>CM020219.1:6800364-16800364 GCA_009819775.1 Phoenicopterus ruber ruber
TTTACTCCTCAAAAAGCACACTCTGGGGAGTGGGAGCCGATGCAGCTGAAGAGGCTGTTGCAAGGAGGCTTGTGACAGAGGACTCCCGTTACCACCTGCATGCTGGCTGCCCTCCCTCTTCAGATAGTCCGTTCCTCCCCGGCCTTTTACCCGGTGCAAAGATGCCAATAAACGGCTTGTTGGAACAAACACTGCGTCTGTGAATGTCTGTGCAGCACTTTGTTGGGGAACACCAGCAAAGGGTGCTGACTGCTCAGCTGCCACAGAGTCAGGGGACGTTTAGCAGAAGAGCTGACGCAGTGGGCTCTGGTCTCACTGATTCTCTAACTAAGGCTCCCCTGCCTGTCCGTGATCCTCTGTTAGGGAATTGGACTACCTGATGGCCCTCCACAGCTCTGCATGTTTCTTATGCGGCGTAGGGAGGCTGCAGTGGGTGCCTAAGGAGCTCGAGGCAATCCAAGCCCGGGGAGCCCGACAGCATCGCCCTTGGTGACCCCAGGGAGGCAGATATCAGCTCTCCGGGAAGGAAGCCCTTTGCACAGGGTAAAAGTACCAGGAGTGCAGAGCGGGGTCCCACTGCTCTTGCTGAAGCTCCAGCGGGAGGCACGGGCACCAACCAATGCGGAGCAGCGCTCTGAGAGCTGGAAGCGCAGCTAAGGCTGACGCAGGAGGAATGAGCGTCCTGCAAGCGCCAGGCACCTCCTTTTCCCCCGCCACCCTTGGGCAATGTCTCTTTGGAAGCAACGTCTTCTCGCAGTGGCACAGCAAGGACAGAATCCTGCAGGGAGAGGCCTCATCCTGCCACCAAGATAGCCATCATCACCCACCCATCGGTGTCACGAAGGCACCACGAGCACACATATGCCCATAAGCAGAGAGGCCAGCACCAAGGGAGCCTATCCCATCTCACGAGATGGGATTTCAAGGAGCAAAGCATCGGTGTTGGTTTGTGTAGCAAGGTTTTGGTAGCAGAAGGGCTGCAGGGCCGGCTTCTGTGAGAAGATGCCAGAAGTTTCCCCTATGTCTGTCCGATAGAGCCAGTGCCAGGCGGCTCCAAGATGAACCAACACTGGCCAAGACTGAGCCAAGCGTGACAGTGGTAGCGCCTCTGGGATAACATCTTCAAGAAGGGGGAAAAAACTGCTGCGCAACAGCAGCCGAAGAGAGGAGTGCGAATATGTGGGAGAAACAACTATGCGGAACCAAGGTCGGTGAAGAAGGAGGAGGAGGAGGTGCTCCAGGCGCCGGAGCAGACATTCCCCTGCAGCCTGTGGGAAGACCATGGTGAGCAGGTTGTCCTCCTATAGCCCATGGAGGTCCACGGGGAGCAGATATCCACCTGCAGCCCGTGGAGCACCTCACGCCTGAGCAGGTGGATGCGGCCCGAAGGAGGCTGTGAGCCCTGGGAAGCCCACGCTGGAGCAGGCTCCTGGCAGGACCTGTGGCCCCATGGAGAGGGGAGCCCACGCTGGGAGCAGGGAAGAGAGTGAGCGGGAAGGAGCGGCAGAGACAACGTGTGATGAACTGACCGCAACCCCCATTCCCCGCCCCCCTGTGCCGCTTGCGGGGAGGAGGCAGAGAAATGGGGAGCGAAGTTGAGTGCAGGAAGAAGGGAGGGGTGGGGGGAAGGTGTTTTCAGATTTGGTTTTATTTCTCATTATCCTCCTCTTTGGTATTGGATTTGATTGGTAATAAGTTAAATTGATTTCCCCAAGTCGAGTCTGGTTTGCCGTGACGGTGATTGCTGAGGCACCTCCCTGTCCTTTCTCAACGCACGAGCCTCGCGTTAAACTTTCTCTCCCGTGTCCGGTTGAAGAGGGAGAGCGATAGAGCGGCCTGGTGGGCACCTGGCGTCCGGCCAAGGCCAACCCAGCGCAGCATCCACAGGACACGCACCCGGTGTTCTGTTTGGTAAGGGTTCGGGGGGCTCTTGTAAAGGCCTTTTGTAAAGGGAGCCCCTGGGAGCCCTGTCCTGCCGGGTGCGCCTGTACTTTGTGGGTGTCGCGGCTTTGGCTGCCCGGGGCAGCTGCGAGGCGCTGAGCCGGGCTGGGGCCGAAGGCGGGGCTGGCCGGCGGGCGTGCCTGTGATGCGCTCGGGGCACCTGTGACGCGCTCGGGCGCCTGTGACATCACGGGGGACGAGTCACAATGGGGGCGGTTTATCAGGGGCGCCAGCAGGCAGCGCTGCCCCAGTACAGCCTGGGCCAGCGGTGAGTGCGCACGTGGTGGGAGGCTGGGCTGGACGAGGGCCGGGGCAGAAACGCGGGCCCCCGGGGCGCTGGGATCTCAGCCTGCATCCAGGGCCCAGCCGCTCGCGGGAGCGCCTTGGGCAGGGCACGGTGCCGCCGCCAGCAGGGCTGGGCGCAGGCCTGGCTGCCTCCCAGCTGCCTCAGCCCCTCTCCATCCTGACCCAGCTCCCTGCGGCTCCCGTGCCCGCTCCCCCCGCCGCCACCTCCCTCCCTGCCAGCCCCACTGAACCCCTCCTCTCCCTCCTCCTGCAGGCCATGGCTGCCACAAAAATCTTCACCCAGCTTGTGCTAAGCATCATCCGGAAAGCACATATGGTCGGTGATGAGCTGGATGAGGCGACGCGTGAGCGCATGCAGCAGCGTGCGGAGATGCTGCGTCGGGAGATGACTCGGCTGCTGCAGGAGCTGGAGCAGCAGAGCCAGGAGCAGAGGAGCCAGGAGCAGAGGAGCCAGGAGCAGAGTGGCTTTGCCTGGGGAACCCTGCTCTTCGCTGCCTTGCAGCAGTGGCAGTTCTGGGCCGTTGCTGCTGTCCTGGTCCTGCTCTTCGGGCTCTGCTGGTGGCTCAGGAAAAGGAGCCGTGAGCCAGCCAGCAGCAGCAAGGAAGGCAGTTCCAGAAACAAGGCGCATAAGGAGGAGCCAGAAGTAGAACCCAGTGTTGCACTGGATGTGGGCAGAATTTTGGCCAATCGCCTCCTGGACCCGCCAGAATCGTTCATGATGGTGGAGGAGCTGGTGGAAGAACTGCTCTGTAGCTGCCGAAAACTTTCCAGGAATAGTTTCAAGCCGCGACTGCAGCCAGCCATCGGGGTGGGCCGCACCTTTGAACGTTGGAGTCTCCGTGAGGATGATGCTGTCTACCGCCTGCTCGTGCCCCTGAAGCCCCCCCATGGGCACATCTTCCACCTGGAGCTGGGCACCGCGGAGGAGATGTCGGCAAGGAACTCCTTCCTCCGCGTGGAGCTGGAGTGCACCTGCATGAGGGAGCGGCTGGTGGGGGACATGCTGTGCTTCCTCCACCACCCTGAGGAGGAGCTCAGGAAAAATCAGGGGGCCAGCCTCCTACGCACCCTCTGCACCGGCCCCTACCTAGACATGGAGAAAACCACCTTCTGGTTCCAGATATTGGTAAAAGCAGCCTGGGTGTTTTTGCCTCAGTCGAGACACTGCCGTCTAACAGTGCTGCCCTCCAAGCGCTCCTGCAGGCTCCGGCTGACAAACGCTTCCAGTGGTACCTTCCTGATTGAGATGATATTTGGGCTGCAGCAAGGTGACACGGACACCTTCCTGAGCATCGAGTAGGCAGAGGGCAGAGTTACCAGCAGCAGGACGGGGCCAGAGAGCTGTGCCATGGCAGAGGTGCAGTTCTTCAGGCACGGGGCCAGGCCTGAAGTCGCTCCCCGGGGAGCTGGTGCTGCAGAACTGAGCACGCTGGGCACAGAGAGGACGCTGCCCTGTCGGCAGGGGGAATTGCTGCCGCACCTTCCCTCCACAGCAAAAGGACACTCTGGGGAGTGGGACTCGGTGCGGCTGAAGGGGCCATTGCAAGGAGCCTTGCGACAGAGACTCCGTTATCACCTGGACCGCGACCGCCCTCCCTCTTCAGAGAGAGTCCCTTCCCTTCGGGAGATTTACCGTGCACAAAGTTGTCAATAAATCACTTGTTTTAGCAAGAGCTACATACACAGGCAAAGCGAGATAAAGTATTCACTCACTACAGACATTACCAGGGAACTTCTGAGTCTCGTACGGTGCTCAGATTATTACCCACTCTTGCTTTTTCCTGTGGGTACCAACAAAATTGTGACGAGAAGCCCAAGGCTGGTCAAAAGAGACTTCAGGGCCTCAGGGAGATTGGTAAAGGATCAGGAGCACAGGTAGTATTCTCCTCTCTCTTCCCAGTTGGAGGTAATGATAGCGAAAGTAACAGGTGGACGCAACTTATCAATACCTGGCTCCGAGGCTAGCGTCACTGGCATAATCTGGGGTTTTTCAAACACGGGATGGTCTCACTTCGAGCGAGTCCGTTCCCTCCAGGAGACTGACCATGTGCAAAGACGTTAGGTCACTGCAAAGATCAGAGGCTAATCCATTAATCCATTGCAAAGCACAGGGTAGAGTGAAACATGCCTGTGTCAAGTGTGGAGCACTGTAACAGGTCAACAGCAGCAGTGGCATGAGAGACCGGACCGCTCCCGCACCAGGAAGGAGGAAAGCATACACATGCGCTGCCAGGGGCTTTTGGTCACCACGGAGCCAGTCCCACTGGAGGTGCCATTGGCAGCTCCCAAGGACAAACCTGGACCAGACCAAGGTCTCCAGACTTTGGCAGGGTGGCAAAGCTGAATCCTGGCCTGAGTGCAACCACTGTGGCTCAAATCCTTCTCTGTGCAAGCATGATCCAGCAATACCCCTCATGGTGCTAGACTGAGTTGTCCGCAGCACCTGCTGCCTGTGGGCACTGGCATCTGCTCAGGGTTAAGTTCGGGCCGAAGTAACACCTCAGAGGAGAATACGTCTTTGTATTTCTGCAGGAGACTATTGAAACCAGTGGCTAATGACACTGCTGAAGCTTTCCCAATGACTGTGGCAAGCTGCGGGTGAAAGCTGGAGGCATGATGGGGAGCAGGTTTTGAGCGAAATACCATTTCGTAGGGTCATTTCATAAAGTCCGAGGCGCTGAGCCGGGCTGGGGCCGAAGGCGGGGCTGGCCGGCGGGCGTGCCTGTGATGCGCTCGGGCACCTGTGATGCGCTCGGGCGCCTGTGACATCACGGGGGACGAGTCACAATGGGGGCAGTTTATTGGGGCGCCAGCAGGCAGCGCTGCCCCAGTACAGCCTGGGCCAGCGGTGAGTGCGCACGTGGTGGGAGGCTGGGCTGGACGAGGGCCGGGGCAGAAACGCGGGCCCCCGGGGCGCTGGGATCTCAGCCTGCATCCAGGGCCCAGCTGCTCGCGGGAGCGCCTTGGGCAGGGCACGGTGCCGCCGCCAGCAGGGCTGGGCGCAGGCCTGGCTGCCTCCCAGCTGCCTCAGCCCCTCTCCATCCTGACCCAGCTCCCTGCGGCTCCCGTGCCCGCTCCCCCCGCCGCCACCTCCCTCCCTGCCAGCCCCACTGAACCCCTCCTCTCCCTCCTCCTGCAGGCCATGGCTGCCACAAAAATCTTCACCCAGCTTGCGCTAAGCATCGTCCGGAAAGCACATATGGTCGGTGATGAGCTGGATGAGGCGACGCGTGAGCGCATGCAGCAGCGTGCGGAGATGCTGCGTCGGGAGATGACTCGGCTGCTGCAGGAGCTGGAGCAGCAGAGCCAGGAGCAGAGGAGCCAGGAGCAGAGGAGCCAGGAGCAGAGTGGCTTTGCCTGGGGAACCCTGCTCTTCGCTGCCTTGCAGCAGTGGCAGTTCTGGGCCGTTGCTGCTGTCCTGGTCCTGCTCTTCGGGCTCTGCTGGTGGCTCAGGAAAAGGAGCCGTGAGCCAGCCAGCAGCAGCAAGGAAGGCAGTTCCAGAAACAAGGCGCATAAGGAGGAGCCAGAAGTAGAACCCAGTGTTGCACTGGATGTGGGCAGAATTTTGGCCAATCGCCTCCTGGACCCGCCAGAATCGTTCATGATGGTGGAGGAGCTGGTGGAAGAACTGCTCTGTAGCTGCCGAAAACTTTCCAGGAATAGTTTCAAGCCGCGACTGCAGCCAGCCATCGGGGTGGGCCGCACCTTTGAACGTTGGAGTCTCCGTGAGGATGATGCTGTCTACCGCCTGCTCGTGCCCCTGAAGCCCCCCCATGGGCACATCTTCCACCTGGAGCTGGGCACCGCGGAGGAGATGTCGGCAAGGAACTCCTTCCTCCGCGTGGAGCTGGAGTGCACCTGCATGAGGGAGCGGCTGGTGGGGGACATGCTGTGCTTCCTCCACCACCCTGAGGAGGAGCTCAGGAAAAATCAGGGGGCCAGCCTCCTACGCACCCTCTGCACCGGCCCCTACCTAGACATGGAGAAAACCACCTTCTGGTTCCAGATATTGGTAAAAGCAGCCTGGGTGTTTTTGCCTCAGTCGAGACACTGCCGTCTAACAGTGCTGCCCTCCAAGCGCTCCTGCAGGCTCCGGCTGACAAACGCTTCCAGTGGTACCTTCCTGATTGAGATGATATTTGGGCTGCAGCAAGGTGACACGGACACCTTCCTGAGCATCGAGTAGGCAGAGGGCAGAGTTACCAGCAGCAGGACGGGGCCAGAGAGCTGTGCCATGGCAGAGGTGCAGTTCTTCAGGCACGGGGCCAGGCCTGAAGTCGCTCCCCGGGGAGCTGGTGCTGCAGAACTGAGCACGCTGGGCACAGAGAGGACGCTGCCCTGTCGGCAGGGGAATTGCTGCCGCACCTTCCCTCCACAGCAAAAGGACACTCTGGGGAGTGGGACTCGGTGCGGCTGAAGGGGCCATTGCAAGGAGCCTTGCGACAGAGACTCCGTTATCACCTGGACCGCGACCGCCCTCCCTCTTCAGAGAGAGCCCCTTCCCTTCGGGAGATTTACCGTGCACAAAGTTGTCAATAAATCACTTGTTTTAGCAAGAGCTACATACACAGGCAAAGCGAGATAAAGTATTCACTCACTACAGACATTACCAGGGAACTTCTGAGTCTCGTACGGTGCTCAGATTATTACCCACTCTTGCTTTTTCCTGTGGGTACCAACAAAATTGTGACGAGAAGCCCAAGGCTGGTCAAAAGAGACTTCAGGGCCTCAGGGAGATTGGTAAAGGATCAGGAGCACAGGTAGTATTCTCCTCTCTCTTCCCAGTTGGAGGTAATGATAGCGAAAGTAACAGGTGGACGCAACTTATCAATACCTGGCTCCGAGGCTAGCGTCACTGGCATAATCTGGGGTTTTTCAAACACGGGATGGTCTCACTTCGAGCGAGTCCGTTCCCTCCAGGAGACTGACCATGTGCAAAGACGTTAGGTCACTGCAAAGATCAGAGGCTAATCCATTAATCCATTGCAAAGCACAGGGTAGAGTGAAACATGCCTGTGTCAAGTGTGGAGCACTGTAACAGGCCACAGCAGCAGTGGCATGAGAGACCGGACCGCTCCCGCACCAGGAAGGAGGAAAGCATACACATGCGCTGCCAGGGGCTTTTGGTCACCACGGAGCCAGTCCCACTGGAGGTGCCATTGGCAGCTCCCAAGGACAAACCTGGACCAGACCAAGGTCTCCAGACTTTGGCAGGGTGGCAAAGCTGAATCCTGGCCTGAGTGCAACCACTGTGGCTCAAATCCTTCTCTGTGCAAGCATGATCCAGCAATACCCCTCATGGTGCTAGACTGAGTTGTCCGCAGCACCTGCTGCCTGTGGGCACTGGCATCTGCTCAGGGTTAAGTTCGGGCCGAAGTAACACCTCAGAGGAGAATACGTCTTTGTATTTCTGCAGGAGACTATTGAAACCAGTGGCTAATGACACTGCTGAAGCTTTCCCAATGACTGTGGCAAGCTGCGGGTGAAAGCTGGAGGCATGATGGGGAGCAGGTTTTGAGCGAAATACCATTTCGTAGGGTCATTTCATAAAGTCCGAGGCGCTGAGCCGGGCTGGGGCCGAAGGCGGGGCTGGCCGGCGGGCGTGCCTGTGATGCGCTCGCGCGCCTGTGATGCGCTCGGGCGCCTGTGACATCACGGGGGACGAGTCACAATGGGGGCAGTTTATTGGGGCGCCAGCAGGCAGCGCTGCCCCAGTACAGCCTGGGCCAGCGGTGAGTGCGCACGTGGTGGGAGGCTGGGCTGGACGAGGGCCGGGGCAGAAACGCGGGCCCCCGGGGCGCTGGGATCTCAGCCTGCATCCAGGGCCCAGCCGCTCGCGGGAGCGCCTTGGGCAGGGCACGGTGCCGCCGCGAGCAGGGCTGGGCGCAGGCCTGGCTGCCTCCCAGCTGCCTCAGCCCCTCTCCATCCTGACCCAGCTCCCTGCGGCTCCCGTGCCCGCTCCCCCCGCCGCCACCTCCCTCCCTGCCAGCCCCACTGAACCCCTCCTCTCCCTCCTCCTGCAGGCCATGGCTGCCACAAAAATCTTCACCCAGCTTGCGCTAAGCATCGTCCGGAAAGCACATATGGTCGGTGATGAGCTGGATGAGGCGACGCGTGAGCGCATGCAGCAGCGTGCGGAGATGCTGCGTCGGGAGATGACTCGGCTGCTGCAGGAGCTGGAGCAGCAGAGCCAGGAGCAGAGGAGCCAGGAGCAGAGGAGCCAGGAGCAGAGTGGCTTTGCCTGGGGAACCCTGCTCTTCGCTGCCTTGCAGCAGTGGCAGTTCTGGGCCGTTGCTGCTGTCCTGGTCCTGCTCTTCGGGCTCTGCTGGTGGCTCAGGAAAAGGAGCCGTGAGCCAGCCAGCAGCAGCAAGGAAGGCAGTTCCAGAAACAAGGCGCATAAGGAGGAGCCAGAAGTAGAACCCAGTGTTGCACTGGATGTGGGCAGAATTTTGGCCAATCGCCTCCTGGACCCGCCAGAATCGTTCATGATGGTGGAGGAGCTGGTGGAAGAACTGCTCTGTAGCTGCCGAAAACTTTCCAGGAATAGTTTCAAGCCGCGACTGCAGCCAGCCATCGGGGTGGGCCGCACCTTTGAACGTTGGAGTCTCCGTGAGGATGATGCTGTCTACCGCCTGCTCGTGCCCCTGAAGCCCCCCCATGGGCACATCTTCCACCTGGAGCTGGGCACCGCGGAGGAGATGTCGGCAAGGAACTCCTTCCTCCGCGTGGAGCTGGAGTGCACCTGCATGAGGGAGCGGCTGGTGGGGGACATGCTGTGCTTCCTCCACCACCCTGAGGAGGAGCTCAGGAAAAATCAGGGGGCCAGCCTCCTACGCACCCTCTGCACCGGCCCCTACCTAGACATGGAGAAAACCACCTTCTGGTTCCAGATATTGGTAAAAGCAGCCTGGGTGTTTTTGCCTCAGTCGAGACACTGCCGTCTAACAGTGCTGCCCTCCAAGCGCTCCTGCAGGCTCCGGCTGACAAACGCTTCCAGTGGTACCTTCCTGATTGAGATGATATTTGGGCTGCAGCAAGGTGACACGGACACCTTCCTGAGCATCGAGTAGGCAGAGGGCAGAGTTACCAGCAGCAGGACGGGGCCAGAGAGCTGTGCCATGGCAGAGGTGCAGTTCTTCAGGCACGGGGCCAGGCCTGAAGTCGCTCCCCGGGGAGCTGGTGCTGCAGAACTGAGCACGCTGGGCACAGAGAGGACGCTGCCCTGTCGGCAGGGGGAATTGCTGCCGCACCTTCCCTCCACAGCAAAAGGACACTCTGGGGAGTGGGACTCGGTGCGGCTGAAGGGGCCATTGCAAGGAGCCTTGCGACAGAGACTCCGTTATCACCTGGACCGCGACCGCCCTCCCTCTTCAGAGAGAGTCCCTTCCCTTCGGGAGATTTACCGTGCACAAAGTTGTCAATAAATCACTTGTTTTAGCAAGAGCTACATACACAGGCAAAGCGAGATAAAGTATTCACTCACTACAGACATTACCAGGGAACTTCTGAGTCTCGTACGGTGCTCAGATTATTACCCACTCTTGCTTTTTCCTGTGGGTACCAACAAAATTGTGACGAGAAGCCCAAGGCTGGTCAAAAGAGACTTCAGGGCCTCAGGGAGATTGGTAAAGGATCAGGAGCACAGGTAGTATTCTCCTCTCTCTTCCCAGTTGGAGGTAATGATAGCGAAAGTAACAGGTGGACGCAACTTATCAATACCTGGCTCCGAGGCTAGCGTCACTGGCATAATCTGGGGTTTTTCAAACACGGGATGGTCTCACTTCGAGCGAGTCCGTTCCCTCCAGGAGACTGACCATGTGCAAAGACGTTAGGTCACTGCAAAGATCAGAGGCTAATCCATTAATCCATTGCAAAGCACAGGGTAGAGTGAAACATGCCTGTGTCAAGTGTGGAGCACTGTAACAGGTCACAGCAGCAGTGGCATGAGAGACCGGACCGCTCCCGCACCAGGAAGGAGGAAAGCATACACATGCGCTGCCAGGGGCTTTTGGTCACCACGGAGCCAGTCCCACTGGAGGTGCCATTGGCAGCTCCCAAGGACAAACCTGGACCAGACCAAGGTCTCCAGACTTTGGCAGGGTGGCAAAGCTGAATCCTGGCCTGAGTGCAACCACTGTGGCTCAAATCCTTCTCTGTGCAAGCATGATCCAGCAATACCCCTCATGGTGCTAGACTGAGTTGTCCGCAGCACCTGCTGCCTGTGGGCACTGGCATCTGCTCAGGGTTAAGTTCGGGCCGAAGTAACACCTCAGAGGAGAATACGTCTTTGTATTTCTGCAGGAGACTATTGAAACCAGTGGCTAATGACACTGCTGAAGCTTTCCCAATGACTGTGGCAAGCTGCGGGTGAAAGCTGGAGGCATGATGGGGAGCAGGTTTTGAGCGAAATACCATTTCGTAGGGTCATTTCATAAAGTCCGAGGCGCTGAGCCGGGCTGGGGCCGAAGGCGGGGCTGGCCGGCGGGCGTGCCTGTGATGCGCTCGGGCACCTGTGATGCGCTCGGGCGCCTGTGACATCACGGGGGACGAGTCACAATGGGGGCAGTTTATTGGGGCGCCAGCAGGCAGCGCTGCCCCAGTACAGCCTGGGCCAGCGGTGAGTGCGCACGTGGTGGGAGGCTGGGCTGGACGAGGGCCGGGGCAGAAACGCGGGCCCCCGGGGCGCTGGGATCTCAGCCTGCATCCAGGGCCCAGCTGCTCGCGGGAGCGCCTTGGGCAGGGCACGGTGCCGCCGCCAGCAGGGCTGGGCGCAGGCCTGGCTGCCTCCCAGCTGCCTCAGCCCCTCTCCATCCTGACCCAGCTCCCTGCGGCTCCCGTGCCCGCTCCCCCCGCCGCCACCTCCCTCCCTGCCAGCCCCACTGAACCCCTCCTCTCCCTCCTCCTGCAGGCCATGGCTGCCACAAAAATCTTCACCCAGCTTGCGCTAAGCATCGTCCGGAAAGCACATATGGTCGGTGATGAGCTGGATGAGGCGACGCTGTGAGCGCATGCAGCAGCGTGCGGAGATGCTGCGTCGGGAGATGACTCGGCTGCTGCAGGAGCTGGAGCAGCAGAGCCAGGAGCAGAGGAGCCAGGAGCAGAGGAGCCAGGAGCAGAGTGGCTTTGCCTGGGGAACCCTGCTCTTCGCTGCCTTGCAGCAGTGGCAGTTCTGGGCCGTTGCTGCTGTCCTGGTCCTGCTCTTCGGGCTCTGCTGGTGGCTCAGGAAAAGGAGCCGTGAGCCAGCCAGCAGCAGCAAGGAAGGCAGTTCCAGAAACAAGGCGCATAAGGAGGAGCCAGAAGTAGAACCCAGTGTTGCACTGGATGTGGGCAGAATTTTGGCCAATCGCCTCCTGGACCCGCCAGAATCGTTCATGATGGTGGAGGAGCTGGTGGAAGAACTGCTCTGTAGCTGCCGAAAACTTTCCAGGAATAGTTTCAAGCCGCGACTGCAGCCAGCCATCGGGGTGGGCCGCACCTTTGAACGTTGGAGTCTCCGTGAGGATGATGCTGTCTACCGCCTGCTCGTGCCCCTGAAGCCCCCCCATGGGCACATCTTCCACCTGGAGCTGGGCACCGCGGAGGAGATGTCGGCAAGGAACTCCTTCCTCCGCGTGGAGCTGGAGTGCACCTGCATGAGGGAGCGGCTGGTGGGGGACATGCTGTGCTTCCTCCACCACCCTGAGGAGGAGCTCAGGAAAAATCAGGGGGCCAGCCTCCTACGCACCCTCTGCACCGGCCCCTACCTAGACATGGAGAAAACCACCTTCTGGTTCCAGATATTGGTAAAAGCAGCCTGGGTGTTTTTGCCTCAGTCGAGACACTGCCGTCTAACAGTGCTGCCCTCCAAGCGCTCCTGCAGGCTCCGGCTGACAAACGCTTCCAGTGGTACCTTCCTGATTGAGATGATATTTGGGCTGCAGCAAGGTGACACGGACACCTTCCTGAGCATCGAGTAGGCAGAGGGCAGAGTTACCAGCAGCAGGACGGGGCCAGAGAGCTGTGCCATGGCAGAGGTGCAGTTCTTCAGGCACGGGGCCAGGCCTGAAGTCGCTCCCCGGGGAGCTGGTGCTGCAGAACTGAGCACGCTGGGCACAGAGAGGACGCTGCCCTGTCGGCAGGGGGAATTGCTGCCGCACCTTCCCTCCACAGCAAAAGGACACTCTGGGGAGTGGGACTCGGTGCGGCTGAAGGGGCCATTGCAAGGAGCCTTGCGACAGAGACTCCGTTATCACCTGGACCGCGACCGCCCTCCCTCTTCAGAGAGAGCCCCTTCCCTTCGGGAGATTTACCGTGCACAAAGTTGTCAATAAATCACTTGTTTTAGCAAGAGCTACATACACAGGCAAAGCGAGATAAAGTATTCACTCACTACAGACATTACCAGGGAACTTCTGAGTCTCGTACGGTGCTCAGATTATTACCCACTCTTGCTTTTTCCTGTGGGTACCAACAAAATTGTGACGAGAAGCCCAAGGCTGGTCAAAAGAGACTTCAGGGCCTCAGGGAGATTGGTAAAGGATCAGGAGCACAGGTAGTATTCTCCTCTCTCTTCCCAGTTGGAGGTAATGATAGCGAAAGTAACAGGTGGACGCAACTTATCAATACCTGGCTCCGAGGCTAGCGTCACTGGCATAATCTGGGGTTTTTCAAACACGGGATGGTCTCACTTCGAGCGAGTCCGTTCCCTCCAGGAGACTGACCATGTGCAAAGACGTTAGGTCACTGCAAAGATCAGAGGCTAATCCATTAATCCATTGCAAAGCACAGGGTAGAGTGAAACATGCCTGTGTCAAGTGTGGAGCACTGTAACAGGCCACAGCAGCAGTGGCATGAGAGACCGGACCGCTCCCGCACCAGGAAGGAGGAAAGCGTACACATGCGCTGCCAGGGGCTTTTGGTCACCACGGAGCCAGTCCCACTGGAGGTGCCATTGGCAGCTCCCAAGGACAAACCTGGACCAGACCAAGGTCTCCAGACTTTGGCAGGGTGGCAAAGCTGAATCCTGGCCTGAGTGCAACCACTGTGGCTCAAATCCTTCTCTGTGCAAGCATGATCCAGCAATACCCCTCATGGTGCTAGACTGAGTTGTCCGCAGCACCTGCTGCCTGTGGGCACTGGCATCTGCTCAGGGTTAAGTTCGGGCCGAAGTAACACCTCAGAGGAGAATACGTCTTTGTATTTCTGCAGGAGACTATTGAAACCAGTGGCTAATGACACTGCTGAAGCTTTCCCAATGACTGTGGCAAGCTGCGGGTGAAAGCTGGAGGCATGATGGGGAGCAGGTTTTGAGCGAAATACCATTTCGTAGGGTCATTTCATAAAGTCCGAGGCGCTGAGCCGGGCTGGGGCCGAAGGCGGGGCTGGCCGGCGGGCGTGCCTGTGATGCGCTCGCGCGCCTGTGATGCGCTCGGGCGCCTGTGACATCACGGGGGACGAGTCACAATGGGGGCAGTTTATTGGGGCGCCAGCAGGCAGCGCTGCCCCAGTACAGCCTGGGCCAGCGGTGAGTGCGCACGTGGTGGGAGGCTGGGCTGGACGAGGGCCGGGGCAGAAACGCGGGCCCCCGGGGCGCTGGGATCTCAGCCTGCATCCAGGGCCCAGCCGCTCGCGGGAGCGCCTTGGGCAGGGCACGGTGCCGCCGCGAGCAGGGCTGGGCGCAGGCCTGGCTGCCTCCCAGCTGCCTCAGCCCCTCTCCATCCTGACCCAGCTCCCTGCGGCTCCCGTGCCCGCTCCCCCCGCCGCCACCTCCCTCCCTGCCAGCCCCACTGAACCCCTCCTCTCCCTCCTCCTGCAGGCCATGGCTGCCACAAAAATCTTCACCCAGCTTGCGCTAAGCATCGTCCGGAAAGCACATATGGTCGGTGATGAGCTGGATGAGGCGACGCGTGAGCGCATGCAGCAGCGTGCGGAGATGCTGCGTCGGGAGATGACTCGGCTGCTGCAGGAGCTGGAGCAGCAGAGCCAGGAGCAGAGGAGCCAGGAGCAGAGGAGCCAGGAGCAGAGTGGCTTTGCCTGGGGAACCCTGCTCTTCGCTGCCTTGCAGCAGTGGCAGTTCTGGGCCGTTGCTGCTGTCCTGGTCCTGCTCTTCGGGCTCTGCTGGTGGCTCAGGAAAAGGAGCCGTGAGCCAGCCAGCAGCAGCAAGGAAGGCAGTTCCAGAAACAAGGCGCATAAGGAGGAGCCAGAAGTAGAACCCAGTGTTGCACTGGATGTGGGCAGAATTTTGGCCAATCGCCTCCTGGACCCGCCAGAATCGTTCATGATGGTGGAGGAGCTGGTGGAAGAACTGCTCTGTAGCTGCCGAAAACTTTCCAGGAATAGTTTCAAGCCGCGACTGCAGCCAGCCATCGGGGTGGGCCGCACCTTTGAACGTTGGAGTCTCCGTGAGGATGATGCTGTCTACCGCCTGCTCGTGCCCCTGAAGCCCCCCCATGGGCACATCTTCCACCTGGAGCTGGGCACCGCGGAGGAGATGTCGGCAAGGAACTCCTTCCTCCGCGTGGAGCTGGAGTGCACCTGCATGAGGGAGCGGCTGGTGGGGGACATGCTGTGCTTCCTCCACCACCCTGAGGAGGAGCTCAGGAAAAATCAGGGGGCCAGCCTCCTACGCACCCTCTGCACCGGCCCCTACCTAGACATGGAGAAAACCACCTTCTGGTTCCAGATATTGGTAAAAGCAGCCTGGGTGTTTTTGCCTCAGTCGAGACACTGCCGTCTAACAGTGCTGCCCTCCAAGCGCTCCTGCAGGCTCCGGCTGACAAACGCTTCCAGTGGTACCTTCCTGATTGAGATGATATTTGGGCTGCAGCAAGGTGACACGGACACCTTCCTGAGCATCGAGTAGGCAGAGGGCAGAGTTACCAGCAGCAGGACGGGGCCAGAGAGCTGTGCCATGGCAGAGGTGCAGTTCTTCAGGCACGGGGCCAGGCCTGAAGTCGCTCCCCGGGGAGCTGGTGCTGCAGAACTGAGCACGCTGGGCACAGAGAGGACGCTGCCCTGTCGGCAGGGGGAATTGCTGCCGCACCTTCCCTCCACAGCAAAAGGACACTCTGGGGAGTGGGACTCGGTGCTGGCTGAAGGGGCCATTGCAAGGAGCCTTGCGACAGAGACTCCGTTATCACCTGGACCGCGACCGCCCTCCCTCTTCAGAGAGAGCCCCTTCCCTTCGGGAGATTTACCGTGCACAAAGTTGTCAATAAATCACTTGTTTTAGCAAGAGCTACATACACAGGCAAAGCGAGATAAAGTATTCACTCACTACAGACATTACCAGGGAACTTCTGAGTCTCGTACGGTGCTCAGATTATTACCCACTCTTGCTTTTTCCTGTGGGTACCAACAAAATTGTGACGAGAAGCCCAAGGCTGGTCAAAAGAGACTTCAGGGCCTCAGGGAGATTGGTAAAGGATCAGGCGCACAGGTAGTATTCTCCTCTCTCTTCCCAGTTGGAGGTAATGATAGCGAAAGTAACAGGTGGACGCGACTTATCAATACCTGGCTCCGAGGCTAGCGTCACTGGCATAATCTGGGGTTTTTCAAACACGGGATGGTCTCACTTCGAGCGAGTCCGTTCCCTCCAGGAGACTGACCATGTGCAAAGACGTTAGGTCACTGCAAAGATCAGAGGCTAATCCATTAATCCATTGCAAAGCACAGGGTAGAGTGAAACATGCCTGTGTCAAGTGTGGAGCACTGTAACAGGCCACAGCAGCAGTGGCATGAGAGACCGGACCGCTCCCGCACCAGGAAGGAGGAAAGCATACACATGCGCTGCCAGGGGCTTTTGGTCACCACGGAGCCAGTCCCACTGGAGGTGCCATTGGCAGCTCCCAAGGACAAACCTGGACCAGACCAAGGTCTCCAGACTTTGGCAGGGTGGCAAAGCTGAATCCTGGCCTGAGTGCAACCACTGTGGCTCAAATCCTTCTCTGTGCAAGCATGATCCAGCAATACCCCTCATGGTGCTAGACTGAGTTGTCCGCAGCACCTGCTGCCTGTGGGCACTGGCATCTGCTCAGGGTTAAGTTCGGGCCAAAGTAACACCTCAGAGGAGAATACGTCTTTGTATTTCTGCAGGAGACTATTGAAACCAGTGGCTAATGACACTGCTGAAGCTTTCCCAATGACTGTGGCAAGCTGTGTGTGAGAGCTAGAGGCATGATGGGGAGCAGGTTTTGACCGAAATAGCATTTCGTAGAGTCATTTCATAAAGTCGTTAGTAGCAACTTCACTCTGATGCTAGAGCTTATGCAGCTCCTTTTCCATGTGCTCTCCTCATCTTGATTTCTACCCTCACTCTTGGGACAGGAGAATAGGCTTTGGTGGGGTGAGAGACAGTGGGAAAGTCTCATGCGAGGGGGCAGTGGGTTGGTTTATTTCTGCCAGGGCTAGACCTTCCTCCAGAAACGGCTGTGATCCCTGTAGTCCCTATTCACATGCTTTGACTGCTCTGAGATGAGTTACAAGCTGTAAGAGATGTTTGGCAAGCTGAAGGCAAATCACAGAAAGCACAGATCTAAAAACAGGGTGAGTGATTAAATGGATAAAGTCTCTTAGCCACATCAATCACAGCCTGTGTTTGCCAAGCAGATTAAAATGACATGTACACAAAACGCTGGTAGGGAATGGTGGAAAAGTTGCTATTTCCAGACAACGTGCTTCCTGGAATCATGCATGTTTCATGTAACAATTAATGGAAACTGGTGTGCAAGTGTTATGACCCTGTATTGTTTCAATATTGTTTATCATACAATAGAGTTATTACAATATTATTATTGTGTATTATTAAAATTATTACAATATTATTTCAGTGTTTCTTAAACAGAGTAAGGCTTTGACAAGCTGGCCATGGGAGCAGAGGAAGACGGAGACAGCACAGGCGTTAAGGAGACTTGATTTGCTGAAGTCCCTTTTCTTTTCCACCCTGCCATCCTGCTGCAGCCCTCTGAATTGTTGGCAGGATGAATGTGGGGCAGGACACAGCCCAGATGCTGGCAGCTGTGAGTTGACTCCAGCCACACAGATGAGTCTTCCAGATAGGCTAAGACATGATTTTGGGAACGGTACTGGCAGCTAACCCGCTGGCAATACGCCACAGCTCAGTTACCCTAGTGTACAACCCTGCCTGCAATCGGGCTAAAGCTGAGGGGGGGTCAGCTGCTTTCCAGGCTCCTGAGCACAAGCTGGGGAGAGAGAATGGGTGTTGTTACCCATTAAAACCCTTTAAGTCACACACCATAGCAGAGGAAAGAGAGGGGCCGAGGCACCTTTTTGAGACTGATCTAGGCAGGACTGAGAGCTGAAAAGCCAAGTCCAGGTCTCCAACGCTGAAAATGCCACAGGTATTATTGTCAAAAAAAAACCCCCAAAAACAAAAAAACAAAACCCCAAACCAATAAACATTAATAAATGTTTGCAACTTCTGAGATTTATGGCTGTAAGAAGCTGCTGCGCACTGCTGATGACCTCTTCCCTGCACACTCCTCTTCCTCGCTTGGCTCAGCGGTCTGTGAAGGCAGGGGAGGAATTCACCTGTGTCCTCCCTGCCAGGTGGGCAGGAGGCTGAAGCAGCGCTGGAGACCACTTGGGGAAAGGACGCTGGACCTGCAGCAGCACAGGTAATGCTCATTTCGGCCTCGCTCTGCAACAGGGGAGTCGAGTTTCTGTGTAATGAGGACCTTTGGCTCCATAGTATATATTTTGTCGAGTTGTTGATCCTGTCATTAGCAGCGACTTCTCTTTAGCAGTGGAACGAATGAAACACTTAGGCCTGGAGAATGGGGTTTTTTTGGCTCAGTTCCTAATAAATAATGTCCCTATCATTTCTTCTGCCTCCCCAGCTATAGGTCTGAGCTGGTCCTGCAGCACACAGTGCACTTTGCTATTGCTCTGATGCGTCTAAATACTCACAGTTGCTAATATGGAGGAGGGGTGTTCGCTGCTGAGTGATTTCAGAGCTGGTCACCAGTGCCTGAGTGTAAGATTTGGGTGAGGGTCTCTGGTTGGCTCAGCCGTGGGGCTTCTTGGGTCCCAGGTTAGGACCCGCCCCCAGGTGACCCTCAGCTGGAGAAAATGGACATGTTGAGAGCAGAGAGAGGATACAAAGGCCACATCTATACAGCAGGGTGGGTGTGCGGATCTTATACAGTCACGACTCACAGGCACTTTCGTTAATTTTGGCAACGGTGCCCAGCATCTGCTGTGGCTCATGGCTGCTGCTGCCGTCACTGCTCTGGTCCATGCTCCCACTGCTGCAAATGGGAAAGCTGCTGTGGGTTTATTTAGGTTCTTGTCTGTGCTGAGACACCAGGTGAGACTAAACACCCTTAGGGTGCTCCGTGCTGTTAGCAGGAGAGCTGGTGAAAGTCAGCCTACCCCATGTATGAGCCAGCCTTCCCCTATAAGGCTCCAGAGATACAAAGGCAGAAAGCCGTAGCCTAAGCTGTATTGCCTTAGCAGCTTGTTGAGCTTGCCTGTCCTCGGTCATTGTCCTTCACGCCAGTGTGAATCTGACATGCTTTGATAGGGAATTCAGGGTTTGCCCAAATTGGGGCCTTGCTGAACACACAGACCAAGGAAGGGTTCTCACTTGTGCTGGCAGCCGACAGTTCCATGGAAGACGACAGAGCAAGTGGGGATTTCTTGGGTGCAGGGACCCCATCTGCAAAGTCTGCCCTTGCACGTTAGCAAAATTCATACTGACATCCTGGGACATTCCACCACTTACTTTCACTCCAAACACTAAAATTTTATACAAGTAAAATTCAGATTTTTCCTTCTGCTTTTACAGTGATTCATTCCCTTGTTTCATGTATTTAGTAAAAAGCTTCTCACATGGAAACACTTTTTGGCAGCCTGAATCTCTTCCTTCCCACCACCCCATTTCGCACTGGGTCATGGGAACTGTAGTCCAAGAGCACCACCTTCCCCTTCTCTGTGATGAGCTGGCTTCCCAGCCCAAACCTCCTCTCCCACCATACTCCAAAAGTCAGGCAGTTCCCCTACTGCATCACACAAGTTCAGCAGTGGGATATTGTTAGGACATGTAGCCTTCCAAAGTGTCCTGCCCCTAAGAAGGCGCTTGAACTCTGGAAGGTGGTTCTTGTAGGTCAGATGCATCATGGGGAAATACTGTCAGATGATCTTAAGCGCTTTTAAAACTGAAACGTGTCATGTTCAGTGGCACGTTCTGGTTTAGAGCTAAGTGACTGAAATGAAACAGCTAAATGTGGCTTTCCTTAATGTAAATGGGAAATATTTTAGCAAAAGGAAGATTTTTTTTTATTTGAGAACTACATCTTCCAGAGAGAACCCTTTTGATGGGATATCCCTGACTAAATTCCAGTTTGCCTTGATGTTTTCCCCCTTCTTCCCCCTTCTGTGCCATGCCGGCAGTGCAGCTGCCGACCTGGGATGGAGGTTGCTGTGCATTGCCGGTTTTCTTGGAGAAATCCTTCCCTGAGGATGGGGGGACCTTTGCACAACTGCAATGGCCCAGAGCATCGGCACCTGAGTTCAGTGTTCTGTTCTTACTCTGCCCTTTGTAAAAAATCTAACTCATTCCCAGCCAGCCTGAGCTGGTGGCTTCAGAAGGTGGCTTCCCAGCTACGCCAGCCAGGAATTTGCTCCTCTGATTGCCCCATGTTGCTCCGTGTCTCAGAGGCACGAGTCTCTCTAGACATATCGTTAAACCCGCTGTGGGTCAGACACAGACCCTACAGTATATGCCACTAAGCAAATGCTACGTGCAGGGTTGTAAGGTCTTTAACTTTCAGTCAGACATAAATTAGCTTTATTAAATCTGTGCTGTAAGAACACTAGTGGTTTTCTAACAAAATGTCATGTTCATTCCCCCAGACTCCACCCTCTAATTCAGGAGCTCTGGAGACCTGGTCCTGACTTTCCCGTTGCCTCCACACGCAGCGGTTTTGGCTGAACAAATGCAGCACTCTTCCCCAGGGTGGTAAGATAGAAGCCCCCCTCCTCATTTCAGCTAAATTCTCACTGCCAGACAGATTTTCAGCTCCCTCCTTTGGCCCAAAGCATCCGCGTGTGTTTGTGTTTTGTGACTTTGAAGAGAACGTAAAAGGGCTTATTTTATTAACAGCCAATAGACACTTCAAAGCAAAAATGCGGTTGAGAAATTAATCATTCTGCACCTCCAAAGAGAGATTTATTATGGCTCTGAAACTAAGACAGAAATGAACCAAAAGCTAAATGCATGAATCACTCTTTTAAAATAAAGTCAGGACTTCAATGACTATGGTATGTGTACTGGTAAAATTAAATGCAGGGCCATCTAATTTTCCTCATTTAAAGATAATGTTGAAGTAACGCGTTGGTCCTTAGCATCTCAACGGCCTAAGAAAGTGTTTCCCTTTTGCAGAAAAGGTCTTGTCCGATAATACTTTCCCAGATTACTGAAAAGATTTTGTTTCCCACTCTTCCTATTTTTTTTGTCTAAAAATCCAAATTAACTTCCTCTGAGGAAATGCCTACTTTCTGTGTTTACCAGCGCAAAGGCGGCCATTGTCTGGGGAAAATGGCTCTGATGGGAATGCGAATGCAGGGACAGGGCATTAACATTTGCTGAGTTGGGTTACAAGTGGGATGGAGTTTCACCTAAGGGATTACATGCATAGATTCTTGGTGGATTTTTTTTTCCACAGCTCCTCCCAATGCACAATTTGCCAGCAGGAAAACATGGCCAGCTCCAGCTGCAGCATCAAAGGTGCATTTTTAAATAACCATTGACACCAGTTGCTGCTCTGGGAGCTGGTTCCCAGCAGCTCCTGGGAAGAGGACGAGATGCTCTCTGCCTGCTCCTGTGCCCGCAGCCTCCACGATCACAAGCTGCCAGCAAATGGAGCCCGTTCACAGGTGAGACTGTCACCAGAGGTGCCCCTGCAATAACCCTGCCGTGTTTTCTCAGCCCATCTGCTTGCTTCGGGGCCTGGTTGAGCAGGGATGCCGCTTTCCCAGCTGCGTGGCCATGCAGTGTGCATTGTCCTCGGTCCCCTTCAGCTCCTTCTAGGTTATTGTCGCTGTGTTATAGCTCTGTTTCTACTGATGAGTATGTTCTGGTTTTTCCTCAAACTGTATAGCACCAAAAATCTCAGTAGGCAGAACAGCTTTGTCTTTTTGCTAAATTATTTGTACACAAGATACCCTTTTCCCCAAGGGTTGGAAAGGCTCAGCTTCCCATAATAAACACTTGTCTAATGCACTAAAGTGTCTTGGAATACTTTTATTTTCTGTCCTCCTTGGCTTTACTTTCAAAAGCACAAAATCTCTGACTAGAAATAGATGATAGCTTCTCAGTGCAGGGATAAAGTGCCTGGACAAAAATGTTGCAGTGATATGAAAGGGAAATTCAAACGTCAACATCAAATCCTTAGACACCTTTGAAAGAGTTTCCTGTTTTTCCAATTCTTTAGGGCCAGGCGATGAGTTCACGCAGAGCTTGCTCAGAGCTTACTTATACGAGTAGGCCAGCTCGCGGTGGGGACGGCACGTCTGCTAGCAGCGCCTCGCTGCTGTGGACGACCAGCAGAATTTACAGCAGAAACCCACCCAAAAGCAGGCTTCTTGCTTCAAATCACGTGCCAAAAATGGACAAGAGCTTCAAACACATGTCAGCTTCCAGAAGACGGGGCTGCCCTTCCTCTCAGCATCATCCTGGCTGTTTCGGAGGACATTTGCAGCACACAGGGCTGCTCACTCATCATGCTCAGCAAAAGACTTTGGTACAGAGCTTGTTTTCACATGATGGTCCTTCCCTAGTCCACAAAGCACTGTGGTATGTTTGCGTGTGTTGCTGCTTTGGAGCTGGGCTGAGCAAAGACGGTGCTGTCGGCCCAAAGAGAGATTAAGTGATTGTTGAGGAATGTCTTTATCACCATCCTGTGTAAATAGAGATTAGAGACAGAACACTAAGTTTTTCTTACAGCTGCAAGCTGCTTTTGCAAACAGGAGGGAATACAGCGCTAGGCAGTATTAGATAGCCAGCTTCAAGAGTGGTGTTGCAAAACGGGAGGACGTGGACTCATCGTAGCACCCAGGTGAAGTGAGAACGGCAGTGCTGCTCTGCCTACAGTGCACTCCTCCATTGGCAATGCCTTGTGGACCCCCAAGCCACCAAGCCCACATGGCTGGGTTTGTGTTAGTCCCTGCTGAGCCTTGCCCCAGCAGTGACGTGCTCCTTGCGGGGCAGTGTTTGTCCCCTAGGTGAAGGTCTCTCTAGGCGGTTGTGGCAGATACACTCGCCCTGGTCAGGGCCAGAGATTTTCAGGACAGCAGCCGATGGCTCCTTTCCGCGCCTCATTTTCGCGCCTCCAGTGCCCGCCAGTTGTCACATACACACCTCAGCTCAGGTGTCAACCACCCCCCTCCCTGGCCATTCCCCCTCCCTGTGGTGGGAGTGGGAGAGGTGGGACCCCTCAGCCGGTCGGTAGGGCTCCCAGGCAATGGTGGGCCTCAGCTGAGAGAAACTTCTAGACCTCTGACCATACTGGGGCCCATTGGCGGGCAGGCAGGGCCCTCAGCCAATGGCGCGCCTCGGCTGAGAGAATCATAGAATCACAGAATCATAGAGTCGTTCTGGTTGGAAGAGACCTCCCAGATCATCGGGTCCAACCATTAACCTAGCACTGCCAAGTCCCCCACTAAATCATATCCCTTAGGGCCTCGTCTAAACGTCTTTTGAATACCCCCAGGGACGGGGACTCCACCACCTCCCTGGGCAGCCTGTTCCAATGCCCGACAACCCTTTCGGTGAAGAAATTTTTACAAATACCCAATGTAAACCTCCCCTAGTGCAACTTGAGGCCATTTCCTCTTGTCCTGTCGTCTGTTACTAGGGAGAAGAGTCCGACCCCCGTCTCTCTACAACCTCCTTTCAGGTAGTTGTAGAGAGCGAGAAGGTCTCCCCTCAGCCTCCTTTTCTCCAGACTAAACATCCCCAGTTCCCTCAGACGCTCCTCACAGGACTTGTGTTCCAGAAGCTTCTGGAACGCTGACCATACATGACCACAGCTCAGGTCCCACCAGGCTATAAAGGAGCCCCGCCGGAAAGCGCCCTTTTGAGTGGTTTTCCTTGGAGCAGCGGGTCTGTGATTGGAAACTCTCCCCTTGGGCTGAGACATCACCCAAGGAAACTTCCTGGGATTGAGTGCCCTCGCCATCTTTTGGTGAGGGATGTCTTCTGGATATCCTTGAGTGAACCCTCACACACACACACACGCCCCCACACCCCTTTTTGGTGAGCGCTCTTATTCTTCTGGGTACCCTTGAGTGAGAGTTTCCCCTTTTGTGAGTGAGTGTGTGCACACCCTGGACCATCATTCTTGTGTTTTGCCGTGCAGTAATAACATCCCCAACCGGTATATCGAACCTGTAACTTGTTAAATGTTCCCGGAGTGTCATTTGGTTACCTCATTGTTTCGTTAGTTTTGGTTGTTTGGTTTCAGTTGTGAATTAAAAAGTTTGTTTGAGTTTAGCTGTGTGGAGTTGTTTTGGTGTACCTCTGTGACAGCAGTGGAGTTTGCAGGAGCCCTGAGGAGGTCCCTGATGTACAGATGCGTTCAAGCAGGAGCTCAAGTTGTGCTGGAAGTTTAGTATATTTGAAGCGTCGGTTCTGATTGCTTTCTGTGATAAATTGCTTTTATTTGAGGGCATGGCTAATTCTGTGCACCAGGTCTTGGATTCTGCTCAGAAGAGGTGAGTTGTGCATGATATAGGAGAGTATATAGTGTAGCTTCCTGTATTTCAGTGGCTGCCTCCTTCCTTGCAAGCAGGCCTTGAAAAGCATACAGAGCAGAGTAAAAATAAAATAGTATTCATCACTGGTAATGAAAAACTACTCCTATCCCAAAAGAGAGACGAATAACATTTTCCACAGTTTGCAGTGCGGGCATTTGATAGAGCAGGTCCTGCTACGTGCTTGGATGGCACCCAGCCCACGTCTCATCGCTGTTTACTCTCTAAATATTGATTTCCCAATGGGAACAACTGTTGTACAGTACAGCCAGAGTTAAAGAACTGCTCTGAAAAAAAACCACACGCATGCCTCACTTCTGCAGCATTCCTGAGACAAGGCTGTATTTTTATCATCTGCAAAACCAGATACATCTGCTGTGCTGAGCTATAACTGGAATCCCGGCTCCCTCATTACGACCTCCGTCAGAGAAGCGAGCCAACTTCTCTGGGGTATAATTTAAATTCTACCCAGTTCCATGGCTTTCCCAAGAAAAAGATAACACCCTGGTGCATGAAGTTGGATGAGAGACTAGCCTGGCTCAGCTGCTGCAAGAGGACCCATGCTATGCATAACTTAATCTTTCCTAAAAGTCACTCTGGGCCACAGGCATCCATTGCTGCTATAGATGAACCCTGTTAAAAACCACCTCCCATGTTTTAGCCTCTTCCTGCACACAGCAGCTTTGAAGTAGTAAGCTTTCTCCCTCCAACTGTCTCCGCTGGGCTTGGATTTGCTGCTCTCTTGGGCGCTGAGCAAAAGCTGCCCTCCTGCAGCGCTCAGGCCACCCAAAGGGAGTGGGATCTCCTGCACAGCTCCCAGCTGCCTGCAAGTCTGCCAGAAATGCCTGGCTTCCTCCACCCCATCCGCTGGAGCTCGTGTTGCAGAGCTGCTCCCAAAACGCCTCGCAGGACTGGACTGGACGCCCTTGCTGTCACAGTTATCTGGTTTTTGCTCAACTGGTCCGAAGAGCTTCAAAATCCCCAAGAGGAGGGCAAGGCTCCAAGTTGGACTTAAGCCCAAGTCCTCTGCGTGCTGAAGAAGGGACACATCAATCTACGGTGGAAAACTGCAGCAACTCTCCAAGGGTCCCCTCTTACCAGTCATCACGGGAGGTTACTCTCCTGCCAGGGTGTCCTAACGTCAAATACGTGAATAATATGCTCCTTTTGTGGCATATTTCTTTTAGGAAGATCATTTCCGCACCCTCTGACTTCAAAGGGAAATACCTGAAAACAGGGAAATAAGGCCAATGCCGGGCTTTGCTGGTCCAATGAGGACTGCTAGCAGGAGAAATACTTCTCAGTTTTGTTGCATCTGTTAACGGGATTCAATTAAGCTGCCAGAAATGATAAGCATTTAAAGGGACATCAGCCATCACTCCTCACTACCAAACAAAATCTTTGTCATGTCAGCAGTCATAAATCACAGTGATTGTATTTGGGAAGTGTTATGCACTGTAACTCATCACCAGGGCTTAATTCAGTTTCCCTCAGGGCACCATTGTACCTGGTAGGCCAAGGTGAATGTCTTGCGTTGTTGGTACACAAGCAAGGAGTATTTGGGGGGTATACCAATTATGTCTGTTTTCACTGAAGAAAAAAAAAAAAAAGTTCCTTCTAAAACAGATTGAAGGTTGCAAGTGGGAGGTTGGTTGAAAATCAAATTTTCCAGTCCTAGGGAAAAGTCAGGCTCTTTAAACACTTGGTTTGATACCAAATCAGGGCAAGAAAAGGGAAAATATTCCTCTTTCTCACAGAACAGTATTTATCACAAAGTTCTGGGCACATTTAAACCTTCCAGCCCTGCTCAGTTTGCAGCATACAGGTTGTTCACTGCAATGCTGGTCCCAAAGGGCTTTTGCCCCTGTTTTTCACCCAGGCTTAGGCAATATCTCTCACAATGCACCCAAGTACAAAGCAACTCGGATGGACACAGATGAACATCAAACTCACAGCAGCTAAAAGCAACTGGCCAAAAAGAAACGGTGAAACCTGGAATGACCAAATGGGGAAAAAAACCCCTCTTTTATTTTCAAATTAAGATAAGGAATGAGAAAATGTCAGCAAAACTGGCACCATCCCACAGGATGTATGTGTTAGCAGCAACAGGCATTTCCCTCACAGATGCCTTTCAGCAGGAAGTCCTTGACCAGCTATACGAGAAAGCGAGCTCCAGCTAATGCCCAGCACAAATGTGTAAGCCTGGCACTCCACCGTTTCAAGTCATCCTTGCGGTCTACATTGCACAGAGCCCGACAGGCTCCGCTTGGGACCCAGAATAGCATTGTAAGTGACGACGGATATGCACAGACCAAAGGGGCATCTCCTTCCTCCCAGGGTGCCTAAGGACTTAAAAGCAGAGACGAGTGGTGGATGGAGATGGAGAGACAGAAGAGCACAAGGACACAGAAGAGTCTACACTCCGTGAGGGTACAACCTCAACACCTTGGGTGCTGCTACCAGCTGTGATCCCTGCAGCCATCACTGCAGATGATCCATGGACAAGTCTCAAAGAGGGTGATGAGATATTAATGGGAAGCGTGAGGGGAAGCACAGGCGAGAACAGAAAGGTGGTGGAATGAAAATGGAGCAAGGTGGTTACCATTGACCTAATCCATGCCTGGCCAGGAGAGCATCTGCTGGGCCATGGAGATGAAGCAAGAAGCTATGATGTGCTGGAGTGAGCTGAGCTGGCAGACAGCTGCAGAGAGATGAAGTGGGTGAGTAAAGTGGTGGGGTGGGAAACACCATCTCATCATGCAGCATTTGAGAAGATGCGCTCGTGCTGAGGACGACACAGGCCCAGGTATGAGCTTTGCTGCACAGATGGATTGGCAGGGAATGGAGGAGGGAAGCAGGTACCTTGGGCCGAGCTGGGGAAGTCTTGCCAAGGACTCTCTGGTGTGGCGAGCGTCAGATTTCCTCAACATCCTCCTGGTGGGGGTTGTCCACCACCTCTTGAATTTCCCAAATTGCCAGACACTTTTCAAATCTCAGTCTGGGGAGGCCAAGCTATGACCCACTCACAGGTGCTTTTTTTTTTTTTTTTACCTAGCCTCCTAAGAGCCTGGTTGCAAATTGCTTCCTGAAATCAGGCTCCTTCCTTGCACACCGGCAAGCCAAAACAGTCACCCCAAGATGATAGAGGCTCTGGAAAATGTTGGTTCACGCTTGGCTCTTTCAGCACCCTGCACAAGGCACAGGAGGCGTTTCGGTCCTTGTGTTTCATTTCAACACCGTCAATATTGACCTTTTCTTTCCTTAATGAGAAGGGATTCGAGGAGGTAAGAGGGACAGGAAAGGAGGTTTGTTCTTTGCTCTTGCTTCGTGAGCTGAGCAGAGGAAAGAGACACTCAGCGCTCAGACGGCTGGTGGTTATTTGCTCCTTCATCCCTCTACTGAGGCGTTTCACTTGCCTCAGTTATCCCATTCCAGCAACCAGTTTGGAGAATGCAGCACCGGCTCTTCCTCGCCTGCAGGCAAGCACGTGAAAAACTGGGTGGCCAACGTGCAAACCACATTACCTCAGGGGACAGTTCACCTTGACATTGCTTGAAAATAGAAGTGCCAGTTCGGGAGGGTTTTGCTGCTTTCTGCACTGCGGGAAGGGGCTTTGCCACGAGGCAGAGGAGAGGCCACATTGAAAATCAGCTGCTCTTTGGGGTTTTTTTCCTCCTCAGTCTGCGGATCAAATAACGGGTGCCCAGCAAGGGCAGTCTCAAAGAGTCCTCTGCTAAGAGCAATGAGATTAGGTCAGAAAGAGCTTGGCCCATGGGCACCAAAATGACTGCTCCTACCTATACTGTCCATGTCCAAAGGTTTAATTTGTGTCTTTAGGAAGTTGGTGTTTTTCTAAATTCCTGTTTCTGGAGTTAGGCAATTGTGTTATAGGTTTTAATTTTTGCAGAAGGGGTTGTTTCTACTGCTACGTATGCAGGGAAAAAAGCCAAGACATGTCCTGAACCCAGTGAAGAGAGCCAATTTCTGTTATTTAAAAAAAAAAAAATTATTTGGGGAAGCTTAATTTACAATTTGTGAAGTCTGAGATTAACAGCACTGCATATCTATGAGACTCGAACAGCAGTAAGTGATTTCCCCTGCTTAATTCAGTACAAAAAAGTAACAAGACCTAAAAAAAAAAAAAAATCTTCAGCCTCCAGCCCACACAGGCTCAGTCTACAGAGCAGTTCCCAGCAAGGCAGATGGGAAAGCTGAAGCACGCACCCAGCCTTGAGCCAGCGATTTCCAACCTGTCTCACCAGTTGTGCTTGCCGCAGCCAGAGCGTTGCAAAGTGCAGGATCAGGGCTTTCAGCAGGCACTGGCCGCTGCCAGCAGCCCCGTGGCAGCGAGCGGCTCTGGTGCATGCGCAGCTGTTCCACGCCGTCCTTCAATCCGGCTCCTAATGGAAGTGATGAGTCAGGCTTAATGAAGGAGCACACCTTCATCTGTGTGCAAGCAAGCTCCACATCGTCTTTGTTTTACCACTGCCGGTGATGCATCACGCCTCAAACCAATAATCTCGTTCTCTTATTTTGTAAACAGAAAATAAAAATAATTTGCTTGGAAGTCACCAGCAGATTAACAACCTCCAGCTGTAACTTTGATGACTAATTCAGCCTACTCTAACCCAGCTGTGCCAAAGTTCTCATTTGTATAATTTGACATCTTCCTACAGGCTCTCTATGAGGAGGATTAAGAGAAGATGGGTTTTCAGAGGGAGTTGAGGTTTGTTTGAGGTTTGTTTTGAAACTGCACACTCATCAGGGTGTAAAGATTGTGCAGATCGCATTAGGATAAACTGCTGCACACCTGTCCGAAATGAGAAGTGGAAAGGGCTGATCTAGAAATCGGAGAGACTCTTTTGCAAAGCTGGAGGCCTGGTTTCGAAAAGCACTGAATTCAGTTCCAGGTCACGAAAAAAGGTCTCTAAGTTAAATACTTTTAAAATCTGAGTTGATTCCAGCCTGTTTTCGGCATGAAGGCGTATAAGAGCTTTTGTATCAGAAAAAGCAGGGAAAAAATTGAAATGTGGAGCTATATTTCTCATGTCCCTCAGATTCTTTGTTTCTCTTCCAAGCTGATTTACTGTGTTATTGTGGATTTATTCAAACAAAAAGTGTCAGCACTTCAGGAGGAACAGATAGATCAGCCAAAATGCCCAATCCAATGCCGTCTATTTTCAGCATTAGTTCAGAGCAGCTTGCAGTGGGCATGGGTGAGTAGGTCCTCATTGAAGTTAAATGCAGCTAACCCACCGTGTGAGCTCAGGGTCTTTCACCATGCTCCCCTCTGGATCACAGAAAGCCTATCATCTGTAATATTCAGGAAAATATGCCCTCGCCTTTTCAATGGCTGAGCTCACATTTAAGATCAAACTGTAAAGATAGATACTTTTTGACTACACAGAGTTTGTCTCTTTGCAGGAA
The DNA here is from genome assembly GCA_009819775.1 of Phoenicopterus ruber ruber. Taxonomy (NCBI): domain Eukaryota; kingdom Metazoa; phylum Chordata; class Aves; order Phoenicopteriformes; family Phoenicopteridae; genus Phoenicopterus; species Phoenicopterus ruber. Next base: position 6,829,792 of record CM020219.1, read on the forward strand.
GGGAGAGAGGAGGCTGAGGAACAGCCCAGACGCACGAACAAAGGGAACAATAGGAGCCATTCTGCAGGCAGAGGCTGCTGCGTTCTTGGACACATTCACATGGATAAAAAGGAGATCAAATAAGAGCCTCCAAAGCTGTACGATGATAAGAGAAAAATATTACAATGCTGTTCTGCAGCCTGGGTTGTGCAGTGATTATACAGCAGTTTGTCCAACACAGCTCCCCAGGGCCAAAATGCAATCAGTAACCCTTCCCTTTTAGACTCCTGGCTTCTCTGCAGAGCCACAAGAGCATCTGATAATTCCCTGGCAGCCTCAGCCGTGGACAGCCTTTGTGCAAAGACGTGGTAAGTGGAATGTCTGGTTTGTGCGCTTTTCACATAGAATGAGGCCGAGTCGGAGGCACAGCGCAGGGAGGGATGTCCACGTCCCTCCTCTGACACTGACCTGCTCTTCGGTCGTGGGCAAGTCATCTAGTTGCAGTCTGAGTCCCAGAAGGTGTGGCTGCAGGAGGCATAAGGGGGACCAGGACTCTCTTTGTGCTGCTGTGCAGCCTCCCTGGACATCTGCGCCCAGGGAAAGTATGCCCCGATGGCAAAGGGACGGCTACAGGAGAGAGGAGCAGATGAAGCTGGGCTGCGTGGTGGCAGCCGGCTGTTGGGCAGCAGAGTCCAAGGTGGGACACAGGCGAGTGGACCGCAGGTGGGGATAGGGATGGAGATTCCCCTCCTGTGGTTCAAAAGGAGGTACCAGCCAACTCATCCCTTCCTGGCTGACTAGAGCTTCAGTTAGAGGCAGTGCCAGGGCAGTACGTGGCTGGCAGCTCCAGAAAGCTGGAGCTGGGCTTTTGAAGAGGAACAGTCCAGGAAATATTATCCAGAGCTTGCTTCCAAACAGCTCTGGTTGATATGGAGTACAGACAGCAAGCAAAGACAAAAACGAGCATGGTCTCTATTCTAGCTCCATTAGAGCTTTGTCCCTGTGCTCCCAAAGCAGCGGGCAGCATTGCTTCACCAGCTCTGGGGCTGGCAGGCTGCCTCTGGGCTGGGCCGGGAATGGAGACGTGCGTCTCCCAGATCCCCTGTTTCTCTGCTGGGGCGTTTCCACGCAGCTACAAATTGCACCACTTCTGACGCAGGACATCTCGTAACTGCGCTGCCTGCCCCGCTCTCTCTCACTGCCTCTGAAGCTAAGTGTTTGTACCAAGCCCCAGAGACGTGGCAGTGCTTTGAGAGACTTGAAAGATGGATGATGTTAAACATCTCTAAAAGGAGTCCTGGATGCAGAGACAACTTCTAAGCACATCCAAAGGAGCCTCTTCACCTCCACTTCCCACCAGCAGAATCACTCTGGGCATCCATGTTTTAAACAGACGGATGGTAGCCCAATAAAAACAATAGCAGCTTTTATATACAGCCTCCAGTCCAAGCCCTTCCAGGAGAGACTGTTTCAAATAGCAAAGAAACACACATCAAAGCTAGCCCACAGTATCTGCCAGGTTTATTGGGGGAGCCACGGGACCTGTGTCGTGGGTACGTTGCAAGTGTTCACTCCCCGAGTGGGAATCCTTCTTCCAAGAGTGAACAGTGGAGAACAGGGCCATTTGGGGCTATCAAGAACGGGCAGGAAGCGCCTGTCTCCAGCTCCGCTTTTGCAGTTACCGAACTCAGGTGGGTGTAGGACATTCCTGGAGCATCCTCCCCAGGGAGCATGTCAGGCGTCATGTGGGGCAGTGCTCAGCGCCAGAAGCAACGGGTACCAAGAGCTGATAGGGTGAGTGTGAGCGAAAAAACCCAGCCAGCCTCATGTTGGTCCCTTTAATCCAGGCTTGGAGGTGTGCTAATAGCGTGGTTGGCACCTCTGACTGCAAAGAGAGTCACTTAGAAAAGAATGGAGGGAGTCAAGTACCCTGTGCCAGGTACTTGCATCCCAGAGAGGAGCTGGTTGTCCGGAGGATCAGGTTGTCAGCTCCTGGTTTTCATGCCAAGGTCATCAAGGACAGGGCAAAGGTGAATGGAGGCTCATCTGCTGTCATCCCCCACAATCATCCTCTGCAGTGATGCCAAGTCAGAGGAAAATCCGGGATAGGTAATTTCGCCAGTGTACACAGCAGGACCTCCCGGGCAGCCCTTCCCGAGGCCAACTCAAACCAGTCCTTGTACCCAGGATTGGTACACTGGGCTGCCACAGGTTTGCAGTGGCCCATGTGCCCTTTTTTCTGATGAGCGAGGCCAAAGCCAGGAGCCCATGCAATTATCATTAAATCAGTAATTAGTGGAGTCTAATTTCTTTTCCAGGCCTTGCTTCAGGAGAGATGGGGGAGAGTGCAAGCTTGTCCCAGCCAAAAGAGGGTTGGTGCCAGCCTGTGCTGGAGCAGGATGGATGGATGGAGGCAGATGGGTCACGGGAGCCCAAGAAAGAGCCCCCGGTGAGCTGTGTCACGGGTGTTGGTTGTCCCTTGGCCAAGAGCGGCCCTGGCAGAGCCATCTGCCCAGCACAGCAGGTAATGGGACACAATAGCCCATTGCCTGTGTTGAAGCCCTAGGAAATGACCTTCCCTCACTATTAGCATCTGGTGGGGCATCCATAACACATACAGCTTCCTTGAGCCAAAGGGACCTCATCGACAAGAGCACTTTTCGCCTGGGATAGCTCCTTCTACACAGGATGTTTGCTAGTTTAAAAAACACAGCGTAAAATGTCGTCCGCTGAACTGATGTCACTGTCCCAGTGAAAGCTTTGAGTGTTCTGGGCTTAGTGTAAATAAATAATGTAGAAAGAATAATACAGAGCTAATAAAGCTATTATCTGGAAAGATTGCAGCCTAATCTCCAGCACAATGAAGATAATGAGTGTTGAATCATGCCTGGAGCATCCTAAGTAAGCGGCAGTGGTTTTGATAAAGGATAGGAGTGGATTTTTGGTTTCAGCCTGTTGCTTGCCTATAGATTTGTAGGGTGAGCTGTGCTGGACCCTAAGCTGTGGGTCCATGTTTCTCCTGGTGGCAGAGCTGGCTTAGCCTCCTGCACTCCCATCACCTTCATCTTGGGCTGGCCTGGGGAACCGGCTGGCTTGGCCACACCAACGTGACCAAGCGAGTGGCACATGGCTGGTGCAAGCACACGGAGACAGGATGGGGAGGAGAAGGGGATGCCGTGTGATTTCAGCCCCCTTTACAGCCCCTGCTGGACTCGCATGGCAATGGCTGTGTGTCACCAAAGGGGATCAGCCTTCCCCACATAATTAATTTCCATGAGGAAGAAACTCCATCAGTGTCCCGGGGCCGCAAGGACTGCGACTGCAGCTTGGGAAGGACACTGGCCTTGGCTGCTTAGCCGGAGTGAAGCACACCTTTCCCTGGGGCTCCTGTGATGGCAAAGGGAGGGTGATCCCATGGCCAGAGCAAATTCCTGCTTGCAAAATCCTTTGCCCTTGCAGAAAGGCAGCCACAGTGCAAGGGAGCTGCAGGGGCTGGATTCAGCAGCGCTGCGAGTTTACGCCGTTGCTGGCAGGCAGGAGAATGTAGCAGGAGGGGGCTGCTAAATACACAGCTTTGCAGCGAGCCCCAGAAGCGAGCAGCCATCCCAAAATAAAACAAAACACCCCCGGACAAGTTGAGGATACACAAAGGAACTGACAGCCTCTGAATCTGGCCTCACATCAATGAGTTGTAACTTGAAAGCTTTATTTAGACTGCTAAGAAAAACAGCTGCAGAAAAATACTGATGACCTGCTTTAAAGGGGGATTTTGACAAGGAGAGAAGCGCTGGACTCCTGCTGGAAGTGGAGCACCTAACTCCCCTAAATCCCCTTCAGAAATCCCAGCCTTAGACTGGAGAGCACCACAGAAGGGCAGGATTTGTATAATCTGAAAAAAATAAAAATAATTCTGAAAAAAAAAAAGCCAGCAATTTAAAAGTAATAAGGACCTACCTTTCGGAGATGGAGAGAGCTTAGGGGAGTCAGGGAGTGGGTGCTGTGCTTGGCAAGCTTTTGGTTTGGGGCTCCTCCAGGCCAAGCTGAGGTTCTTGGTGCTGGGTGGTGGCGACGCTGGCGAGAGCAGCCTGTGCACATGGACCTGTGCAATGTTGGAGAAAAATATTTGCAACTGTCAAGCAGACCGAGCTTGCTACGGTACCCAGAAGAGCTCTATCGCTGAATCCCTATCTGCACAGCGATAAAAAGCGGGGAGGGGGAGATAACTCCACGGTGAGATTCTTGTGAGCTCATAAATCACCGCAAGCCTCGGTCTCGGGACTGATGAAATCACCGGGAACCCCGGTGGCCTGGTTTCCGCAGCGCTGCCTGCCCTGCCTCCACTAGCGACCGTATCATTGGAAGAAAAATGGAGCCAAGCTGTTGGGAGAGGGGTGGCTTTTTCCGAGCAACAGGGAAGCTGTTATAGCCCAAGGCTTTCTTAGGATGAAATGATTTAAGCACCTCTCCAGCACCCTGCTGATCTTTCAGAGGGGGGGAGCCCGATAGCTGAGACTCCTCGGGATGATAATTGTGGTGTATTTGCAGAATCAAAGGTTTCCCCTTGGAGCAGAGCCAGCAAGCTTTGGGAAGAAGAATGGATCCGATACAAAGGGTTTTTTTAAAAGCCCATTAAGTCGCCTACGGGTTGAGCTCACGTTCCCACCGCCTCAGCAGTCGGTGCTGGGGGAGCGAGGTTTCGTTCCCATCGTCTCAGCCCAAGTGGGAAAGTTCTTCTTCCCCCTTCCTCCCCTTCCCAGGTCTGCACAGGGAAGGGAATCGCCTCGGGGTCTGGGGGCAGACCCTGACTGCAGCCCCAGAGGGAGCTGGGGGGCTGCCATCTCCCACCTCCTGCACTGCACTCCCCCGGCCAGCTGCAGGGAGGCTGGAGCCAGGAGCCCGGGGCTGCTGCGATACCCACAGCTGGGAGCTGCGGGAGACGTGCAAGACTTGGCGTGTATTTGAGCCCTGAAACCTGTAACCTATGTTCATCATTTGCGTTGTCCCTTATACATAAGCCAGGCATCTGGGAGGTGTAAAAATGCTCCCAAGACCTGACCTCACCCCCAGCTCACCATGGGTCAAAACGGGGAGAGCCATGAACAGACCAGGCTTGCAGCAAGAGCTGGGGGCTCTTCTCCAAGACAAGTCCATGTCCCAACTATAACCTCTGCAGGGACTGAGGTGTTTCAGAGATGGTGGAAAAGGCTGAGCTATGCATGCCCATTCCCTCCTAGTGACACTGCCTTGGAGGGTGCTTGGGGCAGCCCTCTCCATCCCAGCCGCCCTGGGGTGGCTCTGTCCTGCGCCTGAGTCAGCATCCCGCTCCTAGCGCAACTGTTCGGCTCCTCTGATTTGGCCCGAAACTTAAACAGCCTGATAGTCCTGTCAGCATTTCTCTCCTTAAGGGTTTCTGGAGGCAACAACCAGCTGGAGGAGTCAGCTCTTACTCATGCCACCCCCGTGGAAAATATAAGAATGGGGTTAGTAATCCAGCTGTGACTAAGGAGATTGCAACTGGGGAGGTCCCCCTTGCTGTTGTTGTGACCGTGATTTCGCTCTCTGCCAGCTTGGCAACACCCTTGTGTCACCAGCGATTCGGGGCAGGGACAGCATGGCCAAGGTCCATCCAGCTTGCCGGGGCAGGTGGTGCAGGGAGGCTGCTGTCACCACCACATCTCCTACCACCCCCAGCCCTCCACCTCACAGCAGAACCAGCTCACCCCTGCTCTCCCAGGAGCTCCTTTTGTGCCGGGGAGGTGGTGCTCTCCCAAGGCTGCAATCTGAGGTTGAGACCTCCAAGCAGCACCAGCCATGGACAGCTTTAAGATACTGAGGACATCAGTCCTGCCAGGATATCCGACAGAGCCTTGTGCATGGACCTAAAATTATTGCAAGGCAGACGGAGGAGCAGGAGAGGTTTGTGTGCTTAGGCAAACAGGGAAGAGGCTGAGCAGAGGAAAGATAAAAGCTTTCCTGCGGTGTCCAACCCCATCCTAGCCAGGAAAACTTTCCATAAGGCTGTTCCTGCGGGTGCAGCCCGGAGCAGCCAGAGGTGGCTGCAATACCTCTCCTTCCCCATTGCAAACACTGCTCCCAGCACAGTGGCTCTGATGAGCTGATGAAGACACAGCACCACGGAGACCCTGGGGTGGAGCAGCATCTGGGTACCATGGAAAAGGGCATGCGAGCCTGTGAAAGTCCTCCCAGCAGAGAAACTGCAACTGGAAAGCAACCAGAAGCCCTCTGGGGAAAACCCATAAGCAAATATACCCAGCCAACAGAGATGATCTCAGGGCACTGATGTCACCCAAGGAGCGCCCAGGGATGGAGCAGGGAGGCTGAAGCAGTCCTGTGCTCTCTCCACCCACGCAGGACGCCTGCCCTGCGATTTCTTGACAGGGATGCGACAGGACCCACTGCTCTGCTGACTGTAACATCATTGTTCAAGTCTTGTATCAGATCTGTCCCAAATCCTGCTTATTACAAAGAAATCCAGTATGAGGACCTGAAAAAGCTGCACTGATGCTTTGAAAGATACTGGGAGCGTGTACGTCCAGTAACACAGCTGTCAGGGATGGGAGAAATTTTCCTGCCTGTGCTGGTCGCTGAGTCTTCACATTCCAGCCCCTGTGCTGGGAGGAACAAAACCTCTTAGCTCTGCACTTACTGGAGACAGGAGGCACAAACTTGAAGTCATCTGGAGTCAGGCGCTGTAAAAATTTAATGATGCAGGACAAATCAGGGTGACCAAAATAGCGAGCAAGACAGAGACGATCTTGTGATTTAATACGCTCAGCCAGGACTCGGGGTATCTGGGAGCAGTTCCCAGGTCGACCACAGGCTCCACGCGTCACCTTGGCTGAGTCAGTAGGGAAAAACACTGCCAAGAATTGGCTTAGGCATCTTGCAAAAGTAACCTAGGTGCTTAGAAGACTGAATCGTATCAAAAATCAGGAGGATTAAGATATTTCAAATGCACCTAGGCCCTTGATGAGGGCTCCTAATTCCTGTCAGATAAATTCCTCTCCCTAACGGATGGCGGAGTTGGGCTGGGACCCACCTGGTGACCTGGGGGTTAACAGTTTCATGCTCCATTAAGAGGACGAAGGCTCAGCGTGAGCCTAAGGCGACTTGGCACTTCCTCACTCTGTCTCTGCTACAGCTCTGGAGCAAAGGACGCCCTACTGATAAGGCAACAGCCTCGCTTGGCTCCCTGGCCGTCAGGGCGAGGTGGGTTTGTAGCCCACTCCCCCAAGCAATGGAGCCAGCATCTGGCCAGGCCACTTCCACCTCCCCATTTGCACTTCCTGCAGTGTCTTAATCTGAGGTTTTAAATGGGATTTAAGTGATGCTCTGGCTTTTTGCTGAACCCTCTGCAAAGGCAATAAATTCAACCTCCGCTAGAGGTGAACAAATAAAAGCAGCTCTCCCTGTAGGCTGTGTATGCACACATCCCTGTTAAACGCTTCTCTGACAGCCCAAGCAACAGCTGGTGTAAATCTGCAGCGGTCTCTGGGCTTGAGAGAGAGGCACTGATTTACACCCCTCTCCCACCTCTTCTCTCTTCTTCCTCCTGCTTCACATCTTCCCTGGCCGCTACCCCTCACCTTACCTCTTTCCCTGCTCTCAGGAGATAAATGACCCTGGATGTGAGGAAGGTAACAGGGCACTGAACTTTCATCCGCTGAGAATTTGCTCCGTCTACCTTGAAACAGGGGGGTGTGGGGTGTGTGTGTTGTCTGGTACCTTTGATAGCAATTCAGTGCAAGAAAAGTCATCTCCGGGAATAGGGGGGAGAAAAAAGACATGGGCAAAGTTACAGGTCTCTAATCAGGAATGTCTTGTTTTCTAGCAGGGTTGAGGAGTCTAGGGGGGGAGAGATAGTGTCCTTGACCCACCTTGAGCAGCACATTTCCCCCCAGACCCAGCAGCTGATGCTGGCACAAGGCTGCGAGTGAAGCCTGGCACCGGCAGGAGGATCCGGGGAGGAGGATTCACCCTTGGCTTCACGAGCAGTCAGGAACTGCGTGGCAGGAGCCTGCCAAAGACAGGCCAGGCACAAGCAAGATGATCCAAACCAGGGCACGGCCACACGCGCAGCATCTCGCGGGAGACAGCCGGGAGGATGGATGGCGAGGGAAGCACGAGGCGCTTCTGGCGGCTGCGGAGAGCAGACGAGAGGGGAGGAAGGCAACCACAGGAGCCGCAGAGAGGCGCGGGGTGAAAGACCCTGGCCGAGGCACTGAGGTTATTAATGGCTTCCTACACCCCCAGCATGCCTGCAAGTGCTTTATATCTCACTGCCACTTGTCCGGCACGGCGGTTTGTGCAGGGGAAGCGGCTGGCGGAGGCTGTGCTCTCCCAGCATCTCCCAGCAGAGAGTGGGCTTGGACAAGGCAGGTCTAGAGGAAGATCTCAACTAGAGGCAGTAGCTGTTTGCAAGAAGTCTCCCAATCTGCTCGCTAATAATTTCTTACATTTTACCCTTCTCTGAACACGTTGGAAGAGAAGTCAGTTGCTCCACCAAGATACGACTCCCTTGTACGCCATACAGCATTTATGCGCCTGTGATTAAATGCCATTGAAGCGAACGGGAATTTGCTTACAAGCAAATTACAAATTCCTTACAAGCTTAAGGACTTTGCAGAATCAGGGCCTAAATCCACTGAGTCTCTGCTAACGCTCCCAGCCAACACAGGCACGGCTGAGTCCTGCCTTGGGAATGCATTTATTTTCCCTTTAGAGGCTATGAAACATTACGCTGAAGCTTCGCTCCCCCCTGCCAGCTGCTGGGAGCTGATGTGAATCCTGGGGCGAGATTGGGCTCAGCGCTGTTAGAGATAATGCTGGCTTAGGGTGCGGTTTGTTTTCAAACAGAACCTCCCAGCTCAGATACAGAGCCACAAAAGGTCCTCTACATACTCTAAAAGCCTCATATCAGAGAGAGAGCAAAAAGCATAATGCTGTCTCCTACCTTTGAGCTAAAACCAGCCCTGACTGCAGTCGATGGAAATCTTCCCGTAAGCTCCGGCAGAGCAGGATGGTGGCAGCAGCTCAGAGTGTGGTTTTGTTCATTTGGCGCAAGTCTTCGGCTTAGATCAAAACAACAATTAAATAAAAGCTACGGCCCATTTTTCTGCCGAGCAGACCATCTATGCAACATGAAAGACTATAATCTCAAGTGGAGAGGGTTTTTCTTCTTCCAAAATCAATTTTACTTAATTTTTGTAAGGGGATGGGTTCCATATGCCATTACTCTCAGCTGAATCAAGAGTGTCCTTTTAAGTTTCACTGCAGCAGACACATAAAAACTCTCCCCCGGGGATAAGAGAGTATTGATCTCACACGGACTGAGCTCAGAGAACATTTATAGGGTCTAGTGAGCAGCTAACGATGAACAATACCAAGTATATTCTTACAGATTTAGAACAAGAACCCCATTTTCTTTCCCTCAGCTCAGAGAAAGTCCTGGTTTAGTTCTGCATCCAACGAGCAAACCCTACCAAAACCCTCCTGTTACAAGGCATTATAGGGATTATTCTCCAGGCAGGCTTGGTGCCCACGTTCTCCACTTCTCAGGGCTGGATACTCATCTGTCTTACGGGATGACTATTGCATGTGTCCTACTTAGCCAGAGAGGCTCTGGGCAGCTGGTTATTGGGCTTTCCTGTCTGAATATAGGAGCTTAATTTAATAGGCGGCTGTTGGAAAAACAAGCAGAAAAGCAACACAATGGGACTTGATAAGCAGCCTCGAAACAAGCTCCGAGGACGCAATTACAAGAAAATGGCTGAGCCGTTTCGATGAGGAAGATGCACTTCCAGATGCCAACCGTTACGCAGCTGCTTGCCCAGGCTGGGAGCCTCCAGATCCAGCCATCACTACATGCTTAACGAACATCCTTGAGGAGCGGAGTGGGAAGGGGAGTCCTGGGAGGACATTTTGTGGAGGAAAAAAGATGAATGCGAGGGCATAAGAACAGCTGTGCTGGGTCAGACGCAGGGACCATCGCGCCTGGCATCCTCTCTCTCCCATAGCCAACAGTGCGTGATAAGCCAAGGGTATGAGAAGTGTTCAGGGATATTTTCCTGTAAACTCCCCAAGCCTGCAGCAGGCTGCAGGTCCAGGACTTCCTGAGCCCGAGGCTTGTATAGAAATACTGTATTGAATAGTCCTAGCCTAGCCAGTTACCTCGGTGAAAAATGCTCCATATCTTTGATCACTAGTTCTTTGGTGAGAACAGAGAACAGAATTGCTCACAGTATTCAAAAGGAGAGCAAATCAGGAATTTGTACAGTAGTTTTTCCTCTTTCCTCATTAACTCCTACCATCTGTTTGCTGTCTTGACTGCTGCTCAGCAATGAGCCGATGCTTTCATCAAATTTCCTGTTATAACCCCAGGATCTTATTCCTGTGGGGTGACGGCCAGTTCAGAGCCCATCACTGTGTGCATGACGTTAGGAGTGCTTCCTCCGAGGTTCATCACTTACATTTATCTCCACTGAATTTCATCTGTCATTTTATCAGCGAGTGTTCTGAGGTCCTTCTGCGCTTTGCTGCCATCGGCCTTCCTGAGCAGCTTGGTGTCACTAGTGACCATCGTCACCTCCCCACATGGCCCTACTTCCACATCATTGATGAAGATGCTGAGCAGCACAGATCCCTGCACAGATCTCCACCAAACACCCCTGGGCATCCCTCCGCTGCAGAGACTGACCATCCCTGTCTGGCCTTTGTGGTTTCTGTCTTTAAACCACTTCAATTTTTCATGGCTCCTTACTCTCCTCAAGAGCCTTTGATGAAGGATTTTGTCAGAGCCTTTAGGAAATCCATATCTGTTATATCCATTAGATTTCCGTTGTCCACCAAATCTTTGGCTCAATCCAAGGACTGCGGTAGATTTTGTGAGTTATAATTGTTCTCGCCAAAAGCTGTGCTGGCTCTTCCCCAGTACAGATATGCTTATCCTCATATCCCACCAGTTTCACAGCACCATCATTGGGCTTACTGCTCCCAATAACCTGCCCTTGACACCTTTTATCCCAAAACTGCCTCCGTGATTGCCACCTCCCATTGCTCCAACACCAAGGTAACGTTAAGAGAGCACCTGCACACTACGATGAGTACGTTACCATTTGCACCTTGGGTCCCTCCAGCACCCCTGTGCAAAAAACAGCTGGTTGCAGCAATTTTTAATTATTCCTTTTGCCAGTAGGATCTGTGAGCCCTTTTTCTGGTACTTCAGTTTGAGATGCAGCCTCTGACGTGTCCCTCTGCAAAGAAGGGTCCCAGCATTGGGAACCTCCCAAGCCCCACCATGACCCAGATGGGACACCTCATGCATGACATCCCATTAGAACAGGAATTACAGTAGTGCATCGCTTGCTGTGGGCTGGCACAGACACAGGGACAGGTTCTGGGGTACCTCTGGCAATTTGCATCTTCTCGTGCTTCTGGGCAACAGTAAGTCCTTGGCAAGACAAGTATGTCTATAGTAAGGTGCTGATGGTTTCGGAAGGGGTTATTTCAGCTTTCAGAGTATTGACTAGTTTCAAGGAAGGTGCAGGATGGACTCTGAAAGATTCATTCTCAGGACGGCAGCTCAAGGGCTGGTGGTTGTTTGCGAAGGGCTAGGCTGTAAGAGCGATTTTAAAAAGCTTAGGGGTGAAGCCAGCCCAGTAACAGGGAATTGGGATGACTTTGAAATTCATAACCAATAAAGTGAAATAGTTTTTTCCCTGGCAAGTCACATTTACCCTGCGGAGCTCATTGCTACAGGAGACCAGAAGAGGTTAGGAAAAGGACTGGGCATGGTGAGAAGGAGGAGAAAATCCACTTTATGGAATTGTGGCTTCATTGAGATAAAATATATCTTCTTGCCTTAAAAACAAAAAAGTCCAGCTGACGTCTTAACTAATTTCTCTAATGGGCATGACCATTCCTGAGACTTTACTGCATTTTCCTCCAGGGGTGGTACAGACGGCTTGTTTGGAACTTGGATTTTGGTATTAAGTGTGGGGTTTGGGACTGAAATCGCATCGGATGGGTTGAAACTCTACCGGTCTGACCCTGGTTTTATTTTGCAGCTCAAATCCTGTGATGGATCTTAAATGGGCAGAAGAAGCCAGCGCCAGGCCTGTAGGTGCTTAACCTGGCTAGCACTTGCCTGGACTCCATACAAACGTACACTTCTGTCTCTCTCTCTCGTACAGAAGGCCACCTAGGAGTCTGGCTGGCTGCGTATAACCTATCCCGGTTCTCACATTACATTTTGTTCCATGCTTTGGTATCAACTCCCCTAAGGATGCTCTTTCTTTACTTTCCCATCGTTGGCTCTTCCTTTGTATCAATTTGTGCGGGCTCCATATGAAAAACAATCCCTGTAAATCTTTTCCAGCCTTTCAGACCTTCCCATACGGTTGTTGCTGAGAAAAAAATTCATCAAGATATAAATAGCTTGACCTCTTATCCAGAAAAAAAAAAAATGTTTACTTAAGCTAAAACGTTACAGGCTATTAATTTGATCGGGAGTTTTGATTTGCACCGAAAGCAGTAACTATTTCTGCGCGAAGCCCGCAGCCTCATCTCATGCAACGAGGGGATTCCGGCGCGTGTGGACATCCAGCCACGTATCAGATTCCCGCTCTGATTTACGTGAAACGGGAATCCCTGGAAAATTGATTTCTTAAATCCGAGCTGACAAGCGGAGAAGGCGGTAGCTTGGGAGAGCTTTGCCAGGCAGCTGGGAGGCTGATCCTGCGTGTCCGTGATCCCCCGTGTCGCCACTCGGGGGAAACTTTACCCCCACCGCTCGCCTGGGTGGGCGCGGGCCCCTCCCCGCCCTGCTCCCGTCCCTCCTCCAGGAGACGGCCTGCGCTTCCTCTGCAGCACGGGCACCGGCGGGAGGCCCGCACCCCGCCCGCCGCTCGGCGCGGGGCCGCCGCCGGCAGCCGCACCCCCGCTCCGGACACCGGCGCCGCCGTCCCGATGGCGCCGCCCGTCCCTCACTACAACTCCCGGCGGCGGCGGCGGCGGCGGCAGGGGGCGTGGCGGCGGCGGTGACGTCAGCGCGCGGGGCGGGGCCGGGCGGGGCGGCCGCGGCCCATTGTGGGCAGGGGCCGGGCGGGCTCCGCGCCGCGCAGCGCAGCGCCGCGCCGGCAGGTACGGCCGTCCGCGCCCGCGGGGTGAGTCCACCGCGCCCGGGCAGCGGCTCCGCCGCCGCTCGCCTCCCCTCTCCTTTCGGCTGGGTGTTTTTTGGCGGGGGGAGGGGGCGGGGTTGCCTTTCTCCCGTGCCCCGGGGGCGCTGGCCGCGCCGGGGCGGGGGGGTCGGGTGCGCCGGCAGCGGGGCGCGGGGCCGGGGCTTCTCTCCACACAGGGGCTGCCTTTCCCCCGCCGTGAGGGAGGTGGGGAGGGCGGGAGCCGAGCCCACACCCCACCCCACCCCGGGGCGCTGCGTGGGGTTGTCCCCTCGGGCGGGAGCGGCGGGACCCCGCGGTGTGTTCCCCCCCGCCCCCCGCTCCGGTATCCCGTGTCTGCGGTCCCGCGGGGCCTGGCGTGCCCTTCGGCCCCGTGTGGCCTGGGCGGGGTGGTGGGGAGGGCACGGGTAGGGGAGCGGGGCCCCACCGCCGTGCGCGGGCGGTGCCCACCGCTGTGGACGCCGGGCAGGGGGCGCCCACCCGCGGGCGTGGGATGCGGGATGCTGCTGCGCTGCCTTCTCCATGGCAACGCCTCCGAGGGCTGCTTCGTCCTCGGCTCCTGCTGGCACGGCGGCTGCCACCACTGCGGCAGCCCCCAAAGCGGGCTTGGGCCCCGCAGGGGCGGGATGTGACCCCCTGCTTACCCGCAGAGCCCCAGGGATGGGGTTCCCCTGGCTGAGCAAAGCAGGTTTGGGGGTGTCTCTGCTTCCTCCCCCCCCATGCCTTCCCACCAGGCACAGCAATTTAGGGCTGCCTAATGGTGTGTATGTGCCGAGGCACCAGCGCTGGTGTAAAACACCTTGCTGCGGGCACGCTCTGGGCCAGCCCGATGCTCTGATGTGGGAGCTGGGGTGGGAGTAGGATTTCGGTGTGTCTCGGTGTTGGGCTACGGCTGCGTCAGTGGGAGAGGATGAGCAGGTTTGTGGCTCGGGTACCAGCCGGAGAACTGCCAGACGAGGAGGTCAGGTCTGTCACTGGTTGCACTGGGCTAGAAATTCGGGGAGATTCAGGTCAGCGGGCCTGCATGGAGGAAGGACGATGCCCTTGCTGCATGGGAGCCTCGGGGGTTGGCACCCACTGCTGTTGGCGTGCGATGGCTGCGAACGGATCCTGCCTGATCTTGACTCGCTTGGCACAATGTCATCAGTATTAACAGTGAGGTTTCATCCTTGGGGTCTGCACCGCTTGCAGATTGCTGTGCTGCCTCCTGCGTTGGCGCCTGTGAGAAACAGGCTTTCTGCATCTTTAAGTGATCAAGATTAATTTAAGGCAAAAACGAATGATGATTCTCTTCCTGATGAAAGCTGCTTGAGCTGACGGGGCTGCATGCTGCCAAACCCGAGGCGAGGAGCTCCCCACAGAAATCGGAGGCGGATGGGAGATCACGGGGTGCGGCCAAGCCCCCTTTGCCAGGTGCCGGGGCGAGGGGAGCCCGTGGGCACGGGCTGCCCCGGTGGTTTCAGCCAGGCCCGAGCACTGTCAGCCAGCTTCTACTGGCTTCACCGAGAGGGATGGCAGAACAAGGCTTTTTTATTTTTTTTTCCCTCTCTAGAGGTTGATTCTGATACTGCATACAAAATCGGGTGGTGGTGTGTATTAAGGCCACCATGGTAAACCACAATGCAACCTCGTTATCCTCCCTCGGTGAAAACAACATATGCCAAAGCCATTGGCGTTCCCTGCCTGCCCCTCTTTCGGTCCCACTAGGAGTAAATGGGTCCTGCAGCGTCTGGACCTTTTTCCCTGGGCGCTAGGGTTCATTTCAGCATGCTTTGCCCCTTGAGCCCTGCAAGTCGGGCATCCACCTTGCTGTTCTTCGATTAATAAGTGACTCACTTTGCTCTCCCCGTGGCCGTACACTGGGACCTGCCCGGAGCAGGAAGCAAAAGCCAAAGTCCTCGATCTCTGACCGCCCAACGTGTGACACCGGGACAGCAGGAAGCACTGACGCTTCCTGGCTCCGGCCGGCTCTCGGCTGGCGTGTGGCTTTGCCGGTGGTGGCCCTGCCACGGCCCCCGGGGTTTTTGGGTCCAGCCAGCCAGGCATGCATGCTGCACTGTGTCCCGGCCTCCGCCCCGGGGAGGCAAACAGGATGGGTGAGGTGTAAAATCAGCACCGAATCCGCTCCCCTGGGCTTGAAACGGAGTCAAACCAGTCTTGACCTGAGCCGGCTCCTTATCTGACCCTTTGTTTGCAGCGGGGGTGCAGGAGGGAGCAGGAAAGGGATGGCCATGGCGGGCCGGCTCCTCTGGTTCCAGAGGAGCCCTGCCACTGAGGATGGGCAGGAGCTGGGGACAGCCGGTCTAACTGGGTCATGTTTATCTCTCTCTGCTTCTGTGCTTTGTTTTGGTTTCTTCCCCCTTTTCTCCTGCGCTGTCATTGTCACGGCTGAGGAACCCAGCACAGGGGAGGCACGGAGCTGTTGGGCAGCCGGGCTCCTTGCAAATACTGTTTACCAGCTGGACAGGAGCGCGTCCTCTCTTGCTCCATACTCCTGCTTTGCACTTTGCGTGCATCAGTCATCGGCGCTGGCACTGGCTTGCTGCCTGAAGGTCTTTGGCTGATGTGCTTATGGCAACCCACCACATGCACAGGTAGCAAATTTACTTGCTGCGTTTATAACCTGAACTGGTTAAAAGCTGGCTGGGGGTGCTGACAGATGCACCATCCAGAGCGGGCGGTCATCTTCTGCCCATCCTCTTGCTGCGCAGATATACACTGAGCCACTCCTACACGGCCACTTTTATCTCTGAAGTATTAATAAATGAAGCTTGCCTATTTTTGTGAGCCTTTTTAAGAGGCTGGCGGGGCTGCCTTGAAGGCTTGCTCGGCACTGCAAGTATTCAGAGCTTTTTTTTTTGCGTGTGCTCTAGCAGTCGATAAGCCAGGGCATCCAGCTGTCAGCTTTGGAGATTGCCAAAGCCTGCTCAACGACATTTCTGCAGG
Source organism: Phoenicopterus ruber ruber (assembly GCA_009819775.1). NCBI lineage: Eukaryota > Metazoa > Chordata > Aves > Phoenicopteriformes > Phoenicopteridae > Phoenicopterus > Phoenicopterus ruber. The sequence continues at coordinate 6,845,913 of CM020219.1, forward strand.
CTTCGCTCACAAATGAGGATTTTGTTGGACGCTTTGGTTTCTGACTTGATGCTGGTAATTAAATATCTTAACTTGGCTTCGGAAAGCTGCCACTGCCGTGGAGTGACTGGTGAGGCCATGTGAAGCAGGATGCGCTTGTTCTGCTGGAATTGAGTGTGACCTAACTACGGTTCTTCAGCCTGTGATTTTTTTTTTTTTTAAATACACTTTTTTTATTTATATAAAACTCTTTTAAAAGGGGAAGAAAAATCTTGCATTTTACTGCTGTGCTGTTAAGCTTGCATGGACCTGCTGGGACAGCTGTTTATTTGCAAGTCGTGGCAGCCGAATGCTGTAAAATTCAAATCATGTCCATATTGATTTTTTTTTCCCCCCCTTTTTAAGATAATCATGTGTACTTTTCACTCTTGCACCACAACAGATGTCAGTGCTGTGCTGAAAAAAGAGGTGATCTGAACAAAGGGCTGTAAATTGGGGAAGAAATACTGAATGTCTGATCCCGACTTCTGTGTTGGTTAATCTAGATGCTAAGCCATATAGATTTACTTACTCTATGTGCTTACTGTACTAGGGATGAGAGAAACAACTAGTAAAGGGTTGGAAAGTAGTTAAATATGACAGCAGAAGCTTTTCTGCATATTGCACTAGCTCCCTTACCCTTAATGACCTATTTCCAACTGTTTAATGCAAAAATATAGAGGGTCCTCAGTCCTTTGCAAGACGCTGGTTGTGATTTGCTGTTTGCCTTTGATTCTTCTTTCCCCCCACCGCTTCCTCAACCTGAGCTGGGTTGGGAGAAAAGCTGTGCTGGTGCCTTCTTACCCTCCTGCCCTCTCAGGAGATCGTTTGCACTTGGTATCTCCTGTCCTTGTGGCGTGTCGTAACGTTTTGGAATATGCTGAAGAACCAGGACTTCTGGGGTAGCATAGAAAATCTCAGCTCAGTGAGTCATAAAGCTTTCAAATCTTTGTGGCTGCTGAGGAGAAAACCAAAGGAGGTGGAGATAAGAGAGGCGGCCTGGCACACCATGAAGACGTGGTTAGTTGACTGGAGAGTTTCATGATCTGAGCTGACAGTGCTTTGTTCCATGATTGGTGTGGCCTGAGCACCAGCCACCTGAATTATAGCAAATTAACCAAATTAACGCGTGAAGTTGCCTGAACATCTGGCCCGTGTTTTCCTCGTGGTGAAGTTGGGTGGAGTCGTTCCCAAGGGCATCCCATCCCACGCTACACCCAGGTCTGGAGCAACCTCTGTGCACTCCACGTGAATCTCCGATCACCCTGTCCTGTTCGTGCTCCCTCCTGCGTTCACCCCCAGCCCTTTGGGGGAGTTTGTTGTGAATTTGCTAAGTGGAAGAGGTTTGTGCTGCTTGGAGCACTTGGGTGAGGAGGTTGCTCCTGGCCTCTTCCTAAATCAGCCAAGTGGATGGGGTGGCCCAGCCTAGTGACAGTCATTGATGAGTCAGTATTATCGTGACTCAATAAATTACTCAACAGATTACTCATCGTGGACTGAGTTGCCTTGAGAGTCTTTGTGTTCAAAATATTGCCTTGACCCACTGGAGGGGCAGTGTTGGTGGACGGGCATGTTCTCACCCACCATGGCACGAGCCAGCCCATCATCACGGCTGGCTGGTACTAACATGTCAAACCACCGGAGCAGGGTTGCTCTTCACGCCTTGTCTTTTCCCGGAGGACATGCCAGTTGCTTCACTACTGTTTGGATTTTTCTTTTATGTCATTTTGGAGCTCTCTTGCTGAGCTCTTCTGGACTTGGCACTGAGGAAATACAGCAGCACATCCGCAGTGCGGTTAGTAAGAGGTGGTATGTTGCTGGTTGGAGGCATCCTCGTCTTTCTCAACCCAGAGCGCTGAGCTCCCCAGCGCTTGCAGGGCCTGGCAGATGATTGAAGGGTTATTCGCCTTGCCAGACAAGTGGCTTCATGTTTCGCCTTCTGCATTCCTCCGGGTGAGCATTGCGTAGCGATGCGCTTTCAGCTACGTGCTGCTTACCTGGATCATGTCTTCCCTGTGCACGCAGCTTCACCGCCTGGAAGTCAGGGCTGTCCCTCTCTAGGCTGCTCCGTCAACGTGTGAGTGTTTTTACAAGAGGGTAAATGAAATAACATGTGGAGGGTGTGGTGGAGGAGCAGCAGAAGTGTCCGGCTCTGGCCTCAGTGGCAAATGTGACTGTTGGTGCTTTTACCACCCCTCCTGAAGGGACAGTTTTCAGAAGCTGAACCCAGTGACCCAATTCCCAACCTCTGGATTTGGGCTGTTGAGCCAGGAGTTTTTCACTGAGGCTCCTCGTCCCTTCTTGCACAGGCCCTGGATGGAAAGCAGCCACACCAAAGCTCAAAGCAACCCTGCAGCAGCCAGACACTGGTGAGATAAAGAGATGGGAAGGACCCAATTAATTCATCTGACCTGTGCCCATCCTCAGGAGAGCAGAGGAAAATGCACTGGGATCTCCAGGTGTTCATTGCTCCCTGCTGCTCGTCTTTCACCTGGGGCTTTCATGCCCACCTCCCTGTGTGGATGGGCCGGGCTGCTGGCAGATCCTGCCCCGGGGCACTATGGCAGGAGAAAGGCAATTCAAAATTGTGCCATTCAGAGGCTGACTTGGGGGGGTGCATGGAACACTGGCAGCTGGGCTCTGTGCCAATATGCAAAACTTGGCTACGGAGCTTGGCAGCTTTTGAGGAAGGCTCTGCGGGGCCTTGGTTCCTTCAGTGCTTCGCAGGAGTGAGGATCAGCTTGCCTTCCCAATGGAGGCCCTTCTAGCAAGCGGGGCATCCTCAGAGATTTTAGGGTTGAGTGTTTGAGCGTGGACTATCAACAAGCAGGAAAGTGCACGCACTGGTTTTGGACAGGAACAAAACTGCCCATACCCCGAGGGCTGGGGCTGTCCTCTGCACCCGGGAGCCAGCTTTGTACCGCTTGGGCCGGGAGGAGGGGATGGTACTTGTCCTAAAAACCAAAGAGAACTGGTGTGTGAGAATGGAGGATGCAGAGGGGCATTGTTCTGGGGTGGGACCTGCAGTCGCTCAGGTCTGGGGTGTAAGAGGAAGGGTGCAGTGGGTCAGGGTGGTGGAAAGACCCATGGCGTTTTATGCTGCTTGGGTGATGTCCTAGCAGCTTGGTGCCTGTTATGGGCAACCTCTGCTAGCAGCAGATCTTGCTCCTAGCTCCAGCAGGGAGGAGAAGGATGGAGGAACAGTCCAGAGACCACTTCCCCCACCCCAAACAAGCAAGGTGAATTGCTTGCTATGGCACGGCCGCGGAGGCGGTGCAGCCGGGATGTTTTCTGGCTTACATGTGTTGCATGACGTTTAGCTTAGGCTGTGGTGGGTCTGCCCCACTGCTGCTCCTGAGTGTTTCTTTTGTGCAGACCTTTCCGAGGTCGCTCTCTGGAGCCGCACGTCCATCTGACTTTTACCTAGTAATGAGATTTTTTTTTTTTTTTTTGGGTGCCTGTTCCTTGCTTGGCCTCAGCATCTTCTAAATGAATGGTGCTTGGAGGAGCTGTGAACTCTTGCGTGCCATCCTGGAGAGTCTGCAGCAGCTGAGGTCTAGTGCAGCTGTTTCCTTCAAGGATGCTTGTGTGGATGTAAGCAACTGTAAATCTGTTTGTGTAAAGCTTTCTCTCCTGTGGCTGTCAGGCACCCTTCATGCTCCCATTCCTTTCACACTGCCGCTCCTGGAAACAGCAGCACCTTCTAGCCTGAGCCAGAGCTGAGGATGGGGGAGATGCGGCTGCGAAGATGGATACCCTCGCCGTGTCCAGCTTTCACAGGCATCGCATGCAAAGGGTGCTTCATTTACTGAGGTTTTCTTCCCTCTGCCCCCAAGGCACTAGGAGTGTCTTGGCTGCGGCTGTGTGCCCAGTGCAGGGAAGAGAGGCTGCTCTCTGCCTTAATATCAGGTTAAGCCTTTTCCATGCATGGTGATTTTCAGCTGCCCTGTTTTGCTTGGCACTGTTCTCCTTGCATATCCTATGCATAACTTTGGGCTGCCATGCCTCTGCCGAGGGACACTCACCCAGCTTGCTCGCGGACAGCTTGGTGTTGGACCTCCTCCAGCTTCAAGAGAGAAGAGCAGCCCTGCAGTGATGCCTCCTTGGGTTTTCTTCTTCCATCAAGTCCTGTGGTCAAGCACGGGGCTTCTCCCATCCCTGTTTCTCAACCTTCGTGTGTGGGAGCCGGCAGGGTTAAGACTGTCGGGAGCCTGGGTGTTGCTCAGTGGTGCCGGGTGAGCGTAAGGCAGGAGAAAAGCTGAACTTGCAAATCTGTTCCTGGGCGCTCTGGTAGGTCACGCCAAGGACTGTTTGAACTGCGCTAATCCCTGGTGCCTCCGGAGCAACCTTGTTTACAAGAGCTGGTGCTTCAAACGAGTATCCTGACAGATATTTTACGTAAGCCATTTGCTTACCAAAGCTTTCCGAGTACGAGAGGTTGGTTTTGAGACCTCAGCCCACGTGCCACCTCCTCGCCCCAGTGTTTCAGAGGCGTCCTGCAAAGAGGCCGGAGGCTCTTTGGGGACAACTCAGATCCATTTATAAACTCCAGCTCCTTTTATCTTCTGTGGAGACTGCTGCCTGGCAAATTGCATGGGAAATAGCTGGTGGCTCTGGAGCTGTGAGAAATCTCTACCTGTCACACGGAGCAAAAAGATGTCGAGGAAAATATTTGGTGCGTGCTAAATATTGTAATCCCTACAGTTGGTTTGCTTTTGAGTATGGAGCTGGAAATGAGTCTTTATGCTCGTTGTTTTCTCACATTTACTTTTGTATTAAATGGTGCTCTTCCACTCACAGAATTCAGCAGCATTTGCCATTTCTTAAGTGATGCAGTGGTGGTCGTAGTTGTGTTCAGACTGCAGTGATGTGTGATAGGCTGTGATCTGGGTTACGTAGTCATGAAATTGTACCATTCCCTTAGTTGGCATGCCAGAACTTTCCTTACATTGCTAAAATACAGTATCTCCCTGGCTTTTCAAGCCATCGTATGGCGTGACAGCTTTCAGCATGAGAAAAAGAGAGTAAAGAGGGACTTTAACCTCAAAATACTCAGCGGATGGATTTCCAAAGGGTTGTTGCATCAGAGGAAGCTCTGTTGGCTTTGTACTGGGGATGAGGCTGAACTAGGTGAGAGACACGTGAGACAGTGGTGATGATGTGTCTCACAGCTGTAGCTTGGTTGCCTCACGTCCACGTTTTCTTCCCTTTGCCTAGTTTTTTGGGCTACGTCTTTCATTTTGGTGGGAGTCAGGGGCAAGACTATGTCTTTGGGGTCTGGCGTCCCCAGTACGCCATGGGGTGTTGGAGCAGTTAAGGAGGGACCCATCCCTGAGGATGCCAAGAGCTGAGCTCCAGCTACGGCAATGGGCTGTTACAGTGTGTCCTGAGATGCATGTTCTTGCTCTGGGAAATGAAGTCTTTGCGCAATCCAGGGCGGGGGGAGAAAGACCCTTGAAAAATTGGTGCTCGTTTTTCCAGGAGGGGAAAAAGCCAAACAAAACACATCCAACAATCGCCTTGTCAGATAACATCATGGGGATGTCTGTACCCAGCCTCTGGGCTGTATTCGGTGCTGCTAATTACAGCTTCTCTCGCTGCTGAAAGTAAAAGTTTGAATCTGTTCACTCTGGGGTTCCCACGGCAGCTTTTTGGGACGGCACCAGCCCCGTATCTCCCTGCCTGGCAGCCCTTGTCCAAGGCCAGGGACTGGGCTGCCCTTTGCTTGCGCCAAGCCTTGGATTTGCGAGTACCTGTCGAGGAAGGTCTTGGAAAAACACCTCTCCGTCTCTCTGCTGTATACCGAACCCACCTGCTGCAAAAGGCTTTTGCAAAGGTGCTCCGGAACTTGAGGGATGTTACTGTAAAGGTCCAAAACCACACGACCGCCATCCTTGCCGGTCCTGACCTTGCTTTCGGCTCTGTCCTGCCAGAGGATCCACAGCTCCGCTCTCCCTTGGGTGCAACGCTTCCCGCTGAGCAGAATTGGCTTGGATTCTGGAAAATAAACAGACCTCCAACGCTGCCTATGCTGGAGCTGGGAGTCTTGGGCTGTCGCGCAAGGGGAGAAGGTTGTAACCAAACAGCCCCTTCGTCGCCTGTGCTGCTGCTGCAGCTGGCTCTGCAGCGCTTTAATTGCATTGCCGTCTAATTTATAATATACTGCATTTGGAGGACAGCTTTATATTCTTGTTTCTAAATTCTTGCGTCGCTCCAAGAGGGGAAATTATCACTAACCTTTCCATTTTGCACATGATTTTGTTTCTTTTCGGAGTTCCGCATTATGAAAGCTTGCGGGACGCTGCTGTCGGGGATGTGGCGTTGGTGAGCTCGTGCCGCACATCTGGGCAGAGGAGCAGGGTGGTCCCTTACCTGCGCTCATGAGAAGCTCAGTGCTTTCCCAGTGCCATTTCCAGGTCATGCAGCGCCCAACGCAGAGGAAAGTTAACCGCTTGCCAGTGCTGGTCTAACCCCAAGCCTATTAAAAGCCCATAGCACCGAGTCTTCCCCTTCCTCCTTCTGCTTCCTCCCCCTCCCTTGCTTTTCAACACCAGGTTTTTGAATAAATCATCTAGGATGTGATCACACAGGAAACTTTTTTTTACAGCCCAGTTAGGAAGTGAATTCAGCTCTCCAGAGCTTCAGTCCTGTGCTTTTTAATCACGAGGTTCTCCATCCTTTCTACTCCGTCACTTGTGACATGACGTCTCCTCAGCTGCATAAGCTTTTTCCCTGCTCCTGCCCGCCTGCAGAAACAATAGCTGCTGGAAATGCTCTTCAAGAACCCCAAAATGGTTGGGGATTGCCTGTGGAAAATGCAGATTTGATCTATGTTAGGTCTTTTTGTTGTTGTTTTGTTTACCACTTGGTTATCCTTTTCCTTCAAAGAAAAGCAAAGCCCTTGTTTTTGCGGAATTCATCGCTTCTGATGTGTTACTTGCTGGAAGTAACATGCTCAAAATACTGCATTCCTTTGTGCATCTTTTCTTTATTTTCTTTTTCTTTGTCAGTGGGAGCTTAGGGAGTATAATGGGCAGATTAGCAACTGTATTTGTGGAGTAACCCATCTTTGTGCAGGTCTGGCTAGAGACCAATTAAGCTTGTCTTGATCTCTAAATGAGATTTTTGTCGAATGCCTTACCCAACTGCCTTTTGCATCCATTAATAGCAGGGTGGGATGAAAGTAGCTGATCATGTAAAGATCGTGTGTTGGATAAATAGAGAGGCATTGGTTGCGGGGAGGTTCCGCGGGATGCATGCAAACCGCTGCCTCTTTGTGCGGTGGTTTTGTAGCTCCGGTTCTTGAAATCTGGGATTAGGTTTATTTGGCTGCTAGTGTGCAAACCTCTGTGGTAGTGTGCCCAGCGCGGGGCCGGAGGCAGGGCTGCTGGATAAATAGGGAACATCCCATGGGCTTCATTAATGTGCTGGTCCCCATCCCTGTAATATCTCCAGGGCGAGACCAGGGTGCGTTCGGGAGCTCCTGGTGACTGTCAGCTGTGGGTCCCCCAAAGTGCCTTGGCCTGGATGTATCCCCCTGGTCTTGGGTTGCTTTTTAGCTGGGAAAACCCCACGGCTTTTCGGGAGGGCACGTTGCATCGCCAGGCTGGGGGACCCTGCCTGGGTGGTGTTTGCTGCTGCTGCGATGAAAACCGGTCTGGGAACAGCGCTTCAGTGCGGCGTTTTTGAAGAGAATTGACTAAATAAAGATGCCTTTAATAAACCGTGCCTTCAGGGAACCCTTATATCTCTGTCCTAGACTGTTTCTGTGTCAAGATAAGATTGCAGAGCAGCTGGATTTGTGCTCTGCTTTGGGAGGTGTGAGTGGGGGAAGGGCACTGGGATTTATTTCTTTTAGGGTACAAACATTTGTTATGATCACATTTCTTTGTAAAGTAACTACAGACAAGCAGTGCACAGCCTAATATCTTCTTCCCTGAATGCCTGGCTTCTCTGTCGTGGCCAGCCGGTGGGGAGAGTGATCTCAAGGGAAGGAGCCAAAGGAAAGGATCCCATTTTCCCCATCCCAGGCCTCCTGGCTGCCACCCACTGCTGCTGCCCTGTCTCCAAGCCGGGAGTGTGGGCTCTGCTGGCGGTGGGTTACGGGGCGTTGGTAGTGGGATCGCAATGTTGTGCTCGTGCGAGGGTATAGCTGCTGCAGATGCACTATAGCACACGGGAGACCATCCTCCTGCACCACTTGGTCCTCTCCCATGGGTGTACAAACCAGCCTCTCCCTGCATGCCCCACGCTTTGCTCTCCATCAGCCCGCTCTTTAAAGACCAGAAGCTCTTAGATTACTTGTTGAAGTGCTGCTTTTTTTCTTCTCCCAGTGTAAAAGTGGTGCCCAATAGAGATGCGGGTCTAAAGAAATTCCATGTTGTGCTGAAGCCCATGTACCACATCAAGGAGGATGATCGTCTTGTGGACCTTGACATCTTGGCACAGCCAAACCCGGTCCCTGCCTGTCGGGGGGAAATTTGGGTCAAATTGGAAGTCCTGGATCCACAAAGACCTGGATCTGTGTGAGGCAAGTGCCTTGCGGGGTGCCATGACAAATGCAAAAGCCTCAGAAAAATCCAAAACTAGGATGACTGGAAGATGGTTTTGGTGCTTGGGTGGGGGCTGCAGGGAGAGGGGGTGGGGTGGCACCTTGCTACCTTTAGGGCTGGGGCTGTTTTGCTTTTTTGGATGCCCTTGACTGAAAAGCTGGGGAGTTTTAACGCCAGTGAGACAGAAAAAAATACCCAGCAGCAGGGTCTCCCCCAGACTTCATCCTGCTGTCATGGGGCTGAGCCAGTGCGGTGGAGTGATCTGATGTGGCATGGCAGCTGTGCCCCGTGGAGATACCATCTCCTGGGAGGAAAATGTAAAAATAACCACGTCTTTGGCTGTGTCTGAGTTGCGTGAGACCGCAGCAAAGGAGATGGGGGGTGAAATGTTATTGGCGGAAATTAGGCAGGAAAAATGAGCGTTTTCCCAGGAGACAGATCTGAAGCAAAGGTCTTGAAGACCGTGAGGGAAACATCCTCACCCTCCTCTCATACTGTGCTGGGGTGCAGGGGACACACTGGAACTGAGCTCTGGGGCAGTTTGAGGGGGTCCCCCATTGTTCCCCATCCTCCTCTTCCTCCCTTGGGGCTGAAGGAGGTGCAGAACCATGGAGATCACCGCACCTCATCCCACACCATGGCTCTGGGGTCTAGACAGGTGATACAAACCCTTGCAAGACTGTGTCCTGCCCAAGGCTTTGGGAACCTGTTGGACCCACTCTGCCGCCTCTTGGCTGTGTATTTTCCTTTTCAGAGCTTTGATGGAGCAGGCCCGTTCCTCTTTGGAGGACCACTAAATCGTGGAGCTAGGAGGAATAAATTTGTGGGAGGCGTGGTTGATGGCAGACGGGAGCTCCTGGCATAAGCAGGCTCAGCTAATTTAATCTGCGGTGGACCCGATCTCCTTTGTCTTCCAGTTGAGTTAAATATACCCTTCAAGTTATGGTTACGGAGGCTAACTCCCATTTTGATTATGGAAAATGTGCTAACGCGGGATGCAGCTGGCTATCTCTGAATGGAGCCAGGAGGAGAGCAGGATGGGGCATCCTGTGGCCAAGACCCACGTTGCTCTCTCCTGCTAACCTGTATCTGGACCACGGCCAAGGTGCAGGATGCTTGATAAGAAGCTGTGTGGAAATCTCTGACTCCAAGTTTTTGGGTAGTGCAGGTTTTGGAAGCACTAGGTCTTGCAGCTTGGCCATAAGCTTTCCATCATCTGACAGGCTTTAAAGTTTAGTGGCTGTGCTGCAGCTACCTGGGCATGGCTGGTGGCTTCGGGACAGAGAAGAGGGCCCTCTCCATTTTTGCAGAATTCCCAAATGCAGCATCCGGTATTTCTGGATGCAAAGGAATACAATGCTGTTGGTCAGCTTGAGCAGCAATTGGAAGAAGTTTTAATTTTGGAAGGCAAAAGGGAAATTAAATGCCAGTGGGGAAATTTAATGTATTAGTCCGAAGGTGCCACCTGGGAATTTATGTGCCTGGGATTAAGATCATCAAGTTGTGGCTGTGTGCGTGTTGGGGGCCACGTGTTTGCACCCCGATCTGTCTGTGTTGGTGCTCTGCCGGAGCTGGTGGGTGGGTCTCTGGTTGCTTTATCTCCTGAGGTTTGTCTTGTGTGACAGCTTCTCAGACTCTTCTATGTTTGGCCCCACAAAGAGTCCTCCAAAGCCCAAAAAGTCACAACAACAGGTAAAAAGCGCTGCTGCGTCTTCTCCGGGGTGCTAGCCACAAAGCCAAGAGTCGCTTTATCTTTTCAGCCTTCTCCATTGCAGGCTTCAAAATAGCCAAGAAAGCAGTTCATCAGGAGAGCTTTAACGAAATGTGGCTTCAGGGTCTCCAATATTGGTAACTTCTGAGTTAAATACCCGGTGACAGTCTTGCAAGTGACTTGTGCCAGTATTTGCTGTAGGCTGGCAAACCGCTATTTGCCACTTGCTTATCTGCAGTATGTGACCAGCTTATCCTTGAGCAGCTGGATTTAACCCTCTTATCCGCCTGTGCCCTGGCAGCGTGTTGTGGTGTGCTGTGCTGTGCCATGCCGTGCCGGCCCACCGCGCTGTCCGCGCCTCCGCCCCGGCGTGCCGGGAGGAGCCCGCATGGCTGCAGCCACGGCTGGAGGTGGGGGCTTCTGGGGGAAATGGGTGTTTGCACTCCATGGGATGACTGATTGCTTCTGTTATTTTTAAAAAAAAAAAAAAAAAAGTCCTGGACAGGGATAATTAAGCTGATTGAAGTGTTTAAGTGAATGAGTTTCCCTTTAATTTAAAAAAACCCCAAACAAACATATAGATATCTCATCATGGTACCTAAAAGAATGAGCCACTTTATCCCTGATTTGGCTTACAGATGGAGAGAGGAGGCAAATTTTAGATAAAAGTAGGGAGAATCAGCTTTACCCTTGAAAGATCAACTGCTTGGCTTCTGTAGCGATGCCTGAGTTGGTAGTTAAGAAAAGCAGAGAATTGCTTTCCAGGGGCAGCGCGGTTTGTGCTTCCCTGGTGTCCCCGGAGCAGAGCTGCGCTCCACTGTGGTGCCAGTTTTCAGCCCTGAAAGGTGCGGGGTGGGGTGAGATCTCATCTCCCTGCCCTTGCATGGGCTGCTCTGAAAGCAGAGGTGTTTCCACAAGTGCGGTCGGAAGAAGGTCCCCCGGTGAGGGTGAAAGCCACAGCAGGTGGTGGCACGTCCTCAGCCCTCTGCCCCTTCATCCCCACAGTGTTTGCGGGGCTTGGCTCCAGCCCCACGCTCTGCCTTTCCTCTTTGCCATTTTAAATGATTTCCACTGAGTGTAGAAGTGGGTTTGTGCTGGCTGCATATTCCTGCGTGACACCTTCGCGGTTCACTCTGGCGTGACACCGACTTTAAGGGTATATTCGTGCCTATTCTGTATCGCTTTGGGTGTGCACGGGCAGCAGCTGAAGGGAAGCGTGCGGTGCTCAGGGATGCCCACAGGCTCATCTGCCTCGTCTGGGTACCTGCCGTGCCACGGCGAGAGTGCGGAGCTTGTTTTAGGACTGCAGCGGAGAGCAATAGTCCCCCAACACTGCTGTGCCTGGCCTCAAAGATATTCACGATGAGGGTGACTTCTGAGACACCATAACCAGAAAGCGCTTGGACCCGGCAGCCAGGACTGTAAGGACCTGCACAAAGCACAGGTGCCAGTTCGCTCTCCCTCTCGCCCGGGCCGGGAAGGGCTGACAGGACTTGCAGCCTTTCCAGCTCTGAGCTCTGGGCTCCGCGGTGTTATTTCTTGTGTGCCCGAGAGCTGTGAGCAGTGGCCGGTGCCCTCCACTTCGATCACCCTCTCTGGGGTCTCTGCGAAACTGCGCTCATGTCGGACGCTCCCCGGTGCTGTGCACAGCCTGTCTGCTGCGAGGGAGCATTTGCAAATGCTGCAGTGATACAAATCCGTTGATTTTTTGAATTGTCACTGTATAAAGGAGCGGTTTTCTCCACACTACCCCCAAATAGCAGGGTCAGCGCAGGTTGTCCATCTGGGTATAGCAGTTCCCAGTCCCTGAGGCAGAAGGATGCTGGAGGCAGAAGGATGCTGCGGAGCCGGGAGCTGTGCCCTGGGGCTGGGAGGAGGGATGGTGTCACACCAGGGACGCAAAATCCATTAGCGTTTTATTCTGCAAAGCCAATGCACGTGGGAATGGCAACCCCTTGATGGTGAGTTAAGTGAATAGATGTGACAAGACACGTTTGTTTATCAAAATACTAATCGGTGCCAGGGGGATTGGGTGTGTTTTGGGGAACGGGCGAGGCAGCGTGGCAGGGCGTGGGTGACTGTGAGTGATGGGGACCGCAAACACAGCTGTGTGTGCCTGCACACCCTGATAACTTGAACTCATCGCTGCTGGGACTCCCTGCCTCAGATTGCTGCCAGAGATGTGGTACCCTTTATTAATCTGCAGAGATAATTGTAGTTTTAATGTTACCAGCGGGGGAGTTCACATGAGACGGAGGCGTTCCTAGAAGACCTCTGCAGATACCATCCTGGAGGCATCCAATGTGACTCAGCGTCTTTGCTGATGGTTTTTTAAATTAGGTCTTAAACTGGCACCTATTTTAAAACCTAGGAGACGATTTGAAGATGGGGACGCTGGGAAGTGATCCTAGGAGGTGATTTGGAGCCATGGAAAGAGGTTCGAGCCGTGATCAGCTGCACCCGTTCCTGCCAAAGGCAGTTTGGGGGAAGGGCTGCTGCTGAGCCTGCGGTGGAAGGGCAGCGCCTGGCCCTGCCCTCAGTGTTTGATGGAGCTGTTTTGTCTGATGAGGATGCAGGGAAGTGCGGCACGTGCATAAAAGCTGGGGAACTGCTTCATGCTGGGGGAACGTGAGCACTCCTCTTGCCTTTTCATCAAGAAGCTGGAAAGTGTAAGCGCATATCGCTTTGTCAGGGGGGCGGTGGCAGGCACCCAGCAGCTCTTCAGTCTAGCAAACAGCCCATGTCTGGAAGCTGAAGCTGGATGAGTGCTATCCAGAATAACGCACAGGTACAGCCATATATTTATTTATTTTTCATAGAACCATAGAATGGTTTGGGTTGGAAGGGACCTTTAAAGGTCATCTAGTCGTCCATTGCAGGGACATCTTTAACTAGATCAGGTTGCTCAGAGCCCCGTCCAACTTGACCTTGAATGTTTCCAGGGATGGGGCATCCACCACCTCTCTGGGCAACCTGTGCCAGTGTTTCACCACCCTCATCGTAAAACATTTCTTCCTTCTATCTAGTCTGAATCCACCCTCTTTCAGTTTAAAACCATTACACCGCCTTTAACCACTAGAACAAATGCTTGCAGAAAATGGCGTCAGCATCATCTCAACATCCTGGGTCCAGACCGCTGGCAGCTCCAGGAGGGAGCTTGAGCTTGACAGAATTGCATTCAGCCCTCGATGTTGAGAGAAGTGGATAAGATTCACAGGCTGTGATGCTTGGGAGTCCCATACTCTTCAGAGTAGACACTTCTAATGGGACTTCACGGGGCTGGAGGACGGCAATACCGAGGAGGCCAGCGTGGATCTGTGCCATGTCTCACCAGGGAGGCAGTCCCACCTCCTTGCCCCATGGTGAGCAGACCCTGGAGGGGTGGCCAGGGCAGTGCATGGGATGCTGTTGGTGGCAGCAGCCTCTGTGTCCCACCCTGCCTTGTGGCTGCAGCCCTACACAAGCCAACAAACGGGTGTGGATGGAGCTTCTGTGGATGCGAAGCAGATGTCAAGCATCATTTTTACCTTCTTGCTTGCAAAAATCATCCATGAGGTCTGCCTGCCGTGGGGCAGGGAGGTGGGAACTGGGTGAGATGTGACACAGATCTGTGCTGGCCTCCTCTGCATCATCCTTCTTCAGTCCCGTGAAGCCCCATTAGAAGTGTCTGCTCCAAAAGAGTGGTTTCTTCTGGAGTATGGGACTGAAATGATAGCGCTGCAGCCTCCCACTGCCGAGGATAGCCCTCGTTTTGTCTTGTCCCATTGATCTGAATGAAGTAATTTATGAGGACATTTTCCATGAATCAATAAATCCATGCTTGCTGCTGTGCCTGGGAGGCTTAATTTGCTCTAGATACTGCACTGAGTATCTCTGTCCTGAGTCGCGCTGTGAAGTCCTGCTCTTTGGGAAAGGATGGGGATACGGCTGGATCCTCCAGGAACATGCTGCAGGTGGCTGATGGTGCCCTGTCCCTCTTAATTGGGCATCTCCCAGCATGGGCTAAAGAGGTTAGGGAGGATTTAAGTGCAATAGTTTCTCTAGGTATGCGTGTGGAGCTTGAGGAATTTCTCCCTTGTGCCAAGCAATTCCTGATGTTATAGGTCTTGGGGAAACTGAAGCCAAAAATTAAAGGAGGGGAGGGAGTGTTGGCTTTTGGAAGGAGACCATGGTGCAGACATCTCAGTTACAGGTAGGTTGCCCTTGCAGATCTCTGCGTGATGTTTCCTGTTGAGAGCAATTGAAAAATTCCTGTTGCGCTGTGCCACCTGCCCTTCCAAAAATTGCTTGTGCGAGCCAAGGGGTGCGCATCTTTTGAAAGCAATGCATGCGTGTTTAAGAAGCCTGCCATGGGATCTGTCTGAAAAAAGAGGGTTCAAAAACCCAGCTCTGCTACACATAGAGAAGTCAAAGCTAACCCTGAGATCCCCGATCCCGAGCTTGTTTCCCTTGCTTTGTCTGAGTACCATGGTCTGCTGGGACTGGAGCCGTGGTCATGGGTGGGTTCATCCCCTGGGAGGGGACCTTGTTTTCTGCCGCACGCCATGGGTTTGGGGTGTTTTGTTGCACTGAGAGGTGCAAGGCTGTTGTCATGTAAGGAGGTGGTTGCTGACTCGTTCTTGGGGCATGACAGGTGTTTTGGGGACCTCTGAGCTGATGGAGTATGGACTGGGGTCAGCCATCCCCACAGGCACCCGGAGCCTGGCTCTCCATCCCGTTCCACCTGCCTGGCTGAGCACCCAGGGACCCCTCCACTTCTCCTCCAGAGTGCCTCCGAGACCGTTTTGCAGCTCTTGGAGGTCAGAGCTCATGCTAGGGAATCCAGAAATGTTTCCAGAGCCAAACCATGCCATGGCAAGCGGGTGTGTGCCTGGTCTCTGCTTCTCATTTCCTTCGTTGCTGCAGAGAGCAGCTGAGCTGCACACGGGGTTTCAGCGGGGTGTCCCCTCTTTTGTTCCTATATATTAGAAAAGTCTGTGCATGTGTTTATATTTAAAAAAATATGTATATATTTTAACATAGCTCTTTGTGAGCTATGCCACTCGGGACTGGTCTGGTTGGGCGAAGGGGGGATGTTGCTCGCAGCTGCCTATCTGTTGCACTGGCAGCCATGTGATGGTCCTGCTGGTCTGGCCATGCTTGCACTTGGAAAAAAACAAGTGTTTACAGGGAGCTATCCCAAACTTGCTCAGACACAGCTAGAAAGGCTCCCTCTGATGTGAACAGTTTTTGGAGTAAGTCTCACAGCACCAGTGGGGAGGCTCGGTTGCTGTTATTTGTATCGCAGCCTGGCCCAGACCTTTCCACGTGTGTCCGTCATGCGTTTTCTGTCCCTGTTTTCCCACACACTTGCTGGTGTGTTGGGATAAAACCGATGCATCTTCTGGTGGCAGGGCTGGATGTGGGGTTGCTGCTCGCCACGCTGCTGCCCGTTCTCTGGGATGACGAACGCAAGGTCAAAGCATCATTGGGCCAACGGCAAACTGGAGCAGCTGTATAAAGTTGTCATTTTAAATAATTGCCAGGATGGCTTCTCCTCCCTTTCCTCCCCCCTGTCCCCATGTCCTTCCCCACCCACCACCCGAGGGCTGCCTGGATCTGTTCAGGATTTATGTTAAAAGGGAAATTTTATGTACGTAATTAAAACGTTGCATTGCTGGGTAGAAATGGGATTTGGTGCTTATTGCTGTGACTCTTTCTCATGCGTGAGGGTGAACTGATTGATTACTGAGGTTTGAGATTAAATATTCCCCTGAGCTCCACTGGCATTTAATGTGGTGGGGGAGGGCAGAGAGAAAGGGAGGAGGAAAACGATGGTTTTCCTCCAAGGCCAGGAAAGCAGAGGAATGTCTACTGAGCGCATCTCTGTGTCTTGCTCTGCATGCCATCTGCTGTAACGGAGGCTCCCGGTGCTGGTATCATGGATCACAATAAATGAGGTGCCTTACTCTGCATCCACAATGGTGGGTGAGCTGCTGGTGGGCTTTGCCAGTTCCTCTCACCGCTGGGTCGAGCATCTTATCACATCCTGCCCCGTCCTCGTGGCTCAGCTGCATCCTTACCTCCCTGCATCCCGATCCCTGCTCGGCTCCTTTCGAGCCTGGCAGCGGGTAGACCTGCTGTCCCCTCCCTTCTTCAGAGCACGCCTTATTGATCTCTTTTCCTTCATTTCTTTTAATCCAAAAAAACATCTCTTTTTGGTTTTGATGGGAGGGGAGGTAAAACCCTGACGCGCTGCTCCTCAAGCGTGCGGTGGGAGCCTCGCTGTGCCGATGCAGGTTGGAGACACCCGCCTTTGCCTGCTTTCCTTGAAGTCTAATTTTAGCTGAAGGCGACGAGATCCCTCCGGGGTACGGCGGAGGTTTCCTATCAACCCAGAACTTAAGAAACACGCACGCAAACAAAAACAACACAGAAGCACTTAGGTTTATTTGGGTGAATTCTTTTAAAAAAGGGCGTGACTTATTTTTGCGAGCAGTCCCAGCGCACACTGGCTTTGTTCTGCTGCAGTCGGGTATTTCAGGTCTTCCAAGATTTTAATCAGAATAATTAGTTACTGTCTGTTTATACCTTCTGTTTTTGTTGCAGGGTTTCCAAAGGGCGTATTTATCTTCCAGAGTGCTGCCTAAGTGTCGCTTAATCATTAAACGTCTGATTTCCTCCAAGTTATCTGTCATGCCGCTTATGTAAGTAAATAAAAAAAAAAAAAAAGAAAGGAGGGTGGGGATGGTGTTAGTGGATTCTGCTTGGGGGGGTTTCTAAGGAATTTTCCTGATTGTCACGGGTTTAATTGCAAGCTGCCTTTGGTTCTCAGCCCGTCATGCGGTGATCAGAGGACTGCGTGTTTGGACTGGCGCTTAACGACCCAGCCAGTTTAATGAGGTTGCTTTCAGCCAAGCCTTCATGTATACCCCTCTAAACTGGCAAAAGCTGTGTTATTCCCTGTCATTTCAGGAGAAAAAAAAAAAAAAAAGACTTTACAGAACTAAAGGACTTTTGCTTTCGCTTGTACAGTTACACCTTTGACTCCTTAACCTGGTGGTATCCCTTATAAAAATCACAGCTCTGCCTGGAAATAAGTTACCGCTATAAGTTTGCCAGAATTGGAAACTGGGTGTTTTTCAGCCTGAATTTGCACATTTGGTTTGGGAAGGGGGACCAATGATGCACATGTTTCCCACCTCTTTAACACGGGAGATGAGAAAGACACAAAAAAATCACTGCAGAAGAGGATGGGATGGCCAGAAAGTCTTGCAACGAGACAGATGTGGTGTTGAACCCACCACCCCTGGTTCACGCTCAGCGCCTAAATGAATCGCATGATATTTTCCCTTCAATATTTATCCCCGAGAGCAGCTGAGGGCAGCTGCCGTGCTGATGGCAGTGTGAGGCTGGACGATTTGCTTTTTTTCTCCTTGGTTTCCCTTTCTTCCCGAGCTGTGGTGGTAGGGGTTGATAGGGGCTGGGTGCCGGGATGCTGGCTCGTTGGCTGCCCTCGCTGCCTCATTTATCATGCTAGGTGTGCAAACTGTGGGAGGGAGGGTTCGGGGTGCACGCTGCTTCTATGATGGGTTTAGATCCTTTTAAATCCAGAAGCAGCCGTTGCCATCAGCTCCTCTACTCTCCCGTGTGATGGGGACCATAAATTTTCGAGGTCAGTAACTTCGTGGTAACCCTCATCGGGGATTACGGATGCGCAGCGGGGCTTTGCTCTCCACCTTCCCCAGGAGAAGCTCGTTAGAGGGAAGGGGCCAGGGCAAGTGCAAGGTGGGGCCATTGGGATCTGCGGGGCTTTGGTGGCTTCAGTAGACCCAGCAAAATGTGCTTGCATGGAGGCTAAGGTTGAAGTCTATCTCCTCTCTGCATTTGCTGGGGAGAATAAAGACGAACCACTGTGTTGGAGCATGCGTTGGACTCTGTGCCATGCCAGAGCTGAAGCCGAGCAGGTTTCCCATGTCCCATCCACCTCACCCAGCTCCCAAGCAGCATTTTGGGGAGATACCGGCAAATCCTGTCTCCTCTGGGACCGATGCGGCGGCTGCCACAGCCAGCGCCAAATTGCCGGTGGCCCTCACTCTTTCTGCTCCAGTGTGCGTGGGGGTGGGAGAAGTCCAATTTGATGAAAATATTCTTAAGGAAGGCTGTCAACCTGATTTTTTCCTTGACATTTACCCAGCTGGAAAGCTGGTAGAGGTTCAGGCGACACCTCCCGGAGTGCTGGGGATGTGTGATGTGCAGCGTGGCCATTGCTCCTGCCCAGCACAGCCCCTCCAGCCGCAGCGAGGGATGCTGGAGGGGGCGGCGGGTCTCTAATCCCCATCCTTCCAGCACGTGCCTGCCTGCTTTGCTCAGCCTTTCACAGATCTGCTTGGTTTGGAAGAGGGAGAGGCGGGGAGGAGGAGCAGAGCTGCTGGGAGCTGAGGAGGGGGAAAGCATGGAGGGGAAGGGAAGCGGGCAGCACCATGGAGGTGAATGCTGGGAGGAAGAGAAGACGATGTGGCTTGTTTGCCCGGTGCTTTAGAAGCTGCTCAGTTAAATGAAGCGTTCACTAGGGAGCTAAATTTGGCTTTTAAATAGCTTTGGAGCATGTGAATGCTCCATGTTGCTCTCTTCTCCTTTCTGTGGCAGGAGTCACCTCCTGTCCCCATCTCTCTTTGAAGAACGTCCCCCTGTTAGAAGTCCACCTTGGGACACAAGAGGTGCAGCTTCGTGGTCACGTGCTTTCAAAAAGCCCTTCCAGTTGTCCCCAAGCTCCTGATCACTCTGGATCGCCCATCCTTTAGCTTCGCACAGCCTGGCCGCTGCGAGTCTTGGCCATCAGGACTGACCACAGGTCCCCTCTTTCGTGGCGGCCACTGCATGCCAGAGGGTTTGGTGCTCACTACGTGGTGCTGGCTGGGCTGGGATGGGCTGGCTGGTCTTTTGTCGCCTCTCTTTGAGCTTCCCACTTAAGGCAAAGCTGATGCCCCTTTGGCTTTCCTATGCTTGAAGGGGGCCTATAGGAAAAATGGGGAGAACCTTTTTAGCAGGGCCTGTTGTGATAGGACAAGGGGTAATGGTTTTAAACTAAAGGAGGGGAGATATAGGCTGGAAATCAGAAAGAAGTTTTTCACAATGAGGGTTGTGAAGCACTGGAACAGGTTGCCCAGAGAGGTAGTAGAAGCCCCATCCCTGGAAACATTCAAGGTCAGGCTGGACGGGGCTCTGAGCAACCTGATCGAGTGAGGTTGTCCCTGCTCATTGCAGGGGGGTTGGACTAGATGGCCTTTAAAGGTCCCTTCCAACCCAAACTATTCTATGATTCTATGATTCTATGATTCTATGCTTTTGCAGGGCTGTGTGTCTCTTGTTTCCTTTCAGCCACCTGAAATACTCCTCCAGGAAACTGGAAGATGATTTTTTTTCCTGGAATATGTTATTTCCCTGGTTGTCCCTTGGTGCAGAACTGACTGTTCTTTGTGCGCTTGGGCATCTTGATACCTGGTAAAGAAAACTCATAGCATTTCGTTTTATTTAATTCCTGTAGAAAATGAAGGTGTTTCAAGCTGTTTCCTCTTCTTGGGCCCCAGAATAACACAACCCTGTGACAGAGGATGCCAAAGGCAGGCACAAATCTTAAGGATGGGGATGCAAAGGATGTTTGCTCTCCAAAACACTTAATCTCAGTTAAGGATGAGGAATATTCCCCCACACTATAGCCACCCTCGGGGGACGGGCTGTGTCCCCCCATGCAAGCAGACCATGTCCACCGGGTGCCACTGAGGTGCCCCCAGGACTGGGGCTGCTTCCCTGCTCTCGCCCTCTGCCATGTGCCCACCAGCCACTTCCAGACGTGGCAGGGGAGAAGGTTTGGAAGGAGCACACCCCGTTTTCCTCGTAAAACTCCAAACAAGAGGCTTGGCCTGGTTTAGATTTTAAAAATAACTTGCACATTTGGAAGCTAGAGTTTCAGAAGGGCTCTGAATGGGATGATGGCTTTGATCATGGCAGTACGAGATCAAGTGAGGGCTTTTTGGGTTTGCTGGATCAGCTGGAAAATATATTGTAGTGTCTAGACTTTATCATACTTGAGCATGGCTTTTTTTTCAACTCTACAAAAGATCTAATCAAAAGCCCCCGTACAGTTGATAGAAGGGCTCCTTCAGAAAGGAGCCTGCTTTGGGTTTTGATTGTGTCCAGAAGCAAGTTGAAAGAGGTAGAGATCAGCTTTGGACTTTGAAGGACCTCTGAGACTCTGCTTTACGGGCATTGCCATTTTGTTTCTGATGAGGCCATTGGTGTGGGTGGAAGCTGTTGCATCAGCAGCGGGGTGAGGAGGCTGGAGATGGGGATCTGCTGTGTGCCAGCCCCCCAGTCCCCAGAGCAGTCGATTCTTGCAGCTGAGCATTGCTGAGACCTCGCTGCTCACTCTTTGGCTGCTGTGGTTGGGGTCAGCTGCTCAGACCAGCATCTCCCACAACCATCTCAGTTTTGGCTGTGTAGTAACCATAAATATCCAAGTTTGTTGGAGTTTGGACAGAACTTCAGCATTTCTATGACAAGGTGAGCCACTTAGTGGATAAGGGAAAGGCTGTGGACATTGTCTACCTAGACTTTAGTAAAGCCTTTGACACCATTTCCCACAGCATTCTCCTGGAGAAACTGGCTGCTGATGGCTTGGACGGGTGCACCCTTCGCTGGGTAAGAAACTGGCTGGATGGCCGGGCCCGAAGAGTGGTGGTGAATGGAGTTCAATCCAGTTGGCGGATGGTCACAAGTGGTGTTCCCCAGGGCTCAGCATTGGGGCCAGTTCTGTTTAATATCTTTAATCATGAACTGGACGAGGGGATTGAGTGCACCCTCAGTCAGTTTGCAGATGACACCAAGTTGGGTGGGAGTGTTGATCTGCTTGAGGGCAGGAAGGCTCTACAGAGAGGGATCTGCACAGGGTGGATCGATGGGCCGAGGCCAATTGTATGAGGTTCAACAAGGCCAAGTGCCTTGGTGGTGGTGGTGGTGGTGCGTGTCCAAAGAAGGGCAACAAAGCTGTTGAAGGGTCTAGAGCACAAGTCCTGTGAGGAGTGGCTGAGGGAACTGGGTTTGCTTAGCCTGGAGAACAGGAGGCTGAGGGGAGACCTGATCACTGTCTACAGCTACCTGAAAGGAGGTTGCAGCGAGGTGGGTGTTGGACTCTTCTCTCCAGTAACGATTGATAGGACGAAAGGAAACGGCCTCAAGTTGCACCAGGGGAGGTTTAGATTGGATATTAGGAGAAAATTCTTCATCAAAAGGGTTATCAAGCACTGGAACAGGCTGCCAGGGAAGTGGTTGAGGCACCATCCCTGGCAGTATGTAAAAAAGATGTGTAGATGTGGCCCTTAGGGACATGGTTTAGTGGTGGACTTGGTAGCGCTAGGTTAACGGTTGGACCTGATGATCTTAAATGTTTCTATGATTCTATGATTTCTTGCTTAAATGTAGAAAATTTATGTTTTTCTCTCTTTATTGCTCATCAGTGGGTTTTTAAAATATATTTTTTAATTATTTTATTTTTATTTTATTATTTTCCATAATTCCAAAGGATTAGAGGCAGAGGAGTGATTTCCTAAGGTACTTGGAATAAACTCAAAAGCCTACCATGAAGGTGAGGACATTGGCCACGTGCATTCGCTGGCTCTCGCTTCCTGAAAGCCCACATAGCGATCGAGCTCTGTCACGTAGGAAGATGCCCTGTTGAGAAAGCAGAGGCAGTTTTTCTTTGAAATGCTGTGTTTTCTGCACAAGGGTCTTGGGTGTGTTTTGGCAGGTGTATTGTTGGAAAAGTCATCGCCAGCCATCTCCTCGGCATGCACTGCAGCGCATCATGATGCCATAATCAAATAACGGCATGGGCTGCAACCATAGCCCGAGGCTTTGGTGGAGTCGCAGCCTAGCTGTGAAAGCTTCGGCTGGAAGCTTTGGAAAACATTTGGAAATGTTTTGGAAAACATTTGGATCGAGGATGTCGTAGCTCCGCGTCTGGTTGTTTTCCTTTGCTTTGTCCTTGAGAGAGGGAACTGCTTTTGGGTTTCTGGGTTTTTTTCTTTCCATCAATTACTCTTTTAGACATATTTATTTCCATGGATGAATCAGAGCAAATGCCAGTGTGTAAACAGTTTGTCGTGTAAAATGGTATTAAAATTGGGCTGGAAGGGATCTTGAGAGGTTACCTTGTCCCCAAGGCAGGGTCAGTTGAATCCATGCATCAAAGTGGAAGGCAATCATGTTTGCTGGGAGTTGTTTTCTCATAAGTTACCTAAGGAGCAGAGGCAAAAATCTACCAAATAATGCTGTCAGTATGTGTGCGCAAGCCTCCCTTGGTTTATTCAAATTGTTGGCTGAATAAGCATTGAAAATTAATGCTGGGTTTGTTCCCAGAGCTATTCAAAGTAATATTCCAGAGTAACCTTTTCCACCTTGGCATTTGCCAAAATACTGCAACTTTCATGGATGAGATGCATTTACTCATGGTCTGTATTTGATGTGGAGCCATCCCTGTTTTGCCCCATTTCTGAGACAACCAGACCCCAGAAGCCTCACTGGGACGAAGAGCAGTTTTTTCTTTGTTTCTTGTGAATTAGATGTGACTTTTCAGTTCTCCAGGTGGTCCTTGCTTGAGCTGGAGGGGCAGCAACAGAAAGCCCCCAGACCCACCCTGACAACGTGGGGTAGTTTGGGATGCTGCAACACCAGCCCTGTGGAAATCAACGGCAACCTCTCCCCTTGACATCTGCAGGTTTAGATAAAGCTGTGAGATCCTGGGCAGTGGTGGGAGAGGAGAAGTCTCACTAGAAATCTTCGTCTGCTTTGAGATCAAGAGCCAAGCGATGACTTTCAGTTAATTTCTCCTGCATCTTCCTCTGTCCCAGCATTATATCTTGAGTGATGGATCAAAAAACCTATACACAAGAGCCCAAGCTTAATCCCCTCACCTTTTAAAGGTGCTGCAGAGCTCCAGTGGGTCTTTTTTCCGTGCTTACAGCTCCCAATTTCAGTGATGAAAGGTTTCGAAAGAGGTTCACCTGTAGCCAGCTGGATGCTAGCTTGCTCTCCAACCAGCGTTGTGTTGGTATTAGCATCCACACAGCCCAGATGGTGACTGGTTTTCCTTCATCTGGTCCTTTCCCCAACCAGTTTTAGTAGGTGATAGCAAAATTCATCCATCTTTGGCAGTGTGGCAGGCTTGGCGAGCTCCCCCCAGCCCATCTGTATGTTTAAAGTCAAGATGGCTGGCATTAGCATTATTGTTTGGCCAAACGTATGCAGAGACATCACGGCTTAGATTTGTTACAGATGGGTTTCTGGATATAGTCTAAGGCATTCTGCCAGCCAATTTTATATCTGTGTAGAAGTGATTGGCATCCCTATAAATAAAGCTGCTGTGGGGTTATAAATCTAAATATACTTATTCATTAAATTATTTTTACATCTCAAGCGGGTTGCCATCCTGGGTTATCATAAGCGAACCATGCTCTTTGCGTGTGTGTTACCCACAGCTCCAGAAATGCAGCTTCTGGGGCTTTGAAATATTTTTTTTTCCCTTGGAAATACGTGTGTGTGAACTATCCATGATTCCCTGTGCTACGGTGGGATGAAGGACCCCTTTGCTGGGAGCTCTTCACAGTCATCACTGGGAATGACCCTGTCCTGGAGACTTTTGTAAAGACAGAGCTCCAGAAGTGGTCGTGGCTGTAAATACGGGAATGTGAACTCTTTCTTTTTTGGCTCACAAATGAGTATGACTTTGCTGGGGTATTTAGCCCCCTTGGCCAGGTAAATACTATTTACATGGCTCCTTCGGTGCTGGGAAAGACTCCCCCATCAGCATCTCCATCCATGTCCTCAGGTGGGGAGTCTCGCAAAGGGTTTCTTCCCTCTGCGCCGTGGGCTGGGCTGCATGGGAAAGGGTCTTTCCACCTCATTTAACCATCCCTGCTGTTGTTTCGGCTACAGGAGCAAGGAAAACAGTCCCCCAGACCAGCTCCAGGCACTGCCGTGAGCTGGGGAGGTGCAGAGCCGGAGGGAGAGCCCGGCCAGCTGCCCACGCAGCCGGGCAGCGACGCAGGCGCTGGTAAATCTGGCTTGGTCTTTGCACAGGCTTATGAAAACACTGCGAGCTGCAACCTCCAGTTTCTTTGGGTTTGTTTTCTTCCTCCTTTCAAAGCATTTGAATATTCAATCAGTAAATGATGAAGCATAGAGCACATGTGCCTGAGAGCAGAATATCAGCCGCCTCACTTTCCTCAGTAATAACGTGCATCATTGAAAGTTAACCTATGATTCGCTTAGTTTCCTAATGAAAGGAAGCTTTAAAGTTGGTCTGTCCATCTGCTCCTCCTCCCCCGTCACTGACAATTCATCAAGTCCATTGGCTGGTTTTGTCCTCTCTTCCAGGTTGATTTTCATCTCAAATATGTGGAGCTGCTGCAAGTTTTGTCAAAACAGGCATCAGGTTAGAAGGGTGTTGTGGAGGTTTTTTATTAAGGGAAGGGATGCAATGAAAACTCAGTCTGTATTAGACACCAGGGAATACACATAAATGTTATGAACATCCAAGCCATAAAGAGTGCTTTAGTTGGATTTACCACGTTACGAGACACCAGAGAGCCCACGCTGCAGGACTCTGCACAGACACGTAGGTGTTGCAGGGGGGATGCTCGCCTATGTGAATTCTCTGATGTCTAATAAATGTAAGTTCATCCTGCAGCCTTAATATAAATGTGGCTTATATTGCTTAGGTTCGCAGAGGGAAATCTCCTCTTTGTTAGTGTTGGTATTCCTAGTGCTGCTCACCCCACCGAGTGTAGTTTCTGTAGTGTAGCAGGGTCAGTGCAGTCTTGTAAGGTCTTCAGAGGCTCGTAGCAACGTTTGCATGTCTTGACACTTTGCTGGAGCTGGTTGCATCTCTGCGTGCCATTCGGCGTTGTGGAGGCAGAGGAGGACAAGCTGCTGGGATTTGGCGTCCTGAAGGTCAGAGCTGGACAGCAGTGTTGAAAACCTCACTGTCTTCCACTGCTGGAAAGCCTAGTGTAGCAGGTGAGCAGCAGATGGAGAGGAGGACCTGTCAAGCCTGAGTAGTGGGTCCTTGTGTCCCTGCCTCAGGGTTATTTCTGGTGCTTGGGGGCTGAGTTGTAGCTGCATGGTGGAGGTGAAAGGTTGGCATCTGGGTTGTACCCTGGAGGTACCAGGGGTGGCATATGGCTTGGACAGACTGACTGTTTGACAAACTTAGAAGTGAAATGAATCATCTTGTCTGGTGCAGGTAAAGGGCGGAGATGACGTTGGCCGTGGCATGAGCCCTGCTGTGTGGCTGGTGCCAGCAAACAGGGAGGTGGTGGCTTCTGGGAATGATGTTCCATGTCCTGCTGCAGACCTTGATGCAGTAAGGGAACCCCTTCCTCCCCAAACTGGCAAACAGCTCCTGGTTGGTACATGTTACTCAGGCTCTGGAGGTCCAGGTGTGGGAGCCCGGAGCATCCATAAGGTAGTCTGGAGGTTATGGTGTGACCAGCTGTGCTCGGTGCTGCTGGGAGCTAGCTGCTGGTAGATGGGTCCTACGTGGGTGTGTGAGATCCTTGCATCACCTTATGTCTCACGGGAGGAAGGAGAGACCCTGAAAGACCAGCCACTTACTTCCCTGCAGGGATACAATGGGGCGCAAGCAGGACGCAACATTGATTGTGTTCTTGGTGAGCTGCCAAATGTTTGCATATCTGCCTGGCTTTTACTGGTAGGTGTCAATACTATTTTCCACGCCTGGTTTTTGTTCTCTGCTTTCCACCAGAGCTTGAATTCTTTGCAGTGTTGGGTTTTTTTCTCTTTGTTTCTTTTTTTTTTTTCCCCTCTCCATTTGGTGCCTTAGTAAGAACACAGCTGAAGTACCGGGAGCCCAAACTAAACCTGTCTATTACGCATTACCCGATTAGACGCCATGGTAATAAGCATTTGAATCTAAAGCTAGATTAGGCAGAGAGCAGTCTGGGGCTGGATTTGCATAGCACGCATTCCTTCTCCATATGACGTGTTGGTAAACCTACTGAAAGTGAGTTTATAAAGCGGCAGCGTGCTTCAAGTGCTCCTGTTGATGCATGGGTTGCTCCCCCCACGAGGCACTCAGCTGGGCAAAAAATGGCTGCGTTTGCCTGGAAGATGCTTTTTCTCCCCTTCTCCTGCTCTCACAGCTCGTGTTGCAGTTGATGGGGACGGGTAGTTCTTGCCAGCTCTAAAAACCTGCATTAATTTTTTTTTGTCTGTAGAAGCAGTTATTTCCGTGTGTTTTTAATTTCTGTGGCAATCTCCTGCAGTAGTGAAGTGAATCTGGAGTTTTCAGGTACCGAAATCCAATGTGCAGCTGCTTCAAGCTTTCACTGCAATGTTACAGGTCTTGTGCTGGAAAATGCTGCGAAGATTTGTTATCCAAAAGCCATTTAACTTCCATCCTCTGTGGACAGTCACAAGATTGTGGATGATGTCAGGGTTGCTTTCTCTTTGAGTTATTTCATTAGTGTGTGTTTAGACACGGAGGAAAATGTTTTTCAAGGTTTAGTGGAGCAGCTAGGCAGCAAACCTTCAGGAGCTCTGTTGTAGGGAGGGGTTTGAGATGGAGGTTCTGGATGTTCTTGTTCCGTTGTAGGGAGCATTTGAGATGGGTGTGCTTGTGCTAAGAGCTAAGCAGAAAACAGCTTTATCCAGCCCCTTCTCGTGGTGACCTCCGTCTTATGGCAAAGTGTGTGGCAACGATACCTTTGGGTGTCTGAGCAGAGACGCTCTGACGTCATTGCGGCCCCTGAGCGGGAAAGCACCATCCCCACTGTCTTGGCTTTGCTTTTTTGTTGTCAGGGCTCTGCTTAGCCACTTAGCCGTCCAATGAACGCGTCTTGCCCCACTTGAAGCCTTTGCTTGACCGGCTTGTGACCCTTGTACTGTGGGCATGAGGAAGCATGAATCGAGGAGTAAGGCTCATCTCACTGAGTTTCAAGCTTGGTTAGACCTACTTGGCCCCACTTCATTATCAACAGTGTTGTCTGGGCTGTGTTGAAAGATCTGGAAAGCTGCAGCCCTGAGTGGCTCCTCTTGGCAAGAAGCTCAGTCACAACCTCTGCTGCTAAAGCTGTTTAAGAAGCTCAGTCACAACCTCTGCTGCTAAAGCTGTTTCAGCTTCAAAACTGCTAAAGGAATGGGGGGTTGTTTTGGGGACGCACTTTCTCACAGGAGAGCTGGGAGGACCTGATGTCAGTCAAATATATCACCCTGAAGCCAGGAAAGGAGGTGAGCTTTGAAGGAATGTCACAAAGGTGCCGATCACCAGCAGTAACATGAAGCCTTGCCCAGGTAGCAGATGTGAAGACCTCTACAAGACCCTTCCACCACCAGGACTTGGGAACCCTCAAAGAGGTGAAGTTCTCCATTGCTTCGGATTGTGAGTAAACCAGACTGGTGTTGATGGGGAGAAGTACTTTCACTTTGCTCACCAGAGCGGTGGACTCCAACCCCAAGCAAGAAGTCATCTGCAAGTAGCTGTGAGCTTGGAAAGGGCCACGAGCATCAAGGACTGGTTCGAAGACTCAGGAAGGTGAGGAAAGTGATGGTGTTGAACCGTGGAGCGTCTCTGCAGAGATAGCAGTGGGCACACAGGAGGGAGCTGGTGGATGGAAGAGGGCAGAGTGCGGTGCTGTACCCCAACAGAAATGGGTGACATTGTGGCTTTCTGAGCCCGTGTCGTGCCTGCGGTGGCCACTGGGAAGGTACATCTGTGCTTGTGGGTGCATCTGGAGTGTGGCTAGTCCCAAAAATATGAACACCCAGACTGCCCTCCTGCAGCAGATGAGATTAAATTAAAAACTTCAAACACACTTATCTTCTCTTGGGGTGTCTGAGCCTCTCAGGATCCCCTTGGGTCACTTTTTTCAAGCAGTTCTTTGCAATTGCGAGGCTGTTTTGTTTTTTTTTTTTCTTTTTTAATGAAAAGGGAGATCATTGTATAAATATCCACAGGGATGAGAAGCTTGTATTGCAATTTGTGGTGGGTGCAGCGTGAAAATCTGCAAAGAGGAGAAATCCACTTGTGTATGTAGCCCTGGCGGGGAGGTGGCCACTGTCGCTGCAATATTGCACCTTCGAGGTGGGTTTCCTCACTGGAGCGTTTGCTCCAGCGTGGTGGAGAGGCTCATTTTTTAAGCAGCATATAGAGATGGAGGCAGGCAGGATGCCTGAAGCATTAGCGGTGCTACAGATGCCCCGTTTGGACTTCAGAGTGCCTGAGAAAAAACAGATTTGGTTAAATCAATGCGCACAAAAAAAAAAAAAAAAAATCCTGTGCATGTACTCAGTGTGTTTAAATTTGGTTTGTATTGATGCTGCTGATGCTGATACTTTCCTGGATTAAGCATTAAAATCGCCTCTATTGATTTTTAAATGCACCTCCTTGGGATCTGCACTGGATGGACGTTCCCCTCTGAATGCTCCTGCCAGGGAAGAGGGACCTTCCTTCGGTCCACCCCTGGCAGCGATGTGTCGACTGACTTCGGAGCGAGCCCTTCCTTGCTGCCTGCCATCGGCAGGAGTCAGGATAGTTAGGCAATTAAAATGACGTGCCTCCATTAAGGCAAGTCCTCCAAATTTCAGGCGGTGGCTTTGAGCAGCTCTGCTGGGAAAGCCAAGTCCCTCTCTCCTGCAGCTCCATGCTGGTCAAAGCAGAGCTTCTGCCATAAGCTACATCGTGTTGCATCCACATAAAAAAAATATAATCAAGCCTTCCAATTAGTCTCGCCTGCTGTGCTTGCCTGCTTTTCTTTATTATGTTTAAATGCAAACAGTCTTTTAGTGTAATGTGATAAAAATTGCTGCTTTTTCCCAGGCCTGATGGGTGCAGGCATCACACTGGAGCTGTTGGGATCGCATTGTGCCTGACGCGAGCTCACGTATATGGTTTTTCAGTGTTCATCTGCTGAAGCATGGGGAGTTATTAGTGTCATACTGGAAGGAAAGCGGCCGGTGGGCCATTTCTGCCATCAGACATATTTATCAAGGAATTCGCAACCCCAGGTTCGTATTTTAGGGGAAAAAATCACTCTGGATTAACATCAGGATTTAAAAATCTTTAAAGGGAAATCAGCATTGCAGATGGGTAGGCTAGCTGAGAGATCTGACAAATGTGTTTTGTTTGCTTTGGGCACTTTCTGGACTACAAGTTTAATGATATCTTGAAGTTTAATGCTATCTAGCCATCAGGGTCCCTATTAGGAAGGACTCCTATTTATAGCAGCCTCCACCCAGTTTCCATTTTGAAAGGGAAAAAAAACCAGCTTGATACACACTACAAGCTGCATGAACACCGGTGTTCCAGTAGCCTCACTTTAAGCACGGATAATCCTAAAAATCTCCAAATACAACCCAAAACTAGCCCACTGGGACTCAGCCAGTAGCTCCTCGCTGCCTTGCCGTGGTGCTGGCCCCACGGCAGACGTTGCTGTGCTGATGGACTGGAAGCGTCTGCTGCTGAGCAACTTGGAAACTCCAGTTTGTAAAGCCAAATTAGTTAAGAGGCTTTAAGAGAGGAAAAACCTGCCTGTCTTCCCCCTCGGTTTTACACTCAGAGAGCCTGTCTCACCCCGGGGATTACTGCTGAAATGGGGAGCAGTGAAATGGAAAGCTCAGCAGCAAGGCTTTGCATGTGATAAATCAAAGTCAGAGCCGAAATATTCACTCAGGGCTTGAGGCTGAGGGGGGGAGGAAAAAAGGGGGAATTAAAATAAAGGAAAGCTCTTATTGAACTATTGTTCTCCAGGAAAAGGCTAATTGGCAAACAAATATCCTCATCCAGTGGGAAATACAGCTTCTCTCTCCCCACTTGCCAGGCTGTTGAGTTTTTATTGACAAAAGCTTTGCATCGTCAAAGGGAGTAGTCGGAGCTGGGAGTGATCTCAGAAATGAAGCGACTTAAATCCACATCCTTTCAGATGGAGAGAGAAATACTGAGAGGGGAGGTCTCCTTCCCGTGGCCATGCTGGGAGGTGGTCCCGGCGCCCGACATCTCCAGAGGTTTCTGATCACCGAAGCTGCTCTTCCTGGCTAATTATATGTAACTTGTGATGAGCTGGGGTCAGATTCATAGCTCAGTATTATCAGCCTCCTTGAGGTGTTTTGTGCTTTTTGTGAGTGTTTTCCCCCAGTTGGGGCCAAAACCAGCGATGGAAATGAAGTGAGGCTGGATGTTGGCTTGTGCTTGTGCTGGGTGATGGGGAATGGAAGCCAGAATGGAAGAGGATGTTCGCCTCGGGATACTCAGCAGTGGTGTAGCAGCCCCCTGAGCTGCCCAGGGGGTCTTGCATCCCTCTCTTGACTGTTTCTGGCCTCGAGGGCTGCCCGGCCGAGGTTTGGCATTGCCCAGCCTGGACATGTGCAGCACTGCGGGACCAGATGCCCGCAAAGACTCCTTGAGAGACTGGGTTCAAATGGCAAAGAACAACTTTTGTGAGGGTTGTCTTTGCAAGGCTGCGGGCTTTCAGGAGAGCCCCGGGTCGGTGCTAATCCCTCCCCGCACGTGACCTTAGCTCTGAAAGGGCTGTCTTGGCCCCTTTGAGCCCCACCACAATGCAGCGCTGGCAGCTGCTGCCCCAAAACAAGAGCAGGGTGAGGGGAGCACCGGGAGGGACGGCCCCTCTCATTGCCTTTTCTTTCTGCTGGGTTTTTCTGTGCTGCCTTTTGAAGCCGGGCCGGGGCACAGGGAGGGCAGGGGGATGCTCCAGCATCCTTCCCAGAGAGCCCCCCGCTGCCTCCGCCTCCTTCCGCCTTCCTGGAAAGTCTCTTGGGTTTAACCCACCTCCAACAAGTGTTGTGCCTGGGTTTCGGGATGCAAATCATTCAGGGCATTTCAGGGAGGAATATGAGAGTTGAAAACTTTCTTCCTTCCACCACCAACCCACTCCTTTTTGGTTTGCTAAGGAAGGACCACAAATCCGCCCGGCTGCTGGAAAAAAGGCATGTGTGCGTTTGTAGAATTGGGTCGTTCAGCACCCTAGTGAGTATTAAGAAATATATATATATTTATATAGGTTCCCAAACTGGGTCTTGTCTGTGGTTGCATGCTTGTTGTCCTTGTTCCTGAAATAAATGGCATTTGCCCGAGCTCATCTGCTGGAGCTCCCGCAAGAAGCGGTCTGTAGCAATTTAGAAGATCTGACGCTGGCATTCAGCTTGTCACCGGTTAAGTTCACCCTTCTAATGGAGAACTCGTGACCTCTTTTGGTGTTACTGTGCCGCTCGCTGTCTAGTTCACTGGGAAACTTCCAGCAAGGTTTGGTTTTTAATTCTCAAAAACTAAGCAAAGTTTTACTCCAGCAGTATCTTCCCTGGTTGGCTTCATCTGTGCACTGAGCTGTGCCGGTCTCTGTAACCACAGGGGTTGAAGGGCTGTGTGGGGATCCCTGGGGCAGCTGATGGATGCTGCAGCATCTTCTCCTTGGACTCAAGCTTATCTCCATGCCCTGGGACAGACACGGTCCTGGAAGACGCTGGCACAACCATCCCCTGCTCCAGACTTTTGCTGGCTTGCCAAACCGTGCAGCGCTGCTCCGAGGATTGATTTCAGCTGGAGAGCGCTAAGACAGATCCCGTCTCACCCTGCTCTGCACCACGCTCTTCCCCCTGAAAACTGGATTGCAGAGTCAACAGCACGTGTGCTTCCCTTGGCGGGGAGCTCGCTCGCGCCCTGGAGAGGCGACTTGCAAGCCAGACCATGATACTCTCGCAGTGCGATGGAGGTGGTTGTTCTTTTCCCTGAGTAGCATCATCAGCACCTCACATGGGAGCCCCATGCAGACACATACAAAAAAATCTCTTCCAGCACTTTTGCTGCTTGCAGTAGGTATAAATCTTGTTTAGATGGAAAAAGGAAGGCTTTTTCTCATGTGTTGCAAATTTGTGAAGCTGTTTTTTTCCTCACTGGTGAACATCTAAGTGTTTACTGGCTCTGTGAATAAACTGGTCTTGCACCCTGAATTTCACCATTGAGCCCCCAAAGCTTGTCTGCCCTTGAGCAGAGCAAAAGGTTTTCTTGCGAGACAGTAGGCCCAGATGTATGCTTCAGGTTATTACGAATGCCACAATAAAAGGAAAGAATACAAAGAGGAGGCAACACATTTTAGGCAAGCCTCGGGTTTTTGACGATGCTGGCAGATGGGGCTTTCCAGGAGCGAGCCGAGAGCCCGTGGCTGCAGCCAGCTCCTGCCGGCGTCAGGGGCGGTGTGCCGGTGGCCTTCGGGTACCGGGCAGCCTGAGCAAGGTTTGGAGATGCAAAAGGCTCTTCGTTGGGTTCGTGGAGTATAACAGGATTTCTGGGAAGGGGAAGGAGGATCTGGGGTAATTCAGGATTTGGCAGATCTATTTATAAATCCATGAAAGCCAAGTCTTTGAGATTTGCTTACGCTGAGAATTACGGCTCTTGTGATTTAGCGATGAGTCAGGCTCCTCCTGGCAGCTGATTTTCCTGAGGCATCGCGGGAAGGGTCCTGTCCCCATGCCTTGTGGAGGCTGCTGTTTCACGGGTGGATGGAGGGGGGAAAAGGCAATCGTCAAACAGTTTAAAGCCTTTTAGCCAAGTGTTTTGGCTTTTTTCTCCCTCCTGCCGATAGGAACGGATTTCCACCAAACACAAACATTCCCCGCCTGTGCAGCCTGTGCCTGAAAACAGCTTTACGCTGGAGGAAGGAGTTTTTGGAAATCAGCATGGGAGCTTGTGGCCAAAAAATCATCCTGGTTGCTTTTAACAGGAATGGCCATGCCAGGGATGCTGGCACCGTGCTCAATGCGGGGTCCATGCTGGAGGTGCTGGTGATGGGCTCAGGACCTCCAGGCTTCTGTGTTGGAGGGAAGGTGGCTCCTGCTTAGGGGAAGGCAATCCTGTTTCTGAGCTTTTTATCCACACAAGGGCTCGATTTCAAAGCTTTTATTTCTAAAGTTAAATAATACTTGGACCTCATTAAAAAGGGTTTCTTTGCACCAGCTTTGGTGCAAACATGAAACAGAACAGCACTTCTCGCTCTTGAGATGGATGAGCCCAAACGCCGCCACCTGATCGGATGGGCAGAGCACCACGCACACGTTTCAGAGGGCTCACAGTTGAGACCGATCTCAAGAAGAAGTCGGGTTAGTGAGCGGAGCCAAGGAAGATGCTGGCTGTCTTGGGTCTGTAAGGTGAAAAATCAAAATGTGCTCAGGGAAGGCTTTGGTGCTTCTCAGGGGATGCCTCAAACATAAGCTAATCTGAAAAATGCTGTGGGAGCATCCTGTTTTTATTGCTGTGGAGGTGTGGACATGACTTACAGTGGAAGGAAAATCATCTAGAATTGTTTGTTTAAAAAAATGATGCAAGGTATTTAGTGGGTTTGATATGCACCCTGGCACTGCGCCCTGCGCTGGGTGTTACATGCGTGGGGAGAAGCACCAAGGGAGAGTGCACCATTGCTCAGCGGTGGGATGGGACAAGCATAGGGTGCAATGTGTGGGATGCCAAATCTCTGTCTTCTATGTGCTGTAAAAAGTGGTCCAGGACACCCAGCTCTAGCACTTGGGGGAGATGATGGTGTTTTCCAAAACTGCCTGCCGAGGCCAAGCACCTCCCAGCCACCCCCAGCCAAGGAGGTCACTTTGCAGCGATGGAAGAGTCAGAAAATTTCCATCGGCTGGGAGCATCGCAGGCTGCGCCGAAACTCTGCAGGGTGGGGGGAGGCAAAGCTTGGCGTGGCCCAAGATGCCGAAATGGGTCAGGGCTCAGCAGAGACGGTCAGTGAGCGTTACTGCACTTGCACAAAAATACTCTCCCCTTGTGCAATGCACTGAAATAAAGCTCCCTGTTGAGAAAGAGCTCGCTCAGGATCTTTTATCCTTGTTTTGGGAGGGGATGGGAGAGGAGCCAGCAAAACAACACGCTAATATTCATATTTGAGGATTTAGCTCCTAGCTTCTGGGTGGGTTTGGAGGCGGGTGTGAAGGGGAGCGTGCACGCTCCTTTGCATGTGTTTGTACCCTTGCTGGATATTTTTAGACTGCAGACCGCAACGCTGCAATACCGGTGCTGGCTTTAAACCAGCTTGTTGGGGCATCGGTCACAGACAGACTTTGGCAGCATGTTGCTCCACGCGGGCTAATTTAGCTTGCCGAGGAGGCTGTTGAATATGCAAGCAGTAATTGCTGCTCTTGTTTCCTTAAAGCAAGGGCGGAAGCGACACCGGGGTCCAATTTTCTCCTAATGACTGATTTCATTTAAACACTGCTTAGGGCAATGTAGGCTTGATCCCGTTTTTTTAGGGCTGAGAAAAACAACAAAACTCATCTCTCTGTGCATTGCTGAGCTGCAGCCTGTGGCCTCTGTCCTGCGTGGGGACCCCAGTCAGTCCTGGTGGCACATGTGGGCTAAGCTCCTTCTCCTCCTCCTCCTCCTCTCCCTGGCCTTTCAGGCTGAGCCCATCACACACACATTTCCACCCTTGTTTCTGTGAAAGCGAAGTTATTTGGGAATGATTCAGCCCCATCAGTCCTTCCTTGGGATCTGGGGTTTGGCTAGAAGTTCCCTCAATGACTGTTCCCATCCTATCTTCCCTGGCTCTGTATGTACAGGGGCAATTAAACTTAATTTATTCTGGCCTGCTCAATAGTAAAGGCCAGAAGGCACTATTAGATCACAATCTGACTTAAATTTATTGATATAATTAGTGCTCAGAGGTATAAATGGGAGGTGAGAGCAGGACACTTAACATGTGATGCTGCGTGGAACTGGTCCCTTCTGCTCTCCTTAACGCGAGCCTCCAGGTTGCCAGGGGCTGTAATTTTTTCTCTGTGAATAGCCAATTTCTGTAGGATTTGCAGAGAAGGAGAAGGCTGCTTAGCTGGACTTTGTTCTGACGATGCAATCTGCGCTGTCTGCAGCTCCCAACAACCTGCCAGGGAGCCGTGTTTTGATTTTGATCCATCACATCAATGAATATTCATCAGCCTTTGGAGGTTTAATGCTATTTGCCTGGTAGCTAACATATTCTTTCTCTAACCCTTTTTAGCCTTGGTTGCTAATAACCTACAGCCCACTCAGCCTGCACTATAGGGTGGTTTGGTTTTTTTTATTGTTTATAGATGAAAATGAGGAACCTCAATAGCTCCAAAGCTGGAAGCAGCTCAAAAATACCTTGTCTTGATTGCTACATGACTGTCTGCTTTAAAACCCAAAATAAAACCTTGCCTTTTGGTCTGTCATTCAAACTCCTCGTAAAACATTGTCAGGAGCGTGTATCTCTGAAGAGCCGGTGTTGTTCTGACAAAAGTTTTCCGTACATTTTTGCAAGCCCAAGTCAGAGCTTGTGCCTAGCAGCGAGTTTCAAGGACAAGGTTGACATGGTGTTGAAAAGGGGATGGAAAACGCCCTGTGGAACAGGTCCATTTGCTCCAGGCTGTGAAGGACCCCAGCTGCAGGAGCAGGATCAGGTCCTGCTCTGGGCACGGGATGGCTGTACCCATGGACTGGGAATGACCAAGAATCCACTTTGCACAGCTGAGGACATGCGGGTCAGGACCGAGCTCCCACACCAGGCACGAAGCGCTGGGCAGCCACCAGCATCTCCCTCTGCACCCTGCTCTTTAAACCCCAAACGGGCAACATTTTCCTCAGCGTGGGAGGGGACAGAGGTCTGTGTGCCTTTGGTTTTTGTTCCCTCCCTCCTTTAGATAAGAAACTCCCCAGCAGGTCCCAAACCCCTCCTAACACCAAAGGGATGCCAGCAGGCTGCTAATGGATTTGCTGTGGTGCTGGCTGCCGGGGAGCCGCGATGAGAGAGCTTTCATGGCAGCTGAAATTCCTCCAGTGGCTGCATTTTTCTAAGATGCTAAATGTGAAATGAGATTTGGGGCTCTTTGGGAAGGAGGGACCCTCCGGACTGGGCACAGAGCAGTTGCACAGCCTGGGATTATCCTGCGTGAAGACCCAATAGCCGTTTCCCATTGTTTGTGGTTCAGCAGATGATTGCACCATGTGCTAAAAACATGCCGTCAAAGATAATTTTAAGGATTAGATCCTCCGTTAAAGTGATGTGGGTAGAGCCTGAATTTTCTGCAAGGTGCCTATTTTGGGAGGGCAGCGTTTGCCATGCAAGCGGTGGTGCAGGGTCTGACCTCAGCACTGCCCCCAACCTGCCTCCGGCGCTGGTTCTCCATGGGGCACAGTGGCTGTTTATTTAGACGTATAAATCCGTAGTCAGAGGGGAATGGCTGGCTCCAGGGAGATCAGACACTTCTCTCCAAATGCTGACCTTTCTTCCCAAGTCTCTTCATAGCTTTGTTAATATATCTGAGTCATCCATATTTCAACCTTCTGCATTAACCTTGGCTGTTTGTCCTGTCTCTTAACATCTTGGCGTCTTATTTCGCCGAGATAAAATGTGTGGGTGTGTGGCTTTATAAGACAAATGTTTAGGCTTTTTAAAAATTCTCTACTTTGCTGCTTGATTTTTCTCATTAGGGTTTTTCTCCACCATCCTCATTCCTCACAGTGGTCCTTCTCTTGTATCATTGACTTGACAGTCCCAATTTTTGGGCAGTATTTGCCTGGTCCTTGCCGTTATCAGTCAGGCAAGACACATATCTCCTGCCCTGAGCTTTGCTCCCAACCTGAGTTTCAGTAATCAGCAAAACCCAAGCAACCGCTGGCACGAGCGATGCCTGACGTAAGCACAGCATAGGAAAGTCTGAGCTACCGGTACCGTGTGATTTTTATCAGCTGAAATCGCGTCTTGTAAATATTTACTGGAATTTCAAGTAGGGTTTATCTAACTAAAGCCAAGTAAAACTTTCCATGAAAAAGAGCCGCCCAACTGGTGGTTGCCGGTGGATGTTTAGGAACACGTTTAAGAGCTAGGGGGAGAACATAGGTTATTTTCTCAGCTCTGCTGCTGTCTGTGGCTCAGGGCATCGTGAGCTACATGAGGTCTTCAAGCACCAAGTCACCCATGCTGGGGACCACGTACCTGGTGGCCCCGAGCACATCCAGCTGTTCCTGGCAGCAGCTTCCCAAATTTGCCGTGCCCCTGGCCGGACTGAGACGGGAGCTAGCCTGGCTGCCACGGCGTGGGGAGGTCACCAGGGATTTGCTGAGATTTGCAGCAGTGGTGGGGGTCCAGGACCCCTCTCCTCACGGGGACGGCGGCGCGTTCTCCTGCTGCTGCCGGCTTCGGCACAAGGCAAAGCAAATGCATCTTTTTAATTCGCACAGTCGTCAAGGTTGCCAGGACCATAAATGTCAAATCTGAGCAGAAATATTTGGCACGCAAACCGTCTCCGCTCTTCCCCTCCTTGCTGAGCATGTGGGTGGCTTTGATTCCTCCTCCCCTCGGCGGGACGGGAGCGCAGCGCTGCGGGGCGGCTGCTTGAGCCTCTTCTCTTCTCTTCCCCTCAGGATCTAGTGCCCAGGAGGGAGGGACGCAGAGGATTTTGGCCATGGCTCCAAGGAAGAGGAGCGGTCGGGGGATCTCCTTCATCTTCTGCTGCTTTCGCAGCAGCGACCACCCTGAGATCACGTACCGGCTGCGCAATGACAGCAGCTTCGCCCTGCAGACCATGGAGCCCGCGCTGCCCATGCCACCGGTGGAGGAGCTGGATGTCATGTTCACTGAGCTGGTGGTAAGTAGGATGCTTTTTATTTTTCTTCCCCCCCTCCCCTTTTTATTTTCCCTCTTTCTAGTCTCCCCAGGCTTGGTTTTGAGTTTTCAGGCAAGCTTTGGTGTGAAGGGAGCATCAGGGACTGCTGTTGGGAGCGGTTCTGCACTGAACCTTGAGCTCTGCCCCTCCCTGAAGTCCTGCCAGTTTGGGGTGGTTAGTCTTTCTCATTAGAAAGCCTTGATTTCTTAGAGCAGGGCTTGGGGGCTGGTCTGGCTTTGTGCACCTCCGGGGTGATGCAGGGCTGTCTGAGAAGTTAAAGCAGGTCATCCCCCACGGGTGCAAACTGACTGTACTTGCTGGGCACTCTGCTTCACAGAAATCCTTGGTTTGAGGCTAAATTGAGATTTGGAGAGTCACGATATTGTTTCTCTGTCCCTCAGTATCAAAACTCTGAAAGACATGGATCAAAAAAATAAAAAATATCAGCCAAAAAAGTGCTTTAATTTCCTATAAGTGAAAACATTGTGGTGTGGCTTGTTGGATGGATCCAAAATATTCCACTTTGAGTTGATTCAACAGTGAAATGGGATTTCTCTACGGTGTTTTGATGCGTAGAGGGAGCTGGGAGTCATGACACTGGCCGGTCACACCTCATGGTATAGCATGTCCCGTTAGATGCCAGGCAGCACGGTATTGGTGAGCCAGGCCACTTGGTAGAGGAGAGCTCCAGGTTGCATTATGAGAGCCATTTTTTCCCAGATGTCCTTCTTCATGGGCAGATGAGAAGGCAGACTGGGACACCCGACGCAGCATGGTGGGGAGGAGACATCCCTGCAGCAGGACTCTTCTTGCAGCAGTCCTGCAAAACGCCGCCGGTCGGGTTTGGTTTGTTCAGGTGGAGTGACTGCCTCTGTCCACAGTTTTCTCCACTGATAACTTGGCCAAATCAGATTTTCCTGGGGAAATTCTTTCCCATGGAAAGCTCTCCCCATGCCCCAGCCAAAGGCGGCGTAAGGGCTTGTTGCGCTGCGGCTCGGTGTCGCCAGCCAGGCTGAAGGAGGCATCTGCAGAGGCTCATACACTGGAACCCCATCAAACCTGCACACTTTCTTCAGCCTGGGATTTTCAAAGCATCTCCCCCAAATTCAGCCAGATGCTTCGTGCAGAGGCTGTGCCACAGGGAACCGCTGTGCGTGCAGCGAGGCAGGAGCCCAGCGGCGTTCGCAGGGACCAGTCGGGCCCAGGGCATGCCCTGGTGTGGCCCTTCTACTCTCCATCCCTTGCTCCGTGCTGCCAAGATTTTGGGTTTTTTTCCCTCAGCCAAGGGTGAGAATAAGGCTCAGAGGCAGCTGCTGCTCCAGGGCACGCCGGCAGCAGGAGCCATGCTGGCTCCCTGGGGACTGAAGTTATACAGGGAGGGGGGACAGCGGGTGCCCACCGTGCTCCCGTGCAAGCAGCTGCAACCCCCTGGCTCCCCAAAAAACCCATCAGGCAGATCTCAACCCAAGCCAGCGCTGGGTGCGAGGGAGGGGTAAGCCGAGCTCTGCCTTGCAGGCGTGAGAGGGCAGATTCCCATGCAGGGGAGTGCAGTTGCAAATCCCCCCGCCTCCATTACAACAGCTCCTTCTTGCTCTCAGTAACCTGTTGGTGTCGGGTATTAAATTTCAGCATTAGTTAAATGGTTTGGAAAGTGTCCCACTGTTTCTGTATAAACCCACTGTGTAACATTTGGAAGAGAGACAGAGAAAGCACTCAGAGGCGCTGGGCTGATTTTTACGCCTGTGGGAGCCTGATGCCACCCGGCCTGTCACGCTCGACCGTCTGGGGCGGGATGGCTTGCGCCCGCTCTGTGGCACCAGGGCTCCCTCCAAAGTCCTCGGTTGTCTCGGTCAATTGGGTTGAGGGAAGTCAAAGGGGTTGGAGGGGATCTGGAGGCTTTGCCAGCTCGGGTTGGTCCTTGGCCAACTCTTCTCTTGCAGCTTAATAGTGACTTTTCTGCCCCATTTGTTCCCATTAGGGACTTGGAGTGGCAGGGGTGGAAGATTTCAGGCGTGGGACGGGCGGTATCTTTGGGGACATTGCAGTGGTGGGTTTGGTCACCGGGATGGACAGTCCTCCCACAGAGACCAACAATCCAGCAGGGTCCCTGCGCCGCAGATCCCAGCCTGTTGCATACATCAAAGGGCAAAAACTGTTTCTTTTTGGAGCCATCCTGCAAAATATTCTCTGGGCTTTGGGTGTTTTTAAGTGTGCCTGTTCGTCTGAGTCAGGAAACATCTGTAGCGTGAGAAATTGGTGATTGTCCCGTGCCAGCGGCAGAGGACAAGGGCCTGAGCTGCAGAGGAACGTGGAGCAGCTGTGACTCCAAGGTCAGCTAAAGGCTCGATCTGCTTTCCCGATGTCTGTTTTATGGCCTGCTTTATGTTAGATGGACACTTTGGATTTTAACTAGAATAGTTAAATAGAATAGTTAAACAGTTAGGGTTTTATTCTGTAGCTGTGCAAGTGTTTCTCAGGAGGAACAACAGGGAAACAGGGGATTTTTTGTTTGCCTGGGCACAAACAGGAGTAATTAGGCTGTAAGAAATGCCCCATGTCCATCCTGGGCTGCAGGGACGATGCGCTCTGTCCCGGCCAGCGGTACGCAGCAGGCAGGGGCTTTTTGCTGGCTCAGGGCAGATGCAGATGTTGTTGCTGTGGTCAATGACTGATCACTGCTTCCTCCCAGAGGAACCTTCTCCCTTTCCCTTCCTTTCCTCCTGCCTAGGCTGAATGAGTTTTCGTCGGGGTATTGTTCGGATGTCGCTCAAGCAGGCACCGGCCCCGTCTGAAAGGCTTTTCTTTGTCCGCTGTCCTGCCGGGGCTCCGGCCAGGCGCAGCCACCCAGGGAGGAGCAGGTGCTGGCAGGGAGCTGCAGACAAAAGCAGGGTATTTCAGGAAGATTTACTAATTTGCAGCTCCCTTGGCTGGGACAAGGCTTTGCAATTTTGTGCAGCTCTCCTTGCATCGACACCGGTGCATCCCACCGGCTCGGGTTGGCGGTGTTTACTTCCTGGGGCTTGTGCAGTGGTGTGGTACCTGCCAGGCAACATCCATCGGATATAAGGAGTTTCAGGAACCATTGGTCCTCCCATAGGACACATCAGGAGGATCGCTGTGCCGTGGCGCTGCTCAGCCCCGGCGAGGGGGAATGTCTGGGGCTGCACGAGCTGCCTGCGAATCAAGAGAACAAAGCTGTGCCATCTGCCACGGCTTCTTTCAAGAGGCTCCTGCGTATCCAGGCTAACAATACAGTGTTTCTTCAAAGGCTGAAATCTTGCTTGCACGCTCAGAGAAAGCACTTGCAAAGCTCCACATAATGGTGCCATATGGTAGATCTTGCCATAACAATCCTCTCTATTTTCTGCCAGCAACTAAACTTTCCACCAGATGGGTAAATGACTGATGTCCTTTATATCTGCTTAACACTCCTTGTCACTCTGAGGTTTGTAACGAAACACTCTGTGTGTGGTGGTGTGCATCGGCCCTGAGGGATGTGCGCCGGCCGGGCGGGGTGGAGGCACAGGGGGGTTGAACGGCTTGCTCTGGAGACGGCAGCAGGAGCCCCGGCACGACCCAGGACCCCTCACTGGCTCTCTTCCCGGTGGGGTGGGTCACAGTGGCATCCCCGTCCCAGCTGTAAGAGTGTGGTGCTCCAGCAACTCCTCAGACTGCCTGGATGCTCAGAGGAGCTGCCAAGTCCGACATGGCTTTGCTTGCCCCTGGAGCACGAGATGCTCCTCTCCCTGGTCCCACACCTCACTCCCAGCCTGCATCCCCACTGGCGGAGCGATGGGCTCAGAGGAGATGCTGCCTCAGCCACCCCTTGAGGCTTGTCCTCCCAAATACCCAGGCTTTGAGGAAATTCCAGTTATTGCTCCTGATGGGGCTTCTCAGACTTCTCACCTCTGACTTGTCGTTAGCGATGCAGAAGAAATTGGAGCAGCCTCCGTCTAGCCCTGCGTCCTG
This sequence comes from Phoenicopterus ruber ruber, assembly GCA_009819775.1. Lineage (NCBI taxonomy): Eukaryota > Metazoa > Chordata > Aves > Phoenicopteriformes > Phoenicopteridae > Phoenicopterus > Phoenicopterus ruber. Next base: position 6,887,859 of record CM020219.1, read on the forward strand.
CCTGTGATGTGCAGCAGCCCATTTTTAGCCTATGAAACCAGAGCAGGGTCCCTCCGCCCAGACTCCAGCAGCCAGCAGGTCTTAGAGACCTGGAGAGGTGACGCCAAGAGGCGAGTGCACAACCGGTGGTCGTGCAGTGTTCCCAGCCCCCTGGGCTCAGGACGGGTGCAGACCCTTGCCCGCTGATGTTGCACGGTGTTAGTGACTGCCTTCACTGGGATCTGCTGGAGGAGAGATACTCACGCACGGTCTCCAAAGTGCTGGGCTTTATGCCTTCCCCTCCCGCGATGTGGAAGGCTGCTTCATCTGTCCCTGCTGCTTTATGAAGTAGTGGAAACTCGGGAGCCTGGGGAACAAAAAAAAGGTCGCTGGCAGCTTACAAGATTTATAACAGCATTTGTTTTTGCTATACTTGGGGCAACTAATGCATTTCTTCAGAGCCGCTCTTTGGATGCTATCTGTTAGGAGATAGCATCACCCGTCACAGAGATTAATTCTGTGTCGCCTTTGAAATGCTTCGTGGTGGGCGATCAGTCTGTGGCTCACGATGTGGGTGCTTCGATGAGATGCTCCATGCGTTACTGCCCTGCAGAGCTGTGCCTTCCCACCCTCTCAGCGTGTCGGGACAATTGCTATTTTGTATGCTGCTCAAATGGGGAGCAGAGGACAACCCCAGTGCGAGGAGGCGGCGGTGGTGCGGTCAGTGTGAGCACTGTTATGTCTTAATAGCAGCGCCGGGTTAGGAACTCGTTGCTAGCAATATCCAGTTTTACTTAGGAACTTAAGTAATGTGCTTTTCCCCTGGTTTCTAATCCAGTAAGGAGAAAGTATGAGGTTTTGGGCCTTGCAAAACAACACGGCTTTTAAGTAACAGCTGAGGGATCGGCTGCAAAGCCAAGCTTTGCATTTCATGCTTGCAGGTCAGCTGTCGTTTTTTGCCACCTGATCTTTGCAGCATTAAGGACTTCAGAATTTTGGGAACCGCTGAACAGTGGCCAAAGCCATTTTCCCCTGTATCTGCAAAGAAAATCATGCAGTTGGTACCCAGAAGAAAATACGATTGCAATAGCCCTTGTGTCCTGGGCAAAACACCCCTTTCTACAGTCTGTCCAGGGCCAGACACTCAGCACAGGGCTCCTGACCCCATCCCACCACTGTCTCCCAAGACCAAGCTCCCTTGAGCTTATGAATCGCTTTTAAGGAAGAAAAACAAGTGATTCAGTAACATCTGCTTTTAAATTCACTCTGCAGGGAACCATGTGGACACTTTTACCAGGCTGCCCAGGTTCTGCTCGTTAGATGTGAACAGCCTGGACCTGCCACGGTCCCATCCCAGCCCGCCGCTCACAGCACTTGTTTTTGTCACCTCGTGGCATTACACCCTCACAGATAATCTCTTAAACATATGTTTTGATAGGTAAGCATCTGATATAGAAGTCGCACACCTACTTGGTGCGAAAATAAGGATTTTCTGCCTACACGCATTCCACAGACCTGAATGAAGTAATCCACCAAGGAACACTATTTCAGTTGAAGCATTCGTGTAATTGTGATATCTGTTACAGCTACAAACCAGCGTGGGGGCTTGCCCAAAAACCATGCTGTTCCCGACCCGTAATTTTACAGAGGAATTGTGTTATAGCACAATGTGAACCCCAGCTGAAGGCAGAGAGCAAATAAGAAACCCCTTTGTTTCCAGGAAAAGTACAGCTGAAGTGGAAAAATTATATGGTCTACCTGCTAAGTGCTTTCCACTTTGCACTTCGTTAAAGAGGAGGCCACATCCCTGGGAGATGCCTGGGCAGCTCATTTGGTAACGCGTCAATGACCTTACTTGGGGCATTTAGGTTTTTGGCTTGAGCTGGCTCCAAGTGTTTCTGGCACAGGTCACCATGAAGTGTACCGGCCTCGTTGGATAGGGCGTCTGCTCCAGCGGTGATGTTCTCCTTCCTGGTTGCTCAGTGGTTGGGTGGTGTTGCTGGAGTTAGGGGCAGGATTGAGGAGCATGTGGGTTGTGCTTTATCACCGACTTCAGCAGGAAGCGTTCCTGCTGGGAATAGCCCGTGCCTGCCTTGTATCCTTTTGCAGATGCAAATGTTTGTACCGCTGTAGTATCTGTCCCCGGCAGAGTCTGGGTGTTCCTTGGCACACAAGCGTCACTGAGGCTGGCTTTTGGCAGCCGAGGCTTTCTGCAGCCCCGCGGGCAGGATCCTACCTGAGCGCCCAGAGATCTTAATTCCCATTGACTCCAGTGTTCAAATCAATACTGTTATTTATGGGGATCAGCTTCCCTTCCCCGACAACGCTAACACCTATAAGCCCATCTGGTGCCTGCCTGTGCTAGGCATCTTGCTGAACATCAAACCTCAGCCAGAAATTGCCTCCTCGCAGGGTGACTCTCTGCTTTGCACCTGCTCGAGTTCTTAAAAATCACCTTAGGATGCCAGATGTGGCCACAGCCGGGGTCGGGGGGAAATGAGGACCACTTGTCCCACCCAAGCCATGGGTGTGCAAGGAGCCTGTTTCCATCTTACATTGCCCATCAGCATCAGGCTGTAGCTGGCTCCTGCTTCCCTCAGCTGCATCCCTTCAGGTCCCGCGCGCAGAGTGGTAAATGTTGGGAAGCTTTCAGGATCGAGTTGGTGTGGGGCTTTGCAGCTGCTAATTCCCATCCAGCCCCTTTTCGAAGCCCTTCCCAGGGTGTTATCTGGGGAAACCTTGGAGCAGCTTAGCCCCAGACCAAGCATGCACATCTTTCCTAAGTGAGCATCCCTATCAGGATAGGGACATCTGAAGCCACACTTGACCTGTTGGTTTGACTTCCAACTTCAGTAGCTCTCAGGGATGCCAGCAGAGGAGGTGGTATCTAACAACAGATTGAAAAAGGAGCTACTTCTTTGGGTCCATAAATAGGTGGGAAATCGACATCCAAAACCTTTTATTTATTTGCTAGCTGTGCTTTATCATGGTACGAGGTGCTACCAACAAAGGACAGTCACGCCCAGCTGTGGTTGACTTGAATTTAATCCATTTTAGCAATCACAGTAGTGAATAACAGGGCCAATATGTCTTATTTTTTTTGTGTTTGGGGTTTATGTACAATTGTGTGGAAGAAGCGTGCTGGTGATCCACCTGCAGGGCTTCTAGATCTGAGAGTGCTCTTCAGGGTAAAACTGCAGAGATCTATAACTCAGGCTGTAAAAGTACCCTGTGTTTAATTAAAATGGGAGAAAGGTTTTCCAGATGATGTCGGTGAAAAGGTCACAGAAGGCTGAGCTCAATAAATAATAAAAATGTATTTATGTGGTTATAAATATATATTACAACAAAAGAGACTGAGAAACCTAAGCAGATACTTCTCTTTTAAAATACATTAGTATTGGAATATGAACACCTTTAAAACCTTTAGCATATTAAAATAATGAATTAAATGATATAATATTAAAGCACTACATGCTATCTGCCTCAGTTAGGTGTTTGAACTGATGGGAACATGGACCAGCTGCAGCTAGAATTTATTTGAGGAGCTAAATCAGCTATTGATGGCCATAATCTTTCCTGCAGAAGAAGAAAGGAATACATATTTTATTTACGTCTGTCCAGTGCGTTCAGGTCAATAACTGAAAGCTGCAGAGCAGGATGGATTGGGGTCTTTCCTCTTCCAGTCTGGGACTAAAAATTCAATGTGGGAAGAGGTCGACTAGGTGTAAGCACTTCAAAATGCTTACACATTATTCCTTGTTGCTGCTGCTAATTCCCTTGCTGTGGGCAATTTCCTTTATTGAAAAAATTCATTACATGATAAAGGCAAAATTAATAAAAATCTTCTGTCTGTTATGCTTATTCATTAAGAAATATGAATAGTTGATTTTTGTTCACGTTCTGTAATTCCAGCTGCAGATTGTCATGAGTAAATTAAAAATACACAGTGATAATATTGGCTGGGGTCAGTTTGTCTAGGGGGTTGTTTTTAAGTTCTCAGGGTACTATGGCTGAGAAGATGTGTGCCAAGGAGGAGGTATTTTTATTACTAATACTAAGAAGAAAAGACTTCGTTCACTACCTTACTAGATAAACCTGCATACGTTGAGAACCGTAATTGCCTAAATAAATGTTGCAGATAGAGGAGCTCCTCCTGCGGTGCAGGATGCGTTTCAAGGCGGTTGTTGTTTGCGCTGTAACAGCCACTGATGAATAAGCCTGTTTCTTTAGGAAAACAGCTTAAAAAAGGACGTAAGGACCGAAGTAAGATGGACGGGGAGGTGGAGGTCTATCGCGCGCCGGTGCAGGTGGCAGCCGGGGCTGGCAGGCGCGGGCAGGCAGCTGCCCAGCTGGACGGGGGGGCAGCGCCGTCGCGCAGCGGAAGATTAGATGAGGTATGGGGGGAGGAATGCTGATTGCTGTTTCCCTTGACACTGTGGCGTTCTGGGATAAATCAAACTGATGAACTTGGAGAAGAATGCCTGGAAGAGAGTGAAAAAGTGATATGACCCCTGAGAAAGGAAGCTGATGCAGACTTCAACAGGCCAATTTTTTTTTTTTTGATTCCCATGCTGTACCAGTTAATGCCAAATGTTGCCAAAAAGTTCCCGCTTGTTTCTATTCTTTTTTTTTCCTTTTTTTTTTTTTTTTTTTTTAGCAATCTTCGATCTCTTATGCTTTATTTGAGAATGCAGGAGATCTTGCCTTTACGTGCTGTAGTCTCACTCACAGAAGTTTCTAAACTCTGTGCATCCATCCATCAGGAGTAAATTCACTTGCACTTTATTATGGTGGTCATTTATTGATCCGGTGATGTCTTTCTGTATATATATGTGTGTGTGTGTGTGTATACACACACATGTGTGTATATATATATAAACCCAAAACAAATCAGCAAATTTTAATTAATTTTTGTTTCGATTATGGCAATGGATGACCTCCTTATTTTCCTCTGTCTCTTCTATACATTACGGTTACATAATTTATCAGCCAGAAAGGTGCATTAGACTTAAAAGTTTTTCATCTTTTTTCCTACAACCTCTGAAGATATTTTGGGGGTGCAGACCCCTGTATAGGGAATTGTCCCTTACTTAATCTCTGCTCCCCAGCTACTTCTTGCAGAATGTTTGGTGGCCTGCAGGACCTGTGGGATGGAGGGGAAGAGCCCGTGATGGTCGTGCTGGGTGGGTGGGTAGCACTCGGGCTCACCCAGCTCCGAGAGCCCGTCCTGGAGGTCGTTTCTGAAGTCCAGAGATTTGCAGCATCCTGCTGGCTTCCTGCTGTTGCCCCCATTAAAGCCTGTGGCTCTCAGCCCGTGGAAGATGCTCATTAAAACGTCCACTGTGGCATGGGTGAAGTTGCAGGGACAGGAGCTTGCACTGAGGACTGCGCTGCGAGTCTGAGGCTGGACTTGATGCCCTTTCTGCTGGGAGGGTCAAACATTTCTTCCAGCGGCAGTGCCTCGCTTTTCTGCTTGATCTGGCTTTGCTCTCAGGAGGTGGTTGGAGACTGCGGTGGCTGCAAACCAGAGAGGTGGTGGAGTCTCCCTCCTTGGAGATATTCAAAAGCCATCTGGACATGGTCCTGGGCAATGGCTCTAGGTGGCCCTACTTGATCAGCGGGTTGGACCAGAGGACCTCCGGTGCCCTGGGCTCCTCATATCACCTGATTGCCAGCTCGGGGAGGTGCGGACCATGGGAACATGGTCCCCCATGAGTGCTGCCGTGTGTCCTCCAAGGGAAAGGTATAGATCACTTGATAAAAACTTGTTTGGCCCATGGGATCTTGCTCACAGCATGCTGAGCTAAGCCACGTGTTTCTAAGGTAGCTTTAGGAGAACAGTGTGGGATCACCTCCACGGGAGCTCGTGCTGTGCTCAGAGAGGGGGAGGTTTGCTTGGCTTGAACGGAGAGCTGTCAGCAAAGCAAGACGCACGGAAGTATTTTACATCCTAGAAATAGCAAATACTCGCTGGAATCAAATCTCCCTTATGAGTTTTTTTTTAAATCATATTCAAATGAAGATTTAATGTGGAAACATGTTTCCTGATCTAAAGGTGAATAGTTTAACTGTACAGGATAAATATTTAAGAGTAGCATATCTCTTTCCAGTAAAAACACTCTGGGCAGAGACTTCCTTTTGGTAGCAAAATGAGGCTGCTATTTTACGTGCCTTTGACCTGATTCCAAAAAAATATTTAAAATAGTGAAGTTGGCAGATCCTGCCATGGGAGGCAGCCAGGTGGAAGGGGCAGAGCTGTGAAAGGTGAGGCTGAAGTAGGGGGTGATGGACACCGACCCACTGGTTATCTTCTCACTCTTCAACAGCTGCCAACATCACACGCTGTAGCAGGAGTGCATGGCTTGCAAATGGCCTATAAAATTAATTGCCAGTTAGAATCACCTAATTATCGAGCTTGTGATTGTTAATTGAAGGCGCATATGGGTTTGAGGTTGTGCTCGGCTTCTCTGCCACGCTACAACTCTGGTGTCCAATTGCTAAAGGCTTTGTCAGAGCTGCGTTTGTATGGTGGTCTGTGAGCCCCTGGAAGATGGCTGGTGTTCCTGTCCTCTCTTGATCTTTTGGAGTTTGAAGGGCAGTTTCTGAGCAGCCTGCTTGGGGCCAAGGAGTACTGAGCCATCAGCGAGCGAGCGAAGGGCTGGAGGTGGGTGCAGGAATCCCCACGCACATAAAACCAGCAAAGACCTGACTCTTCACGGTTAAGACTGTTACAGCTCGGAATAACAGTCATTAGTCACTGTTTGATTATGAGGATTTTCATACTCACGGGGTGCCACATCGTATTTATTTAAACACCTCTCCCAAGCATCCTGCAAGATATCATTAGGGTAGGTGTTGCTGAGTGATGCAGGGCTGCGATGACTGAACATGTTAGAGCCGGGGCACAATGAACCATGCTGTGTGGGGCTCAGAAGCGTTTCTGCACCTTTTTTGGATGTGTTTGCACGTTGTCGTGTAACAGCGCCTAATATGTTCTTCTGCTTTATCCCTTCTTGCTCCCACGTAGGTTTCAGCTCAGTTTACATTTTTTTTCTTGGTTAAATCTTCACGTTTGCACAAGTTGTATTTTTAGGGTATGGGTATTTTGAAAGTTTCAATAAATATTTTTCTAAGAACCTAAGTACAGATGTGCGTGGCTGGTGTTTTCATGCCTGAATCCCAGATTCACGTGGCAGGGAAACGGGGTCGCAGTGGAAGCACTTTCCTGCGCTCACTCAGACCCTCACTGCAGAGGTAAATATTCATCAGGAGACCCTCATCCTCTCTCACACTCCCACATGTACTTTTTCAACGAGCTAAATTTCAGCCGGGTCCTTGTGTCAGGCGTCATCCTGTTGGCTGCCCTTAGACCTGCAGAACTGGGGCTGAAGCAGAGCTTGGGTGTCTGACCGGCTCGTAGCCTGAGGAGACACAACAGAGAAGGACATCGAGTGCAATTTCTGGTTTGAGGTGTGGAAGGCTGACAAGGCTTGCCCAAGACTGGGAAGGAGATTGGTTGCTGGATATGAATCCCTGACCTCCCAAATTGTAGGAGCACGGGGAGGTTTGAAAGCAAGGTTTGGAGGAGTCCCTAAGCCAGGTTCTCCTTCCTGGGCACAGGGAGACAAGAGGTGACTCAGATTGGGCTCAGGCTTTCTCAGTCCTCACTTTTTTCCAAGCCTCTGTCACGGCAGCACGTTTATTTCTGTTGTAAGGGTGTCTTACAAGTCTGCTTCCAGAGCTCCACCAATGTCAGCTCTGTGCAGCCCAGTGGTTTGAAGAGTCAGTTGATATGGGAGGAAACAGTCAAGAAGGAGGCCAAGCTCCTCCATGTGTGCATAACAGAAAAAGCTCCACACCACCTTTTCTTTTGAGGAGTAATTTCATCGGGAAGTGAAATCAATACCTGAAGTGGATGGATAAGCCTCTCCGAGATGTTCAGGACTGCTGGCAGCCCTCCGTCGCTGCATGTTGTGCTGGAGGGCCCTTGGGTTTGGGTTACAAGATAGCTGAAGGCTCTCTTCCTTGAATACTGGATGCAAGATAGCTTTAATTAGATCAGCTGAATTTCTTCATGGCCTGTGGGCTTGCTGATGCATGGACCCATCTTTCCCCATAGACTTTTGTTCAGCCTTCAACAAATGGGGCTTTTACCTTTGATTGGGGTACCAGGGGCTACCAGCTTTAGTTAGTAAGTGTTCTTATTCAGGCAGGGAAACTTTAATGGGTCTCCATGTGGTTTCTTTCTTCTTTTTTTTTCCTTCTTTAGTTGAATTAAGTGTCTAATTTTTAATGGGGATCCTCTTTAATTAAATCCACTGGCTGGGTGGGATGAGTTGTCTGGAGGCCACAGCAGAGCTCTCCTGTGACCTTCTGCAGCATCTCCAGTGCTCCCACCACTGCACCAACACCCCTCCAGCACGAGGATTGTCATCAGTGGTGGTGATTTTAAGAGACATCCATGATTGTAAGATCAATGTTGGCTTTAGCAACGAGCCTCCCAGCCCTGCCTGAATGTTTTATTTAGTTAGTTAGTTCTCTGATAAAAGCTTTGACCTACATCTAGCACCAGGAAGCAACGAGGCTTTGATAATACTCGGGCATCCCGGCGGAGGGCACGCTGCTAACTGAGCCTCCAAGTCAAAAATGGATGCATCCTTTAAGATAAAATCAGATAAACCAATAAAGGTCTCAGTCAGTAAACAGCTTTATCTCTGCCAGGCAATACATAGTCCAGTTTTGATGGAAAGGATGTACCTCTTTATGAACTGTAGATATTAGGAAAAGTGCTTTCTATTTTTAGTTACAGGAAAACATACCAAAAGCCAAAAAAAACCCCCAATTTTCGATTATATAAGGGTGTCAGCAATGGAAATGGGCTGGACCACTCAGAGTGCTCAGTGGTGAAGCAGTTATCTGGGGTGGTAAAAAAGAAAGGTCCTATTTGAGTTTTTTTTTGCTGTACATATCTTAGATGTGGTCTGTCATCTGGAGCTCTCAATCCTCTGTGTGAGGCTATCTTGCAGGCAGCTGTAACGCCTTCATGGGTGTCCTTTCTAAAACACTTGCTGCCTTTAAAAGCAATGAAGGCGATGTCCAGGAGGAACGAGGCAGGGAGGTTTGCAGCCCCGTCCTCCCAGCAGCCAGCTGTAGAGCAGGAGTCAGGGGGAGGTCAGCAACAGCAGGATGAGAATTAGCATCATTGCCCTGACAAATTGATAGTCACGGGGCAATGCTGTGAGACCGCTGCTGCACTGCGATGTGGCCCCACATTGATTTATGCTGCTTATCTGGGGGGTTGCGCTGTGCCATCACCTGTTTGTGTACTCAAGTTGCATGTTTTGTGGGTTTTTTTCCCCTTTCCAGGATGAACTTGACCTCACGGACAAGCACAGAGAGGCCATGTTCGCGCTGCCGGCGGAGAAGAAGTGGCAGATCTACTGCAGCAAGAAGAAAGTAAGAGATCCGTCTGCGCTGTGGTCGGGAGCTGAGCCCCGTCCCTCCCATGGAGGGTGGGGAGGAGACGCGCGGGGGGCACAGCTCTCTCTTGGGATGCCAAGTGGGTTTGGGGATGTTGCAGAAATGCGTCTGTTCCTCAGGGTGGCCCTGGGGAAGCAAGGGTGACCAGCGAGGTCTTCAGTCTCCAAAATGCATAGCTCTTCCTCCAGAGCCCTTTCAGGCTGGAGGAGGCGTCCCCACACCCCACACGGGTGTCCCCCACCCCATGCAGGTCCCTGCCAGTGCAAGTGGGTCCACATGGAGCTCCGCAGCCACTGAGATTGGTGTTGCGGCAGTGGGGGGCTGCTCCGGTCACCATCTCTTGTGGCTCCGCTCTTCTCTGCTGATGTCTGGGAGCCCAATTACAGCCTCCTCGAAAGCCTCCCCCTCCCCTGGGTTTCCAGTTTGCTGCCGTAAAACAGGCTTGGGCGTTGTTTTTGTCCTCCCACCAGCTCTTCCCGGAGGAGGGCATAAATGGAAAGCGCTGCTGGGGAAGCCGTGCCCTCACAGCGCAGCCTGCAAAAGCTTTAGCCTGGTGGTGTGGAGGTTGCTTTTAGGGTGAAGCTGTGTTACCCCTGGCGCGATGAAGGGCTCTAGGTTCACAGGCGGAACCGAGATACCACTGATAAGAGACAAGGGTTGATGCGAGTCGCTGATCTGTCTGTCGAGCTCCCGGCATGATGTGTCCGCTCTGCGATGCTGCCCTCGCAGCCACATTTCTCAAGCTGAAAACATTCATGGACATCTTCCCAGTGCTGAGATATGCTGATGTCTGAGCTCGGTTGCGTCACCATTTAGATAGTGGTCAAGAATTGAGGTTCATCTGCCATCTCCATCACCAACACCTAGGTGACTGATATGCCAAAGCCTGTGGTCGTTGCAGCAGGTTCGTGGTTGCGCCGTGCAGCAATGCTGGTGCTGGCTCTAACGACCCATCTGGGATGAAGGAGGCCGCCTCGCTGCCTTTCTCCCTTGGTTTGTTTGCTTTTGTTCCTGAGGACGTGCAGCCCAAGCGGCGCAGGGGTACTGCAGGCTGGCCAGCTGCGAGGTGGCCAGAATCACTCTTTTTTTCCCCAGTAAACTGAAGATTTTTGGCCCTGTATGTTGGCACAGGAGTTACTCCTAGCTATCTGCGCTGGGACTCATTTTCCCTCCCAGCCTTGGCCAAAGCAGAGATCCTGCAGGACATACCACCGTGGGGAGAAATGGGGCAAAAATCCTCAGTCTCACAAGTAGATGGAAGGACGCTGAGACCTGTGAGGGAAATGCCCCAGTTGGGGGTATAGACCTATTGGAGCAGGTCCAGAGGAGGGCCACAAAAATGATCCGAGGGCTGGAGCACCCCTCCTCTGAAGACAGGCTGAGAGAGTTGGGCTTTTTCAGACTGGAGAAGAGAAGGCTCCGGGGAGACCTTCTAGCAGCCTTCCAGTACCTAAAGGGGGGCTACAAGAAAGATGAGGACAGACTTTTTAGTAGGGCCTGTTGCGACAGGACAAGGAGTAATGGTTTTAAACTAAAAAAGGGGAGATTTAGACTAGATCTAAGGAAGAAGTTTTTCACAATGAGGGTGGTGAAACACTGGCACAGGTTGTCCAGAGAGGTGGTAGATGCCCCATCCCTGGAAACATTGAAGGTCAGGCTGGACGGGGCTCTGGGCAACCTGATCTAGTTGAGGATGTCCCTGCTCATTGCAGGGGGGGTGGACTAGATGACCTTTAAAGGTCCCTTCCAACCCAAACTATTCACGGATTCTATGATTCTGAGATTCAGTTCCCAAATTCAGCGCTGCATCCCCTAACCTGGCTGCAGGAGTTGGCTCGGCAGTGCTGGCGGTCGCCTGGCCCCGCTCGAAGGGCGCTCGCTGCCATTAATGCCTCTTTTCTCCTGCTGTAGCAATGGCACCAGATTTTCCAGCCGCGTTTTGGCCAAGAGCAGGCTTACCTTACTCAAGTAGGATTAAGTTTTAAGCCTCTCATAAATACCCCTGAAATCCCTGTATTATTGTTAGACAGAGGCCTGCCATACCCGAGATTTAAATTGGAGGGGAAAAGAGATGTTAACAAATTGCAGGCACTGGTCTGAATCAACAAGAAAACGGACAGGGGATGCTTGCTCGTCACTGCCTCTTGGATAAGTGGAGCCGTGCTCCGGTGCATCTGGATAAGGGGAGACAACGGAGACTTAAATCAAGCAAAGCTGTGTAATTATTATTGTGAGTGGAGTTTACGTGCTATCTAATCTCCTGAGGAAGAGTTTAGATGGGGCTGATGGTGCCTCTTTTCCATTCCAGCACCTCCTTGCACTCACGGTTGTTTAAAAACCGTGCTGAGAAACTCCCTGGTCCCAGGGGGTGTTGAAGGAAGGAGCCACAGAAGGGCCCCGTGGCATCCTCAGAGGTCCTCAGAGCAGGCACCCGTCTGAGACTGGATCCTGGCTGCTGTTCTGCTCTGGTCCTCGTTCCTCTGGCTGCTCTCAGCTGCTTCCTTCCCTACTTGTGATGCCGTCTCAGCTGCAGAGCATACGTGCCACTGCTTGCTCTGAAGGAGATGTGCTGCTGGAGACGAATGCTTTTCTCCTGCTTTTTAATTAAAAATGAGTGAAACTGTATCAATGGAGGCTCCAGCAGTGGAGGAAACTAAGAATCACATGGGCTGGAGAACATGTCTCTATGCGTGGCAGGCTCTAGGCAGTCCTGCTCCTATGTGATAAGGACCAGCAGGCAGCAGAAACATCGGTGGCTATCCCAGCAGCTCGTGGTGAATCTTACTCATGTACCTACGTTTTTATGAGGACAAAGCACTTCTACACAGTAGCCTGACATCGAGGAGAGGGGCTGTGTCTTCTGCAGCTGAGAGCAATGGCTGTGTTTTGGCCGGGGCAGTGGAGCTGGAGACAGGGCAGGGATCCTACCTCCCTGCCTCAGCTGCAGTCTCCGTGGCAGTGATTTGGGAAGTCCAAGATGCACCCAAACCCTTTGGCCTGCCTGTGTCTAATAGCAAGTTGTTGCTTGAGATGCTGGTAACACCCAGTTTCACCTGGTGAGTCCCCGGAGGCTGGCAAAGGTGGACATCAGTCGCAGGCAGCTGGGCACAAAATTATACCCTGAGCAGTTTTTCCTCTGCTACCGATTTTGGCTCCTTTTGGAAACAAGCTGCTAAGAGTCAGACAACTTCGGTCAGACTTTGAGTCTGAAAGTCCAGTTTGAAACCAGTTGCAACGAACTCCCCCTCGAAAGAGCAGCACAAGGCAGGGCAGAAACACTGCCCAGCCTTCTCCTGGGGGTTTTCCTTGAAAATCAGCTTTGCCGAACTCCAAAATATCTCACGCTGTGGCCATAGCCAGGGCACTCCTCTGCCTCCATTGATGGCAAAGGTGGGTGCAGCACAGAAGGCATCTGAGTATCTTTCCTTTCAACCCTTTCCCTGCTGCTGTGTGCCACGTCTGGCACTTCTGCTCTGCTGTCGGCATCACCAGCCGTACTCAGCTCTGCAGAGTGCATCCCAGTTGTTATACGTTTTATATATTCCCGTGATAGGCAAGATTTGGTAAAAAGTGACCAAAATGAGACATTGTTGTGTTGGGTTGTGCTACCACAGGACCTGGCAGCATCTGGCCTCGGAGGTGCTCATTGAGAGGAAATAAGGGAAACCCATCATATTTCCTTCCCTGGAATATTTCCCCCTGCCCTGCAGCTCCATATCCTGGTTTCTCTGCTCTGCAAGCAGCAGTTTTTGTCCCAACCCACAGTACCGGCTTGGCAGGGTGGAGGTTTTGTCCTCCCTGATTCTCCATCCATGGAGACACTGGGTCTGATCCCAGCCCTGACCCTGCTCGGAGCAGGGGGCTGCACTAGATGAGCTCCCCGTGGTCCCATCCCACCCGCATCACCCTGTGATGCTCTGGGGAGTCAGAGAGATAAAAAGCATCTCATGATGGGGGCTGGTGAGTCTGTTGGCAGTGACCCGAGCAAGAACTGAAGTCTGCATTAAATCCAGCAGCCGTGCAGTGCTTGGATCAGGAGAGAGATTTAAAGATTATTGGAGAGACCTTCTTTGAAGTCGTCAGCCCCTTCTACGGCTGTAATAAAGCAGGGAAATGCAAAGGTGGAGATGCATTAACAGCGGGATGAAATCTGCTTTTAGAAGTGGTATTTCTGGACGATGACTCGTTTCATACCTCATCCCGAAATATTTCATTCCCTGCTGGCCCCGCTCTCCAGGAGAGGATATTGCTCGGAAGCGCAGGGAGGAAGCAGGAGGGTTTCCAGCTTTACCGTTTCTTTGGCTGCGGGTTTGCTTCAGTGGAAGAGGGTGACTCAGGATGGCCTTTCTCAGGAGGCCACGCTCCAAAGGGAGTTAATAATTAACACTTTGTGGTTATTCTGCAGCACCTCTTAAGTACAGGAGGTTTGGCTCCTGCCAGCAGATGTACGTAACATCAAGCTATTAAAGCAGCTTGCCGGGGAATTTTTATGAGCCTCAAAATATGGGTGGATAAGGGGTGTTCAGGCAGCAGCTCAGCATAAATAACCAGGTGGAAGGGATTGGTAGTGAAAACCAGCTCAGGCAGAGGCAAGGTCTAGACTCTGTCCCCTTCCCTTTTGGTTTGGCTGAGCTCTCTGAGCATCTGTAAAGCTGGGGCAGGGGAAAAATGACCTGCAGGGATGCTAAGCGATGCTGCACTCTTTAAGCTCGTGTTGAAAACCCATTGGCATCGCTAACGCTGGGTGCATAGCTTTCAGCAGTATTAAGCTGTCCCTGGCAAGCAAAGCTTACATCTAAAATTTCCTCAGGCATCAGATATAAAACCAGGATCCCTTCGCATTAGGAGAAGGCAGCGATGGTGTATTTGCAGGGGAGAATGGGAAAAAATGTGATAAATATGGAAATGAGTGATGGCTCTCCAGTAATACTATTTTTCCCAACCAGACAGCTTCTTTCCTCTCTAACTGCGCCTTCCACCCGCTCCCTCCAGAGAGCTTCTCTTTCCAGCTCGCTCTTCCACTTGTAGCTCAGTCCTGCGGCTTGTTCACAGGGCTGGTGTTTCCATGTATTTCCTTCATTTAAAAAACATCAATTATTTAAAAAAAAAACATCAAGCAAAAAGCTGCAGTAGCAGAACTAAGAGCAAAAGCTGACAAAGGTGGCATGCAAGGGAAGGAGGAAAAAATAGCTCGGTGTTTTGCCGTGCTCCTGGGTCACCTGAGATGGATGAGAAACGTTTCATGGCCCCTGAGCATCCCAATATACCTGCGATTATTGCAGCAGCAGGTTGAACTATCATCTCGGGTGTCATTTTCTTGGGCTGACCGAGAGAAACAGACTGTTTGCATGGCTGGGGGTATTTTTCAATAGGAAATGTTTATAGTTTTTATCTTTAAAGGTAATTCCTTTTTTAGTTCCAATCACAACACACTTTTGTTTAAGCAAGGTTTTTCTCCCTCTCCAGCCAAAAAATGCATCTGTTAGCAATCTTTTTTGATTTTAAAGCGAAGCTTTTCAAACAATGAACCAGCTGACTACGAAAGGCATCTGGTCATGCTATATTTGCTTATGGGGAGCATAATTTTTAAACCCTGGGAAAAGCGTATGAGGGCATGTGTGTATTTGTAGAGGAGAGGGTATAGGAAGTGTTAGCATACGGAAAACCAAAGTGGTCTGGGGTGGGACGGTTCAGACCCCGAGATCCCAACTCAGGGAGAATCCGATGAAATTACAGCCCTTCACGGCATCACTCCCCGAGTCTTTGGCGGGGCATGGGGAAACGGCTTTAGTTGCATCATTTAGTTTTTGTTGCAGCGATACCTGGGGGAGCTGAGCGGCTGGAGGGACGAGGAAGACCTGGAGGGCTACGGTGGGCCAAAACCTCCACCGCCGCACGCCTGGCAAAGGCTTGGCCATGCCGGCAGAGCTGGGCTGAATTTAAACTTCCCATGCAGGCTGCAGACCCATCGGCTTTAAAATCATCCACGCCACTGTCTGCTTCTTTTTTGACCTTGCAAACACCATCCAGGCGGATCATCCACAGCAGGCAGGGGGGCTTGCTGGAACATGGTGGGCTGCCAGCTGCTGCCAGCTTTCCCTTGCTTGGCCATTATGGAGCAGCAAGGAGGACTGGGGAACACTGTGCGAAATAAAAATGCAATCAGGAGGATGCATAAAAATGAAAGGGGTTGCTTCTGGTTTTGCAGCAGGTGCCAACTGAAGAGGATTTTTTTTTAACCCCTTGCTGTGACTTTCCTGGTGTGACGTTCTCCTGGGGCAGACCAGCCTTGCAGGTGGTGCCAAGAGGGAGGTGAACCATCAAAGTCATGAGCGTTGTCACTAAAGGGCTCTCCAGGGTTTGGTTGGAGCTGGCTGCTGCAAGCCAGCCCTTTCCTTCTGACTTGGTTTCACCTTGAAGGATGTAACCTGGTGTGTTGGACATCAGGCGGTTGGGTAACATGGCCAGCTGCCCTCCAGGGCCCAGTTATCCCAGATCCATCACTACCACCACAGGCTGCAGGTGCGGGAAGGAGGCTGCTGGGTCAGACAGAGACATCACCCACAGGCTGGGCACTTGAAAGGCGTTGCCAGAAGCTTGATTTGGAAGCAAAGCCGCTGTAACAAAGCACAGAGGAGCTTCACAGGTGGCTTTCTCCCCGCTGCCATGGGGACACGCTGCGAGCAGGAGGGTGCATTGCTCCCAGCGGCTGCACTCCTGCAGGTCAGAGGGGCAGGAGCTCATGGACACGCACCTTCCAGGTGTAAATAATGGTGGCCAAACACGGCGAAGACCAGCCTGCAAACTGCTTTCGTGCCACCGCTGGCTGAGCCACCACCTCCTCTGTGCTGCTGCCTGATGTCCCAAGGAGGGTCACTGGGAAGAGCGAGGGCACTTCTGGCTGTGGGAGCTGACAACAGCCCGAGGGGGAGGCACGTGGGCTGTGGAAGTGTCAGGCTTGTAACCAAGACGTGGCAGGGCTGGGGAGTGTGAAATCTTCCCAGGAAGAGCAAAGGGACGGCTGGAGCTGGCAGATCAGTGACCTTCACTTGGAAAAGCTCCTGCTAATGGGGCATCTTGACGGGGCACTGCTTTCCCCGCGGCACCCAGCGCCAACAGGGGGGATGGAGCTTGTTCATCGGCTTCACACCACGACATCCCCCCGCCACTGTCACTGTGGTGCGAAACAGCCGGGCGGCAGCATCCGTCAGCCCCGCGCACGGAGCCCAGGGGCGAAGGGGCGGCAGAGGCAAGGAGAGGGTGCAGCAACACTGGGGCCGCAGCTGATGTTATTTGTATTTCTGCCAGGTCCCTGGAAGGAAGAAGTGGGTGTCGGGGGGAACGGGTGGGGAACGAAGGGCAGGATGAGGCAAAGATTGCCCTTGGCTGCACGGCTTTGGCGTTTCCTAATTTTTACAGCAGAGCATGCATGTCTGTCAGGGCCGTTTCCCAGAGGACAGCGAGGGATGTTGATGCAAATGTTACAGATGAGGAGGGATACCCGTCCCTGCACTGTGTAATTACAGCCATCAGCCTGCCTCTAAAAGAGCAGCCCATAGTAAGCCGCACCACGCTGTCAGCGGGGTTCAGATCAGCCCTCACTTCTGTGCCTCTTGAGAAGAGAGCAAACACAGCAAAGACCTAAACACAGCCCAGAGAAGAAGAAATTGGGAGATGTTTGTGTTCCTGTGCCAGCCGGGTAGGATGCAATGGAGCATCCTGGAGAGCTGGCATTGGCGGTACTCAGCTCTGCGTCTGGGCGTCCCTCGTCAAAGCCAAGCTGCAAAACTCACATCCTCAAAACCCAACCTGGGTGCTGGAAAACCATCTACAGCTTCACCCTTTCAAACCGTGATGCCCAGAGAGGTTTCTCCCTCCTCCTGCCTCTGAGCAAAGCCTTGTGAGTCACTTCCCTCCAGGCTCCTCGCTTTGTCAGGAGATTTCTTTATCGCCACCAAATGCGCTAAAGGACACTTATCAGAGAGCTGTAGACCATTAGCCACAGTAATTACCACTGAGCAACGTCCTGCAGTGAGCCAAGGGAAGCCCGTGCCCTGATCTTTGCCTGCTTTATTGTGCAGTCCCCCTTTGCCTGGAAAGCTGCTTTCCGACGAGCCTGCCCGGCTGCTCATCTGAATTAATGAGGTTCTGCTGCACTTAATTGAGAGCACTCTCTAAATTGGGGGTTTCAGGGAGGAAATGCAAGAGCCCGAGGGAGTCGAGCAAAGGGAAATATTTGTAATACAGCACGTTAATTATAAATGAGCAGTTTAGCCAATTTTGTTGTTCAGCCTCCCCTCCGCCCCCAGAGACCTTTATTTTTTTGCTCCACCGGTTCCTTTCAGCCTTAAACGAGCAGCAGGTCCGGATCCCTTCCTGCCTCGCAGGTGTTTGCACCATGCGGAAAGGCTCTGGGATATGGGATGCGCTGGCCCCTCAGCCTTCCCACCCCACTCCTCGGCACGGGTCTTGCTCCCTACCCAAATCTCTCGGCTGGGTACAGCCCATCATCTCTTGGTGCTGTGACCGTGATGGGGACCTCACCACCCTTCCCAGCTGGTGTCGCTACTGGGAGCACTGGTGGGAGAAGGATCCTCCTTAATAAAAGGTGATGATGGTAGCCCGGGGTGATGGGGAGGACCTCCAGTGATGTCTCCAGGAGGTTACAGGAGCTGGTCCCTTTTTGGACTGTGTTCAAGGCGCATGTGGGTGCCATGGCTCCACCATCCCCCAGGGCACTGTTTGCATCCCAGCCTCTAAAGCGAGGCAGGAAAGCTGAGAAAATCACAATCTTTGCCCGCAGGCTTTGCAGGGTTTGTGCAGAGCGTTCCCGCAGCAGAGCATAGGATGGCTTGGAGGGGTGGGTTGGCAGATGTGCATGGGGCTTGTGGCTCCCCAGCATCCCTCCCTTCTTCTTCAGTGCCTCTGCCACACGTATGTGCTCTCTCCTGTTTCTGGTGCATATAGATGGCGTGCTGTGTATGGCTGTGTGTACCAGGGAGGGGTGTGCTTTCGCACACAGGAGCAGGTGGGATTGTCCTTTAGGAAGGCGAGCGATGTGAGCTGAGAAACCAGAAAGACCTGGCTGCCTGTGTCAGATGGGATCGTCACCGAGGAGGAAGGTGGCCTGAGCCTCACCCCAGCTGCTTGGCACCACTGAGGAACCGTGGGGTCATCCAGCAGGACGAGTGGGCGGAACTGGATAGGGCTAGCTCCAAGAAACTGCCCTTTGGTTGCGGGAAAATAATGCAAGCGATGCTCCGCAGATTGAACCTGCCGTCGGGTGCAGCCTGACCCAACATCCCCGCGTCCGCATGGTGGTTGGCCATGGGCAGTTCCCCCGTATCCTGCTCCCACCTCAATCCTGGGTGCTGGTGGTCCCACCTGGGTTAAACTGAGGGCTCTGGTTGCAGAAATGATGTGTGTTTCCCTGGGGTGATAAATACTTGGCAAAATATGACAGTTTACTTTTCTCACCCCACTCAGAAGATCTTCCTTCAGCTCTGTGAGGGGTGGTGGTATAATTTGTGCCTTTCCATTCAACTCGTAAATATAAATTACACCTCTGTTTCTCAAGCCCCCTGACACTTTCTCTGTGCTCCTGAGCATCTTTCTAACAACCTGGATGTCTTTCGGCAGACTGTGTGTGAGTGGACACGCTGGCTGCTGGGATTCCTGCAGGCATGGCAGGTGTTTCTCTGCACAATCCAGCAGTGGGAAGCTCTGACCGACCAGACAGCTGCAAATGGGTGTCCTCAGCCCCTTGGGAAGGCATTGGAGTTCCCCCACCATGGTGGAAACCTTCCCCTGGCCATGGCTTCGGGTGGCCAGACTCGACAGTCCCTGCATGTGGTCCCAGACATGGCCAGAAATGCGGCAGGATGGGCAGCCGGATGGTCCCCGAGTTATTTGGAGAGGGTTGCTTCACCGAGTCTGTTTGCCAGCAGACAGCGAAAGGTCTCTGCCCCTCCATCCTCTTGCCTTTGCTGGAGGCGAGTTTTCAGGAGAGGAGAAAGCGGAGAGAAGCCAGCACATCCCATTTTTCCTGGCTGCACGAAGACCAAAGGCATCCTTGTCTCTCCCCATCTGTCTGGGTGTTGCACACTCAGCCAGCAGATGAGCATTTCTCTTTTTTTAAGCACTATTTGGACAGGATGGGGATGGTTTTATTTGTTGCTGGCAAAAACTAATTGTCAGATCATGACTATGAATGGTCCTCCATCCATGCAGAAGCAGGCGGTGGGACCTCCTTCAGGTTTATTAGGTTTGGCACTAGCATAGGCAGGACAGATTTTTTTGTTGTTTTCTAACATCTCAGAAAAATTCTTGCTCTCTGGTGATTCCGGCTTGAGTAAAAAAAAAATTAAATGTGGAGGGCAGGTGAATCAAGTGTTTCATTCAAAACCTCGGTTCTTGGCAGGAGAAGGAAGGGAGAACAACCCAAAGTATTAAAACAGAGGGCAGGGAGGGCTGAATGCAGTCTTCTTGCTCAGGAAAGTTATTTTATTTGCTTTAAACTTGACCAGATCTATAGAAGATATTAAAAAAAAGTGAGGCTTGCGGATGTGCATCTGTCAGTGGGCAGCCTGCCTGAGGGCATGGGCAGCCGGCACGGAGAGCTGCTCGGGGCGAGCGGGTTACTGCCAGGCTGGATCACAGCTGCTTGGAAAGGGCTGGAGGTGGCCACGAGGGTGGATGAGCAGCTTCTCTTGGCCCTCAACATGTCACAGGAGATACCTGAGGGTTTGCCAAGTCCCTTGTTGCTCCCAAACTTCTTTTGTCCCCATCCCAGAGCCAGGCACAGCAAAGGGACAGGTCTGTGGGGATGGGCTGCGCTGTCCGTGGGGGAACTGGGTCCCGTCCAAATTGCCTGTCGCTGACTCCATGTTTTTTCATCTCGACAAGCTGCAGCTTGGGAAGTTTGGATGCACGCACATTTCCCACGTATGCCTCTTGAACTGTGGTAAATATTTGGGACTCTGCTCCTTGAGCTTGCTGAAGTCAGCCAGAGGATTGGTAGTTGTCTGCATGCACAGACATGGGAGCAGAGGAGTAGGTTGTCCAGCTCCCACCGTCACAGGCGACTGCGGTGTAGGATGACCTTTGCAAACATCTCTTGAAGTCAGGGAGGGGACAAAGCCGTGCAGCAAGCTGGGCTGTGAGCTGAAGGTGGTTAGTGAGGGAAGATGCCTGGGATTTGTGTAGTATCGGTTGGCTCTACAGCCTAGACCTACATGGCATTTCTGGTGTGAATCCTTCTTCTTTTTGATATAAGTTTTTAGGAAAATACAGTGGGGAAAAGGGTTGATTTTGAAATATTCCCTCAAAATGTGCCTACTTGCTCTAAGCTGTCCCTGGGGACATGCAGCATTATTTATCTGAGCTGGGCTCAGAGGTCCGTCGGTCATAGAATCATCATTTAGGTTGGAAAAGACCTTTAAGATCATTGAGTCCAACCGTTAACCCAGCACTGCCAACTCCACCACTAAACCATGTCCCCAAGCGCCACATCTACACGTCTTTTAAATACCTCCAGGGATGGTGCCTCCACCACTGCCCTGGGCAGCCTGTTCCAGGGCCTGATAACCCTTTTGGGGAAGAAATGTTTCCTAATATCCAATCTAAACCTCCCCTGGCACAACTTGAGGCCATTTCCTCTTGTCCTATCGCCTGTTACTTGGGAGAAGAGTCTGACACCCACCTCGCTACAACCTCCTTTCAGGTAGTTGCAGAGAGCGATAAGGTCTCCCCTCAGCCTCCTTTTCTCCAGGCTAAACAACCCCAGTTCCCTCAGCTGCTCCTCACAGGACTTGTGCTCTAGACCCTTCACCAGCTTCCCCGCTCTTCTTTGGATGCGCTCCACCACCTCAATGTCTGTCTTGTAGTGAGGGGCCCAAAACTGAACATAGTATTTGAGGTGCGGCCTCACCGGGGCCGAGTACAGGGGAACAATCACTTCCCTGCTCCTGCTGGCCATGCCCTACAAGAACATGGCAGAACCTGAAAACCCCTTGTGTGTCCCACCAGACACAGGGTACTGTAGCCTGGGACAACCAAAGGAGACTGTGCATCATTCAGTGTCACAGGTCATGGACCCAGGGGTGACATCCTTTAACAAGGGACGTTGCCAGGTGCATGTTCCCTACTAACAACTGATGAAACCCCCAGAAGAGTTGTCTGTTGTGCCTGGAGACTCTCTTAAGATGTTGGTAAGTCATGGTCCTGCTCCAAGAGTGGAGCCTAGTTCGTGTCACGTTTATTCACTCTTCATTACTTGTAAGAGACTCTTCCCCCCCCCCAGCACATTCATTACGGCTGTGCAGCCAAAACTTCAAGGGCATGTAGAGTCGGTACAAGAGAAATCTGGATTTCAGTGTGGTTTCTCTGAAGCTGATAAAAAGACTGATGCAGTATCATTGGGGCAGTTTGGTCACAGTCAGATGGTGTAACGTAGATCATATATAAAATATGCGAGTTCAATAAACCAGGTAATGTTCCCATAGCTGGAGCTGTCGGTGGTGAGCTCAGAGTGTAGAAAGTTGAGCTTATATTGATATAAAGTAATGCAAGAGCTCAAGGGTGCTTCAGAGGTGGTTGGTCATGAAGGACAGGGGATGTTAATACTATTTCTACTAAAGTGCTGTCTTTCTTTCGCTTTTTTCCCCTCCTCCAGGACCAGGAAGAAAATAAAGGAGCCACCAGCTGGCCGGAGTTTTATATCGATCAGCTGAATTCAATGGCTGCTGTAAGTACTTCCTCAGCGCTTTGGTGCTTGCAAACCCCGTACGGGGCAGCAGTGCAGCGGTGATAGTCTGCAGCACAGCCAGCATCATGCCCGAGAGAGCGACGAGTGTTGTAGCCACAAAGTTGTGACCTGGCTGTTTTCAACCTTTCGGGTCTGCGGACCTCTCAATAATTTGGAGTTGGCAGTAGCTTGCAATTTGTCCCAGCAGTTCAGAAACCCCTGATGTAAGGATTTAAGGATATCCTCCATCAGACCAACAGATACAGCTGGAAAACGGAGGCATTTTCTATGGCAGGAAGGGCATCTCATCTTGCCCCAGGCGGGGAGGCTACGAGACAGATGGCAAACAGGAGCTTTCAGTATAAAGCCACCAGGCTGTTTTTTTAAGACCCAGTTTGATCGTGCAATGCTGCTGGGGCACCGAGCTGCTGTGGTTGCTTTGAAGCCGATAGCTCCTGTGCTTTTTCATGGATGCCTGCTACCACCTTGCTCCCGAGACACCTTTCTGTGCCGGCGAGCCACAGCAAAACATGCTAAGTGTGTCCTCTGGAGGTGGTGATCCAGCTGTCGTCTCGGGGCAGTGAAGCCTGGCATCTCAACAGGGCTTGCTGGAGGGTGAGGACCAGTTTGGGGAGGAGGGCACTGGGTTCCTGCGGCCTCGCTCAGCACCGGACAATGTTCATTTCCCGCTGCTTTGAAACAAAACCCAAGTGGCTGGGGAGATGCAAGGCCATCAGCAACACTGCTCCAAAGCCGATGTGGGTTGGGGTGTCGCTGACTTGTGATGCCCTAAACACTGGCAGCTTAATTTTACACGTGCTAGCGAGTTGTCTGGGTGCTTGCAGGCAGCGTCTTCAGCCCAGAGCGACGTGTTGACCCTGCTGTCCCCAGTCCAGGTCATCTCCATGCAGACCACGGGGGTTTTTCGAAACTGCCCTTTTCCCGAGTTCTGCAATTGCCATAAGGATATGGACTTCTAGACTTCCAGAGTCGGTTTAGGGTCCCAGCTCCGTCCCCACGGCTTGGCACAGCAAGGCGGCAGGCGCTCCCACTCCTCGGGCACGTGCTTCGCAGGGAAACCTCCCCTCTCACATCTACCTTCCTCCTTTCGCAGAGAAAATCGCTGATCGCTTTGGAAAAAGAAGATGAGGAGGAGAGAAATAAAACAATTGAAAGTTTGAAGACTGCACTGCGGACGAAACCAATGAGGCAATTCCCTTCTGTTTCCTGGCTTTATCACCGCGGTCATGGCTCTTGATTCATGTCTTCTGGCGGAGGGGGGGTTAAATAGAGATATAAATGGGCCCTGCGCAGGACAAGGGAGGCAAGGACCCTGAAACACCACTTGCTTTTTTCGATTCACCTCTTGTCATTTTGTTCCTTTGCCTCGATCCTTTTAGTGGCCAAGAGCCACCAGGACCTTCACATCTGTCCAGGCAAATTAGGTGACTTCTTTTTTTTCAAATTTGCTTTTGTTCTTGTTAGAACAGAATGTAAAAATTCCTTCCAGATTGAATTAAAAAAAAAAAATCCAATTTTTGTTGGTCAGCCAGGCCCTTTGTTTCAACTTCAACTTCTCTTGCACTTTTTAAAGGAATAAAATCACATGAATCTTCAGGCTTTTATGCAATGCAAAAAAAAAAAAATGTTGCTAGGAGGTTTTGATGGGGAAGATAAAGAAAGGGTGGGACTCTTTCTGAATGTCTGTAGTTTTTCCTAAATTCATTTTCTCTGGAGTCTGCATGCATACATCTGCAAAACCTTTAAGACACCTCAGGTCGACATTTTCTGATGGAAAATGTTTCATGACCCGATCTGGTTACAGAAGAAACAGATATTGCTTGTAATTGCATTCCCCTCTTCCGTTTCTCTTTTGCAATGGTTCTGGTGTTGGCACTTGGTAAGAAATTCCCAGGGTTGAGGGTGAGCACCCAATTTCCATGGAACCCGGACAACTTGGGTGCTGGCTCCCCACAGTGCCCTGGGAGCAGGGCTGGTACCCAGCCAGGAAACTTTCCAAAGTCCTTAAAAGTGGTTTGTGAGTCTATCTCACTGGAAGTCAGAAGGATCCAGCAGGCTTTGTAGACAATTCTACCTGTTGGACCTGCTTTTGCTCCCAGGGAAGTGAACATCAAATTTCCTATTGACTTTGGCTGGAAGAAGAGCAGGCTTTGAAGCAGAGAAATCAGTTTTCCCCAAGCCTGCAATTACCCTTTTTGTTGCTGCGCATCAGCATGGCTTGTTTCGAATTAAAATCATCCCAGTGCTGGGATGTTCTTGGCTCATTTGCTTTCCGAGCCCGTGCCTTTTGCCAAACCAGAATACACCCAGCCTGGATGGCATTGGGCAGGGAGGTCCTAAAATGCCTGAGCAGTGTGCAGTGTTATGTCTGCCTGCTCTAGTGAATCTGCCTGGGGCACTGCCATGCGTTTGCTGTCTGCTCTCTATTTAGCGGTGTTATAAGTCATCATAAAAATCAGAAATCCCTTAAAATCGGTGAGATGTGCCTAAGGGAGGAGAGGGATGTGGGTGGTGAGGCAGGAGAGATAGCAGGAGGCAGAAAGTCTGACAGGCATCACGGACATGGGCTCGGCTGACGTTGGGCTGATGAGGAGGCAACTCAAGGGCTTGGGAGCTTCTTCCAGTCCTGTGCAAAACTGGTCCCAAGCGAGTGATATTTAAGACTCGGGTTGGGGACTGGGAAGGTTTTGCGGCAGTGTAGCTGCAAGCTCCTAACCTCCACCCTGGGGCTTGTGCTCATGGCTGGTTTAGCTGGTCCTCTTCCAAATATCCTTGCTCTGGACAACCTTGTGTAGATGATGCCTGGTTGCCTACGCTACTGGGCACCAATTAAATGGATTTTCGCAAGTCCATCCCTGTCTCTGGGCCATAGGAGTCCTGCAGGCTTTCTGCAATCCAAAGTCCAGGAAAAAATATATAAGAAGGTCCTGGGTTTACAACAACAGACAAGTCAGCCCTGTTTGAAGGTAAAAGGGCCCTTTAGCATTTTTTTTTAAAGCTAAAAACCCTCTTTCTGGCAGGTTTGTAACCCGGTTCATCGACCTGGATGGCTTGTCGTGTATTCTGAACTTTCTCAAAAGCATGGACTATGAGACGGCAGAGTCTCGAATACATACCTCGCTCATTGGATGTATAAAAGCACTAATGAACAACTCCCTGGGCCGGGCTCACGTCCTGGCCCATTCGGAGAGTATTAACGTAATCGCTCAGAGTCTGAGCACGGAGAATATTAAGACGAAGGTGGCAGTGCTGGAAATCATGGGCGCTGTGTGCCTGGTTCCCGGGGGCCACAAAAAGGTACTGGAGGCGATGCTGCACTACCAGAAATACGCCAGCGAACGGACTCGTTTTCAGGTAGGTGGTCTCAACTCGCCCCTCGGTTCCTGAAATTCACATTCTTGTCCCTTCCTCCTCCTGGATATCGAAGTGCCGCTTGCAAATGATTTATTATGTCTGTTTGCAACTTAGATACTCTGGGAGTTATCCCAGAACCATGTCTGATGAGATCTGCAGCTGAGCAAAGAGTGAGGAACCAGTTAAGGCAACACCCCTCAAAAAAAAATGCTTGCTTGTGCAGGTTGCTGGGATCACAGTTCTGCAAGGCTGCAGCACATCTAGATGGGTTGATGTTAGCCGAAACAGGTGCTGGGGTGCATTACAGCAGGTAGCAGCTGATGATCCATCACCAGCGAGTTGCTACAGGGGCTGTAGGAGCATCACGAGGAGCTGTTCCTGCATGCGTCTCCAGGCCGTTTGTGCAGCACTGGGGCTGTCACTGGGCGTTTAACTGACGTTGTGTGTTTGGCAGACGCTGATCAATGACTTGGACAAGAGCACGGGGCGGTATCGGGATGAAGTGAGCCTCAAGACAGCCATCATGTCCTTCATCAACGCAGTCCTGAGCCAGGGGGCAGGCGTGGTGAGCGCCGGGGGCTCTTGGAGAGGGAGGTGTTTTGGTGGGTTTGGGGTGGGTTTATTTCAATAAGGTTTCTGAGGATGTGCACCTTGCTGTGTTGACCCAACTGTCCCTTGCAGGAAAGCCTGGATTTCAGACTCCACCTGAGATACGAATTTCTCATGCTCGGGATCCAGCCAGTCATTGATAAACTACGAGAGCATGAAAATTCAACCCTTGACCGGTGAGTAGTGACCCACAGCCTGCCAGTTACCTTTGGCCTTGCCTTGTGCCCTTACTTTTCGTCTTTTGGACTTGGGGACTTTGAGGAAAGCATGTGGGTTTAGACTGTAGATCTGGCCCCTCTTGAGGAAATTCTTTGCCAGAGAGGGAAGGGAAAAACCCCAGCACCATTTCACCACACTCTAACGTAGGGTTGAGCTGGGAAGGATGTGCCATCAGGGGTCTGGGGGATGCTGCCATCCCTCCTCCTCCTCTTCTCATCCTAAAAGGCTCCTTGGACAAGCTGTAATGGCTGCAAGCTCAAGACTGAAGATCCAGTTGATGTTTCAAGCCCTGCTTGTCTCTGGGCCGCTGCCAGGCTGACTGCCTGCAATTTATTAATTGTTGCATTCATATCTGCTTTTAACAGTTTTGTTTTTTCCCCTTTCTTTCCTCAGGCATTTAGATTTTTTCGAAATGCTTAGAAATGAAGATGAACTGGAATTTGCCAAAAGGTTTGAGCTGGTGAGTATGAATGTTGCTGATGCAGAAGCCAGCACTCGATTTCATAGTTGCTTTTAAAAGCACCTACGTGGCCTGGGACAAAGAGTGGTCTTTTGGATAAAATTTGGAGACTAGAAATCTGTCTCCTGTTGCCCTGCTCTGTTGCAACCTCCGTACTACAGCCTGCTTCATCCCTCTTCTCCCCTGGCTGCCGAGCAGCCCTGTTTGCTCCTTGCAGGGCAGTGGGGCTTGTCTGTCCATCAGGCATGGGGTGGGGATGGCTCGTGGGGTTTGGAGCCGAGACTTGGGAAACAGGCGGTGCCGTCACCAGTCCAATGGCCTGACCTCGCTTCGCTCCCGTCCCCAGGTCCACATCGACACCAAAAGTGCGACTCAGATGTTCGAGCTGACGAGGAAGAGGCTGACACACACCGAGGCGTACCCGCACTTTATGTCTATCCTGCACCACTGTCTCCAAATGCCTTGTGAGTCCCGGGGGACGCGAGGAAACCCGCGGCTGCCGAGGGCTTGGCAGCCCACATCTCCTCCCCAGAGGCGGCAGCGACCTCCCTGCTGCTCCCCTCAGTCTCTCCCCTTCTTCCCCTCCAGATAAAAGAAGCGGCAACACTGTCCAGTACTGGCTGCTGCTCGACAGGATCGTGCAGCAGATCGTCATCCAGAGTGACAAAGGGCAGGACCCCGATGCCACTCCCCTGGAAAACTTCAATATTAAAAACGTTGTCCGAATGTAAGTGCTCGCCCGCCTTTCCCGGGGCTGGCTGCTGAGCAGCGCCAACACGGGCCACCGTGGCTGCGCTGCCTCCTGCTCCGGCAGGCGAGAGGGCCAGGGCTGGGAGTTATCCCTGCCAGGTTGGCGTCACTTTGACCTCTTAAGCACAATGTGCAGGTGAATTAAGCGCAGCCTCTGCATCCTCAGTGAGCTATTTCCCCTGACTGCTGCTGTCACTGGTCCTTATTCGTCACTTACTGTCAGCCAGTGATATTTCTGCTCCTCGGTTGGACAAGCCAGCATCCCTGGAGCTGTTGAGACAGCACTGCATCCCAGCCTGCGAAACCCTGCCAAGGGGGGGCAGAGCAGAGATGTTAGAAATGCCATTTTGGGAACCTTAAATCCCACTGCCCAGGCTTGCTCAATCGTGTTTCTTGCTGGTGATGGTCACTTGTTTGCTGCAGTAAGATTGTCTCACGTGCTACATGTCTCTTCCTTTTAGGTTGGTCAATGAAAATGAAGTGAAACAGTGGAAAGAGCAAGCAGAAAAAATGCGAAAAGGTGAGTGATGGAGAGATACACGATGTTAACTTTAACTTTTGCACGCGTGGTGAGCTAAACAGATAACATATACGTGTATTTAGCTGGATGGACTCCGCAGGCTTTATTGAGTGGCTGAGGTAATATCACACTATGGGGCTTACAAGGGAAACGGGCAAAGCAGATATACTCATTTTTTCATGGGGAAGCCCTGGCCAGGGTATTAAGGCACAGCACACGCTCCCTTTTCTTAACTGCACAGCTTCTCCGCAGGGCAGCGTGGGGGTTAGTCCCCCGCATGCCGCCGTTTGCCGAAAGGGAGTGTTTGTCACCTCAGAAGTGGTCTCATGGGGCTGTTTCAGAGCACACCGAGCTTCAGCAGAAGCTGGAGAAGAAGGAGCGAGAGTGCGACGCCAAGGCCCAGGAGAAGGAAGAAATGATGCAGACGCTGAATAAGATGAAGGAGAAGCTGGAGAAGGAGTCCAGCGAGCACAAGCAGGTCAAGCAGCAGGTGGCGGATCTCACAGCGCAACTCCACGAGATGAGCAGGGTGAGACCCCAAACCTCCTCCCCATTTGGCCCAGTCCCAAACCCCCTGCAAACACCACAGGGTAATTTCTGGAGGCTGAGCTGCACAGGGGGCTGAAAAAGGTGCTTGGTGGGAGGGCCACCACGATGTCCATCCCTGGTGACAGGGTGATTTCACCTCTCCAGCTGCATCGGACCTCAGTCAGGAGTGCTGAAGCCTTTGGGTGCTTCCTATGCTCGTTAAATTTTGGCAAAGAAAAATAAAAATCGTGATGGGGACATTTTTCTGGGTGGTGTTCCTCTGCTCCGTATGACCAGTCCCCCCTCCTCTTTCTCTTCCAGAGGGCAATCTGTGCTGCCAGCCCTGGAGGACCTCCCTTGCCACCAGGAGCTCCTGGTGGCCCTTTACCTTCTCCAGCTCCAGGATCCCTCCTTCCCCCTCCACCACCACCGCCACCACCAGGGGGATGTCCCCCACCACCTCCCCCGCCACCACCCCCAGGCGGCCCCCCGCCACCCCCTGGACCCCCACCCCTGGATGGGGTGATGCCTCCCCCTGGAGCACCGCTGGGCTTGGTGCTCAAGAAGAAGAACATCCCGCAGCCGACGAATGCCCTCAAGTCCTTCAACTGGTCCAAGCTGCCAGAGGTAAGCCGGGCAATAATTCGGGCAGTGAAACTGGAGGTGCTGGATGACCACCCGGTGCCACAGGGGCAGGTGGGCAGGGGACCCCCAACCCGCAATCCTCCCGCTGTCTTGCAGAACAAGCTGGCAGGCACCGTGTGGACCAACATAGATGACACAAAAGTGTTCAAAATCCTGGACCTCGAAGACCTGGAAAGGACATTCTCCGCCTACCAAAGACAGC
The DNA here is from genome assembly GCA_009819775.1 of Phoenicopterus ruber ruber. Classification (NCBI taxonomy): domain Eukaryota; kingdom Metazoa; phylum Chordata; class Aves; order Phoenicopteriformes; family Phoenicopteridae; genus Phoenicopterus; species Phoenicopterus ruber. The sequence goes on from CM020219.1 coordinate 6,917,374, forward strand.
AGGTAACGGCTGGCCTGGGGTGTGCGTGGGCATCTGGGCAAGGCACCGTCATTACAAGATCGCACGGTTTCTCTTGTGGTCTCAAAACACATCTCCCGTCATTATTTCATACCAACGCCGTGTTTGCCAGATCGACTCGATCTGCTTTACCCTCTCATCCGCGTGCCGGTGCCTTTGCATTGAAGTGGCCATTCACAGCTCGGTGTGCCCCTGCCCATGCACCCGACCACGTGTGTCATGAAGATGGATCACCAACCCCCCCGCCTCCCCCCCCCAAAAAAGACAGGGAATGTATGAAAATAGCCCCCAGATGTGGCCACGGTTGGGTAATATTTTTGGATCACTTTTAACAGCAACTGCTTCATGTCTCCGTATTGGGTGGAAAATTTCTATCCCTCTCTGGCCAAGAAGGGCTAAGTTTTGCCCACATCTACCATGGGTGGATCTCTTCTTTTATTTTTGTAGTAAGCCCAGAGCAAAATGTGAGCTTTGAACAAAAAAGCAAATCCCAAACCAAAATAATGACACTGCAGGCAAAAGTCTCTGCTTTTTAATCTCCTGCTCAAGCAATATGGCCCCAGTTTGGAAGGCATCAAAGCACACGAAGAAAATTAGACACTTATTTTACCCCAGGCAGGACCACAATGGGCAAAAGCAATGACCTTTTCAAGAAGGCAGGAGAAGAAGCAAGGAGAGAGGCTGAAAAAGTCATGTTCACCTGCTGAACGTCTGGCTGCATAGCTGGGAGGAGAGGACAGCTTGTCCCGCTCTTGCCAGGTTCAGGCAGAGGGACAGTGTCGGGAAGGAGTGCACTAGACACATAAGCTCCTTAGGCAACGTGAGAGTTTAATCTCTTCCAGAGGCTAATCGAGGAAAAGATCAGGGTGGATTAAAGCAGGGCAAATATCAAGAGTAACCCACCAGACTTACATGCTGCCCTGGTGTGTTTTGGGAATGCGCAGTGCTGGCTCTTTCCCCCGGCGTTTTTGGAGCTTGACTCATGCCTACTGAAGGGCACGTCTGAAGACAAGAAATGGAAATGGAAATGGAAATGGAAGGGGAGCAAGAATAGAAATGTGGTGTGTCAGCGGGACAGTTTGCCCTCTGGCTTGCCTGCCTGAGCCTGTGAATCACCTGGTGTGCTGCGGATTATTGCCAGGCAGGAATTTAAAAATAATTTGGCTTGGCTGAGGTCCTGCTGGGTGAAGCGGCTGGTTAGGTTCAGGGCCAGCAAGAAGGGGGAGATGCTGGGGGAGATGCTGCAAGGAGAGCTGTGACACGGGCTTTCGCCTCAGATGGGATGAGGACCAAAAGGGAGCTGAATGTGGGAGCCAGGGACTGGAGTGGAACTGGCAGAAGATGCTGTGAGAGCGTCTGGAAGGGAGATTGGGAAAGAGGAGGTGAAATCCCACCCATGAGATGCTGCTGGGGCTGGAGCCACCCTTGGGAACATGAGGCACAAGCACCCAGGCTTCACGGTAGCACCGTTTTGTGTGAGTCGAGTGATGGGACACATCCCCCTGGACCTGAGGGCACGTGATTGCTCACCTGCGAGTCCCCAGGGCGCCCCCACTTGCAGTCCCACCGTGGGGAGGGGGTGCCTGGCTGTGTGCCCCGGCGTTGCCGGCAGCACGGCTCTGCAGACAGCTGCCGCGCACGTGCCAGCACACGGGGTTAGATGTGCTCCTTGAGATAACACACGCACACCACGGGGCACTTCGCACATGGTGGGGGGCTGGGGGAGCTCCATGCGAATGGCCTGTCCGTGCGGAGAAGGACGATGAACTAATGCCTTAATAACTCACAGCATTTTCAAGCTCTAGCAAAAGTTGGTTTCTGTCCTAAGCAAGCAGAGGAGGAGCAAGGATTTCTCCTCCCTGCTCCCTGTCTTGAGCCCTTGGCTGAAAATCACTTGCTCAGCGATCGCACCTCTCACTTGTCCTGAGACACGACGTCCGCAGGACCTGGGGCATCAGGGGCTGCCTGCCTGCCCATGCCCTGAGCAAACCGGGGCTCCGAAACCGCGTGGCTGGGTGGTGCATCGCTGTGGCCGGTGCCCCGGCAGAGTCCGGGGGCAGCATGCAGAGTTGTGCGTGGTGCAGAGAGCTCTGTGAGCACCCCCAAAGTGGCTGTTGTGGGGCTGCTGTTGATGGGATTTGGCTGGTTTTATTGCCATAGTGCCTGGGAATCCCTGAGTAGCGCACAGACCTGAGACTTAATGATGTACTTAATTTTAAGCATCTCTTTAAATACTTTTCCCCTGTCACAAGCTGGGATGTAAACGCAGGCTATAAAGTGAGCTCTGCAGCTCTCGGGAAAGGCCCTTTCCACGCGAGGGGACAGGAGCCCTCTGGGCTTCCTGGGGCTCAGCCTGGGCGCATCCCTGCCCCATGCTGGGCGAAGCATGGGCGCTTGCCCTGAGCTCTCAGGAGGGCCCGTACCCTCCCCGTCCTCCCTGCCGAGGCTCTGCAGATGTCCCTGTCCCCAGAGAAGGGCTCAGCCCCACAGCTGTACATAATGCCAGCATTTACCAATCTTGCTAGATGTAACAGAAAAAACAGCAGGCGCTCTGTGTTTCAGGCTGTGGCGTGGGGGCGCAGCAGGACTGGGGGTAGCTGCTTAAGGACGTGCATGCGGTGATGGAGAAAAGCAAGTCTAGGGCCATCAGGGCTTACATGTGCTACGCAGGGGTCTGCACCTCTGTCGGAGATGTTTTGAGAGCCTGCGAGGGGGGACAAGGCTGGGAACCATGCTAACTGACAGTGACACGGCTGGGGCAGTCCTGGCAGGTCCTGCAGCACTGAGTGATGTAGAAGAGCCAGGGCCAAGTGGAAAAAATACATGTTGTTGAACCTGGGGCTTAGCAGTGAGCAGGGAAAGAATTCATCTCCCAAAAAAGGATGAAAGAAGAAAAGCCTCCAGCTCCTCTGTGCAAGCGAGAGTGACCTGCGCAGGGGCCGGGGCAGCAGGGGCCGGGGCAGCAGGGGCCGGGAACGTTTGTGGGGATGGTGACGGTAGATTTAAAACTACTCCTTCTTACACCATCATCCTGCAGCAGAGGCTGGATCACGGTTCATGTGAGGGAAAGGAGCAGGGATGAGGCTGGTTTGAGGCAGAGGGGGAGGGTTTTTGTAATGAGCCTTTTCTCTACCTTAATGCATGAGGAGCCCTCCCTCTCCTGGAGGAGACTGCAGGAGGGCCACCGGGTCCTTCTCCTCTCCAGCAGTGTGGAGCAGGTCTGAGCGTCATGGGGCAGGTCTGAGCATCAGGATAGATGGAAGGCTTCCTAATTAAGGACCAGTTAAATGAACAAGATACCCATCGCAGCTTGTGGGTGTGCTTTGTGCCTGTCCCATGAAGGAGCCTGCTGCGAAGAGGTTGCTTTATGAAACACCGATCCTCAACCTTAACTGATCCACAGAGTTAAATTCTGCCTTTGCAACAGCCTCACGTCCAGCTAAATCATGCAGTTTTTCATCTAACCTCCCTGAAGTACAGCAGTGGCAGCTTGGGTGTCCTTATGCAGGGTCTGCAGGTCCCTCTTTCCTTGCAAAGCCCCTGGTGTGGTGGCATTGCCAGAGCTCTGCTCCTGGGGATGATTGCGGCAGCTCTTCGACACATGTTTCTACACAGATGGGTGCAACACTGCCTTGGGGAACCAGTCGGTGCAGCGCTGCACCGGGGTGCCCATACCATACCCCTGGGTACCCATCCCTCTGCCAAAGAAAGGGTTGGTCGCTCCTTTTCTTGACTGATGTATCTTGGCCTCCTGGCACATCTTGTTCTGCTTCTTGGCCACAGCGTTTCTGTGGGCTCAAGGAAAGCCTGATGTGTTGGTTTTTAGCCACGAGGCTTGCGATCAGCACAGCTCAGCCCCCGGCGGGTGCTGGTCCCCCAGCCCCGGGTGTTCAGTGGCATCTAATGGAGCCCTTTCCCATCCTCCTGCCCAGAGCCACGTGTGGGTTCTGGGCTGTTCCAGCCTCAGCAGCCAGTCGGGGGAAAACCTGCGTAAACAAGGTTTCCTTTAAAAACGCAGCAGGGATGGGGCTGTGTTTGGGGATGACCAACTCGAACCAGGCACGTGGGCCAGCAGCCACCTCGGCACAGAGGGGCTGGAGGGAATCACCCTTGTAAACCAAGTGCTTCTGGACTCACCTACCTCCTCTGCTCACTGCCTGCCTTCTTTTAAAAAAAAAAATAAATAAAATGAACCATTTTTGCAACTCTGAAACCTCCCTCTCCATCACGGAGGTGCTGCATGGTCTCTTGAGCCAAGCACAAAAAAATAATAAGGTGCAGCCCAGGGAACAAGAACAGAAAACCCTCGTGTGTGTGTGTGTGTACACGTGCGTGGTGCCGGCTTTGCTGCACGTGCTTCCACTCTGGTGGGGGGAGCCCGGCAGGACAGCCAGGTTTTTGGAGGAGCGCGGTGCTGGTGGTGAGTTGGGGTGGCATTTGGCCAGGCTGCCAAGCCCTGGAGAAGGGGGGTTGTCCCTGTTGGAGAAGAAGTCAGGGAGAAACGTGTTGCCATGGCAAATAGTAAAGTTTTGCTGTGGCCACATTTGCTCCGGGATGAGCCTCTCGTTATTTCCACTTGAAAGCCCTGTTTTTCCTGGCAATCACATTAGCATTTCAGTCTTTTGGATTTGCAAAAACTAGCAATTTTCTTCCCCGGCATGGCGGGCTGAGCGGTGCTGTGCCTTTGGGCCAGCACTCGCCAACTCTTGTGCAGAGCGGTGGCAGGGCTTGGCCAGCATCCTCCCACCTCGCCCTGCATCCCCTCCTCAGCTCCTCGCACCGCAGCTCCTCTCCCTCTCCTGCCAGCCCTCCCCTTTCTGCACATCCTTCAATCCTCACCACGTTTTCACGTGCATCCCCCCTATTTCAGTGCTGGCACACCCCGAGTGCTGCCCCGTGCTGCCGACCCCTCCGTGTTGCACCCTCCCCTTGTCTGTGCTTCGCATCCTTTTGGTTTCACTGAGATCACTGAACTGCATGTGTTTTTACTGCCTTTTTCCATGCTTCTGCTATGGCCGTAGGACTTCTTTGTGAACGGTAACTCCAGACAGGTAAGCGAGCATCCACAGGAGCCCGGCGCCTGCGAGCGGCGAGGGCAGGGCGAGCACGGGGCTGGGGACACGGGGGACGCGCGCGGCGCTGCGGGGCGTTGACGTGCGGCGAAGTGGGGTTTAAATCAGAGAGGTACAATGATCACCAGGAGGAGCAGCTTGAAAGTTGGTGCCAGGGAGGCTGGTAAGTAAGCACCTGCCCTCTCTGCTGTCTGCCTGGACATCGAAGCCAACGTCTGAGTTCAGGGGTTGAATTTTCAGATGTGGCTTAACACAGAGAAGCTCCTGCAACTGGGCGTTTTTGCTCATCAAAACATGGAAATAAATGAAGTCGTACATACAGGTTGAAGCTCTCTGTTTCATCACGGTCAGAGCAGGCAAAGCACACAAGACGGGCAGCTGATGGTAGGTGACTTGGGGCTCACCTTCCTTCACCTGCCACTGCCTTCACTCTACGCCACCCGTCCCAGCAGCTTCCCGCTTCTCATAGCTGGGTTTTTTTCATTCAAACAAGAAAAAGAGTAAAAAATGGGAACTTCTGTGCTCACTCTCAACCCGTGCAGTGGCTGTGTGCCAGCTCTCCTGCGCTCGTAGACGTTCAGTGCGGATCTGTCGCGCGTGGTACCTTGCAGCTCCCGGTTGTGTTCCTTGCAGAAGGATTGAATAGCTGGCTTTTAATTGATTAACCTTACTAAGACATGTGATGTGGTAAATTAAAACCAGAGACAGCATGAACCCCTTGGGCAACCCTGCAAAATTGCTGTTATGTAGATCTGCCCATTCGCCCGCAACCGCAATTTGATATATTGTTACTCATTTGAAGGTATTTAAGCTGCTTAGGAGATGTAGCTGCTTCTGCCACACCGATTCCTGCTTTCAAATCCCGTATTTTGGGAGCATTTCACTGAAAGAGCAGCAAATGCTGCAGGTTGCGTTTGCAAGTCTGGTAGCTTGTATTGGTTAGCTTGCTCGGGAGGACTGATGCATGAAGGGCGACTGCAGATGTTTGGAGCGGGGGTGAAGAACAAGAGTGATGCTGAGTGTGTGCAGCAGCCCGTAATGAAACATTTCATGCGAGGATTTAATGGAGTATCACAAATATGTATGCTAAGAAAGCCCGGCTTTATTTATTCAGCAGCGCCTCTGTGTTTGCAGATTTTTAAATCTTCCCTGTCTGAGAAAATATTTACATTTCTAACCAGTGGCTTCAAAGCCAGCTCTGGTTTATGAAATGACTTACTGTGTTTCAGTTACAGGCGACGGGTTTTACCCGTAACCCGTGGTGACACTCCTGATTAATGGGGGCCCGCTGTGTATCACACTGCTATGTGCTGAGAGTACTAAATGTCTTTGCTTCTCCACGGCTTTTCTCCAGGCTTTTCTTTTTTTTTTTCCTTATTTTTTTTTGTAGAAGGAAGATGCTATCGATGACACTTTGAGTTCCCGGCATAAAGTCAAGGAGCTTTCGGTCATAGACGGACGGCGAGCTCAGAATTGCAATATCCTCCTCTCCAGGTACGGTTAATGCCTTCTCGCCCTCCGGGGAGCGGGGGGATGCTTGATACCCTGGCCTGGGCTGGGGGGGTGCTCCTCATCCCTGGGGGGGGTTTAATGACAGGAGCCAGCATGGGAGGAGAGCCAGCGACACCTGAACCCAGCTATAGCCTTACACCGTTCATGGCAAGGTGGCACGGGGGGGGAGATGCACTTAACCACGGGGTACATGGCCATTCGGTGTCCCTGGAAAGGCCCAGGGGGGCTGGGGTACCCAGTGAGCCTTTAGAGGGGATGGGAGCGGGGTTGATTTCACCTCTTACCTTCCTCAGCCTGGGTTTTGTTTGTTCTTTGATGACGGTTGAAGAGGGTCTCTGTTAGGCTGGGGAAAGTGCTGGGTATCGGTGGGGTGTGGGGAGCGGCAGCGTAATTCAGCCAGAGCCTGGCTGCCCACACGGGTGTCCGGTGCCACATCTGGATTTTGGGAAGAAGGCTATTCCAGCTGCCCAGCCCCACTGGGATGACAGCCTCCCGCACGCCCCTCGCCAGGCGGCCTCAGCACTGCTACCAGCAATTTAGTTGCATCCCTGGCTTGCTGCCAAGAGGATAAAAAAGACCTCTTTTGGCAAGATAAACTACGCCGTAAGACTGACTTCTGAGAAAGGAGAAGCCAGGCTGCGGTGGTCTGAAAGGATCAACCATCAGCGTAGCTACTTGAAAAAAAAAAACACAAACCAGAAACAGCAGTAGAAAATGCCACTTGTTTCTGACTCACCCAGAAAAAATATAACCCAACAGCAGTAAAATATAGCTCCATTCAGAAATGTTCATTCTGCTGCCTGGAAGCACGGAAGCTTTTGTGGCACCCAGGACCAGCCGGGATGGAGCAGCATCGCTGGCAGGTTGGGCTTGCAGCCGTGGCACCCAAATTCTGTGTTTTCTGGACTGCAGATCAGTGGAGCTGGTGCCTTGCCTGGGAAGCCCAGCTGGTTTCCTTCCCTAGAAAGCATGCAGAGGCTGGTGCCTGCAAAAAAACCCCTCTGGGTGGGTAACTTACGGTCCCTGGTGCTTCTTCAAGTTCTCCCAGAGGCGGTCCACAGCCCCACGGGCAGTGGGAGCGATGAGTGCAGCGAGCTGTGTGCTGCAGCGTTCAGTGGTAAAATTGCCGTGTTTATGGCCGTTTCTGCTCTGGGTTGCTTCTGGGGATTTTCATACTTCCTAGCAGTCCAAATAAAAAGGATGACGATGAAAGCGGAGTTTAAAGCAGCAGGCAAATGAGTACGTCTATGGCAGCCAGCTATTAGCAAGTAAAGCGATGGGATTCAGGGTACTGGCTCGCTGCTCCTCGGTGTACTTAGGCTGAGCATAGTCAGAGTGGGTTTAGGTGTAATTCAGCCAGAGGTTTAAGTGTATAATTGAAGGTTGAGCACACAAATAGCCCCTTCGGTGGGAAGGGGAGCTACCCAAGCACTTAACTTCAAAGGCACCTTGTGTGTCTTACGGAGTAAAGGTCTTAATTTCATCTCACCAGCAAACCTTCCTCTTCCAAGAAAGTGATGGCTGGAAACGAGTCGCCAGTAATTAATCCCACAAAAAGGGCAACACAGAGGCTGCTGCCTGTCTGCCCCTTTGGGTCGTTTCCTAGGGGACAAGCGGGATCAGACCTGCCCTGCGGAGTGGTCCCCAGGCCTCTCATATGACTTTTTCTGGGCACATCCTGCAGCATCAGGGCCCTGCGGGGACGATTGACTCCGGGGGAGCAGCGGCTTGTGCCAGCCGCTGCTTTGGAGGTGCTTTGGGGTCGTCCCGTGGTGCTCCCAGGGATGTGCAGGCAGAGGGGCCAGCCGGGCAGGGCATTTCTCTAGCACTGCAGCAGCAGCCGCCAAATCGGCCCCTTCCCCCATTTCTGCAAGGGACCACAATCAAGTTTCTTTCCCCAAAATCCCTTTGGGCGATTTACTCTTGGTGCCAAGCGACTAAAAGGAAGGGCAGTGTCGGGATGAAGCCTAAGCATCCTGCTGGCTCCCAAGGGCCTCTGTAGGCTCAGGTCCAGCCAGACTCCGTGTGACCCTGGGCAAACCCTTTCATCTCTGCCTGCCCCAGTTGCCCGTCCCTAAGCCAGGCAGAGCAGAGGATCACTGGTCCTGGTGTTGCAAAGGGCTCGGCTTAACCTGGTCTCACAGGGTAGCTCGCCGCAGCCGGGCTGCTTCTCTCCTGCCTCGCTCGCACAGCCACCACGGGGACAAGCAGACTTTCACATGCGAAAGGACCTGCAAGCTTGGCCCTTTATTTAGCCCAGACGTTTGTAAGCTCACCAGGCATTGTCTGGCTTGCAGCGTGGAAAGATTACAGCCAGCAAGATACTTTATCTCTCTCTGTAGATTTATTTTTTTGCCTGCTTCCCTTGCTTTGGGAGAAATTACTGCGCAGTGAGATCACTGGATTTTCCTCCGGCTTGTAATGCAGCACAAGAATATTTTTAACACTTGCTTTTTTCTTCTTGCTTTTTGGAGTATGCTTTGCTGAAGTCAGTGCATTATTGGGTCTTCCTCAATGAACCACCGTGTCCTTGCTTTTGCTCCCCGTGTATGTGTGTGTATTTTTAGTGCGGCTTTCTGCAAGATGCAAATCAAGCCCTTGCTCCATCGCTTTCTGCGTGTGCTGGCGGTGAATGGCTCGTTTGATTCCTCTCTCCGGCGAGGCAGCGTGGAGCATTTTTCTCAAATGAATGTGGCTTTTCAAGAGGGCGCGTCCCTTTCCTGACGGAATTCGTTTTTCCCCTTCACACTTATTACGTCCTCCACGGGACTCTACAAAAGCCACGCAAAATAGCCCCGCGCTTGTCAGGCTGACGAGCTGTCACTTCGCATCGGCAGGCTGCTGGCTTTAAATCCCTGTGACAGCAAGTCCTGTGACCCCGTTCCTCTCAGACGGCTCGCGTTCGACAGCTGCTGCCAACAATGATAATTATTGTGGTTACAGATAAGCTTCTAGCTTTCACTGGCCACTTTCCCATCAAATTGTCTGAGAAGCTGTTTTCTCCTGGCGCCCCGCGCTTGCTCTCTGCCGATGCCGGGGCAGGCTCTTGTTCTTGGCACTGGGTTATGATGATCCCTGAGAAAAGTTTTTTCAGCCTCTTTTTCTTTTTTAAATATATTGTATTATTGACTTTGCTTTATCAACAGGGCTTACAAAAGTCACCCTCATCTTTCACCACCCTCCTGGAGACGATCACAGTGGAAAGCATGCGCTTTCGGTGTTCACTTTGGCTTTGGATGAGGGGTAGCTGCCTACCAGCCCCCTTCCCTCAGGAGTATTTTTGCCTCCCAGGGATCCCCCAGATGTCCAAACCTAGCCAGTGTCTGCTTTTCACCGGGGTGGGGACCAATGTGACATTTTTTAGCGGTCTGAGCTCTCGTGTTGCTGCTTGGGTGTAAAAGGAGTCCTCCTGCAGCTTCATATCCCACCTCAGGTCACATCCATCCCAGCCACTGCCCTCGTACGGGACAGGTAGGGTGTCCCCAGGACACGGCTGCTCATCACTGCAAGCATCAGAGGGGACATTTTCCATGGATGCTGGCTTTGCTCCCTGGGGGACATCCTAGCAATTATCCTGGCCGCTGGTCAGCGCAATCTTTGAGCTTCCTCCCGTGGCTGAGGTGAGATTTCCACTCCCTCCTCATTTAACAAACTCTCTCTTGGGGGGCTCCCTCAAGCAGGAGGTGAGAGAGGACTGGGTACGAGATGAGAAACATGAGCTCATAAGGAACAAATATTTGCTTGCCAGGTCTGTGAGGTCTACCAGCCTTCATAAAGCTAATCCTTCACTTCCAGTCTTGAGCAAAAAGATTTCAAGCTAAACCAAGCCCCTGCTAGTCTGGTCTTAGAGACCAGCACCCTTCCTGCTTCAGCTTCATCTTCCAAAAGCTAGCTCCACAGTCTCAGTCTGCTCCTCAGAGATGCCAGGATCAAAAATACCCTCCTCATTTAATTACTTGGAGTGATCAAGTCAGCTCCCAATCTTCTTTTTGATCTGCTGATCAGGTTGACTTCCAAGCTCTCACATCCTGCCGTAGGGTGTGTTTCTGGTTTCAGCTCAGTCCTTTGAGCCACATCCAGCGTTTCAGCATCCCTTGGCAGCCCTGATCGCCGAGGCTGGGGCAATGAGTTTACTTAAAGCCCATGAACAAGTCTTTTCAACCGTGCAACTTTTCCGGGCATGCAAGTACAGGGGATTTGTTTTTTTAAACTGTATCTATTGCAATGGCTTTAACCATCACTGCAAGCTGGGCGAGGGATAGGATGTTGGCAGACAGAGTTGCAGGAGTTTCTGGGCTTTCCCTCTTTTGCATTTAGATTATTTTATCAACCACAATGCAAAAACGTGAAGAAAAATATGTGTGGTTTTGCAATCAAAGTCCTTGCAGGGAGCGGTCACGGGGAGTGCTGCAGACATATTAAACTGTAATTGATGGCTGCTCCAATTTGAGGCTACGTCTTCAGTTCCTGTTATCTGAAGTGGAGGAAGAAAAAGGTGGAGGGAGGGGCTGGTTTCCAACCCGTTACAGTTTGAAGCACATTGAGTCCCTACTCCCCACCCAAAAAAAGCTGATGGGTCTCCTGGGATGCTGAGCATCCGCTTCCCCTAATTTTGGACTTCGTTCTCTTTCTTCCTAGAAAGACACTCCAGCCGAAGGCGGCTGGGAGAGGTCGGGGAGGCAATGTTCAAATCTGAGAAAAGCAGCAGAAATTGGCCAAATTTTCCTTAGGGGTTGTGGCAGTGGGTTCAGGAGCAGTGCTGAGCTGTACTCCTGAGCCCAGGCTGGGCTGTGCTGCCGACAGGGAGCGTGACCCCTGTGGCCCCATGGCCTTCAGGGATGCTGACACCGCAGGAGCAGCATTGCTACGGGCAAGAGTTACGCATAAAAGTTATTTATTTTTAATACATGTATAATACACTACTTACCATACTTATATAAAAGACTATGAAACAGAGGACGGCAGCTGCAGTGTGGGGAGAAGGAATTGGCCGGCGGGGTTTGACCCCCCATTCGCAGCAGGGCTGCTCTGTGCTGTGCCTTGGCAGAGCACGGTCCTACCGAGTTTCTCACACATCCTTCTTCATAACAGACTGTATAGTGTTACTTGTGATGCTGCTCCTGGCCGGGAGTTACGCTGTTCATGTCGCATGGGTGTGTAGGAAATGCACCTCAACCCTGCATGATTGCTGGGCTGGGAGTAACTCTTCTCCCCTCTCCACTGCCCAGGCTGAAACTCTCAAACGAGGAGATCAAACGAGCGATTTTGACGATGGACGAGCAGGAGGACCTCCCGAAAGACATGCTGGAGCAGGTGGGTAACATGTCTCATGCTCCTCCATGGTTGCCTCATTCTGAGGCCACCCTGTACCAGGCGCTCGGGACCAAACCGCAGCTTTAAGAAGTATGACAGGGCCCCAAATTATTTACCAACTGCATGTTGAAAAACCACCCAAGTGGGCTGGAGCAGCAGGAAAGCAGCTCGGTCATAACATCGGCACTGGGAGCAGCACAGCCTCCACGTGCCATGCTTGTACCCGGGTCTGCCCTGGGACCTCGAGGCTGAGCCAGTTGCCCATTTTGTGGCTGCGGCTTGAAGTTCGTGCTCAGTGGGGTTGTATTTTTGAAAGCTTGTTCAGCATTTGTGCAGTCCTCAAAAAGGGGATCCCATTTTTCACCCCCTCTGAATCCCTTTGGAAGCATTTTAGTCACCTGTCCTTAAAGCTGAGCCGGTATTTGCACTTTCAGCAGAGACATGGGAGGATTCATTGCATAAAATTTCCATCTGCAAATAGGTAGAATTGCAGCAAAGGAGAGTCCTTCAGATCTCCTCTGGCAGAGTTGATGTCGAAAACTCCTTGGAGCAGACTTAGTGCATCTGTTATAAAACCAGAGTGAAGGCAGGGCAGGGCAGAAGTAAGGGACAATAACGTGATGGGGCAATGTGAGGGAGGTCGCAGGGACAGCGGTAACACCTACTTCATAGGTGCCATGGGGTCACTTTCTGTACATACTGAAGGGTAGTAGATTCAAGCAACTAAATCACCATTTTGCTCCTTAAAAACTGTACATGGACCTCATGTCCACCAGTGTGCTTTCCCTTGTTTAGCTCCTGAAGTTTGTTCCTGAAAAGGGTGACATTGACCTGCTGGAAGAGCATAAGCATGAGCTGGACCGCATGGCCAAGGCTGACCGGTTTCTCTTCGAAATGAGCAGGTTGGTGGCCCAGGGGACACGTGTTTTGGCCAGTGGCTGCACAAACTGGTCGCAAAGTGGCTTTCATGGAGCCTGGCTGGGAAATAAGCCCTGCTTACTGTTTTTCACATCAAGAAATGAGTGGGCCAAATGGACGGGAGGGCAAGCAAGGTACTCCCACCCATAAGGATCGCTCATGATGCTGTGCTCCTAAAATCAGGGTTGTGCGTCCCAGACAAACAGCAACTGGACGGAGCAGGGAGGAGGGATGGGGAGATGGATCCTCTGGAGAGGGTTGTTGGCTTCCCAGGTCATGTCCTGACACATTTCCCCTCTCATTCGGGGAAGAAAAGCTCAGTCTGGCACAACTCTGCATCATCTGCATCATGGCCCAGGTGCGAAGTGCTGTTTGAATAATAACACGATGCTTCTTTGCCCTTCACATGAATATATCCTAATGAATACTCAAGACTGATGTTTGTAAATTTTGCCCGGCTGTGTAGATGAGTCCCACTCCTCACCTCAGGAATGACTCGTTTCTGGGGCTCCTGGGAATATATGAGACGGAAAGGAAATGTCATTTATTCCTGCTCCTGGTAGCAAGGCTTAGAAGTCTTCAGGGATGAATAACCTTATCTTTTGCAAGCACATCCTCCAGAGGTGCTGGTTTAAAATCTTGAAGCACCTTATTTAAATCCAACTGAGTATTGAGCAATTTGAATTTCTTAGCTGAACTTCAAGCAAGTCACTTGTTTGCAAAGTCAGTGAGTTTTACAATCTGAGATTGTACTGGGAGATCAAAAATAGAAACACTCCTGTCCTCCCTGAGAAATGCGCCGATGAACATCGGGGCGATACACCGTGTAGTTGCTGAGTGTCAAAGACAGGCAGGACAGAGCTATGAAGTTCAGACCTAAGCCCTCGGGGCTGGAATACGCTCAGAATTAGCTTTTCTATTGCAGGTCACCTTTCTTCTTCACAGTCTCTTGCCCAAATGTTGCTCCCGTGCCTTCATCTTTTGGAAAGCACAATGTGCCGATGCAAGTATTTTCCTTGATTTCTGGCACGGCTTTTTAATTTGCCGTGTGGTCTGTAACCGAGCGTGATGTCTTTGTCACCGCTGATTAGTACAACGACAGCGTAGCCCATGACCTTGTCTGTGAGCATGTCTCCCATGGGTCCTTGGTCCAAATGACTCAAATCAGACTGCCATTTGCGTACAAGTGAGATCTTGTTTAGCCTAAATACAACTGACAGGAGCAGAGTCATCCCCAGCTTGCCCAGGAAAGGGCTGGATTGGGCTGTGTTGGTGGCTTTCCAGCCCAGGCCATCATTTTGAGGATCTAAAGGTCCAGTTTTGCTAGTGCTGGCAGTTGGTGTGCCTGTGTCCAGCCACAGCTCATCACAAAGCCATTGGGAGCCCAGACCTCATCAGCGTCTTTGCTAAGGAGTGGTTGTAAATGAACTGTTTGTTCATAGCAGTAGGGTGTAAAAATGCACTTGTTGAACCTGCTGAGTTAAGGATAGGCATAAGCATGTGCTTGAGAGCCCACCTGGATCCGCCCCAGGACAGCTGTAGCTTCAGTTGTCATTTTTTCCCATCCCAGCATAGTTTCAGGGAGAAATGCAGTCATTATTTTTTAATCACCGTGGCTCAAGCAAGCTTTGTAAGCACAGCTGCGAGCAGCAGAGCAACTGAGCTCTGCCTGGAGCAAGCAAAGCTCAACCTGCACCTCTTTTTTTTTTTTTTCCCCAGGATAAACCATTATCAGCAAAGGCTACAGTCCCTCTACTTCAAGAAGAAGTTTGCAGAGAGAGTTGCAGAAGTCAAACCCAAGGTGGAAGGCAAGTGACTGGACCTGCTGCGGGGCTCTGTGATGGCACAGGGAGTGCTCGTAGGAAGAGCATCCATCCCTCCGTGCCAGAGCAAGCCTGATCCGCATGGAGGTTGCAGTGACACAGGGGAAGGGAGCGAGCTGGTGGTCACTCTTTGGCCGTGGGGGCACTGAAGGGGTTGCTGCAAGAAAAGGGGACCCGTGTGCTGTCGAGGCAGGGGGTAATGTCCCACACCTCTCTGCTTTCAGCCATCCGCGCCGGCTCCAAGGCGGTGCTGCAGAGCGGCAGCCTCCAGCAGCTGCTTGAGGTGGTCCTGGCCTTCGGGAACTACATGAACAAGGGCCAGAGGGGCAACGCCTTTGGGTTTAAGATCTCCAGCCTCAACAAGATCGCGGACACCAAGTCCAGCATTGACAAGTGAGCAGCCCCTGCCCTCATCCTCGGTAGCATCCGCGGGCCCCAGGGATGCTGGGGGAACGGAGGGGTCGTTAGCACTGCCTCTGGGGTGGGTAGGTGGGAGTAGTCCCCTCCCTCCTGCCGCCCCATCTGGCACATCCAATGAAGCAAGCATCCATTTCTGGAGCAGGACAGATTTCAAGGGAAGACAAGCTGCAGATCAGCATGGGGATTGATGGGGGCTTTCCTTCCTGGGCCAGCTAAACAGCAGCTGAGGCTGATTGCGAGGGTCATCCTCCAAATACTTTCTCCCCCCTTTGAAAAGCCAAGAGCCATCGTGCTGTGATATGGCGGCTGGAGAAGGGGTCCCAGCAGCTCCTCTCCATGGGGATCCCCTGTGCAGCCCCTCCAAGCTGCCACAGCCATTGCCTGGTTCAGTCTTCCCTGCTGAGCTCCATGCATGGAGCGAAAGGAGCTGGGTCAGGTCTCAAACCTGCCTGGTCTCATCCATCAGTAAAGACAATGGAGAACAGGAACGGTGATGCTCAGGTCACCTCCCCTGGGTCCCTCCTGTGAAGGGCCCTTGCTTGCAGGGTCCAGGCTGCTCTGCACTGTGGCTGTGCATGGGAGAGACCCATCCCACATCCCCTACTCTGGGATCCAGACAGGCAGTGAGCAGCATCCTTGCAGAAATCCCAAAATAGTTCGTTACCAGGGTTGGTATTTAACCGGGGTGTTCAACTGAGCTCTCAGCTCCCCGTGGTGCCGCCACACTGATCTCCCCACTCCTCTCTCCTAGGAACATCACCCTTCTGCACTATCTCATCACTGTTGTTGAAAAGAAATACCCCAAAGTCCTCCGCCTGCACGAGGAGCTGCGAGACATCCCGCAGGCAGCCAAAGTCAAGTAAGCAGGGATTTAGGTGGTGCTTAGGGAGCACCGGGAGCGCCTTTCCCCTCGCTTCAGCCTGCCTTTCCATGTCGCCCTCCCCTGCTCATGCTCCAAGCCAAATCCTGGCCACAGGCTGGGCCCTGTGCTGCGGGCACGCTGGCGCGAGAGCAGCCGGGGACGCAGAAGCGAACATCACCTGGTGACTTTAAATCTCAGCCCTTGCAGCAAAGGCCTGCGAGCCTCTGAGCTTCCAACCGCGAGGGAGGAGAGCTGCTTGGAGCAGCCGTTTCCTGTTGTTATCTCACCGCAGAAGCATTTAATTAATTTCTAATGGTACGTTAAGTAATCCGGGAGGAAGCGGTTGCGGTGTGGCTGCAGATAAAGGGCAGCTGTTTATCTGCGTGTGGTGGGGAGGCTTTGCCTGCAGCGCGGGCAGGACTGGGCAGCGGTGCGAGGGGCTCACCTGCCTCCGGGTCCTGCCTGGCCCTCGTTTTGCCACCAACGTGGAGCTTCTGGTGTCTGCAACGAGCTTTTAAACTTTGCCCGCCTCCCGGTGACCTGTTCGGAGCAGGCTGCTGCCGTCTCTTTGCCTGCGGAGGCCCCCGTTCAGCAGAGCCCTTAAACACACGCTGAACTTTTAAGTGCAGGAGGAATCTGCTGTTGCTCTGCAAAGCCCTCAAGTATGTGCTGAAGTCCCTCTGAAATCAATGAGGCTCTGTTTCAGTTTTAAAGTTCAGCAGGAGCTTATGGGCTTTGCTGTTTCAGGGACCTGAGCAGCAAAGATCACACGTTTCTGCAGTCAGCACGCGTTCACGTTAGCCGTGGACATGAAAAGGTCCTGAAACTGCACCTTTTTAGAGAAGGGATGGCAAATATGCACGGAGTTTACAGCGGCTCGAGGGTCTTTCAAGTTTCAAAGTGCTCTTGTAGCAATAGTGGCTTCCCCGCAGAAGATCTGTAATGTGCAAAGCAAGCATCCTCGCGTTTAAAATGTAAAATAATTGTCAGACATAGGGCTTAAAAAAAGTTGACAGGACAAATCTTGGTGTGCGAGGAGCGGTGTGTGGTGGCTGCCCTCGTAGGCATTGGCTGAGAACATGGTTGAGCAGGGCACGTTCCTCGCCAGTGGAGGCTCCGGCTTTCTCATGCTTATGTATCTGCAGCTGTTGTACAGATACACGTATGGGAAAGAAAACGTCTGCACAGAGGGGGGTTTTTTTCCCCCTAAACTTTATCATTTTGCTCTAAACAGGACACCATATGTAATATTTGGGTTTGGTCCAATCTAGAGTGAAACCAAAAAGTTTCTAAAGCTCTGGAAAACCCTGAATTCCCCCCAGCCCTGCAGCTGTGAAGCAAAATTGCCGCCTTTGTCAATCCCACCACTAGTAATGAACTGCTGGAGCACAGGGCTCCCAAAACTGCATTTTCCCAGACTAAACCTGCCAGGAACACTTGCCCCATGACCCGACGTCAGCATTTCCAGGGACCCCAGCGCTAGGACAGACACCCCTGGAAAGACGTCAAGCCTGTGGTCATCGAGTCTTTGTGAGAAAGCTTCCACTCAGATGTAGTGGTAGAAACCCATAAGCACTTGAACTTGACGCTCATCAGGGGCTTGAGCCTTGTGTAAACACAGTCAGCGCCAGATGTGATGATTTATTTTTATTTCTCTCTCTTTGGGTTGTCTCCCTTTATGAAAGCCTTGCTGCTCGGAAGGATGCTTTGCATGGCATTCACCTAACCATGGTTCCCTGAAAAATTGTCCGCTGCACAATGAGACAACAAGCCTATCTTCTGCTGGCCCTCGAGAGGGGAAGAGAAATCTGTGCCCGACAAAACCCTCTCCTGAGCTCTCCTTTTGCTTGGAGAGGTCTGGAGGCTGTTGAGCCTGCTAAGCCTGCACAGTCTCCTTGATTAAAAATACAGAAAAGTGCTTTGCTTTAAAACAAGCAACTGCAGCCACTTTGAGATGGGTGGCTGTCCTAGCTTAGAGACTGTCAGCCCAATTTGCTGCTCGAAACACGCTGGTCTGCAAACAGGAGGCCATGTGTGCAGTGCTGGGGTCTTTCCAGTGGAAAAACACGGTTGAATTGGTCAGAGAGCTGTAGAATTTGCTGGGGAAGGCTGAAAATTAACATCCTGCCATTTCCAACAGCATGACCGAGCTGGAGAAAGAAATAAACACTCTGAGGAGCGGCCTGAGAGCGGTGGAGACTGTAAGTATTATTTAAATCAAATGTAGTCCAGCCTGGCTCCGAGCACCGCGGCATCCCTCCTTAGGGAGGCAGGCGAGGGAGCTCCCAGTGAAGCTGCTTTTATCTCACATCCTGGAGATCTGTTTGTCTTTCCTTCCTGCCCTGCACGTGCGCCTGTCCTCTTAGGGCTGTTTTGGCACCGAGGTTACTGTATGTGGTTAGGCATGTGCGTGGTTTCTATCTAATACTCCAAGGGAGGCTGAGTAAGTTTAGTGATGATGCCCGTGGAGGACCTCTGATGTGCCGAGGGGTCTCTCTTTGGCTGTAAAACCGCAGAGGGCTGGGGCTTGGGCGGGGGAGCGCTTCTGCAGCCCGGCTGGAGTGGTGATGAAATGGTGGATGTATCCCGAAGGACTCGCTGTCTTGCTAAATTATGCTGCTTCCACGATCTCTCATGCAGGATTTGGCCTTAAAAGCGTAGTGCAGGCATGATCTTGTAAACTGGCTAATCCGTGGTCTCACGCATGGCAGGAGGGAGCGGCAGTGCAGTGCAGCCAGCGCCCGTGGCGCTGATGCAGGCAGACACCCAACGGCACTACCGGAGGCCGACGGTATTTGTGTCCCTCATCAGCCAGGGCCTGACCAGATTTATATTTTTTTTTCCTCAAAGGAGCTGGACTTCCAGAAGTCTCAGGTTCAGCAAACAGGCGACAAGTTTGTGTCTGTCGTCAGCCAGTTCATCACATTAGCCAGCTTCAGCTTCTCGGATGTTGAAGATCTTCTGATGGAAGCAAAAGAGCTGGTAAGGTCACCAACATCCTTGAGATCTGGGTAGCATTTCAGCCTTTCCTCCAGCCAAGGAGAGGTGGTCTTGGCCTTCCCAGAGCACATGCTGTGTGTTAACCTCTCGGATACTTCCCCCACAAGATCATGCGAGTGGCCTGCTGAGACCCTGACATGAGAAAGGTGCTGAGCTGCTCTTCATGGTTTGTTTGGAGTGTGTGGGTGGGTACATCCCTGTCTGTCCCCAGGGCCTTTTTCCTGCTCCCCAACTCAACATGCCAGAGGATCGCAGGTCAGGCCAGCAGACTGCTTCTGGAATGCAAGATGTGCTGTAGAAAGCTGTGAGATACCTGTCTATCTTTTGGAAGTGCAAGGCAGGGGATAGCCATGGGAGAGTTGTGTCCATCAGGGGAGGACATGATAGGTCATTTGTGAGGATCTGAGTTTTGGTGAAGAGTTTTCACTCAAGCCTAGAGGGCTTGCTTTGCTTTCCGTGTCTTAAAATGGAAATATCCCAGTTTTGGTGGCTTTAGAGTTAGGAGCGTGGCAGCTGGGGCGTCTTGGCCAATGAAGGCTGAAGGTGGCAAGAAAGCAGGCTGTTCTGTCTGGTGTTGATGGAAGAGGAGGAAAAAATGCAACCAGGTCTTCAGGCAGGACATGAGAGCACACAGAGGCTGATATCAGAGACAACACAAGCTACCCAAGTGACCCCACTTCTATAGGGCAAAATAACATCCGATGTGTAACTCCAATCTGAGACCTGCCCAACTCTTCTCTTCAGAGAAGAGGGAGAGGAGCTCAGTGACATGAACTGAGGCCACCTTCAGACCTGGTTAGAGAAGCTACTTAAAAGGTTCACCTTCCCCAGAGTAATGCCTTGGTGAGTGCTTTGCAGCCATGTGCAATGACCTCTTGCCACGTTGTCCTTTTCTCCCTACCAGGCTGGTTTAAATCACAGCAAAGGGGTGGCTGTTGGCTGACATCTGTGATTCCCAAGCACCTTCTGCTTCCCCTCTTTCAGCAAAGAGGCACACAGCTGGTTTCCATTTCCTTCAAGAACAGTCCTCCAGTATCTCCTCCCTGGCCTAGCCTTCATCTTGATTGAAACGGCAGGGAGATAGTCCAGCACAGGCCGTTTTAGAGGTCCCATCCTTGTCCCACTGCATGAGCTACCTCTCCAAAGACAGAAGTTACCAAGTGTCACCACCTCCTTCTCCCTGGTTGTACCAATGTCCAATTGGCATTGTCCTTCTGACCATCCACTCATGCTTGGGTGTTAGGATTGACTATTGCCTTCCTGAGGCCATGGCTGACCCAGGCCACCCTTTTAAACTGTTGTCGGTAATCTGGCAGATCTTGCCTGCAGTGAGTTAGGACTGCGGAGATGGTGACGAATGCTCTGCAATCTGTATCGTCTTCTGCTGACTTGGCTGGATCTGGAGGAGAAGGTCTGTTGTCGTCTCCAGAGCCCATCGAAGTCCACTCTGAAGCAATGAGCAGCTGTTCCCATGGTTATTGGATAGGATGGGCTGTGCGAAGTGCACCAGCTCTTTGCTTTTTGAACACATGTCCAGATTCAAATAGTGTTACTGCTTTCTCTTACGAAAGCAGAAACATCATCGTTTTATAAACTTTATATCCTGAGGGTCACATTTTCAGCCTTTCCCCCCAACAGAATCTCCTGTAACATGGCAGAGAATTTAATATCTTGATGAAAATCAACAAGAATAACCTCAATTATTTTGACTTATATAGTGGCACCTCTCAGATTCCTCCCTGCATCTTGAAGTGCTAAGTCTCTTAAGTAAACAAAGAAATAAAAATGCCCTAAATGTCTTTTGAAGAGCCTGGGGCACCCCTGCAAATAAAACTAAATCATACAGGCAGGCTTTAAAAATGTTCCTCTCGGTCTACCCAACAAAATCAAAGCAACTAATAAATCTGTTTGTGCTTTGATTTTGTTTTTCCTTTCTTTTAAGCGTGCTTATCTCCAAAAGCGCCATCACAACTTTAACAAATTTTCTGTGCACAAAGAGTCTCCTTCAAACTGGAGGTGAGAACAAAGGACGTCAGTCCCAAGGACGACTCACGGGCTCCTTGGGGAACGGGACGCTTCAGCGGATCGTGGATGTCCTGTCCTGACCTTTGCTACGGCCTCATTCGACTCCCTTACATTAATGGTGTGCAAACAGCACAAAAGGCCGGAAAACTCCCTATTTCCCTACCCAGGGCTGTGCCTGAGCCTGGGCAGAAATGTCTTTTAGAAGTTTCACCAACACATTTGGTTTCAATAGCAGAGCATGTGGCAATGATAAATAATACCCCAAAAATACTTCAAAGAAAAACTTAAAAGTGCGAGTTTCCCTTCCCCTGCCGTGTTTACTATTAGTTTTATGTCTTTGGTCTTCGGTCCCACAATATTTTGCTTCCTTATTTTTACTGCTGCTTAGTTAATAAAGAGCTGGGGTGGGGGAAGGCTCGGCAGAGCCGGAGGCAAGAAGGGGAGAGGGGGCTCGGGAGCGATCCAGGTCGGCTCTTACAGGGCAGCAGGTAAAACATCAGATGATTTATTTCATGTTTAAGTCAAGGCTTGATGAAGCAAAGCCCTGCTCTCTGCCATGGCCGCTGGAAGCATTTCTCTCCGCTCCATCAGGTCGAAGGCTTCCCATGGGGGGGTTTCACCAGAGTGGTGGGTATCTCCAAAACTGATGGACCTCTGTCTGCTTTATCCCAGTTTTCCAAAGCTGTGAAGCATTTTGGAGAAGACACAGACAAAATGCAGCCCGATGAGTTCTTTGGCATCTTTGACCAGTTCCTTCAAGCCGTGACCGAAGCCAAGCAGGAGAACGAGAACATGAGGAGGAGGAAGGAGGAGGAGGAGCGCCGGGCGCGCATGGAGGCACAGGTGAGCGGGCACCAGCAGGTCCAGCAGCACCCCTGGGGCACCCGGGGATGGCAACCATGCTGTGCTGGCCCCCACAGCTGCTCTTGGCCATAGTGGCATGGGGAGCACTGAAGACTGGGCAAGGAGCTTCTATGCTCTTAGACCCACCTGCTTTTCACTGTTGATTGCTTAACTAACAAATGATCTTGGGTTGGTGAGATCTTGGAACTAAAACATGCAGCACAGCTGATGCTGCCTGTGGGCTGCAGTGACCCACCAGCAGCAGCCACGGGGCTGTGGACCTCAACCCATGGGTTGTATGAATAACCCTGACCAGCTCTTGCGTGCTAAGCACCAGAGTGGGAAACTGCTCTCGTTTCATGGGTTTGGGGGTCACCGCGCGTGTGTTGGGCACCCCCACAACCATCTGCACAAGAGTGAGATGTCTCCTTTCCCCCCCCAACTGTGGCACACAGCTGAAGGAGCAGCGGGAGCGGGAGCGCAAGGCGAGGAAGGCGAAGGAGAGCGGGGAGGAAGGCGGCGAGTTCGACGACCTCGTCTCGGCCCTGCGCTCAGGCGAAGTCTTCGACAAGGACCTCTCCAAGCTGAAGCGCAACCGCAAGCGCATCGCCAACCAGCTGGCCGACAGCGGCCGCGAGAGGCCTGTCACCAAGCTCAACTTCTGAAAAACAAACAACAACAAAACCCCACAAAAAGACGCGGGTTAGTCTTTCTGAAGTGGCTGGGGGGGAGGTTGTTCCCATTATACTGCCTTGCGATTCAAAGCGAAACAGTGGCACGCTCTTTCTCCCTGCGGGCGAGTGTGTGTGTGTATATACTGTGTATATAGTCGGGTCGGGGGCATGGGTGGAGGTGTATGGGCATCCCACCCTGACGGGTGCCAGCGCCGCCTCCTCCCCTTCAACCCCCTCTGAAAAGTAGTTCTCCCCATGCACAAGCACAATGCCGCGTCCGCGGAGCAAGAAAGGACCCAACCCAGAGACGCCGGCGGTCCCCATGGTCCCCAAAGGCAGTGGGAGCCTTTGGGGAGACCCGCTCCCCGCCGCCCTCCTGCTGGGACCCCCCCAGGCCGTTCGCAGGGGACACCTCGCGCACAAGCCGAGCGGTTTAAAGAGGAAAAGAAAAAAACAAAGTTGACTGAACTTTAATCTGTTGGTTGTTTTTTTTCTCGTTGTTGTGATTATTCCAAAAAACTCGCACATCCGCGCTTTCGCGCTGGTTCCCGAGCTCGGCGCCGCGGGCGCTCCTGGCGATGCTCTTCCCATCGTCCTTGGGAAACGCTCTTTTTCCTCTTACCGCAACCTTGCTAAAGGAAAAAGTTTACCCCAAAGTGCTTATCGCTCTAACGCCACACAGACGTATTTATACTTTTCTAACGTTTTCTGGCCCAAGACGGTGGGGAAGGTCGGTTCTCGGAGGAGACGAAGAGCATAAACTTTTGCGTTGTAATTTTTATTCTTGCTTTCTGTTCAATGGGACAAACTGTATCCTCTGTAAAGGTGGGTCAGGACTGAGGGTCTCTGAACTGAGGGGCTGGTGCAAAACCCGCCGGCTTTCACCCACCTTCTTTTCTTTTTCCTTTACCGGACACACAGAAGCAGCGATGCCAAGAAACGCTCGTCTCTTAGCCAGGTCCTTTTTCGACTGGTTTGCTGTTCTTTGTCATTGCAAATTTGTAAGCAGAACTACCTGTCAAATGTCAGTCCAAAAAAAAGACAAAAAAAAATAATAAAAATAATTCAAAGCTCTCAGGGAGTAATAATTTAAAGGTTTAGAAAATTAAGAATTGGAGAATAAAAAGTAACCACCATTAACATATTAACATTTCTATTCTTAAATTATGCTGAGTATATAGAGGACTGTTACTTTTTACTTTTATTTATTTGTGGTGTGTTTTTTTAAGAAAAACAAACCAAAACCTTTTTATACCACCAATACTTTTGTGATCCTTTTTTTTTAATTTGTTTGTTCTTTTTCCTGTGGAGAGATGAGTTTGTCCCTGTTGCACTAGATATTAACACTATTTGAAATAAGGTTGGTTTTTTTTTTTTGTCGGATAATCGGTATTACTGGTGGGGTATGGGATGTCAGTTAACTATATGTACTGTATAGCAAAAGTGCTGTTTAAACTAATTTGTATTAAAAAATATGGTTCTAAGCACCTGAAGGCCGCAGGGTCTGCGTGCTGAGTGAAAGCTGTGAAATCTCTCTCTAACCAGAGTTGTCAAGAGCTGTGGTTTTACCATTTTGTTCTTTTCTTTGTTGCAACTTTTGACGCACTGTAGATTAAAAAAAAAAAAAGAAAAAGGAAAAAAAAAAAAGACTTTCTGAGTAGCATTTAAAGCATTAACAAATAAAGCAGGTAAGTGCAAAAACAAGTCCAGCACCTCGTATCCAAGCAGCTGCAAAACCTGCAGATTATGTTCAAAGGTGGAGTTAAGCACTTTGCTTTAAGAAGGAGGGGGAAATAAAGACAAAAGGTAATGATAATACTATTCCTTAACTAAAGTGCCTCTATTTATATTTTTTATTTATGGCTGAAAAAATGGGGCTGATACAATTGAGGGAATGGACTTTGGGGGGAATTTAAAATATTAAAAAAAAAAAAAAAGAAGGAAAAAACAAGGTTAAAAAAGTCTGGCCTCGATGGTTTAAGGAATGGTTGGTCACACGTGTTTAATCCGAAAGGCGGTGGGAGTCGGAAAGGGCGATCGCCTCCCGGGGTCCCTGGGTGCGGGGCTCGGCCGCCAGCACCCACCCCGGCTCCTGCCTCCGCGACCCCAGTGCCACATCAGGACCTTTCCTGACAGATTTCCTCTTGCCCTTCCAAACCTGTTCGTTTTTTTTGGTTTTTTATTGTTTTACAAAAGCCTCATTATCGGGCTGAGTTTGCCATTTCTTTGTTTTCTTTCAAAAAAAAACAAAAAAAAAGAAAAAAAATACTATATCTCTATAAATAAATACAAAGGCTGTGTGCAGGTAATTCCATGTGCCATTGTCGAAAACTACTTTTAGATTGGTGCTGGTGTAAGTAGCCACTCTTTTCTCTTGGGTGTGTATTTTAAAGATGATTTTTTTTTTTTAGTAATGCCAAAAAGGAAAAAAAAAAATTAATTCCATAATAATTTGTAAACTGAAGTATATGTCTTGGACCTTATTAGCTTCGTAGTGACCAAGGTAGTCTGTTAGGTGCAAGGATGTTATTAGTCTTAGCTAGCGGGAAATGCTGTGTAATGTTATGAGACTGTACATTTTCTAAGATGGCAATATGCAATAAAGAAAAATGATTTCGGTGAGTGTACACGGCAGAGCCGCGAGTTATTTTTCAAACCAGCAGCGTCTCCCCAGGGTCACTGGTGGGAAAAAAAATGGGATATTTGGGGTTTGAGACAGCTGTTGAAGTTCGGGTGTGTTTGCAGTCATTGCTGGAGTTGGCTGATGACTCCACTTCATCGCTCTCCGGCGCATTGGGTTTTAGGTGGTCGGGGTTTTTTTCCACCCTCCTGGCTCCAGCATCCTCGTGGTCACCCGCTCGTGGGCTCTGAAACGCCTCCCAGTTAGACACCCCATTCGTGTCTCCCTGCTTCGTTGCGGCTCATGCCGGTTCCCACCTTGCCGACCAGCCTTCCCATGAGCCTGCACTGAGGCAGCCGACGGTTTTGCATCGTGGGATCAGATCATCTCCCTTTCTCCAGCTGACGGGGCAGAGCCCGTGGTGGCTGGGCTGGCCAGCGTGCCTCTAGCAAGCCTAGCTAGACACACCAGAGAGGTTTTCTTGGCAGTACCTCAAACGCCTCTTGGCCTATTCACGCTCACCCACCCGGCCACACCGTTGCCATTCCTGCGCACCTTCCCATCTGGGCTCTGTGTTATTTTTCTTCTTTTTCCAATGTTCTTTGTATTGAGTGACCTTTGCAGCACCCAGCACCCCCAGACCCTGCTGGCTGCAGCGACGGGAGTGCCTGCACCATGGTCAGACCCATACGCTTTCCCCTTAGATCAGGGCTTTCCCCAGTATAACCAGTAAGTCGGCACCGAGCCAGCACAGATGGGGCGTCTAACAAGTCCCTGGGCTTGTTGGGGCCTCCTGTGGTGCAACCCCACCCAGCGCCGAGGCTGGCAGACACGGCAACTTTCTCCTGTTTATATCCCATGGCCGATGTTTCCTACCACGGAGCGTATTTATGACCCAGCATTGGTCAGATTCGGGCTGGCGGGGAGCACGGGGCGGTGGTGAAGAGCACGGCTACCATCGCAGTCAGGGGGGCTGGTGATGCCATGCAAAAGCAGCCCCAGGCTGTGTAGTGAAAGGACCCAAGCAAAAGGGGAATGGCTTCAGCTGCTCTTCCCATCATAAATCCCCGTGTCCCCAGCACAGGGTGCATCCGTAAACGGGTGTGAACAAGCTGGCCAAACCCTACAACCCGATGAGGACCTGAAATTCTGGTTGATGGCAGATTGTAGGTTTCCTGGGCCACTCCAGTGGGTGACACAGGATGGTCCCCAGGAAGGGAATGGGGTAGCAGTGGGAGATGTGAGAGAGATGAGGCATAGCTTTTTATTCATCTGAGATACTTCAAGTGAAAAAACCCTAGTAATGTGCAAGCTTCCCAGCCCACAAACCTTCTGCAGGGCTGAAACAGCAGCATCTACGGCATCAGAACATAAATTTGAGATACAACGTTTGTCACCCCAGAGGAAAGGGGGCTGGGGCGGGCGCTGTGCTGGACTGGCATGGCTGTGCTGTGTGAGGCCACGTCACCAGGCGCTCATGTCCACCAGTGGGCTGGCCAGCTAGGTTTTCACCTGAAAAAGGGCTTCTGTGCCCCAAATCCTGGCTGCTCCCTCCAGTTAAAGCCATGAGGAGGATGTCCTGGATGGGCCAAACCTGCCGAGACCCACCGGTGCCAGGGGAGCTGCCAGGCATGGCGCTCCCAGAGGAATTGCCCCATGGGGCCACCCGGGTTGGTGGCACCAAACCTGCTGAGCCAGCCTTGGCCGCGCGCCGCTCCAGCCCGGCGGCTTTCCCCGTTGCCGAAGGCTGGGGCGACTGGGAATCCCGCCGGAGCGAGGAGTGTCAGATGTCATCTCCCACACTCAACCTGTTTTCCTTGGCATTGTGCCCCAGCTTGGAAAAGATGAGTCAAGAGGTTGGGGCGATGACCTGATGCAGAGACAGCATTGCATGCAAAGCTCAGCAAGTAGGACAGACACGGCTCGACGGGGAGACACGGGGCTCCCAGCACCGCCGGCAGCACTGCTGCTTTGGTGCCACTGG
Organism: Phoenicopterus ruber ruber; assembly: GCA_009819775.1. Lineage (NCBI taxonomy): Eukaryota > Metazoa > Chordata > Aves > Phoenicopteriformes > Phoenicopteridae > Phoenicopterus > Phoenicopterus ruber. Next base: position 6,944,458 of record CM020219.1, read on the forward strand.
CAAGGGGTGGCAGGGTGCCGGGTTGGCAGGAGCTTGCTAGACTTCATGTCCAAAAATACTTATTTACTCCCAAGGGAGGGCACAATGGGACCGATGGATCTGTCAGGGTTTGACATCCCTCCTGGAGAGATGGGAGTCGGACTCTTCTCCCTAGTAACAGACAACAGGACAAGAGGAAATGGCCTCAAGTTGCGCCAGGGGAGGTTTAGATTGGATATTTGTAAAAATTTCTTCACCGAAAGGGTTGTCGGGCATTGGAACAGGCTGCCCAGGGAGGTGGTGGAGTCCCCATCCCTGGAGGTATTCAAAAGGCGTTTAGACGAGGCCCTAAGGGATATGATTTAGTGGGGGACTTGGTAGTGCTAGGTTAATGGTTGGACCCGATGATCTTGGAGGTCTCTTCCAACCAGAACAATTCTATGATTCTGTGATTGGGAAAGGGTAAGCAAGGCGAGGACGTTGCTAGTCCTGCTCCCACCTGTGTTGCAGCTGGACCTGGCTCTGTCCCCGATGCCAGTACCCACGTCACAGCTCAAGCAGATATTCTGGGGTAAAATTGCACTTTGCCAATGTCATGATCTCACCCGGCCCGATCACCAGATCCTTGCGCAGGGCTGGCGCTGATGGAGCACCCCAGGAACAGGCTCATCCCTCAATGCAGAGACCAGCGTAGCAATAAAGCCCCATAAAAGCACCTGGGTATTTCTGTACCAGCCTGTGCTGTGGGGTGAACATGCCCTTCAAGCTGTGCTTCTGGGGGGTACGGGAGAGGCCAGGCTGACACAAAGGCTGATGGGTGCGGGAGGCTGTGAGCCATCCCCATCCCTGTCCCCATCCCCATCCCCTCTCCCGCAGCAAACCCTGCAGACATCTCTCCTGTGAGCGTACTCCCTGGCATGGCTCAGGGTCCTGCAATATACGCATGTGAAAAGGACAGTTCTCCATTTTAATCAGCAGTGCTCTGACCTGAAAACTCTGAGCACTTCATATTATTTTTAGCCTCAAACTGGGCTTGATGCACGTGTGCAGGTGAGCCAGGGAGAAAGCTGTGAGCCTGTGCTGCCGGGCCCCAGCGGAGCCTCAGGAAAGGCAGCACCACCATCTGCTGGCACTTTCCAGACTTCGCGGTTTTAGACCTGTCTTGACTATAAAATCAATCCTGCGTCTTGCTTTCCTCTGCCAGACCTCTACTGTGGTCTGAAAAGTTCAGTGTTTTCTGGCTGCGGAACAGTCAAAATGCTAAATTTTATATTTAAGTTTCCCCCAATGTAGTTGAGGGGGGATAATTTTAATTCTACCCATTGTAATTCGAGTCACATAGCCAAAGGTCACAACGTGTGGCTTCACTGCGACTTTCGGCACTGCCCGAGCTTCAGGTTGGTGCACTCTATGTGCGCATGCAGGCAACACAAATGCATGTACGCATAAGATAAACTAACTCAAAATACTTGCATGGGCCATCTGAACTTACCTCCATGGCTTTTGAAATCATGGAGTGCCCCACTCCACTAGAGTCCCCCCCAGGGCTTGTCCGGACGCTAGGGTCCGTGTTGGGAGCCCGTTTCGTGCAGGCTCCCCTTGCTAAAACCCAGCTTTCCTTGCACTCTGCTGTCATGAGCTCAACATTAAGGTGGAGTTTCCCAGTTCCCAGGGCAGGTCTGTGAAGATAAGTCATTGAATTGTCATTTTTCCATTACTTTCTTTACTGGCCCATATTCCAGCATTTGCTGACGTGCCCGTGCTGTCAGTCCAGAGGGGTAGGACACATTCACTGTGTGTTTGGGCAATGGCAAGCAGAGCTGCCCTAAACCAGGATTATCCTGGGCACCAGGACAGCACGTCCGGAGGACACGGGACAGCCAAACGGAGCTATGCTGCTGCTGCCTAACCCATCCCTTGGCTTTCCAGGACGCTGCTGTAAGCATAGCTGGGCTGGGACAGTGCCCGCGGCTTTACCTGGGCTTTGGGCACTGCGGGGTACCGGCAGCTTTGCCATCTGCTTGAATTTGTGTTTGGGTATGTTCACACAGCTTTACTTTGCCAAGCTCTGTGCAGAGCATCCCCTGGGCTCAAGGAACGGTGAGGAAGCCCCAGCCTTGTGCTTCACTCAGCTCCCGATCTCTGCCCAAGACCCTTTTACTGTGAAATCGGAGTGTGAAGCACTCAGGCAAGACCTAGTTTCTACAACAAATCTTTCCAATGTAATAGCAGGGGGCGATCATCGTTTGAGTTAGTTACATTTGCTGGAAAAAATCCACAATTCAGATGCTGTATTCAAAACTTGACGTGACTTCAGGGACGGTATATTACCAAATGTTCTGTAAAATGCACCAGACTGAGCACAGCAGCCACAGGCTCAGGTCAGGGAGGAGCACAAGTGCCGCGGCACATTAGATTTCACTGGAGAAATAAGTGACCTGGTTACTCAGAGTATTTTTTTTCCCTGATGCTGAGATTAGTTCAGAGCATGTTGCTAGGTCGGGTAAGCAAATTACATTTATGTGGCTGTGAGGGAATTGCTGGGTGAGCAATTTAAGATAAATTTATCTCACTGCTTTTGTCCACGTCTATGACCCTGAGGGTTTTTAATTTGTAGGACCTATCCAGGGGGTTTTGTTCCTCACCAGCTGCAGCACCAGCGTCTCCCCAGCTGCCCCCTGCTGCGGTGGGGTGGGGTGGGTTAGCTGTCAGCCTCAGCTAGGAGCCAACCCAGCTCCTGCGCAGCCCCAACCTGGGGACAATTTCCACCCGCTCTGAGTGTGCACACTTTGGTGCACCCTCTGGTCAAGCCCCCGAGCGTAAACCTAAGTGTTTAAGCCTGCGTGTCAGTACCGCTGGCAGAAGCCGGTGGAGAGATTCCTGCTGCCTTCAGGCAGACTTGCTCCGGCCCCCGGGAGAAACAGGGATGTTCCTCCAGATGTGGAAGGGCAGCGCTGAGTATTTCCACTCCCGATCTCCACCCTGGGAGCTGAGGCGTGTCATTTTCCTAAGTGACCACCCCAAAGTCACCCCTGCTGCAACCTTCTGCTTCTCCTTATGGTGACAAGGAGGAGAGGGTGTCCCCATGTCTGAAGGGAAAGCAGATAATGAGTGAAGCACTGAGGTTTGCAAATGCCTTTAACTCTTCAGTGCACACAACAATAAAACCCCTCTAAGAAAAGGTGCAATCCTCTCTTCAGAGCAAAAACACTTTTTTCAGTTTATGAATCCCTTCAGATGCTCCCTTGTTTATTAGTTTCTGAGCTGACTATTTATGGAAGAGATAAGGTTGAAAATAGTGTATAAAGGCAAGAACAATGGATGCATAAAATTAAGGAACCCAAGTATTTGGAAATTGCTCCCCAATCAGTTTTGTGGGCTTCTGCCAGTGCTTGCCTTTTTGAAACCAGCTGAACCTGGAAGAGCTCAGTGGCAGCAAGTCAATAAATAGCACAAATAACAAACGGCTCCTCTCAGAGTGAATTTACTTCCTCTGCTGAATCATAGCTGGATCCAGCTTATCCTTCACGATCAGCCCGTGGGCACACTGGTATGCTGCTTCACCCAGTACAAACAGCCCGAGCAAGGCTTCAGGGCTTGACTGCTGCTGGAGCAGCAAGCACCAGCACGGCCCCTCCAGTTGGGGTGCCAAGATGAGTGCAATGATCCCTGCGGAAAACACATGGGTGGTTCTTCAGTGGCGGCTATTACAGGTTACACTAGAAGAGCCTGGGTTGAAGGCTCAGCCAAAAACTCGCCCCTGAGGTGTGTGGCGCTGAGCGCAGCGTGGCGATGCCCACAGTGATGGGGACAGGAGCAGGGCAGGGCTGTACAGACACGCCAGCCTGGCCCGGGAACCGCTTGGCACAGTGCTGCCAGCTCCCCGGGACAGGAACGCTGGGGGGTGTCACCACCTGCCGTCCTTCTGGCACAGCTGCCTGGCGAGGAGGGGGTCTTTGAGAGTGAATCCAGTGCAGGATCTGACCCCCAGCACACATCATGCTGTGCCAGCATTCCCTTTGCCTTTGAGCCCCTCTTGCTAAATCTCCTCTGGCTTTGGTCAGGGCCTCCTGGGGTCTTCTTGACTGAGCAGATCATCCATCATTCCCCAACTAGACTAATGCAGGACCTGGTGTTGCGCCCTGGGGTTTCTGCTACTTTCACATTGATTTCCCCAGAGACTCATCCATTTTATGCCACTGAGAGGGATTTACAGCATGTCTCTCCATGTCACTTTTCCTCCTGTTGCTCACAGTGGTGGTTTCCTAGGAAAAAATATCTAGAAATGCAGAGCTGTTCCCCAAGCACTTCAGCTGGGGTGACTGCAGATGGTTCAAGACTCAGGCAGCATGCTGCCAGCAGCATGGCGTTAGAAATCCATTGCTCCTTTGCAAATTGGGAACAGCAAGAGGGCTGGCCATGGCACAGGGAGTGCCTCATCCTCCCACATCCAGCCCCAGCGAAGCCACTGGGACTCACCCCACTGCTCCTGGCAAGCTCATGGCTTGCAGCAGCAAAGCAGCGCAGCGCAGCTGGGCATGGCATCACCCAAGCCTGGATCCCGTCACGGGTTACTCCTCCTGCAAGATTTGGAACCGTTTTAGTCTTCCGGTGCTTAGTTACTACCTTGTGGCTGTGTCATGCTTTGCAAGCAGATCTAGAGGTGCACCCATTTATTATTAGTAATCAGAGTCACTATACAAAAATACAAGCGCAGCCAGAGGGGAGAGGCAGCTCTGCCGCATCAGGACTGATCTCCCCAGGCATCCAGGCTGCAGTTTTTGCAGCTCTGGAGAGCGTGCAGCACAGACACTCACCAGCATTGCACCAAATGCCACTTTTTGGATGTGCTTTCCAAATTATTCATCTCGGCCTCTATGACAAACCTTCCAATGAGTAGCATGTGTTGAGTTTAAGGATGACTACTGAATCCATCTTGGAAACTAGGTTTCAGAGAGGTACGCTTAGGGCTGGCACCGCATTGGTCGCAACCCTTGCTCTGAATGTTTTTATTTGGGACACAGCAGTCCTGAAGGCACAGTGGTTGATCTCATTAACAGAAGGAGGCTTTTCTTAGGATCATTAGCGGAAAGGCTGTGCTGGCTGCTCAGATCTCTGCTGGTATCTACTGGATATGCAAACCAACACCAGTGCTGAAAGAGAAGCGGGGATGGGGGATCACATTCACGTGAGCTATTCTCATTCTGGTGATTACTGTCAGCTATTCCAGCCCATCAGGCTGTCACTTATAGACTGCTAATTGTTCATACTTCGTAAGTCATGCACAAAGCATTTGCTTTGAATCAAGACTTCTTCCGGAGATTAGGAAGGAAGTGAAAAATAATGACTTGAATGAATCTGATGATTAAATCAATGGCAAAACTACCACTGACTTCAGTTGGAACAGTACCTTCTAAAATGCTTGTCATTCATCAAGACTTAATGTTTTCCTTCTCAGATATAATGCATCACTTATATCAGTGGCATGCGTATCATTGCCAGATAGTATGGCACTCTTAAACCAAGGGTAAGTATACTGGAAAGTCAACGAGGGACAAAAGAGCCCAAGGACTAATTTTTAATTTGTGTTTGACTAATGTTGACACTGGTATCCAGGGTTGAACTGGTCTTCAAATCATGTGAACTGCTCTCTCTCTTATGCCGAATACCCTGCACTGAATAATCCAGGTGATTTTTGAATTGGGGTGCTAAAAAGTGTCGCAACATCCTTTGCAGAGCCCTTGTGCAAATGAGATTGCGGTTTGCCTTGCATCCAGGCTCATCTCAGGGGAGGAAGAAGGAAAGAAGCATTGCAGAGCCACGGCTGGAGGGCTGGAGCCTCAAAACTAGTTTTGCAGTATCTAAAACCTCGGTGTCTTGCTGCCTTCTGAGTTCTCCCTCAGCCCAAAGAAAGGGGATCTCTAAGTGGGGTGACACCAGCATGGGCATGTAAGAGGTGTGGGGCTGATGGCCCCATAGAGGCTTGGCCAGGAGCCACCTCCTGCAATGTTTTCTTACCCGGGAACAAGCAGCTGCAACCATGGGCAGAGTTTTCAGAGCTGGGGTAAAACAGTGAGGTAAACCTCAGGTCTCCTTCTCCTGGATGAACGCATGGAGCTCTCGTCAGGTACAAGGACAGACTGACACGCTGGCTTGTGCGCTAGCATGGCCAAGACCTTCTCGCCCACTCTGCAGTGTTGGGGAGAGGCAGCAACCTTCAGCGCAGCTGGGACACGGCAACATTTCAAGTACCGTTTTGGCAGGCAGCCCGCAGCCTTTGGCGTGTTTTGTGTGTGTTTGCGTGTGTCTCTCTCTTCTCTTTGTGGTTAAGACACTTCACCCTTTGGTTGTATTTTTTAAAACACACTTTTAAAGATGTGGCTGTAGAGACCCATGTACCCGACTTGCTCAACAGTGCTGTGAGGAGCGGCTGAGGGAACTGGGGTTGTTTAGTCTGGAGAAAAGGAGGCTGCGGGGACACCTTATCACTCTCTACAACTACCTGAAAGGAGGTTGGAGCTTGGGTCTCTTCTCCCAAGTAACAGACGACAGGACAAGAGGAAATTGCCTCAAGTTGCGCCAGGGGAGGTTTAGATTGGATATTAGGAAAAAATTCTTCACTGAAAGGGTTGTCAGGCCCTGGAACAGGCTGCCCGGGGAAGTGATGGAGTCACCATCCCTGAAGGGATTTAAAAGATGTGTAGATGTGGCGCTTAGGGACATGGTTTAGTGGTGGACTTGGTAGTGATAGGTTAACGGTTGGACTCGATGATCTTACCAGCCTAAATGATTCTATGATTCCATGATTCCGAGGAGTAACAGGACAGGCACAGCTTTAAAACACAGGCTGGCTCTCTACTGGAGCTGCAGCAAGTCCATGTCAAAAAGGATCTGGTCAAGAATCTCCCCTTGCTACAGCCCAAGTTAGTGTTTAACAGAAATCTGCTAATTTGTGGCAGCCACCTGCCCTCCTTCAGCTCTGCACATACAAGGCTAATGTATGGGCTTAGTTCATCTACTCTGAACAAGTTTGTTCCATCTGGCAGAGAAAGCTCTTCTTGCATGCAAAAAGTAAAAAAACCCCTGTAAATCTGTGTGGTGCTAAAGACAGGAAGGCTCTAAATGATCACTTCTGGTCAAAGTACAGGCTCTGCTTCATGGCCACAGAGCGGCCAGGCTACAAAGATCCTTTCTCCTACAACACAGACTTCATGCCGCAATAAGGATACACGCCAAACATGCCACCTGTACCATGGCCAGAGGAAGGGAGTCAGGGTGCTGCTCTGCAGGCGATACATGCACTGGAAGTGGTCTGCCTTCGCCTGCTGTCTACACTGCACAAGGCTGATGAGTTTTGAGCTTGGACAGTTTTCCTTGCTTCTGTCCTCCCCGTGGCATTACAGGAACTTACTGTAAGGACTGTTGCTACAACTCATGGAGAAACATCCCTTCTGGGAAGGCAGAACCCCACAGGTTTTCTTTGCTATCTCCTGGATCGTAGTTAAAGTTTTCTATAGATAATATAAGAGTCAATGAGTGGTGGAACTCAGGCAAAAGCTCTTGAAGCTGTTCAAACACCAGAGTGTTCTGTATGGCAAATCAGCCCGCACCAAGCTCCTTGTTACCACCAGCCAGCTACCTAGGTAAGAGTTAAATCTAGTATCATTCACAACCACCTCTTTTGCTTTACGCTAGCCATACCTTGCTGCGGAAGGGCGGGTATGCAAGAAATTCCTGTCCTACCCTTCTAACAAGTCACTAGTGTTCACTGGCTGTCAAACAGCTTCTGTGAAAAGCTGTGGTTTTTCTGCACAGCTTCTCTCTGAAACAGTACAAATACACTGCTCAACTCGCAAAATCCAGGATCTGCAGGGCAAAGTATCAGTGCTGAGAAGTAGCCAAGGGTCAAATCTTTTCCTTGTGGACTTCAGGAGCATCACAGAAGGAAATTACATTAATGCTCACAGCATGAAAAACAGCTACATTAAAAATTTTACAAACAATTAGGTCTCTCTCTACTATCATTCATCTGGCAATTTTTTACAGGAGTTCCCTTCTCAAGGCTGGGCTGAGAATGATGCCAGGCTGAGATACTTTCATCTCCTGCATAAAAGACCATTTATTTCTTGTCTCACTTACAAAATAATGATAGTATGTTCACTTGGGTCACAAACAGTTGAAGAAGCTGGTAAAACAGTAACTGTGTTTTTACAGCCTGTACAGGAAAAACACTGCCTGTCTTTCACATCTAACTCTGGCAAAGATAAAGGCAGGCCCAATCTTAGTTTCTGATTCAAAATACTCATTTAAGGCTTTAGGCCTCTGGGCAAAAAAATTATACTGATAAATTCATATGAATTTATGCCATGCAATCGCACTTTCATTGTGTTATTTTCATTTTTTTTTCAATCGCAAACAGAGCTGGTTTTTAAATACAATACTCCAGCAGCACGTTGCTGCCATTAATACAGTAAGATCTGTTCTCTGCATATACACATTTTCACATGCTTAAGAGCACACGAAGAGCGCATGGTATTGCTTTACCCCTCCTTTCAGATACTCACCTCTCTCGCATGGCTCCTCTAAACATAGTTAAAATCCTTAGAGATGTGAGACACATGATGATGAGCTCAAAAAGGAAATGCACACCTTGTGCACAAACTCAGTGATACCATAGTCTACACCCACACCCTTTTCCTCAGTCTGTCTGAAGAACTCCCATTTCTCATATTCATAGTATTTTAAGCTGACTGTACCTGCAAAAAAAAAGAAAAGGCTGCTGAAATTCTGACAACTGAGGTTTCATCTTCCTTTCCCTCCCTCCCGGTATCACACATGCTCCCTGTCACAACAATTATTGTTTTGTTATGCCTGGGAGTTTGGAAAAAAAATTAAATCATCTTAGTAGATTGCTTTTTTAGCCTGTCCTACAGTCTATGACTTTCTGACTATCAGCACTTCCACATAGAATGGGTTAAAGCAACATTATCCTGCCATGATGCAGTTTTCACAGTGTGGTGTTTTCAGAGTGTCTTCCAGCTGCCAGTGCTCAGCTTTCAATTGCTTTTTTGGCACTTAACAAACAGCTCACACAGTCAGGCGGTTTGGGCTGTATTTGAGTGTCTGCCTCTTAGCTTCACTGTGGCACTTTCTGCAGGGCTGGAGCTATAGCTGTTTCGTTCTTGCAGTCAAGCTCTTGTACTGGCTGGGCTCGGCAGCTATCACCAGTGTGTCAGGCCTGCTGAAACGGGGACTTCCTTTCCCCATCGATTTCTTGCTGCTCATCGACTGGGTTGCCAAACCAGAGCTCGCACAACGGAGAAGAAATCACACTGTGGCTCACGCAGTCCCATCTCTCCAATTTCCTGGTAGTCTGGCTGCAAAGGGCTCCGAGCGTCGGGGCTCCCCTCATTTCCTCAGGGAGACAGCCCTGGGGCCCAAAGCCTCCATCCCCGAACCCCATCCCTTCACAGGCTGGTGTCGACGGTGTCCACTTTGGCCTGCAAGGTGGCCTCAGAGATGGTGTCTGGCTGCCCGTCCCGACAGAAGAGGACGGCGGGGTTCTTGCAGGCCCACATGGCCACCTCTCCCCCGCTCGCTGGGCTGGAGGAGGACGGGGCACTGCCCGGGGGGCCGCTGTGCCGGTTGACGTAGCGTTCCCGGACACGGTCAGCCCGGCTCCGGGGCTCCAGCCGGTGACCTGAGGCTGAGAGGTAGGCCGCCACGTTGTTCCTAGTCCTGTAGCCACCCTCACGGCTTCGCCGCAGCAGCACGGAGATGTTGGGGTTGCGGGCGGCATAGATGAGGGGGTTGATGGCGCCGTTGGCCCAGGCCATCCCGCTGGCCACAGCGTCCATGGTGGGCGAGAAGGGCAGGCGGCCGGCAGCAGCGGCCAGCCCCAGGATGCAGTAGGGCCCCCAGCAGCAGATGATGGAGACGATCATGATGAGGACGGTGGTGGCCGTGCGCATCTCCCCGTAGGCCCGCAGCAGGTGCCCGTAGGTGGTGAGGGGCCGCACGCGGCTCTCGGCCAGCCGCACGGCCCGGCAGATGTTGTAGTGGCAGAAGCACATGAGGGCGAAGGGCAGGAGGTAGCAGAGCACGATGAGGGCCGCGCCATAGGGCGGCCCCAGCCGGGAGGAGCCCCAGGGCAGCACGTAGACGCAGCGGTAGGCCCCCGGCCGGGCCTCTCGCCGCCCCTCGCCCGCCAGCCCGTACCAGGGTCCGGCCAGGGCCAGGGCGGCCAGCCAGACGGCGGCCAGGAGCTGGGCGGCGCGGCGGCGGCCCATCTTGTGCCGGGGCTGGCGGACGATGGCGCAGTAGCGGTCGAAGGAGAGGAGGGCCATGGTGAGGGTGGCGGCGATGCCCAGCCCGGCGTGGAGGGCGGCGCTGGCCAGGCAGAGGCGCTGCCCGAAGAGCCAGGCGCCGGGCGGGCGGCTGAGCAGGCTGAGGAAGGCCAGGGGCAGGCAGAGCAGGGCGCCCAGCAGCTCCGACAGCGACAGCGACAGCACGAAGGCGTTGGTGACCGTGCGGAGCTGCCGGTGCCGGGCGATCACCAGCACCACCGCCCCGTTGCCCAGCGCCGAGAGGGCGAAGATGAGCAGCAGCGCCAGCGCCTGCGAGGCCAGCGCCGCCACCGACCACCCCGCCGCCCCCGCCGCCGCCGCCGCCGCCCCGCCGCTCTCATTGCCGCCGCCGCCGCCGCGGGAGAGGTTGACCGGCACGGCCGCCGCCGGCTCCATGCGCAGCCTCATGCCCCGGCCCGCGCCGCGGCCGCAGAGGCGCTGCCCGCCCGCCCGCCGCGCTCCCCGCCCGCGCCGGGCCGCCGGCCCCGCCAGCCGCTGACGTCGCCCGGCCGCCGTTGCCCGGGGAACCGGCCCGGCCCGCCCGCCCCGCGGCCCGGGGGCGGGGGGAGCGGCGCCCCCGCAGCCGAACAGCGGGGCCGGGAGATCCCGGCCATCACGGCCGGGCTGCGGGCAGCGACCCCCCCTCACCCCACACCGGCATCATCCCCAGCCCGGAGTCGGGGACGGGTCCCCACAGCCCCTCTCCCCACAGGCCCACTCTCTCCTCACCGCCCTCTCCCCTCATGGCCCCTCTCCCCTCACAGCCCTCTCCCCTCACGGCCCTGCAGCCCATCACAAAGGGGCAGGGGCCAGCTCCCCCAGGACACTCCAGCGGAGGCCGGGACCACCCCCCACATGCTCTGGGCTGGGGTCTCACAAGCTGAGGGGCCAGGCCAGGGACGCCCACACAGGCAGCAGGACCCTGTCCCCCCGCTCCCAGCCACACTGGAGCTGCCTGCCCCTGCATGAAAAATTTCTTCGGGATGGGGATAGTGAACAGATAATGAAGTCTGCGACCCAATTAACGGCTGAAGAGCTTCCAACCTTTCTGTGCGGGGCTTCGTGACTTGCTGCCCCAGCTCTTCCCCGGGAGCCGGGCTGGGGGGCTGGTCACAAGTGAGATGCCCAGAAGCTAGAAACATGCGGAGGAGTTTGCTCCTGCAAGCTCGGAGGATGAGTGTGGCACTTCTTGTTCCCTCAGATCAGAGGCTGTAAGGGATTTATCCGGGGGTTATAGGAAAGCTGGGAGCAAGAGCCCCAGATGCCAGCCTAGAAAAACCTCCATTGGCAACACAGCCATTCTCTGAATGAGGGGATTTTTACAAAGTTACAGTTTTCCATTTGACAGAAGAAATTCTTCCCAGGCTTTTCTATGCCAACCTTTTCCAAGCTGTCCAATACGACTTGCTCCCTTCTGCTACATGAGCTACTGGGAGATGATCATTCTCATTTTGAAGTCTCATTTTAACAAGGTACACTCCCACGAGTGTCTTTGATAAACGAACACCATTTTGTCCAGGGACACAATGGAAATTACAGGCTCCGAGTGGTCTGAAGCTCTGCTTCTGCCCCTGCAAAAGCCTGCCTACAGCCCAGGGCTTGGTGTGGTTTGAACACCGGCACCCCTCCCTCGACGGACTCTGGCAAAGCACACATTGACTGCACTCTGCTGCGCAAGCTGCCCCCAGGCTGAGGCAAAACCATCAGTAAATAATTTTGCAATCAAAGGTCACAGTGGATCAGACCTTCGAATACAGCTACTCCTGTTGAAAGTTAACCACAGGGTATTTGCAGCCAGTGGTCCAAGATAAGCGAGAGAGGAAGGCTGAGGGAAGCAGCATGGCATGGACACGCAGCGGGGACTGGAGGGTAGGAACACCTGCACCCAGCCCCAGGACGCAGGAGGCTCGGGCAGGGGTGAGGCGAGCGCAGTGAGGAAGGGGACGTCTGGACAGGCCGGAGTAGGGCAGGCCGGGGAAGCTGGGGCATGGGACAGAGCAGCACGGCCGGCCGAGCAGGAGGCACCGAGGAAGAGCAGGCAATCCAAACCAACAGCCATGGTACGCTCAGTAGAGTCCTGGAAATGGGCTCCGGGAGTGAAAACAAGAGGAGAAAGGCAGTGCCTTCAGTTGGAGTTTAATAGGAAGCTGGCTTTGAAATCAGTAATTTGCAGGCGTAGAGAAGGCACATAAATTTGAGGACAGCTCTCCAAGATCAGCTCTATTTTCTGTGAATAATTATTGAAAAAAAGATTATGGCTTCTCAGAGCAGCCCATATATGCTAATCACATTGCACCCAATATGCTAATCACACCAGGGGAACACTGCCTGTTATCTTGAAACACGGCAGATGCTGTCACACAGCCAAAGGCCATTCCTGTTGCTCTGGCATATTGCAGCGAGCCATGGAGAAGCAGAACAGGAATGCGTGGGCAGGAGAGGCGCAGCACCATCAGTGAGGCTTTGCCGCTGCCCAGTGGCTCGGTTCACTTGAAGAAGAAGCCGTGTTTCAGCGGGTCCTCCTCTTCGACAGTGAAGGTGGCTGTACCGGTGTAAAAGGCTTCTCCCGAGACTTCCACGACAACAGCGTTGTAGTCCCCAAACTTGGCTTCCTGCAAAGGAATTAGGATCAGGGCAGAGGCAACAGGAGGTTCTCCACTCTCCCAGCCCCACAAAATGCCAGCGCTACCTGGCACTTAGGCAAGACACCCCTCACTGAGCGCTCTGCTCTGCCCAGGTACATCCCAAAGCGTGGAGCGGCCCTTTTACCACCTCACCTTGCCTGCACGAGCTCCACACCCACACGACTGCTGCTTCCCCGGCTCTGAGCACCGCCACAGCCTGGGTTTGCCTCAAAGGAGGCCGACAAGCTGCCGAGGTGGCCATCTGCACCCAGGGACCGAGAGCTCCCTGGGGCATGTCCAAACCTTCACACCCAGGTGCTGCCAGATGCCACGGGGCCAGGGCTGGGCCTGGAAATCTGGATGCACAGACCCAGCTTCTACATCTCTGAACAACGCGCTCAGCCTTTAAGCAGGGAAGAGGGGACTAAACCAGGAATCCACCCTCAGCTGCCACTGAGAACGGACCAGGCTGACTTATCTATATCAGCATTGGAGATATTTCTCACCCCAGTCCTTTCCTGATGGCTGAGGGAGGATTTGAAGGGAAGCCACGCAGCAGAATAAGGACTTTCTGTTACTTGCTTCCCTAATAAAAAATCCTGAAGCGTGAGGCTTGTAGGAAGGCAAGACCCCCAGGCACCTCCCTCCTTCCATATGCCCTTCCCCAGGCACAGGAAGGCTTTTCTGCTTCTCCGCTGAGTCGAGGCAACAGCACTTTTCCCGCAGTCCTCAAGGCAGAGGGAAAGTCCAGCCCAAGCCACTTGCCTGCACTGCCTTCCCGGTGAACAAGGACCCCGTGGTACTGCTCCGGAAGGTTCTGGTCTGATTCAGCTGGATGAGTCCCTTATGGTACTGCAAGGCGATGCGAGCTGTCACACCCGAACCTGTCGGACTTCGGTCAACCTACATTGAGAAGAGAAGATGAACCAGCTCTAGTATTTTGGGTTTAATGGAAAACAATATTGCTCCTCTTAGTTTTCTTTGCCACCTTTATACTGCGCTTGGAGGAAATACACCTAGCCCAGGGGTTTGTACAGAATCAGGACACATCACAAATGAGAAGATAAAATAAGCAGGCTTGGGGTACTTTCGGATTGTGATCAGCTTTGGCAAACTAGTAGGGATGAGGGATCTAATAAATATTGAGGCTATTTAGGGAGTGCTTGAAAGCTTCCCAGCATCAAAGCAAAAGGACAGAGAGGGGCAGATGACACCTTCCCCATTCTCACGCGCCAAGGTAGGATCAGTTCTCCTTATGCTAACTGAGAGAGCTGCTGGCGAGCCTGGGTTTTAAAACCTCCCAAAATACAGCGTTGGCCAGCTCCCAAGGCGATCTGTTCCAATGCTCCACACTCCCCACTGCTGGGAAGTCCAACCGAAGCTTCCCCCGCTATTTATGCAATACCTTATCCACGGCAGACAAGGATAAAAGTTTACACCCCCTCTTTTCTCTCCTGCTCTGTTGATCCCCAGCAGCTGTTCCCCAGATCAGGACTTTGAGAACATGTACTATGTTTGTTGGGATCCCACCTCAGCCCCTGAACTCCTGGGAAATTCCAAGCTACGGGGCATGGGTATGAACCTTTTTAAAATGCCACCGTCTAAGATGTGCAGAAGTATTTCCATCATTAGGAGCTAAAACTGAGTTCAGGGACACTCAGCTCTTCAGAGACATCACTGTAGCAGAAGCAACGATCACTGCCCAAAATGAGAAGAAGCAGAACCATCCCTCGTCTCAGCAGAGGATGTAAGAAGGGAAAAAAGTGGTGCCTTGTGTCGGAGAAGAGCCCGTTTCTGTACCTGTTCATCTGCAAACACACAGATGTTGGTGGTGGGCTCCTCACTAAAGGCATCTTTCCCGTCTGTCAGTATGGTGCCGTAGAGGAAAGCCAGGTCTTCGCTTTCAGGGTGATGAAGCTTGAACTGGGAACAGCACAGACAGGTTCACCAACGCGTGCAGCAGTTGGGCAGTCACCGTATGTGCCATTCATCTTCCTCAAGAGACCAGAGGAAGGGGACAAGGCCACACCGCTGCGTTTCCACCTCTGTTTCTCCAGTAACAGAGACGGACACAGCAGCAGGAAAGCGAGCTCCTTCTCACGCCCTTGTGAGGCTGGAGTAGGACTGAGAAATTCAACATGGGGCTGGAAGGATGGGACTCCCTCCCGTCCTGAGCATCTTGGGGGAATAAAGGGCCTCAGTCTGGTGCAGTCACCCCGAAGGGAACACGCTGGGGTACCACAGCGCGCTGCCATACCTGTTTCTTCACCGCTTCCGTCACCGCGCTCGCCGCATTGACGAGGTCTCTGGTCTTCGAAGCGCACACATCGAGGCCCAGCTGCTCAGCACTGAGAAAGGCATAGAACGTGCCACCATAGCCGACGTCGACCACCACCTTCCCGTGACCAGGGACGTCGATGGCCAAGTCTGAGCAGAGAAAGGGAGGGCAGTGAGGAGGGGAAACCATGCTGAGCGGTGGGCTCACGTGCGGAGCAAGGGAACCTGGCTGCATGCAAGGAGGAGATGGGGACAACAGCTCGAGTGGCATGTGACACCCTATACCATCCCTGACGGCCTCATCCAGCCTCTGGGGGACACCGGAATTTGGGAGGGAGTTGCCAGATGCCCCTCAGCCAGGGCACCAGCCCCACCCTGGCACAGCCAGCACCAACCCCCCCCCCCCAGAACCGGTGTGGCAGGCTCGGTCCCCACCGGTGGCAGCAGCGAAGGCGGGCACGCTGTGGAAGCGGACGGGGTTGCCGCTGCAGCAGCCGTCCCAGGGCACGAAGGCGGTGACGGGCCCGCAGGGGCAGCGCAGGCGGACGGTGGTCTCGGGGCAGCTGGGCGCCGCCACCAGCCCGTAGTCGAGGGCGAAGCGGCCGAGGGCCAGGACGGCGTGGCCGCACATGGCGCTGTAGCCAGCGCCGTGCAGGAAGAGGGCCGCCAGGTGGGCGCCGGCAGCGGCGGCCCCGCCGCGCACCACCACCGCCCCGTACATGCCGGTGTGGCCCCGCGGCTCGTGCACCAGCGCCCGTCGCACGTGGTCCTGCGTCGCCGCCACCTCCCGCCGCAGCGACAGCAGCGACAGCCCCCCCGCCGCCGCCGCCTCCTCCGCCGCCTCCAGCCGCGGGATGATGCGCAGCGGCTCGCCGCCCGTGTGCATCTCCACCGTCTGCAGCACCAGGCCCGAGGGCGAGTGCGGCGGCAACCGCCGTACCGCGCCGCCGCCGCCGCCGCCCGCCGCCGCCATCGCCCGCGCCCCGGCCGGGTGGGCACCGCGCGGGACACGCCCCCGCCCGCGGCCACGCCCCCGGGCGCGAAGAAGCCCCGCCCCTGCGTATGGCCTCGCCCACGTGCAGAGCAGCCCCGCCCCTTGCGCTTGACCACACCCACATCGCTGGAGGGAGTGGTGCTTGTCTCCACGTCGGAAGCGGAAGTGGCGCGTGCGGAAGTGGCTCGGAGGGGTCGTTGCTGGGTTACCGGGATGTTCCGCTCCGGTAGGACGGGCCGGGCAGGGGGCACCGGGCCCGGCGGTACCGGGGGGCTGGGCTGGGGCGGGTTGTCAGCGGCTGGCCCGAGCCGGGAGTGGGGCTCGGAGCCTCTCGGCTGCGCGGCGGCCGCGGTGTGCGAGGCGGGGCGGGCTGGATCGGATCGGATCGGAGCGCCGCGGTAACGCGGGCTGCGCTCTCCCCGCAGCTGTGGACATCCAGCCCGCCTGCCTCGGGCTGTACTGCGGCAGGACCGTCCTGTCCGTCAACGGCTCCGTGGAGATCTACGGGGAATGCGGGGTAAGTGCGGCGCGGGCGCGGCGCGGCCCGGGGAGCGGGGAGGGGGTTGGCCCCGCTCCCTCCAGGGCTGGGCCCGGCATTGGCAGCGCGGGCCGAACCGCTCCCGAGGCTGATGCGGATCCCGCTGTAAGCGGCACCGCAGCCCAGCCCCGAGGGGCCTTGGGGAGCGGGTGGAGACCGGGGCTGCAACGGACGGGCGGAGCGCCCTCACCGAAAGCTGAAGCTGCTCAGTGAAACGTTCTCTGAAGGAGGTGCTTGAGGCTCGGTGCTAAACCGGAGCCGAGCCGAGGGGCAGGCTGCGAAAGCTGGAGCAGAGCGGGATGGTACGGAGAGCTGCGCTGAAATCCCACGGGTTTTAGTGGAGTAGTGAGGGAGAGCAAGATCCAGGGAGGGTGGAATGAACGGGGAGCAAGAAACTGTGGGGAACGGTGGCTGTGAGTGTCCTGGTGACACCTTAGCCATGAAAGGGAGGTGGAGTGACAGCAGGAGAGGAGAAGGGAGTTTTGGATAAAGCCTTTTAAACATGCTTCACCTTTGTTTATATTAAGAAGCAAGAGCCAGAGAGACCAAGGCCAGTGTAAGCTGAGAAGTCACTGAGGTTGATGTTTCATCTCTTTAAAAATCAGATACATTTCTTGCCCCAGTACTGCTTCAAGCTGTTTTTCCAGGAACTGCAATGATTTCTTATTGGTACTCAGATGCTTTGTAAATACAGTCTCTGCTTTTTGTAGGTATGCCCCAGAGGTCAAAGAACCGATGAGAACAAAATCTGCCGGGAATGTATGGGATCTCCGGACCGCTATGACTGGCTGTACCTTGGCTTCATGGCCATGCTTCCCCTGGTTTTACACTGGTTCTTTATTGAATGGTATTCAGGAAAAAAGAGGTTCGTATGCCCCTCCTTTTAAAAAGTTATTGAAAAATGGAAATCTCGTATCCATGAGTGATCAATCTGAGATTGCTGAATTGAACTGTTGAGCAGTTCATGCTGCGGGTTGAGCTGGTACGGTCGCATGTACACTTCGGGCAGCTGGAGGGGGGGTTGTTTACAAATGTAAGATACCTGCAGGCCCTTCCTGCCGGTCACCGCCCTCGGGACATCGTCTGTACCTCTTTAATGCGGTGGTGCCCAGTCCATCTGGCAATTCGGGCTGGATTGTGTTTCCCAGCAGTGGGCAGGAGCAGCGTGTTGTGTCAGCCTCTCTCTCCTGGGCCAGACCTACTGCCTGCAGAGGCCCTGATAGCGGTGCTGTGTGTGGGCAACGAGAGAACGGGTTTGAGTTTTCTCTTTAGGAATATGTATACTGGGTTTTGGTCCTGATAGCACAGCTGATGTAACCTTTACGTCAGCATGGTGCATCATGGAAGTTCTGTAAAAGAGGAGTTTAAAACCACAGCTGTGTGTAGCCATCAGGTGCTAGGCTGGAACTTCTAAGAAGTAATGACTCTGGAGTGTACTGAACACTGAAAACACAGGGGACTGAGAGAGTTTAATATAACAATGTATACCATCTTTAACAAGATCTTGCTTATATCGTATGTAACAATGTTACCCTTTCTGAGATGCGTGGTGTCTTATCCCCACTGCTGCTTTCTTTGAAACTGCAACAGTGTGAGTGTTGTCGTCCCTCACCTGCCAGGATGCTCATGCTACAGCAAGCTCTCATTTAATAAGCTGGAATGATGTCCAGTCACATCTTACATGCTAAATCATCCGAGGTTGTAAATGAGCTTTCACATTCAGCTTCAGATATTTAACTTTTGATTCAAGCAGCGTTGTCCTATCCATGGTCACGGTGAATATTAACTCTGTAGAAGGTTCTGTACTGCATGGGCCTCCACTTCCCAGTCGGCGTTTCGATTTCCTATAGTGTCAGCAAAATAGTAGTAAACCTGTCTCTCTCCTTCCACAGTTCCAGCGCCTTGTTGCAGCACGTCACTGCCTTGTTCGAGTGCAGCATTGCAGCAATTGTTACGCTGCTCGTCAGCGACCCCGTCGGCTCTCTGCATATCCGCTCCTGCAAGGTGAAGAAGCTTTCGGACTGGTACACGATGCTTTACAACCCAAGTCCCGACTACATCACCACAGTGCACTGCACTCACGAAGCCGTCTATCCCCTGTGAGTGTAACGCCTTTTGTACTCCTGTCTGTCCCTTCCTTTCATACAAGCGTGTTTCTGTCTGTGCCTCTTCTCAAAGCTGCAGAAAGTGTTCAGATGTAACTCAGACCAATGAGTATTGGGCCCTGAAGTCTTTTCCTGCATTGAGCTGTTTTGTGTGTGAAACACTCAGCAACACCTAATTTCTTTCTGAGTCACCAAAGAAGGTGGCGTGGTCCAGGCTATTTAGCTATAAAGTGTAAGACTTCGGGTTTTTTCCCCCCTTTGCTGCCGCTTGACCATTTCCCCTAGGAAAAGTGAGCCCGTCGTTCTGTGTTTACATCCTTTGATTGTAAATTCTTTAGACTTGACTGACTCTAACCCCAAATTCCCTGGTTCTGAGTTGAGTCTGCAGGAGAAAAAGAACTGCACGTTTTAAGGAATTTCTCTTTTTTTCCAGATACACCATTGTGTTTATATATTACGCCTTCTGTCTTGTGTTAATGATGCTACTTCGGCCTCTTCTGGTTAAGAAAATTGCCTGTGGTTTAGGAAAGTCTGATCGATTTAAAAGCATTTACGCAGCACTGTACTTCTTCCCTATCCTCACCGTGCTTCAGGCTGTTGGAGGAGGCCTGCTCTGTGAGTTCCCTCCTAATAACACTAATAAACGGATCTATAAACACACGCTAACAAATGACTTATGGGAGGGAAGGGACACAACACTCCTTTTTGCTTTGAGAATAAGGATATAGTTTAAGGCTATTGTGAGGAGTCTTGCCTGAAACGGTTGCTCGTTAGTAGCCCTGTCCTAACCAGACTCCTGACCGACACTGCTTTGCCTCTGCCGGTGCTGCTGGAGGCTGTCCCTTTCCCAAAAGGGAATAGAGTGGGGTGTGGGAGGAAATTACCTCCGAGGGAGTTAGTTCCACTCTCTGCTCAGGTAGAGTTCGTCTGATTTCAGAGATGGATTAAAGTGTGAGTTGGGGGAGTTCAGCTGTCTTTGGTGTAGCTTCCAGCGTACTTGTCACATGGAGGGGGCAGGTGCCACAAAATCCCCGCTCAGCCTGACTACTTTCCTTGTTATCTTCCTTTTTCAATTAGTGATTTAAGTGTACAGTAACTCCTCCTAGAAATACTTGGCATCGATTGCGTTTGACAAAAGTTAAATTTGAAAACCTCAGACCTAAGTGTTGAATAGTGATGCTTGGCTGACCCTTTCTGCTGTGCCTGTTTGATGTGGTGACAAGAGGCGGGCTATAGTGGCTTAGTTTACTTCACACCCATGGTTATATATGGAAAAACTGTCTCCGCTGAAATGTATATAATGCATTCTTTTTCCTGCTAACGTGTTCAATGTTTGCCTTTAGATTATGCCTTTCCATACATCATACTGGTGTTGTCTTTGGTTACGCTGGCTGTGTACATGTCTGCTTCTGAAGTGGAGGTAGGTAAACGTTTCCTACGTGAAAACTCCCAATATAAAATACTTGAATGTGCGGAGACCACTTTGTCTCTTGCCTTTTCCCAGCAGCGTATTCTGCATTTGACTTCTCCTCTCAGCTGGAGGAAGCTCCTGCGAGACTTTCCTCTTGCAGTGCACTGAGAAACTGCTATGTGCTGGAAGGGCTCAAACCCGGGAGGCTTCGTACAGTCTCTGTGCGCGACCTATAACATCTCTTAAACATCAGGGACTAGGTAACAGGCTGAATGCTAACAGGATGCTGTGTTTGTTTTGCAAGTCTTTCAAGGATCTTCTTGTCAGGAAGAAAAGGCTCGTTGTCCTCTTCAGCCACTGGTTACTTCATGCCTATGGGATCATCTCCATTTCCAAACTGGATAAGCTCGAGCAGGACCTCCCCTTGCTCGCCTTGGTACCTGCGCCTGCCCTCTTCTACTTACTGACAGCGAAGTACACCGAGCCATCACGCATACTCTCAGAAGGTGGGAATGGACACTGAAAGGAGCCTGTGCCAACAACGCTTCCTAGTGGTCTGGATTAAGCAATTTCAGTGCTTGTTATGCTTTTGAAACCTTCTGTTTTAAAAGAAGTTATTTATGTACAAGACTTCTGGGTGAAACACCTCTGTGTGAGACTGTACAATACGAAAAAGCTGCACTTTGTATTCTTTGTAAGTATCTGGTAGGTCAAAGGGAATGTCTTTGTGTCCATTTATCACTGTGAATCTGCAAAAAAGCTTGTGACACATTCTGGCGCAGCAGTTTGTTTGTATATGTTTATTTCCTAATACAGTATTTTAGGTGTTGTTTGAATAAACAGTAGGTTTTCAGTAGACTTTCAATAAAACAAAGAGAGCTTGAATATAACATAGAGCTTGGTTTTCTCCTCCCATACTCTAGCTTCTGTCCCCCACCAGTGGAAACAGACCTTCATCTTCCTTCCATCAAAAAATATGTTGAGCGTCTCCTCATTTGTTCCTCATGATGCCTTAGTCTGACTGCTAGGAAGAAGGAGAGGAAATGCGTTGTAATCTTCTCTATATTGTGCTCTGTGTACTTTATGGAGATGATTAAACAGTAGTAGCCTTCCCACTAAATTCATTTTCTTATACCTTGACTATAAATTTCCATCTAAGAGCAGATTAAAGATTTTCTTTTCCTGATAGCCTACACCTTTTGTCAGCAAACCACTCGCTGCAGGTAAGCCTGTGAAGCATCTGTTAACGGCGTGTGGGTGCAGCCTTCTCTGCACCTTTCGGCACAGTCGCTGCCGCTTCCTCCTGCGGGAGGGCTTCATGCCTGGTGCTGACAGCTCACAGCTCTTGCTGTGGCCGCAGCTGTCCCCGTACTGCAGCAACAGCAGTGGTCAGAGAGGAGTGGGGTTGAGCAGCTGAGAAAGGAACAGCTCTTTATGCAGTGATAGAAACTGCTGGAAAGACTGAAGTACAAAACCAGCACAGATTGAATAAAAAGAACTGGAGATTCCTTATCTCCGTAAAGAGACACCTTGACAAGAATTGCTAAAACTTCTGAGGCTGTTCAGAAGGGAGGTTTTGGCCTCGCTGAAGCCAAATACCCACTGACAGACTCTAGTCTTCTCTCTGTGTTGTACAGGAAGATACCCAAAGCGTATGTCCTGCATATTAGTCACCATAACTTGGTGGTATAGAGGGTCTAGAAGAAGATGCAGAGCAGCGCTGAAGGTCTGAACACAGAGGGAAGAGTAATAAGATCTTTTCAACCTAAAGTCTTCCTACTGTATGGATCATTGGCTGTAGCAGTAGCAGTGCAAATAACAGTGCACATTTCTATATTTAAGTGTGACAGTAATGCCTTTTTTATTCTATTACCCACCAACATTGCTAAGGACAGAGCCTGCCAGCAGCTCAGGGGCTTTGAGCGGTGTCATCGCAGCCAGGCTGCCTCGAGATGTCGCTCTCCTCTTTCTCCATAGAAAGTTTGATTTCATTACATCTGCTACACCTTTTCTGAGAGCTTTTTTCCTGTGAAATGCCAATTAGCAGGTTCACTGCTTCTAAAAATAGCATGCAAACAAACTCGGTCTTGCATGCAGAAGTAAGGTCTGATTTGGGGATTAAGGAAGTAATTGATCTCCTTGAGGAAATCCAGTAAACTCTGTCTACACTGCTACGTACAAAATGTAATTTGCAGGCACACGAATCTAGAGGACAGTTCTAAAAGTATGGTTTTAAAACTCACGTGTTAAAATGCCATTTCCATAACTGACAGTCATAGGCATATTTTTCTTTAAAATGTCCCAAACACAGTTTTGTGCCTACGTTTGCACAGCTGTCACGTCAGTACAGGCACAGGATGCACATGAGCAGCCAGTGCAGCACCGTGCAGGAAAAGCCATTAGCAAAGGTGCGGTACTGAGGACTGTACACTTATCTGTGCCTTTCTGTGTATGGCCTGTATGTATCAGGTTTAAATGTTGGGCTGTATCTTGTTTTTAAAAAGGAAAGTAACAACAACTCCCAGGTAGCATTAGCTGTAGAAAAGAGTACATCTTTTGCTCAGCCTAGAGAATCGTGTTAGTTTTAAAGGCTGCCGAATGAGGGACTCCAGTAAAAGCAGAGCTTACAGGAAGGCCGCGCGCCCCATGGGCTTTGCATGGCATAACCAAACACTGACCTTCATTCTGGGCTCCGGCGCTTTAGCCTTCAGCAATACCTAGAATGTAAAACAAATTAATAAACTCTTTTTATCACCTTCTCTCACTAGCATTAAAAAACCCATAATGCCAGCCAAAGAGTTAGGTAGATGCAGCTGGATAAATACTTGCAGTTTGGAATGGCCGGGCACTGTTTTTGTGCAGGCTCCGTGTGAAGAAACCTGCCCCGCACATTTCACACAGAAAATAATACTGGCACTGGCCTTCAGGTGAAGCAGGATTCTCTTCTGCTGTATGTTCACCACCCTTACCCCCTCTGCCTGACTTCCTCCCAGGGACATTCCCTTCCTCTATAAATTCATCGTTCCTCTCCCTCATTTCCCGTCACATTACCCAGACCCAATGATTTGGAAGCAGCCTGTATGCCGTAGCCTTTCGGCTTTAATATGTATAAAAATCACATTCTGTAACAAGACAATGGTCATACAGTGACCAAACCTGTGACTCATTACAAACGAGGCCTCTGCGAACCAGCAAGTAAAGCAGGTATCTATAGGTTTGAGTTAAAAGGAGGTCCTGAAGCAAGTGATTTGTGTGCGCCTAGGGCCCCTGTGTAACATCCGCCCTCCCCAAGACAGCAGCATAGAATATTGTTCATTCAAATGGCAACAGCAGTACAAATCGCCCACATGTAAAATTCTAGAGAACACAAACATTAATTAACCATACAGTCCTGCAGCGATACCCATGCAACCACAAGCTGCGGGAGTTGGGGTCTGTTAGTTTTATTTATCTTTTGTGGAAAAGCAAACATAGTTCTGGAAAGATCAGTGATGCTCAGACTATTTTACAACCCCCTCACTGTTGTTATCACATCCCTTTAGAAGTGGAAATTAAAGCTGGTAATATCCAGGCTGTGTTACAAAGCACGACTAGTTCTTCTGATAAATGTACCACTAGGTCTCTGTCTGCAGCGGGGTGATCGGATATAACACGGCTGTACTACTTGTGTTTTATCACAAACTGCTAAGAATTAACATATTCTGGGATTTAAAAAATTTTTTAAAAAAAAGAGTGGAAAAGGAAAAGGTTAGCGTATCTTACAGTGATCATCCATTCTAGATTTTTTGACAAACAGAGAATCCAGTCCTTCCAGCTTGTTCTGTAGCCTGCTATTAATACCACCGATCTTTTCTCCTCGTCGTTGAATTTTTGTTGCTAGAGCTGTCACTGCATTCAGTATTTCCTGCTCATTCTCCAGAAATTCCTGTAACGACACAGGGTAGAATTGTTTTTTCTTACAAAGAAAAAAACCCCTCACAAAATATTAAGAAACTTATTTTGTTTATCTTGTTTTCCCACAGCTTGACTGGCCACCAGACTTGTAGCTCTGCAGGAAGGTGGAGAGTTTTTCATTAACTACCCAGTCCTTGTATAAAAAAAAGCCAAGTTTGCCTTTCTAACAGAATAACCGGTGAAAAACTTTCTTACATGACGGTTTGGTTTAATTCCTGTTCAAAATGAAAGTTGTCCCCAATTGGAAAATATTAAAAGGCTGATGACCTGAATGTAGAACAGCAACAGTGATGTTAGACACAGAGAGGTTGAACAGGTTTAAGAAAGAACTGAACATAAGACCAGCAAAAGGAACAATATCAGGAAAAATTATCTTTGTAGCCAGGACTTTTATACAATGCTGGAAAACATAGGTTTAATACTTTGCCCCTGTATGACTTCAAAGATTGTAGTGCCCTATTTGCAATATGAAATTTTATCTTCTACATAGTAAGTGGAATATATTTATGCAAGACAATACAACACAACAGAAAATTGAAATTCACCTTTTGAATAAAGCTCTCCTCTGACCATCCCTTCAGAAGAAGATCTACAACAGAGTCAACAGTTAAAATGTGGTAGATTGCTGTGCCAAAAAAAGACATAAAGACTGAAAGATGATATTTAAAAAAAGTCACTTTTTTGTTTTGAAATCATTATTAACATGTTACCATGAAGCACTGCTAGGTCATTCAGGATTTTGACTCTTGCTGACTTGTGGTTTTCTGCTTCAGAATTCATTGCAAAAATATCTTCTTTTATCTGCGCATTGCACTGTGAAAAAATAATTACAACTGAATAATTCTTCTAAATAATTTCCAGTTTCACTGTTCCTAAAGAGATCAGGAAGCATAAACTTGAGTTTTAGCTTAGAGAAATACAAAGGTCAATGTATTCCTGCGGACACACTTTCTTTCAACAACAACATCCATTTCATCTTGTTGAACAAATTTTAACAGTTGCGAAAATCAACACAAGCCAGCTATGTCTATGCTACCAAATAAAATGGATGAGGATGCTGAGAACAGCCAGAGCAGCACAGGTCGTGTGCAAACAGGGAAACTCTTCCTCACTCACTCACTCACTCACTCCCTCCCTCCCTCCTTCCCTCCCTCCCCCAAGATAGGACGGACTCATTCGTGTTGGATCAGGTCTACCAGTACCCAGCTTGTCCTGTCCCAGGTTTGGCTGAAATGTGTCAGGCATCGGAAAAATCAGAGCTTCTCAGCTTCTGTTAGTGAACTGAACGCAAGGAGAGGGATGTTTGTAGCGTAACCAAGAGTTTTCTTTCTGAGGGAAGCCGTTGTTTCCGTAAGGGTATAATCAGCTAGAGCTGCAGAGGAGCTGGTACCTGGCACCTGCAGTGCTAGCACGCACAGATTCAGGCCGCTGCCCTTGCAGCAGTAGAGCTCTGTGCTTGCAGGCAGCAAACAGTGCACGGGGTTCAGATTGTCTCAGAAATTTAGTCCACGAGGCTGCACAAATGTGGGTTCAAGTCCGGATGGCAGCCTGGTAACAGCTGGCAATAAGACCACTTTTAGGATCCTTCATGTGTTTTATGGGGAAGGAGGTTCTACTACGCTGATAGCCTGGGGCCTGAAAGGTGTACAGAATATTTTCAAAAGCATATATTCCAAATTGCACAGGCCTTTTCTACATGTCATGTTCATCTCAGCCCTCTTCATGCGGCAGGGAGGCCTTTTCCTACAATCCCTGACCAAATGCAGCAGATCTACAACATTGATTATGCCTCAGGGAGATGCCTTGCCCTTGGATATTCCTCTTTGTTTCCTTTTGAAGTAAACACAGCTCCGCACATTCATTTAAAAGATCAGGTTTGCCCTGTGCTGTTTATGTTTCATCATCTTCCAGGGCTAGTTGTGAAATGAAGAATGAACAGAGAACTTCATACTGAGAAGGAACACTGTCAAGCTTCAATATACTCACTAATTTGAATCTGCAGTTCTCAGTGTTCACAATGTCAAGTTTCCTGTTGATCTCATAGATGTCTCGTTCCAGCAGCTTCATACTCTCTGTATGATTTTTCAATTGCCCAATTGCAGCATCACGCTTGATCTGCAGTTCGTTCCTCAGCTCCAGCTGTTAAAAATAAGCTCTTCGCTGCTAACTGATCTTTATATAGGATTTGTGTAATTAAATAAAGTAAAAAGAGTTTTTGTTATGTGGCACCTTTCATTTTAAAAAGTCAAAGTACCATCTGAGACAGATATCTATGCCCTCTTATCAACGAGGAGGAAGAGATACAGAGAGGGGAAGCAATTGCTCACGGTCCACAAGAAAGGAACCAGCTATGACATGAAGTGACTCTCCTGCTGCAGGGTCACCCAATGACAGGAGCATCACTTTTCTGTCACTGGAGGCTCAGGTATACACAACCGTTTTGTTGTGCTATTCCTGTTCTAATATGGTTGGAGAAACAGGTCTCCCTTTTCCGAACAGAGACAATTTCTGTGTTGATGTGGCTTCTGTGGAGCTCATCAGAGAGATTTGCCCATCACCAGACCACTCGGGCACGAACCCTGCAATCTGATCAGCCTCATAACAGAGCCCTTTATGTAGTTTGTTGAGCTTGTCTTACGCGTCTCAGTAACTAAAGACACTTTAATTCTTCCTATTAACAGCAGAAGGTGCGACTGCGTTCCTCTTCCACCTAAAACTTTTGTTCTGGCAGAGAAACAGAAAGCAAAAGCAACCTGACTGTTTGCCTGGGACGTACAGCCCAGCTGAAGCAGGCTCGGGCCAGGCTGCCTGGTGCCCAGCTGCCCTAAGCAAAAGGCCCCAGTACATACTGGGACTGGTTGCGTGTGCACCGTAGAAATGGCCGGTGCAGGCACAGCAGCTCTGACGTGCGCTGTGGCTGCTGCTCAGGCTCACCCGCTGTAGCAGGTCTGAGGGGGCTGACAGGCAGACGCACTGCGTGAGCTCTGCGGGGACGCTCTGGCTGGGAGCAGTAGATGTCCCGTCCCTCAGACATTTTGAGCTGCTGCAGCCACCCCCACAGCTATACAAGTTTCTCTCCCCTCACACTGGTGCCGACTGAACGCCTGAAGTCAGAAAGGAGAACTACAGGTAAAGAGGCAAGGATACAGATAGATTTTTCAAATATGAGTTACTGAAGTGGCAGAAACACCTGCCCTAGCAGTAGCAAGCATCTGACTAGAAGCAGGTTCACAAATGGCCCTAGTTCACCAGCTTCTTTTGGGCCTGCTCCTGTGCCTAAGGAATGCAAAATCAAGCACAAGGGCAGCTTGATATAAATACTGGGTTACAGGCTGAGCTGAGGTCTGAGGCATCCCCCAGATGGGAACACAGCAACAGAGAGGAAGGCATGTCCTCAGCCCAGCCTGTCTTCCCCAGTCCCAGTCTCCATGGGTGCCTGTCCTTCACTGGGATGAAATAAAGCTGGAGGTAGAAACTTTGCAGAAGTAGTACAGCTAAGTTTTCAGCTGTTACCGTGTCCTCCTTGAGCTTCCCAGTAGTTTTGATTGACTGCTGAATGGCTCTTTTGACTCGTACCTCTTCATCTTTCTTTTCTACAAAGCAGAGAAAGGGTTTTTAGACGGTGTAATGACTGAACAGTAGAGTTAAGCTGTTACTGATAGAACCCAGTTTTATTTATAAGTGATCTGTTTAACTGGTCTGGCATTTTTTAAAAAATGCTTTATATTTGTGTTATGGCCATGTCTAGAGATTCCAGTTGTTGCAAAGAGCTCTATTTTTACCTGTTGCATAGTTCACCTGCACCATAGGCAGACAAAGAGCTATAGCATGCAGTTTTTGGAAACAGCAAGAGAAAGCCCCACAATGTAGAGGAGCTACTCAATACTTACTTAAAAATGATTTTCTCAGTTCTTCATATTTTGTATACTTGTCTTCTCTTTCTCTCTGGGTTTCTTCCAAGGTTAGCCTGCTTGTATTTAATTCTTGGTCTTTTTTCAGCAGATTTTCAGTTGCAGTTTTGATGTCATTCTTTAATGAAACTAAATATTAATCAATAATCTATCTAAGCAGCATTTAATACATAAATCATTCAACATATCCAGAGGGGGAAAAAAAAGAAAAAACCAAACCAACAGAGAAAATACTGGAAGTGATCCCAAAAGGTGATTTTAGTCCATCTCTCTGCTGTACAGCAGAATCAATTAGACCAAAGTACCCATGACAGATGTTTGATTTGTCCTTAAAAACCCTAGTGGTAGAGATACCAATATCTCAGACAACTGATGCCAGGGTTTTACTATTTGTGCTGTCAATGCTTTCTTAGGGCCTAACTTTTTCTTAAGTTAAATCTATTCTGTTCCCTGTTATATGTCTCAACAAATGGACAAGGAGAAAAGCTCATCATCTTCCTATCAATTTTTGTTTATTTGGTAGTTAGTACCATGTCTTCTCTTAGATTTATGTATTTTAAATGGAAAAGCTGCACCATTCTTCAACTTTTTTTCCCTGATCATCTTTACTGAACTCCTCTTTGATCTCAAAATAATCTACATCCTCCTTTAAATGAGGTGATCAATACCAGACACTGTATTCTAGCTGTGTCCTACCAAAACCAGCTGGAGTAGAAAACTTAGATGAGAAGCCTTGCCAGGGTATCTGCCTCTGTATACAGACTGGTGTGACAGTTGCCTTTTCCATTACTACAAATCTTTCTGACTTATGTTCAACTTGTCAGCTTTAGTCCTATTTATCACTGCCTAAACACCTCCTTCATGAAGGCTTTGCACAGACAACGGTTTCTACCTAAATGCAAAAATATGTTTAGTTTTTATAACAACCTCTTTCCCCCCAAATTACTTCTCCATCTTGCTAAAATAATTCTGAATTCTAGTTCTGCCCTGCAGAGGGTGCACCCACTCTTATCATGTTGAAATCTGCAGATACGATAAGCATTCGCTCTATCCTATCACCTGAGTCATGAAGGAAATTACAGATTAATTCCGGTCTGAGAGTAGACCTCCTGCAAACTAACAGGGACCATTATTCTGTTTTGTCAGTAAAGCACGGGTAACTGTTATTTAGGATGATTTTCCAACTGGTTTTGTACCTGGGATTCTTCAGCCTGGAAAAGAGACAACTGAAGAGACACACAATAAAGGTGTGTAAAGTCACACACCTTTGCTGGAGAAGATGAGAAGACAACAGTTATTCACTGTTTCTCATAACACAAGAACTGCAAGACGCCAATAAAATTTTGAGACAGCAGGTTTAAAACAAAAGAAAATTCTTGTCCTTATTAAATACATTATATGTCATAGGTTGTTATGGAGGATAAATGTATATGTGAGCTGAAAGAATCAGTGATAGGAGAATATTGTACTGAAGATCCAGCATAGCATAAAATTCCATCGAAAGCTGTTAAATGCAGACACCATCTCCATCCAGAGGAGTTCCTGACACTTCATTTGTCATGGAGATTATACGGAAGAAGGGTCATTCTATATTTGACTGTTCTTACATTACTTCTCCAAGCAGCACTATTGATCACTGCAGAAGACAGGATCCTGGTAGGACCAGCGTTGTGTCTTACCCAGTATGGCTATTTTGGGAACTGAGATTGATTTGAGCTTCACCTATTCTTGATGTGCACTTAAATATAACCATGAATAACTCTGAAATGACTTCAGCCACTTAACTAGCTGAAGGTTAATTTCATTAGACTTAGATGATCTGAAGGCATCTGAGTTCTCTAGGTACACTTGCTAACTGGTTCCTTCTCTATCCTTGCCTGAAATGTTACTTTTCTGATGCTGGCTTTAGTGTACCAGGCATTTGATTCTGCTGACCCATCAGTGAAGCAAAACAAACTTAAATATTTCTTCTTCTTACCACAAATGTGGAGTGTTTTCACGTTATCCCACATGTCCTTTCCTATCAGCATGTCATTCTGTGGCTTGATCTGAATCATGTTGTTGCTTCATGCCCAGCTATAAGCACATTTTTTCAATCATACTAATATTTGTTTAATACAAATCTAACTACACTGCTCCTGGATCCGAGCTGTATGCGCCCCTATAACAGGGCTGCACAGACTTACCAGCCTGGGAATCTTTGCACTCTGTTACATCAACATGGGGAAGAAGAACTATTAGGTCTTACAGACTAAGCAGATCATCACCTAAATACCATTACAAATCTGTACATTTTAATCTTTCTCTGTCTCATTCCTTAGCTTTAAAAAATCTGACCTTTGGTTTTAGAGAAAAAAAAAAAAGTCTAATTCTGTGTATGTACATCTCAGCATAGTGGAATCTCATCTTGGTTAGGGCAAAAGAAACACAAAGCAGCTCTGGAAAGCAGCTCTGCGGAGAAGGACCTGGGAGTCCTGGTAGATGACAAATTCCCCATGAGCCAGCAACGTGCCCTTGGGCCAGGAAGGCCAACGGCAGCCTGGGGTGCAGTAAGGAGAGTGTGGCCAGCAGGTCGAGGGAGGTTCTCCTCCCCCTCTGCTCTGCCCTAGTGAGGCCCCATCTGGAGTCCTGTGTCCAGTTCTGGGCTCCCCAGCTCAAGAAAGACGAGGAACTACTGGGGAGAGTCCAGCGGAGGCTACAAAGATGCTGAGGGGCCTGGAGCATCTCTCCTGTGGGGAAAGGCTGAGGGAGCTGGGGCTGCTCAGCCTGAGGAAGAGGAGACTGAGAGGGGACCTCACCAACGCTTATCAATATCTCAAGGGCGGGTGGCAAGAGGATGAGGCCAGACTCTTCTCAGTAGTGCCCAGCGACAGGACAAGGGGCAACGGGCACAAACTGGAACACAGGAAGTTCCACCTGAACATGAGGAAAACAAGTCAGGAGTTAAATGACTTTTCAGTGGAAAAAAAAATCTCCTCTTTTGCTGCAATAGGTAAAAACACAGAAAGGGAGAACAGGAACAATTTGTATAGACTGGGAGACTTGAAGAACAATATTAAGAGAGAGACAAGATGATACCCAGGAAATAAAGCTGTACAAAGAAATGAAACTGGGCCCAGGATGAGAAGTAACACCAGGACTCTGAACTCGCTTCTTTACAGGACATTAATGCCAAATGCTGCACTACATGTTTTTGTTCCCTCTGAGACTCTGAAGTCAGGTAAGTCACATCCACTCCTGTCATCAAAGACTAGAAATATCAGAAAACCTCAAAGTATAGATGTTTGGATAGGCTCATGAGCTGGGGTTTTTTTTTGTTTTTTTGGTTTTTGTTTTTTTTTTTTTTAAGGACTGTAGCAGAAGGATGGGTAAAAAGAATTAAAACAAATGAAAATATGGAGGAGAACAGACAAAATGGCTCCCTTGGCAGAAACAGGTATGTGAAGGAGGCAGAGAAAGAAAGGTGACCCAAGTCTTATTTCTATGGACTACTTTGATATCACCATCACCATAATGCTCCAGCCAGAGCAGAACGAACCTGATCTGACACAACTCTTACAAAGGAATTTATTCCCGCTTACACAGACCACCTCCATGAGGCAGCATTCAGACAGAATCATTTTGCAGATGAAAATATTGCAAGAAAATGCTGAAAGCTCCAAAAGCAAAATGGGGAAGAAAAAAAGCAACTTCAATTGTTTCATCAAAATGGTAGGAAATGAAAGCAAAGCAGTAAAACAGTTAACAAAGGAGAAAATGTTAGAGTGTGTCACTGAATGAAAATAAACAGTTACAATTTCTCTTTCAACATGGCTCTGTCCAGGCCACAAAGGAAAGGGCAACCCTCTGATAACAGTTTCATCAGCACTATATGAGATGAGGGAAAAACTCTGTTAGAATGGATCATATTAAAGACAAGACAGAGAGAGTGTCAAGGTATATTTAGTATCTCTTTTGTATATTCTGCGTATCTCAACTGCCAGAAAGAGCGTGAGAATGAATCCAGCACAATTGTTTACTTAGCAGTGACAGTCTCAGCCCTGATTTTTAGGGAAGCTTGAGCAGTTACATGACCATAATTGTCTTGTGTGATATGGGAGCATAACCTCTCCACCAGCAAGATTAGAAAGATCCTCAAGGCCTTCTGTAAATCTACCTTTCTAAGGTCAGGCATACAAAGAGGATATGTCCTACACTCCTGCCACTTGATTTATGCTATCTCAAATCAGACTGTTGACCAAGAGTCAGACAGTTTCCCTGGGGACAGAGCATCTGCTATATACCAAAGATTGGAGAAGCACTTGAAATCTTTGAAAGCTCTGCATAGTTCATGTTCAGCATTTCAGTGTCCAACTTTGGGTAAGAAAGCTCCTCAGTGTTTTAAAGAACACTGACACTAAGTAGCCTTGGGTTATGTCTTGTACACCATCAGTCACTCCAATAGGTTTACAACAACAGTCATTCAGAGGAGAATTTGACTAGCGTCTAAAAATCAAGCTGTCATATTTCCATGAATGTTGGCCTGTTTACCCAAAAATGATGAAATAAGTTCTACATTAACAGGTTACACATTGGGAGGCTCACTACAAAGCTAAACCAGATGCATCTCAGGACTGAATCTGGTCCTGCACATATTTTTTTTTTTTTTTTTAAATGGGAGGCATCTTTTCTGAGAAACACCTTCACTGCATTCTTTTGACATAGATGCCCATATGTACATCAATACATATATGTACATATACATATATGGGTGTGTACTGATTCCAGTGTCTCAATCTGAGGGTCTTAAGTGCTTTGAACATAAGAAAAAAAAACAAACTAAAACAAAAAATACCCCACCAACTTGAAAAGTAGAGAATTTTCTTGAAACAATTACTAACAGCATTTAAGCATAGCTCCAATGAGGTGCAACAAACACTGCCAATTCATCCATCAGAAATCTTCCCAAGGTTAATAAAAAGAACAACAAAACTTACCTCCAGACATTTTATTTTGTTAGTAAAATCCTCATTATAATTCCTGTAATCATTTTCCCTCTTACTTGCTTCTTCACTCAGGGCTTTGACTTGGTTTTCAGTCTGAAAAAGCTCTTTCTCAAGGTCTTCAATCTCATAATGGAAAGCAAAATGAAGGTCAGTGATTTCTGAAATACATAATGTCTACCTGGACCACTCGGAAATAAGCAATTAGAGCAAAATGAGAGCAAACTGCATCTAAAACACAACACCTGCTAAGATAAATAATTGCTTTAAAATCATTATTAATAGGAGTTAAGGTCAGATCACAGAATCACAGAGTGGTGATTGAGGTTGGAAGGGACCTCTGGAGGTCATCTTGTCCAACTCCCCTGCTCAAGCAGGGCCACTTAGAGCAAGTTGCCCAGGACCATGTCCAAATGGCTTTTGAATATCTCCAAGAACAGAGATATTTAGTTCTTTAGATACTGAAGATCTTTAGACCTGATATCATGCTTAATAGCTTACAAAGAATTGGCCCTTGGAGGTTACTTACTTAGGTATCAGTTTACTGATTATGTACAGCATGAACGTATCATAACACTGGATGTAATGGGTTTTAATACCTGCTGTTTAACATACCTCCAGAAGTAGTTCAGTATGCCTTTTTTTGCCAGCCTCTATTCTTTCATTAACTTTTCTGTTTATATTCTCCTCCTCTGAGAAAAAGAGTTTTCTCTGCTTTGCTAAGTACAGTAGCTTCCACTGAAGCATTACTCTGGTGACAGACACATAAGCAGAAATAAATTGAAATTGGGAGAAAAACAGAGAAGGGAGACAACATTATATGAGGCACTGCAAGCCTAATTTAAGTGACTGGAAGACTCAAACATATCTCCTGTAACTTCAGGACTACAATCAAAAAGTGATTCAGGTAGAAGTCTAGGATCCTGACAAAATCCAGGAGGGATGCATGAAAAGACATAAAAACCTTTTAAAGTGCCTCTCTGTTTGTACTGAACCTGGAGGAGGAGTCTTAAGGTGACTAGTCTCACTTAAGTGCCTCTGTTATGTGCCTAAAATTAGTTAGTATAAGTCTGGACCAAATAATTTGGTTAATTTAGCTTAGCAAATTGGAAGGTTGGAAGAGACAAGATTTCATGTTCATAAAAACCTAGACTTTGTAAACTGTGAAAAGGATAAAAGACAACATCAGTACAAAACCAAAAAGACACTACCTGCCTATGTGAAAATGCAGACTGGAAGTCAGAAAAAAATAGTCTTAGTCATCAAAAGAAGAAGATTTTAGAATGACATCCTAATGAAAGTAAGGGGGGAAGGAACAACGGCTTTTTGGATTTAGTATGAGTGTTTTTTGAAGACAAAAGTATGATGTAATATTCAGGGGAGAACCAGACTGGACTAGATGACCAAGAAATCTCCAGATGTCTTTGCACCTTACATGACAGAATAATCAAACGCAAAGTCCGAGCTGCAGAGCTAGTCAGTAGCTGAGCAGACAATGGGTTTATTTTGGAGAGTATCCTACCAACTGCAGGGACCTAAGCACTTTCCTGAATCCATTTTTTTTTTCTTGCCGATAATAAAGAGGAGGTAAAAATCCCATCAGGGATCTCACATACAAGGATGCATTCATGGAAGGAAAAAACCCTATCAAGTACATAGGTCTCAATGCTCTGAAAAGAAGGTCTCTCTATATTGGCGTGGAATGATAGCGCCTCAAGAAGCAGATACACGAAACTGGTTTTAGACAAACAGTATGAGCAGACCTCCAAGAGCTTCAATTAAAATGCAGTTGCTGAGAAATTCAAAACTAGAAGAAAAGCTTTATATCACTCTCACTTTGACTGCAGCTACAATCATTCACAGATTTATCTGACTCAAGGCTTTTTCTATAGGTACCTCACACCACTGTGGATAGACGTGTGCATATATGAAGGGTGACACAAGCTACTTCATGGCAGGTATTCTGAATATAGATAAAAGAACCCTTAGTCTTTTTGTGACCTTTGTATAACATGCTCCTTACAATTCTCTCCAAAGGTTTCCTAAAAAGACAGATTCAGTAGAAGACACTGCTAAACGAAAGAAAAGTACGTAAGTCCAAGGAAGAAAGATGAAATACCTGAAAATGCAAGGATATCTCATTCTTACTGACCCTATCAAAGCTGGAACTCCAGATCCCACCAGTCTGATGACCTGATTTTGAAAGGTGCTCAGAAACAAAGCTCCCATACTTCCTAGCCGGAGCTGTGGGTGCTTGATACTGCAGGGAACTGAGACACTTTTTTCTCATTGAATTCAATGACAAAGTTCTCATTGACCTCAAAGGTGCAGGATCAGCTACCAATGAACATTAATTGAAATGAATTAAAATAAATAAATTTTAAAAACCCATTTTACAGTTTACATAAGTGTCTATATCCTGTGAAAATCCAAAATAGCTTATAAAATAAAGTAGAACATTTACTGTCATAACAATTAAAAGCCACTTATACTGTAAGTGCAGTGGTTCTCACCACTTGGCAGTATAACAACAATATTCAAATGAAACCATGGACACGCTTGAGGAGATGCCCTTTTATTTGCCATTATATCACTGAATATTTACATAGTTAGGCTTTAGTTTTGTATCTCTGATATAATAGCAGAAACAAGATGCAGTAATTCATTAATCTGATGCTTTGTTTTAAAAACAGAATGCACACTTTCTAGTTTATCCTACCTCGTCTTATTTTCCGTCTTCAAATCTTGCTTTAGAGATGCCAGCTCTTCTGCATAGCTTTGCTTGATCTTTCTGGGGTGGAAAAAAGATAAACTTTCAGAAATAATGCTGACAATTTGGACAGTGCCTACTCTATGTAAAAATTTTAGTACAGTTTTTCAAAATCTCCTTCCAACCAACATGCTAAGCACTTACACTAGTTGGAGAGAGGCAACACGGTACCTGTGGGTCACATCTCAAACACGTACGCATATTATAGTGTTCAACCATTTCTCAGGTTGGAAACAGCAGTTTAAAATAAAGAGGCTCTTGTTAGGAACCAAGGCAAATCCAGGAGTATTTTTTCGAGCCAGAAACAATAAACAAATGCAAAACACAAGAACAGATGTTTCAGAAATGAAGAATTACTCTAATGTATTAGTAGCAAACACTACAAAAGAGTATTTTCAGAAGTAGATCTTCTGGCCAGATGGACAAATTAATTTATTTGAATTTCTTAGTATGTATTTTCTAGTGTATCATGTGTCGTAAATACTAAAATGCATGAACTTTCTATGTATTCAACACATACTAGGAGAGTGCAATACAATAAAAAAGGTTGGTAGTGTGAAACCAGTGATTCTCACTCCTTCAAGACACAAAGGTGGTGGGAAGCACCCACTCCAAACCCCATGAGGATTTACTAAGAGGTAGTATGGGGCTTTCTTCCAAAGGTTTTATTGTTCCAAATGCAAAACTAAATGTATGAAGCCAGCACTGTAAGACATTTTAATAGTAGCGGAATGTGTCCCAAATCATTCTGAGATAGCCCTGAAAAAATCATACCACTTCTATTCTGTACTTTCCAAAACTACGTTCACTGTTGTCAAGTTGGTGGGTTTCTCAGTTCAGTGGGTTTAATCGATTGAAGATTGCCCTCTTTGAATGAAACCTGACAGACTGCATTTGAAATTGCTCATTAAAAAGAAATAATCATTCAATCTTGTACGGTGAATGGTGAGATTCTGTATACATTGCATATTACTTCTAGAGGAAACAAAAATTAACAAGAGATCTTAATTTTGATTTCCACTTTGGTGGCACTGTTAGAGTGACTGGGAGGTCTGTATGACATATACTGAAATTAAATTATTTGGGTTTTGACACAGAGGGATGTTGTGAAGCCAGTGAAAATTCACAGAACAAGATAATTATGTACAAACATAAAATAAAAACCTAGGAAAGTATGGGGACATGGACTGGGGAAAGGGGATTTTTCAATCAGTTTTTCTAAGAGGTCAGAACTGCGATGCATTTTGCACAGTTCTATGTAGTCTAGTTTAAAAGTCTGAAATTAAGAGCTGATTGACTCTTGGGGGAAGCTCTTACAACCCTTTCCTTTACTATCATTAGTGTAGATATCCAATTAACATCAAGATACTATCTGATGATTATTTCACCTCATTATCTTGCTAACTTAGTTTTATACTGTAGAGTCCGTTGCACTTCATTACAAGTTCTCCTCCTCTTTAGCAGTGTGTGGCTACCTCATGGTGTTATTTTTTTGAATCCCACATTTACAAGGCAACAATATCTCCCTTGTCAGGAAAAATACAGACACTGATCCTGTCAAGATAGAAAGGTACTTCTTTTCCTACAAAGCAGAATAAATGTATTGTATGTTTTCTTATTCTGTATGAAAAGGGAGGTGAGCAATTATTTTCTTACTTTTTAGTTATAATTATATCCATAAGTAGGGCAACTCTATATTAACAAAATATTCCTCCGGAGGATTGAGATAACAGGAAGACCCTAGGAGCCCAGCCCCTTCAGTGCCACACTGTGAAAATGTTGCACAGAACCAGGACAATCGGTGTCACTCAAAACCCAGAGTATGTGCAAATATTTGGATCTGCTAGGTTTGGGGGATGTAAGATTAATTGGCTCAATTAATTGGCTCCTCCTCAGGACAAGAGAAAATGGCCTCAAGTTGTGCCAGGGGAGGTTTAGATTGGATATTCGGAAACATTTCTTCCCCGAAAGGGCTGTCAGGCTCTGGCACAGGCTGCCCAGGGCAGTGGTGGAGTCCCCATCCCTGGAGGTATTTAAAAGACGTGTAGATGTGGCGCTAAGGGACATGGTTTAGTGGTGGGCTTGGTAGTGCTGGGTTAATGGTTGGACTTGATGATTTTAAAGGTCTCTTCCAACGAAAATGATTCTATAATTCTACGATTCTATGGCTCAACCTTTTTACTTTCTCTAGGATGACGCTCTAGCAGAGGAAAAAGAAACGCTCTCCCTCTTGTCAGGATTACCCATCTTACATGACAGAATTTGATTATTAGTGTACAACATAAGGCCTCACTCTCATTTTCTAGCAAATAGGCGAACTGCGTCCAATGCAAGATATCTGGGGGCAATACACATGTGCCTGCCCTCACCTACGGCAGCAAAATCCCAAATCTCTTCCACCAACTACAGGCTAAGAGAGCTGCAGTGCATTGACCATGCTCCTCCCAGCCGTACCCCACTGCAGAGGGCACAGGAAGCCTGTTCTGCTTAGACTGCACAGATTTCTTTTTCAGAGCACTTCTGTGCACAGGGCAAATCTGTGCTTACTAGATTTATCTGAGTAAAAGCAGATTTTCTCAGATACCACCATAAATGGGTAGTGGCTTGGTCCAAGACCTGGTACCACAGCATGGAGTTCACACTCACAACTGTTTGTGAAGTTTTACATCCTGCACCGCTTCAATATCCTTCATTATTTGTATGTTCATTGCTTGGTGGTAAGAAACTGCAGATTAAATTAGGGTAACTGGCAGCTAACCTCTTTGTTGTATGAAGATTCATACCAGCCTAACAGTATAGTTCATAAACCCATTTAACTTCCCTATTGAATGTTACATTTCAGAATCTCTTAAACCAGCTGAACTCCTGAGTAAACGGTACTGAGACCATTTACTATTGTCAATATTGAAAGATTACATACAGTAGGCAGTCTTCAAGCTTTTCAATTTTTCTCTCTAGGTTTTTCTTTTCCACCATATGATTTGCCAGAAATTCAAGCTTTTCCTCCAACAAAACAGATAATTTCCCCAAGCTACCAGAAGAAAAAAAGGAAATGTTAGATACTTTGTCAGAAACATGATCTCACTATGTAGCAAGAAAAGTCTTAGTCATAAAATCAGAAACTTAAAAAAAATCTATATTCAAATGCTGACAGGTAAAACCTACTTTGCTGCCATCTCATCCCTTTTTTTAGCCCAGTGTTGTTCTTCTTCCAGTACTTGTTCATACTTTTGTCGCACAGCTTTATTTTCTAATTTAAGTTTTTTATTCAGGCATTTAGCATTGCTTAGATCTTCCTTAGTCTAGAAATAAAGACCACAGATGTTAGGTTAATATTTCTGTCTCTATGTTACCTTATAATAACATTCTATACTGCTATATAGTGCCTTTCCTCAAAAAATCTTGGAGAGCTTTATAATGAATCAAGATTCATAGCATGTATGTAATTAACATATATGGATATCACATCAGGATCATGGTTCTGGATCTTCGTTTCCATGGCCTCGTTCAAACCAACCACTCTGAAACAGCCTGCAAGCTGCATGCTGCTCCCAGACACACGGTCCCTTGCTCCGGCTGGAGGTAGGAACTTCCACTGTGTGGACTACAAAGAGGGATAAAGTGGGAATGGGGAAGGCTTGACAATGAAGGAACACTGGGATGGTGGGCACGCAATATCAAGGTGGAAGGAAGTAGGAGTCATGGGTCCTGGCTGAAGGAGGTAAGGGCAGCAAGATGGAAGAGAGAAAGTAGGAAGATGATGATCGGGGTCCTGGCTTGTGGTGGTAGGAGTGCGGTAGAAGAGCAGGTGGGGTGGGCATAGGATGGGGAGAATGTGGTTCCCACCTAGTGCTGCCTAATGTCAGTATGGCAGAGGTTTTAATGGACCAACACCTTGTTTGACATGTGCAGCTCACATGTCATGCTTTGTGCCGGCCTGTTCTCACTGAGTGTTTCAACAAGACAAGGCCTAGTAACAACTCTGATCCAGAATAAAAATCTCTCTCTTACCTTTTCAAGTTCCTTATCAAAATCCTCCTTTTCTTGGGCAATTTTTGATTGTAAAAGCAGTAACTCAGAATCAAGCTGAATTCTATTAAACAAAGCCAATGTAGACATATTTAGGAGGGTATTAACAAAAAAAATGTTTTTAACATTATTAAAAATGTTATTATTAATATTTCATACATCTGATGAGAATAAAACCTGCGAAGAAGGTAAGGACATACAGAACTGGTAGGCTTTCTACTGCAAGATCTTAAAACACAAGCCAAGGAAGGCTTGTGGGGAGAGGAAATATTTTCTACAGACAAACTGATAGAAAAAGTACACAAGGAGAAAGCAGACAGGCTTTCAGGTAGATAAGTCCTACCAGCAACAGGTCTACAGGTTAAAATGGGAAAGTTTGAGCATAGATTTATCCTTCTTGCTTCTGATGGACATTGTGTCTTTGTGTGTTTTACAGGATGCAGTCAGAACAAGGGATGCTTACTTCCTTTTTCTACCTTCTATACAAACCAGGAGTCATGCAAGAAGCATGAGCCTACCTAAAGAAGTGCTTGAAGAAAGAAATCTGATCCAGAGGAAGAGAGGATATCAAAAAGAAAAAAAGAAGAAGAGAAAGCCCCAGCATCCTAGTAGTTCCACAGCAAACAGATATAGAAGCAGAAATCCATATTGACCAGGCTTTGAGAGCATGTGCCAGACGTTGTGAAGGAAAAAATACATTGACCAAATCCCTTCTTTAACTCAACTGCCCAACTCCTCTGTTACATCAAATAGTAGAATGAGTTATGATGGACAAACACTCTAAAATAAAGACATTCACAACACTGAGCAGCTATAAAAATACAGTACAAAAAGAACAGAAAGATGATGCTTCTGTTACACTCAGGCTATGAAATTCCCCATAGCCCACAGGTCTGTGGCCATCACTAGGTCATAACTATTTGGATCCTCGAAAAGTAAGTGTGGTCAACTTCCCTAGCACAAATATTCCTACTGAAGTTAATACTGAGGAGAGTAAAGATAAGCAATTTATAACTGCCTACAGGATCAAGGGCCACGGCTGGATGCTGGCTGCAGCTCATTTTTTACAGTAATTACATTGTTAATTAATGGCAACATTCATTTCATGAAGACATTAATGAATTAGTTCTGCCACCAAGAAAAATAGTAGAGGCCAAAGCAATACTTTTACCCCAGTTTCCAAGAACTCTCATTTTCTTCTTTGTAGGGACTCTTAGCTCAGCTTGTACAGGGAAATGGGTTCAGACAAGAAGTCTGAATCACCAGGAAGAGTCTCAGTTTTTTTCCCCATCACTTAAGTCATATACCCAGCCCTTCACAAGGCCCACAGCAGAGTCGGAAGAGAAGCAGCTATGGAGCTAGCCTGGATAATGCTAAATTGGGGATCTCCACATTGAGCTCCATGGGTGTAACATAGGCAAGCCCATAGAATGACGTTTGGATTATTTTGCTTATTCACATCATTTGTGATGCTTTGCACCTCAGATAACATACGGAAGAAGAAATCTCTGTGCCATAGCAAATCTAAGTATTCCAGCTGACAGGAAGATGATAGCATGTGCAGGGAGTAATGACTGACTTTCCTACCATGCATATTGTTAGAGTAACAGTATAACTCTAGTCCAAAGGGCACTGTTGGTGAATATTTGTTCCCTGACAGCTAATTTAGATTAACCCCAGCCATCCTCCAAGTCTTTACTGTATGCCCACTGAAGCCAATAGAAAGATTCCCATTAAATAATTCACATACTTTATAGAATTTGGCTGGTTCTTCCTAAATACTGGTGAAAACTCCCCTCAGAAAACACTGATGCAGGTTTAGCAAAAAGATCAAATCAAATTATCTAATAATTCTTACTTGTTTTCTGAGAGTGCCAGCATGTCTGTCTTTTTAAATTCCAGGGTTTTTTCCAGTTGCTTGCTTTTTTCTTTCAGTTTTGCTATGAGAATTTCCTCATTAGATATAGCCTATAAAAAAATACAACAGACTATGTCAAAATATATGAAATTACAAAACAGCAGATAATTAATCCCTTTACTGCCACTAGGCTTTTTTTTTTTTTTTTTAAATCATAACATCTGCATGAGACTCTTCTCTACTATTTTCTAGCCACTCAAGAGATTTCAGTCAAAATTACTACAGCCTGCAAAGAAAGAATACTGAGGAAACAGTGGTTAAGGCTGTATTTATTGTATTTAATCACTGAAAGAGTTAAAAAAAAAAATCAATGCAGATTGGTAATGAAAAGAAACTTTAAAAAATTAACCTATGAAATCTGTCATTTAAGGGAACCTCACTGCAGAGGTAACTCGAGTACTATTCTGGAATTTTTACTAACATAGAATCAGAATCGTTTTGATTGGAAGAGACCTTTAAGATCATTGAGTCCAACTGTTAACCCAGCACTGCCAAGTTCACCACTAAACCATGTCCCTAAGGCCACATCTACATGTCTTGTAAATATCTCCAGGGATGGTGACTCCACCACTGCCCTGGGCAGCCTGTGCCAGAGCCTGACAGCCCTTTCGGGGAAGAAATGTTTCCTAATATCCAACCTAAACCTCCCCTGGCACAACTTGAGGCCGTTTTCTCT
This sequence comes from Phoenicopterus ruber ruber, assembly GCA_009819775.1. Lineage (NCBI taxonomy): Eukaryota > Metazoa > Chordata > Aves > Phoenicopteriformes > Phoenicopteridae > Phoenicopterus > Phoenicopterus ruber. The sequence continues at coordinate 6,986,972 of CM020219.1, forward strand.
TGTCCTGTCATCTGTTACTAGGGAGAAGAGACCAACCCCCACCTCGCTACAACCTCCTTTCAGGGAGTTGTAGAGAGCAATAAGGTCTCCCCTCAGCCTCCTTTTCTCCAGGCTAAACATCCCCAGTTCCCTCAGATGCTCCTCATAGGACTTGTGTTCTAGACCCCTCACCAGCTTTGTTGCCCTTCTCTGGACACGCTCCAGCACCTCAATGTCTGTCTTGTAGTGAGGGGCCCAAAACTGAACACAGCACTCGAGGTGTGGCCTCACCAGGGCCGAGTACAGGGGGACGATCACCTCTCTACTCCTGCTGGCCACACTATTTCTGATACAGGCCAGGATGCCCTTGGCCTTCTTGGCCACCTGGGCACACTGCTGGCTCATATTCAGCCGGCTGTTGACCAACACCCCCAGGTCCTTTTCCGCCGGGCAGCTTTCCAGCCACTCCCCCCCAAGCCTGTAGTGTTGCCTGGGGTTGTTGCAACCCAAGTGCAGGACCCGGCACTTGATACTCATTCAGACAGAAAGGACTTTTACTGGGAAGGCAGCAGTGCTTCTAACAGAAGTTGGCAAGACTAGGGCAGAAAATAATTTTTTACATCTCAACTTGGCTCAACTCATTACACAAGTATTAGTTTTGCAGTGCAGTTGCTTTCAGTAGTGCTGAGGTAACTCGGCAGATGTTAAACTGAATGCACAAAGTTTGAGTTAACTCTGCAAGAAATCATAAAAGGAAAGATGAAGACACTGATCTTTCCTTACTTGGGTCAGTTATCCCTGCAAAAAGGGAAAGGTAGTTCTAGAGTAGGCAGGGTTGAACTGGAAGCCGATATTAAATAGGTGGCAGACCGAGAAAGCCTGGTTGTGGTTTAGCCCTGTTAGCTTTGACTTTCCAGATCCTGAGCCTCCTTAAAACTGTCATGTCCACCAGTTTGGAGTGACCGGCACTGCTGAGCACATTCCCAAGCAGTTCAGCGTAACATAGTTCTCTTGCTCATTTTAGTTTCTACAAACACTTTTCCAGCACAAACTCTTTCATAATACTTGAATGGAGTCTTCTTTTCTAAATTTCTTCCTATTTCTTCCCTTATATCATAGTTTGCATCCACTAAATATCTGTTGATTGTCATTTCTCTTTTTCAGCTAGTCCTTCAACAAGCTCCACCAGAGGCACGTGCAGGACTGGGATCCAAGTCAGCCTCTTCCTGACGTTTTTTTTATGTTCCCTACAAGAATGTCCTGATAAATAGATTGACCAGCACAGAGTAGCCAACTGTTTCATTAGGTTGGTAAAAACAGTCTATATGGACCTTCTGTTTTTGAAAGCAACTTTGTAACTGAGTAACTAACAGTTAACAATGTCAGTCAATTAGATACTATGTAAGTTTATTTTTCTTCTTAAAAGGTAGGGACTGTACTTCTCTCTAAATTCCCCTCACTTTGACCAATTATGAAATTGCATTTTGATCTTTGCACTAATGAAGCAAAACAATTTTGTATATAACTTACCGTTGAATTCAGACTTATCAAGTGCTGTAGGTCCAAAAATTTTATCTTCAGGTTTTCAAATTCATGCTTTTTCTCAGAAGTTTTTGCCTCCTGAGTATCAAGGATTTTTTTCATTTCTCTCTTCTACATTAAAAATAATACAATTAATACATCCTGAGCAATGTACTGTGCATAGTTTAAAAATTTATATTGAAATGAATGAAGCCTTCCAAGATTATATAAGCATAGAATTTACACTGGAAGAAAATAATTTTCTGCAAAAGCCGCAGCTATGTACCAAATGACCAAATTCTATAAGAAAAAGAAAGAATAATTCATTAATATAACATGCAAATTAGGACCTAATCTGTCAAAATTTCATGTGATTTTATTCCAGTGTAGGAACCTGATTGTACCATATTTTCTACTAGGAAGTTTTCTTTTAATTTGATCATCTGGTTTTATGTTATCATTCACAAAGAATATCAAATATACATACCTGAAAGTAGTGCAGAATATAAAAACCAGTAAAATCTTATCTCAGAGCTTGCTGGAAAATATAGGAACCTCTATATTAAGCAGTTTGTCTGGAGGGGTTGAAATCCCAGTATGTGATTATTTGTCCCACAGTCAGTAAGAAGCACCGAGACAGATACGACTTTCTGAAATGTGCTGCTAGAAAACAAATTTCATATACGATGCAATTTTGATGTGCGCATATTTGTGTGCATGTGTATATATATATCCCACACACACATAAGCACATGTGTACAGAAGTCAAAACAGCATGTGTGCACCCAATGGCAACAGAGTCACTTCTCTGTTTGGCTGCCATGGAGACATATGTTAGCTCCATATGAGAAAGCAAAATACAACATCTGGAATAATTTCTAAGGTCATTTCATTTTTGGCACCGCATAACTATCTGTAAAACTGTGAAGTGCATTTCAGAACCTTTACCTTTTCATCCCATTCTTCTTTCTCTTTCTCAAGTTTACTCATTTTTTGAGCTATTTTTTCTTTCAATTCTTCTAATGCTGCCTTCGCCTCGATTATTTCTCTTTCTGTATCTCTTGTTTTATCACGAGTCTCAATTAAGAGAACATTTGTGTTAACTTTCGTTGCCATCCTTTCATTCAGCAAGTCTACTCTTTCTTTATACTGTTTCCGCAAGTATTCTTGTTCCTCACTGGAAAAAAAAAAAAAAATAGATGAAAATGCTATTTCCTACCATTCATTCAGATCACAGACTTGGTTCAGATGTTCGTTGAAATGATTACTTGCCTATCCATACATTAGCAACCCAGTCTACTATAGTGCTGTACATACCGTAAAGCATGACATGCACCAGTACCTGTGATGAAGACCATCTAAGACCTTGCATTCCAATGAAATTGAAGAAGTTGTAATAAAAATAATTGAAAGCAAAGTTTTACTTTTTTACTGATGTGATTATTTTCCCCAAGTTTCATTAAAAATGGAAGGGCTGCTTGCAAGCACTGAAAGAACAGAGAAAGCAGGCTTCCCCTAAGAAACTGCACTGTGATTTATTTTTGAACAGCTCTAGCAGCATGGCAGAAGGTGACAGTAACATGAAATCTGGCAAGGAGAAAACAAATATCTCCCAAGTCTCTGTATCCTTTTCGGGTAACTCTTGAAGAGGAAGATGGATCTCTAGCACAGTTACTGATTCAGAGTTCCTTCCACAGTTCTTTTAAGAAAAAACTATGATTTTTGTCTGCAGTAGTTCCTTAACATTAATCGTTGAAAGACAGAACTCTCCCTGCCAGTGCGAGAAGCAAAGCTGCAGACAGCTTTCCCTAAGCGAGCTTATCAGGGCTACAGAGGGCAGACAGCAGCAGGCAGGCTCTGCTGTTCAAGAAACAAGATCTTAAAAATCAGGCTTGCTGCTGCAGCAAAGAGTTGCCTAGGAACATTTGGGGCTAGCTGCAGGGGTGAGGGCCAAGCACTGCTCACCATGTTTTGATAACATTTCAGTTCTCCTTAATCATCTCTCCGGTATGGTTTTCCTTGTTCAAGTGAATACATACCACAGTGCGGCGTTCTGTCTTTCACAAAGGGTTTGCTTCTCATCCAGTAATTCAATTTCAGCAGCAATGCTTTTCAACGCAGACTGCAGCTGGTTTATCTTAGCAGCACTCGATTCACGTGCAGCAGTAACAAGAGCTAAAAAATAAATACCAAACATGCAGAAGCCTCTTAGCTATGAAAAGGTATATATGAGATAATGCACTAAGGGACTGATCCATAATGTTTAATTCACTACCATTGGTACTGTCACCTGGTAAGGGATAGCTGTGATTCTAAGACACTAACATCCCTGAAATCACATATGTTATTTCAGTAGTTTAGTCTTATCACATTTTCCCCGAGTCATCTGCATTTATCAACGAGAAGAAGCCTTCTGTGTTCTCACAGAACAATTGCTCTCTTAGGTACTGTGTGTCTAAGAAATTCCCTAGACATATAGTGAACTGATAGAAATAATTCCTTTCCCCCCAAAAAAAAATCTTCTGCACAACCAGCTCTGGCAGCCAGGGACAAGGAGCAGGATCACCTGGCTTGAAATTCAATAGCATTTCTCCCAGAAGAGCCACCACTGTGTGAAAGTGAAGAGCCTGCACGAAGAGGCACTGGGTTAAATCTCCTCGGTGCAGGGGCGTTGTACTACAGCATCTTTTCAGCTTCTGAGATAACAGTCACATTAGTGTACATCCACCCATGCAAAAACACTCAGGCAGTGCAGAATGGGAGCAGCTAGCATAAACAACCGACTCACTGCATGGCAACCACGCGCTACAGGCAGAGAGAAGGTGAGGGACGAGACTGGCTGTAAGAAAGTAATCAACAAACACAGAATGTAGCTGGGAAGGGAGGGAAAAAAGAAAGAAAAAAAGAAAAGCTCTGGTTGCTTTTTCATGATGAACCTAAAGCTGATCTAGCTCCATAGTACTCCAAAAGGAGTAGTCCTGCTCTCCCTGCCACCTTGCCAGCCCTCCCGCTGTGCCACCCCTAACAATCATGCAGCCTCACGGTAGCCGGATAAAGAACTCCAACTCCCTTGCTTCTCCCAACAGGAGATCCTAACATTCATCTGGATCAAATCCCTGAGCGCTTTGCTTTGTGACTACAGTGCAAATAGAAGGGTAGCAGCAGAATATGGGTTGGTCATCTTAAAAGTGAAGCCATACCTGAGAAAAAAAGAGAAATAGAGCTCAAACTTTATTTTCATCTAGATACCTACATTTGAGCTAATGCTTTAGCTTCCCTTCCTAGCCAGTGGAGAGAAAGAGGCACTTCAAGTTCATGATTCTTCTGACTTGCTTTAAACATCTATTGTAGGGCGAGATGAATCATGCCTATAAGTGCCTCTTTCTCTTTACTGTCTGAAAGAGACCTTTCATAAGCATTTGGTCAGATGAACCCCACCCAAAAGTAATGTCGCATCAGATAAGCGTTATTAACCCTACTTCACAGAGCAGGAACTTGCAGCACAGAGCACTCAAGTGCTCCATCTCAAGTGTCAGAGAAAGGCTGTGGCACGGCTGGGATCAGACTGAACGCTGCAGTTTTCCAGTCATTCCTCTAGTGCTTGTCCATGGTCTTCAGTGAAGATCTCTCTCATTTACACTCTTATGTGAGAGAATAATCCCTCACAGCAGCATACATCAGCAAACACCTATCTTCCTTCATTAATAAGTTATTATTATCTTTATCAGTATGATTTATTTTATAGAATACTTCAAATTGTTTAAATGCATAGAAAATTCAATTCTCTTGGTTTTTTTTTCAGAGCTGTACTACCTGTCATCTCTGCAATAATCTCTCCTGGAAAATTCCGCATTCTGAAGCGAAGATTGCTGTTTTTTATAGTCTCCTCTTCTAGGCATTCAAGGGTATGCCTTCGAATTTCTTCCTGACAATTAAAAAATCCACAAGTGAGAACCAAGTAATACAACAGATGAAAAAGCACTTCTTCCTTACAAAACCTTTTTTTTTTTTTTTCTTGTTTTAGTTTGTGATACTGGATATTTTCCATGCCTAGAGATATCATTCCCCTTGCTCATACTTGCTCTCTTTCCTCCTTTCGTTCACTCTTCAAAATAACAAGTAGCTTGTTTTACAGGTAGCTGAACAAATCTATTTATCTCCAGGAACTGTTGGCTTCCGACTGCTAACAATCTTCAGGATGCTGTTACCTACATCTCTGCTACAAAATCTGTGCTGGCAGGGAAGGTCTTAGCTGTCAGCTTCTGCCATTGTGCACGAAGGGTGTTATTCAAGCAACAGAAGAGCCTTGTTTCCCTGCGGCCTGAAGCTATACTGAAGAAGGGGGACTCTAGCTGGCCTTGAGACACACTAGAAAGTCATCTTCTGGTTCACGGTTAATGGTACGAGAAGGGTGACTTTTAGAGTGATGGTGGAGCTAGAGAAAACAGACTGTACTGATTGCGGGAAGAGTCCTCAAACAACTGGGGCCCCACATTTGTATGACTGAGAATTGTAGGTGGGTTGATGGAGCCCTGAACGTCTAGGAAAAGGAATCAGTTCTTAAATGGATGTTGACTTTGGCATCACAACTTATGCATAAAACCAATCCTTTCTCCTTCAGTTTTGCTAGCAGTTACAATCACCAGCTGAGACACTGCGGGAAGAAAAGATACCGCTGAATTTTACTGTCTGCAGAGCAAACTCTATATGCGTGCATATAAATTACTCTCATTTCCTTGAGAAGATGAAATATTTAGAGGTGTAAAATAAATGTGTAAAAAGTTTTAATTTCATGTGAGTTACATCCTCAATTAGCTGAAGCAGTGAAAAAGAAAACAGCTTTATGATTTCAGCACATTACATAAAACACGCATCTGATAGACTAATGCAGAGCTGGTCTGAAATAGATGATTTAGAGGCCTACTGAAGGAGAAGGGAAAGTTTTACAAGATTTACACCTACCTAAACAAATACATTATGGAGATACTTTTTAAATACCTTCTGTTTGAAGCCATCCTGGCTTTAATGGCTTCAGAGGTCTTACAGCAAGAGTCCGCTACCTCTAAACAGCCATCCTCAACTCATAATTGCTATAAGGTCTCTTATTATCACACACAATGCAGGTGTTTCAAGGAAAGACAAATTGTTCAAAAAAAAAAAAAAAATCCCTTTGCACTTAGCCGTAGGGCAAACCACCTACCTGCTGAACTCCGTACCGTCTGCGGAATACACAAACATTAGCGGGTGCATCCTCACAGCAACCCTGAGAGGGAAACATTATTTTGCTCCCTTGCACTGATGGCGTTAAGGCCCTTATGATGTAAAAAGCTCTACACAAGCCTTCAGGTGACTTTTGTGATGCTCCTACTAAGTTGCAGTAAGTTTAGAGTTTATACCTCTTGCACAAAAGCGAACTGTGAAGACACAATAGAGTTGGGAACAGAATTTCAACCCTGATTCCCAATTTACTCTGCTAAGGAGAAGACCCTTCCTCTTTTTACTTCAACAAAAGTCTGGGCACGCCTCGAATTTCACTAGCCCCTAGTATAAATGGCATCTACTCTTCCCCCATTAGAACACCAGCAGGTGAGCTAAGGCTTGGGTCAGCTGGGTGATCTATACTAGGCAGGTTGGTTTGTTCTGTTATAGCCGAATGTCTGCAGGCAGCAAAGTGCATGCAAGCACCCACCAACTTCACTCCAAACTCTTTCTCTCTCTTAAAGTAGAACATAACTCACACAAGAGAACTCTTCTAACAGTACAACTGTAAAAGATTAATTTCACAGTTACCAACTCACTCTTTCCCATATACTTGAACCTAAATATTAGATTTTTCTTACCAATTTCTTAATAGCAGCAATAGTATCTTCAAGACGCTGCACAATTTCCTCACTGAATGCAGAGTCTTCATTTTTCAAGTGTTTTTCTAAATGAAAAATACAGTGAAACTAAAATTCATAGCTTTTAAGCTTCAAATATTGCTCTATTGTTCTGCAAGAATTATTCTGAAAGAGAAGGATTTATTTTTAAATTATTTGCTAAATCTGTTTTCCCTTGTTCTAAAGTAGGTCAGCATCTTTCACGCTCCTCCTCCTCCTGGTGCACAGAAAAGGCGGGTGCACAAGTGGCATATGAAGTCCACAGGACCTGGTAAGATTTTCAGTCACAAAATGGTTCCAAATTAAATTCTGCAGAAATAATCTTTTAAAAGAGTCATTCAGAAAAGTTTGCAGAGGGTATTAAACTGAAGTAAAAGCTGTGGATCAAAATAATTTCCCTTTAAGCAGGGTGTGGCTAATCTTAAGAATTTTTCCAAGCAGTCATGGCTTCATTATGTATCTTTCCAACCAAAAATACTAATCCAGCTTCATCAAAGCCTGAAGTGAGATTTACGTTACTCTAGAAGCTAGTCTTTGCATTGTTAAATTTAATTTAGCTTGAGTTGGAATAATAATTGCAAGGATTTGAATTAATCCAAAAGATTATTGTACCTGTTACAGTGGCATGAAATTTTTTTATACCCTGATTTTGTAACAGAGACGAAATCCTCGTAGGAGGGAAAAAAAAAAAAGAAAATTCTTAATCCAAGCACAAGTGAATTTGTAGTGAAGACAAGGCAATGAGCCAGCTGAGACAAGAGCTCTGTGTTTAATTTGACCTACTAACTTTTTTGAAAACTAGCAGCTGTCTCCTTTCAGTAGGATCTTTATCCGGAGGTGGTGGGAGCAAAGGCCAGGGTCAGCTGCTACCTCTGCCCTACCTGCCCATCCTCGGGCCTGATGATGATGATGATGATGATGATCACCTCCCAGCATGGTGTTTTCTGAGAACTCTCAGCGGAAGACATGTCAGAAAACAAACCCATCTCTGCAGCAAACAGCAGAGTGGGTGGTGTAACTTGCAGAATTTGTCCCAGCTTCACCAATTAGCAGTAATTCTGGTAATTCTTTCTGACAACAGCAGTCTGAAATCAGAGTCTTTTTGCTATCTGAAAATCAACACAACTATGAGCTATTTTCCTCAGAACCATAACAAAATTTAGGGCACTGTGCATAGATGAAAATCCATTAAAATCTAATTTAAGTTCTGTTTGTAAGTCTTCTTTCCCAGTCCTTTAGGTCTTCTCTCTTCCAGACCCCCTCTTGAGTTCTTTTTATCATCTGTTTGATTTTAACCTGATCTAGTTGAGGATGTCCCTGCAATAAGCAGGGGGTTGGACTAGATGGCCTCTAAAGGTCCCTTCCAACCCAAACTATTCTACAGTTCTATGATTTTCTCTCCTCTTTTGTGCTTACATTTGCTCTCTCAAAATCTATATTTCCTAGATGAAACATCTCCTTCAGAAAAAAGTTGCGATAAAGTTTTCAGATATTTTCAATTTCCTTCTATGCCTGCTATTAAACCAAAACTAAATGCTAAATGTAAACTAACATTAGTGAAGTATAGGTTTCCCAAATACAGGGTTTTTAATTTAAAAAAAAAAATCCCTCAGGAAAGTCTTACTATTTTTTTCTACATGTTGCTCCAAAATTCAGCCAGCCTTTTATCCCACCCTCTTCACTGCCAAAACTCTTCTCCTAATCAAACCTTTAAGCCTTTTAAAAGTGACATAAAATTCAAGGTGATATGCAAAAAAATGTCAGCTATCTATTTTCCATCCATCCTGGCCTCTCTCAGTCAGTGCCACAGGCACAAACTGCTGGCTTCAGAACAGCATCCACACAGCAGAGCGTTACTTGCAGCCCACATTCTCAAAAACTATAGTCACTGCTTTGTCCCACCCGAAATCCCTCCTCAACCCCCCGGCTCCTTTGGGCACGGGATGAAGTGCAACTTGACAGTGGCCAGGAGGGAAGAGTACTGAGACGATGGACGTTTACTGGTGAAGTGTTTCCACATCATCTTAGGTCTCATACTGCAGTTTATGTCGCCCCAAGCCATTTGTCTCATCTGTGTATGCTTTTTTCTGACCTCTAGGTTATAAGCTCTTTGAGGGACGTTATAATAGTACAGCCTTTGAAACTAAGCTGGTGAGATAATGCCCTGCAACCAATCTCAGAGGTAACAGGGGAGCTCAGCCCTAGTCCCACACAGTCCTTAGTCTGACAGCTGAGGCCTCCAGAAGTGAATATTTTGTGATTTACATCTATAACCACAAGCTGTGCCTAATCCTGCCTATTTATAAGAAACCAGTTTTATTAGACAAGAATAACTTTCCATTACAGTTGAACAGATTTGACAGTGATGGAAAGTTTTGAATGTTCTGAAATCGGAAAATTTGAAGTGATAACCAGAGGCAGTGTCCCCCAGCATGGAACCCATCCCTCGAGACTGCTCAGCCTTAATACACGTCTGCCTCTACCTCTCAAAGAGGACTATTTTAAAGCCAGATAAAACTTGTTTGAAAGATATCTTCTGGTACTTAGTTTATTTGGTGCTTTCTCTCTGGCTAACTTTATTACTCATAGCACAATTTCCTTGCTTACACTTGAAGCAATCCTTCTCTTGCATGATGATTAATCTTTCCTTCTAAAGCAAATTTATTCTGTTTTTAGTCGTTGCTTCATCTCCTTCACAAAGGCCTTTCCACCAAGTTGCTGATTGCTGAATTGTTCCAGTTTTGCGTCTCCGTAATCCATCCAGCTACCCTGAAAGCAGGCTGTATTTCTTACAAGAGACACCATGATAAATGTGATTCTATAGGACACATTTATTTCCAAGAAGGCCCAACAGCTCCATAAGCAGGTTCTTGTCTGATATGGCCCAGGAAAAAAATTAACATTCAAGACAATTCAAGGGGATTTGATTTTGGGTGAGAATAGCCAATGAATTAAGTTGTATGATATTAATTGCTATATAACCCTGCCACTGTGTGACATCACTACTACAGTTGTTATATGCCATATCAATGGTATTACAGAAAGAATCACCCAGATTAAAGAAGAATGAACTTTGATGAAACTGAGCAAAGTGCAGCGGTGATGGAACCAGATGTTCCAGAGCTTCACCCTGTTCCAGTGCAGTCTGGGTCAGTCCATGGCAAAGGGTGGGGTTGTGTTTCCACCCCCGGGACAGTCGATTCCAGGTGTACCGGATGCCCCTCCAAGTGAAAGCAAACTGTGGCCTGCACTCTGCTGCCAAAGGGATTGAGAAGAACACCTTAGCAATGTCAGTTGTGCAATACCACTTGGCTGCCTCGGACTCCAGCTCATACTGAAGTTCTAGCATGTCCAGCACAGCAGCACTCAGCGGTGGCGTGACTTCATTCAGGCCACGATAGTCCACTGTTAGTCTCCGCTCCCCAATAGACTTTCGCACTGGCCATATGGGACTATTTAAGGCCGAGCGAGTCTTGCTAATCACGTCCTGGCTCTCCAGTCAATGAATCAGCTTATGGATGGGGATCAGGGAGTCTCATTTGGTGCGATATTGCCACCGGTGCGTCATTGTGGTGGTTATCGGCACCTGTTGGTGTTCGACCCTCAGCAACCCCACAACAGAAGGGTTCTCCAAGAGGCCAGGCAAGGTGGACAGCTGTCTAATTTCTTCCGTCTCCAAGGCAGCTATACCAAAAGCCCTTTTCAGTCCTTGAAATACCCTCTCCTGAGGTAGTTTATGCCAAGGATGCACAGAGCCTCTGGGCCCGTCACAGTGGGGTGCTTTTGCCACTCATTCCAGTTAAACTCACTTCAGCTTCCAATATAGTTAACTGTTGGGACTCCCCTGTCATTCCAGAAATATAGATGGGTTCTGCCCTTTACAGTTTGATGGCATTTGGGTACACTGCACACCGGTGTCCACTAGAGCCTTATACTCCTGTGGGTCTGACGTGCCAGGCCATCGAATCCACACAGTCCAGTAAACCCAGTTGTCCCTTTCTTCCACCTGGCTGGAGGCAGCCCCTCTAGTCCTGGACATAGTATTCATTATTCATTTCTTGTAAATACAAATCAGAAGTCCCTTCAAGAGGATCAGAAGTAAGATCAACCCTTCCACTCTGTCTGGCGAACTGCCCACTGGGAACTGGAGCAGCAATTTTCCTGAAAGAACTCCCTTTTGGGATTGTTTTTCCTTGCAACTCACGCACCTGTGCCTGGTAGATTTTCCATCCCACTTCCTCATGTCCTCTCCTTGATCACTCAAGTAAAACCACAGCGTGGCCCATGGTGTGTACCCTCTATATCCTCTCTCTTGAGCAGAGGAATGCTTACTCCTAATACCTGAGATACTGGTTCATATGGGTGGGGAGCAGAACATACCCTCTTTGAATCACTGGAACTCCCGGGACAGTTTCTCGGCTAGTTTCTCGGCTAGCATGTCTGGCAGTTTCTCCACAGACGAGATGCAGACCTGTAGGGAGGAAGAAAGACTCTCTTCGTATTGCCAAAGTTGACCAGCCAATTCATCCACCATTTGTTCCTCTCCATCTTTCCAGGTCATTACTGCCAATGTGTTGGCATACGATGATGGTGCACTCCATACAAACTTCCGCCACACGGGTCACATGCACTTGACTTCATCTGGATCTCTGGATAACTGCTTGTTGTTCAGGTCATCATAAATCACCTCCAGCATGGCTACTTCCCTCAGGTACTGGATACTTCTCTCCATGGTGGTCTACTTGCCTGGGTGACATATAATATCTTCCTTGAACACCTTTCCTCCACGCCTGACAGGAGTCGCCTCCAGAGGCTGAGGACTTGTGCCCCTTTTCCAATCACTTCATCAGTGCCCCCTTCCCTAGAAAGGGATCCCAGCTGCTTGGCTTCCTTACCCTCTAATTCCAGGCTACTGGCCCTGTTATCCCAGCATCAGAGCAGCCAGGTGACAATGTGCTCACCTGGACAACGGCTGAAATCTTTTCGCATATCTCGCAGCTCACTCAGGGATAGGGATCGGGTGGTTACTGCCTCGTTTATGAGCTCTTCCTCTTCCTCCTCCCTGAGCAGCTGCTGCCTCTCTTCCCTCTCCTGTTCTTGTGATGGCCCTGCTTTGGAGTAGTCTGCCTCATCCATTTCTTCCTCCTGCTCCCTCTTAGAAGCAGTTTCTTCATCCCTTACTAAACGAGCTGACTTCCGCTTCCAAGATTTCTTCTTTTGTATAGGGGTGACTGATACTGGCACAGGTTGGTTCTCTGGTTCAGCTGAAGTGCCTGTCACGGGGGTTGGAGTAACCACAGTGCCTGTCACTGGGGTTTGAGTAGCTGCAGTGCTTGTCACGGGGGTTGACGTCTGGGTGGTATCACTAAATAGTTGTTTAACCCTGAACAAGACCTGAACCACATTCAGGAGACATAGCAATAGGAGCATGCTGGTTTGAACATCCCAAGGATATTCAGCAGTCTCAAGAGCTATTATACCTAGTCTGGAGGAGAAGGGGAAGATGAAGGAATGTGTCTCCCCCATAGATTGGCTCTCCAAGGAGAAAAAGTAAGTGTAATTATTAATAATTTCTGATAGATGGCTTCCAAAGTATGGAGATGATGGCAATGCTGAGTACAAAATACCAGATTCGTCTCATGACCAACATGTTTATGATATCATAAGCCAGTATTACAAAGTACAGCAAAATGATAACCTTGACGCAGTTTCTAGAGATGGTAAACACCATAACAGGGAACATATATTGCAAGTAAGGTGTTACATAACACAACACTGAGAACAAGTGCAACAACTTTGAGAGCAAATAAATCAATATTACGACCACCAACTATTAAACTAATATAATGAATACTTGTAACAAATTTGTTTTAACACGCTCTGGTGAGATCTGTCATTATCTCAACCCTTCATGCCCCACGTTGGGTGCCAAAAGGACTGTTGTGGTTTAACCCCCATTGGCAACCAAGCACCACACAGCCACTCACTCACCCCGCCCCCTCCCAGTGGGATGGGGGAGAGAATAAAAAAAAAAGCCTCATGGGTTGAGATAAGGACAGTTTAATAGGACAGCAAAGGAAGAGAGAATAATAACAATGATAAAAGAATATACAGAACAAGTGATGCACAATGCAATTGCTCACCACCCACTGACCGATACCCAGCCCATCCCTGAGCAGCAACCCTCCTGGCCAGCTTCCCCCAAGTTTATGTACTGAGCATGACATCATATGGTATGGAATATCCCTTAGGCCAGGCTGGGTCAGCTGTCCTGGCTGTGCCCCCTCCCAGGTTCTTGTGCACCTCCAGCCTTCTCGCTGGCAGAGCACGGGAAGCTGAAAAGTCCTTGACTTGGTATAAGCACTACTTAGCAACAACTAAAACATCAGTGTGTTATCAACATTATTCTCATCCTAAATCCAAACCACAGCATTATACCAGCTACTAGGAAGAAAATTAACTCTTATCCCAGCTGAAACCAGGACACCTTCTAACCTCTCAAGTCCTGAAAGGAATGAATTTGTGCTTTGAGCATATTTAAAATTTCCTTCTTCCTTCGGATACCATGCCACATGCTCACTTCAGAGGCTAAGGGGACCACAAGCATCTGTCTCGCACCACCTGCCACAGTGCCTGAGCCACTGTGCAAAGTGCGTTTGCTTTCTCCATGTGTGACCAGACTTGCAGTGGAAAGAGGATTTTTCTCAGCGCTGCCCTACGATGTCAGCACTGTTGATAGCGAGGAGGTTTGTGTTACAGGTAGAGACTGCAGCTGTCCATAAAAAATCATTTTTAAGCAAGGTTTCCAGAAATAAGATGTAGTAGAAAGGCTTGAAGAGGAAAAATCCTAGACATCTTCACATATGTGCTTGCCAAAAAGTCTTGGGAGTCCCACAGAGGAACCAGATGGCCCCATATGTGATAATAAAACCAAAAAGACAAGGAGGAAATGCATTAATAACCATGGCAGCCATCTCGTTTAGAAACACACGACCTGCAAATGGCCCTTCCCCACCAAACACTTGCGGTGACTCTTCCCTTCGGATTTTATGTCTTCTACATTAAGCCCAGTAAACCAGGCTGCAGGTAAACAGGAAAGACAGTCCATGGCCACTGCAGCCATGGGGATAACGTTGGCCATATTTTCTTAGGCAGATATTTAAAACAGCAACCAACGCTAAGGCAAAATAATACCCATTTTCCATATTAAGCCCTGGCTCCACACATCCCCACAGTACAAAATATATGTAGAGCACTGGGTTTGGGGCTTTCCCTGCTTCTGCCAGCCTGGGGCTGGGGGGACGTTGTCCCTTGGGAGACCAGCCCTCCCTCCCAGTGCTGGGGCAGGAGGCACCGCAGCAGCCCCCCAAGCCCTGCGCACACCCACCTAGGCTCTGCAGGCGGCTGAGGGCGGCCGGCGCCACCGCAGAGGATGAGAGCGCCGTGGCAGACGGACCAGGCCTCAACATGGCGGCTGGGCCAGACCTCAGCATGGCGGCCAGGCCAGGCCTCGCCGTTGCCAGGCAACCAGGCCATCCGGGCCCAGGGCTGCGCCCCATCCCCTCACCCCGAGCAAAGGGACAGACCTCCTGGGGGCTCAGGCTGGGTCTGTCCCCCCAACAGACCTTCCAGGGTTCCGGGGGGGTGTCCCCCCCACCCCATGCCAGCCTCCCAGAGGTGCCAACAGGGAGGTCGTGATGGGCACAGGCATCCAAGGGAGGCCTTGGGCAGGAGAAGACCTCGCCGCCCTCCCCACATCGCGTCCATGGGGACAATGGATGGGTTGTTCTTGCTTGTAGAAGTCATTTTGGGGGAGCAGATGATTGATCAGGAATCTTCTTCACTGTTGCAACCTCTGTGCTTCTGGTTCAAGGCTTTCCTCTGTCACAGACAATGAATCACGTCAAGATTAGATCAAAATATTACAATAAACCTAGAAGAATCTTGGCCAACATATGAAATGGCCTTCTCACAAAACCCAGTGCATACAGTACTTTTAGGTCCTGGCAGTTAAACTTGATAATTTCTGGCCTTGGAGACTACGCTGGCATCCCAACCTCTCAAAACATACAAGATTTAAAAATATTAATAATAAAGCTTAGATTCTTTATTTGCTTTTCCAAGCCTGCAGGCTGCGGTTGAGTTGCATTTTGGAGCTTTCCCTTGGATCTTTTTAAATGCAGTCATCTGTGTTTGCAGTCATCTGTGTTTTACAGTTATCACTAAAAACAGAGGCTCTAAGAACAAATACCCTCTATTCAAAATTGAAGATAAAATACTGATTGTATGAGGGAATATCAGGTGGCACTGCTGATTATTTCCATGTCAACTAAGCTCATAGAGACAAATAATCAGCAGGGTAATATCACTTCTTTTTAATTATATAAAAAAGTCTAATAGAAAGCGCTGCAACTTTCCTCTGAAGATAACCAGCTTGTTGGGAGATGGCCCCTTTCTTTCCTACATATTTATGGCTGCTGCCACCTTGCTAAGCTATTACTGGAGACCTTCTTCGTTCACAATCAGTATCAATTTATGGCTCAGCAAGGGACAATCAGCAAAGGTGGTGCCATCCTTCACCTCCAGCACTCTGAGAAATTGCTTTGGAAATTGAACTGTGCCAAGAACAGCTATGTGTTAAATGATCTGCTGTTAATCCTGTATATGTTGGGTACATACACAGGACATGATCCCAAGCGAGATGAGCATCCTTCTCTCCTCCTGATGTTTGCAGGAGATGGGTGCAATTGGTGTCCACTGCCTTGTAGATTAGTAACGCTCTTCTGCAGTTTGAATATGCAAAGTATCTCCAGTTAACCCCCAGAACAGATGGATCCATGCCTTCATCATTATCTGGGTGAAGATGGTAATCCCTGGACCTGCTCATAGGCCTGGACTAGTAGAAGACCTATCCTATCTGGCTTAAAAAAACCCAAGTCATTTGTTCATTGCATGACAGTCAGTTTGGTAACTATAAGATAAAACACTGCTAGGAAGAAGGGAAGGGCCGTCTTCTTCTGAAAATCTTTCTAAGCCTTAGGCAGGATTCAGGCCTCAATGAACTCAGTTGTTGCAGAGCGCAAGCAGTTTGTACCTGACTGAAATTCAGGCACCTCTGGGCCAAGTAAACAAATTGATTTCTGTAATACCAAAGTACTGGGGAGAAATTCTCAATTCTCTTGGTGAATTTAGCCCCTCAACTGGAAATTATACTTGAGGAAGAACTATAGGTTGTTTCCTTTTCAAGCAATGAAGCATCTCTAGGTAGTGTTTTAGCCATTCTTCCTGGGTTTTTTTTAAAAATTATGGTCCCGCTGTTATGGTGATACAGATAGCTTCATAAAATTTATCATCAGTGGAATTGTAGATTTTAATGGAAAAACAATAGTAACTTTCCTGTTTCCTAATGAAATAGAACCATTTTTTCTGTCATTTCAAGACAGGGCTTCACTAGAACTTAAAACACTTCCACAGTTGTGAAGGACTTCAAGCACTTTAACACTTAACAGAAGGTTTCTAGTGGCTCTTACACAAAAGACCCTCCGCAAGGCGATCTCCTCTCCTAGAGACACACCTTTTCGTTTGCCATCATGCTACCTCTGCAAGTCCAACAAGACCTTATCTGCAGATGTTGCTTTCAAACTCCTGCCAAAGATGAGGGTGGTAAATATGGTACAGACATATAAAGCGTACACACGAGCGAAGGATAGGTCGTAAACCGGGATGGTTTTACAGCTGCAGCAGGACATTTAAGCCAAGAAATACTTCGATTTCTAGCTCCAGACTTCTAGGAATTTATTGCTGCCCTGTATCAGAAATAAATTTAGCTGCTGCGTTGATCACCAAATGGGGAACGTCAAATCCCTGCCCAGCCTTATGGTGAGAGTAGCTGGGCAGCACAGCACCAGCTTACAAGAGCTACCAGGATATTAGGTCTGAGTAAGCAGGGTAAATGCTGTCTAGGAGGATCTGCCCCCTCCTTCCTTTTACTACAATTCACAGTCTCAACATGGATAAAGCAAATACATGTTCAACATGAATGAAAATTTATATGTCTCATAAATCATCTGCTTCCTGACAAGTTTATTAGAGTAAAAACTAAGAAGTGAATTCCAGTCAATTTTTCCCCCTCTATTTACTCATGCCAGAAAAAAACCTTTGGTTGTTTTGCACTCATTTCTATTAACCTATCCATCACAACCTGAATCTCATGTGGTTACCCTTTCCCTGCATACAAAATTATGTCACAGCAAACAGGATTCATAGAAGGAGACGTGGAACAGTCTGTCTTTATAGCATCTTCCTAACTCGCAGGAAACAAGAGGAGGCATGAAGCCCCATGTGCATTTGCAAGAGTTGACGAGACTTTACGTCTAATGATGGCCTCACTGGTGCCTGGTTGTCCCTGCTGAGCCTGGAATACCTTTCTTGGGATCACAAAGATTAGTAGTTAATAATAAATGACAAGGGCAATCTTTTCTTCCCAAAGAGAATGGGCCAAATTTTGAGTTCATATGATCTGGAGAGAGTTGCTCTGACTTCAGTAGATCTACTTGTCTATATCAGCTGAGCATCTGTAATATTCTCTTCCTGCTAAATAAACACACATACTCTCTAATAGTTAATGCACTAGTGCAATAATTGCTGGGAAAAAAAATGTGTGTGATTCCCTGCAATCCTCCCTTGTAAACTCACTTTCAGCACAAAAAGAGCCACATGGGGAATTGCCATCCGCTTATTTCATCAAAAAGGCAATTGGCAGTGTAAGTAAGTAATCTGTTTCCTACCTTGAATGACTCTTAGATTCACAGTGCTTGTTTCTAACTCCTCTTTGGGAGCTAGTGTTAATTTCCCTGACCAATAATAAATTTTAATTTCCAAACCAAAACCATGGAATGTAATTTTTTTTCCTGTGTCATCATTAAGCAGCTTAATTAAGCACCAGCTTAAACAGCTTTTAGCCTTCCTCGTGTTTACCCCCAGTGTACGTGTAAAGAGCAACTATATCCCCCCTTCCCAGCCTTCATTTTGCTAGAGTAACGAAGCCAAACTCTTCTGGACTCCACTCCTGTAATGGCCCCTACATTCCCCTGGATACCCCTAATAGCACTTCTCGGCCCCACAGCACTTTCACACTGTGTTCGACCAGGGTTTTCCCATCAACATTTGTTTCTAAGCAGCAACCTTCTAGCCAACACGAGAATTTTCTGTTATCAATCCAGGACATAGCTTTGCATTTGCGATGCAAAATATCATCCGATTTTTATTGCTCATGGGCTTCAAGATTGTCCAGTTGCTTCCATATGGCACCCCAATGGTCCCCTCTGATACTTCACCACTTCATATCTTTAGCAAAGCTCATTAGCATCCTCTGCATCTGGGGTATTTTATTTATTTTCATTTTATGTATGAAAAGTTGAAATATGGCTGATATGTGGGAAACTTCAGCACTGACCTTTCCTTTTAATGCTACCAATTACCATCTGCTCCTGAAGATCTCCTTAAAACCTTCTATTAATCCAAGTTTTATCTGCTGCACTCATAATTTCTCTCATGGCACCATATCAGAGACTCCAGATAGGTAATTCTATGGCAGCTTCTCTGTCTGTTTTCTTTTGCAAAACTTAAGTTATGATACCGTAGTTCATCCTGCATAACAGAGACCACAGCATTTCACTCTGGAAGGCAGACTTACTCAAGTCTCTTGTGACTGGAGAGCTGTAGGAGTACCGTTGGATAAATGGCAGTAGAAACAATTTTTTCTTTTAATTTGCACTATTGGTATAGTATGTGAGTCATAGGCTTGTGATTGCTGTTGGGAAAGTGGGCGAGATAAAACACTTGAGACTAAGAGAGATTCCTGATGTCAGAATTAAAATTTAAGTTTATTTCACTAGTAGTATCAGAATTTTATACTCCTTAAGTTTTTTTTAAGCTGACATGTGAAAACTTGGAGTATACTTTTTGATAGTTTTGCTTTCCGTAGTTCATCACAGCTTTATATTTCAGCTGAAAAAAGCTGTAAATTGTCTAGGTTTCGAGGGGAGAGAGATGAGGAAGATTTCCAGGACTTCAAAATTTCCAACAAGAAGGAATAGAAGAGGTCCTTCCTCAAATGAGTTCTTCTGAGAAGGTTACAGCCCTACCGCTTCCTAATTAAGTGCTGCAAATTTGCTGATAATTAAGTTAAGCTGATGTTCTGCTGGTAACTGTTCAGTGATCACATTTAGCCTGTGCCGAAGGTGATATTGATAGTTTTTCACTTGGTGTAGCAGGCTAATAATCGTGTGGATGGTGGCCTCTCCAAGCAAGCATCTGTGGAATTAAGAGAAATGGAATTAGGCCTCATGTCTAACTTGGCAAATGAAGAATATTTTGTGTAAAAGACATCTGCTATTCAAGTCACTCCGCTGCCTGGATGTTACATATCCAGGTTTTTTCTCACATCTATAAAACATTATAGACATTTTTGGACTGGCCTGGGCTACTTTACATCACTTTAGCTAAATTAGAGGGCTGTACAAAAGAAGTAAAAACATAACTAATATCCTTTTCACAGCTCCCTCATAAAGGGAAATATATGCAGAGGGACCTTACTGTGACTGACAATTAGCTTCACTGGACTGAATTATTTTTTCAGTTTAAACAAAAAGAGCCACGAGGAGGCATAAATTGCAACCTTGAGGCTGAATCACTTTGATATTCAGTGAACATGAGAAATGAGTCTGACGTGCTAGTTAAGGGGCAGGCAGGAGGGAAAAGCAATGAAAGCATGGCAGCACAGGGCTACTTTGTCTTTTGGTTTTCTTAGACTCCTTCTGCAGCTCTATCCCATCCTCTCATTCTCATCCGGATCCCTTCAGCATCTCCCAGCATTTTGGCTGCGGCACAGCAGGAGTGAAAGGGAAGACGAGGACACGGGCAATGCAGAGACGGGCACATCCCAGCCCACGGGGGCTTGCCAGGGTGCTAGACGGAACAGTCTACCCACACAGCTGCCTGCCCATGTAGCTTTACCTTGCCTTGCATGCACACGGTGATGTCCCTCAGATGATAAAACTGGCATCCTTGTAGATTTAGCGCTCTTTCTAGGGGAGCTGCAGAGGTGGTGAAGATAGCTGGGCTTGCAGCAGGTTCAGGGGGCTCAGGAGCCCTTTCTGGCCCTACAGAGCTCATCCTCCCCCAAAACGGCTACCCATACAAAGAAGGAAGTGGAGTTGTAGAAGTGGCAAGTCACAGGCACCTGACTTGCTAGCCTGCAGTGACTTGGATCAGCTGCTGACCAGAGGAGAGCACCCACAGACGGTGAGCTGACCGTTCACTTACGACCAAACACCAAAGACAGGCAAATGAATGGTCAGGTAAGAGAGAGAAGCAGGGCAAGCCCATGTACCTACTTACAGTCAACTCTCATTTCCACGCACAACTGTGGAGAAGGAGTGTCCACTCTCAGTGTCTCTCCCCTGCCGCGGCACAGAGCAAGGTTTTGCCACTCTCTCCTGTAAAGGTGCTGAGCAGCAAGAAAGCCTGGCAGAAATAAATAGAGAGCATTCCTCCGTCCCTTTTCAGGCGCTGCAGCTATTGACTCTTTTATCAGTGGACATGTCTCACCCTTATCCAAATACCATATGTCCCGCAGTGGCTGCATGTGCCAGCCAGTCTTACCAGGCTCCTTCATGCCAGCAGCCTCACTCCACTGATTCCCGGCATCCCAGGAAGCTCACATACAAGTTCACTGATGGAGCAGCTTTTAATTCTGTGCCTGAGAAAAGAAAATATTAAGAAGAGCCAGGAAGAAATACATCGCACTTGGTGTTTGCAAAGCTGCGCTCGGCAAACACATGGGCTTGCCACATATTTCCCTGGGCCCATATGGAGAAGGAAAGGCTGATAAGCTTACAGTTGACTGACTTGTAACCCATCAGGGCAGGGATGGGAGCCAGCTGCCATCTGAAAGCGTGCAGGGAGATGGCAAAAGCTGCGGGGAAGAAGACAGACTCTCTTTAACTGGATTAGCTGCTCACAGAATATTATATCATTCTTATCTCCTCCCAATTCCAGGGATTTCCTGACACTGATGTGTTTTATGATCCTACTCTCTAGATTAATATTAAAGAGCAGAGGAAGCATAAAAGAGATCAGTAACAGCGCAGAGGCAAATGCACAGGCTAGAAGAAGAGTGGAATACTGCCGAGGCACCGAGAAGCAGGGAATCAGACCAACGACATAAGGGAGTATTCACCTTTCACATCAAACTACCAATGGAGTATTCATTTCACCGTACATATACAGATATTCAAGTGACATAAAGCACTGGCAGAGCTCTTCAGTAAGTATCGAACCTCTCCTTAACAGGCAGCAGTTTAGGAGCAGGCTTATACAGTTTCTGGAAGGTACAGGTGAAACCATGGAAAAGATAATTTAAAGTCATAGCACCTAAAAAACAGATTTGTAGGTGTAGATGTTCTAACAAAATTTTTTCTCCCACCAGCATGCCACTCCTGATTTCATATCCCCAAGCTAGAGTTAAACTGGTTTCAGCTCATATTAGCACAGTCATTTGGGCTGGCTTTCAAAGGTAAGCTCAGCAGGCAGACCTCTTATCTTCCCTGGAAGGCAGCAGCATGCTGAGCAGATCAAAACACAGCTGTCTTCTTTACATTAGCCAGCCAGTTGCCAGCCATGGAAAGACCTGCTCCAGACGTGTCCTTGCATCTAAACAAGCCTCCCAGCTGAGACATCCACCTTAGAAACCTCTCAGCTTCTTCTCCAGAAAGGGAGTATCAGCATCTCACACCACCCAGAGACAGGGGATGAGAGACACTGCTTGGGCAAGGTATTTAGCATACACCTAACTCCAACCACCCGAACCACCTCACTTGGTTCGTTGGGTCTTCAAAACGTCCATACACTTGCGTATCTTGTTAAAGCAGCCTTTGAACCGGGGTGACAAGCTGCCTCCTGAAGCACTAGTGATGTGATGTGATGTCCAGGTTCCTCTGGCAAGGAACACACTGAATTGACAAGAATGGTTTAAAGCCCTCCTCCGCCACCCCAATTTTACCCAGGCAGTGTGAGCTGCTTCCCAGGTCTCACCTGCGTAGAAACTCTCACAAGTTTATAACTTCTTTTACCAGTCAAGCTTGTCTACGGCTGGTCTTCACTTTGAATGCAAATGAAGATCAGAAACACAAGGGCTTTACAGCCTGTGTACCTCAGAACACAGCTCAGCCCATGAACGTGAATCATTGTGGTAAGTATCTTCAGCCTTCTACTCTAATCACACTGAAATATTTTAAAACATAGAGCTCAGTGTTGTTTTTTTCCGTCACTTGTTTGAAAACAAAAAAAGATGGAGGTACAACCCCTCCCCATGGTGTTGCTCTATGAATGAGACTTATGTGGGCTCTGTCATTGCAAGTTGTATAGCAGGACCATGAGTTAGCAGAGGTTTGCAAACAAGGCTCATGGGAGCTTTGGGCACGATGGCTTTTCCCAAGCTTCCACGTTCCAAGGTATGATGGAAAGTGCTGCTGTGAGCCCAGTGAGGTGACAGCGGCCGTGGGCAGCACAAGCAATCCAAGCCCTGGCTAAAGTCCTCTGCTTCTGGTGCATCCCAGCACGGTCTTCCAGCTTGGTTCCATGCACAACATTTACCCAGCCCAGCTGCTCAGCAGCACTTGCCCACTTGCAGGCTGTTACTGCCAAATATATGTAAAGTCAGGGTGGCTGCAAGGAAGTTTGGGAGCTGGGTTGGAAAGGCGGGATGAGAGAAAAGATAGAAGTAAAGGCTGTAAGCTGGAGAGGTGGGTGTGCAGGGGTACAGTCAGGGTACAGTCAGGGCGATGAGGGCCCAGAGTGGAGGGCTGGGGGTTTTGAGAGGGGGTGATGCTGCAGGAGACAAGAATGGGGTTCTTGGTCTCTATTGATTTAGGCTCTTAAGAATATTTGGACTCTGCCAGAAGGTTTTATTTTGTTTGATTTCCAAATATACAGGAGATGTAGCCTTTAAATCCTGCTTAGGGTTCGGCATTGCAAAAGGATATAACTGCATCAATGGTGCTTGGGAAGAGCACATTTATGGGACCAGTGGGATGCAACATTAAAAGTCCTCATTTTCAAAGTTAACCTGTTGGACCCACATACGCATCTTGTACGTAATGAGAGTTCTGAAGGTCAACCTTTATCCTCAAGGACACTCACACAGGCTGCACTGTCTTCCTCACGGGTACAGGGTATGTATTGGCCATTTGAATGCACCGGTAGGAAAGTCTAAGAGGCAGTTAAAGCTGGGGGCAGATGTTGAATTTTAACTCCTGGCTGCAAACTACACATGCTAAACCAAACATAATCCATTTGATCAAAAACATATGTCACTTTGAGGCATTCAGTTTTTCATTGAGAAAAAATGTTCATATCTAGCTGCAGGTGAAATTTAAAAGATGCTCTAGTATTTTTAGATAAGAGCAAAGAATAATATTTAAATATATTTTTATTCATATAAATACCCTTAAATGAAAATAAGGGTATTTGAGACCCTCACAAGAATTAACTAGCCCACAGTTTCTACCAACACCTCATGTGCATTTGGGTTGTACGTTTATACACAGTCAAACAGAACTGCAGCCTGACCTAGGACAGACGTCACCATGTCCATGTGTAACTGAGATGAAGGTGAATTAAATGAATGAATCTGAGGAAAGGCTTTCATTCAAAGAGTTCGGGTAAGTGTTTAAGGATCTAGTTCTTTGTGGAAAAAATAAGTTCTGCATAAAAACTTTTGTGATAGAAAAAGAGAAAAACTGCAATTTGCCTGAAAATATTTTGACGTTCACATTTTTATACAAAACAAAAAAAATTCCACATGTACGTTCCACAGACAGGCAAATCATTCAGCACTTACCAATTGTTTGTTTTGAAGCACTATAGGTAATGTTCAACAGCTGTTTCTCTTGTCTGATGGTTCTCAAACACCAAATGCCAATTTTTAAAAACCTTCACCTTGGAAGAAAAGAAAAAGTTTATTTCCATTCCCAGCCTCTGGGTTCAGTATTGATCCCACCGTTCAAAGCAGATTTCAAAGAATAGCTTTGGGTAAGAGTAACACGACGATAAAATAATTGAAAAGTCCTTTGTGTTGTGCTGACCCCTCCCACAGTGTGTTGCTTATGATTTGCACAAGGTGCAAATGGAGGAAGAGACAATTATTCATGTTCCTGTTATTTGCTAACACCACCAACAAAAAGAAAACCCCAAACTATGTGCTAAGATCTTTCTTTTATTTCCATACTGATCAAGATGCGAAACTGAGAGATGAGCTATGTACTACGGACGATCTGGTTGGACCGCACCATTTTGTAAGGGCAAAGTGTGTGTGGATCACTAGAGGTGACACAGAGAGAAAGAGAAAATGCTTCTTCCTGCACGGTATGTGTCCAGTTTGCAAACATCAAGACAGTCCCAGTGGCAACAAGACGGAGAACTTTTACATTTAGTAACATTTATTTCTGCATTCGGTATCAAGTACATAAGTGCAAATATTCAGAGTCCATAATTAAGTCCATTAGGAACTACAGAGAATGTAATACAAATTGTAATAAATTTAACATGCTGGAACTTTCCAGTTACCATACATGTAAATCAGCCTGTCAATCCCTTACGACAAAATTACTGGGTTTTGTTTTCATTTTTTTGAGTTATACAAAACTGATTACCATAAGTACCGATTACTGTTTATTTTATTTGTGCTGGAAAACACTAAAACATCAGTCTACAATTCTATATAGTTAATAAAGATGAATCCAACCAGCAACCCAGTGACGTAGAAGCAATTTTAACTATTGCATCAGTGCGCTAAGCAGGAAAGCCCCTAGCCACATGTAACATTAAAAGTTATAGAAGCAATGCCAATAGAAGAAGGAAAAACACTAAAAAAATAAAATAAAAAAGGTCAATATTATTTAGGCTCTCACCATCATGCACTTTATAAGCAACACAAAAAACCACATCTAGTACACTTTTCTCTTTACTATACTTTAGTGCTTGACACAAGTGATTGCAAATATTCTAAGTGCAGAAGCAGCAGGGGAAAAGCACTGCTTCTGAGTTTTATGTTTCTAAGATTATGGTGTTGAGAAAAAAAAAAACAATAAATTTGCAGTAAAGTGTAAGAACAGAGCTGTTTCACTCCAGATTCCCCCATTATTCACTACTGTAGTCGATGAATTCTTGATGTCTGCTTTACTCTGCCTTTCTCTTAGCACCTGGGATTTTAGCTTGAATCCTAGAAATAAAGAAGGAAAAAAGAGAAGGATTATATGGTCAGGCAGCTATTCCATTCCAGCGGATCCCCACTTGGAGTCTTATCTGGGGGTAATCCCTTTAGCTTGCGTTTAGTGTGTCGTTGCAACAGGTGGACTAGAGTCTAACAAGAAAAAGAGGTGCTGCCCATCCATGTGTTCTTACAGGCCCCTAGTTGTAAATGGCCGGTTTTCAGTGGTTCATGTAACCACAGGATATGCTCAGTGATATTCTCCCCCACCTCATGATTCTACCATGGTCTATTGTCTATTGGAAGCCAGGAATGAAATTTAAACAAAGATTTTTCAGTACAGACTTTTTGTCCTGCCCAAAGCGAAGGGTTTTGCAGAATCACAGAACTATTGGCTGCAAAGGACCCCTGGAAGTCTTTGAATCGACATCGTACCTGAATCAGGACTATTACCAATGCTAGATCAGGTTGGCCAGGGCTTTGCCTTGCTGCAGCTTGAAAACCTCCAAAGAAGGAGGTTATGGCCCCTCCCTGTGTAGCCTGCTCTAGCTGTCCTAATCTCCTCACGAAAAAGTTTCTCCTAATGTCCAACATCTACCTCCTAAGGTAGATTAACGTTGTTGCTCTTTGTTACAACATCTGCCACTACTGAGGAGAGTTTGGCTCCATCATCTTGTAATTTCCCATCAAATACTTGTAGGCTGCTATGAGATATTCCCTTAGCTCCCTCCTTGCCAGGCTAAACAAGCCCACTTTCCTCAGCATCTCCTCATGGGGCACTTGCGCTCTGTTCCTCACTGTTTTGTAACCTTCCACTGGATACCTGTTGTTCAGTCAACTTTTGCAAAGCCATGTATACCAACTGCTGAGATGTACGGATCTACGTTCCAGTCCAGCCATTCTGCTTCGGTAGTTTCCGAGTGCTGAGAACTATCTCACTGTGCCCTTGTGAATCCCACAAAAGCTTTTGATACAGGCAACACATTAGGAACTAGAGCAGACTGCATCAAAAATTTCATCCAGGTCTTGTCTGTTCCATGGTGGTTTGAGACACTCAGGATCATGGTGCTTTCAAGTATTTGCTTTCTATAATAGGGTGCTGTTCACTTTGTTTATTAACAGTATTACTAACTTTAAATGATGGAGTCCCTGCATGCAAAAACCCAGGCTTGGGGCGGTCAGTGGGGAAGGGAGTTAACACATTCCTTCTGATTCGCCTTGGCCAGGTAGAAGTACGGACATCAGTCCCTGGTTGGACTGCTCCGTCCATGGCTCCCCCAAAGGGCAGGAGAGGGGAGAGAAGGACATAGGGTCACAGCTCTGCCTCAGTCTCATTTATCTGAGAAGGACTGTGCTCCTCCAGGGATCTGCCCTCCCGCAGGCTCTTGCATGCCAGGAGCTCGGGAGGACATCATTCATAGGGCATGTTGTCCGCGGGACCACCCAGCTCTTAGCCACCCCCAGCGCACCGCAACCGCGCAGCAAGACTCCTGGTCAAGTCTGCTGCTGAACTCACTTTGCCACAACAGTGTTTATGTGGGTCCGCACCAGTCCCAAGTACTGATCAATCTGTGCCTGCAAAGAGCAAAAGGAGACCAAGTCAATCAGGCATCAACAAGGTAGAACCACCAGGACACCTGAACTACACTGTGCGGGCAGACTTACCTGGTACTTGTCATATACAACAGGGAGAGTAAACATAGACACCACAGCTGAGGAGAAAAAGAGCACAGTGTTATATTCCTGCCGATCAGATTCCTCCAGAGAAGAGACCTACTTCAAACAGCGACAAACACGTATCATGCCACTCGGTCAGCTGATCCACCAGGGATCTTTGTATTAAAAATGAACTTTGCTCAAACCTCCCAAATATGGAATTTCCCATTGCTCTGGGGCTAGTGGTTGCAAAACCATAAAACACAAATTAATTCTAGCAGGAGGGACAACAGAACGGGAATAATGAATATTTACTGGAAAGGGAAATAAAAGTTGATGGTTTAACTGTGGGGAAGGCACAATGAGGATAGGCTGTTTTGTCTAAGTAGGAATTGCGAGGGAGTTAAAAATAGATTTTAAAAGAAATGTTGATTTTTACCCATTATCAGAAGAGTCAGGCCATTGAAGAGGGCTCCCACGTAAGTCAGCAGCCACATTAGTACTGCAAACTAAATTAAAGATGGATCATTACATCACCTCCAGTGTCAGCATAAGAAGAAATTAATTCACTTAACTAGCTAACATAATAGCACATTAGCCTCCTTTAATGTGTAAGGGGACTTGTTAAGTAAGGCACAATAGCAACTAGGCACTTTTTCTGGGTGTATAAACCCCATTCTCTGTTCTGCTGTTCACTGCTTCTCACCCTCTTAGCTGAGCTTTCACGTATATTTAGGGCTTAATTGCATACATTTAGGACTCTGCATTGAGCGTGGCATAGGCAGATTTCCGCATCCAATTTTGATGATGGCAGGGGTCATCCCACACAGGTTAATCACAGCCCCACAGTGATAATCCCAGTGACTGAAAACTCTTGAGGCTGGGAGATGGGTATATTTTTCTAAAAATCTTTAGTAATTTAGGAGCCTAACCCATGTCTGCTCTCTTAATGATCTTCCCTTTGCTCTAAAGAACACCTACTTGAGTGTAAGGCTGAAAAGAAACAATTATCTATCTCAGCAGGGAGGGAAAGAAGACCTTCCTCCATAGCAGGAAATGCCACCATTAGAGGAAATCCAGATTAACAGAGGTATTAGAGGGGAACACACCATTTCGTGGCAATGTCATAGAAAGCATAATGCTGAGATGCTTCTAGAACTGCAGTGGAGCTAAGCTGGTCCTGCAACTTTTATAACTCCTGTATTACGGATCAATAAATTCAAATGCAGATTGTCAAACCTCTAAACTGCTGGAAGCAAGCAGTTGGGAAATCAAAAAGCAGAGCAACTTTTATATTTGAAGCTACACAAAACTAGGTTTTATGATGACACTGTCAACATGGGAAGCAGCACTTTGAAATGTAGATTGATCCTCTAGAGAGGGGTTAAAAATATTTAAAGCAATCCTACTTTTAAAGAATCCACGAGGTCCTGAACGAGAAAGAGTCTCCTCAGCTCTTTGACTGTGCTGTTGACGTATAGCTGGAGACAGTCTGTGTATTTCTGAATCTGGTCCTGTGAAAGATTCATTTCCATCTCCAAGTAGGCTCTGCCAGAAACACAGGTCCAGTTACAAACCCAGGCAGGTTCACCTGCCGTTCACGCTCGTGTCTGTCTACCCCGTCACTCCCTCCTCCCCAGACCTCATTTCTTTGCGCTGGAGCAACCTGTCCCCCTTCCTGCAGACACAGAGCCACCAGCACACACTGTCTTCACCTTGCATGACCCATCTCCCTGGGCAATTGCGGGCTGCGCCGGGGCTGTTTGCCTCCAGCCTTGCCCTCTCCCCACACAGAGCCTGGTCTGGATGGGATCTCTCTCTTTATTCCACCTGCAGGCGGATGCAAATCCTAGCTGGGGGGGGATCCCCACAAACTTCTGTGCAACACTGCTGCTGCAGAAGGGGGTATCTCTTCCAGCTGGCAGCCCCTGGAGGAACAAAAGCTGCTGTCTGGCCACGTTGTCACCTTCAGCAGTGATGCCCCCTTCTCCCTCCTCCATCCCTCCACCTGCCCTGCACCTCTCTCTCTGCTATGCCCGTGTTGTGAGTCACATCTCAGAACCGACCCAAGTGAAACAGAAGGAGCAGCACCTCAACAAGACTTTTTTTCAGTGTGTGTGTTTGCAAACCAGACCGGTTACATGACCTGGTTTATCAACTTGTTGGCACAGCAGAGGAGAAAGAATCGCTGCTCTCCTGGAGCCAACCACCCAGACTCTGTGGAGGGTGGGGAGGGCACCGGCATTTGCACTGGCACCATCACCTAGGGTAATGGATTGCCACATCACAGCCAAGCAGTGCTGGAGAAAAGATATAAATAGTTTCCCTCTATGCCCAAAAGAGTGTGCCCAGAAACAATACTTCTCCTGCTTGCAGAGATGCTGTATTATCGTTAGTTCTAATGAAACTCTTTTTCTCTGTTAGCTTAAAATTTTCTGGATCTTTTGAATTTCAGGGAAAAAAATCCCATGCCTCAGAGGAGGATGGCTTTTGTGTTGGTTTTTTTTTGCCTCAGGATCTGAGCCAATACAGCCTTACTGCTCTTGAGACACTGGACAACAGAAAAAAATTATTTCCCCTGTTATGAAAGAAAAGAATTTTATCCCGTATAAAAGCGGCAGCTAAAGAAACGTGAATTGCCACTGGGAATGGGTCCTTTGCAAGATAAACAGCCCCTGGCCATGACTGCAAAGCACTCACTTGAAGGGGTGGCCCTCGTCCGTCTTCTGCACAGCCTGTAGGACCGATTTGTAGATTCTGAAGCTAATGGTGGCCGAGAGGCCAGCGAGGGCCAGGTAGGCCACGACACTGACGACACTGAACTGGGTCAGGGAGAAGAGCAGCAACAGGAGGCTGCCAAACACGATCCCTGTCTGCTTGATGTCACGCCAGTACAACAGGTCGATAGCTGAGGAGAGAAGACCAACATGTTAAAGGCAGGAGCTGGAAGGGCATTGAGGACGGCCGCCATGGCCACTGCAATGCTCGGAGCCCTTGCAGGAGGGTAAAGGGAGCAGTGATGCTCCTGCTCACATCAGCATCAACAGGAACGCCTCAACAGAAGCAGTGAAGTGACTTCAGCGACGCACTGAGGAAATGACAACCGATGACCTACTTGAAATCCTTGTATTATTTCATGCATCTGTGTCTGGGTTAGATAAGACGGATGAATATCTCCAATCGCAGAATGATGGGTCTCTTGCAGCAGCAAGGCAAATGCAAGCTGGGGTTTGTGTTGTTGCTAGGGCTGTTTGGTAGGGAAGTTTTTACCCTAACTACTCTGGAAACTGGAATTTTTTTGTTGTTGTTTTTGTTTGGGTTTTTTTGGTTTTGTTTTGTTACAAGACCAAACACCAAATGTTTGATCAAACCATTTTCAAGTTTGGGTTGTTGATAAATGGATGAGAAAGTTTGGGATTAGCCACAACAAACCACTTTCCCATTCAAAATTTTGACAATATGATTTTGTTATTTCCTAAGTTTTGATAAAGGAAAAGAATCCTGGTATGACCACTGCTTAATAGTTACATGGGTAGAAAACCATTTTTCAGATGAAACCTTAAAATACAGAATAAATCCCTTTTGCTACTGCAAATCCAGCCATCTTAGAAATATTTAAAAAACCCACAACTTCTTGTTAGATAACTTTCCTTGTCTAGATCCATGGGAGGTGTTAGAACAAAGCAAGTGCAGAAACGCATTTTCAACCAATATATTTCTATATTTGTAAAGCAGTTAATTTTGACAGTGTTTTTCACCCAGTTTGTATAGTTTATTCCAACCCCTCCAAGCAAACAATCTTACCATCAGGAATAGCCACTATAAAAGCAAAATTTTATTGAATGATCCAGTCCACAAATGTGAATTTAATTTCTTTACGCTAATAACCTGTTTCTGAGAGGACTCTTCAGCCTGCCAAAGAACACGCTCATGACAATCTAAACAAAACAGCTTTAATTTCACACACTGCACAAGTCCTCACGAACAGCTTGAACACACCACCAGCCAAACAGATTTCATAGATGCCACTTGTCAAATCATTCTGAACAAAGAGTAAATTCAGGAAA
Organism: Phoenicopterus ruber ruber; assembly: GCA_009819775.1. Classification (NCBI taxonomy): domain Eukaryota; kingdom Metazoa; phylum Chordata; class Aves; order Phoenicopteriformes; family Phoenicopteridae; genus Phoenicopterus; species Phoenicopterus ruber. The sequence goes on from CM020219.1 coordinate 7,018,345, forward strand.
ACCGCAATCTGTCAAAAAAAATTTCACAAATACAAAAAGGAACAAAATTAATCCAGCCTAGTAGTTCTTATCATCTAATCTCCAAAAATTGTGAGTCACCACAGCATGTTTGCCTTGAGTCAATGAGCTATATTACTCATTACTATTACACATATTAGCATTGCTTTTCAAAGTGATGGGCTTCAGTGCAAAAAATGCTATTGTATTACTGAGCTCTTTTCTCTTCCTGCAACGTTCACATCCTACTATATGCTCTGTCAATATACACAATATAATAACTCTTTCATATATTTAAGTGCCAGCATTCAGCACTGGACCTGTGATCATGAGCATGCATGAGTAGATCTATGGACTGCATGGAAGCCAAGGGATGGGGATCTTGGTGGTACGTGCTGGGGTCCTGGGTGCTGACTTTACAAATCAGGGAGAAGGCCAGAGTCTTTCCAGATATATGCCCAGGTCTCCTTCCTGCAGAAACGCAGCAGCATGGACTAGGGAATGCTCCAAAATGCAGTTACAACATAGACAGAGCATGCACCTATGTCGGGGAGTTTTGCAGCAGACCCAGCTGTGTTGATGCAGGCAGCTGGAGCTCCAGCTCCAGCAACTGCTCACAGTGTTGAGGTGCTGGAGTATGCAACTCATAAACCATCCTTACAAAATGGCATCCAGAACACAAGTGTGCTGTTTTTACCATTTTTCATACTCTTTTTCAGTCAAGGTGCTGCAAAATTCTGCAGCACAACACAGTAACTGGTGTGCTTTCACCAGTGAGCCCTTGGAGAGGAGGTATTATTCACAGCCCAATCATTTTTGTGCTTAAAAATTCCTCTGTCAGAGGACAGTATTGGAAATTTATGCAAATCTCACTTTTTAAGATACTTAAATTTTATATCACACAACACCTTCACGTTAAATGAAATGAGCAGAGGTGAGCTAGCTCAGGATGCTGTACATGGAACATCATCTGCTGATGAAAGAAAAAGGCCACGCACCAGGGGAAAACACTCCCTGGGACGTAGGCACTAGACAGATAAACAAATGAGAGCTGAGCCAAAAAATACAAAAGCCCACTTCAGCAGAGTTCCCCGAGTTAACGCCAATTGATGGCAAGACCCAAAACGAGCAATATGAAACCCTCTCTCTTTCTTTCTAGGATCTTCTGCCTCATATTCCTACAAACTGTAAGCGGGCTGTATTCTCACACAGAGAGATGCCAAACTGCATTTTCTCATTCCTCTCAACAAGGAAGATGCTGAATGACTCAAGACAGACTTGACCAGGTGTGTGTATATCCTGAAACTTGCCCCTTTCTGCCATGAAATGACTGGGATATTTACTAAGCCATATCAGGTAAGGAAAGACTTGCCACAACTCAGAGCAAGATGGACAGAGGCCAAATGACACAGTTCTGGGGATATGTGCATGCGCAAGAGAGGAGAGGAAAAGGCAGCTGGCCTCTTTCGCCAGCCAAATGAGTCCTGGCAGAGAGGGATCCTGTGTCTTTTAGACCTGAGGCAAATATTCCCATGTGCATGGAAAAAATATGTGCCAACTGCTAGGTGGAAAATCTCAGCACAGAGGAGGGAGATACGAGTTGAATGACTTTTAGGTGGCTGTCCCAGTGCACAGGTCCAGCCTGGGGACACACACAACCCCCCTACCCGCAGCCTGCAGTAGGTCAGTTAGGACTTCCAAGGGCAGGAACCAAGTCTGTCTCCTCCCCGTCTCCCTCACAGGGATGGGGAGCTGCGGCACTGCTGCTGTGTCCAGCTGTTCAGGTGGGATTTGCCGCTCCCACAGCCATTCCTCCTCCTCTCCCTTAGGGAGAAGGGGGTGAGCCAAACCACCTTGCAAAAGGCAGTGCAGGAGGGAGGTGAACCTCATGGCTCCTTGATCAGGGAAGGGGGAGAAGGAGAGTTCAGAGATAGAAATCAGTGGAGACTTGTGGGGTCCAGCCACAGCCTCTGGGCTTCCCTGGAGAAAGCACATTTTTTTGCCAACAGGCCTCAGGGATTTGAGCTGTATCAGTTCCCCTGGAATTTAGAAGATGCTGAAAACACCTGCACTACGTGTCAGAGCCATGTTTGCTCCTTCAGTCACAGCTTCAGTCATTTCAAAGGCTTTTTACATTATTTTTGTCCTACATTTCCTTACATAAACAAATCTTCCTGAAAAGAAGACAGAGGTGCACTGGATGCAGAATCCCTTAGCTGGGATCCTTTGCCTGGCTTCCTCAGGGTGCCATTCTCTCATGTAACGGTTTACATCAGAGCAAAATTACCTGTCACATCAGCGTCTGGTGGTGTAAAAAGATACCTAGGAGCAAAGCAATGAGAAATCTGCTTCTTCACCATCAGATGAACCCAGGGCTGCCTGCATCAACCCCCTCCACACTCTGTTTTTTATTCGGAACAGGAATAAAAATGAAAGGTGAGGTTTTCCACCACATTTATATGTCTGCTTTGAGTTTCATCTCATCCTTTATTCATATAAAACTGATTAAGACAGCAAACAACTCCCTCAAACACTCGCTGACCCCATGGGTTTACCGCCCTTCAACAGGTCACAAAATATAAATGGTGGCCTGAGTCTTTGACAAAGGGTAGCTGCCTGCACCCCTTCCTTCGCATGCTGAAGAGACGAGCCCCCAGGCTCAGACCAGGCTCCCCAGCACATGGGGACGCAGTGAGTATGAGAGCGGCGGGGCCAGGAGCTGAGCTGGAGCTGCACGCCTTCGCACACACCCCTCTCTGCAGAGCCACGTGCCAGCACGCGCTGGCCCCATGCTCGGCCGTGCTGGGACAGGCGTCAAGTCTGGCTCTTGCGTGGGAACAGCGTTCCCCAGATAAATTAGAGGAGAGGGGACCCCTCACAGCATGAGTTAATGACATAATAATTAAATGCTTTGGTCAATCCTTAGTGAAAAATTGTCCCATGGGGAAGGAATGAAAAGTCCTAGTGTGGTCAAGGGTCCTGCAAGTGCCGGGTGTGTTGCAGACAGCATGTGTGCATGTGTGTGTGTGCGCGCACGGCACAGTCCAGACCCGACTACAATGGCATGATTCTGAGCAACGCACGCTGAATATGCATGAAGCAGGAGGCTGGTGCCACGTGAGCCTGTCGATATGTGATGTGCATGCAATTGGACAGTGGGTCAATCTGCCTGGCTAAGCAAGATACACTTCCGAGAGCCAAAATGCCAACTTCAGACCACCTAAGGTTTGCAGCCAGGATTTGCGAACAGCGTTTTGGAAAACAGGCACTGAAATCAGCCTCAGCTTCACTGAGGTTCGGGTTCCTTCTGTTTGGAAAATCCCAATTCTAAAATCCTGACCATGCCCATTAACATGCAGAAGCTGTTCAGCTGTAGCTTTCCATGATCTCCCTTTAGCCTCCTGGAAGGAGGGAAGCAGCATCGGTCACTTTGCACTCTTTCCAGTACAACACACCAGAGCTCTGGCTCATTTGTGGAGGTATAAAAGGACTCTAGGTTTTGCCAGAACTGCCTCAGACTCAAAAGTATTTGTATTTATTAAGGAGGAACTTGCCAGCCATCTCTAAGGCAGCAGTGCTGCAGGTCACTGCAACTGCCTTTGAAGAATTTTTCTGGAGAAGCATGTCTGATGAGCTATTTTTCTGAAAGTGTCACCTGCCCAGGTTTTTATAACTGACAGCAGAACTTGTTAAATGTTACTCAAGTAGCCTTCTATTTGAAAGAAGAAGTTTTCAAGGGTGCCAAATCAGTGTCTCAGCTATACTTTACATTGTAATTTCATCTCATTAAACTAATGTGAGTCCTCCACTTGGGGCCAACCCCCAGACTAACAATGCACAAAGGTAAAAACTCTATGATACAAGAAACCACTTGTTAATATGAGTAGCTGGTAAATACCCATGTTTGCGAGGAAAGGTAAAGTAACCTCACAAATGTAAGTAGCAGCAGCATGCAATGCTTGGGCCAGCAAGTAACTGCTCCTGAGTAGAGTGCCTGAAAGCTCTCCTAGCTCTCATCATCTGGCTTTCAGCAGAAAATGTTTCTACTCCTCAATATTTGTCATGAAAAAAGCCAGAAGACAGACCTGGGGGCTGGAAAAGGCAGTGCTGGAGGCAAGGGGTGAATGACTTGAGACAGCTGAGGTTGACTGAGTAGTGATGCTCCTGAATCCATTCTCCTCAGGACCTGGTGGAAACATGAGGACTGGGCTCTGGTGGTTTATGTGGTCCCCAGAAGCACCATGACATGGGGTAGCTGCAGCCCAAGGCTCCTGAGCAGAGATCCCAGAGGGAGAATAGAGGATCCAAACCAACTTGTAGCTAAAATGTCCTCCCACCTTCAGACTGCTGCATGGTTATGTTTTTGAAAAACACTTTTGTAAGAGAAACAGGGATCTTTCCACTCTTTGTCTCAAAGAAAGCATTTTAAGATGAAAATTAATGAAGATCAACTGAGCACAAACTGGACAGTTCACATCTTCCACAGCTTCTCCCTCCCTTCCTCTGAAAACCTCTGTTCTCTCCTTCTGACTTCGCAAGTTTTTCCTCTACTGTAACAACTGTATGAAAAATGAACATGCATCAAGCAGCATTTACATGGAAGTTAGTACAAAAAGTGTGTGCAAAACCCTTGTATCCAGCCTTCAAAAGAGGCCCATGGGCCTTGATGATCAAATAAAAGGTTATAGGCTCTTCAGCATACTAATAACACCCTTGGATGTGACCAAGCTGCCCTCCCCACAGTGGAGGTCCCACTGGGCCTCCATAGGAGGTAAAATCAATGGGTTGTACAGCTTCATTCCCTATGTAGTATTAGTATTAATGAGAAGTGAGAAAAACCTGTCTACACACAGCCTTTAATTCTGTATACAGTGTAATATTATGACTTCATAAATATAAATGACTTTATAAGTCATTTCTCGGACCTACTGGCAGTGAAAAGATCAGGAAATCTAATTTAAGAAGGGCAGTCTTGTTTATCGCATCGTTGCAACAATATTTGACAACAAATGCAACAAAGCTGTAAGTCTTTGAATAGAAGTAAATACTGATCACACTCAAAGATATTCCAGTTTGCAGCTTTAACCACAGGCTGCAGGACCAGGCTTTCCCTCTTCTCTCCAGTGAAGGATCCAACGTGGCCGTCGCTCCCCTCCCCACAACAGATCTGATTCAAATGCAATACAGATGGCTACACCATTTAATGAGCAGTCTGGTGCCTTCAGGAGACTGCTGTGATTAACAGCAGAGCCAAGATGGAATATCTGTGCTGTTTCATGAGGCATGTCTCCTTATCCTTTATCTCCAGCCTTGAGGGATCTCTCCATACTTCTTCTACCTCTTGTACACACTTTGACTATTAACTTCCTATCCTCAGTCCAGTTTTATATCTTCATCATCCACCTGCCCCAAGACTGAACCTGAAAGTTCAGACTTTTTTGCTCCCCAGACCCCGATGAGAGGAGACCTGGACCAGGAATAGGACCAGGACCAAGGAAAAGGAAAATCTTGACATAGGATGCCATCCAGGTTATATCCTACTCCATCTGCAAGATCAAGATGTGAGCAAAAAGGTATTGACTGATTGCCAAAAAATTGGCACTACAACCATGCTGCACACAAGTCTATGGTAGTATTATATTATTATTGTTGTTGTTGTTGTTGCTGTTGCTGTTGCTGTTATTGTTGTTGTTGTTGTTGTTATTATTATTGTAATTTTCATGAGAGATGCTTTAAGACCAAGATTTAACATAGCAGCAGGAGAAAGCCGCCTCCACACACTTCCTGCTCATCAAACCATATCACTACCTGCCTTGGCCAGTTTCTACGGAGGATGTTATTGCTCTCACCTTAAGTGAGCAGAAACCAAGGAGACCAAGCGGAGTCCCTGAATGCAGCCCCTGAACGCACGTAATGCTACAGAATTGTTAAGATTTTCCTGAGATGCTCCTGGACCAAAATAACAGACCTGGACCCTTCCTAACTCTATCCAAACATTTGAAAATCTGCAGATTTTCAAAATGTATGGCTCAGACCTATGTTATTTGTAAGAATTAAATATGACGTGAAGAGAGTATCCCTTCTGATATCAAAAAACCAAAACTGACTTCCCAGAGATCTAATGAAAGCAAAAGCAGCCCTCCAATGTTGCCTTCAGCTATCGCCCCATCATCACCCTCTTGCTAGAGTTTAAATTATTCCTCAGGGAATACCTTAGAATAATCTTACTTTTGGGAAATTTTCTCCTTGTTCTGGCAATGAAAGAATATTGTCTATCTATTCTTAAAAGAAAAGAAAAAAATGCATTCAGACATGGCACAGCAGGTGTGCAGAGCACATTTTGGCAGAGCTAGTGAAATTTCACTGATTTTTTGATACCACCTAGGTCACGGTGTTTGCTGGGATGGTTGGCAGTTGAACAGTGTGAAACTCATCTAAGAGAGTTTGTCCTCTAACTTTAAGCTCTTGATCTTGCAGTTGCATTGCCATCAACAGTAATGTGCTTGAAGAACGACTGATAGAATTTCCGCAGCAGTGACAAAAAAATGAAAGCAAATCTGAAAGTGGAAAAAAACTTGACAAATTTCATTCAAATTTCACAGGAAATCAACTGTGAAATTAGGAAGTCAATTCCCCATAAGTTAGTGTAGTTTTGTGAAACTATTAGCTAAATTGGTTACATCAGATGATGACTTGCTTCCAAGATTTTAGCTCTACCAAGGTCCAACATAAGAACCAACTACTAGGACAGATCTTTAGCCGCTGAAAAGAGGGAGAGCTCATTTGAGCAAGACAAGTGGATCTCAGCTGAGAGTTCAGCCCACAATATTTTCAGGAAAGCACTGAAGGTACCAACTGGCTGAAGTTATATTCTCATGATAATAACTGTAATTAGACAGACTTCAGAACTGTCAATAAGATTATCAATTAATAGCATGCATCTATATTATTGCCATTGAACTTCTTTATCAGTCTTAAAGTGGGCAACGTTGCATGAATAGTTGGTGCAGCTTCTCAGCACCCTTTGGAAATAAATTGATTTATCAATCAAGCAAGGAAGCTGATTCTCTGGAAACAGCTGCCAAGAAAATGATACTCAATAACTCCAGTCCCAGTAGAGTTATGTCAGCCAGATGGATTTGATGAAGTCTGCAGTCTTTTTCCACATTAAGTTATAATTTTAAGATGGATGATATTTAGGATCTTTTCTACGAACAGTTTGCAGGCCTTTTTCTCTAGATCTTTCTTTTTTAATAAGTCTTGCAGGAGGTTGAAGCTGCAGGAACAAGCGTGTCACTTATGGCCACCTAAGAGCTGGCGTGTAGAATAGTGGAAGAGGGAATACTCATGGGGACCAGTGTACTGACATCAAATAGCTCCGCCAAGTAGGGGTGCAAAGACCTTCCTAATCCAGAGAAACCTCTCAAGCGAGGCGTGGGGATGAGTCCTGCCAAGCTAGGCTGAGTCCCCAGGGAAGGCAGAGAGACCTGCTCCACCACCTGAACCTGGAGGCACACCTCATCCCGCAGGTCCCCTCTGGGAACTGCGCACTGCGATGTGTCACGAGGCTGGCACTGGCTATACCTTGTTACACAAAGGCCCACATCAACCAGCATGCCCAGTCAGAGACGTTTCTCCGCACACTCATGCATTATGCATGGCTCCATCCCAGCCTACTTCAAATGCATCACCTTCCAGTGCGAAAGATGGCTTGGGTGTGGAAGTCGGCTGCAATTCCTCAAAGCCGCCTATGATAATATTTTGAATGAAGCGTATGCCCAGCAGGGGCAAATTACTCTCCCGCTCCCCCGAGGGGCTGTATCATGATCTATCATTGACACAATCATGCTGTACCTGCAGGATGGATAGGTAAAACACACTGCAATATTTCTAAATGTATGCAGCAGCATAAATTGCTTCACTGCAAGGAAAATAACAGTACGTTGATTTAGTGGGGCAAAGCCAAAGCTTCACCAAGTGTCCCTGCAGCTTCTCAAGATCCCCACCCAATTTTACACCAATTATAAGTACTATAGGGGCAAACCAATGATACAGCTAGTTGAAGGCTTGACTGTTTATTAATTAAAACTTATGTTAACCTCAGTGTTGTATCTCCATAATTTCAGTAAAAATATGCTCTGTGTTTACTGAGGTTTGTGTCTGCATCTGTTACGTTCACAGACATATTCCAGAGTTTTCAGAGAGGAACCATAATTCCATTGATAATGAAGCTGGCAAAATTATACAACTCCAGGTTTGCACAAAACTGATATTCTGGGTTGAGACAGAGACTACATGAATAATAGATACTAAAAGAATCAATGAATCAAGTCTTTAGTCTTCATTCTTCTGAATTTTAAATTTCTTCTATTTTATCTGAGACTGATCAAAGAATTTTGCCAACAGAAATAATATTCTATGACTATTTCATGTTTTCTGCAGGATCATTTTTGAATCATAAAGCACCACTCGAGAAAAAGAAAGAGATATGCAAATGATGTGGAAGTGAGGCAAGTGATTCTTTTTTAGCTGCGTTGATTTTTTCAGATCTGGGGTTTTTTTCAAATCAGCATGGGACATGTTGTGTTGTTTAATTTTCAGCAAATCTGCCTCTTGGTTTCAAAAAGGAGAGCACAGAAGGAGAGAAAGCCCACTATTATTATTATTAATTAAACAACAGCAGCATGCCCTTTGTTATTCCCTCCTTTTTTAAATTTATGAATAAATATTTTTTCTGGTAAAGAGGGAAAATATTTAGTTTGCCTCTAAATGCAGGTGGTTCAGCAATCTGACTCAGCAAATTAACGTTTTTATAAAGATCAGCAAAATATTGAGCCTTTTTGGAAACAAACCAAACAAAAACACCCAAACCCACCCAATAAGGAAGTTTATATGCAAAGCTCAGATGAAAAGACCCTGAAGTTTGGTTGTGGCTCTCACATATAAGGTTAACGAATCATGCAATCCTATAGAAAACCCTAGCCCTTGATTAAGGTACGGAAAGCCCAAGCTGCTGGAGTCTGGCATTTAACAGGTGCATCTGTTTACTTTCCAGCTACTCGTCTTCCCTAAAAAAACCCTCAGACCATAAATACAATTAGGTGCTGAATTAAAAGATTGCAAAAATATCACGCTCCCTAGAGAGAAGTGTCTGTCTGAAAGATCTCCCCCTGCTCTCCCCTCCCCATCAAACACTTTAGGAAGGTTTCCTGGCTTCTGTTACATTGAGCTATGTTTATGAAACTATGTCTGCAAGCATCCTGGACCCTTTAATGAGATGATGCTATAGAGTAATCTCTCTCCCAGGGACCCTGTTATGAGCATACACATCATGTACTGTCTCTTCAGCATAAACATGCACCTTAAAATTAAAAAATACACTCAAACAAAGCCTGCCCAAAGCAGGCAGCAGCCTGCCCGGCAGAATCAGCCGCTAGCTTTTCTCCCTCTAATCTGCCCACTGAGCAGCGTCACAGAGACTGTCTTTTATCAAAACAAAGGCTGGATGCCGGCTGGGAAGTGTGAAGCCGACTAAAAATGGCTGAAAAGCTGTCCGAGGCGCTCGGGAAGGTAGCCAGCCCCACCCAGCGCAGACACCGACCCGCTCAAAATATGCCGAAAATAAGCCCAAAAGGGAGATGCTATTGTTCCCCTTGCCTACTCGGTAGCAAGACAATATCATCGCAATATTTTGCCCCCAAACAGCTCAGCGGAGTGCTTGAAAGCACAATGAATTTTTTTTTTTAAAGCAATCCTACAGCAAAGTACGAAGTGGGTGGCAATGCCGCGGCCACCTCGGTGCTATTGCACTTCTTGCCGAAGCTGCGTTTTCTTTGTGTTGACGCTAGGCTAAGCCCTCGCTATGGGTGTGTCCGTGGGCAGGAATCACCGAGGCACCCAACGCAACCACCTCGAACCCTCGTGAGCCCAAGCAGGCACAAATTCACCGTCACCCGGCTTTCCTAAAGCCCGAAAGGTATGAAATCATGCCAGCGGCAGCCTGACGGAGAGAGTCAGGGATGAGAAATGATACCGCTAACAGCAAGGGTGGATGCTTTGGGAATGAGCTGTAAGGTGGGAAGGAAAGTCCCATATCCTGGATGCTTTCAGGGTGAGACAGCTGGAGACGGGAGAAATACATTCAAAGAACAGAATTAAGGGCTTTTTATCTTTCTTTCTTAAATTACCCCCAAAGAAAAGCTTCACAGGGAGGGAGAGAAAACAGCATGCAAAGGCCCACAGGTGAACAATGCAAAAATGGATGGATCCTGCCTTCGCCTCCTCTGACATGCAGTCCTTCTAGCATGCAACACTAGAATAGATATAATACCCTGACATTTCCAGTTGCTCCAAAGACAGTCCATCTTGGTGGAATCGGCACTGGCTTGCATCTCGGAGAGCTGAGGAATTGCCGGTCCTTTCGTCGGAGGCACTGCGTTACCAGTCAGGCATTCCCAAGCATGGGTGGGCTAGAGGGTATCGCTCCCGTCTCCCCGCTCGGCTCCGGACTGATGCTGTAAGCAGCACAGGCGGAGGGGGGAGGGCATATTGTACGCGCTGCGGTCTCCACTGCAGCAAATCAGCAGTGTGATGTGGTTGCCCTAGGGAGCAGGCTCCTTTCAAAAGGGGATGCAGTCCCCTTTCAAATCAAAAGCTTGCACTCGGCGGCTTAGCCTCCTAAGCCATCGAAATGGTTAAGGCAACCTGACGGCAAAGAAATAAAAACAAATTGGGTGTGGGTGGAGGGGGGGCGGGGGGGTGAGCAGTGTTTCCTATGTGGCTGTATGGTTGTGACTATTCATGTTCCAGAAATTTCTTGAGAGTGATGAAATCTGGTGTTTTCTTCATTTTTTTTGTGAGGGACAAATTACCCCCTACCCCTCCAGGTTTTGATGCCCCCCCCCACCTCTGCCCAGCCGGGTGAGGTTGGGTAGCAGGCAAGAGAAAACCAAGGTCAGGATCCGACCCCAACAGAGCAACACCCATTTTGCTATTTTTTTCAAGACTATTCCAGAAACAGAAGAAAATAGCAGAGTACCCACGCTGCCGGGGATCACCCTTCTCCCCCTGCAGGCATGAGCACCCGCAGGCACGGGGTGACCCACACGGCCCCCCAGCCCCTCGTGCCAAGCCCTGCTACACAGGGACGCTGAGCACTGCAATCTGCACCCAGGTTAGGGTGTGCGGGGTATGAGCACTGCCTCCTCCCGCTGCTCAAAATGCTGCATAAACCAGGATTCGAGGTGTGAGAGTGCAGGTATACGGGACAATTTGTGAAAAAGCATGTGCTCTCTGTAGGAATTGTGAGCCCACTAATGGCTGAATTTTAACACCAGCCCCGACACTCCTCCCCCAGGGTAAAACACTGCCCTTGCCTCAGTTTCCCCATCAATAAATTAAGTAGCCTCACAGAGATGTCGTAACTAAGCAATGGCCACACAGTACTTGGTAAATACTTGGAAAGAAAATGCTTTACATCCAGCCAACCTATTTGCCTTTTCAGATTTTGGGGAGTGGGGTAGTTATTAATCACAAAGAAACTCCATGAAAAGTCACCCCATTTCACTGAAGAGTGACCTGAGATACAGCATATCAGATTTGGTCCAGTCATCATTGGCAGAACAATCCCAGCTGGGGACCTCTCAGTTCTGAGGCGGTATTTATTCTTTTAGATCCTGCTAGTTTATGAAATAATTTTACTTTAGCCATGTTATACTGAGTTTAGCTTTTTTATATGGAAACAGACACCAGTAAAGACACAGTGGGTCACGGACACATCAGCACGGGGAACAGAATTTGAACCTCTCTACTCTTTTGGCTCCAAAACCAAATGGTCTTTAATGCCTGAGTTAACAGAGATCTCCTCCAACTGGCAGTTGTAGGTCACTTATCCTCCCCTCAGGTAACTCATCTCATAGAAGAAAGCCAAAATTTAAGGAGGGACTCAGCACAGTGTGATCTTAACCTTTACCTAGGAAACTCTGCTGGGATTACGGAGGCCAACAGCTATTGTTCATGTTTCAAAACCATCTTTGAAATCCCCCAAAAGACTTGCTCTAGGCTTAAATCCAGCATCTTCAGTCCCCTAACAGGGAAATAATTAACTAATTGGTGCAGAACTGGCTTCAATTGTCATTGCATACAGTAAGATTAAATCATCTACAAACAATATTACAAGTCTTGATTTTGTGTTCTTGATTTTGTCTTTGTTAAAAAAAGGAAGAAACAGGTTGGCGAGGGATGATTTCTCAGGATGGACTGATTGGTTTAGACCCTTTGCAAGAGCAGAAGATATCCCTATTGATACGTTTTGCCCTGCACACTGTTTGCAGCTCTGCAATGGGGTTCCCAGCGCCAATCCATAATACAAGGTATTTACAAGCAGTGTATATAAAACAGAGCCATCATTCACATGAAAGTCCTAAATCCTGGAGTCTCTGAAAAAAAGCCAAAGAGTCCTCAAACTTAGTGCATCAGTGAAACTCATGGCTGTTGGGCATGTACCACCAGCAACACAGCAGTGAGAAGACACAAAATCTCTCCTCAGTCTCACTGTAACCCACATTTCTCAGTCAGGTATCAAAGACAAATTCCCTTTGGACAGAAGAATGGTCTGTGTACATTTAGCATCCCAGTGTTGTATGAAACTGATGATTTCTCCTTTCATTCATTGTTGGTAGGGATTTTTCTTGCCCCAGACTTCAGGTCTCCATCTCCTTTCCCAGGCTACCAAAATGAACCATGCCATCACTTTTCCTGCTTAAATTCTTACTTCCCTTTGGAAAAGTGGCTCTTCAGACCTGGCCCATGTGATTGGACTGTCCCACACTACTTCCAGAGCTATTTTAATTCATGGGCACTAGAACCTATCACTTTACCACCAGTAACAAGAACAATGCATTTGTGTCAGAAACAGAACTGAACTAGAACTGAGATGAACCTACTTAGAAAACGCGAATGGGCTCAGAAGGTCTTCCAGCGTGCACCCACTTATCCCAGGAGCCGAGTCAGGCGAGGGACAGAGGCAGCACCTGGCATTAACGCCTTACATGTGTCTACATAGACTTGCGCAAAAAGTTTAACAAAATCCCAATCAGCACCGGGTGGATCCAGAACTAAAATGGCAATGATAAAAAATGCATTTCTACAATGAGAATTTAAATTATGGATTCAGTAAGTAGTGAGCCAGAATTAGGACTAAGCAGTCGGCCATCAATAGACTGAGGGTGAGAACTACTTCTTTGCAACCAAACTAAACCAGGACCACCAACTAAACTTTTACTGAGCAGACTGCAAGGCACAAATAAGCATAGCACTGCCTGGATCTTAAAAGGGTGAGACATGCATAGGTCAGAGATCTCAGCATCAACCACAGGATACTGTAGTGTTGGAGAAGAGTTTTCCTGTGATCATGAACACAAGCAGGATTAAAAGCAGTAAGTGGAATTTGCTTCCCTTCGCTTCAGAGCACTGTCCGTGGGAAGCCTCCTTCTGCTGCAGGATGTTACTGAAATGATTACAGATCTTAAGATGTTTTAGTGAGGTCACCTAAAGCTCAATGTTGATGGCACAGCCACAAGCCCAAGTGGCTCATCAGCATTTGCCTGTTAAGTAGCTCCGTTGGAGATAATCACCATGATATGTAGGATGTGTGGGGTAAGAACTCTGTAAAATACAGTGACCTGGTTGCTTTCAGCCCATTGTAACCTCCCATTGAGGGAAACCTCTGGCCAAGTTAACCCATGAGTAGGGTATTGCTGTCTGTCTCATTTCTTTCCATCCCTCCAACCCCAGTAGGGATTGCTGGATGAGGTGCAGACTGCAGCACAGCAAAGGACACAGGCACCCTGCCGTGGTCTGTGGGTTGTGCTGCTCACAGGGACACAATAAGCCCCCACGTCAGGACTAGCTCTCCAGCCCTACCTTGCTTCCCTCCAAAGGTCCTCCTGCTTCTGCAGTGACCCAGTGTCCTGGTTTCGGCTGGGATGGAGCTAATTTTCTTCCCAGTAGCTACTGTGTTTTGGATTTAGTATGGGATTTGGTATATGAAGAATGTTGATAATACACTGATGTTATTAGTTGTTGCTAAGAGATCAAGGACGTCTTCCAGCTTCCCAGGTTTTGCTATTGTGCAGGTGCAAAAATCTGGGAGGGGTATAGCCAGTACAGCTGACTCAAAGTGGCCAAAGGAAGTAGTCCATATCATAGATGTCATGCCCAGGATATAAGTGGGGGTCAGCCGATGGGCCGGGGACCTTTTGTTCATTTGTGCTTTCATTCATTCGTTTGGCTGTTTGTTCCCTCACTCGCTCTCTCTGGAACTTGTGATTCCAAGATTGCTGCTGGGGAAATCGCTGGTCTGAGATCGCTGCTTGGGATCGGTCCGAGATCGCTCTCAGTTTTGCTCTGTGATTGCTACTCAGGATGGGCTGTATCAGTCATCGGGTCGTTGGGCGGTGAGAAATTGTGCATCGTTCATTTTGTATATTCTCTTATCATTGTATTTTATTATTATCATCACTATCATCATTATTAATATATAATATAATTATTATTATCTTTTTCTTTGCTGTCCTGGTAAACTGTCTTTGTCTCAACCCAAGAGTTTTCCTTTCTTTCCAATTCTCCTCCCCACCCCACTGGGGAGGAGGGGGAGTGGGCAAGCAGTTGCGTGGTGCTTGGTTGTCGGCTGGGGTTAAGCCACGACACCCAGCCTGCCTGTGCACTGCTGATGAGCTCTGATGAGGTCAGAGTTAGCAGCATTTAAGCCTTTTTAGGTAAATATGCTTGAATTGACATATCAGTCCGTAAGAGCTCAGAAGTACCCACTGTTCTACCGTGGGAAGAATCACACATGGCCCTAAACTTCAGGGCTGTCCCTTAACAATCCTGCCGGAGGGCAGGGTGGAAATTGGCATTGGTTTCAAAGAATATTTAATGATAACAAATTCAAAGATAGAGCTGAAACCGTTGCCAGTTCTGCTCTAAGTGCAGTGACTTTGAAGACACTTTGGACTGATTATGTTTTTCAGAACAGCGCTCTGCATCACTCCACGTCAACGCATCGTGGGACACATTGAGGGCAGTGCCAGATCTGCAACGTGGTGCTCTAAGATCCTGACATTTAGCACTTTAGGAGAACAATAGCATTAAGGGAGATCATTGGGTTTTTCTTCTAAGCTAATTTGTTCTTAGCATTAGCAACAAAAATAGAGGGGATGCTATTTTAAAAGTTGCATTAATATGTCTCGAAGCTCTAAAGAGCTACGGGGAATTTTTGCCTGAGTACTCCAAGCCAAGGGCAGCCAGCAATTACATTTCCGTGAGGAGGCCGTCAATAGCAGAGGGATGGGCCAGATCCTGGCTCTGCTCTCATCCTTCCCGCTGCCTTGCACTCATTCTTGCACAACACATTTTCTGGGCTGCAGAATCGCTCAGAGGCAGCTCAGGTGAAAAGGCCATGAGCTGGGAGATGCTGACGGCCATTTCAGGTCCATCACTATTCACAGTCTAGGTGGTACATAGACAGCTCTGTCCTTGCTGTCTTTTGCCCTGAGTCTTTGATGTTTTCTCTTAGGAGATTAATTATTTTTTTTCTCAGGTCTTTAGCCCACAAAAGGAATCAATAAGCTGGTAAAAAAGACAATATGGTCTTAAACTGGTGCAGTTTAAGTCTGGAGCCGAATACTTGTAACAAAAGAAACCCCGTGTCCCAGCATGTCACATAATGTTCCAGCTTTCCTGAGATTTCTTTTAGAAGTCTTGAAATGCCTGGGTTTATGAGGGTTTTTTAAAATCATCAGTCAAAATATTTGGGTTGTTCGCAGGGACAAGAAGTGTGTTTTGAGATGTGTTGCTAAGCTTCTGCTCTGCTACCTCTGTTTCACTTTCTGCTCAGCAGATCTGTTTTTCACACCCATTTTTGCTCAAAGTCTGAGATTATTGTAAGGTCTTCGGCAACAACCATGTGACATGAGTCAAATGAGTGGGTGAAAGAATCAGGTGAGACATACTTTGCTCTTGCTTCCCTCCCCGGGAATAAGGTGGCCTTTCTTTGAATACTAGTAAATGAGCCATTTGGGGGGAAGTCCTTAGATTTGGCACTATTGTTAAGAAACAATTTTCCATTTTGCTTTCTGCACTGCTAATGTGCAGTCCCTCGGCAAACCTGGCACAGGTCCTCTTCACTGGCCATCCCAGAGATGGCTGGCACTTCTGCAGTGCCATTTGAGCTCACTGACTACTGCAGGCAACAGCACGTCTAACACATAAGAATTAATTCTGATTTACTCCTGGCTCTTCAGCAGTGGATAATTTCTCTTGGTTCTTTAATGTTATTTTTGAACTGTGAGGATCATAGAAGTGAAGGCTCTATTCCTGCCATTGACCTAGAAAAGTCTTTTGATTCTTTCCAGTGGGACTACTTTTTTCAATTGCTGGAACCTTAAAATCGGGTGTTTCTCTCCTCTGGGAGAGGTTGTTGGTACATCTTCATTCCTCCTTTAAGATTTGATCAGTAAAGCTGATGAGACCCTAAAACTCTGGCTGACCTACTGCATTCCCCCATTAGAACAGGCTCCTATGGCACTTGCAGCCTACTCCCATTTTCAAGCCTGCTGCTTTTGAGCCTGTGCTGCTAAATTGGTCTCCCTTACAGCACTGCTGGTGCTGCAGCTGGCATTATTAATTCCATTTCATTAACTGATCTTCCTAATGGACTGGAAGACAAAAGAGAAGACAGTCCTGAGACCACAGCGTGGCTGGGCCTCAGGAGATCTATGTTCAGTCCTTGCATCTGCCACAGGCTTCCTACATGACCTTGGGAATCACCTCTCTTAGGTCTCTGGGTCTGCTTGGTCTATTTAAATTTGGGGCATCTTCCACTTCGTAAGCTTTATTTCTGCAGCACCCAGCACAACATCTGCTGCTCTAGCAAAGGAGCCTCACTCATTTTTGCAATACAACTTGCAGGCTGGTGTGACTGGCTGTCATTCTTGGACCAGTGGAGATGAAGCAAGACTGTAAAGATGAATTGGGATTGCATTGCTCTTGGACATGGTGAAATCCTGCCTGGTGCTGGGCAAGGATGCTGGGGGACAGAGAAGCCTCCTCTTTGGCCAAGCATGCCCAGAAGAGATGAAGAAGCAAGGTCTGGTGGCCAGTGCCTGAGCTGGGGAAACAAGGCCTGGACTTTGCCTCACGGCTGTGCCACAAGACACCATGGACCCTGTCCCTGCCTGGGGAGGAGGTGGCCCCAGAGCAGCTCGTCTCACTGGCTCTCCCCCTGCACTGCTGCCACCCTGCAGGGCAGGCACAGCCTCTCCGAGCTGCTTTGCTGGGAGGAGGAGGCAGTAAGAGGCAGAAATAAGAGCGTGAGCAGGGACTGTGCTGGTACAAGCACGCAGGCACGTGGTGCAGTGGTGCACAGCGAGCGCCGTGCCCTGGGCAGGCAGCCCTGCTGTGAGCCCGGGCAAAGTGCCACACCAAGGCAGCTCTGCCGCACAGCAGCACAAGATGGGTCCTGCCCGGTTAAGTCCTGCTCTTTGCTCCTCTGCACATCCAGGTCCTGGGCTGAGGCAGCGCTGGTGCAGCCCCCAGGGAAGATGTACCCACAGAAAGGCCCGAAGTCTTGCTTCCAGCTTACGAGGGCTGCCCCTCCTGACTGCCCTACTGGGATCAGGCCCAAGTTTTGAAGCTCCAGGTGCCGATTTAGGGGCTGGGACACTCTGTTCAAGTGCAAAATGCAACTACAAATTGTGCAAACGCGACTGCAAATTAAACTGACAGCCTGCAGGCAGAGACTCAGGAGACCAAGGATTCTTTGCAGCAGTGCCGCAAGCTTCTAATTCAGGCTGGGATTCTCACAGGCAGCCAGGGGTGCTTGCAAATGGGCTCTGGTTTGCAGTGTTTCTGCTGACTCCTCTGCTCCTATACCCAGCGCTCCTCCTGCTGGCCCAAACCAAGCAGGTGGGAGAAGGCGCAGTGACTTACTGCAGACCAGAGCCCTTTCCCTGGCCCCTATTCCCCCCAAAAAAGTCATTTCCTTTGGGTGGGAGTCACCCAGCAGGCCCTGAGCTGCTCGCCCCTCTGTACCATGCTGAAGAGCTGCTTCGAGCATCCCAGCATGGACATCTTTGCATCCACTGCCCCCACCCCACTGCACAGGGGGCTGGGAGGATAAATGCATTAGTGGCAGAGGTGTGCAGATGCTGTGGCCCCGCATGCACCTGCTCGACCGACACACAATTGTCATGGTAACCCCAGCTTTCCCTAGAAAACAGATCACTAATACACCACTGGATGCAATAGCCACAACCACCTGCTCCATGGATGAGAGGCACCTGGGTACCAAATTCTCTCTGCAGAGGGAGGGACGGCTCTTGCTGAGCCACCGCTCTAGATCATTCTCAGGTTGGGAAGTCGGCTGCTAATATGGAAAAAAACTTGGCCGAGGTTGCAGAGGAAGGGGGGACTGGTCAGCAGAAGGGGCAGGTTAGAAAGCAGACGTTCCTGTCCTGAGCAAATGCAACCTTACAGCTCTTGCAAAGGCGACGGAGGAGGCAGAGTGTGGCTGCTTATTGCAGCAATGCTAACAGTGCTGCGTGGCATGAAGGGCTGATGAATGAGGAGTGCGTTAGTACTGTCCAAGGGAAAAAAAAGCAAAAGGAGAAATGAAGGACATAAAATACTGGTACGTAAGACAGGAATGTCAGTGCAAGGCTGTGGGAGGGAGAAAGCAAGGAAAGAATACGAGCAGGGCTCTGGTGAGAGCCAATATGAGCACTGGCCAGAGAAATACTTTGGACAGTGAAGCAGCACTCTGATTTTTAAATGTTATTATGGGCCTCCTGGGTAATTAGAAAAATTAGATCAGGAAATGATGTGCCAGAAGTGTTGCCTGGAAAGTGGTCAGAGTGGTGTTTGCTGGGGAAATGAGCAGGGAAAATGGTTTTGCGGGGCATTTTAGGACATCGGCTGGAAGAAGAGCTACACAGAAAAGCAGTGATGGTTTGAGTATTGGGGGGCCCGCCCTGCCCCAGCACATCCCCTCACATGGGGCAGAGGGAAGAGGAAAGGATGTATCGTGTATATATCTTATGGAAGATACCATAAGCAAGGTCAAGCAAGCTTCCAGCATCAAATCAGCAAAATACGCAATGAAAATCCACGCCCTGGAGCCAGCTCATTAGGAACTTAACATCAGTCATCCCTAAAACTCGGTATCTTATGCATACAGATGCAAAATGAAGAAAAAGAAGGAAAAAAAAATGCAGAACCCAGATAAACCCACTGAATTTGTGGAGATGTGTTTCTCTCTGAAAAACAGATTCCATCTCTGAGTACTTGAATAACATGTATCCTCGCTCCCCCTCTCTGCACACAATGAGAAAGTCCTGATTTGGATGCTGATGTCGAGTATCTGAGAAAAGACAATTTCATTTCCCATTCTAAAGGCCAAAGGATTAAAGATAGATCAGCAAAACTATTGCACATTTAGAAAACCAAACTAAAAGGCCTAAGTAATTCAGATTTCCCTGATGATACCGTTAAACACCATAAGCCACAATTTCCTGATTGCTTCTGCAAAGGAATGATAGCATTTTACTCTGGGCTGAGCATGAATATATAATAGGAGTGAATTTGAATATATATATATATGTAAAATGGAATTACTTTGCCATCTTTATCAATTAATAAGCAGCATGAAAGTTCACTGGACAAAACTGAACAAGGGAAAATGTTTTCCTTACATCACAGTACATTTAAGCGCTCTGCTTCAATAGTGGATAGCACACGGTTATGGTAGAAGTAGCAGCAGTTTCAGAGCAACAGTGTAGATTTGCAGAGATACAGAAATAGCTGTTATCCCAGAGCACTGCACATGAACATTGTGAGGTGGAAGGACAGCATACTACATCTTCTGCATGAATAGTGAATTCCCTTGCAACAGGTTTGGCTTTTGCAGAAACTGGGGAATTCTAAAGAGATTAGTAAACTAGGTCTGGGTGAGCACTGTGAAAGGTCTGCTGGGATTTCTGAACTGCTTTCCCCAAGTATTTCACTCCTTGCAAACATTTTAGTACATGAGGCTTTGCTGAAACTCCCCGACTGAGACAGGTACCACCAAATACCCCTTTGTACTGTATCAGAGATCTTATTTTAAATAAAAATATCCAGGGACCAAAAGCACCGTATTGCTCATTGTTGGGGTCACAACAACCCCCGGCAGTGCTACAGGCTTGGGGAGGAGTGGCTGGAAAGCTGCCTGGCAGAAAAGGACCTGGGAGTGTTGGTCGACAGCCAGCTGAATATGAGCCAGCAGTGTGCCCAGGTGGCCAAGAAGGCCAACAGCATCCTGGTCCGTATCAGAAATAGTGTGGCCAGCAGGAGTAGGGAAGTGATCGTCCCCCTGTACTCAGCCCTGGTGAGGCCGCACCTCGAGTGCTGTGTTCAGTTTTGGGCCCCTCACTACAAGAAAGACATTGAGGTGCTGGAGCGTGTCCAGAGAAGGGCAACGAAGCTGGTGAGGGGTCTAGAGCACAAGTCCTGTGAGGAGCGGCTGAGGGACCTGGGGTTGTTTAGTCTGGAGAAAAGGAGGCTGAGGGGAGACCTTATTGCTGCCTACAACTCCCTGAAAGGAGG
Organism: Phoenicopterus ruber ruber; assembly: GCA_009819775.1. NCBI lineage: Eukaryota > Metazoa > Chordata > Aves > Phoenicopteriformes > Phoenicopteridae > Phoenicopterus > Phoenicopterus ruber. The sequence goes on from CM020219.1 coordinate 7,038,985, forward strand.
TTGGAGCCAGGTGGGGTCGGTCTCTTTTCCCAAGTAACAGGCGATAGGACAAGAGGAAATGGCCTCAAGTTGCACCAGGGGAGGTTTACATTGGATATCTGAAAAAATTCCTTCACTGAAAGGGTTGTCAGGCACTGGAACAGGCTGCCAGGGAAGTGGTGGAGTCACCATCCCTGGAGGTATTCAAAAGACATGTAGATGTGGCGCTAAGGGACATGATTTAGTGGTGGACTTGGTAGTGCTAGGTTAATGGTTGGACTTGATGATCTTGGAGGTCTCTTCCAACCAAAATGATTCTATGATTCTATATCCCTGTGTCCCATTTAAAGCTCTTGTATTTCATATGCTAAGTAGACACTTAAAATTCATTTCTTGCAAATGAATCAGAGATAAAACATAATGGCATGACATTAATTTTAAATTATGATAAATTTCAGAAAACTATAATCTTTCTATATGCAAACAAAACAAACCCAAACCCCAAACCCAAATGCCATGCTTTGTTTTGGATGAACCTCACCTTTCATAGGTATGGTGGATGTGATCAGCTGGTGCTGAATGCCCAGCAGGCCTCTGAGTCCTGCTGGTCCTCAACACCTGCAGGCCTGGGCTTTGGAAACCTCAGCCTCTGAGTACCCCCAGCTTGAAGCCAAGAGACTTCTGGATGAGGATGTCTAGTACTGGGGGGAAGAAGAGATCGTACTTCATTTCGAAAACAGCAGCTCTTGCCTTTTCCAAAACACTTGCTTTTTAATTGTGCTTTTTTTTTCTCCTTTTTTTTTCCAGGTCGCCTGACATTTAAAGTGATCAAAGTTTCCTGTGAACCACAGCTTCTAAGTTTCAGATAAATATATCCATGCTGCTCTGCATTTGTTTGTTTTCCTCAGGTTGCAAACCTGCAGTCGAAACCTAGTTATTTTGAAGCAGGGAGAGCTGCTGCTTGTTACCACGTGCTTCAGCAACCGCAGGAGGAGCACAGCCCTGTGTGCGGGGTGCAGCTCTGCACCGCTCACAACACGGGGTCCAGTCCTGCTCTGGCAACCCGGAGCAAACTAACCAGGAGCCCCTGTGGTGGCTTGAGGAGCTGGAGCAACCCCAGAGCAGGCAGAAAGCAAAAGGAGGCGTGATGCATGGAGACAGGCTGCTCATAGGGGTGCACAGAGGGGAGGATGGAGGCGGCCATGGCTAAACACATGTGACATGCCCAGCCCACACTGACACACAGCCCTGAGCCCTTCAATACGCAGTGGAGCTCTGTGGGCTCCGGGGTACAGATGAAACTATATGCAAGAGCAGGAAGGTCCTGGTCCCCCCTCCCTCGCCCACCCACGCATACCTACTCAGCCCAGTACAACTTATTTTGGTCTCCCCGTTAGCTGGGAAGTAAACGTAGCAATTACTTTGCACGTTTGAAGCATCAGAACCCTTTGGCACATTTCCCCGAAGGTAAATAATTAATGAAGGGTTCTGATTAGCATGAATCTTGTGGAACCATCAGACAGAATGGAGTGACATTTCTTTTTACTTCTTAATGCCTGAGACAGGGCTTTGTTAAGAGGCCAAGGATGGACAGGGTTCCTGGCCGCTGAAATGGGAGGCTGTCCTGCAGCTGAAAGGGCTCGGCTTTGGGGTTTGTTTTGGAAAAGAAGGTTTCTGCCCTGCTTTGTGCTTAGGCTGCCACAGACAGAAGCAGCCTTCAAAATTTTAACACTTTGCAAGTGATGGAGGATAAAATACACTTCTTTCCCATGCAGGAAAGACATCCCACATAAGTACCACCCAGCAACTTGTTAGAGGCACCACATCTAAGAGGCTTTTTTCCCTCTCGCTAACAAACAAGGGTCAAGTAGAAGATACTGGGTATGCAGCTGCCAGGGGTCAGGCTCAGCTCCTTGCAAACCAGCCCACCACAGCAGGACCTGGGCTCCCGCAGCAGGATCAGGCCCCGTGGAGTCATGCCTGCAGCAGCAGGTTTCCCACTCGGCCTCCAGCGGCAGAGAATGCCAGTGTCCCTGTGGGGTAAGAGCCCTTCCAGCAAGAGACTGCTACACGACAGCTGCAGGGTGGAGCTGGCGGCTGTCACTGAAGGTCCATTTTCTCCTAAAAGCTTTTTCTTTCTGAACGATTCCCCGTGCAAAACATGCCAGCCACCCAAAAAGCTGTTCTGAGCCCTGCCTGTGCCATGCAGGTTTGTGCGAGCCCCCGCCCTTTCCCCAGCCTTCCCTCGTTTTGCCCTCAAACTGCAAATAATCTGGTTTTTACCATGACCCTGGGAGGAGAGAGGCTGCCCAGTGGACACAGGGAGCTATTACATGAGCAAATGGGGTATCTTTGGGAAGAGGAGAAGAGGAGGGTATTATCACCACCTCTCCAGGGAGGAGATGAAGATAAACCAAAGGGATTACATTAAAGCTGAATTCTCCTGACCCCAAATGCCACTGCCATAACACCACCAGCTCCAAAACCCACTGTCCCTGCCCTGCCTCATGCATTCCACCCCCGAGCAGCAAAGGGGCACGCCCACGTGCTCAGGGAGGATGCTTTCAACCCCTGCAGCAACACCAGTCAGGCACCTTGAAATGTTGCCTCTCCCTAAAGGGATTTCTCCTCACCCAGAGTTGTGTACAAACAGGAGGTAAGGGACTCCTTGCAAGGAAAAGCAAATATTTTGGAAATCGTGTACTTTAAGTCTGTGCCTGGTTTCTCCTCATCCAACACATGTTTCCATGGAAGCAGAGGAGGGAGCGGGCAGCCTGTGGCTGCAAATCATCACAGCTATCTCACTGCCTGCTCCTGAGTCTGAAGAGACAAATGGATCATTAAAAATAAAACAAAAACTGAAATTAAAAAAATCCCTTTTGATGGTAGATAGCTGATATTTAGTGCTGCAATGTTGTTTTTAGGGACTGGGGTTCAAGCACATCACAGCTGAATGAAACCGAACTTGGGCTCATTCTCAGAGGAAACGGAGTATGTGCTGAATAAAATGATTTTTGTTCTTTTGTTGATCACATTGGTGTAGTGATTGTGTGAGCACAGAGAATGGCAGTGCAGTACACAAAGGGAGTTATATAAATGGATTAAAAAGATGTTTTCAGTATGGTTTGGAGGAGTGTATTGCAGAGAGAAATCAAAACAAGGATAGTTTAGGAAATAGGGATTGTTTAGGAAAATTGAAGGTTTGTCTGTTGATCCAAACCTGGTTCTGGTCTCAGGAGAGAGTGTCCTGAAATCTGTCTGTCTGTCAGTCAGTCAATCTTATCAACATGTCCTTTGAGTAGAAACTTATTTTTGACTATAACCACAAAGTTTTCCTGGCCTTAAACTAGCATCTTTAGGCTTCACAGCATTCAAACAAACCATGCAGTTTCTAACAGCTTGCAAGCGTGTTGCAAATACATCTTCTTGCTGCTGAGCCAGGCACATTTCACTGGGAGTAATTACCATATATCCTCAGGTAAAAGCTGCCTCTTACCCAAAATGTTGCACTCGGCGACTTGAACGCAGCCGCTCCGCACAGCTGCTCTCCAGCAACTGAGCTGCATCTACCCAGTCGCCTTGCGCCGGCTCCCAGCAAGGTAGCAAGGCTGATATATGTGCAGCCATTACGTGAGCAAATGCAAAATGTCCTTCCTGCATTTACCCCCCTCAGAAAAATATGTGTCTGTTTTACAGCAGCCTGCCTTCTCCCACAAGGCAGCAGAATTTCGCACCAGTAGATTTTTTTTTTCTTTCTTGACAACTGGGAAACAAAAATTAGGCACACTTACAAAAACTGCCAATGAGAAAACATAGTTGCAGACTGTAGTGAGTTAAAAATCCTGAGGTTTTAGTGCTTGTGAGATTTTCTCCCCACAGCTCTGTGTAATGGATTTGGAGCTGTTCTCTATAGCTGCCTGAACACTGAATTTCTGAATACTGTGATCAATACTGTATTGAATACCGATACCTATGATCTAATGACAGCTCTGTGTGCACCTATTACTTAAGTTTAGTAGACAGTTTTCAGAGGAAAACCAGCAAAATTGAAAGAATGGGTCAAATCAACTTGAGTTTGTTAGATACAACATCCGAACAGGGAAATATGTGAGCTGAAAATAAATCTATCGGGGAAAATGAAGGGATTTAGCTTGGACTAGGACTGACCCTATTTCCAGAGCCTGCAAAGGTCCCAGACAACTCTATACCAGCAAATCCCAATGATTCCCAATGATCCCATTGATGAGGTATCATTCTTGCCTTTTCCAGCCTGTGAAATTCATTGCTAAAATGTGGGATTCAAGCCAGCAGACCCAGACCTTAACACCTTTATACACAGACTGGAGGCAAAGTCTGCGGTGGTGTCGAGTACCAGCATCCCAGCAGGACCTGCAGGGAGCAGGGAAGCACTGGTTTGGTTTTCATCTCTGGTTAGTGCTTGGTTTCTTTCTTCATCCCATCAACCGGAATTGCCTGGTGGAACTGGTTGGTACCATGAACTGTGATAATCCAGGATTTCTTCCTTTATTAAAAATATGGACATCAAATCATAATAGTGATTTGTGGCTTGTTTCTGCCTATGCCATTGATGAGAAAGCCCTTGAGTGTCCACTGGGCCTAACGGCCTGAAGGTGACAGGCTCCTGTATCCCATTCCCAACCCTGAGCCCACGAGGACAAGGCTCTGCAAGCTTTATAAACATGTAACTCAGCAAAGGAAGAACAGTGCACCTAAATTCTTGGACCAAGTAGGAATGGCGAGTGGAAAACTAGTGCAGATGAGTCTGGAGGATATCAGAAAAACATTTGCCTCTAGACAGTGCAGGATATTGATCTGCAGAGTCACATAGCAGCACACGCTGGACAGGAAGCATCCGAAATGCATCAGAAATCAGCTGAGGGAAAGGGAGAAAGCTGTCAATAAAATCAAGCAGTGTGGCAAAGAGAAGAGGAAGGAGGAGGCTAGCAGGGCAGCTAGCTCTGGAGCCACGGGTGTTTACCTAGTGCTGTGTATCAGTGACCTTGAGAGTGATGCCATTATCTAATGATGCCAAATTGTAGGAGGCACAGAACAAATTAATTACAAATGGGAGATTAGGCTTATGGTCTGATAAGCAGCTCACGGAGTTCAATGAAGAGAAGTTTTAATGAGATTAAGTGACAAAGCCATCACTTAGAAGGAAGCATTAAACAGACTACATACAAGGAGAAAGAACTGGGGGCGAAGGCAGAGAACTATTAAAACCATCTGTGTTATTAAAAGAAGAGTAAACAAGGCCTGTGCCTCTCAGGAAGAAATGGAGATGACAGTAAGGCATGCTGGCACCGCTGGTGGGAACTCTTCCCTTGAATGCATTGTACACAGCATCTGAGTCAGGCTCGGGGGGATATCAATGGAGTGCAGCAAGGGAAACCCAGCACACATTTGGGACCAACACGAGGAGCAAAGCACTGGCTGGCTTGGTATGAATTACTGCAAGCAAGAGCCCTGAGAGAAGGTCCAGGAGGCCTGGGTTACTGGGGGATGGCAAAGGGTTGGAGCCAGCTTGATGGAGAAGACCTTTGCTGCAGCCCACTTCAAGCGCAAATACAGCAGGGCATTGGACAGTAGCAATCAAGGAAACAGCCTAGCAGTTAATATTTCAGGCTAAGAAGGGCAGCTCTTAAATAATAATAGCTACTGCTAATGATGAATAATTAAAGCAGACCATTTGGTCCTCCAGCCCTTACGTAGTTCCGTTCCTCTAATGTGCAGCAGAAGCATCATTTATAGTACGTGGCAGGAGGAATCACGCACTCGCATGGACTGGCTGTGCTTCATCTCCTACAAAACACACTGCATCCTTCTCCATGAGCTGTATTTAAAGCTGAGTTCAAATATAACAGGAACAGGAGCAGCTTTGAATCAGACTGGTGAGAGACCTGGGGTGTAAAGGCAGCCCCGTCTTACCATGCAGCAAACATATGCAAGGGCAGGGATTGGAGATAACATCCCCTGTTCATGTTACCTACAAGTAATGGGCCAAAACAGTTCCTGAAGAGGAGGAGAGTCTCATCTCACCTTTCAGTGGAGGTGGGCAGACTTCTGTATGACTGTTTTATAAAGCAAGTATTAGACATGTTTCCTCTTCTTTCCTCTCCATGATGGGACCAGGTGCAGTCGGGGTACGTGGGGCTGACTGACATTGCTGGGCATTTAGTGACTCACTGGCACAAGAGCTTACAAATTCTCACTTCTCAAATGGATCCAATTAGGGAAAAGGTTTGGGAACAAAGCAGAGCAGACCGCAGCCCCCTCACTTGTCTCCCCTCTCCCTCGCCTTTCTACCCATCCCTCCACCCGAAGGGTAACACCACGGCGAGGGGATTGGGGGACTGAAAAAAGGAGTGGGCACCAGGCAAAGCAGGGCTGACCCTCAGCCAACGCAAAATGGTGGAATTTCCTGGTTTCATGCATTAAACAATCCTCCTTAGACTGAAATTCATCCTGCAAACTCTCCAAGGAGAGGACCTTACTGCATGCTCATATCTCGGCTAACAAAAGATCCTGATCTTGAGTGGGTCTCCAGGCACTACAACTAAAATAAGATCTAAAAACAATAATCAGCATAGAGCTTTCCTTTTCCTTACAAAATCAGGGAGCAATTTGTGCGTGTTAAGAAACACGTCTAGCACTACAGCCTTTCAAAGTCATCTGCTATTCCCCTGACTTCTCTTGCAATGCAGATTATCCAAATGTGGATCCCTGGGTGCTCTCTGATACACAATTCCAGTAAATATTTACATCCTCTCTCTTCCTATTTTGGTTTGAAATATGCTGAAAGGATGCACAGGGAGTGCCTCAGTATTTTACAGACTCTTCACTTTGGTCAGCAAAAGTGAAATCCTGCGGGAGTGACAGCCAAAAGCGTGTTGCATTCTCATCTTTCTGGAAAGAATCAAACCTCTACAGTTGAATCTTGTTTAAAAAAAAATGCACAAAACCAAAGTGTGTGGCAGAACCTTCTTCAGTGATTTGATATTTCAAATCTCTTTTCCCTTTGGTGGGGATTACCCAAGATAAACTAACAGAGATGGACTCTCCCCATTTCTTAGGGTCTGTTGCTGAGGAATGGAGAACCAATCCTGGGAAAACACAAACCTCAGTGGTTTAGGATGCACGTGCTTTGTGCATGCTTCCTTGTTTGTACCCCGTTTTCCTGAGCCAGTGCTGATAGGGATGAGACAATAACTTGGCCCACATGCCTGGTCACACCTGGCTTGACCTGGATGTGAGATCCTGAGGAAACCCGAGGACAGGCTGGGTGGGGGCTGTGGGCTCTTCTGACAAGTCCCTGTCCTGACTGATAGGGACCAGGACCTCAGGGCTCACCACAGCACGCCCCAGCAGGGATATCTTTAGAGACGGGTCAGCTACAAACCCCAACTGTCACCATTGTTTTGTGGCATTTGCTGGAAGTGGATGGGATGGTCTTACCATCCCATGGGCTGAGTGGGGCTCAGGTCTGGTGGGGATGGCATAGGGGCTTGCTTTGCTTTCAGCTCTGGAAACAGGAAGGAGCACTGGACTCTGCAGGAGCCCAAAGAAACCAAGGACATGGTATTTGGATGCAGCTGAGCACAGCAGGACATGCTGATGTTGGCTTTGCAAAGGCCCAAAGAGTTCCTGCTGTATGTGTTTCTGCTGCATGATTGTCCCCTTGCTTTCTCTGCAAAACCTCCATTTAGCAGCACTGGGAACTCTCTCTATTGAGCAAGCACAGAGCAGGCAGGAGGAGATGGGAAGGCTTAGGTATAGAATTATACATATAGGTATGATACATATCTATGCCTGACTCAAACCCATGAATAGAAACTGCAGATCTGAACTCCACCCTTGCCCACAGGGTAAAAGCAAAGCTTGCATCTGAATAAATCCTGAAAATCTCAGCTGCCAGCATCTCCAAATCAGAGCAACAATAACAGGAGCTGAAGCCAAGTGCTCTGAATATTTTCTTCCAGAATACCCAGGAGAGAACGGCTATATGTAGCAGAGCCATTTACATGGTGTTTGAGCAACATTTCTAGTCTTAGCAGACAGAGAGGTGCCAGGAAATTATTCTGCTCCCCAGGCAGGACTCAAACCACAGCATAGCCAGGCCTGTGAGTCCATGATTATCACATTGGTCTTTTCAGCCCCTCCCCATGTAGCATCAAGCATGTGTTAGATGGCTACTGCTCATCCCAATACTCATCTTAGCAACTGCTGTGGGTTGTAGTGCAGCGAATACTGCAAAGGCAATGCCTTTGCTCAGACTGTCCCTAAGAAGAGAGTCAGATCCTAACCATGCTAAAGACGAGGCTGCAGTTCCCTCCCTTCCTTCAAAACACAGTGGTGTAATGCAGAAGAGTTTGATGAGACATTGTTCCCCTGTTTCTATGGGATTTGAAGTGGAGGGAAGAGGGGGGGATACCTGCAGACAGCTGCCCAGATTGGTCAGGGAAAGGGGCTCTCACCTGGATAAGGAGCGCTGGGGGAAGACATTGCAAAACTTGTGATTGACTTTGAACCAGGGGAGCAGGAACAGAAGAAAGCAAGACACTTTTAAAGGGAGTAAGAGGAGATGGCATGTTCTCCAAACAGATGTGGCTGACAAGGGTTAATCTTTCCGACTTCCATCTTCTATATCACAGTTGCCCCATCAACGCCTCTGGCCCTAGACAGCTGCCTGCTGGTCATTCTCAGCTCTTTGCAATACCTCCCCTCAAAGGGAAGGTCTCCCATCACAAACTGAGCTAATCTGGGCTCACAAGCATCACCAAAGTCACACCTGTGTGCATGGCCAAAACGTTCACTCTCTCCTTTATGAAGGGCTTGCACCGGGCAGCAACCAGCACTTAAGGGGTGGGATCACACTGGGGCATTTGGCTGACACCTCGTTTGGCGTTTTCTCTCCAGCATCCTCATTTATTTCCCTTTGCAATGTCAGTTTGCCCAGCCAGCTCAATGAATAATTCAGCACCGTTAAGCACGTGTCAAAGCCCCTTCGGCACTTAGTAGGATCAGTTCTTTGGCCCTTTTCTCCATTGCAACTTCATTCTAACATAATCTCCCCTTCATTGCTGCTGGAGGAGCAAGATCTACAAGTAGAAAGGACATTGCTATAGCTATATGGAAATATAGCTATATATATGGAAATCACCCCTTTGATAGAAATGGTGTGCTGCTAACCATTCTGCTCAATGCATGCCGCCTCTCTGTTCCTGCTCACTGCCACTTTAATTGATGGAGAAACCCACTATTTTTTTACAGACATTTATCAGATGTAAGAGTCAATAACCAGGCAATAAGGATAATCTCACAAACCAGGATTCAGAAAAAACTGAGGTCATTTCCCAGTTCTGTTGTGTATTCCTGATGTTACTGCAGTGAAATCAATTCATCACACCAAATAAATCAATTAATCATATGATAAATTAGTCAATCTCAGTCCCTTTTTCACCAGCTTTTCTAGACAAAGGGGCTTTAAGATAGGTGTGCACGTGTTTCAGCATCCCATCTGTAAGATGACAATATCATCTCCTTTTTCGCTTTGCCTGGAGATTTGGACTGTTTCACTGTCCCTCGCTGCCAACCTGCAGTGCTGAGAAAAGTGGGGCTCTCAGAATAGACAAAACCTGCAGATTCACTGCTTCTAGTAGTCCTGTCACTGTGATTGAACCCTCTTTACTTCAGTTCCCCAAAATGGCACTACTCAGACCCATTCCCTGCAAGGACCGAGGGCTTTCTCTGGAACATCAGAGATAACTGCACACACAACTTCTGACCCAGTTTGTCTGTGCAATTACCATGTCTGAGAGCACCAGGCAGCAGAGTCAGCACATAATGTCCGCTGCAGTAACTGTCTGTGCAAATAAAGTGTATAGGTGAGTGCTCGTTTCAGAAGGCACAATTGCTACTATGGCTTTTATTAAATCCCACTCATTTTATGACTCCCTGGTTGGAGCAATAAACCTTTTGCTTTCAGCTAAGAGTATACATGGGCTGCAGCAAAGCTCCAGCAGCTCCAGTGCAGGCATCCGAGACGAACAGCAAAGGCAGCCCATTCTCTTGCTTTGGGAAGTAACATCCATTCTTTGGAAAAGCTCTTGCACTTAACCTAAGCAAGTAAGCATAGCTGCTCTTGTTTCAGTGGTACATTAGCCGACAAAGTAACCTTCAGAAATCCTGACTATTAATCTCTGCTGGCTTTTCTGTAAGCTCTCATACCCTGCTCCTTGCTGGTTGCCCAGATACAGACCTTGTTTTGTGGATGTTATCAGCATTTCATTAGGATGTATGTAATAACTCCCCCCTGCCTCTGTAAGGAACTGCCTATATTTCTAAAAGAGAGCAGAAAACCCTATCTGTACAATGCTTGCCTCTGCCAACAGCACTTACTGAGTGAGCATAGATCCTAGGCTGCTTTTAAATGAGTTGCTGTGAAAACAGTGTCTCTGGGATTGTCAGAGGCTGGATTTTGATTTTACACCACTGTGGATCCCAAGTAACATCAAGCAAGGCAGAGGGTTGATACCAGCCAGGCCGTGGGTGGTATCAGACCTTGGAAATCTGCATTTGTTTTTTCCCTTAAATTCTGCAATCTCATTGCACCTTCTATTCAAAAGATAAGAAGTAATTTAAAAAATTTACATTTTGCTCATTTGTGTGAAATGTGCTGCTCCGACAGTGTTTACATCTAGCCAGATGATGTAGCAACACCAAGAGTTGTTTCCCTGGCAAATTATTCTTTAGGATCCAGTTTGAAAGGGAACAGTCTTTACTGAGATTCCTACTCTACCTGGCAATATCTGGATGGTCTAATGCCAAATCCTTAATGCAAGCTGAATTTGCTGCCTTGGAAGCCTTCTCTCTCTAAGACATGGCTTTTTGCAAAGGTAATACTGATTATCTGTGTCCTTTTTGTGCCTCTCAAGTCACCCCCAGTAACTAGAGGACTCCTGATGTAGTCAGTAGTTTGCACTCTAATGAACTGAGTTGTGGATTATTTTCCTGTGAACTGTGAGAAAGCTGTACATCTTTTCCAGTGATGTTAGAGAACTGCAGGAAAGTACTGAAGGACTGGCAGCACCCAGGTGGACCTAATCAGTGCCCATGTTATAGAAGACTCCTACAGGGAGCTGCGACGTGAAGCAAACTCCAACACTAGCTGAAACCTTTGGGAGAGATAAAATCACATGGCACCAGTTGGGAAAGGGTTTCTCTGAGCAAGTGATACCAAAGGGTTTTCAGTGCATAGACCTGTGAGTCAAGTTGAAGCTGTAAGGAAAATAAACCCTAAAATGAGGCTTCTTGGAAAGCAAAGAGCCTTTCACCTAAAAGTAATGCAACTGGCAGAGTTTTTCCCCTCGAAATATTCACTGCCATGTAATGTGGCTTTCAAAACACTCATGCGTTGTGTCTTCGGAGCCCTGGATATGCAGGAAACAAACGCTCGGTCCTCTCAAATGGAGAAACAGCTATTTCAGAAGCACGGGGATCTTTGTATGCCCAATTTTCATAAACGATGCTTGGCTGGAGCCTCCCAGACTCATAACACTTCTGAAATCTATCATCACTACCAAAATGACAAACCTTCACTTTTTCATTGCTAGAGCTGATTTAAGCAACCTTGACATCACCAAATGTCCCCACCACAGGCGGGCTAGTGTCCAGCAGACCTGTGGTGGAGGTAGGAGACTATTGCCATCCAAACTGACCTGTTCTCTTGGAGCATTAATTTTTTCCATACTTGTTTATATTCCTCACACACAAATAAAATGCTGGGAAAGCAAAACACTAGAACGATCTCTCACTGCTACAGTTCCCATGTAACGACCGAGCTGCTGTCAGAGCCGGTGGGGGAAGAAAGGATATCTGTGATACCTCTCTGGAAAAAAACAGTGGGAAAAAGTCCCAAGTGCCCAAGTTGGGTAAAGGTCAAGAGAGTTAGAAAAAAAAAATACTGCAGAGGAATAAAACAAAAGAAAGTAGTAATCAAGATAAGATTAAGAGTCAGTGACAAAAACATCACTCTTTCTTCAGGGGGGAAATCAAGCCCTTTGAATTGTTGGATCATTGCGTCTCCCTTATTTTATAGATTGTTCTGAACTGACATGAACACAGCAGCCTCCCAAGGAAAAGAAAAAAAAATAAATTCCCTTTTCAGTCAATATTGCTATTATGTCCTAATCAGGAGTGCACTCTCAGTAGCTAAGGAAAAACACCAGTAAAATCAATACCCACCTCCAGGTTTTATTCCCAGTGGAGATCTCCTATCACACGCCCCCCCCTTCGCTACAGTCAAATACATTAATTTTAACCTCATGCTATCTACCAGACATAAATAGCAGTACTCAGGGAAGTCCTTATTCTGCTTAACATCTGAAGAATTAGAGCCAGCCTGAAACAGGCAAAGATGTTCAAAAGTTTGTATTTCACCTCTCCTTGAGAATTAGAGATGTATTTTATATCACCAGACCTTAACCATAAATTTAAATCTGACCTGAAATGAGTCCAAACTCTTCATTTGAATTAATCAACACAACTGGTGAAGACCCATGATTCCCAGCTCACAGAGCATTGTGGAGGTTCAGAAACAGCATTTCTAGCAAACCAGAAAACAAAATATTCCAGAAGTTCCCCGCAAAACACTACCATTATGAGAAGATTGCATTACAAGGCAAAACATTCTGTGTTAATAAAACCAAAATGTTTTTATTTTTCCTTCATCTAATTTGTGTGATAGTATACAAACTTCCCTAAGCACCTTCTGAGCTAAAAATTTGAATTGCTATGGAGAAAGGTCTTCACCATCATTTATGGAAAAGCCTTGCAGGCAGTATAACTTTTCCCCTTCATAATTTACAGGCTTTGGGGTCTTTTTTTCTTGTTTCTGTACGCTCAGAATAAACATCTCTCCTTACTATATATTGTGTCAGCTACAGAAAAGTTATCAGCTACAGAAAAGTTATCAATAGGTGTTAGATTTTTCTGTCAATAACAAATCTCCGAGATCTGCCGGGAGTATCCAAGCAAAGCATTGCTATATCTAGGCATCTGGGAAAAACTGGGTACCATCAGATTGTCAGTGTCACCGCCTTGCCTGAAAGCTGAGTCATTGATCGCTGACGCCAAGGGACACTGAAAGGGACACTGTGTCAAGATTTTGGCTTTTAAAACGTGCTTAAACTGTGAGTGATTCTGCAACTGAGGTTTGTCCGCGTGAACAGAAAAATCACTCGTGAGCAGAGTGGTTGTCTCCTTGCAGCCTTCCCCAGGAGCAGGACTGTGCCATCCTTGGGTGCTCGGCTTGGCAGGGCATGGTCATGGACATGGATGTGGACGTGGACAGGGGCAGAGCAAGCAGTGGGCTTGTGCAGCCCAGCTCGCAGAGAAGGTTCTTCACACATTACACATCTTTCTTCTCTGGACGTCTTCTCAGCAGGTTCCTGTTTGTACACAGATAGCCAACAACTCGCTGCGCTTGGTGTAGACTTTGCCATTCATGGCTTTGATATTTAAATATTTGAGATAACCATCAGGCACCTGTATATAGCCAAACAAATAGCTAACTGGTCATGATGTAATCTTGACCTGGCAGAAACATTTTATAAACACTATCCTGTGTCATATCTATCAGAAAGGTCTGTATACTTCTGTTTGAGTGCTATGACTTATGACAGCTCTTCAGAGGCAGTCCTTTGCTCATAAAGGGAAGATATATGAAAACGGAAGGATAAGGACTATAAATTTTTATAGCTCTGTACTCAACTCACACACAGGCAGTGGAGTAGATAGCAGTCCCAAGAGAAGACGTATAATCCTCCTACATTAAGCTATGCCCAATTTTAAAAGCACCTCTGAGCATCCAGCCAGTGTGTTTAAGATGCTGTGACACTTATATGTTAAAAGTTTGACCTTACCCAACACACGGGGAGTAATTTTCACGAGCACAGCCAAAAGTCGGGGGAGGAAACAGATGCCAGAGGTGAAATGGTCCAAAATGCTCAGGCTACAGACAACACAGGTTGTGTTCTGAAGGGCATAAGACTTACTGAGACATTTCTGAAGGTGATATCAAGGTCATACTCTGGTATATGTACACAGTACTAATCGTGAGAGGCCATCATTGCACCGGTGGTCACTGATCCCAGCCACTGCCCAAGCAAACCATCATTTGGGGACAGGAGAGAAAACCCCCTGTTCTTTGCTTTGCTCTGACCCTTTCCAGGGATCAGGCATCTCCTCTAAGTGACTGCTCCTCACTTTGGAGGCCCTGCTATGCTCCCACCACACCAGAACTCCAGGGAGAACCCCAGAGCCAGCATCTGACCATCTGTCAGCTCTCCTTGTCCACTCTGCAGAGAGGACAGATGACCCCGCAACCACTCCTGAGGCCAGAGAGTGCCAAATTCACTCCTTTCTCCCTGAAAAAAAGGGGTCTGGGAGCAGTGGAAGAGAAATCATGTACAAAACAAACCTGCCAGTGTGCACACTGCTCATTTCCACCACCATGACCTGCACATCTCCAGGTTTCTCCAGTTCGCTCCGGTTGAGTTATCACAGCTTGATGGTTATAACAAGCTGTCATGTGGCAGCTGAATTGCATTAACTGGCCAGAAATGGGGAGACAGGCCATAGCCTGCTGCAAAGGCAGAAACATTTCCAACTGCTTGGCCCACAGTGAAAAAGGGTAGCTGCGAAGTTCCGTCTCCTTCTCCATAGGCAGAGGAACATGCCCATGAGCCGCTGCTGGGGCAGTTCAGCTGGTATGGGGAAGCTCCTCCGGTCACATCTGGAGATGGTGTCTGGGACCCCGCTGCCTTGGTTGTTCAAAAGTCTCCAGAGTGACACTGCGTGAAATGAGGCCATCTGAATGTGTCTGCAGAGTCCGTGTCATCACAGCTCACTGTTTATGTCCTATCACGTGTTCAGAGTAATTCTGTAGATTCCTTGAATGGAGCGAAAGCAGAATTGCAAAGCAGCTGGAAGTAAAGACCTCTTGGTCTACCAATCTACTGCAAAACCTCCCAAAAGATCAAAAATATACCATGGAAAGGTGAATCCTTGGTGTGAAACTATTCACAGAAAGAAAATCACCCCTTACTCCTAGCTGCAGCTCTGCATGCCTCAGACACTTTCATTTAAAACTGTTTTCTTACCCTTTATTGGCCATTTTTGGCCAATAAATGGCTAATTGGCCATCTTCGCCATAACTTTGGGTTGCTATGCCACATAGCCAAGGAAGAACATGCATCAGAGCAGAGAGACAAGAGCAGGCTGGAGCGTGCCTTAGCTGCATTCTCTCCTGCCCACCACTTCAGTCTTAAATTCATCAGGGCAGTCAAGTCAAGGTATGGATAGAGAAGACTAGCCTGGACAACAGACTGATTGCCAGTGCTCCAGGTGTGTCCCTAGCACAGGGTTAGCAATCCAGGTGTCATTTCTTCCTCTAAGAGCCTCTATACTTAAGCTATTTCACTGGTTTGCAACTGAGAGTACACATTATCAGTTCCTAAAGAGCGTAGACCAGGGGAGGGCCCTGCATACAGCAGAGTAAGAGGAGATTTCGGAACCAAAGTGGGCTGTGGGGTCAGATAGCTCAGGAGAAAAAGACACCATTTTGCTCAGGGGCAGAGTCCAGAAGATTTCTGGAAAAGTTGTATGTCTGCAGGATCTCTTGTACTCACTACCTGCTCATGGTTCTTCAAAAACACCCGTCGCCGTAGATTCATCTGCTCTGCATTACCCAAGCAAGCCCACTTCTGCTGGCATTCAACTGTCTGAGCAGGAAGTCATTCAAGCTCTCCATTTCTCAGAAATGGGCAAGATTATCATGGTTAACTTCATGTTTTCCACTGGGCTTCCCCAACCCTTCAAAAATTACTCCATTCCTGCTATCATGCAGATAATTAACAGAGAGTCAAATAAGTCCAAGTAGGGAAAGGTG
Organism: Phoenicopterus ruber ruber; assembly: GCA_009819775.1. Taxonomy (NCBI): domain Eukaryota; kingdom Metazoa; phylum Chordata; class Aves; order Phoenicopteriformes; family Phoenicopteridae; genus Phoenicopterus; species Phoenicopterus ruber. Next base: position 7,054,934 of record CM020219.1, read on the forward strand.
GGCCACCACAGCCTGCTACAGAAGTCTGAATAGACATTTCCAAGCTATATGTAAGAGATCCTTCTTGCAGCAATAGAAGCCAATGTCATGGTGCTGCAGTGGGTTCTACGAGCCCAGTCCAAGCCTGGCAAGCAAGTAACCCATCATCAGCATGGGGACAGCCTCCATGTGAGCACCCTCTCCAATTTGCTTCAAGAAAGATTCAGCTGGTGGTAGAAAAGAACAAAGGGAAAACCAAAACAGTTCAGATGATAGCTCAAAAATGTGACCAGAGAGGAAAAACTGAAGAAGCTAGAATTGCTTATCCTGAAGTAAAGAAAGATGGGAGAATGGCAACTGTTTTCGATAGACGCCCGGGAGCTGGTGGAGGATCTGCCAACAGAGGCCTTTCCAAAAGAGTCACAAGCACGTGTCAAGAGTGCTCTACCAGGAATCCTGGCTGTGGGCCAGGAGATAGGCTCTCTGGACCTTGTGAAGTTCCTGCCAGCCTACTCTGTATGAAGCTACATTGAGTGGTATCTCTCCTCTACCCTGCTCTGCAGTGTCCCTGCAGCTCCTGGCACTGAGGGAGCATCACAGGACTGACCAAGATGTGCAGGCTCCAGCTCTCAGCTACCCCCAAACCTCTGCCTTTGCTGAGAAGATGGACAGGTACACAAGGCCCTGAGCAACCTGACCAAACTGCTTTGAGCAAGGCATCGGACCAGAGACCTCCACAGGTCCCTTCTCACCTAAATTATTCCATGTGGGAGGCAAATGCAGAGGTTCACCAATATACTCCAAGATTTCGTGGCAAGGCCAGGCCTAGATTCACGTGTTTACTTCTCTGGGCAGGTTTTACCCCACTCCTCCTACAGCATCGCAAAGTGAAGACACTCCAGTCCACGCAGGACATCCCTCTCCCCCACACCTTTTCCAAGCAGGGACTTTCCAAAGGATGCAAATCTACCGGAGCCCCATAAAAAGTAAACTGAAGCATGCAAAACAGATGGGCTGGAGTGTGGAGGCACTTACAGCAGATGGCACTAAAATATTAAACTAACATTACCGTATGCTTAAGCCGCGGTCTGGCTTGCTGCTGATTGCAGAACCAGCCTGGTGAAAGCACACAGATGAGAAATGAGCCTCGGATTGCTAAATCACCCTAGCAAACATCCCCTTCCTATGGAAAAATGCCTCACTAGCGACTCCTCCAACAGCAGCGACGTGCTAATGCAATGCAGACGACGTTTTGCTGGACAAAAAGCATTCCCAGTAACTTAAGGCCTCTCCCAGATCTCTGTTGGAAAACCATCTCCTTGAGAAACTGCATAAAATCAGCTTCTCTGTGGCACCAGAGGAGGACACAGCAAGAGTTTAAACGGAAAAAGCCCGCACTGCTTTGTGCTTGTCCACTGTGTGACAGCCCTGAACACCATGGGGTGGCACAAGAGGCACCAGGGAGGAGGGGAAGCATGTTCTTCAACCCAGTGCATTTGCCAGTGTCACCTCAAAACCAGAACTGATCCTGACTGCAGCTTGTGACACTGCCTGAGAGACACCAGGCCACCACATAGACATGGGTGGCCATGAACCTTGGTGTCCCTCATGGGTGCTTAGAGCCACAGCAGCCACAAAGGGTGTGTGGTAAGGACACGCTCTTTTAAGGGACTAACCACATTAATGCTACAAAAGCCTTTCATAGGGCATAAAAATCAGGATGCCTCATAGCAGGGTGGCATAGGACTATGCCGCAGGATAAAGCATTTTAAATGATGAATTTTATTTAACTGCATTTCCAGCAGGTCCTGCCAGTTGTGCCATCTAGCATGTGAGTGACAGCACGACCTCACAGCCCCGGGCCTGGGTTTTCCTTTTCCTGTGCTAAATTTTGCCATAAAATAGAAAGAAAAGGAAAGTAAACATTACTATGAATGCCCATATCTTTTTCTTTTTTTTTTTTAACCTGAGCTCAGACATCTGATCTGAAAGGTAACAAGCTGCTGCACATTTCATTAAATGAATCAAGCAGAAGGAATCTCCTAATGTTGTCATTGAAGGAGAGGCTGGAGAGAGACATGATGCCCCCAGCATAAGGGAAATCTCCGCCCAGGACCATGTCCCCAGGCTGTGGGACATCAGCATGCGGTAAGCCAGGCCACCCTGGCAGAGAGCTACCGACAGGCACGGCAAGAGAAGACAGGAAAGAACTCAGCCAAAATGCTCCTTCCCAGCCTGCCTTGGTCCAGGCTTCTTTTGGGCTTCTTGCAAACTGCCCCAGGCCAAAAGATGCACGTTCCCAGGAGAGCAGGTCTTTTCTGAAACTTCCTGCATGCCTAAGCCACGTGCAAGCCCAGCCTGGATGTCACCTGGGCTATGCAATGTCACAGCGCTGCACAGGCCATACCAATCAGTTGTATTATTTTCCAAAGTTTGTGAAAATCTGTCGCAAGACAGGGTTTTCTCAGAACAAACCTAAAAATCTGCATTCCTTCCTCTGGTTACAGGAAAGCACAAATGCATCTGGTCCTTCTCTGTGGCTGAATATTTTTTAAAAAAAAAAAAAGCGCAACTGAGCTGGCACCCTCTTTTCTGCAGAGCCACAGCCAAAGGGGCTCTGAGCCCTGTTGTGTAAGGGCTGTGGCCATCTCTGGGAGGAGATGCCGGTAGAGACGTGGAGGCAGTGACAGCCGAACAGCAAATGTCTTGCTACAGCTCTGCCTTCCCCTCTTTGCTCCACAGGAGGTAAGGGAATTAGTAATCCTAAAATAGGTAGCAACTACACAGCACTGGCCAAAACAAAGCCTTTGTTGCAGCAAGCAATGCAATCTTTCTGACTATGTGGAAAAGCAAGCGAGGCTGCTTAGCAGTTAACGGCACAGGAATAGCTCCACTCTCAAATCATGATAGTCAGCTCCAGTAAAATGGAGGTAGGAAGTCGCTGCCCATTTTTGTTATTGCCACTGGATGGCAACAGACGTTAAGCAGAGATGTTGAGTTATCACTATGCAAACCACACATGCACTTGCTGTGCTCCACCTTGTTATTTAGGGGAACGGCCGTGATTTCAGCACACCTAGCAGACACACCAGAAAGGTCTCTGAGGGATTAAGCCATGGGCTGGTAGCAACACAATCAGCAAGTCTGTTCCTGGGGTTGGGTTGAACACTGGGCTTTCACTTTGTACAGCTTCTCCATGTATTTCCTGGAGTCTGCACTCAAAATCAATTTTTGTCTTGCCAGCCCAGGGCAAACCCTGCTGATGAGCCACGCAAAGTGCATTTAATGCCATGGATATGAGTAAAGACTCCTTGGTGTTATTACAGTATGGCACTCTGAAATAGTTAACACTTACATGTGAAACTGATGGCTGACTATTTTTAAATTACATATACCTAGCTATGAGCTGGCCAAGGGCCACAGAAAGATCTACAGCTGGGTGTCAAAACCACAGCCAGGCGTGTTGAACAGCTTCATTTGATCCATCAGTTTCCTAAGAATCTCCAGAAACGCTGGGCTAGCACTGACCTGAACTCAGGTGGGACTCACCATGGCCATAGCAGGATCAGTCCCCACCTGGACTCTGTGAACATCGCTAAAACCATTCTGTCATAATAAGGATGTGCAGTGGTAGCATAACATTTCCAAGGCGACATGTAACAAGGAGGTAACAGGAAACAATGAAGGTTTTTTTGTTTTCTATCTTTTAACAAGTACATAGTCACATTTTGTTAGTATTCTCTTAATGAGCGATAGCTATAATTAAGATAATTCTCTTAATTAATAAATGATGACACTGTTCTTGCTTTGGGTGACATAGTTCCGCTGAATGTCTGTCGTGCGGCACTGCCACATCTCCCTCTATTCTTGTCACATTGGCTGTGTGGCCCATGCCTGCCAGGTGCATCCGAGTTGGCGTATGACACATATATGATGCCGTGATGTAAAGCTCTGCCAAGACCTCGAGTTGATGTGCTACGAAGGCGGTTACTGTCCTTTTGGATGTGCTCTGCCACATCGTTTCCCTGGCAGACAATGCAGCTCCAGGCTGACGGAGCCTGGGAGGACCCATGCAGGATGCTCTGGTTCCACCAAGCCAGTTAACACATCCCCCAGTTCACCTCTGATAACTGTAAAACTGCTGAAGGATTTCACGTGAATTCTCTGAGTGAGGGACAAGCTCTGCTTTCCCAGGTCGAAAGGAGAGCCCCATACTCTACCTTCAACACAAAAACTTAACTAGCACCCAGACACAGTGACACATACAGCAAATACTTGTGACTGGAAGGTATCGTAAACTGAACCCCACTATCATCCATATTTTCTTATCTTGAGGCCACCTCCCCATACCTTGAAATCAGCTTTAAAAAGTTACCCAAGTTTTAGCAATAATCTTCCTGAGAGGCTTTATGTTTTTGTTTTCCTTGCCTTAGGCACCGGCGTGTCCCAAGGGAGCAAAGCACATACTGAAATAGGCCTCTGCGCACCGCCAAATAGCAATTAGCTGTCTTGTGTCTGTCCTGGAGGAAACGTTCCTGCCACTACTGTCCTACAGGAATACAGATAGGACACATGAACACACTGCGACGCAGGGAGAAAGTCTGCTCACACACACAGCGTTTTTTTCCAATCACAATATGAGAACAAACCTCTACTAGCATCAGTTTAGGCAATGACAGAAATGAAATGAGACGCAAAAGTTAGGCCAAAAAAATCTGAATACAATCAAGGGGGACTGCAAATTGTAATGGGGCCTGAAATCTCAAAATTGAGGGACAGGCAAGTAGCTGCCCATGTGGTATTCCCCAAGTACTTTCCCCAAATCCAAGACTAAATTGTGAGTCATCTGCCCAGAACAGCACACAGAACACAAAGTGGCCACAAAGACCCAACACTGGACACAGTAAGAGTGTGTAAGGTAAATTCAATCAGCTCTGCAGCTTCTAGGGTTTGGGCAGGGCCTAGGCCAGTCCTACAAAAGGGGAATTTGGGAAGGGGGAAAGAAATGGTTGGAGCTCATCCTACCCATGAGACTGCTAAGAGATGCACAGCGTGACTTTGCAAGCTCTGAGAATCTGGCAGGAAAACATACTTAGGAGCAATAATCATATGTTTCTTATTCAGCCTCTTAATGTCATTAGTTCATCACCACTAAGAATATCAGTATTAACATATTTTATTGCACTGCAGATCTTGCAGTCCTCAGCACATTGTGCAAGTTCAGGCTGTTTCCTTATTAGAGTTGCACGCTTAGGTTCACAGTGCTAGATAAATCAGTGTAAAAGTGTGCCTCTTAAACATGTCTGCCACATCTCCAGGCCACCATGCGGTCAAACATCTGCACAAACACGGATGAAGGAGAAAGATGCTCTTTAAGCAGCAGGGATGGAGTTCATCTCTCCTCCATCTCTATCCAGCTGTTTGCAAGGAAGGAGCAGCTCTATGAATTGCAAACCCCCATCCGACAGAAAAGCCATGGACAGCCGCTGCCCCCCAGCCCAGCCAGGGGAGACAGCAGAGGGGGAGCAGGGCAGGCTTGGGGCAGCCCCAGTGTCCCTCCCTCCCACACCAGCCTACAAAGCCAGAGGCACACAAAGGTCCTGGCTATTTAAAGCTGGTGTCTTGCAAAGAATAAAATGCCTTTTTCTCTTGTGCGCCTTGTGAACTAAGCCAGCTACAGGCTGCAGGGACCCCTGGCAGTGTCAGTGTGCGGTGACCGTGTGCTACCCCTTGGTCCTCAGGGTTTAGCTCAGACCAAAAGCTGGTGGTGTCTCTAGAGGTTTGGTGGGTCCAGTCAGACCTCAGCACCTGGCACAGCAATCTCAGCCATGGGTGGCTCTACACCGGCTTTGAAGGGATCCTACGGGGAGACAACTGCCCTTGAGCTCACCTGAGTACCAGGGAAGTGTCCTGCCCTGCCCTTCCCCCTCCCAGAGCTGAATTAGGGAAGAGGCTTTCAGAGGGGCACATGGGATGCCCCTCAAGGCATGCAAAAGCTGGGATGGGCACCCCCTAGTCACCCGCCTCCCCGCACCAGCCTGGAAGCATACACAAAACCCTCATTATTCAGGATGGAGGGTGTCAGTCACAGTGAGAGAGATTCATTTAAGCTGCGCCAGCTTCAGGAACGCCTAGACCCAACCCTTCTCCTCCTCCAAATCTTTCTTTTCTTCCTAAGTATATCCTCAAAAACATTATCCTCACATTTCTGGGAGGGGCATGACCACCTCCTTGACTGCACCCCTTCCCTGGGGCAAGGCAGGTACTATTTCAAAGGAAAATGATCATTTGTTGTTCTTTGTCCTCCAGATGCCTGATGTACAAATCAGCCTTATGTTACTGGGGTTCCTGCTTGATCCAGTATCTATATGCTTAATCCTAAAAATTATTGTTGCTGTTTTTTTTTTTTTTTTTCCTAAGGGAAAGGAAAAGGAGAAAAAGAAGATGGGAAGGTCAGAGATGATGTGTGCATTGTCACAGGCATGCCCAGCTTCGAGCTGAGGTTATCCAGTGCCGGCAGCTCCCCCTGCTTGGCACTACTAACATCCCCCTGCAAGGAACAGGCACTTCTCCCTCCTCCCCCTTCTCAGCAGCACTGCAAAAAACAACATAAACATTTACCTTTCTGCTTATTTAAAAACGGCAGTAGGGGCGAAGCCAAGGGACTTCTTTTGCCAGAGTCCTTGGAAGACACTTTACTTTGGTTAACAACAGTTTCTTCGATGGGTTTCTTCAGGATTATTCTTTCCTTCAGCTCCTCAGTGCTGACAGCGGAGGTTGGGGGCTCAGCACCTACTTTCGGTGCAACAAAGGAGCATTTCAGGTAGGACGCGGACTCTGCCAGGTTTTCCCTGTTCATCCTGCTCTCTGTCGTTTTACTTGCTTCGTAGTCTGAGGCGTCAGTGCGCGAGCCATTCTCTTCCTTAATAATGTCCATGACCATGGGCTTCATCAGAGGCGAGTCCTGCTCCCTCTTTGGGCTCTCTTCAGAGGCTGATGAGGCGTCACAGGACTCGATGATGAGCTCGCTGTCAAGCTCAGCCTCCCGCTCCTCCCGCAGGATGCTGTACTGGATGGAGGGGGAGGCGGGCGACGGAGGGGGCCCTCCGATGTGGCTGAAGGTCATGTAGTTGGAGTGCAGCACCTCCTCGGCAGCCAGTGGGTCCTCTGAGACCAGCTCGATCTCTGAGTCCCCCGACTCAGCGCTGCTGGCTTCGTTATCCAGGGGTGAGGAGACGGCGGGACGCCCAGGTTTGACCCGCTGGTCTCTCTTCTCAGCAGAAAGGGCTGGCAACCGCTGCACCTCGGGGGTCTCAAAGGAAAAGCTTTTTGCTTCCTTGATGGCACTGATGAGTTCATCCTCTGACAGGCTGCCTTTGCCCTGCGACTCTGAGCCAGACGGTTCTGCCACCCGGAAAGAAAGGGGAAAAAAACAGAAAAAAAAAAAGTTAAAAATTAAATTTTCTGGCTGCTCTAGGCAACAAACACAATAGATTTCACACCAGCACGGGTCCCTCTAGCAGGGCTTCTAACACAGGCATAAAGTCTCCCCATCTGGGATGACTAACAGTAATAACAGCTTGTCTTTACAGAGCATTTACTATGCACATACTCGTTATAAAAGAAGTATCATTAGCATCATTTACTAAGGAAAAAGCTGAGGCACTAGGCAATGCTGGTCAGTGCTTGGCCAGTGGCTCAGCAGTACGGTTTTCACCAGGAAAATCACCAGTCATGACAGACATGGGCTCAGGCCACACATGACAGTGTCTGACTGTCACCGACAGATACGGGTCTGTTCTGGGGGCAAACACGTACATGGGGCTGGTGGGTTCCTGGCACTGCTGATCATAACAGCTCATGTGTAGTTACTAGTAATTTCGTCAAACTTTAACTTTCAGGTGTGAAAAGTTCCAAGTCAGAAACTTTTCTCAGACTTCTTTTTTTTTTTTTTTTTTTTTTGGGGGGGGGGGGGTGAATTCTCTGTTTGCTTTTATCTCAGTTGGGTCCCAGAATGAAACTTTTTTTTTACTATAATTCTTAATATCATTAAGAAGTACATTAAGCAAAATAACGACTGACCAACTTGTCACCCAAAATTTGAAACAAAAATATTTCTCTGCGTTTCCTGGCTCACACTGGAAGAAGATATACTCAGAGAGTGAAAATGAGCAGGTGAAAAGGCTTGCTGGTCACCCAGGATTAGCAAGGAGCCCGCATCCCATACGAGAAGGGAACACAGCACCAGACTTCCCACCTGTTCTGCCTCCGTGTATATCCATTTACCATGTGGGATTTTGTAATGAAATAACAAAGAAAGTAAAATTGCATGTAAAGTGTTCACAATAAGAGGTGACGGAGGCAGCATGAGGTGCATCAGCAGCTGCCTTGAATTACTGCATGGGGAACAGGCTTCACTTGATCACTCACAGAGCATCAGCCAGCCTCAAACCCAGACTGCACCTGGTACACCCGCTGGCAAGGCCAGCCGGGCCACCTGAGCCCGTCTGTGCCAAGGGGGACCACGGCGGCAGGTTGCACCCCATCCCCTGCCGGCGCCTGGCCCCCACCGCCTGCTCATCTCTAGTTTCCCCTTGCACTTGACTGACCCAGAGATAGCTGCCACCCACATGCAAGATCCTCCCTCCTGGGGGAAAAAAAGGCTGAATTCCCCAGTCACATTGGAACAGCCATCAAGCATACACAGAAATTTGTCCTCTGGAGTCTCGAGTGCTCATTCACTGATTCTATATCATTATTAATGTGACAGGTGTCACTAAGTGGCATTGTGGTGAGGGTTCAAGAAAGCCATCAGGAAAAGAGGCTCCCAAGCTTCCTCCTGCTGATGCTGGAAAAGAGGGCCATGGCAGGACACTACCTGCATCCACATGTCTGGGGACCGCAGCGGAGTGGGGCAAGGTTTCCAGCCCCTCAGTTGTGGGTGTAGGGAGCCCCAAGCTGACCTGCGCCTGCTCCTGGTGGGTATTTTCCTTCAGCCCAGCCCTGCTTCGGATGCAGCTGCCGGCATCGGTCCCCCGAGCCCACCCAGCTGCATTGGCCACCTCTGCAAGCTCCTCTACAACAGAGGGTAGGAAAGAGATTGTATCAGATGTGACCTGGGACAAAATCACTATTTCTGGCTATTTCCTGACTTAATTTCTCATGGCAATAGCATAGCTGATTTCTTCCTGATCATATGCCTTCCCCGAGATGAATCAGGTAAAGGGGGAGGTTTTAATGATAGCACCCGAGCCATGGAGTCCTGATGGGAGATCAGCAAGAAAAACAACCTCCCCACACCCCTCCAAGCAGTTTTGATTTCTGTGTCTGCCAATACACATCATCAGCATCGTCTTGAGCACATATGGTTGGCATGTCTGCAGCTCCTCCGACAAAACAGCTCTCTTGTAACACATCCCTCTCGCATGAGAAAGTCCTTCTGCAACCCAGAGTACGGTTGCAGACAGGATTAAGGTGTTTGGGACTGTTACGACACACTCCTGTTTGGATGCTGGGAAGTTTCTGTTGCATCAGCCGCGCTGAGCAGGAGACTGTGCATCCTTTTCCTCCGGCTGCAGGAAGCCCGCGTGAGCTGCAGCACTCTCCTGCATTACCGCATGTAAGCATTTTCTCCCTGAGCGATGACTTAATCTGGCATGTGTCCAACAGGCATGTGACCCCAGCCCTCGTAGCGCAGCAACGCGCCGTCCCTCAGCTTCACCCCGCTCCTGCCCGCGCTGGCAGTTTGTAACTCTCAGCCACGGCATTTACCTTGTGAACAAAAAAGTCCTTTGTGGCCAGCAGCAGGGTGTCATATTTACCGCTGGCACGGGGAAGCATAGAAATACGCACTGCTTTTCAGCGCCAGTGCAGCGTATGAACAGACCATGTCTTCCTTCCCCAGAAAGATGATGGCCAGTAATTAAAAGCAAACCATTTTCAAAAGTCCTGATCCAAGCAGGGGGTAACTGGGGGCTTCGCCAGGATGCTTGAGGGGTATCTAGGAGAGACAACTTTGCTGGGTCACTAGGTAGAAATAGCAAGGGCAGGTTTTACATTTCTTCCTCGCTTATGAATGCGGAGTCTGGGCGCAGTGCGTCCCCAGCTGTGGGAAAGGGGGGAAATACAGAGAAAACACCCTGCGGGAACCAGCCCCTAAAGGAATATGCCTGCTTGTTTCCTTAACGCGATAGATAAGCAGTGCTTCTGGCTTTCCAGCACCCTGATGCAAGGCGGTGGGACCTCCCAGGGCTGTTCAAGCAGTTCTGGTGATCACCTTTGCCCATGGAGAGGAATATTTCCGTGCCAGCAATCGCGCTGGCCACACCAGTGCCTCCCAGTAAGGCAGCAGCCGTGGGGCTCAGCCACGCACTATTCAACTGTTATGATGGGATACAGTTATTAAGTGTCATGGAGCCAGCCTCGAACAGTTGCCAAGGACTGAATTAATAACAATTAGTGCCTGAAGTTCTTAATTACCTTGTAGTGCAAAAAGTAAATCGGTAAGAAACGGCATGCCTCAGAAGTAGCATGTGACGTCACGCGGCCAAATAAAAGAAGAAAAATGGGACTATTTATTATCTAAAGTTTCTGGCTGATGCAGGCAGGATAAACTCACAGCTGTGGTGGACTCTTTCAACCTCTTTTTTTTTTGTGTGTGTGGAAGTGTACAAATGCACACTCAGTTTTGGATAGGAACTAGGTATTTCTCTAAGGGCAAGTATTAGTGTGAGTTGAAATCCCAGACTGCCGTTTTAAGGAAATTCCAGTTGATTTTTAAGTGCTTCTAGATGCCATCAAAGCAATAGAAATTTCAGCTTGGGGATGTTCATTGTCAAATGTCAAATGTTCATTGTCAAAGGGTTTTGATCCAGGACGTTGAAATTTAATTTCAAGTCTGAAAATTCTGTTTCCTGTCACAGAACTTTATTCCTTTTTAAAACACTGTATTACTTTCATATTTTAGCAGTGTATAATAGGGAAAATGAGGAATAGATATTATGTACTACTGCAGTAATGAGACAATAAGAAAATGTATAAATTTCAGTGCCCCGCCCAATAGAAATCAGGAGCCTTTAAAAGAGACTGGCCCTTTGTCCCTCCAGTCCCGTTTGTAAATGAGGTGACAGCATTTCCCTCCTCAGCACTTTCTAGAAGCAGCACTTTCACTTGAAAACAGCACTTATTTTTAACAATTTAACCTTATTCTCTGCAAGAGAAAAGAGGTGTTAAAACAGCCATTAAAATTTAAAAAAAAGAACCCAGCCATTTGTGGTGCCCTAGTCCAACACACCTCATTTCCTCTGGGAAGTGTGGCCAGCCAGGATGACCAAGAGACCTCAAAATCACCGAGATCCAGCCCAAACTATCGCCTGGCTGACAATACCCCCAATGACACCTACCAGCTCACAACTTCCCCTCAAGGAGAGATCCCCGTGAGGACCGGGCTCAGCAAGCCTGGATCTGACCCCAGCCGTCCTCCTGAGTGGCTCTCGGCAACTTATTCCTGTGGACCCCCAGCCCTGTTTTCTCCTCTTTTCATACAGAAAGGGCAGCCCATCCTGGGCAGTGTGTTAGTGACGGGCAGCACGGTTCGCATTTCCGTTCAGTTCAGCAATGCAAAGTGGTGCCCGAGCAGAGCAGAAACACCTCCAGCCATGGAGACCCATTAATATTTGCTCGCACCCCCTTAGACCCCCCCCCCCCCTCAACCCCACAGTAATTCTCCAACATGCAGGGCTACAATTGCAACCACTCTGAATACCAAAAAAAACAGCGCCGTGCACCAGCATTACCTGTGCCAGAGGACGGTGGTGTGACAGACCCCGGGCTGTCATCTTCTGGCTCCGACACCGTCACCATTGGTACCACCTCATGGCTCGGCTTCAGGCCGGTCTCTGGCTGAGTCGGGCTCGACTCTTTGCTGGCAGCTTCCCCAGTGCTTTCTATCTCGGTGAGCGTGATCTTGACGGGGGCTGTAACCACAGAGGCACTGTGCTGATCTCCAGACCTTGTGTCTTCAAGTGGGTCTTGCTCTTTGGCTGCCTTCGTGCTCTCTGAAGTTGTCTGCTGAGGTTCAGCAGTGTGGCTGGACCTGGTGGGTATTATTCCCCGGTACTTATCAATAAGGCCTGGGCTCTCATCTTCTGAGTCAGGGTCAGGTTTTTCTTGGTATTTTATTTCTTCTGATCTACTTATGTCCATGTATTTATAAGCTTCTACTTTCATGGGATCTGCTAAGGTTTTATCAACTTCAGTAGACTCTGCAGGAGTCATCTCTATTCCAGAATCTGAGCTAAACAAGCCACGGGACTCAAACCCAGTCACATCTTGAACAGGATGTCCCAGCGTGTTAAACCCCTCTGTGCTGCCCGAACAGGGAATGGGGCTGTTTTCCTGCTGATAAATTCCCGTGAAATAGGTGGAGTCCCGCGGGGTGGTGTAGTGGACGTCTGAGATCAGAGAGGTGTAGAAGGAGCTGTCGCCCCCATTGGCAGTGGAGCCATAGTCAAAGAGGTGCGATGAGGCTGTGACACCTAAAGCAAAGACACAAAAACAATACACAATGAAGAGACAGGTGCCTGCATGCATCAATCTTTCTGCAAAGCCATACTCACTCCCTGCTGATTTTAGATTCGGTTTGTGCACCAGGCTTGGCTTTGCTTGCAAGCTCTTTGGGACTGTCTCTTACTGTACCTTTGGGCAACATAGTGGCACATCTGTCAGACAAGGCTTCCAGCTGCTGTTGTATCTTAAAATAGCTATAACGGTCCTGATAGCTGCTAAGAGTTCCCAGCCAATATTTGCCCAGCCTGTGCATAAAAATCTCCAGTGATGGCAATCCCACAACCTCCCTCACCATCTGACTCAGGGGCTCACCATCCAATATCCTTAAAAATTCTAATGTCCAGTATAAACACAATCCTGAGAAAAAAGTTTGGTGGTTTGTTTTTTTTTTTTTTTAATACAGAGAAATGGAGGAGTTTCACCCTAAGGAAACTTTTCATTAAGACAAAAATTCTGCTGGACAGAAATTGAGATGGAAAGTTGGTAGGCAGCTTTAGATTTCATTTTCTTTTTTAAGAGTAGCCACCCTAAATTTGAGAAACACCAGGGCAGAGACTAAACATTCTCATTTAGTGATTTCCACATGCCCAGAAAGCTGTATCCTGTGCGTATCATCTACAAAGCGTGCCGGCATGAAAGCGGTTAAACCTCTATCCACGCCCATGCATCATTTTCATACACTGCCTCTAATTCCCTCTGTCATGCTTTATGTTCCTGGGGATGACGCTAATTAAATTACAAACAATGGCCACTCTCTATTTGCGGCATTAATATAAGGCACGGCTCGAGGACGGGAACAACGAGATCCCCCATGAGGGAGGCAGGAGGTGGGGAGACAAGTTTTTATAGGGGCTGAGGGAACAGGGAGGTAGAGGAGCAAAGCTAATGTCTGTAGGAGCTGGTGCCTGTAGGAGGGTGGTAGCCTGTTAACTGCTTGTGTGCTGATGCACACTGCATCGCAGAGGCCGGACAGCTTTTGTCCACCTCTGCTCATCACCCTGCAAGAGATGTGGAGCTCCTGACCTGCTCCACACGTGCAAAGGGACATTGCTGCAGCTGCAAAGCCAGAAGCTGGGAAATGTCAGCATGAAAGCTCCTGAGCTACTTGCATTTGGCTATTTTCTTTCTCCTTGCATGTACTCTAAATACCATCGCAACTTGACATGCACAACCCAAGCCCTGCACAAAGGCAGAATGACCATTTCCCTCACCCGTATTTTTGCATTGCTCAGTGCTATGATGACTTGCAAGCAACTTCTCTTCCCCAGGCGACCTTTGGGGTGGGAACAGCATGCTCCTCCTTTTACACAGGGAAACCTGGTAGCACGGGGCAAAAGCAACCCAGAAGTAGCACACCTTGCTTTTCAGCTTACCTACTCCCGTGTGTCCTTCCTCACTGACTTCAGGTGTGGCTGGTCCCCTGCCAGCCCTCACCACTTACGTGCTGCTGCATCCATGATGCTGACAGCAGCTCCATCCCCACACCCCGAGAGCCCTGGCCAGGGATTCACAGCAGCCACCTTTGCCATATGAGAGCACAGAGTAAGGGGTGCTATAGCTAGCAGCTGAAAAATTATTATTATCGTTCCCAGTCATTTCCAGCCTTCAGTTCCCTCTTCTCACCGCTACAGAGCACTGCATGGAACTTTTCATCGATATCTTTATGATCAAGCCAAAATCTTGTTTCAGAGTGGTGAGGGTCACTGCAGAGATTTTTCCTATGCATGTGAATTTGGGACTTTTTTTTCCTCTCTATATATTTAACTTTTACCTACTCTAAATTTCACCTTCTATTTTCCTGCCAGCTCATTTGGGGCTGCAAGATTCTTTTGCAACTCACTGCAGGCAGCTCTGATCCTCACTGCTCCAAATGACTCAGTCTCATCAGCAAAGGTACGTGAGAACAGAGCCTAAGCAGAAAACCACAGCGAAACCAAAGCAGAATAAGGGCTAAGCTGGGCTGCCCAGCACCCACGTCAGGTCCTACCTGAGGTCATTCAGTACCTCACAAGGACAGCTCATACCCAAAAAACATTTCTAAATGATCAGTAAGCAAAAAGGGATAGCTTCTTTTTCTCGCTGAACTTGCCTTTTTGAAAATTATCCATAAACAGGCTTGGATTTTCACAAATGTGTTGGTTAGCTGGAATTATCTGATGCATTGTTTATGCCAACATATTTCAGGCTGTGAATTGCTGACTACAGACTATTCATGCCTGTTGCTGCCAGTATCTGCTGTTTGTAATTTACTATTTGTGCTGGGTGAGTGGCTGTCTAAATCACAGGGTTTCAGGGCTGCTCTTTCATTAGATGATTCCTCGGTGCCTACTGGGCCTGATTCAAAGTCCACTGATTCACTGGAAAAGTCCCATTGATTCTGAGTGGCTTTGGACCAGCTCAAGGTGGCTGTGCAACACTTTCTACTCTGGGCACTCATGAAAAATGCACAATCACCCCACCATCAGCGAGCGAAACTCCATTTCTACAAATATCCCACAATTGCTAATAAAGAGGGAGCACAAGCAGTCAAAGGAGGTTGAAGTCGCCTTCAAACCAATATTCATGGATACTGTCTGCAGCTTTGATTTCTGCTTTGTCCACAGTATATGTGTGCCAGATGCACATGCATTTGCAGCACTTAGTAATGCTGATCAATAGAGCAGTGAAAGGGTTTCTAATGCGTTTGTGTCACGTGCTTCATAGCAGGAGTTATAGCAAGCTAGGAGAGCTCACAGGACAGCCACTGTTACAGAGAGTCTATGAATATATGATCCTATTCTTTATGCTATTCTTCAGCAGAAAGAAAAAATAACCCTGAAATAGTCATCGACAGAAACATCACATTTGCAAATAGTACAAAACCAATGCTGTAGCAGATGTTAACACAAGAGCTGATTTTAAATGGACTCGCTGTTGATCATAAACATTTGGGTTTTTTCTGCAGTGGTTTTGCAAATAATGCTGAAACCAGAAAATGCATTTCTTACTGGGGTTCAGGGGAAGACAAAGAGTTAAAGGGGATGTGAGCATGTGTGAACAGAGAGAGGGTTCACATTAGCAGGACACAGAGGGATCCAAACTCTCAAGGCAACTGCAGAGTCAAAAGCACTGAAGACAGCTGAAATTGCCTAATTACTAGGATTTAATGCAACTCTCTATTTCCACAGGGAATGATTTAAAGCCATCGGTAAAACCACCTGTTATTTGGGAAGTGTGAATCTATCAGCTATTAGGCTGGCTATTAAAGACATGGAAACCTATAATAGCTGAGCAGGTTTTTGCTGAAGAATGGTGTATTCCGAGCCTGGTGATTAAGCAATGCCCTCTCTGACTTTAAGTTCATTTAGTTCAATATCCGTGGGAAGGAGAAGCCTTGAATAGCACTGGTAACGGATGGCAGTATCAGATCTGAATTTACCCTTGTTACAAAGGGTTGGGTTTTTTAATCTGGTTTTCCTTCAAATGTGCCCAAAAACTTGCCTGCCAATTCAGGTAAAGCAAAGCTATTCAGTGCCTGAGAGCAGCAGTCACGCTTTCTTGTAATATGAGCCCTCGGGAAATAATTTCACTTCCTGCGACCAGCTAAGTAGTAATGGGTCTGATTCAATCATTTCCCGCACAGCTGAGATGCTCAGCAAGTTACATGTGTTTTCATCAAATGTAAAGAAAAAAAAAAATTGAAAATTACTGTTTTGTTTCCTCAGAATAAGTAAGTGTATGCTCCAGAAATCCTCTCCTACAGTGCTGGATTTAGAGCTATTTAGCAATTGACACAGGAAATAACTTAGAAATCATTGGTTCCATGCAGAGTAATTCTTAATTTAAGAAAGGCAGCTGAAGCCCAGTTTGGATCAATGCAAACTGAACTGCTGCAGCTCACTGGAAGAGGAAACAAAAAGTTAGCTGAGGATAACAGACAAGAAAAAGAGCTAATTTAAATAAAACTGATTCCCCCCCCCCCCATCCCCCAACTAGAGTATGCTCAGTCTTCTTAAAATTGATCACTTCAGAACATTGTGTTCAATTTGCAATAAAATAACCAGTTTCCATGTTAACCTGCCTTTCTTAATCTTCACACACAACTCTGGTGACTTTCAATGGCACAGACAGACTGACACAGAAGGACATGAAATTTTAGTTCTGCAGAACAGCTGGCAACCCCGCAATGCGAGGTTCAGTATTTATTGTGTGTCAGTGATTCGGTCAGAATTATTAATTTTTCAGAAGAGGAGAGGGGGAACTAAACTTTAATTAGATGATGCTATTTTTACAGCCTGGAGCTGCACTGAGAAGAGGAAGGATCTTTAGTTTCAGCTGGAGGAATCAAGGTTTCAGCGACCTTTTCAGACAAAAGCAGAATAGTGCGAGCAAGCCACTTCCAGCAAATTCCTGTAAGTCTTTTAAATAGTTGGCTCTGACTTTTGCTTTGAATATTGAGCCTCAGGAGTCGTTACCAGCTACCCCAGTGCTGCAGGGCTGCTAGCTCCCAGGAGCAGGGTCTCCCCAGCTCTCCCCCGTGTCCACGCAGATCACAGCCTCCTGGTGACAAGGTCCTCCTTGTCCTGTTTGGACAGTCCCTGACCTTTGGTAATTTATGGACTAGAGATAATAACGAGCAAAGTCCCGTAAACAAGGGGAGTACTCTTGTTTGACTGGCCCCAAATGATGCTAGAGGGTCTCTCAGCCCACATGTCACTCCCAATACCTTGGCCTTTTAGGTGTCATCCAGAGGTTTTAAATAACAAAGAGGCCAAACCCGAGCGATGAGCATTTTCCAGCACGGCGACTTTGCTCTGATTCAAGACCCCCAAAGGCACCGCAAAGCTCAGGGTATGCAGTGACTTCCCTTCAGCACTCACAAAGGCCTGGGTCTTAAAAAGATATCCTATGTTGTCTTAAAGGCTCAAGAAGGTAGCTGACCACTTCGCCAAGCTTTTTATTTTATAATTAGCCTCTCCCCTAGAAAGGCTGATTTCATAGCAAGGCTGACTGTCTAAATCCAAGGAGCCATCACAGCGTCCCATTGCACCTGTCAGTGATGCAGGAGAGTCCCATTGCCCAGACCTTGCCACCACCTAAACATCTGTATCTGGAGATCAAACCACAGCTCAGGGTCCTCTCTGATGACCAACACGGACCTTGTTTCCCAGCCCCACATCAGCAGCTTCCATTCCAGCCTCTCCTTCATTTTATCGTTCATCCATGACCGATAGATGCATCTTCCTGCTTTCTTCCAAATACACAATAAAAGTAGCTATTAAACAGTCCTGGTTTTTCTGTACCAAATTTACAATTTTGTCATCAGCCACTAGCAACAAGCCTGCACTTAACCTTGGCTTCTTTTTATTCCTAACTTATCCTTAAAAAAGGAGAAAAAGAGGGAAAGACTTCTTCCTATTCTTTTGACCCTGATACATGATGCCTCATTGTTTCTTTTTAGTTTCCCAACTCAGTTACCTTCCTTTTTAAAACTCATATTATATTGCCTTACTATGTTCTTATCTGTAGTCTTATACATCTTTATACAGATGCTCAGTGTTTTATCACTTTTCACATCTCTTTACAGTACCCAGATGGACCAGCAGTCCCAAGTCTATCCCCAAATTCAAAACACACCCCATCTTCTTAGATCCAGACCAAGCTATTTCTTCCTCTCTGCTTGATTTCAAGCCCAACTCAAACCCAGGAAAGCTCCACAGATTTCCAGACATCCTTTGCTGGTACTGCTCCCAGCGGTGGCGAAGGCAGCTTGCACGAGTGGCAGAGGCATCTCTCAGGCCTGTGCCAAACCATGTAATGCTTCAAAGCAGGCTAGGGGATATTTGAGTGTACGACTTGGGAGCCATGCTCTCGATTTTACAAGACCCTTCTCCATGAACTTTATAAGCCAAGGCACTTCAACATCCAGGCAAACCTCAGAAGTACTTGAGCACTTGTGTGTCAACTCAAGCGGAGCTTGCAACCCAAACTTCTGAGACCCGCATGCCAAGTGCAGGCATCACTGTGCTGTGAATAACACCACTAAATCAGCTCTCAGTCTCCCCTGGATTAGCCTTTCCCAATGGCCAGGGCCAGCCATCAGCCCTGAGCTATGCTACCTCCAGATGCTATAGGTTAGATGCAGAGAGCAGCAAGCTGCTTGCAAGAGAACTGCACTAGGCGTGCATCCCTGGCAGCAGTGCCGGCTATTCCCAGCTGCCAGGAGATGGTGCTCTTTGTTTTAGCTCAGGATTTGCAAACCCACTTTACAGGTTAGCAACTTCTTTTCCTCCAGAACTCTCCTGATAACTCCGCCAGTCACAGCATTTGCAAACATGAATGGCCATACTCTGAAAGTCATTTTGGGATTCATTTGCACAATAGATGCTACAAGAAAACTGGATGTATCAGAAGGATACATGCTCCTGTACTATTATTATTTCCTCCTGGTTCTCTGCATGGGTCCTGAATGTGTTGGGGAAACTCAGAGCAGCAAGGCGGCTGCTTCCCGCTGTCTCAGAGCAGCTGACAGCTCTGCGCCTTAGCTCCTGGGGACAGGAGTGAGTCAGTGCATCAGCTGTGCAAGTTATTCATCCTTCCCCTTGAGATACCACAGCAGCCAGAGGAAATGCTGCCATGCAGAGAGGCAGGTGCTGTCTCCTGCACAGGTAGGAGGGCAAAAGGACAGGGTGGAAAAACCAGGCTTAATTCCCTTTACACTCCAGTTACTCCATTGACTTCATTGGAGTGAATTCTGATTCATCCCACCTGAGATGGAAAGCAAGGCCTAAACTCAAACAAATTAATGATACGCTTTGATGCATGTAAAACCCCTCCTCCAGGTCAAATTGCAGAGGATGAGAGTTAGGACAGCCTCCAGCCCCAGCACTTTAGCTGTCTATTGTAAACAAGCATTGCAGCTTCCAGCTCCAGGGCTCCCCCGTTTCAGTCCTCCATGTACTAAATACATGTGGGGTTGGGGACCATCCCATGCAACTCATGACTTCCTAGTAAGCACAGAGAATGGAGAGGGGGACAATTTCCTTTCAGGATACAACCCCTGGAGGCCCTAACACTTTTGGGAGTTTCAGCTTGGGGGCTGCCTGGTTGAGACACTCCCCTCAGCAGCTGGTGTCAGGTCACCGTCATGTTACGCCAAAGCGTGGTTCTTCCTTGCAGCTTCCCAAGACTCTGCCTGGGGGTTTCTCCTGTTGCCCCAGCCGACTTCTGGTTTCTTCCAAAAACCGGGCAGGCACGGATCAAGCCCTGGCTCAGCTGCTGAGTGCTACAGCCGTGTCTGAGGGAGGGATGTGTAGGAAACACTGATGAGCTTTTAATAAGATTAAGACCGATCCACTCTGGGGAACGCAGGACGCACTGCGCTGCCAGCACCGTCATCTCGGCAGGCTAGTAACAGCATCTTTTTTTTGTCGTGGACTCTGCGCCACAACAGCTATCATCTCCCTGCCAGCACCACTCCAAAAAGATACCAGGGTCCACCTTTTTGCTGCTGCTGAATAGGCACTGTGGGCGTCGTGGTGCACGCCAGGCCAAGCCAAGTCAAACAGAGGAGCAGGGCTTGGTTTGGTGATGCTGAACATCCTCAGCTGCCATGGACATCCACAGAGCTCACGGCATCTGACAGGGGACGCTCAGCAGGTCCCCCAAAGCCAACCAGCCTGTGTGCAAAGTGAACCCATAGTAAATGATGCAGCAGTTCCCACTCCCATATGCCCTCCAGGCTTTCTGCTTCAATAAATGGTCTCAGAGAGCCCCAATTTGACCTGGCAGAAAAACCCTGGTATAAGGTCCATGACAGCCCTCTCCAGTACTCTAGACAGCATGAAAAATCAGGAACACTGAAAAAAGAGCCCTGAAAGAAGCACAAGAACTATGTAAAATGTGCATAAAGTTGCAAACGCTTCTGCTAGAAGTGCAGCTGCAGCAGATCTTCATAATTATCAGAAAAGGAGAAAAGAGACAAATATCATTTAGTACATTTTAACAAAAATCTAGTTTAGGAAAAAAGCAGGTTTTCACTCCTGTAATAGTATCATCAGGAGTAACATGACTGGTCGGTAGGGTTCAGCAACACTAAGGTACTGCCTAAAATGCTATCAAATGCACATTGCTAGGGATAATTAAACCCCGTTTATGAGAATAATTCGTTCTTATTTCACTGTAGTCACATTTCTCCTGGAATGATCAAACTCCACCAAGTTCCATGCCAAAAATACTCCAAGCACTAAGTGAATTAGCACCTAAATCATACTTTTCAATGTCTTCAAATGGGGCCCAACTCCCTTTAGAGCACTAGACACCAAAGTATCTCACAAAATCTGGATGTGTTTGGCTAAGTCTCACTTGTCTTTAAGTTCTAAAATACTTAAATTCCATTTCAAACATGATTTAAGAACTTCAGCTATTCACTGTTGTTTTTACCCCCAGACTGCTACAAAGCAGTCGGTCACTCTCCAAACTCAGACCAGGTTGCCTTTCAAAACCCCCTGCAGAAACACCCTCTTCCCCTGGCCAGCTTCCATCCCAGGGCCCTGCCAAAGGCACCTTCTGCCCATCCAGCCCCACCTTTGCTGGGTCCCTGTTACTTATAAATACAGCTTCACGATTGCTGTAAGGCAATCCACAGCCATGCAGCTGCAGATTCAAACTCAGCCTGGTAAACAAAGAAATGCTGATGCCAGATGCTTTTGATGCTGCGATAAACCTGGGACAAAAATCATTGCCCTACAGCTTCAGACTCTTCCACAGGGAGGTAAAAGCCAGCGTTGGAGAAGGGCTTTTCCTGAAATATGAGTCTTTGAGTAAGAATCTGATAAACATGAGAGACTGCTGTGTTTTCTCTACGCCACTCATACCTGACCACAACATCTCATGGAAATCCAGCTATCAAAAAATGAGAAAAAAGGGAAAAAAGGGTCGCCTTGCACTTGGGCTTCGCTCCCCATCCCCCAAGGTCAAAGCCACCCCAGCGGCATGAATCTTCCAGGCAGACAGAGCGACAATTGCAATGAAGTTCAACTGAACTCACTGAGGGCTCTTGAGAGGAAAATTAATTTTGTGACAATGCATAACACCTACAGTGATGTGTCAGGCACGGTAATTCAGGGAGAAAACCAGCTGTCAGGCACCGAGGGCTGGGGTAAATCAGGAGCGACTCCACCAAAGGCACTAGAGTTACACCTGCCTAAAACTGTCACCAGGGAAGGAAGTGCAAGGCCCTGGGAGCCAGCAAATAGAATCTGAAGACAAGGCATTACCGGCCACAAATCAGGATCAAATCTAATGCCCAAGGGACAGCAGGGAAATCTAGGTCAGAGAGGACACAGCGGCGCGCGGCTGATGCAGGCAAAGAGACAGAGCTCAAAAATCGCCATCTAAGTCTCTTTTCACTCAAGGTTTTCCCATCGCAACATGACCTGCACGAGGGAGACCAGAGGACCAACATATGCTGGCTCCTGGTGACCATCTTTATTGGCAGTAATAGAAACATTAGGAGAAAAGATCCTGTATAGCATCGAGTTGGATCCAGAATATATAACATCAAGGGGGAGTAAGGAAATATGAGCAGCATCAGAAAAGATTAAAAAAAAAAAAAAAACCACACCAACCAAAAAAATCCCACAGAGGTTCTGCTGATGCAGCAGGTGAGGCAGCAGGCTCTGATCCAAGCACTAATTTGGTTTACTTGCATGTTAAGTGATTTCCCTTTATTTCTAGAAGATGGGGGCACCAAGGGTGCATCTGAAAGTCAAACAAAACGTTTTCAAAAGTATATTAAAAGTTAAACCTCTCAAAGTAGTGCAGAATGTGGGGCAGAGCCACTGCAGTCATAAATCAGCATCAACCTGCTGGCTCCAGCTTCTGCTTAAGGAGGATCAGGCCATATGTGCTATAACTAATGCTATAAATGTCCTTTCCTTCAAGGTCTCTCCTTTATTTACCTGCCACTATGTCTCTTCCCCTGTAAAAGATGAGTTTACTCCAAGCAGAGACAGGAAAAATCCTCCCCAGACATCTCAATTCCCTGAAGGATGTTTTTAGAGACTTAGCCCACCCTTCACTCTACTTTAGTGAAGAACCAATACAACTACAAGCCACTCCCTCTCCTGACTGTGAATACATGACACCAAAAATATTCGCCCACCCAGGAGACCAGCAAGCAAGTCTGAAGTCTGTACTTTGGGCAGAGGCATAATTAAGATTTCAAGGAACACAGGTTAGCTGGACTGTCCCCCCCCCTGAAAGCCCAGGAGAAGCTCCTGCTGCTTCCTTACTCGGCAGCTCTCCATCTCTTTTCATTTGCAACGCCTGAAGGCTTGCAAGGGTGATGTGGGACCTCTGTGGTGAGCTGTGACCTGGTCAACAGGCTGGCTTGTCTTTGGGCACCTTTCACAGACACCTTGGATGTCACCCATGAGCTCCTCACTCCTGGATACCCCCAAGCTGGGGTGAGAGGAGCAGTTCCTCTCCCCTCTATACGTGCACACCATGCAGGCAGCCCCACAGGGACCTCTGCAGACTCACCCAGTTTCCTGGGATAAGGAAACCGAGGACGTGGGTATGTTTGGCTCTGGCCCTCCTCTCTCCTGCTGCAGCCAGCAGGGCAGGGATAGGGGCAATTGCTTTGCTGTAGGGCAGGCAGCTGCTGATCCCCGCTTTTCTGGAGGAGCAGAGGAAAGCCAAGGCAAAGTCATGCCTCTGCTGTTTGCAAGGGGACCCGGCTCCCCGCAGTCAGAGTTGGTGGCTAAATCACAGTCTGCTGCAGATTTAAAGACAGCAGAGGCTGCACTACTGAAAGCTTTGGAGGTTGTGGCGGAGCAACCTTGATTCAAACCAACCATTTGCTGGAATTATTGTGTGTTATTAAAGCAGGAGGGGGGCAGCAGCTTGACAGCAGCGCCAGGACCAACCTCTCTGACAGGCACTTCTCTCCGCATTCAGCAGCACAGCCTGGCATTTGGCTTTGCAAGTGAAAAGCTGGGGATAATTACCCAGATCATGATGCCTCCTGCAGCTTTCCCAGAGTCTCTGCCACACGGGAAGGGTCAGCTGCCAGGTAACTGTGGAAGCTGCATTGAAAGGCAGGAGCAGAGAGCTCTCCCCTTGCTCTCCTCCTCTGCCCAACCTCCCATCCGTGCGCTGACGGTGCCGCTGAAGCAGTTCTTGTGGAGTGGTTACTGCACACCACTGCTTCACCCACATCTGCTGGAAGATTTCTATTAAAAGCTGCAATGAAAACTTAGCTTTTCAATCACAGAGCGGTCTGTTTTCCTCCAAAGAATGTCCCTTCCCCCAGTGAAACATCCAAGGCGCCAAACCTGAAAATCTCTGACTCTGCTGCCATCCTGACCTTAGAAGAGGCAGAAAGCACTGAAATAGTTTCCTATTTATCCCAGGGAGGTTTCAGATCCTAAACGATTGAAGGTTTTTAAGAGTAGTTACACAAGTAACTCTCAAATGCTATCGATAGAGGTGCTTCTGCTTGGGGAGACAGGATAAATACATGACTTCCACAGCAGCTCTCCTGCTACAGATTTGCAGCTATGATCAGGAACAAAGACCTTTCCATCCCAGCTGATACACCAGGTACAGCACTTCATCCAAGAAGAAAGCAGCTTCTAGATCAAGTTTTGGACAGGACATCTCTGCAGATATTGCTAATTCACCCACAGCTTTGTGCCAAAACAATATACATGTCTAAAGAGAAAAAGCAAATATGGCAAGTTTCTGCTATGTTTTCAAAGAGATAGAAAGGGACATCCAGAAAACTTCAGGGCAAGTGAAGCAATATGTCCTCCAAGAAAAGCCCATTTTGAGAGTCTACCACAGTGAGTGAGCCAGAGGGCATTTGGAAGAGCATGACTACTAGCTAAGATTAAGCATTGGGTTGCGCTTTAAAATAAATAAACAAACAAACATAATAGCCTTCTTGGCTATAAGCTTGGTGTTAGGAAGCAAAGGAAAAGAAGTGAGTGTGGGAAACTTCACTTTCTCTTGTATTTTTGGCATTCAGTCCTCTCTGGTAATCAACTCATAACATATGTACAGGAAATCAGTCAAATGGATAAAGTGATAACAAGGGAATTAAGACACTAAGATGTCTTGGAGTAAGTTCTTCACATGCAGTATCAGATACTGGCTAATCATTCATTGCATTAAAAACCTCAGCCGGGGTAGCGTAAATGCATCAGCGGATGACACTACGCTCAGGGATGTAGCATATTTCCCTTGGGCAGAAGCCCAGAGTGCAAGGCTGTATGCAGTGCTGCAGAATGAGCACGACTAAGTACCCAGGCAGGATGTGAAAGGAGGCAAGAGGCAGCCCAGGAACAGACAGCAGAAGAAAGAAGCGCTCACGAACTAACCCTGCAACGTGAAACAAAGAAGGTCCCATACAGGGATGGGCAGGGAGAAGAGACTCCCACTATTTGTCTGTACCTTGTCCTCTGGTACAGATGAACCAGGAGCCAGGTATTTTTGTGGTTTGTTTTCTTCATTTAGGAAAAGCACAGAAAGTTGCACAGAAGCTATAGAAGATGCTGGTGGCAAAAGTACTGGAGGGCAGGACACCTGGGACCAGTCTGAAGGAGGGAATAACAGAGATAAATTTATATTGTACGGAGGGGGGAAGGGAGGGGGAGAGCAGGATCACAGTCTATAAATACTCCCAAGGTACCAGCATAAGTGAAGGGAGGGAATTAGTCACAGTCTTAGAGGATGGGAAGGAAAAGAGCAATGGCTTGAAGTTAAGCTACAAAATTAGGCTACATGTCAAGGTGTATTTCTTGATGGAAAAGGGCAGAGGAGTGGAATAGGGAGCACAGGGTGTGCTGATATACCGTCTCCCCATTAGAGCTCATCTGGATGGGCCTTAGCAGGGAATGAACTCCAGCTCTGCCCTGGGAGAGGGTTCCAGATGTCTTTTTCTGGCACCACTGTCAACAGCCCAATTTTGCCTCTTGTACATTAGCACTTCAGATGAAATCTGGGCAAATAAGAGACTCTTCATTTTGGCAAGAGAGAAAATTAAAGGGAAGTAATTCTGCTTGGAACTGAGCTGTAACAGATCTTTTTTTTTTTTAATGCTTTTTTTTTTTTAAGTGAAACACAAAAACAAACCAATAAAAATCATTCTAGGTCAAATCAATTTCATTTGACCTGAAGCTAAATGTCAGATCTGGTTTACAGCAAACTTTGAATATCAAAGAGAAATGCTGTGCATCAAGGTCTCTCATGGAAGCATGTGCAACATGGTGTGTGCAGGGGGACTCTGCAGGGTGGCCTTCATTTTCCCTGCCGCACCCCAGCTGCACTTAACAGGCTGCAGCTCCCTTCAGAGCCAGAGGAGCATCTTTTATCTTCTTCCCAAGTCCAACCACTTCAGCGTAGCACCCACACGACCGAAGTTCACAGGCAGTCCTAAATCATGCTCAGACCCATCTCAGCTCCCAGTGTTTTGGATTTGAGCCCATGAAACTATTCACCACATCATATAGTTGCTATAGTAACATCCTATTGAGTATTATTAGAAATCACTGTCCCAAAATCCCATATATTGGAAGGAATTGTGCAGCAGGGGTAAGAGCCATCTTCGCCTATACAGCTTTCTGTTCCCCATAGCTCCCAACAGCATATGATCGGGCAGTGGATTAACTGTGCCCTATCTTTCCTCAGCGCTATCAGTTGCAGCACTGAGCTGTGGAGTGCAAAAAGCAACGCGCACCCCACTTTCAACTGGCCCTGCTTGTTCAAAGCAGCTGCTGTTTAAAGCTGCTTCTTCACAGCAACTTGCTTACACATTTTCCAGAAGTGAACGAATAAAATATGCTCTAATTTAAATGCAGGCAACGGGTATTTTTGTTAGCCCAAGCAAACAAGGAAAATCTAAGCCCCCTTCCCCTCCATTGTTCACAAGAATTTAGAGTATGACCGTGCAGAGATTAAATTTTGCAGCAGACTTCCCTGAACATTTCCCTTCTACTAAAAAGAATCATCAACAATTTTCCTGATGTTACATGTTAGAACAGTCCACATTCCTTAGGAAATATGAAATTAAGCTAGTATAGGGCTGAGGACAGACAGAGAGGACTGGACAGAGGAAGAACCAGGCTGCACCTTGCTCTAAAACACAAGTCACTACATTCTTCCACTAAACTCCTCTTCCAAGAGGAAAACTGGGTTTCAGCAGTTAAATACAACTAATTTATTTGGCAATGGCCTTCCACAATAAATAAGGAATTTCAGGAATAGCATTTGATGTCTTCTTATCCAAATGCCACAGGGCTTGGGTGCTGCATCTCTTACTGTCCATGAGGCCAGCAGATGTTCACATCAGCCATGGGGCTGTAACACAAAAAGAGCTTCTGAGGGCCATGCAGCTCCCAGCCTGATCTGAAACAGTCCAAAGACAACAACCAATATTTTCCTCCTTTAAAAACTGGAAACAGGGGTGATAAGGGAAGTTGAGGATGGGACACTGCATGAAGAGTATTTCCAACAGGCTATTTATACCCTTACTGGCTCAACTTCCACTTACCCTGAAGCCATTTAACACTGTTTTGCAGTGTGAAAGGGTCTTCATGTGGATAAACATTCAGGTCTGTCACTGTAAGGCACTCACAACATATGGGCAGACTCTTCATTTTTAGTGTTTTCATCCACTTAAATACATCAGATAAAGGCTTAAGGATTTTATGCCAGCTTTTGACCAAGATAACAAGTGTAAACAGCCATTCCGGTGAGATACTTCTGTCTGCTCATCCAGGATGCAATGAAACACCTCCCTTGGTTGCCATCCCTGCTCCCAAGCCAAAGGCTGTGCTGGCAGCCCAGGCCAGGCCCCCGCCTTTGGGGATCAAGAGTCTCTATCTCCTGCCTGGACCTGCCTCAAGGTATCTCCAGGTGGGTCTCACCCAAGCTGCAGACCACAGTGATTAGTCTTCAAGGGGGAGAGCAGAAATGGCTTTTCCATCCTAACCACAGGTTGTCACCTGGATGCAACACACTTCATCCTCCAGTGCAGTTTACCCAGTCTCTGCATCTTTCAGCTACCTCTCAAGTCAGCTTTTAACCTCACATGTAGGTTTTGGCCATCTCTGTACCAGGTGGGTAAACTGCACCAGAGATCTTCGGCACCTGCCTGCCCCAGGGGCTACATGGGCAGAGCATCCCCAGCATATTTTGGCTTGTGATGATGAGAAGGAAACAGCTGAGGAAGGAAGCAAAAAGGATGCAGAGACAAGAGGGAGAACAGGGAAAAGAGCTCAGTGCTAAGAACAGGGAGAGGTATTGGGAGAGAAGGAAAAGATGGGGTGTGTGGGAGCAGGGTGGAAACCAGAGGGGCAAAAGGACACCAATGTGGAGAGAGAGAGAGAGAGAGGCAGAGCAGAGTGAGAATTAAATGAGAGTGATGCAGAAGAACTAAAACAGCGATGGGAACAAAGGACAAGAGAGGTAGAGAATAAAGCAGAGACTGAAATATGAAATGGGTGAGAAGAGAGAAGAAATTTTAGAAGTGCTAGGATAGACACGCATACCTGTCTGTATGTACAGTCTGAAGGTTACTACATTCGACCTACACTTCCCTCATTCATATTTATCCATCATACATTTCTGGGACACTATTTTTAACCACATACAAAAACACACTAGGAGCTTTTCTCGCTTCCATTTTGGAGGAAGGGCCAGGCACTTCCCAGGCACAAGGCAAATCTCTTTTTAGAATAAATTCAGAAAGACTATCAGAGCAAACCCAATGCCTATGAATAAATAACTCTGTTCCTGCGGAGGAGGCTGTGGCAAGGAGCTATTCTCAGATGCGCACACAGCCCTGAAGAAGAGGATGTTTGGGAGTGAACGAGGAGGTGGTGGCCACGAGCCCTGCATGGCTCAGGCATTTTATCTGCCTTCCTGCATGGAAGGAGCTTTTCCAGTCTGGAGCAGCAAAGGGCATGAGGAACAATATGTACACAAAGGCAGAGGAACATAGTCAACATCCGAGCTGCTGTACAGGTCCTGCTGCCTGGACCAAGGCAGCTCCTTCTTGCACCATGGCCATCCTGTGCCCTCTGCACCAGTCTGCTGGACGACAGCCTGCAACAGATTCAGCAGCACCAGTCTGATGCTATTTTTGTTCCACATGAGGTGTGAGGACCTTGGGTGGAGCAGACCTGCTGCTGGAGGAAGCAGGGAGGCAGGAGGCTTTGCTCTGTGCTGCTGTGCTGCCAGCCTCACCAGCAGGGCTGGGATATTGCTGGCTAACACAGCTGCAGCGTGAAACACTGGTCAGGGAGGGGATTAGCTTAAGGCAGAAATGTGCAGATTTAAGGCTAAGCCTTCCCACCAGTGTCATCTCTGTGCTTGAATCGGTGAAATAAGCTGTTGTGTCCTGTTCCCTGCACATTACAGCTGCTCTGCCTGTCACTATAAGCAGCAGCTGAGGTCAATTTATCCAGCTATAGGAGGAAGAACCCAGAATTTTGTATAAGCCACTGATCCCTTCTTGGGTAGGACAAGAAAGAAGGCAGGGATTGAGTCTGACCAAAGATCAGCTCCAGTTTCTTCCCCTTAGGGCTGCTTGAGGCTGACATAACTTAGCCCTGCCTCAAGGCTGCTCTAACTCCATGTTTGGAGAGCAGCTCTGCATGGAGTAGTAGCACATGGAGATGCACAAACCCATTTCTACCCACCACCACCCTGCCCCAGCACCCTCTCTGGACCATGTGCAATTTGACCATACTATACAGTACTTTCAGCCCGCTTTGAAAAGCATCTGTCCCCCTCCTTGGGAAGTGGCTGGGGACAGCCATGAGCTGAGATACAGGAGCTGAGACAAGGTTTGGCAGTACTCATGCAACCATCTTTCGATTATCTGTTTGCCCACACATTCCTTCCCTTTGGCTGCTATATTTTACTGGCTACCTAAATTATGCAGCTTTATTCACCTGGAAGTGTATGAAGTAGGACATTAATACATTTTATAAGATGGCACTGGAAGCTTCACTTTCATGAGAGAGAAAAAACAAATAAGACTTTTGTCCATCTGCAATCCAGCTTTACTCAACTGCCTCTTACAGAAGTTGGGCTGACAGAGATGCATCCTCCTGAGAGTCCAGACACTAAAAATATCTGTAATGTGCATGAGAGTCTGAGTGCCTGCACAGTTTATACTCATTAAATTGATGTGAGGCTCCCAAATCCCTTCACTGCTCTTTCAGTAGATACAGATTCCTGCGTAAAAATTGGTAGGTTTCCCAATTCTGGTCCGTTCCCAAAGTCTCTGGGATTGGAGCCCCAGAGGCCCTGACTGCAGCAGAGATGGCTTTAATGAAATTAGCAGGTCAGGCTGTGTCCTGCGGCCAGAGGAGTCTGCCAGAGATGCAGGGAGATGTCAGGAGGGTGAAGCTGTGTGGAAATGCAGCAGCAGCGCTGAACTCCAGACAGGGCTGTGGCTCAGCAGCGGAGGCTGTGAAGATGCAGAAGTGCTGCTTGAAGGTTGGAGGAACATGCTCGTGGCAAATTCAGTGGATCATGCACATGCAGAAAGTGGAGAAAACACAAGTATCCAGATGGGAATCAGTCTTTCCCGTGGTACTCCTCTGTCACCCATCCCATGCAAATCCATGCAGAGCATGGGCAACACAGAAACAAAACCCTTACGGGTTTGAGATGTGGGAGAGGTCTCTATTGCACACTTTCAAACACAGTCTGCCTTGATGCCACGCCTAAAGAAAGAGCCTGCATATGTCAGATCTGAGGCTTGCTGCCAGCCTTGGAAATGGCTGAAGGTCCCTTCTGCTCATCAGCGCTTCAGCCCTCAAAAATAAACTTATTTCCTGTCACTACTTGGCAGGAGCCCACAGTTACCCATGTTGCTGGAAAGGAATGGCAGTTCCAAGGGGCTAATGGAAGTGAGATAAATGCCTCCCAGATGTGCAAGGGGACAGGGCTTGCACACCACAAGGTGATAGAAACGCTGTCAGCTCCTGCCCTTTCCAGCGCCACCATGACTTGCGTCTCCATGACCTTGCTTCCTAACTGCACTTTTTGGGGTCATCAAATGAGACAAGGCCATCCTATTTATCTCCAGCTACACCGCCTTTAAACCAAGGAGTCAAACTTTTGGAGCCAAGCTGCTCAGTCACACGGCAGCCTGCTGCTTTCCGACACATTTTAAGGACACTTCATGGGCAAAGGAGCCAGTTTTCAATAAAATGTAAAGCTGTAAGTGAAGAATGTTTGGATCACCAAGTAGAGCCACCCCCTTCCCCGATGGTGAACACTGTCACAGGGCCTTTTTCCAAGACATCAGCCTCTGTCTTAAAATGCAATTTGACTTTTGACTCCTTACATCCATTAGAAAACTGTTCCACAACATGACTGCTCTGATGTTTAGGAGTCTCCTAAATTTCCAGCCTAAATTTATTCATCACCAACCTACATCCATTAGTTTTTCTGTCAGCATCAGCTTTTGCCCCTTGAAAATATTTATAGGAAGCAATCATTCCCTTGCAGCTTTCATTTTGCTAGACTGAACAAATTACTGTCTCTAGTCTCCTAAAGAAAGCTCTCCACACCCTGACACTAAATCTCATGGAGAGTCTAAGATGCCTGGTGCCACGCTCTGGGAAGTTTCTTCTATTTTCTGTCCTCAATTCTTCTTTAGTGCTATGTACTTTAAGCCACTCTTTAATGGTGTTTCTACACACAGAAATGCATTTTAGCACAGCGCAGACAGCTCACACCATTATTTTGTTTGGCTGGAGTAGCATGAAAATACACTGATAGCAGTAGGTTAGTTTCTGAAGCATTATTCTTCTTGGTTCAACTGTCGTAATTTCTGCTCTGGTATTATGAGAGGAAGAAAAATACTGATAAGGGTCAGAAATGATGCAGAAATTGGAAGCATATCACACTGTCAGGGTCAAGCAGTTATCAGAGTTTCCCTGGCAAGCATGGCCACACAGTAAATACCATATCAAAGAATCAAAACCAAACTACTCCAAAGCACATCCATATGTACGCATGCATATGTGTGCACACACATCTACGTGCATACCCCTTTCTTTCCCAAGCTGAAGCGATTAACTCTCAGCCTCTAAAATTGCTGGAATCACATTTCTGGATGACCATCACACTCAGCGCCCTGGTCCAGTCCCTGCATTGCCATACTCGAAATGGAAAGCTCTGTGCAAGTCAGCATGCTCATTCTGAATTTTAGCCAGGGCATCCTAGCCCATCTGTTTGAGATTAAGATCACAATGGAGCAGAGCATTAATAAGTGATCTGCAATTCCGACCCTCCTCCACTTTGCAACATTGGGGAAAAAAAAAATATTCCCAACACCCTAATACACTTTTCAGCCACAAATAATGATAATGATTTGGTTCAGCATTAAGCACACAAGAAATAAGTTTAATGCAGAATCTGAGCACCATCTTATCTCATGGGGCTATTGTTCCAGCATGAAGAATTATATATAGCTGAGTCTTTTTATTAGATTAATTCAATTCTTCAGCTGCTTAGACTGCTCCTGTATATCTTTTCTAAATTAAGTTTGGTTTTCTATACCTGCAGCTATGGTTATCCTGGGTATTTTCCTGTGTATTCCACTGTGAAAATCGTGATTAAGTTCATTTGTCATAAAACAAACATGATGCCATGAATGATAAATAAGCAAAGCATACTGCAGAGACTGGCAATGCAGCTCAGCTTTCTCAGTGCTCGGGGGGTGGGGTGGGTTTCTGTGTCGCTTATGTCTGAGATGAGAAAGCTTCCTAATGAAGAAATCTGCCTAACAAATGATGTCATTTCTGGCAAAGCCACAAGCCTAATTTGCACGGAAGGGCCCAGCGACCCCAGCATCACCTCCCCAGGCATGCGGAGAAGTCGCCTTTGCTAGCTCTCGGGCAAGGAGGACACAGCTTGGAGGCGGCCATTCCTGTCTGGCCCCTGCCCCTCAAACCAAGCTGCATGCACCCACACACCTCTGCAGGGTTCAGAGGGGGACATTCACCTCAAGTGGACATCACCTGCTGTCACCTTCACTGCATGTCTGGGAGATCCAGGGAGCCCATCCACTGCTGCACTGGGATTGTAGACACTCCCCCACCCCTGCTCCCTTCCATCCCACTTGCATCAGAGGGCAAGGGGGGGTCAGTGTAACATTTACAGCCAGATTTTGTTAAATACATCTCAGGATAAACTATCATATTGGAGAGTATTTCACCAGCACCCATGACAAGATCCCCAGCCCATATCCAGCTCCAAGCCAACAGCGGGCCTCTCCCACCACCCAGCGCGGCACCATAACCAGCAAGCTGGGGGCTGTGTTTCTTGCCAGCTTTTGTGTCCCAGACTTCAAGAGGTGCTAAAGCAGGCTGGCCCACCTCTAGGGGAGTCACTTCAGCACCCTGATGAGATCCAGGGCACGGGCGATTGGAAACCAGGCCCTGAGATCTGCTGGGCACCTAAGATCTGGGCTTACTTGCAAGCTCCCTGTCCTACTACCCTCGTCTTCTGGGTGCTGCCTATTTTATTACCATCTCTGGATTTCAGCACTTCAAACCATGGAATTGAAGCCTATTTTCCCCATCAAGGTTATTTAACTTGGGATAGGTGCAATGGTAAGCTCAGACCCCAGGAAGCTTTCAGTGTTTTGCAGCACTCCTGGCTGGAAGATCAGGTGGGTTGCAGTCCCCAGTCTGTGTTGCCCTGCTCTTGCTTCCAACCTTTGTGCTGGAGTTTCCACCTCTGTCAACTTGATCTGCACCAACTCGCTTGCTTCTGCAGAGCCCACAGATCCTTACTCAGACTTCTTAATTGCACGTTTCACATAAAACACAGGAGTACCCAGAACACAAGTCCATGCTTTGCTAAGCCATAGCAAATAGAAAAAGCTGTGACTCACGAGCTAAACTGAGCTCTTTACTCCCTGTGAATCAATCATACTCAGAGTCTTCCTTCTCCAGTTCCCAGCCCTCCCAAAGAACTTTCTTGCTCTCAGGTTATCTCAGCCCTCTGACTGTTTCTAGCAGGCCTCAATAAGACCATAATTTTTTCCATTTTCACTGCCCTCTTGCTCCAGAGATCACCATGACCAGTCAACATAATGTTTTCCACTAACCTCACACTCCAAGGCATCCATGGGTATTTGTGTTCAACACCACCTTTGGTGCTGACAAATCCTAAACAAAAAGCCTGCAGAAGCAGCCAGCCAAATACAGACCTGCTAAAGGCAGTAGCTGCAAACCAGCTAAGCACAGCAACACAGCCATGAGGATCTGAATCCATAAGAACTGCCTCCAGACTAGAGGAAGCTCTTCTTTCTCTACAAGATTAAGGACAAGACTGAAATAGGGATTGCCCGCAAAAATTCAGAGGAAGTTTGTGACATCCTCCATGGGTTGCCAGAGCACTCCCTCTGTTTGACTGTAGGCTAATCTTGCTTCATTTACTTTATTTACAAGTACCACCACCATGTTTGCTTTATTCCCTGGTCCTTTCTATCTTCTATGTTCCAGAGTGGGTTCAAATTCAGCATTCCCTATTCCCAAAAATCTTTGGCCAATTCTCTTTCTAACCCTTTCAGCTTAAAAAGCTTCGGTTAGTGGCTGTTAAATACCTTCCCATTAATGCAATATTTCCTCTTCCATCCATAATGAAAGCAAGACGCAAATACATCCTGCTTCCCTCTCCAAAAGAATCACCTCCTCTCTCTAGAGCCCATCAGACATGTACCTTCTTGCCTTTCTGACACACTGATCGACAAGGTTGTCCTCTCTTTCTTTAACATCAGAGCCAATTGCTCTAATTACATGCTGTCTGCTACACTCTGAGAAGCTGTAAATAAAGAACTTGTCACAGTATCATCTCATCTATACCATCCTCCAAAGCAGCAGCCCCCATGGTCTCTGCTTGCTGTGCAGAAAGGCTGGGGATATATTTTCTGCAGAGCTACCTAACCAGCAGGTCTCTAACACAAAAAGGCAGATGCTATAGGCTTGGGTGTCTCTGGAGGGGCACAGTTCAGCATAGCATTTAGCTGATCATGGGCCATTCCCCATATACCTAAACTGCTCTCCACACCCCGCTGCATGACTGTGGCAAACTGAGAGCCAAGGTCCGCAATGAACTGTATTGTTACCTATAGCAATTTTTAGGAAGGAGATCCCAGTTTTGCAGATATTCACCTATTTGAGAGCTAACTGAAAATTTTGTTAAGACAGTCTGAAATGTCTCTACTTAGCTAAAGCTTTCAGTCAGGTCAGCTCCATCCCCTACAGGAACAAAACAGAGGAGGACTTAATAAGTTTCCATAGGAATTATCCCAGAAATGGTACAAAGACACATTCTAGCTACCAGACCCCCTGGGATGATCTGAACAGTGCATAGACAGGAGGCCCATGCTCAGTGCTGGGAATTTTCCCATAGACATTATTAAACAAGGAGAGGCATTGCTGCTTGCGAGCAGAAGCATGCTGCTCTTAATTCAGCCTCAGGAAGACCCACAGTGGATCAATGCTGCGTCTCTGCTAAGCACAGAACTGGAGCTCCTCGGTGAGCCAATAATGGGGTTTGTCAGAAAAATCAAATCAGCAAATGCATTTCCAGGTGTCACCAAATCACTGGTAACACTAGCAAGAAAGTCAGTTAAAAAAAGGTAACAGCCTGCTGTTCAGCGAAGGAAATACAGACAGCGATGCAATCCATCAGGCTGCACACAAACAGCTCAAGCACTGCACAATACAGAGAACCACAGCCAGGTTTGTGCAAAGTAGCAACTCTACGAGGGAGTG
This sequence comes from Phoenicopterus ruber ruber, assembly GCA_009819775.1. Classification (NCBI taxonomy): domain Eukaryota; kingdom Metazoa; phylum Chordata; class Aves; order Phoenicopteriformes; family Phoenicopteridae; genus Phoenicopterus; species Phoenicopterus ruber. The sequence goes on from CM020219.1 coordinate 7,090,276, forward strand.
CTGCAGGTTTGTGTCCCCTTTTCCTAAGCCATGGAGCACTCCAGGCATGTCAGAGCAGGGACAGTCTCCAACCTGCTTCCTCACCAGCAATCTGGTGCTGCACTCACCAGGCAGAGCATCCTTGCTGGAGAGAGTGACCCCTGCACAGGGCCAGTCCAGGCAAGTAGTTACTCTTCCCATTTTACAGGTGGGAAACCATGAGATTGAAAATTTAAATTACATGCCCAAAGCCACACTGGGAGATCAAGGAAGTGAATGACCATCTCAAGTCACTGCTCACCCCACAAAATGGGTGCCTTCCATGTGTCCCTTCACTCGTGCGTAAGTGGCTGTACTCAGCACGAGGGCCCCTTACAGCCACAGAGCAAAGATTGCTGTGGGTTTTCACATATCTATTCCAGCACTACGTTCAGAACACACCCAAGGTCTTCAAAAAGGCAAGTTTTAAATTTTAAAAACCTCCTTTAGGGCATTACTCTTGCATTTAGACAAAGCAGCAGCAATGGAGAGGGGTTTATTGAGCTTGATCAAAGAGTGATTATAATAGTTTTTCCCCCCAAAAAGGAAAGCGCCATCATTATAGCTTAAAAGTGGAGGCGAATGGGTTCATGCAGACATCCAAGGCAGCAAGCTTCTCACTGTAGCACAGACTTTGTAACCCACTAACCTGACATATGATGGCAGAATAATAATGTCTAGCTCTTAGACAGTCCTTTTCATCAGTAGATCTAAGAAAGCTTTCTAAATGCTGGTTGTGTCAGTGTTTGTAACTGCCAGGAGAATAGGAAGAGAGCAGTGAGAGAGATTTCTGAAGATAGCTTCGGAGCACCAGGTTTTGATCAGTACCATCCTACAATGGGGAACCTGATTCAAAGGCTGCTAAAATTCAACGGAGCCATTATGCAGACTTCAAGGGGCTTTGGAGCAGAACACCAGGGATTACTGTAACTTTTACTACAATTGCTTTTATAACAATAAAACCACATGATGGTAATACGCTTTATTTGCCTCGTGCACCCTCATATATCTAAGAGCTTAAAATGATCTGTTGTTGACAGTTCCCAATAGCACATCTGCAGCACTTCTCTAGATGTCATACGTCCAGCTGTAAGTGATGATGCTAAGCATCCTGCAGCAGACTGAAGAGACTTTAAAAGACCAATTTGCAAAATGCCTTTTCTGAGGTTCAGGGTTCATCAGTATTTTGTGCAGTGCATTCTTCCAGCCTTTGAAACAATGCCATTTATCATGATGCTGTATTTCTTGAACTATCATCAAGAACGACAGGATAGTTGAAAGCACCATCAGTTCAACTCAGATGTCACACCTCAATATCTGTGCAACAACAGACCTCAGCAAATAACTCAGAAGAATCATGATACCCATGAAGTGGTTTGGTTTTTTGTTTGTTTGGGTTTTTTTAAAGGTAGCCTTGCTACAATATCACGCATTTGTGTAAATTACATTCCTGCCAGAGAAGAACAAGTACACTCTTCAGATGCAGCCGGTCCTCTGTTTACATTTTCCTTTTAACTGCATTTGCAAATCAATGAAAAAGAAACTAATTTTCAGGATGCCATAAGCGAGCAGGCTGTTAGCAGCAAAATCATTTTAGAGGGGAGGAATATGCATCTACTGCTGAAATTGCTGCTCTTTTGCATGGAAAATTTGAACCAAAAGTGCCCTTAATTAGTGAGTGCCACTTGCCCACAAAGCTGGCAGAGGACATCAAGCCATCTCTAGTCAGCCTGAATACAACTACCAGCAATTCTGGTGGAAACTCATGTGAAACACCCTGCACAGAAAGAGTGGTGATTTACCAGGATGCATTTCCTTGCAGATAAAAACCCCCCAAACTATATGTTGTGTTGCTCATCGCTTTAGCTAAACCATACCCTACAAAGGTTCAATTTTTATGTCAATGGAATAACTACAGTGTCCAATGTGGGAGGATCTGACACAAAAAACATGCAGGAAAGCAAGCAGGAATCTGTAACCAGTCAGACCATGCACTTGGAAGCAGAGAGACACAGGCTCCACTGCCTGCTCCAAAAATCACTTTATACATCTTTAATAGCTTATAAATAAACCAGCATATGAACAGGGACTGAAATTGAGGTCCTTTGCCTTGGAGGCCTGCCTGAAGCACTAGCACTTTTCATCTCCGATAGGCTGCACGCAGGCTCATGCACTTACCCCACTGGGGTGTGGGTTGTACCCAGCCCTCCTGAACGCAAGGGTAAGTCACTGATGTCCCAGGCAAGGCGAGATTCCCACCCTATCCCTTTTTCTCAACCCAAATCAGCTGCTTTAACAACCACTTGGGTTTTCCAGCCTCCGTCCAGGTAGCCTGGATGCCAAAATCAGATCTGTAGCTTCCAGCCAGCAAGTCCAGCACCTCCAGACTCACCTCTGTTGTGCCAACCCTGCTGGAGATGCAAGTGACCCCCAAAGGAAGAGGTGTTTGAGGAACACAAGGGTGGGACCACAGCTCTGTTCTGAAATGGCTTTGCTCCCCATCACAATTTTATTAAGATCTCACTTGTCCAACTTTAAGGACAGGGCAATGAATTAAGTGCATTTACTAGCCTAATGCCAAGAATAAATTAATGATGTATATTAATAATATACAGCATTCATACTGAAGCTAAGGCCATTTTCTGATGCATAAAATAGTAAGCTAAAAATGACTAATTTTTAAATCAATACAAAATTCACTCCCAGTACTACTGCATAAACTGTAACTTTTATGCTGTGTCTTAAATATTAGACGAAAGTGGATGGAAAACTCTGTTTGACTGAGAAAGTTCTCCTCCTCCTCTCCAATCTCAGAGGTTAGCTTCATGTTTACAAGTAGTTTTGGACCTCCCCAGGAAAAAAAACCACACCACAGAAGAATCACTGACCACAGTGAAAGACCATTCAGAGCACCAAGTGTTACCTGGTAATACATGAACAGCACACGCTGGACAGACACAGGTGTGTTACTTTCTTTAACTCACATTAATCAGCTTGATGCAGCACAGGACAATGCCAGTACAAATATTGGCCACCTCCCCTCCAAATCCCCTTGCCTGGTCCAAATCTACTCATAGCACTCCTCTCTGGCCTCTATCCTCTTTACTCACCAGGACAAGCTCACCAAAACCAGTATGATCCTTCCCCACTATTTCCAGTGCATTGGCTTAAATCCAGGAAGACAGGTTTGTCCATCAGCGCAGCCAGAGGAACAGTTAGGTCCACCAGATATTCAGGTGAACTAGGAGCACGGGGCGGGGGGGCATTTTTGACCTTCAGACCTGGCACTGGAGCAGCAATCTCACAATCAGGTCTGACCCACCAACCATCCAGCTCTTGTGAAGCAAAGCGCTGTTTAACCAAAAGAGAAGCACTTCAGAGAAAACCCACCCTAAACAATGGAACAACTTACACTTATGTATTGTGTTTCTACAAATACATTAACAATAAAAAGGGGGCTAAGGAAAATCTCCCTCCTCTATTGGATGCGGAGGGAAACTTAGTGTCAAGGGATGAGGAAAAGGCTGAGGTGCTAAATACCTTCTTTGCCTCAGTCTTCAACAGCAAGGGAAGTTGCTCTCTGGGCACCCAGCCCCCTGAGCAGGAAGACAGGGATGGGGAGCAGAATGTAGACCCTGTAGTCCAAGGGGAAATGGTCAGTGACCTGCTACGCCACCTAGACACGCACAAGTCTATGGGGCTGGATGGGATTCACCCAAGGGTGCTGAAAGAGCTGGCAGAAGTGCTCACCAAGCCACTCTCCATCATTTACCAGCAGTCCTGGCTAACTGGGGAGGTCCCAGTTGACTGGAGGCTGGCAAATGTGACGCCCATCTACAAGAAGGGCCGGAAGGAGGATCCGGGGAACTACAGGCCTGTCAGCCTGACCTCGGTGCCCGGGAAGGTTATGGAGCAGATCATCTTGAGTGCCGTCACGCGGCACATACGGGACAACCGGGTGATCGGGCCCAGTCAGCACGGGTTTATGAAAGGCAGGTCCTGCCTGACCAACCTGATCTCCTTCTACGACATGGTGACCCGCTTAGTGGATGAGGGAAAGGCTGTGGACGTTGTGTACCTGGACTTTAGTAAAGCCTTTGACACCATCTCCCACAGTATCCTCATGGAGAAACTGGCTACCCATGGCTTGGATGGGCATACTCTGCGCTGGGTAGGAAACTGGCTGGATGGCCGGGCCCAAAGAGTTGTGGTGAATGGAGTTAAATCCGGTTAGCGGCCGGTCACAAGTGGTGTTCCCCAGGGCTCAGTACTGGGGCCAGTTCTGTTCAATATCTTTATCAATGATCTGGACGAGGGGATCGAGTGCACCCTCAGTAAGTTTGCAGATGACACCAAATTGGGGGGGAGTGTTGATCTGCTGGAGGGCAGGCAGGCGCTACAGCGGGACCTGGACAGGCTGGATCGATGGGCCGAGGCCAATTGTATGAGGTTCAACAAGGCCAAGTGCCGGGTCCTGCACCTGGGTCACAACAACCCCAGGCAATGCTACAGGCTTGGGGGGGAGTGGCTGGAAAGCTGCCCGGCGGAAAAGGACCTGGGGGTGTTGGTTGACGGCCGGCTGAATATGAGCCAGCAGTGTGCCCAGGTGGCCAAGAAGGCCAACGGCATCCTGGCTTGTATCAGAAATAGTGTGGCCAGCAGGAGTAGGGAGGTGATTGTCCCCCTGTACTTGGCCCTGGTGAGGCCGCACCTCGAGTACTGTGTTCAGTTTTGGGCCCCTCACTACAAGACAGACATTGAGGTGCTGGAGCGTGTCCAGAGACGGGCAACGAGGCTGCTGAAGGGTCTGGAACACAAGTCCTATGAGGAGCGGCTGAGGGAACTGGGGATGTTTAGCCTGGAGAAAAGGAGGCTGAGGGGAGACCTTATCGCTCTCTACAACTACCTGAAAGGAGGTTGTAGAGAGATGGGGGTCGGACTCTTCTCCCAAGTAACAGGCGACAGAACAAGAGGAAATGGCCTCAAGTTGTGCCAGGGGAGGTTTAGATTGGACATTCGTAAAAATTTCTTCACCGAAAGGGTTGTCGGGCACTGGAGCAGGCTGCCCAGGGAGGTGGTGGAGTCCCCATCTCTGGGGGTATTCAAAAGACGTTTAGATGAGGCCCTAAGGGATATGATTTAGTGGGGGACTTGGTAGTGATAGGTTAATGGTTGGACCAGATGATCTCAGAGGTCTCTTCCAACCAGAACAATTCTATGCCTTCTATGCCTTATGCCAGGTTTACCAAGTACCTGCTCATCTTTGAGCTAAAGGGTCATATTTATGTACTCTCTTTTTAGTGCTGTGGCCTGGGTGAAAAAAACAAAAGAAAACAAAAACTAAAAACAAACAAGTCCAGAGACACCACACAGCACTTCCCCTGGGATTCCTCTTGACCCGTCTCTGGCCATAAAGTTTTTTGGGGGCATTTTTTGGTTGGGGGTTTTTTAACCTTTTCTGGTTGCTTCTGTGAACACAAGCACCGTGCCATGCAGCAGAGCAGCATTTGTGAAGCACATCACCTAAGACTGTGCACCTAGAGCGGTGTCCGGAGAGCACCCAGGGGTGTCCAAGTCTGAGGGCATAAAACGTTCTGGGATGGGGCCAGTGCACATGTAGGGTAGAGCCAGACCCCTGGACTCCCATCTGGAACCAGTTCTGACCCACATTCCTTCTTAAACTAGGATTTAGCTAAAACCATGCTAATCGACCCACCCAAAAAACACACATGGGAACACAACTAAGCAATCGGGATGATAATGATCCAGTGTTTGAGCTGGACAGCTGCGGGCTAAGAGACCCTCACAGGCATGAGCACAATGGTAAGAAAGGCATCTGTAAGTGTTCCTGCTCCTAAATCTTTGCTTCCACCCAGCTGAAATTCATCCTCATGCTTTTCTGACAAGTAGTGGTTCTGTCTGGCTGTTTTAATTTTGGAGAAAATGCACATAACCCTCAGCTACTTTAATCTGGACAGACCACTGAAATTAATAGGTTTCCACCAGTAAACGACTGGGTCCTGCAAGCACTTTGTTAGTAAGAGCAGGACTGATTTGCTCTGCATGAGTTCTTACTCACAGCAACCTTTACTGAGCACATACCTGAAACATGGGTGTGCAACACCACCATTAAACAACTTCCTTTGGTTACACCAGTCAGGAGAACTTGAGCAGTTCCCACTCTTAAGTATGAACCCCACACAGTCCCTTATAATATGATGAAGGTTAATGTGACTGTACTGCAAGTATTCATCACCTACTGCAATGATGCAAAAGCTCACTTCACCTAATGCAAAAGCTCACTTCACTCTCCCCTTCACACAATATTGTTAAAAAGGAAACCATGCAGATGCACTTTAGCTTGAAACATTTGCTACCCACAAACATAAGCATCCAGCAACATGCAGACGTTATTGCTCTGTTCGGCTCTGATGACTTCAGCAGAGAGGCAGACTCATGAAGAGTGCCTAAACCATCTAGAGGGGTAAACCCCAATTCCTTTTCACTGCTCCGCACTAAGCAAATAGAATTTTTCTTATCATTAAGATAACATAATCTCTACTGGGCCCACAAAACCCAAGTCTAAGCAGAACTAACACAAAGGAAAAGGATATTCTTCTTAACTTAATACAAATATTGGAAACACAATAATTTGCTTTCTGGGTGTGCATCATTCTCCATTATCTGCAAATAGATCTTATTCAATTAAGTTAAACCAGAACACCAACTTTTAAAACATTGCAGTCAGGTGAGATGAGTACTATCCCTAAGAGCATAATATTCTGGGTTATAAACATATATAGGATCTCACAGTTACAGGCTCCCTAGGAATATCCAGTGTTTCCTCTTTTAACAAGAAACCATTGCTCCTTCTAGCCATGTCCCCAGCTGGTAGCAGGCAACAGAGCAGAGTCTTAAAATAGATATGGATGTAGGACACACTCTATTTCCCAAGGCAAACTATGGGCAAAATACCACGACCGTTATAAAAAAAAATAAAATAAATACACACACAGAGTAAACTCACAAGAAAGAAACAGGTTAGATGAGACAGAGACAATTTGGTGCAGGTACTGTCCAAATTCTGTACTAACCAAGCATAACACCAATACAAGGACACACTCACACATCTTCCCAGTGCACAGAGGTGGGGACACACAATGCAAACCCCAGGGAAGAGCTCTCCCCTGCTCCTCCACATAAATCCTTAGCTTTGGGCTCTTTGCAAGCTGAGAGGCAGCTGAGGGAGACACTCCCATTTGGGTGCTAATTAGATAAAGCTGAGCTAATTAGCAAAAGCTGGTGTTCAAGTCAAAGAGGAGCCCAGAGGGTTGCAGAAGAGGAAACTTTGGCATATGTGTGGATAGATGAGCAGTGCTATCTGCTGAACAGTTATGTCCTTTCTGTATATGTTTATATCACTTACATTAGCCCACTGGAGGGGCTATTCCTGATGAAGTTCAGAGGTGGAAGTGGGTAGGACGTGGGATTGAGGAATTCCCTGTGGCTATAGCTTCTGCAGCAGCAGCTCACACAGCTGCAGAGACACAGGCACCAGCCCATGCACTCAGCAGGGCCGCTGGCTCTCCCCACACAGCTTTAGAGATGTGGGCAGCACTGCAAAGCCAAGCAGAAAGCTGAGCTGGAGATGCCCCTGCTGCTGCAGAGGGAGGACCAGGGAGTCATGTCCGAGCAAAGGCAGCTCTGCTTGCAGCATTGTAAACCCAAACTGCAGCCTCTGTGTTTGCTGCTTATAAAACTGCACGGGAAAACATTGGTGCTAAAGTCTTCTGCCAACCCACAGTCTCCCTGCATTAAAACAAGGCACCTAAAGCTTCCAGGGTGTTTTTGTGTTCAAACACCAGCTTTTGTTGAGCTTCCTTTACCACGTTATTCTGTGCAACAGGTACAAGCAATGCATTTTCCAGGGTGGCTTCAACATCACACACACCTCACTGCGCACAGAGAGCCATGAAGCAGATAGCCATGCCACCTGCATCATGGACACAGCATAGTCATACCAAACAACGTGGTTAAAGGTTGGATGTCTGGGAAAATAATCAAACGCAGAATGTTTCATTCCAGTGAAATAAATCACACGCATGATGCACCATACCCTGTAAGGTGCATCTTATTTAAAAAAAACACCAAGAAATTGTATATGTAAGTTACTGAAATCCAAGGATGGGGCTTTTTGCAGAAGCAGCATGTGGGAGCCCCCAGCAGAAATGCCTAGCAAACCTCGCAGGTTGGACAACAGTTGTACAAGTCCTTCCGTGTATATTATCTCGACATCATTTTATTCAAGTATTACACTGCCAGTCTGCATTAATGCCAGAATGTTAATATCTAGGGAAGCCAATCTGACTAAATACCGTGCTGCTCTAATGAGCAATTTTTCTGTATTCACCAGCAGTAAGGCTCTGTTGTTGAAATGTAGTTCTCCATAATTAGCACCCACTCATCACACTGCTGTGAGCTGGTGTCTGAAGGTAAAAATAAGAAGGGAAGCCCGTAAAGTTGGAAGTGCTCCTTCAGTGATATCTGTATTAGGGATAAAGATGCTCTATGGCCCTTTTTAGCATAGAGAAAGGAGAGGGATGGAAAAAGAAGTGAAGATATCTTCCAAAGCATAAGGAATATCTCAAGAAAGTACATACTGAGCTGAAAAAATGCAGCTATGCTTTGAAAGATGTATTTGTAGATACTTTTAACGTCAGGGCACATCCTTTATTTTCAGCTCGCAGTTGGGTTTCCCCTCTGAGCCAAAGAATCCCAGTGATTTTCCCTCTCCTTGTGATAAGGGTTTTGGTGGGAGACACTAGTAAATAAACAAGGCTCTGTATTGCACAGTTCACCTGCAGATCTCGAAGCAGTCAAAGGTTTTACAAAGCTTGTTAGGAAACAGCGGCTTTAAAAGGCTCTGGCTGACCCGGCTGGAGTAGGTTGTTATATGGCTCAGAGGCTGGTGTTAACCCTGACGGTTTTGATCTTGGGCACTGAATGAAGCAGATCTCTCATACTCCTCAGCTCTGAGCAGCTTTGGACCCACACTGAGCGTTACAGAAGTGCTTTGCCTGTGACACGTGGTGAGGGAAAAGCATTTCAAGAAAGAGAAATACCTCAGTCCCTTTGGCTGCATGGAAGAGGCTCTGCATAACCTGTTGGCACTAGCACTGGTGTTCTCCTTGCTAGTCATGTGTTAGCTTTTCATACCCTCCCTACCCGTGGTCACTGCATAAAGATATAGAAAATGAAAGCCAAAAATGATGTCATGGATTTTTCCAATTTTCAAAAGAAAAATTTTTGAGGCTTTTAGAACAGCAGCTACAACAAAATAGAGCACATTTGTGGACCACTAAGCAAATATTCAACAGTTTAGACATCTTTTCCCTCAAATCCCTGACTAATTAACTGCTACAAAGCTCAGGCTGAGGGGAATGATTATGTAACCAAATGTGGTAATCCTCAATACCACTTAAGAAAGGGGAAAAAAAAAGGATCTAAGATGCTTTTTTAATTTCCAAATTGTAGCTTCAAAACTTCCATGCTCTGTAACTCTTAGGGGGAAATAGTGAGTTTTGTAGTCAGTCATTTCAGGCATTAAAGAACCTGCTCCTCCTGGTAAGTGCAGAAGGCAGCACAGCTGTGCATGGATTGGACCAGCCCAGAGCCCTGTTCTTGCTACCTGTCACCCCCAGGTCCTTCCTGTGGGGCCCGGAGTCTGCCCTCCAAATGCAGCACGAGTGGGAGTGCTGATGCTCCAGTGCAGGGAGACGGGGCAAATTTCTTCTGCATGGGCCAGTTCAAAGAAAACTTAGGGTGGTGGATGGAGCTCTGACTTTGGCATTTCAAATCCACTGGCAAAAGCTTTCATATTTTAAGACATAAAGGTGTTAGCCTATACTAAGAACGAGTATGTTGCTAAGGTACAATGTGCATTAAGGGGTGGTATATCGGAGAGGGCCATTCACAGCAGGTTAACTCACTCTGCTTTGGCTCAGCAAGTGATGACAGGACTTAGTGAAGGGGATCAGTATATCCGCTAAAGTATTTGGCTGTCAGCAGCTCCATCCACAAGTGGTGCATTGAAAACATCAGCTCCCCATTTTGGGTAGTTTTGGCACTTCTCCTGTTACAAACCTTCACCCAAAGTCATGCTACCTCAACAGCATCCACATCTGCAAACTAACAATCCAGTGACGGATCAGACATTAATCCTCTGCCCAGCTCCAGGCACACATCTTGGTAAATTGTGAGCTTATGGAAACCATGTGTACCAGCTGACAGCTGATACAGCAGGACATGCTAAATCCAATCCCCATTTAGCCCCTGATCTTCAACATGCATGAGACCAGCTGAGTCACTGCCTGTGCAGGATGGAAAACACTGGCCCTGGGTAGTGACAGTAAATATTTTCCAAATAAAGACTCACTGCATTACAGGTCAATCTAACTCCCCTTGATACAGGCCCAGTACTAGACATCGCAGTCTTCCCAGTCTCCTCCTACAAGAACTCCTCTCCTGCAGGTCAAGGTTATAAAGTAGACAAAGGGGTGAAAGATCATCAAAAATCAAACCACGTTCTTGTTTCCCCTCTCCACACAACTTTAAAAAAAGACAGTGAAATACCAAGATCCAGTAGATGATTTCCCTCTTGCAAGAAGTTATATGGGGAGAGGGAGAGAGGAGATAGAGGGTCCAAGTCAGGCAGGAGATGTGCTAGTGGCATGGCTGACCCCATGGCCAGCGCTGAGACATGGAGGGTGCGCAGGGCCAAAAGAAACAGCGCTGGAAGGGTAAGACATGCCCCTCTGATACTGCTGGGATCAAAGAGCACCCAGGGCAAAGTAGGGTGTATCACAGGGTGTTTCCATTCACATGGTAGATTGTTAAAAAGCCTTTTCCCATGCAATGACTGGATCACGTATAACCCTAACGACTCCACAGAGCTTTCCCTGGAGGTTTGCATGTGGTTGCATGCCGCAAACCATGTAGTAATAGGGACATATTTTTTTTTCTCTCTCTCTCCCTTTCTGCAGTTGTCTCATGTGTGAAACCAATGTCCTTGCGTGCCTCCACTGTGCAACCATCTTTTGGCCTGATCTTCTCCTTACTCATGCGTCTCATTTAGCAGGCATTATGCTGGTGCACTCATAAACATGTATTTATAACTCTATTCAAGTATATATCAGACTACGCACAATGCTACCACCCAGCTAGCTTTTTTAAGAATGCTGTTGTTTTTGCTATTTTGCTAGACCTTCCACTGTTTTATGATAACTCCAGACCTCCATGAAGACACACACTAGTGGGGCTAAGGAAGATACAGTTCACCCACATCTCTCCTAGAAGGAAAAGCCTACTGATTGTTAAAAACCCCTCTCCTTTCCTTTACGATAGCAAAACAGGGGAAAGAGAGGCTGCTTGTGAGTCTGCTCCCAATAGCCATCCGAACCTGATCAGGGTTCTGATTTGAGAAACCATGTGGAAAAAAAAGGTTCAAGAATGCAACAGAATTGCCCACTTAAAACAATCACTCTCTGCCTTAGCTGAGCTTGAGGAGCTGGTCCTTTGTCCTGGTCAGCAGGAACTTTGTGCCCTGAAGATGCAAATCCTCATTCTGAACGCCCACGATGCTGGAGGTGGGCCTCTGGCAAACAGAAGGAGACACGATGAAGCACTTGTGCCTGAAAGCGTGTCTGTTTTCCTTACCAATATTATCTGGTTCAATAGAAGCTGTTCTCTCTCCTTACCAGTTCTGCCTCATGTACCCTCAGGCTGTCATGGCTGCAACACTGTTATGACTCTGGCAAACAGCTCTGATGGCCAAGTTTGAGGTGTTAATAATGACTTAAAGATTGGGCTGAAGGGGAAGGAAGAGTAAATGCATTTACTAATCCGTGCACCCTTTTCCAGATCTCACTGAATTTGCAGTAAAACTTCACAGGATGATATTCTGATTGTTGCACTCGCTGGGAGCTCCACCAGTCTTCAGTGTGATCAGGATTCACTTATCACTTCTTTCCCAACAAGAGGAGTTTGACCCTTTCGTTCATCCAGATTGTTCCTTCCTTTGCTAAAAAAAAAATAAGCTGAATGTCTTCTCTCTCTTTTTTTTTTTTCATTTCAGCTACTGAACAAATAAAATCCTTTTCTTATTCAGCTTCCAAAGGCCAGCAAATACCTGCACATACCATGGGCAATCAAAGAGCACATGGCTGACAGAGGCAGAGTTAGCTGTATGGTGAAAGTGCTCACAGCATAGACCTGTCTGTGGGGACCTAATGGAATCAGGAGAACGAAAATAAAACTTGTTTTTTGGAAGACAAATATCTTTCACTCCCCATCACTGTCCTCACCCCAAAATGCAATGTCTGTGATGAGGACCAAGGGTTGTACGCAAAAGCAAAGAACATCCAGTGTATGCAGCAATGGGCAGAAAAATCTAAAAATAAATGCGCTATCCTGAGAGAAAGACATCTTGATCCTCTTAGGAGAGAAGCATGAGCAGTGTTTACTGCAAAGCAATAGTGGCGCTTGCAAATGCAAATGTATGTGTGAATCTGAAAAAGCAACAGACTGCAGGAGCAACACGAGTGCGTGGGATGCGACACAGCATTAGCTATATCTGCTTGGGGTTTTTTTTAAGGATAGGGAAAGAAAAAGTGAGTTAGTAATGCCAAGGGAATTTAGCACACTAAACCTTGTCACTATAAGGATTGATTCTGGCTTGGATGTTTAAAAAAAAGAAAGAAACCAATCACCCAACTAATTCATTTATCCTTCTACTTGAAGCCAATGGCTGTCATTCTCCATCAAGTGTGGCTAACGTCCTTTGATCACTGTGTTGAGGGGTCAGCAAGACTCACCTCTAATAATCTAGATTTAACAATTACAATGGGATACCCTTTAAAGAAGTCAGCCTGGAAAGCCTTGCTTGTCTCCTAAAAAGCAAGGTGGGGATTTCAAGAGCTCTTCAAAGGCTCTGTTGTGCTCAGTAAAAGGAGAGGTGGAGCAGTAGCAACTGTCGCTGCTGATCCAGGTGAGATAAAACAACTCCCCACTCATGCTCGGCCACCATGGATTGCAGGTGGGTTTACTGTGTCATGCAGTGCCAATAGGACATAAGAGCTTCACCTGTCTTCTCCACACGACACCGCTCTTAGGATAAGTAAGTGTAGGATGCTCAGAATAGGTTCAAAATAGTTTTTGTCAAATGGACAAGCCTGACTTTCAAGCCATAGCTTCCAAAGAGAAACGCTCATAAAAATGTAATCCGTCGCTCTGGTGCACATCTGGTGCAATGGTACCTTAAGTCTATAAAAACACATGCACTTGCACGCAAGCACACACTCCATTAACTGTAGTGCATGTACTATTATTACTAATTATTTGAATTTCAATAAACCCTAGGAATCCCAGTAGTGACTTATATTCCTACATGCTGAATGCTGAGCAAAGAAGATAGTCTTGCCCCAAATGGCTACAGTCTGAAAAGACAAAGGCAGAAGCTGAAGGAGAAATGGGGAACACAAAGAAGCTGTGTCAGTGTAAAACTGGGACCATTTACTATTTCGATTATGTGCACCTCAGAGGAAGGATATCTCTTACTACATGTCCGTAGAGTACCAAACTCAATAGTGCCTTGACCTTGATTGATGTTATAAGCTAGGTACGATAATAATAAGACAGATATTTTCTGAGTGTGCTCACCTGAAATCCATGGTTTCTGAGGGCTGGATGTAAGAATTAAGCACTGCCTTGCTGAAAACACGCTGGTAAGAAATTTGCTTAGGAGGGAACTGTATCATCACCAGTGCCAGACAAAAAGGCTGGATCACTTTTAACCAGACACTGAACAGCCACATCTTTCACAGATGTCCTCCCACTGTTTTCAATAGGACCTGTGAAAGGCCTGAACTTTTGAAAAGCTGGGAATTTCAGTTGAGTTCCCAAATGGCATATGTACGTTTTTAATGTGGATCTCCTTTACTATCATATTGTTAGTTCTGAATAAATTATCCAAAAACCTGGGCCTTTTTATTGTCCCTCAGTTCTGTTTTCCATAAATACGTTCATTATTTGCATGTTGTCACTGAACACTTAATACTCTCTCTCTCTCCTGTGGAGCTATGACAAATTGTTAGTTTGGAATATATACACTACTCATTAGCCGCTGTGGAACTAAACAATTAACTCGCACAATGTTGTCTCCTTCAGCTGATGATGAGAATAACCAGCAGCAGTTTATGAATAACAAATACCCTATTATCAAGGAATAGTCCTGTACAAATGAAGAGAAGCATTGCTTTCATATTGGTTCACTGAGGTCTGGATGATCCACCTAGCACTTGATCAGAACTTAAGCAAAAACTTGTGAGTGCTGCTTTATCCCACTGTCCTAACTGCTTTATTTTTAAACAAAGAAGTTGTCAAAGAAGATCAAAAGAAGCACTGTGAAATCATTTCCAGCTTTGAGCCACAGAGCAAAAGAGGACTTGATGAAGAAAAGTCTCCATGTGTTTTCACTCTCATGCATGGTACAGAAGAGAGGGAGGGAGTCAGGCAGCCTGCACATGACGCAGGGCTGCAAACTCTCATTCTGTGCCTGGTTTTGGGAGAGGTATGTGGCTTTGGGCACCCTACTTAATCTCTCCATCTGGTTATTCAGTTGGCTCTGATACTTCCACACCCGCTATGGGAAGAGGCAGCATGTGTGAATGATGATCCGTATGAAAATGTTGAAGAACCATACAAAATAGGGGAAGTTGCTTATTTCAAATATACCAAACACTAGGAAGAAATGAAAAGGCTTCTTCTATTTCCCATCCCTTTCAAGTATGGACATGCCCAGAAACACACACTTACTTCCAAGGTAATTACTTGCAGAGTTTGACCTTGCCATAGCACCATAAGATGAAATCTTTAAGCATGAGTTCTGCAGGATGTCAGATTAAATGATGTAATGTTTTCTTCTGATTTAAATCCATGAAGGACCATTTCCTTCCACCAGTAATCCTCCATCCATAAAATGCAACTGATCTTTAGCTTTGCTTTCTTTTTTTTCTTTCTTTTTACATTAAGCTGCTGTGGTGAGTGGAGAAGGCCACGTGTTCATCTGCCTGCACCTGCATCCCAACTCTGTTGTATCCCAAGTGCACGGCAATTCTCAATGTATTTTCAGCCACCTCGGATACCTTAATTCGCCAGGAAGGTAACTGCGAGTTTGAGTTGTGTAACCTCCCGAGCCCAGGAGCAATGCACTAATGCATTAGGGTGTCTCTGTAGGATACCCACCACAGCACATTGCTTATTGCCTTTTCAATAATGGATGGACTCAAATCTATTCACTTGGTTCTTAAGAAGGAACATTTTTTTACTTTGATGTTTTACTTTGTCATAACGTCAACAGCCATTAAGACTACGGACTTTAGCATGTCACTGTCCATCTGTAACACAGCACAGGGCATCTGATCTTCAGCAGATTATTCCCACTTATGGTGTCAGTTCCAGCCCACAAGCCCCAGGTAAACTGCGTCCCTGTGGACAACACCTTTGCATCTTGCTGCCCTGTGGCCCCTCACTCCGTCCCTGGCTCACAGCAGATGTGGCAGAGAAAGAGCAGTGACAGCAGTGCCCCATGAAAGACCCCTAAAAGCGCACAGGGAAACTGCAGAGTGCCGACGTCATGTGTGACTCACGCGGCTCACGTCAGCAGAACCACATGCTAAAGATGCATCAAAAGTCTCAGGCATCAAATGGCTATTTTTAATTTTCACCTTGAGCTTTAAGAAAAGTTACAGATGTTTATGGCTTACAGGATTTGCCCGTGTTCCTTTGACCCCACAGGAGGGGCTGGCCACTACTGCACTTTGTGCCGAGGGCAGAATTTGGATGCCACGTTGCAGGAAGATGGACTGAAGACACAGTGGTAATTCCAATATATGTGTGCACAATGCATCTAGCAAAGGAGATAGCTGCTCTGGGAAGGGCAGTCAGGCATGTTTTGATGACAAAAGAAAGGAAAATTCCACCCAGATATCCTATTAAAACTCCCTTCACAGGTTTAATCTGGTCACATATCCCACTTCAGACTTAACATGCAATCTCAGAGCCTTCCCCCCTCCAAAAAAATTATGTTGGTCTGACTTAACAGGGTAGTAAATCCTGACTCAACCCTTGAAAACTGCACTAGGGGTACATCCATATGAAAAACTAATGCGTGAAACAGCCCTTAACTACTTATGCATGAGCAGCATAGTGGTACTTCACACAAGGGAAGCAGTGTCTCGGCGGTTTCCATAGCAGGTCACTACACTTTGGTCTGTTTAAGATGTTTCCTACTGTCTGAAAGAAATATCTTATTCATCTAATGTGTGCAGTCAGCACCACAGCCACGTTGTATTGTTCCTCAGGCAGCTAACACTGTGCTCCACGGGCAATGGCGCTAGAGAAACAGTCTCTTTTCTTTTCCTACTTGCTTTGGTTTTTAAGCCCCTGTCAGTGGAAGCTTTGGATGCATGGTGCACCGACAGCAGGTGTTTATCTGAATATACACTGTAGACACATCTGGTATTTCTAGATATTCAGTGGCAATGACAGAGCTGTTGCTATAACCTGCTGGAGCACCAGGCATTCGTATGCCTGTACAAGTGTATCAAATCCCCTAATTCCCTTTGGACAAAATTTCCAGGTGGGAAAGGAGGCTCAGCTCAATATATAGATGAGCTCTGCCCTCTGTGCAAGCCCTGCTCCGGCAGCCTCCGTCCCCAGGGATCTTGCCCTAATTCTGCCCTAATTACTGAAAGCTGAATGGTGTCTGGGGTCAGGCAGAAAGGATGGCTGAAGGGATCCAGCTGGATTGCTGTGCCCTACATGGCAAAGGGCTCCTGGGAATAAGGAACACTGGTTTCTATTCCTGGCTCTAGAAAGCAGTATAGCCTCTCGGTGATGAACAGAACAACCCGCAGCAGGGATGGGCAGATGTTGCCTGCTCACTTCACTGGCCAGCTCACATGTGATTTTATTCTTTGTTGGTTTTTAAACAAGGTACTTTGTTGGAAGGACAACTTAAGCCAGGATTTTCTCATTCTTTCTCGGGCAGAAATCTTACACTTAAAATAATGAATTCATCTTTAGAAGAGCTACAGTAGGAGGCTTTAAAATGACTCAATACTGTATTCTGAAAAGAACTCGTGGATCGCTTGTGCCTCAGAGCTATTTATACGCTACCTGCCAGGGAAATTCACAGATGAACGAACTAGCAAGAAACATACTATTCAAGAGAGAGTTTCTTAGGCTCTGGAGTCAAAAAAACCCACATAATTACATAAGAGTTCTGGTTCGGAGGGCTCTGCTTGCTGGAGAGAAACTCTCCAACATCATTTCTCCACATGCTGCTGACAAGGGGATCTTCCCTCTGCCAGAGAAAGTCACTACCAAGCAGTTTTGGAATCCAATACATTCCAACAATTTGTTATTGTAGCAACATTATCTGCACTATAGCTGTCATGTGAAACTGGGTTGCAAAAAAATGGGAACATGCATAAGCACATAACTGGTTTGTGGCCCATAGTTGCACTTTTCCACAGGTGAATAGCAATAAACAGAAGTAAAAATCCAGCTCGCTTCCTTGCACTCCCCTTAAGAGCGCACCATTAAAGGCATCATTTGGAGGGGCATGGTCTCTGTGTGTCACTTCACTTGCCACCAGATATCCTCTAGAGTTTCTCCACGGGTGAAAGCTGGCTTTAAACATGCTTGGTGCAGCCTGAAAGATGCTAGAGCGGCACAGAGGGAAATCTCAGAAGAGCTAGAGAGACAACACCGAGACACCCAGCTTCAAGATTAAGATGCAGACAGGTGTTTTGTGTTAGGCTCAGGTACTTACTTCCACTGGTTTTAACAGCACCAGAATTAATGCAAGGCATGTCTCCAAATCCTCCTTCAGGGTGGTCCTGACAGCCTCAGCCTGGGCTCCTAATTAGCAATTCAGTCCCTGACCAGTGAGTGAAGGCAGGGGCTCTCCCACACATCCACATTTGGCACAGGGCAGAGATTAATTTCCTGCCGACGCAGAAAGCAGCCTGGGATTGAGCATTAGCATGTAACTGAGGTTTCAGTGCGGCACAGTAAAGGGGAAGCGCAAGAGGCACATTACAGTGGCAAAAGGAGACCTTTTGGAGACATCCCCTGGAAGAAGGGCCTCCCCACACCTCCCACTACATTGCGGGGAACTCCTTGGAGATTTCTTTCTCCTCCTTCTCCTCCTCCTTCTTCTCCTTCTTCTCTTCCTCCTCCTCTTCCTCCTCCCTGCAGGGCAGACAGCAGGGCAGGGGCCATAGTGGCCTGGGCTCCCAGGGGACACTCCAGTCCTGAGCCCACCCTGGGCTGCTGCAGATCATGACTTGGACGCAAAGGCCTCAGGTTTTGTCCTCGTTGCCATACTTTCCTCTTATCTCAGGTATTTCCTCTGCTTTAGGGAAGGGCTGTCACCCTTAACCATGGATCCTTCCTTCCTTGGTGGTTAAACAGGTTCACTGCACAGTTTCACCAACATTTGTATCTCTTTGCCCCCACAGGTTTTATCAAGCTGCAACATTGCTAACCCGTGTGTTCCCAAACCAGCACTTACTTGTGTGTGAGCTCTCTGCAACCTACTTAATATGCACAGGGCTGTGGAAATGATCATAGAATCATAGAATCATAGAATTGTTCTGGTTGGAAGAGACCTCCGAGATCATCTGGTACAACCATTAACCTATCACTACCAAGTCCCCCACTAAATCATATCCCTTAGGGCCTCATCTAAACGTCTTTTGAATAACTCCAGGGATGGGGACTCCACCACCTCCCTGGGCAGCCTGTTCCAATGCCCGACAACCCTTTCGGTGAAGAAATTTTTGCGAATGTCCAATCTAAACCTCCCCTGGCGCAACTTGAGGCCATTTCCTCTTGTCCTATCACTTGTTACTAGGGAGAAGAGTCCGACCCCCATCTCTCTACAACCTCCTTTCAGGTAGTTGTAGAGAGCGATAAGGTCTCCCCTCAGCCTCCTTTTCTCCAGGCTAAACATCCCCAGTTCCCTCAGCCGCTCCTCATAGGACTTGTGTTCCAGACCCTTCACCAGCCTCAATGCCCTTCTCTGGACACTCTCCAGCACCTCAATGTCTTTCTTGTAGTGAGGGGCCCAAAACTGAACACAGTACTCGAGGTGCGGCCTCACCAGGGCCGAGTACAGGGGGACAATCACCTCCCTACTCCTGCTGGCCACACTATTTCTGATACAAGCCAGGATGCCCTTGGCCTTCTTGGCCACCTGGGCACACTGCTGGCTCATATTCAGCCGGCTGTCAACCATGATGCTTCATAATCTCTCTTTAGGCAGCCACAGAGCTGTCTGGAGGGACTGGGCTGGGACAGCTGAGGGACTGAAGGGCACTCATCCACCTGACAAAGAGCAAAAACCATACCATTTCCCAGATCAGCTGCATAAATATTGCACAAGCTGCAGACGCAGAGGTCATCCCTGTGTCTCGCTGAGGCAGGAGAGCCTGCTGGGCTGATCTCTCCCAATGGATAAATGGGGGCTTCACTTCCCCAGACCATTGCCCATGGAGGATGCTCTCCTCACAGCAGAAAGTGCCCTGTGTGGCACAGACAGCCCCAAAACCTTCATGCTCCTGTCTGCCACTGCCCACCCACCAGCTCTGAACAGTTCAAGAAAGTTCCTGTCCTCTCAGACCTGGACTACTGTGAGGGGGGGGACAGATTTACTCCACTCTCTTGAGACCCCATCTGGAGTTCTGCATCCACCTCTGAGGCCCCCAACACAAGAAGGACATGGATCTGCTTGAGCAGGTCCAGAGGAGGGCCACGAAGATGATCAGAGGGCTGGAGCACCTCTCCTATGAAGACAGGCTGAGAGAGATGGGTTTGTTCAGCCTGGAGAAGAGAAGGCTGCGGGGAGACCTTCTAGCAGCCTTCCAGTACCTAAAGGGGGGCTATAAGAAAGCTGGAGAGGGACTTTTGACAAGGGCATGCAGTGCTAGGACAAGGGGTAATGGGTTCAAACTGAAAGAGAGTAGATGTAGATTAGCTATAAGGAAGAAATTCTTCCCTATGAGGGTGGTGAGGCACTGGAACAGGTTGCCCAGAGAAGCTGTGGCTGCCCCATCCCTGGAAGTGTTCAAGGCCAGGCTGGACGGGGCTTTGAGCAACCTGGTCTAGCGGAAGATGTCCCTGCCTACGGCAGAGGGGTTGGAACTAGATGATATTTAAGGTCCCTTCCAACCCAAACCATTCTATGATTTGACCCACTAAGCCTTCCCTTCCCATCCCCCAGGAGAGCAGTTGAGGGTGTTTGCCAGTAGTGAGGTGAAGAAGGTGCCTGGCATGCTCAGCTGCCCAGAAAAGGTGTTATTTAAACACCTCAGGCATCTCCAGAAACCTCCAGCCCAACAAAGTCAGCCATCAGGGTCTGCCACCTGCAAAGACGCAGCATGCAGTGAAGTGGGTGGAGGAAATCAGTGCCGGGACCGTAAAGCCCGGCCCTGCTGCGCAGTCCCCTGGGCTGCAATGAAACTCGCACCACAACAAGAATGGCGGTCAAAAGGCGCAATGAAGGCAAAAACACAACAAAAGTATAAGACTTATTTCCACTGTTCTCTTTTTTATTACAGCTGTTCAGCTCCTTGCAAGTTGCAGAGGATCTAGCAGAACTGCTGTTGGAAAATACACTTTTTCAATTGAAGAGTGGAAAAAAACTCCTCTCTTGGTTTCATGATCAGCTGTTCTGATTTTGTGTTTGATGGAGTCCTTGTCTCATATAACTCCCCCCCAGCAAACTTTACAAGGGGCATGTTTTAAAGTCATCAGGATTACAACCCCCCAGGGACAAGTCCCTTCCTATCTACACCCCTTTAGACTGAATGGCAGGAAACCAGCCCAAAATTACAATGAAAGACAGTTAATCTAACATTGTTTCCCTTTAAAAAGGTATTTAAAAATTTTTCTTAAGAACAGCTTCCCATTAACCTTAACAGGAGCAGTGCACAGGGAATAAATGTTAGTGGCCAACACTGCAGGCTCATCTACACAGGCAGGCACCTACGCCCGTGTCTGGGCTCTGCCAGGGGACCAGATCCATTCGCACAGAGAGCAGCAGCCCTGGACCACATTAGTGGTTCTTGCAAGATTTTCGTGATTGACACCAGACAGGGCTCCTGAGGATGGCCAAGGGCCAGCCCTATCTCAGGCTCAGCAGCGTTTTTGTCCTTTAAAAGGTGAACCACAAAGCAAATGCTTCAAAACCAGAGGACTGCAAAAATAGCAGCATCCCAGCAGTTTCCCTGTTTGCCTTAAGATGCCTGGCTATTCATAAAGAGAGACACAAAACAGAGAGCTGAGGGGTTTCTATAGGCTGCTATAACCCTTTGGCTTCAGAGCAGGTCGGGGCAATAAGGGCTGAACTCCAGCAGACCTTCGAGGTCTGCTTGTTGCAGTATCCTACTTGTGCAGCGCAGTGATGGAGAGGCAGTCAGACCTGTAACGGGCAGTCAGACACATAATGGCTGTTATCAGGTGCTAGTGGTCTAACAGGGATGGAGGTAAGCACCTAATAACATAGACAATAAAAGAAGCCATTTCAGGCTGGACTTCGAGTTTTTATTGAGTCAAAGCCTTTTGGTTTTCCTTCCAAACATGAAAAAGTTGCAATCTGATGACATGGAAATTGTTCTGGGAAGACTATTCCCCTTCTCACCGGGGGTTTCTAACCCCGTTTCCTCTCCCTGCCTTACACTACATCTCTATGTGCTTTCAATAGCCTTAGATCAAAGAATTTCCACTTTCAGAGCAACAAATACCTGGGGATTTGGGCTTCTAGGAGCAAACAACATGAAAAACATTGTAGAAAATGTCAACACAAAGTTACGGCAAATATAATGTGTTTTTCAAACACTTCTAGGAGCTTTCCCCATTACGGACAGGGAAAACATTCCCTTGCTGTATTTACAGGGATGTATTTTGATGCCCGCAGAGATTGCTGGGGCGGTGACTCTGTGCATGCTATGAGGCACTGCCATGTACCAACCTGGGATTCTCCCTGGCTTCACAGAAGAGCAAGGACAGGGGAGAGGATCAGGAAAACCGCCCTTCTCCAGCAGTGCAGTTCTGCCTTCTGGAGTGGGCTTTTGCCATCAATTTCAGCATCCCAGCATGAGCCCCCCCTCGCATAGTTCAACGTCTTCTGGAGGAGGCACCCTTCCACAGTTTATTTCCAAACACAGAAACAGCAGCCAATTCCTCTTTTGAACAGATCAAAGAAAGCAGCAGAAATATTTCTGAAATGTGCTCTCAGGCCTCAAGGACCATTTATTTTCCCTAGTTTATCTTGCAGATCCATTTAACTATTTCTTGAGCCCCAGGTGCCTGCCCAGATGGGCCAGGGAGGCCACACAAACCGTGTTCACAGTTGCAGAGGAAATCCTGATGTCCTACTCAACAGCATGTGCTTTCAGCTGAAGCCAGTCCCATAAGGGAAACAGCATTGTACAGGATGATCTGGGGGTTTTTTTATCATTCAGTAGAGACAGCAGTAAATATGAAGTATACAACGTCCCTGAGTTCCCAGATGTCCTGCACGGAAGTTTTACCAGTTGATAACAGTCAAAAATCAGGCCTGTGGATGGTGGTTACCTTTCCATTCCTGGAACACGTGTCTTCCCTACCACCTACCCAATGCACTGGCTGGTCCAGATTTGTCTAGCGCATCTTTCTGTCCACTCTCAATTTGTCCCATCTGCTTTCCAGAAGGAGCTCTCCTCTGCCTAACCCTGCCTGTCACAGCAGATAATGATGCTCTTTGCGCTTTTCCCCAAGAGACAGATGGAAAAGAGCGAAGAGGGAGGCATCTCAGACACGCTGTTGAGATGTCAGAAGGGGCTGGGTGTGACAGGCTGGTGGAGAAGAGGACTGTCTGACACCGGGGCTTCGCCAGCTGGCAGGAAGGCACCAACTGGGGACCCTGTGACTTGTTTCCTACGCAGGGAGTTACAGGAGCATATGAAGAGGTCTCCAGTAGATGCTCAGGAGAGAAAGGGAGGAAAAAAATGAACCTGATGAAGTGACAGTCCCTAGCAGAAGTAGAATTGCAAGGTTGCTTGCAAGTAGGACAAGCTTGGATGCTAGGGATGACCTGCAAACATCGCATCTCCTTGGAAATGGCCTGGATACAGAACCACATATTAACTCCTACAGTAACAAAGCATGATGCCAGGGGCTTTATTTTCCTACTCAGAACATAAACAAAGAACATCCTGGCTTTAAGCGTAGCATTTAAAAGAGATGGTAAACACTCTCCCACAATGAACCCAGCTAATTTTACAGTAGGGGGAAATGTATTCCTGCTCCCAGCTGGTGAGGAGCTCAGCCAGAGCACTTGATGGCCTTCAGATTTTATCCTTGCTGGAATAATCCCGGTTTCATAACTAAGGGATACGCTGACAAATTTCTCAATTTGCGGATTAGAGAAAGGTCAACCCCAGCTTAATCTGCTGCTGCAACAGGTCAGGAGACAGAGTAGCTCGTAAACAGTGTGAAATTAATAAAAGTATTTAGCATATTTTGTATGCAGTTTTCCATGCCTGCAATCCTAAGAAAACAGAAAGGGGGGACCAAAAGCCTTCCAAGCAATTGCCAAATATCTTCTTGGAAAAATCAAGATAGGAATGTAGTAGGGAAAAGTCTACAGTGTGCAAACTGTGAGGGATCAGATCTACCCTTCCCGAGGACAGGCTAGGGGCAGAGAAGGCTTTTGGAATAGGCCTTTGCAAATCCATGGCCCGCCTGAACTCAAAGAACCGGAGAAGAGACCTCAGTGGAGCTCTGCTGGCTTACAGTGACCAAGGGGCTGGGTCTGCCACCCCGCATGTCATCCTTGGTACTTGCAGCAAGGCACGGCCCATGCAGGGGTGGCAGAGATGTTACGGATGTCATTGGTCTTACTGGAGGAACTCCAGCAGAGATTTTTAAAGGAAACAAGAGATGCAGTCTTGTGCAAAAAGAGGTGGTAAATATCTGTGGTAAATATTTCTGCTTTATTTAAACCTCCTTTCAAAACACATTTAGGGCTTAACAACAGGCTTCATATTTTCTTCAGGATTCAAATACATGTTTTCTTCCACTCCACCCAATTAAGGGTTGCTGGAGTTTCTGCCATTAGAAAATACTCTATTTTGTGCAGATAAATGGCACAGCAGATTATGTCTGGGGCAGACTGTATTAGGTTACTTAGGAAATTAAGGCTCAGGAGCACAGCTTGACTTCTGGAAAACTGTACTCAAGAATGAAATGTTATGCAGCAGGGCTGCACACCTCAGCTTCTATAAACCAACAGCAAAGCACAGCAGAGGTTTCTGGCATACCTTCATCCCTCTGTCCTACAAACCTTTGTGTGCCATTCCCATCCTCCACTTGCCCTACAATCTCCACGCAAGCCTCCATACTAGGACCTCCTGATGAATATCCTCTTATTTCCCAAATCTTCTGTAGACCAGTTACCATCACAAGCTGGAGGCTGACTGTCTTCTCAAACCCATTCACCCTTTGCAAACTGGACAGTGGAAAATGTCTGGCTTGTCCTTGGGCACATTTGCATTGCCCAAGAACACATTGCATCACCACAGCAGCACAGCATTAAGCCTCAGCTACTCAGTCCTGCTGAGAGGCTTATTTTGTCCAGACAGGCAGAGCACTGCAGAAGCTCAACTCACAAGGCCAAGATGGCACCTCCACAGAGCATGGTGCTGCCCAGGATGGACAGACAGATGGCTCATCCATAGCGCACTGCTTGCTGCTGTCTGGTTGCAACTGCCCCTACTTCTCAGTAACATCTCTCTTACCACTTTCTCATTCTCTCTCTATCTGGAGATACTGCTTGTGTCTCCACATCATCTGCAGCACTTGCATCCCCACTGCGGCATTTCTGCTGGGGCCAGGCTCCCTGGGAGTACCCACCCCACATCACACTCTGCACCTTGTCCTCATATCACAGCATTTGCCAGAGGGAGTTTCTCCTGAGCTAGTCAGGGCCTGAGGAATGCAAAGTCAGTACCTGATAGTGAAAGGACAGTCTGCATCACACCATCTCACACACAGCACCTTCGAGGTCCAGCACGCTCGCTTAGCTCCCCCTCATGCAAGCAGCTACTAGCTGAGATAGATAATGGTGCTTCTTTTTTCTTTCCTGCCTTGCTAAAATGTTGTAATGACCCCACACTGAGCAGAACAGCAGGAAAAGTGCACACTGCTCATGGAAACTAAACCAGAAAATAAACAAGTCAACTCACAGCAGCAGAGATGTGGCAGCCCCGAAGACTTGCTCTCCTCCCTTTGCTTTGGTCCAAACCAGCTGGTGTGAGCTGGGTGCCACCACTGTGCAACTGGAGTAACACTCACAGAGGGTAAATTAATGGCCAAACACCTTTTCCTCTGGAGAAATCAGGATTTCTCAAGTGTTAATCGAGTTTTCCACCCGTGAGCTGATGATAACACAGCACATGAGCAAACATCAGCACTTTTGTCACTACCTTGCCCTTATTCTATTATCACCACTCATCCACACAAAACGCTGCTGGCAAAGAGTGCCAGCTCCAAGAGGCACCCATTACTCATCTCTGAGGCTGGGGAAAAGAGGGAGAAAGACAGGAAAAAAGACATGCGCACAGGTCTTGAACACGTTAGCACTTGGGACAATGGGTGGCTGTCCCCATTTCAGTTGCCCAGTCAAATTGTCTCACAGAAAACTCATCACTGCACCTTCACCTTTCTCCTTAGCTTCAGTCCAGCTTTTCACTCCTATAAAACAAGAAAAAACACTCTGTGCCAGCTTATTCCTCCTTGAAACCAGCAGCAGCTTCACCAATGAAAATCTCTGCTTTACCCTGGTAAAAAATGGACTTTGTAGCACAAATATGGGATATGGGATCTCCCTGCTGATATGGGATCTCCCTGCTGCACTGCCAGAATCGAAGGTGGGTGAGATTTTGGGGCTCGATAGCTCATTTGGTGAAAAGCTCAGACTTGATCAACCCCAATGTTTGCAAGTTTCTGCCAAATTCAGCCAACAATTTTAGCTAAGAAAAAAGATTTTGTTGAAAAGGCTTGCATTTACTGCACAGTGGTTGTGGCAAACTGCACTGCAATTTGTTTATGTTCAGTGTCTTTTGCCAAAGCTGACTTTTCATAAAATAGTAAATAGTTTCCAAAGTGAAGTGAAAGGTACTGGCAAGGAGAGAATTGGACACCTGGGATTTAATAAAAACAACTTTTTGGTTTTTGTTTTCCTGAGGAAACTGAAAATTCCTTGTCTCAGGCTGACCTGCAGAAATACATATATTTTTAATTCATTAATTCAGTCTGTGAACCAGAAAGAGAGAAGGGACTTACTCAGCAGAGCAATAAGACACCCAGCTGGGCTTGAGAAGCAACCCAAGCCCTTTGTTGGTGCAGAAGTGCCTCAAGGGCCAGCAGCCAACTTTTAAAATAGCCCTAATTACCTTTGTATTTATAATGAGAAAAGAGGTGGAAGCAGTCAGGAACAGTAAGTAGAAGCACAGCAGAGAAAAAGGTGATATAGCTGAGTCTTAAAAGTCATAGAACCACAGAAAAAATCAGGCTGGAAGGGACCTCTGGAGGTCTCCAGTCCAACCCCTGCTCAAAGCAAGGGTATTTCAAAGCTAGCTCAGATTGCTCAATCTTTTTCTTCTATCCATTCTTGGCTGAATAGAGGGAATAATCTCTTCTCTCAACTCGCTGGCTTTGCTCTTGCTCATACAGCCCACACTGCTCACTCCAGCTCAACATACTGACCACCAGAACACCAGAACCTTTGCACATCATTCTGACAAAACAATTGCACCACACGTTTGCAATGTACACATGTATGTTTGCATGAATAAATGCATTGTTCAGATTATGCTAGCAAAATTCTAATGAATTCTAAATTAATAAAGTCCAATAAAATCCTAAGAAAGACTCTAAAAAATTCTATTATTCACTCCCCGTATAGGAAGTGATTTGCTTTCAGGGCCCCATAACACAGATTTTTGGCCTTCTTTCAGTGATCCACATGGCACCAAGGACAAGCCACAGGGCAGGACCAGGCGTGTGATGGGGAGGGTGACTCAGGGCTGGAATAGGACAGCAGAGCCTGGAACCCTTCCAGGTGTCATGCACCCATGACCATGCCACATCCTCTCCCCAGCTCCCCAAAATACAAGACTCTCAGCGGGTGGTGTTGCACCTGGGGGTCCCTGAAATGTGGCAGCATCCTGTGTTGCAAAGGTGATGTCCAGCTGGATGGGAGCATCAATTAATGATGCTCAATTGGAGCATCCTCAAGAAATCCTCCAGAGATCCCCAGGGAAAGGCCCCAGGTGGAAAATGGCAGAAGAACTTCTCCAAATTCCTCAGAAATCGTTTTTGCCCCATGGGATAATGACGTTAACTATTAGTCCCACTCAAACCCCAGCATTTGAATTTCAAACTGGATGGTAGTTCTTCCCAATCTTGCATACAATGAAATGAAAAAATACCCACGGTTCAACACCTCTTCAATGGCATGTCTTATAAACATAAGTTTAAGACCATTGATTTGTGAAAGAAAACCCAACCATTTGGTAGAAAACACATTCATTACTAATTGTAGCTATTCAAGGTTATATAAAATGGATATGTTCCCTTGTAAGTGTGGAAAACAATGTTACCCCAAAGCTATACAACAAAAATCTAGGGAGCTATTTAAAAAATGGATTTTGTCCTCAGCTTATCATAGTGGTTGATGGGGGAAGCGTATGTTTGCAGTTGAAAACATTTAATGACGAAATATTCAGCGCAGGCCAATTTTCATACGCTCTTGCTCTTCTTTGTCCCCTTTTATTTCTTTGAGCTTCTCCCCCCTCTGCAATATTAGACAGAGTCCCAAATCTCTCAAGCGGCAAAGCTTTCAATGCACCACCAGCAACAAGCAGAAACTAAGAAAGCTGTTCCCAGTCAATGGCACCCTGCTACCAGCTCAGCAAGATTTTGCTACATAAGCTAAAATTTTCTAATCATGGGTGCCTGGAGTTTGCTCCTCTCAATAAAATCCTTTCTGTAACGGGGGCATTCTCAGATGCCAGGAACTGCAAAACGAGTTAGGCGTTCCCAGTACTTCAAAATCTCAGGCCATTTAGGTTGAGTCAGCAAAGCACAGAATATCAAGCTTATTTTAAGCATGCACAGTTCTATTTGAGACCTTATTTTCCTCCTTACATACAGACTGAGATCTGTAAATATTGACAAACATGAAAATTGGGTCTTCATATTTTATGAGAAAAATACTAGTCCAATCAAAAAGGAAACAACCATCTGGCACTGCTCCTTCCAGATGTTTTCCTCAACATTCTCAATTTTTTCTTCCCAAATGTGTGTTATGTGCATGCTCAAAGGACTGCCACGATCCCCTCTTGTTTATCCATGCTCAGCTTTAGATTTCCAAGTCTGTTATTTTTTTCCCTTTTTTCTTACTTAATCTGTCATTCCTTTGGCCAGTGAGTGGAATCTGTTCAACAAACAGTATTGTGTTTTTGGAAAGAATTTGCCTTTTATTATGTTTGTGGTTCAAGGGGTTGTGGCTGGCTTGGCAGCAGCGTTTGAAAGGACAGCTTGTTAATAATTTAAACCAACACATAGACCAAGGAATTTTGGAAATATCCATGCCACCAAGTTGAATTTACAAAATTCATTTCAATTGGGAAATAATCGTCAGTGTTTAGTGGAATCTCTGCTGGGATAGAAAATGAGTGTGTTGTACTCATGGAGTCACTATCCAAACAGATAAACTCTCACCTTTGTACCATATAAAAAAAAATCTGTAACCTCAGGGATCAAGTAAGTGAGGTATCCTCAACTGTTGCAGCTGTACTGACCTTTACAGCGTGAAAAATGGAGATTATTTTTCAATCCAGGCAGCTCACTGACTCTGCCTTACATCAGCAGCAGCCTTTGCTGCTGAGCAGAAGGAAGATCACATATGTTGTGTTTTATATTCATGAAATACAGCTTCAAATCCAATGAAAAGATACTTCAGAGAAGGCTCTTTTGAACTCTGTGGTAGCTGAATGCTTTAATGAGATCTTCAGGAAAGACAAAGTCTTTTTTCCCCAAACTTAATAAACAAACTTTTATGAAAAATCGTTGCAACAAGCAGCGTACCACAAAGGGTAAAACTACCAGTCTCCTCGCACGGTGATCTTTTGTGGACCTTGTGATTCCCCATTAATGCTGCATGCATGATGAAACCCAGAGACCAGCAGAAGACTTGGCATTGGAGTAGCTGTATTGGAGCTGCAACACCCACTCTTGTTCTGAGGTGAGAATTACAGCCACCCTAACACCCAAGAGAAACCTGAACGTACAAGAAATGAAAAAAACCCCAAGCCTCCAACTTACAGCAGAGCTAAAAAAGGAATCAAATCGGCCTTTCCTGAAGCTGGTTCTGACTTCACCTAATAAAATTTCCACAGCTGGACACATACAACGTTGCCACCCAAATGTATCTCGCAAGCTAACCTTAGTGTTATTTTCTTAATTTTGACACAGAGGGGACGATACAAACATTTTTCAGTGGCTATTACACGTTTAAATGATTTTTTATTAGCTAAATCCATATATCGTTTTCTGTCAATGCTTGAGAAATGATATTTTTTTGGCAAAGAAATGTTTGCCAAGGCCAATGACAAACGTGTATGTATCAGCATCAAGAGAAAATAAGCACTGAAACTGGCACAATCACGTATGTATGAAAGATGTGTTTGCTCATTCCTCCAATCAAGGATTCTCATTAAATATCCATGTGACTCATATAAGAGGCTACAACTAAGCAGTACAGCTCACATTTCAAATATTCATGATCAGTCCATAGAGCCCAAATATAAAGGGAATCATTTCCAAATTTGGCTCATGAGTTGGTCTGAGGAAACGCTGTTTGCTCACTGATATTAACACAGCTGGAAGAGGTACTACATTTCTCAAAACTACTTTCATTGATTATTTCCTCATCCTTGGAGGAGGTTGGAAAATTTTATTTAAAAGAACTGGCTGGAAAAAGTCATTTCAGTAAAACTGGACTTTTTTCTTCTGTGGGTTTTTTTTTTTTTTTTTTCCCTGAATTAAAACTGTAACCAAGCAAATGTATTTTTGTTTTGGAAAATGTCAAAACCAAGTGTCAAGTATTCATTTTTTTTTTCTCTGATGTCATTCTTATTTCTTTCACCATTTCATCAGAGAGCAATGGTGATGCTGTACACAACCAGTGCAGAGTTACCCACGGCACTGAATGACAGTGGTGATCCCAAGGTCAAAGCACAAGCTGAAACAGCACTTGTACAAAGGCATTACAACCTCACTCTAGAGAGGATACACCTCAACCAACACAGCTCTTTTCACCCTTGCACGGTGCCAGGGTGTATTTCTACAGCTCACAACTGCCCGGCCCAGCCAGCTTCCCCTGTAAGATGCTCCAGCTGCCTCTCGCTCTGACTCCCAGCATACTCCCAAAGTCTGCTCTGGCTTTTGGTACCAAACATTTCATAAAGATATTTAATAAGACGGGCCCCAAGACTGATTGAGGAGCCCCACCAGCAGCTCCCGCGCTGCCTGTGCATTTTCCTTTCAGCATAAGCTGTCTGCTCTTTAGGTAACACACAGCATGCCATGGCTGTATCACGCTCCACCCTCTCCAGCTCAGCCAGCAATTTTCCATGTAGTACCGGGTTTTACACTTCACTGAAACCCAGCCAGAAAACAATCAGTACCTTACTGAAGTAAACTATCAGGTTTGTCTTCACTTCAGTCTACATTTACAAATCAATGATGCATTTTTCTCATTTTCCTTTTACCTTAATGTTCTTAACAACACTAATTAGATCAAATTAATAAGCCTGTACTTGCTGTATGTTTTTCCCTCTCCTATTTCCTTGGATGCAGGCACTATGCTGTTAATCTCCAACTATCACTGCACCCTTCATCTTCTATAATTTCTCCCTGCCAAGCCCGCATTTATTAAAAATCCTTGTTATTACTCTTTTATGCTGAAGATATTGCTCTGTTTGTCCAACTGAAGCCACTGAATGCTAAGTTTAGGTTTGTCTGCAGGAGTCAATTCACCGCCCCCCCAAGGAAAGCAGGGCTTTTCCTGCAAAACAAACAAAAAGCTATTTTTCTTTAAAAAAATAAATAATTACCATCAAAAGACACTGAAACACAAAAATATCAGCCATTCCTACTTTTCTGTGACTCGTGGTTGGTGCACACTTTCAAAGGGTAACAGAAGAAGCTGCTGGTTTGAACATGACAGGGACCAAACTAAGACGGGAAAAGAAGAAATTAGTGTATTTCCTGCTGCCATTGATCACTCCAGCTTCTAGACTCCTCAAAATAGGGACAGAAAGGCCTGAAAGACATCACCTAGCTCCATCGCTGGCCCCAGGCAGCAGCACCACTTCCTACGTCATCTGGGCGATGTCCCTCTGCACTGTCCATACAGCCCTCCAGTAATGGAGCTGCAGCCACCCCCTCGCCCCCAGCAGCCTGTGTTTCTCTATCCTACATGTCTACATCTCTGAAAGTTTTTTCCAAATGACTAATCTGAATCTCTTATGTTGCAACCGAAGCCACACCCAGTCCTGGCCACCATGGACCTGGAGATCAGGTTAACTCAGGCTCTTTGCTTGGGCTTTCATGTACTTAAAGACTGCTCTTGTTCTGTCTCCCAGCGATTCTCTCCTTTAGCTTAAACAAACCTCATTCTTTCAATCTTCCCTCCTAGATCATGTTTCCCAGACATCTGATCACGCTGGTTGCTGTCCTCTGGACTTTCTGCATTTCTCCTGAAGGGTTGTGCTCCAGACTGGACACCACGCTCCTCCCCAGGTCATACGCTGCATCAAGCACATAAAACCCACATCGCCGTATCTGTGGCATCTGCTGTTTAGCAACAGCAAAGCAGTGCAAGCTTTGCAGCCTATGGTGGCTTGCATTTGGGTTGTGACCCTCAACACCCCAATCCTTCTCTGATGGACTTGTCTGTGGTTTCCCATCCTGTGTTTATGAAGTTGGCTCTTCCTGCTGAGATGCCCTGTCCCTGCTGAACACCTTCCTATTTATTCAGACAGATGGCCAAGATCATTCCGAGTTTTCATGGCCTTCCTCGTAGTTTCCCAGTGCAAGATGTAGGAGCTGGGAGAGGGTGGCCAGTCTCCAAGGGTCTGGAAAGTGAGGCCAGCACACCAGGTCCTGTTGTGGCACAGCACTCCTCCAGGTAGTACTTGCATGGTGAAAGGTTGAACAAATTTGTCTCTGCCTTGAACAACAGGAATTTCATGCCCTTCCACTTGAGTAAAAGAAATAATTGAAAAAGTAAAATGCATTCAACAGCTTTTTTTAAAAGAAATTATGTTAATAGCTCCAACTAAACAAAAGCGGGGGGCGGGGAGGGGGGGGAGGTGTTTGCTAGGAAAGTCTCCTCCAGAGCTCATGAACGCAGAAGCGGACCAGAAGGCACCTGCTGAGTTTCTAAGCTTAACCCTCTACCACTATAAACATCAGATATTCCCTAATTCCCTCCATAAAGTGATGAGAAATCCATCACTTAAGAAATCCAAACTCTTAAGAGTAGTTGGATTTCTTCTTCTTCTTGCTATTTGTTTTTCTGTCCATCCTGACTTCCTCTCCTCCCCAGCCTGAACGCTCCTGTCCAATTTATACAGTTTTGTCCTTGTGCCTACACTGACTTTTAGTGTAGCTTGTTTCTCCTGTCTGTTTGCCCCAAGCACCAGGAGCAAACACCTCTTTCCTTCTCAACTTTCTGTCAGATGAGGTTAGAAACCAGCTCCTCTAACCAACCCATCTTCTCAGAAACCGGCTTGTACCTGGCACAGAAGAGCAGTTGTGACCAGAAACCTGAGCAAGCAACACTGCAGGCAACATGGTGCTTTGCTCACATCTTGCTTTTTCATTTCTAAAGGCCACAAAGGCCTGGGACACCTGGCACTGGCTGCAGGCAGGAGCAGAGGACTCCTGGGGAGCCTTGGATCTTACCTGCTCTGGCAGTTACCACCATCCAGCTAAATAGGTCTGACATTGATTGAAAACTTCTGGAACAGCCCATTTTTTTCTAAAATGCTGGTTAAAACACACAGCACAGCAAGGTTGAGGAAGTGGTTGTCATTGCAGCTCCAAGTGCAGGGTCGGGAAAGGGAACCTAATGACTTCTAAAGACTTCACTTCCCACTCACAGAGGAGCCTGAACTGGCTTTCCTGCTCACACAAAGTGAGAAAGGGGAGGGCTTTTAAAAAAGAAGTTGTCTTGTATGGAGCCTAAGGAGAAAAAATCAGATTTGCTGTCTTCACTGGTTTTCCTTCCCTTGCTCAGCACCAATAGGCAAGTCACATTTTTAAGTGAGCAAGGGGGGAGCGCTATATAATTATTTGAATCCAAGGACACTGGGCAGCTGCTAGGTTAGGGAACACTGATGGCTTCATGCCTTCTTCACCATAGTGGTGGCAAAGTAATCTGCCATAAGGAGAGAAGAATCTGCTTGGTATTATAGTTCAGCCGCAATTAGATGGGCTGGACCAGGAGGCAACTTCATTTTCACCAGTGACAGAGAACCAAGGTCACACTCTGTTGAGTGCATTCAATAGGTGCTAACAAATCCTACTTGTTAGTGCACTAGCTCTCGGATTTAATGGGTATTTTCAAGCTGAGAGTAAAGTGTGTTGATGTTGTTGCTCTTCAGACAGCAACGGCAAAGAATAAGTCATAAATGCAGGGTTGAAATTAAGCATACTGACTGAGGTTGTTTGTGTTTTTCCTGACATTAGCTGGAAGTGGAGCTATTGCAAAAGAGATTCTGTCCTGTGGGAAAATTTCATATTATTTTCAATTTTCTTTTCATCTCAGATCAATGGGAAACAGAAAACCTTTCTATGGAAGAGAAAGCTCCACAGGAAAAATGTTTGGAAATGTTGAAACGCGTTGCTTCAGCAAATTTAGCAATGTCAGTAGAGGCAGCAAATAACACATGGTATTCCCTCTATATCGTTCAGCTGGAAGGGTGAATGCCTTTGCAAAACATAACTAAGGAGCCTTAATATGAATTTAAAAGTGAAAAACAGGCAGAAAAAAAAAATATCTTCATGCACTTAAGTAAAAATAGCTGCCCTACATTTTTCAGGAGAAAGGAATGACTTTTTGGAGTCTCAGCCTGAGAGGCCCCACAAACTGAGTCACTGATGATGAAGCTGAGACCCCTTTGGAGCAACCTGGCACTGCCTGGGCCTCAGCAGACCCAGACCTAGTTCAAATGCCGCTGCTGGGGACTATTTGTAAGACCCTTCACTCCGCTGTGCATCAGTTGTCCCATCAGCAAAATAGTAATAAAGATATCTATGTCCTTAAGCCTCCCCAAAATGCAATCTGAGGAACACCGTAAGCTGGTGTCTTGCATTCTGCACTTTTCATCGTCTCTTGGAAAGCAAAGGATGATGTTGGCAGAGAGCTGGCCAAGAGAAAGCAAATAGAAACACAGAGACGTTATAAAGCAAGGCTCCAAGTACTACAGTCTTGCTAAACTCCTAGTTCCAGTAAATACCAAAGACCCAAGTGGGTTATGGGCAGGGGAAGGGGAAAACTGACTCCTAAGAAAGTGCTGGAGTATGTGACATTTCCATTTCCAAGATGTTGCTGATATGCTGAAAAATCCCTTTTCTGCCCATTTAGAACAGCTGGAACTTTGCTAAAATCAAACCCTCCCTGTGAAATATTTTTTGGCAAATCAGCACATTCTGCAGCACATTTTTTTTCCCTTGGCGGGGAGGGAGGCGTCAGGAGTTACCACCCGGCTGTGATGACACCTCGTAGGAACAGTCAGAAGAAATTCCTGAAATCCTTATTGCTGAAGCTCAGGCTTTGACCAATACAGCAGAGGGACCACGTCCACTTGCTGTTAACAGCTGCAGGCAATTATCTGCAGGCTGAGATGGGAAAACATGTAACATATTTTATGCAGATGTCAGACCAAGAGAATAAGTAGTAGAAAAGAGAGCAACCGAAGCTGCACTTCTGGGACCAGTTCACAGAACTGTGTAGAAACAGTTCGAGATTCATCCTGTGCAGATTGCATTAGAAATTATCTTGATGACAAAGGAAAAAGAAACGAAACTATTCTGTGCATCTTCCTACTCTTTAGGGTGCAATCAGAGCACATCTTCAGCACTGCTATTAGCATTGCTCCACCAAAGAAATCTCAGCAAACCATTGAGCTCACATTTTCAAAGATGATGCTGGAAAGCTTCCCAGATTATATATTTTCCTCTTTAATTTATACCTCTGAGGATAATGCTAATCAAAGAGGAAGCAAAAGTGGTGAAACATCCTCGGATCCAGGTTGATTTATTAACAGTGGTTGCATTATTCTCACTTGGAGGACTATGCTAGTATCCCAAGCTTCCAGAAAAAAAATCTTGTTTGCTGGTAGGTTATCAAATACAAGCTGACAATGTACTTGCACAGCAGATATGCATAAGTGCATAGCACAGTGTGATTCATCTGCAAAACATCTAACATGCTAGATGCTCGATTTAAAGTAGGTTAGAAGAACGATTCATTAAAAAGCAACAGCAGAGAGAGAGGGGAAAAAGAAGCAGCCCAAACTCTGAAATCTACTCCTGAGAATGATGTATTTTCTTCTCACTCTTTGTTCAGCCCTCTCTCCTCAGGTTGCTTTTGAATAGAGTTTGGATGGCATAGGGATGGACAACCATGTAAAAGTACGTGTAGCTAGACAAATATTACAAATGCCATCTTCATGGCCTAGCAGATCTACCAAATATTCCAGGGATTATACATGGTCTGTTTACCATGTTCAAAGTGAGAGCAGATTGCATAAATTTTACACAGCAGAAATCCCCAAGCCTGTCTCCTTAGCTCTGACCTGAACTTCTACTACACAGCAACTGAATTATAAAGGCTAAGTCAGAAAGACTTTGAAGAAAAAAAAAAAATCCCAAAACGGGAACTGGCTTTTACTATGATAGCTGCTCAGATGATCCACCATAATCTCCAGTGGTACTTTTTAGGGTAGGAAGAAAAAACAGAAAAAAATGTGCATGACATGGCAATTCTAAAATACAATAGAGAACTTTGCAGGCCAGAATTAGTGCTTTTAAAATGCTTGTATGTGTGTTTGGAATAAATGTCCTACTATAAAACCAAATGCAGACAAGGTAGATTTCTAAACACTGCTGCCAGCCAAATCAGGTGAAACATATGAATTGCTTTGGGAATAATTTGAAAATATACACACTACTTTCTAAGATTTCACTATTTTTTAAATATTATTTTAATCCATGTATCTCTTGTGGAAAGATTTTTTGTCTGATGAGCAAGTTTCTCAAAAAATTTAAATTTCAGGAAATTCAGTCCTTTTTTCTTGGCATCAGCAGAAGCAGGTATGCATTTTCAAAGGCAGAGTTCCTGTTTCACCTATGTAAAAGTAACCCAGTTTTTACTCAGTGACTCCACATCTGCACATGCGAACAATTATTTCCTTGCTTGACTTTTCAGTTCTGCATGCAATGTACTCACATCAAACACACATGAAACTTTTTAAGTAGAGAATTAGACACCACCTACTAAAGATCCACTCCAAATTGTTCAGCGATGTAAAAATCCTATCTTGCCTGTAACCAAGATGCCACTTACCAGCCATCTTGATATAAGGATTTCTGATTAGCGAAAGTGATAAACAGAGCTACTGCATAGAGGATCCAAAATCTTATTTTCTTTCATAAACAACGTGTTCAGAGGAGGTTGACTCCTCTGGGACTTCTCCTGACCCTCACACACCATCTTGGAGCTTCGCCTTTGGGCCCAGAGCCTTTCCTACGAACTAATTACGGTCTGAGAATCACAGATTATACACGCAGCCATTCAGGATAACCAGGAGGTCCTGAGAAATCAATTCCATATTCAACCACAGTGATATTTTTGCTAGAGCAGTAACAAAACCAGCAACAACATGAATGCTGCATTATGACTATTTTAAAGAACTGCAAAAGCTGCAAAAGAGAGAAACTAGCCTCAGCTTTAGGTCAGCCCCACATCAAAGGCAACTGTCTCAATTAAAGTTCAGCACACAGGAATATTGCAGTTTAGAGCATCTGTTTGGTCAATAATGTTTACCAAAGATACAAACCTTTGTAATAAAAAGGGGGAGAAAAGGGCAAACCGACAAAGTACATCCTAAGACAGAAATGAGCACTAACCAGAAGACGAAAAAATAGTGAGCAAAATTGGGATACACATTTTTACAACTTTTATAAGGGGCAGGAGCAGGCATTTCCCTTTTCACTACAATCAGTCTGCAAATAATGTATGATTACTGTGCATATCATACAGCTACACCTGAACACAGAGCAGTTAAGCCTACAGTTCAGCTGAAGTGCACATTTAATTTCCAGTGTGTTGCATTGCGCTTCATTGCTTAAGTCAACAGGAATGAAAATATCTTGAAATGCAAAATATTTCCTACGCACATGAGCAGCAAGTGCATCTCTTTTGCCTCTAAATTAAGGACATCAAGGGAAAGACCTAATTAAGACTTATTGGAATTCAGACCCCCCCGTACATCAGTAGTCAGTGGAGAGATAGTACCCGTGAAACCTCATTACACCCTCCCACAAAGCACATGGGGATGCTGCTCGGTAATCAGAGCAGAGATGAGATGCTGTGCTCCCCGGGTCTGCCTGCTGCAGGTTTTCACCTCCTGCCCTGACCACGGCCTCGGTGGCCGTTCCTCGTGCAGGCAGGGGGACGCTGCTGACACAAATACGGGTGAATACTTGCGCAGTGGTGGCAGACTTAGAGCGACTTTTAGGCTTTGCTCAGGATCTAGCCCTTTGGCCTGCCAATGAGTTTGGGATTAAAAGGATTTCCAAGCAGAGCTACTCTGCTGGCTATGTGTGTGTTGGGACCTATATGGGGTGAGGAACTCCCCATCTCCCTGGCATGCAAAATGCTGTCTTTTGGTGGGTGTAGGCATCCTCCCTGCATCAGCCTTGCTACCTCCAAGTTGGTGGGCAAGATTAGGCCTGTAAATGGCAAAACCCCCTTGCTGATTGCAAGCCATAACTGCAGTCCGCCTCTCCACCAATTCCTTTACAGGTACCCCCGAGTGCTTTTGGGAGCAGTGTGTAAGGGGCCAGGCTCAGCAGAAGAAAATCAGTACAAACTCCAACAGCTTGGGCTGCCTACAGCCCCTGTCTGCACAGATGTGCTGCAGAGGCTGCCCAGGGTGAGGATTTTTAGGCTGTTTGGTCGTACAGCCAGTGACTAACGCAGCACAGGCAGGGAAAGGTTGGAGATGTCGTTCAGATCTGTAACTTCTGCATTTGCGACTTTGCAATGTGCATATGGGTGCTTTGAAGGGGTGAGGGATGGCCTCCCTGGGCTGTGTTTGGGAGACAAAGCACTGCCAGCACCGGCAGCAAGGAGCTCCTGCCCAGCCCCGCGGCCAGAGGCTGTGCCCTGGTGCCGCGGTTCCTCCTCCTCGGCCACAGGGCTCACCCAGGGGTGCCCGCATGTGCACCCGAGACATGGGCTGATATTTGCATGTGAAAAAACCTCAGAGACAAGAGAAGCACAAGATCCCCAGGGGCTGGGAGCAGGAAGGTTTCCAGCCTGACAAGGCTGCCCCATACATTTGCTTTTTACTGGCTGCAGTTAACAAGCCCTTCAATGTCTTTAAATCTACCAACAATAAATCAGCTGCAGTTAATAAATTCTGAAAAATAAGACATAATTCATGTCCTGAGTGGCACAATAAAGCCTCGAGCTGACATAATTCTGAGGGTCTGCAGAGTCACCCCGGCGCAGAAAGCATCCTTCATCAAGCATCCCCCCGTACTCCATCCTCACCTGTACCCAAGCAAACACCCCACTGCAACACCACATCCAGGACAGGAATCACTGCTACACAAAGGAGATGTTGGGAACACCACAGCTGTTAACAGCAATTGTGTTGAAATAATCTCTGAAGAACCGGCTACCTTTTCTGATGATACAAGATCTCCTGATAATTGGAGGCTGTATCAAGGGCAGGCATCTCATTACAGCAGTGAAAGACATATTCAAAGAACTCTTTTAGCAGCTGTTATTTAAATAAAGATGGAAAAGCCCACTTTTAAAGAATATTATAAGAATATTATAAGTATAAAGCCAATGCTTATGAGATAACACCTAAATATTTAAAAGAGACAGGCTTATGAAGGCTGTAGTCATTTCCAACAATTTTTAGTCTCACCTGGACACACACAATAGATCAAATTAAACAACAACAACATTATAATGATTTTCATTCCAAGTTTTCAATATCTTTAAATGTTAATTTTCACAGTGCTGTAATGAGATAGGTAAGTTCTGGTGCCTCCATTTTACACACAAGTGACCTGAAGCAGTCTGGTCTAATGGGTAATAAAGCCAATTTATCCATGATATATCTCCTACTTCATTTATCCCTAAATTCAGCAAAACACATGCTCACCTTTAAGCATATACTTAAGACCATGCTAATTTTTAAAACAGTTAGGAATGCACTTATGTTCCATATAATTAGGCTCGTAAATACTTTATTGAAACAAGGAGGACTGAAATAGGTGATTAAGGTCCCCTCTATTTCAAGTCTTGTCTTGCAGGTGAGTGCCAAGAATTTGTTCTCACTGTCGAAGGTATGGGGTTTCTTAGAGGATTAGGCTGACCATAAATCTGATTGTCTTAAAAAACAAGAATAATAAATGTGGGGTGTGTCCCTGAGTGCTGAATCATGCCAAGTCTACAGCAGCACATATATTTACTTTCCCTAAATTAGAAAACTAATTACAAATAATGCTTCATTACTTGAAACATGGTTTGCTATGTGATGGCCTTCTTTTCTTTTGAAAAAAAACAACAAACAACCCAAGAAAAACAAGAACTCCCAGAATTTTGTAAGCAGCCCTGATCTGGCAGTAAGAGAATACAACATGAAAAACAGACATAAGGACATGAATGCTACATTAAAAATGAAAAGGGCTTACTGCGTACTTGGCCCATTTTACAGGTACCAACTACTCAGGAGGGAAAGTGAGGCAAATTCCTAAGTCACCCATTTAAAAACCTCCATTCCCTGTTGATGATGTGGACCTGCAGCACAACTCCTTGGGTATTTCAGGAACTTTGAGCTGAAACACACGTGCACAAAATAATTAGATCATGTGGCCAAACCAGGTCTCATGGCCTAAAGCAGAGCCAAACGCTAGTCCTGAGCATCGTGGGT
Organism: Phoenicopterus ruber ruber; assembly: GCA_009819775.1. Taxonomy (NCBI): domain Eukaryota; kingdom Metazoa; phylum Chordata; class Aves; order Phoenicopteriformes; family Phoenicopteridae; genus Phoenicopterus; species Phoenicopterus ruber. The sequence goes on from CM020219.1 coordinate 7,130,715, forward strand.
CAATCCAGGCCACGCAGTTGGGCCAGCATCCTTTTGTGGGACAGTCTGTGAAGACATGGTAGACAGACCTGTGGGATCTGCCCACACTTTTCGAGGAGGACTGAGCCAGAGGCAGCACCCAGGCATTTGCTGGGGTTGCTGTCCCCAGGCAGACTAAGAGCACACGCTGAGTGTGCATGTAGTGCACACTACAGTTTGGGGAGAAAAATATGGTGTGAGACATGTAATTGAATGGCATTTTCTAGAACCACAGAAAAAAGGAGGCAGATGCGTCTCCCAGGACCCTTACACCAGTGAGACATACTGAACCATCCAGCCCAGGGGAGACTTGCAGCTCACAAAATACTGCAACATGCAAAACCCAACACTTGCCGTAACTGGGACACCCAAAGCCTCTCCCCTCCATGCCGTTCTCCTCCTCCCCAGCCTCTCCTCCTCAGTTCCCTGCCTATAAGTAAAACATTTCATTACCGAGTGATGGAGATTAAAATAAGGCAGGTGAGTCACCCTCCCTGGTGCTACTCTGCTCTTTCATCTGCCTCATCCTCTTCCTCAACCCATTTGCAGCCCTGAAGGCTGAAGAAAATCCATCAGCGTGGAAGTCAAAGCAGGGATGGAGCTACCTGCATCCCTGTGGGGAACAGGGCAAAGACAGCTGCATTTTGATCTATATGGAGTTGAGAACTGCATTGCTGTACAGATTTTAAACCAGAAGAATTTATGCACCTCCGATAGCACTTTTCACCCCCAGATGCAGAGCACTTGCTGGAGGACCCCAACAGGAGCCATTGCTCCTACTTTACTCAAGTGGGAATGAAGGATGGTATTTCAACAGGAATTGGTTTTAGATGACTGAGTGTGGGCTGTGATGAAATGGCCACTTTGTCAAACTTCATGAGAATTACAGGAACAGAAGGATCCAAGAAGAAATCTGCTGTCATTCTGTCCCTCTCTGCAAAATCTGCTTGCACTCACAAAATCCCAGGGAATGGGGAGAGCCTCCACCAAGTGATCTCCATCACCTTCACTCACACCAGTATGTCAGAGGTTTTGAGGGACTAATCCAGGCAGCAGAGAAAAAATAAATTCAATTCTCTAAATCGGGAAGGACTAAAATGTCAATAATAGAATTGGCATGAATATATACTCTGCCAAAGTGAGACTAAATCTGGCCTCAGTTGGCTAAATCTGAGCAAGATTGCCTGGCAGTTGAGGACATATTTCCAAACAGCTGCTTAGGCTCCCCTGTGGCATATCCTTCTATCCACTCTATCAAGACTCTTTCTACAGCAACTTGAAAAATCAGGGTTTGGATCTTGGCCTTTACAGTGCACATGGCCTTGAGCAGTACATTGCCATGGATGCTTAGGGAGGGGGAGCTCTTGTTAAAGCACTACTTGGAAAGGGGTGGGAAGGCCGCAAAGAGCAGCTGAGCCAGTCACCTTGGGGAACCTGCTGCATTTGGTTGTGCTCTGACCTCCCCGAAAAGCATCAGTGCCAAGCCCAAGCAGTACAGGCGTTCACATTCCTACCCACTTCTCTCCACTCAGGTGAACCACAGGGCTCTCAAGCTGCCTGAAAACCATCAAAAACTCACCCTCTCCATTAACTGGAGAGAAACAATAAACTGAGATTTACAGGTGAAGCGTTATCAGTACAAACACAGGCTTAGGCTAGGAACACCTCACTGCACCCTCTTGCTGGCAGGGGCTTGGTGGGTCAGTTCATAGTGAGAGCATGTGACAGCACATGTTTTCAAATTCAACCTCTACGAATCATGTGAATTAGAAAGGTTTTTTAAAAACGTCTTTACTAAAAGCACTGAGCCTAGAGAGTCTGTCCTCATCACAGAGCAGCAGGAGCCAGGACCACTCACGGTCTTGTGCGCTACATCTACACCCATCAGAGCATGAAGTGCTCCTGGGATTTGGTATCTCACTGCTCCCCGGCAGGCAGAGGCTGTTCCTCAACTCATCTGCCTTATCCAAGCAGCTTCTAGTCCTTCCTTCCCACTTCACCTCACTGGCACATACCACATGAGTGCCATTCAGTCCCATAGTCATAGGACTTTCGTGCCACTGAGGCACCCCAGGGGATCCCAGCCAGCCCCTGGCTGCTGTTCCAGAAGGGTTCCCATAGGCCATATTTGCCATCCCATGGTATCGCCATAGACACATCCCAGTTGTTAATGCCATCTCCTGTGGAACTGGCCACCTCTCCTTTGGGCAGCTGGACCCCACCTGTGACCTGTCTTTGGAGGCAGCTGGAAACAGGGCAGGATTGCCAGGGATGTCCTGACTGCTGTGGCCAGTCTGAAGGCAAAGAGCACCCTGGCGTGAGTATCAGCAGGCAGGGCTCACTGGCAGCTCTCTCAACCTCAGCTACATGGAAGTACGGACATACCACTGCTGCCTGTAAATCACCCTGCAGATATCCGCCAATGCAGAAGGCTGCATACAACTTTCCAGATCCTGACACAGGAATCACCATTTGAATGAGCTCCTGCCCTTTTCCCCCTCTTTTTCCTCCTAAACACACCTACACCGTGGAGGTACAGTCCATTCCTACATTTTGCCATTTCTCTAAAGGAAACCATATGTATTTATCCTGGGGAATGCCTGGTAGCCTGTGTAATATTTTTGGAAATAATTCTTTTCAAGGAATTTTAATCACTGTTGATGTATAAAAATAAATACCAGAATCTGTGACCAGATGGTGTGTTGGGTGACATGGGGCTCTCTTCACCAACACGCAACTGCTCACCAGCCTTTCAGGACTGCTTCAGCCTCCAGTCCTTGCAAGAGCTGCCTGCAAGCTCCTCTCACCCTGAACCAAATTCATCTTCAGGAAGGAGAGAAACTCTCCATTTGAGGGAAAGAAACATGTTCAGCAAAACCCAGGAGCCAAGTATAAAAGCAAGAGAAACTGCTTTGTCCCTGCCCAGAAGCTACGGGAGTCGATCTTCATTGCAGCTCTGCAGGAGGAGAAGCAGGCGTGGGATCTGCAGCTCCTTATTGCCCTGACTTTGCTTGAGAAATCTCTGAGCTTTCCACTCCTCGTGGGAATTTTCTTCTGCAGTCCCAATCATTGCCGATTTTGGTTGATCTGAAGAACAGGGAGTGAAATCCATTGCTTTTCATCATTCAGAAACCACTCACAAGGTTTTGACACAAGGCCAGTTTGGCTCAAAGCCGGGCCCATGGCCAGCTTGAAAATATTCCTGAACCTTTCAACAATCCCTGGATGATTTTCAAACTTAAAACAAAAGCTGAGATCAGGGAAAGTTTGCAAATTTTTAGGTTGTATAAGAAAACTTCTGTACAACTTGTGATAAATTTCCACCATTTATTTTCAGTTATTTTCATGCTGGGAGAATCTCTCCAACTCCAAACCCTGCTCTTGCCTCAAAGAGCATAACCATGTTTTTCACAAAAAAGACTGGTCTGAGACATGTGGAGGAAGATATGGGACACGTCAAGAAGCTACCTGGAAAACATACCGTCCAGTTTGCTCTCATTTGGATGCATTGTTCCTTGTCTAAAGTGTCCCCAGGTGCCCCATTGTATAGGGAGTGTTGTAAGTTTATGGCAATTTATGGCGGTGTTGTAAGTTGCTGGAGCTAGGTATCTCCTGCTGGGTCCATTCCTACAGCTTAGGAACATGCAGGAATCCCCCTCTGAGCAGGAGAATTAAAGAGTTTTCTAAAATACTTGACAGTTTTAGATATTCAGCAATATGACAGACCTCTTATTCAGCAACTTAAGAATATTTAGTCACACAGAGAGAATAGGGAAATTATTTACTCCCCTTGGTGAAGGGAGCGGGAGCTGTAGCTGTCTAGATAATGTGGAACAGAAATACAGGTGCTGCAGCCACAAACAGAAAAGGAGACTGCACGCGCAGGACTGCACTGGTTGGGATGCTGCTCTGTCTGCCATGGTCGGCTAGACACACACACAACCACACAGCAGTTACTTTATTAAACAGGGAGAAGGAAATAGGAAATGTTTAAAACACATTACTACTCTTATGATATTGCTAATTTGACAGTCTGTCAATCCACAGCTAGCAAACACCAAAAAAGGTTTGTTTTGCTCACTTTATCTCCACCTTGCCACAGTTTGACACATGCAAACAAACATGTCTAAAGCCCCTTTGCAGAGGATTCCAAAAGCCAAAAATTTTTTTTTCCTTCCCTTTTTCTTTCTTCTTTTTCTTTTTTCTTTTTTCTTTTCTTTCTTTCTTTCATTCTGTCTATTCTGCATTCTGTAAACCTGAATCTACAGATTAGGTTAAGCCTGAAGAAGCCTTCATTAAATGTAAGCAGTATCACAGACATTCAACTTAATGGGGATTTACACTATTTAAGAGACCACCCCTCTTTGTTCTGTATGCTAAGATTCAGCATGGCCATATTTTTATGCATCCGTGAACAACAAAAGCTCACAAGATCATTTTCCCCTTCTTCATGTCATTATACTGTTGAGGCAACCCCACCTGGAGACCCCAGTCCTGCCCCTCTTCACACACACATCCCCCGCACCTAGAACAGCCTTACATTACAAGTCATCTGCCTCTCTCTCCAGTAAAAAGTCACGTTTCACAACCTACCACTCAGATCAGCGAATGAGCAGCACATCAGCAGATTTTCTGCCTGCCCAAAGCTACAAAACAGCAAAACATTTCCTGCATCAGCCGATGGGCGTTAGATCCCATTTTACTACTGAACTCAGTAGCATCAAGCAGACAGAAAAGCACCAGGGAAACATCCATGTTGAGGGCACACACATGCACAGATGCACACTCAGACCCTGAAAAAAACCATACAGATGGAATAATACACGTAGTCACGCAGACTGTGTTGTTTCTGGCCAGCTACTCTTTGTGCTGATTGACTGGAGGGATTAGAAAGGACTCAACCCAAAAACGCAGTTCCTAATGCTCCTGCAGCTATTGCATAATGGAGACCTGTTCCCGTCCCAAGCTCTGACCCTCAACTTACTCAAGACAAGTTTAATGCTGTCAGGCTGCATAATGGAAACATCCACTTCCCAGTGAAGAAGAATCTAGATGGGATCCACCAGCTCCCACAGGGCTGGGTTATTTGGTTACTTGGGTTCTCTGATGGGCGGCAATGGGAAAGAAAGAAAGTGGGGAACTGTCACCAAGAAGGAAATAGAGTCATTTTTCCCCAAACATTTCTACCAGGAGCTACTGGAAGCTGAAGCCTTCTGGGGTTCATTAATAGATATACACCTGCTATTAATACATCCAGTAAAGAAATTAACTGTAAACCAAGGGAAATCAAGTACACCCCAAAAGTAAACTGAAAATCAGTGAACCTGCAGACCCTAGCTAAACTAAATGCACCATAAGTCAAATACACCTAAAAAGGCAAAAGGAGGAAAACACAGCAAACAAAAAGTCTATGATTAAATGGATGTGTCTCAAAAGCATGCAGAAAATATACAAACACTTCAGAATAGGCACTCCATTAAAAGCTACATGTTGAAATAACATAAGGGGCCATGCAGGAATTCCAGGTGCATGAGAAATATCTGAAGTAACTCCTTTGAGATCTGTCACTCCACATGTGTACAGGTGTACAACAAATGAGGGCAGAGCCCCATCAAGTCAGGTGAAATCAAATGCCCTCCAACATTTGACTGAAAGCTGGATGTCCTGTGCCTAGCAAACTGTAAAGAGCTTTAGGGAACTTGGCTGCGTCCTGCGGCCACCCTCCCCCACATCAGCAAAAATGATTATTTGCAAAGGCCGCAATTGCTTATTATTTTCTGTTTTCCTACATGCGCTCACTAACTCGTTAGTAATGTTTCCAAGCAGCCAGGCTGGGAGAAGAACCCGGGAAGGGACGAGGACAAGATAACCAAGAGATGCTACTGCCAGGGCCCCTTTGTTGAGCATCCCTGGGTACCCCTCGCCTTTTACCTGGGGATGCAGTCGCCATGGCAACGGGCGGGTGTTCCCTGGCGGAGCCGAAAACCAGCTGTTCCCGCTGCTGAGCCCCATCTCCATCCCGCAGCGGAGCCCCAGCTGCATACTGGTCCGCCCCGTCCGCAGCCCAGTGCACCCCAGTGCCCGCCAGCAGCAGGTCCTGGGGGTCCGGCGGGGCTGACATGCTGCCTGCAAGGCGGCCGCTGGTCTCCGGCTCTCAGGCTGCAGCGGGAGCCACCGAAAAAGCTGCGGTGGCCACCGAGGGCTGGATGGTGCAGCGGCCGCGCTGGAGTCTGGCCGGCTGCAGGGACTCGGAGCCTCTGCTGCTGCTGTTGCTGTATCTCCACTAGCGCTTATTACGCAGGTGAAAATGGCTTGTTTAGTTGGAGCCTTCCAGCCCTTGCGTCACCCTGTGGCTGGCATATCACAGGGCAGGAATCTGCCAGCCTGGCTGCTGCTCTCCCCCGTTTAACTGCTTCAGCAGGGTAGGCATCAGCTTGTGTGTATAAGGGAAGCAATGCCCCCTTCCAGGCAGGCACACGCCTCCCTCTCCGCTCCTGCGGACCCCCACGCAGCGCACACCCCCCTCCTCTGCATCCCCTCCTCTCTAGAGCATCCCGCAGAGCGCCGCAGCCAGGCACGGCAACACACCCGCCGTGGGAACGCCGCTGGTTCCTCCACGCTTGGCGGAGAGGGGAAAGACAGCCCACAGCGAAGTGCATCCTAAAAGCTCCCCATTCCCCCCTCTCTCCACCAGCCCCCTAACCCAGCGCAAGAAGCCGCGCTCTGCTCCTGAGTGCCTGCGTTTGTTTACCCAGTTGGCTCCTTTCTGTTTGCAGCCACGCTGGAGAGATGATCACAGCTTATTGCATCTAAATGACACTTGTCAAAATAAACTCACAGCAGGTGTCTCTGTGCCTTATTTTTTTTTTCTTTCCTTTTTTTGGTGTGCCATTGTATTTGCTTGCTTCACGGAAGTAATGCCTGCTCACAGAGGTGATGTGAACTGTCAGGGATCTGTGCTGTTAGTGAGAGCAGCAGTGGAATGAGATATAGCAAAGGTGAAAGTACAGGGCAGGATCTGTGACCCTTCCCAGGTGCACTGGCAACCAGTATCCTTGCCATCCTTTCACAGATGAGGAAACAGCGTCAGGTAAATGGTATGGGATCATTCCTGCATTGCATGGAGCTCCGGCACTGACAGGTCAAAGTAAGGAGTTTACTGTCTTGCAGAAGGGCCTCTCTCTTGTGATGTGACAAGTCAAGCTACAAAGTGGAGAGTGATTGCCCCAGCCAGAAGACTTCACCCCAGCCTGGCTCTTTGCCTGTTGCAGCAACAGATCTCCAGCCTGCGATCTTTATGTCACAGCATCCCTAGGCATGCTTCAGACCCTCTCCAGCTCCAGCATGCTTATGCTTGGGTTGGAAAACTTAACACATTTCTACTGTATCCATGCAAAGGGGGAGGAAATTCAGGGTAAGCCCACCCTGCAAGATGAAGAGCCTTAGAAGTAGCATTCAGTGTTCCCATTTGTGTTATCTTCCCAGGGAATTGCCACCCTAATCTTAACTCCAGTCCAGTATCTATTTCTGGAAGCCACCCTGCTGCTGCCTGAGTCCATGCTGTTCAATGCCAGTTCCCCGTGGCCCTTCAGAGATGGGCTCCTCAGCACAGTGGGGTGGACCAGAGACAGGGGTGTCTTTTTGGAGGTCTGCAGCCAAAGATGCCAGTGTGAGCAACATATTCAAGATTAGCCAAATCACACTGGAAGTAAAGCGACTGCTGTGAATTCAGATAAACTCTGTTGTCTCACGGTCTGAGTGGCAAGTGTGATTTTAAACAATAAGATTTTATTCTGATTGGGGTTGCACGGTACCATTCTAGTGTGGCGATACTGCAGACTAACACTAGAAAGATTTGGCTTTAAAAAGGGAAATCACACGGCTATTTCTATATTGCCCTGAAAAAATCTTCAGAAGTAGCTATAAACCAAATGTACTCTCTTCTGTCTGCCCTGTATGCTGTGATGCCTTGTGGGACAGCTTCTGCAAACATGACTCATGACACACCATCATCAACTGCACTTGTACACACAAGGTCCTACGGACTCTTGAGGCTCTGCCTGCCCTGGTAGCCACGCGTGAAAACTTGTGGTTTAGGTTGGTGAGTTAGTACTTGAGGCAGTTCTCAACAGACAGTGTGAACCTAACCACCAATAACTTCTTTCTTGTTTTGAGCTCTCTAGTGTGATTAATTACTGAAAGACAATGACATCAAACCCACTTCTCCCCTTGCTCTGCTTTGCACCCTATTTCAAGATCAGCAATTATTATATAGGTCATTTTACTTTCAGGGCAACATACGCTTTAACACAGCATGCAAGACCATCTGGGCTAGAACAAGAAAACTACTCCAAACCACTTGGCTGTAATATGGCTATTCAGAGGGTAACGACTACCAGGGAATCTCCTGTTGAGCCACTGCTTTGTTAAAACAATTACAGAGGTAAGTGTCACACAACGTAGTCTATCAAATTCAGCTTTACTTGTGAGTTACTTCCAGGTAATCCATACTCCAAAGATACCTGAGATGATAGACAGAAAACTATCTTTGATACCAGCTTCAAGTTTTTTAATTAAGGAAAAAGCTGCCTGAACCATGCAGCTCTGCTGAATCCCTCGTTGTGAACGTTGACTCTCCTGTAACTCACACATAAAGCATTTATTAATTATGCATTATTTAACATCTTCATGGAACAATGGTGAAAATATGCCCTCCAGTGTGCTCAAGCCACCTTATATGCACAGGCTCATTGGATTTTATTTGTTTATGTCAAGATAGGATGGTGTTTTGCTGCAGTTCAGTAGCATATGATTTTATTCATCATGTTTCTATTGCCAGATCCCACACATAAAGCTCACCTCATGAGCAATGGAGCTAAATTTATGTAATTTGTAGTTCCCCCTTTGACATATACCAGTCATGCACAGTGTATTGTCTGATTATGATTCCGGCAAGATTCTGATGACTTCAAAGTTACTTTTAATGATGTTAATGACATACAGTATGTTTTCAAAAATATGTCTTCCCATAGATCTTAATACATGTCCTTGTTCAGACACCCCACTTTTCTCGTGTGTCCATCACTGTCTGGGGCAGCCCTTTGATACTATTTGTGTGAGTTGGTAATGGACTGGAGGGCTCAGGAGAAGGCCTGTAAGAGCACCGAGCCCCTGACAGCTTTGCTGTGTGAGCGATATGCAATCACAAAGGTCTTCCGATAATGCAGCATGATCAGGATGTGTGCACACATGCTAGGAATGATTCATTTCTACAGACCAAAAAGGTTATCATGATCTGAGAGCTGCTGGCGTGAACAGACAGTGTTACTAGTAAAAGACTTGGAGTGAGGACTGTGTGCTGTGCTTATTGAAAAGAAATGGGGCCAAGCAGGGATAAGTATATAAATGAAGCAAAAAAGGTGTTTTTTGCTTCAGGGATCCCAATTGTAGTGCAACCCAGGGCTTTATTTCACCAGTTCCTGTACAGTCCCCAGGTGACCTGGAACAGTCTCATGCAATACAATCAGCCCTGCTCATCACCACGCAGTATCAGGTGGGAAACTAAAGGTCCAATTTCAAACCTTGGATACAAATCCTGAGCTCCCGCTGACCATCACAGGTGTGGTACATACATACATTTCTGATAGAAAAGCTTTGGTTTGCCAGAATGAATGAAAAAAAAAACCAAAGCAGGAACAACAGGATAGATACTCAGGAGGCTTGATCGATCCATTTTGCATGCTTGTACAGAAAACTTTGAACGTGGCACATCCTGGGCTGTTGTGTATAAGGTTATGTCACTAGAGATTTTACAGGCTTTTTTAAGATCCCCACAGAAAGATCAGGCTGGATGAAAATTTAATCAAATGTGTGCTTAAGAGAGGTGTGAGTTTAAGTAATACTCAGCACAAAGTAATAGAGATGATTTCTTTCTGTTTTCAACAAATTTACAAAAGCTCCCGGTAGTTTGTATTGTATTGTGTTGAAAACTGACTTGCGCAGGGCTCATCTATTTCTGCTCATTGGTATTTAATTCTCTCGCTCTTCCCTTTGGACATTATAAGTCTCTGAATGTATGAAGTCTGAAAACATATACACACAAATTGCTTCTCTTTCCATTATAGCTCTTTGTGCTCTTGGGCTGATGTAGGCTGCTGGGCCAAAGTGACTTTGAACCTCGAGGGGATTTTTGGTCTCAGATGTAACATTACCGGCAAAGAGCATAGGACCTGGCAGGGTATACCAACTGATTCAGCAACAGAAAAAAATAATCTCCTCTTTCTTGAGGATTTATTCTTGAGGTTTTAAAATAAATGAATTGCAATAGGAAAAAGCAAAGCAAAAAAAGAAAAGAGGCTTCTGACATAACTGGGAAAACAAAGATGAGTAAAACAACCTCCCCCTACCCCATAGCAAAGATTCCAGCACTGTAGCAACTACCATCTGGTTTTCAATTCACCCCATCTGCACTGCAGACCACCTGGTTTCCACGTGTGTCTCACACCCTCTCCCCCAAAAAGCAAACCCCTAGGAGTGTATGACAGCACTGGCCTTGCCAGCGTGCATGAATTTCCTTCCACAGCATGCAATCAGATCTCATTTGGATGCAGACAGGTAGAAACCCCAGGAGCCTGCTGTGGGGTAAATCAGGCACACGCCTGCCCTACAAGGCACAGAAGGTTATTGGGACTCCCAAGGCATCCCAAGGTCATCCAAAACCTGGTGAGAATAACAACTCCTCCTGGGCAAGCCAAACTACTCAAAACTGTCACTCCAATGTCCTTGTCATCTACTCCTCCCACTGCTACAACTGCCAAGGCCAATGCTTCAGGCTTGTCTGGAAATAGGTACCCCAACCTCCTGCAGATCTTCAAGGCATCATCCACCTCCCCGCTTCCTCACAGCACTCCTGGGACCCACCACACAGGCTCCTATCCCAGCACTGCCTTGTAACCTGGATTAAGTTTCTGCATCAGCCAGTGGGTCTTAGATCCAATTTTGTTACAGAAAGCACAAGCACCCCAGTGCCTGGAAAGCAACAGCAACACTGGTTAAGCCCAAGAAAGACTGAAGTTTGAGTATGGGTGTAACAGCCTTTTCGGACAAACAACTGTGTAGGGTGTGCTCTCCTTTGTAATGAATGACTGCAGAGATGAGACAGGTACTCTAGTCCAAAACTGCAACTCTGAAAAATCTCCTGGAGAGGGCCGTCTCTTACCACATGCCATAAAATGAGGAGATTGGTTCAACTGGGGCCTCTAGTAAGTGCAATTTCAAAAATACCAGAGTCTAAATAGTAGCATTTTTACTGCATATTGTGTAATTTAATCTTCCTTCACTTTCAAAGCTCACAGCCACAGTCTTTAGCAGACAGTTCATTGCTGGCTATAGCTGTACCACAGCAGTACATAAAGTCCCTGCCTGGCCCTTTAATTCCCACATCATGCAAGAGCTTTCAGCATCTTTAGCCCTCCAGTTGTAATGAAATGTGATTAAAGGTGGTGCCTTCCCCGGGTAAGCCTGACTGACTGCTCTGTCCTTCATCCCTTCCACATCAAGAGCCGCTCTAGGAGCAGTGAGGATTACCTCTGTTTCTCTGAAAAGGGAGTTTTATAAGGAAATCCAGTGACAGGAGCTTAAACAGCAAAACTGTTGACCACATGAACAGGCACAGCCATGGGATGTGTGTGTATCAGGTGTCAGAGAGGAGAAAACCCACCAGGCCTCTGGTGAACATAGCCTATTTCCCCCTTCTTCCCAGCTTCAACCTCTTTGTAGAGAAGGAGAGCTGAGCACAGTAGACAGGTGAGTAGGTGGGAGCTCTGCATATGCAAGATACATTCAGTAGTGGCCTAGTTTCAGCAGTGCTGAACTGGCGTCCAAGTGCTATGTCTGAAAGGCTCTATGTTCACCTCTTGAATATATGTCTATTGAAATGACTCCCTGTCCTGGAGGACACTGGACCAGGAGTCTGCATCTGAATCCATGATCTTAGCTGGTGATATTATTTGCAAGTACATCCTCCATGCGGCAGCAGGATCTCTGCGTGCTATTGCAAGTGTTGTTCACAAGCATCTTCAGAACAGTAATCTTTTTCTCTTTTTATAGTCCTCATCCTGGGAGCCCAGCCCGGGGTTATTAAAAGAAGAAGCATTAGAATTTGTCCTGTCAGAGATTCCCAGCTGCATGGAACAGGACTTCCTTCTTCAAGCCCTGGCAGAGCAGTTTCAGAGGCCAGTCATCACTGAGAAAAATGTTCAGACTGACACCAATGGGTCTGGTGCTATTTAATTCACTGCTAATGATCCAGCTGAAAAGAAACTATCAGACAAGACAGTCTATGTGAGCTCTGAACAGATCATACAGTGGCCAGAAGTTTAAATGGGCAATTGGTGTTGATACTGGTAAAACAGCAAAAGTAAAACAAAAATAACTACAATAAAAATATCCACAGATTTGTTTTTGAGAGAAGCTGAAGAAAATGAAACAAAGGTCTAACTAGAATTGCTTCCATCATAGGATAGTTCGGTTGGTACCCAAAAGGTACAGCCAGCTGCCAGAGAAGAAGAAACATTTTTCTTTATGAATTCTCATTCCCTTGCATTTCATCAGAAGGCATTTGTGCACAGAGTGCTCTGTGCACTTACACAGTCCATTAGAGGTTAGCATTGAGTCCTGATTTATGCTGATACAGTACATGCATTTATCAGACTCTGAGTGTTGATTATGTACCATTTGCACATCTCTGGGAACTCATAGATGCTAAAGATTACAGCTTGCATGCTGGAGGAAACAGAAATGGCCTGATATGCTTTCATTTAGGATTTGGCATGGCACAGAGGGTATCAGAGAATCGGCCTACAGAGATAAGACCTGCAATCTCTTCTAAAACACACAAGAGATTACACCTTTTAGTGTAACTGAGAGGTACATCCACCATCCTGAAGACCCAGAACTGCTGCAATATGCAAATATTGACAAAACTGCAGTGAAAGGGAACACATTCTTGATAGACACAATGCTTTGTGCCCAGAGATACCTCTAAGCAATTGTTACCTGGAGGTAATCAGCAATGCTCCTAATAGTTGCTATGAGGATATCTACGTGTATGCCATTGGTTCATCTAAAGATACGGTGCTAACAGGTAACCTGAGAGATCAAGTTTAATGTAAGAGGTCTGAGGACAGGTAAGTCTGCATATGATAAAACTGAACATTGCAATAGCTGCCTCAGTGTAACCTTGATAGCTGGGACTTACATTCCCCTAATGAGCAACATACTTGTCTTTTCTTCCATTTTTTATAGGACAGTCCTAATTTTGTTGTTTTATATACAAATGATAACCAAGAACATCTTTACAGCCGCCACTGGGGTCAATCCATAAATCAAAATCAGGCTCAGAACTCCCCATTTCTAATTATTTGTTTAAATATTTCTTATGAGAGGAAGTTATCTGAGCAAGAGGCCATTGCCTGCTCATTAGCTGGCTCATACCCAGTCAACTCTGAGCACAGCTACTCTATCTCAAAATAGACAGCAAATAACAGTTGCGTCTAGTTGTCCTTTTGAGCTGGCTCTACCTGCCTAGAGGTTAGGTGTTATAATACTGAATAGTTAGGCTATAATACTGAATTTAACCCTTTGCCAGTCGGTGCCCACACACCTCACCCGTGATATGAGAGCTGTATAATGCCCTGCAGTGCAAGGTTAAACACAATTCTGAGGTGTTTGGGTGCTAGAGACCCACAGATGGCTGAGTCAGGCAGGGATTGCATTTTGCCAGCATGAAGCCAAGCTAGAGTTGTTCTGAGACCTTTAATCTATTTTTTATTAAATTCATGAAATCAAACTCAAGTTAACAGAAGTGCTGTAGAACCAGGCTCTATTTTATATTTGTAATTAGTCCCATTGACTTCAAAGAAGCTGGTTTTGTATAATATTTGCAGGGTTGGGATTTGTTTTTGCATTTAATTGATATATCATTTAGCACTTGATATCAGCACTGCAAAGTTTTTGCATTTAATTGATATATCATTTAGCACTTGATATCAGCACTTCAAAGGGAACAATATTGCTTTACATTTCAAAATCACTTTGTAGTGCATTCTGTATATCACATTATTCAAATTGGAGAAAACAACCTGCAAATTCTTACAAGCTCTACTCATCTGTGGCTTTATTTTGTGAATTAAATGTTTGCAATGAACACAAGCCTACATTCCCCAAACTCCAGCTGATGTCAGTGCTGATAATGCAAAACCAGGTAGGATTAGTCCCTGATATAAATAACCCCTAAAATCATCATGCTTATTCTCTGCATTTTGCAGTGGAGTGGGTAGATAAGTAAATAAGTCTGATTACTTATTTTTATAACTTGCGGCGTGTTCTCTTCTTAATGTAACTTAACTTTTCCAAAAATCAAAACCTGAACTGAAAACAAGGCTCTGCTGGTTTCCTGTGAACAACCCCATTGTATAATTAAAGTCATCTTCTGCCAAAAAAGTGAAATCAGATCCAGGGCCCTCTGCTGGATTGTGAAGAAAACGTTACCTTCCTCAAAATGCTGAGATGAATCACTGCCTTGGAAAGTTCACAGTATGCATCAACATACAACTTTGGCCATCAACATTATGTTTATGAAAATTGAATTACAAGTTACAACTCATGTCTGTGACAACAAAGTGGGTTTTGCCACTCACAAGCAACATTGCAGGGAAGGTTTCCCAGAGTAAGGCATAAAGAATCTGTCCTTATCATGCCCAAGAAGAAAAAACCAACATCCCCTTCATTGTAATTTTCTTATCTGAATTCTTATCAACTTGTTACCGCTGAATATGGTAGAGAAATAGATAAGAAAACAGAAATAGGTAAGAACCAGTGAAAGATGCTGTAAGAGGAAATGAGCTTTTGCCCTTCACACAGCTTGGGGACTTGGGGAGAAAAATTCAAGCAAGTTAAATGAGTTGAGTATTTTCTATGCTTTACACTTGGAAGTCTTATCAACGCTTCCTAAGGATGATCCTGCCTTCAAGTGGTGGAAAGACCACATGTTCCCATAATCCTGTCATCTACCCCAGGCAGTAGGAGCTTTGTGAGCTCTAGGAGCTCAATCAACAAAGCAGCCTGGAGATAGGCCTAGGAAAAAAAAAAAAGTGAGATAACTGGGCTCCCAGGACAGCATGAGAAAGGCTAATTCCAAATGGCAGGAGGATTGTGATGCTAACAGAAAGCATTTCAGGTCAGCGGTGTCTCTGTTCAGCTGTTAGTACAACGGGTTTCACAAGACCATTCTGGACAAAATTAACCTGGAAGACACGATTGATTCTCCTGTGTCATATACACAATTCTTGTGACATTCCTAAAGAGGCTTCTGAAAAAGGGGGGAATCTTGGCAACTCTGACTCTCCAGCCAGAGGTGAGAAATCAAAATGAGATAAACACATAATAAGTGACCACATGATTCAATATAGAGTTGAAAAAAGCTGTGAAGAGGCTGCTTGAGGTTTGCCTTGTGGAAACAGGGAGGAATCATTTGTGATTCTGTTTTTTTCTGACTTCTCAGAACTTTCATAGCATCTCCTACTTGCAGTTGTATGAAGCTACTAGATTAATTGCCTTTGTGCTCATTAATGGTGGATACATGGGTTTTTTTCTGCATCTTTAGGTGTTCACTATTTTATATAAAATAAGCTGTGAAATACTTTTGGTTAATATAAATTCTATGAAAATTAAATGTTTTAAATGACACTATCTCAAAACAGTCTTTTGGATTCTGGATTTGCATTTCCATCTCCCAGCTGAAGCAGTTTAACAGAATCAGTAGGAGATATTTCATGATTCTGACCCTGTAGTTTTAGTGGTGAAAGTATTGCCGACAGGGTTTTGTCCAGCACTGGTATTCTCAGTATTGAAAGTTACATCAAGTGAGTTCATGAAAAAGAAATGTGAGAACTTGAAGTCTTTTTTACTTTAATTATTCATCCATCCATCTTGGACAGAGCCCAAAAATTCAATGCTTTTAGCAATCTGATTGTATATTAAAACTAAAGGGTAACTGCTTGACATCTGTTGTGTGAGTGGGCATGGTCAGATACTAAATGCTCCCAGTGCATATTTATTTAATCAAGGAATGCAAAAGTCAAGGGGGTAGACTAAAAGATCTCTCTGAGGACAATGAAATTACCTTCTACTGATATGCATGGGAACAAGTCTTAAAATGTAAAGAATCAAAACTTTACTTTGAATTAAAATCAGAAAACTCATTCAGACAGCTTAATTTCCCAAATATGTCTGCTTTTGCTGTGGCTTATTTTCCATTAAAACAGACAATCAGTGAAGTTAGAATTTGTATCTTCATCCTCTGTTAAAGGTCTGTTCTAGTTCACTAAAAACACCACTGTGAAGCCATTACCTGTTGGTGTAATAATGGCACTCTCTAAAATAGGCATTGTGCCTAGTGCCACAGTGATATGCTACAAAGGATCCAGTCTATTATTTCAAAGATGTACTAGAGCTAAGCACCAGTGACTGTTCTTGTAAGAGAAAAACATTTTGACCCATTCTTCCATCCTACTGTATCTTCCATGTTCTAGTCTCCATACCATCACTTTTACCATTGCTCTGGAAAACAACATCCCAGCAGCTCTAAACAGAAAACCCACTGCTATGTTTGTCATTCAGGTGACAGAAAACCCTCTGATGTGCCTGAGAAAGAGGAGACGGGATCTTTGAGCATTTCCAACATTGTATTTTCCCAAAGTGAAACACAAGATTAGATGGCAGCTTAATATTAAAAAAAAAGTCATCTTCAGAGAGAAAAAGGAAGCTGTTTAAACAGAAAACTAGAATTAGAAGCTAACTTTGTAGTCCGCACTGGCCAATCCTTATACCTGAGGTCTGATCTTTTAAGTACTGACTTCCATGGTTAGTGCCTCAGTTATGTGAACTTTCCTGAAGCCACCTGGTCTCAGAATCTGAGGTTCTTTCATGACACTTTAAACCACATAGCTGGAAACATTGGTCCTGAAGTTCTTCTTGAAATGGATACCTCCCTGCGGGCTTCTCTCTAGGATGCAGACCCTGCTTATACCAACAACGTGGAAGCCTGACACCACGTGCCTGCAAGATGAGGCAAGCAGGTAGGAGTCCCCAGCCCAACAGCCATCACTTTTGGTCACTATTTCCTCTGTTTCAGCAACTACCAAAGAGAATCCATCTGCCTGTGTATCCTATCATTGTCAGTGGGCTCCAGGGTTTGAATCTTCAAGGCCCTGTAACATGACTCATGATGAAGATGGACGGATTAAGATTCATTACACAGTGTTCATTACACCGGCGACTGCAGGACACATCTTGAAAGTACCTGGATTACCGCTTTATTCAGTCTTATTTTAGACAATCCATATGATGAGTCATCCATGAGTTCCTTTGAGTAAATATTGCATAACCACTTCACTCTCAGGAAGTTTCTCAAGAAAGTACTTCTTCTCCCTCTGCCCTTCAAATGTTTATGTTCTCAAATCCGCCTTCATCATATAATACAGAATTGCTTAAAATACAAAAATATAAGGGACTTCCTGGCTTGCCAGGCACAGTCCTTTTCTATTTCAGGCAACAATATCACATAAACTGTTCACTGTCATTTTAAAATAAGGTAGAGTGTTCTGTCCCTCTTATTTCTACTGGAAAGCTGTTCCAAAAATTCACTCCTCTTAGGGCTAGACAAATTCTTCTAATTTCCAGCCTAAATTTATTCATGGCCAGTTTATAGCCATTTGTTCTTGTGCCAACAGTGTACTTTAGCTTAACCAACTTTTCCCCCTCCCTGGTGTTTTCTTTGCTGATGTATTCATAGCTTCCCAAAAGTCACTCCCTGTTTTCATTTTGCTGCAGGTTTTAAACTTTGTGTAATTTGTTCTGGTTTTATTATTAACAGACTTCTGAAACTATCTGCAGTGTCATAGACATGCTTTTACTATGGTTATATCAAAAGAGACTTCATGACATAATGCCTCTGTATATGCAGATCAAATTGACCATCCCCATTTCCGTTTCAATATACCACTGCCATTTCATTTTCCTGTTCACTTAATCTCTGCTTTTCTCTGTACCCACTAACATTTCTACCTCCCATCAAGAATAGGAATTTGGGAAGGAGGAGGGGCAGGGCAAATCCCAGATGTATCAGTTTACAAGAGAGAGCTTATTTTTCAAAACTAATTTCCAGATTCCATTTCCTGGTTGCTCTCCCCCCCAATTGGTGTTTGCATCCTGTTCCAGAGCTGGATCATTTACACATTTTATAACTGTTCCTTTAAGTGCTCTTTTAGATAACAGAAATTCATTCGTGAAGAGTAGCTCTAATACAGACTTTTTCAGCCTAGCTAAACTCATTAACTATTGTCACTGTGCACTATCATGGTCATTCCAGGAGTACATCACCAGTAATTAGAACTGTAACTCCGGTCTGTTGTGTGCCTCAGACAACTGCCCACACTTGCCCAGCAGTGTCTTCAAAAACCTTTCAGGGATGTGCCAAGGAAAACAAACTCTATGGCTCATGTACCCAGGAGCTAATTAAAAATCCAGGTGCTAAGCATTAAGACAAGACATGGAGCCCTGAGGAGAAGGACTTGGGGGAGTTGGTTGATGAGAAGCTCAACATGACCCGGCAATGTGCGCTCACAGCCCCAAAAGCCAACCGTATCCTGGGCTGCATCAAAAGAAGCGTGGCCAGCAGGTCAAGGGAGGTGATTCTCCCCCTCTACTCCACTCTCGTGAGACCCCACCTGCAGTACTGCGTCCAGCTCTGGGGCCCCAACACAAGAAGGACATGGACTTGTTGGAGCAAGTCCAGAGGAGGCCACGAAGATGATCAGAAGGATGGAGCACCTCTCCTATGAGGACAGGCTGAGAGAGTTGGGCTTGTTCAGCCCAGGAGAAGAGAAGGCTCCGGGGAGACCTTCTAGCAGCCTTCCAGTACCTAACAGGGGGGCTACAAGAAAGCTGGAGAGGGACTTTTGACAAGGGCATGCAGTGCTAGGACAAGAGGTAATGGGTTCAAACTGAAAGAGGGTAGATTTAGATTAGATCTAAGGAAGAAATTCTTCACCATGAGGGTGGTGAGGCCCTGGCACAGGTGGCCCAGAGAAGTTGTGGATGCCCCATCCCTGGAAGTGTTCAAGGCCAGGCTGGATGGGGCCTTGAGCAACCTGGACTGGAAGGTGTCCCTGCCCATGGCAGGGAGGGTGGAACTAGGTGATCTTTAAGGTGTCTTCCAACCCACACCATTCTATGATTCTATGGGTAAACTGTCCCACACTCCCAGGAGTCAAAAAGGGTTGTAAAGGCTGGTCAGCCAGGAGCTATGCTACTGGGAGTCTTAGCTAATCCAGTGGCTTGGTTATAAAAACTGAAGACAGATAAAGGGAAAGGAGAAAGGAAATAAAGTAAGAATTATGAAGAGCCATAATGAGTCAAGCCAAAGGATTGCTCAGGATCCTCTCTCTGAGAGGGTCCAGTTGCAGCTGATTAGAGAAACTGCACACAGGGAGGGAAAGCAGGAGTGAAAATCACTCCTTTTCACAGGGAGTGAAAATCCTCTGCCCTCCTTCCTCAGTATATCCTTGCAGATTTCTCGCAATCTTTGCTGAAAGATTTCCCCAGTCAGATGTTGAAACCACATTCTCCTGTTTAACAACCTTTGATGGAAGTATATCCATAAATTTGCCTAATCACATTTTTATTTCATTTATGCTTTCAGCTTCCATGACATCCTGTAGCAATGAGTTCCACAATTTAATTATAGGTTGAAGAAATACTTCCTTTTGTTTGTTCTGAACCTGCCTGACAATTTCATAATGTGCTTGTATCATAAGAAATAATGGCTATTGTTCCCTATTTACATCTTCATGCCACTTGTGTGGCATATTTTATATATTTTTATATATAATTTACATACATCTGTGATTTAGTCATCTGCTCTATAAGGTGAGCACTCCTATTTAGGCTCTCCTCATATGGAAATTATTGCATACTGCTGGTCATGTTAAGTACTCTTCCCTGCACATTTTCTAGCTATGTTTTAAAAAATTTTTGTGAAGGAGGAACTGGGCAGAGGCCAAACTGCTTGTAAGGTATGAGTACACTGGGGCTTTGCTGCTGCAGTGTGATGTTTTGTTGTCTCCGCCTTCAGTGGTTTCTAACTTTTTGTCTGCTTTTTTCATGGCTCACAAACATGGAACTGATATTTTCATTGAATTATCCACAATGGCCCCGAGATCTTTTTTCCTGAGATGTGATAGCTAATTTAGAGCTCATCGGTACGTATCTGTAGTCACGGCTGTTTCTCCTCATGTGCAGCAGTTTGCAGTTATCGCCATGGAGTTTCATCTACTGTTTCACTATCCAGTTGTTTAAATTTTGAGGTTCCTTTTGCAACTCTTTGCAGACAGCTTTTGTTTTTACTAACCTGACTAATTCCACATCATTTGTAAACCTTCTCACATCATTTTGTGAGATGTTTTCCACATCATTTATGAGTATGTTGAGCAGCACACATCCAGCACACTTCCCCCCTGCACATTACTGGGAGGATCCATCCACTGAACTCTATGCCTCCTGTGCACCCTCTTTTCAGCCATCATTTCCCACTCTCCTGCCCTTCAGCTCCCTAAGCCTCTCCCCCATTATCCTCTCTCATGCCCAGCTTGCTAATTCTTCTCACAGCACTAAATCTATTCTCCAGCACTTCGCTGCAACAGAGATAATTTTAGCCATCTCTGTCCTCTGGTTTTGGAGACTCTGCCCTTTAAGGGAGCATGGTGGCATCAGCCTGCTTCAGACCCTGACTTTTCAGCAACAGAAATATCCCTCTGGATATGCTGCAGCCATTGCTCCTGCACAGAAAGGAATGGCATGTCATGGCCGGACTGCATACTGTGTAGAGAGACCACATCGCACATGTACAGCAAACGGGGATACACATCACATGAGCACTAAACCCAGGCATGCATGAAGCAGCTCCATGTCTGCTAAGCTGACCCACACTGCGTTCCTCTTTCTCTGGTGGCATGGGGAGTGACAGAACTCCTTTTGCACAAAAGGGTGAAGAACACTTCTCAGTGATTCTGTCTAGTGGCACTTGGGTCCTGCAGGAGAGGCTTGAGAACAGGGTTTGCAGATTTGCAGGCAGGTCCCAACAGCTGGAGAGGCTGCCTGGATTTTTTACAACTGTCTTAACAGAATTTTGGCCCAGCTCCTCCTCTTCTGGTGAAACAGTAGGCAGAGGGGCAATAGGATCTAACCCATATAATCATTGTTTGAATCCAGCTGCAACCCCAGAAGACCAGAGACTGAGAATGGTGTGTAAACTAATGCTAAAAGAAGTGGTTGCTTTCTGCCTGGCCTCCACCCAGCTTGGACCTGTGATATCTCCTTTGGTGACTGAAAGTCTAGAGGCATTAGATCGGGACAGAAAGAAACTGGCTTTGCCAAGAGTACTGCCAGTGCCAAACCTCACTACAGTCAGTAAGCAGTAAATGTTTTAACCATTGAACCAGAATTTAGGAGCATCTTGCACACTGTTTGCTGCTTCCCCATCTACACATCAACAATTTCTGATTTGTCTCTCACACTATAATCTCATAAATAATCCTCAGAGACACATGTCATGCAGGCAGATTAATTTTGCCATAACTTTAAGTGGAACAGATCATGACAGTGTGGACTGTGTTTGATGTTTCCTCTCACAGGATGTATCTGGGTAGGAAAATCAGCACAGCCATTCCTTCCCCTGCAGCAGAAGCAGTATTTGTCTGCATACTCCTGTGCTCTCTGTAACTGATTTGATTGAGGTAGCACTACATTATACTTTCAATAATAACTGTCAAAACAGTAAACTGAGATTTCTTTGTTTTATTTGAAAGCTGAAGACTTCCCTTCACTTGATCAATGGCCAGCTTCATTATAAGATCTCATATAGGTGTTACCACTCTGGCAGGGACAGTCCCCCCACCTAAATCCCCTTGAATTAAGTTTTGAGAGGCATTTGTTTCAAATACACATTCCATCAAACACAAGGCAGATTTTGGATTCCCTCTTTCCATTACATTTTATAATTCTATTTAAAAAAGCAATCAAATCTGCCTGGCAAGAAAGAATCAGTCTAACCTGATGCTAGTTCAATATGCACGGTTTCATTATCATCGCCAAATTTAACATCTTTCTCATTCTTTCCCCTCTATTTTGTTCAGTATTTCCCTAGAAATGTGAGCTAGTTTTGGAAGAGAAAAAGCTGCTGCCTGAGCCTGTCTTTATTACCTCTGTGGCAGCACAGTCCTAGATCTGTCACACTGCAAGAAGCTGCTGGGGTGTTGGGTGGCCTTTTTAATGCATCCTTTGTGGTTGACCAGTACCAAAGCCAAGTAACAGTAACAAATTAATTAACCTCTGTCCTCTACTTTTGTGGTCTTGAGGCTCAGAGTTTGTCTTCCAAACATGCTAAGACAGTCCTTAAGGCTTTATTCACTACATGCTACCACCATTATAGTATAGTACCATACACTTCCTCTTGGCTTTCTTCATTGACATCATGAGTCAGCGAACATTCTACCATCCCATTATCTTTAAATATCTGAGTATTTCTGAAGTCAGACTTGATGCAAAATTTAGTACAAGTTTGGCCCTGAACTACCATTTCAGCCTCCTTCATGGTTTTCCTAATTGTTTTCAAACAATTCTTAATTGGTCACAAATTGCAGCATAAACATTGGGAAGAATTTACTTGCCAGCATGGCTTTGACTTTTTAAAAGTACACGTGTCATGGTAGTAAATCCAGTGCGTTGGGCTGTGAACAGCAGAGTGTTAGGTCTCAATTTCTTCCAGCACAACTATCTATCATACGTATCTTTTTCCCCAAAATTTACAGAGATGTGATACAAACAACTACTCGCATATATTTCCCAGGAATTGTCTTATGCTCATAGCCAATGTAATCTAACTTGCTAAGTTCTTTTTTATATTTTTCTCTAGATTTCTCTTTTCCTTCCATCCTTGTTTTCCATTAAATGTTTTCTGTTTTCTTCCTTCAATATACAAACTGTAGGCAAAGCAATTAGATCTTGGCTATTTCTCCTGGCTTTTGTCCTCTCACTGTGGTTCCCTCCGGAATCCTCCTGTTCTGTTCTCCCTGTTTATTGTCTCACAACCGTGACTGTTCTCCACCGCTCTGGTATCATGGTCTTACCCATGACTTTCAACCCTTTGTGCTCCCTTTACCTTCTCTGTCTTTGTAGAATCTCGTGCTGTATAATTCCCCAGAGCTATAGTGAAAAAGGGCTCTCATCATCTAGAGGATATATACGGACTATATAAGTAAATATTCATCAATCCGAAGCAGTTCTCTTCAAGCATTGGAAATGCATGAACATAACCCTTGTATCAGAGAAATAGAAACTTGGCCACCTTTGCCTCTAAGAGCACAGACAACATAAGCCTTATCTAGAAGGCTAATTAGATCCTGAAGTACAGAACTGGTTCATTAAAAAAAAGCTGCTAATTAGCATGTCTTTCCATCTTTTACTCATCTGTTGGAATTAATTTGGTCTGTGGGAAGCATAATCAAGAAATAAGTCTCATCAGCTGTCTTCATTGTGTCTGCTTTCCCTCTTAATCCCAGAAGGCACTTTTTCTGCTCACATGTGTATGTTGCTGTAGATAGCAAATCAGCTTTTGCTACTGTTGCTCTAGTGGGCTTCTTATAAGGACTTTAGTTTAGTGAAAGAAGTAATTTGACTTACAGCTGGCCCAAGATGTGGTCAAGAATATGACACAGTACTACAGTCCACATTTGGGGAGCCACATTTCCTCTTTTTGGCAAGAAGCAAAGCATCTGATGCTATCAGTGTTTGTGTTTCTTCTCCTAATGGAGAAATTCTCTTCTTGGTTGTACTGGCTGGAAATTCTCTACCAAGACACACACCCATGATTTACCCCACTCTGGGCATGAATGTTGACTGGCACTAGGCCTTGTGGCACTTATGTGTGGTTTTGGCTTTTTCTGTGGGTTTTTTTGCTTTGTTGTGCTTTTTGCTGGGGGGAGGAGGGGTGCTTCCTGTTCTTTTTCCAGTTGCATTTAAAAGAGCAAAGAGATCCAAGTCCAGGTGTGACTCTTACAAATGGTTACAGAGTTGGTAAGATGAAATGGTGTGTACATGAAATTTTCAACATCAGATGTCACAGAACCAATGGAAGCATCACAGAAAGGGAAAGACACATTCTTCACTCTAAAAATGAAACAGTAGAGTGTCCTGACCCCTAGTATCTAGTTTCTACATTATGCTCAGAAAGACTGGTATATTATATTGCTAAAATAATTTTCCAGAAATGTGAGTGCAGCCTTTCAGCTGCACTTTTGAAATCATAATCCCTCTCCCAGAGCAATTGAAGGCAGCTGTCAGGCCTCTTGATACTCAGGGGCTGCACAGGCCTGGCAGGTCTATTGATGGAGTCACTCTACATTTCAGATGGACTCAGTCACTTGGGCTTCTTGAAATTCTCCTTTGATTTGGCAGTATCAGTATCTCAACCTGTCAGAGCATAGTCACTTCCATAACAGAAACTCATACATAACCTTTTTGCCCTAGAACATTTTTACTTATGGAGATACAAGAAGAAGAATTAAAGACACATTTTTGCTGCATCTTTTCAAAAGAAATACATCAACTGCAGTTCTCAGAACCAGGCAGGAATTCTTCACTATTTTTTTTTTAATTACCTATAACAGAAACAGAGAGCCTTAAGCCCTCCTTTGAAATGTTTTATTGTAATACAAGTGTTTTATAGTAATACAAGTTGATCATTTCTCAGTCTTCCTTTGCCCGAATTATAACAATGTTTAGCAGCCTTTAGGATGTTTCATTAACTTATTCATTCAGAATATTAACTTAGAATATTAATTTTTAGTAATTTTGAGTCTTTTAGACTGTGTTGTAACTTTTTTTACAGTGGGAACCTAATGACAGCTAAATGTGATTCCCTGTTAGATGATTTCAAAAATCACTTTATGTTTTGGAGGCTTTTGATACTTATGTTTTGGAGGTTTTTGATAGATTAACCTGCTCAAAACTATAAATTGGGAGGTTTCTCCTCTGTCACAATAATAAGTCAAAAGCATACTCATTCCATTTCCTGCTATCAATCTTCAGTTCAGGAATTTAAACAAGAAATGTATTCCTTATGCAATATAAAGGGACATAAACTTGTACAAATAGTTCAGAGAAATGATGGAAGCTCCTAACGTCATCAGCTGAGCCTTAGAAACTTCCAGGTTCTTGCTCTTCTACAGTAAAATCTAAACGGTAATGCAATATCAAAGTGCCATTGAGCATACCGCTATTTTCTCTTGCACTCGCTAACCTTCTCTGCTCACTGGGTTTAACATGTGTCATCAGTCTTAGGTTTTGGAACTTCCATTACCAGAGGCTTCCATTACCAGCTGCTTTTAAAAACAGGTAACAAAAACAGTGCACAGGGAAGGTTTGGAAAAAGTCCATTCTTCCTTGGAGCAAAGGGGTGAATTAGGTGACTTCTCAAGGTGCTTGCTAGTCCTGTTTCTGTGATTCAGGAAAAAAAAATAGTTTGATGACAAAAGAAATACAAGAGAAAGAAAAATATTTTTTTAAGATTTCCTTAAGTTGATTATGTAGGAAGTCCATTACATGCTCAAAACAATGTTTTGATACATAAGTCTTACAGTATCCTTGTTCTGTGAATTATGTTACCAGGTCTCTTCATCAAAAGATACAAATAGCTCAAGGAAGATTTGCTGATATCAGGTCTAGGATGCTTTTCTCATCATATCTCTCAGACTGGGACGCTAGGGCTTGGCCCTTTTTCATCCACGCAGACAGACCAATTAAGGTATTATTTCATCCTGGAAAGCTGACTGCACTTGTTCCAGTCCAGCAGGTTTTCAATTTCCGTTGTGCCTCAGAGACAAAGAGATGTGCTAGTCATCATGGAAAAATGCAAGAAAAGAAAAGCAGGTGAAAATTCCTCACTGCATTTCAGTGTTGCATTCAAGTGCAATTGTTTTGCCCCAGCTATTAGACAAGATGTCCCAATGCTGCTTCTGTGGCACTTTTTGAGGTACACATTTCCCAGAGGTTTCTGTAACTGACATTACAGTGTGACTGCAGAATATGCTCAAGAACTGTCTTGAATATTTTTGTTTGCTTCTCCCTACCACTTTGTACCTAGTGGTCTTGATCTCAGTGTAAGCAGGCTCTGGGAAAAGATGATTCATAAGGATGATTCGTAAGACTGAAATGATCCTTCCACACCTATTCTGGTGGTTGGGTTTAATGCCCCGTGTGTAGAATAAACCCAATAGCAGGCAAGAATATGACCACAAAACGGCTCTGGCCTTCAGCAGGCACAAAGCTGGCATCATTCTATGGGATTCAGTGGAGCTACAGGAGTACACATGAACTGCAGATTAGAGCCAAAATTACTTCCCTTGTGACTTCATGAGCCTGCAAAGACACCATGTCCCATGGAACATTTACTTTTGTTTCAATTTTCCATATGTATCTATATACTGCTCTTTAGTTCAGTCTCAACCTTCCTTTCATCAGTGAGGGTCTGTCAGCAGTGTATCATCAGGTTTGGTTTCCAGTCCATGGCTAAGTTCATGGCCTCCTTCTCTGGAGTGAAGGCACATTAAATGAAGAACTGTTACAGAAGCCCTTTTACCAGTGCTGCATACAAAAGAAAAATCCCTTCCCTGTCTTATTCCCTGTGTTCATCTACTTGATAAACCACAGATCATGTTGGTTAATTTAACTAGAGCACTACAATGAGAGCTCAGTAGTTTGTTATGATGACCCTATATCCCTTTCCCGAGTCAGAGCACTTCAAGACGAGGTTTCCATTGTGTAGCTGTAGCCCATATAGCCGCAGTGTATCAGCTTGCATTTAGCTGTATTGAAGTGCATATTGCTGGACTGTGACCATTTAATTAGGCGATTCAAATCATTTTGTAGGTGTAACTTCATTACTTACTACTCAACAAGCCTGTGCCACCTGCAGATTTAACTAGCAGAGACCTATGTTACCATTCGGATGGCCAATAAAATGATTAGATAGCTTCATTAAATTGATTAATAATCATGAAAATTATTTTTTCCCACTTTGAGATCTGCTTTTACGTTAATCTCTAATCCATTTAATACATACCCTGAAAATTCTATTTTATGCTACATTACTTATTTTCATATATTTTGGGCCAGATTTTTTTGTGTGTGTTTTTCTTCCTTGCAGTGTGTTTATAGTAACATTCCTTTGTGGGTATCTAGCTGATGGTTTCCCGACAATTCCCTGCTTTCATTGACGTTTTCCATTTTCAAGTTACTCTCCCTGTCGAAATTTATGTCAAAAATTGCTGTAAGCTCTGGGACAGTGACCCTAACAAAAAATTGGCATATATCCATTACTGCATAGTGCTATTTTTTTTGCCTAAAGCAAGTGTGCCAGGATCATGAGTCACTAGGCAACTGCTAATTTATAGATCAATGCTGAGCTCATTTCTGCCTGTTAGCATGACATCCAATCCAGAGCTGGCTGAATAAGTTATTGCAATAATAAAACATTCTATAAGTAATGTCTTATCTATTGTTTTT
The DNA here is from genome assembly GCA_009819775.1 of Phoenicopterus ruber ruber. Classification (NCBI taxonomy): domain Eukaryota; kingdom Metazoa; phylum Chordata; class Aves; order Phoenicopteriformes; family Phoenicopteridae; genus Phoenicopterus; species Phoenicopterus ruber. Next base: position 7,158,414 of record CM020219.1, read on the forward strand.
GGAAGCACTAATGAAGTTTTATTGGTTTGGTTTTGGGTTTTTTGTCTCCTTACAGGAGACTTTCAACAGCTATCCCCAAGACAAAGTCATCTGAAATAACTCAATCTTCCTTTCTACATGTTAGTGACAGATACATAAAGAAGCAGCTTGCCCTGTTCCACAGGGAATTTCGTACAGATGCCCACTGCCCATCTGAGTTCACTCAGTTTTTATGGCCTGTCATCCAAAGCAATGAGAAAATACAGCAATTCAGATGATCTGAAAACATGCAAAATAGAAAGCACAGCCACACATATTCATCTATATGCTTCTGTTTAGTTCATTTACTTCACAAAAATGGTGCAAAGTTGTCTGTAAAATCAGGTGAGCTACAGAGAGAGCAGAGCCCCACGGCACTGACAATCATTCTGCATCATACACTCTGTGGCATGAGGATGCAGCCAGAGCTGCTGGGAAATGGCCTTTTCCACCCAGCGCTCAGATAGTCAGGAGTTATTTTAGATAAAACTCTAATCCATATGCATTTAAAGCCATGATTCTGGATTGCCTGTGACAACTGTCTGTCGCTAGTGACATACTTGAGACAACACACTTTTATCCCATTCGATCCTGCAGGTCAAGCTGTAACTAGCTTGGGATACATGCCAGAATGCTCCCCGAATAACACCTATTTTTGGCAGTGCCAAAAGCAAGTGCTCTTCTCCCCTTGCCACATTTGTGCCCATGGCTCATGGGACTCTTGTGAACACACTGAAGGCATCGCCACTGCTGGTCCGAACCCTAGAAGCCTTCATCAGTCTTGTCTCAGCAATATTTTTCTTGACCTCAGTGGGAGTAAGGACTCTGCATTATTAAGTGGAGACATCAATATAACTAGATCCTATTTCCAACTACTGTCCATGCTTATCCTGCTAACCTAACTGCTTCCAAGCACAGCTGAAGGGGTGACATTCCCCAGGTGCTTAATGGGAAATCTATTATTTTAAATACTTCAAAAGACATAACCATGTCTCACATCAAAATATTTATACTGCTAATCTTAGTAGAAAAAACAACCCAAAGACTATCTCATATATCTTTCCTGATACTAAAAGCTAGCTAAAGTGCTTACAGTTTTATTAACAATAAGGCATAGAGAGCCTAGTTTCTAAAATGTAATCTCTCTTAAACATTTACACAAGGTCTATCATCACTGCTTCTTGCCCCTTAATCTGACATTTCATCTAAATATGAAGTTTGCAGAGACGATATCAGAAGCACTTGGATTAATAGATGACACAGTGGAAGTCAGAAATATTCCAGTGATACAAAGCAGAAGCAGCCAAAAAGCTGCACATAGATTACAAACAGTATTTTTTTAAGGATGGAGACCCTTCTACAAACAAATACAATGATGACTGTTTAGCAATGCCAGTGAAATCAAATCATCTACTAGCCTACAAAAATATCAACATCAGTAGAAGGCAGAAGCAGAAACACATGCCTATGATGCACAGTGATCCATGAGAATCTGATGAACATCAGTTTCAAAAATTTCTACAGTAGTCAGCAAAATTACAAGGACAATTCCAAAAGTTAATATACAGCAGCAAAGCACCATCAGCACTTAAACAGTTGTTTTGACTATGTTATGAAATGATTTCAAATTATACTAAAAGGCTTTAGCAGAATTAGAGCAGAATGTGCCACAGGAGAAGGTGAAAGATAACACACTTGAAATGATTAATTCAGTCTGAGATAGGTTTGAAAATCCTTTACATTAAAAGAGAAACCTAGCAGCTGCTGCCAGACATTTTAAAAATACTGTACATGCAAATATACATTTTAACGGCTTTATAAACCAACACAAGATTATCTAGCAGTAACATTAGCTAGCTCTTAATGAGCTGAGTTAATGATTAATATTGTAATGCTGCCCTGCATGTTTGCTGCACTTGAAGAGATTAGGAATATTATGCACACAGATTTTAGGCTGCTAGAGCAGGTCACTCTGAGATGATTCAGTCACCTAGAAAGGACCAAAAACATTGCACAATAATGTTGATTTTTTACAATAATTCCCCTCTGGTAAGAGAGGAGTGTTTTCCAGTCAAATAGAAATCCCTATACCCAAATTAGATCATTTGGCTTTCCTCACTGCCAATAATGAGTCATTCTGTTAGACACTCAGAAACAAAAGCAGTTGCATTTTGCTACTGATAGTACCAATGAATATCTGAATTTGGACGCAATGTCCAATTGTAATGTTTATTCATTCAATTACTGTTTAAAAAATATTAAACAGGTCACAAAATGGTATCAGTTGGCTTAGCTGCCTAAATTTACTGCCAATTTACTAAGAAGGTTGCCCCTAAGATTCTTCGTCAATAAGAAAGGAAACAAGACCCTCTTTCTTGCAGGATCTGGTGTAAAGAGAACAGAACATGCTCCCCTTAAGCAAAATTACATAAAAATTTCTCTGGAGAAGGCTGAGAGTAGATGATTGTTTTGGTTTTTTCCTTGAATTAGAAAGTGTGCACAGTTTTCAGAGCATTAAGATGCCCTTTTTAATTTCAAATTGTTCCATTATGTACTTGCTATGATACGTTAATTCAGGAGAGCATATTTGGACTCATAGACTTACCTTGTTACAGATTTCTGCTAAAAGAAGCAGTATATATTTATATTTTATATTTATATTTTATATTTTTGTCTTTGGGTAAGTGAAATGTAGCACCTATGGCTAGGAAAGTCTAAGACCAAGCCAGAACATCTTTTACAATGCAGAAATACTGTAAGCTGCCCGCCTTATGTGGACTTGGAGGGGCATCTGGTGACAGAAAAAAGCAGTGCAAGTAACGAGCTACAGACAGCTTGCGCCAGCTTGGTAGAACTGCAGAAGCTGCTTGAGCAATTTTCTCCCTCTTCATTAGAAACATTAATATAAAGACTTTAACAGAAATCTTTGCAATTTTCAGTAAATTTAACCTCCTTACTCACAAATCAGGCATCTTTGATGACATTTGTTTCAGTGGGGATCCAATTTTCTGCTGAGCAATCCTACCACTGGAAAATGTTCCGCTGGTCTCACTGCATGCAAAAAAAATAAACATGCTGATTTAATTATAATTGTTCTTAAATTGATAAAATTAATCCAGTGCAAATAGCTCAGTGAACGTGGTCCTTTTGGTTTACAAATGGCCTATTTTATCCCATGCTCACGTTTCTAACTGATTTAAGCTAAGCCACAGTAAGCCTCTGTGCTGCCGTTTGGCACAGTCAGTTTACATTGCCCCCTGAAGACAAACTGCTGCACAGACATGACACCCTCCCTGACCAAGGGAGACACACGAGCCAGAATAAAACTCCCTAGCCCTCTTTTTTTTAACATTTCACAAACCAGCTTCTCATCTACCCTCCACCACCCCACACACTAACAGAGCAAGAGGAAAAGTCATTGCAGCTTAAATTAATCACCAGCACTGGGCCAGGTGCCCAGAAAAGGGATGGGGAAGGTCTCCAGCATGTTGCTGTCAGACCATTGTCCTAGCATGGCTGAGGAGCGCAAGAACCCAGTTCCACTGGCCCATTTCACTGAGCTTACTGGTGCTGAGCCCTCTGGGAATGCATCAATAACCCCTGCCCCTGCAGACACCTCTCACTGAGGTAACCTCCATGGCTGCCATCCCTGTGGCAGGGGAGCTGTCCCCCTCACACACACACACGCCTCTGATTGGCTGCTGCCCTGCCCTGCCTGGCCCGGGGGGGGGGTCACTCGCCTCTGGTTGGCTCTCCGCCTGCCGGTGGGCGGGGCGAGGCGGGGAGGGGCACGGCAGTCTCCTGAACACAGCCGCGGCAGCCCGGGTGCCGGGCCCATGGCAGCCCTGAGGGCTCAGCCCTGCCCCGCGCTGAGGGCTTCACTAGGCCGCAGTGGGCAAATCCGTGGCATTTCTCTGTGGGAATGTATGATGTGGAAGCTCTCTGTGGACGCAGTGCTCCAGAAGAGATGCTGGCAAAGTCATGCCCCTTCTAGGCAAGGTAGAACAATTCCCTGAGCTCCCCTACGGAGCCCAGAGGAGCAGGCATCCACCCAGATCTAATTCAGGTCTAATGTAATTTCCTTAGCCGTTGTAAATGGAAAAATATATTCTTTGTTTCCTGTCCTAAATTACTCGCTAGGGGGGCTGTGTGTCATTAAATACTGTGGCAGAAATTCAAAAGCAGCGGGGATGTGGTATATTAAGGGTGTAGTTTGTGCATACAGTGGTTAATATACCATCTAAGTGCTTTCAACAGGGAAAAAAGAGCTGCTGCAACAATTATTCTCTTATATACTAATAAGTTTGATAATTCTAAAGATTAATTGTAGCAGCTGTGTGATTACTTAAAAAAAATGTAGCAGAGGTTTTACACTCAGTTATATTCTGGTATCTTTTCTCATACATGCAGAGGGGCTTTTATTGAGGGTTTTGGTGAATTATGAGCTCTGACTGGTTCGTTTTTACTGGTTCGTTTTTACTGCATCTTTGTACTTTGTGCAAATACAATTTACTGAGTCAAATAGAAGGATAAGTGGGTGCAATTCCTCACCCTTCCTTATGGAGGTGGTCAAAATAGCTTATGGTAAACTACTTTCTGGACCTTTAGAATCTAAAAAAGTTAATTAAAAAAAGTAATAAGGCAAAGTATTCCAGACAATTTTAGCTTTCTTCTATTGTAATCTCCATTGTGATTCCATTAGAAATACAGATTCTGGAACTCAATCTGTTAGGAATTTAGATCTTCTTTCCAAACTTCTTGGAAATCCTGTGACATATAAATTATGTGGGTGGCTACACAGCTGAAAATATTACTGTACTTTTTCTAAGAAGATACTAAGAAATAATAGTTACTGCAGAGAACTCAAGAGATGATGCAAGTGATAATCAAAACCAGAACCCTGTGAAAATAATTATGGAGCTGGTAAGTTATTAATTTGGTTTTGGTTTTAATCTTCTTTTTTTTTTCCTCTCAGTATTTCTGTAAATATCAACATCCTTGCTAGAATATACAATTATTTTTGCTTCTCTAGAGATACCATATGTAGGGTCATCTCCATTCTGGAATGCCCTAAAGGTGGTATAGGGCATGCATTAATAAGAGTGTCATTTTACTTGCCTCAAGGTATTCAAGACACAACACATATCTAGGAGGATATACAGAAAACTGCACCCTACTGGAGCAGCTACTTTTAAGGTCTTTGAAATCACAACAGATATTCTGAATCCCATTCTTAGTCAAATATAGTCAAGGGAACCTATAGAATAAGTCAATTTAGTGTAACGTAAACACCTCCTGTCTGGTGATCTGAATGGCTTTTCAGGATCCTTTGGCTGTATTGGTTAAATCTCTTGACTAACGTGAGCGCTTAGGAAAGAGGCACACGTGTGGGTACCTATTGCTTTGTCTCTTAATCTCAAATTGAATCTTACCCTTAATGAAATTCCATGTAAACTTTTTATTTTTTCCTGGCCAAAAGCTTTTATTATTATATTTACTTGATACAACCACTCCAGAAGTGGAAAACTACAAGACTGATAAAGCGCACCATCTATCCTCATCCATATATGTATGTACACGTAGGTGTGTGTATGTATACACATACATATACTAGCTAGTTATGGATTTCCAGTTTTTAATTTTCATTAAAATTAGCATAATTGAAAATTATTTTGTTTCAAATTGAAGGTGCATTCTGAGGTGTGATATGAAGCACTCATGCAATACTTTGTAAAGGTGCTGTGGGAGCAGAAGAAAGCTACTTAACCGCTATATACTGAACGTGGCCAAAATTGCAAACACATTTTACTGCAGAGGAAGTTTTAAAAGACACAACTGATGTTAAGCAGCTATCTCTAATTGACTGTAATGGCAGTAAAACATTCTACTGTATAATGTATTTTTTATAGCATGGACATAAAAAGAATAATAGTTGCATTTCATTTCCAGTACACATGTAATGGATTGTCTTATGAGAATGCTGGTCAAGAGGAACTAAAACCAACAGCACTGGAGATGTTTTTCTCAGGTTATCCCAGAATTGTAGGCATGAAATATTTCCCAAATATAACTACTCTCATTCTCACTGGACAAAGTATTTGAAAGGTTTTAGACCTAGAGTACTGCCTCTTGCTCAAAGAGCTGTGGATTGCTGAATGCTGTGTAGTGGTGAGTTAAATATGAGTTTTCTTTCTAGCCAACTTTATACAATTTCCAGACCCTTACAATGATAATCATCATATTCTTTCACAAACACTCCTTTCGTCTGTTCAAGGAAGAAGGCACTATTCAAAGGAGTCAGGATCTGGCACTTCTTTACTTAAGTATCCCAAAATCCCATTTTAGATATGGATCAAATTACATCTGTTACTTATACAGGTTTTGTAATTTAGAACCTGTTGTTGGATTTTTTCTCTCTCATTGGAAATCATATTTTTTAAAACTAGAATAGTTACATTGAAACCTTTTCCAGGAAACCGGTTAGAAAGAAGACATTTTAATAAAAATAATATTTTATTTTAAAACACATAATCATTTATCATGAACCATTGTAGCTGCTACTACTTTTTCTTTGTTGGCTTAATTGAAAAGCTTCCTACATCAGCAGCATTCTGCAGAGAAGGTATGGTCTCAAATTATTTGGAACTACCTAACAATTTTCTGTGCAAGTTAATGGCATCTTGACAAAAAAGAGTGACATTTTGTTGTTCAGTGCTGCAAAGTAACACCTCTTCTTCTATCACAGAAAATAGATGGTCTCCAAAGTGTGTAAATTTACAAAATCTTTATTGCAATTAAATTTCCAGGATTGAAAATCTGGAAGCCCTAACAAAGCTACTTAGCTACTTTAGTTGAATAATACCCTGACCAAGTATATAGAGGTGAGTCTGGTGTCCTTCTTATGATTTCTTTTAATTTTTCTGATGTATGGTATTTTAATAGTATGGTATCTAAATGTGGCTAATAAGTAGGGCTAACTTTTAGAAATATTGAACAAGAGAAAGGAAAATTTTAAACTTCAATTTATAAGAATTAAACATTATTTGGAACTGATTAGCTGTCAAGGTTTCCTGCATATGCAGAGTTAACTAAATCGCTCTTTTCCAAAGAACTCTGAGATTCTTGATGAGGAAAAGATTTTTTTAGTTTTCTTATAACTGCAGATTTTTGTCTGCACTTCAGTATTATGTAAAAGGCTTGCCATGTAATTTTTATTTTAGTGTTTGGATTTCTTATTTTTTTATAACTTGGAGAGATTAACTCCTGTTCAGGAGAAGTTTTAGCCTGGCTTTTTCTCACGCTGTCATATATCACATTAGCTCCTATGAAAAATGAGTTTCTCCCCATGCTAACCTTTGAGTTGGAGGCTAGTCCAGAACCAGCAAGAGCTCTGTGATTAGCAGTTTGGCATGTAAAGGGAGAAGAAAAGTGTAAATGTCCATTTCTAGCAAAAGACTGTGTAGCTTTCTGAATTACTTGACTCTTTGCACCCCAACAGGGAGACAGAATTGCTGCAGCTCAGTCCATTTTCCCTTGGGACAGTACATGAAAAAAAGGCAGAGGGAGATACTGATACCAAGATGAGAGTAGTTAGAGCAGAAGGAGATGCTGGTAGGGACGAATGAGACCAAATCACTGTGAACCTTCAAAGCCATAAAAAAGAGGAGGGAGAAATTGAAGCTGGGCATGATGATAGGGAAGGAAATGGAAGACTAAGAAATTACAGCTGACAAAGTACAAGTGTAAAGGCAGTAGAGTGTTTCCAGAAATTATTATTTACGAGCAAAGACACTACAAACACTAGTTGCATCTCACTGCAAACAACTGCAGTGTCATCATGGAGAGAAATGATTGACATCAGTGATTTAGTTCTCATGATATCCCGAGGCCAAGACATGGGCTGCAGCCAAAAGCTAATGAGTACTCATGACATGGGGCATGATCTGTTAGGTTTCTCATGCACAGCTGAGAAACTAAGGCTGGGGGACTAAGTTTATTTTCATTGCAGTATCATTTACAGAGGCTTTCCAAGTTAATTCCCTTTTGGCAAAATGCATTCTCTCTTTCCATGTCAAAAGAAAGCTATAGTTTACAACAGAGGCCAACATTGTTTAGACTCCAGTCAAATTTGTTTTTACATTTGAATGATCTGCCTCTTAGCCTACAGGCTCTTCAGCATTTGCAGTGCTATATTAGATTAAAACTGTATTGTTTAAAACATTCACAGGGCTTACATACTCTGCAGAATTTGCAAGAGGTCAACCTCCCTAGGAACTTAGTAGAAAAAAGAGGAAGGTGATATCAGTCTGGTATTTCTAGCATGAGCACTCTGATTACTACCAAGGATTTATGTACATGGTTTAATCTTTCTCTCATTCTAACAAAAATTTCCTACCAACTTGCATGGTTCAGAGCCATATCCAATATACACAGCCCTGATCATCCCAAAGTCTGCATCAAAACTCCCTAGGGCTCATTTTTGTTTACTCCAAGCTCCTTTGTATTGATGTAGCCATGTCATAGAAGACAGAAAATAGGTGTCAGTGGGATTTGTGCATATATTTATTTTTCTTTTTCACTGCCTTTAGTATAAAGGGCTTTTAGTCTAAATCTAAATCAAGCTTGTTCAGTTATAAATGGTAATGTAAATAATGACTGCATTTCTAAGCAGATACTAGAGAATCTATTAGTTTTTCTTGGTTTATCTTTATCTGTAATAAAAAGATCTTCCAAATGCTATCCCTGCACTTTGAGTGGAAATAGAAAATAATATATTACATGTAGGATGTCACTGTTTGTGTTAATTATTCTTCAGAATAATCAACAGCCACGTTTCTAGGACACTCAATGTGTTGCAGGGGATCTGTTTCCAGTTTCAGTTCTGCCAGGTTCATACTTATTTGAATCTGGTGTCCCAAGCCTTAGGTAAGTGATTTGACCAATGGGCTCTTAAATGGAACTGCATCAAGAAGGAAGCCTTAGAGATCCAGTCCAGAACAGTTGATTAGATATGATACTCATCTAATGTGGCAAACTGAGTTTCAAGTTGCTGCTTGTAGTCATCCAGTACAGGTGTTTGCAGAGGACCTTCCTGCTGAGTTCCCAGATTATTATGGTTATTGCCTATTCTAGTTGATACTTTAAACATTTCTGAAAGGGCTGTGTTTGTTGTAACATAGAAAACTTTTGTAGATTAGAAAGCTCTTTTCACCCAGCTCTCAAGTTACTGGGGGTTATTTTTTTCTGATTTCCAACTGATTAGTCTGTTTCCCTTCCTTTAAGAACAGTCTAAGGGACATAATGGATCAGAGTCAGACTGTAGTTGCATCACTGCAACCACAGTTATTCTAAAATGAAAAGACCTGTGTTACAGATTTTCCATACAGCAGTTTGTAAACATTATTAGTAGGTCTTTAATGCACTTTGTGTGAGCTCTTTGCACATATGTCTGTACACAAGTAACTGAAAAAATATTGCTGATTACATGAATAAGACCCCTTAAAAGTACTTTGATCAAGAATCAACAGATTCTTTTGATCGAGTGTGCACAGACCAAGGACTGCCAGTGCAGACTCATGCCTTTATGGTCATATTTTCCTCCTTTGCTTGCCATATGTACATCAGGTAGGATCTAGGAAGTGGACATGCACTTCAGTCACCTCATCTCTTTGTCAGAAGTGCCTATAGTTAGTGCATATATGAATATTTTAAATGATATTCACATTGGGGTGTGTAGGCAGACTGAGCTAAGTTGCTTTCTTTAAGAAGAGTTTTGTGGAAGTTTTATACTTGGGAGCCAAATCCCTGCTTGTTATTCAACAGGAATGAGAAGTTCATTCTCCTGCTTTACTTAATCTCAGCTGTATAGCAGCTTGATTGATCTTAAAGATTCACCACTTAAAAAGGAATGCAAAAAGAGTTTTGCTTCCAGAAAGCAGAGAGTAATTACTATGCCACACAGTCATCAAACATGGGGAGAAAAATGATCCCTGCCCTCAGGTATCTGAAGAAAAGCTGCAGTTCCATTTTAACTGTACCCTCTAACTCTTTTCATTGCTGAGACTTGCATCATAATGAAGTCACATTGAGGGACTGGTCCTGCCTGGGTGAAACAATGGCCTAATTGATATGAATAGGACCGGGATATGAGCCAGTATACAACAGGAGAGAATGTGCAGTTGCTCAGAGCAGAGCTGTCCCTTGGGCCAAGTAATTCAACTTTTTCTAGTGACAATCAAGAGTTTGAATTTATTAAAATAATTTTCTGGTTTGATGTTTTCAGATATGCTTTTTAGTACACATTTAGAGGGCTTATCTTTTGAGGAAACATAAAGAAGATAAATTTCCTGCCGTACTTTAACAACCTCTTGCTTCTGAATCCTAATGGAATCTTTTTATCAGCTGGAATGTGAATTGGCAAAGCTGCAAATATTGGGTAAAACATCAAGTAATAAATCTCTAAGGAGTAAGAATCCGGAAACTGAAAATTCAGGTCATGGTAATGAAGATACAGAAAAGGTATTCTTACAAAAAATAAATGCACTGGAGGAAAGAATAACATTCCAGAACAGAAAACTGAATGCGTATGTTTAGTGAATTGTACAGGAACAGTGTTCTGATATTTTCAGACATTAATGGGTATGATGGTGGCTGGTGGTTAGGAGATTAAGGACAGGACTTGAAGCCTGTCTCACATTTGTTTTTTATAAAGTCCAAACTAGGAGTATTGCAACTATCATTAAAGTGGCAGCTCTTATGTGGTCTGAATTATTGGATCCAGGTCAGCTTCTAGTAGAGAGATGCTGCCATTCCCATTACTGCTGATCTCAGTAAATAGGAAAGGGATTGAACAAAAATAGCTGGGATGAGTAGTTACATTGGACCAGTGCTTGGAAAAGTTTTCTGGGCCTTTAAACAGTAGAGATCCAGCAAAGTGCTGTGGGGTTTTTTTGTTTCTAGGTTTGGGTTTTTTCCCCACCTGTAATTCCAATGTGATTTTAATGGCTTCTTGTCATTCTTGATTCTGGCTTAGGACTTCATGAGTCAAATTCAGTCTAAAGTCAATGGCCAGCACAAAGTCTACACACGGAGAATCCTTCATAATAGGCATGTGGAGGATATCAGTGATGCCACAGACCTAGTGTTGGATGCCAGCATGGATCTGAAGCTCATTCTACAGAGTTCTTATGAAGGAAGAATTGCATGGCTCTCTTCTGATGAGCAGAAAGCTGTCTGTTCTCTCTCTGATGTTCTGCAGGACAGCTAAGGTATACCATTCATCTGGCCAGTTCTTGCTTTATTTTTGTGTCTAAGACCAATGAACACTGTTCCTGTCTACAGGTTAGTACAAAGAATCTGTAGTGCATCAGGCCCCAAAAGAATCAAATCATTCAGATTTTGCATTTGAGTGGAAATAGTATCCTGAAGTAGTACTGTTTTAAAGCCTGTTAATAAGGAGAAGGAAAGACTGTCGATCATCTCAAGGATGGAACAACTGATGGAGATGTGGGAGAATTTAAACATATGTGAAATTTGTTGCTGTTACTTGCCACTAATTTTATGCCAGTGCCTCACACTGCACCCGAGTCCCACACGGTTTCATTAATGCTGCAATTTGGACTGACATCGTTATCAATACTAAATAGCAAACTAAGACCTTCTCTTACTTGAGGAGGTGATTCCCTTAAGTTAATGATTACAGAACAATGCTGAGGGTGAAGTGGATGAAGCTTGGTGTTATGGATCAGTATAGGACCAGTATATCCACATATTAGGATCAGTATATCCACAGTTGTAGTCTCGCATCATCTATCACTTTCAGATTTAAAAAAAAAAATTGTTTTATAATCACTCATTTGTTTAAATTTGTTGTTTAAAAAAAGTCAAAGTTATGTTAACTTGTCCTTTTATCTTGTTTCAGGCAGAATTTAAAAAGATTTCCAAGTGGAAATGAAGAAAAGTTTTAATTTGGTAGTACAATTCTTCTTGATGGAATTGGAAACAGTGGGAAACATTCCCTTTGAAGAAGGTTTATCAAATAATCCATGGTAAACTTTTAAAGATGCTTCAAACTAGAACCTGTTTCTTATGATTCCAAGTTAATAATTTTTAACAAAACAAATTTATTACAAGGATCTGGAGTATTTTGAAACATCAGTGCTCCACAGACTCCATTTGCAGATAGCTGATGAGAAAGGGAACACTCTCTCCCCTCTCCTTCTCTTGGTGGTGTACTAGGCTGAAGCTTTGAGCCCACAAAGACTGATTTTTTTGTTGCCTTTATTTTTTTATTACCTATTTATGAAGCCCTTGATTTTTAAAAAGGAAGATAAAAGAATAAGCAAGCTATCCAGTTGTTTTTTAACAACCATGATAACGATTATTCTAAATTCCTACACAGCTTTATTTGTAAAGAAGCATTAGAAGTTGCTTACATAAATCTTTGTATGAATAACCTTGATGCTCAGTTGAGGGGAGATTAAAATTTAGACTGGCAGTATTTCAAGGACTGTTTTCTGCTTGAATACTCCAAGCTTGTCGACCTCAGGTATGCCTCCTTTTTGTGTTCAGGGATGTTTGTTAGAGCTGCAGGTAGCCCTGTACTTACAGGTTCCATTTGAGGTTGTTTATAAATAGCATTCTGCTTACTTTTAATGCCACTTTCTTAAGCCAGGGATCATTTTGTTTTGGCAAGAATAAATTAATAAATGACTCTTCTAGGGATGAAAGCCAAATCAAAGGTTTTTAGATGAGTAATCTTAGCACAGAATCTTTTTGAGAAAGAGCAATATTTTTATTAGTTGCAGTAATGATTTTGACTGTTACATCTTTTTCTTTTTTAAGAAAAATTTCCATTGATTGAAAAACTGGGAAACCTACTGAATTTCTAGAATGATTCTCTTTCTATAGTGTCTGATTACCGCATAATCTTTAAGGAATCTTCCAGTACCAGATGGAAGTACAGGAGTTTATTGCCTTCCTAGTCAGACACAGAGAAATTGGCCATGTATTTTTAAAGTGATTTGACTTGTGTACCACAGGGAATAGGTGAGCTTCTGTCCCCAGGTTCCTGGCAGGCCAGTGGACTGTCTCCTCTTTCTCAAGTTTGTCTGCAGAAACTGTTGTAGGTTCTTGCAAACCGTGCTCGCTTTATGCACAATTGTGATTAGTATAGTGGAACTGCTCATTTGCATAGTGAAGAAGGGTTTAAACAGATTTTAAATATGACAGTGCAAACAGAGAAAAGGAACACAATGAATCACATATTATTAGATGTTGATATTTGATGCTTAACTTTGAATGCAGTATTTGAATAAAATAAGATAAACTTATTTGTCTCCACTTGAGACAACAACATTGTAATGAAATGAAACAGGCTAGAGGTATTGTTTGTGATTCTTTCTTCTGAATAGGAAACAGAAGAAAATCATGTGCCATAGCACTGAAAAATTCAGTGCAAAACAAGAAGAAAATATCATTAACTTAGTGTTCTCCTCTGTGCGTTTCTGCACACAGGTTTAGCTCTTGTTGTGATATAATTCAATCACAGTTTTGTACCTGGGACTTCACAGCATACAGTATCATGGAAATGAAAATAAATCACATCTTTAGAGTGCACAATCAAATTCTCAGGCTGAAATTTAAGGACAAGTTTCAAATATTTCTGTTAAAAGAAATTTTCAGTGTAGCAGAGTAAGTGCCTTAAATTTTAAGAGCTATTTAGTGTAGCATTGGCCTGTGAACAAAGTTAACTTTGTGATTATAAGAACAGAAACATTTTGCAAAGCATCAAATAATTTAGGATTATTAAGAAGTTTTACCCAGATAGAGGTGGCTTTAAGTTCCCCAAAGTCCCTATGCTTGGTGTTTCTATGACTGGCTCTTGGACTTCAGAGGTCCATAGCTTGGTAGAAAACACCTGGCATAAGAATTGGTTCAGATTTTTGCTGTTAGAATCTGGGTCTTACCTCATCTGTTCCTAATACGTGAAAACAGAGTAAATATTGTTATGAATGGCCAGATTTGTTCACCCCTTGCTACTCTTCACGTAAAGTTGGAAACACAAAATGACCCTCACTCTTACAGCTTTACCTCAACTACGCACTTTCAGCACTTTTTTTGGCCCATGGGGAAGTCAGACTGGCACAGCTAATGATTTTCGGAGCTCTTTTCATATTACCTGAAGAGAACAAAACTTTTCAGGAAGCTCCCCAATGCACTCTGTGTCATGCTGGTAGGATATCCTCCGGGTTGTATGAAGAACTGTCTCATTGTATTAGCTCTTAGTATGGATTAGCCAGATCAGCTCCATTCATATGTATTAGGCCCCATACCAGTTGGTGATGGGCAATTTATGCACCTTCCCTGAGAAGCAACTCTCAGCCCAGCACTGTTCTTAAATTGAAACCTCATGGTCTGATGCTTATTTTGGCAGGGAAGTCCAGCAATAATTAATCAAATCCTCACACTAACCTGCTGACGCTCAAACTGCAGTGTTGTAAATCACCAGAAATTACATCCTTATGAAAAAGAATTTCAAGAAGAAAATAAGCTATCAACAGTTTTGTAGTATTTGTAGGGGGTTCTGGATCTGCTGTCAACATTTATGGTACTATTCTCTTTCTTCTCATGCTATTGCTACCTTCCTGCTAGGGATCTTCAGCAAAGACAAGACTTGTGGTTCCAGAGGCAAATAAATACTTTTTTTTTTTTTTTGTCATGTAATACAAAACATGGAGACTATTCTTACTGATTATAAAGAGACAGGGGGAAAAAAAAAAAGTCTTGCAAGTGATCTCATGATTACTGTGAACAGCAGTATTATGGAATTTGTGTTAATGATAGTCTGTTATGCTTAGTAAATATTGTGCAATGTATAAACTTTATATGGTCAAAATGTCTATTCTTGTCTTTTGCCTGCTTTTGCAACAGCATAATGAAAACCTGAGTCTTTCCCTATTCCTTCTCTTTGTAGTTTCTTAATAAGAAAAGATGGAATCTCTCTCTTATGTATGCAACCCGGAATTGCCAGTTAAGGAAAAGCAGATGCTACTAATGCTGGAGGATGCTTTCCAGGGTCTGGTAGCGCATACAGTATGCTGCATTGTGGACAGAAGAATGGTGGTGTTTAGTAAAGGATATCACAGAAGAAAGCAGGCAGAAAAGTGCTGCTCTCTTTTCCTCCCTCCTTTCATCATTTTTCTATTCAACTTTTTTCTATTTTCTTCCTCTGTTCTCATTATATTTCTTTGTGGTACCTCTGCTTCATTCTTCACATCTTTATGCCATCTCTGGCAAAGGCATGATTAGTGCTTTCCAGTTTTTCTCATCATCTTCTTGTCCTTTCCTTGCCCTTTCCTTGCCCTTTCTCTTTTTGTTGCAAATTGTCTCTTCTCACTCATCACTTGTCACCAGTGCCCCCCAATAGAGTTTGCAGGGACTGATGCAGGACTAGTTTGGAAGTCTCCACAGAAACAGCTGCAGCACCTGTATTTGCTGCCCGTGGAACAGATTGGCTCAGTGGTTTCTTCAGCCATTTGTTTTATAATTTGCATTTGTATTTGTTTAAACACAATATTATTTTGCTATTATTTTGTTCTTCCTACCAGTGCTAGCACAAAGTATAGCATGGGTTTTCAGTTCTTTCAGTCTCAGTTCTAGTAATATAGCATCCCACGACCTGGCTTGCAAGCCTCATCCTAGCTCTTAATCACTACCTCCTTTGTCCTTAATCCTAAATTTAATCCTAGTCCATTTATCTCTGGTATCTCCAGATACCTAGCTCTAAACGTAGGGTCCCTCTGGCATGGATCCTAGTTGTCAGACCAGTGATAACCCTAGAAACTGTCAGTCCTGTCCCAGTGACCCCTTCCATCTCCAGACTGTAAAACAGCCAGACAGATGGAATATATTATTTCATTCTGAGTAAGAAATTATGAATAGAAGAAGTATTTTCACAGACTCACAGAATGTTTGAGGTTGGAAGGGACCTCTGGAGGTCACCTTGCCCAACCCACCTGATCAATCAGGGTCATTTACAGGAAGCCACACAGGTCCGTGTCCAGACAGCTTTTGAATATCTCCAAGGATGGAGATATTTCAGGTAAGGAAATTTTCATTCTGACTTATGAAGGAAAAGAATAGAGAGTAGGAAAATCAAGTCAGGGCAACTCTCCTCTAGTCCCCATTGCTCTCCTTTTCCTCTTTCCAGCCTTTTGCACACCTGCCTTTCTCTTTTTGCTCTGAGAAGAGATCAGGTTTTTCGGTGGCAAGTTTGTATCTTCAAATATACTATCTATTGTCCTGGTTTGCTTTATTATTGTTTATATCATGCTAGTTTGCAGAGGCCCCACTGAGATTCCTTTTCATAGTGTTAAATGCTATATAAGCATACAGGAAGATGGGCTCTGTCCCACAGAGCTAGCAATCTGATTTTCTTGTCTGTATCTCTCATTCTGTTGGAATAATGACACTATAAACTATTTTATTATTCATTATTCTTCACTTTCTCTGCCTACCATCCCTTATCATAATTCATGGCTATATTTTCATGCTGATTAAATTTGTTTACATTTTTAAGGGGTGGTCTCAGTCAAATAAAGATACTTGGCCCTTGCTTTAATCTTTGCAGTAGTCTGACAGAAAAAAAAACTTTTCTTCTCTATAATAGTCTAAGTATATGTGAATGTCCCAGAATAGAGTTTCTAAAACAATAAGCTAAGGCAGAAGGCAAAAACAGCAGTGATCCTGAGAAGTCATTCACGCATGATAATTCAAAGTTCAGAAAGATGTTGTAAAATATTTGCTGGATGGCTTGTATAATTGCTGTTAAAACAGGGGCATTTTGTAAATACTGCAGATGGCCATGAGATGGCATATGCGGCCTTGAAAGGAGCTCTGAAACTTTGCTGAAATCTGTCCCAGTGGGATTTCTGTGTATTAGGAAGCTCCACAAAGGGCTTGGGCTGCTGGGAATAATTACCAGACAGGAGTTTGAAGAGTCTATAAGAGATGTCCTCATGTGAGAATTAGATATGTCTGATCTATTCTAGATGAGTGAAGAAAGGCATAAATACATTGGGTCAATCCATGTCCAGGACAGGGCATGGAAGGGAAAAATACCAGTCATGCTGTGTGACTCTGTCATTGCAGTGGCTTAGGAATGATCAAATTTCAATCAAATTTGAAAAAAAAGTATAGAAGTCTTAAAGGTAATTAAGTATTTGTGATTTTTGTAGAAACGTGGCTTAACCTAAATTAGGACACCTCTCCTTCCTCTCCTCCCCACAAAGAAAAGAGATGTTTCTCAGCTTTTCTAGGGTTCATTGAGCATCAGCCAACAAGGCAGTCAGCATGGACTTCTAGCAAGTTTGTCAGCATATATATAGCTTGAGACTAGCCCCTGCACATACTACCTTTTGCTTGGCCTTGGTGTCATAGGGAGCTTGGGGAGGCTGGGTTTACTGCAGTACGGAAGAAAGAGGTTGGAAGACACAAATCCAAAGGATACCTGGCCTCACAGGTTCCACCGTTTATGAAATTGCTTGTATTTAGGATTTCACTGGCTTTAAATATTAGCCAGCTACCAATGTTAGATTTCACAGTGTAATCTTTTTTCCCAAAGTATATTTGTTTCATAAAAAACATAAAAACAGAATCATAATATATAAAAAATACATATTTTATTAATATGTATTACATACATATTAGAGCATTCATTTGCCAGCCCAAGATGTAGCCTGCTTGTTATTAAATTAAACACCACTGTTGTATTATCCTGTCTGCACCCCCAAGCTAGAATTAGAAGCATTAAGTGTCTTTTTTCCCCTCACATAGGGAAAGAAATAATTGCAAAAGTTTTCCTTGGCCGCAGTGCTCCAGCTTGTGCAATGAATCCCATCTATCAAGTCCGCTACCCAGAAGCTAATTCAGTATTCAGGCCATGGAAACGCCTAGATGCATCTACTTCTGGCAATGGTATGTATTTGTAGGCACTTGTTGGCATAAAGTTAAGGTTAAATTAACATTTGTATTCCAAACACCTCTTTGACTTTGGGTTGTGTCAAGAGGTTTCATTCCTCAGAACACAATCTCTGCTCAGCTGAAGTGCATGTTTTCAAAGACAATAAGAAGCAAGAAGATTCCTCTTTGAATAAATGTTTATGCTTGTTTAGCTCACAGAGTGAAAGTGAGCTGTGCCACACTGCTATTTAGCCATTAGTCCACACTAAAAGTAGTTTACTTCATGCAGTTTCATACCCACTCTTTGTACAGCGGGATTGAGTGAGTGTTGCAAAGGGCAATATGCATATACCACAGACGAAATCTTCACCCTTAAAATCCACAGCCTTTATCTTTAAGCAAAATAAAAATAAGTACTGCTGAGTCATACACTGTTATAAGTAACCAGTTTAAATCTCTGTGTCATATGTATCATCTGAGTGATGGATTCTGCTTTACCCTATCTTTTTTGCAAGAGAACAGAGTGGGAATTGAGTAATAATTTTACCTGTTCACTCCGATATACCCTCCAAACTTTCAGATGCTAACTGGAAGCAACATCTGCCTCTTTATAAAGGAACTGGGCTTGTCTCTGGTTTCTTAGAAGAGAGGAAATGAAAGCTAATTTGGAAGGTGATCACACCATAATATGATGGAGTAGTTTTGAACAGTGCAGCAATGGAAGCGCTGCAGGAGAGCTGTCCATGCTCTCAGGATCTAAGCTAGTCTTTGACAGGCTGTGATCTTCATGCTGGAATCTTACAGTTGCTTATTTTACATGGGGTATTAGATAGCCAAGCTAAACTCCTTTATAGCCTGTGTGAGTGTATGGCAAAGAAAGTCTAATGGCAGAAGGAATAAAACTGATGCACCTTCATGGAAGGAGATACCTTTGACTCATTCACATCCTGAAATTAATACCAAACTTAGCTAAAAAACAATAATACATTTACTCTGTTTCCTCTACTTTAGAAATGCAGGCTTCCTTGGAACAGAGAAATTGTGACTGCAGCCTTTGGCATTGCAAGTGGTTTGTGTTTGACCATGAACGGGTCCTGCCAGAACACATTGCTGAGTTTGACTACGTTACACTTTGTTTTTCCTTCTGTGATATTAGAAGGCAAGCTTTGGATTTCACAGATCAAGAGAAAAAAAAACAAGCAGGTAAAATTAAATTCTGTTCTACTAACGTGATCTGACAAGTCCAGGTTTAAGGTCAATTCTCTTCTGTCCATTCTGTCAGAGCCAGATAAAACTTCTGTGGAATTCAGTGAGAAACTTTCATAGAATCATAGAATTGTTCTGGTTGGAAGAGACCTCCAAGATCATCGGGTCCAACCATTAACCTATCACTACCAAGTCCCCCACTAAATCGTATCCCTTAGGGCCTTGTCGAAACGTCTTTTGAATACCTCCAGGGATGGGGACTCCACCACCTCCCTGGGCAGCCTGTTCCAATGCCCGACAACCCTTTCAGTGAAGAAATTTTTACGAATGTCCAATCTAAACCTCCCCTGGCACAACTTGAGGCCATTTCCTCTTGTTCTGTCACCTGTTACTTGGGAGAAGAGACCAACCCCCATCTCTCTACAACCTCCTGTCAGGTAGTTGTAGAGAGCACTAAGGTCTCCCCTCAGCCTCCTTTTCTCCAGGCTAAACATCCCCAGTTCCCTCAGACGCTCCTCACAGGACTTGTGCTCTAGACCCTTCACCAGCTTCGTTGCCCGTCTCTGGACACGCTCCAGCACTTCAATGTCTTTCTTGTAGTGAGGGGCCCAAAACTGAACACAGTACTCAAGGCGCGGCCTCACCAGTGCTGAGTACAGGGGGATGATCACCTCCCTACTCCTGCTGGCCACACTATTTCTGATACAGGCCAGGATGCCGTTGGCCTTCTTGGCCACTTGGGCACACTGCCCTCTCATATTCTTAGTGACTTAACATCACTAGAATTTGTGTTCCTCTGCCTATCAGTTATTATGCAATTTGAATTACAATTATTTGGCTGAATCCTAATTGCATTTCCTATTGTGTAAAGGACACATAATTTCAGTGAAAAACAGTTTAAGAAGAATGCATCTGAGAATAGGACACGACCTAAACTATCAGCCTTTCCTTTGAATTTTATAAAATACATGACTTCATGCCATTATGCCAGTTGTTCTTGAAAAGAATTTTTTTGTCAGATTTGACATCACAAGAATGTAGCCTGCAGAAAAAAAACACATCAAAACTGTAGCAGGCTACAGATTTTAGCCTCAGAAATACATATTGTTATAATAGCTGCACAGAAAAATGCTTCTTCAGGTGGACATTTATATGCATAATTCTGACATTGCATTCATATGCATACGTATTGTGTGGCACCTTCAGTAGCTGCCTTTTCTGATGAAGGAGCCCTGCTAAATAGCTGATACATGAAACTGTGTAATAGTTTCTGAAGTGTTCCATTTTTAATTCTAGTTTGTGAATGGTGTTATTTCTTATACTTGATGGTTATGTTTTCAATCCATTTTTTTATGGTTTCACATAAACTTTTTCTTTACTAAAGCTTATTTAGAGGCAATGTTAAGAAAGAGGAGAAAAATTCTCTTCTTATTTTACCAAAGTACCATCTCTTTCCAGTGATCTGTGTTTGCAGTGAGATACTAGCAATTGTCCTCTCACTTTGCCTTTTCCTAAGGAACTGTTCTCTGTCTCTGCTCAGTTCCACTCTTCCCATACTGCTCGCTCATAATGGAAGAGTTGCCAGTTCCTTAGTGTTGGCAGCATCTGTTCCCTTCTCCTGTGAACCAATTGTCTGACCATCTTACCCAGGTCACTTTTATTTCAGGGAGAAGTTAGAGAATTAAACAGTCTTCAAATAAGTGAAAAAGACTCATCACAGCCTTTCTTGTCTTTTCACTATTTCATGTTAGTTTGGATTCACATTTTATAGCCTTTTTATGGTTTACGAGTAGTATAGTATTTCTATTTGCACTCCATCAGTTGAAGCTTTTTCATTTTAAAGGCAGGCGTGGAGTATTACAGAATTTGGCTGCATGTCCGGTAAAATTGTCATTTCTGATCTACTTTTGGCCTAGGTTTTGAATGTGAATGGGAACAGCCCGAGCAAGCTGCAGGACATTTCCAGACTTAAAAATACTTCAAAAGCTTATCATCAGCTTTAATGAATTTACTTCCTTAAATAATATTTATGATCTACTGAGAAATTAAGCTCTGATTTTTTTTTTTAAGGAACATTTACTAGCATAAATATTTTTACATTGGAGGCTGTGCTCCCAAGACAGGATTGGGCCAGGGTGCACACAGGGGAACAGAATGGGGGACTCAACTAGGATCATGAACACTGTGATCTTATTAGCAGCCCATAGTTTTGGTGCCTGTTGATATCGTCTCCAATTTGAATCTCAAAATTACAGTGATATCACTTTATCACCCATCTGACCTTTGTAACAGTCATTTCATTTTAACATATAGAGTGACATGGCTGGAGCACACTAGGTCTCCCTCAACAGACCCAATACTGAGCAAGGGGAGTCCCAGACACTGGATCCAATTAAGTCTGTTTAAAGATTAAATGTGTCTGATTACTTTAACTGAAGTTTCTTGCACGACACTTTTGGCCATACAACTATTTTCAAACCTACGTTGTCTTGCAGCCCAACCGGGAATATTTTGATGCAAGCCATAACCATGTGGTCACTCTTGAGGGCATTAGAGGCTTAAGCAGTTTTTCAGCCTGAGCTGGTACCAGCTGAAAAAGTCCAGGGAAGATATAAACATCTTACATAAACACACTCCCAACTTACTCAGTCTTGACATCACACACAACCCATGGCATAAGGTAAATATCAGCGCTTGAAATTCCTGGAAAAGCACTCTAACCATGACCACAGTTATAAAAGCCTAAAATCTAGTCCTGCACCTTATTAATTCTAAGGCCCTTGCAATGTAAGAAGCCTTATGATCGTGTTATGGCATCTTTGTTCTCACAGGGCCTTCACTTCTTTTTGTAGTCACAGCCTAACCAAGTGAATAAGCTGTGTGGCATTTTTGCTCAGAGACGTCTCTAAGGCATAATTCCTTTCTTTTTTTGCTTCCCTTAAGAATTGAATTTATTGGTGGCCTGTGCCAGATTATCAAAACCCAAGCCCTGGCTTTAATTTTGCTGTCTCAGCTGCACTGAATAAGGGGTGGGAGCAGAGACAGTTCCTAGCCTTGAGGATGTGCATATACACTGTTAGTCTCTCTGTTACTGCATGTATCTGTCTGCAGCAGCACAGCTGTGCTGGCTGGAGCTTTGGCAATAAAGCCAATACTCAGCCCTTTTACGGACTCTCATTCATTCCTATTGCCCAACCAGCTTCTGGAACAAATGTTTCTCTCTGTTCTTTATTCCCTTTGAATCAGTACATTTTAACATTATTTAAAGGGCTCAGTCAGAGTCAGCAGAGTTAAACTTTACAAATTTGAGGCACTGAGACTCTTAAAAAGTTTTTTTAATGATCATTTAACAGTAGATTTAATATTTTGTACAAGTCGAAGTCAGGCAAACAGAGTACTATCTGAATAGAATACCTCTCAAATAATTTGAACAACAAACCAACACAGGAAACAGAACTCTATTGGGGCACCCAGGAAGAGTCCAAAAAGATGCTGCCTTGTCTATTTGGCCTGTCAATTAAGCTTCAATGAATCTTTTCAATACATAGTAAGATATAAAAAGAAATAATAAGAGCTACCAGTTCAGGTCTGCGGTTCTTTGTTGTTATTACTTAGGTTTTTATCAGATTAAACTTTTAACTTAACTCTTGACTATTACACATTATTAAACCTGTGCCTCTCCAGAGTTTCTTGGGCATCCAATCGCAATGTCTAGTTAGTTCAGTTCAGAGCAAAGCAGAAAATCCTTATTGCCTCTCAGAGGATGTTCTACCATCTAGCTCATAAATGATTGCATTTGGCTTATTTGGCTGTCAAAATATATCTATATTCCATTCACAAAGAAAGACATTTATTACGTGAAGTGTGTATTTCATATATTATATTTTAAACTAGTGGGCAGTCTAACATATTCCGTATGTACAGGATAGGTTTGTGGTGATGTCTTGAGGTTTGGGTGACACCTCTAAATGCTTTAAACAATTCTCATGTGTCCTAAGAACCTTTCTTTGTTTTTTTGTAATATTTCTAGGTCATAAATCAAACTCCTAGATTATAAAACCAAATACTAATACATCTTACATATTAGTGAGTTTGTAAGATTAGTAAATTTCTGAGTTAGCCCATGTGACTCCAGAGCAGTTTATTACCATCAATGTCACATAAAATCAGGACAGTCAAAACTGGCCCAAAGGTACCTTGTCTCGTGTTTCTAGCAAACTACGTAAGCAGGGATGACACAGTGGCTCTGTTGAAGATCATAGCAAAGCTCTAGCTCTTAACATCCATGAGATGACAGTACACTAAACAGAAAGGAAATGCAAGTCTCTTTCTTGTATGTAAACTATATTGGCAATTTAAAAAAAAAAAAAATTGTCACACTTTATTCCTTTCTTCAAGCCTCATTGCAGCTGAGTGTCATCAGCCAACTAAAGGCTCTCACTAACCTAGATGGAGTCCTGTTTTCTAATGAAGAAGCTGCAGAAGCATTACAATATATTGCAGGATCAAAGATGACCCAGGTTTGATGGTCTGTTTTGCTGTAACTTATAGCGAGTGCTATGGAAAAGGAAAGCTTTAGGAATAGGTCTGCACCTGTTTTTTTAAAGAACGTTTCGTCTTCTGTTTTTTGTGAAGATAGAAGTTTTGTCCTTGCCTCTGGCAGTAGGTCAGAAATTATTTAGTAAACACCAATCTTACAAAGATGTTTGCTGGTACCAAAAATTATATTCTAGCATGATCTTGGAAACGGTCATGTTCAAGTTCTGCTGAATTCAGAATGCAAGAAAGTAACTATGTTTGCCAAATAGAAACAATGAGAGGAAAACAACAGGATGAACCAATAGTTCTACATGCTTTTTAAAGTATCTAGTGCCAAATCCCTTGTCTTAAGGTCTTTTCAGTAAGTAATTTTTCAGAGTATTTTATATGCAGATATGAAGCAATCCTTTGCAACCCCTGAGCACAAACTTGTTCTACTTAAGCTCTGGACTATATCCCAAAGCACTCCTGAATCCTAGACTGATTCTAAGCTAACCCACTCAATGGGCTGTGTAGGTTGGAACTCAGTATCATACTAACACAACTTTTATATGGTCACAGCACAGTCACAATGAAACTATGTCTGCTCACATGCTGAGTGAGATCATGTCTTTCTGCAAAAAAAATGGATAAATACAGAAAACAGACTATAGTTAATACAGAGCATTTTAATGCGGTCTACCTTCTCTGTTTTATGTACTGAGAACTCTAAAAACTTGTTATGTGCAAGATCTATAGGAGTCTTGCAAAACTATTAAACTTACTAGATCTATGAATTATTATGTCTTACATATGTATTATATATCACTTATTATATGTATTATTACATATCACTTATTATATGTATTATATCACTTATTATATGTGTATTATATATCTATATATTATATATTACCTTCCCCTTCCAAGAATAGCAGGATTTTTATGCTATTTACTATATGCTAAGCTGTAAAGTATGTATAATATGTCTAGTTATATTACATACTTAATGCACTGTTTTCTTTTTTTTTTCTCAGGTGTCTCTGTTAGAATATCCTAGCACTGATGAAGGAAAAACTCCCATTCTGTGTATTTTCATGCACTAAAATTCTGTCTCAAATTTGCAAGAATAAGGTGGATTCTCAGATGCATCGTAATAACTGGTATTCAATGGTAGGGCTGATGCTGTTTAATATATTTAGGTTAACGTTTAGATTAATCTCTGTAAAAGTTTTCTTTTGTTGTCTTAGAGCTCTGAGCATGGCCATTTCCAGATGCCTCACAGGAGGTCCAGGATACCCTGAAGAGGGCATTTAAGTTACTCATTTTGCAGTGCAACTGTCTTTTTAGTATTAACAGATTTTTAAGATGAAGGGGTACTAATAAGATTCTCTAGACCAACTTTATGCGTAAAGCAGGCAAGAAAGCATTACATGGTAATTTCTACATCCATTTCATACCATCCCTTTGAGCTACAGCAGATTTTACAGTAAACCATCCCGATTAGGATTAATTTCACCTAACTTTGCTTATCCACAGTGTAGATGAGAACCATATTTGAACTAATCACCCTACATTCCTTTTATAGGCAGTGCAGAAACAAAAATAGTTTGGGGACATGAGTCACCGCACAGTTTAGAGGGTTACTGTAGGTTCAAGTGAATTGCATCCTACCAGAGAGCCCGACCAGCCACCACAGATGGAGGTATTTCTGTTGCTGATACTGTTTTGCTGGTATGAAACCCACTCTTAGTGCTTGTTTAAAGATTTCAAGTAACAGTGAATCTACCAGATTTCTCCTCTCTCTCTATCATGTCTATCTTGTACCTAATACAAATTTGGCTACTATCAAATTTAATCCACCGGGTCTCATTTTGTCTCTTTCTGGTGTTCTAAAGAAGCAGAACCAGATGTTCTAAAAAGAATGAAAAGTCTTTTCCTTATTTAGCCAAAATCATCCCACTTTATCTTACCTTAAAGAAAATAAGTTAAGTTGAGCTTCTTAAGTGTCTCATTATAAAGTGTTTTTTTATTTCTCATGACATTATCCTAGTTCCTTTTGGAACATGTTTCATTATGTCCACACAGTTTTTATATATGGCCTCCTACAAAACTATACACAAACTTCCAGCACTGGACTGATAATGACATACCCAGAAATAATTCTGCTTGCCTAATCCTACTCACTAGTCCAATGATTAAATATTAGCTGTCCTTGTGGCAACAGTGCAAGCTCATATTCTTCTGGTTTTCTATCATTACTTCTAGTCCTTTTCAGTGTTCCTGAGATACTGTCTTTTATCATGGGAGTGTGAATTTCTCTGTTCCTTGCTACATAATTTACAGTTTGTTCTATGCAGAAATGTGCTTTTTAAATAGGGCCACCATGTTAGTCATTATAAAACTGTTGTTTATAGCTGACCTTACTAACATCTTTATGTTATGTCATCTCCTAATTTACCAGGAAGGCATTCTTGCTCTTTTTTGCTAGGTCATTGAGAAAAAGAATTTCAAGCAGAACATCAATAAAAATACTCTGTAAAGTGATGATTTTCTTTCTACAGTTAGATTTGGAGATCTATCCTCTAACCAGTTTTTGTCTAACAAAAGTTACCTTCACTTTTGGATATCATTATTTTTTTATTACATTCTCAGACAGAAGCTATTAATCTTATCAATACATTTAAATTTTCATCAAAAGCAATTTAATATTAATTTTTGTTTTCTATGCACCATACTGGAATCTATTAATAAGGCCATTAACTTGTAATTATTCACTGTATTGCATATCAGCCTTTCTGTGATACCTAAGGAGGATATCAAGGTAACTGACCTATTCTGGTTATCCTATTTATCCTCAATACTATTATAACTTCAGTTTGTTCATAACCTTCTAGAACTTCCCAAGCATACTATCATTTGTATGAAACTGATTGATGAGTGGCTCAGAAAGTTCTTCAACTGGTTCATTAATATCCTTGATTGAAAAATGCCTGCTTTAAAAATGTTAACATGAGTAGTTCCAGTTTTAGAGTCTTTTTATTAACAAAATGCAAAGTATTTCTTTAGCCATGTAAATTATGAGCATCTCATCATGGCTCTTCCCAAAGGCAGAGGAAAATACGCATTGAAATTATCTTTCTCTTCTGTATTCTGATTGACTATTTTACAGTCCTTGGAGAGGATCAAGCCTATAGCATTGCTTGAATCTCATTAGGTCCTGATTATGATCTCTGACTATATTAGCCATCAAATTTTCATTGACATTTTTAGCTTTCATTTTCAGCAATCTGTGTTTCTAACAACTGTTTTATTCTCACTGCTATCATTTTTCCTATTTTTCATTCACTTCTGCTGTAGCAGAATAAAAGGGCCATGGCTTGATCCAGTAGGGCTCATGAATATTTGCTTTAGTCTGTAAACTTAAAAGGGTGAAGATGTTTTTAACTGTAAATGAAAAAGTGTGTAACGATTAAGTGTTTAGTGTTTAATCTTCTGCATCTTTAAACTTCTCCTAACTAGCCTTCACATTTTTTAGCTTAAGTTTTTGTGTCACTCATTTTGCTCATGACTGCTTTTGGCATATGAAAGTTGCCCTTTTTAAAACACCAAGGGTATATAAAGGACATGCTTATGAGAGACGCTTGCTTGTTTTTTTTAAAGAATTGCCTCCTAAGGCAAGACAAAGTCCTTAATCTACTTGCTTCACTTAAGGATTCCAGGAATTCCAAATGCTCTGGAAGTATTTCAAAGGAGAGTGTCAGTGAAGCTTCAAGAATATTGAGCAATTTTTTAAAGAGCAAGGACACTGGTGGCAACGATAATGAGAGAACCAGACTGATTCAGGAAATTGCAGCCAGCTTCTTTGCATTCTCTCCCTGATCAGTAGCAATTGGCCCTGTGAATTTTTCATTAGAAAATTCAGTGGCTATGCTTAGCTTATTTATTCTGCAAATTTTGAACACTTTTTTTTTCTGATAACACAAAACTATAAAGTTGAAACATGTTGAAACATTAGTTCTCCTAGTAAATTCTATAAACATAAATTCTCTAATGCATATATCAACACAGCTTTCCAATATTGACCCTGCAAATATACCCTGCGCTAAAATTCAGAGGCTTAGGCATATTTCAAGTCTAAAGCCAAATGAGCTTTGCAATGTGCATATTGAACTCTCTGTAATAATCCATTTCTTGTAATCAGGCAGGATTAAAATTTCAGAGTTCTACTGAATACCAGTATGAAAACCAGATTGCAAGAGAGCTAGTAGGTCTAATTTCAAACCAGCGAACATTGAGAATAACCCTTTGAACATTATCTCTCACCTTGAAAGACTACCTAAAATTATAAACTAATTAAGCAGTCACTTGATGAGCAGCAGGACTGAAGGAAATTGGTTTGCCTTAAGAAAGAGCCTTGTCTTTGGATTATCCAGTGTCTAATATCAGATGGGAGCTCTTGGAGTTTCTCAGATCATTCAGAACAGATCTCTCCTGGATCCTTTGGTGTCTGGCATTGGGCTGAGCCAATATTGCAGCCATTCCTTCACTGGGATCGTCACTTTCTAACTCTCATTCAGCTGCTCATTTTCATGGAATTTGTAGGAAGTGGAGTAGTGCTTGTCTGACAGATTGGGCCGAAACTCACCAATAGGTTTAAAAATTAGTGGTAAGGCTAGCAGATGGATATACAGATAGGACAATCACATTAGCCTTGTTTCCTTAGGAAACTGAGCTAGCAAAAAGCCGCAAGAGTCAGTGGAGGAAGATCCAAGGTCATCCTAACCTGTTCTGATCCATCAGCTGAAATCATGTTAATCTACCCAGTACGAAAGGTTAAAAGCTCCTCTGTCAGTTCAATTTGTTATTAGAATATAGAATAGCCAGAGGAAAATACATTTCTGCTGATAAGCATAGCATTTCATTCTATGTGAAACAGGGAATTCATGTTTAGAAAAATTGCCAGGAAAATTTATGCTTTAGCATATGTCATATATGTTTTATGACATCAGAGAGAAGGGATTCATAAAGGGTAGGATAAATATTTTGGAAAATAAGATATTATAGCCAAAAAATGTTCTTCAGTCATCACCAAAGCCAGTATAACGGCACTGAATATTTAAGTGATTATTTGTCTTAGATACAACCTAGATACAATACTGGATATTTTGGGCCCCTACAGTACAATTAGAATTTTTTGGTTGGGACTCTGTGACCTTTTCTTTTCTCCATTGTGCAATGATTGTCTAACATAGTCTAGTATTACTGGAAAGGGGGAGTCGTAGTCATGCAAACAGGTTATAGATAGGATCACTGACAGCTCTGTCTTTACACGAAGCTTGCTGCCAGGTGTCTAAAGTCACACCCCATGTAAGAAAGTCCTTTCACAACCAGGGCAGCAAAATATATTTGATACCTATATTTATTTGTTTCTGTTCAAGAGTATTTCAAACAACAAAATTACTGAATTTGTTAATCTACGATGTAGAGAAAAGATTAATTAGTCTGTATGTAAAAAGCAGGAAGAACTATAAAGTTAGGATAAATTCTGCTCTGACTTTGCACTCAGCCTCTTCTAGACTAAATATCCAGCCTTGGTGTTAGGCTGAAATCCTGTTTCCATTAAAGTCTTGTTGTAGAATGAGGATGTGTAAAGCAGACTAGCCAATAAAATAATCATGTATTGCAGAAGGATTTAAATTGACCAAAACTATTCAAGATCTAATGCAGACAAGAAAAAAATGTCTATGTTCAGATAGCTTCAACTGCAAAGGTACATTGGGGAGCTGGCATACTTATGTTGCAGAGTCCTTATTTTTGGAGGAGAAGCTGAACTTCTTTGAAGTTTATTAAAGATGAATAGTTCTGTTGCATAATGGGGAAATATCACATCCTGCATGTAAGAAGTTGCCATTGATATTACTAGGCAATGAGCACAGAAACTGAGCACAGAATAAATAGGTGGAATTAATTTACAGATTAATTGACTGGCCGGTTTCTTTCAGTTCTAGTACTGAGTTTTATTACAGATCACTGTCTTAAATCTGGATGACCAACACACTTCAAAATTTCCAACTTGGAAAAATTGGAGCATTTAAGATGGGCATCATTTAGCAACAACATCTCACACAAATAGAAGGAATAGGGTCTTAACCTCCAAGAACTCACTTCAGGTGAAAACTGCATTTCAACACTAGATGGTACTATATTTACCATGGCAGTGGTAATTCAGGCTGTTAGGCTGGGACATAGTAGAAATGTTTCTTTATAGTGAAATATTATAGAGGTTGAGTTTTTACTTGCTGTCAATGGAGTAAGTTTTTCAAATACTGAAAAATCTGAGCATATCTTTAGCAGAAAATGCTTCAGAGTGTATCTTTAGCAGAACTGAAGAAAGAGTGAGGCAGAACAGTTATGTTCCAGCAAAATAGGTATTTCTTATTAAAATGTGCGTATTTATGTATGTTTAATGAGCTAATTGATCTAGTTACAGTTGGAGCCAGTAACACAAACTGTGTCACTTGTAACTTGTTTTACCTTCTGTATCAGCCACCTTTTTCTATTACAGCTCACTTTATGCCAAGTGCATCTTCTTTATTTTTCAAGGCATTTCAAAGCTCGCCAAACTTACAAGACTTCGTGTAAATAATAACCATCTTATCAGCCTCAGAAAATATGTGTTTGAAAATCTGTCTCATCCTCATTACATTTCCATTGAGAATAACAGAATCACATCTTTCATTGGTTCAATAAAACTTACTCCCTAATAAAGCTATACATAAGTAATAACTTTGTTACTACCAACCAAGAGATACACCATTTAAAGGTAAATATTTACTATTTCAAAGATTAAATTGTTTTTTATTACATTAGAAATGCAATGTTTCCCCACTTGTTTAAGTATAGAGGAAGCTATACTTAAACATAATTGGAGGTTCTGCTTGTGCGTGCTGCATTCATCCATCTTTACAGTGGAACCTGAACTCATGAGAACCCCAGTCTAACATTTTTGGATTGATACTCACTCGTGAGAAGGAGGTACTGAAACCTCCAGCTGAATTGGGTTCAAAATGTACTGCAGAAATAAACTTCACTTATACCAGGTAGGCTAAATCAATGTTTGCAATTCATGGAATAATTCTGCAATTCATGTCAAATAACAAACAATTACACCCGCAGCGGTTCCAGTTCTTTTCAGCCTACCTGGAACGCTAATGTATGTATTATAAACTTTGTTGACCGGATTCAGATTAGAGACTGAGGCCCTGATTCTTATTTATGTTCAGACTCTTTAAAACTGTGTGAGAACACGAAAGCTTTTAAGGCAACATTGGTATAGTCACTCACTTTAAGGGCTTTCTTGTGTGATAAAAAGTGCTATTAATCTAAATGAAGATATTTGGATTTTATTAAGTGATTTCTCAGTTTTGAGTCAGGCAGATGACGGCTGAAGACAGAGCTGAAAAAGTAGTCTGAATGCACCTATATATAGATGTTTTAAAGTGATAGTAACAAACCCGTGCTTTTTTCTACTTAGGGATTACCTAATCTGATCGTTTTGGACATGAGCAGAAATTGAATAGTCTGGAAACAAGATCACTACCAACTATTTGTATTATTCCATCTTCCCTCTCTCAAAGCCTTAGATGGCATCACAGTAGTAAGTTATTCTGTATGCAGATTATTACTATAACTTTTTTAAAAATAGTTCTTTAACAAATCAGCTGATCAGACTTAATATGTGTATAATCTTTTCATGTACTCCATAATACTCCATTGTCTGTTTCTTTCTCTCTTTAGTCATTTTGGGGTAGAAATTGCCTCTTTTTGTAGTAGTACCTAGCACAGTAGTGTCCTGGCACATTGCTAGGATTCACAAGGTTTTAATTATAATTTTGGATCTTAATCATGTCTAACACTTATGAAATTAGTGTACATTATTTACAAAGCTATATTGTGAACTAACTGAGAGAACACAGGTATCTCCATTAATCTGTTCCATAAGAAAACAGTTATCCAGGTCTGCTCATACAAAGACAAAATAACACTTCTAAGTTACTTTGATTTTAAACATTTTTAATTCATTGAATTGTAAAATGTGTCTTGCCTATATTACTATAATAGCTCTTGATCTGCATTAATATAGCAGACATCACTTTCAAATGCATTTAACAGGAGCCAACAGAAGGAGAAAGTGCAAAAGATTTGTTTGGAGGCAAACTCACCTCTGACATGATTGCGGACAGACTGTGACATTCAGACTTCACAGAAATGCAAGAATTAAATTGGACAACCTCTAATATCAGGTGCAGTGATTTTCAGAAATGCATTCTCTATTAAAAGTAGTGTCTAATATTGTGGTTAGAACATGGAAATCTAACGCTAGAACCTATATTTAGCAAATATGCCTGATAATTCCCTAGTGTTCGTAGGCCAAATTCCCTTGACTAATCCATAAAATGAGTGTAACTTTTCATCACAAAAGGTTATTTTCCACGTATTCTTTCTCTAGATGCTTCCATTTTTCATTTAGGCATTGGTGCTGCCTGCACACAGTTTGACAGAAAATGTCTAGGAGAGGTAGAAAACTGGCTGTAGACCAAGTATATCTAGAAGAGAGATTTTATTTGATCAAAATCCATCTGATCTGATTCCTTTCAGAACAAATTCAGTCAAAGTGAGAACAGACATCTACGTATGTGCAGTGCTGCTTCTCCAATCTTCTGATTTCTGAAGAAGTTGTCCATTGTAGATCTACAGGAATTTGGAGCAAGAATGACCTGTGATTGGTTGCATTAAATGCATCCTTAACTGAACACTAGTATGTGCTCACAGTGGGACAGGCACTGTTCTGCAACAAAAAGCATTTTACACAAGTCACACTTGTTTGCAGGCATTGTCCCTGATATTAATCTTTAGGAAAGTATTTCCATGGGTTGTATGTATGTATTTGTCTGCACCTGTCAGTGAAAGTCCCTATGTGTAGTCAATTACCACGGCACAGTGCACAATCTTCATCTTTTGATCTTAAACAGCCTAGAAGGCCTTCAGCAACAGTATCACCATATCGGGAATATCAGAGTCAATGCTCTGGTGGAATTGAGTAGGTCTTGCTCATAAAGAAATTGTAACTCCTTTTAGTTTGATTCTTAGTTTCGAGAGATTATTTTAAGCCATAAGGACAGATACAAGTATTTAAACATTCTTGTCAGGATTATTTTCTGCAAGGACATTCATTCCCTGGAGGCTTTGTTGTAAAAGGTTGTAAAGCAATACTATAACACGGACTATGTGCCTTTTAAGGTATTACAATTGCAAGCCCTGAATTTCTTGAAGAGATATATCAACAGCACAGTTACGAATTCCTTAAAATGACTTGAGGAATGTCTCTCTGACCAATAGAGTATCCTGCTTCTATCATTCAGTAGTTACAAGCACCTTGAAAGCAGGCTTTGATGCAGCTGAGGTACACTATCGCAATCTGTGTGGTGCTTTGGCAGGCCTCAGGATAAGTGGAGAATGGAATACTCCATCTGAGCAATTGCAGCTCCAGTGCTGCTGGAAAGCAATGAAAACAGCCTAAGAGGTACGGAACTGGAATTCCAGTAATGTGATATAGAAGCAAACAGAGCAGACTGTTGAAAGCCCTTGCCTTCAGTATCAGAATCAAATCAATTGTTTACTGCTGGAAAAAGAACTGTGAATTTGTTCTGAGATTTTCATTAGGGTGCTACTTTCATAGGAGCATGTTGCATTTCTTACCCCAAAACCAGCATGTTATGGATCTGTTCATGCTATATATCTTATTTTTCTATGTCACTTGTATTCTAAATCCATATTTGTCTTTTTTTACTTAATTCAGAGCTGTAGAGCTGCTGCTAGCAGACCAGTTTAGAAATGTCTGGAGCATAATAATCTCATTTCTTTCAGCGGTTTAATCTTCCTTCCTAATGCCAAGGTGGGTTCATGACACAGTCTTTTCTATTTTTCATAATATATTAATGATAAACTAATTTCCTTTGACTGAAAATACAGTCTTTTATCTCCTTTAATACCCTGTTGTTTGTGGTTTTTTGTAACACCAGCAATCAATCAGCACAAAGCTGATTGCAACCACTGTTTCAATTTTACAGTATTGTTGCAGTAATCTGATCCAAAATCAATGAATTGCACCAAACTTTTTTAAGCATTTTAAATTGACCAATCATTTTTCTGAATCAGAAAAAATGTAATTGGCAGTTTTGCTAATGTGTTAGCAGAGGAACATTCTGTTTGATTAATTATGTTTCCTTTTTACAGGTATTGTGTCTGAACTACAATCACGTTGAATCAATACTGCCTGGACAAAAGCTCCTAAATCAGGTAACAAATAGGCAGCAGCTGTACTGAAAGGTGGCCTCCCGTGGCTATGAACAGGAGGGACTTGCCAAAGGAAGCAAGTACCTCCACTTTTAAAATATACTTTTATGTCTCCTTTACTCTGCTGAGGACAAAGGAGGTGTCTTCAGTGTCAGTAGCTTTGGATCTCCCTTTTTTTTCCCCTCCTAGCTTGAAGAAACCCGGTACGTGTTTGGTTGGTTGGTTTGCACACATATGCATTTTGACATCATCTAGTTGGCATTTCTTTCCTAAGTTCTTTATGAACAACTTGTTAGGCCACTTCTTCATCAAACTAACTATACCAGGCTGCTGTCATCTGTTCTTTGGGTCCTATTGCATAGGTGGTTAGGCATACATTGAAGTCTTTTCACCTTCCTACAAAGGATTTCATTTTGAGTAAGGGAACCACCTACCTCTCTCTGGCTGCTGGTTTGACCTGGGAGAGTGTAGACATGTATCTCTGATCAGATTGATCATTCATATTCTGTTTTCATTCTTAACTTAAATTTGTACAACATTACACTACAAAATTTTAGGAATATATTCAGATGGTGAGGAATATATTGAGATAGTATTTCCGTTGCTTGAGCCTGACCTGTGAAAACTCAGCTGCCTTACACTATATAGTATTCTGATGGCAGTCACAACCTCTTGTTAGAATCAATGAGTTCAGCCCATTCAGACTACAGTACCTTTTATGAGCGTAAAGAAGGCTTTTGTGTATTCCTCCAAAGTTCTTCTGCAATGCTGTGTGTAGTCTAAGCAGTCATTCATCCTCCCATTAAACCTCTCTTCCTTTGCTCATTTCATAAGTAATATTCTTTTCATCATCCTCTGAAGGAGATGATCATACTTCTTTCTTCTTCCTTTTGCCATCAACATTAGATCAGCCTGTATCCTAAAGAGTATTTTCAAATTACCTTTCAGTTTGCATTTCTTATCTGTGCACTCTTTCAGGACTGAAACATCTGGGACCTGTCAGGATTCATTTACTTATTTCTGCACAGATAAGGCAACATCCATAGTAAAATTCAGTTTTATCGTATCAGACAAGTCTTGCAAAGTCACCATGCAGAGTTCCCCCTAGACATTGGTCAAGTTTTGTAAAAGTAACGGTGACAGAGCATCAGAGAATCCTGCAAAACCTAGTTGTTGTGCGCATACTTCTCAAGACTTCACCCAGCTCTTCTTGTCTTCATTCTTTGCATACGCTCAGCATCTGGAGTGTAGGAAAAACATCAACGTGTTTTCAGATCTTCTGGGGAAAAGGGATTTTGGCAGAAGAACACATGGGTATGGGCTGTTTGGGCTTCCATCACAGTGTGACAAATTTCTGTGCTCATTTTGTTTATCTGCTTCCTCATGAGAGATGAACATTCTCTATACAGACTGGGGGCTCAAAAAGGAATTGAAATAATTGCTCAGTAACTGTAGGAATGCCCCTCTTGTTGATGGGAGGGATTTTTTGACACTAATGCCTTCTTAGTTTCCCTTTCCCTTTTTAAATATTGACATATTTTAGCTTTCTTGCAGGCCACAGAAAGTTGGCTGATGTTCCCAAACTTAGTGCAAGTCAACATAAATATTCCATGACGTTTCTCAGACAGCTTTTTCAAATGTGACTTACCCAGAGTCACTGATTTAAACATGTCAGATTCTAGCTCAGTAGCTGCTACTTAACAACCTTTAAGTCAATACTGGAATGGAAATTATTTCATTATTACTGTATGATATGAAAAACATTGCCCTTTTTTTCCCCACAAATGCAGCACGGAAGTATTTAGTGAACAACTATGCTTCATTTCAGGTTTATTGATACTTCTACCATCTTCAGCTAGTAATGATCCAATACCATGGTCAGGATTACTTTTGTTACTGATATACTTTCAAACTCTCTCTTACAGTTCTTAATGTTACAAGCCATTGATGTCCCCTTATGTGCATTTGCTCTTTTCATCAATTTTTTGCACATTTTTACTTCTTACTGTCAATTTCTTTATTTTTCCATTTATTATAGCTGCTTTTAGTTTCCCACTAAGTAGATACTGTCTTCTTAATGACTGTTGCCTTCTTTCTCAATTGTGAGATATTCTAGGAACAAAAATGTTCTTAAACTTTCCCCAGATCCTCTTGACGCTTTCTTTGGAAGTAGAATTAGCTCTTAATTTTCGTAGCCTTGTGAGATAAGGCTGTGTAAAGCATAAAATATACATATTACATATTTACACATCTTAATACAAATTAATATTACATATTAACATACAGTTTGGATATTGTTTTGTTTGTGATGTGTGAATGTAATCAAGTCACTAGCTGCTCAGCAATCACCAATATTTAGTGGTTTTATGGAAACTGAGGTTGCTAAGCACATCGTTTCATTAGCTGGGTCGTAAGGAAGAAGCAAAGCTAAAATTAGAACTGTTTTTTCCCTTCTCTTTCTTAATCTATTAGCTCATGCTACCTAATTACAGGTCAGACATAACAGAAACAAAGCTTTTACAAACAAATTAGTAGAACAGTGCATGTTATTTTATTTTGCGCTATTGTCATTCAGCTGTTGTCAGAATATACCCAAAGGCTGCCACAAGTATTTTACTAAATTAAACAGCGGTTTACAGCTGTTTTCTTTTCATGTCCTCAGACTTCGGTGAGCAGAGG
The DNA here is from genome assembly GCA_009819775.1 of Phoenicopterus ruber ruber. Classification (NCBI taxonomy): domain Eukaryota; kingdom Metazoa; phylum Chordata; class Aves; order Phoenicopteriformes; family Phoenicopteridae; genus Phoenicopterus; species Phoenicopterus ruber. Next base: position 7,195,155 of record CM020219.1, read on the forward strand.
AGGGGTTTTTTGTATTTGTTTGATTTCCATGGTCTGGATCCAGAAAAGTTGACCTAGCTTCCACAGAATAGAAGTTTATATATGGAGTATTTCCACCTCCAAGTAGATTTATTTCATTTTTCATCAGATTTTTTTACCATATACAGGTGTAATTCCTATGAAATCTGCTCCAGCGAATAGTGAAATTCCAGTCATCATATATACCCTTCATAAATTTTTTTGGGGGTGGGAAATGCTGAAGTTCTTTTGTCCAAGGAAAATTGTGGCATCATACTCTTGTTTGCTTTTTTGGTTTAGGGGCACAGAATTTGGAGAAAACGTGCCCCTGATAATGCAGAGTTTGGAAGATTTTCATCTGGGCTATAATGAAATTATGAACATGGCCCAGCTCCAGTTTAGCAGGCTAAAAATCTTGAAACTTCTGATTTGCAGGGTAGGTGGTAGCAGCTTTTTTAAGCATTTTACAGTACTTTCCTTATGTCCAGTCTTCACTCAGTGCCTTGGATTTGTGGGGGACAGTCTTCTTTGGTCTTGACCCCAATAAGAATGATACCCTAGGTTTAATTCTTGCCCTGGCCCCAAGATCCTTCAGATATTGAACGGTGAAATTCTTCCATGCTGCACCACTGTGCCTCACTTGTCTTTTACAAGTGCAGAGCAGGGTAACCATCATGTGGAAGATATATTTGTCAGCTTATGGCCAGCAGCAGGTTGCACACTGAGGAAATTTCCTCCTCGCTATAAGCAATACTGATGATAATGATTGACCTAAGTCTTGTTCCTCAAGATGCCCAGATTTTATTTAGGAAGAGATTTTGCTTTAAATAGGGATGGCAGCTAGAGAGATGAAATCAAACACACTGTCATCCACTGTCACTGAAGTGGTCCAAAACAACATACAAGTAATTCAGAAAGCTTATAAGCTGCTTTTACTTAAGACAACTTTTTGCTGGAAAGGAATCCAAATCCATTAAAGATGATTCCATGCATTTACTCTTGCTATATTAGGAAACTACATCAGCCAAATTGAAGACCTTGAAGGTCTCCAGTTTCTGTAGGTGTTGGTATTGGACCATAACCACATGAAAATGATTTCACAAGGTTTCCTTAATAGACAGAATGGTCTTTTGACTCTTCATGTGGAGCAAAACCAAATACAAGAACCGAACAGTTTACAACCTTTGGTAAAATTACAGAAACTCTTTCTGGACTTCAATAGAATTCAAGTACAGTATATTTTTGTTAATGCTGTAGATTCAGTGGGCTAAATGTGGTGGACTGTTTTCAGACAAAATTCCCATTTTCTTCCATGGATTTGCCTGAGTAAAATTACTAGTATTTTCTCCAAAATACATATACCAGTTGCAAGATTTTTGAGAACTCCTGACATATGGTGTATTTTTTAACTTTTGGACAGGAGTCATCTGAACTAGAAAAACTTTAACTTATTCTCAGTCTTACGGTGCTCTCAAAACACAGAAATCCAGTGAGTATATTCATTTGCATTGTTAAATAAACTAGATGTGAATTTCACTTTATACACTGAATATTTACTCTTTATAATCATTAAAACTATTAAGAATTTCTCCATAACTAGGTCATTCCTAAGTATCTGCTATTATTGGTTTATGGTTGAAAGCTTCATAGTATGTGTGACGATCACATTGCCTCACCATGCCTGACTCAGTGCCGTACTGTGATCAGACGGCACTCATTCTTCAGCGTACTCTTCTTCATAGTGCTGCAAGATAAATTTAAAATGTATGTGTTTGCATGAGTATGTTGCAGTGATGGGCTGTCCTTTCAATATTCCAAAGCAGGTCAGATCTGTGAAGAAAGGTCAAAAAATGTTAAAGGATTTCTGAAATATTTGATTTTATTTTTAAAATGGCTCAATAGCAATCTTTTTTGTTGTTTTGCACATCACTCCTTGAAAGAGTCGGGAAGGGAAATTTCAGGTTTCTTTTTTTCCAGGTATGCTTCTGTTTTTCAATGTAGTACTATTGGTTTGCCTTTTTTATCCCTGGAAACAAACTATGAGAACACAGTAAAGAAGACTCTAGTCTTTCTGATTTTATGAATACATAGCTATGGGACAGAAGACAGCTAACACTTTCACACAGTAGAAAAGGCTTTCCTGGTAACCGTAAAAGGACAAGTGGAACTCAGTGGGGCCTAGTGATTGAATAAAGTTTGTAGGATCCCAGCTTCATATACTTAAGTATCTTAGCACTGCTGAGCTTTAAAGTAGCATCAAACATAAATGGACACAAATATATATTTTTCATTGTTAGTTTTGAGAAAAAAATGTGGCTTTCTAAATTTCGGTTGAAAATATAGTTCATACAGCATGTTTTCATAAATAGACCCTTGAAGATTAGGTGGAAAGCCCAAGTTCTAAATGCCTCTTATCTTCCTTTTACCATAAACCAGCAGTTTCTGGTCTAAAGCAACAGCTAGAAACACAGGGAAGAGAAGGCAGGGGCATGTTGGAGCAGTAATACATATGGTGCAGTCATGCACTCTGTTTTCGGTAGTTGACTCAAAAGAATATTTTTGCACTTACGACATTTTTTAAACCAACTTCCAAAGGGTTATATGGAATGGGAAATGAACCGGCTTCTGAAATGAATGATGAAATGGCAGGAGAATGTCAAGCAAACTGAATGCTACCCAGTAATGGCAAGAACAGTCATGCTCTTCACAAGGGAAAAAGACAAACAAATTCCTCTTGGTAAATTGCTGTTCCAGAGTTCCCTTCTTTAGAATTGCAGGCCTAGACTTTCTCCTGAAGGGGATCAAGGTGGTGGGCTCAGCTGCCTCCTATGCAATGTGGCATTATGAAGTACATCTCACAGTGTATTAGTAAGCATCAGTTAGTACCCGCCACTATACTCCACACTTCAGATACCTTATTGCCTGTCATTTTCAATAACATTGTATATTAAAATACAAAAATATTGCTAGCCTTTTCTATCTGCAGTACAGCCTGCATCTCAGCACTTGGCCTTCTGTGAGGCTGTTTCCTAGTCACATCTCTGCAGGGCGCACAGTGCACTGAAATCCTTGTAAGTGCTGAGGGCCATAAGAGGCTGCTGTGGTCCGGGCTAACTTGATGAGGAAGGTATAAATTTGCCCACAGCATGCCACTTTGTCAGTACAAAGTGTCAGTTATTCATGGGCACTTAATTAGAAAAACGTTGCTCAAAGGTATGTAGTCATTTATGCACAGTCTGGATTCTGTTTCTAGGAGAGTAGCACTGGTGTAAGGTTTGGTTCAGACATTTATTGGTGAAGCAGAGATACTTTCAGATTGACTTCTTGGACAAGGATCCCATTTCTGGGTTAATTTGTATTTTCTTTGCACAAGGTTCTCTCAAGAAGAACTACTGTTCATTGCTTGTGTTTTGACTGCCAGTAAATGCAGAAGAGAGAATGAGAGCTGACTACCAGCTTCTGGAACAAGTAAAGCAAATGTTATTCAAATTCCAAGGACAATATTCAAGTCAGCTATAATGGGTGCCTAATGTGGTTATCATAGCATTAAAATAGATTTTTTTTTCCTTCTGGATTGCTTCAGAGAGTCTATCTCAGGTTTTGTAAAGTCAGGAAAAATAAAAGACATACTATGTGCTCCCTTTCTTCCCCACAGAATTTAATGAGTGTGAGAATCTAAAACAGGTTCTTTCTATCATCCTGCCAGGAAGATGCCTATTATTTGGGTGTTGTGATACCTTCGTTGAGTGGGTTGCCTTGTCTTGCAATTGCAATACAAACCAAACATTTTAAAACTATAAAAGACCCATTAGAGTCTCAGGCTCATCTATCTATAGATATAGATGACACCATAGATTTTATTGCTCAGAAATGTGACATTTACCCCCGGTAGTAACTTACACTTACCCTGAAGTTCCATGCTGCAGCAAATCCACTCATTTTTTCCAGCAGGGTTCACCCTCAGTTCATACTCCTGTGCAGTTACACAGCTTTTGAATGGTCTAGACTACAGGCCACGGGGAGAAATTAAATTTGGAGGTGCACATTTGATTAACCAAATCCTCATACATAGGTTAAGCAGATGCACTACCAGTGTCATGCAAGTATGTCCATGCTGAACAAAAACATGCATATTCAAAAGTACCCTACTTTCACAGGGATCTGTGTCTGATAATTTTTTACAAAAGTTTCAGAGGAACCTAATTCTCTTACCTCATAATGTTACTACATAATGCAGTATCACAGCAATGCTGCATGAATGTTTTAAACTGTAATTTCAAAGAGCAATATTCACCATTACAACTGCTCTGTCCATCTTTTCTCAGTAAATGGGATTCTTGACACACCTGATTCCAATTTCTTTTCTTGCTGATAGTTATTATTCATAATTATTTTCAACTATAATTTGATAATGCAATATCATATTGTCTTGTCTTGTAAGATACTATCTTGTCCCACCTGTATCCATTGGAAATACTTTAACATAGATAATATTCTCCATTTATTGCTTTGCCCATGAGCCTGTTGCTTTGTGTTAGCTCTCACTGTCCCTCCTCATCAAAATACTTGTCTCCATCGCTGTGGTTCAGTCTTGTCTATCCCCATGCTTCTTGTTGAGAGTAAGGTCATCTCCTAATGCCTTGAGATGCAATTGCATACCATGAACTGACCGCTGTTACTGATCATCAACACCCCTTTTTCACTGCCATATTTCTACCTTTGCTACTCCTTTTGTTGAGAAGGGGCTCCCTGGACAAGCTACCTTGTTATTTTCCTCCAGATCTTGCCCTGAAATTCTCACTGACTATGAAACCAAAAGAAAGCTTCACAACAGTTGGGCATCTGCTGTGACCACTGTCTGTTATACTGACCAATTTTATTGCTCATTATTTTCTTGTGCTCACCCATCTGTCAGTCTGTCTGCATTCATTGGGTGTGCCTCATCTCATTTTACAGTATAAATTCACTGGAACAGAGATTTTTAGTAGGATTCACTGTTAGGTATCCTAAACACAAGAATAACAATAACAACAGCAAGGAATCAGAGAGGAGGCTAGCCCAGCACGTGTCTCCTACAAACACAAGGTTCATTGTCTCTGTAGTTCTGTTTATTACTAAGACCCCACTCACTGAAAGAGTTTGTTGTCCCACAGCAGACCTATGTTTTCTGTATCACAGCATGAAACTTCTCTGGAGATTTGTCTGATGAACACTATTCTTTCCTTCCAGCTTGAAAGACTGCAGTATGCATTTTAACCATCGATTTCCCCAGAAGGATCAATGGAGTAACGAGGAGATCTAGAGTCTGTTCCTACTCTGTGGTGTGCAAGCCAGTTCTCTCTTCATGTCTCACTTTCATATTTATGGAGCATGGAAACAGTTCTTCTACACATCTCAAACATAAATACTAAGGATCATGAGAAGCATCAGTACAATCGTTCTTATTCTCCCATCCTCATCAACCTGTCCAGCTTTTCCTCAAACCTCTTTGCTTTGCAGATAAGAAGCACTACGGGTAGACACCTACACCACAAGGTTATTCTACTCCAGTTGTCTCCTTAAATTTTTTACTGCCATGGTGCTGTCGCCATGCCCAACCCCATCTAAACTGTTGCTGAGCTGCAAATGCTACTTGCTACTCTGAATCTAACCCCTTTGCTCTTATCTTATGCTTTCCACACCTATGGCTTATGTCCATAGTGTATCCTTAGACTGTAAGTTCTTGGCATAATGTAATTGTATAAATAAAGCCTTTTAGCATGGTATTAGCTTCTAGGTACTACTGGAAAAAATGCTATTATTTGATACTGATATTAGTGGTGTCTTCACTGTTTTGCCAAATCTCAGTCTTCACACTGATAGTAGGTCCCTGCCAAAACCAGACAGGTTAAAATCCATGTGCACTTGGGTTCTGTCTCAGAACTTCATCTGCCAAAAATGTGTTATCACAGGTCTCCGTCTGGCTACATTAATATCTCTGTTTGCAGACTCGGGACCTTAGTAAGTTAGTGAAACAACATTTTCCCACTTGAGGCCACAATGCTTGTATACAGAGTTCAAAGCACTTTTGGATTGAGTAATTTCATGTGTAAATGTTTTATTTCAAAACTGACCTGTGCTTTTATTCATTGGACATCACTTAAATAAAAACATGGCAGAATGGGTAAAGCAATAGAAGCATGTTAAGACAACATCTTTAGAGAAATCTCTGTTTTATATTCAGGTTCAGTGAAGATGTTATACCTCATTAGCTACAACAGAACTGAGCCATTTTCTCATTAGATCATTCAAGTGGAACAACACAAAAGATTTTTCAAGTTTGTCAGTTGCATTTTAGTTGTGCTTTTTAAAGCGCTTGTTAGAAAGCAAGAATTGAAACCGTATGGTGGTGTTTAAGCTTAAAAAGTGCTTTTGATCTTAAGCTTCAAAAGAGATTTTCCCAGCAGAAAGTAGGCTAGCACTTTATTTAGTACTATTTTAGGTAGACACCAGAACACTCTGTACGTAATAATATTTTCTTTCTTCATGCTATTGATTAAATCTCTTTTAACGTTGTCACTGCTGAATTAGAGATGATTTACAGAAGGCAATCACCGCTGTCATTGTACTGCACCCAGTTCTAACAAAATTAACAAATCAGCACAGATTGGCACACAGCCTTAAATCAGTTGCTACAAGAAGTGGTGATCGCAAAGTGAGACTTATGAACTACTAAGCATTTTAAAATATTATAAAGATCCTTCCAAAGCTGAATTTTTATCAGCCCTGTGCCAGCCATCCCCTGTAATGGGTTTACATTTGAAAATATATTGTTTTCCATCTTTCTCAGTAAAAACAGCTTCAGTGCATTACAGTAGCTTTGTTCTTGAAGTGGTTACAGTTCTGTTTCAAGCGTTTGAGTTTAATAGCTACTGGTGCTTTTTAATGTACACAACTTGCATAGCTTCTGTGTTTGACAGCTTATCTAGACAGTGCAATAGTCAAATCTTAAGATCACAACAGTAATTTGAAGAATTGATCCTACAGTTCTTTACTCACAAAAAGTTGATCATTACTGTTTATATTACTGCAAACCAAAAAGACATTTCTATCATAAAGACCAAGATATGTAATCTTTATTTTTGTTTTTCCTTTTCTTACAAAGGGTTTTCCAGTTGCAAACTCTCCAGAGGACTCTGGATTTCCCACACTGACAGCAAACTTTACAAGACATAATCCTCTCAGAATAACAAATGGGAATCTTAATGAAAACATTAACCATTTATTTGGCTCTGATCTTACATTTGGTCATGAACTTGAAGAGCCTCTACTGACTAAGTCAAATGAAAGTAAGCACAAACAAACAGGTTTACATATTCCTGAATACTTAACATAGTTATACTCCTTCATGCTACATATTATATGGCTATATAAAGCGTTTTTTATCTTTCCTGAGTATCTTGCAAGTCTGTAAGTTTCTCACAACCTTCCCAGAGGTGGGAAATGTGTTTTCTGGAGGAATACATATCTTTGTCTGTTCTTCACCCTAGGATGGATCTTCAGATTTGATCTGAATCATTGACAGAAGAATTAGCCTTTCAGTGCTTTCAAAAGCTTTGGGTTTGATTTTTTTTTTTTTTAATTTATAAACCGATTTCAGTGTGTAAATTAAAGTATTAACTATGCTAGGAACTGAAATGAAATGATGTAACATTGTTCTGGTGAGGAAAATTAAGAAGAAAAGCAGAATGAGTGCAGTACTTGATGATTGGCAGCTGGGGTGAGGCTGCGCAGGGAGAATATCCATGTGCATTTTGTGTTACAGATAAGTCTAAGAACCCGGGAATTACAAAAAATAATCTTTGAAGCATCCATGCAGAAAGAGCTCTTAGGCAAGCCAAAGGAGCAGCAACTAATCTTCTAAACCATTTGGTGCATCACAGTGCTACTTCTCAAACCAGCCAACTGCATCAGGGCAACACAGAAAATGCAGGCAGGTGAGGCTCTTACCTGCCCTAAACACGGCTGCTGCTTCTTTCCTTTTTGCTTGCGGGAGCAGGGGATTGCAGCCAAAGCACTTCTCTTCAAACATTACTTTTCTTTCTCTAAACGCTGCCATATTTTCTTTACCTCAGTTTCCAGATCCACCAAAAATGTGTTTACTCTTTTTCTTCCGATAACATTTGCAATGCATCTAAGAAAACATCCAGACAATTTAAAATTTTGCAATTAGAACAATGACTATACTATAAAATGGAGCCAGTCGTTTAACAGAAATAAACTGGTATCTCCCAAATCCATGCTTAATACTGTTGTATCACTAACTCAAGACTTTCTAGTTTAGTTTTTTGTTTGTTCATTTGTTTGTTTTCTGGTGCCTGAAGCCTAGTTTTGTTTAGTAATTAAAAATATTGAGTATGGAAGCAGAAGTGCAAGGGTAAAGCTGTTACTGTGTTAAATATATCTAATAATTGTGATACAAACAGCAGTATCTTGCTATTATTGACTGCCAGCAGCTGGAACGAGCCAGTGTGTGATTGAATGTTACACCAACATTTCTTACTGTATCAAACGTTTCTCTACAACAGGGAAGTGAACAAACAGGTCTGGCACTAGGACTTTTATGTTTCCATCTTGATTAGTAATTTACTACCTAAAGAGATTCTCTCAAAATCAGTTGTGTAAGTCAGTGAGGTGATTCTTTGTGGAATCAGTATGCATAGTTGCTTTTCATGTAAGATTAGTCCCAAACAAGCATTTTTCTTAGGCATATGTCATATATTATTATACCTATACACCATGGTATAAGCTATGTTTTTTCCTTGCTAGAAAAATGTGTTTAAAAGCTGTAGGCCACATTTGCCAATGAAAAACAGAACGCTAATTAAGGGCTTGTTCCCAAAGATGTTTCTCCACAACCATCTTCGATTGGTATTTACGTATGCACAGAGGCAATAGGAGTAGTTTCCAAAGGAACATATATTTTTGGTGACTGATATCACCAAACCTCTAGAGGGAAAACACTTTAAATAAACCTTATTTAAACCAAGCAGAGCATGCTGACTCAGATGTTACAGATGAGAAAGCAATGGTCAAAGGAAGTGATGTTACTCATGACTGATTTATACAGAACTAAATTCCCCCTAGCCTTGATCTAAGCTGGCCTCTTCACAGGACTGGATTCTACCTTAACTGTATACTGTCCAGGATCCTTCTATAGGCACTTCTCTTTTGCTTAAAAAGCGGGGGTTTCCGGCTTAAAGCGGCTTATATGACTTTTTCCCCATGTTGTAGATTGATCCTCACACATTAAAAAAAAACAATACATGGAGACCCCATATTTTTAAATAATGTAGATGAGATGCTGTAGCAAGCATCCTCTATCAGGAGCTATGTTTGCATTTCCTCACATGCCACGTGTTCTTTGATCTTTTCCCATTTCTGTCAGCCTGTTGTAACATTACAAAACTATGCATAGGGTCTGGGTGTTTCCAATTTAATCTTACTTTTTATTAAATCCAACATTAGAAGAACACCACAAAGGTGCTCAGAATGGTAAAAAAACAAGTTTGCCTCTGATTAAGCAACACTAGTCACATCATCCCAGATTTTTAGGACAAATCAGCCCTTTTTTTTAACTTTTCCCCTCGTGGCATCTCTTCAGGCAGAGTTACAGCTATTCGGTGTCTTAACAGCCTAATTCTTACCTTACTGTGGTTAGATTTCTTTGAAGTATTTTCTTCCCTAAATTTCTTAACTTAGATGATATTTGTAGCACCTCTTAGCATTTTACAATTGTTACTGATATTTACTTATTAATTTCTATTTTAATTTTATTTTATTAATAATGAGAAATTCTGCACACAACCCTAAAGTAAAAATGAAACAAGAATGCTGTCCTGCGATACTTTTCATTATTTCTGTTTACAGGATCTGTCTTTAATCAGTACTTATTTTTTCAACTTCAGGGAAGATTCACTGATAATCAAAGCAGGAAGACTACAGTAATCATTTAAGCTAAATTTATAGTTGCATTCCATCACCAGAGAACATATGAGCCCATGCATTTCTTCCTTAATCTTTGGTAGTCAAAGAGTTAGTTTGTATGGTAATGTAAGTTCAACTTTGACTGTGTATCTATGTAGGAAGGAAGATCCTAGTCTCTTGAGTCCAAAAAGTTTTAATGTTTTAAGGTTGCTTCAGGTCTTTTGACAATGCTCTTTCCATGCCCAAAATCAGCCCACTGTCCTTCACTCCGATATTCAAGGTATCATGCAGCCATGACATTTCTTAGGGCAGCTAACATTTCATCAACAATTTTATGCTAGTGCAACACTACAATATGTGGAATTGTATGAAAATTAGCGGTGGAGGCCACAGGGTGAGTGGCTGATGGATGCATATTAAGACAGTTATCCTTTGGAGTTGACTGCATTTTTGTCCTAGGTTTGTGTGTGACCTAGTTAATCATAACACTTGTGTATAATTTTTATTAGTAACTTAAATTTACTGCCAACTAATTTATTCAAGTGCAGTCTATGTATAATATATATATTCCTTTGAAAGTCTAAAGCACAAAGCAACAGGCAGTCACTCCATCCATCAGCTGCTTGTAGACGAGAGTGATAATAAGATAATACATTATTATCTTACAGGTTCTTTCAGGTCACATTCTGGGACACATGCTCCCTAGTATTAGGTCAGTACTGTTTTCATGTTATCACAACTGGAACAGGGTTAAAAGCTTTCTCCTTACCCAGAGAAATCAACAAGTTAGATTGGAGTTAAAAGAAGCAACAGGATGTTTATGAACCACTAATGGCATACTGCTCTGCTTGTCATTTGTGAATCACCTGTTCATAGAGGGAAATATGATAGTTGATTTTCAGTAAGATTAAAACTAGTAAGATATTTGGGCCTCACAGGGGTAATGGAGCCCATACCTAGGTATGTTTTCAAACCTGATCCTAACGGAATTCAGTATTTCATCTTCTTTGTAAATAATCTCTTCTTCATAAAACAAAAAATGTTTTTAAAAAGCTTGTAGAGGGATGTGCCAAAGTACATGGTGAAACCTTGGCTTGTCTGTATTAACAGTAGATCTCCAAGTTACTTAAGCAAAGTCCTCATTTCATCCATGAAGGGTACATAATAAAGTTATTGTCATGGGAGTGCATGATAGGACTGAATATCGTGTTATTAATGTATTAAATATGTACTATTATGATTATTACTTCTCTAAATTAATTGATATTTTTTAAAATGAAGTCTTTGTGGTTTGATTTGGAATTGTTTCTAGCTTCTCCACACTAAATCAACCATAAGAGTCGAAAGAACTGTGAAAATGAGAGAAATTCTGGGAAAAAAATCTTCCTGAGGATTGCTCCGCAGACTTAAGTGGTGTTACTGAAGGGAGAATTTGGCCATTTGTACTTTCATTTTAATATGGTGACTGTGAATGTATAATGAATATGAAATATCAGTTATGTAATGAAATTATTTAATTCAGTGAAGCAACCATTTACGCACATGCAGAATATCTGGAGCCTGTGGGACTCAAAGAGATCCCTTTGGTTTGTTCTGTTTTCACTCACTCTAGTATAAATCAGCAATAAAATCTTGTTGTTTATTTGACAAGCTGTCTGAATTCAATATGATTTCTTCAAATTTGCACTGGAAAAATGGAGGGCAGAGTCTGATCTCTCCACCTTTACTACATAGTGGGTTGGTCTTTTTTCCAAGAGCTTCATGGTCTGAATTAATTACTCTTCATTTTTACTAAACTGGGAAAATATCATGGATTATAGTATAAGGAATTTTCATGCAAAGGTGAGGAAGGAAGAAAGACACCAGTACATATCAGATCAAGGTTTTATGCTGGTAAATTTACCGTGCAAGATTTTGTTTTGCTGTTCAGAAATACAGCTTAGATAATCACAAAAATTGCCACTTCGCTATAATAGGTGCGCTTACTGTACCTATAGAGCCTTTCGCACATATATGTGTGTGTGAACTGATGCAGGGAATAGCAATGAAACTATATCTGAATGTAATTATGGCCTTTATTATTCCATCTATTTTTTTAAAAATAGATTTCATTTTACATATTATATTTTTTGAAATATAGGGTTTGGGGTATAGTGTATAGGATTATACAGGGTTTTAAAAATATACTGGTATACATGACAAAACTATAAACATGTTATATATCTGCTGATTTCTAATACAAGTATTTTAAAAGTGAATGTTGATAACTTACCATGTTACTCTGACATTGAAGTTCTTAGAGGACTTCGGAGAACTATCTGTAACATACGAGCTTACTTCCAGACTTGATAAATTTTTCATAGCATTAACTTCACATATCAGATAACAATAAATGACTACTATTGTCTTTTTTTAAATTTAATTATTTGAGGTTTTATGCTTAATTTGGAAGCTAACATCAAATTTTATTAATTATATGTTTTAATTTTTACAATTAAGAGATTCGTATACTCATTTCATAGATTTTTTTGTTTGTTCCTCCTAGGTGATGTGGAAGAGGGGTTGATGTTAATTATACTTACAAGTAGATGGCAGGCATCTGAAGCGTGAAGATTGTTACCAGACCACAGACATCCATGTTGTGCTCAGATCCCCTTTCTGGCTGGTAAGTGGTCTTTGTCTCGCGTGCGGTTTGCAGGATAGCCACAAGGTGTCTTTGTTGTACTGCTGATTTTCTACATCAGGGCTACTAAGACATGCTAAGAGATCGGGGCTACTAGGACGTTCGATAATAGAGAGACACACACACCCCCCCTTCAGCCGAGTTACGGCAGATTTGCACTAGAGTAAGTCAAAGATTTAGATCTCATTCTTGAAATTTCAAGGCAAGGAGAGACCACTTGCAGTGTTGCAGAGCTCAACGTGGGTCTGTGAGAGCAGCAAGGCCAGTGGGACAGATTCTTTTTGTTTTCTGATTAATTTGGAGCCCTGACTTCTTGGGAAATGGGTCTGAGTGTGACTGGTTTGCGTTTTGTACAGACAACTTGGATCACACTGCATCTAAAGGTCACTGCCTGGCTGTCACCTGCTAGCAGTCAGGTTTGTTCATTGCAGGAGAGCTAGAGGGACCTGAACAACGACACAGTAGTGTCAGAGAAAACAGTTTGTACCTTTAAGGTGAGCCCAAAGGAGAGAGCAGCATATGCGTAGCTGAAGTAAGCAGAGGAACAACACAAAACAGAAGACAGCCTCTTATGAGTGAACCAGTTGTAAAAGTACTATGTGGAGGACAAAGAAGAGTAGGACTGCTCACGCAGCATGTGGTACTCATGGCCTTGTGCCACTGATCTCTGTACAAGGTCAGTCCCACTCTCCCACAGGCAACAACTGAATTTTAAGGCAAGCCTTAACAATTGGCCTTAATTGGATCAGGGGAGAGGAAGGGGATGAGAGTGAGCTCAGCTCTCTGCAGAGACTGCTCAGTGCAGCTGTTTGCTCTTCTGCCCTCTGTGTAATTTTGAACCCTACAGAAAGCTGCTTTTATAATCCTGAGTAGAAATATCTTGTGCCTTAAAGCAGCCAAAGTTTCCTAAAGGACTTGAAGCTTCTGTGGCATGCTACCTCCATCTGAGAGAGAGAGCATTGCTCTGACAGCCCATTACAGGTGAACGGCTTTCACTTCTGTAGGCTGTAAAAGCACAATGTGATGAACATGAAATTAGAAATACGTGTGTACCCCCTATAGCTTTGCCTCTTTTTAATTCTCTGAACTTATCTGTGCTTGTGCATAATATTCTTTCAAATTTCCATCTCTCTCAGATTTTAAATTCCACCTTTTCCTATTGCCAGGGCTTTTTTAAGTGTAGAATTTTATAATGGAAGCATAATTCTGTTTTGGGGCTAACTGCACTCCATTTAAACACACTTTCAGTCTCTTCTGGTTTAGCAAAAAATTTCCTTTGCGAATAACAGTATAATTAAAGATAGTTACATACAGAAGCACCATAAATATACAGGGCACTCGCATTACAAAGCTTTTAGAAGAGATATCTTCATGTCTGGAAGACATAGTTACAACACTGGAGCATGTATGTGAGTTCCAGGAAATACAGATTCAAGTAGTGAGAAGTTTCTTAGCATTTAGGTGTTGTCTCCCAAAATTAAGTTGAAAGATTTGATAACATTTTGTTTGGTTTTGATTCACACTCCTTGCACACAAAGAGTATCACTAACAAAGCGTGGCAAAGGGGCTGCAGCAGGACAGAAATAGAAGCCTTGAAGCTGTGTTCCTATTTCTGTGCTTCTGCCTTATTAAACACTGGTTTTCTGGTATAAAATTCAAGGTTATTATGAGATTCTCTAATTGATGTTGGAGCGCACAGGATGATGGAAGTCTTCTCACCCCCACTGGCCTGCTTATGTTCATGACAAGCAACTCCACCGCAGCCTTTGCAGGGGAGAGGCATTAGTGGGGTATCACCACTCCCAAACTTGCCAGTGCAGACCCAGACATAAGTGGCCAAACAGCCCACAGACAGTTCTGCAGGAAGACTGTAATTAGTTTACTGACAAGACAAGGGATAAACCTTCAAGTAAAACCCCAGACAAGGATTTAAAGGCTCGCAATAGCGACATGATCAGTTCTTTGGCTGGGTGCACCCAGGATTGTCTGCATTTACTTATCAGTCTCTTCTGTGGGAAGAATCTCAGAACAAAGCAAGGCTTCTTGGAGCACCTTTGTTGAATCTCACTCAGCGTGTTTACTTCCACTGACGGGAATGGCATTGCCTCTGCATGCACCATTACTGAATTTGGCCCCCTGAACTGTAGTGGTGCTACAGCAGAGAAGTTTTGATCCCATATATGCATTGAAATCAATGGGACATTTTGCCTGATGAAAGGATGCAGGAGTGGCCCTTAGTTTTCTTCTGACTGCTGACTCTAAAGAACAGTGAAGCCTGTCTTTAGTATAAACACCATTTGCATCCAGGCTTGTTGCATACGTTCCCTGTACAATACAAAATGAAAGCTTAGAGCCTGAAGAACACAGACAGATCTGCTACAGAGGCCTCGCTTCCGCAACTGATCCCTTGGGCAGAACTGTGAATGCAGGAGTCTTTGCCTATTGCCTTCTTATTTAATTTTGTATAACGTTGATCGTCAAAAAAAAGCAAATAAAACTTTGAATCTCCCCATCTGTGTATGCACGCAGACATTTAAAAGGTACTGGTACTGCACCATTTCAATAGCTTTTGCCTGCAAAGTGTCACACTTTTCATCTACCATTTAATTCTTCTAAATGGATGTTACTCTTCTTCCCATTATGGCTCTCCATTGCTTCTACGAAACATTATTTGCATAAAAGGAAATGAATAATTGATAGAGGATGTGAGCAAGAGCTAGCACACAGCTTGGTAGGGCTTTGCTGGTAATCCCAGCGAGTCCAACACATAGCTCATAGCTTGTTTAATGGGATGGAAACTGGCAGGGTTTCCTTGTACCTCTGCTACAGAACTCATCGCTGCTGCATGACCTCCTTGTACTTAGCTACTTTTCTTGTTGATCTCGCTGCTCTTTTCCTCCATTAACGGGAGAATTCTTAAAGGAAGTGATACAGTATGCTACAATTTGTGTTCACGTACACCATCAAATACTACCGCATTCGAGGTCTGGCGGGCTTATTCTATGGCTTCTATAAAAGAAAAGGAAAGAAGAATCTTAAATGGATCATAATATTAAAGGCAAAGTCTGGGAACAGCTTTCATTTGCAAGTTTGTTTGATCTTGAATTCAAACCTGAGTTTGATCTTTGGGCTGGGGGGGGGGGGGGTCCATATTAAGAATTTTTTTGCTTGGAAAAAGTCTATTAAAAGTGTAAAACTCACAATATGCAGATTTTTTGCTACTGTTCTGTAACAGAAGTTTTATACTGAAAGTCCTCTGCATTTTAGATGTCTCCGCTTAGTGAGATGACTGTCAGAATGAATATCTATATTTCTGAAAAGAGAAAAAGCCATAGAAGTAATACACAAACATAAAATGTTTGGCAGTTGTCTGAAAAATTATCTAAAAATAAACTAAAATCAAATCATTTTTCTTTTAGAGCTTTTCACATTTCTAAAGTATATCTTTTTTAATGATAAGCAGCAGTATTAGGAGAGCCTGGAAACAGCTGGAACAATTAGTATTTTGTTTGGTGAGGGAGCCGTCTCAGCGGCTCTGACAAGCAAGCTGCCATTTTCAATGTAATCACTTTTGATTCTAAAGCACTTGCTCTGCTTTTAACTTTGTGCAAATCCCTCTTGATATTTCTCTTTTTAAAGTAGATGCATTTCCATATGTCCATAAAAGTTTCCCTGACAATTCAGCATGCTGTTCAGAACGGCTTTCCTTATTCCTGTTGGGAGATTTGTGAAACGAGGCTGCTTTGTTTATTAAGTGTACATGTACATAATGTAAAACATACTTAATATCCTCAACCACTGCACAGATGTTTTTGTGCTGAAAGGAGACTCAAAGTTTCGCTGATTTCATTAACCATTCTTTTTCTCCCATTTGTAAAGCAATTTCTTAAGAACTCCTCCTATTCCTGATAAATGTTATTCCGTCATTCAAATGTTACTCTTAGCAAGAAATAGTTTTCAGTATTCTCTGAAAAGAAACATTTGAGAACAAAAAATATTTTTTTAAAAAAGAAAATCATGAAAATAACTGATCCAGATACTTCTGTTCATTCTGCCATTTTCTCTCTTCAGAACTGTGCCTGATGTTTTTGGGGGAAAAGGCTTTCTGCAACAAAAAGCTACTGCATGGCATATTTTGTTAATGTCTCAATATTTTATTTCTCAAAATGTTTTACACAGGCTTTTTCTATTCTCATAAAAATAAGTAGCAAACAAATATATATCAGTAGCATTTTCAAATTTCAGTTCTTATTCCTTCCCGTCAATTTGGCTGAAAACAGGTATTTGCAAACACTGGTAGCCTAATTTCTTATGGCCTTTCATTTTTTATGAAGTGTTTTCAAAAGACTTCAATCAACCTTAATGGTCCATTTTTAGTTAAGGAAACAGAATGGAGAGAAGTCAATTTAAGCTCCCCAATGAACAAGTGTGCACAGAAAAAAAGCCATAAATGGGTTTAGAAAACAGAGCCAGTACAAGCAAAATGCAGCGAGCAGAGCGCTCAGGGAAGCCAAGATATAATGGAAAGAGTAAAATACTGCAGAGCTTTTTAAACTATATACAATTGGAACAATGGACTGGACCCAGACATCTATGTTAAACTGTTAGAAGATAGGTGAAAGGCAAGCTGCAATTCTGTAACAGGGGCTAGAGAATACTAGAATGGAAGGGCTTAAAGCTGAAGCAAATGAATGTGGGGTAGTTTAGCAGCATAGAAATCAAGTCAAAATTGGCATATTTCACTGTTTAATGTACCATGTGAAGAACCATCTCCTGGCTTTCTGTATTAAAGGACTATTAGTACCAGCCTCCTTAATGAAGCTGCTTTTATGCCACCTGTGAAATAATAATACCTTTTTTTGCACACCTATTTTTACCAAAATACTTTAAAAGCATTGGGTAATTAAGTAATGTAGCCTCTGCGAGAATACATTATATATCTACAAAATATATAAAATAGAAATACACCTGGGAAACTATTACCCAGTGATTGTTTAATTGTCTCCCATTATTTAAACATGGCGTTAATAATACATGTAACATATTTTTCCAAAGCATCACAACCTCACTGGTAAAAGGGTAACTACATAAATATTAAAAATCCAAAGACTAAAATAATTCAGTCCTGCTAAACCAGATTGATGCATGCTCTCGGTTGTCAGGGCCCCACCACCTCTTTGAAACAAACTACTGTTCAGGGTACCAGCAATTATTATCGCTTGTATCGTAGCGTATCAGTTCATACTTTGCTTTTATGTGTGCTTACAGTTGAGTGCAATTGTTTTTAATGTCTGCCTTGCAAGATGATTCAATCCATTTGGGTAGCTTAATGCAAAGATTTCGTAATGTACACAGGGATGAGTAGCACTAAGGCAACGAACATAGTACTCATTATTCTTTTAACGGGAATGTCAACAAGAAGAGGAATTAGAGAGGAAATCGTTGTAACTCCAAAAGAACATCTGACTAACCACTACAGATGACATGTTTTTTCCCTTTTTATCCTCTTCATGATCCATAAAGCAGGATTTTTTCCAAAACAATTAATTTGGTTGCCAAACCCTTCTTATTTCTAAGGAGATTTAAAACTCATCTACTTGGAGTCTGTCTCATGGAGTTAGACCCACAACCGGATTACAAGCTATTCCATCATATGGCTGTTGTTAGCCCAGTTGCTGCTATGTGGTACATAATTGGACTGTTTAAAAAAAAGAGAAGACATATAAACCTCCAAGTCTTCTTCACACTAAGCCCACTGGCACCTCTGCATTTTATTATTTGTGTTACTTTCTCCTCAAAATAAAAGCTCAGCAGCCTGAGAGAAAAAGAGTTTCCAAAAACGTCTTCCAAGTAACCTCGATATACAGTCCCCAAACTAAACATGAATGCTCTAAACAAGCCAACTGACAGCAATGTACACTCCAAGCCTTCAGCAAAACTGAGGTTGAAGTTAGAAGAATGGCTCTTCTTCGTGTCTAGTGTTGCAGAGCATATGGCAAATTTCCACTTAGCAAGAATCTTGATTTGCAACACAAACTAAGTCCCATGTTAATTCTTTTAATTATTGTATATGTGTGTGTGTGTGTGTTTGTGCACACACAAGTCTGTGTGGTGTTTTGTTTCTTTAGAGAGAATCAGTGACCTTAAAAAAGCTGAGGCAGATTAAATCCAGACTCACTCCTCTGTAACATCACTGACTTAGAGCTGGGGTCACGGTAGTGTTTTCTTTCTCTCTGCTGGTGGTGCACAATGTTCTGCACTTCATCTTTGCAAGCCAAGGTAGGACCAACAGTTAGGTAATGTCTACACTGATAGTCGTGGTCTGGGGCCTCTTGAATACAGCACAACCACCATCTACCCTTTGTGTACGTTACCCTTATGTGGGAACTATAGAGGCCATGGAAGATGGAGGAACGTCCCAAAGTCTTGTACTGAGATGGCACTAGAAGCGTTCATGGGTCAGCTGGTTTACTGTTGAGGTCCTCAGATTAGGATTTCACCCTAAAATATAAACAACTCAATTGTTTTGCCAGCAGCCTCATACGCTTTATGTTCCTTCAATGTATTTCTTTTATTTAATGTACCGTACACATACAATTGTTATTAAGCTTGTAAGCATAATCTGTAGAAGCCCAAAAAGTGCAGCTGCATGCCCATCTCAGTGCAAAATTAACAGGAACTGGTTGTCTCTGACAGAAGAACAAAGGTCTTACACAAGTGCATTAATGGAAAGGTATTGCTTCTTCCATGAACTTAGAACCAATTATGTAATATGCTAGTATTTATTAAAGGTGCTGCTTTAAACGTTTTCTTTGCCATCAAAATACACTACTGGTGTGTTATTTTATAATTGCCACATGCACAGCCCCACTCAGATCCCACAACATTAATCTAATCATATGCATGTGTGAGGACAAAAGTTGCAGATCAAGTAAATATACTCCTTTCTTCTGCAAAGACCAACAACAGGGCTGTCTGCTGCTGTCATTCTTTCTGTTACCCCTTCGCTGCACCCAAAGAGATGAACTCAGCAGTAAATCAGTGCTCTTGGTAATAGTTTTCTTATTTAGCAAACCTAAACCACTTCCAAAAATGAGATGCTTATGCCCTTTATCAATCCCTTCACTCATCCTGTCCCTTTCTAACCCAGCTTGTGACTGGACACGATATTGAGTACACTGGATGCAATCTCTTTTTTGTGTGTGTGTTGACCTTTCATGACTGTTATGCCCAAGTTAAATATAAACTGAGTTCACAAGAGTAACCTGGATGACTCTAGACCTGACTGCCCAATATGCATCAACACTGGCAAAATACATAGAGCAATCCAGGATTTTGAAAGAAATAATGAATGAATTATTCATTAAATGCAACTTGGACTGATAATTAGAAAACAGAATATAGTACAGTCTGGATAGAGTATCTGCCTGGGAAAACCCTATCCATTTTGCAAACAGAAGGGATGAAATACTTAAGTCAAAGGGATGCTGATGCACGTGAGGACCAGTCATTAAAATTCCTGTTTAGCACCCCCACTTTTACTTAATGTTGAATCATTTAATTTAACTGTTTAAAGTTTGGTGTGCCAGGAAATAAACTACTTAAGGCTAAATATTTAACTTCAGATAAACTCTTTTAAACTATTTTCTTCAAAAACAAAATGCACTGGCATCAGATTTTCACCTTTGGGTTTCAGTTTTCCAGCTTATAATGAGTCCGAGTTTATCCTGTCTGGTAAATGCTACCCTTGTCCCAGGAAAGGAGTTGTCCCATAGCGCCTCTACCCTGACGCTGATCCTCTTCGGAGAGGAAGGCTGAAGGGTGAGTTTGTGATGAACTCCAGCTTCTGAATCCAAGGTGAGATTTCTCCTCCCCGTCTCTAAGAGCAGCTTTGCCACTCTCTCTGCTGCTCTGCTCAGCAGCGTGTGGGATCTGTGTGCCCTGCCACAGAAAAGCACAGGGAAATTCCATTACTATTTCTCATCCTCGCTCTCTCCAGGGCTCGGAGGGAATGCCCCTTCTTCACTTCCTTCTTTTTGTGCAGCTCAAGCCAACTTTACCAACATTAAATAACAATACCCCTTCCTATCCCTGTTTTTTTCAGTATGTTACGTCATCTAGAACCAAACAAACTGCAGCATTTCCTAAAACAGAAATTGTTTTTAAAAAATTCAGGCTGGCCAGCTGTTTGGAGTCTCCCAGCTGGGAACGCTGCCTTCAGAATCCACACTTGATGCTCCTGGACAGTCTCTGCATTGCTTACCAATCTGTCCATCTGTCTGCGTGGCGTGTTGCCAGCTCTTAAGTTGGCCTGATCTTTATCCAGGGTACCAAAGCAACATGGATTTGGACTGACAGCCTCAGTAACTGCAAGTGTCACTTTGTCTGCTAGAAGTCCCTCTGCAGTGACAGCATTGCTTTTCTTGCTAGATTGATCTCTCAGGTTGGTATTTTGCTCCCATTGGCCTTTCAGCTCTGTTTCAGAAAATGACAGAGAGATATTACTGCAGAGCCATAGAGTTACTAGTGAATATAAAATAATAAACATTGCATTTTTATATACATCATTTTTATGTACATAAATGTATTCCTTCCAGTTAGGAGTTACATATTTGAGGTACATGAAAATGTAAGAAAAGTTATATTGTTGCATAATATAGAAACTAAGTCACAAAAC
Source organism: Phoenicopterus ruber ruber (assembly GCA_009819775.1). Taxonomy (NCBI): domain Eukaryota; kingdom Metazoa; phylum Chordata; class Aves; order Phoenicopteriformes; family Phoenicopteridae; genus Phoenicopterus; species Phoenicopterus ruber. Next base: position 7,216,478 of record CM020219.1, read on the forward strand.
TCCCATTGGTCTTACTGTGACAAGAATTTACCCCTAAATATATTTTTGCTAAAGCTATTTTAAAACAAGCAGGTTAGGACCCAACTTTGCACTCATTAGTTGAGTAGTACCATGCTCCAAGCAAGTCCAACTTAAGTGAATGAGATTTCTGCTAGAGACGTTATCCATCGCGACTCTGGGTACCGGGGTAAGGATCTGAGAGCAGTGAGTATGGGTTTTCAGTATTTTTCTTTCTTTTGTGGGGTTCCATATGTGAATGATCTAGCTGGACTTCCTTTCTGACACCACACTGGGAAAGGCTTCTTGTTGGGGTCATCACAATTTGTAAATGACTTCTACAGTCCCTGGCTCAGAAGCAGCCTGTTTCCTTTACAAATTCCTCTTCATTTATTCCAGTGGGCATATTTCCTCAGCAGCCCTCACAAATCAACAAGGCATTGCCTTTTTTTTTCAGAGGTCTGGGTAGCTTATGTTCTGGATGGAGGACAGCAAGGACCAGGTTGTCATTGTAACCGTAATTTCTCTCTCGGTTGATTGTTATATAGTGAAAAGTAAAAATTTGCATCTTTAATCTGGAAATAATTGATTTAGGTTCTTGTTTTCTAAGACCACCTGGTTTATGCAGAGTTGATTGTATCTGAGTGCAGAGATCTTATAATTAACTTTGTATTAATTAGAATTTTAGTTAAACGTTTACATGTAGAGCCGTTTTCATTTTTAAAAAATCTTTAAAATAAAGAAGTGCCTTATGCAAAGAGAACAGTAAGGTGAGACTGACACGGATACTTCCTTGGGAGAACTGCCATAAGCCAAAGCTTGCATCACTTCTGTATACACAGCACAGCCCCGCTGCCTTCCAGTTTTCATGACAGTGAGCTGAGAAGTCAGGTCTGGTACAAGGAAGGTTTATTGGGCAGCCAGCCGAAGCACAGTCCCCCCACGTCCCTCTGCACACCAACATGTGCCAGGCTCGCTCCCCAGGCAGGCAGCCGGAGATGAAGGCAGGGCAGCTCCACGCAGGCCGGGGGCAGCAAGTGGCACTTGGGACTGGGCTTCCTCGGGGTTCAGGCTCTCCCAGGCTGCAGGAAGGAGGAAACACAGACACAGGCATTTAGCTGAGCACTGCTCCTGAGACAGCACAACCGGGCGCTGCCTCTAGCACATGTCCTGCTCTCAACCCCTCCTCCAGCCCCTCCGCTTTGTTTTGGGGTTTTTTTTAAATAAACAGTCTGTCTTGCATATGCATCACATTAAAAAGCAGTGATGTTCTAGTAAGGAACTTAATTCAGTATGTTCATCTTACTTCCCAGTTACTACTTATTCATAACTAAGAGGATAAACACCAGCAAAAGTTATGGTATTACACAAATGGCATGCAGACGTGCATTTGTACCAGGGGAAACTTAGTCACTTAAATCAGTATTTAAGCACATTTAAAAACTAAGGTGCTCATTTCTAGGCACCATAGCATATTATGACAAACCAAAACGGCTACAAGAGCTCTGAAAGCTCAATGTACTCCTGTCTTGCAAAGAAGGCGACGAAAGTGAGGCCACTTCAGCATGTCAGAAAATTTCTAAATTACGTACAGAAACCTTTCCATACTTACCAGAAAGTTCTTGAAAAAGTATCATCACTCGTGGGCTGTGCGTTCTGCGTAGGGATAGGGTTATAATTAGACAGGAATAATTATTTCCAAATTTCCCTATTTTCATTCTTTTAATTTTTATGGGTTTTTTTTAGCTTGCTTGTATTTTTTGTTCTTTTGTTCCTATACGGTCTCGCTAAGACTCTTCATCAGATTAAGCTTTAAAAGAAAACACATGCACAGCGTAGCGCACAGCTTCTCTACTGTGCAGAGAAACAACACAAAATCTGCAGCGGCAGAGAGCCATCCTAAACTACCCCTGTACTAACGCTGGTATTCAGGCTCTGTCAGTCTTCTTCAGGGGCAGTAATAACATTATAATGGGACTGGGAGACAAAACTGTCAAATTCTTTCCAAGACAATCTTCCAGGCTCATCAGCATAGACAATCATTCCTTTCACTTCTGGAGTAATAGGAAGATTTTAAGCAATATCTTTTGATTTGAGTTGGACTTGAAAAATGACATAGCTGGGGGCCTTATTTGAAATGCAACGAGACTGAAATGTAAAGTGCAATTTCCCATGCAGTCTGCAGAGAGAATGAGGCACTTGTCCCAGTTCTCTTAATTGTCTCTGATTGCTGTTTGTGTAGCACAGTCACTTCCTCGTCTTCGAAATCACCTTCAAGGGCTCCAACATTTTTCACTTCACGGTTTTAAATCAAGAAGGGCTAAACACCCACCCATTCAACCATTATGGCTCTTTTATGTTATTTATGTGGTTTATGCTATTAGGCTTTAAAATTTTGTTTGTTTAATTGGCCTTAACAAGTACTTAAGTAACAGGTTTGAGGACACATCAGTGGAACTCGGCACATGTTGATTAAGGTGTGCTTAACCTGACAGTTAATATTTTGTACCATTTTCCCAGCAGCCGTTACTGTTATGGAAGAAGTGCTAATTTTCCAAAAATGGTTAGAGCTTGATTATTACGTTGGTTCTTTATTCACATGGCTTCATTATTTTGCTGGCGCTGCTCTGTGAGAGATGAAGTAGTGCTATTATTTCTCCTCCCAACTCCTTTCAGTCTCTTGCAATCATTTAGGCACATGTGTGACATTACTCAGATAAGCAATTGTTTGCCTTCAATGAGACTGGGCAGATGAATACACCTCGTAAAACAAGCTGCTCACCTTCAGGAGTGACCACGGTATTTTCTGGCGTATACCTGGGGTAGTGAACTAGAAACAGTAAAAATCAGGGTCATATGTCCCACCAAATCTTCTTTGTTTAAATAGTTTTCATTCAGAAGAGTTCTGTCAGCTGGAAGCCCCAGAGACTCTCCCATTTTGGGGGGAGCCTGAAGCAGCCAGGTAGCTAAAGGAGGGAAAGGTAAGGTAGTGGAAATTGCCAGGAAAGGTTGCAGGTGAGTGGAACCCAGAGAGGTCACTTTGGCCTCTAAAACTAGAAAGTCTATTTTGGTTGCTGGCTGGAATATTAGAAGCTGGTACTCCCAAGTTACCCGAGACAGCAGAAGTCCAACTTAGCTTTTTACATCAAATTATTCATGAAAAGTCAGCAGGAGCTGGAGATAAACTATTCATTCTGTGCATATCTATGTGAAAGGAACTCTCGGGAGAGATCCTCAAGGTCCTGCCAAGAAAACAAGTGGAAACATTTTAAGAATGGGAGGAAACACTTATAATTGAAATCACCAACACTGTATTTTGATTAGTTAATTCTACCAGAATAAAGATGCTACCTTTCCTTAGATGAGTGAGTGGCACAAAAGAGAGCAGAGGAGGGTATGAAGGCTGGAAGAAATGTGACCATCACCCCAGTGTATTCTGCCAGCCTGCTTTTAAACATGACACCACTGGACTTCTGTGGCCCCGATGCTCAAGACATCCTGACCTGACCAGAGAGTACCCAGGTACACCTGCCCCCTCTCTCCTTCCTTTCTTCCCTAGTTGTCAAAATAACACTACTCCTCATCATACCACTATCAGCTTCTCATGGAGATGCACCCAATACAACATCTCCTACAACCTCATACTCATCCAAAGGGTTTCCAAGACCATGTATTGAGTAGCCTCTGATTCCCTAACATCACAGTTGCAAATGAAAGGCGGGACTGTAGACAGAAGCTGTCTCTCATTTGCCTTTTTTCACTGAGGAAAGAAAAAGTTGAAATGCTGGTTGAATGTTGTCTTCTTTTTCCATGGCTTCTTGTTGTTATTATTCACATTATCATAGCAACTCCATCTGGTCTTGGATCTGAATGTGCTGCACATGGTTCCTGCCCTAAGGAGCTAACAGCAACAGGGTGAGAGACCGCGGATGGGGAGAGCCCAACAGACCACAGGGAAGGAAACAATCAAATAAGCCAGGTTAGCATGTGTTTGGGGGGACTCAGAACACCTGCACTTTCATCTTAAAGAAAATAAGACTCCAGTAATATTAAAGACAGTGCCAGTTTCAGACCACTTAAGCTATCTTTGTTTTTTCCCCACAAAAAGAAAGTTAATGACACATAAAATGTCAATTTTCTTTAAAGCCCTTGGTCTAAGAACAGGGAAATGGAATAAAGCATGTTTTTAAAATGAAAGCTTTTGCTTTAAATACAGCATTGAAAATGAAAAGTATTAACTGTTTTTCGTTCTTTATCTTTAATAACATGTTAAGGGGTTTCTTAGCAGTACTTGTGACAATGGGAATAAGTCAGGGTTAACTTGGCAGAAACCCCAAACCACACTTAGCTGTTCCCTATTGTAACAGTGAACAAAGGTTTTATTAACATCTTACCCCTTGTTGGGCCCAAGAGTCCCTCTTTTCAACACAACAGGAGCTTTGAGTCTTCAATTTACAGCTCTGTGGAGGGGATTTATGCCTTCAGATTCAGCATGTTGTTCAGCATTTGTTTACATTTATTTCCAACTGTCCCCATCAAAAGTTATCTATGAGAAACAGAGATGTTTTAAAAAAAAAAAGTATTTTTAAAATGTATCCAATATGGGCACAAAATCAACACATGAAAAGCCTTTCGAACTCCAAAACTGAGCTGCACATAAAAGACGGGATGGAGGAGGGGCTGTAGTTCATGAAATCCACAGTCTATAATAGCAGCAGAGAAAAATCAGAGCAAAAAACCCTTCATCGAGAAAATCTTGCTCCCCAGGTGCCTATTGGTTCAGGTGCCTCAGAAAATCACAGCTGTCATGCTATCAGGAGGAGAAAAGGTGTCACACCGCTTGCTAAGACAACCAAGTAGAGTGGCATTCATCAGCCCACCATGTTGGTGGGCCTCGTGGGCGCACAGGTCCTCCGTGAAATACCTCCGTGGGGTGCCACAGCCTCTGCTTGTGCCCAGGTCTGAACATAAGCCCAGATCAAGCACTCTGCGCTCATCTAGTCTGAAGGGTATATAGGAAACAAAGAAACAGAGGTTTCGGTCAAACGGACGTAGCAGACTTCATAGTGACTGGAAGGGGCAGTAGGTCTGAAAGGACTCAGGCTTTAACAAAACACAGCCAGCAACTGCCTCCTGTGTCTAATCTCCTGAAACCCTCATACCAGCATGGAACGGGATCAGGTAGAAACAGCCTGGAGCAACTCAGTAGGATCCTGTGAAAAGGTAACAGCAGAGGCTGCACAGTGAGGTTAAACATATCCTGTTCAGCAGTAAGGGAGACTACTGATAAATCAGCGTGCACCCATAGCATGCTCACCTCTCAGACAGGCTGTCCTTGCCCCAAACACTCAGCATCAACCCTACCCTAGTCCAAAACAAAAGTGATTAATTCACTGACTCTTGAGGACCCACTGTATTGCCAATCCTTGCTCCTTGTTGGATTTAAGATGAAGCATTTTTGGAAGGACGATCTGTTGTCACCTGGCAAGAGATATTTCAAGACCGAGTATCTAAAAGTCACTTTTAAAGAGAAACCTGCAGCTTGCAGTCCTTCACAGTAAGGTGGTGATCAGATCCAAGGTGTTCGGCTTCCCCCCAACCAGGAGGGACAGGCACCTCACTCACAGACCTTCCCCACAAGCACCATACTCTCTATTTGACTTGAGCCCAAAGGCTGGCCTTCCTAAGGTTTCCGAATCCACTTTAGTATCCAAACATGTCAGCATTTCCTGATGCATTTTGTGCTAAACTTCAAGAGCACAAGAGCATGTTGTGGGAAATGCGTTCCCTTCCTGCATGGAAACAGATGGCCTTTAGCCTTGCAATGATCCGCTGGCTCGCACTCCAGGGAAATGCACCTTTGTGGCCTCCGGGCGCTGCGAAGAAGCATCCCCCGTGCTTTTTGTGTCCTTTCTAGCGCTTGATCTCATGGAAATCTGGAGGCAAAGAGATTGGCGTGCTTTTTTAAATGGGAATCAAAAAAACCCACTGACTTTGCATGGAATTATAGCAAATTTAATTCATTTTTCAAAGCAAACAGCAATTTCTCTGCTTTTTCACCAGGGTCTGTGTTTCCAGTTTGTGTTCCAGCTGCCGTAACATAGCGAATAAAATGGGCTGCTCTCCTACCTCGAGAGGGCACCACGAGACAGTTGGAAAAAAGGAATGGAAGCAAACAAGCTTCACCTCAGGCACCAAATATTCCTGTCATGAGGATGTTCAATTACAGTAATTAGCAATAATCACATAAGCAACAGGAGCTTCCCTTACCTCCCTTCACCCCTCCAAAGAATGGACTCTGCTTCATTAAATCCTCCACTTCCTCCTTAATCCCAGGGACCCGTTCACGGGTGCTTCCTTCAGAGACCTGAAGGATTCACCACCGTGGCTTCCCAGTGCTGCTGCCGAGATGCCGGGTCAATGTGTTAACTGCAAAAGGAAAAAAGTATTATCATGAATCATCTGACTTCAAAATTGAAATTTTAAAAGAGAAAAAAAGTCTTTAATGTGAACAGGACTTATTGAACAAACCGGAGCCTATCGTTAGTATGACTACCGCTGTTTTCCGTAACAACTCTGACCTACTTACAAGAGATGAGCTCTGTCTGTGAAGCAGGATTTGGGGTTTTTTTTAAATAATTATGTTTTCTCTCCTACCACGTGGTATCCAACCAACGTAGCCTGACCGTACCTAACTTGCAGGGGGAAAGCTGAAGTTAGCAGATTTACCGAAGGTCAGATGAAACCACATTTGTTTAAAGAAAACAATTTTTCACTTTTTTTAGCCTGGAAGCATCTCAATCCAGTAACTTAAACACAAGCCCATTCTTCCACCCTCCGAATTGAGGCATCCCAGCGGGGAGGCGCGGGGCACTGCACTCACAGGGCACACAGGCAGCAATGCACTGGGCTACATCCAGCCCACGCAGGGAGCGGAGCTGAGGGGTTAATGTCTGCAGCCAGATCTCTGTGAACATGAAGAGATTCATGCCACCGCGCCATGTCCTGACCTGCTTGAACAGTGAAGTTAGGAGTGAGTAGATTAATTGTAAATATCCTAAATAAATTTTAGCAACATTTCTACTTCCTTTCTTCGCTACATCCACTTTATAATGTTGTTATTTTGGTTGCATGCCTTATTACAAATCTAATTTTTGGTGTTATTGATACATTTGCAGCACAAAAACTGAAGGAAATCAAAGAAATTTCAAACCAAAGAAGTAAATTTAAAAAGAAACTGCGTTCATCTGTTAAAAATTACTCAGTGAGTTTGGGTAAAGAAAGGAAGGTAGCTAGAGGGTTTTGAATGTGCTTAAATTTCTCCATGTGGATGAAGGAACAGGCCTGGGTCCTCCTGACCTCCAAACAGGTTGAAAACACAGGCTGCCTCCAACACAAAGGCATATTCATTATTGACTCTCCAGAAACCAGGATTATGCTCTACATGTCCGCAATGCACTGTCTGAGCCATCCATTATATACCGGAAAGTCAGGATTCAAGGTAGGGCCCAAAGTAACAAATCTTCACAGTCAGGTGTAAATCCATGTCGTGAATCAATGACTGTCCAATGCAAATGGCAAAGGTAAAGGAAGAAACCAAGAGCTCTATCAGGCTGCTCCATGAAGCTCTCGGTCCCTTCTACCCCCAAAATAACAGGCGACATATTCAGGACATTTGGCAATCTGATGGTGATTCCAGTTGGTGACATTCCACAGCCAGCATTTAGCTGTATTTTGTATGCTCGGGAAACAACACGGACACTCTACTTCCTCACCATAGGTGAGCTGAGGGCAGAGGCAGTGAGGTCTTGTTGTTGGAAAGAACAACCTTGCAGAAAAAAACATAGTATGCAGAGGAAACTATTAATTTCCGTTATATAAATATACAGAAAATAAGTGGTTTATTCATAACCAAGAAGATTCCATTTATACACATTTATTTTGGGGCAGAATTCCTGTTGTTAAAACAGAAATGTTATAAATACAAAATTTTAGGACTCAAATTACAATACAGGGAATTAAATACCTGCAGTTTCTCTTTCTGTATAAACCTACAAAGCTAATCATTGTCTGGATTGCTTTTGTCCTCATTTCAGATTTGTGACAGCCTCCAGAGCTCAGGATGTTGACTTTGTCTTATAGATGTGAGGGTCATGAGTTAAAAAATTAAATAACTAACAATGTGTGGATTTTGTGGGAACCTGAGATATTTAAATCTCCATCCCTCCAGCTCTTTCCCAAATGGTTCTTTAGAAAGACTTAGGCAAACAGCAATCACACGAAGCTCAACAAAGAGATTTGCAAAGTCTTGCACCCAGAGATGAATAACCCCACGTACCAGTACAGGCTGAGGCCAACCGGTTGGAAAGCAGCTTTGCAGGAAAGGCCCTGGGGGTCCTGGTGGACAAGCAGCTGACCATGAGCCAGCAAGGTGACCCTGCAGCAAAGAAAGCCAACAGCCTCCAGGGCTGCATTAGGAAAAGCATCTCCAGCAAGCCAAGGGCCGTGATCCTTCTCCTCTCTTCAGCACTGGTGAGGCCACATCTGCAGTGCTGGGTCCAGTCCTGGGCTCTCCAGTACAAAAGAGACATGGACATACTGGAATGAGTCCAGCCAAGGGCCACGATGATGGTTAAAGGATTGGAGCATCTGTCATATGAGGAGAGATTGAAGGAGCCAGGGCTGTTTAGCGTGGAGAAGGTCAGGAGAATCTTATCGATGTATATTAACACCTGATGTGAAGGAGTGAGAAGACAGAGACAGACTTCTCGGCGGTGCCCAGTGAGAGGACAAGAGGCAATGGATATGCATTAAATACAGGAAACTCCACTTAAACAGAAAAAGTTTTTACTGGGAGGGAGGTGAAACACTGGAACAGGTTACCTGGAGAGGTTGTAGAGTCTCCATCCTTGGAGATATTCAAAACCCAACTGGACACAGCCCTGAGCAACCTGCTGTAGTTGACCCTGCTCTGAGCATGGCTTAGACTAGATGACTTCCAAAGGTCCCTTCTAACCTCAACGCTTCCATGATTCTGTGACTGTCTAGCCATTTTTTTTCCCAAGTTGTTGATGTGTTTTGCAACAGGAAGAGCAACAAGCTGTATCAACAAACTCTTGCCACTGGAAAAGCTGAATTAATTGCTAGAATCACACCAGCCAGCTGGAGTGAATGCGAGTTTCTGTTCGAAGGCCTGCCAACGTAAACATTATTGTTGCAGAATCTGAGCTCTAGCCGTGGGCTATATGCCAGATTTCTTAAAGTGCCTCAAGAATATAGACATCGTTATCCACAGTATTAGCACCCTGATAAAAGCTGCATGTGATAGCAACGGGAGGGGCCGGCTGAAACAGTGACCGAGCCTGTGCTGCAGGCTCTGCTGCACCAAAAGGGCTACGGATGCCTTAGCCCTGCCGGAACATCATCCTGAGACAAACATGTGCCAGATGTAGGAAAGAACTATGAAGATGGTTACAGTGCACCCAACAGAGAAGACTGGGAGAGCTGATCTTCTTGTACTCTCAGGAAAACTATCAGCAACCCCCAGATCCTCCTGTCAGTTCTAGTCTTCCACCCAGCCCCTGGCAAGAAGCATTTCATGAACATCCATTTAAACAGAAATATTGTGCTACTCCATGACTACAGGTGGAGTGGGAGCAATGGCCAGGCACCAGAGCAGAAAGAGATGAGGGATAAGCGAGACTGAGCACTGCTGGGAAGGGGTGGGCTGGCAGCCATGCGTGTATTTACGGTGGCAAGAGAGGGAGAGGACGAAGGGGGCAGTTGACTCTTGTTAAGCGTGCGTGGTACAACAGGCAGGGAGGACCGTGTCAGGGGGACAGCCACATTGTGCGTAGCCGTTCCCCACCACCGTTCAACCTGCCCCATCCAGCCCTGCAGGCTGGCACGGGCCGTTGTCCTGGCCTGAACACTGCATTTAGCTGGGCATCAGGGTGGAGCCATCCAAAGCTCTCCGTGCATGGAAAACCGGAATGGAGAGAGAATGGTCCTTCCCTTCCATTTCCTGGTTAAATGATGAGCTGCTCGGTTGAGATAAGGGAGATTTCATTGCAAACCTGGCCTAAATGGCAGAGGGCTTTTTTAAGCTCCAGTTCCTGGAATATATTTAAGCTTTCATTTTTTTCAGACCTAATGATTCCAGAAAAAGCAATGTAGATACAATTCCTAAAGACACAAAGCTGGGAAGCAATCCTCCTCCCATCTCAAAATTGTTCAGCCTAGTTTTTAAGTCTGCCATGCAAGTTAGGGCAGGAGGTCTGCCTAATTATTTACTGAGCATCTGCAGAGGAAAATACTATTCTAAAGTACATCAGGTGTATTCCAAAGCCCAATTTTAAGCCTAATAGTGTAGTCTGTTACATCAATCACAGGAAGTTATTTTAACATGAATATGGTTTTAGGTTTTATAGATTTAATTGCGATGCTTGCCTGCCCCCTTCTATACAGATGACATGAAATGAAACGAACTGGAGCTAGATACTAAGCAATGATTTCTTTTGAAAAGTGATTGCACATTTTTAATCAAGTTTGACATGGCTGTTTAAATAGACCTGTTCAGGAACAAAATTAATCTTTAGGCTGGCTTTATTTTTCTTTTTGTAATGTATTAGGTCTCTAAATGTTGAACTATAATTTCTAACCATACTGGTGTTTTTGTTGTACACTCAATAAATTAACATCCGAGAAAGGATGTCCTCTGCATTTTGTAACTGCTCAAGCAATTTTCACTTCAAACCCTGTTATTCTTTACTCTTTGCTTTCCTGTCCAGTTCTGCACATCAGATGCCTATAATTGCCATCCTCCAAATTGCAAATACAGCCTGTTTATTTCTCACATCCAAAACAGGAGCACAAGAATAAAGGTTGACTAAGACAAGCATAATTGTTGCTCACTAGAACAATCCCCCGAGATCCAAACCTAGCAAAGTTTGTAGGCATATATTTAATTAAAAACATGTTAGTATTCCCATTGCTTTTGAAAGAATACTTTTATGTTCAGGGCTTCTATAGAAATTCTCATACTTAATTACACACAGGCCAAAGAACTTTACTGGATAGAGGTCTAATCACCTTGCAAGCTGAGCAGACGTACTCCAATAAATGCAACCCTCTGTCTTTCAGAAGCTAAATTCCTCTATTGCCTTTGTCCTGTAATATACTCAAACTTCAACTTAAGATTTAAAACGGGTAATAGAAATAGGACATACACATTAAGTGAAATTTCAGATATAAGGTTTTCTAATTTGCAAAAACAGCTTTGCTGGAAGTGGTTCATTCTTAGCAAATTACCTGTGACAGGTCAGAATTTCACTGATAAGCCTCTCAAATACTACATCTTCTGTTCAGAGGAGTCTCTAAAAACTCAACATGCCCAGTCCTTGACGAAGAACAAGAATTCAATTCAAACTGCAAAGAGGCAGTGCTGGGAGAGGTTCTGACGTTCAGAAAGGGTAGGAGGATAAAAGAGAGAGAAAAATGACAGACTCAGTCTGCACCATTACTAAAATTAGATCATTTCTTTTGTTCTCCTGAACCTTCTGCTCTATTTGCCAGGAATCATATTAGCAACAGAAACTGTGAGAATCTGTCCAACCTTATTAGAGAAGCTGGACACAAAGAAATTATGAAAATCCTTTTTAAATGTACTTGCACATACAAAGAAAAAAGGCAGAGTTTTAGAATTCTGCAAGATTAGATCAAAACCCGTGTCAGAAAAACTGGACATCAAACTAACCAAGCTTAATTAACAGTATTGCAGTGTGCTGAGCACCAGCACAGAACAGTACTTTACCATTTGTGTCTATATATATACAGTTTTACTACTTGGGACAGACCTGGCCAGGCTTAAACAGAGGCATGCTCACAAGCTCTTCTCAACAGCAACCAGTTCACCCAAAATGTTCCTCTACTGTCTAAGCATACTATTCAATATTGCCACCCAAATGAGCTCTGAAGGGCCAGCTCTGCTCCTGGGAAGCATTTTGATGGCTGGCAGTGAATCTCTTCTCCAAGGAGATCCATCAGCAGACCTGATGGCCTGTAATGCTGTAGGAGCAAGTGATTCTGGTGTATACCAAGACACCATAGCTGAACTGCTCAATATTGTGGAAATTTCACGTGAGAATCTTGACATTGAGATCTTCTGGTGCTGGTCTGCTTTTTTGAAGACATAATTAGAAGCAACAGGTAAGGATTAATTAATACTTTAAGTCAGGCACACAAGGGAAATGCTCATCCTTGGGTGATGCGATCAGGCTCCCTCTAGTCCGATTTTACTAGAATAGCAGATAATGGCTCTTCCATAGCCTTGCCTGTAGCCTCGTGGTTAGGACATCTTTTACGGAGTGGCACAGTGCATTGGACCCTTTCAGGCTAAGAAGGTCCTTGGCCTCCTTCCTCTCAGGGTGGGCACCATACCACTGCCTTTGAGTCCTTCTTAAGCAGGTACCAGCCCTGCCAGGGGCATCACCGCTCCGAGCGGATCGAGGCACTTCATGCACAACCACAAATCACATGCACTAAGACAGCAGCTCAGACCTGCTCCTGGAGTGATGTTTCCTAATGGCGAACATCGGCAGCTCTCCTCTTAGTGAGCACCGAACTATCCTCCAGAGACACCTACTTCGCTCTGTTCCAAATCTTGCAAAAGCCCAAATGTCTCACTTGGATCTCTGAATAAATTTTGTGGGTCAAGAATATTTTTTAAGTGGTTGCAATGTTGGATGCCTGATGGCGGTGATCTGAACCTAGTCTTTAATAACTAGCACGTGTGAATATGACTGTTCTTAATTGGGTGAAGTCCCCAAGGACATAGGATGCACTTGCACATAGATAATGCAAACTTTAATACTGCTGTGGTAGCTACAAATTGTCCTTAAGCTCTAGCAGTAAAAGGTTGCGTGTCGCTGGAGTGGAGCGTCTTGCACACGATCTGTGTCCATTTATGACCACAACATCTGCGTGGCCATGGACTGCGGTATAAATGACAACTGTGAAGTCTGCACGGCCACAGGACTGTTACACCCTGACAAACTAAAGATGCACAATATCCCATAGTCAATCCTGGGTTGTCACTTATGATTCTAGTAGGACACAAATTTGCAATTTGTAATTCTTTCTCTGTCCCTTTCTCCTCAGATCAGTGATAGATTCTCAGAACACAGCAATGGAAAGAAACTTCCAAGGCAAGTGAGTCTTTCCCAAAACATAAAATATTTAACTAGATTGCTTCCATAATCAAGACATTTTTAGCATTAAATGCAAGGAGGGAAAAAAAAAAAAAAAAAAGAAACCTTTGCTTTATTAAACAACAAAAAGAATTCAGCTCACATTCAATTTTAAGAATATTCTACACAAACTAAAAGGAAACCTGCAAACTCAGGCTGTTTTATCCTTTGCTGGCAGCAATATTGGAAGAATACAGTTCTCATAGAATCCAAACCATATTACACACAAAACTAAACTGATAAAAAATACTTTTATATTGCTTTAATGTCATAATAAATAGCTAGGTATTGGCTCTGAAATGACGTGAAGCATATGCTTAGCTGTCATACAGCAAGGGTAGCCAAATGGGAGTTGATACTGCAGTTGATAAAACTCATTACATGGATGACTGTTACCCTTGAGCTCTTAATGGTAGCTCAGAACTGCCATCAAAAGCCTTTGCCTTCAGGAAAACATAGGGATCTTTACCTGCAGGAATGGGGTACTTTTTTGTAAAGTTTATTTCAAAGGGATAAAGTCATCCCAAAAGAAGCAAGCTCCCTAGTATGTCCTGTCTTCCTGCCAGCCTATGGCCATGTTGTCGAAAGGCATTACTTCCAAGGGAGCCATAGAAAAGTAGTCACGGATAACATACATCCAGCATAGGCAGCTTTCCAGAAAGCCCCACAGATAAACGCAAGATGGGTCCGCTATGGGATGTGGAACAAATAGACTGAGTAAAACGAGGAGTCAGATTTCACTCTGATGTCTTCTGTTTGGGAATGCCAGCTTACAGACCTCAATATACCAATAATTAACTCTGGGCATCAGCAAAAAGAGAATAAATAACTTCGATGATCTGATTTGAAAGTAACCATTTTTTTTTTACCTAGCAGTAATTCTCTTTAAAAGAATAATTTCCTACAAGCTCTGTCTTCCTTAAGAGTCAGTAAATGCAATAAAGCATCTGTTTCTCCTACTATTTTTGTATATGTAAAGATGCATTCCAAACAAAAATCACTTTTTCAGTTTATCTTTAAAGAGGAGAAAGGTCAGTAAGAAAAATATTTGCTCCTGCATGCATCATTCTAAACAAAGTAAACATTAAAAATACAGAAATATGCAAAATTATTATCTAGGGAGTCGGGACTAATAGCCCTTTCACAAACTAAAAGGAAGTAAGCCAAAAACCGAGTCCCAAGTCTGCAAATAGTTTATGTGTATCTTAATTTTAAGCAGATGAGGAGTCCTATTAATTTCAGTGGGATAGTTCACATGCTTGCAGTTACACATTGTGCGGTAACCTGCAAAAGACAGCTGGAGGTTGGCAGAATTTACCTAGAACAGTTTACTCTGTTAGCAGGTTTTATCTTATTTTATATGACCAAAATTCTTAGAACTCTTAAGAGAAATAAATTAGTATGCTCCCTTCTCCAGTAAATAGCTTGGAGTTTGCACTGACTGATTTATTCTTTTGAGCAAGGGAGAAATCATGGGAAATGAGGACAGGTAAGAAGCCTTCTCTGAGTTTTGAAACACAAGCAGCAGAGCTTGCAAAGAAATACGTCTAATGTCTGCTTCCCCCCTACAATTGCTATTTAGGATTTACATATTCCAGAACAGAATCATCATCTTTACAAAATCGTAACTGAATTGGTGAATTGGTACAGGACGAAACTTGTGAACAAAAACAGTAAATACCTGCTACAGACCTTTCGTGAATTGTACAGAGATGCTATTTACCTTGGAATACCTATGAGACATACAAATACTTCACTTTAACAGGATTGCAACAGATATATTTGAAGGACAAGGTGAATAAATCTTAAGTCAAGGATCCTGAAAAAAACAGTTTGTCTGAGATACTTGTATTTATCTTCCAGCAGGCTGGACTTCAGTATACTAATTTGTACCGTTGAACCTCATTTAAAAGAAATTGAGTAAAGGTAAATGAGCATTTTTCTTGGTAGCATTTCCAAGGTTTTACACTCGATACCCCAATCTAAGAGCCTTTTTATTATCTCTGAAGAATAAAGATTAACAGACCTACAGAAAGGTTCTGATGCTTCTGATAAGAATTAAATTGATTACAGTCATTCTTTTAGTTTATCTATCAGAAATTCTAAGCATATGCCTGTGTGTTAAATTTTATTAGGGATTCAGATCAAAATGGATATAACTGTTTGTAAGAATTTATATGGTGATTGTTATAACATGGATATTAAAGTAGACATATGCATGCCCTGATGCTCTAATGAATACAGTGGGTTATACATTTTAGTATTATTAGATATAAATTATATTAAGCATGCTTACTCTATTAAATATTGTCAGTGTTTAATGGATGTAATTTGAAGTGGTAAGTAGTATTGCAGTATTTGGATTTACATTTCAATTTGCCAGTGAATGCTCAAGTTTATTTAACCTAAAAGAAAACTGAGAATGCAATTTTCCTCTACCTGAGGCTAGAACTATTGTTCTCATCTTGAATTAGTTATACATAAACAGAGAAAGACCATTAACATTCAAGATTAAGGAAACTTTTAGGAGTATTTTGGTATCATGCCAGAATGCTGTGGATTGAGTATTTGTGTTAAATGTTTTAATATACTACTAGAATGTCATGTATCGAATGTTAATGTTAAATGTTGTAATAATTAAAGAAACAGACTAATTTGGTTGGGTTTGCACTTCTGTTAATGAAGGAAGATTATGGAAATGACCAAAAAAAGTGATGAAAAAACAGCCTCTGACATTTCCATGCCAGCTTTCAAGAGGGATGGAAAGAAACTTCAGGGAACCAAAGCCGTCTGGCTGACGAATTCATCAGCTAAAGAGGGACCATCCTCAAAAAGCGGCGCTGCTGGAAGGTGAGACATGGACCGATGTGGGCAGAGGAGCCCCAGCAGGCACAAGGCCCAGCTCCCGGTTGGCGATGGCGGCCGCAGGTAGCCCCTGCCCGCCTTGCCACAGCTCCTCTGCGGGCTGAGGGATTTTCTTCACCCTTTTCTCCTTCGCTTCGGGAAGCTGCTGGCAGGCCACAGCCAGGGAGAAGCCTCACGCCTCATTTTACAGCAGCAGGACGATGGTTGTGTGTGGAAAGTACGGCTGTACAAACCCCGTCCCGCTGAGGGAAGCGCGGGCGGGCAGGACGGCGGGTGGCCGCCGGGCTCGGGGCACCAGCCTGCTGTGGGGGCTAGCCCCGCCGCAGGGGAGCGGGAAGGCGATCAGCCCCTCGCCTTCGCCGCCGCTCGCAGCTCTTGTGCCGGCCCCGCCGAAAAGACGCCCGGAGAAGCGCCCCCCCGCCGCCACCCCGCGGGCCGGGGCCATTTCCCGCAGGCACCGCGGACCCCCGCAGCGCCTCGCCGCCACCGGCTGCCTCAGGCGAGCAAAATGGCGGCGGTGGCCGAGGGGAGGGAAGAAGGGGCGGAGAGGGGAGGGGGCCGCCGCGGCAAGGCCGGGCCTCACCGCCGCCGTTAGCCGCCGCCTCCACCTTTCCCCTCCCCGCCGTCCTCAGCAGCAGCAGCAGCAGCAGCGGCGGAGGGGCCCCGCCGGCGGGGAGGAGCGCCCGGCCGCGGCCTGCGCCGTTCACACTCCCTGAGGACAGCCTTGGGGCGGGGGGGAGCGCTCCGCCATCCTCCCTCCTCCTCCCGCCGCAGGCTCGGCCCCGTCCCCCTTTTCCCCCCGCCCCGCAAAGCCCCTGACCTGCTCCGAGCCCGGGCCACAGGTAGGTGCCCGCCTCGCAGAGGCTTTTTACCGCGGCTGCCTCTCGCCGGCCCCGGCCGCTCGCCGCAGGGGTGCAAGCACCCACCTGCCCGCTCCCCCCCGGGGGCGGCAGCAGCCGGGGCGCCGCGGGGCCCTTCACTGGAGCAGGCAGAGGCGGCAGGGCCTCCCCGAAGCGGGGAGGCGGCGGTGTGCGGACAGCTGGGGGCCGGTCGGGGGAGGCAGCCCGGCCCGTCTGGCTCTGCCTGACCGGCGTTGCCCTCCCCTGGGTTTGCCCACCGGCCGTGCCTCGGCGGGCCCGGTGGCTCCCTGGCTTCCCTTTCCCTCCAGAGTTAAAAACAGCAGACGCTTTATTTTTGGTCACTTGGTTGATTATTTTATTTCTGTTCCTGCAGAAAATCCGGGGGAGAGGTGGCAGGGTAGGAAGTGTGGTGGCTCTGGTGGGAGCCCGTCTGGTCAGGTGCAGAGGTGTCTCTGGAAGGAGGTGGTCTGCAGCCCTTCCCAAAGGTGGTCCCGGGACACACTTCCCATAACTGGAGTGTGTTGGCCTCAAATGCCTCATCCCTGGTCTCACTGGGGGATGGCATCAATGCTTTTGAGGAGAGGCCCCCAGCCTGCTCCATCTGGCTCCTGGGTTGGAAGCCGGCCTGCAGCACAGCTGAATCTTTAACCATGGAGTAGAGGTGCGGGTGTCTGGGCACGTAGGTGGGCACAGGGTGCGTATGGATTTGCCTGGACAGGGGCTGCCCGCAGCTCCCCCTGCGCCCCCCCCACTGGCATTCGTCCCTCCTGTGCTAGCAGGTGGTTTATGACTGTTACTTAGTCTCACGTGAAAAGACCTGGAAGACCGCTGAGGTAAGTATTTTTAAGCCTTATGTGCTTCAGCGGCTTAGATGGCTGAGAGCTGTACATGTGTTGTCCTGTAATCTGCTCGAAATAAAACCAAACCGCACTGAGCTGATCCACCATCAGTGGACGTGAAGGGTGACGTTCGTTTAGACAAAAATTCATACCCTCCTGTGAATTTCTGCCTGAATTTGAGCAAGATTTGCTTTGTTTCCTTTTTTAATATGGACATAGAGAGTATATTGCAGGGGTGAACTTGTTAAATGACTTTATGGTGTTAAAGTCCTTCTACCATCCTTGTTATGACAGTATCTAAGTCGCATGGATCCCTGCTGGTGATGACAAACTGTTGTGGTGCGGATTGTTTGGGTATCCAGGCAAGTTGTCAAAGTCAGGCCAGGCCTGTATGGTAGGAATGTATATTTGAAGCCAGGTCCTGTAAACACTTACTAATATGTGGAGTCTTGTTGCTAGGGCTTTGCGCAGAAATAACAAGACACACATGAGTGCCTCTTTGAAGTCCTAATGTGCTACCTGACTATTTGGAAGCCAGGAGGATAGTAGAGGGTATCGTTTCCGTAGTTTGTGAGCTTAAGTCTTGGGATTTTCATTTATAAATAAATTCACATCTTTTTATGGCTTGTTTTGGAGTATAGCCAAGTAGAACTATATTGTTTATGTGCGCAGATTTTTGTGTCTCACACAAAGATGTCTATTGTTTACACAGAAACTGTAAGAGGAATGTTTTGTTAACGTTTTGTTAACAATATAAACTGACAAACACAAATGCAGACTAGAACTTGAAACAAAAATAGCCCTTCTTAGAGCAGAAAAACACAGCTGCCAGAAAACTGTTTTTCAAGGAAAACTATGCACCTTTTGATTCTACGTTTCCTTTAAAACTCGGGCTTCTATCATTTATGTGTGTATAAATCTTCTACTGCATGTAACTTTCACAGCAACTTAGTTTCATGCCTCTGTAGCCCTCTAAACAGTGTTTCTTTTTCTAAACAAAATTGGCTGAATTGCGATTTTTTTTTTTTTTTTTATAATCACATTTGAAATTTGGTTTTAGTTGGGTGTCTCCCTGTTACATTTTCAAATTCCTGAGCTGACTGCGATGAATTCCCCTCTCCATTGTCAACATGTGTCTTTTCCATTCAGACTGACTGCTGCCTTCTCCTTCCCTTAAGAAACTTTTAATGGCTTGAAATAGTATGACCAAAAAACCTGTGTGTTTTCAATATCCCATGTACAGTATTCTATGTGTAAAAATTCCAATTATAGTAATTCCACAGCCTACATGGAGAGTAGTTACGGAGCCTGCGGGGTCCTGCTTTCCATTGTGGAGTGTATTGACTTAGTGAACCCTGAATGCAAATGTGCAGTCGTGATAATGCGTATGAACGGCCTTTAATCGCTCTCATTTGCACTGTTTCTAACTTAGTCCTGTGATGAGCAGTATCTGTCTACAGTCAAGTGGTTGATATCTGTTTAAATGTAAGGAGTAAATTGCTCTCAGAAGCACCTAAAAGCATTTAGTATTGTTTAAAGAAGGGATCACAGTAGTTTGGAAACTCCACGGCAGCTGAGTGTTTAATTTTTAATATATCGGCAATGATGGCTAATAGGTATTCATCAGATTATACAGGTCCAGTAGAAGAAAGTCAGAATTTCAGTACTTGCACATCTCCTAATGCACACCAACATCTCTTTTTCAGAATTCTTATTAATTAAGTGCTTTCGCACTGCATTTTTGTGCTGTTTTTTCGCCATGTTTCTTAGCTTGAGTACTTCTACCTGTCATTCATGGATTCTTGCTTTCGTGACTAGTAGCATAAAATTATATTTGAATATCGTAGTTACCATCTTACATTCATCATTTCTACATTGCCTGATCCTCTCTAAACAAGTATTCATATCTAATTTCTATTTGATGATTCATTCTAAATGTTTACAGGGTTTTTTTTTTTCCTTTTTTCAGCTTTCTTCATTGACATACAGAAGAATATGTGCCGATTGTGCTACAACTCACAAGTATTGTGTTTATTTTTTTATTTTATATGTTTTAGGAAGCAGAGAGGGAACTGTTTATGTCTTGTGTAGTGCTTAGTACAGTGAGATCCTGTCCTGCAACTAAGCTGTGTAGGGAGGAGAGTAAAAATGCTGATGTGGAAAACAATTTTTAATGCTTCTACTGTTGGGGTTTTTTTTACAGTTAGTTTATTTCATAAGGCTTTGATTTTTACAGCGACCTCGGTGTGCCTGTATCCTTGCGCTTATGTGGCTATTTACTGAAATCACTGACTCTTCTGTGATTATGGAGATCCTTAACAGGATTAATTGGAATTAGAGGTCTGTGGCAAGATGTGGTTGGAGTCAGACTGGACGGAAAAAAATTTCAGTTTTAAGAAGATATTCCAGTGTGGAGATGAGTTGGTTTTATCATCTTCCACGAACAGATTATATGTTGTATTTGTTGCCTAAAGCTTCAGATCATGAATGTATTCTTTCTTTTGAAACACATAGTCTTTTTCCATTTTAGGTGTTTGCTTAGTAGTTGTGTTCTAGCAGATTCTGTGGGTGCTTTAGGATGATGTCTACTAACACTAACATGTCAGAATCCCGTTGTAACTTGGGAAATGAAAATAGGATAAAAGAATTCCCTGGTTAAGTTCTGAGTTCCAGATTCAGTAATGTTTCCATCTTTTTCTTTCTGTTCTCTTACAGGAAAAATGATATTCATCCAGCATTCCTGAGTAATAAGAATGGGTCCAGATGTACCTCTGCTGAATGATTACAAACAGGAGTTCTTCTTGAAACGCTTTCCACAGACTCTGCTGGGAGGTCCCCGGTTTAAATTAGGCTATTGTGCCCCTCCTTACATATATGTGAATCAGATCATACTTTTCTTGACGCCATGGGTTTTGGGAGGAGTAGGAACACTTTTGTACCAATTAGGCGTTATGAAAGACTACTATACCGCAGCACTTTCAGGAGGACTGATGTTTGTTACTGCACTTATTCTTCAGATGACAAATCTATATGCAAAACAGAAAACAGTGACAGTAGAAAGAATGCAAATTCAGAATACCCTAACAGATGAAGATGAGTTTGAATTTTCCAGCTGTGTAGGTTCAGAGACAGTAAAATTTATTATTCCTGGCAAGAAGTATATAATCAACACTGTATTTCATTCCCTTCTGGCAGGGGTATTGTGTGGGTTGGGAACTTGGTATTTGCTGCCAAACAGAATAACCTTGCTATATAGCAACATTGGAGGAACTGTTATGATCTTTGTATTTGGATGGGTGACTGTATGTATAGGAGAGTATTCGTTAATCATAAATACAGCTACCGAAACAGCTACTTTCCAAGCACTGGATACTTATGAAATCACTGCTCTGATGAGACCTTTCTACATTTTTGTCTTTATTGCAGTGGATCTTGCACACAGGTAAACACAATACAGCATTTAGCTAATTAAAGTAATGGTTATTCTATATATTTTTAATGAGAAAGATGAAATTATTCTTCTGAGGAAAAATTATTTTGAGATTTTAATCAACTGTAGGAACTCCAAAGACAGAAGCTAGACAAGTATATGGTAAAAATCAAGGCTCTACGCTGGGCATAAAAGGTTGTTCTTAAATTTTTATAGCATTCCACTTAAATTAGGAAGAGCAGTTAGAGCAGTTTCTAAGTAAGGGACAGCTAAAATTATCTTCTACTGTGTCAATTTCAGTATTTTTGTACAAGAGCATTTGCATCCACATCCTTTTAAAGGATGTGTTTTCAAAAGACATGTTCCTGACCTGGAATCGTAGATCTAAACACTGCAAACTTCAGGAGCACTGGATTTATATCTAGATTTCATCCTGGAATATTTTCTAATTTAATCTCTGTAAAGTGATTGCAGAGGGTTTTAAATTACAGGCAAAAAAAGGACCGTGAATTTGGTTTTAATGAATGAATAAGCAAATGTGAATGTTGCTATATCTTTGTTATATGGATTTTGAACTTGGATTTTTAAATGCTTTTGTCATACAAAAGAACTATGTCAGTCTACAAATGGGAGACTTTTATATTTCCACTTTTGAGATGAGTGTCTTAGCTAAAGTATTTGTAGAATCTCTTAAAGCAAGATGCTTTTAGATTTACTTTATGCATTCTTTCTCCCTGTCGGGTGATATTTATATCACTTTGTCACATGTACATATTTTATGGTTGGGGTACTTCAAATGCATAAAAAAAGCAGCATGTTTTATTTTCCTAGTTTTGCACTTGGAGATGTCTTTGTTAATTATAATAATTTTTTTTGTTAATAATAATTTACCCTAGTTGCCTCTTCAGTTATGAGAATTATGCACGTGGTGTTGGATCCCAAATTCTTCTAATTTCCTGAGGAGAAAATTCAGACATTCTTTAAATTCCTGACAAAATTCCTTTGAAGCTTGCTTATTTATTTAGTAAGAAGTAGAGAGAAATCAAATATCTTAGCAGTCCACCTTTAAGGTAATTAGCTACCTGGTGAACTATGTAGGGCTTAGAATTTATGCAGATTTCTATTACTGATCTTTGCATTTTTACTGGAAGATTTTAATACTTTTATGTAGAAAATAACCTTTTATATTCATAAAGAGAGTTTATCTCTTGGTGCACAGGCAACATGCCAGTTCTTTCAGTGTTAATGCTTCCATCTTGTGTCTTGGACTTGCATAAAGTTTCTCTTTTTGAATTCTGAAAAAAATACTTAGCATTTTTTTGTTAAACAGTTGAGGTCTTAGAGCTTGTGGACCTTTGTTTTTGCACAAATATTTCTTGAGTGTATTATCACAAGAGTATCAAAACAATTAGGATACTTACATCACTTGACTCATCTGCATAATCTTGAAGGCTTCAAATCTTTTGAATGAAAAATTAGCCTGTGTTCTGATGTTCTAATTAGTGTATTACTGCCCCAAGCATAAATGTATGTCTTTATTTTTCCTTTTAAGAGATACTAGTTGAGGTTTTGTAGATTGAATATGTAATGTTTATACTTCTGGATTTGCTGTAGTAGTTAAACAAAAAGTCTTCCCACACATCAGTTGTCTTTTCCTTCACAGAAGTCAAATACATTTCTTCTTTTATCCAGGTTTGCTGTCAACACACCCATTCTAGAACAGACAAACCAGATTTTGCACATCATATTTCTTTTTCTGCCATTCTTGTGGGCAATGGGAGTTCTGCCCCCGCTTGACGCACTTTTTCTATGGGGAATGGAACAACTGTTGGAGTTTGGACTAGGAGGTTCACCCATGTCAAGTAACACAAAGTAAATGTTGTTTATATAATTGTAAAATATATCAATATTGTTTATAACCTTTTTCTTTTCAAGCAAATCTTCTTTATTTTCTCCTTCACAGGTTATTAGTAATGTTTCTCATTTCTGCTGGAACAGCAATAGCATCGTATTTCATTCGCAGCACTCTCGGTGTGATCCTCTTCATGACTGGATTTGGGTTCATACTGAGTCTTAACCTAAGCGAGATTGGTTTTGCCTTCAAACACACCATGATCAGCCATTTAGCCTCCAGCAAAACTAAAAATATGCACAGTGGTCTTAGAATACAATTTGGGTGGAGGGAATTTATTTTTTATTTGACTGTATTGACATTTGCTCTCATAGAAGCTAGCCTGCTGCATCAATTTGCAGGCTTTTCATCATTTTCCAAAGCCAGTCCTCAGGCTATAGCGAGTTACATTCTGATCGTATTACTTATAATTATGTGGATTCTTAGAGAGATACAGAGAGTGTACTTGTTTGGAGTCTTCCGAAACCCCTTTTATCCAAAGGATATCAGGACTGTGACTGTGTTCATGGAGAAGCAAAGAAGGCTAATGAAAGTTGGTGTTGTCAGGAGGATTTTACTAACACTAGGTAGGAATATGCACTGTCTGTTGTTTGTTAGATGATGCTTGTAGGAAGATTGAAACAACGCTAGAATTACTGTTTGTGCAAGATTCTATGAATGAACTAAGAAAAACCAAGTAGCTGGAAATATTTGTTGATGTTTTGCTAAATTGTTCGTTGAGGTCATAATTACTGGTTCAGAGTATTTGAAAGTGGTTAGTGATTTTATTTATTTCTTTTTTAGGGGTAAACCTAAAAAGTTGAGCTTTTTAAAAGTCCAGCTCAGAAAGGAAGGTCTTTTAAAGGATTTTAGTTATAACATCAGTACTCACTTTTGAAAAAAATGGCTCTTGTAGATTTTTTTAAAAGGTACTCGGAAACAAAAGTGAGTTGAGAGTCTTCAAGCTGACTAAATGTTTGGTTCTTACGCCTCCTTTCTGGTAGGTTAGGGACAAATGTATGTACTTTGGGGGAGCCAACAATTGATCTAAGTTATTTAATTTCATAAAGAAACATCAGTTTGGGGAAGTGGATTGATGAGTGCTATTCCCATGTTTATTTTTACTTATTTGAGTATTCCCAGTCTCTTGGGGAAACAAACAACAAAAAAAGTAATAGCAAGTAACAACTAAGCATCGACATAAATGCTTGCCATCCTGCGCCATTAGTGCAAATACACTGTTTGATATCCTGGAAGCATAATACAAAGAGGAGTTTGTAATAATGAAGGGAAGAGTTCTCTTTTTACGCTACAATTTCCATTCTGCAATAAGACTGCTTACCTCTGTAGACTTCAGTTATGTTTTTGAAAGGAAATCAATGATTCTTTTATTTCAATTACAGTGTCTCCGTTTGCTATGATAGCATTCCTGTCACTAGACCGTTCGCTACAAAATCTTCATTCTGTGTCTGTTTGCATTGGATTCACAAGAATATTTAGGATGGTAATTTGAATTTTAAATATGTTAGCCTAAGAAATCATCTTCTACATGATTTAAGTATTAAGGTGACTTGGAAGAAATATTCCAGGTCATGACAGCAGAGATGGATAAATACGTTTTTAAATGTATGTCTAACATATCTCTATTTTAGGTCTGGCAGAATACAGAAAATGCCCTCCTGGACATAGTGCTTGTGTCGATAGCACAAATGTTGGTGTTTAATCCAGACCTCTGGTGGAACAGGAGCCTTGATACAGGAATCAGACTCTTGCTGGTAATTGTCATAATGTAAATTTAAGCAGATAGTTGTCACTTAAAGTCTTTGTTTCCTTGCCCTCCCCTATTAGAGAATTACAGAGTCCAGGACCTAGCAAATAGAAGCTGAAAAACTGTGTACTAAGATATACAGTCCAATACCAGTCAATGATAATCACGCTTCATTTTCTTAAAATTACTGTAGATAAGGCAGCTTTGGCAGTGCTGAATATGATACGATACAGGATACAAATAAGTGCTTGTTGTATGTATCTTGCAGGTTGGTATCCTACGGGATCGATTGCTTCAGTTTATCTCGAAGTTGCAGTTTGCCATAGCTATTCTTTTGACATCGTGGACAGAGAAAAAACAACGTCGTAAATCTACAGCCACCTTAATCACACTCAATGTCGTTTTCTTCCCAATCCTGCTGACCTTTGTCGCCGTCTCTGCGCTCCTTTCTTCTCCCCTGCTGCCGCTCTTCACGCTGCCGATATTTTTGATTGGGTTTCCCAGGCCTATCCGAAGCTGGCCAGGACCTGTGGGCGCTACAGCGTGTGTTTGCTCCGATACCGTGTATTACCAGCAGATGGTTCCAAGTCTGGCTGTCGCTCTGCAGTCTGCACTAGCAGCCGGTAGCCTGGGTAGGTATGCTAGCAACACTGTGAAGGAATGTGGCTAAATATTTTCGGAAACATGATTTTGCTGGAGAACAGGAGAATCGTAGCATCTGATTTAAACCACGTTTTACGGCGTAGGTTAAATCTGATATTCAGAGATTGTTCAATTGAGGAAAAAGTGATTACTTTTATCCTTCTCGTACGTCTCTGCTTTTTACATTCTTGTAAGAAAATAATTCTGGTTTGTTATCTTTAAAATAAGGAGAAACTAAATGGTGATGAAACAGTATCAATCCTAATCTCTTTATACTGAACAAGAAAGGATGGTGTGCATTCATCCCACCTAACCGGAGGCAATAAATTGAGGAGTTCTCTTGACAGTGAGGGGAGAGAAGGAAGTGTGTCGGACTGCTCGTTGTGGTTGTGTATGTATGCGTCTCTCTGCATCAGCCCTGTTACTCAGGATCTAGAAGGTGACTTTGATAAATTGGCTGTGTTAGTTACGTGTGGTGAATATGGACTGGATGTTTGTAAACTATGTGATGTAGCCCAACTAGCCGTAAACAGCTGAGAACAGAACCCGTTGGTAAGACTTAATGTCATGTCTTGTGCAGGCAGTTAGGGTAGGGTTGTAACAGGACTTGGGGTCTTAAAACCTGTGAAAGACGTCATGATGGGTATTCACAGAATTATATAAACAGGTGAAGAAATGCCGAGTCTTTTTCCCAGCTGGAGACAGAGTAACTGTTAAAATTGCAAGCTCGTTTTCTTGAGAAACAGTCTTTGTGTAACCTAATTAATCAGAAGATCGTTGCCCTTAGACAAGAGGCAAATATTTACATAAGCCTCTTAGAAAATGGCTTATGACTAGAAAAAATGGACTAATATTTAAAGACAGTGGAAGTTAACCTTAATCAGCTTTTCTGAAGACTATATGCAAGTGCTTTACTAGGAAACATTTGCTTCAGTTTTAGTACTGGTGTAGAGAGAGGTATTGACAAAATAAAACTAGGAAGCTTTTTTCCTCTAAAGAAGAGAGACACTTCAGTTTGTCTACTGCATCAGTCTATGTATGTTTTATATATATAATAGATGTATTTATAGTATATATTTATAAATATGTTATATCTGTTTTATCTATTTTACATCTATACATATTTTTATATATATATATATATATTTCTGCCCATTGCCATCATGACTGTGGTGGCATGTATGCCTCAGCTTAAATAATTTAAAACACTAGTCTTGAGGGAGGGGAAAAGTCTCTTCTTTAATGGGAAAATCTGTGAATTAATGTCTTCAAGCAAGAAAAAATGTGATGTTCTCAGATGAGTTCCAAATGAAGAGGTACCACTTTGTGTGTCTCTATTTTAATTTAAAACCATACTTTTTTCTATGTAAAGGAGTTTTAGTAGCTTTAACAGCTAGCAAGAAAAGAATTAAAGTCTTTGCAAAATGTTAGCAAGAAAGTGCACTTCATTAGCTCAGTGGGACAGAAAAGGTTATTTAAATTTTAACTACAGCTTAATGGTTGGTTTCACTGATTTCATCTTACAGCTTTCTAAAACTAAAACTCTCTGTGCAAGTGAGTGATCACTTGGACGTGAGTGAGAGCAGAAGCAGGTCATAAACCGGCAGCAAATGTCATGCTTAAGAACAGCACCATTATATTGGAGGAGTTGACAGGAGGCTGTAACTTAAAAGAAATACAGTGTAACCACCAGTTCCTAGGAAGTTTGGCATTGCTCTTTCTATTGAAATAGATAGAAGAGAGGAAAAGTACCATTTTTTGGACGTGTCATCTAATCTTTACAGTGATGTGTGATTTGATGTGTGATCTGACGTTGTTCAGGACTTGATTTTCAAATTCCAGTTTAATTTGTGTGGCTGTGTTTTTGGTGGGATCCCACCTAAGACAGTGGGATCAAATTTATTACACGCACACACAGAGGTACTTCAGAAAGACTACAGACGATTTCTGCTGTATGTGCTGTTAGTGTTCAGTGTGTATGATCCTGATTCACAAATCTTTAAAGATGAGCACATGCTCTTGAAAATGTAGATCTTTATCTCTCTGCTTCTATTTATGTGTCTGTAAAATGGATGTGATATTATGACACTTGATCAGTATCATTTACACTCTGTATTTTGCATCCTAAGGGATATTTTCTAATCATTCTAAAATACAGACAAGTCAATTTAGGAACTGGTAGTGTAAGTAACAAATCCTATTGAGTTAGATTTTTTTTTTTTATTTCTCCCATAAAAAATAAACTTCGTATTCCACAGCAAATAGGGCCATTAAGATACTCATGTGCTAGACGATGATTCTTTAATGTATTCGGCAGTCATAAGAATTTTAGGTTTCCAGGTGACATCAGTGGGAACTGTGCACTTGGAACTGCAGCCAAAGATGATCTTTAATCATGAAAGTTGTGTCTACAAAGGGGACTGAGGGTGGGGTTGCTTAACCCTGGGCCGGTATGAATGTTGTAGTCCTGCGGTTCTGTGAGGGTTTCCCAGTTTTCCACAGCTTTTTCAAAGATAGCACTATAATTTCAAGATCTAGCTTTGCAGCTAGTTCCTTTAAGTTTCTAGGGTACTAGTTAGCCAGTTTCATCTGATCGTGATGTTGATGCAGAAATATTTGGTGTTTGCAGTTGAATTCCTCAGTTGGCATGTCAAAAAGGTTTTCATCAATATAATACCAGAGTAATACCATAGGTTTGGTTTTGTTTTGTTTTGTTTTTTCTTGTCTAGGTCTCTCTCTACCTGGATCACATTACTTGTGCCGGTTTCAGGATAGACTGATGTGGATATTGGTGCTAGAAAAAGGCTTCACTTACTGTGGTGTTAACATTAAGGTAACTGCATGTTGAGGACTGACACGTTAATGTTTTGAAATCATGCAAACATTTTGCTGTGTAACATTTCAACAATGTGACTACCTGATGTTACAGTCAATTTTTTAAGATGCGTGTTATTGCTATATTCACTAGTCTTGCAACTGACGTGCTTAGCAGATGTGAAATTTTTTCTCATCTAGCTTGTGACACAACATCTTTAATAAGCTGGCCAATGAGAAGATCTGTATGAGGCAAAGATTTATTTTAAGACATTGATCTGTGTCTAATATTGTAGTGCTTTCCTATTACTATTATCTCTAGTTAGATTTGTAGGTTCAGTTGTGGATATACTGACAATCTTTATTTGTTCAGAAAAAATTTGTTGCAAGAAAACAGCTTGCTAGCATTTAAGGATATGTACTGGTGAAGACTAAAACCAAATTGTTTTCATTTATGCTTTAGGGGCTAGAATTGCAGGAAACGTCCTGTCACGCTGCTGAAGCTCACAGAGTTGATGAAATTTTTGAAATGGCCTTCGAACATCAGGAGCACACAAAGATTCTCACTCCTAATCACCATTTTGGACACATTTTGACTCCTTGTACTGTTCTACCTGTGCGGCTGTATTCCGATGCCAGAAACGTGTTATCTGGAATAATTGACTCTCATGAGAATTTAAAGCATCTGAAAGATGATTTCATTAAAGTGCTTGTATGGATGCTTGTCCAGTATTGTTATAAAAAATCAAAAACGTGGGAAAGCCCAGGCAATGCTGACAAGAACAAAAAAGGATCATTTCCAGAAAATCAGCATAGCGGTGCAGCAGAAAGGTCCAGGCCTCTGCGGGAAGACGACAGCTTTAGTGTTGATACAATTGAGGACTGGACTGATGATAGTGACATTTTTGATCTTGAACCCAGTGGCAGAATGAAAGACAGAAAAGAACCTGGTGGGCAGTTGGGAACAACACCAAAAGTACACCTGTCTATTCCAGGATCTGTAGAAACACAAAGCCAAGACGCCCCACAAGAAATGTCACCAGAAGATAAGTTATACAAGGCTGTTGTGCTTGGGCTTCCTGCTGTAGACAAAGGGAAACAGCAAGAAGTTTTACCTCGGGTTGCATTTAGTTGCTCTTACTCGGAGCTACTGAGCATCCCTGAAGAATGGAGAACAGCCCCGGTGCCTGCTTCCAAAGTCAATGAAATGAGGCAGAGGTTTCCGGAAGAGTGGTACCACTTCATTTTGAGTCAGCTGGACTTTTTTCATCTGAAAGAAAAGCCTTCCAATTTACTTGAAGACCTTATGAAAGATAAAGCTTTGAAAGACTTATACATCCATGGAGTATTGTCGTGTTGTTTTGGTCTGTTTGGACTGGATAACACCGTGCCTGCCCCGAGCCATGTCTTCAGAGCGTACACTGGCGGTATTCCGTGGTCTGTTGGTTTGGACTGGCTAACCGGCAAACCGGAGCTATTCCAACTTGCATTAAAAGCATTCAGGTAAAAGAAAAATACTCCCTCAGATTATAAAAATAATATAAAGAGTCCTGTGCTTGGAAAGTCAGTATCACCTCACTAAGAGTAGTTTGTGTTAAAACCATATCATTTAAATATATTTGTAGCTTCTTCCTACATGAATATTGCCTGTAACCCCTGTGAGACGGGGATTCCTTCCTTCTTCCCTTCCCCACAGCAGCTGCCTCCAACACTGGAAATCCACTGTGTTAAGTGGGGAAAAACCAACCCATTTTCATTGTCCCCACAATCTAAGAGAATTGTGATGAAGTTAGATGTTTGGCACTTTCCATTATCAGGCAGCAGGAACAGTGCTTGAGGTGAAAGATGTTTAAGCTGATGTGTTTTACATCTGGGCGAGCTAAAAGCATACCCGCACTAACTTCTAGTGTCTCAGCTGACGAGCGATAACGTAGGAAGTTGCTAGGGCTTGCTGACATTGGACGGCGCCTCTCTGCCGTTTCTAGCCTGAAGAGGCTTTCTTCCTCTGGGCTTTTGCTGCGCTACTTACTGCATGACTCTTCGTACGTTTCAGATACACCTTTAAACTTATGGTTGACAAAGCCAGCCTGGGTCCCGTTGAGAACTTCAAAGAGCTGGTGAACTATCTGGAAGAATATGAAAACGATTGGTACATTGGGCTGGTGTCAGATCTGGAGTGGCAGCAAGCAGTTCTTCAGGAAAAGCCATACCTTTTTTCACTGGGGCATGACCCAAACATGGTAAGCTGAAAAATTACTAGTAAGCAAGATCAAACTTTGGGTTTCTTTTCCACTGCCTTTTTTTTTTCTTTTTAATCGTGTTCCAAAACACGAAGGCTGTGCAACCAAAGTTTGCTTGTACTAGACAGGAGCTGACATCACTGTTGTTGAAAGTCACGCTGCATTGTTCTTCAGATGCAGCAGTATTTCCTGATTATCTTCGTGGATGGAAAGAATTGAATCGAGGAAACTAGTTTATACACGTTGCCATTTTTAAAGGGATGATATTCATAGTATGTAGTCTCAAAGCTTCATTTAGTGTTTTAGAACCAAAATGCTCGTGTATCTTCTCGGAGAACGTACTGAACATTTTTATCTGTTTGTTCTTAAAGGGAATTTACACTGGGCGAGTCCTCACTCTTCAGGAATTGTTAGTACAAGTGGGAAAACTTAATGACGAAGCTGTCCGAGGTCAGTGGGCAAATCTGTCCTGGGAGCTGCTGTATGCTACAAACGATGATGAAGAACGCTACAGCATCCAGGCACACCCAGTTCTTCTGCGAAACCTTACTGTGCAGGCTGCGGACCCCCCTCTTGGCTACCCTGTTTATTCATCTGAACTTCTGCATCTGCCTTTGTTCTAGAATGTCAGTAGCACTTTTTTTTTTATTATTATTATTTTGTATTTTCCATCTGCATGTGGGGAATCAAATGCTCGTGCTACATTTATACACTACAAATAAGATTTTACTCTCAAAATGGCGTTGGGTGGCAGTGCCAAGCCAGCGTACATCACTTGCACAGAAATGGTGCTAGCCAGAACCTTCAGCAGGCAGGGAGCTGGGAACTGTGTCCTTGCTGCTGGAACATGTGAGACACCATTGCCTGTGTGGCTGACAAGCCAGGAGATGCTGAAATTCTCTTCTCCAGTTTAGAGAAGAGCAGCATAATTCTGATCATCAACTATTTTTGGTGCATTCTGATTTTTTTAAATGTATTTTTTTTTTCTTTTTAATAGTTGGACAGGTGACTTGCACTGACAGTCAGGTTACAGCTCACTGTAGTACCGTCAACAGCAGAGTTGGTAACCAAAGTGTACATGTGTCTATTTATATGATCTTTATTTTTTTTATTATTCTAGCCATTTTATATTGGACTGAGTTCAGTTTTAGCATTTGTTATAACGTGTGACTTCAGCTGATCTTCCTTAGTTGCAGTAAGTTATCGGCTATGCTTTCACAAAGTCAGTTGTAAGGGACGATTTTTACCAAAGTACTTGTTTTGGAGCAAAGAGAATTTATATAAAACAGTGTGCATTCTGACACGTTAATAACCCGTGTGACCTACTGATGAAAGTGAACGTGTGTAATTAGGGGAGAGAAGGAATTTAAGTCCAGATAGATTAATTTTTAGTTCCTTCTTCCAATATCCATGTATTTTATATATATATACACACACATTCGTTGTTGTTTGCCACCTATGTCCACATCACTAACGGGTCTTCCACAAATACAGTGAGAGCTTGATGACTGGGGGGGAAGTGGAAATCCAGCCATCTGTGCCAGAATTAATTTTTTTTTTAAACCTCTGGTAAAGAGATTAGTACAGAATTTGGCAGTTGGTTTGTAATGTTACAAGTCTCCTTGAAAACAGGTCTGGGTCATCTCTCCAGTGGCTTGTTTATTCTCTTCGTTACCACCAGTAATTAGCACATATATGTATTTTCTCTGCAGATCAGTAGTTAGTGTCGTTACTGCTGGCATACGCTGAGCAGGGTGTAGGTAATTGTCTTTCTTTAAACTGTAGAATCAATTTAAATCAGATCTGCTCCGTAACTGAGTCAGTACTCGTTTAGAACACCCAGAGTTGTATAATTTGGAGCATGTTTATTACTTTTACTCCTCACATTTAAGACCTTTTTGTATCAGATAAAATTTGTCACAGGACTGTGTACCTGGCTATTAGCTGGTTTTTGATCAGTGACCATAAATGATTTTAAAAAAATATGCAAACTCTGTAGTGGAATTCAGAAGTGGTAAGGAAACACCTGTCAAACTCCATGGTACAACACTCCAACATACAGGATGAAATTCACACAGAGCATTAATGGAAGCACCTTTTAGAAGGTGTGTGTTTGGTGTGCAGGAGCGTAAACAACAAAGTGCTGACAACGTGAGCTCACCTCGCGTGGCCGTGAACTGCATCTGGAAATACAGAATTGTGGAGACTGGTCTGGAAGGAGCTTTTAGAGAGCACCTGTTTCGGCTCCCTCAAAAGGAACTACTCCTGGCAAATGTTCAATCTGATCTAAAACTTTCAACACCAGGAGTATCATGAACTCATCAAGTAGTTCGCTCCAGTTCTTCGCTGTTCTTGCAGCAGTTGGAAAGTTGGGGGTTTTTCCTAAATCTAATTAAACCTCCCTGCCTCATTGTAAGCCTCTTACTACTTGTCTTCTGTACGGTCACAGAAAATTTAATTACCTTTTTTTTTGCAGCAGCAGCAGCAGTCTTTTATTTGAAGCTGGCTGTAATTTCTGCCCTCATTCTTTGTCTTCTGTAAACCCAATAAACTAGTTGAGAAAAAACTGGAGAGAGCTGTGATCCCTTTCTCTTGCTTTCCTCTGGTTCTCTCCGTCTGGTACCCAGCCTTCTTGAAGAGCACTCTGGTAGCTGGCCCTGGTGTTCTGGCAGAGATCCCCATCGGTACCAGACGGAGGAACGCAATTACCGATGTGCAGAATTCCTCTTTGTGCACAGGAACGCGGAGTCGGGCTTTAACGCGCTGTAACGTCTTGTCCCCTGCTCCTGCAGGCAGCGTGTCCTGCGGCCCCTTAGTCATTAATGCACCGAGCCAGTTCGTGCATCCCAGTATGTTTTGCAACAGTATGACCCCGATGCACGTTTTGATTTTCTGTAACCCTCTTCAGATTCTTTTTTTTGGCAGGACCACGAGTTACAGCCTCTTGTTCTGTATCACAAATCCGTGCAGCTGAGTGCCCCTGTTACATGTGGTGTTTTGTTTGCGCGCTCTTGAACTGTCCCATCTGTTTTGGAGCATTTGTCTGATTTATCAGGAATTTAGAGCACCTTCAAGCCTAGTCTTGTCTGCAGGCTCTCATAAGCCTATAATATACGCTGCTGTTCGGATTACTGACGTGAACTGGACTGAATATCTAGGACTGAGCTTACAGCAGCCCCCCACCTTATTCCAGTGTGATCACGGAGAACTGCTCTGTGGTTTCTAACCAGGTGTGTGCATCAGCTTTACTTAATTCTCATCGACACTTGCTTTACATATTGCGATGTGCATTGCACAAAGGTAAGCGTAAGATACCTTCGTTGTGGCTTTGGAGAACCTTTATTTAATGACATCAGTTTTAAAGTATTTTTCTAACAAATGTTCAGTGCTGACTAAAGGATTTTCACCCCCTTTTTTTGAGCCTTTACAGAAAACCATAAGTCCTGGAGACTGCCTCTGTCCCATTCCCGTACCATAAAGCGACAGGAATCAGTTTAATGGACCGAAGCGTGAGGGAAGTGAGGTTTTAAAATGGCAAAAGCTTTGTACTTTTTTGGAAAGGTTCTACTTTCTGCATTTTCCTTGAGCATCAGCTTCCTCTCTTTCGGAGGCGATTCCCTCGCCGCCTGGTCCCTGTCACCTCCATGCTGCTCTCCCGTGTGCTGGTGGTGGCAGTGGCACAGTCGGTGAAGGTGGGTCTGTGCGTACTTGTCTAGCAGCAACAGTCCTTCACTCAAGCACGAGGAGTGAACTCCTCTGAGCCCAAAGCCTTACACTTTCTGTAGTGAAAAAGCAGAGAAACCTGTATGTAAATTGAGAGCAGGCCGCCTGCTGTGTGCAACGCTGCCAAATCTTCCGTGGATTAGAGGATGGAAGCTAAAGCATCCTGTGAACATCATCTGCATGTGTGTTGTATTAAGAGTTGCTGCATTTTGTCATGCAGACTTACTGCTGCCTCTTTGGCACATTTCACAAACCGCCGTATGGGAACTGGCGTGTTAGCGAGTGAAACGAACCTTCCATCCTTCCGGAACGGCACGAGACAAGACGTTTCTCATTTGATATGGTTTTTTTTTTTTTCCTAGACAGTAGTTTCCATCTTTGTTAAATGTCACGTTAAAAACATCCCTCTTGGCTTATTCTTTGCCATGGTTGGAAAGCTTCGATAATTTATCAATGGGTTGTTATTCTTTTATTATCGCTCAATGACAAAAGTAAGAATTTTTCGTACCAGGATAGCGTGTGGCCTGAGGTACGTCCAGCTCTTACTGAGGACTCTGTCAACAGCAAGAAGGTCACCAAGCTTGTGAGTGGAGATGAGTTCCCGCTACAGAGGTACTTGTAGCTAGCGGTTGAACTGGGTGTCCATGGGATGGTAAACGTTTTAAGTAGTGCAGTCCTCAGCTCCTCGCGGCTGTTGCTGTCCAGTATGCTACCAGTACAGTCGAGACTGGCCTCTGCTCCGTATGGAAGGGCCCGTTTCTGACCGAGCTCGAAACTTGGCTTCCATTTCATGCTTAAATTGCCTATACTGCGACATCTGCCCTAATTCAGCTCTGACACTAGCACCGGTGTCTCGGCTGTAAGCAATCTGCTGTGAAATGGATTTCTCGTTAATCCTGTGCTTCCTCTTGTCGCTAGAGGCTGTTCCGCTACAGGAGCTTTCCTCTGCTCCTCTCTCCATGATGCTCTATAGATTTAATGTGCCAGGTTTAGAGCAAGGCCCAGTACTGCCTATGCGAGGGGTTACAATTACACCATCACGCTCTCCCTTCCTCACTGCTGCTCCATACGCTGCCCAATCCTCAGACTTTACAACCAACCAGAAGACTGAGGACTCTGCACTCCGCTGTGGTGCTAAGGGACCTGAAGATTAAGTACCTCTCAGTGTCGTGCCAGGTCAGGGATTTAGCCCTAAATACACGTGATGATGATACACATTTTATTCTCAGACCACCTATACAGCAGCCTTGGGGCTGATGGCAAAAATGAAATACAATCTCCTTTTCCCAAAGGAACACTTGACAGACACAGACAATACATCCTGACCCTTTATACCACAAGCTTCTACTTGTGGGTTGATTTTGCTCAAGGTCCATTAGGAATGAAAGTGAGGGAAAGAGGATCCTGTGGGTATATAATTTTTAGGCTGCTCGCCAAGTATTTGCCAATGTCAGAGCAGCAGAAAAACAACATAATGCTGCCTGGCCTCTTCTGTCTCATTTCTTGTAAGCGTAAAAAGGGAGTTTTTGACATGAAACAGATATGTTTAGAAAGAGATTTTTATTTAGTCAAGTGTGTATACAGCTTGATAGATTTGTCAAGTTACATGATGACAAAGGTACAACAGATTAAAAAAAAAAAAAAGCTTTTCTTTGCAGTCACGCAGTATGAAAAAAGTTTCTCAGCCTTAGCACAAGAACAGCAGGATTTTGTACATGCTTGTCCTTACTTCTGCTTTCTTGAATAAGAGACATCAGCATCCTGGAGTGAGAGCACATTAAATCAGTATTTAAGTCCTTCACCCACAGCATTATTTTGCTGGAAAGAGCTTGGGACAGTGGGCAGTTACAGTGTGGAAAGAGGAAGTTTTAAGCCGCATGTGCCACCCTTATTTTTGCGTTTCCAGCTTTTGGAGTACTTTTTTGGACCAAGTTCAACAAAAACACAGTAAGAACAAATACCATCTACCAAGCAGCACTGCGAGACCAGAACACTGCATTGCATATCTGACTCCAGGGACGTAAACGTGAGTGAAGAGCCCTGGCAGACAGTAGTACTGCTTAACGTACGGCTGGGAGGTGCTCAGATCGCGTGCCTGATATAAAAACTAGACACAAGCAAGGGAGGTGCTTTCAACAGTCTTAATTCCAAGTTGCATTAAATAGTTTATGCTAGTGACTTATAGCTCAGCTCTGCGTTAAGGGCGAGCTCAGAACTTGCAGCCCCTGCGATGAAGATCAGAGCGAGACCTTTGGTACTGCAAGATGTACTGACTTCGCTGCGCTGTGACATGACAACGCTGCAGTAATTCTAGAGCACCAGGCACGCAGGGATGGAGTCTGGCCTGGCATCAGCTGCTAGGGGAGTGAGGAAGGAAGAAGGAAACGGATCCAAAATGCAATCCCAACATTCCCGTGGCTAAAGAGTCTGTCAGCAGAGTCAAAAAGGCACGCAAGCAGAGGAGAGAGGAATAAACTTACCACTCCGCTCTTGAAGTTCTGTATCCTCCTCTTGCCCATTCTGTTCATCAGCCACCAGGCCCAAGTGGGCGCGTACTGCCAGAGGTAGCAAACGGCCAGGTAGGGGTGGTCACTGATCCAAGCCTCCTTGAGGTCGTTGGCCGTGCTCACCAGCGTGAGCCGGACGCAGCGGTCGGTTGGCATCTTGTGGGACTGGTCACCGCTGTTCTCTAGGGACTGGAGGGGAGAGAGACAGGAGGGATTGGAACTGGATTTCTGTTTGCGAGCGACACTGTCATGAGCTGTTTCGTGGGCTGGGCTCTGTGCAACAGACGTACTCCTCCCAGTTTCTCCACTGTGCACAAGTAGAATAACCCAGCCAGTACAGCAGAGATTGGGGCTGGGGAACCCATCCCGCACCATCCTCTGGTTTCCAGTGTGGGAACACTTACTACCTTCCTTTAGTACACATGCTTAAATAAAGCACCCTTTTAATTAATGCTTCAATTGATGGGTCAAAGGTTAAAAAAAAAAATGGATCTCCAAACTCCATCCTGCTTCAGCACAGCTTCTACTTTATCCTGAAATAGATCTGTCAGAACAGGTTACCCGTTCTGCAGCAGAGGGCTCTGAGAAAGGGGAACGTTCCTGTTCCCGGCTGCCTACCCCATTATAAGCTACAATTACTCAGCCAAGTTAGTAGGTGAGGCCGCATTCCCCATTAACTGAACGACTCCTGCCAGCTCTGCTCTGTGGGCAGTCATCTCAAACAAGAGAAAAGCAACAGGCTTCTTCAGGGGAGGGTTGTCTCACCTGAAATCTCATCCACATATATCACTTACTGAACGTAAGCCACAGCCCTGTGAATTTATATACATTTCACTACATACACAGCAGTAACAGCCTGCTCTATCAATCTGTTCTTCTATTTCCCAAAGCAAAAACAATTCTGGTCTAGATTCAGTCTTCCTCCTAGGTCTTTTGCCATGCTGAAATCTGAGGAATTTGTTTTGCAAGATTTCCAGATTGCTCAAAAAGTACATCTTTTCTTTCACAGAAGTATGAGGGTTTGCAAGCCAAAAATCCTTTCAGAACTCAACTCAACAGTGGGAGACACCCCACCCCACCCCCCACTGGTGGGTTATCCTGAGCTTTAAATTGACTGAATTTAGGACAGATTACATTTTGATGTATCATAGCAGTAATTTTTGCCAGCTGCTTTGTTAGACAGCCTTTATTAAAAGCAATTGTGCAGTTGGAAGGGGTATGCTTTTTCTCCTTGAACAATCGCTAACAGGAAAAGAATGCATGCCTTGCGTCAGCTGACTCCCGTGGCTTTGCCAACAACAGTGTCAACCGAACAGGGGCCATCGTGACTAGGGCAAACAAAAAGCTACCTGTGCAGAAAGGACAGTATTTGTCTGCACGCGGAGTTGTGTCCAGAAAATCCCAGCCTTTCCCCCAAAACTGCAGCAGGGCAGCTGTACAGTAAATTTTACTAGACTTGGATTGTATGTGTTGGAAGAGAGAAGGCTGAACAATTCTCAAGCTTTATTTTCATTTGATACGCACTTGATGCCACAAAGAATTACAAGACTGTACATAGTTCTGCACCAATCAAAGCATTTCTTGGTAAGAAGATGAGGTTCGTGTTTGCTAGGAGGAGAAAAAGACAAGACAGCCACGAAAGGATCACTGGGCCTGCAGCAAAAGCTGGATTTATCACAACAGAATCGAGTCCTTACCTTTGCAAGGTTCTCCGTAAAGACATTTTGTATAATCTTAGACTGTACAGGCCCTGGGCAAATGTTGATAACACTTATCTCAGGGTAGTCAGTCAGCTCGGTCCGAAGAGAATTAAAAAAACCCTAGAAGAAAAGACTATAATGTAATCTTCCTCTGCCATGTTTCCACATGTCGCAAGGTTTAACTGACTACGTATTTTCATACTAATTTTACGCTCTAAACATAACGGTATTCCACTAAAAGCAATCCTGACTACTTTGACTTTTCACATTCAATGGCTAATTTAAAATTTTATCTACACTTATAGACATGGATATATAAATGACCGAGGAATCTATCCTTTACTCCTCATATACGCAATAATTTCTCTGAACTACAGCCAGATCCTGCTGTCCCTGCACTGAGGACGAGCCTCGCTGTTTTGGTAGTGGAAGCGCCACCATCGTAGGAACTGCAGTATCGTGGACATTATCTTTTGCAGGTGAATTGCTCTTTGTGGTGAGATTAAAGATTTTAAACTGTTTCTATTGAGGAAGTGGCACTGGTTTTATGTGAGAGAAGGAGGAAAACTTTTCAGCATATTAAGTCAAAGGTGCACCCTGATACTTTAGGGGGTAATTCTGCACCACTGAATTCACTGCAGTGTTTGAAGTTTGCATCCACATAGATATAAATCTTATTTCAGCTCAGGAATATGCTACCAGTGTATCTAAGTTAAACTGTAATTACCAAAGCTGCAAGTATTTCTTTTCTTTAAGCTAACAGGATACAAGTTTTCTCAATCTCTGTAGCAATTCACATTTAGACAGCAACTATTATGGGGAACACGACCGATTCAGGAAGGTGCTTCCTACCAAAGTTGCTGGTCAAGCACTGTAGAGCTATGATTAGCAAACACCACATCATGTCCTATCTTTGACCGGGTTAATAACAGTTCCCTGTATTTTATCTAACATGTTATTTTGTGTCACAACAGAGACAGAGACTGAGCACAGGCTGACAAACATCTCCCACTGTAGTAAAAATTTATAACTAGCACTCCCATCCAGCTTGGGAAGAGGGCTGGCTGACCCAGAGCTCTTCGCTGAATTGCAACACAGGGCTAAAATCCATCAGAGACGCTCCTGTGATGACACAGAAGTACTCAGCTGGGGCAACGCACTAAAGCTAGGCAAGGAGTTGCACACCGGTGCACACCTACGACCAAGAACGTGGGCTCTAATTTCCCAATTGCTGGTGACTAATTCCAGCTTACAGACTGCATGCACGCTTTGCAGTTGGGTTCTGTAAAAACACTGACTGTGTATTTAAAGTTTTAAGTACCTGCAGGCCCCGTATCTAGTATCAGATCTTCACAGCATGTTATCAAAGCCTGGAGATGTGTAACTTCTAGAGGACTAAATTCTAACGTTAAAGACACTTATATGCTCAGAAGTCTGCTTCTGGACACGTCGAAAAGCACCTCAGATCTGCCAGCCACGCGGCTGTTTTGGATTAAAAACCCAGGCCTCCCCCTAGATTACCCCCTGCCCTGCGGGGAGCCTGCTCCACCCCTGGTGCACCCCTTCAGATGTGGCACCAAGACGGCTGTGCTTCATCTGCCCCTCCAGGCTAACGCTACAGCCCAGACCTGCACTTTCCACATCCCCTTCTCTCCCCGAGGGCTCCTGAGCCCACTTATCTCAGAAAAGCCCCTTATCGCCCAAGCTGTGCAGTCCTGTCACAAAAGCTGTGCCGTCAGTCCAGCTGAGGAAAAAGTTAACAGGTAAAAAGGGGAGAAGGAGGCAGCGTGTGTCCCGAGCATCGCCAGTTGGGCGAGGAGAAGATGTGGTCCTGCTCCTTGTTCACGCGAGTGCTTTGTATCCTGTTCACCACAGCAATGGCGGGAAGCCCAGGCTCTCCTAGAAACACAGCCTGAACAGCAGCCTACGCAGCCACGTCCCTCCTTCGGGCAACCGTTAGTTGTTCCATCAACACTGAACTGCAGGAGCAGGACTAAGCGAGAGCTCTCCCAGCCCACGCTCCCTTATCACTCCCCGTGGATTTGGGATGGTGAGGAACAGAACTGACTCCCATTTTGCCTGAAGGAGACGAACTCAAGACGTACTTCCAAGAGTTGAGGAGGTGGAAGGGTGCGTGTCTGTGATAGAAAGGAAGCCAGAAACATTGCTCCGTCACTTGTGACAAAGCACCTACACCAGCTTAAATGCTGGGAGGCTTCTGGGATACAAATTCTACCTAAAAATGGGCACCTGCCTGCAGTCCTGAGTAGCCACACAGAGGGAGACAGCAGTAGCCAGCTCTGTAGGCAACTTCAGACACCTCCTGCAGAGCGCACTGGCTCTGGCACGCTCCACTCTCAGACTGCTGCTTCTCTCCAAGTATTACAAAGGGAACTTTGCTGACCTGAGCAAGTTGCGAGATACCAAAAGCAGAGCACTGGTCTAGTGGGCTTGTCATCTTTGAAGATCCTGTCTACACGGTAGCCGAGCACAGGGCTGCTGAGGCTTTTTCCCTAGAGCGCTGTTTGAGTAGCACTGTCAAAGTCAGTGCTGTTTCATTAAAGGGTTGCACAGCCTGTGGACATGAAACACATGTAGCCAGAGATGACAGCAAGCTCCTGCTTCTGCTCTGTGGCCATTCTGCTATCCTCCTCCATTTCAAGGGGTTTGTGTGGCCCCTTCTTCCCCCGTCCTGCAGATCCCAGTTTTTACACCATGGAAGAGGTGCAGTCTTCATTGGGAACACAGGATGGCCAGGACACCTGCTCAGCTGAAATCCTGGCTGAGACGCACTCTTGAAGACCAGAATCTCACATACTCCCAGTCCCCTCTGGAGGCTCTATCTACAGTATATACAGGTTCTCTAATTCCAGCACTTAGATGTCCAAAGGTAGGCAGTATGAAATTCCTCCACTTCCTCCCAGAAGAGGAGCTTAAAATTCCCAAGTAAGAAAAGAAAGTGCTCTCCTCTTTAAATACAGGCAGGGCAGACCCAGACTGGGGAGCAGTAAAGGAGCTCCAGTGCCAAGGGAAGAATCTGAGCATTTCCCCCCAAGCCCAGGCTGAAGCCAGCTCCGACATGCAGAGAGGGGATCTGTGGAACAGGAACTGCTTTAAGCCATCTCTGGGCCTTTCCAGCTTAGGGACCAAATCCTAGAAGATGCCGAAGAAGGCAAGGCTGAACTGACTTCTACTACGACAGAAACATTTAGAAATTCCCCTAATGATGAGAGACTGGACAAAAAGAGCAGCAGTTGCTGCTCCGTGCAGTCCATGTGCTTATTAGACAAGTTCCTGATTAAGGAACGTTTTGAAGGCCACCATTTCCGATCCACTCCACATGCCACCAGTTACATAAATTACAACTAGATGAATGGCATGTGATCTCCATGAGCATCACCACACTGGGAGAGAAACTGCATCAGTCAGATGCAGACTCCCGTGGACTTGACTCACGCTCTTACAGTACTCCCAGAACTGAAATAAAGGGTAATTTCATCAGTAGAACATTGTTATGAAGAATTCCAGTTGGCATGAATCAAAGCGCGATTGTTTCAAGAACAAATTTTAATTCTTAACAGAATTCCTTCCTTCCTCCTCCAACTGCCATTTAAAAGAAATTTTAAAAAAAAGAAAAAAAAAAACAAACATAAAACCGCAAACAAAAGGAGGGACTTTTTAAAAAAAGGCATAATTGAGATTGC
The DNA here is from genome assembly GCA_009819775.1 of Phoenicopterus ruber ruber. NCBI lineage: Eukaryota > Metazoa > Chordata > Aves > Phoenicopteriformes > Phoenicopteridae > Phoenicopterus > Phoenicopterus ruber. The sequence continues at coordinate 7,258,705 of CM020219.1, forward strand.
AGCATTAACCGTGTCAGCTGTGGTAGATTCCAAGGCATGAATTAAAAAAGCTAAAAACCGTAACAGATGAATTCATGTCAGATAGGCTCACGTATTTAATAACTGGTGGCCAAAATGCAATCTTCATTTCAAGAAGATCTTAGAATACAGGTTGATACATGCTGGGAAGACACAACAGGAAAAGCATCACCTCATGCTTCATCTTATTTTTCTCCTACCCTCTCTCTAGCCGTTTCTTCTTGGTCATCGTCAGAGACAGGCTCCGGGGCTATCTGAAGAGGGCTGCCATTCCGACAGACCTCCTTTACCTGAACTGTCCTGCTGAAGTATGTTATTTCAAATAAGCTTTTCTGGTTTTGGGGGGTTTCATGCCCACATCTAGCCATAACTCCAGACTGATAAGAGACTCTCAGACAGAGTCTCTTCAAAATCTATACTGCAAATCACATGTTTTAACACCTGGAATTAGTATTTGCAGAATTACTGTGAAAGAAACAAGAAAGGAGGTTTGGAGTCTGGCCTGGTTATTCAGCAGAGGTAGAAGCTAACAAAGATATAAACAGTTCAGGTAGCTTATTTTAATTAATCCAGAAATTTTAGTAAACTATCTCTTTAAAGCTTCATCCATGTTCTCGATCTTAACATGAGATTCAGAGTTCTGAGAATTTTTACAGCAACACATGAATTCCTTGTGTTCTGCAACTAATGAGCCACGCTTAGACCAACTACACCACACCCAAAAGATAATTCAACCAAAAGAACGCTTCATAAAGGAGCATAAAGGGAATTCATGCTTCTGCTCATTGCATTCTTCTAATTTAAATCTACCAGACTTAAACCAAAAGCTGGCCTCTAATGGGCAATTTCATCGCTGCCACTCAAATGAAGAGCAGCGAATCTCTCCCCGTCACTAACTGAAAACTTTTTATTAGCAGAGACCTGTCACTGTCTTCCACATCTTCACTCTTTGAAGTGTCTAGTGGCTTTGCAGTGTCAGCCGCTTGTTACATTTTTGTTGTCGTTAGTCAAATTGACAAAAAGATACTAATCCCATAGCTTAAGCAAAACTATTTACTCTGTTTATGTGCTTAAATACAGCAGAGAGTAAGAAGGTGCCAGTTTTTTAAACCACCACTGAGCACAGCTGCAGTTTATTTTACTGGGATCAAAATGTACATTAGCAGGAACTCAAACAGTGGTGAAAGACAAATATGTCTAAACAAATCTACTAGTTAAACAAATGACTCCTGTCAGGCAGTCTTTTTTCCCAATACTTTTCTGAGCTCTTTCATGTTTTTCTACACAAGTGAGACTACTTTCAAAAACTCTTTCCAAGCAATATTGAAAGTTAAGTGTTATGCAGAAGATAACTTCCTAAGGGACTACGAGCTGCCAGTTCTTCACACCACAGCAAGATTCAGAACTGCTGGGAAGATTCGTTCAGATGTTCCCCGCTAGATCAGGAATTCTCATTTCTCCGAGTAGTCTGCTTTACCACTCTGTTCTCGCTTTACTGTCCTAAAGATTTCATGTAGTCTTAAAACTCTCACCAATGATGTTTTCTCCTGAACTGAATTAAGATGAGGACATTAGGGCTTCTATATGCAACAGAATAATCCTCGGATTTAGGTATTCCTTCATCTGAAGGCCAGAGGCTCAGGTCTTGTGTTTCACATTGGAATTTAACTACACAGCGGTTAGGCTCAACTAAGTTGGCATTTGAATTTCAGTCAGGAAAATAAATCTACACTGGGAGCTGAGATATTTCGCATTTCAGAGCAAATTAATTTTAAAGGACTTTCAAAACCTGAGGAAGTTACATATGCTGCATGCAATTTCAGGTGAGACTTGTGTGTTCTGCACAGAAAAAAGTCCTCTGCTACAGCACTAACCGGTGCTGGTCCATTACACAACCAGGCTTAATTAACCTCAGGAATGTAACTTACCTGCAGAGCATGCTTGCTGGCACAGTACCCAGAGGCAAGAGGAGCTCCCATGATACCCATCACACTGCTCACAGTAACAATCTTCCCTTTTTTCCTTTGGATCATGTGATTCAGGACATGTTTTGTTAAAGAGATGGTACCTAGGTAGTTGAGTTCCATTATGGCACTGTAGACATCCAGGTTTGTATCCACAAACAAGGAGCGTTGGGAACGTCCACCATTGTTGACCAAAACATCGATCTCGGGAAAGATACAATGATAAATTGATATAACACATTTCCTTTAGTACTTGTGCTTCCTCAGGCAGTCGTTAAGTGACTGTTCTCTTCCCTCTAGTGTCATCTCCGCCATACACAAGTCAGATCTACCAGCTGCTGAAGAAGCTTCAGCAGTTGCTCTCCCCCACTAGACTTCCCCTTTGAATTGAGGGCTGGCTGGTTCTGAGCTGAGTCAACAAAACAGGAATAGAGTGTTTGATGCCAAACAAGGTTAACTCCTAGTACAGGAACACTGGCAGCCAGAAAGTTGTTTTCCACACAACATTTTTTAACCCTGCTGCACTGTAGCAAGTAACACTCAGGTCCTGCAAGGTGACCTCTGAAAATACGTTTTGTGCAAAACCAGGAACCAACTAGAGTAAAGAACAAAAGAAACAAATCTAATACCAGTAATTTCACTGTGAAATCAAAATATCAGCGGACTAAAGGTCTAGCTTCAAGTTTTGCACGTGGTACTTAATATTGGTTAGATCTGCCTGCTATTGTCTTAACTCCATACTTCGGACTAGCAATCAAGAAAACTATGCACCGAACAAGGTAAACAGTTGTGCCCGATGTCCAGTTTTGTTCTACAAGGTTCCGAACCCAAACTACATGCATTACAAACTACAAAATAAAGGTTCTGACTGTCACACACAGTTTTAAGCCCTAAATATACAGCTGAGGATTGCTCCAGTTGGTCCAGAAATTCGGTGACATCAAGCAAGTGAGGTTTTAGTTCTCGGTAGTGACCAGTGATTATTTGTGCATTGCTGCATCTCTGCAAAGCCTGCTGAAACCCAGAAGCAAGCAACAGAAGGGATGAAAAGGCAGGTGCTTTTTGGCAAGTTTAATACTGAAATTTAAGAAAGATGTAGGCACTGGTGAACTTACCATACAATAGAATAAAAGTGAAGTATGAACATAAATGCAGGTATAGAAGGTAGAGAAGAAAAAGACGTTTAACCCCAGAAGCACACCTTACCTTGCCAAAATGCTTAAGAACACTGTTGGTTGCAGCTTCATGAGAGCTTCTATCAGTCAAGTCAAGACGCAGAACAAGGATATCTTTTTCACTCAAGCTGCTAATCTCTAAAAACAACCATAAAGTGAATGGGAACCAGTAAGACTGCTAACATAACAACCGTGGGAAATGTAACGTGCTTTTAAACGCTACGTTTTCACTAAAAAGACACCAAAAAACCATAACATTAAGTTGGAAATTAAATGCTTGCTTTGTTTTCTTTTTGATCTCCACATAGAATCCATTTTTGATCTGTTCCTACCAAGTCTTTCTTTTCTCATCATTATGTTTTTGCTTGTGAAAAGCTTGACTTCATGAAACAGGCTTGTGTAGCACAATAGAGAAAATTCAATTCTCCAAATAAATGGCAATAGTCGGGAGTAACATGCAACAGGATTATTTGATACTGGAATTTTTCACTGAGCCATTCAGAAGCACGGTGTATTGGCAGTCGTGACATTTTGCTTGTATGTTAACTGGTCAAGCATGTTTATTCCTGACAATAGGACTAGTACAATTTAGACCCAAAACACAGCACGTATACATGAGTAGCTATGAGGCAAAGTCTAGAGAAGCTAGGTTATTGGAGGATTATTGGAGGAGGTAGAAGGAGAAGTTTTTGTTTAACTGACAGCTTTTAATATGTCCATCTCCTGAAATAAAAGTCAGCTGTCATCAAGTTCAAGCCTTCACGTTGAGTGTTTCTACCACCGTCTCTTCAGAACAACTGACCTTTTCCATAGAAAGTATTTCTTGAGCAGTGATTTGTTACCCTGGGGTTTTGGGGCAGATGACTCACAAAAACAAAATCTTTGACATCAATCTTTTCCGGTTTTTTTAACTACATATAACATGACTTTTTTACTTTATGTATATTAGTTTGATAGTGCTATTTTTGTTTTTAAATTGATTCCTAGCCACAGCTAAGTGTAACTGCTCCCCTTTAACCAGCTGCCCTCTTTAGAGAGCCTAAGGCTCTGATTTTTTAATTACTACTTCTTCCATATACAGGTAAGGTTGAACTTTGTCTTTACAGTGATGTACAAATAAGGAGGTTACTTACATCCAGAAGTTGCCTCTGTCCAAAGGTCATTAGTATTTAGGCTACTGGTTAAAATAAACCCATCTGTCCAGTTTAAAGCCACGAGTATTTACATTTATTGCTCCCTCCAACCCCTCCATGTGCATTTTCCTCTCCATTTCTTCCAGAAACACAGCAGTAAAATCCATGTAGTTTAAACTGCCCTCTCAGAGACGCACCTGTACCTCGTGCTCCCTCAAGCAGATTTGCACAGTTGAAACCTACTGGGATGTGGAGTGTTTCTGCCATGGATTAACAAAACCACACCGTCAACCCAGCCAAGAAAGCTACACAGGGGGGGAAGGAAAAAAGCAGAGGAAGAGACACAGACTGCTGATAAGGAAGGAAGTGCTCTTTTGTATGACATAAGAAACTTTTGACTTCAGGAAATATCAAACCAGAAGCCTAGTTCTTGTTTTGGAGCAATCCGTAGGCCAGTCTGATTTGCACCCCCCAAAGCACTCCGACCGTACATCTCTATCAGCTTCCTTACTTCTTTTCTAGGGTGAGGAATTCTTGTCTAGTCTAGAACAAAGGCCACTTTCATACAGCTGTGAAACTGTGCACTTCTAGTGCACAGTATTTTCTGGAGGTCCTTTAAAGTCTCCTCACATAGCAGCTTTACAGTACACGGCTTCTGGTCGGGATCAAACTGCCCAACCACCAAGCAGCAGGTCTTCTGACAGACATTTTCCTACCAAGCCATCATGGGCTGCCTCTTCCCTGTTGATGGTTCATTAAGTTCTAGTTACTTCTTTACTAAAACATGGCTACAATCACCCAAAGCCAACTTGTTTTTTGAAAGACAGCTGCACAAGCGATACCGACTTAGAACAGTATTTTGTTATGACATCACGTGTACACCCCCTTCCCCTAGGATCCCTTAGAGGTTTTCAGATCAACAACTCTTTTCAATACATGTTAATCCAAGATGGCAGTTTCTTGTAACACGATAAACACTATTACTCAGCATAGACCCTTTATTTTCCAGCTCTTCAGCATTTCCTCTTCTTTTATTTCTATCTTGTATAATGCCCTTTAACAGAATGTAAGCTTTTAGCAGAGGCTGAAGAACATGACCTCCTGAGGTCCATTCCAACCTCAGTTACTGTATAATTCTAGACCTTATAGATTGTCTGTCATTCATTTGGCCTATCCATATTTAAATCATATCTGAGCTTTGTCAAACCAAGAAACATCCCCCCACCTACTTCTTTTTCTTTTTAGGGCTTTTGAGAGAAAACAGCCTCCAACATTAGTGGTGAAATTCAACTCACGTTGCAGAGAGTGGTTGGGGAAATACAGAAGCCACTTGCAGGAACCATGTAAGTTATACAAGTTGTTTTCTCTCCCTCCTGCAGAAGTGGAATGAAGTGTTGAGTTGGCATATGCATGACTCAACAGGTATTACCCTAGCTTTTACGGCACTTTCCTTCTCTCTCTCTCTCTCTCCTTCAGCTTTTAAGCAGTGCAGAATGCATAAACATGTATCACAGGGTGGTGTCTCCAAATTTTGAACAAGATATATGTGCTTGTTTCTGACATCAATATGCAAATTGTCTAGTTAAGTTGCTGCTGTGTATAGCATCTACAGCAGGCATGTTAAAGCCTATTAGCTCCAATTATGCCATATAACTCAGCCAAATTCAAGTTGATGTTACATGTTGCAGCTCAACTTTAATCCACCTCATGCTACTCAAACCTTACAGAATACTCTTGAATTCAATTGCAAAAAGAAAACATGCAGGTGGAAGCAGGGACAAGCCACCCAGGAAGCACACGGACCCACTGCCCAAGCATGCAGGGACGGAATCCGGAAGATCAACACTCAGACGGAGTTGCAACTGGTGAGGAATGTGAAAGGCAACAAGGGCTTCACAGGTACAGCACCGACAAAAGGAAGACCAAAGACAGAGTGAGCTCACTGCTGAATAGGGATGGCGAGGAAGGGACGAAGGGCACAGAAAAACATGAGGTACTCATTGCCTTCTTTGCCTTAGTCTTCACTGGCAAGATCTCCTCTCAGGTCTCCCACACTCCTGAGGCTAGACTCTGAGGGAAAGAAATACTACCAACGTCAGAGGAAGACCAAGTTAGGGACAGACTGCACACATAAGCGGGGCAATATATACATCCAAGATTTACAAGAGCTGACCAACGTCACTCATCTTTGGAAGGTACTTGGTAAGTGGAGTAGCTCCCCAGTGACTGGAGAAAACCAAATGTCACACAGCCTAACCTCAGTCCTTGGGAAAATTATGTGGCAATTCCTCCTGAAAGCAATTTCCAAGCACATGAAGACCATGAAGGTGACTGGGAAAAGCCAGCATAGATTTAGCATGGACATATACTGCCTGACCAACTTAATTGCTTTTGTGATGAGATGACTGGCTCTGTGGACAAGGGGAGAGCAGTGGATGTTGTTTACCTTGACTATGTAGCTTTCTATGTCGTCTTCCACCGCATCCTTGAAGCTATATTGGGGAAATATGCAGGGCCTAGATGAGTGGATTACAATGCAAGTGAAAAACAGGCTGTACCACCGGGCCTGAAGAATAGCAACCAACCATTCAAAGTCTAACTGGTGGCCAGTTATAAGTGGTATCCCTTCATGATCAGTACCTTTTAATATCTTCATTAATGACCCAGATGATAGGACAAAACACAGGTTTTCAGCAAATTTTCAGTTAACATCAAGTTCAAAGGAGCAGATGCTATGCGGGAGGGTAGGACTGCCATTCAGAGGCATCTTAACAAGCTGTAAGAATGGTCTGACAGACCTCATTAAGCTCAATAAAGTCAAATGCAAAATTCCACACCTGGGACAGAATAATGCTATGCGGTACTGCAGGCCAACGTCCAAATGGCTACGGATCAGCTCTCCAAACAAGACCTGAAGTCCTGATGGAAGCACAACAGCAAGTTGAACATAAGTCAGCAATTAGCTCTGGCAATCACAAATGCAAATGGGCTGCACTAGCAAGAGCAGACCGAGGGAAGTGATTTTTAAGTGCCTCTACACAGCATTCTAAGACTGCATCTAGAGTACTGTGTCCAATTTTGGACCCTCCTAGTTTAAGACAAACACTGATAAACTGGAGACAGTGTAGCATTGGGCCACTAAGATGGTTAGGGGGGCTAGCGCACATAATAATCAAGGAAAGGGGTGGAAGCTGCGTTTGCGTAGCCTTGAGAAGAGACACATAAGAGAGTAAGTGGGCCCAGTTACTTTCTTCCACTACTTAAAGGCTGGCTATAGAAAATATGGAGTAACTATGTAACTGAAGAGTTTCCAATATTCCTACTAATCTGACCTATAGTTAAAATAAAGTTCAGTAGCATATACTTGCAAAACACATGGCTACATAAGACTTTAAAGCTAGTATATACCACAGCTCAGATATTCACAGGGTCACTTAAAGTTGGCAGAGGCAGAAGTTGTCTTACATGAATCTGTACTCTTGGTTCACATCAATTGAAATAATATTTCTGAATATTCCTTAGCACATCACACTCTCATACAAGTGTCGCCTGAAAACGCATATCCAGGATTACGGCTCCTGCCAGCCTATCTAGCGTTATCAGTTTTGCAATGACAACAAAGGGCCACAGACGCAAATGTAGTTGCACACTTCTACTAACCACTAAACATTGCATCACATAGCATTGGAATTTTGCCATGACTACTACTTAACTACACTGTCATCTTACGTCCCTTGCTTCTTTTTAAAGATAACTATTTAAGTGAGTGATTTTTTGAAGCATCAGAAAATAGAACTAAGGAGCTGCGCATTTTTGAAAGCTCCTTGACTGATTTTCAGAGTAGCCTGCTGCAACTTTTAGATTTCTAGAAACGTTTAGGTGCTAACCCAAGACAAACGTTTCATTATTCACTAGCACACATTCCAAGTAGACTGTGGACATTCTATCAACATTACTAGGAATGAACTGTCAGTGTAATAATACATTCAGTATTAAATACTGCATACTGAACTATGGAGGATAAATAGTCTGAAAGAGACATAACGTTAATCATGTTCAAAACCTCCATTTATCAGCGTGAATTAACTCTCACTGTCACTGTCCCTCTCACTGTCAAGCCAGAAAACAAGAGAAACAGGAGGAATGAAGTCAGACTACTGACTCAGCAGCCATATGACAGGTAACTGGAATAGTTAAACATTCCACTTCACATTTGTTCCTCTTGACGTACACGAGATCCTCTTTCTTGCACTTGCTCAGAACAAGTTTTTCTGAGCATTTCTATTCATTCTGTTTCCAAAGAGGAAAGTCAGTTGTCAGTCTGCCTGTAACATGCACAAACCTGAAGAAAGAAGACTTCTCAGTAGCATGCAGCTAACAGGATGATACCCCTCAGACTGTTTCCTCCATTCCCCACAGTATTTATTCCTTTGCTTAATCTATTATCTTACAAGACCACTTGCAATTGATAATGAGATTTTTAGGTAACATTGACTTATGAAGGAACTCATAATGCAAGTCCATACAAAGGCCTCTCACTCATGAAAAGAAAATAACAGCTTCAAACGTACAGTGAAGCTATGTATAAAGTTTACTTTCATCATTAAATTTATTCCTGTGATAAGCAGGTTAGTATTTCTGTGGCATCTCCATCATAGCAAGAGTGGAACTGCTCGCATGAAGTAGCAAGTTGTACTTACCAAGGCATTTCTTTTTCACTCTTTCCAGCTCATCCTCTCTTCTTGCTGAGATGGCAAGGAAGGCTCCTATCTTTGACAGCTGGTAAGCCAATTCTTCTCCAATTCCACTTGAAGCTCCTGTCACCCAGACAACTTTGCCACGCAGTTCATCTTCTATCAAAAGAATCAAGAGAGCAGTTCACACATTGCCAATGCTAGGGTAAACACTTCAGTCACTGCAGGGGTATAATCTGATATTGTTACTAAGAAATATGCTCACTTTGGGGGGCTATTACAAAATCCTGTGAGACCCCACCTGGAACACTGAGTTCAGCTCTGGGGTCCCCAACACAAGAAGGACATGAACCTACTGGAGTGAGTCCAGAGGAGGCCACAAAAATGATCAGAGGGCTGGAGCACCTCTCTTACGGAGACAGGCTGAGAGAGTTGGCCTTGCTCAGCCTGGAGAAGAGAAGGCTCCGGGGAGACCTTCTAGCAGCCTTCTAGTACCTAACAGGGGCCTACAAGAAAGCTGGAGAGGGACTTTTGACAAGGGCATGGAGCGATAGGACAAGGGGTAATGGCTTTAAACTGAAAGAGGGTAGATTTAGATTAGACATAAGGAAGAAAATCCTCGCTATGAGGGTGGTGAGGCGCTGGAACAGGTTGCCCAGAGAAGTTGTGGCTGCCCCATCCCTGGAAGTGTTCAAGGCCACGTTGGATGGGGCTTTGAGCAACCTGGTCTAGTGGAAGGTGTCCCTGCCCATGGCAGGGAGGGTGGAACTACGTGATCTTTAAGGTCCCTTCCAACCCAAACCATTCTGTGATTCTATGATTCTTTATTTTTTGGTCACGTGCAGTTGTGAAATTGTTCATAGCTGTTCTGTTGCCACTTGAACTTTGTTCCAAGGCTAATCTGAATAAACACTGATTATCTACCTGACGGAAGAAATCTGATTGCATTTCTGCAAGCCATCCACGCACAGCATTTCCACTAACCTCATCAAAAAGAGCTTCAGAGGAAAAGGTAGAAGAGAATTCTTGGAAATGACAGGAAACAGTTACTGTATTGCAAATCCAAACAAAATCCTAAGCAAACCTTTCCCAATAATGTTCTACCTGAAAAATGTTCCTAAGTAATTGCTGACAGAAGAAAATTTTCTGAACAAAGACAGCTAATCCTAACAAACCAAATGGGTGTTCATCCACTTTGGTTTGTATCTGATGCAGGTTAATTCCTGCATTGGCCAGAGTACAGTACACAGAGTTCCCAAGGTGTAAGCTCACGTGTGAATTTCTCGTGTACTCACAGTTCCTGCCCAGGCATGCTTTTTAACCTGTAGTAAAAACAATAGCATCTTACTCCTTTCACTCCTCTGCTTTTATGCCTGTTCCCCCTTGTTTGCAATCATCCCCACTCCATGATACACCTGTGTGCTGGGAAAAGGCTTAGCTTTCCAGGCATATATCCAAAATCATCAAGTACAACTGACGGATGAAAATCACCCATTTAATTCTAGAACATGACTTAACGATGACTGATCGCTAATATCAGAGCACTTTCCAGAACGTTTCATGGCCTAACACTTTTATGTGTTCTTCAAGATTAGTCTTAGTGAAAATTAGTCTCAGTGAAAATCTGACTCAAGTACTCGGAGTGCTGCTGAGAAGAGCTCTTCCTTCTATTTCTCAAATTTGTACAGAAGAGTATTCCAACAATGTCTAGCCAACCAAGAAAGACGTCATGGTATAATTCAAGTAGCAGAGCCAAATTCCGTGCCTGAGACTTAAAGCCAGTTCTATTCTGAAAAAGGCCAGAACAGCATTTTTCAGCTCACTGAAACTTACCCACTCATTTAATTTAGCAAAAGTACTTTTTTCACTGCAGCCAGTGGCTGGGACTGGGTTTACTTCCTGCTTACTTCAGTACTAAGTTCCTGGATCTCTCTACACTTTACTGTGTTTCAAATTTCTACTTTTAGAGTCTTAATGACATAAAATCCCACAAAGAGATCAGCACCAAAACTTTCCACCCTTCTGACAAGAGCAGAGAGCACTCAGCACTGACTGTCAGAGCTCAACTTGAGTTTGTGGGACTGGCAGTGAGTATTATTTGTCTTTTTTTTAAGCTGCCTGTATTTTAGCCAAAGAAAAATCCCTCCTAAAATCAAGCTTTGGTGGGTTTGGGTTGTTTGGGGTTTTTTATTTGCTTTTAAAAACAATAACAACAGCAACAACAGTCACTTTCCAAAGTAGAGATGTATTCTAAGGTTATGAACTTGGGAGGTGGAAAGAGGTGCTGCTGAAGTTGCAGGAATAACCACTGTATTAATAATTATACCAAACGGCTGCTGTCTATAAAGCTTACTCACGTTCTTTTCCTGCCATTTTATTCCAATGTGTTACCAATTATTGAATTAACCACAAGAAACATGGGGGCTAATCTCTCCTATTACATTTTTTTTTGGCAGAAAACCCATGTAGACAAACACTACGTGAGGAAAAGACGACACGGACATACTTTCAACCCTGCTTATCACACTCATCTCCTCTTGCTACTGAAAACAAATCTGCTTCCTCCCACCACTCAGTTTCCCTGTTCCCAACCTGTCTTGGGCAGCTTCACTGCAGTTATTCAGGATCTTGTTCTGTAGACAGAATAATTAACTGAGATAAGGAAAGTTTTCCACCGATCCCCCAGTGCTGATAATTACCAAGCACTGAGCTAGTGGGAGTTAACATAATGGAAAACCTAGCTCAAATGCTGTTGTAGAACAAGTATCAAACCACCAGTTTGTTCTGGAATAAATGTCCTGTTGGTACTGGAAATAAGTTTAAAAATTAACCGTGACAAATTAGAAAATAGAAGCAGATTATACTATTACTAACCATTAACTACTGTGTTACAAGGCATAACAAATGAGAGGTTGAACAGAGTAGTACTGCAAGTAAGCCAAGAAGTGCTTTCGTAGCTCTCTTTTGGTTTTTTCCCAACATTTTATAGCTCCCAGAGCACAAGGTTGCCATGTCATTTCATTCATGAAAAAAATTCGGGGTGAGGAGGTTTAAAGCAGAACATCCTCCCCACAGCCCTAAAGAATCACACCATTATTCCCAGCTTAAACAGTAGGCTTTCAGATACGTAGGCTTTCATACGTAAAAGGATCCTCCTTAGCTTGATAATATTAGGCTGCCCGTGAAAAGCACACTGTTTAGAGTGACTGCTGTTCAGCTAATGAAACACGACACGTAAGGAAAGTCATCCAGCACCCGGTAACCCTTGTCTCCCAAGCACACAAATATTTAGAAGATGGGAAACAATCCAGCACCTGCCAATGACAAAATCCAGAAGTGAATTCTCCCTATAGAATTGAATCATTGAAATGGAACTGGTCTTACCTAAAACACAGCTCATGTCTTTGCAGAGCAAAGGAGCTTATGTTGACAAAATTCTGCCCGATTCTTCTTACATTATGTGTTGAAACAACTACATCAGAAAATTACTACATTGCTCTTTATACGGGAACTTTGAGAGACTAGTTAAAAGGTTTCCAGGCTTCCAGTAAGACTGAAGGCTACATTCAAATAACACTGCATCTAACTGAGAGCTCCTACATCTTGATGTGCGTTGCACATAGATCCCTCAGGACAAAACTTCAGTTCTCTTTGTATTAGTCAAGATTTATCTTGTTTCTCTGCCCTGAGTCTTTCCGTGATCTTTGCAAAGTCCACACATGAAGCTTTTTTGTAGTTTTCCTATAGTAAGGGAACTACCTGATGGAGTTACGACAAAATTTTGGGCTGCATATCCAAAGAGTTACAGAAGATTGTTCACATAGTTTTAAATTTAGTATTTCTTAGAGCTTTATTGCTTGTGCATGCTTTTCTGTTCTCTTCTCCATTATATGGACTGGCACTTTTGCAGTAAGCTTCTACCGAAAGCAGAAGACAGATGTCTCCACAAGTTTGTCCTACTCTTCTCTCAAGCGCTTCCTAACGCTGACCTTCACCCGCGCCACCATCCCCTACCGAATCATGGTCTCAAGCCCAAACCCTTACTCCACCATTCCCCCCAGGCACACTTTCCTGATTCACCTTCCTTCGATGCAGACCTATCCCCCTATCTCAACCCAACATCCAGTTTCATCTCCCACACGGGACAGCTTACGGCGTCCCTTGTCCCATCCGCTTTCAGATCAGCTTCTTCCCCCACGGGCCAGATGCGAGGAGAGGCTGTTGCGCGGTCACTGACGGCACCAGCTCCCCGCTTCCACCTCAGCCACCCGCACCCAGCACAGCTCACGGCAGCCCCGAATCGCCACTGCTGGCTAAGCTGAGGGGGGATATTCAGAAACTTGCGGCTTTTCTGATCAAAAGTCTCTATTAAGCAAATAAAACCTATGATTTTTAAAGATCTTGGTCCAGAAGTAGGCAGAATTATAGTCAGGTTGGAAAGATCAACATGAGCATGTGTTCAAAATCCCCACCTGAACGTATTTTATTGAACTTAGGTACCCACGGGTGCCAAAAGCAGCACCTGACAGAAAAGTGGTGCAAAGCCCCAGACAGCAATGGCACGGTGCTGTTCCCTTATGCCTTTCAGACACAGCTCTCAGAGGAAAAAACCCATTTAACCCAAACATTAATGTTTACTACGGTGTAAACACTTTCAGCACTACTGTGAAACTGAAATCTGCTTGAAGATGTCAGAACAAACTGAAACAGAAGCTGAACAAACTGAAACAGCAGCTGAACAGACTACGGACGAAGCAACTCATCCCGGCCACATGCACCAAGCATCCCCTTTTCCTACCGACCCTTCCTTCGACACCCCCTGAACCTCACGCTCAGCTCCCCCGCACGCCAGTGCCAGAACCGCACATCTGCCCAGAAATGGTGCAAAACAACTGGGTTTGGGCCAAACGAGCCAGCACTCACCACAGAGCAGCTGCAGCTCGCTGTCACTACGAAGTTGCTTTTAGACAGCTGCTTTATTGGCGTGAGAGAAGCACGAAATGCCTTGCTGGTTAAGGGCAGGAAAATTACGCTTTTAGGGTTATTTTTCTTGATCTTCAGATAAGGCCATGGGGCCGCTGCCAAGGGCCGCGTCCACCGAGCTGAGGCGACTTCAGCCCCGTCCCTGGGGACCCCTCTCCCTCGCCACGCCCCTTCCCCTCACGGAGCGCCCCACTCCCGCCCCCGGCGGCACCGCGCCCCGGACCCCCGCCACCATCACCCTCCCGGCGGGCGGCGGCTGCCGGCGGGCGGCTTTACCTGGCTTCTTCCCGCGCCACTCGGCCCACAGCAGCGTGAGGTCGCCGTCGGCCCGCAGCCAGCGGAGCAGCTGCACCAGCAGGGCCAGGAGGGCGCCGCCCGCCAGCGCCAGGCAGAGCGCGCAGCCCCACGCCATGGCCGCCGGCCGCCCGCCGCTCCGGCCGCCCCTTTATCAGGACCGCGGCGCGGCGGGAGCCGCCCCCGCTGCCCGAAGCCAGCGCCTGCCCCGCGACAGCGCAGCGCCGGCCTCCTCCCCGCCTCCCACCTCCCCTTCCACCCCCTTTCCCCCCCGGGCTGGGGCGGGCAGGCAGCTCCGCTCCACAGCGCTCCCCCCCGCCGCGGCCTGCCCCGCGCTCCCCGGCCCCGCCGGGAGCCCCGCGGCCCCGGGGCTGGCGCAGTCAAGGCTGCGGCGATAGCGCTGGGTTTGTAGGGGAGAGGCCACACATGTGACAGGGGGTGAAGGTCGGTTTCTGGGAGCGTGGCCCTCTTTTATTTTCCCTCCTCGACGTGCCCCCGAGGGGAGAGGAGGGCTGCCCGGCCTTTTCCTGCTCGTAAACAACGCTGGCCGCCGCGCGTCCTCGGGCGTGGGGTGGGTGTCAGGGGCGGTACGGCTTCGGTGTTTAGAGGTCAAAAACCGCTGTTTAGAGACCAAAAACCGGTGCCCGTCCTGCTGAGGAGAGCCTGACGGCTGTCCCTCGGGGACACTGGTGATGCCTCTCCCCGCCGGAGCTCCGGGCAGCCCCAGCCCAGCGGCAGTCACAGAGCATGCCGCATCCCTTTTGCAGGAGGCGGCGGCTCGTTTTGCAGGGTGGAGGCCTTCCCCGCCCAGGTTTGTGCAGAACTCCTGCCCTTGGCCGTGCCTCCGGCTGCACCCGCTGCCAAGGTGAACCCAGTCCTCGCATACACCCGCTCTGGCCAGCGTTTCAGACCTTGGGTTTAAACCCTGGGCTCTGAAATAAGTGGTGCCGAATACCCACAAGTACTAAAAACCCAGGACTGCAGCATTTCTGGACATCACATCACTCTCATCTACAGCTCTTCACCATAGATTGGCTGGTGCTTATGTGCAGAGGCGCAAAACTCTCTTCTTACTACCTTGATGTTTCAAAGTCTTTCACAGCAGGAGATACAGATGCAAAAGGGGAACCCATAGTAACTTCTGCCTCCTTGCCAGACACTTGACACAAATGCATGCAGAGCTTGTGTAGAATGGGCCGCAAAGTTGTTCAGAGAGGCACACAGACCCTGTTCCCAAAATGTCATGGGCTAAAGCCCCGGATCTATCAGAAGACTTAGCACGGGATGGCCATGGGTACCACACACAGCTGCCCAGTCTG
Source organism: Phoenicopterus ruber ruber (assembly GCA_009819775.1). Taxonomy (NCBI): domain Eukaryota; kingdom Metazoa; phylum Chordata; class Aves; order Phoenicopteriformes; family Phoenicopteridae; genus Phoenicopterus; species Phoenicopterus ruber. Next base: position 7,274,285 of record CM020219.1, read on the forward strand.
TCCCAGCTCCACCAATGACCAAAGGATTCATGAATCAACACCTGAATTGCCACAAAATTTGCATTACAGCTTTCTGCGGCAAAACACTTCAAACTTTTACGTTCTGACTGATTTTTCTTTGGCCCAGGTGTCTATGAGGTTGTTTCGGAAATGAGTCCCGTTGCCCGGCTCAGTTCTTTCTGGGGTGCCATGTCGCCATAAGACTTGCTTCTCAAGGCCCAGGACAGTGTTCCAGGCAGTGGCGTGGGGCACGGGATACGTTTCCAGCCATCCGGTGGTTGCTTCCACCATTGTAAGCACATGGCGCTTGCCTTGGCGGGTCTGTGGGAGTGTGATATAGTCAATCTGCCAGGCCTCCCCGTATTTATATTTCAGCCATCGTCCTCCATACCGGAGAGGCTTTAATCACTCAGCTTGTTTGATTGCAGCACGTTTCACATTCATGGATAACCTGTGCGATAGTGTCCATGGTCAAGTCCACCCCTAGATGACAAGCCCATCTATATGTTGCATCTCTTCCCTGATGGCCTGAGGTGTCATGGGCCCACCGAGCTAGGAATAATTCACCCTTACATTGCCAGTCCAGATCCACCTGCGCCACTTCAATCCCAGCAGCCTGATCCACGTGCTGGTTGTTTTGATGTTCCTCAGTGGCCCGACTTACAGAATCATAGAATCGTTTAGGTTGGAAGAGACCTTTAAGATCATTGAGTCCAACAGTTAACCCAGCACTGCCAAGTTCACCACTAAACCATGTCCCTACGCACCACATCTACACGTCTTTTAAATACCTCCAGGGATGGTGACTCCACCACTGCCCTGGGCAGCCTGTTCCAGAGCCTGACAGCCCTTTTGGGAAAGAAATGTTTCCTAATATCCAATCTAAACCTCCCCTGGTGCAACTTGAGGCCATTTCCTCTTGTCCTGTCGTCTGTTACTTGGGAGAAGAGACCAACCCCCACCTTGCTACAACCTCCTTTCAGGTAGTTGTAGAGAGCCATAAGGTCTCCCTGGAGCCTCCTTTTCTCCAGGCTAAACAACCCCAGTTCCCTCAGACACTCCTCACAGGACTTGTGCTCTAGACCCTTCACCAGCTTTGTTGCCCTTCTTTGGACTCTTGGGTACATGAGCATCTACATGACGTACTTTTACAACCAGCTTCTCTACCCGTGCAGCAATATCTTGCCACAGTTCAGCAGCCCAGATGGGTTTGCCTCTGCACTGCCAGTTGCTCTGCTTCCATTGCTGCAACCACCCCCACAGGACATTTGCCACCATCCAGAGATAGAGCACTGGCCACTTTTTCTCACTCAGCAATATCTAAAGCCAGCTGGATGGCTTTCACCTCTGCAAACTGACCCGATTCACCACCTTCTTTGGCAGTTTCTGCGACTCGTCATGCAGGACTCCACACAGCAGCTTTCCACCTTCGATGCTTTACCACAATACAAGTCCCATCAGTGAACAGGGCACATCATTTCTCATTTCCTGGCAGTTTATTATACAGTAGGGCCTCTTCAGCACATGCCACCTCTTCCTCTGGTGACATTCCAAAATCTTTGGCCAGTCCATGATCAATTCCAAGATTCCTGGGCGACTGGGGTTTCCTATTCGAGCCCATTGTGTGATCGGTGCGACCCACTTACTCCATGTAGCATCAGTTGCATGATGTGTAGAGGGGACCCTCCCTTTGAACACCCAGCCCAGCACCGGCAGTCGGGGTGCCAGGAGGAGCTGTGCTTCAGTGCCGATCACTTCTGAAGCAGCTCGAACCCCTTCATATGCTGCCAAGATCTCTTTTTCAGTTGGAGTGTAGTGGGCCTCGGATCCTCTGTATCCCTGGCTCCAAAACCCTAGGGGTCGACCTCGAGTCTCCCCTGGTGCTCTCTGCCAGAGGTTCCAGGTAGGACCATTCTCCCCGGCTGCAGTGTAGAGCACATTTTTAACATCTTGCCCTGCCCGGACTGGCACAAGGGCTACTGCATGAACTATCTCCTGATTATTTTGTTCAAAGGCTTGTCGTTGTTCAGGGCCCCATTTAAAACCGTTCTTCTTCCGGGTCACTTGATAGAGAGGGCTTACAATGAAACTGTAACTTGGAATATGCATTCTCCAGAAACCCAGAACGCCTAAGAAAGCTTGGGTTTCCTTTTTGTTAGTTGGTGGAGACATCGCTGTTATCTTGTTGATCACGTCCATTGGGATCTGACAACGTCCATCTTGCCATTTTATTCCTAGGAACTGGATCTCCTGTGCAGGTCCCTTGACCTTACTTTGTTTTATGGCAAAACAGTCTTTCAGAAGGATTTGGATTATTTTCTCCCCTTTCTCAAAAATTTCTGCTGCTGTGTTGCCCCAGACAATGATGTCATCAATGTATTGCAGGTGCTCCAGAGCTTCACCCTGTTCCAGTGCAGTCTGGATCAGGCCATGCAGAAGGGTGGGGCTGTGTTTCCACCCCTGGGGCAGTTGATTCCAGGTGTGCTGGATGCCCCTCCAAGCGAAAGCAAACTGCGGCCTGCACTCTGCTGCCAAAGGGATTGAGAAGAACGCCTTAGCAATGTCAATGGTGGCATTAATTAACTCTAGGAACTAGGACATGAAGGAAGACTATCACAGGAACTATGACTGTTCACAGTTATTCATCGTGGTTACAGATACTCTTTGTATTTCCCTGATTTCTCCTGTTTTACTGAGTTGAGAACTATTTTGTGTTCATGCAATGCATAGCGTAGTGGAACCTTAATGCCACACAAAACATAAATAATATAAATAAATAGCAAGTAATTTAAAGTATCTTCCTTACTTTCCAGTGGAAAATTAGGGCATGATGAACAAATTTGCTCATTGCACAATTCAGCTGCTCATTCCTGCCAGACCTTTATAAGCCCTGGGCAAAAAATTTCTGAGTCTTACTTCCTCCTTGTGCTAAGTGCAGATGGTGCGCACACAATCGTGGAGCTTTGCACCACAACACACCAGAACAGACAGTATAAAGGTGGAAGAGGACTTACACTGCACCTGAACAGTATATTCCCAGTGAGGATTTTCCCAGCTATCCCCAAAGAGACAGGCATACAGCAGCTCAGGCTGAGCAGAGAAAGGATACGTAGGAGAAACTCACAAGGTCCCAGCATCCTGTGATTGGTGAGTGGTGAGAATTTATCCTGTAACTTTGTGCTTCAGCCCTTCTTTTACAACAAAACTGAGTAAAACAGATTTCTCCTGTTAAAAAAAACAGTTCAGTTAGGCAGTTCTTGTGTATTTGTACACCTGCACAGTCGCCGTCAGTGGGGATTTTACTGCTGCTGTCCCCAAAGTTACAGAGGCAGCCATGAAGTGCCTGCTCACTGCATGAAGGCTCAGTGTCAGCCTGAGCACGGGAAGGAGAGCACTGGAAAAAGTTACAAGGTCCTTTACAAGGTAATGTCCATTCTTGCTGTTTTCCAACTTATAAAAAGTAAATACGCTCATCTCATTAGTATTATCTTAATGATAGATAAACAAACACCAGAAATTATCTTAAATATACACACTCGAGTCTATTAAAAAGATTTCTTTTGAGGTCCCCACCAGCTAAAAAGCAGTAAAGATACCACAGGCTGCAGCTTTTACGTATGGCTGCTGTAAACCGCCCGAGTCATGCCAGATTGTGAGATTTCTTCTCAACCCCAAAAGATTGATGTGAGTTCAGGGTTGCGCTTCCAGTCTCACCTTGATGGCCAGCTGTGCTCTGACTTTCCTTCTGGAAGTGCAACTTTGAGTGTCGACAGTAACATACGCTCTTTTTGTTGCTTCGGAACCAGCAACTACTTTGAGAAGAGCTGTTGGGCAAAGAACCAAAGCAAAGTGAAACATCTCTTAAATGATCACATCATAACGAAGCCCTTGGCTTTGACCAACATCTAAATTCCTAAGGAAAACCAAAACTATTTCTCCTTCTAATGCCGGAACTTAGTTTCCACAGGAGAAGCTAATTTTCACCTTCAGAAGAGGCCATTACTGCTAACAGTTTTTAAAAGTCAACCAAAGTCAACCTGAACATCAACAGAATGAAAGACAGCTCTGTTGCACTTTGTGCTGTGACTGATGCAGACAGCACTTTGGAGTTCAGTAAACATAGGCTGATATCTATACAAAGTACTTAACTGCGGTTTTGAAGTGCAAGAGCCAATGTAAAGCTGAAGTACAAGGCTCTGAAAACAAAATGAGAAACAGTTACCAATGTGAGAGGTCACAGTCTTGCTCCACACCCTGCTGTGAACCTTGCTGAGGTTCCCCATGCTGACTATGTGGCAGCAGGTAACAGATCGATTCAACACAGCACATAACATCATAATGTGCCTTATTCTTAAGAGTTACACAAATTATATTGACACGCTTAATGTAAATAAAAGCAAGATAAGCTGCCTTCTGTCTCCAAAGCAATAAGGCAGAAATAAATGTTTGATTAGATTGCTGTTTCTATATATATATTTTTTTTTTCTCCAGTTGTGCAGTATTGAGAAGACCTTGTGCAAAAGTGCAAGGCACAATGGAACTGGGGGATGAATGGACTGAGAGCTGTCCTGTGGAGAGAGACTTGGGGATACAGGTGGGTGAAAAATTGGACATGAGCAGGCAATGCACACTTGCAGCCCACATTTTCACCCTCTACTCCTCTCTGGTGAGACCCCACCTGGAGTTCTGCATCCAGCTCTGGGGTCCCCAGCACAGGAAAGACATGGACCTGCTGGAGCGGGTCCAGAGGTGGCCACAAAAAAGGTCAGAGGGCTGGAGCACCTCTCTTATGGAGACAGGCTGAGAGAGTTGGGCTTGTTCAGGCTGGAGAAGAGAAGGCTCCAGGGAGATCTTATTGTGGCCTTTTAATAGATAAAGTGGGCTTATAAGAAACATGGAGACAGACTTTTTACCAGGGCCTGTAGTGACAGGACAAGGGGCGATGGTTTTAAACTGAAAGTGGGTAGGTTTAGTTTGCGTATAAGGAAGAAATTTTTTATGATGAGGGTGGTGAGGCACTGGCACAGGTTGCCCAGAGAAGCAGATGCCCCATCCCTGGAAGTGTTCAAGGCCAGGCTGGACGGGGCTTTGAGCAACCTGGTCTAGTGGAAGGTGTCCCTGCTTACGGCAGAGGGGTTGGAACTAGATGATCTTTAAGGTCCCTTCCAACCCAAACCATTCTGTGATTCTATGATTCTATAAAATGAGTAAATTTACACAGACTTATGGGTGAAGTGCTTCCTCTTTGAATGTTCACAAGGGGGCCTCAGACGACTTGATGGCAGCCCTGGTAATAATACTGTGAGAGCATGGGTGTGAATATTTTCCACAGTACTCTTACGCAATTTCTTTGATCCATGTTAGAGTAAATAAAGCTCCAGTGCAATTATCTGAGATTATTTCAGTGTCTGTGTAAAACATAGATTTGAAAAATGCTCTTACTTCACTAAATTATTTATAACATTAAAATGAATAGCAGTAAGTGGAGCAGCACTATATTCCCTTTTCCTGTATTTCCTCTTCCACTGTGTGCAAAACAGAACAGCTTCTGAGGAGAAAAGCTCTTTGCTTTGTTTAAGAAAAGAAAATTTCAGGGAGAATCCATCATAAAATGTGCGCAAGGGAAGCAAGGCGAGTTTTGACTTCAAGCTGTCTGCTTCAGAACATTACCTATGCCATATGGTTTAGTGTTGCTAGAAGAGGAGACAAACAAACACACATCCAGGCACAGACAGTCCCATGTAAATGTAACGGAGTGCCAAAAATACTTCTGACATAAATCTGTCTGATGAGACAGTGGATATATACATTCTTTCTATAGTTTTTTATTTTATAGCTGGTTTAACTGCAAATTATTCTTTTAAAAATGTTGTCTCTTTTGTAATAACATTTGCCAAAAACTTCAAAGTTTATCCTAAGTAAGGGACATCCATTCAAGCCTTTTGATCCGATGCTGATCTGAGGTACAATTCTGCTGTCACTGTATCAGTGAAATTTTTCCTATTGCTTACAAAGAGCACAAGCTGTCTGCTTTCTACGTCAGAATTACCTTCTTGAGTTCAAGTCTGAGTTTTTGTGCCCTTAAGCCTCTGCATTCCTAGCTACCCTAATCTCCTCTCATTTCAGCTTTTAGCACGTTGTTCAATCTTCATGGTTTTTCACACATAGCCCCTTCTGCCTGCCTGCTTACTCAGGCCACATAAAGACAGACTTGAAGGAAATAACTTCCATCTTTGCTTTCTTCAAATTTCTCCTTAACTTTACTTACTCCTGGCATCCATTTCATTTCAGTCTGTTTAGTTAAGGTTTTGTGTGTGAGCTCACATCAGTTTAAAACTTGAGAGTCTAGTTCTATTTCGGGCAAGTTGAACTACTGTGCCTTCTATCCATATTTAAAACAGTAAATAAAAGTGTTGGTACTGCCTTCCTGGCCACTGCATTACAGTTAGTGCAACCTATTCCCAAGCTATAGAAGGTAAACCAGAGAAATTGGGTTTTTGCCAGAGTAAACTCCATCTATACCAGTCAGTCAAACAGGGCCAAGGCACAGTCATACACTGGCAGGTGACCATCCATTCTTTTAAATTGTTGTTGTGGTTCATGGTACAGCTTTTCCCACACACGCTCTCCCAGGAAATGTGGGGTATGTCTGAAGGGCATCAGCTACAGACACACGCGAGGTCAGGCCGGTTGGCCTCAGGACTAGAAAGTCCACAGATTGTTTTACTTACTAGCAAAGACATAGCAAAGATGGTTACACAAGTCTTGCAACTGTTTAGCCAAGCAAACCCTAAGTTAAAGTGGTGTAACTGTGAGTAAATTGTTCTTTCCTCCTCTCCCCTCCCTACGCCTCACTGTTTTCTCCCTCAGAAAAAAATATACAGAAAAACATCTGGTAACAGCAGAGCATCACAGAAAAATACAAAATAGTAAAATAAAAATACACAGTGGCAAGACAATTCTTATTCAGACAGACAGGACAAATATAGGAAGCATCTTCAGACACAGAAGTAGATGACTCCTGGTTGTTGGTCAGTGACTTTGTGGCGTCCCCTGGGAAGGATTTCCTCAATACAAGAAGCAAGAGCCGTTTTCTACCCTCTATCCAGTGTGACACTGTGTCCGAAGCTATAAAACTGCAGGGACCCAGCCACCTGCAGCCACACTGGGCCCTGCCCTTCTTCCAAATTTCACATCCATGACTTTTCAATTAGATTATAAACTGCTTGGCTTTGCTTGGCTTTGCAAAGTGCTCAGCGTGCTTTTACTGACACATTAACTGTTTTGGTTTAAAAGGGGCATGTTACTTTTTAAAGGACAACATTTTCCTCCAGACAAAGAGCTCCTGCGCGTCAAGTCTCCCTCACTGACCTAACTAGATATTTGAATGTGACTTAAGTGTTCCAGATGTGTCCTTCACATAAGGGTGAATTTTATTCAGGACTGCCTGCCTGAGCTCTGCTCATTCCTCTAGACCACGCTACTTTGACTTCTCTGTTTATTGACATTAAAAGCACTTTTACTCAGAGAAATAATAAAAATAGAAATCCAGAAAAACTCCAACCTTTTCTGCAGGACATGGGCCATTTATATGAAGATAAGATTTGTTTAGTATGATGGGACAGTGATGGAACCCAGAGTCCTTAAGTTGTATTATCCATTTCCTTTTCATAACATACTTTCTTTGGTTTACATTAAGGGGTGTGACTAAATCACCTGTGTTTATATAAATAACATAAATACAGAACACGTTCAGGTTATTTGAACAAAATTCCATTTGATGATAATGCCATTTTGCTTGTGTGACATTAGTACTATGTAATTCTTCATGATTATTCAAATTAAATATTAGAAGAAGTCAAGATACAAATATATGAAGGACTTTTCCTCAGAGGAATAGCTACAGGTAAGGCTAGAACATATCTGAACATGCCATGTCATACGAATGTATCATATCTGGATAAGTGAGGGAAAGCAAGTATTTCGTGTTTTTCTTTATTAAAAAAAGATTTATTGTTTTCTTAATATAGAACAAATGTCTTCTGATGGTGAAGAAGAGGAAGACATTATCATTGATATTTACATTCTGATTCCTGGATCCCTGTTCTGTGTCTATCGTCCTGGGCTGGCTTTCAAGGTCACCAAAGTGAATGGAAAGATTTGTGCCCCCTTTCCGCATTTGGAATTGTCCAAATACATATATAGATATATAAAACAATATTTACTCAATTTAAACCTGTTGTGATGAATCTAGAAAGGTTTCTTTCTGCGTGGGCTCTCTCCTTGCACTAGTACTGAAAAGACTGCTCATACAGGGAACTAGTGGAAGGAAACTTTCTCTCCTGCATCATTTACCATTAAGCAAGGGGCAAGAGCAGGAAAAGAAGGTGGTGTCCAAAAGGCTGATTCTGCAGAGCTTCGTCTCCCTGAGCACCCGCTATAGTCAGCAGAAACAAACTCCATCGTGGGGGTGGCCAGGGAACATAAATTGGGAACCTGCTCTGAATCCTGCACTGAAAGATTTTCACTTGCTCCATCTTCTTACACAGAGGTAGCTTATGGAGTAGCTTATGGAGTAGCTTATGGAGGGAATGTCTCCCAAAAGCCATGAAAAGATACTTCAAGGAACCAGCCCTTTAGTAGCTGTTTGCCAATGACAGAATCAGATAACTAAAATTCCTTTCCAAATCCCCCAATTTTTTTTTTTCCCTTAATTATTACTACTACTTTTTTGACAGCCTTTTAATAGTGCAGTGTTCCTAAGGCAGTTAGTTTCCCTTCATTTTCGTAAGTGTATTCCTCTTTGGCTTTATAGAGCTCTAAATTAAAGTTTACTTCTTTTTTCACACTTGTATTGTTCACAATTCCAGCACAAACCTGGGATGGGGTTTGCTCTCTACCTCAGGCACCCTCTGCTGGTCTTCCCAAAGCAAAACACAAAATAGCCCAGAATTTTCATCACCAACCAACATTTTTAAGAGAAAAACCCAGATTTCTGTTTCTAAACCTTTTACTATCAGAATATAAATTATGAGGAAGATCAGCTTTAGGGCTGTAAACTGAGCATGTGGGGAGTTTTTTAATGAATTCAAGAAAATAATTGCATAATCAAGCATGTGAACCTGTGGAATTTCTCAGGCAAAAAGTCCAAAAGTGAACACGGCCTAAAAAGCTGATCACAGCTGACCTGGCTCTTCGCAGAACCCTGTGATTGGCATTTTAATGAAGATATTACATAAGGAGCTCTAGAAGCATACGCTACTGGGGACTTCTTTTTTTTCTGTATCTGGGTATAACGAAAGTCATAGGCAGTAGTCCTGCTTAGCTAGTACATATTTTAAGGAGGTAAAGAGGTAAGGAGATACAGTGGCTAAATAATAGCTTCCATTCCAGCAACACAATAAACAGAAAGCTGATCTAATTATTCATCTGGGAAAATCCCTGGGTGTCAGAGAAGTAAATTAGAGCATAGTGCTTTCTTAATCGGGTGAAGGATAGGACATGCTGGTGTTGGGAGAGGGTAAGTTTGGTGCACCTGGTACTCCAACAGTCCCTTTCTGGTAACCCAAATCAATAAAAAGTAGCTCTAAGACTGGTCTACTACCAACATCTAAAAAAGTTTCCTGCACTGCCCCGGATCAGGCAGATGAGGGTCTGTCAGCAAGGTGGCCCGGTTCCTCTTCTGAAGTGTATAGGACGGTACGCTGTGAGAAGTTTTGCTTAAAATCTACAGGAGCACAAATCCAAGATGTGTACGTGATTTGGTGAGAATTTCACCTATTCCACTTTCTGAAGTCAACTTTTACTTGACATTAAGCCTCACTGAAAGCAACCGGGTGCTTTGGTAAGGATCCATCAGCTCTCTGTGTATGGTAGCACAGGTGTCAACCCAGAGAGGTTCAGGAGACTCACAAAAGATAGTAATGTTTTATTTTGCATAGCTGAGTTTTTTAATGATGTTAAAAAGCATTATATATGTCACAGCGACAGGCAAGATACTAGCCACAAGTATTTAAATCAAAGCTATGTAAGCAGCCTCCTGTTACCTTTGCTGGGTAGGTAAATTCTTCAACATACTGGAGACAGTGCAGTGGAGGGCCACCAGGATGAAGAGAGACTTAGAGAACCATCTTTGTTCAGCTGTAAGAGAAGGATAAGGGGAGATTTTATTGCTGCCTTCAACTGCAGACTCTTTTCAGAGGTACACAGTGGTAAGACAAGAGACAAGGACACAAATCGCAACGCAGGAAATTCTGACTGGAAACACAGACAGGTGCCCAGAGAGGTAGAATTTCCATCCTCAGTGATACTCAAAACTCAGCTGGACAAAGACCTAAGCAACTCCATCTTGTTGGACCTGCGCTGAGCCAGGGGTTGAACTAGATGACCTCCAGAAGTCCCTTCGAACCAACATTATTCTAGGATTTATATGATAAATGACTACTGTATCATTAATCCAGCTTAAACTGATGAAAGTCATTTTGAAAGTACTAATGCTTCCCTGAGCAAATAAGAAATTTAAACCCAATCCAGACTCGCTGAGGTCAGTGGGAATCTTGAGTTTAACTTGAAAGGCCTTGGATCAACTTCAACACTTTTAAGGATTCGTGTTCAGAAAAGACCCTAAACTTCATTTTTGTAGACAGCATTAGAAATTGCATCAGGGTGGTACTGTGGGCTTCTTAGCAGGTTGCTTTCGCAGCGAGATGAGAATGAAGCATTCCACAACCACTATCTTTGAGTATTCACAAATTCTACCTAGAGACTTAGCAGCAGAATGAAGTGTTTGCTCAGAGCTCTGAAGGCATGTAACTTTGTTTTTCAGTTTGCACTTGCAGGAAAATTCCTATTTGCTAACTGTTATTGGTAATGAGCCTCTCATCTAACTTGGGTTCAGCTCAGGTCAGCTGCTACTTGCATGTTGCGACACTGTCTATATTAATTGAAATTTATGTCATAGAATGGCAATCTTGTGACCTCCGTAGAGTGAGCTAATGATTCCAATCCCGTTTTCAGCAGGCTGCTGTGAATTAACATCACCAATGCTTTCCCTTTTTCACCTCATCATTTTTCTCATCTTTGTAAGACAAGCTTTTTTCCTCTTCCTTATCTTGTCTCTTACAAGGGATTGTATTACTTATTTTGGACATAAAACAGAGTAAAACAACACAAGGGATTAATTAGGATATGACATGATATATGTCAAGCACTAGGCAATTATTTTGATTATTCCTATAAAGGTTAAAAAATGCAAAAAAGAAATGTGTTTGTAGAAATATAATGTATGCCTTTACACACACAAATATAATGGAAACATAGATTTATCTTAATAAATATGTGAGAGATATAGTACAATGCATGAAAAAAAGCGAGAAAACAAGCATATTTCAAATCCTTAAAAGAAATCACGTTCCCAAATTTCTCAAGAAGTAGTTGGACTCCTAATCCATTGGATTAACTGAAATTTCCTGAGAAAGAAGGATGCCTTTCTGTTTAGGGTGGAGACTCGGATTCCCTCCAAGTAGCATCCATGTTTTGAGTAATACGCTGGTATTAAGCTGCACCACATTACTTGCACTTAAATGTTCTGCAAAAGAATTTATGCTAATATGACCTGGAATATGAGATTTTCCTTCCCTGATAGGCTCCTCCTCCTGAAACTCTGAGCTTGAACAGCACAACAAGCAGTTGTTTCTTTTCATAATCACCCCTATTGCTTTGCTAATATTTTGTTCTACACCATCCACAAAGAAACACAACACCATTGGGGGGGGGAGGGGGTTGGTCATAAAAATGCTAAAAATCCGCATTACTACTTGTTTTGCTTTCCTAGGAAAACCATCACATATAGCTTGTGATCTCATATCCATTTTTGTCATGTCCCTTATACCAGCAAACATGAAACAATGTCTTCACTTCTTACAGTCATACCACATCCACACCAATGTAATGAAACTAAATTTAAACTTCAGTTATGTTGTCAACTAAAAAAGGCATAAGTGGCAAAATCCAGCTGCAGAACAGGATTATCCTTTAAATCCTGGGCTCTCCAGAATCCTTGGTACTGTGTAAAACCTATTTTGCAAAATACTAAGCAATGTTCAGAATTCAAATATCTCCACACCTTGGCTATTTGATTCTGACATGTTGCTTTTAGCTTAATTTAACTGTTTAATTGACACACAAAAAAATTATCTCCTCAGCTGTGTCCCAGCTAAAAGGCTTGTTAAAAGAGACAACTGACTGAACAGATTTATATGAATGAATGTAGCAAAAAGTAAGTTGTGTTTGGTTGTACAAAGAAGGCAACTAGATCTGGCTATTTAAAGAAGAAAAGGACTAGTAACACAAAAAATGGAATTTACAGAATATAAATCTTACCCTCTCATCAGAACTAATCTCCTTCACATCTGGAAATTCCAGTCTTTATCGAATTTCAGAATCTCTTGCTTGAATGTTAATAATTATAAAACTCTAAGAGCATCATAAGACTCTTGATGACTCAGTATGAAGTATTCTTATGCATCAACAGTCTGACATGTAATTTTAGCTGTGATTGCTAAGCTAATTTTTAGGTTAAACAACTGACAATTGTAGGCAGGCCCATTAAAATTGGCTGGGATAACAGCCGTTTTTACAACATGCTAATGACTACGGGTTTGATCCTGCAACACTGAGGTCAATGGAAGCTTTGTCACTGACTTCAGTGAGGATACAGGCCTTCATGCACGGACTACTAATAGCAAATAAAAACAGCAACTTACATATACCCTCGTATTTTTAAAACAGAAGACCTATCTAATGAAAGGAACAGGCTAAAGCCTAGCTGATAAAATATTCTGGTTGTTCTCTACTTCACAGCTTGCCTTATAGCAAAAGAAGATCTTGTCAAGAAAATTAAAATTGCAGCGATTGAACACGAAGACTTTGCAAGCATTCACCACTGACAGATGAAGATTCCATGAAGTGTATCCCCTTCAGGTTGGAAAGAACCGTAGAAAGGGATCTGTGCCGGAGTCCTGTCAGGTGTGAATTCCACCCAGCCTTTAGAATACTTCAAATCAACTTATGCTCTGGTGAGACCCCACCAGTACTGCGTCCAGCTCTGGAGCCCCCAGCACAAGAAGGACATGGACCTGCTGGAGCAGGGCCAGAGGAGGGCCACGAAGATGATCAGAGGGCTGGAGCACCTCTCCTTTGAAGACAGGCTGAGAGAGTTGGGGTTGCTCAGCCTGGAGAAGAGAAGGCTCTGGGGAGACCTTCTAGCTGCCTTCCAGTACCTAAAGGGGGGCTACAAGAAAGCTGGAGAGGGACTTTTGACAAGGGCATGGAGTGATAAGACAAGGGGTAATGGGTTCAAACCAAGAGGGTAGATTTAGATTAGATCTAAGGAAGAAATTCTTCACCATGAGGGTGGTGAGGCACTAGCACAGGTTGCCCAGAGAAGCTGTGGCTGCCCCATCCCTGGAAGTGTTCAAGGCCAGGCTGGATGGGGCTTTGAGCAACCTGGTCTAGTGGAAGGTGTCCCTGCCCATGGCAGGGGGTTGGAACTAGGTGATCTTTAAGGTCCCTTCCAATGCAAACCATTCTATATTCTATGACTCTGTTTTCTACTAATGTTGCTTTAAGCCGTTTCATGGTTTCTATGCTGAAGAGTAATGCAGATGATATCAAGGAGACCATTTACATCGTACCATCAGGAATGTAGTGGACAGCACAGGGGACAAAATGAATTGGCATACCCTGGCATGCCATGCCAGCCCTTCTTCGGAGAGCAAACCTGTCTGGTTTGTCCCTTTTTATATAACAGGCTCAGGACACACAGCCTTTCTAGCAAGACTTTTTCCATTTCAGCTGCTGAGGCAGCTGAGATTCTACAGGGGGGGGGATCAATATTTAAACGGTTCTCTTTTTCCCTCATTTTTCATTTTCTTTAAAATGCTTGTAGACTATATTGATATTCTTTTTTAATTTCCCCATTTCACATGAAAAGCAAATTTTCCTGGCCATCAGGTCTTCAGTGACATTTTGCTACAGATAGAAGGAACCATGTAAAATGCAGGTGGTTTGCAGATGAGCTCTAAGAACCTTGACAACCTGCATTTATCTTCCTGAGCTGCCTGAATTTTTGTCTTCTTATTTTTGTGTAACTTTTGGACTTTTGTAGAAATTGAGAGGTGCCATACTTTTCCCATATTTCACATACGGAAAAGTAGGAGAAAGATGGCAGGACAGAAATAACAACAATATTCTAGAATAAAGCTTTATATTAATTTTCAACATAAAAGGATTTTCCCTTTATTGATATTTTGGTCTTTACTGTACTTTGCTTTTGCTGATTTTCCTGAAAAGCAGGTTACTTCCATCAGCAAATTCTCACTGGAAAAATAAAACTCGTGACTAAGCATTGCTTGCTTTCTTTTACAGCTAGAATAAGAAAACCACATTGTGATGCCCAAATGATTTTGTACCTATTTTTGTAGATTGACAATTACTAGCATTTGTTTTTTAACAGATGTCCTAACTGTTTGAATGTTGTTTTAAAAAGCTATCAGGAGAGCATAAATCTCGTCTCAGAGGGGCCAAAGTGTGGCAGTTTGCGCAGCACTTTTCGAGACTCTAGCAGAAAGCGAATTGTATCAGAACTGCTGCATTTCAAGAACGCGGGACATTGGCATAGCATGTTCTTCAAAAGTCCAAAGTCTTTGTGACATCTTTCAGATAAATTCAGTTTGGATACAGGATACACCCTAGGTGTGCGCTTTTGATGATTTAAACATCATGTGATTATTAATCATAACTACAGTACTGGCATTTTATGGAGTTCCCAACGGCACAGCTGCCTGAGCAGATACCTACAGATGTCATCACACCAGGATGTTGCAGGAATAGTACCAAGAAGACGTAAAGCCTGCAGCGTAGTCATCCAGCTGGCTTTTAGACTCCAAAAATACGTACAGCCCACTGGAGGAGATGGGGCAGGGCATCAGTACTTCACAAGCCAAGTATAAAGTTCTGGCAAGTTCATGATCACGCTATTGCAGGCCACACATATTCTTAATATGAAGATTTCTATTAGATAACCTCTGAGCACCACAGGTAATTAATTCATTTTAGCCATCTAAAAAGTCAGGCTCTAGTCTCGGTGGTCATCTCAGCTTCTTCTGTAGTCACAGAAACTACAGGAGAGAAAAAGTCACCTTCAGAAGGCAACTCACCCAACCTGCTCTGGGCACCAACGTAAGCATGGGAGTAACGATCATCTGAAGGAGCCTGTCTCTCCCCACTGAAGCAAGACAGCCTGGACAACAGCTTGATTATACGTCTAATATTTAGATGAGTGTTATTAGGTGATATAAATCCTATTCCAAACAAAACCCTACAGTCTACCAGCTTTTTGGGCTGCAGAGTAACTTCAAATACATTATTTCCCATCTACGTCAAATATTCGTGGTAGACAATAAGAGAAACAGGGACGATAAGTAAGGGAATCTGAAACCAAAAGGCTCTGCTTTTCCTGACCTTTTGAATAAACTACATGTGAAAGACTGAAAGAAGGACAGCTTTTTCATTTAGGGATTGAGAAATGTAAATCATGCAACGCAACAGTTAATATTTGTCTCCTCTTTAAAGAATATACAGACAAAATTCCAGTGCTTCATAATATACCTTATAATAACAGAAGTTTAACCAACTGGTATTAAAACTGGAAGAGTTAAAAGGAGCATTGGGCAATACCAACACGCAGAGATTACAGCAGACTCACACAGAATACGGCCATTACAACGGAAACAGATTCCGAAACGCAGTTAAATTGCCTTGGGATCCCAGGAACAACTGCAGTCCCATATTCTCTTTTTATGGGAAATGATGTCATTGGGAACAGCTTCATTGGATAAAGTGTAGAATTTTCTAAACTGACAGTTTCAATGAATACATTGGACAGAATCATCCTCCTGCCTGCAATAACCAAGTGTGCATAGGTGATAAATGTCTGTTTATTTAGATACATAGATTTTTTTTTTTTAAATACTTTTGGCAAATACCATCCATCTAAAGACTTTTTAAAACCTGTAACAGGAAGCAGAAAACAATCCTCTAAAAATAATATTCTCTAAAATTATCCTGTGCAACAGCACATCATTTTAAATGTGCTTTATTACGCTAATAGAAGTTTCTTGTTCCGAACAGTGAAATAGGATTCTTCTCAGTAATTCAGTCATGGTTTATGATGCAGTGTTAAAAGAGTTTCGCAATGGTTCTTGACTGTGGTGCTAATGACTCTAGTGACCACAGGTCTCAAACAGCTGGATCCCATCTTGATCTACAGCTAAAGGGAAAATCAAGAGTTGTACGCTGGGAGATGTAGTCTCATCAGCTACAAATATGCATAGGAGAGGCCTACGCTACACACAGCTGTTTCATCCAAATTAAATGTGATGTTTGACTTTCTTGTAAATATTTATCACCATTGTCAGTACAACAGGGCAGGCAGAACTAGCAAACTAGATAAACGTTACACTTTAAGAAAATACTGTGGTAATTTGACTCCATCCAATTTCCCAAGAAAAACATATAAATAGAAAATGACAGCAGCAAACTCTCTGCTGTCATTACATTCCTGCAGCTTAAAACTAGGGCATCACAAAAAAAGCTGGGCCATGTTTTCATTCACATTTATTTTTAAAAAAGCCACACAAAACCCCAGCTGTAGTTAACACTAAATAGAATCAAAATGAAATCCACAATTGTACATAATTCAAAATGTTATGAGAGATTTATTAAAGTGGAAAAGGAGGGTGAAAAATTAAATTTATGTTTAAGTGTAGAGGTTAAAGAAGCATGGCACATGCCTGCAGGAACAATTCTGCATAACCTCTACCTTGTCTGTACATTGAAGAAGTTGGGGGGGGGGGGGGGGGGGGGAGAAATGCAGTTTTTAAAATCTGAACTGCATCAAAATTGTAACCAATTGTCTTTGGATACCAAGAGGAAATTCAAAATGCATTGATGAAGATTATGGGAATTACTCCATGACCTTCCAAAATCTCCCTTTCATTGTGGAATATGCTGCATATATTCTGCTCCCCCCGACGTATTTCCAGAATACGTTGCATTTAAATTTCCCTGAAGGTTTGTCTCCACTAACAGATTTTGTTGCGTTTAACTACGCTTCAAAGGCCTGAAGTGGTTAACACCACACTGAGCGCTACTGAGTGGCGTTCAGTATCGTGCTAACGACCACGGGTAGGATGAAAGCAGCGAGGTCGGCGCCCAACATACCATTCAGTCACAGTCAGCGATGGAAACCCGAGATTTTGTAATCACGCTGAAGCACGGGCAGTTTATCTGTTACAGGAAAGCCCTACAACGATGGGGTTTTGTTGTATTTGTTACAGCTTTTTTAGCTCTCTCCGGGTAGGTTTGCTGGGTTTGGTAGGTCTTACCTGCGCTAGAGCCCTCAATTAACTGCCTTCAGCCGTCAGCACACGGGGGTCGAAGCTGCACTGGTCGGTATCTGCAATGGCCAGGGGAACATAACCAGCAATTTGAGGGTTTTCCAAACATTCAGTTTAGGGAAACCTTCACATACGGCTGTTTGCTGTTAAAGATGGAAACTATCTAAAGCAGACAACCTTCCCGATTCTTTAGCTAAGTACCCACTTCACCTTTCCCCCGCCCTGTTCAGTATCTCTCCCTCTGTAGTCAATTCCTTCTTCGCAGCCTCAAAACCACTATGCATCCCTAATCCTCCCTTCAAAAGCACTCCTTCTCGCATCCACTCCACCTTCGAAAACCCCCAGCCCCGTGATTTAACCCTGGCCTGCTGGAATTAGCCCCACGGAGCGTTCCCCCCCACCAGTCACCCCTCGCCCACCACAGCCTCCTTGGGCATCCTCCCCCGCAGCCCCGCCACGTTCGCCTCCCCCTGGTAGGCAAAACAGAGGTTTGTCTCATAGCTCGTCCTCCGAATTTCTTCCCTGCGGAGCGGCGGGGGGAGTCGCCCCCTGAACATGCTCCCGTCCCCTTTGTCAACAGGCCAGCCTTCATCAAAGGGTAGCTGAAAATCATGGGATTATTAAGACCATTATGCGTTCATTAATGGTAATCCGCTGGTTTTGCCAGCACCCGTGCTTTCAGCAGGGAAGCCTGCAGGGCTCTGCTTCAGAGGGGTAAGAGGATATCCCAGCGCGCCCCCGCGGCTCCGGGGACGGGACACGAGCAGGGCGGCGTTTCCTCAGCCTGTCCCCGCCGAGGAGCGAGAGGCGCAGCTCCCCGCGCCCGTCGCCTCCTCAGGGAGACGAGGCACGCCACTGCGGCTGGTCCCGCCAGGGCCTCGGCCTCGGCCTCGGCCCCACCACCCGCTCCCTCGGCCTCAAGCGAGCGTGAGAGACCGGGACCGGGACCGGGACCGGGACCGGGACCGGGACCGGGGACCCGTGACTCGGCGCAGGAGCCCCGGGCGCTTCCCCGGCCTCTCCCCTCAGGGAAGGGGGCGGTGCCGATGACGTCTTCGCCCCCCACCCCGCCCGAGCTCGTGCCTCTCCCACGCGCTGCGCGCATGCTCAGTGCGGCCCAGCTCCGGGAGGGGGGCGGACGGGACGGAGGATGATGTAATACCTCTAGCGGCCTCGCTCCGTTCCCCCCCCGGCCCCCCCGCCTTTGCAGCTTTCCCAGCCCCAACATCCGGGCATCCCGCTACGCCAGAGGCGGGTTTTTGTCGCGTTTTGGTGTTGTGTGTGGGTTTTTTTTTTTAAACGGGAGGGGGAGGGGGAGGGGGGCGGCCGGCGCGTGCGCACGCGCCCCCGGCAAGGAGGGAACGGGCGAGGAGACTCGCGCGCGCGCGCGCACTCGTTCCCGCCTCCCCTCCCCTGCGGCGCGCGCGCGGTGGCCGCGGCGGGGGAGGGGAGCGGCGGCAGGCAGGCGCGCGCGGCGGCGGCGCGCCTGCGCAGAGGGGAGGAGGAGGAGGAGGCGGCGGCGGCAGCGGCGCAGTGCGTGCGTGCGTGTGTGTCTGCGCGAGAGAGGCGGGGGGGCGGACGACGCTCCGCGGCGCTGCGCGAGTGGGCGCGGAGCTCGGGCGGGCGGGAGGGGGCCGGGGAGGGGGGGCCGGCGGCGGCCGAGCGGCGGCGGCGAGCGAGGAGGGGGGAGAGGAGCGGAGGCGAGATGAGCGCTGGGCTCCCCCTGGGCAGAGAACCGCCCTCGACAGCCGCCGCCTGTGAATGAACTGAGGCGAGGCCGCCAGCCGGGTGCCCCCCTCCTCCTCCTTCTCCCCCTCCTTCCCCTTCTCCCCCGGCCGGCCCGCCCGCCGCCGGCCCCACCGCGGACGTCCCCGCCTGCCCCCGGCCTCCCTGCCCCCACGCACCTTCGGGAGCGCGGAGCGCGGCCCTGCACGCCACAGCCGGCGCCGTCCGCCGCGGCCGGGGGGGTAAGTGGCGCTGCGCAGTGCGGGGCCTCCGGCGGGCCGGGCTGAGGCGGGGTGAGGGGGTGGCGGCGGGGCCGGGCTGCGCCGGGGCGCTGGAGGGCCGCGTCCGCCGCCGCCTGGGCCCCGGGGCCTGTAAACAAGCGGGGGTGGCTTGCGCGGGGGCTGCTCTCCCTCTCGGCGCTGCGGGAGAGGGGCCGGTGGGAGGGGATGGGGGGGGTCGTCCCTCCTGTAGCCCGGGTGAGGAGCGAGGCGCCATCCCCGGCGGCAGCGGCCGGTACCGGGTCGGGGCGGCGGGAGGGAAGGAAATGGGCAGGGGGGCGGCGCGGGTGCGAGCCTGCTTGGGATGCTGCTGCCAGGACACCCCACCCCCCCTTGGGGCTGAAGGTGGCCTGGCCGCGGGGCTCCGCTGCGCAGCCCCTGCATTGCAGGCGCCTTCGCAAAAGGGTGGGGGGTGGCACGGCATCCCCTTGGGGCTGGGCATGGGGAAACAAGGGGAGGAGGAGGGTGAGCAAAGGGGTTTGGGCCTGGGTCAGGTAGCAGCAGCTTTCCTTTTCTCCGCCCCCCCCTTTTCTTGGCCGATTCAGAGTTCATTTAATAATGGCTATAAACAGCCTCCTCTCCCATCGCCACCCAAACGCTTGGGGCACGGCACTGGGTAAAAAAAAAAAAAAACAACACGCATCTATTTATAAAGCACCCCACCCTAGCGAGGGTCGGAGCATCAAGCACTCCCCAAATAGTGACATTATTATGCAGCGGGCGGTTTTCCCTTGCCAACGCCTTTCAGGCGTTTAAAGTTTGAGAGAGATTTTGCTGCCTTTGAAAACAATGTCGTGAGCAAAGGTTACGCTGATGGTCTGTGATCTGCCATAGCGTGCATGTTACAAGTAGATAGAAGAAAACGCTCTCCTCGGTTAAAAAGTTGTCCAGGGATGTACTGGGTAATTGGGCTTGCATGTTAAATGCCAGAGGTTCTGAGCATACGTCTAACTTTTTTATTACATTGGCTTGTATTATAGTAGGTATGATACAGCTTGAAGACTGGCTGGAGGTTAATAGTTTCAGAAGAGTTGATTTTGTAGACATCTGTTTGTTTTGTATTTGCATTTATTTAGTAGAATTAAAGTATTTCAGTGTTGCCATGTGTATGGCAAAATTTTGTTGTTGCAAAACTAACGTTTAAGTTAGTGAGGAACTAATTTTTTTTGAGCTGTACCTTTTGTCAAATGAGAAAGTGCCTGTCATTCGGATGGCCTGTGTGGTAACCTTAAGGTCCATATAAAGGTCCTATATGTCATACAAAGGAGTTTGTGGGTTTGGTTTTTTTTTAAGCAGAAGGCAGTTTTAGATCCTGAGAGCAGTAGGTTTGAAGATATGTGATATGTTTTCTTTAGGTTGTGATGTTTAACATCAGAGTACGTAGAATCATTTTATAAAGTAGAAGTTCTATCTCTTGTGATTCTAGGAAATTACTTTCCAATTATGAGCCGGTGTAGCACTTTCCTGAGCCTGTACATGTACCGTTTTAGTAGTTAGGTGGCTGAAGCAGGGTTTGTGAAGGACTAGTGAAATGAAAGCAAGACAGCTGCTGTTACTCGGGACCCTGTGTGAATTGCCAAATGACCAAGAATTGTGCAAGTTCTACCCACATTTCTTCTCTGATAGCTTCCCTTCTGTTACTATTCATAGTTTTTCTATGAATAACATCAGAGACGGGGGATGGGAGGAAAAAAACATGGGTCAGGGAAGTTTTGCATTTTACCTATCCAATCAAAGTAGCAATCCAAGGAAAGGTGTTGAAGGAAAACAATTTTGATAGGTGTACCAGTGTTTTTCCCTGGGGTAGGGACGGCTGCTCCTAAAGTTTTCTCTTCCAGGCCTTTCTGGGTCTACCTTTTGTATATGAGACTGGGCTAAGAGTAAAAGACTTGCTGATGCATCGTGCCAGTTATTAATGTTTTCCTCACAGATGCAGATATTTGATAAAACCCTCGGATAAACATAGCTTGTACTGGAGAGAGCTGGTCTGTACTCTCACGCTCTTCTGGCATAGCCATGTTTTTCTCATATACAGACAAGGCCTAGCTCTGGTTAATAGGTTTAGTCCTTTAGCTGGTGGTTGTCTGGTAAATCTCTCCCCCTGAGGTACAGTAGAAAACTATACCTGTTTTCCAAGTATTTACTTAACTGTCTATAGGTAAGCTTGAGATACTTTTGTTGAAACCGAGGAGGAGATGGAAATGCCAAATGACTGGTGAAGCTTGCAGGTCTAAACAAGCAGAACTCACTTAGTGCAATTTGAATTAAAGCAGAGTACAAAAAAGTTTTTTTTCTATAAAATCAAGCTAGTTGTTTCTTATCTGGAGTGCAGCTTATGCAGTGAAGTTGAGTCATTCTTGCTGAGATAGCATTTTAAGGACTGTTGTTAAAATGCTTAGATATTTAACTCTGGCACAGTATAATTTGCAAACTTATGTAACTGGTATGTTTTTGAATGCAGCTGTCAATAAGAGATCTTATTGCACTTTTCCTTTTTAGTGGAACTAGGAATATAAAGCAGCTGCTTTCACAAGATGACCTAAATATAAGTCATTTAACAATAACGTATTTCTTACTAAAATATTGACATTACTATTGACTTAGTTTTTACATGTTCAGGTCTATTCTGATGTAAAAATATTTTTTTGTGTAATTGGCTAAGCAGAACTGCATTGGAATTAAGTGACTGAATGGTGCATGTTTTGCTATTAAATAAGCAAGTTTGGGAATGGGTAGTACTGTAAAGTAATTGTATTCATTTTGTCTCTGCAGACCTGCAACTCATTTCAAAGACTTGAATAGTAACAGTGTTTGAAGTCAAGACAATAGTGGCTTAGCATAGCTACACCTGAGTCAAACAGCGTTTATTCTTACTATTGCATGTGGCCCTTTGTAATTTTTACTCATCTTTTCTCATAAATCGTACCTCACTTTTAGGGTTTTTTTTTTTTGAAACATTGGTGTATCATCTGTAGCTGTTTTAAAATGATGCAACCTGTGGACTCATTTGTTCTTTTGAAAATTAAGCTCTTTTTGGAGACTGCTTTGTTGCTGAATTCTTACCGATCTCTGTAGTTTTAGTCACATGATCCAAATTTCTGTTAAAAATACTAGGCTAAGAAATAAACTTCTGTAAAATTTAAACATACTTAACTTCGATACTTTTCATTGAAAGAATGGCAAATCGCAAAGTATAAAGTCCGTGTAAACAATATGTAATCCCTGAAAAAATGACGCTGTTCTTAGGATATTTAGAAGATCTGGAGAATGCACATAAAATGTGATTTTTATGGCATTTTATGTACATTCCATTAGCCAGTGCATGAAAATCTTGTTTAAGAAGGATTCATGTATTTGAGCCGTGATGTGGTGTGGATCACAGTGGAGATAGCATTATCTCCTTGTAGCTTCTTTATGTTGCTCCTGTTGCTATCTGTCTGTGAATGAACAATTTGAGATTTATTAAGATTTAATATTGCTAGGGTAAATCATTTAAATCTTAACACTAGGAGGAATGTTTAGACCAAGGAAATTGTAATCGGGGCAGGAGAAGGAAGAAAGTGTGATACCATGGGAGTGAGTAGACTGATTTTTGTTCCTGGACAGAGGTGGCATCCTGCTGAGTGTTACTGGTGTTAAACCAAGGCTGTAAGGTCTGCTTTTCTATATTTCTATCTGCGATAAGGTCTGGTATTCTGGCTGCTAAACTCCTCTCTGCGTTAAACCACATGCTAAGTTACAAATGTGTGTTAAGTCTCCATCTTACTTTTTTTTATTTCTATTTATGTTTAAACTGAACAAGCCTTTGTTTTACTGGGTGTTCATTTTAATTTTTTTTGTAGTCATGTACCGGTAAAATTGATTAAAGGGTGCTTCAGCTTGCTACTGAAGTCTACAGAACAGAGTGTGTTTATAAATATATGAAACAGTTGCTCAGATTTTTTTAACAGCTCTTCTAAAAAAGGTGTTTATTTGTGACTAAAACTACAATAAAAACTTCCTTCATCTACAGATAGTTCCAGTGAAGTACACTTCTACTGTTTAGAGTGTAAACTTTATAGCAGCGCACTAGCAAAAGAGCATCTAAGAGTGATACAAAGGAAGAAAACAGAACTGGCTAATCAGGTTTCAATATTGAAATGTAGAGAAATGCTAGCAGTTTATGTGCAGAGGAAAAAGTACATTACCCTCTTTATTGCTAACATCTTAGTTCTCAGTTGAGGTAAGAATATTTTAATAGATAAAAAAGTCTCTAAAGTCTTCTAAGATAATAGTTTACAAACCCAAGAAACTCAAGTGTAACATGACTTGTATTCTGATAGCTGCAGTTTAAATAAAGCAAAGCACTTAAATGTGCTTAAGCTGATACACCACGTGCAACTGAATTATGTGGGACTACTCAGATGTATGATGTTGCTCTCATGCTTAAATGCCTTGCTGGATTGTGACCTAGAGGATGAAATGTGCTTTCATGTTTGGGTCTCAGCTGTAACTTGAAGGATTTCCTGTATCTATGCGTACAATTCATTTTAACTGGCAACTGTTACTTTTGATATGGAATTTGAATGGTAGTCTGTATTCTTCTTGGCCATGTATTATAGCTACTTGCACATAAAATTCCGTTGTATTTTTTACTTACAAAATACCCTACAATGTGATAGCCATGAGAACTGTGTAAACTGTGCCTGAGCTCTTTGTGTTTGGCGATGAGTTTAAGGAATTCTCCAGCTGTCCGCTAAGTTAAGCAAAAACCCAATCTTTGGAAAGGGGTGCAGAATGTGGAAAAATGTGGGCAGGTAAGTGGTTAGTATTAAATCATAGGAACATTTCATAGAATCATAGAATAGTTTGGGTTGGAAGGGACCTTTAAAGGCCATCTAGTCCAACCCCCTTCATTTCATGAAGAAAGAATCTGTTTCTATCAGTAAATAATTTTCTGGTTCCCCCAGTCAATTATAGTAAGTATTTGGACAGACCCTTCTTAAAAATCTAGTACTGCTTCTCTCTGTAAAGAACTGTTCTGAGGCTGCAGAATGAGGCCCTGTAAGCTGGCATTAGCACTGCTTATATTTTGAAGAAAAGGTGAATTCGACAACATCCTCGTTTGGTGACCAGAATATTTAGAGCTGCAATGAACTCAAGTTTGGACTCAGGAGAGCACCTTACTGCCTTGTTCATCATAGGCAAATCTGTCAACTCTGCACCGAGAGTGATAGAAGTGAACTTGGTAATCAGTGCGACCCTCAGAGGAAAGCCGCCTGTCCTGAAAGTTACTGTCTGCATAAAAGGCTAAAACAATAGGGTTTTTCCCTTGGTTTCTTTTTTTCTATTTTTATGTCGTCTTGAGGGAAAAATCTGCTTTATTGCAGCAATTGTCCTCTGTCCTTGTTCTTTTAATGAGATAGGAATGCTGGGGATGTGAGGGCAAAATAGCTTTGTAAATAAAAGCGCTGTGTGTGTACGAATGAACAAACTCTGGCTTTTCCTAAGCTTTGAGGATTTGACTTCCAGGTCTTAATGTGCTTCTGGCATAGTTTTGATGTCATTTCCTTGCAAGCAAAGCCAGGTTACAGCTGTATATTTCAGAACATTTCCTATTTTATTGCGATTTTATTCCCATGTGTAGTCATCAGGGTTTAAGTCTCCTGTATGCTGCTTTTCCTGTATCCTCACCAGAATAGTGGTAATGGTGCTGAGATTAGAACCCCACAAATATTCTAATGTAAAATGAAGGGTCTGGGGAATTGCTTATGTATCTTTCTTTGAATTATTTCATAATATTGAGTACTTGGCTAAACAGGAAATTTTGGGACCTTCACGTGAACATCATCTTCTAATCGTTGGCACACATGCATACTGGTTGCGTTTTCTCTAAATAGTTTATTTTTGTTTTACTCCCAAGCACTATCTGTATAAACTTTATTTTCACTTAGGTTTTATTCTTCCGTGTTGATAAATAAATTACTCATAAGACAAATCAGAAATAGGTGGCTGATGCTTATTGTTGAAGTTAGGAAGTTCTGAAACTTGAAAGCTTTAAATAATTGTTTTAGAAAAAGAGCAGTGACCTTGGTGAACAACTGGAGGCACAAAGACTAAAAATTAAAGAGGAGATGTTGTGATGATTCCATGTGTTTGATTTTCTCTGGAGTATATAGACTGTATTAACTTAGATGTTAAGATGTTTGTGGTGAGGTTATCAGTTACAGTGTGACAGAAGGATGGTGGGATTCTGTAAGAACTTGTACACGTTACCACAGGCGACAATACCAAATCATGTTAACTGTGAAAAAGTGGCAGGTTCCCGAACTGCTTCACCACAGATGAGAGAGAGACGGTGTGTGTGAGTGTAATTTTTTTGCCATATTTCAGGAATGGTTCAATTAATGCACTTGGTATTCTGTTGTTTTTTAAATTAATTGTTATTCAAGCCTCCCTTTGTTTTTGGAGTCTCAATGAATAATCCCATCGGGACCTTTTTCCATGTAGCATCTTTTTCCTAGTTTATTTTAACACTTCAGCTAAAACACTGACAATGACAAATTGGCAGTACCTTGACTTGACTTCAGTGGCTTTTGAACAACCTGAACAGTCCTGGTCATTCTGGTCTAGCGGCTTTTTACCCAAGAACTTCACTTTCCTTGTTTGGGTGATGGCAGTACGGGCTAGGACTGCAGTTCTGTCTGATTTTTCTGAATAGGTCTGTCTGATTTTTCTGAATAGGTTTAGCTGAACTTGATAAAAAAGCAAATGCTTTTTGTTTGGTTGGGTTTTTTTCTTTCTGACACAGAAATAGCAGGGGAATAGCGTGGTTCTTCCACCAGAGAAAACATTCCTCTATGAATCTTCAACTTGGTAATACTAGCAGTGAACGAAGATGCTGAGGCTTCAAGCTGTAAAGGAGAGATCAAAAAAATGAAGTTTAATGAACGAGGGAAGAGGGGTAGCTATTACTTGAAGGATTTGATATGTTCGGATCTGTTTAATTCTTGGACTTTCAGTGGCTTGTATTCAGGAATTGTCGATTAGGCCCATGATGTCTAGGACTGGGATAATACTCTGTTATGATGGTAGATGACAGTGGCAGAGCACTCTTGGTATTACAAATACTGGAAAAAATTGTAATTCAACTTTTATGACTTACTATAACTCCATTCTTCTGTGTTACCTTTTTCTGTTTCCTTTTTGCCCATGTTTTCTTTCTGGTGAAACTGTATAGCTGTGCGTAGTTCTGTTGGAATAGCTGCGTAGCACTGTATACTCCTCCTGACGTGAGCAGTTCGGTTGGAATTCTTATTTTCACTTGTTTGCCTTGCTCTTTCAAAAAATTTGAATCTTACTGCATCTCATTGATACAGAAAATGAAGCAAGGCCTTTCTTTCTCCCAACTTCTGTCTACATAGACTGCAGCTTCCTTGGATCTTCCAGTTCCTTTTTACAGTGCCTGCTTGAATGGGGCTTTGAATTTTGGCTGGAGTCTGCAGGAGTTTGTGTGCTATTAACAAAGCAGTTGTCTAATCTCTGCGTCTAAAATGGGTGTCTTTTGTTTATCTTCCAACACTTTTAAGGAAGAAATCTTTGGAAAATGAAGTATAACCAGAAAGGTGCTGAACTAAACACCAGCATGGGCATGTTTTCTGCTTATTAATGCTTTCAAACAAGGACCTCAGCTTTTTCATTCTCATACTGTTCAGACAGTAGCATATGAATTTATGCAGAGCTACCTCATTGATTTTCATAGTACTTGTTAATGCCATTTTGGTTGTCTACACAATTTTTCGTAGTGATTGGGCTGCTCATACTTTGATACTGATGCCGAGTGGGTTTTTTTCTTACACTTTCCCACCTCTAATTTCTAGTGGAAATATTTAGAAAGCAAGAATGCTGTCTGGGCTGAGAAATACTACCTTAATTGTGTTCTGAGGGTGCAAGTCATGTCAGGATCCTGATGAGTGACTGGTACTTGTGGATGCAAGTTGTATCTCCTCTCAAAATCAATATAGTGATTTTTCTACTCACAGCAGTGGTCCTGGTGATTCTGGAAAGACGGTGTCCCTGCCTGTGACAGGGGGGTTGGAACTAGATGATCTTTAAGGTCCCTTCCAACCCAAACCATTCTGTGATTGTATGAAAATGAAAACAGCTCCATAAAGAAATCCTGAAACTACATCACCGTCTTTCAAATTTCTGTAGGAACAATTTGTTACGGATGAATTATCTTTTTCAATGTCCAGGGCTTGCTTTTTTAAAAATCAGATTACATACATCTATTTTGGAGAGAGTTTGAACCTCAGCCAACACACATTCATATCGAGAATAGCAGCTCCTAGTTTAACCTTGGAACAGGTTTAGTTGTCTGCAGGAAAGGTAGGTAGGAGCAGAAAAAGATGTTTTAAGAAAAAGCTGAAACATGTTGTTGGAGGGAGGGTGTTAACTTAGAAACATTTACCTTCTGTGTTCCAAAAGACTTTTGGAGGCTTTAGCAATCCTCTCCTAAATCCTACCTACCCTGCCGTACACACGCAAAAATAAATTGACATAGGAAAACAAGTGGGATAAAATATTTTGCTGCTTAGTATGGGGAGGCATTCAGGAAGACTGTCAGCTCCTAGCAAGGAGAAGGGATTTTAAGCAGAAGAGAAGCTACGTTTAAAAAAAAAAAAAAAAACAACAAAAAAACCCCGCCTCACAAACCAACCTAGCTCAGCAAAATGGCAGTGCCTGTGGACCAGCTATCAAGAGGTCAGAGCTCATAGGTGTCTGTATCAGAGGTGCAGTGATTTAGTGTTTTCTGCTGTGGTATGAAGTTGTAATTGTAATCACTGTTACATATTAATTACAGGGAGAGAGGGAGGGTAAGTGGGGAAAGGTTGAAACAATTCATACTTTCCCTTGTACATACAGAATCATTAACTTGCTTACCTTTGTTTTTTTTTTTCCCCTGCCTCATGCTTATGTCCTTTTATAGATGTTCTTGCCTGTCTGAAGGCCTGTTTCTGAGAGCATTGATGTTTCTCTTTACTTTCTTTAAACTAATGTTTCCAGCTGTCTACCTTTTCCTGTTCCCTTTGTCTGCCACAGGCCATAGCTCCCACATCTGTCCTAAACCAAAAAATTGTTAATGTTATTACAAACTTTCTTACCCCTCTGGGTACTTTCTTTTTATGTTCTTCTATTCGCAATTGTCTTACTGAACTATAATGCAGACTACAGTTGCATCTCCAAGAAGCAGGTATTCTGGTGGGAAAATTGTGTGTTAGTCCATGTTTATTAAAATATCCCCACTTCTGTATTTTTTCTTCTTTTTCATAGACAATTCACGTCTCCTAGTTGGCCGTGTATTCCTGTGTCTGAAAGTATACATTCAGAAACATCAACTGTAATTTTCAGTACTTTATTGATGATGTTGAACCGTGAGTGCCAGAACTCAATCATATAGCCTCCAATAATTTTTAAATAGTTTCATTGGCAAGAAGCTTTTTCATGACTTCATTCAGCCCATGACTTGTGTAATTATGTCTCCTCATCTGCATGTTCTGTTTTATTTTAGTCATTCTTCCGATCCCTGGGATGATCTCTGACATGTTGTTTGTTAACATTAATTGATTTGGGGCGTCCGGTATGTACTGTCAGTTTTTCATTCAACAGGCGCGAACTCCTGAAAATATTTCCACAATCACATGCTGACTGATTACTGCATCCAGCCTGCTTCAGGCAGGGGGAAAAGTGCCACAGATCAGATTGGAGTGGAAGTGATCAAATGTCCCTTTCCTATTCGTTAGCAGTCTGTATAATTTGGTGACTTGCTCTCTGTCTTGTAGTTCAAGTAAAGGTTGTAATCTTTCTTTATGGTACTCATTACAACACACAGGGCGTAATGTCACTTGGAGAATTGTTCCAGGAAATTGGAGTATGGGGACATTGCTCGGCTTAGTTTGAACAAGTGCCTATGACTTCAGTGTGGTTCATATAAGCAGCTTATCCTAGTGGAAGGAATACAACTCAAATGTTGTTTAAAAAGGATTATTAAATTACATATTGTTCAAGTACAAGTTTCAGATGGGGGTGGTTGGTTTTCTTGGACAAGAGGATTAATGCCTTGTCTGAATTCCTTGGAAAAATAAATTATCTTTTTACAGGGGTACATGGAGTTACATTAACTGTCCTTTGTGAACAATTTAAGACTTACCTTCATTTGAACCTTCAAGTAAATGAATAAGCAAATAGCAAAACAGTAACATTTATATTTGTGTGTATCAGAAGGCAATATAGTTGTGCTGTCTGGATACACAATTTGAGGGACAAATGAAGGGGCAAAGAGATTTCATGCATTCCAGTGATGTGTCTGTGGTTGTCCATGGTTGTCCATGGTCCGGTATACTAATTACCCTTCTTTTCTTTGCCACTCTGTTCTCCAGTTGCATCTATTTTCAAGGAGTTTAGCTGCTGACTCTTTGGCATGCTCCATTCATTATTTCAGTTTTGTTTCTAATGCTGCAGTCCTTTGAATTTTGGCACTCTTGTTTTTTATCCAAGATCTTGTTAGTTGTGTTGATTTTTCTCGGCCCTGTACAGTATTCTTGCTTTCCTGCAAGTTGCAAGTTGAATTTTTCGTGCACTTGCTGTAGAGGCTGTCCTTCACTTTGACCTCCACAAAATCAGCATTTCGGAAGTCATGGTTTAGATGCACTCGGAGATGCATAGATGAGTCCCCTGCGTATTCATTTTTATGCATAGAGGTTCATTTTCACTTTTAGTTTTGTTTAGAAGCCTCTCTTCTTCAGAGCCAAACCCCAGGAACTTTGACTGCAGAAAGCTCTTATCTTTTTAGGAGAAACTAATGGAAGTCACTGATACGGAGATGGTGAACCAAGAATCATCTTGGGTTAAAGTTGAAGTTTGCTTGACTAATTGTTGTGGCAGTCGCAGTGCCAGATGATGTTTCAGAGTTACCATTTCTGAAGAAAATGTTGCACCTCTGATCTTTTTACAGGGCACTGCTGTTGTAGTACTGTTCAGAATTGTCCTTCTCTTAACAAAAAAAATGGTGGGTGGTGTACATCTGCCACTAAACTTCATGATTAAAGTGCATTTTCTCTTACTTTGGCTTTAATAGGAGTAGGAAGAATGTCTGTCTCCTTTAGTACATACGTGCATCGTTGAGGCTTCCAGAGTAGAGGGCTGGTTCTGTCTCCCAGTATGAGACTGCAGTTTTCTAGCATGATTGCAGAAATGTGTGGCTGTGTTGAGAAGGGCAAGGGGAAGGACAGTGAAATTATTTGGAGAATAAGGGTCATAAGATGAAGACTGCTCTTTAGGAAGATGACTAAAGAAATATAAGAGAGGGCAAAGTTAAACCATGTTCAGAATCTGTTGCTTTATCGCACATCATGCATGCATACTCTTCTGGGTCTGACTTCTCTCTTTAGTGTTATTACATAACGAAGTCATGCTGTAACTTGGGCGCTTGCACTGCTATAGGTTTATCTGATTTGCATACAGAGTTATGTGCTTACCTAATGGTGTCATTCCAACTTAATCAGTATAGTGCACAAACAACCTCATGAAAGAATGAAAAACATACTAGGGACTTAGGTAGACACTGATGTGTGAAAGATGTTTCTGTAGATATGGACTCAAAAACAGGTCTAAAAGATATTTTCAGTAGGAAGGAGGCACAGCTTGCTTATGTCAGCCTTTTTGTGTGTATGTTGTCTGTCCTTCCTCCCTCTTTCTTTTAAAACTAAGATTCCCCCCCCTGCTTCCTCCCCTCCCCCGTAACTAGGACTCTTTAAATTCTTCAGGTTTTAGCCACAAATGGGGGGGGGGGGGGAGAAGTAGCAGGTAGCCTCTGATTCATAAGAATTCAAAGATTGATCATATTAAACTCAATTTTTTCTGAACAAGAATTGAAATTTTGGAATAACTAAAGGCTTGACATACTCATCCTATCCACAAGTAAACTATGCTTTCCCTTCAGGTACAGCGAGGATTTTGAAAACCTGGCCTACTCTCCTACAGGTTTAGACTGGCGTTCTGGTGGAAGTATGCTTAGCTAGAGTGTTGCAAGGAAGGCAACTGCACTCTGTTACTGCAGCTTTCAGAAGGTGATTACTTTATGCTATGGGCTGTGAGTAATTTCCTAAGTAGAAGTTATGTGACCACATTGTGGTTATCCTTCTGTCTGGTTGTATTCGCATCTATGGTGGGTAACTCGCACCCTTGAAGAATCATGTGTCAACATCTCACCTTCAAGGCTTAATTTAGAATAGCAACAGCTTTCAGTTTACCTGCTGGGGAGGGATAAGGCAACTTGATTTTAAGTGGAGAGTGGATTTGTTAATTTTTGAAGAGTGCTAGCAGTTCTGTATGAGTTGCTAGAACTGCATATGACCTGTCTGTATTTTTAATTGTGGTTTACGTGACAAACTACTGAGAGGGAGAAACAGCTTACGAAGCACAACTCTGAATATTGTGTACCTAGTAATGTGAGAGATTAGAAGGAAAACTGTCTTTTGGGGTCCAAATTTGACAGTGCTTGTGGTCAGTTTAACTGTATCCTGTTCTTAATGCTTCTCCTTTTGTTCTAAACAGTAATAATGTAAAATACTTCACAAAAATGTTGTATTTGCCAGGGCAGTTTCTGCTTTTTGAGCTCTAAATAAAGGTGAAATAATTGAATATCTGCATTCTATTTTATGATCTCTTCAATAATAAGAAACTGTTAGGTGTTAGTTTAAACTCTGCTGCTATCATGGAATGAATAAAAAGTCTATTATTCTGCAGAATAATTCCCTATTTGATTTATGGCAGCATTCTGTAATTATTTTGAACTGTCTGACTTCACTAGAGTTGCATGTGAAGATAAAAAAGTCTAAGTCATATTTTTTTCCTAGCAACTGCAGTAATGTGAACCTCATGCACGTGCTAAGGATACAAGACCAGTGTACACTATATTTTGTTGGCTAGTTACAGTTTGCGTGGGCATCAATATTTTGTGTTTGCTTGAGAAGAGACAGAACTTAAGAGCAGGGGTTGGGGTGAGAGGAAGGAGAGGTGTAGTGCTGCTGACATCTCTCTCCATACAGTTGAAGTATGTGCGGCTTTTGTTTTTGTTAACAAAGCCTGTGAGCCAAAGAGTGTGTATGCAGTCCCTGTGCCTCACATTTGAATCACTGTTGTGGTGAGATCAAATATAAACATTTCTTGACTGTTTATTCTAACGCATACAGATGTTTTAGAAAGGTTGATAGTGGCTGGAAGAAACAATGTGAAAAGCTTTGTTGGATATATAGTATCACTTATAGCTGGAGCTGTATTGCAATAAAAGCATGTTATCAAAAAGTGATGTTACCACTTTGAAAACTGATCAAATGTATTCCACATACAAGTTAAAACCTTCTAAAAACCCGTAGTGTACTAACTTTTCTGCTAGTACAGCTGCTTAGTTGGGGCCTCGGGTAAAATCTGTTTCAGAGACTCTTCTCACAGTTAATTTTTGTCCACTGTCTTCAAATAGAAAAGCTCGTAGTCTTGTTCCATTACCTTGCATTGTATAACAGTGATTTGCACACTCTTTGATGCTTCCCAGGGCAGAATTTGCAAGTATGTAAAATGTATGACCTATTTTGTATGATTTTTTTAATAATGAATGCACAAATAAACTGATGTGGATTAGAAGGGTGGGTTGGATGGTTAGGGTGTGAAAGCCATGAAGATAAACCAGTCAGTTTACGCTGCCTGCAAATATAATTCTTTTTCGCTTAAGCATGAATATTTGCTGTATCACATCCCAGGGATGGGAGGTGGAGGAGGATAGGGTGTGCAGTATATAGGTCTGGCTTGAATAAAGAAGCATGAATTTACAATACTTGTGATTTTATTTCCAAACAGATTTCCTTAAACTTGTCAGGGGCAGTTGTCTTTCAGTGAAGCATGAATACATTAAGGTTTTCAGTAGATCTGCAGCACAGACATGTGAGAAGCTTGCTGCGTAATTTAACTGAAAATCTAAGGATGAGCTTTCACAAGATGGCTGAGCCAAACTACTGGCTTGCTGCTGCCTAAAGGGACAGCTGCTCTGTTCCTTCCGAGTCCTGCTCCTAGTTATCCAGTGTTGCCTCTTCCTTTATGCGGACTCTGACATCATCTTGATCATTCAGATCACTTTATCTGTTTAAAAAAACAAAACAAAACCACACCAACCAAACAAAAACCCCTGAACCTCCTCCCCAAAAGAAAACCTAATCAGTTTGCTTTTGTTTCCCCATCACCACTGGAAAAGCAGAGTGTGAGCAGGACTTTGGCCAGCAGGTAGGGATGTAGGGAATGCCACTGTCCTGGAAACATTGAACTCTTGTCACTGGCTCAGTAATCACAGGGAACATAGCTATTCAGACATGTGCCAGTTAACAAGTCCTCTTTCAAACTAATTTTATACTTATACTAGAGGCTTTTGTCAGAACCATGAATGATAGTGGAATATAAGTTCTTCAAGTAAAACAGCTGAAAATACTTACAAAAATATGAAGAGTGCAGTTCAGCTAGGAGCAATGTCCTTGTTTAAATCAGATGAAAGCAATGCAGATTTGACTTGAGAGAGAGACAGAAAAGTCAGCTTTATATCTGTGTATTTTTGTCATGTTAACATTATTTGGGTTATTATTTAATAGTTTCCAATAGGATGTTTAAACAAGAGATGTTTAAGAAGTATCTTAATAATCCTTTTTTTCTTTTTAGAACTGAAGGAAAGTCATCATGGGAGCATTTTTAGACAAGCCAAAGATGGAGAAGCATAATGCCCAGGGGCAAGGAAATGGGCTTCGTTATGGTCTGAGTAGTATGCAAGGCTGGCGAGTTGAAATGGAGGATGCACATACGGCTGTGATTGGTTTGCCAAACGGACTTGATGGATGGTCATTTTTTGCTGTATATGATGGGCACGCTGGATCACAGGTTGCCAAGTACTGCTGTGAGCATTTATTAGATCACATCACGAGCAACCAGGATTTTAAAGGGCCAGATGGGCCACCATCTGTGGAAAGTGTAAAGAGCGGCATCCGAACAGGTTTTCTGCAAATTGATGAACACATGAGAGTCATCTCCGAGAAGAAACATGGTGCAGACAGAAGTGGGTCAACAGCTGTGGGTGTCATGATTTCTCCCCAACATACATACTTCATCAACTGTGGAGACTCGAGAGGTTTACTTTGTAGAAACAGGAAGGTTCACTTCTTCACACAGGATCACAAACCAAGCAATCCGCTGGAGAAGGAGCGTATACAGAATGCAGGTGGCTCTGTAATGATACAGCGTGTGAATGGCTCTCTTGCTGTTTCAAGGGCACTTGGGGACTTTGATTACAAATGTGTCCATGGGAAAGGTCCTACAGAACAGCTAGTCTCACCTGAGCCTGAAGTTTATGAAATTGAGAGATCAGAAGAAGATGATCAATTCATCATACTGGCTTGCGATGGTATCTGGGATGTTATGGGAAATGAAGAGCTGTGTGACTTTGTAAGATCCAGACTTGAAGTCACTGATGACCTTGAGAAAGTTTGCAATGAGATAGTTGACACCTGCTTGTACAAGGTAGCCAGACTTGAGGAGTAGTTTATTGTGTTTTCACTATTAGAAGTTTATGAACAAGTTAAGAATAAGTGTTGATTCCAGTCTATAAATATCCAATGGTTTATGTTAATGTGACTTTGACAGTAATTACCATGATTCCCACAAAAATGGTGATAGAGGGGGAACGAACACACAACAGAAACAGTACAGCTTTCTGGTTGGTTTTGGTTAATGAGTTTAAAATCACGTACAGATCTGTTGTGATCACTGGGAAGCTAGAAGCTGATGGGAATTTATGGGCAAGCTAGGGACAACAACTGCTCTTTTCTGTTTCACAACCTACTTTACAAAACCTTAAGACTTAAGGTGTCCTAATTACACCAAGATATATGCAGAATGATTTAACCTTGACTTCATATTTTGCAGTTTAAAATTTCTTCTTTACTGTATGAAAATCGGACTTCCTAAGTTAGTTTTTATTCTGGTTTAATTACTGTATTTCTCATTCAGTGTTGTGTGATACAGCCCTGAAACTAGCTCAAGTAGAAGATGATGGGACTGTTTGTTTGACAAATCTGTGTAATTTTGTCTACAATAACTTCTACTTTGTATTAATAAGTTGCAGGATGGTGCAGTTACAGAAGAGATTTGAAGTATTGAGTTTCATAGCTAGACACTTAATTTTCCAAAGGCAAGCTATAAGTCATAATGTAAAAGAGCCGACATTTTTGATACTAAAGAGACAAGATGGCGTCTCCACTCGTGCCACATGGCTGACAAGGTCATTGTTTCCCTTTTGGAAAAAAGTAATTGCTTTCCAACACTTTGGCAGATTGATAATGTGTATATTTTTGTTTACAATTTTTGTGTGGTAATTCTGAAAACAAATACCAGGGAAGAAGGACCAGTGGCTTGTGGATGCTGTAAGCTTTGCAGTAGCCAACTGTCAGCACCTCCCCATACACCCATATACTCTTGTTTTAAACGCTGGCTTGTTCTTGATCTTGCTGACTTCAGTGGATTTAATTGGTGTTAAAAGTTAAGCGTATGGATGCATGTTTGTAGGCCAGAGCACAGGGGTATTGAAAGTAAACTAAACAGTTACTTTTCATAAGCAGAATGTGTTTGTATTTTAACGTATTCAAGTATTAGGGTTCTGTTTAGTGGGACTTCTAAATGTTTCCATTTCAAAGAATGCTTTTGTAAAGGCCTGGGCCCCTTCCAGCTGGTCTTTTAACAGATTCTCTCACTTGTAACTTTCCTTGTTTTAAAAGAAAAGGGGAAAAAACCCTAATAGCTGTGATTTTAGGTGGAAACACAGTCTGAATTCAACACCTCCCTACTTAGTGCTTTTAAGCAGTAATCGTTTTGTTTACCCATCTAATATTCAGCTGTTTTCACCAAATTATTGGATAGTACTTAAAACAAGATGGAACACAACTTTGTAATCACACATCACTCATTAGTAATGCCAGTTTTTAAAAGACAGTGGGCTGTCTGTAATTGGCTCCATGCAATCTTCAGACCAGAAAAAGGGCAAGAACAAAATGACTTAAAAAGTTGGACTGAATGAACGGGCAGACTTCTGGAATTCTGTAAGGGGGTGGGAGGAAGTTAAGGCTAATGATAATACTAATCCATAGTAGTAAAAGTTGTATTCTAATACCATATGATTTGTGAGTTTTTGTGTGTAAAATGCTTTGATATGTATTCAGCCTGGTGTGTATACATTCTCAAATCGTCTTTTTCTTTTCCACCAGGGAAGTCGAGACAACATGAGCGTGATACTGATCTGTTTTCCGAATGCACCAAAGGTATCGCCAGAGGCGGTGAAAAGAGAGGCAGAGTTGGACACGTACCTGGAAAGCAGAGTAGAAGGTGGATCATTTAAAAAAAAATAAGTAACTTTGTTTCTAAACAGATCCCCTGGCCCCCTTTCCCCTTCCAACAACTAAACTCTTAACACATACAGGCTTTTTAATAGACTTTCAAGTGCCATTGGCCATCTAGTGTACATCTCTGAAAAAGGCACTCGTACAGTCCTGCTGTATGTCCTGAAAAAATTCTGCTATGGAAGTGCAGCAGCCTATAGCCCTGAAAATTATTCAGGGTGGCAGAGAAAGAATTCATTTGTGCTCAGTGTTCTTCATGAGTCCATTGACAGCGCTAACTTCCGTAAACCAGTAAATCCTGGTTCCTGTTATATGGAGTTAAATGAAATAATCAGAATATCTTGCAAAGTGTCTGTGAAGATGGTAATTTGAGTGCCACTTTCCATATAGTTATGTACAAATTAGTTAGCCATAGTATTTTATTATCCAATTATGGTAGGGTTACAGCTTGGTTACTGTCATCTTAAAGGCACCTGCTAACATATTTACTTATTTGAAAGTATGTCAGAAATTTGTCAAAGCTAATCTTTAAGCATTCATGATGAACAAAAGCTGGGAGCTCATCTTACTCCGATAATAGCTTCAAAATTTTGCTTTAAATTTCTATTTCGGTAGTTCTTAAACTTTAAATTGAAACTGCAAGTCTTAGGCATTTTGGGTCACCTAACTAAAAATGATATTTTAAATCAATTTGATTTAAAAGATTTTTCATTAAACTTGGATTTATAGTGCCTTTTGGTATTTAAAAACGAACATAGTTTGGAGTTTGTTTCTGAAACATAAGACATGCTGTATGCATTATTTGCATAGGTTAAGTCTATTTTTGAAGTGGACTCCTCTAGACCTATATGTTACGAGTCTAGTTATGTGTATGTACTCCAAGAATCTTTAATAGCGCACAGGGCACAATACACAGAGTTCTTCACAACTATGGTATTGGTGATTAGTAAGTTAGAGGAGTATATTGTGCACTTTTTTTCCTCCTTAACTTGTACGAAGATAACACAGTGCAGCTTCAGAAATCTCACAGAGAACTTGCCTACATGGGAATTCTGGGTTCAGACAAATTAATGTGCAATTTTAAAGCACTTACTACTTGTGTAGGTGCTCCTTCAGAAAGTATCACCTTTTTCAAAGGCCTTAATTCCCGGGGTCCTGGCAAACTACATCTGTTCTGCCCCTGAACAAATGTCCAGACAGACGTTTCTGTGTTTTAATCTAACACTTGCCTAATAGGCGAAGTTGGTGCACAGTAAGCAATAGTGTGAATCTGTTTGACAGCGTAGCAGGAATATCCAAATGCATGATAACACTGCATGAGTTAAGTGTCAGATGGCTTTCTCCATTTCAAAGCAGTGAGCAGGTTTTGCACCAGGCATTTGAAGAGCTTACTATGTATGCCCACTCACAGAATTGGTGAAGAACAAGTATGCTGTAAATTCACACATGAATTTACAGCATGCTAACTCTCTTAATTTGGGCAAGTATTACCATCATACCTTAGATATTTTGTCTGAGTTCAGGCAAATCCATGACCTAGAATATGAAAATACGTTCAAGTTAAGGCTACATCTTCAGCTGGCCTCATTGTACCCCAGGAATATTACGATGAGGAAAGCTGACATTTTTGTACAGACTCTTCATTTTGTAAATGAAGAGCCTAAACACTGGAACTGCGTGTGATTATGGTACATACAATTAATTTGGCTGCCAGTACTTTGCATTTATACAAATACAAAATTTCAAGAATGAGTGAAGTGTGAGACTTGCACAGAGGCAGAAGGATTCTGTATGTAGTTATAAAGCACTTTAAATTAATGGGATGATGTCTGAACAACTTGAGGAAATACATTGTACTTCCCCTCAAGGGTCTTTCCTTTTTTTTTTAGAGTTGTCCTCAATCTTTTGTCTATTGTTGCACAAAGATAATATTTAAATTAATTAATATGTAGTAAACACTATTCAACCCAGCAGTGATTTGTATCAGCTGTGTGCAGAATTTGGCCTTTTAGGTCTTACTCGTGAGCAAAGTTGAGAGGCTGAAGTAAAGAGGAACTTCAAGAACAGGAGTTGATTAACTTTGTTAAATTTAACTTCATTCTTGTGCAATTAAATTGTTTCCTGGTGTAAATGGATAATGCAGTATTGGCTAGTAAGGTAGGACTGCTACAGCATCTGAAACTTTCAACACTACAGTGAATAATCTTGCTGTTATCCTAGGGTACTTTAAGAATGGCAGTGCTTAACTTTAAAAGCCTAATATTCACCTGAAGAAACTAGAAAATGTAAAGAGTACTTTTAGAATGATTTTACTAATCTGTAATATCAACTTAAAGTTAAAATTCATTGAAATGGAAACTTGGTGAAAATGCGTATCATGTATTTTTATGCACTTCAGTACTCAGTGTAGTCCCAACAAGTAATGAGATCTGATGCTTACTAATGTGCATTTTTTTCTGGTTGTACTTTTATCCCCTCAGCCCAGAATATATCTTTATACTGTGAAGAAGTAGTGCAAATTTTAAGACTGAATAGGGCTTAGTACTGATGGTCATCTTGAATAAGGAGAGGCCATTAAGATTTTAAAAAACGCAGAAAGCTTTCTACTTACCATACCATCTAGGACTCTCCTTTTATTAATTTTGATGTGTTTGTGGTCCGGATTAGTAGCTCCAATAAATAATAATGGAAGAAGCAGCAAGTGTGGAGAAGCATCTTTGTGCCATTACTTGCAATAAATCAGTGTTGCTCCTAAGGTATCATGTGAACTTCATGGTAGAAGTAATCAGTCATTCCAAAATGCGTTGCTATTATTTGCACTAATATGTGTTACTGATGTGTTGACTCTAAAAAGAAACTTGTCTAAGCTTTTTTTTCTGTTCTCAGTTTTTTTACATAAAAACATTCCGTAATAGATAATTCTTGCAATATTTATACCTATATAAAGAGAAATAATTTTAAGTTAGCTGTTATATGTTCCTTCCCGTATTTTCACAAAATCAAAGCTCTGGCTTTTTCTTAAATTTCATATGGAATTCCCATTCAGAATATGAAATAAGCAGATATGTTTTGAATCTTTAATTTCAGGGTTCTAAGTATATTTTTCAAGTACTTGATGCCATGAAAATGTGTAGAAGGTTTAAAAGTAAACTAAAGGTTGGGGGGAGGGTTCTAAGATGTATTGAAAGACGGTAATTCCAATAAATTAAACACAGCTAGCAGACCGACTCCATTTGTTGTGTCTTCAGTGTTCATTCAGTCTGTATCTATAGTTTTTTCAAAATATAAATGTATTCATCTAGTGGAGACTGTATGTTAAATGTACTGCAGTTACAGGTTGTGAAACTGTGTAGTATAGGTAAACTATAAATTCCTTATTTTTGTACAGCAGAAATTTAGCACTAGCACAATGTAGAATATACTAGATGTTCGAAATTGCACAATAAAGGAACTTGGCAAACCAAATCTGAGATCTTTGCTTCTTATTCAGATTGAAGAGTGTTAGATTATTTATTCACTAAATACTAGATGGTAAAATGAATTTTGGCTATAGATTTTGAGGAAATGGCAAATTTTTGAGGTGTCTATGATGTGTGGTGTCATGTATTTAAAATGTAGGTTTTGAAGTAAACAGCTTCAAGCTTTGTGTTGCAGAGTTTGACACTGGTTCAGGGCTAGACAGTGTTTCCACTGTACCTTGCAAATAATTTACACAGCCTGACTGCAAAATACAGCTGATTCTTTTTGTAAACTCACACAGCCCTGAAAAACTATTACATGGACAAAAAGTAATTCACAATTGTTGCTTTTAATTTTTTAACTAAAAAGGACTGGATACATGCCAGTTTTAAAAGCTTTTAATGTGCCTTATCTCACTAATTAAATTACAAAATGGAAACTTGGTGTGCTCTTCTGGAATTATCATTTAGGGCAAAAGCTGAATGATAGAGTATTTTTCAAAAGTGGTACTGATGAATTCCAACTACTCTTCAAGCTGTGTAAATGCTTTATTACATGAAGAATAGTGTGTGTGTACATACCTCCATGTATAATATATATGCACATACGTACACATTATGTCTGCTGCAGTATTCACTTGAAGATCAACAGCACCAAGTCTTAATAATTCATATCTCTTACAATTTCTAAGCACTCATGTTTACAGATAAACCAATGAGATGCATTTTTAAAAATGTGCTTGTTTAAATTTCATAAAATCCCTATTTAAAGAGGGACTCTTCAGGGGTGGTACGGTCTGAAATCTCTTGAGTTCAAATAAAATTGTGTGCTTACAATTGGGGGAAAAAAACCCAACAGGCCTAAGAATATAGTTAAAGAATGAATTTCTTAGCAAACGTGACTGTGGCTACAGTACAAATTCTCTTCACCCAGAAGTTGGAGTGGATCAGCTTTAAATAACTGCCCAATATTCACATATCCCCTAAGTGAGTTGGGTCTCTTAGATCTGATGTCCCTGGCTTTTCATTTGTACGTAATAGCTCTTAAAATTTGCATGTTGCTGTAATGCAGTGAGGTACAAGTATTGGCTAATATACATACAGCCATGGGAGTTATTTTTACTATGTCTAAACTTTTGTTTCTTGAAAATACTGTGCTTTCTATAATGGCGATAATCTTTTATCTTCTGTTGCAGCGATAAAGCTGGTGTTAGTATCTGCCTCATGCCCAGGCGTTTTGTTGGGAAGATATTCCATCTTCTATTATATCTAATGTATAGCAGATAAGCCATTAAAGAAATTTTTCCCACTTTTACTAGGTAGCTGTGTATTTCTAAAACCAATGCGCATGTTAACAGTTAGTGGTGTATCTTTGTCAAATCTGCTACAGGTTCTTTTTCTTATGGAACCAAAGTTAACATTTACCATGCTGAATATGGTCTGTCATCTTTTTTTTTTATGTTAACAGAAGTTAAGCTGCCTGTTTTATAAAACTGAGTGTTTCAATCTTTTTAAGTTAAATTTGGACTGCACTTACAAAAAAAGTACTTCTGATTCCCAGAGATCATAAAGAAGCAGGGTGAAGGAGTCCCAGACTTAGTCCACGTGATGCGTACGTTAGCAACTGAGAGCATCCCAAACCTCCCGCCAGGGGGTGAATTGGCAAGCAAGTGAGTTCACATCAGTGTAAATGTGGGGTTTGGTTTAAATCGAAACTTAACCATAAGGCCACTCTTAAAAGTGGGGGGAGGGAAGAAGGGTACAGGGCAAAAGGTGGTGATCTGTTCTCCAATTTTTATTACTCGGTTGTTCTGAATGAAAAGGACAAGCGTAAGAACAGAGTTAACTATGAATCACTACTAAAATTAAATGTCAAACTGTAGTTTTGGGAAGGACTGAGCATTTTTTAAGGGTGGCCTGAGTGTGTCTGTGTTTTGCAATTAACTGGCTTGTCTGGGTGGGAGGTTACGTTTGAAGATGCAAAAATAATGCACTGACTTTAGTAGTTACTTGGATATGTGGTTCTACACTTTGACAAGAAGTGATATGCATATGATGTTTTGCTTGGCAGCTTTCTTCTCTTGTCTGTAGCTAAAGCAATGTTGTAATTGCTTAAAAGTTTGCTTTTGTATCTCTGCTTGTGACAAATCTGAAAACTAGAAAGAAGTCTATCAAAAAAGAAGAGTGGGAAGTGAAATTTACAGCTTTATATAGGCTGGTTTTGTCCTTGAAGAGTTCAGTGTTGATGCTCTGTGGCTTCTCAAATTGATGTTCAACCTTTAAGGAAGCAATGCGCTTAGCTCGTTTGCGCACCAAACCAAAAAGATTGTTCACAAACCCGTGCTGTGTTAAAATGGATTGGGCACATATGGTACAGGCTATATTTTTAACCCTTCAGAGTATGATTTTTGTATTGTTACACCAAAAGGTGAAGACTCTAGGTATGTAATTGAATAAATGATAACTGAACTGTGAAGATGACTTCTACAAAACAAAATAGTTCTTACATGAACTGTTTGACTAGGAAAAGGAGAGATGGCAGTTTTTCTCAATCTCCTTTGGCTAGCAGTAGCCTCATGGTTGTGAGGAAGTGCTGAAGTGGCTGACATCTGTAGGATTTTGTGTCTTAGCGATGCTAGTTTGAATAGGGATTGATAGAAGTATGGATTTAATTGGATGTGAGCGTAAGTCAAAGCACTGCTGCCAGCTTGGAAGGAAAATAATGCTTTTCAAGAAATCTGCCTTTATTTAGAATCAAAGATAGCTATTTCTTGAAAGATAAGGGAAACTCCGGTTCATACATGCCATGTACTTCGTGTGTAATTGATTGTTCTTATTGCTTTAAATTCAGCCTCTTTTTCTGTGCCCTGTAATCATTCACTAGATTCGCTATGATGTTTATACTGCTGCATGGTAGTTCCTGACTTTTCGGTGTTACGAGATGATTATAAAGCCTATCATCTGCTTTTTTTTTTTTTCTTCTAATGCACTCCTTTGTGATTGCTCTGCACGCATTCGTGAGCAGTTAAAAGGTTGTTCTTTGAAGTTTGTTTTGTATCGCAGTTGTAGTCTGCTACTTCGTCATACTTGCTTCTGCAGAAAGGGATCTGGAAGAAAGTTGCTTTTAAAGTCCAATCTATAATTCCTGTCTTTTACTCCCGTTTTTCCTTCCTGCTCCCCCTCCAAAGTTGTTTCCTTATATGCTGGGTAAGGCAAAGGCTTCCTCTTCCTTCAGCCTCACATTGGGTTTTTTTGAGTATCAGTTGTCAAGAAAACCTTTTCACCCTGTGTTTTTAAAAAAAAAAAAATCCTGTTGTTCGTTTACATGTTGTTTGCAATTTTTCTATTAATATTTTACGAACGTTTCCT
The DNA here is from genome assembly GCA_009819775.1 of Phoenicopterus ruber ruber. Lineage (NCBI taxonomy): Eukaryota > Metazoa > Chordata > Aves > Phoenicopteriformes > Phoenicopteridae > Phoenicopterus > Phoenicopterus ruber. Next base: position 7,318,036 of record CM020219.1, read on the forward strand.
ATCAATATTAGAAAAGCCAGGAATCACAGAGATGAAAGTTAATTACATGCTATCTTAAATACACTAAGCAATTTTTTTTTAAAGAAGGAAACTGTCAAGATGCTTGAATTAATTTTTTAATATTTTTTTACCAGACAAAATTCTTCTCAATTTGAAGATACAATATGTAGAACTGCTATTGCAGTTTAAATTTTTTTGAGAAAAGTTGCAGGAGAGTATTGGACATGTTGTTGTAGAAGAGTATTGCTTCAGAAATAATTTTTCCAAGTTTGCACATGGAAAGTACATTTCAGAATGTAACACGAACAAAAATGTACTTCAGAATGCAATTTTTGTGCATCCAGAAAATAAAAAAAACACTATTCCCTTATGAAAGTGCCATAATACATGAAGTGCTACTGCAGTGTTCATCAGACACAGGAATGACCAGGGCATTCAACATCCATCAGGTTTTCTGACACCCTTTTTCAAAGTCGAGAGACATAGCACCAAGCAGCAGCGCAGCCTCATCTGAATGCCCGACTCTGCTCTTCTCCTGCTGAACTGAGTGGTCTTCAGCCTTGGTTTTCTTGAACCAAAAGGTTTTAAAGGATACGATAGCTGTGTTCAGTGTTTGATGACGCTTAATGCTAACTTGCAGTAAACTTGGTTCTGTGAATTTAAAACTTTTTAAAGTTTGCATTTTAAATTAAAATTGTACTTATGGAATTTGACTTAAAAAAAAAAAAGACACAACCTTAAAATCTTGTGGGTTTTTTTTTCTCTAGACGGAGTGTGATTGAAGCCGTTTATAACAGACTGAACCCCTACAGGAATGATGATACTGTAAGTATCCTTTCTCTTACATTATCTTTCCCCGCCACCCCAATTATATTAGCTGTTTTGTAAAGAAACATATTGCTAGTTGTTGTTAAAAGACGCCTTCCCCCAAAGAAGCAATAGCAATGTTGTGCTCTTTGGACTATGTTTTGTAATTGTTTTCTGCTGCCTTCTGCTGATCATAGTCTTGAAACTCTGGTATGGTTGATTCGTTTGTCCTCTGGAATTTCATTATTTGAATCCTGCCTGAGTTTCCAAATGCTTTCCTGCCAAATGGTGCAGAGTCATGTATAATTTTTTTCCCCTCTTATGGGAAACATTTTTCCCTAAATATCGAGAAGAAAAAGGCTATACTTGTAGGTTAAACAGATTTGTAACTATCAGCTTTAAGGATATATTAATGTTCCAAATGCACTGCGGAAGCACTTTTACTCTTAAGCATAGAGCATCTTACAGCAAACATACAGTTTAGGTTCTTATATGTGAGTGATCAGAGTGACATGAATCCACTGTCAGTGGGGAAAAAAACCCCAAAACTCTAAAATACAGTGATCTCAGTTGCAGTTAGATTACTGGAAATAACATTCTGTCACCGAAAGTACTGTACTTCATAAAGTAGTTAAATTGATCCTTTACCTGTCAGCAAAAACTACTTACATGCTTAGATGTGACACAAGTGAAATGCGTCCAGATATAAAGAATTGTGTGTTGGCTTTACAACTGGGTGCTAGTTTATTTGGCAGTTCTCATTATATCTTTAGCATAAAAATTCCTAAGTAGTGGCTGAAAGAGATGCTTTACCTTCAAAATACATTCTGTAGTATGTTCTACAAATGTACAGTACACAAACTTCTTTGTTTTGTGATGATGGTGGCAACTTGGATACAGAAATTTGCATACTGAATAGTTGGCATGCAGCTCCTGCGTTTTTACTCACTACTGCTTTTATTCTTCATCCTTGCACTTGAAACAAACACAACCATTTTGGTCTTTCATATAATTGCTCTCTTTTGCTGCTTCTGGTCTTGAAGAAAAAACTGGAGGTGGTACTTTTGCAAAGGGTAATTTTAGTGATCTTGGGTGTTTTTACTACACCTCCGTGCCAACTGTTCTTCTTTATGGTTTGTAATGAATTCTGTGTGCAAGTTTGAATGAAGGGTGCAGAACTTTAGCACTAAGAAATTGTCATATGTGGCATTGCTAGAGACTTAATTAGCCTCTTTTCTCTCAAAGGAATCGGTAAGGCAGTGCTTTTAAAGAGGAGTAATATTTCTACCTCCTGCAGTCTTGGTAATGATAGGGAAGTGTAGCTGCGGAAGCACCAGCATACACTGTTGTCAAAGCCCATCATGGCCCTTAATTACTTAGGGGAAAGTAGCAGGTAGTGCTGAAACAACCAAAGATTGCTGTACAGAAGCAGTTGGCTCTGATGCCTGTGCTACTGACTTGGCTGTTGCTTCAGCTACCGAGCTGTGGTCCCAGTTCTTAGTCGTGGTGTTAACCAATGTACCCAACTGATGAGGCAGTTAGAGAAAGTTGAGTGTAGAACAATCTAAGCAAGGGAGAAGGAAACAGACGTGACACAAAGGCAAATGGATTAAAAAACACTTACTAGAATTAAATAATTGATTTGTACTAGGATTTTTTTTTAACTGATAGCAGGAATCAGTTAAACATTTTTCAGGGGTGTGATAGTTACACAAAATCTACTGTTGCCTGGGGGCCTAAATGGACCAAATTTGGGGGATAGTCAGGTATTGGGTGCATGGTTGTAATGCCATATAGTGTGGCCATATGGTTATGATTTAGAGCACGGCATGTCTCTGCTTCCAATTTTTTTCTTTTTTTTTTTTTTCTCCTTGCGGTTTTATTACCATCCAAAATTAGGGCTTCCTGCAGTTGCCCAAACTACACTTCTCTAACCTTAAATTATAAGTGTTAAAATTGATCTGAATTATAACAGGGTGTCAGTTGATGACTGTATCTTCCTATGCAGTGAGGGAGGGCTGAAAACGCAAAAGATGATAATGATAATAACAAATGGCTTGAGGTACATCCTGCTCTTTGAATGCACCTGTGTAGTAAGTGTATCCGTCTTGTATTACTTCCAACCGCTCTGGGAATGCTTTTGAATAATGTTCCTAGGATATTATTTTGAGGATTGATAAGGATATTATAAAACACTTGGTCAGATTTTGAAATGTCTTGGTACTAATGCTTTATTAATTAAGCATATGTGGTTTTTAGATACTTCTTAAATACTATTTCTGAAAGGGGAGAGAAAAGACTCCTAAAATGATTTAAGTCTTTACCCTTTTCAGTCTGGATTATCCAGAAACTGCTGTAACTATGGGCACTCCAGACTTTAAAGGGTTCCTTCTTTTTTCTTTAAGGATTCTGCCTCAACTGATGATATGTGGTAAAACTGCTCATCTAGCTGTGGAGTTCACGTTTCATCCTTCAAATGAAAGTGCAGCCCAACCTCAGTGACCCTTCTTAACATCCATCCTCAACCTTAATTAAAGAAGGGAGTATGATGTGTTGGTGGGAGTGACTACAGCAGTACGACAACTAGCCCAGGAACTGATCTTTTTTGTAAAACAGACTTCTGTAAACGTGATTTCAAACCATAATTCATGTTGTAAATCAGACTCCAGCAATTTATGTTGTATGATTTTGTTTTTGTAAAGTGCAATTGTCTTTGTACAAAATGCTCATATTTAATTATGAACTGCTTTAAATCACTATAAAGGTTAGAAGAAATGTTTGGCTTGTGTGATGCAACAATATATATCCCTTTAAATTCATGTTGTGGTTTTGGATTGCAAGGAGCAGCAGCCTAGCCAGCTAGGTGCTCAAGAGGTGCACAAAACTGTAAGGATAACTTTTTGTTTTATATGAAAGCTGAACTTGTGGGCATCTTACCAGAAATTACAGTGTGTGAATTTGCTTGGCAATGGAAAAATAACTAAGAGTAGTGCACATTCTTCAACAAACATGTATCGTTTTCTTGGATGCACTCCTGCTCTCACATTGAGTTAAAGGGAGTTCTGATTTTGACTTCAGTGGGAGTTAAATCATGCCCTATTAATAGTATCGTGTTCATACGCGTACGAACCTTGGGATTAGAATGCCTTGATTCTTTGCACCTCTTTTTTCATTAACCCTTACCTGAAACTACTAATCACTGAGCACAAACAGGCAGCTTTCTACATACAGTAGGAGTCTGCAGCATTTTTACAATCCTGAGTGGCTGGGTCTGCTGCTGTTCCAAGTAAAATACTTTGAATTCCATTTTATCAATAAAGCTTGATTTAACAAACAAGAAATTTATCCATAAATGTGTAATTCCTTTTTTCCTGCCTTTTAAAATGTCAGTGCCATTGTAAATGATATTTTACTTGTGGAAGAATATTTTTATTAATTGGTAGCCCATTTTTAAAATGGGAAGGATTTTGATTATTGCCCAAGACATAGCCATATGCTAGTGGATGATGTGGGATTAATCCATTACCCTATTTTTTACAAGTGTGGGTTTTTTCAGGCTTTTTGGTGTTGGGTTTTTTTTTTCCTCCCCACTGAAGATGTGCATTGGTTTGAATTTGCCTACTGTTTGATAAAAATACATTTGTCAAAGCCTGACAATCTTTAACATTTTATGGTGTGTGTTTTTAATTGACCCACTTACTTAGAATGAGAGACTAGTGGTTAAACAGTACTTGTGATTTGAGATATAGCATGTTGACAATATTTAACTGTTCGTTGTTTAAAATTCTAATTTAAAATTTTATAAGATAATAAACTAATTTGATTTAAGCTTAGCTTTCTCCCATTGAGCATACAAAAAATTAAGTTTTCAAGTCAGTCGTGTTTGCAGAACTGCTGTTTTGTGCACCTTGTATTGTCTTTTTGGTTGAGAATATTGTATTTAATATGTAGTTTACTCATTTAGTAGGCAGATTCCCCAAAAGGAAAATCAGTAAAACAAGTAGATTGTAACATTTACTGCAGTTAAACAGAGTCAAAACTTGGTGTATAATTACTTTTTGATAGGAAAATGTAGTACAATGCATTTTGCTATATTTGTCTTTCCCTAACTTTGAAATATACATATTTGTATATATAGCCTTAAAACTAATGCAGAGTTAGGGAACACTGAACAGTAAAAAAGTAACTTATAGTGTCTTGGAACTAAGTATAGTATATACCAGCAAACTTTTCTTTTATCCCTCTTGTCTATGTGGGGTGCTTAAACGTAACTTCATTGTATTCAGTTTGTAATCTGTTCAAGCATGAATGAAGAAAACATAAGCACTATTTGTATTTATAAATTTATAGCAATTTTTGCTTAAAGAACCAGTTCCTTACCTACCTATGAATAAATGCTTAAAATGTCTAATTTTGTTGTAGAGTGCAAAACTATAATAATGTTAAGTTATAGCTTCACAGGCACCTAATTAACAAGCATATTTAATAATACATGGCGTATTAGTGCAAAAAGCTAAACCTAATTTAGGGCGAGGCAGATAAAGTTCTGTCCTTTTTCATAGAGACTAAAGTTTAGTTTTGGAAACTGCAAAACCTTGAACTGGACTGTGGAACCTTTGAGTTTTAAACTTTAAAAATCGGAAGCAAAACTGTGGTGTGAAAAGCCATACTTCAAACCATAATCACTTAAACTGTCTCAGTGACAAATGATGTATTTGAAGCCTCTTCTTATGAGGTCTCGTAAAGGTTAGAAAGAAAATAATTCTGCTATTGCTGCAGGTGACGTAACTAGGTTTGAGGGTAGCGGAAGAAAGCCCGTTTCAGGCCTTTCTCTCTCCCGCCTATGTTCAGCGTTTTGATGAGGTCAGAGCACTGAATCTATTACGTATGCATAAACACTGCCATTTTAGATACAGATTTTGATTACAAAATATATGAATTAAGTGTATAAAGCATCCTAGAAAAGAGGCAAGCTGTACTTTTCACTGCTCTGAAAAGAAAAAGGCACTTTTGCACCTTTGTGCATCTCCTTCTTGCACCAGAAACTTTTTTTTAAATGCTAAAAACATTAGCACCTCAGGGGCAAGGCAGCATTTTTTTTTTTTTTTGGAAGTATTGTGTGCTATTTATTTCCCTCTTGGAAAAAGATTCCTGTGTGACAAAAATGAAAATTGTGTGATGTTAAAAGATGTATTTTTAAATACATGTTCAAATAGGATGGTCCCAATTTGCTTGTTTTTAAAAGGAAATGACATTTGTAAAGCTACTTTGCTTCGTATGCCATGCGACTTTGTTTTCCTTCTACATTTGACGGCTTCACTGGCTTCAGTTTCTGTGAGTTTTGTTATAGTCAGATTAAATGTTTCACTGATCGTTCTGGGAGAATACCTGTACTGCTTTATAGACAACTGTTGCAAATAATTCTCACTAATTCAGCATTGAAATATGTTCAAGACAGAAGCTTCTAAAATGTGTTTTAAAACCAATGTTGGATTAACTAAATGCAATTGCATGAAGCCGGGTCCTAGATATGGAAGGCTTTGTAAATCCGTTGTATCAATGGAGTCCTCGGTATACGTGGCGGGGCAGAAATCTGCAGGTCCTGTGCGAATTATGAAGGCAGGGCCTTTCAGCTGGCTTGCTCTTGCCTAGCCAGGAGGCAGCACCACAGAGACCCTGATGCGTGGCCATCCTTCCGTGTCATCTTCCAGTGGAAGTCAGAATCAGAGAGAGACATTTCATCCGCTTGTCCTTAACCTGCGCTGAATTGCGGTAATCCTAGGTCGTGTCGATGAATATCAGGCAGCAGATGCGTGATGGTAGCGCTTACCGTGGTCGTTCGTGCAGGTGCCAAAGCTAATCATTTTAACGTACTGAGGATAAACTGACTTCAGCACCCATTAAATTGTTTATTGCAAAGCTGGTACTGTCTCAACCATATAGGTTAAAGTCTGAGCCATTTTGCTCAGTTCAAGAATTGGAAACTTAAAAAGGTGATTGAACAAAACTAGGGAACAGTTTTCACTTCAATCGATTCCTTAAGAATCTCATCTTAACTTGTTACACCAGGATAGGATAGGCTTCCTACTGCATTTCACTTTTTAGTAATTCATGAACTAAGGATACGGTTTCATGATCAACTTACAGCAATAGTTTAGTCTTGATATAAGTTTGCCCCTACTGCCCGTTTTGTGCCAGCAGTCATGCTTATGTGGCCGTGCAGTTAGGAGAAAAAAAAGTATCTGTACTCTTCAGGTGGGTAAGTTGATGTACCAGCATCCCATAGCTGGATTGAGGGCAAGATGCAGAGTGGGGAGACAGGACTGAGCGAAGGAATGGTTGCACCACCCCTTCTGCCGCAGGTTGGGAAACCACACCCTAAATACAGATAAATGATTGACCTGTGTAGGGAGTATCGAAGCCTTTGCAGATCTTTCTCCACTCTACTTCAGACAAACATTTTGCTTTGGTAAACATTCTTTTTCTTAAAACTGGAATCGTGAGACTTTGGTTTTAATGTCGTCCTGTGTATGAGTTCCATGCTGACAAACTTTCTGTTCGCTTTCTCTAGATGTATGTGGCTCTGTCCTGTGGGATAGACAGCGTGGCTGCCCCAGTCAGGTTAATGATACGGTTGTTACAGTTTACCTTACTTCAATGTACATCAGGATTTCATCACGCTGAGATGTTCACCTTCAGCTCTACCTGCACCTTCTTGAATTGCTTTTGTGCGCAAGCGATTTGGTATATTTAAATTTCTTGATATTTAAACTTGGCCATGTCTGTAATGGCCTTTCGTAAATGTTACCCTTTTCCTCACCGTTTGGCAAATACAGGAGTTTAATACAAACCTGATGTACCTTGCATAGGTTCAGCAAAACTGTGTAGAGCTATAGAGCTGTACCTGACAGTTTTCTGTAGAAAATGGAATTGTTACTCTGTGCCAAGCTTCATGAGGTGTGAAAATCATGTCTCCTAGATAACTAGTATAGCTCCTTGTTCCTACTGCTACGTGTGTCCGAGATGATCACAGCCTGAGCCTTTATGTACCAACACAGGGTGTAAAGTCTCTACTTGGCTGGATAGGGTTTTTAACTCTTCGAGTGGAAAAAGAGGCTCCACACGTGAATTTTTAGGATGCTGTAGTGCATAAAATGAATATGATTCCTGCTATAAGCTGTAAAAAAGGAGCTAAATTTAAAAGTAACAATCCGGGGCTAAGTACTTTTGACTGACCTGTCTGTGAAATATTGATCAGAGTATCTGATCTTTTGGTGAGCTCTTTCTGAGCTGTCTCTGTGGAGTGCTCGCACCGTCTGCAGGTCTCTGCAGACCCAGGCGTGCACCTTCTGAAGCACTCTGTAGCCTTATTTTGCTTAATAACGTTGCTTTGTAAATGAGGTAGCAGTCACCTGGGCTGCGGCATTTGTTCACAGAAGTTCAAGAAGCTGTAGGAAAACTTAAAGCTTTTCTCTGTTCTCGTGGACCACTAAATGCTTTCAAGTAGAAAAAGGAATGTACAGCATGCTAAAAGTTGAGTTTACATCATCTCCCACTGAAAACTTGTTTCCAGAAAAATCCACAAGTATTTTTACTATTTACTTAATATATGAAAAAAATGTCTGGAGCTTTAATCTCCTGATTGTGTCAGAGTTGTTGACCTGTAGTGACCTGGGCTCTATGCATGTTCCTTGCTTTATCTATGTTTTTGTTTAATGTTCCTTTTGAGTAGCAGTAAACCAGATCTTTTTTCTTTTTTCCCCTCATGTAGACACTTTTCTAAAGTCTTTGCTTCCAATCTAAGAGAACAGGAGTGGTAACGGTGTCTTAGGAAAGGGTTCTGGGGGAGGCTTGCTTTAAATGCAACGACGACAAAAACCCCAACCTTTGCAACCACAAAATTTGGGATAGTGGGCTTAACTTTAAAAATGCCTTTTATAGAATTAATGAAATAGTTCTACTCTGAAAGTGTCAAAACTTCAGCAGAGGTGGGATGACAGGTCAGATTTCTAGACTATATATTGGTTTATGCCTAGCCAGATTTTTACACTTACCTTGTACTGACTCCTGCCCAAATGCTTTTTAAAATGTCACTAGACATCTACTTTTTTCTCTTCCCCTGCCTCCACCCTCCAAAAAAAGGAAAAATAAAGCCAATGGTCCTTACTACTGTGTGACCAGCCATTTATTTGCAAGGGTGAGTGCTGGGTCAGATAGTACCATTTTCCTTTGAGAGCACTACATCTGCACTTCTCGGCTCGCTCGATAACATTGAGCCAAAACTGAAATTCATTTTTGCTTCCATTAACTGTGCGGCTCTGAAGAGCTGGTGGGAGCGTGGGTTTTTTACAGCTAAAGCAGACAGGACTCTCCACGCGTATTGTGAGTACGCCTCCAGAGCTGAAGGAGATGCCATTGTTGGTTCTTTTGAGAAGAAAAATGAGAAAACTGAGACTGGCGGGTTATAAAACATTACATACTTCTATCAATGCCTATAGACTAAGGTCCAGAGTTTAATTTTGCTTGCGTTACTGAATTCAGCCCAGTCTGAGCAATGGAAATACTGAGTAGCTGATTTCATTTTCACTGTTGGGATTTCAGGCTGAAGCACCGGGGTTTTGTTCAAACTACAAGGGAAAATTAAGATAGTCTTGGGAAAATCAGGCACGTCCTTCACTTTCCATCCTGCTGACTTTGATGGAGCTTCACTCACAACATGAAGTTTGCACATGTATTGTTGAAGCCTTAACTGTCCCACTTTTCTTGGAATGAAAAAGAAATGTAATCTTTATTCAGTTTTGGTTTTGAAAAAGCTTTTCAAAGCCAAAGGGAAGAAGGTGGTAGTGTTAAAGCAAAATGTTAGATTAATTGGACATAACAATTTCATAATTCTCTAAACATGTAAGTCAGCTTTTTTTTCTTCTAAAACATCAGAAGGGCACAGTTTAAGAGGTTCAGTCTTTGATGTGCTTTTAGCTGTAAAGAATAAATAAAAGGATGAAACCCCAAATTAATTACCCAGGATGGAAAAACAATGAGACTCTCAAAATCTAGGCATAAATGTGCTGAGTTTCCATAGCATTGTTTCCATGTCCTGTGATGGACCTACTGAAAGGATCTTTGCTGGTGTTTTTAGGGGAACCTTTTATTCTTGCCGAGTGTTTGATGCTAGACTGGCAAGTCTGCTGCAATTTGAAATTTCCAGACTCTTTAAACTGGAAACTGGGCATTATACAAGAGAGTCCCCAGTACGTGAGAGGCTGCAGTACCTGTTACCCCGCGTTCGGCGGGTTAATGCCGTGCAGCCGTTTGATGCTGGAAGTTGGGATTTCCTAGCGTACGTTTTATTGCCGATGGTGTGATTCGCAATGACCTTGAGTACCAAGAGTTAAGTTGTGTTTATTAACCGGATCTAGCTCTTTGGTGCCAGGAATCTAGTTGTTGGAGTAAGTGCTGAATTATGCAAATGTTCTTGGCAAATCGTGCCGGGTAGTTCACTACTCGGAAAACTAAATTGCTAGCAACGAAGGGTTAATACGAGACAAAAGCCTGGATTCTCCTAGCCAGGGAATATACGGGGTGTTTGAAGAGTGAGAGGTTTGATTTCAGAACTGGCTGCTTTATAAATCTTTTAAAGGGGAGATTTTGGTTTCTAGCATCTGTCTTGTTACTAAGACCACGTACAAACATGCTGAATTAGAGAGTTTTCACTTGTCTTCTCACAGAATTGACTCCACATCGTATCATAAGAGTCTCATTTGTAGTGACATGCTATGCCTGTCTTTTTAGAAAATTCATGACCTCTTTATATCTATTTTGTGGAAAGTGTAACTTTTTTCATTGATGACCTGTATAAATGTGTGTTACGAATGGAGAGATTTAAGCTTGAAAAGCATGTTTGCAGATTACACAGCTTCATTATGGAATTTATAAATTTAACAGAGTAATATACAAGAGCATAACTATTTTCCTTAAGTAGAATGTATAACAATATATAATAAATTATTCTCCACGTAGTTCACCCACTATTTACAGTTTTACACAATTCAAACTGTGTGTTTACAGAAAGTTCAATAAATGTATATTTTGTACTATGTACAGATTCCTGGTCCCAAAGAAAATGTGTGAACTTAGTTTCTAACTTAACTTTTGAGATTGTACTTTTTTTTTCTTTCTTTTTTTTTTTTTTGGTTTGGAATCAGTTGGACAAACTGCGTTATGCCTGTTGATGGTGGAGGCTTGCATTGGAGTAAATGGGAATTGGAAGCATTTCTAATCTACAAAAGTGATTCCACTAAATAAAACAGGCAATTACATCGTGTGTGTGTATTTGAGTGGTGTGGTATAAACCGTTCTCACATCTGTTTTGTTGTCACTGATTTACAAACTTCTCAGGCCTCTTTCAGTTTTCTGCTGCAAGCTAGTTATATTAAAATGGAATATTGAATGTTTATTTTACTCATTTTTAGTTACAGTAATAAAAATCCCCCTTTCCACTGTTTTTTCCCTTAGCTGTTGAAATCCCAAGGTAAAGCAGCGTGCGCTTGGCTCCAGCCGCGGTGTTCCCCGAGGCCACCTGGGCTGGGGTTTTCAAGAGAGCTGGGGATTGATTAGGATGCCCAACTTTTGGAAAACCACATTACACAGGAGCAAAATATGTTTGTATCTTCTGCCTTGGTTCAGTACTGTAAAACACAGGATAGACTTTCGTAATATAATTTCTAAGAATTTAAGGATGCTAAAGTAAATCTTTACACTGGTTTTAGCCTGTACGATTTGGAGGGAAAATGAGCCTATATGTTACCGGTTCACATTTATCTTCCCTGGGAATCTTTATAGAGAGAGAGCTGGTAGGATTCTGACATGGACTGTACAGGTTAAACCAGGGGAGGGGGCAGGAGGGGATTCTGCTGTCACCTGTGACCTGGAGCAAACTTGTCTTTTCTAAAGATTCAGCCCCATCCCTTTAAGGATTAAAAATCGGAACTGCTGGGTTGTTGAGCAAAATGAGGGAATGTTTTCTGTGGATTAAAAAAATGAAATTGCTATGATATGATTGACTGTTAGCTTTGGTTCACATTCATGGAGCAAACATGGGAGACAAAGTATAGCCCTTTATTTTCTAGCTCAAAGTTTATAAAAAGAATGTTTTATCCCATCTAATTGGAAATTTACATTCTGGTGTATTTTTTCTCAAAGCTGAAGAATAATATACCTCTGAATAGCATTGTTGGTTAACTTAAATGTTTTTTTTAATCTTGACGTGCAATAATTAATTTGAATGTCATTGGAGCTGTTTAGGTAGAAATGTTAAGCTAACTTAAGGTGTTCATTGTGGCTGAATTTAATCTGACAGCATTTACATGGGCTAAGTTAAAAGAGGTAGAACCCTGAAGCCCAGTTACATCATTTAACTGATTTCAATTTTAGATTCCAGCAATTTTTAAGAATATAAGAGTTTATTCTAATGTGATGTTCTGGAGGAATGAAGGTGAATTTGGCAAAGAGTAGCGAGAAGAATTATTTATGGTTACTGATAGAAATAACTAAGAAAATTATCCCCGCAAATACGCGTACGCAGGAGAGGCTCTGGGAGCTGAGGGAACTTGCTGTGTGGCTCTCATTTGTGAGCTTGCAGGACTGGAAGTTCGTCAATATAACGAGAATTCATATATTGATTAAGGTAGTTTGTACTTACCAGTTTTAGTGCAAACTTTCCAATGTTTTTACTGAAAGTGGGAGAGCTTAAAATGCCCTGCAACCTTTTAAAGATCCTACTTAGGAGCCACAGCTGTGAGAGAGATTTATTTTCTTTTCCCACTTAGCAACTTTTTCTGGTGTTCGTCCTCTACTTTAAGAAAATATTTGCTGGCCAGGTTTTTGATCCTGTTAAACCGGACTGAAAACTTTGCTGCGACCTACCACTTAGACTTGTCTTGAATTAAAAGTTCGCTGAATAGACATATAAACCAGTGAGTTTATTTGTACAGTAGAGCAGGTATGAAGTAAATACAATTTGCTATACGTGTTTTCTTGTCTTTACCTCTGCTGCTTAGTAGCAGAAGTGTCTGTGACACTGTCCAGTGCCCTGCTGATTCTCTTTGGGAAGTATCTTCTCACCGAAGCTGCATCACGGCTCTTCCCCTTTACTCTGAAATAGGACGTCAGTTTGCTGCTGCCTCGTGAATCCCAAGGATAACCTGGTGAGACCAGTCACCTTCCTCTGAAACTTGAGTCCTGTCCCGTAAACTGTAAGAAGGTACAGGATAAAACAGCTGTGTATAACTTAATTCAACAAAATAATTCAAGGTATGTTACAAGCATGCAAAAATAAGAAGGAAAAAAAAAAAAGGCATTTAAGGAAACAAAAGCTTTTCTGGTCTGTGTTTGAAGTAGCCTGTGGAGTCCCTAGACTAAGATCTAGACAGTAGGAATAGGATATTTGGGCATGGCTGTCCTCCAGGTCTTTTGTAGCTGTGCTTTATTTTTTTTTTTCTGCATTTCCTACTTACCCAAATTACTTTTTCCAAAAGGCCAGAATCCTTTCGAAGTATTCCTTTAGAAGAGTCAGGTACTGGTTTTGTAGTGCTCACCCCTGTCTTGGATACAGTGGGAGTCTGTTACCTGAAGAATATGAAGTGACACAATCAACTCAAATCAGTCTTAATCCTAGTATGTTTTACTTCGTATTGTAAGTATCCTGAAGTGTGGACTTCAGAGTGGTTTGGGATTTTTTTGCAGTTGTTGCAATATTTTGTTTATTTGGGGGGATTTTAATGCTCACCTTCAGCTATCTTGGAAGACTCCAATTGGAATAGGAAAGTAAGTGAAGTCACCTTCCAGCGGGTGGTTGTTGACTCCCAGTAACGAACTGGAGACTGGCAGGATGTCAGGAATCAGTTTCGGGGGAAAAAACCAAAACAGAAGGCTGATTTTAGAAGGCTTTTACTGAAAATATTAGCAACTAAATGTACAACATGAACTGAAATAAAGTAATGTAAATATTTAATGACAGAAATGTATTCGCTTAATGCTTTTACATTGTTAAAACTTACAGGAGCTTCAATATGAAAACTTTATTGTTCCGTTAGGAACCATTAACAGGTGGGCAGCCCAACAGGCTGAACCGTGCCCCAGTTTCAGACGCTACGCTGAGGGTGAGGGTCCCACTTTACCTGCGTCTGAAAATCTTGGCACGGGCGTGCGTTCGGTGCGAGAAGAAAGCTGCTGCAGGCCACAGCCCAGCTTTTACTATCGAATAGCTAATACAAAGCTTTCATATTAAAATTTGATAAGGGGCTGTACTCACCTTATCACCTTGTTTCTAGGTAGACTGTAACTTTTAGCCCAATTTTTGTGTTCCCTGTGCACGCAAGTCAGTTGGGTCTTGTTCTGTGGTTGGTTCTTGCTTCGCGCGCAGTGAAGCGCGTTCCTTCTGCCGCCTCTCGCGTATACCCGATCCCTTTGATTTTTCTCCCTTAACCGTCTCTTTTTGGCCTGAAGCTGCCGGACTATGCTGTAAAAGTCTGCAAATGCTCTAGGTGTTGTTATATTCCCCCCTTGCATCTTCTACGTTTCATTTTCTACGTTTTCTCATATTAGGAATAGTGCGCGCTTGCTTTCTACGCCACCTGGTCTAATAGGGTTCAAGGCTCTTGGGCGCGCTGCTAAAAAGCTAAACTCCTACCGTCTCTACAGGCAGCTCGTTCCTGCTGTAGCGTGAATACCTTGTCTCGGCTCATCTGACGGCACGTAGGCGCTTTGTCCGTTTCCCCTCGGTGGGTCCCGCGTTGGCAGAGCCCTGCAGCATATGCTGCACGTTCAGGCCCAGCCGAAGCCAGCGAGCTTCTCGCGTGCTTAAAAGTAAGCCCATTCATGTGTTTTTGTGGCACTGAACCCGCGGTTCATTTCCTCTACCGTTGCTATGGGTTTTTCTGAAGGAAGAAAGAGAAACAAAGAAAGATGCAATTGTACGGTCTACATTAGCTAAAGCAAAGAAACTTAATGGAGCTACTTTTGACCCTTTTTTATTTTTTTGACTTCAGTATTGCTTGACTTCAAAAGGTTTTTGCACTGTTGCCTGGAAAATGTGTTTAGTCTAGTGAACTGGTGCTGGAGAATCATGTTCTCCATGTCTGAAGAGTGTCTGTTTTTAAGTGATGTAATCCCTGTGCTCCAATTTACAAGTTTTTTCGTAGTGGTCTCCAACCTTATTCCCAATTCCTTCATCTTTATCAGTTTAAAAAATGTTTTTATATGGTTAGCACAAATATCTTTTGTGCTTTAAGCACTGATGGAGAGAGCAGACTCGATGCATGTCACTGAACCAAGTTCTCCCGCTCTAATGAGGATGATGGAAACGGCTATCGGAAGCAGAGGCTCTCCCGAGTAGTAACACAATAAGACTCATTTTTCTATGTCTGCTGGAGCATCATGAGTCTTAATGTTGCTACTTCTTTGCTACCCAAATCAGACTCAATGGTTCTGTCCTATGTTTGAATGCTCTGCTCACCAGGAGCAAAACCCTGCGTTCTCATGCGTTGGTTATGACTTACGCTGTCTGAGCAGAACAGCTTTAACTGGACAGTAGTTACAAATCCTAAAGGAGGGTGCAAGCTTAAGTGCAAAAAAGAGGACATTGGCAATTGGATATACCAGATACAACTCACCCCATTTCACCAGTCCTAATTCTCCTGTACTTCTAGCTAGAGAAAACCTTAAGACAAAGACGCTGGGCAGCCCAAGCCTTCAGGCCAGCTGTCTCTTTTGACATATATTTCATTAGGCAGTTGTAGTTCCTGAATTACACACGTTCTTTGTCTATTACATCGTGACCCCTAGCACAGCTGGTGATGTTTTTTCAAAGGGGAGGAGGAAAACTGGGGTTCGTCTATTTTGGTCTCGTGGAAATCAGATCTTTATGAAAAGAAAGGCAATGTTTTCTTCTCCTGGTCTGAAGAGGAATAGCTGGGAGGGGCTGTTTCCATAGGTCCCCTTTTGCTAGCCACCGTGAGGATCCTGGGCCAGGAACCCTCGTACGTATTAGCTCAGAGAAGATGTAGCTGTTTTCCTTTTGCCACGCATAGATAGGGTCATTGACTCCATTCAGCTGAAGGCCTTCTGTAATCGATTTTCAGAACAGTCTGAGGTCGTTGCATACTGTGCCCTACGGCATCCCAAGGATTTGTATATTGTGTGCTTTGACCCGATTCTTTTTTCCCCTCTCTCCCGGCATCCTGAGGTAGATCTGCCACGCTTTGTTGTCCCTCACAAGCTTCTGGGGCGGGGGAGTGTTAGAGATTTGATTTGATTTTTTAATTAAAGCCTGGAAATCTACATGTAGCATCAGCTTTTGGCTTTCCGCTGCCCAACCTTTGGTGTCATTGCCCTGAATTACAGCCCTGATGGGGCCTTTGCATGATGTGTTCAAACTGTTTGGACCTGTTCTGGCAGCACATTCACAAAAATATTAATGAAGCCACAAGACCAGACCATGGGTCTCTAAGTTGTAGAGAAAATACACATTTTGAGTCGTGCTCCTTGCTTTTTTGCAAGATACAGAGATAAAGGCATCACTTTGCAGAGATCCCTGGTCTAAGCCAATTAACTGAGCGTTCAAGAGAGCTTTCTTACTCGTTAGACTCAGCTCAGAGTATTTTGTTTTAATTCTCTACCTGTAAGAGTTAAAACGTTTATACGCATCTGTCCATGCATGTGGCTGGTACTTTACAGTCAAACATAAACAGAAGATACTAACGGAGTACTTCTCACAGCAGAAATTTAGAAACAAAAGAAATTCACACAAATGAAGTGTAGGGAAAATTTGCAGTGAAAAGAACCTTAGAACAGGAAAAGATAAGTGTTATTTCTCTAGAATGAATGTTAATTAGAGTAATATTTGCACATCTTGCCTACTTATGGTTAATATTTGATAGAAGTATGAAAATAGGATAATTACTTTTTAAAATATAGTTTGGCAAACCAGCTTATTCCTGTATAAATGTCTAATATGGTCTGTGTTTAAATGGAGTCACCTTGCTGTCAAAAACAGACATAAAAAGTCTCAAGACATTACCCAAGCAAATACACGCCTACGTTCCAGTCTCATTTAGGAGCACAATCTAATTGCAAAAGTGCTTTTGAAAACTGTATTAGGAATTTTCTCCACTACCAAATCAGCTATTTTCTTTGCAGAAGCGAACAATGGAGAACTGACCTAAATAGACACAATTATGCAGGACATTTTGCTTTGGGGCACAAAATGGAATTGTAGGCTGGGTATGAAAGTTAATTTGAATTTCAGACCGAGTCCCAACTGTTGCAGAAGGGAGAGTCAAAGGAAATGATATTTGAGGGATTTTTCCAGCCAGCTGTGAACACTGAATTTTCCTGCATCAATCTTTTTATAAATGAGACTTGTAAATTCTTGTAAAATAGACTGTCACTACTGAAGTTTTCTCACCCTCTTTCCTCCTGTGCTTCAAATAATTGTCTGCCTGTTCTCAGGGAGATGTCCTAGCATAGGATGGGCTCTTTCTCCCGGTTAGTGGTGAATGCTGGGTCTGGGCTGCTGCCGCCAAGTCTGGCTGCTGCAGAACCGAGCAGTAGAAAATGCTGCCGGTGTGAAGACAAGGTCCAGACATCTCAGCAGGAGAAATCTGGACAAACATTTGAGGGTCAAAATGCTGCGCTTGCCTCCTCTTTGCGGACAGGGTATGCTTTCCGGAACAAAAAGCAGCAAAGAGAGAAACAAGTTAATGAAAAACAAAACAATCCCATGTAACGAATGGGAAGAGGCCAGAACTATCTATTCATCTCAACTGATTAAAATGCAGAATGATGAAAAAAATAGCAGAGGAAATGGAATAGAAAATCAAAATAGAAAAATTAATAGGAAGTTTTAAAACTTAATAGGAAGATTTAAAATCAAATACAATTAATAAAAAGTTAATAGAAAATTAATAGAAAATCAAAAGCTGATGGTCTCCTATTTATCTACAGACTAAATCTTCAGTCTCTGATTAAAACCTCACATTTGCAGTGTGCCCCCAAAATCAGGATGTTGCAATGTGATAAACCTGCAATGCTGCTTACTGAGCAAAAGCCTTCACCTGGGGACGTCTCTAATTCTGCTCTTCGGCCGTAAACCAGCGCTTCCTCTCCTGGGAGAGTCAGGCAGGGAGGTGGTGGGGCGGGACAAACAGAGATGCTGTGGTCACGTCTGGGACCCAAGCGAACCTGAAAGCTCCAAGAATGCTGCAGCGCAGCCTCGTACCCATTTCTGTGCTCTTCTTTTCAGAGGCTCTAAGGGTAGTTGTGGGGTGGCCTGGGGAAACCACGGAGAAACGGGCAATCAAAAGCCTGGTGAGGGCTTGCATATTGACTAGGATCCTCATCCCACGGGTGGGCCCGTTTCCTACAGTGCTTGGGATCAAGTCCAATTTGGAGATAGGCAAGTTATATTACTTTTTTATCTATTCCTTTCCAATTTAAAATAACTTGTCCGTGGAAGAAATATCTACTGCCTCAAAGAGCAAGACTGAGACTGTTATTTCAAATGCCCTAGAAGAGAAGTGTCCCTCAAGAAAATTATTTTCCAACGTTCCTGCTCTTAACTCACTAACACCAGACTCGGTGAATGCACAGGTGGCCCTGGGCACGGCCAGGTGTCCTGGGAGCTCTACAGGCAACTGCAGGTTTATCGGGAGAAGGTGGAGGTGATAGGAAGGAGGGACAGATCTTCATTCGCCCCAGGGCGAAGTCAAACTTCTCCCATATTGCAAGCTACACCTTGGGGCTGTGCACGTGCCTTGCTCATACCTTAATTTCTTTAGGAATAATTATGCTTGGCCTCAGTTATGTCTTACAGTTGATACAGATGGAGGATATAAAAGCCCAGTGATGTAATGTCTCCGTTTGAAACATCTGCCCACTTCCTCCCCCAGCCCGCGGGTCAGAGGAAGCCATGAAAAAAAGGCTCAAGGACATTCCTCCCGCCTCTGTCTGATTCCTGCCTTGATAGGGCTCGGACCAATGTTGCTTCAATTAATTTATTTTCTTGTAAAGCACATGTTTCAGAGCACTTCAAAAGCTGGATTCCCTAATCTTCGGTAGATCAGCATGAGTCAGAAGCATCTGCAGGAAGAGCAGAAAGGTGCCTCAGCAGCGTCTTTCGCAGCAAGCAGCGGGCACGCTTGCGTCAGAAGGAGCAGCGCTCTAGCAGGGGCAGGTCCGACAGCAGAAGGGGCTTTAGCAGAAGGTTGTGCGGAGTTCAGCAAAGCTGCCTGCCGGTGCAGCCAGCAGCGTGCGGTTCTCCCGGTCTGTTGTAAGCTGCTGCTTGAGGGATTTTCAGAGGAAGAGACTTCTGTACTGCTGCCCTCCGCTGAATTTTCGTTGTGCATTTGGCAATGGACTAGAAAGTGAAAGAAATGGGAAAATCTATACAAAATGAATTTTTGTATGTGCAGGAGCACACCCGACCCTTCCTTTCCCGGCTGGGGATCTCTGCTGCAGCGCTGCCTCTGGTTGAATGGCCGTGCAGTGGGGAGTTCCCGTGGCAGATGTCAGCAGGGCTGAGGTTTTGTGGTGGGACAGCAAATCTTCAAGCGTCTGTGCAGCGTGTGTGGCAGCGGAGCCGAGAGCACTCTGCTGAGGCAGGGCCACCACCGCTGCAGAGCTCCCAGCGAGCCTACCTGTCCAAGGCAGATTTCCCCGTACTCTAACGGGGCTTTCATGGGTGGCACCACCCTTGACCTGCTGGCAATGCTCTGCCTAAGGCAGCGCAGGAGGCTGTTGGCCTTCTGCGCCATGAGGGCACATGCCTGGCCCATGGGCAACTTGGTGTCCAACAGGACCCGCAGGTACTTCTGTGCAAAGCTGCTTTCCGGCCCGTCGGCCCCAGCCTGTGCTGGTGCGCAGGGTTATTTCTCCCTTGCGTAGGACTTTGCATTTCCCTTTGTTGAACTTCATGAGATTGCTGTTGACCTGCTTCTCCATCCTGTCGAGGTCCCTCTGAACGGCAGCGCGACCCTCTGGTGTATCAACCACTCCTCCAAATTTTATACTATTCTCAAACTGGCTGAGGGTGCACTCTTTCCTGTCACCCAGGTCAGTAATGAAGAAGTTAAACAGTATTGGCGCCTGTACCGACCCCTGGGGTACACCACTTTTCCAGGGGTGACGTGTGAGTCATGGTGTGGTGACCCTTCCCTGCTGCAACTTTCTTTGGCCTCTGGCCTCCTGGTTGGAGGTCAGACGAGAGCAGCGGACTGCCATTTTTAAAAGGGCAAATTTGGGGCAGGATTGCAAGAAGGCATGGCCAGAGCATACTGCATATTCACTGGGAACCAGAGTTGCTTCTGAAAAGAAGCAACTGGGATTCCCACTGCCTCCACTCTGTAAATCTGGATGAGACAGCAGAGGCTGGGGGATGTAGGCTGAAGTTGAACAAGCAGGAATTTCTCCCCTCTCACATCCAGGACTCGTTTAGCTTATTGCACACGCTTTTCAGAGAAGAGAAGCAAAGAGAAATGATGGGAGAGAAAATGTTTACCTGGTGTCATTGTCTCAGTAGTTTTATTTGCATCTGTATGTGGTCCCTGACCTTGGGATTTTTCTGGGAGGGAAAAACAGGAGACACCCTTGATTTAGATGGGTGAAAAGGGATTGTGCTTGCAAGCAGCCTCGCATGCAGTGGCATGTGTGCTCCATAGCCAGGGCTAAGGAGGGAGCACTCAGACTCCCTTCATCCCCTGGTTCATCCATGCCTGGACTTGCTGCATCAAACCAAATCAAAGGACAGGAGCTGCAAACCGAAATAATCCCACTCCTCACTTTCCCCTTGTTATTGTTGTCGCTGTTTATTTGTTTTACAGCAGTGCCCAGGGGCATCTGTCACGGATCAGCCCTGGCCGGGTGAGCTACTGGCCGCACACAAAGGGACAGGTCCTGCCCCACGTGGGTGCAACAGGCGAATTCCAGGAGCTTCAGTGAAACAAAGCGGCAGGGTCACGGGTGCCACGGGACCTGAGTTTTCACAGCATTTCTCTCACCGCACCTGACCCTGAATGCAGCCATCAGCAAAGCTCAGGGCAACTGCCTGCGCAAAAGGCCAGACCGTGCAGCCTGAATCGAGCAGCCATGGGGCAACCTTCTGTTAGCAGCTGGGAAGGGAGGGGGTGAACGCTGCTTGAGTTGAGTACCCTCTGTCAGCGCCGAGGACCCTGCCAGCTAAAATCTTTCTTGAATTTAAACATTAAATAGCCCCGGCAGCGTTTACCCAAAGTAACGGCACAAAGCAGCGTGGTTGCGCGCAGCCGTGGGCTGCTGCTGCAGGTGTAGCTGTCTGCCGGCACCGCTGCCACGCTCACCGTTTTCATACGACCCAAGCCTTCTGTCGCCAGAGACCCTGCAGTCAGCTCTGTACAGTCACCTGGGGTTAGAGGCAGGGAGCACTAATACCCTTTGTTCACCGGGTAAATTCTATTTCCCTTTCCATTGTGCCCTGCGCTTGTCAATGTAACGTTACACCCAGGGTAGGAGACTTGTACAAAGAAACTTCAGTGAAGGCTGGCAAATTACAATCCTTTACTTGTGAATGGGGACGTCATAAGAGATGGGTTGAAGCAATGCACCTGGTGTAAATAATTACATGCTTGAAATGGGGGAAAAGGGCTGAAGGCAAGCTAAATGCCAGGTGATTGTTTGGGATGGCAAAGGAAGGACTTTTCATGCGGGAAGAACAAATGCCCTGCTCAGGAGTCTGCTGGTGATGGAACGATTAATCTTTTCTCTTTTCCTCCTCATTCTTTCCTTGACTTTTGGGAGGTTTTGTTCATCCTCCACTACCTCCCCCTTTTGTTCTCATTCCCAGAGCAACACCTGGAGGTAGGGGCTGCCTTAGGAAAGGAACCCCACGGTGGCTTATTCCAACCAAGATTGTATTTCAAATAACCCGGGTCTTCGTTTTTTCCAGTACCCCTTTGATCTGCAAACTACCCTTTAAATGATTGAAGCAGGAATCTGAACACCAGTGAATTTGCTTTACCAGCCATCTGAGTTGGATTTCTTATACCTGCAGCAACTCTGCTGCGCTCAGCTGATGTTGTGAGCAGTGGTGGTGGTCCTTGACTTGCATTGAGATGTGCAATGCAGCTGAGCTTACCATGGTCAAAGCTCTTTTTTGGCAATCCTCTGTGCCTTCTACCACTGCAGGAATCAAACAAGCTCATATGGGTGAAATAGGCAATACAGAAACATCCTTTCTTGGGAGAGTAGCACTCTTTCTTTTAAGAAGGACAGAGGAATGGGATTTTTAGGGGTCTCTGCATAAACCCTGGTGCTCAGTAATGTGTGTGCACACAGGCAAACATTCATCCCAGTTCCATCCCTTGTCCCCACACAGGTGGGAGGGATGGTGCACCTGTACTCAGCGTTTCTCTGGTCCTGGGGGTTGTGCCGCAGTGAGCTACACCGTTCCTCTCCCAATGTTGTCTTCAATTATACCTGTTGGCTTTGGACTGATATAAAAGCTGTTGATCCTTGGACAACAATCCTGCATCTCCAGAAGAGATCACAAAGAGTTGCCATGATGCTTCCATGCCGCTTCTAGGCACGGTAATACAGGGGAGGACACCCTGAGGCCAAATACACAAAGATTTGGTTGACTTCCCAGTAGTGGAGTAGTGAAAGGGCTGGTTAACATGTCTCTCTGCTTGGGTTCGGGGAAATCTGCTGCGTGTTGCTGCTTTTCCAGATGAATTTTTTGACCCTGAAGTGAACAACATGATAGAACAAGCGTTGTGGAGATAAGACTGATGATGGGAGGTAACTCAGCCCATTAGCAAGGATTATTTATAACCCCTTAAACCAGAGAAATGTAAAATCTGAAACAAAGCTCTTAGTTTTCATCTTGTCCTCTTTTCTTTATGCGCCTTGTTTTTCAAATTTTAATACAAAACACCAGAATAACAATAGTCATTGTACATTTTCCTACAGTGTGATTTTTTTATTCATCTAGTTATCTATTATAGTGCTTCACTCTCCCTCCCCCCTTCCCCTCTCCCCCAGTAATCACCGTAACTCGAGGGGAAAGAGTCAGGATTCTGGCAAAACCTGTTTCTAACCAAACAAGTGAAATCTTGTCCCCACTGACACCGCGGGAACATTTGCATTGCCTTCATTTGGGCCAGAGCTTCACCAAATACAGAGTTTGAACTCTATTTTTGTTGATTATTTTGGAATGGGCACCAGTGAAGAAAAGAATTCAGGGGAAAAGAAAAATTCAATTAAGAGGGACCCGCTGCCCCAGAGCAGGTGTAAGAGCGTACACAGGCTGAGGACTGGCCCCTTTGAAACCAGTCAGCAACGCCAGAGCAGTTAAACGTTAGCGCATCAGCTGCTTTACCACCCCAAATCTGAAGCCACTTGAAAGAGCCAACGTAGAGTTCTTGCCTGATCCTTAACAGGACCCGTGGCTGCCTTATTCATCGTGCAAGATCTACCTTTACAAAGCATACTTCAAAAAAAAGAGTGGTTTCAAAAAAAAAGAGCCCCCTTTAAAAGCATTTTATTGCTTTTCATCTTTAAAGGTCTGGGAAAGCAGAGAGGCTGGGGAAACCCAGACATTTCCCCGCTCACGATATTATTTAGCTCTTGTCACGCTCTGTTTCTTCACGTAGCCATTACGAGTGACTAATGCAGCCGCACAGCGCCGAGCCCAGCTCTCCCTGGGGCTGGGGATCTCATGTCAGGAGGGTACGATCCAATTCACATCGAGATGGACACATTAAATCTTTTTACTCCGTGCCTTGTCAAGAAAAGCCGATCTGCCTGCTATCACACGCACGGAGAGCGCCCCAGCACATAAAAGCAGTTTTATGTGCTCATTGATACAGAATAGATTGTCACTAAACCTTTCAGGCATTGTTGTCAAGGTCAATAATACTGATCTATTTTAGCACGACAGGGGGGTAAAAAAGGAATCCTGTCAAGATATGACCTTTAAAAGACCTTGTCTTCGGAGAATCAAAATTAAAAACAATGTGGAAAGGATGTTATTTTGTTACCTTTGGGCTTATCTGAACTGGGAGTAGTTATACGCGTTAGCAAGAAAATAGCTCAAGAAATGGTTTGGTTAGTAGTGAGATGTTCCAGCCAATAAGGCAAACAGTGCCCTAATTCGGTAAGTTCATGTAAAGATGTTTAAAATTCATTTTTCCAGCTGTGATTTTTAGCAATATTCAGCTTGCTGTCCCTTCATGGGGCACAGAGATCACACATCCACCTGCACTTGCCCTTCCCTCCCGCTCCTGTTACCTTACGCTTCTTTTCTGCTGGTTTCAAACCAACCAGTTGGTCTTCACAGCAAGGACTGCGCCTGCCTCTGCTCAGCCCTTGGGTCTCGAGTGGGATCTTTGCGCACCGCGGTGCCGTGAAGCATTCGGTGGGGGTCACACTCGTGTCTGTGTGTTGGCCAAAGTCTTCAGCCGTGGAGAAGGCAAGCGAAGGCAGTGGCAGGGGTCCTACCCGTCTCACCATGTATGCTGAAAGCGGTTCAGCTGTTTTAATCTCAGTCTCAACTCACTGCTGGGCCAGCTCCTGGTGTTGGTACAGACACAAGAACTTCGTTCTTTATCTTCTTCTATACCACCCGTCTCAAGTCCCTGAGGTTGGACATGAGGGCAAATGCTTTTCTCCAGTTTTCTGTTGAATGTAAGCAGACGTCATTGTGCTAGTTTGCAATTTAACACTGCTAAATATGGATCAGAACATGACCTTACAACCTTTCTTTAGATACACCATTATTTCATCACTGCTTTTCCTCCCTTTATCAGAATGAGGATAATTGGGGATGGAGCCACACGTCTTAACCCGTCATTCACCTCCAAGTGCTTTAACTCACACGTTACATTAGCCAGCATCTACAGGCATTCTAGTGTCTAATAAAAAGATGTGATATGCAATGTCACCAGGCTAGTTAGCCTTACTTGGGAAGAGCTATAGGTAGGAAAAGAGCAAGTGTATAGTACAAGCAGTTTTTCCAGCCAGCATAAATAAGTCATTGCCTACTTTGCTTCAGGGAGCTAATTTTTCATGTGCCACCAACACTGGCTTTTTCGCTTGACTTGATCTGTATTGTGGCATATGCAGCAAACCTTTTTCCCTTCCTCTATGTTACATTTATTTTAGGCCAGTATAAATACATGTCCAGAAACCTGGAGAGAAGACAGTCTAAATGTCCTTCATGCATTCTCTTAAAAAGCTGGTTTTACACGGTGTGCTCAGAGCTGCCACCCCGTAGCCTGCAAGCAAAATCCCACCTGTTTCTGAGATCTAGCGTCTGCCTCAACGGCAGTCCATCCCGCTTGCCTTGGCCGTTCTCTTCAAGGACTCATCCTCAGCAGTAGCAGTGGCAATCACAGGTCCTACATCACTAGTGACCAGCCAGAGGATTAAGGTGGCTGTTTCCAGAGGTTCATCTATAAAAAGTTTCCCAAAGAGATAACACGTAATACTTTTCCTTCAAATGCAAGTAGTGTTCGGGCTTCAGAAGTGCTGGCAGAATCCATTTAGCAAGTGACAGAAGTTCCTTTCGTCATCCCAGGCAGGCAGGGCAGAGTTACTGGGAGCATCTGTATCTGCATGACATCTTCTGCACACAAACCAAGCAAGTTTTATCGGAACAGTTCCTCTCGTTCTGACTGTCCCGAGACCTCGATCAAATCTGTTAGATGGGGGATGACTGAGCATGGGACTCCCTTGGAGTGTGAAAGTTTAACCATGTAAAAAGGGAGCTTTAACTATTATTTATCCTGGAAGTTACTGATTTCCTACCAGTTCTAGCAGAGAACAGGGACTGCAGCTATTTGATGCCTGCTTGGATGGGAGCACCTTTGGGAGACCAAAGGCAGCGGGGATCTTCCTTGTTGTACAAGGAGCAAAGCCATACTTTGACAGAGTTCTCTGGAGCAGAGAATTCCCTCCTACTTCCCCATCTTTTGGTATAAAAGCAGGATACTGGATACTTAGGACTCTGTCCATTGAAGGAATGTATGTTATGGCATCTGTCTTTTTGCACGGTTAGGCAGTATTGCATGATTAGGAGCTTTCGGCAAGAAACTGGCTCAGGGATCACTGTACCACCCCTGAATCTGAGGCTGAAATGAATTTCTGCCCCAAGTCCTTTGCTCTCGGTCACTTAAACATCTCTGGGAGAAGCTGGACTCAAACCAATTGCTGTTGATGCTCTTCAGCCCTTCAACTTGGCCTTATCCCAGCAGCAAAAGCCCTGGCCCGGGATTGTCCTGTGCCTGGTTCATGCGGAATTCCTCTCTCTTACCTTTTGGAGCACGGCAACAACAGCGTTGAATTGGAAAGTATTTCTTGGGTCACTGAGCTAAACTTTCCACCGCGGGGAACCAAGTCCTGTAATCCTGTTGATAGACAAAGGCATACACAAGAAGTGAAATGGCTATTAGTCTTGTTGGATTATCTCCTAGCGTATAAATGGACAGACATATAAATGGATGACTAATTCAGAGCAGTGAGTAATCACAAGATAGCAATATTTCCATAGCTTGGGAAAATCCAGACTCTGTGTGCTGTTTGGTGTCAGCTGAGATGAAAAATGGTGGGTTTAGTAGGTCAGCGAAGATATACCCACACAGAAACGTGGCTTTTGATAAAGGAAGCAAACACATGCGGTGCTGCCCAGCAGAAATATTCCATAAACCCCATGCATTATACTTTTAAAAGAGAGACCATATGTACAATTATGTGATAAAGTTTAACAGAATCTGTGAGCTCTGCCAGTGTCCTGAACCATGAAAGCTGCAGATATTTATAAATGTCAGCAAGATCTCCAGTGAAACCGTAACATTGGTATTTACTTCAGGACTTCATTACTATTTATTAATGCATAAGATCATAGATTTAAAAGTATAAATAGATGGAGGAATTTTCTGTGAACAGCAAAAGCACGATTTGGAATATATGCGTCTGGGAGGCAAGTGGAATATCTGATGCGTAGGAAACATTAAACAAAGGCTTTTTCTTGGAAATCTTTTTATATGCTCTAGTTCAGTTTATATTTCCACCATCACAAGCAGGGCCCAAGCACAGGCAAGGAGGAATTACATAACTTCTGTTTATATTTCCGTTATTTTAGTTGATGTATTTAGAACAGCTTGATAAATTAATCATGACTCGTGGTCCAATTCACAAAAGTTTGTCGGCCAGTTTGCATTCCTGCGTTTGCAGAACTTAAAACATGATGCAATTAAACACCGGACACTCGGCAAATTGTCTCTCCGTTGAACCTAACGTGTGCCTGTAACACCCACTCGCAGAGTGTTACGAACCAGAAGTTCAGTGTCTGCAGCACGGCTCCTGTGGCAAGAAGGGAATTACGTTAGGGTTATGCAAGATGAAAGATTTGCCTTGTCAGGGGAGCTACTGGCTGACTTCTGTCTCCCTCCTCCCCCATATAAGCTAAAAAAACCCCAGAGTGACCATCATGTCATTGAGAGAATTACACTTCAGGTCTAGTCACGCGTGAATACATTTGGTTGTGTTGTTGGGGTTTTTTAACCAACAACTTATCTTCTGCGTATTTCCTTAAATAAAATGAAAAAATCTAGTAGGATTGATTTTAGATCCAAAATTCTCCTTGCCTCTTTTTCCTCTGCTACTCATTACCCATGTTTATCTTAGTTTCCCAGAATTTCTAACTTACCCACTAGTTTATATCATTTCTTCCAATCATCTGTCCCCAGAAGTAAATAAGGTTCAGCTTCAAAAAGTGCAAAAGAACATGTCATTTTCTCTCCAGGTTTCCAGCTACTTTAGCTCCTTCGTATTATCTCCCTGACCTCACTGTCAATTCTCATGTATTCTCCGCAGCCCTACGAGCAGTAGCAGCTCATGACATCGCAGCGGAGCGTCACAGCTCGCTCCGACTTCAGGGCTGCCCCCCGCCCCCCCGGCAGATGCTGCTGGCCACCCTGCTCCACGACGCACATTGCAGAGGGCTCCTGGCGCAGCGGAAAAGCTGGGAGCAGCTGGGGACTGCCACCCTGCGGGTTCCCGCGTGGGGCATGCCAAGCTGTTAGCCCTCCTCTTCAGCTTCGTATCACATGGCTGGTCCCCTGTGATGGATGGCGCCAGCTCGTGAGTATCTTCACCCCTCAAAAGGGGCAGCAAAATCGTACGCAAAGTTCTTCTTAGTTTGCCCTGTTCAGTAGGTTTCAGCACCATGTTCTTCAGCACCATCTTCTTGAGCCAAGAGTTCCTGATGTACAGGCACCAGAGTCAACCCTCAGCCATCAAGTTCTTGTAGACCCACCAAATCCACACCTCCACTGCAGGATTTTAGGAAATCTCTGGACCTGTAGGGAAAAATGTTAAATATGTATGCAGAAACACTCCACCAGCAGCGGCACTCTTGAGCTCCTGATGTGTTAAACAGAGTGTACCAGGCAAAACAAAGTCAAGTAACTAAGGAGCAGATGCCACCTTCATAGGCAAACCGGTGTCTGAGGAGCAGGGAGACAACACAAGAGATGCTTGCAGAACAACACACAGGACACACAGCTCCGAGCCCCAGAGCTCAGCAGTCCCAAGGTAAAACGAGGGGAAAGATGTAGCTGCAAAATCTCTCAGTCAAGACAAATATCAAATAAATGAATAAATAAATAAATGCTGGTTCAGCTATTTCATAAAGTTGTGAATTACATAGATTTAATTCAGCTGTTCATAACACACCATTTTGCCATTAACAAAATTAAATGTTATGTGAGAATTTTTCATTTTAAGTTTCCTTAATTTTAAGGAAAATTTTGTCAAGGAACTTCGAAGAAAACAAAGTTTTGCATTTCAAGTTAAACAAAAGATTTAACCAAAACTGCAAATGAAATGTGTAGCTTAAAGAAACCATGACTTCATTTATAAATGCAAGCTACGATCTCAATGGACGGAAGGCATGGGAAGAGGATCAGGCCCTTATGGTCTCATTCTTCCCTTGGCCGAGAGGAGCGGCTCAGGGAGCGGAGCAGGAGTAGCCCCATCAGCTTCCCACAGGGCAGCCGTCCATGACACCCAGCCCGTCCAGGTAGCGCCTGGCCCGTGAGCGACTGCGCGGATGATGAAGCCAACCGTCTTCACGAAGGTGAAGGTGGCAGAAGGAGATATTCAGAGACGGGAGATGTGCAGCAGCAGAAGGAAGAATGGATGCTCTAATCTGGATGAAGAAGGAGAGGCTGGATCACAAATGCTGGTCGAAGAACAAAGTGCTGCAGAGGTCAAGGGAGTAGTAGACTGTACTTATTTAACGGTATACATTATCATCGCATCCATCGTCCATTTTTGCTACAGTGTGCGCTTGACTCGGTTGGGAGGAACACGTGTGCTCAACCGGGGCCTGGGCTGAGGCACAGTACCATGCATGCAACCCGGGTTATGGTGCTCTGCAGCTATTAATGGGGAAGTTTATTAATGTTTGCGCTTTTTTTCAATATGAATGGGTAATAGAGCATGTTTGTTGCTCTAATGACTACAAACCCAAGCGTTAGCTATTTTCTGAGACCGGTAGTGTTTCTACAAGTGACGGGTGACTTTGTGCTGACCTTGGGCTTGGGACAAATGTTTCATTTCAAAGATGCATCCAAGAGGTAAACGATGGGAATGCTGCCGCAAAGCTTGTTCATAGCTGTCAGGTTTCCACCAAGGGACAAAGTCTCTATGTATCCTTTTTAAATTTTTAAAAATAAAATAAATGGAAAAATACTGTAATCTGGGCGTGTTGGCTTGTCTCAAATTGTATTGAGTGCAAATATCTTAAATATAGAGTTGTAAATAGGGCCATGGCACGCAGTAAAGAGACTGTGGAGTGTTTAACATGCTACTTTATTCAAATCAGCAAGTCCCCTTACAGTACATTACCGTAATGTCTTCTGTCAGAGTCTTCCTTCTTTGCTTCGTTGGACCGCTGCGTCTCTCAGGCACGCAGCTGCTGTTTGCATGAGGTATTAGGAACTCGCTCGCAGTGAAAGGTACTATCGGCACCAATTATTTCCATTTCAGCTGTGCCGGGGTGAAAGTCAGCAACTGCACGCTGTTGTTCAATCTCTGATGCGCTCTGCAATCCGGACAGTAAAAGCTGAAATACCTCTGAGTTATCTCTTCCAGTGGTTGTTCCTGCAGGCTCGAAACATAAAGTACAATTTTGTCTGTAGGTGTTGTGTTTAACCACAAGCAGAGGAAATGCATCACTTGCTGAAGACGCTTTTGTGTCAGATTGTAATCGTGATCTTTGACATACAGTGAGAACCAGGAAGGAAAATGCAGAAAGATCAAACATGACCTTCACCTGTACGGAATATATCTACGTTGCCAACCAAACGTACAGATCTTTTTAAGTGATTAATGCTTTGGGACATTTTTATTAATGCCTTTTTTTTTTTTCAAGAGAACAGCTGGAGGCATCTTTAAAAGGCCTGAATCTTAGGAGGGTGTCTCAGCAGTTCATAAAAAGCCATGTCCCTGTGTTGTCTTGCAAGCTGGGAGCCTGGAAAGCTCTAGCTGCTCAGAGAATCTTGGTCCACAGCTTAGATTCTCTCTTTCACACAGGAAACACATGGTCTTGGATTGGATTTAGACACAGGCGAGATGGAAGCGTGCAGTGAAAGGCACAACATTGGCATCTACTTCTTTGCTAGTGAGTCTGGGAAAGTCTTGGGCCTCAGTCTTCCAAGTGTTATGCTGGTGGCAGAAGGGGCTCAACTCACGCTAATAACACGGCCTCTCTTTTTCCCCACCTTCAAAACCCTCCTGAGAAACTGCTTCCTTTGAGGGACCCTCTCAGGCCGACTTTCGCAGGGATTGTCTCTCTG
The DNA here is from genome assembly GCA_009819775.1 of Phoenicopterus ruber ruber. NCBI lineage: Eukaryota > Metazoa > Chordata > Aves > Phoenicopteriformes > Phoenicopteridae > Phoenicopterus > Phoenicopterus ruber. Next base: position 7,348,731 of record CM020219.1, read on the forward strand.
CGAGACCATGTACGTCGTGATGCTATTCCATAGGTCGTGTGTCTCCGAGCTGGAGAGTGAGCGTTACAGGGCAAGGACCTTCTCAGCTCACCAGTCTGTAAAATACCATGGCAATTTGCAGCAAATAGTAATACTAATAACCTCTAATAAAATGGCCTTAAAAGGCATGATATAGAATTAGGATCCCTGTCTAGAGACTGAAGCCTGTATACAGGACTTAAGAGCACAGGTAACAATTTTTTTAGGATGTCTTAAATGAGTCTGCAATAGAAACAATTTGAAATGTCTTTGAACAAATTTTTTTTATAGCGAGTTTTATCGGAAGAGGATTACAACAAATAAAAATCTCTCCCCACACACAAACCTAAGGCAAATATAATCTAGGTTTTCCCCAACTTTGAAAAAGTGACATGATTGTGGTTGCATAAATAATAGTTTCGCAAAATAAAATACCGATACTTGTATTTAAAGTGATTTCAACATCAGCTTTCACTGTCAAGCTGGTATCACTAAAAGAGGCAGAAAAGCATAATTTATGAAGAAAATTAATGAAAAATAACACCAAATTTACATCAGTTTCGGATAATCCTGGGAATTCTCAGCAATTAAGATGCTGCTTCTTCCAAAGCGTCTGTGCTGTTCTACCATAGCCACATACTGAAAGATCTCAGGTTTGGTGGAAATCAGTCATTTTGCACAGCTCTGTGTAGTGGGTGTGAACAGGGATTGATTTATTCCACACAGCTTTGAAATTCAAGTGAAATTGCAAATCCTATAGTCATCACTGCTCTTTCTAATATATGCCTCCTACATAGTTGGCATATACTGTGCGCTACTAATTAAACCCCAGTGATTAAAAAAGCCACCTTTTTCAGTAGCTGAGATTAGAGTAGGCTGGTTTCATATCATTAGATTTCTTTATTTATCTTTTTATATTTAAATCTGTGGCTTTTGAAGCTGAAATCTGTTTCGGAGTGTCATTGCATGCATTGTTGCTACTAAAGCAAAGACAAGCAGAGCAGACGGGTTCCTATTAATAGCAGCTCGTCCGCAGCATCCCGGTGAAGCTGGGGTGGCTTAACCTAAAGGATTTCTGTAGGGATTGGTGCAAGCTTCAAAACTCAACACAAGAGGGCTCCAGTTCCTTTTGTCAGGAAAGAAATGACAGTTGCTGAAAAGAGCCCAGCAAGGCTGAGAGGAGCAGTTCCCTCATGGTGTAGCGCTGGAGCACGGTGACAAAGAGCAGCACGTAACCGCTGGCAGAAGATGTCTTGTCTGTGCCTGGCTCGCCGTTCCGCGGGGGACTGAGACACAAAAACCTGGAATAATCGCAGCGTGAATGTATCTGTAAAAATGAATGCAAGCCTGCGGTGTATGAAAGCCTGAGGTTTTGTGCTCAACCACCGACAGATTGGGGAAAGGTCAAGAGATGTTCACCCTGACTGCTCCAGCTCTTGCAATCTCCAGCCTGACTCGGTCTTCGTCTCCTCCTCACACACCAGCTCCGAACCAGGCAGGCCAGCGGCACGCGCTGCCATTAGCCCTTGTCCGTGCGTACATGGGCAGGAGAGCCGTGGCTTTGAGGCACCCTGGCACCAGGCTCTCAGCTCGGGAAGACACAGCATCCCATCCGATCCGAGGGAAGGTGGTCGCAACAAGTCATGCTGCCACAGGGTTTTCCTCAAGCCATCCTGCAGCTGCATACCCACCGCCTCCTGTGTTTCACAAGCCCTGCCTTCGTAGGTTGGGCTCCACAAGGGGAAGGAGAAGACCTGTCCAAGAAGGACTTAAATCAGAGGCATCCTAAAAGTGAATATCAAGGTTGCTATGATGTAGGCTGGACTTTCTGTCAGCAAACGGTATAAAAGTAGCCTTACCACCTTCCCTAGTTCTTGTTGGGGAGAAGGAGTAGTGTGGCCTGGGGGCTGGAGCCATGGCTGGGGAACTCAAGTGCCTTTCTTCCATTCTTGGTTGTATGATGAGCTCCTAAATGACCAGGGGACCGATCATTTCTGCCTGTGAGAAGGAGATAGTGGTGCTGCTGTTGTAAAATGCTTTGAGATCTCCTGGTGAGAAGAATGCTATATAAGAGCAGTGTTTTACTGTTGTTAGCACATGTGGAAGTTGCTGCCGGAGCATCTTCTGGGAAGAGGTGACCATGCTGGAGCCTGCTCTGCCCCGGCAGACTCTCTGGGGCTGTCTCCTTTTTCTCAGGCTGCTCTGGGAAGGCTGCTCCAGTTGTGCAAACACACCGTTGTCTTCGTATGCACAGAAAGTAGCTGCTCGCCAGGGTCTGCGCACTTGCTAATAGTAATACAGGAGGAAGGAACTGCAGATTTGCTAGAAAATACGTGGGCTTCAGAGGAAGCAAGTAGGAAAGACATTGTCAATCATCTCTGAAAATAGCCCACAACGGAAGGAAGGAAACGGATGTCCGTCATTTCTGCCGCTCATCTCTCATTTCCCCTTGGAAAATTTTATTCCAAAATCATTACAAGGCAAATCTGCTTTCTGGGGAAGACGTTTAGAGCCTACCACTGCTTTTCGGTGCTATAAATTATTTGAACTGAATGTTTTGATTGATACTAGTAATTAAATTATTTCCCTTGTGATGGATTTCTACCCTGTGTGTCCTGGGCAAGAGGCATCCCGTGGAAGTACTGCATTCCAGACAGGCAACTCAATGCACCCAGGAGGGATGGGGCAAAAAAGGAACACTTCTCTCTGCGGTCGCTGGCAGCTGGCAAGTTTCAGCAAAAGGTTTGATCGGGCTGAAAGTTGTAGTGAGCCAGAATGAAACCATGCAGCACTTCAGGTGTGGACCATGAGAGTAGGATCAGGCTGGATGTGAGTAATGATGCTAGTAGTAGCAGTAATAATAATGATGATGATGATAATACCTAATAGAATTAGGTATTAATTATTAATTTGAAGCACTGCATGAAATATGGCCACGGTACACAAAATGACTCATAGGTGGACCTCGCTAAAGCTCACAGTGCATTTGTAGCAACACTGATTTCAAATATTTTCTGAATGTTCTCAACCCTGGGCACGAGGAGGAAAGCCCCACTTCCACTTGTACTTGAATGAGCTCTCTAAGTTATCTTAGTTATCACCCACCTCTGTTCAGTGGTTTGCCTCATTGATGTCTCTGTTCTGCACACCCTCAGCACCAGAACGTGTCCTTGGAAGGGGGATGCTCTGCCACCTTCTGCTGTCTCCACTGCAGGAATCATCTTTCTATGTTTAACAGAGCTTTTCAAACTTCTTCCTGCTGCTCTGACCCTTTAGTACGCGAGCAAACATGGCCAAGTGGTGGAGAGGGCTCTTGCTGAAGTAAGGGTGTCTCCCCCAAGATGTATCTCCCCCTTATATGATTCAATGGACGAATGAGTGTTGGCACAAGGCAGTGTATACTCTCAGGATTTTAACATGCTTTTTACAAGGAGGTGGTAACTCTCGTGTCTCTGATGGGAGGAATTATGTGCACTTAGCAAGTTGCTGGTATTATGGCATGGACATGTGCACATGGAGCTTGCACGGCTGAGTGTGTTATGTCACAGGCCGTTTCCTCAACTGTGTAAGCAACTGCAGAGCCAATTCACCGTCAGACCCGTTGGCACTTCATTCCTTAAGAGCTTAATCTTGCAATCCTTCCTACTGCTAGTAGCCCCTACTCACGTGAGTAAGCAGATCTTCCACTTCAGCCCTTGTAGCCTGTAAGCTGCTCCCTGTTCCTAGAAAATCCTCAGTGCCGGGAGGCTTTCCAGCCTTAGCGTTGTTGCTGTCATGTTCTTTGCAGCCATAATATTTATTCACTAAAAGCCACCTCATTCACTCTGACCTGGCTTTTGAATGAAGATGGTGGCAGAGAGCCTGCTGGCTTCAGTTCTGCAGGCTCGGAGGCCTTATCTAAGGAGCTGCAGCCTGTAAAGCGCAGAGCACTGCCATCGGGGCCAGGCAAAGGCTAAAGCGTGGGCCAAAAGGTTAATCGCACAAACCGACTCCGCTGCCGCTCTCTGAAAATCACTCCCATGCTGAATTCCTGCGGAGAGCTCGGCACTGCCCAGGGTTTAGCTCTGGCAGTCAATAATTTGCGGGGTTTCATGGCGCAAGTTATTAACCTTTCCAATGTAGTGGTTCTGTGGAGCCCCATCCCTTAAATGGCACCTCTGCATAAACTGCACGCTCTGACCCTCCAAAAATGCAAAGGTTCTTAATGAAATTCAGCTTTAGAAAATGCAGGTGTTGCAACACCTGTTTTTACTCGGACAACACGTTAATGCAATTAGTTGCCCAAAGCCTTACTGTATGGGGAGAAATGCACACGAGAGCTCGAGGCATCGCTGCAAGCAACAAGTATCTCTTTTCTTTCTGGTGTCAGAATTAGGAGACAAAAAGTTTCATGGGTGGTCCACACTGAAGGGACAAATCTTTTCCTTTTCTTTTCCCTCCTTCACAAACAAGCAGTAAAGAATACATCGCTTTCAGCGGGCAGAATGTCCCTATCGCTTTTAATTGCACCTTTCAGCGAATTTACTAACTGCTCCTTCGGCATTTGTTAGCCAGGGGCCCGAGCGTGAAAGGTGGTTATCTGAAGTGTGCGCCGGGAGGCTGAACTCGCTGTGGGGTTGGCGATATCCAACCCTGGGCCTTCTCTGATTACATTCTCGCCCAGTCTAAGAGGTATATTTTTGACCTGCTGTAAAAATAAAGCCAGAAAGCTATATGAGATTTTGTTTTCGTGGTTCTTAGAGAAAGCAGCTGCCCACATTTGGTCGGATTTGAAGTGAATTGCCTGTTTTGTGTCGCCTGTATTACATAGTCACAGGTTTCACAGACCTTTATGTTTAATTAATGCCTCCCATCCGCATGCCGTATCTCCAGGCAGGTCTCAGCAGTTACCCAGATGGCACCAGTTTAATTTCCAGTGCGTCTCCTTCGGCCTCTCTACTGTCCCCTGGAGCTGGCTCCCCATTTAAGCACACTGCTTTATAACCTGGTGACCGTGGGAAAAGACTTTTTCGCGCTCTGATATTTCGGAGTGTTCCCATGAACAGTGAACGTCTGTGTCCAAGCCCAGGCAGATTTTCGTTCTACGTGAGGAGAGGAGCAGCTGGCCCGGTGGTCAACCAGCGACGCCGTATGGTTGGCACAGATGTGGTTTGCGAACAGAGATGGAGTTTCAGGCAGCTGGCTCACTCCTTGGCTTTGCTACAGGCTCCGTTTGGGGTTTTGCCCGTGGCACGGAGCTACCTCTGCTGTCTCTGAGCTCCAGGTACTCTGGGCTTCTCTGGGACATTTTGTCTAATGACTTCTTCTTGTAGAATTAGATGTGGGTGGATGGGAGGGGTTCCTGCTTCCGCTTCTTGACTTGCTTCGATGTTCATCCCATGGCAGCAGCCAGAGAGAGGAATCGGCTCCATCGCACGATTCAGCAGCAGAAGCAGATCCAGGGCTGCACGCCTTGTCTTGGGCTGGGGACAGTATGACGCCCTGGGCAGCCACCGTGCTTGCCTTGCTCGTAGCCTTCAGAGGAAGAAACCTCTGCCATACTCAGGGCTGGCACAAGCGGAACATTTGCTCCTGTAAATTCATCCCCACGGAAGCAGAGCTTGTTCAGATGGCTGGCTCATGTCTGAAGTCTTTCTACGCGTGATGCAAGTTGTCATTAACTTCATAGTCATTTTGAAGGGGAACTTACTGCTTGCTGGAGTATTGGATTGGCAACATCCTCAGGACTTGGACTCTTAGTTTGAATATGACTTGGACCACACCTAAAAAGAGTTATTTAAGAAAGCAGAAAAAGACTGACCGGTTAAGCTGACTTCTTGTACAGCCAGATCAGATGGTTATTAGTATTGAACATGTTTTCAGGTGTGTAGTTCTTCCTGGTAAAGCGAAGCATGTACGAGCATGACTTCAGCAGAGCTGATCAGAGATCCAAGATCCTTTAGGAGCGTCGCTACCCTCACCCGAGAAAGAAAATGGGGAGAGCTGCTTAAAAATGCTTCCCTGTCTTCTTTTCACATTCCTCCAATGTTACAAAATACAGCACCCCTGACCGGATTTTTGTATATGCTGCAATTCCATTTTAAAAATGGTAAATTTATAATATGTATAAATATATGCCCGTATTTTGTACATAGCTACTTTTTATTATTTCGGTGCAATTTTTTTCAATTTCATCTGTCCTGGATGTGTGTTCAAATGTGTCGTTTCCTCCCGAGGACCGTAATTTTTGTACTGTGGGCAAAGAAGCCTCAAAAGAATAAGGTTTTTCAGGCAAAATACCCAGGGCACAATATCTGCTTTCATAAAGCTCTGGACATGCTGTTTGCCATTTCCTAATCTTATTCCTGGGTTTTTTTAATGCTGCTGGAGACTAACTTCTGGTGGCAAAGTCCTTGTACAGAAAAAAGTGAATATTTTGACCAATAGCCTGAAATCACACATTCTTTCATTGAAAACAGTTAATTAGGAATTGAGCTCCGAAGTTAATTTCACCAAGGTCATTCCCTGTTCTATTGGGTCCAGTGACCCTATCTTAAGTAATCACGGCATTAACATACAAGGTTATAGCTTTCTTTTCAGTTGATGACATAATCTCTTTAATTGGTGTCAGGAGGCCTGCTTATGAAAGAACCATGGAAAACACCTATAGACTATAATTTTACTTTCCCCATTCACAGAGCAAATGAAACAAGCCTTAAGAATGTACTAGAGGCTCATTACATCTCCTGCCCTGTCAACACAAAGCCCCTCCGTTCCAGCCAAAGCATTAGGAATGATCAATTCTGTTTACTTCTAACTTCAGCCTGTGAACTATTAACCTTTTCAGCAAAACTGGTGAATAGTAAATGTCAGATAATCCTCTCTGAGAAAGTTAAGAGGGTAGATAATGCATTTTAATTGATTAAAACTTGCATGAACCAAAGTTTAAAATATCAACAGGAGAATCCCTTGCGATTCCTGGTTTTGGTGGGACGCAATCCAACTATTCCGCGTTGACCCCGGTGTCCACTTTAATTTTATCTTTTCTGAGATAAAACTTTTCTAAAAACCATACCTGCAAATGAAATCTCCCGCTTAGCAGCAACTCTGCGTTTCGAAGGCAAGGTCCCTTCCGCAGCTGGTGTGCGCTGGCTCAGCAGGCGAGGAGCTACACAGAGTTAAGCTGGGGCAGGATTTACACGGGTTGTTATTGTGGGTAGATTTAAAACAAATATCCCTATTGACCATATTTACAAAGCTCCAGAGATAGGTGTAAACACTTTTATGTATTCTCTTCATTTTATAGTACTAGGAGTTTCTTCTTAGTCTAAATATTTGCCTTTTTTTTTCTTTTTTCAGCAATTTGGACTGTTGCATATTCTATGATTGATCCAACTCCTTCACAGGGGATTTTCTTTGTAACTCCTATGAAATCTGTCGGCGCTGTCTGAGTGACAGAGGACCTTAAATTCTACAGTAAACAGCACTACACTGTTTCTGGAGATAGCAAGATATATTTCACCAGCACCACAATTATTCACATCTTCTGCTTTTTTTTTTCCCCATTGCTTTCCTCTAAACCTTCTACTGTTTCAGGTTTATAGCATCTCTTTGAGGGATTCACGTAACCCACTTTTCTACTGTTGCACATTACCTTCCGATCATTCCCAGCTTCGGGAAGCTCTCCTTTAAGTTCCTATTTATTGGCTGAAATTATCTTCACATTTTTTGTACAATTTTTATTTTTCAGTTGGAAATAAATTACGGCTTTGTTTTAAAGCGGGAAGAAAAATGTTGAAAATTAATGGTTTTTTTTTCAAAGAAACAATCCTTTTTAAGACAGAAAATTTTAAAAATAAAACTCTACTTTTTCTCGGTTGTGGGTGCACAACACCTTCATGGCAGCTCTTCCCAATCCTTTATTTTTTAACAACCTTTGTTGTATTCCATTGGCGTGAATACTGCTTACATTAACCCTCCATATCTTCAGAGCCATGGTTATGAAAATAAAGGAAACAAAGAACCCAACTTGTTATTTGATACACAGAACTATGCAAAATAAGAATAAATATTACCCTGGCAAAAGCACTGATACGGAAGAGAAATTGTTAAACATGTTTCGATGAGCCAGAGAATAAACTCGGCATTACCCATCTCTTATTAGCGAAGCATTATTCCACTGTTATCCTTATTCTGTGAGATGATCCCTAAGGAAAGCCCACACCAATTGCCCCTGGCTCTGCCGTGCCGAGTACAAAAAAAAACAAGATCTAGGTGTAAGTTGTCAACTGAGATACATCTATGGGCATTTTTTTCCCCCAACTTGCTATGGGTCAGAGCAGCCCCGTACGACAAGCTGGGCTCTACGGCTGAAGTCAGCCGGGGAACGGATGGTCGGTTGGGTAGAGCGAAGTCAAGGACGAGGTGAACTGTGGCCAGGTCTGTCCCCTTCGCAGGCACCAGAGGTGGCAACACGCCCTGCGAGTGCCTGCTGGTGCTCAGCCCCACGAAGGGAAGGGGGCACCTGGGCAGGAATGGGCAGCCGGGGTTATAGGTGCAAACAGGGAATGTGTTTTATCACTGCTGGAAATACCCCCGGGGTGAACGATGGCCCTTGCCTTTCATCCCTTCCCTCTCGAGAAGAGCAGAGGGTGGAAACAGCTGAGCTGGAGTGAAATCCAAGTGGGTCTGTTTTGATGGGATGAAGTATTGAACCCATCAGCTTTATCCTGGACTGTTACAGCCTCCAAGTGATGCTGTTCTGTAAGCACCAGATTATGAATTATACTGTCACCTTTCCCATCTTCTCTTTTAGTTTTTTCAGTCTTTTGTGTAGCTTTTGGGGGGACAAACCCCACCGCTGCGTTTCCTGGTGCACAGGCACATGACTTTTTTTTATGCTGTGGAGCATGAAGAGATGGCAGTTCTGCATCCAGGGAGGAAAGTGCTGTTCTACCTGCACTGCCAGGGGTTTAGACAGTGAAGTGATGGGGCTTCTGCCAGTGCAGCTGGGAGCCTGCTTTGTTATCCAAGGAAGCTGCGTTTCCATGATGTTCCGTACCTGTGCTGTGCTCTGGGACTTAATGGGATCCGTTCCCTCTCCTCTGCAGGCTCAGTTTTAGATGCAACAATGTGCTCTCCACAGATGTGCTGATTAGCACATTAGATTCCAGAAGCGACTCCACGTCACTTCTGGGTTACCACTGGTTTATCTGGAGTCGCACAGTTGCAGAGCCAACTGGTTGATGTCAAAGGAAAAGCTTGTCGTGTTATTGCTGTTATCTGCACTTGTGGAGCTCCCAGGATGCTGATCCTCCACTGCATTAGGTGCTCTAGAAACAGGACAAACGAACCATTTCCATCCCAAAGAGCTGAGCGTGTCAATTCAGCTCAAATCCCTCTTCAGAGGGCTTGTTTTCTTCTGCTGAGTTTGCTGTGGGCATCCGTGTGAGCTGGATGAGGCTGTAGTGTCTCTCCCATTCTCTTCTTCTCTCCTTCTCCTAGCTTCTGGACTCAAAACAAGACGTACCAGTAAGTCTCAGGAAGACACCCAGCCCTCCTGGTCCAGCACCCTCAGCTGTCTGGCGGTGGCAGCAGTGACACTGCTCTGTGAGGAGCACTCACCCAAACGTCTGCCATGGACCACAGTAGAATTCACTGTGCCAAGACTCAGGTCTTTTAAACTCACCCCCGTGTTTATTCTTTGCATTCAGGTAATCGTTATCTCAGAGCACAATCGTGGCATTAATGCAGAGGTGGGGATGTGTGTATGTGGGTGCACAGGTCGTTCCCGGGTTTGCTTATAACTTACTGCGTGGACTCGGTAATAAAAGAACTCTCCTTCTCGGACAGTGGCACTTCTTAGTTAGCCAAAACAATTATAAAATATATTCTGCCCTCCGCACCCCAGCTTCCCTTCGGAAGGAAGGCAGCTTCCCCCCAGTGCAGAAACACACCACGGTTTTCTTATTTGTCTTCTCTTTTTTCAAACTTGTTTAAGTCTTCAGGAGCCGGTCTTGCCCATTTAGCCACAAAATGCGTGTGCGTGCATGCGTGCGTGTGTGTGCTTCCAGTGAAAAGAAGGGAAAAAACCCACAGGTTTGAGTTTGTACAATGTTTGCCCCTTTTCCCAGCAGGGATGGGTTTTGAGAGCCAGGAGACAAAAAGCATGGCCTCAACAAGCTGAATTTAAAAAAGAACATCATTTTCATTATGTAGTCAATCTCAATTACAAGCAAATGTTTTCTCTGTTGAGACTTTTCTCTTTTCAGAGCATTATGCAAGCCTCTTTTGTGGGTTGAGAGAAAGGATCAGTGGTCAATAGGGAGCAGAGTGTTGTGTACAGTGGATTTTTGTATCCTTTAGTCTACTACATAATGCGTTTTGTCAGGAGAACAGCCCAACATCCTGAGCAGATTTGCTGAATTAAAGAGCACAGCAGGGATAGGAAACTTGTTGCTAGGTGACTGACAACTGCTGCATGTCAGTATCTCTGCGCCGGAGGTTCCTCTTCCCTTTTCTTCCACCACTCAGTCTTGCCTTTTAATCTGCATCTATAATTAACTCTCTTAATACCGTGCAGCCGTTTCTTTCCCTTTTGCGTCAGATGGCTGTATTGCTGTTATTTAATTTCGAACGGAGAGGAAAAACTATTTCGTTTTTGTGCTTCGCTTGGCGGGGAGAAGTTGGGAGCTTTATGCAGCGCAATGTCTCACGTCTGCGCTGGATGAGGTGGCTCTTAAAAGGCATTTCAGAAGATATCTGCTCTTTGTTCATCTTAATGCTCAGTGAAACATTTCTGTGTTTACCGTTCTTTCTAAAGCCTGTTTGTTTCAGTTCAACTTAATTGAAACGCGATTGCTTTTAACTGTTTAGGTTTGGTGACCTTCCAAGCTCTTTCACTTGTGTATTTTGCAAAATAGATTTTCTTTGTATGAGGCTCTTTCTTCAATGACTGGAAATCAAGGGCTGCATCTGGCCTAGATTTGTAGTGGCAGAAGTCAATTAAACAACAGTGTTTACCCTGCTTATTTTTACTCTTATTTTTCATGCACAGACCAACCATCCGTCACATTTGTGAAGCTCTGTGTTGTTCTGAGGATGGAGCTGCATTCAAGAATTACATCCCTAGTTTACACCCATCGTTCGCTCTGGAAATGCATTTATTTTAATTTTAGTTTTTATTCCAACAGCTGATCCAAAATACATGGTGTTTAGTGAACGTTCTAATTGCAGGAATGTGATTATTTGCTTGGGTTTTTATTAGAAAATGACAAGAAAATATACGTCAACCTTTATTCTGGGCGCTCTTTAAAATAGCACGCTTTCTTCTGCATTGTATGTGCTTGCGTTTTGGGGAAGCTGAATTCAGAAGTTCAAAGGAATTAAAACAACAATGAAAGCTCTTATTTTTTCCTTGCAGGTTTGTAATAAAGCTGCAATCACGGAAAGCATGTACCTTAGACACTCTTTGTACTGAAAATTAGACAGCAATTTAAGAAGAATAGCCAAGTAGATTTAAGAAGTGCTGCTGGTGGAAATAGGTGGCGGTCATTGCTTCTAGGGGACTGTCCTCTGTTTGCTCAGTACAGCGTTGAACTTGGGTAATTTAAAGAGAAAAAAAAAATCCCAGAGACTGTTAAGTTGCTGGTTCTAAGCAGGAACTCCTTCCTCACCAGTGTAAAAGGCTTTAGCTGTAAATTATACCACTTCTGTGACACAGCTCCACTGAGGGCAGATTAGGTCACCGGGAGCAGGTAGCATAATGAGCGCTGCCTTATTAACGTCCATGATCTCCGACTTCAAGTTTGTAGCCCAGGAATGTGCGTGGAGGGACTTTCACCCACCACCGTGGTGGTGTTTCTCCTTCCCTTTAGCCAAGGGCAAAATCCTGCCCGGGGAAACCCGGCTTCACGCTGGAGCAGGAGAGGAAAACTCTGCGGTGTTTGGAGGAGCAGCACACGCGGTAATAGGGAGGGCCAGGAGAGGGCAAGCAGTGAGGAGACACCAGCGTGGGGCTGGGTTGGCATCCAAGCCTTGAAATATGGGGTATGAGAAAACCCGCAGGGGCTGATCAAGAAGCACCACGCACCCATCAATGACCACCCTGTTCAGCTGAGGCTTTCCAACCCAAACAAGGTACAAACCTAGTCGCACTCTCATTAGCTTCTCGGAGGCCAGAAAAGGGAGATAAAGACTTTATCCCTTCAGGCAGAAGTCTGGCACTGAACTGCAGCCATTTCATCCTTTTTTGTGCACAGGGAAGCCAGCACCAGTGCTGAATAAAGCAGTGTTGCCTTACGCTCTTCTGGCTGCTCTGAGACCAGGGTTTGCTCTTCAGCCTTTGTACAAGGCTCAGGTGTGCTGGGACAGGCGTGCAGATCCGGGGCAGGCTGGGGTGGGATGCAGGGTCTAAAGGGTAGGCTGTCACGTCCAGTGCGTTGTGGCAACATGGTGTTGTTAGAGTGATGTTCAGCGTGTCCTAATTTCTTCACAGTGGTATGTCACCCACAATTGCGCTGACACATTTTGCAGTGAGTTTTGGCCAAGTAGAGCAAACACCGATCCTTTTGTGTGATGTTGTGGATCAAGTTCTGCTCCCTTTACTCAGGTAAAGAGTCTCTTTGAAGCCACCTGGAGAAGGTGAGTTGGATCCATGCTACTACTTGCGGGACTGGCTATGGATTCAAGCAGTTGCATTAGTTAGTCTGAGTTGTAATCATAATCATTGATTGATATTGAAAACTTGGTGATTAAATTATATGCTATTAGTGACAGGGTCAAGCTCATGGCAGTCCCTCAGCCTGGAGCTCATGGTCTAAGCACAGAAACAAGTTCTTGTCTTTCTCTCCCTGACTCGCAAGGGTGATGGACACACAAGTGTTATGGCAAAGTAGACAAAAGTGGGATCTTTCTGCTAAGTAACTAAAAGGCTGTGATTTTCCTGAGTGCAAGCTCTAACCCCAGAGAAAGCAACTGCAGCGTCACACAACCCATTCATGTTGGCCTTCACCAGCTCCTGCAGAAGTGCATTACTGCAGGAAAACAGGCTCTCCAGCAAGAAAAGGTGGTACAGACCACCTCCATTCTCATCTGACACCTTTCCTCCCCCACATCCTTGGCTTTCAAGCTCTCTCTCAGGTTTTTCGGTTTTTAATACTCTCCTTGTTGCAGATGCAGCTGTTGCCAGAATCTGCCACTGCAAAGCTGAACGAGCCCTTTGCAGACACTGATCCCCGGGCACGAAAGGGAGAAGAGAAGGGAAGATGAAAGGAGATGGTGGGAGAGAAGGAGACAGCATGGACAGGAGGAAAAGATGACAGACAGAGGTAGGTCTAAGCAAATGCCTTGGTCCCTCATCCAACACTGACCAGTTTCTGGACACAAGATCTACCCCGTATGGGGCTGTTTTCCCAAGTGTTACACATAAAACTATGATAAATTCTATGACCCTACTGGCTGTACCTGTGTTGCCCTTGCAGGAGAAAGGTATTGTATGGGGCAGGAAGATCATGCGAGAAATGGGAGACATGGCTCTCAAGGCAGGGTCTAGTGTCTAGTGCCTGGAGAAGCTTCCAGACTTCTTCAGGAGAGAAGTTCTGGCCATGCCATGCCATGCCTGTGAAGTACAAGGACATGAAGAAGGGCGGCAAGACAGACTATGCCATTAACTACTCCGAGGTGACACCTGCTTGCCTGCTCTCCTGCATGGGAACGATGAGATTCCGTCCTTTCCTCCAGTGAAGGGAATGAATTCCCAATTCATATCCCACCTCTTTCTTTTCCTACCTTGCCATGCAATGGATCTTCTACTTGGCTGTATCCTCATTTGTGCAGCACTGGAGACAGATCACTGTTTCTTGCTATGGATTTGTTCTCTTACCTGGAAAAATTTGTGCAATACCCAGCCTCCTCCATACAAAGTCTGAGATAAAAGGTTGGGTACTGTGCGAGGAATACGACAGAGCATCAGTCATCACGTCTGCTTTGCAAAACATATGCAGGCACCAGCTAGGGCTTCAAATAGACTCCCAGGGACTCCTTTGCTAGGTAACGCGTAGGAAATACTACTTATAAAAGAGCATGTTGCCCACCCACTGATGAAAAAGACAGGAATCCTACGGGTAGAGGAAGAAGCGTGGAGTCGTGGGGCTGGAACAAGCAGCCCCTCAGCATAGAATCATAGAATCGTTTTGGTTGGAAGAGACCTCCAAGATCATCGAGTCCAGCCATCAACCTATCACTACCAAGTCCTCCACTAAATCATATCCCTCAGCACCACGTCTAAATGCCTTTTGAATACTTCCAGGGATGGGGACTCCACCACCTCCCTGGGCAGCCTGTTCCAATGCCCGACAACCCTTTTGGTGAAGAAATTTTTCCAAATATCCAATCTAAACCTCCCCTGGCGCAACTTGAGGCCATTTCCTCTTGTTCTGTCGTCTGTTACTAGGGAGAAGAGACCGACCCCCACCTCGCTACAACCTTCTTTCAGGTAGTTGTAGAAAGAAAAGTTCTAGAAAGTTGTAGCATGGGAAAGTCCTGCTCAGGGCTGTCCAGCCAGTTGCTCTTCCTCAGTGCAGGTTTTTTTTATAGTTAAGAGAATAAACCTAGACTTAGACATGTAAACTGGAGAATACAATATGTGTTTTGTATCCCAAACTATCCTTGACCCACTAAAAGGAGAAGCAGCTCTGCACCTCAGCGATTCTTTCCTGACTCGTCTTGATCTCCCTTATTAATAAATTTATGGACTGTGAGATGACTCGGCCAGACTGTATTCTTGTCTAAATTTAGCAGTCAATTTGGTTTATTGCTTCAGGGCTGCACTGAAGAAGAATCAACAAAAAAGCATCCCTTTTTTTTTATCACTGGAGTTGAAAGTGCATTTGTGTGAAAATGGATCTGAGCTTGGAAATAACAGCAATTAATTATTTATTAAGCACACACTGGGGACGGGCTTTAAAAAAAAATCACATCGCACGTCTTTTGCTCAGAGTCACCCGTTTCTCCTTTGCCTGCTTGTTGCCTGTGTTTTGCACTGGGTCTGCCAGCACCATTCCCTGGGCCCAAATGCAGCTACAGGAGACCGGGGCGAGGATGCGGATGTCTCTGAGCTAACACAAGGGAAAGAGGTGCTCTTGGTGATGGACTGATGCCGTAGCTTCTTTGGGGCAGGTTTCTGCCGTTTCAGAAGCCTATAAAGCATCTCCCATATTTTAATCTGCTCTGCTGAGAAATAAAATTAAATCCTTTCAGTGAAATCAATAGGACCAAGTAAAACTTATCTGGAGCCATCTGCTGCCTAGTTAGAGCACAAAGAGACACGGTTTCCCAAATTACTCTTTCAATGGAAAATGAGTAGCAGGTTTTATAACAGAATTTCGTCTTGCGGGAAACCAATCAGAAATGCTTTTGTACCCGAACTTAGTCCCTGGCTGCATCTCTCATAATCTCTCACTGAGGCTCCAGCTCTGGCAACTGTGAAAGAGTCTGCTGTTTTATTTTGTTGAAGAAAAAAACCCAGTGGGAATTAGGTTAAGATCTCCTCTCTTTGCCCCCATTATCAGTCGGTTGAAGAGTTGTTGGTTCAGTGTCTTGTTTTAACTCATTTTCAAGGCTCAGGTGCGTCGCAGTGACGAAAACCCTCGCTGCGTCTTCACTGCGGTCTCCAGTCCCTCTCCTTTTCCACCCATTTCCAACCAGACTCACGAGCCGGGGGCTGGGCAGCACCCAGTTTCACCCGCTCCCGCACCCCTTCTCCCAACTGCCCTGCCTGTGGCACGTGGGTGCCGGGGGCAGAGCAGGGTGCTGGGTCGCACAGAGCGGGAGCATCGAGGAGGGCGAGCCGCGGGGCGAGCACCAGCGACACGCGCGCGCAAGGACGTCCACAGTGCTGACGTCAGGACAGCGTCGTCTGACGTCAGCTTTGCACCCGAGCGACTGCCCCGAGACACAAGCACACGCAGAAACAGGTTCACAAAGAGCAGCTCAGGCTGCTTTGGCCGATTTTCTAGGGGTTTCTTAGTGTTTAATGAAGGGACAAAGATAATTCAGTTCTTCCAAATGCTCCCCAAAAAGCTCTGTTGTTTTGGCTGGTGAGATCTTGGTGAATGTTCTGTGGAGCCCTGGGGTTTTTTACACTTTATTTCAAAAAAACATTAAAATGACAGAGATGTAGAAAATTATCAAAACTGGAATTTCCGTTCACCTTTTTCCTGTTGGAAAATGAAATTCTTTAGAAATATAACCAAACTTGTGTTTGTTTATGGAGCGGGGAGCTCTGATACCATTAAATTAGTTGTGACATTTTAATGTAATTAGACAACATTAGTGTCAGATAAGATTCATTAATGGACCTTGATCTTTGGTGGTTGTTCAAAATTGATTTTTGCACTGGAAATCTATGTTGGATGGAAAAAAAAAAAAAACATTTCATAAATTCACCTTTCTGCTAAAATGCTCAGCTAATTGACATAAGTACATTAATGAGAGCAACACACTAATAGGATTATAACAATATTCCCCCTGCATCAGTTCGAGACCCAGCAGCAATGGTCATTAATTATTGCCTTACAGTAATCCTTGGCAGCTTTTGCAACAGTTGGATTGTCCTTCTTTGAGAAGATCCTTCTGCTTTGTTATTTTTCCCAGATTCGGGGCTTTGCAGTTGTTTATACCAATGTAATCCCATTGGTCAAGACTTCAAGCCTGGGTGTCTAAAATTAGTCTCCTAAATCTATGCTTTGATATGTCTCCAAAATATGGTTGGATTTTCTCCTCTCAGAACAACTACAATTCCAAGGCATCGGGAGAAACATTTAAGATACAGGATGCTTTTGAAGTCAGAGCATAACTATGCATTTGAAGGGGATTTGCAAGAGCAGGAAAGATAAGGGTTCATTCTCACCGAAAGTCAGATTTTCTAAATGTCGTGGTTTGACCCCAGCCAGCAGTTAAGCACCATGCAGCCGCTCACTCACTCCCCCCGGTGGGATGGGGGAGAGAATCAGAAGGGTAAAAGTGAGGACTTGTGGGTTGAGATAAAGACAGTTTAACAGGGAAAGCAAAAGCCGTGCACGCAAGCAAAGCAAAACAAGGAATTCACTCACTGCTTCCCATGGGCAGGCAGGTGTTCAGCCATCTCCAGGAAAGCAGGGCTCCATCATGCGTAACGGTTACTTGGGAAGACAAATGCCATCACTTCCCCTGGCTTTATATGCTGAGCATGACATCATACAGTGTGGAATATCCCTTTGGTCAGTTGGGGTCAGCTGTCCCAGCTGTGTCCCCTCCCAACTCCTTGTGCCCCCCCAGCCTCCTCACTGGTGGGGTGGGGTGAGGAGCAGAAAAGGCCTTGACTCTGTGTCAGCCCTGCTCAGCAGTAACGAAACCATCCCTGTGTTATCAGCACTGTTTCCAGCACAAATCCAGAACACAGCCCCACGCCAACTACTGTGAAGAAAATCAACTCTATCCCAGCCAAACCCAGCACACTAAAAAAATTCCTGGTTTTCCATGTCCAAGCTGAAAATTTTGTCTAAAGATTTTGGCAGAATTGCTCCTCATTTATACTAACACCTTTATATCCCTTGCCTTGACTGTGTTACACCAAAAGAAAATGTTAAAACTACTGAGATACAGGCCAAAAGTGATAAAATAACTCTGGTATTTTGGAACGGACTTGATTTGTAACGTTAAAACCAACAGTGATATTTAATCTTTAAACAACATGGGTTTAGTGATTCTTGTTTATCTTTTACACCAGTTTTTGTTTATCATCTCATTCTATTTGATTTTTACCCCAAATAGTGTAAAACTAAGCAGCTCAGTGTCTGTTGGCACACTGGGCTGCACACAATTCAGCATTTTAGCTGCATTTCTTCCGCTGGATTTTTCTGAACAGAGATTATCTATATTTATATAAAACAGCAGAGATACGAATAATTCCACTGCTATGTACAAGAAACTGTACATTTATCACCAATACCACCCGTCTGCTCAGGGAAAGGCAGTCTAAAAATAGAGAAGATTCCTCTATTTATAAACTAGCTCATCACAGTTAGATTTAACCCACAGTGTTCGGCAACCTTGGGGAAAAAAAAAATGCCATTAATTCCAGGTAGCTTTGAAGCAGGGAAGGTCCAAAGGGAAAGGTCTGAAGAGAGACATTTCCACCTGCAGCTACAGCTCCACCAGCAATTTTCCTTTCGGAGTCTGAATCTGATGCACAACAAAACCATTTACTGCTGAAGTCGAGGAGCGCACACAGAAGTACGACCCTCAACAACAATCTGAGATGAGAGGGTTGTTTCTCAGCAAATATTTTGAAAGCAAATATTTCGAAAGCAAATATTTCAAAACACCATCTCATTATGAGCTCAGGAGATTGGAGTCAATGAAAGTAAATCTCTACAACTGGTACAAGACACCTTTGCACCAGCAAGCACAAACAAGTGGTTTTCAAACAGAGAGGAGTCACTGAGCCTATCCGACAAGATACGGGGATAACGCTCTCCAAGGAGGCAGGACAAATAGGTATCTTTGCCCCAGCCGAAAAGAGGTAGAAAATTAACTGAAATGTTCGCGATTTGGGAATTATGCAATGGCTTGTTCATCTAAATGCACAAGCCAATTACAGGGAGATAAAAATGTAATGCAGAGTAAGGAAGTGATGCTGCAGCATGAAGCAGCCATGCCTCAGTTGCAGTGGGAATGTGCTCTTTGTGCCCCAAATTCCCGCCCACTGCGGTGCCCCCCCAGCTGCCTCCCCTGCTCCGGCAGGAACAGCATCAGTGGCTCGGTCGTGATGCTGCCTGGCCAAACGCTCACGGCCGGACACGGGAACAGCTAAATCCTGCCTGTCCTTCCTTCAGCGGGGGACTAACCTGCCTCTCTCTCCTGTTCCTTCTTGGCAAAACTGTAAGGAAACCGACTGGCAAACGTGATCGAAAATGGCCGGTGAGTTCAGCGGTTGGGAGAAACACAGAGTGATTCCCTCGAAAACAAATCCAACGAAAAGGTGGGATATTTTCCTTAACAAAATGATAGTGAGGGGCTGGACATGCCTAAACCCCAGCTTCACTGCTGAGCCTATCCACCCAGTACTTCTTTCACGTGAACAACTCAGGTTTTTATTGTACTGAGCCTTGAACATGAGCTTTTAAAAAGATGCTGAAAATGGTACGAATTCACGCCAGGAGCATGCAAATCTGCTAAAAAGAAAACCAGATGGATAGAGAGGAGGAATGAAAGCAGACTTTGTTACGTTCCCAGCTTGCAAAAGACTCGGTATGCAACAGGCGGCCTGGGTAGGTGGGTAGGTGGATAGAAAGACAGGGAAGCCTACGGGCTTAGGGCTAGAAGGTTGTACTGCTAAGCAGTCTAGTTTCCCTCTGTTTTGAGTGATGGTCCCAGTTAGAACATCATTTGCACAACATATATAACGGCCAGTGTGATTTTTTCGTTGTCTTATAACTTACATAGTATCTTGCATATGTGCGAGAGAGCAAAAGAAGCAGCTGTCTGGCTTTACAACCACTTTAAACTGCCCGTGCAGAAGAGATCGCTGCTCTTCACTGCTTCCAGAGCACATCCTTGCCGCTGAGAGAGGCCCTCAGCGAGCACCAATACCTCTGTTCAGGTAGCTTCGATAATTTGTCTGATCAGAGGAAGCCAACGAGTGAGTGGTAGACACTTTCCCATGGGTGGTCTGCAGATCCTCAGGGAGTCGTGTGTGATGCTTCAGAGACCCATGGAGGGAAATAAAGAAAAGTCACCCTTTAAAAGGCATGATATAGTCATGGTTACTCCTGCTGTAAAAAATTTAGACATTTATCAGTCAAAACAAGCCAAAACATCCTTTTTGCCAAGATAGCATAGAATCGTTTAGGTTGGAAAAGACATTTAAGATCATCGAGTCCAACAGTTAACCCAGCACTGCCAAATCCACCGCTAAACCATGTCCCTAAGCACCACATCTACACGTCCTTTAAATACCTCCAGGGATGGTGCCTCAACCACTTCCCTGGGCAGCCTGTTCCAGTGCTTGGCAACACTTAAGTGGCGTCCATATTGTTTAAGAAATACTAATTTCTTAATTATGATTTTGTGGTTCTGGTCCAACCATTAACCATGCCCGTTTTCTTTTCAAAGAGGTGGCAACAGCAACCAGCATCAGCACCAACTCTCAGCTCAAGCTCCTGCTGCAGCGTTGTGCCTCCCCTTGACTCAGCCCCGGACACCTCTGGGGAGATCTCTCTCACAGGACCTCTAGCTCCAGGCTCATGCCAACAAGGCCAGTTGCATGTGTTGGTGAGACTGGAACATGTATCAGGGCAGCAAGGAAGATATGTTGAAATATTTTTCAGAACGCATAATCAAAGCATACTGGCTGATAAGTAGAAACTAAAATAATTAGGAGAGATGGGCTGTGTGGTTCCACAGCAGCCACTGGCTGTATTTCCTGGGAGACGGGCTGAGCCTGCTTTGTTCAGCTCATGTACAGTCAGTGTGTGCTTTGCTTTACGCAACCTGCGGTCTCACAAGTACCCATTTACTGCTCAAGGGAGAGTCGCAAGATTTAAGATTGCATGAAGTGCTCTAAGCATACCGTGGGAGTGTCCATTCTGTCTGGCCTTATGAGCCACATCCCCAAATCCTCTTGTGGACAGGACTCACCAGGACCCTGTCCCATGGAGGCCTGTGGGCAGGTGGGGCTGATGGACACAGAGAGGGCTTCCCACTGCGGGCAGGGGACCAGCAACTGTCCCAGGCTGACCTGAGACCCCGGCTACCTCTCTCCCTCCCCTAGCCCCACCGCCTCTCACACCCCATAGCCCTGCTGCAGGAGCCACAGCTGCCCTCTCCTGCTGTTATCCTGAAGGCACCCAAATCTACATGCCGTTCCTCATGGTGCAGGTAGGACCCCACAGCAACTCGCCATTCCCGTCCCACGGAGCTCACAAGCTGCTTCACAAGCAGCCACCAAGATGGACGGGCTGGGGAAGCATGGGCAAACACACCAGCGCCGAAGCGACATATTCAGCGAGGCTAATGCAGAGGAGGAGCGACAGTTCCTGTTGTCATGTGGTAAGTGGATGAAGCCACCAAGAGTTGTGTTTATTTAAGGTCATGGAAGAAAAGGTTCTTCAAAAAGTATTGAAAGTAGGTGAGGGGGATGACTTTGTGGAACACCTCAGGAAGGCTGTGAATAGTGGCAGGAGGGGAAAATGCCAAGAAGTTCACAAAGAAGCAGATGCACAGGATGCTGAAGTTGGTACAGAGGGCATGGAGGATGCGCGGGGGGTAGCATGCGAAGTGGGGAAGAGCTGGAATTATTCAGGGCACAAAGGCAAGGACAAGGAGCTTGAACAAGATGCAGCAGAGAAAGGGGGAGTTAGTGAGTGATTGAAAAAGGCTGGCTGATCTTGGCAAAGACAGAAAGGGATTTCAACAGCTGTGTTCCGCCTGGGTGGCAGGGACGACAGAGAAAAGGAAGTTTTATTTAATAACTAATAAGCAAATAATTAGCCTGGATTTTTAGCAGTGCAATTTGAAAGGCAGAATTTAGCCCTTTACTTTGCTTTTTCCCCACACACAGATTTTGTTTGATTCCTGCTATTGCTGGAAAGAGCACCAGCATTTTATTCAGCTTTGCTTTCATTCGTATTGAATTTTTTTCCTCAGCCACACGCATGGTAAATGTTTTCATTTCATCCTGGCTCGGAAATGCTCAGAACCCACTTTGCTCTCTCTTGCTCCAGCTCTGTATTGCTGCAAATCCATCGGTAACGTTGCAGCTATCTCCAATTTTCTGCAGATGTAAATGCAAGAAGCGTCAAGCCTTGTATTTGGATCAGGAGGACTGACTGCCTCTTAATAGAAGCATAATGAAACCATCAAGAGTTTTCATTCAATTAGACTTTTTTTTCCCTCTGGCAAATGATTATAACACATTTATAGCATAATGGGCAATTACTTTGTACTCCTTGTCTGTTGACATCTTATTAAGTCTACATTTTCTGTCCCTAACAAAGAGATCATATATAATTGTTAGGAACTACAAGGAATACATAAGAACTACCAGAATACATTTAAGCAGAATGAATATGTATCTGTTAGTGAGACGCATGATATGCGGTGGCAGATTTCTCCACTCCTTTCTGCTCTGGGGAAATCTCAATTACATATTCTCTTATTTCTTCATACATTAACTTCTCCTCCGGTGTCAAGAATGATCTTTGTGCTGCGTGGGTGTGGATTATACAATGAATTCTGTGCTTGTGAATATGAGCCTGAGAGATGCGATGAAGGCTGCAGAGGAAGGTTTTGCCCCTGGGGGCTTTGAAGATATGTGTATTGCTGGGGGTTTTTAAACCTGTAGCAGGGAGGCAGGGAAGGCCGGGCAGGGGCTAGAACTGATGGAGTCGGCTCTGTCGTGAAGCGCAGCAGGTAGTTCTAATGATGACGATGTTTTCTTTAGCTCAATAACATTTCTTACCCAGCCTCTGAAGAACATGAACCTTCCTACGGTGCTCTACCACCTTGGGGTGTCCTGGTGCCAGGCAACAGGCAGATGCGTTCAGCACAAATGGGTACTGATGGGCTCTGTGCGTACATATCCCTGAGAGCAGAGCACAGCCTTTGGATCGGGCTACTTAGCAAAACCCTTACAAGAGGATTTTCACAGAAATCCAGCAGGCCATCATTTTTAAGCAGCAGTCTGCAGAAACCACTCAGGTCACACACAAGCTGCCACTGGTCTGGGACCCACTTGTCTCAGCAACAGTCTGGAGAGCTCATGTACGTGGCAATAATTCCCTTTTGCGTAACTTTCACCCTGCTGCAGCGCTCAAAAGTCTTCAGGAGGCTGGCAGGTGGTGGGCCAGGAGCATCTCTCAGCTGCACTATCCTGGTTTGCTGTCGCCCTGGCTGAATTCCTCTGCTTGGAGATGTATTATACCAGCAAGACACGAGGCCACTGGTTGTGGCAAACTGTGTGAACTTGTGTGGGACATGTACGGGCCTTTGCAAACTGTGGATCATGGAAACACAGGAGATGTTTTGTCTCTGCTTTTGTATTGCAAAGATTGCACTGGAATATACACAAGAATATATCTCCACTGTAACGTGGGACTCTGTAGCTTTTAATACCTTTGGCATCTCTCCATTAAACTGAGGTTAGCAAACACCTAAATGCTTCTCTCCGGGTGCTCGTTGGTGTTCCAGCTCATTGCATTGGAGCTCCTAATAACTGCAGCGTGGCTGTCTCGTTACTGACAGAATAAAGGGCACCAAACAGTACGTACAAAGACCTTTTTCACCTACTTGGGTTTATGCTCTTTCATTATCCTCTGTGGTTACATCCCCGTGACTGATGGGATAAGCAACACCACATCCTGATACTGTTGCCTGGAACGCAGAGCACACGCCAGTAATTCCCACCTGGCCGCTGCAACGGGATCGGTTCACAGCTCAGGAATCATCTTACAAAGAAGAGCTTTAAGAAACAGTGACAGAGTAGCCACCGAGAAAGAGATGTTACTCGGATGCTCTATCCACAGTGTCGGGGGAGCTTGGTCTGTGACAATTTCCGTGGCAGCGGAGTCCACGTCAGGACTGTGGGACGACTGAACGAGGTGATGAAATCAGCAAGTCAGACAAAACCTCTTCATCTGCAAGTCCAAAAGCCACAAACAAAGACTTTTAACCTGAGCACCCAAGTCCTCTTCTCGATCTGCCTCGTACGCCTCCCTGGAGCTTGCAGTAGGGTGCACCCGCGATGGGCAGGGGCACACTTCTCATGTACGTTCTTCAACATTTCAGTTTTAGTGCCCTCATCCAAACACCAAAGCGCTTGTCTGTTTTGAATGCTCTTCGCTGCTGATTCTGACCATTTGCAAGGGACTGAAAGGATTTTTTTTCACCCTTAATGCCAAATTTAGGAGTTTGGATTGCTTTCCTCCAACCTCTTCTGAAACATCCCTATGTGGATGGATTTTCATGTGAGTTAAGTCGGTGCTTCTGCTGATCCCAAGAAACTTCTCAAGTCGTGGGCGATTTATCACAAAGTCAGGGTTAAACTGATGACAGGCTTGGGGTCAAGAAGGAATTTATGCCATAAATCAGACGGACACGTCATTGGTTTAGGGCTACAATTTTTTGCTTTTACCCATAGCGCAGGGTAAAATCTTCTCCCTCATGTCACCCAAGTTCTCACTGACACATAATAAAGGTGTTAAACACACTGAAGGTGTTAATTTAACACACTGGAGGTGTTAAATTTGCTATCGATGTCAGAGAGGCACGCAGGGACATGTCACGACGGCACGCAGGGACTGGCACGTGTGCTGTGCTGTGAGTCTCTCCAAGCCTGATGTCTATCATCAAACAGCTTGTGATGCCAGGGGTGGACTTTGGTGAAATGGAGAGCCCTTTCCAACTCTTTGTCCGCGTGTATCTACGCATTCCTCTATAGAATAAGAATGCAAACATCTACCTACTGTTGGCTCTTGTCTCTTCCTCCCATAGATTCAAGTGTTACTTTTTTTCACGCTCTCCCTAAATTATCCATTTCGCACCCATTTGTCACGGATTTCTTTTCTAAGACAATTATCTGGGTTTTCTTAAATCAAATACCTGTATGCGTTTTGTTTTCAGAGTAAATATGAATTTCATTATACTTTGATTATTGTTTAATAGCACTGGGGACACGACGTTTGGAGGCAGCCTGGATTTTGATTCAAAATGTCAGGTCTTTTTCTGAATAGCTCCTTCAACTGGAGACCTTCCCCATCAGCTCTTTCATAATGAGAAAGGAGACAAATGGGAAGATAAGCTAACTAGGAAAGAAAGACATATTCCTTCCCTTGACCTAGAAGCCTGGCAGGACTCTTTTTCAATGCAGCATATTATGTAGTGGTTTTCACTATTATGCATATATTTAGCAACTGCCGCTCACCAATCTGCAAAGGGAATAGGGTGGTGAAAGATGGAATTCAAGGGAGGAAAGAAACACAGGAGATGTTTTGTCTCTGCTTTTATATTGCAAAGATTGCGCTGGAATATACACAAGAATATATCTCCATTGTAACGTGGGACTCCGTAGCTTTTAATACCTTTGGCATCTCTCCATTAATATACTTCCTGGTGACATTTCTGAACAAAAAACCCACTTCAAACTGCTGTCAAGACCAATCGAAAAGCAGCTCTAATTACAAGCAAAGGTAAAAAGATGCACGACGGTGCGATGAGGAATGCAGGGGCCTATGGAGAACATATACCAAAACGGTCCTCGCCCTCCAGCTAGAGAATACATATTGGGAAAGACTTTGTCCAGGAGCTGGATTTGGAGCATCTTTTAGGCAGGTTATTTTTGCTGGGCTCCTCCTTTGCGTGCAGTACGTATACTGGCTTACAAATAACTTTCACCAATAAATTCTGGATCCTGAGTGCTTGCTACCTCTTAGTGTTTAGATTCTATATTTTAAAGACCTGCTGGGGGAAAGTACCTATAAAGTCGATGTGTCATTACGTACTCTGAGCGTTCTTTGTTTCCTTGCCATTATCCCCTGGCAGATTATCCAGTCTGCAGATAAATCACGCCTGTATATGGGTGCTGCGCAAGCAATATAGATGGAGAGGGTCTAGTGCAGAGTCACAAAAATGCCGCTCTATTCTTTCTGAGCCTGCTTGAGTACCTTCACACCATCCAGTTCAGAGCTGACAGTGTATTACAACGTAAAGCAGGCTAATAGCGCGCAGACCTGGCCACACTCCTTAGCACAGGGACTGCGCTTGCACAGCTCCTACTTCATCCTGCTGGAGGTCCCTAGATGTGTCCACAATGTACCTTATCGTAAGTAACACTTCACGCTGGGATTTGCACAACAGCAAAAAGGATCTGGTTACTCATCCGTTAGTTTTAAAATATTACAGACAGACCATGAAGGCAGAACTTGGTTGTAACGGAGGATACGGGAGTAAATGTCCTGCTTCAGTCATCCTGTCTCTGGGCCTCCATAAGGACAAAAGAAGATGACAAGGGAGCTTTGATTCCAGAAGGTGAAATAAACCCCTGAATCTCAGCAGTGTGATAAGCAACAGGAGGAAATGCACGTCTGAAAGGCATGGTAAAGCTACATTAGGTAGGAGGAAAAATGAAAAGAGTATGAATGTAACTGGAAATCTTAAGCTTGTAACTGATGCAGGTTTATGAAATAGGACAGTTCGTCTGAATAAAGATACAAGCCAAGCAGAAATAAAGCCAAGGGAAAAGATCATTTTCAGTATACAATGTATTTAATTAATACATGGTAAGTGTGGCATCTCATGGCTTGTCTTACTTCCTTTATGTGTTCAGGTATTTGACATTATTTTTTAAAAGTTTATTGCAATGTCATTGTTTAAGCTCCCATCTGGTCAAAGGCAGTTCGTTGTGAATATTGAATATTTGGTACCAGGGAATTATTCACTGGATTAAACCAAACGTACAGTGCATGTCTAATCATCAGCCATCATGCTTCACCATCAGTCCTGGTTTCCCGGAGTCCCTCTGCAATTGCAGCATGAATTCCTACCCAAGAGAATTTGAAATACAGTTTCAGAGGCTGGCACAGAGGAACAGGTACAGAGGACATATGCGCGGCCTGAGACCAAACACAGGAGTCAGCCCTCAACCAAACCCGCTCAGAGAGGGGCTGAAGCAGACCCACGTGAAAGGTCGGCATTTCTGGTGTCTCTTCACTGCATTCCGCACTGCACGTATCACAGCAGATGAACGTTTCTGCGAAAGCATCCAGGAACAGAATAAGCCAAGTGCTTACTACGGGCTCACTCTCCATTCTTGCAATGTTCAACCACAGAGTGAAGAATAAAAGCCTCCAGGTGAGCCTACATCACGCACCTCTCGTGTTCAATGGCTCGTACTGGCATCGTTTCTTCAGGGACATTTTTTGTTTATATTACAATGAAAGCCCAACTAATTTACGAAGTGTTTAGTCGCTTTTAAAGGCTTTTAGAAGCAAGGTGTGTGGCTCAGGTTAATTCTGTCCTGGGCTCTGCAGTAATCCCAGTGATGAGAACTGTTTCCTACGTTATCTACCAGCCATTGCAAGCTCTGTTTCTGAGTGGACACTGAAGTGACCGAGAAGTCCGTAACACCTGGGTATCGCTTGGGAGATGCAGCATTCAGAGCTCAAATGACAGCCAACCTTTCAACAAAAAAATCCAAATTTATTTTTCTTCAGCAAAGTGATTATTGATTGGCTTAAGGCAAAGCCGGTGACTAACCATATGGGGATGTCTGTTACACGATTGGATTAGTGTTTGCATCTAACTGCACCCCATCTCTATCTTCAGGATCAATAGAAGATGATAAAGAATGATTAGCCTTGCAGCTTCATTGTAGGTTGTTATTCTTCAGCCACACAGCAAAAACATTGAGAAACTAATCAGGAGATTTAGAAAAATAACTAATATCTCTAAAAAATGCCATTTCATTGTTTCCTAAACCGAGGGAATATTTAGCAGCAATCAGCAACACAGAAATATCAAATGTAGACTCTTATTTAGTGCAACTTTCTGTTCCAGGAGATGCCTCTACTGCCTGCAAGATGCAAAATCTTAAATGTTTTGGCTGTAACTTTGCCTGTAAAAACTGTCAGAGAATTAGATCGAAGTAATTTCTTTCTTAAAGGATGGCGATCAATGGATTTCGCTCAAAAATACAAACTCAGGATGACATTTTAAGTTTTCTCTATATTCTTCCAAAACTATATTACCTTCCCATTATTCTACTTTTTGAATATAGCACAGGGATGTTTTTTTCTGCTTTGAGATGAATGTGGAAAATAGATGTTAGTATAAAAGAACCCCCTACCTTCTAATATTAGAGACGGCTTGGGTTACTAATCCCTTTTTCTAGGAGCAGATGCTGATTGTCCTATTAATCAAAGCAAATCATTAGGCATTAATTACACTTAGTAACAGAATAATTGCTTGGTTTACCTAAACTGTGATAGGAATGGGTTTTTTCTTTCTGAGTAGAATAAGCTTATTTAAATTATGTCCTGTGCACAATCTCAAAACATAATGAAAGTAGATCAAAATCTGGTCTGTTTTGCACGTGTATGAGGTGAACTGATCTTGGAAACAATGTCCATGGGTTGATGTACGCAGTCCAAGAAATAATCAGCCTCAGAGACGTTCTGGCAGAAGGAAAGATTGTTGGGATATAGGAGAAAACAGTCAATAAATCTTGTATCTTAATTGGTGGAAGTGCTGGCAACTGGGGTTTTTTCTGCTCCCCCTGGTTGAGGTTTGAACGCTGAGTGATCAGCCCTTCCACTGACGTATAGAAAGACAGGTCGGTCAAATATATGCCCCGTGTTAGCGGAATACCTTCTCTGATCAAATAAAGCCGTAAATAAAGACACAGAGCTACGATCTAACAGCACATTATCATCCTTAATGTATTCTATATATGAGTTTATTTAACCTTGTTTGATGAGATGGGCGTTCCACCTGGATTTTTAGGCAGAGAGGGGACCCTTTCTGTCAGTCTGGTGCTAGAAAAAAAGGCTGATGTGACCAGGATCATGCCCATGGTACCACCTGCAGTTCCAAGTACATGGGAGAGGCACCCATTGTGCTCAGGAAGGTTGGAGCTCTGGCATGAATATACACCCGTGGTTAAACATCCAACTGAATAACATTGGCTTCTCCTGCCAATACCTTCAGAAAGACCATGTCTTTCCCTGGGAAGGAAGACTATGGCCCTAGTGAATAAAACAACTCAAAAAATTTTCTCAACCAAAGCTCAGAATCGCTTTCACCAGGTTTCCACCTGAAGTTCTTGGAGCAAAAATACAGCTTCGCTGTATTTGTTACCAATAGCCTGTCCTATGAATGTTTGTGATGTTTCAGGCATGGAGAAATGTACCTTTCCAGTGCTGTAACAAGACAGTTACACATCCCAGGCATAGCAACCCAATACTGGCAATAAGAAGCATTTGTTGTCATGAATAAGTTAAAAAATGTCCTACACTGACAGGGATCCGTGCTTCCCCAGCCAAGGGTAACTCTTCTTCTGCCACCTCTGCAGCAAATACTCAGCCATGGTCAGAGCACGCTGTTCCTCTCCTGGAAAGTAAACGGGAGCAGCACCCGGAGCAGACAGCTCAGAGCAAGCTTCATGCGGGCTTGAGCATGCATGTATTTCTGACAAATCTTCATTCTGGTGAGAAATCTAAATATTTCTCACAATACTTTGCAAGAAAAGCTGATCAGCAAGATATGAAGAGAGTCAACATCAGCTGGAATATTTTGTTTTCCATCAACACTGAAAGGTTTACCAGATCTGTCCAGAGTCACAGAACTTAGTTTTCAGATTGTCATTTCAGCTTTTACTTTTTGTACACTGTAAAGAAATCTAGGTTTTGAAATAAAAATGTTTCGACTGACCCCAGACATCCATAAAGCATTTTCCTCGTGGAAAACCACTCCTCTCCTGCAACGCAGAAGGTAATATTTCACAATGTCAAAACCTGTCATAAAACCTTCCATCTCCTGCACAGCTTTAATCACAGACTTAGGCGGCAGCAGTGGAGTCAGTGCCCTGGGTGCTCCCCTCCAGTGCTACAACCCCAACTTTTTCACCTTAGAGTCAGTTTGAACAGTCCTTGTAGACAGCGCTGCAGGACGGCAGATATTAACCATGGGTAGAGACGACGTTTTCAGATGAGACCTGGAAAAGAAACGTGCAAAGGCATTTACAAAATCCCCCCCGATGCTAGGCACAGGAGTCAATTTGCAAATTACAAGTTCACCCTTTATGAAGGAGTGAGAGAAGTTGCCAATGTATGAAAAGAGGGAACAGGAATGGAAAGAGGCAAAGTCAATGAGACAGCGGAGAAGCGGGGCAGTAGCGTATAGGTCTGTTTTCACTGGGAACCCTGGGATGAGTCATGCTTAGGTATTACTGAGATCATAATTCAGCTTTATCAGAATCATGACTGCACGTTCAGAGACTAAAAGCTTTTCGTAAGAGGCACTCAGCTCACTCCCAGGCTCTTCCTGTTCAATTTGCCCTGTTCAATTTGCAATCTAAACAACCAAAAGACGCACCATCACAACTGAAGCTAAGTCAAAATAACTAACAGTTAGCTTTTTTCCCCACTCATTCAGTCTAATTAAAGACACTATCTCTTATTACAGACCTTGTAGCACGTAAAAATAATAATGATGATGACAATGCCGTTATTAACATGTTAATTTTTACCCATTGAGAACAGAGATACAGGAAGACTAGTGACTCGTTCAGTGGCACATCCAGCTCTCCAGAGGCTTAATGAAACAAATAAATTTGGAGCTTGGCCATTGACCTTAATAAAATAGGACTGGTCCCAGAAATTGTGACACTGCATTTATAGTTGTTCTAATCAGAAATTTATTTAATGGCACTAATACACAAGGATGTTAGTGGCTTTACATTCATTCAGCGGTTTATTCAGACTCTGCACTAATACCGCACCTTCCTATATCCACATGCACTTCGGGAAGGAAGAGGCTGACAACTGACCGCGCTGCTGTTTGCTGGTGTGCGTGCGCCGGTGCTTGCACATATTCAGTTTACAGAGATAATGTTCTTGCTGATCATGAATGTGTGAACAGCCAGGTCTGCCCACCATAGGAGTGTGTAAGTGGCACTTATACCACACTATAAGTATTGGCAAGAGGAACAAAGCTGAAAAGCAACATGCGCTTTGTCCTTGCTCTACTTTCCAAGGCTCAGGAATGTAACCAGATTCTGTTAACACTTGGCTTCTTATTAAACAAACTCATCCTATGAAACAAATTTATCATATGATAAATATTGCCACTTTCGGATAACTCTGTCAACAAACTCATTCGTTGAAATCAGCTGGTACCTCTAGTTGTCACAAGGAGACGGAGAAGGACGTGAGCTCTGAGTTCAGGTGGTGGGCTCCATCCATTGCAAAAATCCCACCCCAGTGATGCAGGCATCCTCCATCCGTGATGCTCTGAGTGTCCTTGCATTCCTGGCAGTGTATCCAAGAACTTGGCCAGAGGTGAGTCGTGTTCTAGCAGCACACAAGCAGCTGAGATACAGAAATCAATTTTAGGAGAGCCTATCAGGCTGGAGCAGCACCTGGATTAAGTGCAGCCCACTTCACAAACGAAGAGCAATTGCTTGGGCACGTTCAGGTCAACCCTGCAGAGCAATGGGGCACGTTGTAAGCAAACACCAAATGAAAAGACACTTTATGCCGTGGTCAAACCAGGCCAGTGGGGCAGCACCAGGTGCCAGGGCTGGCACTTTGTACAACAGGGGAGTTACCTAAGTGGAAGCACACAGAGGCATAGACATTTCTGCATCAGGACTTCCAACTTTGCTACTGTCCATCTCAGCAATGCTTTTACGAGCTATGTCTTCACTTCAGCGGCTCCTCAGATCACTGCCCATCTAAGTTGATGTAATTGGCCATTGAGGTCTTAACAATCAGCTATAAAAGCGGTAAGAAAGCTGAGGTCCCTGCCTAGCAGTAGTTGGCCACGTCCTCAGAGCAGTGTCCGGTGCTCGCTGGAGCCAACGCGCAGCAGGGAGCAGACACTGAGGAGGCAAAGTATTTGGATCGAAGAAAAGTAACTCAGCTGGAATTAACAGGACCCATTTTGGGATCTATTTTTCCACCCAGTGTTCCTTCTTCACGCTTCGTGATCCTGTTCTTTTTCCGATATCCTGCTTCTTGCTTATTTCTGTTTTCCTGCTTGTCCTCCCCTGCTTCAACCTCTGTGTAAATGCCCTTGTTTCACTTTGTTTGTAAGTGTCTGTCATTCTGCTCCAGATCTTATGACACATGCAGTAACTAACATCGCATCAGGCCAACTGATACTCTCAGCATCTTGGGAGTTCACCAGCAGTGAGACCAGAGGGGGCATAAATAAGTTGAGTGGATCACATCTACTTCCCCAAAACGTATTTTCTCTCACAGGGGATGGAAAAAATGAAATCGGTGGCCTGAAATAGCGGCGCGAGCCTGCCTGTCTGCAGGTTCGCTCTGGCTTCAGTCCCGCTGTTGCAGAAGAGCAGGTGACGGCAGCCTCCGACCCTGTGTTTTTCACAGTATCCTGTGCACATCTGTGACACTCTGTGTATAATGCAATACAAACAGAATTGCCAGGGATTAAGGTTTAGTTTCTGCTCCCACTAATAAACGCCAAAATCCTCATTGACTTTGCTGAAATAAAATCAGGCCTTAAATGACCCACCATTGACATTTGTAAGAATCTTCCCAAACGCAAGGCGCTTTTGATACGACAGGCAGCGCCATATGGATGGCCTTCTTTTCGCCTCCCACAACAGCTGCCAGAAGCTGTAATGCTGACTGTAGTAACGAGAATAAAAATAACCCCAACAGAGATGGTATTTACTATGGGAAAAACAAGGCCACTTCCCAGGCCGCTTACCTGGCATATTGCTGTTGACCGCAGCATCTTTACGCCGACGGACACGGGCCGGCACGCGAGCTGTGAGATGATGAACTGTGCTTGCCGCTGGGCTACGTACACCTGTGCCACAGATCTACCTTACTCTGCTTCAACCCAGCTCTGAAAGCACTGGAGCGTGCAGACATCGATTAGTCTTACCTATAGTCTTACTACAATCTGGGGGTAAGAAGGAATAAATGTGTCATACCTCTGGCGCTAATTGTCAGTCTGTCTCTTTTTCCATGACTTTTTCCTATTTGCCTCTCTTTCCTTCATCAGATTCGCTCTTTCATCATCTTTCTAGACTGACGTGCACTTGAAAGGACATCCAACACTTCGAAAGCTGCTGTTTTTCAGATTTTATAAATTTCTCCCAGCTTAAGTTCTTGGTGACAACTCTGCTCAGAGCATGGCTTGTCAGTAGCATCGACTTAGTGGAAATGGCTCAGTATGAGCTTGGTGCACGATGCCTTCCCGAGACATCCGAACAAAACCTGGCCAAAGAGAGGAATTCTGTTTTACTTCCAACGATCACAGTTTCCAAATGCCTAGTATTTCTTCGAAGGCTTTTTCCCCTCTGCAAATGCCATAAAACTAAGGGGGGGGCAGGGGTTTATTCTTTATTATTTTAGTTGATATTTTCTTTTTAGTGAGTCCTACAGGCTTGACGGAGCAGACCGACTGGTACTGAGAGGTGCTAAGCAACCTTAACTCCTGTTGGCTTCACTGGAAACCAAACGCGCTCAGCACCTGTGGGAAGCACTCGGCATTTTATGATCCAGCCCATCATTGTCTGTCCACTCTTTTTGAACTGTAAAACGTTCAAGGCTTGGACTCTCTCTCATTGTGCAGAACACAATGCAGCCCTAAATGAAGCTGTACCCTGTGGGCACTCCTGTAATATAAATGACAATTGCTACATAGGTCTCCCAGCTATAACTACAAAGTAATTCAGATACGTTTGCTTTCACCGATGAAGGGAGAATAGGAAGGATGGTTCCCCAATCAGTCTTTTGAGTCATAACAGCAGCGATGTGTTCACAACTAGGAATATTTACACAAAGTTTATCCAGTTCTCACATGCAGTGAATAAGAAAGTCAACCTATTTTTTATTTAGGAGCAGCCGATTGCATAAAACTCAGTTTTGGTCCAGTATTACACAGTTGTGAAATCTTAGCCATATCATCAAAATGATTTAGCAGTGATTACTGTTTTCTTTTGCCAATACCATAGTCACGCTGGTTATACTTTATAACTCCACGTACCTACATTGCAATTGCAGCACAATGCACTTATATGTCTTGATACTTAATTATCATTTAGTCCTATGAGTGAAGAGTTAATGATGACTTTGATATTTAAACTTTTACATTCTCTCTCTCTGGGTTGGTGGGGTTTTTATATCCAGGTACATTAATTAAACTGTATTCCTATTACAACCCTCAATGACAGAACTTTCTAATTATAAGGACTTCAGCTAGGGAAATCTAACACATAGTTAAGCGTTACCTGTGTAGATCATTAGGTTATAAAACTACAATAGCATTAGAGCCACTGTACTGTAAGACACAACAAAACCAGCTAACAGAAGCACACGTTTGCTCTAATAACAACATTGTTCTAATAACAACTTTCACTCAGGAACTTGCAGAGATATAAATATTTCCAAAACACTAGAAGTTTTCAAGAGACTTGCCCAGAATAGTATTTTTATCTTCCCTGCTTTATGATGGCAAAAAACTATTCTCTGAAGTCGTTCTGCACAACTTAACAAGTACCAAGAATTTTACCAAGTCTGAATATAAGTACATGACAAATAATCCATGGAAATAACCTTATAAAAGAGGAGTGATGCATTTGCTGCGCCTAACTTCATTTTGTAATTTACAAAGACAATATATAAGCACTGACCATCAACTGTCAGTCTGGATATGATGGTAACAGATAACTTAACTATTTCTGAAGCTCTGGAAGAAATCACTAACCCAGCAGCACTCCCTTGTCAAAAGCATCACCGTAACTGACAATGTAAGCCACAAAAGACAGAAAGCAGAAATTCGCATCATTATTTTCCTTTATGCCAATATTTGCAAATGATAAAAGCACTCTGCCCAGCCTTTGACAATCTACTTTATTCCAGTAGTGTCAGCTCAGATAAAACTCAACAAAGGGAACTGAAATACATACGGTATCCACTGGAGCATCTTCCTTTTTTTTATTTTTTGTGATGTAAAATGTTCTGTGTTAAAATATTGACAGTGCAGTATGTGAGCTAGCTGCGATAAGCATGCAAAGTGGCGTATGCTGCTGCCAGCCTTACGCTGCTGTGAACGTGTAATTTACATACTGAGAAAGACTTATGCCTCGACCCTTTGCTTTTGCTGTGTACCACAGAGATGCCCAAGGTAACACTAAAGCAATTTTGGCAACACAGGAATTCTTCTGTTTTAGATCATCCGTGCCCTCCTTCTTCCACAAAATCAGCGCAGGGATGTGAGCAGACGGTATGTGCAGATCTTCCATACCCCCGCAAGCCCTGGTGATCGTGGTGACACAGGCAGTGCATAGACTTTAGGCCAAACCCACAGATGCCTTACGTACAAAAGGAGTTGACCTATATCTCATCATTCTGGTGCAATGTTTCTGATTCTGCAGAAAAAAACCCTCTTACGGTCCCTCAAAGCTAGCACAAAAATCTTTTGCCTACCATTAATATTTTTAATTCTTCTACGTGTAGCTGTTGGGAATATTACTGTTGACAGCCACGGAGATAAATGTCCTTTACATACCCATAGATGGTCCAGCGGTTCAGGCAGTAGCAACAGATTCTGAAGATGTGAGCTAACACTTCTGCTTGTGATCCTGCCTGCAGACCTGGGGGAAGTCTGCAACGATCCAATATGACCCTCAGCAATCCGGCCTCGAACTCAGTTCCTCGTTATGTTACTGGGGATTGAGAGATGCTCAATGACTGTGATAATGCGGCAATATAGTCGCTTAACGCAGCTCTATAGTTCCAATGCAACACAAGACAAGTAATCCAAGTGTCCTACTGATAAGCACCAAGAATATGTCAGGACTATTTAAAAGAGTGGTCTGGACAATTAGTCTCTTATGTCCATTAAATGATTGGCTTTTTTAACAATTCTTTAAAAAATTGTCACTACAACTGGTCATTTTGATACAACTCTGTCTACAAGTGATAATAACACTACATTCTTCCTGCATGTGCAACAGGCACTCAGCAGATTATAATTTTTAGTCACTGCTATACTATATTAATTTGTAACTGGCAAACGAGAATTACAAGTTTATGCAACAACACCACCAACCCCACCCCAAACCCCACTCTCACAGCTCTCCGGTCTACGAAGTTGACCTAAATCAGAAAAATCTGTCCAACAGTTATCACACTGTTTTTTGCAATTAGAATGCTTCTCCTGTGCTAGCAAAAAAAAACTGTCTATTTTTCTGAAACCTGGTAAGAGCACAATCCAAGGTAAAGTGGAAGTTTACATGAAGTCGTGACCTACTTCAATGAACCAGCTTCTTTTAAGTGCTCTGGATGGATGGCCAATGTGGGTTTAAAAGCACCTCTGAAGGTCAGTGTTGGTTTTCCACATAAGCTGTGATTTACATCTTTTTTATCAGAACTCTACTGCTCTTTGGCCTCCGATGATGAGTCACAAGTATTAGTTCAAGACGGGAAAAAAAAAGTCTGAGAAGCCATGTTCTGTGTCGCTCTTCTTACAACAGAACAACAGCAGTGGCAAGCAATGGGTCTGCAACGAGCACGGGCGGTCAGGGGCGTAGTTTAACATCTCACCTCTAAGGTCGCATTGGTAATAACTGGCATCTTGCTGAGAGCCTCTTCCAACCGTGAGGGAGAAAAAGAAATAGGCAGCTGCATAGGATAACTCCTTCAATGTATGTAGCAGTGAGAAACGTGACTGGTCAAGTGTTTGGGGCAAGATTCCCAAGGCAAAAAAAATCACCTTGAAGTACGTATTGTATCCAGTGACATCTGTCAACCCACGTGGCACGATTTGAAATTGTGGTGCACACCAGCCCTGCCTGGGTAACAGCTAGAGCGCTTCAAAGGCCTGGCACCTCCCTGAAATGTAGTGGAAACACTGCTTACGAAGGGGTTTGCGCATCACTGTTAAGAAACATTTTTAATCACTTGTGATACTCATAGCTTCTGGACATGAGTCCTTTGCAGCTGTGGCAGTGAGCAACATCACTGGTCACTGCACCGTGCGTTTTGTGGAAATAGTAAAACTAGCCAAACACGTGCCTCAAGAAAAAGAAAAAAGCAGCAAGAGACCGCGCGTAGCTCAAGGCAGTCCTGCTACAGCAGAAGGGAGCAGATAAGAACTGCAAGCTCCAAACTGAGTTTCAGTATGGACTGTCAACTACCAAGCTTCCCACCAGCCATAACAGCTGGTTCCCCACTAGCAAGAACTTTTTTGACTTAACCCTACACTTCTTTCCCTGATTTTCCCTAACCCAAGTCTCAAAGGACTATGGAGTAAGTCCTGTGCTGTGTGAAATAATTTTGTGGCTGCTTGGTGGATTGTGGTACGATACAGAAAATTAAGTTCATGTTATTAAAACATTTGACTTAATTTCTCCTAGGGAATCATAACAGTCAAATTATTTGCCTTTTGTATATGTTTAACGATCCTATTAACATGGAAACGTCCATCTTTTGATATTTTCTTTTGTACTTTTTTGCAGCATCTTTTGGTTTGAATGAAACCAAATACAAGCTACCTATTGTTGCTGAATTCAAGTGATTACTGAAAAGAAGAAAATCTGGGATGTAGAACGGGCGGGGGGGATGTACCTTTCCAAAGGTAACATGTTGCAAGTGCTAAAAAGAGCATCATCTTCACATCAGATCAAGCAAGGTACAGGACTCAAGCAACAGTATGCCAAGAGGCAATTTCTCCGCAAGATGTTAGCATCAGAACACAAAGTGATGTGTCTGGAAGCAGAACTGCCGAGCTGCAAACAACCTGGGTGTGAGTCAGAGAATATTAGGACAGTGCCTGTCCACCAGGAGCATAGACTTGATTGCATGTGACTTGTGTCAACTCTGGAGACATCAAGAGCAGAACATAAAAGCAAGGCAACAGAGATACTTCTAAATGAGCCATTCAGCCTCTAAGGCAACGAATCTGGCAACGACTGAAGTTCCAAGGGAAAAAGTCAACATTCCAGGTTTGTGTTCCATGGTTATATCCTTCCTTCATTTTTTTTCAGGAAAAAGGTCACTGAAACATCATGTTTTAAATCATTAAAAGACACAATCATCTCCTTTTAAACTAGCCCATAACTTTGAAACCGGAATCCAATTGCCTGTTCAGGCTTATTAGTGTCTTTGGATCCTAATGACCCACTCAGTTGCAGTAAATGAAAAACTAATCCTTGTTTTATGCCATTGGCCGAAAAGGATTAACCAACTCTTGCTGCCCATGCAATCAGCCTTGCACTGGGGGGATTACTACCATCTGATACTGTAAGTCTACACATTCCAATCTGTTACAATAAGTAGCACTTAAAGCTTATTTCCTTGAAATACTTAAGCGTATTAATGCTACAGTGTAAGATTGTTTTCTTACGATGCAATGATTCTTGTACCCCTGCCCCCAAAGTTTGCATTTACCCACATATATGCAGTGATGCCCCTTTACTTCCAACATTAAGTTTAAATTATATTCATAGTCTTCAAACGAAAAATGAAATAGAAATTTTTCCTTTGTATAAGGCTCACACCGGGCAGGCAACCACGTACAGAATTTCCATGGGGTTCAGTGCAGTAATGTTCTTGAATTGTGTGGAAAGACCGCAACTCAGACAGCAAACAGTTCCAACTAAAACCAGGATTTGAATTAATTGCTTGATGTTTAAAGATCCAGGTGATGTTTTTTGCACCCTCCTATTAATCTTAACAGGTAGCTAGAAATAGAGCCACCTCTTACATTGAGTGTTCTCTAATCAACACCATGGGTTGTAACTCGGGTTTGTGCCACTTGTACCACTGCAATTTTTCCAGCCCAGAATTCTGGTTGCTCTTGATATATTACACATAAAATGGGTGACCAATTATATGAGATGAGCCTACGGTGTGATGCTATATATGTATTTTTTTTCCTCAAAGTATTCACACAATGTTATCATTGAAAATTTAATATGGTAACGAACCAATTTTAACAATATTACATGCTGCATTCATACTTGAACACTGAACAGGTTTTCTGATATAAAATTAAGGAACGCTTGTGTTTTTATCACCTTAAGCATTATATATAACAGCATAATGAAATTTGTCCTAAAGAATGTTATGCTGTGCATATATGCTTTATATTGATGGACTTAGACTGAAGTTACAGAAAATTAATAAATTGCTCTTAACTAGAAACCTGATTTTTGAGTGGGAACAGTTCGATGAATGTCTGATTTTCTATCAAAGGTGGTATGTGAAGCCATAGAACAGCATTACATTAAAATAAATGCTATATCCCACAGCTGCTGGAAGTCATTCCATTAGTCTTTACCTCCTAGTTTCTAAATTAATATTTTAGCATTAAACCTGTCCAGCTGTTACTTATTTGTTAGCCAGATATCCTGGGCTGTTTATAAGCATGCTTTACATTTATGCATCAGTAAAATTAAGAGTAAAATAGTAGATGGGGCTCCAGTCAAAGGGTTATATCACCTTACAAATTATAATGATTTTTTTTGACTGGAAGACCATGTTGCACAACAAGGCAAATGTGGAGAAATGCTCATTGTGTTATTTCCGATCAGAAAAATTACATCTCCATATAGGTATTATCTCTGTGAGAGAAAGAAAACTGAGCCATCAGTGTCTTCCTACTGGCAGCAGCAGGCAAGAGTGTAAATTTTATTCTTCACTGTTTAAAAATTGTACTAAAAAAAATCAAAAATTGATTTATTCTAATATCATGATATTTCCTGCCATTTTGGTGACATCATAAAGTATTTAACCAGCACTGACCTAATGCTGGGTGGTACACTAGCGTTTACAAGGAATTTTCAAGTTAAATAGTTTTCTGTCAAAAACATCATTAAAAACTTAAATGGAACAGTAAAGATATCAGGGCCCTAAATAAACATTTGCCTTCTGGTTAGGATACTCATATAAGATTCAAAGTCAAATCCCTGCTCTGCTTATTTAAGAGAGGTTTTTTATTGTTATTACCTTAGGGCTCAGTTGCGAACCTGAACTCTATTTTACTAGGTGCAGTACAAGGACAGAACAAAAAGGCAGCCCCCGCCCCCAAGGATTCACGGTAGAAGTACACGGTGTAACCGTATTACCACTTTGCAGACAGCTGCACTGCTTTTGAGAGATCACAGCTCCCAGCTGCCATTGCTATCCCGCTGCTGGAGGTTACTGGTCTCTAGTTAAGTTGTAGTCACGTGTGTAATACCTGTTCCTCATCTACCGGAGTCCAGAGTCAGCTAAGTTAGCTTTACACACTTTCAGCAGTGATGATACAAATTAAACTTGACTCTGCATTGAGGAGTGAGGAACTAGCGCACAGTCCATTTGCTGTATCTGCACCGTGGGGGGCAATAACTGCAAATAACAAGTGGTAACGAACAAACAGCGCTTTGCTCTCAAACAGCCCCCGCTACAGTGACAGCAGGATCTCTGTCTACACTTTCAGAGCAGAGATGGTCATAGTCGGGTGTGTATGTAAATGACAAAACAAAATGACATCAGCCAGCGAGATACATGCTCGTCTCGGCAATCCAGCAACATGACTGCTATTGATTTTATAGGCATAATAACTAGGGATCATTTTTCAGCAGAATTTGACAGCTACCAATGAAAAAGCTCAGTGCATGTTTATGAGCAGTTCATGCTCTTATATCTCGGAAAAGTATCCCAAATAATGGGTGGTTGCCTTTTCTGAAGTAGCTTTCTCTGTTATGTTATTAATCGGCCTATCCAATTAGTGTAAGTAAACATCCAGCAAGACCTAGGACTGTGGTTTCTCCCACTTCAGCCAGCAGCCTTGACTACCAGACTGTAACGTCAGGGACATGGATGACAGAATTCATCGGAAGACAGGAAAGCAAGCTTCAGTTACGGAATAACTGAGCAAACAACATTGTAATTTCCGCCTTTCTAAATTATCTCAGAAGAATATCTGCCAGCAGCATACCGTAAAACACTACCCCAAATAACATAGATATAGGCTCTCAAACTTGCCTCTAGCTTATGTTTTTCAGATTGCAAGGTATGCAGTAGATTAGAAAAGCTGTTTAAAATAGATGAACATGGAAACTCACATTTGGAGAGCATCAAGTCCACCAAATCCATGCGTCTCACTTCTTATTAGCTGGATCTCAGCAACACTTCACTTAAGCATCCTGAATCCTTCTCCAGTATCCTTAAAAAACACCCAACTTTCACCAATCTCTAGGCACAAGTACTTAAGGAGAAGCTGGGCTGCACAAAAATGGTCCTAGGGCATTTAGGAGTTTGGCAGAAAAGAAGCAGTGGGTAGATAACTGAGCTTTTGGTCATTTAGGGCTTTGCAGGTCAGCAGAGGGAAGGGGACTCTACTCCCCTTTGGACTTTGTTGACATTTTATTGGCAGACTGTGCAGACTATACTGGTGGGATGCTTTTTGTCAACTTGTTCCACTCAGACCACGTGCCCTTCTGACTAGCTTGTGCGTTTGCAATGTCTTCTGCAAAGTCTGCTGAATGATGTGGTCTCCTCTTTATTTGCTTTGCTTCCATTTCAGCCGTTTGCTTGCCTGCTGTCAGGCAGGCTGTTCACTTCATAGTAAGTGGCTGAGAAACCCAATTTCTCTTACAAATTCATAAGAAGTTTCAAAAATTAGCAACCTATGTTTCACACGTAACAGAAAAAAATAGCTCAAAAGTGATCTGGTATTTCCTTCAAAGGCCATAAATGTGAAACTGCTAGTTCTAGAGAAGATGGTTCTGAGGGATTCACAGTGCTGTGGTGGCTCACAACAGTCAGCATTCCTTGCTGAGTAACCCTGATATTGTCTTCACAGCCAGCCATTCCATAAGGAAAGTCATTTGTGGAGAACTGGTGGATATAGTTGTACTGACCGCAGTCAGACTTCGGGAATTGTCTGCTTTTGTATCTTTTTTTTGAAAGATACCAGATAAAGAGGAAGGAACTTACTTTGGGTGTTTCAAGTTAGAAAGACAGAAGTTGAAATGTTAACTAATTGCAACATTATTTTACTTCAGCTATTAAGAAATACTCACAAAACTTTACATAAAATTAAGAAAAATGTTTATTTCAAAAATTTTATAAATATTCTGTATATAACAGCTAATTTAAGAACATTGTCTTTAACTCAAATTCAGCTTTTACTGCTACAATAAACAGTTACTTTTACTAACACTTCCTATACAAGTTAGTTAGTTTATATCAGAGGCTGAAAGTACTCATCTAGAAGTTTAGATGCTCTCTCACAGATATTGAATTAACTCGACGCTCTACTGTAAAATGATATTTCTGCTGCTTGTAACTGCCAATTTAGTGAGAGCGTATCATAACATCTTCTGAAAACAACATATTTAGAAAATAAATAAGAAAAATAAAAGCTGCATCTCAAAGCATATGTGCTTGATGAACATACACATCCTCTTGCAGCAATTGCAATAATGTATTCTTACATGAAATGAAAGAAGATGAAATACTTTGTACTTTAACATAAGAAACGGAAAACATTTGTCAAGGCTAAGTAGGAAAAGAATTTAAAAGGAAGTCAAAGGTATTCAAAAGAATGTAAATGGCTTTGTATTTTGTAAGGAAGAATGAAAACCTTTCACAGAAGGAGACTGTGATGATCTCTGATCCTGTCCAAATGCAAATGGAAAACTAAAGTCATCTTTTCCGTCTCCAAATGCATGAGAAGTCGATTCCGAGGGGAAGGGAAAGGCAAATGCATCCTCACTTTCTGATTTCCCAAACAAGCTTCCTATATGGAATACATATTATATTTATTATTAGATTACTTCTTACTGAAAGAATACTGCATTCAGCATAATATGTTTCTTTAATAATATTGTACTCCCAACATCCCGCTATCAGCCTACAGTTTGTGTAATTATTTCTGCACTAGAAATGGCACTTCAAAGAGGGCATTATTAGATCTACATAGAATGAAGTGAGAAGTACTTGAACGATTTAGAACAACAAAACACTTCTGCATGATATACTGGATGAAATATTTTGAATACTAAGCAACAGAGGTCTTTGTAAACGAAGACATTTTTGCAGATTCTTTCTTCCCTAGAGAACAATGCAATCAACCACTGAAATACTTGGAGAAACAAAGCTACAGACAGAAACACACCTGAGTTTTGTATTTAGTAACACAAAGTTCACATGCTTTTCTCTGCAACAGTTATATACATATATACAACCTTATATTCATCCACTTCAAAAAAGTAGGTTTGCACTTGCAGCACCTCAAAAAAATGAGTAGATTACAGTTCCCTTCAAAAAAGTGATCAAGAGTAAGTTTTGGTCCTGTTGATATCACAAAAAAAATGGCCTTTCATTTCAGTAAAGCCAGGATTTCGCAAAGAACATGTAAATGTGTGTGGCTCACTTGGTATGAATGGAAGATATTAACTCTGATTCTCCTCTCTCTCACTTGTGTCATTTTTACATTGTGTACCTCCAACGGTTTAACTGATGGAAGTCAGTCTAC
Source organism: Phoenicopterus ruber ruber (assembly GCA_009819775.1). NCBI lineage: Eukaryota > Metazoa > Chordata > Aves > Phoenicopteriformes > Phoenicopteridae > Phoenicopterus > Phoenicopterus ruber. Next base: position 7,391,988 of record CM020219.1, read on the forward strand.
TATCCAGATTTCTTTAACCCAATGGAAACTTTATTTTCATTTTAGTTGAGGGAGGAAAAAACCCAATGGATGTACCGTTTCCAACACTACGCTGGTAGCCTTAAGTTAAAAAGTAGTATTTAGCAAGTACTATAACTTTTTACATTAAAAGAACTGTTCTTTTTATCAGTGAAAAAGCTCTGACGCTTAAATTTTTCTTCTCCCTTGCAGCTCCTCTCAGTTTGCTTCAAACCCACCTAACGCTATCCCTATTTCTTTCTTTCTCACACCTCTTTTTTCATTGTATCTCATACATTTGAAGTCAAACACACAGGGAAAGATTTAGGCTAGTCAAAACACAAATGAACACAATAAACCACTGAACTACCATATCACAACTGAGCATCCTTTTAGACAACCAAAGGTGCCTTGTTAAGCAGGATCACGAGCTTGTCAGTCATACAAGCACAAGCAGAAGACAGCTGGTATACACAAGTACATCTGAGTTTCAGACTTACCAATACCTTTGTGGGGGGACAGAGGGTTCAGGTTTCCCACAGAATAACTTTCCTCTGTCTGAAATGTAAACAGCCGTTTTATTTAACAAATGAGAAAGACAAAAGATGAGCTCTAATGCTGCTATGTAATAAGTTCGTTCACTTTTGGTGAGAAAGACACTGTCCCAGTGAATGTTAGCAGCCTTTAAAAAATCTGCATTTAAATGTATGTATCAGTCCCTAAAGCTGCAAGGTAAACTCTTTGATGAGCTAGGTTTCATGATGTTTGCTTACATCTGCAAACACACTCCCTCCATTTTTCTGGAAAACACATCAGATTGAGACCAGTTCAAAATCTGATCTGGCTTCCTGCTGTTTTTTAAACTGAAAAGATTCAAAATTATTTCATTCTGTGACATTTTAGAAAACCTCTAAGCAACAACATAATTACTCTTTACTGAGTAGGACCTGATATAGCCAGAAAGAGTGGCAGAATAACCACTCGTCCCTCTTGAGAAGAGTTCTTAGGCTGGATTTATAATAGACACTTAAGTCCTTCAAAGCTCCCATCTAACTTCAGAGAAGCCCACATGACTGCTACAGGCTGGTGAATTCTTGGTTTCTGCCGCTAAGCAGGCACAAAATAACATGGGTTCTGACAGCACTAGGTGACAATACCTACCTCATTCCTAAACAATTCACAAACTGCTCACCAGTCTATTCTCTCCTACACACAGCTGATACTAGGAGATCTTGCCAAACACAAAACAAAACAGTGTTTTCCCTCTTCCCTCATTCAGCTTTTATCTAGTAACCTCAAGACTGAGCACACCCACTGAAATAGGAGATACCTGGGTTCAAATCCCTTATTTGCATAATGGGGTTTGAATCTACATTGCCAGGGAGTGATACCGAACCCCTGCACGATGCACTGACACACATCTCTCCTGAATACCCAATTATCTATCTATTAGCCCAGGAGAGTAAAAACGACTCTACAGCACTGTAGTTAGGGAACCTGCCAAGGAAAAGGAAGACCTGGATTCCACTCCCTGTTCCAATCAGTTGCCTATGTATTTCCTCCATTTAAGTATAGCTAATCCATATTTGCTGTTCAATATTCCTAATAGATAGTCTTTTCTTCCTTTTCTCAGCATTCTGCATTTTGTGAAAAATGGAGCGGAAAAAATAAAATTTTAAGTACCTGATTCCCCACTTCAGCAAGACAGACGCACACAGGATAGGCATGTGAGCTGGGAGTTCTGCTAGGGTACCTAAAGTTTTGCATTGCAATGCTGAACCAGAAGCCTTTTTGTGAATCTAGTCACCTGTATATTTGCACAAGATCTAATCTTGCCCGTATGGGAAAGATTCATACTTGATCAGAAGTCATCATAGGGGGATCGCCAGGAAAGGTGATAAGCATTTTCAAAGGATATCAAATGTAAAATTAAGCAAACTAGTAAAAAAATTATTTGCTACAAAGATAACCAGTCTTAAAAAACTCATTCACTGTCAATGCTGTTTTCTTAGCTGTCCTGGTTTAGGCTGGGACGGAGCTAGTTTTGTCTTCAGCAGCTCCTGTGTTTTGGATTTAGTGTGTGAAGAGTGGTGATAGTACACTGATGTTGTTGGTCGCTGCTGAACGACCAAGGACATTTTGCAGTTTCCCAGGTTTTGCTAATGTGCAGGTGCAAAAACTTGGGAGGGGCAGAGCCAGAATACTTGATCCAAACTGGCCAAAGAGAGTATTCCATACCAGAGACGTCATGCCTGGTATAAGTGAGGGTCGGCCAGTGGGCCACTGCCCTTAAGCTTCCCTTCTGATTGCTTTTTGTTCCCTGTTTTTCCCTTTTTTGTTCATTCGGGCCTTTTCATTCGTTCACTTCGCTGTTCGTTCCCTCGCCTGCTCTCTCTGGAACTTGCTGTTCTGGGATAGCTGTGGGGGGAATACCCCAGCTCCCTGACTGCTGCTCGGGACGGGCTGTATCAGTCGTCGGGTGGTGAGAAATTGTGCATCGTTTGTTTTATATATTTTATTATCCTTATCTATATTATTATTATAATTATTAATATATTTTTAAATTTTTCCTTTGCTGTCCTGGTGAACTGCTTTTATCTCAACCCGCAAGTTTTCCTTTCTCCCCGATTCTCCTCCTCACCCCAGCGGGGAGGGGGGGAGTGAGTGAGCAGTCGCATAGTATTCGATTACCATCTGGGGTTAAACCACAACATTAGCATATTTTGCTTTGTGGAAATTTAATATTCTCAAGTACTCATTTTTACCTCGTCAGATGAATTTTCTGCCCCAAACACAGAAGAATCGAATAAATTAAAGCCAGGTGACTTCTGGGAGAAGTTCATGAGAGAAAAGAAGGCAGGAGATTTTGATGTTCCTTCTTCACAACCCAAACTGTGAATGCTGTAAAGACAGAAAGGAAGAAACTACATTATCAGTTTTTAAAAGTAGCATAGATGGCTTTTTTGTTCTATTTTTTTCTTTTTCTGTTTTGTCACTTTTTTGGATTCCAATAGCTTCCATCAATAATTGCTTCTTGCAACACAAAACAGGTGACACAACTGTTAAAAGCAAAGTGAGGTGATGTTCTTACCAATTTCCCTACCCTTTTACCAAAAAAACCTGTTTCAAGATAGCAATTGGTGTAACAAATATTACTGCAGGAAAAGACAACAATTTTAGCAAAGGAGCTACAAAGAACCTGTGTCTCATATATTTCTAAGCAGAGTCCCCCTCTTTCAAAACAGCTTCAAGTGGAAATGATACTGTAAAAAGAAAATCTAATAAATTACCTAGCATAACTCAGAAAAAAAAATGGAATATTTTCAGAAGAGCTGTCTAGAGAAGTCTTTCTATAGTATATTTCAAAAACAGAGGAAATGCTTATACAATAAACATCAATACAACTTTGCTCACAAAATCAAAATAAAAGCGGAAATCATACAAGTCAAATGGAGGTGTTTTAGAGAACTGGGTTTTCTTCCCCTTTGAGTCAGGCATTCCTACAAACTCAGGTGTTTCAGGTGCTCTTAAAAAATGTTCTGCACTTTCTTCTGCTGTGTCAGGATTATCTTCATTTGACTTAAAACATGTGTGTATGTCCTATTAAAAAGAAATATACAAAATGTTTATGGCATATAAAATTTCCAAAAATATCATTAGTCCATTTACCTATAAATATATTTATAGAATCACAGAATCATAGAATACTTTGGGTTGGAAGGGACCTTTAAAGGTCATCTAGTCCAACCCCCCTGAAATGAGCAGAGACATTTTCAACTAGATCAGGTTGCTCAGAGCCCCATCCAGCCTGACCTTGAATGTTTCCAGGGATGGGGCATCTACCACCTCTCTGGGCAACCTATGCCAGTGTTTCACCACCCTCATTGTGAAAAATTTCTTCCTTCTATCTAGCCTAAATCTCCCCTCTTTTAGTTTAAAACCATTACCCCTTGTCCTATGGCAACAGGCCCTGCTAAAAATTTTGTCCCCATCTTTCTTATAAGCCTCCGTTAAATACTGAAAGGCTGCAACAAGGTCTCTTCAGAGCCTTCTCTTCTCCAGGCTGAACAACCCCAAATCCCTCAGCCTGTCTTCATAGGAGAAGTGCTCCAGCGCTCTGATCATCTTTCCGGCCCTCCTCTGGACCTGCTCCAACAGGTCCATGTCTTTCTTGTGCTGAGGGCCCCAGAGCTGGACGCAGTACTCCAGGTGGGGTCTCACCAGAGTGGAGCAGAGGGGCAGAATCCCTTTTCTCGACCTGCTGGCCACGCTGCTTTTGATGCAGCCCAGGATACGGTTGGCTTTCTGGGCTGTGAGTGCACATTGTTAGCTCATGTCCAGCTTTTCATCCACCAGTACCCCCAAGTCCTTCTTGGCAAGGCTGCTCTCAATCCCTTCATCCCCCAGCCTGTATTAGCATTGGGGGTTGCCCCAACCGAGGTGCAGGACCCTGCACTTGGCCTTGTTGAACCTCATGAGGTTCACACAGGCCCACTTCTCAAGTTTCTCCAGGTCCCTCTGGATGGCATCCCGTCCCTCAGGCATGTCCACTGCACCACTCAGCTTGGTGTCATCTGCAAACTTGTTGAGGGTGCACTTGATCCCACTGTCTACGTCATTGATTAAGATATTAAATAGTACTGGTCCCAATCCAGACCCCTCAGGGACACCAGTTGTCACGGATCTCCATCTGGACATTGAGCTGTTGACCACTACCCTCTGGATGCGACCATCCAACCAATTCCTCATCCACCAAACAGTCCACCCATCAAATCCATCTCTCTCCAATTTAGAGAGAAGGATGTTGTGGGCGACTGTGTCAAAGGCCTTACAGATGTCCAGATAGATGACATCTGTAGCTCTTCCCTTGTCCACTGGTGTAGTCACTCCATCATAGAAGGCCACCAGGTTGGTCAGGCAGGACTTGCCCTTGGTGAAGCCATGGCAACTGTCTCCAATCACCTCCCTGTCCTCCATGTGCCTTAGCATAGCTTCCAGGAGGATCTGTCCCGTGATGTTCCCAGGCACAGAGGTGAGGCTGACAGGTTGGTAGTTCCCAGGGTCCTCCTTTCTACCCTTTTTAAAAATGGGTGCAATGTTTCCCTTTTCCCAGTCACCAGGGACTTCACCTGACTGCCATGACTTTTCAAATATCATGGAGAGTGGCTTGGCAACTACATCAGCCAATTCCCTCAGGACTCTGGGATGCATCTCGTCAGGTCCCAATGTTCATTATATGTTTTAGGTTTAGTTAGTTATTTTTATTCTCATGAAAAATAAAAGGATTTTAATAAAATGCTCACAGTGACATATTCACCATACTTAAAACTGTAACCTTGATTTATGTAATTTAAAATGGACTTCTTGTGAATGAAACTATATATAAAAATTTTCATTCAAAAAATAAACTCATGAACTGACTGAAAACACTGATTTTGAATAAAAGAACTATTTCAGTCTAAGTCTTAGCATAATGCTTAAAGTCACACTGGAATCCTCTTGATACTCCCTAGTGAAATAAAGGAACATCACCATCAGAATATATTTCAGTTGTCTGAGATATTTCCTCTTCCTCAGAAAATGGTAAATGAAAATGCACACTGGGATTCTGTGGAGCAATTTCCACAGACGCAATACTGTTTTAAAGACATTCTTCTCCACCAGCTGCCTGTAGGCATCAGCCTGTAGTGAGCCAACCAGAAGATGAGGAGTATCTCAAACTTGATCTTGTGTACTGCTTTTGGCTGAGAGTTCATAGCTTGTACGGTGCTATATTTTGGATTTGTGATGAAAACAGTGTTGATAACACAGGGATGCTTTAGTTATTGCTGAACAGTGCAACTGACCAAAGGGGTATTCCACACTATGTGACGTTATGCTCAGCAATAAAAGCTGCGGGGAAGAAGGAGGAAGGGGGGATGTTTGGAGTTATGGCATCTGTCTTCCCAAGAAACTGTTAGGTGTGATGAAGCCCTACATTCCTGGAAATGGCTGAACAACTGCCTGTAGACGGGACGTAGTGAATGAATTACTTATTTTGTTTGGCTAGCATGCACAGCTTTTGCTATACCTATTAAACTGTCTTTATCTCAACCCACAAGTTTTTGCACTTTTACTCTTCTGATTCTCTTCCCCACCCCGCTGTGGGGTGAGTGAGCAAGCGGCTGTGTGGTGCTTAGCTGCTGGCAGGTGTTAAACCACATCTTGATATCACCTATACATGCAATCTGTACATACAACTGGCTTGAATATTATGGCATGGTGAGCTGGATCTCACGTTCAGGCACAGCTAGTAAAAGCAGTGCCAATGGAGCCATATAGACTTTGTAGCCAGCACAGAGACTATTTACTACAGTTTTGTGGGAGAACTGAGTTTCAAATACAAACATTTTTTAAAAATGTTTCATCAGCTCACGCTGATGAAAATGATATGCACCAATTTATACAAAAACTATGATGTGCATAGGATACTCATCCTAAATAGCCTATTGTTAAGGTAGCATAAAAACCCACAGAACACCAACACGATCAAAAGCAATGATCACTGTATTCATAATCAGAAGGCATTGGTTGGCTTCTCACCTGTTGGGTGCCTTATAATGAGTCACTTTGCCAATTTCTGAGACTTACCTCTTGCCAATAGATTCAAAAACGTCAAGATACTTTGACTATTCTAAATAAAATAATTACTTATAAGAAATGCTTTGCTTACTTGAGGTATATATGAAGAATCCTTTGGCTCATCTTCTGCTTCTTTGTCACCACTTTTGGCCTCTTGGTTTGCTATACAAAAAAGACAGCATTGCTTGTATTATAACAGCATTTTAAACGAATAAATATAAATTATGTTGTGGGAAAGAATCCTTGAAAAAGGTTTACTAACTTGGCATTGCTATTGCTGAGGAAGTGTTCTGACTGTAGTTTTCATAATAACCCACTTTGTGGCTATGTCCATAATAGTTACCTCTCATTCTGCCACTTACTCGCTATCGTTAAAGCAAAGCTTAGGCTGCTTCACATGGTTTGGTATGTTCTTCAAACCTAGCTATTGTTCCCGAGAGTGCTATGTTTGCCTAATCCAGCTATTGCCTTCTGAGAGTACTAATACCAGTCAATAGAAACCAGGTGGAAACAATATAAAAAGCACATCCACATGACACTGATGAAGTGTATCTTAAAGAACTGAGCAAAAGCCAGGATGAGAAATGAGAAGAATGTTATCAGACTTTCTGCTCTAAGCTTCAGACCATGCAATGTTTCAGGCACTGTGGGTTAAGATCCTGTCTTTCAAGACACATAATTAAGATCCTATTTAAAAAAAAAAATAGACTATAATTTTTGACATGCATCTAAATTGGCAGTATAATTAGAAAAAATATATTTAAACTGAAGCTCAGTGCCTTGTGATTTTGAAAACTATAGGTGTTTTGTTTCTGTAAGCACTCTGTATGTATTTCTCAAGTTAATTTTCATTTTTAATAATCTCAATCTGATGCTTCAAGATTCCTAAATTACTGAGTTTATTATATCCCTTTTCTTTGCATTTTCTCATACCTTCTGGGCAGATTTTCAGACTGGATTTCATTTTACCCAAGTAATTTGAGAATAGAGCATGGATTTACAAGAGATGCTGGAAGGTTCCTTTCATTAGCAATGGTCAATGCAGAATGAATCCCACATTACTAAGGAGCTCAGTCTCTGTTTAAATTAGGAGTCTGCCTGTCTGTTATACTCTAAGTTTGAACTAAATAATCAAGGTGGAGGAGGAATACAAATGGTGGCCCACTTAATACCAGAATGAAAATTTGGCCCCTAGAATCTTCTGTTTTACAATTATGTGATCCGGCATACAGTAACTGCACATCCTACCAAAAAAATGGCAGTGGTACTTTACCTATTACTGCATTTTCACTCTCAAACTGTTGATTAGAAGTCGTCTGCTTTGGAGGAATTACCAGTCTAAAAGACAAAAATTACTGTTTGTCTGAATATGGATTATTTCCATAAACCTTAATCTCAAAAATGAAAACTACTTTATTGAAGAAAAGTTACCTGAATTGCATTTGGTTTTGTAAACTTGTTATTGACGGAACTTGGGCAATTTGTGTGTTATTAGTCCCTGCAGTGTCAATAACCACCTAAAATGTAGGAAAAAAATTCACGTGAGGCAGCATACGAAATTGTCACTTCAACAATATCACTCTGATTTCTCCTTAGACTGTGGAAATCCCTTCTTTTAACCTCTCTTTAGGGGTCAGGCAACATAAAAACTTCTTTGCCTATCTTTGCTTTACCTACATTTTAGCAGCATGATACCCAAAACAACTTCTATAATTCTTTATAAAGTTTAATTCACAGCATTGATGACTAGAGGTGAATAATTAACTTTTTTGTTGCACAAATAACATAACATAATTTACAAACTTTATCCAGGTTTTCTGCTACTGTAGCCAGGTTGCTCCTGCTTGACAACACAGAAAGGGCTGGAGCCAGGCCCGTCTCCACCTCCGAAGGCCAAAGTGAGCGTGCACATCAGTGAATATGTCTCCTGTGCGGATTGAAAAACTGCAGAAAACATGGAAATACTCCTGCCTCACAGATTTTCGTCAGATCAGAAGCCCTCTTATATGTAGCATGTATTTGTGCCTTAAGGGCAGAGTGGCACTAGGAATCTATGCCTCAGCATCAGATAACGCATTATTTCACAGGGAGCTGCTAGTTCTGGTTTGTTTTTAATTTGCAAAATGTATCAAATTTAATTCAATTCGGGGTGGGGGACAAAAGGGCTGGCTATGCAGAATCTCTCTCCCACTCAACTCCTGTAGTTTACAGCACTCCTTTTCCGAAGCATAGCAACCTCCTTTCTTCCAGTCTTTTTATTTTTCCTCAGACTCCATCTTCTTTTCCTTGTTGCCATCATCCTTTCTTAAAGTTCCCTTAACCTTGACTTAGTGCTTCCCACTGTTCTCTAAGTGCAATTCTAGGTCCCAGATTCCCATCCTCATCTCTGGATTACCCTGGCAACAGCCCTTCCATCATCCTCATCATGTTCAACTCCCTCAGCCAGTCACAAATCAGAATTGCTTGACATTTCTTCTGATCTTGTTCCACTCAGTCTAGCCATTGCCCTTCATGTTGTCTTATCTTACGAAGGCTGCTTCTTCTACCACAGGCTCCATCCTAAACTATTTAGTGATTCACTCACTTCATCCTTCAGTTCTCTCGAAAATCTTAAGAAAATCACAACTGGTTCTATTAATTTTTTACTTGACAATTTTTGTTGTTCATTAAAATTTGGTTTTAAATAGATACAGTGAGATGTCCCTTATAAAGAAAGGGTTTGGTATAGAAAGTTCCCCAAACTTCTGCACAGTGAACACAGTTGCAAACTATTTATTTTATCTCCTACGGCCTTACCTTATCTGAGTACTCCTTTTATACTTTAACAATCTAATGGTCCTATGAACGTTCTTGCACTTAATGAGATTTTATTAGTGGTTTTCATAACTGTGCAAGTTGTTCCTCCAACTCGTTTCTGGATTGTTTTATTGTGTTTGTATATTTAAGATATTAAGCTGCAATACACTTCACCTTTTCAAAAAAGTGCCATAGGAATTATTTGTTTATGGGGTGAGAGATGGAAAATGTACTTGTGGGCCCCTCAAGTGTACAAAGCAGTGCTCCTGGTGGTTTTACTCCTCTCAGCCCAGATTTTTGCTTCTGGTTAACCTTCAGAACTGAGCTGTTAACTGTAGGCAGTCCTGTATTGCATCCTGCACGTTTAGTCCTTTATGAAATCCTTCATTATGGAGTAGATGACTGATGATGAATCAGTAATAGAAGATTATGTTCCTCCTTTAGAATTCCAAAAATTTACTACATACAACCAAGTGAATCTACAAAGGTTATTCTAAATTTTAAAAACTATTATATGAAATTATTTGGATAGATGGTCCACCTGAAGTCTGGCATTAGAATGCTTACTAGGACTACCAATTGCACTTCATAAGAACATACATGTTTTCAGTTGAATTCGAAATGACACCAAAGAAGGATTTTTATTATGATTACCAAGTAATAGCAGATTACCAAGATTAGTGTCCTGGTTCCAGTGTTAACAAGTTTTATGTGAGATATAATAGCACTAGGTACATTTGAAGTGTTTTAAATTTAAGCCACCACATAGAACAGGTTATATAATCTCATGTTTTTATCAGTGGGAGAGCTGCATACCTGTGACGAATTTTCTGCAAGGCTGGAGGAACTGCTAGTGGCCACTGCAAGTTCCATAGGTTTTTCTTTTTCTTCTCTCCCTAAATTAAGTAATATTACTTAATATTGTCAATAGGATTAAATATCCAAAGCATGGCATTGCTAAACTGAACTTGGGAATAAAGCTTATAAATTTTCTTGTTAACAGAGAGTTAAAATTATCACAAAATATGAAAATATCAATGAATTTACTGCAAATAATACTTGGTTAATATTTACTGTATTTATGGAAACAGAGCTAAAGGTATATTTCAGATGTTTCTGACACTATGCATCAGGTATACCCACCATGTTACTTTACTCATTGCACAGATTAGAGAGGAATCGGACACAGAAGATTTTCAGAACATGTACCCAGCTTCCATTGAAAGCCTGGCCTCAACTGTCACAGTAGGAGAAAGTTCACCAGATTTGTTATCATAGTTTCCATTCATTTACACAAAAATAATCCAAAATCCTCACAGAAGGGTCATTAAACACACTGCACCTGTTTCTGTTCGTTGCATTGAGAATCTAATACTCTGTACAGACTGAACTAATTTCCGAGGAATGCATGGGACATGTAATGGTTTATACAGTTGATGTTTCTCATTTAGCAAAGATGGATTTTCGCTCTCTTCAAATATCCTAAAAAAAAATTTAAGTTAAAAAAAAATTAAGTTAACAATTGCAAAAGAAAGGAAATCATAAAATACAACTGCTTCAAATAAGTGGAGTTTTCAAGGGAGATGCATGCTGCCAGGGAGGTTCGACCTTCTTCAGCTCCAGCAGTTGACAAAAATTGAAGTTTTCTTTAAATAATATAAGACAGAAAATATCACTGAAAGCATAAGACATAAAGTAGCAATAAACTAATCATAAGAACACTGCTGACTTAAATTTTGTCACTATCAAAGAAAAGTATTAGTAGTTTGGGGTTTTACACTTTGATAAAAGTACTTTATTATTGTAGTTCTGAAATCACTTTTTCACATTTAAAAACACTTTTTCTCTCTCTGAGATTGTCTGGAATACTCACACTATACACACACAAAAGAGAAAACTGCAGCAAGTGTTTTCACTTGTGGGGTAATTATCTGCGTAGGGTAAATAGCTTTTTACAGTGTAGAAAGACAAAGGTTAGCAGAACAATGCAGGGTAAAGTGGCTATTTGGCACAGGAACGTTTACCATTTTTTAAAATAATGAGTTCTATTTTATTTTCTCTCTGGCATTCCTGCTTAGCACGTCTGTGCTTCTAGCTACAACATCTGGTTTATAGTTGACTAAACAATGCTATTCAGAACAAATGAAGAATTGAGTCAGTCTTTTTGTTCTTCTTGAAATTTTCAATAAATAAAAATAAGATAAAATGTAGGATGCACTTTACAAAGTAGTGTGGACTAAAATTAGCAACACTACCAAAAAAACACCAAACTAGAAGCACTGGTTAAGATGTATGGACCTAACAACATATTAAACTAATATACATGCACAACTGTGATCACATAAAACCAGGAATGCACCTGTCAAGTAACTCCGATGAAAAGGACTATCTTCACCTGTACAGTTACATATACACCTAGTGCTGTGCTGGACTGAAACCTAACAAACTATATAAACCACATACCACCTAATACATCAATCAAAAAAACCCAGAAATAATAAAAGATTAAAAAAAAAAATCTGTATTTCTTTCAGTTACAGTAATTATAGATATTACCTGTGTCAAGAATGAGTACTACAGGAAATAAGATGTGTATATGGCTGGTGTATCTTTAAATTCAGATGCGGAGAAAGCAAAACCAAGGAGAAGTAAAAACAGAGCTGAGTACAGAACCTTGGCTAAAACTGCCTCACTTTGTTCAAAATGGCTTATTTGGCCACTTTACCACAATCATAATTCAAAAATGAATTGAACGAGGCTGCTGCTGCTGCTGAGGTCATGAGTTAGATTGCCATAAACCATTTTTTTACAGAACCTAGGATGTCAAATTGTGTTTTTAAAAGTTCCTGGAGTCAGTTTCCATGTGATTCTGTAGATCCTAGCAGATAACTCTGTATTTCTAAAAATTCACTCTCCACGAAATAAAGCATTGTTTTACAATGCATATTTATTCAGAAGAATGTGTCGATGGCAGAGTTACAAATAGGACTCAGAAGCTCTTAAGATATGTAATTTTTAAGTAACAAAACCTTCCAAAAGAGCCTGCAGTTAAACTTTATGCATATACAATACACCTGCTCCCTTCTCTTCCCAAAAACACTATTGAAAAAAACCCACACACGTCTTCTCTGACATAATTAATAATCATTGAAAGAAAAAATCAAACTGTATACTGAAGCTCAAAATAGTCCAAATTGCAGTAACAACAAGAAAGATCATTTGTCTTCTTTCTCTACTTCATTGTTAGTAGACATTTGAGTAGATAAAAAATCTTTATCTTGATCCATACTGCGAAATAGATAACATTTTTTTTCTAAAGTGTGAAGAAAAAAATAGATATTCTTAAGTCAAAATAAAATCCCATTTCCTCAGCAGTAGTTTCTTCTTTGTAGCATAATGAAGCCCAAAGATTAATATGACTTTATCTTCACTCCAGGAATCAAGTGTATTTGATTATAGATATGAAGAATCACACTTGCTACTGTGGTATTTACCAGGACTCTCTACTGAAGCCATGTTCAGTAGTCTAATCAGGAGCACGCCAGCAAGTCCTTTTGGAAGCAGGAGTTTTAATAACTAGCTGCCATAATAACTCGTAACTAATAATTGCCTATGAGGTTGTGGTCAGCACAGGGTTGACTCTTCATATATGTTTACATTTAGAAGTCCAGAAACAACTTTATAAGTATTTTTCCAAGAATTATATTACAAAGTTTCTGCTTTGGTCAGTAAAAGCTAATCACTTGTAATGTAAAGATACTGAAAGAACTGCAATAATCCGCCATGGAATATCCTTTACAAGAAATTGTAGCAAAAATCTCTTACTTGGAACATAAGATATTTTAGATATTCAAAGGTGGAATTAATACATAATGAAATTGGAAAAAAAAAAACACCCACAGAATTACAGAATAATGGAATTAAAGCGCTCTCAAACATTTTACAAAAGCAGAGAGAATGAACATGATATATGCCAAAGCACAGTTCAGCCTTTCTATGTAATAAATATAATCTCTAATTGAGAAATCAAGACCACGGCTTCAAAAGAGTTGAGTCCTATTTGGTGATTGATGAGAACTCTTGATTTGGAAATTTTAACTATGATACCTGTCTGTATAACTGGCAAACTATGAAAGCCCACTCATCAGAGAAAACAGCTGGTATGGGAAGAGGAATCTCTGTTTTGCAGTCAGCCTAATCAACGACTAGCTGGCCAGCAGCAAGTGATTCAAACTAAAACGTTCCAAGCCTTTTAAAAGAACAGTTACCACTGCCATCCTCCTGCCCAACGGAGAACATATATATCAACACCTATTCATTAACTTGCAAGCTGGTTTCTTGCCTTGTAGTCCTCTAAAGCATTTCATGGGTATTAATTTGTACACTGTTCTGCTCAGTGCTTTCATTGCTCTGTTTAGTTCTTTCCCTTGATGCTGCTGGTTGTTTCTCTTCATGCTGGTCTGCATCAGTTCATGGAGATTCGCAGTACAACTCTTTTTTTTTTTTCCTACCACTTCTTTTGTGGCAGAAGATGAAGATATCTCATTTGTCTTCAAAAAGCTCTCTTTGCTCGGTAGTAACCTTGTAGTGACTGCAGAACAGCTCACAAAACACTACTGCCTTTGGTACCCATATTCTGCTGTTGTATTTTTGTACATTGCCTTGAGTCTGCAAAGGTTTTAATTCATATGACTCATTATCTTAGCACATTTTCTGTTTGTGTTTTTTTCACAGAGGCTATAATCACAGATTCATAATACACCTATTTTTGACATCAGTAGTTACTTAATCAGATACTTCTAAGCTTTCTAGTGAAGACTTCTTTTTAATACACTAATACCAAATAGAGATTTTTAAAAAAAAATGTTGTACCATTTTCTACAAGCCTTTATGTTATGGATATCTTTGATATAAATAAGCTTTAAAATTTACTCTAGGAAAAAACATATAAATTAATAATCAGGTTATGGTCTGATACCATATGCCATATCACGTAAATGTATACATGGAAATTAAAAGGCACTGTCAGTTAAAATGTGTAAAAATAGTGTAAAATGTTTACAACATCTTATAACCATGATGCAAGCCATGGAATTATTGCTTCAGTAAGAACTCCAAAAAGATCTTCGGTGTACAAGCACCCGAAGACCCCACGACACAGAGGTAAACATACGAATGGCAGGTCTAGCAATGCACCCTATGAATTCCTTTCCATGAGGAGTCTGACTGAGTGCTTCTTACACCTCCATGCGCAGAGCATAGATCTCTGCCTTTTACAACAGGTCTTTAATTGGCATTTTGCTTTCTGCGGACTGAACATACGTGGGTTTCTTCAAAAATTCGAAAGGAGTGCTTCCCATCTTTTTTTTTACCTGGTCTTAAAACTAAGTGGGTTTCTTGCTTCCCCATGTTTCTGAGGTCTTGCCAATTACAAAAAGCTTGTGTAAGAAGGTAGAACAGGTGTAAAGGCTTCAACCGCAAAAGAAGTAATCATCTGAATAATTCATAGGTCTGTAAGAAGATATTAAAGACCTAAAATGCCCCTATGGAAAGGATCTTAGGGATGATTAAAATGACACATTTCTATAGATATAGTCCACTAAATCCCTACTTAAAGCCCTAAAAAGTGTCCTTTTCAAGCACACCATAATGTACAATAACTTGGACAAAGTCTTTTGGACATATTTTCAGCTTAAAATGGATTGTGGTCTAAAAGCATCAGCTCTAAGGGTGATGCTTCAACATTCACAAGAACTCCAGATAAGTGCAAGATAGTCCTGATGGTGATTTTCAGTCATTGTAATTAAGCTCAAATTAAAGTGAGTCCCAGTTGTAAATGACCACTGACTAACTTACTAAGCCATTAATCCTGTCTATGAAACTTTCACTCATGCTTGTTTTTAAGAACAAAATTAAGAGTTAAGTTTCTTAAGTAGTTCAGAGCTGAAGACAAATGACCTGTGGAACCCTGACACTTTTTCCCCAAATCTGCGTTTACTAGAGTTAATGTATTTTATCTCTGAGTGTCAAACAGTAGCTGTATTCAAAACTGGTAAAACTATTCACATAGATCTATCAGCAGTAGCTGTGAGGAGCAAAGGTTTCTACAAAATACTTTTGAATAGTATGTTTTCAGATACGTTTAGCTTCCAAGAATCAAAATTCACCACCATCTTAACCCCAAGAAGTATAAAACTTTTAAAATTACATAATTAAATCACATGACCAGGGTTAGAGAACCTTGCCAGTCGTTATTTAGCAACAATGCGTGTTTTGTGGCAGACTTTGTGTAAATGCTAAGATAGTCCTCTGGGTGAAAGCAAGGGAAAGAAATCATTTTTAAGTGTACCTTTCTTTAAACTCCTTTGGCTTCTCTAGACTTTTCTGATTTTTCCCTTCAATCATTTCAGAATTATTTTGATCTTCTGTAGTCTCTTCAAATGTCTTAAAATATAAAGAACAAATAACACAGAAATTGAAAAAACTTGAAAAATTATAGCTACGTGCTGCAAATGTTTTCTAGACCTGATGAATCAGTGCACAGTAGTAGAGTTTTTGTGGCCAAGATGGTCTGAAGAAATAAGCAGAACAAGGTTAAAGAGAGGCAATATTTTTTGTTGGACCAACTGTAACAACTGGAATAAACACAGTTGTTTTTGAGCACAGACTCTACCTATCTATTCAGAACAAGGAGCTCCTTACATGGTCTCCTTCATCGTTATAAATAAATTCACCACATCCCTTCTTACTGTATGTTTACACAGCACACACCACATTAGGAACTTTAGTCTGTAACTATGAGTGTCAAACAGTATCACAAAATATAAATACAAACCACCACCTGTGCACAATATGCTTCTAGCAGCATAAGGCTGGCTGAAGTGGACATGGCTGACGCAGCAGTAAATGAAGTCCTTGATCATCTGATCCAGAGAGGTAAAAGTGTCCAGATGCAACCCTATAAAAACTTACCAACCTTTACACGATTGCCCTACTCAGGCTTAGGAGACACCTTTTACCTCCTAGCAGAGGAGTGGGTCAAAATGCTGTCCTAACAAAGTCCTTTTTTTGGAAGACTATCCCTTTGGAATCAGTACTTCTTCTAGTCAGCAGAACTGTACTGATCTCCTGTCTAAAATCAGCCAGTTTCACCTCTGAGTATTATTTACCCACACACTGGGGGGGGGCGGAATTTACATGACTCTTACTGTAAAGTGTATTTAGTTAAACACATTCATATTAACAAAACCTTAAAAACCGGTAGGACCTGTGAAAGCTGTATACCCAAGTGCTCGGGCTTACTAAGGAATGGCCCTGCTGTATTTGAAAACGTATTCTCTGGCCCTCTTGAGCTAGCACGAAAGTCACCCTGATGCAGTGCCTTGACAGAAATTATGGTGTAAACTGAGGTCAATAGAAAGCAAGCTTTAAGAGCCTTTACATTCATGGACCCCTCTTCTCTAAGAAAACATATGTGATGATATAGAAACATCATTACTAATACTGGAATCATTGTGTTGGTCTGTGTGCTTGAAAGTACACTACTTTTTTATGTTTCAGAAAATATAATGGTGGTGTATATAACTACATATGTAAAATGTACTTACATAAAATAAAATTAAAATACAGTTACCTTTTTTAAATAATTAATTTTCATTTCTAATTCCTCTGCTTCTTTTTGTAGTTCAATGGATTCTTGCGTAGCAACTGCAGCAAGCTTTAACATTTCCTGTGTTTTTTGCCTCGAAGAAGCACTTTCATGTTATGGAATATAGATTGCAACACTGCTTTTTTCAAGCAAGGGATACTATCAGATCCCTGACCCCTCTATGCCATAAGCACAAATGCTGGAGGTGTAGAAAGCTCTGACAAATCTACATTTCCTAGGCAAGCCTTCAAATCTAACTTCAGTTAGGCTTCTCCTCCTTAATGAAGCATTTTGACAGATATGTCATTAAGTGAAATTTTATTTTCTTTCCTCAAAATGCTCCCATAAATTTAAACTGAAGAGTATTATTTGACCTTCCATTTTCTCACAAAGAAATGCCAATGCTGCCCCTCTAAATACAAATATATAAATAATTACTATACTTGTTAACAGAAAGTTGTGAAAGGTAAATATAAACTTTCTTCCCTGTAAACTGCACAAACACTACAAATCAAGGATACATCTGTAAAGCCCAATCATTTAGGGATTTAAAAGGAACAGGCTCTGCAGAAATAAAATTTCATTTCAGATCATTAATTCACAAATCTAATTTTCTTTACATATACAACATAAATTAATAGATCAGGACCGCTTATCTTTACTTAGCATACATAAGAGAAATAGCAGTATAACAGAGAGCAATGTCATTAAAAACAGCACAAAAATTATATGAAAAATAAATTTAAAATTTTGAGAGGCTAGTTCTAAAGTAATTTTAGAACTTTTTTACCCTAAGAAGCCCAATGGCAAACCTCTCCGCGTTACATTCATGGGTTGGAGGAAGGAATATTAGTATGTATATTCTAAATTCTTGTTCAAAATCTTGGTTTGCTACAGATTCTTTCCTAAAAATGGTGTAACAAAAAGAAGGCTTTTTATTAGCTTAAGAGAAACTATGGAAAATTAACTAGAGGATTTCTGTACAGCACTTTTAATGTGCAGTGCACTACCAATAGGCTCCACTGTAAAAGCATTGATAATAGTAGTACCCAGAATATCCAAGCAAGCATCTTCCTTCAATTTATATTTTTCAGCCTGTTTCAAAACTCTGTTTTGGATTTCTTCAAGGTCTTTCTTTTTTTTGTAATACTCCTGTGCAAGAGCAGTTTCTGCGTATTTTTCACGGTGTTGCTTCAAAATCTCTTTATACTGGGTGATATAATCCTGATACATTTTCCTATAAAAATACATGTAATTTAATTTTTTTCACATGAAGCCATTGTTTAGAAGGGGAAAAAAAACTATTAATTTATGGCATCAGCTCAATTAGACTTGCTGCTGTCCTGGAAAAAAGTCGAATTATATTTAATATATACCACTATTTGGCTCTATTTTTTATCGTCCAGCTATTTTCAAGGAAGACTATGCTGTATGTAACAAAGAATACACTCATGATGCAAAAAACAGTCAAACCTCATTGTTCTGAAAGGAATGTAGACCATACCATATTTAAAGGCAGCCTGGCAGATGACGAATGTTTTTTCCCTTTGTAATTATCATGAAACTCACAGCAGGCCAAATTCTCTGTTCGAGTGTGTTGGCACAACTCCACCGGTTTCAGTGGAGCTGTATCAAACTTACAGTAAAGGAGAATTTGGCCTAGCATCCCATATTTAGAGCAGCCTGATACATCACTGGACTAAGAGCTGCCTTCAAGGAGATGCTGAGTAATCTGTGCCTGACTCAGGGAAGCCTTAAACACACACATTAGTCACACTAAAACAATAGGACTATTCATGCTTAAGGTTAAGTAAACACTTAAATGTTTAATTGGCAAAGAGCCAGAATGCTCAGCTTCTTGTAGGACTGCCCTCGATATTAATGTTAGACTAATAGACCGACATCACGCGAGTACATAGCTACAAATTATTAAAGTAGGTAGCATCAATTAATGTTCATGGCATTTTAGAAGTCTAAATAGGCTTTTGAAAAAATTGTACTATAAAAACAAACAAATACCATAAGGAGTAATAGGATGTAACTCATCACACAAAGCTGAAAATTGATCAATATTATGTCTGGAAAGAAGAGAAAGAAAAGTGCTGTTGCACAGAACAGCCATCCTCTTGTGTTAAATCAATAACAGTGACTACATTGGAAAAGACTTTTTTTTTCAGGTTTTCTCACTCAGGCAAGGAATTTACAGGATAGATTGCTAATGACAGATCAAATATTCAACTCTCTCATTGGGATGAGTCTTTTATTACACCAATAATGCTGCTAGGCATAACTTTTCTTACAGGTAATTTCCAGTACAAAGTAGTATCTTTGGGGACAGCTGAACAATTAAAATTGCAATGAAGGAACTGTTTCTGGTTTTTAATGTCACACCCAGGTAATCCAAGTATAGACCTGCAGGAAGTCTGTATTTCCCACATAGACAAGAGTTAAATATTAATAGTTTTTTAAATGATGAATAATAACAACCAGTGCCCGGTAACTATATTTCTCTGTGCATTTGAAAGTAAAAGCTTAACAAATGCATAAAATTAGATTAAAATATGTCAATTTTTTTCAAATGTTGATACTGTGTGTCCCTCATTCTTGAAAAAAAATAAATTTAGACATATGCAAAATACATAATAAGAGTTTGATAGTGAGAGTTTATGCAGATGACACATGTTTGTAAAGAGGTATCACAGCTACAGACATCCAGCATGTATCATTAAGGCAGACTGGTCATTTAATTGAGAAAGAAATAATATACCAAGTTGCTTGATATCAGAATATACCAATATAAAATCACAGAAGGTGAAGGAAATGTCATCCTCTAGGAAAAGGTTATGTGAACAAGAAAGGTGAATTTAAAAATATTAAGTTATTAGTACATCTGTAAATTAGCCAGAAATTTCTTTATGAAACAAATTATGGTGCATAATAGCAACTAAAGCCAGAGACCCACCTGTTTACGTGCACCATGAATAAAGCCTACATTAAGGAACAGCTCTCATTGCTTGCGAAGCATACAGTATTCCTCTTTAAAGAACCCATTTTATCTCAAAATGCTATTAATCATTAAATGCAGTATGACTGAAAGGCAGACCCTTCTGGCTGCCCACTAGCTAGACTGGACAATGGAAGAGAGAAAAAATTGTGTCCAAATTCAATAGTAGAACTTTCTGCTCTTACAAAAAGAAACAATTTTTTTTTATTGTCACAAAAAAAATTACGATCTCAATTTTCAAATAAAACTACTCTCCGGGCACTAGTTCCTGTTAAATTGACTGAAGTTCAATACACCTGTTCAGGGGAAAGAAGTTGTAGATCAACACTGTGAAACTAAGGAATAAAGACTTCCCAAACTTCATGTAGAAAATTACATTGATCTATTTGCTTTTCTACACAGGTGGTCTTGGGAATCTAAGTTTCTTGATTTACTGAATATTTGTGTATACTGTACCAAATTTCCCAGGTATGAAAGATGGAAAATATTCAGTTCTAGTTAATTTAATAGATGCTACAAACAATAACTGAGCAACAAAGAAATTTGCTGGCATACAATTAAGAATGCATTACAAATAAATTGTAAAAATATAAATCAAAGTAAAATAATCCTCAAACTTTATATCCTTTTCCCAAAATGTATTTTCCACAGATTAATATTTATGGCCAATATATAGTATAGTATAGTATAGTACATTATAGTATAGTAGTCTTGAGAAATTGTCACTATTTTAAATATTTTTCCTAAGTTTTTACGTCCTCCAGTTCACGCAGCTAAACGTAGGCTATTTAGAATTCAGCACTGTTCACATTAAAGTCATTAGAAAAAGTTTTAATCTAATGACAATGGGAAAAGGACAGCACCCCCAAAACCCCTGAACATTACATGGATAGCTATTTATTCCTCTTTCCTTCTTCATATCACTTATTTTCAGGATGAACTTGCAGTACTAAGCATTCTTATATGTTCTTGTAACCAATAATAAAAAAAAATGTGGAATGTTTTTAAAACCTCCATTAAGAACTGCCTAATTAAATGCACTCTGATCTGCTCGTCTTTTAAAAACATCTTTCCATCTAAAGCAGTACGTCCTGAATGCCCCCAAATGCCATGCTAAAAAGTGCATTCAGCGCATGAAGTTTTAAATGTACTTACTTTTCTTCCAATTTGTATGTTTAGAATGTGCTGAATGCACATCTTGCTGATTTGAATATATCATCAAATGCTTCAGTGCAGAGGGATTGTATTTGAAAGAACTACTTGAAGACCACTTTTGGAAAACATGAATTGAATTTATTTTACGGTTTATAGTGATGATGTCTTATAATTAAGCTCAGGAAAACAGATCAAACACTTTCATGTTCGAACTGAAACTAGTTATCTAAAGAAGCAATTTAAAAGTAATGCTTCTTTGGTTTGTCAGCTCAAATTAGTGAAAGCCAAAATGGATTAATCTTATACTCATAGAAAGCCAATTTAGCCTTATTTTTCACCAAATATAGAGCTCTGAATGGGAAGAAGACAAATAAGCTACTGAGTTAATTAAAGCTTATCAGGCATGCTACTTCTGCTGTCTTGGACAGCTGGCCAAGAGAACACAGAATCATAGACTCATAGAATTGTTCTGGTTGAAAGAGACCTCCAAGATCATCGGGTCCAACCATTAACCTAGCACTACCAAGTCCACCACTAAATCATATCCCTTAGCGCCACATCTAAACGTCTTTTGACGTTTGAGTCTGAGGACTCCACCACCTCCCTGGGCAGCTTGTTCCAATGGCCAACCCTTTCGGTGAAGAAATTTTTACGAATATCCAATCTGAACCTCCCCTGGCACAACTTGAGGCCATTTCCTCTTGTTCTGTCGTCTGTTACTAGGGAGAAGAGACCGACCCCCATCTCTCTACAACCTCCTGTCAGGTAGTTGTAGAGAGTGATAAGGTCTCCCCTCAGCCTCCTTTTCTCCAGGCTAAACATCCCCAGGTCTCTCAGAGGACTTGTGCTCTAGACCCTTCACCAGCTTCGTTGCCCGTCTCTGGACACGCTCCAGCACCTCAATGTCTTTCTTGTAGTGAGGGGCCCAAAACTGAACACAGCACTTGAGGTGCGACCTCACCAGGGCCGACTACAGGGGGACGATCACCTCCCTACTCCTGCTGGCCACACTATTTCTGATACAGGCCAGGATGCCATTGGCCGCCTTGGCCACCTGGGCACACTGCTGGCTCATATTCAGCCGGCTGTCGACCAACACCCCCAGGTCCTTTTCCACTGGGCAGCTTTCCAGCCACTCCCCCCCAAGCCTGTAGTGTTGCCTGGGGTTGGTGTGACCCATAATAATCATATGCAATTCATATTCACAAATTGCAATTCCTATTCACACTAAAGAAAAGCACAAAATTGTCTGAATGCCTCTAATTGTTATCTTGCTTAGTCCATATATGAATTTAATGCCTTAGGTTCAATTAAACGATGCTTCTAAAAAAAAAAACATAAAACATGATTATTTTTAAAAAAGTCTTTCCAAACCTGAATATCTGAAACTACTGAAATCACAATATACATGAAGACATGTCATAATAATGGCAAAAAATTCATTCATAGATAAAAAACTTATGGATGCTCTTGCAAATATGCTCTGATATTTCATATTTCTGCCAAAGCTGAAATAATTCATTGCCTTTATTTCTTGGACTTTTCTTGAAATAGTAGGCAATTGAACAATGTTCTGAAAAATTATAATAGGCATTTGGGAAGCAATTGAACTTGAAGAAGCCATATTTTATCCTATTTCATTGGTAGCTACAAAATAACATATGACCTTATAATAATGTAAACTGAAAATTAATTCCTCAGTCACTTTTATTATCCTGCAAAGGTTACAACAACTTTTTGATGCAGACTGTGTTATCTTTGCTCATCAGTTTAGACAGGTTAATAAGCACTACTGCTAGAAACCTCATCTCACATGATCATAGATACCTCTCATTTTCTGTAGCTTCTTGTAAAGCTTCAAGTTCATTTTTCAAATATTCTTCATGCTTGGCAAGAATTACATAGGTGGGCTTCCAGCTGTGGAGAAAGTAAAAAAAAGAAAACATGTAAGTGGTCTTCCCTAATAAAAAGCCATTCAGAAATGAAGACATCAAGTTACTTTAGCTGGCTTACTAGAACAAATAATTTACGTAATGTTTTGAAAGTCAAACATAAATGGTTTTCGTACAGAAAACTTTCACATGCATACATTTATTTTCTTAAGATTTTAAAGCTGCAAATTCAAGAATATATATGTAGGATTAGTAAAGATTATAAAGCACTTTTTAAGGAATAAATAGGGTGAGCTTCACAAATTTTTGGAGCCTAATGCTAAGCAGTTAGGCATCTAAATCCACATATTTAGTACTCAGAACAGCGCCATCCATAAATCCTTTAGATACGTACTGTCTACTTGTTGGAGATGCACACAGCTTCGTTCTCACCGATATCACAAGCAGCAATCACAAACTCAGAATTTCCTCCATCTGTTAAGCAAATCCTGCTCAGAGCACAGCCAGAAAGAGATGCTGCCTTTCAGTACAATAGCCCAGGCACTGGGAACTCTGACCTGGCGGTTTGGAGTCACAGGTCCACACACCACCTCTTACTGACTAGATTTGAGCTAAAATTCTGCCCCTACAGGAAAACATGCCAGCTAATAGTTAAAAATAAACTAATGGCAGGTAAGAACTGAACTTCAGTTGCTGTCAAGTAATGTTCTTTTTTTTTCTGCCTCTAAGTCATCATCCACATATATTTTCATATGTCATGCAGTTGGTATCTGGCTATATAACATGTCTACATTGTTAAATGCACCCATTCCAGAAGCCTGTCTCCAGACAAGAGGTGCCAAGTGGCTCATACCCAAACACAATTAATCTACTTTTTGTTCTTCTCCTTTCAGGAGCCTCCTATAATGTAAGAGCTATGGTGCAGTCCACCAAAGTGATTTTCTTACATCAGGATGCTGTAGATTGTACTGAAATCACAGCAGCTTCAGGGAATACATGAAGGACTCACAACTCCTGGAAGTAATCAATAGTACTTTCTCAACATCCAGGTAAAAGAGATACCTCTTTCTTGGATGGGGGAACGCTAGAAAACAGGCAGATAAACTTTCTGATTCAAGTGAAATTCAGATGTGATCTTTAGGAGAGGCCTATAATGGGTCTTTAAAAAGGAAGCATCCTGCCTGAAAATAGATGGTGTAAGGAGCATGAGCCATCTGGGCCTGGATGTCTCTTACCCTCCCTGCTGAGGTAATAGCTATCAGAAAAGACATTACATTCATTTGTAACTGAACAAATGGCCAGGATGCTGCTCAGTTAAAGATGGTAAGAAATAAATTCAGAAACCTGTGGGGCACAGAGCCTTCAAACAGCGAGTAATACCTTAATAAGACTTAACAGAATCCAAAGTGTTGTGAGGTGAGGGAAAGAACAGAAAAATTACTTAAGTCTACTGAGCTAAACAGGTGTATGTACTACTGACAAACATTCCACTCATTCGGAGAGAATAATGTCTGTAACAACAGGTTCTCAACAGGCAACTTCTGAGATGCTGGGAGCTGAGATTCAGATGATGGCTGAAACATTGGAATGACTAGGCTAGAGTAGGACAGAGATCCTATTTCTGATGAAAAAAAAAAATCACATGCTCCCTCCAAGAGAACCTTCTACAGAAAAAATTAGCTCACCCTCTCTCTAGTCAAGGCTTAAGGTGGTCTATAAATTCAGCTTTTGCCCAGAATACAAGCTACCCTAGGGCAACACAAACACCTACAATGAAGTCTGAGTGGAACTATCTGTCCTAGGAGATGTACACACAAAACCCAACTTTAGGAACACATATGTAGATTCTATCAAAGCTAAACATTGAAGAAATAGAAGAAGGAAAAATTCGTAAGGACTGAAGACACCAAGTGAATCTGGAACAGCAGAGACACAGTTACATTTAAAGATTCACATCAACTAGAAAGAGGGCAGAAATGGTGATACAGAACAAGGTTGCAAATGAACAAAGCAAGTAATTCTTTACTGGATAGGTTCACTTTGACTGCATACTCATGAGTAGGGTAAGTAAAGGGCATTTTTGGATGTGAATATGCCCTATGGTTCAAAACTGGACGGTTTGTAACATGTAATCACACAACGTATGAGTGTGTGTTTAGACAATCACTGCAAAG
The DNA here is from genome assembly GCA_009819775.1 of Phoenicopterus ruber ruber. NCBI lineage: Eukaryota > Metazoa > Chordata > Aves > Phoenicopteriformes > Phoenicopteridae > Phoenicopterus > Phoenicopterus ruber. The sequence goes on from CM020219.1 coordinate 7,417,275, forward strand.
GTGGAATAAAATAGAGGCTTCAGTAACAGCTAACTTAATGCAATTTCCGTCAAGGAAATAAATAAAGAACAAAGACCTGACAATTAATTTGCTGAACTGAAGTCCAATAACCTTAAACAAAAAATAACGTACTCCAGGTGGTGAGACAACACAACGTATAATCAATGTTTATAACAGCAGTAAAGTTTGTCAACAAAAAAGCTGAATGATAAATTGCAGCATCCATTCAGGAAATTTAGCACTATTGGCACAAATTCTTTGACACCACTGGTGATTAAAAATATAATTACAAAATGCTACTTGACCATATCTACTGCAAATTCAGCAAAAAGCTGAATTTTTAAAGGGTCAGATTTTTAAAAAGTAGAAACCAACAGTACTTATATAAAAATGCACTGGCACACAAACGCTGAGATCTTCTTCCACTCAGAAAACTCCATGCCTTTCTTTGGAGAAAAAAAAAACCAAACCAACCCAAACAAACAAGCAATGAAAATGTCATAGAGCTCATTAATCAAAGCACAAACCATGTTGTGTGTTACATTTTGTGTTCACACCTATACTGCAGACCTGCAGAAAACACATAATACAAGAATGCTGTTGTGTAAACAGAACAAGATATACAGGATTCAAGTAGCTCGTCTACTAGTTTGTTAAATGCATCACTGTTTCACAAAGGCTCTTGGTAGCTATCACATTTATTTGTCCTTGCTTTCATCAGCTAGGGTATAAAAAAAATTTTATCCACACTAATCTGAAAGCAATAAAAATATCCCGTAGTTCAGCTAGTGGGACAAGACAACAATTTCTTTCCCAAATTAGCAATGTTCTGAGTTCATCGGGCTTTTTTTTAATTATTATTTCCATGAAATCTCACCATCCTTGAACCCAAATTTAGAAAACAGAAGAGAAACAATAAAATTGGAATAGGTTCCATCACCAGTATTTCACCACTTATTGTTCTGGGATCAACATTGCTAGTTTGAATTGTTCAAGAAACTAAATACTAGAAAAATGTCATCACTTGTCTAAAAATATATATATTTCATTTTGGTCATTTTGTGCCTTCAGTTCTTTGTTATATAGACCAATATGGATTTCTTTAGAAAACACAGTAGTATCCTGATACACCTGTCTCATTTATCATATTTTCTGTAGACTTGTTGAATATAAGAATCCCGTATTTTGTTCAAAGTCTTCAAACATGCTTCAATATACTTACGATGTCTAGTAATCCAGACAAGGAGTTGTTTCTTTGAGAGCTCTACTGAGCATTACTGGCAGCTATAAGGGTGATTGTGACTCCAAAACAATATTTGAATTTACAAAATCAACATTAGAGTCGTGTCCAGTATATATGGAGTATCAACTAGAATAAATTTTAGAAGTTTAAGAGGATTCCACTACATAAGTGCTCTAATGCTCTGATCTTATAGCTAGGGCTTGTTTATCGCAGTTTTCAGTATGTCATTAAATGAGATTTTCAATAATTTAAGACACAAAGTCTCTACTCTTCTGCAAGCATTGTCCTTCTATGAATACATGTATTCATTAATGAGTCACTTCTCATTTTCAGTCTCTTTACACTAATGCCATTAATTATTCTTTGTAGGACTTGAGCCAAACCCCATTGAATTCAATGATTAAAATTTAGATCAGATCCTTAGTTCTACCCTTATTTTTTTATTTATTTACATCACTTAACAGTTTGTAATTTGTAAACAGCTTTGCAGCTTCAAAAGATATCTAAGGAAGTAGTGTGAATGGTTTCAGAAACTTACAAAAGTGTTCATTTCATACTGCATTGGAGGCAAGAATTTAATGTAAAGGAAAACTGGAATTTTCTTGTCAAGGTCAAATCTTTTCCTAACTCCTTTTATGATAAAGTTACAAATCAGTATGGTATGGCAATTGATTCAAACAGCCAGCCACTATACCCACTTCATTCACTAATGATTCCATTCTTTATTCTGTTTTCAGATACTTCAAAATAAACCTAGGAAGGACCCTGATGCTATCTTTACTTCTCTTTTTATTCTAGAAACACCCACATTCTCCATTCATATCCTAAAAAAAAAATTCAAATATATGTTATAGACATTTTTATTCAAGTACTTATCTTTAGGTATAGAATTGTAAGAAAACAAAACTGATAGAATTAGGTAATAAATCATCACTGCAACTGCCAAGGAACTAGACAGATTATGGAGAGAGGAACACTGCAATGAAAAGACAAGATTCTATCATCTGGGCCAAACTCCCTGTATTGTCAAATACAGATTTGCCTTTTTAGCTATCCTTGCAAACACCTGAGATTTTCTTTTTTTTTTAAATTAGACATTCCATGTCAGTAAGAAAAAACTCCTTGTAGCCAAATTCTTGCTGGAGAAACTTCTAATTACTGACACTCAAAAGTGATCTGCATTTAAATCTTGCACTAATAATCTGATAGAAAAAATTCTCTGAAGAAAACTGAACGGCAGCTCACTGCATTCATCAAAACAGTGCCTAGAAGAACAATTTTGCAGTCTGCAGTAAAAATTATACCAAAATCTGCTAGTGGAAGTACACACATATCTGTACGTTGAGGCAGTTATGAGACATCCTAGGGCAGAATATGTATAGAACAAAAAGTAATACGAAACATGTTCTGAACAAAGAATAGAAAAATGCTTCAATTTCGGGAAGCCCAATTCAGAAATAAACAAAGAATATCATAATGGAGCCTTATTGTCACTGATAGTTGTTAACTTTTTTTTAGTTAAAATAAAAACTTTTTTTGAACAGTATTCTTAATAATATTCAAATTTGACAGAACTCAGATGCATCCAAATATAGAAAAATCATGTTTCTATTACCTTACTACTTGAATACTTTAGCATGCTGCAAAGACAGTACCTGTGATCTCTGGAAACTGATGATTCTAGTAAAAAACTAAAACTTAAATGTTGTCTGGTTTTCAATAATTTATTTTTTCAAGGGATGGATAATACTGCAATTTTTGTACCTCATGATTTGCATCTTGAAAAAAATAGGAGAATACTAAAGTTTTCTTTAACATCACTGCTGTCTGAACACACAAATACATATTTTTACACTACTTCCTCACTGACTTTCTTAGTGCCATCTATAACTCAAAGCTCAGGGTATATTATACTTACGCATTACAGATCTCCTTACTACTCTCATTTTGCTTGCGCAAATCAGCAATTGCATCATTGCTGTTATTTATATTTTCCTGCAACCTAGCAATGTCATTCTTTTTTTCTGTGATTTTTACAGTATACACTGAAATTGAAAATAAAAATTAAAAGTAAGCATATGTATTTTCAACATATCCATGAAATAAAAAGTCTAAAATTCAGAATGATTCAAAATTACTTCCAAAATACTTGATCTCGATAGTCCCAGATGAGTGGACAGCCTGCAATTAAGTAAAGGAACAACAAAGTGAGTCAAAAACTTAGGGAGTTTCAGCGGTGTGGCAAGTACCTTGATTATCATCTAATACTGTGAGATTGACTTTGGAAGAAAAAAAATTATTTGTGCTGTTTGTCCATCCCAGTCTATATAAAACTGAAGTAACTGTTAGTGGTAGAAATAAAAGCACTCTTAACAGTTAGAGCTGAGCCTTCTGGTTTTTTGCAGTCCACAGCATCTGTGGATACTAGAAGTAATACACAGGGAAAACAGAGTGTAAGCCACTTTGCCGTCGGTAATGCTTGCGACTGGGGAGACTGATTGGAGCACAAAAGTTGCTTGAGACAAAAGGTCTCTTTCAAGCATTTGTTTTCTTTTACAGAAGTCCAGAAACACAAATGTTTTGAATGGCAAAGCTGACTACAAGAGGGGAAAAATAAAAACATCACTAATGGCATATAAGCAAATTATTACTAGAAATAGAAATAGAGAAATTAAAATAAAAAGGGAATTTACTCAAGGTGGGAATGTGTAATGTATGACAAATTAATATAGGAGACAGAGGTTAACTATGAAAAACATGCATTATAATGACAAATCCTCAAGCACTATGATATTTGCGGGGATTCTTAAGGCAGATTCTTAATTCTGCCTTTTCTAACAGCAGACAGCTGACAACATTTTCTGAATGAGTGGTTGGTAGAGAATCCATATTGTTGAACATGATCAGTGTTCTCTTTTCACAACTAAAAGCTGTGAGAGCTATCGTGCATGCTCACATTGCAATGCAATGAGCACAACTAGGTGCACATTTTTTTTCTCTGTTATTCCTTATTTTTTCATACAAGGTTTCAGACTTATTAGCGCCTTGCATTCACTGCTGCCCTGATATGTTGTATGCCAGAGTTGGTGGCCCTAAACAGAAGTCGATCACAGACATCCTGCCCTCCTCATCTACTTAACCAGGAAGGGCATCTTAGTTATGCAAGATGTGTCTTGAGTTGTTTGAATTACTGCTCTGGAACTTCAGGTCATCCTTAAGTTTGGGTCTGGTTTTGCAGTACTTGCTATATATTCACTTTCAACACCAGCTGCATTTATGCCAGAAAAAAACACTTCTCAGAGAGAAACTTTAGTCAGTGAAAAGAAAAAGATTCTCAATGTATTCTAATATCTTGAGTTATCCTGAGTATCTTCAATATCTTAATATTTTCAGTATCTTAAGTCAGTAGCTTGCCTTTACTTAGCATGTAGCATAACTATTAGACAACTGACATATGCTTCATTTCTGTAAAAAAAAAAACAGGTGTATCTGGAAGAATCCTGCAGACAACATTTTGAGATTTACCAAGACATAATGTAACTGTATTAACAAAATTTTTATTACATAAGCAAAGCTATATGCTTAATATTTCATTTAGTGTTTTCTACAGATGAGCACTTCTGTGACAAGTGCGAGTTGCTCTACTCACCTTTTGCTTTCACAAGGACCTTGTAGACGAGATCCATCTCACCCAACTTTACAATGCAAGCATCTGCTTCAGAACTAGACGCCCATGGCTCCAGCCGCACTCAGCAGAGACAGCGGGCATTTTTTAAAGCTTACTTTATCTAACCTACGTTAAACTCTTTCTTTGGGATGAGACAAATCACACCCTAAAAGTGCCTACTTCCCTCCACTGGTTATAAAGGGACTCTAGTCAAAAAGCCTGATGAATCTCACACTAAAAGTCTGAGGCTGAATGCTACAACTGTTCCTCTGCCAAGTAATACTCACACAGAGACAAAATTAAATCAGTGGAACTATTTCTGGTTAAATTTTTGAAGGATTTAACCAAAACTTTTTAAAGTCTGAGTGTTTGTTGTGAGTTCATACATATTTAGATATCTCTGAACTGAACACGCAAATAGCTATGCCATGTTACTACACAGCCTTTGGATTTTCCCTAAAAGCATGCTCATTTACCATAAGCTTGCATAATTGTTGAGAAAAACCTCATGTCTAAGATTCAATTATGTGACTGAAGAGTTAAAACAGAATTCTAGGTGTACCAGATTTAGTGTTACAGATGTTTTAATGTTTAAGATGTTTCAATTTAATATTGATAATCTTCTTAATGAATAAGTACTTGCTTTGACATATCAGTCAAGATTATTAGAAATGTTGCCATCAAGAGGAACACCAATCAGACCAGAACTCTCTCTTGTTCTTTTTCCTGAAGGTTATGAGCTTCATTTTCTACCTATGAAGTACCACTGATGAGCACAGACATCATCAGATTGTCTAAAGAATAGTTTCTCTACTACAACCATCCTCATGAGTGAGTGATATCACATAGTAGCACAGGAAAAAAAAAAATCAGTCCAGACCTAAGTCCATAATATTGTGCTGTCTGTTAGTCCTGGGGAAAACGAATTTGATGTGGAGCAAGACTTTCTCATTAGGTTTACTGTTTTGAATTTCAAATAAAATTACCAGCTGCTTGATTGCAGAAAAGAAGAACCAGGCTTGAGTAGGTAGCAGCAACTGAGAGAACTTTCATTATTACAAGAAAACAGAAAGAGAGAAGCAGCAGCGAGGCAGAGGTCCAAATCTGGAGAGAACAAAAAACATGAAGAAAGAAAGGGAGGCAAGTGGCAGATGTATTGAGCAAGCACAGCTGAATCAAAGAACTGCCAGTGACTGTGAGGAGCTACAGAGCAAGAGCAGGAAATGGCGCAGCATGAAACTGGCTGTCCATGAGACAGCTGAACAGCATTAGCTGAAAGTCGCAAGCAAAAGCAAAGTCTGCTGAGGAGAATGAGCAAGTATTGATGGCAAAAGATGAGGTAGGGTGAAAGCAGGACACGGGACAGCTTACATTATTAGGCTTACTTCCGTCCCTGAAACACAGAACATGTACCAGGACTAATGAAACAAAAGCAGTGTGTTCAATGTCTAATAAAATGATAATTTATCACTACTCACAATTTATCTGTTGATTCACATGTTCCTTAGCATAAGAAGTTTGTTCTAGCTGGAAAACTAAGAAGAAAAGAAACACTTTTTCATATACATATACACACACATATATATGAGTTGAGCTGTGAAACAAATTGCTGCATTAATTGCACAAACACTGATTAACAAAAATTTTAACAGAATATCTAAATAGCAATTCTACTATTAAATAGTTGTTAGTACCCCTCTCCATAACCTCGCAGCTAACAAAACATTACGTAGGCAAACATCAAAACCTTAATATTATACATTTATTTGAAGTTAATATAACTCTTTAAAGCAGAAAACATCACTATATGTACTGCATTAGTAATTATTAATTTTAAAATATATAACGACCTACCAAACTCGAGCAGAAGTTTGTCTAAGTTGTTCAAAAGTCTGTCACTCATTGTGTAAACTACAAAAGAAAAATGGCATTCAAGGATTTACACAATCAAAAGTTTTATTGATACAATAAACAAGTCAAAATTGCAAGACAATACCATGCATTTTAAGATAAAAGGGAGGAAAAAAAGTTTTAACTGCATTTGAATCAGTATCTAAACCACTTTAGTGGAACCAAATTTCTCACTGATAGTGGTAATGGACTCATTGAAAGTCTAAATCACAGTTAGGAAAAAAGGAGGAGTATCTTTTAGGTAAAGCTTTGTTCCTGGAGCAGTTCTATCTTTGAGAGGCTTACTGTTCTCAGAAGGCACGAAGAATACAAGAAAAGATGCTTGTGTACAAAACCAGCCTCTACTCCAGCTGGTTTACTAAGCCTATCGACTGCAACACTGGTAATGGAAAAGCTACTTAGCCGTTCTGTACACTCCTCTCGTAGTAATTGCAAGGTACATTTAAATCAGAAAGTATATGCTAAGTGTGATTAAAGACAGAACACACATACAATGGAAAGCAGATTATTACAAATCGATTCTTCTGTTTGCATAGTGGTGCTATGAGCAGAAATTCAGTTTGGGAGGCATGCAGTCTTCTAAAAAGGATGCAATCACCATTTTATCAGAGCGTACTGAATACAGCTAGTTAGCTCAGATATACTTAACATTAAGCAAAGTTACCTGGTACTTAACTGGCCCACAATGGCTTCCCCATACCCTTAGCACTGTGTAAAAAGTAAAGCCACAACAAATTGGTGATGAGATCCTAATCCGGGATAAAGTGGAATAGAAAACAATTGCAGAATTCAACTAAAGTGGCATTAAGGCTACATACTGTAGCACTGACTGTGGAAACGGGAGGGGGTGGGGGAGCATTTAAAACGCTGGATGTTTGACAGAAATTAGTTTGCCTAATAGTTAAGTGAGGATCAGAACACCTAATCCAAGAGACTGGATTAGTATAGGCTGTGATAAAAACTCTGAGAAAGACATAATAGTTTTACCAAATGTATTTAAAAGCCTGAAACCCTAGTTCCTGATGCCTGGAAACACTTAAGCTAGCAAACAAAACATTTTCTGAAAATGCTAAGAAAAATACTAAGAAATACTACCTCAAGCCACAGGTCAATGCAGAATATTTTTGCTTTTACACAATGTGAAAGAAAATCCTAAGTAATTCCTTTGGATACAAAAATTAGTTTGGCACATATATTAAAAATCTGTTCTCTAGAAACAGTTTAACGATCTTAGTTGTTTCCCTGAGAGTTCTCATAAAAACTGCAAGGCTTTTGGGCGTACACAGAAGGTACACAGATGGATGCAAAATAAAAAGCACAAACATTACTTTAAACAGCAAATAATTTCTGTTCATTGGTTTATAAATCACAACACAAAGTTCACCAATAGAGCAGACTGTACAGCTGTGTATTATTAAGATACATACTATTCTATCATCTAGTCACTAAGACAGTTACAATTAATTTTATCTTTTGAATGCTTTTGTAAAAGAGAGAAACAGAACTAAAGTGAGTGTTTAATTTTTTTTTGTAATTTTACAATGCAATTTATGTAAAGGGTAAAGTTGCAGAAAAAGACAGTGCTTCTGAAAGCATGCATATGTAAAATACCTGCTATTCTGGATATTGTTAAAATGAAGTAACACAACTGCAAATGACTAATGCTATTTATGCTGTGCTGTGAATTAAGAGGATACATGTATCCCTGGTAGAAAGGGCTGAGAGATTCAACTACACTGATAATCTACAGGATGTTTGTAGATTTTAAAAGCAGTGGTTAACACCAGCCTGAAACAGAAGACATCTAAATTTTGGACAACTGATGACTTCCAGGATATGACTGTAGTAAAGATTGATTCTTGGTGCTACTGGAGAAAAGTAGCATCGAATCATTAGCCAACTCTGGATGAAAAATTCAGAGCATGTTCTCATGTGGGGCTGTTATTTTTGTTAAGTAAGAACTACAGAGCAGGAGGATGGCTCCATCAGCTTGTGGTACTGCAGAAATCAAGCGCTTTTTAGGACAGTTCTGATGTTTATTTTCCAAACAAATGCTAAATAAATTCCTGTCGCTGATGTACTATTTCACAGGTTGTTGTAATTAAAATTGATAGCTTTGGTAGGAATGCATTTGTCATTTTTCTGTATTTTAATGTTAAAAAGAAATATGTATTACACAGCAATGTAATTGCTGTAAAAAAAAACAGCTTCAAACAGCATGTGTTATTTCTAATGATGCTATTCAGAACGCTGCCAGAAGAAACACATTGTTATGCATCTTGCATTTTTGTACCGCATTAATAAATGTAATTATATGGAATTCAGTTGTGGCAATAAAGTTTCGTGTATTACAAGACTGCATTGAGCACAGAAACCCCAAACTGCCTGATGGAATCTCTAGCCATTATCATAACAGTAACACTAACGCTGCTTCTCATAGTAGCTTCATATCCCATCTGACAACGGCCATTTCGAGGTTCTTCATTAAAAGGTGAAAAATACCCATAATCTATGAGGTAAGTGTCTTCCTTAAAATCAAATGCTCAATTCTACCCATTGCCAGCTGTGCAACAGTATTAATTTCTGTTGGCTTTATATAAATAATTTTCATTTCAACAGGGCTCTTTTGAGAGAAAGCTGTGTTTCTCCTGTGCTATTCATTACTGTTTAAGTGATCGTTATTTGATTCTTCTTGAAATTTAGTAGAGTTCACATTTCTAGACTAACTTCTTACTCTGTTAAAAAAAAAAAAACCTGTGCCTCGCATCTTGCTGTTTATCTTCTTCTGCCCCAATTCTGCAACACCGTTTTAGGGACCCTGTGAGGAGACTTGAACCCTGCACTCGAGGGGAGGACGTGCCATCTTTTTCAAAACCCGCTGCTTTTTTCGCTGTTTTCACTGTTTCTAACAACATCGAAGCCCTTTCCTGACTGGTGACAATACTAGTTATTACATCTGAGTTAACATAATTGTAGGGCTCTTCATTTATGAAGTCCCTGTTTCTAACACTTATGTTTTAAAGAGTGTTGCCACCGTGCATTATGTGCCATGCCTTCATTACTAGCTACCGACGTGTCTGTCAAGTCCTCAAACATCTGGATTGCCGCATTTTACTTCGTCGGGTACATACCAAACAAAAGGATATTGCTACAGATTATTCCCCGAATTCCTGGAATTAAAAAAATAAGCCGATTTTTGTCAAAATGGTAGGGAAAAACCCCATCCTGTGGGATACCACAGGGGCTGCGGAGAGCGCCACAAAATGGCGGCGAAAGAGAAGGGGAGAGCGGTGACGGGGCCGGGGCGGCCAGGTGGCCTCTCTGCATTTTGGGGACCATCAACACTTGGAAAGTGACCAGGACGGGCTGGCTCTGCACCGTCTGAGGCGCTGCCAGAAGGGGAAGGGCGAGGAGAGCCATGACAGCCATCCAGGGCCTCGCCCAGTGCCGTCAGGTGGAGGGGGTCGGAGCACGGCCGCCGCACCGCTCTCTCAGCGTCGCCCAGCCGTGCCGGACGGGAACAGGGGCGGCCCAGAGCCGCCGCCAACCTACCCCGGGAGGAGCCCGCACCCCGGCGAAGGGCCTGTTCCAGCCCCTGCGGGGGCCGAGCACCGCCTCGTCGCTCTCCCTCACCGCCGGCCGCGGCCCGCGCCCCCCGCCGCCGTGAGGCGGGAAAATGGCCGGGCAGCCCCCCGCGCCCCTGGGCGGACGGAGGGGAGAGGCGGCGGGGAGCCGGAGCCGGGCTGGAGCAACGGGCTCCTGCGTGGCGGAACGGGCAGCTCAGCCCCGTCAAATGCTGCGGAGGGGGCGGCAGGTGTCACATCCCCGGCCGCCGCCTCGCCGCCCTCGTTGCCGGGGGTGGACGGCGGCGAGGATGGCAGCTGCCGGCGGTCAGGCTTTCCGCTGGGAAACCTGAAACAGTTCACCTGCCGGGAGAAGGGGCTGAGGCCATTTTGCGAACAGGTCGACAAGCAGCGCCCGGCGGGGCTCGCCGCCCATCGCCAGGGGCCGCAGCCCTCCGCTCCCTCGGGGGCACATCGGCGGGGTGCGTGTTCCTCCCAAAACCACCTGTTTGCCTTAACAGTGAGAGTTACGAAGGAAAGATCAACATTTCCGAGGGCTTCGGGGCGGAGGGCCGAGCCGGCGGCACCGGCCGTGGGTGAAAAGCGATGAGGATGCTCCATCTACCGGGGAGAGCGCGCAGGCGGGCGGGAGCCGGGCGGCCGCCGGGCAGGGCAGGCAGCGCCGCTGAAACGGGGCGTCTCCGGGAAGCGTGCTGGGGGTTAAACATACACTCCCCCCCCCCCCCCCCGGAGGTAACACAAAAAGAAGAGGCTGCAGCGTGTAACTTGCTTTATCCACCCTCCGCGTCTCACGCTGGGGGGCGGGTGGGGCGCAGGTGTAGCGGTTGCATAAAGCCTTCTTCCCTCCACACCTCACGTCTGAAGGTGCGGCCCAGCCCTCTGACAGATCAAAAACCCTCCCTATTGAGATTACTGAGGCAGAGGATGGATCTAAGGCTATCAATAAGCAAAGGAAAATAAATGAGATGGGGGGGTACAGGGTGGAGGGAAAAAAGACATCCGCATGGCTGATGAAAGAAGAAAGGAAAGGGAAGACAAAAACAGGATGGAAGAGATGAACAGAAAACTATTTCTACCACCTGCACCACGGGTGTCGGTCAGATGCGATGCTGCTTTCAGAAGAGTCAATTCAACCAACAAGAAATGCAGCTTCAGAGAGAAATAGCTGACCTACCTGGCTTCAGGTCAGAGATGCAGGAGGGGAAAGAAAAGAGAGAGACAAGTGGAAAACAGCGTGTTCTTTTGGAAGCCACACGCCTGCGGCCTCTGCTCTGTGCACCCCGCTGGCGGCGAGGCTCCGTCCGTTCCCACAGCACCTCCGTGGAGCTCCCACCACCCGCCTCATCTCCCTGCCTGGCTCCCCAGGGACACTTTAATTCCTAGATGCCCCTGGGGCCTCCGCAATTGCTGGTTTGCGACCCGTCTTCTCAAACCGTTAAATAAAACCCAAAGAGAAGTCCCTTCAAAGCTTTGTCCTGCCTTAAGCAATTCTCTTAAAGACCCCACAAACTTCTAGAGATAGGAATTTAATAGTAGAGTTAACAGATAACTTCAACGATGCTCGTTAACACCTCCCGGTGTCCCGGTAATTTAAGCAGCGGTGTCAAGGGAGGCTGAAGTTCCCATAGATCCAGGGACCCGAGCTCACCCGGAAGGTTGTCAGTCATTTCAACAGGCTTTGGATAAAGCAGCGGGGACTTCCCGGTTAATTCCCTCTAAGGACTGTCAAGAGCTGGTCCCCACTGGGGCTTTTCAGGGCCCAGGAACTCCTTTAGCCCATCGATTTATTACAAGGACTCCTGACCCGAGGTTGTCGCTCTGCACCCCCCAAAAAACGGGTTCTGAAGCTGCAGAAAGGATGGCTTTGTGTCTCGCTGGTTCCGCCCTGTTTGTTTTGCCTTGCTTCCCAATAGCATCCCTTAAAAAACCAAAACAAACAAACAAACAAAAAAACCACCCCGAAGTCATAAACAACTGCTGTCATTACCAGCCGGCAAGCAGGAAGGAGTCTTTCATAGTATCATCTCTAATCAATGGTGAATGGGTTGCACTCCTCTGAAAAGAGATACGGTCAATTCAGGGCTCTGAAAGGGGCTCCCAAACCCGCTCCCCCCCGCTGGCAGACCTCCGGGGCCCGTCTCCCCCTTAGCGGAGGGCCCCGGCGCTGCCTCGCGGTGGGCTCCGCTTTCTCCATCCCCTCTCCTCTGGTTTTGGCGGGCTCCCCTCAGCCCCCCGCCGCCTCCTCCAGATGATGGAGAGAGCAAAGACGCGCAGGACCTTCCCCGCAGGGAGGACAACAGGGCAGCCAGTGCCCCCAGCCGCACCTATGAACCGGTTTGGGACGATCTCTGGGGACACCCCCGCCAAATCCCCCTGGAAGAAAGCAGGGAGGCGTCGCTGTCTTCTGCTCCTTGAGCCTCCCCTGGTTGTCTTCCCGCAGAGGGAGAGCGGCCGGTGCCTAAACTCGCGCAGGGGTGTAACGACCGGCGGGGAAACGGGGTCCCTGCAGCGGTTTGGAGACACGGGGGGAGCGATCACGGCTGGAGAGCGACGGGGACAGGATAAACGTGTCCCAAACAAGCCCCTTTCTCCTCCACCTCAATAACCAGCTCAGGAGGAGGGTGAGCAGGTAACGCGGAGAGGCTGAAGCACTGGCCCTTAACACGCGGCGAGGTTCAGGGACCTCCTACCCGTTACCTTCCGCCAAAAAAAAAAAGGGGCATGGCACTTTACATCTCAGTTTAAAAGGAGATTTGGTGGTGTGTGTATTTGCCTGCAGGTACAGGCAGCAGCCAAACAAATCCCGATGGATCGGGGACTTTAAAACCAGGCCCATAGCTACACCCTAAAGAAAATGGAAGCTAAATCTTGGGCAGTACATCCTTTCTGCCTGCAGCCCTGGCCTTGACCAGGGCCCTGCAAAAGGAACGTCTTTCCTTACCAGTCTCAAAATAATTCTTTTTTTTTGAGTTTTCAGTGCTTCTTTACTCTAACTTCAAACATCCCAGCCATGATCTGACACTTCACATTACAGGGTAACCTAAATAACACACCGAAGGACATAGGTTTAATGAATACATGGTCTGAGAGTGGAAAGTGGGTGAACATCTCTGTCGGTCCGACGGCGTTTTAGGGACTCTTCGGTGCTTTCGATGGTTATCAGTAATTTAAGCGAGGATCCAACCTGCACACTCTCCCTGATATTAACCAGATTACAGCTTTAAAGATAACTCTTTTTAGGAAAAAACGGAGCGATTGATAGCTGCTATTTCAACAATTATGGCACTCTTAAAAATAAAAAAAAGGCAAGCACACGACACAGATCGAAACACGGGTCTTTTCCCTCCCAAGCCTCGCCCACCCCACCATCCTGAGCTTGAGGTCGTCCCTCCACCAACGCTCCCGGGTGGCTCGGTGGGAGCCGCCCCCGAAAGCCCCGGACCCGGTCCCCGGAGGGGCTGACATTTCCAGTAACCTTTTGTATAAGCGGCAGCGGGCTCTCTCCTCCGGCTGAGCGTCCCTCCCGCCCCGGCGGCGCGGGAAGCGCCGGGGCAGCGGGCGGAGGGCAGGGGGCCGCGCCGCCCCCCGCTGCCCCGCACCGGGCCGGGTCGTGCCCGTACCGAACCAAGGCCAAAAAAAGCCCCGTTGCTTTCCCAGGTACCCGCCCGAGAGACTGCCTGCGCTCCGGGTCTCCCGGCCAACGCTGCAGACTCGGTTAGCATCACTTCATGAACTCCCACATCTCCGGCAATCCTACCGAGACCTTTAAAGTAGGGCTTCTCGTTCCCGGGGGTATTTTTTTAATGCAAGACTTAACGCCAATCAAAGGCTTAAAAAATGTATTCGCACCTGTTCTGCGTTTGGAAACTCCCTCTAGATAAATAATCCCCTGGGACCCAGGACAGCTGATAACTGCCGATATGGGGATGTATAGATATGTTGCTCAGCATATTTTCGCTTTAAGGCTGGGAGGGGATGCCCTGTCCGTAGGCCACAGAGCACACCGTGTCGATGCAGGCCGTCAGGAGGATACGGATTGCTGGCAGTATTTTTGATTAATCTTTTTTTAATGTGCTTTTTTATTCCTCATTCTACAGTGGCTTCATCTCTGCAGGGATAACTCCTCACGCTACCTGTAGCCAGGGTCAGAGCCGTGACCTAAATTAAGGCAGTTATCATTGCCGGCTATTAATGTCGCGAGTAGTGTCCCTATTATATGGGGAAATAAAGAAGAAAAATGCGGGGGGGGAGCAGAAACGAAGCAGACTCGCCCGAGTGCACACCCAGGCTCTCAGGCAGCTCTAACGAGACACGGGGGCTGAGCCAGGAGCCTGGGCACCCCAGGACCCTGTGCTTTCCCGGGGAGCCTCTCCTGGACGCGGCACCGGGTCCCACGGGGGTGGGGGTCGCTCCGGGGGTCTCTCCCGGTCGCGCTGCGGAGGCAAAGCCCGACCCGGCCCGGCGGGACAGCTCCTACGGAGCGCCGGGGCGGGGGGAAACCTGCCGGGGTCCCGGCCCCGGATAAAACGCCCGAGGTGGGGGGGAGAGGGACGGAGGGGCCCCCTTGGAGCTGATCTCTCTCTCGGCGCTGGTGGCACATAGCGAGGAGCCCCCAGGTCCTTCCCCAGCCAGGGACAAGCCGGTCCCCCCCGGATTGTGCCGCTTCCCACATACAGAGCGCAGCGTTCACAGCTGGAGAGGGCGCAGAGCTGCTGGGGCTGGGCTGATTTTCCCCCTCGGGTCACCCTTGAAATGGTTAACACAGGGTTCCTGGGTCCATTTCGGTGTTGCCTTTTCTTTCTCTTCCTCTCCCTTCCCAGCAGGGCTGCCAGAATCTCCCCATCCGGGCCGGTTTCTGGGGAACAAAGGCTGGGGACCTGGGGGAGAGCCCCTCGCCCCTGCGAGCTGCTCGAGCTGCTCTTAATGAGGATTCATTTCTTTAGCCTACAGTCCTGGCTTTCATTATGGAGCCTGTCTCGCTCTGTTCATGGTCATTAGGCTGCAGCCCAGTTCCTCCCTCGCCAGATCATGTGCATGCTTTAAAAAAAAAAAAATAAAAAAAAGAAACAAAAAAGAAAAAGAAAAATACCTATAGTAATATTAGTAATCATTATTATCATCATATGGCCGGTCTAATTTAGCTACCCATTCACACAGGCTCTCTCTCCTCCGCGAAAAGCAGAGGTTTTTCTCCATCAGCCCCCGTCCCGGGATGCTGGCGGGGCTCCGGCGGGGCAGCAGCTCCCCGGCCCGCGGGGACGCGCCCGCCGCCCCGGAGGTCGCCCCCTTCTCACCCGCTCCCTAGGGAAGCCCGATGCTCATAGCGAGGAGGTTTGGGGGGGGGTTATCCCCATCCGAAGGGGTTATTCGGGATCTTTCATTGAGGTGCTGAAATTACTGGTTTTCCCTGGCAGAGAGGACAGGCACGGGGTGGAAGGGGAGTCTCCCTCAGCAATATGTATAGACGATATTTTCCTCTTCTCTGATTTATTTTCTTCTTCTTCTTTTTTTTTTCCTTTTTTTTTTTCCCCTAAGCGGATCGGCACATCAAACCTGGGTGTGTAAAGTGAAGCCGAAGAGTCTTCCCTTTTATTTTTTAAGTTTCTGTGGAGTGTCTCTGAACTCGTGAGTTTTCTGCGTGCTTTTATGTCTCCCCAGCTCTGTCGGGTTTTATGAAAATGAGCAATATTGAAAGCTTTTCCATCCCGCTAGCTGTGAGCCTCACATAAATGATGTAAATGGCTCGAAGGGTTTTTTTCAAGTGAACTGTGTAGATCTGTGAAAATAATATCAGGGTTTTCCGTCAGAATGAGCTTAGCACTGTACTGAGGCGTACCATAATCTGACCCGACACCTCCGACCATCTGCGCTATCTATCTGCCTTCTGATTTACCAAATCTTCACAAGCAAAAGACAAATTGTACTTGATACTAAAGAAAAGACGGCGAGCTCCAGTCCAGCTCCATTTCTGCGGAGAAATGATTGGAGAAAATGTAAATCTGTTTAATTTCAGTCTACGGGCAACTAGCAAAGGAGCTTCCGTAAAGAAGGAAAGAAAGGAAAACAAAAAACAATAAGGAAAAAAAAAAGGAAAATAAGAGAGGGAAGAAAGAGACAACAACAAGATATCAAATTAGGAAGGCATTTCTTTGACAAGCGTTCTAGAAAAAGAAAATCCATTGCAAAGAGCAGAGGAGAGAACATATTGAGCTTAATTCAAAATATATGCTGCCTTTCCGAGCATGGTCCCTAATGTTCCTGGGAAGAAATTGCCACTGAGCAGCTATATGCAGAATAAAGAGTGGCTTCTCGAGGTTTTTTCCCTCCTTCTCTGCAGAAAATTTCAGCCCTGCCCCGAGACGGCCGGAGGTTGCCCCGCTCCTCCGAGGGGGCGGCCGGGCGCTCGCCTCGCCCCCGGCCCCGCGGTCGCTCGGTCGGGGCGCGGGGGGGGAAAACCCACGGGGAATGATTAGTACTAGGTGATCAATATTTCAAAAGATTCCTGAAATCTGCTTTAAGTCGCTGTCCTGACCTACAAATGACTTCTCACTCTCGGCGTCTATTCAGGGCCACTCAGCCGAAAACAATAAGGGTTTAAATGTTTTGGGTTTTTTTTAATAAAATAATAAATTATAAAGGTTTAATTGAATGGAGAAGGGCGCTGGGCTCTTTGCAGATAATTTCTCGTCTTAACAGAGATGGGAAGTGACCTATAGAGGGAAAGGGAAGAGTTTTTCCCCTAAATCTCGGCTCGTCTTGCGGTCCTCCCGCTGCATCCATTGCCACTGACACTCCCAGCATCCCTGTCACTGTTCTGCAGCCGGTTTTTTATCTGATTTCTCAGCCCTGCCTTATCCCCCTCTCCGACCCCGGCTGCGCCGAGCTCGGGGCGTGCAGCACCGGGCCGGACCCCGCAGCTTTACCGGGGAGGGTGTAGGGGGGGCCCGGCCATCCCATGGTGGGGGCCGCTCGCTCTAACTGTCCGGTAGCAAACCGGGGCGGGTGCCCCCCCTTCCCCGCCTTGCAGCCGGCCGCTCCCGGGGCGGAGGGGCAGGGCAGCGGGGTCGCGGCCCCCGGGAAGGCAGCGGGCCGGGCCGGGGTGCCCCGGGGAGCGGGGCGGGGAGCCGGGGCGGGGAGCCGGGGCGGGGAGGTGCTGCCGGCCGGCGGCGCGGGGCCTTCCGCCGTGATTGGCAGCGGCTGACAGTGAGTGGCAGCCCCGCCATGGAAACCCGGGAGCCAATCTGCCGAGCCCGGCAGCAAATCAGCCGCTCCCGCAGCAGCGCGGCGGCGGCGCGGAGCTGGGCTTGTGCCTTTTCTTTTTCCCTTTTTTTTTTCCCTCCTCTTTTTTTTTTTTCTTTTTTTTCCCCCTTCCCTCCCTCCCCCCACGCCCGCCCTCCCCCCTGCTCCATCCTCCTCCGCCTCGCCCCTGCCCACCGCCCCCAGTCGCCGGAGCCGCCGAGCGCTCCCCATCGCCTCTCCGCCCTCCACCGTCCCTCCCGCGGCAGCTCCGCCAGCGCCGGAGGAGGCAGAAGCGGAGCGAGGGGCGGCCGCCGGGGCCGCTGCCCGCTTCCCCGCCGCGGGGGTGTGCGCGGCGGCGGCGGGCATCGCCGGGGGTGCGCGGAGCGCGGAGCGGAGCCCGGCGCCGCCTCCATGTTCCAGCTGCCCATCCTCAATTTCAGCCCGCAGCAGGTGGCCGGGGTATGCGAGACCCTGGAGGAGAGCGGGGACATCGAGCGCCTGGGGCGCTTCCTCTGGTCCCTGCCCGTGGCCCCCGCGGCCTGCGAGGCCCTGAACAAGAACGAGTCGGTGCTGAGAGCCCGGGCCATCGTGGCCTTCCACACGGGGAACTACCGGGAGCTCTACCACATCCTGGAGAACCACAAGTTCACCAAGGAGTCCCACGCCAAACTGCAAGCCCTCTGGCTGGAAGCGCATTACCAGGAGGCGGAGAAGCTGCGGGGCCGACCCCTGGGGCCGGTGGACAAGTACCGGGTGAGGAAGAAGTTCCCGCTGCCCCGCACCATCTGGGACGGCGAGCAGAAGACACATTGCTTCAAGGAGCGGACGAGGCATTTGCTGCGGGAGTGGTACCTGCAGGACCCTTACCCCAACCCCAGCAAAAAGCGGGAACTGGCTCAGGCCACGGGACTTACCCCCACGCAAGTGGGCAACTGGTTCAAAAACCGCAGGCAAAGGGACAGGGCAGCAGCCGCTAAGAACAGGTAAGGTGCTGCCCGTCCCGTCGGGGCGCAGGGCCCCCCCTCAGGGAGGCTTCGCCCCCGCCCGCCGAGGCCGGGGGGATGCGGGGCCGGGGCGAGGCGGCGCGGCCCCGGCGCTGCGATGAGCCCCGCCTCGGGGGACGGGGAAAAGAACCCGGGAAGTTTCTCCCCGGGAAATGCAGCGAGATAAAGTAGGAGCAGCGGGAAAACCCTACGGCTTTATATTTTTTTTATTCATTTTTAATAGGAGGGGTCCCTGCCCGAGCTCCCCCTTGGCCGCTCTTCGGGGAGCGGGGCGGGGGAGAGGGAGGGAGGGCGGGAGGGAGGGAGAGCGCCCGGCACCGCGGCTGGCGAAGCTGCCGTGACCCCGGCAGGACGTGGCGGCAGAAGGGCCGGATTCAGCGGCTAAGCGGAGAGAGAAACCCCCCTGCAAAGTTTTGGCCGGACGTACAGACACCCATCCCGTGTGTGTCCGCCCGGAGCAGAGCAGCAATGCCCCTCTGCGGGCCCTGCTCGTTCCCAGAGAGCCGCCTTGCCCTAAACCTCCGCCGGAGCCAGCCGGGAACGTTTCTTGGGATATTTTTCTTATTTCTGTTCCTCCCGGGTCCCCCACCCCACTCCCCCCCCCGCCTTGTTTTTTAATCTTGAAGAACAAAATCGCGGCTCGAAATGCGCGGTGTTACCCCGACACTAGCGGCACACGCAGGTGCCCCGGGAAGCGGGGAAGGGAGCAGAGTCTCCCCGTTATCTCCTGTCCCGGAGCCCGGGGGGGGGCTCCACTCCTCACCCCGCCGGCCACTGCGCGCAGCCGGGCGGCCGCACGTCGGGGAAGGGGTGCCGCCACCCGCAGCCCCTTTTTCATCGGCTGAGGGGGAAGCTGTAAGGCCCCCCGGGAGATGCTGCAGGGAATTACCGACCCCTCGATGAGGGGACAGGCTGAGGGGCGGGGGGGGACAGCCGCCCCCCGGGTGTCCCGGCCGAGGGATGGGCACCCAGTCTCTCAGGCAGTGCCTCCAGACTGGGATAACTGGTGTGAGCTGGAGGTGGGGGCAGCGGCGCGGGGGGGGGCCGGTCGGGGGAGACCCCGGGGGGAAGCGGGGGGCTGTCGGCGGGTCGCCGGGGCGCGGAGGGCCGGGCGGTGATGCTGTGTGTGCCGGTTCCTTGCAGGCTACAGCAGCAGGTCCTCACGCAGGGCTCGGTGCGCTCGCTGCAAGCGGAGGAGGAGAGCGGCGGGGAGGCGGGGGGGGCCGCCTCCAGCCCCGCAGCCAGCCTCTCCAGCAAAGCGGCCACCTCCGCCATCTCCATCACATCCAGCGACAGTGAATGTGACATCTGACACCACCGCCATGACAAACCGGGGGGAGCGGGAGGTCCAGCTAACCGGTGCCTGCCTGCCTGCCCACACGGCCGGAGCAGCGGGGCTAGCAATGGCCCGGCCGCGGTCGCCCAAGCCGGGGTACGGGGCGCTCCCCAGCCACACGCCGCCCGCCCGCGCCTCCCTCCCAGCCCCGCAGCGGACTGCATTAAAAAAAGTGATCAAAATCGTTGTCGCCTCTATTTCGAAGGATTTGCAGAATCGATGCCTAAACAAACAAACAAAAAATAATTAAAGCCCACAAAACGTTAAAAATACCCAACACAACAACAAAAAACCCGAATGCCAAGTTGCAAAATGTCTGAGCGCCTGCCCTTATCCCGCGGGGGTGTTTCATGTTGAAAAGACGCTGTTCTTTTGGTTGGGTTTTACTTTACTTTAAAGGGGTTTTTTATATATATATATATAATGTTTATTTACTTATTTAAGGGATTGCTATGGTAGATTTTTTCTATTATTATTATTATTAATTATTATTATTTTTGGCTTGTTCTCTATGTGCACAGGTGACTTGTAGAGCATGTGCAGGACGAAACTGTATGAAGCAGCCTAAAACCATAATAAAATATTTGGTGAACGACCCTCGCATCTGCTTTGAAATGCCGGTGTCGGTCTCAAGCCCGCCAGTTTACGCAGAGCAGATCTCCGAGGCCACGGGTATTTCAGCATCAGCTCGGCAGGAACCGAAATAGCCGGCTGCCCGGGACCGGGGGCGATGTCTTTGCAAGGCAGGGAGCCGGGGGGAGCCGGGGAAAGCCGGGGGGAGGCGAGGGGAGCGGGGCCGGGGCGGGCGGAGGATGCGGGTGCCCGGGGAAGGGAAGGGGAAGGCACCGCCGCAGCTTCTCCTCTCCCAAGGGCTGAGGCTTTTGAGATTATCGGCGGCGAATTTTCGGACAGGGAGGAGGAAAAAGGAAGGGAAAAAAAAAAGGGGGGGGGGTGAGAGAAATGGTTGGGGACAGCCCAGCCGGGGAAACCAAGCTTCCTCCCTCACCTGGCAAATGCAAAGACAAGATGGGGAATTAATTAAAAGCCCTCCGTGCCCGGGAAGGGCCGGATGGGGGGCGAAATAACCCCAAATCCCGGCCCCTGCGATGTGCGGGGGCTGTCCCCACCATCCGCCCTCCTCGCTTTGTTTTGCGGCGGTTTTGCTGGAGGAGACCAAACGCCAGGTCTAAGGAGCGTGCTAAGCTTTTTCCCCCAGCAGAAGGATTTTATATTATACAATTTGACATTGATCTTTAAATCGCCTGAGCTGTGCTTTTTTTGTCTGCTCGGTCTCATCGCGTTTACTTCCCTGTCCTCAGAGAGCTGCCTCCCCGGTAAGCTCATTGCTCGGCTCGTCTGATGCAGCCGGCGCAGCCTTGCAGCGGGGGAGCCGGGCAGCGCTAACCCGCCGCGGCTGCGGGAAATGCCCCGGCCCCTGCTCGGCTCCCGCTCCCCTGCAAAGGCACGGAGCCGGCCGGGGGGCGGGAATTTCGGCTCCCTGATCGATTCATTCAGTCCTGCTGCCGTTTATCGGGAGGTATATTCCCGCCTCGGCAGCGGCTTTTCCCCCTCTGCCTAAGTTTGCGTTTAAAGCCGGAGAGACGTTGGCTCCGCCGGTGTCTGAATCCGCGTTTCATCCCCAATGCGTGTGCGTGGGTTTGTCCTTACAGACCGTCACGGGGACGGGGCAGGTAGCGGGTATTTATTAGCTGGTTTTTAAGTCCGGTTACAAGCAACTATTTCCCTGGCGGGGTGTAATTCAGGGTGTCGGGAGAGGCGAATAAGCTGTGTTTTGCGAGTGGGGGAGCAGCGGGTGGCCGGAGCGGGGGCAGCGCGGGGCTTTCCAGCTCCCTTTGGGGGGGGCACCCACCCGCGGGAGGGGCCGGAGCCCACCTTACACCCCAACCCTGCGCCAGGTTTGTTGCCTCTTAAACCCCACCGGGTTTGTCCCTGACAGAGCCGCGTAAGACAAGCCCGGCTTCGCCGCTCAAACGAGGGGGGGGGGGGTGTGTGCCTTGGTTTGGGGGTTGATGGGTTCGCCGGCGGGCAGCGCTTCCCACCCAGGGTTTTTTAGGGGAGCAAAAGCGGTTTTCGCCCTCAAAACGGAATCGGCTGAAACACACCGTGCTCCGTCTTTCCTTCCCCGGGAACCGGTGAAGCGGATTGCAATTTCTGCATTGGTTTCTGCGGGCAGAGTAGCTAGCGCTTATCGTGGGGAATTAAAGCTTTGGAAAAGACATACAGAGAGGTGGGTAATTATATGATCATAGACGCTCAGCCTCTGGTAACGTGGAATTTCTTTCTAACTAAAAAAAGATGGAATTTGGACAATAGGCAGCGGCGTAAATATATATTCCGACAAAGGGTTTAAGTGGTATAGAGGATGCCGGATCTCCCGAGTGGGCTATGGAGGGACCCTCCCGCCGATGCCCGCCAGCCGCAGCGAGGGCACAGACCAACCCCTTCCGAAAGAGCGGCCGCGGAGGGGAGCGGGGCCCGGAGCCGCCCTGAGCGGAGCAGCCCCGCTCCCCGGGCCGGCTGCCCTGGCGGGAGCGTCTCCCAGCCCCGCTCACCCACCGCCCGAGCTCCGCGGGGCTGCGCCGCCCGCGTTTGGCTGTACCGGTAAGACCCGTGGAGGAAAAACACTTCCCCCCACCCCCCTTTTTTTTTTTCCTTCTGCCCTTTCCCTTCCCGCATTGAAAGGGAATGCCCTTCCCCTGGCATTTTCAGCATTTTTTTTTTCTAAAGATCAGCCCAAGCCGTCGCCCTCCCGAGCCTTCACTGTTTTAAAAATAATTTTAAAAATTATTATTATTAATAATCATCATCATCATCAGGGAAGAGGGGAGGGAGCTTGTATTTACATTAAACAAAACGCTCAGAAAAAGGTCACTAAAAAGTCTGCCTTGACCCCTCTCTCTCCGGTTTAACAAAGAAGGAAAATATTGTATCAAAAGTGAAGTGAATGGGGAGGGCGGAGAAGAGAAACAGCTTTTCCTCTATTCAGCTGGGGAGGGGGGGAGAAATGTTTGAATATTTCCGTTTCTTTTGAGAAGCGGGGCAGCCCCGGGCAGGGCTGAATGGGAAAGTCTTGTAAGCGGGCTGGGAGGCTGTCAAACCGCTCAGAGTAATCACTGCTAATGAAGGGGTCTCCGGCCCTCCCTGGGACAAAGGATGCTTACGAGTGCTCACCGGGGCTGAATAGCTAATAAGTTTGCAAGGGGGAAAAATGAGTGAGCTGTCCGCAAATTGATTTTGCAAGAGCAAAAAAAAAAAGGAAAGCAAAAGGCTTGCAGGTTGGGGAGAGCCTGGCCCCGGTGCAGCTGGGGACAGAAGGCCCGCTTACCCGGGGCGCATTGTCCCAGCCCCGGCGCTGCAGAGGAGGGCTGCTGCTGTTTGCGGTGGAAACCAGCGTGAAAGGAGGGCTGGGGGATGCAGGAGCCTTGGAAAAGCCACACTGGCCTTTCCAGGCCAGGACTGCTGCCCCAGCTGCTGCCTGGCACGCCGTGCTCCCCGCACGCCCATCTTCGCGCTCCAGTTTGCACGAGCCTTGCGGAGCTCTCGTCCCGGCCTCATCCCGCAGCCCGATCCCACAGAAGGGAGCGACTGTTCCCTAATTGTTCTGCCACCGCCTTTTGCCCCTCGTCCAACTACGGCATTTTCTTTGCAGAAGAGAAAAAGGGTGGGTGGCTGGAAAGCTATTGAATATTTCGCCGCCACCAGCACCCTGCTTGGCTGCGAAGGCTCCTTTACAAAGGGCCTGCTTTGGCTTGCCGGCCTGCGAGCTGGCTGGCATCAGAAAGGGGGCTCAGTTCATCGGTAGGCGCCCTTGTGTGATAAGAAGACGGTGCATCTCATAGCTGGGGGAAGCATGAGAGTGAGCTGCATTTTGGACCTTTCACGCATCCAATTAAAGGCTTGGGAGGATCAGACTCTATCGCAGATCCAGTTACCCCTGGCCGATGCAGGGGTAATACCGTGAGAGAGAGCGTAATACTCCCCAGCGATGTCTGTTCCTGCCTCTCAGCAACGCCGGGCACTGGCTTTTTTATATTCATGTTCTTTCTTTCTTTTCCAGGAGAAGATCCAAATGTTTTTGCTGGAGGGGAGGATGGAGGTGTGGG
This sequence comes from Phoenicopterus ruber ruber, assembly GCA_009819775.1. Classification (NCBI taxonomy): domain Eukaryota; kingdom Metazoa; phylum Chordata; class Aves; order Phoenicopteriformes; family Phoenicopteridae; genus Phoenicopterus; species Phoenicopterus ruber. The sequence continues at coordinate 7,441,383 of CM020219.1, forward strand.
AGGCCAAAGGAAAAGGGCACTGTGGGGTGCAGAAGCTGCCAGACTGACCTGTCCTCTCCCCTGTCCCCTCCCCAAGGCCACCCCGCGGCCCCAGCACCCACAACAGAGTCTGAATCCTGGGCTGACCCTGGTGTGCCTCCCCCCGAGGGGACCCGGAGGGCGAGACCTAGCTGGGCATCAAGGGAAGGAACAAGTCATCTTAGATCCCCTCAGGGGTACAGCACTTTGCACTCTATCGGTATTTATTCTCGGCACCGGGGTGACGGATAAAGCCCTTGGATTTCTGTTCCCTTCTGTTTCAGGACAGGCTGCAAGATTCCCAGCAAAAGGCCAGTAAATTGCTTCCCTTCCTTCATCACTTGCTACATTCAGTCTAAGCCCCCCTAAAATGCAGAAATTCCCCAGAGAGCGCATTTTAACCCTGCTGCCTTCTGATCTGTGACACAGACCTCTCTGGCATACACCTTCCCCTGCAAGAAATATGGTTTGGAGGAAAGTTTCCAGCTTCAAACCTTATAAAAGCAAAGCGGGTTCACGTATTTGTCCCCTCTGCCTCTTTCCAGAGCAGGGGGGAGAAGCACCATGGCCCCACAACCCTCCGCACTTCATTAGTTGCCTCCTTACGCTGAGCAGAGCTGGTGCCACTCCATCCTGCTGGCATCAGCCCTCACCACCACTTCCACTGTTTCTGTCCCAGAAAGCCTAGAAACGGTGCCAACCACCCAGTGCTCTCCCCTCGCAGGCTCTTCTCACACCACATACAGTAAAACCCAAGGGGCTTTTCTTGCATCTTGGGATGGCCCCATAGCGCTGACCTAAACCCACCCCTGTGGCCTTCCCCACTGCGACCCACATACACGGCACGGGTAGGACGGGATCTGCGCCCTCCCCCCTTATGCGTGGGGGAAAAGCATCTCTTCTCCAGCGATGCCCAAGGAGGGGCTTGGTGGGACCTCCAGGATCCCCTCCCCACCGTGCTTATCCCAAGCAGAATAAAGATGGAGATGGTGTCAGACGAGACTGGGAGCTTGCTATCCCCAAAATCTGGATTTGCAGCTCACCCTCAGACAACCAGGACAGCCTTGTCGGGAAGGTGTCCACATGGAGACCAGGCTCACAAGGTGGTCTCTCTCCCCCAACATGCACAGACTCCTGCCTGGAAAACATCTGGCAGGGTTTTAGCTCTTTATTGTCACAGTAGAGACTTGTCATGGACCAGGCAGCCACTTTGCCATGTCTGCGCTATTAAATGACGTGTCCTGGCACTGCTGCCCACTGGTGGGGGCCCTGCTCCATGCTTTTCAGCCCTCTGACCCTCCAGACCAGGGTGGCTGTGTCCATACTGCGGATGGGAAAGGCTCCACACCCCGCGCTAGCTACTGAGCCGTTCCCCAAGGACCGTGTGGGACGGCACTGCCTGGTCTGAGGCAATCCCATGCCAGGGACTCTTCTAACATTTTAATAGGATAAGTGATGAACCTCAGTGCCCTCATACGTTTTAATGTACAGATACAGCCGGACTAAATCACTTGAGACATCCCAAATAGCCTAAAGGATTTAGACACATCTCTTTATTTCTGTTTAAAGCTGTTCCTGCTGATAGTTTGTTGTTGTTACTGTTAGCAGTCCGATATAGAGCAAAGATGTGAAAAGAGAGGTTATCATAACCTCTGGCAGGAGCAGAAAGGGAGCGTCCGTTTGTCCTGAGCACCCTCACCTTATTTGCACCAGTCTCAGAAGTTCAATCCCTTAGAAAACTTCACACAGCTGAACGCAGGTTTCGGAGGGGAGCCTCCAGGAGATACAGAGCCACTGCTGAGATCTGCGTACGCGCACACAGGTATTGATCAGCAGAACAAGCTTCTCAGCCTTTATTCAATAACTCCATAGTAACCCGCAATGACGCACTATTTGGGGCTTCACTAGGACAAGTGGGGAGTTTTATTCTAGCACTACCTTCTCTTTTTCAAGACCAGTTGATTTCAATGGAGAGCTCTACAATGGGAGAGCAGGACATGATCTTTCTTCAGTTGGAAGACTTTTGTTGTGTTGAACCTTCTTTCAATGACCATTAGCGGCTCCATTCAGAACAAAGACACCCCAGTCCTCCCAATTTCACCTACTGAAATACATGTGCTTCTTCAGAAGCAGTTCTTGAAATGCTTTCATACCACATAGTTGTAATACCAAGGTAGCTGAGGACAGAATGACAGCTCTTCTTCTGGAACATCGTATCGTAGGATAATCCCCCATTAAATGCACAGTGAAGCCAGCTGCACATAGGGACACACAGGTCCAGTGATCTTCAGGCACTTCAAAGCAACACAAGGACATGCAACCGTTCTTCAAGGAGCAAATTGCTGTGTCTATAAGCTGGGAAAAAAGCCTTCTCATAAACATCTCTATCAGGACATTTATGTTGGAAACTGCTCTTCAGGCCAGGGTGTTTTTAAGTCAATTTGAAGGCTTTGTGGGTTGTTCTTCAAAATTACCTTGGTGTGCAATGACTTTCTCATGTGCTCGCTCCTGTGCAGGTCAGCAGCCAGTCCCTGGAGCCGCTGTGGGGATGGATGTCCCCAAAGCTGGCCTGAAGGAGGTTGATCTCTGCAGGTGGCCAGCATGGTCAGTGGGAGAGAGAAGTTCTCACGTAGGTGACTCGGAGTACCTAATCCCACTCTAGTTACGCTCACGCAGTAATCCAGCACTGTCAATCTGGCTCTGTTGCCTGGAGAGACAGCCCCACCCTCCTCCCCCTCCATCCTCAGCAGCAAGAAGATCTAGGCAGTTTTAACCAAGATCAGCTCTCTAATCAAGTTCACCATCTCCAAAAGCTTGTCTCTGCCAATTGACCACAGAGGTAGATAAGACTCCCGAGGCCAAAGCTGAGTTTCTGTGAGCGTTGTTCCCACTCAGTCGGTGATCCTTTTTAGCCCTTGACATCCCCAAGCGCGGAAGGAGCGATGCTAACCAATTTGGTTTTCAAGTTTAAACTGCTGGAGTATTTCCCAGCAGACTTGTTTGGTGGGTCACTTGTGGGTCAGAAGTACTTCAGGGCTTCAGTGGTGGGATGTCTCCCGTAGGGAATGGCTCTTGAAGCAATACTAGAGTCACACTGGTACTTACAAGCACATAGTTCATGGCCCCTTGGTGGATCTGCTCACCCATTTCCAACTTTTTAAAGCTGTTTTTCCCAGTAATATTTCATTTCATTACTATGCTAAGCTAATAAACATTCCTATTACTATTTTAGCTGGTCTTTGCCATTTTCTTTACTTCTGCTGCAAACTCACTGTCTCCAGGAGCTGAGAGTTCAACAGACTCATTTCTCTGTTCCAAAAGCTCTTCACTAAAGAGCTGAGCCACAGGAACTCAGCTAAAAGTCTTCCTTACGGTGGCATCCTTGGTGTACGTGGGACTTGATGGATACGGTTCTTAACCCTGGGCCCCTGCAGCGTTAGGTCTTGCCTTTCACCCATCCTTCATCACTCATTGACTCTCAAGTGTGTCGTCTCAAAACTAAGTGTTGGTAGGATGGGGGCTTTAAACAGATGAAATATAAAAAATTAAGGTTTGTAATGCAGCCTCAGAATAAAGTGAATGAGCTGCTCTGTCTGTGGCTTGTTTTTTTGGAGACAAGTATTTGTTCTATTACTTATTGATGTTGCTAATTGCCATCTGAGGGTTTGGACGGGACGGGGAGCAGGCTGAGTTGCTGGACGTGGAGCCCTTCTGAGATAAATGAGCTCTGAGAAGTAAAGAAGTTGCGGTAGCAGTCCTGGAATATGTGCTGCACTTTGCAAAGGCACCCAGTGCTCTGCATCTCCTTGCAGAGAGAGAGCTGCCAGTGCTCAGCTCTTTTATTTAGGAAGCCACCAAAAATAGTTATTTCATTTTAAAGTCCTGAATTTGAAAATACTGACCCAAGAACTCAGGTTTGGGGCATGCTTGAAGGGAGAAAAAATCCATTTTAAAACATTTTTTTAATGGCTTTGATTTGGGAAAATCAAATTGTAATACTTTGCCTCAATGTGGGATCAGAACACCCCAGCCAGGAAAACTTGGCTTTCCTGAATGAAAGACAAAAGTCTTCTTCCTCTCTCGTGCCCACACACATCACACACACGGAGAGAGGAGAGGGAGGAGGATACAAGGGAGGGAGCTCTTAGTGTTCTGTCTAAACTAAATGTCCATTACGGAAATAAACGTGCTCAAAGGAAAAAAAAAAAAAAAAACATTGCATCCACATTAGACATTTAATAGGTTATTTCTTTACATGTACAGTATACATCTTTTTATATAGCTGATATCTCTTGTATTGGAGCATGAACATTAACCTCCTACAATTCACCTTGGTTTGCAAACTGTAAGAATCAATTCACCTAAGATGGATGTTCACATCTAGTTAGCTTTCTGCATTATCTCAGCTGGAGAGGTCACTAAAAATAGTTGTATAGCACTTTAAATTTTCAACAGGGAGACTTTATTATCGTTTAGATCCATCATCGTTACTTTACCTACCATGGTTCTTCCAGCTGAAATAATGCACAGAGCTGGCAGTGGCTAAGTGTTTTCAGAGTTCATGCACTGATGAGCAGGACAGCTTGGACAATATCTGAATTGCTAGCAACAGCAAACTGAGCAAGCTGCATGGACAGTGCAACACTGGTTCAGTAAATCCCCGCTGCTTCAAGTATTTCAACAAAAATGCCTTTTTTTTCTGCTCTCCCGCACCGTGGAAGCAGGACTGAGCCGTCACCATGTGCTACCCTGATCCTGCAAACCGTTACCTTTACGAGTAGCGGTCCCCAGCCTCCCCCGTGGTCCCGCTGAAGTCAATGGGGCTATTTGTGTCAAGAAGCATCGAGGGGCTGTGGGGTCACACCCGCATTGTGCGAGACAGGGTGCCAGAAGAAAGGCTGTTCTTAACGGTGCTGCAGCACGATTTCCATTTGTTATCTTTACTACTTTTAACAATTTCCCGTGCTTTGTTAGGAATAAGTCACCTTGCCGAAGCTCTCATGGCCTTCCAGGCATTGGAACTTGCTGTTCACATGTCACCTCTCTATGTCACTGTACCTACATATGGATGTAGACATACGTTTCGGCTGTTCAGTTTTGTTTGTGTTACTAGACTGACTCAGCCATTACGAGCTTTCTAAGTTTCACCTTCCACGTACGCACACGTGGGAGCGCAGTGCCTTGGCCCAGTGCCTTGGCCCAGCCGCTCACGCTGGTATTGCTGATCCTGTTTGCATTTATGGCACATATTTATTTAAGCAACGGGGGCAAGGCTCAGAGAAGACATGAAATGCCTGGGAGCATCAGCAAAGTATCAGAAGACACAAAGAGCAATGGAGCAGACTGAATCCCTTGTTACGTTGCAAAGTCGGTGTAATTAATGAAACGCTTCATTCATTTCTTTAATAGAATGGTATTGATATTCGTTGCATAAATGAATGCTCTTACCTTCAGCGTTAGCTGCTGAGCTCTACATTGCATCTCGCTATCAATTCATACCAGATCCAAACACTCCTAACATTAGCAGAAAGGTTCCTGTTGACTTCATTGGCCATTAGATTGGGTCCTGCTACAACAACGTAAAATGGCCATTTTCAGGGGTTTAATTGACCAGACATTAAAAACTATGTAACAAGCTGCATAACAGAGCCTAGGAGAAATCTCTCCCTGCTCTTGCAATTCTGCACTGTAACTCCAGAAGAGGCTGTGCTGCCAGACATTGAGAAAATCCAGAGAGTACCGCACTGTCTTGGAGCTTGGTGAAATGGGCTACAGCATCCCTACCAGAGGTAGAAGAAAACCGTCTCATGATGGGTATCAAAATGGATAGGTCTTCATCTGTGTCAAAAAGAAAAGATGCTGACCCAGATTTCTCAGTCTGAGTGGTATGTAAGTCAAATGAAAGTTAGCCGTCAAGCAGAAGTTTGGGAATATTTTCAACTGCCAATGTAGAATCGTAGAATCATAGAATCATTTAGGTTGGAAAGGACCTTTAAGATCATCGAGTCCAACCATTAACCTAGCACGGCCAAGCCCACCACTAAACCATGTCCCTAAGTGCCACATCTACACGTCTTTCAAATACCTCCAGGGATGGTGACTCCACCACTGCCCTGGGCAGCCTGTTCCAGAGCCTGACAACCCTTTCGGTGAAGAAATTTTTCCAAATACCTAATTTAAACCTCCCCTGGTGCAACTTGAGCCCATTTCCTCTCATCCTATCACTTGTTACTTGGGAGAAGAGTCCAACACCCACCTCACTACAACCTCCTTTCAGGTAGTTGTAGACAGCGAGGAGGTCTCCCTGGAGCCTCCTTTTCTCCAGGCTCAACACCCCCAGTTCCCTCAGCTGCTCCTCATAGGACTTGTGTTCTAGACCCTTCACCAGTTTTGTTGCCCTTCTTTGGATGCACTCCAGCACCTCTTTCCAGCACAAGTCTTTCTTGTAGTGAGGGGCCCAAAACTGAACACAAGTACTCAAGGTGCGGCCTCACCAGGGCCGAGTACAGGGGAACGATCACTTCCCTACTCCTGCTGGCCACACTATTTCTGACACAAGCCAGGATGCCCTTGGTCTTCTTGGCCACCTGGGCACACTGCCCGCTCATATTCAGCCACTGTCGACCAACACCCCCAGGTCCTTTCCCGACGGGCAGCTTTCCTGCCACTCCCCCCCAAGCCTGTAGCGTTGCCTGGGGTTGTTGTGACCCAAGTGCAGGACCCGGCACTTGGCCTTGTTGAACCTCATACAGTTGGCCTCGGCCCATCGATCCAGCCTGTTTAGATCCCTCTGTAGAGCCTTCCTACCCTCAAGCAGATAATCTTCTGATATTCAGACATCTTCTTGAATGATGGAAGAAGTACATACCTGTGGGTGTTGTGTGGTCATATTCCTGTCTCTCATTTCTGCATCAGAGAAATTTCAGGAACTGGTCCTAGAAAAAACAAGCTACCTGAACTTTTTATCCTGCAAACATTTGTTCACAAGGAAAGTCCTTCAATGGGTGCTGTTCACACAAGTCAGGACTGATGATATCCAGCTGGGCTCTCCTAATACCCCTGGAGGAAACCTCCAGGTTTCAAGGAATTTGGTAGACCTTTAAGTCAGGGGTACACCACATTAACAATGGTCATAGTAAAAGTCAGCAAATGCAGAAGTCTGTAGACTGGGAGCTATATTGTCATGAAGAGTTAAACATGGCTTTTATGCCCGACAAGGATGAAGCTCACAGATGACCTAGCATTACACACACTCACAGAACGGCTTTGTCCCTGCCACGGCCCCAGCTCAAACTGCGTCCCAGTGGCCTCTGCCACCCACCCAGGGCACTGGGATCCCTGCGGCACTGAGACACTAGAGGTGCCAGACCCCAAAGCCAACAGGAATTGGAGCAAGTCTGAAGCACTTGAGGGAAGTATTTTGGTGTTTTCATGGTGGATCCTCTGCCCTGCAGTGACTGCCTGTTTGCTCGTGGCAAACCCTCCCTCGTCCATATGCTCTTTGCTTTAGCATCATTTCAGCCCCTGTGGTCCCCTCCTTTCTGCTCTTCCTCTTCCCCGGCCCTCTCTCATCACTCACTGAGAGCCCCTCTCCCCGTATCTCTCCGGATCTTATCTAATCTAATCCCTCCCAGGCTCACAAAAAGACCTGGCACCAACACGCTGCTGCCACGCAGACACAGACCCCTCTGCTAACGCTACACACCTTCTTCACGCCCCCTGCCTGCCCTCACCGTACCGAGCCCGGAGCTCAGCCTGACCTGGCAGCAGCCAAAGGAGATGCCAGGAAAGCGCAGAAAATCATTGCGAGGCTTCCCCTCAGCGAGGGACTTTCCGAGCCAGAAGAGGATTCCTCTCCCACGAAGCTCCCTTTGAATGGTGGAAACTTTTACCGACTGCAGCGTGTCGTGTCTCAGCATACCTGAACATGGTGCTCATCACGTTCAGCACAATGAGTTCTTGTCTAGCTCATAGACACTCTGGTCACACAAATGATTATATCCTAACGGGTCGAGCTGTGTTAGTTGTTGCAGTATCACCTGTCTCAAAGCTCTGCCGTGATCACCTTTTTTTGCATCACGCGTAAGAAGAAAAACAAACAAACAAAGCGCTGTTTATCTCCTGCTGTAGCAATCACCCATCTCTTAGAATCATATAAACCCATGAATGCTTGAATGTTAATTCAAGATTTTCCCTCCTCAATTATTAACGATTAAAGCACTGATTATTTTTGGTATGGATCTCTTCTTGATGCAAAATATGCCAGCAAATACAAAGGCCACCACACATGGGAGGGATCCAATGTTGATTAAAACGCATTATCCACAGAGTCTGTAACTCACACTGGCCACACTCCATGGATAATGCATTTTAATTTTATAGGGTTTAGGGCTGCAGGTGAAAGATTTAGCTACCTGGAGAAGAGCCTAATAGCACTGAAAGAAACAGGGGTGCAGCACTGACAGAAGCAGGGGCGATTTCAAAGGAAAGGAGAGATTCTCCTCATGGATTTTCAGTCTCTACCCTTCCTCTAAAGAAATACTCTGATTTCTGGGCTGTATCTGAAAGGAGCATTTCCACACTGAATTGCCAGCAAAGTGGCAGGCAAGCGAGTGTGGGACCGCAGACGCCCTGCTCCATGCTGGCTGCAGAGCCTACCAAAGCCCTTGAGGTGGTCTTGGTGGGACAGAGGGCTAGACATGATGGTAAGCAAGAAGTAGAGGAGCCAGTGCCTGGCGCACAGACCCTGATGGGCACTATAACACATTCAGATTTATTTGCACCCCTGTTTGCATCCGTAGTCCTCTGGAAGCCCCTCCGAGTGTGCGTGGGGGCAGAGGTTGGCACCGACCCCCGTGTCTGTGCAGCTGATTTCAGACCCCAAGGCCAAGCATGCCATTTCTCCAGTAGCATAAGCGGGACCCCCGGCATTACCTCTGGGGCAAAAATGGGTAAATTCAGGCTGAGGAGAGGAGGTGGTGTTGGAGCACACAAAAACCAGCCAGCGGGGACTGTCCCTTTGCCTTTTGGGAAGGGGCGGCAGCCTGGATTAGGGTTAAACGGATTTGTACTTGCAGGACCCTGGGCCTCTAATTGGGTTTTTTTCTAATTCCTGTAATCCTGGATGATTTGGAGCAGATGCTTCGAGATTACTGCCAGGGCCCAAAGGTGACTGCAGGAAGAAAACAGTCCAAGCCTGGCTGGCAGCAGCGGGGGGGGCTGGGGGTGTCACTGTGTCCGGGGGGCTTCTCCCCTTCCCCACTGCTCGGAGGGGCCACAGCACCGGCGGGGATTGGTCTGAGCTGGGTTTTGGCCCTGCACCAGGGTTTGGGGTGACTCGAAGTCACCTTTGCCCACCCAGCAACCTGCAGATGTCGGGGGGATGGAGCCCATTCCCCAGGAGGCAGCTGATGGGAAAGACAAAACCATACGGAGATGCCAGAGAGAATTTATTTTTTTCCTGCCTGCTCCCGAGCACGTGTGAAAATCCCCTGGGTGTTGGCAGAAACCCTCACACCTGAAGTCCCAATGCCAGGCTGCGAACGTGCCCCACTGACCAGCCACGGCCTCGGCGGGTCCTGTGGGCGAGATCTCTGTATAACCTGTCAAAGGATGAGGCTTCAACCGCTGTCGAATAGAACACATCGAATATTGATGGGGACAGACTTTTTAGTGGGGCCTGTAGTGACAGGACAAGGGGTAATGGTTTTAAACTAAAAGAGGGGAGATTTAGACTAGATAGAAGGAAGAATTTTTTTACAATGAGGGTCATGAAGCACTGGCACAGGTTGCCCAGAGAGGTGGTAGATGCTCCATCCCTGGAAACATTCAAGGTCAGGCTGGACGGGGCTCTGGGCAACCTGATTTAGTCGAGGATGTCCCTGCTCATTGCAGGGGGGTTGGACTAGATGACCTTTAAAGGTCCCTTCCAACCCAAACCATCCTGTGATTCTATGACAACCTGTTATACAGGGGCTTGGGCTTGGTTCAGCACCATCCTGCAGCTTTTCTCCAGGGCGCTGCTGGAGTTGGGCAGCTCCTGCTCAACCTTCACAGGAAAGATCAAGGGACTGCGTTGGCCAGAGAGACAGCAAGAAGCATGGGAGAGGAGGGGAAGGAGTTTTTCCATGGGATAAGTGAAAATGAAGTTTCCTCTATACCAACTCAGGGAACTCTGAGGATATCTCAAAAAAAACCAGCCTATAACCACCTTCTGCACAATGTAAAAATTCATTTAAGATGATGCCCAAGAATACTTGGTGAACTCCTTGGGTTTTGTTGGCCCAACAGGACTCTGCTGTCCGCTCGCCAGCTCTTCCTTCCTCTGTCTCTTTACAGCTCCAGGTAGGATGAACTGTGACCTGTATTTGATCTTTGGGAAACGGTTGCCTAACCTGATACAAAATATTAGGAGCCTGGATCCAAAAGCAAACCTGTTTGTCTGTGGGTTCCAGCAATAATTTTGCAAGTCTCTAATGCTGCAACTTGAAGCAGCCATTTAGGCTAAAATCTCTTCTCTGATCTTAAATATTTAACAAATACCATACAAAGATCTGTAATATCTGCAATATTCATAGCCTGGGTGGCAGGCTGAAAACATTTGGATTTGGCATGGGGTTATTTGAGGTTTTTGTTTGAAGATCAGTAGATTTCCTTTGCTGCTTTGTCATTGAACATGGCCGTGCAACATTAAAAACACGTAACTGATAATTCATAGGCCATTTGGGATCATATGATGGCCCAGAGATGGTTGCAGTAAACAAAAGCATATCTTAAATAGCTTAAACAAGATGTGGTGTACAGGCCAACTTGTACGAGGCAGAGATTAACTACGATTATTAATAATTAGAAGCCCCGAGCCAGGAAAGTACTTAAGCACAATCTTACGCCCCACTGGCTTCCCAGGGCAGCCTCTCCATCAACGCCCGGGAGACTTCAGCGTGTACCAGCGCCGGCCCAGGGTGCGCAGGAGCCGGGACCTGCCAGGGCTGCAATGACCCGCTCTCACCTCAGCTGCCGCGCAGGTGGATGGCAGCGATGCCTTCCTCACGGGATGGGTACTGCCTTCCTCCTTGCCTTGGAAAGGAAGAGGAGAGCTTATCTGGTAATGTTAACACTAAAGGTTTGGATAGAAAAGCTTACAGGCAGGCAGTTTTATCACCGCTTGACAACGCCAGCTGCTTAGAGAGGCTTTGGGTCGGGCTATTTAAAGGCACCGTTGATCCCCAGACTACTCTCTGCACCTACGAGTCTCCTTGGCTGAAAAGGAGTGAGCCCTCAGACCTGCTGAGTGTGGCAGGGAGAAATGGGGTCCAGGCCACCCCGACTCCAGGAAAGCATGAATATGTGAGCAAGGACTGGAGATGTACGTGGTGGTGTTGGCCACAAGAAGGAGACACCGATGAGCAGAGCTGTGTCTGGCTGTCCTCATGCTCAGTGTCACGCTCCGGAGCTGTCTCGGTGTCGAGGCAGGGCTCACCTACCTGGCATCAAGCGTCACCTCTTACGACACAGCGATGACTGCATGGATCAGCCACGCAAATACCCTCCTTACCCGTCCTGAGCCGCGCCAGGGCTGGGCCAGACGAGGTGGCGGCAGGGACAGGCAGCAGGCAGTGATCTCTGCAGGGAGCCCATGGCCAGGGCAAGGGCAAAAGGAGGTGCTGGAACTGTCAGGCTTTTTTTAATTTTATTTTCTCCCAGAGAGGTATACCTGAAGCAAAGTTCTGGATGGGGATCTGGGCTCCAGTTCCCACTTCAGCCTGCCTCTACCTGATCAAAGCTGCTCCCCTTGACTCAGCCCCTGACTCCTGGCCCCGCTCAGGAGCAAAACCGCTTGAATTTGGGGGGGATTTGGGGGCACGCTCGCTTTGTGCCGATGCCCCGCGCACAGCTACCTGGACCCCTCCAGCCGCCACTCCGCCAAAATCCAAGTCTTTGAAAGAAAAGTAAACTGTCTGTCCCGGTCCGGTCCAGGTCCGGGTCCAGGCTCGAGCTCGGGTCGGGGCCGGGCCGGGCCGGGCGGTGCTGCCGGTGGAGCCCCGCGGCGGCCCCGGCCCCGGCCCCGGCCCCGGCCCCGGCCCCGGCGCGGAGCAACAGCTCCACCGTGTGCAGAGACGGGAGCGCACCGGGCCTCGCACCGTGAGAGCCTGAGCGCACTGGCCGGGTTAAGCTCCCATTACTCTCAACTATGCCTTTATTTACCTTTTTTTTTTTAAAAAAATAAAGCAAACCAAGAAAACCCCGCTGTTTCAAAGGGCATCTTCTTACGTGGTTCTCAAAGAAGGATACATTCATTATTGCAGGACTGGACAACCCAATGCTTAATATTTCCAGAATTACAGCCTGCTGCTTTGCATCTTGTTAGAAGCTGCAGTAATTCTGCATGGGCTTGGCTATTTGCTTTTACCCCACGCTTGAACGTTTGCCAAGGGACGCAGGCTCTCACTGATCACCCTTTCCAGCTTCTTCCGAAAGGACAAGGTCACAGATTTGTCATTTTTTTTTGGTTTGCCTTGCAATTTCTCCAAGGGCTGCAATCGTTCAACAGTCCCCGTGGAGTTTGCCTCTTGCCAAAACAGTCCAAGCACAACAAACCACAAAGCCGTATTTTGTACTCACTCAAATACGCTTACTTGGTGTCCAACCCCATCCTTTTGAGATACTCCTCAGCTCAGTGCCAAGCATGGCCAGGTCAGCCTCAGGGCACTGCAGGACCGTGTTTCACATCCACAAAGTTTAGCAGGAGCTCGGGCAAACACTGCTGCCGGTGGGCAAACGCTCCAGCCGGAGCACACTCAGCCGTGCCTGTGCAAGGCCGGGGTATCGTTCCTGCCGACGGCTGTGACGGGGCAGCGTCTGAGGCCGCTGCTCCTGCTGGGGTGGGACTGGTGCCAGGCACACCCCAGGGACCATGTCTGTGGGGTAAGGGCTGGCAAATCTCACCTCCCAGCCTGGTGAATGAAAATGATGGGCAGTAGTAAAGTTATATAAGGAGAAGGACCTTTGGGGCCAAAGAGGTTGCAGTTGTTGTTCCCCACTCCCTGGAGTTTCTCTCTGGCTTTGCTGTCCTATGAAAGGCAAACCTGCCTCACCTGGATACTCCAGTCCTGGGTCAAGCTATGGGGTTATTTCTTCCTAATGTTTTTGATAACTGCTGCCACCACCCCCAGCCCCCCCAAACACACACAGATCCCCTTGCTGCAGTTGTTTGCAGGGAGGGGAGTTGTTTGCACGTTTATTTCCTTAGTGACCTCTGCAGGTGTTTGCTGTCCATGACTGCCCTTCTCTGACGAGGTTTGGTGGTCAAACACCCCTGCAGCCCCCGGGAAGGCAGTGGTGGGTGTCAGGGTTGAGGGCTGACCCTTCCACGCCAAATCCCTGACAAAAATCACATCACACAGGCTCTACTCTTCCCTCTCCCCAGAGATGTCTCTGGCTGCAGCTGATGCTGAAACCATCCCAGGAAAGCCCTAAATCCTGCGGGGTCTGAGCTGTGGGAAGGGAAGCCCAGGTCTTTTGATGCCACCTTGTGGAAACCTTGCTATCCTGCCGTCACCAGTGTCCGTGTCACCTTGGGGACAGGGCTGTGGGCAGCAGGTTGGAGTGCTGATGCTAGCGAGCATTTTGGGAAGGGCCTGGGTACACCTCATCTCATTTAGGCTCAGCCACCCACAGAAAAGCTGCTCTGGAGGGACGAGGATCATCCCAGCCAAGCAGCCGGGCGAGGGGAGCGCAGGACGGTCCTCTGGAAGTTGGCATTAGTTGTGTTGTCATCGCAGCGGTGGCAAGAGGCGACATGAGGATTGTGAGCCTTATTTTAGATCAAATTCTATACTTAGGAAAGTATAGATCGGCTGATCGGCTGTTGGGCATGTAAATGCTCTGCCTTGTGCTCCGTGTACTCCTCGATCCTCTTGTGGCAAGGGGTGCAGCAAGAAAAGCAGCTGTTCTCAAAAGGATGGAGAGACCTGGAGCGAGCCTTGAACAGGCTTTAGGCATGTAAATCCAAAACTGCAGTGCAAACCCTTGTAAGCTCAGCAGCCAGCCAGCGAGGTCCAAATTCCTCCTCCCGCTCTTTGGAACAGAAAATCCTCTACATTTACACTGCTGCGCACACCTGCGCTGGCCTGGGGTGAGTAACAATCTGCTGGCCAAGTCCTCTCCCATGGAGAAGGGTTACCAAGTAACTCACCTTTGGATCCATGTCACCAGGAGTCCCCTCAGCATTTTAATATATGACCAGGATCGAGGTCTGTTCATAAAAGCCAGCCCAAAGAAAAGGAGGAGCTGCACGTACCCACATCCACTGCAGCCCTAAGAGCTTCAAACGCGTTCCTCCCAGGAGAGCATCCTTGCCACCAAGCTACAAGCTGGAGGATACCGGATTTATTGGAGGATAGGAGGGGAACATCTTCCCTCCTGTTGAACCTGGAGAACAGCAAAGTCAAGAATTTTCCTCTACTGTTGGCTCGCCAGGCTCATGCTTTACTGTCTCCAGTACACAAAGATTTTGGCTAACCTGGCAGATAAGTTAGTGCCTGAGCGGCACTTCTCTGAACGACAGGCAGAGCTTTTCCCAGCCATCACACGGCATCAGACATCCCCCAGATTACAACATTTGCACAATCTGTGCCTTAAATCTTTCTGAATATCTTGCCTTAAGCCCGTATACCCTGATGACGCGCAGCTCGATATTTCAGCTCATATCAGTGTCTTCCGATACCCAATACAAGCATCTTTACGTCATTTTTTATTTGGAAAGTATGGGCAATGAACAAGTATCTTTAAAATCTGAATATAAATAGGAAGATGACAGGTTTTTGTTTGTTTTCCTGTATTTAACTTCCTCTGCCCCTTATGTTGACATGGTCTGGCTTACAGTTTAGAAACCACAGTAACTTCAAGAACGGTAAAATCTGCAAATTAAATTACCATAAATCAGGTGCCCACATCAAATACAGTCAGTGGGACCCGGCTGATTTACATCTAGGTTGTATTTCAGGATATCGGCGCTTTCAAGATACTCTTGCAAACTCGTATTACCACCTGGAGTACTTTGGAGGAGCACAACCCACATAGGAGGTCAGGAGCAAAATAGTCCTTGTTTTCCAGATGCAGAATTGGAAACCCAGCAGCACGATCGCTGCTTTGGGAGGGGAGTCCCAGGGATGCTGCTCTGCCGTTTACATGGTTGAAAAGGGGATTTATTGAGAGAATGAGGAAATATCTGCTAAATTCTGTCCTGTACTATGAACCTGCAATATATTGGATACCAATAAGTGTGAAATCCCATGGAAGAAGACGTAACCAATGCCAAGCCAAAAGCTGTGAAAATGTGATCCTCTGTAAAGTCAGGCTAGGATTTCTTATTTAGCAGCAGTCAGTTTGCAGCTTGGTATAAATGTTATCACTTGAACATCCCTCGTTTTGTACCATTGGGATCACATTTGAAAAGGCGCGGCATGCTCTCGTGTTTTCCTTTCCTTTAAAAACCTTCAGGATTGAACCACAAATGGTATTTTCACATGAAATCCAGCTCCTCTGCCCAAGAGACCGCATAGACGGGCGGTAATATAACGTTCCTTCCCAGGTCTGACGGAAACACGTCTGCATTCATAAATTTAAACATCTGGCTCCACTGCAAAGTAGGTCAGAGCTCATCTGTCAAAGAAGGGTTTGTCAGAGATACGGGGAATTGTATTTTCTCCCTCCTGTCTCCTTTGTGCGGCAGCAAAATCAGAGCAGCCGTTCCCTCCATAGGTGCTGGGAGGTGGTGGCTGTCCCCAGGGGGGTAAGTATTCCCCTGCAGTGGAATTAAAGTGTGACCAGTCCCTCGCCAGCGTGTCCTGTACAGCTCCCTTTTGGGTGACGCTCCTCAGATTGGCCTGTGATGCCGCACCAGTCCGCACCAGTCGGACCCAGCACACAGACCTGCTGCCCTAAGCCTTGGCAGGCCAGTGGGAAGGAGAGAACATGGGAGAAAGTCTACGTATCAATGCTGTGGCTGCTGCAGGGTGTTTGCGAATGCACTGCGGGCACAGCCATCACCCCACGGTTCAGGTGCCATCAGGTGTGACCATGGCCAACTCCGCATTGACCGACCCTGGGACTCCTCTGTCTGTAACCTGAGCATCATTCCGGCCTGGGAAAAAAGGCTTTCCAAAAAATGTTTATAACTACAGAAAATGACAAGAGAACGGTTTCTTGAAACAACATCTACTGGAAAGTCTCTCTGACAGCCTGCTCTAGAGGGCAAAAGCCCCAGGTCTGGGTGTAGCCTCCGCAGCTCATCCATCGGTGTGGTCCCTGGCACCTGGGCAGCACCGCGGCATCAGCCTGGCCACATCCAGCCCCGCCAGCACGTGCCCTTCCTCGTGCTGTCAGCAGAGTCCTCCTCTCTCCGAGACGCAGCCCTTGGCTCCGGCGTGAGGTCTCCTGCCCAGAAAGCTGCAGCGGGAGCCTTTCAGGCTGTCATGGGATGTCTCAGCTAACTGCATCGCCCACCCCAGGCTTCCAGCTGCTGGTGCTGCCCTGCACATTTGTACCCATGTCCCGTTCTGGGAACAGGTCCCAGAAACCCTTCAGACACCTCCCAGCCTAAGGAAACACCTGGAGCACCCGCTCCAGCCCAGAGGCACCACAGCAGGGCCACTGTCGTCTCTGCCTGCCAAAACCCCAGTAATTAAAATCATTTCCCTGCAGTCAGCAAAGGATGCTGCGGTTCCAGCGCCGGCGGCCGGGAGCTGACTCAGGGGTAGGTGAGTGCATCAGGCTGAGCCCCCCGGGGCCAGGGGGGCTGCTTACGAAACGCAGCAGTGAAACAGCCCAGATACCCGCAGAGTGACCTCGCTGGCTGGCAGCCACCTCCCCTCCAAAAACAGCCGGCTGGGGAAGGGCTAACCTCTGTCCTCTTCTGGGAAAGCCAGCGCCATCCTCGCAAGGACGGCCCCAAGATAGGAGTCATCCAGCTTTGCATCCCTGGGCTGGAGCCGGCACTGAACTCGGGCAGGGTGGCAGGGGGGTTAACATTGATTTGGAGCCAGAGCAGATCCTGAGCCAGCATTTTGGCCCCGAGTTACTGAGGAGTTGTAGCAAATTGGCAGCAGTGAAGCAATCAGTTCCAGCCACGGCTTTCCAGGGAGGGTTATCGGGGTAGAATCTGGGCAATGGGCTATGAATGAGCACGAGATCTCAGCAAACAGCTACTGATGGAAAAAGAAATGGGGGAATGTTGAAAGGTGCAGGGAAAGCATCAGCCATGAGATGAAAGGAGACGATAAGGAGTAATAAATCCCCCACCTTTCCCTTTACAATTAAGAGGGGTCAAAAGGAAAGCGTGGAGTCGAGCCTGGGTGTAACTCCATCCATCTCCCCCATACCACAAATGGGATGGGCTGCCAGGCCCCCTTCCAGCACTGTCACTCAGAGAATCACAGAATGGTGGGGGTTGGAACCCCCCTGCCAGAGCAGGGTCACCCAGCGCAGGCTGCACAGGGCCGCGCCCAGGCGGATTTTGAATCTCTCCAGAGAAGGAGACTCCACACCCTCCCTGGGCAGCCTGTGCCAGGGCTCTGGCACCTCACAGTGAAGAAGTTTTTCCTCATGTTCAGGCGGAACTTCCCGTGTTCCAGTTTGTGCCCGTTGCCCCTTGGCCTGTCGCTGGGCACCACTGAAAAGAGTCTGGCCCCATCCTCTTGACACCCGCCCTTGAGATATTGATAAGCGTTGATGAGGTCCCCTCTCAGTCTTCTCTTCCTCGGGCTAAACTCAGGGGTAGCTTCCTCAGCCTTTCCCCATAGGAGAGATGCTCCAGTCCCCTCATCATCTTTGTACCCTCCGCTGGACTCTCTCCAGTAGTTCCTCACCTTTCTTGAACTGGGGAGCCCAGAACTGGACGCAGGACTCCAGATGGGGCCTCACTAGGGCAGAGCAGAGGGGGAGGAGAACCTCCCTCAACCTGCTGGCCACACTCTCCTTACTGCACCCCAGGATGCCGTTGGCCTTCCTGGCCGCAAGGGCACATTGCTGGCTCATGGGAATTTGTCCTCTTAGAGATGTCCGTTTTTTTTTTTTAAGGGGGAGGCTGGCATTGCCTCGATGCTCCCTGCTAGAGTAGAGCCCACCTGCCTGTGGTGGAGGACAGAGCCATGCGGAGAGAGGGAGGGCTGCTGCCTTCCCCTGCCAGCGCCAGCCTCCCCTGGACATTTTTCTCTAAAATAATTTAACTTGAGCAGTAAAAAGTGCTGGAGGGGACCCAGCATCCTCGCTGTGGCCAGGAGCAGAAATGCTGCTGGGTCTGTGGGTACACAGAGGCACCAGGACACGGGTGGGCATCAGCCCCAGGAGCGTGGCAGTAGCTGGGGATGGACCTCATCTCGGCTTGCACGTCACCTCTTGGACCACTCAGGACACCATCAGCTTTCAATAGAAAAGCCAAATTTGTTTGAGTCTTGGAGAGGTTCTGCCCATTTGGAGCGTGATGAGCTGTGTCCATGGAGCTGGTGTGCAGGGATGCCCTTTTGGGGGCTGTACCCCACAGTCCTGGGTTGGAAATCAGAGGAGGAAGAGGTTAGGCCCAAAACCATAAGAAGACATCTGAGACATGCCCCTGTGCACATATGGCCATATATTTGCAGCCCTCAGCTGCTACGAACGATAGCAATCGATGCTTTCCTACCCAGGGATAAGGGCAAAGGCATCCCCCGGTATGTATGTATGCATATGGATGTGCGCCCATATGCAAGGGAGTCAAAAGGGATGGCAGAGAAAGCGGGGAATTGGACAAACGGGCCTTTTTTGCCGTGAGGAAGGCCAGGGAAGGATGCCTGCGAGCGCATTGCAGGAGATGTCCTGCACTGTGTATGATTTCCTGGAGGAGGCTGAGCTCTATTTCTGAATGCAAATGACCCAAATTTCTCCACATTAAAACATGAATGAAATTTTTTCCGTGATTTTCCAACACTTACTTTCATCCCAAGCAGTGAGCAAACTACAAAATATCAGCCCTGCCTGTGGAAAAAAAGATCCAGAAAAAACACACACGAAGAAAACTCTGATTTATTGCCAAGTTTTGAAGCAGGAGGGACGTGACTTGGTGCCGGCGAAGTGAAATATTTACATTTCTTCTCCTGAATCAAATTCAAACTGGAGCGCAACACTCGGGAGCCCCAGCCCTTGGGGACAGACCCACCAGGGAGCACCCTGCCCTCGTCGGCCCTCGGATGGGGCTCCCCGTCCCCATGCGTGTCCCAGAAGAGCTGCATCCCTGCGCCCAGAAGCGTGACCTGGTGTTGGGTCCAACTCACGCAAGGAGTTGATGTCCACAGCACCCAGACCCCAGCTCTCGTGAAGTCCTGCAGGCAGATGGACTTTGGCTTCAAATTGACCAAAAACTGCTATGTTTTGGCTCCTTTCAGCAAATTGAAGGGCTTTTCATTTTTATTCCCCCCACCTCTCTAAACCTCAAGGATCCTGACAGCTTGGGCTGTTGTGTCAGCTGACTTTTCTGTCCAAAAATAATAATATTTTTGATGCGAAATCCTCAGCCTGCTCTGTTTTAACTCTCCCCAGAGCCCCGTAACGCGGTGTGTGCGGGGATGCCTTTGTGTCCTCTGGCACGCTTTCGCAGATGGAAAGAAGAAAGAGCTTTTCCCTACCTGAACGCTCACTCCCGTTATTGAGCCCCTTTGAAGCTGAGCAATAAAAAGCCCCTACATCCAGGCGCAGAGCTCCCTGCCAGCCCTTTAAAGTCTCAAATGCAAATTTCACCCAAACCGTACTGAAAATGTGGAAGGCCACTCCAGACTATCACATTGCTCTCACGAGTGGGTGGTGCTTTAAATAAATAAATACCTACAGACCAGAGGACGGCCTCGTCCCATCCGCAGGGTATGAGCATCTCCTTGCCGGGGGCTCCCCCCCACCGATGCAGCCACAGGGCTGCGGTCCGCCCGTGGCCACGCGGCGCTGGGCACCTCGCCAGCGAAAAGGCTGTAGGATGGGAAGAGGAACACGAATGAATGCCAAAAGAATAAAATAAATAAAAATCTATGCCCTTGCACTGGGATAAATAATTTAACAAGGGAAGCCAGGGTAGTTCTTGAAGCAAATGCAGGCACGTGCTTGTGTTTATCTGAAATTTAGCAGCCGTGGTGGGGGATGCGAGATGTGTACGGGTACGATAAAATACCCGGAGCCACCACAGGTCTCTAATATGAGATATTGCAGTGCCTTTTTCACGCTGCATCATTTTTCCTCCCAATTAGACAGAAAATGGAGCCAAAGCCAGAGGGAGGAATTATTGTAACCCTGATGGCAGTAGGTGAGAGCAAAGCCTCACTCCCACAAACGGGTGCAAAGTTAGCACCCGCCACTCTGCCCAAATGCACCCTCCAGTCTCTGCCTCCAAAACCAGGGGCAATGACATTCCCCGGTCACGTATGTGCTCTTAGCCTGTAGGTCTGTGAAGCAAAGTAACGGCTCTTTCTGTCTGCTCCGTGGGGATGTGTCTTAGCTGGAGCCCCAAAAAAGCTTGAGAAACATTTCTGGATGAGCAGGGAGAGGAAGATGCACAGAGACATCCAGGCACAACATGTCCAGGAGAGTGATGAGCATGGAAGGAACCAAGCCAGGTGTATTTATCCTAAAATGAGGCAAAGAGGAAACTTTTAAAGTTCTAGTAGGTGGAGGCACTGAATGGTCATGCCTGATTTTCAAGACACCCCAAGGCCCAGCCACGCTGGCAACCAGGTCAAATGGAGACGTGGGAAAAGCAGCTCCTGGGGCCGCTGGAGATCCTCTGCATGACCTTGAGTACATCACTGTGTTTGTCCCTGCGAGTTCCTCGGAGATAGCTAACTCCTTTCCCCCCTGGTTCTTTAGCCTGCTGCTAGCTCTTCTGTTAAAGGAGCTGCCACACTCATACACCAGCTGCGCTCCTGAATGGGGCGAGCGCTCGGCTCACCCTTGGCAAGCAGCTGAGGTGACCAGGTGAGAAAGAGCAGCGTCCTGGATTTGGCCGGGACGGAGCTGATTTTCTCTCTAGCAGCTACTGTGGTTTGGATTTAGTATGTGAAGAATGTTGATAATACACTGATGTTATTAGTTACTGCTAAGTGATCAAGGACATCTTTCAGTTTCCCAGGTTTTGCCAATGTGCAGGTGCAAAAGCTTGGGAGGGGTAGAGCCGGTACAGTTGACCCAAAGTGGCCAAAGGAAGATTCCATACCATAGACGTCATGCCCGGTATAAGTGAGGGTCGACCGGTGGGCCAGTTCCCTTATTTTTCCCTTTTTTGTTCTTTTGGGCCTTTTCGTTCATTCCTTCAGCTGTTTGCTCCCTCGCTCGCTCTCTCTGGAACTTGCTGTGCTGGGGAATATTCCCGTTCCCTGGCTGCTGCTAGGGACGGGCTGTATTGGTTGTCGGCTGGTAACAAATTGTGCATCATTTGTTTTATACATACTATTATCCTTATATATTATTATTAATACTAATATTATTATTAATATATTTGTATCTTTTTCTTTGATATCCTGGTGAACTGTTTTTATCTCAGCCCACGAGTTTTCCTCTCTCTGATGCTCCTCCCCACCCCACTAGGGAGGGGGGGAGTGAGCGAGCGGCTGCATGGTATTCAGTTACCATCTGGGGTTAAACCACGACAAGCAGGCAGAAAAGTAGACTACAGCTCCTCGGTCTTCTCCTCTCCTGGACCAGCTCGGTTTCTCCGGGTGATGGTCTGGCAGCGGGTCCCAGCCCAGCTACGCAAAAACGCCTGCCCAGTCCAAACACAGACCTCTGCCCAGCTACGAACCAGGAGGCACCTTGGGAAAGTATAGAAACAAGCAGTGAGAATAAACATCCGGATGAGGGCTGAGGAGGGAAACCAAAACACTGGGAGAAGCCAGGAATAATAAGAACCAAAAACAAATAGAAAAGAGCTAACGGGAGCAGCAGATCTAAAAATAAAATGAAAGAACAACAGCAGAGCGGAGGGAGTGAGATATTTCAGGGGATGGGCAAGGCATGTAGAGCTTTCAGGGCTCAGTCCCAGTCGTGGGGCTCAGCCCTGGGGCAGAGACAAGCTCTCCCCTCGCTGCCTTCTCTCCCAGATGGTGGAGAGGATGGAGAGAGAGGGCTGGGACCCACAGGAGCTGTTTGGGTGGCAGCAATGACCGCAGCCCACTGCCCACCCCTGCCACATTGCCCCTGGGGGCGAACGTTTGCTACCCAGGAGCAGGATGCAGACGCTGTCCCAGGAGCAGATGCCCCATCCAAATCCCTCCTCAGCTCCTGCCGGAGGTTGCTCATCCCTCCGACCCACCTACACACTGGCCCACAGGGCTCGGCAAGGCAGGGACCACATCTGCTCAACCTGGGTCTGGAGGGAGACTACGTGTCCCCTGTACACCCCAAATCAGCGATGTCCTGGAGACTGGTTAGTCTGGGACAGCTCTGTAAATCCCGTCAATCCAGAGCCGTTCACTTACTCCAAAATTTATACCTAGAGATGAAACCACTGAAAATCAAACCCCTGAGACATCCTTTGTTGGTTCAGATTCCCTGAAGCACTTCAGCCCCTCAGGCCTAGAACATATGGAATCAACAGGAGAAAATAAATAATTTCTTTTTTCTTACCCGTGGAATTAACTAGTGGTTCAAATAGCCCGGCTTGCAGTGGGAAGGCTGTACAGGGTGGACTCTGCACCTGGCTGGCCCATGTGGGCAAGGAGGTGGGGTGCACAAACCCCCTGTGAGGAGGCCGTTTTGGAGACGGGCATGGGCCCATTCAGAGACAGGTCCAAACCTCCCCCAGGGAAGCCGCAGCAGGGCTGGGACCTGCCTCCACTTTCTCCAAGCTGACCACGCGGCTCCTCTGCATAAGCACCTTCTCTTCAAGGAGGGTCCAAACCCCTCCAGGACAGAGGCCCTACATGGGACATTCAGACATTTGCTTTTTCTTTGAGGTTTCCCCCATTTTTTACCCGTTGCTCAGGGCTGGGAACCTGCTCCCATTGCCCTTCTCTGTCACTAACGGGGCACAGGCGCTGGCTCCTCAAGGTGGCATTTCCATGGTGGGACTCCAAGAGTCCAGGAGTGTGCTGGCCTAAGAGAAAACACTTTGGCTGTGTCTTGGCCCTTGACTCAGAGCAGTTCCCCTCTCTCAAAAGCAAGAGGAGCTGGGTCACCCCAAGCTGGGTTGCAAAGCTGCTGCCACCAGCCCCACCACACCAGCCTCCCCCCTTTCCTGCTCTTGGAAGCCCTCCGGTCTCACCAGGGCTGCAAGTCCACAGCCACCTAATTAAAACCAACGGTGAATGTTAAAGACGAGGAAAAATAAAACAATAAAAATAAAAGAAATCAGTCTGGATGGAGAGCCAAGGAGGCCACGTGCCAGGAAAGCGAGCCGCCTGCCAGTTTGGCACGGAGTGAATGCTTGGCCTGTTGAGATGAGACGCTGGAGCAGGGTGTGCTGAAGAGGCACTTACCGTCTTCGGGGGGGAAAGAAGAGGCGGGGAAGGGACCAGGGATGAGGACCAGACAGAGCCCGAATGACGGCCGAATCCCAAACACCCACTCGAGCATGAAGATGGGTGGTGGGGGAGGATGAAGACATATCCCCACCAGGGACTTGGCTGGCGTTTGTCAACACAGCCTCGTAAATGACTATACTGCGGCTGCTGCAGACAGGCTCCCACCAAAACCAGAGCTGGAGATACACAGAGCAAGGGACAGTCCCCACCAAGTGCGTCGAGGGTGCTGGGCTGCGAAGCAGCAGAAAAGGGCTCCCAGCGAGCCAGGGAGCACACGGCGATGGGGCAAGGAAGAGAGGGATGCGGCCAAGAGCAGCATGTGATGCACCAACCCTAAGAGTCAGAGGTTCAAAGGATAGTGAAGGCCCCAAACCCCTTGCCTTGTGCAGGAACGAGACACCCAAAGCAGCATGGGGTGCTGGAATGGGGGTGCGGGGCAGGCAGACGCCCAGGTGCTCCCCACGCACACGGCACCCCGGCAGGGCAGCAGCTCCTCCCGGGCCACCCCACGCCGGCAGCGGAGGTGGGGAGGCCGAGCATGACTTTCCCCGCTTCCCACCTCTGGCAGCATGCGCTGGCAGGCAGTACAGGCTACTTTCCAGGATCCGGTCTCTCCTTGGCGCCTTTCCCCAGCTCCCCAGGACACGGCACAGCAGACGGTAACGTGCCCGCCTCTCCGTGGGCTGGTTTCTTATGACCCAATGCAAGAAGCCTGTGAAAGGAGCAGCCGTGGCCAAGTTTCCCCTTGTTTTCACTTTCCCCATTTCATTTTGTCTGGGTCCAAGTGGTGGGTTTCGAATCCAGGCGTTCCCTTTTGTGGCTCTCCCCCACCGGTCCCAGCAGCGCTGTAAGAAATCCTTAAGTCAGAGGCAGCCGGCACCTCCTCGGCTCCGAAAGCTGCACCCAGAGGGATCCTGCTCGGATCCTGGGATGGGGTCGCAGAGGACTCATGGAAATGCTTTGCTGCTTCACACCTCCACCGGGGAAAAAGGAAATTGTGCTGTTCATCGTGCGAGTCTGAGCTCTCAAAGATGGGGGGGTTTTTTCCTCCCCAAAGTCCCCCATTTCTGTCCATACAGTTCTGGACATGCGGCCATACCAAGGCTGGACTTGCTGAGCTTTTCCAACAGGTTTCTCCTAAAAAAACCCAGCAGGGTCCTCCATCAGCCCCTGTGCACCCTGAACCCCCCTGTCATACACCACTGTAGCTTTCACCCTGCAACCTGCTCAGGATGGGGCCCTTTGCAGCCCTCCTTCCCAAAAGCGAGTTGCCCGTGAGAAATTAATGTATGGGTAGAAGACTAAAGGCAAACACCGGCTCGCCGCTCTCTCCCGAGGCCTCCTGGCTGCGTCCAGATTTGCTGGGGCTGAGTCCGCTCCCTTCCTCTCCTCTGGGCATTGCCTGCCCAGCTGCACAGCATCCCGGCGAGCTGACGGGATGAGTGACGGGTAAACAGAGCTTTTCCATGGAAACATTTGTTCAACAAAGAATTGCAAATTTTCATGGCGAGTATCTGGTTTCCTCTAAACTTTTTTGTTGTTGTTTCTGAAAGCTGCCCGGCTGGTCTGGATCTGAATTTCACGAGCGTTTTTTTCCCCTAACACTTAATTTTCAGCAGCTAGGATCTCCCTGCTCTTTTTTTTTTTTTTACTTCTTCTGTCCTTTTTTCAACATAAATGGAGGCGATGGCATCTCCTTTGGGCTTTTCTGCAGGGCACAAACTCTCCTCCTGGCTGAGAGGTTAATGATAATGATGGGTGACCCAGGAAGGGACGCTTGGCTTTTTAGGCTGAGAAGAGCTTGAATCAGAGAGGTGGGACTGGGCGACCTGCTCTGGGCCACATCAGCACACGGACATGAGGGAAAACCCAGGTTATTCACCGAGCCAGCGAGGAGCAGCGATAATTTGGGGTGACACTGGCTAAAGCTCCTAAAGGCACAGAAGGAAATAAGAGATGATGTCCGACTGTCCGGAGGGGGATGAGAGATGATGCCTGCAGGGTGCTTGGGTCGGCCTGGAGTGCTGTGACAGTTTGGGACATCCCTGCGCCCAAGGAGCCCAGCCCAGCCCCGTGGGTGCTTCTCGCTCCATCCCTTTGACCCAACGCTGCCTGTCTCCCACCGGCTTGAAAACTTGATTTTTCCCAAGCAATTCTGCGCTGATCCTTAGGGCGGGAGGGGGTGGGGGGGGGGGGATGTGGAGGGCAGAGACACAGGTTCCTCCGTGGCGTGTCCCCCCGCGTGTGCCCGCGGCCGCGGTGCCCACGGAGCCCGCGGGGTCCCCGGCACGAGGCGGCGGTGACAGCAGGTGGCACTGCAGCCCCAGAAACGCGCCGCGGCCGGCCCGCGCACGCTCCCACGCACACTCCCACTCCCAGCTCAGGGCTCAGGCAGATCAGTCCCGTCCCCCCCACGCGTGGGACCCCACCAACCCTCACGATTCCGTGAGCCGCTAAGCAGAAGAGCTTGGGATCTCATTCCTAACCCACGCCAGAGCAGGGCTTGGGGGGGAGATGGGGTGCTCGATAGAACCTGGAGCAGAGAACCTCCTCGCTCCGGGGGCAGAGGGACTTGCCGCTCGCTTTTTGGGGTGCAAGAGGCTGAACACGCCCGTTGCTTGCAAACAGGGAAAGCAGGAGGAGGGAAGTAGTCCAAGAAATCAAGGTAGCCAGGACAAAGTACAGCCACCAGCCGCTGCAAACCGGGGGGATTTAGGGAAGGAACCCGAGCTGCTGTAAAACTGTGAATGTGAACACAGAACTTAAAAGAAAAAAAAAACAACATCCTTTCATGAATTATACTGATTTATGTCAGTAAATTTGTACAAATGTTCCCGTTTGTGCCTGCTAAGAATACAACAAGAGATGCACCATAGCCTCTGTTCCCATCCTACAACCGCTTTGCGAGTTCAGGCTTTATTTTTAGCCCGGCTTCCTCGAGGCTCTGTCTGATCTGATTTCTCCAGAGAGAAGATTTTTTCTGCTAAATTCCACTCTCCTGCTAGAAACTCGCATTCTCCCCAGCACTGCTAAAGGGATTGACCTTTTCAAGCGAATTTGAAAGATAATCGGGGCAAATTTGGAAAAAAGTGGCGGCCAAATAGAGAAGAGAGAGACTTAAAAGAGCATCCCGGGGTGAGACAGACGAGCGGGACTCAGACGTCGCAGTAGCTGGTCGGTGGCCCAGGGGAAGTCGGGATTGCTGCAGGAGGAAGGAAAAAAGGATATTTTCCTTCTTTCTTCCTTTGATTTGGCTGGTATATTATTGCCAAGCTCTTTGTGACTTGCTTTCAAGCCGTTTGCTGTGAGCGTCCAGCGTTGGTTAGTGGTGTTTGGTCCCGTGATGTTGTTTCTGGCCAGCAGTTGGTTGAGCTCATGTCTTGTAATTAGTGGGTGGGCTTGAGGAGACCACTGCGGCTTCCGATCTCTCGGGGAAAGAGAGAAAATAAGCAGGATTAAGGAATTTTAGAAAATTATAGGCATTTTCATTTCATAAAAGCTTTGCCAGGAACACCAAGCCCTGGAGAAGGAAGGCCACTGCAGGATGCATTGCCCTGGGCTGGACTAAAGGACTTTGTTTCTCGTCATAGTCACACAAATAAGTGTGTCTCTGTGTGTCTGTGAGTGTCTGTGTGTCTGTGTGTACGCACAAACACAGCGTTGCCTGCCCAGCGGTCCGTGGGCCAGCGGTGGCTGTGGGAACACGGTACCTCTGCGAGACTAAAGGGATATATTCCACCTGCAAACACAGTTTTACACAGATTTCTGTTTTAATCAGGCATTACTGCAGGTGACAGCAGGATCGCTGTAACTGGAGGGACCTGAGGGACCCCGGGGAGCACTGGCTCTTGTTCACTTTTAACCAAGCCGATGTGTTGAGGTGACGACGATGCGTGCCCAGACCAGCCCGCCCGGGCCGTTGGGCCCCACTTGAGCTAATCCCCTTCTTGCTCACATAGTTTTTCCTGTAGCAGTGAGAGAAACAGAAAAACAGCCACAAGTTCCCCAGGAAAATGCCAATTGTGAAGCCACAACAACTGAGCAGGAGTAGACCCAGCGCTCAGAACTGCTTTTCACCAAGGTCTCTACTTGTCCCTGGTGTAGAGACCTGGCAGGGGTTGGGCCCCCAGCTCCGCTGCCTTTCTCATCCAACACCCCAGTGGACGTTTCTGCTATACATACTCACTCAGAGCATTTAAAACACACGAACAGTTGGTACTTGGTGCTAAAGCGCAAAATAAACACAAATGCTGTTTCAGGTGGGCATTTACGCTCCCACTTCTGTTGCAGGGTGTAGGATCTGACCATCCCATTCCCATCTCAGTAGAAGGAGGTTCCACCTCCAGCATCACAAAACAGTCCCTTGCTGCTATTTTTTCCCAAATAACAACTTTTTCTGGCCAGGATTTGGTAAGTTCTGTCTTGAGAGAAGGACTGATCTGATATTCAGAGCAGAGAGGCTCTGATCAGCCAGGCGCTGATGCACATGCCCAAAACCAGTTTTTTGAACTACAATAGACATAAAAACCCAACGTCTACTTTATAACTGCAATCACGGATCTAATGCTGCACATCTTGCTCATGGGAATGGCTTATCAGGCGAGTTGTTCTACAGAGTGGCTCTATCAAGTGCATTTATCTCTCTGTATACATGTATACATATATGATATGTTTATGTATTCTGTCTCCCATTCAGTGTAGATATTAATCATATGCTGTTCCTCCCAAACAACATTAAAAGTGGCCTGTGTCTCACTGGCGACGACTGCTTCCACCATCACTCACCTGGCTCTTGTTTGCAGGCTTATTGCAGCACAGCTGCCAATTGCAAGTCCTTGGGCCCTAAAAGAAGGAGCTTTCACTAAAAAACACTCAGCTTTGGGCAAGAACTCATTGCTTTTCTATGGCAGGGCTTTGGGCAGCAATCGTCACCCCATGGGGACATCTCGTCCTTGGGATGGTGCCCTTCGCTGGCATCCCTGCCATGCTGCGCCCATCCAGCACCGGGGCAGCTCTCTCCTCCAAACCAGCCAAGGGCCTCCCCGCTCCTCTCTCCTTATTTCAGCAAAATAACCATGCGATTATTTTTCCACATGAAAGTGCCCCGGTGTTCAGGTGGACAATCTGACTCCGGCTGAGCCGCCTGGAATCCCTGTGGTTTTGATTTTCAGCGGAGAACAATCTTATCAGCCCAGATTGTACACAGAGATAGGGAGCCTTCAGGTAGGGTTGCATAAGCACAGATTGCCTCAGCTGGGATGGGGAAGGCTCCGCTTGCTATATTTATTTGTTTTCCCCACTGCGGGTTTCAGGTTCTCCCGGTGACCATCATTTCAGCTTTTTTTCCCCGCTCATTGTTTGAGCAGCCGAGCCTTCCTCATGGATCACTGGGCAGGAGGTTCAATTTAAATCCGACCTCAGCCCTCAGCCGCTTGCATGTTGCCTTGAGAGATTTCTTGTAAATAGGGCTTTTTTCCCCATCCTATTATGGTTCTTCTCCAGGCGAGGATGGGATGGGCCCTGATTTGGGATGGATGTGATTCCCCCCCTCCCTCAGCGCACCCGTTTTGGCCTCTTCCCCTCCTGCCAGCTCCTCTTTCAAATCTGGCAACTGCGTGGGCACCTTGTCTCCGATTGCAAAGGCAGGATATACGGTTTCCGCGGAGGCCATCAGCAAATAGCTGTGGCTACGTAACCCTGGCAGAAGAGGGGGATGAGGACAGAGCGGCATCCTGAGCAAAGCGAAGCCCCCAAAACGTCACCCAGAGGAGCACCGGGGAGCGCAGACTCAGAGACTCTGGCATCCGCAGACAACACGTGTTGCAGCTGGCGCTGACATGGGGGTCCCATCCCGCGCTGTACGATGCTCCTCTCCCAGGGCAGTCCCCTCGTGTGCCACCCAAGGGGACGGGGCGGCAGGGACTGAATGCACCCATGCGACCTCCATGCCGGGGCTCTGGGACGTCACTGGGACCTGGCACGAAAAGTCACCACGCAAGTCAGAGTGTGTCTTTTGGAAGGCATTTTAGGTTTGAAGTTAACCCTGCAGTGGCGTGGGAGCCATCGTGTGCACATTGAACTCCCCAGATGCCAAATTACCTTCGCTGCAGGAAAACCTTACGTCTCAGTCCTATTCACAGCTTTCAGGTGTCAGCTCTCCTTTTGTCTCTTTTCCTCCTGGTTTAAAGAATTTTAAGACATCTCCCGTGTACTGATGTCTTCAGATCATGGGACATCATCTCTTTTCCTTCCCTAGGATAGATTTCCAAATTTGACACATCCATAAACCAGAAGGGACCACTGTGATGAGCTGGTTGGACATCTGGTGTGCCATGGGCCCAGATCAGGCCTACTAAACATCTCCCAGAAAGTCATCACAGTGTAGGGGGTTGATTCTCCTCCCTGCTAAAACGTACACCTCCCTTTTAGGCTTGAATTAGGTCATGAGTGGGTGTGGGCCAGGGTGGGGTAGTGGGCGTGACCAGCTGCTGACCATCCTCACCATGATCATCACGTCTGCTGTCACGGGCTTTGGCCACACCGCTGTCCCCCACCACCCCAGTACTGAGTTCCCACAGGCTGGTGACAGTTGAGCAGGCCAGCAGCAGAGCCCCGAAGCCCCTTTGCTGAAGGTCTCTACCAGCCCAGGCCCTGCCCGTAGGTGGGGAGGGCACTTTGGGGAGCTCAGAGGCAGAGCAGAGGTGGGGGTCTCCAAGCAAGCAGCCTGCAGCTCCCCCTCCCCATGCCCTGCTTTGCCTTTGCCCTCCTGGGGGCTCTTTGAACCTCATCCAAGTTACCCTTTGGACCTGGAGACCTCAGAAGCAGATCCCACACATAAAGGTAATAGATGGGGCTGGTAGAGCCCAGGGTGGCATCAGTTTCTTGGCCAACGTGTTGCACCAAGTGCACCCGTCTACTTCATTAGGCACCATGTCTCCCGGGGACAGCAAAGCTCCAGCATCCCAATGTCCTTTGCCTGTGCTCTTCCCTCTGAAAAATAATCCAGCCTCCTTGCAAGCACCTCCTGGGCCTTTGGGGACGTTGGCTTGAGGGGCACTTCTGCCCACAGAGATTCCTCCCAGCTCGAGCCTCAGCATCTCCCCCTGCCATGGGGGCAGCGGTGGCGTGTGTCCCCGCCTGAGCCACCCCAGCTCAGGTATAAAACCACCGCGAGCTTTCCCCTGCCGTGCACCCAACAGCCGCCGAACACCCAGGGGAGCACGGAGCAGGCCAGGGCATCCCCACCTCAGCTCCGCTGCAAAGGGCACGTGGCGCAAACCACCGACGGTGCTGTGTGCCAACAGGGTTAGAAGCCACCACGCCGAGGGACAGAAGTGTCCCCTGCAGCCCAGCGCTGCTGAGCCCGCGCACCGTTCCCAGCTCCTGCTCGCTTCTGCTCCGGCAGCAGAGCAACGCAGGCGAAGCCCCGCCGAGGCGGGCAGAAGGCAGCCGCTGGCTATGGGAACCAAGCAGCCTGTGGCCAAGCGCTTGGGCAAGTTCTGTGATTTCTTCATGCCGCTGCCTCTGCCCAGCCCCGCAGGGCTCCCAGGAAGGGAACGGCAGTTTTTAAACTAGTGCTGTCTCCCTCTTGCACTTCTCTCCCTGCTTCCCTGCCAGCTCCGGGAGATTAGGAGGATACGAACATCTTAATTCCCTAAATACATCTCTGATTTGTTCTAGTGTGACGCAGCCCTTCTGCTGAATGAAGCACACGCCGAGGCCATGCCTGTCCGCAGCCCTGGCGCTGCCGCAAAATCCCTCCCGTGCCCGCACGGGCAGCGCTGTGGGTCCCCATGACACCCACCGCCCCATACCGGGCAGTGGGAGCAGCGAGGGGGGGGACAGGCGTCCTTTGGGGCTCAGGAGAAGCACGCTGATGCTTTGCAGATGTGATTTCATTTTTCAATTGTTTCTAATTTGCTTGGGGTTTTTTTTTCCAATTCTAGAAAAGAGACAATTTCTTCAGGGAGTGTTAGCCACAAGCCTCATTTGGCATTGTTTTTTAGTCAATTGGTTTTGTCTTGTATTATTAGGAATATTACATTACATAATGATAAGCCGCGGCGACTTATTATGGGGACTATAAAGGGAGGCAGCGTGGGCGCGCGGAGCACCAGCCGCCGGCGCAGGGCAGCCGCCCTCCCCGCTTCGTCATCCGCCCTTGCTCTGACCTTCCGCGGGTCTGTCGTCTGCCTGGGTCTCAGTTTCCCCTCCTGCAAAACAGGGCCGATGCACACTCCAGCTATTAGCTTAAAAGCTTTTCCATCCTTAAGTCAGAAAAAGATGAGTTTTTCCCCTTTCTTCCATCCTGAGAAGCAGGCGTGAGGATTTTCTATACCTTTTCTATCGTGGCTGAAAGCCATCGGAGCCTGAGCAGGTACGGCACCGCACCAAAGGCACCCTGTCCCCTGCCGAACTGGGCTGTGGATGAGAAGCTGAGGCAGAGATGGGAAGGAGCCGCTCTGCCCACGGAGGCATTTTCCGGATGCGTTGGACAAGGGAAAACAGGAAATTATAATTGAACTAGATCTGCCTCTTTAACCTCATTATTAGGGTTGGGATTATATGCTTCGGAGAAAGTTCAACCCCCGTTTAAAATTTGGGGAGGTGGGAGCAAATGCTAGAAACCACGGGGAGAGAGGAAATGTTCCTGCGCTTGGTGACAAGTCCAGCTGGAAGGAAAGAGGGGGTGGCACGGGCATGGTGGGGGGTTCAGCCTTGCGCCCTCCTTCCAGCCAGCATCTGGCTGGTGTTGGGGCAAGCGCTGATAGTCTCGGGGAGCCTGGTAATTTGGTCTCTGTCTGAAGATTAAAGCAAATTTTCCTCTGTTTCCATACTTAAAATTGTGTCCACGTCCAGTTGGGAAAGATGACGGTGTCTCAGGTTACTTTGTACACTTGGGCTGAACCAAAGCTCCTGTAGATGCAGCCTCTGCCACCTCTGCTCTCCCCATGGAGCACCCGGTGCCCTCAGAAAACCTGACGGCTTCGGCCCCAGCAGGAACAGCAAAATCCACCCTTGAAGACGCGTTGCCGCAGCCAGGCCCGCCGAGCACTGCCTTGGCTGTACCTTTACTGCTTCTGCTGCTGT
The DNA here is from genome assembly GCA_009819775.1 of Phoenicopterus ruber ruber. Lineage (NCBI taxonomy): Eukaryota > Metazoa > Chordata > Aves > Phoenicopteriformes > Phoenicopteridae > Phoenicopterus > Phoenicopterus ruber. Next base: position 7,474,025 of record CM020219.1, read on the forward strand.
TAACGACATCCGCGTGCATCGGGCAGGTCAAAGCACCTGCCTCTGAAGGCAGCATAGACAGAGACCCAGCCCCCAGCAGCGTCACCCCGTAGTGAGCTCTTCCTCAGATGCAAAATCACCGACGGCAAAGCGTACCGGGTAGCAGACAGGGAGGGTTTCCGCCTGTGCCCGTGCAGTGTCCGTGAGCTGCTCTCCAGAGAAAAGCAGGAGTAAGGGAGAAGCGCAGAGGTGAAGAGTTATCTCGGGGCACGTACTGTTTTCTTTACAGGCCTGCCGAGTCCGAAGCCTTTCAATAATAGTTAAACAATTGTTAACTAGTACTTTATCTTCAGGCTGGATACCAGCACAAGCAGCCACTGGCTGCCTAGTGACAGGCGGCTCGATAAAACCATCCACCCGGGAGGGAGGCAGTCCGGATGCCTGGGCCCAATCCTGCCTGTACCGCACACCCTGCCTCACTCCAGCTGCCACCGTTTCCAAACCTGCGTGCTCAAAACAAAGCTCCGACGTCTGGCTGAGCCGGCCTGGTTTGCAAAGACATGAGCGCAAAGGTCTCCCAACCACATCGCGGCTCCAGGATCCTGGTGTTGCAGATAGGGATGGAGGAGCTTTATGTAGCCAGGCCTGGAATTGTTGCATTTAAATCCATCGGCTGAGCAAGCATCCGCTCCTCACCGTGGGCCTCTGTGGAGGATTTGCCAGCACGTGGCCCAGCGTTGGGGGGGCTGATAGCGGGGCCGTACGTGCCCCTCTGCGGGGCCGGGGGCCAGCAGGGAAGGGGAGCCGGGCAGGGGCTGGCAGCGGGGCAGGGGCAGAGCAGGCGTGCGGCTCGTGCGTGGGACAACGCCGGCTCAACGGGACCCGGGAAATGAAACGAGGAGAGAGGAGGGGGGCTGGCTTTCTCCTTGGGCGTTTGTTTTCATACACTGAATTTCCTGCTCGGGGAATCTAAGCGTCACCCCCCCTCTCCGGGCTGCCCCCAACGTGGAGGTAGGCTGGGGAGAAGCGGGCTGCCCGTCTGACTCCGCCGGAGGAAGAGGCACTTACAGTAGAGGTGACCTTTCTAAATCCCTGCTTTGGACAGACATTTCCAATAAGTGCTGAAGAAAAGCCTGCCAGTTCCAGCTTTCTCAGCCTGCTCTCCATTTTCCTTCCATCCTCTCCAGGCTGAATTTAATCCGAGAAGGTTCCTTTGAGCTTTTGTGTGTTGCTGGGGGAGATGTGGGCGCACAAGGGATCGCGTTACAACTTTCATTTCCTGAAATGTTTGAGGGAACATCCAGGGTTTTATCCACACATCAGGCAAAGTTGAGGGCTCGGATTTCAGGTCTTGTCACTCAGCTGTCACCAAACAAATGAGCCTCTCAGAGCTGGAGACGGGGAGAGCTACCTGCTATTCATGACCCCGAAAGCAGGTGATCACTCATGGGAAAAGCAGGTAGAATTAATCATTCCGCTGTTCTCCATTTCCTCCCCTTTTTTGGCTGACCTGGACACAGTGTGAAATCTGTCCTGGGGGGTGAGCGGGAGCGGGGAGGGGGGCGAATTAACTCCTTCCTGCCGATGGAAATACAAAGCAGGGCGAGGTGAGAAACAGCCCCGGGCGGCCTCCCCAGGCTGATTTTGCTGTGAAAAGCTTGCTGTGAGGTCAAGCCTAATCTAGGAGAGCTCAGCAACCAGCGCCTGGCTCAGCTCCAGGGCCTTCCTGGTCCTACCTGCCCGCCGGCCCCTTCCCCAGCCAGGGGGGTATTTCCAGGGGGGGTCCCTCGGCATCCCCCATCCCCCCTTGCCACCATCCGCCTGTTGGCAACCTCGTCCCTCTCCCTGTTGGGGAAATGGAGGGTCGGGGCGCGGGCAGGGCTCTGCGGCCGGGGGGGCGGCGGGGCGCAACCTGCGCGGCCCCGCGCGGTGCTGCGCGGTCGCGCTGCGCAGCCGTCGGGCCTGACAGCAGCCCTGGCCCGCAGGTCTGCGCTGGGGAGGGGGGGTTGGGAGAGGGGGACACCCCCTGGCAGCTCCCCCCGCCTCGATAGTCAGCCCTGCCTCTTCCTGCGCGCAGGAAGCGCCTCTGCGCTGTTTGCTTTGAAAATAACGCCTGGTTTGCGAGTCCTTGCTTGGCTTCCCCGCCGCGCAGGGCTGGAGCCCCGGGCAATATTTATCCTTCCTCTTCACCGAGCCCGTGGCTTGGAAAAAAAAACGGAGCTGGAGCTTATCCATCCTCGGGGCGCAGAGCCCGCGGCTGCTCACCCTAAAGCCCTCCCTCATTACCCTGGGGGTTCCCCTCTTTCTGCCCGCGGGGCTGGGAGCGGCTGCGCTGCTTCGCGGCAGGTCACGGCGGGGCTGGATGAGTCCCCCGGGAAGGGCGATGAGGGTCCCCGGGTGGGGCAGAGGGCGAGGCCGGACCGGGGGGGGGCACGGGCTGGCCCGTCCCGTCCCGTCCCGTCCCCTAAGGTCCCCGCGGGGCGCGCAGCGGGACCGGCTCCAGGCCCCCTCCCGGGCCGGGCTGCCGGGGCGGGGGTCGCTGCGCCCTGAGAGGGGCTCCGTGCTCCCACCCCACGTCGGGTTGTGCCCCGGCTCCGCCCGTGGTCGCAGATGCGCGCAGACACGCAGCTGCGCGCCCACCCGCGCGGTTTGCGCGCCCAAGTGCGAGATTTGCGCCTTCCGCCCTGCTCCCAAGGAGCCGCGTTGGGTCCCGCCCGGGGGGCGGGGGGTCCCCCACTGCCCCGGCCATGCCTCCCCAAAGGGTCGGGGGCGCAGGAAGCCCGGCGGGATCTGGGCCGGGCGCCCCGAGGGGGCGGCCGGTGCCAGGCCGGAGGGAGGAGGGAAACAGTCTCAGCAGCCCGGGCACCGGGCCCCCGGCTCCCCCGCAGCCGGAGCCGAGGAGGGCGAGGGGGGGGCGGATCCGCTGCCCCGTCCCGGCGGGGGTGGGAGGTTTGCGGGGGGCTCTGGAGCGTGTCCGGGTGCCGGGGGCGACGGGCCCGTTCGGGGAGCGAACGCTCCGGCCGGGAAAGACCCTCCTGCAGAGGGTGACATTTCTCCATGGCCCAAGACCCCGAGAACAAACACGGCAGCGACTTAAATAAACACGCACTTAATGATGCAAAACGCTAACAGGGGGGACCGGCACCAGCCGCCGGCAGCGAGGCCCCGACGGGGCGGGCGGCGGGGGCGAGCCGCTCCCTCCCGGCCGGGCGCCCGGCTCCCACGGGGCGACCCCACGCAAGCCGCTCCGGTGGGTCCTCTCTCTCTTTCCTCTCTCGGTTATGAAGGCACCGGCTCCCCCCGCAGCCCCGATGCAGCCCGTCGGGTGGGGGGTAGGGGTGGGCAGGGGGGCACGGGCTCGCCCCTGCAAAGAAAAGCGCAGCCTGGGTGTTCTGCCATCAGCGTTGTTTAATTTAGACTGTTTAGGTACAATAGAAAATAAACCTGAAAGCACATGCGATTTTTGGTAACAAATACTCGAGACAGACAGCGTCGTCCGCGGGCTCTCTGCAAGCCGAAGGAGGAGAGCGGGGACAAACGGGAGAAGGCAACGGGGAGCCGGCGGGGCAGCCTGAGAAACGCTCGGTCAGGAGGAAACAGCCGCCGGCTTTTATTAATATTATTATTATCCTAATTTTTAGCCACATCGATGCATGTCACCACCGAGGAGAAGGACGCCGGGGGCGCGGGCCCACGGGAGCTCGCTCGCTGACCGCCTCGCACAGCCGCGATAAGACATAGGCACTTGTTAAAACTCTAATACTGCAACTTTTGCCCTTTTTTTTTTTTCCTTTTTTTTTTTTTTTAATTTAAACTACATCGAAATCTTTCTGGTAAGGCTAAATATGAAAAATGTAAACGTAACGTCCCCTCCCTCCTCCCGCTGCAGCACAGGGCTCGGTACAGCGCGTCGCTCCCGCTGCCTCCGTCCCGGCTCCTCGGCGGCCCCGCGGGGACCCGGCCGGGCGGCAGCCGGGGTGCGCCGGTGCCCCTGCCCCGCCGCGCCTGCGGGGCTGGGATTTGTTTGGGTGGAATCGGATCCAGCTGGGTTTGGTTTTGGGTTTTTTTTCATTCTTTTTTCGGGTTGTTTTGTTGTGTGTTGGGTTTTTTTTTTTGTAATTCCCGCTGGGACCAGCTCGTTTGAATTCGAAGGGCTGAGGGTTTCTGCCGCTCGCTGCGTTTGGCTACGTGGAAAAAAAAAAATAAAAATAAAAATCGTGGTGATAGTGGGAGACGCTGGGGGGGAACTGGACCAGGAGCCGATGTGGGGTTGTGTGAAAAGAGCCGAGAGTCCCGTCAAGAATCAGCGGGTGAGCTGTAAAACCGGGGTACTGTCCTCTATGTACAACCCAGAGCCTCTGTCCCCGAGCAAAACCTCCTCTCCCGATCCTCCGGCCGCCCGACGCGGGCCTTTAGGATCCCAGATCCACCAGGCTGGACGTGAGGGGTCCCAGCAGCGAGTCCTGGAGCTGGTGGCCTTGGAGGCTGTGAGGGGTCTGGGATGCGGCTAAGCCGCTCAGGGAGTAGCCGGAGCTCCTGGCGTGGCTGAGGTTCCCCTGCAAGAGCAGGACCGAGTTCTGATCCGGGCTTTGGGGAGGAGAAAACTCTTCCTCGGAGCTGGACATGAGGGGTTTGCTCCCATCCAGAGGCGAGAGTTGGTTCGGTTTGTTGGTGGCCGCGTTGTTGTTTTCCGTGTTCTCCCTGCGGAAAGGCAAAAAAAGAAAAAAAAAAAAAACAAAAAACAAAAAACAAACCCCACAACGGGGATGTTACGGCGGGCGGGAGGCGCCGGCGATGGGCGCTGTGCTAATGCCCCCAGTAAATCCTTTGCGTTTTATTTCATCGTGGGAGCAGATGCCTCTCCCCGGGAAAAAAAAAAAAAATAAAAACCGCCTAATGTTTTCATAACGGATCGTCCTCATTTCTTTTTACCGTCCTATAAATAGGTGCACACCGCACAGCCCGCTGATTTAGGCGGGGAGGAAAAGTTGGAGGAAGGAGGGGGGGGATTTGGGGGGGCGATTTTTCTCTTTTTAATTTAAAAAAAAAAAAAAATGAAAGCGCGGCCCGGGGACGAGCGGGGTGCGGGGTTTTCTCTCGGAGGCTCGGTGGGGAGGTTGCTGGAGGATACAAAAAGTGGGGCGATGCCTTTCGTGGCTGGCTGCTTCGCCGGGCCGAGCCGTCCCCCGTACCGAGGCCACCCCGGGCGGCGCCGGTGGCGCTGCCCGGGGTGGCCTCGGTACGGGGCGACGGCTCGGCCCGGCCAGGGCGTCCCCATCCCGGTCTCCCTCCGGTTCTTCCCCTCTCCATCCCGGGCCTGCATCTCTCTCCTCCTCCGGGCTTCGAAGCTAACCTGCCCGATCCCCGGCAATACCCGACCCGGCATCCCGACTGCTTCCCCCGGAGGCTCCGGGGCCGCGTCGTTCCCGGTTTAATCGGAGCGACAGGCAGCAAACAAAGGCGGCGGAGCGGCCTGGAGAGGCCGGTGAGGGGCTCGCTGCGACCCCCGGGCAGGTGGGGACGGGCAGCGGGGAGCGGGATCCGGTAGATCCCGGGTGGAAAACTCACTTGGGTTTCCACGGCAGGGGGGAAACGCAACGCGGTTTAGGAAAAAATGGGATTTGGAGGGAGCGAGGTATTTTCGCTGCTCCTACCCCATCCGCGCCGGGTACTCGCCGCGCTCCCGGTCGCCCCCCGCACGGGGGAGCGGGGAGGAAAAGGGGGGGACGGAGAGGATTAAGGGGGTGCCAAATACCTTTCCTTCGCCTCCGCCGCTCGGTCCCGCTGCCTCCGGTTCTTGAACCAGTTGCTGACCTGGGTGGTGGTGAGCCCGGTGGCTTCCGCCAGCTCCCGCTTCTCCCGGGGGGACGGGTAGGGGTTGTGGGCGTACCATTCCCGCAGCACGCCCCGGGATTTTTCCTTGAAGCAGTAACTGGTTTCCTCGCCGTCCCAGATGGTGCGGGGCAAAGGGAATTTTCGGCGGACGCGGTATTTGCCGACGGCGCCCAAGGGTCTGCCCCGCAACTTCTCGGCTTCCACGTAGTGAGCCTTCAGCCAGAGCTGCTGCAGCTTGGGGTGGTTGTGGGGGGAGAACTGGTGGCTCTCCAGGATCTTGTAGAGCTCGCGGAAGTTGCCGCGGTGGAAGGCCACCACCGCCTTGGCCTTCAGGACGCTCTCGTTCTTGTGCAGGTGGTCGCAGGCCGGCAGCGACCAGAGGAACCGGCCCAACCTCTCCAGGTTCCCCCCTTGCTGCAGCACCTCGCAGACGCAGGCGACCTGCTCCTGCGTGAAGCCAAACGACGGCAGCATCGACATGGCCGGGCGCGGCGGCGGCAGGAGGAAGAGGAGGAGGCGGCGGCGGCGGGCACCCCGCGGGAGCGCGGCGGCGGAGGGGCGGGGGGGAGCCGCCCGCCGGGCCCGGTCCCGGTCCTGGTGCCGGTCCCGGCCCCAGAGCGGGGAGGCGCGGCGGCGGCCGGGGGCGGGCGAGCGGGGATGCTCGTCGCGGCGCCGGGGGGACTTTGTCCCCGCTCCGCCGCCGCCGCGCTTAAAGCGCCCGAGCCCCCGCGCCGCGCTGATTGGGCGCCCGCGGCTCGGCCCCCGCCGCGGCGGGCCCGGCCCGGCCCGGCCCAGCCCAGCCCAGCCCAGCCCGGCGGGCAGAGCCTCGGCACGGGCGGGCGGGGCCTGGCGGCGGGGACACGGCCCCGGCCCCGGCCGCCGCGGCTGCGCTTCCCGCCGCCGCCTCTCCGCGGGTGCGGCCCCGGCGGTGGGGGGAGCCCCGCCGCCCCGCACCCCCCGGGCTCACCTCGGGGAAGCCGCTCCCGGCGGACTTTGTCGTTCTTTCTTCCACTCTTCTTTTTTTTTCCCCAAACTCCTGCTTCCCTCTTCCCCCCCCCCGTCCCCGTCCCGCCCGCTCGCCGTCCCCTGCCAAGCCAGCCCGTATTTAATTACCTTAATGCTGGGATGAATAAATAATGCTTTAGTGAATAGCTAAATCACACGCGGGGCCCGCGCGCCCCCTCCTCCCCCCCGTGCGGCTCTCCTGCCCCCCGCTCTGCCCCGCTTGGCCACGGGGGGGTCCCGGGGGGGCGGCCCCACGGAGCCGCTCCCCGGCTTCCCCCCGAGGAGCCGTGCGGGCAGCAAAGCTGCACCGGCCGGCGGCGCTTTCATTAGCCTAATCCTCATTTGCACACCTCGCTCAAAAGCAATTATTTAAAAAATTAGAAAACAATTAGGCTCCCTAAGCAAAGATAATCTATTGTCAGTAGCCGGGACGGGCCGGGAGATGAGGACAATGCGGTGAGATAAGGGCAGGGGAGCGGTGGGAAGAAGGTGTCTTTATGGCTGTATTTATCTTTGATTAGATAAGTCGAAACTAGTATTTTAAGCACACTCCAGAACGCGTTTGATTCAAGAACGAGTTCGCTCCGCCGGTGCTAATAACCATCGCGAAGCTCTTTAAAACCTGTTTGTCTTCACTAAAGACATTGGGATTTATTTGACTTTAAATGCTCCAAGTTAAGAGCAGCGCGTTTGCGGCCGAGGGCTCCCGAAGGGCTCCCGGCCGGGGCCGGCGGCGCTCCCGCTGCCCGCTCCTGCCCGCTCCTGCCCGCAGCCTCTGCCCGCGGCACGATGCGATACGGGAAAGGCCGGTCCCGATATTTTCCTAAATCCGGATTGTTGTTTTTCCCATGTACTTCGCGTCTCGGGGCTGTTTAAAATAAGCCCCTGCCACCCAGTCTGTACAGGGACTTCACTATGTACGCTGGAGTCAGGGCGCTTCTGTATCCCATGACCATGTGTCTGGTAATTTTCCCTTGCCATTTTATTTTAGTACTTATGATGTTGCAGATGAAGTCTTAAAGAGCTGCAATGTCCTCCCAGAAGGAATGTCTGCTTGGAACAGATCCTTATTGACAAGGCAGCTGTGTGGGGACCGGAACGGAGCCTTAAACCCGGCTCTAAAATCAACTAATACCCTAAAGTCTGGAGCAAGTGCGCAGAATTATAACGCATGGGCTCGCAGCCGCCCGCGGCCGCGTCCCGGAGGAGCAGTGCCCTGCCCAGCCGGGGCGATGGGCTCCCCATCCCTCCTTCTTACTGGTACTCATTTTTAATATTTTTTTCTTTCTTTCTAATAAGGTGCTCAGTTCGGGAAAAGCACGGACCTGAGGGCTTATCCCTCCTGAAGAGGATGAGGAGGAGAGAAATGCAAAGCGGGGCTGAGGAAGCTCCTTGCCATTTTACCGACAGCGGTTTTCTCCTGCCCTCACATTTCTTTTTTTTTTTTTTTTCCCCTTTAAAAGGCCGACCAAACCAAACACCGCTCTTGCTGGGAATAGGCAAACTACCCCGCTGCGGCCGGCGGCGGAGCTGACAGGGACGGGCGAGGGCTGAGCCGAGGCTTCCCCGCGGTTTCCGAGCGGGACTTTATTCTGCCGTGTCACCGAAATTCACACGAGGAGGGGACAGACTCGCCGGGCTCTACCTGGGAGTTACACACTGCACACGAGACCCGCTCAGCATCAATGTTAATTATTGCCCGGGGTTGGTTTTCCTAAAAAATTGGAAACTTTTCATTTTTGAACCACGGAAAGAGGTAGATGAATTCCCAAACCACCCCACCCCATTTAGCTCTTGAAAATCACCCAGAAAAAATCGTTTCGAGCCGCTCCAAGAGAAAAAAAAAAATAAGGCAGATGCAAATAACTAAATAACTAAATAACACCCCAACGGCGCGGAGCTGCCGCCGGCTGCTTCGCTGCCTTTTATTTTTCGGCAGAGCAGGAGCAGCCCGGCCGGCTCGCCCCGCTCCAGCCCGGCGAAGCGCCCGGCTTCGCCCCCCGCGCCGCTCCCTCCGCCGCCGGGGCCCGGCACCTCCGCGCCCGCGGAGAGGAGGCGGCGGGCCGAGCGGGCCGGTGCGCGGCCGCGGGGGCCTCCGCGTCTCGCCCCGCTTGCCGGGGCGGCGACCGGCTCCGTTGGTGCGGGAAATTCATTTATTCGGTTATTTATTCGATGCAGCGTTATCCAGCGCGGAGTGGGGATGAAGAAGGATCCCACGCAACGCTCTGCCGGTTTTCCTCGATTTCGCCACCAAAACAAAGCAAAAAAAAAAAAAACCCACCCCAAAACCAACACGATTCCCATCTCCCGCCCCCGACCTTAGAAATAAAGCTCTTCCCCAACCAAAAATAAATTTATTTTTTTTTTCTTTAAATGTGAGGGTCTGGAGGAAACAAATAGCGCGACAAAATAAAATCAGCGGCTTTTTCTTTTTTTATTTTTTTCGGAGCCCCGTCTCGGCGTGATGATAACCGGGGCTGGAGGCTGGGACCCGGCGGGGCAGTAACACAACGCTGCCGCTTTCCGAACCTTTCGAAGGCGAAATCCAAAACCGACCCATTAAGTCAATGAGGTTTGTGTTGTAGAGGGCTCCTTTCCCATCCACTTGCTGTTCTGAAAAATAGATCGCATTTCGTTATCTCGAGTGAGGATCTGCAACGTGATACCGGATCCGCGCTGCCTTCCCTGCCGAACGCGAGGCGCAGGGGAGACAGCCAGCTTCCCCGGCTTATTCCGAAACAATACGGGATTTGTATTTTCTTTCCCTCCCTTTCTTCCCCCCCTTTATTATTCCATTTTTTAATGAGGAAGGACAAGCCCCTCTCCATATGCATCCCTCTTGTCTTGCAGGAGCCTTTGGCCCGACGCGCCTGCAAACCGGTGCAACCTTTAATTACTTGTTAGTAAATTGCCCTCCAGACACCTGTAAAAACAAAGCCGGTGTCCGCGGGGCGGGGGCCGTGTCCCTGCCCGGGCCCCCCTCCCCGCGCCCCGGGGGTGCCCGGCCGCGGGGGTCCCCCCGCACCGAGCGGGGTCAGGCCGGGCCGGGGCTGCCGGAGGAGGGACGGGACGGCGGGGCGAGGGCAGGATCAGGACCGGGACCGGGACCGGGACCAGGATCAGGCCTTCCCGGCGTGGCCCCGGCGGGGACATCCCCGGGGCACAAAGGGCTCTTTCTTCGCGCACTTACCGGGACATTTTTCAAAGCATTAGAGGTGATCACGCGTTGGCTTTTTCTTTCCGAGGGCCGATACGTCTTGGTGTCCCTGCTGTCCCCCCACACCCTTATTTTCTGCTGCTTTTGCCGTGGGACTCCCCCTGCCCATCCTCCCCCCTTTCCTGCTCGCTAATGTACCCCCTGGATGCTGATTCTTTTAAGCTACGAAGAATTTCCTTTTGGGAGGTGAAACCCTCCAGCTCCTCCTGTTCAGAGGAAAGTGCTAGTGATGGTAATACGGGGTGACACTAAATAAACAGTTAAAGCAGGGCTGGAAAGATGGAGTTAATTATCCAGTGAGCTACATTTAAACCGAGACCAGGAGGGGCTGATTTGTTTTGGCGCAGGGAACTGAGAAGGAGACGAGCCACCGAGGTCTCCTTGCTCCTCTTTGGAGGCTCCTTAACTTGTCCTTGCTGTCGCCGGCCCGGGGACCAGCTTCCTTTGGCCCGGCCCCTGGCCGGGCCCCCCCCGAGCCGCCGCCCGCCCAGCCCCGGGGCCGAGGCGCTGGGGGGGTCGGTGCGAGCCGTGCACGGGAGCGGGCGATTTCTGGGGGTCCAGAGGTGGGGTTTTTTCCATGTTTGTTTGCTTTTTCTTCCGCAGAAGTTAGATAAATTACCGTCTGTGCGGCTGGCCGGTGCCTGTGCTCCTCAGGTAAGTCTGCACACGAGCAGCAGCACCGCGACGCGCTTTTGTTTTTTAAATTTTCCCTCCTCGTCCTGCTTTTTCTCCTCTTCCCCCCCCCCCCCCCCCCCCTTAAAAAGTCTGATATTAATAATCCCCGTATGCCCCTCTTTCCGGGTCATTACGGTACTGCTGGTCTCTAATCAATCCTAATGCGATGGCAATTGGAGTCTCTGATGAATGCATCTCAGGTTTCTTGTAATGGCTCTACCACATTTTCCTGGACCTCCTTCTTTAACCTGAGATGCCAGGGGGACGTCTCCGTTCTCAGCTGCTGATTACTTCAAGATGTTTGGGCTGGTGTGGGGAGAGAGGGAGCGAGCGAGGCAGTCTGCCCCTGAATAATCTGGAACTGAATTGGATGAGCCGTTTCCTAAATCAAAGGACAACGGCGGGGTTTAACTCCTTTTCTGCACGGAAGCCTGCCAGCTTCCCTTCCAGCCGGCACCGGCTACGCTGCGTCCCCCCCGCGTGTTCGTGTCCGTATGCGTGACACGACCCTCGGGTACCCACACACCTCCGGAGCGAGCAGCTCCCCCCATCAGTTGCGGTCCCCCCACGCAAAGCGGGGACCCCTCCCTCCTCCATCCCCAGCCGCTCACACCTCCCCCCCCCCCCCCCCCCCCCCCCCCCAGTGCTGCCGGGCGGCTCCGCACTCCCCACGCCGGGGAGTAGGAGCCCCACGCCGGGGGGTGGGAGCCTCCCGCGGGCGCGCAGGGACCGCGCAGCAGCAGCGCGTTATTAGGAAGGCGATTCGCATTTTCGCGGCATTGTTTTCCTTCCCATTTCTCAGCATAATGGCATTTGCCGTAACCCGAGACAACGATAACGGCAACTTCTGCCCCCCCCCCCCCTTTTTTTTTTAAATAAGCTAATGCAGCTCGAATTAGGCTGCGCATAAACCGGGCGCTGCGCTGCCGCGGGATCGATCGCTGCTTCCCCGCACCGGCGGGAGGTTCCCCCGAGGTGCGGCTCCTCCGTGGGAGAAAAAACACGCCCCAACTGCCCCTCTGCAGCCACTCTTCGGCCGGCAGTGGAATATGCCCCACCGCAACCCAACACGCGTGGGCAGCTTCGTCTGCGCGCCTGTGAAACGAGGGTGTGCCGGAGGGGGGAGGCGAAATGAGTGAAAGGAGTAATTTAATTTCTCTGCGCCGGGATGCGATTTAAAAATTAATCCCCAGCAGAAAAGCAGCGAGGGTTGAAGACAGCTCCTTCTCCCGCGGGGTTTGGCCCTGCGTGGAGAGGCAGCAGCACGGCCACGGGTGGGATAAATGTACTGCGTGGGGATGGGGTGGGGAAGTCCTCGCTATACCCCAGCAGTGCCACATACGCCATAAATGAGTCATTCGCAAAACCGAAACGAACCAAGGACGCCCTCTGCCCGCTGCGCGCCCCCTCCGCGCCCGCGGTGGCGGCTCCCGCCCGGCCCTCCCGGGAGCCCCGCGGCGGGAGCCGGCCGTGGGGCACCGCGTGGTCCCGCGCGGGACAAAGCGCAGGCGCGGAGGGGCCGCCCGCGGAGGGCTGCGCGCTGCTGGGAGCCGCGGGGGAGGACGGGGCCCTTCGCCGCGGGAGGGGGCGGCGGGAGCCCCGGGACAGCGGGGACCGGTAGCGCAGGGGGACTGCAGCCCCGGCCTGCCTGCACGCCGTGCACACGCTGCCCACGAGTGGGTACGTACCCACCCCCGTGTGCATACGCTCTGGTGTGCACCCAGCCACCCCCTTGCACCCACCCCCGTGTGCACCCGCCGCCAACGTGTGCACACACACCTGTGTGCTGACACTCCGGCATCCACCCACCGTGCACCCCCCCACCCACGTGTGTGCACACTCACCCACGCATGTACGCACCCCCTCCCGCGTGCACAGACGCTCGTGTGCACAGTCCCTCACGCATGCATACACATCCCTCTCTGCACACCCGTGTGCACACACCCACTCACGTGTAGGCATACACCCGTGCGCACACGCTCCGAGCCACGTGAACACTCCCACAGCGCTGTGTGCACCCACGTGTCCACCCCCCCACACGCGTGCACCACCCACACGCGTCAGTGACACCCACCCGCGAGCACATGGGCCTCCCCCACGCGTGTCCGGGGCAGGAAGCCGGGTGCTCAGGTCCCCTCCATCCCTTCCTTAGGTGATGGCTGGGGCAGGGGGGCACTGGACACCGGGAAACCCACAGAACCCCCCCCCAAACCCCCCATTTTCGAAAAAAAAAAGGGGGGGGGGGAGTGCGGTGGTTGATGTTTTCTGAAGGACATTGCAATGGGTTTTGTGCAAAACATTGAAAAAAAATTAAAATTTCGGGAAAAAAGAGGCTGATTTGGAAGGGGGCCGCCAGGTTCCCCCTTGCCACTCCTGGAAAGGCCCCCCCTGGCCCGGGGGTCACAGCCCGGGGACAGCACTCCCTTGGAGGGGACTGAGGTGGCCCCGGTGGCCCCAGTGGCCCCCCGCGCTCTCCCGTAGCACCCCCGCCGAGGCCCGGCCGCCTTGTCCCCGTGGCTGCGGTGCGATGGCGGGGTGCAAACCCAGCCCTTTTCGGTATTCCTGGGCCCCCCTCCCTCCGCACCACCTTGAAGCCCAAACCCATCTGCCCCGCCAGGCGATGCGAAGGGCACAATCCGCCCTCGGAACGTGGCGCTGCCCGGGGTGGCAGCGGGGACCGGGGACAGGATTTACATACAGGGCTCTGTTTGCCTACACGCTTTGCATTCGGGCACTGAGCAAATATTGTCATTGCCGGGGGACGGTGCCAGTTGCGGCTGGGCCAAGGGAAGAGGCACCGCCAACCCCTTGGATGGGCGCGCGTGTGATTTCGGGGGGGCGGCCGGGCCCTGTGGTGGGGTGGCGAGTGCCTGTCTGCGGGGAGAGGGGTCGGGGGGCCCGTCCCGCGCCCGCCGCCTCGGTGGGTTTCTGAGCGAGCTGCAAGAAAGGGACCTTTCACCTCTCATTAGTGATGCCATCAGTGGCTTGGCAGAGCGGAGCTGAGGTCATGTTACATATGGCACACAGTCTGTTCAGCGCCGGCAACGCCAGCTTTGAAATTTTAGAGAGGGGAAAGGTCACCTTGCGTAAGCCGAGGTCTGGGGGTCCTCCGCTCTGTCTGCGCCCTGGGTGGGTCTCCATATGCCTCCGTCGTCGCCAGCCGCGCTCTGTCTGGCCCTGAGAGATGCTCAGCCCGTCTTCTCTTCTGCCTCCTGAATTTGCAGGGAGTCACTTAAATGAAGGGAATACTTTCACGCTGCCTTTCCTTTTCCCTTACAGAACATCTCTCCCAGCACTAGTTTTTTTTTTTTTTTTCTTCTTTCTCTTCCCAGCATAAACCTGTCTCTAACGACTGATTATTTTTTCAAACAACATATAACGCAGCTTTCCGGGAGAAAATGAGTTTTCTCTCTTTATCAGCAGATCTGCCCAGACGGATAAGTTTACCCTTCTCAGACCTGGGTATATAATTTCATAGACCTTCAAAAGTGTCGTGCTTCCATGGTGATTAAAACTTCTCGCTCCTGAATCTTGCTGGGGTATTTCAGGTTTCATGCCACTGGATCTTAGAAAAGCACATCTGTACAGTCGTATTTCTTTCATCTGAAGAGCCGAAAAAAAGCAAACTCGATATATTTTATGTTTGGAAATACATGACACGTTAGGTTAAATTAATTCCTGGTGTAATTCACTACGTTGAATTTTGGTAGGATGCTGTTGGGGCCTCATCCGGAATGATTCGGAGGTGGTGACTGTGGGGAAGAAGTTACCATTTTCCCACGTATGACGGCTGACAGCGTTAAGTTCATGCCCCTTCTCAGCCCCGCTGCAGAATCTTATTTTCCAAATTTTATTTTTTAAATACATGGGGCCTGATTCTTAAACTCTTACAGTAACTTGGATGGGAGTTTCTGGCATGCAGCTGTTGCAGAGAGATCTTCAAAAGGACATTGGCTTCTACGCAGGTCGTCACTAAAAAGGCTCTAAATGAAATAGATGCTTATCTTGAGAGTCCCGGAGAAGCTGGAGCTGAACCACCATGCGGTGCGGATTCAGGATACACCTTCCTGCCTCCAGTGAGGCATCCAAACAGCCACATTAAAGGGAGCTCGTTCCGATTTCCTACTAATAGGGCTACTTGCGTGGATTTTAATTTTTAAATAGGAATAGTCTTCCGCTGCCTGTCAAAGAGAGGGGTTGGGAGCGGAGGTATAAGACGGCTTATTTTTAGAAATGGCGATGCTGAGATCTGTCTACGGTTTTTGTCACAATCCATGTTTTCATAGCACGGGGCTAAACTGCGCTCTTAGTTATTGAGTGCAAATCTGTCGATTTAAATGGAGTTCATTGCAAGTGGGAACGGGATTTAGCCATAATTTTCCGCTGCTGTCTAATCACTGTAGTCTGAAGAAAGCAACATATGTATAATGGTAGCTGAGATGCAGGAGGGATAGAAGCTTTCTACCAATGAGAACCACATTAAATAATTAATTCCCAATTGCCTTTCTACATTAGTGCTTTCAGCTAAAAAAGCCGGTCGGCTTTGTAAGGCCCCAGGCAATGAAACATTTGGTGCATTGTCAGTCCAAAAGCGGAGGTAATAGATATCCAGGGCGGGCTGGAAAAGTGCTGCTCTCCATCCTGCCATTTGCATATTCCAGCTGCGCAGCCTCATTCCTCATCCCCTCCTTTGCCTTACTTAAGTTTGACAGGACAGCATCTCTTCCGAGGTGGCTGCTGAGGAAGCCAAAAGTCTATTTATTTTACTGAAACCAGAGGAACTTAATGTTTGAGTCTCAAAATGGAGTATACAAAAGCTGGTCTCTCTTTTATCAGCAGACCAAATCTGATGGGTTAATAAAATTTCCCCCTCCTCTCCCATTTGCCCCCTTACCCCGTCTGCAGGTCCCCCGAGCTCAGCCCGTCATCTCAGGTCAGGTTGGGATCTTTCGGGCTCGTACATCACTCGCAATAAAGATCTTGCCATGAGAAATGAGTTCACAAGCCTTTTGATGTGCAAGTCATCAGAGACTGCTCCGCTCACCTTCTGAGATAAATATACGCGCGCGCGTGTGTATAAAGCTGAAGAAGAAAAGGAAGCGTTGGAATAAATTGCCTGGGGAGGTGGGAGATTCTCTGTAAAAACAGGTCTAGACAAACATCTGTCAGAAAATACCAACATGTATTTGATCCTGTCTTGGAGCTGGGGAAAAGACTGAGCGGTGTTGTCGAGTCCTTTCCAGCCCTGAGAGACCACAGGTATATACATATATACGTGCGTATGTGTGTATATATTTGTGTGTGTGTATATATGTACATCTTTCCAAACTTTCTGTGACAAGCTCTTGGCCTCTGTGATACTTCGTGGCAGTGAATCCTGTAGGGTAATTGCACATAGGTTTGCTGTCTCTTGGTTTCATTAAATTTGAGTTTCAGTTCCATTTAATGTCCTTTGTGCCTCGAGTGGATCAGATCAGAGTGTCTAATCTACTGGCTGTGTTTTTCTCCCCTCCCCTTTTCTTCAGCTCTTTTCATACAAAGTGAAGTCCCTTCAGTTCTGGGAGCTTTTCGGCGATTCCAGTTGCTCCCAAAGCGCATCTGTGAGCCCACTTGGGGTTACACTTCTTCAGGTAAGGTCACGATAGTAGAAAGTTATCTTTATTACTAGCTGCAATAGATGGGTGCCTGGAGAAGCTGTTTGGCTGAGCAAGAGGACGGCATGAAAGATTTGGGTTTTTTTTCATCATTATTTTTGTACACAATCACTTTCCAAAGCATCCCCGTGCTTTAAAGACAACGTGCTCTCGGCAGCTGCTGGCACCCCTATAAGTTCTTTCCGAGCATGCAGACCTCAGCAGGACCGCTGGAGCTGCAGGCTGCGCTTGAGGAGTGCGTTGGCAGCTTATTTGTGTTTATGTGTGGAGGAGAGGGAGTTACCAAGGGCCAGGACTTGCGGTCCTTTACCCAGGAGCCCATTTTAAATCCTTCTATTAAAATTCATTTGAAAGCGAATTTTATGACTGTGACACATGGAGGTTCCCCTAAAGACGGGGTCCTGTGCAACCCAGCATTGGAGATAGAGGAGCGGTGGTTCCATGGTAGAAAGCTTATACTCCAGGTAGGTGAAAAAGGGTTTTGCAGGGCTGGTGTGAAGGAAACTCTGTCACTAGCCCCAGAGCACACCTGCACCAGGCGATGCTGACATTCCCTGTGACACCTCCACCTCCCAGAAGCTGCACCCCAGCACCGTGAAGCACCACTGCACCTCCCTGGCGAGTGCTGGCTGGAAGCCCGAGACGCTGCAGTGAGTTGCAGGAATCAACACCAAACTTTGTAGTGGAAGTTGAACCCTGAATTTCTGAAGCCAAATGCTGGGATGAGCCAGGCTGCAAAACTTTGTGATCTAGGCTTTTAGCCCCCACTACTAGCCTGCATGAGTTTAAGAGGTGACTTCTCTTGCCTGTCCATCTTATCCTTCCAAAAGATCTTTGTCCCCCACAGCAAAGGCATGAGAACGAAGTCTAGCAACCGCATTTGTAACCTGTCGTACTAGCTGAAATCCCCAGCTACTGGAGCGTATATCAGTACATTAGGATGTACTCTGTGATGACCACGGAGGGGACACACCGCTGCCTCTGCCAAGAGCACAGCAAGGCAGCAGCCTCCAGCCTGGGGACAGGCAGTGAGCCCTGACACCGCCCCAGCACGAGCAGCCGGAGCTCGTGAGTCCGTCCTCGGGCTAGGTTTGGAGAGTAGCTGCGAGGTAAGTTCACCTTTCGGCCGTACCCTCCTGGCAGACGGTGAGCTGAGCTCTCCTGCGTGTTCATTCAAAGACTGCGAGCAACAGGGAGACGGAGGTGGCTTATGAGCTCCTTGGGCAGCAGGCTGTACAAGCGCAGCGGGGCCCTTCCAGGGTATGCTGCATCTCAGCTCACGGCGGGGTGTGATGCAGGTTCTGATGCCAGGACAAGGAACTCTTTGCAAGCCAGCCTCTGGCAGAGCTTGGTTAGGTAGCCCAGTAAAGGCAGAGGAGAGAATGTGGAATGCGACTGTCTCCTATAAGCACGTCTGAGAAGAAAGAGCTATTTAAGGGGAAGGGCAAAATGCGCGCAGGACAGACGAGCGTGGGCTGGCTGTGAGCACGCACGAGCTGGATGTTGGAACAAGGTCTCCAGCCATCGATACATGATGCTTTGCAGCAAGGGCGATAGAAATGGCACTAATTTTACAAAGGAGCGCCGTGCGTGTATGAAAGGGCTGAGATGGGGTGTTCCGCTGCTCTAACCCTTAGTATTTAAGCATCACTTTTCATGGGTCTGCCTGCACAGGGTCAGGCAGGCACGACACTGAAGGCAGAACTTCCCAGCCAGCGAGTCCTTATTTGCCCTCCCAGAAGTGGCACATTTGCATGCACCGGAGGCGCCAGCCATGTCGGGATAGTCTTTCGGGGGGAAGGCGGAGGAGGAAGGGGGATGTCTTCCCCCCATTTTGTTTTCTACATTCCTTTTACTGGTGAACCGTTACCGTTGTGGCTGGGGCGGTTTTTCTGATGCCTCTTGGGTTTGTACTGCAGCCAGCGCTTCTGATTCTGTCTGGCCACATATTGTATTTGGCTGGTTGGCTCTCTCTAAAAATTCCTCTTTTTTTTTTTTCTTTTTTTTTTCCCCTCTGTGGCATTTTAATATCTCACAACAGGCACCTTTACAAAGAGATTAAAGGTCTAAAAACAAACAGCTGCTTCATAGGCAAGCTTTAACACAAGTAACAAGTAAGAACCCCTTGTAAAAGAGAATTTGGGGAGAATTTCTTGAGTACAGGTAACACTTTTAAAACATTTCTTCCACAACACTGAGGGACTACAAACAATTCCTGAGCTAACAGTCATGCAAACCAGCAAGAATTATTCAGGTAATTAAAGACTTAAAACCATTTTAGGAGAAACTAGGAGAGAGTGAAGCTGTATTGACCTCAAAAAGTTTCTACAGTGATGAGAGAAAATCCATATACTTTTGGATGGGGAAGTGGATGCAGTTCCGCTACGGGGAAGGAAAGAGAGGAGCCACAAATCCTTTATGCTATTCATTCGTTTAACCCTCTGGTAGAAAAACCATTGGAAATGTAGTCGGGGCTGTGCTGGAGCTGGCCTGGCACTGCAGGCCCGGCATTTTTATTGAGCTTAGTGAAAGCACTTCCGAGCCTTGCTTGGCCCTGGGCAGAGCTGGATGGTCGTGTTTGCGCAGCCAACAGACTCGGGCAAGGAGCAGGGACCCCTTAGCAGGGAGGTCAGGAGTGGGCTTGTCCTACTGTGGACTTGTGGAAATGAAGTTTTAACTCAAACCCCTTCCTTTCAGTGATTTAGAGTAGGTTTTTTTCCCTCCCTCACCTGAGAGGCTTTTGGGGGGGTACTCGTGTTCTCCCATTCTCCATTAAAGCTTTCCGGCTGGTAATTCTGGGGAGCTGCTGGCCTGGCAGGGAGTCTTTTCCTCCCGCATCCATCCTCTCCTGCCTGGCACACGAGGTGGGATGCGTTAGCAGGTGCTGGAAGCCTCCCAGGGGAGGTCAGGAGTGACCACAGCCCAGAGCCCTTCCCAAGGGCCGGTTTTGGCAAATGCCAGCCTGGCCCGAGGGCACGGAGGACTCGTGACCCCAAGGGAACAGCGCGGTCCTGGCCGCGTGAGGACGGCTCGGTGTGGAGGGGCTGAGGCTGCACCGCCGCCGTGCCGAAAGGCGCTCGGGTACACGGGCTGCGGGGCGGTGGTGAAATGAAGTGCAGGGGACAGCAGTGTGGAGGGGGATTAGCTAAATAATGCACAGCTTGATTAGGAAGTCGGAGCCAGGCACGTGAGCCCTGCTCTCCACCTCTCCCATTCCTGGTGCTGACCCCTCTCGCCGTGACTGCGATGTAGGAAGCCGCTGGAGTCCACTATAGGAAAAGTAAATATTGTCATTTCGAATAGAGAATGGTTTATTCTATAGCAGAACAGAGGGTGCCTTCTCTTTGAGAGGCCACGCTGAGCTCGGGGGGGACTGTAGCCTGCACAGCTGCCAGCGAGGCTGCTCTTTCCGATAGTCACAAGCCCTGGTGCCAGACGAGCCACCTTAAACCCACAGGTGACACGGGGGATGTGCGTGGGGCTGGTGTGAACGCGGCCAGTGGCTCCAGGGACTGTCCATCACCTCCTTCCTGCAAGCAGGTCCTTCGCTAGTGTTTGGGCTCGGTTTTGAGCAAGGTGCCCAGAGCCGGAGGGAGTTGCTGCGGTGCCGATGGGAGCTGTGCGGGGCACGTTGCGGCGGGAGCAGGCGCAGAAGCCAGCGATGCTGGGGGAGAGGAGGGGTACGGGCTCTGCCCTTCCCCACTGAAGCTGTGCAACCCTTTGTATAATCCCTTTAGCTTCGACGGCACCGTGGTGATTCACAGCACTAATGCTTTGATCCAGAACATGTTGGACCATGGGACATGAATTAAAATATGAGAGATGACTGTAAAGCACAAGTTTCCATTCGTGGCCAGCTATTTTGTGAAGATGTGACCGCAACCAGGTGCAAAGATCTTGCAGGAGATGAGGGAAAACCAAGCCAGTCTAAACAGATTTGTTAGAATGTGAATGGGAGCGCAGCAGCGTAAGTGCTATTAATAGGATTTACACAGATTAGTAAACTAATCTGTGCATTTCAGATTGGATTTCATATTATGGAAAAGCAAATTAAGCCACATACCATGCAGACTTTCCAGGCAGTGATTTGTGAGTGTGATCTATTTGCTGATAGAAGTGGCTGCTCCGAAAAGTCGTGGCAGCTCCATCAGGTGGCTGGGTGACACCCGCTGGGAACGCAGGAGGGGGGAGCGTGTTGTAGGGTGCAGAGCTGTGCTGGTGGATTTGGGAGGCAGACAATGAAAGGAGCAGCACTGCAGTCTGGGCAAGCAATGGCTCTTAAAAGACACGACCAGGCGGTAAGGGAGTGTCCAGGCTTGGCTCCATCGCCGCTGGTGCAGAGCGGCCCTCCTGACTCAGCTACAATGAATGGGGAAGAGAGATGCGAAGAGGAAAGGCTCATAAATAACTTTCCTGTCTCTGTACGTGGCCTGGAGAGGAACAGAATTGGGCAAATGTTATTGAAGTTGGAAGGAGAAGGCCTAAGGACGGGGTGCTATTTCTGTCTCCCGCTCACGCTCCTCCCGGTGCCAGCGTACAGGAGGTGGGAGGTGGGCAGGAATAGGGAGGTGGGAGGCATTAGCACAGCTTATGGAGGGACCGAGCACCCAGGCCAGTTTTGAGAACTCATCTGTGTAAGTGATAAGTTTAATAGTCCCCTAACAACTCATTTTATATATATATATTCTCTATATATTAATATATTATATATATTTTATATATGTATTATCTGTTCCATCAGTAGGGTCTACCCTCACTATTTCGACCGTGCCATCATGTCGGGGTGAATCGCAGACCCACGAGGGAGAGAAGTGCTGTTACTGCCATTGTACAGATTGGGAGATGGGCATCCAGACGTTTAGGAACTGGATTTTTGGTTCCCGGTGGTTAACATCAGCTAATCTTGGGAGATAGTTACAGTTCAGGTTGCTTCTCAGTCAGGATTGAAAAATAAAGGATAACCCATCTTTCTTTTTGTGCTCCCTCTTATTTTGGAAAAATACAAGCATTTGGAACATTTCTACTCCCATTATAATCAGGTCCAGAGGAAAAACATCATTACTCTTTCAAATTACTGTTTTAAGCCAAAGCTTTAAAACTCAGAATGAGCTGAACAGCCCAGTGATTTTTCTTCTTGCACCATCTTGTTATATTGCAGCAAATAAAAATCCCAAAGTTGATGTGATTTGTCTGGGAGAACAAATGCTTCAGAGTTTTCCTGGACCAGGGTTGAAGGTGGTAGCTAATGCAGAAGATACGGTGAATGTTTCTCTCTTTGCCTGCCTCCTTTCCCACAGCCCTGGACGTTCAGGTTCGTCTTGTCTTCACTCTTGGTGATAACTGAGCTGACGACCATTTGTTACAACTGAGAGCCATTTGCTGATGATAATTATGGCTACAGTGAAATGCAGGTTTGTATTCAGGTGTGTATTTAGGGGTGGTGTTGAGCTGGGGCTTTGAGTGGCCTCGCGTGGGACTGCTTGTGCTGCCAGTCTCGGTGGGAGCTGCCAGGCCCAGGATGCTCTGGAAATCCTGCCTGAGTTATATGGGGATGTAAAAAGAATTTGCTTGAATTCCTTAAAAACAAAACTGGTCTTGCAAGTGCTGATTTTAAGAAATGCATTTGTATGCAATCTGGGGGGGGGGGGAGGAAGGGAGGGTCTGGTTTTATGTCCGTGAAATGTTTCCTTAACTTGAGCTACACAGAAATTTTTCAAAAATCAGCTATTACCATTACTGATTAGACTGCAATAGTCTATCAAGTTAACCCAGAAATCTAATTTTAAGCTTATGGAAATTTGGATCCAAAGGCAGCTTTGACAAATAGTCTCCTGAATTTGTAGACCATTTATTAATTGTATTTCTAAAATGGTACCTTTTTGATACCCTGGTTTATTCTCTTGAAGTGTCTTGTTGCACACAGTGTTATCAGGCCCAAAGGTTTAGAAAGCATGAGGCTGGCCCTAAAACTGGGACACCAGCTTTGAGATAAAATGCTTATATACAGTTAGATAAATGTGATATACCAATATTTAGATGTATTCTGGTTTGGAGACCTTCAGCACCTCCAAATTTATTTATTTTTTTTTTTAAAACCAGGACCTTAAGAATGAAGTTGAGCAGGAAGCTGTGGCCATAACTCCCCTGCCTACTTCCCCCCTCTCGGCAGCTACTAAATATTGTGAAGCTCATAAATTGTGGAAGGTGGCAAATCAGAACATTGCTTAAGTTTAAGACTGAGACGTGGGGCCAGGAGATTTCAATCCTGTATTACCTGGAATATATCATTACTGGCAGACTTGCTGGGATTCAGTTTCTACCAGCTATGAAGTGGGATTCTCAAATTAAGTCATGCCAGCCTAGTTGCCTTTGATGACATGATACGCTGTTTGGAAAGGGAAGAGCCATTAGATGTGACACAACTTGGCATCCGTCCTTCTTTTGATGCTGTTCCATGCCCTGATGAACTGAGGAAATGCGATCTGGGCAAAGCCCCCGTAGGATGGGTGGGAAATTGTTCTGAAACAGTGATTAACTTGTGGTTCCAGGTCGAAATACCACGATCTCTTGAGCAAGGGTTTTTACTCAGCACGGAGCTAGTCAGTATTTTCAGGAATGTGCTGGATGTTGGAAGAGGGTGTGCTTATTAAATACAGAAATTACACCAAGGTGAGAAAAACTGGAAGACAAGCCAATGATTCTGCATGAGTTTCACAAGGTGGAGACCTAGGTCCTGAAACACGGGCTGTGGTGTCCGTAATGGAAGGAGAGCTTGCAAGGCAGGAGGCATTTCTTCCACTGGACTTGGCTCTGGTAAAACCTAAGCAGGAGTGTTGTCTAGTTTTGGGCTTAGGTATGGCTTTTCTATTGCCTTCCACTCTTGTGTCTGTGTTCATAGCAGCTGCTTATTTCACAGGGATATTTCATTTGTTATGGCTTGTAAAAAGATCCCAAGAATTGAGAATAGTTAAGAAATGAACAGAAATATGCTTTGCACTGCACTTTAATCTGAGGGTTTAATCCTCCAGTCCATCAGCAAATGACTACTCCTTGTTCACGTGAGCATCGTTCACGTGAAAAAGTCTTGCTTTTGTAACCTAACCTGTAAAGATTCAGATCTTTAGGGGGGGATTTGGAAGGAACAGGAGCGCTTCTGAGCCATATATACATTAGCAATACTTGCTGCCATTATTGGGTAACAAACATAAACCAAGAGCAACTGGTCAAGTAGTCTCATTTGCTGGGACTGACATTTCCAAAAGAATGGGATGAAGCTATCCTGGCTTGATATTCCGGTTAGCTCTGCCTTTGGTTTGCACAAAAAACCCCAACAGTAGCTATAAGAAACTATTCCTAGAAGCTAAGGCCAGAAGGGGTTTACTGAGCCCCGATGCCCTGCATAGCAGGAGGTGCCAAATGCCGGCCTGGCACCTCTCTACCAGCCCAGTGAACTGTCGGCGTTGCCGCGGCCGAGCCCGGGGAGGGCTGGCTGGCACGGCCCGATCTCCGTCCTGGGACCAGGAGTCCTGCAGCGCTGCCGGCCGGTGCAAAGCGACCGTGCCCGGTATGTGCAGCATGCCCCGTGCTCCTGGGAGCGCTTCCAGGCAGGCTGGGCTCTTCTTGATAAAGCGATACCTGGAAATAGGCTGCTGTCAGCAGCCCGCTTCCAGGTACTGTTGGTTTCGGGAGTCCTGGGTCCCACCTCCCTCGTGTCGCGGAGGTCTGTGGGGCTGAGGGGCTATAGGGAAGATGGCAAATGAGACCAGCGCCTAAACACCCCCCTGGGAATTTATCTAGGGGGTCCTGAGGGGTCCCAAGCAAAAGGAGCCATGGGGAAGAAGCTGTGGGGGCTCAGCTGAAGCACCTCAGTGCTCGCTGACCCAGAGGCTGGACCTGCTGTGGTCTCTCATCCAGCCCTCGTCCTCGTGGGCAGACGTGTGAAAGCGTGCCTTACTTCTCTGGCCTGGTGTTGGCTGCTTTCTTGGCAAATCTGGGGGAGACCGAGCCCTGCAGGCGACGTAAGAAGCAGAAACGCCACGAACAATGTTCTGAAGCTCTGGGGAGAACATTATTACAGTTATAGGCAAGAGGAGGAGAAGGGCTATAGTAGCCTTCAGGAAGCCAATGTCATTCCCTCCACAGGGGTGTTATGTGCATAAATCCCTCCACATGCAGATGATATCACGCCCCTAGAGTTTGCAGCTCTCTTACTGATACTGCTTGAGCGTGCTTCTCCTCCAAGCATGGCACTAGTAGGGCAGCTAACCCCTGCTGCTGTTCTGCCGCAAGCTCCGAGCACGGGGACAACACGCTCTGCGCTGTTTAGCAGCAGGCCAGGAATCTGCACCCGTGTGGGGATCCTGAGCCTCAGCCTGGTTCACTTGTTGAGTTTTGGGGCTGGGCTCTATTATATGTTGCCTGCAAGAGGGAGCAGAGGCTGCCTCTTCTGCAACTTCACAGTGAACCTCAAAATAAAGCTTTTTTTTTTTTTGAGAGAGAGAGTCTTAATCTGGTTAGTGCTCACTTCTACCCGCATGCATACAACACAACAGATAATGTTTTTTAACACAGACAACTTCTATATTTGTGTGTCCGTTGCAAATGTGCTTGGGTTGGTATAGAAAGTGTCGCCTTCCAGAACCGCCTTCTGATCCCCCTGCCTGCCCTTGTTTGCTTAGGCAGCAGTAAATAGCAAAATCCCCAGCATCTTCCTAGGACATGGGTAGGCTCTTAGTTGTCATTTGTTGTTGATTTATTATTTTAAGAAACCACTGGCTTAGGACATGCAAGAGCATGCACAGCTCAGGCTTTGGACTAACCTCCCCTGAGCATCTCTCTCCCTCAGCTCCTCAGACTTGGTGGGAGATGAGTCAAACCTGTCTCAAATTGCCTTGATCTGGAAGTGGGTGGCTTTGGAGTCCTTCAGGGGCCGCCTGTGCATCACCCTCATGGCGTGATTCAGGCAGGAGCTGTTTCTCTGGAGCCCGAGTGTTTGCAGGCTCAGCGATCCCAGTCCAGGACCAGCCTAGTTATCGACAGGGCTTTGCTAGAGGCTTATGTTGCTGTCGGTCGCCATCAGAAGGTGGCTGTAAACATCATAGTAAATAAATGAAAGAAGCAAACTCAGCTTTGGCATAAGCAGCAAGTCCTCCTGCTGCTGTCAGGGGCATTGCATCCGAGCCGGCTTGGGCTCCCGGGGAGGCGGCGTGAGCCAGTGGGCAAAGCAACAGGGGGAGGCAGAGACCTGGCTTTGTAACCTGCCTCTGCCACCGCTGCCAGCATCGCCCCGGGCGAAACACCTCTTCTCCCTGCGCTCCTCTCCCCTCCCAGCTTGGACTGCTTTTCTTTCTGTATACTGTAAGCTCCTCAGGGGAGGGGCTGCATTTTACAGCTGCAAGCGGTATAAGGGATACCACTAACACCGGAATAATTGGCTGTCAGTTTGCAGAGTAGAAAAGAAAATGGTGTGGTGTAACATTCTGGAGTCCTTTTGGGTAATATAAGATCTATTGCAAAGCACTTTGGCTGCAACAACAAAGCTTATTGATTAGCCCGAAGTATTCCAAATTGGGTCTTTCTGCTCAAGAAGTAGCAGGATGAAGAATTAAAGTACTTACACAAGAGAATATTGTACATGAGTTATTAAGTAACCATCAGCTCTATTCCAGCGCTGCTCAGTTCCTCTGGACCGCGTGCAACTTCTGAGCATTTTATCTTTTTCCTTCGGCTTTCGCAGGCATGTGCCAGCTTCTGCAGCATATAAACTAGGTGCTATTTTTATTGAATCTGGCTTTAATGTAGTAGATTTTTCACACGTGTGTTGTTTTTTTATTTTTGGTCTCATTCCTGAACTTTCTGGCACCTCTAAGTGTAAAGTCAGTTAGGCGCGCATTGTTTGGCAGATGAACTCCTATTTCTGGGAATCATTTTCCTTCTAAAATGTATTTTTACATTAAAAATGTGATCTGTATCCATAACTGAGATATACTGTCCTAAGACTCCAGTCCAAAGATTTCTGCAGCCAGAGATCACCACAACGGAGGATGCAGCCCTGCGAGGAGACCTCCGCCTTCCAAGCCGTGAGCATTTATATTAAGATCTTGTTTTACTGACCCAACCCCTGCCTCTTGGAGCAGGAAAATTCCCTTCTGATCTGGCACCGGGGAAAATCCAGCCAGAAAAAGAGGATAAAAAGTGCTGTCTTCCAACGTTGCCTCCCTTCCCAGCTCGTCTCCCTGTTAGATCAAGAGCAACCGCCCGTCTTGACGAGCCTCCCTACTATCAGCTTTATCCCAGCTACTGCCTTGGCAGCCCCCCTCCTCCCTCCAGCATCCCCAGGCCCTGTGTGAAGGGTACAGGCTCAGGAACCGTCTGCCCACCCTTCCGAAGGTGCTGTCCCCCTTTTCTCCATCTGCACACAAGCTGCCAGGGAAGAAGTAACTGTGGCTGTGTGTGGTTTTCTCGCCCAGGGTGACCTGGAACACATCTGCAAAGCCCTCCAAAGTAGCAGGAATGCGCTCCGTTAGGACATGATTCATCCTGCATACCGCATGGGTGGCTGCTCAGGGAGAATTTTGACATTTGCATACGCTGAGACTTTCCGCTTCTCAGTTGCCCTCGAACCCCTGCACTTCGTCTGGTCGAGCGTGGGGGGGGCTGTGCAGCCAGAAACCCCCTCCCAGAGGGGATCTCCCCCAGCTGGAGCCAACCCAGCAGTGGTGGTTCTCCCCCCACTGCGCCACGGGGCAGAAACGAGAGGAAAAGCTGCTCACAGCCAGGTCGAAGGATGGCTTTAGACCCTCAGCCCCTTCCCCAAGCAAAGCTGGGATGGAGCTGCTGTCTAGGGATCAATCAGGAATTTAGTACCTGCAGGGCAGGAAAATATTATCACAGTCCTACCGCTCAGGCAAAACTAAAGCATGGCAGAGGGAAGCGCTACGGACAGACTGAGTCACACACGCTGCTCCTGGGAAGGAAAAGGAGTTGGGCAACACGGCAATCATGTCTCTCTACCTCAGGGCTGCTCCCAGGTAACTGGATTTACTTCGGCAGCTGCGAGGCGGCTCACCCCCAGGCAGAGAAGGGAGAGATGCTCCCAGGGCCAGGAGGCGACTCCCTGCGCTTTGCCACCGGGACCGCTGTCAGCAGCACTGTGTGGAGCGAGCGGGATGCTGCTGCAATACATGGGAAAGATGGAGGGATGGTGAGTAACGGTAAGGAAAGGTAACGTCTTGATGATTAAAAATGTAATAGGTATACACAACTGGATCAGACTATTTAAAAAAATAAATCTTACAGACCTCATCTTGCTTCCTATGGCCTAAATAAGGGGTGAAAGGGTGTTTTCCTGCTGGCATGTGCAGGCTGTTAAGTATCTATAATGTTTATACAGCTTAGTGAGAGAAACTATTTCACCTGTACAAGTTAGTCTGCTTGAAATTACTGTCATTCATTTTAGCATCAAAACTGCAACTACACAATCCTGGTACTTGGAGTACAGATCTTAAGTAATATGGTAATATGTTTAAATCCTTTAATATCAAGGGAACATAAATTTCAGGCTGTTCTCAAAAGTCTGCCAAAACCAGGTCTGATACCAAGTGCAACATTTTAAAGAAAAATTTCAACAAACTCAAATTTAGCAAATAGGAATTTACCTACCCAAAAACAAACCCTGACACAGAAAGCATCCCAATGCCATGGGAGCCACGGGTAAATACTGACTAGTCCTAACTAGTAGGTGGAAATATCTTTCAATAGTATCTAATTATGGTATAAATTTGTTTTGAGACACAGGTTTAATAGCTACGTTTGATATGAAATAAAAGATTTATGGTTTTTAATTTAGTATTTTAGAAGCAAAGTTAGGGTCTGACAAAACCCACTCAAGTCAAGAGAAAGTCTCATTCTAGCTTAAGTAGGTTTTAGATCAATTCCCTGGTGAGCACAGGCATTCACAGTTGCCATCACCTTCACGGTGAGTCATTAAAAGCCAACTTTCTACTTTAGATTGCTTTTCTAACACAAAATTCAAAGCCCTCACATTATATCAAAATAGAAATATTTACACAAGATGTGTATAAATATAAAGTTTATTCAGTATAGTGTTTAGAAAAATAAGTTCACATCATCTCAGAATACAAATAAAACACTTAATTGTCCAGGCACAAACCCCTATTACAGTACAACAAACATACATACTTTAGATCTCTTTGGTTGGGTAATTAAGCACAGATACGTTTGATGACACACTCTGGGGCGGCATCATCTAACAGTGCAGTAAAGACTTCTGATTATTCCCTCCTCTAATGCGTACATTCCGCTTAAATTTCATATTTGTTGTAAGGCACAATAAACCCATATCGCAGAAATAACTGGTTAGTTCTGGACAAACAGTACATGCAGCAAAAGAACAAACATCCTCTGAATGTGAATCCTGAAAGCCAGAAGATTCACCCCCTCCTTGAGTTCAGAAATGTAAGAAGCTAGTTTTAAATTATATGAAACATACAAGTAAGGTATAAAATATCCTTCAAGATAATAACTGCTAGGAGATACAGGAAGACTTCAGGTCTCCTTGCTTGTAAAATGGCATTACTTTTGTTTCCAGAGTGATAAAATTACTATTCTTTTTATGATTTGACATGGCTCTCGACCACAAGCACTAGGCAATTCATGCCCCTGGGAGTCCTGCACACGTATTTCATACGAAACTGAAGGGATGCACTCTCTTGGTTGTTCATCTGCCCTCGCTAAGAAAAGTGCACAGGCACTGCAAATCTACATACGGGAAAAGCTCCTGTGCACACAGGGCCAAATTCTGCCCTGCTTAATTTAACTGAAAATAGTTATTGAGGTGATTTTGCAGGATTTGAAGTCAGAATCTGTCCGCTATTGTCATTAATCTCAGATTGCTAGTAAAAACAATAAAGATGGTTCCAGCCTTACTTCTGGGTAAAGTAGCTTTCTGAACGCGTCTTCCTGAATCCACAGGCAGGGTAAAGCAGTAAATGGAAAGAGGTATATGCTTCGATAGACTGTGACCGTTCGGTTGTAACTGAGCGTCAGCCTTGTGCACTGGTTCATACTGCCACCGTATACTGGGCCAAATCCGTCCCTGACCCAACTCCAGTGAAATGAATGGACCATATTCTCGGCTGGTGTGAGAGGACATTGAAGTCAGCGGAACTGTGGTAGTTTAGCCCAGCCAAGGACCTGGCTGATAGATGTCCGTGATTTATGTGGCTGAAATGTCCTTTTAGGTAAGACCACAGGAATAATGCTGCAAATAGTCCAGACAGAGCATTCAATTGAGTCTATTTCTGGTTCTCTGCAAAACTCTGGGCAAAACAGAGGCAGCTTTAATTAAAAGTAGTAAAGAACAAAGGGGTTTTTTTAACATCATGCTTTGTAGGAATTAGCTTAAACTTTAAGTGTATTTTTCAAAGCTCAGTCTGGGACCAGAAAAGTAGTAGAATTTGGCAATGTTTCCTGTAAGATTTCCAGTGGACTTACAAGTTACAAACATATGTGAAGTTGAAATGATCCTTTATTCTCATCCGTAACAGAGAGGGAGGGAGGAGAAGGAACATGTATGCCAGATAGACATACCGTCTGTTTAAAAACAGAATGTGCTAATAAGGACTGTCTGTGGGGCTTAGACACTCACTGCCATTCACGTGTGTGGGAGATGAGCATCCATATCCCCTAAACACCGTGTAAAATCTTCAGTTTGAGAATCAGTGGAGAAATGCCTTATTTACAGCAGCCGAAGATCCGGCCCCAGACGCTTTTCGGGGCTTTGTGTACTGTCTATTTAGAGCAGTTAGCCTGCTTGCTTGAGGGTCACATAATAAAAACTGACCCTTATTTTACAGTAGGAGTAAAACTACTATTTAAATATCTATTTTAAAAACACTGTACCGTGCAATGAGTCTTTATATTGTGCATATGTACCTGCAGAAAACATGAGGTTATAACTACGTTATCTGGAGGGAATGACACTTATTTTCAATGGGAGAAAGAAAGAGTAGAACATAATAATAAAATAAGTTACTTGATATCTGGAAGACTAGAATAGATTAATCTTACTTTGTCCCAAACCACTGCTTTTATGTACATCCTCCGCTCCCACTGAAGAGTGGGAAGTCTCCTATGAGAAGTACCAGACACTCCAAGATACGCGCCACTGTAACAACATACACAGTTTTCACGTCAACTGTGCTGCAAAGCCATGGAATTCAGAGCCTCAGTAACATAACAAATGCAAAGGAGGAAAAATTAAAAAAAAAGTAACAGGTACTGACGTAACACCACAGTCTTTTCAGTTATGAGACCTGATCGCGTCAACAACTGAAAGGATGCTCTCAAATACTCTCTAGCTTGCCTCCAAATATAGTCTGAGCTTCACAAACAAAATGTGAAGCCCCAAACAACTCCTTCAGAGCCATGCACACGTTCTCCATTAATATGACAATGATACAGGGCCCTTCTAATTTTCCAAATGGTTGAACAAATTCATGCAAAGCAGAGACAGCTACTGTTATTGTCATCATCATCTTGGTTTTATGGGTGAAGAAGAGGCGGGAAGCAGATTGCTCATGCTGGAGCCCAGCAAACAGATAAACAAGCAGAGAGGAGAACTCTGGAATACCTGATTCCCTGCTCACGTGGAGATCTCCTGAATGTTAAGGGAAGTTATGCCAGGGGTACATATAGCTCCACATTCTGCTTGTGATAATCTCCACTTTAAAGCGCTTGCCTTAAACAACCTTTTTGCTTGGGAGCACCTGGGGACAACCAACTGCTTAGGGGCTGCTTCTGCTCGCAGCGCACCAGTGACTCGGTACAGCTGCAAAGCGCATGCCTTGCACACTCGCTCTTCCCTTTCCCTGCACTTTTTCCCTGCAGCCCTAGACTCTGGCTCGCAGCGTGGACTCCAGTGCTTACCAACAGACCTCAGCTTCAAGGTTCCACAGAATACCTCGCAAAACACGCTGTATTCAGTATAGTGCAAAACAATAGCGAGGATGCCTATGCCATGGTCACGGCACACGGAAAAAAAAACCTGTGTTCCTCAAAGGCTTTCCACAGAACCAGTTAACAACGAAGACAGAAACAGACTGGGATGTGCTACTTCTATTCTCTTTCCTTTCCATTTTTTTGTCCTTTACAAGTGATCTTGTTTTGTCCCGAGCCTGATTCGGAGCCCACAGAAGCTTATGAAAACATTTCCCATTGCCTTCCAAAGGCTTCGGACCAGGCCCTTGATGAGGATGAATACATGCTTTAGTTACTGTATATATTCACATTAGAATAAAAAAATAACAAAACAAAACCACAAAGATTAACAGCATGTCATTTTTATACATCTGCATTCTTATTATTATTTTAAAGCTTAAGGATGTGCTTTTCCATGCTACAAAAACTCCTGTGGAGAAAGGTAAGATCTGTTCCATCTGCCCAGAGCCCGCCTGCTTCTGCTGTCCCCGGTGCAGCACAAAGGGGCGCAGGGAGAGGAGACCCATCCCCAGCCAGGCAGAGACCACGGCTGCTCCCACGAGCCCTTCGGGCAGCTGCAGTTCCCACCATCAGCCCCCATGCTGCTTATTCTGGAAGGATATATAAATACATGTTTAAGTGCACTCCTGGATGGGGGCCTGCTTGCTTGAAGAGCAGCTGAAGCCCTCCCACACGGGCTATTTGGCTGATGAGTCCACGTAAACATGGGGCTCCCTTCCCTGGCCTGCCAATCCAACCTTTCCTGCGCATCTGCCTGAGGCTGGAGCCAAGACCTTTCCCTCGGCAGGATGGCTCTGCCCATGGTCCCCCTCTGGACTCCTCCTGCCCTGCTGACGTGGTGCGGAAGGACCTATCTTTGGCTCTCTGCACCGCTAGTAAATGTCACCCACAATGACCGAAAAGACTTAAAACTCTTCTTACTTGTGCAAGTAGGGGCACTGAAGTCAGCGGGTCTACTTGCAGAAGTAAGGCATCAGGATTTGGCCCTGAGGACGGGTATTTGCAAATCAGTGTTTTTATTCCTCCTGCCACTGTGCTTTAGTAACAAAGATAAGGCCACTAGGAAGAAAGGCACGTGGAATTCTGTAAAAAATACACAAAAAGGTTCAACTAATTCGCAAATTACTAACAAAACAAACAAAAAACCCCTGAACACAAAGACAGAGGGGGTAGAGACAGGGACCTCCTGGGTTTGTGAGACTGGGAGTTCATTTTCTAGTTTCAGTGTGATTAACATTTTACTTTTACAGTCTATTGCTTGAAAAACTACAAAAAAAGTAAAACCTTGTCAGAAATAACTACGTTTACTTCCTGCTCAAACAATAAAAATAAATTAAACAGCCAGAAAACGTTTTCCTTTTCAATGCATTGTGTCTAAAGTGAAAGGGAACATAAACCATAAATAAAATCCATTGTACTAATTTAAAAAAAAAGTCTCCTTTATAAGAACTGAAACAATATTTACATTCAGACTGGAGAGAAAGCTTCTGAGTTGCATAATTAGAGTTTCAAATGATGCTTTTTCTGGTGCACTGACAAAATGCTAGCTGTAGCATTTAGAAACCTGTAAATGTTCGATGCGAGATTTTTGGTTTGAAGGCAAGTCTGCTGGAAAAAAGCAAACACACCAGTAACAATATTATTTATGATTTTGTTTCATTTCTTAACCTCAAACAACATAAAAGTAGCCGGTGAGGTATCGTCTAGAGTTCCTTAAAAATTTCTCAATGCCCGTGGACTAGAAGTAAACAGCAAAAAATGACTGCATTGTTTCTACCTTTTTGGAGCGACATTTTTGTTTTCTATCTAAAGTTAGGAGTGTATACTTACTGTTGAGAGTATGTTGTACTACGGAGAGTCTAGTTAAATTCTCAGGGTAGTATCTCTTAGCCAAACTTGTACTTATTTGCTCTGTACTTGCCCTGGCGTTTCCCTTCTCCTTTAATCTGCTTAAAAGAGAATACTGCATGCAAACCAAGTGTGGCAACCTAATTCCATTGCTGGAGATTCCTCTGTACATCGATTCAGACCATTTAAATGTTCTTCTGTTTTCTTTAAATGAAAAAAAACCAAACAACACCAAACAAAAAAAAAAAACCCACTTGGTGCTTGTTAGGGCCTCAACAGGAGACTTATCTATTAAAACAGAAAACAAGAAAAAAAAAAAAGTTACAAGTCTTGCATATCTTCATCCATCTGAACTGTCTGCAGTTTGGCAAGTTCTTTTTTGTCCGTTTCCAGTTCTTCACAAACTGTGTCAACCATGTTACTCATAACATACTTGGATTTCGAATCCAGCATCATTAAATTGCCAGTTGACTTACTCTCAGAATTAGGCAAGAAATTCTCTTTGACGTCAGGTACGGCCTGCAGAACTAACCTGTGCTCTCTGACAAAATCTTGATGTACTTGTGCAGAGGGGTGGCTGACAAGGTCTCTGCTTGTAGAAACTATTTCTCCAAGCGCGGGCTGTGCTGTAGAAATGGACAACAGATCTTGACTGGTAATGAGGGAACAGTTCTGAAGGGTTGCATAGTTAGTGTTGCTGATAGATATCACGGTAGAGGTACTGGTCACGGGCGATGACATGGACTGGCTCTCCGAGATACCAGAGTTCAGTTCTGCAGCATTTAAAAGAGTCGGTGGTGTGAGGGAAAAATTGTGTGAGGGCGTTACATTCACTAATGAGGAGGCCAGGGACTGGAGTCCTCCGCTGGATATATTTTCAGAAGACATGTTTACATTTAGTTGCGTGTTCTGACTGACTGGCATCAACTGAGAAAACACAAGGCTTCTTTCCAGTCCTTCTTGCTTGACAGAGCCTACTGCCTGGCCTGAATTGGGAACCGTATAAACGACTGCGCTCGGAGCGAGGGGGCTGAAGAAAACCTTTCCTTGCTGCACTGTTGAAGATTCAGTCGTAAAAGTTCCTCCATCAGATGTGCTGGGATTTACTGAAACGTTACCTAGAGAAAGGGAAGCAAAAGAAAGGAAAACACGGATTATAGTTGGCAGAGAGCTGTGCAGGCATTTTGTTAAGACGTTTTGGTCTTTTTTATGCTTGCAGTACACACATACGCTAATATTTCCTACAATACAGAACAGCGTT
Organism: Phoenicopterus ruber ruber; assembly: GCA_009819775.1. Taxonomy (NCBI): domain Eukaryota; kingdom Metazoa; phylum Chordata; class Aves; order Phoenicopteriformes; family Phoenicopteridae; genus Phoenicopterus; species Phoenicopterus ruber. The sequence goes on from CM020219.1 coordinate 7,508,520, forward strand.
GCTTGTAACAGGTGTGAGAAAATTTGGTATGAAGAAATAAAAGCTGTTAATAGAAACTGCTTCTAGAAAGAGGAAAAAAAAAAAGCTTCTGGTATATTAGGTATCTTTCAGACTCTCATTAAGGGGCAAACAGTCCCTGGCCATGTGATTAAAATGAACGTGCTTTGGCCTTCACTAGTTGCCACCACTCAATTTCTGTCTAAGAATAGAAGCATGAAAAGCTATTAAAGATAGTTCAGTGACAGACTACAGCTTGTGTGTGGGAAACCGGAGACACGTCACATGAAATCCACTACTGCTGGGCAGAACCTACCTGAGTCAACCCTTGCAGAGAAAACATCAAAAACCAGTAACTTCTATCAGGTTAACTAGGTAGTCCGTCAAGCATTCAGATATATTGCCTTTCACCTCGCTTTATCACGTATTTCTAAAAGCCTAATGCTATGACATCTACCATGCTGTGTAAAGCCACCCTGCAACTGCGTACCCTCGCTGAAAGCCATGGCATTGCCTGTGCGATGTTGTAGCTAGCCAGAGCAAGAAGTGGTGGCCAGAGACGACCTGAAGTTGGTATTACTGGACATGCCATGTAAGTTGTCATTATAATCATTCCTAAAAAAAGATATACTGGCTCTCGGGACTGGGTCCCACTTCAAACACCTCTCTTTCTCAAAAGCAGTTTAATTATAATTTTAAGAGGCTACAGTTGGAGACACCTGAATTTTTTGGAACAGCACTAAAGATGCATTTCTTACCTGGGGAATACTTTAGCTCCCTATTAATTTCCATTAATCAATGACGATTTTTTGGAAGAAGTTAAACATATGTGTAAACTAGAAGAATAAAGTGAAGCAACTTGAAGTTACCTGGCAGTAAAATATCATTTACCGTAGCTTACTTAAAATAGCCTACAGCACACTTCACTTGGAATAGGCAGCTAGCTATCCATCCTTCTTGTATTAAGAAAAACAAAAAGAAATCAAAGCAGCAAATTCAGATCTTGACTTTTCTCTGCACCAGACTAGACATATGGTGGATCACTCTCCAGTGGAAACTGGTATTTTTAACAATGGGGAAAATGTTCAGAGAGTGGCTTACTATGCATCTTAAGACTTTCAAATACAATAGTCCCACACTACTCAAGGGACAGAACTTTCTCACCTTCGCTGGCTGTCAGTTTATGCCTTGGAACATGTGGATTAAATGGCTTTTGTAATTACAGGTGATATTCAGACAAATGTCTTTGCTTTTTCATCTTGGTTAAATTAGGTACCAATAATTTCCAGTGACTGAGAGTGCCACATTTTAGGACCTTATAATTTTGTACCCGTTTCAAATGTGCTTGTACAGCTTTGGTGTTCCTCCCCCCTTTACTTTAACCGCAAGAATAATTCACTCCCTATACACGTTTAATTCAAGTAAGATAACATGAGCACAGTTTGATTTTCATGAGAGTACTCAAGGCTCCTGAAACTAGAGAGATTCATTCAAGTTTAATCATTTTCATAACCAAAGATACAGTGGCTAATAAGTAACAAAGCCGTTCAGTTGTGCTGTATAACTGACCTGCTTCAAAACAAGGATCCAGAACTAGCCTTGTGCTCCCTGGGATTCTTCCTGGCTGGCCGCAAGTTTCAGTCTATGGTATGTTAAGACAAACTCTAAAGCAAACTTGGGGAGGAGCCTGCACACTTGGCACGTGAACCTGCGATGACATATTTCCCTTGGACTGAGGGCAGTTTTATCCAAATACCCTCGTGTTTTATATCTATGAGCGATTGCATATTTCTATTGTTTCCCTGCAGCTTAATCTTTCTTAATTACAGGACAGAAAATGTACGAGCATAACTGCTTGGTCTTGTTGTGTCTATAGTCATTTAAAACTTATTTTTATGAAATGCTTTGGTTTAAAAAAACAAGAAAACCAAAACAACCACCACAAGAACAACAACAGTAACAATTTCCAGCTGCCGCAATTTTCATTTTTATGAACCTTCTCATTAAAAGAATTCAATGGCAAATGGGAATATTTTGAATTACTGAAACGTGTAAAAATTACAGATATTTGTGAAGACTAGTCTCACAGACTTCTGAGAACAGGATGAGATGAAAGGGGTGTAAAATACCAGACCTCCTTCTCTGCTCTTAGGCAAAAGGAAGGCAAAGGTATTATTTGATGTACTGTGTGTGGCTGTGGCTGAGATACAATGCTGGCACCTTGAAGGAAAAATACCACGGCTTCTAAAATGCGAAGTGTGCCCTATCCCAACTTTTCCTTGTACCTCTTACTGTAGCAGACAAAACTTTTACCTTGTGAAGCTGCCACAGAAACAGGAGGCAGCTGCAGAGAAGAAAAACCGATGCTTCCGTTCAGCAGCTGGCCATTTGTTCCTGAATTGGGGATCTGGACAATGCCATACTGGTTTATTTGGACAGGAGCAGTAAAAGTAACTACGGAGCCTCCATCTTGGGAAGCAGCAGTTTGTACGCTTTCCCTTTTCACCTCTGAGCTCGGTATCAATCCCGGGAATGAGACCGGGATATTGCTGGGGCTGAAGGTGGCTGCCGCGGCACTGGGGACCGAAGCCTGAAGGAGTTTGAAGTCCTTAACATCTTCTGACGAAGACGACAGTATGTCAGTAATGGACACCCCGTTGCTCACAACACTCGACGTGGTTTTGGGCGAATTTAAGGTAACGGTCTGCGAAGCCCCCACGCTGAGTCCATTGAGAATGACACCGTTGGGTCCCTGAAGAAAAGAACTACCATTGAGAAAGACGGGAGAGGTACTGGCAGGCACGAGGTTTCCATTCAACAAGACGCCAGATGAGCTCAAGGCTATTTTAGTGTTTCCGAGCTGCTGCATGTAGACGGGCTCCATGTGGCTGGGAAGGCTGAGGCTGGTAACGCCATCGGATGAGCTGGAGAGCGGATGGGGAGATAAATCCTCCTGCCCCTTACTGGATTCATCTTCTGTGCTAGGGTTGCCATCTGACTCACTATGGGAAAAGACGGAGAGATGACATTGCATTACCATGGCGTGCCAGTGAGCTCTGCACCAAGGGGGACTCCTTGCTTTGATAGAGTTTGTGAGAGTTTTCCCGAATAGTTTTTTTTCTGTGTTTCACCTTTACACAGCACTTCAAACAAATTTCAAGTCAAGGGGGAGGATTTTTAGAAAAGGACACATCAAACCAGCCGCTCGCTGAGGAGGAACTTTACAAACCGGGTTACGGACGTATAAATAAATCCCCTCTCCCTGGCCATCCTACCCGGGCGATGGAAGGGGGCCGCCTGGGGCCCCCCTCCGCCGGCCCAGGGTGCCCACACGCGTGAGACCGGCCGCAGCCATTTGGCAAATGGCTGGGCGGCAGCTGCGGGAGGTGAGAGCAGGCCGGGAAGCGCCGCCCGACCCTCCCGGCCTCTGCCTGCCGCCCCCGCGAAGGCCGGCCCCAGGCCCCCCGCCACCCCCGGCCCGCGGGAAGGGGGGAGGCCCCGCCGGGGGCCAGGCCCGCGCTGCCCCCCAGGTGCCGCCGGAGGCACCTCAGGCTGTGCCCGGCGGCCAGGGGAGGGAGGCGGGGGGGCGGCCTTTGTGCCGCGCCCCGCGGGGCCGCCCCGGGCCGCCGCCGCCCCGGCCCGGCCGAGCCCCTCCGCCGGGAGCTGCGCCGGGTTTTTTTGCTGACTGGTCCGCCCTCGACTGCATTTTTCGGTCGCTCCCTCCCTCCCCCCTCGGCCGCTCGCCCTTTGATGTGTCCCGCGGAGAGGGGGCCGCGGCGGCACAATCGCGCCCTTGGTTGAGAAATGCCTTGGGGCCCTCCGCCGGCCGCCGCTTTTTTCCCTCCTTTCCTCCCTTCTCCCTTCCTCCCCCTCTCCCCGCTCTTTCTCCCCCCCTCGCCTCTCCCCTCCCTTCCCGTCCCTGCCCCGGGAGGAAGGAGGGGGGCGGGAGCGGGGAGGTCACCTCCACCTGCCCGCCTCGCGGCGCCGAGCCCCCGCCGCGGCCCCTCCGCCCGCGGGGAGGGAGACACGGGGGGGGGGGGGGGGGGCGAGGCAGAGCCCCGGGACGGGCGCGGGCGGAGCGGGCCCGGGCGGGGGAGGCTCTCCCGCCCCGCGGGGAGCAAACGGCTGCGGGGCTGGAGGCGGAGGCCTGCGGCGGGCCGAGCCCGGCGGTGCCGCGGCTGAGGCCCGGCGCGGCCGGCCCCGCTCCCCCGCTGAAACCCGAGCCCGGCCCGCTCCCGAGTCAGGTTTCAAAACACAGCGAGCGGCGGGACCCCACACCCCCGCGCGTCCTCCGGCCGCCGTCAATGATTAACTCTGTCAGGCGCGACAATTAAATAAAAACAAGGAGGGGGGGGAACCAACACCCCCCCTCCCGTCCCTTGCCCGGAGCCCGCCGCGCCGCCCGTGTCCGCGGGGCGCCCGGCGGCTCCCCCGGCCCGGGGGGAAGGGGTGGCGGCGCAGGCCGGGCGCGGCGGGAGAGGAGAGCGCGGGGAGGTGGAAGGGGGCGGCGGGGGCCGGGAAGTTTCCCCGCGCTGCCTCGCCGCGGCTCGCATGCCTGCGTGCCCGGGCCGGGTGGGTGTGTGTTGGGAGCGGGGAGGGGGAAGGAGGGGAGGACGAGGCGCACCGAAGGTAAGCGCCATGTTTGCAAGGGAAGAAAGAGCCGGGAGAGGGAAGGCAGGCAGGCGGGAGAGGGGGCGGGGAGGAAAGTTTGCTCTCACCTTTTGGACTGGGTCTCGGAAGGGTTGCGGTCCCGCTGCCTGCGGTTCTTGAACCAGTTGCTGACCTGGGTGAGGGACAGCCCGGTGATCTTGGCCAGGTTGCGCTTCTCGGCCGGAGAGGGGTACCGGTTCTGCTTGTAGAGCTCCTTCAGCGCGTTGCGGGACTTCTCCTTGAAGCAGTAGACCGTCTCCTCGCCGTCCCAAATCGTCCTGGGCAAAGGGTATTTCCTCCGCAGCCTGTACTTGTCCACCGCCCCCAGGGGTCTGCCCCGGGCTCGCTCCGCCTCGGTGTAGCGAGCCTTGTACCAGAGCTCCTGCAGGAGCGGGTGGTTGGAGGAGTCGAAGTTGTGGCTCTCCAGGATGCTGTAGAGCTCGGCGTAGATGCCCTGGTGGAAAGCCACCAGCGCCCGGGCTTTCATCAGGCTCTCGTTGCCACGTAGCAGATCGCTCGGGGGCAAAGACCACAGGAACCTGGCCAGGCGGTCCAGGTTCCCACCTTGCTGCAGCGCCTCGCAGACGCAGGCGACGTGGCCCGGGGAGAAAGTCAGGAGGGTCTGCGAGGAGGAGGAGGAGGAAGAAGAAGAAGAAGACGAGGAGGAGGGAGAGGAGGCAGCATGGTGATTCCTGGCCAGGAGTTCCGTGTGGAGCAGTACCTGGTCCGCGGCTCCCTCCTCCCCGGCGGCGGCGGAGCCTGCGTGCTCCATGGGGAACGGGGCAGCGGCGGGAGGGGGCGGCGGCGCGGGGTTGAGGGCTCCCGCCGCGGCCCCGTCGGGGGGCACCTTGTTGGCTTCAGAGAGGATTTCCATCACATTTTCCTGCTTGATCTCCACCGCGCTCGTGATCTCGTCCGTGGGGGAAGCAGAAGACATGTTTCGGTTTGTTTTTCTTTTTTTTTCCTTTTTTTTTTTTTTTTTCTTCCCCCCTTCCTATCTCTCTGGAAAGTCCACTCCTCCTCCTCCTCCTGCTCTCAGCCGGCTCTAGCCGATCAGGTTTCCTCCCGGCCACGCAATAACCATTAAAGATAGCTGCTATAGCAAAGTAGTGTAAACGGGCTCCTCTCCGCGGCTCCCCCCAACGTGACTCCCAGCCCCGCTGCAATACTATATGGCACCGCAGCCTGCTGGCCCGGCCGCGCCCGCCCATTGGTTGCGCCGCTCCGGAGGGGCGGGGGCTCTCGCGTCTCCAGGGCAACCGTCAATCAAGCGGCCCCGCTCCTCTCCTCTGCCCCCCTCCTTTCCCTCCCCACCTCCACCTGGAGCGCGGCGCCCCGCCGCAGGGACGCCCCCGCGGGCGGCGGCGGCTCCCCTCACCTGCGCCGCCGCGAAGCGCCTGTCCCCGGGCGCGGAGGGCGCTGGGGTGGGAAGCATTAAAACTCTCAGGGTGTGAGGCGGTGCCACAGTAGCTGCTCGCGGTGAGGTACCGCACCTTGGCCGGGCCGGCAGCCGGGCGAGGGGAACCCCGCAAGGGAGCTACCGCCCCGCAGCGGCCTCCTGTTGATTATTCATTAGGCGGGAGTGCCCCCCTCCCACGTTACAATCGGAGCTCTCGGGCCGGGACACCCCCCTCTTCCATCCCCTTCCAGGGAGGTGCTGCCCGGGGCGGCTCGTACCTGCTCGGCCCGGCCGCCCCGGCCCTGCCCGCCGCCGGCTGGCTCTGCCTGGTGGTGGTCTGGGCCGGGAGGGGTGTGGAGCGAGCCGGGCTGTGCCCCAGCGGCGGGCGGAACGCGCGGGGCGGGGGGTGGTGCCGGCGGGCCCCTTTGGCGGCGGCACCGCGCGGCGGAAGGCGGAAGGCGCGGAGGGAGGGAGGGGAGGCAGCGGCGGCCATGGATGACCAGGGCTGCCCGCGGTGCAAGACCACCAAGTACCGCAACCCCTCCTTGAAGCTGATGGTCAACGTCTGCGGGCACACGCTGTGAGTGGGGCCGCCGCCTCGCCCTGAGGGGGGCTGGGGGGCAGACGGACGCGGTGAGGGGAGAGGTGCCCCGGCCCGGGGCTGCTCCTCTGCGGGGGGACCGGGCGGCGGGGCCTGAGGGGAAAGGTCGCTCCCCTGGCCGGTCCGGGGGTGGGGGCGGCCCCGGCCGACCGGCCCGGCCCGGCGGGGCTCCGCCAGACCCTTGCAGGCGTTTGCGAGGCGGCTGCGGGCCCCCTCGTGTCCCCCCGTTTGCCTCTCCCGGCGGCAGCGCCGCAGCCAGCTGTTCCGTTTCCAGGGGCTGGGTCGCGGTGTGGGGCTGAAGCGTTGCCTTCGGCTGCCTCTCTGCAGCTCAGTGCTCGGGGAGGACACGGGACGCGGCGTGTTCGGTGTGGTGTTCGGCTCCGGCTCCTGTCCCGCAGGGGTGTGAGGCTTCGGGGTATGAAACGGGAACGGAGAGAAAAATACGTTTCTCATCAACTTAAACACTTCTCATTTGTATTTAATACTGTGCTTGGATAATTATGAGGAAAAAAAAAAGTGATTTATTTTTTGTCGTGTTAAGTGTCCTGAATGGGGAATGCTTTGTCTGAAGGTTTGATGCTGGTTTAAATGTTGGAAAATCCGCTTCTGAACCTGTGCTGATTGTGGTGTTTACTCATTCGGTATTTTTTTGCAGCAAGAGTTGTGACTTCTTTCCTTTTTCCGCAAAGATGAACACTTAGACAACTTCCTCTGCTGGCTCTAGCTGATTTAAGTCATACATAGTCTGAACTAATTCAGTTTCAGATCTGGAGATCTTCCTTAGTTAGCGTGGAAGTTTTAAAGGCTCTACTCTAAATTCTTTCTGGATACACATGATAGAAACCTCATACTGCAGTAGCAGCCCTTTCTGGATTTTTTTGTTTGTTTCGGGGTTTTTTTTGGTTTTTTTGTATCTTTTCATCTTTCCTGTGATGTGTACATTGAGCTGTTTATATTTTTAAACTACATGTGAATTACATTCAAAAGATGCAGCGTGAAAGCTTTACTTAACTTGATAGAGTGTTGTAAGTGAACAGGATGAAGGAACTGGATTGCAACAAAGGATTTATGGGTTTTTTTAGAAAAAAGCGTTAGCTTTCATCTGATTCCCTGATCCTGTTCTCTACGGCCACACAAGCGCGTCTGTTGCCACGAGGGAAGGCGTGTGGGAGAGCAGCAGATGATGTCCTGGAAGTAGTGGTGTAGGAGAGACAGGCAGCAGGAGTGCCCCTTTGGTGACAGTGATGCTGTCTGTGTAGAAGTGCAGTGTTAGCTGGAGTTCAAAATGTAACAGCCACATTTAGGCAAGGCTGTGCAGCTTTAAAATGGTGTTTCTGTCTTCTGTTCCAGTGAAGATCAAAGGACTAGTGGTCTTGATCATCTTCTGCTTTCAAGCTCCTCCAGAGCCACTTCCAGCAGAGGACAGCATGTTTCAGTTTGCTCTCCTGCTTTGGTTCTCAGTATTTTTTTTGTAGCTGAGGTTTGCTTGAGAATATTAGCCATGTTTTGTGCTTTACTGGGTCCAGCTGCTGACACTTTATTTGGGGTTGATGTCCTTGTCTTGCTTTCCTTGTTTCTTCCCAGCTGCACAAGGACTGCCTCTGCCTCCCCCAGCTTCTGTTGTTTGCACTTCTGCATTTGACAAGTGTTCTGCCCGAGGCCAGATCAGTAGTCTGAGTCCCTGTGGCCCTGGGTTGAGCCAGCCAGGTATCTCTGCAGGGTGCTTGCCAGGAGAGGGCTGTTCAGACCCACCCAGACTGACCTTACCTGGACCCAGCAAGGCCTGTTAGTGCCTCCTTCACCTTCCCAGCAAAGGGTGTCTCCACAGCCAGGCACCACTGCTTTAAAGCATATGTGCGTGAGGGTAAAGTTGAAGTCACCGTGTAAGTAGGATCTCTGGATTTCTTTGGTTTTGTTGTAATTGAAGACTCTCCATCTTGATGTGGTTCAAGTGGGTCACTTTTCTTCTGTAATATCCTCCCAATAACCCCTTCAAGGTTGTGTTTTTATTATTGTTTCCATATGATATTACAAAGCCTTCATGCTGGAAGTCATTTCTTAGTAATGGTTAATAAATTCTTGTAATAACTGATCTAGAAGCTGGAAGCTCAGATGAGGCACCTGTGAATGAAGTATGAGGGGAGAAAGGGGAGGTAATTGACATTTGTTCTTTCATAAATTCTCTGTGTTTCAGGCACAAGGAAGGAATGTCTAACTGGTTCTCAAAGCAAATGAGCGAACATAAGTTTCTGATGGAGATTTACCCTTCTTAGGCAATCTGTTCTGATAGACTGCTGTTCTTACCATTGAAAAGGCTTCTCCTAACTTTTCATCTAAATTTATTTGCTCTAATTTAAGCATTTAAGAATTCTAACATGCATTTTATACACCTTGTGAGCTCTTTATTGCACCTCTTCTGCAGGAGCGTGTCACATGTTTTGGGGGCTTTCTTTTTGGTGTTTTCCCACACTTAAGAAATCCCATTCCTTCAGTCTCCCCTCTTCAGTGATTTTTTTATTTTATTTTTTTTTAAAATACATCTGTGGGCTATTCTCACTGCTTTTCTTGATGCTTTTTCCACTTGGTTTGCATTTTTCTGGAACACTGGAACTGGATACAGTGCTCCATCGGAGTCCTTAGTACAACAGGCAAAGTCAAAATTATTTCATGTGCTTTTCGTATGATACCTGCATTTCATACGTCTCAGTAGGATGACGAGTCTTTACATGTTTTTTTTTTTTTGTGGTGATATGTGTGATTTATGTTCAGCATAAACCTCAGATTCTTTAGCACTTTACCACTCAGCATATCTCTGGGCAGAACAGTATTTAACCTTGCTTTCCATGTTGTGTTATGCAGCTGATTATTTGTACCTTTTTGCTCTGTCAAACTGCATATTACTTCAGGTGACTTTTGCACTTGCTTCAAGTGACTTTGGATTCTGAGTCCCTCCATCAAAGTGCTTGCAACTGTCCCAGGTTATCCTCTGTTAACTTTAAAAAAATGACCTTTCTGTCCTGAGTATCTTCCAATGTCTAATTTGTGGACAAGATGTTGTCTGGGAGGTCTTCGAAGTTGTTGCTAGTACCATAAGAAATCAAACTGAGGCAGAGCAAAATACGGAGTTGCCTGCAGTAAATTCGTGCTAAATAGCCTGCCCACTCCCTGCCCCAAGTTGCTTTCTGGTAACGATAGAGAATGCTGAAAGAGTAGAGCCATGTGAATGAACTTGCTACCTGTTTTCTCTCTGACTGAGATAATGATAACTTATCTCTGGGTATAGGTTTCTAGTCATCTCTCAGTATTTCAGTATGTACTATATTTGTTTAGATTATATGACTATCAATTTAAGAGTGTCAAAAGTCCACTTAAACCGAAGCTATATTGCCTCTAGTTGCTGTTTCACTACCTACATGGTTACTGTGTCATTGGAGGAGATTACATTTGTTTGATATGATTTGTTCTTAACAAATTGTGTGTTGGATCTTATCTGCTTCATTATCTGAAATGTGCAGGAGATAGGTCATTTGTCTGAGTATTTATTTCAGCATCTCCCCAGGAACAGACGGTAACTCTGACTGGTCTGTGTTTCCCTGTGTATTTGGTTTCCTGGTCTTTACAGGCAGGTGCTTTTGCCCTTCTTCAGGCTGCTGGAACTTAATGCAGAGAGCAGAAGTGATCTTTGATAACTACCTTTGTCAGTTTTCCAAGGGTAAATATTGCATCTGCCAGATCTGAAGACCTTGAAGTACTCTTTTAATGCTGTAACCCCTGAATATAGTCCATAGGTTCATGGACTGCAATTCCATAGGTTTATGGAAGCTTATTAAGTTGACTGCAGAAGCATATTGCCTTTATCATGCTTTCTGTTTGAAGCTTGCCAATAAATATGCGTGGGAAATTCAGGGTCTTGACTTTGTTGCTCAGGAGGTTTGGAGCCATTGCTCTAAGGCGTTTCCCGGTTCTAGCTTGTGTTCTTGCTCCTTTTGCTGTGATATGAGCTACATTAGCTGGTTAATCCCTCTTAGTGAATGAAGATTGATGCAGAAAATGCCCCAAGTGCTTTGGCATCATCTGTTAGAGATTTTCCTTCCCATTGAATGGTGTGTTAACACACTCCTACTTTAACTGCTCTTTCTTTCACTGTAGGCATTCTGAAGCAATATTTTCATGTTACCTTTGGTGTTGCCTCCCAGTAGTTTTTTTCCTAATGCTTTGAACTTTCCTATTTTGTTAGCTGTTTGTGCTCTTCACTTTAAGTGACCTTCAGTGATTTGATTTGCACTTGTGCAAAATTTCTTGAATTTCAAATCATTAAAGAGCTTATACTTAGCTGAAATGATTTCTCAGTAAGCTTCAGATCTTTCTCCTGGGTTTCAGGTAGCTTGTGGTTTTACCATTAGTTCATTTTCTTTATTTTGTGGCTCTCTGTTTTACCCTTCTGAAGAATTGCGAGAGTTGCCTTCTTATGCCTTCTGTCAGCCAAGTTCTCACTTTCACATTCTTAGCCAGTTCCTCCCCTTTGGTTAGAATGAAACTCGAAGAGCCTTCCTTTTATCGTGTTGTTTGTTTGTTTGGTTTTTTCTTTTTCCTTTTCACCTCCTAACTGTTCAGTTTTGGGCCCCTCACGACAAGAAAGACATTGAGGTGCTGGAGCGTGTCCAGAGAAGGGCAGTGAAGCTGGTGAAGGGTCTAGAGCACAAGTCCTATGAGGAGCGGCTGAGGGAACTGGGGATGTTTAGCCTGGAGAAAAGGGGGCTGAGGGGAGGCCTTATCACTCTCTACAACTACCTGAAAGGAGGTTGTAGAGAGGTGGGGGTCGGTCTCTTCTCCCTAGTAATAAGTGATTACTTGGATTAGAACAAGAGGAAAAGGCCTCAAGTTGTGCCAGGGGAGGTTTAGATTGGATATTTGTAAAAATTTCTTTACCAAAAGGGTTGTCAAGCATTGGAACAGGCTGCCCAGGGACGTGGTTGAGGCACCATCCCTGGAGGTATTTAAAAAGGTGTGTAGATGCGGAGCTTAGGGACATGGTTTAGTAGTGTACTTGGCAGTGCTAGGTTAACGGTTGGACTTGATGATCTTAAAGGCCTTTTCCAACCTAAAAGATTCTGTGATTCTATATAAACAAAGTTAATCTCTAAGTATTCGAGAACTTGTTGGGCAATACGTATCCTGTTTGTTCCTTCTTTTTTGACAGATGCCTGCAGTGAAGGTTCCTCTTGCTATGAAGTCCTGTGCTTTGGAGGTTTGACTATTCATTCTTCTCCTCTTCCCCACTTCATTAATTTAAACCTCTCTCATCTGGGGTAGATACTATGTGTTAGAGCACCTGTGTTAGCTTCCCATCTCTCTTTTACTGTGACCTTGATCCTGCCAACAAATTCATTCTGGATCTTTGCAGATAGCAGATATATGCATATGCAGTTAGCGTTTCTCCTCCCTTGTCCTTTGCCTGTCTTCCTGTGTTGGTGTGCTTGACCCTATGTTAGAACAACCCACATCGGCTTTCTCCTAATGCTGCATGTTTGCTGTGTTCAGTTCCCCTGTGGTCAGTGGGGCTCTGGAATGTGTTCGTGTCCGCTTGTGGCAGAGCAGGGGTCAGCGTGCTGATAAGCACAGCAGTGCTGCGGTGGAGATAAGGGATGGGCAGATGAGTGCGAGAGGATGAAATCGGACATTGGGTCTCCACTCTAAACATCCTTCAAGTTGGGCTTCCATTGCAGTTTATTCCAATGGAACCATGCCAAACCTTACAATTATGGGAATGTTTTTTTTTTGGGGGGGGTTATTTCATAGTATTTTGTTTTCCTTGGTTATTGCTTCTTGACCAATATCGCCAAAAGTGTAATACCATGTGTTTTTGGCATTAGAGTCATGTTAAGTAAGCCTTTTCCACTATAAATCTTCCCTGTCACTGGGAGGGAGGATGATAAATTAGCAGTTAAAAGTTGTTCTAGGATGGGACTTAGTATGGAAATGCTCAGTTCAAGAATAATGAATGTCTTTTAAAGTTTATTTTCTTAAGTATAACAGAGGTTCAAGGCATCAGATATTTGGCTTTAAAGATGCTTTTGTGCAGAGGAAAGTGTGTCTAATTATGGAGCAATGCTTGATTAAAGTTCTGTAACGCATTAGTTTCTAAGGCACACTGATGGCTTTGCCTTCTTTTAAAAAGTTCACTCTCAAGAATTATATTCAGAAGCCTTTGTGCATGCATGACAATTTTTGATTATTCAGATGATTCCTAATGTCTTTTCTGAGGGTACAGATGCTGGGTGCGTGCTTGCCAATGGAGTTGTAATCCACCTGGCTTCATTTGAGACCGTGAATTATCTTTTACTCTGCCTTCTTGGATTTCATGGCCTGTGGTGAGTTTTAGGAGGCAGGTTAAGTGTATCCCACTGATTTACTTAAATAAAGAGGACCGGTAATGCATCCGCCAAAAACCGCGTTAAAAGAATGTTAAGGTTGTTGCTGCTAACAGGACTGGGTAAAGAAATCTACTGTTGGCTGTAAAGTCAGACTGTATGGTCTCCAACAATCAGACAACAAGGTCTGAGGTAAAAAAGGTGGTTAATTGGGGCTGCTGGTTCAGCTTTGTTGTCGCACTGCCTGCTACAGGGAAGAGGAGGGAAAGTGGTATGTAAAGCTTTTCAGAGTCAGTCCTGCTGCTCCAGCTACCTGTACCCATCCTGGCTTGTAGAGAGAGGAAACATGGATGTCTGCAGACCAACAAAAGCAAAGAAACTCCCTTTCCTCCCCAGTGTCACGCCAGCTGTTGTGCTGTCTCTGCAAAGTGTCTTTCCCATGCTTGACATCTCTGGGAGACAGGGGCACAGGTACCAGAGCAGCCTCCACAGAAAACTGATAGGCTTGATTTCAGCTGCTGCCAGTGTAGTGTTTTGTTTGTGTACCGCTGCAATCTTAGATGGTAGTTAACGAACTTGCTCTATTATAAACTTTTCTAGTGTCTTTTTCCTGTCCACAAGAGACTTATGGAAAAGTGTCTGGGCTCCTTATTAAAATTTTCTTTTTTTTTCCTCCTTTTCCCAAAGGGGGATATATTTGTTTCTCTTTTAATTTGTTAATAAGGCTTCAAAATGAAGACAGCATAACAACTCTTACTATCTCTAGGCTCAGCTTTGTGTTGCTCAGGGGAGACATCAATTCACCGAGTTGTGTTGTGGGGATTCTGTAATCTGCCCTGCACCCTGTTATGGCTGTTCCAGGGATTCATTAGGGGGTAAGTGCATCCTCCGAGAACTCTAATTGTGGTGCTAACGGCTGGTAAAATGAAGAAACAGAGGTTTCATTATTTGTGTATTTATTTTAATGTTAGGAGCATTTTGAGTTTTGCGGCTGCCAAATTCCCCAGGAATTGGAAGTAGGAACGTCCCTGGTGAATTCGGGGGAGTGGGGTCTCATGCCAGTGTGTGGGGCTGGAGTCGTTGGAAAAAAGTTTGGAATCTTCTTGTTTAAACTCCTTCCAAGTGAAAGGATCGCTTGGCTTCCTGCTGCATTCTTCTCTGCAGTGTGGTTCAAGAAAATGCCTTTCTTCTAAGATGGGGGGGAAGCCCTGGAGATTGTGGAAAATAACATAAAACTGTATTTAGCCAACTGAGTTTGACTGAAGAAATCTAACTAGAGGTAGGCAGTGAGGATCTGGCAGACCTGTAACTTTTAACTTGAGTGTGTGGGAACTAGGTGCCTAAATACATATTTGAATTTTATTCAGCAAGTTTTTTTCATAAAGAAAGTATCTTAAATGCAAGATACACAAGGACAATGATACTGTATTCGGGGCTGTCATTTGTAACGTAAAGGTTGGCTGTGATGTATGTGATTGTTAGGCCACCAGATTTCTATTCATTCAGAAGCTGAGGTACAGGCTCATCAGCACAAATGGTGTGAGTAGTGCTGGTTGAACCATAGAAATGTGCACGTGGATGCAGGACTCCTGAATAGGCAGCAGGCACGAGGAAAAGAGACACCAGACTCTGGTACTTACTGGATCCTTGTAGGAGCTGATCCAGTTTGCTAACCTGGCACAAAATGAGAAGCTTTTTTTGATAGATTGATGTGGTGGTGGTACTTACTGGATCCTTGTAGGAGCTGATCCAGTTTGCTAACCTGGCACAAAATGAGAAGCTTTTTTTGATAGATTGATGTGGTGGTGGTACTTACTGGATCCTTGTAGGAGCTGATCCAGTTTGCTAACCTGGCACAAAATGAGAAGCTTTTTTTGATAGATTGATGTGGTGGTGGTTGTACAGGATTAGTGAGTTGAAGTGGCTTGTGAATGGTTAGAGAGGCATCAGAGGTGGTGTGAGGTCATCTGTAGGAACATGTGTCCACGTACGGTTGAAGGAA
Organism: Phoenicopterus ruber ruber; assembly: GCA_009819775.1. Taxonomy (NCBI): domain Eukaryota; kingdom Metazoa; phylum Chordata; class Aves; order Phoenicopteriformes; family Phoenicopteridae; genus Phoenicopterus; species Phoenicopterus ruber. Next base: position 7,523,540 of record CM020219.1, read on the forward strand.
GGTCCTTTTTGTGGCAACATTAATTTAGCTTGCCCCATTTTGTGAAGCTGTGTGCTTAAAAAGCTGGCTTATCTGGGAGAGCCAGTGCTCTATTTTGTCTTTAGGCTTGCTTTCTTGCTACTCTTGCCATATCACATCTCAAATTAGATTCCTGGGCGGTAGATTCTTACTTGCATGAAAAACTTAAGTAGTCTTGGGGGACTAAAGCAGATTGGGACTACATATAGCTAAAGCTCTTGACCAGAACAGGAACTTTGTGTGGTCCTGAAAATGCCTGCTTTGCTTTGGGGAGATGAGTAATGAGAACTAGGTAATGTATTTCATTCCCAACGATTTACCTCTCTGAGAGAATTTTCTTCGTTTTTTCTTGGTGAGTTGGGAGACACATCAGGGACGTTTTTACTCACGTTTGTCAGATGTACCACGGGAAGTTAGGTTAACTGGTGCTTGTTTGACATAGTTGCACAATCATAGCCTGTCTGCATCCTCAAAGGAAAAAGCAAAATTACTTTTCTTTTTAAGTGGAATGTATTCCCTTCAGAAAGAAAGCTTTTTCCTGACTTCTTAGGGAATAACAATCTAGGTCATCTTTCTTCTTTGTGTTTTTGGAGTTATTCCTGGTTTTATTAATTGGGATTAGATGCTCTTTGGACTCTGTTCCATCCCATTACTCTTCCAAAGTCTCTCTGAGTTAGTCATGGGAGGTGATTAAATCATTGCTGAAATACCCAAGAGGTTATTTCCTTCTACCATCCAGTTTTGACAATGAATATTTGCTTTTAAATTTGGCTCTGAATCATGGTCTTAATACTTCTGATGAAGTGGTGTTAATGCTTCAGTTATTCTTTTGTTTTAAAACTGACATATTTAGAAAATCTTTTCTCTGTTGAGCTATCAATTGGCATATCTGCTTAGTAATACTTCTTGTCTCCTTAGCAAAGCTTGCAGAGCTCTACTCTTCATTCCTCGTAAGTACTTTTTGGAAATTTAAGTTGTAGTTCTGCTCTGAGATGTAACCTTGGCAAAAGGAAAGCTGTTTTTATAACCTGGATCTCCAATCAGTAAATTGAAAAGTAAATTCTTTTTCCTTGGTTCTGAAAATTCAGCCTGGCCAAATCTGCAGCCTGGGATCCTGAAAATGGCCAGTGGGTTTGGGTGCCCAGCTTGAGGAATCTTCAAACATGCTTGATCCTTTTTATTGAGTAAATGCTTACCATGGTAAGGTTGAATATGGTAAATGTCCAGCATGGTAATGGTCCAACACAGGCATGGTAAATCTCTATGGTTAAAATAAGTGCTTCTCAAAAACAAGACAAACACAATAACCTTTTAAACAATTTGATATTAGGTGGATTTTTTTTTTTTTCTTTCTTTTAATTGCATCTACTGCATTATAATTCAAGACAATAATTCTGGGGATTTGTGAGGAAGAAGGACATTTGACTTGCTTCTATGTGGTTGCATTAGCTGCCAAATGTTAACAAGCGATATGCATAGGTTTAATATTTTTGAAATTAAGCAAATATATTCCTGAGTCATTTCAAAAAGCATGTCTCAGTAATTGTAAATTCACAGCAGAGCAGATCTGAAAGTGCCCTCTTAGAGTACTCAGAAGTTGCATTCATGTGTGTGCTCTTTGTTTGGGGCATTGGTTGTTTTTTTCCCCCAGGACAACTGAAGGTGAAGTTTGAAGAAAAGCCAGGTCAGCATTTTGGAAATTGAATTGAGTACTCCAATGTTCAGATCTGGTTAGGAAATTAAGAAAGAAAAAAAAAATCTTCCCTGATAGTAATAGGATATGGGACAGGCAAGGTGCTGAGCTTGCTTTGTGGACACTCAAGTTTCATGTTGCCTGTTCCCTCTTTGGTTTAATGATATGCAGGAAACAGTGGATGTTTATTCACAGAAAGGCCATTCTGGCTGTAATAAAAGCCATAAGTATTAGTCCTAAGAGTGAACTGAATTTTGTAGTGACGTCTACTTTTTTTTTCTTAATGTTTTGTGAGAATTATATTTGACAAGACCAGATCTGAGAAAAGAACTTGGCAACAACTGCTGTTACATACGGCAAAATTAGACTTCAATTGTTGTAGCTAAGAACATTTTTAATACAACACCTATGGGGGGAGAGAACGTATTAGGAAATTCTTGCAGTTTTTTTCATGTGGAATACATGTACATTCAGAGAAGTGAAAAGAGGATGCTTTTGCCACAAAGGAACCATGAGCAAGTCATCTCGTCTGATAAATATTTTGGCTCTGAATTGGGAAACATGTAGATAATGATTTTTGCTGTTTTCATAGTCCTGCCTCAATGATTGGCACTAAGGTTAAATACATGTTCAAGCATTTGCAGAATCCTGGGCTTAATGTGAGCATCATAACTTCTTTAACGTTATAGAGTGGTTCTGCTGAGTATTAGGAAATAGTGGGATGGGGCAGAGTAAGGAACAGTTGTTTGTTTTGTTTAAGAAGAAATGTTGAGGTAAAAGTTCCCAAGCCCTAAGAATGTACTGCTTCCCAGTTTTTATTAACACCAAGCAATGTGGCCAGGCTGTCAGTCTCTCTGCCAGGGTGGCAAAGAAGGATTGATGTTCCTAGACAGCAAAAGGCAAGGGAGTGGTTCGGCGAATGCTGACACCTTCAGACTGCTGAGCCAGAATGGGAATTGTGGGTCTAATTGGGCAGGAAAGTTTGGCACCGGGGTTAGGTGTATCGCAAGAGCTGCTGGCAGAGCCGGGGTGAAGAAGGAAGACCTCTGGTCCCAGGCAAGTACAGGCAGACAAATGTTTTAACATCTTTGTCATCTGTACTTGCAATGTGTTGTGTATGTTCTGTAACCAAAAAAAAAAAAAAGGATATCTTTGTGGGGATTAGGAGCTGAACTAATGACTAGATAATCTAGGTGTAACTAATGACTAGATAATCTTTAGCATGAGTATATGAATAGCCTTGCGTAAACAGAAGAGTTCAGATTCTTCTGGGAGTAGCTGTCTGCAGGCTTAAAAAGACTGAAAAAAATAGTCCTTACTCACCCTGGACGGCATCAGGAAGGACTGTCGGTGGCAGTTGTGTAGTTTGATAAGCCTGTGACTGATGTGCTGTGAACTAGAGATGGGAGGCTGCCTTTAAATCCCCAAGATTGCCTTGTTCCAGGAAAAAAATGAAAAGTTATCTTCAGTTTTGGGATATGGCTGTATTCTGTAAAGGGAGAGAGGGAGGTTAACAGGGCTGAGGGCAATGCCAAGATGCTGTGATGTTGCTCTGAACGTTGTCAGCTGAGCAGGCTTGGAGGAATTTAGGAGCTGAAGAGATACTTCTCTGTTGAACTTAGTCTAGAATTACTGCATTTGTTTGAACCTTTTTGTTTCCACTCTTGCAACAAAGTCTGGCCTAAAATTTTGCTAAACAAATTCTTGATTTCTAGTCTATCTGCCTGGTTTTGGGAAGAGGTAATACAGCATGGAACTGCAGACGTGGCCAGAATTAGCCTCCACGTGGGCAGTATCTCAATGATGTATGAGTGGAGATTTGTTCCTTGGGGTGAGGTTGGGGAACTCAAATTGCATGGAGTCTGTGTGGGAACCTTTGCTGCCAGCTGACAAATTTTGGAAAGGAGCCTCCTCTTTTGCAAGGAACGTGTGACTGGGGAAACTCTGAAATGCTGCAGTGAGGTCGAAAGGGGAGGTGGACGCCCGGTCTTATTGTGTGGCAGTACACAAACAGCAAATGTCGTGAAGCCTTTCTCCCTGGTTGGAGAAATGGGTATGACTACGTGAAGACTTGCAAGAAAGAGTGATGACTGGGCTAGAGAAGGATTTAGGACTACCTGGGAAGACTGAGGAAAAATTGGAGCTAAAGAGCCATAGAGGAAGATGTGAGGTTCTGGGAGGATGAATGCATGGGGAGCAGGTGGCTATGGGAAGATCAGAGGTAAGGATAGTAAGCATCTGTGTGTGTGTGTGTGTGCACACGTGCATGGTGGAAGGGCTATAGGTGTCTGAATGGAAATTAGCTGAGCAAGGAGTCTGTGCCTGATCAAAAAGTCTTGGGTGGAGAAAAAGGAAGGATGCAGAAGGGGCTCGCACTCTTATATCTTGCTTTCCCTCACTGGGCTAGAGCAGCACCCGGGGTTTGTGGGTTACTTTACAGAGCCCTGGGGTGGAGTTGGCCAAGTTCCTGGAGCCCAGCGTTTCACAGGGGCTCCAGGCTGCACCCGTCGGACTTCCCTGCAGAAGTGCAGGCTGTGTGCCATTGCTCCCGCGCTCCCCAGGAGCTGTGCTCTGAGCAGAGGAAATCCTGTATAGCACTAATGCTAATCACTCTCAAATCAGCAATGAGAAATTTGGGCATGCTTCAAGCATTAATTATAGTGGCTTAATTTCCTTATCTGGTAATGTGGGGATAATACTACCTCATGGTGGTTTTGAGAAGGTCAGTTATTTAATGCTGACTATGCATGCCAAAGAAAACGGGAGGGGGAAAAAAAAGTAAACTTGTTGAAGCAGGATTTGAACAGGGCAGAATAAACAAGGTCTGAGGATAAACCGGCATTGTCTGCGCGCGTGTTAGTTGAGCATTGCCTATCCAGAGCGCTGAAAGAGGTGGCAGTCCTAACAAGTTGGAAAGAGCAATGCTACATCTTGGTTCCTGGCAGGCCATGCACATTAACTGTAAGGAAAACATGTGATGCCCGGGCCATATATTGTGCAGGCTTGTTAGAGGAATAACATGACATTGAGGCCTCTAGCCCGCTGCCTGGCTTGGTTGATGTAAGGTAATGGATATCAAGGGGAGTGGATGGGGAGGAGCTGAGTAATGGCCTGATTGCATAAGCCTTTTTTCCAAAGGAAACTGGGCTAATGCAATGTGGAGATATAATAAATTTATGTCGTAGTGCATGACCACAAGAGGGATCAGACCGCTTGAATTTTCACTTTTGTGTTTTTGATTCTGCGTTCTTTCATGTAGCTTGGTTAGGGGTGTTTTACATATGGAGATTTTAATTGTCTGACTTGCCGATAACAATACTAGAAATTTAGTTGAATAGTGGGCTTGTGCTTTGTTTGTTTTCTGTCACGGGTTGTTTTCTTGGTTTCAGTCTCTGCAGTAAAAATAAGGCTGTATTACTGCATGACTTCGACAGATAGTTTTCCATTTCTACTTGCATGAGAAGTTAGACTTAATTTCCAATACTTTTGGTATGTCTCTTTAAGTGGATATTTTAAAAAGGTGACTGTGCCATTAAATGAGTTCAGAACTCGTACAGTCTGTATTTTATATGAGCTTGATCATTTGAACCTGATTTCTAGCTTTCTACCAATTCCCCTCTTATTGAGCATCAGTTGTATAATTGGCAAATGTATACAAGACAAGTGCTGATCTGAAAGTAATCATTTGTTGAATATAATGGACCACAATCACTTTCTCTTACACCTAATTAGTCCAACGTTTTATTTTAAAATCCATATGTTTTTTAGGGATAGTAGAAAGATGCAAAGTTGCCTGAAGGAGAATTGCCCTAACTTACTTTCTACACTGTCCGTCCTTCACAAATATAGAAGCAGCTATATCATTGAAAATTTAATGAAGCTTTCATCAATATAATGCAGTGCCTCTACATTCTCTGAAACGTATTCATATTTAATGAGTTTCTAATTCTAATTTCAGGTAACAGGAACAACTGAATATAACCATAAATCTGATTTGTTTGTGAACAGCATGTCCCATGTCGTTTACAATTCGTAAAGCAGTCATTGATGACCAGTGTCGCAAAGCACAGGAAGAGTTGTACATCTGAGCATCAAGCAGCTGCTATTTAAATCAGCTTTTGACTGCATTTGGTAGTTTGTTAAAAATGTTTTGTTTCAGACCTTTATTTTTAGTACTTTTTTAAATAAAAATCAGCCTCAGGAAACAGAGGCAATGACCTTAAAGCAATGAGGTTGTTGTCCGAGTGTCACACTTGACTATTTGTTTCAGCTTTTTTTTTTTGTTTTAATTCCTAGCAAGCCTAAGGTTAGTTCCTTAGTTAAAAAGTACAATAGTGGGAAAATAATTTGGATGTGTGGGAGAGCTGGTAATACTGAACAAAATATAGAATTGTGTATAATTAATTACAGAAGATGGAAATAGTCTAGGAATAGCTGTGAAAATATCCTACTGTACTCTGGACAGTCTCAAACTGAAGATTTCTGTGAAGCATCATATAATGTTGCACTGCTAGGCTTGGCTGGAAGAAGCAGCGAGGCTTGTTTTGCTCCTTCTTACTGAGAGTGAATCGTAATGCTGAAAAGATGGTATTGTTTACCAAATTTTATGCAATAACAACATCTATAAGTACATAATTACATTTTCGATTAGAATAAGAAAACATTAACACTAAAATGTTGTTTTGATCATGTGAAAATACTTTATTGTTCTATCTGCATTATTTAATTTATGGTCCTTTTATTGTTTCTCATAATCATAATTGACATTTATCCATTAATATTTAATTTGTGTTTTGTAGGTTAATTGCAGAAAAAGGCCATATATAATGTGATGCCATTGAATATAGAAACATAAAATTTAATAACCAGAAACATTCTCTACTGCACATAGTATTGCCTTTGTAATAATACAAAAGGCAATGCAGAGAATGGTATTCATTCCACCCCTTTTCTTGGCAGTATACAATTTTCTATTTAATCTATTAAGAAGTTTTTTAAAAAGAAATCTTAATATAGTACCAAGAGAAAGCTACACTTGCATGGCACACATTAGTATCCTGATTGTTTTTGACTGTTCTTATTTTCTTGCATTAATTTACTTGGAGCATTACACTAGCAGGGCTAATCAGGATGTTTTCCCACATATTTTTTTAATCCAACTTTTTATGCACATTTTAGCAGCCTCACAAATAGAACAAGACACTCTATGCTGAGCATATTATATGAATATTCTTACTATTTCAGGTATGTGTAGCAGCCCCAGAATTTTATTCAATCTTTAGCAAGACTTAACACTTGACCTTCATGGTCTCCTCTTGGAGCAGACCAAGAGAAGTTGTTGGCCTGGCGTCTCTTGTGAGGTGCAGCTCTGGAGCCAGCGTCCTCGGAGCTGCTGGCGTGCGGCCCTCTGAGTGCCGCCGGCACAGGCTTGCGAGGAGTCTCGGAGAGCGGTCCTGTGCAGCCACCTGGGATGGGGCAGGAGTGATCTGCCTTTTATCTCCTCCTCAGCTCTGTCTTGCTGTGATTTGAGCCCTTGCCCAGGGGAAGCTGTAGCAAATGCAGTGCAGCCTGCAGTCCCTGCCGCAGGCTGGGTTGTAATCCCTGGTCCTGGTGGTTCCCCAGTCCCTAGCACGTGTCCCTGCAAGAACACTGCTTTGTTACCTTCTGAATTCTTCCCTACCTGATTTTTAAGGCTTTTGGAGACTCTTTCCTTATTAGAAAAGATCTGGTGTGGGCAAGTAAATCTGACATCTCCTGAAGTAGGAAAGTGGATTCATTTGCTGTACCAGTCTGTTCTAGGCATTTCATCCAGGACAATATCAGATATGTTTCAGTGATAGACACTTCCACTGTGTACTGATTTTTGTATTTACTGAATTTATGATGGCTAGTTAAAAAGTAAAAATTTCTAATTAAAATTCTTGTTTCCTAGCTATTTGGGATGCAGAGCAGTACAACAGCGGAACGGATGAAAGAACCGTGTTAACAAGACTCTTGTTTCAAAAGACTAGCTCGGTTCATCAGGTGCTTGAGTGCCAGCATAGCCTCACTCATGCAAGTAGCCCATAGAAACAGTGAGACTCCTCATGTGATGATTATTTTTAGGATCAAAACCATACTATTTATTTTCACTTCTAAAAAATGTACATCAGTTTTTCTGACAGTCGTTTTTCTGTCAAATAGTTTACTTAACACAGACAAACAGTTTATTTAAGATAAGTTGATAGTAGTAGATTTGGAGTTTGTCCTAATGCAGGCACTTTTCATATTTGGCTTGGACTGTTTACAGTAGGAGCTGAAGGTGGTTGAGATGAGGGAGAGATGTGCTTGGTTTTTTTTTTTTTCCTTTAAATATTACCAGTTCAAAGGTCTTAAATCACTGTCCTCATCATCTCCTGAGTGACATCAGATCTTTTACTTGCCAGTCTTAAGCATTGACCTCTTTTGACTAGGTCAGCTTTTGACTAGGGATTGTAATAAATATACCAGTCTAACTTCATTTTGTGATGAGAGCGTGGGTTTTGTGCAAGTTTGGAGGGACTACTTTAATAAAACTGTTTGCTTTCCTTTCCTAATTTCTGCAGATTTTTTTCAGATTCTTTAAAGAGAATTGTAGTATTTTTAACTGGAGTCTCTTGAGGTATGTATAAATTGCACATAAAAGCTACATTCTGAGCTTTGTTTTGGAGTTTAGCACCCAGAAGTTAGAAAAATGCCAAAAAAAGGATTCCTTGTTCAGTCTTAGCTTGGTTCCTCTGCATATATAGTAGTGTACTATTATTGACGTAGAATGCTATTTTTCATCTTGTAGGATCTGTTTTGTACCATATTCAGAGAGTATTTTCATCAGTTATTTTCTGGACATTATCAAGCACATGTAGTGAATAAGAGGATCATCGATTTCTTCCTTTTCTGTAGTGCTGAGTGTCTCTGGATATAAAACCTTTTATGCCTATGCGTTTTTCCTGGGATATAAAAGCATTGCTACCTCTATCTTACTGATGAGAAAAATCATCATGGTTTTACAGGGATCTCTAAATTTCAAAGTGTGCTATAAGGGGAATGTTAGAACTTCCTTCCTATCTATGCTTCATCTACAAATACACAACCTGCTTCCACAGCCAACAAAAGTAGGCTTTTGAGAGCCTCGTAATGAAAAGTGTTAAACTTAGACTGTGCCAATCCTATGAATAGCTGTCAGGCATTCCAGAAAAGGGTATTTGCATTAGTTAAGGTAATTATATTTCAGCTTTGTTCTGAAGTATAATGTTGGAGTTTTTTAGAGGTTTTATTTTGTGTTACAACATTGAGCACATAGATGACTGGTGATTTGTGCAACCTAGTGTTTTGGGCAGGTAATCCACTGGATCATCTCCGTGCTACCGAGCAAGATTAAAACTGAAGTTTTGGTCCTGGGGAGAAGGCAACTGGGTATAAAAAGAAACAGTAGAGTTTCAAAAGGAGTGGGGTTATTAGGGGCATGGGGGTTTTTTGCCCCCCCCCCCGTTTCATTTTTCTGTTATGCTTTATTGCCCAGCCTCACACACGGTTATATCGGCACATCTGAGAGGCAGCAAGCTGCGATGCCAGTGCAGGTACAGGGAGGAGATGGGGATCCGCAGCAAGCAGCAAGGCCTATTTTGCCACCAGAGAAAACCTGTTGTGTAACTGCCCCCTCTGTGTGTCTTTTCTGTGGGTCCTCTGTGTGTTTTCTGAGACACTTTGGCAGCCGTGCACCTTCACATGCAGGTTTTGTCTAGGCACTTTTAAGCTGAATCGTGAACAGAAGGGTTGCACTTTGCCAAGCACCTGTGATCGTGCCCTTTCAACGGTATTGTTATTGCTTGCGCTCAAAACATTGACCCTTCTCACACTCTGCTTCTGGCAAATACGAGCTTTGTGACTGGCCTTGTTGGTGTAAAATATTTTTATGCTTTGTGCATGAAGACATCAGACATCACTGGTCGTGTCTTTTCTGTGTAACGGCGACAGGAAGAAAAGATGAGCAGTGATGTGGTTAAAAAACCAAAAAAATTACTGGCTACGTGTGTGTATTGACTTCCACTTGAGTCTCCACAGTCACTCCAGCTAATTGAAGTCTACATGCTCCCTGTGTCACATGCCTGTCCCATCCTTGTGTTCCTGCCTTCTTTTTTGGCACTGAATGGTGAACCAGTTCAGGGAGGTGATCCATTTTAGGATTTTAAACTAGTTACCAGCTGAATTAGCTCCTTGTACAGCTCCTGGGCCCACGTGCTGTTGTACAGGCACTAGGACTTGAATGTGGGGTGGGAAACTACGGCAGCCCAGATATGAAAGTAGGATAAGCTACTGTAGGACTAGTAGTAGCCATATGTGATACCAGTAAAAATAAACAAGCCACTATATTAGGTGCTTGTGTGTGTCTTTGTTGATAGCTTCAGTACTGCGCCAGGAAAGTGGCTGTCTTGGTAACATTCCTGCAGTGTAAAGTGGCCATGTAGGTGTGTGGCAGCCATGCAGAAAAAAACTTTGATCTTGGATGATCCCACGCAATTTCCCCAATACATACTGTGGGAGTTAATATGTTTGTTTTAGTTGACAGCCTGAGCATGCAGAGGCTCCGTTTTTCTTTTGCTCCAACACGGTATAGCTTGGATTTGGATTTAGCTTAAACAAATTGCAAGGAGCTGTATCTTCATGTTATGTAAAGTTTATGTTCCTGAGAATAAAAGGATCATTTGTGGATTACTGGAAATGTTGCAATTTGAAAAGAGCTATGCTGGGGAGGATACAGCTTTCTCCTTGAAGTGGGGCAAGTTTTCAGATCTCATTCAGAACTTTTCATAGTCCTTTCCAAGCTTGGGCAGGGGGATTTGGTTTACAGTGGCCTTCTAGCATTGTCACCAGGGTGAATGAAAAGCTGGTATGAGGTATTACTCAGGAGGCTGATTACTGCACAATATGGTACTTGTAAAAGTGATGGTTTTCATTTTGCTTATTTTTCTTCTCTACAGAAATGAAAGTGAAGAGAATGCAAACCAAAATCTATTTGGATGGTAATGGGAATGACAGTGAAGCAAGTTTGATATTTGATGTATCACAACTGTCATCACCAAGCTGTTTTTTCTCTTCTTTCTTTCTTCTTCTTCTTCCTTTTTTTTTTTTTTTTTAGCAGGGAAAGGAAAAATCCTTGAATTAGCTGTACTCTAAAAAGCAAACAAATTTGAGCAGAGGAGGTGAGGATACAGTGGGAACAAGAAAAGCACAATTTCCTCCTGATTTAGTTGATACAGAGTGTCTTGTGCTAAAGTGCCTGCTCAGTTTTATGCATTATTTTTCAGTGGAGCTGCAGGATGGTATTGGGAGTAACATTGATGTTAGAGCTTCAGGGGCTGTAAGTTTAAGCAATCGGTGATTGTATTTGTAGCTCTTAATCTCTGTGCAGTTTTTCTTTCTCCCCTTGGAGTAGAGTAGGTGGGCTGGTGTCAGGGGGTGTTTGTGCAGTATCAGAAAGTGATAGCATGTATGCAAGTCATCTTTGTCCCCTGGCTTGGGAAGCCATCCCACAACTTTGATCTGCGGTGTATGCAGGTAGAGAGAAGGAGGAGGAAAAGTCATGCTCCTGTTAGCCTCCTGAAAGTACTTTGTGTCCCTGGAGTGCTAAACTTGGGGTCTTTTCAAAGGATAATAGATGCCGTACAGGTGAGTCAGCCTTTTGTGCTGAGGGCCAGGTGCTTGACTTATTTTCAAGCTGGCATGCTAGGACACACTCTGGCATTCATCACGTTTGTAAACACTCTTCAAAGTTAAGGAAGGCTTTTGTCTTGTAACTGGTTTTCCTTAATGCTCTGGGAGTGACTGGCTTCATGCATTTTCCCCAGGTAGCATCAGCAACCTATGAAATACAGAGGAAGCATTTCTGCTGTGTGACCTTTAACAGCAGGGTGATCTTCAGGAAGGACAACCAGGAGTGAGCGTCTTTGTATTTTTGGTACTTTGTCCAAATACATGCACTTTTGACTCCAGAACAGGGAATGAAAGGCTTCGTGTCTTGAACCAGTCCTTTGGGCAATGCAGTTCTTGTCCTCATTTTTCTGCTGTATGTGAAGTTGATGGTTGACAAGAACAGGTAAAAGATAACTTTTTTAGTGGTGGAAAGATCCTTACTGGTATTGCCAAGTGGAACAGAGCAGAGGTGTAGTCTGTTGTGTCAAGTTTAGGCTCTCACTTTCCTGAAAGAGTGTTCAAGTTTCCCTTTAATAATCTTACTCCTTTATAGCCTTTGTTTTTGAACAAAGACTTGAGAGTATTTGTTTGTAGCAAAGAAGAAGTGAAAAGTAGTTCCTGATGAGTTTTCCACCATATTTGGTGTAAGTATGGCCTTGCTGCTAGCGCTGCTTGCAGAGGGGAATGTTGGGCAGTCCTGGATCCACACTGTGTTGCTAGGGAAAGCAAAAACTCCACTTATTTGGGAATTTTCCAGTGCATGTACTAAGCATTTTCTCAGGTGTCTGGATCTGTCTTTTGATTTTCTTTTCTCCTTTCTGTGTAGTGGTTTTTTGTTTGTTTGCTTTCGGTAGGCCATTGTCTTGAGGGCCTGGTCTTGCAAACAGTAATGAACAGAGTTTTTGTTTACTGGTGATATCTGTGGAACTGTTCAAATAAGTATGTGGAGCTGAATCGAAGACCTCCTTGAAGCCCACCAAACATTGAGGTTTTGTTTCCCCTCCTTCCCTGAGACCTCTATTCCCAGAGGGCCGTGAAGCCAACTCACCTCTCCAGCAGTAGCTGCCTGAAGGATTAGGCCAGATTTTTTTTCATAGTAAAAAAGACCTGAACATATTCACATTTTGACATGTTATGTCTGAGAATGGCTAAGCAACAGTTTACAGCTTATACACACGTTTTTAACTTACCTATGATGAAGTATTGAGTTTTAACATGCCTCTTAAATGGGTATCTTGGGAATGGAAAAAGTGACTTAATTCTCTATTGTCAAAACCAAAGAACTTCTTTTGGCATGGCCATTTAATGGACCATTTAGCTTCACTTGAATCTGGTTTTGCTAAAAGTTACTGAGCAGAAATCACATGGGTTTGTCTTTCACTGTCAACTGTTTGCTGTGTAGGTGGGGGTACGATGCAGGTGCTGGTGACATTTTGAGCTGTTTGACTTTGTGCCCAGAGTGAGAATTGCTGCTTAGCTAGCAGAACCAAAACATACTATTACCTTATTAGTGCATTTGCATCTTTATGCAATTAAACCAATGCATTATATTTAAGCTACCTCTACTGTGCATATTCCCACAGTTTTAATGCTTTATCCTTTAAAGCCTATGAGAAATTGACTGAGATTTAATTCCACATATACAGTCTGGGTAGCAGTTGAGTGTGATTGTATCTGTGTGGTTGAGGTTGGCTTCCCTGAGAAGTGAGAGTGTGCGAATCAGTATTGTCAAGGCCTTCAGCAACCAGACAAAAGGGAATGACCAGCAGGAAATACCCCTTTGTAGGGGAGAGAGTCTTTCTTCCATGGGAGCACTTTCAGATAAAAGGTGAAAATTGATCATCTTGATATTCAGTTGCATTAAATTTACATAAGGGCTGATCAGCAAGGAAGTTCCCTTGGAGTGTTTAATAATGCTGATTTCTGCAGTTCTTAAAGAAAACCCAGTATTTCACAGGTGCCTCAGTTCCATCGCTTGAAAGTTTCGCAGCCAAGTACTTGGCAGTTCTGGAAACTGTAATATAAATTGCTTTTAGAGGTGATATTTTGGGGTGGAGTATTTTTTTCGAGTAAGCATATACATCTTTAAACCATCTGAGTCATGTATTCTATTTTTTAATACAAAATGTTTTTGAAGACTCAGCATGTTGTGGTGGTGGTGATACGGCACAAAGCATAAGGTGACATGTAAAAGCCTCCTAAAAGGAGGGAAAAGAAGGGAGAATCTTAGGTACATCCCTAGGATCACTGAATTAATTTACGCATTTGTTTATTTCTAATGACTCCGTTAACCCCTGTTGGCAAGCTAAATAGGGTAAGGTGATGGTTCCAGTTTTGGGGCACATCCCCCCTGCCCCAGTTAACTAGATTGCTGAGTATGGTAATGGTAGGGCAGCAGGCAATGGTTGTGCTTCACCAGTACAGACAGAGGGGTGTTCCTTTCTGTGTTGGGTTCAGTCATCTTGGGAATGCGGCCTGATCTTTGTCATTTTCATGACCATGTTTTTTACTGGGGAATTTTGTTAGACTGGTTAACTTTGTACATTGGATTCAGGTCATGTTGCAGTGGGTGTCACCAAACTTGTTTTACAGGGTTTTCCAAGGACCAGTACAAAACGCCCAGTATGGTGTTTTCTGCCCTGGGTAGGCTGATGGGCTGTAAATGCAGAAGGCTGTAGTTGTTTTCAGATACTTCTGTTGTGCAATGGCACCATCAGTCATGAACCACAGCCTGTGCTGGTAACTGGATTCTTTTCAGGGTTTAATTGTTGAGTGTGTGATAGCTGCAATAGCCAGGGTGCAATCTTCAGTATCTACAAACAACCTCTCTCTTCCTTATCTTTGGATCTCTTTTTTTAAATTTTTGACTAGTAAACTTGGCCTTATGTCCATTGTGGAAGTAGGTAAGATGATCGTTTTTCTGTCGCATCATAATGTTTCTTGGAGGAAATGCTGGTAAACAGTAGAGTACCTTATACTTCTATCCAAAATGTTGCATGTGGTTTTAGGGGATGGAAGCAGCTTGTATTGCCCTTTAAATAAAAGTTGCAAAGTTAAGGAAGTGGCTTAAGTTCATGGGGATCTGAGAGCTTTAGAGAACTTCCTAAAATTGTATTATGAATAGCAGGAGTGTGGATTTAAATGAAGTAGACTGCTAATCATAGGTATTGGTGATGAGTTGAAGGACTTTATCTTGCAAGGACAGACTATGGCGAAAGGTCTGTCTTGCACTTGTGAGTAACAGCAGTTAAACTGAACCAGAGAAGGACCTTCATTTTTTAGGTGCTAGTCTTTATCTATAAAGGGGGGAGCGAACCCTTACATGGGAAAAGTTGTGTAAGCATGTTACAGAACGGTCATGGTCGTCAGCACACAAGTAACCACCTACCCAAATGCGTGCCACAGCGCTGAGCTCGTGCTTTCAAATCTGAAAAATTCAAATTTCACACAACTGTTCTGAAAACTAGTCCCTAAGCCCTGGTGGAAGGAGCCTTGTTTGCCCAGGTTATCCCTGTTGGACATCAAGGACAGTTCGTGCGTTAAGCTTGCAGAAGTGAGCCCAATAATTCCTAATTCCATAAAACGGTGAGAGTAGATAATTCACAGTCTGGGATCTGCTTAGAGATTCATTTTTGAGTAGAGAGAATTTTATCTTTTGTGCACATGCAGTTCAGTTTGGCCAAGAAGGTTAAAGGTGGTCAGTGTTAAGTGGGCACCTCCAAAATGTGAGCAATTGGAGGGGTCTTTGTTTTCTGAAAAACTGATCCTTTGCTTTTTTGGGTTTCTTTACTGCGTCCCCCAATCTGTTGGTCATCTGGGAATTTGCTAGTGGCTATTGCTTTCTTGGAAGGTCTGCAGAATCAAAAAATCACTTGTAAAACAGATATTTTGATTGGGGGGGATGTTGAAGAAGAAATCCTGTCATTATCATGTATAGGCTTATTATTTGAATGAGGCTAGGAGCATACAAAAAGGATAAAATTCTGTGTTCAAAGGCTTTCAGTCTTCTTAGAGATATGTGCTCAAGGGTATACTCTCCTGATTTGTTTTAATTTGACTGCTTTACTGGCACTAGATAATATCAAGTGTTTATTATGTGTGATTTATATGGATAAGGAAAATACTATTCACTGTTTCTCAGACCAGGAACAATGTTCTTTACACATGGGTTTAATACAGCTGTTGTGAGCCTAAATAAATGCTGCTTTTGAATACGCGCACAGATCCCGTGTAATTATGGAGCAGTGTGGTGTTTATGAGAGAACCTGCAGCATTGTTGAATGCTTCTCAGCTGATGTTTGGATAAAACAGATAAGCTGGAATATTGTCTGGAACTGATCATCTGAATCTTGGGGCAGATTTCTATTTCCTTGTTTTCAATGGCTCTTTACTTAATCAGTGGGACTAGTGGGACACGCAGCATAAGGCTGTAGCCATGGATAATGGGTTTTGGTTGTCTGCATGATATTTACAGCTGAAGTAGTGAATGGAAATTTTGAGAACTTTTTTTTTTAGCTATATTATGCAGAGAGAGGGGTGAACAAAAATATTCTGCAAAACGAGTAAGTTAGACCAGTTCTACAGAGGGTGGCAGGTGGGGTTTATGCTAAAACAGACATTCAAAAATACTTGTTCCGAGCTATTTCCGCACACAAACGCCCAACAAATCTGTGCTTCGAGTTTGGTGTTTATGCATGGGAGGAACTCCACATAATGAAGAACAGATTTGTGGATATTTATCTGACTTCAAATCGTTTGACAACAATTTGATCGTGATTGTCCTGGTTTCGGCCGGGATGGAGCTAATTTTCTTCCCAGTAGCTACTTTGTTTTGTATTTAGTATGGGATTTGGTATGTGAAGAATGTTGATAATACACTGATGTTATTAGTTGTTGCTAAGAGATCAAGGACTTTTTTTAGCTTCCCAGGTTTTGCTAATGTGCAGGTGCAAAAACCTGGGAGGGGTATAGCCAGTACAGTTGACCCAAACTGGCCAAAGGAAGCATTCCATACCATAGATGTAGATGTCATATATAAATGACTTTTGCTGTCCTAGTAAACTGTCTTTATCTCAACCAATGAGTTTTCCTTTCTTTCCAATTCTCCTCCCCATCCCACTGTGGGGTGGGGAGTGAGCGAGCGGCTGCATGGTGCTTACTTGCTGGCTGGGGTTAAACCACAACAGTGATCAGCTTACCAGTGTGGGGAGACAGCTGTGCGTCATCCTCCCCGTATCCTCTGCAGTCTCTTGTCCTGGTGTCTGCATCCACTGCTGAGTAACTACACCGGGGTGTTCTGTTTTGTGTGGTTTGTGGTGTAACGAGTGCTGATACAAATACAAACGGGAATATAATGTATTTTGCTAAAATAGAATTTTTTTTTTTGCTTTTGTCTTTTTGATCCTCCATTAATACATGTTGTCTTGCTTCTTGCTCCCACATTGTGCAACTAATTCTCCTCGTTATCTCTCCTACTAACAAATATTAAAAGAATGAATATGCTTCACAAATTTTCATCATGATAAAATTGTTTGAAATGTGCTGCAACTCTGGGAAAACAGTTTGTGTTACCTCATTGGTATGGTGAGTAATTGATAACCTGTGAAGCTACCTCCAACTTCACTGAAATAGGGCTGGGTTTTTATTCCCTACAATCTGTAGAAAATGGTTGAGATGCCAGCATAGCTAATGAAGGTCTGACACATGTTCTCCTTATTTTTGTTTAATACCTTCCTCTAGAAGTAGTTGCATTGAATGTGACCATACAATTTAACTTCAAGAAGTTTGTGTGATGTTCGCCAACTGGTTTAGTGTACTAAAACAGCAATTGCCATTTATTTTGAAGCTTGAGGAAAAAGTGTTTTTTTGAATGATTAGATTTACAATGCAAGAAAATGTTCCCCACCAGGCTTTAAGTAGGTCGGGATCTCTGCCACCCTTAAAAAGGAAATTGCAATCTGACCGGCTCAGTGGCCAGCGTGGGGTGGGGGGAGGAGGTTTTGGTGTGGTTTTCCTTTTTTTTTTTTTTAATAAGTCAAAACATATTTGTTTTTGAGATTGTTTCACTAGCCACATGTTGTATATTGTAGGGTATTTCAAGACATCCCCGAAATATTTATCGTGCTGTGTCCCACCAAGAATGTAATCTTAAGGTCTCCACTGTTTATAAAGCACAGTCTATATTTTATCTCATGCTGAGAAAAGATGTGATAATGGTTGTTTAGGGATTATGTGAAAATGGAGTGAGGAATGACCCTTAAAAATGGGTAGGAAGTAGGAGATTCCCAAATGAGACTAGGGAGGCGGGGAAGCTGTTTAAATTGCTACTGTTGGGATTTTCTAATGAATATCTCCTTTGCACTTACACTGGGGAAAATGAAGATGGGTGAGATTAAGAAGCTTTTTCAAGAAAACGCAATAAAATCTGTTGGGTTACAGAAACTAAAACTAAACCTGTAACTCTAACTTGCCTTTATTAGTGCTGCCGTTTCAGGGGCTGCAGCCACAGAGTGTTACAAGGTGTTTGTGATGCTGAAGATCATTAGTGGATCAAAAGTGCTGGCTCTGGGAAGTGACAGGACGCAAATGGGCTTTGGGCACAAGGCTAGCACGGACACTCCTAAATAAGCGATCCATTGCAACAAGAGATGCCTGGCTTGGTTTTGGGTTCATTCTTTACATCTCCTTTAACTTTTTTAGGTTTCAAAATAAGTAGATTTGTCAAAACCTTAGTGTGGGGTTGCAGGGCTCTGTGTGGCTGTTCAGGGGCAAACGTTCTGCAGATTTCTCTGAACAGTCTAACGGATGGCTCTAGAAGTGCAGGGAATGACGCCAGGGTCCCTCGCACCCCTGTTTCTGTGTGTGATTACATTGAAGTGAACTTGTTCAGCAAGCCCTGAATGGTTTGTTAGATTTTTTTTTTTAATTATATGTATCTTGCATGTCAAAGAGACATTATTTTTTCTACATTTTCAAAAATAGAAAAACACAAACCTTTTACTCTCTGCAAGTGGATTTTTCTTTTTTTTGAAAATGCCAGTCTGTCTTTATAAAAGATACTTGCCTATGCTTATTTCTTTAAGGATTAAGTCTGTATTTGGATGAAAGATGGCAATGTTACTGAGTTGGGTTTTTTGTTTGTTTTTCTTTCTTCTGATTAGCTTTTCTGCAACTTAATGTTAAGAATAGTTTAGACTCTGCTCTGTAAGGTATTTAAGGACTGCGTACAGATCATTCTTCCTTCTCTGACATCCAGCTATTCAAATTGTAATAGTAAAGACAACAGAGATTTAGCAAGTCATTCTAAATGGTGCTTTAGGGCAGGAAATAAAGAATGCCCTAATCAATTGAAATTCTAGTAGGGAATTGTGATATGATGTAAAATTACCTACACTAGTCTGGGAAACGGGAGTGGGAGTGCTCTCAACAACAAAAATACTACTGAGTCCTTAGTATTCAAAGGCTACTTGTGCTTTTGGTCTGTTTCACTGAAAAGGCAGCAGTCTTGGGAAGAAGTTTGTTCCCTAAGGCCTTATCGGACTGATGAAGAGGCGGGAATGACGTTTTGTTGAGTCATGAACACCACCTTTTGCTGCACAGAAGTTGTTCATCTAAACTTGTTTTACTTGTGAGCTAAGGCATGGTGTAATGCAAGGTGTACAGAAGTATGCATCACCTAATATGTACTTGCTACCAGAAGATTTTTTTACATTCTAGTAGAATATATATCCATATTAAATTACATGTACTCTCTGAAATAAGACAAGCTGAGAATGCTTACTCTCTACTTTTCTTCTGTGCTATTCTATCAGCTATTAAAGTGATGCAGAATGGTATGATCTTGCCTCTCTTCTTTTTTTCCACAAGGTGAAAAAGTTGATCCAAGTGAATCAAATTTGGATCTCTGAGACTATATATATATATCATAGTTTATGCCAGATAAGATGAATGAATTGGTTATTGATAAAAGAATATGAATCTGTGTAATTTATGAAAGACTGCTTTAGACTGATGGTTAGGAGTTATTTCTGTTAGGAGCAGATGCTAGAACATCTGTGCCATGCATGTTGTCCCTTTAAAAAAAATTCAGTATTCAAAGATGCATGTAATATTTCAGTATCTTCACCAAAATTAGCTTTTCTCTCTCCTTTTTTAATTTTTTTTTCCTGAGTTGTCTCAGGGTTTCAGAATTTAAAGCACGTAGCTAGGACCAAAATCTAGATCAAATCTAGTTGAAGACAATCAGGTCATCAAATCCTCCTCGTGAGCTTATAAAACTTCATTTTGAAACTAATTTTTTGCCCTGTTACTTCTGTTGGATATGGTTCCAGACCCTCACTGTTGTGGCTGATGAAAACAATGATTTCCAGTATAAATTTTTACTCTACTGGTTGGACCTGTTTAAGTAGCTTTTTCTGCTGTTTCTCCTCTGATAAGCCAATCTTCCCCATCTTGTGATCATCTTAGTTGCCCTTTTCTTCATTTATAGGGTGAGCTCATCTGTTTTGAGTGTGAGTGACCAGAACTGCACGTCATTTCAGGTGAAGTTTCCTCACATCCTGCTGGTGATTCCGTCTTTCTGACAGCAGCAGCTCTTCTGATACATCCTTGGGTTGCATGTACCTTTTCATGACTGCATCACATTGCAGAGGGACCATGAGCTACTATTTAATTGGCATAGGGGTGTCTCTTCCTCTCCTTAGTGCTCTTTAAATGATGAGCTCCCAGTGACTTGTGACTCGTTTCGAATGCATGAATTTGTTTCAGTTGTGTTGCCTTCTGTTTCTATTGTGGAAGGACTTGCCTGTAAAGTAATCTTGTATGCTTTGTTTAAAATATTCTGAAATAATGTGACACACTTTTTGGCTCTTTCATTTTTAGCAATTCTGAAAAATACTTCTTACCCTCTGTCGGCTACCCCACCCGTTCTTGTATTGCTTGTGTTGTAACTGTGCTTTGACTCGCCTTTCTAGAGGTGTGTTGATCAAGCAGCTTTTAGGGTACCCTGAAATAATGACGGACACTTTATGGGTCATGTTCTCTCTCCTTATACTTTTGGATTGAGCTAAAATAGCTGGATATGCCCTAAAAGCTTTGTAAGAGGGAAGGGAAGGACAAATTTTAATAAACAGCACTGTGTGCTGTTGAATTCGGAGCTTGGGAAGAGAGGAACAGCTTTTTATGCTCTCCCACCCAGTGGCTATCCCCAGTAACTTAGTTCTGGGGTCTTGGTCAGACAGAAGGGACCTTCCTGGGGGTCCCTGGCCATGCTGGGCATCTCCACAGGTTTCATTTACTATGGTTACTTCCATTGACACTGGTGAGGAGCCCTCTTCCAGGGGAAGTATTTATCCTAGAGTTGAGTTGTCTTGCCTCGGATGTTATTACGCAGTTTGTAACGAGTGTGCTGAATGCTGGGGAGGGTCTTTTATTGCCAGAGTTCTTGAGGATGCGATCCTACATCAGTCTAAGCTGTTCAGCGATCGCCTGCTGTGGTGCCATCCTCCTCCCTTGCTTTGCAGCCCAGCTGTGCTGGCGCTTATGTCACGGGCATGTTGGCAGTTGGGGTATCTCCCTTCGTTAAAGCCCTCTCAGTGTCAATACGCAGGTGGAAGCTGCCTGAATGGGAGCATTGTTTGTGGGATGCCCTGACCTGTCTGAAGTCTGCAGGAAGTTTGGCTGCTGAACTTGTTGGGACCTGGAGTTCACTTGAGGGTTCTTCTAGTTCTGCTTTGAGAGCAGATCTCAAAGCTGTGTTGGTATGTAGTGGTGTTTACAAAAGTGCCTACCCACGCTGCTGGGCACCTAACTGCATTGTCTGGTACTAAACACAGTTCCTGTTCCCTGTTCTCTTCATGCTTCAGCTTCCCTAATGAATGAGTCTTAAACATGTCTGGCTTTCAAGACTTTCATGATAGTGGTGAGAGATATGCTTGCTTTGCCTGGGATTTTATGACAACATCCTGCTTAAGCTTTCTCTCTCTGGTTGCTTGTTCCTACCTTCACTTTGCCCATTGCTATGTGCTGGTGCAAGCATTTGTGACCTATGTGGTGAACCAAATGGGAGAGTTCATCTGGCTGAGAAATAACCCAGCAAATAACCATGTGGCTGCGCAAATGTTTGTTTCTGGCCTGCGGGAGAGGACAGTGTACGGCAGTGTGAAGGCAGATTACAGCAGCTTCTTTGGCATTGGTGCTGACTTAACATGTAGAAATACAATTTTGGTGTTCCTAGGCTGCATATATAAACTCAAGGTTGTTAGGACTTTTGCTGCTCATGAGAATGGGACTTGATGTCTTAACCTTTGAGTTAGGTCACTCATTTCTGACAAATTACATAAAAGGGAACAGTTGACTTTCTTGTATCATAAAACAAGATCTATGCAGGAGCTCCCACGTAGCATTTTGTCATGGTAGATTGTCTTTCAGTCTTTTCAAACCAAGCAAGCTTAATGGTAGAGAGGACAGTTCTCCGCTACACATTGCTTTTTGAGCGCTGACAGCATTTTCAGAGCTATCCAGAACGTGGATGATGCAGACATTGCTCCAACAGACTGTTGGGGTTTTTTTAGTTGTTTTTAAGTGTATGTACATACACCCACACTGTCTCTCTGGATTTGAATAGCTTAAGAAAACTGGACTGTGTACTTTTTATGCTTCACGTGAAATATAAGCCTATGCTTTTGGCAGAAATTTGGCTTGGTTCCTCCCAAAAGATGAGAGATGAACCAACATATGCAGATCATTCAACAGGTACCTTTGCAGGACATGGGTAAAGGTTTTGATCTTTGAGAGAGTTTTAAACACTTGCATGTTTCCCATTGAGACCTCAAACCACCGTTGGTTTTATGGAAAACCTTGGTCATATGCCTGGTTCTCTTACAGATGTGTGTCTCACAACTTTATCTTCTTACTTTCTGAGATTAGACTTGAAATATGGGAGTGTCTTGTGACAAGCCCTCAGTAATGTAGTCAGGATATCTCATCATGCCACAAATACCTTTTAATTTTTTCTCCTTTTACCATATAGCTGCTTTTCCTTGTCTTGCTTCCACATGCTGTCGTTGCACTGTGAAATGTGTTGAAAGTACAGAACAGAAGGTGGAAGCCTTGTTTTGGATCAAGTAAACGATTTGTCGTGATTATTTTGGGTCCCCAAAGCACTTATTTTCTGTTGTCTGTGTTTTAGTTTTTTCTAGTGTGATTTCTGGCATATGCAGGTGTTTCTTAATACTAAGTAAGTGGATGCTCAAAATACTTGAGTTAGTAAAACCTGTCAGCTCTGGGGGCAGTTCAGCCCACACCACGGCGTAGGACTTTCTCACGAGGTGACAAATGGATATGGAAGGAGAAGGGAGCAACGTATCTTGTATGGAGTTCAGTGTGAGATCTTTTAAACTTGTTAACGTTAAGTATGTTTGTCTTGTGAGACAATGGGCAATGTTGACCTGGAACACATCTTAAAATGTGCAGTTTCTGCATTTTAGGCAGACATGGAAAATTCCGTAATTGTGTTCAGGTATGCTGTGGGCAGCTGCTGATCCAGATAGCTACCAAATTTGATGTTTGCTGAGAACCCTGAAAACTTGCAAAGGTTCTTATTCAAAGAGAATAAAGCATAATTAAAAGGTTATTGACATAGTTGAATTATTATTTTAGTGCATGTGTTTGCCCAGTAGACTGTAATGGATTTGAAGTAGTTGTTCTGGTACACTGGGTAAATTCTTGGTTGATTTTGGTATGCCTAGTCATTGTGAAAACACTTATTTCTCAATGCCACATAGCTGCTCTTGAAGTGTCAAGAATTGGCCTGTCAAGTATTGGCCTGTTGTTTGACCAAACTGACATAATTGTGCTGTAAGACATGTTTTTGATGATTGTGTGCTTAATTGACTAGGCAGCAGTATCTCCTAAGGAACCACTTTTATTTAAATACCTATAGAAATATTTGCTCTATACTATTCAGAGTTAATACCATAAAAGGTTCTTCTCTAATTTTTTTCCTAGGAAAAAAAGAAAAGGTTCATCTCCTGGATAAATGTGAGTTAAGTTTCAGCTTGCTGCAAACTCTGTTGTCAGGTCCAAGCCACTTGAAATGGTTTTGTAATGGAGATGTTGAAACACAATGGGTGGTGGAAATGTTTCTGTTTATTGTTAATTGACTCAGTATGTCTTTTTTTTTTTTCTCTTTTTTCTTTTTTTTTTTTGCTTAAAATGCCAGTCATTCAAGGCTGTAGTTCAACCACTACCTGGTCTACTTGCTTTCTGATGAGTGCAGTTGAGATGAACTGGTGTGTGTATCAGAGTATGTATATGGGTGTTTGGAAAATAGGGTTAGTTGTGGCTGAGTGTCTCCTAAATTTTTGAGGTGTCTGGGCTCATTTAACCTCCTCCTTTCTGCAATACAGAGCAGGACTCATCTGATAGAACAAAAATGAAACAAAAGTGTGTGCGTGCATCCTTTTCCCAAATGAGATAAATAGTCTAAAAGAGGGATTGTGTGCTCAGCAGCTTGGCAGATGACGCTGAGAATTGGTGTAATGCGGATACGGGCAGAGTACTGGAGTCGTCTTTTGGTTTTGCTTTGTTGTTTAAAGGAGGGGTTAAGATCAGCTCTCTGGAGTCTCGATATTTTTGAAAAAAAATTAAATGTTAGCAAAGTAATCTCTGAGATTTTGCCGTGCAGTGCATGTTACTGTGGGCTGAACAGAGGGGAGCTGCAGACAACTGAAGATAGCTTATCAACAGTGTTTAAAAACCAAAAATTCTCACCTGTTAATTGATAGAGTTGTGATTTTTGCCTGAAACCCGAGATGTGTCTTATTGCCATAATAAGCTGTAATCTTTGCATGGCGCGTGGGCTGCTTGTGAGACCTGTTTATTTACTAGTTGAAGACAGACCCATCGTGGGGTTTTCGGCCAAATAAGGTTTTGAAAACATTCCGAAGTTGTCTCCTTACAAGGTAAGAACAGCAAAATGTCCATCGGTAGGACTTCACAGAATCTGAACAGAGAAAGAGGGAAAGAGTAATTGGTATCTGCTTCTCCCAACTCCCTCTTGTATTTGGTGGGCAGGGAAGAGATGGTCCAAAACACACAGGCAGCTACTTCTGCAAGTATTTGAATAAGGATTTCTGAATTTCTGACACTGAGGTGTGAAAAGGAAAAGACTTATTTTTGTCCCCAACTCCCTACTCATCTGCGAGCTACTGATCTCCTTTATTCCCAGGCTCTCAGAAGTGTTTGGTGTCATTGCAGTCACGCTGCTTTCTCTTTCCTCCGCTTTTGATCCCTAACCTGTAGCATGGGAAAAAACTTGCTTTCGCACAGATCCCTTAGCTTTTTGGATCACAGAGATCATCGTTGCCCCACACTCCAGGAAGAACCTGCCTTCTAGGCTGTGCCCATTAGTCCAGCAGCCTAGAAAATAAACCTGCAATGGCCAACTGCGAAGAGTAGGTGAACTCTTAGCTACGTAGCAGAAACCACTGTGGGTTATGAGGACTTGCTAAGTGTACTGAAGGTTGCGAAATAAACAGGTTTGACAGCTGCTTGCTCCAAATTGGGCCGTTCTTGTCTCAGCTCAAGAATCTCTGTACAAGAACACAAAATTGTCTAGCCCAAGCTAAGCAAAAAGCCTGTGAATGTTTCTAGAAGCATCTTTGATTTAAAAATCTAGATGTCTTTCTGTAAGCTTTCTCACGTGTGTGGGTTTTTTTTCCATTGGTTTTTAATGTTCCCTCTCCATAAATCAAGACTCATTCCATTTCTGTAAGTAAATTTCCCTTTGACATCAGAATTGAGGAACAAGTGAAAACACATCTTTTTTGCTGATTCTTTCCATTCCATTTGTTTATGGTTCAGGTCTTGGCTATATGTTGAAGGCTGTATTATTATTTTTTAATCTAAACTGTTTTTTCCATAGTAGGAGAGGATCATTTGTTTTGCGTGTTACTTTAAACAACAGAAGTATCTTGGTTATAAAAGTTGAAGAAGAGGGGCTTAGAGATTCTAAATATTTGATACTGTTTAATAAGTATATCTACTAAAAATAGTCTTTGTAAAAAAGGGTAGTAACTCATTCTGTAATATTCCTAGTCAACAGTAAAAGCCGTAAAGATTTTTTTTTTTCTGAAATGATTAATGGCTGCATGTCTGAGGTCCTGCAAATTTTTGCTATGCTCAGCAGAATCTAAAATTTTAAAAGAAAGACTATCTTGTACTCCTGCTTGTGAAAATAGCTCTTCCTTTATTCTGTTTTGTTTGCTCTCTTGCCAGCCAAGCTAGAAAAGTAAGCAGCACCATCAAGCTATGCTAATCTTGTGAGACATTTTCATCCGTTCAGCGTCCAAGAGGCTCAATTCCTTATCATCCCTCCATGAAGAGTTTGTGCGCATGCGTGCGTGGAGAATGCAGGATCAGGCACAAATATTTTACCTTTTGAAGACGCTTTGTCCAAAACAAACACTCAATTCCAGTAGGTGTAATTTAGTGGATAAATATCTAACAGTTTTCTGGAGAGGAACCTCTGCTTGTTTTCTGCAATGTACCAAAAGCATTTTTAGTACAATCCTGATCCTGAAGTCCTTGGACGCTGACATGAAGGCATGTAGCACTACTTGTACATCAATGGTGCCAGACGACCTAGATGGTTTATTACTTGCTTTCTTGAAAAATGTGGCATCATTCTAGACTGCTTAGGGACATTTGTTTAATATTTCATGGGGATGAAAGGGAAGAATAAGACAGCTCAAACCAGTGTCCATGGAAATGAAAATGAGCGTCCTGATGGCTATTATCCTGGTGTGGAAGACCAGGAGACTTATTCCTGGAGGTGTTGTGATTGCTTTTGTTGGTGACATTGCTAATAGTCTTCCTGTCGTCCACACATATGTAGCTCCCTGGGCATTTTGTATTGATGTCTTAACCCAGATTACCTATTCTCAGGATACAGATTTAAATCCAAAAGGTAATGAAAGATTTTGGTGAATGTGTGAAACAGAATACAGATCGCAGGGGCCGTACAGCCTCAGTGTGCAGACAAGTATTGGCAATATCACACCCTGAGTGTTTGTTTAGACCTCATGTGAAGCTGTTGTCTTCAGACATACTCAGTTTTGAACAAATGTATACATTTTTAAGCATGAACATTTGTCATGGTTAGTTCATATATGTAGCATGTATGCATACATAATACCTATATGCATCTTAAAAATCACTGATTTAAGGCTCCTAATTTAAGAAAACACTTGGCCACCTGTTTCGGCCATGATTTGAAGGGGAGTTAAGCAGGTATTTCAGTGCTTTGCTCATTTGGGGAAAGCCACGTATGATGTGTTGACCAATGAAAGATGGACTGAATGATGTCCTGCTTCTGTAGTCAGGCTGTCTTTACGCTAAGGCAAATGGAGAAGAGTTGGACTGGCAAAGAAATGGAAAGATCACTGGAATTGATGTGATCTATGTGCCATGAGGGAGCTCTGTAATGCCAGCTGTGGTGTTGGGGTGTCCCCCTGTGCTGCCCAGGATGTCTGGCTGTTGCATGGGTTGGGTACCTTTGGTGAAGTCACATGAATTGCTGCATCTCTTAAAAAAAACCCACCCCAAAACCCCAAACTCATGCTGTATTTTTAAATTTGACAGTGCGAGATAAATTTTTTCAAGTCACCTTTTGAGATCTTTATTTGAAGACATGAAATAATTTAAATCCACCTTTATTGAAATCTGCCTTCCTGGTGTTTGGGTATGCTCTGGCTTTAGCGGTCTGCAGCAAAACCAAAAGGAACTCATTTGAGAGGGATTCAGGAGATGGCTTTTTTCCTTCCTCAAGAATCAGATGGAAATGTGTGACCAAACGTGTTTGCTATCGCTGGGAAAGCGGCTGCGGTTTGTGGAGGCAAGAATGACAGATCTGCTAGGAAGGAAGCTTGGGATCTAACTGTGTATATTAAATCTGTCCGGAGATGGAGAGGAGGCAGGATGTGGACTGAGTCCAGGTCTGCCCTTGACTTGTCCCATATAACCCCTTTTGAATTCAGAAGGAATTATCTATGAATAAATACAAGGGTGGATGTGCATGAGTTAGTGAGAAAGAACTCGATCAGCTGATGTGGGATTCCCATAGTGAGGTGTTGACTCATCTTTTTTTGTATGGAAAGCTGTTTTCCAGCCTTCGAAACACTGGTTCCAGTTTGGGAGGGCATTGAAGCACTTGTATGAAGTGCTTTTCCAAGGAGGGATTTTTTCCATAGATAGTCGAGTCCTGTGTAAACTTGAAATGTCTTTGATTTGGAGGGGGGGGGGGGGGGGAAGTGAAGTAGTTTCAGGTGCTACTGTCTGTGCATAATATCTTGCACATGGAGACCCTGTTCTGTTGGTCCTTAGGCAATACCAAGATAAAAAAACAATACAAACACCTGCACTTGGATCCACCTGCCAAGTTCTGTAGGTTTACACTCCCTTTTCTATAACTTAAAAATAGGAAAGAGGAGGCAGGTTTTTTTGCTGCGCTTTGGTTGCTGTGTTGAGAGAGACGTACAAACAGCATGAGCTGCCAAAACGAAGGAGACAGTGAAACTGTCCTTATGTACTGGGCTGTTGCATGCACAGACAGGTTGGAGGAGGAAGGAGAAAACCCTTTCCCTGCCTTGCCTTCTCTCGTGTGTTTAGTGTTCCTTCTACCGCAACAGTGAGCTAAAATATTTCCATAAAGAAGCATACTTCTTGAGTTGATGTCCCAGTAACTTCTGAATTTCAGGCCTAGTGTGCTAAAAGGCTTGATCTTTCCCTTCACAGATAAGTTGTATTTAAATGTGCTTGGTTTTCTAACTACAGGGATTCGGGAGCGGGAAAATGTCCAAGTAAATTCAAGGTTTGCTCTTTAATGTTGGCAGCTGCTGTGCAAGATGCATTTTGAAACTGTAGTTCTACTTGTGTTGACAAAAAAAAAATTGCCTTTTTTTTTTCTTGAATCATAAGATACAATTGCATTTGTTTTGCACTTTCTAATCTTGAAAACAGAAGCTGGGTAAAACTGGTTGGCTGTAGCCAGCTCTGCCTCTGTGAGTACTGGAACCAGTTTAGTTGGGGGTAGGTCAGCAGGCTGAAAGTTTTGTTTAAGATCCTTCGCAACCATGTCAGTATTGTTTCTCTTAACTTGTTTAGCTTTTGTGCTGGGTTTGTGAAGGTACAATACAGCTTAGCCCTTAACGTACAACTGTTTTGGCTTCAATATACCAAAGCTATAAATAGACACCCCCTTGCCTCCCCAGCAGTAGGAAATGACTGCAGCAGGTGTTGGCCTCTGCTAGAAATTTGCACATTATTAGTACCCAAGTACTTTTTATTTTTTAAAATTGGCTTTCTTGTTGTGTGTTCTTCCTTTTTTAAATGCCAACTGACTGGTCAGCAAGCGCCTTGTTAAAATCTGAAGTCTTCATTAAGACAAAAGAAATAAAACCAGAACAGTATTTTTGGTTTATTTCTGTGCAGCCTCTGTGTGAAGTATAGTTTATGTGCAATTTTAAAAGTATTAACAGAAGGCACAGGAGAGCTGCATAATTCTGGTCACTGGTTAAAATGTTATTTAGATTCTTTTAGCTGTATTGGGCTGGAGTTTAGCTCAGATTTCTTATAGCGGTTCCTCCATGGTAACATTGGTAGATGCTTGGAAGGCTGTGAGCAAGATTTGTATCCCTGCTTGTGCTGATTTGTACCTTGCGCTGTGAATGGCATCAAGAAAATAAATGGGGCTTTTTGTGCAGTGAGGTGGTGGTCAGAGTAAATAAAGATATTGCAGTCTGGTCCATGTGAAATGAGTTTGATGGTGTCAATAAACAAGCTTCCCCTTGACACAAACCCCATCATTGTGTTTGGATTAACTTTCAGTCTCAGCAAAGAGGCTGAGTTGTTTGGGCAGAGATAATAAATGCATTTGTGCTGCTGAGATGTTTCCTTTCAGCCATGGTGGAGAGCCCTTGCCTCCTTGCCACTGTTGGGTGCTGAAGAAATGGTGAAATCAAGGGGAGATGTGCTGTGTGTTTATAGTGTGTGTGTGTAAACAAGAAAAAAGGCGGACAATCTTGTGTTTCAGTTACTGTTTAACAGGTGTCTGCCTTTCTACCCCTTCCTTTCTCCCTCAGATGCGAGAGCTGTGTGGAACTGCTGTTTGTGAGAGGGGCTGGGAATTGCCAGGAGTGCGATACCCCCCTGCGGAAGAGTAACTTCAGGGTACAACTTTTTGAGGATCCTGCTGTCGACAAGGAGGTGGAAATTCGGAAGAAAGTGCTGAAAATGTGAGTGTCATCAGTTAAAAGAGCAAAAGGTGGATGTATTTCATGGATCACCATTTTAAAAAACTGACTTACTCCTCTGGTAGTACAGAAGAGTGTGTGTGGGTTTTTTTTTTTTTTTTTAAAAGTGACAACCCATAAAACTTGACTCCATTTAACATGGAGGGATTTCAGAGAATCTGATTTTATGCAACAACTGAGGACTGAATTCTCAACTTAGCCTTGAGGGATTCCTGCTTAGCATTAGAAAATGTTGGGTGTTTCTATGTGCCCTCCTTTGGCAAAGACTTGACTCCTAAATGGAGATGATTAGATATTGAGGACTACAGCTGCTTTCCCTTTGAGGGGGTGAACATGGGAGTGGGGCAAGAAACAGGACCTTGATTGTTTTGTTCTCTGGGGACCTCTTCTGACAGTTGAAGGCCAGTTCCCTTCAAAATGAAAATGGACAAAAGAAGCTATGTTCATATTGTTTTCTACTTCACACAGCAATTGTTCGTGGAAATGCTTCCTTACAAGACTTGTATTACTAGTCTGTCATGCGGATTTGAGGGTTCTTGGGATTGAGATAAATGAGGTCTAAAATTGCGTCTCGCTCCTTGTGGCCAAGAAACAACATTTTATAAGGAACATAAGTGAGACAGTGGTTGTGTTGGTAGAAGAGGGTCTGATGGAACGTAACAAACCTGGAGAGAGTTGTGTGTGCAAAAATGAATGCACAGGTAAATTGTAACCTTGGCAACCTTTTTAATCTAAGTCTTAGTACAATACTAAATGAATCCTAAGACGTTGCTGAGATGTGGAGAAATTGCTTCATTGAATATCAAGATGCTGATGTGGAAAGTAGAGATAATTTTGATGTTTGATTGTAAAGTCTACTGAAGTTAACAAAAGTCAAACTGGAATGAAGTCAACTTAGTTGACTAAACACGTACACGGAATGAAGTGTAGTGAGAACAGAAAACGCTGTAAAATGCTTGGCCCACTTGGATTTGCCAGATTAGTTTTTAGTAGGCAGAAAAAATGTCCCCAAATTGGAATTTTGCCCGAGTTCTCAGGATTAGATTTTTATACTCCTGGGTGTCACGTATCTTGGTCCGCAGAGCAGGCAGAATCTCAGCTTTGTATTTTCTTGGGAAGAAAGTCTGCATGTCTTGACTTTCAGAGGCTGTCCATGTTCTAGTAGGATGTCCCTTCATCTTTTTACTTTTTTCAGCTATCAAGAGTTGGATGAGTTCTGGAATGGTCTGTTGATATGAAATAAGATAATTCTGTAGCATTTTCAGATTGCTGGTGACATATGCTTTCTGTTGTTGGCACAAAGCCAGACTCCCTTTTCTGATACTTCTAGAAAAGCTTTTCTTGTGGGTGTTACTGTTGTCTCTGCCTTTAACAGGTTTCTCATGGTGGAGGGATGGCTTGGAATTAGTATATACTAGCCTCTGTGCTCCTGTTTACCTGTAACCCTGGAAAAGGAATCAGCAAAGAGTAGGCAAAGATAGCCAGGATTTATGCCAGGCTGGCTCCTTTCCTTTGAAACAAGCACTTCTGTCTCCTTTTAAAGATTCTGTATGTTGCTCAGTTGTGGGGTCCACAAAGCACGTAGTTGATAAAACTAGGTCAATACGTAATACACTTGCAGCAAGAGCCTT
Organism: Phoenicopterus ruber ruber; assembly: GCA_009819775.1. NCBI lineage: Eukaryota > Metazoa > Chordata > Aves > Phoenicopteriformes > Phoenicopteridae > Phoenicopterus > Phoenicopterus ruber. Next base: position 7,554,901 of record CM020219.1, read on the forward strand.
ATTGAATTGAAATTGCATCTTTGTGTGTTATATAAAAACTTGTTTCTCTTCTCTCAAAGATACAATAAAAGAGAGGATGACTTTCCCAGTCTAAGTGAATATAATGATTTCCTGGAAGAAATAGAAGAAATTGGTAAGTCTTAATGCTTGCATTTTTGATGTGCTGCGCTCATGAGACCATAGGCTTTTATCTTCTGACTCCGTTGCCTATGAGAATTCCAAGTTGAGTTTCTGTAATAGGATTTATCATAATATCAGATGTTTATCTAATTACTTTTTTCTGTACATTTTTAATCATATTTGCTGAACTGTAGGACATTGTTAAGTGAAACATTTTATCTGCCAGAGAAAAAAAAATATGATTCAAAGAGGAAGTAGTGCTTTATAGCTGGAAAAGAAAGGCTTGCAGGGGATTGTCAGTGCTGCACTGGGAAAGATTAAACAAAGAGAGGAGAAACTGAAATTTTCATTCTATGCCTCCATTAGCTTTATCTACCATGACAGAAGCCATATGGTGTCTTTCATCATTTTTGCTTCTGCAAGTACAGTAGTTGAAACTGCTTTGAAGCTGATGACCTTACATACCATTGTGGTAGCATTTTATGTTGCTGTGCAGGAGGAGAAGGTTTAGGAACAGACGTTGATTTCTTTCTCTTTGGATTAGTTGAAGCAGAACTTTGCCCTTTGGGAAGGGACTATGTTATCAACAGAGTTTATTTTCTTCTTAGTTAGGATGACTTGTGATTTATGGTGGAGTGATGGATTTTGCTTAGAAAAACAAGGATGTGTTCAAAGGAGTGACTCCTAAGTGGTTTGTTTCTTGGTTTTTATGAGCTTATGAGGCTTTTCCTTTTTTTTTGTCCTGGAGGAAGAAGAGGTGGCTTAGAACATGTAGGAGGGGCAGTGAATGTGATTTGAAGGCAAACATGGAGATGCCACTCCCCTTCAGTTTCTCAAAGGAGCCCTTGCTCCTCTTTGCGCTGTGGTGTTTTGTAGAAATGTATCCAATACACTTACTGCTCTGAGTAATGTATCATGTTTTTGTTGGCATCAGAATGCTGAGGCTGGAGAGCTAAATCGTGTGGCTGGGAAACACCAGGCACACTCATACGGGTCCAAATATCTGGAGGAGACGATGTGGGTGTAGTTCTGTTTGTATATTTTTTTGGATGGTGCGAGGGAAGGAGGGAATGAGTAGAAAGAATGGTTGCATCTTAGCCAGAGGATCCTGGAAGAATCTGTGTGCTCATGGAAAGGAAAACTGCTTTTTATTTATGTAATATTAAATACAGGTTTCCCACTTATTGGTGTTGCAGGGGTTTTCAGCATCTGCAACAAGGGAGTTGAAGTTTTGCCTGAAATTGCCTTAACCTCATCAATTTGTGCAGAATGTTATGATTCTCCAGGTCTTGGGATTAGGCTGTTAAATTTCAAATGGTTCCAGAGCTTGTGCTGGTAAATTGGTTTAGAAGCAGCAGAAATCACGGCTGGTCTTTGTAACCTTGTGAAGAAGAGTGAATTTTTCAATAGTTTTGCTGGCCCTGCAAATGCATAATAGAGAAGCTTGATAGATAGAGTTGTTAGGAATTGGAGTTAGTTGCCTGAAAGGGACACCTGAAATACTAAAAGGTATAGGAGGTCTGACTACCTCCTAGTTTCTTCCTGTAGCAGCCAGGGTGATGAGAGGAAAGAAGGGGTGCAGTCAGAAGGCTCTTAATTTTCACCGTCAAAGGGGTCATTTATGATCTACTAACTTCAGGCAGGGAAAGAAAGGGTGTAGTCATGCAGCGCAAAGTTTTGCCTTGTGGGGCCAATGTACAGCAGCTTGGCAGTAGCTGGTGGTGGTTGTTCAAGCTGCCAGGTTAGGAAGCTAGGGAGCCAGAGAACTGGATTTCCCCTTTCTCCCCCTGCCCCAAATTTTCAGTTTTTCTGTGGGAGGGTCGAAGTGCAGCTTTACCCTGTTTTCTTTTTGCTGGTAAGTTTTGTTTTCTAAGTTGTTGTGGGGGTTTAAATGAAGCAGTTGCTTGGCAGAGACAAAATGTAAACATCCTGCATAAGTATACTTCATGTGACCCTGGCACAATTCTGATAGTTTTTCCAAATGTTTCAGGTAGGTCAGCTCCAACATTTGCAGCAATTGCACTGTCTTACTCCATTGATGTGATATATGACCTCACTTGAAACACATTTTCCCCCTTCATATCAGGATTGTTATACCTACAGACTTTTTCTATTTAAAGAAAAGAGTTGGGTGGTACAGCAAAAGTGTGTGTGTGGGAAGGTCAAACAAACATTAGGGTAGTCACCTCTTAAGATTTCTATTATAAAAAACACATTTTTGAAGTGGTTTAGAATGTAGCCACTAAATAATGCTTTGGGCTAAAATGTGTTATACAAGGCTTTAAATAGAAACCACATTTTAAAGCAAGTTTTCCCCAGAAGAAAAATCAGTTGGACAATTTGAGAACATTGTAAACACAGTTTGTTGTCATTAACACTAGGAAGAAAAATAAAGTGAAAGGGTTAAAACCTGCTTTTGGGAAAGATGTGGACAACATCTATTGGAATAAGTTAGGTCTATGCCCATATGATGAGTGGGGCAGGGTTAAACCTTGGAGTGTTGCTACAAGCTATAATCTCTGGACATCATGCAAATTTTGCTTGCTCTTTCTACAAGGTTTTCTTCTTCCCCCAAGGTTTTCTTCCTCCCCAGGATATCTCCGTAGCCAGTTTTTCCAAACCCGGTGTGTAAGCTCTCCAAAGCAGGGCCCGCCTCCTAGCATGTGTATACACACTGCCTGGCACCATTCTCCTGATACCTGAACGAGGCCTCTAGGCATTACCGCAACACAATTGTTAATAGTAATTATTGCTTTTTAAAAACATTCAGTACATTCAACTTGGAAAGAGGCTACTGTATTTGTGCCCTTCGGATTCCTGTACTCGTTACTTCTCTAAGACTTTATGCAATACCAGCTGCCTAGTGACTTGTCTTGCTCAGAATGTTTATCTCGCAAGCAATCTTTGAATAGAAAGGATTTTGATATCTATGATCGCTTGTGGGTTGTGTTGTTTATTGTTTTGTGGGTTTTTTCCTCTGTGTGTGTGTGCACGAGGATGGTGTTGCTGGTCCTGACAATGGGAATAACCCAACTGGAAACTGGGCAGCTTTGGTGAGACCCCACCTGGAGTACTGCATCCAGCTCTGGAGCCCTCAGCACAAGAAAGACATGGATCTATTGGAGCAGGTCCAGAGGAGGCCACAAAGATGATCAGAGGGCTGGAGCAACTCTCCTGTGAGGACAGGCTGAGAGAGTTGGGATTGTTCAGCCTGGAGAAGAGAAGGTTCCGGGGAGACCTTATTGCAGCCTTCCAGTACCTAAAGGGGCCTACAAGAAAGATGGGGAGAAACTTTTTAGTAGGGCCTGCTGTGATAGGACCAAGGAGTAACGGTTTTAAACTAAAAGAGGGTAGATATAGGCTAGACATAAGGAAGAAATTTTTTACAATGAGGGTGGTGAAGCACTGGCACAGGTTGCCCAGAGAGGTGGTAGAAGCCCCATCCCTGGAAACATTCAAGGTCAGGCTGGATGGGTCTCTGAGCAGCCTGATGTAGTTGAAGATGTCCCTGCTCATTGCACGGGGGGGTTGAACTAGATGACCTTTAAAGGTCCCTTCCAACCCAAACTATTCTATGATTCTATCAAAGATCCATTTCAGTCATCTGATCTGAACAAAGATTTCACTACCACACTGTTCCAGCCGAAATGATCTTTCTTAGACCTATAGGGCTGAGTGATTTCAATCATTTATTACTATGCTAAGGTATTTTTCTGGAAAATTATTGTCCCAATAAAAGTCAACTGAGGCTAACCAGAAATAATTATTAATACCTAACTAGATTTTTCTGGCTTAGCTGTGGGTTTTCTTTTGTTTCTGATAATTATTTTATTACAATCCCAGAAATGTTGGTTGGAAGGGACCTGTTAAGATCTATTCTGTCTTTTCTACCCCTCACCCCCCTTCTACCCCTTTTAAAAGTACAGGGGCAGAGATTGGCCCAGGCATCAAAAGCACCAACAGTAGGTGCCACAGTAGCTTCGGGCTCCCCGGGCAGACTGAGCATGTGGTTGTGTCTCCCCTCGTAGCGCTCTGCCCAAAGCAGTTGCTCTTCTGCCATTCCCGATCTCTAGCTGGTGCTTTATGAAGGCGATGATCAAGGAGTTGTTTGTAGCAGGGTGGGAGCAATATTTTTTTTATAACAAACTAATACTTACTAATTTAAAAATTTTCAGCAGGCTCATACGAGCAATGCAGATCAAACACTGTCATCAGAGTAATCATCTGCTGTCTTGCCGGAGAGGGAATGTTCCTGCTATTTGAATAGCAAATATTTTTACATGGTAACATTACTGTCTCTTAAGGAACTAGGAGGAGAAGTCTCAGAAAGTTTGCAGTATCTCAGACTAAAACAGGGAGACTTTGATGGACTTAATCCTGCAGTGGAGTGATGTTCATTCATACTGCTGCATCTCTGGACAAATTATTGTGCCATAAAATTCAAATTTTTGTTTCATTTTCTTTTTTCTTTTATAACTAGGAAAAATATTTTTCTGTTTGTTGTAGAATTGCATAATGAATGTTGTTTTGAAAAGCAGCGAAAGACTCCCTGTAGAGGCTGAATTTCAGAAGTAGGGAGTTTTACCTAAATAGAATGAAATGTTTCAGAAAAACACAATAGTCTTCCTGTTATACTTCAACAGATGTCTCAAGGCAAGTCATTTTATAAACCAACCAATGTGAGATGGATAAGTAGATAAATAATTGTTGCATACAAAACAGCTTCTGTTTCTTTTCCCTGAAGGGTTTCAGGCCTCTTATATCGGCTTATGCTATATTTCAACATGGACAAAAATAAGTCTGGCTTCTCTTTAAAACCTTTTCAAACTAGCCATCTGCTTTGCCAGTCATAGTCAGATCTATACCAAGATTTTTTTCAGGGTAGGTGTAGCATATGAGTTTGGTTTTTTTAACTCTTTCTGGTTCTTCTAGTTTTATAATTTGTTTTGTTGTATTTTTTAAAAAGGGAACATATCAAAGAACTATATTTTAAATACACTTCTGGCAAAACCCAAAGCAGACTAAACAGAAAAAATAGTGCATAGTCCTAGCTATGTAAAAGGTAAGATGTTGAGTGTTAGTGACTGTGTTCTTTGATTTGATACTTGTTGGTTTTTAAATGCCAGGTAACTTGTGGAGGGGACAAGGGAGAAGAGAAAGAAATAATTATTTTTGTGGCCTAGTGCTCCTTATAAAATGGACTTGTCAGCTGTAATTGCAGGATACAACAGCAAGAATTTGTATTCTCTGCATATTGATGAAAAGACATTTGGGGCTCATGAAAAATACATGAGAAGATGTTGGAAGATGTTTTGGCTGCCTGGTTGTCCACTGATAACCACACAATGTCAAAGAGCATAGTTTGTTTTGCTGCTAGGGTGTTTATTGTAGGAGGGAAGATGTTCTTTTCCTTTATTAAAGGACAACTGTTGACGCTGATGTTGATGTAGAGACATCTAAGTCTTAACACTGTTGCAACAAAATGTAGCTCTTCAGTATTTTACATCATGAAATGTGGACAACTTAATGTTGAGGAGCAGATGCTGACGACTGAGATAATGTTCCTCTTCAATGACTATGAATTAATATTCAGCAGGAGAAATCCACTCTGGTCTTTGAGGGTGCTGGAAGTATGAATCTTATGATTGCTGGTGTCCTACCGTATCCTCAAGTGACAGAGTAGAGTAAGACCGACAGAGCAGAATTGGTGTGGTGCAAGGAGATTTGATTGTTGAGAGGATTTTACCTGTGGTTTGTTTCCAGCCACAGCAGGGAAACAGAAGGAGAAATAAACCTTCTTTCACCTTGCTGCGAGCAGAGCAGTGGGCATTTAAGGTGGCCGTGCAGGTGGATATTGAAGATTTCTTAAACAGAAATGATGCAGAAACAGATTTCTTGCATGGAAATGTTACTTCATATCAAGTAGCAAGATAAACCCACTTTTGTAAGTATTTCTAAATAGAATAGAATAGACTATTTCAGTTGGAAAGGGCCTACAATGATCATCTAGTCCAACTGTGTGACCACTTCAGGGCTGACCAAAAGTTAAAGCATGTTGTTAAGGGCATTGTTCTATTGCCTTTTAAACACTGACAGGCTTGGGTCATTGACCACCTCTCTAGGAAGCCTGTTCAGTGTTTGACCACCCTCTCGGTAAAGGAATGCCTCCTAATGTCCAGTCTAAACCTTCCCTGGCACAGCTTTGAACCATTCCCATGTGTCCTATCACTGGATACCAGGGAGAAGAGCTCAGCACCTCCCTCTCCACTTTCCCTCCTCAGGGGAAGGCAGGCATCTGCATATGTCTAAAATTTGCCTGCTTTCCCCAATATGAGTTCTAAATCTTATGGCTTGTGTTTTACAAACATAGGTTGTGACTAGTTGAACCTATTAATAACTCTGAAAGGAAAATAAACCAAACCACCAACCTCATAACATTTCAAGCAGCAATAGTTGCAAAATCTGGATCATCAGTTTATTGCTGGATTATTTTTAGAGAAATACCCAAGATGTTCAGGAGCCCAAAGGCATTTGGCATCTCATCTTGCTCCTCCTCTTGCACCTGAAGGTGGCATCTGGGCATCCTGCTAGCACAGCATGTCTCATATGCTATTTCTTTCTTGTGTCGTCATTGAAGAGTTTAGAGAGCTGATGTGTGGATTTAAGTTGTAGGAAGTGCTGACATTCCCATGCAGCTGCTGTCATTGCAGAGCCCTGATCTGGTTGTATGCCAGCATTTTCACATGACAATTCTTCTCTACCATAATACCCAAATATTAAGCTGCTTGTCAGCTGGGAACTGTAAGCTGGAAAGTTGGAGGTCAAATCTCCATTAAAATACTAAAAATTTACACTAAAATAATGTGTTTTAGTAAGGAAATGCTGCTATGACCAGAAAGTGTATGTATGGTTGCAATATGAAATTGGAAAATGTTGTTATGCCTTTTGGAGAGAAAAAAAATTAAATACATTTGAAATGGGTAACTTGCTTCCAAAACCCAAGAAGCTGAACTTTGAAAGGCTTGTTTGCATTATAGCAGTGCCCAGAAGTTCCACCTCATCTGAGATCGAGAGATAGATGCTGCATGTAGCTATAGTAAGGAGAGACAGCAGACTATATATAGGAGAAAGCAAGCTTTATTCCCCTGCTCCTGGTTCTTACAAGTGGGAGACCTCCAGCATAGAGGCTAAATGATCTGCCCAGGAGCAGTAACAAAGTTGGAAATTCAACCCAGGTTTTGATTCCCAATCAAATGCTTAAACCACAAAACCTGGCTGCGTCTCAGATCGCTTCTCAGGTGAGGCTGATGGGGTGGGGGTGGAAGAGTTTGGCTGTTCTGGGAGCCAGGCTGAATTAAAATGTCAGTGCTCTTGATATTGTGCATTATTTGGAAAAGGGGGGAAAAAAAACCCCACAGCATTTTGTTTGTTTAAGGTTAGGAATTTCTTCAGCTGTATCCTGCTTGGCCCTTTTTGCTGCACTTCAAGGAAGGACTGAATACTTTTGATAAGAGTAAGATGATGTGGTGGTTCAGTACTCCTGGAAAGAGAGCTTTTTTATTCCCATCTGTACAATTCTATTACTTCCCTTGCACTGTCTCTGGCACTTGTCTGGCCCCTTCGTTGAGCCAGGTTACTGGAGGGTTTCTTTTGACACTGGAAAGCATCCAGGTAGTCCTGGAGTCAGAGCAGGGGAAAGGGCGAAACCTGTGCCCGGGATGAGGGACTGCCCCTTTTTGGTGGTAGTGAGCTGCTCTACAGCTGGGTTTGTACAACGGAGCTGTATCCCACAACTCCAGCATTTTGGACCTTCCCTGTTTTCTCCCCCCACCCCCATTTGCTCCCCGCTTTGCTTTCTTGCTGTTTCCTTTGCTGCTCTCAACTGGTTTGCCGATCTAGGCTATTCATGGTTTGTCTTATGTGGAACCCTCATAACAGGTAATTTCTGCCATGTTACCTGTGGAGAGGATGAAAGAAGAGATATAATCTTTACAAAACTGAGATGTGTGCTGTTCTGATGAGTAACAACATGGACTTCATGCTTCCTTCCATTTCTCTCTAGCAGCCTTATACGAATGACTTGGCAGTGGTGCACGTGCCCAGGGTTTGTTTGGCCCAATCTCTTGAGAACCTAGAAAGAGAGAACTGAACCAAAACCTTCCAAGTTTTGTGCTGGCATTTCCACTAGAACCTCCTTCCCTTCCTTAGGGTTTGCCTTAGTGCAGTCACTGTGCTGTTGTTTTCTTGGAAGGATTTATCAAAGACAGTGCAATTTTCTCTACTGGTCTTGTAAACTTACTGTAGCCATGTGACAAAGCTCTTCGGGGCTTTGAGTGCTGTACATTGGCAGTCTTCAATAGCTTTAAGGCTGTGGGCATGAGCCCAGCATCCCCTCTGGATGGTGGTCACCAAGCGACTTCCCAGTGATAATGGCTTTCAGTTGGAATTCACTTGACCCACAACTGAACCAGTGACCTAGAGGTGAAAGGCTCAGGCATTGTATCAAATTACTAATCATCCAAACCATCTACATCTTTCAAGCTGTTGATTATAGAAACTGTTCAATTTCTTGAGGTATCTTCTGTGCCCTGTGTAGATAATTGGGAATGTTGTGCTAAACTATGGAGCTTGCTGGCCGACCTTGCTTGCTTATAATTACATGAGATATAGTCTGTCACTATTGGGAGACATCAAAAGAATGTCACTTCACCTATTAATCTGCAGATTCCTCATAATAAAGGTAATTGTACATTGGTGCCTTTTAAGTTATCAAATGATGTGAAAATTTTTTATATACCTGAGAATTTGAACAGTCTCTGTAGTCTTCGTGCATTAGATAATCTTATGAAATGGAATGACTTCATTTCTAACCTTGTCTTAATATATGTTTAGTCTAATTTAATTTTATAGCAATCACTGTGTTCTTAGCTGTAAGTACTACTTGAAAAGGTCAATGGTTTATGAATAATGTTATGATTATTCATGTGCATCATTATCACAAAATAGGATGCAAAACTCAAATTTTCGTCTCCTATAGATGTATAAACCTAAAGGAACTCTGCTGGCTTCTGTTGAAGTTTGCAGTGATTTAGCAGATTGTCTTGCTTTACAGGGCATATTTAAATAAATTCTGTTATTGCAATGTTTATATCTGGTGCTAGAAGGGATAGAGAACATAAGAGTAGTATTTCTTTGTCATAGTCATGCATGCCAGCCTAATACTTTCTGTCTTTCTAACATTTATGCAGTATTTAACTTGACCAACAATGTGGATTTGGAGAACACCAAAAGGAAAATGGAGATGTACCAGAAGGATAACAAAGAAGTCATTCAGAAAAATAAGATAAAACTGGTTAGTTAACTTCTCCTCTCCCCTACAATTTTTATTCATTAGTTAAAGAATTAAAGGATATTCAGAGTACTTTCTGTAATATCTTAAAAACAAGTCAAAGCTGAAGGCACTATGCAGATTTCACTTTGTATTCAAAAAACGTAATATGCCGATATTCTGCGATACTGATATTTAATGCTGCTTAAAAAGATTAAATTGATAGTTGAAATGTAGTTATGCTTTGTTTTGGGAAGGGCTTAAAAAGAGGGACAGGCAGTAAAGTCTGCATCTAATACATCACCACTGCATGCGTGCTGGCAGTGTCGTTGGACAATATCCAGGAGAGACCAAGTTCATTCCTATACCAGGACAATCATTCCTTTCTCATCCAAAGGAAAAAAGGAATCCAGACGCGGATATTATGAAGCTCCCAGGAGAGAGATGTAAAATTGAGGAAAAGCACAGGTCTGGCTTATGCAAAATTTAAAATGAAAGATGTTGAAACAAACATTAAAACTTTTGTTCAAGAGCTGATAACGATAACATCAGGAGTATTGTATACATGATCTGTATGTAAAATGCATGGTTCTTGGAAGATTTATTCACTTTAAAATATGGCTCAGTTATCATTTTATTCTTTAAAAATAAACTTGCAAGCATTTCTTTCTGTAAGAAAAGTTTAATCTGTTAAATATTTTTTCAGTATAAAAATACACATTGTTATCGGTTCTTGAAGGAAAATGTCTGCCCCGAGTGTGACATAACAAGGTTTTGTGTTTGTATTCCAGTTGCACTAAGGACTTGCTTTCAAATCAGTAGGGGTGAAATCCTCACTCCCCTGAAGTCTGTGGCAAAACTCCCAGTGATTTCTTTAGCTCTAGGATTTCACAGGAGGAGATTGGAATCTGAAAAATGTTTGTTTGAACCTCTTCCTTTTAAAGGCAAGGAAATTTCCCTAGGGGTCCATCTCTGATCTGTTATCCCGTCTCTGACACTGTGCAATATCCTATGCTTCAGAGCTTGAAGAGACCTGCCAAATCTTTAGCTACATGTCTTATTTTACAGTGTAGGTGCAACCTCTAGGGTCACCATAAGAATAGTGTGCTTTGCCTGCAGCCCACCTTCCGTTCATATACGTGACTCGCAGACAGCCTGTGCACTAGCTGTGTGATCATATCGAGCAGCACAGTAATGCTCTGTAACCACCCAAGCCCCTTGGGCCTTCTGTTTTCTGTAGTGTATGGTCTTGTTGTGCTAGAGGCTGTCTGGTGGAAGCCAGGCAAGCCTGCATGAATCCAGAGTTACTGGAGATCCGGAAACATTTCTCTTTTCTTTCTTTTTCAACATTTGAAACATTCAACATTTCTTTTTCAACAATTGAAACGTAATAATAGACTTGACGCAGTTGCTATTACAAAAACTGCATGATCTTGCCCATAAATGTACCTCTCTCCCAAAACCTGAAAGGGTGCTCTCTCTCTCTCTAGCTCTTTTTGGCAGGTTTTGGAATGTTTTTACTCCTTAAATGGTAAAAGGTGTCCTAATTTCTCACCTAAACTTCTTATGGCCAGTCATTGTCCCTTCATTCTTGGACTGACATAAATTTTTCTGTCCACTGTAATAATTTGCTTCTAAGGAATATAGATATTATCTGTCTCTCTTGGTGTTTTTGTTACCCTTTGCCTGTTTCAGTTTGAATTTGTGTTTGGCAAGCAGGAGGGACCATGATTGAATGCAGTATTGTAGCTGAGATCTTAACAGCCTCTTATAAAAGAACACTGTTTTCCCATCTATACTGGAAATACATTGATGTGATCCTAATATTGTTCTTCTCTTATGGCACTATCATATGGGAGGTTCAAAATCAGTGGTGGTCAAGTAGTCATCGTGTTTTCTCCTCTTTGGTTTCTAATTGATGAATTAGTGTCTCCGAATCTGTGCCCTTGTAAGTTATTTTGATCTCACTTCTGCTACTTCTATCCTCATGAGTATGTCATTCTTTCTTACAAATCAAAATATTAAGTTACGGAACCAGTCACTTCAGGATTTGAATAACTGCTTGTTCTTCTGTCAATACAAGCCATATTTTTCATCTTTGTAGCCAGTTCCTAATGACCTTACTACTCATGTACTAACCCATCTGTTAGATCTGTAGATTTGATGCAGGACCATCCAGAGAAAAAGTTTAAGTAGGCAGGTTTGGATAAAAAGGTAAAGAACTCTGGGAGAAGGAGTTCTTGTTGTTATAGATTGAGAGAGAGTTATATATTTTTATATACTTTCTATATATATAAAACCTTGCACTCTGAGTGGGCTATAGTTTTCCCAAACATGCCGCCTTCCTTAAATACCTGCTGTTCTTCAGTCATAGGGTAACTTGTTACTTCCTACTTTGTCACTAGATGTTTAATTTCACTTGCTGCTTTGTTCAGTCTTGAAATAGTTTTGTCTGAACTCTGTAATGTGAGTGTGTTTAAGTTTTCTTGATTGTCCTTTTTTGAATGTGAAATATTATTACACTTTCTATTTACTACTTCCACTTGTCTTCTTGAATTTACTCCAGGCTTCACCATGATCATCTTTATTTCTTTAGATGTTGGGACTGTGTCTAGGTTATCTCTAAGCTTGACACAACCCTTGCTGCCTATTGAACTTGTCTCTCTTCTGTTTTACTGTTTTGTTTGGTCTTCCTTTCAGAAAGAATGTGATCTGACTTGTGATAATTTTTCCTTTTCCTGTAGTCTGATCTGGTTTAGGTTTGTATATCAATTTACTTATTTCTGACTATAATTTTTCTGGGCTGGTTCTTCAGACTAGGTATGTCAGCACTTCCCTACAAGTTTTCTTCTGTTTCAGTGCAAATTCCAGGCAATCTTTAGACATAAACGTGAAAGAGGCTTGGAATGTCTTAAAAACCCTGAGCTCTTCAGTTCTGTTGACTGAACTAACTAGATCCCTTAATTCTCAGAAATAACCTCAATTAGCAACTTGGGGATTTTCTTGTTTATTTGTTTCCTTTCATTAGATGCAAAGAGAATCCAGTTGCAGGTGGTCACTGGTTGGTGACCAGCTCTTTACCAGTGTCACTGCTAGTTACAAAATGAAAGCAGCTTCTGTTGGCTCGGTGGCAGGTGATGAGCATCCAGGAGTAACTGGGCTTCACTGGGACCCATTGGCTTGATTTGCCTGGTAAAGGGATGTTTTGCAGCATATTCTGGCATATATCGGATCGCTATACTGTACAATTTAACTTTAGGTCTTTTTGTTACAAGAACAGATTTTACTAAGCTCTTGGCTGCAAGAATGTTTTGCTGAAACTGCTTCCACAGATTAATAATCCATTTAAGTTTTATAAAATTTTAATTAGCTTTGCATTTTTACTGAATCTCCTTTTGTTTTAGTATTTTTGGTGGGGAAGATTTGGAAAATGTTTTCTGTATGTTATTGTCCTATACCTTCTTACTACCCAGCTAATGTTCTTTTAATTCCATCTTCTGTATAAAGTTGTTTAGGTGTAATCTCCCCCCTGCCCCCCTCCTCTTTTTTTCTTCCACTGTGATTTTCAAATACAGATTACTTAATAGTTCACAGGTTAAAAAAAAGACTTCTCAAGAAGTAAATTCTGGAAAAAAACCCTAGTCACTATGTGCTAGTTCTCTTTCTTTTCTTATCTTCTTTTGTGGCATATGACTTCAATCCAAGTTATAGGAAAAATTCCTCATTTTCTGGGATTGTGACTTTTTTACAGTTCATGCTTAAATATGTTTTAGCTTATAAGCTTCTCTATTAATATTCACAGATTTGTAATTTCTTATTTTTCTTCTACACCGTTAAGCACACGGCATACTTTGCACACGAGATGCAGCTGTTCAGGGGGGCTATCAGGAACAGTATTCTGGGATCATATTTTCAGTCACCCACTTACATCACTTGAGAAGTAAGGTGTGTGGGAGCAGAGAGGGATGCCTTCATTTCAGCAGTGAAGGTGTAAGGAAGCCCCCTTGTCATTCTCTAACATTTAAAGAGTCACAATCCAAATGGTTACTTCCTACTGCAGAGAGCAGCAAGGAAAAAAATCTAACTTTGCACTGGACAATAAGAGGAGGTAGAATCATCATAATCACCTCAAAATTCTACCTTAAAAGGTAGAATTTGGCTGTGTTCCTGTTGCTTGGTCTGTCCTAGGTTCTTTGGTAGGCAGTAGAGCTGTGGGTGAGCTCTGTCCACCCAAGGAGGAAGATTGCTACGAGTTGATTTCTAATTTCCATTTCAGACACGGGAGCAGGAAGAGCTGGAGGAAGCTTTAGAGGTAGAGCGACAGGAAAATGAACAAAGGCGACTGCTCATACAGAAAGAAGAACAACTACAGCAGATGATAAAAAGGAAGAATAAGCAGGCACTCTTGGATGATCTGGTGAGTAACAAAGCCACAGGCTTTGAATGCTCAGTAGCAGAGCAAACAGCGAGCACATTGACATTCATCTCTACCACAGTTAACTGTGTGGAATTGACACATCTGCCCCTTCTGTTTCCCTGTCTTGCATGTTTAGTGTTGCTGTTCTCTCGCCTGTCATTCATTTCAATGTTACAAACAATTCTGGTTTTGGTAAGCTAAGAACTGGAGGAAGAACCTGGCAGTGCTAGGTTAACGGGTGGACTCAATGATCTTAAAGCTCTTTTCCAACCTAAACGATTCTATGATTCTAAGAGTGCTTCTGGGATTCATAGACTTAATTGGACTCATTGTCTAGAATGTTCAGTGCTGGTTAGAAATTAATTCTAGGAAAGCATTCTTGGCTGTTTCAACACAAAATTAATCCTGGATAAGATTCTAGCTATGAAAAATGCAGAAGGTTTTTTGGATGTTTGAAGTAGGCTATTTTCCTGGTTGTACCTGTTCTGATTTTTTTTTTCATGTCTTTTCCTAGTGAGCTTCCATTGAAAGCTCTGCTCTTGTTGCTAATTGACATGTTGGAGGTATGTTTCAGAAATTGCTTTAGTGAGTCCAGCCATGCTACCAATTTACTTAATAGTTGACTATGCTCTTCTTTGACTGCGTATCTGAAGAAGAGCTAGTATAAAAGTCTAGATTTCTACTTAATTCATTGGCAGTGTGAAAGCCACAGGCTTTGACTGTGATCCAGGATGGCTTGCATTAGCATACCTGATATGGTGACTACTCCACCTTGAACCTGATGTGTGATAGGTGAGGTTCTGTCATGTCTGAGGCCATGTAATGCCTGCTTGTATTGCCTTCAGCTGATGACAATTGCATCTACTTTGTTGTGTGTCTGATCATGCAATTTGTGAGGGGGGTAGAGAGGAGCTATTAAGTTGGTTCAGCCATAATGTGAAATCCTGTCACTGTTGGCTTGTTAAGCAGTCCTGAATAGTGGCTGATAATCTGGTGTGTTGAAGCAAAGTGGTAATCAGGAGCTACTTCATGAGCTCAGCCACCTCTGTAATGGGGAGGCGGTGGAGAACAGGGGACAGTAACCGCATGAGTTATTCAAGCGTGAGTCAACCCTTTTTGAGTCAGAGCACCGAAATGATAGGTGGTCCCTTTGTGTTCAAAAACCACTGATAGAAAAAGACTTCTTGCCTTGAGTGTGTCATGTTCTCTTACTACAAACTTTTTTGTATGAGTTGCTCCTTTTGAAGTGAACGAAGCTTGGATTCATTTGAGGGGTGTATAGACAACTGAAGAAAAACTCCGGCTACTTCTGGAAATTGTGTTAATCTTGTCTTTGGTTGAATTTAGTACCGATTCTGCATCTGAAACGCAATGATGATGTGTGGGCATAGAGAAGCTCAATAGATGTGTTATTTAAACAAGATTCATATCTCAATTTTTTTAACACATCTGTGTGTACAGACATGCATGCACACACATTCACATGCTCTAACATCCATGAGAACAATCTGTGTGTAAGCTTGAAGGAAATCAGAAAAAAGAAGTATGTATGCATGCATATGTGTGTGCAGCTATGTCAATGTGATTTGAAACTGCTTGGCAGATTTAAATCAGAATTTCTCTCTTATTTCAGTTTATCTCACGTTGATATAGCATTAATTCCTGCTTTGTATTCTCAGTTCTTATTCAAGATACAGATGCTTTTCTACTTTTTCTGGAAAAGTAGAGTTCCTCTTTGAACCAGTGCAGAAGACACTGACAGGAAGAGAGAGCATCGATGTGCAATTTAGGGGTTTCAGGGCCTTTTTCTAAGCCAGGAGTCCTGGCAACCTGTCTTTGGTTTTGCTGAAAGCAGCTGGTGTTTCATTTTTTGTAGGCAAAAGCAGAGATGAGCGGAAAGGTTCTTTGAAAATCCCTCAAGTCTGTAACTTTGCATCCAGCGGTCTCTTTTCACTTTAAAGGTAAAAGTGCTTACAATCCACACAATTAGGAATAGTTTGAGTAGTGGATCAATTAATAAAAATTCCACTATGAACTTGAATTTAGTGGGTCAGGATAGGGTTTTTGAACTGATTTCCGACTTATTTCAATCCTGTGCTAAAACACTCTCTTAACTTACTGGAGACCAGTGGTGGTATGTGTTTGGTTTTTTTTTTCTTACACAGCAGTTAGTTTTACTGGAAACCTATTTCACCAGATGGCTTGTGGAAAGAATGGTTATAAATAATCCGTAACATGACCAAAATAGGTAGTTTTAACTGTGATTGCATATGTATTGCTATTAAAACATATCTTAATATACTAAAAACAACAGAAAGGTGATTTTTAAAGGCTGAGGAAGGAAACTGGGCAATTTTAAGTTGTGTCTGTGTTTATGAAGTCAACTTAAATTTGAGCCTAAACTTGTTTTGTAATAGTAAAGGTTTATAAAACCAACACTGAAGTGTTTGTATAATGACTTACAAAGTCTCTGGAAAACCAGCAGTTGTTAAACAAATAAACATTTCCTATGGTCTCTGAAATCCCTCTAATGCTCTGCTGCAAATCTGAAAATGAAGCTGATCATAAGTAAAACTTAATTGAGAAATGCAGCAGAAGTCAAGCATAAGCAGTAGCAGTGTAAAGAATTACATTAAAAAAAAAATCTTATGTCTATGGTTGCTGGTACTGTGCTAAACCAACAAGGATTAAGTTCTGGCTACAGTGATACCAGTGGCAAAACTACTGACTCAGCAGGATTGTGAGTGTAGAGGAAGGAGGGAAGCTGATGCTTCACCCACTGGTTTTGATTTATCTCTTGGATGCATCACCTGGTGTTGCAAACCTACAGCCCACTTGACCTGGGTCTTGGTCACTTTTTTGAAGATTCACTCCACCCCCCACCCCCCCTGTACTGGGCAGCAAGAGAAAATTTAAGACAAATTTTCTGTGTGGTGCAAGTAGAGATGTTGGATCTCTAAGAGAATTTTACCTTTGGTGCATAAATCCTAATGACTGAGGAGATTCACAGTTTCTTATATGTATTATTTGTGGTATTATCATATTGAGTAAAGGTCCCAGTTGTTTACAAAAGTGTATGAGAATAGTGTCCTGTCTTTGAAGAGTTTAAAATTTAGATAGTCCGGAAGCAGGGAAAAAGGCACAGAAATGTTTGGTGTCTAAAATGGCGCACAGCAGGCTCTGGTTCCTGGTCAGCCTGAGGAGCTCAGTGGGTCATGCAGAAAGGACCAGCCCTTGTTTGGTTGGGTTTATTTTTTTAACCTTCTAGACTTGGATAATCGGCGCTGAGTAAAATATTAAAGCACTTCCTTTATTTACTGTATAAACTCTCTCACCTGTATACAGAGGATTATAGATCTGCTCTTAGATGTCTTCTGTGTTGTGGGAATTGCCCTTACCTCTTCAAGAGCCCGTACTTCCCAGGCATGAGCAAAATGGCATTGCAGCACAGGCAGGTTTTCCCTGGGCTGTGGCATAGCTTGGAGTCAAGCAAAGGGCAAGCTGCCTTAAAGACATCAAGTGTCCCCGCTTTTACCAGAACCTCAGGGTTTTTGAGACAAATCTTTGAGATTTTTTTGCATATAACTAGCTTTGTTCATGCTGTTAGACAGGTTGTTTTCCCATACAGAAAATTGCTAGTATGGATAAATGCTTACAGGATTGGACCTTTCATGTGTGTTAATGGTTAACAGAAGGGCTATGTGCGTATTAGAAAGGACAAACAATCACGGATGTGGTGGCTTGCTGGCACGGTGTGGGTTTCCCACAGTTGTATAATCTGGTTACCGGTCATTGTGCGAACTCTTGAGAAGTTGGTACAAAAATTGGCTTGCTTCAGTTATCGTGTCAGAAATGCAGTGAATGTTTAAGGAATATGAGAGGGCAAAACGAACCAGAGAGTGCTTCACACTCTTCCCTTTTTCCCCAGCATATTAAAACTGATGATTAAAAGAATTCAACATCCTAAAACTCTGCTGACAGCTAGCAGCACATGCTGCTGCATGGTGGCTACAGACGTGTACAACACTTTGAAGATGCAGACTGTAAACTGATGCATTTGTGGTCCAAATTTTCTCCCAGTTGTACAGAAATTAGATGTCTCTTATTATTACAATTTAGGTTTTTAACCTCTTCCCTCCCCTCTTCCGGGTTAATCGCAGAAACGCGCAGGATCCTGTGCCTTAGTTGTTGTATTTGTGACTCTGGACCAGATCTTGTCATGTGAGATTTTTCTGTCTTTTGCACTTGCAATCTAGTTGTAAGACAGAGTGAGTGTAACAAAAAATAGAGAGAAAAGAGAACAGGAGAGTGATGTGAAAAGCCAGTGTACAACATGACTGTTCTTGATGATCACTTCAGAAGATTTCTCTAGGATACCGTGAACAGCAAGGCACCTTGTGGCATTAAAAACTTCCAACTTCTTACCCTGAACTGTTATAAGTAAAAAAATCACAGTCCCGTTTATCAAAGTTTGTTTGGTTTTGTGAGTAACAAATATGGTTCATAGCTCAGTATTTGCTTGGTTCCATGAAACAGAAGTATATGTGACATTTGAGGGCCCTAGGAATAAAATACTGTGCTAGAGCTGTCCGGGAAGAATCCTTCTGCACTTCTTCCCTGCTCCCAATTGTATGGTTGTTCTAGCTAGGAAGTCTCGAGGATTTCGGGGTGTGTGTGTGTGGATAGTCACATTAGTTTATTAGAAAATTACTTGGGCAATAATTTTCTCACTCTCTCAAGAATGCAGTACGTATACGTATGTTAATAATAATTCTGTTGTAGAATCATTCTATTCAGAGAGTTTAAGTAGTTCATTTGCTTAACTATTCATTTTACTACTTTTTATATATTTTTTTAAAAATTGGCTGGCTTCCCTAAAAATAAGTTGGTGAAGGAGAAAATAAATATGCTGTTGGTTGCACTTACAATAGTGCCATTGTGCAAAGCAGAGCAAGGATCGTTTCCAAACGGCCTCAGGTGAAATCTAATGGGAAACAATTTCAAACTGGTCCGAGTTCATTGGTAGAAAGAATGCGTCTTAGATAAACATCTGATCCAAGTTATACTACTTGGTATTATTCCTTCTCTGATTAAGTTCTAATTTTTTTTTTTAATTTTAATAAATATAGTTGCATTGGCCAGTTGGAATAAGGAGCCTGTTATATTGTCTTTAATGTGGATTCTATAAAAATGGTTGTTTGCAGGTTACTCTGATTTATGGGGTTGCTGCAGCTTTTTCTTATTACTGAAAATGATCGTTTTCTGTAAACTGTTTCTCATAGAGAGGATACTTAGCATTACGCTGCTCTGCTAGTGATGGCCTTTCAGACACAGCTTGCAGTTTTGAGGAATATGCAGTGTTAATTAATGTTTGTTTTGTTTTAGCATTCAAATTTGTTCCTCCTATGTTTACAGGAGAGCTCCAATCTTCCTGCTTCACTGCTTTTAGCTCAGCATAAGGACAGATCTACTCAGCTAGAAATGCAACTGGAAAAACCCAAACCTGTCAAACCAATCACGTTTTCCACTGGCATCAAAATGGTAAGACTTGCTTGTTTCTTTTTTTTTAATGCCTTTCAAAAGACTGAGGATTTCCTTATAAGAAATTTAGAGGTTATTTAAACCTGATTTGCATGTTATATGAAATAGACTGTTCTCTTCCAATTAAATAAGTAATTAGGAATTAATCTAAGAATTTCATCATTCTGTTAATTGGAATATATGAAATATTTTCATTGCATAGTTGTCAAAAAACAAGCTATACCTCGTTCCCTGAGAAGTTGTGGTGTACTTTGAATTGTTTTTCATCTCATTTGTGTACCAATTCTGGAAGCTGAAATTTTGGAAGTTCAGGAACACTTTCTTCAGATTTGCTTTAAGCACTGGAATAATCTGTGAGTATGAGATGGACAATTTAGAAAACAGTGCCGAGTGGTTAAGGACGCTATTTTCATTGTTACTGGACTGTAGGAAGCAACAAGTATTTTTGCAAATGCGTTACTGCTACAGTGACAGCAAAAGATCTGTCAGCATTCTTGTTCTTTATCACAACATGGTACAAGTATGCATCAGCCTGTGTGTGGAAATGTAAAGTTTTGGGGGGGGATTTAAGGGTGGAGGCATGAGTTACTGATCTTTTTTGCACCTTACTGGTTTCCTGTTTTGTTTTGTTTTAAATATCTGCACTTTTTTTAGACTACTTTTATTTTAGAATTGCTAATGGTAAATGATGTCTTGAAAATAACCAGCACTCTTTTTACCCTCCTTAACAAACCAAGAAGTCAGCAAAGCAAAAACCTTTGCATCAAACTAGTCTCCTGTCAATTAGTCAGTTTATTTTGTCAAGGATATCTATGCTGTGTTCATTACCTCCCAAAGAGTTCACAATGTTGAAGCATTTGCAGCTTATTTTTCCAGAAATAGTGTCACCTTTTGCAAAGTTGTGCAGATTGTTTTCTTGTTTTCCTGTAGTAAGCTGTATCTTCTTCCTTTTTCTTTTAAAATCTGAGTCTGGGGGAGATTGATATGCTTTGTGAGATGTTTTCTGTTTGTGTAGAAAAGCTAGTGGACAGAAAATGTTCGTTGTTCTGTTTAAAAAATATTCTAACTGAAAGCCTGTACTTTTTCTTGCTGTTAAAATGTATTGTTGGAATTTCTTAAAGCTGTTGGCCTGTCTTCTGGGAAAAGGAGGAAGATAAGTTTATGCCACATGATGAAGACGATGGAAGTACTTTTCTAATGCATTTGTAAATGGATATTAGATGCAGTATGCAGTAGTGGATATTTCAAATCTGCAGCCCTAAGTAAACTTCATTCAGGAATGGTGAAAGAATTGGATGGGGAGATTTCTAGCATCGTGGCATTTAAATCGTAATATTTGGAATAATAGGGGATACTCCAGATAACTGATGGTTACTTTATCAGTGTTCAGAAAGTGTGAGTAGATAACTAATGTAATTTGTTCAGTCCCAGACAAACAAAAAACCTCACCCGGACTGACATTAGTCCTAGATTAAAAAAGAAAAAAAAATTAGGAATAAAGTTAAGGATAGGAATATTTGAAGTTGGTGACTGCTATTTACGGAAAATGGATTACATCAAGCAAAACAGATTTTACCATGATAAAATTACAGGTTTTGTTGAGAAAGATTAATGTTTTCATATTTTCTTTATAGGGTGCTTGATTTAGTTATTACATGACATTGATTTTTAGACTTATATAGAAATTGCATTACATAGTAACAGTATTGATATTCTGCACAATAAATGAATTAACTGGCCAACTTGTAATTTCTAAAGTAGTTGTTGGTTACTACAGCATGGGAATATTTCTGTGGGTGTTCTGCTAGGACACAGTTCAGTGTTTGGAAGCAGATGTTGAATTTCTATGGATGACATGCAAGTTGTCAAAGCGGCCCTGTAAACTGCCAAGTTGGCCTCATTTGAATGAAATGTGTTTTAATATGGCTAAATGCAAAATTATAAATAGAAGAGTAAATAACAGGCCTTGTGAAGAGGACTTGGAGGTTTAGCTAAGCAAGTAAACCAATTTGACCCTTAGCCACAGCATGTGTGTGTGTGAGCCTCCGATACGTGAATAGTACGGCAATAAATAGAAAAGGACTTTTCCTTCTGAATGCAGTATTGGAAAGACTTATGGGCTGAAGAGTTCTGCTGACTGCATTTTGAATGCAAAAATCAGACGGAATGCAAAGAGGAGCCACAAAGGTCCTTTCAAAGGCAGAAAGATATGCATCGTACTGCGTTCTGCCTCTGGTTTAAGAGAAGGTTAAGATATGACTCAATTTACAGTAAGTACCTCCCCAACACAGAACATGCCAAATCTGAACAGTGCAACAGTAAAGCAAGAACCAGTAACCTTAGTTAAACAAATAGGTACTAAATAGGATCTGAAGGAATAAATAAGACCCTAAAGTTCACAGTATTCCACTGGTTAATTGGCCTCACTGTTAAAATTGACTCTGGAATGCGATGACATCTCTAATTCTTGATGTTTTCGGATTAGGACTGGGATGTGTCTTGGAAAGTTACTGTAGATAAATGCAAGTTGTTCGGCTCAGAACGGAGTTAGTTTTGGAAAAGCAACACAGCTCATTGTATGTGATTTGGTGCGGTTGATGATCCGTGACAGTGTATTCTAGTGACAGCATAAGGTGAATTCCCACCTGGGCACTCACCTTATGAGATGCTTAATAAGTTCCAGGTTGAGTGTTTTTCTAAAAACCTGAGATGCTCAGTCTGTTTGTTTTGCATAGTTGTACACTTGAAATAGGTAGAGCTTTTGTTGTGCTGCCCTTGAAGGGCAGCATTCTTTATAGTTGCTTTAGGTTTGTTCTTCTCTAAGCCATGGGATTCACAGCGCTTACGTTGGTGGGGGCAGCTCTAGAGGAGTACTGAGAATGTCTTAAAAAGTACAATTCTAATTAATGCTCTGTTTGGCTCAACAGTTCTGCAAATTAAGTATAGTTTCTGTGAAAAGTCTGTTTTGTGCTCACTGTTAGAGTTTTGGCAGCACACATTTAATGAATCACTATGTACGTTCTTCCCCTGTGCTTTATTTTTTCCTAATAGTTTGGCCACTGACCTTTTCTGGTGGGTGTTTTCCTTAATTTTGTTTCAAAAGAAGGGAATCCAGATAGAGCTAGCTGAGATGCTGGCTAATCCGGAGCCTGTGTTTACACAAAGGCTGTAAAAATATGCCAGTTGTGGCAATCCATGGTTTTTTTTTCAACTTGAACATGAGTGTTTTTCCTGGGATGGTCTTGGTCAGAGATGTTCTTCAGCCTGACTGATCATCGGACATGTTTCTTGGTTTCTGAATTAAGAGGCATGCCCATTCTAGTCTCCTGGGCAATGCTCAAGGAAGTTGGCTCATTTAAGGTGTCATACTAGTGCTGTGGAGTTCCTATGCTTGCAGGGGGAGGAGGGAGTGTCTTTCACTTGTAAGCTAAGCACGAGCATCCCCTATAGCACAAGACAGACAATTAGCTCATGGGGATAGGGTCTCCCTTCACTTTTCCTTTTGTTAAATTGGGGGTTTTTGCTCTTTTCAAGTGGAAGCTGTTTTTTCTTTGCAGTCAGTAACTTTTAAATTTTATTTCAGTAAATTATCTTCTGTGCCTTCCTAATCAATCAGTTTGGTTCACCTCTGTAAGTGGGGGGAGAAGGTGCTTCAGTTTCCAGCTTATCATGCTCATCATATTCAGAAATAAATATTCAGATAGTTGAAAGCCTAAAACAGTCTTATTAAATCTAATCTCAAATCAGTGTAAAGCTACAAAAGAAACTGTAGCAATCTTAATTGTTGCAGTAGTGCTAAAAATACTATTTCCTGTCAATGCTTGTACTTTAGATTTTAGTAGCCGTCAAAAAGAGCAAAGGTTGTCGGAAATGAATGACATTTCCAGCATTTCTAGGGCTTATCAGGGTGTGCAAAACAAATCTAGGGTCTGGCAATAGAACCATTCTTCTGTTTCTTGGTGAATATAGTGACCATTTCTGGTTGGGAGGTAGCTTTAATGTGAAGCTAACTTTAACATGTGAAAGAGGTGCTCATATGCATTGCACGCAAGTGGCAGTTTGCAAATGCAGCAGGAATTCATTTTGTTGCAGTAATTTAGTTTTCTTTTTATGTCTCTGGTGTTTACGGGACTGTAGGAGCCTTTTGGTGCTTGTAGATCTGTGCTTTACATTATCATTGCAGTTAAAAATGCATAGAAGTGTGAATGTATTTAACTCCTCTTTAATTCATTGGGGACTGGGAACATGCAGACCTCTGAGTCTGCAGCCTGGCTATTTACATGTTTGTAAAAAATATGAATACCTTAGACTGGCCCAGCTGCATGCTCTCTTCAGCATGTTTCAGGCTGCATGCCCTGTCCCTTTTCTGTTCCTTCCAGTTTTATAATGTTTCTTTGCTCCCTTCCCCCAGCCTCCCAGGAGACTTGGCCTCAAGTGATGGTATTCTTGAAGTAATTTCATGTAGTTAAAAACTCAATTACCTCTAATTGGATTGCCCAAATATGCAGGAAAAGAACATAGGTGTCCTCTGGCCTGTTACCACTTGGGAGAGTTTGCCTTGTACATTTTATACCCAAATACCTCAAAACTAATATAATGCATCATTGACTATTTGATTTCTATCATGGTTTTTGTTTTATTACTTAATAGCAGTGGGAATATTTATAAATAGAAATATTTAGTGCAGAGTGTTGTACATGCTTCGCCATTACCAAGATGGTCACTACCCCTCTGAATTTGCAGTTTAAATAGATGTGTCAGGCAGGGAGGGGAACCAGACGCCCGGAGGGGATGTGCTCGCCCGGGATTAGACAGCAGAGCAGTGGCGGAAGGAGGAATAGGATCCAGCCCTACTAAATTCCTAGTCTCTTCCGCCGAGCCGGGTTCCATCTCCTGTCAACAGCACCCTTGAATGGCAGCGAATTAAGAGTGAAATATCTGCCTCAGCTTTTGCTTCCCTGTCCAAATCACAGCAGCAATGCTACATTTAACTTTCTGTGTGTCTGAATATTACCAGGATTTTATTCCCATTCTTGTAGTTTCAGGCTATTAGTAGCTGAACGCTGGAGAGAGCAATGTGCAGTCTGGAGCAGCCAGAGCTTGCAGGAGGGAGCAGTTGAAGCGATATTTCAGAGGAATGGATCTGTGTCAGACACAGGATGTCTAGGACACCTCAGGAATGCACGTTACTACTAAGCTGAGCATAACAAGTGTTAGGGAATAGATTTCTTGCAGTGTTACACTTGCAGTATTATTCTAACGGGAAATAACATTCTTATTTTATGTTATGTGGAGCTATTTCTTTTAAAATGTTGACCTCATCAGCTCAGGTCAAATTAACTGTTCTTCATTATTGCCTTTTCCTACAATATTGCTTCCTGTGCAAACAACTGCTCAGCGGCTGCTCCTGTTTTTCAGTCTGTTTCTTTTATAGCTTGTGGAGCAATTATCCAAAATGCTGTTCCAAATGCAAAAAAGTCTGTCAAAATACCTTTTTAATCAGTTGTGCTCCTTCAAAGTTGCTTAGACATATGCCAGGTACACTGAGGTAAGTGAAGTGCATGTTGGACTATGGTTTAGACTATAACTATTGGGCAGGTCCTGAGAATGCTTTGCTACCCCATCTGTGTGACCAGGAACTGTTTCAGCCTTCCAGCCTTGCTTTGCCAATTCTTACTGCTCTGTTTTGGTTGGTTTGTGGGTTTTGGTGTGGTGTGTTTTGGGTGTTGTTTTTTTTTTTTTTTTTAAGTACTTTTAGTATTTGCCTAAAGTTAAAAAAGAAATTAAAAAATCAAGCTTATTTCCTTTCTTCACTGTTAGCTCAGCTGATCTATATTCAGGCTGAAGCACTTCAGATGGAATTGATTTCTTTGAGATGTGTGCTAGTCTGAGTTTAACTGGTGGTGTATTTTTAATCTTCATTTGGCTCATACTACGCACATTTCTCTTTTGCAGCTGGGTGGAATATTTCCCTTTTCACAATACTTCGTGGTTTAGAATCACAACAAAATCACAACACTTATTTTCAAGAGGAAGCAGTGTGTTTAGGCGTATAGTTTCTCTCGGAATAGACACACTGGTTTTAGAAAGCATGCATGTAAAGGTAAAATTTTCAGTGGCACTGAGCATTATCTAGACCTCCAGCAGGAGTCTGGCTGAATCTGTAGTACAAGGCTGCTGCATTGCCCTTGCAGCGTTGGCGTCTGCGTGCACGATGGCTGTATCCCAGCCCAGTGCTTGGACACGCTGGCTGGGCATCAGTCCCGTGAAGCAGAGTCCCATTGCAGAGGAAACCCAAATGTGCCGGTGAGAGGGGAGTCGCAGCACTTTCCAGCAGGTCCCTGGATGAAGATGCTCAGATAACCAGCACTGCTGGCCAGGCTGTGAAAGCAGCTTCCCTGGAGTGGAGCTTCATGAGGGGTCCACGTTCGGAGAGCAGGTGTGTGTAGCCCTGTAACACCAGCTCTGCTAGTGGGATTCTGCAGTTGCTAAGCATCCTCTCATGACTCCTAGTAAGAATATATATTGCACTTTGCTTTAGCTTTGAATTTTTGTCATCAATAACAAGATATTGTTTTTAACAATGAGCATTGCATTGATCCGCTGAGAAGGATTCCTGTTTCTGAAAAGCAAAAAGGGAAAAGAAATAGTGGCTGCTGGATATCCACCATCTCTGACAATACATGGATACAGAATTCCAATACATGAACTCAGGGACACTAAAAATACTGAATGATAGTATTCCAGTTAGGGCTAACATACTGGATTTTAACAGTGATCTAGAGTCCTGTGATCCACGTACTGCTCACTTAAATCTCATAGGATTAGATATACAATATGCCTGCAACTTCCGAGTAGCATGGTGGAGAATAATTAGCAGTAGTAAATACATTTGTCATACTAAATCTCTATCCCTCTATTTTAATAAAGGTGTTTTGTTAAGAGTCAAGCACATACATGCAGAACTGTGCTTAAAGGTTTTGAACTCTGGTTTTGAAGTGTATGCCAGATAAACTTTGTCATCTATCATCAGATCGCTTCCTGTGCACTCCAACCCACGGACTGAAGTCTGAAACATTTAATTGGGTTCTGGCCTTCCTATGTAACTACTATTATATCAAAGTGTAAACATTAAGCACATTATGTTGACTTAATGAATATTTTTTCCTAATGTAGGTAAGAAATGTTTTGGGGAAAAAAACCCCAAAGTAAATGACAGTATTTGTCATTTCCCCTCCCCTCATTTACACAGTGCTGGCCTTGGAAAAGGAGACTGGATTTTGAAAATGCAGTTCTATGTCTCCGTGTCTCTCTTTGCAGGATTTCTGTTTGCAATGCCTTAGGAAAGATGCCATAGTCGAAATTAAGCTATTTGGTGGATAGACGTAATCAGAACTGCTTGACCCGATTCTGTTTTATGGTTGGGCTCTCTTATACTGCTCTGTTAGAATAAATATTTGTTCATTTGCTTTAAGGCTCCTTTACGTGGCTAAAGCAGCACATGTTTATATACACATATTAGTATAAATACAAATTAGGCCCATAAGTTTGCACAGCTGTAATGACTGGAATTTAGTAAATGAAATAGTGCCAATACTGTTAATTGTACAGGAGTGAACAGCAAGACAAATGTACTTGTTAGTAAAGTGGCTGTAGCCAGTGGTGCAGCAGATCTACCCTTTAGCTGTCACTTTTTGGAATGGAACTGTTCTTAGGGCTTGGGGTTTTTGGGGGGTTTGTTTTGTGTTTTGTTTTTTTTTTTTAAAGTGGTTTTTTGTTGTTGGTTGTTTGGGTTTTTTAATCTCCTGTTTGATTTATGGAGTTACCCAAGAGCTTGCTTGCCTGACTCTTTACCATCAAATTTCAGAAGTACATCTGTGTCACACAGCATGTTGTTTTGGTCCCATGAAAAGATGCTGTGTAGGATGAGGCTCGTAGGGAGAAGGCTGCTGGAAGGGTTCGGCCAGGCTCTCATCTTCTCCCCTGCCTGCACGGGAGCAGACACTGGGACAGAGCAGCAGGAACTGAGCTTTGTGTCCTAATGTAGGATGCCCAAATTCCATCCTAAGCAACAGCCAGACCTGCCACTAGCTACGATAGCACAAGGACACGTTGTAAAGTGATCTAAGGGAAATGCCGTTTAAATCAGCCTGAGATCTTACTATTTCTGAGTCTTATAGCTCTGAATATGCTATTGCTTGAGTAGGTGTTACTGTGAGCAATAAGGAGAGATCTGACTGAAAGAAAGAAGGTGGCTGAGAGGAGAGTCCAAAAAAACAGCTGGCAGGGAAATAAAGAATAATAAAAAATTTCTCAATCATTGTTTGTTTTGGAAAGATCATGCTTTAAGCACATGGAAATACTTTACACATTTGAGAAGTGCTGACTTCCTACATGCCTTGTGAAGGAACAGCAAATCATTCATATAATGTAAACACATTTATAGATTGTTCCAATATAACTTTTTTCAGTGCTGCTGTTCTTTTTAACAAGATACAATTTAGTGCATATATGCTCTTTTGATGCTATGTTTTGGCCAAGAGTTGCAAACATCATAAATGGTAAATATTAGAGTTTGTGCTAAATGAGCAGTGCAAAGTTATTGAACCACATTTTTAATGCAAAAAGTTGTTAAATAGTGCTGCTTGATGCAGAAAGTAGTGCTAGGTGAAACAGAAATAAATAGCTTTCCTAAAAGTGTGAGTATAAGCGGTCTCATTATGTCTTGATAGAGATGATATTAAAAAAAAATGAGTGGACAAAGTTCTTCTGTAAGGGTGGAATTTTAAGTCAGGGAAGAAAAATGAATAAAATGAGAAGCTTTGGTGCCAAAATGGCAGTGGGTGTTTGTGGGATTGTATAATCATTGTGCTGGGTGGGGGTCTCGAGAGATCATGGGGTCCTTCCCCCCGCTGTGAGGCAGAGTCGGGGGTATTTCATGACAGGTACCTGTCTGACCCGTTCTTAAAGACCTCCAGAGGTGGAGACTCTGCAGTGTCCTGGGCAGCCTCTGGTAGCACTTACTGCCCTTGCTTTTACATGTTAGGGGAAACTCAGTAACTGTGAGTTTCCTTGACCTGATGCAAGTTCATTTTCTGTCTAGGTAGATGCTGAAAGCGGGTTGTTCTCTGCATCTTTGTAGGAACTTTTTATGTACTTGAAGATGACTATGTAAAGAGGACTTCACAGAACTAAGTATTTCAGAATTTAGATCTTAAAAAAAATAGTTCAGATGCCTTAATTGTTACTTAACAATAAAAGCATTGATTTCTTCTGCAAATGGTTGATAGACTGTCTCCACTCGACAGACTAGATGTGAAATGACATTCATCAGCTGAGAAGAGGATTCTTTAGAGAGGAAAATCCTTTTAAAGGAGCAGTAAGAACATTTAAAGAATTGTAGTAAGAGCCATGAAGGATTTGAAGCCATTTAGGCAAGCTAAAGTAGTAAATTTGTGTATGTGCGTAGAAGAATGTGTTATCTTTCTGCCATGACTTGTCTGCATTTGTGAGAACACTGCATGCTTTCCTAATCCTTTCTTCTGTTGCTGCTGATCCAAGTAGTTTTGTGTCATTCCTTCATCTTCTCTATTGTTTACCTGGAGGAGGGCTGGTGACCTGGAATGTCAGAGCTGGGCTAATGGCTTCACAGTTTCCTCCGAGTCAGCGGTCAGTTGGGTTGTGTCTCTTTGGTTTTGAGAGGCTTGCCTATTAGGCACGTGTGTGCAGACGTATCTCACAGACTGGTTTTATTCCTGGTTATTCCATTTCTCAATGAACTAGAATGTATTTGCTGATGTTGTGGAGTAGATTCACCTTGCAGCACAGTTAAGATCTCCTATATGCCTATATTTTCTTCCTTGCCTGTTCTCAGGGCCTTCATAGAAACTTTGGGTAAGTACAGCCTATATCTGGCTTTTCTGAAATTCTTGCCAGACTTACAAAATCATGGAAGGGGAGCTAAGAGGAGGACAAGAGGGGTGGCCATAGTGGGAGGTAGCTGCTGGAAGAAATGTGGCCGGGAAGTTGGTATCAAGTGCTGGCAGCAGCAGCGGAGGTGTCAGGGTGGAGCATGGGGTCAGGGCTTGTAGGGATGGGGAAGCATAGGGCAACAGGTGAGATGGATGGAGGAGGAGGTCGGGACTTGGATGTGAGGTGCTTGGGAGAGAACAAAGAGATGGGGGGAACATGGGGCCATGACTCCGAGGGGGGAGATTTGGGGCAGAGTTTGGCAGAAAGGTGGGAATGAGTGGGACAGGGGAGTTTCAAGGAAGAAGGACTGGAGGGCTCCTGCGTGGGATTGGGAATTGTAGGAGAGCTCTGGGACAGAAGGATTTGGAGAATTGGGGGTTCTGGTACTTATCTGTCTGGATGAGTTCCTGCGTAAAGTCTTGTCTCCGAGGGCAGGAGGGGATGGTGTGTGCACACGTGGGTGGTTTCAGACGTGACACCCCCCCTACTTGTTAATAAGGGTCCTGGCTGTAGGCAGGGGTGTACATGCAGGACTTGTTTCCCACAGCATCTTCTGTTTTGGTTTAATCTTAGTTGGAAGGTACACCAGCCTTACTAATATATTAATTCCCTACAAGGAAAAAAAAGTCTTCAGCGTGTTGATTGAGGCCATGCTGTGTGTGTGCATGTACCACCTTTCTGCACCTTAACTTGTGCCTAAGTGAACACGGCAGATAAATGAATATTTGCTACAGGGTCTCAGAGGAGTCAACTTCTGAGGTTTAAAAGAGCACGTTTGTAAATTAAAAATACGTTTGAAAATAAAGATGTATTTCAAAGGAGCTGTTGGGGGCCTTAGTACTCATCCAAGATGCACTCGTATTGTGCGAGGGTACTTGCAGCAAAAGATATCTTGGATCAGAGATGATGTTCTTTACCAAGGAGACTTCAAAAGTAATTTTCCTGAAGAATGTTTGTTCAGGTGCAGAGGGTGGGAGAAGGGAATATTGTTTTAGGCAATTGGCGTTGGACATCAAAAGGTGAGTTTCCCCATATATACCTAGTCTGGACTCAGTGTGTCAGTCAAGGTGTCGCTGGAAAGGAATATTGACAGCATTGGCTACTAATGAAAGAGAAATTATCCTTGTGAAGAAGTGTCTTGGACTCTGAAAGTTTGGCTTATCTTTATTCCTCTTCAATTATTTTTTAGAAGAAAAAATGGATAATGGAGTATATCAAAGTGGAGAATTTGACTATTTTAGTTTATTGTTCTACTTTGCTTGAACTTAGTTGCTACACAGGTAGCCTGTTGTATTTTGGGGGAATAAGCCTTTGGAAAGGCTCAGGTGTAGTTTGTGATGTGCGTTACATATAGTTCAGCAGAATGTGTGGCAGAGCAGTAAAATCCTCTGCCTCTTGCAAAGCAGATAATAGCATGGTAATATGTTGCATGTTATGCAGGCTCTTTTTAAAAAGTACAAAATACGTAAGAACATTATGACTATAAAGAAACCTGCTTTGACTCACTTAGACAAATGTGTGTAGTGGTATGGGCAGGAAATGGAGGGACAGAGAGCACATGTGGAACCATCTATCTGAATTAGCTGGATGGAGGCCAGGAAACTGCAACTTGCAACATTTGCAATGATTAGTAGAAAATGAAATGATGGCTTTGTATAAGAATAATGATTCTTATATTATTCTGGGACAGCGAGGTAGATCCTGCAGGAGACAGTCGGTACGTTTAACGGTGGTGAATGTGGAATTGGAAGACAGTGGAAGGGTAAGTAGGTTGGAGGAAGGAACACTTTAAAACTGAGGGCTGTGCACAGGAGGAAAGCAGCATGTATTTTTAGGTCTGAGGTCCATTCTCCTGTTTCATCTCTTGAAAGAGAGGCATAAATAAATAGAGCACTGCTCTCTTCTGCAAAGCATAGGAAGAGAATCACAGAAATGTGATCCTCTGCAAGACTGTCAGAAGCAGTGCTCAAGTAAACAAGAGCTCCTGGTCTGTGCAGTGTAGACGTGCTGACAGATCTAAAAGGGATCGATGTAGGCATCTGGTCCTCGCCATCGTTAAGCAGTCTTTGGCACCGGGGCTTAGGGCTGCCTGCGTTTGTGTACCTGTGGGCATGTATACATGGCTAGCATAAAAAAAACCCACAACCACATGCATCCAAGACTATATATAAAGATGGCCAGCTTGTAATGCTTCCCCGCAATAGGCCCTTTGAGTTCAGACAAGTCTCAATAATTGATGAGTAAATATTTGAAGAATTTTCTGCCTTTCCAAAAAGGTGGCAGTTTCTGCAAGAGCGTGGTGGTAGTGACGCTGGGAGTGGCAGCGTTTTCTCCACTTTCATTTGGAGTGGGATTTGAGCCAGATCATGACTACAAGATCAGAAAAGGGATAACCTGGGGAGTTTTGTTGTTGGCTTTTCCACCAGCCACACACAAACTCTAATATGGGTAGAGTTGAAAAGGGCTTCAGTGTTGTCTGCTTGACAGAGGAGATTTTGGCATAGATCTTCAACATAGAGATCCTGGTGCTCAAGGTCTGTCGGCATGATCTTGGCTGTGCCTGCACACCAAGGATTCCCCTTTGTGGTTGTTCCCAGTAAAACATGATTAGGATTTTCTTTTGTTGGGGGTGGAGAGGAAGAGGGCTTGGCTTGAGACTGGATAGGAGGATGTAGAGAGGATTGCAGTGGAAATTTCCTGCTTCCTTCGTCTTCACCCATTCAGTTTTCACTTACCTTAATCTGCCTCTTTGTGCGATAGAATCATAGAATAGTTTGGGTTGGAAGGGGCCTTTAAAGGTCATCTAGTCCAACCCCCCTGCAATGAGCAGGGACATCCTCAACTAGATCAGGTTGCCCAGAGCCCCGTCCAGCCTGACCTTGAGTATTTCCAGGGATGGGGCTTCTACCACCTCTCTGGGCAACCTATGCCAGTGTTTCACCATCCTCATTGTAAAAAATTTCTTCCTTATGTCTAGGATGATGCCTTGAGCTTGAATTCCCATTTTAACTTGCGTAGGATCTGAAGCCTAGACAGGATTAGGCCAAGAATTTATCTCAAATCAAGCAATTCTAAAATATGTTTGGAATAAGGGTGTCATCATTTAAGCCCAGCCAGCAACTAAGCACCACACAGCTGCTCCCTCACTCCCCTCCAGTGGGATGGGGGAGAGAATCAGAAGGGTAAAAGTGAGAAGACTTGTGGGTTGAGATAAAGACAGTGTAATAGGGAAAGCAAAAGCCACGTGTGCAAGCAAAGCAAAACATGGAATTCATTCACTGCTTCCCATGGGCAGGCTGGTGTTCAGCCATCTCTAGGAAAGCAGGGCTCCATCACGCGTAACAGTTACTTGGGAAGACAAACGCCATCACTCCAAATATCCCCCCCTTTCTTCTTCTTCTCTCTGCTTTATATGCTGAGCATGACATCATATGGTATGGAATATCCCTTTGGTCAGTTGGGGTCAGCTGTCCCAGCTGTGTCTCCTCCCAACTCCTTGTGCCCCCCCAGCCTCCTCGCTGGTGGGGTGAGGAGCAGAAAAGGCCTTGACTCTGTGTCAGCCCTGCTCAGCAGTAACGAAAACATCCCTGTATGTGGATTGTGTTTCCAGCATAAATCTAAAACATAGCCCCATGCCAGCTACTATGAAGAAAATTAGCTCTATCCCCGCCAAAACCATCACAAAGGGGTAAAAAACCCCCCAATCTTAAGGTGCAGCTTATACTAAAGCTTAATGTTGTATCAGTTTAGTTTCATTGATAGTGTTGTGTACAGCATCTGCTTTATGCTAATTTTTAACCTGTTTTGTGTCTGGTTAGTTAAGTGAATTTGAAATACAAAATTAAACAGATGTGTCACTTTTAAAGTAACAGAAATATTCTTGAAGAGTGCTGTACCCATTTCACTGTTGGTTGCTTTTAAACTCCATGTAACTAACTTCAGCTGTAGCTGAAGTGCCAGGTATAACTTAGGCATTAAGTCTCTTTATCACCTAATTGAAAACCTTTGGAAATTTTTCTTAAAAAAGGACCCTGAATAAAATAGTGGTGGTATCTGGGTTGTTTTGTTTGTCATGAAGAACAAAGTATAAATGTGGCTGCACTTTTAATTTTTATTTAGTTTATTTTTATTTATGAAGAGGCAAAGTACACGGTAACGGCAGCTTTTCAAAATGTGAAATTTCTTCTGTAGGAAGAAACCTCCTTTAGAACTGAGGATACTTTATCTTTGTTGTTAAATACAACACTACATGACCATGCTGGTTTACCTTCTGTTATCTTCAGCCTGTCTCTGCTCCATCTCACTGGTAGTATCAGGCTTAGAAATGAATGAGGGGGCTGTGCTGGAGGTAGCAGGGAGCACCTACAGGTGGGAAATGAATTTTGATGGTAAAAACCACTGCTGCGTGTCCTGTTTGGGGAAACCTCAGTCTGCAGCTCTGGAGCTGTGAAAGTGCAGTACGGACCTGGGAAAGGTGGGAGGAGAGTGTATTTTCTTATATTTTTGTATGGGGAAATTTTTGCTGTTGTGTATTCTTTTGTCTTTGATTTTGCTGGCAGAAAAGGAGGAGCAGGAAGGCTAAGGAATGGCCAGCTGAGACTTTTAGGAAGGGGAGGGAGAACCCCTACCTGACATCGCCTGTGGGTGACAGGGAGAGACACACACAGCAGTTCTTTATTTTTGCAGTTGGAGGTATGTGTGTGTGCATTGTCAATTGTCCATGACAGCTGACGTTGGGGGGTGGGGGGGAGCTTTTAAGGGGAATTCGGAGATTTAGATCAGGGAATATCTTCTTCAATCAAAATACTTCATTTCCGGTTAATACCAAGCAACTATCAGATAAAGCCAGTTTGGACATGATTTTTAGACTGGAGTATCAATGTAACTTCAAGTGTTTTTTGTTTCTGTTTCCCTACCTTCCCTAGCAGGGCATGTTTTGCTGAAGGATGAATTAGAAAACCTGAAGGAATGTGGATAATGTGAATGATAGGGTTACGGCTCTGACCACTTTGGCCAATTCGTTGAATTTATAAAATCTACCCCTTTCACAATTCTTTTATGCTTTTGTATTTTTTGATTCAATTAATCTTGATTTTTTTTTTTTTTTTAATTATTTGCATAAGGGCATGCAAAGTATTAAGCTAAGGCCAAGGAAAATAACTTTATAAGTACTTTCTTATTGTTCTGAAATCTAATTAAAAACCTGCAAACGTCGTCATTCATCATTTTATTGTAGGAGTGTATTTCTTATGGAGACAGTCTAATATCCTGCAGCAACTTCATGGCATTACGAAAATAATTAATGGACCCTTTTAGGGCAGTGTATGTTGCTACAATGTGGAATAATACTTCAGTGTTGTAAGTGAATGGTGTGCTAGGAAACACTAATCCCTTGTGTAAAGTAACAGGAAGTATGAATATTACTTATTAATAATAATATAAAACACCTTAGCACACATGCTTTTTTTCTGGGCATGTCTACCTTTTCATAAACAACAGTGAATTTTAATTACAGAAAATTGGTGAGAAGCAAGAACGATTTGTGTAATTAAGAAGATCTGCTTATTTAAAAGCCTTCAGAAGTTGTAAAAGATGGAACTTAGCCGTATGTGAGGGATGAATGTTGTGCAATAATGCCCCTTCATTCCCCTTTCATAATAAATCTCCGCAGAGTATTCATCTAAAGGGCTGGATGCCAAAAAGAACAGGTTCGACTTGTCTGTGAGGATTTACACCACAGTAAAATGCACAACTGCTTTTGTAGAGGTCATTGTGAAGGTCACGGAGCCAGTATGCAGCGCTGAATGAGAGCAGCCTGTAACAATGGTGTGAGAGGTTGGACTGGGTGAAATCAGTGTTTAAAACCTCATATGAAATGTAGCAATAAGCTGGAATCGTTAAAACACATGACTTCAAAGCACGTATGCTGTTTTGCAAGAAATGAATGGTCTCTTTTCCAGAAGTTTGCATCTCGTGCTCTTTGCTGAATGTAGCTCCTAGGTCAAAATGCAAGAGTTTGCTCGATTCCTGACAATTAGCATGGAAATAACGTAGTTTGTCTAATATAAACACTCTCAAACCATTAATGATTGCCTTTCTGTCCAGTTTAAAAAAAACCCACCTCATTGATATTGAAGTGGATTTAATTACCTGAAATTTGGCACACCTTTTTTTTTTTACAAATAAGGTCTGAGTTTGACCATAGGATCACTATGTCTTTAAATAAAAGATGATGATCATTTCAGATGGCAACCAGCCATCGGTGGGGTTTAGTGCAGAGATTAATTAGTAAAGTTTGGAATGCGCTACAGCAAATGCAACTGATTGGCAATAGCATGTGGAGCAGCAACTGGTGGAAAGCTAGTGCTGCTGAGCAGCAGAGGTATTTCCAAAAAGACTTAAGAGTGCTGTGATGTGCTACGCTTTAAATGGCTTTAAATGGCACTGTGCTGATTGCATCAAACCACCAGTTTTCTATTTATGAAGTTTAGTAAATACACAGATTAAAGAAATCTGATGTGCCTTTGGGAAGAAGGCAAGTTTTCTGTTACTGTTTTGATGTGATTAGGTGTACCCCATCAATAAACAGTGACGCCCCTGAACACCAGTTTACAGAGGGTGGTAGTCTGTCTGCATTGCATTTTGCAATTTTTTTACTAGGAAGACAAATGTCAAGGGTACTGTCAAATGCTGAGATATGATTTATTTGAAAAAGACACTGAAGTAAATATGATTAATTTAATGGCTGTTGCAGTAAGCCATTTCTTCAAATTCTAATCTACTTTTTAAAATTATATGGATTACTGAGTATTTGTGTTTGCATGATTTAGAATTGCTTACTGCCTTCCTTTTAAGGTTTTAAAGACATGATTAGAGAAATTTGGAAACTTTCTCTGTAAATTAGCTTTATAAGGATGCTTGATCTATTTGGTATGAGTAATGGACCCCATTACATGCAGTCCCTGGTGGAACTATTTTCTCAATTTGTGTAGGCCATGGGACTGGGGCCCAGATAATAAAATTAAGGTGATTTATGTAAGAAATAACTACTCTTGAGAGAGTACTGGGAAGCCCTATGTACTTCTTAAAATCTCTCTTGATATTATTGTATTAGTCTCTTGATGCCCACCTTCAGTTAGAGAGGCATGGTCAAGCATCCATTTAGATCAGTAAGAAAACTCACACCCGTACCAATGGGTGTTTGCTTCAGAAGTGGCCCATGCAACTTGACTAGCCTGGTAAAATGAATCTTCCTATACCTATCCTGAGTATTGAGTAAAAGTCTGCACCTGTGGACTAAGTTAATGGTATCGCTGAAATAGTCATATTCAAAATTTTGATCTAAAACTGGTGGAGGTGCTTGATCTCATAAGATATGGATCATCTTGGCTTTGACCCAGAAAACCCTTAAGCACGTGCTTTAAAATTAAGCAAACGTACTCCTCTTGGTTTAACTCTCGGCTCTGTTATTTGTCCTCGTTGCATTTCAGTCCCTAGGGCCCATTGATGTATCGTGGTGGATCTATGGACCAGGCAATAGCACACGCTGGTGTCTAATAGGTGGTTGTGAGCTGCTCGACTTCTGAGCTGTTGGAACGGTCTACGAAAGGACGAGGAGCAGAGACCGGCGGCGTCAGGGTGCTGGTTGTTTCTCTAGAGGCCTGTTTCTGCAAGCCTCTGCTTCCTAGACCGTTGTGTTTATTGCCATAGGTAATTGCAGCGAAGCGGATGGGCTCAGTTTACGCCATCAGGTTTAGGCTTGCTTGGCTTTGTTGGACTGGACTTGTAGGCCACAATCCAGACAAAGTAATCGGTATGTGACTGCTCCTTTGCCTTTGCGAGGCTCTTTGTGTGCTTAAAGCTGGGTAGTTTTCTAAGCTGAATCAGTGTTGCTGAATCTGGGTCTAAGCCCCAAGTAAGTGTATGATAAAATTTCCTGATAGCAAATAGATTTGTGAGCTTAACATGCCTTTAAATGAATCCTGTGTGTAAATGTGCACAGGATTGGGACGTTACAGGGTCTTGCAAAATGTTCAATGACGGTATTTGTTAAAAACTGTTTAACTCACGCCCTGTGATTATTTGTGTGTGTGTATACATATATAACAGAAACACCCATGCATGCAAAAAGTATCCCATTTAAAACCACAGTATTTGAGCACTGCAATCAGCGCTCTAATTGCTGAGAGTTGGTTATTTTCTTAAAACTAAATCTGCTGTGTGTATGTACAATATACGCATCCAAGTACATTACAAAGCATTATGAATAACTAAAAGGAAACTGTAGCCCTTGACAGAAACAAATGTAGGTACATTCAGCGATGCATTATCCTGGCTGGGCTGCTGGTTTGCTGTGACTCAACTACTTCTATGAATTACAGAGTGCTCTTTGTAGTACTTGAGGGTTGCCTTTTAGTATTGGTCTAAATCTAAGATATGAAAGGTTAAACAAAGTCTGAATTTCCTTGACTTGATAGCAGTAAACAGTCGCTGCGACTCCCTACTTTTGCTAATGCCCTGGAGCGGACCGGCGTGGCTGCTGGAGTAGCTGAGGCTGGGGATTAGGCGGTTTCGTAAGGTGAGCTGCTTTTAGGCTCTGGCAGGCTTTTTTTCCTTGTAGGTCTCTTAGACACGCCGGCTATCAGTGCTCAGTGCTAGCAATGAATGTTTCAGCCGCCACAGCAATGGCTGTGAAAAGGAGACAGGGGAGAGAAGTTGATGCAGTGTCATGCTTTAACTGTGACCTAAGATTAATGTGAAACCAAAGGAAAAAACATTGTTTTCTCACTATATTATGAGTTGATAAAAGTTTATGCCTAGAGCTAGGGCAAAGTTATTTAGGCTGCTGGTGATTTAAAGGGATTGGTTGTTTGTTAAAGCTTTTAGATATGGCCTTGCCATCTTTTGCTGAAAATACGATTTTCCTGAGAGTTGTACACCTTACCTTCATTTTCTTTTTCTTGTCAAGTCTTGGACGGTTCAAATCAAAACCCAGAAAACCCACCCTGGATTATTAAGCCAAACGTGCTATGAAAGCTTCTTGAACAGCTTGCCTTGGCACAATGAAATTAATGTGATTATAGTCCAGCAATGGGGGTGGGGGGGAATACCTCTCCAAACTGTCAGCACTTGGGAAAGAAAACACAAAAACCTATTATTATTATTCATATGTACTCTAGAGTTTCTGATTTGCTCCCATTGACTTGAGTGATATGGTATCAGTTACCCCAATGCCTGTAGCGACGGGTTTGTGTTTCATGTAATGAAGTGGAACGGCGATGCAGATGCACAGTAGCCCAGTGTTGCTGGATGGATGGCTTCCAGGTAGGTGAAGACTTGGGCTAACCGGCTTAGGAGGCAATTCTCTGTGGTCAGCCAAAGATCAGCTCTTTCTGGTGAGTCTAGAAGTGTGTGTGTGTGTGCACGCTGAGTCAGTCTCTTGTATACCTGCATGATTGTACCACTGATTAGACTCAAAAGGCTTGGCAAATGCTATTTGTGTGGGAAGCTAGAGTGCAAAAACTTGCCTAATTTACTTTATTTAAATCAATATAATCCTGCTTAAGGCCTTTTGGAAAGCACATCTAAGTGAACGGTGTTTTAAGTTAACACAGTGTCTTTCGTGTTCACAATAAAAGCTAGTTTCATTTGAAAAGGGTGTGCTTATGGTTACCTTATACAAACTTTTGCCATATTAAACGTGGAAGGACTCAATTCTCCTGCATGTATACATCGGCTTTTGTGAAATTTGTACTTAGAAGATTTAATATCTTCCAGTTTGCTTTATGATCAGCAATTCTTTGAACTCGCAAACAAGAAAGTGTGGATAACTTCAAATATCTATTTGAAGTCTGATTCTAAAGAATGCTGATGTTGGTTTTGACCTTATAATGTGAAGTTTGATCTCTGTCTCAAAACTGCAGTATTCTAGCGGAAATGTAAATACAGTCTGAACTTCTTTTAGATATCTTTAAAAGGTGGCCTGTTTCTTCAAGACAGGGACTTTATTCCAGGGATCCTTGCATATTCAAACCATGGAAATGTATTTCTGTTCACAAGGGCCCTGATTCAGCAGCTGATCTCTAATCAGCAAAGCTCACTTGCACGGGCTTTCATTCAGAACACACTGATCTGTGGTGGTTTAGACTTGAATATAACATTTTTGGTAATTGTAAAGCTTCATAGAATAGAGAAGAGCTAAGGGTAGAAGCTGACTGAGCTGATTTAGAGTTTTATATAAGCACATAAAGCTGCAAGTTGTCTTGTTGTGTTTGGTTTTGAAAAGCTCTTATTAACTACTTTGACATATCGCTTTTATTCTCGAACATCTGCTTTAGATTGTTTGCCATAAAAGTGTAAGAATTAATCTTGCCCTCATTTTTGTTATTGCTACCAGAAACCAAACTATTTTTATTACTTCTTGTATAGGGATTTGGACCCTGAACTATTTTCAGAGTTGAGGAGAAAATGAGTTTATTTTATTTTTTTCTCCCTCACGCTCCCCCCAAGCTTACAGGTAAAGTTAATTAAATTACAGTTTTTAAGTGCACAAAGATGTTAAGCATGGCTTGTTAAACTGTATAATAAGCCCTACTTCACTTTATTTGGCCCAATATTATGAGTTTTAAGGGAATACAAATGATCAGCTCTTTTTGATTTGTTTCTCGGAACAGCAGCTGCCCTGAGCCAGGGTGAGACATTTGCATCATCTGTGGAGAGCTTAGTACATATTTTACTGCATGGAAATAATATATGAAAGTCAAAGAAATGAAAACTGTGCTATATGTTTAGTCCTTTGATTAACAAATATTCTTAATACTTGTTCTTGGGGCTTCCTTTTTCTTGGATTACAGCTTGTTTGTGGTGTTTCCCAAGAAGCAGTAAGTAGCTATGGCATGCGATGTCAGTATAAGCCCTGATCTTCAGCACGACGCATTTGAGTGATTTCTTTCCTTGTGTTGTGTATTATTAAATTTCAGGGCGTTCTGCTGATGTGGGTTCATCCAGTACTTATGTCAGAGTATATAGTAATCTTCCTTTTTACAATGGATGTGTTGTTTTTTAAGGCAAAACTGTCTTGTTGTAAGCCTATAGCAGGAAATACTCAGGCAGCCTCTCTAATTTGCTCAAAATCTGATGTTTGTGCTGCAGTTGCTTTCACAGCAGTCTCCTCTTTCAGTATCTGTGGCGACACTTGCTTTTTTTTATTTGAATACAAGTGTTTTAGCAAAAAGGTTCACAAAGGAGCCAGTGAACAAGATAAAACAGATGACGCATCTCTTTATTTTATAAATAGATAGATAGGATTTTTCTGGGACTAAGTGAAATTACCATGTGATTGTATCGCTGTTTTGCTGCCAGCTTCTATTTTCTCTAAGTGAGATTGTAGGTTTTTTCATGGCAGGAACGATTCCTTTTTCTTTGAGCTAAGGATGCCTTAGATATTTTTGGTTATTGTGCTTCAAGGAGCTACAAAGCTGTAGTCACTGAAAACGGAGTAATGCAGTAGGCCATGGTAGTTCTTGGGTACGTGGAGGGACTCTTTCTGCAACGCTCTCGGGATCAGCCAGGGCTTACAAATAGACTTGCTCATCCTGTGAAGTTCTGTGAATCCTGTCCAAAGTGCTGCTGACACTCAGGTGCCATTGTACGCTACTTTGAAAGCTGCCATGTGTCTGTGGGTTTAAGCATCATTTTCATATAGCCATTTAAAACATAGATGGAAACTTGCACGGAAAGAAGCTAAACCTCTCTGGAAGGACAAAAGAGTATGTTTTATGCAGATTAAAAATACAGTTGCTTCTGCCCCAGGGAACTGTTTTGTTTAGTTTGACAAAATTAATGTGCATTTTCAAAGCAGTGCCGTGAACCGTGTGTTAAGTTTGCGGTGTGTCTCTTCCTGTCCCCAGAATAATCAGGTAATATCTACTTGCACGCTCTGCATGCAAATGAGGAAAAAAGCCTAGAAATAAACTACTTTCCACTTTGTTAAAAGCAGTAACTTCTAAATATATTGCTAACAGGTTTCAGTTTTCATTTAAAGTTTGTCCACAAATGTAAGTGTAGTCCACAAATACTGTAAAGGTGTCTCATGTACTGCTAATGTCTGATGATGCTTTCTTCATTTTTCTACTTTAAACTCCATTTTTTCTAAATTCCCCCTTTTTATCTTTTTGCCTGTTTCTAATAATTCACTGTTTGTTCTTCCTGTTTTTCCTATCCTGTTCATACTCTTCCTTTCATCTGTCTTTATTGTCCTTTTCTTCATATTTTATTCCTTTTTTTGTCCCCGTTGTTATAAAAACTTCACTGCTTTCTTTTGCCAGACAGTTATCAACCTTTAGCAGTCCCTCCTTAAAATCTAGCTATTCAAGGAATCTCGCTTTATTTCTTCTCTTTATCAGGCAGACATAAGCCATGCTCAGTGTGGTGTTCTGCATCTTTATCAACATTTATCTGAGTCTGGGCTACATGCTTAGTGAAACAGGGAATATGTCTCTGATTTTCACACACACACAGAGTTTCTCCTCTTCTACAGACTGAGGTCACCTTTCTGTTCAGTTTTGTTATTTTAAGCAGTCTTTCTTTTTAAATCATCCATCAGACTCTGCATTCCTTAAAAACGATACTCTATAGCTGTGGCTGTTTGAATGGGGGGGGGAGCTGCTTTAGAGGATCCCAGGAAAGAGCATATAGTGGAGTACAGTGATGTATGGTTCTTTGAGCTTCTGTTGTACTAATAAAGCAGCTAATTTTTGCAGGTTCCGCTTTTCTCCAGGAAATCCTAAATAATTTTCTTGCATAATGGAGGGATCATTTCAACATAACACTCCAGCGTTACTGGAACAAAACAGGAACACCAGTAGATTCAGCTGCACCAAGACTTAAACAATTGTCGCTGGTCGGTGAGCGATGCGCAGCTATTGCTGTGCTCTGACCTCTGCTGCTGTCTCTGTCCCTTGCTTAATGTCATGCATCATGATACACAAAGTGGCATTTGTCAAATT
Organism: Phoenicopterus ruber ruber; assembly: GCA_009819775.1. Taxonomy (NCBI): domain Eukaryota; kingdom Metazoa; phylum Chordata; class Aves; order Phoenicopteriformes; family Phoenicopteridae; genus Phoenicopterus; species Phoenicopterus ruber. The sequence continues at coordinate 7,597,286 of CM020219.1, forward strand.
GATTGCTATTTCACATCCCTTGAAAAATTAGGCCCTTAATGTGGGTATTTAAAATAATATTATATTAAAGCCTTTAATCCTGTAATTAGACTGGCTACTGCAGAGCTTGTGCTTTGTTGGTAGCCAAATCAAAATGATCAAGGCTCCAGAAGTCTGGTGGTAGAGATGTAACAAAAGTTTTCTTAATTCTGCTTAATGCTGTATTACTAACATAGCACATTGGGAACTGGCATATCAAACTGAACAGAACATCGTCTTTGAGTCACCTGTAGTGAAACTTTGTCTCTGAAAAATGGGAAGAACCTACGGTTGTACCCTGAGAAGGGCCATGTCGAGCCCAGTGAAAGCCACAGTAGGAAAAAAAAATGCGTGAGCTGATGTTTGCAAATGCAATTGGCACTCTCGGGGTGTCCAAATACCACACAGCAGCTAGCTCATGGCATGGCTCTTAAATCTAGCTGAAAGTGGCTAAATAGATATTGTGTGCAGGGTAGAGCTCCTGGGAGCGACAGCAGAAGGTGCAGAAGCAGCTGAACTGCTGTGTACCGCCTGGTGGATTGCATGAAAGCGAGTAAGCACTTAGGAGCTGAGATCGAGTTGGCAGCAAGATTGAGAAACAAGTGCTGAAAAGCAGGAGGGTGATCTGTAGGCGCATTAGTTACATGAAAATGCTGTTGTGTTTTAATTCTTTGTTTCCAGAAATGATGCTGTCTTGTGTACCGGGCTGTCCTTTGAACAGTGCCGGAGACTTTTAGGAAAGGTTGGCAGTTCCTGCCAGAACTCTGGAGTCTCCGCTGAAAAGGAGCGAGTGACTCGTTGCGGCAAACATCCAGACTATCCCCTGAATCCTAAGTGGGCTCCCGCAGCCAGCGCTGGAGAGGGCAGCACCAAACAGGCACTGCGATCCATTGATGTTAAGAAAGGGCACCAGGCTTTTCTGTGAAGAGTAGTCACTAAATCCTAGTACTGGCACTGACCCAGAAGAATTGTATTTTCCTGTGTTAGATGGACGCAGGCTTTCTTCTGAGAGATTAGAGAAATGGGGCTTTTTGGCAGGAGCTTAAAGATGAGTCTGGTCAGGTAATTACGTATGTCAGAAAGTTGTGAAGGAGAATTTTGGAGGCAAGTAGAACTGATGGTGTGATTTAGCCCATGTCACTCCGTGGTTAATTTTACAGATACCTGTTTGCAAGTAACAAATCACATATATGTGGCCATCATTATTAATAGTTTCTTCGATGCTGTTGAGCTCTTGCTGTATTTCTGCAATTCTTAAAGAAAGCACATCTTTCAAACCTGTTGTGGCATTCAAAAATAAAATTAAGTTACTGGGGGGGGAAGTCTAAATTTAGTCAGATTGCTACTAGGCATCTGAAATCATCTACCCCAGAGAGAGGGGGGTGTGTGTGAATCTTGTATCTCTTGTCCTGCCATGTGTGGTCAGATTCTGGTTTTGAGATCAACAGGAAAACTTTGGTTGATTTTGGTGGTTTCTGTGTCAGATCATTTGTACTCTTTCTGTCTTGCTACTGGGATATCCCCATAGCAGTTTTCACAATTGAAGAAATTAAATTTATTGTTGGTTTTCAAGAGCAGAGGAAAGAGTAGTTGGTTTCAGATATTTAAGTCTTTAGAAAAGCCTCACTGGCATAGGAATTTTAGGCTAAGGAATGGAATTATGCATTTTAGTTTGACATTTTTCGTGTTTATTTAAAAAAGCTGTGGAAGACAGGGAGGGTAAAGGTTAAAATAATATTAACTGAGCCCTCCAAATCTATCAGTTTCACTCTCCTTTTCCTGAGTATTACTGTAGTCAAAGTAAGTAGTTAATCAGAATCAGAAAGCCGTATTAGCATTGCTGACATGGATTTGTCAATAGTGAATTGGGAGGGTGGGAACTGAAGAAAAAAAATTCACAAAAAACAAAACAAAACAAAAAACCACAAACACCACCTCCCCACCCCCCACCCCCCCCCCAAACAAACAAACAAAAAACCCGAAACAAACCCCAGCTTTTGGCTCAGGCTGCATTGCCCAAGATATTTGCGTTAATATTATTCTGTACAAAATTCTATTAACATGAAATCTTTCCAAAACCTGAATTCTGTTGTGAGCTTAACAGTAAAATAGTTTCCTAAGACTGCTTATACTGAAAAATGCAAGGAATTTATTGTTTTAACATTCACTTGAAAGCATTTGGATAATTACGCACTCAAATGACATTGCATCAAAAAGGGTCTTTGTTAACCTTTCCGTCATGCTGCGTACAATCGAAGCGATGCTCAGGGTGTGTTTCGGCAGCGTCATGCCCTGGCATCCCACAGTACTCAGTTTCTTTTTGACTAGCTGTGCGCTGCTTACGCCAGGCTGGGGAGGGCGACCCGATGGTGAAAAGAGTTAAATAAAAATAACATTGCTGCAAACTGACTTAAGGAGACGTAGCACATAAATACTGCGATTTCTGTTATCTGACACGCGTGCTGTGTGCAGGTAGTGTGGTGATACCAGACCTGAGTAAGTTCCTAAGCAGAGAGAAATTAAAAAAGCAAAAAGATTGGCTACATCATCTAGTCCAGCCGCTTCTAGTACAGAAACATGCTTTGTCTGGACAAGTTTTAATGACCCCAATCTCTGGCTTCTGTCTCTTGCCTGGGGATGTTTTTGTGGCATAGCTGTTCCTGCTCTTTCCCCTACTAGTGCATTTTTGGTGTCAGTCTCCTTTCTCCTCCTCCTTGGCACTTGAGAGATTTCTGAGAAGACTGTCAGTTGTTATTTCTTTTTGCTGCCGAGGGAAGGAGGTGAAGGAAGGCAATGTCGTTTCGGGGACAGGGAAAGGGAGAGATGACAGGATGGGAAGATGTGTGAACGCTGCACCTTGAGCTGATATTTCTGGACTCTGTGCTAGAACAACCTCTTTCTGCTAGCAGGCAAATACTGATAGACCTGGCATTTGCCAAGAGTCCCTCCCCAAACCCCTCTGTGAAAGGTGCACTGATACACTATAATTTTGATGCTCTAATAGCTATGACTTTTCCTGAAAGGACATTGTTTTCTGTTTAAAATAAGCTCTTTGTCACTGCAAGGGCAGCTCTTCTCTGTATGTAACGCATGGCTTTTTTTTTAATGCTGTGTTGTATCACAGTCTGAAACAAAAATGGGCTACTGCTTTTGTTTCTCATTGTTTAAACTGAGAGAGGCCTCAAACAGTACATCTAGGATAGTGAAAAGTAAATCAGCCAGTCAGTTTTATTGGCAATGTAAATACATTATTTAACCCCCCCTCCCAATTTAATCCTGTATTTCTCTCATCTAAAACCATACAGTACATGAACAGAAAGTCAGTTGCTCACAAATCCTTTGCTGTGCAGTCTTTTACATAAACAAAGTCATAAGGATAAGCAAATGCCTTCCTTCTAATTAGCAGTGTGTTTTGTGGTTCCATACATTCCAAAATGTAATAGACAGCTATGGTGCCTAAAATAATCCCAGAGAAAAAACTTGTATGCCACGAAGATAGGGGTGGGAGGGAGAGGAGGCAGGAAAATCTGTTGTCTGTGTTCTTGGAAGCCTTTTCTATCTCCATTTGGATACTGTCAGCTTCTTTTACACAAACATTACAGCATCCAAGGGGAATTAGAAATACTTACCCATGACCACAACGTCAGATCTTAGGTTTGTCAGGAGAAAGCAATGCAAAAGCAGGATCTTGGACCTGCTGCTTTCATTTTGGTTTCAGCATGCTGATAAATGCCTCCTAATGCTGGAAAGAGGTAAGGCTGGCTGTCTAGGTGGAATACAGGAAATTTAAAAATCTTACCTCATAGATGTGAAATGGTTTCTGGATCTGTAAAAGTGCTGTGTAAGTCCTAAGTAACAGTTACTGTCTCTTGTGATGTCTCTGAAGTTGCACAACAGCTTCCCTTTTATACCAGGCTTTTATGAAATGGCTAGGGCCCTCTCAGGACAGGGACACAAAACTGAGATGCTACTGGTCAAATGGTTTGTAACTGAGATAACATAGGTCAAATCGAGCCTTTTAACTTCAACAAGAGTTATTGGAAATGTACCTTATCACAACATCAGCGAAAAGAGGAAAGGAAAAACTTTTCACTGGTAAGTTTTCATTGGTTTCCATCCCAGCCTTTTTGCACCAGACTGTGCCGTGCCCTGGGTTGTGACCGTAATGTAATCTGTGCAGGGCTGAACAAGCTGGAAGCTCGCGAGCTCAGGAGCCTGCATGGCCACGCTGCTGTACTTGCATTGCACAGAGTTGGCAGTGTAGATGCAGCCTGTTCACATCCAAAACATCCACAGAGGTAGTGTGGTTGCAGGGCTTGACGAGGCTTCAGCCCCTTTCAGGTAGGGCTGTATATTGTAACTCTTACGCTTCCATCTAACCCTTTCGCAAATCAAGACAGACTAAAATCCAGTTTATAGGAAAAAGCCCTTACCTAAAGGCCAGGCAGCTATAGGGCAGGAACAAGAGCCAGTCATGTCTGTGTCGTGTCGTTCGTCCCCCCCCCCCCCCGACCCCCGGCGCTAAGTGGAATGTAATCCATGTTGCCAAAGCCCATCAGCTAAAGTTGTGATTTTGGGAAATGAAAACAAATGAGCTGTGTCATACAGCTGCACAATCTCCTTGAGGTGTAGATCTGCTGGCTGGACACAAACCAGTGCAGTTGTTTTGCCATGCAAAAGTACATACTGGTTCCTAACGCTTGGCCCAGTATATAGGAGAGAAAGATGTAGGAGAGCGCCAGTGCTTTGAAACTGATCTTGATGAACCAGAAATGAGCTGCCAATATTTAATGGTGAAGATAACTAACCATTGGAACAACTTGCCTAGGGGATGTGCCTGAACCTTTATGATCTGAAATCTTTAAGTCTAGATTGGATGCCTTTCAAAAGAAGGTGCTTTGGCTGAACTGCCAGTCCTTGGGCTTTGTACAGGAGCACAAAATGTCCTGGCCTGTGCTGGACATGAGGTCAGACCAGCTCAAGGATGAGCGGTTTCTATATGCTGCTCCTGTTCCCATGTTCTGCTTCTGCTCTCTGGGCCACCACAGTGCGTTGTTTTTGCAATACTGCACTTCACGGAAAGGATCTGGCATGGCTCGGTGGCTTCCCCGTGACACACACACCAGTGCCCACCATACAGCTGGTGTGCTGACCAGTCAGCCTCCCCACCGTTAGGCGTAGCTCCCTGGCGGTTACCGGTTGACCTTCTGAGAGTAAATGACCATCGTGATCCCTTCTGACGTTTGGCTCCTTGGGAACCCCACAAAGAGAGGAAAACAAACAAAACTTTTTCATCCCATCCTCCCAGGAGTCCCCAGGCAGAGATGGGCATCTGTAGCAGCATAAATGGCAGTGGGGAAAGAGGCTTGTGATGAGCCCAGTCCATTTGTCAGGAGCCTTCCTGTGTGTCTTGGCCAACGTCGGTAGAAGTTGCTCTTGTTAAAAAAGTGTTAGGAATGTACCAGTGGCAACTCCACTAACAGCGAGCAGCTGTTCTGGCGATGCCCTCCAGAGATGTGGCTCCTGCAATCTGAGCTGCTGCCTTTTTCCACACACAAGTAATTTCCCAAAATATTTATCATGGTTTTGATCTTTGCCTGAAACTGAATTTTCTTTTCTATGGCTGGAACGACATTGCTTTGGATTTGGAAAGACTGAGACTTTTCACTCACCAGATGAGGGTGTACACTTGTAAAATGTTGGTATGTCTTTCCCTTCAGTTTGGTTAGAGACACAAATATTGTTTAAAACTTTAAATCTAGAAGTCTTATTTAAACATTAATCTCTTACAATGGGTCTAACATGCCCACATAAATGTAGTTACAAAGTGTAATATTTTCATGATTTAGAATAGTCTGTAAATTGACAACTTCTAGCTATGTAAAAAGACACTGCATTTGTATCTTAAAATACGAAGTAGCATTAGAGCTGAAGTTTTAACCTTTCTTTTTCTACCTTTTTTTTTTTTTTTTTAAAATGTGTGGTTGCCTGCTTTTAATGTTGCAGCAATAGTTTGTGGCCCAGAAATAACAGTACTCTATGAAAGCTGGAGTGACTCATGGCTGACTCGAGAACTTTCTTCACCACGTTTCACCTTCAGGAGACTGTCACCGTTAACAGTGTTAGCAGCAGCCCCAGAGTGCAGAAAAAGGCCAGAACTATCTGTTCTCGTCACACACACAGAGCCGTTTCAACGGAAAACTTGAGCTGCTGATATTTCCATAGAGACCGGCCTAGATCCATGATAGTACTTCTCAAGGACTTAAGTTTTCAATTTTCTTAGCTATTTTCTGCAACTCTCTAAACAAAAATATCCATGCTCCAAATTCAGAAAGGTCACTATCCTCAACCACAAATTTAATTAACAACTTTCCCTTTCTACTGACTTTTTTTTTCCTCTTTAGTTAATTTTAACCCAGTGTCCTATATTAGGAGCCTTTAGTTTCTACTTGAGGGAGTAGATGCTTACATGAGCGGCCCCAGGGAAGTGAAGCTCAGTAAGTGATCACCGGTGGGAGCCAGGGTTATACATGGAATTACACCGTGGAAAGCTTCCGATCTCCTGTTGCAGACAAAATGTCTACAAAAACAATACTACTACTTTCCTGAATTCCTGCATTTTACAGACGTGAAGCTCAATTTCTAGAGGGGAAGCCAGGCTGTTTTGGGGGAGCTCATAGTGCTCTGTCTTTTTGCTGCTGCTGCTAATTTTTGTGAGCACCATAGAATACAGTAGAAAATTGAAACTGTGTGAAAGATCAACAAATCAGTGTAGAATGTCACGCAGCAACATCTGTTAACTTTGGCTCTATCTCATATCCTCCCGACCCCTCCTTTCCAGCCACAAGTCTCCTGTTTTGTGAGAACTCGGAGTGATAGGGACTTCGAGGGGTGGAGGGTGGGGGGAAATGTCTAGCTGTTTCTCAGTGGTCTGAAGGGCTTGCAAAAGTACCATCTGGAAGGAAAGTTTTATGTTTGTGTGTTTCTGTATTTTTAGTTATGAAACAAATGGGAATTTGCTGAATGAATTAATTGTATTGCACTGTAAAAGCCTATCTTGAGAGCCATTATATATGGGAGCTTACTAAAGCCTGCAGAAAGAAATGAAAGCGGCTTCCCTTTCTAATTAGGGCTTTCAGGAAATCATTGATTACAGAATCAAATAGGGTTGCTCAGAGACATTTGTTTGATATTACTTCTGATAAACAAAATTTTTACCTAATAATAATTTTACTGGTGACGCTGGAAGCAGCTGCACTCTCGAATGGTAAGCCTGCCTTCAGTAAAACTTCCCCCTTTCCTCCTGCCTTGTCCAAACAGTCATAGCTAATGAAACATTACTGCCAAACTGTAGATCCCAGTAAAAAATTTAAATTATGAAGAAATGAGTGATATAGTAGACAGTATGTTCTTAATGGGATGGTCTTTGTCCGGACCAGGTTAATGGTATAAGCTTATTCTAACAAAACCAAACCTTGACCTGGTATGTAGCAATTTTTTACTTTTTTTTTTTTTTAACAGGGTCAGCATATTTCGTTAGCTCCCATTCAAAAACTAGAAGAAGCTTTGTATGAGTATCAGCCTCTGCAAGTGGAGACATATGGACCACAAGTTCCAGAGCTTGAAATGCTGGGAAGGCTGGGGTAAGTAACACAGCAAGTTTTAATTCCCTCTTCATGGCATTATAGCTGGGACTGTTACCATCTTCAGTTTGCCAGCACGTACGGGTCTTTTTTTCTTTTCTTTTTTTTAAGGATCTTAACGAAATACTAGACTTCCTGCCCAACCAACATTTTGTTTGGGTGGATAAGCTGAAATTTTTGGTCCTCTAGGCTTTATAGATCTATTGAGAGCTGGACTGGATTGCATTAGTGTTTTTAAGGTTGTCCTTGGCAGTCGTAGTGAAGTAGCTGTTCATTTTCAGTTGCACGGTATTAAAAAATAAATAAATAAAAATCTGGGGCTTAATTTACCCAGCTGTAAGCCAGTAAAAATATTAAAGTTGGGCTGTTTGCCATGGAAAAGGGTAGATTTACTTGTCGACTGCTGTCTACAGTCAAACTGCGTTTGTGAGAAATGAAGCACAGAGCTTAACTTTGTCAAAAAATATAATGCAGGGCCGGTCCAGCAGCTTGGCGGCATCGTGGTGTGCAGCCATGTTTGGAAGGGAGTTTGTGAGCCTGCTGTGCCGGGATAATGGAGGCTGGGAAGTCCAAAAGTGACGTGTCTGCTCTCTAGAGACATGTTTGTAGCTGAAATGCCACCTGAAAATGTGTAGCTACTGGGATAGAGTGTGTCACCCAACTCGTCATGGCCTAACTTTCAAGGTCACCAGCACTTACAGTGGCTGGAAAATTACGTGGCAGAATGAACGTGCAGACTGGCGAGGCAAGAAAGAGTTTAAAAAGTAACAGTTTATGTTTTACTGTGCAATATGGGAAAACTGAAGCCACAAAGTACTGAACAAAGTTGAGACACTTTAGTATGCAGTTTCAGAGACCACTGAAATCCAAACAAGCATCCCATCTAGTTCACTGGCACAGGAGAAATTGTATCTCATCCAGAAAATGACAGAGGTAGATAGACTTTTTTAAGTAAATAAGCAACCTAATGGTACTTCAGAAAATTCAAGGCTGTCTGGAATTGAGGTTGTCTCCATTTTTATTGTTTCTATATCCTCCTGATGCTTGTAATTTTTATTATCTGGTATCAAGCTTCTGAGACCAAATATTAATTAGCAGTTTAAAGTTGGGCAGAGCCAGACTCAGCCTTCACCACCTGCTTGGATGAAGCACAGCTGTGAGGGACCTCCAGTTCGAGGGGAGCTTTAAGGCCCTCTCAGCCCTAAACCTCATCACAAATGAAAATGCTTAGGGAGAAAAAAAGATGATTTGTGCAGGGAGAATTCACAGTCCCTGTCTCTTTGCCTGTGCCCTCATAAGGTGAGTGCTCGTGTCCAGATCCAGCAGGAACCCTGTGCTATCCATGTGCATCCCTCTAGCCGCCTGTGACACTGGTTCAAAGGCAACCCAAGACATTGCAAAATAAAATCCTTTAAATACTGCAGTTGCGTTGCAACGTCTGTGTGCGAGCATGTTTGGAGCAGGGTTTGCAAACAACGCTCACAGTCTTTTCTTGGAGACACTTTGACACCCGTGGCATTTTACTCCTCCGAGCATGAACAGCCAGGGTTGTTCGGCTTGACTCTGGAGGTGATGAAAGAGTTAAGCGCGGCCGGGGTGCTGGGTGGCTGTGGTGGCGAGGGGAGGTGCGGGGGTGGGTCGGTGGTGCCCACCAGAAGAGTTCTTCTGAGTCCTGAGGCTGTTTGCCATTCCAAAACAAATATGTCGATGCTGTGGGTTCCCAGCCGGTACAACTCTAACCCTATTCCATGGGGTGTCTGAAATACCTTAAACCATGCAAGGCTATTCGTTTATATATTTGTGTTTCTGTGTTTATATGAACTCATGTGTATTTCCTGTTGATGATGAATGCTTAACTAATGTGCCTCGGTCCCTGCTTCGGGTGTTTTCAGGCAGCTGCGTACAGCTGCCTGGGTGAGGCAGAAGAGCTGGGCACAATGTTATCCACTCCTGCTAAAGATTTCTAGTTTCCTCTTCATCTGGACTCATATAAGGACAGGTTAAATCTAAATTTATTTAATTTTTTTTTTGTTTCTCCCTCTTTTCATGTTCTTGCTAATAATTTATGGCTGCTAAATAGTTTCCTCAAATGCGCAGGCTGTTATCATCTGAGTTTCTGGAGCCAGAATTATTGCAAAGGCACTGCTAACCTGGAGACTTTGAATTCACTTCTGGTAGTGTAATTTATTGACTTTTTTTTTGAAGCTACAGTTTATTATCTTCAAAACACTCAGTAGAATGGACTTTTTGAATATTCACATCTTAACCTCTTACCTTCTGCAAGACTCACTAGGTTTCAGCATCAGTGTTGCTTTTCTTTCTTAGTAAACTGCTGTAATGAAGGAGACAACTGGCAAGAGGGTTTCTAGCAAAGAGCAAGAAAAGGGTGAATCCTTAAGGGATCATTTAGAACATTTGTTAGGGATCTTTTATAATTAAAAAAAAATTGCTTTTTAAGACGACTTGTATTATTTGCTCATTAGGCTTTACAAAAAACTTTGCGTGCAGTCCAATAAACTTGATTCTGCATCCTCCCACTGCTCTTCTGTGTGGATTTTACATGTTTTGCAAAAAAGGAAATTTATGTTCAAACTGTTCTTAGAAATTTGTTTTCAGTTTCTCTTGGGGCTGTAAATTTTCTTTTTTTTTTCTGTGTACTGCAGAAAAGCATTAACATCCTTATGATGCATTTTTTGCTATTGTGTTGGAAGTCTGAGAATAATGAAGAAATAGGTTTTTTTTTTTTCTTTAACACAAATGATTGGTATAATGTGTAGGGGTTTGAGTCCTTCAGGGGCCTCCCCCGTTTTTTTTAATGGAGGAAAATTTTCTGGAAGTGATGAAATACAGGCAATAATCCTGAATTACGTGGCTTTCTGGGAGCAATATGTATTACACTAACTTGTAGGCAGTATTTAACCTTATGGCAGGGGGAGTGAAGCTTTCTCAGAGGCAGCCTCTGATAGAAGTTCCCTTGACTACACATCTATGGAGTTCCTGCAAGGAGGTCTCAGTGGCTGACTGTCCCACGAATACCCACTGAACGTGCCAGGTTGGTGCTGGTCTGATCTGGGCGGCAAAGGTCACTTTGGGTGGTCGGGCTCTGCGGCCGGCTCATGCCTGTCTGCAGCTGTCAAATGGAAACGTGACTTGGAAGGAAGAAGGGGAGAAGACGTGTATGAGAGTGTCTCACAAACCTCTGGTGCTGTCCTTGGAGAGAAGTGGGGTCTTGGATCACTGTAACGTACCCGTCCTGGAGGCAGGCTCTGTACCGGCCTGTCCCTCTGTGATGGCTAATCGTCCTGGGTCTGTGGGACTGAGTCACTGAATTACTGAAGTGTTCAGTGACCTGCATTGGGAAATTGTTGGTTTCTGGGTGGGGCTGAAGGCAACCTGCTGATGGGAGTCGTGTTTAGAGAGCCTTGTCTTATCAAAGGCCCTACTGGCACTTCTGCTGTCACCAGAAACAGGTTGGTGTAGTTTGAGTAAAGTGGGGAGTGTCATCTTTTGGTTCATACCGGTCCAAATCTGTTGAACTGCCAAAGTCATTGCAAGGCTGTGTGACCTACCGTGGCTTTTGGGGAGAGGAGGTGTGTGGTTGAGAGAGAGACCATGAGCGCCTGGATGCTTGGGCACTTGCTGCCATTACTTTACTTTGAGGTTTTCTAAGAGCGACAAAAAAGACCTGTTTTTTGGGGGGGGGGGGGCTAGTGTTTTAGCTGAGCACACTGAATTTGTGTGGTTGGAGGTCTGGATTTTTCTTACTGCAAAACAAAAGAAAATAAAAATATAACAAACTCTGACATGCCAAGTAGTGAAAGACCAAAACAGGATGGGGATGGAAATTAGTTTGTTGTTTTAAAAATGTATGTTTGTTATATAGTGTTGATTTAAAAAAAAAAACAAAAACAAACCCAAAAACCAACACCCTGAGGATCAAAGTGATGTTTGTTTGAGGTCCTGAAAAATGTAAAGGCATTCTTGGCATTAATTGTAAGTATGTACGGCTAGCAGGAGCGGCCACAAGGCATTCTCACACCAAGTATTTACAGCTGTGGAAGAGCTGTACACAAGCTACTTAAAAACAGACTATAAATCGAAAATCTGCTTATGTGATTAACATTTTGGGTAAAGATGTGTGAATTTCATGTCTCAAAGTTTAGAAACAGTCTCTTCTAATCTGAAGTGGATTGTACTCTAACACAGCACCAGTCCTATTCTCGCCATTCTCACAAAATAGAGGTAATTTACAAATAATATTAAAAATTCTGTTTGCACTCCACTTAAAAATTCTCTGCCTTAACAGAGAACTTTTGTGCAGACCTTGTAATCAAGTCAAGCCTGGGCTGCTTAAAATAAAATTGTGTTTGCATATGTGACTTTGTCTGGAGAGATACATCCTGAATATATACGTGTATATAAAAAATTAAGTTTGCTCCAAAAATCTTTGCTTTTCTTTAAGGGAAAATGTGACTTCCCTTTGATCTATCAGTTTGTTTTCATGTGTAACCACATTGTTAGGAGCACTCCAGTTAATTAGTGTTTTGTTTAAATATGATGCAAAAATTAAGTTCAGTGGTAAACACTAATCTAATGAGGATAGGTAATATACTTTGATAATTTGAAAGTTCAGTCTAAGCAAAATGTCATTTTAAGAGTTGAGGGTAAGTACTGAAGCAAAATCAGAGGGCTGTGGAAGGCTGTACATACAATGAACGTGTTTTAGCCCACTGTGCTTTTTAGACTGAACAACTGGATTGATTCGTTCCTCTTTTTTTCCCTAGTGTAGGACAGCTCAGTCATTTTAAACTTCAAATTAAGATGAGGAGGTTGGATTTCATATCTGTTAGAGCTTTGTTAGCGTTTAATTTTTAACCTTTATTTCAAGTGGAAAATTTCTGCATATTTCCTTGTTGTACAGTGTTGTAGTGTAATCTGAAACACATGTGGAGTTCTGACAATCTAGAAGTGACTCATGTAACTTCTTTGCTGTCAATCATAGTGATTTTTTTTTTTTCTTTAAGTGAGGCAGTAGCAAGGATGCTCTCCAAACTATTCTTAAACCATAGTTGATCTGGTCTTTGGCCAGATTAGTTTTTGCTAAAGCCCTGTCAGTGTCTATGTTGAGCTCAAGACAGTGAAATAACTGAGAATTGGTTTTGAATGGGTGACAGGACTGCTGGGCTTTAAAAGTTGTAGCAGGTGATTTTTCACATCTGCTGCCTTTGTCATTGGGGTATGCAGATACTGCTCGAATCTTGGAAAAGGAGCAAAGCCACAAATGAAGGGCTTATTTGATCTGCTTTGGCCCATTGATTTTGAACACTGGATTCATTCTGCTCCTTTGAATAGAATATAGTTTCTCAATAAGCTCAGTAGTCAGAGTCAAAAGATTGAGTAAGAGCAAGGAAAGCTTGTCTTGCTTTGGAGGGCACGTAGAGGGCCGCACTCCTCCTTGCAGGAATTCTCTTGACTACCAAGGCATATGGTCTGAATTTCCCAGTGTCTCCTGTTGCAGGGCCTGATCCTCAGTTCTTTGAAGTTGTTAGAAAGATTTCTGTCAGCTTCAGTGTGTTTTGAATCAGGCACCTAATGATGAATGAGAATCAGCAGGTAAGAAGTGATTATTGCTTTAAAGGTACAGCTCCATTTGCATACAGCCTTTTAAAGTAAATATTTTTTTGTTCATTTTATCATGAATAATTGAATAAAAACCTATGAATGACAACAGAAGTACCACGTGGGTATGCTTTTTTGGAATAGTGACTATGGCCGAATGTGCTGTCTTTTTCAAGAGAGGACAGAACAAGGAAACAGAACTGTGTGTAAACCATCTTATTTTGGTTTGATGTAGAAGCTGCCTTGTATTGCTTTAGTGTACTACAGAAATCCTACAGGTTTCGTCGTAGGATTTTGGAAGGATGCAAATTTAGTATAGAGGAGGTAGACTAGCACCAGTTTTTCCAACTGAATGGAAATCGAGGAAAGGAGTGCAGCCTTTAGTAAGTCTGAAATCTTACTGTTTAAGAAATCAGCTTTCTGGCAAAAATGTCTATGAACATTTCAAACGACACCCTGTAGTATATGGTGTTTTGCATGGAGCTCTTCTGTCAAGGTCATTAGCAATTGAATATATTAAAAGCGGACTGCTTATGAAACGGAGAGTTTTGCTTCCTGCCCGCCCACCTGTGGGTATAGTGTGGGTTCTGTAACTGTAAAAGGTCTCGGGAGGGTTATAAAAGCAGAGAATATGGAAAATATATAAAGAAACAAAGAAGGAAGCCTGCATACACCATGTAGTTTCTTATATGTAAAGTTGGCTGTAGTTGTGTATGTACCACTAAATTAACCTCAAAAGCTGGCCATGACAGCAGAATGTCCATAGTAATTGTTTTTGTTGGCGTTTGGCTTCAAAATTAACTCATCGATCTAACATGAGTCTCTGTACTCAGAATACTGGTCTGGTAATGTTTTTTTACTTTTTCATGCAATCATGGAAAAAATATGTTTCTGCTCGAAGCAGTTGTCAAACAAGCTTCTTTCATCGACAATCAGACACAGGGCAGCTGAGTAAGGCTGTTTAGTCTAGAATAAATACTCGAGAGATTACAAGGTCGCTGTAGGAAATGTAATTATACCATTTATTCCAGAATAGTCTTTTTGTAGTGTGGGCTTGCAGAATACTAAATCATACATTTATTAAAATACATATAATATGAAGAAAAAAAAAATTCAGAGTCTTAACAGAAGGAATGGAGAATTGTCTGGCAAACTGTACTACAGGATTAACGAGTAAATATTCAAAATTGCTTCAAAAAATCAGGGTAGTAATATTGGCTTTATTATTGAAAATTGATAGGAGGTGAACCATGAACCGTCTCTGCAGGTGGAGAGGCAATGCTGCTAAGTAGGCAGCTGAAGCAGTGTCAGGCAAAGCTGTCTGCTGATGGATTATAACGTGGCAGGAGGGATCCTGCAATTGCGTGGGCCAAATACCCTATTTTCTGCACTCTTTTGTGCCTCACCAAATCAAAGCCTTGTCACTACCAGCCGCTTAAAAATATCTGATGGTCTGTGATCTGTGATAGTTCTTATCTGTTATTGAAAGCCCTTCTTTGCTTTCATCCTTCCCTTCATCCCCTGCATTGATATCACTATTGATGTATGGTTCTCTTGTGACTTTATATGTCCACAGACTTTACTCCTTAGTTGTCCTCCATCAGCTTAGAAAAATACATTTTTGTCAAAGTTAAGTTTTAGATCTTCTGTTGCTTCTCTGAAATTGTGTGGTAAGTTTGAGGTCAGTAGTTTTTGTGCTCAGTGCTTTCTTTTTCTTTACTTTTCTCCTTCCTTGCTTCTGCACTCCATTGTATTGCCCTTTTTGAGTCTTTCTCTGACTCCCCAGCCAGATGTATAATTGCATTGGGAATTGTGTAGTTGCCACAAGAAAAATGATACATTTTGCACGTGCAAGAGTGATCTTTCCTCTTTATCTTTCACTTCAGCAACAGAAGGGCCTCAGCGTCCTCAGCTTTTGTAATTCTTCCTGGGACAGAGCCCCCAAATGCTTTCTTTAAGTCCAGTGTGTTAAACTACAGAGGCAGGAACACCTTAGCGATGAGGAGCAAAGTCTGTCCGATGATGGTCATGGAGAATATGGGAGCTCATTGAGGACCACAGCTGAGAGGAAGAGCCCCTCCTCTTGATCAGCATCTGAGCATCACTCATGCTTTGTACTTGGCTGTAAGGAACGGCAGAGGGATGTCATGACAAGGAGTTGCTCAGGGGCAGTGTAGGCAAACACTATCGTGGTTTTCTGAAGGGTCTGTTTGGATGGACTAATCTTTTAAATTAATTATTTAGTCTCAGATGTAGTTGAAGCAGAAAGGTGAGGAGCATCCTGTTTTGAATTTGCCCTCTAAGGCATTTGTAAAAATCCATTGTAATAAAAATGCAAGAAGGAAGTCTGAAATAGGAAGGGAGAGAGAGGCTTCCTAACCCCTTCAACACTATTGTTTCAAGAAGGAGGAGTTATGTATAATGAAAATATTTAGACTGAGTGGGACAGCTAGCAAAATAGATCCCTAAAGAGGAAAATAAAGCCAAAAATGATGCATCTTCTTGACTCTGATAAACATAGTTGTAAAGCATCTTTCCAAATAAAAATTGTTTGTTTAGGCATCAAATGGCTGAAAAGGTGAATTACAAGTTTCCTGAAATGGCGGAGTACAGCAAGACGGTGTCTTGCTTGAAGCTTTCTTTATGCAGCTTTTCGAGCTTTTGCTCATGATTCTTTAACCCCCTTCAGATAACTTTGTTGCAGCTTTATTCTTGATGAGTAGTATTTCTCACAGTGATCAGGATTCAACAATGTTTAAAGCCTCTCTGAAGAGTGCTAAGAGGTAGGAATGAGGGATCTCTTCCCGGAGGAGCATGCCATTTGCCAAAGTCAGTAATTCCATTCGTAAATTTGATCGTATGTATGTAACTGATCCCACACCTGATATGATGGATGGCAGGATTTTTAAGGGTTGGGCTGGTAGTCTCTGTTCTCTTATTTTGATAATGACCCTGATGTTCCCCAGATTAGATCACACTGGAGGAACTTTTTGGAAAAGTGGAACTGGAGAGCTTTCCTTAGGGTTAATGGTATCTAATCACATGTATTCTCTTCTTTAAAAAAGAAGAGAATGCTCTCTTTTAAAAAAAAAAAAAAAAAAATCCAAATCTTACACACCCATAAGAATTGCAGTTTATAGTTCCTTTCATTCCAGCAGTTTGTGCATCTGTTCATTGATTGCAGTCACACTCCGTGGAGTGGCAGAGATTTTAGGGGTAACTACGACCCTTGCTGCTGCATGAAAAGGAGTGGTTGGATATAGAGGGGGACCCTGAAAGTACCCTGACTGAGAAAAAGGCTGCCTGGTAAGCTTATAACTTATTAGCCACCAGAGAAGCAACATGGGAGTGAGGCACTTCATAAATGTCCTGGCTGCCCAAGAAAAGCTTCAGTTGGAGCTTGCAAGCACCTGCAAGACCAAGCCGTAGGAAGCCAGACTGCGTTAGTTCTGGTGTCATGGCACTACTTAAAAAGAAAGGAGACGAAAACTGAAGCTCTTTGGATCTTTGAAATTGGACAATGTTCAAGGACAGGTAAAAGGTTATTAGCTCAGGTGTCTTTTGTAGTTAGAGGCTCATGTATGTTGGGTCAAGGGGGCAAAAGAGGAACCCAAGCCTTTTACAAACAAAACCCAAAAAAGCACAGCAGTTCTTAGCTTTGTGTGTTCCAGACCCCTTTTATTCATCATGAACACTAAGGACATGAGGTGCTTTGAATTCAGTGTCTCTTAAATGCCAGTGTTTGCAGGATGGGGGTATAATCAATGAGTTCCCTAAATACTAGTTGTTATAAGCATCCACTGCTTTCGTTTCAACTCAACCTCTGTATCGAATGATTGAGACGTTACCCGGTTGCTTGATGCCCACAAGTAAGGTTGCTGGCAATGCCAAAGCTGGCTTGCGGTGCCATCTGCGCAGCGCTTTGCCTCAGCCGGTACACCCCAGTAAACCTGTCCGTTTGTACATGCAGAGCATGCGGCAGCACCCGCTCGAGCTGAGAAAGGGAGGGCTGAGCCCGGAACGGACAGTGGTCTTGGAAGACTTGTGGCATTAAGCATACAGCTACAGAGGCAACTATTAATTCCTCATTTTTTAGAATATGCCTTTTTTTTTCTGCCTTGGGTTAGGGACATAATATGTGTTTTGTGTCACGCTCTATAGCTTTGTGTGGTGGGTTTTTTCTCTAGGTAAACAAGCCATGTAGTGTCAGGCTTCCAGAAGGAGCTGAGTTGTTCGCTTCTCTCTCTTCCAAATTGAGGTATTCAAGTTAGGCCACATTTCTAATAACAAAATAGGGGTTTGAACATAATCGAACTTCACAGATGAGCTATTGCTCAGGCTTGAAGGTAACGCCACCGTATTTTTGTTTCTTTACCTAACTGGTATTAAATGTAAAAACATAAATCCTTTTCAGTGGGAGAGGAGAAGGGGAGATGGTTTTCATTTGGCATAATTTCCTGTGAGACGTAGTTCTAAACAAGGCCCATATTTACACAAGACAATACAGTTTTACATGTACTAGTATATCCAGCACATTTTAAAATTGTTTAGCCAGCCCCGGGTATTAAATACCTTCACAATAAATGTGTTTAATAAAAGTAGATGAAGTTTGAAATAATTTTTGAATAATTTTACAGTAGAAACACCAGTTAAATCAACCCCATTGCAGTAATAAATGTCACAAAAACAATTAATTATACTTGCTTGCCACTGCAAAATCAATTGTGTAACTGTTCTTCTAAAACTGACTTTTACATTACTAAATCCTAAACACTACACTTCTGTAACTTGTCAGAATCAGGTTTTGGTTAATAGATATTTTCAGTGATGTAATGGGAACTTCTGGCATGGAGTCAGAATATAATGGACTGTGATTAATGTTTTAATAAGCACTTTTCTTCTACTTATGATGCAGCAGTGAAATGGTTTCCTGCTTAGATTGATAGAACAGCAGGTGTGCGTACATAGTTTTTCTTTCAGTAAGAATAAGTTTTTCAATTCTTCTGCTTGAAAATATTTAATGTTTTTCCTTGAGTCAAACGCTGCTGATTTGGGGTTTTCAGTTTGTTTGTTTTAAATCCAACTATTGCCGATATTTGTCATTTGGAAGTGGAGGGTGCCATGGAAACCTTTTCGGTACTTAAAATAATTGCTTTGCAAAAGAGGAAACTCATTAGTTTAAAAAATAGTTTTGATGTATTGATGTTTTCTTCAGTGAAAGGATTTGTTTAAAAATAGTGTTAGAGTAATTCAAAAGTGTAGGAGAACAAAGTATGGTGTTGAAAATATTAACAGGTTAGATTTATTATTTAAGTTGATGTAATACACTTGCTACATGCTTGGTTACTCTTGGACTGGAAGTGGTTGTGTTTTTCTATATTTTAAATATTTCTACTGAAAAAAACCCAAGTCTATTTTAGTCACGCTTTTTAATGACCCATCAATCCCGATTTGTTGCAGGGATAGGTTTTTTGCTTAGGGATCCAGCCAGCTGCTGTCCTGATGGAGACGTGGTGTTTCTTCTAAGATGCTGCTTAAGGTGAGCACATTCTCAGTGCTCTTAACGCCCTACTAATATCAGGTGGTGGTTGCTCTCTCGCTCTCGGCTGTTCCTCTGCGTATCTGCAGAGCACGAGGACTACCTTCTGTTGAAAACCAAAGTAGTCTCTTTTCTTTCCTTCTCCTCAGTCCTTGTAGGCTGGATAGTAGCAATGCATATACCTGTGCTGAGGAGAGGGGAGAAGAGGGCAAACCCTGTAGAACGGAGGGGGTCCCATGTCTTGGCTGTTGCTGGCATTAGTCTGCTAGACGTGTGTCCAGGCACCTCTGGTGTCTCATTACAAAAAGTCAGGTGAGCCTTTCTGGAAGGACAGAAAAGGTGCTGGTGCAGGTGTTCTTCTCTCTTCTCTGGAGTCTGTTGACATTAATGGAGATTCAAGATAACAAGTAGTTTCTCTGTCTCTTTGTTCTTTCCCCTAAACCTGGGAATCTTACTGACTCCTCTGTTCTCAAGAGCATCAACCCGTGCTTTATTTTTTCCATCAACTTTGGAAAAAATGCAGATATCGGCATACTCATGTTTTTAATATTTATTGAGAATTTCCCAAACAACCTCTATACCACAGTTTTATGCCAACTGTGTACTGGGGTAGCATCTGCCTTGCGTAGAGAAGGTTACTCTCTACGTGTATTTCCTTTATTTGCTACTGCTGCATTTGTCTAGTTCTCCCTTAAAAAGATCCAGAAGGTGAGTTCTGGCTGCTATCTTTATTTCCTGACTCTCTTCCAGAATTCATGAGGAAATGCTCATGAATAAAGCCAAAAAAAAATCTACACCTCTTCTCCCCTTCCTGTCGTTAGAAGATTCCCTCTCTCCTCCTCCTCTTTTCACATTCAGGCCCTGATGGATTGGGCAGACTTCTTGCTCTGTGGTCATTGATTCTGTTAATTGTCAAAAAGTATTCCAGAAATGAGAGAGGAGATCTGCACTCTGAGGCCATCTCAAAACTTGGAAGCATAAAGGCTCTGCTGTTCCAGACTCTCTTCAGCACACAGTTAATTTTGGAATGAAAAGTCCCACAGATACAGAGTCTGCAAACAATCTGAAATATGGAAAGACAATCTTGCCTTTTTTTTTTTTCTCCATGATGTAGGTGCATCCTGCTTTTTTCTCGCCAGCAGAGAAGGAAGTATTGTTGGGAAGGTGCGAGTACGATAGGGGAGTTTTCTTTCAAGGGTCTGCTGTGAATGAGCAGTACTCTGCCTTGAGCAGTCCAGGCCATAGGATCCTCCTTCTTGATCTGTTGGTTTTTGTCTAAGAGCAGTCACTGAAGTTACTATTTTTGTGAAACTGCTGTCTCATTCTCACTCACCCAAAAGTGTTCTATAGACTTTTTAGATCTGCTATATTTGCTCAATTTATCTAGCCCTTAAATGTGCTTGGAAAAGCATGGACCAGTAGAAGAACATATAAAACTGGTGGTGTCCAATTCTACAAATGAGCAATCCATAGTGTCATCACAGCTGGTACTGACCCTGGAGATGACAGCAATGATAATTCAGTGCAACTGCCCTCCTCACCGTTTTCATCAGTTCTTGCAGCTAACGCTGCCAGGCTCCTTCCCTGCTGTCTCCTAAGAGCTGTAGGAAGTTCACATGTTCCCTGGCATGTTTTTGGCTCTAGTTTTGATACTAGAGGCAAACCCAAAAATAAAAGCTCAACATAGGTCCAGTTCTGCTCCCATCCCCGGCAAAGGGGATTTGTAGTGGCTTTGGTGGGAATAGGATTAGGAAAGTGCCTTTAATGTTCCTACCCTTGGGCAGTATGTGTGGATACTACTTACTTTTGCATTGCAACACAGTGGATGAACTGTGTGTGCTCACAGGCACTTTCATGTAATTGAGGAGTGTGCTCGACATGGCTCAGGGATGTTTGCAAATGGAGCAAAGGAATGTGGCTACCTCTATGAGGGAGAGCTGCGGCAGTGAAGCAGTGCGCTAATGCTGCAGGCTGTTTGTCGGGGTAATAGCTTGGCTGAGTTAGTAGGTATTTGGCTTTACTGGGAGCTACTGGCTGCTAGTTGACTTTCCTGTATTTCGAAACAGAAATGCTGAAAAAACATCTGGAGCTATCTGCTAAGATCAACTGCCCATATGTACTACGGTAGCAGGTTTTACAGGCTGTCTGCCCTGAGAATTTAAGATCAGAAAAGAAAATCAATGTCTTGTCTTTTAATGCTATTTTTATCCTCTTAGAAGAATACTTCGTGAATGGGGATAGCAAATACATGAGATCTCGGTGCTCATATATGGGTCTGTTTCATACCTTCCTCATACACGTGCGCACCTCTTGTTTCCGTGGGAGTAGTGGAGCAGTAACGGAGTTTAATGTGTCAGCATCTGCCCAGCAGCCCTGCTGAGGGATGGCAGGTCAGTACAGCAGGGCTCCAGTCTAGACCTCCGGAGAGGGAGCTGGTCCCCCCTACGTTGCTGTCTTTGGGTGAGCTTGAGAAGGCTAGTAAGGTCAAATTTCTGAAATGTGTGGTAGTTAGACATCTAAGCTTCTTATGGGTCTGTCCTTCGATATTTTTTTTTCCTTCCTTCTCCCCCCGCCGTGCTTTGGCTCATTATCTGCAAAATGAGATTATCTGTTTTGAAATATCAATGTTAGGCACTGGGAAGTACTTGCTACTTAGAGAGGACCACATAAGCTGGAATGGCTGGGTGGAGGTGATAATACAGGCTACTGGTGTTTTCAAAGAATAGTGCATCCTCTGTTTTGGGCTGCTTTGAAGGATGGTTATTTGCAACAAATCCCAGAGTTTTTGTTGACTCATGACTTATATTTTGGTTTTATTCAGCATTTTTTGCCCTTTCTGAGGGCTCCAACAGCTGAAACAGCATCGTCTTGCCACATGGCAGTTTCAGCTGAGTCTGGTGTTTGAAATGGCAACACTGCTAAATGTTTGTGACTTGTTTTTAGAGCAGCATTGCAGCTGCCAGTTTCCTTAAGAAAGCAAAAACAATATGAAAAGCAAGAAATACAAATAAAGGAGAGGCTTTAAAATACTTCTGATGTAAAAAAAAAAAAAATCAAACTAAACAAAGGTTCAGAAGACATGCTAAATTTAGCAAAATTTCTAGGAAAAAGACATCTAAATAAGCATGTGTGCTCCTTGAGTCCCTTCAGCTTCTTTCCTCCCCTCTTTTCTCCAACCCATACATAAATTCATTGATGACATTTTCTCTTAATGAGCTGTTTCCAAAAATTTTGTTTTTCCTCTGGTAAAAGGTTTGGATGCTCCCAGAAGAATAGCTGCCACATGGTGGGGGTAAATGTAGGGGGGAAGGAGAGCTCCCCAAAACTCTCTACTTCCTTGCAAAGTGGTGAAGAAACGGCAGTGGTACCATTAATTCTTCCAAGAAGAAGGTAGGACTTAGGGCATCAAGAATAACTGCTTTGAGGGCATGTTCTGTGGACCCAGAAAAGCTGTAATTTCTACTGGAATGATTTTACTGATATATATGTTTGTGTATGTGTATATGCATATATCATTATATATCATTTTACATTTTCAGTGTAATAACTCCTTGTTACTGCTGTTGTATTATTAGGTGTTTCTGTAGGCATGTCAATGCATTGATTGTTTTAGCAACTACAGCTGAAGATAGGTGTTTTGCCCCAGAAGAGAGAAGATAATGCTCAGAGAACTTACTGTAGAAAACCAGATTGAATTCTGAATAGACAAAGGTAACATTTTCTAGAGCAACTAATTGAATGAAGAGTCTGTCTTGCTGGTTTTAATGAACTGTAGGTTCTGAACTGATGAAAAACACATACTAGCGTAGGATCATCAGACTGGAGAAGGAAAGGTGTTGGAAACATGGCATTAGTGTAAAAGGACGTATCAGCACATGGGGCAGTGTGTGCTCTTCAGAAAGATGCTTGCAGGGCCGCAGAGGAAGAGACCGACCATGTGGAGAGATGGATCAGATTTGATCCTATCGCAGACTCCTCTATAGCCTTTGTTAAATCAGGTAGACTAAAATCCTCAAAGGCAGTTAAGCACCAAAATACCTTTGGAGTTTGGCTTCAGTCCATATGTAAATCCTCTTTTTTTTTTTTTACCTCCCCATTCCTCTGCTTGATCTTACTTTGTGTATGTATCCACCTCCTTAGCTACAGAAGTAACCAGAGCTCATGTTTTGTAAGTTGGCCGCTATTGTCTCTATGTTGTTTCTAGTATTAATTAATTTATGCAGTGCTGTGTCTTGTGTGACCTGTGTTCTTTGCTCCTGGCTGCATGACCTTTGCTATTAAGCTGTCACTAGTTGGAAGAAGTCCGTATTGGTAAGTGCTACAGATCAGCCTGAATAATTTATCTACTTTCCCAGCCCCCTCAGATTTTTT
This sequence comes from Phoenicopterus ruber ruber, assembly GCA_009819775.1. NCBI lineage: Eukaryota > Metazoa > Chordata > Aves > Phoenicopteriformes > Phoenicopteridae > Phoenicopterus > Phoenicopterus ruber. Next base: position 7,620,476 of record CM020219.1, read on the forward strand.
GACAGCTGTGCATTTTACAAGGAGTGACTTTTATATTTTCTTTTAAATTGTAGATGAAAGTTGTTGAGTATCACTGGGATAAAATGAGATCCCTGCAGGGAAAATACCTTATGAATCCCTATTTACACTTATTTCTTGAGATCCATCAGTGTAAATCACGCTTAAATATTTTTTTGGTGTAGCACCTATGAAACTAATTTGAATGTGGTACTTTAAGAAAAAAAAATACTGCTTGTTTTTGTTATAAACCTAAAGGTGAGCTTGATCTTTCTTTTTCAATGAGGTGAGTCACTGAGGGATGTGTTAGTTCTTGGGAAGAAGAAATTTGAGACCAGTGTTGGTTATACAAATCCATAGGTCAGTGTGGAATATATTAAGCAGCAGTGCATTAAATGGACAAAGACTATAGTGGGAGCTTTTGTACTCTAGTGGGATTAAAGGATAATAACTCTGATGCAAAAAGATAACTAACTCAGGAAGATGATCCATAGCATTCCTGTGGAAATCTTACCAAATCTTTTTTCCCTTGAAAAAAGGGAATGTACTTTTTGTACAAAAAGTGAGTAATTTGCATTGATGCAGCTTTAACCTCTGTGAAGAGTTATAGGGAAATTGTGTAAAGCTGCACTTGTCGTAAAGTGTGTGGGGGCTATGTTTGAGACAGCTTCTACGGCAGCTTGGACTTGTGTGTGCTCCAGCGTATGTTGGAATAGCACAGAGGTGCTCTGGGAAGAGCCGGCTCTGTGTCTGCTGTGCTGTTTGCTCTTCCGTGGCTCCAGCTGATAGAACCTGTGTAGTACAAGAAGTTCTCGGTCACGAAGGGCATCTCATTAGCTCATAGTAGATTTATGTGCCAAAATATTATTTAAGTCTTTGAAAACCTCCTTAGCGCTTGTGTGGCAGATAATGCAATACTTCTATGCAGCAACTTTAAAGTCAACTTATTAGAGTGCTTGCCCTACTGATGGGAGAAATCAATATGGTCCTTTGCTCTCTTCCCTTAAATCACATCAGCAACCTGTCAGATGTGATGCACTGCACTTGACCAACTCACTAGAAATTTAGCTTTATTTTGTTAGTAATTTTATTTGACCAAACCCTCTTTCTCGCCAGAATGTCAGAGTGAGTAGAATATAGCTTTTTATGTCAGAATAGGTCCATGCCCAAATAAGTGACTGGTTTTCTTCTGTGATACGGTCTTCCATGCTGCTCGGGGACTTAAAAACTGAGTAGTATAGGTCCACAGAGACCCTGACGTTGTTTCCCAATTATGCATCCAGCGGCTGCTCCCTGTTCCTGGCTGCCATCTGGTCCAGTTGTTTTTAATGGTCGATTGTGAGGAAATGCATTTTGATAGAGAAGTTTTTTTGACACCTGCATTACCCACCATGCTGCTATGTATTCATTTACGTTTTAACTGAAGAACTGCATTAAGCACATTGTATGTGTTATCTTTCTCTGTTCCCTTTAATGTGGAGGCTTATATGTTGATGTACAACAAACATTAAATTGGGGCTAACGGGAAATGAGTTTGGACTTGAGTTGTAGTGACCATAAAATGTGATGAGATCTGGCACTTGGTTTAATGATGCCAAAGAGTGGCATGACATGTAATCTAATGACATCACATTATACAGTGTTGCATAAAGCACTAATATTTTATGTAGTCTTAAAAATAGAAAAAAGTTTGGTTATAACATTCAGTGCATGTTTGTGCACAAACATGCACATACCTGTTTATGGCTGTATGTTAAAGCAGTGGCCCACACCGTTTCTTAAATTTCTTGTTTATAGCAAGGAGTTTTTGTATCTTAATATGAGAAATTAAGCAGTTCAAGAGCACAAAGCAGGAAAATTACCTTCTTTAATTTTCTACAGATGTTTATGATGATTGAAGACTAAAGAAGTTTCATAATGAAATAGCAAATTGCATGAAAGAAGTTAAACTTCAGTACAAAGATACACTTTATTTTAATATTCTAGGGGAGTGTATCATGTACTAATATAATAATCACTCACCTCGTGTCTTGCAGCTTTTTGGCTTGACATAGCCATGGAACTTCCCTTTAAAGCACAGTAATTTCTTTAAAACCTGTTTGATGTGTCAGGTAGGTGTAGAAGCTTGTGTCAGACATGAAGAAGATAGCAGATTCGGCTCTGACAGATGATACAAATACAGTGAAGTTAATTGACTTTGCCAGGGGAGAAAATTCTTCCTCCCAATTATGTCAAATGCCAGACAACTTTTCAGAGGTGGGGAGGGAAACATGCCTGAAGGACACTACTGACATAGTGCTTTGCTAGTAGGTGCTTTCTGTGCTTTATTTTTACTTTTTTTTTATTATTTACTTAAGTTTTCAGGGATAAAATAATAAAATCAACCAGCTCAATTGCATCTTTGTTTGGGGATTCTCAGACCTCATAAATCCATTGCCTTTCTGTGGTCCTCTAGGATTTTCTGCCTGGTTTCGTGAAGATACAAACTTTCAAGAGACTGTGAGGCAATGAAGTCCTAGACTTTTTAGTTTTCTGCCAGTTTTAGCTGTTCTGCTTCTTTGATTTCATATTGGTATAATTTAAACCCTGTCGAAGTCAACAGTTTTCTGTCACATTCTAAGTTTTTAGTATTTGGAAGGCAAAAGAGAGGACTGGGCTTCTTACTTTGTTCGTTAATCCCTGGTCAGGACTATAGCCTGTCTCATATAAGAAGCTCTGCAGTTTTGTGTTCCAGCACCACATGATTCTTTTACAGAAATTTCCTGTCAGTGGAGAAGGAGCCAGCAAGGCTGTCATGGTAGGGGTTATTGTTTTGAGGAATAAAACTCCATTTTCTCCACTCTGACACCTTTTCCTCCCTCAGCTCGGGTTTTGTTTTTAGTTTGTGGGTTTTTCCAGTGCAACTTGCAATAAGTATTATTGCCAAGAAATGATAAAGTAATAAAAAGGGATTGATGTAGGCAACTTATTATTCTGAGATTGTGATGCATGACAAGCACAGCGCTGGACAGCGCGTGCGCACGCGTGTTTGTGCGTGCACACATTTATACAAACATGTAGCATGCCCAGCGGGGTACCTGTAGTACAATTAAAGGGGCTTGTGTGTCTATGACATATTAAAGTCCATCCGTAGTGAGGCTGGGTAACCAGACTGCATTTCCTCTCTCCGGTAAGTACTACAGGTGGTCGCATGTTGCAGCAGAAGAAAGATAAAACTGTTGCAGGAGTTAGTTTTTACAGGCTAGGAAGATATGCCTGGCTGGCAAATGTTGGGTTTCCTTCTCACTGGATGGGTTTCCTTCTCACTGGATGGGCCCTTTAAGTTATGAAGGCTGAGGATGGTTGCTGTTAATTAAGGCTGCAAGGTGATCAGCATTTTTGGGGGGAAAAAAGAACAAAAGAAATCACAACCTTGTCTTCAGGTTTTTTTCATAGCGAAGGTAGAATCTGTTTCCAATGTCCTTTTCTTTTGTGGCACAACTCTACTATATATAGCTGGCCTTTTTGTGTCTTAGTGTTCAGTAACTCCTACGGCTTTTTCAAGAGTATGTTGGTAAATCTGACAGTGATTATATTTTATGTGGTTGAGTTTTTCTGTTATTTATTGCTGTTGTTTGCTTTACAAAAGTGCCTAGGAACATATAATGCAAGTCCATTGTACTAGACACTGTACAGTGATTTAGAGGTGTGTGGAGGAACAGTCCATTCCCCAAACTGCCTAGAAGTGGAAGATGCCATCTTTAAAAGAAAAAAATTAAATAACACGCCACAGTAACAAACTAGCTCCCTTTTATTTCTCCTGCACTTGACTCTCTTCTTGCTAAATGTGGCAATACTATCAAAACTTTTCATTCTTTTGGCTTGTCCCTGTCAGTATAACTGTTCCAGACCTTTCAGTGGCAAAGAACTCCATTCAGTTTGTGGATTCCAGCTTTTTCCTCATCCTTGCATCTGGTTTTGTTGCCTTAAAACCCAGATATTTTCAGATTGACACAATATTGATCACAGTTGCATTTGGTTAAATTTGAGGTTAGTTTACATGAGTCAATGATGAAATTTCATGTGACACTCTTGTGGACATCAGGCATTCATTATCTTTAAAATCATTTTTTGAGAAACTTTATTCAGCCACTAAATGTACTTTTATTAAAACAAGCCCCTAGTATGCATAATTTAGATTTGGAATCATGGTAAGTTTGTTTTTTCACGTTTCTTGGAATGTGCTTTCAGTTTAGCTAAACAACATTCTATTTAGGGCATAATTTTAAGAATAATTTTTGTAATTCTGGCAGCAAATGCTGTAATGTTATAATTATGCCATAAGCATTCAATGTTTTTCCATCATAAGCTGGCTATAATCCCAGTTCTGGAATACAGCTTTCTTGTTGCTCTCGTCTCTTCAAGTGAAGGTGCAATTTTGTCCACAGAAATGATTTCTTAATAGAGTCCACCATTTGGGTTAGTTACATACTAAAGCAGTTCAAAAAGAAAAGTCTGTCTTTCCCTCTGAAGTCAGAAATGATTTCTGAATTTTTCTTAAAGTAAATTCACTTTTAAGAATGAGTTAAGCCAGCAGATACTGTTCAGAAACAGACTTGATTCTTGCATATGTAAAAATATTGCGCTCATGTAACCATCTTAATTTAAAAATGGGAACTAGTTAAACCAATACAATTTAGTGACGTTAACATACCTGTTTTGTGTTGTGTGTTTCGAAGCTAAACAGGACCTAGTGGTATACCCGGGGGTCAATATTGGGAATGGTACTGCTTAGCCTCTTCATTACTGCCTGGCCGATGGGAAAGAGTGCACCCTCAGCAAGTTTGCAGGTGATGTAAAGTTCAGAGGAACAGCTCGTGCACCAGATGGTTGTGCTGCCCTTCAAAGGGACCTTGACAGGCTGGGGAAACGGTCTGACAGCAATCTCATGAAGTTCAACAAAGAGAAATGCAAAGTTCTGCACCTGGGGAGGAATAGCCCCATGCGCCAGTACAGGCTGGGGACCGACCAGCTGGAAAGCAGCTTTGCACAGAAGGTCTTGGAGCACACCGAGTTGTCCATGAGCCAGCAATGTGTCCTTGTGGGAAAGAAGGCCAACAGCCTCCTGGGTTGCAGTAGGCAGAGTGTTACCAGCAGGTCAAGGGAGGTGATTCTTCCCCTCTTCTCAGCACTGGTGAGAGACACATCTGGAGTGCTGGGTCCATTCCTGGGCTCCCCAGTGCGAGAGACACGGACACACCGGAGTGAGTAAGGACTTGGGGTGTCTGTCATATGAGGGGAGGTTGAGGGAGCTGGCACTGTTTAGCCTGGAGAAAGGAAGGCTCAGAAGGATCTTGTCAATGTGTGTAAATACCTGATGGAGGGCAGGGAGTAAAGGGGTCAGAGCCAAACTCTTCTCAGTGGTGCCCAGTGAGAGGACAAGAGGCAGTGAGCACAAATTGAAATACAGGGAATTCCATTAAAACATGTTTACTGTGAGGGAGGTCAAACACTGGAACAGGTTGTCCAGAGAGTTTGTGAAGTCTTCCTCCTTGGAGATATTCAAAACTTGACTGGACACAGCCCTGAGCAACCCACTTGAGCTGACCCAGCTTTGAGCCGGGGGGGCTGGACTGAATGGTCTCCAGATGTACCTTCCAGCCTCAACGCTTCTCTGCTTTATGGCCTTTATGTCCATCTGCTCTGACTCTGTATGACAAGATGATAAAATTTCACCAAATAATCTCAGCATCAAGATATGTAAAATAACTCTCTGTATAAAAAAGAAAGAGATTCTTTCTTTCAAATTGAGGAATTCTAAACCAGAATCCACTAGAAAGTGTCTATTTGTCAGTAGGCTGCCTTTACCTTCTTAGTTACTTTTTGCAGAGGTCTCAGAGGTTGTCCGCGGGGGTAGTCCACCAGTTTCTAAAGTGGTGTCTTAGATGCTGAGGCTTGAGTTGCCATCAGGTGTGGACTTGCTAACATGAAATCAGTGGAGTTGCATTGGTGTAAGGCACGATGAGTAATATAGCTATGAGTCAACCTGAAATTTCAAAGAGCTGATCTAGTTTTAAATTGTCTTTCTGTTCCTATATCGCCCTGTCAATTATATACTTTCACTACTGAGTTTAAACTTTCAAGGAAGAAACAAGTACTGAAATAAAAAGCTACATCTGCTCATAAAATAGGAGCAAATTGTCATACTGTCCTGCTGGTGCCACTGGAGTGGTCAGGCTCCTGTGCGCTCCCTTTTCTGCTCCTGGAGAGGGACGGCTGGGGTGGAGGGAGCATTGGTCTGACCCAGTGCAGCTTTCCTTACGTTAAACACCTTTCTCTAGTTCTTATTCAGGGTACAATACTGAACTCGGATAATGCCAACCAGATAATAATCCAATTGTCTGTAGCAAAGCAAATGGCATTTGCTGCTTTGTAGCAAGAAGCAGTAGTGTTTGTTGTGCCTTTGGTCTCTATGAAGTGCTCTGATGTGGTGAGATCGTCTTGAGGAAGCACTAACAGGTCTTTCCTTGAATTTTGTATTCAACTCGATGTAAAAGGAAGAAGGAAAAATGGAATTGAATGTGTACTTGTTGTGATAATTCATTTCAGTCAACAGTTAGCTTGTTTTTCAAAGTTGCTGTACAGGACTTGGTACTGGAATGGGATATTGGCGAATGACATATTAGTTTTCACTGAAAATTAATATGTCTGTCAGCTTTTCACTATGGCCCTAGTTTTGCTTTCCAGATCGGTAAGACTGCTGGCTTCCCTTTCAAAACTAATTTTCTTTATCGGCACATTTGCTTATATGTCTTGATAATCCTTCCAGTTACTGCTTCAGAAGATGTGGGAAGAGGAAGAATATTTGTTCCCTGAAGGTTGCTGTAAACCAGTCTTCGCTTGTATGATATTCGATGAATGAGATATTTCCATACATCATAAAACTTTATCTCAAAGAAAGTCTTGAGAAGTTAAAATAATGGTAAATATTCTGTAGACTAACTCTTGCAAGGGCTAAATAGCCTGGCCTTGATCCAGGAAGGCACTTAACAATGTGCTTAACTTTAAGCGCATTGAATATTCTTACTGGCATGAGTGAAAAAATCAATGAAACTACTCACATGCTTAAAATAAGACATGTGCTTAAGTGTCTGTCTGGACCTGAGCCAGAGCGTTCAGCCTGTGAGATGGGCTGAATTCTAATTGTGGGCAAAAGCCAGTAGTGTTTCATTTTGCTTGTCTTGTGTGTTTCTGAAGAATTCATTGATATTGTCTGTGTTTATTTTAATTGGCCTCCATTTCCCATCTAAGCCCTACCAACTCCAAAGCTCTGGGAGTAAAATAGATGTGCAACTTAGGGTTGTCAAACAGCTTGTCAGGGATAGTACTTAGACTGTATATATTGCTATAGAGCAGGAACTGAACTTCAGAAAAGCTGGGAAAAGATGAGGTGAAACATGATTGTTTTCTTTGGTAGCCAAGGTTTTAATATAGAGAGAAAATGAAGAGGAGAGAAGAGAAGGGCTGGTGACACATCACACCTTTTCAGTTAACATAGTTGCTTCTTAGGAAACATTAAAGAATGCAGACAGATGCATTAATAATCTGCTGGCAGTGGCTGTAGCCTTGGCAAGTAGGCTTTCCTACCTACTATTGATTTTTCTGACTCTCAGGCAGCAATTTGCAACGGGTGGCTTGATCCTTTACCCTCAAAATGGGCAGTGAGATGAGTTGTCATGGCCAAAATCATTTTTACTTTCTAACCAGTCCCTCCTGTTTCTTCAACAGCATCTTTTACTGCTTAGATGACAATTTCCACTGCTGACAACTGTGATAAAATACACTATATTTAAACACAAAGAGCCTCCATGTCTAGAGGTGCAAAATAACCCACCACAATGCTACTGAGCTCTTCGTTGGCACCAGCTACACTTGTAGAACCCAACCCTCAAGCGCTGTAAATCTGGGACATTACTGGTTGGCAAGTGTAAAAGCAGTGGAGCCACAGTGATCTAGGAGAAATCTTTGTTGTCAACTCTAACGTATCTGTCTAAGGAAATAGCATGTCGCTCTACCCCTACCCCTTTTTGCTTTTAAACATCTAGACATTGCTTGTCTTCCACTTTTCCTCTGTGTGTTTACGGCTTCCTCCCTGCATCTGACATTGCTGTTTGCTTTCTTTTCTATCCAGGGTGTTAGAGCCCACGCAGCAAATTCTTCTTCGTATACTGCCTTTGAGTTGTGATTGCTGAAACTTCTTCACCTGCCTTTTTTACTGGAAATTAAAATTTTTGTTTCCTTATATATATTGGATTTAGACTGGAAGAGAGAGAAACTTAGAGTAGTTGAAAAGAGAGTGGCCAGAATAAAGGAAAATCAAGCATAAACATTTTTTTTTAAGGGGTTAAGTATGTCAAACTAGAAGAAATCAGTTGACACCATAGAGTTTCATATGTAATTACAAAAGTATCTCCTGGAAATGCATCTCCATGAAGGAGCAGCTGCCATTTTTAGGAGATCACTTCCAGAGTGAGTCTTGAGCAGTTTTGAATGAGTTTTGCTTGTAGGTTGTTGGTTTTCTTTCAGCTGCAGAAGTGTGCTTGCTACAGCACTCCAAGCTTGGTTACAAGTACCTTTCAAGGTAACTAGCAGTGTATGTTTTTATTGTGTACTTGCCCTAATGGCCACTTATTTCTTTAAACTGTGAATTCCTCTTTTACTTAAATAAAAGCTTAATAGAATCACCTGTCACATACAGAATTTCACCTGAGGTGAAATAAGGTTCAAGTTTAGAAGACGTATTCAGGGATAGCCAGTCATCTTTTGAGCAGTGAAATGATGTGCACTCCAGATATTGGAGCCAGAATTAGAACTGGAAGAGTGGATGGAAAGTGGTATTTTATAGCTATTTTGCTTTCAACTGTTTTCCCCTTAGTTTCTCTAAAATTGGCTATCAAGCTTAAGTCTAGGTTTTTGAGTGTATCTGTTTGCAGGTGTCTTCAATGTGACAGAGCCTTCTGCCACCTAGTGTTAATGTGAGTTCTCTCCTCGGCAGGGTATCACCAGATAATTTATTAAATGTCATTATTTATTAATGATACACCACCCCACCCCTCCCCCCATCTAGACACTTTCTGTGAATATTTAAAAATGCAGTTTCTGCACCAGAGGATTTCAGGATCAATTCAATCAGTAGGTACAACTTCTTTGGATACGTTTATTGAGGATGCAGTTTGCAAGGTGAGTCAAGTTGTTTATACAAATAATCCATGGAGAATTTCAGTAATTGTGAATGTCGCTCCTCTGTTAACAACTCTGTTAGCACTTTTCTCCCCCAGGTGAAACTAAGGGATTCTGCCTAACTCGGCACACTTCTGCTTTGATATCTGTGCTCCTGCTGGTTCAGGAAATTGTATTAGGCTGAAAGCAGCAGAGAATAAAAATTAATTCGACAGAAATTATATAAAATAATGAACGATTCAATTTAGACACTTAACTCATTGTCTTTTTAGAAGAGTAAAATGAAAGTCTCCCGTCATCACTGCTTTTTCCCCTCTAGAAATTCCACCAGGGCACAATAGAGAAGGACAATAAAATCCAGAGAATTACACTCAGATTTCACAATAGAAATGTCAAACTGTTAAAATAGAAAAACGGGCTTAATGATGCTTTCTATTTAAGCCAAATAATAGCAGCTCCTGCCATATATTGGCAGATAGGAAATTTCTTACGATTGAAGGAGTGGGTGTTTTTCCTTCATTCCCCTATAAAAATATTTTCAAGAGAACAGAGCAACTCTTTCCCCTTCTCCCCTCCACCTCTATGAGCTGTCTTTGACTGCTCTGTGATACAGAGTGGGGCTAAACAGTTCCTTTGCAGGTTGGTGTTTGAGAGCTCAGCCAAAAGGCTGCACATGACTTCGGCAGATGCTTCTAATTATTAGCCCAGCCATGGTTTCGAGGAGAAGCCCTTGCTCCTAGCTCCTGCCCTCTGCTCTTTTGTCCTTCCCACCTCTTCCAGGCCTTCCTGAGGAGCAAACGCCAGCATGGCTGAGAGCTGTAAACCTGATCCTCAACATCAGACTGAGATGCTGACCTGATCAGCAGCAACCAGAACCTGACGGAGTGGAGGGTCTAATGCATTAGAGCATTAGTCAGCTGCGATACCAGGCGGGCTGTTTTTTTCACCTTGTTTTGACCTGAACAGTCTCATCTTCTTTAAATAGTGTCATTCAAACTGCGATCTTTTTACTTTCAACAATTACGCTTTTCAAATACTGCCTAAAGAAAATAACTTTGGGTTCTTACTATCTCAAATGAATAACTACAAGCACAGAAGTTATTCATTTGAGATAATTATTAGGTTTGGCGGCTTACTTATCTGATCAGTATCAGAGGTTAAAAAACCTCTAGAAATTCTTGTGTATCTTGTGCTATTTTGTTTCTGAGTCATATTAAACTGGAATTACCGTACGACACGCGTTCATTGCCACTCTGTCAGAGTGGAGGATGCTGCGTCACAGTGAAAACAGAACAGATCCGCTCACCTGGGGAGACAGTGTTTTCAAAGCTGAGGTCGTACGCAGTTTCTAATTTGTTCAGATGATGTTTTTTTCCATCAGAAGTGATTTAGGGGCAAAGCCTGTGGCTGGGTTAAATGCATTTCTGGTGTTATTTTTCTGCTCTCAGTCCTTTATGCTGGTGAGGGGGAGAAGGTGAGGTGTTTTTCCCTTTAGGTCCAACCTCATCGTTCCTACTGAGATCGGTGCCCTGCAGTAGCATTTCAGAGTGGTGCAAGAGGGCAGGTAGATGGAGGAGACAAACTGGGGGAGGGTGTAGGGGCGAAGGAGACAGTTGATCTCCATTAGCCTGCAGCCCGGCTGTGACCATGCCTGACACCCGTGTCATCCAGGGGCTCTGTCTTTCCCTATTGGGACTAAACCACAGTCCTTCAATGTGAAAAAAGACTCCAAAAGTGTGCTGGCCAGTCTGTTTTCCAGCTTCAGACCCAAAGTCAAGGTCCTTACAAGAGCTTCTGGGGCAAAAATCTCTCCTCTCTGCTTGTGGCAGTCCGTCCAGTACTCTGCATTTGTGGTACGGGCATGACTGTGCTCGCGGTCTGTTGCCACAGAACTGTGCATCAAGCAAAGTGTACTGAAAAAGTGGGGAAAAAAATCTCAGTGCATCTCCATCCTCTTTCTGTAGGTGTTCCTGACTGAGCGCTCTGTTCAGAAAGGGCTCTGTTTGCTTCACAGCTGCATGATTTATATGGAAGCTGGTCCAGGATGAATCTCTTTCATGTAGCCCCAGTTCATCAATATGAATTGCTTGCCATGCACTGGGGGATTTATGGTACGTGGTGGGGTGTGCGGAAGTCGGAGAAAAAGGCAGAGCATGAGGAACAGTAGGGAATTTTTATTCTAAAAGAAGAATTTGTGTGTCCAAAAGAACTGTCTTTCAGAATAAAAGTTGTGTTCTCTCTTTTTGCCTGAAGAAGAGATGCTGTATTCCCAGAGTCAAACCTAGGGAAATGTTCCCCTAGCCGTGGAAAAACACGGTGATGTCTTTAAGACTGAACTTACCTTATCCTTAAAAGAAAAAAGATAAGCCTGCAAAAACAATCCCGACTCAGGTAGTAAGTTCCAAAACAATGGTTAACTTCCTCAGAGTAAGAATAATGATTTAAACATATCCATGTTCTTCTGATGACCTTTATCCTAAACGTAGCGTGCGAGAGGAAGAGTGGAGTCGGAGGGCAGGGGGAAAGATGAAGAATTTGAAGATCAAGCCATGTGAAAACATTTCCACAACATGTTAAAAAGAGAGCTACTTTGCGATTACAGAAATGGTCTTTTTTAGCCATTGAAAAGAAAAAAATCTGAGATTATAGCTGAGAAAGGCCCTTGCATTCAATGACATTCTTCTCGGGGTCAAGTACAAGTGGAGCCTGATTTAGTCATAGACTAAATGTAGCTGCAGTTCTGCAGTCCTCCGAAGTGTAATCTATACTAGTCATGCAGTGAGTGCTTTGCTGGATTCCAGCTAGGACTGCAGTGTCCTTGTTACGCAGCGAGGCTGCTCAAGGGTGTTAAAATGCTTACTTGCAGTTGTTTGAGCAGTTTCTGCGATGGCTGATTGATTTACTGTATCTGGAAGTTCAGACCTGGAAACCTGAGCGAGGGAGAATGCCTTCGCCGCGGTGGCGAGGCTGGGTGTTGAGAGGACAGACAGCTGGCGGGTGACCCCAGGAAGATGACAAATGGGGCACCAGGTGCCCCCGCTCATCCAAGAGCGCTCCAGACCCCTCTGCGCGCAGAGGCGCGCGTTACGGAAGTCGCTCACGCTGAAGGAAGGCTTCCTGTGAGCAAGGTTTCTAGAAATAAACATTAACCTTTTGTTACCAGCTCAGTATGCAGGGATAGTTAATTCAAGCAGCTATTTGGGAAAGAGTTTAAGCAGAAAGCCTTTTAGTTTGAAGGAAAAAAAAATAATTCATCCAAATGGTGGTGGTTGCGCATATTTTGGAGACAGCGTCTGGAACGCCGGCAGGAACGTGTGGTGCTGAGATGTGTGGTGAGCAACGAGAAGCAAACTGTTCACACAGCATAATCGGTGATGGTTCTTGACTGACATGTATGGAGCTATTAAAATGACTAAATTATTACTGGGAGGAAAGTGGGACGTGAGGAAGCCCCCCAAGAACTGAAGAAAGAAAAGTCAGCATAGAACCTGTATAAAACACCCTTTATAGAGTTGAAACACATGAATGCAAAGATATTGGGTAGCCTTTAGTTTTCCTTTGCTTGCAAAGGATTGATGTGTTTGCAGGTTCTGCTTTCCATTTCCCATTTTTATTTTAAAACAGGCAGGCGCTTGCTAAAATGGGGAGAACTTTCAGATAATCATCGTCTTGAATTGGCCCTGTGACAGCACAGAGATCTATAAACCATGCTGATTGACGCCAGCTGCGAGTATGCCTCCTTTCTCTGAAGTTTGCCTATTAGGGATTACAGTGTACTCTAGCAGCTTCAGGCTTTTTTTTTTTAACCAAAAAAAACCCCAACCCACAAACAAAACACCACAACAAAAAAACCACCCCAAAACAAAAACACAAAACCAACAAAGCAATATGACCACTGTCATTGCTTTAACTTTTGAAAGTGCATTCAAGGTTTCCTGCATTAGCTCAGATCTCTGAATCTACTTCAAAGACAGGAATGGCTGCTGTCTTCCACTGGTATTTACATTTTCTAAGGTTGAAACTGTTACTGCCTGGTCAAATGTCAAGAGAACCTGATTAAATGTAGCATTTGATTATTATCGGAGGAAATATGCAGACACCCATGGCGAATTCTGGGCTCACATGAGGTGCAAAATGTGTTTATCAAACATGCACTGGATTTACACACGTGAATTCTTGTTGAATGTAAATCGCTAGCTTGCATAACTCCTCTGTGGATAGAAGAAGTTTATTTAACTTTATAACACTTTTAATGTATTGTCTACAGGTGCAATTGGATTTGCAGTTCCTTTGACGATGGGTATAGGCCAGCTTGCGCCATTTAAGCGGTTTATGTCCCATTTCAGAGTGCTTTAAGTCTGTAGTCTACAGTGCTTTAAGTGGATAGTCTTTAAGTGTATAGTCCACAGTACTTGGAGTCTATAGTCTTTCTCTGCATGAAATAATTGTACCAAGGCTGGTGCATTCTTGGGGAGGACCCTGCAGTGGGACTGGAGTTCTCAACAATTGTTGTTATGGCAGTACCTGCAGAAACCTGTATGCACAGCCTGCAAGTGGTGTCCCAGGACTGTCATTCAGCCTGTGGCGTAGAAAATGCGTAATTAGTTTAGAGTAATACAAAGCTTCCTTTATTCTGTACAACCTTTTTCATCACTAGTTTCCTGTCTTTACACTTTAAAACATCCACTTCTTTTAAAATTATATCAGACAGTTTCTGTGGGGCAGAAGGCATTTCTCCTTGTTCTTTGATCTTCATTTCTCCATGCTTTTTTGTCTTACCTTTAGGCAATAGCATTGGCTTCTCAGTTACTCCAAAGGCAAATGTTTATCTATGTGTTAAACAAACTTGAGTACCTGATTCTGGTCTCACATCTATTTAAAAACTAGAGCAGCAGTAGAATTGCAGTGCTAGGAAAATGCTGGAGAACCAGGTACTCTAAATTTCTTCCTTTAAACTTTTTTTTTACCAGTAGAAGAGTAGTTCTGTGTGGTTTTGGTTTTTTTATGACACATTCACTTAGGAGCACTGGAGATGTATTTTGAGATGGCTGTCACAAGAAAATTTCCCTCCATTCCATCCCCCAACGTACTAGCTTTTCAGTGGAAACGTTTGGTCTCTGGAGTCTGGATTTCATCACAAAAAGAGGAAGTTTTCAGGGAAAGTAGTATGGGAAAATTTGATTCTGTTCTCTTCCCCTCCACCAAGGATGGCTTCTTTGACTTTGTGTCTTTGCATTTAAAGATTTTTCTACTGCAAGGTTCACAACGGTACCCACCAACGTCATAGGTAATTTGTAGTAAAATCTCTGATACAGGTAATTAGATATATCTTACAGTTTCTGCAGGCGTTTCACCATTAAAAGAGGAAACAGTTTATGTGAAACATCAAATAAAAGTGCCTTAGTTTTTATGTGAAACACTCCAGAGATTCTTTTATTGGTCACTGCAGTAGCGGAACGGTGAGGAGCGAAGCCGGCGCTTTCGGAGCGGGAGCACGGAGCGCCGAGGTGCTGCCGGGTTGCTGTTGCAGCAGGGCACACGTGGCTTTGGGCTGCCGGGATCGGAAATGTTTGCCCTTTGATATAAGGGAGAAGAGGAATGGGGGAAAAGAGGGAGGAATAACTCATCACTGATTCCTACCTTTGGAGTCAGAACTGGTTTTGTCAGTGACAGCTGTTTCATGGCTAATATTACTTTTCTAGGCTTTGTTTTTCCTCCTTTGCTGTCCGGTAGCAGATCTCTGTGCTGCTCTGTTTTAGCTGAGGCACGCTGTGGCAGACCTGTTTTAACTTTAAAGAACTTTGTTTCACCACACGCAGTTGACATGTACTCCTGCCCAGAGACACTCTGACAGCATTTGAAACAAATTACTATTTAGAAAAAGCGGATAGAAGAGGCTAAAAAGAATCACTAGAGGTCCTAGATTTCTTTTATTGATTTGGTGGGTTGGGGTTTTCTTGGCTTTTCTACTGGGAAAAGCTATTTCTGGTAGAACAGAGTTCTTCACTTAGAAGACCTAAAACTGAGAAATAAAAGTTCTAGGAGACATGAACTCAAACTCCCAATTAAGAAGTTATTTCTTAAATATTCATTGTAATAAACAGAGACCCATTAGAGTCAGTAGGCATCTGATTTTGAAGAATTTATTGCGAGATGAACCAACTTATTGGAAAGTTGGTTCAAGTTTCCCTCTGAAGTAAAGGGGGGAAACAATACTCAAACATCATCTAAGTGTAGATGTGTTTATTTCCAAGCAATTCAGGCGAGCCCCTGGAAATGTCATCAAAGGTAAAGTCAGTTGGAACCAGAGGGTTTGCCCGTAATACCACCTGTGCCTTCGGCAGTCAATTCTGACGGCTTCAGCCCCTGAACGAGAGAATCGCTTCTGCGTCCCCTGCACTGGAGGCACAGGTGGTGGCTTTACAAGCACGCTGTAAGCTTCTACACCCGATCGCATGCTGGTTTAAATAAGAGGAACTCCGGGCACAGCTCTGCAAATCGTGACGAGTAAGTGACAGTTCTGTGCCAGTCTCTTGGGGCGTGGATATGTGAAATGGGCTGAGCAAGTTTGTGGCAAAGAAAAGGCAACGTCTGTAGTATTCCTTCCTTTGTGCTGGGGTCTGGCACTCATTTGACACTTTGGTGAGCGATTTCCACTCACTAAGCCCTCAGAAAACAGCATAGCTGAACAGTATTATTAATAATAGAAAATAGACTGACTTAAAAAGCTGAATCTGGACTGGTGGGTCCACTGTCTGCAAGTGGGATTGAAATCTTCCTGGGGTTTCCAAGTTTGGAGGGTGGTGTTTATGGTAGCTCTCTTCTTGTCTTCAGTAGGATTTTTCAGTAGCCAAAACCATATTGTGGTATTTAGTGACGTTTCCTTGTACCCCTGCAGTGTGGGCTGTATTTAGTCTTGTCCTGCTGCAAGGACCAACTGTGTGGTAGAACTGGTTCAAAGAAAAACAGAGTTGCTTGGAGGAGCTCCATTTTTACCTGCTCAGGGGCTGTAGAGTAACCCAGGCCACGCATTCCTCAATGAAAAACAGGCCAGAAAAAAATCCAGTTTCTTATGTGCCCCTCTCATCTGATAAGACTGTCTCTGCAAGGATACTCTGAATAATGCATCGATAGCTCATCTCAGAGACTTGGTAAATCTAATGAAAATACTGTCTCCAGAAAGGTTCAGGAATGCAGTGTGTGCTACTGCCTTACTAATGCTTTACACAATTTTCCAGACTGGAGTATTTTGCTTGCTTTCATGCAACCACTATTTATTATTTAAATGCTGAATCTGGAAAATTTCCCAGATCTGATGTCTGCCCCATTACTTTCTGTCTTGGATACTGCAGATAATCAGATGAGCAGTAAATCCATTCTGTGGAATAGAATTACATTATCTTTTTTTTTTGTCAAACAACTTGTGAGTGATTTTTCTTTTCTTCACCCCCATAAAATACCTAATAGATCAAAAAAAGTAAAATCTGTATGCCAAATACACAGTGCTCCACATCTAGCTCTAATAATGCATCTGCAGAAACATCAGTGGGGCTGCATTTAATTTGGGTAGACGGGGGAAGATTGTGTGAAATAATCCCAAGCGCTGATACTTTCAGTTGGGCGGGTGGAGGGAAGTACTGTGGGGTTTTCTTGGCTTGTTGGTTGGATGTTTTGGGTTGTGTTTGGTTTTTTTTTTAGCTTGGTTTGTGTATTTGATTGTGCTCTTTCTCCATCCTCTCTGACTGTTCTTAAGTCTTTCCTGAATTTCTCCGAAACGAGACCGCCCCGTCAGGCAGGGAGGGGACGTTTGCCAGCGGTCTGGGGTGTTACCGCCTGAAGAGCTGGTGTTGGGTGCTCGGGCTCTCGGAGACGGCAACGCCAAGCGGCGCTGCGGCTGCCCGGGCAGCGGGTGGAAAGGCCCGGGGGACCGTGCCCACTGCCACGCTGAACGCCGCTGCGTGGTTCTCCAGCGGTCCCAGTCATTCCTGATGAAGTGATGGTGACACGGCCTTCGGAAAAGAGAAAACATGGAGGAAACCCACCCCCAGGAATGACCAGCTTGCTCTGAGTCCCTGCACCAAGTGTGAATTACACTTCTTTCCTTGAAAACAGGAGGCGCTGCTTTTTTTTCTTTCCACATGGTGATGAGAAACTATAGGTCAGGAATGAGCCCCCTGAAGGCTCATGAAGAACAAAATACGATGTGTTTTAACTGACGTGAAAGGTTAATGGGGAAGATCAACATCCAATGGCTGCAGTGAAGGAAAGGGGGCTTGTTTGGGCAGAGCCTGAAGCGGAGCGTAGGCATTACGGTGAATGGGAAGTGTGAAACCGTGGGGCAGAGAACACACAGCCCTTTAGCCCTGCTCAAAAATAATAGTGCAGGCTTTTTTTAACTTCAGAGTTTAGTCTGCCCTCAGTAAAAACAAGTTACATTAAAAAACTGTGCACCAGAAAAAGCAAACCTCTTTTTCCTGGTTTCTGCTTATAAGATTTACAGGTACTTAAAATAAACCTATGAAAAACAGACCTAGTGTGCTGGAATTTGCTAACTAGTGAGAGCAATTACCTCCAGGTCCCAAGACCTAACGGAGCTTGACTTTTTGGAAATAAAACTTGGCAAGCGCTTCTTCCTGCCGCTGTTGTAAAGGTGTACATGAAAAGATGTGCTGACCTTTGCCAGAAACCCCAGGAATCCAGTTCAGAGAGATACTCCTGCGAAGGGCACGGCCGGATTCAAGCAGCACAGATGGGGATCGGTGTGGAAAAGCCAGCGAAACATTCGCTTCTCATTGTGTGGCTTCAGCGTAGCAGATTCTTTGCAATTGCCTGGTGTACCACAGTAATTAAATGGGTCAAGAGCAGTACGTTTAGACACTTAACAAGAAAATAAAGAGCTCACTTGACAGCCAGCAGCGTGTCGGGCTTGTTTCACAGGGGTAAGGAGAATTAACGCAGGTTGCCATAGTAAAAGTTGATCTGAGCCTTTTTGGCAGTGATTTTGTATTGCTTCAGAGATCACATACCAATTAACTATAAATGCTGTAATAGCTGCAAATCAGGCCTTCTTATGAAACTAATGCCCCCATTTCAGATGACCTAAAAAAAGGGAAACAATAGACTCTGCCTCTCTCCTTTTAGTGATATATAAGTAACAGAAGATAAGAAAAGTAATGAAAAACACACAGCCAACCTTTGTTAATACAGAAATGTAAAGTAATCCTGTTTTCTCTGGATTGTTCCATGCGTGAGTGGAAAATGAAGTTTGTGCAATGAAATAAACGTGATAGAAGTAAAATCTGAGATGGGAATTGGTTTTTGTAAGACTGTCCAGTTTCGAGGGTGGAGGTAGTTTCACACCAGCGTTTTGAAGGAAATTATTTGTCGTTGTCAGTATCCCTTCGTCATTCCTGGCTGAGGGAAGGAGCTCCTGTTTCCCACAGCAGTTGTAAAAGGCCTTTGGGAAGGATGAGATTTTCCTCCTAAAATATTAAGGGATAAGTAACAGGAACGTTAAAAAAAAAAATTAGAAATCTATTAAATGCGTTCTCCCACAGAACAGGAGCTCTCTGCAGACCATCTTCCCTTGCAGATTAAGAGACGGGATGAGCTTTGCTGCTGTGTTTGTAGATTCCCTTTGGACTAAATGCTATTAAAAGGGGTTGTGCCCTGATGTCTGTGCCTGTGCTGATGGGAATCGGGGTCCAGCAGTGAGGACCGGCGTCCATCGCAGGTCGGTACAAAGCGGCAGAGTTCGCCTGAACTCGGCCACAGGAGGCAAATTCGGTCTCTCGGCTTTAGCGTCTCACCAACAATCATTCAGAAACGTTGCTCATGTCTGTGCATTGTGGTTATTAGGTGCAAGAAATACAGTTTTAAAACTGTAATTAATCATTTCTAAGTAACCTCTTTTTCTACACATTTATGGCATCAATGGGTATGACTGTTTATTATGTCTTACCTATAAAATCTGACCTGTTTTATATACTCTTTATGGAAACAGTGTACAGTCATAAATTAAAAGATGCAACTGTTTTGGATATTTTACTGGTGGTCCTGTATTTTCCTGCCAAAAGTGCAGCTGTTTCAGGTTTCTCGGGATAACATTATAAAAGGCCGTATGCGTTTTGCAAGTTTATGCTTGAATTGCCAAGCCAGAGGTGGAATGACTCAACCTTCCCAGGAGCAACACGTACCAAGTGATGAATCAAAACAGCTAGCTGGAGCTCAGCGGCTTACATGGCAACTGTGGAAAGCAGTTCTCGTTTATGGTATTGATCTGGTGTTCGCCACTTGAGACAGTCGTTGTGCTGATTGTGCTAAGCTGCAGCCTGTGTCCGTCTTTGTGTTGGACGGGCTTTGGGTGCAAAACCAGCTGAGAATCTGGTCTTATACCTGTCTTATGTGGGGTGCAAGAGCTCTAGGGTTGCAGCATTGAGTGAACCATTCAAGCCCCACTGAGCAGACACCTTTAATGGGAGCTCTTGGCGTGCACGGCTGGGTTTGAGCCCTCAGAAGGAGCTAAGGGGAGCCAAGAGCTCGCGGCAGTGCCAGCATAGGTAGCGTGTTTCAACGTCGACTCATCGGTCTGGCTGGTTTGGTGTAAAACTGGATGGCTCTGCAAACGGGTGATGATGCTGAATTAATGGTGAAGTTTAGAGGCTGCTTTAGCCGAAATGTCGATGACGGCCTCCTGCAGATCTAATTCCCTGGTGTCAGTGGACTTACTGCAGGTACAGATAGGCCCGAGAGCAGAAAGTTGAGCCCTGTTGTCAGCATTAACTGGACAGAGCTGAAACCCTCTGATTCCAGTGGGAGCGAAGGAAAGCTTGTGTTGTCGTCGTCGTCGTCGTCATCGTCTTAGAAGGAACAACCGAAGGGGGGGAAATGCAGCCCTCCCCCCAGAGCGAGCACACAAAATACAAACCAGTGAGCGTACTTAACCCTGTGCAACCTGTTGCAAAGAGCCGAGGTTTTTCTGTGTGTTGGTTGGGCAGCTTGTCTGAAGGTGCATCAGTGTCATCGTTGTTTTAACTAACGGGAGTTTTATACTGACACGTTCGTAGGTGGCTTGCAGTAGGCAGCTCCATCTCCTTGCTTTCTCCCAAAAAGTAGCTTTGACCTCACTGTACTGTAAACTACGCAGGTGTTTGATGTGTTTATTTCTGCTCTAAAATAATGCTTCTCTTTGTTTTAGGTATCTCAACCATGTACGAGCCGCCTCTCCGCAGGATCTTGCTGGGGGCTACACTTCTTCTCTTGCTTGTCACCGAGCCTTACAGGATGCTTTCAGTGGTCTTTTCTGGCACCCCAGTTAGCCCGTGTGCATCAGCCTGGGATCAAGGGACACCAAACGGAGCGAGAAGCAAATTGAGCCAGCAAAGGTTGGGTAAAATTGCTGCCATCTGCACAACGGCTAAGCTGCAGTCACTTTTCTGTGTAAAACCAGCTGTGTTTAAGTGTTAAAGGAAAAAAAAAAAAACACCCGTCTGCACGAGAGCTTTGTGAAATGGTAGATACATTTTTGTGGAGGGGGAAACTCGTTAGTCATGTGGCACTTTGCTGAGGGAGGCTGAAGCAATAAGCCACATCTAATGGAAGATGTGAATAACTCAGCTGTGTATGTTTGAGGTTTAAAGAAATACACTTGTAAATTTTTTTTAAATAAAGCCAGACTTTTTTATTAAAGTTTGTGGTTTTACTCTTATTGCAGGGTTTTATTTGCACAAGCATTTAAATGCCATTTTGATTATAACATTTAGTGTCAATATTCAAGCCTACATTTTCTTCCCATAAAACTAGTTTCCCCAGTTCAGACAAGTGGGTTTTTCCTCCTGCCAGCTGGATGGGATGAGAAACCCTGGAACTATGCTGACACAACTCTTATGCAGGATCCTTTCTGATGTCACTTGGTTCTTACCTTTGTCTGGAAAACAAATCTTTAGCCGAGAGTCCTTCAGCTGAGTTCCTCCAGAAGCAATCTAAGAAGCCTTGATACAAGGCTAGGTCATTAGTCAAAATTGGGTTTGTTTTTTTTTTTTCCTGTTGAGATCTGTTTGCAACTTTTCTGTCACGTGTTCAGGAGCTTCTTTTGGCAGGAACATCTCTTTGTCTGGCTTTTGGGATGGCCCTTGCCACTTGATCCACTGCTTTTATGTATTCCTTCCCTTCTCCTTGTAGTGGAAGGGAGACTAATTGCAGCGGAGATGGGCTTCCTGGGGCGGGAGTGGTCTTTGCCATGAGTACGTATAAACTGCAGGAGACTGGAAAATGCTCAGGACAGCGAGTGCCTCTAGAGTGAAGCCTGGACCACGTTTTATGGGTCCTCCGTTCATAGTTGTTGAAAACTGCTTGGAGGAGTGTACTAAATTAACGTATTTCTTCTATGTTGTAATAAAGAGAAGAATAAGCTCTATTCCAGACTCGGTGCTTCCTTTATTAAGGAGAGGGAGGTGCCAAAATTTCCATTGCCCTTTCTCTGAAATCCCAGAGATTCTTGTGCCCAGAAGAGTTGCCGACAGGTAACGTTACGCACGAGGCGGAGGTGCAGAAAAGGCGGAAGCCTGTGGAGTACTGCTCCCTGCCAGGGGCAGGGGGCCTGGCCTTAGACAGCAAGCCCGTGGCTGGCTGTTGCAGGACTCAGCTGTGCAGCGCCCGAGACCGCTTGTACGCTTGCGCTTGCGTTGTGGTCTAGCCCCGAGGCGAGCGCTGCTTTCTGCCTGCGGCCCTTCCTCCTCTCCTCTCAGCTGTAAGGCCTGAAAGCTGACGTGCCCTTTATCGATCCATTCCCTCGCTCACGGTAGATGGCTGCCACCGCCGCTGGCCCTCGCCGGTTGTTTTCCTAGCAGCCAGAAGCCGTGGGAGTTCGTTCCCTCCGTCACAGATGCCTGACAGCCTGTCTCCTGCTCCCAGGACAAATAAGAGAGCAGCAGTCCTTCCGGGATTCAGCTCGGGACCCTGGGAGGGAGTAGCAGCAACCAGGGGGACTCTGAGCTATTCTGGGCTCACCCAGACGGGTAAAGATACACCTCACTGATGATCTGCTTTATATTCAGTCTGTAAAGCCCTAATGAATGCAGAACTGCATATGCATATTAATATGTACATTTAAATACACTCATGCAACTTGCGTGTATGTTGGCTGTCATTTGCTATTTCATGTGGAAGGGTTATACGCGAAAGCGGCAACTGCGCAGAAATATGGAAACCCCCCTGGTTATGAGTATAGCAACATATAATCCATTGACTGGCATCTAAACAAAAGTTGTGCTGCTCAAATGACAATGGCATTTAATCCTTAAGCGAATAAAACTATTTTAAGAACTAAAATCCTTCCCTGCCCTGGGATACTTTAGTCTCGTGCTGAAAATCAGAGTTGCGTAGCTGACTTGCTTAACACAAAAAATGGTGATCAAAGCCAGGTTTGCGTTACTGCAGTAGTGCCAAGAAGCCCTAAATTTGGACCGTGAGGCAACGCACACCATCACAGGGACCTGCGGTCTCTGGCAGTACAGACAGGCGCGTTAGCCTAGATCACAGGGTGACTGCATCGTTCCAGAATGGTCGAGGGCCTTATCGCTGCAGTAGTGTTTATGGAGGGCTCCGAAGAACAAGAGCAGCTTTCAAATGTTTATGGGAAACGCAAAGGGCAGCAGTAGGAAAGCACGCAGTGGTGTTAGAAAATGTAAACAGCAGAGATAGCATCGTAGGCTGGAAGCAAGAGTCCAGCGCTTGCTCTTAGAGGAGCAGTGACTGGTAGGGAGAGGATACGATGTGCCTGTCATTGACAGCAAGGACAAAGAGGTTAGAGCTGCGATACCATTTTAAAGGCCAGAGGAGGAATGCTCGGGCTGGAGTGGCAGGCCAGGGGAGTAATCTGTACAGCAGCTTTCAAGATAGTACCAGTGAGTCATGATGATTTTTCCCCCCCCCGGTTTGATAAATGCAATCCAGCGGTAACCAAGCTGCAAAGGCTTGCTCAAAAGCACTGGCTGTGCAGCCAAGGGAAAGGCTGTAACACAGAGCCATGAGCAAAACAAATCTCCGGGCCTCAGCGGTCGTTTGGGCGAGAACCAAGACGTGGGGTTGCAGGCCCCAGTGACGGAGCCACAGCAGCAGAGCCAGGGAGGGGGATGGACGTCTGGTAACCAAGTTGCTAGGCGTGAGCTCCCAGCTTGGACTGAACGGAAATATCTGAAACCGAGAGGGTGATCCGAGTTCTCTGTCCAAATAAACTCTTTGTGGTTGACATTGCCCAACAATAGTTTGGATGGGTAAAAAAAGGAAATCAAAGGCAGAGGCTGTTTGAATCCCTGCAGAACACAAGCAGCCAGCCAGAGAGATCACCCAGGGGCTGCAGCAGAGGAGCAGTGGGAGCGGCACGGGGAGAGCTGGGAGACGGCAGAGGCACGAGAGCCGCGGGAGGACGCGGTTTCAAGACGAGAGGACTCTTCAGGCAGGTACGGGTTTTCAGTCTCGTGCTTTAACACAAGCATGTGCTTAATCTGCAACTGTGCAAACGGCATTAGAGTCTCTCCTGCTTTAATGGTGGACAAACACTGTGTTAGGAGTCAACTAATCCCTAACTAAATCTCGGTGTTAAAAAGCATTTATTACTCAAAAGCCCACGAACAAGTATATATCGCTATTTGGGCCTTTTTGTATCTTGGGATAAGTTTTTGAAAGGTTATCTTCCTTACACAAGAGCTGTTCGTGCATCTGCTAACAATCCCATAGTCTTAAAACACCAAAAC
The DNA here is from genome assembly GCA_009819775.1 of Phoenicopterus ruber ruber. Classification (NCBI taxonomy): domain Eukaryota; kingdom Metazoa; phylum Chordata; class Aves; order Phoenicopteriformes; family Phoenicopteridae; genus Phoenicopterus; species Phoenicopterus ruber. The sequence goes on from CM020219.1 coordinate 7,644,445, forward strand.
CATTTGTCAAAGGGAATCCAATGCAAGGGTTACACAAGTCATCTTGCTAGACCCGACAAAATATAAAAACCTGTTTTCGCCCCAAACTGCGCATTATCAAAATAACACAGCAGAAAACTATCCCAGTCTGTGCCACTGAATTATCACGGGGCATGAAACAACAGAGAGCAGAAAAGTACCAAAACACGTTTATTACAAAAAAGTGAAGTTTTATTTTTTTGTAGTAACAACAACTTCCATCTGCTTATTGATCCCACAATTAAAAAAAAGGTAAATGCAGGAGCAAGGCTCACAAAGGGAAGCTGCAACATGCGTTACGCATCCGGCGCCCGAGATGGGTAACACAGGTATGCTTCAAGTAATTCAAGGGGTAAACCAGAGGTAACCTAAGTACACCTTACGCAAACCACTAAGGTAGTTACCATAACTCCAGTCTTCAACTCTTCTTCAGCTCCAGCTTTTCTTCAGAAAAATCTTTGCTGGTGCACAGACGTTTAGAGGTTGGTTTTCCTGGAAGAAGGTTAGAAAAAGTAAGTTATTTATTTGATGTACAGTAAACAGACTGAACTAAACCACAAGCCACGTAACACTTCAGGGATTTAACGGGAAGAGACGAGAGTTAAAATCAGGATTAACAGTCACAAATGAAAACTGTTACAGCAGTAACGGGGGGTCTTTACTAAATGCCAAAAAGGACTTTCAAAAAACCTGTATTGAGCTACATTTTGACCTACACCTCAGTGCTGCCTAACAATAGCATAAAAAGAAGTTTCATGGCATTAAAGTTTTATCTAAACTTCCTTTCCTCCAGTTCATGTAATTGCAGACTGAAAGCCTCCCTCTTCTCCCCCCTCGTCACGTAGTGCAAAGTCCAAGATCACTGAAACCAACAAGCTGCTACAGGTACTTCGAGAAACAAATGACCAATTATAAAAAAAAATATAATCAAATTCAACATTAAAGATCTCTAAGGATATCTATTTCTCAATTAAATTGTACAGAACCAGATTCTGCTGATGTAGGGACTCCAGACCTAAACTGAGTCGGTGCAAGTGTAAGAGAGGAGGTCAGAACTAGGACGAGTGACTTGGAAGTAATCCGTTCTATCTTGGGTGAAAATGAAGCTCCAGTTCGTAAGTATTTGGCTAAAAGAAACGCGAGCTTGACATTAGATACCCCGTCCTCCCCCAGTACGCAGCCTAAGGCACAAAGCTCTGGTTTATGGCCTGTGGGATGATCCTATCCAGTCCACCATTTCTTCCGTGGAGGCTCATGCTGGGATCAGAGGAGCGGACCGCTGTTACCGAGAGCGTGTGAAGCCCTGCAGCTGCTGCACACGTGCAGGCGCTCGGCCCTGGCGCTGCTGCCGCAGGACGGCGTCGCTGGCACACGGCCGAAGTGGCCCACAGGGCTGACAAGGTGGGACCAGCCTGAAATCCAAGTGCCACGTAGGAGGCTTGTTCCTTACCTTCATCAGGGCAGGGCCTCTTGTACAGCACCTCCGCTGGAATCTGGAAACTAATGCACAGCATCTCCTTGTTCGGCGCAACATTTCTAACCAGGTAAGTAGAACAGCGTCCATCTAAGGAGGTTCCCAGCGAAGCTTCAGCTCGTTCTTGAATATCTTTGGCGGGGTCGTCGTGTTTGGAGAAACCATAGCAGTGCACCGTGGGAAGGCCAGCAGTGCTGCACGGCTCTCCGGCTAAGAAATGCCTGAAAACATCTAGAAATTCAATAGCCAAAGCTGGCAGATTCATGACTATATGAGAAGAGGTTTTCTGTTCTTCTTTCAGAAGTTTACTTAGTTCTTCTCTGACTGGCCCCCGGAGGAAGTCCCTGCCATCCATGTTGAACGCTTTTATTTTGTTGTCTACTTTGTTGAGTTTGCAGTTGTGCAGGAGCCAGTTGTAGGATTCAGGATTGAGATCGTTTGCAAATACGTGGCACTTTTTCTTTGCTGCTGGAATAGCAAAAGGTCCAATCCCAGCAAAGACATCGAAAAGGACATCACCGGGCTTTAAAAGCTCAACGATACGGCTGTGTTCTGTGGAAAGACGTGGGTTCCAGTAGACTTTAGAAAAGTCCAATTCATATGCAATATTATTTTCTTTGACCTGAAAGTCCAAAACATTTGCTTAAGCCACTGTGTTCAAATTCCAGGCATGTTTAAGCACTATCAGTAATTAAGACAGCTAAAAACCAAGGTGCTTTATCAAAAGGTAATGTGCACATCGACATTTGTCCCATTAGTAGTACACATGAATCTTGTATAAACAGATCTACTCATCAGAAATAGCCATAAGGAATGTTCCAACTGTCAATCCAGATGGCTGGCTTATGCATGTCTCAATCACCAGGTGGAAATAAAGCAGCAACTTAAAATGACCATTAAAAAAAAAATCTGAGCCTTTTCAAGAGCTTTGTGGCTGTCTGACAACTCCTTTATTGAAAGCAGACCTTGGGAAGATGCCTCAAGCCCTCCTTAGCAGAGTGCACATAGTAAATAAGTGTCTGAGAATGATACAGCACAAGAATGGCAACAGTCAGCCAAATTCAAAGCTACTGGGAGCCAATCCTGCAGTTTGAAAAAATGCTGTATTTTATCTCTCAAGGTGACAGAGTCTGGAAACTGATCCAAACCCAAACTTTGGGATGACCACTATCTTAAGAACAGACCTAAACAGAAACAGTATTTATTCAGATGAGAATGGGATGCAGGATAATACTCACTTTGCACCACCACACTTGAATTGCGTGACTCAAGTAAAGTAACTTGGGATCCAAATCATTGCATCATTTGCTTTGCCAGCAAGAAACATACTGAAGTGTATCTGCACTCCGCGGTGTGCAGCTCAGTGCTGTGCTAGATGTGTGCTTAATGAGCGAATACCATCTGCAAAATATTTGATTATCGCTTCTGCCTTGACGATTCAAATGCTTTCTCTGTGCACGTACAGGATGTTCTACCAAGCTATTCAACTTTTTTATTTGGTAATCTAATGTTTTCTCTTCTAAAAGTATAAAACTGCTAACAGTCAGGAAAAATATTTTTTGGTCAAACCGGTGGCCAAGTTTCCAGCTAAAGACAAGAAATCCTACGTGAAGAATACTTGGCAGTTACAGAGTGCTTTGCACCTGAAAAACATCGAAACAGAGGAGAGACAAGGTTTGTCTCGCTGCTGACAGAAAAGGAAAAAGGCATAGGCAAAATCCTCCCTAAGTTGCAAAGCCAGTGAGATTTAAAAACAGTCTTACGTTCTGTACGAGCCACTGTACAAGGCTTGGTGAAATTAAAGAGCATTTTCTTAGATCAAATCCACTAAATATTTTGGCTTTAGAGTGAGAAACACCCTTCGTGACAAGTTTGTAATTAGTGCCTCTGTAAGAAACCTTTACTTCAGCTGCTTTTACGTATCATTCAAATCTAGGCTGGGAACTAGGCTGAAAGAATCTTCGTGATGCCTGTGGTTCTGAGTTTGCTCTTGGCAGACCAGGACAAATGAACGTAGCAGTAACTGCCAACTCTTACACTAAAAGGAGCGTCGGGAAAGGGCGCTATGCAAAGGAATGCTCCTAACAGCATCTCTTCATCCCATTTTCCAGTAGATGCCTTTGAGTTTTAACATATTAACTTCAAAACCTGTACCTTGGTTACCAGGTTGCTCTCTCCAGCGAGCACTTCCATTTGAAAATTTCTGTATGTGCTGTCAATAATATTGGTTTTATTCACTACACAGGTGATTCCCGGATTCTTGTCAATTATAACCTGGCCTGAAAGAGAGGGCAAAAGATATTCCGGTTAGGGGACTGCAACCTCTTAATGTCCTACAAAAGATACAAACGCTGCTGTTTACAGTTAAATTAACAAACGTAAGCACGTATTAGAACAACCTTCCTCTAATGATGCAGGGTTGCACATGTGACATCTTTCAAAGGCACATACTTTACCCTGACCCAACGCTCAGTGAAACGAGGCCTCAATTACGGTACAAGGAGAGAACTGTGCTGCTGTGCACAGCTACAGCATCAGCACGAGGCTAGTTAAAGTAAAAATATAGAGCAATGAAAGCGGTCAACAGTTTTCTTTGGACAAGTAATAATTTATCGGCACAATAATTGTTACAATATCTTTTTAACAATATACAAAATACATGAATTACTTTTTTGAGAAGAGTTGTTTTACCTACCAATCAAATATCTGTATGGTAGCTGATGATCTCTAAGATTCAAATGAGCGATGTGACCAACACGGCTAAATCCAGAGGTGACTTCTTGACCTTCAGGAAGGACTGCTCGTAGGATCTCCTCTGACTTGAAATTCTCGTAAGTCAGCTCCAAGTTATACTTGGACACCTCAGGAGGAACATTAAGCTGTTTTAATACCTCTTGCTCTGATTCTCCCAATGAGAATTCTGGTATTTTATGAGGATCCAGAATAACAAGTCTACTGTCCTCATCTTCTGGATCCTCAACCACTCGCTTCAGACCAGGACGCTGTAGTACCGTATGTTTTAGGGACTTCAGCAAAGTATTTACAATTTCCTTCTTGACTTTAAGAACTGGAACAACAACTGTCCTTTTAAAAGCTTCTCTGTTGAGCAGTGTCATCCCGCGCACTTCAGGATGCGGCGAATACAGTTCTAGATTAGCTTTATCCTCCACGGTTTCAGGCATTGTAAAAAACCTATTTTTTTTACCTACAAAGAGCCCAGGTATTCTGCCAGAATATTGCGCCAATAGCATCCAAACTGCTGGAAATGATGTATTTGATGCAGCTGTCCTAAAATGATTAGTTTTCAGTAGTCTGGCAGAGTATCCAAATCTCCATAAAGTCCTAGAAGAGAAATTATTCATTTTATAGACATTATGTAATCATTCCATTAAAAAGACTGCAAATCACATGGATTTGCTGTTCTCTTAAACTAGAATTTCCATCTGTACCAAACAATCCACAATAGTTTAGTAAAGCTCTTTATTATGAATTATATACTACAAATTTCTGTCCTTTTGCAAATGTATTTTTAGGCTTAAACATTAACTAACTTTAAGCAGTGAGGTAATCCCCTCCTGCCAAAACCCAATGACCTCTCTTTGTTCTAATAAACGTGATATTAATCCCAGTAAGCCAAATGGAAAAATCTCTACTGTCTTGATCCTACTGTTGGATCCCTTCTGTCTCTGATAAAATTCATTACCAAGCAGCGGTTGCTAGAAAACAGTTAATAGCAACAGTGGTCATAATCACCCTTCAGCAATTTCTGCCTCCGATACCCCAGTGGTAAGGGGTTACACACGCCATAGTGTCCTTGTTCCATGAGTTGCATGTCAGAAAGACCATGAATTAAACGCAGAATTCCCCTAAAGGTACAGGGAAGCATTAGTAATGTCTGTTGAAGTGACTGAACCCCTCTCCACAGTTCATTCATAGGATGGGGACTTGAAAAGTAGCTTTACACTTCTTTAAATGGTTTCCTCCACTAGAGCCACTCCAAAGGGGCCCAACCTTGCCGATTCCGCATCGGCTGCTCCTAGGCAGGATCCACTGATTTAGGCAGTGTGTGAGGCTGACACTTCTCCTGACTTCTTGGGAAGTTTAAGATTGAGGGTTGACAAGAGAGGTGCAAACTAGCTCTGAAAGGAAACCGGTTTCTTGCCTGCCTCAGACACCTACGCCCCGACATACTGGGCTGCTGCCCTCCTTCAGGGTAACCAGCCATGAGATCTCTTCTTCAAAAAAGGACCTGTGCCCGACCCTTAGCAAAGCTGGCCCCGCTCCCCTCCTCCCTCCCCCCCAAATCCCAGCTCCTCGCTGGGACTCCCTGCACCTCCAAGCCAGCTCACTTCCCTAAGCCAAGTTTCTGGCAAAGCACACCTTTCCCTGTTGACTCAAAAATAAACATTACATTCTTCAAGTCTGCTACAGAGGAGAAAGACTTCATCCAGAGGCCAGAGCATCGCAGTGTTTTTCTTAGGCATTCCCCTTCTCCCTAGCTGGAAACTGCTGGCCTAGTTCGCACCGGCTTCTCGGTATCAGGTAAGCCCGCAGGACGAAAGCCCCACGCCGGCTCTGGCTGGAGGTCCCTGCAGCCACGCTGTGGCAAGAGGACCAACATCTTCCCAACACCGCCTGCGGAAGGGCCTGCCTTTCCCCCGGAACCGAGGTCCCGCCAAGGCCCCCGTTTGCCCCACTCTTCCCTCAGAGCCATCCGAGGTAACTCGGGGGCGGGGGGTGCTGCTGGAGGGCTGCCACCCGCTCCGCCCACCCCGCGCTGCGGCAGCAACACCGGCCACAGAGACCCCCGGGCGGGTCGGAGAGGCGCCGGCCAGGCCTCACCGGGGGAAGGGACCCTCGCCAGAGCGGGGGGTGTCGCAGGGCCCGGGCCTCTCCGGGGTCACCGCTCCTCCCGGAGGGGCGCCCCGCTGGCAGCCACCCCCTCAGGCCCAGCGCGGCCCGAGCCGCCCGCCGCTGGCCGGGGGGGCGGAGGTGAGCAGGCCCGGCCGGGGGCTGCGGGGCCGGGGCCGCCGCGGGGACCCCCAGCAGGCCGCGGCCGCCCCGTTGCCACGGCTACCGCTCCCACAGCCCCCCCGCCCTCACCTCATGCCGAGCCCCGCCGCGCGCGCCGGCGCCCTCGCACGTCATCGCCGCCGCCGTTACGCCGCGCGGCCGCGCCGCTCCGTGAGGCCGCGCCAAGGGGGAGGGCGGGGCTGGAGCGGCGGCCCCGCCCCCGCGGCGGCCGCGCCCCCCGGCCCGCCCCCCGGCGGCGCTCCCCTCAGAGGCGAGGCGGCGGGGCGCGGGGAGCCATGGCGCCGCCGCCGCGGGGGGCCGGGCGGCTCCTGGCCGAGCGGGGCTGGTACCTGTCCGCCCGCGAGCAGCCGGAGGAGGAGGAGGCGGATGAGGACGGGGAGTCCGCCCCGCTGCTGCCGCCGACGGGCAGCGTGCGTGTGAGGGGGCGGCTCGGCGGTGGGGCGGGGAGCGCCCTGAGGGGGCTGCGGCCGCGGGGCTGCCCGGGCCCGCTCCGCCGGGGGGCGGCGGGCGCTGGCTTGGCTTTACTTGGCTTGGCTTGACTTGACTTGACTTGCTTTCCCCGAGTGCTGCGTCTGTCGGGGCGGTCCCCGTCCCCGTGGCTTGGCGGCTGCCGGGGCGGGAGGCTGCGGGGGCGGCTACCCCCGGCCGTGCTGGGTTTTGAGGAGAAGTTCGGGGAGCGTGGCCCGAGCGGGGGGGCGGGGGGGACCTCGGGCTCAAAGGTTGGGCCGATCGATGCGGCTCGGCGGCAGGGGGAGGCGGAGGGCGGACGGGGCTGCGCAGGACGGCTCCCGGGGGGTGACACCTGGAGAGGGCGGCGGGAAGGGCTGGGCGGGAGCGCGGGCAGCGCCGGGCCGGTGAAGCTGGACCCCTGGTCCTGCCCCTTCTGCTGACCCGTTTAGTTCTCTGCTCGCTGAACGCTTGGAAGTGCTGCCCCTTGCTGTGCCCCTTGCGCCTGCTGCGAGCGCGCAGGGAACGCTTGCTTGTAAGCATAAATCTTGCTGCGCTCTTGCTGCGCTCTGGTGTCACCGCACTCACAGGCTGTAGACGTCTTGAGATCCTTGTGGGGCAGCATCATGTTATTGTATATGCACGAGGGTTTGCGTGCTTTTAGAAAGAGAAAAGAGGTTTTCTGATTTAGATTAGGGAAGGAAAAGTTGACTGTCTCCCCCTCCCTTAAATTTCCCCCTATGAAAGACCAATACACTTCTTGCGCTAATTTTACTTTGTTCTTCCTTTTTCACAGAATCCCACAAATCATGGTTCTTCCTTTGGTTTCTCAGTATTCAATTTAATGAACGCGATCATGGGAAGTGGGATACTTGGCTTATCCTATGCTATGGCCAACACAGGGATCATGGGGTTTAGGTAAGTTTTCAGTTTTTACGTATACTTATTTTTAAACTTGGCTCGTGGTTTTAAATGGAACAAAACTTGATTACTAAGACTCCTTTGCAAAAGCTGAGGAAGAAATAAATAGCTTGTGCTTTTCAGCGTTGTTGAATAAGATCTTCCCTCTTTGGTTTAGTCATTCAGATCTGGCCTAACATAAATACTGCCCAGACATTGCATTAAATTGCCACATGGTGGCAATTTCTTGGCCATTACTCCTAATAGATTGATATTTATGTTTCAAAGCTGCTATCTCCTTTAGTTCCAGAAATGGGCCTTCTGGAATAGGGTGGCTACGTATCTGAAAAACATGAATCAGCTTGCACTTTTGTTTGCACTTCTGCTTGTTGTACGTACTGACCTATGGATAACAGGGCCAAAGTCACCAGAATTGCCACTTTTACCATTTTCTAAGCATTAGATTCACTTCATTAGAAGATACGTATTTGTCTGTGTGTGTATACATACAAGCTCCTATGTTTATGTCCTCTATATAATTCATATATCAGGCCTTTACCCTGTATAGTATGTGATATGCTTTGGTGAACTATATAAGAAGCAGGGGAATTTTGCAATTAATGGGAAGGTCGGAGACCATATGAACCATGGTCAGCAGATACAAGCCATAAAATGAGGAAATCTTGTCTTGTGGTAGCTTACTTCTTGCAAAAGTAGAATTCTTAAAAATAGAAAGTGCATTGTACTGTAACAGTGCTTTAATTGTGAATATTTTTGGTTTTTAGTATCTTGCTGCTGATTGTTGCCAGCCTTGCTTCTTACTCTGTGTTTCTTCTGCTCAGTATGTGCACTCGGACTGGTAAGTGAAAAGGATTTATCTAACAGTCATCTCTGAAATACTTCCTCACCTATATCACAGAGACATGAACCAGTATAATTATTATAATTAACAGCATGTTAACAGATAGCTGTGTCTGCTTCACTGATGTTGAACTATTTAACGTTTTTAACGATTACTATTTGCCATTTAAAAATACGATTTTGAAACTTCTTATGAAAAGTGAATGCCAAACTGACTGGTTTCTAGATTTTCACTTTTAATTTTTTCAAAATACCTCTCTCATCTTTCCAAAAAGATAGATCTTGTATTTCTGTAGCAAAATTATTTCAGTGCTGGCTGAACCACGCTACTTCAGTGTGTACTGTTGCTTTCAGTGAAGGCTTAAGAGCAATAAAATAGCAGACTTCCATTCTTCTACTTGTAATATATATTTTGTTTATGGTTTGAAATGGATACTCTTTAGGTTTTGTAGTCATACTGGATTATCATAATTCTCATGGCACTTTACAGGTGCAGGTTTTTACAGCATTTTTGATACTGAATGAGAAGTCACATTGCAGTCCTTAGAAATTATACTGCTTTGAGAATGTTCAAACAGTAGATTCTAATATCTGCAATCTAATCTGCTAATGTTTTAATTCTTGCTTCTTTTAATTGTTACTGAAACAACTGACTAGTTCCCTGAGTTCTCATACACAAAGGTCACGTTATAGCAGGAATTCTCCATCTCTTTCAGTCACCTGGTTATTGTTTCCCTCTCATCCATTTTCCTCTCTTTTCAAAGGTGGTGGGAGAAAGCTTCCGTTTCTTTCCTTGTTGGCTTTGTTTTCTATAGCTAGCTTTGGTGTCTCAGATGATTGCTTCCTGATTCTTCTTAGATCTGCTGCTCCTGTCCTCACCTGTTGAGTGATCCTCTTCATACATTCTTAAAAAATATTCCTCAGAGGTAGGGTTACTTTTATGGTTGGTATTGTTGGCTGCTTGATGATTTGGGACTGTCTTTGGTAATATTTTTCTCCTCTTGGAGCTCTGCTTATTAGAAAGGAATCAACCTGAAATAAGTAGCTAGAAAGATTTTGCTGCTTATGTAAGAAGCAAAAAAAGGGGGAACTTGAGGTAATTTTTTATGATCTTTGTTTGCCTCCAATTTGAGTCTGAAAAGTTCTGTATTATATAAGCACTAAGTGGTATTATGTTGTTGTCTGGCAAAATAATAAGAGATCCTTGCAAAAGAACAGCTGGTGAGAGGCGAAAACTAAGGATTTAAGCTTTTTGAAGTAAGAAAAGTTTTGATGTTATGAACTTAGAGACCTAATATACAAGAATGGTTTAACTCTTCAGTTACTGTCCAAAGGCAACATTCTGCCTCAAGAAGGTGTGTTTTAAATATGCACGACTGAAAGCAAGGAGTACCACTGAAATGACAGGATGAAGTATCTCTCTTGTCTGAAACTAGCACTTTACAATTAATACTTAGTTATCACCTAATATTGACAGGTAATACTAGAACTATGTCTAGATAAGTTTGCTGGACTTATGGCCTTCTATGTTTTGGATTTTTTCTTTTTTTTTTTTTAAAGATTTCTCTCAGATTATATTTACTATTATGCCTATAAACTATTGAAGTAATTAAATGTTAGATAGCATTCCAAGTTTTTCCTTGGAACGTTATCTTTAAAAAGTGAGAAATGTGACCTGTTGTGCCTTGACAAAGTAAAATCTGTGTACGTGTTTGCTTCCAAAGTAGATAATTGAACGTTTTTCTTTATAAAACCTACATGCATTTGTTAACAATGTTATAGTATTAAGCGTAATCCAGGGCAAGGAGTGGGAAAGAAATTTTAGTAGTTTTATATAAAAAAACAAGCTAGAAAAATTTAAAAGGGTGGAGAAGAAAGACCGTTGAAAGTGTTTGTAAACTATTAATTCAGGTATTCAAATCATACAAGTAATCTTAGGAAAGAGCTGACATATAAAATACCTTCTGAAAAGGAAGCTCGAATATTAATTCTATTTTAAACGGAGACCAGGATTTATTAAGCACAGGCCTTTTAGTTGTAGTTTAAAAATAAGGAAGTGTCTTCAATTTTTAAATTATGTTGATCTGGACTTTGACAAAATCAAATGATTTGTGTAGACCAAGAGGCTTAGCAAAAAAAAAACAAAACAACTCCCAAGTGTCAAGTGTTAGATTTGGATTAGTTTAGTCAATGTTTTCTCCCGGTGTTAATTCAGTACGACTAACGTTGTTTTGGGGTTTGGGCTGACAAAGGCTAAGCTTACTCTGTAAAGCAGAGGAATTGGGAATTTAAGTCGGATGTGCTTTGAAGTTTTGTGGCTTTTTTTTCTTTTCATTTTATGAGTTAGTCATGAATATTGCTCGTACTATACTTGCCAATTTCACTTTGCATTTAAATGGATAATTTCCTTACAGTGTTAATAACGTAATAGAAATCAAGCCCATCAGGCAGAACTTGTTTGTATCAACTGTGCTTAATATTTTGTTCCATATATTCTTGAAATTACAAAAGTAATGTGATTAAATATTAGAGCTTCCCAGTGTTCACAGGGCTAAATTGATTACAGAAAGAGAGTTACTATAGAAAATACTCTAAGGTTTCATATTGCTGTTCTGGAATTGTGTGGAAAATTTTGTTCTCTTTGTTGGTAACTCCTCATATGTGTGTACTGTGTATTTGTTCCCACGTGGTAAAAACAGCTCACTCCTAAATATGTTTAACACTTTACTGATTTTTTTTTTTTTTTTTGTGCCATTGGAGATGGCCTTCTAAAATGCTATTTTTTTTTTCCTTGTCATCAACAACTTTGTGAATAGAAATCTAAGAAAAATACAGGGTAAAATCTAGCAAGATATACTTCTTGTTTAATTATATCCGTATATAACTTGTATCAGTGTAACGGCAGATGTAAGAGATTAGTCCAGGTTTATGCTGAGAGCCGACTCTGGCTCATTTAATTTTGCCATTCCATTTATTTTGTCATAGCATATTGGTGTCAGTAGTAGAGCGGAATATGAAGCATCACCTTTGAGAAAATTGTTTGAGAAAATTAATGAAGTTTTGGGGGTTTTTGTTTGTTGTGGGGGTTTTCTTGTGGTGGTGGTTTGTTTTTTTTTTTTTTTGTCCTCTGGAGCATTGATCTGATTGTGTGCAGAACTTCAGTGAAATAAAAATGCCTCAGCTTGAGCCATTGGCACTCCGAGGCTCCGGTCCTGTCATCTGATCGCTCCGAACCGCCTGTCTCCCCCATGTCCTCTTTCATTTACTTCAGTGGGACTTCACTCAGGTGTGAAGGTCTGCCCCGGCAGCTCAGATTGCAGGGCTGGGCCCTAAATTAGGATGTGACAGGAGCAGAAGCAGTAGTGTACCAAGGAAGGGAAAGCAAGTGTTACGACAATAAAATTATGTGGTTTTGAGATTAATTTTACCCTTTGAGGCATTTACAACTGCGGACCATTTTATTATGTACTGAGAAAGTGAGTGGTATTTCTCAGAAAACTTTCATCTTTTTGATACCGCTTGAGTTTCTAATAACAAAATACAGAGCAACAATGAAAGACTTTAATATGACTTCCTTCTTTCTGAGAAGGGATTGGTTTGAATTACCAGCAATATTAGAAGCAAGCTTCAGCTAAAACTCAACAAAAGCATACAGGAAACCACAGGCTATTTTCATGTGATTATGTAAGTCAGGTGCAGGTGAGGGCAGGATTCTTGTTTTGTTTTTAGTTCTGCTTTGGTGTGTTTTGTTTTGGTTTTTTAATAATACATTTCAACCAAGGAAGGTGTTTACCTTCAGCTCTCTCGAAAATAAATAGTGCTGAGTTTTTAAAAGCTGGCAAGGTGGTGGTTGATGTTTATATTTGTAGAAAGATGAAAACATATCCTCTGTTGTTGTCCTCATTTAAAAAAAAAAAAAGTGTGCCCTTTCAACAAATGAAATATGGGAACAGAGGCTAATTTCAGAATTCTTCACCTATAGTATCACTTGCAAAAATCTTTGGGAGAGGCAATTTGCCATTAATGTATTACTGTTTTTTTTAAAAAATATTATTATTTTTAATACTAAATTGAGTTTCTGGAGCATCTGTGAATGGTTGAGCATATAGCTGTATTTTATAGCAGGAGTACAGGTGTATATAAAAGCTATTTTATAAATAAAAAATACTATAAAATACTCTTTTAATTCTGTCCTGGATTATGTTCATTTAAGAAGGTAAAAAAGGCAAAGCTAGAGCTTTCAAATGATTTTGAAGTTAGAAATATTTTAGCTGCCTTTTTTTTTTTTTTCCTTACTAACAGCTGTCACTTCTTATGAAGACCTTGGCCTGTTTGCATTTGGATCAACTGGAAAGGTGAGTGTTTATTTTTAGCTGTGTGTTTTTCTTCTTGGTCTTATGCTTCAGATATACAACTGTTCTTTGCATAGTACAGAGATATAAGTGAAATACATAGTATAATTACTGATGTCCTAGTATACTGAAAAATCCGTTATGTCGTGAAGCTTTTTCCTCCATTTCAGTTAGTGTCTGGTCTGTGGAAGCCCAGACCAGAAGCCAGTTAACTTTGGTTAACTGTAAAACAGGCATTCCTTAAATGCAAGATTTTGTGCTACTTTCCTGTCAGTGTGTTCATTTTTCAGTTATATGTACAAATATTTGCTCACTGGCATTGTTGTTAGGTTGGCTTGGCAATCCATTTCAGGTTTGTTACAGTCACATCGTACCTCTGCTGTAAACTGTTAAGAGACAGGTAAGTGATTTACTGTTAGTGTTCTAGCATTTAATAGAGATCCAAGATAAGTGTTTGCCTTTCATGTAGCTTCCACAATAGGAACAAATAAGACTATGTTTAAACAACAACAACAAAAAATTAACATGCATTAATAAACTCTTCAGATGAATGTTTCTTGCTTGTTATTTTATCTCATGATTAAAAACAAACAAACAAAAAACCAAACCAAAACAAACCCCCAAACCACCACGCCAGCAAACTAACCATTTTTGGTACAAGAGTAATCAACGAGTAAGCCATGCCCTTTTAGTAGTGTGTACTGAATGTGTTTTTCCTAAAAGACAATGTTGTCCAGTAATACTGGGTGCACACGAAATGCTACTAGGGAGTACTGCGCATTTGATATTACGACGTCTATGCTCTGTGTTTCAGTTAAACGATACTAAATGCAGATTTTACCACACGGAAGTGTGATTTTAATGGTTTATTGAAACAATGTAAATTTTTTTTAAATGAGCTCTACTTAACAGACTAGAGTCTAATTTATTCTGTTTTAATGTAACTGAGAATTAAATCTGAGCTCTTAGGTGTTTGCAAGACTTCCATTAGCATTAATAAGCAGATACGAGTGTAGTCTGCGAGGATCAATATTTATCGATCAAAGTTAAGATGTGATCAGCCTCAAGAGATAATAAACCTTGATATTAGCAAAGTATGAAATAAAATTATTTTTTATAGGAGCTGTTCTGTATACATTCACCACAAGCTGTTAGATGCAGAAGTCATAGAAATGTAGAGCTTAAGGAGATAATAAAATGTGACTTAGTGTGCCTTTGCTCTGAAGCAGGGCGAAACATACACAAACCGTTCTTGGCAGGTGTTTGTCTAATCTGTTACTTAAAAGCTTACATGAAGGAAATTTCACAGCTTCGCTACGTAGTCAACATCAGTAATTTTTTATTCTCCCTAATATACTTTTTCATAATTTTTAGTTTAAATAATTTGTGCTAAAAATCATCTAGTCTTTTATTTTCAGTGTGCATGGAGAGCACTGAAATATTTCTAAGTTGGGAAGCTGTTACTTTGATTAAATAATTAACCAAAGTTCACCAAGCTTTCCTGATGAACTGTCGTTTTCTGGAACACTGACCTTTCTCTCTTGAAGTATCCTTGATATCTATACACCTTTCTTAAAACTTGCCTGCAAAACGGAACATAGTAAGCTGGCTGAGAACTTGACAGGGACAAAAAATGTAATTATTACCTATGTTTTAGGTAGAACATGGCCAGTACTACATCCCAAAACAAGATTTGCTGTTTCTGTGGGTGCTTCATGCTACTGATTGTGTTATCTCAAACTATTTTCTCTTATTTGCAGTCTAATAACTGCTAAGTCATATATTGGAGGTCTACTTCCTGAATGCATTGCTTTTAACTGATCTTGTTGATTTTTTTAGACTTTTCTAGTTTACCACAGCCATTCTGAATTCTAATCCTGTCCCTGAACTCTCCTCACCTTGTCAGGCACAGGTGGCTTGTTTTTTTTCTTTGAAGTAGTACTTACTCTTCCCTCACCCCAGTCGGTCGCTAATGGTACAGACAGGTGGCTGTAGGACCCTGCTTGAACTGGTGTCTTAGGTTGACAGTAAACTACTGGTTAACTGCTCTCGAAGTAGAGCAGTTACTCAACTTTACGGTGATTTCCTGTCAAAAATATTTTTTCTGAGATTTGTGAGAATGGAGATTTCCTGCTATTGGAAGATTGCTGATGCTCCCTTTCCAAAGGCATGAAGTATTTGTTTCCATCTATGGCAAATTCCAAGATACCGTACTTTTTTTTTTTTCCCCCTTTCCCTGGTAACTTTTGAACTGACTTTGAGGTCATTTAAAATCTGGTATCATTTTCTAGCCGATCAATTGAGAAAATGGCAACTCTGCTTACAGATTTTATTCAAAAGTACAAATTTGTTTTTCTTCTCATAACTGTGGCTTAATTTTTTACAAGTTGACTTGAGGGTAGCACTCATGCAGGAAGGTCTTGCTACATCAAGAAGAGCAGTGGGTAAAAAGAAAAACTGTGGCATTCTAGATGATCATACTATTTTAGAACTGAACTGAAAAGCAAACACTGGGAAAACTTTAGACACTTTTAGGGTTTTTCAGTTGGAAGTTAGTTCTTTGGATTCAGACAGATATTTTAATGGCCTGTGATAATTTCTACTTCCGTATCAGTCCAGTATGTATAATCACAAATGCTAAAGAAAAAGGAAAGTTTATCTCATTTACAATTAAAAAAAAATAATTACATTCATGACAGTTAAAAATATTAAAGTGTTTGGAGTGAGGAAGTAGCTTGTACAAATCTCTACTGTCTGATTGTCTTTTCAGAGGTGAATGATCGTTTTCATTTCATAGAATGGTAGAATATCTCACCTGATGTCAATTAGAATGCACTTACATGTTTTCAGTGATTTAAAAACCTCATCTTCTGCAAAACAGGCTTCACTCTGTAACTTCTTTTGTTTTGTCATCTCAGAATGAAAATATCACATTTTTGGGGAGATTTTCTGCTTTTATATTCATTTTAGATTGTATTGGTTTCCATGTGTTAAACTCTTCACTACAGAGAAGATGCCCTTCCTTTCAGTACTAGTTATCGCTTCTACATCTGGTCTGTTTAAGATAATACATATGTGTTTTATGACTGCTGTAGACATACGATTTTAGTTATCCTTACCCTTTCTAAAGAAATAATTTTTTTTATAGGTCCTTGTTGCAACTACAATAATTATCCAGAATATTGGAGGTAAGAAACTTCATTTGCTCAATATTAACCGAGCGGAGTATAACCTCTACAGTCTACAAAGCTCCACAAACACCAAAGGCAATAATTAAATGAAAGTATTCTTAAGAGACTGATTAAAAGGACAGAAAACTTAAAGAAAAACCTTATGTGATCATGCTAAGCGGCAGTGCTGTAGTCAAGGGGTAGATGGGGAGACTTGCGGGGGCTGGATTGTGTGATGCTGCATCATAGGACGTGGAGCACATCCATTATAGCTGGCCTTGCTAATTGGAAGGGGCTGAGGAAGCAAAATCTCTCCGCTGTTCCATATATTTGCATCTGGTAGCTACACTTTATCATGTCATATGTTTTGGTTCTTTGCTTATGCATTTTAGTGATCTGTGTAACAACTGAATCTTTACTTAGCCCTAAAGTTTCATCTGTTCTTTATTAATGGTGGCTTTTTTTTTTTTGTTAGTTCAATACCTTGGTTTTTGAGGGAGTTGTTTAGTTTGCTGACTTTCATCATGTGGGCTGATAATCTATGTTGTCATACACTGGTCTGTCCAGTCACATTATTCTTATTTTGTCTTCCTTGGTGCATGACGTAATAAAATAACACTAGCTGTCTTTGTGTAAAAAAAAAAAAAAAAAATATTATCACGTAAGCATTTAAACTCTTACTTCGGTATGTTCACATACTTGATAGTTACTAAGTAGTAGTGCCCTTAGAAATTAATTGTCTGAAAGTGGACAGTGTTTAACAGAACAATTTTAAATTTTTTTGGCAGTAAATGTTTTGGATACTTCCTTTTAGGTGAGGGAATTATGTGAAAGCTCCCTCCTCTCCATCCCCTACCACCAAGAAGGCACACATGTTCACATCCATTGACAGAAGGAAACGGCGTTCCAGCGCTGTTCTTCTTTCCTTTAGGATTACCTGTCAAGTCCAGATGATTCAGTGATTGCTGGTTTTTGTCACTATGTAGAGACCTAGAACTAGACCAAGTAACTGCTTTTATGATAAAATTGGAATCTTATACTAAAAGCTCCAATAATAAAAACCATTGAAATGGCTATAAAACCCAAGCATTAATTTCAGGCAGGAGTGAATATATTAATTCCAAGATGAAGGATTTTTTATTCGTACAGGTTTTAGAGGATGTTCTGTAGCAATGAACAAATTTTTTAATTTCCTTTCCCGTTTGAATGGACCTCTAAATAAACAGTACTAGAGAAGGAGGGATACACAGTACAGGTTCTGGAGACTCTGGGATTGTGTGCAAGACTCTGTGGTCAAAGGAAATATGACTCTCATTTCTTCCTCATAGCAGTTCATAACCTTCTCTGTGTCATTTTTAATAAAATTCAGCTCAGTAACTCTAGAGCCCCAAACTATTGCATGCTGGATATTATCAAACTAGTTATTCCGTCTTCTGCAGTGCCCTTCTCTGCCAACAAGTTGGGCCTGGTTTGCCAACTGGTGGTTTTCCATTTAACTAGTTAAAATTTTTGCAAGTTAAAGGTTTTTGCAAGTTGAAACTCTTCTTTCAAATATTTTTAGTGACCTCATTTTGATGGAAGCTTTCAAAACTCTGTTTTGGTTCTTCTGGTTCCAAGGGCAATATCTTTCATGTAAGAGAATGGTAGTAGTTCATGCATCTGGTATGTTTGCTTGCAAAGATCATGTAGTTTGAAATGCACTGAAAGGAGAAAGCTGACTTTCCTTCTCCGAATCAATTAGTGTTAGCAGTGCCCAAACATGCCTCAAACTGTGTGGCAGGGTACTCTGTGGAAACATGGGTTGCAAGGTGGGCCTCCTTGGCACATTCCCCCGTACTGAAGGTGTATTGTGCTGTCATTACAAGGATCTGTCACAGCTTCTGTTTAGTATTTAGATTTCTGTTTGGGAACAGAGCTCCCAGCTGTGTTATTTCTCGCCTTAACAACTGCCTTTGGCAGGGTCCTGAGATGCTGCAGTCCAAGTCAGCAGAGCAGCACTGGGTCAGGAATCATCTTTGAAGATGACTATACTGCAGCCTAACAGGGTCTTTTAAAAAAAAGGAGGGATTTTGAAGAGTTCTCTTTACCTCCCCCTGAGCCTTGACTCTTGAAGAAATGCATAGAAAGAAAGGAAATTTTTTCTTTCTGGTCCTTCTGCAGATTTCAAATGGGAGTGGTGAAACGGTGGAGCGTGGTTTGTCCTGAATGGCAGCCGTGCTGGAATTAAGTGCAAAACTTAGCTTCTGCCCTTAGTGCACTTTGGTAGGTGTTCCCCCCTTTTTGTTCTTCTGTCCATTTGAAGGAACCAGCAGCCCCATCCCTGTTGGGCAGACGTCCAGACTCTGTCAACATCTTTAATTTCAGAGTAAGGCTAAAAAGAAAATTGTTTTCTGTTACCTCCTCCATCATCAGACCTGGGTACGTTGCATCATACAGTATCTTATGTCAAAAGTGACTGGAGAGCATGAGATAATGAATGATGGTTTGTGATTAAAATAAGCAACTTTACTAGGGTTATTGTCACTGTCAGCATCTAGTCTGGGCTTTTTTAAAGTTTGATCTAGTCACTTCTAAAAATAATTTCAGTGCGGAAGTGATTTACATTCATTTGTGGTGGAGAGAGCTTTTTAGTAATCATTTTAATATAGTTACGCTTTCCAATTTGTCATTTGTGCTTTTTTAAAAAGAAAGCTTAAAGTGCAAATTTGAATTTGACATCCTAATTGCGTACCCTTATGGATTTGTGTAGATAGGGGAGCTGATTGTTCTACTAGCAGGATACCCAAAGGAAAAAAAATAAAGATTGTTGTACAGCTACAGGAAAGCACTGGTTGGTCAAATTTGGAATTTAAAAGGTTAAAAATAAATATTTTAAGTACATTGCTTGGAATTTTAACATGTATCTCTAACATGAGTGCTCAATTCTCCTGCAGATTTTTAACCGTCTCTTGGAGCCCTTTGTGTTATGTTAATCCAAATAACACTAATCAAATACAAAATCCATTTAAGTACCAAGGATTAACTAAGGATGCATCAGGATAATGCAATAACTTTGCAATATCCAAATGTAAATTAAGGTCATCTTAAATACTGTGACTTAAAGACTTTATAGAACATATACAAATTCTTAGAGTGATTAAACTTTGAGAATGTTTGCTTAGCTTTCCTTATTTATATCGCTATGTACTTGTTCTTGCAATATAGGTATTTGTTAATAAAGTGAAACCAAAAGGTTGAATGGGATGGCCAGAGCTACTCACTTTTATATTGTGCTATTTGTCGGTATTTTGGCCCAGTCCAGCAGCCCTTTAATCTAAATAACTAGTGATTAGTTACATGTGAACTGTCTTGTTTTTGAAAGAGCCAGTTAGTGCGTCTGTGGGGTTGCAAAGTGGACACTGGAAAGGAAACTATCAAATTGCATGCTGCCAGGCTGTTATTTTGTTCCTCCGCTCCTCCCGAGCCTTTCCTCTCATCCCAGGTCTGTAAGTGGGGTGATCTTCCAAATGCCCGCGTCTTGCCTGCCGTGCAGAAGATGATCTTGAAGGATTTCAGACCTTGTCACGTGCCCTCCGAGATGAGAGGGGGCCCTTGGGGCGGTTGTACGCCTGGAGGCGTAGAAGGAGCGAGGGAGGCTGCTGTGGAAAATGCTGTTACATGGCTATGCTGGCTCTTTATGTAATCCTTCCCGGGAGCGACTGGAGTTGGACGGCGTCCCTGCTATTGTTTTAATAGCGTTGTGCTTCTAGGAAGTGATGGATGAGGCACAGTGGGCCAAAGCCGTGGCTCGGCGTCATGCAGCCCTTCCCCCTCTCCTGCCAGGGAAGTTCTGCGAGCTTCCTAGATGCTTTCTGAAGCGGGGAAGGAAGACGGGAGGGAATTCCTCCTCCTGGAATTGTCCTTTCTGCAAATGTGACTGAAAAGGAGGACAGTCCACAGCCGTGTGCCCGAGAGAAAATCGGTAGGAATCTTAAAGCATATGTAGTGAAGTTAGAGAAGGAATTATTTTAGCAAGGCTGGTGGAAAAATGGAGACAAACACAATAAAGTATTGCGTAAGAGCAGCTCTCGGTCTGTGGCCAACACTAACAAATCTTCAGCATTGAGGTCTAGCGGGAAGTATGCGGGGAGTTTTACAGCAGGCTTCTCTGGGCTGCGGGCTGGTATCAGCTGAAGGTCGCTGCTGTAGGGAGACAGGACCGAGCCTGGAGGCCCTGGTTAGCTCTGGTACACAGAAACATAAATTAAAACTGGTGAGAACATCAGTTTAATTATTTAAAATTTATTAGCAGGGGGATTAAGTGCAACAGTAGACCCTGCAGTACAGCCATGTAGCATAGGTGGTCTGCGTGAGGATTTTTTGCAACAGACTTTATTTTTTTTCGATTTCTTTCAATAGGCTGAGATACACAGGGGAGTTCTCGTGCTGCGGATCAGTATGAGTAACTAGCCTGTCTTGGCTTATACTCAGCTCATCACTGCAGTCACTCTTTGGAACTAAACTTTCCAGACAGCTATCTTAATTTTACAAAGAATTATTTCCTTTACTAGTATAAATACAGTTTAATTAAGTGTAATTTCTGTAACTGGTGCTTGTGGATTTTGTTTCAGTATTCTGCAGTTAACATGTCCTCAAAGGCACACGTTTTTCTTCTTTGTAAGAATAAGTAACGAGGAAAAAAGATTGTTCCGTATCCCTGGAGCGCTGTTTTATCCTCGGGTCTGCCTCAGTGCTATAGGCAGTAAGTAGAAGTTACAGGATTAGTTCTGATGGGAGATTCAGTTCTTTAGCTGGATTTTATGGCCTGTTAATACAGTCAACATGACAGACGATACACAGAAACCCTGCTATGAATGTAATACATTTTAAGTATGTATTTGTGTTTGGATAGTTCATATTTTTCAAGCTTCTCGAAGTAAATCAAGAGGCGTAACCACTGGAAAAAGCATATATTTAAATAAGGGAGAGAGCGCGGGGATGGCGGGGCTGGCCTGCAGCAGCCGTGCTCTCGCACCACCATCTGCCGGCCTCGCACGCCCTGCGCCGCCTTCCCGGCAGAGCTGCCGGCCAGCTGGGTGCCTCGAACTGCCGGCCTCCTCCGGCTTTATCCCCCCCTCCTTTTTTTTTTGTGAGGTAAACAATGAAATATTTAACTTACGAATTTGCTTGGGGGGTATATGTGTATTCTCTGTGCATCAGTACTTACAAATGCTGTGTATGTATTAAAAAAAAAAAACGGAAAACAAAACTACCTTGCCTTATCAAGTTAATTGCACATTTTTGTTTTGCAAATTCCTCCCTACCCCCCCCCCGAGTTCATCTATTCTGAAATTTAGTTTTAAAAATATTTACAAAATTTTTCTCAAATTTAAATGGAGCAAATATTTTTTGACAATAGGGGGGTGGGTGGGAATATCCTTCTTTTTGTAATCGGAGTACAATACTCTACAAACTTTGAAAATAAACGAATGGTGCAAATTCATGGAAGAATAAAATGCAGCTTGTCACATGCTGAGACCTGCATCGTTAATACCTTAAGAAATTACTGAGCTTCCTTTAAGTATTGAATATCTAATTCTGTTTTCAAACAAACTTGAATGTTTGTTTTCACAGTGCCGTTTGCTTTTGACCTCAAAGCCTAATTATCCTTAGCGATTCAAAGTGAGGATTTCCAGTGCAGAGCTGCCTTAATTAAGGGCAGGTTTGTCAGCTCCTGTACTAATTTAACAATGGATGACCCGTGCTCTTGTGTTTTCATGTTGCAGTGAATGGCTGTTGGAAGGTTTGATACTCTAAAGAATATTAAGCCTACTTTCAATAAAAAACCCAACAAAAATCCCAACCTGCAGCTATACTTCAGAATGGAATATATGATGAGCTATGTAGAAAACATTTCAGTTTTATTAGCATAACAATTAAACTAATGAAGTTTCACCAAAATAAATCTGCTGCTCGTGTGCTCCCTGTGGAATAAGAAGGACTTTATTTTTTTTTTTTTTTAAAGTTTGCCATAGATAAGTTCCAGAGTAATTCAGATAAAAGCTAAACTTAGAAGGAAAGGGAAGCAGGAGTGTGGAAATTCATCAGGATAAGTGCCCATTACTCGTATGAAGACTAGTAAAGAAGTTGACAACCTATTTCTGTTCTCAGAACTCCTCCATATGAACAAGCATTACATGTCCTTTCACCCACTCCAGTCTACATCTGCATTTAAAACCAAACAAATCCCCAACATTTTTTTCAGGCTTTAAGCTTCCACTAAGAGGAAATATTAAAAACAATACATCAGGTAATTGGGGGACTTCTTAAAATCGAGTATGTGGGGGATTCATTGCAAAATGAATAAACCAAAAAGACCATGCTCACGGCCATATGATGTGAGGGCTAAAATAGTTGATGGTTTTCAGTGGCATCCATGCATCAATCCTGACATTTCCACAATTCAAATTACTTAGGAGCAGCTCAGTGCAGTACTGAAGTGTTTCCTATCTTACTATTCCATTCTCATGTCACAGGAAAAATGGGAGCTTGCCCAAAATCCTCTCTAGTTTCACTTTCTTTCTTAAAATCCTTCCCTGTTTTCATTTTTAACTTTGTCACGTTGTTTGGATTAGGACAGATGCAATTTTAAACAACCTCCATACCAGCAAAGGGAGACGCAAGCCCAAAGGGATTTGTCACATGCAGTTGCTATGAAAGGTCCAGCTCCGTTGGGCAGGAGTGTGCAGTGACCAGTAGTGTTTATTCTGCTATTTCTGTCTTTCAGCCTCTAATCTTTTCAGTATTTTGGGAAAAATAGGGAACTGAACTCTTTAGAGGATGAGAGTTACAGCCATTTTCATTTATCTTACTTATCTATAGGTATTTGTGAGGAATCTCTGTCTTACCTGGTATTCCCGCAGATGAGACTCAAGATTGCTCTGTCTGCTTGTCCTGACTCCTGAAGCAGCACCCCTCTTTTTTTAAGTAGGAGCTGAAGGGCCAGTGTGGCTGTATTGATACAGTCTATTTTTCCCCAGCCTCCTGTCTTCTCTTACATGAAGTGTGGAGGGCAGCTTGGTTCCATTCTTGCACAGTGCTTAATAATGCAAGACATCTTTATAGTGCTTTAATACCAACAGCTACATTGGTAGATTAGGAAAAACTAACAAGAAGAAATAGATTCAGTCTCTTCAATAAAGTGATTTGAAGGGATTTATCACCAGCCATTTTCTAAGGAAGGAAGAAATTATATGTTTACACGTAAGTTTATGTACATATTCTCTTGCATTGTTGCTGTGGACTTCAGCAACTGATCTTTTTTGGGTAGGATGATGAGGAAAAGTTACACTTCCTTTTCCGGTAACCAAAAAGCCACTCATGTATTTCATTTTAAGATTGGGCTCCCTCAGAAGAGATATTTGGGGGACTATTTTAAAAAACATAACTTTGGCTTCCCTTTTCTCCAGCAACTAATATTTTTTCACGTAGGGGCACATGTGCTCAGTGTTAAACAATATTGTAGCACAATAAGGACATTCTGAATCACGTATGCATGGTATGTATATTTATAGAGAGTCATATCTCATGGCGGCACTACAGGTTATAATAAAGTGTAAAGCAAGTACTCTATTTTATATTTCACAAACATCTTTTTTTCTGTCAAAGAGCTAATACCGAGTTTTCAGAACATGGCAAAGTGATACGTATTTTAAGAATGTCATTTCTTGCTGCTTTCAAGACAGTGGTAAGCCTATTGAATAATAAAGTAGTAATATAATTTTGATTTTTGCTGAATACTGTTTTATGGCATTTCTGTGACAAACTCTATTGAGAAGTTCAAACCTGCTTAGTTTTCCATCGAGTACCTCTTGGTGCATACTGAAAATTATTTAACTATAACATAATATATGCAAATTTATGACCTAAAAATTAGGAAGTGACTATATGAAGGTTGCTCACGTAGTTGTAGTTCAGCACTTGCTGCATCTGCGTTTTGCTAAAGCCTCAAACTGCGTCATTGTACACCATTCATTCTGCAGGAAACCTGTCTCATTCAGCGCTAAAGATAGATGGCTCACGTTGCAAAGAGAAGGTGGCACGAAGAAAACCTAACATTCTTTTTTAATTTGGGGGATGAGACTGGGTTGCAAGAGCAGTAAGTTCTGCTCTCATACTATGTGCGTGCGAGGGGGGTGATCTCTGAAGGGAATGTTGCTTCTGACATTTGCTAATTTTTTTTGAATGCCTGACTTCTAAAGATGAATGTGCCTTAAAGATGAGGTGCCTTAAAAGTTAGCCATTAAAACATTAAAATTATTTTCAAAATGACAGAGGAAGTCAGTATTTCAAAGCAGAATAAATCAAAGCACAAGGTACGCTTTTTGTTGTGTTCACTTGTGTCACAGTTTAGCCTTGTGACTGTGTAATCTCTTCCTTCCGTTACGCATTAAGACTGCCAAGGGTAGCTGACGTTTAATTTTTACAATCTAACTTGACGTGCCTTTGGTTGTGGTGGGCGTCAGGGAAGTTAAGTAAAATTTCTTACTTGGAGCGAAGGATACGTGACTTTTTGTCTGTCATACTGTATGCGCTTTATTCCTAATTGAGAGAATTTTTTCAAGTTGCTATGCTCTTTTTCAAGACGCTTCCCTGTTTTGGTTTCAGCTTTAAAAAACAAACAACGTTCTTTGCTCATTTTCTAGTGCGTTTCAGAGTTATACAGTGGTTAGTGTCTCTTACTTCTTCCACGCTGAGTAAAGCTACAAGGGGCTGTTGCTCGTGAGGAGAATTACAACTGGGTTTGCAAGTGAAGAAAAAGCAGTATTTGAGTTTTTAAACTGTATTTAGTGTGGGTGTCCTGCTCAGGTATATGTACAAGATTCATTGTCTTATCTAAGCATCAGGATAGAAATAAAACGATTTATTTTCTTCATCTTCTAGGACAAACAAGAGAATGTAAACTGGGGGGGGGGGGGGGGGGGGGGTCAAACCGTGTGAGATTGTTTCCCATATGCCCAGAGAAAGGAAGAAAGATGCAAACAAATGTTTCGCATGTGCGAGTTTCTTGGTGCATGATTGGCTCCCTCCTTAGGAGTGGAATTCAGTGAAATAGGACTCCTCTTTTAAAAACAAAGAGTAAGCACACAACAAAGGATAAGTGATCAAATGATTAGCCAGAGGCTAATAGGAATGCAAGGGAAGAGTGACAGATTGCGTATTAGGAGGAAATCTGATCTGGAAATGAATTTGAAGCTTTCTGCAGCTGAAGTTGCAGAAGAACTAATTTTAAAATCTTTCTGAAGGACACAGATATATGAAAATTCTGACTTGCTTGTGTATAAAGCATAATACAAGAAAGAAGGCTAATGGAGAAAAAGAGTTGAATTCTAATTTAGAGGGATTTTCCTCCTTCCCTCTCGATTTTTAAAAAATCGGTCTTTGCTTAGGGTGAAATATGCATCTGCCTGTAGCTTAGTGTGAGAAATTGTGTTAATTTACTTACAAATTCTGGTGATTTAGAACTATGCATGCAAGGTTCTCTGTGGTTGAATCTACATTCTGTTGTATGCAAATAGGAGAGTAAAATCAGGACAGCAGATAAATACCTCACCAGACACAACCAACAGCTACATGTCAACAGGGAAATACACTTGAATATTGGAAAAAACAGAGCTTTTAATTATGAAGAAGTGAATATTTCCTTATTTAGTGACCTACCAAATGGTTTTAATTTAACCTTGCGGTAGGTAGATGTCACTTTGTATTAATAGAATTCGCTTTCTTTATAGAGACCACATTACCTTTTTTCAAAATTTAACATTAACTGCTGTAGTACAGCAGTGTCTGAGTACACACGTTTTTTTTTTTAAGGTACAAAACATTCCTTGAAAAAAAAAAACCCACAAACTTACTCAAAAATAAGCTTCTGGAAGTTTGCTGGTTTACCTTTTTAAAATTTATGGTTTAATTTTAAAGCATTAATAAATACACCACGGTAAAATTTAAAGAATTAATAAATACCAAACAGTAAAATCTGAATACAACAGATGAATTTTTGTCAAGCTTTAAATGTAACTAAACTTTTGTCGGCATGTTACTAAAATTACTTGCTGCTGAAGGATGGAAATCAGTTTCATGTAGGCTTTGGTATTTGTTGAAGTTGTTTGTAAAGCTTGATTTTTCTGAGTAATTCTCTGCTGGTTTTTGATTCATATAAATACTTGCTGCTTATGTAAAAGAAAAAAGTGACATGAACAATATGTGAAAGTATCAGGTTAGTATAAATGGTAATTTAAAAAACCTCTCATTTATGCCTTTGATCATTTTGTATAGTAAAGGAGAAAAGTGATACAGTGAAGTAGCTTTTGGATTTATGTGTATGCATCATTGCTTTCTTCTGAATAGAATGATAAACACTTAATTTCAAATCAACACTCCTGTAAGAGTAACTAACAATTTCTCTTCTGATTCGCAGTTCCTGTATAGTTTGCCCTTTATGTTGTTGTTGGGATCTTCTTGGTGGTGGGTTGAGCATGAGAAGCAGAGATCTGTCACTGATAATCCTCTTACCTCCGAGGGCCAAACCATCCAGTATATAAAGAACCTTTCAAGTCCTATTCTTGTCTTTATATTTCTGTCATAGATTTATTTAGTGCAACAGCAATTGAGCAACAATAAAAACTGAGTCTTTAAAAAAACCTGTTGTATTGATAGAAACAAATCTTGTTATTTACTCTTGTCACTAACAATGTCTTACAAAGAGTAAGGAGGAAGGAGAAGCGCTGCAGCCGCGTAGTCTGTCTCTAGCCTGTAGGTCCGTATTCCCAGGTAAAACGTCAGGCCTATATTTTATATTCTTTTGCCTTTTAGTCGTTTGGATTATGTTTTCCTTGTTTCAAGACTCACATCGTAACAGTCTCTTTGGAGGCATTAGCTAACATCAGTACAATACTCAGGGATTTGCAGCTATTTTTAAAGGAAGTATATGAGAAAATAAATTCTGATTCTGGTGCCACGGTGTCTAATATATAGCTGAGATGTTCCAGTCGTAACCACGCTGGTATAAGCCATGCTAATTGTTACAACCAGAGATACTGGTATTCCTCTACTAAATCCGTTCTGCTTCTGTTTGCAGCTATGTCATCTTACCTTTTAATTGTTAAGTCTGAACTTCCTGGTGCTGTCGCGGGGTTCTTAAGTGGAGACGAGAGTGGGTAAGGAAAAATGCCTCATACATTCTGTATTTGTCCTGAAGAAGAAAGTGGTTTGGGACTGCGGGAGGAGATGGGTGCTGACACTTCCCTCTGATCTCACATGCTAAAAAAATTATTTACAGAAGTTCTTGGAATATGAAATGTATTTGGCATGTGCAAGCCTTCTGCAGCACACACACACAGAGCGTGATTCTTTCCTCGTAGCAATTTCCCATCAGATGACCTTAAAGTCAGTGGCAAAACTCCATCTACAGAATTCTGCCTTCTGTGAAAACTTAACAGGGGAAGCAGGAGGGGACAGGAGGGAGAGGAGGAGAAACATTTAAACTGCTGTCATGTTATCACTTCACATATTTCAAAACCACAGTACAAAAACTGGCAGACATTTAAATTTAAATATTTTGTTGTCTTGCTCCAGTAATTGGACTTGTCTTGGGAAAAATGCCAGATTTCCAGACTCAGTTTATAATTCTGTAACTTGGCTCTCAGTAAAGAAATTATTCTTCGCAATTGAGCTATAAAGCTGTATGTAAGGAGCGCGTCCCTCAGATTTCTGTCAGAACTGTCGCAAGAAATCTGTGCCTGCACTAAGACAAACATTGCAGCTTCAGCACTGAAGTATCTTGTTCGAGTTGTTCCAGTGCTGTTGTCATTCACAACAGTGTATCTTAGATTGTGTTACAGCTGGTTTTCCAAACTGCTATTTTCAGATGTTTTGAGCTCAAAACTTTCTCTGGATTGAAATGTGGTGAAATTGT
Source organism: Phoenicopterus ruber ruber (assembly GCA_009819775.1). NCBI lineage: Eukaryota > Metazoa > Chordata > Aves > Phoenicopteriformes > Phoenicopteridae > Phoenicopterus > Phoenicopterus ruber. The sequence goes on from CM020219.1 coordinate 7,672,654, forward strand.
CTGAAGTCTGTGTGATGCTTGTATTATTCCTGAATGTAGTGGGTGAATTTTAAGTTTGAAATTAGTTTTTTGAAAGGTACTTTAGTTCATTTTGTATTTTTTCATTTATAACTTTTCCATTTTATAATGAACATTTTGAGAAATGAAGTGTGGTGGTAATCTTGCTTTCTGTCTTTCTGCCCTCCTGGCCCTTGCAATAATATGTTTTTACTAAAGGGCTTTTTTTTTTTCTCTAAAACTGCTATGTTTTATGTGTATATGTCATTTTTAGTCTGCTGATGTATCTCTTCCAGCTGTGGTAGTCATCAGCTTTTCATTTGGGTGCTATCACCTTCTCCTTCAAGACCATACTTTCAGCTCCACTCTTCATACACAGTGGCGTTGAGCCTGCTACTGTAGCTGCTGCGTGTGCGTTCCAGTCTGTCTGTCCCCAAATATAGCATATAGCATCACTTACTACTGGTTTTAATTTTATGTCAGCTCTGTTTATGCGGTGACTTTTCCCAACAAAGATAACGCTTTTAAACAAACAGCTTATGAAAATTCATAATAGGTAGAATCTGGAGGTCCTGCACGCATGCCTACTGCCTGAAGGATTGTTCTGTCTAAAAAAGGCAGTACAAACAACTTCTTTATTAAGGTGCCTATTTGGTCACACCCCCCCCAGCGTGGTTTATCAGCGTCCTAGCACAGATCTTCTGGATGCGAACGCTGGTGAACACACAGACAGGTTACAGCGCTTGAACTGGTTATTAAAATCACCTGAGCCATCGTAATTCTCAGTGCGCTGTCAGCGCTGCCACCACCCGTACTTCTTCCTTAGCTGAAATTACAGTTTGCGATGGGAATGAAGTTAAATTTTGCATTTAGAAAGAGCTGAAATTGTCCAAAAGGATACTAACCACGGCTCAAGTGGTAAGCTGATTGTCAGCCTGGATCTCACCCTGTTTCTGCCTCTGTTATTGGGAGTTCTTCCATTGATAAATGTTTATTTGACGCAATTTGCCTCCTCTATTCTTTGCTCAAGCAAATGTTTCAAATGCAGTGGTCAAGCAGTGTTCCGGGTACATGCACACAGCTGACCTTCTCTGTATGCCCACATGTGTATTTCATAGATTTTGCCATATTAATTGCCATGGTAGATCATAATCTTTTGTTTCTGTGTATTTCTTTGCAGATGTTAAGAGTAGTTTTTTACTAACAGAGTTTTTAAATTGTAGGAAATTGTTCAACAAAAATAGGTAATCAAATATCAAGCCTAAGTAGCAACTTACTTGGCAACTTACAAAGGGCATAAATATTGACTAGTTTGATTAAACTTCTTTAACTGGACCACTTCTTTCCAGATGTGGTTGCGCAACTGTTCTGGTTTTGTTAAGCCATTATAGCATCTGATACACTTTCATTTGGGTGCGGAATTTATCTTTAACTGTAGTTAGAATGTATCAAAAGTGCCAGTTAAACTATCTGTGAAAATATTTCATATGCATAAACCCTCCCAAGCCATACATTTGGGAAAGCCATTTAAAGAATGTTTTGCACGTTGAATTATTTTTATAGATAAAGGTTAGCAGGTGTGCGTGTGTTTGAAAGTCTCGGAGCCCGTGTGTAATACATCTTCATGTCTTTATTAAAAAACAAAAACATACAATATGAACACTCGTTAATTGCGAGTCGAGATGTTTCAGTCTGCGTAACAAGAATTCCACATAGTTCTGATGACATGAACGCAGTTTCAAATGAGGATTGTGTTAAAAAGTTGTAATTTGTGAGCCCTCTGTTAACATTTAATGACCCTGTCAGGAGGATATGATTGATGCAATTAAGTTGTCTTGCTTGTGTGTTATATAATTGATACGGACTGAGAGTAAGATCCTAATTTAGAACATATGAATCTCTTGTCCTGTTGCATTCAGGAATGAAATTAAAGCGATTTATAAATGTCTGCTTTTAGTTAAAATACGGGGGAGGGAGGAGGAACATCTGCATGCCAAAGCATTTTCAGTAGAGTCAAGGATTTATGTTCCATATTTCATATTTGGAACGCTTTTATCATATAGGATTAAATTTGCAGATCAAGCTGATTTTAAAGGCAATATCCAAACGTTTATTCTGCTTTTGGAAAATAAGTGTATTTCTACAACAGTATTTTGAGGAAAAAATGGACACATTTTTTGATAACCAGTAAATGGTCCACTATTCAGTTTTTTGAGATCTTTTTAAATAAAAGAATTGGTATTCCAAAATGAAGCAATTTACAAAATTATTTTTTCTCCTTCCCATCACCTCATCGGAGTTTTCCTCTCTCTTTTCCCCCCTCCCCCACAAATGTTTTTTCATTTACCATGAAGTAACCAGAATATTTTTTTCTCTGGCCTGCTGAGCTCGTGAGCTACGATGGCAACTGTGGATTTGCTGTGTGCTTAGAATCAGGAGACTTAAAACAGAGGTCTCACACGTACACGTAGTGCAGCATTCATTATGCTCTTGCCTGCTGCTATGATAACTGTTCCTCCTAATCTGGACATCCACGTTGCTAGAAAGAAAGAAGTTGTTTAAAAATCTGTGATGTATTTTGAATAATTTGTAATATAGACATTGTTACTTAAGGGTTACTTTGATTTTGGTATGGTGAAGATGCCCTCAACCTTGACATTTCTCTGTTCATTTATAGTACATATTTTTTGAAACGAGTGACACAAGTGGCTGTCCACGACATGTGACAGTAGTTAATATATGTATATGGTAATTTTTCTTTAACACAGGTGTTATGCTACTTTTCTTATGATAACTTGAGGTGCTGCCTGTTTATTAGGTGCTAACCATATCCTGGACTAAATAAACTTGAAGGTCAAAGGCCAAGGTGTTTATAGGTAGTAAAGTTGGAGGCTGATGTGCAAGATGTTTATCAGTACAGGATATGGTTATTACCAAGTTAGGGGGAGCCACCCTCAAGATGTTTCTGTTTCTTAACAACTTATACATCTGTGCTTTCCTCAGTTTGGACATGACATTTTGGTACTCTGAATAGATTTTAAATGCATTTTGACTTCATATGCCTCTACAATTTTTTTTAATATATAGTTTTATGTATAAACAATTGTAGCAGATTTCGTTATCATAATTTACATCCCTTTTGTCCTTTAATTTTTGTGTGGATGTATGCAAAGAATGAGTGATCACTTTGTGCAAAGTTAAAGATAAAAAAGTCCTCTCTGTTGCTCTTCTTTCTTGTATCACCTCTGGACAGCAAACATCATTTCAAATTAACTGAAAGTTGATTTCCTTGTTGTTTTCTTCTATTATTTGAACCCTGTGATGATAGGTGTAATGAAACTTGGGCAGAAGAGAAGGCTGGTATGTTTAGAAAAGGTAGTTGAATTTCCAGACAAATAGGTTGGGTAGCTTGGCTTTCTATTTCACACCTCTTGGAAATGATAAGGAGCCAAGGGTCACGTAGGAGTAATAAACTGGAAGGGAAGTAAGCAGTAAGTGGGAATTAACATGGCTGTTTCTTCCAGTTGTGTAAATATGCAACTCGGTGTAACCCCATTCAAGATACACGTAGCGTACTATGTATGTACTTCTGTTGGAAATCTGTAGAGTATGAGATACGCTTGCCCTCTGATCGTTGCTTTGAACAAAGGCAGGGGTTTGCGTATTCTGCAGCTGAGAAATAACTTTACCCCCATCAGGCCCCTGATCCATGCAGGCACTTGCCAATGGAGCATTGCCTGCAATGCTGGTTCGTTATGGGATGGCGCTCTGCTTCCTCCTCATCTGGGAACTCTATTTCATATCGCAATATAGAAACGAGGAATACAAATTCATGTAAATAGCATGTGAGACTGGAAATTATTTATTTTTCTTGTCCTACTGGTTATTTTGTCCAAGATCACAGTTTTAAAGTAGAATGTATTTTTTAGGACTCTTGAGCTTTGTATCAGTCATAAATAGATTTTCCAACAGGTCTTGGTACCTTGACGGGAGACTGCTGCTACTGATTACTGCAGTCTGCATTGTTTTTCCTCTTGCGCTTCTTCCTAAAATTGGTGAGTAATTAAAGGAGAGAAGCGAATATTATTCTACTTTAGTAGCAATTACAATTGAGGACTTTAAAACCTTAATGGGTTATTTATTTATTTTAACTGGCAGGGGGCTGGTGATGGTGGGGATTACTTAAGTTGTAGTGTGTTCTGCCTTCCAGCCCTGCCTAGTTAACCTATTACTTGGGTTGCAGTAGTATTTTGTCTGCAATACTAAAATAAAATCTTTACAGCAGAACATTAAAGAGCTGCATTTACTTACAGCATGCCATTAGTGGTAAGCCAGTTCTAATTCTGCCCTACAAAACTACATAAATGATCTGTGACAGGCAGTTGGAATGTTGTTATTCTGAGTCCTAAGCCCCAGATACCAAGCACTGTAATAGAAAACATGCCTAAAATGTAAAGCTTTAGCTGTACATTAGGATCACTTTCCTTATAAATTCTCTTTTATTTTTACTGTTATTTTACAGGCTTTCTTGGCTACACAAGTAGTTTATCATTTTTCTTTATGGTGTACTTTGCTCTTGTGGTAAGTTAAAAATCTGCGCACGGCTTATCTATTTTTTTCCTTATTGTTTGAATGTTTTCCTAAGCCTGTTATGAAATGAATTGTCTTCCCCTCCCCCCTTAACTTGGTATGTGAAATTTAGAGTTTTCCTTAAGTTCAGTACGTGCTCGCTTGGACAGATTACATTTGTTTTGCTGAGGCGTGGAAATGTATATGAACTTCCAAGCATGTGAAAAGATTTAAAATAATTGTATTTTGGACTGGTAAATGTAACAATATTTTTGTTTTGCTGACGGTGCAGTGAAGGGAGCTGGCACATATACTTTTGTTTCCCTACTAGTAGTGGAATGGAATTCTGTTTTCTTAGCTTCTAACTATTACTTACTGCAACTAGTGCAGAAGAAAATTTAATATACTCCAAATAAATTAAATTTACATGTATAATGGAGTGACAGAGTTCAAAAAAAGGCAAAGAAAACTAGAACTTCATTAAGGCAGTTTACAAGATTCATTAATACGTCAATGACCTTATTCTTCTTTCCCCTTGAAAGGAAAAGTTCTTTTCTCAGAGCCATATGGGGGTTTTTGACCCTGATGTTCACCCTCTCAAGGCCCCTGTGAGGTAGATGTTTCCAAATATCAGAAGTGAGACCTGCTAGGCAGATCTAAGAGGGAAAATGTGCCTTTAAGTTGCACTATTTTTCTTTTTACAGGGAAAAAGTATGTTAATGCACATGTGTAGTACGCAGTACAACCAAGCCACTCGCACTCTGTCATGTAGGTACAGAAACAAGAATCGTATTTGGGAGCCTGGAAAAACGTTCCCCCTCTCCCCTGTCATTCTGGCTTGCATTGACTTGCATTTAATACCTGTTTTACAAAGGGATAAACAGAGTTGAAGGCAAGTTGAACAAACATGCCATCCAGGAGACCAAGGCAATCCATTAGGAACTAAACCATGTGATAAAACCAAACTTCAAAGCTGTCAAAACATCTCCCTAGGGTATCCCTGGAGAATTGCAGTGTTTGTAGGACCTTGGGAAGTAGTCTTCCTAAGCTGAGCACTGAGGAGTAGCTACAGCCTCTGCAGAGCTAATGGAAATTCATTTGTAATATTTATAAATTACCTTAACTTTTGACCTCTCTCCTAAAATGTACCTTAAAAAAAAAAGGGGGGGGGGGGGGGGGGGCGACAAGAAAAAAAAGAAAAAGCACTAACTATAATGCTGAAATAGGCCTTTGGCTGAAGCTAGTTCCAAGAGTTTTAAAACCCGTTCAGCTCCTGGATCTCAGTGGGAATGTGTGTGCATCTCTGCAGAAAGCTGTTGTAATGGGTGGGTGCTTTTGAAAACAATTTTGGGCTCGGAGAAGGCAAGTGTGTAAGCAAGACGTGCGTGCAGACATATCAAGCTGGGATGATTTAAGATAGGGTTTAGTTTTGATTCTCTATCAAAAAAGTAGGTAGAAGGTACTAATGAAAGAGTACGCAGACTACTGGATTTCTTATGAAATGGTTAAATTTGTATGCTGACTCTTTGTTAAGTGACCAAGAAGCAGCCTCATTAAATCAAATTGAGGTCAACATTTTTAAAAGCCATTATGGATATTTAAAGAAAACTAATACCCTTCACAGAATATTTTCTCTGACTTCTTTAGGCACTGAAACTCAAAGGCATTAACTGCGGTTTAGTTTTCATATCTAATGCTTTGAAGTGGGTGATATGTGCTGTTGAAATGGTGTTTTAGTTTGCACAATGTTAATTTCTGTATGGCAGATATGTTTTAATTTGTTCCAGAAGAAAAGTCTGTTAGTCATATGGAAGTAATGAAATTATATTTTGCATATACAATAATTCTGTGCATTTTCAAGTGCGTACCATCTGTTCAGCGTTTTGCCAGCAAGCCACAGTTTGATACAGCCTGCAGAAAAGATAGGTACAACAGACAGCGTGTGTCTCGGTCAGGATGGTCTAGTGAGTCGCTGAGCAACAGGTCTAGAGACTCCTCTTTGTTCTCCGTGCTCTGCTGTGGGGCTTTGGCAGGTCACGTATCTCCTCTCTGTGCTTCCGTGTCTTTTCCTTTAAAGTTAGTGAACTGGGAAAGAAGTGAAAATCCTGAGATGAGCTGATCTGGGAGAAAAACATATATATGTAACTATTAATTCAAAGCCAGATTCTGTGCGGTCCTGTGCACTTTTGTTTCTGATTGTTGAATGCTTTCCTGACTTGAATCCTAAGTGAAAAGAAATTAAATGCGATAGTTAAATGTTTTTTTTCATTGCCTCCCCTCTTGCTATATTGAATGTTGGTGAAGAGTAAAGACAGATTTTTCTTTTTTTGTGGAGACAGCCCTATTGGTAGCTTGTTCAGCAAAGGTGTTAATGATTCCTGATGGTATGTTTCTAAATCTCTTGTTTATGTTCCCAGAACAAAATGTGATGCAGATTGGGAACCTGCCATATGTAGTGAATGATGTTATGCACAGAGAGCTGCTCTTTGAGTGCTGTCAGTACTGCTGGAGTAAAGGGATTCCTGTTTTCCCTCTGCAGGATACGAAAAAGAAACACCACTGAGAATAGAACATTTTGAGCCTCCAACTTTATTTTTTAGCAATGTTTTTGGTGTGGGTTTAAAATACCCTATTTCCACTAGAATCTCTCTTTAGGTTTTAGGGTTTTTTCACTTAAAACCAAATGTTATACTCAAAAGACAACATTTATATGAAATAGGCTTAAAGTTCCAGAGGAAGATTGTCTGTGCTGCCTGCGTGACTTCTCAGCTAACTGGGCTGCGCTGCCAACTTAAAAATCTCTTCTTGTTGGGGGAGACCTCGTTAGAGATAGGGAGTAGACTACAATTGGAAACCCAAACAGATTTGAATAATTAAGCAGGTGGGAAAATATAATTACAGATTTTTAAATGCACCTACTGCGTTTTGTCTCCTTTTATTTCCATTTCAATCTGTTCTTAATCTGTATTAATTCCATTTTAGAAAAATGTTCCTCAGCTTTTCGGGTTTGGCTTGTCCTATCCTCCCTCTGCAATGTTTATACATATCTTTGCTCTTTAGCTGGCGGGAGACCCTGCCCCCACCATGGCCACACTCTACTGTCCCCAAAGCTCGCCCTTTAGCTTCGTGCCCCTTCTCACTGCTCAGGAAGCCTGTTCCAGCCTTAGCCAGGGTTCCCCCAAAGCCTTCTACCCTGGAGCCTTCAGAGCATGTCCTTTATTTCCCCTGTCTGGGTGCCTTTAAATACACAGAGATCTCCTTGAAAAAATATTTTGCATTCTTGCTCAGCCTCATAAATGTCTTCAGCGAGGCAGCAAGCTTGGGCTTCCTGGGGAGATAGCACAGCCGTGCATCCGCGGTTGCAGTACTACAGCAGCAGCAGCCTGCATCTGTGTCTCAGCTCGTAGCCTCTCGCTGCTTAGTGTGCAAGAAGGAGATGAAGCAGGGGTGACCCATGGGACAGAGTCACACATATGTACGACACAGGCCCAGGTTACATTTTGGTGTTCAGTCCTTTCCTCCTCCCTTGCTTGCTCTTCGGTTGAACGTCCTGATGCATTGCCAGCATGTTCTGGTCCCTTCTTACACCCTTCCTCGGGTGAGGTTGCGGTTCACGTTGCACGGAGGGAGGCACTTTAGCCAATCGATAAGCAGGTAAGAACAGATCTCCTGGTATAAAGCAGTGCCACTTTAGCGTCAGAAACATGGTCGGATAATTTCCATTGATAATCCTTTTTCACAAAGTTTGCAGACTGCTGTTGAGCAAGTTACTACTTAGTTCCATACCATGAGTTGCCATGCGTTGTTCTTGGCCACGCAATTTAAGACGTGTTATTGCCACAAAGGATGCGGCGTGCCGTGTACCCGCCGTTTCCTTTCCCCACATTTTGTCCAGAGGTAGCATTTGTTTGCTTCTCCTGGCACTGGTGACAAGAGGGAGCATCTAATCCTTATCCTCTGTGAAACACCACCTGACTGCAAGCAAAAACTAGTTCCTTCAGCCAGGAGAAGTGCTCTCTTCCATGTTATTCTTCTTGTGAATCTGAGTTTTTAATTAAGTTTTTAATTATTTGCTCTAGGCTTCAAAAGAATTATAACCTCTAAAGCCAGGCAACTACAATAGGAAATTAATTAGGGTGAGGAGAGCAATGCAACTATCATTTTAAACTAGGCTCCTGAAAAAGGAGGTAACATTTCTTATTTTAATTTCCCTTTGATTTTCAGCCCTGTTACTTGGCAGTCCCTAAACCAGCAGGGTGTAGCTAAAGCCCCAATGACATTCTGGGACAATAATTGCATTTATTGTTTTTCCTTTGCTTTCTAGTCCAAACCATATGTTTCTGCCTTTTAAGATTAGCCCTAGGCTCTGCTCTATCTCTGTTAAAGGCTTGTCTACTTAGGGAAGGAGCCTGGGATAGCTAACACAGCAGCTATTCTGTACGGGAGGCAGTTAGCGCGGAGCACAGAGAGAGTGAATGCGGGGCGCTGGTTGTATTTCAGTTAATGTCAGAGCTCGTTTCGGTGCACCACCTCCAGACAGGCACGCCATAAGGCTGCCAGCTGTGCAGAGCGAGCAGCTGTATGGAATGGCACTGACAAGTTTTGCTGTCAAGTCTCCTTCTTGTGGCCTAACTATACACCAGTCAAGCCTGTTAATTTACTACGGGCGTAGCTCCCTGCTTTGTATACCGACGCTCTGATATTTTAGCTACGTATATCTAAATTTAAACTGATTTTTAGGGTATCATTCATACATTAAATATGCTGTCTTTGCAGATTATGATAAAAAAATGGTCGATCCCTTGTCCTCTACCTCTAAATAGTGCCATAGAGACTTTACAGGTAAAGCGCATGCTGTTTTGAAGTTCATCTAATTTTATTAGTAACTGTAATGCTTTTTTTTACATTAACACTTTCAGAATTACTTGTAATTGAAATTCCTTCTTTTCTTAATCATCACAGAAATGAAAAAGGTTCATGTCTGTGGTTTGGGCTTACGCTTTCATTATGCCATTTTTTTGCGTGTATGTCTTACAGGTTTCAAATTCTACTGAGGATTGTAAAGCAAAGCTCTTTCATCTTTCAAAAGAGGTAATCTCTATTAACAATAGGCAAACTTAAAGGGGGGGGGGTGAAGAAGTGGGGTTTAAACTCTATCCAGGGTAAGCTATTCTTCTGTAAAACTAGTTATAGGCTGCTGAAATATTTCCTATACCTGCTGCCAAGTGTTATCCAGTCTCACTCTTTCTTTTTTTATATGAAGGCTGGCTGTCCAAGTTAGCATTTATGAAAACATTTTGCAAATATGACCGAAGTATAAAGCATAACAGATGCAGCGGTGGTCAGCCTCATGATGCAGTCGGATCAAGCCAACTTAATAAGCCCTCAGCTGGAAGTCGGTGCTGCTTGGCTGTACGCACACTTCTAGTTCCTTGCGAGGCAGAACAGGTTTCCTGAAGGTGCCTGGACCTAACCTTAGTTTTTTCTTACCTGAAGCTAATTCTTCAGGCCTAGTGCAATCTTGTGCTTTTCACTGGATGCCAGCTCTGGTATTTGTTAATTAATGTGGCATTTAAATCATGTCACCACCCATCAAGGCTTGCAGGAGAGGAAGTATCATGCCCTCATGTGGGCTCAGTCTCATGTGGGGTGAATAGGAAGGGAAAAAGGGAAGAATAAATCTAGGATAGGCCTGTAGCGTAGTGGAATTTAAGAGAGGGACATGGTCGCATTTGTCTGAAAGAACAAAATCCCAAGAAAAAGGGGGGGGGGGGGAGCTTGGGCAATGCAAACATGAGACAAATGTTGTCTGTAGGTCAAAGAAGAAATTTTGCTTTGACCAGAAACATCTACTGTGAGGTTCTCGCCTTTTGTCTGGCCTTTTGTGCTTTGAAGAATCTTGGGACTCACCTCTACTTCTTTTTCCATTTTAATTTTATCAATAGCAAGTGGCATGTTTTTACCAGTATGGGCCTGATTATATCAGCATAAAAGTGTTTGTTATAGTTCATCTTATTCCACTTGGCGATTGAAGTAAGCTATACTAGATGATTCATCTCTTCTATTACAAGTTTTTGGAATAATATACCGCTAATTGTGTGGTTGCAACTTTAATTATATAACGATCTTAAAACTTTAGATGCCAAAGTATGTTATGTTTTCTGGATGCTGTATCCAAATTTTTGTGAAGAAGTAATAAGACAATAGTGAAGTCAGGGTGAAGGAATCAGTACTTTGACAGGTAGCTATGGACGTTACAATTTAGAAAACTTCTTAGAAAATTTCATGCATGATACACTGACTGGAGCAAATCCTCCTTTTTTTACGTAAGTACTTGGCCTCAATAGAGCTAAAAAAGAATCTTTCAGTTGTTGGGTTACAGACAGTGTGACCTGTCCTGATCATGAAATAGTGAGCTCTGGCCACCACTTGAAGAGACACTAGTTGAAAAGCTCCGTTTTTTTGTGAGATGATTCAGAGACGCCATTCTGTGTTATAGAAATTTATCTCAAAGCATTAATGTGGAAAGATTTCCACTGACTTCCAGTGCTTGAACCGAGTTCTGAACTCATCCAGATATTTTTCCAACCATCTGTAATAACAAACATCCTACAAGATGTTTTTCTTCTATTTTAGAGTGCTTACGCAATACCAACTATGGCCTTCTCTTTTCTCTGCCATACCTCAGTCTTACCCATCTATTGTGAACTCCGAAGGTAATGTATGCAAACACATGCAATATTAAAGTATAATGATAGTATTTCTGTAATATTTTCCCAAAATTAATCTTGAATAATTTTTATTTTCAAGTCAGTGCCATCAAACAATGCAAACTAAGTAGCTTTCCTGTTTTTGGGAAATGTGCAGTTTTAGTCTGTACTGGCTTTTCCTCTCTTACAGGAGAGAAAAGTAGCAAATATGGTTCCATCATCAATGTCAGTACATTGTCCTGGCCTGGACAATCTGGAGAAAAAAGGTCATTTGCTAAGGTACTTACTAGTTCATTTTTACTGCTGTAACTGAATCGGCATTTGGCCACTTCTGATTCAGTGGTTTTTTTGACCCAGATTCTGTTCCTGGCTTTGAGTATATATCATCTTCTATAAATCAAAATTTTGATTTAAAAAATACTCTGGTCTTACCTACAAGATAGGGACAGCGTTAGTTGTCTGCATGAAAAGTGCCCTTTAATTACCAGATTAAAAATACTTTTAAAAACCCTAGAAGTTACTGATAGCACAGACCTCAGCAAATACTCTGTGGCCATAAATTCAAAGGATGCTTTCTTATGAAAGGCAAGCTGCCTGTTTTGTTTTTTTTTTAATGTAGATTGCATTGTGTTTAATAGTCCACAATACAGATTAAGCAACACTAATTTTCTGCGTTTTTTGCATTTTAGTCCATCCAAAAGTAGAATGCAGAATGTAACTGTCACAGGAATTGGTCTGAGTTTCCTAATTTACTTTACGTCTGCTCTGTTTGGGTACCTGACATTTTATGGTAAGTATATTCTTCAAGTTTTCTTTAGAATGAAGGGTAATAGTAAGTGATAAATGCGTTCTGTCTGGAGTACTTCAGGTTTGTTTGTGTATTGATACACTTGAATCCTCAGAAATCTTCTTCCTGTGAAGACTTAACTATGCCTAACACTGCGAAGTATTACAGCCCCATTGGCTTCTCAACGTGTACCGTAGCTAAACTTCGCAGGGTTTACGCCCTGCCCTGCTATCCAGGCAAGGTACTGGTCCCTAAACTGTGGCTGATGGTCTGTTGATGCTCTCTAATGCTGTGTAATTGGACTACTGACTGCTGCTGTATGTTGGACTATATAATATCTTCACTTAAAAGCTGGGAATGGCTTTATCATGGACTGTCAGAAGTAGGATTTATTATGGACTGTGAGAGGTTTTGAGATCTGGTAATAGTCTGCTTGTCCAACAAGTTTGAAAGGTCTGTTCTAAGGCTGCATCTTCCAGCAACATTTATCACTTACTAACCCTGTGATATCCCAGCACGTTGGTAATCTCTCGGTAGCACTGAGGCTGTTGCCTTTTGTGAGGGGAATTTGACCCACAGCGAGCTAGCCCTAACGTTAGGGAGGCGTGAAGGTTTGCAGCTTCTCTTCCCTGTCCGATACAGCTTGGGTGCAAAGCACATATGGCTTCTTTGTTTTGTTTCTGTATTTTTACAAATTAATTGGAACTAACACTAGCTATTTCCCTAGAAATCTGCTTGAAGTGGAAAATATTCCCATGAATCATCCAATTTAGGAAAGCTGTATTTTAAAGGGTTGCACAAAGTGACTTCTTCATGATATCTTTGTTTATGTGCAAGGTAAAGACAAACTAGAGGACTCCAAAAAAAAAAAAAAAAAAAAGACAAGGAACATAAGAAAATTAGAAGGTCTGAATCAGAGAAAGCGCCCATGTAGTTTTGTGTCTTGACTTGAGTGGAGGGCAATGACAAAAGACTAGGGAAGGATTTAAAAATTGAAAAGGATAAGCTTTGAGTGGGGCTTCCTAGCATGTGCTTCCCGCCTTCAATAATTTGTGTTGCATGCAGTTCCTGAGCAGAGGTGATACCTGTTTGATACATGAACTGAACCAAGAAACGCACATTTCTTACAGATGTTGTCGACATAGCGCTTGATGAAGTAAATGTACCTTGTTATTTACCAAGCAGAAGAGCAGGGTGTGAAACTTGCCCTGCCAAACTCTACAGACACCTCTCAGTTCCGTTTGCTGTAGAGCTCACATGGCCATGTGCTTCAGTACCAGTTTAATAACTCTGCATTTGGACTCTTGAATACTTTTGGGTACAGATTTTTAGTTGAATTTAAGCATAGATGATTTCACCTGTCTGGTATTCTTGCATTTCCCAAATACTCAGGAAGATTTCAGAACCCTTATCTACATGATGGCTTTTTTTTAAAGGTCCATCATAACCTTGGCAGGTGTAGGCAAGTGTCTGTTTCATACAGCAATTTTAGTATCCTGTCATGTAACGTCACAGTGTGATGCCTTTTCTAAGAAATGTCATTTGGCTCTGTGTATCCTGCTTTAAATTTGTGTTACGGTGTGTTTTGCTCACGTAGCACGCTTTGTCAAATTGAATCACTTCTACTTGGTGATGTAACTGTCTTCTGGAGTAGTATCATACAAATGCCATCGAAAAAATGCATCACAGTCACCTCTGAGGACTCTTCTAATGTCTTCTGAAAACTCACCCTTTTTATGAGATCACAGAATCACAGAACGGTTTGGGTTGGAAGGGACCTTAAAGACCATCTAGTCCCAACCCCCTGCCATGGGCAGGGACACCTTCCACTAGACGAGGTTGCTCCAAGCCCCATCCAGCCTGGCCTGGAACACTTCAAGGGATGGGGCAGCCACAGCTTCTCTGGGCAACCTGTTCCAGTGCCTCAGCACCTGCTAACCTGTGTTAATTGGAATGAATAAAAATTCTTACAAGGGACAGTAAGGCAGTAAGACAAAAGTGTTCTGATTAGGATTTCCTCTCCTTTCAAAGTGTTTTATACTTCTTGATCTGGGGTTGAGATAGTGTCTGACAAAGCACCAAGAATGTTGGCTTTCAGCACCTAATGATTCCAAATTTCTAGGGAATTTTCCACCTTTTTCCCCCAAGTATAAGCGTATGTCTGACCATAACGGTCTGAAAATGTTCCCTTGACACTCAGAATCCTTTGAAAAATTATATGGGGAGTCATGAAACCCCTAATAGCATATAGGCCACTATTACTGTTTCCTAACTGTCTCCATGTGGTTTATAGGAAAATATAGTTTTGAGTGCCACTCTGAGAGTCCGAGAGATTCAGCAGGCAGTGCGGGATAACCGTCTATCTCCAGATGAGATCTCAACAAGAAGCAAGGAAAAAAAGGGAAAAAAGAAAAACGTTAGTACTCCTAGAAACCAGCCCAGTTCCTACCTTCGCTGTCATGATTTCTTTGGGACAGGACCCTGTCTTGACCGTAGTCTTTTAGTCTGTTCCACTGGGAACATTTCTGGTTTTCTGCAAGCCTGATTTCTTTTAGTAACTCTTAGACTCAAGAGCCTAAAACACTGGAACCAACAGTGGATGTCTGTAAGAGATTTCTCCCCCCACCCCCTTGCAAGCTGCTTCTCCTTTTTTCACTTTTTGGTTGTCTTGTTTAATTAACTTACTTCTTTAAATAAAGAGAATCTGTTCCCTGTTCCTAAAACACCAGTCCGAGAAAATGTAAAACATTTTATTTTAAATTGAAAACAAAAAAAGTGTTCCCTCTTTGAAATGAGACATGCTTCATCTTTCTGTGGTTCAGATGGTTTATTCTGTTTTCTGTGAATTTTAAACTTCATACAGCGACTGGACTCTGGTGGAAATTTTGGCCCATTCTGAAGTCCAAAAAAGCATGGAGTTGGGATATGCCAAAAAAAAAGAGTCAGGGTAGCAGACGGCTTTCAGGGCTCGCTCTTCTGCTGTTAACTTCATGAAACTTTTCACTTTAAAAGGGCAAAAGTCAAAGGTGAAGGATTCATCATGGATTCATCACTTTTTGCCCCACCTCTGCCTTGAATAGTACAAAAGTAACGCTCACGATGGTGTATCCATGGTAGACGATACTACAGTGATTCCACAGTAGAGTCGGCTTTGCAAGGCTAAATAGGCACGTGGCAGACAGCGCACGGGGTTCTTAGCGCTGAAGAAAACAGAGCTGTCATTTGAAAGGGTGTGGCCTCGTTGGGTGCGTGGCCAGTGCCAGCCTCGTTGTTCCCTGGGTGCCGTAAGGATCCAAACTGACGGCCCTCGGGTGTCCTTGTGTTGCACTTGTCTGCTCATTTGGCACAGGGAAAAATCAGTCTCAATTGTCAATAGTTTTGGTTTTGTTTTTCTTTATTAATAAGAATGCTTGTTACCCTTCTCCATGTCATCCAGCAATCCATTGCTAACTATAGCCAGTAAAAGCACATACACTAGCATGGTTTTGACCATTTCTTTTTCCTTTAAATTAGAATTGCAGATTTTCTTTCAAATCATGGAATTTTACCTTGCATGTCACTTAATGTTTCTGGGGAAAAAAAAGGAAATGCAATTCAGCCAATTTAGCAAAATTAATTTGTTTCTGGCTTCTAGTTCAACCAAAAGAATCTGGTGTTGACTGTTTCAGACACATAGAATGAGTTTTACTGTATACTTGGCTTCATGTGACATCATCTTTCTTTTTACTGCTTTCTCCTTCATATTTGTGTCTTCTCCTTCGGTAGCTTTGGCTTCAGCAGAGGCTCTGCAGAGACTTGCCTCCTGAAGTTTTTCCAGTTTTGTCGAGGTTGTGTGTCCTAGTGTATCGGTAATGCCAAAGTGATGCGTATCTCCGACCCCCCTCCACTCCTCATTAGTCACAAGCAAATTGATCAACTGGAATGTAAGCTTAATATGCATTGCTAATTGTCTTAGTTCTCAAACGATTAACAAAGCCATTAATTGTTCTTGTTTTCAGACAAAGTGGACTCTGAATTGCTACAAGGCTACAGCAGGTACCTGCCGCACGATACTGTCATCATGACTGTGAAAGTAGCCATACTGTTTGCTGTGCTTCTGACAGTCCCGCTGATCCATTTCCCCGTGAGTACTCCTCAAGGTTCTGAAGCTGGCAGAAGCACTCGTAGCGCTAATGCTTTGCAGGCTGCAATGTTTGAGTCACATCTAGTCTTGTGTATCTTATTCACTTGTCAAGTGATTGATCAAAGACCACATATTTGCATATGTTCCATGAGAGCTCCAAAATAACAACTAACCACTAAGCTAATTTGTGCTCTTGAGACAGATTTCAGATTAAAACTAGCCCACAGCATTGTTTTTAATTTAGAGAATTCAGAACTTCTAAAGTTTATTTAGTTTGATTTTTTTTCCCCTCTTAAATTGAGTTTTGCTGACTTGGTTTTTCCTTTCTGCATGCACGCACCCACACACACACACACTTATACTTGAAAACTCAATTTAATTGTAAATTAAAAACACATATTGACCTATTTCACCAAAAAACCCTACTTTAGATTATCAATACCATGGTAGAACTGAAAATTCATTCAGTTAAGACCCCAAAAAATTGTGCATTCAAAACTGTGTATCTCGAAGTAGTGCATAGGTTACGTATCAGTTGGCAACATGCTGACATTTGCTCCCAAGCACGCTCAAAGAGCCACAGCGTTGTCCCCCAGACCTTCTTTTGTCCCTGCAAAAAGGGAGTAATTCCTTAAGACTAGCGGCCACGTGAGAAATACTGCTTTAACGCTAAAGTAAACTCTCTGCTACAGAAAGACAGAACATTTAACTGTTACTAAATTTTCTGCATTTTGATTTTTAAAATGTTCTTCCACGTCTGGAATGATGTAATTCTTAACTTTATGAAATTGAGATAAGATTAAAATATATGTATGTATATGTGTGTATTTACCCATGCAATGTTTCTCTTCGTATTATGTAGGCAAGGAAAGCTGTGTTGATGGTATTTTTCTCTCATCTTCCTGTGTCGTGGATTTGCCATATCCTTGTCACTTTAACACTGAATACAATTGTTGTTTTGTTTGCAATGTACGTGCCAGACATTAAAAATGTATTTGGAGTAGTTGGTAAGTTGTGGTGGGTGGTTGTTTGTTTGTTTGTTTTTTAACTTTTCTTCAAAAAATTCAGTATCACGATAAGCTAATATACTTCAGTCTTGCTCTAAGTGAAACCTTACTTTCTGTTTTTTAAAGGTTCAACCACATCAACATGTTTGCTTTTTGTATATCCTGGACTATTTTATCTTAAACTTAGCAGAGAGGACTTTTTATCACCACAGAAACTTGGGGTATGCTTTTTTTCATGTGTGCTAATTATATTTAAACAGGCTCATTTTAGATGCATCTTAATACACTGTAGAGCTCGTCATCCAGGGGGCAAAGTTCTTGTTTTCGTTGCAGTTCACAAAATCTGTGAGCACTTTCTTTTATCCTTCATGATAGCTCTAGTCTTTCTGAAACTCCTTCTTCACAAGAGATTTTTGACTAGCAGTATGTCCAGATGCCGGACCGTTGATCTGAATACATGCTGGTCCCTATAGCTTTCAGATGTTAACTTCTAATCCAATTTCTCCTCAGTTTTTGCGCGTTACTCTGATGTTGTCTGGGCAGCTGGGACAAAGCCAAACTGCATTTAAGTGAAACAGTGTTTATACTTGTTTTCTATGTAAGCCTCCTCAAAAACATCTTCTTTTTTTCCTCCTCCTTTTTTTTATCTCCTCTTTATGGTTTCTCCTTTGGTGTGGTAGGTTAAGTTCTAGTTGAAATTTGTGCAGCAGCCTGCTTTTTGCACTGTAACTGTTTGTCTTCATTTTAACCACTGCTCAGCAGAGCGACTTCATGGCAGTGCTAAAATGCTGACAAACGGCTTACACATGGTCCTTCTGCCATTCTTATGATTCACAGGGCTGCTCTTGTGTGGATGAAATAGGAAATCTGAAAGAAAATCTAATAATGATGCTCTCTGACCGTTTAAAGTCTTGACTAGTTCCAACAGATTTGGGGCGTTGTTATAAATCAGCAAGCTACTGTCTCTTGAACTGTAGTTTTATTATCATCGGGCTATTCAAAAATGTAAAGAATCCATTGTAACTTTAATTATATTTTGCGTAAAATCCAAATTCAGTTTCTTAATTCATTCAGAGTTGTAAAGGGCAAATGATTTTTTTATCTGCAGACGGATAGTGTTTGCAAGCAACCCAGACTGCTCTGAGAATTCCCAATGAAGCAATCCCAGAGCAGCCTTTGTTTAGTTTCCCCCTAAGCAGACACCTTGTGTTTGAAGACTGAGTGATTTGAAACATTAAAGATCATTTTAAAAGACTATTTAAACCTGTTCTTACAGGTTTTTTAAATCATTAGTCAAAAGCTTTAGAAATGTAAAATGCTTCCTACATTAATTTTTGCTTTTCTTTCTTCACAGGCATGCACATTGGTTATTTTTGGCATTTGTGTTGGCCTTCTCAGTTTAGTTCTAATAATTTTCAATTGGATTGATCAGTAACAGCCTGTTGCCACTGTCTGAACTGCGTGCAGAAGGACAGCAAGAACCAGAGACGTGTCAAAACTACTGAAATGAACGCTGGACGTCCTAAAGAAAACACTGACCAGAGCTGTCTGTGGAATAAGTCGTGCTCTTTTTCACTGCGTTAGTGATGTTCCTTCTCAAATCTTGAGACACTCTCTTCAGTTATTGGACAACTAGTCTTTGCCATTCTAAAATACTAGTTTTTAATGATGTAATCATGACAGGTAAAAAGGTCTCTTGAGAATTTCTGCAATGCAAAAACGGTTTAGTGCACATGGTGAACAAAAGCAGAACCTTGAAATAACTTCTCTTTTAAAGACAATGAGGTGGATAGATAATACATCAGTTGTGATGTGCGTATCGTGATGTGCACGTTTAGGATAATGCACACGTTATCCTAAACCATGAGAGACTTCTATTGCTTGAATAATTTCCAAAATTTCAGCCAGTTCATATTAAGAACTTCCTGATTCCAAATGTTTACCCTAATTTATCCTAACATGGATCCAGAAACCAACTGCCTTAGCCCAGTTTAATGGGCACATCATGATAATATTTGTTAATTGTTTTTTTAAATACAGTTTTTATACCTCAGTGTACTTGAATCATACTGAAGTAATTTTTAAATTAGAAGAGTTTGCCCATCTAGCATAATAGCTTTTCGTAGCATTAGGAAGTATTTCCATTTTGCAGGTAATAATAGACATTTTTCAATTAATATCTGCTTTTGAATATTATTCATTGTACCTCAGTATTCCTCCCAGGGAAAGACTTTTTTATTTTTCTCTCTTATTCCCATTTTTACAAGTGTTTCATATTTGAAATAGAGTGTTTCTATATTTTATGTACTGTTGTGTGTCAGAGAAGGTTTGGGCTTGAAAGGTGAAATTCTGCCTCAGTTGAAGACAAAGGAAATTTTACATTTATAGAACCCTGATTTACCTTGGATCTCTATAAACTTCCATTTACCTTTTTATTTTTTGCCTAAATGAAATGTGAATGCAATTTTCACCACCAGCTGGGCTCTGTTAAAGATGGTATTGAGTGCCCACCACCAAAGTTCCTCATATTTGTAGAATGAAAGCAGTGGCCGATACCGTGGTAAGGTTTTTAAACCTTGTTTCTATCAGATGGGATCTGATGTCTTTAAAATAGCCTGATCTCCTCCGAGACGTTATGCCCTGAGGAAGCTAAGCCTCCACAGAAATGGCTTCTGTAAAGTTAAGAAAGTAGACCTCAGCCTCAAATGGCAAGATTTAGAGAGTGGGAAAGTTCTTTATTATTTCCAGATGCAATATTTCTTTTCATTTAGCTTAGCACTTCTACATCTGAGAAGTGCAATAAGACACAAGTGAATCATAGCAAAGTAATACATTTACATAATGTGAAAGCAGCTAGTAAGTGACATGTAAATACATTTTTCTGTCCATAAGGTGCAGAGTTAGCAAATTAGTTGACTCCTGCTGGAAAGTCCTGCTGAGGCAGTTCTGTTAATGTGTTGATTTATGTTTTATCAGTTGAGATAGGGGAGGTGCCCTGAGCCTGGCGTTTCCGACTTCTTAGCAGCAGGTCCGTGCTATTGACCTTTTTAATTGTGTCACATTGGATTTGGAAAACGCTGACAATGTGCCAGCTTTAACATAACTGTGATTGAATGTGCTTGGTCCTCACCTGTCTCACAGGGAGGAGCAGCAAATAGCGGAGTTGGAATCACCACCTCTATTCCTGCGCTGACAAACTAGGATTTCTCTGACTTCTGTGCCACCAGATCTCTCTGCTCTCTGAGGATCCGTAAGATACTTTTCACTTTGGATGGATGGCCTGAAGGCACCCAGGTGGTGCAGCTTGGTACTGCTTCAGGAATCCTTTTTGCCTGGGGAATATTCTTCTACTTATGAGTTTAATATAGAAGTAGATGGGTGTGGTGATGCCTGGGAACTAACTCGGAAGTTTTGGGAGGATCCCCACTCTGCAGGAATTGGTGCACGATCTTGTGGCAAAGACTGCAGTTATTTTTATCGTAAAGTTTCTAGCAGAGGTTTCATGTCACGAGGTGAGCCGTCTTGTCAGTACCAGAAACAGCATGTCCGCTCTTGGCCAGAAGTTCACAGCTACTTCTGTGGCACTGGCGGTGGCTCCTGGTCAGCGTGTTTTAACCAGCAGAAAACGGACGTGACCGCGAGATGTGACACGTTATCTGCCAAAAAAAATGAACTGAGTGAGCTCGCTCAGGGGACAAGAAAAGTGAGGGGGGTGGCAGGAGTGGGACCGCCTTTTTGAGCAGCAGCAGCCATTAGATCAGCCCAGTTTTCTCATAAAACCTCACGCTTTGCCCAGCGGTTTTGCTTCAGCAGGTTGAAGTGCGTGTGTGCACGTAGGGGATGCCTCTCACTTGAGAGCTCTCTGGCCTCCTTTGATCAAGGGGTCGATGAGACTTTCTCAGCCTTGTGTGAGTATTAATGGCTGAGGCTCCCCATCTTGCCTTTCTTCTTGCAGTTCTCCCAGCTTGTGTAGCTCCTGATAACCAGATGTAGCTGCCTCTCTGCCTGTGGCTGCCCTCCCACAGCTGTGTTTCACAGCCTCCGTTACGCTACAGGGATTCAGCCACTGAGGGTATCTCTGGCAGCAGTGTAACGAGCTGAATATATACCTTGTACCGGCGTACCTTGAGAAAGCAATGACAGCTGTACATCAGGAAATTATTTCTCTGTGACTGAACCAAAACTTTTTAGGAAAACAGGAGACCTTACACTCATGTGAAGGAACTGTAGGGTTTTTTTTTCAGACACTAGCATTTAGGAGGAATATTTATTAGAAATTTTATGAAAATTGTTTCTCATGTGTCATACGCCCTTGTAGCATACTATTGAGTAACACTCCTAATCGCTGCAGTCACTTTATTTTGAACTCTAACCAGCAAGACTTGACACTGAAGACTTGGATTATCTGCAAAGGTGCAGAAAGTTTGCAAAGTTTTGCTAAGCTTTTGCTCTGGCCTCCTCCCCCTGAAGAAGCTGAGTCTTGCCGTGCACTGTAATAGTCTGCTTGTGCACAGGCAGTTGGGTTTGTGCGCATCGTCTTAGAAAATGCGACTGAGAAAATACCTGAAATACAGTGTTAATTTTACAGTCGATTCCTGTAATGCTACGGAAATCACTACATTATTGGTTTTAATCCCTCAGTGTTATCCCAATTAGCCTGGCTATTAACTACCTAGCCTAATAGGTAGACTTCGGAATGACACATACCAGCGTATGAAGTTAATACTCGGTGAGGATGAACGGAAGCAATTCACACCTCCGCTGGAGCTCTACTATTACATTTTGGCTGCGGTGCAGAAAGGATAGCAGCACAGGGGGTTACAGAATGTGTATTATCTTTCATCTGAGAGTTAGAAATAGTGCTACTTTTATGTTTCTGTGACACATAACTTAAAATACGGAAAGAGGGAGAGGGGCAGAAAGAGCAAGAACTTCCATTTCCAAATTTAGAAAAAGGTATGAGTGTTTCCCACAATGAAAAAGCAGAGTAAGGACACTATTTTTATCCTTCGCATCTCCCACGGGCTGTTCTGTTCGTTGTGTCTGTGTAAGGGTTTCACTACAGTTGTATGCTAGCATGAATTTTTTGAGCAAAACAGGCCTCCAATCTGGAGCTCTCTGTCACTCACATGTTGATAAATACATTTTTATTTATTCTTGTGTACAATTTTTTTTTCCTGACTTTCCAGATTTATAAATTTCAGTGGTTCTGCTTTATTACCTGTCGTTTGCATTTTCCAACCTTCTTTTCTGAAGACTTGGCAGTAATGGATGAAGGGGCCCGCAGCATTTCTGAACTCGCTTGGAAAGGTTCCCTTTCCCCAACTGAACAAGAGCGATGTAAGAGATAAAAATTAATCGGTAGCCTTTGATTTGTTTACTCCCATTCTCCTATTTCCATTCCTTGTCCATCTGAGGGCTGCTCAGATCTCAGATGGACTGTGGTCAGATGGGTGTGGGGAGTGTCTCTTGTGAGCGGCGTTGTAGGAACAAGTACTGCAAAACAGAAGCGCTCTTAACCTGCCTTTGTGTTGCGGCAAATGCTCGTGTTTTATTCCCATGTTTCTAAGCAGTTTATATCGTAATATATTGATTTTCATGGCAATAAGTTTGTTTAAAATTCTCTCGTGTCCCTGCGTAGTGAAAATTGAGACACTGTGAAGCTGTCCTGTCCTCTCTCTTCCCTCCTTTCACCTTCCCCTTCGCTTCACTTTTGCGTTAGTATCAGTTACGTGGCACTGAGCAGGAACGTGCCAGTAGTTGAACAGTCCGAATGATCATTAAGGCTTGATTTGCACTGTGTCCGCCGCTGGTCATCGTTGAAGATCGGTGTTACACGTAGGCAGACCTTTTTGGTGTGCCCATCACATCTGTTCTTGTAAGAATTTGTCTTTTTGAAACATGGAGACATCTTAAGTTTGCAACATGGGAAGCCTGTGCTGATTTGGAGTTCTTAAATCATTTACGTCACGTGTAATGAACTCAAGGTGCCATGTTCCCTCCCCTTGCAGTCCTCCTAATGAGGGTGAAAACGTGATGGTGCGATGGGATCTCTCCGCTAGGGCAAACGTTAAACCCTTGAGCAGCTCGTAAGCGCATTGTTTGCATGAGAGAGAATATGGGCTCGTACTTCATTCCTGTACTTCTCATGCTGCACAACGTGTCACTTTGGGAAGGGTCTGGAGGGCAGTGCTCCCGCAGCCGTAGGCCATGGCGGCTGCCAGGACGCAGGGGAGCCGTCAGTCCACGCTTGCCTGTTTTGAGGCTCCATAGGCATCTCCTTCGCACAGAGCAGGGCTATGGACCTGTGTGGGTATTTTGCCTGACCCAATGTGGCCAGTCTCACTGAAAATAAATCCCTAAAATTAATTTTGAGGAGTATTTGTGAAGAATACGAAAGGCTTTCATTAGCATCAGCTGGTGCTCCTTAGTTAAAGATTGAAATTCAGATCAGTCCAGGAGCTAAAGTAACATTGATTGTTGTAGAACTCCTCTCCCAATTAGATTTAATATAACATTTCTCTTGCAATTGTTGTTCTGCCATTGACTTTCATGTTGAAAGCATTAGTTGTAGTTGCTCTGCCTACTGAAAAACCTTTGGACGCATTTACTGCTACTTCCTGATGACTGCCAGTGGCAGAGAATTTTCAGTATTACAAAAGTGCTGCCTAATTTCTACAGTTTGTGGTGGTGTTTTTTGTATTTGTGTTTCAGTAGTGATCGTTCAACCACGCTTCACGTGGAACTGGAATTCTTAATAATTACCTGTATGTAAAATTGCCTAGCTCATGTCAAACCTGTACGTTGTACAACAGATTTCCTATTTTGAGTTCTCACTCCCTCAGATTCACTGTGGAACAGCCAGGGCATGTTCCAAACAACCCAGAAAATAAAGAACAGTACTTGCGTAACTCATGCAGTTGTCATCTTTGCTTTGTGCGTAACGTGCCTGCTTAGTGCAATAGCCAAGCGTTGGCGTCTCTGCAGTTCGTTCCTGACGTGCGGTGGTGTTGCTGCCAGCCCCAGCTCAGGCTGTCGCATTACTCTCGCCAGGGAACGGTGGTGGTCTTAAAAATCATCCCTGGTTTGGTGGCAGTGGCATATTTGTGCACTTACATGTGTTCTCCTTCATCTGCGTAGCTGTGTGTGACCCCTGCTCTGTTCCGCAGGTGATGTCTTGCAGCACCCAGCCTGAGATGGATGTGAGACATGGTCCGGGAAGCTGCTACTAATTGCTCCTCCCGGACCTGTCTACTCTCAGCAGTGTTTGATTTTACTCTTTGAACTACGCTCTCCAAAATGTAAAGGATGCAAAAAATAATTGTCCAGCAAGAATTGCATTAGACATCCTCAGAGGTATTGGTTTCATCGACAGCAAACCTGACTCTTCCGGGCTCTTCTGCTCCCCTCTGTGAAACAGGAGGCAGCAGAAGCGATCCCGGTGGCTGTAGCCGTGCAGCGGGCCCCGGTGCCGGCCCTGCCCCCGGCCGCGGGCAGCGGGCGCCCGGCTGGCCTGGCAGTGCAAAGCGGGGTGAAAAACGGCTCGTGGGAAGCCCTTTGGGAAGGGCCGCCTTCTGCAGCAAGGTGAGGGTCAGCCGGGGAAGGCGGAACGTTTCGTTACGGGGTGGTGCAAGAGGGATGGTGGCTGCCCTGGAAGCACTCGGGAGCAGGGACTTTCTGGTTGTATATCAGAGGACTCTCTAACAGCTGTGACCGACAACCTGTGAGCACAGCTCCAAGCGCTTTGCAAGGTCTGAGGGAGTCCTGAATAGAAACACAAAATGGAAAACAACCTCATTATTGTGCTGCTTGCTCGATGCCAGAGCTGTATGAATGCTCACACAGATGGAACTGAGTATCAGCAGATTTGTGTTTACTTGTAACGTTTGCCCCAACTAGAACTGTTACCAAATAGCACACGCCCTGGCTTTTTCAAGCGCGATGCAGAATTTGGTTGTGCACCGCACCAGCTGCTTGTACCTGTTGTTGTTGCCGAGTGGGTCCTGTCCGTGCTTGGCATTTCTCTTGCCTCCAGCATCGCCGCTCGCATGTTAGTGGTTTATACAGCAGCCGCACGACGCCAGGCAGCTCTCCGCACCTGGTTTAAATTTAAAGCTCGTTTGCACATGATGTCACACTTTTATTGTCAGCCCGGCGAAGGTCAAGACAGTTCATTTTGGGAAGGTTTGCATTGTTGAGCCTTTACAGTGCTGCCATTAATGCCTTCACCATCTGACTTACATTTCAGTTTTCTGGCATGATGTAATCGAAGGCACTAGATTTATACGGCGAACGGGGAGGCTGGTGCAGTGGCTAATCAGCCCAGGTTGCAGAACTACTTTTTTGGAGACCGAGGGTGGAAATTACTGCTCCACGCATCATGTAGCAAATCACAGATCTGGCCAGAGGAGAGTTAACGAGCCCTGGAGGCTCGGGGCGGTTGTTACAGGCTGTTGCCTTTCAGGAGCCTGGTCTCGCTGCTCCATCGACTGGAGTGGGATGGTGTTCCCGGGAGCCCGGTCTCTCCACCCTCCCAGGTAGCTCTGCTTGATAATGGGATTTACACGCAGGGATGGAGAAAAGATTTGGGACGTGGTTATGATGGCGCAGAACCCATAGGGCTGGAATCGAGGGCCATGAAAACCTCAGGCCCTATTCTCGCCTCCTCCAGTCGTGCTCTGCTGTGTCACTTTGTACGCTGGTGCGGAAGCGGGGCGTTAGCGTAGCGTTTCCCTGGCTGGGTTTGCGCAGCTCACGGCTGTGAATCTCCTGTAGGAAGGGTGTAAGTACCTGTGTATTTCCTAGCTTCTTACAGGTCTGGCACCAGGCATAGTTCGTGGGACGTGTGTTTAGATTTTTGCTTCAAGATTTTGACGAACAACTTCCATCCTCGTTAAAGGGAGAAATGGCTGAATTCACACTTTTTATTGTCTACAATTCACTTCTCTTTCTCCAAATATATAAATCGATATTTGATCCTTCAGGTGTAAGCTTTGAAGAGCCTGAGCAGTGAGACAGAATCAGGTTCATGCTGGGGGGTACCAAATGTGGATGCAGAGACAGTTGGGACAGAAGCTGTGCCAAGGGGCTACCGTTAACCTGTGTGTGCGTGGCATTGGGGCTGAAATAACGCCGACCTCCTCCTCCTCTTGGTCCATTTTAGTTGCCAGTCATTGCACGGCCACAGGAGCCCGTCTGGAGGCTCCCTCACCCCTGAGCTTTGGGTAGGGGTGCAGGGGAATTTCCACTATTGCTCACTGACCGGGTGCTGACCAAGTTCTTCAGGGCTTGGAGTTGAGAGGTGTGGAGAGCTACAGGTGAAGCCGCACGTGGCAGGCAAGGGATGGATGGAAGGTCTGTCTGGAGGTGACTTTGCTAAAACAGGGAGAGTTGACGTCGCTAGAAAGTGTCCGAGACTCAACACTCCCATAGTCCATTCCTCTGCCCGGGCTCCAGAGGGGGGTTATAGCCTTCACTGCCCTTTTGAGGTTGTCTACGTGCTTGAGTACAGGGTCACCGTGCACATTTCTCTCAACAAAGACTTGGAATTTATGCCCCAAACATTGCTGCATCTTCAGGATATTGATCCTTTTACTCCTCCTGGACACGTGCTTGTCTTGGGAGTGATGCAGCAGAGCGAGGTCCTGCTTGCAGACTGCGACTTGCCAGGCTCTAGTATTTAGGAAAGGCGGAGTGAAGAGCTAAAAGTCCTTTCATTGTATCAGTTGATATTTATCCATCAACTCTGTCCCATGAAAGTGGGCTGCTTTGGATTTGGTGGGCACTGAGACCAGTGAAGTGCAAACTGAGTCATTCCCGTGGCACTTTGGGGTTGCTGGCTGTTACCGCAGCACATCCCCTCCCAAGGGTCAGAAAGGGTTTGAGGTGGGAATGAGCAGCCTCAGCTGTTAGGCAAGCAATGATACCACCAAGGGCAACCAGGCCTCTTGCACAACGTGATCGCCAGACAGGATCAGGGAGAAAAGTCCACGGCTCGGGCGTCGGCACTGCACAATGAGGTGCGCCCTGTGAGGTCCACGATGCTCCCTGGCAGCCGCGGCGGGACAGGGAGCTGCGCAGATATGGTCATTTTTAATGCTCATCAGAGCGTCGCTGCTGGAGCCAGCTCCAAAGTTGTTGTTGAAATGGTACGGTTTTCCTTTTGGTATTCGCTGGCACGGTTTCCGCTGCTGTTTACAAGTCATTTGTTCTGGAACCATCTGAGCAACGGGAACATTCGTCTGGTCCTTTGCCAAGGGGAGATTACTCGAATGATGGTGGAGACATTGTCTCGGCCTGGCTGCCAAATGTTAGTCGAAGACGTCTGTCTTGCCATTCCTTAATCTGACAGTTCAATTTGGTGGGTCGGAAGCCAAGGAATGACGTTTCCCCAGGGGACGCAAAGCCTCAGGCTGGAGATACATGGAAACCATGGACAGATTTTTTTCCCCCACAAATTCTGAAAGTCGATATTTGACCTTCTTCCAGCCACTGAAGCTGTTCCACCAGGGCAGGGGCCTCGTGTTTGCCACGTCTTGTCTAAACAAGGCCTTTCCCTTTGAGCGGAGGTGTTACCGCACATTCTCCAGCACGCTGCGAAGGGGGAAATATTTGGCTAGAGCACTTCCCCGCCACCCCTTGCTCCCTCTGCGGGGGTGGAATACAAACATGAGAGCTTTAGGGGTCCCAGGAGAGACGGAATGAAATTCCTTGCTTTGAAATGAACCTTAATGCCGAGAAATTGAGTCTTTTAAAAATGTAATCCTAAGCACAGCGTTTCGCTAGGCATGAAGAGACTCCACATACATTCATGTTTTGATAGCTCAGCATTATCCGTTAGGCTCCAGCATCTGGGATTTGGGGGACTGCGGAAGCGATCTATCAAATGATTTTGAGGGGTTTGAGGTTTTTGTGCACGTTTTAGCCCCAGCTTTGACTTGCAGGGTTTGCCCCTCCTGGCTTCAAGGAGAGTTGGATTGGTCCTTTGAAGGTGTTTGCTTTAGAGATCTTTCCTCTGTGAAAGGGTAGCGGAGCAGCCTTGGCCACATAAATCAATTTGGAAGCGAGATATAAAGTGCTTAATTTGCCTTCTATTAAAATTCCTTGCAGTCCCTCCAGTCCCTACAGCTTGCTGTTAAACGAGCTCTTGGGAAGCTGGGGATTGAAGTCCCTTTCCGCACTGCAGAGGGAACGCGCTTGACTGGGAAGATGTAAAAAGCTGAGTCAGATGGACGTTGCCTGTAAAAACAGGTGAGGTTTTGCTGGTAGCTTGGTGAATTTAAAAACTCTTTGTTGTCCCGTGCCAGCCCGGGGGCTTTGAGTGATGATAAAGGGCACAGGCAGGCGACATGGGCGCCTGAGGGTCAGTCCCCTTTTCTGCTGCTGGGAAAGTGTTTAGGAGCCTAAATGCCAGAGGCCTTCAATGAAGCCTGAATCTTCAGGATCCAGCCCCTAAAGAGAGGGGAGATCCAGCGACTTTGCCTGGGCTGGGCTCTGGCACAACCAGGCTGGTCCTGGAGCGGCTGTAGGGCTGCTGGAGGTTGCTCCAGCTGCAGAGGCCAAGGCTAAAGACCGCCAAGGTGAAGGGGTTCCCTGGCCCTGCTGTCCCCCGGGTCAGGAGGAAGGTGGCCGAGAGTGGAGGGGAGGAGGGAGCAAGGGGAGAGGAAGGATTTGCTGGGTTGCCTCTTGCAACTGTGGTGTATTGCCAACCCAGAGCAGCACGTGCGATCAAAAGCACGTGGCACCGGCCCTGCGATGCAGGGGCCTGCAGGGCTGGGATGGGGACATCAGCTGCTTGCACCTCCCTGTGATTGTTGCCTGGTCTGCCCTCAGCCCCTGCCATGGTCCTATTGTGGTGACCCATCTTGTAGCCTCATCCTCCGCCTTCCAGGAAACCAGAGGAGAGGCGGAGATCAAAGCCTGTCACTCAGTCCCTTCTGAGCTGGCCATAAACATGCTTGACTGTCCTGAGACAGCTGAACCTCAGGGCCTAAACAAGCCGTGGGGGGTGGCTCAGCGGGTGGGAGACGCTCCTAGCACCAGCGTGGCACCTCCCAGGCTGCTTCCCCAGAATGACTCCACCAGCATTAGTGCTGGGATTATTTAACCACCGTCACTTCTCTGGGGACCGGGCAAAGTTGGCCATCACAGCCCTCTGGGACAGGCGCGGTGCACGGGCACAGCAGCCGCAGGGCTCGTTGCTGCATCCCAGCAGCTCCAGCCGGTTTGCTCTCAGACAAGCTTTGCTGAGCCAAAACTTCAGTAAGCGGCTGCGGGAGCTGCCTCCTGCCCAGCCTCGGCCGTGGGACACGCGTGGGGCTCAGGACCAGGGTGGCGAGACCACAAGGGACTGGGGCCGGTGCCCAGGGTGGCTCTGCAGGCTGGTCACCCCCGGGCAAGAGGTCTTGGAGCAAAGTAAGCCTTATTTCTGACTTTCTTTACCATGTGGTTAATGTTAGTTGCTGCCAATAGTGATAAGCATCTTTTCGCTTCAAGTAGGAGGATTGCAGCAAACTTTTTGACACTTCCCACCCGGGCTGATCTTTTTAAAGACGCATCTTTTCTGGTTTAATTGGAACCGCAGAAATGCCCAGGTTGCTGGCAGCATTTTTAAAATAAGCCCAGAAAGCAGCGAGTGTCGTTATCAAGAGCTGCTGAGCAAACACACAGAGTTTAATAGCACAGCACAACTCTTTTTGCTTCTATTCTCTGCAAAAAAAGGTTGAATCACAAGGAGTGGAGAGAGCCATTTGCTGAACCTGCATATCTATTTTTACTCCCTTGCTCCATAATGTTCCTAGAATAAATTTTTTGGTGCACAGCAGGGTAGGAAAAAAATAGTGCTGATGGCATCTCTGCTATCTCCATTGTGCTGCGAGGAAAGAGGGCAGCTGCTTTGCTGACCTGTCACTTGCATAAACCCGCATTCCAGGTACAGAGGCCATTTGCTCATCGGGGTTTGTTTGACGAAATGGCCACTGGGGTTTATATATAGACCCTGCCTGTCCTGCCAAGTTGTCTTAAATTCTTGTAAGTTGAATGAAAGTTGAAGGGGGTGAGAGAGGGGCAGCTTGAAAAATAGAGCTGCTAATCTGCCGGTGTCTCTGGGAGAGCCTGCCGGGATGTCCCGTCCCCCCCGGGGCTTCGAGCATCCATGGACATCCTGCTGGGAGGGGGAAGCAGGTGGTGCCCCCGCGCTGGCCTGGGGCTGCGGGCTGCTCCATGGGCTGCTGCGGCCACCGCCGGGGTGCCAGGGGCTTGAGTGATGAGGGAAGGGTGGGAGGAATATTTATAGCCTGTCTCAGCGCTGGGCCTGGGGGGCAATCGCCATCCCGGGGATGTGAAGGGCACAAGTGTTCAGGGCAGCTCCCCAAGGACAGCGGGACGCGGGGACTGGGAGCACAAATGTCCCGATGGTAAGGCCAGGGGGTCTGCAGCCCCGTCCTCCCACCCTGCCAGGGCGAGCCCCCAGGCCCTCCACCGATGTTATATGCTGAGCAGCCGCCCTCTTGTTTATCTGAGCTGTTTTTGAAGATTGCATGGTTTGCCTTGGATTGTGCTTCCTTGGTTATGCCAAAAAACCTCAGCAAAACAAAGGTTGTTTTGAGGTAGGAAAACATTGCCCTTGTACCCCACACCATCACAGTGGGAAAAGCCCAAAGCAGCCCCACAGCCAGGCCCAGGTCTGCCCCCAGACACCCACTATCTTCCCCTGGAGATTTTGGGAAGTGACCATCAGGGACTGGATTTGATGTTAGTCCTTGTATCTACTTTGTCTAAATAATTAATTTTTCCTTTTGAAAATGCTACAAACATGTAGGGTATTTTTCACCTTTCCTTGAACAGAATAGATTATGTTTATCTCCATCAGAATTCAAGTAGCTGCTTGACACTTCATTAATGTCACTGATGTGAATTTTCTTGTAAGTGATCCCATGTCTGCGCTGAAATCTGCCTCCGAAGTCCCGGGGTAAGCAGCAGAACCGTGCCATGTCACCAATTTTCACCATTTTGGTATGAATTAGCAATACCTGATACTCGTACAGAAGCTTTAGGCTCTCAAGTTGTGCCAGTAGACACAATTTCATCTTTGAAAAGAAAAATCCTTTTACTTCTTGTGGTTGTAGAGCAGATCTGGGACATACAAAAACACAGCGAAGGTGCGTTCAATGCATTGTTGTCAAAAGCCTCGTGGTGTTTAATGCCAATTCACGAGCAGGGGGTTGAATGCTTGGATTTACTGATGCCCTTAGTGTGTCTCTCAGCTTCATTTACAGATGAGCTTTTACACAATGAGCCAGTGAGGGCAAGATGGACGGATGGCCTCAGCCCATGGTGCCGGGCAGGGAATTACAGCAGGTCCTTTAGTAAAGAAGGGAGTGAGCTCCCGG
Source organism: Phoenicopterus ruber ruber (assembly GCA_009819775.1). Taxonomy (NCBI): domain Eukaryota; kingdom Metazoa; phylum Chordata; class Aves; order Phoenicopteriformes; family Phoenicopteridae; genus Phoenicopterus; species Phoenicopterus ruber. Next base: position 7,704,237 of record CM020219.1, read on the forward strand.
GCAGAGCTAAGTGCATTGCTTCTGCTGCTTGCAGAGTGATGTGTCTGTGTGTGGCTCCTCTGACAGAGGAAGGAAACTGAGGCTGCTTCTCCATGGCGATGCCAGGGGATTTGGGGTGGTTATTTTGGGTTTAGGGAAGGTGAACACCAGATGACTTTCCAGAGGCTGGTTCCACAGCACACATGCCCTCGGCAGCCACTGCCTGTGAGCAGTGAGGTTTCATTCCTCGAACTTGACTTCTTTTGCCACATGGGGATTATTTGACTCTCCAGTGATACATGCCTTGTTTGCTTTGTTTTTCTGCCAGCCCTGCTGGCAACTTTTCCTTTCTCCCAAGGGTATTGGTGCTGGAGACATTTATCTGACAAAATTCCCCATCCGCCCTGTGTGCGGATGCGGGCCAGGCACCTGTCTGCCCCGAGATTCCCCCAGACCAGCATATGTGTGTCCGTGAGCCGCGGCTTTGTTCCTCAGGGAAGTCTGACTTTGGTTTCAGCTCAGACAAATTCCTTCCTTCCTCCTCGTCAGGCTGCCAGGCCCAGCACCGAGACCAGCCGGGTCTGGAAGCCCTGAGCAGATACATCTAGGCTGTCAAAATCTGCATCAAACTATGAGTCCTGTTGCCTTTGCTGCCTTCTGCAGTGAAATGTATTGGTATCTGTGTGCATCAACGGGCCACTTCTGTGTTCCCCTGCAGCAGAGACTTAGTACCTGCTGAAGTGGGCACACAGTTCCCTTGGGTTTGGCCATGATCGGTCTTCATCCTGGAAGAGGTAGGTTGCCACACAGTGGACATATCTTGCTTTTCTCCAATCTGCTGGTAGCCCAGTCTTTCAATACAAACTGATACTGTTAAAAATGTCTCTAAAAAGTTCATATTCTTTTTTTAAGCCTCATAACTCGGTCAGCTTCCTGCAGTGTTTTCAGAGGTCCTTTCTGGGCACTTTTCATGTTGATCCAAGCTGATCAATAACAGACATCTGTAAGATCTGCTTGTTAGTGGGGAGAGTCCTCTGCTGCACCCCAGGATCCAAGGAAACATTACTGAGATCTTTCTGAAAAGTTTAGCTTTTTGTAAAGACTAAAAAAATAAAAAAAAAATCAAAAATCAAAAAAAGTCAAACCCAGAAGCAAAATTTCCCAAATATCTGGTAAATTTCCCAAGTAGCTGGTACCATTGATGGGACAGTAAGACCAAAGTCTCCTTGACATGTCTGCTTTGCTCAAAATCCCTTAGATGTCTGCGGTGGTGTCTGTGTCGTAAATTATTTTGAGGGATTCCCAGTAAAATTCATAAAGGTTGTCATTTTAGCAGCTAAAATACAACTAAGTAATAAGCTTTCATGAGGTTGCCTCAGGTAAAACCGCTGCCTGGCTAAGCTAACACATCTGCAAGAAACACCCAGGTTTGCGTTGCATGTTTAGTAAATTTTCTGTCAGCCAATATAATGAAGCCAGAAGCACCAACTGCACAACTGCACAAGTCTCTGCTCACAGCATGAGTTGAGTCTTGGTGGGAAACAGGATTTCAAGGATGACTGTGAGGCACATTTCAGCCCTCGGTGACTATGACCAAAGTTGTCCTCTGACCGCTCCATCCTGATGTGGCTCATGCAGAGCACAGCACGTATCATCTCAGCATGGCCAATTCTGCCTCTCAGCCTGCCGTGGGAGGCTAGGCACCGAAGCCCTTGGAAACGCCCACACCTACATCCCTTTGTACATCCAGGATAGAGTCTGGCGGTACCTGTATATTGCCATCGATAACATGGGAACGAGAGCAGGTCTTCCTCTCACAGGATCCCTTTGCTGGAAGGAGGGTGTGCTCTTGGGCTGCAGCAGCCTTCAGAGCCCTGGGGAGGGGCCCCCTCTTCAAGATCCTACTGCATCGGGGATGGGGAACATACACCACTGAGAAATATTGCAAAAGCTGCTGAATACTGCCAGTGAGGCCTGTGCCGTTCGGTGGGGGTCTGCTGCTGCAACTTCAATGATGTGAACCATTAGCTTTGTCTTGAAAATGCATATATATACCTCTATGTCTTCTAGTTCAAATGTCACTTTCTGAACTGTCCATCTAGAAAAAAGTCTGGTTTGTTCTTTGGTGCTCTTGCTTTGTCCAGCCATGAGCAGCAGCACATCCCATGTACGCTGCTGGGGCAGGAAGGTTGAGGTTTGCTTTTATTCCAGGTCAGGCGCACTTACCATGTAATCTTGACAGGGGAGTAGCTCCCCTGAAATCGCAGAGTTTGCTAATAGATGAACACTTTGTACATAGGTGGTGTGGTATAGTTGGTGCCCTGCGACTGGCTTGTTTAGCGCAATAAAAATATATTGGGTTCCTAAGATGTTGACCAATGGGTTTGGGAAACAGATGATTGATTCACACAGCTGAGAAACAGGGATTGTAATGTGTTTTGCCAGAGGAGACCAGTTTGACGGATGAGTTCATTTAAGGATTATGCTATAGATAGAGCTGTTGACAGAATGAATTTGTTTTTATTTTTCATCAGTAGGTATAACACAAAGCAGAACTAATTGAAAGTAGTTTCCTTGTGGCATCTGGTTGTGTTTCTTGCTTTAAGTCTTTCACACGCTGTAAAATTACACCAAGGGCTTTTCTTCACTTCCATTTGCTTTCCAAGTTTTCCATCACCGCTTTTCGAATGGGTTCCCAGTGTGTCAGACACATTAAGAAATCACAGACTACACAAGAAATGGAGCTGGGCTGTCGCTTCTGCTTATTGCACAAATGTTCTGGTGCACATCACAAATCCATGCCCTGAGCAGAGGCACCGAGGTGTCCTCACCTTAGGGCTGATGCAAAGCTGAAACATGAACGCCCTTCCAGATATTTTTGATGGCATTTTAAACTGTGACCTGTGCTAAATATCATTCCTGTGTGGACTGATCTTTTGCTGTGTAAGGCCCAAACCTGGAAGGTGATTATGTTTACCCAAGGAGGTGTTTTGAGGTTGAAGGAGGGTGTTGAGTTAAGTTCTGGAAATAGCTTTTCCAAGCAGCCATAGAGAACAAATCCTGGTGTTTCTTCAGGGATTTGGCTTGCTGCATTCATTGCTCTCCTGGTTGGACCGCTATCGTCTGCCTGGCTCAGGTTGGATGATTGCAGCAGGGTCTCAGCTCCGCAAGCGCGTCCTTCAACTGTTTGTGGCTGTTGCGGGGACTGCACCAGGATTTCTGAGCTGAGATCATGCAGGCTCTTGGGGTAGAAGACTGGACTTTGTGGTTCAAACCCATCTTACAAATTTGATCTGTGGGGTTTGGCTTGTTTTTTTTTTTCTCTCTTTCTTTTCCAGTTGTGGTCAAATAAGAGTTTTCCAGAACTGACTCACATAGGGCCAAAGAACAGGAATGCAGCAAGCATAGCGGCGCCTGCCAAACTGACGGGCTAGCAATCGCAAGGGAGAAAATACCCCCAGGTCTCTGCCACTGAGTCCAATACCTGAGGAGAAGAGTCCATGTGATTTCAGGATTACATTGCAGGCTAAATTCTAGCCTTCACTTGGCCTCAGACCTGAACTTTAAGCACTAGCCAAAACATAATCCAAATTTGAGCATTGGCTATTGGTCTATCTCATCTTCTGCTCATCATATGTGCAGTCATTCAACAGAAGCTGAAATGTATTTTGTCTGCCAAGAGCTGTTGGTTTCCAAACTACATCAGCGTGGTGAGTGATGGAGTTTCCATCAACTGCTGTAGGCCAAATTCAGTCATCTGAATTCAGGTCTTGGCAGGTACAGAAACTTGGAGTTGTCAATGATTTTTATATGAAATTGTACTTAATTACGATTTCTCTTTCTGTGCTTCAGTTCTGTTAAAGCTCTTGGAACTGCAGATGAATGGGAGCTTTTTATCTCTTCCCTAGTAAGATTTTCTGTTCTTTAATTGACCTTTAAAATAATTTAGTCTGGGCTTGGAACTGGGTTAAATATAGCTGGTTATTTTCACTCCGAGTATGTAATACACGAAAGAACCTAGGTATCCTTTGAATGTGTTTTGACAAGCACCGTGTCTGTGTGCAGGTATGTATTTATAAACATTTGTGCTGTGTGTATTAAAATGACACTTCCAAAATCAAGTACTTTCTCTCCTGTAGCAAAATATTTGTACGAAATATAGTGTTAGGTTTCCAAAAAATGGGCAGTTCAAAGAGAGTAAAAGACACTTGTTGGAAGGAAGCTAGCAAGGAGGAGACATGGATTGAGCCCTCAGTAGTTATGAAGTGAACGTGGAGCCATTACTCACTTTATGCCATAAAACCAGGACTAGAAGGTGCCTAAAGAAATTGCCCAACAGCAAGGTTAAAGCAAGCAAAAGGAACCACTTTTCTAACAGGCTTCTAACTGCAGAACGCCTCACTAGTGATGTTGTGGTGGGTAAAACTTTCAAACGGTAGGATTAAACAAACTCATGGGAAACAGCACAAACGGTGCCTGTTCACTGCAGAAGCCGTATGGATACAACAGGCAACGTCAGTCTTCAGAAGACCCTAAACCACTGCAGGCTAGAAGCTGGCTGGGTGAGGGACAACTGCTCTTCCCTTTCCCTCTTCCCCTTCTGATCCTTGTTTCCAAACTACTGTCAGAGATGAGATGCTGAGCTCCTTTTCTTATTAAATATGATAATTCTTATCTCCCTAATTTATATGAAAAGCCCATGAATTCAAAGGAAAACAAAAAGCAAACCAGAAGCAAGATCCCAAAAGCTTCTTGTCTCCAATCCCTTGCCTAAGGCTGATTTCAGTTCAAAAAAAGAACAACAACAAAAAAAGGGAGAATAAATTCAAAGTATTTGGCAGCAGTTTACTCCATGTTTTCCAGACACAAACTCCTTCTTCCTTGACCCACTCTTCCCTTTTCTTCCTGATAGCAGAGACACCCCATCCAACCTGGGAACACCCCATCTTTCCATATTCCAGAGATGGGAAATATTTAGCTGATTTCTTTTTCCTGTACCTGTTACTTCAGCTTCCAGCTTTAGAGACCACAGACCAAAACAGTGTGAAGAAGGGTCACAAATACCAGCCTCCAGCAATGCCAACCCTCAGTGTTTTGAATGCGTTGACTAAAGCAATGCCACAAGTTCTGGGGACAGTGCTTTGAGCATGGACGAGGTCTTTGCTCCAGTGATGCTCATTGTCCTGCAGATTGCTTTGCTGGAAGGTTTGTTCAAGCAGATGCTGCTTCTGACAGCACTGCATGCAAGTATGTATCTCGGTGGCATTAAAATGGGGGGACTGGAGCTGGGTGGGGAGATTAAGATATTTTTGCCTCTTCGAAGGACATTGCTGGGATAGTAGGGTACTATAATAAAACCTGAGATTAGCTAGTGAGACTTTAGGCACAGTCACGCTTGTATAGTCTTGTGGTTTATAGGACTAAGGCCAGATTCCTGTAAGCAGATGAATCCTCTGCTGGTGCTCACCATTTCTGGTGTTATAGGAGCCACCAGGAAACCACCTGGGCAGCAGCATGTCAATACTCGGCCAGTGTATATTTGCATACTGTGTAAATACAATTATTTGGAACCAATTCTTCCCTTGCAGCCCTTCGCTCGGTGGAGAGAGAAAAAAAAAAAAAAAGCTGTTGAATCTAATCCATAAAATGAAAAAGTGTCTGGGGGAGCCAAGTCCTACACAGTGGAGGAATCCTCTGTTTCTGAAAGAGCAAATGGGTTTGAGAGGTGGCAGTGCCAGGACTGAGGACTTTCTCACTCCTCTAAAAGCCAGTACAAGACGCAACCTGATAACGCAGGAGGAGATACCCACCCAGGGAGCTGGTCCTTGTGTGCTGGCCTACTATGTCCTTGAGCAGGAACAGTTTGGAAAGAACTTGAGACTGAGCAGGATCAGATTGAACGTAATTTCACATACCCACGTTCTGCCTACCTGCCTTTTATCTCCCAGCCGCTACTTCTCATCTCATGTTTGATACTGGAACACGGCCCCGTCTTTGCTTGTTCAAGGCTAATGCCCTAAGCCACAGCCTCCCTGAAGAGCTGGCTCTGGTTCATCATTACGCTGCTGTTTATGTAGCCATTTACACCCAGATTTCTACTCAATTGCACAGTGCATATGTCTCAGATTGGTATAAATGAGTGTCTGGAGTAGACCAGCATCGTGTCTGCTCTGCTTCCTAGTGTCTGCTCTTCTCCAGAATGAAAGATTTGGTAGGCAGAGCTCCAGGGGACTTTTCACTGCTCTTATCTTTTCCCTTGCTATCAGGGTGGGACAGTGCAAAACTTTCTGCAGCCAGAAAGTGTGGCTGCAGCAGTGAAGATGGGTGTATCATCACGTGCATTCTTGGTGAGGGAAAAGGGATGGAGGGAAAAGGTAAAAATGAGCCATTCTCAGATAGTAAAACATTACCTCTGGTCCTCTCACCTGACAGCCTGTGATCTGAGTCATCAAATTCCCTTCTCCTATAACTGCTGCTGCCACTTTTCAGAGGGTGGAAAGCTCCATTAGCTCAGACCTACCAGTGCCACTTGACAGCTGTGGCGATTTACAGCAGAAAAGACTCATCGTCTGCAACTGTCAAGGCAGGATCTCCAACTTCATTTGAAGTACTTCTACTCCTCTAGATGATTTACTGCTCAAGCACAAGGTGGTCATTTTATCTCTCTTTTCTTCCCCCTTTGCCCACGACAGACTGGATCCCACGCACAGTCCCCTTCCAGAGCTACGGTGTCAAATGAGCGAGATGAAAGCAGCTCCATGTTTCACGAGCTCTCCTGAGCAGTCTGCTGGAAGACGACTGCGTAGCCAATTGCCGTGTCCATTTTGCTGGCACCTCCAGCATTTTATGCGGTGTCTGAATCTCAGCAGGCACCTCACGCCTGCTAATGGCTTTGCGAGTCAGCCAATCAATTGGTTATTTACGGCAGGCATGTCTCAAAACTGTCGGGTCAAGTTTTCCTACCCTGACGTATTTTGTTCGGAGGAACACATAAATCCTCTCCTGCCATTTGCAGCTTAAACCTTCTGAGTGTGAAGCCAGTGGGTTAAGGTTTCCAATGATAGTAGCGAACTGTATTTTAAAGGGTTGTTATGCTGACTCTTAGGGGCTTGGGCACTTTGTCTGAGTCATGAATCAGTTCACACTGCAAGATTTATAGGCATTCAGCTCTCTTTTTGGTGTCCTTTAGCTCCGGAGTTTGAAGTCATAACCAAGGAAATTGAGACCTCTCCACTGTTCCAGTGTTTTTCTATTTAAGGTGCTCTTCTGAAAAGTCATGATGACATCTTAATTAGGTGCTCTGAAGTGAGATGATACAAGAAGGGGCGCAGAGTTCCTGCACTTGCAGAGTTTGATCCTGTAGCTCCAAAATTCATAAGCTCATGAATGGGAGGATGAAGCACTTGTATAAAGTAAATTCTGCATTTCATTACCAAGCCTCTAAAGACCATAATGCTCCAGTTATTTGGAGCTGTGTATACCTAGATGCTACAGCAATATGATTCAAAGTTAACCAGAAGACTTCCCAATCTTGAAGACTTAAACACTAACCACCAAGTAACAACTATTTAAAGCAGCACCTACTATGCACGAAGGGCATCTCAGTCAGTCAGAAAGCATGGGATAATTCCTGGGCACACGGTTTATAAGTGGATGAGACAGGATCACAGTCATCTTTCTGTTCAGGCTATACTGGTATCTTTTCAACATATGTGCATGTTTAGAAGTGAAAAAATGTCTATTGTAAAATCAAATAAGGGAAATCAAAATAAATCCAGTTTCTAAAGCCCTGAACACTGTGCTAAATTTCAGTGATTTGAACAATAAATTGCTTACAAAAGGAAACTAACTGTTAATGACACGAAGCAGAGATTTTGTTTGGTCTCATGTCAGAAAACAAGCCTTTTCCCCATCAGGATGTAAGCAATCTTGTAACTGATAACATACTGCAAACACACCTTCAGCTTTCAACATTTCTAAAATTTGGAAAAGATAATCTTACAAATCAAAGCTCTTCAAGTGGCCTTGCCCCCAACACTTAAAATTAAATCTAACTGAACTGATGATAAAAAATATCTGCCCATCAAAATTTGGACTGATGCACAAAATTCCATGTAGATGAAACCAGGGGTAGCTCTCTCTGTCTGTGGGAGCCTTTGCAGAACAGTACAGGATTCATCGTCTTCCCAGAGCTCTCAGAAGTGTCTGGACCTGCTGAACAGTGATGAACCAGCTGTAAAGGTAAGGACAAACACGACAACATGAATCCAGCCCTAAAGTTAATGTTTCTTCTTTCAGCTTTTCACGGGAACAAACTCAGTACCTGGCAGAGCACCTTGAACTTTCTCAGTGCTACAGCCCATGCAAGGTGGCCTCTCTCATTCTCAGACCTCATTGACTTTTCCAGCCCTTCTCGACCCTCCAAGGTAGTGATTTATGGACCTTGTCCCCCAAGGAATAAGTTCAAGTCTTGATATTGAGTCTTCCAGCCCAAACGGGACTATTTGGGTGACAATAGCATATGAGAACAGGTCTAAGGCCCCCAGCCTTGCCCCAGGGAGGGTCACCCCCACCTTCTGCATGCAGCCTGCTCTGAAGGGACCATCAGCTCTGGGTTTTCTCTGGAGGAGAGGCGGAGGACTAACTTTTTGGAGCTAGCTTAAAATGTACTGAAATTGTGTGGACTATCAGTTGCCACGTGATGGACTTACATGCATTCATTTAGATCCATGCTCTGGAAATGATGAAGGCCCATGTCCTTCATGGCATTGACGATGCTGACAAAAGGAACAATTTCCACCTAAGATGACTCAGTATTTGCAAGGTATTGTGGCATTTCTCTGTTTACAAATGGAGACCACTTAAGCTCTGCAAATTTTTAAGGCATGGGCATCTGAGAGCACAAACAGAAATTAATGAGAAGATATAAACACTGAAGTGTTAAACCTTGCGTGACCTCTGAAACAGCTGCACAGGGAATGTGGAGCTTAAAAAAAAAAATTCCTTTTGTGGCACTTCTGTAGGTGATTTGATGAGTATTTTCAAAGATGAACGGGTCCTTGTTAGAGGGTGGCAGTGCACAAATGCATGCGCACGTTTATGACCCCTTGATGAAAGTCAAGGCAGCCACCTGGAGACGCTCTGGAAAACGGAGGTTCCTTGGCTGTGATGTTGTGTTATCAGCTCCACGGCTGCGCAGGGAACAGCACTGTGTGTGGTGGAAGTTTCTAAAATGATTTTCATCAGCATGATTAAATACTTATTACATGAGTCAGCCATACGGGCTTCATTAAACCAGTGAACTCAGAGGAGCCTCCTCATCTGTTTATGAAAGCCATCTGGAATTATGGATAGCTCAAGAGAAGGAGGATGAATGCAGCTCAGTGTGACAGAAGCCCAATTCCCCTCTCAGGAGCCTGCCTGCACCAACCCGCGTTGCACTCCTCGCCCCGCACTCAGGGAAAGGGGCTTTTATTTTTCTTTCTGCACATTTCTGGGCAAAGAACCAAGGCCTGACATGACTTTGACAGTGAGACTTTAAAAATACCCTGTCGGGATGTGACACAGGCACCTTTTTCTGGTGGCAGGATATAACACAGCTTTAAAAAAAAAAAAAATAGACGCAAGCTTTTGCACTGGAGGGAAGTGTACCTTGAAAGGAAAGGCTTAATGAACTTTAACCAGCCTTCCAAGATCTTTATTAGTTGCCCCTTTATCAAATTAAATTCACACTGTGCTAGGCAGCTTAAGTACTGCAAGTTGATGTCATGTGCTAAGTGCCAAAGTAGGCTTTAATTGACTGTTTAAATGAGAAAAGGGGTCCTGCTGCGCAGCACATGCACGTACACACACATATAGCAAGGGGGGCAGGCGGGAAGGAGCCTGGCTCGCACTCTCCCCCTGCTAAAATAGCAAAACAAGGTACCAGATTTTTCTTGTGCTAGCTGGAAAGGTTTTGCTTTGTGTCAGCTTGAGCTTCTTCTCTATCAGGCCAAATAACTGAAGGAAAATTTGCATGAATTTCCCTAAGCTCTGTCCACAGGGTTATAGGTGAAGCGAGGTCGCTTGTCCATGGCTGCGAGCTGATGTGCTTCAAGGTAAGCTGTGATGAGATGCGCGTTCCAGAAGTGTTGTCCCATGGAGTTACTCAGAGCGGTCTCTTCTTGAGCAGCTTTCCTGAGAAACGCCTGCCGATCAACCTGGCAGGTTTTTAATAAAGATTTTTTGTATTGGTCACAGCTCGGTTTCACAGATCACGAATTAGTCACAGATGTCAACAAGAGTATCGAGAGCAGTAAAGGCCAGACGAAGATGAACAGGTCACTTGTCCTGCAGAAGAATTTTGATCTTAAAAATACATTACAGGGGCAGCAGCGGTGACTGCGAGTTGATTACAGGCAGCTCTGCTGCTAAAATGAGGATTCCTTTGCCTTCCTGATGGGAAGCTCTGGCCTCCCAGGAGGAGCAGTTAGTCACACAAGGAGAAATCCTGCTGAGATTGCTTGTATGGGATCGTCCAAGGCGACCACTCGCATGAGTAACCGCTCTAACCCTTTGCGAGAGGAATGAAAAATTAAGTGGCAGTGGTGTTTCTTACTCCTGTGGCCCAGATGTAACAAGGGTGAAAGTGGTGCTGGAACTTGCTAAATTTGAAGTTTTTTCCTGTTAACACACGGCCTTAAAAAATGCGATTTGAGAGGCTTGTTAGAGAGCTAGTGTTAACATCTAGTCCCAGTGCAATTGGGCCCATCTGGGCGGAAAGCCTTTCGTGCATCCTGCTTTCCCCATGCAGCTGCATCCTCCTGTCCTGCTCATCTTCCTCGCTCCCGGATGCTGATGCTCAGCCTTTGGCTTGAGCTGCCATGGTGGCAAGCTCCGGGGCTGCCTGAAAACACCCTCTTTGCTCATCCTGACCCATGGGGCTGAGCAGCAATGGGTTGTGAGCCCTCAGCTTGCTTCCCACAAGACCTGGGATTGGGGAGCAATGGCTTTTGAGCACCCTCGGCTGCCGCCCTGCTGCTCTCCCGGGCAGCGATGCTGGTGGTGCCTGGGGGACTTTGCAGCAGGGAACACCAGTGCCACAGCAGCAGCATGGACCACAAATCTCTTTCTTTTCCTCCTTGATTACACATGCAAAAAGCATTTCTCCACTGCTAAGAAGCCTTGAGGCAGATCTGTTGTGCTCCCTTCCTCTCCCTGTCTCTTCTCCTTCCCCTGCCTTCACTTCCAGCCCTTCTCTGGTTTCCTCCCAGCCCCTCATGTGCCCCTCCCTGAATCTACCTTCTCCTTCTCTCTTTCCTACAGACGGGCAAACCACCCACTTCCTCCATTAAGCTGGACACTTTGGGGGACTCCTGTCTCCTCTCTGCAACTTGCAGCTGATTTTATCTGCCCCCAGGGGATGGTTTTCATAAGGCAGCAGTCAGCACGGAGGTGCGGAGGCTTCCGGCCCTCGCGCTAACCTGCATTCCAGCATTAAAGATAATGGATACAATGGAAAATCAATGGAGAATATGTAACTTTATCCCATTCATAGCTTCATATTGCATTACACTGTGGCCTTCAAATACATAAAAGTGATATATGACTGAACTTGGCAGGAAAAAAGAACACAGGAAACAAATATCTTTGGAAAGAATCACAGTCTAGGTATAACCTATATAGCAAATAGGCCTGAATAGCTTCTGGTTTTCATGAAATTTTGCTGCATAATTATTTTCCAGTAATTTGCGAGAGTGTAAAAAGTAAATCAAGGCTTTGTGCCTATTACAGATTTCCCTTGAGTGAGATAAGAGAGAGAAAGAAAATGACTGCTTGAGTTTCCAGTCTCAGCTACATGCCAAATCTGTCAGACATACTGCTTTTTTATATTATATCCATGGAGGAAATTATTGCTGCGATTATCTGCCCTTTGGTCAGAAGCATATTCTGCACCTTGGCTAATGTGCCTTTGTGGTGCAGCCACCTGCACTTTTTCGAGGAGTTCATCTAATTACAGGGTAGATGAGTCAGGCTGCATTTCCTATGGGCTGTCTTCAAACATAGGAAGTTATTAATACCGATTAGCTGAAAAAGTCCAGGTCTTCGCCGAGACGTTTCCTGGCTAATATTAGACACACCTTCTATACTTTAAGGTGTGATGGCTGATAAGAACCAGTAGTACGGCAGCCGAGGTTTTACGGCGGTGGGTGCAGCGCAGGACAGACTGTCCCGAGAGGATTTTTTTCTTACACCTTTGAATGAATTCAGGCAGACAAGCTGGAACGAGAACAGGAAACTAAAGGTAGAGAGCACAGCCTGGGATGTGTGAGTCCCTTAGGAAATGGTGATGGAGCGGCACAGCGCTGCCTCTGGTCTCGGTGCTTGGCAGCAGAAGTGAGTTATTGGGAATTTTTCCCTTCAATAGAAAGAAATACCTCCCCAAAGGAGAGCTGAAAGTTCCTAGGAGATGTTATTGTAAGGCTTGTTTTGGAAGAAGATTAAAAGAAACTTGGCTATTTAACGAGAATTAAGCAGCTGTATCTAACAACAGGAACTACAGACCTACTGGGGGCAGGGGTCCCTGCATGACCCCTGGGATAACTAGAATTTGGAGACAGAGAGGAGTCCATGTGGGACTGAGTAAGGCGAGGCAGCAGGGTCTATTTTCAGGTCTTCCACCAATTTGCAAATACACGCTGGGCAGTTTGCTGACCCCTCTTTCACCCTTTGCTTGTCTCCTCTGTGCAGACTGCCAGGGCCAGGGGCTGTTGGTAAAGTCTCAGCTTCATGCTGGGTTTGTGGTGGCTCCCCAGGTCTCCCTCGCTAACATAAGCTACGCTACTTGTCATCACTCCGGGTGAAGAGATGGAAAAGGGGATGTACTATGGCACAGTGGATGGATGGACAGGACCGTGATGGCAACAGTAAGCTCGCCTCGTGCATGCCCCTTGGATGGGGGGATATGGGGGTGCCCATCTGCCTGAGCAGAGTGACTGTGGCTCAGATAGAGACACCTGGCCTAGCTCTGCCAAGGCAGCAAAGGGGTGGAAATAACGAGGTGGCACGGCTGGCCCCACTGGTGACAATGGGGACTTCACTGGTGTCACATGGAAAATTTTCAGATGATAAATCAGAAGGCAGAAAAGAGGGACAGATGGACAGTGTTACGGAGATTTATCCAAGTCATGCAAAGTGGAATATGGAACATAGCCAGAAAATTCTCAAGATATAAGTGATTATACCTTACAAAGTAGATAAAATAATAAAGTCCCAGCAACCAGAATTGGAAGCCAGAGGGACAGAGATTAAACGCTTTAAACATTCACAAACCAAATCTTGTATCACAGATGCCTTGCTGGTTTATCTCTTGATTTATTTCACTTTTGCAAGCCACAGAAAAATTGTACGTGATGGTTTTTCCTTTTCAGTTCCCACTATCGAGTTTACAAAGCTTGCCGAACGTGGAGAACTTCACAGAAATCAAGAAGAAAAAACTTCCTGGCTGGCTGGATTTTCCATTGCTTTCTCAGCTGTACTGTGGTGGCTCCTCTAATTTATTCTTCAACCAGAGGGGACAACTGCGCACAGCACGGGCATGCGAGATAGGAGAGAGTCGCTGGCACGTAGCACCACAGCTGCTCTGGAATCTAAGGAAAATTGATTTTAGGTGAAAGGACTGGGTTCTCCTTGCACACTGGATAAATGAGGAATGCCTTTACTGAGGACCGTGGCATTGCATGAGCACAACCTGGTGAAAGGGGGAAAAGCAGGCTGAAAAAACCTTTTCTTGCAAGGTCCCTCGGTTTTATATTCTTAGTTGCACTTGCAGAGTACATCATGCCGACAGGAAATTATGCTTCCTTTCTCCCTCACTTCCCTGGTTTAGATTTCAGCTCCTCCTGTGTAATACCAGCTAGTACAGATAAAGTTATTTTACAGTATGAAGTCGGTGCTTCTCCAAATAATTTAACTAATGTTTATAACACTATCCCCTGTAAAAGGGATAAGTATTATCCCCATTTTACAGGCATGGAAATCAAGGTAATTTGGTCATGGTGTTGAAAGGAAATTATGTTGAACTGGCAGCACTGAATTCATGTAACTTATCCCACTTCTTGACTGTAGATCAGAGTCCATACAGTCATGCTCTATAAATATCTGCCAGCAAGTATACGTGGGCTTTATATGAATGTAAAAACCCTACCCTTTCGTCAAACTTTGATTCAGTGTCTGAATATATCCTCGTACCTAGTTTTACTGTATTTGGTCTGAAAGCCATAACTTCAGTCACACGCTCAAACTTTGAAAAGAAGATTGCAAGAAATAGGGCTTCTGCTGTTGGAGGCTGCTGCCCAGACCTAACTTGCGCTTTTCATGTCTCGGTTGCAGATGAGATGGAAAATCTGAGCTGCTTTGGCCAGAAGCCTATCCTGGATTTGGATTCTCCTTTTTCCTCAAACAGTATGTGCAATTACTGCTCTACTTTGCAATACTGAAAAGCAAGATACTCCCATTTCTGATCGCTGGAACTGGGATGGATCTGATTTATCAAGTAAAATGGCATGCATAGAAGTAGGCAAGGAAGGGGGAAAAAAAATCAGTGAGAAGCTACTTCTAGGGAATCAGGAAAAAACCCAGAGGATAGGATTTCTTCCTTAGTGAATTGTTTTTGCCCAGGAACATTTTAGTCCTAAAGCAAATCCAGAAACTGTTGTGAGTTTATGACATATGACTAGTATCTTGAAAGTTTACAGCAGATTGCAACAGACTTAGATGACATTTAGGCAGCTGAAGCCACATTCGCCAAGTTGTGTTTCACAGGGAAAAATATACTGCCTAGTGGAAATGTTATGCTGTTGTTGGGTGGCAGCTTGCATTATTATTAGAGATGGCAAGGATCTATGTGGCATTTGCACTTGAAATAAGAAATTTTAAGCAACTTGGAGCTTATGGGCTGGGCGCTTCTTTGTTGCTTGCTTTTGTATCGCTTGGGTTTCTGCGTGTGCATATTTCAGCTAATGCAAAAATAGAGCCTCTTTTATTGCAACATTTCACAGAATTTTCCAGCTTAAATGAGCCAGTTTCCAAATCAAAAGGATAAACCCTGATGAAAAGTTGGCTTCTAAATATGAAATAGTTCATTGTCCACATTCCATTGGCTTTTAAAGGGAAAAACAAAAAGTATTTCTATAATGAAGGAAACTCACATTTTAAGGGGGAGTGTAGCCATCCTCTAGCAAATGGTAAAAAATTTGTGTCAAATTGAGGAGGATGGTTTTTTCCACCATTTTTACACACTTCTGGTTGCCTTATTCTGCTTGCAGAATACGATCAAAGACACACAGTATGTATGATGGAAATGCTCAGGAATGAAAAATATCTTTGATTTCCAAACCTCTGCTCATCCTGAAGGAGCTGCCAGGTCTTGTGTTCCTGGTGACTATGTAAACGTAAGTGATATGTTGCCGGTCTTCTGGATGCAGAACCATTACGCACACCCCGCCAGCTCTTGTGAGCACAGCCAGCTCCCTTCTCCCAGCCCTGGCCACCCGGGGTGGCTTTCCTGCTGTCCACAGCACTGTGCCACGGGGTCTATTCTGCCCCATGAACCCAGCACCATAATCCTGCTGTCACCTCATGCTGCTGGGGCACCACTGATGTTTGGGGTCCCCAGCAAAGAGCAGGGCGGTGGCACTGTGCTGCTGGGGAGGATGAGGTCTTGCCACCAACACAACCCCTATGGTCAAAGGTGTCCCAGGAGAAGGCACACTCCCCACTCCAGCCCTGTCCCTGCTAGAAGACCCAAAGTGTCCTTTATCCCCACATGTGACCCACCAGTCCAGCTCTCATCCTGTCCTATGTGCTGGAGACTGAGACATCGGAGAATGCTGGCTATAGGGCAGCGATACCCTATGGCTGGTAAGGGGAATATCTGTGTTCCCTCTCTGTCTCGCACAGCCTGAACCCAGCACTTGGGTCCTGGAGGAGAGGCGTTGGAGAAGGGCTGTGCATCCATGCATATATCACTGATGTAGGGCCATGTGTTACATGGTCTTGCATTAATTGGGGAAAGAGGGCTTTAGCCCTGGGGGTCACCTGGGACATTGTGGGGTGCTCTGGAAACAAGTATGAGACGTCTGAGGTGCCAACAGCCTCACAGGGTGCCACACAGACAGAGCAGGAGTTAATCATCTGGAGGGCGAAGGCGTTCAGGACCCCTCTCTCCTCCCAGTAAATACTTATCATGGCAGATTTCACTTTTCCAAATAAGGCTGAGAGTTTTCCTAAGTATTTCAAAGGCAGATAATATCTCTGCAGGTTTGAACACTAATTCCTCCCAACTTGAGCCAGGGTGACTCAGATTTTGTAAAATGGAGCCAGGAAAACTATTTAAGGGGTTTTAATTATAAAGTGCTCGTCTCCCTTTGAACTGATTTTTTTTTTTTTTGGTGGTATGTAATAGGCTATCTGTGACAGGAACGGGGAGAGCCCCAACACCCCACAATGCTTTTATAGGGTCATATGTTCCTGGCCAGGTTCTCAAAAAAAAAAAAAGAGCAAAGTGGACAAGTTCAGATAAGCAGTGTTTGGGTTGTGTCTCAAAGCAGTAAAAGAACCAAAAGATTTTTCAAGCAAGGTGCTCCACTGGAAAAACTGGCTCTAACCCAGAAAATCCTTGACTATATATGAACAGAGAGGCTGAAGTCCAGAGGGACTTAACATCTACTCTAATGTCTCGGATATTAAATTTCATCCACTTACTTACCTCCTTTCTGAGTCAAATAGCTTACATTTGACTAAAGCTTATGTTGTATTTGCCTAACACATCACTGTCCCCTACCCCCACCCCAAGCTCCATCACTTCATCTGAAGAGATGACAAGATACAAACCAATCCACCTCTGCCCTCCGGGGATTGCTCCAATGATTAAGGGCCCCCACTTAAACAGGAGTGCAGAGCTGCTCGTGTGAATTTGCCCGGCTTTCATGTCTAGTCCCTGCTTGTCACTACACCTTTCTCTATGTTAAAGTACCATCACTTCATCTGCTCAGACATTTTACACCACATATAACAAAGCTGCATAACTAACTTCTTTAGAGTGTTGTTTGTTTTTTTTTCTTTGAAAACCAAACTCACACTTTGAACCAAAACTCAATCTCAGATCATGCTGCATTATAGGAACTACCATTTCTTAGGAAGCACTGTGGACCATCTGGACAAGTGAATGGCAGCACACATTTAAACTCGCCTATCTGCTAAATTTCTGACTTTAACTTTATGTGGAAGGAAATGTGGTGGTTGCTGGTCCTCTCCTCCCTTTGCTACGTCCAGATACGCTTTTTCCATTACGCCCTTTCCTCATGCACAACTTCAGCACAAAGAGTACTGGCAGCTGGAACGGAAGCTGCCCTGTACACTCACTTCTCAACATAGACTACATACATGTCTTTCAACTATCCTCCTGCTGTCAGGACTAAACAGCGAAGGTGAGTGAAGAGGTTAGTTATTTAGTCTAAAAATAGATTGATGTAACCTGAAAAAGCCTAAAAATATAGTCTAAAAAAAAAGACTGATGTATTTTCTTATATTCCTCCAGCTATATAGTGCTTGATGATACAGAAGATGATGATGCAGCAAATTAATTCCTGATTCTGCAATTGCTTTTTGGGAGCTGAAAAATTGCCTGACTAAGGTGACAGAAGGGTCGGAGAGGACAGTGAAAGTCAGCCTTCTTGATGTGGGAGCTGGGCCAGCTAGAGAATTTGGATAAAACAAGACATTTGTAGCATTTTTCTGTACCCATCAGTAACTCTGAGAAGTGCGAATAAGGGAGGTTTTATTTTCTCAAATAATGCAAAATTGCACTGGGAGAGGAAGACTCCTCAAAGGTTTTTCAGCTTAGCTCAACATTATGGTCTAAAAGGCTGACTGGGAAGGGTGAATGCAGATGGGTTTGTAAGCATGAACTTGAGTAGCCCAGCTTTGATGCTGCTGCAAGATTTACTGCCAGTTTGGAAAAAAAAAAAAAAAATCTGAATTATCTAGACTTTGTACAAGTCCTTGGTATATAGTTTGGCACCAGCCACTAACCTAAGCTGGCCTGGGAAGAGTCATAAGCTTGAAGTGGAGGAAAAGGAGATGCCCTACTTGAAAGGGTAGAGAAGCAAAGGAAATGTGTTTTTCTGGCACAGTGAAGTCTTCCAGGATGAATTGGCAATGGATCTATTTATAAATTCACAAGTGGGCTTTGACATTCAGTATCAGCGAAAGAAAAAAGAGCCACTCCAAGAGGCTGTGGAAATGGTTTACAGAACATGACTTGGTCTTTGCAGCTATTCATTAGAAGCAGCAGTAGCTTGTACAGAGGAATATGCAAACAGATCATTCTGAATGTAATGCTGATGAGAAGGGATACTTGGTGGCTCGTGACTCGAAACATTGTTCAATCCCTGTAAAACAAAAAAATTGCACTGCTATAAAAAGGAGGAAAAATAGTTCTGTTACAGTCTTTCACTTTGCAATTAAAGATTAAAAAAAAAATCCTGGCTGCAGAAAAAGCCTTTAACCATACAAAATAATCCAGAACAGAATTTCAGAAGTGCCCAATACAAGCTGCTCCCCCAACATGGGCTAGAGAAGGAGATGACACAAAGCTGAAGAGTCAGCTCATGGAGGTTTACGTCATGGCAGTCAAACGGCAGGAGAGGAGGTACACTGGCAACTGAACATAACCGTTGGGAGCATGCACAGGCAGTGGACGTAGGCATGTGAAAACAGGTAGAGATCAAGGGATCCAAGTCTTTGATTGGTGTCAGTGATGGGGGAATCTGTCCAAAAAGGGCTTAAACAGGGATTAAAAATTGGATCTCTCGGGTTTGAGCCCAAAGACTGCGTAGCCAAGGTAGCAAAGGAATTACTGACTGCTCTGAATTTCATTAGGCCAGAGTGAGGGAAGGTGTTCACAACAATTTGGTGGAAATTCCCTTTTTAACATGTGGTTCAGGGTTGGGAGGGCAGTTACATGCACCTCATTTGCCGTACATGACTCCTTTCGCCTCCAGGGACAGAAACAATCATAACAACTTCCTCCTGTGATAGGTTTCCAAGAGAGGAAAAGTGCAGCATGATTGAGACCAGCACAGAAGTTTGGGGAATCCAAGCTTTTGTGGAGCAAGTCTGGATTCCTGCTTGCCTACTGAGCATTTCTGATAAACAGCAGAATATTATAAAATGAAGAATGACTGCAAAACATGGCTATAATAGATGTGTGTGGGGAAGGGCAAAGGGCTGAAGACGAAGGTGGAGTGCAAGTAAGTTCTCAGAATTGTTCTTCGACTAGTGCCAGCACAGGGCAGTACCTCTAAATGGGGGGAAAAAACAGTTTAAGACACTTTCTGAAAAGGAATCAGGATTTGTTTTCCAGATCTCATAGAGGTCTAGGTGTTAAAACTGGTCCAGGTACTGGCAAAAACAGGCTCATTAAGCAATCACTCCACCACTTACTAGTAACAAAAGGAGAAGAGGCTTTATGCACTACTGAGAAAATGGATTAACTAAGCATAATTAAACCTGCAGTCAAGCCCACAGCTTCATGCAGTTCTTACTATGAAATAAAATGGCAGCACCCATTTCTGAGTGAATGCTGGAAAGTTAAATTCAATCATCTTAAAAGATGGCTATTGCTTGGATGAAGAGATGGCATCAAAATGCTGTAGTGGATTCAGCCAGGCTTTCCTTATTAGATCTGGAAAAATAGTGGTGGATACAAAAGACAGGAAAAGAAAAGCCCTGCCCTTAGTGCAGGACAAGGCTTGTACTCATTAAAGAGATGGCCTTCAGCTTGAAAATGCACCATCCACTGATAAAGAGGCTGCTGTGTGGTACGTGTTTTTTTGTCCAGCGTGTTGTATCTAGCTGATATCCTGACGCATGAAGTCTTTGAAGCGGAACTCATGAACTGTTTATAAGTGGTCTGTGATAAGCTCAAGGCAGCCCCTCTGAAACAAAAAGAAATGTGAGGTGCCCTGAAAAGAAATAATTTACTTTTCACACATCGTGGGGGAGAACAACAGGGATGGAAAAGAGCTACTCAAGTTAAGGCACAACCACAGCATGGAAACAACTGGGTATAAACTGCCCAGGAATAAAATTAAATTGGAAACTGGAAGGAGTTCTGTCCTGGATATGTTTTTATAGGAGAAGTGAGAAAGAGTTTATGAAAGAGACAGCAGATTCCAAAGAAAGAATAAATATTCCTCAGGGACTCTCTGAAAAGACAGATGGAACAAAAACAAGCAGGAAGATTAAAAATCCCCCAGGAGGTTTGTACAGGAGAGAGCTCAGACTGAGCTCGTGGTATGAAAACATCATGATAAAAAATAGCGGCTGCCTGATTATGCTTGTGCCATTTGTAATCTGTCCACTGTCCTTTTCTCTGCTTGGTGTGGACCCAGCAAGAGGCAGGAGAAGATGGGCAGAGCATGCTGTTCCCCTGGAAAACAGGCTCCCAAAGAGTGTGTTTGGTCTCAGGTTAGTGGTGGTGGCACAACTGCTGTCTTCCCTTCTGTGAAACAGCCCCTTTATTTAGCAGCAGCTGAAAAAAATATTGAGCACGACACAGGGCGAATGGTTAAAAGCTGAGTTGTGAGGCTAGAAGGATACCAGGACATTCCCATGACATTTCTATTTCCTATAATAAAGGGGCTGATGCTATTTGATAGAGCAGAGTGGGCAAGAACAGCAAGGGATAAAGCAAACATAAGGCACATCCTGAAAAAGAACAAAGAACAAAAGCTTTGGGGCAGTGTGGTAGTGAGCACAAGACCTAAAGGGTGAGCAAAGAAACGGCCTCCTGCTGTTTGATCCCACCATGTCCTGGCAAATGGGGATCCGCTTGCATTTCCTAAAAATAAACAGAACGGCAGTGAAGTGGCATCTGACTACAACTCAGCATATGTATTCTCCTAGTGGAAACACTCCGAAACCATCCGAGTCGAGGGAGGTGACGAGACACCCATATGTACATACACTAACAGTTACAGGTCTCCACATATTTATTATTAAAAAAGTTATATGCTACAAAATTGTCCTGTAACTGCACCAAAAGCAAACCCCATTTGCTTTCAGCTCCTTTCCAAAGAACTTAAAAATCCATTGCCTCTTGGGTCTGATTTAGCCCACTGTATGCACAAGGTGCCCCTTCTATCACAAAGAAGGTGCTAAAATAATGGTTTCTTTTATGGTAAGGCAGGTTCCCAGTTGTAAAGGAGGAACATGGATTTCAGATACGCTGAACAGCCTGGAATTCCTTTGGTTTCAATACTCCTGCTCTTTCCTTCCTTGAACAGTCATTTCTTTTGATCCTTTTCTGTACCTCCTTGTTGCATTTCAGCTTTAGATACCAGCGGATAACTTTTGTGAAAAAAGTGAATTTTGAAGTAGACTCTGAATACTTTGGATTTCCTCACCCTAAAATTCATGGGGGCACATTCACATCCTCAATCCATGCTGGGTTTAAGGGATTCTTCTGCAATCCGAATGAGAACTCCCCAGGAAGTATTTGTCTACCCCCACCCAGAAGTTTGGCACTGAGCATGTGATCAAAGCCTTTAATTTCATGGTAAATTTGGGATCAGCTTATACTGAGTCTTGACCAACATGTTCGCTGGGTGTGGAAAGGCTTATAATTGCTTCTTGGGATAAGCCCCAAGCATTGCACATGCAACATTAAAAAAATGCATGATAAAACTCTAACTTGATCACAGACTTGTATCTGATTTTAGAAACCAGTAGAGCATGTAGTATAAACTAGTAACCTTATTTCACAACATATTCCTGTATGTCAAAGCACTGAATACTGGTGTAGCTTTTTTATTTGTTTCCAGAAATGAGATTTTCTGATAATCCAAGAGTTTAGCTCTCACCAGTATAAATTACTACTTCACCTTAGAAATCACTGTGACTCTCAAGGTTCATATGTCTTGAGAATTTGGCTTAAAATAAAGAGCTGTTAAATAGCTGTAAACCTTAACACAGTCACAATAGCCCTCAAGTTAGTGGTCTGGAGAAGAAGAATTCGAGCAGATTTCACGAGGAAATGGAGTGTTTGTCACTAACTGGAACCCCAGAATATCTTAAAACATCAGAAGGCAGTTGTTCAAGAGGGTGTGACTCCCACTAGCTGCCTTGCCAGCCTCAGGAAAGAATGCATGTTTTGGTTTGTTTTTTAAATGCCTACTGGGTTTAGCTGCTGAATGCTCTTCTAACTGCAAGAAAGTTCTCCACTTTGGGGTTATTTTAAAGCTGACATGTAGCAAGCTACTAAAGTGAACAGAGTTAAACTCTTCCACGGGATCAAACTTTTTTCTCCTCTTTCAAAACATTTAGGGAAACAACGCTAAACTGTTAACTGTGGATTAAAATGTAGAATCTGGATTTTCTTCAGCGTCCCAGGCCTGCAGCTCGGATGGGAGCGGCGGTGGATGCAGGATTCCCATCGCTTTTCCTAGGTCAATGCCTAAGGGCTCAGACCACCTGTGCCACACCTGCAGGCAAATTATTCAAGGTAATTAGCCTGAAGATTTCCACCTGCTGTCAGCTTCCCTCCTCATTCATATCAAATGCTGAGCTGTCACAGAGAGAGTGTGATGAGCATTCTCCTTGAATGTGAGGCCTTTTGTTTTGTCTGGAGATGTACTGGAGGATTTATCCGCGCTTCAGCTGTTGCTGTTTGCAAGATGGACAGAAGGCTTAGGAATACCACCAGCAACTACAAATGATGTATCTCAGGTAACACCAAAGTGCAGATATTTTGAATAGGCCCTTGATTTCTACTGAGCTACCTTTGCTGTGTCCCGCAGGACAATGCCTAATTTTGATCTGTTCCCATCTGTGACACTATTCACACTCACAGGACATGAATGCATTAAAATGGAGACAGAGGGAGCAAAGCACTATGTTGTATGGGGTCAGCAAAGACTGCGTGCTGCTGGCCCCAAGACCCCAGGGAGGTGCAGGAAAGTGTGGCAGAAACATGTTGTAAGGAATAGCCCCTGCCCTCATGGGTGTTCAGGATAGAAGCAAGCTGGGCTAAGAGCCAGCTAAGGCTGCCTCTTGGAGAGACAGTGCTGTCTGTGGATTGATGGATTCCTGCTCTGCACTGCACCAGCAGCAGAGCAAGATGGCGGCAGGGTGCTCTGCTTCACTAGTCAGGTAACAGGACTCCCCTGAGCCCACTCTGGTAGGGGACTGGTGACAAATTAGGACTCCGGCTTCCAATCTTGCTGTGCCAGAGAATTGTACTGAGCCCCTGCGCAGAGCTGAGCTGCTGTTTCTGCTCATGAGTTGTGTGTGAGCATGGGGAAAAAAGGGGGTGGCTGTGGAGGAGGCTCCTGCAGGACAGGTCCTGCCAGTAGCTGCAGAGGCTGGACAAGCCTATGGGCAGGGGTAGCAGCATGTCTGGAGACTAAATGATGCGAGAGGCTGTGTTCAGCATTGGGAGAGGCAGAGGCACTAAGTCTTGCCATGTCCCGCTTGCTCAGATGCTCCCTCTGTCCCACAGGTTTAATCCATCTCCCTGCTGAAGGAGTAACAAACTGTCTCAGAGGGTTGCGTATAGCAAGCAATGCCTGGCAGGGCTGCTAACCTCCCATAAAATATGGGCTTTCTCATATGGCAGGTTGAAATCCCTGTGACATGTTTTCCTCCATTGACCCCTCTCTCAAGCTCTGGCCTGGGGAGCTCTCACAATCCCCTAGCTGTGTCAGGGGAGAAGTTTTAATCCTGACATGTGCACTGTGTGATAAAACCTGAAATAAGGGGCATCCCCATGACCACCTGATCCAACCAAGGGGACATGGCCCTCTCATGAGACCTGGGCTGGCTCAGGTGATGCTTCTCCTGTGTCAGCCCACATGATGGGGATTGCCCCTTGTCATGAGACCTGCTATGGACTGGGGCAAGGGTATGGTGTCCTGGGCCTTATTATTTTGGAGGTGGTGACCACAACAGGCCAACAGTCCTCATTGTGCAGGTTGGTAGCTGCTAGGGAAGAACTGCTTCCCTGAGCTGTGAGGGAAGAGGCTGCACCCGGACAGCATCCTCTGACACGGTCTGCGTGGAGGTGCTTGCTCAGGACGTCAGGGGTCTTCACACAGAGGAGTCAGGAACTGCTCCGGTGTATCATTTAGAAGTGGTTTGTGCATCAGTGTTTGGGAACATTGGATTTCCCAATTTTTCTGATTTTCAGTCTTGTATCTAGCAACCACACCACACCTTTTGGAAGGGAAGGCATGCCAAGGTAGTTTCCTGTAAGCAAGCAGAGCTCCAATGTTTTTCTACGGTGGCTTATCATATGATGCCTTTTCTTTTTTGCAAAAAAAGAGAAATGTTTAGAAACAAGCCCAAGCCACAGATTTCAGATCAGGATCCAGGATTTTTTTAAATACCCTAAAGTTGGGAAGTGCTTGCCCTAGAACAACAGTTGGACTGTGTTCAGCTTTCTAAAATAACCCTGCCCAAAATCCAGACTCCGGACCCCACCCTCCAGGCTCATGCCTCTTTCTTTAGCAAAAGTGGAAATAGAAGTTAGTTGAATCTCATTTTGCCTGAAATTTTCACTTCACAACACATTCCTTTTTTTTAGTTTTGCTTTCTTAATAATTCCTGGCTGCTACAAAACTGGTCTTTTGACCTCTCCTGCCCTCTCAACCAGCAGTTTTCCAAGCCTTATCCTTCAGGGGTTAAGCAAAGGAGGCCTGAGGGAAACTGCCACTAATTAACTGTGACAGCTGAAATCCTTGAAATTGCTATTGAACTTGGAACCTTGTGTGCTATTGTTCTTCGCTCCTCTGCTGGAGTCTTGCATGATGGTGGTTTGGATGGAAACATTTTTGGGCAGGTCCTTGGAAAAACAATGGGAAAAAGCCCTTTTAAACAACGCTGTGAAAGCCAGCAATGGCAACACTGACCAGAACTTACAGATTTAATTTTATGCATCTGGAATTGAAGGGGAGCTTCCCCCCAGGTTGATGGCAAAAGTCCACCTGTCTGTCAGGGCTTAGGGAAGGAGGGACCAAACTCTTTCCAAGCATAAGGACTAACTGATGGTGCAGTGTATCTATCCAGGTGACAACTGTGGGTCAAAACTACAGTTTGGGTAAAACAGGTTGTTGTTTTCAGCCTACCAGTCAACTGCTGCTTATAATCATGAAAGCATCACTTACTTCGAAAAGTATCTCAAGATACCTTGTAATATCAGAAGTGTCTTGAGAAATGAGCACAACTGATCCGCAAAAAGGCTGCAAAACTCAGTCTGAGCATTGAAATCTTCTGCTGGATGGCTATCTGTAACTGCTGTGAAGATGGCACAGAGAGAAAGAGAAGAAAAAAGTCAAAACTGTATCTTCTCTGGTTTTCAGCCAGTGGCAAGCGATATTGGTTTTAGTTGTGTACATTTATTCCCTAACTGCATACAGTGGGGCAGCCTATAAAACTACTTTGCCATATTATCTCAGCTTTGCTAAGGGATATGGCTTGTGATCCCTCAATAGACACTCTCTTTGTCTTTGTGGATTGGTTTGAGCAAAGAGGACTTTTGGATTTGGCCCAATATTTTTCTTCTGGGGAATTACGGTTTTCTAGCCTTTCTACATGAGAATACTATATCCTTGTGTGTACTTGTGTCACCCAGTCCTTCTTTTTTTTAATTAAGATGATCACCAGATTTGTATGAACCCAAGCAGAAATGTGGGACAATGTCCACAAACTGTCCTCTAACTTAAATAGGATTATTTTCTGTCACCACAGAGGTTATCTCAGGAACCAAGCAGGATGTACTTGCTAAGAGTGTTTTATGCTGCTGAAAACAGTTCTGTTTGGGCAATCTCAGTGCTCCTGTTGGGACCCACAAGGTTTGCTATGCTCTAGAGAAGTTATCCCCAGACCTGCCTGCCTGCAGCACAGTGCTATACCCTCTTCCCTACCAAGCAGCACCCCACTCCCAAGCATAAATGTATGCCCAGGTATGGGACAGATGATAGAAACAACTTCCATTCCTCAGTATTAGGTCTTGTATTAGCCACTGCAACAGGCACAGCTCAGCTTCGGAGATCTCTGGAGTCTCAACTGCCCCTGGATGAACCATGTAATAAAATAATAATACAAATAATACAGGAATATGAATCCTGTAAATCACTGACTATTTATGAAAGTAAATTGGATCTCTTTTAAAGTTTTTAAGATTCATTTAACGCTGTCTTTATGGCCAGCTTGTATGCTATAATGGTATGGCCCGGTCTTTAGCTGACACAAATCCCAGAGACTCCACTAAAACCGTTGTTTCATTTTTGATATACAGTCATCTTAGTGAGACAGTCCCTGTACTATTTCTGTTCAGATAAGGAACTTGTGAAAGTTGTTATCAGAGCATATTACACTCATTTTTTTCTGTCTTTGGAGGCAGATAAGAAAGCATGTCTTTGGAAGCCTCTTCAATTAGACTGACGCACTTCGATTTTTAAATAAGTTCTGATTTGCAACTGTGATTGCTCTTGCAAATTTATCAGGCCCTTAAAGTTATTTCAGCATGTCTAAATGGCTGATTTTATTTGCTTGCTTTGTGATTAAAACTAATAGGAGCAGACCACAAATTCATGATGTGTTTCCATGTAGCAGAGTAATTAGAACAGGCTTTGAAAATATATTTGCAACGCAGTTTCTCAATCAGATTTTTACTAGGGGATATGCCCACTTTTTTGCATGTCTATTTACTTTCCTTGTGTTTAGTACATTGGTGGAGTTTGTTCATCCTTTAATGCCTGACAAGAACACTTGTCAAACTATCACTTCTGCTTGTAGGGACTAAGAAATAATTTATTATCTTGCCATTTGTTAACTTATTCTTAGCTTGATATCCATGCCATGTACTTGATATGGGCATATTTGTAACTGGAAAATTCAAATTTCCATGAAAAACTTAACAAAAGCATTTCTGACAATACAAGCAGGACAGTGTTTCTGTACATGAGAGGATCAGCGGAGTGGGCAAGGGAGCAAACAGAAAAGGTAGCAAGGGACCTGAGCTGCAGCTGGAGGTGTGCTTGGAGCCCATCCTTGAGAAAATAACACAGAAAGGGACAGAGAATGTGGCTGAGCAGTTGTTTGCAATAGGACAAGGTGTTGCCCCACATGTTATTTGATTCCTGCCCTGCTCAAAGAAACTAGATTTGGTTAATAAAGAGGATTTGAGTTCATAAAGAGGTTTTGATTATGGAGTTAAAAAAAAAAAGTTAATTTCTTCTCTTAATGGAAACAGCTAGTGAGATCCCAAATACTACTGAACTGCTGGAAGATAACACTGCAAGGACCAGCTATAGGACTTAAGCAGCACAGAGCAATAGCATAATTTCTATAGCACGCAATGACTTCATCCCTGTTCTCTTGGATCTCTTTTGTAAGAGCAGAATGGCTGAGAGGAGGCTGAAGAAAAACAGCCATTCCCTCTTCATGCAGCTCCTGCTTGGTGCATCAGAAAGCACAGAACTGAATCAAGAGGCCAGCTGCCTGGAGTCACCAGCACTGCTGAGCCAGCATAGAGCTGAGCCAGCGTGCTGCTCAGCCTGCTGAGGTTTTACATACCCCCTCACGTGAGATGTGGCTGGCCAGGATGACCCAGGGCACATGTCCTCCCACCAAACCAGTCAGGTTATAAATCCCTACATGGACTGGACAGCAAGCTGTCCAAACCCATGGAAAAGGAGCATCAGCCTTTGGTCCATGATTGTTGATAATGGCTAGAAATGTTCATTTTAGAAAATGAGGTAAGTGTAATGTTACTATAAGGTGGAAAGCTTCCAAGCCTGATCTTGCCTCATGCCCCTGCTGCTCTTAGGCCTGAGACCAGACCTTAGTGGCAAGCCTTACCCTGCAGCAAATATTTACTGTGACGTTGTAGTCCCTCAAGGGAAAAAAGAGTTTATGATGGAAATGATGATGGAGTATTAAGTGCAGTGGTGCTCGTGAGCTGCACAGCTATAACAACAACCTCCAAACCGGTAAATAGGAAAAAGGCCTTCTCTGTCCAGATGGTGAGGCAGGCAATATAGCCCTACTGTACGCAACACTAGAGACTTTCCAAATCCTACTCCAAATCTTTTAATCCCTTCAGTCTTTAACAGTTCAAAATTACATCATCATTTCCTCCATTTCAGACAGAGCTTTACCCCTTCTGCTTCCTAGCTGCAATGCAGTCTAATAGGGCTCATACTTCTTAATCTTAAATGGAAAAATGTATGTCAAGTCAAAACAAAGCACAGTTTCTAGATCTCCACAGGGGGTACACGGGGTGTCTCATAAATCTGTATATGATTAAAGGCAGCTGCAGATTGGCATGGACATTTTGAGCTTGTCAGTCCTTTGTGTGATGTATAGCTTTTGGAGCAAGCCAGCAGTGGTAAGCTGAAGACAATGAATTTCCCGTACTTCCTAGTCTTATTGCCGAGGACCAGGAAATAGATGCCTAATCAGCCTTGAATCTGGGAAGGCCCTAACCCAAACCTCAGCACAAGTGCTGTTAGTTTTCAGCTTGGCCATTTATTCTAAAATCGTTCAATCTCTTGTTTCACTAGCAGTGAACGTGGAGAAGTACAATGAATTCCTTTCTGGTAACCTGAGAATATCAGCTAATGGAAAAAACAAAAAGTGCTCTGCAACTATATTAAATTTTCAGGGTTTTTTCACTCCTGCCCCCAACTGGCTGATGTTAACATTTTTCTAATGTCCTTGAGATTACAGCAAACAGCTTGCAGGGAAAAAAAACCCAAACAGCTTGAACCACATCCTCAGCTGGCATAAACTGATGCAGCTCTCCTTTTATACCAGCTGAGAAGCCAGGGTACCGCTGCTTTTATTTTCAGCTTCGCAACACGGTTATCGTAATAAAAGTAAGATATTGAGATGAGTTTTGCTCCAAGTGACATCATAAGTTAGTGGGGAGCAAGAAATGTGTTGGCAGAGCTGAATGGGGTGCTGTGCACAGAGTCCATTTGGCACCAGCAGCCAGACTCCAGGATCCATGGAGATGCATCCAAGGACACAGTCTTGCATTTTGTCTCCTGTTTTTATGACTATCAGACTGATTGGTGTATTTAGAAACAGAGGAAGGAAAAACAATGATGAAAACATACATCTGTAGCATGGTGGCATTTCTGATTATTTAGCATGTTTCACTATACAAGTTGAGTGATTTAAGAATTATCTCACTGTCTGTGAAGTCCTACCCATGTTGGTATTTCTAGGCAAGCAGTACCCCACTGGTATTAGAGACAAGTAACAGGTATATGAGGAAAGGAAAAAGAGGTAGCTGATGGAAATGATCATGTTAGACCTCCAGGGTTAGACCTCCATGGTCAGCCCCCACTCTTGCATTCAAATCTTAAAGTTTTGGCTTAGACACGAGCAGTTCAAATGGTTTCAGTCCCCCATGGATATCTGAGCAGCTGAAAATTAGGATAAAACACAAGTTGTCCCTAATGAGCAGTGAATGTCATGGCTGAAAGCTGTCTCAGGACATCATCTTTCACCCCTGATGGAGAAATCTTCCAGCTGGGAAGATTTGCCCAACTCTTGGCAACTTGGAGCCTTCACTGCAGCATAAAGAAGAGAACATCTGGCTTACACCCATCTTTAGTTTTCCATGCTTTTGGGAAAGTCACAGTACTAGCTCACCCTCATCTATACCCTCTGCAAGATAATTCCATATCAAAGCCTCCATTTCAGGAAGGCAGTAAAGCTTAGGTTGACATTACAGTACTTTAAAGTACATGGAAAAATCCACAAAGCAAAGTTAGTTACTAACTTTTTTTCCTTGACAACTCACGAGGAAACATATGCATCTGCAAATGGGATGTACAATGTAAAGTGTTTATCAAGCTGGAAGTTGCACAGACTGGTCAATAGGAGAACCTGAGATGAGGTTGCAGCAGTAATCTCTCCTCTGATTTGATAATTAGGCCCCTAAACCTGGTTTCAGAGAAGCACCTTCCTCTGTCTACCATTCTCAGTTCAGATTGTGTTCCTTTGGTGATGCTGGTCATGTCTAACACCATCTGGAAGGAGGAGATGGCACCTAATCTGAGGCATGAATTTAGGTGTCCAGGGAACTTTGCTGGTGGGCACTAGGGATCCTGGACACTTACAGGGTGTGAAGTTTATGAACAGGAGTTTGTGGATCTCAAGTTTGGTTTTAGATGCAACTGCCAAATCTCTCAGAGGTCTTGGTAAGTATTCATATTTTATCTGGGAAAAAAGATATTTGGAGAACTGCAAGTCTGGGGCGTAAAAGGTGAAGAGGTCCCAAGTTACCTAGGGACCTACTGATGTCAACAAACGCTAAAACAAAAGGCCCTGTTAAAGTCAGAAGGACTCTAATGTGCTCCAGAAGACCTTTTGGAAAATCTGACTCCAGATTTCAGTATTTGCTAACTGGAAGACCTCACAGTTTGTTTTTGGGGGGCTGAAAATAACTACATGGAATTTGGAAGCAATTTTTTAGAGGTGAATTTTTCAAAGACCAAAGAAAGGTAAAGAACCTGAAGCCCACTGTCGTCGTGTATAAACTGAGTAGTAATGGCTTTTTGGGCAGTCTCTCTTTATTTTAACAAAGCTGCAAATGCATATTCCAAATGGCTATAGTATAAAAAACTTTGGCCCCAGATACCAGGCTTGGCAGCAACTTGTTTCAGGACTTTGAAAGGGAGATTAATGAGGCAGAAGGTGTTGAAAAAGGGAGCCAGAGAAGATAGGGATTGATGTTTTTGTAGCATGGACATCCTTGTAGCACTTATCAGGATTTCCTGCTTTTAATTTATTCTTGCATTATTCACCTGGAAAGAAAAAAAATCCTTAAGTTCATACACTTCATTGGAACATGCTGGTCTCCAAGAGAAATGTTAGCTATTTTCACATGGGAATAGTTACTACTTGCCGTTTATTCCAAATTCAAAGCGCATTGGGTCAAATTCATCTGTGTTGTAGCCTTCTGAAATCACGGGACTTCCAGTCAGGATGCATTTGGCCCAGTGTGCTCTGCCTGTTTTGGCTCCAATACATTACGAGATTTTTAGTTCCATATCCCTTGAAGGATAATATTCTTCCCTGGGCACAAAGCCCACTCAGGTCTCTATGTACCACTAAACTAGACTATAAAGAATAGGTGCAAACTCTGCACAGGAACTTCACTGATCATGTCAATACCTTTTCCAGTTGCCCTTTGAAAGAACATATTTAGTCATGGGCTTGGTGTGCCCTGCCCAGTCATGAAAGCTCAGGATTGAGTCCTTCTACACAGCTACCCTTAATTTTGGGAAAAGAACTTTTCAAAAACAATAAAATGCTGCCAATCCGTTCACCACGTTGCCCATGACAAAAGTGCCCATTCAGCCAGTGTAGTTATAACACCTGCACTGTTCTGCTGTCTGGGAAATGTCCTGCATGTCTGCACCTCCAGCTTGCCCAGTGTTCAGCTCCCGTTGGGAATTCTCCAAAGCAAACTCCTCCCTTCCTCTTCCCAGGTGCTGCACATTCCTTGTTCCTGAGCCACTTAGAGCTCAGACAGTGCCCTCCCCCTAGCAGCCAACAGTACCATTTACGGACAGATGGACAGAGGTGAGGAACTCAGTGGGGACTTTGGCTAATGTGATGTGGATCCCATGTAGCATATTCAAACATGAGTCTGAACATCACCATGGAGGTCTTGCTGCAGCACAACACTACAGATGCCTGAAATACAGATCTTGCCAAG
Organism: Phoenicopterus ruber ruber; assembly: GCA_009819775.1. NCBI lineage: Eukaryota > Metazoa > Chordata > Aves > Phoenicopteriformes > Phoenicopteridae > Phoenicopterus > Phoenicopterus ruber. The sequence continues at coordinate 7,735,996 of CM020219.1, forward strand.
GGGAAGAAGAGGAGCACAACATAGGGCCAGGGGTGTGTGTCTCACACTCAGCACGTAAGACTTGCTTGAGCTCAGTCTGTAGCCCAGAAAGACTGAAATAACCCGCTACACTGAACTCCACAAAAGTCTCCCTCAGTCATGCAAGTCCAAAATGACTCTGTGCCTTGAACAGGTGGGAAAGGAGAAGTAACAGATGAGAACTTTGCTGTCATGTTTTGCTGCTGTTTGATGAGAAGTCTTCACCAGGAACAGAAACTGAACCTGCTGTGATTGGGGCTCTAAGCTGGGATGTAAGAAGTGTGTATGAGGTCTCCAGGCATAGTTTTCCTACAGTCTTCAGTATATCACTCATTTCTCATTTGCAGAAAGGGATTGTAGGCCTGTCTTTATCTGTTTTACCCCGGTAGACTCGAAGGTGCTTTGTCAAGACCGTGGTTTGGAAAGTGCTAAGCAAGTTTGGCTGAGGCCCATAGGTGCTCCTGTAATACAAGGCAGGAAAAGCAGCAAAATTTAATGAGATTCTCCCTCAGGAGGGAGAGCCTTTCTAGAGCTGAATACTGCCATAGTCTGTATTGCCTGCAAACCTAGACTGAAGTTCAAGGTAAATACAGCTTTTTTTTCTTTTTTTTTTTCTTTTTTTTGTCATTGTCTTTACTAAAGGCAAAAATCTGATAACTTCTAATAAATATCTAAATGACTTAAGATTCTTAAGAAAACTGGTCTCCCATCTGGGAGTAGCCTGTGCAGCTTTCAGTGTAAGAAACGGGTCATAACCCTTCCATAGGCAATACAATTAATCAAATAATAAAATTATGCTAAACCAGTGCTGATGATCATTTCAAGGGATAAGTATAGTTATTCTGGCTTGCAAATAAAAAACAAAAGTAGTTGAAAGTTAGAGCATGGAGCAAATGGACGATTTGGAATCCTCCCTCTATTGTTAAACTGTACAAATCTATTGCTTTTCTATTAAATAATCCCAGCACAGAGCATTTTCTTGCCAATATTTTCAGCAGCGGAAGCCAAGCCAGAAGGTTCTGAAACCAACATATTGGCATGGGTGTTTTTTTTCTCCTTCTCCTAATATACCATGGAATCTAGTTAAATATTTTTCCACTCCTTACTTCTCTCTGCGTCTTCTGGAGAAAATGTGAGTCCTATTTCCTCATAAAAATATCTTAGCATTTGACAGGTTGGGTGTCTTTGATCCTGAAATGTTTTTGGATGATTTTTCTCCCCCACTTTGACTTTGTAATATAACGCTCCATAAAAAGTATATGCATATATGCAACTTTAAAAGGGGATCCTTATTTGAAATTAAACTTTTACACCAATTAACCTCCTCCCAGTGTGCTATAAAGTGCAGTAAAAACAGTGCTCTTACAGAGACCCTTGCAATTCTCAGATTGATGCCTCCCTGGCTGTGGAACCCAGAACATCTGCTTTAAATTAGCTCTGATGGAAGGTCTACTTGTAAATGCATGACTTAATCAGCCTTACTAAAGTAAATGGCACATACTGTAGCAGAGGGTGCTTCAGAGTCAGACTCAAACTTGTCTTTCTTTTGAAGCAGAGATGGGAAAAAAAAGGGGGGCACAGAGGGGGCAAACTTTAAACCAAAGGCGATTTCTTTTTTTTTCTTTTATGAGCTGACATTAGCAGACGTGTGGCTGTACCATAGCCAGTCTAACTCCCAAGCAACATGTGCAGCTGTACATGCAGGGTAAGCCTGCCTTGCTCCTCCCCATGCTCATATACCCATGCCTTCGGGCCCTGTTTAGGCAAAGACTGCAGTGCATTCGTGGAGGCGTGCTAGGTAGTCGTCTTGTTTGCCTGCAGGCTCTTGCCCAGCCTCCCTGAGAGTGCCCAGTGTGTCCTGAGAAAGGTGTAACAGCAGCTCATCCAGACGACTTTGCACAAAGATGAGTCTCTCTGCATTGCTCAGACCCTGCTAACCTTTCCTGAGAAAAAGGAGCCACAGGCTTCCTGTTGGTTTTTAACAGTGGGGATTGTGAAGGGTGAAGAATTGCAGAAGGTCCTTATGAGGCTGAGTGACTGGGCAATAAAATGGCACATGAAATTCAGTGTATATAAACATAAAGCGATGCATGTGGGGAAAAACAATCCTTAGATTCATTATAAAATGATGGGCTCTGAGCTGACTATTACCTCTAAGAAGTGAACCTTGAATGAAAACATCAGTTCAGGGCTCAGAAGCCACCAGAAAAAAAAGCAAATCAAATGTTAGGAATGATTAGGAAAGGAATAGAAAGCAAAACAAAAATCACTTCATCACTCTCTACAGCAATGGTTCATCCACACCTCAAATAATGTGTGTTGTTCTGTCCCCTCATCTGAAAAAAAGGATATAGTAAACTGGAAAAGGTTCAAAAAAGGGCAAAAAGGATGATCAAAGGTTTGGAATGACTTCCATATGAGAAATGATTGAATCTGGAAAAGAGACAGATTGAGGGTGGGGGTACGACAGAGGTCTACAGCACAACAAATGGTAAGGAGAGGTTGAGCAGGGATCAACTGTTCACTGTCTTTTCCAGTACAAGAACTAGTGGGCATGACATGGAGCTAGTAAAAGCCAGGTTAAAAACAACAGGAGGTGTTTCTTCACATGGTGGTAACAGAGCTGTGGAAATCCCTACCAGAGGGATGCAAGAAGTTTAGTGGTTTCAAGGGAGGAATGGATGAGAACTTAGAAGAGATTAATAGATTAGGGAGTCAGGAGACAGGAACTAGAGAAAATACTGCCAGAGAAAAGAAAAACTAGAAAAATCAGAAAAAAGATCTAGAGAGGATGAGAACAGCAAATGAAAAGGGCAAGTGAAATGAGAGAAGACACTGCAGAGACAGAAGAACTGATCTGGAAAGGGACTACTCACGCTTGCAAGCTGTGTGAGAAGGGTTGTAAAATACACATGGAAGGTACAGGGACACACACCAAAGAAGATGTGAAGAAAAAGGGGAGAAAGCTACAAAGGTACATGCAGGTGGGAATGAGGACCATCGAGACTGAAAACTGCTGGAGAGAAAAAAAAAAAGTAAAGTAAAATGAGAGGGGAGAAATACTCAGGGAAGTAAGGTCTGCTGTTTGTTTGCCAAGGAGAGGGAGCTATATGCTGGGGATAGCAGAATGATATCGCTTCGGGACAGTTCATTACTGCATACTGGTTGTGCTGAGGCATTACACACCCCATATAAAAATAAAGTTGGGGAACAACTTCATAGATGCAAGACAGGGTCCACAAAACTCAGAAACTACCCAAGCCAGGGCTGCCTGTGCAATCTTAATTCGGCCCTATTGTTCTTTACAGTCGAATTACTCAAGTATATCCTTTTCACAAAATTAACCCACACATCTCGTTTCCTCTGCCCTTGCCCAGAGCAGCTTTCGTCCCCTCTACATTTGAATAAGGCTGCTGTCTACTTTGTGCTGGTTGAACACCAGGGGAAAAGCCACAGAAGAGACAAGGACGTCTTCTCAGTGCCCATGTCCTCAAACCCAAATGACAAAGCAATAATTACAGGGACAATCCTTCTGAGTCCCCACAGACATCCATAATTGCCCTGTAGGGAGGTCCCAGTCAAGTCTGAGCAGCACTAGGAGCTGTAAGGTAGTTGAACATGCTCAGTAAAAGTGTTTTTTTTGTTTCATTTTTTTTTAGCAGACATATAAAGAGTGTTTTCTGAGCATGTGGGAACTGTAAGTTTTCCAGAGGCTTCTTGCTTGTGCTGTATGGGGAGATTTTCATAGGCACAGCAAAAGTCACCTTCCATCAACTTACCAGCTCTCGAGTTCTTCGCTCAGAAAGTAAGAAGCACAACAGCTATTCATAGAAAAGGCACTAGAATTGTTCTAACATAGATAAAACAGTATGTTTCTCCCAACTCTGTTTTTCTGAAGAAGACAACTCCTTCGTTTTGAATAAATACATCTTTTAAAAAGTCCCAAACATTCAACCTGAGGCTTCTGGAATAGATGAGAAATCTCAGTGCATGTATTTGCATTTTCATAAATTATAAGCAATCAAAATCAGGACATTACAATGGCAAATGTTGAGCAATTATAATAAAAGGCAGTGCAATTGGTCCCACATGTACTGCAATTAACATCAACATCATTATGCGATTTTTTTTTCTTATTTTGGAACTACCTGTACTTGGGAAGAGAGAATTTTTAAAATAACAAGTCTATACACTAAGAACACTGGAAAAGAAAAGTGAAAAAACATAAATACTATGTTACCAAACATTAAGTATTTCACTTTACATGGATATCTTTATTTTCTACAGTGTGTTTCAGGAATGCACATTAGGGCATGAGATTGGGTCCTGGTGGATTCAGTGGAACTTTAATATATGCCCTTAAACCGAACTGAGGCTTTTCCAACCCAGAAATCATACGCTAATGCAAATCTCAATAGGTATGTTAATGTAACATTACCGTTTGTATCCACACTCATTGAAGTGGGTAGATAAAGACTTAAAGACTGGTCTAGTGGAAGGTGTCCCTGCCCATGGCAGGGGGGGTGGAACTGGATGATCTTTAAGGTCCCTTCCAACCCAAACCATTCTATGATTCTATGATAATTTAGGGTCAGAGTGGACCATTAGATTATCTAGTCTAGTTTAGCAAAGAGTAATCCACTTACTAAGGGTAACTCTCTTTTGAGACTAGTAATTTGAGTTTGGCACAAGACTAAACCGGGTTTGCCTGAAACCTCTTTTCCAGAAAGGCATTGTGTCCTCATCTGAACACAGAAAGAGACAGAAAGCCTCACACTTTTCTTGGTAATGAGTCCCTGCAACTAACTACTCTATCTGTTCAATATTCCTTCCAAGAGTTAAAACAGTTTCTTCCACCTATGGGTTTTTGCGACACCATTCCTTTTTGGGTTAGAGAGCCTTCAGTACTTGGCATTTTGATGGAGAGACTTATATACTGTCATTAGGTCACTTCTCAGTCTTCTGTTTGTTTGTTTTTGATGAGTGAAACAGTACAAGCTTTTTAACTGTCTATCCATCATTTTCTCCAGCCCTTGATCAGCATTTTTGATGCACAAAAACTCGACATCCAAAACACTGAGTGACCATTCCCATTCATGTGGCTTACTGTATTACAGACCACACTTCCCACCCCACATAAGACAGCACTGGACCCTTGTTAAGAAATCCTCCTGATAAGCCATACTACCAAAAGGCTTACATTTTATTTTTCTGGAAGGAAAGCTCTGCAAACATAGCTAGTGCATGTTTGGCAAGCAGCTTCGTCTTCCATTTCCTCTGTTGAGATGCTTGGGACTCTTTGTCTGAATTGCTCTACACTTTACAATATAAAAATATGGTTTCTGGGAAAAGCCTCCTCTCCCTCTGCTGGTTCCACTCAAAACAGAATTAAACCAGAGTTAAATGGGAGCTTTCAAACCCCAGCATTTCCTGGGGGCCTGCTCTTTGCTATCAATCCATCATTTCTTTACAGCTCATTTTCAGATGCATTTGTTAGAAGTAGAAGTTATTCTGTGGCTACACCCTTCTTTATGTCATAAATCAGTCACTTCTGGCCTGCCTGGACACTGCTCAGTACTCCCAGTGACATTGCTGCCAGCCCTCACAAAATGCAGCGGGCTGAGTCATACCTCAGCAAAAGGTCTGTAATTGCCCAATTTCATGTTATTTCTTTTCCATTAGAGAGCAAAACTAGGGGTGACCATTTACATTTTTTGGGTAATGCATATTCTAAATAATGCCTTGTTGCTGTTTTCTTTTCCTCCTCTTCTACTTTCTTTCTGTTTTATTCATTAGATGTGATTTTAAAAAGCATTTATTTAGCACTGGTCTTTTAGTGTTAGAAAATGGGAGACATTGATTGGTAGTTGCTCATGTGAAGTTGTTTAAATAGTACTTTAAAAAGACATTAAGCAGCATTTCACATCAAAAACCACTCAGACACATGTAGTTGGAAAGATACTGACTAGACTCATATTTCCTGTATTAAAATACTTGTATAAAAATGTGTTCTTTTCTGATTTATCAAACAAGCAAATGACCCTCTGGAGAGTTTCTGGTTCAGACATGAATACCTAAACAAAATCTTAGTGAATCGTTTGAACTTGCTAGAATTTTCCATATGAAGACCATTATAAATGTATCAATATTATGGTGCGCGCATATTCAATACATGCCTGAAATCTGTATCGCTACAATGTTAGCTCTTGAGATGTACAAGTATAAATGCATAGAAGAACACCAAGAAGACGTACGGAGAATATCAATTCCTTATTCACATTTGTTTTGCTACATGCTGACAAAATGTTTAGCTAAACTTATCTCCTCAGCTCAGTGCCATAAATTTCAGCTGAGATAGGAGGAACTCCTTTTCACATAATTGTTTTGCACATTTAGGGACAAGAAAACACTAGAGTGAGACCCACTGAGCAGATCTGAGCAGATAATTTGACCCATCTGTAGGATTTAGGAGTAGGTTGGAAGATGTCAAAATATTTTAAGCAATTTAAAAGTCATGTGTCTAATTCAGCCTCAGATATAGATGCATAAAAAAACTCTACCAGATGTTGTAAGAAAGACAGAATTGTGGCAGACATGGGAATATCAGAGTGAAAAGAGAGATAGGTGTACAGATTTTAGCTTAGACCAGGAATTCAGGTCCTGATGTGAAACCCAACAGTGCTGATGGAAAGATTCCTATTGTTCTCAAGGGCTTTTGGCTAATATTTCCTAATATGGGGTAAAAAACATTAGAGGCAGTGAGGCACTGAAGTATCAACAGGCGTGACAGCCACAGTGCCCGATACAGATTAGAAGGATTTTTGCTTAGGCCTGAACGACGCTGAGAGACAGACGTATGGACGATAAACGTGTGTGTGCATAAGTGCGTGCATCTCTCTCTCTCTCCCTCTCTCTGTGTAGCGTAGGTTTTACAGACTTACTCTCTGGCTTTTCCAGTTTGGATGAAGTTCATTTTCTGTCAATCACCTCACCATCCCATCCAATGAACTGCCATTGCTTGATTTTTTAGCTCTAATTTTATGTGACCAGAGACTCTATTTCAGAAATGAAGCCTGGGAGAAGTGTGCTCCAGCCCCACAAGCAGCCAGCCCCAAGTAAGGGTGATGGGCTTGGTGTGCTTCTGATCCCAAGGCTGTCAAGGAAGAGCTAAATGCCCATTTAGGCAGAGGGGAGGAAAGCTGCCTGAACTTGTGGTACTACAATGAGGAGCTGTGGCTTGTTTGGCTTGTCAGATGCGGAACCTCCTAAACTGTAAAAGAAAACAAAAAAAAAGTCCCTATATAGGGTATAAAACCCCTGAAAAAATGGTTCATGAGAAAGGAGAGAAGCTGGATTTCCCTTTCTACCACAGGAAAAGCCTGCCACAAACCGCGACCAGGGAAGAGCAAAAACTAAAGATTTATTTGCTTGTATTGTCAAAGATCAGAAGCTAAAACTTAGTCATTAAGACGGTGAGATTTGAACAGTATGGAGAAGAACTATTAATTGGGCACTAATGAAGGAGAGAAAGCTATGGCTGACTGGCAGACTGAGGGCTGGGCTAATGTATGCAGGAATCTCAGTGTTAGTCCTGCTAACAGAAACCTCCTGTGAGTAAACTGAAATGCTTTTGGAGCAGGAGAAGAGCCTGGAAAGACAATACAGCTGGGTCTGGTTACCCTTCAGGTACAAACCACCCAGTAACGTTGAGCCATGATCACCAGCATAGGTGCCTGAGAAATCCTGGAGATCGCTTAGGTGAGAAATTCACCACAAGGTCCAAATGGGTCCAATACCAACCTTAACATAAGAATAAGAGAGGGAGGAAAAATCTCCTGGTATATGTTCCCTGTGGTTTAAATTTTTATACTGTTAAAATTAATCCAAGTGTTTGAATATTAGTTGATTTTGGACATTTTTATGAAATATCTCTTTTAAAAGTGATTTATTTTAGGATGGTGAACCAGACAGCACAGGAAACAACTAGAGAGCAGCTGAAGGAGCAAAATTAGATGCAGTTACAGTGCTACCTCCACGGTGAGGCTCAGTGCAGACTGAATTTCCAAATTCAGGATACCCCTATCCTGGTGTGGACAGAGCTCCCCCTCCACTTTCAGCCCCTCTCAGTGCTCAAATGGAGCAGAAAGGATTAAATCCTGCTGACATAGTTAATGACATGGAGAGGCTAAGGGAGAAAAAGGGCTATATGGCCCCCTAGAGCTTCTCTAGCTCGGGGTTTTGGAGAGGACGGGCTTCAGGGGCAAAGAGGAGACTGTCCTCTGAGGAGAGTCCTGGAGGTTTGTTCCTTCTCCTCTGTGCGTGTGGCTCTTGCCTGTTCTTCTAATGGCAGCTTTGCAGCCATGGCATGGATTTAACGGGATGTGCAAACTCACCGCCTCCCGCTGCCATCTTGTCCGCCCCTGGTGCTGGGGGAGCGTCGTGCCCTGCACCACGCCCAGGCCCCCGCCCAGCGACGCCCGCCATGAGGAGAGCCTGCCTGTGCTGAGGGGGGAGGAAAGCAACAGCACCCCTGATTGGCTGCCCCACACAGGGGCCGGCCTCCAGGTGGTCAGAGCAGCCAATCCAAGTGGGCGAGAGGGAAAGCAGGGTTCCCAGCGGCATCTACCACAGCAGACTGCGTCTGGTGTCGTCCACTGCCCTCTGTGCTGCCCAGGTGGGCTCAGGGGCAGAGCTCAGAGGTGTGAGCTGGGGCTGCTCAGGGGACGAGCCACACTGATAGGGACTGGGGTGTGTGGGGTGCACTGGGATATGTGGGTGCGAAAGATGGATTGGGAGGGTGGGGTAGGAGGCAGAGTGATGCCAGGCTCCAAAGGGCTGAAATATCCTCGCAGTAAACTGGATGGAGAGCTTATTGCCTTGTGTACATCTGCGGGGAGGATTCAGAAATGAGAGACTGCACATCACACTTCAGTCTCGCTTAAACTCTCTTGGGCTCAGGAATTTGCATCATGATCTGTGCAGCTTTCTTGAAGTCAGTGTTACAAGTTCAGCTGTGGGGGAAGGGGTCAGGTTGTCACGACTTCATTCAATCAGTTAGTTTTTGCTCTCCAAATTAGCCACATTTTGTTACCTTATGTTAAAACTGACTTTTAACATACACAGCTGAATCGAAGCTAACCCGTACACAAGTCAGATGGGATTGTTGTTTCTCTTCCTTCAGGTTGTAGGGGCAGGGAGGTCCTCCCTGGTAGCGTCAGAGCGGCAATAAACTCAGAGCAGTTTGTGACGGTTAACAGCAGTAGACACTACCCCCCCTCATCAACATGGGTCTCTTCTGATGGGATTCACATCTCAAGCTTGTTTGGTAAGTGCCTGTCCCATCACAACAGGCCTAAACATACACATTGTACTGGGGCGGCTTCCCGCGTTTGCGTAGGGACACTGTTAACGCTTTTGCAGATCTCTAGTTCATACAAGTGTCCACCTTGAGTTAGCTAGGAAAATAGTGCCAGGAATTACGTATATTTTTCTAGTCAGTAGTGAAAAATATTCCCTTATGGACCTTTGGATTTCTAGACTTCTGCAAAGGCAAGGCTGATCGGCCACTTCTGGAACAACCGTTAACCACAGGATTTCACTCAGACTATTTGTAATGGAGAGGCATTGTAGGCCAAATATCGTATTAGGTGTCTCCGTGCAAAAGAGTGTCTTTAGTAATTGTTAGTGCTAGCATGTGAAAAGCTTAGATAAAATATTCTGTGGTCCTGCATCAGACATGGGTGTTGCTAGATATCCTTCATAAACTGCTACCTGATTATAATAATCAGCATAGTGGTCTCCAGTGTGGCTGTTTTGCTCTGTTGCTGAAATATGAGCACATCTAAGTTTATGTGGGTGTGTGTCTATCCATGTACTTCTGCAAGTGCAGGAATTAACTCCATTTCTGTATTTCATTTCATAGGAAGGGCCATTTTCTTGCACTTAATGCCCATCAAGAGTTTGTCTGACTCTGCAGAATGAGAACTCCGAAATTATGCCCTGTAATTTGGGAACTTCAAGGTTTGTAAACCCTCAAATGTTTCATTGTTGCCTTTGTTGTTCTATATTTGCCTTCCCTTATATATCTCACTGCTTTCTTTCAGTTAAAATGTATGCGATGATGGCCTGGGATAAAGTATGTAGACCGTATCTGCATACAGGGTAAACTAGTAGAAGCTACTCCAGAGTTTCCCTTTCAGTAAGAGGGCTTTGTGACATGAACATAAATCTTTGAAGTATGTGTTGAGCCAGCTGCTGCATCATTTAAAAATAGTCAGGTTGGTGCCAACAAGACAGATCACTCAACTTGGGGGCCATAAACAGAAATCAAAGGCATGCATTAGCAATGCCCCAGTGTTTGTATGGTTCCACGACGAACCCTCTGCCCCTTCTAGCACGTATGTGATGGTGTTACAGAATAGTCTACTGTCACTTCTATAATATATCAATGTCGTCCAGCCTGGGAAGGTGCCGTATGTTGGAAGCTGTATGAAGGTGGAAGACATTTTCTTACTTTTTATGTTAGATTGTAGTCGGTTTTCTCAATTTCACAATGAAGGAGAGGTTTTAAGAGTTCTTGTTCTTATATCCCCAGCAGCTTGGGTGACATGCCATTTGGCTATTAAATACTTGAAAAGTGTCAAAGCCTATGAAGTGGTCAAAGGGAAAAGAAACAAGGTCAAAAGTTTAAGCCATGATACATGGTAGGCAAGGAGAACTCATATTTTAAGCAGTCTAGACAGCATATTAGCAGAGAAAGCTTACTGTGTTGTACTCTGTTTATGGGAGTTTTCCATAAACTGCAAAAAATATTAGGAATGCAGCATAGCCAAAGCTTTGCCTTTTCCTGTTGAGAATAAACTGTTGTGCAGTTTATGTTCAAAGAGCATGGCACCTATACACACTTAATTCAAATAAAAGGGCCACAGGGCCTTAGGGGAAAAGATGCAAAAAAAAAAAAAAGCTTATTTAAGATGATTTTTTTCCCCCATTAAAAAAAAAAAAAAGTAATTTATGTATCTGTCTGGAGACAGGTACAACATAGCCATTGGCGCTTTACAGCAGATTTAGGAGGCGACTGCAGTATTTGGGCACCTGTGTTTTTTATGTTCACATGTATATATTTTCTTGTTTGCAGAATGAAAAATATGCAGTCTTGATTCATTTACTTTGCTCGGCTTGTTTCAAGCTTTTTTTTTTCTCACTGAATAAAAAGCAAAGTATGTGGCATTTTCAGTCCATAAATCTTGCTTGCTGTGGGCTAAGTTCTGCTCACAGCTCTTATTTAGAGTAAGTTAATGAGGCTAACACGTACCCCTGGGCAGAATTTGGACCTCTGAGGCTACCTGGGTAAAGCCACCTAAGTGGAAGGATGGTTAAAGCACTGGCTTGGGACTTGACAGACTTGGGTTCAGTTCAGTTCAGCTCTGTGATGTGACCTGTGAGCTCTTAGGGGAAGTTGCCTACATTCTCTCAGTCTCCACGAGGGTCCTGGATTGCAATACTTACACTCTTTCCTCCGGTTGTGCTAAAAGTCACACCCTTGTCTGCCCTTTTGCATCACTACAGAAGTGGAAACGATCGTTATTTTGGTCTGATGTGAATGCCAGCTCTTTGGGGCAGGGACTGCTTTTTCGTTTGATTCCTTTCTACAGGAAAGTAAAATTGTCTGAAATGTTCTGTCAACAGCAGTGCCGTCAACAATTATGATTATTGATGTACCGTACAGTTAACATCTATTAGCTCTAATCAAGGAATTCTTGCCAAAACTCACTTGAGAAATACTGCTCTTACCCTCTAAGGTTACCTGCGGATACTTAACTAAAAGGAGGGCACTGAAATAGCTGCCCACATGGGTGCGTATCTAAAATACGACTGTCATGACAGTTTTATGCAAAACACCTCAGCTATTCCAGTTCTGTCTTTCACTCAGACAGACTGACAGTTTGAATTGTGAACACGTTCGTAGTCCTCATGAAGAAGAACCCCATGTTTGGACTCTGGCCTATAAACCACCACCATCAGTTACGTTTTTCAAGGAACACAGTATTCTTTAGGAATTGTTTCTGAACTTTAGATCAGGAGTTTAAAATATTGCAGTGGGATTTTCAAAAGCCCTCTTTGGAAGCTGTGTTGGGCCAACACAGAGCAGTTTTGTAAAGCCTGCCATAAGTACTTTGAGTCATGCTGCCTGCTTACCTGCAGGTGTTTACATACACTGAGCATTTTCCTTAATCTTGTATGTATGCAAACACTGTAAGGTTTTCACATTCAGTTTGATTGTGGCTGGATTTGTATTTTGTAAAAGTGTGGCCACGAGAAGAAAGAACAGGGAGAAAAATTGAATGAGATTAAGAAAGAAGAAGGCAGGAAGATGGGGAAAAACCAAAGATGTGGGAGCTATATGAAAGAGCAAAACAAGGATAGAGAAAAACTATTAATTAACAAATATTATCTATATGAAGTATGTAACAGTCCAGCCAGCTCCAGCCTTATGAGATATACCTGATCTTATACAAATGTTATGATATTGCAAAACAGTTTCAAATGTGAATGATATGTTCTTATTGCTTGTATGCATGTGTGGTCTTAAAGCATCACTGAACAAGGACTGAGAGAGAGCAGAGTGAGCAGCTGTTCTCTGCCAGGAAGATAGCTGGGATTTGAATCCCAAATAGGATTATAGTTTACAGTGGCCCTTGCAACAAAGTCAAGGTGCTGCAGGTCTCTTCACCGTTTCACATCTCAGAAAGAAAAGTGAACTTTTCTTCCCAGGGGAGTAAGGATATCTGAACTTCTAGCAAGGTAAGCTGAGGGAATTCACATGGAAGAGAAATCTCACTGTGAAGATGAGATGAGGGAGGATTTTTAGCAATGTGCAGTGATGAGTCATTGCAACTTCTATTAATATAATTGGCACGTATGTAAATAAATTCACATGTGCTCCTCTGAAAAGATAGCTGATGAGGTCAGTCAGCAATAATAAACCAAGAAGAAATTCCGTTTCATAAAAACGGTGAGCCATGGCATTATTTTCCAGGGATTTTAGAAAGAAAAGGAACAACTTTGTCATTTGCAGTGGAACAAATGACTGTGCATCTCAGAAATTGTCTTTTAGCTCTGCACAGGTATGTTTCATGCACTTCGGAAACCACGTTCATTTGCATGTGGTTTCATAGAAGAGTTTGCTGAAGAAATCTGTGCATTCTCTGATTGCTTAAGGACAACATATGGTGTGTAGATATATGGCCAGATCTGGGAATGTAAATCAGCACAGCTCCCTGGAGATCAATGGAGCTTCATTATGTTATACCCGTTGCGGATCTGACCATGTATAACAGGAGCTGGATGAAGTCCTTTCATGTTTCAGGTAGTGTTATACATTAGCACCATAATGCAGGGCTGCCTTTCCCCCCCTCATAAAAGTCTGAAACCTGTTGCCTATTATGCCCTCAGCCACCCATTCATAGTTCAGACACCCTTGAGTCCAACATTGTACAAGAAGAAACTTGTGTTCTCTGAACAAAAGCTGCTGCTGCTCTTAGGGTGGGACTTTCCAGACTTATGGGTTATCCTAATAAAACCCAGGAATGTTTTAAAGGCAGTAGCATTAGAGACCACCAACTATTTTACTGTTGAAGCCTAAAAGAAAAATCTATTATACCTGAGATTGACCCTGTAGCTGTTTCTTTTAGCAGGCTCCTTAGAAAAGTAGAAGGGCTGAATTTTTACAAGGGCATTAATGCATTATTTTAGATTGCATGAGTCTGGATATTTACACACAACTATATAATAAGTGTGTGAGAAAATAAACTAGATTTGGCCCCTTCACATCTCGTTTCTAACACAGAATGCAGAAGAAACAGTATAAACAAAGAAGACCAGATTTTGCTTGTTTAGTGTGGCTGTTGTTACTTTTCTAGATGTTTGACTGTCCTGGCCTCATCAGTGTAACATGTGAGCAAAACATAAAATGTGTAAAAACATACATACATCCTCACAATCTTCCCATGAAACAGATCATAGTTAATTAACAAACAGTGAATTTTCTAGGTTGAAAACTGAATCACCAAAACCTGAAAACCTGAATCACCTCAAAATGGTTCAGTGCACAATTTCCATTGATATAAATGGACTAACTAACTGTATCTGATGGATCTGGGCTTCCCATGCCCAAGGCTGTATAAGAAGGCATCAAGTAATGAACTGAGTTCTCTTGAGAGCTAAACCAATACCATGCACATCATTTATTTTAACACTTGTCCTGCTGAAGGCAGTAAAGCAGATGATGTGAAAGCAAGCCATGCTTCATAGTTAATGAAAGTGGTTAGTGGCTGTTGTCCTGGGCACGTGGCTTTTAATTTTTGGAAACATTGATGACAAGTTTGCTTATGGTACCCCAAATTAGATTCAGTGATCCAAACACCTCATCTAGATTCCTAGATGGTCATATGGTTATGCAGAACCTCCTTCACTAGCCATACCTTTTGCCATTAATTATAGCTTTGTTGGTCACTACATTAATATTTCTGTCATGAAGTACTGCCTATGGAGGATGTGAATATACAGTGCAGATTTTCAGAGGTGAGGATTTAATTACACAAGTGTTGCTTGCCTTCTCAAAAGAGCAATGTCCAACCGTCTCTCTCAATACAGGAAGATATATGTAATTGAGAAGATCTGAGCCTAGCCATAAAACTCGCTGTAGCCCTGACACTTGAGACATAGGGCCAGGTTGTCAAACTCTCAGACAAAGAACAGTTGTTCAAAATACACTGAGGGAACCTGCATCTCCACATGTGAATGTCCGCCACAGTGTATGCGGGAGCCTAATTTACACCTACAAATCCCAGTAAGTATTTGTACTGCCTGCTGATAGTGAAGGTTGCAGGAACTGATCTGAAAGAAGGCCTACAGAGCTGGCTCCTTGCCTGACTAGTTTAGAGGAAAATTCCTGCCAATTTGGCTGTTTTTAAGTTATACTTCAAATGACAGAAAAACAGAAATTAGAAGTGTTGGATACATTTTGGCCTTATCTTAAGGCAGCTTGATTTAAATTAAAATGTGATACTCGACACGGGATTACCTCTCAAAACGTCCTTGTTTGATTCCCCCTCTACATAAGAGGGGAGAAAAACAGACACAAAGAGACAGTGATCGAGATTTAGAGATTTAAAAATCAGCTGGTGTGCTTAGTCCAATGTATTCCCTGATCTACCCACACATTTATTCTCTTGCTCACACACAGACAGAATTAATTCATCCCAAGATGCGACTGTGCATCTGTTTTATATATTTGACTAGTCACTTCAGAAATATTTTTAACTTGTGGGGAGCATTTACAAGTGTAAGAGCAGGAAAGGTGACAAATAAAGGTGAGAGTATACATTTACCAGACAAGAATAATGAGATGTAATAACTATGGACAAAAATCTACTTCTCTGTGATCCATGCTATATGTAATCCCCAGTAGGGATTCAGTGACTTCACCTGGAAAGTATTGAGAGGTTATAAGGAAATCCTGCCTGTTAATAGAAGGCATAGGTAGGAGTCAGGTCATCTACATCCACATCTACAGTAGCACAAATTTCTACTGCTTGGTTTGAAGGTAATCTCAAGCTGTCAGTTAAATCAGGCCAGCTGCTATTAGCTGCTCATCCAAACCAGCACATGACAATATGAAGCAATAGATAGGAATGTACAAGGCAGGATAAAGTCTAAATAAAGGACCCCGTCGACTTTCAGGCAAACCCCTTGTTTCCTCAGGTGAACTTTTGCCTTCATTCCTACTCATGAATTCTTAATCTTCCTACTGAAAAGCAAAGACGTCGTCCTCTCTGACAGCAATTGGGTCTTAAACAAGTTTCCTGACTTAATTGGCCCTCACACAAATGCAGTTGAAGATCCATCTCTGTTCTGAGCCCCTGCTTCTTTCCAGGTTACTTAAACTGCCAGGGATTTCTCTTTCCTTCTAATCTGAGGATCCCTACTGACAGGGATGCAGATGAGGAAAGGAGGCTGACCACAAAATGCTGAAAAGTGAACTACCTCCGGCTTCCTTCAAATGCTTTTCCTAGTCCCAAAGGAATGCATTCAGGAGGCCAAACGTCTCGGGAAGCAGCTGCCACACTAAATACTTCTAGCTGGGGATCGGTCCTGAGATGGTGGGAAAGTTGAACTAGTTTGGAAAATGTTAGTGAAATTGCCTTCGAAACCAGCTTAGCAGAGAGCTGCCACTCAGCTCATGTTTCAGTGGCATAGAGGAGATAAGAAACCCCCCTCACAGTGTAGAGGCAAGGAGCTTTTAGCACTTGATACGTCAAATCTTGTTTAGGGTAAATAAGCAAAATTGCAGTGCTTCATTGCTTTGGAACTGGAATGTTTTTTTTTTCTCTTCCTGAAGGATGACAGTCCCTTTTGTACAGTACACCCAAGGGTGCAATGTCAGGAAAAGATGTCTACGGTCATACATTTGAGAATTGCGGAGTTGTTAGAGTGGGATTTAAAGCATGCTGTAGTCTCTGAGATTGTGTTCTGGTACAGCTTCAGGAGCAGGGCTGCATCCCAATGTGGAGAACATGTGTGTTCATTACAAGGGAAGAAAAGCTGATTGCACTAGAGGCTTGCTCTGCTGCCTATCTTGTGTCCAGAGACCTTGCTTAGCACAAGTGCATATGCTGGGCTGAAAAAGGCAATAAAACCCCTGGGTACAGCATATTTATATCAAAACTCATCAACTGTGACTAGTTTATTCTTCAGTTACCAGAGTTCTAGGGGAAATAAGATTTATCCTTTGCTCTTTGCTTTTCTTGGGATAGATGATATAATTTAGGAGGCTCATCATGACTTTTTTTTTTTTTTTTTTAACATAAATTCTTGTAAAAACAATGCATCTCTGTTGTACAGAGAAACTCCAACAAAGCTTTTTTTGGGGATGAAGCCTTCCCAAATTCTAATTCTCCCAGTCCCTGAAGTGTTTTAGGAGAGTGGAACAGACCAGCTCTTTGCAAGGCGAGAGAGCTTGCTCCTTTGCAGGGTGTTGCAGGCAAGACCGACCTCTGCAGGACAAAATGAAACAAGTCTAAGGAAAACTACACTGAATGAAACTGTGGCTTGTAGCAGTACCAATAAAAAGTAAGTGTTCTGCAATTTTTTGGAGAAAGTCTTTCCTCCTTCCCCATTTTCTTGAGTCAGCCTCATAGTGAAAGTTTTACAGAAAGGGGCAGGTGAAATTTTTGTGAGCTCCGGCCCTCCTCAGAGAGGGTTTCCTTTGCTCCCACTGATGCACAGAATGGTCGTGAAGGGTAATAAACTCTTGCCACTAGTTTTATTCAGGGTGAAAAGCTCCTTACAAAGTGGTTGTCGGGCCCTAAGACAGGCCACGCTTTGCTATGAATTTGAAAGGTCACACGATGGTGAAACTCAGCCCAACACTGAAAAGGGTATTAACATTTTCCCAAGCCCCCTAGGACCAAACCTGAGATGGTGGACAGGGGGTGTGTGTGTGGCAGACTGGGAAGTGTTTCTCCTCCTACATGCTGATTCTTAGTTTAAGTCTTTTTCCTTCTCTCTCTCTCTCTCTCTTTTTTTTTAAGGGTCTTGGATCAAAAAGTTGCCTTGACTGTTTTAATGGCTGTTCTGGTTCTTTTCCCTCTAATTACTTGCCAGTGCCAGAGTGAGTTGTTCTTGTACAGTCAGCACTGCAGATTCTTTGGAGACCCCAAAACAGTTGAATAAAAGCTAGTAAATCTAACAAGTTGCTCAGTGAGCAGTGGAAGTTGTGAAGCCAGGCTTCCTGTGCCTCTCCAGTGTGGATGCTCTGGTGTCTAATAACATCAGTGTCTCTGAAGTGGTTGCACATGTGGATTCTCTGATGGCTGACAAAAGGTGAGCTCATGCTGTGGCTTTTCTCCTCTGAGGAGTTTCTGACTTCGACCTCTCCCCTTTTCCAATGTCTATGTAAGAAGTAGGAACTTGATGTATTTGAGTCCTCAGTCCTGCTGTCAGATTTGATTGAAATTACCAGACAGATTTAAGAGCTATACAGGGAGAGAGAGTGAATAGCAAAGACTGTTGAACACGTGTACACAAACATACACACACGGCGTAGTTTGGTGACCCTTTAAGCTGGCCACTGAAAAATGCAGCAGCCCTCTCTCTCCAATACTCGCTGCTGTCTGCCCATTGCTCCTTTCTGAGTGTTCTTGGCACAGCCATTTACTCAGCTGGGTGGTGAACTGATCACACTTAAAATGTGTGAATGATAGGGTTCGGATATTGGGTTTGCGTTAATAAGACTGCCTGGCTTATCTTTTTTTTCAGCCAGCACCATTCCCTCATCTGATGTGCTGCCAGGCTGCACAAACACTTCCTGCAGAGGCAGCAGTGGGTGGCCAGGAGGGGTGGGGTGAGGGGGTGCAAGTATTTTTTCTTTACACTGGCAGCGCCTGCTTTAAATGCATGCTGAACTACAGACACAGACACCATGACAGCACAACTCTTCTTTCTTCTTTCTTTGAGACATAAAGCTAAAATTATCTATAAAAAGAGTGGTGGGTTTGATACCTAGCAAAGGAAGAATAAATATAAAACCAGTGGTCAAAACATGAAGATTTATTTTTTCCAGCAGCCCTAACTTACACAAAGAGATATTTCTTTTTGCAAGAGTAACGAAGGGGGCAGACAGAGCAAAGAGGTTTTGCAACTAAATCAAGCTCTCAAATGTAGAGCCAGGCATGAGAATTTTAACAAAAAGTTCAAATTACCATGTAAAAAATAGCAGCAGGGAAGTCATGGAAAAGAATACAATAGTCCTGAGGAGATAATCACACCAAAAGCATTGCTTAATGATGCTTAAACCTCCATCACTTGGACGCTTAAAGTTAGTACTGGATACTCTTCCATGGAAGAGGTAGTGTTTCTATGTACACTTAACAGCTTTACTACATGTCTAGCTTGCTTTTCATTAGATTTGCGTGCCCTTCTCGCTTTTTAAAATCGCAAAATAGCATTACTGAAATGACATCTGAGATGCAGGTGAATTGCACGTCGTTGTTCTAGATATGGGAGTGTCAGGGAAAAGTTCTGTGCTTGTGTTATGCAGGAGATGTAATTTGGTTATCACAATGATTCCTTATGGCCTAAAAATCTGTTAATGTGTCACTGCCTGGGCTTTGGCTACTGAAAAAAACAGGTTATTGTTGAAATGCAGCTTTTGAGACCTGGTTTCTATGTGCCAGAAAGTTCTTCGTTTTCAGATTTATTTTGTATGTGGTTCTTTCTCTTTGGCATTGAGAAACATAGCCTTGGTTCCTGCTTCTGTTGCGACGGACTGGTAATCTTCAATTCTGTTCCCATTGATTGGTTTTCAGAGCCACAGGTGGCAACAAAGACACTCAGATTCTGGTTTAGATGTCATGTTTCTGGACCTCTGCGGAGTTTCCCGATTTCCATCTTGAATGGCCAGGAAGATCTTAAGTCCCTGCTATTATTTATTGTTCAGTATCCCTGTTACTGTCTGTTATTGTCCTCCTTCATTCCTACCATTGTTGAAGCTGCACAAACCCAGAAAGGAAGGCAAGCTCTCTCCCCAAAAGAACTGGTTGTTTCCACTTCACGTTATATTCGTGTTATGCCCATCAGCATACTGCTTTCATTCTCCCAACTCTGCACTATGCTATGGGATGTAGCTAAGGAAGAACTTACGCTCAAAATACTATTTTGGGAAGAAGTGTTACTTCAGATGATAGAAAAAAATGACAAACTATGAGCACATGGATTTCCCCTTCCATAGACAGTATGACTGTGATTACTGTTGGGCAAGCTGTTCTTGAGTTAGGAATCAGGAAACCCAACAATGTCATAGTTGGGAATCATCTGCCGACTGACCGCTGTTCTGCTTACTGCCAACTGGCAAACACCTACCATAACCAATGCAATGGAAAAACACAGTAATGCAATGTCCACCAATACCTACATTATTCCTCATATTTCTGCTTTAGCCTTTTACTGAAAATTTAATTATAGTCTTAATTACTCTTCTGTAGTCTATGTGCTGCAGAAATACACTGGAATTGATTAAAATGCCTATATTTTTTCCCCAAGGCAATGTACTTAAGTAATTGATTTGAAGCAGGATTTTGTTTTGATTATACCACAGTCACTGGGCTCTTGAGCTACTTCAGTTCCCTGCTTGCTTCCATGAGGCTTTCTTTTTGAATAAGCTCAGTCTCTGCTCCTCAGCCATCTGGCTTCCAGCTCTTCAGCATTTTCATCCTGATCCCCTTCATATGCAAGCCCAGAATACAGGAGTTTGTTCCAGCTCCAGATAAGTAGTAGCTGGATTTTTCTCTCCTGGTTGCCAAAACTGCCACAGCCCATCACAAGAAACATAGTCCAGCTACGCATCACAACCTACAGGGCCTTTAAGTACTTGGCCTGCAGCCCCTATTTTGGTGACTCACATGTGTGGAGAAATGAATATTGACCAAAGGTAAATATCCCAGGCTCCCAATGGGAAAATAAAAATGTGTCTGCAAAGTTGATTACAGAAATTGATGTTTTCTTTGCTGAAGACATTGCATTTTTGCTATTCCACCAGAAAGTTTGAACCAGCACCAGTTAAACGTGAGGGGTGGGTTTTGTTTGTTCAAATGTAAGTGCCTACAGTGTAGTCCTCTGCACTGTGCTAATATTCTGCATTTCTTTATAGTTCGTGGAGAGAGAGGCACTTGGAGTGTGTGATTTATCTTATTGGAGACGTCTGAAGCAATTCAGATGAACTAGATGTGGAAGTGGTCTAGTTCTTCGTTCCCTCTAGTGATTAAAGGGAGCATAAAGTAATTGCAAAACAGGCCTTGAAGCGCACAATCCACGCTAACTCCTTAGAGAAATAACATGTCAGAATATCTGCAAATTTGTTGGTTATTGCATTTTTTTCACGCTGTTGAGGCTGAGCAGCTACTGGTCATGAATATCTTAGGGTGATTCTAACAGTCAGGTATTGCAGCTGTGACATTATTACCATAAGACGTAGCTCAGAAATACCTCCAGATTAGCTGAAATGTGCTTTCCATCAGCATCAGGTAGGGACATGTCTCTTTCCCTTCCTTTTTGTTTGCAGGGAGGGGGAAGGGGAGCAAACCATGTCTTTTGCAATTCAGAACTTCACAGTCTCCACTTGTGTCAGAGGTCCCCTATGACTTTCTTATAGTACATCAGGATCTTATGGAACGGAGGATCTTGTTTCACATACATCTGTCTTTTTCGAACCCACATCACCACAACAGCAAACACTTGGTTTTAGTGACCTCCTGTGCCAATACTTGTGTCTCATTGGGAAGGGAAAGGATTTTCCTCGCTTGCCAGGTGAACATCTAGATTGTGTCTCATATTCCGTCTTCTCAGAGCCAAGGTCTGCAGAACATGCATTATGAAGGCAGCAGTCTTAAGGCCTCAGGAGAATGAGCCAATGTTATTAAACCTGTGCTTTTTTTTTCCTTTGCAACAGTGTTTTTCAGCCTGTGGTCTGTGTACCTCTGGGAGTCCACAGAATACTTCCAAGAGATCCATGAAAAACAACTAACAGAAGCAAGCCAATTGTCAGTTGGTTCAAATTGTCTATACAAGGATCCATACCTCTTTTGGAAAAAAAATTAGGGGGCTTGTAAATTGAAAACTGTTGAAAACCACAGCTCCGTAATGTTACATGGAGTAATTTTTCTAAAAGCTTAGATGCGTGAAGGGTCAGAGGGTGAATTATTCTAGCATGGTGGTTAGCACAATCATGCAGGCAACAGCAGTTGCTTCATTAAGCATTTAATTATTTTGTACAAACAAGAGAGACTGAAAAAGACCTACCTCAGAATAACCTATAGTGCAGTAATTAGGAAAATCTCTAGGAAAGTGAGAGGCTTGAACTGGGCAGGAAAAAATGTGAAGTTTGGCACATCTGTGGGGAAAGTTCCCACCTTCTCTATACTGGATATATAAAAGCAACACCTTTCCACACATCTCTCTTCTTGATGTTTTGTGCTGTGCGGATCTGGTAAATGTTTCCTTGTGGCTGAACAGCTGGAGTTGTTGTACACGTGCTCAGCTTTGGAGTGGTTGTACATGTGCCCAGCAACAAGAGACTTTGAGGGTGGTAATCTAGATATATAGGCTCAAGTAGCACTACATCTAGGGTGCTGAAGACCTGTGTTTGTGAGTTAGGCTCCAAAAGATGCTTTCTGATTAAACCTTTCACGATTCACCCAAGGCCACACAGGAGGTCTTTGATAGAGAAAGGATGTGAGCCCAAGTTTGCCAAATATGAGCCCAGTACCTTAACCACAGGGCTGTGCTGTCTCTATTAACACAAGAGAGGCAGTGACCAGATTAAGAGTAAGCAAGAGAAGCTTTTTTTTTCCCACAGAGAGTTTTAAAAGGGAACCAGTAACATGGGAGTGCTACCAACAAGCAAGCTGTGCCAAGGGGAAGAGGGAGAGGACAAAGCCTTGGGTTGGATGTGCAAAGTACAGAGGTGGTGCAGAAAGAAATGTAAGGTTAGATTTACAAATTGATGGGGGGTTTACAAAGAGGGTTACTGCTGCTCCATGATGTGCTTCCTATTGGATTGCCACGTAGTGTTCATAGCATCCTAATGAGAGGCAAAGATGGGTTCATGGTTCTAGTAGAAACAATATTTGGTTTAAAAAAATGGATCAGCTTTGAGGATGAACAGCTGCTTATTCCTTGAAAGAGCTGTAATTGAAATCAAGACAATCTACTACTTCCCAAGGGCATTGTCATACTGTTCAGACATCCTGAGGAACCGTAATTGGTTTTTTACCATAAACAAGCATTGAGAAACATGTTTCTTATTTAGGTTGGTTCATGTGTACATGTCCTTTTTTGCTTCCCTGTTAGTCAACAGAATTTCTGTTGACACAAGTGGGAACAGGAAGTAAATATTTCAAGTGGGGAAGGGCAAACCTCCTGAAGTTCACAGAACGCAAAACTGTTAACCTATTTTGGGGATTTAGAAAACAAAATGTTTACCTTCACAAACTTGTTTTGCCTGTAATTTAAACTCATTTTCTCTCCCATGCCATTTAAGGAGATTACATTTCAAAAACAAACAGATTTTCTAGGGAGCCAATTCATGTATTAAAGAAGGCTGACAAAAGAAAAGCAGGCGCAGATCAGTCCTATGTAAAGGATTTCTGTATGTCCTGTCCTCAGACTTCCTAATGTTTGGACATTATGTCTTGGAAATTATTTTAGAGTTTTATAGTATATGAAATACTAAATTATATATTATATAAATTTAATAACAAATATTAAATAATTATAGGTTTTTATTTATTATAATTATTGTTTGTATTTATTTGTATTTTTTGTTTGCATTTATTGTATCTGTTGAAGCCTCTGTTTGTTTCTGTCCCTTTTCATTTGTTGTGTCTCTGTCAACTTCTTGCACCAGCACGTGTGTGTGTTTTGTATTTTCTAGTGGGAGCTTATACTCTGTTTAGAAAACATGAATTCAATAATGTGGAAAATAACTTTCAAACCTAATTTATGGGCATTGTCAAAGAATTTGGAAAATTTCAAACTTTAAGATGAAGACAGATGAGAAAGCAAATGTTTAAATATGCTAAAGCTTGGATGATCGTGGGTTATTCTTCGAACTCACCTTTTTTGTCAATCTCATTTTGATGCTTAGAATTGAGTCAATTTTGCAGGCACTGTGAATGTGAGTGAATAAGGTTCTTGTTTGTATTACAGTAATGACCAAAGAACTGGTAATGATATGGAGGTTTTCTTTATTGAGTCATGAGGTACTGAAGGGAAGAGCAAAAGTTGAGCTTTCAGTTTTGACTTTCTGTGTTCTGACAGTTGTGTATTTCATTTCTCAACATTATGGTTATCTGCTAACCCAGAAAGACTATGATGAGGATTTGGAAGCACAGTGAGAAGGTTGGTTTGTACTGTGGTCCCTGAAAGTAAATAGTGTGAAAACAATTTGGCTGCAATATTTTAAACAGCGGCTTGAATTGCAATACTTTTTTATTTTTTAAAGAACCGGAATATTTCTAAATCTATTTGTTTAACCTACATGCAGTATTTTTGCATTTGTTGTGGTTCTAAGGAGTTACATTTTATTCTTTTATCTATTCAGAAAGTTTTTGAACATATCAGTAGCAAAAAAAGAAGGGTGGGTGGTTTCTGAATGCAATGCTGAAGAGCCAGACCCAAGTCCCTTGGAAAACTGTGGATATATTCTCACCCCATCTACATGAAAAGTAGGTCTGGATTCACAGTGGGTCTGAGTCAAAACCTCGTGAAATCATTCTGAGCTTTCCCTTTGACTCCAGTTGTCTTTGGCTCACGTTCAATGAATGGGGAGCCAGTTGACTTGTATTTCTGACCCTAACTTATTTTTATTTATTATGAGTGGACACCAGCTGCTTCTTTGTTGTCTAAAATATACTGTCTGCCCTTGAACTTTGACATTTTCCTTCCAAGAGGATGATTTAGACTTTGTCCATGGTTTGCCAAACCAGCAGGCTACATCATACTTTTGGACTTCCGACAGACCATGAGTGGCTAATCCCCCACCTACCTTTGGAGAGAGACATAAAGTAAAATATGAAAAACATATACAAGGCCTTATAAAATGGAAGTATTGATCGACGGGGCCACAGTTTGTGTGATTACCTTTGCTGATATGTTCAATTAACAGTCTTGTCAAGGATAACCTGGTTTTGGTCACTCAACCTTACTTCATTTAAGTTGATAGTCCTCAGTATCCAACAGTGGGATAAACCAGATTCCTTAGCTTTGTTTGTTTTGGCCTACCGTGTCTCTTTATGAGGAAAATGGTCAAAGTAAAGTGCTTCCTCTGTGTATTTTGACAGGAAACAGTACTAATATGCTTTCCTTTTGTCGTATGCCTTGCTCTTTTCTCCCGGTGTTGTTTAAATATTTTCAGTCCAATGACATATTTATTAACCCACCACTCTCTGCATGGGGTAAGACTTTGATTGGCCCATCTGTAAAGACTCTCGGTTAAGGTGGTTTTTTCAGCGAGAGTTAATAATATTACTACTATTCACGTAAAACTCTGAGACAATCTCTTTAAAAATGGAGCACATTTATCTAAAACAGCTGGTTAAGAGAGCATGAGGGCCCAGCTAGAGTCGGCAAGGTCGGGGGTCAGGGTTAACACCAATCTCTGTGGAACTTTGAAGCTGACATTTTACAGATTATATGTGTCTCAGTGCACAGTGGGCATGGCATATAAATTGGTCTTAGAGGCCCCTATTTGTTCTCTGCATTTTTATGAGCCCACAGAGTTGTTCTTTGAAGCAGCACACACAGAAAATAAAAACTCATTTTAATGTTGTGGAACTATTTGCAGTAAATCATGTTAACATCCTGGCTTTTCTTTAGAGAGATGCAGTGTGTTTTTCCATGTTCTTGGGTGCTGTGATTGCCTCTGATTTAATCCTGTATTTTTCCTTTTAATCTCGCTTCATACATCTTGTCTTCTCTGCTGTTCCCCACTTTGATATTTGCACAGTTATCCTCTATGCTTTAAGCTAGAATGGACACCTTCATTTTGCTTCATGCAGTGACTTAGCTATTGTAAGAGCTTACTCTCTGCTCTATCGAAAATCCCCTGGCACTATAAACCTCCTGCTATTGTATGGCACCGTAGCCTTAGAAGAAAGCATCTGATTTCAAAGAGACTAAGTTCCATTCTGGAACTAATTATATCATTTACTTTATGGATTTTTTTTTAATTGCTAGGTGTTTTAACTGGAAAATGCTGAATTCTGGAGAGCCACAAGGAACAGACACTGTTAACAGAATCTGCTGGAGGTATTTTAGCCACCTAATTAATTTTCAATAAATGCTTCCAATAGGTAATTTGCTTCTGGCCAAATGTAAATCAACTGGAGACAAATAGGGTTAAAATTAGAAATGTGTGATGGGGACAATGTTTATGGACAAAATAACCTGGCACTCCTAGAAATAACTTGCTGACAGTAATAGAAAATTAGACCACACAGATGTTAACAAAAACTGAACATTGCGTGTCACGTGGCCCCGGTAGAGTTTCTCCAGCTGGACACACAACTGGTTCCTATGTGTGGGTCTCACCACACAAGGCCTGCTTGTCCTTAGTCTTCCCTTGGTATGGATTGGGCATACCATGACCTCAGTCCTCCTCTATCTGGCATGCTTCCTAAGGTGCCTTTTCTCTGTTCTCTTTTGCAAAAAATGGACCTTTTTGTCCACTTGAAACCTCCACAAAGCCTCAAAGACACTCCAGCTAGTATGAATATCCTCTGCAGAGCTCCAGGCTTTTACGTTCTCTAGTCTTAGAGGTCATATTTTCAGAGGCACGTAATAGCTGAAACACAGGCAATTGATAAATAAAGTCTTCAAATTTTGTTAATTAATAATGGTACTAATCTATATCAGCTTCTGAGAGAAGTATACAGATTTAAAAACAAAACCTGACCCACTTCTTGCATATTTGCTTTTTTAAGTTTCCTCACCCCTCTCACATGCTCTTCGCTCAGAGCCTTCTAATTCTAGGATAAATCCCTTTGTCTTCTCCTCCAGAAAATGAAGTCAGTATCTGTCCCTCCCTAAAAGGGCTGGTAAGAGATTCTTTTTGTAACTTCTAGTCTCCCATACTGGATGGCCCTTGGACAGGTCTGTCAAATGGCCAAGGTCCCCCGTGAGGCAACATGATGCGTAAATCCCTTCCTGCCCTTAAATTCAAACTATAAAAAGTTAATCTGACCTGGGCAGAAGCACACTCTTTATCCACGGAAACTTTCATATGAAAAGAGGATCATTAAGGTTTGATGCCTCTTTATTATGGGTCTTAAGTCACTTACCTTTATAATTTAGAATAAATTAGACAATGTGGTTCAGAAAAAATGACAGGATTGGTGTTACTTGCTACTGAGTGTGCCTGTGAGCTGTGGATACTGGAAGAGCCTTCAGAACAGGTACCAGCTGCTGTATAAATAGGGAAATCTCTCAAAGCTGGCATTCATGAGCAGACCAGCAGCAGTACTAGTAAGACATGGTGGAGTTGCAGTGATATTGCTGGCCTGAAAAACAGGCCACGGATAACTATGTGGTATGGGACGTGACAAATGTAGGCTGCTATTAAATAAACATAAGGACAAGTGACAGTGACCTTTGGAGGCATGTGATTACCCTGCTAGAAGGAAGCTTGCTTAAATCTTTAGCATTATCTGAAAGCAAAAGTCAATGACACAGGCTTGCAACTTGTATAAACGTCTCTAAACATAAAGGTGACAAAGCAAACTATGACAATTCTCCTGGCGTTTTCCTAGTCTCTGTTACTGAAAAGATCCTCACATGGTCTCAACATTTCCCTAAGTTTTAGTGGATTTAGCTCCAGTCATGCTCTATAGATAGGATTCTCTGTCAACTTCAGGAAAAGGGCTTGGGAGCAAATTTGTTGGTTGATCTAGCAATAGCTTTTAACACTGTAAAATCATGAGGGGGTCTGGAAAATTTTGTTCATCTTTTTGAAGTCCCACAAAGTTTATTTCTGTCACTTTATTTTTCCGTGATGGCCAGTGTATGGAAAATGGCAACATATCAGACTCCATTCCTGTCTCAAGCAGCCCCAAACAAGGTTGTGTGCTGGCTCCCACGCTGGTTTCCTTCTTTTTCTTGGCTGTGCTGGCTGAGGCATTTTGCTGACATTGAGAGAGGAATATTTATTTAGTTCTATACCAATGGAAAGTTTCTCCATCTGCAGTGCTGCTCATCAGAGATCTTCTTTTTTCAAATGACTTAATGCTGGTAACCTCCTCAGTTGAAGACATTTGCTTAAGCAGTGGCCATTTTGCTGAGCAGCCAGTTGAGTGGGTTTCATGATTGAACAACAGGATGTGCACGTCCATCCTGTTCCTGCTTCTCTGCACTCTGGGAGAGCTTTGCTGGTTAGTAAGAATGCTGTCACAGAAGCTGCTGATGAGATTAGCCATTGCATGGCTTTGCATTTTGGCTGTGGTCACACCTCTGTAGAGCAATGGTGTGAAACTAAGTAGTAATAATAACATCTGTCAAAATCTCCAGCTCATTCTACTCCTTCCTGGTTACAAGACATGGGTAACATGCTATTGCTCCATCAAAATGCCTAACCTGTACAGCCTATATGCTTTGGTTTGGCCTATTTGTGAGATTAGATGGTGGGGTGAAATGCATAATACCCAAATCCTTGTATATTGACAAATTTTTCTCATTGAAAGCTGAAAATGCCTGGGCACCTTACTATATGGCTTGAAAATTCTTAAGGAAATACTTTATGATTAATGAAACCAAACCAGCTGTTCCCATTTTGCTGGGATAGTGCAAATCCAGCTGGAAAGTGAACTGGATCGACCCACCCCGCTGAGGAGCCAGCAGCCCACAACAGGGCAGGGTGGTGGCAAGAGTGCTGTAAGCGTCTTTGAAAAAAAAAAGTGAATTTTACAAAAAAAGAGCACCGTGCCTTGACGTCCTTGATAATTCCACTTATTCCACATCCAGCTATTCTTAAGACTTTTGCCTAGCTCTGGTTTCCAACATACCTGTCCCAGTTGCGTGTTTTCTGGATTCATGTATGCTGAAATCAGCATGAGTCTTCATCATTTTTGATGAGATAACAAGAAAGGCAGGTAAGAGCTGAATTCAACAGGATTGTGCAGCTTGACACAGAATCCCATTATAAACAGATATTTTAGGTGGGTTCCCCAGAGCGATTTTCTAAAGTAATTTAAAAATGGATAAAGGAAATAACTGGCTAAAAAAGATTTTGTAGAGATAAGGACAGATCCTCAGCTGTCATAAATTTCTGTAGCTGAAGCCAATGGAGCCAGGCCTTTTTGTACTAGCTGGTGATTCAGCCCATAAAATTGTCCTTTTAATTCCATCATTAATTATGAGCCATATTTTTGAAATTCATAGTCAGACAAATAATTTTGTACTTAACATTGTGATTAATCATGCATTTAAGGGTTGCAGGAAGAGGGACCAGTAAATCTAAAGACCAATGAGAGCAATACCCCTCAGGCAAGAGAATCTGATTCTGTAGGGCATTTAAAACATATTTTTCTGCTGTATCATGGAGTAGATTAGATTGATTAATTAACCCTGAATCACATTTAGTGATCAAGACTCAGACAATCAATGATGTGTTCCAGGAATTCTGATTTTATGACCGATCTACCTACAATAGCAAATTACGTTTGCTAACTGTATTTAGATGAAATTATTATGAGCTCTTTTCACTGCTAAAAGAACTGATGGTCATAACATCAGAGAGGTGAATCGGTTTTGGATAATAGAGTCTTGACTTTTGGAGAAGGACCATTTTTCTAGAATTCTATTAAGATAAACGATAGCAAGTTTTCCTTAAGCTCAGTACTACCCAGTAGTACAAGCTAGTTAATAAGGGACTTAGAAATTGCTGGAAAAACTTTATTTTTGAATTTATGGACATTCGATACAGTGCTGAATCCATATATTGCCTTTAAATCTAAAAAAGCATAACAAAACTCTACATTTTCTGCATTAAAAGCTAGATGTATTTAATTACCAGTAAGGCACAAGGCTGGGAGCCAGGAGGTCTGGGTTGTAACTGCTGTGGGGATCCTTTGCAAGCCTTGCCTTGCCTGTCACCTGGGAATAAAAGTCTCTCCAGGGAAGCTTTGCCACAATGGAACTTAATTTACTGATGTTTTTAAAGCACTTTAAAGGACTGAAACGGGAGGCACAGGAGAAATGGGAATTGTGTGGAACTATTGTACATCCTAGTACCCTGCTGTTAACGATGGGCACAGTTCAGAAAGTTTACAGCATAGCTTAGATAGATAGCTATCTATTTGGGTACATACCAAACTTAAAGCCTGTTCCTGATGAAATCAATAGAAGTCCTATGCTAAACCTAACGAAAGCAAGACCAGTCCTTGTTTTGGGTCTGTGTCAAAAAAATGGTGCAAGGACATGTTCTCATAGAATTTTCTCACCAGGACTGCCTGTATCACGTTGAACTAGAAAGCAGAAAAGAAGAGGGAAGCAAGAAACACATCTTTTTAAATTAAATGGAATTTTATTTTTAATCTCAAGACAGGCTTTTCTTGAATGCTGTGCACAGATTTGTTTTCCTTTGCTATTGCTAAATTTCTTGAGCTACTGCCAGTCATAATTAATTTGAGCTCTCATGTCGTGATTAAACACGTTGAGTGAATGAATGAAGATGGGAAATGCCAGTGTACATAAATCACAGCAGACTGCCAGTTGTTCTCCATTTGCTTCCTCCTCCTCCTCTCCCCACACCCATGATCAATGCTGTTTCCTGTTTGCTTCACTCAAATGGAGATGTAGCCTGATCCTGCCTTTCTTACCACTTAGTTTATAAAAGCCTCTCTCTTGTTCTGCCATGTAGCCCTTGTTTCTGGGGAAAGCCTGAGTGAGCCCAGGTGTAACACTCAGGTGACTCAAATCCAATGGCTTCCGTTGAAATTGCAGGGCCAAGTCCAAAAAAATGTAACTTGAACTTTCAGCCTTCAGTCACATGAGAAATGCTGTTAACTGACATATATGTGTTCTCATGTGTCTACCCCAGAAATGGCTCCTACCCCAGACCAAAGAGTCTTTAACCTCGTAGCTAGTGGAGAAAAATGATCAGAAAGCTGGTGCTACATTTCAGCCCTGGTTGATGAAGACAAAGAAACATGCTCTGTGCTGCTGGCAGCTGTTTCTTTCTTCGGAAGAAGGTCACAAAAATGATAAGCGAAACACCAAAAAAATGCTAAATCACTCAAGAAAAACTAGATCTATTTTGTTTTATCCCAAAGTGTTTCATTATAATCATAAACTATAAGGTGTTAAAGGGGTTAACAGGCTCTCAACTCATTGTCAACTAATTATCTTTAAGGTGTTGTCATCACATACTAATCGCTGGGTTAATGCCAGTTCCACCACTGGGAGGTGCCCAACCCCAGGGTGACCTTCTCTCACCTAACAGATGCTTACTTCATTAACTTCAACCATCACTAGCACAAAAAAAGCTTTTAGGAACTTTCATCTTTTTTAAAAGGGCAGGGAAAAAACCCTAATAAACTGGTAGCCTGGTTAGCAGTAGGGGATAGCTTTAGCTTAAGGCACCATGGGTGGCTAAGATGTATGAGAAACAGATGTAAGGCCTTTGGTGATAGGTCTGCACTTTCTATTTATTGACAAATGAAATAGGCAATAGAAGGCAATTAAAAGCCAATGATTGCACACAAACAGTGCAAACCATAACAGCAGAGAGGAAAGAAAAGCAACAACACTGTGCAGCTCAGCTCCTTCAGGGCCAAGTGACATCGATTTGGGAAGCAAAACTGTGATTTCTCTGTAGGGAAAATGTTTTGAGTTTAAAGCTGAAGAAGCTTGATAGTTGGTCTTGCTTTTGTATACTGTTTTTGCCCAAGTGCTGCCTGGTTACAAGGCACTTTCCATCTGTTTGACTCTGGTTTTCTTTCTGGGGTTCAAAGAGGGGGGTTAGTATTGGTTTTAATTGATGGAATGAATAAGAAAGATAATCAAATGTGAATAGGCAGCAAAAGGACAGTCCTTTCTTGCTGTGTCTGAATGTGACAGTGATTTGACATCAAACTGCAAGTTTGATAACCTCTTTACATTTTAACATTTTCTTAACAGGCAGTTGAGACCTGGACATGAAAAGATAAATTCAAATGCCTGTACTCAGCTTCTCTAAAGAGAGAGATTTATCCCTTTTTTTACTAATCTTCTGTCCTCAGGAGATAAGCTTGCAAGATAATTTATCTCCTAAAGCACTCGAGGAGTGTGTGTTCTGCTTGTAGGCTGACCTCCCAATCCCAGAACATACAGATAGGTAATGTGGGGAAGAGGAGATCTTCTTTGTAGGCATTTTAACAACCATTTTATACTCAGACCTGGGATAACACCTACTTTTCACTTAATATGATGAAGGTGCAAATCCATAGGCCTAATTTAAATGCGTCTTTATTCTGAAAACTATAATTTTGCACCAGAGGCGAGGGGAAAACCAGCTCACCCTCCCAGGATGATGTTACGGCCGAGCAGAATCTCATTAAAAATCAATTCCTCATGTCCATAAAACAAGTTTATTTTATCTTGTGGGAGCCTGCTGTTAGCACTCACACAGTCCCATTGTGTGGAATTCTTGCCTGTAGTTGTATGCCAAACTGCACAGTGTACCATTAACGAGTTTCAATTTTATGCTAAGCTTTTCAATATTTTTGGTGTCATTTACTGCAGGTTATTTTGCCAGCATGTGGTGTCTTATAACATATGTTATTAATAGTGATGACATGTTTAGGTTCTGAAGGTTTAAACAAGACCTCCAATATTTACATTTATAAAACCGGGAAATGATGAGAGCGGGACTGCGATTGGCCACCGAAGGCTCCAGCTGTGCAGGTATTCGTCCTAACCCTTGCAGGTCAAGGCTTGCTAGCCAACTGTTACAAAAACATAATGCAAAACACATTTTATAAGCACCACAAGACAAGTCAATACATGTTAATTATCTATTAATCTGCCCTTTTTGCAGAGGGTAGTAGGAAGCACATGTGTTGGGTCTTGTGCTTCACAGTACCCCGTATACCCCGGGTCCGCAGGGATGATTGCATCCCTCCCTGGTGATACACAGAGTGCCATGGGGCTCAGGTGCCCCAATGAGTTACTCTGGCTTAACACCACGGCTAAGCAGTACTGCTTCACTGGGGCCGTGCTTTTAACCTGCAACAAAAGCAAGGTAAAACATGTTCACTTGCATCTCAATAACAGAGCCTTGAGTTAATGCATTTTATGTCTTATCTGCAACAGATGAAGAATATGCATGTGCTCAGTAACTACATTTTTGTTGACCTGTAGTAATTTAAACTGCTGTAACTTGATTGTGTCTCTGGACCTTTCATCTACAGGGCTTTTACATCTCTCTTTATCTGTGTTCTGTTTGAAAAATAATATTTGGGATTTTTAGGCACTATCAAAATTAATAAACAATGATCTCATAGTAATTTAGAAATGCCACTTTTGAAAGCTGGCAAGAAAACATGACATGCTCAAAGTATTGCTAATCTTGCGTGTGTGTGTGTATTTGGGGGAGGGGAGTGTGCTGCAGTCCTAAGTACCAGACATAATTAGGATGATTAGTCAAGGTTGACTACACCGTAAATTATAGGGAGCAAAGAGTGGTGCTTGAGTGATGCTTTGTGGTGCTAGGAAATGATTCATGTCTAGAAAGGATAAATATAGAGTCTTAAATGAATTATCATATATTGTATTTAGTAACAGCAGCAGAAACAGTCTCATTTTGTATTTACAGTGCACCTAAAATTCCAGGGCTATGATTTTCAAAAGGCCACTTTCCGTTTTATTTAGGCAACCAACAGCTATTGACTTTGCTTGCTTGACTAAGCTTACCTTAGAAATTCCAGTGACAGCAGTGGAGGTTTTCAGTTCACCCAAAAGTGCGGGTATGGAAAACTGCAGCTTAAAGTGATGTCTCCTGTGAACAACACAGAGTTGCTGTGTTTATAACAGGTAGCTGTAGGCAGCAAGGAACTGATGTTCAAAAATCATAGAATCATAGAATCATTTAGGTTGGAAGAGACCTTTAAGATCATTGAGTCCAACCGTTAACCCAGCACTGCCAAGTTCAGCACTAAACCACGTCCCTAAGTGCTACATCTACACGTCTTTTAAATACCTCCAGGGATGGTGACTCAACCACTTCCCTGGGCAGCCTGTTCCAGTGCTCGATAACCCTTTCAGTGAAGAAATGTTTCCCAATATCCAATCTAAACCTCCCCTGGCACAACTTGAGGCCATTTCCTCTTGTCCTGTCGCTTGTTACTTGGGAGAAGAGACCGACCCCCACCTCACTATAACCTCCTTTCAGGTAGTTGTAGGGAGTGATAAGGTCTCCCCTCAGCCTCCTTTTCTCCAGGCTAAACATCCCCAGTTTCCTCAGCCGCTCCTCATAGGACTGGTGCTCTAGACCCTTCCCCAGCTTCGTTGCCCTGCTTTGGACATGCTGCTGCACCTCAATGTCTTTCTTGTAGTGAGGGGCCCAAAACTGAGCACAGTACTTGAGGTGTAGCCTCACCAGTGCTGAGTACAGGGGGATGATCACTTCCCTAGTCCTGCTGGCCACGCTATTTCTGATACAAGCCTGTGGGCCCAGATGCTCAACTACCCATATGTTTAACAGACGTAGGCATGGGCATGAGACCTCTTGGGAGAAGATGACCATTTTTCATTCTTTACTTGCACGTTGCTTGGCACAATAGCATCCTTGAGGGCATCATTTGTTTATTCGAAGCATTGAATAAATACAATGTATTGAGTAAGTAATAAGCTGATGTTCCCTTCTGATCAGACAATTATGTCAGGTTTTAAAATGCCTTGTTTTGTAAATGTTGTCTTTACCAGAATGAAACAAAATGTATTGCACTCAGAAATCCAAGCGCAAGACCTTCATGCCTTAAAATCACAGTCCTATTTGTTGTATAAGCCTAGCAATATAGGAATGTTACTACCTATCTTCTGTCCAGGCGAGGGCAATAGCTCCTATGTATAAAGGGGCCTTGAAAACCAGTAGCCTTTATACTACATTGTTTCGTAATGTTTCACTACCTAGGAAATATCTATGAACCTTTTTATATCCCACTGTTGTCTGGTGGCTGAGGGTGGCAAGTAAAGGACTGAGCAATTATTATGCTTTATATATAACAGTGATGTTATTTGCTGTAATCTCAAATGCTTGAATTAAAATATAGATAAGAAAAAATACAACATGACCTCATGCTGGTATCTCTGAAATGGATGGTCATAGAGCACAGCCAGGAGCTTTGTGACATGTCACTTGTTTGGATCACCAGGGAGCCCAAGGTCTCTGTTCCTTAAACTTCTCTGGGCATAGGAGATGTTATGGTTACTCAATTTATTTTATTTTACCATTATTTTGAATTGAAATGTCACAATAAATAAACTCAGTGATAAAATATAGCTGGAATTATCCTTATGGTTATGGATAAGGAAACAAAATTACCTAATACATCACGTTTTTCCCACGCCTGTGTTTTTGGCTTCCATTTGCCCAAGAAATGTTTTGGAATTTTTAGGGAATTTCAACCAAATCAGACAAAGAGGAAGAAGACTCAAAGTAAGGATTCAGAGAGGATTCCTACAGGTTTTATGGAAACAGGTGTCTGTGTAAAAGAGAAAGGTGCAAATGAATGCCCCCGCTGAGAGAAAGGCTGCAGCACAGTCTCCGCTGTATTAATAGAAATAGGAAATACAGGAGAAACAGCCATACTGAGGACCCCAAGAACAGGATAAGCCTCTGCTGGAGTTTGTGCTATATTGGACACAGGATGGTCCAAGCATGAGAGACAGCCACGGGAAAGCAGGTTTCACAAGTTACGCAGTTCACAGAAGCCCTTGGCTTTAGACCCTCACCCCCAGAAATTACAATTCTATTTGAATTCAGCATCATAAGAAAATGCCTATGAATTGGAATACTTGCACTACGGTCAGAACACTTAAGAGTGTTTTTATTTTGTTTTAAAGACTTGTTTTTATGAGTTCCACAAAGTTCCCTCAAAGGTTACACACAGAAGAAATAATTTGTTCTTAAATTTCTTAAAGTCAAGAAAAATCACCCAAATTTTGTTTTCTTTTTAATAGCTAATGAATTTCAAAATAATACTCATTGGAGTTTTTCAAGGCAAATGAACAAGTTAGGCATGCATCTCCTGCTGGCTTTCAGTGGGAACTCAACAATTCACTGTCATATTTTTACTTTAAAAATCTCCCCCACCGGTATGCAAGTATTCATTTAGGCAGGACTGATTTTTGTATAGAAGGAAGTGCCAGAACATTAACACAACTTGCAAATAACAGAGGGCTCAGCTGGGTGGTGAACTAGGTCCTGTCTCACCATGCCACAGCACTCTCACAACAGCTAATCCTGGATTTAGGCATCCAGCACTAGGAGTGCAAACTTGAAAAATGCAGCTGGTGACTTTTTGCTTTATTTTTATTTATCTCCTCTTCTTAAAAAGTCTCCAGGCTGGCTAGAATTTCACAGCAAGGCCCCCTGCAGCCAGTGGGAGCAAAGTAGTTGGTTGGGGTCGGAAAATTTTGGAGAATCAGAATGATCCAATCTTCATCATTACTGATCCTCTTGGTTCATACTTTATTTCTGTTTTGGGAAGTTGTCACCGCCTCAGTACGGCATCCCTTAAAGGTCACCCATGAAACTTTTCAGATTTTTAAGAGCCCTCATTTTATTCCAGTTCATCTGGTAACAAAAAGGTGGGGGTAGCACAGTGCTGTACCTGCCACAGGTGAGACGGGGCAGGCCGCGGGGAAGGGAAGCGTGGCAGGGACTCGAGTGTGCCGGCTGCTGCTGGGGCCATGCGTGTGGGCCCACATGCAGTGAGATGGCTCTCCTGCATCCTTCCACCAGATTAGCTGGCAGTGGGGGCTCTGTCCTGGGCATAGGACAGGATCCATTACCTCTTCCCTGAAATAGGAGTTACTGGTCCAGCACCTGAACAGCCTCAGGACCAATGTTTTCCTTTCTCCTTGCCTAAAACCACCCCTTCCTAGGGATCTAACCTTGCAGTTCACTGCTTTGGAGACAAGGGATGGTGGAAGCACACCAAAACTCAGGTTTTGCAGCAGGTTCTAAATTCAGTTATTGCTCTGAAGTCATTGCTATAGTCAACACCAAAACCATATAGACTCAGATGCACTTCCCCGCTTTCCTCATTTTTGTGTGTTCTTTGGGATCAAGGCAGAGTTCTTGCAGGTCTGGCTCTTTCTCACTCTTACTGCCTATGTCTTCTCTTCAGGACTTGGGAGCCTTTTCTGCTCCTCTTTGTCTGGATTTCTTTTTATCTCAGCTGGTCTTGCAATTAACAAATATCCATCTGTTATAAAAGCATGCCCCCACCTCCTGTTTCCTGCACATGGCGTCTTTCCCAGAATGTACAGTCCCTTTGGTGTTTTCATTTTCAATTCCCCGCCACTGCTTTCTGCTATACCCTCACTTGTCAGGTGACCCCGAGCAGCCTCTGAAGTGATCTAAGTCCCTACCTGATGATCAGCAGCTTAGTTCTCTTCCTTCCCTGTCCCTTATTTGTTTATCAGACGTAATAAATGAGCTAGTAGCCTTCTCTTTGTCCAAGGCTGTTGCAGTTGAACAGGCTATTGGCAATGTTTAATGACCCCTTTTTTTATTAGCCCTATGCAAAGGCACAAAAGTTTCTCCCATCGCCTCCTGTGGATTCTGGGACACTGTAAGCCAAAGGGAGCCAAGAAAGAAGATTGCCTGCACAGAACAGAGTTTGTAGTCTCACAGACATGCGGAGAGAGTCCTCTGTAGCAAGCAGAATTCACAAGCTGTATGTGGAGAGATTGCCCAAATTGTCACTTAAGTTAACATGAATTTTTATAGTCTTTCCCTAGGAACATATATTACTTTAACAAAATAAAAAGACTTTCCCCTTATCAAGCATTATTCTTTTACATTTACAGTTTGCCTGACATACAGGAGTAATATTCCATGGTTTGCTACAACTTATAAGTTTATGACCCTTCTGTGGCAGATCAGACTAAACATAATTCATTCACAGCTACTTAGTGTTCTGGGAAATAAACCCCTGAACTTAAATAACTATAGTGTGACCTCTGTAAAATATTATTTATGGGTTAAGAACTATTATTATGCACATATCAAGATGTGCCAAAGGTTATAAAACAAATACTAGTCAGCAAACTGCACTGTTTACTGGCCTAGTCACTCATGGCTTTCTTTCTGGTTATAGTCTTACAAATATCCGTAAATGGCGAAAACTATTACTTGGCTGCCTTGGTAATTAGAATGAAGTTGATGCTATGGACCACTAAGGATTCAATAACAAATAATTCTCTGTCATAAACAGAATGCCAAAATATAGCTACGCAATCCAGTTGAAAAACATGGTGTTTTCCATTAAAAAACATTGATTGCCACAAGGGTGCAGCCACTGTCAAAATCAGCAGGGAAATGACAGCCATTCATCTGCTATTCATTTTGTAAATCAGTCGATCGAATGCAGGGAGAGAGCTCCAAGCACGCATGTAAGGCTTCCAAAAGGGAATTTCAGGTTCTGTTTTTGATATCTGCCAACCCATGAGGGTTTTGGGGAGCGTGTGAGTGTGCACTCATTGCACTGCTTGTTCGTGTATAATCCACCTATATCAGAACACATCTTGTGCACAAGGCTCCTAAAATGTTTTACAGGCAAAGCTGTATAGACACATACATCAGAAATGTTCATATTAGTCAAAACCACATCATAAAATTTTATGTGAGAAATCTGTCATGGTTTATTCCCCCTCCTACTCCCCACCCCACCCCCCACTCCCCCCAAAGGAAAAAAAAAAGGACAAAAAAGGTTCGAATGAAAAATGAACCACCAACTCTATCTGGACAAGTTTTATAACAGTCACATTTAATGTTGCAGGACGGATCCTTATATCCCTTTTTCAGACAGGAAAGTTCCCCAGAAATGTCAATGGGGTTTCAATAATCTCTGCAGTAAGGACAGATGTAAGTACCTGCATACAGGTTTTCCCAGCTCTCAAATCAAGTCCAGTAGTGCTCAGCTGATAAAAATCCCTTCCGTCCAACTTGCTTTTTAGACATCAGGGACAATTTCAGGCATGTAAGGTAGATGCTAAGTAATTAGTATGGTGAAGCAAATACTTTTTCCGCCCTCTGAAGAAAACTTTTTTCTATTATTAATTCAGGGGTTTTTTCTTTTCTCCTTTTACTACAAAAATGCTGTGTGAGTAAGAGAGCTGGTACCAAAACAGCAAACAGCCCTGTGGTTAGGGCAATCCCTAGAGATGTTGAAGACCCAAGTTCAAGTCCTTTTGCAAACCTAAGATTTACAGCTTGGTGTGCCACATCCCACGAGAGTGCCTTGTCTGCTGACCTGTCTCTAATGCTGACCAAAATCCCATCCTGGGCTGAGCCAATGTTCCCTCTGGGAGCTGGGTGGAAACCAGCACCTTTCCTATCAGAGGGCTTTGTATTGGTGGAATGTTTCAATCCATTTTGCTGGACAAGTCCCTGCTGCCCTACCAGTTAATAATTCTTCTACTGTGTTTGCTGTGAGGGACGTCAGGCTGTTACATATCTTAACATTTCCTTCATAATTTGATCCGATTACATCAGTGATGCCCCTAGAGCAATTCCAAATATTCGTGAGCCATAATTTTCATTGGTTTGAGGCTGCTGGATTTTTTTTAGGGTATACAAAGTTGTTGTACATTTTTTCCCCATATCTATTCTATCCTGGGGATATACTGTCCTATCTGATGCAGTTAGCGTCCACCTTCCGTATTCCACCTTCACTGGCCTCTAAAGAGCTGTGAGTAGGGAAGGAACTGTTGGAAAGTGGGTGCTAATGGAATGAATCTGAGAGGAAACGTTTCCTGCAGTTTCCAGTGTAAGAATGTAAATGAAAGATCCCGGTTTAGTAGAAAGCAAACCAAGCAAACCAGGTCTTGCACCAATATGGAGCAGAACGAGGGTAGGGAGTTTGCTTGCTGTAGCCAAGAGTTGTCTCTTCCCATTGAAGTGAGATGGAGTTGCATGAATTCCAGGACAATATCCCTAATCTGGATGAAAAAATGACTGTTAGCATAGCCAGATATGTGAGCCAAACTGCTCACTAAGTCCTTCTGAGCTTCCCTTAGAATATGCCAGGTGCAGACTTAGCCACCCATCTCCAGGGATATGGGAGGTATTGGAACAGGCAGAGCTTGAAGTGCTGGGTGTATTTTCCATCGACATGAAAATAGGTGACATTTCCAAACATTTGATTCTTTTCGCTAGGTCACAGTTTAGGCTAATGTTTACTCATGCTAGGTCTTTCCTGTGACCTGCTTTAGTTTAGCTGAAACTGGACTGCAGGGGACCTGGCTTTCAGAAGAGCTGTGCATCCATGTTTGTAACCTAGCCGGAAAAAACAAACCACGGTGAAACCAGGGCACGCTGTGAACATACGGCATTGAGATAGTGTGAGCCAAGGAGAAGGACCCTGGTAGGGGAACTGGGTGACCTAGGTCCTACTCCTGGCTCTGTCCCATCTGCAGGGTATTCTCACTTTTACCCTCTTTGGTCTGTTTTCTTTCTTCCCTTATGCTTTGTCTGTTTTGATTGCAAGTTATGTGGGACAAGCTGTGTGCTTCTTACTAGGTGTTCATCCAGTTCCTAGCACGGGGCAGTCCTATGCTTATTTGACTCCCCTCAGGCACTGCTGCAATGCAAATAATATTAGATAACTGAACATTTTTGCTCTTATCCCTTTAATAAGATTAAATATGTATTTTAAGTGTGAGCTTCTGCAGGCTTCCTGTTTTTTTTCATTTACTCCCCAGAGTCATTTTCGACTTTGATTGCACAGGAGGCTTTAACATTTATGTCCTTGGAAGAGGCTGGAGCTGTTAGTTGAAAGCACAGCCGTATGCTGCACGGTGCGGTCCCAGCCTGCCCAGGGGGCTCCTCTAACTAAACAGAATCAAATTAAAGCGCATCATAAAATTACAGCATGCTTTTCTGTAAACTTTGATTTTTACTTTCCTGGGCCTGGCCTTCAGGTTTCATTAGCAGCAGCACTCAGCAGAGCTCCCTGCGCGGCACCGCTGCGGGCTGAGGGTACCCTCTAGCGGAACAGGCGCCGGCAGCAGTGAACGCAGCGGCTGCCGAGGGAGGGCAGGGATGCTGTGCCTTCCCAGGGGCCTTTTTAGGGCCGATGAGAAATAAGGGGGAATGAAGTGCTGACTCTGGACCCTGCCTATCTGTGCTTTTCACCCTGTGCAAGGGTGACAGGGTGTAGGTGGGTTTTGGGGTGATGTTTAAAGGGAGAAGTATGTTGCCTTAATCCATCCAAACTAAGGGCTTTGTGGTCCTCAGGCCTAGTGGGAATAGTGCAGTGCAAAGAGGGACACAACATCATTAGTATTTCCTCCTGTCTGCCCATAGTGCTGGCATGGTGGTACCCTCAAGGCTTGTTCTCCAGCCTTACAGGATCACACAGCCTGAGCGTGATACTTGCCCAGTCAGTTCTCTTCAGGCTGGCTGGCCCTGCTGGGAAAATTGCTACCGTTGTCCACGGAAGGGGTAGGCCTTCCAGAAATGAAGCCCCCTGTCATGTGAGGCAAAGGAATTCTTTGGTGTCCCAATTTTTGCAGCCTATCCCTCTTCAAAGGGACCTAGTCCAGCGCTGAGCTCAGTTCCCAGGCTTCTGTACCTCACTGCCACACCACTGAGATAAATTAGTCTGGCTGATCTCTGTCCAGCTGGGGATCTGTCATGTTGTTTACATTCAGAGCTCAGCAGTCTGCAGTCCCGTTTGACTCTCTCTTCACTACCAAACGTTACTCTTCTGGAAGGGCTGACTTTTTTAAGCAATACAAGGGCATTGGCAACACAGCTGTTTTCTCGAAGGATTATGAAAAAGCTTAGAATATCTAACAAGAGCACAACATGGATGCAGAAGGATGCTCTCATGCTGCAAATGCCTAAGCTTCCTTCCCTTACATAGCATTATACTTCTCTTGCCTTGCCTTATGGCTGGCCATACTTCACTAGCTGTTGCTTGGTTTGAAAACAAAAGGGGT
Organism: Phoenicopterus ruber ruber; assembly: GCA_009819775.1. Taxonomy (NCBI): domain Eukaryota; kingdom Metazoa; phylum Chordata; class Aves; order Phoenicopteriformes; family Phoenicopteridae; genus Phoenicopterus; species Phoenicopterus ruber. Next base: position 7,777,777 of record CM020219.1, read on the forward strand.
AGCTCCATCTAGAGGTCTTTGATAGAGAAGAAAACCTGGTGTAGCTACACCTGATTTCTAAATGTCTTACAAGTAAGATTTTGGAGCAGGGCCTCGAAGTTTTAGAGAAATCCTGAGATACTCCTTTTTTCCCCTGCTTGTTATTCAGAGCGAGTTGCAACTCAGCAAGAGCATTCATATGTGTACAGTTTGCTGCCTGTGTGCACAGTTTGGGGCTTCCCAGCAGAAATGGGATGGACGGGGAGGTCCTCACTATTATTTCTCCCTGTTTCTTCACAGACATTTCAGAATTTCTCAGTGCGATATGTGAGAGAGGGCTGCACTTGAGCCTACACTGGTATTTATTGGCTGAGCCTATACTCTTAATTCAAAAGACAGGGAGAGTATCACTGTGGTAACCACCATGGGGTGGGGATGGGGCCATGCAGGTAACTTTTACTCGTAGGTGTGCACCAACAGAGGTGTTACGTTAAGTAATTAGGAATGTGACAGTTTGTCTCAATGAGTGCTTGGAATGGCATCTTGGTATCACAGAGTTCTTATGATTTACTGAAATTTTAAAGAGCTCAGTAAAAGTGCATACACAGCAGGTTTTCTTCCTATCAGTAATGATTAAAGCAGAAACATAGATATATGTCTGATACACAGCATATCCCAGAAGTGGAGCCCTGCCACAGCATTTTAATCATATGTTGGGGGATGTTTCGGGGTTTGGTTCTGAACAAAAAGGAGAGTTCTTTGTAATGGACTGGAGAAAAATAATCTATATTCCTTATGTAAAATTTAAAGGTTAAGAATGCCCAATACCTCCTACGTGTTTCTTTTTCTTCTAGTCACCTAGTCCAGATAATTGTTCCCTTTTATATTCCCATTATATTCTCTATAGTACACTCACCTCAGTATATTTTAAACTCCATTCATTCTAAGCCTTTTCTGCTGCCTTTTCAACTTCCATCTGCTCTATAGGTATTAAAGATGATAGCTCTTGTGGTTACTAGAAAATGTACAGATAAATGGAGATTATTGGTGATCTGCATTTCAGTGGAACGGAGTTCTACACTTGAGATGAAGAAAAGAATGTGCAGTTCTTGGCAGATGGGACTTTTTTTTTAAAATGAGAAAAAGGAATTTAATGAGAGACATGGCAGGAAACTGAAAGATCAGGTTAAGTCTTGACCGAAAAAAGAACTTTGAGGGCTTGCTGATCCTTTGCCAGTGTTAAAGGAGTTAACTCAGTTAGGTATTATTAGCTAATATAATGAGTCTGCAACATGTAGTCATAACAGTCCCATAACGTTAACAATACATTTCTTTTTCTCTCCTCTTTAGCCTACTTACTGTTAAACAATATCTACTATTGTTTTAGCACAGGTCATAGTTCAGTCTTTTGAGGACTTAAATAAAATGCAAAGTTAAACTACTCCGGAAAAGAAAAACATCCTTCTTCTTAAAGAATAATATTCATATTAGATAAACATTTCTGGGGAACATTTGGAGTGCTAGTTCTTAAACAGATCTCTGGCAACCACTGCAGTGGTTTTGTTTACCAAGCTCTCCATCATTTGCTGTTTCACCTATTTCAGTTTCAGACTCTTCCGTGAGGACCAGGGAGTTGGGCACAGTTCATGCTGGTTTCTCACAGAGATTATTCTTCACCGAATGCCAGCAGACAGGGGGGTCACTTTGTCTTCTCAGGACCAGAGCGTGGCAGCCCTTGAAGCTGCCTGCCAAAGTTCTCTGAACCTCCTCAGGAACACAGCCCCCAGCTCTCCATAGCCAGCAGAGTTCCTCTCCCAGAAAGGTCTAGATCACAGCTCTGACTTTCTGTATGTAAAGCAAGGACTGTGGGGGCTCCTCTGTGTTCGAATAGTCCTGCTGATCATGGAAAATCCTAGGATTTGTTATGTTCTGTGCTGTATCAGGAGCTGAAAGAGGCAGAGATGCTCTTTTTATTCTACCCTGTTACCGCAAGGTAAGGAGAATGCATACATGCCTGACGATCTGGGGCCATTCCTAGCAAGTTTCCGCTGACGTCAGCTTCTTAATGGCATAATGTGCACATCCTTGGGCTCCTTAAATACTTCTTAAATTTCTTGTCCGACTCGTTTTGTTGCACAATGTGTTAGCACGTGCTAGCTTGGTAAAGAGGGTAGGAAGGAAGTTGTTATCAGAAGCTGATTGATAGGAGGGAAGTTGTATCAGAAGTGCCTTGTTTATAGGCAGGAGCAGATAAGCTGACTCATATCTTTCAATCCCCAGCACCACAACACTACACATCCTCATGCACATACCATGTGAGACACAGGCATGGGCATATAGAAGAGGCTTTAACCTCTGCCCCAGGGATAATAGAAACACTTTCTAATCATCTGTGCTGGTCGTACAAACTAGTAGTGTCTTGAGCTTGTTCTTAGCAACTTCTCTCACCTTTTTCCTCTTGATGTTCCATTGGATCAATTGGCTGCCATAGCATCCAAATGGGTTTGCAGATAGCACTGGGCTGATGTAATTTCGCCAAATTTGCACTCCATGACCATCCTCTGACACTTTGTGTGTAATCAAACCATGATAAGACCCTATTTCACAAGCCAAATGAGAAGATGATTGGTGGGGCAACTCCAATGCAACGTGCTCATATACCGCGTTGTGAATCACTTTATTTGGAGGACTGTGGCCTTTCTTCAGACAGTTAAACACCAGGCGGTATCACGTGTGCCACTGATGCACCATGCCACTGTGCTGGTTGTGGCCCTGTCTTTCTGATTGACCCAAGCCTTTAGTGAACAGGTAGGATCATTTATACTAGGTGTATCCTTACGTCTTTGTAGAAGAGAACTTGTACCTGTAAGTACCATTAATAACTGCAGTGCAGTAGACGAAGACCAATAGCTCAGAAATCACGTTACTTCAATCTCATTAAATATACCCATCCCCACAGAGGGTAAACCACAGTCACCTCACATAGCTCTACCTCTGAAGTACTGATAGCTGTCTTGCAACACCAGTCAGGTCTAACACTGATAGGTGGGAGTCTGGAAGATCCTGTTTCCAAAGAGCACTAACAACACATTTCTGGGTGTCTCCTCCCTCATTTGTGTATCGTGGCACTGCAGGTTGACAAAAACTGTTCAGACTGCTTGATGAAAGCCACTTTCATGACAAGCTGTTGCCGGTCCTTCATGACAATTTGACACTGGTATTGTTTTTCCATTGCTTTGAACTGAATCGGGGTGAAGAAAGCAGAGCAAGTAAGGTGTGCATTGGGGGTCTTCAGCATTCGGAATGTGGAAGGTCCTTCAGATCTTGATAATACTGGGTAATATTCCTCACATACAAGCGTTTGCAAGATTGTGGCTCTAAGCTTATCTGTAAACCACAAGGTCAGAAGACAATTATCTGGACTAAATGTCTGTGCAAGGCAGAAAGAGATCACCCTTACTTGATGCATCAGTTCCAATGAAGAGGAAGTAAAAGATATTTTTAAACTTGATTGTTGGATTTCCGTGAATTAGAGAACCATGAATGAAGCAGAAGATTTTACAGCCTCCTAGATACACATTAATGTATCTTTTACTTAAATCCCATTATGATATATGTGCTGCCCAACAAAAAGATACAGAAAAATCAGAAAAGCAGAGGCCGCACCAGATGCCTGGTGCCTTGGAGCTTTCTAGTTTAAAGGAGAGGTTTGTTGGGCTAGGTGGGGCTGGCAGGAGGGGCTGGCATGTGAACTGACTGTCTACATGGATGGCTTGAACCCATTTCTGCGTGTGTCAGTCATGTTTGGGAATAAGCGAGGAGCTAAATTATAAATAATAGGGCAAGACTGCTGGGAAAGAAATAAACCCCAGTAAACCAAAACAATCAGTTTGTTCTCCAGTGTTTCCTGTACAAGTAATAAAATCTAATAACTGAGTTGCTGTTAACAGTTAATGACCACTGCATTTGTTAATGGACCCAGACAAATGAGAGCAGTTTAATACAACAAACAGGCCACTAGTTGTATTAATGGTTGGCTTGTAGGAGTTAGTGCTCTTATAAACGATATTCTGCAGTTTATAATACCAGCACTTTATAAAATGACCTGGTGTTTTCCAAAAAATAAAAAATAATAAGGATCAGGTGCGTCCAATTTACTCATGGAAAATAAGTATGCATGCTCACTAAGAAAAGCTGATATTAGGTTAAATCTCTTTTTCTAGTTTGCACTGGAATAAATCAGGAGCAACAGCAGACATACAAACCAGGGCTGATTCTTGTATAGCTTAAATCAGTGGCAGCTTTGCTTTTGACTTCAGTGAGTTTTGGATTGATCCCGTAATTATTATCATTAGAGAGGAATTTGATCTTTTTTCTTTTTTTTTTTTTTCCCCCAGACCACAAATGATTCCACACATGGGATATGCAGTTTTTAGCAGCTGTCATTATTTAGAGGTTTAACAAGCACTCTTATAGAAAGAACTATAAAAGGGAAGTTGTATAAATAGACTAAAATTAATAGAGGAACCAAATAGAGTTAGTTCCTGCTTCACTAGCCTCTACAGCTCTTTTAATTTTTGTATTTTTAAAGTGTATTTAACTGCAGTTCCATTTACAAGAAATGTCAGTAGCATTTTTGCAATGGTAGTTGTGAAAGCCAAAGTTTTTCCATTGCTTTACAGACTTACTTCTGAATGTAACCAGTGTTTGGTAGAAATTTAAAGTGGAGCAATTTAAGCATTTGCCCTTAACTTGCCAAATGGGGACGATACTAAATTATTACAGAATTATAGGTTACTGGTGAAGGGAATAATGCACACTTTGGTAGGAAAAAGAAGTGGAAGTTTGTACATGGTGCATGAGCGGGCTCTAATTTGTGTGTAGCTATAGTGTGAGATGAGGCCAGGCTTAAATCATAAACTTACAACAGGGCTTAGCCAAGCTCTTTAGCTTTGTTTGTGGAGCTGAATTGCAAGTTTTCCAGATAGACTCCCAAAAAACATAAGAAAGAACTTGCACAAACTTATCCTTAAGGTTACTGTGACCTGAAGGAAGAATGCAAGAGTAAACTCGGAGAGTTGTTCCCATCTTTGACCATCCACCCACCTGCAGGGAATGGTGCCTAAGCCAGTCTAAAGAGGAGTCACTCCTGAGTTTTCTTACTTAGATATGGAAATTACAATCCAGAGGAACATAATAGGCACACTGGGTCCCTCCTAGATTCATCATACCTCAGCCATGCTGTTCCAAAGAGTGGCCAGTAACTGAGGCTTCAGAGTAAGAAATAAGATGCTTAAGCAGAAAATTATAAGAAATAAGAGAACTACAGAATGGTTCTTCCTCTGTTGAATCCTCTCAGCTGGCAATTTGCGGTTTAAGAAGTTCCTGGGCCAGGGTTTATCTCATGGTCAGTAGCCCCTAGTAAGTCTATCCTCCATAAATATCTAGCCCTTTATGAGGCTATTTATACTTCTGGCCTCCATTTTTGGCAATGAATTGTATATTATAACTATGCATTCTGTGAAAAGGTGTTTGCTTCTGTATGTTTTAAACCTGCTACCTCATAATTTCAGTGAGTGCCCCTTAGGTCTTGTCTGGGAAAGAATGAAAAATCCTTTCCTATTCATCCAGCTCATACGGTTTATGATTGTACAGATGTCCCTCCCATTTTCCCCTTCAGTCATTCTTTCCCAGACCCAGAAATCTTAAGCTAGGCAGTCTCTTGCCCTTCACAAACCTGTTTCATGCCTTTGATCATCTTCGTCATCTTTTTCTGTGCCTGTTCTAGTTCTACTCTGCATTTTTTGAGATGGAGGGAGCGGACTTGCACACAATATAAATGGTATGGGTGTATCATTTAGACAGTGGCTGAGTGACGGTTTTGGCTTTGCTCTCAGTTCTGTTTCTAATAATTACTAATAGTCTATTTGTCTTTTTGATAGTCGGTGAGCACTAAGCTGTTTTTTCCAGGGGGTTCTCCACCACTACACTAAAATCTTCTCCTGGAGTGGTAGAAGGTTAGCAAGGTTGCCTATTACCTGCTTGTTTATCCTGTAATTTACCTGTAATTCAGATTGTATTGCCTCATGTGCTTTATTTTGTATTTGTTGCCATTGCATGCCATGCACCATGCTGCTGCTCAGGCACAACATCAGGAGATCTGTTTGTTCCTCTCAGTCGGTTTCTTGAACAACTATGTGTCATCGGCCGACTGCTCAGGAAACCATGCAGCTTGGCAGGAAGAGCTAGGAAGAGCTCAGCCTCCCTGAACACTTGAGGGCACAAAATGAATCAACTTGCCATGTCTGGAGCCAGGTCTCCGAGCTCCTGCTGGGGAAGAGAAGAGAAGCCATGCTCCTGCGGACCTGCCTGGCACCGAGAGCTGCGCAAGGAGGTTCAGTGCAGCCATCACCAGATGGTGCTGCTGCATTCAGCCTTGCAAGGTCATTGTGCACGGGGATGTTTTGATTCTTGGAAGAAAATACTGAACTGGGGATGTTTTTCCGCTGCTTGGATGTCTGGAGAGTAGGCAGGGTATGTTCTGACTTCATGTCACTAGTCAGTTCTCTTTGAGAACAGGACATTAGGGCTTTGGCTGGGAGTTCAGAATAGGGGTGTGTTCAGACGCTGTTTGAGATGATCTGTTCCAGACTGGTTCAAGTGGAGAAACAAAATTAATTAGATTCACATCATATGAGTCCACAGGATTGATTTTTTCCTCCAGTGGAAAACTGGCTAGCAACGGGCACTGCTGCTCATCAGAAATATTTATCACTATAGCTCACCTGTTTTTTCCATATGTTTTACAATACTTGCTGTTTTTTTTAAAGGCCCAGGTACAGGAATCATGTTATCACATGAGACTTCAATGAACCAATGTAGGAAAAAATTCTTTATGTCCCCTTTCCTACTGTTATTATGTATGAAACTCTAGTGCAGCCAAGTACCTCACCTTGTGTGATTAAGCTGAGGAAACAGCACTGTTGGAACCTTTCACTAGCAGATTTTAGTATTCTCCCTGTTTGTGCCAGTAAATATGTGAGCCAGTCATTACTTCCTACAAGTTGCTTGGGAAGACTTTCATCTCTGCTTCCTCAGAAAACTGAGGAAAAGGTCAAGAGAAAAATTTTGACAGTATTACGGCAGTTTGTGATTGTAATTCATATTTATCTATTAATTATAGTTTCTAACCTCCAAGAGCTCTCGTGAATCTAAGTTGATATTGAGACTTCTAAGAAGGGTTTATCTGCGGCGTTGAGGGAGCCTACAGAGGTTTTAATTTCCAAAAGGCAAATAGATCCAGCACAAGAAACTTAGAGGCAAACCAGACATGCTGGGCTAAGCCAAAATTTGTTCTTTTTTATCAACATTCTTCATCGCTATTGCGCTGAGCTCTTTGAAGGCCTCTAAGCAAAGTAAAACCTACGTTTGATGATTTGGAGTTTAGAGAGTGAGCACTTCGGCCTTTATAAGGCCTTCAGCCTCACCCTGTGGACATTCATGCTGGGTGCTTTAAAGTTCAGGCTGTCTTTAAGTCCCGTCTGCAGCCATTACAGAAAGTCCTGCTGAAGTCTTGTAAAAACTGTGGGTTGCCCATCGTGGTCAGTATGGGTTCTGTCCTGGCTCATACGGACTCCAGGAACAGCTCAAGACTAGGAAGGGTAGAGGTTGAAGTGCAAAATGACAAATAATGATGCTCTTCAGAAGGTAAATGAGGGGCTTTTTTATTTTATGGTGTCATGAAAGAGCAACAGTGGTGAATCAAGAAATTAAAGTGATAGCAGATATACAGCTGGTAAAAAGAAATGTTTATTTCTGACCAGACCACTGTTGTGGGATGGAGGAATCCAAGAAGGTATGAAGATTAAGAACAGGACTGGATATCTGTAGGGAAAAGAAAACTACCCAGAATGATCATAGTTAATGCTAAAATGCATTTCAGAAGGAACATCAACCCAACAAAAAAAAAAAAACCTAAATCTTGAAGTCTTTTATGGGAACAGACTACTCTGTGTTTAACCTTCTGTTAAAACACCTGGAGCTGGTCACTCCTGGAGACAAGATCCCGGACTCTGCGGTGGCTGGATTTTGTGCAGTTTGGCCATTTCTAAGATTAAGCTTGCGTTCCTCCCCAGGATGAACTGTCCTAACCAAGCTAAAAAACTCTTAAACACTGCTTTTCTCCAGTAACAGTGATAGATCAAAGAACCTAAAAGCCTTGCAAGGAGACCTGTCAAAAGTCTGATTTAAGGGTCTACAAGTTTTTCTGGCAGAACTGTTGCTTCCATGTGAGGAATGATCACATTACTGAACCTGTTCCACCTGCTCTCTCCTGAGGAGGCAATGGGAGCCCTGCTCTGTCTGAGGCTGGAAGGAGCCTTGGCTTGGTGCTCCTGCAAAACGTGGGGTGTCTAGAAGGAGAAAAGGGTGTGGGGAGCAGGGCAAGAAGGAAAGGGGGTGGGAAACCAGAGGCAGTCTGCTAGGGAATGAGTAGAATGTGAAAGATGAAGGGCTGAGGGGAGAGGAATAGGCTGGAAAAGTAAAAGAAAAGAAAAAATGAAAGAAAGACGCGCAGACACACACACACACAAAGAGGCTGCACGCTCTCAGCCAGCCTTGGCACCATCCGGCGGCGGCGGGGACTTTCAAATGACCACATCTTCTGCTGCCGCGGGGACTGCAACGTAACGCAGACAGTGTCGGCCAAACAGCATCACCAGGAAAGCAGGATTTCATTGCTCCCCTGCTCAGTCCACACCATTTCGCTGTGAACTTTGGAAAGTAATTAAACGTATTTAAATCCTGACTTTATTAAGTGCAATGAAAAACCAAAAGAAATCCACCCCAAAACAAACCCTGCTCGCCGAGTGCCAAGAATGTTAATCATATCCAATTAACCCCAAACGGCAGAGTTGTAACAATAACCTTTTCAAATAGCAAAAGCAACGTATCTTTATGTTCTCTCTACTCGTTCTCCTCGTTAAATGCGTGCTCCAGCGTTACGAGGCTGTAAAACGCCTGCTAGAAAAGACAAGGTACAAAGTAGCTGAGGAGATGCTGCTGCGCTGTTTTAACTCCTCTCCCCATGCAGTTGCACCGCAGGTACGACCAGGTGCAGCCTCAGCCCTCCCCCACGAGGTGTGAAACGGGGCGGGAAGGGGCTGCGGCAGCGGGGGGGGCGTTTGGGAGACCCGGGCGGAGCCGCGCCGTGCGGGAGGGCCGCGCCCCGGTACTTGCGGGGAAAGGCGGACCGTCTGCCGGCGCAGCGCCGGGGCAGGCTGCTTGCCCTGCGACCTGGCACTGCCGTGGTTTTCCCCGCCGCGCTTCTCACGGCTCGGCCGGCGGCTCCCTCTCGCTCTCCGCCTCTCGGAGGGGCTCCTGGCTGCTGCCGGCCGCACCTGTGCTAACGGCGGGGGCTCCGCCCGGCACCGCCGGGCCGAGCCGAGCCGTGCCGTGCGAGCGCCCGTCCCGCCCGCTCCCGAACCCGGACCCGCCCTCGCGGCGAGAGTTCGCGGCTCCTCCCCGCCTGGCGCCGTCCCACGCCCCAGGTGTCCCCCGCCGCGCCGAGCCGAGCCGCGCCGCGCCGCGCCGCTCCCCCTCGGCAGGAGAGGCCCGGGCCGGGCGCTGCGGCTGGGCGGCGGAGCGGCTGCCCGCGGCCGCGGGAGGTGGGCGGTGCGCGGGGGGCGGCGGTTCCGGGGCCCCGGCATGGCCCGGGGGCGGGCGCGCCGCCGCCGCCCGGCCCCCTGAAGAGGCGCGGCGGGGCTGGTCGCTGGCCCGGCTCCGCGGGAGAGGGGTCTGGCTCTCCTCCGGGCTCCCGGGCGCCCCGGGGGGGCGGCGGCCATGTCCGGAGCCATGAAGTTCAACGGGTACCTGAAGGTGCGGATCGGGGAGGCAGTGGGCCTGCAGCCCACCCGCTGGTCACTCCGGCACTCACTCTTCCGCAAGGGCTACCAGCTCTTGGACCCTTATGTCACCATCAGCGTGGACCAGGTGCGCATTGGGCAGACTAGCACCAAGCAGAAGACCAACAAACCCACCTACAACGAGGAGTTCTCTTCCACGGTTACTGATGGTCGTCAGATCGAGCTGTCCGTCTTCCATGACACCCCCATCGGCTATGATGACTTTGTGGCCAACTGCACCTTGCACTTCCAGGACCTCTTGCGCTCTGCGGGCCCCAGCGATAGCTTCGAAGGCTGGGTGAGTAGCTGTCTCAAGGAGAAGCTGGAGCTGGGCTTCTCTCTGAATGAATGAAGGCGCTTGAAGGGTACTTGCAGAGCTGGGGCTTGTCCTTGCACGCTTGCGCTGCAGATGCATGCAGCCCAGTGTGTGTGTCTGCATTTACACAGGTGTAGCTTCATGCATCTGTTTGTGTCCCTGTGCTTTAGATTTGCTTAGAATGCTATTTAGACTGCTATTTCAGCTTTTGCATTTTTAGGACCCTAAGAACAAAAAGTCTGAGCTGTCGTAGCTTGAGGGTCAAGACCCTGCAGCTGAGGGCTGTGAAGTCTCTTCTCTTTGTAGACTAGCAGAGAAGAGACTTGTAATACATAACCAGCAAAGTACACCTGCAGACTCACACAATCATGGACCTTCCCTCTTAGGCTTAGCACACAGAGACATACTTGGAAACTTGGATACCTGGGGTTGGCTGTATTTCTGCTCAGATCTACACATGCAATTGTTTGATGTGTGCACGTGAATTTCTTTGACTTCTTAACAGAATGGCAGGACTAGTCTTGTGTCTATTATGTACACCACTGCGCTGGTTGAACACAGTTTCACTTACAGCTAATTCTAGGTTATTTCCAAGTAGATGTCACTTGCATCTGGCCCAGAGAACCTCATTTATGTCTTAGTCCTAATGGTAAGTGAAAGGAATAGTACAGGCTCTACAATTGTGCTTTTGCTTCCACTACTGTAAAGGAGGAAGAAGTGAATGTATTGATCCAGACAGTAGTTTGCTTGTAAGTGTCAGGTTAAAAAAGAAAAAAAGACATTTCTTCGGGGTAGAGAAGGTGCAGAAGAGCTGAGAATTTCCGAGTCTAATATAGGTATTAACTTTTTGAGGCCAGGAAGTTCAGCATGCGTGGTCAGGCAACCACCACAATAAAATCAGCCGTGGAGGAAAGAGAGCTGACACTGTAGCGAACAGATAAGCATCTCGATCGTATCTGGGGAGAATGCTGGTGCTTTCTGTTCTCAGCCGGTGTCTGGCTGAGGTGTGATGCTGCACCTCTGGGGTGATTACAGGGAAATACCAGTGGCAGGATTGATTAATAGGGGTATATTGGTACTATTTTTTTTTTTTTTCATGTTATGGTGTACTTAGGTACCCTATGGATGGGCACGAGGTTCATGCTCTAAAGGTGATCTCTGTCAGACAGTCACTGATGTGACTTTGTGTTGGGCAGGGGGATCCAAGCTAGCCTCAAAGGCGTTAGCTCAGGTATTGCTCCTGACAGCACAGCCAGAGCAGAGTTCACAGGGGTTTGCTTGGTGGGTGCATACCCAGCTTCTCAGGCTGGTTGTGCTGCTGGAGAGAAACTGCTCCTGGGACTTGTGCTAAAACAGTTTTAAATACAGAATGAACCCCTATGGGCCAGGACAAAGGAGTGAGCTTAGGATAGAGAGCTGTGGTTTTGAGGGTTTTCTTCGTGTTTGATTTGCTGGGGGTGTTTGCTGTCGAAAGAAGCCCTGTCCTCTTGGGAGGCTTCAGTCCTGATCACACTGGGTCTGGCTACACGTGGGATTGGACTGCTCTGTTGCGAAGGTGGTGGCCTTATTTACATTACCAAAATATCTATAATAATATTGCCTCTGATGTGGACACATGCATGTCCAGAGGCCCACTGGTTCTTTCAATTCATATGTCCTGCAGTGCTGATTTTTAAGACGGACGCAGTGCATGGCCTGCCAAGGTGCCTGAAATGTGTCTTTGGTGAGGGGAAAAGTTTCTTATCCCTGCTGGATAGGCACATGTTTTATGAACTCCTATACCTGTGAGTTGATGGGTGCAACGGGGTGGGAAATCAGTGAGTTTTTTAACTAGACTGATGTAAACTGCTGTTATATCTGGGCATGTAGACAGAGACTAAAAGCTGCTGATCTGTTCTCAGCTAGTGTCCAAAAACTACAGCTGGGGTGGATTTACTGGGGAGTGAGCAAGCGCTCATCTTCTGTTCCCTTTCTCCTCTCCCCTCCCTTTTGACTTGCTCCGTTAGCATCTTGCATAGCGAGCAGCCAGGATCACATGATGACAGGGAACAGCATCTTGCCCTGATAATTTAATATGTCTTGATAAATCCAGCAAGGCTGTCATGGGGTTTTGTGTAATCAGAAGGATAGGAAATGCTGGTTTGTACTAACCCAAGATCCATGAACTGCTGGTGCGATACAAGACACCACAAGGGATTTGTAGATGATTTGCAACACCTCCACTCTGAAATCCTTCATACTGCCCTTTTTCCACCCCCAAAGCAAAAGCATATATAGGCAAGGAAGGAGTGAATGGAGTGAGGGGAAAATTGGTGAATCCTCAAAGTTTAACTTGGCTTACGCTTATTTGGCTGTGCACGATTTTTCATTTTGATTTGAAATAGAATTTTGATATTCACTTTTCAGAGACAAGGACAACAATATATTGGTAAATTCCAAATGCTTCATGGATTGATAACAGCCAAACAGGGCTGGGCAGCTGGCTGCCTCTGCTCCCTGAGCTCTCCTCCAGAGCCGAGCTGCCGGCGATTACCTGGGACAGTCCCTCAGCTCACGTGCTGGCCTGAAAGTTTCAGTGTGAGCTCTCAGGCTCTCACGCTGCTCTGTTGACACACGTGGATTTTCTCCTGGTGAAAAAAAGTGATTAGTTGTAACATTGGTCATCACCTCTCATGAGAACTGTAGGAAGTGTCAGCGAGAGGCGAGTAGAAGCAGTTGGTGTGTAAGCAGTGGTGCTTCCCAGGTGACTTGCAGGTACATCACTGCAATTATGACCCCAAACGCTTATGCAGATGAGTAAGTGTATGGACATGAACTGTCTCATCAGTAATGCTTATACACCTGAGTCATCTCACCAGGTACTCGGGCAGAGTCCTCTGATGATGGTTTGCATCAAAATTCTATGTTAGAGTGTCTCTTCAGAGCTGGCTCTTTTTCTTCTAACCATTTTGATTGTTTTCTGAAGACTTTCCAATAAACATATTAGCACGGTCTGGATATTTTTTAATTTGCTTATTAGTTGTTAAACACATTTGACTAACTGTACACAGATCACATCTGTAAGAGCTTATTAACTTCAAGATCCTTCTCTCCCATTTTTTATATTTACTTGTCAAGTTGCAGAGCAGTAGTTTTTATTAATATTGTCAATTAAATGCCATCTTGCCTTCAGTATGCTTTAATGCAGTTAAAACCAGGAGCGATCTCTCCGGTACCATGTTCTTTCTGGTAGGCATTTTCCTGTGTGGGTGTGAAATTGTGCAAACCTGAATGGTAGCATTTTACACAGGTGTGCGTGACCCTGCCAGGTGCAAGGGAGCAGACAATTCAGCTGGCTGCTATCCAAAAGCTGTTATGTTATGATTTACATCAGGGTTGAAACTTGTCTTTTTAAAGCATTTAATTTTGCACTAGCATGTGCTAAGATCTTTTACTCAGCATGTGCGTCTTTAAAAGGCAGTATCTCCTCCTTGACTGTCTCTGAGTGCAGTATAGGAAGCAGTCACATGTCAGTGAAACAACATAAATAATTTGGAGTACTGAGTTGTAACTGAAAGGGGAGATGTTTACAATACATAGGATTATTCCTATGAGTTTTAAGTAGTAGCTGAAGTAATTTTTAAGCTTGGGAAACACTGTTTAGAGATACTGAACTGCATTGTTACTAGGGAATTATTTAATTACGATTGTAAAAATTCTTAGTACCTGGGTAGAGATGTCGTAATTTCTAGGACTTTAACAAGGAGTTAAAATTAAACCTTGATCTTGAAGTAGAAAATTATCAGAGTATACTGAAAGAAATTAGATAACAGATGGACTATAAGATTAATGAGCCAATCACAACTTCCTGATGAGTTTGTTACCATTTGCTCATGTGTGCAGGAAGAGATTAAGACAGATATTCTCATGCATTCCTTAACTTGAGCTCTTTTGACTGTATTCTTTCCTATGTTTTTTTCTTAAGGCAAAAGGAATTGTGTTTCCCCATGTTTATATGCAGTTGTATTTATTGAACATTAAATTGAAGAGTTAAAGGAGAATGCAACTTCTTCCACAGAGCATCATGACCTTGGCAGAGAGCCAGGGTGCTGCAGGTCAAATACAATATAGTTGCTTCTTGTTTTGACTCCCACTTCGCTGCAGAGCGTTCTCCAGGTAGGCAAAACTTGCATCAGGAAGCCAAAAATACTTTATAGATGTTGACAGAGGATTTTGCAACGTAGTATTTTGCGTCTGCATCAGCCTGTGCCCACTGGTAGAGGTGGACCACAGCTTGTAGAGTGGGAGTAAATGGTGTGTCCTTCCATAGGTCAGTAGCAGGCTGAGATAAAGAGCAACAGCAATCTGTCCATATGATTTCTGTTTCCATGCACATGACACCTATGTACGTAGTGCATATCTCTGATCTGTGTGAAAGTCATGCTGCACATTAATTGCAAACTAGGCTTGAGTAAACTGAGCTCCTTCCCTATTTCTTGATAAGTTTTAAGTTGTTTCTGTAATTATTATTACTGATACGCAGTTGTTATGTTGAATGGGAACAGTGGAGAGAAACACCCACTGCAGAAGGCAAGATGGTTTTTGAAAGCTACCAGAATTTCGGCTTCTGTTTCTTTCCTTTAGCATACAGCTCTCCTTTGGCCCTGCAAACAAACCCTGCAAAATGCCAGCAGAGTCCCGTGCACCAAGACTACCTGAGAGTGCCCTGCAGCCTAAAGCAAAGGCTGTAATAAATAAATAAAGGAAAAATTGTTGCTATTTGTCAGGTATTAAATAATCCTGGGGCGTGTGATGTTAATAACAGTTTTACTGATCCAGGCAGATGAGAACGACTAGAGCTGACTGTGTCACGAAGAGCTGCACGCTTGCTGCCCTGTTTCAGCATCAGAAGTTGAGCTAGTTAGGAGTCCTGTTTCTCACTCATCCATGAGCTCCTCCCCAATAAACAGCCTGCTGGCAACTGTAAACATCCTTGGAGAACATAGGCATTTTGCTTGAGAGTGTGTTAAGCTGGAAAGATTTGGTCAAAGCATGAGAAGAGCCAGTTTCCAGTGGTCGGAGCCATTGGGATGCCAGTAGGGGTCTGTGGGACTGGAGTTTGTGCCCTGGCTTCGAACTGGGTACAGTAGGATATGAGTTTGGCTGTCCTTCATGCAGCTGGGTGCCTGGTGCTTCTGTGCTTCCAGCTTTCTAGTGTGTTCCTCAGTCTGTTTTTCCACAGCTGTCTTGAGAACCGTTGCTTTGATGCTGTTGGAGTTGGGAAGGGCTCTGGGAACATGGGAGAGGAGCACACTTTTCCACCCACTGCGGTTTGGTTGGGATAGGCCGTGCAAGTATCACTATGTCCCTCTCCCCAGCTGCAAGCAGCCACCAAGCCGAAAGCTCAACCCAAACCCCACTGAAAGGTACCCAGGCCCTCTGGCTCTGCAGTGTGGTGGGCATGTAGGTTGCCAGCTGGAGCCTAGTCTGCTCCCTACACAGCTGGCTTGTCAGCCCGTGCTGCCTTTGCCTGCCAGCCCACGCACCGGTGCTTCAGCTGTCCGGCTTGGTGGCAGCTTCTCGGCACGGGGCGGAGTGGGTGGCTGGGAGAGGTGCCGGCTCGCATAGTCACGCAAGATTTTCTGGAGTTGTTTGTCAAAGCCCTTGCTAATGTGGTTGCTGGGGTGCAGGGTTGACTTTGATGCCAGGGTTAGCTTTCTATTTCTGCTGCTGCCTGTTGCTCAGCTGGTGGTGTTGCCACTGAATTACCTCCAAGCCCCGGTTACAGGGAGAGCAGGCAGGCCGAGGGCTGATGCTGGTGTCTCCTTCAGCAGCGTAAGTCATGGCAGAAGCAGCTCCTGAGGGTGTTTGCAGACCTGTGCCCCCAGCCCTGGGGTTGCTCTTTTCAGAGAGGCTGTGTGTGGAGGAGGGCGTCAGCAGGGTGACTGCAGCACAAGTGAGCCCAGCACCCCAGGAAGCTCCATCCCCAGCCCTGCTCTCCGCACCCCGCGGGCCTCGCCTCACTCTGTTCACGTTTTATATTGAGCTTCTACCACAGGTCTTTCTGTAAAAATGCATTTCATCCAGGCCGTCCGAGGCTTTCTGTTTGGAGTATTTTCTGAGTAATGATTTGGTTTCTGGCCATTTTGAGCTTATAGGCAATAAACCCCGCAGAAAAGATTGTCAAGGGGGCCATTTAAGCTATTGAAATGCCATTAGAACGTCTACTGATTTACAGTGTAATTCAATATGAAAGCGTATCCCTTACCGAAGTGAATAAGACTCCCACCCTTTCTTTGCAAACTATTAAAGCTTCTTTGATGTTTTAGGCTTGATGGTAGCTATTGTGCTTTGCTAATACAATCAAGAAATTGGGGACCTTTTGTGTAACCATGGAAAAAAGACGAGCAGAAGAGTTATCAAGTGAAATGAGTTGCTGGCAGCTTTTGTAAAGGATTCTGGATCAGGCATCGCGCCTTCTTGCCTCCCAAATCTGAGCCTATTTAGACACGCAGTTAATATATGTCAAGCCATGCTGCAGACTTAATTTCTTCTGGAGACAGTGAGCAATCTTTGTTCTGATCACTTATTCCACCCCTGCATTATTTGTGGGGCTGTGGAGTGAACCAGGCTGGAGTCCTGGATAACTAACCTGGCTCCTGGTGGAGCTCACCAGGTGGTTGTTCCTCTCCCGAGCCATGCCCTCGGTTGTGCTGGTACAAGACGCCCTGGCTGGTTGCGAGGGAAAGATTTGCTTTATAATTATATCAAAGATAACAAATGTCTAAAACAAAGCGCATCCTGAAGCGTCCAATTAATGTTGCTAAGCCACTTA
Source organism: Phoenicopterus ruber ruber (assembly GCA_009819775.1). NCBI lineage: Eukaryota > Metazoa > Chordata > Aves > Phoenicopteriformes > Phoenicopteridae > Phoenicopterus > Phoenicopterus ruber. Next base: position 7,794,788 of record CM020219.1, read on the forward strand.
GGGTAGGCCAGACAAACGACTTGAATTTCTGCAATGCCAATGACATTTTTTATTCTTTGACATCATGAGATGTTCACATTGCTCAGGGAAGTCAATCACTGAGGAAGCCATCCTGCTTTATTTTGACAGCCGGCACCATGATCGGATGTAAGCTAGGTTTCGCTGTGTTAGCGTGATGCTGTGTGAGAGCAAGCGTTCCTCAGCAATTCTGGCGCTACCAATATTCAGCGCTAAAATCTCAGCAACTGCTGGGCCCGCGGTGATGGAAAAAATTGCTTTTTCACTGCCTCTGTGAGGCCTTGTGTGCCCTTGTGCCCTTGTTATCCTAGACCAGAGGCATCTAATCGATGACCAGATCTATCCTACAGGCCTGCCAGAGCAGTTTTACCGGCTGATGGCCCTGCTTTGTTCTTTCCTGGGGCTCCTCAGATGTGGGGCAGGGGACAGGCTGCAGGCAGAAGAGTTGCTCTGGCAGCTGCCAGCTTGTTTTCAGCTACTGTCTTCCTTGTGGGACCGATTGCATCTCTGGAAAGCCTCGTGCTCTCTAGCCCACTGGTCGTCCGTGTCCCGATGGAGGGATGCAGCCCTCAAGATGGAGACGTGCATCCACTGCAGACAGGGGATGCCTGTGTCTTCTGTGTGATAGATGGATGTCGCATCCAGGGTTATCTCCTCTGAGGGCCACCTTGCAAACCAATGAAGCCCAGCCCAGGAAGGAGGGCAGCCCTGGGCTGCATAGACGCAGGGTGTTTGGGACTTCAGGTCTGGGATAAGATTTCAGCTTGTCCACTGGCCCTCCTTGTCTCTGGATGAGAATTTCTGTGCTCCATTATATGGTGTAGACCTGCCCTGCGGGTTGGTGCAGCTTGCACTGGAGTAAGAGCATGCTGTTATGACCGTAGTTACCCACGAGCTTTGCCAATACAAAAAAATGTTGGCAGGGGAAGAAGGAGGAGAGTGTGAACCTGTAGATGACATTACATAAAGACTTTTTCTTGGTGTTCATCTGCCAAGTTTCGTAAGTATTGAGTTTCATGGGTGAGTTGATTGTATTTGTATCAGTGATATGGTGGCAGCTCTCCAGACTCCTTCCAGGAGAGGTCTCCTTGCTGGTGAACAGACAGGAGATGAAGTACTGGTGCAGAAACAAAAGTTGGGCAGCTTTGGTAGCTGACTTCAGTTTGTGAGATGGGCTATAGAGTTTTTATTCTATTTTTTTAACCAACATGACAATGCTGTGTAGGCCTTAGTGGATTTTCTTTTGACTTTTTTTTTTTTAACTTTTTATTGCAATACAGCTATTCCTGTCAAAAGGAGGAGAGGAGAAAATACATCCATGCAAGACACATTTCTAAACATGTGATTTGGTGTATAAGTATTACATGTCTGCTGTGTGTTTAAAAAAAAAAAAAATTGATAAAATCATTTGCAGCATGAAATCACTTGACAGATCAGCAGAGCCCTGTAACTTCTCAGATGGTGGTGAGTGAGAGAGAGAATGTGAGAAACAGGCTGCATATCTGTGCTGTCCCAGGACATTACACCTAATAGTAAGAATTATACTGAGAGATAGTCTGACAGTGTGCATCTAGGGGCTGAGGAGAGGTTTGAGATGGTAGTTCCATATCTGAACACTGAGATGTTTTTCCTGCCTTTGTCTTATATGTTTAGTATCAGCCATCCTCAGAGGCAGGATTTTGACTTGTCAGCTGGTCTGATTTGGTCTGAAAAAGCAGCTCATACCTTCCTACCGCACTTCTGGTTTCTAGCCCTCTCTCTGGCCTGCTCTGTGGTTTCTGTTTTTCCTTTGCTTGTTTCTTATTTTTTTCCTTAGGTCTTTGTCATTAGCCTTCATTTTAGCAAAGTACTGTATTTTCTGTTTTTCTCTTGAGTAAACTTAGTTTTACTCTGTCATGTAAGCCAGACATCACTTGTAAATTAAAGTCTTCGTATACATCTCCACTTAGAATCATAGAATTGTTCTGGTTGGAAGAGACCTCCAAGATCATCGGGTCCAACCATTAACCTATCACTACCAAGTCCACCACTAAATCATATCCCTTAGGGCCTCGTCTAAACGTCTTTTGAATACCTCCAGGGATGGGGACTCCACCACCTCCCTGGGCAGCCTGTTCCGATGCCCGACAACCCTTTTGGTGAAGAAATTTTTACAAATGTCCAATCTGAGCCTCCCATGGCGCAACTTGAGGCCATTTCCTCTTGTTCTGTCGTCTGTTACTAGGGAGAAGAGACTGACCCCCATCTCTCTACAACCTCCTTTCAGGTAGTTGTAGAGAGCAATAAGGTCTCCCCTCAGCCTCCTTTTCTCCAGACTAAACATCCCCAGTTCCCTCAGCCGCTCCTCATAGGACTTGTGGTCTAGACCCTTCACCAGCTTCGTTGCCCGTCTCTGGACACGCTCCAGCACTTCTGTGTCTTTCTTGTAGTGAGGGGCCCAAAGCTGAACACAGTACTCGAGGTGCGGCCTCACCAGGGCCGAGTACAGGGGGACAATCACCTCCCTACTCCTGCTGGCCACACTATTTCTGACACAGGCCAGGATGCCGTTGGCCTTCTTGGCCACCTGGGCACACTGCTGGCTCATATTCAGCCGGCTGTCGACCAGCACCCCCAGGTCCTTTTCCGCTGGGCAGCTTTCCAGCCACTCCCCCCCAAGCCTGTAGCGTTGCCTGGGGTTGTTGTGACCCAAGTGCAGGACCCGACACTTGGCCTTGTTGAACCTCAAACAATTGGCCTCGGCCCATCGATCCAGCCTGTCCAGGTCCCGCTGTAGTGCCTGCCTGCCCTCCAGCAGATCAACACTCCCTCCCAACTTGGTATCATCTGCAAACTTACTGAGGGTGCTTTTGATCCCCTCGTCCAGATCATTGATAAAGATATTGAACAGGACTGGCCCCAATACTGAGCCCTGGGGAACTTGCTTTAGTATCTTAAACCTCCTACGGTAGCAATAGGGTCTTAGTTTGGGAATCCTTTTATTGCTTTTGGATAGAAAATATTTGCCATCATTCACAGTTTTATAGATACTGTAGTATGTTCAAGCAGGGACCAGTCATAACTATGCCGAGGGCTGTAGCTATGAGTCAGAGAGAGACGTGCGCCGTCAGAAAGATCATTTAGGGTTGTGTCAGTTTGCTGGAGCTGGCTGGCTCTATGGTCTGGGTAGGAAAGAGGGTTATACTTTTACTATGACAGTAAAAATCAGCATGGGATGTCTGTACTCTCAAGTGCTTTTATCTGACAAAGTAGTTGCAAATAAATGCTGTCTCTGATAGCATTGGAGTTGGCTTGTCTACCTGTGAGTTAGTTTCTAGAGTGATTCTTCCCACCTAGACTGGTCAGTGTGCTCATCCTGTACTAAATGTATTCACTTCTGGGCTAAGTTCCTTCAGAATAACGAGGGTGTTCTAGATCAGGAAGAACTAATGAAACGCTAGCTTATCCTGTTTGAATTCCTACTTTGTCCTGCATTTATTTTCCTTGGTAAACAAGGCCATATAGCTTGTAGATTTTTTTTCCCAGGATCGAAGAGTGGAGGAAGAATGTGTTGTTCTAAGAGGTGAAATCTGGGGATTGATTTCCTGAATGTTTTCTTCTATGTTGTATCCTTTAATTATTTTAAAATTTAAATGCTTTAAATCTGAAGAAGAGGGGGCGAAACGTTTCATGCAGTGGGGCCCAATTCTCATCCTTCCCTCACATGTAAACTCTGGCACACTCCATGGGAAGCTGCTCTCCATACCTCACTTCTTTCTGGCATCTATTTTTAATAACATCGACTTGGAAGTTGTCTTCCTCTTTTCTTGTTGTAAAATGTCACTCTGTAAAAAGTTTGCCTCTGTCTTCTGTGAGATTTCAGCAGAATAGGAGCCCGGTGCTTGCATCTGCTTTTGCTTGCCAGGTTTACATCGGTGGATTCCTAATGGCATCAATGGAGTTATGCTGCCAGCTTTGCACTGGGAATTGGGCGAAGAACTGGACGCATTTCTTTCCTCCTTCTTGCATGCCACAAAGGTTTATAATGATGGCTGGGTTGTACATTATTTATTGAGCACAGTGCGTTCTCGTGGAGCTCTGAGAAAGAGGAAGGAATTGGCTTTCATGCAATGAGTTTATTATCTAGGTCATTCACAGACTGAAGCATCTAACATTAATATATTCAATGAAAATTTATTCTGTAAGGCACTTTGCTCCTGAGCCTGGAAAAAAAATATAACGATGTGAGGAAAATGTTCCTGTGTGGTCCAAATCCATGGTGGGATTTCTTGTCAAAGCTACTCAGTTGGAACACGCTTTTTAATACAAAAGCTACAGTGGTGTCAAATGTGTAGCGTGATCCTCCATCTCCTAATAGGGGTTTGTGGGAGTATTGCTGTTGAGAATCAGTTTGCAAGATGGAGCCCCACACCTATCACTTCATTATCTATTTACTTAAGAACAGTAAGTAAAGAACAACTTTACTTAAGTCCAGTGTAGGAGCTTTGGGTACTCCCACAAGAATTGCTCACAAGACTGGCTCGTGAGGGAGGGCAGCTTATTGGAGATGGCTGGAAATAACCCTACAATCAGTTTCCTTTCTTAGAAGTTTCAGCCTCTTGCTTCTGCAATGGACTCGTGATATGGCAGCTTACAGACCTACGCTAAGAAAAAATGCTGGTTTAAGTCTTCCTTAATGTAGATGGACATAATTGTGGTGGTTTAGTGGCTACTGTACGAGCGAGTAAGCTGTTCGCGGATTGGTGTGGAGCAAAACTGGGTAGAAGCCCAGCTGTGCTAGGATAAGCCATCTTCCTCTCAAAAATTAGCCCCTATTGTAATAACCCCATCAGTACTTAATGATAGTAACTCATTTTGACCACATTTTCAAATAATTAGCTCAAGTAACATTTAGCCTGTCTTGCCAATAAAGATGATAAAGTTTTTCCTCATCTTCTTGATTCTAGGAAGGAACATGTTTCACTTTCCTTTGCAAAATCTTGCTGAATGGTTTTTGGCGTCAGCCCAGAAGAGCATCAAGTTCATTGTGCTCATGTCCAAGAAAGGAGCAAGTTCTAGAGCCGCGCTAGTGAGCCCAGACAGCAGCGGAGAAGGACAAAAGGGGTATGATGCAGACAAAAGAAATGGGCAGCGATGTTACAGAAGCAGATACGGTTTCTCTTCCGTGTTGCAGATCTGTATAGGTTGAGGCTAAGATCTCTAGCTCTAGCTGAAGGACAGCGGGACCCCAGCATTTACTGTTATAGTGCTGTCTCTATGGGTCAGGACTCGCTGTATCCAAATCCTTAGGGCTTGTCATTGTCTTGGAGTGAGAGTGTTGAAACGGAGAGCAAACTCTTGAATTCTGGAGTGTCTGGCAGGCTCAGGAATAAAGCATCAAAAATTCAGGCTATGCTGTACATCCTCACAGAATGGCTTTCAGTCCCTTGTAGTCAAAATATGTTCATGTGCTAGCTAAGGATGAAACCCCTTTCATTTGGGTGAATGCTTACAAAATTGTCCAGACTAAGAATGGGTTTTGTGTTTAATCATGATGAAGCACTTTTTCGGCAGGCTTGTGACTTGTGAGCTCTGGCAGCTTGTGCAGAGCAGATCTAGGAGGATACCCAGCAGGTTTGTGTCCTCCTCTGCCCCATGGGCAGTCGCTGTGCAGCAGGAGAGGTGGAGCGCTTCCTGCTCATGTCTCTGCTTCTTGCCTTCCCCATTTCACAGCCAAGCTTGCTAAAGAAAACATCAGTCAAGGGCAGAACGAGTTAATGTGGTGGGCTGTGAGCTGTGGTTTTGGAGACGTGCGAAAGCAGCGTCCATTCTGCCGCCTTGCAGAGGAGTGATGACGGCCGGAAGAAAAGGGAGGGGAAGCTTTGGGGGAGCTGGGGACAGTAATCTCCTTTTGATCAAAGCTTGATACCAAGACAGCTTTTCCCTTTGTCTTGTATCTACTGAAGAACTTGGTTATTGATTTATCAGTTCATAATCAACCCTATGCTCTTCCCAGCAGTTAACTACAACCACTGTTGCACATGTGCAACCCCCCACTCTGATGTTACCTAAGCTCCACCGAAGGGGTATTGAAAGCCGTGTCTTTTAGCTTGTCTTAGGTGAGCAGTTGCTGCGTGTGGCTGCACCTCTGCAGCGAGCGCAGGATGTCAATGCTCGCGGTGTAGAAATGCCTGTAAATGCGTGTGTGTTGTGGGGCAGACAGGACATAATGTGCACTCGTTTCAGTTCTTGCTTAGCGCTGTGAAGAATTCGAACTATGTCCAAAATCATTGGGTGGTTGATTTTAGAATTGCACTCTTCTGATTTTGTCAAGAATAAAATTGTAGGGTCTGCATGGATTTCTTTGACGCGAAGCAATGATTGTTCAAGTTGTCACATGTTTTGGCTTATGTGGATGTGATCTCAGAAGGTTTCTGATGTGTCCTTGCAAGTTTGTCGTTTTTCTTTGTCATAGAGAAAGGAGGGTTTGTGATTAATACGAGGCCAGTGGATTTATTTCTATATATAAATAAGCTTACTGCAAAGAGGCTTGCCTCAGCAATGGATATGCAGTACTCATTGTTTTTAAGCAATGCCACTTCTTATTTTAGTAACATTTTGGAAGCGCCTGTTCCTGTTTTGAACATGAACATTAGGTGAGAAAAGAGTAACTGAGGCTTGCTGGTTTTAAACGGCCTTCAGTGCCCCTGTGCTTGGCTCGTGAAAGATGGTTCTGAAAGAATCTTCCTGACCTAGAAAAAGCTCATCAACATTTTCTCAGTATAAGTTTTGTGGTTCATTTCTAGGTTGACAAAGCAGTCTCCTTATGTTAATAGTCCTGAGCATATGAAATTTTATTTGCAGAGAAATGTAGGTTTGGTTTTTTTAATTACTTCAGCTGCAAAAAAATAGTCTTTATTTGTGCCTGATAATTTTTTTGACTGTCAACGATAAGAACAGGACCTTTCTTTTTTTCTTTCTTTTAAATATGTGTATTTTTAGCCAGTAAACGGGTAGTTGCAAAATTCTGCACACCTATAGTATTTACTCTTACTCCATCTCTAGCAATATTAAGCAACCGTTTCCACAGGAACGGTGCTCTTTACAATAGACAGTGTTGTGGCTTGCTTCAAAGCCACAGTCAGAACATGTAGGTGTTTGAAGAGTACCAGATCTTTCCATCTCTCGCTATGAATTTTCCAATGGGTCATTACCTATTCAGACTTTCTATCTTAGTATTCGAAACCAGCCTAGTGCTTCATCTTACTGTGTGTGGTAATGCCCCAGAAGCCTTTCGAGTGCTGTTTGGCTGCAAGAGGAATCTTTTAGATTCGTAAAAAGTCGAAACTCAAGGTGCAGCGGTGGTAAGGATCTAGTCAGCAGCTCCAATTCAGCTAGTTTAGGATCTAACTCTTCAGTTCTGTAATCTTATCTAGGGCTCTTTCAATATCATGCATATTAGGAGTTGAACAGCTTTAGGTATTTTATTATCTTTCTTAAGGGACTGCATGTGTAATGGTTCACTTCATTGGATGTATGGCAGTTATTAGAAGGACTGTCTCTCTTTCATTTTCTTCCCCCCAAGGTCGTTACTGGGCATCCTGCTCGTACAGAGGAGAGGAACTGTTTGACTGGCTTCTCGGCTTTATATTACAGGGCTTGGTAAACCTTAAAGAAGGGAAGTTATTTGATTTTATTTTGAGAGAAGATAAATGCTGTCCAAGGGATTTCTGTCCTCAGCTGGTGAAAGCTCTCTGGTTAACGTTATAAGACTAAAATTGATGTGACTTTTCCTGGAGTGAATAAAATTTTGCTTTGGGAATTAAGGTAGTGTGTCCCCCCTCAGCAAGGGCCGTTTGTCAACGGGAAGAGGAGCATAAGGTCCGCATTAGCAGTGCCACCCAGGTAGGGAAGTATTTTTCTCCAGACGGGAATTTATACTTTTAAACATATTAGCTAGTGGGCTGCAGTTAAAAGCATGTGTGTTTGTAATGTAAAGCACATGCAACACTGGCTGCGGCACAAATAAAATGCCAGGCTTTCCATTCACACAGAAACTAAATATTTACCAAGGAGGGAACATGACAGCAGTTGTCCTGAATATGATGGCCTTGTAACGGAACCTGTCCTGCTTTTGGCTTACCTGGGATTGCCACATGCTTGGACTTGCAGTGATCCCCAGCAAAAGCTCTTTTTGAAGAGGAGAACACTTATCTGCAGCTTTGCAGGTGATGTTGAGATTCAGGTGGGAAATGTGGTCAGCATCAGGTTATGTTCTTGATTGACATAGGAGCAAACCCACTCCAACCCTGTTCTGACCTCTTCCTCTACGGACCCTTTGTGGGTGTTGTGTCGTGTCTGTTGTTCCCCCCCCTTTTAATCCAAGGTGCATCTTGGTCACATCGATTGAGAAGCGGTTTCTCATCTTGAAACCACATTTTGGACAGGGGAAAAAAAAATATTAAAAAGGGGAAATACGTGACAACATGCTGTTGGTAGATGCCAGCAAGCTGCCTGTCAGCTTGCCGTTGCACGCAAACCCCAGAAGTGCCTCCTTCTTCAGATGGAGGCAGATGGCTGGGTCAGCTGAACAGCATATCCCAGTGACACGGCACCTTGTCACCCATCCGGTGGCCTGAAGAAGGCGGGAGGCTGATGCTTTTCAGCTCCTTCCCGTCTCAACTCGGTTGCTGGAGCTATGTCTGTATGGTCACAAGCACGTGGTGAGATCATCTCTCTCATGAGTTAGATGAGGAAAACTGTAATCACAGGCTTGATGGGACTAAAAATTGCTTGGTCTTCAACAGTCTCTCTCTTACTGCAGTGCTTGGCTTCAGGATTTTGGGAATTCCCCCCCCTCCAATCCTTGCAGTACAAATATACAACCCAGGGTCCTTTACTATGAAGAACCTCATCTATGAACCCTTTTTTTAACTGCTGTTTTGCAGAAATACTTTTATTGTATCCCCCCCCCCCCCCCCCCCCCCCCCCAATAAAACCAAAGAGAAAAACAAACCCACAAACAAAACCCACTGTACAAATAGGATATGATCTAACTTGGCAAAGCAAATGTTGGCAATGACATGTCCTTTCTGGGTGTGGTCAGCTGCATACTGGATCTCAACCTACATTCTTTTTGCTGCATGAAGACTTGACTGTGACTGCGGTGCTGGACCTTGTGGGATCAGTGCGCAGACGTGAGCGGTAACATCTGGACACCAGGAGTGAGCATCATACCTTCAGGAATGCTGAGGGAGTGCATGCCTTGGCACTCCTTTTTTGTACCTTTAGAAACATCTAATTGGCTATGCGGCCAGAAACTGCTACTGCTTTTACATTATATTCTGGGATGTGTGTACCAGGGATGTTAAAAAATTCCATAAGCCATTGGCAGGGAATGGGAGAGGGGTTAGTGTGTGGGCTAAAGTACTTTTAACCTTCCTCTCCATCTTTCCCTGTGTCCCAAGCAGATTCTCTCCTGTGGGACACCACCCATATTTGATGGTTTGCTTTTCATCCTTCCGTCTCAAATCACTTGACAGATCATCTTGCAACATGGAGCGTGAGAGGAGATATGGTGCATTAATGCTAGCTGGATATAAATGTTAGTTCTTAATAGTTTCAGTGTTAAGAAATTGCCAGGCGAGGATGGGAGAGGAAGAAGGAAGAAATCACTGTGATTAATTCAAGATATGGAAAGAATGGTCAGAGCACAGGTGGTTGGGCTTCTCCATGGTATTACAGCCCATGCCAGGATCTGGGTTTCATAAGTTGCTGGAATTAATCCCTCCTTTTTGTATCCTCACTAAGGATGAGTAATGCAGTTATGGCTTTAAATGGGGATAGCCGTGATGGGAGCTGTAGTTCTAAAGACTGGCATGCCACTAAGACATGTTTGAAACCACACTTTTTGTCAGAAATACTGCTGATAACTTGATTTTGCACATAAATTAATTCATTGTGATACTGACAGAGGTGGTGGTGGTGTCATCCTGGTTCCCCCGCCCCAGTAATGCGCTTAGAGCAAGGCTTTGTAGTCACTGAAAAGAATGATGGGTTCTGGTGCCATGGAGCAATTGACTCTTCTTGGTGTCTGAACCACTGTGCAGTCCAGGCCCACATTGCTTTCATGGGTATTGCAGAGTCGTCTTTGCACTTTTTCAAGGCGGTGTGCCTGCCGTGCAGTGAGCGAGGTCGGGCTTTTGAAGACCATGAGCACTGTTTCTCGCTCTGCTCCTGCCATCCCCGTACATTGCTTTCCTTGTCTATAAAATTGTTGGTGTAAGGTTTCCCCCAGCACCCCAAGGGGCTTTGTGGTCTTTGGTTGAAAAGGTGGAGATGTGTATGATCTCATATATGCAGCTCCTTTCACACATCACATTGCCTTTAGGAGAGAGAGATACAGCAACACTGCTGTAGGAATGCAATACCAGGGTTGCAACAAGGGGATGGCAGCCTGCGTGGGAAGCTTCCCTGGGGGAAAGCAAGCACTGTGGGCCTACCTGGCATGGAGGTTCCCTTAGCCTTACCATCCACGTTTTGGGGTTCCAGTTATGCCCAGTGTAGTGCTACAGTAGCTCTGGAAGTCAGGCTGAGATAGGTGAGCAATGATCAGGACGCATAGCCGTTGGCCCCTCACACAGCACACAAAACATTTGCCAACTGAACAGCATAGCGTTGGGTATTGCAAGGCCCTCTACTAAGTACAGATCTTTTTGACGCTCAGTGTTGAAGGGAAGAAGAGGGTAGGTGCCTGCAAATCAAGCCCTCTGCAGAGTTTTTGGTTTGCATTTGAATCTCTGTATCATAGAACCCCAGCTTCCTGCTGTCAAGCTGCAGGCATCGAGGTGCTTATCTCATCTCACTCTGGGATCCTTTTTTTATTTTACAGCACCCATTAGTAGTGATCAAGCACCATAAATAGCCGGACTTTTCCAGCAGATTGCCTTTTGCTATACCACCATAACTTAACTTTTTTACTGTTATTAAAAACACAAGTCTTGGCTCTTCAAAAGTGTGTCTCTGACAGAAATGGTTGGAGTAGCAGAAAGTTGTGACCTTTCCCCTTTCTACCTGGGGTGTTGAGAAATTTGATGGATTATATCTGGAGGACTAATGGATTTTAATGGTTTATGATCTCATCAGCTGTGGCCTGGTTTTAAAAAGAAGAAAGAGCTATTGGACAAAAATGGAAAAGCAGCAGTACACCAAATGAATTATATGTAGTAGGAAGATATTTTAGAAACAGTGACACACCTAATGGAGACTTGAATGAGAAGAGTTTCACAGAAATTTAAGGTTATGTAATAAAACCTATGAATAACAAAGTGTTTTCCAGCACTGAATACTGGAGAGCAACACAAGTATGTAAATGAGGGAGGTGCTGGGGAGACAACTGCAAAGGGGTTCTTTGCAGAGTATTGCAGCTGGTTTAGGGGTCCACAGTTCCTTGGGTTGGATCCATGAACAGAATATTGAGGGCCCTGTCTGACATTGTACGATCCAGTGGATTTCCCATAAGTTACACAGCGCTCTCCTGCTGTAGCTGCACGGTGACAATCCTTGGCAAGAGTGCCTTGAACAGAGAGCCTCAGACCATGACACAGACTTTGCTGCTTAATGTAAAGTCATGAATGATTCATAAGCCTGCCTAGATTTGTTAATAAGGTTAATTAAAACTGCAGGTGAATGCTGTGCCTTGGAAGACTTCTCCTCAAGACCGAGCGCCTCGTTATTGCTTCTCTGCCTGATCTTTTTGTTTATCCTTCTCTATTTCCATCTGGTGCCTGTTCTGTTCCTCTCCAGGCGAAACCCAGGTCTCTGGTGTGCGCTGGCTAGTGTACGGGCTGCCTGGGCTCGCTCCCTCGCTAGCACTCACCTGCCCTTTCCTTGTCGGGGGGCATTGCATCAGTGCTAAGCTCAGCTATGTCAGTGCTTTACTTTGGGGAAACTCTGCTCACCAACTCGTTGCTGTGGCCTTGGAGCATTTTCAAATGGGAAGTGCCACCAACTTGCCCGCTTGGCACCCATCAGTGATTTATCTCTTTATTACTGTAAACAGCAACACTGGCACAACTTCCTGGTTTTTCTGCCAAGTTATATTGAGTTAATATATGTGACGGAAAATACATTTGTTCATCATCTCCAGAACTTGGAGATAGAAAACAGCATTTTCTGTGTTGTGTACTCGGTGAGAGACCTAAAAAGTGAGCTGTTGGCATTGTCCCTTCACAACTCATGTGCCCAGAGCATAATAGCCAAAGGGGTATCCCAGTGGCTCTGTAGCTGTTGAAAGAATTTTTTGTTGTTGTTGGTAATAACTGATTGTTGAGGTTTATTGACTTCTTGTCACTGTTCATTGAATGGAAATAGATTTGTTTGTTTGTTTGTCAAAGCTCTTAAGTCCTCTCAAGAGCAGAGACCCTGTCCCACTTTCAGCCTCTTTTACCTGCAATTGCATATATAGGTGTTTGCAGGCAGATTTCCATACATTGCATATGCAAAGCTGATAGCCTGATACCAGCTATTGAATGTGTGCATGGGCATATTTGCTGTAATCAAGCGTTCACACAGCTGAAAATGAAGCCCTGCATTTGCCATCCTTTAATTTAGTGGTCCTGCATTGATGTCAGTATCTGCCTGTTAGGAAATGAAAGTAATCTGTGATTCCACACCCCTCCCCACCCCCAGCCCTTAAAAAAAGTAAATAAAAATAGCTGTAGGAAGAAGGCAAGAGGAGTTGGGAGGAAAATTAAGTGATGGCCTGGACATGGTGGCATGGTGTTACAAAGCAAGATGTATGTTTAATAATTTGTGCGCAGCAGAGCTAAAGCTCTGCTTGTATGTGCGTGTGGTGGGGAAAGGCAGAATGCGTCTTGCCCATGTGATTCTGGTTTCGTGTTGGGCTATGGTCGTACAGGCTGTGGGAGGGAGCCGGGGGAGGTGGCACGAAGGTGTTGAGAGGCCCCCCGGGAAGTGGTGTCCTGCCCCTGCTCTCTGCAGTCAGCTGGGTTGTAGAGGCTTGTTCAGGGAGGCACAGAGCAGCCTTTACTCTCTGCCTGACTTCTCCCCTGGCCGCCACGTACAGTCACTAGAGCAGATGAGATGCTGTTTGTCGGCCAGGTGGGAAAATGGAGCAGAGTCGCCTGCCACTTGATGTCTCCTGGGGGTGAGATTGGTTCAGAGCAGGCTTTCTGCCACCTTGCTCCTCTTCATTCCCCAAGGCTTCGCCCGAAAGGGGAGACCTTGGCCTTCCAGGGCTGTGTATCCCAGTAGGGCTGCTCCACCAGCTCACCCGTCTCGCTGCCCCCTCGCCTGCGGTGCTGCACGGGAGCTCTCCGGCAGCGGCTGCTCGCTGCAGGAGCTGCGTAGGACAGGAAGCCGCGTGCCGCAGCGTGGCTGCACCCCGGCGATTGCAGAGCCCGCCTGTGGTAAGCTCAGGCTGTGCGTGCCGCTTCGAGAGCTGCCGTTAGCAAGCTGACAGCGGCGTGTGAGACCACTTTCCTCCCCTGACGCGTGGGCCCGGCTGGGGAGGGTTGACAACAAACCGCCCTGGTGAATCGAGAGGGGAAGGCTCTGAGATGGGACTTTCAGCGCCTGCTTTGCTGTTTGTGGGCAGTTTGCAGAGTTGCCCCATGCTTGGCATGTTCTGTGCCCTCAGAAATGGGACCCTTGCTGCTAGGGTCTGTTCATCTCTCATATTTTCTTCTCGGCCCGTTTACCACCCTAGTTGTTTCTGGCCCCATGCTTGTCTTTGGGTTGTGAATGAAAGCCCTCCTCTGTGGCAGACTCTGGTGTGTGCATGCAACTGTTAGACTCCCCCCGTTCCCCATTTCATTTTGAGTTTGACTTAAGTTGCAGAAGGAACGGGTTCTTGCTCGGCAGTGGTACTGTTGGGGTCAATGCCCAGTCTTCGAGAAACTTCAGTACTGTGGGACTGATAAACAGGCAATTGGATTCCCTCCCCCTGCCACATAACTTGGGGAAAAAGAGATCAGAAATCCCTCCAGAGAGGAGGAGTTGTTTTTCTTTAAAAATATAGGGAGAACAAAAATATAATAGTCCCTGAACCAATTGTGTGTGTCTCTCTCTTTAGCTTTATAACCATACAATTTTTCTCAAATATACTAAAGAGCAGTCACCTGCAACTGTTACTCATAAATCATTCGTTGTTTTAGAGGTGGGATTTCTCAAAAGCAATATAAGTTGGTGTAACTCCAGTAGGAGCAGGCTTTGGCTCATGCTTTTGAAAATTTTATTTTTTTGAAGATTTGAAACCTCCTTTTTTATCTGTATTTTATTTGTAGCCCATCAAGCAGGTTTTCTCAGCAGGAATTTTCATGGGACGGGATAAGTCTTGTTGCAGTCCTTGCTCTTCCTACCCGAGCAAATGTCCTATTGAGGTGGGTAATCTCTTGGATGAAACCAGACTAAAATTGATTAAAGAGTCCAGGATTGGCTAAGAGTCATTAGTTATGAATGATTGTTCATGGCTGGCACACAGCTTGTAATTATGGAGCTTGACTGAAAACAAAAGTAATATTTTAAACAGCTGTCCTGGAACAAAAAATTAGAATGACAATATTACAGTAACAGCTTGAATAACTGGTTATAGGAGTTATGAGAGAGACTAACTTTCCACCCATTTGTGGGTTTACCTCCAGAGTATTACATGTACAGTGGTAATAGTTGTTGGAAAGGTTTCTTTTTCCCACTGAAACTTGGACGTTTACTGTCACTTGCAGGAGGCAGACGTTTTGAGCCTTCATCCCCTACCAGGGGATGGCCAGGCTGGCCCCCAAGGGACCAGGTATCACCTCTAGGTCTAATCATGCATCTACTGCAGCTGGAATCAGTGAGCTGCGAGGGCTTCAGTGCTCCGTGAATTCCGCACGGTGCGTGGACCTACCATTTACAGGTGGGATCGGCAGCCTCTCTGCAGCACTGTGTCACCCTGCACTTGCTCGCTCTTTTGAGACCTGGAGTCAAAACTGGATCTTGGTGGGAGCAGGGAGATGCTGCTGTTTGGCAGCATCAGATTCAAAGTTCAGGTGGAACAAGAGCCGGGGCCGCTGCTGTTCACCAAATGACATCTCCTAGGGCCTTCCCTGCACCGAGCTTGCCACGGGTCATTGAGAAACTATCCACATCTGCCCTTGGCACCTGGGGTAGGAATTACTGCCTTAAGCACTTGCCAGCCTTTGCAGGAATGAGAAGATACCTGGCACCTCGTTTTCTTTTTTTAGGCATGCTGATTTGAATCTTAAAAATTGCATGCTGTGCATTTGTAGGAAAGATACCTTAATCTGTTGGTCTGGAAATGCAAAATGCCCTTTGTGCTAGAAAGCCCTATGGATTTTTCTAAGGTGCTTGACTTGATAGACAGGTGTCTGTCAGCCTTGAAACATACAAGAGGGACTGATTAATCCAGACACCGTGTATTTTGGCTGAGAAAGTTGCTACTTGACCTGTCCAACAAAGGCATGCTCAGGTGGAGGTGCTACCGTATTAAAATACAGAAAGATCTGACATTCCATAAGCATGATCTGTTAGGAGCTTAAACCAGAAAAATTAAAAGAAATAACTAGAGGCATGTGAAAAACCAGCTTTAGCCTAACCCAGACTTTCAGTTCTCTCGACCAAACAGAGCCTTGGGAATTGCCTCTACAAATGACTGATTATATATGCAGTTCTGTTTAATTAAATTTAAAAATTGTGTAGGAAGTCAAAAGATATAGCTACTTGCTTAATTAAGCTAATTAAGTCCCCAGGTAGCTTTTATATTTGCTTTATTCACTGCAAGTGTCTGGCTTGTTCTGTTTTTGAAGCCACGTCAGCATTGACACGGCTTAGAAAAATGTTGTACTTCTAGGATGCTTATTAATTGTGCCCGTGGGGAAGAAAGGACAGAGCAGCAATGGGAGAAAGGATGTTCTGGGCTCCGGGGTATAAATGGAGTTGTCTCTTGTGTCTGATCCAAAGACAACAAAAAGATTCCCACTGATTTCAGTGTTCTTCAGATCAGGCTTCCCGGACTGGATTATCTGTTGTGGGCAAGGGAGAAAAAGATCTTCTAAACTTGTGTTTGCAAGAAGTAATGCTCATGCCAGATGCAGTGCTGAAGATGTCTCTTCATTCTGGAGGTCCACTTTGTCTCCATTTTGGAGAGCGACTTGCAGGCAGGCAGCCACCCTCGGACCTGCCTCTTCCCATCCACGGCGATTTTTTCAGAGAGGCATGCCAGGCTCTCTCGGAGGCCGACTGACTATACCTGTTCTGCGAGTTTAGTGGATGCTTCAGCTGGGTGTTGATATGTTGCCTGAGAGATTACCCTCCTTCTGAATTTGTTTTCCAAACCTCTTCCATTGATGAATCACGCGCAACCAGTTTTTATTGAATGTGTGAAGGCATGTGATTAAGGAGCCCTGTTTCGGTCTCCCTGCATCTGTTCCCTCATTTGCTCCCAAACTAGCATTTTTTTTGTAATGCAGAGAAGGGGAGCTAATAACACCTGCCTAGTTGTCGGGAACGATGTTAGTACAGTCTCTTTTCTGGATAAGGTGTGTGAGATGGTTGACTTGGGGCCCCTCCTTGTGGGAAACCAATCCCTTGCAGCTCCCTTTGAAGTCACGCGGAGCTGCGTGATCTGAGCAAGTTCAGGCATGGGGCACTGTGTGAGTGGTTTGAATTAGGAGTGCAGTCCTCCTCGGTCCTGTGTTCAGCCTCGCTGCCAAAGTGTTGCGTTTCACAATGGAAGCGTAATGAAACCGCGGCTGAACTCATCAGTCCTTGCCTGCTCATTTCCAGCTTGCTTGCCAAAATCCTCCAGCGCTTGTTTTCTCTTAGGTATGGCTGTGAAGTTCAACAGAAGCTAAAGTGTATGCTTAGCTCTGTGCCAAAATCCTGTGGTGTTCTTATAGATACAAAGGGGGTTCCTGAGCTCCACAGTTGATCTTATCCACCCTTTGTGCCACGGAGGAACGTGCTGTCTTCCATTTCCTTGAACTAGACGAGAGCAGCGATTAAGGGCTTTACTGCACTGATAAGCACACTTCCCTCTCCCAGTTAGCTAAAACTTGGCCAAGTTACCTCTAAAACAGCCAGAAAGTCGATGTTTTTCCTCCCAATTGTTCTCTGGGGGACCAGGCTGAGGATGAAAGCACCAGAGAGAGGGGAGGGCGGTTACAGTTTACAGCTATGCATGCCAATGGTGTGATGCTGCGCCATGCGGGCTGTTCATCGCGCTGCACGCCACCAGTTTAGTTTGATTTATTCGGAGATCAGTGTACCTCATAGCATTCACAATGTCATGCATGCATAAAAATTCAGACTTCTGCTTTGCTTCTCCTAATACAGCAGGAATTTCTCATTGCAGTGTATCTCCTGCTCTGATACTAAACCCTCCAGGTAGTATTCTGCTATTCCCTAAAAGAAGTTATCCTGTACCAAATAGATATTGGCATTAGGAAACTTTCCTCTGTAGAAGCACACTCTTTTAAGATCACTTATTACTCTTCGAATATTGTTGTCATATACATACAGATGGTTACATTCCTGTATTGCTTATCTCCTCTATTATGATATAGGAATTCCCCGTTAGCATCATCTGTGCTGCCTTCAGGCTGTTGAGTTTCTCCAAGCCTCTCCTGCCTTCTTTGTGAAAGAAGATCAACATCAGCTGCATCACTGAACCAACCTGATTGCATGGGCTGCTTTGGACTTTAATGATTCTGTCAAGAATAATACTGTGGCCTCTGCTTTTCTGTAAAAACATAGTTTTTGCCTTTAAACAGCCACAGTTAATGCTGGGAAGAAAAGAAATGAGAAGCAAAACTTGGCGTAAGCGTGGCACTTGTGTTCCACCCGCACTGCTGTTGTGAGGTTGGATCCCGAGGGTGTTTGCTGATGCTGGGAGGTACCGACATTGCCGGAGCCTTGCCGGCGCGCAGTTGGGCCCGGGCCGCCAGCCAGCCGTCGCTAGATAGGGTTATCCCTTCCATGGCTGGAGGGCCAGTCCTTTGGCAGCTGCTTCCTTTTGAAGTGCTCAAATCTTATTAAATAACAGAGCATAGTGAGAAGTCCTCTCAGTCTGTGAAAGTAGGTGCTAGTGATAGATACTCTTTAGTGACTGAAGAGATTGAACGAGGGCTTATATTAGGAGTTCTTCCTTTTGAGGGAGAAGTAGGGTACCACACTCCTCATTTGTGGGTATCTGGTTTCAGATGGTTATGGGCATATTTCTGCATACCCAAACGTGGCTGTAGTTGCTTGCTGGGTCGGTAAAGCTATCCCATAGCGTGTGCTGTTTCTGTAGCTGCAATGCAAAGCGTGAAGGCAGTAATGAAGGTGTAGAGCAGGGGCAGGAACATGGGGAACCATGCTGCAAGGATGGCTGAGGTTAGCCCCGGGGCCCAGGCTTAGCAAGCTGCTTGCTGTGCACGCCAACGCAGCGTGTGAGCATCCGTCTGGCTGCACGGGCATCATGGGTTGTGGTCCAGCAAGTGTGAGGAGCTCACAGCAATTAACTGCCACCAGCATGAGTTCCCTCCACGTTGTGTGGCCGTGGGACGGGGGTCTGTGCAATGGTGAGAGAAAGCACGTCCCGTCAGGTGGGTGCTGCTGTCTGGGAACTGCTCGGTTGCCTGATCTCAGGCAGGGTCGTGAGGGGACAGGTCTGTGGTGAGACATTTTCCTTTCCGTTTTCTAGGTCAGAGATTATTTTCGGTTTCAGGCATGTTCCATGTATCTGAGAGTTGATCTCGGACATTGCATTGGCTGCTACTTAGCTGGTCAAATTTCATCTTTAAAGGAGATCACAGCAGGTCCAGAAGCCAGACTTTTACCAGTGGTCTATTAATTTTATTTAATTTCATTGTATCTTATCTTTTGTTGTTGCTGTTGCTATCAATTTAAGACCAGAGAAACTCTTAAGACTGTCTGGTTTAACCTCTTGTATAAGACAAGATTTCACTGTCGGCCTTGCATCCAGCGGTGTGCCGGTGTGCCAAAGTTTCAGCAGCTCCTGGTATGCTGGGGTTTCAGTCCTCATTTTGGAGCCTTTCAGCTGTAATTTTCCATTAGATCCCACTGACACGTGCCATGAGAAGATCTTGAGTGTAGCTAGATCCTCTTTACTGGGAGCTCTTGAACTGTGGTATAATATGAGCACGGCTGCTTAGTTGATGTAGGGGATTTGACTGGTCTTTAATCTTGGAGTCTGGAAGGGAGAGAGATTGTTTTAGAACTCTCATAAATCTCCTGCTATTACTTTCAGAATTATTTTGTTTCTGTTTTCTAAGACTATGCTACCCTGGGCAGAGGAATCCCATTTGCAGTGATGGAGAACAAGGTGTGTCACAGCATTTGGACCAATTTTTGTTTGTGCCCTGTGTCGAAGGTGGATGATGCTGTTGTCGCATCTCCTGGTCTCAGCCCAGCTGCTTGCGTCTTGACAAGCCTTTGCTTTTAAGACTAAACAAGGAGTCCAGGATTTGCTCTGTATCCCACCGGAAACCATGTATGTCAGAAGAAGGGAGGAAGGATCCTCTTTGTGAATGTGAAAGCAGGAGTCTAATGTATTGCTGTGTATGGAGACTGGCAGAAAAATGATAAGCACTGAAGAATGATTTTGGAAACCAAAATAAGTAAGGATTTTCCCATAAAATCTGAATTCTTGGTATCCCTTAAATCAATGTGGGTGACTGTATATGTATATATATTATAGATATTATATATTCATGAAAGAACCATTTCTCTACAAAGCTGCGTGTCTCTCCAGTGAACTGAAATTTAGGCAAAAAAAGATGCATGATATTGCTGGAGTTGAAGTTTATTTGGGGAATGTTTTCCATATTAATGGAGACAGAGGGCTGTTCAAACACAGCTTCCTAAAGCCAGCATAGCCAGCAGCCCAAGCAAACATGAAAATTAACATTAAGTCAAAGCTAAATGTTTAATTTAAATTTTCCCTGCAAGATTGATTTGGTGTGGAGGTTTTTTTTTCTTTAGTGAAAGATAGTGTGTCCATAAAATCAATATTTTGATAGGATTTCCCAAGCAATTGTAGCTTCCCTGTTTTGTATCCCATTGACAGAGATGTGTCACTTCTGGAGGTTCTCTCATCCTTTCTCTGAAAATATTTGCTCTGCTCATCCTAACAAATTCCCAATAGTTTAAAAACCATTTCTCTACTCCTGCAACAAATTGTAGGCTAGGGAAACATAAGGTGTTGATGTGTGCTGTCTCTGCTTCCCCCTCAATTACCCCAGAAGGTTGTTTTCTCTCGGCTCTTGTTAGTGAAGCTGCAGTTAGCATCCCTAGGAGTGGAGGTGCCAGCAGAAAGTGCTGCTATACCTTAATTCTGCAGAATCAGTCTGACGTGGGCACCTTCCTCCTCTGTTTACAGCCGTGCAGGTACTTTCTGTCCACTTGTAGCATGGCTGTTTGGCTCCTCTGTTAGATATATAGAGTTCAGCTTTCTCTTTTACCTGTATCTTAATGTTATTCCCTTAAAAGGACCAGCTGGTGCATGGCAGGGTTTTGCAAACCACGGGCAAATGTTGTCTGGATTAGTGGTGGTCCCTACACTGTTGCTCAGGGAGCTTAGGCTCAGGGTTAGAGGTTTATTGGAATGATAGGTGTTAACACTGGAGAGGAGTCAAAGAGCTGGCAGGATACATTGTGTGTTACCCGAGAAAAAAGAGGGAGCCTGGGCTCATCATCCTTTCTTGCGGGATCGGGAAATATTTTTCTACTCTGCAGTGTGCACACCAAAGTATATTAAATTCTGGGCACCTCCGTGATGAAACTCGGTGCTGCTGAGGTAGAAGACTTGCTTCTATTTCTGCCAGACCAGGGAAAGGTGCCTGTGCAAGAGCAGAGGGGGTTTGAACGATCATGTTTAGTCATTCCTTCAGAGAGCTCTATTTTCAGAATTTCTGCTCTGCACAGATTATCAATACCCACGAGGTGTGAAGCTCCTCTTTGCTAGTTTTAACCTTGCAATTTGGGGTGCATAAGGGGGTGCCTTTTTTTTTTTTTTTTTTTAAAGTGAGATTTCTTTGTGACAGCCTGACTCGAACTTCAGGGATCCTTAGCTGTGATTTTTGCTAAAAACTAGCTGGTGAACAAAAAAAACAAAAGCAAGACCTTAATTAAAAATGTAACTAAAAATGAGAAAGCGACTAACCAAAAAATAAATACCTTCTTTCAAGGACAGGTTGACCGATACTGGGATTGAATCTCTGATCCCTAAAATTATATTCTGTGTCTCTATCTAATTTAGATTAAATGACAAGTCCTTAGGTAACAGCACTTAACGGTTTCCTATTTTCTATGGTTTAAGGCCAAATGGTGATTTATGTAAGAAACCAGAGTTTACCCCAGCACTGATGGTATTTTGAGACACTGGCACAATTTCACTGGGATAAGAAATAATAGGGAGAAAATATGTATATCATTCACCAAACAGAGGCACATGGATCTTTTCAGAAAATTGTGTGTGTTTAATGTTACTCCTGCTTCATTTGTCTGGCAAACTGGAACACTATTAACTATATTTTTTTTTCTTTAATCTTTATTTCCTCTAGCAAGGTTGAGATTGTTCAACATTCAGAGCTCTGTAAAAAATAAGGAACTTGCTTCCTCCTTTTTCCTAGAAGTGCTGAACAATTTAAGCCATGGATGCTTAATTTTTTGTAAAATTAAGAATGTGCATGAGAATATATTGTGAAATGTTGGCAGGATTTATCATGCAAAATCCTGTGAGGAGTCTTTGCCTTGAAAAACAATCTTCTAACATTTTCTTCACTTTTTCAGGTGGATTTGGAGCCAGAAGGCAAAGTGTTTGTCGTCATAACTCTTACAGGCAGCTTCACGGAAGGTAAGGGAATTATTTTGGCTTGTTTCCATTAAGAGCTGGACTCTGGTGTATACTCTTGCCGTCAGTTACCAAGCAGTATATAAGTGAATATTCTTCACGTGGGCCATGTGCTGTTGCGCACCAGAGATTTCTTGAGCGATGGGGGAAATCTGGAAGGGGCCGTTTGTAATGGCTCACGCTGCGTGTGCTCTCTCGTCTGCTGTTGTTGTGATCTCAGACCTAGGGAGCTGATTCGTGCTTGATCTGGTTTATTTATCTGAAGTTGTCCTTCAAAGGGATTGTTTTTGTCACTGGTACTTTTCACCTGGCTGCCTCCTGAAGGGCAAGCCAAGGAGCATGTAGAGCATGTTTAAAATAGAACATGTTTAAAACATCTGGGTGATTTTTATTCCATAATGATTCCCATCTACTTCACTTGCGTTTCTGTTTCCAGAGTTCACTTTGCACAGGAAACTTGGAAGTTTTTTAGTGGAACATCTGCCCTGAAAAAGTATTGGGGCAGATATTTTTTTTCGGTAACTATATAGTGTGATGTTTTTAATTTCCCTGTTGTTTATTGTGATACCAGCTATGAGTGTGGATGTGAGCTCTGCTGGAGGAACCCAGGAAATCTGGGATGGGGCTCAGAAAAAAAATGGTTATGTTCTTCAGACCTACACCATAGTTCTTATTTGTTTTAGCTGCGGCCTCAAACTGCATTTCTGGGAGGTGTTTTCTGTACAGGAGCCAAGAATTGAGGAGGGTCTGCTCTGCTGTCTGTTACCCATAGCCTGGGAGAGCTGGATTTTTAATGCTTTCTCTCGTTCTGCCCAGAAACTGATTGCTCGGCACGAAGGCTGTGCTGGGGGCTGCAGCACGGGCAGCTCACCCTGCCATGCTCCGTCTTGGACGTGAGGAGGGCACAGGCTGGAGGGGTGCTTGCGTCAAGGGCTACAGGGGAGCTCTGCTCTCCTGCCTAGCAGTTCCCCTAGCCCACACCTTGTGCTAGGTGCCCAAGCCTGTCAATGCCCCTGCCTTTGTTTTTCAAATGCAGGTTTGAATACAAGCTTGTGCTTTACTTGGACGCTTTTGGGGAGCTGTCTCGCTCTTGCTGAGCTGGCAGCCTGATGTATGCTGTGGCCGGGCAGCTGCTTGATGGGAAGCTGCTGCATCAGAGGAGCTGGTGAAACTTTCGGTTTCCTTTGGGTGGATTACACCCCAGGAGTGCTCTGCTCCTGGCAGGATAGCTGTGGCCTTTTAAAGTGTTTGAGCCCAATCCAGTCTGTAATCAGCTGAGACACACCTGGGGACCCAGCAAGGGTTTGCAGGGAGACGGTGTCCTCTTCCTCCGCAGCACCCTCAGCCCTGTGGCATGGAAGTGGTGGCAGGGTTTGCAGGCACACTTCCTTGGGTGCAGCTGGGGCTGCTCGTACGCCTAGGGACCGCAGGCAGGGTGTAATCCTGCTTGCAGGAGGTATGTTAGGAGGGAGACGTGAACAGAAAGCCTGGCTGGCTTTGACTCCTAAGGAAATGTATGATCTTGGAGTGATGCAGAAGATGAGGAGTATCACACCCTGGCACCGTAGCAGGGCAGAGAGGATCAGAATTCACTGTTCCAGTGAAGTTCACTTTCTTTGTAAAGCTGGGCAGGCCACATAGCATCACTGCAACTTTCAGTTCTTTACCTGCCAAGTAGCAATGACTGTTTTACTCTGCCCAGGTGTTAACTCTGGGGTCTGGGAACTGCTCTCCCATTTATCCCTGTGTAAAATATTAACAGATCATTTACCCTTTCTCCTCTAGGGAGATGCTGTCTACAACTGTAGACAGGGAGATAGGAAGATTATTTTTTTCAAGTTAATTTGGGAAGAGCTTTCTATTTGTAACCAGAGAACAGGGAGAGTGCAAAGGTGTGCTAGGGAGACGTGGAGGACGTTTTTGTAGGTGCAGAGGTCATGGCTCTTAGGCAGCAATAGGGGTGAAAAGGACATTAGAAATTGGCTTTAATTGCCTATGACAGAGATGATGATGGAAAGAGGGTTGTATCGAGATCAAGAAACTAGAAGGCTTTTACTGACCTGTGTGCCAGTTTGTATCCACATGCAAGCATGTCATGCTTGGCCATTTAAAGCAGGATTGAGCAGGGATGGTGGGTTTGAGCATAAAGCCAAAGTGTGGATCAGACTCACGCTGGTGGCTAAGCTATTAAGGCATGTTGCTAACAAGGTCTCAAAGACGAGAGATGGAGAACTCA
Organism: Phoenicopterus ruber ruber; assembly: GCA_009819775.1. Classification (NCBI taxonomy): domain Eukaryota; kingdom Metazoa; phylum Chordata; class Aves; order Phoenicopteriformes; family Phoenicopteridae; genus Phoenicopterus; species Phoenicopterus ruber. Next base: position 7,818,898 of record CM020219.1, read on the forward strand.
AATGTTTGTACCGCTACTGCTTTCTGAGGAAAATGGGAAATGTTGGAAATAGTTTACTTCTCTTTCCTCTGTCATTATTGAGGATGTGTGAACGGGAAGATCAAAGGAGGCTCTTGGGGTTTTTCTTGACTGGTTATTCCCATGTGTGGAGAAGGAAAAAAAAAACCCCCAAAACCAAGCAAACAAAAAAGCCTGAGATGTTAGGTCCACCTGAGACTGTATTATTTTGTTGGTCTAGAAAGCTTACCCAAAATAGACAGTCCTGGTGGCGTTGGCAGCATGTACTTTCTTTAGCTTCGAGAGTAGTGTGGTTTTTGTTTGATCAAAAGTTCTTTTGACCAGAAGTTTAATTTGATTCTGCTTCACCTACGAAGCAGGCTGGGGGATAAGGGTGGCACTTCTGCAATGGGCACAGTATGTCTGACATAAGCCTTCATGTACCATCAGGATGAAGGCAGTATAGAAAACATGCAGCTGGAAAGGGGTTAGTCCTTTGTACGTTCCTATATGGCTCTTCTGTTCAGCAGTGTTAACCTGCTGTTTTGAGGCAGGGAAGTATGCCTGTTTCATGTGTTAAAAATACATAAAATTTTTCAGGAAGAGAAAGGAACGGAGCAATAGGAAGCGAGGGAGGTCTAGTGAAATTATCCCTGCCTATCTTTATTTTCTCTGCTGGATGTATTTGTTGCTGTGCTAAGCTATATCTGATTATATTAACTCCCCTCATTCAGCTGACATTTCCTGTGTAAAGCGACCAGTGCAAAATTAAAATGAAAATCTCCTTACCTCGGGAGGAGATTACCTCTCCAAGCATGACCATGTCTCTGCTGGTGGTGCTGGGTCCCGGTGGCCCCGACACTCGCCTGGGGTGGAGGGAAGCACCCTCTCCTCCGGCCATCTCCCCCACTGACCCAAGACCTGTTTTACTCCAGGCTGTTTTATAGAGAAGGTGAGGACTGACTTCTGCCTGCCGAACTTAAGGCATTGCTTAGGAATTGGTTTTTTTCCCCTGCCACTTCCCTTCCTTGAAGAATTTTATTTAATCTTTCCTGGGGTTTCTTTATTTAACCTGCCTGATAATGGGATTTTTTTTTTTTTCAAGTCATCAAAATTATGTTCTTTTTAAATTTCCTTATTCTTTTTGCTCTGGATATGAATTTTTTTTTTTGTTTTCCCCACCAATGGTGTCTTTAGCATTTCTTATGTCTCTCTTTCTCTTTGTGTCTCCTTGCCCCTTTCTCCTTTTGAAATAACGAAAGTGGCTTCTCCAAGAGGACTATCTTTGTCGTGGACATGCCTCATCTGTGGACGTGAGGCATGTTGTCAGCGGAGGAGCTGGGGATGGAAGCGGGGCACAGCCTCCTGTGTGTGGGACCAAGCAAAGCTGTAGCTGTCAGAAGGCAGTTCAGCTCTGCCCAGCCCTGGGGACCACAGGAGCTGTGGTTTAACTGAACCGTTGGTGCCCTGTCTCCCACCCTGTGTTGACCCACATGTGTGTCAGGGTCTCTGAGATAATCCACAAGATCTCAACTTTGGTTTAAGCCTCCTTTAAAGGAGAATTTCTGCTTTATTGCTCTCTAAAACAGGAAGTGCTGCATAGGGTGTAAAGCTCCCTAATGTTGTTCCTTTTCTCTTAACCTTGACCATAACCATTTCCAGGAGGGCAGCTTCTGGGTAGGGTCCTCTTCCTCACCACTCCTGGAAAGCACCTGGGAGCACCCTGGCAGGAAGACACTATTGACTGGGGGCCGTTGCGGTTCTCCTGCGCGGTGTGTTCGAGTACCGTTTCTCTGTGCTCTCCTGGGGTGTCATCTAGGTCCCCCTGGCTCTGGTTGAAGGTGATCTGGTGCCTCTGAGGAGGCTCTGTCTTTGGGGCTTGTGTTGTTCATAGCAAGTGACTCTGATGCTATTGGCGTGCCCCATTGGGTGTTGCACAGTCAGTGTCGGTGTCATGAATTCAGACCTGCTCTCCATTACTTGTCTCTCTTTCCTACTGAATACGGGTTTCAGCTGTGAAAAGCCAAGCCATGAATTACTCTCTTCTTGGGCAGGGGGTGATTGACTTGAAATAAAAAGCCTTGCAATGAATGTGGGTGAATTACTTGTGTTGTTGGTGCTTCTGGACACCTGTGAGAAGTTAGTAGAGATACTAAAGAGCAGATGATTGTGCATGGGTCAGGATGTTTTGCTGCAGCAAGGCTGTACTGAACACTGAGTGGCCCCAGGTATGTGCCTGAAGGACAGCATGAACCTCTCTCCCTTGCAATACTGGAGTCCCAGAGCAAGCTGAGTCCCCTCGCAGCTTTGCGTGCAAGGTGTGTTGCTGTGCCCTCAGTTTGCCACCTCTCTTGCTATTTGCTCTATTTAATTTTGAGCAAAGCTAATGGAATTAATACAAAGTAATTATTTGACTGAATTAATGAATGAAGCAAACCCTGTAGGAAATGAAGTGCTTCTATTTTAATGCTTTGAACTCTTGCAATTTGCCTTTTTTAAATTTTTTTTTTTTTAATGTTGTCACTCAAAGTGATAATTCTGGCTTGAAGTTCAATTCTAATTTCATCATTGTGAGGTAAGTAATGGTTGTTTCTTTTCTTTCAGTGTCACGAAAGACAAAGACAAATTTGAGTTCTGGGCAAGAAATAGAACAACGAGAATATTGAAAAGCCAAGTGACTTGGTAGAGCAGATATAGCACCCATTGCTAAATATTTAATGTCGGCAGGCTTTGCAGCAGCAAGGAAGCCTGACCCTGCCTCTAGAGCAGGAAATGCTTCTTTAGTTTGCAACTGTCACATCGTGTGTTTGGGATGGTTTGTTCTCAAGCATGAAGACTCTTAGTCTTTTGCTGTCGTTTTTCTTAGAATACATTTTTCTAATGTGAAGTGGTTTTTGTCTTAAGAAATGGCATTTCCTCAGACAGGCACTAGTAAAGATCTGAAGCCTTAAAGTCTCAAATGGTACATAGGCGTTGTGCTAAGAAGGTCCTTGCTCTGTACTGTGATGTAGCTCCTCAGCCCCACAAAACCTCTGTTGCAGATATGTTATTAGCCTCTTGCAGAAGAGGGAGAAAAATGATGTTTACTGGTCCTCTGTAAACTGCAATAATGACTGTTTTCAGACTGTTTTTTATAGTTAAGGGAATAATTATTGGAAACTAGGAACCAGGAATGAAGAATGCCCTGTTCTCAGCCTCTGGCTAGTTGGGCCACTCTTCTGTTTTGGGTTACTAGCCCAAGCAGGAGAATTTTAAGGCATGTAGTAGACACCGTCCAGAGAACCTCCTGGTCTAAACAGGCAATATCAATGCAGAATAGGATAAAGAAAGTTTTGCTATCACTCGTTCACGATTTGAGAATATGGAGGTCTTTACTGTCTAGCCCAAAGTCTTATGTGGCAGAGAGCAGTAGGACATGTCTTTTTCTATACCCCTGTATTTTTTTCCAATGCCTACACTTTTTCCAATGTTTTACACTTGTCACATATGTGCATGCTGCAGGCAAGGGACTTCCAGGTGCACTCCATGTTGGTTCAATTCTGCATTTCCAGATGGAAATGAGTCAGAACAATGTCGAGTCCCATGGGCGAGAAAATCCACCCTAAGTGCACTCTGGAGAAGATTGAGCCCTCGCAGAGACCAGGAATGTCGTCCACAGATGCTGTGCATCTCTGCGTGGGAGGCAGGTGAACTTCAGTGGATCCCCAACCTTGCTGGAAGATGTCAATCAGGTTTAAAAAGTAAAAGGCAGTTCCAGAGGCTGATCTTGAAGTCCTGAGCAGGTATTGCTGTCCTGGAGGTCAGACTCTGCAACCCTGCACTCCAACGGAGATGTGTCAGCCAAGCCAATGGGAGCAAGAGCAGCTCTGTCCTTTTCATGAAGCCTCTGTGAATTAAGCACAAGGATGTCAAAGCTTCTCAGCAACACTGAAGATCTCAGGAGAGAATTTCAAAGTCAGAGAGACCATGAAGAACCTCTTGGAGATCCTTTTCACAGGGAGGACCCTTTGGGCATTCTGAGAAATGTCCTTTGGGCTACGAGTTGCCATTAGGAGAAGGGGCTGAACTGCATCTTCCCGAGAGCTGCCTTTCACTTGGCGTGTTCAAGCTGACAGTGGTATGAGAAGGGGTCACTGTAATAGGGGTGACAGCCCAGCCTTGGAAGTTAGACAAAGTGGATGAACTTGGAGATAATGAATAACTATTACTGTTTATAGTGGGAGGATAGTGTGAGCAATTTTTTTTAAAGTGAAGCCTTCAAAATTTACATATTGTATTTCACATTTAAATATTGCGGGGAGAACTCAAGTATTTTTTGCACCCTGGTACTCTTATATCTCACGCATGACTCTCCTCCATTAAAAAAAAGAAAAGAAAAGAAAAAGGCAAGTTTGGTAAATTCTGAATTTTCACAGGAAAAAAGGATTTCAACAGGGGAGAAAAACCCACCCCAAAACTGTGTATTCCTGATTGTTGAAAGATCTAGGCCCTGGGAAATAGCATGCTTTGCTCAGTGTTATGGAAGGATTCTAATGCAGAGACAGGAGGTGAACAGTGCACCCCAGCCTGCTGCGTATCCACAAGACCACCTTTATTTTTTGGAAAATGATCCGTTTGAGCTCCACAGCTGTTGCAGTATGTCTAATGCTGAGAGGTTTTTGGCAGTAATTCATGGCTTGCCAAGATCTGCCAACTTAGATACCCAGACATACAACAAACAGCAATATCAGGGTTAACTTCACTTCCTCAGTGGGCTGTGTTTTGTCTGGGCTCTGAAACCTGGATATAAATATGCAAGCTTGCAATCTGCTCTGGGATTTCAGTGTTCCTGGCTGTAATGAGGAACAGAGATTTTTGCTTTATTTTAATTTGATTCCTGGAAGAAGTGATGATGGTTCCCAGAGGAGCTTAAATCTATCTACTTGGCCTTGGAGGACAGCGCTGCACTAGAGCGGGTGTTTGTGCCGCAGTGAAGCGGGGTGGCAAATGTGGGCTGGAAGGAGCAGAGCACGAAGCTGTTGGAGGTCGGGACTGTGATCCTGTGGCCAAGGATGATGACAGCAGCCCTGTCCCCGGCTGCTGCGCCTTGCGCTGGGGGATGCCGTTTCATGGCTATCTCCCTCCACACCCATCGCCGTCAAGGGCTACCTGGATGATGCCCTGGACTGAGATGAAGGGGGGTGCCCCATACAGCAGCACACATCATGGCTGCGCCTGAATTCCCCTAGACCACAATTTGCAAGGTACTTGACTGATGAAATAGGTGAATGGCTGTCCGAAAGCCCCAGTAGTTTACTTAGGGTCACCCTGTAAGTCTGTAGCAGAAACTGGAGGAAAAAAAATACTAACAAAACCACACTTTTTTTTTTAACCTTACCTCCACCAACTACTAAACTAGGCTGTGTTGCATTTAATATCCAGGTCTGTCAACTCTGGCTCCTGGAGGAGACTCCTAATTTAGGTGGTACCACCACAGGGAAGGGTTTTCCTTGTGTCTGGGTGTCTGGCAGCCCAGTCTATCAGGCATCCAGAAGTCCCTGTCACCTGGCTGCTGTATGGGGCAGTGCTGGACTCGGTGCGTGAGTGGATCTGCTGGGCCTGTTGGCATGAGAGGATGCTCAAGGTAACAAGATGCTGTTGTGCCACAGTGCTTAATTACCTCAGTTTACCTAGAAGGTGTTCCTGCATTGTTAGCGCTTGCAGGGGGGCAGGGTTCCCTCTGGCCCTGCAGGCACAAGGAGGACCAGCAGCATCAGTCTGCTACGTGTTGTGGATGTTGCGGCAGTCAATTCCTGCACCTCACTGGAGCGGGGCAAGATCTTGCTAACAGCCAGCAAAATGGAGTCTTCAGCCTTAGGCAAACTGGCACGGAGCTGTAGGAAGCAGAGTTCATCTTCTAGTGGCACTTTCAGAGGTGAATACTCATGCTTGCAATTTAAATGCCCCTGTTTTGGGTTGTTCCTGAGTGTGCCCAGCATAAAATGCTGTTTCCTGCTCTTCAGTGCCAGCTGTTTTTTGTTTTCTGGAGTGCTTCAGCAGAAATGATGCAGTTGTTTTCCAGAATGAGATGCTGAATCAAAATAGAGCTTTGAGTGAAGAGATCCTGATGTTGTTTTGCCAGGGAGACCTCAAGCTTGGCAGAGGAGAGAGTGGGAGGGCTTGAGAGCCTCTGCTGTCTCTGTCTGCCTTCTGCTGTCTTTGGGGAAATCTACCCCTTTCTGATCTTCTGGGAGAAACTGCATGAGATCAGCGTGGCTTTGAGGGCTGTGGACGCCACCTGCACTGAGCAGGTTCCCACCTTGGTGACTGTTCTTCCTGGCAATGCCGACACTGCTGGTAGTTGCAGATACAAGACTGAGGCGGTTTCATAATTGAGGGTAAATCTGTCTGTCTGAAAAGGATGCTCTTGGGTTTCCCTTGGGCTGGCCACGCATGAGGTCAGTTCTGCACCAGCTGGCTGGACTGTGGAGCTGAGCAAATCTGGAGAAGGGGTGTGGGTTGGTTTTGGGCCAACTCCGTCCTCTGGTTGAGCTCAGTGCTTGCCCAGGGTGCTGTGGTGGGGCAGGAGGTGCATCCCCGGTGGTGGCACAGAGGAGGTCTGGCTGAGCAGGTGTCCTGCTCTCCATGCCCCATCGGCTGGGAGACGGGACAAGGACAGTGAATGGTGGAAAGACTGGGAAAAGTCACTTGAAGGAATAGAGCCGTAAGACTCTGGAAGACGGACAGAGAAGAAACATAAGGAGAGAGAGAAGGAAGTAGGAGACTGGTCTGGGGAGTGGCGATGGGTGGGTATGGGCAGGAGCTGTAAGGAAGAAGCAGCTTAAAGAAGCTCAAAGGGTTAAAGAAGGTGGGAAGGGAAGAATATGGACAGATGGATGGTAGAGGAGCTGCAGAGGACAAGGAAAGACTGCAGCAGAAGAGTTGTGACCAGCAAAGCCCATTTCTTGCTAGAATCTGGAACCAAGTTTTTAATCCCAGAATCTCAGCTCTTTTCTGCCGTCTAGCTGTCAAACTTGTTGGGCAAGTGTGTCTGTCGCTAGTACTGGATCTGCACAGCAGAGCATAGTCCTTTTCTGTGAAGTATTCCCCTGTTAGTGCTATCCTCTCTCCCTGGAGCTGCGTGTTTGAGACCACAGCCGTGCCGGTGAACCAGGACCGTGGAGGGGAGAGGCCGCACCAGTTCCGGTGGATGAACTTATTTCCAGTGATAGTTTTTGTTCAGAAAACTTAGGAAATCATCTTAACATTTTCATGTGAAGGTTATCACTAATATTTCAAAATCAAACTCTCAAAAGTCACAAAACGCTGAAATTTTGTGTCTAAAATTTGTCCTTCCTATATGTTCACGATACGGACATGCAGATCAGCAGGAGCAACGGCAGAAAGACATTTCTTCTCCAGCCTGCCCAGCTCAGAGTACTTAAGTAGTGGGTGAGGAATCTGGGGCCCCAGTTTGGTCCTACGCATGTTTTTACCTGCATTGTCTCTGGTCCTGTATTTCACCTGTGAATGTGGGGTAAGGCAAGAAAAACAAGTCCTTCAGAGAGAGAGGCTCCAGTGTGGCACCCAGAAAGGGTGATGGCAACTTGCACATCAAGGCAATCCCACACTTCAGCTTGTAGATGCATCCCGTGTTCCTGCAGCAGGCGCGTAGGGCTGAGTCCAGCAGCACACATGGCTTCGAGCTGTGCTGCTCAGAGGAGTGCAGAGCCTGGATGCTAGTGACACAAACCCTACAGAAGGCACAACAAAGTCTGGCTAATTTTCCCCCCAGATTGCTTTCATGCCCAACATCATGCCAACGTGGCTGTTTGTGGGGTGCACAGGAAACCATATTTGGGAACTGCTCAGGTTGGAAAATGACTATGTGGAAGGAAGACAGGGTGCTGTTTGAGGGAAGAACTGCTGAAATCTGTGTAAGGGCTGTTGTGAGCATCAGACTGCAGGTTGGCTTTCATCTTGTGTCATTTGAACCTAAACAAATTCCCTCCTCATGTGTTCCTCCTCCACTGGGGCACTGGGAAAAAAGATGAAAGGAGGTACTGGTTTAGGTGTCTCTCACAAGCTGTTGGAGAAAGTCACTTTCTTCCTGCTCACCCACCTCTGCTTGTTCATTAATTGAGAGGAGTGAGATGGGAGAGCCCGCGGGGAGGCAGAATACGTACTTATTACTGCTGCTCTTACACCTGGTGTGTATTCTCATTTGTGAGAATAAAATTGGTTGGTGGTGCTGGTGGCCGTTATGGAGCTAATGAAACAGGCACGGTCCTTCCCTCTCTCTACGTACAAATTGATCCTGAGCCAAGGCAAGCAACACCCTCTCCATGTGGCATCCAGAATTTTTAAAGCTGTATTTGTATGGATTTGGTACATCTGCTTTTGAAATCTCAGAAATGTATCTCAGAAATGGAGAAATATGTATTGCAGTGTGAAAACCCTGTTGGGGAGGAGACGGGGAAAGGGGATAGATCAGGTCTGTCTGTGGTAGCTGCATGGGAAGCTGTCGGGGACAGCTGTGTTTTCTGAGCACGCCACTCCTCCTGGCTTGCAGCCCTTGGGAAATCCCTCTGGGAAATAATAATAATAATCTGCTGGCACTAGGAGGGGTGCAGTGCGTGGCAGAACAGTAATGATCTGTGCCATCTGCGGAAGTGTTTGAGGACGGGCTGTGCAATGAAGCCAAATGCGATTGCTAGCCTGAGTGCTTGAGCACAGTGTATTTCCTTACTGCATTACCAAGGTGGGGACTGTCTTGATGGGAAGAGGTGCTGCCTTTTGGCAGACATCTTCATGGTAGCAATAAGCTTGGAATACAAGAGGCTGAATGTATTTTTTTTGACAGATGCTTTGCTGTGGCAGCGTCTTGCTCAGCCCATGGTGTGTGGGAATCTGCGTGGGAGAGCAACATGGTAAACAACCTGCTTTTTGAGGCTGTTGCAATTAGAGAACTTATTAGCAAGCTGCCACATGGAAATCTCAAGAGTACTGGGGATCGGCTGTGTAATCAGAGCTGAGTATGCGGCCGGACCACTTGGGCTGGGTCTGTGTGTCTGTTGGGTGACCAGTCGACCAGGAGAATCCAGGTGTTGCAGGGTGGTGATTCAGGTGTTGGTCATCCTCCCAGGTGAGCACCAGGCCAGTGCCCCTCCAGGGACCCGGGAAAGGCTGAGATGTTGTACCACAGGACTTGGAGGTCCCGACAGCAGAAAAAGGGGGGTGTTTAACTTGTCCTGCTTAATTAGCTCTCCCAATTAATTTGTTCCTGACTAGATTCCAGTTGTGCTTTGGGTTACAATTTGCTTTCCCAGTGAGAGATGCAGTGCCCCTGGTGAGGAAGGTAGAGTTTTGTCCTAGGGATGGCTGCCGTGTTGAGGAATGTGGTTGCCATTTGTGGAATTGCTGCAAAACTGTTGGTCCTTCTGGATACAAGCTGCTTGATAGTCCCATTTCAACCAGCTTTCTGTTGATCCTGGTTTCTTTGTGCGTTTTGTCTCATGTTACCTAAAGAATATTTTCCTGGTGCTCCTTCTTTGAGACAGATGTTAAGCCCATGTCTCTGGAAAAGTTGCACTGCCTAAACATAAAGGTATGAATTTTAAGCAGATTTAGTTGAGTGTAAAACCTTGTGTGGACACTCTTGTTTCAATACCAAAGCAGCCGATTTTAATTCTGAAGCTGGCCACATGGCCAGAAGGATGTCCCCAGAGCATCTACTTAAAAATAGCTTTAAACTGCACCTGGTTAAAAATAGGTTTAACTTGGAGCTCCTGCTTCCTTGTGTGGGTAGGGCCTCCTAGTAGCATGTTGTGATACCTACTACAGACCCACCTACGAGCATACAAGTTGCTGATGGTTATAACATGCATGAGCCCCGAGGCGTCGGGAGCAGGGGAAGGTTCAGGATCTCCCTGCTGTTTGCCTAGCTTGCCAATTCTACTTTTCTCAAGGATTTTGCACAAGTGCTGGAAGCTTTGACCTATAAATGCTGTCACTCTGTTAGTGCTACTTCTGCTCTGTAGCCAGCGTAGTCTGAAATCTTCTAAAATTTACAGTGCAGAGGGCTTCTGGTGCATGAATTAATCATGGAAAAGATCAAAGTTGCTTTGTTAGTTTTATTTTCCTGGGTTTAATGAATAATGTATTTAAATGGTTTCCTTCCCTAATAAATCACATCTCAACATTTTTCTCTTGAGTTTAATAGGTGGGAAGGACTAACAGGAGGTTTTACAATGGAAATTCACTTGCCTAAGCACAAGGAAATAATAATGATTATAATTGGCGACGGGAGGAGGGAGAGGAATCAGTTCGTTAAGGCTTTAATGAGCAATGCAGTAAGAAGTACGAGGTACTAGTGTTATTTGCACATCTTAAAGTAAGGAGGATTGTCCCCATCTTATGATAAAATTGAGACTGCAAGCAGATGTGTCGTTCTGCCTGCAGCTGAGGAGGGGAGGCAGTTATTACTGCCTGTTTCTCACTGTTTGTGTGGGTCAACTTAAATTTTTAGTAACAGGGGGGTTCTGGGGTTTTTTTGTTGCCTGTTCTTACCCCAGATCAATGTGACGGGACTGGGTTAGGGAGCGGTTGCAGATGGAGTCACACTGGCAGGTCTGAGATCGTAGGGAGGGGACTCCATCGTGAGGAGGGAGCAGTGGGGCTGGGGTGGTTTCACTCGGCTCTAGCGCTGCTGGAAGACCATGTTCAGCTACAGCTGGAGGGAAGCATGTATCTGTCATCTCACTGGATACAACCTGACTATAATTTATCTTGCTTTTCCAAACCGTATGGGTACTGTGTGCCTCCTGCTGGGTGCTGGGCAGATATGAGCTGGCCTTCCAGTTACAGTTCCAGGCTGGGGCTCTGAAGGGCTCAGTTCAGTGCTCAGGTTTCTGCTGTCTCCCTCAAGTCCCTCCTTTAAATAAAAATAAAATCCTTCTCTCCTGGCATCTCCTCTTTGTGCAAGCTGAGACAGTTCTTCTCAGCTATTATCACCCCAGCCTGGTCTCTCTTGCAAACAGAAGTATCGTGAGGTTACCGTCTCCAAACGAATGCAAAAACTTGCAGAGATGGGATGATAACGTGGAGCACAGGTAAAACCTTTCTCGCTCTTGGCAGAGAAACAAGCCCAGGGTGAAAAGCAGGGCTGTCCCCTTCCTTCTCTCACAGTGGTGTGGCTGTAAAGAGAAGGGAAAGAGAAGTGGCTGTCCCCTTCAAACCCATCCTCCTTGGCAGCCAGCAGCATTTCTGCAGCCTGTGGCCTGGAAAGCACAAACGGGCTGGCATGCAGCGATCGCTACTTGAGAACCTGGTCTCTTGTGGCATGAGATTGTGCGTGTTTGCTGAAATCTTTTGTTATCTGCAGTATCCCGTTTGCTCAGTTCGTTGTTACTCACTACAGAAATGAATGGAAAGGCTTTTCCATTCATATTTTTCAGCTTTACGCAATGTGCCACAGTGCCTTGCTTCATAACTGTCAACATCCACAAACAGACACCTAAAAAAATTTTCCCAGAAATAATTTGTAAAAGCAGATGTGGAGGATAATATTTTTGAGCTGCCCTGTGCATGTCTGAGAACCTGTGTGGCAATCATGATTAAAACTCTATGCAAAATACTCTGTATGGTATTCGTAACTGGTCGGTAGGCTCAAAGCAGCAGCAGAATACTTGTTTTAAGAGTTTCTCAAGCCACCTTCTTCCTCTGCTCTCATGTTCTCACAGACCTTATGCAAACAGATAAAAAGCAGCTATTCCTCCTTCAGCCCCAGCACTAGGCTCTACGCTCTGCTTTGCAGCCCTCTTCCCTCCTGTACGAGTGGATGGCTCCCCGGTGGCCACGTACTGGTCACTCCAGCTCTGCAGAGCTGTCCCGTTGTCCCTGGCACTGCTATATCCAAATGCAAGAAACTGTGAGTGGAGCAAACTGAATGCCCCCAAAAAGGTCCTGGAGCCTGGTTCCGCACCGGTGAGGTGAATGGTGAGGTTAGCAGTGATGGATGGAGCAGAGCTGTAGCTGGGAAACATGGAGATGTGTCCTCTCAGCTTTGGTATGTCACCTACTGGTGTCACCAGAGCTTTGGCGTCGTTGTGTAATTCTAGAAATAAGCCTACGATGGGCTTTCGTAGCAGTAGCTGAGCACTGTCGTGCTCACTAATATTGTTGTGTGAACTTCATTGATCCTGTTCTCACTGCTGCTGCACTGAAACATCATTAGCAGCATTTGAGTACTGAGGCTGAATGATCACTGAGAGCTGAGGGGGAAAGCTGGGATGAATTTGTGTCCTAGTCCCGTCAGGAAAACAAGGGAGATGGGTCTGACCTACTTCAGCGCTTGGACAAGAAACAGAGACCTTGCCTCGAGTGCAAAGTTCTGTGTGATTTGGTGCAGCGATGACTACATGTTTTTGCATTTCCAAGACTGCTGATAATGCTGTTTCATACTCATGAGTGGGAAGACTCTTTTTTTTTTTTTTTTTTTTGGAGTCAGAGCATCATTGTTCCTGTTCCATTGACAGATTGGCATCTTAAAAGATGAACTGCCCATTAACATGGGGTTTGTGTCAAGTCCTAGAAGACGACGACCTAGTCCTGCCAGCACTAGCTGGCTCTTTCTGTGGTCTTCATACAAAACTTCACCCAGTTTCAGAGGGGAAAACGGCAGCTGGATCAAGCGTTAAGTCTCAGCCTGTGTTTGACAGGCCACATGTTTGCTTTGCAATGAGCCTCTCCTGGGATTTGAACCAATCTGGTTTCGTGCACAGACTGGCAAAAGCAGCAGAAGGACAGAAACTCTGACGGACGTGAAGTGGAGGAGAAACCCCGTGTGGTTAACACAATCTCTGCGGATGTGGCTGTTTTCCAGCTGGCTGATTCACATGTCCAAGTGGCTTTTGAGGGGAACTGAAGAGAAAACTTTGCAGTAGTTAGGAAGAGAAAGGTTTTCACTCTGCAGCACTAATACTAGGGAAGCAGAACAGTCAGCAATGGAAATACCACTTTGGGTTGTAGCCTTTAAATCCTTTTCCCTCTCCAGAGTCAGGCTGTCAGCCTCTTCTTCAACACTGTGTTCTGTTTATAATGTTTTAATTAGTAAGGCTTCCTGTGGTTTTGACCATCCATGGGATTATGATGATAAAACTCCTGGTTAAAAGATACCAAGCCTTTGTAGGGGATTTTTGTCATAAGATACGTGTTTTCTGGCTTGGAAAATAAACATCTTAGTTCCTTTTGGTTTAGCCTCTGTTTATATTCAGTAGATGTGAGGAAGCCCGCTGTTAGGTAAATATTGAGAGAACACCTCCATACTGATGGCTAGAAGGGCTTGGTGTCTGCATTTATTTCCTCTCATTTACTTGATTTGGTTTTTATATTCTTTTCCTAAAACACCCACTACTATTTGCCATTAGGGCATGGGCTAGCTGAGCGTTTAGCCTGATCTGAAGTGGTTGTTCAGTGCTGCGGAGCTTGTGAGAGGCAAGGAGTCTGTCAATCCGCTGTCTTGCTTTTTACAGTCTAGTAAGTTCAGGGCTGGTCTCTGCTCCGCGCTCGTGTATCACTCAGTGCAACGGGATCTTGCTTGCAGTGCTCCCAGGGGAGCACAGGAAAACGTGTATTCTGTTACTGCTACTAATAAAAAAAGGTTTAATTAATAACTTTTAATCTGTTAGCATTATTGCTTTAAGGCTTTTTGTGTTGCTTTTTGAATATCTTTATTTCTTTCAAAGGAAAATCCCACTGATGTGTACAGGAGTGTAACACTAGAAAATGTCATGTATCAGGATGTACCCGAATGACCTTTATCATCCCAGTGTTATAGCAGCGGTTGGTAACATGACGGTGAGATTGATTTCCGATAGATGAGACCTGACAGGCTTCAACTACTTGAGGCAAACAGTTACACACACACCACTTCATCCTGCAGCTCTTCCTCTTGTCTTACTGCTGTAGTTAGCCCACCACTATAAGGACTTAACTGCAATTACCCCCCAGAATAAAAAATGGGGGAGAGAGAAAAGGGGGATCTCTGGCCGGGAAGGGCAGGATCAGGTAAGCTCAGGGGGCAGGCAGGGCAGCGTAATGAGGCTGCCGAGTGGGTGAGCGGTGTGCTAGTGCATGCAGATGTCCTCAGATGACTTGGTGGGTTATTTATTCTCCTCTCCCTCCGCATGCATAATTTCCACTGCCATAAACACGTGTTAGGCATGAGTGGAGAGGAGGAAAGGGGAAGAGGCTTTTTAGTATTTAACTTTGTAGTTACTTTTGCACATAGTCAGGCACAGTAAATACCCCATAGTTACAGATGTCCAAATTTAACCATGGATGTGGACAACTCCCTTCACTGAGCAATTACTTGCCTGTTTTTATAGCAGGCCTTTGGACATTTGAGCCATTCATGGTGGTTGTTGCCTTACCAGAGATTAGAGGCTTTTAAAAGTCTGGGTCTCCTCAAGTGATCTAGAGCTGCTTTGTTTTGTAAAATGCTCTCCGCATCCAGAAGGAAAATACATATTCTATAGGAAACTGGCCATAACGCAGAACATGAGTGGGGAAAATGTCTATGATGACTTTACATCCTCTGACACTAAAGGTGAGAGGCATGAGGGGCTGCTGCGTTGCCCACCCTGTCCACTAGCAGACTTGAGCACTGCATTGATGGTTTCTGCACGCAACCTCTGGCCCAGCAGTGCTGGGAGCCGTTTAGCAGATGTGATGGGTGTGAGCTGAGGAACTGCAATCTTGGTTGGGGAGGCTGGTGGTTGGGAGGAAGGTGGTTTTGGTAGCGATATGTTCCACCATTTCAAAATCACTTGCGCCTTGTTGGAGGGTTGAACTTGCCTGCTCTGTGGTGTGGTGTGTGGGATGGGTGAGCGCCCAAGCCCTCTGAATGAGGGATTTCTTCTGTGGGATGTTGTTGTATAGGTAGATCCACTAGATCATGTGGTGGATAGTCTCCTGCAGCTATGCCTGCACCCGAGGTGTGTTGTGCTGTGCTCTCCCTCTCCTTTTCACTCGATACAGTGTCAGGAAATGGGAAGAGCAGTGCCCAAAAGAGCTGGTTGCATACGAAAAGTAATCTAGGCCTTGCTGAAGTCAGTCTTCTGCTTAGTAATGCTTAGATTTGTTATGATGTAATGTGAGGTGAATGTAAGCATGGGTGAGGATCACCTGGAAGATGTGCAGCATCTGGAGAAAGTTAGCAGGGTAATGCAGCCAAGTAGTGTGGGGAAATGTGAAATTTGAGGAACACTTTAAATAGGAATTACGCTTTTAGGAAAAAAAAAAAGACAGAAAACTTGTGTGTTGATGAAAAGTGGATCTGTAAGATGGAAGTTGTCGTGCTGTGTGAGATGTCGGTGACTGGAGAACAGGAGATGGAGGCCAAGTACAGCTCAGAGGAGAAGGCTCAACACTGGCTGTGGATGTGATCCACCAGTGCAGGCAGCACAGAGACTTCCTCTACCGCCCATGAAAAAGCGAGTGCCTGTCATTTTTTTTGGTCTTATTGAACCATTTCCAAATTGCAGTCTCTCTGAAGCCAGGCAAACCACAGGGACACACAGCAGTGTCCCACTCGGTGGCTTTGCGGGCCACCTTCAAGTGTCCCCTATTCCTGGTGCAAAGGACTGGTTTGCTTTTGGCTGCGTGTGGGCTTCTCGCTGCATGGGAGAGCACCAGGGAGGCAACTACCCCATGCTGATCCTTGAGGGGAACGGTAACAAAACCAGAAACTACATGAGCTAAATTGGGAACATACACTCTTAAACTCTGGTAAATGTGAGTACATGAACTTAAAGGGCATCAGCTGTTGGGCTTCTAATGGAGCAGCCAATATGAAACAAGCTGGTAACTGGATTGTTTCTTTAGGTGATTTACTTATGTGCTCACCACCCACTCACAAACCCTGCTCTTCCCTTTCCATGCCTTGGAAGTTCTCCTGTATGTGCTGAATGCCAAGACAGGATACTTTGCCAACTGAGGGTTTTGGCCCTGATCCAGGAAAACACTTAAGCGTATGCTTAAACCTAGATCAAGGAGATGTTGTCTTGAATTTAAAAGTGGGCAAATTCTGTAATACTATAAGGCATTTTTTAACCTTTTTTTTTTTAATTCTCACATGAAGCTGCAGGAGGCTTGGGCTCAGTGAAGGAACTGGCTCTTGATCTTCCCCTTTTGGGGAAGAGGGATGAACTGGTTGACCTCTTGAAGTTCTTCTGAACCGTGTTTCCTATGGTGGATAACGAGTCTATTGAAACTGAGCAATGATGATTGAATGTTTGGAAGGGATATTAAACCTCCGCACATCAGCTCTCACTTCTGGAGATCAAAATGACATCCTGTGTGTGGGAAAGAAGCAAATTACCTCCCAGCTGCAGGGTTCCTCCATCTTGCTGTCATGTGTTTCTGGTTGCCCACTGACATAGGCAGGATGCTGAACTACATGGACCAATGTTCTGATTCAGTCTGGCAATTCCTGTGGTCCCTTGAGTCCCGTTGACTTCAGTGCGGATTAAAGACGTGCTCAAGCACTTCCCTAGAAGGGCAGGCTTTTCTGCTCCAGTCTCTCTGCCCAGCTGCCTGAAGCTCTGCAGTGAAGAAAGCAGGTTTCTGTTAAGTGCTTGGATCAGCCCTGCCACATCCTTTTTTGTGTTTTTATGGGAAAATCCTAATTTATAGCATGCGCTTCAATTTTAAAAATAAATGCAAGCTGTCTTAAAGTCAAGCCGTGCTCCATGTTGCAGTTATGCCATCGGGTAGGAGGTTTCCATTAGTGCCTGTGGAGGGGATGCATGCACAACTGGCTGGGAGAACATAGCAGAAAAAAACCCCTTGAGCTTTATGGCTGGCTTTGCTTCTGAACCTGTGTGGCAAGAGTACCGAGAGGAATACATCGTGTGGCTTGCGGCCCTTTGAAGTGGCTGGGTTCAGTACTGACAGGATGGCTTCCCTTATCTCCACTCCTACAAAGAGGACTGGGAAATACGCCTGTGATGTGGGACTCTTACATTTCAAGCCTTGATCAGGTTGACAGCTTTTTCCCCTTTTTTTCCCCCAGCAGTTAATCAACAAAGCTAGTTGAAAGCAGGGAAATGCTCTGCCCCCTTTTTATGGGTAAATGAAGTGGGATGGTAACAGCTGTGTTTGGGTACTGCTGCTGATCCACCGCTCCGGGATGATCAGATGGGTGGGAAGTTTACAGACCGCCTGTCCCTTCCTGTGTCATTATGTCCCTGCAGAGAGTTTGGCAGTAGGTGGCTTTGGTTTTGCATCCAGTCCACGCTCAAACCAAGAGTCCTGAGTACGTACGTCAGTGCACAATCACCTCTAGCAGACTCCAGTGTGTGGCCCCAAAATGCACTTGTTAGTAGGGCCTTTACTTTGCAAAGCAACTAACTTGAAAACTGCAAATTTCATTTCATTTCTTCTGAGGCGAGTGTGCCCCAGATGAGGCTTTGATCTGGGAAGCTCAGCTGGGCCTGACCTGGTCTGTGCAAAGATCCCAGAGACCAGCTGGCTGTGATTTGCAAGTCAGATGGCTGCTGCTGTATGGGAATGGCTTTCTTGATCTAGAGCTCAGTTCTGCCTTCTAAGAGTGACTTGTTTTGTGTAAATTGAGCTTTGCTAGGAAATTGTTATATGGCTGAACTAAACCCAGTAAAAAATAAAATTAAATTAAATTGATAGATAATTAAATTGATAGATATTAAATTGTGCCAGGGAGGCTTAGACTGGACATTAGGAAGCATTTCTTTACCGAGGGGGTGGTCAAACACTGGAACAGGCTTCCTAGAGAGGTCATTGATGCCCTGAGCCTGTCAGTGTTTAAGAGGCATTTGGACAATGCCCTTAATAACATGCTGTAGCTTGGTCAGCCCTGAAGTGGTCAGGCAATTGGATCAGATGATCATTGTAGGTCTCTTCCAACTGAAATATTCTATTCTATTCTAAAATTAAATTGAATTTGGGCACAATTCAGATTTGAATGCCAGCAGTTCCTGGGTCCCTGCTTTCCAGAACTATAAAATATTATCTACCCTTTGGAAAATGAGCCCTTTAAAGAGAGAGTGGCACATATCAAACAACTAACAGTCCTTGAAAAATTAGGCTGTGCCTTTTTACCCTATACAGGAAGCAAAATCACTGCAAATGGTGATACAGAAGTGTAGCATGAGAATGCCGAAGGTGGATAAACACTGTTCACTGAGCAAGGCACTGCTTTGGCTCAGCAAGCGGGGCACTGGTCAGTTGGTTCCATGTAGTCATGTTTTCAGGACTTACTGCCCAAAAAGCTGTCAGTTAGAACAACTCATTAGCCTTGAGCTTCTGGTCTGTTTACAGCTTGTGAATGAATGGGTTAGTGACATGTCTCAACATGGGAGAGGAGCAGGAGGCAGATGGGAAGAGGCAGTTATTTCTAGATGAAGAGTGTGATTTTGAGCTAAAGGGGCCTTTGCAACTAAGTTCCTTGCCAGTCCCAGATGCTGTCCTCGTTCTAGACCGTGGTCCCCCAACTTCTAAACCAGGGATGTAACTGTGACCTTTGAAAGCATTTTGTGCCATAGCAAAACCAGGAGTAATAATTGTGCATGATAATGTTAATGTTTTGTTACTTTTTTTTCCTACCCCCTGCACAGGGACCCTCCAGAGGGATCGAATTTTTAAGAACCTCACTCGGAAACGCCAGCGGGCAATGCGAAGGCGAGTGCATCAAGTGAACGGGCACAAATTCATGGCTACCTACCTGCGACAGCCAACATACTGCTCACACTGCAGGGAGTTCATCTGGTAAGAATGGCTCGAATACGATGGTGTGGAGCTTCCCATACCTTTGCGTTTTGGGGACCAACATGCCACCTACGATCCTGAATCAATCACCCAGAACTTTACCAAGGGCCATCGATGTGATTCACCTTGGCCATCAGGTTTAGCAGGGTACATTTATGCTGCGAACTGGAGTCTACTGCAGTGAGGCCAGAGGTGATGTGTATCTTGGATACTGGAAGCAAACTGGGAGGGTGTGGGAATGGGGCAGTGTGCCTCACTTGTGAGTGTAGATACTATTTCAGGAGAAAAAAAGTAACCCAGGCAATCTAAAGAAAGACCCCAGATATTAACTGAAGTGGAGCTTTGAGATTACACTGAGAAAGAACAGTTGCTTGAAAGACTAGAGAAAATGCCTGAGAACAGAAAAGCCATCAGAGGTGTGGGGTGATACATGTGGGGGAGTAGGCAGAGCAGGGAGGAAAACTTTGAGATATGTCTCAAAAGAGCATGGAGTGGGAGAGATAATAACAGGGTGTGGGCTGCTGGGATCTGGCTAATAAGTGTGGTGTGTGTTGTAATAAAGTGAGGTATTTCAGAAACTAGAGTGAGGGGGAATATGGGGAATAACATGCATGTTGACAGCCTGCCCTGTAAGCTACGGCCCTTGCAGTGCTTTCTTATGCTCTCACACCCCTGTGCTGAATTGCACCATCATTGCTGGGCAGTTTTGCCCCAGGGATCTCGTCATTTGGGATCCTCTTGCATTTTGGCTCTCTTCTGTACAGCATCTGCAAGAAGACTGGCTTTCTGATGTTAAATTATGTTCATATTTTGTTTTGAACAGGGGCGTGTTTGGGAAGCAGGGATACCAGTGCCAAGGTAAGGTGCTCTGCTCCTGCACGGTGTGTGTGTAGGATGTGCTGTTTCGGGAGTGCTTTCCCATGCTGCTGGGACATCCTGCGGTTACAAGTTTCTCTGAAGTCACCACTCCTTTCCCAGACAGCCAAAACTGTGCATTTGGGCAGCTGGCAGGCTGATGGCTTGCATGCACACAGGAGCAACCACGGACATCCATGCAAACACCTAGGGGTCCAGTTGCTGTGTTTCACCCGCAGTTTTCCTCCTGTGCAGGTCCACCGAGTGGCTGAGGACATATAACACCCAGCTAGGCTTGAGAGAGCCAGGGTCCCTTCAGGGCAGTCTTCAGCTGGTACTGGGACACAAAGTACCCTGCTGGAATGGCCATCCTCTTCCTTTCTCTCCCTGTGTAGTTCAACAAAGCAAAATTAGGGATGTGACTTCAAAGGGCAGCCTTGTGGGCTGGCATGGCACTTTTGTCTGAATGCTTGTTTTGTGTGAATGGCTGTATAGATGTATGAGGTGCTTAATTATTGTTCTTCCTTTTCCTTTTTCTGTGGTAAGATGACAGAATTACTTGCTTCACAGGTGCATGGTCATTCAGCATAGCCTTCTAACGCAGCCTGTTTCTTGAGTAATATAATAGGGCACTGGTGTCCTCATATGAAAGGAAGCTGTATGTAAACAAAATGTATATCCTGCATAAAATCTTTGGGTGGAAGTGAATGTTATTGATTGACCCTCATGGGTGCAAGCTTGAGTTGGCAACAAAGAATAGTGTGGGACCCTGGAACACATCTGTAACTTGCAGTTTCCATTACAAAAATCTCCTTGCATAGACAAGTAGCTATGGCCCTCAGTGGTGTTTACAGTGCCTGCTGGATTATGGACTGGAGGAATCCAAGTTTATTCCAGCCAAGCCAGCTTTAGACCTGGAGAGAGCCCAAGTCTGCTTTAGGGCTGATTAGCCCTCTTGATGGGGACTAGCTAATTAGCCTAGACACAGCACCGTTCTACTGCAGTTACCCAGCTCCCCAGACCCAAGCATTGCACTGAGCCTTAACAACAAACTAAACTGGGCAGGACTCACTTGGATATCCAGCGTAAGAAGCACTATGCCACTGGGATGCAGGGATGGCTTTTGGTATCTGAGACCTGTGTTCTCTAATGTTGTTTGTGTATGCTATGTGAAATACTCTCCATTGGATAATTATTTCAACAGCATTTTTTTTTTTTTTAGTTCATTAGAGAAGTTACACTGTTGTTTCTGTGTGCATCGCCCATATGTTATATAGGCAGCTGTTTTCTAGGCCGTATGAATGATCCGGTGCAGAATTTCTGTTGCAATGAGTTGGAGATGCATCTCTAGATCTATTATGAGATTTGGGGAATTCCAAGCCACCGATTATTTTTCACATCTTTACTGTGTCCTGATGATATAGCTGAGCCTTAAAGAACCCGGCTGATGTGTTCTGAGTCTTTCAACAGCTCTTTTCAGCATTCCTCTTTTATTTCCTAGTATGCACCTGTGTCGTACACAAGCGCTGCCATCATCTAATTGTTACAGCTTGCACATGCCAAAACAATACTAACAAGAACGATCTCAAGGTAAAGTCATGTTGGTTATTTTGGGTAATCGTAATTTGTGAATCCTGAGGTTTTCTGGGTTGCTGGGGGTTGTCCTATAATAGAATTTACTCTCTATTATCTTTATTCATAGATTTTAAAGGGAGGAAGAGTGATAGGGACATGCATAAAGGCCTTGAAATATCATCTGGTTGTTGTTCTATTAATTCCAGTAACTGGTAGAACTAGCACATAGTTTAGGAAGAAATAGCAAATCCACTGTTTCCCTTGGTAATTTTCTTTCATGATTAACTGTGTTGTCATCAAAATTTGGTGCCCAGTTCTTAATGTGGATTTCTCTGGCTTTAATATCTAACCATTGGCCTTTGTTATGCCTCTTTTTTCTTTTCTGGTAATTTAAAGTGCCCATTTAGTCATTGCTCCACACGTTTACTCTATGAAATTATTTATGTTGTAATGAAGAACCCTTGCATAAGTTGTGTTTCCGAAGATTTTCTTTCTTGCTAGTTTTGGCTATTGACAGGAGTAACATCCCCACCGAAAACTGCCCTGTGCACTGAATGTCTTATTTCTGTAACTGGAAATTGTTTAATAACTGTTTCAGAAAAAAAATTGATTGAAATGTTTTTAATTGGGAGGTAGCTCTGTATCGTGTGCCATGCAGAAACCTTCTTTCCAGTGCAGATAAGCAATTGCCTTTGCTCATTATTTCTTGCCTCCCAACTGCTGAGCTAGACTTCTTAAAATGACCCCTTGCCAAGCCAGATGAAAATAAGTTAAAATGCCTAAGGGTAAAGTGCAAGTTAAATAGTGAGTCTCCTCACCCCTCTCTTAGAATAGTGAAGGGTTTATAACACATCTAAGCTACTTTAAAAGAATACAAAGGTGAGGAGGCACCGCTCACTTTAAACTCATTGTTTCAGTCGCACCCCTGACTTTTCTTTGTGAAGTTGTAGGTTGCCCCTCAGTCTTCCAGGATCTGCATGTTGAGACACAAAATGGAAAGTAATAAAGAGGTTAAATGGGGACGAGTTTCTTCAGCCAATGTAACATTTTCTTTGAGATCTGCATGATTCACAGTTGGAAAAGAACAAGGTTAAAAAGGGGATGAAAGCAAGCGATAAAGCGAAATGTGGGACTGAAATGAAACACTGTTAATAACAAGGAGGGTGAGAAGAGGAATGAGAATTTTAGGAGGAGCTGGGAAAACTATTCTATATTAAATTTAATAAAATCCACAGTTTGACCTGAAGTTACATGTTTGCACATAGGATGCAAGTTAATAATTTGAAAACTGGTTAGTTACAAAATGCTGTAGCTAACATAATTTATATGTGGCACTTCAGTGTGATAGGTTTGTGATAAGGTAATCCACACTTCTAATTCTAACTTGGTTGTAAAAATTTAAAATTGGCTAGGCAGCCCTTTTCCAACTCTGCTTTGTCAGGTAGTCCAGCCTGACCGGCAAGGAAACCAGAACAGGCTCGCAGCAGGTGAGGTTTGTCACTCAGTGTTCACTTGCAGTAAACCTCAGTGAGGTGATGGATTGGGACATTTTCTGAGTTGGAATTATTTTCATAGTTTTGCACTTAAATGCCTGTATGTGAATGACCATCAGCATATATATATATGTATTTGATTTTTTTAATCTGTGCTTTTCTTTTGGTGCCTCAGGTGACTGAACAGAGGTTTGGAATCAACATTCCTCATAAGTTCAGCGTCCACAACTACAAAGTCCCGACTTTCTGTGACCACTGCGGTTCCTTGCTCTGGGGAATCATGCGACAGGGCCTACAGTGTAAAAGTAAGCAGCTTCTTACTGTAGCCTTTTCACAAAACATATATTTTTAGACTCTTGATGCACTGTGTGGGCTTGATTTGAGCAACCTTCAAGAGAAAGTCGAGCAATGAATATTCATCTTTGCAAGAGTTAACAAAACTGCTGATCTACTTTTTAATCTCAGGCTTCCAGAAGGACTCTGCTTTGCACTCTCACCACAGCTTTGTTTAACTGACATTATTAAAAGTATTCCTGAGTATCACTGCTTCCTGCATTCATTTTTCCCTTTACCTGAAGGCTTTTCCTCAGCTAATGAGATAAAGCAACGAAAAGGCATCTGAGGGGAAAAAAAGGTCATTGCTTTAGGTTGACTACCCTGTCTGTCACACTGTTAATTGATGACAAAGCATGTCCTGGTGTTATGCTTTTGTTTCAGCGATCCAGACTGTAAAATCATATGGGTAACAACCAGTTTCCGTTTGCCTTCATCTCCCACAAGAGGGTGTATGTGTGTCCATGAGTGAGAGCAAGAAAGATTTTAGTTTCCCACTGAACAATGTATCTTTAAAATTAGATACCTCCAAATGCAGGGGAATTTTGTTGCAAATTCTGTGGCATTGTAAGTCCTAATTTTACCTGCAGGCATAGCTGCAATGGTATTTATATACCTGACAAACCTGTGCGTATGAATAGCTTCAGGCAATGTAGCATCCTACTTGGAGAGTTTGGGGTATATTCCTGATTTTGAGGAGTTTATTCTCTTAGGAGAGTCCTAATTTTGTTTCTCCTGAGATCAGTGGCAAAAATCCTTTTATTTTAAAGACACAGGGTAGATCCAGATGAGTATATTTCCTGAAGCAGAATTGCTAAATTTTATCTCAGCAATAAAATCCTCCAAGTTATTTTAATTGTTCCTTTGCTTTTACTTTCCATCCCTATGATCACCTCTGTCAGTCTGTAAAATGAACGTCCACATCCGATGCCAAGCAAACGTTGCACCGAACTGTGGGGTGAACTCAGCAGAGCTTGCTAAAACCTTGGCGTGCATGGGTCTGCAACCAGGAAGCATTTCCCCAAATTCGGTGAGTCTTTTTCTTCCCTTCCCCCCCCCCCCCCCCTATTTAAAACATTTACAACTGAGTGCTTATGTGGGTGCAGAAGTCAGAGACCGGTTATGGTAGATGGCGTTGGGCGGTGGACTGCATGAGTAGGTTGTTACTGTCTGTGGCTTGTGGCAAAGCCTTCACGTGGGAAATGGATGTCTTATATCCAGATTTACCCTGGCGGAGGCTTTAGTCTGTAGGTGTTGCTTTATTGTCTGCTTCTGTTTCACAGTGTTGCGACTCCATTGACTCTTACCTGTTTGGCGTGAATGAGAGGAGAATAAGACCCCAAACTAATTAATGGTCAATATAATTCATGCCATACCTTTTTTTACCCTTCCTGTGAACACAAATGCACTGTCTGCATGTGTGACTTGGAATAGAGCATAAGGAGAGCTCAGCAAGAGGCCTAGGTTCTCTTCCTCACTTTGTCACTGTTTTTCTGAGTGATTTTGGGGAAACTGTTTCACTCTTCACTACGGTTTCCCCAGCTAAAATCTGTGGTCCCTGTCAACACAACATGATCTCTGGTCTTTACTGTCCAACCCAGGGTCCTAGTGAGCTTGTTGCTAGGGTTGGGACATATGTGTACAATTTCTGCTTGTCAGTACTTAAGGCATCCTAAAAATCCAGCTGTTGTATATCTGAGTCTATTCAGAGAGTTTAAAACACGCTGTAAGAGCTTGAGTAAAAATGCCCATAAAGGGTAATGGAAATCAGAGTTGTCGTTTGATAACAAGTTTTTATCATGTTTCCTTTGCTAGCAATTTTGAAAAGTGAGTTTGCTTGAGACCACAATAACCCATAATAAAATGTCGGTCTATTCATTTTTTATTTGACCAAAAAGAGAATATTAAACCCCAAAACATACTTGCCAGACCTGGTAAATCTTGTCATACAGTTAGTCAGCTGCATCGGTTGACCACATTGATACTCTATCAGCCTGGCATGCTCATTAGGCTGTGCTACCCCTTTTGATTTCCATTGGCTTGTAGCAAGTGAGACTTTCTTATCTTCGCTCTTCATGCTGTAGCAGTTCAGAGGGACAGTTATCCCAGGAGTTACAGGGAAACACAAGTCCCACGCTCCCTTCTCAGTTCTGTAAAAATCAGCACTTGTTAGCATTTGTTGTTTACATAATCTGCACATCAAAAAGATGAAAACAGGAAAATAAAAATCTGTGCTTGGTGTTTAACAATCTCTTCTCGTTATTTGTGAGCGAAAGGCTCTAGGTAAGTGTTCAGCCTGTGCTGTAAGCTTAAATATGTTGGGAGTTTTGCTGGGTGCTGTCCTGAATGCTCTTGGTTCTTTCCAAATGGCTGGGGTTGCCATTTCTGTGGTAGTGAGAGAAGTCGTCTGTGCAGGAAGAATTCTGCTTTACACGAAAGTAGTCACAAGGTGGAGCTCAAGAAGTCCGTGTGACTTTGGGCTAATAAACTGAATAAAAGTGCTCATGGTTTATATGCATACTCATACCTGGAGAGCTGTGAAGAGAGGCCACTGGAGGTTAACTTGATCTTCGTATACTGCAAAAACAGAAGCTCTAGAAATACGTGCTAATACTGGTACAATTCCTGAAAATGCAGACACCTCACTGCTGGCATGGGAATGAGCAGCCTTCCATCAAATCTACAGCAGTGGAGGAAGCCAGCAGCCCAGTTGTGGGAAAGAAAAATATTTTGAAGTTTGCGTCCCACTGAACTGGGCTTTGAGTCAGAGTCTTAAAATCAGGTAGAAACCTACAAGATTCAGATGAAGTCTGCTCAGGTTCTAGATCTCACCAGCACTTCGCATATTGCGGAAATTATGCAGTCCTCTTTGCTCTGATGTTAGATAGGAGACTTGGATTTCCACACTCATTGTCTTATTTCTCTGGGGAGTGAGGATGGAGAGAGGCAGGCTTGCCTCTCGGACCTGCTGGGCAGTGGGTTTTCAACCGAAAATGCCCAGGTCAGGAACCAGTGTTGACATCTCAGCACAGCTCTGCGCGGTGCTGAGGTTGGCCGGTCACACGTAACAGCTATGCGAGGTGGTGGTACCAACGTGCTTTCTGTTCCGGTGGCCATACAGTGCATCTGAACAGGTCCTAAATGCCCAGGTTGACTACTTGTGTACACCTCTGAGGCAAAAGTACAATTTCTAAGCAGACTGATACTTATTTACTTTCTTCCACAGACATTGGTTTCAAGATCTACTTTGAGTCATCAGGGAAAAGGCAGCCTGAAAGATGGCAACAACGTTAGTGAAAGTTCAGCAAGCAAACTTGGGATCAAAGACTTAACCTTCCTTCGTGTATTGGGAAAGGGCAGTTTTGGAAAGGTGAGTTATTCGTGGCTCTTTTGGGGAAACCCACATTCCGTATTTAAGAAGCTCCAAGGTAGATGAAGTTATTTCATAATGTGGCACACAGGCTGGCCAGTGGAGTGTGCTTTGTGTGACAAGGTTGGTTACAGAGAGCAGGGAGAAAAGGGAAGAGAAAGAAAGTTGACAGTAAAATGAAGAATTGGATATCACAAAAAAGAAAAAAGTTAGCAACTGAAGGAACAGCTGCATGCCAGGGCCCATACCAGAAATTGCAAGTGCGTGCATTAGCACTCGTTTGGGCAGCATTTCTTGGAGCATGTAAAGACTTTTCCTTTAAAGGAAACAAAGCAGTGGTTTCAAATGGAGTGAGATGGGGTTTTGTTTCTCTGCTTTGCCACAAAGCCAATGTGAAATGGTGCATTTGAAATTGATAACTAAGGAGGGAAGTGGGATGGATGGCACTGCTCAGGGGGTTTGCACTGGCACAGTGGGTGAGCTTCAACCACCTAGCCCCGCGCCAGACGTTGAAGCAATGTGTGTGGGCATTTCTATCCAGAGAATCCTGCTGCAGACAGTAGCATATGTGTCATTGATTGTACAGTGATGCCCATACTAACAGGCTGACTCACTCGCATCCACAAGCCTGGTCATGAGATAACTGACCTTTCTAGCGTGAGAAGGTGTGAGAAGGCTCTGTGTTGCTCATAGAGACTGAGGGCTCAGCCCTTGCGATTCACCCTCCCCTTTGGTTTAGGTGATGCTTGCCAAGATGAAAGAGAGCGGGCAGCTCTATGCAGTGAAGGTGTTGAAGAAAGACGTCATTCTCCAAGATGACGATGTTGAATGCACCATGACTGAGAAACGCATCCTTTCCTTAGCAAGGAACCACCCATTCCTCACCAAGCTCTACTGTTGCTTCCAGACTCCTGTAAGTATAGCTCGGGCAGTGGACAGCATTCCTCCTGACACTGGCTGGCATGTTCAGGACAGAGGCACTCTCCTGTGTATTTAGTCCCTGGCCTGTTATAAATGTCCACCTTAGACCCAAGAGAAACCTCTCTCTTCAAGGGACTCTGCTATGTTCCACCTCTAACATCTGCTGGGCATTTGTGCATTTGGCAAACAAAATCCTGGCTTGTCCTAAGCTCCCTAACAAAACGGTAGTAACAGGGAAGCCTTTCTTTGTGTCTTCCCTAGAAACATCTCTGTGCCATTGAATGTTTCCAAATGCATATGCGCAAATGCCTACAGACCTGCAGTGTCCTCTGGTTGCTGTGGGATCTCAGGCTCTGCTGTCTGGCTACCTGAATTTTAACAGGACTGTATTTGCATTGAATTATCTGCAAACTCAATGAATTGTACTTGGAAGCAAGGGTAGCCTCCGGTATCTACCAGCCTTTGTGTACTGTTCAGAACTGAATGAAAGATCCTTCTGGGGTTACTGGAAAGGATCTTATTGACATGGGTGGACACTGAATCAGATCCATATACAGTTGGTATTTCTTCTCATGTAGATAAGACAAATGATAGCATTGCTGTCACCTGTGGTATGTATACTTCAGCAGAGGACTGCACATGCGCTGCCTGTCCAGCTTAGAGCCTCCTCTGGTGTGTGCATGTGGGTGGGAGCTTGTTGCTGATGTGGGTGGTGGAGGGAGGAGTGGCTGTGATGGAGGCAGTGGCCACAGCCGTGCCCCGGCAAGGTAAGTTTGGGAGTCCCTGAGCTAAGCTGTTACTAGGACCAAAGCATTTTCTGCAGTGTAGCTCTTCCAAACTGCCTGGGCTCCTTTCCAGTTGCTTTTTATCCATTGCTGAATGGTAATAGAGCTTGTTTTCCTCTTAGAAGAGGCAGGAGAAACTTGCCCTTTTAATTGTGGCTTCACTCCTCCTACATAAACCCAAAATACTTGGGGGGAAAAAAAAAAGGCAGACAAATGCATCCTGCCACCCACCCATTTCGCTTCTCACTGGGGTGATGCAACAGCCAGCTATGGAGTTTGAGTTGTGCTCATTTAGGGTGGAGCCCTTGGGTAGACTCACATAATAGAAATGAGGTGGTTTGGTGTTTTTTATATATACAGCTTACACAGTTCATAAAGTGGTTGTGCTGTATAGCAGAAACGAAACTTAAAGCTCACTGTTGTCACTAGTAACCAAGGAAACTCCTCTTTTATTTCATAATGTGAAGATGGAGGGCCCAAATTTGAATGGCTTTCCTGAAATTCTCATGTAAAATATCAGAAAAGTCCAGTACTGATGTGTGCTGTTTGAGGTCAGATGCGGGACAGCAGTGTTTTTTGCCAGTCGTTGCTATGCTCTTTGCTATGGCTTTGCTTACTGAATTGCAATGTAGATGTGAAAATAGCAAGTGTGCTCCTGGGCTGTGTACAGTATTTCCCATGAACTTAGGGAAGATTTAAGGTCACTGTGCTAGTAACGTCCGTCATGTTCAAAAAATGAATGCAATCTGCTATGGGTGCAGACAAGGTGTTCTGGGCTGATGAAGTAATTGTAGTGTCTTTTGCAAAGGGGAAAAAAAGGGAAGAACTCAGCCTGTTTAGACTAGCAAATTGAAAGCAAAAAGAGGATCTGATTGATGTCTGCAGATGTTGAACACTGACGAGGGAAACAAAGCTGTCAAGATGCTGGCTAAGATTAAATGAGTCTAGACTGGCCATGGATACAGTTAGACTGGAAATGAAAAGGAGGTTGCTAAACAGTAGAGCAGCCTGGAACAGGAATTTCTGGACCAGCTTCTCGTCAAAGAAGTGGAGGGAAGAAGCCCTTAGCCCTTGCTTCCCTGAACGCAGAGCTGGTCAGTCTCTCAAAGGATGCCAAGGGAGTGGTGCTTGTCATAGCAGGACCCTGCTATTTCCAGTCTTTCTGAGGTTCCTCTTTTACTTGAATCTACCTTTGCTTCATTATCTGGATTGTCAGTGACAGAACACCACTTCCCTCCAAAATAAACAAAACCAAAAATGGAAGCATTTACGAAAAAAAAAGTAGATTTCAGACTAATGTGGTTCATCGCGTCTTTTCTCAGTGTTCTGTACTCAGTGACACCTACCTCAATCCAGAATAACCAGATGTAAATTGCTTATAAAACATAATTAAATCCCTTTGCTATAATAGAGAAATGATTGCAACATCAGGTATTAATTGGACAGAGTCCTTCCAGGAGGGCTTAACCAGGCTGATACAGCACTTAAGGTTTCTGTTCGTTCTTTACATGGCATTGGGTTAGCCCCTCCATTACTACTAACCCGGCAGAAAAGAATGCATATATGTATTAAAACAAAACAGTAACCACTTATTCAAAATGTCAGCCTGCCATATTTAAAAATACCAAAGCACTTTCTCGTGTTTGGAGTTGAGGGGAGGATTACACAAAACAATACCTAGTTTCACTTGCAATTACATGGAAACCACATCACATGTATCACACTTACAGCCCAAACTCTGAAAATGTGGTATTAACGGTTCATGTTAGAAAAAACAAAGCATGACTCCAGTCTGCTGTGGAGATCCTGGATAAATAATGACCTACTGGGCCTGCCTTTAGGAATTTTTCAAGAACTAGCCATTTTGAGGCTTCTTACCATTTGTCAAAGCAAAGTCTGAGCCTGATCCCATAAGATGCATCAAGACAGGCTGGGACTAACTGGCAGGGTAGTAGCCCAGCTGGAAGGTACCTGGGGCTTATGGTAGGTGCCAAGTTCAGTATGAGCCAGCAGTGCAGTCTCATTGCATATAAGCTAAATTACGTATTGGGCTGCTTCAGGAGCTCAGGGGAAGTCATTATCCCTTCTCCTTGGCACTGGTGAGGCTGCACCTAGAATAGGGGTGTCCAGTTATGGCCCCACTCCCAGTTCAAGAGGAAATTGTGGAAACTGGAAAGGAAAGACCTTGGAAGCACCTGAAATGCTGCAGCAGTTTGAGGACAGAGCGCTCAAAGGGTTTGAGGGTTTGGCTGGATCTAGAGCCATTTGAATTCTGACTCTTCTATAATATTCCACCCAAACCAGCAAACTCTTCTGACTTATGCAGCCTAGGGCTGACTTAAACAGCCTGGGGCATGTCTGTGCTGCACAGTGCGATGTCGTGTAGTGCTAGTAATCTAGCATTAGCTCAGCTGGCACAAGTACCAGAAACAGCAATGCATTGCCTGACTTCATCTATATTGCTGCTACTTTTGCTCACCTGTTTTAGAGTTAGCTGAAGTTTTTCTGTGCTTACATTAGCTGCTGATGGTTTTCAGAAAGGCTTTCTGTTCTCTTGTGCTGCCTCTGTGCTCAGTGTGGTCCTAATTTAGTCTCAGCTGCAGCATAAGCGATACCTGCTAGCAAGGGCTGCTTTATTTGCCCAGGGTGGGCTGAGGCTGCCTGACCTCCAAACCGCCTCCTTGCTCTGTCACAGAGAAATATTGCAGCCACTAGGTGGTAGGAGCTGCAAGGGTTGTCTCTGCCTGGTCTAGGTCACAGTTCTCACAGCCTAAAGAGGAAATAGTAGCTGCACAGCAGGCTGGCAGAGGCTGGACATGGCCCTCTGCATGCCCGGCGCTGGGCTGGGCAGTTTTGGACTTGCACCTCCAGATTCCTTTCCTGTGAAAGGCAAGGAAGGAGTCCTGCTGGTCCCTTGCAGAGGGGAGGGCAGTTTAAGTCCTGTTCCAGCTGCATCTATGTGAGGTCTTCCTTGCTCACCAAGGAATTGAAAGCCTTGCCTTGGGAACTTTCCACCTTGCCCAAGCCATTTACCTCTGCTTTTTCTAGGGCCTTAGAGTCATCCTTTAGTGTCAGAGAGGATTATGCTCCTGCTACAGTAATCTGTGAGTTGCTGACAGGTGCAGGGGCTGACCTGCGGATAATCGTGGATTCTGCATTAGGGGTCACAAGCACCAAAAAATGCTTGTTTCTGTTTACCTGCGGCTGGTGTCATCTAATACCTCAACAATACTGTCCTAGAATGGGTGAAAGAGGCTATATGTATAAATAGCTAAATCAGTAATTTAATCCTGGGGAATGCGAATCCTGGAATGTTTTAATTAAAATGAGTTTGCAGTGAGTAGGTCCTGTCTTCTTTGGGGTCTAGGAACCATCCTTCCTGCACAGGTGGTTTGCTTTTAAATCCTTTTGTCTCCACTCATATGCATGAGAATGAAAAGGGCTGGGGGAGATCAGCTTCCCATGCAAATAGTGTCAAATAGCTTCTGGGTTTTATGTTTATTGCCCTTATCGCTTTTCTCATGACCTCAGGGTGCTTCCAGGGGACCGTACCCCAGGCGATGCTGTTTCCAGCACTGTCCCTGCTAGCCTGATCATTATATGGATTTGCTCTCTGTGTGGCTCTGCTGACAGTTGCTGAGGCACAGAGCCTGCCCCTGTCGTTCCAAAAATAGTGAGACATGAGAACTTGGCAGAGGGATGTGATTTTCTATAATGAGCATCCTTCCGAGATAATAGCTAGCAGGGGTGCCATTGAAGCCTGTAGGGACTGGCCCAGGGGGCTCCAGGGCAGCTAATAATTGAACTGGTCCCTTTTTACGAGGGCAGCCTGCTGTCCAGCATGCAGCTTTCCACCCCCTTTACAAGCTGTGGGCTGACGTCATGCTGTCGACATGGAAGGGGAAGGTTTCCCCACGTCTCTGCTGGCTCTTGGGGCACTCAAGCAGTTCTCCCAGGGTCAGCGTGGGCATCATGTCATGGATCACCCAGGTGTTTAGAGAGATGAACCTGTATTTCATCTCCTAGATGTGTTAGAGCTAACCTGGAGCCTTTGACGGGAGCATAATTTTCAAGTGAGGGCCCACCAGCCACCAGCAGAAGCAGTGGAGCTGAGCAATGGCAGCTGGCTGGCTGCTCACCCACCTGTCAGTCCCTGGATGCCACAGGACAGGTCTAGATGCCCTTGTATGTCCTTGGAGTCCCTCAATCATGGTCCCTCCAGGGGATCTCCAGCATCAGCCTGGTTGTCCACCAGCCACTCCACTGTCACCAAGCTGGTAGAACACAGGGCAGCCTCGCGGCAGAGCCTGGCATGGTGAAGGTGAGGAAGGCTGGAAAGGCAGCGGCAGCCTTCCCGGAGCTCTGGTTAGATGAACAAGCATCCTGACACAGGCCTTGGAGCAGCATGCTGGTGGGTGGTAAGGAAGCGGTGAGGCCTCTTTGATGTTCTCTTTGAAAGGCGCTGAGAGGGAGCCCTTTGGGAGCAGAGAGGACAGCTTTGATCATCTCCCAGGCCTTAAACCCCCAGACTTCCCTCTCTGGCATGTCAGGGAGGCACAACTCGATGTGCGCATACACCCAACAGCCAAGTGCACTTCTTAGAGGCTTTTCTGCAAGCATTGAGACTTTTTGTGCTGTTCTTGAGCATTGAGACTGTTGCTAGCCCCAAGCCACTGTGCTGGAAGACCAGCACACGCTTCAGTTTTGTTGCTGCCAGTCAAATTCAAGTGAAGATGGTGATGAGAACATCCTGTTTCTAGGCCTGACGTTTTCCAAAAAAGCTTGATACAGTCTAGCATGCCTTCTGACCATAAACACAGGCGCCCCGCTGGGGGCTTGCTGCAGAGTCCTTCTGAAGTTGGACTTGAAGGAGCTTGAGTTGTGCTTTACCTGGGGCCTTGGGGCAACGAGTTAGGTTTTTTGGGGGGCTATTGGACAGGGAGGTACAAGGGAATTTCCTCTCTCCACCTTTGCTCTCTGATGCGGCTTCTGCGGACGTGTGCTGTGGTGCCTTCATGCTAGCTTTGCGATCACGGGAGGGGCAGTTGGTTTCTGCCTCTGTCTGTCTCGTGTCCTGTCTACCACCAAATAAAGGCAGACTGGTCAAAACTGTGTCTGTCTGTGTTTTTGCGGTGTTCACATCCACCAAAAACCTGTGACGTCTTTGCTGGCACGCTAACCCAAGTTGCCGGTAAACCAGATGTGTGACGCCTCCAAAGCCCAGTCTGAAGGGCTCAGCTTGCTCTGACGTGCACAGTAACACCTTGCAGTGGTCTCTTCGTTGCAGGAACATACGGGGCCAGGGCTGGGCTTTTTTGTAGGCACGGTGGTTTTGCTTGCAGAAGATGAAACAAGATCAGACTGACATTTCTGATTTTATCTGTGAACTTTGCTGGGTGTCCGCACTTAGGCTGCATGTCAAGGTGATATGAGCTGAAGTGAAAATATGAACCGAAGGGTTAGCTGCCATCATCGTGTTGTAGCCCCTGAGTGTAACTTTCCCACCCTGGTTGTTGAGGGACTTTGGATACTCTCATTTTTATGAAGCTGAGAAAATGCCTGCCTCCATCTGCAGCGGCTTATGAGAGAGATTGTAATTCAGACAAAGTTATCGAGCTTAGTGTGAGGGTAGCTGAAGGAGATGCTGTTGCCTGTGGTTAGCCACAGTACATGAAACTAATATTTTTCTTTGCACTTAAAATTGAGGACATTGTGGCATAAAAAGGGGTTGAAGTGGAACCAAGTCACAAGCAGCCTGAGTGAGCAGGTGCCAGTCAGTATTTGAGGCGGGGGGGGGAAGGCAATCGAAGCTCAGAGAAGAGGTAACTAGCTGAGGTGTGACCCAGCGGTGCTTTAGGTTTCAGTCTCTTTGAATCTATATTGCTTTCGAGGTGATGTTTAAGGTGAGAGGATGGATCCACAAAGCCCTTGTAGCAAGCTGTTCCCAAGTGGCCTTTGGGTGTTTCGGCACTCTTAATTTTCCTGAAGACTTTTGGCTGAGCTTGTAGAGGTCTCTAGCCTTCCCCAGCACAGTCTGAGGCCAGCAGACATTGCGGAGTTCAGTATTTTTAAAAACAGGCCAGAGCTGTCTCAAGTTGGTCACTCCAAACTGGAAACAACAATTCCAGTATTTTTTTTCTGAACTGAGGGTTGTAAAAAGACCATGATCTTTACAGAGCTATTCTCTTCTGAGACACCATGATACCAAGCAGCCAGCTGAGGGGTGCAGATGCCCTATAAATCTTTGATTAACGGGTGATGTCTATAGCTTGATACATTCTAGTTCCTTATTCCTCAATTTATTCCCCTCTAAGTTCAGCCAGCCCTTTGTTTTTTGATCTTTCAGGTGGGAAGGAGTGTTTATGTAGTTTTCTATGCCATTTTAAAAAGTCTGGAGGGGAAGATTTAATTTTATTTCTTCTTCCATTTTTTTTTGCATTTTTTGGGTATTTTGTTTTAGTGGTGGCCAAGTTGGCTTTTTTTTTTAAAATTGGGATTACACAGGCATTTTTTTTGTACGTGATTTAATTCATTGACCTAGTGTGAGAGTTGTTTTTTTTTCTTTTCCCTAGTTGGGGTTTTTGTTTTGTTTCTAATGGAACAGATACAAATGAACAAGAGTGATAAAAAGCATCCTTTTGCGTGTATGTTGAGTAAAAGTTTCTAGTCACAAGTTACTCATGTAAGCCTGCTGGGAATTAGACCATCTTGAAGGAGGAAGGATGCGTGTGTGGTTCACTCGCATATCCCAAAGGATGCATTGTTCCAGAGAAACGATTGAATTTGTGTGTTACAAAAACGCTTCAGCCTGTGAGCTTGAAGTTTCAGCTGTGCAGTTAAGAACACAGGGGCAGAAATTTGGAGGATGTAGTTAGATTCGTGATTGGTTTTTTGTTTTGTTTTGTTTTTTCTCTTGGAGCAGGTGGGAAACCACAACTCCCATCAGCTCACCCTGGGTTGTGGTTGTCGTTGTTCAGCTCTTCTGGAATGAGCTCAGCGTTAATACCGTACTGAGCACACATGCGTGCAGGAGGCAGCCTTTACCCCGAGGGACCCCGCAGAGTTTATTTATGCAAATAGCAAGAGCCAATTTGTTATTCTCTAGGCGATGTTTATGTGCCTCCCTGCCACGGTGTACGAAAGCCTGCGTTGTGCCCGCTATCAGCAGTGTCAGGTAGCAGAGCGCGGTTTTAAGTGATAACTGGTGATAACTGCCCTCTTCCCGTAGGTGTGACAATGACGCCAGTGGTTCTTTGTTAAAGGAGCGAAAAATGAGCACGGTGTGGGGACGTGACCTGTGCTTCTCGGAAGCGCACTCACCAGCTGCCCAGCCCGGAGGAGACACTGCATGCACCTTGCCCCATTTCTGAGTTTGCCAAATTTTCACTGTACCTCCTTCTGGCTAAAAACCACCCCAAAACCAACAGAAGAAAGAAACCTTCCCTTTCTCAGGTTTTTGAATGCATCGTGGTGCACAGTCATCTCCCCCGTCTCGATAGCCCCAGGGCTGTACGTGCCATCTGTGGCACGCTCCCTTGCCGTGGCTTGATTTCTCCTAGGCAGATTTGGTTCTTGAGGCTGGCGTGTAGTTCTGCAGTCACTGAAGCAGAGAGGTAAAACGGCTAACAGAGCACCAAAAATCAGCTAGCAGATGGCTATAAAACCTGCCGCCTTTCTGCTGCCGCCTTGTTCGTCTGGGAGTCTTGGGCTGCGGCGGCGAGCGGAGCGGCAGCAGGTGCCATGGCAGTCATCGCTGCAGCCGTGTTTAAGAAGCATCACTAATGTGTGCAAATAATTCTGGCTGAGCAAGCATAGTGTGGAGTATTTCTTCTCTTCTGCTTAATGTAGTTATTCTGATTTGTAATCAAAGGACCAAATCTTCGCCTAGCATAAGTCATAGTCTTGCTCCATTGCAGTCAGGTGAACGCGGCTTTGACGCTGTCCGGAAATTTGAGGCTGAGCTCATTACATCTGCTTCAGCTCTTGTGCACACGCGTGCATGTGTGTGCAAAGGTTGTTTTAGCAGTTCCCTCTTGGTGAGCCCTTTCCGATGACGCCTGCGATCCTCTCTGGTTTTGAAACACTGCTACATCTAACCCCCCTGAACAGCCTGCCCTCCGGTAGACCTCTTAGCTGGGAGCAGCAGGCAGCTCGCGAGGGTGCAGCACTGCCTTGTCAAAGGGACGGGTGTGGAGGGGAGACATTTCTGTGCAGAGCAGCGTCTGAGTGTGGTTCATGGTTGTGTTACTCCTATGAAGATAAATATTGAGAAACAAACCTGTTTATTATTCCTCCTCTGGGTCCTGTGCTTTGGTGTGACTTGACCCAGATACGGATGGCCACTCGCGCTGCTGGGGGAGTTGGACATGTGGCTTTCCGAAGCCCGGTACTGAGACAGCACGGCTTATTTGCGCGCTCCCAGCAAGACCTGAGGCAGATTGCTTTGTGTGGGGGTTGTGGACCACGAAGGGAGAACAGGAACATTGGGAGCGCTGAGGGAGCCTGCCAGCTCTTGTAATTATCTTGTAATAATCTGCTTGCAAGCTCCCTAAGCTCTGCTACTCTTTTTGGAAACAATAAACTTTTGCTGGGAAGCAGTGACACAGCTGTCTCTGTATGGAGATGATTTTGAAAGCCTGCTTTCTGCTTTGCAAAGCGTACACTGCCAAAACAGTGAAAAATGAGTGTTTTCTTGGGGAAACCCTTTGGCTTCAGTGAACTCAGATTGAGCCCAAAGCTGATTTTCTAAGGAGTTGTGTGCATGAATTATTTCCAAAAAGATGAAATGCAAATGTAGCGGAATTCCTGAGCCAGGCTGACTTTTTTTGGGTGGGGGAAATTGAACCATTGCTCTAAATGGCATTTAACCAGGTCTCGATATCCTCCAGATGCTGCCTTATATGGCAGCTGTCTGCTAAAGAGGAGGCTTGGGTGAAGTTACTGCTGGGATGTGTCCTTGGTGGGGTGGCTCAGCTCCTTGTCCTGCAGAGGAATAGGTGGGGGCAGAAGCGGCG
Source organism: Phoenicopterus ruber ruber (assembly GCA_009819775.1). Classification (NCBI taxonomy): domain Eukaryota; kingdom Metazoa; phylum Chordata; class Aves; order Phoenicopteriformes; family Phoenicopteridae; genus Phoenicopterus; species Phoenicopterus ruber. The sequence continues at coordinate 7,856,024 of CM020219.1, forward strand.
CTTGGGAGAGCTCTGCTGCAATGGGGATGTGCAGACCTTGTCAACCCTATTCCTGGTGGCTCTGGAGGCTGCAGAGGCCCTGTTGGTGTTTTCCACTGGGTCTCCTGAACCTCCCCGCAGATGACTCTCAAGAGAGAAGTCCTCTCTGGCCTCAACACTGGCCTTGATGCAGCAGCTCTTGTAGGGCGGCAGATAGAGGAGGCAGCTTTGCTATTATCTTCTTTCATGTCTGCACGTAGAAGATGCTTGTCTTTCCCCATCTCCTCCCTCTACGCTGCCTGAACCGGGCAGTGGTGCTGCCCTGTCCAATTTACTTAGCATGAAAGCCTGTGATCGGAGATAAGCCTCTCACTCTAGCTGTCTTCAGAGGTCTTTGGTCTTGTGTGGGTTGTACGTGGACATCAGCTATGACTCTTAACTGGAAGAGGGTGGAAGTTAGCCATCACACTGGCCTTTTTGGGCATGGGGAGGGAAAGGATGCTCTTCTGTATAATCTGGACCTTTTTTTTTTTTTTCCCCCCTGTGATGATGAAGAGGAAAGGTATGAGGGTTCAAAACAGCTTTCTAGTAGAGCTGGTGAGGACAAAGGGCTAAAGTGATGTTTGAGTTGGATTTCAGTGGGAGCTTGTGTTTGCAAGGGGCAGTAACCAGCCTGTGGATTGTCCCACCCAGTGGCTTTTGCAATCAGGGACTCTCTTCAAGCCCCACCAACACCCCACTAAAATGACAAACAAATAAAGCGGGTATATGTAATTGCTATCAAACACTGTCCCTAGGACATAGTATGTGCTTCCAGCAGCCCTCGCCCTGCTAATAGCTGAACAAATACAGATGGCAAACTGAAATTTAAACAAATAAAAAAAAACCCAAACAGCTCTCTTGCACTGAAATTGGCAGGGCTAATCTCTAGATGTAGGCCAACCTTGAAATGAGCCTACCTGATCCCACAGACTTTGTTTCCTCCAAGAGTTTCTTTAATTTACAGTAACAATTGCTCTGCGGCTTTATTCATCTCGAACCCCGTCCAGAAATGGTGCAAGGCGATTTCCTTATGTGGCTGCTGCCGCTGCGAAGGCTTTCGCATCACTGTTTCCTGTTGACTCAAATGCTCTTTTCTTACTTTTGCCGATGTCAAACAGAGATAGCACATCAGGGAAGACTTCTGAGCAATGCAAAATAGAAAGATAGAAATGCAAGGATTTCAGCATTAAGCCCTGTCAAAAAACACTCCATCTTTCAACTCCTAATTCCCACTGGTAGACCCCAAGAAAGGAGGCACATAACTCTAAGTCAGGTCAAATTTGCAAGTATCAGAACTATCTGCTGTTTTAAAATTTCCTTTTCCTGGCACCTATTTAAGCTATTTATTCACTCTTACTCTGCCTGCTGCAAATTGCCTTTTTTTTTTTTTTTTTTTTAAATAAAATACCACTGTTTAGTTTATTTCTCAATGATTCCTGGGAGAGTGGTTGGTCTTTGCAGTTTGGCAAGCTGATGGCCTTGCTTAAGAATAAAAATGGAAGACCTTGCTTGGCTCTTAGATCTTGGTTACCAAAGAGTGGTCATTAGAGCTGATTTTTCTAATATTGTTGCCAGGAATGTAGCAAGCCAATGCACAAGTGCTGTATTATAAACAGGTTGTAATACCTATCCTGCTCTTTTCTTCAGCAACATCATGGGATTTCTAAGTGATAGAAAACTGGACAATTAGCTGGACCGCTTTTAAAAATAAATAGAGTAGTCCAAATTTTTGTTAGGCCTAAATGGGAGAGCTTCAGTGATTAAATAATCTGTATTTATGCTTGACCTGTGAAATGAGACCATGGGTGGAGGCGAGGTGTTAGCTGGTACACTTGTGAGCACCATCTAACACATGCAATGAGACTTGCTCAGGTTTGCAGTTAGTCTGAAGCAAGAGCTGTTTGTAACAAAAAGATGCTAATTCCATGTCAGCGGTGATGTGAATTTTAAAACCAACTGTTTCAGTGCTCACCTGAACATTTGAGAAAGAACAAGTAGTATCTTTCTTTAAGCATCATAGTACAGACGAGTACATCCAGATGGGCTGTGAGTTTTGCCAGCACTGGAGAAGCAGGACCTGTATGTTTTAAGATAGGAAGAGTTAACTTTGTTTCCCTGAAGCTCACCTTTAAGGAAAGAGTAGAAAATATATGCATGTTCACCTAACTGTATGCATGTTTATATAAGCATATATATTACTTACATAACATCCCTCAGGTTGCTGGTAAATTAAATTGCTTCCTGATGGAGATCTGGCAAAAGGGATTTCTTTTTTAAGTACGAGCTTGAAGAGATGCCTGGACAAGCTGGGCTAGATAAGCATGTGGCATGTGAGAGATCAGCGAGGAAGGAGGCAGGAAAGAATAACAAGGAGACGTAAAAGCTGGCCTGCCTGGCAAGGCAGAGGCGATATCTCTGCTGCAGCTGGAGGAAGTGTTGCCAAACAGGTAGGCACAGCACAGCCAGACTCAGTTTAACCAACTGCAGTGAAGATGTGGCATTAGAGGTCTGGCGTGGGCTGAAGCGCCAAGGTTGATGGGGGGTTTGCATGGTTTGTGCTGCTCTGGCTTAGACTGCTGCCATAGACGAGCCAGCTTGAGTGTGCAGCCTATAATAAAGGCAGAGTGAAACAATGAAGTATTGTTGTTTATAAGGACTGGAGATAGCACTTAACACGTAGCCTTGGTTCTACATGCAGTAGTATTGTGACATTGCTGGGAGCACATCTATCTTAGCTTCTGGAAGGAGCCCAGAAGGAGCTGTTGAGCAGAGCCCAGGATGGTGACGAGAAGCAAGCTGTCCTCATCTGTCACAAGCTGTTTGCTTTCCTGCTCGTGTCCTGAGGACTGAAAGGATTCCTGGGTGCTTTTCTTCTGCTGTGTGCATCTCAAGATGTTAATACCAGTAGTCGTTTCAAGCTAGCTGGCTGCCAGAAAGTGAGCATAACAATGCTTATCCTCTTAACTTAGAGAGGGTTTAAAACTAGCTTGTAGATGATTAACATCAGACCTCGGAAGGGGCTTGTGAAGGAAGAAGGGCAAATAGTACCATTAAAAGGCTGACTGGTCTCAACTGAATTGTGTGCCTCTTTTTTCCAGTCTGCTTGTTCCTGATATTCAGAGTAAAACTGAAACAATCAATACTGAATGTCCTGAAACAATTACTAGGGGAAATTTTTGAACCAGACTGCAACAATTCTAGGGTTTAATTTTGTCACAAATCAATGTGTGTCCTTCCTCTCACAATTAAGCAAGCACCCCTTTTGCGCACACTAAACCTATATCCAGACTGTGGAGCATGCAGCTTAAGCAAGTGCCTCCCTATCTGTAGACTCTTGTAAAAACCAGAACAAAGCCAAAAAAGAAACCTCAGAGACCAACAGCTGTGGTTAATGAGCTGAACTTTATTGAACAGGTTGCTTTTCTGCCCAGCAGAAACTTTGGTTTATACTTCGTCCTTATCAGTTCCTTCATCACTCAGAGGTCTCTGCAGGTTAATCAGAGCTATGAGGAAAGCCGAAATCTGAGGCCCCAAAAAGCAGCTGCCAGGAAAGTGTATGGCAAGAAACCCCACTCTGGAAAACAACACACATTCCCCAGAAATAGTGTCGAGATACCCTCGAGACATCATCATTGCTGTTCCTGCGCTCTTGTGCTGTTTTGGCGAAGCTGCTGTCTGGTTATGCAGATTATATTATGGAGCATCTTTGCCCAGAGATCTGAGGTGTTTAGTGGGGCGTAAGTGACTTTTTACAGATTTCTCTTGTGCCCACTCAGCACAGAGAGTGCTGTGGAAGGGGTATCATCCTCTGCTGATTCAGGCTAAGGACGCTCTGGGGAAACCCAACAGGAACTGGTTAGTGATGACCACACACCTATGCCTAATCCACCTCTGAATGGGAATTAATTTCATGACTGGGGGCAAAATTTTTGGGAGGAGTGCAGGGTAAGGAAGTACTAACTGATCTTCCTGGTATTGACTTATCCTGATTTTTTCAGGAAAGATTTTTTTTTTTTCCAACGTCTTATGGGTGCTTAATGTGTTTTTGTTTGGGAGATAATAGTTTTACTTAGAATTTTCTAAGTCTGACAGAGGATATGATTAATGCTGTTCATATCTGTTGTGTTTGCGTGTGTGAAGGATCGCCTGTTCTTTGTGATGGAGTTCGTAAATGGCGGGGACTTGATGTTCCATATTCAGAAGTCGCGTCGCTTCGATGAAGATCGAGCCCGGTTCTATGCTGCAGAAATTATTTCAGCCCTTATGTTTCTCCATGAAAGAGGCATCATTTATCGGTGAGCTCTGCATTCATTCATTCATTCTCTTTTTCTGCACCCCACGGCTGAGATGATAGCTTGAGTTTTCTGCTTGAATAAATAACTGTCACTTGCTGCCCACCAGGAACAAGTTGTCTGCTGGGATAAACAACACCTCTACTTTCCCCCTGCACATTGTCCGAGGTGCACCAGCTTCCAGGAAGGAGTAAAATTTCTGGCTGCAGTATTGACTACAGGGAGGGTCTTCCTATGATGCGTGTGTGAGCACGTAGAAAAACAGGTTTTCCTTCCGAGGCACAGAGGCTAGATTTTGCGTTGGTGTCAATTCACGTCACTCTGCAGACGTAGCTGGTTTACATCGGCCCCAGAACTGCCCCTTGTCTGCACCTCAGGTGCCTGCGTGGCTGCTGGGCGTTAGCTGCTGACCAACAGAAGCCTCCGCTGTCCTGCTGCCGTAGAGCACGTGTCAAACTGATGACAAAGGGAGAGGCGTTAAGTGAAACCTTCCTAGATTTTCTGGGAGGTAAATGCAAGGAGCTGTTGCTTTTGCCACTGTGTACCTTGTTATTTAAGGGTTAGTATGTGCTGGTTACACCCAAGCCTGTTTGTTTCCCTGCATTCGCTACAGGCCTGTGTTTAAACCCTATCTATTTGACATACCTAGCCAGTGCCTCTCAGCTCAGCCACTAAAAGTCTTTTCATTCCTGCCGTGACCCTACAGCAGGAGTTTTTCCTTCCTGTCCGTGCCTGGCATCTTTGTGTTTGCAACAGGATTGGAGCATCATTGCCTCCCAGTGTCAGCCTTCACTCCCAGGTCTCAAGACTGTTCTCAGGAAGCTGTTTCCCATACGCAGCACTCTTTTTTTTTTTTTTTTTTGTCATTCCTCTGTACTCAGAGGGGAAATTTGTTCCCTCCTGTACTGCCAAAGTGCTCCACTGTCGGCTCAAGCATCAAGGCATGGACCAGCCAGCATGGATCAGGCAGCCAGTCTGCTTTGCAGAGGCCTCCCTGACCAAGATGACCATTCGGCCAGTGTCCTCCCATGTAAGGCAAGGGCAGAGCAAGACCTCCTCTGGGGTGGAACAGGACAGCTAGAGCAAGGAGATGTCAGCACTGGGACAGTCTGGTTATACTGAAAGGTTTCTTTCTGACATGCTTTGCAGAACACTTCTGGCGTCCTCTTGCCCAGAGCACTGGAAAGGAGGAACAGTCAGTTGTTTTCTTTGGATACTGTTACCTGGGTTCCAGCAGCAAAGCATGCATATTTGGGTATGGTCTACTCTAGCCCTGCTCATTCCCACTTGTGGCGTGCCAGCACTGCAAAGAATAATGTCAACTCTCTGCTTTTACTGCTTGGTTACAACTGGGTCCAGGATGGGACCAGTTCTAATCCCAGTCAGGCTCTGTTAGTACCATTTCAGACTGTGGGTTGGGCCAAGTGCCATTTGGTTTGGGGCTTTGCATTGTTTAACCCAGGCGATGCAGTCCTGTGTTTACTAGTGCATTCTCCCATATCAGATAAACCCTGGTTTTAACACACTAAAACCAGAATAGCTGAGGGCTAAAGTGGCCGAAGGGCTGGGGTCTGTGCGGGGAAAACTCTCCTATCTGATGGTGAGATGGTAAGATGAATCAAGTAAAAGTCTTCTTCCTAGCTTGAGCTACAGTAAGAAACAGATGGTCAAGTGAGGACAGAGAACATTAAATTATTTTTAAGTATGAAATCATATGATATATGTGGCACAGTGAAATAGAGAAGGAGTGTCATTTTACTATTCTCTGGGTCCTGAGAATATGAAAATTACTAGTGATATATACCATATGTATTGAGCTTCTAAAGCACTGTGATTGTCTGCATAGAATAGCAAATCTACTTACTCTACAACTGGATTTCAGTCTAATTCTTCCCTTGTGAATAATGCCAGCCACTGAAGAGAGACCCTGCCAGATAATTACGCAAATGACATTATCTTTAAAATAGTGACATGCAGTAGTTATTGTCAATCATTCAGCAGCAAAACTGTGTCTGTGCATAATGTAATGCCACTGTGCTTACAGCTTGTCCTGTCCCGCCCCAGCCTGCTGCCTGTCAGAGGGCAGGAGTAATCAATCCCTCTGGGTTTTGGCACTCTTCAAGTGCTGCCGTAATTCGTGATAGAAACTGGAGGAGTAATTGAAAAGCTCCTTGAACAACTGCACGGGCTTTGATCTTGTTGAGAAACTAGTAGAGCTGTGGAGTCAGGTAGCTTCAGCTGCACGGGGCAGATTTGCAGGGGGATGACTTGTTTTTTTAAAATTAGTCGGGGTGACTCCATTCTGGAAGATGTAAGAGGAGAGCGCTGCTGGCTGCGGCTGTGCTGAGCTGAGGTTGCTTCTGTCAGGTCACAAATACTGGGTTCTAGGAGGGAGTCTGCAGGATGGAAGGAGATACTCAGAAGGGAATCACTGCACTTGTGTAAGAGAGTTTGGAGATTTTATGATCAGAATGCGAGTGCTTGCTTAGGAAGCTGGGAGCAGGGAGGAGAGACATCAGGAAAAGCCTGACTAGAAAGTGTTTTGCCACAAGCTGTTCAATGTGCCTCTTCTTTCTGGATTCCCAGGGTCAATGGAGTAAGAGAGTTGCTGGCCTAGAACATCCTGGGTCATTTGTTTTTCTTCTGGGCTAAACTTATACATAATACTACTGTATTTTTCCTTGCCCCCTTCAAGATTAAGCAGTTCAGGAGAGAGTCTGCATTTACCAACACAATGAGCGTTCTCCTGGTAAGTCAAATTGCTTTTGCCACAAGTGCTGCCAAAAGCTGGGTCCTCTCTCCTTTGAAATGCCAGAGAGGCTTGAGAACCAGCACTGAAAGTTCATCGAGAAGTAGCTGAAATGTGTCACTTCGGCCTGGGGTGACAATGCTGGTAACAGCTGAAATCAGGTGTTTGTTGATTCCTTTTCCGACCATGCATATGCAATTTGAAGTAGCCATAGTGCAGTATTTCTGCAATTGCTACTGTGAGTCTATGAGAATGGGGTTCCTGAGGCAGATGCTGTATTTTGGTTATAGGTGATTTTTTAACATCAAAACCAGGCTTACTGCTGGATGGATGCTCTTGTAGGATGGTTTTCATGACGCAACTGAAATTTTCAGTAAGCTTGCTTCTTACTTTGAGGAAAGTCTGCTTTCTGTTACTAAGCCCTGGCCAGAATAGCAGTCACATAAACATACATGGGTGTATTTGGGGTTTTTTAAAAGAGAGATTTCAGTTTCAGAGATATTTTTTTGTTTGTTTTTCCTTTGCAACACTGCAAAGGAGAGAGAGCTTTCTGGCCTTATCAAGGAAATATCTCTCTCTGTCTTGCCCTAAGATGAGGTTTAGCTGTCAACTCAGCAGTGCCTATTTATAGTTGCTTCCTGAAAAAAAATGCCGACAAGTACAGTGTGGTTCCTTATCGCATCATACAGGGGGTAGGACTAGAATGAACCCAGCCACGAAAGTGAGCTTTTCAATATGTCAAATCATAGTATATTGTGCACCCCACAGAGGAATAGGACAAGGACACATTTGGGATCAGCTCCTGCTGTATGTTGCCAGGAAAAGGTTAGGCGATAATCAAAGCTATTGTAGATAAAATGTTTGCTCACAGGGCAGTATTCTTGCACTGCTGCTTTCCTTAAGCTTGCTTCTAAAGGAAAATAGGATGCTGGGTCCTGTTGCAGGTAGGTAGGTAGGTTGGTTTGTGATTTTTATCTAAAGACTGTATGTTCTCTTTTTCTTGAGCCAGCTCTTCACGACTTTCACTTTCCAGTTCAGCAGTTCCCAGGGTAGGGGAAGCATATTCTGGCTTCTGTGCACGCCGGAAACAAAACAAATCAGCACGCACATCTGAGCGGTATTAGATTGCACAGTGGCTTACTGCATGGAAGTGAGCTAGTCCACTCGTAGTCTTCTAAAAAGCAAAGAGATAGTAAATGATTATAAGGGTTAATTTTAAAAGCAGGACTTTTCCTTCCATGTAGCATTACTGTAAGAATGGCTGGTCTGCCCTGCTGCCCTCAAATTCAGACTTTTGCATAGGTTGATGTACAGCTTTGCTAGTGGGTGGGTCTCCTTGCCAAGGTCACCTACGTGGTGTCCCTCAATAGGGGCATCTACCTGTGTAATGAGGGCAAATGCAAATGTTTTCTTAAACTTGGTTGTTGAGGGGGGGGAGTTGGCAGGGGACGGGGGGTAGAGGTTTGCCCTGCAGACTTTTTCTATTTCAGAAAGATAACAGCCTTTTTACAGGCAACATGGAGCAATTGACCCAACCTAATGACACGGTCTTGATTTTTATGACAAACCTTCTTTCTCTCCCTCTGCAAATGTGTCTCACTGGTACGATGCATGGGCTGAGATGGTCCCTTTTCAGAACGTGTCTCCGCTACCTGCAGAGGTGATACAGCATGCAGTATATGGTGACATACCTCAACTAGCCGTGGGTTAGCTATATCTGGAAGCAGAGGCAGTGTCACCTTTGCACCCTGCACTTCAATGCTGGTTTTGCCATCCTTGGGTATGGAGTTGGATAGTAGAGACAGGTATGTGACCCAGCCCACTGCTTGGCACAGCACAGTGGCAGATATATCATTAAGGGTATAGACAGTGTAGCACACAGTTAATGTAGCTGATGGAGAGCCAGATGAGCTGAAAGGCTGGGCTAGAGAGCTTGGGAGAAGGACTGGTTGTTGGCTGGCTGGAGAACCTTGTTTTTATCCCGAGGGCTCATGCTAGTTAGCTTATTCCACTGCCTTTGTGTCTGTATTGATATTTCTAATGCAACTGGCCCTTCTAGAGATGCTCGGGGTCTGCTTGTGCTCCGTCACGCCTCTGGATGTGGGATGGTGTGCACCGAGTCCCCGTGCTCTGATGTGGCACAAGCCACTGAGATAAAAGGCAGCAAACTATTAAGTAGGTCCCATAACTTGAAGGTGTTTAATAGGACACGTGGTCCCTTTAGAAGGCAAAAGATAATTATGCGGTTATCCATACGAGAACATGGTCTTACCTTGGGGCTGAACACTAGCTCTTGGGGAAAATATGATGGGCTCATTAACAGCAAGTGTTTACTTTTCGGTGTGTTACCTGGAAGCATCACTTTCATGTGTGTGGTGCTCTGTATGACAGGGAAAAGCTCCGTCTCCTCTGGAATCTGGAAAGATTGCTGGATACTGGCCAGGTCTCTGAAATCATCACCTTTCCTTAGTGTAGGAGACCCCTCAGGTCTGCAGCTGTGTGTCTCATGACTGTTGGCTTTTATAGGGAACAAGATTTTTGCAACAGGTTAATGCCCTGCCAATTCAAACAATAAGCCTGTGACACTTGGAGGAAGGTTTACATAAGCCTTTTACAGAGACCAGTTTTGCTGGAAAGACTCTTATTAACTGAAACAACACTGAAGTTTCTTTCAGGAAAATCAATTAAAAATTACATGCTGAAAACAGAAGCTGAATGCCTTTCCTAATTACATAGAGCCACTGTTAACAGAGCAAGTCTTATTAGTGTGCTGTTTGCTTTTTCCATGGGTCAAGACATTGTAGACATGGGACTCCTCATGTTCTCTCTCAGTTGTTGTTTTTTGGTTGGTTTTTGTGGTGGGGTTTTTTTTTGGCAACTGGTGATTTTGTTTATTCTCATCTCATGCCCTTTTTCACATCTGGGGCCAGATCTTGTTTCCCCTGAAGTCAAGGGGCTTTCCCCAGGGAGGTAAATTAGCAGTTGAACTGGATTTCTGACTGATACCAGCAGTGCCCTGCAAGGCAAACTGGCTGGCTGGGGGTCTATCCAGGGATTATCACTGGTTTGCTTAGGTGCTATGCATAGCTTTGTTTTCTTAGCAAATAAGATAAATCTTTTGTTTTGAAATGAGGTATTTTTAAGCTTTTCTGAAAGTTCTTGCTTGAACGTGCTACAGCAGATGCATCTGCAGGTAGTCTTTGCTGTGTTTGATGCCTCCCTCTTCCCCACCCTAGTTTGGCTACATGCGGGCAGAGGCAAGTTGTTTGCATCTGAGAGGAAAGGGTGGGAAACAGCTCAGCCAGCGCCAAAATGGGTGTGAGTCTCCGCTCTGTGGAGCCCATAACCTCAGCTGTGGGACCTGGTCCCTATTGCTTCTAGACCTCGATTCAGGAGAGCTCCTAGACTCAGCGCTTTCCTGGATTGGGGCCCTGAAGATGAGAGTAGATACACATAAGCAGGACAAAATGAAGGATGTGCTATGTTACGAGAACAGCAGAAGGAATGATATATAAGCTGATTTTACGGTGAACAAGGGAAGCAAATCAGCTAAAAGCTGCAAATTGGCACAGAATGGCATACCAACAGCCCTGTCCCTACAACAACTGCTTTAGTGCAGAAGAGAAATTTTCATGCTGGAGTCCCTGGAAGTGCTTGATTCAGCTTTAGAAAATATAAAGCAATGTCTCTTAGGGTCAGGAGTGTAGTAATGTCTGTGGCTATCTTATCTGACAGTCAACAGCTCATGTAGACTGATTTGTGCTTCTAGACAGTGCATCTTCCACATTGTTTTCCACTCAAATGTGGTTGTTGCATGCTCGCAAGCTGGGCTCTTTTACAGCCTCTGGCATGCAGTGTTTAAAGTGTTGTTTCTCTGCACTTGATCAAATGGAAAGTGCAGAGAAAAAAAACCCAGCCTCTCACGTTTCCGTGTCATGTTTAATCAGTCACTGTGCAGGACAGTTTAGTCCTGATTTACAGTTATGCTTACGAAGAGCAGTCCTGTTTTGAGAGCCACATATCAGATCTCTGTGCCCCATTGACTCCACTGTATGTAGTCTGTGAACTTCAATGCAACTTTCCACATGACTAAGGACTACTGAATAGCCTACAGAAGTTATGGGCTCTGCTAGTGTCTACTTTTCCTTTATGGTTATTTAAAGGGATTGATTTGAAACCTGCAAACCCTGCACATAATGAGTTTGTATAAATCATTAAAAACCAGAGCTTGAAGGGGCCTCAAGAGTTTGTCTAGTTCATCCACCTGCCCCAAGGCTGGATAACCTCTACCTGAATGCAAGTCCCTCGTACTTTCACTCATCATCTCCTTTGGTGTAGTTGTTACGTTTGCGTGTAATAATTTGTGTACTACACTCTTACAGGCCCGGACTCTTATTTACCGACTGTTTGAAATGAGACCTCGGTGTTAGTTGGGAATTCTGGTACTGGTGCAATAGAAATAAGCAATACTGCTCATCCATGGGGAGGATAAGTGATTAGACATGACTTGTTCTGTCATTCTTTTCATGACTAATACGTCCTTATGGAGGCATTTCACAATTAAAAAGCATGCAGATGCAATTTAAGAAATAGCTACATGTAATCATTACAGCCGAATTCTTAAAGAAAGGAGCCCACAATTAGACTCAATCTTTAAGTCTCAGAGCACCTGGGAACATTTAGGTTAGAACTTCTGAAACTAAGAAACTTTTCTACAAAAAGACCATTTTTTCTGCCTTTCCTGCCCTCTTCATTCTTTTTTAAAGGCATGAAGGTCATGAGAAGGAGAAGAAAAAAAAAAATGGAATAAATCTTAAGACATTATATAAAATTTATTTTTAAAAACTGCCCCTAAGTATTATTTCTACCTTTTTAGCCAGAACTGCCATCTGACTTTTAATGTGTTCCTTGATATCAAGGGCATTCAGACCTATGATTTTAAGGACCCAGTTTTGAAAACTTTTGCTCTGAGATCTCCATAATTGCCCAGCATTCATGCAATCATTTTGTTGATCTTTGTACCCACCTCGAATCAAGGAAGCTTTCAGTATTAATGTCAGAGAATATGATGCCTGAGTTAGCATTAGGGAGGCTGATAAATATAGCTGAGGAAAAGGTCTCTTGTCAGCCTTAATAAATGTTTTGTACAATTTTTTAAAACAAAGATTATGCCAACAAAATGCTGTTGCATCTGCTCCCTCTGACTTGCTGAAATGGAAGATTTCTTGCAACATGATGTGTTGCAGCGGGTGAAGCTACTATATGTGTAAGGGAGACAATGAGAAGATCAGTATTGTTGACATACTTGGCCTGCAGCAACTGCCATAGCTATCCGGGGAAAATTTGACTTATTCTTTTAGCTGTAGCAAGATCAGCGCCTGATGGTTTTTTGGTCAAAAATCCCAATGTTTAGATTTTGTTCTTTATGCCAGTGAGCGTGTAGGTACTCTGGTTTTATGCAAACAGAGGGATTTTGTAAAGTCACCCAGCAACTTGTAATACCAATGGTGCAATTGAAACACCTTGTCTTTAGATTCTAGTTCGAAGTCATCAGCTGCCTGTAACGACTGCAGAGATAAACTGAAGATAATAACACAGTAGAAAATTTCAACTATTACGTGGTAACACTCCAGTAATAGTTGTCTGGTTTACAATTCAGAATTTCTGTGGGAGAAAATTCCAACTTCTGCCCTGGTGCCCTGGGCAGGACAGCGGGCACAGCTTTGCTTCTGCCCTCTACGTGCCAGCCGAGCTGGTGCTGGGGCTTGTAGTTAGCTGCTGGTGCGGGCCGGGATGCGGATTGCGAAGCCTATTCCCATGGAGCAAGGGGAAAGCATTACTCATCATTTGGCCTCTGAGTCATAACACCTTTGCTGTTAATAGATCGAGATCCTCCCCTTTTATGAGGCTGTGCCTAAAGGCACAATTTAGTCTCGGAATTGTATTACCCGATTATTATTCCACTAAAGCAGGTGGCGGTATTCCAGCTGACAACAATGGAAAGAGGAGCAAGCCTTCAAGTCTCAACCGTGTACAAGGTGTGATATATTCAACACCACAGAGATCCTCCACGCTCTGACCTGATTTCTTCTGCATCAATTAAAGTTTCACAAGCACGATTTATTATTAACATCTAGAGCCGCTTTCACAAATCTCTCGGCAGCATAGCAGCAAAGCGCTCCTGAATCAGGAAAATGACTTCCAGCTAGGAGAGGTTATTTAGTAGCTAAATCTCTGATCCAGGCGTACTGCCGTGGCAAAGCCGATCCAATAAGGATGTGAATGTTTGCATCTGAACCATTTCTGATCTATGCTGTTTTGGGGAAGGCAGCAGTGTCATGGTGCCTTGCCAAAGTGGGTCATGGCTTCCTTGTTTATTGTGTTGGAAAAGGAAGGGGGCTGGAGGAAGGGATGGCAGGGGGACGGGGAAATTGGGAAAAGCAGGGTTAGCTGCGCAAGATAGCAGGGGGAAATTATTCCATGTGCAAAGCTGTGTGGTAGAAGGGGCAGGGGGAAGTGATACCTTCAACCTCTTCATGGGCTTTTAAATAGGCCTGTGTGTGCTGTCGTAGCAAGGCTGCAGCACGTTTCGGCATGCAGGCTCTGTGGCACCCATGTTAGAGTCCAAGCTAGCGTGTGACATTTAACGTGCAAGCTTTGGTTTATCTCCTCCCTTCTCTGGATCTGGTTACGTTCCTTTTGACATTTACCTGAGTATGAAAATGTAGCAAGATCCTGTGTCCTTGTGGACTTGTGCCTAAAAGCTGAATTAGTGTGCTTTGTATTTCTATTTGTCAGTATCTCTTGACCATAAGTTGAGGAATTGTATGCTTATCTATGTTTTGGGGATTTTGACACAATCTTACCAACTTAATGTAGCCTTTGCCATTGCCTGCACCTTCTCTTAATTTTTTTCTCTTCCTTTATAACCATTCTCTCTAGATGGAGCTCCCCATTTCAATATTTCTCATACCACTAGTTTGAAGCCTGGTGCCCAAACAGCAGCTTTACAGCCAGAATTTCTACCTTCAGCTGCTGTTGAGCACAGAAGGGGGCAAATATCTTGGCAGCTGGCTCCTGCTTCTTGCTTCTCTGCCCAGCCTTGATAAATGAGAAAGCCAAGGAGCTGCTCTGACTCTTGCCAGCTGGCCAAGCTCCCCCAAGAGACAGCCCACCCACCGTGAAGGTCAGAGAGCGGCACTGCCCAGCCGCCTCTACCCTTGCATCAGCACAGAGCAGGGAGCAAGAGCTAGTCCTGCCAGTCCTGCTCCCGCGGGCATCTGTGGGGCCAGGGCCAACCCCCCCAGGAGGGTTACAGCTCTCAGTCTCCCTTGTGCTACTTGGGATGCAGCAAGTCAGCGAAGCTTCAGCCGGTCCAACTTATGCCTTGAACTGCAGAATTAATGTCAACATTGTGTTGGCTGATCAATGGTAGCCAATCTGCTTGTGGTAGGTTTGAGATGGGACTAGTGTAACTCGTACCTGAACTCATGATTTTTTCTGTATCCCTACACAAAGAGAAAATGCCCAAATAAGCCTTTGTTGCACTATATCTGTTAAATAGATAGCTTTTATCTGTGACTGAGCCACTTGAAACATACTTTCCTGTCTGCTTTCAGAAGGGCAATACTAACCTGTGCTTCTTGTTGGAAGTCGTGATGTTTTGGAAAGGAGTCAGAGCAAAGTGAGACCAGCTTTCAAACCTCTAAAGCCACAAGATGTCTGCGGCTCAAGTGGACTGAAGCCCGATTCATGAGTGGCGAGTCTCTGTGTTGCACGTCCCCCTGCGCTCTTTTGATCTAGTGAAATTGCCCCGCTCACTGATGCTCAAATTGGTGACTATCCTGACAGGGATAGTCCCAGGGGGAAAGACAGGTATTTTGTGTGATAAAATTAATGGAAAACTGTCTTGCAGCCTGCCCCATTTACTGCACCTCAGCATCTCCAGTCACAGCTGCCTTTGGGGTCCTTCAGGACTGATGGCGTCCCTCAAGCCACAGGGCAGTCAGAAGTTCCTGCCAGAGCTGTTGGATGCTGCTTCCCAGCATCAGCCAGTGGCATCTCTGGATCCCCGCTGGCCAGGAAGCAAGACAGCAAATTCCAACTGTTGCCATGAACCAGTACGCTGACATCGGACTGGGGACCTGTGAAAGGGAGGGGATGTCAAATCACAGTTCCTGGAGGCCTAGCTGTTACCTCTGCATGAGTTAAATGTGGCATGGAGTATCAGGTATCTCCATGTTCTGTCATGTCTAGGACAGGTTAATTGAAGTCATTGTTTGACTGACTGAGAGCCTTCCCTATTTTCTCTTCACTTTCTTACAACCAGACTTGTGCTGAAATTCTCCACCTCTTTCCTAGGGAAGCTCCTAATATTTCCAAGTCTCTGCTCTGCTTGTGTCTTCGTTTGAGACCTTGCTGTGGTTTGGGGTGGTTCAAGCTGTTCTCCTGTTCCCTGGGAGATGCGTCCAGTTAGAAGATGGCTGTCCCTCAGTAGAGTTGGTTTATAGATGTGAGCACGTAATTCCCAAGACTATTCCTTGAAGCCCATGCTGAGTATGTAAGGGTGCCTGTAACCACTGGGTATAACACCGGCACCGCTGCTTGCTCGCAGGCTTTTCCTTGGCCTGTGTTGGCAGGGGCATTCGCAACGCTGGCCAAGTGAGTGGCTGTGTCCCAGGCACTGTTATGTAAGGAAGAATTTCAACATTAATTACGTGTCTTGGCTTTAGGTTTAATTCTGTCTCTCTGGACACCAGAAGTAGTCTCAGAAGTTTCAGTGTGGCTTCTGCAAACAAAACAAACAAACTTTATTTTACAGGCTTTGGGCTCTACTGCTTTCTCCTGGAGCATCCGCTCTTTTGGGACGTTTTCTCTTTGTTTCCCTGCCACTGAGAAGGGACAGCAATTTTTCTGGAGACGCTGCCAAGTATAGCTAACATGCTGAAGTATTTGAGCTGTGGGAAGGCTGGTACTGCCAGTCAGACAGATTAAAAAGGAAAACTTAATGTTTCCCTTTGCTCTCAGCCCCCTTCCTCATTCTGGAGGGACGGACGGGACGGACTGACGCGATGCCCTGTTGCCAACATGGCTGCAGAGGTTGTCTGGGGCAGAAGTGTGTGCTGGGCGAGAGATGTCTGTGCGGATCATGTTCTCACCCTAATGGCTTTCCTCCCCCCATTCTCCTGCAACTGAAGTCATTAATGCTCGTTAAGCCAGGATGGAAACAAACCCAAACAACAACAGTCTACAAAATAATTCGGTCACTCCAGACTTTTTTTTTTTCCTCCAGTGAAGCAATTAGTCTGCTGTCATACCGTTTTTAGCCAGACTGGAAACAATCGCCCGGACAATAGCGATTCCCCTCCTGGCAGGGCAGTCACCGGATCCGCTCCGTGATGGGAAAGGTGAGGCACCTTCCCTTGCCTGTCTCTGGGGGAAGAATCTCCCTAAAGACATTCCTGTGGGCCTCGCTGAAAGCCCTGTTTTTGTGCAGTCCCTCCCGGTGAGTCACAGCCTCTGGCTCCTCTGAGAGCCCTCTGTATGGTTCCGTTTTCTCTCAGCCTGCTGCAGGGTTAACCCTTCTGTGGTTTCGCCCAGGCGCTCTCATGCGTATATGACCCAGCCCACTCACCGGCTGATGATGTGGATTGTGGGTGCCAAAAAGTCATGAAATAATCTGTGGTTTATACTAACGACAGGCCGATATAGGACTCGCATGGGGGGAGGGAGATTTTTCCAGTCTTGCTCATCTGAGTGGTACTTGATCCTAGGAATGGCTCAGCCTGTGTAAGGGGACAGTGCTGTGGAGCAGGGGATTGCGTGATGTGAGCAAATGCATTGGCGTGTGGCCAAAATTAGGGGGTGTGATAGGGAGGACAGGGGCCAGCTGAAGTCCTGCAGTAGCACCGCAGAGAGCCATGATGCAGCTTGGCCAGAGTGACCTGGGAAGTCTCTCGGTTCCTATAACTGCTTGCAACACAAGTAATGTGAAGTGCTGTCCTTTGCCGAGGGCACAGGCTGCAGCTGTGCCACGCACAGGGCCTTCCTCTTGCTGCTGAGGTTGGTTGTAGCATGCGGGGAAGCGCTGGATTCCTGTGCCATTGCTGCACCTCCCTGCAGGGCACCATGCCTACCCAGCACACAGCACCTTCACTGCCCCGAAAAGCACGGATGGGACAGGGATTGGAATGGCAGGTTCAGATAGGAAAGCAGTGTGGCCATGCTGCTGGAGGAGAAGGCTTAAATCGCCAGAAAGAGGGGCCTTGCTGGCTTTATAAAAAGCAGCCCTGCTGGCACCTTAGTATAGCTGGCCAGTGCTAAACCCGAACACTTTCCATTAAAGATGCTAAGCCCGAATCCATGTTCTGTCTCGTTTCTGAACATGAGGTAAAAGCCACAGGGTTGCTAGTCAGGTGCCAGAAAAAGCTCCAGCTGCCCGGGGCAGCTGAGGACGAAGGGGAGTTCTGCTTGCTTGGCTGCTGGGTTTAGAAGCAAGTCACCGCGTGTTTGAGTAATGCGTCACTAGTGCCGGAGCTCTGACATCTGCGGTATGAAGGTGCTGTGTGGGCACTAGAACTGTTGGGCTGTGGAGTGCTTTGCCTTGCGATAGAAAGCTGGGGTGGAGAAGCGCTTGGTGAAGAAATCTGCCATACCAGCTTGTCTGGGGATGCACAGTGGAAGGTGTTTCTGCCTGATCCCTGAAGCGTGGATTAGTTCCGAGGCAGAGCCTGCTGCATCCAGACATCCTGCTGCATGTCAGCTGCACCTGCTCCATGCCTGGGCAGAGCCACCTTGGGAGCAGGCTTTGGTTGCTGTGGGGGAATGAAGGCCTGTTGATAAGGGTTGTCTTCTTGTTGGGCGTTTTCTGTTTTGAGTCATTCCAGCCATGGTGAAGGTTGCCGGTGGTGCCCAGAGTGACAGCAAGCACTTGGTCTGAGGGCAGAGAACCATGTCCCAGGGTTGAGTTCCAGGTAGCAGGGGTGGCTGTGGAGACACAGGCATGTGCGACGGAAACGTAGAGATTCAAAACCAGTAGTACAAAAGTAAGGAACTGGCTGAAGAGGAAGCAAGCTGGGTTTGCATTTGTATCACTGTGGTGCTTCCCAAGTCACCACAGGAACAATGTGGAGTGGGAAGTGCAAGTAACCCTGTGTTTAAAAGTTGATTCCCAATGTACGTGGATGTAATCTTGATGTGGAAGTGGCTGCCATGTCATGATGTGGTTGCTTTCCTGTTACAGTCTAGCACAAAGTACACTGCAGCACCTGCACCACCACCCCCCACGCAGCGTTCTCTGCTCTCACAACCCTACCGTGAAATCATTTCTCATGCAAAATCACGAAGAGGTTTGCAAACCATTTGTAAAGTAAAGCACTGTGAAGTCTGCTTGAGAACAGAAATGGAGAACATGTAAACTACACGTGTCTGGTGACCCCAAAGTGCAGAGAGGACACAGATCATCTATTGCTCCTCGTCTGCATAGCCTATCTAGAACAGTTCCAGGAATTCATTAGCTTTAATGTATCTTTTAGTGGGTCATGCATTTCAGCATGTTAAAATTAAAATAATTCACTTTTTGTTCCTTTTTCTCAGGGAAGTAAGGAGTTGTTCTGCTTCCTCTGAGTCTCTATGGTCTTCCATTAGTCCTCAATCAATTATTTATTCATGGGTAGAGTATCTGAAAACAGCAGTCCAGTCTGAGAGTAGCGGCACTTGACTGTGTAGGTGAGTTTGAAGTACTCGATGACTGAACCCACTGGAATTGTCAATAACATTAAGAACTGCTTTCCTGCCACAAAATAAAAATACAGCCTTGTAGGTGGAGTGTGCTAAACTTTGATGAGGACATGAGCTAAAACCCAATGCACTTTAGATTTTTCTGAAAAATATCTTGCTTTCAAGTTGACTAACTTTTGCATTGTGATGGAAAACGTGTATTGTGCAATTCTGTCTTGTGTAAATATGGGAGGTTTAGATACAAAATCTTTAATTCTGAGTTTTGATCTGGTGTGGTGTCATCACATCTCTCAGCAAAGATTTCTGTCTGGTTTGCCTGTTGTTTCTTGTCTCCATAGATTAGAAATAAGTTTCAGTGAGGATTTGTGTTGTCTTCTTCCTGCAGAAAGGGATTTATAATCAAGGGATTTATACTCAAGCATACAGTCAAGGCCTGTGTAAGTGAGAGGGACCTGACAGCTTCAGATCTTCCCCAGTTAAAATAGCAAAGTCCAAGAGTCCTGAAGCCTGTGGGATTGGCCTGAAAAAGGCTGAGGTAAGAACAGTCGTCACAGGTACCTTCCAGTAAGCAAGGCGTCCTAGTCCTGGAAAGGACAGTGAATACACAGAGTCAGAGCATGAATTGACTCTGAATCAGCCAACTGAAAAGCACATGCTACTCAGGGGTAACGCTCCCAAATTTCCATCTTAGGTGGAGCTTGCTGCATGCTGAAGTTAGTCATTATTCCCATTCCTGTCCTGAAAATACCCCTTGTGCTTCCCTTACACAAACCTCCCAGTTCTCTCCCCGGAGTTGATACTCTGTGTATTGGGTGATGAAGGGAAAGGGGTGCTGATTCCTCATGTTGCAAGGATGTGACTGTAGATGCCCATGGAGGGGCTGGCTTGTTTATTGGGGGAAGGACTATAATATTTGGGCTGGAAAGCAATCTTGTAGTGTGGTGCCACAGAAAGCTGAGTCATGCCAGGAGGCATATTCCCTGAGACAGAGACACATGGTGCCCCTGGGTATCCTCCTCCGTGGTCCAGAGTGCCCTACTGCAGACTGGGGAAAGGCCAGGTGGGTCACAGTGAGTCTTGTGCAGGAACTTGACAGACCTATGCGCTACAAACTCAATGCATTAGCAGTATAAAGACAGACCTTCCTCATTCAGATCCCATTTCTATCCTTTTTCTAGATGGAGTCAATAGAAACAGGGCTTATTTTCATTTTCTGATTGATTTGTTTCACCCATTACAGGAACAAGGGAGTTGGCAGCCTTCTGTGCATGGTAGCCATCTCAGCTGAGCATTGATTGACTCCTGCTCTAAGTTACTTCTGCTTTGCTTGCAATTAGGCAACCAGCTAAGGCACCTAATTTGGGAACTTAAATAGCCTTGCCAGCTGGTGAGTCAAATTTTAGGGGGGGCTGAACTGGCTTGGGAAAGCACCTGTCTCCCTGTGCTAGCTGGAGAGGGAGCCCTGACCGAGGAGATTCGTGGGTCAAGTACCCGATGTGATGCGGGGACAATACTGGCCAGCATTGTTCATGGGCAGTTTGGGGTCTGTTTGCCTGTGTGGCATTCGGGGTGGCACACAGGATCTAGTCGGTCCCTGTTGGCCTGACACAAAGCTCAGTGTCGCCGATTCCTGCATGCAGGCAGCTTGGGAGGAGTCCCCAGAAGTGGGAGTGGGATTGCAGAGAGCTCGGCATGCCCAGCCAGGAATTTTAACTGCTTATCCAGGATACTTGGGCTTCACACAGCCCTGAGTGAATCACCTGTAATGAGTGAATAGCAACAGTAATCCACATGAAATGAGAAACAATCTTGGGATAATGACCCGTTTGTTAGGCTCCTGCAAATACCTCTTCCATCTGATTTCACTGCTGCTATTTAAGTGATTGTTGTGGTGAGAAGCAGAGAGATCAGAGCAGTCAGGAAAGCACTTTGTTTGCCCGCAGGTTCACCAGAGTCTTAGAAAAAAGAGAATCAATGATATCAGTGATGGTCTCGGTTTTTTTAAGAAACAGCTCTCAAGGCAGCATCTCCTAGGAAATATATTTAAACTTTGTTCCAAGGGGGGCTAGGCAGTACCGCCTCCTGCGCAGTGCTGGGATGCCCGTGTGTTTTGTGCCCACAATGTGTCACTAGCACTGAGACTGCTCTTTCAGTGTGCGCTTAAAAATTTGGTGCAGATGGTGAGAGTTTCAAAAGCATCCATGCTGCCCCAGTGTTGCTGCTTCAAAAGTTAATGATAAATTTGACAGTGGAAATCTACAGGCGAAAGCAAAGTGCTTTTAAAAATCCTGTCTAAAAATACAGAATACTTTTGCCTTCAGCTTTGTTCATTCCATTATAGAAAGGAGATTATTGCCTATAGCCTTAGCTTTATAAATCTGGATCTGTAATTCAGAGCCTTAATAAGGTTAAGTAATTTTTTTTTTTTCTAATCCAAAATTGACTGAATCTGACAGGACTTTTTTGGTTGATTTCCCTGGATTCAGGATCAGGCTCAGAGTAAAGTGAATCTTACCCGTATCAGATGAATATGGAGAAGTCTGCCTGACTAGACATACAGGTTCAATGCAGGAGTGTCTTCCCCACAAAGCCCTGCTGGCATTACCAATAGTAGCACAGGTTTGTTTGCTGCCCAAGCTGTTGCCAGAGGCAGTCTGCACACATAATTGTGATGGATAGGGCCACCTTTATTGTTATATTTTTTCTGGATTTCACGACAGCCGTGAGATTAGCAGTGAGAGCGCAGGAGAGTCACTTTGGTGTGAGCTACTGTCTAACTCCCCCCAGGGCAGGCTTAGTGGCACAAGGTGATGAAATGGGGACGTGTCACTCGGTGCTGGTGGAAAGAGGAGCCTTTCCAGCAATGCAGTCTTGCCTTGATCCTAGCAGGACAGCTTGGAGCTGGGACAGGGCCTTCAGGCAGCAATACAGTGGGCTGTGGGCAGTTGGTGATGGTTAATCTTGGGTAACTCTTTCACTCCAACTTGAAGTGTTGAGACCATGTTGTACTGTGGGCACAACCCTGATTTCATTTTAATTTCTGTACCAGGCTTTGAATCAATGTTGGTCTATTTTTATCAAGGTGACATAACAGGCTTATGCTTTTTAACCTCTCTTGGCACCATCAGTCATAAGTCCACACCTGATTCTTGCTCATGCATTTGAGTCTCGAGTCTCTTGTACGCCTCCTCTGAAGAATTCAGGCAAGGGGACTCACAGAAAGAAGCGTTGTGTTGTTTTTTTTTTTTTTTCTCTTTCCCTCTTTTTCTGGCAAGGGTAAAATAGAAGCTCTGTTGGGAGCAACTCAGCAAGTGATGTTTCAGGGCCAGCAAATTCCAGTGTCACTGCCCAGTGGGACCGAGGAGTGTATCACAGGACTAGGCTGGCGGCTCATCCGGAGAGGGAGCGCGTGGCATGCATACCAAGAGCTGGACACGAAGCCTTTTTCTGTCCACCTCTCCCCTTCCCGCAGTAAATGGGAGGACGTTTGCTCTGGGATTCAGGGAAATACCTCAAGTGTAACTCCTCTTTCCTGACTAGAGTCCCACATATTCTATGATTCTATAGAAGTGCAGCAATTAATATATATTATATACACATATATATAAAAAAATGTACACACACAAATGTGGACATATAAATATATATGGATTGTGCCATTTTTGGGATTACTCCAACGTAGCAATCTCCAGCGCGTCTGTGTTTCAGCAGTAATGGCTCTGGCTCTCAGCTGCCCCATTTCACAAGAGTGTCTTTTTGCCCTTGTAAAGCTGCCTTTGGAAACTATCATTAGCTCTCTTACAGCTGCCATGCATCTAATAAAGGGGAAGCTTATAGGTGTGCCTGACACCCGTGGGGTCCCACTGGATCAGTGCCCCTTGGGTTCAGACCCACTAACATGGTAGAAGCTTTGTGATTATCTGTTGTGGTATGCCAAGGGCTTTTTTAGTCTATGCCTGTATACTTTAGTCTACCACTCTAATTTAACTGGAGGATGAATCATGCTTATTCATCTCAATAGCAAAGAAATCATGTCGGTAATTGTGTTAGCTTCCACAGACGCTTTTCTGAAGTGCCCAGAGGGAGGGGAGGTGGGGCTGCTGGCACTTCAAGCCATCAGAGAGGTCTTGGATCCTGGGTAATGCCAGCTCCTTTGCCATAAGAGAAGTCGGCGCCTTGGGCACCGCTTTGTCTCTGGAGCAGCAGCCCAGGGAGCACTGGGAGGGGATCAGTGCTCTGATGTGGTCTGGGGAACCAGCTTCCAGAGAGACCCCGCCAGCAGGAAGGGGTCAGGCAGATGGGGAGCCGGCAGCGCTGGGTTGCAGCCCATCGCTGCCAAAAAACCCATGGTGCTGCCTTAACCCGGGCGGATGGCTTGCAGAAACTTGTGCTTGTGCTTGAAGGGCTGCTTGACTTTAAGATTAAAATGTAATAACAGAGCGTTCTGGATACAAGTGCTTGCCAATCAGGGTTTAGTCTGAAGCCCAAGCAGCAGAGCAAGAACATATTTTAAATCTTAATCAGACTTATCCCTGCGAGTGTGTAAGACTGATACAGAGTGCCTTTGGACATACTGAAGAGCACAGATGCAGGTGGGTATGAGGATCTCCCTCTGTCTTGCACAAATTCCAACACCCACCTTGCCCTCCAGAGCAGTCCTTGGCCGTGTGCTCTGGCGTGAGTTTTCAGAGAAGTTCAGCAACGTGTTCTGGCTTTGTGTCTGACCCTGGACGTGAGTACATATTGCATCCTTCTATACCATACTGATGTCTGCAAGAGAGGCGGAGCCTGCTTTGGAGGCTCCATGGCTGTAATCCATCATGCCTTTATCCTAACACAAGGGTGCAGAGCATTTCAAAAGGTTTGTGCTCTGCGTGCCAGTGCGGGTGGGTTAGGTGAAGCAGAGAAAAGCCATGAGGCTCTCTTATATTCTGCCACATTCCCCCTCCGTGGCCCTCTGTGGAGTCTGTAGGATGTGCTGTGGTGGGATGAGGCCGTAAAATTCCCAGGCATGGTGTTGGGCTCCTGGCTGGAGAACTGCTCAGGTACTGAGATGCCTGTGGGATCAACCTTCTTCACGATCCTCCTCTGCCTCCCATGGCTGCACAAAGCAGCCGGCAAGGACAGGTGGCTGTCTCCTGTTATATGGCCTAGCAATGAGTGTTAATTTACAGTGGAGTTTCGCTTGCTCAAACTGCTTATACTGGGTCTGAGTTGGATCCTTGAATCATTATGTCCCATTTCTGCTTTTGCTTTGTTTCTGAGAAATGCAGAAGTTCAGTCTGGAGCTGCCGTGGCTTTATTTATGGTTCCTAAACACTTCAGTGTGGTCAGCTTTTGAAAACAACTTCTGATTGTTAGGACAGTGCAGAAGGGCACCTTGCTACGTTTCATTCCTACTTCCTGGTAATTCTGAATTACAAATGTCTGGAGAGATCTTAATTTCTGTCCCGTTACGTTGCACTGCGCGTTGCAGTATGCCTGCCGTAGTCAGGCTGTCTGTGTGCATGCTGGTGATCTGAACGGCTTTGCACCTCAGAAGTTGATTGGAAACTAGAAGAAATGTTTTCTTTACCTAACAGAACGTTTTTTCAAGAAAACAAGGAGTTTTGCAGTCCCCGCACTGTATTTCAGCGTTACATTGTGCAGTGCCTGGAAGGACAGAGCGCACAGACTAAATCCCCCAGGGTTTAGGGATTGCATTGTGAAGCTGTGGGCACATAAAGCCACGCTTTCCGTCTCAGCACGTCAGCCCCAAGTGGTGGTGTAAGTAAGTGGCTACACGTTGGTTATATTCTAACAGCGCTGAGTCTTACCTCTGGTTCTTCGCTTGATTCTGTGCCCAAAAGAGTGCCCTCTGCAAACCCCAGCTATCCTGATTTTCCCCTTTAAAGTATGCCAGGAGTCAAATTAGAGGAAGCCTCCGAGGCTGGAAGGGAACAACAGCTCGTCCTCTTATTTGGCAGCAAAACTCAGGATTTCAAACTGTGTTTCTCCAGCTCGGTGCAGCTCAATCTTTTTCTGATCTCTGTTTTGTGGCCCCCTTTTTCAAAGGCCAGTAACCTGGTTTTTCACCTGTGATTTCAATATTTCCCCCTACCCTAAAGATGTGGTAGCAACTAAGCAAATATCACAGCTCAGCCTGGGTTTTTATGTCTTAGCTCTAGTGGAATATATTGCAAGTATCTTCTTTAGCCTGTATTTACTGCTGCCTGCTGACACTCAGCTTTACCACTGCTTAGGAAATTTGCTCTTCCTTGATCCTGTGAGAATATGAGTTTCTGGTTATAAAAACTTACTTGACCATAAAAGTAAATAATGTTTGGTTGTTATTAGAAAAATGTGGGAGATGTGAACCATTTTCTGTGAAGCAATGTTTAAGTGAGTTCTCTACAACCTAAGGCACAGAGGATTGGAAATAGCCTTAATTCCCAAAGTGGTATGAATCCAGGGAACAAAACGTAGCGGTCCCTAGTCCAAAGGCGGTGGGAAAGGAATTGTGAAAATAAGTATTAGCTCTGAGTTTGGTAACTGAGTCTCCAGAATTTGGTGTGGAAAGAAAGATAGAAAATTGTTTCAGATTTGTGGGCCCAAAATAATTGTTAGAGCATTTTTAAAGCAGCAATATTTTTTTGCAACTCGAGAAAGTGTTGGTTTCAAATAAAATAAAACATTTTGACTTCGGTGTTATTCATGAATGCAAAGGAAAACGGGAAATGATATTAGCTTCACATGAGTATTTAGGGCTTTACATAAAACTGTTCTCCTCCTTATTTAATCAAAATATTGGTTTAAGTCTGTTGTCCACTGTATTTGGAGCAAGGCCTCCAACCTGAAAAATCCTACGTCTTCGATAAGTATCTTACCAACTGTGCTGTTCCGCAGGTTGTATGTCTTTCATTCTCGTCTGTTGAAGTTGCTTCATTTTGCAAAAAATAATCACAATTTCACTGGAGCAGGAGTTGGAAATGTTTATTGCTTTGGCTACCAGAGCAGGCAATAGAAACACATTTTTCTCCATCATGATGGAGATTTCAGTATTTCTATGAAGTAAAATGACTTCAGCAGAAGAGGCGGAGAAAAATCAAAATCTACTCCCTGCTTGCAGAGGGAGTTTGAATGCACATTTGCTCATCCCAAAGGTGTTTCCAAAAGAGTGTCTAAATGGCCCTGCATGCTGAAGACTTGAAAAAGCACAATTTTCCCTTTCAGAAATGCCAAAATTATTCATTTAGCTAATTCCAGATTTAGGGATTTTATTTTTAATTGTGGATATATATTTTTTTTAACATTTGGCTGGAGTATTACACTAGTCGCACTTATGTTTGTGGCTAGCTCCCACTGCTCTTTACCTACATCTTTCATGACTAAATGGTTTGCATCAAGATGGGAACAGCAGGCTTTTATGAGCTTTAAACTGGACCTTTGGAATTACCAAGCCCGGGAGAAGCTCGAACCGAGGCTTTGAAACTGAAAGCTATTTTCTCCCACAACTAGTCTTGCAAAGAAGATCCTTCGTACATGCTTAGCCTTTACAACACAGTGTGGTGAAACCAAAAGAGGAAAAAAAAACCCCTAACCTCATCCTTTCAAATGTCGTTTCTACATCACGAGTGAGGTAGTCAGAGCAGGGTGAGTGGCAGGTACGTGTATAATACCTATTCACTGGCAAAACTCCCTGGTGCAGGGAAATCGCATTTGACAGATGTTCCAAAAAAGGACCGGATCATCTGCAATTGTAATTTTGGTTTTTTTACAAATGTTAAACTCAAGCGGCAGATGTACAAAGAAGACCTCTTTCAGCGAGTGACGCTGAAGCAGCTCATTTTGTCATTTCTTCTGGGTCTAGACTAAACCAAGGCCGTTAAGCTGATGTGCCGTAGCTGCCTGTGAGGACAAAGGCTGCCTTTCTGAGTCGGGATGAAGCCTGTTTTCCAGTGGAGGTGTGCCAGTGAAAGGCAGAACCTCAGCAGGACCTTAGAAATGCAGCCCTCAGAAAACCTCTCCGCTGTTATTGCTTCATTGAACTGCTAAAAATACTGAATGGAAAATGCAAGTATTAAGGAAATGAGGTAGATTTGGGCTTTCTGAGCTGGATGACTTCCAGTTTCATCAGCTTCCCGGAATCCTTACTGCAAAAATGAAGAGCTCCTTGTAAATCTCAGAAACCTGTCAGTGTTTTTCCTCTCATGTGGCTGTGCTGGTTCATGGGGTACGACACGCGGGGAGACCTGTCAACGTTGATCAGTGAGTACAGAGCTTACGACTGCTGGGACTGCTTGAGACAAATGCTCAAACATGAGACCAAACCACAACTTTCCCAGAGAATTATCTCACAGGGCAGCCGGAAAGAGCAGGCTCTAGAGGAGCCGCGTGGCTGAGCCTGCCACTGTGCCGGCCTATGAGACCAGCTCCGAGAAGGACGTGTGGGGCCATCTTCTGTGGCCTTGCCAAGCGAAGAGCATTGAGAAGTGGTCTTTGGTCACGGGAGGTCCTCTTCTAAAATGATCTGCACGTAGCCAGAGCGCCTGAGCAAGTGAGAGCAGATTAATGTCACGTTACAGGTTATGTGGAAATAGAAAATGCAAGTTTTGGATTTCACGTTGCTGGAAAGACGTCAGGAGAAGCCAGTATCCCAACTGCATGAGGAGACAACAGGCGCTCTTAATGGGTTTAACGTGCAATGCAGAGAAGCCAAAGGGCTGGAGGTTTGCCTTGTGTGGTTAAAACTGTACTCACTCAGTGAGAGGCAGACGGTTTAAATGTAATGATTATTACATATGTAGAGGCTCTCTGGGAGGATGCAGCAAGCACAGAGTGCTCTTGCACCTGCAGAAGCTCCTGCCATCTTGGTGATGAGCATTGTGTGTTATACAGCTAGCAGGGATTTTGGGCTTTCTGCACCATGTCCTGTGGGGCAGAGGCTGAGATGTGGCAGAGTGCCTGGTGATCTGGTCTGCAGAGCTGGCCCTGCCTCGTAGCTGTGTCTTGTTTCTGCTCCGTGAGGGACTGTAACCTGCTCACTCAGTCAATGTATGTGACTGCGTTTCTGCTGGCTCGGCTATAAGGAAAGTGTATTTTAAGGTATTCCCAAAGCATGCCAGGATGTGGCAGATCTTTTGGGGAGTGAGGGGAGGTTTGGAAGGGGGATCTCCAAGCAGGTTCACCAAAATTCCCCTTCCAGTTGCACCTTTGGGGGCAGCCCCCAACAGTCAGGCCTGCCCAGGACCGAAAATGTGTTTGCTGCATTTAAAAATGAGCCAAGAATAAACTGCGCGTTTCAGCCACATCATTGCGGATTCCTGGAAACAAGGCCTGCCTTCATGCTTGGAGGGCTTCCCTGCTCTGCCAGGAACCACAGGGAAGAGCAACAGGAGCTTTGGCTGTAAGCTGCCGCCGAAGGCTTACTGTCATGGGTGAGCACGTACAATACCTCTCACTGTGCTCGCTTAAAGCCTTTCCAAGACGAACCTTTGCCCACATGCCTTAGCAGCCATTTTTGATTCTCGGGAGGGGAAAAATAAGTGTCTTCTGCTGAACATCCCACCCAGAGCAAACGCTGCAGCGTAAGACAGGCAAGGGCACTGTCCTCGCCACCCAGATTTCACTGGCCACCAGATAGCTGGTGGGCCTGCTAGGAAGGGCAGCATCCTTACAGAGGGATTTTTGCTGGCTTGTGTTGCCATGCTGTGTTAAAGTTGGAGAAAGAGGATGTATGATCTTGTGATTAAGATCCGGAGCTGGAATTCAGGAAGCTGGTGTTCAGTCTTGGCTCTGGAGGAGACGGGCAAATTTCTTAACCTCTACCCCTCGTTTTCCCATCTGTTCAAAAGAGGCTAATAATACTTTTTCTTACCTCTTTAGGACAGGATGTGGCTCTGATTGCATAGCGCATTGCGTCATTGATCTTTCCACTGCAACAGTGAAGTTGAGGGAGAGCTGTCTCAAGCTCAGAGAGGCTTCCAATGGTGGTGTGGGCTGTACAAATGCCAATGTAAAACAGAGCAATCGACCACCTGATTTTCACTTTAAGGTCATAGATGGATGATGAACAGGATCAAGCTGAATTCAGATTTCAGCTCTCCCATAGGTTTTCATATTGATGTGGATATGCCACCACCCATTGCTCCCCCTTGCCAGGGAAACAGATGTCCAACCAGAGGGCAAAATGGATCAGGTTCCAGCGTGCATTTCATAAAGGGGCCCAGAGACCCTCAGATGTATTTAGTTATTTGATCCTTCTCTGGGCACCTGAATGACTTTGAAAGTGGCTTTGTCTAGGCCTATAAGGTGTCCTCCATTGCAGTAAAATGGTGATAGCAATACGTCGCTGCCTCAGAGCTGCTGCCAGGGCTCTGTGCAGCTCTTGGGCCAATACCTGAGATAGGTCACGGTTCATTATTTGAACTGCTTGTACTGCGCAGAGCTCCCATCATAGCTCCTTTCCTCCATCTGTGGTGGTTCCTAGAGCTTGTCTGGCAGCTGAAAAGCAGAGGTGCTACAAGCTGGTATGTATTTTTAGGAAGGCATTGCCTAAGTCTGCAGATGCCTCTGTGCTTTCTGGTCATGTTCCTGATGGCACTGCTGACTGCAGGCTATTCCCTGAGGCAATCTCAAGGTCAGGCCAGCTGATAAGCTTTGTTAAGGCTCTTGTCATTTTGGCAGCTCTGCTTTTGATGAGGAGCTCCCAGGCTGTTAGAGATGACGTATTGGAAAATGTGCCTTTCTGCAGCTTGTAGAGTTTGGCTGTGGTGTTTGGCTGCGAGTCTCTTGTGACAGTGGCGAGGAGGTCCCCACCCCAATGAGCACTATGGGAGACATTCACTTCTTACATCAGTGCAATCCTGCTGGAATCGATACACCTGGGAGGACTTTAAGACTTTGCCTTACAATGGAGGCATCCTGCGCTCCTTGATTCACTCCAAGATTCACCTTGCCTACATGGCATGGTGTTGGCAGGGAGTTTCTTTTCTTCTCAGCTTGGATAACATTGCAG
This sequence comes from Phoenicopterus ruber ruber, assembly GCA_009819775.1. Classification (NCBI taxonomy): domain Eukaryota; kingdom Metazoa; phylum Chordata; class Aves; order Phoenicopteriformes; family Phoenicopteridae; genus Phoenicopterus; species Phoenicopterus ruber. The sequence goes on from CM020219.1 coordinate 7,885,821, forward strand.
GTGGGGTTTATCAGTCAGGCTTGCCCTGATACAGGGAAGTCTGGGACTTAACCCCCCCACCTCTCAGGAGAAGAGGGAATCTGCTCCCCCTCTGAAGAGGCCTTGCATGCCTCCCCGGCTTCGCCTGCGTGCTCCCGGCGCGGCGCTTTGCTGAATCAGAGCACGTCCCGTGCGGTACGTTTTGCTGCATCATAACATTATTACGCAATTTGACAGCTCTGGCAACCTCTGCTCCAGTGAGTCCCAGAGCTAAATGAGCAGGAGCTCTGCCAGCCAGGCTTGTGGTGTGTTTGGAAAGCCATGTGGGCGAACTCGTATAGCACCTGCCCATATTAAATGCAGTTTGGCAGAATGATGTTTGTTCCTCCCTCCCTTTTGTAAGAGATGAAGCAAAAGAAAACCCCTCCTGCATGACTTCTGTTTATTTTTTTATGATGATGAGGCTTGTCCCGTTTACAGGTTAAGCTTCTGAGGCCTGGGACGCTGCCTCCATTTGTGCTGGGGCTGCTCCAAGCACGTAGCGACTCAGTGAATGTTTCTCGTTGCAGGGACTTGAAGCTGGACAATGTGCTGCTGGACTACGAGGGTCACTGCAAGCTGGCAGACTTCGGAATGTGCAAAGAGGGCATTCACAATGGCATTACCACAGCTACCTTCTGTGGTACACCAGACTACATCGCTCCGGAGGTATAGGAAACCTTTCTCTGGCCAGGAAAACTTGGTTACAATATGAAAAGCATAGGTTAGCTTTGAAACAGCAAGTATACTGTCTGGTGTCTTTAGCTACACCTTATTTGACTGCCGGGTGCAAGGTTTCCTCCTAGGTGTATGCTTGTATTATCAGTCCCTTGTGCAAGCAAAGCATGAGTAAATCTTCAGGCTGCTGTAGGCACCAAGATAAGCCTACATTTTTGTTTAGGAAACGTGAGGTGAAAAATGGAGGCACAGCTGCAAAAATCTTGAGAGGCACATACAGATACCGGTCCAGTTTCATTTGAAAGGAGATTGAATTCTCCCTCATTTCCCAGTTCCTTTTTCTACCTCCTCCCTTTCCCTGTCATTCCCCAATCTTACTACAAAATTAATAAACACCTCTTTAAGGAACAGCTGCCCTCCAGATGCTGACAGATGTTCAGACAGAGTTTCAGATCTGTCTTCAACACAATTGAATTTCTGTCTGTGGTTGGTGTTTGTGCCTTTCTCACACACTCATGCTCCTTCCCCTCTCCAGTTGAAAGCCCTGCTGTTGGAGCCGGGTAAGCATTTCCTTCCCTGGGGCAAGGAAAAAGCGATGTCAACCCGCACACATGGCTGCTCCGCCGCTTCTGAGGTGCAGCCAGTTTTGCTGAAATGCCCCTTCTCCTCCTGCTAAGCCCTAGCATCATTTCTAAGGGGTTGTTTCCCAGGTGACCCTGTGAGCAGCCAAGCTAGTTCAGCCCTTGTTTAATGCGTGTGATGTATCTTAGTGCTGATCTGGGGGATCCCAGGTTGAGATCGCTTATATGTCCCTGGACATCCAGACAGCCTAGCAGAAAGCACTGTTAGGAAGCAGCAAGAACTTCTGTGTTAATATTTCCAAATCCGTTTTCCTCCCCTGCTCAGTTTAAGAAGCTTCAGGGTTGATATTTCTTTCCTGTTCCTTCTTCAGATACTGCAAGAGATGCTGTATGGCCCTGACGTAGACTGGTGGGCCATGGGTGTGCTGCTGTATGAGATGCTGTGCGGCCATGCACCCTTTGAGGCGGAGAACGAGGATGACCTCTTTGAGGCCATTCTGAACGACGAAGTTGTCTACCCAACGTGGCTCCAGCAGGATGCAGTGGCAATCCTCAAAGCGGTGAGTTCCCTTGGCTGTTGGCATGCTCTCTGTCCTGGCTTTCTTCAGCCTAAATCTAGCAAAAGAAAACAGGGCTGGGATCTGGGCACTCAGAAATTGCGGTTACCCTGACCCTGACCCTTTTCTTATCTTGGATTGAAGAGTAAACAAAAAAAAAATCCTGCCACACTTAGGTGTGTTTGCATAGTTATGTCCTTTCTATGGTTCAGCAGCCAATTTGGCAAGCAAAGTGTGTGCATGTCTGTATGTCTGAGCATTCCCCTGCTGCCTTAATGGTTTACAACATATGGTCATCTTCCAGAACAGAAGCAGCAGGTATACACAGTATTTATCAGTAGCGACCATATGATTTCCATGCAACTGGAGTGGTGAAGAAGTGAAGTCTTCACGATAATCCTTCCTTCTGACTGTTGGTGATATCAGCCTTCCCCCAGGGATTGCTATTGACCTGCACACAAAGACAGGTTTTTGATTTTTGTGTGTTGGGGAGAAAAAAAATGGAGCTGTACAGCAAACAGTTTGAGTTGTTGCTGGCCACACTTAGGTGTTGTTCTACCATGTATTCCTGAATTTTCCCAGGAGCTGTCTTATCCGTGTGCCTCACATTTTTGCCTGTGACGTGGGAAAGAAGATTTTTAAGATTTCAGGCTGCGTGTGTACAAACAGTGCCCAGTGCACTGGCACTCCCTGGCTTTCCTGTAATGAATCAAAAGGTGATTAAATGATGAGGGTGTGAACCTAGGAATCAGGAGACCTAACTCGGCTGTTCCGCTATTGACTTCTTCCTGCCCCTGATCAAATCACTTAATATCGCTAAGCACCCTTTGGAGAGAGAAGGATCAGAGTGTTTCCTTTCCTTGCAAAAGCGCTGTGGACAAAGATGCATTTAAGACTGGATACTACTAAATATTGTGGTAATAGAGGATCTAAGAAATAGCTGGATAAGATAGTAATTCATAGTAACTTGTGGAGCACTGACTCAAAGAAATGGGGTAATGAATGATGGGGCAATTTAAAGAAAAGAGAAGAGTTTGTTTTCATCAGATCTTTAGTAGCGAGAATCTGGAAGTTTTCTGCTGAAATGTTTCTGTTGGACATGAACTGAGCAACTACTTTCTGTAGCTGAGAATGCATCGAATAAATTCCACAGAAATCAACTGAGAATAAAATCCACTTCTTGAGGAGGCAAAGGGTTGTGCTTTGAAATCACAGGTTGTGGTCAGGAGTGATCATTTGTCATGCTGAAGGCCCTCTTGGGTTTTGGAAATAACCTGCAACATATTTAAAATAAAAAAAAAATGTGAAGTTCAGACTCATTGCAGCTTCAGGAGCAGTGTTCATGTTGTTGGATTGGGACTTGAATACCTGAGCCAATTCCTCTTCTGCAGTGACAAGTAATAGCAGACTGGATTTGTTGTAGGTATCTTGCATACGTATGAGATGGAGGTAAAATGTGGTCAGGTAGATGCTCATCATAACAGGAATTTCAGGGTATAATAAAATATGGTTTGTGTTTTAGCCTCTTGTCGAAATGCTTATTTTCTTACTTCTGATAGGAACCTCACAGAAACAGCCAGCGCGAGCTGCAGTCACCCCAGGCTGCTCTAGCCTGTGTTCAGAGCCCAGCTTTTAACAGCGCATCCCTTCTGTGATTAACAGGCAAGCAGCATGATAGGAGGCACTGGAGAAAGAGGGCCAGAATTGAGGAGGGAGCTAAGAATTTAAATAGAGATCGACCAAGCATCTCCAAAACTGCACAGTCAACTTAGCAATTGCTGGTTACTTGCCTGAAAAAGGTCTCCTCTCCAGCCGCTCTGCTTGTCTGCTGTATCACGTGTTGCTGGTGAAACCCAAATGAAAGCAAAACTGCCTCTCTGAGGTGCACATGCGTTGCTGAAGAGAAGCACTATGCAATGTCTGCTTTGGGGAGAAGGCTGAAATTTAGGGCATTAGCCAGGAGCCTTGTGATTAACTAGTGGGAAGTTGCAACTGAAATTTTTACTGGACCTTTGGTTCTTCAGTATTTCTGTTCCCTGGGTGGCTGCTACCTGGAGGTGACTGTTGCATCTTATTTTACAGCACTGATGGTAGTTGGCTACAGCCTGAGTTCTTCACAGTAGCTGCTTTTGGGATCAAGAGCTGTTCACTGGAAGAGCTCTTCATTTCCTCCTCCCTTTCTTATGCTGAGTTTTTAGTGGCATGAAAGCCTGGCTTTAACGGGAAGGAAACATCCTGTCATGAGATTGTCTGGGGCTCTAGATTAAAATGGAAAAAACCCACACACTTTGATTTCTTTTGAGTGATAACAAATGTGATCACTGCTGAGGTATTATATTTGCGGTGTACTGATAATGTTTGGTCATATTTTTAGGTGTCAGTATAACACAGAGTGGTGAACCTGGCTTTTTTTGTTCCCTTGTGGCTATTTTGTGGAGGAAGACAGTAGATTTTCTAGCTGCTAAATATGTAGATTTTTTTTTCTCACAGACTTCTGATGCTAGTATTATTTCTCTTAGATACAGCATTATTACCATGTGAGTATCTTCTAATCACTACCGTGTTTACCTCCAACAAAAAGTGAACTTGAGCTCCCTGATTTACAGCTGTGACAGTGCCTTCTAACCCATGATATTGAGAGCTCTGGAAAATCAGAGCACTCAACTACTGCAGTGACATAAATGATTATAAGTAATTACATGGTATGGGAAGCCTGTGGAAGACCAGGGAATTAAACCTGAGGTCTCTTGTATTGCAGGCTAAGGCCTTAATAGCCTTAATAACTGGATTATCCCCTCACTAAAAGTTCTGGCCTCTAACCTTGAACCGGACTAGTGAGAATTCACTTAGTCTTGAGTGATACAAAGCTCTGAAATGAAAATCAAATTCTTCTGCCAGGAAGATGCAATTAGGTGTAGGTGCTTAGAGATGCTCTACAAATGGATATATCTAGGTTTAGAAAGCACTTGATCCGTTTGCCTTCATGAAGAGCTTCATTGTAAACAAGGATAATAGGTTTTAGGACCCATTTCACAGATGCTGTTATTTTGTTTTGCTTTTGTTTACCATAATTGTGCTTCACCAATTTCCCCCCATCAGAAACCACCTGATTTCTGAAGGTTGCATCCTGTTCATCTTTGCAGTTTCCTGATAATAACAAATACACGTCCTTAGGACCTCATTTAGGTCACTGGGCGTTCCTGGCGTGTTTTTGAGCACTGGTACCAAGGAAAACAAAAACAACCTCAATGCCCTGGGACCTTGTTTAGAATTGAAAGCAGAAATATTTGTGCTCTAGAAAAAGTAGTTTTTATCTATTTCCCTTTTAATGTGTTTTTTGTCCTTGATATTTTCTCTCAAGAGCTGGGGAAAGAGTAGGGCAGAGCTAAATCGGTGTAAATTAACAGGATTTTCCTGGAGTCAATACTCCCAGAGGAGGGAAGCAGAAAATCTCATTTGTGTACCCTGCACCATCTGAGTGTGTCACTGGGGAATTTAGGTATTGATGGTTCAAGCCAGGCAGAGAGAGCTCAAACTGAAGTCTCCCCTGCTTGTATGAGCAAGTCAAACAGGGCATGGATTTGCTTGTGGGAGTAAAAAAAGTGCAGGAAAGGAGGATTGCTGCTGAATGGATTCAGACCACTTCAGCTCATTCTAAACACAAGTTTTGCTTTGATTTTGATTCTGCCCCAAAAAGGTTTCTCCATAGCCCTACCTGAATACAGCCACAAGGAGTTTATGCCAGAGGAGCTATTGGGTCTGGGTCTGTCAAAGAAATTCTTTCAAATACTCTTTGCCATCAGCTGACAGAGTAGTCACCAGTGTCTGATGATGAAAAGACTGTGAAAGAGAAACTTTGTGAGCATGCAGAGAGCAGAGACTGCTGCACCGTATCTTTTACGGTGAGAGTGCAGCTGGAGTTTGCTCTGTTACAGAACGTCGATGTCCTGAATTTGTAAATTGTCACTAGCAAAAAGTGCCTGAGCAAAGAGGGTAGCTTTCCAGGCAGCCAGAGGCTTTGGGATTCAGCTGAGTGAACTGCAAAATGAAATACAATCCTCTCGTTTCCCATAAGCAGGGTGGTATTTTGGCAGCATGTTTCACTCGCTTCATGTGTGACTTTCTTAAATGCAATCCAGTCACACTGTCTTGCTAACAGTCAGGCTTAGCTGGAGGGGAGAATGAAGGGACACAGTGAAAATCGGGTCTCAAAAGTCGATGGCGTAATGGGAAGCAAATTCACAGGGAAAGCTGCAGGGATTTTCCTTTCCAAGTCTGGTTTCAGATGAGGAGAAAAGGACTAAGCCTATTGAGTCGCTCCATGGACTGATGATCTAAAGTAGCAATGGTTGGCCCAAAGGCTTGGAAACTTGGATGAGCAGTTGCAGCCCAGATGTTTTCACTCTCAGAGCCAGGTAATGGCAGGGGCTAGAAAGCAGCATCTCCCCAGGGAAGTGTTAGCATTGCTCTGCCTTCTGCACCCTGCATTTCTGAACTCCTGTCACAGCCGAGTCCGCTGAAGCCGAGGGTGTCTCTTGGCATTTGTGTGCCAACCTCCAGTCTTAATGTGAGCTCTGAAACACTTCTGGCCTAGCTGAAATGCTCCTTCCAAAAGTGAGGCTTGGGCAGCCTTGCCAGTAGCTGGATATGTTGGGGACACAAAGGAGACTAAAGCCTGTTCTCCCTCCAGCTGGTTAAAAACATGCGTTTTGAAGAAAACACTACTAGAGTTAAGAGGCTGAGCAAAAATGGTTATGTCCCCCCTCCAAGTGGTTTTTGTGTGAAAAATAAACACCAGGCAAGAAAAGAGGAAGGTGCAGAGGAAATTGGCTGTGGTTTTAGCAGCCTGCACTCCTGCCCAGTGCAGGTGGAACAGCATGGGGAAATCCAAATGCTGGTGGATTAGTGCGAAGAGTGAGAGGGATTGAAAGGTGAGGGAGCTCAGCTGAGAGCAAACATGACCCGTATTTCGGAGAAAAATGACATCAGCAGTACAGTGCCAAGGATGCAAAATAAAAACTTGAAGCTGTTCCATTTTTCTAGAGAACAATAACCTGGAAGTGACGCTGACTCAAAAGGCCAATACTCTGGTTTAGCGAAATCTATGCTGCTTCGTGTCACTGAGTTAACTTCCCCCCTCCAGATACCCCGGCACTCTCTGCACCCCAAAACCACCACTAAAGTCTAACATACACACCCCACCCCCCCCCCCCCATCCTCCTTTAGACTTTGCTCTCGCAGACTTACTTAAAATCCCCTTTGCTCTGCCACATTAACATCAAGGGGCTGTTGTGTCTGGGAATTAGTGCTTCAGATTCAGCCGCAGCAATAATGGTGCTCTGTGGGTCAGCAGGAGCCAGGTCCTGCTCTGATGACCTATGCTTTATGGACTCATTTTTGGCTGTCAGAGCACAAGGTGAGGGAGTTGGGATTTCCTTCCCAGCTTCTGCCAGCAGCCAGGAGGGAGCTTGCATGGCTCTCTGGAGCAGCCAGAGAGGGAATAGCTGAATGTGCCACAGTTCAAATCCCCTTTGCCTCCAGACAGCTTTGAAGCCTGGTCAAGAAGTCAAAAAAGCCCTGATCTAGAAAGGAAAAGCCTCTTCTCCCATTCCTGTGAGCCCATGTCACAGACTGAAACCCAGGAACTAGGGCTTTTCAGTTAGTTCCTTAGTTTTTTTGGCTTGTTCATACAGGTAGCACACACAGGGATATTCAATGCCGAGGGCTTGCTGGCAGTGTAACTTATCCTCCTTTGCTGGGAGGCAGCACGCACGGGTTTTTCTGGAGAGCAAGAAAAGGGCTCAGGAATGTTGCAGTGCAGACGGCAACCAGCCACTTCATCTTCAGCGGGAGAGAGGTATGGGGGCCCTTCCACAACAAATCAGCCAATTTTCATCTTGTTAATTAAAAAAGCCACTCAAAACTTTCTACAGAAGTTTGTCATTCCTTTGCTGCCCAGAAGAGCCAATATGAGGCCGCCTTAGGTCCCTCAGTCACTTGGGTAACCATCAGACACAAGAGACTTCCCCACAAGGTACTGTAATGAGTAGTGTATTGCTCCACCAGCAATTTCTCTTGAGTTGATGGGGGGAAGCCTGTGGATATTATTTCAAAATGTGGCCCAATTCTACCTTAAAACAAGAGGTTAAGTTAGAGGGCACTGATAGTGAATTGTAGAAATGCTTTGTGTATCCATATGCATACGTAGAAATAAGCTAGGTAGCAGCTGGGAAAGTGTATGTGTATGTGTGTATGTTAGGGTTTTCTTCTTCCTTAAATTTGCAGGTGATACTAGATGAGAAAAAACTAAATTTGAAGGGTACCCTCCTCTGCCCCTCCTTCTGGTGAAAACGAGCAGTGTTTCCCATCATTTCTCAGGAATTCTAAGTGATGGCTCCTAATGAGAGATAGATTTGAGTATTATGTTTATGTGTGTATGTGAGTTAAATCCAGGACTCCCTGAGGAGGTGGTTATTTCTTGCCATTCCAAAGAAATCCTGAGGAAGTTCTAACATCTTGCATGGTCAGAGCACAGGGCAGTCTGGTCTGGCTGGATGCAGGATAGCGGCTCCAGCAGAGCCCTTGGCAGCATGGGCTGTGCTGCATGCACTTACTGTAACGGGCTGAGAAGAAACAAGATTAGAGAGATACAGAAAAGAAATTTCCCTAGGGCACTGCACCCAGGCCCAACTGCAGGACAGAAAGCAAAGTGAACGCTGAGCTGTGCTGCAGGAGGAGTAAACTGTCCATCCTAAGGGGATGTCACCGTGATTGCCCAAACCCTCGGTGACGATCCCTTTTGCGTGTGCCGTGGCTTATTTTCAGAAAGCCTTTCTGGATGGTGAGTGCTCCATGCTGAACCAGACTGACCCCACTGCTGTAAGCAACTTGAAAATGTCATTAATGAGGAAAGAAGGCAGAGGCGAGGGGTTTCACAGCAGAAAGACTTAGAAGCTGATTTTTTAACGTAATCAAAGTGAACGGTCTGCTGGGACAGAGGAGCGGAGGGGAAAGGGCTGATTTCGGACTATTGGCAGGGACATCTAAATTCAGGAGAGACATGGATTGTCCAAGCTGCCTACTTGCTGCAGCTGCTTGCCCCTAACATCAGCACAGAGGGTGACGTCTTTTGAGTGTTCTTTGGAGAAGTTTATTCTCTTCGTACACTGTACTTCTTGGGATCCAACGTACCTGGATACTGGGAGGTCAGAACTAGCTGTCATCAGCTCAGATATCACGGTAGGTGTCTGCATCCTCCCTGCACGCTACAGCAAGCAACACATGACTCAAAATACCTGGGCTGTGCTTTGCTTGGCACATCCAAGCGCAGTAAGTATGTGCTTCCTGCTGCCTTTGCGCCTCGCCTTTTCCCCAAGTCCTGGGTGGTCAGTTTGGCCACTGTGTGAGCTAGACCATACCCCCCTGTTTGTGCTCCCCAGTCCTCTCCTGAACACTTACGAGGTGTGAAACGAGCAGCCAGATGCTGATGGGGCAAGGTTGCCTACGTTGCCTTTACGTCACTCTGCACAAGGCATAGGTCTCTCCTTTGCACTTGCATCCTACAGATCCAGGCCAGGTTCGTTCTTTCCAACAGACAGAAAAAGGCAGATAATCTGTTTCATGTGCAGTGCTGGAATAGCCAGAATAAACTTGTTTCTGAATAAACCAGATGCTGGGAGTATTTTTTAGACAAAGATTAAAAGGAAAAGGAATAACACAATGGTGGCCCACTGAAATCAAAGAGGGAACTAGGTGAACTCATTGCTTTATCCTCAGAGCTGAGGAGCCTAACAAAGGCAGATATTAAAACCACCTTCAAATATGCCAATAAATTATTCTCCTTGGCATGTCTTCAGAGTTAGCAGGCTCCATAAATCCTCTTGCACAGTTTGATTAAGCTTTGGCTGTCAGTCAGGCCGATATTTGAATCTCTCTGTGAAACTATGCTGGATCTGTGTAAACATTTTTTTTTTTTTCTTATTTTGTTTTTTACAAATGCTTTCATCTTGCATTTCCTGGTTGGCTCCAGAGCCTCTCTGGCAAAAGCAGGACTCCAGAGCCTGTTGTTTCCCAAGTGGGAAGGAGTTCTGCAGTTTTAAATGATCTCTCGTCTAGACCATTTTTGCCATAAACATACACTGTGGTGAAGTGACCAGGCTGTGCTCCACCACAGATTGCCGCCTTCCCTTTTTTGCCTGAGCTTCTATATCCATCTCTGTAACATGCTGTCTCTTACTCTTTGCTTCCCAGTTCTCAAACAGCAAACAGCTTTCCCCAGTGATTTTAATCTCTTCTGTCGATTGATCGCACCCCTTTCTGATGTGCTCCTCTTCCCCACAGTAATAGTCCCATGCTTCTGAATAATTCACTGTGAAAGAAAACTAAAGTCATATCTATATAGCTTGCTAAGGTCAAATTCATCTTGAAGCAGTCATTAGGTCTTTTACCTTTCTCTTTCCAATAGGATGAAATTAGCTTCTTGTTTAAGTCCGTGGCTTGCAGGCTCAGATTTGCTTCATAACAAAAGCTCCAAACCCTGCATTTTGTAATGTCAGGTGTGACTCATCCTCCTTTTTCTGCCAGAGATGAGAAAAAAAGTGAAGGAGCATTCATTACGCCAACTTTGTCTCCCCCCTCTTCTTTTTCTGCTTTGCTCCTAGGCGCTCGGGAAGAAGCAATTCCCATGGCTAAGCCCAAGACTTGTGGCCTGGGCTCACTTCTCAGCTCTGCCTCAGATAAGCAGTGCGATTATAGACCCTCAAAGGCGTTTTGGTGAAGGCCATTAACATTTCATCTTGGGGAGGGCCCAAGGATTCCCTTGAGAGCCTGGGTCCGACCTGGAGATGGGAATGATCGCTGAAAGATGGGACCAGCTCTTGCTGTGCAGCCCCCAGCGGAGTGGGCCAGTCCATCGAACTGGGAGGTCTCAGCACTGCTACAGGGGTAACAAATCTCCGACTGTCCGAGCCATTCAGGGCTGTAGGTCTTACTTGTCCTTCCAGCTTCGACCTTGCTGACCTGCTGTGTCTTTTCAGGAGCTTTAACATTAAAAGAATCGAAATATAACCAAGACCACAAAAAAAGCTCCTTTGAAGTATTTTCCTGTGATTTTATTTTCCTTAATTGGCCTTTACAGGTTTGTCTGGGGCACTTTAGTCCCCTTTGTACTTGACCGTATGTAAATAGGCCACCCAGGGTTGTGTAATAGATTCCTGGTTCCTCTTGACAAGACTATCGGAAAAGGATTAATTGTTTTCCTGTGCAACCTTAGGGAGATTTTACCACTGCTTAAAATGAGAGTGGGATCATGCCCCCAGTCTGTTAATAAGCGCGATGCTCGTTCTCCCTCCACACTTGTGTTACTCTGATGTATTGATTTAGTTATTGACCTGCATATCCCCATGTTGTACCTATAGTCCAGTTGGGGTATTTTAAAAACAGCAGCCGGAGTTTGATACTGTCTGAGCAGCCCGTGCAGCCGGTGACACACATGGGAACTGGGGTTGACTCATCAGTTCTGAAAACACAGATTTCTGGAGTGACATCTTGACCAAAACGTATGTTAAATATTCCATATATCTAATGACTAAAGTTAATTTCTGTTTATTATTATTTGTTACAGGCAGAAGTGTTGAAAACCACTAGCTGTCATCGGAGGCCAATATGAATTTGATACTTGTGGCCTTTTTATTCTGCATTAGTGTTGATGAGTTATTTGTTGATGAGTGGGGAGAGGCAGGGAAACAGGTACATTTCAGCACAGCAAGGAAGTTTGTATTGAGACAGCATTTAATTCCAATATTTTGGGCCAAGTTCTCACCTGGTGATAGTCAGCGAAGTTAACATCAGTTTACAGTGCCAGGAGATTTGGAGCCAGATGTGTCTATCCCACATGTGAGTTGCTCTATCTACCTTGGTTTATTTTGCTAGTCTCTCTTGCTCAGCACTGTTTGCAATACAGTTGATCTTTCTTGTTCCCTCAAGCTTTGTCTGGGCAGCATCGAGCAGCCATTTCTCCACTAGGGGAAAGTGAGATCAAATTTATCTGCTTAATATCCACTGCACTGACATTTTGTCCTTCTTGCCTGCAGCTGGTGCATTAAACATGTGACTGCTGTCATGCTTAGTGTCACAGTCGTCTTGCTTTTAGGAGCAGGGCTGAAGACTGGCTTTTACCTCCCTTACCTTTTTTATCTGGAAAAGGAAGTAACTGAGATCTCACACTCTCTCTCTTCTTCCCTCCCTCCTTAAAATGCTTTCAGGGCAGTCTTGTACTTCTGAGCCCTGGCACTGCACTGAAGGATTTCACCGGCTCACAGTTTTCTGTAGCCAGGGCCCCAGCATGGGGGTTGGAGCACCCTGTGCATGCATGGGTTGTATTCTGGCTCAGCACCACAATGAATTGCACTGATAGGAATCAGGGCTTTTAGCAATCGATCCTGCTGTGTGTAGGGTAGAAAGCCAAAATGCCACATGGCCTCTAATGGCTGCAGTCAGAGCAAATCCCCAGTGTAAAACAGAGGTAGCATTTGAGAGAGCCGCAATCACTCCAAGTCCTGTTCTCAGCAGCACAATCCTCACTGAAGGTCAGTAGGACTCGGGCTCCCAAGTGCCTGGCTCACGCCCACAGCCGAATCGCTGCAGTTTAAGTTCCCAGGCACCAGCTGAGCTGCTGTAAGTACAAAGACTTCCATGGGAGAGCTCTCTGACCACCCTGCTCCCAGGGCTGTTGGAGCTTCAGCTGACACCATTTAGTGAAATTGGGCTGTGCTGACTCCCTCGCTCCCCGTAACCCACTTGTGTGTCTGAGCCCTGGATTGCTCTTGTATGGGGAAGCAAGGCATGCTTGCGAGCATCGCTGCGGCAGGACTGTGATGGAGGGTGATGGGAGCCTTGCCCAAGACAGCAAAAGACGAGACTGGCTCAAAATGAGCAGCTTTTTATTTTAAAAAAAAAAAAGAAAGAAAGAAAGAAAAAAGTCTCTCTGCTATGCTAATGCCTCCTGGCTTCCAATCATTAAAAATAAAACAGACGTTAACAGACAGAGCCATAGAGCCATCTTTCTTCTCCTTTGTTAGGGGTGGATGAAGGCTAATGAAACCCCAGACTGCGAGTTTGTTTGCCTTACATAATAGGCGGCCAAACTGTTTTCGGCAACTGCAGCATTCAGTTGAGAGATTCATGGAGGGAAGCCTTAATTAGAGTAATTGCTCTATTTATATAACGATTCCCTTTTGTCTGAGATCAAATAGATCTTTGAGAAATCTTATTTCCTTTCGAGTTAATTTCTGCCCTGTTAGTTTAGCTCATGAATCTTAATGAAGATGAGCGTGTTAGGTATCTCCCGATCTCCCTGCTTTCCCTCCTTACTAGAGGGTAGACTGTGGGGCGTTAATCTCTTGTGCTGCTTCTGCTGCTGCTTTTCACTTTGGTAGCAAGATGGGAGAAACACCAACAGGCAGGGAATGTTAATATCACGAACAGGGAAATCTTTCTTCCCTTTTCTTTCCCTTTCCAACTCTTGGAGTTGACTATTGCATCGGCACAATCCTTAATAGGGACCCGTTGAGGTACATGAAAGCTGTGATGGAGAGGAGGTGGGACTTGAGGGTCTGCCATCGTATCTGTGATGGGCAGCCCTTGAGCTCCTGGCAAAATAAAGTGATGAATTTCTCTGGGCCTCTGTTCCCTGCCTGTACGATGGGGGAGAGCCTCCGTCTCTGCCATGCGCTTGCATTTGAAAGATGAGCTGCTCAGGGGCATGCGCTTTCTCTTACAAGGTAAATGTGCCCTGCTCAGGGCAACAGAGTCCTGATGGGAGCTGGTGCATCTAAGACCTCCTTTAATACAAGAAATAATGATTTCTTCCTCCTCCAGATGGCTGACGATGTGAAGGGAATGGCTGAGCAGAAAGTTGTATTCCTTTTCCTGAAGCGCATTAATTCTGTGAAGGGAACTGAGCTTGTCAGTGTTTTCCTAGAACGTGATGCAATTTCATGTAATCACTGTGATAGTACTCATGAAATGAATTATCCTGATGCAAATAGCACATACATGAGTTACGTAAAAAACTATCAGGGATTTCAGTATTGAGAAAGGGAACTTGTAAATTCAAGGAAATTAATGCTCGGAAACATCTGTCCTGTGCAAACATCCCTTCACTGAACTCCAGGCTGTTAGACTAATTTGCAAACTCAGCCTCTTGAGACAGAAGTTGCAACACTGCATGTGAGCAGCACCAGGGAAGTCCAGTACAGCCGTGCCCAGCAGACTGGGAGACCTGGAGCCCTTCCCAGCGCAGTCCAAGCCACGTAGCAGGTCGAGGGGAGGACTGACATGGGTCCCCTGGGCTCCCTCACCTGCTCGTGGGCTGAGCTCCCAGGGCTGACGCAGATTTTTCCCAGTGGTTGGCACTGCTATGTCTGCATTTTTTCCTTGTAACTTCACGGGCCCTCTGTGGACTAATCTCCAGCTTTTAATTTCTTGTCATGGCTTGCTGCATTTTCTTTCAGTAAATGTTTTCAAATGATTTCGTGAAGTCATGTTTTTGGCTCATTCCAGCTGCTGGTTTTGGCTGCGATGCTGCTGAGAGGGTTAGCTGAGGTCAGCGAGAGCCTCGCTCGAGTTTGCTGCTCGGCAGACTGGTGTAGCCCAAAGAGACCCAGTCTGTGGATGCTCCCAAGGGGTTCTTTATACTGGGAATGGGATAATTCCCCATGGTTGGATGTGATCACAGAGCGATGACTTGATGGCTTCGTTCAAGTTTAAGATAGTCTTGCTATTGGTTTTGCTGGGAGGCATCTTGGATTTGGGTGATTACATGTTTCTTTTTGCTCAGGAACATCTCTGGTTTGCCTTGTTGTTGTTACCGTGGAATTTTTTTCTCTGTGTTTCTTCATTGAGCTCTGTGTGCCAGAGGCTGAGATTCATGCTGGATTCTGGATTATCATGCAAAATTAGCAATACTCAGTAAACACTAGGAGATGACATTTTGCCACAAAAACCTTTCTGCTCAACATCTCTCATCACCTGCAAAAACATTGGAGGGTTGTACTTGGGAGGACATTTAGGGCTATCCAGCCTGAAGCAAGAGTCCAACTCTGGCCTTCCCGTGGATGCCAGGAACAGCCAACACTTTGCAAGACATTTTCCAGCTGTTTCTGAAGGCAGCCGAAGGGATCAGGTGAAAGATGAGCTGCACTTCTGAAAAGCTGTCCCCTGCGCAGCCTGCATGTGTGCAGAGGGCAGCGTCTGTGTGCTCTGGGCACTCAGCTCTACCCCTCCTGCTGCAGAAGTGCCTCTTATATGGTCAGAGACATGGATATGGGCTCCAGCTACTTATTTCAGAGATGAAGGCTGAGCTTGTAATTAAGTTCCTCAGAAATCCCAAGTTCTTTGTTTGCTTTGCTAGAAGTGCCATCAGATAGCAGAGGCGGCATGAGACAGGCCGTCAGCGGAGAAATGTCAGTGCTGCCTAAGGCAGAGAGAGAGAAAGAGAAGGATTCATGGGCTTTTGAGCCTTTGAGAGGTCATTATAGTCTTTTTTTTTTTTTCCCCCCCCGACATACTGGACAACACAAACTAAAGCTTCGTCTACTTCTTTGTCAGTGCAATAATTTCTGGTGAATTCAAATAGTGTTTGAGAGGGTTAGTTATTCATTTTAGTAGAAACTGGCTTCAAAACTTTCATCCTTTAATTTTATATACCTCTTACAGTAAGACAGGTAACTGTTCCAGTGCAAAGCATCAGTACTGTCTCCGTTGGAGTCACAGTTTGCACACCTGCTTTTCAGCCCAATTGTCAAATAAAGACTGGAGCCGCTTCCCAGAGAAAACACCCCACGTTCACCAGGCTGTGACGGACTGGACATTTCCAAAATTCACCACGAGATTTTACGTGAGGGAAGAGCAGCAACGGCCAATCTCTCATTTTCTGTCACAGCCCCTGGGTGCAGAGGCATGTGTACATCCGCAGGCTGAGCAGCCTGCGGGGATGCTGTGGCTGCCCAGAATACAGGAACATATTTCATGTACTCCGTGATGACGTTTAAAGAAAACATTTTCAGTGCCGGTTCCCAAGCACAGATGCAATTGAGAGGTCTCAGCACAGTGTACAATACGTTTATCAGGGATGTAAGTTAATGATAAGAGACCGACTGTCCTTTGAAATGATATCCCGCCCTTTTGTTGGAGCAGATCAGTATGAGTTTGACTGCCATGAAAGGGAGGCCTCCTCATGCTGCGTTGATACTCTTTTTAGAGTGCGTGACTTGTATTCACTTTCAAGGTCCTGCTAGCCTACGTTAGGGGGTTGCAATATCTGGGAAACAAGCTTACAGAAACCTACCCAGAGTGGTTTATGGTACTGGTGGATCACTCCAGCCCTTGGTACCCTTGTCCTTCAAAGCCCTGTTTTTTACAGAGCAAGAGAGGCAAGAGCACTCTGAGCTCATGCCTGACAGCTGGGGAAGGTGCTGTTTGATCGGGCGTCTCATAGGTCAGCTCTCTCCTGTTGGAGGCAAGGATTAATTCAAAGGGGTTTTGTGGCAGCCCCAAATCGTTCTTGGCAGCCAGCTGGGGGAACGTGTTCCAGCGGTGGGGGAATCTGAAGCCTTCGCTCTCTTCCTGCCTCCTTTGGACACCAAACATGGGGTAGATGGTGCCTAGAGTTACCCAACTGAGGTTTCTCAATCTGTGGGTCCGATGCACAAATCGGAGCTAGCCGGTCGAATCTGGACAGTCGTTTTGTTTTGAATGTTATGTTTTGCTTTTTCAGAGCTCAAACCAGCCCACCTCAAGGGATGGCCCTTGGCTAATCCTCATTGTCCTAACAAAAAAGGGTGTTTTAAGCAGCCAGGAATGCATTTACGTTGGCTCTCAGCTTGTTGCATCGGATGCCTTCGCTTGGTGCAATTTTGGCATCATGTGGAATAAAGCAAGCAAATAGGAATGTAAACACACTTTTATATCCCAGGGCTCTGAACTCGTCTGGGAATGGGCGGTCCAGTTTAGGTTTTGGTCTTATATGGTTGAGCATGAATGGGAACCCAAGCAAAGCATGTTACGAGCCCTTTTCAGAGATTATCTGCTTTCATGATTGGTTTTTTTTCCCCTCCAGATTTAGCAGAAGCTTCCTGATGTAATGGAAGCGGCGGTAGGTCAAGAGTCAGGAGACATGGGACTTATTCCCAGGTCTCCTTCTCTCCTCTTTGTCTTGTGTTTTTGGACTGTTTTGGTCTATACCACTCCCAGCACCAGCAAGCTCTGATCTTGTTTGAGCTTTCTAGGTGTTCCAGCAATGCAAATAAGAGCTAGTGAGGTGCAGATATCCATCTGTGGGGACAAAGAAGCTGGGCAAGGAATTGCTAGAGAAAGATGGGGCTGCCAGGAGATTTCTGGCTTGTTTTGCAAACCAAGAAGTTTAGTTTGAGACTTGCAAAGGCTTGTCTGATCCAGGTCTCTGAGAGATTTTGACTTGACCCGTTTCTGGTTTGGAAACCTAACTGTTGTCTGGGGATCAGTATCCCACAGAAATTTTGCGGCACAGTCTCTTGGGGAAAAAAATGTGTTTGATTCTGCTGGTAGAAAAGGAGAAAAACAGGTTGAAAGGGTTGGGGAGACAGAGAAGTTGTGCTTGTCCTTGGGCCTGAGCCTAGAAATGCTGCATAACTGAGGGCTGAAGAGTCCAGAGAAGCATGGGAAGACCCCAGCTGCAGAGAGCCACGTCGGCTTTGCTCCTGTCCTGGTGACTGCTCTTACAAATCTGGATGCACTCAGCAGCTCTTTCTACTGGTGTTTTGGGGTGGGATGGTGGAGAACAGTTCTGCCATAGGGAAGCCCATGGCGGCACACATCCTCGAAGGGCTCAGGAGGTTAGGCTGGAGGTGGGGGTTTTGTGCTAATGTCAGCAAAGTCTGGGGTCTTGCAAGGTCTCGGCTGCAGATGCCCCATCTACTTTGTCTCTGAAGCCCCCTCAGGATAGGGTATTGGGGAGACTTCTAAAATAAATCTGGCAGTCGTCTGTCTTCTCCTCATCGTCTCTCTAGGTAGGGAATGACTAGACCTTTTATCCGCTTGTCCTAAGAGAATTTGTACCTTCTGAAAAGCTCCTACAGTCAGAATGAAGTTGGTCTCTCCCCTTTTTTTCATTTCCCCATTGCCGAGATGCAGCAGACTTGCTCATTCCTGAAACAGTGACCGATTGTCTGGTTTGGCTGGTTCAGCTATTTGCTAAACATAATGCCCTTTCATCTTCGAGGAAATCGTCTGGACACCTCCACCAGAGTGGAGCTTGCTTTATGCTGCTGTTTCAATAGGCAAATAAAAGCGGCTATTTTCCCAGTTTAAACATAACCTGATTTCTCTAATGAATTTGCAGTACTTGAGGGGAGGGGAAAGATTGGTTTTTACTGAATTTCTAAGAACTATAATCCTAAATTAACAAGCCAACTAGCTCTTTTCCTGCCTGGGGAAAGGATTCCCCTCCTCCCCCAATATTTCCTTTCCCCTTGAGAAATATCTGCAGTACTCACACTTCATCATTCTTGTTGGGACCTAAAGGGCACGCGCCAGGGCCCTCTTGCGCTGTGTGCATGATGTACAGCTCTTCTCATTGCTCCCTGGCAAATCAGGGCACTTTGGCTGAGGTTTGAGATTTCTTTTCACTGGTAGCAGAGTAAAAATGTTACAAAAAGAAATCCTCTTTTGGAGTTTCGCCATTGAGAGAGGACACAGTCACCTGTCTGCTCTCATCTGCTCAGGGTTTGGGGGGCTCTAAAAGCCAGTGCCTTGCTCATTTTCCTCTGTTTCCTGAGATGACAGGAAGGAAAGCGTAGGCTTCTGGCTGCGCTTCAGCAGGCTGAGGTTTAGGAAAAAGACACAGCTCAGGACTGACTCCAGTCCAAAGCCTGGCTGGCTGGTGAGCAGCGTTTGAGAGTGAGCTTGTATTCCTGGGAAATTAATACAGAAATAACCACCAAAACCACTGTGTAACATTTATAATGTTGCAAACGATGCAATTCAACTTTCTTTTCTTATTGTGGTAACCAAGGATTTGACCAAAAGAAAAGGGACCAAGGAGAAATAGACCCTGACTTCTTCCTCTACAGAATGAGTCAAGTTCCTTGCATGCAGTTCCAGTACAATGAAATTGAGAAGTCTGGCCAGCAGCTGGGTTCAACAGGAAAGCTGAGGACAAGCTTTTGTGCGACTGCTAATAGGTCCCTCTCCCGTGGCCCTGCCGGATGGGAGGAAACAAACAGCCCTTTTTGTTTTGCAGTTCATGACGAAGAATCCCAACATGCGGCTGGGCAGCCCAGGGCTGGGCGGCGAGAGCGCGATTCTGCGGCACCCCTACTTCAAAGATCTGGACTGGGACCTGCTGAACCAGCGTCAGATGGAGCCACCATTCAGGCCCCGAATTGTACGTGGGAAGGAGGTGGAGGGGAAGGGGATCCGTGGGGCTTTTTCCCTCTTCTGGGCCCTATAAGGTTTATTCCCATGAGACAGGAAAGGAGGTGAGGGAAGGGCAACCTTGACACAAAAGCCCTGGCCCGGGAGCCAGGAGGTGAGGTCTCTGGTCTTGGCTTGGCTGCTGGTTGGTCACCTGCTGTTGTACAGGTTGCTTTTCCCCTCCATGCTGGATTTTCAAAGGCAGCTCAGCCAAAAGATGCAGGTTTGTAAAAGCGACTGAGGCAGATTAGGCACCTAACTACCCTTTGCCTTGCCCCAAATATAAAACAGGGTAAGTAATCCTCATCCTGCCCACTCCACCTACCCCTTCACAACTGGGCTGTCTCTTGTCTCTCTCTGTCTGTACAGCACCCAGCACGGTATTCCCTGCTCAGGCCGCTGTCAGCTGAGTGGTTCAAATGGCAGACAGGCTGCAGAGGACACGGGGCTGCCCCTTTTCACAGTGGTGCCACACAGCCCTAAGGATGCTCTGTGATAGAAGAGTGCTGCTCTCCATGGAGAGCCTTTCCAAGGTTGTCTCTGTGGATTCCTTGCCTTTGAAATTGTCACCTGGAGTGGCTTTGTCTCGTGCTGTGGTCACTCTGCTGGCTCTTAGTGGCAATGGTCAACCCAGTCCTGCTCCATGAAGATCACTGGGTGCAGGATCAGGCACTTGAGGGAGCTGTGGCAGCTCAAGATCAGGCTCTTGAGTTGTTTCTTGATGTGAATCAAAGACTAAGGGAGCCTCCTCAGTCCGCCATGAGCTGGACAGGATCTGGGAACATTAGACTTCAGTGTCAATAAAACATCTTGTTCTGGATACAGGAAAAACACACGCTTTGTCAAAATGTCCCACAAACTCAGTTTGTGTGTGTGCATTGTAAACAGTCCCACTTCGTGGCGTGTAGCAAGGAATCCAGCACCTGGAGGCAAGCCATTTGTCTTCCCACGGCCCAGTAATTCTTTATTGTGCAAGTTCAATGGCTCGCATATAGAGGAGTGTATTCTCTCCCCTCCCCCCCCCCCCCCCCAAAACACCCCAAACATCTGAGACACTCTGCAGATAAGGAGGGACTGTGTGGAGTCAGCTAATTGGAAACACGGCTGATAACTGCTTCAAATGGCTGGGTCTGTGCTGCCACTTGAGGAAAGAAACTGATTTCTGTGCCCTGCCCTGCCATGTCCGGGCAGGCAACCCATCAGAGTGGTGTCAGTTAAATCAGAGAGGGGTTTCCCTGTCAGAAGCCTGTGGAGGCTCTAAAAGGCTTTGCACTGTAAGAGGCTCTGGGGCGGCACCCAGCTGCTCCCGGTCCAACCCCAGAAAAAGCTTTCAGTAAGCTCAGCCTGGGTTATGAAGGTGATGGTTTATTGGACTCAAGACTAGACTAAAGATGCAGAGCGAGGATCAAGCAGATGATACATACTTTTGACATCTCTTTCCTTTGTCTTTTCCATTTGACAGAAATCCAAAGATGATGTGAGCAACTTTGATCCAGATTTTATAAAAGAGGAGCCCATTCTGACTCCCATTGAAGAAGGAATTCTTCCAATGATAAACCAAAATGAATTTAGAAACTTTTCATTCACAAGCCCAGAACTGCAGCAATAGCTATGGCTCTGGGGAAGGGCTGCTGAGAGAACTGGGGGGAAATGAAATGAAAACCAAGTTTACCAGAAATTTCATTCTCAAGGAGTAACAGTGCACTGACCTTACATAATACAGCAGCACCACTGTCAACGTTACCTGAATGTGAAATTGAAACCTTCCTGTGTTTGTAGGATTTATGCAGCTCTTGGATCAAATATTGACAGGGGTGGAACAAACATGATATTGTAAATAGCTGATGCAGACAGAGAATTGAATGCTGAGCTAGTTGGCTCAGCCTGAACGTTGCCGCTTGCAGTGGATTCGAGGAGTCGGCGTGAGCATGAAACAAGTACCTTGCAGCTCTGAGCCAAACAGACTTGTTACAATTCTGATTGTTTGCAAGACTATTTTGAGGAGTCCCAGCACTGTTCGGCATTTTGGAGCCGTGATCCAGCATCCCATGGCGTGACTGAACCAGATGTTCCTACTGACTTTACCTGTTTCTGCAGTATTTATTTCTTTCCGAAGGACAAATGGCTCTCTCTGCCACCGTTTGGGTTTCCATGTGAAATATTTCATTGTGCTGACTAGCAGAAGGAAAAAACAAATGCCCTGTGCCCCACACAGGTTGTTCCAAATCAAAGGGAAGTCACGTGCTCATAGTGTTTTACTGTTTGTGCGATATGAAAAGTTTTAGTGTTTGCATTCTGTGAAATGCCTTTTTACATCATGCATCTTCAATGCTCCTTTCTTTGCCTCCCAGCTGTTTTCAACTATAATGTAACTTGTAAAACCTTACTGTTTATTTAGGCCCATTCTATTTAATTATGCTATACAGAGCCCCTTTTGTGGGTTTAGTGCCTCATTAAAATTTTGATCCAAAGTGGTAGTGCTTAAATTATTTGTAGCATTATTGCGATGGGAGCCACAGAACTGGCAGACTGCTTGAATGCAGAGTTGTCAGCCAACAGGTAACACAAAAGGACAACTTTCTCCCATGAGAATGATAAACCTTATCTAAGAAACAGGGTGACTTGGTTTGGTTTGGATTCAAGGCCTTACTACTCACAGGGCACTTCTTATCAGTTGCAGCCTCAAGCCTCTGCTACAGGCAGACTGAGACAATTTTTCAGTGTGGTTTGTAGAAACCAGACGCTCTAGGAGGTGGTTCTGTGCTGTCCCTGCTCTTCTGGAAGCTGGATGATTTTTCTGTAGCTCCGTGGCACACCTTTGCACTCCTTGCTAGTCTGGAAGCTGTATATCAGGATTATAGCCTCTTCCTTGGGCAAATAGGAATTACTGGAGAAGGATTTCTAACCTCTTGCAAAACTGATCATGTGCTAGTCACATGCTTTAACTTGAGAGAAGGATGAGGTGCAGCAGAGAGGGACACTTCTGCACAGGCCTTGCACCGCTCTAACTGTGGCGGTGATGTCGGGGAGCATAAGCCTTTGTCAAGGAAATTACACAGGTACAACCCCCGTTACAGCACAAACCCACCCACTCACCTTCTATGAGACCAAGATAAAAATAAGAAATCAAAGCTAAGATTGCATACAAGTGATACCCCTTCCCACCTAAGCCCTCTCTACTTGACTGAGTCCATTTTACTTCTGCCCCTAAACCACCTGCTGAACTGTTTGACAGGTGGGGCACAGGTTCAGTTACCCTTGGACTCTTCTTGCTTTTGTGCTTGTGTATTATACCAGTTCTCCCTCTTTCTTTCCTGCATCTCCTCTTTCAAGTAAGCACAACTTCATCCTCTGGTCTTCCCTCCCTTCCATGGGCATCTTCTGGCCACATCGCAGCCAGTCAGCTTCTCATCTAGTCTATAGATACTCAGCTCCTTCAAAGTGGGGCAAGAGAGAAGGAAAGACAGGTTGTATAGTATAAGTGGGAGAGGGAAGAGCAGATATCCAGAAAAATGATCCAAGAACCAGTCATGCAGGCTAGCTTGAATTGCTTTCCCATATAGGAAGAAATGGTACAGGGATGAATGCATTTGCATGAGGGGGCCACTGTGGCATCTTATTCACGTGTGAATTAAGCATAGTGTTCACCTCTCTGGTGCAGACATGACCCTAGGCAACTCCTCACTCAGTTTCCCTCCCAGTTTCCCAGCGTGATGACTGCAGCAGTGCTCGCTTGGCAAGGGGTAAGTGCAGCTAAGCTGGCCACCGAGAGTGGGAGCACCAAAACTTTCTATAAATTTTGTGTTGACAGCTTTTTGACTCTCCCACTGTTGAGGATTATGAATGACCTCTCCTTCCCTGGGGATCAGTGCAGGAGAACAGTAAGTGATACACTTTTTTTGCCAGCATGTTGGTATCATCCAGGGTTTCATTGGTTGTGTTATTCCTCGGGACTCTGGAGACCTTCTGGAATCGTTCCTGCTGGAGAAGCTAGTGCCATAGTGTTGCCTTCAGCATCAAAATGTGATCCCGTCTCCATGGCCCCAGGATCCGAGCAGCTTTGCTTATACCACTGACGGTATGAAGAATGTGCAATAGGCACCTTTGGAGACCTTTATTTGTGTAGCAATACCCACCAATCTGTGTCCTGAAAGCTTGGGGAATGGCAACTAAGACACCTCTGTAGGTGCTCTGTTAGGATTTTTGTGAGCTGTAAATCAGAAAGCTTGTAGATCTCTGGAAGATACAAAATGGTGTCTAAGGCCACCCTGGGGAACAGGAAAAGCTCCTGCCCTGACCAGCCAGTACCTGCTTTGGCCCAGGGCTTGTTGGCTTGATGGGGTGGAGATCAAATATCAAAGGGAGATTCTTCCCCAGCTTCACTTTTCATTGATTTCAAGTGGCGTCAGGGTCACTCCACCCTACCATCACAAAGGGTGATTGCAAAGCGCGTGTGCAGATCCGTGTTTGGACTAGGAGCTAATGTTCTGCTATAATTTTCTTAATTTTCATAATTTCACCTGGATCTTGCTTCATAATTTAGGGCAGCTCTTCCCGTCCATTGCCTACCTGGAACTCACATGTCTACGTCATCATTTCAGCCACTCGAGTCAGCAGATCTTGAGTCAGCCACATTTGGCCGAGATCCCTGAACTCTCCCATACTTTTTATGAGGAACTACCATTTTGATTGTGTTCCCTCCAGACTCTGTCAGCAGGATGGATGAAGATCAGCTCATTAAAAAGTACCTATGGAATAGCTTGCTTTTGAGAAAGCTGTGTTAGTGTTTACACTGCTATTGAATATGTAAAAGAAATATTTATTTTTTTAAAAAACAAAGCAGGGATACAAAAAAAGAGTTTTTCCATGAGCTAGCCTGCCAGCTTTTTTGGCTTCATTGCTTGCCTGAGTGGAAGCAAGATGGTTTTAGTCCATTAATTTGGTCCTGGCTTTAGGAGTATATTAAGCTGGCAGCCATGGGTTTGTAAGGTTTAAAGCATAAAATGCTTGTATTTGCTCCAGTGTGAAAACTGGCAATAGAGCAAATTATAATTAGTTCCCTTTGCACTGCTTTTAGTGCTTGCATGAAAAGGGAAGGTCCCTTTGATGTCTCTAAATTTGTGTTCTGTGCGATCCTTTCATTTTCAAAGAGGTTCGTGAAATTTAGCTATAAAATTTAGTGGCCCACATCTCATTCAAGGTCTTTGAAAGTTGAGGGTAAGAAGCAGATGGTCTAGAATGAATAGATGAAAATCATCTCGCATCTACTCAGGCTGGCTGTGCTGCCAGAGACATCATTTTTAATACCACTGCTTGATAGGCAATGGAAAAAAAAAAATCTCACAGACTCCAAGTGCCTAAGGGATTTTAATGTAAAAAATGCAATTCTAGCTGCTGGATGAAGATGCTTTGAATGCATTCTCAAAGACTGGCACAGGTTCCTTACTCCTTGTGAAGTCCTAAATGGTTTGCAACAGTATTTTCCCTTGAAGCTGCATGCTCCTCCTGCAGAAGTTGCTGTTTCTCCAGTTGGATATGAGAGAGGCTCCAGTGGCTGTGGTATGAGGACTTGATTAGCAATACCCAGAGCCAGGAGAAATGAAGAGGAAAACGTGTCTGGGATCATCTGCTCTGTCCCTCGGCCAGAAAGTAAAGAGCCGTTCGCTGCTGCCTGCTCTCTGTTGGGTTTGTTCAGCTGTTCAAGTGAGTAGACAGGAGGTTTCTGCTCCTCCCCAGGGAGAGCATTTCACAGCTTTTACAACTGTTGCTGTTAAGTAAATTTCCTGATATTTGGAAATGATGTGAATGAGATGAAAATCTGTCTTATCATGCTGTTAGGATTCTCATTGGAAGCTGCAAGTCAGGGTTTGTATTACTAAATATATACAGGGCTGCCAAACCGAAGCATTCAGAAGTGATGAGTCAAGTTGTCTGAAAATCATGGCTCACTCAGAAATCAGGAGCTTTCCAAAATAATAAATGTCAAAGTCTTTTTCTTTTCTTTTTTTTTTTTTTAAGCATCTGGATTATGAATATTTCAAATTCTGACTTGCGCTGCTTCTCCACATCAATAGTAGCTGGAATGTTGTGTAATGATAATTCTTTTACATGAAAGCTGAGGTCCATGAATTGATGTGAAGCCAGACATTGGAGCTTGGAGGAAAATGCCAAGCACCAAGAGCTGGGTGATAAAACTGTAAGAACAGAGGGCATGGGTTTTATGTATTTTTCCACCTCTTCCTATTCTTTATGTATAGTCACCACAGTGCGGTCTCTTGCCTCCCTGTCTCAAAACCCACGTAACAGGGCATGCAGCATACAGGAGGCACAGGAGTGAAGAGAGAGAAGAGGAAGGCCGGGGAAGGCGTTTACATGCTGTATAGTCGCTGTGCGTAGGGCTTGTTCAGCAGCATTTCTGGCCTTGTGCATCAGTCCTTGCACAAGCCTGTCACCTTTTGCCTTCTGCATCCCGTGCTGCCGTTCCCCGCCTGCCCCGCTGCCCGTCCTGCCTTCCCCCGGGCACAGCACCCTGCATCGCCCTCGGGCCATCGCCCTCTGGAAGTGTCCTGCTGATGGAGCCAAGCCTGTAGGAAAAACAGGAGGTCAAAAAGTGTTGAAGAACAGTAAGTTGTGTTGGCGGTTGGCTACCTGGACGTCTTCCGGTCCTGAATGAGGTGGTGGGGACCCTGATATAGCCAGTGTCCCAGTGATGTCCATATATGACTGGAAGTTGTAGGAGAAGGTCAGACTATCTCCCCTCTCACGTCTTGTATTAGAAGCTAGAAAAGGGAGGGGACAGGAGGGTGTCCTCTAAGAAATGGGGCCACAACTCTGGGCTGTGACCAAGAGGGCAGAGTATATTTTAGAAGTGCCTAAGGACACTTGTAGGCAACTAGTGCAGACATGCGAGAAAGTCACCCTTTCATCTCTGCCCCCATCCACACTGGGGAAGGCAGATGCCTTTGCCTCGATGAGGGCAGTTTGATCGAGGAGACTTGGGGACCGCAGGCCTCGGGGATGGTGGGAGTTAGAAGCTGTTGTGGCAAAAAGCTGCCAGGCAGAATTGCCGAGGAACATCCCCAAACCTTTTCATCCCAAGAAGAAAGCTTGAAACGAGCTTGGGTCAGACAGAGACAGAAGCTTCGCTGTGTGGACTCCCACTGGTAACATGTCAGTGTGAAGGTTTTAGCCCTGACACAGTTTTAACTTGCCTATGGTGTCAGCTCTCCTGATCCAGCTCTGAGCTCCCACGGCTGTTTGTTGGCAACAGGTCTTATAAAAGTGGAGATGAGAGATTGTAGCAGTGAGTTCAGGATTGCTCAAAACTAGTGACTCAGTTCCTCCAGTGCTTCCTTCCCCCTTCCTTCAAATGAAGCGTTTATTCATTACCTGGTTTAATGTGGACTGGGGTTAGAGCCTTAGTTTTTCTACAACAGTGAGAACTAAAACTGTTTCTTCTTAAATGAAACCTGTTTCACCTTCATCTTACTTGATTCCAGGAACAAGATCTCAAGGTCTTCAAACCACTGCAACAACAGCAACACCACCACCATAGCCACCACATATGCCAAGATAGAAGAACATTTGCAAGAGTTGTCAATAAAGCCATTTTTGGAGACCAGCCAAGGTGTGCTGTGGTTGGACTGGAAGTGAGAGGCAATTTTATATGTCTTCATCTTATCTGCCTCTAGACTCAGACAAGAAGCAGTTCCAGGCTTCCTAGTCATTACAGGCCTGTCTACTGCCCAGAGATAACTTCTGCATAAAAGTCTTTCGTTCTTTTCCCAAATGCAGAGTCTAAAAGAAAGAGGGTGTTAAGAACCTTTATTAGAGTTTGGTGCTAACAACAGATTTCTTCTGACCTGAGACATAGTGTCATGTTCACCCTAAGAGCTGGGTCATTTGGTTTGCAAATGCCAAGGCTCTGGCCAATGTCTCCTCCACCTTCTGGGATGTTGGTGTCTCCCAAACTTGGAGTGAAGGCCGGACCATCGGTAGCTCAAACCTTCTGACTTGAGGCAGGAGGGCAGTATTATGGGTGAGTAATTATTTCACCTAGAGCTGAGTCACCATTATTTTTAAGCTCTGTGAACACACTCTGGGGCTTGAGCTTGAATATTGTTATCTGATAGACATATCTGAACATGTTGCTCTCCTTGGGGCAACCTTTCTGTTTGCCGCTTCTCAGGCCCTTTATTCTCGCTCGTTGCTAACCCTTTCTCCAAGGGGAAGGCAGGGTGGTGGTTTTGTTCAGCTCTGTGCTTCTGCCACTTCCCTGGACAGTGGAGAAAACCTGCCTCCAACTGCCTAAGGAAACTGGTCAAGTGAGCCGAATGTCACAGGATAATGTTCCCTTTCAAATGCTAATCTCAGTAGCTTAAAACTCAATTTTAACTGAGGGGAAGAAAGGCAAGTGTGATCTTTAAACCTGCTCAGCTAGGCCTGGACTTTAGCAAAATCCTTCCACTTGTGGGAACCTTCATCACCGAGTTTCACCAGGGCTCCCTGCAGACCCATGAAAATTGCCACGTAGAGCTTGGATCTAAATTACACCCTGGCAATAGAAGACTGTCTTTTGTTTTTGCTTCTAATGAGCAAGAATTTCCCCTGCCAGCTCGGGATGCCTTCTCTAATCTGTTACCCTGACTCCTCTAATTTCCTCGCACTACAATAATTTACCATGGCCCCGAGTCTCCTGCCCAGGGCAGGAATTTCCCTTGTGGACGCAGAGGGGAGCTCTGCTGGTGTTGATCTGGTGAAGATGTTGTAACCCAAAATGGGGCTGGCTGTCAGCTATTTTGGTGGAGCCCGGTAATTTGTCCGAGATGGAAAATCCCCAAACTGCAATCAGTGCCTGGGACACTTGAGTGGAAAATGACAAAATTATAACATGGCTCATCTCCCTGTGATGAATTACTCTGTGTCTGCGTATAGACCTATCGGTGTTGGTCGGGACCAGCCAGCGCGACCATAAAGCTATCTGGACCTTTGTTTTGGCTCTGTAGCCTCTATATTGGGTTAAACATAGAGGAAGTGAAGCACCCATGACCATGCTAACAACAGAGGGTTGTTAGACCTGGGTGATCCTCTGTTCCTCTTGGGCAAGAACCTGGCGACCTCCTCTTCTCTCCCATTTCAGCCAGGCCCAGCAGAGGGGCTGGGAGGGACAGACGGATGCTCTCTCCTCCCAGCAGGAAGGGACGTGCCTCCTGGGCCAGAGGGAGGTCTCCAGGGGGCCTGGAAAGGGTGGCCAAATGCTGGGGTGACCTCGTGTAGGTGTTTCTCGGTTTTGGTGGAGCATGAGTGTATCATGGGGACTTCCAAGCACTGACGAATGGCTTAGGAGCCCCCAGCAACAACTGGAGTTCAACACTGGGCAGCTGGCCCATGGCATCCTGCTTTGGAGACTGGTTCCTAGGCATGAGCAAGGAGGTGCCTGGAGCTACCAAGACCTGGAGTGAAAGCCTAAATGCAGCAAACTTATTAGTGCTCAGCTGGGCTGGACGATGCACATGAGGTCACTTAGGGACTTTGCCTTAATCCTCCACCCACCTGCGTCCTCAGGCTGGGGCCATGGTGAGCAGCTCCAGGCCATGGTGAGAGTGGAGCCTGCCTGATGTGCAGGACCTTGCAGCTGGGCATGGTGACCACAGGAAAAGGCACTCTGTATAGCTGGTTGCTGGAGTCAGGAAACTTCTTTTAGACAATATCTAAATGAGCGTCCTCATTGACAATCAGCAATTGAAGCCTAAGCTGTTTTTTGTGCCAAGACCTTCCCCTGCTCCGTGCTCCCAGCCTTTCCTGCTGGGCAGTGCTGCCCGTGAGCCCATTTGCGGGGCAGTGACCACAGGCAGCAAGAGCCCCGTGCCAATTTAGGGTCATCAGGCAAAGGTCACACAGGCAACACCTACATTTCTAAATCTTGGTGTCCACATAGAAGCAGGATTCTGCAGCTTATTTTTGTTACCATCACA
The DNA here is from genome assembly GCA_009819775.1 of Phoenicopterus ruber ruber. Lineage (NCBI taxonomy): Eukaryota > Metazoa > Chordata > Aves > Phoenicopteriformes > Phoenicopteridae > Phoenicopterus > Phoenicopterus ruber. Next base: position 7,915,080 of record CM020219.1, read on the forward strand.
AAGTGAATCTGGCAGCTTTCTCAGATAGGGTGCAAGATAAGCCTGCAACAAACCCGAGTAGACAAGTAATTTTCTTTTAATTGCTGTTGTAGGGCAGTAGAAATGAAAAACCATGTGTCCAAGGGTATACACGCCCTCATCCCCTGATTAGATACATATAATGAGATGGAAAGCTAATCTATCATATTTAGAATCAGTCAATTAGAGGGTTAGGGCTATAGATGCATTTAGCTTTAGCATTAGGGAGATATTTAAACCACATGCTGTACTTAGTCATTACCATGCTAAGTGATAGTAGATGCAGGTCATCCTATATATGGGCCGTAGTAATCAGCTTGAAGTATTACTAATTAAGCCTTTTCACCTCTGGGCTGCCTTCCATGCCACCACGCATAAAATGGGCCACCGAGGTCACGGTGAGATGCTCTTTAAAGCCCAACACCCACTGTTTATTATGGAGTGGTGATTTGGCTTTCTAGTTCAGCCTCTGCTGCGTGGAGACAGTTGTAAACAAACAGCTCTTTCTTTATCACGTATTCTGCTTCTTGGTCGCCAGCAAAACAAGCGGTGGCAGATGCCAGCTGGGCACTGCTAGCCCTTCACTAGCCCTTCGCTAGCCCTTCGCTCGCCCGGCTGCCTGCCTGCCTGGCATTATTTGAAGCCTGTGGACCATCCAGGTGAATAAACCACATCAAAGCGAGCGCAGCTCTGGCATCTCCCTCCTGGCGATCCTTGCTCTCGTTTTCAGAGGCAGTCAATGAAAGCTGCAATTGCCGTAGTTACTCTGGAAAGCGGCTTACGCGACTAAGTGGAAGATCAAAAATAGAAAAGCCCGTGAAGGAAGGCCTAAAAAATTGTGGGTACGATACAGTGATGCCTAGCGATGGCTTTGCTACCTCCCTCCACACCCCAAGACGCAGCTCGGTGCCCGAAGGTCCTCAGCTGGCTCTGATACCGCCTGTTCACCACAGGAGTTTATGGACTCCCTCAAGCCAAAAGCTCTTGATGACCTTATTTTTATATGAAGGGGGTTTGCATCTGCTTTTAAGACTCTGCTGTGTCGGGCTGATGGCAGAGCCACAGGCCACCCCACTGCAGGTGGCCAGGAGAACGGAGAGCTTTGCAATGCCTCCCAGCCCAGGAGAAAGGCAGCAGGTGGCTGTGGAGAAGGAGGTGCAGCATCTCTGGGTGCTCTTCAGCCCAAGGAGAGCTACTTTTTTGGACCAGCTTCTCTCTGACAGTATTACCAAGACATTCCCGGCAGCAGCTGGGCCCCACTTTGCTGAGAAACAACCGCCCTGCCCTTAAACCTTCACCTCTCCATCCTTTCCTCAGAGGCTAATTGCTCCACTTCTGCCTTCATTTCTGGTCTCCCAAGTATCTGAGTAAAATCGTCTTGTTTGCAATGGGGAAAGCTGAGTATGTGCCCATAACAACCCTTTCCAGGCACTTGAAAACCCAACAACCCCTTCCCTCTGGGGCAAGTCTTTGCAAGCACGCAGGAGCTGGCACAGAGGTCTTGGAAGAGGGTGCTTCCTCGCTGTCTCAGGAGAACACCAGGAACTGGTGCCGCTCACCAGGAACCGGGAAAGGTCTTGGCTTTGGCGTGGCCTGGGACCAGGAAACGATTCGAAACATCAGGTATTTTCCGGGACACAGGGCAAGCATTGCCTCAGCTCCTCTGGGTTAGCTGGGGCCAGCTGGCGAAGATCCCCCAGGGGAAGCTGCCAGGTTTGGGGCTGATGGAGACCTGCCCCCGGGAGGTGGAGCGAGGATGATGCAATGGGCCATGGCTCTTGCACCACTGAGGAGCCCAGGCGGCCGGTTGGGGCCAGGGCGCAGGCAAGGAAAATGTCCGCGGTGGCAGGTGCTGGGTGGTCTCGGGGCGGCGTGCGGCATGGCAGCAGCTCTTCACCGGGCTGCGGGGGACCTGCCAGACCCATGGGCTTTCTTGGTAGGTCCCCAGTGTTTCACTACCTGTTCTCCCACGGGCAAGGGACTCTGTAGATGAGCACAAAATCTCGATGTAGAGTCAATTTAGCAGCAAGCACCCAAGGCAAGAAGCCCATGACAAACATTTCATGTTTCCCCAACGTGTTTTCCCCAGGAATGTTGGTAACACATTCCCGGACTCGCACCACATCCCACTTACTGCTCTCCCTCTCCGCTGGCAAAGCCACTGAAGGCGGCTGGGGAGGCACGGTGGGGTGGGAAGTGCAGGGCTGGAGCAGCAGTGATGAACCCCAGCCACAGAGCAGCACTGTGCATCCATCGCCAGCTGCAGGAACTGCAGTCGGTGGTGGCTGCCATAACCCCAATGATACTTGACTTATGCGGACGGGGAAGCTCAAACGGTCGGGCAACAGCTGGGCTGTGCATTTTTGTCCCGTCAACTGTGCTCTCCAGCAGGGTAAAATCCTCTGCTTGATTTTTTTTGTCTACTTCTTAGCCAGTGACCACAGGTCTTGGAGGGACTTTCCATCTCTCACTAGTCTGGTTAGCAGGTCGTGTTCAGCTGCACCTTGGCACTTGCAGGTTGGTCAATCGCTGGACAAGTCTTTGCAAATCCACGTTAAGTCATGCCAGCCCGCAGACATGCCTCGCTTGGTACCTACATGATCTTCGTATTGTCTCATTTGTCCTCCTCCCTCTCCTTTTGTGTTTTTGCCCATCTGTGATCCTCCAGTGGGATTTCAGCTCCCTGTTTGGGGAGGAGCAGCATTGTACCAAGGAGAAAGTATAAATGTGATCTCTGAAAAGTTGATTTTATCACTATTTGTGCCTGTGTTTTGTTTTGGAGAGGGTGGTTTGTTGTTCATTTATGCAGCTTGCTTACTCCTGTGCTCAGTCAGCACTGGAAACCAGCGTAATAAGCACAGCTCTGCCCGTCTGGGTAGGGACGTGTCCGCTGTGGCTCCACATCGTGTGAGCAGAGTGTTGCCATGGTTTGGAAATGCCAGCTTTGGCGATGGCATGGCCGGGAGCCCCCTCCGCCGATGGCGGGGAGGGCGGGCGCTGCCCCTCGCTCAGCACCATAGTGGGGCCAGAGATGGCCACCTTCTCCCATGAAAGGAGATAGGCGCTCTCAGCACGGGGAGTTATTCCCACTCTTCCCCACGTTGCTCCGGCAGAGCAGCTTTCAGCCCTGTTGCACGCCCAGCCCAGCCGCCCGCGCTGGCACAATGGGTGGGAAGGGGGCAGAGAGCATGGAAAGATCTGTGCAATCAAGGAACCTCCTCAATCTCCACCGTGTCATGGTGTGGGGATCCATACGATACACCAGCATTTTTTTGTTGCCGTTTTGGCTGGTTTCCCTCCTGAACTTTGCTGGTTTTCTGTAGGCACCAGAGGTGTCCCACCAGCCTTCCTCCGAGCCATGGCCCATCTGCAATAGCCAAGAGCAAAGGGGCTGAAGGTGCGGGGGTGCTGCATATCAGAGACCTCCAACTTGCACCTGTCTCTGCTAGGAAAGATGAAGATTTCTTTGCCAGCTGGGTATTGTGAAACGACAGCCGTGCCGTGAGCGAGAGGGTGGAGCCAGCAGGAAGTGCGCGTGTGTTTTATGTATGGGGTGAGAGCCTGGATTTTCAGAAGTAAATTTTGGGTCATGGTTTTGGGAGGTGCTGGGGTTGGGTTGGGTTTTTTTCCTGTTTCATAGAATCATAGAATGGTTTGGGTTGGAAGGGACCTTAAATATCATCTAGTTCCACCCCCCTGCCATGGGCAGGGACACCTTCCACTAGACCAGGTTGCTCAAAGCCCCATCCAGCCTGGCCTTGAACAATTCCAGGGATGGGGCAGCCACAACTTCTCTGGGCAACCTGTTCCAGTGCCTCAGCACCTTTGCTTTCTTCCATTGCAGCTCTAGGTCTCATTCAAAAGATCTGAATTTCTGAAGGGGGTTGCTTAGCCTGGGCTCCAAGCCTGTATTCCTGGCGATGGCAAACCCACGCGTGACCTGAAGCACCATCGGCTTTTCAAAGCCTGAGCCCAACAAAGCCCTATGTGGAGCATTACGTGACACCTCCCCAGTGCCTCCCCATGTAAGAGCGCAAGGGAGCCCTCTCCTAACTACCTGCTGCAGGGATTTGGGGGAAATAAAAGGCAATAACCATGCCGGGCACCGACCCAGCTGCCGAGCCCAGAGCCGAGGTAGTGTGAGCATCGTGGGGACCACACCCCGGCACTGTGAAATGAGGGCTAAAGGCAGACCTGCCCCGTGTGAGCAAATAACGCAGGCTGTCGGGACATCGAGTTGCCGCTTGGCTGTTCGCCCCTGTTACAAGGCTTGGCTAGGAGGGGATTGCGTTTCTTGCAACATCCCCCGGTGAGGTAACATGGGTTGCCAGCAGTATTTGTCTACCGGGACACACAGCAAACAACCCGGCTGTTTGTCCTGGCCTCCTGCCCAGCGGCCCGTGCCGAGCGCTGCTGCCGTCCCTGCGGGAAGGAGACCCACGCTTGCTACAGGAGCAGGCATCTTTTCAGCCGAAGAAAGCCCAGAGGCCAGTTTTTTGGGGTCCCCGCTACAGAAGCTGAGCAGGTGCCACGGCGATGGGGGGAGCCGCCTGCTCGCTGCATTTGCTGCTTCGCTTCGTCCGAGGCTGTTGTGCTGTCGCAGCCAGCAAGTCAAACATTGCGGGAAGTATACTTTACTCCTTCCTTGATCAGCTGCTGCTGAATCACTCAATATTTGTTCTGATTATGAGGCCCTTCTTATCAGAGCTTTTTACTTCTTCGCCCCTCCATTTTCCCCTTCCCGGCACACCGTGGTTCATCTCCTGACCCGCTGGGCGTTTCCGAGCTCTGTTTGCAAACCCCCAAGGTTTCCGTCCCGGCCCTGTTAGCCGGGCAGGCTCGGCATCCCCACCGCCTTGCCGAGGCACATGTCAGAGCTGACTAAGGGCTCTGCCTCACCATCCCAGGGGGATTTAGCCACAGCACCCAGCGCGTTTCTGGCTCCTGCCCACCCACCCTGCATGTTGGCATCGCCGCTCCCGTGGTGCTCTGCTCCTCTCGCCCCTGGTTTGCCGATCCAGGTTATTAGTGCAAAACGCCGCTGATTCCAATGGCATCACCTTGCCGACTGGGAGGCCGGCAGCCGAGCGGCGGCTGCCCACCGCGGAGCCAGCGCCTTCGGCATCGCGGCGGGCACGCGGTGAGGCAGCGAGGGCGCAGGTGAAATCCGCCCTCGGGCGTGAGTCACAGCCCTCTGCACCCACTGAGTCAGCCTGGCCTCTCCAACACCCCCGTCAGCTTGGACTGGCAAATCAATCCCCGCCGTTTTGGAATGGGAATAGGGCAAATCAGGCAACGAGAGTTGCCCAAGAAGCCAAGGATGGGTGTGGATGGGAGGTGGCAGAATATACATGTTTTCCCCACTTAAATCCCTCCTGGGACATTTCTGCCCCCCACAGCACCCTGGATGCCCCCCAGCATGCTCTGCTAGCAAAATGTGTCTGGGGTGTGAGGTGAGAGTATCCCAGAGGCTCAACCCGCCCTGAAATGGGCCCAAACACGATGCATGTGGACATGCCCCGTGTCTCATTTTTCTCCCCTCCGCAGGGCAAGAGGGATGGGGTCCTCAGGAGCACAGTTCATGGCTGCCCTCCTCGGGATGGAGGGCCTGAGCCGGTCACAGGCCATCCCAGCAGGAGTGTGCCTGAATTTCGGATGCGGCCCTAACCCAGACGAAACCGCGCGGGGAGTTTCCAGCCGCCCTTGGGGATGGCGGGTGGGTACAGCCATTGCCGTACGCTGGCGAGGCTGGCGTGCCGAGCAGACATTTCGAGAGCCGCAGCCGCACCCCTGCAGCATCCGAGAGCTGCCGTCAGGGCCTGGGTCTGACGGGGGGGTTGCACCTCTCCCCCCCTGCCCCACACCATGGTGTTGGCTACCCTGCACAGCCCCTTTCGCTTCCCCCCGCCATCAGGGAGCCCGAGCAAGGTGAGGCTGCCTCCCTGCCAGCATCGGCTTACTGCGCCCGTGTATTTATGCTGCAGCTGATTAAAGCTCCGAGCGAGGCAATTACGGGGTGCGGGGTGTATAAATAGGAGGTGTCGGGGTGTCACAGGCTGGGGAGAGCAGCTGCTCGACCTTGTCGGAGAGTATCTGGGGGTGTATTCAGGGCTTGCTTCTGCCTTTCTCACACCGCCTCGTACCCAGCCTGAGCTGCTGGGTCACCTCCATGGGACGGTGATTTCCAGTACCGGTTCGTGGCGGTCGGCACTGGACTTGAGGGATTTTTTGCATCCCTGACTTAGCAGTGTCTTCCCTCCCTGGCAAGGATGCTTGAAGCGGCTGGAGAGCCTCGCCCTCCTCGTGTAGGGGTCCCGGCAAAAGCGGACCCTGGAAAACCACGGCCAAGTGGGCCTTGCTCTTCGAGTTTAAGAGTTCACTCCAATTTTATTTTCAAGGACTTGTTCTCAAATTGCAATAGTGAACTAATAAAAGATGATCTCAAAGAAGGAAAGGCAAACCCAGCCCAGCACCAGGGCACTGAGCATCCCTCTCACATCTCAGGGCTTTTTGTCCTTTTGATATTGGTTTTTATTTGAATTTTTCTTTTTTTTTTTTCCTCAGAAGTCAGCTGTCTGTGTGCCATGCTGGCTTCCATCTGGATGAATCCAGCTTTTCTTACTGCTGCCCTACCTTCCTATCTCCTGCAGCTAGAGAGCGGTTGAGACATGGTATTCATGTGCATATACACGTTGTATATGGAGAGATTCTCTATTAATCTTAAACACGCTTTGATCAGAAAAGTAATAACTTGCCGGCATGAATTACTTTACAAATTTTGCTTTTGTGGAGAGAAGTTCCTTGGCTTGAGCTTTTCCTTCCTAACAGAAACAAGTTATATCTGACGAACTAACCTTGCTGCTTTCGCTCACAAAGCAGCAATTTACTCCTCAAGCGGCGGCACCACAACTTATCATCATCCCCGCAGCACCACTTATTCGGCAGCGCAGTCAGCCGGGAGGGTAACGCAGGGTGCAAGCGACGGGGCTACTATCTGCTCTGCACCGTCTGGCTTGACTTTCCTCTTCTCGGTGTATTTTAGGACACATAAACTAGCGGGAAAATGTTTTTCTTCATGTGAAGAAACTCAAGTCACCACAGGATCAAATTTATCCCACAGAGTAGCAGCTACAGCTCCCAGTAGATCCAGTGGAAAATAGCTGTAGCCCAGCAAATTCCACTTTGGCCCATACAGCTGCAGAGCCGTAAACCGCTTGGATGTTTCCCTGCACAAAGCTCCTGTGACGGCTTCCTGCAGCCTTGACTCCTCGCCAGCCCGGCCTCCAGAGCCGCCTGAGCCCAGCCAGGGCTGTCCAAAGAAAATCCTGTCAAAACCTCCCTAATTTCTCTGGTTTGTGTTTTGTGCAGCGCTCTGATGTGAAAATATTGATTCTGGACTTTAAAGCAGTTGCTTTGTATATTCAACCGATTCGACGGTACCAAAGTTTGGCCTGAACTGTCCTTGTCTGGTTCCTTTTTTATCTTTTTAATGCAGCCTTAAAAGCGCAGTAGGTATTGACGTTAGGAAGAGCCAAATATAACAATGATGCAGCATAAATCCTATAGCCAGCCAGTATTGTCCGTCTCGGTTACACACAGCTTTTTTTTTTTTTTCTCCTTTTACCCTCCAGATTGTATTTTAAATGGAAAATTTTAAAAGGCCATTTCAGGAGAATTTTAAGCATTTATGCAGAAACGGGGAAAAGGCAGGCTGTGCTGTTTGCTGATTGAAAGAATACAAAAACGCAAGGAGTGTTTGCAGTACCGCGGTGCTTCTACAGGCAATCTGGGAGGTGCTGAGCTCTGCTCAATCCGGAGCCGATTGCTCTCCCTGACGCGAAGGAGCTTTGCCCCAGGCCAGGACCCTGCTTCACCCCCGGTGCCGATGCGCTGCTGCTACATCTGCAGCCAACGGGGAGGGATTTGGTACAGAGGCTTCAAATACACGGGGCCAAAGTCCTGTTAGTGTGAATTAACACTTGGTGAGCTTCGGCCCCTCTCTAGCAAGGCGTAACTCATCCCGTGGCAGGGGGCTGCAGCGCCAGCGCCAGCTATTGCTTTGTTTTCTTCCAGGATCATTGCAAAGGGCACGTCCCGATCTCCTTTATCTCGTCGGGACCAAGGACTCGATGCTGCCCAGCACCGTCAGGCTGTGGTTTTCAGTCTCTCCCCAGAGGTCTCGGAGGACCGGGGTGTAACAGGCCAGCCGGGAGGTTGGGGAACTGCATCTCTGCTTTGCATCGCTGACAACAACCTTTAGCTGTTTAATTGTACCGTCTGCCTCCCTCCTTCCCGGCCTTGCAATCAGCAAATGAAGGCGAGTGAAAGGCATAATCGGCTGCGTGTGGCTTTATAGTCTTCTGCTCTGCCTTTTGGGCTGGCTGCAGCTCGGCAGCTGCGCACAGGGAGATGGGAGCCTGCTCCTGCACCCTCACCGCCTCTGCCTTTCTCAGGGTCTGATCTAGCCAGGGCACGGTTTCTCTCCCAAGTCCACCCACAGGACTGAGCTATTTTTGATATTCTCACTACATCTGCTAATCACTTGAAGAAATGAGACCCAAATCACACTGGTCAGAGATAGACCTGCCCATGAATTTCTGTGCCTTGGTTTTTTCAGCCATTTCTGCAAGAGCAAACCTTTCCATGGGGTTGAAGCTGAAATGGTTTGTTACGAGGAGCTGAAGCGCATCCTTCGCTTGCCGTTCACTAGGCCCCAGTCAAAACTCCTTTTCATTTGGTGAACTTTGGCTCAGCTCATGCCTGTGCCTGCTCCGACTGTGATTCGGGTGGGAGCAGTGTTTGGAGGTGTCTGGCCCCATCCTCTGCACCCCACGCTCCCTGGGCCCGGCGCTGCCTCCTGCCAAGAAGCCCCGAGAGGGACTCTGGTGATGAACTGTTTTGGCAAAGCTGCAAATGCTCCCACCTGCAGCTCCAAAGCCCTGCAGCAGAGAGATCTGTGCACCAAAACCCACTTTGCCCTCACTCAGTGGTGTCCGAGTGAGGTGCCATGCTCAGCCAAGCTGAAAATTTAACCCTTGATTGAGGGAGCATCAAAGATACGTTTGCTTTAACTTGGAAGTGGTTTGGCATCTCTGAAACAAAACCTTTCCAGAACTTGGTCCCACTTGAAACTGGGCACATTGTGTAAATTTTCCAACAACTGGGCGCCCATGCTGAACCGTGGGCATCTCCCACTGTTGCATCTCCCACCGCTGCTCCGCACTGGTACAGGAGACACGCTGCACGAGGGTCAGGTGAAGAGCCAGTGTGCATTTTCTCTTCCAGCTCTCCATGTGCCGTATCAGCACAAGCCAGGCCATAATTTTGCAGCCAGCCTTGAGGACAAGGCGTCCGCAGCGCCTGCCACGAGGTCCAGTTGCTCTCCCTGGAGCGGGACTGCCCGTGTCCGGGTGGCGCGGGAAGGCAGCCTGACCGGGCTGCTTGACGCTAGAGGAAAAAAGTATTGTCCCTTGCCACCTGCAGCCTGCTCTTATCTCCGCTTGCCAGCATCCTGTCCCTTTACTTCGTCCAAGTCTTTTTAAAAGGCCAAAAGGCAAAGCAGGAGGATAAAGGGTGGGGGATTTCCTCCCGGGCATGGCTCGGTGACGCCGTGGGTTGAGCGCCCGAGTGTGGCTGTTTTGGACACAGAGCGAGCGATAAAGGGATGGCTCCTTTTGGTGACACGGCCATGGGTGCCTGGGCCCAGCAAGGGGCACTGGGGACGTCTCTGCTGCCGTCGATGGGGTTCATGGGGCCGTGCTGGAGCTGGGGGGCTGTGCTGTCCCCCTCATCAATTTTAGATCAGTGGAATCCAAAAACTTTCTGAATCGCATCCCGGTGTCTTATGCAGCTCTGTAGGATGGCAGGATGGAGGAGGTACCGAAGGCGGACCATAGGCTTCCCGCTGAGCCTGGTGGCAGCTTCGTGGAGAAGCTGGCGGGTCTTGCGAGGCTGCACCCCACTTCTGCATTTGGGGGAGAGGGAGGGAAAAAGATCCAGCTTTCTGTTTCCAGCCTCTTTGGCTTTCTCACAGAGCTGGAAAACACTGAAAAGAAAGCGTGGGGATGAGGGAAGGAAAATCTCGTACAAGCGAGACACACGGCGTGGCCTCCGAAGCTGGGAGCTGCTGCCTCAGTCTCGTGGGAAGCTGCTGCTGGAGCGGGACCGGGTCTGATGCACCCCGGGCAGCTTTGCAAGAGTCCTCAGGAGCGTCACGGGACATCTTTACTCTCTCCAGCTCATCTTAAAAGGCGAGGAGCTGGTAGGAACCTGCCTAGCACAGCTCTTCACAAGCAACAGGACGGTGCGCCGTGGGCAGCCCGGCGTGGCTGCGATTCAGGGCAGGTATCACACTACGTTCAGCTCACACAGGGGCAGGGGGGCAGAGCTGAACTTCAGATAACCTGGTAAGACTAAAGCAAGATCAGCTGAGAAAACTACCCTGGCTTTCGACTGCTGCCAGTCCCTGCAAAAGCCGGAGACGGAGCAGTCCCGGCTCAGACAAAACAGCTCGCTGGGCTTTGTTGCCGGCTTTTGTCTGCCGGCGGGCGCTTTTCCGCAAGGCTGGTTCCCCTGCTCCCTGTAAAGCTCTGCAAAACTTGCATATCGCCGCAAAACACGAAGGGGTGAGCTAAGAACCAGAGCTCACAGGTCACTTGAACTCAGCTTGAAGCAAAGGTGAGGGTTGTTCCTGTCCCCACACAGGGATTTACCCTCCTGGGGCTACATGAATACCCTGAAGTGATGAGAGCAGGGAAAAAAATCTTCAAATTGAAGAGCTTCTGGAGAAATCCCAGGGGCTCCAGGCTACTTGCTCGGGACAGAGGAGCAGGGGAGAGCTAGGGGGGACTTATGCTCAGAAGAGAGGCAAAAAATGAAACTCATCACAGCATTTGATGCTGTTCGTGCCCCGTCTGAGTTAGTGCTCTGGATGGGTGTCTTCCTTAGGGCACTTGGTGAAAGAAAGCCTGATGCTTGTTTAGGCTGCCAGTCTATCCCGGCAGTGTATTTTTAGCTGAGATGGCTTGTGACAGCGCAATGGTGTTGCAACACTACAGTTCTTGTTTGTGGTTCCCCTGTACTTTGGTACTGGAGTAAGTGAAGACTCCTGACAGGGGCTCATTGTGCTGGAAAGTGCAGAGATGTTGCAAGCGTCGGTTCCCTCCCAGGAGGCAGCGTCTAAAGAGAAATGACCTGCAAAAGCAGAAAGAAGAAAGTGGAGTTGGCCTCATGTGCAGCCTGCTGCAAAGCGATGCTGCCGTGGATGTGGGGCCTCGTTCCAGCCCCATAGATTCACTGTGGTGTGAGCCATTGTCGTGGTTCAACCCCAGATGGGAACTGAATACCACGCAGCTGCGAAACCAGGACAGCCGTCCACCCCGACCCCGTGTGCCCCAGCACCACCGCGTGCTGCCCAAGTGACCTGTAGACCTTCTCCTTCAAGGGGATGATGATGAGAGGCTCCTGCCACAGGTTACGCCTCCTTCCAGCTCTCCTTCCAGCCTTGCTGTTTCTTGCAACCACTAAGGGCTTGGACAACTGCTTAGCTTTCCCCTCCATCCCTTCCATGAGCATGAACCACACCTCTGAAACAGTTTTTCCTAACTCCAGCAATATCGCCGCAACTGTATGAAGTGACAGCGAGGAGAGCCAACACAGGACCAGGGAGGAGAAAAAGATGAGCTCTGGGAGCCAAAAGGAAATCTAGACCTGCAACTCATCACTGTAACTAAACCTGTCTGCAAAAAGCAGACTTCACAGTTCAGCTTCTTACCTGGTGTAAGAGATGACGCGCCAAAGGAATAAGGATCTGGCCTTCTTCGTTACTCTCCCTTCATTTGCATGTGCTTTATGCCCATGTAAGTCCATTAACTTCTGCCCAGGGTAATACAGAGCAGCATGAGGTACCTGATCTGCCTCTTTTCAGGCAACACAACCTGACATTATAGCCACGCCAGCTCCGTATGCTGCACTGTAAATCCCTGCGTGTTGGTTCCCTGTCTCCTCCTCAAGTTTTACAGGATGCCAACAGCTTTCTGCTTGTTTTACGATTTCATGGCAGTTGCTCGACACATCAATATGAGAATTAATTAATCTTGGCTACAGAGTAGGCAGCAGTTTAGGCAGCCCAAGAGCAAACAAGGTCAGGATTTCAGCAACAGTCCATTTAGAGAACTTGCTGGGGCTCAAGCACAGCAGCCTCGTCTCTCTGATTTTTATTTGGATCGCTGCTGTCTTGCCTTGTTTGCAAGTTCTGTCCTGTTGGCAAGGCCGATGTAAAGCCAAACCCAGAAGACTACGGCAGATGACTCTGCTCCGTACAGGGAGCGAGGATTAGGGCAGGGGCAACGTTTGGCTCACAAACATACAGTCACTACAAAACAATTATTGACTTAAAATTCCTTTGCTGATGTCCTCACTTTCATTTGATGATGTTAAAAGGTCAGAAGGAAAATTAGAGCTTTTTTGTCCTAATCCCTTTAAGTGCTAAATTCATGGAAAGCAATTGAACCAACAATTTAGATTAAGGCAATAGCTTCAGATGATGGAGAGACTCTGATCCTCAAAGGATGCCTGAATGAAATGCGGCTTTTCAGAATGAGATTGGAATTGCCCTTGGCCTCCTGTTACAAAGATCTTCCCCGTTGGCTCAGTAAGTGAATAATCCAAGTCTACTACGCTTATTGCAGCGCTCAGCTCTGCAACATGCCCTTAGATCACAGCGCAAGACTCTGAGCGGTAACAATAAATACAGGGGAAAAGAAAGATCTATGTCAGACTGGCTCCAAATTAATCTGTTTCCCAAACAAATCATTAGTCCTACTAGTGAACAGCATTTATCAAGCTGATGCTGCTCTTTACAGTCCTTGGTAGGGCTGAAATACCTTTTTCCCCCCTTTTTCTCCTCCCTGTCTAGCCTTTTTCCAAACTTTCTCTGGACCTGCAGGGTGCAGAGCGAGGATGCCTTGACGGAAAGGAGGGATGCGCTCCCTCCATGGAAAGGAGCCCAGCGAGTACAAGGCACGGCAAGACGGCAGATGCAAAGGCGAACCCAGACGAGGGCTCGAGGGCGGCGTGGCTCCGTTCTTCCCTGTCCCCCGGTCCCAGACCCTGCTCCAGCTGAACGCCTTCAGCGCGAGCAGGCAATAATCCAACAGGCTGCGAGATGGTAGATAGGATCTTGCACAGTTCAGTTGGGTTTTAGCCAGTTCGTTTCCTTGGTGCCTCTGTTGACAGAAGGGCTTTTACTGCGCACACAAGCCTTAGCAGAGACAAAACTCATGTCTCCTCTTTTAATAGGAGAACTGACAGATATGACACTGTCAGCAAAATATATTTTCCATGTATGGCTCTGGGTAGGAAAAGAGCCCGTCCCTGCAGATGCGCTTAGCAAGCAGGGGGAGGTCCTGGGGACAGGAGCCTGGGTTCATGCCCCCCGCAGCAGGGAGCAGCCAGCCAGCCTGCGTGGGGGCTGGATGTCGAGGGAGGTGCCTGGCTGTACCCCTCAAACCAGAGCACCCCTAAGGGCTAAGCTGAGGACATGTCTCATTAGCTTTCCGGAGAGGTGCCTGTGGCGCGGGCCCGCTGGCAGGGCCACCTCTGCCCACCGGCGGGAGCAGAAGGCAGGGGGTGGAGAGGTGGCTTCTCCTCCAAAGCCCTGCTCAGGACTGGAGAGGAGACCGTGCAAAGAGAAAACCGTCCTGGACTTTCACACCGAGCCCGAGGCGGGACGGATAGTGGTGTGTGGATTTCTATGGCACAACCCCTATAAACTGATAGTTTTGCTGTTGTTGTTCCCATGTGAGACGACCCTTTGCAATCTAAAGCACCACAGTTAGCCATCCTGGTGAAGGAGAAAAGCCCTCTTATTAGCAGCAGCGACATGTTAAATTCCCATGTACCACCCCTGAACAGCAGTTCCAGCCATCCCTCTACCCCGAACCCTTGGTTTCAATTTTCCTTTTTTTTTTTTTTTTTTTTTTTTGGAGTTTTAGATTTTCCTAGGAAATTTCTTGTCCTGAGAACAGTTCTGAGAAACATGTTTTCCATGACTGGTTCCTTCAGAAATGTTATTATTGGCCTGGGATAATTTTTATACAATAAGATTAAGTTTCTCTTGCTAGAAAATTCAGACACTACAGATTTTTAATATCAAAAAACAAACAAGTAATAACAAGTAATTTCCTAAGAATTACTTAGACAATCTAGCATTGGTGGTCTTTGATGGGGAAACGCTTCATTCCAGTGTGTGCGTCTATTTTTAAGGAAACTAATGGCAAATGGGGTGAAAGGAAAAACACACAGGATAATTACAAACCCCCACTTATCAACCTGCTTCTAACCATTCTTTGGAGTGGTAGGTAAACATGCAAAACACTGAACCGCTCTGTACTTTTATGCTGCTTTGAAGTGTGAGTTCCAAAGAAATTTTAGCTCGCATCACTTCAGCATTTCCATAACCGAGTAGTGCCGGAATCTTTGGGCGGCAGCCACCATTTGGCTTTCCAGAGAGAAGTCCAAAACAGATGGCCTAGTTGGAGACGCCATGTCCTTAACCAAGAGAAGAGATGGGCAAAGGAGGGAGCTGTCAAAGTCTTGCCAGGCAAGTCCCACCTGGGTCCTTCTCGTGCACTACGGGACGCTCCCACCATGCGGCCCCTCCGGTGCTCCGGGGTAGCATCTTCGAAGCACAAACAGGCTCTCGGTTTGCAGAAGGGGAACCGAGATCCTTGAAGTTTTTCAGAGGTGATTTTTCAGGGATGCTTTAGTCGGGGTACACTCCCTGCTTCAGCCAAGCACGTGCATTTCACACTCTCCCTTTTCTTCTGGCCGCAGCAGAGAATCTTGTACAAATCTCCGGAGCGGTGTGGCAACGAGAGGTGCTGGGTGTCGACACGCGGGAGCCTCTGCCATCAGCAGATGCAGGTGTTGGCAAGTGCAGGCGGGCTTCTAAAAATATCCTGCATGCTTTATTCTTGTTTCAAAGGCCATTAAGTATTTCTATGCGAGTCCTTTTCATCTTCAGCATGGAGAACTGCCTAATACTCCCACGCATCCTTTATAATCCCCTGAATCTCAGGCTGTTCCAAATGGGAATATCTGGGCTGCAGATCTGTGCAATAAAACCTTCAGCGCTGTGTGGCAGCACCAAGTAGTAGGGGCAGTGAACCTGAATTTCTTCTCATTTCAGCTGTCCTTACAACGCTGTAATTCCACCGAGTGCAGGCTGTGGATTTACTTCCCGTATCTGGAAAGAGCACAATCAAATCCAACTACTCTTCACATGAGCATAATCCACACACATGACTTCTTAATGCAGAATATTTAGGTCTGCTTCATAAATAGCAATGAAGCGGCACGAGAAAGTACCGGCTCACCCATAGGCACCTTACCAAACCCAACTTACAACCGTGCAAAGGCAGGAGAGACCAATGCCCAGTGTTAAAAACAAAAGCACATTGCTTTTCTCTTGCTCTGGGTCTGCCGCTGCATTTCCAGCGTGTGTGCTCTGCGATTCCTAGCAGCCCTGGTGTTTTAGTCATCCTAATGTGTTTGCTTAGGCACCAACATTAGTGTCAAAAGCACTTAATGCAAAGGAAACTTCCCAGGAGTGCACCGGTCGCTGCCAGAGCAATCAGTCTTGTGTTGGGCGCGCATACGCTGTGCGGCATTTACTGCTGCGGGCTGGATAATGAATGACCCACCAATTCCGAGTGTAGCTCAGAGGTCTGCGTCCCACCAGGCCAGCTGTGAAAAAGCTGCCGTGCCCCATATCGGACACCCGTGGGTCCTCCCACGCTCACATCAGCCTCCGATGACAACAAATCTGAGCTGAGGATGGAAATATTTATTCTTGGCTGATGCTGCTATCTCGTTTCGAGCTGATGATTCAAACCGGTATCACTGAAGCTGTGACACGGTGACACCTCCCCACCCTGGACTCTGTTCATGAAAAATCATGTTTCCCGTCAGGCGAATTAGGGCTGGGTAATTGTGGGTGAGGTTCAGCCACTGGGAGCCCCTCGCAAGGTGTCTGACCCCTTTCCCAGCCCCTGGCAAACGCTCTGCCCGGCTGCCTCCGGGGCTGGCTGGCGTTTCTCCCGTGCCCCCAGCTCTTTTTCAGTGCAAGCAGCTGGGTTTGGAAGTACAGCTTTAAAACACCCTCGCCTGAGCC
This sequence comes from Phoenicopterus ruber ruber, assembly GCA_009819775.1. Classification (NCBI taxonomy): domain Eukaryota; kingdom Metazoa; phylum Chordata; class Aves; order Phoenicopteriformes; family Phoenicopteridae; genus Phoenicopterus; species Phoenicopterus ruber. Next base: position 7,931,272 of record CM020219.1, read on the forward strand.
TCGCTGCAGGTTTGGGGGCGGAGGATTTAGCCAGGAGCCTTCCCGTGTGACCCCCATCTTTTAGTAAGCAACTGCAAGGCTCTGTCTTTGGGCTCTCCTTAGGCAAATGAAGAGAGACCTGGCCCGCTCGCTGCTTTAAGAAGCCCTTTTTGCTTCATGATTTGTTTGCTGCTTTGATTATTATTTTTATTTCAAGTTTCTGTGCCTTTGATGTAAAGGAAACAGTTACGAGGAATTTGAGCTGAGCTGCGGAGGTGAAGAAGTAATTGGAGATTACATTTAAATCTGCTGCCGGAGTTTTGAAGGCAAGTCAGAGTAATTTTTGTTTTCTCATCTCTTCTTTGCCCTTTGTAGCAGAAAATGAGCTTTCTGGGCATTGCTGGGCACTGCATCTTGCCAGTGATGGGCGAATCCTCTCCGTGTCCATCGGTACCTATCAGGAGGTGCCACTTTGCTGTTGTTCACTGTCTGCAGCTCAGCCCTGCCTCCGGTGCCCGCAGCCTTCCTACCACCCGTGCTCCCTTCCCCGGGGGCAAATGCGCATTAGCTGTAAAAAGGAAAACACAATAATAATATTAATACTAAAAAAAAAAAAAACAACCCACCAAACCCCACCAAACATTGCTGTAGCTCGAATGGGTTTTTTCTACAGGTTCCAATGCCAAACCCTTACGCCTGGAAATATCCAGAGCTAATATAGATGCCAGAGTCACCCTAATAGCAGCTGAATCAAAAAATGCGCTTCCCTGCCCCTGCGTTGCACCTATACGTGGTGCTTACGGGCCCTTCCGCGCCGGGCAATGACTGGCTCCGACTCGCAGGGCACAGCACCCGTTCCCTTGAAGACGGAGGGTGGAGGATCCCACGCCTGCGCAGGAGCGCTCCGGAGGGAGCGGGGAAGCGGCGAGGCTGGTTTGCTCTTCCCACCTGCCAATTTACTGTAACGCAAGGCAAGTCACCTCATACGCTATCATCAAAGTGGTGGTGTTTATTCCAGGGGATTTTTGGGGTGGATTTGCCTAAGGCTGGTGCCTGAGCTGGAGAGGCCATTAATTAGAGCAAACAATATTGACTTTCAGCCTCTTTTGAGAAACCGAGGATCATTTTAAAGAGACAGGTCCCTCCAAGGGCCTTGTGCCAATCTCCTCGCCATGCCAGGAGGGTCCGAGCCAGCCTGGCTCATCCCATCCCAGGCTGCACCTCCTGCACGAACGAGGATTTAACATCCCCGCTACAAAGCCGTAGTTTCAGGACTAGGGGAACTGACTTTCTTTCCATATGTATATCTGAGGAAGAGGGAGATCATTACGAACAATGCAGCCATGAACAATTACTTGCAATGTGAATATTGCAAATAATATTTACATCTCAAATCCTAGATTTTTTCATCCCGCAGAGAAAAGTTGCGAGCTCCTGCCCCCCCCAGCCAGCCACCTGGGTTGAAGCCAGAGGTTTTACGCTGCCAGGGAGCAGAATTTGGAGTATTTGGGTGCAGAGAGGATTTCTGCAGCGGCTGCGTCTCTGTCACCGCATGCTTTGGTAGCTGAAACGTGGAGCTCCTCAAAGGGCACGCCATCAGATTTCCTGGCATGGTGCAATTCCCCGGACCCTTGGCATTTTGCAGCCCTTAGAAAAGGTTTCCTGCTCAGGGCTTTGTTAGTGTTTGATGTTTTAAAAACACTAAGCAGACACTACTCTCCTAATCCTGCCAGACTTGCAATGAAGCAGATATGTAATCCTTCACGGGTATTAAATTTAATAGCAATAAAGTATATTTAAGAATTACACTGTCAAATGGCTGCCTAAGCAGAGGAAAATATTCTTAATTTAAGCTTCTTAGAAATGTATTTCCAGTTGTTATTGCCTTTGAAAGCCTCAGCTGCATGTGTGGGAGTAAAGATGAGAAAAATCAGCAACAGGCGGTCCCAGATCGCTCTTTTCTGGACACTTGTGGGAGAAACATTTCCCTGTAACATATGACTATATTCACATGCGTGCACATACTTCTATACAGCTGCTTTTTTTTATGCATACCGGCAGATGTATATTCAGGGGCACCCCTGTGCGTAAGGAAAAGCCCCAAGCCGCATGGTACATATTCATGCCAGCTGAAGGATTGGGGGGGGAGGGAGGTGTGCTGGGGGCAGGAGAGGGAGGAGGTGGGAGCCCTGCTACAGGCAGGATCAGCCAGCTCTGGGAGCGATCCCTCCGGAGGCGTGAGCAACAGATGGGGGGGGGATTGAATAAGGAATGGGGAACACACCCCTGATGAGGGGGGGGCAGCGAGGAAAAGTCTCCAAGCCTCTGATTTTGGATCCTCTTCTAACTCGGGAACCGTAGCTTGGCTTTGCTTGGGGTTTGGCCCAACCGTGGGGGCAAGCAGTTAGGTGTCCCGGCTGAAAAGCAGGTTTCTCAGCTGAGCAAACAGCTGAGTTAACTACCTAATTTAACAATAATTCTAGCAAGTAATTAAAAGCTTTAACTCAGTCCCTACTACCGGCATGAAATGGATGAAAGGTTCTTTTCTGACCCTCGGTCCCGCAGCGCCGTGGCCGGGAGCCCCGGTGCAGTCAGGGGGTGAGGTGGAGCTGCTGTGGCGGTGGTACCCACAGCACGGCTCCTGGTGGGGGGGGTCCTACAAAAAAAGGCTTTTGTGAGACTTCAGGTCGAAAAAACAAGAGGAAAACCCCAGCTACCCTGGCCGTGAGCTACGCGGCAGGATGTGGTGGGCAAAACAGGGAATGGTTGTTTCAGCTGCTGAGCGACTTTTCTCCAAGAAGCAATTCCCATCCTCCTCCTACCAGCCGTGGCACAAGGCACCGGGAGTCAAGAGCGGAGAAGCGCTTCAGAGGTGAGACCTGCTGAAATCCAGCTCATGTAGAGCCTGTCGCTTCCCATCAGGACATCGCACAAACAAATCCTGTATCTGACATGCCTGCCCTCTCACCTCCACCCGCCGCCCCCCAGCCCTGCCAGTCAGGCAAACACACGGGTTTAGCTGTGGTTTACACGAAAACTTTTTCTATCTGACAAAATGAACCCCGTGGTATCGCCCAGACCCATCTAGCAGTCAGCACAGGAACTGCCTGAGACCACAGGCTAATTAAGGAGCCTTTAAATAGTTTCCGCCAGCGATACGATAAAGTGCTGACTCTCGAGATGAGGAAACCTGGAGAAAGGTGACAGGGCTTTCCATGCCATCACCCTCCCCTTTCCTCTCCGACGACCAGCTATCGGCGGCTGCCTTCCCAGGAAAGCCGCTTAATGCCGAGGCAGCGCTGGAAGATGCTCCTTCCCTATCAAATGCGCTGATCGTCCCCGCCGTGGGCTCTGGCTGCTGCACAGGGCACCGCTGGCTGCGCAGGGCTGAGCCGGTCGGGGTCGGCGGCAGCTCGGCTGGGTTTGCTTAGTGCCGCAGCCCGGCACCCTCACGTCAACAGGGTTTATTCGCATCCGACCTGTGCCGGGCTGGCCATCTCCAGGTTGCTCCCCTCCCTCCTGGCTCCAGCCTGCCGGCTCCCAGCAGGCTGAGCCTGCTCGAACACGAACACGCTCCGCACGGAGAGCCGGGGCACGAGCTGGCGTTTGCAGATGTGTCCCCTTAAACACCCAGGGAAGCGGGTGGGAAATCCCCCCCTGGGCTGAAGTAGGGGGGCCAGGCCCAGCGCTGAAACGAGTTTGGGTTTGATCCTGATTAGAAGAGGGCAGGAGGAGCCTCAGCCACCGCGGCCCCCCCTTGCTCTTAACCTCAGATGACCCCATGTAAAAGGCCGAGCACCAAAGCTCTGCCGGCTGCAGGGACCGGCGGCTGGCACCGCTCCTCCGCCTAAAACTCCTCTGGAAAGAGCCTGGGGTCCCAGCGAGGCGTTTTCACTCCCGAGGACAGGGCGCTGGATGTGTAATAAGTCTTTTGCTGTAAGTGAGACTTTATGGGGGCAAATCTTTGCAGGATTTGCAGGTGCCTCGTCATCGTTCAGGCATGTGCTGGAAAACTATCACCTAGATAACGATGCTGGCTCCTTTTTAAAGCAACACAGGTATTGTGTTTCGTACATAAAGTACATACATACCCCTCGGAAAGCGTTTAGTCTATACAGTTTGATATTAGCTAAAACCTGTGAGATATAAACAGCTTTTGAATGGAGAATTTGAGCTGAATTCCCCCATGGAGTAGGCAGACTGAAGTCCCCTAAATCTGTTTTTTACAGAGTTTGCAATGTGCGATAAAAGGCACATATTTCTGTGGCTGAGTCACCCCTTCAAACAGTGTCACATTAATGTTTGCCTAGAAACACCTTCCCTCGGAGCAGCCAGCCTTGACCCTTTCAGACAGCATGAAAAAAAAATATATATAAAATTTCAGCAGCTTTTCATAGTGTCTGACCAGCTGCCAGGAGCCGCTTAGGAGCTGCCTTCCTCTTGAGGCAAGGACAGAAACAGGAATTTGAACCATGTCCTCGATTTCCTCTTGAAAGGTAAAATTGACTTTTTAACAAATTGGAGAGGTCAGGCGATGGGGGCTGTTCTGTGATGGATGCTGTGTACCTGCCGACCGGCGAAGGCTGTAAATCTGCTGTTCGCCCGATGGAGCAACACTGATTTACATGGGCTGAGGATTGGGACCGTCGGATTTATGTCAGACAGCGTGACTTTTGACTCCTGGTTATGTCCCAGGGAGTGAGGGAGAGGAAAAACTCACCCGAGCAAAGGCGGCTGCTCGCCGCCGTGTCTGTGGCAGCACAGTATTGGCCTCTTAATTTCCTACTGATTAAACTGTAGGAAAACAAAATCTGCTTTGCCTGGAGCAATTTGGCTTCTGCTCAAAAGCTTCCTCATCAAAATGAAATATCATTTGCTGTGAATCCGTTAGCAGGAGGATAAATGTAGTTATAAAAGCAGCTATTTGTAAAACCCAAGTGGGGAGCAGCAAAATGCCGTAATTTAGGGGGAAATCTCCGCAAGAGCTCTGGAGGGCAAAACTTCTTATAAAGCCCATGTTTCATCAGGATTGTCTAGTTGGTGGGTTTGTTCAGCTGCCCATCCTGCAGCTACAGAAGCATTTTCTTTGCTAACGTCTCTCTCGGCTTGCCTAAAGGACAAGATGACGAGAGGAAATGGCCTCAAGTTGCGCCAGGGGAGGTTCAGATTGGACATTCAGAAAAATTCCTTCACCGAAAGGGTTGTTGGGCATTGGAACAGGCTGCCCAAGGAAGTGGTGGAGTCACCATCCCTGGAGGTATTTAAAAGACGTTTAGATGTGGCGCTAAGGGACATGGGTTAGTGTTTGACTTGGTAGTGATAGATTAACGGTTGGACTCGATGATCTTGGAGGTCTCTTCCAACCAGAACAATTCTATGATTCTAAAGGATGAGCTGGTTGGCGTGGGGCTGGCGGGACCCTCCAGCTTGACATCGGCGTCCCCAGGCCCAGAGGTGGGGTTGGCGGTATCTTGTTGGGAAGCACAAGGCAAGAAATGGTGGTGCAGCCTCTCGAACACCCACGTGCTGTCATCAGCAGGGCTTCAGGCTGGAAAACACAGTGCTAGTGGAGGAAGCGACCTATATAATCCCATCTAATGCTGAGTAAATAGCAGGTTGTTTTAGTCCTGGGAAGTAGCCACAAGAGGGAGATGTGATTGGATGTACCAAATCTATATCTTTAATGGGCAGAAATAGCGAGGAATTGAATATTAATTCAGAGATCACTAGAAGCCCAGGAAGACATTTCACTGCAGAAGTCCGCAGTTTTGGAGTCACCGAGTACCTGAGCTGAATTTAGGAAGTACTTTTACAATGGCAAAAATTTTCATGGTGATTTTTTTCCCCCTACAATCTCCTTAGTCCTAATGAAAAATAGTGTTTTCTTGAATATTGCCTGAATTACATTAATAATTTTGAGCGAAAAGAGGGAAAACGTCAACTTCCCCAAAACCCTAACAAAATGAGGAGTGAAATTTTCATTCCAAGTTGATTTAAAATAAATTTTTGATCAGTGAACCAAAAAATCCCTCAGCCAGACAGCACAGCTGTAATTATCTCACCCTTAAGGGCAGACTGACCGAGTGACGTTGAAGCATTTCGGGGCGTGTTATGGAGATGACTTGAATCTGCTTCCTGCAGTCTGTGCTTTAGGTTTAAACAAAATGTTTCCTGAAAGCCATCCCTCTGTCACCTTTCCCCTGTCTGAGAATCATTTCTACTAAAAATAAACATCCTTATTTCTCCTCTCCCTCTTTTTTCCCCCACCCCCCACAAACCCAGACTCTAATATCAAGAGCTTTGTAGGGCTGAAGATTTAGGAAGGGGCTTGTCAGCGCAGCCAGTGCTATGGATGCTCCCTTTAAAATCATCTCTACGCCCTTTAAATCATCTGACTCCGGACTGTCGTTGTGACAATGGGGAAAAAACAGCATTTTTTCCTCCTCTTAGTGCTGCTTCTGTTACGTAACTGCTAATACAGTATCCGGCTCATCCAGCCAGCCGGTCCTTGGGGCTTTTGGACCTATTTACACACAAACAGACTAACATCCATCTGAAAGTCATCTCGGGCACAGAGAAGGGATCCCTTTGCCTCCCATAAATAACAATTCCTTTTTGCAGGGCACTGAATAACTGTTTGGCAAAGCGAGTGCCAGGTTGGTGCTTAGATTAAGCTGCTTAGATCGACTAGCACAGTTGTGCAAGAGCAGAAAATACCCAGTCAAGTAAATTACATCATCCAGGGAAAAGCTATTCTAAAGAAAGCACACTTTATAAGCCTGAGCAAAATCCTGCTCTGTTAAACATTTACATATATTTACAAGCAGGAGTAGAAGCTCATTTCTTTCCTTGTGAAAAAAAAAAAAAAAAAGAGAGAGATCTTTGAAGTTTTGGCTAATAGAAAAGCATCTGACTAAATTAATCACTGGCCAAGATCCAGAACGAATTAAAAACCCATTATAATTTTTCTCACGTTAGTAGTACCAAGTAGGTAAAGCCCCCAATCCAGAAGAAAGGCGGTCAAGGCATTGCATTGCTTTATGTATAAGAAATGGCAAGTCCCGGCTGAAATTTGGGCTGTCTTTGAAACGTTGTAGTTCCTTGTACTGTCAGACCATCTTTTAACGACCTCCATCACTTGATGCTTCATTAAAATCTGCTGTTCCCTCTGCAGTCTTAAATATGAGAGGAAAAAGATGGAACTTTGAGGGGATGAAGGAATTTAGAGGCCATAACCACACTTGGATTTAAATGCTTAACTCCTGCTGACTTGGTTTTTATTGTCCTGCTTAGAAATATTCTTAGTGGAAGATCTGGTGTCGATGGTGAGACCCGAAAACGGCTGATGGTGCAGCGCCTGGCTGCGAGCCGCTCTCAGGTTCAGTTTTCTAGTTGGCCCCCTATTCACCAGAGGAAGCGTTCAGGTTTCAGCAAAAAGAAAGACGGGATCAAAACGCAAGGTTTTGTCTTCTGCTGGGCCCTGGGCTGTTGCCGTCATCCTCGGCTGCAGCACAGAGGCGAGCTCTCGCTCACGGCACCCCACTCAGGCATGCCCTCAGGAATTACAACCCAGCCGGCAAGCACCACGGCGGTCCCCAAAAAAAGAGGAAAAACCTGCCACCACGAATGTGTAGAAGGGTAGCAGAGGGTGCTGGAGACAGACCAGATCTTGGGGTCTCCGTTACGTTCCCTGGACCAGAGCCCGCTCCAGCCGCCTTACACCCCTCGCGGCAAACCCCGGCATCGTGAGGCCGCGCGCTGGGACGAAGCGGCGGTTGTGCAACGGCCAAATACAACACACAGCCAGGTCCACGGGGGTCAAGCTCCGTGCACAGACCCCTGAACCCAGCCTTGGCGGCCGCATCGTGCTGTGTTTTGGTTTTGCTTTTGCAGAAAGTACTGCATCATACCAGGAGCTCTGCTTCGGCTTCCTGAGGTTTTCTTGAAAGCTCTTCTCTAGCAAAGCTCCTTGCCGTGGTTTGAGCCTTAGATTGCAGTTTGGACCCAAATATGCAAGTGTGTCACATGGGGAATTCCCACAGAATGGAATAAAAGTATATAATGTGGTTGGACTAAGACCATATTTAAAATTAGTGGCGTTTTTTAGCCCTGGTTGTACTTCAGCTTGATAGAAAATTAGATTTGGGTTCAAATTATTTTTTCTTTCTCTTCTTCCTCCCAAATTCATCTGATCAAGCCCCTTTCAGTTTTAAGCACACCTAGATAATCCATTTATATTCATTTTATTTTGGAATAACCTTTGCTTGCTACCTTTCCCTCCCATCCCTTTTCATCCTCTTTTTCCTGTGGTCTTGATTCACTTCAGCTTAAACTCACATGAAATAAGAACAGCCACATTAATAAAAAAAGAAGGATAAAATCTCTGCAAGTGTAATTGAGCCTTTTAGGATTTTATCTGCCTGATCGTGTTAGCAGACGGACTATTAAGCTAACGTGAATTTTAAACCTAGGTATTGTATATTGTATTTTGGCTTCCACAGTGCGTGCACGTGATCCGCTGGGAGCCGGATGGATGATTCATCATTACAAGACTTAATATTGCTCAAGAGTTGAACTGGGCAGCATTAATCAGGTTCTTCGCACTGATTGCCCTGCCCTGGCCTGCTCCTCTCCAGCTCTCCCCTAGCTCCTCCTTCCCGCTTATTCACCCGTTTCATCTCCCAGGTACTCTCAGATTTAACTTCATAGCAGCGCTGCAGATATAACCACATCTATCCAACGTGTAAATACAACCATAGACATGTCTTTGCGGGGTGACGGTCATAATATCATGTACATATTATTATGTGTATCACACAGAGTCCTTCTGCTCATCAGAATAGTCCTTAATAAGCGTTATTACTATTATTGGTAGTGACAGTCTTGTCACTGGCATAAGTGTTCCTATGTAAATGTATATTAAATGCATATTTAAAATCCTCAGTCTATTTTTTTCTATGCTGCAAATGAGCTGATAAATGATTGCAGCCTGTTGGGATTATAATATGAATCGACATGAAAAAAAACCACGGTCCATCTCCATCTGTTTGGGTTACATAACTCGTGATCTCAAGCAATCTCAGAGGCAGGATTTTCTGCGTAAATAGTACAATTTCCAGTAAGGAGATTAAGGCTGCTTTGCTGGGAAAGGAACAAATTACCAGAAAAGCTGTCATTTCAATGGACACAAATAAATCATGTTCCAAAATACACAGGAAGACAAATTTATGTCATTGAGTCCCTCTGCCCCAGATGCTCCCTCCCCACCTGTCACAGGGAGCAGTATTTTGCCACAAAATACCATTCATCTTTTAAACAGTTATGAAATGCGGTCAGCTATATTTTCTATGTAGGTTAACTCTTAAAAATCAGTGCTGCTAGTAATATTGTACAAATTTATGGTTTTAATCCCAGTGCCTTTTTTGAATATCTGGTGGCTTTCCATAAGTGTTGGACATCAGTAAATCCACGCATTGGGAAGCATAAAATATATTCCACGAGTATGAGCAGAGGTGCTCAGAGCAGCTACTATATAGCTACGGCAGCCCGGCAGCAGGTCCCACTGTGTGTGACGGAGAGAAAAGCTCTCCCCCAGCGGCTGACGGCGCCGTGTTCGTGCTCCGCGAAAGCATGTGAGTTTTTTAAGTTAAAAAAACACCTTTTTTTCTTTGGTGTGAGTCAGAAGAAAACTCCGTGTTTGGCCTATTTCTGCAGACAGACGGGCAAGTGTTTCTGCAGACAGACTGTTACCACACGTCACGTCCTCCAGAGGCAAAAGATCCCATTAAAAGGCTGCTTGCAGAAAGCGTTTATTAAAGCAACCCACACCGTCGGCTCTCCTGACGGCAGCGCTGCTCCAGAACCAGCAGTGCACAGCGAGTGGCTCCGGGCACCTGCCCCAACACAAATTCTCTGTTCCAGAGAGGAAAACCAAGCGGATCCCACCCAGGAAAGCCCCATCTCGTGCATCCTGGGGAGCGGATCCACCGGCCCCGCGCAGACCCCGAGGGGGCGGCTGCTCTTCCCCGGCGCTGCCCAGCCCTCGGCCAGGCTGTGGGCTTTTCACTCCAGCGCTGCCCCCATTTCTGCCCCCAATTTATTTTTTATTGCCCGCTGCAGCTCTCGTGCACCCAAACCCCACTGCGTTGTGATGGGAGTTTCTCATCTTTTACGTCTAGGGTAACACTTTGGTACGGACCGTGCCACGGCTCCTTGGCTGATCCCTCCTTCCTCTCCCTGGAGTCTTCTCCTCGGAAAGCTGCGCGAGTCTGGTATGTGGTTAACAGGAAATGTTGTGCTGGTAGCTCCCATTTTATTGCTTGCGCGTTACCAGCCCTCTGCTGAAACCACTTCATCCCTGAGTCATGTGTTTACCATCCCTGTGCTCTCCGGCCACCTCCATCCTTTTACCCGTCCCCTGTGTGGTTTAAGAGCTCGGGGACCTCCAAGGGCAGCTCAGCAGGATGGCCCAGGAAAGCCTCCCTCTCCCCACACTCACCTCTTCATTTTTCCACCAAAACGATGTGTAAACAAGTGAGGAAGCTCCCACTCTGCTCTCACACGAGTCTCCAGGACTTTAAAATAACTCTTAATCTCCTTGTTTCACCACAGGGGAAATGAACTTGGCCGCGCTGATATGCAGAAGAAATGGAGCAGCACAGGGGGAACGCCTTGCCTGGCAGCTCGTGCACTCAGCAGCGCTGGCGAACTGAGTCAAACTCAACGTGCTTTGGAGAAGCGGCCTGTTTCATACCGGGGGAACTGCTGCTTACGACCTGCCACAGCAAAACATCACAGAGATGACTCGGGAGAGCAGGGATTATTTGTGTAAAGGAGGGATCACAGAGGCAGCGCCTTCTCGCTGCCCGTCCTCCCCTCTTCCACGCACATCCCCTCGACTCGACAGTGAGAGAGTCCCCGCTCTGGGGGTCATCACACCTGGTGCGTCCCCCCTGGGCACCGCAGATGATGGTTTCCCATCAAACCCCCTGCGCCTCGGCTTCACAAAAACCCCACTCCGAACTGCTGCGTGCCCAGCGAGGTAAATGGAGACACAGGTTTCCACGGCTGGTCCCTATATTCCTGGAGGTAAGCTGAATATTGAAGGGGAAAGCCCTGGGTTTCCCTGCCCCACCGGGCTCTGCGGGCAGCACGTCGAGTGTCTGCACGGGTGCTGCAGCGAGCGCCAAACGGAGAGTTGCAATATGTCACCGCACGTAGGATGGACTACAAATGCTTCCCATCATCTGAAAGGAGAAAGGACAACTTCTGGCCAGGTCAAGCGGAGAAGCAAGCGGTTGCTGGGGCTGGAGGGAACGGGGACGGTCGCCTGAACCCGGCCCCGTGTAACACCACACGCCCCGCAGAGGCTGCAGTCACTTCGTAAAGGTCAAAATTGCGTTATAACGGGACGCGAACTCTGACGTTGTTTCAGAGTGACTGATCGATATTCCTGGCGCGGGAAAGCGGCCAGCAATGAGGCAGAGTCCCACTGTCACAGCCAGGCTTGGCAGCACCATGCGGCTTGCCAGCGAGTTTATAATACGGAGTTGCTAATGTATTTACGCTTTAATTGCTGTTTAGCAATGAGGCGCTTGGGAGGAGTCGCCCAGGCAGGAGAGATTAGAAAGGGCCAACAGAAGAAGAGATACCAATCTATGAGATATTGACTTTCTCTGGTCAGATGTGTTAGCTAACTCCAGGAAATTATATTTTCCTCATACCCCTCCTATGAGCCTGCAAGAGCCTGGCCTGATTTCACTGACACCCAGCACTTCAAAGCTGGCCACATCCAATCTCGGGAAGCACTGACACAGGCCATAACCCTGCGACCAGCAGCTACCTCTGCTTAGCAGCATTTTTTAGGTGAGCACGCATATGCACCAATTAAGTACTTGCACCGAGATGTGCAGTTTTATACTTTATTTTAAAAAATAGACAGGTTGTGCTGTCTCAGGCATGATAGACAGAACTTTATTACTCTTTCCACAGAACTGCAGTAGCCATTTCTTTACCATCATATGCAGCGGCAGCTGCAGGACGCTCACACATGCTACAGAAACTCTGAAGTCATGCGGAAACTTTTCAAATTAATGAGGGCTCCTGGACATGAGATAACTATGTTTTGCAAAATAAACATTGCTCCTGGGTAGTTTTCAGCTCGTTTAAGTCATTTTCAGCCCATTTTTTAAGACAAGTTTGCTTTGCAGGGAAAAATAATAAAAGTTGCATGATGCAAGCTACTTGTCTTTTCTTGATGGGGCAAAAACATGTGAGGGACTTTTTGTCTGTAAAAAATCCCTGTCAGGAAGATTAGTGGTTACCGCGCAGATCCGTGAATTTGGAAACTTAGGATGTATCCCCGAGCAGCTGACTGGCTGCCTACGTGATCTTGAAGAAGTCAATGGACTGGCAACAAGCTGACCTTTGGACTGAGCCAAGCCTGCGTGTCTGTATTTTGAGGGAAGAGGGGGTGTTTTCTGTTGCGTTTTATTACTGCGGCTATGTTTCTACACTTCCAGTTTTCCACTGAGAAGCCACGGAGCCGGAGCAGCCTGCCTGTCCCGGCTTTCCCGCAGCCGCAGGCACCGGGGGCACCTCGCGCGGGCTCTCCTCTGCCCCCTCCTCTGCGTGTACCCGCGGGGACGCGAGATCGCGCCAAGACGCAGCGCGAGAGGCGCCGCTCAGCCTGCGAGGAGCCCGAGGTGTCACTCAGGTGTTTCTTTCCCCCTAACTCTACCACTCGCAGGCCTTCTTCTGTCTGTCTGAGCCTGAGGGATGCTTGGCAGATGGGTGAGGGTGCGGCGCTCTGGACATGTCAGACCATGCGTTCCTGCCCAATAAGTCAGTTATAGTGATGTTATAGTGATGCATACGCCTCTAACAGCTACCGAGACTCTTTGGCTTGTGAATTCCTGGCCCAGTTCATCTCAATGATGTCTCCCGTGGATCTCGGTTCCTAGCGGGTGGATTTTTCTTTGTTTGTTTTCAAGCTTCAATCAATTTAAAACCCCGCAAAAGTGTTCCTGTTACACCAGAATGGATCCTTCCTTCTCCAGAAACCATGCTCCGCTTCACCGATTAGATTTCTTTTGCTGCTGCTTTGGGAGAAGATGGTTTCATGTTCAGCTACTAGTTCTATCAACAATCCATGAGCTGCTGTACTCAGGCCTGCACTTGCTTTTACCTGGGGGAGATTGTGGGCAGTACTGTCTTCTCTCAGTTTTGCGTAACAGTTCTAGTAATATAAATGAGTAGCAGAGATGCTATTTCTATACTCCTCTTGCAGTATTTCTTTTAATAAAGGTAGCCGTGATGAAATAGTGATGAAATTTAACTGGTTTCTGACCTTGCTGTCCAGTTTTCTGGTGAGATATTTTATTCATGATGAACTGAGGGCTTCTCAACTGTCTAAAAATGAAATTACATCCATGAACTAACTTTTTTCTCCTTTACAAGATAACAGGAAAAAGAAAACTCGATTAGCTTGTGTGTATCTCTCTCTGTGGGGTGCATGAATACCTATATGTACTAAAGGCTTGCACTAAGCAAAAGCTGGCAGCATAAGCAAATTTTCATTTGGTTCTGAAAACGGTGAGGTCTGCGGTCATTCTTATCTAGATCCAGTTCCTACGAGATCTTTGTTTCCCACGCTCATGAGTTGCCTCTTATTGATAAACAGTTTCATTGCTTAACGTGATCTCAGATAGCAAAGAGAGGTTTGATGCACCAACTTTGTCATTATGGTTCTGAATTTTGCTTGCTCAGTTCCTTGGCAAACTCCTTCCATCCTGTCTTGACATCTTTTGCATATGAACCCAGGATTTTCCTGGTTTCCGAAATGCTGTACTTATTAGCTCCTACCATAACCTGCCAGGATTGCTGAGTTCTTCATTAGCAACATAGAAATGCCCCCAGCCCGTTCTATGCCTCAACTAGTTTTGTTTTTTTTTTTAATTTTCCCACCTGCCAAAGTGCCCTGACAACCCGGCGCTGGCGGTCCTTGTTTCACCGCCCCGCGCTTCACCCTTCCTGCACTCCACGGTGTCTCCAGCTGAAGTCCCTGGGAATGAAGAGTTTGAACCAAGGAACAGCTGGAAAGCGACCAAAGGGGACGTCGGTCTGTTACTGCTGGCTGAGGTGGGCAGCACTAAGGAGAGGACACTGGGCAGAGTGCTCAGATGCTGCTTTGTGGTCGAACACCCTGGAGCTGTTCAGTCACTGCCTTTGCTCACCTCTTACTTGGCCTTTGTCTTCTGTCATGGGAGTCGTTGCAGTTCTGCTGGAAAGTACCTATTATCCCATTCTTAAGTGGAGAACTCAGTCTCCCTTCCAAAGGACCAGATCCACAAACTATTTATGTATCTAAGTCCAACTGATTTTTATCTCAGTTGCCTCAATATCTTTGCATATCTGGACCTAAGCGTTTTGTCTGTGGTCATGCAGGAAGTCTATGGTAAGCAGAGAAGTGAAAACACAACCCAAGCTAAAGCTGTAACTACTCGTGCCATTCTTCCCTTTGTTGGGATTTTTAGGGGCAGGAGAAGATCTCAATTTGCTGTGAATAACAGCAGTATTTTGCCTCTGCATTTTGATATTTGGCTTCAAAATAAAAACCCGTATCACTGCTGAAAATGATGCCTATTGATTAGCCTCTCATAAAGTGGAGAGCTCATTTCAGCTGGCATTGCCATGGCTGAAAGCCAATACTGCAATTGATCATTTAATTAACCGGAAGAAAATTAAAGGAACTGTAATCTGTGTCTCAGCTCTGCTGTTATCAAGCTGGCAAAGTGCTTATTTCTGCCTAGAGCAACGATCAGTTCCTTGACCCTGCAATTTAGGAACACTGGTTTAGGCATCCCCCCTCAGCTACCCACCTGGCTTTCTGCAAGGCAGGAAGCAACGCGACCTGATCCTTCCTTCATCCGCTTTTGGATCCCAGGCTCTGGGGTTCCTGACACCTCTCACAGCTGGCTGGATCAGCTAAACTCACATCTTCTCACCACAGCTGTGAAGGCTGTGGTTCTAGCTTAATAGGTGGAAAAACTGAGTCTGGAAGAGAAATGGATGTACTATAAAAGTCATTTTTAGAGGCTGAAATGAGAACATGGGAGCTCTTGAGTCTACTTGAATACCAACATTTCCTTAAAGGGACTGCAATAGTGATTTTCATTTTGCTACTTCAAATAAGTAAGAGAGAACAGTGTGTTTGAGAGAAACTACTGGTCCTGAAGATAAGGTGAACTCTTAAAGCTTTGACTTAAACAAGCAACTTGAGTGGTCTGTGAACACAGAGGGAAAGAAAAAAAGATATAAGAAGCCATTGTTTTAATGATTGTGTTGCCATATCAAGAGAAGAAAGACAGCTGCTTCTAACTTGTCTTTGCATGCCTAAGTAATATATTAATTACCTCATTCCCCCATAAATGCCTACAGTCCTCCAAAAGGCATGTTAAAACATAGTCATTAAAGCTTGCACTGCATTTTCTAATGTGTTGCGGGAAAGCAAACAAACAAACAAATAAAACCTCAAGCCCTTTGTGTTTTAGCTAGATCCAAGTTGGGGAAATGTTAAGTAGAAACACTTAAGAAACTGTATCATTGGAAAGAATGTTTTAATGCCAAAATAGGAAGAAACCAGAATTTGAAACAGTTCTCAATTTTGGATCAGGTAAAATAGTTTGGTCCCCTTTACATTTTAATTACAAGTGAAGCCCATTCAATTTCATCTTTTGATTTATTTCTGAGTCTTTCTTGCTCCGTGTGAGAAACTTGCGGTCCAGGCTGTAAAATAACAAAGGGCTTGGTAGTAGGGACGAAAAGGATCAAAAAAAAGGGAAAAAGAAACCTCTTTCAGAACGTTCCTGCAGATCATAACTAGCTGTAGGAGTCAGAAATCTGCATGAAATTGAAACCACGTCTCCTTCTGAGAAACGCATTTTCCCTCTGCTCTAGGTTATAACTTACGCAAAGACTGCCACACAGTTCACGCTGCATCTGCTGACTGCTCGTCTGGTTTCCCTTACGTGTCCTCAAAGCATTTCACTTGTGTTTATAGTACCTTCAAAAGGGAAGCTGGGCAAAGAAGAAAGTAAAACTAGCCTGGTAGGTATGAGGTGTTACGGGCTGATTGGCATATTGGGAGTGTCTTGCTGGCTCCAGAGATGTAGGTTAAAAACACTTTGTTGGTCACAGGCAAAACCAGCCGGTGCCCTGCTTACCGGTGTGACGACAGACCGTGCCGCGCTGGTCACCGCGGCCTCACGAGAAAGTTGTGCTCGGAGTGTGTGAGCAGAGGCAAGGGAGAGAAAAGGGAGTGTTTGTGTCTCCATCTTACACAGTAACACCAACGGCCATGAAAACAGCGCTCGGTATGCTCCAGAGTACTCAGGACCGAGCTGAGGAACACCAAACCCGCTGTTTAAGCAATCCTGTAACAAATTGTAACTGAGGAAAAAATAATTCCGGTGCCTATAGCATAATAGCTATATGTACATGCATTGTGTTTTACTATTAGTTCACTACTCAGTGTTGTACCTGAAGCAAATCCTGATTTTAATAGAGCTAAGTAATTCCAGTGACCTGGCCCTAGCTCCCAGGCTTAAACTTGTGCCAGGACTAATCCCTGGCAGTTCGGAGAGGGTCTACCTGCTTCCCTCTCTGGGGATCGAGTTGCTCCTTTTTAAGGCTAAACTCCAGTAGTGGTCCTATGTGGAATACAGAGCTGATCAGAAATCTGCAAAAGTGATGTGTTCTTCCCAAAGGAGGTTTGAACTCCACACAGCATTTGTAGGAAGAAGCAGATCCTTTCTGTTAACTCTGGGCTCCACTTTTACTTCTCCAAATGCCAAATGGGCAAACTTGTGCCCAAATCTCTGTTTTGCCTGATTTGGAGTGGGGATTTAAACCCAGCTCCCCCATGTTCCCAAGCGCCTCTCTATAAACAGCAGTTTAGGAACTGAAGTGAAACAGCTCCCAGAGGAGAGAAGAAGTGAGGTTTTGCCCATGTGGGCACCAAACCCTGGTCTGAGCTGGACAGGACAGAGGTTGCACGAGCACTTCTGACCTCCAAGAGAGTGCTTTACCCCCTAGACTTCGGCTACTCTTTCCAAGTCCCATTGCTGTGCCAAGCTGCAGGGCAGAGCTACCAGCTGAGGATCCAGAGCACAGAGAAATATGTCTAAGGCCAAAAACTAGACCTGGCCTTGGCACGGCCGTGGGCCCAAGCAGCACTCCTTTTTTCAATGCTTCCATTGTGGTTTTCTCAGTCGCTCCCTCCTCAGCTGGTTTCCGAGGCTCCTGCTCAGATCCCCAGATCTCCCGGTGCACTGTGTGGGGAGCCGGACTCCGCGCCCGGCACGCAGTGAACTCCGCCGCTCGGCACTGTGGCAAAGGATTGCAGCACTGAAATCCGAAAGCCTTTCTCTATGTGATTTGTGTAGAGTCCAACAGGAAGCCTGGAACCAAACCTCAGCTCCCCGAGTCTTCGTTCAGGGCTTCAACCACAAACCCGTCTTTTCTGTAAGGACAATTTTAAAATTCCATCCTACTTTTTCTCCACATCAGGAAAACCGCCATACAATTGGCAATATCTGTTCAGGAGTGGCCCTGGGTTGGCAGGATGCAGCCAACTGGTGAAACTGTATGGTGTAGCCTGCTGAGCGCCTGCTTGCCTTATGCTTTCATCTGGTAAATTCCTTTCATGGGTAGAAAATCCTTCCCCTAAATCTAATTACACTGAATTGGACATAGTGCTTTTATTATACTGCAGAATTTGTTACCCACATTGGTGTACATCTCTGTGCAGAAATCACAGTCAAGAGAGTATTTCCAAATGCCTAAATATGCACTGAGTCAAGCAGGCTTTAAGAGGTGGTCATAGTTTAAAAAATGTGGATTGTGCAAATGCGAAAATAAAAGTAACTAAGATCCTGGCACAAGAAGGAGATGAGAAGCACCAAGGTTAGAAAAGATCAGTGGAAATAACAGTTGCCAAAGAGAGATTGTGTCTCCCGTCACGTACTCTTGTTTCAGACAATATTTCGTATTTGAGAAACAGCAGCATTAGGCTCTCACTACCAATGGTTTGAATTTGAATTTGATTCAAATTTCAATTCATTTTTCTATTGTGAAATGAGTTGACCACCAGAGATCTCAGGTTCTTGCACTGTTAAGCACAGTAAGTCGTAGTAACGAGCATTAGGTCATTGGCAGCCTGAGTAGCAGAGCCACGGGTCTGCACAGCCTTAGAGACCTTGTGGCAAGTAAACACTTGCAGAGCAGTGCTGTGGGTAAGGGAGGTTTTCTAGTCACATACCCATAGACTAGTACGTGCCCTTCCTTATAGCACTGTGCTTATTTACTGAATCAAGGAATATGAATTCCGTAAATGTAAGGGGCCGTACTATGAAGCGAAAGCCCAGGGAAGCCAGTGCTGCGGGCAGGTTGTTACAGTGACATCCCATGTGATGTGAGTTGCCAACTCAAGCAAGAGAATTGGAGGGAGCCCTTACTTCTCTTTAACACTCTCCACCTGAGCCCATGCTCAGAAATGGTAAGTGTTCTTCGGGGGGAAGATGCCTGAGAAAATTAAGCCCCTGATTTTCTTCCCACTGAAGTCAGCAGAAGTTTTGCCAATCATTATTGACGGGGATGCGTTTGGGTCCTAAGAGTTAATGCATACAGAGCCCATCATGGTGAGATGTGACCCATCAGCAGACAGATCTGAAGCCACAGACAGGAGCATATCTCACATCTTCATGTCGATTTGTTCTGCTGCTGAATCCCTGCCACTGTCCTCACCAAGCCGTTTGCTGACTCATCAGCTTGTGCATTTGCCCTAATTAGTCATATGCAAACACTATTTTGTTCAGGAAGTTCTCTTAACGTAAGTTGGAGTATGAACTTAGCACAGCAATAAAGGTCAAGAAAAGTGACTAAGGTAATAAGTTTCTGTTATCAGCCACTGGCAAAGCGGGAAAGAAAACGTTTATACAGAATTTTAGTGGAGTGATGCAAAAGTTTAACAAGGGGTGGGGGGGGGAGAGCGTTTGCTTAATGTCTCTCTAGAGCTGCTATAGTATGAAATGCTTAATTGCCGAACATCCTCCTGAAACACAGTTGGGTTTTGATGCAGTATTCTTTATTATGAGCTTGGGGTAAGCATGTTTGGCATGAAAGAAATGTGTCTAGTAAGGAGACCACAACACTTACTCACAGCTCCTTAGCCAGTTCATGCTGGGAAGTCTGACATCTTTGAACAATTAACTTGAGCAATGTTAGTAATTTGTATACTGAGATTTTTTCTGCAGTGTCTTTTACTCAGGGATTGCCAACACATCTTGAGCCTTTGTGCCTGAATGATTTAAAATGATCAGAACCTAGCAAGAGAACTCTCAACGAGGAACCGTTTGATGTACTGCATGGTATGTGAATTTGGATAATGGTAATAAAGGTGCTCAAGTGGATCCTAAGTCAATGCTTATGGGCACCAAAACTGTCATTCAAAGGAGTGACAGCTGTAGGACTGAAAATAAGAGCCTACTGGGTAGGATAAGCTGGGTTCTGTACCGTTACAGGTAGGCAGTCCCCAGGCTGGACCGCATCAGTGCCGCTTGGTCTGTAAAGGGAGCGTGAGCACCAAGACTGCCGTCAAAGTGCAAAAGAGGCTTTCGATTCTGAGTGTGGCAGGCTCACCAGGAACCACCTCGTCCTCACACTCAGATTAGAGAAGCTGCAACGGCTGCTCAGTTGCACCAGCCTCCTCTAAGGTACGGGAAGTACCTCTGGTAGCACCACTTCACTACCGAAACTGCCCCGATGCGTTCCTCATGGCAGGGGCTCTGATGGGGAAGGTGGCACTGAGCTGGGTATGTCATTTCTGCACCTACCAGGAGATCCCCCCATTTCACTGTGGAAATTCCTTCGGGGCTGTTACGGTGACACTGTGACTGTACTAAAACAGTGCCCAGTTGCCATGCAGGAGTGAATTTACCCCTATGTTTAAACTGCCTGTACCTCATTTTGAAAGATGAAGCTGTCCGTGAGCTCTTGCATGGGGCTTCGTGGTACTCATGCAAGAGACCTGAGTTTGAGTCTTGCTTCGATTATTTCTGTTCTTGAGGATCCAGTGCACTCAGAACAACAGAAATATCAGTAGTCCACAGCCATACTGCCATGGGCTATTGTGTTGTCACATCTCATAAGCTAAGTAAAGCTGGGCTTTGTCAGCATTTGGATGAGAAACCTTAAAGGAATAAAAGGGGTCTATAAGCACCTGTGCCTCTTCTGTATATGACTGCTGTGGGCAGAAGCAATTAATTTCATACAGAAACTCCTTGTGATTTCTATTAAATGTCACAGTCACTGCTTTTTCTTCAAGAGAAAAAAACCCACAAAATACCAACAGTTGTATGCAAAAATGACTGCTCATTACCTAGAAGTTCGGAACTCACTGCAGAAATGTTAGGAAGGTACAGCACTGAATCAACACCACTTTGCCCTGCAGGTGTTTCTTACAATATCACATGTGCACACAGCAGCGCAAGGATGTTACTTATGCCTGTCAAAGCTGTTTTTTTAAAAGGTATCATTACCTTGGAGCTGCGAATTGAGTAGTCTCGTAAGGATCAGCTCCATATGATCACTTAAAGTCCTTGCTGGAGGAAGATGTAAAGGAACCTCTGAGCTCTGTGCAGTCCCTCCACCCAAAATGGCACCGCGCCCGCCTCCCCACAGCGCTCAGACACATATGACTAAGGGTACATAGCTAAGGCCACTGTGGAGCCTTTCATTTTAAATCATAGAATCATAGAATTGTTCTGGTTGGAAGAGACCTCCAAGATCATCGGGTCCAACCATTAACCTATCACTACCAAGTCCCCCACTAAATCATATCCCTTAGGGCCTCGTCTAAACGTCTTTTGAATACCTCCAGGGATGGGGACTCCACCACCTCCCTGGGCAGCCTGTTCCAATGCCCGACAACCCTTTCGGTGAAGAAATTTTTACGAATATCCAATCTGAACCTCCCCTGGTGCAACTTGAGGCTCTTTCCTCTTGCTCTGTCGTCTGTTACTAGGGAGAAGAGACCAACCCCCATCTCTCTACAACCTCCTTTCAGGTAATTGTAGAGAGCCCCCAGTTTTCCTCCCTCTGTGCCCCCACGGCTGTCGCCTGGGTCCTGATCTGAGGGGCCACTCGTGAGCGTCTGCACGGCCGCGCCTACGCCAGGCCTGCCGGCTAGGCCTGGGCAGGCACAAGCCCTGTCCCCGGTACAGCTGCTCGTGACGAGCCTCGAGGGCCAGCCACGGTTTGCAGGAGACCCCGGAGCCCTCCGGTGAGCGGTGCCCAACGCAGGGGCTCTTTGGGGCTGTCGGGCGGGGCCCGGCCCCGCCACCCGCGGCCGCGCCGAGAAGGGACCGCGCCCGCGGCCCACCCGCCCCCGCCGGCCGGCCCCTCTCTGGCGCCCCCCGGCGGCCGCGGGTGGCGCAGGGGCAGCGCGGGGCAACGCCGCCGCGGGGACGCGCCGGTCCTAGCGCCGCCTGCCCGCCTCCCCCGGGGCACGGCAAGGGGCCGGGACCCCCGCCCCGGCGGAGGCTGCGGTGCTGCGGGCGGAGAGCGTGAACCGGTGCTTGGCCGGCGGGGTTCGGGCCTGCCTGGGGGGGAGGGAAGGCAGCGGGGGCGCGGTGCCTCCGCGCAGCCCCCGTCCTGCCTCCCGGCTCTGCCTTTAGGTGTTGGGCTTCTTGAAGTTGTAAAACTTGCTCGAAATGCGCTTAATTATCTGTGTATTACCCTTCTGGCCCGCCCGGCGATGCAGTTGCCTATTCTCTTTAATTAATATGAGGTTTTAAACTCTTTAACTGGAAATGTCCTGGTTTCAGGACTACGAAGCCTTTGGGAAAGAGAAAGGAGTCAAGCATTGAAAAAAAAGTTCCTTACAAAACAAAAATAATAATAAAAATACGCGATATGCCCGTAAACGTGCAGCCGCGCCGGCAGGCTCTCGGGGGCGGCGGTCTGATTTTTGGCGATTTTTTAACAATCCTCACTACGTTGCTTGGCGTGAAACCAGGGGACCCCGGCCGGGGCGAGCCCCCCGCTACCGGCCGCTCAGCGGGACGCGGGGGGCGCCCGGCCCGGAGCCCGGCGGGGCAGGGTGGCGGCGGTCCCCGCCCCGCACACAGCGCCACACGTGAGGCGCCGGCCCCCTCCCAGCTGAGCGCTCAGCTGACCTCGCCGGCCGAGGGGCCGGGCCGCGACGCCGCTCCTCACTGGCGCAGCGCGGGGCCCGGGCCGGCCGCGCCCGCCCCCGCCGCCGCCTCCTCCTCCGCGCCCAGCTCCGCACCGCCCACCGCCGCCGCTGCGCCCTTCGCCGCCCGCACCTCCCCGCAGCCTGCCCTGATGCTCTGAGCCCGCGCGGCCCCAGACCCGGCCCCTTCCCGGCCGCGCCGCCATCTCCCCGCGCCCCGTGGCGGCCATTGGAGCCGCCCGCCTCGCATCCAGGGAGCCGGCGGGAGGAGGAGAACCCAGCCCGCCGCCATGGAGAGCCCCGGCGGCGTCACCGACAAGAAGAGGTACCGCCGGCCGGCGCCGCGGCCTCCCGAGCTGCCCGCCCGCGGTGCCGGGGCTCGGCCCGCGCCGGCAGCGCGCTGCCCGCCCCCCGCCCGGCCCGCGGGCCGCTTCCCCCCCCCCCCCCCCCCCCTCAGGGCTGCCGGCGCCGTCCCCAGGGCACCCCGCCGCCCCCCGCTTTGTTACGGCCGCCCTCTCCCCGTCCTCCGTCTCCCCCATCCCTCCCCGCGCTCCCCCAGCCCGCGGAGCGCTTCGCTCTTTCATTCCTCCTCCTCCCCGCCGTCCACGTCGCCATTTTGTCGGCGGGGGGAGCGGGCCGGGGCCCCGCAGCCGGGGGGGCTCCGTGTGTTGCGGCGCCTCTCCCGCGGCGGGAGCTGTCCCGCCGTCTCGGCCTGGCGTGGCACTCGGGTCCGCGGGTGGGAGCGCCTGGCGTGTTTTCTCCCCGCGCGGCCGTGGGGCATGCGTGGGCCCCGCGCCCTCAGCCGTCGCGCCCGGGCGGCCTGCGCGCCGAAGGCGAGACAACCGGGCCGGGCGAGGGGCTGACGGCGGGGCCGAGGGGTGGCCGCGGAAGCCGTGAGGGGAACCGGGGGGGAAGCGCCTGGCTTCGGCCGAGCTGCGGCAGTGCCGGGGTGCGCCCTGCACGGCCGCTCGCGGGGAGCCACCCGGGGGCTGCCTTTGCTTCTGAGAACGAGTGGGTAGGAATTGATTGTGCTTTATTCCTGGCGGCCACCGAGCCTGTGGTGTTCTGGTTTTCTGCAGAAAAGGGCCGTTTTGGAATCTGGAAATATTAAGCTTAAAAAAACCACCCAGACCCACGGGGGGGGTGGGGGGTGGGATGGCGGCTGGACAATGTGAGTTGAGGAGTATGAATAATTCACCAAGGATTGTTAGCTCAAATTAGGAGTGGGAAATAAAAGCCTTAAAAGCCTTTGTTACATGGTGAAGTTAGGGAGTTTGAGTATTTGGGTGACCAGATTTCTGTGTTGGTGCTCCACCAGCGCGCTTTGTGGAGGGATTAATTGCCATAATGGCCATCTGCAGAAGATGCCGTTTGTTTATATTGATATCGATACCTTTTTTTTTTTTTCTAAGATGGGTTTTCTCTGCTCTTGTATCGAAGGGCCATCTGAGTAGGTTAAATGTAGTAAGTATTAAAGCGTGTAAGTGGTGTTGGAAAGGACACTGGCTGGCTTTTAAAATGGATGGTGAGCTTTGTGCTGAGCTGGGAGAGCAGAGTGCTGGGCTTGTGGAGAGGGAGCGCTTCACCCCAGGACAGTATCATCTCGGTGATGATTTGGAGTGGTTACAGCGGGGCAGGAGATGGGATGGGGGAGAAGCAGCTTTTAGTTTAATGAAATCCATACAGTGAGGGACCTGGGGGTGGCACCGGTTCTGTAACCTTTGTTTTTTGTCCTCAAAGGTAATAGCTATTGAGAAGTCTGGGAGAAAATGTTGCAACAGAAATGATTATTCTGAGCTTTGCTCTGCTGCTCTAATTTAGTGGCAGATCTAGAAAGGGGTTTTGAGACTCGAGTTGTTCTCGGTTGCTGGTTTTTGTTTTGATGGAGGTTTGGTTTTTTTTCTTAGCCCTTGAGCTTTTGTTATTTTTTACTTACTATTCTGTCCTACTTGGGTACTTTTTTTTGCAATTTCCTTATCCTGGATGTAATCTGCTTTCTTCAGAATGTAAGAATCAGTATGCAAAGCTTATCCTTCCTTTCTAAAGGCAGGACTTAAGAAAGAGAATTTGTAGTTTTCTGTTTCCTGTAGACTGAGTTCAAAGTTGGGAATGTTTCTTATAAAACAGTAAGGAATATTCAGATTAATTCTGTTGTAGGGTATGTTTTAATCGAAAACATAAAGCTGTATCTGTGGTACGCTCATCCTGGGGGCTGTGAATGTGCAGTTGAGCAAAGATGGCTAAGCAAAAAGGGAAGGATATGAACTCACCAGAGAACTTATTGAAAATCTCAAGCATTTCTCAAGAACCAGGGTTGTTTTAGAAGGGTTTAGGTTTGATGGTGTCCATGTTCAGAATACCTTTAAGGGAGAAGACCTTCCAGTCCTGTTCTTCGATGATAAAACTTTGGCTGATTGTGTATGTAGTGCACCTCAATTTTGGCATGTGTTAAGATCCTTTTATTCCTTGTCCCTCCCTGTGCTTGTATTTGGATAGTGTTTAGCTCTTAGTAGTTAAAGCGAAGCTTCTTGTTTGCTTAATTACGTGCTGTGAGATGCAGAAATTATGGAATTCGACCAAGTGTGTGTGTCAGTCTCACATAAGTGAAATTTACTCATAATAGTAACTGGAAGTGTGGATTCATTTATTGGCTTGTTGAATCCATTCTTTGATGTAGTCCTTAGCTTCTCATATACATACAGGGGTCAAGATTCCATAAGAAACCAAGTATCAGAAACATGATTAAGTATTTAGTTATTTGGGTTTTAGCTATTCTTCTGTAGTTGTATCATTTTCATGTGCTCCTGGGTTTTCCCCCATCCGCTACAAGGAGCGAGTTTATCTCAGTGCATAGAGTGGGTAAAACAGCATTGTTGGGAGCTTTGTTTGCTTATTGACTTTGATTTGATTCAAATTTAAGGCTTTTGTTTAGAAGTATGCTGATTCTTCTCAGTATTCTTTTAACAAACTCTAGTGCGCAGATGGCTGATGCTATGAAAAGTTTTTCTCCAGGTCTGTGGCGTGAAACTTCACTATTAGCAGAGTAATTCTTGCACTGTTTTAAGTAAATGAGCCATTTTAGGGTTACTGGTTACTTTGGTGGTGGCTTGCAGCTGGTAGGTACACTAGAAAAATGAATCTTGGATTGTTTTAAGTCCTTACTTGTAGCATAAAATATATGTATTTTTAATGCTGTGGGAGCTAAACGAAAATGAGAAGTGGAAGGATTTAAAAAAACTGATTTCTTGAGTGCTCAGTCTGAGTCTTAAGATGGTATAAAACAGTGGAATTTAACATCTTGAGTGTCTTGGAGAAAAACTTCAGTCAGCTTTTTAGTTTCTCGGAGTTGGGACTTGAAACTTAACATCTAGTGTCTAAGGGGATGATTTGGAAGACCAGGGTTTTGCTGCTGGATCTCTGCCACTGAGGTCCAGCTCCAAAATCTTTTTGAGAAGCCTGGGTCCTGTGCTGCTGGCTATGAGGGGCAGTGGCTACTGCTGTTTTTTTTTAAACCTGTATGAGGTCTTTAGGATTGTATATGCCATTGCTTTTTTTCTGTTAATTTCTTTCAACGCTGGTGGAACTGAGCCACCATTACTAGAGTTGAAAGCGAATACAAAAACCTTTTGTATATACTCTTAACTGTACCTCTCTACATGTTGTAAGAAGAGGAGAAATCTTTCAGTAAATCTCCTGTGGAGTCTCTCCGCAGGTACAGGGAGGGCAGAGTGGTTTCTGGCTTACAGAATGGTGTGTTTATCGCTTTCTGGATTTTTCTAGATTGTTTGCCTTGCTGTGGGGCTTACATGGTGGTAGTGCCTGTGTTGTCTGTTCTTTGCCATTTCCTCAAACATGAAACAGTTTTGAATTCCTTCAATAAAAGTGATCAGAAATTACTTTACAGTGCCCGCTAAAGATGAAAGCTACAGCATAGCGCTACCACCGCCCTTGCTCCTTGTTATCAAGGCACTGAAAATCAGGGAAGAATAGCTGTGGAGGATTTGCCTACTGCAGATATTTTCTGTAATTTTGCTCTGGTGGTGCTTTGGCTTCCTTTTATCAGTGAAGGTCCGAGTATTTGGCAGTACGTTGATGGAAGCAGCAGGAGGGTTTTCTGCGTTTTGTTTAGTCGTATGTGCTTTGCCCTTTTAAAAGAGTGTCTCCAGTCTGCAGTCAGGGTCTCTTGGTTGGCATGCCTGAAATACCAACAACTGGTCCACACTTAGCGGAGAGGTCTAGTGTAGATGTGATCAGACGGTCCAGGTTGTCAGGTGGTCTGTAGAAGGGTGATGGGATGGTAAGAAGTTTTTATTTCAAGTACTTTCAAGCTTTTTTTTAGCAACTCTACCTTCTGTATAAATGCTCTTCCTTTCTGGCATCTCTGGAGACACATCCTGGACCACTTTTGGGGGGGGGAACAAATGTAGCTGCATACTGTTATCAGCAGCTTAAGTCTGGCAGTTAAGCCAACTATTGATTTAAAGGTGGAGGTGTGAAGTGGATAATCCATTTTATTCCCTCATTTAACTGCCACCTCCATTTTCTGGTTGGTTTCTTTCTTCTCAGAAATGTCCATTAAGGGCTTATTTAGGTTAGGCTAAGCTCATGCTAAAGTATGTCCTTTGTAAGCCTGGAGAAGCTGAGAAGCACAGTTGCATGCTATGTTTCTACTGCCACCAGAAGAGAGGCCAGAGAAGACCGTCCTGCTATCACGTGTAAGACTTCAGTCAGCAATGTAACAGTATGCATTTACTTACGGGTGCTTGCTTCCGCCTCTGGACATCGTGAAAGCAACCCTAGACCTTTGTTCCTCCCTATAATGCGTGGCGTAATAAGGCTGTTTCCAGAACTCTGATTGCTGTTGGTGAAGTGGAAAAAAAAAAAAGTCAATAAATATTAATAACACTAGCAAATGTCAGTGGTGTTGCGGTGTAAGCCCAAACCCTTCTGAGGCTCTTAAGAGTGTGTATGTTCACTTCGGTGTGCTTCTGACCTGAAAGCCTTGAAGACTCTTGCTGACCCTATGTAACACAATAGATTAAATTCTTGAGTGTGTTCATGTTGTTCAATACTAATATTGCACCGATTTATGTTAGAATGCTGGATTTCAAGTAGGCTCGCATGAGATTTTTGGTATTAAAGGGGACACTGTATGACAGAAACCGCTGATTTGAGTATTCATTTTTTTTGAACAGCAGGAGAGAATTTGGCAGTATTATCTCAATTTATTCTTGAAGAGCTTGGTGTTATGATATGCCAACAAAATAATTCTTATATGATTGTAGAGTATGCATTGTTAAGTAAACCTGGGGGGAAGTACCGCATGGTTCAGCGGTGGTATACGAGAGCATCTAGATTTTCCTGATGATACTGCTCTTTCAAGGAGATGCAAATACCGATCTGATTACAGTATGTGTTCTTTAAAAAACAAACAGCTTCGAAACAAAAACAAATCTTGCAAGAACCTTAGCAAGAAGGCGTAGTAACCTGTTTCTAGCAAGGTGATGTCCAAAAGGAAGGAATGTTCCAGATTACAAGTCATCAGCTCAAATGCTGCTTTTATCTTCACATACACAGTTACATAGGCAGGTGTTTACATGCCTCAAAAAAACCCACCTAGGTAATGCATGGAAAGAACTTGGACCTTAATCATCTTTTCATGTTATAACAGCCCTTTCTCTTTTGAATTTGAGAAAGTTTGAGCATTTTGAGCCTCTCTTGAGAAACCTCCTTTGTATTAGAGCAGACAGAAGAGCATGCAGGAGAATCTGAGTTTTCCACTGAGAACTGCTCTGAAATGGGAGACACTTGGGAGTTTTATGACATTGGGAACTACAAAAATGGCCCAGGAGAGAAGGTGAGCCTTTTTACTTTAACTAATGACTGAAAATTCAGGAAAGATACAAGTTTCCAAATTACCACTGGGTATGAAGGCTATTAAGGTTTTCCTCTACTGAGATCTCTGCTATTTAGCTTAGAATAAAAGTCTCTATGAAAATTAAGTTCTGAAATTAGTAGAAACATGAAGGCAAGTGAATAAATGCCAGCATATGGGGTTTTTTAATACTGTTTATGTAGGTGACGAACACTTTAGGGTTCTTCGATGTGGAGCCATAGCCTCAGTTGATGTAAATTAGCACAGGTTCATTGAACCTACGCCTGTTCATACCAGCCTGGGTGTTTGGCCCAAGATCTCGGAGTAAGTGCATTGATAAAGAGAATTTTCATCATAACTATAATCTGTCATTTCTTTGTGTTCAAGCCTGATAATAGTGGGACTTGTACAAAAATGTAGCTTTTTAAAACGCTGAGATATTCTAGTACCAAGATGTTTGAAATGGCTCTGCTGGAACTGAAGAACTGGTGCTTC
Organism: Phoenicopterus ruber ruber; assembly: GCA_009819775.1. Taxonomy (NCBI): domain Eukaryota; kingdom Metazoa; phylum Chordata; class Aves; order Phoenicopteriformes; family Phoenicopteridae; genus Phoenicopterus; species Phoenicopterus ruber. The sequence continues at coordinate 7,959,873 of CM020219.1, forward strand.
AAGAAGATCCATTAGCAGTTCCTTAAAGATATCCAATACATGATAAACTTTGTGTGTTAGGAGAGACACTGTGCAGCTTCTGTTTCATTTGGTGTGATGTGAATGAATGCGTGTGAAGCGTTTTGAAGAAAAATATTACAACAGATCTTGTAACTCACTACATTAAAATGGAGCCTGAAGTTTGAGTGAAGAATTTAGGAAACTGAATCAGCAGCACTGAACTGTGCTATTATATTTACAACAGTGGAAGGTTTTACCAAGTAGCTTAGTAAATAACCTTTTCAACTCAATTTGTAATAATCCTGGAAGTGTTACCTGAAAAAGATGACCCATTTTGTTTACCAGAATGAGTCGTTTCACTGTCAATCCTAAACCAAAACCAGACTGGTGTTACTTTATGGAAATTCTTGCATTTCAAGAAGCAAAAGAATTTGAGGCCAATGCTCCCATTTTTGTGAAGTTATTTCATGCTGCTCACAAGTGAGAATAGTAAATGTTATGCTAGAAAGAGAGTTACTAGAGGCTTCCTTCACATTTGCCCCATGCTCACACCCGTTGGAAGAGATGGGAATATGCTCCAAGGAACAGAAGACTTGAAGTAATACACATCAAATATAAAAACTGCAGCCTCTACTAGCTAAGCTAAAGAAATGAGAAGCTCTACGTGATTTAGCCGGTGATGGGAGTCTTCAGTGCTCAGTCCTTCAGAAGGGACTTTTTCCTTGCACCCTGTTGAATCTACTGGATGTTGAGCTGACATTGGTGCAGGCTTTTTGTCCTAGCTATTGTTGTAAGTGTTTTTCTTGGCTGCTTAGTGGATCTGTTTGTTCCTTATTCATACAGAAAAATAAAATTTTATTTTTTTTACTGCTCTATTGTTTTTTTTTTTTAGTTCTTAAAACCTTTGATCATGAAATACCCTGTTAACTGAAAGCAGTTGAGGAATGTGAGGTGAAGGGATGAGAACTTGGATGGAAGCAGTGAGGGAAAATCTCCAGCCTCCAGTCTGGAAAACCTGAATGCAATGACATAAAATAAATGATATATTTTAAAGCCATGATTTAGACTAAAATTAGTTACTTTATCAAGAGTCTGCATCTGTCTGAAGATAGACCAGTTCGTAGCTAAAATATTGTTAGCTGAGAGCCTGACAGATATCTCTGGGATATGTTTTGTATCTTTTTTTGTGAGCCTGGTAGAAGCAAAAGCAGGAGGGCTGAAGGGAGGGGAACACTTAGTGGCTAGTTCTGTCAAGCCCATGTTCAGATACCTCTTTTGAATAGCTGTGGTTTTTCTGTAATAATAAACACAGTTTAACTACCATGTATCTTTCATCCTGAAGGGTAGAGCACAGCTAATTAAAAGAAAAAAAACTAAAACACTGTATTCTAGGAAAAAGCCAAATAACCTACTTGAAAAAAAATTAGAATTTTCTTACAACCACCCACTGTATGCTACATGGTTATTTTAAAACAGTAAATTACTATGCAAATGTAAAATATCAGTGGGTTACATTGTGTAGTAAGACACAGCAGAATCACTTCACCACGTTCTGAATTAGAAATACTAATTTTGGAAGCTTCTACCTTCTTACTCACACTTTCTAAGCGGGGAGGTAGTTGGGGTTTCAGGTCAGTTCAAGGCCAAATCCAGGTGATAGGTAATCTTGACAGTGTGGTCCTGTGCTGGCTTCAGGAGTTTCAGGCTTGGCTGCTGGCTCTTATGTGCCATAATTTACCTGTCTGTAAAACGGCTGTTTGTATAGATTTCGTGGTCTTGAAATTAAGACTTGACTTTGTAAGTTAACGCGTAGCTCGGTGGAGGCTCTTCTCACTGCCTCTCCCTGCTATCATTTTGCAAATGGCATTTTGTAGTGTTTGCTCGGGACGTTTGTGCTGCTGTAGCTAATTCAGTCTGAACTGCCTGCTTGCTCGCTTAATTTGTTAGCGTTTTTTCAATTAGGGTTTATTTTTGATGGTGATCAAGTTAGGGTAAATGCCCGTAACTACCCTGATGTAAAGAAAATAGGTTAAATTGCTTTGTCAGAAGGTAATGTACAAAGGAATTAATAGTTTACATACAGAGGTATTGTCTCTGTGCTTGGTTATTATGCTAGTTCCTGCAGTTAAATCTCTCTTAAATCTTTGTTACTGTATGTAAGGAATTTCTGTTTTCTTTCCCTGTGTTGAATTACTGGGCTGTAATGCTCTTTAATTCATAATGAGCAAGACTTTCTTCTAGAAAATCACATGCTTGTGATTACACAGGAGATTTGTGTGTGTGGTTTTTTTGTTTGCTTGGTATTTTCCTCACAAGAACTCTCTACACAGACTATAAAATAAGGGTAATTGGTAAATAAAATTGGCCATAATGGCAAAAGCAATAATACTTAAAAAGAAAATCATGTCAAAGGAAGAAGAGGCAAAGCTGTAACCCAGAGTTCATCGCGAACTGGCAGCTGCGAGATTGCACCAATTCTGTAATGCACTTATTGAAGGAAGGTGCACCCCTCCTAGCCAGTTTGGAAAAAGTAAAAATTTATGGAGAATTCACAGATATATCAGAGTTCCTGGAAAGTCTGCCTGCTGAACTGAAAATTCAGACTTTGCAATAGGTGTTACAGCACAATCTCAAATGCCTTTTCCCCTGCCATCGGGAGGGCTGTTTGGATGCCAGAAATGAGTAGCCTTGTGAGCCAGCACACGAGATTAAGCTGGTCCTCTGGCCCCTTTCCTCCCCACCCCATTGCCCGGCTGTTCTTCTGTTTGAACAGCAAAGACTGGGGCTCCCTTGCAAGACCAACTGTAGTGGACCCAGTTGCCGCTACCCATAACTTGTAGCCTATTTTATTGTTTGCTTGCTGAGTGATGAACAGTCCGTGGGGGGCTGCTGGTCAGGCCAGGCAAGTACGTTGCTGCTCGGCTGGGAGGCGAGAGGGAATGGGGCTTTCGGGGCTGCCCGCCTTGCTGGGTGATGTTTTGTGTGGGTCTGTCTCAGGACTTGATAGTGTTAACACTGCAGCTCTGTCGCCCCTGGTTGAAGTTGATAAACTTAAATTAAAAAGTATTTTTAAGGGGATAAGGGAGCTAATTGGCATATTCTCTGTCTATGCCAGGTGGAAGATGAGGGGCTTTTGGTTTTTGGGTGGTTTTTTTAAGAATACTTGCATCATTGTGAGAAGTTTTTCACAATGAGGGTGGTGAAGCACTGGCACAGGTTGCTCAGAGAGGTGGTAGAAGCCCCATCCCTGGAAACATTCAAGGTCAGGCTGGACGGGGCTCTGGGCAACCTGATCTAGTTGAGGATGTCCCTGCTCATTGCAGGGGGGTTGGACTTAGATGGCCTTTAAAGGTCCCTTCCAACCCAAACTATTCTATGATTCTATGATTAACTCGCCATATATATTTAAAGAACTGGATTTGAGTGGTGTTCCTCTTACGTTATAAACTCATTTTTCATATGAAGTAGTCTTTAGGGAAGTTGAGTTACACTGTTTTAGTTTCTCTGTGGTAAGCGCTGGGCTTGCCTGGCACTTTTTTCCATGGAAGAATAATTTAGTAAGTATTGAGGCTAGCAGCTCTGCACAAAATAAAGATCTAACAAACAGCGAAGAAAATCGAATGACTGCATATTCGGCACAGTCAAAAGAGTAGAGCTCTGTTGTAATATGCTCTTTGGCATCCACATCTTTTAAGCGAGCTTGTATCTAGTTGGTATTTTGTTGGCTGAGGCGTGCTATTGTGCTGTAGGCGAGAGTGGTTGGCATGGACATGCCCTTAAAAGCTAAATACAAGGCCGCTTACAGGTTTACCTTCTAAGTTTCAATACTATCACGATCACAGATGACATATACTGTTAATGTATTATTGTATTGCAATAGCTGCATCTTTTCTCTCTCTCTCTCTCTCTCGTAATGAAGAAAAATTGAAGCTGTGTTATAGTGGATACGGTCTTTGTGACTCCATTTCCAAGGCAGGTATTTACAGTCTTGGGAAAGGTTGTATCTAACATGGAAGTCTTGCGTATGCAGTCTTGTACTGGCAAATGATGGGAATTAATGTCAGAGGTGAAAACTAGTTAAAGTTCAACAATGAGATGTCACCGGATTTGAGGCACATTACTCATTTGGATTATATTGCTTCCACATGGTATACTTCTATGAAACTGTTTAAGAACAGATACCATGATAAATACAAAGCCAATCGATTGTAGGAAACAATTATAAAGAGAAAAATGTAAATCACTATAAGATGATGCTTATTTTTTTAGAATGCGCTCAAAACCTGGATCAAGAAAGATGGGTCTGGATTAACACATGCACAATAGCTATTTTACATGGGAACTGAAAACACGTATAGGGAAAAATCTACCTGATTAGAGAAACAGTAAGTTAGAATGAGAGGCTATAAAATAGGTAACAGCAATAAAGCAGCATATAGGAAAAAACCCACCCCGATTACTTGTGTTAATGTAATATTGTGTACACAATGTAAAATTTTCCTTGGCATTGGGTGATGATTTAAGAAACTCGGAGACAAAGTTGACATGCTACGTATTTTAAGATCTGTCCATTGACCATTTTTAATCTAGTTAGTAATTTTTAATTGAAATTTATCAGTTACTGATGGCATTTTCCAGGGTTCTTTTTGGTCTTAGTTACTGGTGGTAAATAAGCAGAAACAAGTCGGGTTTAAATGTGGCCATTGATTAGTTTTACGCTTTAGGAAATGAAAACTGTGGGCTGTATTTAGAAGGTTGGATGGAGACTCACTTGTAGAAATATGAAGTGGCGGGCGGAGGGGTCTTTGGGGTGGTACAGGGAACAATACGTTGTTTGAGAGACGCTCTAGCCCATAATCACAGGAATTGCACATTGGAGTACAGAGGCTGTGTTATCATCTGTAACTGGTGCACATGGGATTGCTGCTGGTGCGCTCTGTTCTGAAGGCTGTTGGGCCAATTCTTGCTTGCTGTAAAACTTTAAAATATGGCAAGGTGAATATAAACAAAGCTTTTTTGATTTGAGGCATTGAGCAGGAGCCTGGGTAATATCCTTCAGCTGAGCTCTTGGTTGAGCTGCAGTGAATCCTGGTGGTGAAATATCTTTTTGCTCTGGGTCTCTAGCTCGGATGTCTTTTGGAACTCCGGTGTTTATTCAGCTACTGCATGTGAACATCTTTTTGATATAAAACATGCTAGGTATTGGGTTTAAAACTGTCGGTGAACCACTGCTTTCTGTGAGCTGCGGTGCATAACCTGCTGTGGATTGCTCTCTGCTTCTGTATTCTGGTGGCAGAAATAGAAAATGGAAATGACTGTCTGGTGCTGAAATTGTGCAGGAAACATCAGACCTGAAAATGCATGCAATTTCCTGTCTAGCACCGGCATTTCTGATATTTTCATTGCACGTATTATCCGCTCTTCAGCTGAGATTTTCTTCTGAGTCTTTAGGTGTCTGTCTTTTGTGCAAGCCTGATAGCAGAAGGTTGCAATACAGCTCTTAAGTTTGGGGTTTCTTTTAACTGGAGCTCGGGTTCCTGTTGTCTCTACAGAATGGTATTTCTGTTGTGAAGACCGTGAGTTTTACACATGGGTACTTCTGAAAATATCTCTTAAATTATATGACTTATTTAAACTGATTTTGTGCCAGTCGCCATCTCACTATTTAAAGTTCTCTTCCTTGAGCTCCCCCCCCCCCCTTTTTTTTTTCCTGTTGAGAAAGAGCTCACTTAAGAAATACATTTTCTTTACAGGAATTCAGCGTCCTTTAATTGACTATAAAGAAATTTCTGGGCAGGTACACACAGTGATTGTGTGCTTTTTCATTTACTTTGTGCAACTGGATGTAACAAAGCTGAGTAGTTGCAACAGTAAAAGGTTTTTTTTTTTTGGCTTTTTTTTTATTATTTGGTGGCATCCCATGTTCAGGCAACTCTGACTTCACTTGGTAATTAAACCTCATTTGTGAAAGACCTTTTCCCTATTAATTTGATCCATTATAGAAATGCTCTTTGAAGCTGGTAGTTAATCTTCCTATTTAAATGGCTGGGTTTTACTCAGATTGGTTACAGCTTAGTTTTAAACAGCAGCTAAAAATAGCAAGCTGTTGCGCTGTACAGTTTAAATATCTATCTATAGTAGTAGCCTTTCTAGAAAGGAAATACCTAGTAAGAGGCAGAGGAAACTCTGGTGCTCGGACAGTGCCGGCTGGTACCAACATTGCACTTGAGTTTTGCCCATTGCAAAGTCGGGCAGTGCTCCAGCAGGCAGCACTCGATTCTCTTACTCCAGGATTAATTTTTAACAGAAGCGCTATGAGCTTGATTTGAGCAGTGTTTCAGTTGGTAATTAATAATTCAGTGGTTGTGAGAAGTTTTGACTGTTTATGTTGAAGTCTGCTGCTAAGCGTGCTAAAACCAGGCAAAAATCTAGAAACTAGTTGAAATATTTTCATGAACATTAAGCTTTCAGAAGGAAAATACAAGGGAGAGGGCTGAAGTTGCAACTTGAAGTTAGTGTCTATTTTCATCTCTTGCTTGAAGACTTAAAGTGCACAGCATTATTGCCAAAGCATGGGTTTTCTAACTTAGGAGTGTCTGCAGTTGAAAAGGAAGCCGTGACAAAACTGCAGGCATCGAGGCAGATGGAACCCAATTACTTCCAGTAATTCTCCCTTGAGTTTCTATTGTAGGAGGAAATTTCTGCGGGTGAAGGGATCTTGAATGAGTAGCTAACAAAGAAAAATCAGAGGTATAAAGGTGAATCTGTCTAAGGCAGCATAATTACTTGTTTTACCTTTGTCAGTGAAATCTGTGGTTCAAGAAGGAGGACAAAGAGAATCTAGATGGTTTTTCACCTCCACCCTTAATTTTCCACCAAGAGAGAAGGTACTTGAGGCCCGTCCTCAGTAAGAAATGTTTAATCAATCAGGTTATATAGCTAAAATATTTTTTCAGTAGTGTGAAGGGTCAGACTTGTTGTAATGGCTGTTTCCGGATATACCTGTATGTCAGGAGCCTCAAGCTTCTCAGACCAAGGTATCCATGACTAGAGCAGGAACATCTGTTGTCATGGGGAGACAGAATGTGAAAAAAAAATCTGCAAGATGGGAAATATTATCAGATATTTTAGGCTACCCTTCTGAGGAACACGAGCTTATATTCACAGAAACCGATAAAACTATTGTATGTCTGGAATTTTTTACTACTATAATCCACATAAGTTAGTTTTCCAAAGATCTCCATTAATATTATGTTGACTTACTAATGTTTCTCATTACATAGAAATAGTATTTCTGTGATCTAGTAGCCTGATTTTGCCACCAAAGGAGAAAACATAATCCTATTCTTAGCTCTTATAAAACTTACGATTCTGAAAATTGGGCTGCTAGCGCTTCTTTCGGCTGGCAGTGGCAGGGGGTAGGAGGAGAGGGTGGCGGGAGTGGGGATGGACGGGGGTGCCGTACAGTGTTATGAAGTGGGGAAAAAATGAAGGTAGTCGTGGAAGAAATTCTGATGGCTTACTTTGTCTTTATCAGAGCTTATTAAGCTTCTTTCGTGTTTCAAGGCATATGTGCGTCCAACATCAGTCTTAATAGTATTGTCGCTTGCATGTTTCTGCACAAACTAAGCAGGTTTTTGGCTGTCGTGGGTAGCATATCAGGTAAAGGACTGAAAACATGTTCCTTTGGGTATATATTTGACTGCTTGCTTTGAATCTGGTTTGTTATTTCCCAGGCAATATCAGCTCGTGAATAGCTTTCCTCTGTCATTTGCTGGTACTTCTCACAAGAGGTATGCTGATTAAAAAGTGGTTTTGCACAGATCTGCAGCTTAGCAATGTGAATTTGGCAGTGATAGTACCTGATTAAGTCTAGTAAAATTTGAAAAAAGTAATTCCTAAACTGTTGGTAGTAAATAATGCAGTGGTTCATTTTCTGTCTTTTTCAACTAGTGACACTTAATCTCTTTATGATAAAATTAAAAGGCATGCAACTTTGAATGATAAAAGCGGTGTTTATAGGCATATGTGTATCTTGCAACTTTCACAAAAGTCAATGGAAAAAAGGGGATCCTACAGGTTAATGCAACTGCCTTTTGTATCTCAGGTGTATGGAAAATGAAGATAGGGTGCCTTCAGGAGATGTAAATGTATAAAAAGAAAAATGGACAATAATACTGTATGCTCTTGTATCATCCATTTAAAAATAAAAGCACATTTAACTGTAGTGGCATAATTTTCTTGAGGACCACCGCAGCATTGAGTTCTTGTTCAAATGTAAGAAAAATTTGGAGCTCCTGCCTCAAAGTGCTTACTTCAAAACTCATGTGACAGATGCATGAGACAAACGGAAACCGGTGTGGGTACTGGGCAAAGGGAGAATTATCTGCGTTACCAACTGACGGAGAGTCTCAGTTTATTCGATGCTTGCTCTTTGTGAGCTGTCCTTCATGTGTCCTGAAGCCGAGTCTTAACAGAGGCAATGGAAGGAGGATGAGGCAGCTTCCTTACAGCTGGGGTTTGCCAGTATAGGGGAGACTATGGAAGGGGCTATACGGGAGAGAGCGAGCTGGGAAAGGGACTTTTTGGACCACTTGAAAAGCAGGATGCCTCATGCTAAATCAATATCCTTGCTTATCTGACCTCTTAGGTGGGCTTTGTAAGGATGGTAAAAAGGGAGGAATTTGCAGAGTGTACGTGATACTACTGGAGCATCGAGCTGGAAGTAACTGATGCTGTAGTATTTTGAATGGACTTAAGGGGTGTTAGGAAAGAGGAAGGAAACAGGATTTGGAGGCTAGAGAGGCAGTGGTCAAGGTATGAGATAAGCACTTCAGGAACGGTTCTGACTACGTAGATGTCTCTTTGAAGAACTGGCCTTGTTGGAAGACTCTGTGGGTTTGAATTTAATTCTGGCAGAGCCCAACTGCAGCAGAACTGTATACACAGAATTACATTTACAATTTTAAACTGAGGTTTTAAATTATTCAACTTCGATAACTGGTTAACTGGCTACTGGGCAGCTTAGTTTCAAATTTAACTTACACAGGGAACTGTGCTTCCTATATTAACCCCAAACTTTGTTTATATAGGATTAGCTCAGAACGCAGAAAAGAGAAGTCACGAGATGCAGCCCGTTGCCGGAGGAGCAAGGAATCGGAAGTATTCTACGAGCTTGCTCATCAGCTGCCCCTGCCCCACACTGTGAGCGCACACCTGGACAAGGCATCCATTATGAGACTGACCATCAGCTACTTGCGCATGAGAAAGCTGCTAGATGCTGGTAAGTGAATAACGTAGCAGAATCTGGAAAGGGGGCTGGAGATATATTGAGGAAGAAGCTATTTCTCAAACCTATCAGCAGGTAAATAAATAAATACATTAATAGTTGCATCCTTTCTGTGGAAAGGTGGAAGACCTTACAGTAGAAATAGGCTATTGGTGATGACACAGGAAAAATATGGCCACTGTTCAACAGTCTCTGTTTTTCCCTTTGTGTTCCGATGATCCCAGTTGGCTCGTCACAGTAAGGTGAGCCGTAGTGCCATTTTCAGTCTCGGCTATTTGACCCTTCTCCCAGAGTTAATTTCTTTCATTTAACCCTCTTTTTTCCCCCCTAGAGTTGGTTGCTCCAGCTGTGCTTTACTGAACTGTAGGTGGTTGGTGCAAGGCTGACTTAGCTAACTGTAGGTGTTTCTCCTTAATATAAACTGCAAGGAATTTTTTTGTAATTTGTACTCCACTGAAGGTGACGTTAGCTGAGAATTTAATTGATCATTTATCTAAGTGAATTATACTGGCTTGAACAATCCTGCAAGATTGACTCCTTGCAGACTGGTGCCAGAAGTCATTCCTGACGGTAAGTGAAGAATGGCTGACGTTTACTTAAAAATGTGTGGCTGCTTGTAGATGAGCTGGAGACAGAAGACAAAATGGAGAAGGAACTGAACTGTTTCTACTTGAAAGCTCTTGATGGATTTGTCATGGTGCTGTCCGAAGATGGGGACATGATTTACATGTCTGAAAACGTGAACAAGTGTATGGGACTCACTCAGGTGAAATACTGACATTTCCTACGACTGTTTCAAATCTGTAAAAGTTGTTCTCATTCTTGTATGTGTAAAGTTAGACAACGGTATACCTCTTATTTTTTGCAGTTTGAGTTGACGGGGCACAGTGTATTTGATTTCACTCATCCATGTGACCATGAAGAGCTGAGAGAAATGCTTACACACAGAAATGGTGAGAAGAAAGAAAAAATCCATTTGATTTACGTATGGATAGTTCCTGTTGGCATTAGTACAGTTGGATATCTGCCAGAAAAAGGTGTTGAGAGAACAAACTAGTATGTTTTGCTGCTTAAATCTCAAAATAAACCTTGTTCAGAGATACTAGCAACAGAAATAACCAGGCTGTTTGGCAATATCCTAATTGTAGAGAGATGAGACTTCATTAGCACTCTTTAATCTAAAACAAAATTAATGACTGAAACAGAGTTATTGAGGGTTGAAAGAATTAGTGTGCCTACAGGAATAAAATTAGAGGTAGGTTGAATGAGATTGATCTTAAGCGGTTGCTATAGAAGGATCTGGAGAAGTTAACTTGATGCATTTGTCTTGGTCTGGGCTTGCCTTTACGGGACAATTTAACAGCAAATGGTTTCTTCCAGAAATCTGTGGTAATATACTTAAGACACAAAAAAGATACTATATTTAGGACACCAAAAAACTAGTTGGAGAATACTAGGACAGCCCCCAAAAAGGCTTTGGGATTGATGCTTCTCTGCACCTTTTAATTGGTGCGTGAAATTGGTATCTTTTCACAGATTTCTGACTCTTCTTTTCTCCGTCCGAGGGAGTAGAACACTGTGTTCCCATATTCTGTACACTTTTGAATTTAACAAATGCCCATGAATTACTGCTTTTAAGTCTTCTAAAGGTTTGTTAATGACTATAAAGACTTGGCAGCCTGCATGCCTCTAAACAAATCTGCTTTACTCAGTTGTTAGAAGTCTAAAATCCAACCTCTCTAATTCCTGTTTCATCAAACAAGGGTTATATGGACTCTGAATCTAGTGATACGTTACCAAGCCTGACCTCTGCTTTCGTGTCGTGCTGTAAATCAGAAGTCTTTTATGATGTGGTTCTATTTAATTCAGTGGAAGAGACCTGATAAGATATTATAGCATTAAGGGCCCCGACTTCGATTTTGTAAGCATTTTCTAAACTTGTCTGCTCTTAGTATTGAAGTATGTTTCTAAGGCTAGATTAGACTTCCCCCCCCTTTGGAATACAGGAATGCATCTGGGTGGGGGTGGGGAAACAACTTCACTAAAGCAGTGTAAAAAGTGGTTTTGTTGCAAAAGCTTATTCTTAAAAACGTCATATTACAGAGTTTCATGCAAACCAACTCTAGCATGTCTAAATGGACCAGACTGGAATAAGATGTCTGGAAAGCATTATTACAAAATCTGTTTTGCAAATGAAGTTGGCAGACAAAAGTCTAAATTACAGTAGTAATAGTACATTTTTATATTTATTAGTATTCCCAGGTTGCATTTTACTGCAGCTCTTACATCAGTGGAATTATTTTGGTTTGGAATTGAGTATTAAGCACTCCCCTTTAGGATTGTACAGGTGCAAATTAATACAAATGTGATTGGTAGAAGCTGAACTGCATTCTGATTTTAGGGAGTTGCTTTTTAAACTTCCAAAGCTGGTGATTTTAAAAATAATGTGCAATGCTGAATCAGACTTGGGAAAGTTGCTCCATCTTTTACATTTGCCTCTCAAAGCAGAGCCTTAAGCATCAGGAGTTGGTAACAGTAATGTTGTGGGATCTTCAGCTATGAATTTCTAGATTGGTTTAACTCTTTTGAAAACATACTGAATTAAATAAGTTTTGGCTGCTTCTCTGAACTCTGCCTTCCTCCCCTTTATTGAGGATATTTTGCTGTGGCGTAAAGTAGGCTTGTCCCCATTAGTCTTTGCCTCTGCTAGAAGCAATAGACAATGTACCATAGGGGCTTTAACATTTTTCTAATGAATTTTGTCAAACTAGTAGCTGCAGTGCAAGCCACCATGAAGAATTTCATAGCTACTCTTGTCTGTGGAGGATGAGAGCAAGCTATTGTATAAACTTGTATCAGAAGTAAGCTCACATGCTCTGAACTTCCACCCCGTGCTATGACTTGGTCCTCACTCCTTAGCACGCCTTGGCAAACTCGCTCTTCCACTGCTCCTTATCCTAGGTGTTTTATTTCCTCCTTCCATGCACAGCGAGCTGCTTGCAGCTCTCCTGATAGGATCAGTTTGCATTTTCTCTGCCCAGAATAGCCTGAGCAGAGAAAATAGTAATTGACTCTGAAAGGTTCTCCCCTGTAAAGGCAAAAACTTAAAGCCTGCTGTTAGCAAGTAAGGCTAAAAAATTAGTGCTGCTAATACTAATTTGTATTAGGATTTCTTGACTTTTTTTTCCCCAAGAATGCTAATAATGTGTTTAAAAACTTGGTCCCCGTTTACTTCGAGAGCGTAAATTGCTGTGGAAATAATTTGGATACATGTAAACAGCAGAGTTGTTAATTCTGAATTTAAAAACGTAAAGTACTGCAGTCTTGAAGAGCTATGGGCCCAAGACATGTTTGATTTGAACCTCCCCGCAGTGAGTTACCAATGCATTTCAATGGAAACCAACTCAACAGTACTTCTCATTCAGCACAGGCTTTTCTTGTCTTCTGTCTTAAAATATATTAAATTTTCAATCAATCTCTCTTTCTCCCCAATCCTTTTTCCTGAAATCTGGGAGTGTGGAGTTGGCTACAAATAGGATACTGATCTTAAAACATTGAAACTTCAGTTTTTTGCCTACCTCACAGTAAAACTTATTCTGAAAAGTGTTATTATTGAAAGTGCTGTTAGGTTTATCAATCTTTTTAATTTATTTTTGGGGTCTTCCCCTAGTCTTAGAGTTCTGCAATGTGTGGGGGGTGTTTTTATGCATTTGGAAGATGATCCAAGAGCTTAAGAATTGGCTTACTCTTTGCTTTTGCTAGGTCCTGTGAAAAAGGGCAAAGAGCAAAACACGGAGCGCAGCTTTTTTCTCAGAATGAAGTGTACACTGACTAGCAGGGGAAGAACAGTGAATATAAAGTCTGCTACATGGAAGGTAACTAATGCAAAGGAATATTTATGTAGGTTGGCAGGTTCCTCTTCAGATATCATAACTCGCTATATTTCAACATTTTTACTTCACGTAACAAGCTTGAGTTTCACTAAGTACTTAACTAATTTAATGATTGTGCTTCAATATGCTGATTTTTAATGTTGAATACATCACGGAGGTAACTGAAACAATGTTTTAAAATTAGTTTTTCAAAAGTCTTTTAATGAATTCTCTATTTTAAATAAGAGGTCATTTACTTAATAGCAATTATAATTACTAAATATTATTGCGTAAAGCGTTCTTGTCTGAGGGAGAAAAAATACTTGACACCACTTATGCTGGTATCCAATTCCTTTTGATTTGACACTGTAATGTGACAGTTGAGGTCTCTCTGAAGGACTTCAATATCATTCTTTTTGAGGCTGCTGGGTATCTCTTTTGTTACAGTTGGAATAAAAAACGCCCAGCCTGATAACTTTCTGCAGTGAATGCATTTTCTCCTCTGGACAAAAAGTAATCTTTTACTGTATGAAGTGGTATTACGGCTCACAATTCTCTTTTATAACTTAAATTTAATTATTCTGGATCAAACAACTTTTTTTCTTTGCTGCTGCCTGTGAACAATTTCTACTTCTGAATGATTAAAAAAACCAAAAAAACCTAAACCACAAAATGCAAAACTTCTTGTCTTTTGAAGAATATACTTGATCTCTAACATCAGTTCTGCAGCAGATCTAAAATGGAGGTTGCTACTATTACCATAACTTTCAAATTGAAATAGTAAGATAAGCAATTGCCTCAGCAGAAGTTATCAGCGTTGTCATTAATGTAACTTGCAAAGAAGAACAGTTCGCAGAAATGCAGAAGCGTCTAGCGTTGCTTCAGCGAGTGCCCAAGAGGAAAGAGTTGGCAGCCTGTGTGGTCATCGCAGTCTGTGTGGTGTGAGGAGAACTGCTGCTCTCCTTCAGCCTCCCATCTGAAAGCACTGCTGCATTTCTGTTGTGGCTATCCCATCGAGGGGTGGGGAGGAGAAGGACTTTGCTCTGGGTGTGCTAATGGAAATATGACTGTGTTGTCTGACAGACAAGAACCTGGTCTATTTTTAAAATACAACTTTCCCGTAGGTACTCCACTGCACTGGACACATTCGTGTATATGACACATGTGGTAATCAAACTCACTGTGGCTACAAAAAGCCTCCCATGACGTGTCTGGTGTTGATCTGTGAACCTATTCCTCATCCATCAAACATTGAGGTCCCCTTGGACAGTAAAACGTTCCTCAGCCGTCACAGTCTTGATATGAAATTTTCCTATTGTGATGAAAGGTAATATATATATTGTACTTAAAAAAAGAATTCATTTGAAGGATTTGCAGGGTTTGTACATGTTGGCTAATGTTGGCCTTATACATTTACAGAGTCTTACTTGTTAACTTGATCGTCGCTGGGATGCTTTGGCTTTTACTAATTGATCAGGATGTCTTATTTAAAAGACAGATTTTTAAATCTAAGGAGGGTGCAGCATTATTGCTTTGGAATAAATCCTTTGCCTGCAGTTAACTGCCTGTTCAAACTGGTCTTTAGTGTAGTGGAAGCAGTTAAATTGAAATGAGAAGATTCTTCTGGACACTGAAAAAAACAGGAAGGATTTTGGGTTTGTCAAAGATGGTGGTGCACTTTGGTGACTGAAGAGAGTGTGTGTGTAATACTTGTCAGATGCGTTTTATTGCTACCACTTCCCCCCTCTCCCTTCCTCAGGAGATGAGCATCTGCAAAATTGCAGTCCAAAAAAACCCCAGAAGTTCAGCTGTACTTTTAATGCGATATATCTGCTGTTGAAAACGAGATTTTGTGTTCTGGTACAAATCATGGATGTAATCCATGATTATATGATTAAATACTATGTATTTGACTACTCTTACTATCTTCTGGAACCTTAGCTTGACAAGTTTGAAAAACAGAAGTGAAGGAAATCATTGACCTGAGTTTTTTTGTTGTTTGGGGATTTTGTTTGTTTGTTTGGGTTTTTTGTGTTTTTAATTAGGTATTATTTGTTACTGCCTCTTTCCTTTTCTTTATAACAAAAACTAACTTCTAATTAGTTGCTGCAGTTAGATGCAAAGAGATGTTAGTGCAGGTTATTTTCTGTCCTCTGCAGTAACTTTACCTTTCTAGGACTGATGGTGTCACATAAAAGGTACTTGCTTGCTCTCATTCTGCGTGTAGAATTGGGCAAAATAAATGCATTCCTCTGGTTAGCAGTGCCCTCTGGGGGCTGAAGAAAATACTGTTTTCTTTCAAAGCTGGCAGTGGTTGACAGTGGAAAGAATAAATCCGATTCCTAATTTCTTTTAGTTGCAGGTTTAAAACCATTGAAGCGTGTCCTTGTTATTTTATTAAATTCTCATATTTGTGTAAGCTGGATATTCTAGTCCGTAAGTAGCTGGTTTACCTTTAAGAAAAACAAAAAAGTCTAGAAAGCAGGGATTTACTTAATCCTATCCACCACAGGACATGATTTATAACTACTCAATGAGAAGTAAAATCCTGTGCCTGCTGAAATTTCTGTTTTAAAGAAGCATAAAAAAATAGCAATTTATTTCAAAATGAAAACTCCCAGTAAACCAAAATTGCTGCTAACGCGTATGGAAGTGACTCTTAGGATCTTTCTAGATGTCCAGGCATCCACATGCTCTAGTATTTGTGCTAGTCCATGTCTGCTTTTACTTAGCAATTTTTTCCCTTGTTTTAAAGAATTACAGAGTTGATGGGGTATGAGCCAGAGGAACTCCTGGGTCGCTCAATCTATGAGTACTATCATGCGCTGGATTCCGATCATCTGACCAAAACACACCATGACAGTAAGTGAAAAGATGTATTTAAAGCCCTCCAACTACAAGAGATGAGATACAGCACCGGGGGAAAGCAAGCAGCAGAAGAACGAGGGCTTTCTTTTAATTGCAGATATGAATCTGCAGTGACTACTTATCTTAAACGGTTTCGTTTTTTTCTGCCTGCAATTAAAGCTGCTGTCCTTTTTCTGCTTGTAGTGTTCACCAAAGGGCAGGTGACAACAGGACAGTACAGAATGCTTGCTAAACAAGGTGGCTATGTCTGGGTTGAAACTCAAGCAACCGTTATATACAACACTAAGAATTCTCAGCCACAGTGCATAGTGTGTGTAAACTACGTGTTGAGGTAAGTTGAGCGGACATCGCTATTCTTTGTCATAATTTTTGTTGAAGATTAAGTCAGATACCGATGGCACTACATCCAAGAATGTAGTCCCCCGTTGAGTATGTTACGATGTTGCTCTCTCTCCTACCAGTAAAATTTTTGCTTTGAACACTGCCAGTCATAGGATTAGGAATTGTATTTGTAAACAGCAAATACTTTTTTGATCTAGTAATGTCAGTGGGAAGATCTCTGTAGGCAAAGGAGTAGAGGGCCAGCCTCTTCTGGACTGTTGTGATGGAAGCATTTGAGAATCTGTGTGCATTCTAGACATCTCTCTAATCTTTGTCCGCAGTCTGAAGCAGTTAATTTCACTAATAACTCTTAGTCATGGAGTCAGAGCAGCAGTAATGGTGTCTGTCTTAATCCCATTTATCTTTTTGTTCCTTAGAATTCCTCTTTTAATCGAAAACTTCAACTGAAGGCAGACTTGTTGACTGTTGTTCTGCAACTGTATAATAGTCCTAAATTAGTTTTGAAAAACTTTAGTGAATGTAGCAATATTAATCTGTCAACATATTGTACATGCGTTTAAAACAAAGAAAAGTGTTTTAGGAAATACCTAACTTTTTAATTTTTTTTCCTTACTTTCTCAGTGCTGTCAGAAAAGCATGTTTATTTTTGTTACTTTTTTTTGATTGCACCACAATTAGTGCTTGCTTTGTCTATTACATTCGAGGAAGGAATGAGTAAGAAAAAAAGAATTCTTAAAGCTCCTATCCTGGTAATTTTGTGGTGTCGTGTTTTTGGTGGGGTTTTTTTGCAATTGAACAAAACTGTTAAGCCCATATTTATTCCTTTTAGCTATTCTTTAACAGTCACCTTTCTCTCTGTCTGACAGTGGAATTGTTCAGAAGGACTTGATTTTTTCCCTTGGACAAACTGAGTGTATGCTGAAACCAGTGGAGTCTCCTGACATGAAAATCACCAAAATATTCAGCAAAGATGACCTGGATGATACCAACAGCCTTTTTGAAAAACTTAAACAGGAACCAGATGCTTTAACTGTGCTGGCCCCAGCTGCTGGAGACACAATTATCTCTCTAGATTTCAGCAGTAATGGTGGGTTTGCCTTTAAACTGGAGAGCATGCTTATTAGTAAAGTTAGTATTTTACAGCAAACTTCGAAAAATAACCTCCCACTATCACTTGCCTAGTGGTATTTCAGCCGCTGTTTAAATTTAATGAGGTCCATAGACACACTCAGTATTGTTACTTAGGTTGATGGTTTCTTTTAATTTTTATAGAGTCTGATGAACAACAATGTGATGAAGTTCCTTTGTATAATGATGTAATGCTCCCCTCATCCAGTGAGAAATTGCAGAATATAAATATGGCAATGTCCCCACTACCTGCCTCTGAAACTACAAAGCCACTTCGTAGCAGTGCTGATCCTGCACTCAATAGAGAAGTTGTATTAAAGCTGGAGCCAAAGACAGAGCCACTCGAACTTTCTTTTAACATGCCTCAGGTGCAAGAGCAACCAACCAGCCCTTCTGATGCAAGTACCAGCCAAAGTTCACCTGAGGTTAGTTGTGTAATTTGGATACGCTGTCCTTAAAATGTGCGTGTTGTTGGGGCTTGTGGAGCAAATCTGGTTAAAGATGCAGCCAAGACAGGAATATAAAATTATTTCTGAGTTGTGACTTAGTTAAGCTCGTGCCGTGATCTGAGGAAAAAGATAAATTTTCATACTGAGAATTATCTTTTCATTGAAGTGAGTCTTGCGAACGTGTGCAATACCACCTGGTAGAAATAAGAGCAGGTTGGGATTGGCCTTTCTATAAAAGAATGATTCAGAAACAACTTCTGTAAACAGCAAATTAATTACAGTAAACTACTGTAGAGGCTACTTCCAGGTTCCACCTAATCATGTGCTTCCCAAGTGGGGTAAATTTGAATGTATACTGATAAATGTCAGTGTTTTCCTTTCCCATTTTAATTTTGTGCAACTATACCTTGAAATTAGTTTTTTACATTAGAACATTTTTCAGAGACTCTGTAGATACAAGGCAAAATGGTGTAATGACAGATACTTAAAACTGTGCTCAAAATGTTTTCACAGCCCAGTAGTCCCAACGACTACTGCTTTGATGTGGATAATGATATTGCTAATGAATTCAAACTGGAATTAGTGGAGAAACTCTTTGCAATAGATACGGAAGCAAAAAATCCATTCTCTACTCAGGTAATGTACATTAACTTAAAATTCTGTATCATCTTAATACTTATTCACAATGTGCTTGTCTTTCTCTTAGAATGTCTTCAGGAACCTCCTTCCTCTTCTATGTAATTTTTTTATTAAAATAAATTGCAAAAAAAAATATTGTAAGGATTTGGTAAAAGGAAGAGCCTCGATGAAGAGAGGTTCTGACATATTTATAACTTTTACCTCTCGTGTTTTCCAGGAAACTGATTTAGACCTTGAGATGTTGGCTCCTTACATCCCAATGGATGATGACTTCCAGTTGCGCTCCTTTGATCAGCTATCTCCGCTGGAAAGCGGTTCTTCTGGCTCTCAAAGTGCAGCCACCATTACCGTGTTTCAGCAGACGCAGGCACCATCAAGTACTGCTGATGAAATAAAACCAGTGACAGAATGTGTGGATGACGTGAAGACGCTAATTGTTCCTTCATCTCCTGTCCACATAATCAATGAAACGAGTAGTGCCCCAGCATCACCGTATGGTGGGAACAGGAGTCGAACTGCATCTCCCATCAGAGCAGGAAAAGGAACATTGGATCAGACGGAAAAATCTTGTCCGGGAGCACCCAGTTTGCTAACAGTCACTCTGAATAAAAGGTATTTTAAAAGTGAAGCTTAAGCCCTAATATCTGTTCAAGAAATTAGAGAGAACACATTTTTAAATACTGCCAACTGTTGTATGTTGTCTTCGGCATTCTATTTCAAAGTAGAAATTGATACATTTAAATTTGGACGTTGCAAACAAGTTTGGGTTTTTTTTGTATAGTAAACTTCCCTAAAGTTAATTTTGCAGTAGCTTTTACATAAACATCTTACGTAATAGGCAGCTACTATATGCAAACTGTGTTCATAATTTTGTTCTGCTTGTGTATCTGACATGCAGCCTTTTTAAAAGAATGCAGTAGGCAATTTACAAGTAGTTATACCCACAAATATTTCTGGTGCTTTTCTTGTCCACTTTGTTATGAGGTAAGAGGCAACTGCAGTCTGTGTGCTACATGTATCGCTTTTAAAATGAGCAATATTTCATACTGATGAACTGTGTAGAATTTTGTCATGATAAGTATCTGCTACAAATGCCAAAGTCAAACATCAGACCTTTGATACATAGAAGCTTTATCTGTACACAGAAATATTCAGAATAGACTTTTCCTTACCCTTCCCTCCCTTCTTTCTGTTGAAAGTGAATTGCTGAACTTTTATGCTTTGGTTTTTTTTCTGCAAAGACTTGAAAATTTTTGTTATAACTCATTCTGAGCTTCACAGCAAGATTAAAAGCTAACATTTGCTATGCTCGTAGACAATGATTGTTGAAATGAGTCAATTATGAAAGAAAAGTAGTATAGTTCATAAATTCAGTTCTGTGATATTGTATGTAAGTGTCCACAAAAGAAGAATGGCTTGAGGATAGTAGAAACGTCTTAACAGCCTGAATCAATTTTTCTTAGATCTACTGCAATGGATGAAGAACTAAGTCCAAAGATGCTAGCTTTGCATAATGCTCAGAGAAAACGAAAAATGGAACATGATGGTTCACTTTTTCAGGCAGTTGGAATTGTGAGTTTTGTTTTACCATTTTAAAATATTCACTTTTAACCTTGCAATTTCTGAAATGAGGCATCAGTGCAGACTCCTGAGTTTACCTGTTGGTATGCAGTGGAATCTTGGGATCAGAGATAATTGTTCAATAGTGAAATTCCCACATACATGCAGATACTGCGATTTTAGTTTTCTTTTACTGTCAGCTGTTTCAAAAGTGCCCTCTATACCCAAGCACATTTCTTGATTAGGTAGAAGATACTCTTTTGTGAACATATATGTTCTTCAGTAGAATATGCATAAATGTAAGGCATCACATTTAAATTTATAATTGCCACATTTATTTCAGTTTTGAATTCAAACTCAATTTTTGTATTTGTGAATACTGGAGATAGTGTTCTTGTGCTTCTTTCTATGCTTTCATTTTTCCACCGAGTCTGATATTCCTTTATTTGATCAGATAACAAGACCACCTGAACCATAAGGGCGTAGAATTCATATAACCTAGCAAATGTATATTACTACCACTTTAATTTCATGCACACTCTCTCTAGTATTAGTGTGTGCGATTGTGAGTAGCTCATCATTGTCTGTCTTAGCTATTCAAAAGAAACTTTTGAGGTATTCTTAGGTTTGTGTCACTTAATTGGGGCTGTCCAGCTTGTTATTTTCTGCGAGGGTCTTTTGTCTCCATGATCTTTGTCTCTTACTGTCATTTCTTAATATTTTGAAATCTTGAGCTTTGCCGTTACATACTGTTATCTCTCTTCTTGCCTTCATTGCAAATTCCCACTTCTCTTAAGTTTTTGCACGGTTAATTCTTAGTTCCTCTACTGCAATGTAGCCTTTGAGATTCTTTGTTTCTCTAGTGGTCCATCTCCTAGGTGATCTCCATCCATCATGTCTTACAGCGCAGGATTATTTTTCTTCTGAACTATGAATTATTCCTGTGTTAGCATTCTGGTTTGGGCACGAGACAAACCATGGTATACTGTCTTTATCATTGCACTCCTCTAGGAGAGCTGAGAAAGCTTTTATATGTCTATTTTTTTCTGAGGCAAGCAGAATTTATTTTTAAAAAATAATCATACTTACGCCATTGTCTTTATTTGCCTAAATGCTTTGCACTTCCATGCATGTCCTGCTTCCAGTAGCCCTGTAAGAACTCAGCTCTGCAAGAAATTTTATTGCCTTTCATTACCTCTTTCTCATGCCATGGTGCTACGGCTGTCATATAGTGTTGCTGATAAAATATTCAAAATAGCATGGGATGTCATTAAATACACAGAACACCAGCATTTCTGTATTAACTGCTGTTATAGTCTTCAGGCTTCTATGCTTAGTGCCTTTTAATGCTTATAGGTTCAAACTTCATCCTTTGCTAAACCTTTTTCTTTTTTCTGTACCTGACAAAAGCGTTATAAATATTTTGATGGTTTGTGCACAGCCAGAAGCTGAATTGTCCAGGTAGCTGGGTATTACTGACACTATTTCAAGCAAGTGCTTTTGTTGTTTGGCTTCTTTCTCCGTAATGGATTTCTGAGTGGATGAACTAGGCCTTGCACATGCACAGAAGAAAAATGATGTTAAATCCAGGCTTATAATACATGGTATTCTGGGATTGTGCAAAAACCTGCCACAACTTCTTAGCTGTAAGGAAGCGGGACTTATTTTGCAGAGAGTGAAAATAAGTGAAGACAACAGTAAAATACTACTTCAGTTTTCTAGAAAACAGGAGAATTAGACAAGGGCAAGATGTGTTTTAGTAAGATTATGAAATAATGATCCATATAATTACACTGGAAAAGATATGCGCTATGTCTGTCCTAATATGAAGGGCCGTATTGCATTCACAGTAAAAAAACCCCCAAAACCAGCAACAGCGCAGGTGACTGACCTTACTATGAAATGCAGCTTCTAAGTCTGAGTTGTTTAACTATCGCTTCCATTGTACAACTGTCCTTGTGACTTGCATGGATGTTTTATAACCTGAAAACTATGTTCTTTACTATTTTTAAGTGTTCAGGATAATGGCACCTGAGATACCTTTTCCTCTTTTTGCAGCAGTCGGTACTACTAACAAGACAAAACTGTGCAGATTCAACTACTTTTGCTAGCAAGCTTGATACTAAGATGGCATTTTTTCCTTCCATCCCATCTGTTTTAGTGGTAGCTGCTTCTTACTTATCCTAATTATATGGAGCCCTTAAAAGCTTTCTAATCTCCGTATCTTCTGTGCTGCTGTCAAAACAATATGCTAAGGAGCCCTATCTGCAATAGAATGGCTTAAGACTGCATTCCCCACAAGACTTGGGTCAGATGGCTTGGTGGCAATAACTGGAGTGCAAGCAGAATTTACATCTTTAAATTTAGATAGAATCGACCTACCATGGTTCCTGAATCTCCTGTCTACACTATTAATTCCAGTGCAGAAAACCATTAGAGACCTCAGTTGAAAACCTGATGCTTACTCACAGAAGCGCAGTGGTAATTAACTGGGTGTGTATGTGTCCATGTACATGCTAATCTTGAGCATGGTAACTGATGATAATCAGGACTTAGTAATTGTTTTCTGTAAGGGAAGTAAGGTCTTGAAATCTGATTCAGTTTTCTTTTAAATAACTTTCAAGGCCAGTGTACTTGGAAACAGATTTTTCCCCAAGCTCTGAATGAAGTCCACTTTAAATTGTAACAATGCCTACATTAGTTATTAGTGACAGGAGCTGTTAGTTTGGAAGAGGGATGTGGAGGGCTAGAAAGATACAGTAATCAATAAAGAGGATTTATTTTATTTCTTTCTAGGGGTATTTATTCCAGCAGACAGGTGACGGTGGAGGAAATGCATCACTTGCTTGGAAACGTGTAAAGGGATGTAAAACAAATGGTCATAATGGAGTGGAGCAAAAGACAATCATTCTACTATCAACTGGTTAGTATTGGCTCTTTTTAATAGGTAGAGGAGGGTGGAGGGAGGCCGTGTGAAAGAGAACCGAGGGACAAAAACATCCAGACCTACCTCCTTTATGAGCAATTTTGGAGGAAAGGTTAAGCATGGCGAATAAAGTGCACTTTTTTTTCCTTCCCCTCCCTCTTTAGACATAGCAAGTAAACTTCTAGGGCAGTCAATGGATGAAAGCGGACTACCCCAACTCACGAGTTATGATTGCGAAGTAAATGCTCCCATACAAGGCAACAGAAACCTGCTACAGGGTGAAGAACTGCTCAGAGCTCTGGATCAAGTTAACTGAGCTTTCACAGTACTTGTTCCTTTTTTTGGACACTGGTGAATCATCACCTAAAGCAGTCTATTTATATTTTCTATATCTGATTTTAGAAGCCTGGCTACAGTACTGCACTAATTCAGTTAGTTCAGTTTTGATCCCCTTTCTACTTATTTTGACAGTCTTTTTAATATGTTCTTTATGTAACAATAACTCAAACTATAGTGCATTTTTATAATTCTTTGGTACATACACTTTTAAGTCCATTACATTTAAAACACAATTGCAGTAGCAGCTTTGAAATATGCACCTGATTTTAAAAAAATATTTATTTTTTGGCTGGGGAGTTGGTCACCAAAAATTATCATTGGTAAAATGTCACCACAGGAGAAACTGGCAATACTTCCATCCTGCTCTTCATAGGTAGCTGGAAAACTTGTGCTCTCTTACTCTTTATGTTCAAATAAGTTTTTTATTTTAATAATTTTTATAAGAAACAACAATGCTTTGCAGCAGTGCATTGTAGCCACAGTCGCACAATATATTTTCTTAAAAAATACCAGCAGTTCCTCATGCAATATATTCTGCATTTATAAAAACTAGTTTTTAAGAAGAATCTTCTTTTTGTTTGCCTATGAAATCATGTTTAAACCTGGATTATGTCATTATTTTAGTCACATTGTAATATAAATTGTTCTTAAATGCTGTCTTATGCTTTTGACTTAAATGAGTATGGTTAGTCAAAGGAAAGGCTTTATCTGGAAAGGGCTAGCAGCATTTTATTTGGATACGTTCTCAATTTAGAGAGAGTTTGATGTTCTTAAAGTAGTCACTTTGCCAGCTTAAAAAAAAAAATTCCCTGCCTGTAGTTGTTGAAGTTAATGCTAATATTGTGTATGATCTTAAATCTAAATGTTCAGCTTACCCTGTGTGGTATAGGTGATATTTCAAGCAGATTGTAAAACATCTTGCATTGTTAGCAAAGTTTTATCTAGTACATCATTGAGTTGCTCAATACTTTGATGTTTTGGTTTTATGCACCTTGTTGCTATTAACATCCATATGTTTTCATGTAGATTTCAATAACTTGAATATATTTAGAAGCCTTTTTATTTAGAAATATATAGTTGTCACAAACATCTTATTTTCCTATATGTACTGTACAAAACCTTCATTCACTCATTCTTTTGCTCTTTGTGGTTGGATCTAACACTAACTGTATTGTTTTCTTACATCAATAAACCATATGTGGACCAGGCCCCCTTGGGGAGTGTGTTATCTGAGAGAAATGAGATAATTTATATTTTTGTTAGTGGTTATTGTTCATCCGTGTTCCCTTTTTAACTTAGAGTTGATTGGAAATCACTGCTTCCTTATTTTGATTGTAACATCTCCATGTTAATTATTTGAGCCTATTCGGTACTGAGGTCTCCTAGACAGTGTTGTACTACCGCTCGCCAAAGATGTTAAATTCTTAAATCTGTTATCACACCAGTTAGCAAACTTGAAGAAAGTGAGGAGACAGCGTATTTGTGTTACTTTAGAGTGGAAAGATTCTTCCTTATGAACAGCTTAAAGGCTTGTCTCTGGAAGCTTTATCAAGGTAACACTGGAAAGCAGGAAAAAGTAGAATTCACAGGAGTGATCAGAGATGGATTTTTTTTATCAC
Source organism: Phoenicopterus ruber ruber (assembly GCA_009819775.1). NCBI lineage: Eukaryota > Metazoa > Chordata > Aves > Phoenicopteriformes > Phoenicopteridae > Phoenicopterus > Phoenicopterus ruber. Next base: position 7,984,904 of record CM020219.1, read on the forward strand.
AAAACTGCATGATTGAAAAAATGAAGCTGGTACTTGATGGTAACGCTTGTTCTGTATTCTTGTGCTGTTGACCCAGTAACTTTGACCAGGTGACTCTTCTCATTTCGCTGTCACGAAACACGATGCTACTGATAAATGTGTAAATAGGATCAAGATAGTCTGTGCATTCTTCAAACTATTTTAAGAAATTCATCTCAGTGTAAGAAATCAAATGTGGAGTGTCACAAGAGTTATTTTGGGTTGTTTTAGAAACTTTGGTTTCATTGGACTCTTCTGAAATCAATGTAATGGTACATAAGCTTAACCTGTTTTCTGAAATTACTGTTACTGTTTCACTGAAACAAGCACTTTTCAAACTGACACAACTGTATTAATTAAACTTAATGGAGACTATTAGCTACCAACTAAAAAAAAAAGATAAGGCACTGGTAGCAGAAGATGGTTGCATACTTCTTACAGTTTGAGTAAAGTTGCACAAAGGAGGAAATGTGTAGGTGCACTAAGCTAGAGTTGAAGCTTCATGCAGAGAAAATTTTGAATATATACACCTGCTACTGATACTAAAGACTTTTAATGCAGCTTTTAAGTGTACAAAGCTTACAAAGTTCTCTGGATCAAAGCAGCAGAGCTACTGCATACCTGCTGTGTGAAGTTTCTTGGATGGCATTCTTTCCGTGGCCCCTCTTTCTCCCTCAGCAGTAAAAGGTTTAATAGTGGAGTTGCTAAAGGCTTGGGGAAAGCACGGGCTGGTACGGGCATCCCTTATGCTTAGCTCTGCAGGGAGTGACGTGGTGCTTCTGTGAGAGAGTGAGCAGAGTCTTGTAGACATGCGAACGGTACAAGTGGGGGTTCTGCTTTTCTTACTTCCCCAGCAAGCTTTGGCCTGGCCTGGTGGGTTATTCCTTTTCATCTCCCCAGAGAAACTTCGTACCTTCCTGCTTGATGTTCTGTTACCCTCTTGACCTTATTTTGGAGGAGCCTGACCTGTTTGGGTCTATCGGTTCCTCTTCAGTGTACTTTAAGAGGGTAGTAAATTTTCATAGAGAAAAATCCATGTTAAAAAGAGGAGAAAACTTAAGTGACTCACGTGATGTATGGTTATGAGCCTGTTGGAATCCTCTTTGGTCTTAATGACAGCAGCTGTGGATTTAAATGAGCCGTGTTTCATTTAAGAATCTTCCCAAGCCTCACATTTTTTTATTATACACAATAACAAGGCATAGCATTTTGTTTACTGTCCTGGTAAAAGTGACTGAAACAAGCAATTAATGGAATGAACTGCAGTAGCTATATTCGTTTACTCTAGGAAAAAACAAACAAACCAACCAAGAAACCCCACCAGACCTCCTAGAGACTCTGAAGAAAGCATGGAAAAGTAACAGCAATTGCTCGGGCCTCGTAAGAGCTTTGCTAAATGCAGATGCGAGTTTGCGAAATCTAGAAGTACACCTTTTAGCTGCTTTTTTTGTTTGTTTTTGCTTTTTTTTTTTTTTTGGCTTAGACTCTAGGAATACACAGCCTGATTCTAAACCTATTTAGGAGGACAAGCTTCTAGAATAAATTAATTTCTAAATGTTTTCTTAGCAATTTCAAATAATTGCTGACTTGCTATCTTTTAAAATGCTGAGGCACTACGTTAGGGTGTTTTTTCTTTGCCAGTAGTAAAGAAGAAACTGTAGGTAGGTAGTGTTTCCTTCTGCATGCAAAACATGCTAATTATGTGGAAATGATAAACTGAAGAGAGTAACAAAGTTAGCTTCCAGAAGGTTATTGCGACTACAGCAGTAGTCAAGCCATGCTGCCTTCATGGCATAGCACAACTGTTATTTTTACGTATGGATTCTAATTGATGTTTTTATCAACAGTGATGGTTTTGTTCAAAGGTAAAGGAATTTTTAAACTAGTATTTATGATGACCTCATTTGTTCCTTTACCTGAAAGAAGTTCTAATTAAGTACAGCTGTAGCTCCCAAGAAGTCACTCAAGCCTGCTGTCCAGTAACTTGATCTTGGGTGTAATATGCTGAGTAAATTATGGCAGCCTGGAGTCCAAAGTACACCCTTCTAACATACCTTCCTCCCATGTAGTCAGGTAGGCTCGGACTGTTTGTCGATCTTTGAAAACCTTTGGGTGAAATGGAAACAATTTGCTATTAAATTTCCTTTTCTCTGTGCCTGTGTATGCACATTAAACTCTCACATTAAAGAATCGCAGATTAAGGCCAGAAAGAACAACTGAAACTCTACACGTAACACTGGTGGCAATTTCAAGACTTCAAAGCTTATTTTGAATGAATTGGTCAACTCAGCTTCCAATAAAATAAGTGTAGGAATCAAAAAAAATCTGATGATTACAGGTTAAACTACTGCATATTTAATAGTAATTTTTCATTATTTAAAAGCTGTTACACTGCTGCAGGAACCGCTGCCTCTGCTGAACAGTGCCCGTGGAAGTCCTGAGTACCAGGTCCCTGGGAACCGGGCTATAGCGGGATGTGCCTCGGGTCAGCCACCCGCTCCCCTCCCCTCTGATGAGCTGCTGCTGACCAGAACACGCATCTCCCTCAAATGTCACTGCACTCACGCACATGATTCAAACTGTAATTGTCCAGCTTGAAAATAAACATTTCACAGGCCAAGAGTACTTTGTAGGAAGACCATTTTCATAGGAATTCATGTGAGTTGGGTATCCAGCTTTCATTAAAAATACCATTAGCAATTAGGCATTTGACTCCCTGGAAAGCTCCGTTCTGGAGAACTGTGATTTTTTGACCCAAATTCTAGAAATGAGTTCTCATTTTCCTTCTGCTTCCCTGTTTACCTTGAGCAAGGCTTGCCAAGTTACCAAAAAGTTAGAGAGTTTGCTACTGGATTTATACAGTATGGCAGATTTTGTGAATAATAGCAGTATTCTCTCATGAAGAAGTGGTATATTTTAATGGAATTCTTTTTTGGAACCAAGTACAACGTATTGCAATTGATATTTCTCTTGAAACATTTTGACATACTTGTGACTGTATTTCTTTTTGATTGTGTAACAGTATAAAATTCAATAAAAGAGAGGGTTTGTTTCTAATTTGTGACATCTGTGATCTTTCTGTTCATCCGTTATCCCTGTTCTAAAAGATGGAGATTGTAAAACCAATTTTTAAAGTGAACTAAATAGCCACTATGCAGCGTAACTAAAACTCCTTGCACGTTTGAGGTCTGACTTACCTACAACTGAAGTCAGAAACTTTGACACTAAGCATACATGTGGTCTGTTTTCCAAAAGCATTTATAAATGCTGTCTTGCTCTTAGAGCTGAATCCTGTTCACCTTAGACACAGTGGTTATCCCACCTGAATTAAGCAGACCACATGCATGGACAAAAGAGGTTAAGCGTACAACTTAACAAGTCGGGCATTAGGGACTGTGGAGGCTTTCCTGAGGGAAGAAAGAGAGAAGAGAGCAACAGCTACAGAGCCCGAGGGACAGAGAAATTCTATGAAACCTCTCTGAGTAACCACATCAAGAATGCCCTTAGTAACAAAACAGAAAGTAGTTAGAAGCCCAGATGACACCTCCAGGTGATTTCAGTCACTCTCAGTACATGCAAATAACCTGGCAGGATCTTGTGACTCTTGCTGTCTTGTCAAATCAATACCACTTCCTATTGCACAGATTAAAAATCTTTAGCAACGTTTTTGTTTTGTTGGGATGTCTGAAAGCAGAAGGCTTGTGCAAGTGCTGCCACAGTAGAATATGAGCTGGTCACTTGGTATTAGTGATACATTTGCACATACAGAAGTTTGAATACAGTATGTAATAAAATACATCCATGATTTATTTTCATAAAAATCCATGAAAACATGATTTATGTTCATGTTTTCAATTTGAAAGTGTGTTCTAATACAATCATACAAGGTATTTAAAAAAAAAAAGTTGTCTTGTGCCATGTGCAACTGGAGAACCCCCTGTTATTTATATCTATGCAGGATAAATGGCTTTATAACTTGCAACTTATAAGCGAGGAATTAGTAGGGCAAACAGGACTTCATCCTTTTGTTTAGGAGTTAAATAAGAATACGAAGAAGATACAGTAAGCAGCACGCTCTTCCTTACATCATCTAATTTTTTTTTTTTTTAGTTTGGAAGGCAGTCTATTAAGAATTAAAATGTACTAATGAAAAATCTGAAGGAGCACTAGATGAAAATACACAATTTATCAAGAAGAGTAGAGTATTAATTAGCCTAAAAATTGTCACTGTATTTCATTGTATACACCACAGAAGGGGAATTCTACAAAGAGACCCTATTGGGTTTTTTTTTTTTATTCCTCTGCGTTTTCAGTCTTTACACTGTAGCCAAACTTTCTGCAAGGAAAGACTTAGCACACGTTAACATATGGGCACAACAGCCTCATCCTCCCTACATCTTACATCATCTCACGCAAGGAACGAGTTATGATACGCAGCCCCATCTGCCTCAGAAAAAAAAGAAATTTCTGTCTAGCATTTCTTGAAACACCATCTCTAAGAAATCACAACACTCACTGGACGCTTAAAATACACAAATCAGAAAACACACTCAAGCTTTACAAATTCGGCATCACTCTAAACCCAAGCTCCTCTGCTCCTTTTAAATTAAGGGGTAACTCCTGTAACTAAGTAGGGCTTGGCTTGACCTGTAAGTAATGATGAACTCGCTCCACGATGTGTCAATTATTAACTTGCTTGTGCTTTGAATCCTGAAGTCCATTGAGGGGGAGGAAGTACATTATAACTGTTTTCCCAACAGCCTTGGCATTCTGTTTCAAAATCAATCTGCTGAAGACAGGTGCACATACTGGATGAACGGGGTCACTGCACTATGTCTCTAAACGTGAATTGAAATGATAGATGAAAATGTCTTGTCTTTTCAGAAAAAAAAACCCAAAAAGCCAACCCAAACCCCGGCAGGTGCAGCTCTCCCCCTGCGGCTGCTAAAACCTGTCCCGTTCATAGGTAACAGCTCTGCCAATGCTTCTGTTCCCATCATCAATGAAAGCGGCAATCAGTGGTGCTTACAGACAACAGCCGTTCAGCTGATGGCCATTCATTTCCTACTCATCTATAAAGGCAGCTAAAGGCTGGATTCCAGCAACCTTTTGGGAAACAATGGATAAGGAAAGATGCTTTTGTGCCTGAAGCATTGTGGAACCTACTGTCATTGTAGGAGCTGATGGCTTCAAGTGCCTAGCTTTGAGGAGCGACCGTTGGATCAGTTAGTTGATGCTAACGGTGAAGTGGAGAACATCTCAGTACTAGAGCCAGCAAATTTAAAATTCATTTCGCAGTGCGTGATTATTTGAGAAAGCGAGATGAGAATCTTTAATCTGATCATGGTGCGAAACTCCTGCAGGTTTAAATATCCTCCCAAAGGCATCACACACTGCACCATCCCATGCATATTCGCTACTTTTTCCACATGCCTTTTCTCACCCGTTAGGGTTCCCCCGGCGCAGGGTCCATCTCCCGCAAGCCGAGCTCACAGCCCCCCTCTGCCCCCACGGGTGCAGAAGCACTCGGGCGCTCTCCTGCCAAGCCCGGGGACCTGCTCTCCGCGCAGGTGCTGCTGCTGCCCGGCCCCGCTCCCACAAGACCGCAGGCTGCCCGCAGCCCGTCTCCGGCCAAGCCCTGGCCGCGGAGGCGATTCCGCCCGCGGGCGCTGATCACGGCAACGACGCCCTGAAGCCAGAGCCGCGTCCCTGAACCCTCTTGGGAACTGCCGGAGGGCTGCGGTGCTTCCCGGGCAAGACGGCACCAAAAACGACTCCCCCAGAAAACGCCTTGCGACCGCCCCGAGCCGGTGCTCACCGCTCGCCCGCCTCCCCCCGTCCCGCGGGTCCGTACTCACTCGGGGCGCGGGGGCTCTCCGACGCCGACGCTCCGCTCCCCAGCCGCCTCAGGAGCTGCTCGCACCTACGTGCGCGGGGAGCGCAGGGCAGGAGAGCGCCCGCCGCCCGGCTCCGCGCCGCCGGCGAGGCCGCGCCCACCCACCCTACGTGCGGCTGGGCAGCCGCGGCCCCCTCCCCGCCCGCCCGGCTCGCCCCGGCCGCCTACGTGTGGCCGTGCATGCGGGGAGCGGGCGGCACGCCGCTCCTGAGCGCAAAGGGGGCGGCCGCCGGATGATCCCCTGCCCGCCGCGCCCGCTCAGGCGGAAACGGAGCTTCCCGCAGCCGCCGAGCCCCGCGGGCCGGCCCTGCTCCCCGCCGCCTGCGAGCAGCGTTGGGAGGGGGGCACCCGCCCAAACGGCCCTCGGCAGGCGGGCTACGGGCGGCAGTGGGGTGCCCCGCGCCGGAGCCGCAGGCAGCGCCGGCAGAAGCCCTTCGCGGGGAACAGCCGGCCGGGAGCGTGGCAGCGCGTCACGTCCACACGGTCGCGAAGTGCGGGCGCAGCCACGGCCCCGTTGGCGGGCAGCGGGGTGCTGCCGGGCCCTCCTTCCCCTCAGGAGGGCCCCGGGCCTGCCGGGCTGCGGGCCGGCGAGCTCGCTGGGGGACTTCTGCGGGGACAGGGGCGGGGAGCGCCGAAGCCCCACCGGCATCCCCAGGCTCCCCGGGGCTGTCGTACGGCGGCGGCTGCTGGCCGAGCCCGCCAGCCGCTCCGCCCAAACTCCATCTTCCCTCGGGCTGCTCCCCGACTGCGCCCCGGGGCCGGCCGAGGGGCGCGCCGGCCTCTGTGCCTGCGGACCAGGCTCGCCCTCCACGGCGCGGGGCAGGAGGGACGGCTGCCCGTGGCGGACGGAGCGAGCGCCTGCCACCGACGGAGCCTCGCCCCGCCACAGCGGTGTCGGGGCCGTCCTCCCTGACGGGGAAGCCCGGGCTGCACCTCCCAGCAACGGGGTGTGCGCATGCGCGGGGAGCTGCGCAGGCGCCCCGGGGGTGTTGTGGGGCGGCTGCGCACGCGTGGGGGGCGCGGAGCGGCGGCGGGATGAGCTCGGTGCCGGGGCTGCAGGCGGACTGCGAGGAGTTGCTCGGCGCCTTCCAGGAGGCCGACACCGTCCGCTTCGAGCGCTTCGCCGAGCTGTGGCGGGAGCGCCGCTTCCACACCATCTTCTAGTGAGTGAGGAGCCCCGGCCGGCCCCCCCGCCGCCGGGCCCGCGCTGCCCTCCGGGCCGCCTCCTCAGCGGCCTGCCCGCTGCGAGCCGCCCTCAGCGGCGCCAGCTCGAAAGACACCGCGTCCGGCCGCCCTTTCGCGTCTCTCTGCGCGGTGCTCGGCCGCTGAGCCTCGCCTCAGAGTCTGTCTTCCCCCTCCCAAAGCGCACACCTCCCCGCTGCTGAGCTTGCCCCTTGGTAGTACCGGGGACCTTGAAGGGGGCGTCGGGGAGCCGCGTTTCCCTTCGGGCATAGCTTTGGGGAAAGGTTTGCCTGGCTGGTGTGTAGGTAAATGGCAATGAAGCATGGGCCCCCGCGTAATACTGAAAAACAGTTACTAGTTCAGTTTATTTTGTATATTAGTAATGTATGTGATTTGAACACTGACGCCTCAGGGAGCTTGATGCAATCCTCGTGAGATTAAAAAATATGATGGTAGGACATTGCATTCTTCATTTCAGATCTAACTTAATACAGGGAATTTCACACAGTACTGTGTGAGAACGTAAGGTCTGGCTGTCTTTGAAGACTTCCCAGAACTTGGGCCCTATGATAATATGTTTTAAAATACCTAAAGTTTGTTTCTGCATTATGGATTTTCTAAAGCTTGCACTTTCATAATTACTTGCTTTAACGTGCTTCTTTTTTGTTTATTTCAGTGGTAGAATAAGAGCTTTGGAGAGGAATAAGCTCACCAAGAAGACTTTAGAACTGGCACAACAATATTTCTTGCCCCCATATGCTTTCCAGATTCGAGTTGGTGCTCTGTACCTTTTGTATGGGCTCTATAGTACACAGCTCTGCCAGCCAAAACAAAAGGTAATTGTTCTTGAGGTTTTGTTCTCAGGAGATACTAGGCACAAGATATATGGTATAATTCCTTTTACTTTGTCAGCATAAATGGGTAGGATATTTCCTCTCACTTTCTTAAAATAAAAATATTTAGAACCAGGTGCGCTCTTTGGAAAAGACAGCCTTTCAGACACCTTTGAGTTTGAGAAATTACGTACTGGTAACTAAAATATGCCTCCTAAATTGTAGCTGTGGTCTCAGAAATCTTGTTTGCCAGGTAGGAAGCTCTTTGTTCAAAAATGAAGACGACTAGCTTTCAAAATAGGAACAGAGAATGTGCTCAGCAGCTGTGGTCAGAACTCTGTTACAGCCTCAGTTATTCCTTAGAATTTCAACAGAATGAAGACTGGCTGAATTATTTCCAGTTCATGTTAATCAGAAGTGGAAGTGGAATTTGTAAATAGGTTGAAAGGGCGAATGCCTGAATGACATGCCTCCTTGCTGCTTTTAGGACAGGAGACTAGTATATAGAGGAGTTGGAAACTCAGTGCAAGGGGAAGAGATTACTTGGAAACTGTGATGTATGTTGTGTGCGTGCGCACAATTGAGTCCAAAGTCTTTGAATGAGAAACTGAAGTTTAAGTAGTCTACAATGATGTCGTTACATCTCATATCAGAGAGGTCAATACCTTTTATGGAGATGAATTTAGGCAATTTTAAAACCACTGCTACATAGCAACTCTTAGAGAGTACAGGAGTTATCGACGATAACTTAGAAAATGAAGTGGGCAGAATAGATGTGAGAGGAGGGAAAGCAAGAAATAAGGGAGAGAGGCTTTTGTCAGGATTTTACTGGCAGCAAATCGTGGTATGAGTATTGTTTCCTAATCATCTAGTGAATGGGAGTCTCCTAGGTGTGTATTGTCTTTCAGACACCTCAGAATGTGAAGAATTAACTTTTTCAAACGTCAAAAAGGATTTGTGTTCAATGTCATTGTCAAAGAAAGAAACTGCAGTGAGAATATTTAACACATCAATATAATAAGCTTGTCTACATAAAACTTTGATAGTAGTAACAAATGTTGTAATAGGATCCTCTCTAGTTCTGTGATCGTGTGACATGTTACACCCTAGACATTAAGTATTGCATATAGTATAACATGATTGCAGTAGTCAGCTGAATTCATTTTTATTTGTTGAAAAATGCAGGTCAGTATAACAATATATAACTGTTTTGTTGCAGATCAGAATTGCACTCAAGGACTGGCCTGAAATCCAGCGATTTCAACAGGATCTGATAGACTCCCAGCATTATGATGCAGCATACATCTTTAGGACACTGCGACTTGCCAGAGCGTTCCATTTCACTGCAATGCCAAAGCTAGTGGGTTATTACATTAACGACTTAACGATTTTTAATAAAATATCTTTAGCTTTCAATGGCTGTTGGTTCAACAGCACTCATGTATTTAGTTTAGCTTTGACGCTGTGTTGAAATGTCATATGTCTTGCTTTATGTAGCTAGGTATGTGATGTAAAGCTTAGAGGATATTTCAGTCTAGCATGCTTCTTACCTGAAAATATTTTTTCAGAATCTAATCTTCTTAGTAGATTTGAGGTGTCTTATAATTTGTGCAAATGTCAAGCTCCTGAGTTTGGCTGCTGGATTAAATTCTTGACTAGGGAATAATTTTTGCAAAGTGCTGACTCTGAGCACTTGACAATAAAGCTGCATACTGTTGTTGATGAGATGGTTTTATGCCTTTCAGCGTCTCTTGATGGTTGGCTATGCAGTAAGAATTTTCAAGAGGAGGTGCTATTTTAAGTTTGCTGTTTAAGTTACAAAGCCTTGTCTCTTGCTTTAGCTAAACTACAGAACTAAGAAGAAGATTCAGGAAAATGAATTTAAAGAAGAATTTAAGGACCCAAGTAACAGAGTAAACAGCCTCATCACTAATGATGTTTTGGAGGTACCGTAATTTTTAAACTACAGATTAATCACTGGAGGTTTTCTTTGTTTTGTTTTTCTTCTGTTGTCCAAGAGCTGTAACTTCTCTAATTAGCACCATCTTGTCCTTTGTAAGTCGTCTTCTGGAATGCGGACTAGGGTAATGGTCTGTAATTTTACCGAACACTCAGAAACATGACATTTATTTTGGAAGAATTGTGGTACTTTTTTCAGTACTGAAATATGCTCTAATATTTTGTGGCTTTGCCTCAGTAAGATGTAAAAGGGGAAGAGTATAAATGTTTAACTGTCACTTAGGCAGAGAAAAATGGAAAATGGTGGGTGGGGGGAAGCATGTTTTGATATGTCTGCAGGTTGCAGCTGGAGGCTTGATACTTGTGGTAATATGAATTTACTTATCTGGAAGTGTATAGCCTTCTCTAACCTTTATTTCTCCTTTTAAATCTTTGTTTTGTTTAATATATAATACATTTTATAAAAAATTGAGTAATTCACGCCAGGTATAGATCTTACATTGCTCATTATGGCTCAGTAGTAGATCTTTGTTTACAGGTTTTTCCATTTGCTGCTAGAAAATATCATCAGTAAGGTTGACTACAGTGGTACAAAAATCAGTAATCTGTGAAACGACAGGGTGAGAAGACCTGCTTCCTCAAAAGGAGGAAGTAAAATGCTTCCTCAAAGAGATGACTATAGATCATCATATTGGAATGAAACCTCTATGAACACTGATCCTCAGTATCACTGAGACTACCTTCTTGGTTTAAATAACGCAAGATACTCTTTCTTCATTTGCTGATTTGGTGGACTGGTGGGACAGCACTAGGCTCCCTAAAACTGAACTGATCTAAACAGAATCTGTTTCTAACACTCCTGCTAGTTCAGTGGTCTCCTTAGAAGGATTTGTATAACCCTGGTTTTGTTCATTGAAGACTAATACTGCTTTACTGCTGCAATATTTTTTTCCTGAAAAGAGTATCTTTTTTTATTTTAGGAACTGATGAATATTCATGATCACTATCAGAAAATGAAGTGTGTCATTTCAGCTGACAAATCCCAGCCAGACAAGGCCCTGAGCTTGATAAAAGATGATTTTGTAGTTACCCTTAAAGACATAACCTTGGAACATCAGGAATGGCAGCAAAACAGAATGGTAGGCAATATCAACCATTATGCTGTGGCAATTTAGCAGATTGCATGAACGTGCAAGAACCATCTGTCTTAGTGTAACTACCTCTGAGCCTACTTTGTAAATCTCAGACTTCAGTAGAAGGAACTGTAACACTGAAAGACGTGGAATGAGTAAAACCCTAGGCAGAGTTATGGTATGGGTAGAAGGACATGGACTTGTACGTGGTACTGCCTCTATGATAACATAAATGATTGCTGAGAGGTAAGCCCTGGAAGATGTAATTTATGGGCAGTATTAGATTGACCATATGAAATACCTTTGTAACACTTTTTCTTGGATCAAGGAAAGGCCATAGCATAAGATTGATAAAGAAAATCAGCATATGTGTAAATATTTGTTTTGTTTTTCACAATTTTTGTATTTTAGCTGCCTTGTATATGACAGACGTTTAAAAAAATTATTTTGTGCCTTTTTTTTTCCCCCAGAAATTATTCCTACATGCCAAAGAAACTGAAGAAATATCGAACAAAAAGGAAGAAGGGACTGTGCTAGAATCAGAGGTAAGAAAAATGAACTATAGTTTGCTACATTGTGCAGGCAAAATCTGGTGGTTTCTTGACTTCAGATCACAGGCTAAGCACTGTATGTCAAAGCTCGATAATAGTGTCAAAGTAAGTAAGTTCCAGGAATAGCTGGTTGGGTTGTTTGGTTGTTTTGTTTTTAAATAGTGTTGTTTTCTGTTAAGCTGTGAGCATTTACTGCTGTGATAGCTCTTAGATACCTGCAATAAAAAGCTATGGTCTCTTTCAGATAAGGAGGCAGAATAACTGTATTTTCTTGGCCAAACTCCGTTATGGTTCCTCATGGAGTTTCAGCTAAAAGCAATATCCATTTTTTTTTAATGCTACAAAATTCTCTCATGATGTACTTATCTGCTTATTTCAATTTTGAATTTGAGTAAGGAGTGAAGTTTCAAATTTGATTTTTCTCCTCCTGGACTTTGTGAAGGCAACCAAAATTATGCTCTGTCTTTTTAATGAAATTTGAACTTTTTTTTTTAAGTAACAGTTTGGCAGCATTCTAATATGGCTCTAATTCTAATATGGCTCTAATTCTAATATGGCTCTAATTCTAATTATAGAATTATTGCTGTAGAGAGAGATTGCTCAAGTAATAGTCTGATTTCATATTTCAATATTGTTAGAATATGAAAACTTTTTCTGACTGATCTCTTGTTTCTTTGTAGGGTTCTGAAAGAGCAAATGCATTGGCTAGAATCAAATACAGGTCTTACTCTGCAGTTGTTGAGGTAGGTATAAAATTTGATGATAGGGATGTATTTATTTTTAAATAACAATTTTAAGTGCCAGTTTAATGTAAATGGTGGGTCTGAAAGGAGTGAGTTAAAATTGCACTCTGTAGTTCAACCTTTGAATGTTCTGATTTTCCTAATGCTGGGGAAACCTGAAGTTCTTATTATTCCTGTTAGATTTATGGAAACAATGCAGATACGGTCTATGCTTGGGGGATTTTAATTTACAAGGTATCTTTTAATGTCTATTCTCTGTTTTTTAAGTAGATGGAATTTTAAATAGATGGAATAAAAATACTTGCTAGTTTAATTGCTTAAATTCTGTGAAGCTTAGATATTGGAATCTCTGAAGATGCTTGTGAAGATAGAGCTTGGGGGTTGGGAGTCAGTTGGGAGTTCTTGGAAACATTGTTTCCAACTGCTACTTTAAAAATATTGTTGATTTGTCTTTTTTATAGCAGGCCTATGATAAACATTACATCTTTCCTTGTTTATTAAAATCTCTTATTGGAAAGTGCATTATTAAACAAAACAGAACTCTGTAATGTACAACAGTCCAGACTTGTGAATATGCAGTGATAATGTTTTCTAGGCATCTAAGCAAAATATGACAGTAAAGAAGCTTTGTGATGCAGCGGTTTTTGGAAGTGTTCCTTTTGCTTGCACACAGCGGTGCGGGTTGATGCCAACAGAGAGCGGTTTGAAAAGAAAGGAATGTTTCATTACCTGAATTATAAGTGACGCATCCATTAAATCATAGAAGGGCATTGTCCTGTTAAACTGAAGAACAGTAACTAGTGGGAGTTTCCCTTCCCTCCCTCCTTTCCCAGCCTCGACATATGAGGAAGTTGATGCTTTGGTCCTTGCTGACCTGTGAAGTACTGGGTGATGTACAGCAATATGTGGCTGTAGCAGTTTAGCTTTTTTGTATCATTCATATCCATGTTTTGGTTCTAGGCTTCCAAATCCAGAAGACATCGTCAAGTAAAATTAGAATCTTCTGAATCGGGATCGAATTGTGGGAAATCTCCAAGCCGAAGTAAAAAAAACAGTAGGAGACCGCAGCCAGCAAGGAGTAGGGGTGCTGTGGAAACCAAAGGTATTTCTCCATTGTATTTGTGGATCTGGAGAAATTGCAAAAGTTTATGCATTGCTTTGCTAGCCAAGGCAGCTGTGTTAAATGTTACTGTTGATTAGTGGAGGTAGAAGATTAAAGAAATGTTTTGTGATACCAGTGTCGTAATTGAACCTTTCTGTCCGTTTTCTGCAGTCTGGTCAGGTAGAAAGACAACACGAGTGCATGCAGTTTATAGTTAATCTGAAGTCTCATACATAGTCCTGGTAATTTTTCTCTGCAAAATCATGTCCTTGGAAAAGCATGTTCTGTGTGGCAGTGTCTTAATTTTTCATATTGCCGTATAACAAACATACTGGAGATCAAGGTATGTGTCTAACACTTTCTTCTTTTGACAGGTAGCTTCTATTTTTGAAGCTACCTTTTTGATGAATATCAGCCTGTCTTACAATTTTGATAGTTAATATTATCTTCATGAAATCCAAAGTAAACCTCACCTGTTTCTATTCTGTTCCTGGGCTCTTAAAGGAATATCCTCTAATATTTCTGAAGAGAACATGATATCAATATCTTAATGATAATGCTTTGTAAGGCAAATACCTGCATTATCACATCAGTCATTCTCCTTCCATCTGATACTTGTGATTTATTTTGGTTTTTTATTACTGAAATTTTTAGTACTTTCATGTGAATTCAAATACTTTGTCATAACTGATGCAGTTTCAAAACTCTTTTCAAATAGTTTTCTTAATCCCACTATTGCAATGACTGTATTCTAACAGGGTAAGATCTGTTTAGTTTATAGCTAGACATAACTTTCACCTTCTTGACAAGACTGGGTTTTTTATACTCCTGTGACTTGTTTTTTTGTGGTTCTGTTCTGTAATTCTATTTTATTTTTCCCAATAATTAACATTTTAGCTAGGAATAAAAACAATTTTAAGGAGCAAAATTTTTTAAAAGCAGCTACAGAGTTCTTAAATCCAGTCTTGGGGACCTTTTTTCTTAATTTGAAAAGGCATCCTGGAAGAAAATACTTTTAACTGCTTGTACTTGTTCTGGGTAATTTATATTGATGTAAGAAGCATTGGGGTGTCCCTGTATGTGCTCATTGAAGGCCCTTGCTTAATGTGGTCAGAAAAAGACTTCAAACTTTTAACAGGAAATATTATGGAATATTAAATGCATATGCCTGTAATCTCCCCGTGAATGCTGTGGGAAGGATAGAATTTTGTGGGTGACAAGAATGGCTGGGTGAATGTGGGTGAAAATGCTTATAAGAAAGAATGAGTACAAACAGAATGTAATGGAGTAAGTGAGGATATGGTGAACATTTTTAAAAGAAAACTAGACTGGGAGCTCCTTTCTGTTTCAGCACACGATTTTTTGGGAAAAGAAAAAAAAAAAAAAGATTTACCTGATGAAAAGCTCCTAAGTGAATATCTTTTTCCATTTCATTTATTTGTGAAGCTTGTTGAAAGCATGATGCTGAGACCAACAACTTAAAGGATTAGCCATTTATAGAGATTCTTGTTGTATGGTGTCATCATTTCTGTTAATATATTCTGAAAGAGATCAAGTCTCAGAACTTGAGGTCTGAGTTGTTGTGACATGAGGTTAATATAAGACCTGGTGTGAGCAAAAGAGGAGGTGAGGCAGGAAAGGGAGATCAGCTATTTCAAGTCTCTATTGGAGAGATCCTCTCTGGTGTTGCTGAGCTTTGGCATATCTGAACTGACCAGTGATTTATTTAGTTATTTTACTGTCATAGCATTTATGTCATCTGGATTGGTGCAGTTTTTTGCACTTAATTTCCAGGTATTTGTACATCCCTGCTTATGCATCTTTTTTTTGTCTTCGAAGACTTTCTTTAGATCTCTCTATCTCCCAGTTCTGAAAACATGGGAAATTACTTTTCTGAAGGAAATCATCTTTCTGATATCCAGCTTTTAAACCGATAGAAGTTGCTCTGCTATTTAGGCTTTTTATTTGACTTGCTATTTATTAAAGGTTAAATGAAATGGAACAGCAAAATAGTTTTGAATAAACTTTATTTCGAAGACAGTGATTTCATTTCAAAGTTCCAAAGGCTTACTTAGCTTCTGCTAGGAATAAAATTGCTGAGAAAATTCAGCCCTCTTCAGACGTGGGCATTAAGCAAAGTTGCCTTTGCTTCACTTTAAAACAGTAGATGAAGTGTTGGAGAAGAATAAGGGCATTTTGAATTCTCTCTGGACGGAGTTAGTGATTAGTGTGCTTTAAACTTGTAGTGTTAATTACTTGTTATTGAATGTTTCTTTAGCGAGCCATATGAAGTCACTGTGAAACACAGGTGTTTCTCCAGAGTCTGACTAGAAAGTCAAGACAGCAGCAAATGAACAATTTTTAAAGTGCTGGACCTGAGATATAAAAGCAAAAAAAAGCTGACAGTTTTTCCTAAAAATCTATCTGCAGGTGAAATGCAAGTGGCAAAGGAAACTGTTACTCGGCATATTGGGATGCCTATAATCACAGAAGAAAATAACACAGATGAAGAAGGTACAATGATTGAAATTCTAACAAACCGGTGACTTGTTTTTTTGCTATGCTGTATTTTTCTGAAACTGAAGCTGACATTTTGGACCATGTGTTGCTGCCTTGCAAAAGCTAGGTTAGTGTGTAAATTGTTGCATGAAAATTGAAGCTTTGCTGTGAGACTTTGTTATGAGCACACACATGGTGGCAAAATCCTGCGAGTCACTTTTTTTGCTACATAGGTTTCATTATAGTGTGTTCAGAGTTAAAAGGTCCAGTTAAAAGGAGACTTACTGTCCTGTAATACAAACCTGGCTTGCAGAGTTCCA
Source organism: Phoenicopterus ruber ruber (assembly GCA_009819775.1). NCBI lineage: Eukaryota > Metazoa > Chordata > Aves > Phoenicopteriformes > Phoenicopteridae > Phoenicopterus > Phoenicopterus ruber. Next base: position 8,001,140 of record CM020219.1, read on the forward strand.
ATGTATAGGGAAAAGTGATTTTTTAGGTCATGCTCCCTCTTACAGAAAATACCTATTCTAGTAGCTCTGGGAACTTATGTAACTTGCGCTCGAGGTCAGAATCGCCCTTGCTGCCCTCACCTTTGCGGAAGTGAGGGGACACAGAAGTTTCCCCTCTAGCCTTACTTTCACATGGGCAATGCTTCAAGGATTAAGTTCCAGTATACATGTACGGTAATAGCGTCCTCTGCTACATTAGGAGTTGTCTGACATAGTTGGGGTAGGATTCTGGGAACTGCAGCAGAAGAGTGGATGACTTTGCTATCACTCACGTTACTGAAAATAATGTAATTTTTATTTGGAAGCAATGGTAAAGCAGGTTTCCCAAAACTGATGGTGGAGTTGCTCTACGGAAGCATCAAATGCATATAGTACAAATTGAGATGTTAGATGATCTTGAACTGCTCTGCAGCTTGGAAGCTTCAGGGTCTGTTCTTGGTATTGCTTGAGGAGAACATAAGCACCATGGAACAGACACTGTACAAAGAAATTACATCCTCTTTATCTTGAAGTACCTTATTTAGCTGTGCTCTGGGAAGAGCCGAGGGTACTGCTTTGCTGCCACATCTCAAACACGGGTAGTGTTCCTGGGAGAGGAGCTGGCCAGCTAAAGGTGTGATTTCCACTGGCAGTTCCTAGCTAGTCTGAGACTGATGGGTCTTGCTTAGATAGTGGAAGGCAGACTTGATAGACCAGAGGTACTGGTTCTTAACCTGAAAGAATAGGATTTAATTGGGTTGCTTAAAGGGGGAGCAAACGGTTAAGTACAACTTCTGGAAAGCTTTAATGACATAGATGAATGTGAGGAGTATATCTTTTGGAGTTAATTTACTATCCAAAATTGTATGTAATGGAAGGATATTTCATACAAGGGGCATAATAACTATTAAAATACATTTGTAGTGAGGTAGCACATTTGTATTTACTCTTTTTAAAAGCAAAAGAACATCTTGTAGTACTGAAATGAGATTGCATTCTCCGATCACCTTAGTTGTAGACAGTGTGAATTCATTCAAATTTTAGATGGTCAGATTGAAGGCACAATGGTGCATTTAATATTGTACTTTATTTATTTACTTTCCCTTCAAGTTCTTGTGGACAAAAAGTTTCTTTCTGAATCAGGAACATTCTCCACTTCTCAGAATTTGCCAGCAAATTCTGAAGCATTAAAAATACCCATAAGCAATCTCTTCAGGTATTTTGTGCTTAATTTTGTGAGTATTCCATTTGTCAAATTCACAATGAAATCTTAAAGATGTTCATGAGGAGCCGAAAGCTCTCAAGATTTGAAGTACAGTATTTTGTTCATCATGGAATTTTAATTGATATTTTGAATGATAGTGTGCTATAGCATCTAGAAAGATTTTTTTTCATGTTTAAAACCATGGGGAGAGGTATTGGGAGAGGATCTCAAGAGCTCATCTAATTCATTTCCTTTGCTGGGCAGAATTAATTCTACTTTAATCATTCCCACGAGGGAAGATGGATTGAAAAGCTTGTCAGAACAATCTCTTTATTTCCTTTCAGGAGTATCCCTCCCCAAGAGGAAAAGAAGGTGTTAGAGGATCCAGGTGGAGAAGCACTAATGTGAATTTTAATGACAAAATTTAAATGTCAGATGTAACACAAAGTGCTTATTTTGGATGCCTTTGAATGTACAACAAGAAGTGGCTGGGACCAGAACCACAGGTGACGCTGGAATATTCGTAGTGACTGGTATATACCTTGACTGTCTCATGGTACAGCACCCGGTGCCTTCGTTCATGTGGTGAATGCTTCTCATGGGAGACAAAGTTGCTGTGCTCTGTTTGAGATGGAAAGAGAAGATGGTTGCTTGTTGTATTTAGGTTGTACAATGTGAGTTATCACTTCGAACTCATGTTGACCTGCAATGATGGTTTTAGCTGAGACTGTCAAAAGATCAGCTCACAAAATATTTGCCCATGTGAGACACGTTTGTCATCTTTTATGTCTGAACTTAAAATTAAGGTTACTGACTGTTGAAAATTAGTACAATAAATTATTTTTCACAGTTTACTTGCTCCGTTTTGTAGTGTGTAACTTTAGCAATGTTTATCCTACAGGTGTTGGCAATGAACTTTGGATAAGCTGTTTATTGTACTCTGTCTCCAGCAGATCTGGAATCATTGTATATTTGAAGAAATCTAAAGTGCATTTATTAATTCTGCAGATGACCCTATGCTGGACAAGGGCAGGACTGGAAATCAAAAAGATCTTTATAAATTGGAGAGGAGTGGAAGAAGTGGGTGTGGAAATAAAGATGAAGCTCAGTACTGAGAACAGGTACAGGATGGGGAAGTGATTGCTAGGCAACAGTCCTGCAGAAAAAGCAAACAGAGAATCATAAGCTGGAGTATTTTCTGTAAACAGTAACACGCACTAGAATTCGTGTCATTCAGCCCTGAAAGGCTATAGCCTTAAGTACCCCTGTCTGACCACAACAATTGAAGAATGTGGATAGTTACTCTCCTTGGTATTTTCTCCAGTTGATCATAGCCGTACTATCAAGAAGGGCCAAAGGAGCTGAGGTGTCCTCTCCTACAAGAATAAATATAAAATAGAAATGTGAAAGATTTTGAATATAAAAGGGACCTAAACTGAGTGAATTAGTTTGGTAGTATGACTCTCAAAGGCCAAAGGAATTGAAGTGCCCTTACCTAGAAGAAAAAACACTTAGTGGAAACAGAAATGAGTTGACTAAAAGGGGGCTGTATTAAATGCATTGGTTGATAAGGAGGACTGGGCCTAAATGAGAAACAGGTTGGACGCTGGAAAAACTAATAATTAAGCACCAGTGTTGCACTCAACCTTGTTAATGGAAAAAGAGGAAACACTTTATAATAAAGCCAAAACCTTACTATATAGTAAACTGAACAATTGAATATTCACGTGAATAACCAAAATCTTTACAGTCTAATCCAGAAGTCATTATTAGTCCAGATCTAATTATTACAGAAAAAGAATACTTCTATACAGAAAAAAAAATCTCTATAGTGGTAATAATACAGTTAAATTTATCATACATGCACTTAATTTCTAGCCCTTTTTCCTGGTTTAATGTTTACTCTTCCACTGTGCTTCTGGTCCTAAGGTTGTTGGGCTTAGTCTGTGGATAGAACCTGCCATAGATGCACTCTGATTAAAAAGACTCGTCTGTAGTTATAAAAGTTTTGGAGGTATCATTTCTGTAAATTTTGAACAGTTTGGTTTTAATGGGGTTTTCTGACAATAACGATGCTTGTGCTTTTCTGTTACCAGCACAAACTCATTCTGCCTCTGTGCATTTCTGCTCCTAATTTTTGGTGAGCAGATGCAAGAGACATAAAGCGACCTCTTAAGGAGAACTTAACAGACTTTTCTGGTCAATACTTTCTGCTCATCTTAATGCAGTTAGGATCCTGTTGGTAATGCTGCATTTGTCAGTTTTGTCAGTTCCAGCTGCTGCTTTGGGTGCGGGTATGCAGGCTGACGGAGAAGCTTTCTGGTATCCTCACGTTGCAGGGGAGGGATAGCAGTATAGGTGTAACAGGAGCAATTTGGAGATGAGGTGCAGTGGGGTACTTGAATCTCTTCTTGGGAAACCCCTGGATGGCTAAGAAAGATATAGATGAAGAGGGAGAGTTCTTTCTAGTAGATACTGAGACTACAGCGTTCAAATTCATAATTTCTTATGAGTTTCTTCACTTAGGAAGGTGCTTAAGGATGAACTTTACAGCACCAATCCTCTTCTGCTGTTTCTAGGCACCAAGGTTAAGCTAGGTCTTCCAGCTACATGGTGTTGGGTTCTTCCCTTGAAGGGAACCTTGAAAGTGACTTCTCTTTTTCTGTTTCCCTCCAACTTGCAGATATCTTTCTCGAGGAAGCTAAAGATTAAACACAGCTACAAAAGATTATTTTTCATTTTCTTGACAGGCTATTTTCAGCTACATTATTATTATTCTATATATATGGCATAAGTTTATTTTAACATACTTAAGGAATATGTTTAATATTATTCCCTGCAGTGGCACTTTTTCATAACGTGACCATCTTGTTTGCCTCTCCTTATATCTTTGAACCATCCCAAGAGCTGAGTAGGAGAACTTTTCAAAATTTTCCATATTCTGTGACATGAGTCTTTCCTGCACACACTTCTGAAAATTATTTGCAAATCAACCTTGGAAACATGCAAAGGCTTGACTAGGCACAAAGATGGGTGCATTCAACTGGCAGTTATTTTAATATTGTAATTATGAAAACAAGTGTTCTTTAATTTGTTTATAAAATTACATAGATGTAAAATGGAAGTTATGCTTAAGGATAGACTTGAAACTGCTGACTATATGCAGTGGTAATATTTCAAAACAGTAATCCTGAGAATTTAGAGGCAGCTGTAAGCAAAGTTTCATAATGCTGGTGTAATCTTTTTTAAAAAAAAATAAAAATCTCTTGCTGCAGTCTGATGGGCAATTACAGGCTTCTAAGGAGAGGGACTTCCTAAAATGCTTCATTAAAGCAAGCAGCTGTCACTTAAAAAAAACCCCACAACCTACTCCCCCTGCCTGCCAACAATAGTAAATCTAGACTTCCAAGAATATTGTTTTCTAGTATCTAACTTCTCTCCTGGTTCTAGCCTCGGCTAATGCAGTAGTTAAAGGCTACAAGGAAACTTCATCTCTCTAACGCCAGTCTAACTTCCATCTGACCTGGTGGATGGGAGTGAGGTGACATGACAGTATGTACGTGGATGTTACTGTAGTTTTCATAAATAAATTAGAGAAATACAGTTCGGCTGAAACTTCTCTAAGACGGAGATACAACTGACTGAAGAACTGCATTCATACAATAGTAATCACTATTTCTTTTGCAAAGCTAAATGATCCTTTAAGTGGAGGTTTGAGCTAGTGCTATGCAATGTTTACAAGTAAAATGTGGGTGATGAAAAGCAGAATAAACTTAAAACACTTATAGGTGACATCAGTTTAGAAACTGTTTAAGTGGAAGACATTTTCCAATATAATTTTTATTCTTATAATGGGAGAAATCAACAAGGTCTAATTAACTAAAGGTAAGGGCAAAAGGCTGCACTTGGAAGGACAGATTCAACGCAAATACCATCTTGGGAATGTTTGTGTAAGCAGCTGTTCTCAGTCTGGAGGTTTTTGCAGCCCTCAAACCAAAGGTGGATCAGCAATATGGGGTGATGTGAAAAATTCCAAATGCCGTGGATGGCAGTGGTGATCTGTGTTGTGTATAGTTTGGGGAGGATGTAGACATCACCTCTAGAATAATCAGAGAATCCTAAAAAAAAGGGCAACAAAATGAAAACAGGCTGCAAGAGAGTTTAGGCTGGTAAAGAAAGGGTTTGAGAGTGAACATAACAGTCTTCCTGGTAACGGCCTTTACAGCTTTGTAATATGTGTTTATGCAAAGGGCGATTAATTGTTCTCCGTGTTCACTGAGGTAGAGCTATACAATTTGCAGCAACATGAATTTACTTAATAAGAGATTTTTGCAGTTAAGTAAACAGTTTGGCCTTATAACAAACAGCAGAATCACTTTTACTGTGAGTTCAAAACAAATGTTGGAAAAACATTAGTCGTGGTTGTCTGAGGCAGACCTAATCCTGCTTTGGAGACGGGAGAGGGACTAGAGGATACCTTGAGGTTTATTCTAGTATTATACTAGAAATTATGTTTTACATAACAGGACCCTATGCAGAGAGTTTATATTCTCTCATCGCACATGCATAGCAGGTTCTTCAAATGACACAGATATTTTATCCCTTCTTTTCTGGAATGCTTCATTTTAAAGTTCATTCTGCTTCTGGAGTTGCCTGTTCACATTTTACAAAGCTTGCTGTGTGCACCCTGGCTTCCTCACCCCATTTTCGTCTTTGTCCTCAAATCAGATTAAGCCTGGTAACGGAATACTTCCCTCCTCCATCTGTATGCAGCCCAGCACTTGGAAAGGGGACTGCAAGGACTTCATCAGACACAAGGGGTTGAGAAATGTGCTAAAACTCTGTCTTGCTGCTAGCGCTTCAGGGCTTGGGTCAGTCTTCTCTATGCTACGCTGTAGTTTGGCTGCAATAGAAACATACGCAAAGCCAAATTACGTTGTGACAGCTTGAGCTTTCTGTAACAGGCACCAGACTGCTTCCTCTTTTGTCATAGAACTGTAAACCTGGGCATGGAAAATAAAGATGGATGTAAGGGCCAGCCATCAGCTATTAAAGGTTAGCGGAGATGGGGAGTAACTTGTTTCTTTAGAAGGGAGTTTTGTATGTGTGACGAAAAGTGAGGTAGTGTTTGAATCTTAGAGACAGGCTCAGTGCGACCTGCTGTGTCTCCAAATTAGTTTTTGACACAGGGCTGTGTTGATAAAGCCCACCTGAGTGAGGGTGGAGTTGGCTGTCGTACTTTATGCATGCTACTAACAGGTCAAGGGAGTCCCGAGGACTCGTGAAAAGAGGTGGCACAGAATTTCGGAAGAGGGGGTGAAGCTGCTTGCTCTCCCAAGCTGGATTTTCTGTGAAATTTCAGTGTCCCGCGTGTGCTGTGCACAAACCCGGCTGAGGCTGTGGGGCCGCGGGGCGATGCGGCTGGAGCCGGGGTGCGCCGCCCTTCGCGCTTCCCCCCGCCTGACCCGCGGGCCGCAGCCCCCGCGCCCAGCCCGCCCCGGGCAGCGCTTCCCCGCACCCGGTGCTGCCCCGGGGGCGGCACCACCGCGGGGAGAAGGCAGCGCTGCTCCTTCCTGCAGCCCCAGGGGACCCCCGCCGCCGCGCCCGGCTCCCCCCCACCCTCCCCGCGCCGCGGCGGGGAGGCGCCGTGCGGGTCAGCGCGCCCCCTCCCCGCTGGCGGCGGCGGGCCGGGCCGCCTCCCCGCGGCCGCGGGGCTCCGCCACCACCGCCGTCGGGCAGCGAGCGCGGGAGGCCGGGCCGCCGCCGCGGCCATGGCGACGGACGGTGAGTGCGGGCGGCGCCCGCGGGGGGGGCGGCCTCCCCGGGGAGGGCTCAGGCACCTGCCGCCGGCCGCGCCCTTCCCCGGCGGTCGCTGAGGGCGAGGGGCTTTCCCTCGCCGGCCCGGGCTGAGGGGAGCAGGGCGCTGAGGGCGACGGGCAGCCGCGGGGGACGGGCACGGCGGGGGGAAACCGGGCCCTGCTCTGGCGGCCCTGCCCTGGGACCGGCGGGGACCCTCCGCAGCGTGGGCCGGGGCCGCGGGGCCTGGCTGGGCGGGAAAAGGGGGTGTGGGGGGTGTCTCTCCTCCTCCGTAAGGAGGCCTGGCTGCGCTGCCCGGGCCGGCTGCGGGCGGTGCCCCCTCCTCCCCGGTGCCGCCGGGGTCTCACAGCCGGCGTCCGTGTGGTGATGGGGGGGGGTGTGTGTGTGTGTGTGTGTGCGTGTGTGTATTGACTTTGCCTTCCACACGGGAAGAGACAGGCAGGTGGGTGCCCACAGACACGAATTTTGGGGATAATAAAGGAATAGGAAACCCTGCTTTTAAGATACTAATGAAGAACAGGTGTTCTTGTAATTATGGGAGACTTGTCTGAGAGACTCAAGAGTTGTTGGGTTTTCTGACTGTGCCGTAATACAAATGATTTTAGGGATGATCGCCTTCTGTTCTTTGATTGATGAGGTTGTTGCCCAATGACACGTACTGCCCTGGCTTAGGTCTCGGCCGTGGTTAGTGGTGCTGCTGCACAGAGGGCATGTATTTCTTTTAATATTTCAGGTCACAGTGCTGGCAAGTTAAAACCTGAATTGCTACTGTGAGCCAAGGTCCTGGCGGTCTCCTCCCGATTGACTGCAGAAGCACCAACATCAATGCTTACTGAAGATTGCTGGATTGATTTTGGTGTATTTTTTGCCAGGTTGGGGGAAAATAATCACATGAGCCTTTAAAAGATGTCAGGATGGCATATAACTTCATAAGCTCTCAGGAACAAAATCCTAGGCTTGAGCTTTTTGAAAAGATTGGACTTAATGAGGAATCTGATTTCTCTCTTCATTTTGTCATTTGGTGATGCTCACACATTCACTTGTGTTTGCTGTTCCTCACTTTCTTTCGAGGCTCTGTCCCTAAGGAAGGGTTGTCTTGAGCAAGGCCAACGTGGAGTCGTTCAGCGCTTCAAGGTGGCTGTAGGAGAACTAGGAACTGACCTGGTTTGTTCAGAGTAATAGTACACCTTTACTTAGCAGAATCTATCCTTTTATTAGTTAGACCCTCAGATCAGGGTCCCAAAGGCAGTGATAGTGCTCGGTACATAATTGAATTATCATTAGTTTATATTTTGTAGCATTTTACAAATTAATAAAAACATAGTAGGCTGGCTTCTCGCCTCTATTCCTGCTGCACAAATATAAAATGGATAATTATACAATATTTAATTAATTAGGTGTCCTTCTGACCCCAAAGTCACCAGAGGTCTTGCTTTGTTCCTTAAACAAGGACAAGTCCCTCTTCCCCAAATTCTTACAAGAGGTATTGTTTGTTTAATGTACCTCGACTTCTGGCAGTAAGCTGAGCCTTTGGGCTGAGGTGGTCATTGCTAGGAGAGCAGCAAACAGAACAGCAAGCAGTTGCTTACAGCGCTCTAAGTTAACTCCTCATAAGCCTAACAAATACGAGGGATGGGATTCACCATGAAGTATGATCAGTGCGTTGATCATTGCAATGGTGAAGTGTTGATACGCTGATTGTAAGGAGGCAGCCTGGAGACGTATGCATCGTCTTACAGTTCAGCTGCTGGAGCTTTGGTGTGGATCGTAATTTCCCAACCTGTTTTTAGCTGAGCTTTGCTTAAGAAAGTTGTAAACGTTTGTGCTTCGTTGGTTGCTGTTCCCTGTGGTTCCTTCTGTGTGTTGCCGTCCTGGGGCTGCCACTGCCTCTTGCTGGTGCTGCAGTGAGACTAAGCTAATAAACCCTCTTAAACTCATCTGACTCGGTCCAGAGCCACCAGAGTATCTTGCACTGCCCGTTGTTTTGTGTGCCAGTCCAGATCTGGCCAACTTCTTTTTTTCTGCTGCGCTCTGTATCTCAGCTTTAGTTGTCTTGTCCTTTAGAGCTGAGATACTTGCTCTGGCGTGTACTGCTTTCAAGGCTACCCGTGTGCTTTGCATTCATTAAGTTACTTGGTGGCTTGTGATATCTTATCTTGGTAAGCACATCTAACAGTTAATTCCTCACCTGTTTGAAAATTACTAAATGTTTTGATTGAGAAATAATAATCTGAAGTAAAAAGACCTGGGAGGAGCCTAATATTAAAATGAATAAGCTGTCATTCCTTGGACTTGGTGTACTTGTATTAAATTCCACACAGATATAAACTATAATTTTTATTGAAGTGGGCAAATCTGGATTTTTCTGTTTAGCTTTATATCCAGCAGAGACACCCCAGCAGATGCCCACCGTGCCTGTACTTGCACGGAGCAGTGGCACCATCGGCAGAACTGGGGGTTCTTGTTGGTTGGGGAGCTTCGGGAGGAGCAGGGGCACCCTGATAGCTCAGGTAGTGTCAGCTTCTGTCCTTGTATCAGAGCTGTTCCTCAGAGGAGGGAATAATAGCCAGAGGGTCTCTCTTCCTCTCTGATTCTGGGCTGCCAGAAGAGGTGGTGGTGATGACTTGAGGGGATCAGATATATGTGCTGCAGCAGTCGGCTCTGATTTTTATCGTTAAATAATTCATTGTTCCTGCTGGCTGAAGGATCAGGAGTGAGGGAAGTTTGGTCTCCAGTAACTTTGGCTTCAACCCAATTTGAAATGAGTACAGCTTGGACGCAGTTCATGTCAGTGCTAAGGAGAACAAAATACTGTGGATCATTTGAATACTCTTCTAATGGTATTAAATATGGTATCCTCATGGTATTAAGTATGCTCTGTACCCTTTTAAATTAAAAACCTCCCAAGAGAATATATTTAAAAGAGAGGGATATACATGTGACTGTTCAGGGTAGCTTTAAATACTGGAAATTTATTGGCTTTCATTTGAAAATTCATGTCATTGTATCTAGGTTTTGTTTTTCCTGGCTTAGGATGTGTAGAGAAACCGGCAGCATTATGGGGGTGTCCAGGTTCTCTGCCGCAGGTGTGTGGCATCGGGGCTTAACCACATTTCACATCAGCAGCCCTGTTCGTTGCGTGGATGAGTGTGCTGGCCGTATTCGACCCACAGGCAACTTCACTCTGCTAAAGGTCTGTTGGTTGTTTGAACAAGCTCTTAATTACACAATCTATACCTATGTATTTGTATCGCTTCACGTACGTGGGTATCATGGTGACATATGTGGCACTAATACTTATTGGTGCAGCAATAAGATCCCAGGCACAGTAACTAAATTCTGAGTGAATTATTCCCCTTAAAGAAGATGCTTGGAAGGGGATGCAGGTCTGGCATAGCAATCCAGAGGAGGATACTCTTCTTCTCTTGGCTCTTAAGATCCTTGTTAATGTGACAAAAGTGGTAGATACTTCTTTAAAAAAAAAAAAAAAAAAAAGGTGAAGAAACTGCCAATACCAATCCAGAGTCTTGTTGATGAGCTTCCCATGTCTTTCTGGATGGCATAAGATGTGGGTCTTGAATTTTTATGGTGGTGTTAGGAGTTAGCGTGCCTGACGTGCAGTCTGGGAAAATACGTACCTATTGCAGCTCAGTGTCTCTCAGATGCAGGTAAAACTTCATTTCGTGGCAAGGGTGATCCCTCAGTACTGTGTTTTCTGAGGGCATCGTAGCAGAGTGAGCTCTGTCTCCTGCAACACGTGGTCCTGAGTTGCTCAGGGAGGAAAGAGCCTGGAGGAGTTGTTCTGACAATAAGCCGTGGTGGTCGGGGTCTCTTGCCTCAGCTGCCCTTCTGAGCTGGTTGCCCTAGGAAGTTACCTCCTGCACCTGTATGCTTGACGCCTGACTGTAAAATTGCATATAACTGTGGAAGGCTTTCTTGAGTACTGCCACACTGGTGCATATGAAAAACCTGCTATTGGAAAATAATCAGAGCTGTTAGATTCCTTTTTTTTATTATTATTTTTTTTTGTGTTACCTCTCTTGTTTCATTTTGACGTAGTGTTGCTTAAATTCTTCCTAATAATAGACCTGCATCACATCTGGCTGTGTTGAAAGCAAATCTTGAAAAATGCCTGCTTTGTGGAAAATATTGATTGCAATTGTATGTTCTTTTCTAAATATGTGAAACAGTTACTTTTATAAAAGAGCTTGTATTTGTGCTTATGCACCTGTCCCCATGAGAAAACATTCAAATACATAGTCAGACTTCAAAATAGCTGCAAAATAAATTGGAGAACATTTAAAATCTGTTTCCTTCCTGTTTTGATTCAAGTAGGGAGTATTCTCCAGGGATGCTGCCTCTGAGGAGAGTTTGTTTTGGGCGTTATTATTTGCAAAGATAGGCAACTTTATATGCCTAGGAGGAGAGGATGGGGAGTGCTTCAGCTGAAGAACTGGGATGCAGTTGCAGGGGTGTAGGCAGTGTTCCTTCTTTGACAAAATAAAAGCTAAAGGGCCGCTGGGCTTGTGGACCCTAGAGCCAGGCTTTTTAAAAATATTTTTAGAGGTTTGAAGACACAAGTGAGATGCCAAACCAAACATTTTTGAGCATGTAGGACACCTTAAATCAAATCTGTCCCCGGAGCCTTGCTGATAATGGCTGTAGCACTGATTTAGTATGCTTAGGTCACCATGAAGTGGGTCCCGTTCAGTGCAGATAGGCAATTAAGGAGGAAGCCTTGTGAGTGTGGTGGTGCGTCTGTGGATGCGTTGAGGCCCCGTGCTAGAAGCACTGCAGCAGTGAGAGTGCTGTGAGCTGTGTCAGGGTTTGTAAAATGAAGCACTGTGGCTTGCCTTTGCTCTAAGTAACGATGCCAGCACTTCCTTAGGGACCCAGCTGCAGTAGTCTGTAACGTTTATTGCGCGTTACTTTCTTGAAGTGTTCTTTTGGTTCCCGTGCACGTGGGAAACAAGTGTGTACCATCTGGGCTGGTTAAGTCCTTCCATGGTGCTGCTCAGCTGTAGAAATGACTCTTATGTAAATAGGAGCAGTCATAATTATCAGGGGAGGTTATCTAAAAACATCAGGCAGCTTTATTTTGAAAAGCAGCCTCTTATGTGCCTTAGATAGGTTGACGTCATGATCAGTGGGGTTAAGTAGTCATTAAAGAGACCTTGTGTTCACTTTCCATTTGTATGATCTATTGCTGATCGCTCTGATTGTGCACTGAGAAAGTTTGATCAATTATTCAGCAAGGGTTTGAGTCTAATCTGTCTCAGGGCTGGGAAGACACTAACTCTACAAACTAGTGCGGTTGGTTGCTATTTAGGCACTCAAATTTTGCACTGACTGTTCTTCATGTGGTTTTGGGAGATGAATTCCCGATCAGAGGAGAATATAGTTATCAACCGTTTGTCTGATATGTATGTACTCGACCTATTACAGTGGCTGTAAACAAATCCAATTAGGCATGTTTTAATCAGTCATGGATACTATGTTAGCTGTACTATCTGGAATGGACTTCTTGGATATCTTCCTTTTTATGTGTAAGATAGACTGGTTTTGTGTTGAAGGGTTAAATGAGTGAGTAAAGAGTCAGTTAAAATTGCCAACAGCAATGTTATCCATCAGCAGTGTGACCAGCTGCAGGGCTTGGTTAAAGCAATGAAAAGTGACCTTTGTGGCAGCCTTGTCAGTGGGTATGAGGAAGACAAGATGCCATCTGTGAAGTCCCGAGAAGAGCAGCTCACAGGAATCAAAGTGGAAAAAACTAGGAAGAGAGTTGAAAGAGTACAGGTAGATTGCAAAGTGCATAACGATACAGACATTGTACAAAAACTAGGATGCTTCCTCTGTGTGAAACCCCAGAGCAAGTTCCAAGACAAGAAGATGTCCTGATTTTGGGCCAAACAAAATTAGAAGCTGTGCTTTTAGCCATGTTGAAGTTTCAGCTGAATCACAAGATGTACAGCAAGAGCTGGAAAGGCATGCCAAGGTCTAGTGTGGTCGGAAAGATAAGCCTGGAGTGGAGGCAAAGCTGTGGGTCGTGAACAAAAAATAGAGGCTGAGACTGGAAGTAAGATGGAAGGGAGAAAAAGAAAGAATAGGTTTCCTGGGAAGCTCAGCGAGATGGGGAGGGCGTAGAGGAGGACGGGAAGATGACACAAAGGAACAGTTGGAGGTGTGAAAGGAGGATTGCATAAGCCAAGAGAGGATATGATTTCAAGAACAAAGTGTATGATTGCATTAGAAGCAACTGACAGGTCGAGGAGGACGTAGGCAGAGTGTTGGCCGAAGAAAGGGTATTGGAAGGAAATCACAGAGCCCACTTTCCATATACAAACACAAAATTAAACTTACTCCAAAATTAAACGTACTCCTCCTTCTGCTTGTGGGATCACAGCTGCATTGCATGTGTGTGTGGATAGCAGATGCTGGATAGCATCTTTTCATTAACCCAGTCCTGATTTCTGGCTTGGAATAAATTCTATGATGCTCCCTGGTGAAAGCTCCTAGGGAGAGAAGTGCAGGGGGTCCGAGCGGCACTGGGGAAGGGTGAAGATGGAATGGGGCTGGTTTATTTTCTTTCTGAGGGTACCTCTCACCATTCTGACTCCTCCGTTTCGCAAGTACCTTTCATGTCTCTCGGCCCCACGCAGCATGTGTGGCTGGGACATGTGTTGGGCATCCATCCTTGCTCTGCTGCTGACTTCTTCAGAGACCACGGCATTTTGCTTCCCCTCCTTGCACTTGCTTCCCTTTGCTGTTTCTGTAGTGCTCTGTAATGAAGTGTGTTGTATATAAGCTAGGTATTATTATTATTGAGCTTTTGTGACTCAAATGTACAAGATGCTGGGTGCCTCCGAGGAGCGGGGTGGGGGTCAGCCTTAATTAGCCTTTGTTGGCTTTGATAGAGTTTGAAAGCATCTGGGAACTGGCAGATAGTGCTTATTCCTACAGCTGGCAGACACGTTTTCAGATGACTATTTTAAAAAATACAGTTTTGTGGATACCAAAACTACTTATTTTGGTCAAAAAAAGAGTTTTGAAACACTTAGGCACTTCTTATGAAAATGTGGAAAATCAGAATGTGGTTTACATCTCAGAAGTGTCAGGAGAGCATATTCAGGTAATGTATATAAATTTAAAAAAAGTCCCCCAAACGTCTCCCATCACGTCGTCCTGAGAACCGAGTGCTTGCGCAGTTGAAACAAAAATGTTTGGTGACTGAACCAAAACCCAGTAAGTTTTACACAGATCTGCTCAGCCCTTTGTATCTCGCTGTGATTGAAAGAAAAGAGATTTCTAAAAGAATTCATTGCTCTTTGGTGTGGTGCTTTCTCTTTTCCTAAGCACTAGTTCTTCAAGTGTTGGGGGCGCTTCCACAGACAGAGGGTATCTGCACACTGCTGATTCCTGCTGGTATTGTGAATTTGGGCAGATGATAAGCATTTGAGCCACTTTTAACAAAGGTAATTATCAAGATCTTGCAGTTGTTGTCTGCAGCAAGCAATTCGTAATAGATTTTTCTCTTTTTCAGTATTTAATTTTGCTTTGAGAGAGACAAGAAAGTGAGGCTTGCAGCAAAGACTAAATCTCAGGAGCGGCCAGTCGAGGCCACAAGCCCTGCCAACAAACAGACCTGGGAGGAGGTGGCAGCTCCTTGGCCTGGTGCATGAAGGTCTGTGGCTGCCTTGCAGGCACTCCCTTTCTGCAGTGTTTGCCTGGTTTGCTCATTGCAGGCTGTTCCAATAGTTTGTGCTGTTTAAACTGCTGAAGTGAATTATTAATTAACTGATTAACACACAGCCCGGGTTCATGGCCAGATGCATGTGTGCCTTAGGTATTTGTGTGCTGGCCAGATGTGCATGGCTCGCCTGGGAAGCAGAGAGAGGGCCAGTGTCCGGCCGTGCTCTGCACTGTCACACGGCTGGCTGAAAGAGGTGGCAGCATCCAAAGGGATTTTGCAGTGTTTCCTTTTCACCTCTGTGTTTTGTGATTTCAGGTGGGAATTTCACAGCTGCTGATACAAAGATCTCTGGAGCTTTGCGGGGTCTGTGTTTTGCTAAGATATGGTGACCCTTCCTTTTTAATGGACTATTAAAGAATCAAAAGCATGACTAAGGTAACCTCATTTTCTGCAGTGTCTGTGTGTTGGCTGCAGATACGATATACCTGCTTCCTTAAATCTGTGTCTCAAAGACTTTAGTGGTTTTAGACCAGGTGCTGTAGTGGTTTTGCAGTGAGTTGTTGCTGACATTACTCGGTTGTGTTTACCCTCTCTTGAGAGCTAACAGTGAACTACACGCAGCCTCTCTTAGCCGTTGGTGTAAATTGCTGCTTGTGCGTGGGATGGTTGGACAAGGTGTGCTTTGCAGTGCAGAAGGAAGTTAGGCACTGACATTGCTGGCCTGATGGGTGGAGAAGAAAAGGTTTTTTTCACGATTGGTTAATAAACTATCCATAACTAAGAGCCAGGACAGCCATTGGTAGAAGACTCTGGCTAGTCATGCTCAAGAAACACAGGTTTTAATAAAACTAAGTGCGGGTAGAGAGTTCCCCTCTGGGAAAGTATTATAATGTGGTTTCTCAAGTTCTGAGGTTATAAATTGGAGAAAAGCATGGGAAGGAGTGTGTGTGCGGGGAAAGAGGACAGACACTGAGCTGAACAGAGGCCTTTGGAGAAAACAGATGCTTGCTTCTGCCAGCAAAGATCTCCTTCAGTGAAATTAGGGTGAGGGTCCTGCCTATAGGCTGGAGTAAGATATGTGTGGTTATAAATGTGGTCTTCCATAATATCTTTACATGCATCTCCAAACCAAATAACTGTGTTGTTTAATGTTTGAGTAATAGCAAACAAATGAAAAAAATTCATTTGGCCCAGTTTCTGAGAATTATTTCAGAGGATTCGCAGTCATGAGACTTTCAATCCCTGAGGACAGGGCAACCCTTAAAATTGGGGAGTGGGATTCTCTGGCAACACAAAACATGCAAGGAAAGTTCAAAAAAACCCACACAGCAGCAAAGCCACTACTTGAGTCAATTTGGGAGATGTTAGTGCGGGACTTCTGTCTGAAGGAGGCTTGTCTTGCTATGACAAGCACTAGTTGGAATGTTTTTGGCACGTTTCAGAACTGTGGGTTAGAGTATCTGGAACTCAGGAGTTTCCAGTGCATTTCTGAGAAGATGTAGTGGTTTTCCTACACTGAGGCTGGGGTTTTGTTTGGTTGGTTGGTTTTGGGTGGATTTTTTTGGTGCTCTTTTGTACTGGACAAAATGAGCCTAAAACTTTTTATCCGACAATGGCAGAGGGGGATGAAACACTGTTCTAGAGTGGATATTCTCTCTTTGGAACCAACATTTTCTATCAGTAACTTTTGTTGAAAATACTTAAGAAGCTTTGCTGTTTGAAGCCCGTTTTGCATAACATGCTATGGTTACGCTTTGTGCTTAAAAACTTTGAGGCAACCCTGAAGAACAGTGCAATCACCATAAAAATCATGCACAAAATGTTTAATGCGTGGGAGGTTTTTGTCCTCTTTCTTGTTTTGCAGTATTTGAAATCCTCTGAGTTTCTTTCCAGAGGCACAGATGAAAGGAAAGAAGGCATTTTTTTCATTGTCACAAGGACTAGAAAGTTCCTTGTTATAGCAGCTGAGATTCTTGCCTCATCAATTACTTCAGGATCCACACATTTAGGTAAAATACCTATTATTGTTCGATAAAGGCTTAGATTTTAGTTGGTGAAGTTGTGATAGTTGCGTTTAAACAGTCCTTTAAAAAAACGTGCATGCTCCATGAAGCATGGGTATAGTTACAAGTTATTTTTGCAACTGGAAAATAAAATGACTTTAGAAGTTCTGTACCTTTGACCCTGCAATTATATTCATCAGTCTTCATGTGTGCGGGGAGCCCTGCTGAGAAATGAGTCCAGGCGATTCTGTTGCTGTACTTCAAAGTAAATGCTTGTTAAGCTTTTACTGAAGCTGTAATAGATGAGACGTACAAATGCGTACAGCGTTTTGCAGCAGTGCTTTGGTTTTTGTTCTGCAGTTTGAATTATTTGATTTGTTACCTGCATTTCAGTATAAAATTAATAAGCGTCCTCCCCTTACCTTGGATTTTATAGGGTTGTATATGGTGTATCGTAGGCTTTTCAATGGAAGCAGAGTGCATTTCATGATGCTGAAGTCAGAAGACAGCCTGTAAACAAATTAAGGTGTATTCCTATTGCCGGAATTTATGCTGGGAAGTTCTGCCATGCTTTTTAAGGCAGTTCACGATGAGGGATCTGACAGCCTGCAGGCTTTTCTGTCTATGCTATTCATGATACTGTGTATCAAGGGTGGGCAACCTGCCTGGCTCCAAGAGCCACATGCCAACGTTGTCACGCAACTGAGAACCATATGATGTGTGCCTAATGTCATGGAGAGCCGTAGTATGGGGCACTTCATGGGTGGGAAAATATAGTGATCCCACTGCTCAGTTACAGTCTTGACTGTTTGTATCTGATGATCCTCTCATTTTAGCCCAAATACTGGCAACCTCCCACCTTTTTGATTACCCAGGAACCCTATGGCTGGCCACATGATCTGGTCTGTCCAAAATGACAAAATGTTCCAAAATGACCAAAGAGTCGTAATTTAGTAAAGACAAACAGAAAGTGCTGCCCTGAAGGAGGAGTCCTCAAACTGATGGTTGTACTGGCTATGCTGATACAACTCAACGTGTCCCGGTTTGGTGGTGCTTAGGGATTTGCTCTTTATCACTGGGGCGTGCTGTAGCGTGTGCTGCAAAGGTCAGGAGGGGCAGAGGAGGCAGGAGATGTGCTGTTCCCTGCCATTCTGCAAATTGGTTCAGGTGTGTCTGAATGATACCTGTCAGGCCCTGTGAGGAGGTCAAGATGACACTGTTGCCACATGCTCCAAACCCACGACTCAGGCCTCCAAAGCCGGTAAGCTAATGTTGAAAAATCAGTAGTTTCAAGTCGCAAGAAGAGCACATGTCCTGACTGACTCTTTGACCTTTAGTCTGCCTACCTCTGGTTTTCAGATACTTCTCCTGCAAACATGTGAGCTAGAAACAAAAATATAAAACAAAGCTGAGTTTCTCTTTTGTGATGACATGGTTCCAAGTGTTACAGAGTTAAGAAAAACACAAAATAACTTAAATCTGATAGTAACTCTGGCAACAGAGCTGCAGGTCCCCCTTTTAGGGGAAAAGGAGTGGATTAACAGGCAATCTTGGGGGGGAGGAGTGAGTCTTGCAAGCACGTTTGTTTTCAGTGCTTCCTCAGCAAGAGCTGTGCAGGACATATAGTCATGTATTTGCCCTGCTGAAGGCACAAGGACAGACCTCCAGAGCTGCTATTCTCCCCATTTGCCTTCCTGTTGCTTTCTTGCCTCTTCCTGGTTCAGTTCTTTGCTCTCCTCCAAACTTTCCCAGTCTCCTGCCTGGCAGAGGGATGCTGTCAGAGCTTCTGCTGCTGCCTTGCTTTGTGTTTTGTCCTCCCTTGAGACCAGGGGAAGGAGAGCTGTGTAGAGCTGTCCCCTAGGGAAGGAGAAGGAGCAGTTGCTCACATGGTGTTGCTCAGCAGCCCTTGCCTGCCGGGACTCACCGAGCACCATTCCCGAGTGTCCCTTGCTGAAACCAGTAGATGAGTCATAGGCAGTCTGGGACTTCTCGAGTTCATTCGGAGCATTAAATCCATGACTAGATGGTTCCAGAGTTGAGGCAATGGAAAATTAGGAGTTGTGCTTGGCGTACTCACTCACAAGTTGGAGACCCTGGAGGAATGTTTCCTTCCTAGACACTGCAGCAAGGTCCATGATGAGGTCTTGTCAGACCATAAAGAGAAGAGTCGCACAGATCCAGTGATCAGCCAGGTGTCTCCATGGGAAACCCTACAGCCAGCAGCCCGAGTGTGAATCGCTTTAAGTTAGTCAACGTGAAATGTGGAGCAGCATAGAGTGATGTCCCCCTTTCTGAGACTGGAAAGAGGAGCCTTCAGGCTCCTGGGCTGTTGCCCGTGTTCTCAGCGGTTAGCATCAGCAACCACTGGAGCATGAGCAAGAAGTCAAGATTGCCTTGTGTCAGGTAACTCTCTCACTAACGCATGATGGAGTGGCATCCATCTTTGGTCCATTGAGCATTTAAATGGAGCAGCTTCAGCAGGGGGTACTGAGAGTTACTGTGCTCCAGGAGGACTCCACAGGCTAGGGCAGTGTGGGTGCTGGGGTTCAGGTCCTTCTAGGCAAACCCAGGACTTCTGCCCAGGGCTGTCCTGTCTCGTAGCCATAGCCATCCAACTGCTGGAGGAAAGGTGCTGCCCACTACGGTGCTTCATCTCTTTGGTAATAGATAAGCTCATCAGCAAACGTAGGCAGAAGTTTCTGTGTTACGGGTTATGGGAAGGATTAGGCGTGAGGGAGTTCTGCTGATTTAGTTAATGCTGTCACGGTTTCTGTGAGCAGGTGGGTGCCTGTGGAATTTTAATGCAAAAAATGTCAGATCCCCTAGGATTAGGTGTCAACTGACTGATGATTTTGAGGACTGCAGTTTTAAATTTGGTACCTAAAAATAGCAATTGCGTGGGACTTTGTCACTGATTCCTTTGAGAATCAACCCTTTTCTGAGAACTTTAACTTTGGGATTCTGTTGGCAGTCAATTCTAGTATGTTAATATTCATTCACCAAATCTCACTTTTTTGCGCTCTAACC
Organism: Phoenicopterus ruber ruber; assembly: GCA_009819775.1. Lineage (NCBI taxonomy): Eukaryota > Metazoa > Chordata > Aves > Phoenicopteriformes > Phoenicopteridae > Phoenicopterus > Phoenicopterus ruber. The sequence goes on from CM020219.1 coordinate 8,020,899, forward strand.
CCTATGCCTTCCGGTAGCATATACTGTGTAGCTTCAGCTAATGGGATAACAATAGGTTACATGATGCATAGCAGGGGGAGGAGTGTAAGGCCTAAACTGCACATGGCTAGCAACATGTTTGTGCTGTGATAATCACAAGGTAGCAGCTATCTTGCCCTCTCTTTTTATTTTTCTTTTTGAAACCCACTCCACTTGTTTTATAATTACTTGGGCTCATCGTGAAGGTAAAAATAGCTTCTCTATTTAAAGAGAACAGATGGTTTTTCTAATGGTTTTTCCTTAACATTGAATGAATTGTGGTTGAGTCAGAAACTGCCAGCCCAGAAACGTATGTTTTCATTAGAGAAATACTTGATTAGGTTAATTGAGTGTGATTCAATGTGATGTACATTTGGCCAACTTAAAAGCTTTCCAACTTTGTCTTGGATGGAGATAACAGTATCTCAGTGTTTGCAGTTTGCTCAGTAGTTTCCAAAAACATTGCCTAAGGAATAACAAAACATTGAGGGGACACTACTGAATTAGCGGAGGGAATATAATCTTTTGTTAAAAGAAAAAAAAAAACAACAAACCAACCAAAACCACAGAACAAAAATCCCCCATTTTTTTAGAACAATGCAAACAGGGAATGTTTACTTAAGTCATGTCCAGACATAAAATTTGCACTGGTTTAATTACGCTAATGTTGCATACACAACATGTTACGCAAGGTGTGTGGCTTCCCAAAGAGCACACACCTGTATGTCATTGTGATGGGTCTGAGAACAGAGGTGAGATTCAGCGTGAGATTAAAGCGACGTGAAGGTGTGTGGTAGGCATCTGAGCTCCTGTTACAGTTAATGGAGATCTAGTCGGGACAGTCCATGAAGCCTGGGAAGTGGTTCAGCTCACTTTGAAGTAGGCTCACAGTGAGTGCTCAGCTGAGTGGCTCTCTGAGCTCCCCGGGCTGTACTGCGTGGCGATCCACTGACAGTGGTGGGAGCTGGGATGTCCAGTGCACACCTGCCTGCGGGAGACCGGGTTTTGGTGTCTTCATTTTGAACTGAGGCTCACCCTTGCTGTCACATCCGCGTGGCAGCTACGTGCCTGTAGCTCCAAGGAGCTGCTGCTGGAAAGGCAAAATTCGGCATGTCCAGGTATCCCTGAGGACAGAGGGGTGGGAAAGAGGGTGCATGTGAAGATGGATAAATGAAAAGAACTTAACACTTTCAGAAGGATTGGGAAGCATTTAAAACACCAGGACGCATTTGTCCATTCACATCTTGTTCCTGACAGTGAGATCTTTGCCATCGTTATTAAACAGCAAACTCCTTCCCGTTTCCATCTGAGAGGCTTCAGAAGAACAAGCTGAGTTCAAACCCAACCAAGAGAGAGCTAAAGGCAGTCATGAGGACGCGGCCTGGAGGAGAGAGGCAAAGAGAGTAAATTATAGAGTAAGTTTGCCTTTGGGAAGTCCCTGTGTCATGAGATGGAGCAGGAATTTGGTTACACTGAGCCCTGCTAAGCTGAAGACTTCCAGGTTGTGTTTGTGCTATCCAGGATAGCGTGCCTTGTAGCAGACAAGTCATCTTTTCTGTCACCTTTTCTAGTGAAGTCTGAAGATCCCTGGGCAGCCCTAGTTGTCACACAAGGTACTTTAGTTAGGCCATGGAGTGAGTTTAATGTGCTGTGATTTCCATGGAAGCTTAAGCCTCATGGGACAGGGTACAGCAGAGATGACGTGGAGCCTGGGAAAACAGACAAACTTCAGGGAACAACCCTAAAACCCCAACCTCTTGACTCTTTTATGATGTTTGCTGGAGACTAAGGGATCATGATGTCTCCTGGAGACCTCAGTCCTCTTCCAGACTCCAGCATATAGCCAGAGAAATACTTTCTAAAAGCTGTGTTCTGTGCCCCTGTCCTCTATGGCTAGAAATGGCATGCACGAAATGCAGTCCTCGATGTTCCCACTGCCATCCAGTAGTTGGTCTGGGCAGCGTCCAGGACCATCTTCTAGCGATGCTTCATTTCCTATGGCTGCATAAGACTTAATATAAACTCCAGGCTCTTTGAGAGGGGTCCTGACAGTCCTGGTTTCGTAATTTGTAGCATGTCTTTTAGCAACTGAGCGGTCTTTCTTTTTTTTTTTTTCCTTTTTCCCCAGACCTCCTTACTCCTGCTCCCTTTCTCTTCTGGTTCATGAGGCTGAGACCTTCTTCTCCAGAGCTGAACTCGCTATTACTGCTGTGATGCTGAGAAGGTCAGCTGATAATGGACAGTAGGAGGCTGGCTCAGCCATGTCACTGTGTTCTTTCAAGGGTACTTTGTGAGTGTGTACCTTCAGGCATGCATCTATTACATGTTTGAAATGAATCGTCTCCCACAGCATTTGTGCAATTTGATATGGACAGTGACAAATCAAACAAAATGGGTTCTGTCCTTATTTCATCCCCTTTTTCTTCCTTCTTTAGGCTCCAAGTGAATTTTAGCATGTAAGCCATCTCTTACTGGGAGCTCATCAGTGAATCCTGAATGTATTTGTGTATTTCAAAACAGAAAGGCAGACATTACCTGTTGGGACAGTATATGGGCTCCTCAAATGCATAACTAGTAGAGGTGAAGCAAGAGATCTGAAACGATGTGTAGAAGAAGCTCTACCAATCCCAGTGCAGAAGGATGAAACGTATCCAGACCACCTCCTGCTACAAGGGCGATGCAAATCTGTGCACGTGTTTGTTAGGACGTGGTATCAGTGGAAGATACTTGATACAGTTTTGATATGCTAGGGTTAAGGTATGTTTTGTCCTCTCCTTGTCAGTTTATGAATGGAAAAAATTGATGGTGGTTAGCTGCATGCAGATGGATATGCATAGTAGTGAGCTGTGCTGGGGAATCTTTCATTATGAATTTGAGAACAAGGAACTGAAACTAATTTAAAATCAAACCAAAGCACTAATAGGAGCAATATCCATCTTTCTGTAGCACTGCACGGAGTTTGAACACAGCAGGTCTGAGTGCAGCAATTTTCCATCTTGGGAGGAGCCAGGTAGTTTCTTTGTCCTGTGATCTGAGTTAGAGGAATAGTTGTGGCTTTTGGGAAGGGAGCAAGTAAGAAAAAATACAATATTTGTGTTTACATTTGTTAACATCTTTATTTCTGTAGGATATAGAGATACTGATATTGAAAGTCCTTCCTAAAATGCTGTGCCTTATTTTATAGATACACCTTTCTAAATAGAGGCGGCGAGGGGGAGATGTTGTCCAAAATAACACTGAGAACCACTTGAAGGGTCTGAATCTGAACTAATTAATTGTCTTAATTATTGGCTGTGCTTCATATCTGGTAGACAGCACCCCCCTCTGTGATGTCTTTAGAGCCAATTTTGTAAGAATCTGCATCTGGATGCTGGAATGAGAAAGTGACAGAGGCTCTAGAGGGCAGTGCAGCATCCCTGTGATACGAGTGCCTCCAGGGGGTTTTTCATAACAAGCAATCATCCTGCAGAGTAAGATTAAAATAGTTAAATATAATACAGAATTAAGTAAAAGTTTTTGTTGTTATTATTTCTCAGAAAGTTTTGTATAATGAAAATTTTTGTACCAAGAAGACTTGACCCTATTTTTAGAGGAACTTTGAGTATTAGACTGGCTGTACTCATGTTGAAAAGGTTTTAATCTCTTGAAAAAACTTGTAGGATATTTGTGTATGACTTAAGGAAACAAACAAACCAAAACTCATCCTTCCTGTGCATCTAGTAGAATCCACAAAAGAACTACTTGTTTTCACATTGCTTTCCCCCTCCTCCAGGATGGTCTCATAATGTAACATATCCTTTGACTGGAGGTGCTCTCTGTTTTCCTTGTAGAGAAATAAATCAATAAATCATCGTGTCAGCAGAGCACAGCTTGAAGCGAAATTTCCCTGTGCTGGAAGGCTTCGAATTAATTTTAGGTGGGAGCTCAGATGTGCCATACACACATGACTACAGCTAATATTGCAAGGCTGCATTCAAAATGACAGGGTGTTGATTCAGTATGTCAAGCTGCTCTTAAGGATGTTGAGCCACAACCTAGAGGCTGCTTATGCTGTCAGAAGGAGTCGGTAGCTCCTTGCTACCCAATAAACAGTTTGTGTGCAGCTGGCTGATTATCTAATGAGCAGTTGGCATGGATTTTTCTTTATGAGAGAGTTCACATCTCCAGCCTGTGACCTTATGTGTCTCTGCAAAGTGAACCAAAATCCAGATCTTGCAGCACACGAGACCTGCGGAGCCTGTCGTCCTCTGAGCACTCGCTTGCTGCGAGTTAAATTGGGGAATCACACTCAGATGCCTCCACTTCTCTTTGGAAAGATGCACCTGCACGTGCATGTGCACACACGTGCACACACTTATCCCAAAGGATGTTTCGGAGGGCATGCTTGGCTTACATGACCCTCTTCCCCGATAGCTCTGAAGCAAATAATAGGCACATACAGTAACATCTGCTGTTTATAGCCATCAGCAAGGGTTGTTGCTTTGTCTTCACTGTCCTTCTGGAGGTGCCGTAGGCTGCCTTTCACTGCAGGCGTGTGTGGCACCTGCACGCTGCTCACGCAGGTGCACGTACTGGGGATGTGCGCAGAGTCAGGGCGTTGTTGCAGGTACCTTTGGCATTGAGGAGTCGGTGCTGAAATCCAACAGACAGGTGCTTGAGCAAGGATCGTGCTACCAACAGCGCTCTGTAAGTCAGTGGATGATAGATTTCTGTTAACTTTCATAGTAGCAATGCTTCTTCCAAATTAAAATTGACTGCTTTTCACAGCAGAAAAGAGAAGATTATCCCAAATAGTTGCTTTGAGTGCATGCAAAAACCTGTGTGTGGACTCAACATTAAACAACTGACTCTCCTTTGTCATACGTTGTTTCCATTTAGGGACTCTTCTTCCAATAATGTAATGAAATACAGCTGCTACCTTATACATGTTATGGAAATTACGTGGCGCACTTACCTGTGCAAAGTGTTTTTAACTCTCTTTGATACTTTTGAAATACATATTTGTTTGTTTTCTAAGTAGAGTGCACCTTGTTCATCTGTGCAAATTAGAGATGATCATAGGAAAAGGAGAGCTGTGGATAACAGAGACAAGACTTTACATGACTGAGCTGAAAAACAAGATGTAACATGCTCTCATTTCAACCTGAGTAAAGGAAAATTGCTTATACATACTTCCAGAATAATAATTTAAAAAAAAAAAAGTAGTATTTTCCCTCTCACTTCTATCTGCTTTCTTTATTTTCTTCAGTTCTGCCTTTAAAGAAAAGGTACCTGAGACCTATAAATGTCACACTTCTGCCATGTCTTACTTCTCTTGTTGCAGCAAAACTTATTCGCCCTCTCTCCGGTCTTTGGAAGCTACTAGTGGCCTAAGGCTGGAGATGACATCTTCTTGCAAAAGGGGGCTGTTACAGTGGAGGGATCACAGACTATTTAAGGGGAGTCTCCTGCTCCTCTGCCTTCCACAGGGCCATGCAGTGTCAATAGCGAGCGGGCCAGAGTAGAAGACACATCTCCAGCCACTGTATGATGTGCCTCAGGCCCTCGGCTCCCGGCTGTGAAGTGCAGGAGTGTCCTGCCCTACCTCGTAGGGAAGATGCTCCTTGTTGGGAAGGATGACTGCAGACTGGTGATTGAACAGCACAGTGATACCAAGGATGTGTTGTGCTGCAGAGAACACGATGAAGGTACCTGTGCTTTGTCAGTGTACCTGCAACACGGTTGCGTTTTTGTTTGATATGGTCTCTTCCAGACCACTGCAAACGCATCGCCTTATTTCATTTTCTTCCCCTCAGATGTTGTCCTTGGCCTTCTCTGAGCCCAGCAGACTTTCCCCTTTAGCTTTCCTTCCTTCAAATTCCGGGTCTGCCTGAGTCTGAAGTCAGGGGCAGGTATTGCAACAGAGCAGATGTGCATCAATCTGATTTTCCCCCCTAGGAAGCGCGGGGTGTTTTTCAGGGCTGGCGGTGGTGTTGGTTTGTTCAGCTGGCCGGGTGAACTGAACAAACTGTCTGTTGGACCACCCTGTTTTTCAGACATTGAAATGTAGCGTTTGCAAGTAGGAGACCTATTGGTAAGAGTCTTTTTGAATCTGATTGACTGCTGCATGATGAATGTTGCATAGGTATTACATAGAGATTGCTATTAATTTATGTTTGTACCAATTCATTTCCCTATGTGTTTTCTAATTAACTAAGGTGTGACTCTAAAATGGATTAACGGAATGATGCCAAATCCCTGTGTACACATTCTCCTTGTGAATGAAGGTTGTTATTTCCTCTATGGTTTAAAACTGAGCCGCATGTACCATCTTACTTGATTTAGATTAAAGAATATGAAATCAGCTTAATTTTATACCTTTAGTATTTAAGACTGCTTTCATTTTTGAAGAAGAGAGATAGTCAAAGGGCTTAATGCCATTGAACTGATATGCTGCAAATTTTGCGTGCACGTCTCTGTCAGCCCCTTTAAAATAAGAGACCTCTTCTCTGCTCCTACTTCTACCCTCAGTGTCTGCTTGGCATTCTCACACCATTCCTTTGACTGCCTGATGCTCCAGGCATTCAGAAGCTGGTGAACAAAAAAAGAGAGGGAAAACCCCCATTTTTTCCTAAAATTTGAGTGTCAAAGTGCAGTTGTCAGTTTTTAAACACAGTGGGGCTTTTTATTGCCTTTTTTTCCCAAGTGATTTGATCTCCCATTAATTGAGGCCGATCTGCAGTGAACTTGGCCAAGTTCTGCCTGTTTTGACAACAAAAGATAAACCCCCAACTCCCTCTAATGGAAACTTCAAAAACTTAACGTAGACTCAGTATAAGCAGTTTGGCTATGAATGAATAAATCTTCCATGCAGCACCTGGAACTTGTATCTACCGGACACAAAAAGTTAACTGTCCTACTAATGAGAGATACTTCTGCCTCATTCAGCTGGGTCAGCTGGGATCTTAGAGAACTAAGCAGGGTGACTCCAGGCCCTAAAGCTTATGCTGGTGACACTGCTTTTGTAATTCTTGCTCTTGCAACCAGCAGAGAGAATGATGACCATTGGGTATTTAATATTCTCTCTCTTTATATACTATTATTAAAGGTGTGCTCATGGCTTACAGGCTGGATCTGATGTAATCATCACAGCTCCCTGACTTCACTGGAATTAGGCTTCTACACTGGAAGATCTTACCAAGGTTTTAAAATGAAATGCGGTTCTCTTGAGCTGGTCATGAAGGCTGTTCCTCACCTGCTGGGGCTACAGGCATGTGTCAACTTCAGATAAAACTGGACAAACACCTGAAATGGAAAGGCTAAGTGGACAGCAGTGCTAGGAAAGGTACAGCGCTCTCCTGCGTGTTCTTGTTCAACACGCTTGTTCCTCAAATACTGCTGTTTTAGTGCTGGGTGAAACTCTTTCCTAATGCGTCTAATATATGAGAAAGCAAACATCAAGTCGTGTGATGGCGGCGCACATCCATGTGTCAGTCATAGCGTGGCAGGAAACCTCCTTTTCATTGCTGAGCTGGTGACATGGGACAGAGTGAGTGTGATGCTGAGGTTGGGGACACTGCACCTCCTCGGGAGTCCCTTGGTGGTGGGTCCTTTCCAGGGAGCACAGACTCATTGGTGCTTTGCTAGCAAGGTGTGAATTGCTGCTGCTAGAAGAAGAAAGTGCAAGACGGGCTGGTGGGTGAGTCATGAACATAAACCACTTGACAAGTCTGTTGCAGTTTTGCCAAGATACAAGGGCTGTTTCCTGGCTCATTCCGTGAACCTGTCTTGCCAGTAGCATGGAGTGGGGGAGCCATCCACGTGTGCTCTGTATTTTTGTGCCCAGTGTCCTGATTGCATCCAGGAAGGATGCAGCATTATTCAAGAGAAGGAAACTGGATTGGTCAAGTGAAAAGGGTTCATGGTGTGCTCCAGATAATTACTATAACGGGAGCTTGCAGGTGCTTCAGTGTGTGTCTACCCTGGAGTTTAAATATAGTCATTGCTAGCCCAGTGTGTAGGAGTGGGAAGAGACAGAAGGACCGATCTGGCACGCTGGCAGAGGGTGGATGCGGGGCCCATCCTTGAAGCACTGGCAAACACAGAGAGATAATGAAGTTTTCCAGTCTGCCCCTGGGGCTGTGGAGGGAAGCTTGACTGCAGTGGTTAGAAGAAAGATCTGTCTAGCCCGCATTCTGTCTCTGACAGCAAGCGATGTCTGGTTGGAGCACAGGAGCGGGACTGACATGAGAGCTGCTTCTGCTTTCATGATTTCTCCCAGCTTTCATAATTTGCAGTTCAGGTGCTCCCTGAGCTAGGGATGGCTATCTCTGCTGCAAGCTCCCGCCGCGTTGCTTCACCAGGTTGCAGAGATGCAAACTTCAGGCAGGCAAGGTCACACTGCTTTCCTGTAAATGGCAGGCATGTGCAAAGTGTAATGGATAATTCCATGATGTCAACGACCAAAAGCAAACGTCTTGCAGGGTGTAATTGGTTTTTCTCTAGTGTCAAGAGCTTTTATGTGTTCAGCATAAATATCTTTGCATTGATTGGGAGAAGGAGATAAAAATCGATGATTTACAATGCAGAAGTGCTTAGAACATGACATTAAAATGACTCTGGAAGACTTAGCTCATAGGGGACATAGTAAATACTCAAGAGGTACAGGAAATGAAGAGACTCTTCCCAAGTCCTGAAACCAAGCAATAAATTTAATAGAGTCTGTGTTTCTCTGCCTAATGGATTTTGATACTGGTTTTCCTTTTGTAGAATTACTCTTTTTTGTTGTTTAGGTGTGGTTATTTTTTACTCTTTTTTGTTTGGATGTTCAGGAACCGAGGCTAAACGGAGACATTATTGTTTTGTGAGGAAACTCTCTAGCTTGAACAAAATGGGAACCAAATCCTATTTTGGCTGGCTTTGTACACTAATCAGCAGGAGGGTGTCTTGACCCATGAGTTCTGAGGAGCAGAGATAATCATAGAAAATAAAGCCGGAAGGGACCACAGGTCCATTCCCTTGTCCCATGTCCAGATGAACTGTATCTAACTCACTCCTGACAGGTTTTCTTGCTGCAAGTTAAGCATTGTATCTAATAGATACAGAGATCAGATAATCCCCCTTCTATCTATAGTGATTTTTTTATGTTTCTCCCCTCCTCTAATCTTCCTTTTTTCGGCGTACATGGTCTCCCTTTCTTCATCTCTCCCTGTGTATCGTTTCCTGCAACCTTTCTTTTTTTGTCTTTTTTTTTAACAGGCATTTAAATTGTCACTTTCTTTGTCCCCAGTGTGCTACCGAACACTAGATGCAGTATGTGGCAGTAGTACTGAGAAAAGAGGAAGGACTGCTCCTCGTGCCTTGTGCAGGGATGGTCCCAGCTCCATACTGCCAAAGGCAAAGGCAATCGATCATATAGGATGCCCCCATGTAAAATTTCACCTCAGTGGAAGAGCAAGAATGTGCAGCCCAGTGGTGTCAGCCAGACATGGCGCTGGTGTCTCTTGGCTGTAAGTGCACCGCAGTTGTAGGGGACTCTTTACAGATGAAAGGGCTAGATCCCAGAGAAGCTTACGGGCTCTTCTGTGCCTGTCCTGCAAACTAATCCTTGGCAAGATTAATTAGCTGTGCATTTCTGCCAGGGCTAGACTGTCTTCACTACTTGTGCAAACTAGCTTGAAGCCCACTGAAATCTCCGCTGCATCGTCTAATGCAATGCCCTGTATGAAGCGGACAGACAGCAAGTCAATCTCTTGATCCTCTTTTGCAGAGATTGTTCCATGTCAGGCCAGGGGTGCCTTGCTAGAGCTCTGCCATGGCTGAAGGCTCTTGTGAGAAGAGTGTTTGATTCCCAGTACTGCCTCAAGACTAATGTGTTCGCTTTACACAAGAGTTTCCCAAAGTTTTTGCAAGTATGATCATATTGGGGCTCATCTGGATTTTTTTGATGATCCTTTCACTTCCACCTTCTTTTCATATGAGAGAGTTTGATTCCTCTAGGGCTGGAGAATGAGACACAATTGTAATGTTTTTTGCTGCAAGTATTTATATACTATTTTTATATTAATCAGGAAAATCCTAACTGCCTTTCATTGCTGGCAGCAACTTGTGTGATTAGCTGTTCCCCAGAGAGGATAAATGCTCTGAGCTTCCCGAGGACTTGCAACCTCTTGTCTGAGAATCTCAACTTGAGTTTGGGTTTTAAAGTAGAAGAAAAAATGACAATTTAGGGATGAAAGATCCCAGATTTGACTGGTGCAGGAGGCCATGTGATGAAGTATGCAAGTGGATTGCTGGTCTGTTGAGCTGAAAGTCAGATGTTGTGGGCTTACATTTATGTGCGGAGTACAAAGCAGGAGGTCCCTAAAGTACTCTGCTGGCATTGTGCATCAATATTAGCAAAAGACAGCATAAAGCTTTACTCTGTTCTTGAAATATCTATAAGTAACAAGGCAGAAAATCATCTGAAGGGAATTGTCAATGATATTTTCAAGAATTTGCACTGTGATTACATGCAGACACAAGGTAAAACGTCACTGAGATCTAGTGTCTCTTTCTGTCTTACTCAAACCTATACTGGGGAAGCAAAAACTGTTTGATCAGGGCTTTCTGCCTCTTCACCGCACAGGCCTAGTTTGACTTTGGCTGCCTGCTTTAATTGCTGTTTAATGAAAAAGCCGTAAAAAGCCTGTGGAACAACCAATAAATCAGTAACATATATGGAAAAATAAAAAAGCGTGTGCGTTCCCAAAGTGACGTGAGAACAATAGGAGATGTGATCTTCTGAGATCTTCTCAGCTTTTTTCCCCAAAAGCTCTGAGGGAGCTCCTGTTTTTCCACCTGGTTGTTGTCAGAATTGATGATTTGAGTCTCACCATCTCCCCAGCCGTGAGCTGCCTTTGAATCCAGTCCAGCCCAGCTCCTCTGCGAGGCAGACTGGTGTGGGTGGTGCTGACTGTACGCTTCATCTAGCGCTGCCAGTAAACTGCTGCCCTAGGGTGAGGCCAGGAATACTTTTATTGTTAAGTTTTTAAGAAACAAGTCAAGGCTACTGCTGAACTGAGGATAGAAACATGCTGTGAACTGAAATAATTAACACTGCTTTGATCACAGAAATATGGATTGCTTTGTGTATGGCTATATAAGTATTACAGAGTTTACAGGAAAGAGTGAAAAGTGTTAATGATACCTCTTCATTAACCTAATCCTCCCCACTGGCATTTTGGGTATTATGTCCTGGTTTCTGTCCCTGCCACCAACATAAATGTGTGGTCTGTGTTCTACCCCTTCCCCATTGTGCCTGCAAGCTCTCCCACATGCAGGCAGAGGAAGGTGCTATACGGGCACTCCATATAGCACCCTGAGCTGTGGAGTCCCAGTCTTGGTTGACATCTTGAAAGTGCTAATGCAATGCAAGTTATCATTTTATCAAAATTGGGTTTATTAAAGTATTTACATTCATTTGTCACAGAACTCTAGATAGATGACGCGAGTCTGTCTGTGAGAAGGCAGGCTGCCTGCTCTGTGCCTGCAAGGGACCCCGGCTTTTTGGCTACCTGTTTCTCACCAAGGGCTGCCTGTACTGTTATGGGAGCTCTGGTTTCTGGATTACTCCTGCAGACAGGATGACTGTATTAGCTGTGTTGACTTGTTTATACCTGCAAAACCATGAAAGATGCAAGGTTGCCTTCTATTTGGTTCTTTGGCAAAAGCAATTGTGAACAAAGTTGATGATGCCTTTTGTGAAGTGATTACATCTTTTTTTTCTCCCTCCTTAGTGCTGCTCCTCTTCCTGTGCCTTTTCCATTGCTCTCTCTACCTTGTGGTTTGATGAACAGTGATGCTGGATCACTGGATGGAATAAATTTATGGCAGTTTGAAGCACAGTTTAGGTGGTCCGACCATGTGGTTGCCACTGGTGAAGTAAAATCAAGCAATAGCGACCTTGTGCTGGATGAGCATTTGTCGTGCCACGTGTTATCCCAGCCTGCTCTGTCTAGCCATTGCTTGTTTTCCACTTGAATTGCCAAATTCCAGCTCAGCTCATGAGTATCTGTGCTGAGTCAACATGTTAATTGTCATGCCAAGGGATGATCATACAAGACCATGGAGGAGACAGGGTTGCAGGTATTAGCTGAAAGCAGCCAAACCCCATGCTCTCTCTACTGCCATCCCAGCCAGTTCAAGACTGGGAAGGTGATGGCTGTGCACACATCTGGAAGGTCATATTGGCTGTTAAGAAAGCTGTAGATATGTGATGCTGCCGAGGGATGAGCAGACCTCCTGCCTCCCGTCCAGGCACAGATCCTCAGCAGGAGGAGTGGTGTGGGCTCTGCGGTGCTCCAGGCTGTAGCAGGCTGCTCTGGGAGGGTGTGGGGCTGCTGACCCTTGTGCAGGGCCCGCTGGCATTAGCGGAGTTGCTGTGTGTGCCACCGTTTCCCCTTGGCAAGCCTGCCTATGTTGTGCCGCCCTGGCCTGGGGAGCAATTCCTGCCTGACCAGTAATCCGGGGTGTCGCTGCTGCAGCAGCTCCTGGGTGCTAGTGGGGAGATGTGCTTTCGGCTCTCTGGGGGGAAGCAAGAGGGGAACATACTGGTTCCCCCTCCTCTGCCCCCCAAGGGAGCTGGAAGACCCATTCCTGGTGGATGCTTTGGCCGTTTTTTGGAGTGGTGCATTGTGTGCTCTGGGTTGGCTTCTGTGTATTTGATTTCCTCTGAAGAGAAGAAGTAGTCCTTCTTTATCTTGTACTCCATTTTTAGTCTTGCCTGGCCACCATCATCTGCTGCTCACTCCTTCTGTCTTTTGCAAGCTGTGGGTGGCCAGGCTGGGACAAATCATGAGCCCCATAGTGCTTTCCCTTCTGCCTCTCCTGTGTGCCCTTGTAAGAGCCCTAGAGAGGGCGGATCGCTGTGCGAGCACACAGCAGTGACCGGGAACATCTGTTCCAGCCACAGAATAAGAAGAAGTAGTAATTTTTGCAAAGCTGCTGAGGGTTTGGGAGAAGGGGAGTGACAGATGAGGACCTTGCTGTCCAAGTCCCAGTGGTGGACTGTGTGTGGTGGCATGCATTGGGGTGTCTTGCTGCTGGGTGTCGCTGCCCCGGGCAGAGCAGCCCCAGCAGCAGCAGGCAGGGCAGGCAGCGATCCCCGTCGGGGCAGCTCTCCTGGCTCTCCTTGCAGACCCATCGGTGGGGAACGGGAGGAGGCAGGCAGAACCAGTGTCTGCACCAGTTGCCTGCCAGCACCTGCCGAGGGCAGAGGCAGCGCAGATGCTGCTGGTCGAGGGCGTCTGCCTTGGAAGGGCACAGAGATCCTGTGCAGGGAGTCGGCATCCGCTGAGCCTGTCTGGAAGGCTTGGCTGGTTGAGGTTAGCAGAAGCAGAAGTTTCTACAGCATGCCTACCCAGTGGCGGCTCAAGTTGGCCCAGGATGCTGGAAACCACTTTTTATCCTGGGCATGTCTCCATCTATATCCAATCTGTGCAGCAACCAGCCGTGCGAAAGAGCAGGGATGTGACTCTCCCTGGGCCTGTCTTCTAGAAGGTAAAGCACCATATGGAAGCTGATGGCTCAACCTGACTGTGTAAGGTATCTAGAGAGAGAGGAAACACAGGGCCCACACCTTTAAAGATAAAGGAAGGCGTGTGGGTGCCATTTCCTCAGCAACTGAAGCTGTTGCAATGTCTGATCTATCTGTGGTTAAGTCTCTCTTCAGTAGCACTTCTACTAAAGGGACAGTTGGGAAGAACTTTTGCTCCATAATAAACTTTCAGATGAGATCAGATTTGAGATCAGAACATGATTTTTCTTGTTTAGTTCGTATTCTCTCAGCAAATTCTGAATTTTTCAGGTTTGATAATTTTGTTTATGTCCATGAGATTTCTGCTTTGAACTCTGATGACAGTGTATTCCTAATATATCCTTGGGGGTTTTATTTTTTAGTTTTCATCACTCACTCTTCTTCCTGCCTTTTGTTTTTTCATAATCCCCCCTCCTATTTTGTGTCCCCTCCTTATTTGCTCAGAAGTTAAGCACTGAATTTTTCACTGCTGAAGCCAAGCATTATTTTTGCTACGGTGCCTTTTTTTAATACCCTGGTAGTTGCTTAGTCCCAAATTTCTAGACATCTGTCTCATTTGCAGTACCTAATTTTGATGCCCTTTAGACGCAGGAGCTTTGCAGGCAGAAACCTATGGAAAGTGTGGGCCCTTACAAAAATTGAGTACCTTGTGTCTCAAGGTGGACAGACAGAAATTAAAGTGCTTGTAAGTCTGGAGAACTTTTGGAAAATGTTTCCTTGCTCCCTAGTTATCTTCCTATGATTTGCAAGATTGGGGTAATGCTGCTATGGAAGGTAGCGGTGAACAGAGTGAATTAGTTTGCCTGTTCATAGGTGGTCGTTTTTTGTACTCTTGCAATTTGGAATGACAATCCACATCATTAAAACTCAGTGCATGTGTACTTGATATTAAACAAATTAGATAGCTCTGAGATTGCTTATTTCTTCCAGAGATACAAGGATGAATTGAACCAAAGCAGTTTGCAGCTCGACGTGTTTCAGCTCAAGGCTGCTAATGACGCATCCTAGAAACACAGATGATCAGCAAGTCCTTTGTACTTTGCTAACATTTTTCCTGCAGTAACATGAGAGCAATTACAGCTTGGAAGGATGGGAGCTGGAAGACTGGAGGAGATGAAAAAATTTGAAGAGGGAAACAGGATTTCATGAACTGAAGGCAGGGGGTGTATGTGGGTGGGTGAGGGAGCAAGCATCTGTAAATAGTTGGCACTGACAGCTGCTTTTGAAATATATAGGAATTTGGAAAGAGAGAGGTAGAACAGCTGCATGTGTGTGTATGTTTTGTGGAAAAAGGAAGAGAGCTCCGTGCTTGTGAGGGAAGGAGCAAAAGAGCAGAGCTAGGCAGGAATCCATGGAAGGGGTGAGAGAAAGTGGAGCACAGACAGAGTGAAGTTGGGGAAGAAAGAGATTAATTCAAAGAGATTTTCAGGAATGGGTATAAACTATAGTGCAGCTGATGTATAATTCACCGCCTTGCTAGTGATTGCCAGGGAGGGGAAAACTGCTGTTGCCGCCTGTCTGCCGTTCCAGCCTGTCCTCCCTTCCCCTATTTTATCTTTTGATTTATAGTAATAAGAAATTGGCCTTCCTAAGAGCAGGTCATGGGACTCAGCTGAGGGATTAAAGCCGAGTCTCTGACCTCTGAGCGTATTGTAATGCTTGTGAGTCATTGACTCATCCTCTGTATTGGCAGGTTGATGGATTCCTGACTAGGTTGTTAGTGGCATCTCAGTGTTGCTGCCCGAGATGTGCCTTTTGTGTTTAAACTCTGACTTGGAGAAACAAGTTCATTTCAGGCTCTTTGTGTTTCTCTCCTCCTCCTTTTCTCAGCTTTTACTTCTTTAAATGTAGACTTCTTTTGACAGATCATCTCCATGGTAACTAACAGGACCAGGCTGCCTACAGAAATTGTAGTAATAAAGTGGTTGGTTTTTACACATGATGAAAAGATGATGAAGCACAATGATAGGTGATAAAGACACAGGTAATTGCTCTAGAATAATATTGCTGCCAAGAAGATGACTGAACTCCCACACAGAAGATGAACAGATGGTGTATTTATTGAAATTCATAGGCTGCGAGAAGAAAAATGTAATTGATGGCTGTGTAGGTTTTGTTTCAGTTTACTATATACTGAGCAGAGCCAGCAGAGCAGTGTGCCAGCAGATGGAGCCCGTATGCAGAGCCACCGTATTTTCTTGCTGGAGAACTGGCTTTTCGCTTGAGATCAGAATTCCAATCAGAGCCATAAAAGCAGCAGAACCGCTAATTGCTCTGATGCATTTCGCTGTTTTAGATCTGTCACATAGCCCTGTTTTATTTTAGAAAGAGTGTAACACTTTTGTAAGAACAGTGGTGGTGAATTATACTAGCGTACCGGGAACATTGAAGTAGAAAGTGGAAAAGCACATACTTGCAAAACTTGTGCTCAGTACAGGTTTTCCAAAACCAAGTGCATGTTTATCTTAGTAAATGGCAGCTGTAGCTTGTTTGCTAACCTTGTTGCTGGAAACTCTCTGCTGGTAGGGCAGTCTGTTGTGCAGAATCCATGGGAAGGCAAAGGCAGGGTGTTTTCCTCTGGTTGCGCTCTCTGCATTTTCAAGTATAGGATAAAACTGGTCTATTTGATGTTGAGGCTCTTGTGAAAATATTGTCTGCCTGTGTGTGGCAGTGCTATGGATCTGGTTTGAATGGCTACATTGCTGCTTTGTGGTGTGGTGCAGCGGTCCTAAGTGTGTGGCATCCCTTGCCATAGGGCTCGGTGCGTTCAGGTTCCCAAAAACATGACTTCAGTGCTGCCAGAAGAACATAAATGTCCGTGGGAATCATTGTCTGAAAGGCCTTTCCCCGAGAGGTGCAAATAACCCTACTTACGACAAGGAGTGCCAGCTCTGGACCGTAAAGATTTTTCCCCGTGTGTACCAAATGCTAACTATTGGGAGAAGTACTGCTGGGAGGAACTGGTTGAGCTGAAGTGCTGGTGGCAGACTGCTGCCTTCCCTGGGGTGCTCGCGGTTCCTCTGTTCTCAGCAGCTTTAGCACCCCTGTTGTGCCGCTGCTAACTCCCATAGTACCACGATTTATTGGCGATAATGGCTGGGTGCTGTTTAGTACATCATATGATTCTCTCTTTCTCTACAGTCTGGTGCTACTTTATTGATTGTATAACTCATTTTCTCATCAAGTTTGGTAAGGAAACCACTTCCCACTTGGGTTTACATCCAGCTGCACCTACTCACATATTGACTACATTTGTAGGACTTGAATGCAAGGGGCTTTGAGAAGGCGTATAAATAAAAGAAGAAACAGGTTCTTTGTCTTACAATGGCAGTGTCAATGAGAATGAAAATAAATGTGTAGGTAGTACGGAAGAGACTCTCTCTCCAGGACACTTTGCCCTTGGGAAGAAACTGGAAGTTGTGGGTTCATCACTTGACAGTGTTTGTGTCAAATTCACCCTTCTTTTTATTTCTTCCCTCCAGATTGGCAGAGCCCTCACATCTTCTGTGGCACTTGAAAAATCTGATTTCCATGCAAATTGCTCCCGTTTAGGTTAAAACGTTGCTGTCATTCTTTTTTCAAACTTCTTTCCTTTTTCCTGCAGAAAAGGAGGGGGAGAAAAAGTTACTTAAGTGATACATACAAGATTAAACAGAATTGCACTGGCAGTGGAAAGATGTGCTTTTTTGAGACCTGTCAGCCAGCCAACAAATGGAGCGTTAAGTTAGAGACGCCAGAGAGCTGTACTATATTAATAAAAGAGAGAATAGGAAAGGAAAGGAAGAGCATGAATCTGAGCACTGAAAGGAGTCTGGCCTACCAGCTATATTTGAGCAGTTACTCGAGTGCACGAAGCGTGGTTGGAGTCATATTAACCCAGCTTGGTGACTGGTTCCTAATGAGCCTCCTGATTATTTTCAGCACCAGCCATTCCCGATGCTGGCTCCAGGCACCCGGGAGGCCCTGCGGACCTCAGCAGGGGAGCTGGCAGGGTCTCAGGGACATAGGCAGCCTGGTGGGGTTCTCTGGAGAAGATGGTACAGGGCATCCTTCAAAGGTTGAGCCTTGCTTGAGATAAAGGGCTGGATGTGTTAGCTTGAACACAGATTCGTCAGGCGCTTGGTGGCCTGGGTGCTGCCAGCCTCTCTCCCTCAGGCTGGCTTTGTTTGCTGCCCAGCTGCTGGCCTCTTCTCTTCTTCTCCCCGCCCCCCCCCCCCCCCCCGCCCCCCATTACTGCTCTGCCCTTCACCACTAATTAAGGGTTTCAGGCAAAGCTGGTCAAAACATTTTTATTCAAATCTTATTTTCCTGGCAACCAAGCTTTGGCAGCATCAAAGAAAAAGGTAAATAAAAAGATACTGTCATTTTCCTGGGAGAAATTCTAATTTTCAAAGTTGGAAGCTGAACTGTTGTCACCTAGTTGGGGGGGGACCTTTCCTATTGCTTTTTCCTTTTCTACTTTACCTTCTCTCCCTTCTTCCTTCTGTCTCCATTCCTCCTCCCCATCTCTTTTTTTCCCTACTTGGCTGTGTAAAAACCGCCGGAAAGGTCAAGGGAATCTAAGCTGATGTGAAGATTTCCTCTCCAAGTTGAGCGTTTTTCATTAAAAAATAATTGGATGTTTTTCAGTCTCCCTTCCCCCCAAAAGTAATGGTTATTCTTGGACTGGTTTCTGCCTCAGATGGACAAAGGCCTCTCTGGTTTCCTTGCCCATTACGGCAAGTAACAGCTACTGGGGCAGAGCTGGGCTGCTGCTCTGTGCGATGGTTCCCAGACCTCTCCGTCAGGCACCAAGGCCCATCCATGAACCTATCTGTGTCTCTTGAGCGTCCCACTGATTACATGTACATGCCCAAGGCTGGAAGAAGGGTGCTGTTTTGCCATTGCTGGGATGACGTTACCTGGCCAAGAGAACTACTGCTCGTAAGTGTTTATCCTTGTGGCAGAGGAGACTCCAGGCTGGAGGAGAGCATGGCCTGGGAGAGGATTCATTACCAGAGTGGTGACCTTTCCCTGTGCTGCTTGGCATGAATTGAGAGATTGAGAGCACCTTAGTAAAACGAGCACGAATAAAGATAAGGCTCCAGATTAATACCTCGCCCTAGTTTAGGAGAGAGCTTGGATTATGGCAATATCTGTGATACTTTTGTACAATTGAGTTGCAGGACCAGGGAAGTGGTATTGACCGGTGTGTACATAGCACAGCAGTTGGGCTGGCGTGGTGCGCTGTTAGTTGCCGGGTGATTAGCAGTGCGACTAGCTTTCAGATACCATTTCTGCTGGGACTGCTGCCCCTGAGCTTAAAGCAAATGATCAGAAAGGTTTATTTGACAGGTAAAGCTACTGAAGCAGGTTATTTGTTTGATGTACTGAGTGAAAGCTGCAAACCAAGTGGTTAATTTGTCATCTTTTGTTAACGGCTTGCAATCTTATGGGTTCAGATTGTTTTTAAATTTAAAGATAATTGAAAAAGTTCAACAAAGTGATCTGTGGTGCACTGCCAGAAGAATTGTTGTGCTGTGTCAGAGCAAAGATCCCTGATGCTGGCTGGTAGCAAGTACCTGGGGAGAATGTTTAAGAACAGAGTTTGGCTATGTGTTCCCAGCTTCTGACAATCAGCAGTTTGGGGACTTTCTAACCCGGAGGTTTCAGTATGGCTTTTATGTTTGATAGCCCATGATGAACCCATACTCCATTTATCTGTTTGCTTTTTGAACCCATTTATGCTTCCAGCCCCTGCAACGTCCTGCAGCAGTGAGTTCCATAGTCGTGTCGCATTAAACATTATTTCTGTGCATTGTGTTTTATACCTGATACCTGCTCATTTTGTTGTGTGCCCTCTAGTTAAAGCAGTACTTACAATTCATTCCTTATTTGCCACCTCCATACCACTTACCATTTTATTACCCCTCCATCCCTGCCTTGATCCCGTAATTACCTCTTTCTCTATCTGAAAAAGTCAAGTTTTTTCCTTGAGTAGAAGCCATCTCAGACCCCTCATTATCCAAGTTGCCTGTCTCAGTGTGGCTCTATTATAACCTTTGCAAGACTTCTGCACTGTAGTGAAGAAAGGGGGTGCAGTATGGATTTGTAGTGGCAATACTGGTTTTGTGGTCTTATTCACTAGTTTTCATAATGTTTCTTTATTTGCTTTGTTACGGAACACAGCTATTTTCTAAGAACTATTTGGACAGTTACCAAGATCCCTTTTCTGAGTAAAAGTAGCTGAATTACGTCCTTCAGCTTCTCTACAGGTAACACTGGTACAAAATTTGGTTTTCCTTCTCTAAGCCTATCATCATCAGTGTTCCTTGTACACCTCTGTCATCTCTGACCCCACCAGCTCTCAGGAAGGCGTCCTATTTCTGCAACACTTGAAAAAGAGTTGTAATTAAATTTTTACGCTGTTACGAAGTTGCTTACCACAGTTGTTTTTTGCTCTGCCTCCTATGATTCCGCATTTAAATTGCCAGAAGTTCACAATCTTTTTTTTCTTTTCCTCCTCTGAACATGATATTCACATTCTGAAGGATATTCTTCTTCCCCTTTTTGTCTTTACTGCCAGTAATTGCCTTAATCTTCTGTTCAACTCCAAACAACAAATTGATTTTTTTTTTGTCCTTTTAAAGTATTTTGAATTTATGCTATAACTATCCTGATGCTTTCCTATAGTACCTATATGTGTTTCCTGGAAGTATTTCCACCTTTCTGGCTATTTCTTTTTACTGCTACACTGATTTTTATGTAGTTCTCCTTTTTCAAATCCAAGTTTATTGCTTAGATTTCTGTGGGCTTTTTTTTTCTTCTATAGGGTATTGAAGAATAGCCGTTCTCATGTGTCACTGGGGACTAGCTGCTTTTCTATTACAGGTTTTTAACTAGTTATTTATAATGTCTAAAAATACAGTGTTTTCATCACCTTGTCAAGATAGTTTCCCAGTTTGTGTGGGGTAACTGTAGTTTCAAATCATTCCTGTTTGCTGTCCACATACCCAGTCTCCTGTAGCCCTGTGGACAGTGCCATGATCTGGTTGGTTTTAAACTAGTCTTAATCTGTGCTTTTCTAACACGTCGCACCATTTCCCCACTGGCCTCGCTTGCTCTGATGCTCTCCTGCTTCTCGTATTCGGGGAGTTAGATTTTCCCCCTGGGTTTTGTCTTCCCTTGAGCCTTATCTTGCTGTGTCCCCCTATGCGAGTCCCTCCTCTCCCACAGCAGCACGGGGCTTGCCCGTTGAGAGGTGCGACCGCCTGGGGACCACGGTGGATGCAGCCCGTGTCTCTGCACTCCTTGGCACAGCGCTTGTTGTCTCTGAAGCTGCGGAATTGCCCGGTCTTGTAAGCAAGCTGTCCTTTATTGTAGGAAATGCCACCGCGCTGTTGTGTAAACCTAAAGTTTGTCTTGAGTACTGTGTGCAGTTTTGACCCCCTTGTTTCCAAAAGGATACAGCAGAACCGGAAGAGGTCCCGCATAGGCAGCTAGGTCAACAGTGTGGACATTTCTGGTACTGGGCATTGACTGATTGACAAAGACTCATAAACCAGGAAAAGAGATTAGCTTTGGGGGATCGTCAGATATACGGAGTTATGTGAGTAGTAATGGAGAGGTGGGCAGGGAGTGCTTGTTCGCTGCCTCACAATACCTGAGGGGTATCAAAGGGAGCCGGATTCAGGAGGAACAGAAGGAGCTGGACCTTCATGCAGTGGGTGGTAGATCTGTGGAGATCTCTGCTGAAGGGTGTGTTGGGTGCAAAAAGTTTTCCTGGGTTCAGTGTGAGGCTGGTTAAGTACCTGGAAGAAAACAAGCCATGTCAGGATCAAAAAATCCTTAGAAATGAACACGGTTGGAGGTGGGAAGGCTACTTAGGAGAAAGCACGTGTGGGTGTCCCGCTTTTGGTCTTTCCTTGGCATCCAGTTACGGCTGTGGTTGGAGAGCAGGCTGCCCTGGGGGAGAGGGGTCCTTGCAGGGAAGAAAGGCTGCTGGTACATTCTCATCTTGCGCTGAAGCTTTTGCTGTAGGTTTTGATTTACGTCTCTGATCTCCACCAGACCTTCACCTAATTGAGTAGATTGACCCTGGCTCTTACACAGCAGGCAATTAATCAAAGACTGACTAATCAGCTCTCTCAATGGCTGGCACCTTGCAGAAAGGCTGGGAATCACTTACATGCTACCTCCGCAAACCAGTTTTATGCTCTGAGATTTATAGCCAGTTAATTCTATTGAATTCTGTGGATTTACTGTAAACTTTAATTATTGTAAGCTCTGAAATGTAATAAAAGTTACTTTACTTAGCTACCTTAAGGGAGAATTTAAAAAGTAAGTTCTGTAGATGCTTTAACTAATTACACTCAGTAGTTTTACCACACTATTAAAAGTTAGCTGAAATCTGTCATCTCTCCCTGAAATTAAATATCTTGAAAACTGGCTGTCTGAGCAATAGAGTCTGAACTTATTCTTTAGGGTTTAAAGCTATTTTTATTCAAAGGTCTTAATTTTCATCTAGATAACTTCCGAAGTTAACGTTTGACACTGCTGAAATCTAGAACTTGACTTTTGAGCTAAGGTTCTCATTTACCAAGCTGCAGTAGTTAATAATCATTCAGAGATGTTAACTGCCATCTATTAGGAGTTTTAAATTGAAGATGCACTGTGAAATAAGATAAAATTAAACAAAGCAGAATAAATGTGTACATACACTTAGCCTTCCCGTGCAGCCAAACTCATTTATGTTAGTGTGGTCTGTGCCGGAGCTGAAACGAAGGGCTGCGAAGGGATCCGGTTGGAGGCTGTGGCACTGTCCTGAGGGGAGCAAGCCACTGCTGACATCCTCGTCAAGGATGACACGAGAGGTGATTTGTGGTTTTGTTTCTGTTTTTTTTTTTTTTTTTTCCCCAACCAGGCCTATGTACGAGCTCCCAAGTGATCCTCTGAGCCCCCATCTGACTTCATTTTTCTGCAGGAAGGGAGTAAGCGGACTATATTTGGCTTGTTTTGTTGATGCTGAGTTTTACTATGATGTTCCAGAAAATCACATTTATTCCCTTTCTGGTAATGAATATTCAAATCTCTGATTTACCAGTGTTAATACACTTAATTAAATAAACTAAATTGCCACGGACAATTATGTAGGCTGTCTCTTAATGTATCACAACTTTCTTTTTGTTCATCTTCTCACCTCCCTGAGCCCTGGAGGTCCTCCACTGACTTTTTCCGTTGCTTCCCACAACTGATTGACAAGTGGAGCCCAGATGCACTCATCTCTGCTATGTTGTTTATGGTCCTTGTATTGTAGAAGCTGCCTGCTTTGCCTGGCTTTCTCTTAATGACTTTTGTGTCCTTTTTGTCACTTCTATGACCTAGAGCAGGTTGCTTATCACTGAAAGCACAATCTTTTTTTGCCCTCCAGTTAAATCCCGGGCTGGACTACCCTTGCAACCGTGTCTTTACTGATGGTGAATCCCCCCTGTACGTTTTCCTGCACTGTTAGTCTCGTGGCTATATTTTCATGGCTTGATTTTTCTTTTCATTGCTGGTAGATAACTATATTGCGTTCAAGTGGGGTTGCACAGACTCTGGAAGCATAGTTGGTCTGTTTAAAGTGTGGATTTCCTGCGTGTTCTGGGGCATGGGCATTTCCCCAATGCATTTGAGTTTCTCTTCAGAGCTACTGAAAGTTTTTGAGGGCGATTGTTTTGATATCTGTTGTTAAAGTATTCATTTTTTCCCTGTTCCTATCTGCATTCAGACAAATCTTTGTTTCAGAGCACGGCTGGAGCTGGGCTGGGCTGGCAGCACGGCCCTGGCGTCCTCCTTTCTCCTGCTTGCGTTGGTGTGCTCCAGGCAGATCCCTGGCTGTCATTCACATGCGTTGAGTATGGACAGATGACAGTGCCTGCGCGTGTCAAGTACTGTGAAGGTTTTGTGATAACATTCCTGGTGTTTTGGGCTGCTTATTGGCCGCCTGCATTTGCTCATACATCTCCAAATGGTTTTACTGTGTGTCGTGAGCAGCTGGTCCCTTTTCTTCAGTCTGATACTGCTGCTTATCAGTGTCACTGGGATTAGATTGCAGTGTTTGTACATGGCAAGTGTTTGAATTAGCTAAAGCCGTTCTGGAGGCATCTTCCTCTTCTTTGGCAGGCTTCTCCATCAGTGCATGTGTTGCTGTTCGCTGTTTGGTTTTTTTTTTTTTTTCTTCCTTGAGTATTTGGTTCTGTCTCTCCTATTGCTGTCAAGATAGCTCGTAGGGTGGATATTTTCCTCTCTGCCTCTCATATCAATTTCCATGGTAGACTGGTTGCTGTCGCCTGTATTCTGGGTCTGTTTGGCTCGTCTGTCCAGCTGCATTGCTTTAGTAGGAGCCTATGTGCTGACTTGGTATTTGTGTTCTTGTTTTGGTTCCTTCCCTGGACAGAGCTGTTGTCTGCATCTCTTTGCTTGTATTTTTGGAGATTTAGATCTGCTCCTCTCCATGCTCTTGCTTGCAAGCTAAACTTGTGTAACCCACAAGCTCTCTGTGATTAGTTTGATGTTTCCAAAGTAGTATGTGGACTCACTTGCAAGGTGAAGAACACTGATCATCTGTTTCTTGATTTCTGATTAAAACTTGCAATTTTTCTGGGAAATTCCAGCCTCCCTTCATCTCATCTGCAATTGTAGTGTTTTTGGTTGTATTTCTGGCAACAATCTCTTTCAATGCTGGAATATTATTAAAAAAAAACCCCAAACACCTTTACTTAGAAAAAGAAAATTCTTGCCATTGACTTTCAGGTTTCTAAATAGACTTGAACCATCCTTGTGTACGTAGACTTTATCTTTGGAAATCCACCTCTTGTGGAGTTTGAGTTGGCCTGTCTGCTTGCTTTGTTTCTAGGGGTTGACGTGTCTGCCAGCTTGCCTTTGCTGGGCATCCCGCAAGACTGAGTGCTGCACCAGGCTTCCCACCTTCCTCCCACCTTCACTGACAGTAGAATAAATCTGGGTTGGGGCAGAGACCAGAGACCCTTCGGTTCCCCGGAAACTTCTGCGAATTTCTGTGAACTAGACTGCTCAGATACTTCACGTACTATTAAGTAAGTGGGAAACTTTTCCACTGGAGTGAGCAAGCCCTGGAGTCCAAGCTTGGGGTAAAAGTTAGGATTAGATCCAAAAACCCATCTGTGAAGTGTGCAGGTAGACAGAAGTGTAGCGAGCCTGGCCATCAGGCAGCACGTGCTGGAATAGCCGCGGGGAAACTGTTTGATCAAATTACTGCTGACTTAATAATCTAAACAGACACAAATTCTCTCTTTGCATACTGCGGCGGCAAACCAGGTCAGATTTCTCTACTCCAGGCTTAGTGGGCATGTGGATTTTGTTGATGTTTTGGACTATAGGTGAAGCTGACCTTTTTGATTGCGGGTAATGGCTTACAGTCTCTTTTCAGTTAGTTTTCAAGTGTGGTTTCAGGTAAACAGGGCCGTGCATTTGGTCTGTGCCACTTCATAGAAATTTTTGTGAGGAAATGCCGTGGAGTCCAGACATGTTTAATTGAAACACTGGTTCTGCTAAGACAGTTTCCTCCTTGAGTTCAGGACCTTGTCATCTATACCTGTTAGCAAACAGCAGGTGAACGTGACTTAGGCAGAAATGTGTTGTGTAAATATTTCTGACTTCATGCTTATCTAGCACAGGCATTTTCCTCCCAGTATACTCTGCTGCTGTGCTCTGTTAGCCCAGAGGAGAGGCGTGCCAGGCAGATGCTGGGCGAGTTCAGCGAGACATGCTGGAGATGTTTCGCTCCTGCATTCATACCTTGGTAAGAGGAGTGAGAAGTGCACTGACCTGAAGTCCGTTTCATAAGGTTTTCTAGTTTTGGGGCTCTTGACTCAAAGGCCTGACTCATATTTTGTCTTATATTTCTTTTGAATAAGGCTCAGGGCAGAGGGGAAAGAGTAATTTTACTTTGAGCCCAAGAAGTGGGAGATGTATTTGTTTTTGCAAGTCTAGAGGATGTTGAGGAAGGCTTAATGTAGTGAACAAAGTGAAAGCGTGGGTCGTTGCTGCTTGTGGGCAGGTTTATTGCTATCCTGCTTTTCCTGCACATTAATGGCTTTGTTCAGCCAAGTTTACCTCTAGCAAATGCTGTGTTCAGTGATAATGGTTTCGCAAAGGAACTAAAATGACAGTGATGCACGTTGCTGCTATGTTAAATACTGGTAGAGTATCGTGGCAAGTATATGGCTGATGCTCTGTGAAGGAATGAAGTCAGCCACGCCAGTGTAAAGCCCCTTTTTCTTGGTGTTGGGTTGTGCTGGGGCTGATCTCTTGCCCAGGCCTGGGGCGCTCACACTGTCCGGGTCCCTGCAAGTCCTCCGCTCCCCAGCAAGGCGTGCGGGGACGCAGGAGCCTGGGGATGGACGAGGGGCTGTGGTGCGGCGGGGGCAGCCGGTGGCCGGAGCGGGGCTCTCGGGGGCCCACTGGGGTACCCTGTGGCTCCCTCCTCCTCCCAGCCTTTGCAAAGCCTCCTCTCTTCCCTTCTCTCGCTGCTTGATAATGGATCTGGGTCAGTGCAGGTGTAGCCTTGTGGGGTTAGTTAGCCAAATTAATTAAAGGGAGAGATGACATTCCCTGACTGGGAGGTGACTACAGGGAATGTGCTGGCCTAATTTTGCTCCAGGTTCATTACGGGGTGACGTGCCTTATTATCCACATCAGGGCAGGGGGGGTCTGAACGACACTTGTCTCGATGCGTCTCAGCGTGGTGAGCTGCTGCCTGTGGGGAGGAAAAGGGCGGCATGCGAAGGCACCGAGGACTGCGTGGCTTTAAACTAAAAAAGCAAATTCAGACCAATGAAAAAGCTTGGATGAAGCACCCTCTCCTCTCCCTCTCTGGTGCACCTTGAAAAAGAAGAATTAGAAATCAATTTACGAGGGGTTCCCTCAGAGGCGCCTTGGCAAAGGGCTTTCGGCGGAGCTTTGAAGGAGAGCGTGGCCAGCTGGGAGCCGGTTCGGTGGCGGATGCCTGAAAGGGATCTTGCTGCTCGGCCGAGCTGGAAGCGCATCGTGTTGCTGGGGGAACCGGCCGCGCCGTGGCTCCCAGGTGAAAGGATGTTTGATCTTTAAAATAATGGTATAAAGGTTTATGTGAAATACATTGTCCGGGTTTTAAAAATATCGGCTTGACATTTAGTGGGACATAAAAGGAATATTTCTACAGTTTAGCTGGTGGTTGACAAATAATAATAATAACTGGCTACGTCTGAAGATGCATTTGAATTTCTGCCAATTGGGCTCTAGCTCTTTTAGCACAACAGTTCTGAAAAAAACAAAACAAAACAGAAAAAGGGCAGTGTCAAGTTGACAAGGACAAGAGTTTATTCTCCTAACATTATTGTGGCATTATTTCTGGATTACTTTTTCCATTGCAACTTTATAAATGATGGATTCAAGACTCAAGTTTAGAGTAAGAACCTTATGTGTGAGAGCAAGGAGAGCAGCCGAATGCATGGGAGTTGGAGTGGAAGACTTAAATGGACTCCACAATTTTCTTTCTAAGTATGACAATCCTGATGAATTCTGGACAAATTTGAATAAAAGTGAATAAACATCATATTACCACAGAAAAAATGTTAGGGGCTACAGTGAAAGCCACAGATTTCAAAAGTAAGGGAACAGCAGAATAGTCAATGGGAAGAAGTTTGGAGTAAGCGACTTCTCTGTTGCAACATTAATGCTGTGGCAGCAGCAGGGATGGAGCATGGTTTTCCTGGGCCTGGGTAAGCTGCGTTGAACCTGAGACCTTCCTCTCTCTTTTTGGGACTTCGTTTCACTGCCTCCCTTCTGGAGCTGCCACTCAGACATTTATTTTCAATCATACAGCGTTGGGGCTAAGTGTATGTACAGGGAGTGGGGCCACCACAGACCTCCACACTGAACTGCCCTGGCCTGTTCCTGGTAGCCCATCTCTGCAAATCTCCAAGGGGTTGGTGCTTGCTTCTAAATTAGCAGGGAGATTTCCCACTGGCTTAGCAGATGGGGCGAGTCTCCTTGGCAATGGATGGAAGTTGCTCAATCAGCTGGCTTCAGTGACTAGTCTGGCATAACTAGACTTTGTGTTTCCCTTGTTGCTCTGCTGCGCCCTTGCATATTTTTAGCACAGTGCCACGGCTGCCGCCTCCTGCTCTGAGACCTCGTACGGCTGATCAGCACGATCACTCAGCCATGCCTGATGTTGGCATCACGGAGACAGGGGAGAGACTGTGAGTCTGGAAAGAGCACTGCTGAAAGGCACATGTCCCCAGCAGTGCCCTTTCACCAGGGCTCTGCCCATCCTGCGCTTGTTGCCTGCAGCCGTTGCACAGCCCAGGGAACCAGTCACCCTCTTCAGTTGCCTGATGGATGGGGAATCTGGTGTGGCAAGACTTGTGTAAGTCAAGGGGCTTGATGTCTGCTCAGTAAGGACTTCCCCCCCCCCACCTTGAGTTCTTTCTAAGTAGCTTTTATTTTGAAGATCCCAGTCTGGACTACTCTTCAGGGATCTGCCAGACAGCAGCTTTTATAACCAAGATCATCAAAATGCCTTTTTTTGGGGGGGAAAAAAGGGTTGCATTAGGAACACCTGCAGAAAATTGCCTCAGGGAGCAGTTTACCTTAGAGAGGCAAGCTACTGCTGATAGCTGATTAGAGCCAACTTACAAATTGCTGCAGGCAATGGAGCCAGGAGACGGTTTTGGTTGTGAGCAGCCAGGTCTGAAAGACCCTGCTGAGTGGGCAGCTATTCCTCTCCTTTCCCTGTTTTCTGTCCATCTTCCCCACACTCTCTCCTGCTTTGAGCATTGTGAGTAGTTGGGTTCAGATGTGTGATTTTATTTTACAGCCTTTCCATGCTGTTTTTGAGGAGCACCAGATATTCTAGAAGCCGGAAACAAAATTTTGCAGTAATTAATAAATTGCTGGGAAGAGCTCCAGTTTCACTGCAGAGAGACCTTTTGCAGGCAGAGACAGTGGGGATGGATTTGCCCTGAATGCTGGGGAAAAATAACCCTTCTGCTGGGAATCAAATCTACATCCAAAATGCACATTCAAGGCAGCAGTTGTGTGGATAGTGAATACAGGATGTGATCTCACAGTAAGTATCACAGAGCCTTCCTTAAAATATACATTAAGGTTAAAAAAAAAAAAAGGAAAAAAAAAAAATAGGACTTGAAGTCCATTCTCTACCATTCAATTTAATTTTATTTTATTTGCAATGAAGCATTGCTTTATAAGAGACAGTTTCCAAGATGAAACCTCCAACTATTCATGGGTGTGTAGTAGGTATATGACCTTGTAGCCGTTAGGATCAGTGTTGTGCTTACACTTTTTGCTCCGAGAACAGTTTTTACCTCTGTGTACGCAAACTCCATCAGCAAGCTCAGAGGTGCTCGCACAGCTTTGCTCTTCCAGCCTGGGAGTGATGGAGCAGGGCCCGGCCTGAGGGTGGGCAGAGCCATTCAGAGAAGTAATGACTGGCCGAGGGCTGGCAAGTGCAAGGGGTGCGCTACTCCCTGGAGATGAAGCATTTTGGTTTTGACTGAATGCCTGCTGTGGTCCTTACTTTCCTTTTTCACTGCAGATCTGTGGGATTCCAGTGTGGAAAAGGTACATTTCTATAGTGGATCCAAAATATTTATGACCAGAGTGTGAATTTAAGCTGACTAATAAATTATGTCTCTGTACAGGAGAGCAAAATCACTTACAATTTCATGATAAATGAATGGCAAAATTTTTTTAGGCAAATTTGTCGAGCAAGATAATTGTTCGAATAAAGACCTAGCACTCATAAGGTGAGAGCAGTAGGAAAGCTACAGGTGAGGCAGTAGTTTTTAAACAAACCCTATCGGAAGCAGCATAGGCTGCTTTATCTCTTGTTTCTCGGGCTAGCATTCCTTTGGTGGCTGTCACATGTTTACCAACCAGCAGCCTTCCTTCTTCCTTGGGGCATTAAATCAACAAGTGCATGCAGAGAAAGAGCAGGAAGAG
This sequence comes from Phoenicopterus ruber ruber, assembly GCA_009819775.1. NCBI lineage: Eukaryota > Metazoa > Chordata > Aves > Phoenicopteriformes > Phoenicopteridae > Phoenicopterus > Phoenicopterus ruber. Next base: position 8,050,477 of record CM020219.1, read on the forward strand.
CACCACTCCTGTTTTTGAAACTCAGGACTGTGCTTCTCTTCAGCTTTGCCCAGTTTGTGTGAACACCGCAGGTCTCGAGGATTTAGCAACCTGTCCTGGGAAGAAAGCTTTGAAATGTGTTATTTGCGAGAAAAGTGGTCTTGGGAAATTTCATTGCTGGTTTGACTTGTTTTGCTGCTTTATGTAAGTGTGATGAGGTAAGTCTAATGTTTTGAATGATTTGTGGCTATTTCTTGGTGAGAAGATAGCTTTCCTAGTTTGTTACTTTGGTGACAATTACAGTTTGAAAAGCAAATCCCGTGTTACCAACACCTGTTACTTTGGATTTGCATGCTGCTTTGGTTTTCTTGAAATACAAAGGTCTTGGAAATTGCAAGTAATGAAATAGGAACTAGCCTTTTCTTCTGTCTTCTGCTTTGACATTGTGCTGTTCCCTGCTGTCATTTCAGATTTTACTGTAAAGCAGTAGTAAGACCGTAATTCTAGATCCATAATGTGTAACACAAGTGCAAAATATTTGCATTCCTGATAAGCAGAGGGCATATCTGATCACTGTGCAAGGGAAGCTATGGATACTTGCAGGTATTTGTGACTGAGGTAGGTTAAAAAAGAGACCTAAATGTAGCATGATGGCTGTGGGAGAAAATAGCTGAAGAGATCCAAATAAAGTAGTAAGTAGACTCCATAGCTTGGCTCAGTGTGTCTGAAAACATCCAAGGAACATGATGCACTTTATTCTTGTGGTCCTTTATGTCAAGTGTTTTGCAGAATGTGTGTGTGGATGTTTGCTCACGTGGGCTGGACTGGAGCGTCAGAACTGTAGAAGCCTTTGAAATATGTGGAATCTATTTTAGTCTGTCTCCATTACATCTGTTTTGGCTAACAGTCGCCTTTATCTGTCTCCCCCCTTCTCACTCTTCTGGCTCTGAAGTGGCATGGCTCTCCGTTTATCCCTGAGAACGATCCGACGTCATAGCTTTTGCTTGAAAGAAACTCTGGGCAGATGCTTTGAAACTTGTTAACGTAAATGAATCCTCTGAGGCAGCGCTGTGGTTGCTTTCATCTGGAGGGGGCCTTTCTCACAGGTTTTGTAGTGCTGGGATCCTGCCCTGCATGTTGCTTTTTCAAAGGAATTATGGACAGTGTCTTGCATCATCAACATTTGTTTTCTCTGAGATCATTCCTGCTCCCCATTAGATCGGTGACAACTCTGCTTTTGATTTCCATGCTTTTGATTTTCCATGCCCTGTAGAGACAGATATTTTGAGCATAAGTCCCAGGGTCCATCTTTGATTCACTTTGGCTGAACTGAGATTAAGCAAGGCTGAGGAGTGCCTGGAATAGAAAGAAGGTGTTATATAGGAAAGAATAAGGTGGGAAAGCACATGTAGGGAGCCAGCTGTTCTCCGGGCCATTAAAACCAGCTCTGGTTCCATCTTCCTTGTGCCTGTGGGACTTCATTGCCTTTCCCTTATCACAGAGCCCTTGGTTAGCTGAGCAATTACTTCAGTTCACGCCCTTCTCCATGCAGCCCTACTAACAAGTTAACTGGTTTGTTATACTAATGTGGATAGAGAAATGTTCACGGTGATATGGTAGAAGGTGGCAGTACTTGCTAAGCTCTTCGCTCTATTAAATACATGACTCTAGAAACCACTGGCATTTTTTCCCCAAGCATTTGTTTTAATGGCTTTTGTTATTGTTAGAACATATTTTCCCAGGGCGTAGGTCACTTGGTCGATACCAGGGGCCTAGAAATCTTCCACAATATGCTCTTTATTTGAAACCACACCCTGCTTTATAAGCAGCCTTCTTCCGCTTCAGGGCTCCCTTTTAAATACCAACAATTCCTCCATCCTGTTCCTCAGCAGCTGGAGCCTGAGCTTGGTAGCTAGCCCAGGTCCCAGGGAGCTGCGTGGTGGAGCAGCATCTCCTGTGCAGGTGTCCTCCATACCAGGACAAAAAACAATCTAAGGGTCCCCTGCACCAATTGTGGCAATACCATGAGTTAATCTGGCAGCAAAAAAAGTGTGTGGAATGAAACTCGGTGTAGAGCCTCTGGCTTTTAGGTTCAGAGGGTGGTGGGTTAGTGTCTTCTGAGGTGCAGTAAAGAATCACCCAGAAGGGGAAGGAGAGCCTGAATGCCAGGGTTGACTCTGCTGTTCAAACACCCTGATTCCGTCTGGCAATTGCATGGAAAGGTCAAAGTCAGGGCCATCTTAGGTGATGTAGCACTGAGGGTTGTTAGATGGTAATTGGTGGCTTTTCACAGACATGAATCTCATCACCACCAAACAGAAATTCCTCTCCTGTCTGCTGTTCATGCCTTTTTTTGTGGCCCCCTTGATTGTGCTAAATGCCAGACTGATCATCTGTCTTTGTGGCTGGGCTTAAATGCTGAGGACAGAAACCTTTAGTGGAGCTGTAGAAAGGTTGGTCTTGTTTCTACTCTAAAAAAAAAAAAAAAAAAAAAAAAAAGGCAATCAATTACTGGTTGTGCTTTCAAGGCAAAATTAGCCACTAAAGCTGCCCTTTTAGCACTGCCAATTAGAAGTTTTAGAATAAAGCATATGTTCTGTGCTGCAGTTTGACAGCAGTCCCCGGTCTAGGAAGGTGGAGAGATACACGGTTGTCCCACTTTTTCTTTTTGGTCAGCACTTTGCCACTGCTGTTACCTGGCTGTGTTTAATGGGAACTGAAAAAGGGACAGAGTGGATTGAGAAGACTCAAAACATGTAGCACCAGGCCTGTAGGGAGTTTATGTTACCAATATTGGGAAATTTATTTTTCTTTGAAAGGTCAGGGGTTGAGGCATGGACGCTGTGAGGGTCCTGCTGCCCGCAGGCAGCTCTCAGCAGGCAGCGGGTCTCCTCACTGCCTGCCCTCCCTCTCTGCAGCCTGCCAGGCATGTGCTGAGTGCAGGCGTGGAGCTGCCGTGCAGATAGCAAGCACGTTGTGGCCTCCTGTCGCCCCCTCATCTCCTTTGGTAGCTGTCAGGAGATGTTCATGGCCTTCAAGGAACCAACAAATAATGGGTCAAAGAGGAGCCAGGGCTGTATTTAGAGGGTGCCCCGCTTTCTGCGGGCACATAGCCTGCTCTCCGCAGATGGGAAATCGTCTGAGTATTAAGAGATTTGGTTTGATTAGCTGAAATCTCCTGTTGGCAGCACATTTCCAGTCCCTGGAGCAATGGAGATCAGACAGGTTGCCAAGGCAACGCGCAGCCTTCAGCGAGAGGTTTACTGCTGCATCGTCCTTGGTCAATTGATGGAGTAGGGTTTATTTAGGTCTTTGGAAAAAAAAGCTGCTGTCCGGCCTTTTGCTGTGGTGAGTCATTCTGCCTTGAGTCAAATTGTTGGAACTAAGAACAAAGTTTTGTGGATGAGAAAAATAAGTACATGAGAGCATAAAGATCCCAATTAGATTCCTCTTTGAAGAGGTGAGAGCACTTCAGTTCTGAGTGGAGACAACTTATTCTTTGTTATCCCCCCAAATAAGAGAGAAGTAGCAACTGAGATCCTCCTTTCTCCTTCTCCTCCCCTTTCCTTTCCCAAATGTAAAATACTTATTTTTGTTTGGTAGAGGACTCTCTGCTCACTGTTGAATTCTTGACCCGTACCAAGGATCATTCCAGTTTCACCTTCTGTCACTGCTTTGCTTGTTGCTCTCTGCTCACTCCTCTGTTGCAGAAGCCTTGATAAATACAGTTTATATAAGTTTTCATTTCATTACATTATTCCTCCTTTTGCACTGCCTGGGAGATGAAAAGCTCATCATGTCACCACTGTGAATGCCACTGTGGCAATGGTGCTGTGCCGAAAGGCATCGTGTCTGTCGTTGCCTGTTCATTGATCTGGACTCAAAGTCAGGGAGTGTGGTGGGACATGGACATCTCTCACTGTGACTGTTCCCTGGTTTTACTGAGGTAACAGGGTTGTGCCAGAGGTGTGCAGAGCTTTCGCTGAAATTTTGGAAGGGACCTGATGCAGTGTTCTCATTTGCACAGTCAAGGAGGGAAATGCCGTTGTGCTGAGTGCAAAGCCTTGATTTGGTAAGTTAGCAAAGGTCTCTCTAAAGTAATTCTAGCGGTGATAGGAAAGACGTGCTACAAGGCTAACAAGACCATACCTGGTGAGCTGAAGGTGGTATATGGGAGACACCACCAGAGTGCCCTTTTTGGTTTCTCTTACTGTTGAGATAAATGTGGGTTGTGCTCACTGGTAAATACCTTGTTAGTTCAGGAAGAAATCATTGCACAAGCAAGAATTACGAAGCAGTCACTGCATGGCTTAACGTGGGGAGCCAGGCTGGCATTTTCTGAACAGGCAGGTGCTCCTGTTCTCCTGTGAGTGCGTACCTCAGCTGGTGTCATATAGCATGGGGAGAAGAGAAGGAATTAATAAATAAACCTAGACACTTCTTACTGAGAGACAAATTCTGACCTTCTCTGTCATAAAACCAAGGGATGGCCTTTGTAGACAGCAATTTGTATGTGAGAGGGAGAAATTAAAAAGGGTGGAGGAGCCTTTAAAAGTCTACATTGGCATCCTTACTTATTTATCCTTTTTGAGAGGATGGCAGTTGATAGATGTGTCACTGTGATGATGCATGGTTATCTTCTTTCCCTGTCTCAAAATACTGCATTAGTGATACCATGGCAACAAAGAAGTTGTCTTTAAGGAAAAGGAGGGGAAAAAAAAAAAGCGTGACTTCAGTGTTCAAGAAAGGTGGCAGACTGACAGCCCTAGTCTTCCCTTTCTACCAGCTATGACAAAATGTATCCGATTATGAACTGTGTTGTACGGTGACTGAAAACAAGCCTGGGACATGAGCAAAGACAAACCTACTACAGTAAGAACAGGCTGAGAATCTTCTGAGAAAACATGCTCTTGTCGGACAATTAAATTCTGTTTAAATTATAACTTTTTCTAAGAAATACATCATCTTGAAAAAACTTTCCTAGACCCAAGTTGTGTCCTTATTCAGGATGGAATTCCTCTCTGAGCAGAGTGTGATGATGGTGAGAGAAACCAGCTGTCCCTTGCCACTGCGGTAGGTTTTCTGGAGGTCAGACAGTCAAAGGACATGTGGAAGGGGCAAGTTCAAGTCTCTGTCCTGCTTGATTCAGACTTGCATTTGAGTACAGGTCTTGCCTCTGACACGAGAGCCCTAAACAGCAGGAGGTTGTTTTTTAGGGACTAGCTTCTTTCTCTCATTTGATCTAATGCAGATTGCATAGATATTGCTACAGCTTTTTTCTTGCTTTCCTACATCTTACGTGAAAGCTTTGACCATCAAGTTAGTCCCCTCATTGCTTTGTGTGATGGCTGTTTTTACAATAGAAAACAGATCCAGCGTGCAAAACTGAGAATTTGAGCATAGCTCAAAGATTAGGGTGAGTGCTGAGGCAGAGAAGAAATGACAGAGAAAAGACTTGAGTGTAAGGGTTTCTCATGGATTGTGGACTAGGAAAGTAATTTTCTGCCCGGTTCTAATTTTTCTTCAGTGGTCTGGAGAAGGACTGAGACAGACAGTTGTGAAGGCTGCAGTTTTCACTTTGATTATCTCAGCTGCTGCCCTAACTCTGAGAACAATCCCAGCAGGGACCAGTGGAGGTACAGGAGGGCCAAGGCCTGGATGGGTACCACGAGGTTCCTCGTGCTGTCCCTGTTCAACCTCTACAGCCCTGACATGGAGGGGACCAGCTTTCAGTTCGTGAATGGCAATTCAAATGCTGTGCTGCTTGAATTCTCAGTCTCCCTGGCCCTGTTAACGTCAATGAATTTTAAATACCACGCTGAATTGGAGCCTTTTCTAAGATTATTACTAAGATTGACAATTAGTCTCTGAATCACCCTTTAGAGGCCTAGGTTGTCACTTGAGTCACCTCCATTAGACAGCGTGAATGCTCCCCTGTCTGTTAGGACACACTTCTGTTTCCTTGTTTCATCCGTATTTGTGATGTGTGTGCTTACAGACGGAGCAACGGGGTGAGAGCCAGGACTCTTCTGGATGCAGAACATCAGGCATCACCGTTTGCAAACACCGTGTGCTTGCTGTTGACTTGAACTAGTGCTCCACAGTCATTTGAAACACATCCAGCAAAACTAATACTTCATCTTTTCTAATTGGAAAATGCCTTTTGTTGAAGGCAGAATATTTCACAGAGCCCTATCTGCTTGGTTGCAAACGTCGTCAGGAGCATTGCTCAAGGCCAGAGTGGGATTTCTGCTGCTGGGAAAACAGTGCTGCCACAGGGTCATATATAGCAAGATATATAGCAGCCTTTGTAAGGTGGAAGATCTAGTCTCGGGGAAAACCTTGAACTTGGGCCTCCTCATTGCTGGCTTAGGGCTCTCACAGGTGAGCTGCTGGATGCTCTGACGTTTGCTCTCCCAGCGTTTACATCCTGGTCATTTATCTATAGCACATACTCAGTGAAGTCTAGACTGCATCCTGAGAACTCGAGTCTGGGTCTGCCCTTTTTGAACCTCAGTGAGCAGGTTGAAAAAAATTGGGTCTATCAGTGCTGGCCTTACGGCTGGCCCCAAAACAGGCTGCACAGTGAGCCAAGCTCAGCCTAAAGGGTAGAGGGTGCCCTCCTCTAGTCATGCACCTGGGACATGGTAATGGGAAAAGGAAAATGTGGGTTTAAAGGAGAATTTATCTCAGGCCTTCCACTTCTTAGGTGAGTGCCGTTACTTACTGCCACTGCCTCCATGTCGCATGTTGTGCCTGACGTGCCTTCCCTTGAACTCAGTCCTGCCAGGAGGCGTCAGGCACCTCTACTGGACTGCGTTCCTAAGAAGAATCAAGCTTTGGGGGAAGAAATGCTGGTCCTGTGGCTTTCAGGTGACTTGAGATGACTGAGGAGATGCCTGGAGGCCCGTGGCTGTTGCCGTGGTGTCATCTGTAGGAAGGTGCTATAGATGTTCTATTTGGGATCCTCAGCCTTGGGGTGAAAAGTGAGGTATTTCTAGACCCTGAAGTGCCTGCATGGGTGAATGGGATTTTTCTTGATTGGTCTTTTGGGCCTACCTTCCACTGTTTTGGGTTGTGTCCGTGCTGTGGCTCTCCTCCTGTGGAGCAATTCTGTTAGTGTTGCCCTGCTTCACAGAGCTGCTGGGGGGATAACTGCATAGAAGCCTGCAAGGTACTGGGGTTATGTGGGTCATAGAAGAAAGGGGGGTGAAGTTGCTGTACTACCTCTGAGACCTTTGAAATTGCACGCCTATGTCGTATGCCATAAGGGCACCTTAAATCTTTAAAGGTCACCTGCAAACACATCAACATCATCTATGAATGGACCCATTCTTCCACCCTTTGATCAGTAAAATTTTGCAGTCAAAGTTAATAGAAGTATAGTCAGGTCAAAAGTGTCTTTCAGTCCTTCATATTCCTTATATAAAAGAACTGGAGAGCTTCCTCATTCTTGCTATCTGTAAATCAGCACATAAAAATAAAGTGTGTGAAACTGAGCCTCGATGCAGGGCAAGTCCTTCTGCCTTGGGTGGGAATTTCACCCTTCTGTTACAGCGCTGAATGTGGTCTGATTGCATTTCTGATAATGTATTTGTGGATCACCTTGAGGAGAAGAGGAGGAGTTATACAACTGTTCCCTCACAGTGCTGTTAGGAAGGGTCGGGCTTTGTCTCCTTTGAAATAGATATCAGGAGAGAGCTGCAATCCTGTGAAAACACACATTTATTTCTGAAGTGTTTGTGTATTGTGTGTGTGGTGCACTTGAATAGAATTGCCACCTGTCCGAGGCCGATAACGATGATCTGGGGAGCAGTGGTCATGCGCTCCTTATTCTAGCAGTTTGCTGTATGAAGAATCGGTGCCTACAGCTTCCCTTGGTCTGAATTTCTGAAATGCTGCATGAAATGAGTTGCTTTACCCTTTGTGGCACTTTCTGAGCTTGCATAGATAATGGATTCGTTAGAGGTTTTGCTATAATGGAAACAGTGTTAGCTGTGGCTCATGAAAACCCTTTACCTTTTTTCTGTCTCAGAAAGATCCCATTAGTTATCCTATTCCTTTAGGAATCCGCATATGGCACTATTTTCCTTTTATAACCTTGGCCTCAGCTTGTGAGTGGGCAAAGTGACAAGATCCTGGTATCCACGTGCTTTGGGCACCGAGTAGAGGAAGCAACTGAGAAACGTTCTTGGTGTTTCCATTGCACCCAGCAGGGAACTTGTCCTTGCAGTGGGGCTGCTGTCATCGTTTCACCCCACATAACTTTCCTTCAGTAGTTGCTGATTATTGCCAAGTGTGAGGCTTGTTACAGATGGACTCCTGTGCTTCGCTGTGCTGTGACACTGCTGATAGGGATGAGGATATGTAGGTATGCAAGTAGGTGGAAACTTTCTAATACATCATAATAATAATAATAATAACGTGCACTTCTTCTGCCTTGCAGCTTTCACTAGAACTTCTGCCCACGCATCAGCCTACTTGGTTCACAATGCAGTGTGCATGCTAGACAATTAGTGGTTGATAATGAAAAATGTCATGGGAACCAGCAGGAAAATCATAGCTTACTCCAAATATATAATGAAATGTAATTAGCACAGACAGTAAAACAGACAATTTATGGTTTTTTTCGTAATTAAAAAGTACCAGTAAACATTCCTTTTGCAGGAAGCTTGGTATCAAATGGAATTAAAGAGCTATTGTCTGGAATAGGATTTAATGCAAAATTTAACCCTTGCAACACTGAATGGATTAAGGCTTTGTTAATTGCAGAGTCTCCAAGTGAATCTATTGTGGCAGTTCTTCCATTCATTCTCGTGGTCCTGGTCTGTCTGGAGGGGCCTGGTCTGCTAGCAGAATTGCTGTGAAACCTGCCACAAGCCGAATACCCAGCCGGATTCAACGAATGTATCCGTGTGGCCAGTACTTCCCTCCTGCTCTTCCAGACAGCCTCTCCCCTGAAGTCATGTTGTAGTGTGGAGGTAGCTTTGAGGGAGAGGTTGGAGCAGGAACAGCATTGTAATGTCTCACGCTCCCTGTGTCCTCTGTCAGATGTCTTCTGTTGATCTCCCTTCCATCTCTGATCTCCTCTTTCCTAGCTTGGGGCCCTTCACACTGCACCTCTTGTTTGTTCTTAAGCAGTGTACACAAAGGAGCGTGTGTGTTTAAGCATGCCCTCAACCTGCCAGGACCGTAAATACCGTTTCTTGGCTTGCGCTCTTACCTAGGGCAACAGAACGTGCAGAGCCACTGTGGCATTGCACAAAGGCGTCTATGGCATTCATTTCTTAGCTTAAAAATGGATAAGTGAGTGGGAGAGAGTCCTGGCTGAATGGACTGTTCATGTCCCAAAGCACGTGGTGGCCAGCTCCTTCCCTGGACTTGGGTGCCCAGGGTTTGAACTGAAAGTTGAAAGCCACACCACTTCTCTTCTTGCCCTCAGGGCACAGTCTGTCATCCATTGCTGTAAGGCTGGACCTTTTACTTGTGTAAGAAACTCTGACGCACTCCAGCAATGCTGTAACACAAGTGACATGTGTGCACTTTTGCTGCCCTTCCTCCTCCCCACCCTCCCAGGCCCAGACATCCCACCGCAAGCCAGAACAGAGCTCTATCCCAAATCAGTCTTGAAATAATTTCCCAGGCATAGTCTTAGCCTAGAGTTACAAGTCTGAAGAGAAGCCTGAGGGTTCAGCTGAGGGTTGAGAGGAGAACTGGGCCACGTGGTCAGGACTGTATGCAGGTGCAGCACGTTTTCCTCTTGATGGTGGAGGAGCAGAGAGCCAGCATGCCTCCCATCGCAGAGGGATATGAGCTTCCAGCTGGAGCCAGGTGCACAGACTGTAACATTTCTACCCACGTATGTGAGACAGTGCTCAGGTGCAAAATCACAGCCCTCCCTCAGAGACGCTGTGGCACAAACCTCTAGTATCTGGCACAGATAACGTGGGGGAGAGAAGAGAAAAATTCTGCTTAAAGCCGTGGGATAGGATGCACGAGCTCCTTTGCCTTGTGCTGCAGCAGTCCCAGCCACCTCCTCGCAGTCGGGCAGACCCTCTTTAGGAGAGGGGCTCTGTGCTTTGCTGTGGGAGCCATCTGTGCAGGAGGTGTCAGTTCCTGCCAGAGCTGTCGTGGTCCTTCTGGGGCACCTTTCCTCTTTGTTTGGTGCCTGCAGTGAAGGGAGGGATGGTGCAGGGATCTCAGCCCTTGTTGGTAGCTGGCTGATGGTCTTTGCTGTTCAGGATGTATGGGGAAGGGTCTGTGCAGTCGTTTCTTACCTGTGCTCCCAAAACCTCTGCCTCTGTGTGGACACGGATGTTAGTGTTCACCTTTGAAAGCTTCCTCGTAGAAGTTGCTGCTGGACTTTTCGTGAACTCTGACAGGAGGTGCCTTTCACATTTCTGCCCCAAGGAGTAGGGGAAGCCTGAAGGGTTGTCCCAAGTCCTACGCCACTGCGCTGCTACTTTCTTGTTCCTCTGTAGCTGACCAGGAGACAAGAATAGACAGGCGATAACGCTGTTGTGCCAGTCTGAGATCCTCTAGAGCAAGTGGATAGCAGCTGATAATTTGTCTCCAAACTTTCTTTCAGGATGCCTGGTCTAATCCTCTGGGATTTTGCAAGGTCCTGTGCAGATCTATTGGAGAAAGGGGCGCTTGGAAGATTTCTGTAGCTGGGGATTGTTTAGCATACGGAGCACGTATTGGACAATTTGTGTTTAAAAAAATATCAGTGGCTTGCTTGTGCCCTGTCTGAGAAGGGGAAACTGGCATCTCCTTGGGCTCAGAGCTGAGATTTTATAAAAGGGCTTAATAAATACTAACAACAGTGTCCTTGCAACCCCTCCCCGTCACGCCCTCTGCAATGATATCACTCACAATAGAGCCTTCAAAAACATAGTTGTCAGTTTGCTACATACATGCTCCAACTTCACACATCCACACACGTATGCATATGAGCTTGTGTGCACGCACACACAGACAGACACACTCTGTGCTGAGATGTGGTGATCCCAAGTGTTTTATATGTAAGGCAGAGACCATAATCCTTCTTCCCGCCTATGCTATGCTCAGGAAAAGGAGGAGTTGGTGATGGGACCCAGCCAGGCTGTCGTGTATATTCTGGGGTTATGGCTACTTTGATTTATACTCGGCTCCTTTGATTTATACTTGGCTCCACCAGCCACTTAATGGTGACTTCAGCAGCTGAAAATAGCTAGAGAAGATGTGTCACTCAGCCACTCTCAAGTCCCCAGCCCTGCTCCCTGGGTTGAGGTGTGAGGAGAAGATAGGGCTGGTATGTGCCTGCCAAATTATCCAGGGCAGCTGTGGCACCAAATTTCAGTCCTGGCAGGGAGACCCACTGTCTTCATGCACCCTGCTTAGTGCTGGTGTGGCACAAGGGGGACACAGAAGTTGCTGCCAGAGAAGTGACTGTGCTCACGCAGAAGAGAGCAATGAAAATGTAGACTTGATCTTGTCATTTAAGCTGCTGTAATTCAGTGCATATTTCTGTTCCTTCCTTAGGCTGGAGTGAGCAAGGTCAGAGCCACCTCCGGAGTTCGCGTAACCCATATTCCTCTGGGCTCAGTCCCAAACACTCCTCTGTTTTGCACGTGGGCTGCTGCCATGCATTGGTGATTTTTGTTTGCAATTGAGGCACATTGGCTTGTATTAACTTAATTTTTTAAAATTCCCTAGATCATAGTCCTAGTGTGCACTATCAAGGCTGTAACTAGAGACCGTGTAGCTCTTCTAGCCTAAGTTTTTCGCTGAGTCAAGTCTTGTAAACTCCCAGTGGGATGTTTCACAGGCAGGGCTGGCTCTGTTTACATCCTTTCATCCTGCTCATCTCATCTGTGAGCTGTAGCTTTGCAATCACAGACATCCCTGGTGTGCCACTGATGCTGCTGATGTTTCATTTTTATAGGGTCTTTGACTTGAATTGAACAACTGAACTTCACCCCTTCCTGGTGAAGTAATTACCAGAATAACAAGCCAAATTTTTTTTGCAGATGGCACTTACAGTTTTTGACGTGTGTGCCCTTGCCATCCACATCAGATGATGTATGTAGTGTTTGTCCCTTGTTTTGGCATTTTGATATGTGTGAGAGAGGTGAAATGGCTTTAAAAGCTTTTTGCTGGCGCCTGCGGCTTGTTGCAGACCCAGTGGTACAGGCAGAGCATGATAAATTGAAATAAGACTTTCTCTCTACAGTTTGACATAGGGATGTTGACGTACAGGACTAGGTCGTCAGCTGGTGCAAATCCACTGTGCTTGTTACATGTGGCCAAACGTGACACCAAGGGAGCTAAACTGAATTACCTGAGCTGGAGGCTGGTCCTTTGCAGCAAAGAATGGTAATTATGTAGTATGGTAATGTACTTCTTAAGGGTAAAGTAACACTTTAACAAGGATGATAGGCTATACATTAACCTGGTTCTTAGTAAATGTAGTGAAGTTAGTGAGGACCATTATGGTGTAATCTGACGGTTTTAGAGGAAATACACAAATTGCAATGGAGGTGCTGGGGCCTTTCGCCTCCCGAGCTAATCCTCCCCACAGCCTCCCCTGAGGATTTACTGCAAGCTGTGCAGAAATGGTTTATGACCAGCTTTCTTGGCTGGATCCCTGTTGCAGTATAGATTGACAAGGTCTCTCTTGAAGCTGGTGGAATTCTGCATTGATAGGAAAGTTTATTAAAATCAGTTAGTGTCTTTCCTGTGTTGGAGTTCATCATGTGACAGAAATGAAGACCTTAATCGGAACCAAGTTTGGTGTGTAACGTACCCGTTGTTGATGTCCTCAGTAGACTGGCCCAAAGTGGATGTTGTATCCGTTTAAGGCAAGTTCAAGTTCTGCTGAATTTCATTGCTATTTCTTCTGGGGAGAGGATGGATACAGATGTGGTTAAACCACATCTTTCTCTGGGCAGTTTTTCCCACTTGCGCTGATGTTTTCTTTCTGACTTTGTGTTCCTAGTTACTCCTGAGGCCGTTGGGTTTTTGTCTGCAGTTGGAGTCTTCATTATCCTCCCTGCAGTCCTCTTCCACTTCATCAACAAGAAGCTCTGCTTTGAAAAGAGAGGTGGGCTCCCATGCCTGGAACAACAAGGGAGAAGAAAACACTACAAAGAAAAGTCCAGAGTTCATGAGGGCCTTGGTAAGTATCACGGTATTATACCACCTTTGATGTACAAAATCTTCTTGAGGCTTTGATTGCTGGGAGGACAGAAATAGACCCATTTGCTGTGTCTTGGGTTATTTGTGTGGAAAACAGCAGGGTTTTGGATAGACTATAGTAACCTCCAAAACTTGATCAAATGGATATGCAATTGCTACCAGGCTCCTATTACCTTTGTTGTCTGGAGTAATCTCTTGAAAAATGGAGGACAACACTGGGGAAAAAGCACACTCCCCACTCTCGGTCTGTTGTTGGGAGTGTTTTGTTAATCCAGTGAAGAGCAAAATGTGAGCAATTCTGAGTAACGACACTGCCTTTCTGCTCATGAAGGATATGCCTGTCCTGGTTTTCTTGTAGTAGCTATTACACGCTCTTTCATGCATTTGTTCTTGTCTGAAAACATTATGTCTTGGGTAAACCCATGAGTCCTGGAGTCAGAATAACTGGGAATTTTACTGTGTTACAAAAATAACATTTTCATGTTTCTCAGCTATCAAAAACACATCCATTCTGGTAATGGTGGTAACTGAGAATTTGGTAATTTCATCATACATTTGTTTGTAAATTTGCATGTCATAAGTGTATAATCATTGAAATAATTAGCCAAGAAGAGGCCTCAGAAGCCTTCCAATTAACAGAACTCCTTCTCAGTGGTTCAGTCTTAAAGCGAATTGTAAAAGGGCACAATCACAAAGCGTGGAGCCCCTGGAGGTTTTTTTGGCACACGTTTTGCCTTGTACCCTGAGTTCAGCATGGCTATTGCAAAGGGCATGAGCTGGTCATACCTTAGGAGTCCAGGATTTATGGACGGTCGAAGGCTTGGATGCCACATGTGATAGGTTGTCAGGGGTACTGACTGCGTCTTGCTAAATGCATTAGTGAGCCAGGGACAGGCACCAAAAAGTTAAAAGTACTTGAAATTATTCCTACCCACCCCCCTCTCCATTGAAAGTCCTAACTTTAATGTTTCTAAACAAAGACTGTTTTTTTTTTTATAAGTTTCCTTTGTCACTATTATTTTTAAGTCTTTCTTCCCTTCTCTTTGCTTCCCATCAAGTGGTGTAAAAATGTGGCTTTTATTTCGGTTCTTAAGATGACACATCTCCCAGGAGTGTGTGGGCGTTGACATTCTATGGAGCTGTCACAGGCTATCATGTAAACATGTATTTGCAATGCGTTTTAAAATGTGAATTATTAATAAACAGGGTGGCTTGCTTTTTTTGTGTTTTGTTCCTTCCAAATTTTGAAGGACAAAAAATTGCTTCCCAGCTGACACACTCGATGGCAATTTTCATTTCAGACTAAATCTTACGCATCTGAGTAATAAACCTTTGAAAACATGGGTTTATAATGGAAACACTAATTCAACTTTAACTACAGCTGTGCCGTACAACCAAAATACCACACACATTAATGAGGTGCTAAATCTGATACGGCAGAGGAATGTGTTGTAATCATTAATTACAATGGAAGCTGAAAGTTGGAGCCTGCTTTTTCCGTTCAAACAAAATCAGCTTGGCGAGTTGAAGCTAAGAGCTATTTAAAAATATCATCTTTATATTTAGTTTAAATTTCACCATAGCGTTTTGATACTTGCAAGGCCAATATGGAATATGCGTGTAGGAAATGCTAATGCTTTTAAAGGACAGCAGCATGAGAGAATAGATGAAACCCTGGGCTAACATAGCATGTCATATGGTGAATGTAGAAACCTGGAGCCTGAGCTTGGGCTGGGAAGCCAGGAAAGGCTGTTTCTAGCATGGCAGTTGCCTGGTGAGGGAGCTCTCCCAAGAAGAGTGTTGACAAGCAGGAGTTTGTTTCAAATTCGAAATCTGACTTTACTGGGTAGAAAGGAGCAGGATGGGAGTGTTAGAAATGTGTAATTTATTGATTAGCATTCACTTTACCTCTTCTCAACTTCTTCTGGTGAGCTGTTTGTTACAAGGAGATCCTGATTCTACAGGCTCTGCTGTTCTTTAACCTGTAAACTGCTAATGATTGTTCTTCCCAGTTCTAAGCTCTCAAATTGGGGAAATCTTTTCGCTTCTGCACGTCTGGAATTAAGAGTGGCTAGAAGATATCAGTCTGCTATGACTGTCAGCTTTATAACTCTCTAAATAGGAGAGAAGGCATTTTGCATTTTGATCCCTCTGGCATGACTATAACATTACAATAGGATAAACCCAAATTTGCAACAGCGTAGGTAAATAAAGGCTGTAGCCTGAGAAGGTGTGTATGGGTTTAATGCATGAGATGTTTCTCTTGTCCTTGGGTCTAGTTGAGTTTTGAGTTATCTACTGATAAAAGAGAGAGTTGATATAGAAACATAAGCAATTCTGTCTACTTTGCAGGTGCACAGGCTGATGTTCAGCAAATGTACTGTAAAGTGTCAAAGTCTGTTGTTGTTGTTGGTTTTGCTTTTCTGTACAGAGCCTGACCTCAGAATGAGGCAAATGACAGAATGAAATAGGTGTTTCCATCGTCATGGCTCTAGGATACATCTGGCTGGTTTGTTCCTAATTTAATTTTAATTGCACAGTTTGTGTCCTTATGAAAGGAACAAGATAAGGGAAAGATCTTTGTGAAAACGAAGAATTAATTGAAAACCTTCCAGGAGACTCCAGGACAAAGCCTCTTAATTACTGGGACACAATGGATAATGGTTTTGATACTTGAGGCTTTTGTGGTTCCTATTCTTGACTGCTTCATTGACCTTAGTGATGAGCCCATCTCTTAAGCAAGGATGTGCTGCCCTGATTGCCTCTCACCCAGCTGCAGGAGTCCATTCACTGCGGGGGCTGGAGCTCGTCTGGACACAGCTAGCCTGTATTTAGGATGGACTTGGCACTGCAAGGGAGAGCTCGGAGCAGGCTGCAAAGCTTGATGGAGAAGCTGGTAAACATGTAACCGAGAGGAGGGTAGTACAGATTTGACTTCACGCATATCAAACTTGCTTGGCTGTGCCCAAGCACGTGCAGAAGGAAGTGGTGGTGGCACGAAGGAGTCCTGAGCTGACTGGAGCGATGTAGAGCCTTGATGTAGGTCACGTGCAGAATTCCTTAGTGAGGAAAAGACTAAACACCACACCTTTGGCCTTAATGGAGTCAGCTGGAGTGGTTTCTCACAGCATTGGTCATCTTTCAGGTGGTGCGGGAGCGCGTGTGGGGGTAAAATTTCCCCTTGGAGCATCCTCCCACGCAAGGAAGGAGGACTGGCCCTCAAACTCAGTGGGGTCTCGTGCGAGACCTCTTTTGATGCTGTGATGGTTCAGTGTCCCTTCCTGTAGTGTGAATTTTGCGACCAAGAAGTGATGATGGCATTCTTATGTATGGTGTTTATAGTGTTGCTGAGTCCTTTTTGCTTCAAAAGTTTGTTGGCGAAATGAACTTCACAGAAACATGTGACAGTGCTGGGCAAACCCTTGTGTAAAGAGCTGTATCTAACCATCTGCTTCAGTGCTGTGACTCAAAAAAGAAAAGGGCCATCTTTGTTCCATACGGTAATCTTTTTATAATGATGTGACCTGCGACCAGGAAAGAAATTGTGGTTTCCTGACTGTGCTTTATACGAAAATATTCCAGTTGTGCCTTGACTTGAACAGTTGTGCCTTGACTTGAACACTTGTTGTGATGTTAAGCTTGTCTCCTGATAGGTGAAATAAGCTTAAACATCATGAGGTTTGAAGAAAGGTTTTTTTCCATTTTCCCCTTCTGCCTCAAGAGTGCTTTCAGTTCATGTTCTCAAGCTGTTCCGCACAGCCACGGCTCTAGCCTCTGGGGCTAGCAGCACACTTAAAATAAATAAACGGAGATGCAGTTCTTATATAAACCACTCATCTCCTGTAGCTGAGGCTTTAAGGAAAGCATCGACACCTATAACACTCAACAAAGGCAGAAATGTTAGCAGCGCTGGCTGGATGTCAACCGTGCTTTGTCAGTGCAGCCCTGGGCCGAGCCAGGCACTGGGGACCCGTCGTGCGTGACGTGTGGGACCATCTTGTGCTAGCAGAGGCTTAGCTTCATGTTTGGAAACAAGTAATGTGGGTGCAGCCTGACAGTACAAGTCTGGCTTGCACAGTAGACTGGCTTCCTCCAACAGCATGGTAAGTCGTGGAAAGCCCGGGAATGTCCTTCCCCAAAGGAATGCCATTGTGGTTGGTCCTTGTAACTCTGATGCTGAGTACCCGGTAGCTCTGAGGCTCTGTTGTGCTCAGCAAGGTGCAGATTGAAAATGAGTCCAGGGTTATTCCTGTCACCTAGTTGAGGCACGTAGCTCAGCCAGGGTGTTAGGTTCCTTGGCCAGCTGGTGGCAGGAGGGAGAGGAGCTCTTAAAAGGAAAGTTTCTCCGTGCCCAAATGAAACAGCTCTTCTAAATTGCTTGCTCTCTTGGTTACCTTATAGAGGCTCATAGGAAGAGTGGTTGGACATGGGACAGCGTGAATGTTGCCACTGATGCCTGCCCTAGACATCAGAGAGCCTGCTTTGTAACAAGAGTGAATTAAATGAAGGATAAGAGTAGCTGAGGGAGCAGTTCCTAAGCAGTCCCAACTGCCTGCTCAGATCTATGGCTCTGAATTCTTTTAAATCATTTGAAAGTAGGTCTGGTTTTCCCAGCGACCCCTCAGCCTCCCAGCATGTCTGACTGGACCGGTGGTTGACTGAGCAGAAGTGAAAGGAGATGGGAGCTACGGACTTAGCCGTGTGCCCACACAAAGATGGATAACCAGGAAAGGATGATCGTCCACTGCATTTGGCACTCGGGGCTGTTCCCAAACAGCGCTGTTTGCACTGCTCGATGGTGGTCCATACAGAGCAATTTCTATAGGCTCCGTAAGGATGGAGTGTGTGTGTGGGAAGAAGGAGTAACAGTAACTGGGTGACTCCTTAAAATGTTTCTAAAATATCTTCATTGTGTTAAACAGCTAGACATGCTCTCCCACTGCTAATTTCCATGCAAGTAATTGCTCTGATTGACCCTAGCTTGTTCAGTTGCTGCAGACTGGGTAGCATGATTGCAGGCAGGGTGGGGACTCAGTCTATTGGGTTTGCTGTACGACAACAGCTTGACAGCACAGGTGGGTGGGTTCGAGTGGTGGTGTAAATTGGTGTTTCTCCAGCCTTTTGAACTTGTGATTTCCTTTTGGCTGTTCTGTCTTCATGCAAGCCAACAAACGACAGCAGCTCAATTACAGAATGTGCTGTAATTTCTGACTGCAGGTTTCTTCTTTCATTCCCCTAATCCAGTAATTACAGATGTTTCTCACTCCTTTACCTTGAAAGAGCACAGTTGCCACTACTAACACTACTTTTCTAATAGTCCAATGATCTGTGACTTTCTTTATGCCCTTTTTGTAACCCTCAGTTTGAGAAGTATAAATAATTAAAGTTATTAATTGTTGCTTTTTGTACTACCACTTGGCACAGAACTGTTAGGGTTTTGTGCCTATGGTGGCAAGTGGCTCTTTAAATGCAAAAGACCTTATTTTGATTTGGAGGATGTGCCTGGCTTCAGTGGAGTGACTCTGGACTTAACACCAGTGCCGAGGCAGAATCTGACCCTCCGGTATATCCAGGCCAAATATTATGGTCAAGGAAGGTGTTTCCATTTTCTCCCTCCTGAAAATTCCCTCAAGGTTTGTATTGATGTTTTTGGTGGCAATAGCATTTATGTGTGCAGTCACAGATTCCCTGTTTTGTGAGCAGACTGGACTTGCATGAAACGAACACGCTTCTGAGTTCAGGAGGTCTTATAGTCTAAGCAAAAACAAAGGTCTGCAGTGGTCAGCATAGGAAATTGCCATCAGCTCCTCAGCCCTGCTGCTAGTGGAGCTTCTGAGCATAATATTTGGACGCTGGTCTTCCAGGAGCATTTTTTTGCCTGAATTTATCATCATATACTTTATATGGTGGAGAGATCTGAGTTTTTTGAAAAGGGCTCCACAGTTTTGAACGATTAATGTCACATTTGCATAACTCCTTTTTTCTTCTATCCCTTTCCTCTTCTCCCCATCCCACTGAAACTGTGAGGATCAGTAATTGTTGCCATTATTTTTGACAAAGGGAGAGCATGCAACAAAGGAATGGGAAGAAAGGAGGAGACACCACGGGGCTAAATATCCTGATCAAAACCACTTGGGTATCAGTTTTTACAACTAATTCGGCACAGCATCACTAGTAGCGAGCTGCCTGCAAAGACATGAGATGATATGGGAGTGAGGAATAGGTCTGCAGGCTTCCTCTGCGTAGGCTAAACCCTGTGCAGCAGGGTGCGTTGCTGTCTGTCTGATCTCATCTTTGTTTTCACTTCACCCTTTTGGGGCTTGCAGGACCAATGTGTTGCAGCAGTGGGTTTATTGCCTTGTTGATTTGTAAACCATGAATGTTTCCAATGAGATGTGTGTAATTTATTGGCATAAACCATTAGATCTTCCTTGAATGCCCTGGAGTTTCTGAATCACCATCTGAAAACTATTATTACAGAGCCCATAATCACTTGGAAAGTGCCTCTGTCTTCTCTTTTTTTGCGTTAAATTCAGCTACATAAATAGCATTTTTATAGCACGTAGGCCAAAAAGGTACCAAGATGTTCTGTATTTCTGTTTTGTTTTACCTTAGGGAAACTTGGTCAGCACTGACGCTCACAGTTGATGTGAACCTTGGGCACTGTCTGTGAACTTTCCTCATAACGCTTTGCAAGAGGCTCCAATCAACTGAACAGCTTCAAGTGCACAGACTGTTTTTGGCACTGTGACAATTTTAACTGGAAATACAGTTTCATCATAGCAATGTTTGCTTATCCTTCACTGTGAGGATGGAAGGGCTTTGCTAGCATCTTGTTAAACATGATTCTGGCAACTATAGGGGGAGTGAAGAGTCCAGATTGTTCCCAGAACTAGGATAGAGGATTTCTTGGCCCAGTGCTGCTGCTGCCTGCCTTCATCAGGGTACATTTCTAATCTCCCCTCTGCTATTTTACATGTGTGCTAATTGGGCTCCAGTCCAACAGGAAGATCAGGCTCACTATAGTTTTCAATAGCTTAAAAAGAGTTATTAACTCATCTTAACCCTCCAAGCCTTCCTTCCTCCCTCCTTTCATGAACTCAAAATGGCCTTGCCTTTTGCACAGACCCTTGATGTTCTGAGCATCAGCTTAGGTTCACACCTTGCTTTAGGCCTTTCCTCCTAAGCTTGGAGCAAGGCTTCATGGTAGGCCTGTAACACTGCTTTTCTTAAGTGTCCACAAAAATAAAGCTTCTGTCCGTGGATATGACCTGTGGTATGCTAGGTGGGCATGAGGGGCTGATGCTCTCTGTATGAGATCAAGAAATAAAGGTAAATCATTATCAGTGGCTTAATTAAAATTTCTGAGAAGCGGGGAAGTCAGGAATCGTTCCTCTGGGTACATGTAGTGTGGCTGTCTAAACCGGTGACCCAGCACAGTGCTCAGAGTTGTGGCTGTGGACAGATGGATTCATAAACCTGCCCAAACTGCTAAAAAAGCTTTTTGGTACAATTTTCTTGGCAGTGGCAAAGGAGGTCCATCTTTCTAAAACAGTGATGTGACAAAGATGTCTTCTAATCTTTGGAAGCTGGGAGCTGATTTCCCCTTCTTCTGTCTCTCCATGGGACAGTACGTTCCCAGGCAGAGAGGTGAGGCTGTGGATTGCTTCCTCATCTAGTGTTTCAGAAATAAGCACTCACTTAAAAATTGTTTGGTTATTATATGCTGGGACACTGTTTTCAACCTGTGGTCTACAAGCCTCCCTACAAGGGAGGAGTTTGGTAAAAAACTTTTGCAAGGGCCACACAAAAAGTGACTGAAGAAAAGGAAGTTTGTGCCCACGCTCTACAACGGCCTGAAGAAGGGAAATCGTTGTGAGGAATGCACACCTGATGGCAGTTTTTTAGGAGCCTGCATATCAAGAAGATTGAAAGACGCTTTGCTAATATTACAAACCTGTGCATTGTGGTAGTGTTTGAAATTCTGCTAATAGTCGTCTTTTTTTAGCTATACAGTAATTGCACCTCTCAATGGGAACGCTACTCAGGAATAATGATCCTATCAAGACAAGGGAATATAGATTGTAGTAAAGGTTATGATGGTTTCTGAGAGGCTTAACATTGATCCTTTTAGCTATCTGATTTTCCAAGAGGAAAAAAACCAACAACTTTGAGTTAAGCAGGCAATTCAGTGTGAAAATTCTTGTGGTTAGTTTTAGAAGATGGAACTTGAAGTGAATTTGCTAAACTGGTTTTTTTCTCTCTCTCCCTCTCTTTTTTTGATGAATGCTTTTAAAAAGAAATGGATTTTTCTTTCCCACAGATTTTAAATGCTCTTCTCGGTTCTTTTATTTTTTTTTTTTTTTTGCTAATGCAAGTCAAAATTGTTAGAGAATTCAAAAGTAAAAATCCGTTATGTTGAAAAGGCCATGTTGTGAAATGTATCATAAACACCCCGTTAGAGCAGTGCCTGCTAATTAAGGGAGAGAGCTCCTGGGAAACAGCAAGCCTATAACAGAGCTCAGCCCTCTTTGATCCTCTGTTGAGTTTGTAAAAACGTTGCCCGCCTAAACTTGTCTGCAGCTTGTTACACATTTTATCCATCTGCTACAAGACCAAAAATAAGCGATTTATAATTCAGTTGAACTCCAGTTGTTCAGCATATCACTGACTGTGGAGTCTTCAGTAAGAGGGAGATGACAGGAGGAAAAGCCAAACAAAGGCTAAACAGAGTCAGGCACCCTGGAAATTGCATTGCTTTTGCCTGTAGGGATTATGGAGGCACTGGATTGCGAGTTGTACAGGTGTGTTGCAGATGTTACTGTAAAGTAGTTCATATTTTTGGGGTGAAATATATTTCAGTGTCTATCTATTGTTTATAAACTGAAATCAAACCATTTGTTGGGATTCTTCAGCTTTAATCCAGACAAATTTCCAGGTCTTGGGTAGAATTATGGACGTGTGTATGCATCTTGTTTTCCCCCAGCCTACTTGACAGCAAGATGATCGGGGCAACTGCTTGGTACATGAAAGATGCAGGTTCAAGTCTTATCTGCCTCTTCGGATGACTGAGTGACCACGACCAAACCCTGTAGCCGATTGTAGGTCACTGCTTTAATTCCGTGACTAAAGCAAAATCACGCTTTGAAAAACTCCCTTCGTCTTTATGGTTGTGATAGCAACCTCCCTAATGCGGAGTCTCTTGTGCAGCACCATGACGTTTGCCCAAGCCGTGGTGCAGTCAGCCGCAGCATCCCGGAGAAGTGGGATGGCTCTGTTGGACCAATTGAGCGTTAGCTCTGAAATCTAGTAACAAGAGGAGCTAATTATTCCCTATGCAAATATCACAAGTCTATGTTCTGTTGATTTTTAGAACAGATCAGTGCTCCATTTTAGCACCCATATGTTTTATCTGCATTGATTAGCTATCACTCCTGGATGCCTGCAGCCCTCCAAGGGCTACTGCTGTCATGTATCTTGCTGCTGAGATGGAGGCAGAGCGTTATGAAGTCCTTCATTCATCAGATATCAGAGACTCATTTGCTGTTGCCTGTAAATAAATGACACGTGAAAAATGTATCCAGTACTTACCCACCCAAATTTACCTCCTTCCATGCCTGGGAGAATCTCACTGTGACTTCTGTGTGGTGCTGTGACTTAGCAGTAGCAAATCTGCATTATGCTGAAAATGTGTTGTTTGGAGCGTGTCATCAGTTTAGGTCGATGAGAAAATAAGTTGCACAAAGCAGAGAGGCTTCAACAAGGACAGAGTTGGAAAGAGGAGAGTCGATGAAGGGAACAGCTCACCTGGGAGGTTACAGCATGATATTGTCTGTTCTTTGCCAAAGATTTAACGTGTGGCAGGGAGCGTTACCTGGGTCCCAGCAGCTGAGCCAGAGGCCAGCGGTTGACAGATGGGTACTGGAACAGTGTGTGCCCCGAGCCCGGAGAGTTTGTAACAGTCATCAGCTTTTAAAATGGCTTTAGTAACCTACATTCATTTACTGCCCTTGTTAGGACTGTAATTCTTGGTACATACTGAAGGTGATAATAAACTTGTTGGAAGTGTCTGCACTGTAAGTCCACATCACTGAACAAAATTATTCAGCACAGGTGTTTCAAAAGGTAAAGACCTCTCAAGACACTGATCTCATATGTAAAGAAGCTGCTCCCTAAGCAAGGTGGGATCTCCTTGTCCATGCTCCATTTAAAAATCCAGAACACTGGGATTCCCACTACATTTCTCTGGAGACCATTTCACAAGGTAATGCACGTTGCTGCTGAGCTTATTTTCTTGCTGCTCATAATGTATTTACCCTTTATGGTTTGATTGCTCTTAGACCTCTAAATTCAGCAAGACACTGGTATTAATTTTTGAAACTTCTTTTTGCTTTTTCTTAGTCGTCTTTTAGCCTAAAATCTGCAACTATTTAATTCTTTCTTTCTAAACCCATCATCCTATTTGTAGATTTTTCCTTCTTCTCAGAGTTCCTAAAAGGATATCTGTCTTGTGATAATGTGGGAAGATGTATATCGGGCAAAAAGGCACCTTAACTTTCTGCAAGTTATGAAAGCAAAAAAGGCCTATGTTTTTATTTAGGGTTTAGACGAGTTTTGAGAAAACATCCCCAACTTCAGAAAAGTCACATCTCTGAGTTTATCTTGATCTAAAAGGTTAATATTTACAATTCTACAAATACGTAGTTATTCCGTGTGTGGCAGTACTTAAATAACAGTTAAAATAAGCCAACTTTTATAATTCTTTTATCATGATTGCTCTGTACTGAAGAAATGCTATAAAGATCTGGGTTGTGCCCACTTTCATAGTGAAGATGTGGCTGAAGCAGGTGTAACCAGGAGCTTACTCCAGCCACTATGGGTTATAATGGGCATATCGACATGACACCAACACTTTTGTTAACTCGCTCCTGTTCCCAGTAATGTCATACCTATAATATTCAGCCTCCTGTGTTTTGCTCATTTCTGTGAAAGGCAAAACAACTCTGGGTTGTGTTACTCTGTGGGCAGAGAGGGCTGCTTCAGAGCCTTTCTGGAGCAAAGCATTTGACATAGTTGTCTGCCGTGGGCTGGTTCTGCACGCTTTAGGCCTGTCACTTTAATCAATCAAAACATAATTCTCCCCAAATTCTCCACCCTTCAATTTCCCCATCTGGCCATGCCAATGATAAGGGTGTGGTGCAAGTCAGGGCCAGGAGATTATTTGAGATTTTTGACTGCAGCTTCTTTTGTACTTTTTTTACCAGGTCTGTTGACAGCCGTAACCAGAATGTGTGCGCTTCAGAAAAGGTACTTCTGCTCCGATGTTCTATGTTTTTATTTTTATATAAGGTTTAGCAATTGAATGAAAGCTTTCCAGATCTCTGCAGGAATATGTGTAATTTGTCCATCATTTCTGGATTTCTAGTGGTATGCTCAATGGGTAGAAGTCCTTTTTCCTTTTCTCCTCTCAGTTCTAGACATCTTACGTAGATAGTGTGTCGACAGGTGTTGATGGACAAGCAATTTACAGTAATCTCTTATGGTGCTTATTCTGTAGCTCCCTGAATTATAAGTGACATGCTGGCAAAGCTGAGCAACTGATCACCAGATACTGGCATAGTGTTAAACATGGCTTCTGAGGCTGCTCAGAATTTCCTTCAGCCACTGTCGTCTTGGATGTCTCAAATATACGAAGCTATCCAACAAGCAGGAGACTCTATATCTGCTTCACTGCTGAATTTGAGTGGAGTGGGTCGTAAGTCAGAAGAAGAGAGAAACCAGGACTTGGAGAATAATGGAGGAGTTTATGAGGATTATTCTGAGGAATCAGATGATGAACGACACCTGGACCTCTGGGATGAGGAATACTTGTATCCTAGAGAAGATGGTCACATTGAGGGTCCTGATTTTGCTTCACAAGCCCTTCCTCATGGCTCTGACATGGGTCTGCAGAGGCAAAAACGGGTTAAAAATACCAGCAGCTTGCCAGAGCAGTGTGTTGAAAGCACCAGGTCTTTGACAGCCAATGGATCCTACTGGATGAATGAAGATCTCCAGCCGCTTGATCGGCTTCCTACCATCGCCGAGGAAGAAGGTGAGCCCTCTATGAGGATGGGAGGCCATAAGCACAACCTAAGCATGAGTGGCTCCTTAAAAAGTAATGGCAAGGCAAGTTTTGCAGGTAAGCAGCTAGCGTGCACCCTGACAGTATTATCCAGACCTCTCTTTTCTGGTATCGATTTAGTTGCTGATCTGCTCATTATGTTCTGTGTTGTCTTTGTTTCCCGCAGCTAAAATAGAACTCCCCAAATCCCAAAGAAAAATCTAACTTTTCCTCTTCTGTTTCTGATTCTTCTCTTGTTCGTGAAACTAATCTCATTGAAATAAGTGGAAATCTCCAGGGTGAAATGCTGTGTATTAGGAGGCAATCAGGCCATATTGCTATAGCAAGGAGTATTTACTCCCCCCGTGTTTTGTTTCTGGTAGCAGGACCCTTCAAAGGGAGTGTTTAGCCTTAAGCCTTTGCTTTGAGAACCATCTGCCTTTGCGTCATCGCTATTAAAGATATATATAATCTCAAACCTTGTTTCTTTGTGCCAGGAATCTCAAGATGTTACTGTGCCATGTGCTGTGAAATGCTGTACTAAAAAGCCAGCCATATCTCATGATTTTATGGATGAAAGGCTCCCAAATCGCTTTCCTCCCCTCCCACCGCCCCCACAGGCTTTTCAAATAAGACTGAAGAGGACAGCAGGCAGGAGATTATGGGAAGGAGAACTGAATTTGATATTTTCAGTTTTAAATAGGCTTAACTATAACGTCTGATCATTAAGTGACATGAACAGCTTTTCAGGCGATTGTGTTCAGGACTGAATTTCAGCCATGTGACTTGTCCTCACTAAATATCGCCATAAATGTGGCTGGAAGTTACCTGGGTCACAGGGGACTGATGGAGACTTATGTCCCAGCCACAAGCAGGAAAGCTGCAGTCCTGCTGACACCGTATTTGCGTCTTGCTGGGTTAAAGCTGCTTTTTCCAAACATCCTGGGAAGGGGGATAAGGGAGGAAGGGTGGGTGGGGGGTCTACAATATGGAGCTGATGAAGAAATTGAGACTCACTGAGGGTCTTCAGAATTTGGCTTCAAAAATCTAAATTCCTTTTTTTTTTTTTTTTTTTTTTTTTTGAATCAGGCAGTAGATGCTCTTGAAAATGTTTGTTTTATAATGACCAAGAGCTTTTCATCACTCTTGGCTTCTAAGGAAGTCTTACATATTTAGCCATTTCTGTGCAGACTGCGGAAGATCAGCCTGTTTGTTTTCATATTTAATAGGAATATCAGACTGAGAGGGTATAAACCTTGACGGTGTTCTTTAATGAATATTAAAATTAGCTCTTTTCTTTATTACTATTCCTCACACTGTTATGGCCAGGGAGTAAATAATTAAAAAGAGCTTTTGGTCTAGCCGTTCTGTCTCCCAAGCTGGGACTGCTTGTTTCATATTCCAAAAGAACGAATGCCAATTCTCAGGTTAAGCACCCCAGAGCTGTATCTCTTGGAGCCCAACCTCTAACCTGTACAGATCCCCTGCCTTCTGGTACCTCTGTACATTGCCTGTGCGATATCCTGCCCACAGGGTTTGTTCATAGGCACCAAGTCAATGCAGCAGGGCTGGATTTACTGTGTGTGCTTGAATCGTGTCAAAGTGTGTGCACAGATGCCGTGGAGCAGGGCATGTGGTGTCCTTCCAGGGAGTGCTGGGGCCATAGATCCTCCTGGACAGGCGCTATCCAGGGCGGAACCTTGTCTCCTGCAGAGCCTGTACCCCCAAGAGGGGCTGTCAGAGCGATTCATGGCAAATCCTGGGGCTCCTCAGAGTAGGCTGGGGAGCAGCCATGTGCCGAACGCATTATTCCGATGGTGGCCTCCAGATCTTTGTCCTGTCTCTGGACTACACCCTCACTCACAATGGGTGGGAGAAAAGGTGGTGAGCTCTCAGGGAAATGGGGGCCAGGAATGGGCTACTGTCACTGTCAGAGAGGTTTCTCACCTGCAGTCTTGTCTGCAGGGACATCTGAGAAAGAGAGTCCTTAGGAGCATGTGATGAACCAGATGAATTTTCCTGGTGAGAGACGCGTAGAGTGACAGTCAGATGCCAGAGGAACCCCTCACTGCAGCTAAAGGGGAGGGTCACTCTGAACGTCTCTCCTAGCCGAGAGCAGGTACTGATCAAGTTGCTGTTGGGACTCTCTCTTAATATTTATTTGACTTTTATTCTCAGTAGACTGTCTGGAGCCATTGTGGACTGGAAGGCTGGCCGTACAGAGCTCCCCAGCACCTACACTGCTGCTGCCTAGAGCTCTCTACTTCCACACGACACACTTTAGAGGGCATTGCATAGGTTTTTACACCAGAGGAAATGTCACTCCAAATGCTCTCAAATAGTCTTTTATCTTTTTATCTCTGCAATGCACTGCACAAAGGGCCATCCAATGGTCTCAAGACTTGATAGTCATGAAGTTAGCTGTTTGAGGGTTGGAGGGCTGGGAGCTGATGCCTTTTTTCTCAGAACCGTCTAAGTTGTATAATAGGAGAGAAAGTGCTGAACTGTGATTTGAAAATGTCTTCCGCAAGATCTTTGATGTGGAAGAACTCGCTTTGCTCTTCTAAGTGACCCTTCACTTCCAAAACACACACATGCTCTTTGTATTTCATTTTTCAACTCTTTATTTCCTCTTTTTCCTTTATATTCCTGTAACATCAAGAGTATGAACTCTTCTGATGGTAACCTAGACATGCAGAGAGGCTGTAATACCCTGGCAACTTAAAATTTCAGTCATGGATTAAAATGATCAAGAGAAGATGTTTGAGTTATCCTTATTTCTGTTAGCTTTGTTACCTAACCCTAAGTGACAATATAAGCGAGCATATGGACTTGCTGACATTCAGCAAAGGCGTTCAGTAGCATCAATATTAGCTTTGAACGTTTTCCCTTCCATTTGGCATTTTTTTCCCCATTTCTGTAAAATACATATTTCCTGTTTATCCTTATATTCTTTTCAGAACATTGCATCTTGACTTTATTTCACTTAATGTACGATATTTCTCTCCACAATAGAATATTTTAAAGCTAAATTGGCACAAAACAGTGGCAATGCTGAATGCTTTTTGTTGCCATGGAAATATTTCTGGGCACTTACTGAAGACCTGGTTGCCAATAGTAATGTAACAGAGAAAATAGATATGCTTCATTTAGCAGCCACTGGTGATTAAAGAGCCACAGAAACCCGTTACAAGGTCATTCCAATATATAGTTTATTGGGTTTAGGGGGAAAAACCTCACCAACCCTAGATGAGAATCATTTTGTTTTAAAAAAGATGCAAAACAAAATCCAATAGTTGTTCCCCTCTCTTAAACTTACAGCACACTTCTGAGATGAAATAAAATAACGTTACAGTTAAAAAACATCATTACCCCTCCTGCTTTTTATCAAATATGTTTTTGATCACATTTTTGCCTCCTAGGAAATGTTTCCTAGCTCCCAGAGTAGCTTTTCTGAGGCCCCAAAGCAGCACACACATTATTGAAAACCATTTTTAGGCTTAGGGATCTAATAAAGTGTTTGAGCAATGAAATTCTTGGGTTCTTAAGTCAAACGTCTGTTAGATACTGTGAGGCATGCTAATCAGCGGGGTGCAGGTTTGGCTGCCGCTGAGTCCGGGTCTGTACTTAAATGATGCTAGTAATGTTCTGCCAAGGTTTCAAACAAATGCAGGGAAAAGTTTTTTCACTTTGGATGCTTTTGATCCACAGTTTAAAAATGAGGAGGTAGTTCAGCAGGAGATATTGCAGCGCAGGTGTTTGGTTTAAAAGGTTAGTGATGGGAAGGCAGACCCTTCCGTGCATGCAGATCCCTGCCACCATGTGCAAATCATGTAGTTGTAAATTTTGCAAATACAGATGAACTTGCTTTTGCAGCTTCCTTGGGACCCTTCTTCATTGTCTAACGTCAGTGTTTCTGATAGAGAAACTGTCTCCCATGTCAGAACAGGGAGAGAGCAGCCTTTGCATCCCCCTGCGGCTAAGATACTGCTGCTCAGCTGACTGGGGGTGGCTGGCGAGAGCGTGGCTGCCAAATCCATCATTGCACATTTGGCTTAAGAACTGAAAAAAAGCAGTGGAGTAATAAGCCACTTCTAAAAGTAGTGCACTGCAAGCAGAGGGGTAGAGCCGGCCAGTCCATCTGCTTCCTAGCCTGACTCTAGAGAGGAAAAAAGAAGAGTAATAGTGAAAAAGGTGAAAAGCAGCAATAATTGTGCCATGAATGCAATGGCTTTAGCCCATTTCTTTCTCAGGGCCCATGTCCTTTGCAAACAAAAAGTCAAAGTGACCATTAAGTTAGCAGTCTCAGCAGACACTGCTCTGAAAAGGCATGGCGACAGGCACACCAGCAGAGCTGAGTCTTCTGAATCAGAGCTGAACTATTTTTGCACAGCAAGTTCTGTGACTGAAGAGTCTCCCGAGCTGTCTGACACCGTGTTCGTAACACTACTGTAAGATATAGGTGAGCACTACACTTCAACTGCATGAAGTCTTTGGAGATTTTTTTCCATCAATTAGACAATCTCAGTGCTAGCTGAAGATTGCATTTCAGTTGCACGAAAATAAATTTTTTGACCTTGAGTACTAGGAAGTTTGATGTCCTAATAGGAATCTTGTCTAGATGGCTAGATAGTTATCCGCAATACATGTGTAAGGGGGGGGCATGCCTCTGAGGCTCTGGGAGTTTTTAAAACTAGAAAGCACTATTGCATTTACTTACCTTGGCCTCCAGCTTAACAAGGGTCATTGATTTTTGCCAGTAATTGCTGTAGTAGAGGAAATTATTCTTTCTGCTGTGTACGAGCACTCCTGACCTCAGTAAATGACCCTTCATATGACCAGGAATTCCTAGGCAAGAAGTGAGTTTTCATTAGGTCCTATAAACCCGTATAGCAAAATGTACCTGTAACAAAAAGATGTTGCTTGTGTGATAAATAAAGCTCCTGCTTGAACCTGAGTCTAAAATAGATAGATGGCCAGTTTCCATGTAAAGATCCTAAGTGTTTATGAATTTTATCACCTGGCTGGCTATGGAGCCAGCCAGCGCTCTAGCCAGAATGTAGCCCTATAAAAATCAGTGCCTGTACTCAAAGCAGGACATTTAAAGAGGCTACACTGATTCAATAGCACCACTAGGACTGAATGAAGGAAAGCAGAGACAGACAGTGGACAAAAGCACTTCACAGAAAATACTCCTGGCTGCTCGAGTGGGAGAAAGCACTAACTGGGAATACGCATTTGGTCTCTGAAGAATGTGGTGCGAGTCCGCAGCTTTCTGAAATGAAGTGCAGACGTGAGTTTGCATTGAATGCTTTCTCTCTGGAAAATTCAGAACCACTCAGAAAGTGTTTGTGCACAGACTTTTGTCCTTGTGAAGGTGGTACCATGTTCCTTTTTATATTTAAAGCACTCCTTTGCAGTTCTGTCTTTTCAAAGTTTCAAATTATAAGGGATCTTCATCCATGATGCCAAAAGTAAGCGGCAATAAGAGTATGCAGTAGCTCTGAAAGGAGGGCGGATTGTGGTATGTCAGCTTTACAGCTGGGGGAATGAAGCCAGAGAGTGGTTCAAAACACAAGTTTTCAAAGGTACTACCATTGCAGGCTCTGTCTTAGGCCTGTCAACATTGCTGTTCATCCTCATCTGGTGGTTTTAGACACAGTATCTTTGTAAGCCCACAGTGGATCAGTGGTTTGGGTTTTCACCAAGTTCCTTGTCTGGTGGGCAGAGCTTCCTTGTGCCTAGCTCCCTAGGGGGCATGAGGAAGGATGCTCTGTTCAGGAGTACGCGTCATCTGCTCTTGCCATCTAGAATGTTGCATAAGCTGTACGGAGAAGGATATATTTGAGAGGAAGAAATGGATTTTGCCATTCAGTGCAGTTACAGAACAAATTGTGTGTGTGAGCGTGTGTGTTTGTGCATGTATTTTCTGATCCACTTTTGCTAAGTGGCATCCTCTTCCCACTCCCCATATGGCAGTTGCGACTCTATCTTCCTCTGGGAAGGTTGTTTGGGACTCAGGAGGCTTCATTTACCAATAAACAGCATCTTGGCAGCATCTGGGAAGTGCTGCCTCTCTCCTAGAAACCCAGCCTCCTCACCTTCCATCTCCTACTACAGGCGAGGCAGGTGTGAATGATCTCATTGCGTTGTGGTGGAGGTTACGTGCAGGCATACTAGCAGCACTCTGTGCAGAGCTGGAACATAGTATTTCTGTGTGCTGATACAAACAGTAGTACTTTTTGTCTTTTTTTTTGTTTTTGTTTTGCAGTTGCAGTTGCTAGCTTGGCCTGCTTTGTAGATGGCTACTTATGCAAACCCATGATGGCAGGCAAATGCTTGCAGAAGGGAATGACCATTAGGACTTCTGGAAGCATGGATAATCCATCTCCGTTTCCTCCTAGCCTCTTTGCATTGCTTAACAGCACAAAAAACACTTAACGTAAGCTTATATGAGATGGGATCGCTCTGCCAAAAGGTGAGCTGGTGTTGGTCCTCACCTCTTGCCAGATGGGGGTATGGATATGACTTCCTTGTGCCCAGTTCATTTTTGGCTGTTGTAATGACCTGTTGGCAGCAGCCATCATTTTGAGTGGCCTCATAGACTCCTGAAACAGTTTTAGTAACCAAGGGGAAAGGCTGCAATGAAAGAAAAGAGGGAGATTACAGTCATGGAGGAAAAAAATGGGCAGTTTTATAGACAGTGAATGGCATTGTTGGGCTGTGTGGGTCTTCCAGGTAATGAGGAAGGTGTGGTTGGGCTGTACCGCTGCAGATGCTGTTTGCATGATTCTCATGCAGTTTCCTCACATTCAATTAGGGAGGCTTCATCAGTACCTATTTGTAGACCAACACGAATGATTTAGGCTGAATCTTAAACCAGTACATAGCAAAATCTGTAGAAAATCCCTTCTAATGACCATGAAAATAGCTGATGGTCTCATGGCTTCATCACCCTACATAGAAGTTCCCTGATGTTCAGGCGGGTGCTCCCCTGTCTAGAGAGCTCAGTATCCATGTGAGAGGAAGCATCCCTGGAGGGACTCATTGCACTGGGCGTGAGCACTTGCCCACGCAAGCTGGGCACTTGGAGACATTTCCCTCCTCAGGCTGAGAGAGATTCAAGCCCATACGGTCTATACGTAGCAGCATAATCTGTGTAGGAGTATTTTCCAGTGAATAGTATGAGAGTGGTGGTGCTGGAGAGAAAGCCCTGAATTTGGATTAATGAGAGCACTGAGGTTTGCTGAAGCTCTGTGTTGCAGGGTCAATTTTGGGGTCTAGACTTATTGCCGTAAATAATGTAGCTATAAAACCATTGGCCCAGAGGGTGCAGTTTTGCAGTTGTCAGTAACTGATGTAAAACTGCAGCTGAGATATATTGTCCTTCCCTAATCACACAGTTGTGCTACTTTCCATGTCTGGCCCCACGAGCATGCCACTGTGTGGTGAACCGGACCAGCTCCTTGCTTCAACTGAGGGTTACCAGCCCCTTCCCTATTACTTTTGAATCAGGTGAGTCAGCCACATGATTGCTAAAACTGAAACAAGGGGAAGAGGGGGAGGGAAGGAGGACAGGATCGTCCCTTTTGGGTGACAGCTTTGGTTCTGAACGCATGTGAGTCTTGTTGCACCACATCCTCACCCACTGCTGCTGCCGAAGGCTGTGATTTTCCCAGGAGTGCCATGGAAACGGTGGTGTTACAGCGGTGGTAAAGGGGGGCTGTGGTGAATCAACCCTCTGGTAGCAAACAGAAAGTTTCAATTAGAAAAATCAGTGGGAAAATAAATATCTGCCTTGTTGCAATGCAGTTGTTATCCGTAGCAACCCCAAACAAATATCTTTGCGAGGGAGTTGATTTCCACCCTGTTAATCAGCAAACAAAGACTTGTGGGTGTGCAGCAAATGGTTACAGTGTTGGGTGCTATGAACGGTATGTAATCGGCGTGCATACGCTGGGTCTCGCAGGTCGTGAGTGTGGTGTAGCGAAACCGCTTTAAAGAGGAGCAAGAGTCAGTCTCCTGGGTTTCCTGAGCATTTCCTTGGCCAGTTTGATTTCTGCTAGGTGGAAGGCCATTTTCTGGAAGAAGCTAGTGCCAATTCAGAGAAACTTCCTTGGATGTAGTGGAGAGAGCTTACAAAGTGGTTCTGTTGTGTTAGAAGGAGAAGTGAGTAACCAAACCAGGCAAACAAGTAGAAGAGAGGATTGATGGGGAGCCTGAAGGAATTCAACCCATTGTGCTGCGAAAGCTACCAGACAAACTGTCACAAAAATAATCCTTATAAAGTGAAAGTTATTTTTTGTTGGAAGGAAAGGACTGTGTTTCCTAACTCATTGGCCATAGGGATCCAGCAGTTTGTTGAGTTTCCGAGTCCATGAGCATTTACAGCCCCACACCCCAGAGCGTCCATAGCTACACCTGTGCCCTGCGATGTCCCCAGCGTAGACCCAGCATCTGCTGACAAAAGGTGCCTTGCTGCCTCTGCAGCTGCACATTTTCTTCCAGCAACCTAACCTGGGCTGGCAAAGGGGCGGAGGCTGACTCATGGATGTAACTGCATCCACACCAGGGGTTTTCCTGGCTTAGCAGTGTCTCCTACAGTGTGTAATCTCCTTTTTTCTTCCACTTCTCCACAAATCCTGGGCCTATGCTAATAAAACCCAGTAGCATAAATGAAGCCTGACTCATGCTTACTGCACATGTAAAATGTAAAGTAGGTGATTGGGAAAATCAGGGATGATTGTGTTTCTGCTTCTTGGCTGCCATTTCCTTTAGCTATGGAAGAACCTTAGGCAGCAAAGTGAGAGTCAGTTTGAAGCTGAATCCTATGTTCCTATTTTTAAAATCCAAATTTGAGAGTAGGAGAAAAGCAACAGGAAAATATGTTGATTTTCATGCTGGTTTCTGTGGGCAGTTCTCTATTTCTTTGCGCAGCAGTGTGCAGAATTGGGGTTTACTGCTCTGACTGCTGTATTGTTCGGCTATAGAGGTGCTTGATGGTCAGAGCCAAATAATGACTTGTTTCTGATTACTCGCTGGCGATTTTGTTTGCTTTTTTTAATTTTTGTTGGAAATGTCCCCGGGTATGAAAGTTGCCGAGTTGTAATTCTCTCTGCCTGCATCACATGCGAACACCCAAGTGTATTCGCCTCGGAGAGCTTCCAGTTGGTTTGGTCATGGGGTGAGGACAGGTGAAGAGGTAGAGATTGACATCCTGCAAAAGCAGGGCACTGTCCCTTGTCACTCAGCAAGGAGGGACGGACCTTATGTTTACCATTGCGCACCAAGTGGCTCCCTGGTTGGTATACGTACCAGAAAGCAACAAACCACATGGGCCTGGGTGCAAGGAGAAAGGCCAGGTGAAGGCTGCCTTCTGGTCATTAGTAAATGACCAGTTTAGTAAATGATCAGTAGTAAATGATCATTAGTAAATGACCAGTTGGTGTTAGTCAACGGTGCACAGTCACTGTGCACAATCTCTTTGTGCGTAATGGCATCTGTAGAAACCTGAGTTTACCGTATCACAGTGCATTCTCTGTCGATTTTAAATACATTTGAGGTCCAGGTGAATGTTTTGCATTTTGTTTCTGTTTTATAAAAAGTAGGATTTTTTGATGATTGGATTGTATCTCCAAATAGTTTTGAGCATAAATGAAGGCATGGGGTACTCTTCTCTCTAGTCAAACCCATGTATCGGGTAGTTGTGTTACTTTGTCCTTTCATTTGAACTTCCAGTTCAAATGGTTGACAGCAAAAGTGAGAAGATGACTCCAGATTGAAGACAGTGCAAATCAGAGCTGTAGTTGCATAGGAATTGGTAGTAGCAACTCCACGTGTGTTGCTGCATGTTCCCTTTACAAAATGTTCCTTTTTTTTTCAGAGAAGCTTTAACAAATCCCTTGTTTGCAGCAGACTTTGCCAGTTTTCCAAAAGAGTAGCCCTTTTCTTTCTGTGTGCAGTTCTGGGGTTTGCTGAGTTAGGAGCTGTTGCAGATCACTGTTTCTTATGTCATCCTGATCATGAAAATTTTAAGGCCAGGCCTATGTGACTGCTTCTTTAATAGCAAAGAACACAGCACAGAGCGCTCCTGGGATCATCCGAGTATATGCATTATGCATAGATGTACTGATATTGTCTTTGGTTATATGATCAAATACATTTTTTTTGTATAGTACTTCTGCTTCCGTCAGGGCTTGGTGATGCTCCCATTGAAACTCTCACTGACTTCCGTAAAGCAGAATCCAAATCTTTAAGAAGAAAGTGGACACGCAAGGGCACCATTAAATGTATAGGAAAGCAGAAATTTGGCATTTGTGAACTTTTCATTGTTCAGCCAAAATGACTGTTGTTTGGTTGGTTGGTTTTTTTAACATGCAGGCAGACAGGATGCATGCAGTACATCTATATTTTACACCTACACCATGTATTTTATTCAGTGATTTTTTTTTTTCTTGGATAAGCTTTGAGCAAATGATAAGTTATTCTTTATACTTGGTAACGCTGCAGAGAAGTCCTGAATTATTTATTTCATGCATTTTAGCTTAGTGTATTTGGATGCCTGTAAGCTAACTTTGTAACTGATTGGGTGTTTGAAATTTCTGAATAAATAGTGGTAGTTTGAAATACCTTGCCAGAAAAAGAGGTCACCCTCCTTCCTCCCCCACTGTCTCCTCTGGGGAAAAAAACGTAAATCCCACATGCCTCCTTATGAGTGGTGGGAAGTTGATTTGTAAAACAGATGCTGCATAGAAGTAATTGAGTTGAAGTTGCTAGAAATATGTATATGCTACACAACATCTGCAGATCTCAAGATGTATTCATTATCTTTCCAGAATTTAGATTGTAATTATGGGTCCTTTATTTAAGTTTCCATGGTGATACAGAAAATGTTTCCCCCTTGTCCTTTCCTAATCAGGACACTTGTATATTTGAATGGCGAACGTTTTTCTCTCCCCTGAGTCAAGTTAGTTTTATTAATACAGAGATATGAAGTTGACACGGAGCTGTCTGCTGCTCAGGCAGAGATTCGGCAGCAAACGTATCAAGCATTTGCTACAGATTCCCCAGTGCCACCGTTTAATTAGCCCGTATGCTTCCAAACGCTAGTAAGAAATAGCATCCACTGTCATAACAAGGGATGCAGTCATGCTTTGGGGATTTGTAAAGTTAAAGTCAAAGTCAAGCGGCCAATAATATATCAAAACGGGCCAAACTCCTCCCCCCCATCCCTTCACCCTTCCCCTTCTGTCCTAGCAAAAGGGCTCTGCTCTGTTTTGCAGGGAGTTGCCCTTACAGGAGCCGTCTGGGAGTGCTGGATCCATGTGGCCTTTGCAAAATTTCTTGCAGTAACCAGAATTACACTGGTTATTAGAATAACACTATGTTAATGCACATTTACTTAAGTATACAGCCTCGTGCCCACGGACCCAGGATATTAATGTTACAGTTGTTTTAGAAAATGCTGAAAGATGTGGCTTAATTGCTAAAGATGGTATTTTACTTGGGATTTTTGGCAAGCTGTTTGAGTGAAAAGTGGACTTTTGTTTAAACTGGAATAATTTTTATTTTTTATCTTAAATACCCCAAAGATATACACATATAAATAGAACTTACCAGCATTTGCTGAGCATTTAAATTAATTTTGTAGAGGTTGCATGAGCTGCAGGTAGTGAATTGACAACACGGTTGGCTGAAAAGGAATGTTTAGTTTTATGTGTTTCGATTATTTGAATAGATCATAGCACATTTAGGCCATAGCGTTGTTACAGCTTGAAATAATTTTTATTTTAAAAAATTTCAAAGAAACTTATTTTTAACAGCTTACATAAAAATAATCAATTTTTATGATAGCGGCTGACTGACCATTTACAAACTAATGTCTAAAACTTTTTTCATTTTTACCAGAATAGGAACACTTAGCTTTTTCCTCCAATTGAGAGCAATTTTCTAGAAGGAACAGCAGGCTTATTGTCACACTGTGGCAAATCAGACCAGAGGGTCAAATCTACCAGCGTGGCGGCATGGAAGAAGCCAGCTTCTGCTGGGCTGGTGGTGGGAGCAGTTCGCTTCGGCACTGCCAGCTTCCTTGCTCTGCCCTCTCTGCCTGAGGAGGCGAGTGCAGTCTTCTGTGCAGCAGCAGGTAAATTTATGGAGCAGTGACAGCAGTTGTCACTAAGTTTATACTGCGGATTTTTAATAGACCTAACACAGTGTGTAAAAGCAGGATCCGGTTTCCCCACCTGTAGCCATGTGATTACTGTAAGTGAGATTTGAGGTGAAAAAAAGGCTCTCCCCCCCCCCAAACCAGGCAGTGTCGCTGAGAAAGCTGCCCTCCACCCGTTTGTCTGCAGTGCCCATTTGTTCAGCTGCTCGGGTTTGCCATGGTGATTATCAAAGCAAGTCTTGGCAACCATATCATATACTTCATGCTCAAGAACAAGCAGCGGACCGACCACACTTGACAGCTGGCTTGTTCACATGCGTGTACACAAACACGCACGTACACACCGACTGCCCGTCGTCCCTGCTGCTGCCTTCTCTGTACACATCGGTGGGTCAAAACATCCTGCTGCTGTGCTTCCGTGGTGCGGATGGCAGGGAGATCAGCAAAATGCCTCTGCATTTTCATCCTGACAAAGCAAGGCCGAATATATATAGCATGTATTGAACCCTCCTTCCCCCATCTGGTGGGTATTCATGCGCTAATGAGGGTGCAGTCATCTCGTAGTCAAAGCACGTGTTGGTAGCAGGAGGGGAAGGCACTCACAGTGACGTGCTCAAATGTGTATCTTCACTTTTAAAGGTTATGATTTACATTGGTCTCCCGAGTTCCTTTGCTGCTGGCAGATGGAGTCAGCAGTGCCTGTTAGCCACGTGCCATATTTATGTGTTCGTGGTATTACCCAGAGCAGGTTACGTCTCAGTTGCTTTTTCTGCACAAAAGTAGTTCCCTCTCCAGCTTAGCGGGAGCTGAAGGGGAATGGAAGCATGACCAAGTTTTCAAGTCCTTTGCTTACTACTTTGTCTTTGCACATGCTAGTGATTTTACAAGTGGTTCTCTATGTGTGTCATGTCTTACTTTGTGTTCTGCTCTGTTAAATATCTTCATTTAAAAAAAAAAAATAGGGTAATGTGCAGAGTTGGGCAAGGTCTAATAATATGTAAATGTTGCTGATACAATATGACGTTTGCAGGCTTTCCAGAGGTTTGAAGAAGCAGGTGATTCTCAAGTTCATTCCCCAGTCCTCCCTAAACCCTTGGTCCCCTTTTTCTCCCCAGAAGGTCCATCTGAGAGCTAGAAGTGTGCCGTGTCATCTGGCTTCTTGGCCAAGGGCAGCAGACTGTCTAAAGCCCGAGTTATGTTTTTCTCCCAGTAAACAGTTACGGGGAGGGTGAAGAACAGACAGCATCTTCAGGCAGCAATGATGAGGTGATTAAGCAGTTTGAGATCTCTGTGTCATGCTCACAAAGTTTTCAATCAGAAGTATCTGAAAAAGCAACACCAGCAGACGTGGAGCGTAGACCCAAATTCAGCCGTTTGCTCTCCAGCCATGAGGAGTACAGTGCAGAGGTATCTGAACGCAAAGGTACTGTTTGCATGAAATAAGATTGAAGAAGTTGGAGTCTAAGATCTGTAGCCTCAACATGGAGAGGTTCTTTTGTTGTGGAGAACAAGTCCTGAATCTTGCTTTCTCTCTTACTAAACCTGGTTTCCTTATTGGTTACCTGCAGCTCATTTCTAAAATACTTAGAGGGAAGAGACTGGATCCAAGCACTGCTGGAGTCCATGAAGATCTTTCCATTAACTGTATATGGCTTTTGAATTCTGGCTCCTAATCCACGGGGATTTTCATGGATTTTATTGCCAATTTTGCCAGAGTAAAGACTGCAGGACTTTGTTCTAATTATTTTTGATCTGTGCCACTTAAGTCATTTCTTTAGCAAGCCTTTTAGCAGAAGTTGAATGTCTCCTTTTGTAACAGCTTTGCAAACACAAGGTGAACAGTGAATGAATTATGCTGTATCATTTGCCAATGCATACGCCAAATGTCAGACAATGACAGAAACTAAAAATTTATGGCACAGAAGGG
The DNA here is from genome assembly GCA_009819775.1 of Phoenicopterus ruber ruber. Classification (NCBI taxonomy): domain Eukaryota; kingdom Metazoa; phylum Chordata; class Aves; order Phoenicopteriformes; family Phoenicopteridae; genus Phoenicopterus; species Phoenicopterus ruber. The sequence goes on from CM020219.1 coordinate 8,089,831, forward strand.
AAGAATTTTATGATCTTCTATGGACTAATGTAATGACTCTTTTATACAAACAGAGATGAAATGCATTTTAAAATGTAGCTACTTAGAAAATTGGCCTGAACACATTCTAAAATCTGGAGAAGTTCATTAGAGGGAAGAGCCGTGAAAGTGTCCTTTGTTTTTAGTTCCTTAGAATGTTTTAATTTTGAATACAATTGCTTGATTTTAATGCACCCTCTGATTAGAGTGATCATTTCAAGATATGGCTCTCCATCGAACTCTTCTTCTGGCACAACATGGTGCAGAGTTGCTCTTACTTTTCTTTTCATAGGTAATACTAATATTGTTTAAATAGCTGCTCAGAAACTAGATGAAACCAGATGTTGAAGCCTGCTTTCACTCAGTCATTCAGTTCTCTGCCCCATTTCTCACTAAGCTCAAGATTAGACCCTTTGTTACAAACAAATGCCTATAAACTAATCCTTGGGTATGCCAGGTCTCCTTCAAACCCCGAGAGGCTTCTGAGGCATGTAGAGCTGCCGCTACTGGGTGTACAGTGATAGTTACACACGCCCATGGCTCCCAATATGAGACATTTATTTGGGAGAAAAGCTGCATGGTTAGGGTAAATCCTAGCGAACCCCACACCCTGCTACCCCCCTGCTGCTGGTCCTAGAACTCCGTGAGCGTGAGAGTCCATTTTGGCCCCTAGCTGGTGCTGTGATCACAAAACACAGAAAGATTTGTGGGTGTAAAGCCATCATTGTGCCCCGAGGGTGTATCAAACACTGTTTCAGCTGAGAAGATCCTCTGGACCTTTCTGGGTGGGAGGGATGAAGGATCTTTCCAAAGTGCTGAGTCCAGATTGGGATCATGGCACTTTCAGACCTTCTTTAGACTCTGCCCGAGACTTCTCTTCTGCTTGCGTTCTCTTAACAGATCTTTTACTCATATAGCTGGTAGTTTTCTTTTCTTACAGAATCAGAAATCTGTAACAAACTTAGGCATGCAGTGAAGTTGAGCATCTCGGAGAGCCCTGAATAGCTTCTCTCCCACTCAGCCTTGACATACGGCAAAGTCTTCTCACATCATGTTCTTATATGAGATTTTCCTTGACCCTCTGTTTCTGTTATCGATGTCATGACAGTCTGTGCTTTGGACTCATCTCACTTTAACTTCTCACCTGTTAAAAATCTTTGTAGTAACCTGAATAGAGCTTGGAAAGAGGAGTGCACACAGCGGGAAGGAAGTGTTTGGAGGATGCTCTGGGGAGCTGAATGGCTTGAATGCCAGCTCTGCCCACAGCCTCTCTGCAAATCACCCTGTTAATAAAGAGCCTATTTTAGTTCTCCAAACGTGGAGTCTTCTCAGGCTATTACCCAGCATGTGGTAAATTAAACAATCTTGGCCTGATTGCATAATGTCACTTGAAATTTAAGATCCTTTTTCTCTTTAACCCCTAAAATTTACAAGCCATTTTTGTTTAGATTTATTGTAATTAGATAATGATTCTGCTCCTTTGAGGCTCTTCTAGGAAGTTTTTTAGTACTTTTTGATGGCTAATCTCAAAATAACCAGAGGCAGAAGTGCTGCTCGGTCTCCCTGCATCTGGTTTGGTTCAGTGTGAGGGAGCACGTGGTGCCGGGGTACTGCAGAGTGGTTTGGAACTGGAGCAAGGGCCAGGCAAGAGGATTGCTGCTGTATGAAGATAAATATCCCTCAGTCCCACTAACTCGTATCTCTGCTGCTGTTACTCTTTCAGGAAGAGGGGTTTGAAAATCACTCCTAGTAGCTAGGAGGATTTCAAGTCCAGAAGTACCTCGATCCATACTGAAATCCTTTCCTCTTCTGGACCATCTTTAAACAGGTTCTTAACTTTCAGCACATATTTATATACAGTCTAGAAGAAGGGATCAAATTTCTTTCATTTTGGAAAATCACAAAGAAAAGACATGCTTTTTCGTGTAAAAGCACAGTGATTCACTGCAGTCCCCAGAGCAAACATTGCCTTGGTCAGCACAGGTAACAGGCACACATGAAACTCTTCATCTCGGTGTTTCTTGCTGGTCAATGAACTGTGTGGTGTTAATTTAGCAAGATCTGCTAGGCTCCATCTTTTAACTCTGGCAGTGTGTTTTAGGAACTGATGAGGCCTCTCAGGCCATTTCTTTAGCACATTGTAATGCTTCATAGAACCGAGAGATTGTGTGTCATTGAAAAAGAAGAAATATACTGTAGGTTAACCAGGCTGTTTACCTGCCAACATGAGGGGGGGACTTCACAGTATTTTCCAGCCTGATTTTCAGTGTTTGATGTGCTGAGCTTTCCCTGTACCTTTGGAGAGATGCTTCCATATCCCAGTACCTGTTAGAGTTCTGTTTGGAGGTGATGCTCATCCTTTCATCTGACAAAAGTCACAGTTTCTTCATAGCCAGTTCTCCAACCTTGAATACAGACTTTCCTGATTTGTTGGTGATTTCTATTCCCCAGTATTCCTCTTGCCTCCTTCTTGGCTTGTGGGCGCATGTGGGAAAGGTTGGGGACAGGATTGAAAAAACCAGTACTCTTTTAGTGTCTAGTGCTATCTGCCCTTAATTTTCGAATTGGCTGCTATTGCTCTGCAGGGACTCTCGGCTAATTAAAGTTCAGATAGTTAGATAATGCTGTCTCAATGTATATCCCTGATGCTGTGCTGTTTATTCATATCAGGTATTCATAAGATAGTTGACATTTTCTTCTTTAAAGATCTCTCAGGTAAATTACAGGCATTTTACTGCTCTGACCTTTTCCTTTACATGAAGAACTTCTGTTTTGACCATTTTTTTGTGAATATAATGTTAGAACAGATATAATTGGAGAGGTGTAGTTGTTCTAGTCTGTATAGTTGGGCTATTACCTGTAATGATCCTCTAATACCGGCATTTATAAGTGATTATCTCTTACCAAATGACTTTAAATTTAAAGAAAGAGCCAGACTGTTTCACTAAGTGGTTTTGGTGAATCACCTTTTCCCTTCCTTTCCCTGAATACTACATTTGCTTTCCTAACACATTCATTTTGTGCCTGAGTCTTAGAGAGATGGCTTGCTCTATTAATATATTTCTGGAGTTCTCCTGTTATGAATAGCCTTTTATGGCTTTAATGTAGTTTTTGAAAATTCCTCTATTATTGATCTAGATATTATCCCAGCAGGAGTCAAAACCACAAGACAATTGTGTGAGGATAATTTCTTACTACGGTAGCATTTTATTCGGAAAGCCTGCTGTGTGGTGTGTGCTTTGATGGATGACCCACTGTTTAAAATGTGTATTAGACATTGGCTTGCTAATTAAATGCCTTAAGGAGCGCCTGTACCCATTCAGTCTCAGTAAATTTGTGGAATTTCTATTATTTTATTTCTTGCTTACGTTCCTATGTTTACTTCTTTCTGTTTTCTGACTTTGTAGAGGAGAATGGGAGTAATGGCAAAAAATCAAATTACTTTCTACCCTCACTCAAGAGTTTTGGCTCAGGGCAGAGGCGAGATGATGAGGGCTCTCCGTTTCAGGACTAGGTCTGCCACATGGGAGGATGAGGAGGAGAAGTGGTGGGTTTTACATTTGAGAAGGGAGTGAGAAGAGCACTCACCTGGAATTTGAGAGATCTGGATTTGGATCCCTCTTTCCTCCTGAAGGACCATCTCACACCTCAGAAGAGGACCATAATTACAGAGCTGTGAGGTGCTCTCAGACTTCTCTGTTGAAGTGCCCGTGCTTGAAGCGTTTTATTGGGAGGGAGAATGTGAGACCATTCATAAGTGAAGAAAGGGGATACAGTTATTTTCCTAATCTCTGAGCTTTAAATTGAAAGAGAAGCCAAGGAGAGGGGCAGGGACTTCTGCACGCCTCCAAGAAATGTTTCTTGAATATAATCCCCATTCCCCTTGTTGTTTTGTTTCGGTTTGGTTTTTGTGGAGCAGGTATGAATCAGAAACAGCGTATTTGCTGCTAAGGCAAACATAGAATTTCTCCTCCTCAGAAAGATTTGGGCTTTTTGTTCTAGACAGAGGAATGTGTAGAGAATCATAGAATGACTTGGGTTGGAAGGGACCTTTAAAGATCATCTAGTCCAACCCCCCTGCCATGATCAGGTTGCTCAAAGCCCCATCCAACCTGACTTTGAACACTTCCGATGATGGGGCATCCACAACTTCTATAGGCAACCTGTTTCAGTGTCTCACCACCTCATAGTAAAGAATTTCTTCCTTATATCTAATCTAAATCTCCCCTCTTTCAGTTTAAAACCATTACCCCTTGTCCTATCACTACAGGCCCTGGTAAAAAGTCTCTCTCCATCTTTCTTATAAGCCCCCTTTAAGTATTGAAAAGCAGCAATAAGGTCTTCCTGACACCTTCTCTTCTCCAGGCTGAACAATCCCAACTCTCTCAGCCGTTCTTCATAGAAAAGGTGTTCTAGCCCTCTGACCGTTTTCATGGCCCTCCTTTGGACCTGCTCTAACAGGTTCATGTTTTTCTTGTACTGGGGGCCCTAGAGCTGGATGCAGTGCTCCAGGTGGGTTCTCACCAGAGCAGAGTAGAGGGGGAGAATCACCTCCTTTGACCTGCTGGCCACACTTCTTTTGATGCAGCCCAGGATACGGTTGGCTTTCTGGGCTGTAAGCGCACGTTGCTGGCTCATATCTCATTTTTCATCCACCAGTATCCCCAAGTCCTTCTCTGCAGGGCTGCTCTCAAACAATTCATCCTCCAGTCTCTACTGATATTGGGGATTGTCCCCGACCCAGGTGCAGGACCTTACACTTGGCCTTGTTGAACTTCATGAAGTTGACATTGGTCCACTTCTCAAGCCTGTAAAAGTCCCTCTGGATGGCATCCCTACCCTCAAGTGTATCAACTGTGCCACTTGGCTTGATGTCACCTGAAAACTTGTTGAGGGTGCCCTCAATCCCACTATGTCATTAATAAAGATATTGGACAGTACCGGTCCCAGTATGGACCCCTGAGGGACACCACTTGTTACTGATCTCCATTTGGACATTTGAGCCATTGACTGCAACTCTTTGTATGAAGGGCTTGCAGCCAATTCCTTATCCATCAGAAAGTCTGTCCATCAAATCCGTATCTCTCTGATTTACAGACATGTCAAAGGCCTTACAGAATTCAAGTTAGATGACATCTGCTGCTCTTCCCTTATCCACCAATCCAGTCACTCCATTGTAGGTGGCCACCAAATTAGTCAGGCAGGGTTTGCCCTTTGTGAAGCCATATTGACTGTGTTTAATCACCTTCCTGTCATCCATATGCCTTGACATATCTTCCAGGAAGATCTGTTCCATGATCTTACTGGGCACAGAGGTGAGGCTGACTGATTGGTAGTTCCCAGGGTCCTTTTTTTTACCCTTTTAAAGAATGGATGTGAAGTTCCCCTTTTTCCAGTCACTGAGGGCTTTGCCTGACTGCCATGACTTTTCAAGTATGATGGAGAGTGGCTTAGCAACTACATCAGCCAGTTCCCTCAGGGCCCTGGGATGCATCTCATCAGGTCCCATGGACTTGTGTATGTTCAGGTCCCTCAGAGGGTCTCAAACCTGATCTTCTCCTACGATGGGTAGGACTTCATTCCTCCAGTCCCTGCATTGAGATTCAGAGACTTGGGAGATGTGGGACGAGCAATTGCCAGTGAAAATGGAGGTAAAAAAGTTGTTGGGTACCTCAGCCTTCTCCATGTCAGTTGTCACCAGGTTCGCTGTCTCATTTATCAGGTGGGGAATGAAAACATTGATTCATCTAAAACAAAGCAAACTAATATTTTTCTGTTAAACACAATAATTAATACTATTTTTTAAAGATTTGAGTTGGAGACCAAATGTGAAAAAAAGATTGTTCTATAGTAATGACCTTCTTGAGAACAAACCTGCAGGTTTGAGAACAAACAAGTAGGTGGCCCTGCTTGGGCAGGGGAGCTGGACAAGATGACCTCCAGAGGTCCCTTCCAACCTCAACCATCTTGTGAAACCTTTAAACCCCAAATATCTGTGTTTGCAAAGGAAGCCATTCTGTTTTCATTACTGTCATCAGCTGTCTGGAAGCACAACTTGTTTTCTTTCACTGTAACTGCTCCTTGCTTATTTGAAAGAGATGGAGGCAGAATCTAGTTCTTTGCATTGCTAAAGCAAGGCCTGGCATCAGATGCATTACAAGGAGGGAGGTCCCTGGCTTTCTTCTGAAAGTGCTTGCAGAACACATTCAAGGCCAAATCGTGATGTTATTTTCATCTGTGTCCCTGCACACGTAGTTATCTGTGTCACTCCACCCAGAGAGCTCTCACTGATGCCTTCAGGTAGAGAAAAGTAGCTTGTGTTCAAAACAGAGACTTTGATGGTGCAGAGAAAGAATCTGTGGTCTGAACCAGAGAAGATTATTTTATTCTCATTAATGAACCTTACTTCAGCCCGTGGAGTAAGTATGTAGGATCAGATGAATTAAAACTAATAAAAGCGGGCAGGAAATTAGGGAATGCATCTCCCTTCAGTTGTCCTTGGGACAATTTAGCCCAAACATGGGATTTGGAGATTCCTAGTTGGCTTTTGGGGCTGGTCGTGCACATCCAAGCTCTCCGGGATGGGTGATAGCGTCATGGTGGCACTCATCATCTCTGTGAAACTCCTTTCCTCACCAATACCATCCCCTTGAGGGCAATGCTGACTCCTGTCCTTTCTTCCTCCTTCTCCTCCTGCATAGAAGGAAATTGCTGACACCTGTTCATCAGGCCTATGCTGTGCTTTTCTGTAATTTGTCTGACCTGGCTTTTCATGGAAGCAATTACTTTGGGGCCACAAAGCAGCCCCAAGGCACTTGAATATCCCAAACACTCCATTGATAGTTGCATTTGGTGGTTAACTTCTTCAGGTAAAGGCAGCCGGTTTCTCAGTTCAGGATGGGGTGAGAAACAGCTATGTCCACTCCATCAAATCATGATTTATACAGGATTTGTTATTTTTTAAGTCCAGTGCTGCAGCTCTCAGAAGTAGAAACTGTCTCTTGCAAACACTGGAAGTGACGGGGGGGAAAAAAAAAGAGAAAGGAGAGAAAGGCACATTTTGGGAGGGAGAGGGGGAGGGATGCATTCTAATCCCTCTGAAATTATTTTCTTGCTGACAATTGTTAGATCTGGATGGACTAAGCCAACTGAGTTACCAAGACAACCTATCCTATCGTGAAGATGACCATGTATCTGTTGATTTAAGAACAACAACTGAGAGTAGGGGCACTGGGCAGCATAAAGGGCCTAGGATGGAGTCCAGCATTGCCGATGGCATTAGCCAGCAAGCCACGGAAGGACGTTTGGAAATGGAGACAGCATTTACCAACCAGGGATCTGAAGAAAATGATGCTACTGACAGTTCATCGGCTTGGAGCCCTGAGGTATGATGAATTGTCATTTATTACACACGGTGTAAGCTTTTCAAGGATATTGTGGGCCAAAAAGTGTTAGCGGAGAAATGAAGTGAAAAATTGATCAGCACAGCACAAGATAATGGTACTCCTGTGTGCATGTGTGCATGAACATACATCCCTCTCTATGTGTTTCCCCTTTTTCTTGTATTTTACATCTTGCTACTAACACTCATTCGGAGAAGCTGTTTTATTGCTGGATTTCTGACTGCGATCTTTGAACTGAAATTGGAGCCATTAGCTGCCTGACAGCATTTACTATCATTTAGCAAAGAGCACTCTGTGGTGGCCCAGGGCTTTGTTACTGGCTCTATGTGTAGTGTGCGTGTCTAGGGACATGGTGTGTGGTCACTGGGTCAGATCTGTGCCTCTTTTTCTGGGTGGTTTCTATGGCTTAGACAATGGGAAGCATCTGGAAAGCTGGAGGCAACTGGTGGGGGTGGCCCATGACTTGGCCAAGTGACCATCATTCTGGTCCCCATTGATACCAGGCATCCTTCCAGGGAAAGAGAGCGCCTTGGAAGCTCCTCTGCTTTCCCTTAGGTCTGTACCTTTACTTTGAAGCCTCAAGAAAACATTACAGATTTTAAGGCATTGTAAACACCTGGTGACTTAGCATCCCCCTTTTCTCTCATAATCTTTCTGTGTCATGTGTTGGTTTTCATTATTTTACCACAAGATTAAATTTCTGAAAAAATATCAGCCTGCATCAGACATATTAAAAGAACAGCACAAAGGTCACATCTTCTGCCTGAGTTAAAAGAGCCTGGTCTTCAGCTGTGGAAATTAATACCTCCATCACACTCTGAGCAACAACGCTTCGAGGGAAAGGTTCCTTTCCTCAGAGCATGCTGCCTGCAGCCAGTTAAAGAGATGGAAAGCAGCTCCTTGGTGCATATGCTCCAGCCCTAAGGGGTGTTTTGAACAGCGTTTTGGTTTGCTGCGCAAACCAGTCCCACAAAATACTACACAACACATGGGAACTCCGCACAGCAGCGGCCCTGCCCTCTCTTTGCTGTGTGCTTCTGACACGCGCTGTTTGTCTGCTCATCTGAGGCTTGCTTCTCCTTTTCCACGTTTGATGTACATTGCCATGGTTCACATGTGCCGCAATGTCTCCAGTGTCCTCTTGTATTTCTTTGGAATACAGCTCTCGTTTTGCTTCTGGTATCTACATTTTAAAAATGCAAAGAATGGTTATAGCATCAGGGGGCAGATATGCCCAAGTCCCAGTTTATCTACTACAAGCAGCTTCTCATCCAAAGGTATTGTGTGGATTAATGAAAGACTTTTTATTGCAGGAACTAAATGTTCTGACATGCCAGAAACGTCCAAGCGCTATTATGCTCCACTGAAAGGACTTCTCTTTAGAGACAAAAATGCTAATTCTATGCCCCTGCAGTGGAACCACAAGTACCATTTTAAGCCTTGTCCGTAATTAGCTGCTCTTTCAGGTTTCTCTGGCAGAAATGGACTTACTTTACCTAGTGAAGTGGGTATTGGCTGTCCTGAATGAACAGGTTAGGCATACAGTATCAATCAGTGTACTTGGCTTGACCTCTTAACAACTGTGCTGGGAAGAGGGAAAGAAGAAAATTCAGATGAAGTATCTAAAACCCACACCTTCCTTGGATTCCAGTTTAAGTGTCTGTATAACCAGTACATTCACAAAGGGCTCATAGCCACAGCTGAGCTCCAAAAGCCACGGGGGAATTCTGTCAATGACTTCCACAGAAAGAACATTGAGCGTCCGTAAGCTTTGTGTGCTGAAAACCTGTACAGAGGTGAGTCCCAGATAGCACAGTGGTCTCTGAAAGGGCCAGCCCATGAGGTCTCTAAAGCTTGGTTGCCCACGGAAGTCACTGCCACAGAGTTTGGCATTTCTCTTTCCCTCTGTGCCTCCAGTTCATGCAGTTTTCTCTGCAGTGGACGTGGTCACAGCTGTAGTAGCACAGTCCTGAAACTGAGATCCTTTCTAGCTGTTCTGTCAAAAACCAGATAGCTGACCTTCAGTCTGCCCTACATGCTGCCAGAAGATGAGATACTCAGCCCTGTTGGGGCATGAAAGTGCCTCTGGGATCTTCGTACCTGTGGGTTTATGATGACGCACAGAAGTTTGTGTTCTCCAGCTCCAGCATGCAGATGAAAGCAAAGTTGTGCTGCAAGCATAGCTGTCTCCACGCTTTAGCAGCAGTTCTCAAATGTGCCTTGATTCCATCTCCTCAATAGCAAAAGTACAGATGAAAGTGGGGAGGGAGGAACATGTGGAGGGAAGCACGAATCAAACGCAATCCCATTACGTTTCCTTCTTAAATGTTGTTTCATCAACCAGACAGAAATAACTTGACAGCTACACAGCAGCACTTGCATTTGCATAAGATCACGTTCTCTCCAGGCAACCTGGCCTGCCTTGCATTTTTGTCTTTGCAGCCTGCTGTTCATACAGAAAGACGTTTTTATGGGCAACCAACTCCTTTCATGTATTGTCCAAGCGGTGATTTTTCTCTCTTTGACGTTACTTCTGCAAGATGCGTGACAGCACGTCTCCATCACTAATGTGCACACATGGACTTTTGTATTCACGTGCACAAATCCCTTAAACACCTATGAAAATATGAAAAGCCAGAGCTTTGCACATCATGGCAGATGAATCTACGCACTTGAAAAGTAGATTGACAGGAGGTAGGTATAAATCTTGAGGTTTGTCGAGGTCTTGTTTGAGACATTTACCACCCTAGACACTTCTGAAGGGAATTACATCAGAAGTCCTGTGGCCCATCATCTGTACTCTAAACAAGAAGATTCCTACATTGAAAAGAAGTGTTACTTGAAATGCGAAAGAAGATAAATGTTTGAGGAGGAGGGTGACTCAGACTGCTAGTGACAGGCCTTAATTCACCTTCTGGCTATTAACTGGAAATCTTTCCCGAGTACAGTGTATACTCATGTTTAAATACAAATCATTGATCGCTATAGCAACCCCGTTATCACATGAAGCACATTTTAGCTCTAAGATAAAAAAGCACTTTTGAACAGAAACGCACACGCCCACTCGTCAAAAGGTAAGGTGAGCGTCCATGTTTTTTATCTTGTTTTATCAAGATGTTTTTTGTTGTAAAAGTAGATAAAAGGTTGTGTGTGAATTGGTCTGCACATGTTTTGATTGTTTATTTTGAATTTTTATTCTGAATGTATTAGTATCCAAACTGAACAGAAGGAATAGATGCTTCTCTTGGGAGATTTAAAAAGGAAATAAAGAATCAATATGTATTTAATCAGACTTTTTCTTGATTGTCATTGCTTTAGCTGTAGGAGAAGTATTGAATTATAGGGTAGCACCTAGAAATGGAATTTCCATTCTGCAAGAAATTCTGACATGGTGATTTCCTCTGCCATCAAATTGAACACAGTGCTTAATTTTTTAAATTTCCAACAGAATAAAATAGCCAAAAAGTTAGCAGGTTTGACTGAATTGTTGGATTTTGGTAATGTAAAAAAATCCATTTTGAAAAAATTCCAGTGTATGTTCAAAGTAATAGGTTAAGCTGTTTTTTTTAACAAAATGAAACCAAAAAGTTTTATTAATGCCTCAAAATAGACATGAATGAAATTTTAAAACCCCCTTTGTTTAGTTTTTCCCCTGTGTAGAATTTTTGCCAAATTAACAGTCTCCTGCAAAACACTTAAATATTGATGAAACTTTTTGTTGGAAATGTTTCAACAAGTGCTGTTGCTCACTAGATTGTATGGGGAATATTACACAAAATCAAGCAATTAACTAGCGCTGGCCTTTCAAGAAACAGTGGGATCCTTATTTTGCAGAGCAACTGCCTACACTTGCAAGCACAAGGGAGAATAATTTTTTTTAAATGCAGTTGGAATCACAGAGGCAGTTGAACTCCAATGGAAGTTTTATTTCTTCCTTCTCTTTGCAGGAACATGATGAAGTGAACGGTGTACAAGCTAGTCACAGTGCTCATGAGCCCATCTGTAAATGTGGTGATCTAGATGTCATCTTCAACTATAAAGCCTCAAGTCAAAAGCTAGTGGTTACTATCTTAGAGGCCAGGGATATCCCGGACAAAGACCGCAGTGGTGTGAACACCTGGCAAGTGCACACAGTCCTGATGCCTAGCAAGAAACAGAGGGGTAAGACAAGTGTTCAGAGAGGACCCGTCCCCATGTTCAAGGATAAAATTACCTTCAGTAAGCTGGAGCCAGAGGAGTTAAGCAGCCACGCCATTCGTTTCCGCCTCTATGCGGTGCACAAGGTGATTGGAGAGAAGATGATGGGAGAGCAGTTGTTCTACCTGAGCAACATCAGCCAGGAAGGGGAAGCGAAGGTGACGTTGGTCTTGGAGCCAAGGAGTAATTTGAGTGTAAGTTTGATGAAAGAAATACGGAGTCTGTAAAATTGTTCATCTGTTGAATGGGGACCATCTGTACCTGCTATCTTTCATTCAGGGCTGTTAGGGTGCAACTGGTGGATCTGTCCTACTGTCACTTAAAAAGTTACCAGTAAGGGGAAGCACAGGGCATGTCTTCCCTACACAAAGCTGCGCCTCATTAACAATGGCTCAGCTAGCAAGCTGACACAAAATCTTGTAGATGTACTACATCTACACAAGTCATCAAATACTGTGCCATGCAGAAATAGTAAGTTGGTCCTGGAACCACCAAGGCTAATTGCATCTTAATTTCAACAAGGACAGTAGGTCTTGTGCACTGTTATGTTGGTGGACCTGTACTACTGCCAGTGCAAGAGCTACCTCATTTGGCGCTAGCTACTAGCTTGTGGATCTTTGCATTGTGCAGTTTCCTTGTTACCAGAAATGCTTAGTAATGTTCCTTTTCATGGCAGATGGAAGTGGAGAGGTGGATCATGTGAGGAGGAACTGGCTGTGCTGCTTCATAGTCTTCCATGCACATCACAGTTGTATCCAGCTCTGGCTATGCCAATCAATTTGTGTAGATGAGCTCTGTCATGATTCATTGTCTACAAAAAGCTCAGTGAGAGGTTGTGCACACAAAATGAATAAAACATCAAACTCGGTGAAAAGAGGTTAGAGAGAGCATCATGGTAGCAAGGAAAGAAAATACACAGTGTATGACCAGAAAAACCCACACTGCAAAATGCATTCCATCCAAAAGTCATTGTCAAGGAGATGTACTGTGCATTTGATCTACTAGGATGTATGCTTATCTCAGAGGCTTTGATTTACACTAGTGATAACACATTACACAGAGTTCCTCATCTTTAAAGAGAAAGTTCAGAGATGTGTTTTTGTAAAAGTGATGCTCTGATTCTTCTGGTGCCCCATAATAATTCATTCTTAGTCATTGTCATTTCTTAAGAGACATCTTACTAAACAAGGCTACAAGATATAAATTAAGGGAGGGTGGTGGTGAATGTCGTGATGAGACTTTCAGTGCTCTTTCCCTGCAGAGTGCAGACTCTCAGCTTAGTCTGTCAGCAATCTCTCACAGTGATAGCGCTTCTTCAACACAGTCCCTGTCGCATGGAGGGGTGCCAGAGCTGCTCGTGGGATTGTCATACAATGCCACTACGGGGCGGCTGTCAGTGGAGATGATCAAAGGCAGTCATTTCCGAAACCTCGCAATTAATAGGCCACCTGGTAAGTACTTTCACTGCTGTTAAATAACACCATTGAGTCAAAATTTGCTTTTTATTTTCTTCCTCAAGATATTCAATTATGTCATTTCTGAGCTGAGTTTCCTTGCAGAGTATCTGATTGGAAATTAAAAGCATTATTTCAAATACGTGTGCTGGTAAATTTTACAGTGTAATTGGAGGCAATCATATGAAGACACAGCTGACAGGACAGTAATACCTGAATGTTCCTTTTATTGCATATACCTTTACAACATCTGATGATGGCAAAAGTGCTATTATACCCAAAGCACAGAGTCATTCTCAGCAGATCCATAAAAAGAAAGAAGCGCTTTTCAAGTGATTATATGTTACCATGTGACCTACAGAGGCCCTGCCTAGTGCCATTAAGTGTTTCCCAGGGCTATACTTTGTTTAGTCCCCTTGCTGTGCTGCTGAGCGCTAGGTGACCGGGTGCTTTGGGCCCTTTGGGGATCCTGCTGCTGTGAATTCTCCGCTGCCGCGCAAAAAAATCTTCTGCAGAAAGATTTGAAAGTTGTTCTGCTGGGTCGCAACAGTTGAGTTCCTTTCTTCCAGTGCCTAAAGGAAAAAATGGAAATTGCCTTACAGTAGGTTTAGTTAGTCCCTGAGCTGTAGTTAGTCCTTGAGATGGGTAGTGGATGGATGGTGCTAACGCCCACAGTATAGATGGGTCATGCAGCCATAGTGCGTGGTGTTACCTGCTTTGCTGCTGGTGTGCCTCATTCAGGGGTTGAATGGCAGTGCTGTGTTCGTCTCGTATTGTCCTTTTGCCTCCTGTCTGAAACCAGCAGCTAATGGCACTGTGAAATAACGGGTTTTTTGTTTGTTGGTGTGTTTGCTTTTTGTGATGTGGTTGCCTGCCTGTTAAAGGTAATAACCTTTGACAGTTCCTTGCATTCACTGGATTTGACATAGTATCTCCAGCTGGCAAAATGCTAAGATTGCTTTTGCAAGATGCTGTGCTCTTTGGCCCAGAGCTAGCAAAATATTTATGTAATATTTCAATAGATGGACGTGAAAATTTAAGTTTCCACTGAACTATACTTCAGTATATTACAGAAATTCTGTGTCGTCAATCAGTCCCTCAAGAATTAAGGGCAAGTCTGCAATAGTAAAACACATGACCCCAGTCTGTGTAGCCCTAGTCTTGTATTAGCTGTGGCAGCATAGGTCTCCATGTGAGTTACTTAAAGACATGTTCTTGTTTGCATGTACGTGTTTTATTAAAAGGATTCAAGTTGGGACCTTTTAGTAATTTAAAGCAAACGTAGACTAAGACGAGAGTCTTACCACATGCTTGAACAAGCAAGCTCGCCTGTGTTTATGTATGCTGCAGTGTAGATACATCCTAAAGTTTTATTCTCAGAAGTGAAATTAAAGTAGTCCCAATATAGGTCCAAGTTAATTTGCTGCAGCTTTTTCTGGCATGTTTTCATGTTTCTACCTGTGGTATTGGAGTTTTGTCTCTTAGCTGCCTCAAGATGAGGATTATACAGCACTTCTGTTCTTAAATCAGGCCCTGCACAAATTGTCTTGTATCTGCCTGGGTCAGGCATTTGTAATGCCCCACTCTTTTCCCATAAATGAAATGTCTTTACTGCAGAGAACTCAAATAATTGCCTTCCAGCTTACTACCTACAATATCATGAACAAATTACTGACATTTTTTGGTATTAATGTCTTTCTGGGTGCACGTTGTATAGGTCTGTGTGTTGCAGTAAGCTGAGCAACCCTGTAGCTCATTGTCTGCGAGTGCTGGGGAGTCGTGTCTGCCCCAGGCCTCTGGTGGTTTGGGGTTTGGCAGATTAGCCGTGTGTGCACAGGTTAGCTTTCAGCATGGGAAAGTTTAGCTGCCTTGATTAGACGTCCCATTCAGCTTTGTAGCTGGTGGGCGCACAGGAGTGCAGTAGCTTGGTTGGCAGCATCTTTAAACCTGAGAAGCATTTTGTGTTTGTTGATGAGAACAGGAGCAGGATATGAGAAAAAAAGGCATTCCTTGAGGGAGCTTTCATTTTAAATTCTGCCTGAATTTTCCATTTCTGTGTTTGTAGGGCTTCAGATAAACCTAGTTAAATCGGTTTGATAAGCTAGCCAAAGTCTTCTGTTAGCCAGCTAAACTAATAGTCCTGACATTGTTTCATAACAGTTCTTCCATCTTTGTTGTTAAGGCTATCTTGAGTTGTTTCTTTGCATCCTTTCTGTATCCAGATCAACTTTAGCATTGTCAGACCAGTATCTCTCAGTGTTAGTTATTAGGTGAAACACAGAAATTCATAAATTATTACAGGCATATTCCGAACTTATCACAATCTGCTTCTTTTATTCCAAGTCACATTGTTTCTTCTGCATTCTGCACCTATAAAGTTCCCAGCAGTGTGGTGAGAAAAGGAAAACCCAGTGAAGCAGAAATTGAGAGAAGTTAAAAAGAAGGAAGAAAACCAGCACTTGTCTGAGATGCTGGAGTAGCAATTCACTGATAACTCCTGCAGGCACTGCAGAGGAGTGCTGTGAGGTCCGATCGTTACTGTCTGAAACATGCTGGTAGCTGAATGAGATGCTCGATAAGTCCTTCACTAGGTGAAAACTAAAACTGCTATCTCCCTTTCTGGAGGGTGAGCAAATAGCCCTTGTGTTTTCTCAAATACGTCCTATCTGCGGTTCTGTTGTTTGAGGCTCAGAGGGAATGATTTATTTCTTTAAAGTATCATGGGGATTTCAGACATAATAGCGCTTCGGGACACTTAAATACCAAGCCCAAACTGCTATTCAGGGCAGCCATTTATGGTAAGACAGAGAAGTCAATGGGCAGAATCCATCTCCATTCCCAGCCCTACATGCACAGAGCCTATACAGTACCCATATGTGGTCCTGTCGCAGGCCAGCAGCTTTAGCATTGGCTGCTGCTGCTGATAGCTGCAGCTATGGGGAATGACAGGAGAGTCTTGCACGACAGCAGATTCTCCAGCTGTGCTTTTTGCCCACCTTGTCCCTCTTCTCTGCCACCTGGGGACCTGCACAGGTGAGCTCAGCATCTTCTGCAGCATGTGTGCTCCCTCCTCGGCGTCCTTGCACAGAGACTTCACTGTGTGCAGAAGAAGGAACAGGACTGGGGCATTGGTGATTTTAGGTGTTAAAGACTGCAGAGGCTAAACCAGATGGTTTTCTGGAGAAGGAAAGGAAGATTGTGCACGTCTCAGCTTTTCCTGGGCACATCTTCTCCTTCAACCTTTAAATGGGATGCAGAGAGTTAAACTGAGTCAGGTAAATATCAAAGTCATGGGTGCTTACATGGGTAATAAGTGGGTTAGGAAACAGCTGGACAGCTTAGAGAGACTTAAATCTTGCAGGCAGTGTCTTCTCTTCAGGTCACATATATGGGATTTAAGGATAGTTTGGTCAAGGATAAGTGTCCAGGTATTGTTCTGGGGAACATGCTGAGTTGTAGGCCTGAGTCTACAGTCCCTGATCACGCAAATAGATCCATTATCACTCAGAGCACTTAAGAGCACTCAAGAGTATGGCTGCAGCATCGGACTGTAAATGATCAGTGTGTGCCAAAAAGCCTCACACAGAAAAACATCTACGGTTTCGTCAGATGTGGACACCCTAGGTATTTTAGTGCTAATGGTTTGTGCGCTGTGCACCTCATTCTCTATGGTTCTTGTAAAAACCATTAACCTGTGCTAGCATTTTGTAGGGGTTCATATTTTGGTCTGTGGTATTGTATCTTCTTAGAACAAAACCCTCTGTGTTCGTTTAAAGGAAGTTTACTATAAAAAAAGTAACAAGAGAAGCCTACACCACGGGCAGATACATCTTTAAAAATTTATAACGAGTTATATACTATGTGCCTCGTAGTAGTACCTTGGGATTGTGGTGATGGACCAGGGATCATTTGCACTAGTCAGCGTATAAACATGCAACAGAGAGATGTTCTCTGCCCACATGATGTTTAACCTTCATCAGCTGCTCTGCTGGGTGCAGCACTCTTTCCTCGAATCCAGCCCGCATTTTTTCCCCTTCTGCGTTTCTTTTGGGGTTTACGTCTGTGTGTAATGCAATTCTAGAAGGACTATTGTAAAAATATTCCCTCGCCTAAGAAAAGTCCTCCAAGCTTTTCAGCAGCTGCAGAATTAATCACACATAATAATTACATCCATACATGATCATTATTATACCAGCAGCATATTAACCCCATTAAACAAATACAATAGCATTAATGCTGGAAAAGACAGGAGGGAGAGAACAAGCTATCAGGATTTCTACTGGGAACAGGAGAAATTCTTGAAGTAAAGACTTGTCTGAAAACAAACATCTACCTGAGCCACAGATAACAACGCCAAGAAGTACAGAAGGTGCTCCCATAGGAAAATTATGATCCTTACACAGTATTTGTTGCTCTGGTATCAGAGTACTTGAAAGCCATTAGTGGATTTTATTTTATCAACTTGTTTGTGAGGTAAGGAAAGTTATTATCCCTGTTCCATTCCTGGAGAACTAAGGCACAGGTTAATTTCTTTAATTGCTCCCACTCAGACCAGGAAGCTGAATAAAAAAATTAACTTTTAACCTGCATATCTGCCACTGAACAGAGAGCTTGCTTGAGCTCCTAAAGCTTTGTAATTCATGCTCCCATCTCATCAGTAATAAAAGGGGGTTCTGTACCAGAGCAAGCTGGGGGAGATTCAGTCTGGAGAGCTTGCGTAACAGAGCAGTAGAGGTGCTGGGCAGCTACTCGCTGCTGAGTACTTGCCAGTCGGTCACAGTAAGCTTGTACAAGAGCACCTCTCCTTCTGCGTCTTTTCATTGCCTATCCTTGAATATAGCTTGAATAAACTTACAATAAGATCAGCTGAGAAAGTTTTGTTCAGGGTCGTAAAGATGAGGCCAGCTGCGAGGAGCCCCAGAAGTTTGTCTAGTAATGAGCAGCTGGGCAGTGAGGTGGAAGATGAAGTGTGGATGAATGTAAGGTATCGCATAGGGGCAGGGGTGGAATTCCAACTTAATCTGGATGGACTTAGAGCCACTTGGGAGTGAAATATTAGGCTTATAATAAATAGCTTCAGGAAAATGTTCACTCTAGGATCAGCAGCAGTAGTGAAAATGCACATCAAAGGTTAGGAATATACAGGGGATAAAATGAAAAATTGATATTTGACTGTGAATACACAGTCAGCAGTCTAATGAATACCATGTACAGTTCTGGCTCCCTCCATTCAAATAGAATATGGCAGAACTGGAAAGATGCGGTGAGGAGTGACGGAGACAATCAGGGGCATGGGAACAGCTTCCAGCGAGCTGCAGCTGCATAGACTGCACCTCCTACGATGCTATGACAAATGGAGACAGCGGAAGATTTCACAGAGGTCTATGAAATAGTAAGTGTCATTGAGAAAGTGAATTGGCAACAGTTATTAGTTGTCTCTCCTGATAGAAAACCAAAGGATCATAAAATGAAGCAAGGAGGTAGCGGGTCCTGAAGAGGAGACAGCTCTTCACTTACGCTGTTGGGTTCCTCACTGCAGAATGTTGTGGATGCTCTAGAGGTCTACTTGAGTTTGGTATAGCACAGGACAAGTTCACGAAGATAGATCCACTGAGGACCGTTAAATATGAAGACACTGCCTCTAACTGAGGAAGTTACTGAGTCACAAATCGCTGGAGACTGGAAGAGTATTTGGGAAACAATCAGCATATGCCATACTGGCCATATTTTTATAGACTTACTAAGGCATGTGGTATGGGGTACTGTTGGGCGGATGGACTGGCTTGGTACAGCTCTTCCTAACATGTGAGACCTGGGACTGATTAGGCTCAGAAAAGTGAGTCACAAAATAATGGACTTTTAAGGAGCGATTGTGAGATTTTTGTGGGGGGTGTTCCATGATAATTAGACATCCAGTGATAGCATGCAGTTATCCAGTAATTTTTTGAATAGTTTTTTATTTCCAAAAGGTCTATGAAAAGTATAATCCGTGTTACGCTTGCTGCGTATAAGATACTTCTGAATCAAAGAAGTGCATTTGAAGTGGAATGTATGGTGATGCCTGTCCCACTCCTGTAGCTGTGAACAAGAAAAAAAATCATTGTTCCCCACCCCCTGCCCCAAAACAAGCAGAAGACAAAGCCATTGCTTCCAGGGTAGAACTCTCCTAATTCCAAATTTCAGTTGGAGCTGAATGTTTGGTGCAAATCTGCAATGACTCTACAGAGCAGTGTTTGCAGGAGATCTGATGACAGGCTGTATAATAAAGCCATACCTGTGGGCACCACTGCTGGAGGTGAGAAAAGCCAGGCTTAAGCATCCTTACGTCATGCTGCTACCGTTGCCGTTGCCGAGGAGCTGTGCATTCATTATTTCTGATACGCTCTCGGTTAAAGTTCCCGCCCCCTCTCTGAGGCAGCAGCAATGCATAAAGCCCACTGTATGTTGTAGGAAGTGTCGAAATGCCCTTATTAGAGGAGAGTCACCTTGTGCATCTGGAGAGGTGTCTGTGTTATGCTTTCCTGCGTAAGCCTGGATTAAACCTGCACCTCTTCAGGGCTGGAGAGTGCAAGGAGGTGGTAAGTTGGCTCCACAGCCCAACATGTGTCCCAGGTGAGGTCTGGCACTGTAAAATGAAGTGGACGTGGGGTGTTGTGGCAGCAGAGGAGGATCACCAAGGAATAGAGCTCGGAGGCTCTCTGGAAGCAGCCTTCCTTCCTGAGAAACCAGGGCACAGCTTCCAGAGAGCCCTTGTCTCCTGCCCCTCCGCAGCCCATCTCCTTGCATGAAACAAGTCATTGATGCTGGCAACTCCCTCCCCTCAGGCCAAATAGTGCTTCCAGGGAGCAGTGCACTCCTTTGTGCTGCATTTTAAATTAAAAGCGCTGCTGGTCTGTTCTCCGATGACTCGCACGTTGTGAAGGTTGCCAGATCCCAGGCTCTCGGTTGCATGAGAGCTGCCAGCTGAAGGAGACGGTACCTGAGCAGCAGAGACTTTGTGGAATAGGGGAAGGAAAGTTGGCTCCTCAGCGATGTAACAGGCAGCTCTCAGCTCTTATATGGTATATAGAGTAGACCACTAGCTGCTTCTGGCCTAGTCCAGACTTTCACTGTGTGGATTTGGGAATAGAAGTTTGGGTGTAATTCTCCTCCCTGCTCTTTTCCCAATCCAGCTGCGGTGAGCCAGGGTCACAGTGTACCTGCCCCGCTGCTGGTTTAATGGGGAGGTAAAGCCATGCACTAATGAAGCAATGGTCTTCTGGGTCTCACACCGAGACCTTGCGTTGAGCTGCGCTGTAGAGAGTAGCACAGAGTTGAGCTTTGGGGCTGCTTCGCCACGCGATGCTGCCGTTTATTAGGTAGGCTAGGAGTGTGGGCACGCCAGCTGGGTGAAATTAAGCTCTAGGCCCAAGGCTTTATTTTACTGCGGGTGTTATTAGTCTGGACTGCAGCATGCTGACATGGTTATACTGCTTTTGGAAATGAGCTAGCTTGCCTGGAGCACAGGTGGGAAAGTCCGTACGGCACTGTGTTGTACCCTGCAGTCCACAGACCCGAGGGGTCAGCAGTCTTAGGTTGTTTATTTCCTTTCTAAATATAAATTCAACCAGGAGGGTGGATGCTTTTGTATTGCAGTGGTTTTGTTCACAGGTCAGCTTTATTAATAATGGTAGAGCTTAGGGTAAATGAAAGCATAATGCATGCTGTGGTCCCTGCTCCAAAAACAGGAACGTATAAATTGTGGTTGATTATTCCCCTGAGTTGTCATTATCAGTTAGTTCCCTTAGAAGGATGATGACAGAAATAGGTCATTAGAAGAATCACGGATAAACTGATTGCCTTTGCAGATGAGCTCTCAAGAGGTGTTTTATGGTTGGGGCAGTGTTGATGGTGACAGAGCAGTCTGGATGAGGAGAGGTTTGGCCAAACCTCTGGAGTAAGATTATGCAGTGCCAGCCCAAAATGTGTCTGGCTTCTTGCAGCATTCCTTGATTTAGTGCTTTTCACTCTGGTATTAAATGCAGAGGTGTTGATATTTTATGTATACGTGAACATTGTTCAGTCCACTCATAGCAGAGATGAAAGATGAGTTTAAAGTGAAAATGATGAAAGAACTTCTGTTCCAAAGCCTGTATGGGAAGGAGAGCCTGGTGGATGCAGTGCTAAAATTGATTTTGGCAAAATTAGACTTTGTTCCTGCTTCTTCACAGACTTTTGTGTAACCGTGGGCAAGCTGCAGTCTCAGACACTCCCAGATACTAAGAGGTCTCACTCTTCGTCATGTCAGTGAGATAGGTGCCTAAATAGAAGGTGAGCACTTAGGCATTTTAAAGACGTAAGCCTTAATCTCTCTTCTCCTTTTGTGCTTGACGGAGGTGGCATGAAAGTAAATACACTGAAGAGCGTAAAGTGCTGAGATACCACAGTAATGAGGCCATTACTGAATCTGAGCATGTAATTAGATGGAAAATGTTTGCCTTCATAATGAATAGATGCTCTCACACATACATTCCTCAGTAAATTTCCAAGTTCGTCCTTGCTGTAGTTCCCCTAATTTCACTGTGTATCCGGGGATGGATTTTCTTTGGCAAAGCCAACCGAAGGGGAGAGCTTTCCACCTCAGAGGACCAGACTGGACCACAAGGAGAACTAGGAGATGTTTCCTGATGAGACACCTAAAAAAGATTCTGCAAGGAGCACAATGCAGTAAGGGCAAACCACAATCTTAAAATGTAGTTAGTGCAGCAGAATAACAGCTCAGCCTCATACGTACCAGCTCTGCAAAGCAAATTTCAGATGCTAAATATATTATCCACACCTACTCTTTTATTTCTGTTCAGGCAAGCTTGATTCTTTTGGCTGGTAAAATACACCCAGTGGAATAAATTTGAGAAGAATTAGCAGCCTGATTTAGTTGTCACTTGCACTGGTTTTGTGCCTGTGTTTACATGGGGCTGAACAGGGTTCCTGGTATTAGCTCTGCCCTGGGCATAGTCTCCTTCCAGCCTCTGCATTCTTGTCTGAACCAGATACGTGCAGAATCTCCACCAACCTTGGCACTGTATAGACAGGGCCTTGGTGCAGAATTATGTAGCAGATCTGATGTGTATTAAAGAAAAAGCCTAATTTTCTGACGTTAATCTCTGTTGGGTTTAAGTCATTGGTCGTCCGATGCTTTTCTTTGAAGCCAGTGCGATGGTTTTCTTTAAAGCCAGCTATATCACTCTCACTTGCCAAAGTTGAGGCCTCAGTCAGGGATGTGACATCCTAGAGTTTATGACTGCAAGAAACTCGTCCATTCATTGCCTGGAAAATTAACTGGACATCCTGAAACAACATCCTGTGAGGTGTTTTAGCTTTAGTGTTAAAACCTGAATCATCTGTAATGGTAGCGTTGTCTACTAGATCTGTGCTGAATTATGTCATATGCTGCTTTGATGGTATTGACTATAACCTGGTTATCTCTGTAGGGGACTGCTTAAGCATGTGTACCTGTGGTTAGGTGTGATGAATCCCACCTAACCAGCCAATACTGGCGGCAGTCAGAAGGAAAGATGATAGCAAGGTTTACTGAGAGGAAAATTTAGACCTCAGTCCTCTCCCCATCTTCTCAGAAAACCAGGTAGAGGCATGTGTGGGCGACCTTTCCCTGAAGTAGCACGAGAAGATAAGCTAAAAAGTACTTCATTTGCTCTTTGTTATGTTGCACATTGCCATGCTCAGGTGGGATAGCAGTGAGGGTGTTTGTAGCAGTCCGTGGCTACATACTGCTTCAGCAAAGCAGTTCTCAGAGGGTAGAAAGCGATATGACACCAGGGATGTATCTAGAGAAAAATGGAGGTATTGGGCCAGGAGCAAATAGAGAGGGTCTCATCTCCATGAATTCCTGGGTCTCAGCACTCACTTCTCTTGCGTGTCAGCAGAAACGAGCCCCTTCAGCTTTCTGCCTGTAAATGGGATTGGTTTGGAAAATGCACTGAAATTATGTAGAAAATGTAAGCTTTCAATTTGAAAGAAAGAAAAATTTTAAAATTCAAACAGGGAATTGTACCAATTAGCTGCTTGTTTGTATTTAAAAATCAGCCCGGCGGAGATTTTTCACTATTTTGAAATCCCCTCCTCACAAAAAAAAGGGTGAATGCATTTTAAAAAAATCCATAGAACTCCTACTCCTCACTTATTTTTATTTCCAAGGAGTTCCCTGCAGCCTCAGACCAGCAACTAGGACTTCCACATGAGGAATGCTTCAGTGCACGTTATGGTTTGTCAGCGCAAAGCAAAGTGACATCTCTACGAGTACTGCAGGAGATTGTGCCTGGTAGTTATCTTGCGTGGTTTCACATTGAGTTGAGCTAGAAGAGAGAGTCCTCTCTTGGGCTTTGTGTTTCTGATGGGTCTGAAGTTGTTACAGATTTCAGTCCCTCAACACCGCCAACATTGGATATTACTATGGGAATTAGTCCAGCTCTTGATAAAGCAGTTCTTTCCTTCCCAGATACAATCAGGAAACTATTTCATGTCAGAGCTCTGCTTTTCTGTCTAACGAGTAGGTCTTTGTTGACAAGATCTACTTCATCTCCGGTGTTACGCTGGGAGCCAAGCTGGCACCCCCAGCTAATGATTGGGCTGAACTTTCCCCGCAGTAACTCGATAGCTGTACAGCTGTGCAGGCTCACAATTTGCTCCTCGATTGTCAGTCTCCTGACAGCTTTTTCAGTGGAACAGTTTGAGAGGAGCGGAGAGCCCTGCTTTGGAAACACAGAAGTGTTTTCACACCTGAAGTGTAATTTCACACCTTGTGTTGCTCAGTAGATAAGTGCGTAAAATAGCACATCAAACGGGAACAGAAGAGGATAGACATGCTGTAGACAAGACACGGAGGCTTGTTATTTATTTCCTATCTTCAGCACACTCTGAAATAATACTCACTTGCAGAAACCCAGGCACAGATTACGAAGGGGTTAGGAGGGGACTTTTCTAGCCAAGTGATCTGTTACTGTCACGTGCAGGGCGAGGTGAAAACTTACGCTGAGCTGGGTCTGTGGAGCATTGGGACCACAGAGCTCTGCCTGAGACCACAGTATTAGCGACCACATAAGAGGTGAACTAATTAATACAGGAGGCAGCAAGAGTTTTAAGGGTGCATTTACAGGAACACTGGCTTGGACCATCCCTTCCCGGTATCTACTAAGTATTTTTACTCCTTGTATTGACTTAAATAGTGAATAAAATTGACCTTGAACCCACCAAAAAAGTAAGATGAGGATTTGGAACAGGCCTTGATCTCATCATGAGAGATCAAATCATTTCACTGTGTATACAGGTTTCTTCTCCCTCTTTTTCAGGACCTTTTTTGTTTGCTATCTCAAATAATAGGTCATAGAGGCATTCTTCCAAAGGAGAGTGGTGGAGAGGCGAGTGCAGGCAAGGGAAGCCCTGGTAAGGCAGCCCCAATGAAGCTTGATTGTGAGGGAGAAGAAGGGAAGGTGGAGACACACCGTTTGATGTGGAGAATCCATAGAGGTGCTCATAGTTTCGGTTAGTCTTAGACAGGTTTGCTAGGCTTGGGAACCAGATTTCCTGCTCTTTCCAAGAGAGTAGGGCTGAAACACGCATCAGTTTCCTTCGTTTTTCTCCCCAGCTGAATATGAGGAAATCCAAGAGGTGCTTTCATCTGCTTCTCCTCATTCCATGGATTTTACCAAGGAGAGCAGTCCAGCCTTCATCTGTTATTCGCTGCAGACAAAGCTGCTCTACTTGGAGTTTTTTGGGTGTTTTTTGACCGCTTGGGGCTTTCATTTAATGTCACCTGTGCCAAACATTATTTACTCTTCTTTGTCCTAGACACCTATGGAAAGCTCTGCCTGCTCAACTCTGTGGGCCAGGAGATGTCTCGCTGCAAGACCTCCATCCGTCGAGGACAGCCCAACCCCATCTACAAGGAAACTTTCATCTTCCAGGTTGCCCTCTTCCAGCTCTCTGATGTCACACTAATGATCTCCATATACAACAGACGCAGCATGAAGCGCAAAGAGATGATCGGCTGGATCTCTATGGGTCAGAACAGCAGCGGAGAGGAAGAGCAAGGTCATTGGCAGGAAATGAAGGAGTCGAAGGGGACACAGGTCTGCAGGTGGCACACGCTACTGGAGTCCTAGTGGTTACCAGGGCAGCCTGCGGGGCCTGGGACTATGGGCTGTCTTCCCTTGTTCTTAGTCAGCAGAAAACAGCTATCCCATGGCAAGCACTGTGCTCTGACAGGTCATGTACACTTCAGCCTGACTTTTCAGTGTTAGCAGTCATGGGGATTAAAGGTGGCAAGGCCTGGGAAGCAAGTTTAGTTCTTGTCTTTCCAGGTTGTCCTGCATTTTCTACATCCAAATACTTACACCGTAGGGAAAAGCAGTGGGAAAGCCTACAAATCCTCTCTTTGGTCATTGTCTCGCTCATTTTGTCATAGGCTTAATCATCACAGACCAATTTTGATGCTGTTCTCTTCTGGGGTCAACTCTCTCTTCCCTCCCTCCCCTTATTTATATTAATGAAGTTTGCAAATATTCTTGACACGCAGATAGCTCACAGATAGGCTAACCTGCATGCAGATCGCATTCTGCCTCTTTTATTATCGTGTTTCTAAGTCCTAGAAATAAGCATTTGATACCACTGTAGACTGGATGATACATTTTTCAAGCAGCATGGGAAAGCACTCTTGAATTCTCTGTCAACTTTTAAGTGCCTAGACATTACTACTGTTCTGTACTAACAACTGATATTAGGCCTAAACACTACCAGTATTTTTAATTAGGCATCCTGTGCACTTGTTAACCTGCATTGCCATAGGTTTGCATGAGAGATAACTAGCATCAGTTTTCTATTGCAATTATACAATGCATGTTTAGATGCTGACTTGAAGTTCATGGCTTCTGTCGTCACGAATACCAAAAAAAGACCAGAACAAGCTGCACATCCACCTTTGTGCCTGAATCACTTTTTTTCTGCATCATTTTGCCCACGTGTTACTTTGTTTTTTAAAAGTGAGGTTCATTCAGAAAAGCATTTCTGTGAGCGTTACACAGGAAGGCTTTAGATTCGTGATTTCTCTGCGATTCAGTTAAGCACAACTCAGTATGCTGAGGGCTCTTCTTCAAATGTGCTATCTTGTATTATCTTCTTGGGATCTGAAAGGAGACCATTTTTGGCACACTGAGCAGTAGTGGATGCCAGACCGTGTCACCTCATCTTCGGGGCGAGCTCTCCTGCAGACAAGGAACAGGATCCAGGGAACCCCTGTAGAGGGGCTGCTCGCTCTGCTGAACTAGCACCAGGGAAAAGTGTTACGCTTCCTGCCTCCAGCTGAAAACAACGGAAGGAGCAGGCTTGCTGGATGAGGTGATGACACTTTTATGTGGTTACTTTTCAGACTATATTGTCGTTTTCCATTTTAATCTTTTTTCCTGTCTCTGTGAGTTGAAGTTTTGGAGACGATGGATAGGGGACATGTCTTAGTCTGCTACTTGACTATTGAAAGTGTAGCAGTTGTTAGCTGTTGCGATGCTGTGTGTGACACAGCAGAGGATGTTAATCGTCCAGTGTGGTGATGGTACACAGGCAGTAGGGTGCTGAGATCTTCAAATACTATCAGCTGCCCCGTCTCCCCTTCCCCACGCTCTCTAAGAGAGGACTGGCATTTCCCCGTTCCTGCTGATAATAGCAAGACACGGGAAATATTTTGCTGAAAACCTTTGTCTGTACTGAATCACTTCATGTTTTGTTTTTGTCATTTACTGAGACCTGGCACCAAATTTTGCCTCCTACTGCACCACAACCATCTCCTTCCCTTCAATGGTGCTGTGCAAATCTAACCAGTGCAAGTTTTGGCACTGGCTGTTTGACCAAAATTGAGCCTCGGTGCTGGTTTGCATCACATCCAGGCTAGCCAGACCCTGCAGGGCAGTGGTGTGATACACGCAGGTTATCACTCGGTGTGATACACGCAGGCTTTGGCTGTCCTCGCGAGGCAGACAGAATAATCTGCATGTAGAAGGACTTCTGCTATAGGTAATACAAATTATTCTACAGGCCATGGTTTTATATATTCTTATCACTTACCTGTCTGAGCATTGTTTTTCTGATGAGACTCGTGGGTATCCTATGCAGGAGGGTTGTCCTCCACTGCCTAGATAAGCTGGCGTAATACCTGCTTTGCACTACTGGGGCTTTGTATCACAAGGCAGGATCTAACCCAAATAAGCTCAGCAAACAAATACATTTTTGACTGCACTGTTAATGATGCTGTATTACCAATGTGAGAGCAAACAAGCGGTTGAGTGGTAACCAGCAGAATAGAAATATTTTTTTATCATGTACTTTTCTTGTGGAAAAAAGTGGAGGAAACAGCCCAATTCGAAAGGTGCATTTGCTGATTTCAGTTGTTTTCCAGTCTCTGCATCTTTTTTCCTGAACTGCGTAAAATGTATATACAAGTGTTTATAAGTGATTTTATTATCTGGGGTGTGTATGTATAATAAACTTACTGAGATTCTCTTCATAACTTCTTGAACCTGCAAAGTGTTGCTTATGCTTAATGATTAGCCAAGGGAAAAGTGTAAGTTGATAATACGTTTCAGAAGTGAACTGGAGATAACCCAGATTTATAATAGTGTGATTAAAAAAAAATATTGGAAAAGATAGTTTTAAAAAGCAATGAAGTAAACTAGTTTTGGACTTTTTGCATCAAGATCTTTTCTGAAGATACAGCATTAAGGGAATTGAATTTTAATACATAATTTCAGTGTAGAGTATTGGGCGTCAGAAGAAAGCAAGTGAAAATAGTTTACTTAGAGTAAGTAAATACCTAAGCACATGTTAAAACTTTGCTCTCAGATGGAAGCAGGTTGCAGCATCATTGCAACAACATTTTGGCCTGATATTTTACCGGAAAGATTTGGAGGGAAGGGAAAAGGGATGAGACAAGGGGAGCATTGGGTTTTTGGAGCTGCTGCTAAACCTGTTGGCACATCCATGCCTTGAGCAGTGCATTTGTGGGGTTTATTAAGTTCCTACTGAAGCAATGGAGGAATTTAGGAATCTTGGGATGAACACAATGCTGGGGGTGCTCATGCTTGCTAGCTGTACTTTGGGATTTTTGTGGCTTTTGTGGTTTATTTTTCTTTTCAGTATTGACTGTCTGTGAAATGAAGGCTTTGCTGCAGCTCCCCCGTATTCCAGAGCTCCTGTAATTCTTCCCATTGACAGATTGAATTAGTCATTGCTAATATTGATACAGGCTGGACTTGTGCTCATGGTCTTTCTTACGTAAATACCACTGCCCTTTCAGTCACTGCTTTAACCCCTTGTTTCCTTTGGAAGTGGCTGACAAGACTAAATATCCAGAAAGATTTCCATTCCTTGGGAATCTTGACTCACAGCTGGCTTGCAGTTGGCAGTGGTGAGTAGACTTGGGGCCCTGTGGAGCTCCGGGAGGGGAGAAGAGTCATGGGAGGGCCATGAGGAGTTCAGCGAGTGGGAAAGCAACGGCTGACCTGCTTCTGGGAATGCTTCGATGCTTGCAAGTCCTAATGCTTGGAGGTTTCCTAATGCACTCATGTTTTCTAAGATAATTCATCTCCTTTTGACACCACTGTCTGGAATCCCCTTGTAGCTTATTTGAATTTTATTCTATTGGGGGGAAAAAAAAAAAAAGCCTGAAAACCCACAAAACCATTGTGTGGGAAGGAACTAACTGCGCTGG
This sequence comes from Phoenicopterus ruber ruber, assembly GCA_009819775.1. Lineage (NCBI taxonomy): Eukaryota > Metazoa > Chordata > Aves > Phoenicopteriformes > Phoenicopteridae > Phoenicopterus > Phoenicopterus ruber. The sequence goes on from CM020219.1 coordinate 8,118,654, forward strand.
CATAAGCCCAGAATATTGTGGGCAAGTGCTCTGGATACATCTCTATCTCGAACAGTGTCGTTCAGCTAGTTGCAGGCTGTTCCTTCCTTGGTCTCTCTCCAGCCAGCATGCCCCTGTCCTGCTAGGCTCTGTGCTATTATTTTATTGTTTTGTTTTTAATGTGTATTGACAACAGAACAGAATGATCTCACCACGTTTATATTCCCTGTAATAATGCTGACTTTCAACTGATGCCCACAGAAATGAGTACCTCTTTTAGCCCACTGAGCTGCAGCTATAGCTTACTGAAGTGCCCGTTTGTAAAGGCTTTATCTGGATGATCTGCTACATCGTTTGATTTGTTTGGGTTTCCTTTTTACCAGTGTCTTTAATTACCTGGCCCCTGCTGTGGCCTGCTCACTCCTGTCGCTGTGGCTTGTCTGCATTTCCCTCGCAGGGTAATGTAGCTCCTGGGGCACACGGACAATACTTGGATATATTTTTAGCGGCTGCAGATCCCAAGAAGTTATTTGGTGCTTTACATAGTCGACTGATCTTCAGTCGTGAATGTCTTTAGATGTTCTTGGATGCACAGAACCAAAGGCTGCCAGCTGCTATTGATCATTTCTCCAGCATAAAGCCTAAGGTGGCAGCTTGGCAGAGGAGCAGGCTTTTCCTCTGGTGGCAGTTCATTTTCTCCTTCAGTTGAAGCTGGCGATGACCTTGGAGCTAGCATGCCTGCAGAGCTTGCTTTCCACTCCCATATTTATCATCATCTTTAATCTGTATGATCACTGCACTTCATGTCTCTGCCTCTCAGCTGCCTTCTGCCCTTCAGCACAAAAGGTGGACAGAAAGGCTGAGCAAAGAATGTGGCCTTCCCTGTTGCATTATCCCCGGGCTCGAGGGGAGCTGACTCCTGGAGGGGTCATCTTAAAGTTATGATGCTCATCATTATCAAGACCTTGTTGCCTCCCTGATCTCTCGTCTGCTTGTGGAGTTTGAAGCTTGTTGGCTGGGCTGTGATACTTCAATAATTACAAAGTAGTGAAACCTGTAGCCTCAATGCGGACCGAGTTGGTGACAGAGGAAACAACCTGTTCTGTATTTGCTTGCTTCTTTTTTTTTGTAAGCATCGTGTTCTGTAAAAGGACAACAGAGCCTGAAGGAATTAGTATGCAGGAGCATCCACTTTCCATTTAAAATGTACTAAGTGTGATGTTTGTAACTATGGTTTGAGGGAAAAAAAAAAAAAGGCAGGCAGGGTTTGTAGAAGAGCTCACGCTTTGAATGAGGCAGGTTTTTCCCTTCAGCGTGCGCTACCCCAGCAAATACGTTCGCATACCCCAGGCAGTGCTGCTGGCTCCCAGCTGATCTGCTTCTGTGATAAAAGCAGCCAGAAGCTGACAGATCCTGAAGCTTGGAAAGACATACAGGATAATTCAGCATAGCTGGTTTGGGTGTTTATTTGGAATCTGGTGCAGATTTAACAAGCTGTCGTGCAAGAAATGAAAACCCGAAGCAGTGGCCGGGAAGGTGGTGGGGAGGGAAGGCTCCCGGTGTGCTTGCGCTCCTGTAGGGCTGGGAGTTTGCTCGCTCCGTACTCCAGAAAGCAGCACAGCCGGGCTGCGGTGGCATCAAGCCTGAGGTGAAACCCGGTTTCTCTGCACGATTCCTTACCTTCAGATCTACTGAAAGCATATAGCTTTTTTTTTTTTTACCCCCTTTTTTTTTTTTCAGTGCAGAGTGAGCTTGTGTCTTCCTGCAGCCTACGCTGTAGGCCTTAAGAAATGAATGTGTAAATATTTTGTCTCTCACAGCAGCCCAAGGTCATCTTTCTGGAACAGCAAACAGGCACAGAATCCAAAGAAGATCAGTCTGTCATGTGAGTAAGGTTAGCATCTGCACTTACAAATGACAAAGGCTATTAATCCTCATGCTGTAATCCCCAAGCTGTTTGCCAGCTGGCAGCAGGAAGATGTTCCCGCTCAACCCGCACAGCTATCCATGTTTTTTCACCTTTATGAAGCAGATATAGGTCAATACTGTAGCCTGGATAAAGAACTCGGTGGATACCATTCATCTCTTCTAGCGTTACAATCCCTCTCCTCTCCACACAAGCCATCTGTGCAAACGAGGGTGTAAGAGGAGAGCTGCTGGCTGGGCTCTCCCTGTGCTGCTCCCCCAAAATAGAAGGCTGAAGGTGAGATTTCCCCCCCTCTGCTCCTGAGTTTCTCATGGGAGGATAAATTTTGAGATCCTGCCGCAGAGCTGAACAGCCTGAGCAAAGCTCCGTCACTAGACAGGTCTTTACACACAGAGCAGGAAAACCCAATGCTTGTATAAGGCAGATGTAAATCCAGTGTTGAGATGTTTTCAGTCTTAATTTGGGAACCTGCGTGGGATTTGGGTGTTGCCCATCACAGGGACATAAAACCTGAATCCTGTGAGGTAGCACTGATGAAGGGAGTCTGTGCTGCTTGGCAGCGCTGCAGGTGGGCTGTGGCAGTCCGGACGATCTTGCACAACAAAAAACTGTACAGGCACCATGTTGCATCCTGTGAGCAGTAGACAGCTGAGGCGGGAAAAAGTTGAAGAAGAAACCCAAAAGCCAGATGGGAGCTATGAAGATCCATTCAGACCTGTTAGTTGCTCATCTCTTTAGAAAATTGGAAAGCAGATTGTTGGGTTTTACTTAACAAAAGTGGTTTAACAGATATCGCAGCTCCTGGGACAGCTGCAGGTGCGAGGAAGTGAGGACATCACCTCCTGGCTCTTGAGTTTCCTCCTGGCTGCAGTGGGTGACCATCAAATAGATACCAAATACTCTGGAGGTGTCTATCCCCTGTAACGTCACACCCAGTGTGGGCTGATCTCGTTGAGTAACGAGAGACAAAAAGCTGATCTTGGCCATTGGCGAAGAACAAGAAGGATTCATGATTCAGACAAAAGCTGAACTCTTTCCAGAGTCCCACAACCATTAATTAGCCTTGACCTCCAGGGAAGGCATTTTATTGTGCCAAATACGTCCCTCTCCCTTCATTTCTCATACTTAGGAGAACATTGCAAATCTCTCTCTTCGTTAGCAGCTGGGAAAAATCACATAATTTTGCCAGCTTTCCTCATCCCAGTTGTGTCTTGTTAACACTTTCCAGGTGCTTTTCCTTCATGCTGTCTCTGTCATCGCATCTCCCATTAATATCTGTAGAGATCTGCTCCAAGTCAGGACCGTGCCTGGTAGCAATATTTTATGTTCATGGTGCTCAGGATAAAACCTGTCCTCCAATCTCTTCCTGTCACTACGTGGCACCTCAAGCACAAGTTTTCCAATTAAACCAGTGGGACATCTCTCCTGTAGTCCTCTGCTGACAGCGCTGTGGTTTTTGTCTTGCCGGGCTGTATTCTCAACTGTAACTTCATTGACTGTTTCCCAGCAGAGAGTTTTGTTTGTCAAGAAGAGTAAATGAAGTAATCGTTTGGTAGACTTAGCATTTAAATACTACGTGGCATTTATACGTGTATATATAAAAATGTTTTTTATGGTAGAGTGCCCCCAGGCATTTGCATGAAGCACATCTCAATGTATATTTGACTGTTGATTTAAATACGCTGTATATAATAAGTTATTTTTAGTGTGTATTGGCTTCTTTTTTATATTGGAAAGATACATCATTTCTGGCAGGTACCGATTTTGGTTGTCTCACTGTTGCAGTCAGAGCCGGACACTGGCGACGCAGTGGCTGCGGGTGTGTGTGCATCTCCTCTTTCCTCCGTGTGCCCTGTGCCGTCGTCGTCCTTCCCCGCCACCGGCTTTGCGGGCGGACGCCCGTCGCTGCCAGGGCGCGTTGCCGCAGGGCAGCGTTGTAAGCCCGCGTACTGCCTCTCCCTCCTGGTGCTTAGTAAAATAATCTGCCTTTAAGGTTTTTCCTTTCGTTGCTGTCATATCCTCGGCACAGACCGCGGGCAGGTAGCGAGCTGGTTGGTATTCGGAGTAATTCAGCCTTGTGGCTGAGCGTGCATCGAGTCATAGAGATCTCAGCTCTCCTTTTCCAGCCTGAGATGTACAAGCACAAAATTTATCTATAAAATGATCACTTTAAATAATAACAGCTCGGACAAATTAATAAAAATGCCAGGTCCCTAACTTCTGTTGGTGCAAAAATAAGTCTTCTAGAGCTTGAATTTATTGCTGAATTATTTTTATGATAAATATATCTATAAAGTAGAGTTGTTCATACTGTGAAGGTTATAAGAAACAAATTCATGTACCCTTTTCACTTCTGTAAAGTTCAAAGATTTGCACTGAAAATTGTACCTTCAATCTAGTTAATAAATGGCTGGTATTGACTGGTGAGGCCACCGGAATGGTATGAGCATCATTTCACTTGCTGTGCGTGTGATTGAAAGAGATATCTGAAGTGCAAAACTGAAAAAAAGATGAAAAATACGATGAAAAGATGTTTGGATATTCAACAGGAAGAGTGGTACGAGTTTATTCTTAGCTTTTCATGTACTTGACAATGAAACATTTTTATTCTACTTAAGTGCTAACGTGCATGATCATACAATATATTGCCTCTCGCTAATTATATGCTGCGTTAGGAATACTAATGTCTAGATGATATCTGACTGGAAAAAAAAAAAAAAAGGCATTAAACCCAGCTTCTGCAGAATTCTGGGCTGAAATTATCCATACACACATACAACCATCCACACCTTAGAAACAGTCTTATTTTGTTATGGTGAACGCTGTTGTTACAGGTTTTTATCAATAAAATAGAAGCAGATGGCTCATGTAGACATGCAAAACCAGCGTATCTTTCTTTTTGTTCGTATTGTGGCAGAACCGAGTGAATATGCATCTAGGAGAGGTGGACGTGTTCTGTTCAGAACAAAGATGCAGGTGTCTGGTGCATAATGCATAACTGGGAGGAATGGGAAATATCCCCCCCTCGGTCCCCCTGTCCATCCGCAGGGACAGAGGGGCCCTGCGGCAGCAGGCGGAGGCTGCTGGGGGGCTGTGGGGGACAGAAGAGGTTCCCGTGCCCCCTCCCTCAGCATGCCGCCGTTCAGCCCGCTCTGCGTGGGGAAGGCAAAGTGCCAGCTACGCGTTCCACGTCTGCTGTTCCCCTGTCTCTCATCCAGCCCCCGGCAGGAGCTGGGGGAGCAGCCCCTCGCACCCCCTCTGCGGTGGCTCCCCAGCCACCCTTTCGCCTGTGTGCCAATGGATGTGTCGGTACCTGCGCCAGGGCACCTGTGGGTCAGTGTCACCGGTGTGTCTCCTGTGTGCAGATACCAGCTGTGTTGTCGTCCTGGCCGTGTGTATGGGACACCGAGGGATGCCCGTAGCGGTTGGGGTGGCCGTGGGGCGGGTGTGTCTTGCTTTGGAAAGGGAGGTAAGAGCTCAAGCGCTGGGCTGGAGAGCTGAAATGGGGCTGGTGGGACACCAGGCACATCACCGCAGCGGTGAGGGGTGTCTTTACCTGGTGGCCGCTTACACTTGCACGAACCGTTGGTCGTGATGTATTTGTGCGTGTGGTATACTTCTGCCAGGTCGTACTTGTAATCTGTGCCTATGTTAAGAGAGAGAAAGAAGCTAAAAAAATTTCCAAATTGGTTATTTTGAACGGGGGGTAGTTTGTTCCTCTCAGAATAGCAGTGCCCTCTTTGAGGGAGACATGAGAAACCACGATTCCTGAATCCCTGCTGGCATCCGCAGGGCTGGCTTTCCAGGACCAGCCCAGAAATAGAGTTTCTTTTTCTGGCAACAGTTGGTAGCTTCAGTCTCTGGAAGCCTCAGCAAGGGTGGCCGATGTGAGCCCCATCTGGGTACGCGGAAAACCCTGCCCAGAGCTCCTCGTCTGAATGACGGCAGGGAAATGGGGTACGCTGGGAGGCTCAGAGAGACATGAGGGAGTTCAGAAAAACTCACCCTATTTGGTGCAAATTGGTGATGAAATAGGTGTTTTGTGAAGGACTAATATTGGTGGGGTGACCAGGCTCAGCTGAGAGGGGTGGGGGGGTGGGAAAGTGCTGGTGAAATTTTGCATTTTTGGAGACCTCAGCAGCAGGTCTGGCTGCAGAGGGGAGGCTGGGGGGGGTTGCTCTGGGTTGCAGTCAGCTCCCCGGCAGCTCCTCTGGGCACAGAGGAGGATCTGCGGACCCAGACGTCATTTGCAAGTTGCTCTGGGGTTTGGGAGCTTGAGCGGGCACTGCTGCCGAGGTGGTGGCAGGGCCCGAGGTGGTATCGGGGCAGGGCTTTCCAGGCCTGATTATTCACACCGCCATTTCACCCCATGCATTTTTAAGACTTCACCCTGCCCATCTCCCGGCTTCAATTCCCCCACCCGCTCCACGCTGTTTCTCCCGTGTAAATCAAATCCTGAGGGGTACTGGCAATTACTCAAAAAGACTTGGGCACCGCTGGGGACAGCACGCTTGCTTCGCTGTTCCCACAGCCTCACGATGTCCTTGTGGGGACAGAGGAGCTGGTGGTATCGTCACAGCGGGTGGGTTTTCTCAGGATGATCACCAGCACGGGGCAAACCGAAGTGGAGTTTGGTTTATTCCTCCGGGCAGCCTTGCCTGTGTCCCCCTGCAAGCTCAGCGCACGCTACAGGGAAGCTGCTGGCACCGAGCTCAGGGAATGGGCCGTGTGTCTTGGTGCCAAGATTTGGGCATCTTGGCTTAGATGACTAGTCTGAGGCTGCCCATAAAATAAGTGGTAAAATACTCGAGCTTTCCATGTGCTGGGTGTACAGCACCGCTGTGCAAATATGACGGTGGGCTTAGCAATCCACTTGTTGCCGCTCTTGCTGGGACGCCCGCTGTTCAGCACGAGCACGTGTGGATCTTGCCGGGCTCCCCAGGGGCTCTTGGCTGTGTTTTGTTTTATTGTTCTGATTATCCTGTTCTTCCTCCAGCTGCATTTTAATTCCTTGCTCAGAGCAGCTTCATTCCTTGGCAAAGCACCAAGTATTGTTTTGCCAAGACATCCCTGATGTCATCCTAATTTTGACCGGTTGGAAAAGTCACATTTTTCATGTCGGGAAACTGTTTTGAATTTCAACGAAAGAGTGATATCATTTTTCATGAGAGGGTGAAAACGTTCCCACTTCTCAATCAGCTCAGTTGAGGCTAAAGAAGCTGAGCTGTCTGCCATCTGTCTCCTCGCCAGTCTCTCCCCCACCATCATCATTTTTGAACAGGTTGGCCAATTTCAATCACATTTGAAAGAAGGGTAACTGTCTCAAAGACAATTGTGCTCCTACAAATTCTGTCACCTGGCAGAGGATCGTTTACAGAAAAGCAGAAAGCGGGAGGTTTGATGGCCAAGGGTCGGTCAGCTGGTCCATCGCAATGGCACGCAGCTCCGGAGCAGCCGCGGCGTGTGCTGTCTCTTGTGCTGTCTCTCGTTGAGCTGGCGGTGTCCAAGGGGACCTGGTGGAATTTGGTTGTCGGTGGCGGGGAGCGTGTAGGCCATTTACTTTTTACAAGGGCGTGTAGCGATAGGACAAGGGGTGATGGCTTTAAACTGAAAGAGGGGAGATTTAGATCAGATGTAGAAGGAAGAAATTCTTCACCATGAGGGTGGTGAGGCCCTGACACAGGTTGCCCAGAGAAGCTGTGGATGCCCCATCCCTGGAAGTGTTCAAGGCCAGGCTGGATGGGGCTTGGAGCAACCTGGTCTAGTGGAAGGTGTCCCTGCCCATGGCAGAGGTGTTGGGACTAGATGGCCTTTAAGGTCCCTTCCAACCCAAACCACACTATGATTCTATAAAGAGCACAAATGTGTATGAAAACAGGCTTCATTAGTTTTACTCTTCCCCAACTTGTTTCTGAAGTTTTTTTGAAGATCTTTTAAACATAAAAACATCCAAAAAATTTAACAAATTTTAAAATACAGGCAAATTTTCTTGTACAATGAATTGGAAGATCGAGCAGAAAAATAGAGTTCTAGTACAGGAAAAACAGGAGAAAGAACTAGTCTTTTAGGATGAAATGCAAAGGCTGCATTTTGGCTGCAGACAGGATTAGCCTCCCAAGTCATCCGGTCCCTCTGAGGTTGGCCAACTGTTGGGAGGCATCAGCAGGGTCCAGAAACTGGAGCTACTTGTCTCCGTTTGCTGTGACAAGCCAACGGCTGGGAAAGCCTTTGGGGGTCTTTGTCTGCCGGGAGCAGCTGAGTGGGCCAGGCCAGGGATAAAAATTGGTCCAGGACGTAACTCCTCGCATCTGAAACTGCTCAGCGTTCCAGGTACGTTTTATCTTTTGAAAATACCTTCTGCACGCTGTGTTTAGAAATACAGCACGTGTGTAAGTATGTGCTGTCTGGGAGGACTGGTGCTTTTATACACACATCTTTTGAATGTTTGGTGCTTAAATTCAAAAGGGCACGTTAATTTATTTTTCTTTAACAGTTGGCTTGAGGAGATGTGCGTGCTTTGAAATGAAAGAACTGATTTTTTCTAATTCTGTGAGGCAGTTAAAGTAAAGTAAATGCTAATGTTCTGGGGTTTTATATTCCAAATTGCTCTAAACCATTTAAAAACATAGATTTATTAGAGCACTGACTATGCTAGGCAATCTTGCTTTCAAAAGACCAAAAAAAAAAAAGAAAAATAGCTGCTCTTCTATTGTCTGCCTGTCCAGATTTTATCTTGCGCGGTACACATTTAAAGTCTTATCTTTTCAAATAATATCACTGTCAATAGAGACTTTGGTCCCAATTCATGATTCTTTTTAGTTTCCATTGCATTAAAACATCGTGCACTTCAGTCGGGTAGCAATTCCCGACCAGGCGTCCCTGGCAGAGCGGAAAGCTCCTCTTTGGACGGGGAGGGGAGGTGATCTCTTGGGCTCCCATGGCAAGAGGAAGGGGATGGGGTGGGGTGGGATGGGATGGGGCATCTGCTGTTCGTCTTGATGGAGGTCCCTTTCAGCCAGCAGAGCAATGCTGGTTTGTACTGGCAGGGGATCTGCTTCCCTGCGCTCTCTGCCCCCTCAGAAAGGGGACAAAGAAAAGCAGCTAGACTTGGATTGCAGAAGAATTTGCTCTGGGCTGATCAGGGGATGGAAATGCTTCTTGGAGCCAGCTGGGGAAAGATTACGTGACCTTTTGGCTGTAAATTATTGCCAGCTAATACGTCCTGCTTGTGTGCTGACAGGAGGAGGGGAAGATGTGTCTTTGCAGCAGAAATTGTGTTGAATGTTAAAAAAAATACAATCCATTTCAGGAAGACTGGAGTAACTAAGCCTGTCGTTCATTCAGCTCTTAGGCGCAGAGTAGGTGCTTCTGTGTCTTCCTTTTCTATCTCTGCTTACAGAAGTGATATTACTGAATTAATTATGACATCTTTGTGAAGAGCTGAAGAATCGCTCAAGTCCTCTATTCAGCAGCAGAGAAATGTCAGATTCATCTCACAGTAAATTTAAAATTACACCAACCTGAACTATCGCTACTGGCAGCATAATAATAAGGCAGGTAATCAAAATCAATTAAATTCCAGTGCCTTCCTATTCTCCTAGAAAATTCAAATTTGAAATTAGTTTGAGTTCATTTGACTTCTCAGTAAAAGAAGCAGAGCTTCAGAGGTAATTTGAAATAAGTATATGGCCGTGACTGATCTTTTCTCCAACTGCAAAGACCGGAGGAGCTGTGTGCGTGCACGTGCATGTCAGCGCACACTGAGTACCCAATACAATCAGATACTCCAAGTCAGGGGAGCGACTGGTTTGAGGCTGTTGTGTTGACATACGTCAGCTGGGACTTGGGCCTGCCAAGACTCAGTTTGTTAAAATTTGGATGAGATATAGTCATCAGGTGAATGCCAAATGAAGTGTGCCTCCATTCCCACCATGGAAGGGGGAGGAGGACTAAGCCTGGTGCGTGCTGCTCTGCAGGACCTTCACCCCTGGAGCAACCAGGGGGAGGGGAGCTCGGTGTGTCCTACCAGCAGTGACATGCCCAGATACGATATGCGTGGGACACCCATCTTCCAGATCACAAGAGAACAGGGGATTGCCCAGGAGCTTCGGAGGCTGCCAAAATGAATGTGTTCCCATAGCACCTTGCCTTGTTTTTGGCACTGGCTGAGCCTTTGAGTCACCTTCAGTAGTAGGATGGGGCACGGGCTGGGGTGAACGGCTGCTCAGAAGGGGGTGGCTATGGCATGAGCATGAGGCTCTCGGGAGCAGTGGTGTCATCCATGGTAGTTGTGTGGACATAGACACAGCTGGGAGGCACAGAAGAAAATTCACTGTCTCAGGTCGTTTTCTCCTGGAGAAAGGTGCTGAGCAAAGCCCAGGCTGGGTGCTGGGGCTGATCTAAGCCAGTGTTGTGCCGGTAACTTCAGGGTAGCCATTGGCACCAATCTGGCTTTCCAGAAAAAGCTCATCTTGTACAACCCCTTTTCCCAAGTCTGGGAGTAGCACACTTCTTCCAGGGAAGACCCCTACACATAGCTGGCTGGTTTTCAAAATAACTTAATAACTTTCTTCTTCTTCTTTTTTTTTTTTTTTGTACTCTCCTATCTGCCAGTATCTCCCTATAGAGTTTTAGGATCTTTGGGAAAGGGATTTACCCTCTTTGTGCACACTGGTAAGATTTTTACTTACTCCTTTTAAACTTCTTCTGAGCCTTGCTGGCTGGACCCTTGGTTGTGAGGGTAGGCTGAGTCTGATATCCCACCTCTTGCCATCAGGAGGGTGCTCAGCAGTCAGATCCCTGTCTGGCTGAGATGCAGGAGTTGCCCCACCCCACAGTGACCTGCTGCTTTCTTTGGGAGAAGAGGAGGTTTGGGCTGGTTTGCTGTGTGGCTTCTATTCCTGCAGCAATCCCAGTTTCTGCCCATGGGATTTCAGAGTGCTGTGGTGCCTCGTTGGGGTCATGGGTGTATGTGCCAGGGTGAGGCCCAGGGCACCGTGGTGGAGCATCCCAAAGGCTCAGGGGAAAAAACAGTGTGCCAAGATCTGGTGGTGGGCATGGAGGACAGAGGGAGCAACATAAGTCGGGAGGGAAGAGGAGCGTGACCCAGGGAGAGAGAAGAGCTCGGCTCTCAGCTCTTACTGCCAGCAGTCCCAAATTGGACTCACCGCTCCCTCCAGCCTCTCCAGGCACCGGGTTATGTTTCTCCCAACCTTGCCCTGAAGCGGGCAGAGCTCTCGCCCTCTCCCCGTGCTGCAGCGGGCACCCGGCACCCCCGCGGCTGCCGCTCCGCATCCTTCAGCCTGCCCCGACGGGAGGTTTTATGCCCCCGTCGCCCCCGCCCCGAGGCTCGGAGCAGGGCTGTCCCCCCTAGTTCTGGCGTTTCACATCCCCATCCCCTGCCGCGGCGCCCCGGGCAGCTCCTCACCGCCTTTCCAGCTCCGAGCCGCGGCATCGGCTCCGTCCTCCGGCTCCCCGGGCAGCCCCGCGTCCCGCCCGCCCCGTCCCGCCCCGTCCCGTCCCGTCCCGCCGCGGAGCATCCCGGTGGCGGGATCTCCCCCTCCTTCCCTCTCTCCCTCCCCGCGGCCTCGAGTCGCGCCAGTGATGGAGAGAGCGTCACCGTCTCCTAGCAACGCTCCTAGCAACGCTCCTAGCAACCGGGCAACATCTGCTCCCGCTGGACCAATCCGCGCCGGGAACATCTGGGCACCCACCTCCGCGGGCTGCGGCCGGGAGGTGATGCGCTCCTCAGTGGCTGCAGGGACCCGCAGGAGCTGCCACCGCCGCCACCGCCGCCACCTCCTCCAGGAGCAGCAGGCGGCTCCGGGCAGCGAGGGGAGGACGGGGAGCAGCCCTCCCGCTGGAGCCGGGGCTCGCTGGGTGAGTGCCGATGAGCTGGCGGTGGCCGGGGACAGCGAGCCGTGGGCTTGTCCGTGGCGGCGAGCTGGCGCGGGGCTTTGCTGGTGGGATCTGCCCAAACGGCTTTAGCAGGTGGCTGTCGGCGCGGAGTAAGTTTTGTATTCGTTTGCGAGCTCTCGGCTTTGCTGCGTCGTGGAAGAGGGCAAAGAGCTGAGCCGGAGGCTCGCTGCTCGCCCTGCAGCGCTACGGGCTGCGGGCAGAGGTGCCTGCTGCTCCGCCGGACTCTGGCGTGCTCTGTGAAAGGTCATTTTAATCAGAGTCATCTTTTTACGGTCAAAGCTGAACTCTGAAAAGTAAGTATAGCTACTCTTTCGTTGCCTGTTAATGAAGCGTCATCCTCTGGGATGAGACAACTGTCTAAATATAGTTGTCTTATAGCTGCGAGACGTGAATACACACACATACGTGCTCTCTTTTTCTTCCTCTCTGGCGGGGTTTAGACCTGTTTATTTTCACTCACGTACCTAAAAAGTGTGAGTGTCTCTGCACACACATGTAAAAGTGCAGAGTTTGGGTACGCGCATGCATATCTGGGATCGTTTTTTCCCCTGGAGTGGGAAATACTCTTACTACAGCGTGCCAAGTACTCCCCCCAGAAGGCAAGGCATCAGTCGGGTGCTGCTGCGTCTACTTGCAGCCTAGAAACTGTACCGTATGTAAGGCAAACGCTGAAACGTGCACGCTGCAATAATTCTGTGAAATACAAACGGTAATCTGACTTTCCCCAGCCCCGTATTACTCTGCAGGCGGTGTGGGTGTGTATGTGCGTGTACGATAGGAAATTAATGCTACTACTCAAAATAATGGCGTGGTTTTAATAGTAGCCCTTTAGCTTTCCTCCGAGGCTGACAAGAATTAATGGAGAATATAATGTGCCATTTTAGGAGGTGGTGTTCAGGGCGGTAATCATGGTCTAGCTCAGGAAACTTCCGGATATTTAGAGGAGCAAGCTGTATTTTTGCAGCATCTGCTCCGAGAGGATTACAGCTATACCGCTGAGAGACTGAAATGATTTTTCTTAATGTTTCGTTTTACTTTCCTGATGCTTGAAAGGGAGTCCAGGAAGCAAGGTCAAAGTTAGAGAATTGGATGTGACATCAGAACTCATATTTTTCCTGTTATTGAGCCCCGTGGGGCTGCTGAAAGAGCACTTTCTTCTCTTGCGGTCCAGCTACTTGCCGTGTACGTCCTGACTTTGCCACCTGAACCATGTGTGTTTCTCCTTGATCCACCACGGCAGGTAACCGTTCAGCAGTGCTGTGCTGCCAGAAATGCTCGCTGAGCCCGTGCGAGGAGGAAATTTTACCAGAACTGCTGAGATTATCCCAGAAAGACCCTTTGCAGATTGACTCCGCATCCTCAGGTAACTAACAAGTTTGCGGACTTCGGCTGGTCGGGCTTGCCTCCAGAGTGAGGGAAATTACTTGGGTTGGTGTTGAGAGGGGCTGAAGCTGGAAATATGGTTTTATTCTGTTGATAAAAGCAGTGGGACTACAAGGAGAGAGACAGGAATACTCAGTCATTAAGTCTCGTGTCTTCATGCACTCATGAGAGCTATTCAGATGCTTGTGCCTTGCACACACGTGTGCCCAGGGAGAATCTGCAATTAGGGAGATCTGCAAAGCAATTAGCAAACTAAAAGAAAGGCAGTTTTAAAGTGCAAAGCCAGCAGCTCCAGCCAGCAGACAACAACACGGATGTGGGTCCCCACCTTTCTGTGGGTCAATTAAAGGGGGGTCTCTCTGCCTGAGCGAGGAATGAGACTCGGTACTCGGGAAGGACTGCAATTGATTGGCAGTCTGTGTGAAATCCTGGGGCTGGCATGTGTTTTCAATCCACATGTTCATCTGCCTGTGGTCTGGTAGCTTTGCATTATCAACTGGGAATCCCACAGTGGGACCAGCTGCTTCTCCTGCCCCTGAAGAGGGAAATGCAGCAGCATAGCATGTGAAATCAGAAGAAGGTTTCAGCTGAGCACTCCCTAATTGCGAGTGCCGCTAAGGTTAGAGACGGGGGAATTTATCACTGCAGTTTGACAGCAGTCGCAAGGACATGATGATATTTCCTGCCATGTCAAAGTCACGTCTCCTGCTGGTAATAAATGCCAATTTCTGTGTGCTCAGAAGCCTCAGGTTTTCTATTTGTGCATGCAAGAGACGCTCAGAAATGGTTTCCGTCTCAGCCGGCTTTAGCTTGCATATTGATTATCCTCCCTTACGCTGCGCGAGGAAACCTGCAGGGCACCGGCACATTTGGCTCACCCCCTTCCGCGCGCAGCGTTGGCAGGTCTGGCTGGGCCAGCGAGCCCCTGTGCTTGCCCCCCGCAGGCGTCCGCGTTGGCAAGCCAATAGTCCCTGCTCGTACAACCCCTTTCGCTGCAGCACCGAGCAGGCAGGGGCAAATTTTCTTCCCGAGGACAGGTAGGAGAGGTGGAGGCTCAGGCAGGTGTGGGAACCCTCCCAGGGTCTCACGTACGAGCTCTGGGGCAGAGCTGCTGTGCAGACCTGGGGCTTGCAGATCCCTCCCCATTGCCTGAGATGGAAAAGCACAAGCTTTGGGGTTTTTTCCTGGCTGTTCAATCATTTGTTAAACTCTGTCTTGCCTGCTGTCTGGGCTACCTTGCAGCCCTGTGGAAATCACCCGGCACTAATTCGTGCCGAAGAGGGGCTCCTGTTGCTGGGGTGATGCGGAGTGATGAAGAGAATTTCTTGCAATTTGCAGTTCAACTGTGAAGTTGCCGTGTTATAAATCTATTTCCAATCCAATTTAGATAAGATAACCCTCTGTCCAAACATGCCTAATAACTCTGTGGGTACCACGCCATAGAGCTCTGTAATTATTCCTGGAGAAATAAATAGGAACAGGCACATTTTGCTCTTTTGAAAGTACAATTAAAGCCCTCGCAAAGCTGCGTTTGAGAGATCCAGGCTTGAGACAGAGGCGTCTATTCCCTCACTGCCGCGTGTGGGATTTATGTTTCAAACTTCCATTAGCGTTAATGGCAGCTACAGCCGCCGTGCTCCGATGTGCCGTGCATTCAGAGCAGGCATGCACCGGCGGGGTGTAAACACCGGCCGGCATGAGCAGGCAGCCCCTGCCCTGTGGCTCCCCAGCCCCCGCAGCGCTGCCCGCAGATGCAGATTTTACCGAGACCTTGGTGACTAGCAGAGGGCTTGCGGCTGAACGCCGGCGGGATGCTGAACGCGCTTTTACAAGGTTCATCCAGGCTGGAAGGACAAACCTTGCGCTCAGGACTCAGCGCTACGCTGGTTAGTCCCCGTGGGGAAATTTGGCCCTGTGCCTTGACTTGTGGTGTAGCGCTGAAAAGAATGTAATGTGATTAAGATGTATCTGTCTCTGAGCTTGACTGAGGCAGAGGCAGTGACTCATACCACCTTGCTGTAACTGTCAAAACACTTGGCTCGCGAGAATAGCCTTCTACACAAAAAGCACTGATTCAATATGTTTATATTTAAACAAAACACTAAGGGTCTGATTCACTGCGGCATTACTACAACCTTGTATGCCTGTAACCCCGGCCAAGCAGCCCTTGGGCACGCACAGAGCCAGTCCGCTCTGACTCTCACGCAAAGTATTAGAGAAAGGCTTGGTCCTTGCAAGCCTCCTGCAGGGAGAGGTGCCCCTGGTAGGCTTTAGCATCGGTACAAGGGCACGGTTCATGCTCTCGTTCCTCTGCACCTGCAGACAGATGTGTGGACATCACCAGCAGCCACAAAAGATGACGGTGACAGCAACATGGGTGGTGGGGGGATGGCAGCTACACTGAGCACAAGAGCAGACCTTGAGCTTCTGTGGAGCGGCCCTGTGATGGGACTCGGTTGCCTTTGGTTCACTTTCTCATCCTGTTGCTGCAGGCGTGCGGGCAGCACCCCTTCCCTCCCGGAGAGAGGAGGCAGAAGTCGAGCCACCCACGACAACCCATGGGAGCTGCTGGGCTGGGGAAGTGGGTGCCCCCAGCCCTGCAGATCTGGAATTGTTGGAATTTGCTAAGTGTGGTGTCGAGCAGCTTTGGCTACTGTGCTCTTAGAGTGTAGCCTTTCACTTACAAGTGGGAACACATTTAAAACCAACCTTACAGTCCAGAGGTGCTCTTAGTGTTCATTTGCTGTTTCTTTCCCTTCCTTGCTACTAAACCAAGTTATGGGGGGTTGTTGTAACTTTCCCGCTTTGTCTGATGTAAGGTCTTTAGGAATTTAAATACAACCGACCACTTTGCAGCCAAGGGCTATGTCCCAGGCTGGTGCTGAATGTAATCCCAGAAAGGGGGTGCCAGCTGGATGCTTGATTGGATGCAGAACCCACTGCCAGGATGGTCATATGTGTCCCTCTGCAAAATGCAATTCTTTTTCCGTCTGCTTCTGCCAGCCAGCATCAGCCCCCGGCCCGCAGCATGTGCTAAAACACAGCCCTCCCTCCCTCCCAGGGCCGGGGTGCCAGCGCTCCCGCGGCTCCTTGCCTTATCCCGGCTCCCTGCTGTTTGCTGGTGTCTCCAGGGCCACCCATGCTCAGGGGATGCTGAATGTCCCACTGTCACCCTCCATCTCTGGGGCAGGGGGAGGAATTCCTGTGGCTAGGAGCAGCAAAGGAGAGGTTTGCACGGAGCCGGCAGAGCTGAAGGACGGAGCGGTGATGCTCTGCACGCTGTGGTTCTCTGTCTTGCCCCTGCACTTGGGCTGATTTTCTGCTCGTGCTGCACACAGGCAGCGCTAGGTCTGTGCTTCCAGCCTTTTCACTGAAAACCACTAGGGAGGCAAGTTTTAGCATTTAGAGGCTTGGTTTGAAGGGGAAGGATGGGCCCATGGTTGGCTCATCAACCTGTACGCTAGGTTTGGCTCCTTTCCCAGCCCTGACAGCCTGGGTGGCCGCAGGAATGTCAATTCATCTTTCTGTACCTTTGTCTTCCTCAGAGTAGTGTGAGGAAAACTGTAACGTTCTCCCATCCCATGGTGCTGGGAGGATAAATGCATTTGTGATTGCGCTCAGATAACATAGCAGTGGGGTTTTCCCCTAGGAGAACCTAGTGTCAGAGTAATTAAATGTCCAGGATGTCCAGGCTCTGGTGTAATTCAAATACTAGAATAAAACCTGCAAGCAGTGAAGGTGGCTGCCTATGAATTTAAACCAGTGTTTGCAGCTACTCCATGCCGACAGAGCAGTGAAGACCGCAGCCGTACCCTTGCCCTTGAGAGCTGCGGTCGGTGCAGGGAGCATGCGGTGGGCCGGGTTGACTAAAACGTAGCGTTGTCCAACTGCAAGAGCGATGGTCCCTCTCCTGGGGAAATGCTGCTGTTTCCTGCAATCCATGTTGTGCCGGGTCCCAGAGCAGGGCTGGGGGTCTTGGCTCCAAATGAGGTGTTAATCCACCAGTCAAGAGTTTTCTGCCCAGATTTGCAACATCCTTTACGGGAAACCTCCATCCTCACAGACTTGAAATTCAGGGAGAAAACGCAAGAAGACTCTTATGAGGGGATTTCTTCTTCAGCCCCTTCTTGTGGGTGTTTGATGTAGAGGAATGACGGGAGAGCACATTACTCCTTCCTGCCAGCGAAGGAGAGATGCCACCAGTCCCTGAAATAGTTGCGTGGGTATCTTTTCACTCCCACCTGCAGCTAAGACTCAAGGAGCACCCCATGCCCCATGGCAGGATCCTTCCAGGGACGAGGTCTGTGTTCTGGCTTTTGGCTTTTCTACTGTGGCAGAGGAGCAGTCCAGAACCAAGTCCTTTATTTCCTCAGAAAACCTAAGTTTCAAATGCGCCCATAAGGAGACCTCAGTTTTGGGAAGAAAACATATCCCATAGGACCTGACTTGGAGTTACTCTAAAAAGTGGCTCTGGATATTTTCTTTTCCTGGACTGCCTTTAAATGTCAGGATAATAAGTTTTTAAAAAATGGTGCATTTAAAAGCAAACAACAGAAATTTCTTACAAAAGAGAGGGTTTGGGAGGTGATGATGCCACCCGCAATGTCTAGTGAATAGAAAAGCAAACCCCAATCCTGGCTCTCACAGGGACCCAGTGTTCACCAGACTGAATACCACCAAAGTTACGGATCTCGTTAAGGTGCTGAATCAGCACCATGTCACCTTTCCATAGAGATGAGCGAGCTCGGAGCAGCCAGCCAGGCCCAGCTGCGGGTGTGCTGAGAGCCCTGGTCCTCTGCAGGGCTCTGCTCTGGGGCGGCAGACCTCCGCTGGGCTCTTGTCACAGGACAAAAGCCCAATAGTCCCTTCTCTTAGCCCAAAGGCTGAGCTTCTGTCCTCTGTGCCCTGAAAAACTGAAGCAACCCAGAGACCAAACTAGCTCCATCACCCTCCCACCGAGCTGGGGCTCTCCGCCTTCTCCGGGACGACACTACCATCTAGTGAATACGCTCTGTATTGGTTTTCTAGGGAAGCCACGGAGCTCTGTGCGTGGTGTGTGGAAATTAAGACCCATGCCTTGTCCCACACTCACCCCAGCGTGGCGCAGGGACCCCTGTTCTGCAGACGGGTGGCCCCATCCCAGTACCTCCGGCAGCGCATGGAGACCTTCCCGGCTTGGGCGTCTCTCTCGCCCTGCCCCGCGAGGCTGCGGCTGGCCAGGGGGACCCCGCTCGGCGGTAGGACCTGGAGACCCTGCCTGGCAGTGCCAGCGTGGTCCAGTGCTGTGGTTGTCGCTCCGGAGCAGGGCTTGCTGTGCTGGCAACCCCCAGGGTGGCGGCTCAGAAGTGCTTTCGCATTTCCAGCCTCTCAATTATTTTTGCAGTGGGTTGAGGGCTGCAGGTCGAGGCTGCGTCGTCCTGGCTGCATCCCACCTCCGGACCCCTCCTTCCCCTACACACCCCGGACCGCGACGTTACAGCCACCATGGCAGCAAGCCTTACCGAGCCTCTTTTTCTTCTTGTTTTGTGCAGAGCTGATCTGATCGGGGCCTACCAAAGACATTAACGACGTCGAAAGTAGCCTACTTTAAGAGAAAATATGCAGAAGAAGAACATTTACATCAAGATTACCATGAGTATTGTCCAAAAGTGAGTAGCGCTCTCGTTCCAGACCCCATCCTCCCCCGCTTTCATTCCTTGATGCTAAAGACCCGTTTGCTTGCTCTCTACTCCCCAGCACCTGATACTACCTGAGGACCGGACTTGTATTCTAAAACTTTCTCTCCAGAAACTCCGATTCCTGGACGACCCCGAAGCCTATCTCCGTAGGTCTGTATTAATTAACAATCTGTTGAGGAAGATTCACCTAGAGACAGAGAGGGAGAGCTATGAATACTTTAAGGAGGCTCCGTGTTATAGGACTGCTTACTCTGATGCACGAAAACGGCTGAAGTTTATGGTACAGGAGTGCTGTTCCCAGTCTCTCTATTATGAAGAGCTGCATTCGTATCGCATCGTGCCTTACTCTGCAGAGAACGCCGTTTACGGAATGGGCTACACGAGCAGCCACTTGGAGCAAAATTCTCAATTGCTTATTTATAAAATGAATTAAAGTAGCTGTTAGACCCACTGATGTTTGTTTCTGAATGCTTGAACTGCTTATTGAGATGTTAAGATGAGGCACTAATTGCAGATATACTTGTGATCAAAGGCGGATGCGCTCAGAGCTGAGTGGAAGGTACTTTGAATAATGCTCTGCAGTCCCCGCTGTTAACCCCCCGGTTATGAAGTACCTTGACATACACACAGAGCTGGTGCAGTACGGAGGTCCTTATCCGCAGAGACTGCATGCAACGTGTTTTGTAGAAACAAAGCTGCATTTAAGTTATCTGTGTGTCGATACAGATGTTCAAAATCACTTTGCAGTTAAATTATGCCATCCCCGGTGGAAGGGGAGCCCCCAAAGCAGTGGAGTAGTCTAACAGTGAGGAGTAAAATGCAAATTGTTTACTGTAAAGGTATAGATAGAAAGTTTCTTTGAGAAATGCTTTGACCGTGAAGGAGTCAGTGCCAAAGGAAACAGCCTTTTGCTTAGGATTTTCAGAGACTTAACTCGCTTGCTACCTACGAGACACTCTCTACTGAGATTTGCAAGGGTTTGGTTTTTTTTTTTTAAATAATTGCATTCACCTTTTACTTATATTATCTCTTAGCTGGTATCTACTTTGCTATTTTAATACAAACCAGAATGACTCACAGGAAAGATTGTTTCTTCAGCCCGTCATCAGTGTTCCCTTAACTTCGTTTGATTCCTTCCCTAGCTGTTTCCCTGATACTTCTTTGCATGCTAATTTGCTTTTTGGCCAGAGGTTCACATTGGTGCTAGGGAAGAGACAGTAATTTCTTTTTATGTGGAATATAAAAGGCAGAAAAACAATGATAACTCTCATAGATAGAGGATGAATGTATCTGACAGATGCTAGTAAAACCTCAGAGGTTCTCCTGATGAAACTGCTCAGCATTAGTAATAGTGTTTCGGGTTAAGTGAAATGTCTAATTTCAATCTGGGAATTAACCTTAGAACATGTAAATATATATTTCACAAGCTATGACATGGGAGACGTTCAGCAAATTGATGACTACAAGTGGAAAGTTTTATAGCTGCCAAAGCTATGTCATGAAAATACCAAAGAGTAATACAAGGGAAAAGATGATGCTCCAGCAATGGGGTCAGAAGCAGAGATTGCACTATAACCTGGGGAAATGTGACTAAGGAGCCTGTAAACTAGCCGCTACCGATACACCTGCAGTTCACCTGCGGGCGACTTGCCTCCCAGAATTGCTGAACAAATGTACGAGATGATCCAAAGCCTGTCAAAGTCCGACAGGTCTGGTGGCTTACAGCGAAGCAGCCGGCTTTGCCTCGCTGGCTCTCACCACTTCAAAGCTCTAAAGCAAAGTAAACAATAGCGCACACTCAGCTGGAGGCAGATATGCATCTAAGAACCTCATTTTTTATTTTGAAAGGCTTTGCTCATGCAGATGTGGCTGATGCTATTTCCGAAGCATTATACAGTACGAACAAATACCATTGCTTGCCAGGGACGTGCTTCATGTAGGATTCCTCCTGTAACCCTGCTTAGAGCATCCCAGCCGTGTGCGTTGCACGTATTGTCGCAGCTCTCAGGCACGTGTTAGCGCAGGAGAAAAGACAGAAAGGCAAAAGCAGGAGATGTGAAGAGCGAAGTTAACTCCGATATCAGTAGTTAGAAGCCAGCACAGGTTTAGGAGACAGAAGGAAACAGTGAAATCCAGATATTTTTTAAATGAAAAAAAAAAAGGCAACAGCCTAATTCAAAACAAGGATAACCTGCAAACTGGAGAACATAAACAGCACAGACACTGTGGGAAGGCTGGTAAAACAGGGCAGTGCTGTTTGGGAGGTGCTATTAGTCATGATGAATGTTCAGGTTTTTGCTTTTATTTTGAGACAAGGCCTGTTTGCTTGTCTCTTACAAAAGGGTGTCTTTAAACCCTCGGTCGGTGTAATTCGGTGTCAGAGCCGCTTGGCTATGTGTGGTTATATTCCCGCTGCCCCCGGGCTCGCACCAGCCCAAAATCATGCGGACGATTAAGCTCGCATTGGGCACGGTTTGGGAAACCTCCAGCTAGGAGCGGCCGTGCCCATCTCGACGGGGGCCGGCTGAGAAAGGCCAGGCTAATTTTCGGGTGTGTGGAACAGCCCTGTCACCGCCGGTAAGAGCTGGCGGCGAAAGCCGTCGCCGGGCGGGCGGTGGGCTGACGACACGATGGCTGTTGCCAGAGGAGCCGTTATCCCCCAAAGAGCTCGCTGGCCTCTGCTGGCGCCTCGCACGCCTCGTGCGGGCTTGAGGGCTGGGGTAGGGACGTTAGAAGACTGCTGGGTGGTAAAGGAAAATTACCTCTGTCTTCTGATTTTTTCGTACTATGTAATTTTCCACTCTGAAGTGATCTGATTTATGCATTTTTTTCCTTCGTGTCCATTTTCGCCTGGATTCGTAATGACCTAGCAGCTACATGAAACGCTAAAATGCTTTTTTTCCCTCTCGCTGACCTACTTTATTATATTCAGAGGATGGTTCTGGCCTGAAAAACCAAAACTTTTAATGTAAAATTAATAATGTTTCAACGGAATGAAAAAGCTCAGTAGGATTAAAGCCTTTAACCTCACCTGAAAAAAAACATTGCCCCTCTTGGGTTCATCTTTGAAGAGTGACCTCCTTGCCTGCTGGAAGGGGCAGATACTTTCTTGCCCATTGGAAGCTTCTCTGATGAGTTGTTATGATAACTGAGCAGATATAACAGACAAAAATCTGGATCAGATAACAAAACTCCTTGGGCTACCTGTGAAAGAGGATGATATTTTACTCACGTTTTTCTCGTGTGTTGTTTTCTTGAACAAAAACATTGTCTGATTTTTTTTTTGTTGTTGTTTCTACTTGCTCTAGAGGCTGTTAAAATTGAGTATTTCTTTCTAGGAAACATTTTTGTTTTTTATGGTTGACTTTTTGATATGAAATTAAATCAAAGGTCCGCAATTCTAAATATTTTAAGTCTGCTCAAGTTTTTGCTGCCTTCTGCTTTGCACGGTGATTTGTGCTGTTGAAAAGTGGGTCTGGAATATTCTACTTTAGTGCTTAAAAACCATAGTTTATGGGGTGATAAAGAAGTACAAAGGTGCAATAACATTGCAAGTTACTCCTGGAATATTTAATTTGACACCTTTTGAATTATATACTGATTTTAACATTTAGTTACCAAGTTACCGGGTACCAGCATTTTAATACAGCTACGTACAGTGATTTTTCTTTTTTGGGTTTGTAGCTACAATTCAGCTCTTCTGGCTTCTGATGTGTGAATCTGTCTGTAGGTGGTCAACTTTCAGTGATAGAGAGAGATATATATATATTCTATTATGACTGCAGTAGGAACTCCCACATGTGGGCTATGTTTGCACTGAATGTAAAGAAAGTTCCTCCTTCCCTCTGACTCAGTTGCCTTGGAGATAGTATATTCATCGGAGAGGATATAGATGAGCTGGGTGGCAAGGACAGACTTGGTAATGATTTTGGAAATGACTGGCTTAGGACAATTCATTTTCGTCTCGGAACAGCAGCACATTTGACTGTGATCAGTGTTTCAATGAGTTAAGTTTTCTTTGTGCCGCTTTTCCCCTAACTGGCTGTAGATGCCGGGCCTGATCCTGGACGCCGAAGGCGCGGTGGCGGCTCCGTGGGAGGCGCGGCGTGGGGGCCCGGGGGCGCGTGTGGGGTCGCCTTCTGGCGCGGCAGGACCCGTGGCTGGAGGCCGGAGGGGCGCGCGCGCCGGGAGGCACCCCGGCTCCGCGGGGCAGCGTCCCTGCCTGGACGACCTGCTGCAGACACCCCAAAATATTAGGGTCCTGATGCTGTAAACGCCATCGGTTGTCATCTAAGTTTCTTTGCACAGATCCTCCCGCCGAAGCCAGAGAGGCTCCTCGTGCACTTGACGCTCAGCATGCGTGTGCGGGGCTGGGGCTGCTGCGTGCCGCAGAAGTGCTCCTCCATCGCCTAATTATCGGTGAAAGTGATTGTCGAGCTGCCGCTTGAGTTCTTGAATACGTTTATATTGCACTGTAAATTGAACTTCTGTTTTCAATGAATGTGTTGAGTATATGGACTATCGTGCCTTAAAGTCCCATCCTCACATGAACCTTTGTATATGTTCTGTAAATCTGCAAACCGTGTATAGCTGATGATAACTCTGTGCCCTCTATACAGATCCGGTTTGGTACTCGACAGGGCCTTGGGAAACACGACCCTGACCTCAGTTTGCAATGAAAACAGAGGGGATATGGCAATTCACTCTTCTCTTCTTTTTTTTAGATTGCTTTCCTCTTCGCTGTTCATGAAATTCTGTTTTTCTGGTTTCTGTCATAGCTGGGTTCTGGGTTACCTACAACGCCAGGTGCCCCTCACGGGAACTCAGAAAGTTGTAAAAAAGTTGTCTCCAGCTTTTAAACGCCATCTGTACAGCGCGCTCTCAGCAGGGAATCACAATTGCATATAATAACTGTGGCAGGTGTTGTCAAGTATATCATCATATATTTGACATGATTAACAAAGCAGAAAAGGGAACACCTATTTCTATTGAAATGCATGAGCCTGCATTATGTTAAATACATGGTGATTATACACCACTTAATTGGAATAATACCTACTGGTTCTATAATAAAAAATGGCTTTTTAATGTTTAAAATTACTTGGGACCTGATTAAAGGTTTTTATGAAATTGTTTTCTAAAGTGAATAGTAGAAAAATGTATATGTATTTTAAATATACATATGATGTGCATGTTATTAATAAAGATCTATTTCTATTGAACCAGATGGACTCTCACTGAATATATGCCCATTGGTTAACAAGTTAACACGTGAAGTTGCTAAAGAAAGGTTTCTAGCACTGTCAATCCCCTGAAAAATTTTAAACCCACAGATTCTTTGAGGGACCTGGATCCCGGGGGTGAACCTGGACGCACCTGACGTGTCTGATGTGCAGAGCCGGGGCAACTTCTCTGGAAGCCGTGCAAACCCTGGCATTCACTTGGCCTGCCCTGATCCCGTCATTTGCATCCCAACTTGCCGATGGGCTTGCAAGACCCTTCTTCTTTTCCTTGTTTATTTACTCTATTTAAAAATCTGCAAGGAAACATTTTTCTAATTATGTTCTGCAGGGCACCTTCCAGATGCTGCAGAAGGATCAAAGATAAAATAGGCAGCTATTGGAGCAGTTCAGGAAAATGGGAATTTTTACTAAAAATCCTGGTTTTAACGGAAAGATCACCCTCTCCCTCATCCTCAGGGCTTTTCTTTAGGATTCTTTTCCCTGAAGAAACCGAAATGAAACCCTGAAAACATTTAAGGGATATTGAAAAGGAGAAATATTTACAAAAGGATGAACTTCCCTCCCTGGGCAGGAGCCTCTTGAAGCAGCCACAGGGAAACATCTTCTGGGGCCAGGTGCTTCAGCAGCCACCTCCAGCCAGGGCTTGGGTACCATCTGGGGGCTGCAGGCCGAGGTTTTTTAAGGCACCGCAGTAAATCGGTCACCTCCCCTGATGGTGCTGCATTAGGAGAGAGCAGCTGCATGTCGTCAGCCTGAGGACAGCTCTGAAACCACCAATCCCGAGTCCCCTGTGTCTTGTTTGAATGTGGTATTACCAGGATTAAGCAGCCATCACCCAGATCCTGAGATGCTCTTTGTCAGACACAGCTCTTTACCCCGAACCACTCCTCTTTTTAACCAAAAAGCAATACCTAGAGCTCGGCATGGCTCTGCGCACGACTTAGAGGAACGGGCTGCTAAAAGAGGTAGGCTGCACGTCTGCAGGTTTGTCCTGTTTGCTCCCCATATTACGTATGAATGGCCAAGGACCTCTGGGGTGGTGTCTCCCTGGCACGCAGAGATATGTTCAGATGGCCAAAATTCCTCCTAGATCCTGGGTGGGAGCTGCTACCTCTGAGGATACACCACACTGGGAGGAGATGCTGAGCCTTGGGCTTGGTCCAGTCTTGGAGAAAACTGCTTTCATGTGGAAATAAAAGGCAGTGTAGCACCTTCCCACCTCCCAGCACAACAGCACTATGTTGTCCAACCCATGCAAATCCTTTCCCACCATGGATATTTTCAAAGCCGTGGGAATCATCCTGGCACAAGGCAAATTCTGCTGCAGACCGAAGGTGGGCTCCTCTATGCCGATTCCTCTGCTGCTAAAGGAGGAGGTGAAAGCACTGTGGCCAGGCCACCGTGGGCTTGCTTTGCTTTCAGCTGTATTTTCTTCTTGCTCTTTATGGCCATTTGCAGCCAGTTTGAATTGAAGCAGCTGCTGGGCTGCCCTACCTCGGCACTGCCAGCCCAGACTCGTGGAGCAGCTGGTGCAATACCCAGGGAACCCAGATGAAAGCAGTAATTCACCATTACATCCCACACTCCGTGCATTTCAGGGCTTAATTAATTCAGGCCCTAAGATAAGCAGCGCTGTTCGCCAAACTAGGCGATGCTTTGAGCTCCTAGCTGAAGTGTGCTGCAGAGCACCGCAGCCTCCTGGCTTTTCTAGCACAGCGGGACAGCCTACGCTGCCCTGCTGCCCGCAGGCTGATGCGCCGCTGATGGTAAATCATCCCCAGCTGGGCTGAATGGTGCCAAATTGTAGCTCTTACCGGTGGAAGGCGGCTTTTCCCGAAACAAACTGCTTAGTGGAAATTGTTGTCATTTTGCAGCGAGAAGGGTCGTGTGTAACATCTGCTGTTAGGGAAGAGGAAGGGTGGCTGGGAAGGTAAAGGTCTTTCTCTCTGTAAGGTGCAGGAATCTCCTGTTCATAGTGGGGAGCTGATATTACTCTCCCATGTTATCCTTCGAGGCTCAGGACCACCCAGACATTTCATCTGTGCTGAGACCATCCCATTACACCATCCCCTATGGTGTCCTCCAACGCGAACATCCAGTGCTTGCAGCATGGTCTGGGCAACCTGTGAGCCCCCGGCCCTTGCTGGGACACTGAGGGGAGCCACAGGGGTGTCACAGCATGTCCCCATACACAGCCAGGATCATCAGTCCTGTACCCACAGAGCATTCCTAAAGGCTGGTTGCACCATGCCGCAGGAAGACAGGGTCTCTCCCAAAGCTCTGCAGTGCAGGCGGGGTTTGCAGCTTGAGGTGGTGTCGTCCAGGGAAACCTTGGGATTTGGTAGGTGCATGGAGCCACAGGGTGGGACTGCACAAATGTGTCCATTGTGACAGTGCCATAAGGATTTAGGTGTCCTGGGTTGCAGTAGCATGTATTAATCCAAGTCCTGCATGGCCAGGTCTAGAGGGTGATACCCCCCCACATCTGCAGCCTTTGCATCATGGAATCAGAGCGCCATTCCTGATGATCCCAATGAGACGGGCCCCTTGCTTACGGCATTAGTGTAAATAGCTATTTTTCTGCAAAATTTTGTGACTAGGGCTGATGGGCATCTCAGTACCCTTTGGGGGCACAAGTCCATATGCAGGTAGCTGAGGCGAAGACGTCTGCTGTGGTGGAGAGCCAGAGCCTGGCTTTGGTTGCTGCTCAGACACGGGCTGCACAATAAAACCTACCGAGAATGGAAAGGCTTTTGTGGGAGCATCCAAATTAGGACAAAAATCTGGGCTGGAAGAGGTGGAAGATCTCAGCTCGCAGGAGCCTGGCACTGTGCTACCAAGTAGTTACTCTTCGCATGTGACTGTTTTACCTGGTAATTTGTGTCCTGGGACACGGATCTGAACGAAGTAGTGACCAGGGGCTGATGGACAGGCTCGGCAGTGTCTGCTCTGGTTCCACTTTGGATAAAAAAATCCATGTCATGAGCATTGGGTGGGAGACTGGTCATGAGGCTAAAAAAAGGTCACACGGATCTGGCATTTGCAGTTCTCAAGGCTGGGGATCAGCTGGAAAGTGAGGGCAAGCTGCAGGTAATGTGGGGAAATAGTAGGTTAAACACGGATACCTCTGGGGACTGGAGTCTGCCCTGCAGCACCCCTCGTCCTCGCTCCCTGGCAGGGCCGAACCCCAGCAGAGGGGTGCAGGGCAGGCTTCTGGCCTGAAGATGGCACTGCTATATTGAAGGATGGCTGGAAAATTGCTGTAATAGAGCTGTGTGTAAAAGCAGGCGGGGAGAGCTCAGGTATGGGTGCAGTGATGGGTGTTGTCAGTGTCAGGGCCCGAAGGACCCCGTTTCACACGGACAGGCACCCCCAAACCAAGACTCCCTCTGTACCTGTTTTGCAACATCATTTCGAGTTTTTTCTTAGTGTTTGGACCCAGACTGTATGCAAATCTTGCTAGTTTGATGTAAGCTCTTTCTCCTCTGCTCTCTTAAGAAGCAGTATGGTGTGTGCTGGTTGCTGGTTGAGGTCTGGCGTGAGCGTAAGAAAATGCAAGAAGGTGCTCCCACTTATTCACAAGAGACCCTCCTCATGTTCTGGTGGCAAGAGGGTGGACGAGAATGTGACCCAGGCTCTGTCCAGGTGCTCACATCAAGTAAAACAGTGGTGGCCAGGGTCACAAGGAGTGGATGAAGTTGTCTGTCCTGGGCCCATGTCCTGTGCCCACCCTCCTCCTCCTTTCTCTTCTTGAAGGACCTGAAGCAGCAGCTCATAATCCCTACGCTGTGCAGGTAAGAATTAGTCTATATGGTGGGGGAAATGCCCCTGGCTGACCAAGATCTCCCAGGTCTGTTGTCTGAGCATCAGACTGGCTCTGTTTCAATGCAACGGTGATGGGAGACCAACTGCAATTATGGCATGTGAAATGACAGTGTCCTCTAGAGCTCAGGACTGAGCACGAAGCAGCCCAAAGGCAGTGTCCAACCTGAGCGTGGCGGTTTGGGCGTCACCTGGATGCCAAGAGAGTGAACAGGCAGGATTGGGCCTGAACTAGGATGGTGCCCTGATTGCCAGGGTATGGCACACCCCGCAGCTGGTTCGAGGGGCTCCTTGGCAGAAGGACACCCTGCTGGGTCAGATGAGGCTGTGCATGGAGAAGCCTTGCTTCTCTGAAAGCTTCGCGCGGCTCAGCTTTGTGCTTACTTCTGTCTGCCCCCAGCCCCTGAGCCGTGGTCCTGTGGGATGGAGCCTGTGTGCTCACTCGGAGCCGGGGCTGGATTTAATGTCGGCTGTGCACTGGCACCTCCCAATGCCATCAGGAGAGAGAAGAAGCAGCCGTCGTTGCCCGTTATGATCATTCTGTCTCCTGTGCATACAGAGAGAAAATGCATAGCTGTGTGTCTTTCTTCTCACCACTGGAGGGCTGCATCCGCCTGCGGACTTTATTTAGGTTACATTAAATCCAGAGCACCTGTCACCTTGAGAAATGTGTTGTACCAACGTAATTGGGGAAGGCTGAAAAGCAGCAACTGTTTTCTTTGGGGAAAAAACCTGGCTGTAAACTTCATTGGTTTGCAGCGAAAGAGCTTTTTTTCCCTGTTGGAAGCTTTGTGGTTAGTTTTAATGAAGGCAGTGGGTTGGGAGGGAAGGGGGAAATTGCTTCAGGATAGTGGGGCTGTGAAAATAAGAGCTTTAGTTTGTTTTGAGCTATGTTCCCTCTTTCATGAATAATCTAAGTACTGGGGCCACGTGCCATCGGAGGAAAAGAGGGCCTTGATCCCCTGAATATACTGCCAGCCATTTATTTACGTATCGTGCCTGCGCTGGCCGGTGGGACCCTGCGGCTCAGCCCCTCTGGTTGCCAAACCTCAGCCCTGCTCGGCCCCCGCGGGCTCGGCAGGTTTCCGCAGAGCCTGGCCGACGGGCTGAGCTCCCTTTTTCTGGTTAGCTCACCAGAGAGAAACGCGGCAGGCGAGCAGCTCGAGCTTGCCAAAGCAAACGTCGTATCTGCAGATGCGTTAAAGTATGCTAAAGAGCTGTGCCTCTCCGGGGGGCTCTGCTCGGGCTGTTGTGGGCATTTTTTCAGCTTCACACAGACTTTGCAGCTTTCTGTTCCAGCTTTGAATTCCTATAGCTTACAGACACAGCAGAGCCACTAGACACGTGAGCAGCAAGCCAGGTAGTGCCCCAAGCCATGTTTGTCCCCTTTTTAACTGCAGGGGGGTTCCTGTGAAGTTTGAGGGCTGACTCTCGGGGAGTGCTTCCTTGGCGATGGGAAACCCTTGGGACGACTCCCCAGTGACCAGACGCACTTGGCAGGGTGACTTTGTTGCTTGCCCGGTTGGACCTGTCAGCGCTGCCTTCTGCTTGTGCTGTCTTCGGCCCACGCTTCTAAGGGTCTGTGGAGGGGTTCAGTTAAAAGCAGTCATGTTCCTGCCACGGATTGAATAAAGCTCTGCGTGGACTACAGAGGGCAGCAAATTGTTCGGAATACAGCAGACTTTATCCCATGGTAATTTTAGCAGCTGCAGCTATGTTGGAGAAGTTGACTGCAGCTGAGAAGAGGAATGGGGCTGCAGCGCAAGGACCAAGCGCCAGCCTGCGCGGGCAGAGCAGGCAGGTCCGCCCTGCTCGCTGCTCCGGGCTGGCGCAGCACGTTGCTCTGCTCCACAACCTCCCGTGGAAATGCGTTTGCCTGCTCACGTGCCAATTAGAAACTACCCGGGATGGAAAATTGGGCTTTGTCTTTTCCAGGCTACGGTGTGATATTTAAAGCATTTTTCTCCCTACATAGGCATGTGCTCTCTCCCGTAAAGAAAGAGGTGCAAGCAAGGAAGCACTGCCAGGTTACAACCACAGGCAAGTGCTCCACGGATAAAGTCTTTTGCATTGCTTGCAGGGGGTTGCGTGTGTGTACACCCCCCCATGCCTGTGTGTTCGGTGCTCCTGGCTGGGCGTTGGGTAGGGGTGTGTGTAACTGTTTCAATACAAGCTTTTGGGGGCTTCTTTCTTAAAGAAATCTTTCAGGGAGCTTCAACTTTTTGAAAAGGCCATTCTAGAGGAGAGCTTTTTGTGCTGCACCTCTCTGTCTCTCTCCCCCTCCCCTCCCAGATGACCATGATTCCTTTAAACTCCTTTGAAAATATCAGCTTTGATAAATAAATCAAACAGCATTGTACTTCAGAATCACTAATGGGATCTGGTGCTGGCCAGTGAGCAACATGTTTCCTTTGAAACCCTTGCAGAGAGGGAACCAGTTGTATTATAAACCTTCTGTCCTCGTGGCATTTATATTTTTGGAGCAAGACATTTCATTTTTCTGGGAACTCATGGCATTATTTTCTTTTCGGCATGCAGAAGCTGGGAACAATTGTGCCAG
Source organism: Phoenicopterus ruber ruber (assembly GCA_009819775.1). Taxonomy (NCBI): domain Eukaryota; kingdom Metazoa; phylum Chordata; class Aves; order Phoenicopteriformes; family Phoenicopteridae; genus Phoenicopterus; species Phoenicopterus ruber. The sequence continues at coordinate 8,149,164 of CM020219.1, forward strand.
GAGAAACAGCCATGCAGCCCTGTTGGTTCCTGTTGAAGCATTTCTGGATCACGTAGAGCTTTTATAGCCCTGTGACTGGTGGTAGCATCTCTCCATATACTGAGTAAAGACGGACGCCGGTGTGGGGAAGGCCAGTAGTGCTTGCTGTTTAACACAGTAGGAATGAATGTGCATAAATGGAGTGAAATATAGGGCTGTCCGTTGTGTGTGCTTCCAGTCAACCCTCTTTTGCTTTTCTTGCCTATAGGATGGTGGGTGCAGGAGAGTTTTATGGAAGGCTGTACTATAGATGTCTGTAAATGTATTGCTTTCCTATGCAAGGCCGCTTCTGTTCCAGTTCAAACGTACTTGTAAAAGGATGACAGCAGACAAGACCCAGCTGGAGTAAGGTATTAACACAGTGAAACAGGCATTAGACTGGCTGTTTTGGGTGGCCTCTTCATTTCAAGGATAGTTTTGATAGGATGGTTCAAGGCACAAAGTCTGCTAAAGCCCAGGTAGATTTGGACCAAAATAGCACTGCACAGTCATTGCTGGGAAGGGATCGTTCATCTTTTTAATGGAACTATTTTGGGGGCTTAGCTAAGCTCAGAAGGAGCTGGTAGGTGAGATTTTGGTAAATTCCAGCTGAGTTTCCCTCTCAGGTTCCATAAGGGGTGCCTGCAGGACACCTCCCAGAAAGCATCCAGTCTTGGTGTGGAGACTCTGTCCTTTCCAAGTAGACTGTCCCAGTGGTCACAACCACCTAAATAGGTGGCTTATTTTTTTTAAATTTCATTTTTTAAGTGTCTCATTTCTAACTGGAACTGGTCTGAACTCAGCTTCTAGCCACGAGCGTTTTGTTAAGCCTCTCTCCTAGATTAAGAATCCCTTTTAAGTGCCCGTTATCTTCCCCATGTGAAGAGAGTGTAATCAACTTGCCTCCCACTCTCTCCCTTTTGAGACTAAGAAGGTTGATCTCCCTGTCTGTCGCTAAAAGGTCTTTTCTAAACCTTCCATCAGAGCTTCACTTGGGTATCTGCGGCTGAAATGGGACTGTAATCACTAAGTGAGTCTTAGGCTAAAGTGATTTTCTAAAGCATGACATGAAGCATTAAGGATTTCTTGGCCAATACAGAGCGAAGTCTTTTTTCATCCAGTTTCCCGACTCTTGCCTTTTTATGTTTGTTCCAGTGTTTTGAACACTAAGGTGCAAAATTGATTCTGGATATATCACCCTACAACGCCAGGAGACAGGTGCGTTGGCTGGGGGTGCAGATCCCTTTGTCAAGACCAGAATATTAACCGTTCTCATTCATTTCAGGTCACACTGGAGGAAGAAGACGAAGACAGACACGCCTGCTGGCAGGGGCCAGGGAGACTGCGAGTTCAGCTTTGAACTCAGGAAAGCCTAATGCTCAGTCTGTCTGCTGCAAGTGCCGGTGTGGTAGACACAGGGCAGAAGGTATTTGACAGAAGGTTATATTGGTTCCATTTTGGGGATAGTAACGGCTTCTCATTGCCTTACCTGTGCTAGGGAAACAGTATCCTGAACTCTGACATGAAATTCTCCATGGGTAAGATAATCTGTTTTTTCCCCCCATCCCAAGGGTATAAAAAATACTGCATATTAAAAGAAAAAGTTAAAAAAAAAGATAAAAAAAGATGGACAGCTCAGGAAAGAGAACAGGCAGGAGAAACAGCCCGCATTGTGTCCCCTTAAGTGATGCTCAAGCTGTTGTCTGTAATCCACCCCTCTGCATCTTGAGAGCGCTGGAGCTCAGCAGATCGTGCAAGTCCCGAATGCCTCGGTTCTTGCAGCCAACATGGGGTTCTCTGAGACAGCCGAGGTGTTGGGGATCAGGGTTAATCAAGAAATTCCAAGCCTGGAAAATCTTACCCTGTCCCTGTAATATGAACTTCAGAAACTGTTTCTGTCGTCAATGCTGGAAGCTGCTGCTGCAGAGCAAGAGCAGGAGAAATAGCTGTTAAATCAACATTAGATTAATATTTATAGTGCGATCTGCCTTCACATTGATACTTACAATCTATCCTGATCCCCGATGCAGGAGCTGGATCTGCCTCCCCTGCAACACTCTGTGTTACACTAATGCTGTCCAGAACATGCTCGCATTAGAAAATCCCCACGTCGAAAACCTCCCGTGTGTAGAACTTGGATGACTTCAAGCGGCCATTGAGGCATGTTGGCTCCTTTTTTTGAAGCAAACTTCCACTGACACAGTGCAGACCTAAAGTGCGTGTAGTGGGATGGGGATTGGGACTGGTGGTGGGGAATGCAGGAGCAAGTGAAGCCCAGAAAACGGTTTAACGGTGACTTGTCACACGAGCGGTTTGTGCGGACGGCTTTGCTACTGACTGACTCATTCCTGGGGATGAAGGAGAAATGCAGGGAGGAAGCAAACCCAAATATTGCCCTGTGCAGTAAGAATTATGGTGGTACATAACATACATAGACATATGGTGTATGTCTAGTTATGCTCTTGACAGTACCTAAAAGTGCAAGGAAACATATCGTGTACCCTCTTGTTACCAGTAGTTTCTTTTTCAACCCAGTTAGTTACTGGTTTATATTCCTGTTTATCTTTTATCAAACATAATAGGAATAAAGCTTCAAGATTTTTAATAACTATATCAAGAACGTAACAGGCAAACCCTCTTTTTTCCTAGTAGCAACCCTACCTTCCACTGAAAAAAGAAGATAAACTCTCAAACTTTCCTTGTGTGGGACATAAAAACCTTCAAATAATCTGTGGCTGCCAACTTATTTTTCAGGATCCACATTAAGGAGAGGTCAAGGACTGAATAACAAGAACCAGAAATGTGAAGACTACAAATGAAACCAAGGGTAGAGCTTTGGGCCTGGCCACTGTGATTGCTTTTTGAGGGGAAAGGAAGCGTGTACAGTTGCAGATTTAGCAGTAGGAAGTCAGGCATGCTTCGTCTCTGAAAGGATCAATGAAATAGGGAGTTTTCCTTCTGGAGACCATAAAAATAATACAAATTATGAGATGAAAGAGGGTGCTTCAGAAATAAATGTATAAATATTACTTGTCTACACTACTAACCCATCATCTGTTTTGGTGAGTCATATTAATTAGCAAGCTTTGATTTCCTAGAGACAGCCCTGCTAATGAGAGTACCTTGCATCCTCCTGGTGAGCAACTCAAGTCAAACATTCATAACAAGCAAATGTGTTGGCTGTGACAGGTCATGGTTAGCATGTGGCCATGAATGTTTTGCAAAACAAAATGTCCCCTAGCAACTCATTAAGTATTTTTTTTCCTTTCTGTCTTGTACATTCTCATTAATTTGCTAGCTCAAGGCTTTCTTCTTGTTTGTTTTGTTTTAATTTTATATCCATGCTCTCTCTGAGAATCTTTTAACTACCTGTCCAATCTCAGCCTGTAGAAGAAAAACTTTGTCAGAAAGTTATGCCATGAAACCTTCCTGCAACAGCGAAAGGATGACCGGATGACCCGGTTGCTCATATCCCAGCCGAAACCGTCACTGGAGGTAAACTTCCAGGTTGGAAAGTTTATTTTATCCTGATGATGCTGAATGCTCCTGGTACCTTCTGCTCTGATCTCACACAGACACGACTGTGGCAGTGCCTGTGCTGTGGAGCTGCTAAGTGGGACTGTCCAGGAGCCAACAATATCCAGGACACAAAGCAAAAACGACTCGTCTGAAAAGTGAAACCTTCATCCTCTTTGGAGAAGGCAGGAGAAAACATAGATGGACATTTGGGAAATATTGGCTCCTGTCATTCATGGGAGTAAATTCTCCAAGGTGGCTTGTGGGTGGCAATGAACAGGTTGACCCTCATCTTAATAAGCAATATTACAAGTTTGATTTTTTTTTTTTTAATTGATTTAAAACTTGCCTATTTTTGAAGCACTTTATGGCTGTACACTTCTGTTTCTCAGTGCTGCCGTCAGACTCGAGGAACCACTGCGGTAATAAATTCCACAGATAACTTTGACTTGGGGCCAAGTAAACTTTTTGGGAAAAAATGAAACAAAACAGAGAATTAAGTGGTAGAAACCTACAGGGTCTGTTTATTATATTTTTGGTGAAGGAATTAAGTGCATAAAAGTGCTCCTTCCTTTAGGATGTGTGTCTAGTGCTGTGTTATACACAGGAGCCCTAGACCTGCAATTTGTCATTTGCTTGTAGTTTGTGCATGGTCCAGTTTTAATCCTCCTTGTCCTGCAGATTGTAATGAATTCCAGTTGGGTCCAGTTCCAGATACGAACAACCCTATGGTCTCCCAGTAAACGGGTTGTGCAAACGAACTAGATGAACAAACTACATTTGGGTAGGAGAAATTACCCCTGTGGGCTAAATTGAAAGTTATTTATAAGGTGGGATTGAGGAATAAAGAGATTACATAGCCATCTTTGTGCTTAAATGAGGGTGTCAGAAGCAAAATTCGTTACCTCTCTTCTTCATTCCTCCTTCCGCTCTGCTCTCTCCCCCCAGATGGAAATATGCAGGTTGGTTTGTATTTTCACGCCATGGTCTGGTTCGCATGGTCTGGGTTCAGGGTGCTGTGCTGCCCCGCATCCCTGTACCAGCCCCGTCCCTCTGATGGGCTCTTGGCCCTTCTGTGCGATGGGGACTGACCCGTCCCGTGCCTGGTGGCAGGGTGCGGATGGTGGAAGGGACGTTCCTGCGAGCGGCGGCAGTACGAGCCATCAGTCTGAAGCAGCAGCCCGCAGACGTGCATGAAAATGTGAGGCTTTCTACCACGGGAGAGAAATGACTTCCACAAAATGACTGTGGAACAGCATTAAATTCGAGTAAAGAGCTGAATTAATCACAGGCTCCATCAGTGCGCTGGGGAGGATGGCACAGATGAAGGAAAATGAACCGCCGCTGAGAGCTGAGCCAGCACCCGGCTGATGAGGTGCTCTCCTCTCTTCCAAGAGACTTGCAAAAGGATTTTTCTCCCCCTTGGAAGTAAGGTGGCTTTTCAAATGTGGGGAGGAAGATGACAGTAAACATATGTTCTGCTTCCCGTTAGCTGCTGTCTGAGTTTTTGCTCCTCCTGCGTACGACTGATTCTTGATTTGTTTCCACACTTCTCTTGCTGTGCCCAAAAGCAGGAACGAAAGGGCAGAGGAACAGCAGAAATGTGAAGACCAAGAAGAGCATTCACCACCCACAGGCCTTACTTTTGGTTTTTTGGTAATGTTTTTATGTTGGGCAGGCCTGCAGGTGATGAGAGGATTTATTGATCTAATTCCTTGTTCCTACTTAGTCACCGTGTCCTTTGGTCTCCTGCTTCTCCAAAACACGTCTCACAAGCTCATTTCAGCCGTCAGCTGGAACTTTACTGCTTCCGTGTCTGAAGTATTTCTGCCTGTGCTCCCTGATAACTCCCACATCTCTAACAGCATTTATTCGCAAGAAGAGATATTTCTGGACCAGACACTGCGTTGCTTTCAGAGCTTTGGTGCAACACAGCTTCCCGGACTCCTTCCTTCCTCTGGGTACCACTGGCCCACAAAGGCGGTAGGTAGAAGTTTAGCTAATTCCTATGCAGTCAGAGAGGTGTTTACACTCCTCCTGCAGTACACTCTAATGAAGAATTACCTCTTGACTGGCAAACAAGGTGCAGTGTAGTCCACAGACGGGCTGATGTACTACTGGTCTACTATAAAATGGTACCAACTGCAATGAAGTCTTTAGAGGTTTGCAAAGCCTTAGCAGTCATGTATTCTTCATGGCCAGACCTAGACTTAGGGCTCTGGTTTTAAATAGTGCCTCTGGGAGGCACAAAGAAAGAGAAAGCAGAGACCTTGTTTTATAATCCTCTCTTCACAGATCTTGGTCGCAGTCTTCTTGAGGCCTCAGTACAACTCAGAGATAGGAGCAGTCTCAATGGGATGTAAAAGCTCTTATGCAGGTAGTAGACACTGCTGAAATGGGGCTCTGGGCTGTTGTGAAATACGGTCTTGAAAGGTCTGTATGGGACTTTACATATCTAATCTAATCCCTTATCTTGTGTTCGACAGTAGTTGACTCCTTGCTTATGCTGCTCTGCAGAAGATGGAGGCTCCATGTGGTGTATTCCAGTGCTTTCATTTTACCGAGCATTTCAAAGCTGTCCCTAAGGGAGACTTGAATTAGGCCTTACTGCATTTTAAGCCTATTGGTCTATCCCCATAGACAGAAGAGTTTTACAACCTTTATTTGCGTATTATCTTTTACATGTTGGCAGGCTCGTCCCTCCCCATCTCTTCTTATCCTCTCCAGACTGCAGAAACTGCAGCTGTAAAAGTCTGTTTCTCAGCAGGCTGGCCGTGGCTCTTGGAAAGGCGTCCTTTGCTCTCTCTGGCTCGTACTGAGCCGCGGCTCTGGGGAGAATGCAGGCTAACTGGCATTTACCTACTTTTAATTGGATTGAATTACCACTTGCACTGGAGAAGCTCCAGCACTACCTTTTGGCATCTCGACAGGGTGCTTAAGCTCTAGTCATCTCTGCTCTGGTGGCGCTGCCACTTGTAGGGACACTGGCAGAGACGTAGAGGTGCCAGGACAGATTAGACCGGGCACGTTGCCCACTTGTCAAGGGGCCAGTGTTTTACCTCCTGGCTCTCTGACACCTGGAGAGGCTGATCCACCCCAGAGCAGTCCCTTGTTGCCTACAGGTAGAGATCTAATTCCTTGAGCTTTCTCCCTGCAGCTCCTGTCACGAGCTCCCATGGCTCCCCGAGGAGCCACGGTGCAGATGTCCTGCAAAAAAGGGCCAGAACACATTTTGTTTTGCCTTCCTCCCTTCTCTATGTTAACAAACCATAAAGAAAACAAAAAATCCTGGAAACTTGGGACACCTGAAGTCTTCACCATACTACCACCTGGGCTGTGATACCAGTCATGGAGGTCCCTCTCCTTAAGGAAAGGGGGAAGCAGACTCAGGTGATGTTTTCTCACACTCTGCCAGCTCTTCCATCACATGCATAGGCCAGAATATTTTCCTTGGTAGATACCAAGGCTGTTCCTCATCTCACCTTACCAATATGCACCCGTGCTACGTGCTACAAAGCTCTCCTCTTCAATTTTGTCTGCGCCTAGGCAGTGCTGGATTGATGCTTCATGGGTCTCTTGGGTGTCTCTCTCCTGCAGACCCCTCCTGTAGCTTCTCCTTTTTGAGTCAAACAAACAGTGTCACTGTGTGTCACTTCTGCGAGCAGCTGCAGGACCCAAGTCCTCTTTGGCACCTACTTTCTCCCAGCTTATTCTTGCAAACCCATCCAGTTTGCCTCCTTGTCTCATGTTTTAACTTTTTTGGACTGCTTCTCCAACTCATCATGTGCTCCTCTGTGGTGTCTGTGTACCAGAGCTCCAGGGCTGCCATATATAGAAGTGTTGGTGCGCTGGAGCAAGGCTAAACAGGAGAGCAGTCAGATTTATTTATTTTCTCTGACTGTAACATTTGCCTTCTGGGCAAGCACTGGGGACCTGCCGTGTAAGCAGTTACCATGTGAGCTCAAGAGCCAAAGTTCTGCAGTCGGAGTTATAAACAGCCCCTTATCTCTGTGCTGGACACAGAGAGTGACCTATTTAACACGTTTACCAGCCTGTTTTAAAATAGTTTTGAAAATTGCAAGTGCGTGATGAAAAGATGTGCAGAAACAGTTCAAACAACTTTTGTTTCTATAGCATCTGCTAAAAGCAGTCTCCCCCCCCCAAGGTTGTCTTGGCTTGTTACTTGCCTGCAAAGTTAGTGCCAGATGGAGTTTAATAGCAGGTACGTAATATCCTGCTGTTTAAGGGTTTTAAAATTTTTTTTCTAAACAAAAATCCACCTCTTCTGCCTTTTCTCACTTTTTAGAAGGGTCACATCTATGAATAGGCAAAAGCCTGAGTTTTGCTGTATTCTGCCAATTTGTGGTGTTTAAAAATGGCCTTACCCTTTTCTGAGATGCTGTATTTTTTTTGCTTGTTTCACTTTTCTTTGAAGTAACTGAAGTGAAAGTCCCAAATCTCGCTCAGAATTTTACGGTTATTCTCCTACCATTGCAGCTAAGTCAGCGGAGTTGTAACCATAGGTGACGACCAAAAATCATCGCAGTACTGAAGGACAAGAACTACATTCACCCTGCCCAGCAGGAACACAATTGCAGTATAGACTAGAAATTAATTTGAGAAAAAAATGTGAGCCGTTAAAATCCTGCCTCCCAACATAAATTCTCTAATTCTAAGAATCTTTTTCATATGTAACTTCATGTTAATTTGGCATTTACAGAGTGAGTATGTTTGTTGAGGGGCTAAGAGGCGAGGAGGGATGGGAAGGATTTTAGGATACAGAGGAAGAATGGCCCTGTCTCTTGTCCCTGATGAAGTTAAAGGTTAGTCAGGGGCTGAGGCAGGTCTTTGCATCATTTTTTTCTTAACTAAGACTTCAGCAAAGCTTGTTTCTGCTACCTACAGGATCACCTTATGGAAATCCAGAGTGTGACTCTTCCTCTTATGTGAGGAACTGCTCTTAGACGTGATAGGAGTGCACAAAACCTCAACACCTTGCAGCTAAAGCCGGTTTTGAGCTCAGGTCCCCCGGCCACCACTCCAAATCAGAGAATACTGGTGTTACGGACAGCTGAACCGCCAATGGGTTTCATCTAAGTTCCTTTGCTGTAAAGCTTTCTTTGCAGAGACATGCAGGCCAGTTTATTTCAGAGATGCAATGATCAAAGGCATGATGCAAAGATTCAGTGTTGCTGTGTGCTGCAGAGGAAGGCTGGAAGTAATGTGGGTCAACTAAAGTTAGAATCGTCCCCCACCTCACGAGACAGATGTGAGCTTTGAAGTCAGGGAGATTATCAACAAGACAATCCAGTAGAGCCAGTTTTTTTCTCAATCCAATTTCTAATTTGCTGACTCGATGCCCTCTCAGGATCCTGTTGCTGGATGAGAAGGCGAGCCTGCCCGGTCCTGTGACCTGCCCTTGATGGAGGTCAAAAACCAACATCAGAAAATGTAAAACACTTGAGTGAGCGATGCTGCAGCATGTTCCTGGAAAAGCGTTCTTCCTGACCAAAAGAGTTTGTGATCAATTTAGACTGAAGATCAAAGGAATTTAGGGTCCTTATATTTGCCTGCTGTGTCTGATGTGGACTGCAGGAATACTCGCAGCTCTAACATCTTCTATTTATTCATTTTAGCACTTTGGCTTGTGCATTTTGAGGCTGCCGGCAGGATGGTGACTCAGTACAACCATCCCGTACAGCTGAAGGAACCCTGTTCACAGAATAAATGGTCTTCCATAGCAAGACCTTTATCTCTGCCTTGCACTGCAGATGGTTGATGGCTTGTTTGGGAATAAGACACTGGTCTGTCTCCTGGATGTCCTCCCTCACCTCCCTTAGCTCTTCAGAGGTGGCAGCTGTGGTTAAAGAGCACAGTAGAGGCCTGGTGAAATCCAGATCGCCCAGAAACTGCAAAGAGCAGCTTTGGTGAAGCCACAGTTTTGCACCTATGCGTGCTCACTACCTCTCTGTCACTTTTTCTTCTTTCCTGCCTGGGAGAAGATAATCAGCTCGGTTCCTTTGTACTGTTTTGATGAGTAACCCTATTATTGGGGAAATCCCTGACGTATATGTCTGGCTTTTCAGACTGCTCCCTACTGCAGACTCATAACTTCTAAGTGACAGATGACTACAACACAGTCTGTAATCCATGTTATCAGTGAAATAGGCTCTGTTCTAGAGATGCTATCTTACCTTTCCAAATAGTCTCATGGCAACATTTGCTTACAAGTTTCAGCTTAATGGATTGCTGTAACAGCTTGGGCTGTTATCTCTCTGCAAGTATTTTATGCACCAACTTGTGGACCTCAGCCAAGCACAGCCTGAACCAGAAACCACTGGGCAGTGAGGACCCATTCTGCCGTGCCCAATATCTGTTACAAACCAGCAAATGCCTTGACCCTGCTCCTGGTGTATTGACCCAATTAAGGCTAGTCAGGAAGGTAAACTCCCTCAAAGCGTCTCTAATGAAGGTGCTCACAGCAGTTTATGCACCCAGAAGCTAACTTGTGTAGAGGAGGCTCACTGCTCCGGATCACCACCCTGCGTTCATTCCTTCCACATCTGTGTGACACCAGGTGGTATTGACTTGATGGGTTACCTTGGCCTTTATAGGCAAGTTTGCCTCCTTTCCTGTCACTCCATGCAGGCAGAAGGACAGTGTTTATATGGGGCATGGATACAAGCATGAACCATCTGCTTGTCTGCCTTCTGTTGAAGATCCTTACTTCTTCTGCAGGTGGAAGAGGACAGCAGCTGACAAAATAAGACTTTTTCTGGATAGAGAGATTGGAAGAAGGGACTACAAGGCAAATATTGAAGTTAACTCTTTTGCACAACAAAATGGTGGGAGATATTTGGATTTCTGGATTGTTGCTTTAAAGATATCAAATATGAGTTCCCTCATACCCCCACTTGATCTCCCACCTCTCTCTCCAGTTCATTCCTCATGTTCTCTGCCTCCTGGTTTCACTCTTCCTATTTCCAAACCAGTTTACATCCCTGTCTGTAACTTGTCCCTTTACATGTTAATCCCTCACTTTTTCCCACCCACCTCTTGCCACTTCTGCAGTTGAAAGAGGACGAGGTGCTTCCTCTTCCTCCAGCATGCCCAGGCCCAGTAGGACATATTATCAATAAGAGGTCCATCACTCCCATCCAGACCTGGAGCTGCCCACAGTGATGTCCAGTTGAAATGGCAGGGAAAGTCTCATCTTCCATGGGAGCTGAGAACAGGGTTCTTGGTATTTTAGATGTTGAAATGCCAAAAATCACAAATATGAATCTTCACGTGGTGAAGAACAGCGTGAAAGAACGCACTGTTGGTAAATGCTGATCCCTTTCTACCTGCTGGCATCCCACAGCATGGGTGTGCTAGAGGTTCTCAAATAAAAGCTTAAAAATCCTTTCTTCTCTCCCAGATCTGGCAGCGAGGACGAAGCCAGTATCTTCCTGGTTTTTTGTCCCCCCCCCCGCTTGGAAGCCACTAACCTGTTTGGCTTTAAATGCTCCCCAAAAGTGTTCCCTGAGGCAGCTATATGAACACTTCAGCACAAACACTTAATGTTAAACTGAATAATAGAAAGAGTTGGGCAAGCTTAACACCAAACGGTGTTGTAAATCAGGCCTATAATCTGAGCAGGTCTGGCACATAATTAATCTTTGGGGAGTCTCTGGGTAGCAACTTGCAGGTCATTAGTCAGTAAACTCCCACAGGTCTCCGTGGGTTTGGGATTAAGCTCTGTGTGTGAATAATCATCTAATTAATCACCTCAGGCAGGGGTTTTAGAGACCTTCAGTCCCTGCTCTTGGGTGTAAGGTTTAAACATGCTGTGCTAAAGTTTCACTATATAGTTCACCGCCAGCTCCAGATGTGTCTGCTCAGACCACGTCTTACTGGCACTGGGAAATGCCAAACTGAGCACCAGGAGGCAGGAACAAAGCATTTTCCCCATGCTTTGCGTTGCTGCCCTGTGCAGAGAGGGCGGCAGTGCCTGGAGGAGTAGGTCCTGGTTTCCTGTCGTCTCTGCAAAGTGCTGCTGTCAGGAGTCAAGAGAAGTTCAGAGAGGAGGTGGTTTTCATCTCAGGTGATGCAGGAGGGTTTGAAGGTCTCATTTATTACAGAGGTAAACTCTTCTCAACCATGAAATGAGCCCAGACATGTTTGCCTTGAGATGATTCTTGAAAATGATAAAACATTAGAGCCTTTTTCTAGGTTAACTTACACAAAACTTTATGGCAAAGGCTACATATGGCAGACCACTACAGTCTTACAGATATCTATAACTCTTTCTGATTCAAGTTATCTGTATTTGAGAACTCTCTTGCCAGAATTAATGTTGCCTTCTCAGGACCAAGTACAGCTGTGAGCTCAACATGTGCTTCAGCCCCATTTTTGAGCACTTTTGCATCTTGCTAAGGAGAACCAGCCGGTGGGTTAAGGGTGGTAAGGCCACGAGTGATTTCTCCTCTGGGTTGTCCGCTGAACGCGGGCTGTGAAGCGTCACCCAGAGTTGTGACTCTGAGTGGAACTCCGGCTCATCTTCTCAACGGGTGCTCCTCCCTCACCCACGTGAGCAGAGAGTGCTCCTGCTCATCTCGCCCTGGTGAGGACAATGCTCAGCAGCACAGCTGAGCTCTGCAACTGCTGGCCGCAGCAAGGCCAACAGCTAATGTCATTTGAGAGAGTCAGTTTCTCCTTCGTTAGAGAAAGCTCTCCAATAACAGTGTTCACCAAGAATAGAGCTTAGCCTCTAGATGTGGCTGCATGCCGAAGAGCACTCAGGGAAGCCCCTGTTCTCTTGGTAAACAGCAAAGAGAGAGCTGAAGTCAGAGCTGTGGAGATGTATTCCGTCTTCTGTAATTTTGACTATTGTCTTAAGAAACTGGAAAAAAATTATGATGCAATTCTGTAAATACAAGCTTTCCAGGCAAATGATTAAAAATATGTCTTTGAAACTCTTCAGCAGATAAACTTTATAAAAAGTGTCTTCTAAAATTGTTCCCTGGAAGGAAACCATTGCCCAGTTTCTGCTCTTTCACTCTGCTGCAGCTTGCTAAAGGCGTTTTTAATGCCGTTACAGTGATTTAAGTAAGAAGAAAACTAGCATTAATATTCATAATAGAAGCAAATATCTGTTTTAAAGGTACTGCTCTCCACAACAAGGCCATGGATCTAATAGGCTTTTACTGTATTATCAATAGCACAATGCTGCGGCATTGATCCACAGCTATAGGGAACAATCCAATTACTGTTCAATTGAGTCAAAGCAATTAGTCAGCTTAGGCCAGGGGGGAATGCAATCAGCTGAAAATGTTCAACAATCACATTTGCAGAGAGCTGAAACTCACATTTTCTTTCTTTCTTTCTTAGCTGACTCAGAGATCTCATCCTCACTAATGAACATGGGCAAAGCAACAATTCAAAACATGGTGGAAACCCCAAAAGTCCCTTCGAAGTCGGTGGCCAAGGTAATGACGGCTTGTGAATGAGATGCACAAACTCATGGGTCTCTCTGTACTCGATCCTCCTTTAGCGTGCGCTTAACTGCTAAAATACATTCACACTAGTTTTCAGACTCTGATGCTTATTTTCTCTGTTCAATTCTTTAAAAAAGGAAAAGCAATTATGAACATTTATTGTTAGATCTGAGGTATAAGGACCTAAACGGTTGTTTAAGTAGTGGTGGATGGGAATGTAAACTTGGGATCTTTTGGGACTGGCTAAGCAAAAAACTCCTTAATCAAAGCTTTTCCTATAAATTGTATGTGCTTGTGCTGAGGTCACTTACAGTTTCTGGAAAGGTTTTCTCTAAACCGTTGTTGTTGTTGGTTGGTTGTTTTTCTACATGGCACTGCATTTTGGTGATTATGTTGCCTGTGTTAAGTAAGAGATGAAAAGATTCCAGCTGCAACATTATGCCTGAGTATCCTGTGTTCTTCCTTGTAGCTTTATGATCTTTTGAAGGCAGGATTAACATAACCAAAGCATTAAAGACCCGAATACTTTAGTCTCATGCTGAATAAGTAGTTGATACTTTATGGGTCTGACTTCTGTTTCACAAGTATTATACTCCCTTTGACTTCTTTTGGGATTGTTGCTACTCAGACTAACAGCATGCAGCATCCAAAAGATCTTGTTTCTAGTTGAAAGAACTGGAAGGGGGTGCTTCATAAATCTACAGTGTTGCTTTTGCCAACAAAAACTGAATAGAGTGCAACTGCTCCTGTCTGAGGATGATCTCCTTACATGTACTTTCTGTTAACATGCTTTAGTACCCTGAAATAATTGACTGAATGGTGCTCTTGTGTTTTGTGATGGAGAAGAGCTGACATGGTGCTACTACGTAAGAACTGACAAAACACCATTTGAATAGTTTAACTCTGGAAATCCTAATCTGACACAGGTGTTCTTCAGGCATGGTCTGCTGAAAAGCTCTGGGGCTTGATTCCATTACGTTGAGAAAGTTAGAAGATAACTTGATTTTTCCAAAGGTTGAATGTAACCTGGGTTTGAGCAAAACAGGCCCAGGAGAGTTTGTAATATTATAGATGTGATTCCTTCTGCACTCAGCCAAAGGAAAGACCGTCCTAAAGCCAAAATCTTTTGAACTCAGGTCATCATCTGATAGGGAGATTATATTGTAGTACCCTCTAGGGTGAGGCTATAACCCAAAACTGCCCTGTCTTGTGTTGGATTTCTCTGAATTAAGTAAAAATGTAGAAATAATGCACACGTCGGGGTTTCTTGAAGGCTGAAGTACAACTGGGTCATGGCAGCTCTTTTGGAATTCAGCTTTTTGCCCGCATCTTTGTCTGAGATGTTGTCTGGAGAACGTACTGGGGACTGCTCTTGAGATAGATAGGAAGCCTCACTTGGGACAGCCTTTTGTGCAACTCTTTAAAGTTAGCTCAGGAATCTATCAAAGTGAGAGCTTGTCTGGGTAAAGGAGAGTAGTTAAGGGTTTTCCTGTCTAATTAACAGGTTGAAGGCACTGATGTGGAATGGAAGAACTTGGGCTCACTTTCAAGCTAATGTACTGCTGTATGTGAAAATACTTCCGCATTAATAACGAAACGATCAGTTTTACAGACTCTCTCTTGCCTCTAGTGTTGGTAAAAAAGCTTAATAAGCCCTTATCTTGCATCTTCACACCAGAATGGATTTATAGGATGGGGAGGGGGGAGTGGAAAAGAGACCTCAAGGGGTCTCCCTCAGAACACCCCACTGCAACGTCAGCTGTTTTGGTTTATACCACCTCTGCAGCTGGATCTGGCCACTGTGTTCTACTGAAGGGGAAAAAACCGTCATTATCCTTTGAAATTCTGAGTGAATACAAAGTCTTTAAGTATGAAAAAGGCTTTTTCTTGCTTCTTAGGTTATCTTGAGACTTTTTCTGAGTTCTGCCCATTTGTGTTCATGCATTCCAAAGAATTTGGCTCTGGAGTTGTAAGCAACTGTTGTAATGCTAAGTTAGAAATATTTGGGGAAGACATTAAAATAGTATTCTAGAGGGTTTATGACACGCTGTGCCATTATGTACTGCTATATAAAAGTTGAATAAGAAATCAACTGAATGAGCTGCACTATTCATGTGAGGCTTGCTAACCTATGAATAATGTGATCACCCCAGACACAGCATTGTCAAGGTTTTATAAGCATCAATAGACTATTTTTATCCATATTTGCATGTCTTAAATGGAGGAAAAAAGCTACTAAGGTTGTAAAGTCAAACTTTCAGCGTTAAAAAACTTGTCTCTGGGTTCTGCATTTCTTTTTTTTTTTTTTTTTTTTTGTTTGGATGTTGCTTGCCTGTGGTATGAAACGCTGAGTTTTCCTTTAAGAAGAGAGCAAAGAGATTGGGTAATGCTACACTGACTCCATGTATCTTCTGTGGATGAGTCTTCCTATATTGCATGGATCCATCAAACACTTGTAGTATGTGAACACCATGAAAGGAGCTTGTATCTACTCAAGGCAGTGCCGACCTGCCCAGCCACCTCTCTCCTTTCCAGTTATGCTATGCATTCCTTAAAGCCTTTCTGCTCTTCACAAAGAGAGAAAGAGGATGATTTCATGACTGAACACAACTGGAGGCTGCCTTGGTGGCATGGACTTTCCATCTGCCTGGTGAATTCCTATGTGATGCTGAGCAAACCCAGCTCTTCCCATGTAGCCACCAGCTGTCCTCAGCTTTCAGGACCACTGAGAAAACTGCAGTGTGGGATGGTGTGTGACAGCTTTCTCTTTTTAAGTGAGAAATCTCTACCACCTTCCCTGCTCAACCTGACTATGCTGTTCTGAAGTTCATGTTGCTGCTCAGCTCTTGAGTTACAGTAAGCGGTAGCAGGGGCAGGTTGTCACTCATTGTGGGCCAATGCTGGAGGGAGATGAGGCATATCTTCTCAGCTGCCCCCTCGTACTTTCTAGTGCCTGTGGATGGGAGAGACAGGGGACTCAGGACTGTGCTCCAGAGGAGGAAGAAGCAGCCCCAAGCCATTCTGTGCATGCCCTATAAGCTTGTCTCCTTTTGCGATCCTCCCTGTAACGTGTACCCACCCTATTTCACTCACGCTTGTCCTCTCAGTAGATTTCTTGGCCCATACTCTCCCAATATTGGCTCCAAGGATGCATTCGCTTTGCCCTCTGTGCAAATCTGTTGTCTGCAATTTGCAGTGAAAGCGAGGGAAAGGCCCTTGACCCTCGGTCAGACTCTGTGAGCAGGTATTAGGGGGCTGACTTGCCGTGTCCATGTACTCCCCTTGCACTACTGCAGGGCAAGTTCATCAGGCTGTTACATGTTAGAACCAACTTTACTGCTAAAAACCGCAGAGCTTGTTCCTTACATGAAAGAAGTTTCTGCCACGTTCAGGACTTGTCTCTGGGAGGTCGACTGGGTGCTGTGGGAGAGCAGACTGGTTCCTGAAGGACACATGCATGGGAGGGCTTGCTAATGGCCACGATCACTAGATTTTATTTATCATAATTTCTATTTTGACTGCATCTTTCAAATCCAGTTTGCAACAGCATTTACCAGGTAAAAGCAGAGTCCTTTCCCAGCAGAGTACATACATTTTCTATGGTGGCAAAACTGACTTAGCCCTGCTGTTGGTTGCAGTTACCCTGCTAGCACAGCTGGGCTGGGGAGGGAAGGAAGCTGGGCTCTAACTGGATCCCTGAAGTGAAAAAAGTCTCTGCATGGTAAACATTTCAACCGCATTTCAACACAATTGAGGGAATGATAAACTTTGGGATAGGGAAAGGATTGAGCATGCAGGGATAGGAGAAAAGACAGGCTTTATCTCTAGAAAAGATGGTAGAAACTACTGCCTTGGATTAAAATTAAATTTTGTTGGCTTTCCCAATAGATCCAAGTCTCTGTTTGGGCAGAATTTGTACAATTCCTTTCCTGTGATCTTCTGAAGAGTTGTCTGGAGTCAGACAACTGTTGCAATAGGGGTTTGGCAATAGTAAAGTTATGTGGAGTGTCTGAAAACCTCTCCCTCTGATGCTCTTTGATCTCCACCCTTTAGATAAGACACTGCACGATACAATCGGCTTAGGCTCAGTAGCGCTCATTTAACTAAGTGGAAAGAAGCAGGAGCATGGATCATATTGATGTGTAGCGGCGTATGTTACTCAGCCTCTGGACAAAACTACTGCTGCTTATTCACCTTTGTGATTGATCGCTACTGTGTTATGTTCTTTCATGTTGTGAGTCACTTACCAGATAGGACAGCCCTTCTCTGTCTACTAAACATTGCACAAAGGTTGCTAATTGAGTGACTCACTGCAGTGTATCATTTTTAATGTCAGCACTTTTTTTGCTCATTTATCCAGGTCTCACTTTGGATGAGGTTATTGATGCTGTGGGACACTTAAGCATTTGATTACAGTGAAAGTCTCCCTGAAGGCATGACTCACCAAGCTGGTCTAGTAACCAAACCACAGGCATTTCTAACATGAGAAAGGACTCCTCCTCTTGATCCCGAGAGCTGTATTGTTTTCTATTAGATTGCCTCCTGCTTTGTCACATCTGACTAGGTATGCTATGTGATAACGTGATGTGTGTTTGTGCTGTGCAGGTTGCCAAGATGGGCAGAGCTGTGGAGCCCTTGAAGGCACCGGAGCCAGCCCAACTCTGCTGTCCAGCAGGTGACTTGCATATCTCATGTCCTGGGGCTTTTTGTGCCCATGTGCATGGAGGTATGAGAAGGTGGCTTTGAGAACAGGAGCAGCAAACGTATTAAATGTAGCTAGGTTGTTTGATGTAGTCTGTCTGTTGTTTCCTGGGCCCAGAAAACTTTTTTCTTCCATGGCTGTGATCCTGCTTTATGATCTTGTACTTTATGACCATTGCTTGAGGTGTCTCGGCCCTTGGTGCAGCACAGTGTGCAGAGCCCAGGGGAATTCAGAGACAGCTGGTACATCTACGTTGCAGAGCTCGGAGCTGGGCAAGGAAACAACTGAGGCCTAGAGGCAGCAAACGTTTGCTAGGGCATTTATTTGCTGCTGCTAATACAATAGTGCTGGTGTATCTACATTCTGATCTGGAGCTAGCTCTGTTCATCTCGCATCCCACATGTTAGGGATAGGCCCTGGGTGTCTCAGTGATCTCTCTGCAAAATTAGGAAGTGTTGTTTATTCCTCCCTTCCTCATCCATGTCCTGGAGAAGTGTGATTCATTAAAGATGCTCAAGTCCCGAATACTATGGGGAGAAAATCTACAGCTGTATGGAAATGGATTGTGAGGACACAGAAATATCTGCTTTGCAGTGTCTCTGCTGTCACTGCATTTCTTGTGGATTCTTTTTTCCATCCACGGTTCACTAAGTTTATGCCATCTGCTAGGGGATGTTCTAGGGAAGCTTTTAGTGCCCAAGGCTGTGCTGTGCTCCCACAACGTGGTGGGAGTTGGTATCATTAGTTGCATTGCTTGGTTGAGAAATTGCTGACGGGAAGAATCTGCACCAATTACAAGTAATGCATGCTGAAGAGTAAAGACTGGGCAGCATGTCAGATTGCTTAAATCTGTTCCAATACAGTTTTGTTGGACGCACATTTCTTGAGGTCTCTGGATTCCACTAGACCAGGTTGCTCCAAGCCCCATCCAACCAAGGCCAGGTTGGATGGGGCTTGGAGCGTCCTGGTCTAGTGGAAGGTGTCCCTGCCCATGGCAGGGGGGTTGGAACTAGATGATCTTTAAGGTCCCTTCCAACCCAAACCATTCTATGATTCCTGGTCAGCATCTCTGAGATGATTGTCTGGCCTTTGCCACCTCAGCTTTAGCATGATATCAGGCAGCAAAATAGAGCTCTTCTAGGCCCTCCTCTATTGCCTGGCATTTTGACTTCTAGACACGTTGAACTCTAAGAGGAGTTCTGTGCTCAGAGAATGGGTCTGAGCAAAGAGACCACTCTGATCTTTAAGATGAAGAGACCTCTTACACGTGCATGAAGTGGGAAGCATGCAAAGCTCAGATGAGTGCCAGGATTATTTTTAATGGATTCCAGAGAATGTGTCTGTGCTTAGGGACTTTTATACCTGAACTATAAGGCATGAAGTCTTGATATCAGAAGAAAATGCTTTCTTACTCTTCTTCCCAGGTAGATTCAGTTTGTGGTCCTCTGTTATGATGAGTTTGGCAAAACAAGTCTTCTCATGTTACCACAGTTCAGTTCAGTTGCCACAAGAACTCCTGTAGAGACAAAGTTGTGAGAGTTTCTGGCAAACTTGGTTTAAGGAGTCAAAGCCCATAGCTCTGCAGATGAATTACCTGTACCATGGATAGGGAATACAGTGCTCTCTATATATCCACAGCAATTTGTAGATGCTGCTTGTATCCTTTTTTTTTCACTATTAGCCAATAGTACTGCCTGATTTATTTAAAGTGTCCCTCATGCATGATTAAAAGTCAGCAAAGTCAAGGGGTCCTCAACAAAGTTAAGATCCTCTAGAATGTGGTCAGTAGCTGTCTGAAGGAATGAACAAATAAGCTGAAAACAAAAACATAATTTAGCCACAATACAGGTGCCTCTATATCAGCCAGGAATTTTTTATTTTCTTCTATTATGTTTTGTTATAAGCTTTATTCATATTTGAGTCACATGCAGGAGAAGTTTCAGATCTTTCATGTCAGACTATAAAGAAACGTAAAAGCAATAACTTCTTCCAAATATTGTGTTCTAACCTTCATGTGGTTTGTCTGCTATTATCCCGCTGATGAGAAATAGTAATTCTCCCCAATGTATTTACATGCTGCATCCTTTGAACTCTCGGTGATCTGCAAGCGTTTTAGCTCCTCATAGAAAGAGTCATTCTCTTGCTGTCTTGTAAACAAATTGAAGAATTAACTGTACACGGAGAGAAAAGAGATTATTTTTATTCTTTTACAATCAATATTGTGGAAAGATTTTGAGTGGAGGAAGGGATAAGACAGCCAACAAAAATGTCTCCCCACCTCAGTATTTGGCTCAGGAGTATGTCTCCATTTTTAATTAACCACGAGTGTTTTCAAGTCCAGATTTGCTAGTCTTCTATATTGCAAACTTGTGTGAGAGCCAGAATTTGGCTTTCTCTGGGTGTTTGTGTATTCAAGCACGGTGGCACTGTCCCAAACTCTTCTTTGTGTGGTTTCTGACTACCAGGCTTGGCTGGAGTCAACTGAGCTCCAGCCCAGCTCCAGCTGCAGAAAGCCTGAGTTTTCTTGAGCACAAGAAGTCCAAAGATGGAATGAGACCTTCACGTGGAAGTCCCACAGCACACACAGGAGTGAAGGGAGAAGGCTGCCTTCTAGCACAGTCCAGACACATTGCAAGTCTCAAAATAGTCCCATCTTCTGAAATTTCCAGCCTGATTTGGAGTCTGATGCATCCTTGACGTAATGGTAGTGACAGTCACAAGCAGCTGTGTGCTTGGATGTCCACTCACATCAAATGCAACAACTAGACTGCATTCTGGCAGAAAGTCTTCAGGAACACTGAGATAGGCAATGATAACAACGGTTTACCAGACTTTCAGAACTGCTACCTTATTCACAACTGCCAGACATTCTTAGAGTAAGTCAAGTATTTCATCTTGTAAGATACTGTTTTCCTAGTTCTATTACGGGACTCTCTACAGACCTGTGGCCTGAGTACACCATATTGTGGGACTGATTTTTATTTGAGGGTAGGAGGAGGTTTCAGCCAGCTGTGTTCCATATCACAGGGCCTTCAAGGCATCTTCCTGATAAACTGGGTAATATTTTTGTAAAGCTGTAGCCAGAGGCACCTGGCATCTGTTCAGGTTAACATGCCAAGGATGTATAGCTGTACACCAAGGGTATTTCTTATCCTATGCAGGCAGTGTGTCTGCACAGTTCTCTACAGGCTCAGGATGACCCAAGAGAGTTGTGTCCATCTCAGACGGTTTCCAGAAGGCTAACTGTGCTTGCCTGGATTTTTGATGTCAGGAAAGGAGAGAGCAGCATTAAGCCTTTAGACAGGAATAAAGCAACTTTATGATTCTTCTGAAACCCCATAAGGAAGAGGAGATGAGGGGAAGGAACAGTGATTAAAGTAAATTTGCAGTCTCATTTAATAAGTTATGACTGGGCTAGGGAAAAGCTGGCAGAAGGACGTTTCTGAAGCCTTTAAAAACAAAACAATCCCAGCTTGATGGGAAAATCTTTGAGCCTTCCAGGAACGGCTCATATACTAACAAGGATGCTATATTTTGTTTTCTTCCAGTAACATCTATGGGTGAATCAAGAACAGGGCTCACTGTGCCGTGTGCTGTACAGCCATGTTAGGCTCTCAGACCTGGTTCTGAAGAGCCCTCAGGGCAGGAGACACGGGGAAGAAAAGGTGTAGGAGACAAGGAGGAAAAAGAGTAGCCTTGGTAACTCTAGAAAGAAAGCTAAAGTCAATTGAAGTTAAGGAGGTTTCCTAGTTCCCATCATCTGCCTTGTCTATATATTCTGCATTTCCAAATGCTTTTCTTAAAAACGATCCATTTGAAATGGTATGAATCCCCTTGTTTTCTGTAACTGGAAAGCTTTGAATGTTTCTCAGCTTCATATTGTTGAAGATCCTTGGACAAGAGGATTCTCATCTTAGAATAATCATATGCTATTGGTAAATACACACTTATCTAGCTTCTTACGTAGCTCCCTTCATCAGCATCCTCTTCCCAAAGGCTACTTAACCCTATCTATCAGCAAACTGACAATTTGCAGGAAGGTAGTTTCCCTGTGGGACGAGTCACATTCTCGCCATTGCCTGGTTCCTGAAGGGTACATATTTACAGAACAGATGATGGTGGGATGGGTTGTGATGGCTACCGAGGAAATCTCCTTTCCATTTGGTGATAGAGAATCTATCCCAGTGTATTGCTGGTATTTCTTGCCAAACAAACCTGTAACACAAAGCTACTTGTGAATAAAAGAAATGGGAATATTCTTGCAACACGGCCCTTCTGTTTCTAGGAACATTGCGGCAAACGTGTAAAAATGGTTTGTGTGGCACAGAATTTAAACAGCTTTTTAAAAATCCACCTCAAGTTAAAGCTGCAAGATAATCCAGTATTGCATAGGCTTGAAAAAGTTGGACAGATGAATTTAGCAAGGTGATTCCTTTGCCAGGCTGTAGTCTCTCTGGGAATAGGCCAGTAGGAAATATGCAGTAGAGAAGAGACTGCCAAAGTTTTCAGAGGATGATGGTGCAGAGGCAGATTCCTTTGCGGGGCCAGCTCCTGGCTCTACCCCAGGCCACCTTCCACTTGGCAGAGGTTTGCGTAGCACGGCCTGGCTGGGACCCTCTGCAGCAGAATTAGTTGTTAGGTTTCTTCATTGGGGCTCTCTAGCCTGAAATGTTCCAGCGTCTGCATTTCCTACAAAAATGTGGGAGCACATACTGTTTTGGGGGAGATACTGGGTATAGTTCACTTGTGTGGCTCTCACCTGTCTTAAAATATAAATTGTTCTATGGCTAACGAATTCTCTTAAATTCCCGTAAATAAAAGATAGGAACAGATTTACTGGTGGAAAGCATCCCAGGTCAGCAGCTTTTCTCAGCCCTAGACAACTGCCATTTGGTTGCATTACTTTCACTGATTTGTAAATATTGCAAAACATGATGAGTTTAAATTTTCATGCTTTAATGTGAGGCCATGGCCTCACAGGGGAGGATTAGGCTAGGAGCTTGAACACCAACTTCGGTAACTGTTAAAAACATACAGGAGGGACAGGGCAGGTGGCTTCCTAGGGTGTAATTGGATTTCATCAGCTGTATGGCTGGAAATGTCCTTTCCAGGTAAGAAGGTAGAAAGAAACCTCTTGACTAAAACACAGGAGTGAAACTTTTCCTTATTGAGCAGAGCAGTGAGATAATGGTCAGGTCTGAGCCCCTTTTCTCACTCCATCCAAAGAGAGGGCTAATGGGTCGTACTTGTTTTCCTTTCCCCTTTTATGTGATATCCTATTGATAGGAAACACTTTGGTTACCAATCGCAGACACAGCAGAGAAATAGCCTTTGTTTGTTCTGGCTAAATCTCTCTCAGGAACAGAGTCCCAAGCCCCCAGATAATGCAAGTGGCCTCTTGCTGCATTAAATGAGTCTAAAGCTGCCAATTGCTAGTTGTGCCAGGCTGGCCAGCCCTAAGCCCACTCACATTCATTCATTTAAGCAATTTAGACAAATTCCTTGACTCGTAAGAGAATCCTTACGTAGTTCATAGCCTTGCTTGGATGGTATAAACGCTTACAATTTGAAGTAAGGATGCTTGCTTGGTGCAGAACATTTGCTATGTTCAGATTATGTTAGCAGTTGTGAGCACCTGGCTCTTTCAGTGTATTGTGTTTGATCGTATGATTAGCCTTTTGTGAGCCAAGGAATAATTTCCACATCGACTGTCTTTTTGTGTAGTTTCTCTTTCCTAAATTGCCTGCATAGCGTGTACAAATCACACAATCAAACTGCATCTAGGACAGACTTGTTTTTTGGTTTGTGAAGACATGAAATATGTAGCCTGTATTTTGCATTCATAGCAGTCCAAAAGAAAGAGTATGTACTTTTGGAAAGCATCCTGAAGGTATTTTCAGCATCTTGATTTTTAGGTGTCTGGCTTGAGAGCTTTTTAAAAAATTTCTGCTCTGAAAAATTTGAGTAAGCAACAGGATACGGGTAAATTCAGGCAACTGCAGTCAGTAGTGACTTCAGTAATTCTGAGACTAGAGGCAAGGAGAGCTACAGGACGCGGCATATGGACAAGGACACATTGGAAGCAGTAATAGGTGGACCCTGCTACGGTAATTCCTCCACCATCACTTGGGATCTGAGAGGTGCAAGACCACTCTACTCTTTTTAAGACGGGTTTATCACACTTAAGCCAGTCATCAGGATCTGTCTTACTCTATTTGGCAATCATGGCTGTGTCAGGTGTAGGTCTCCCCTGGTTGTAGGGGTTGCTTACCATTCTCAGGAGTGACTAGGCAGGGCACTTGTACCTCCTGCATGGTCAAAAATAATGTTTTTCCCCTGCGTATCCAGTAGTAGAAGGTGAACAGCTCTAATATGGTTTTATCTGCTTCAGTGATGATAGGTGGGACTCTTACACAGAAGAGGTGTTAGCTGAGAGCAAACCTACATCAAGGTGGCAGTAGATGTTGTAGAGTCACCCATCAATGGACGTACCACTCTTCCAGGCCTTTCAAAGAGTCATGCACAAGGGGATACAGCTTGGTTTGCTGCAATCGCACTCAATGATGTGTCAAAAACCTGTGGGATCAGTGCTGGCTCTTTATGTCCACCTGTGAATATTTTGGCATGACACTTGCTCAGGGAATTCTCCAGGACTTGGCCTGTTATTAGCAGTTCTAAACCGATGATTGCTCACAAAACCTTTCTAATAGATACAGACCTTGTGTGTGTTTAATGTAAAGCCTGATTACTTGGGTTTTAGGCAGCAGGGATGAATTTCACCCAAAATGCTTTGGGATGCAAAAAATGATGTTCTCTAATTGGTTCCTGGTATTATTGCATTGGTCATACATAAGGTTTGTCTGGCCGAGAGGTGTGTATGATACGTACCGGTGCAATGATTACAGCTCTTGAGGGCTAAGATTGCTTTACTCTGACCATTGTACCTCACTGCATACCTAAGTATGCAAAAAATCCCCTGCAAGTGTTCTGTCTGTCATGTCTTATTGCTTAATGATGTAGCCAGAGGCAGACCTGACATTAAGGCCATTCTTTCCTCCCAGTCATGAATGCATCTTTAATCCCATCAGAACAGATGCATTTAGAAACTGCAGAGGGAGCTTACTCAAAGCTGTCACTTTGTTACCTTAATGAGCCCATTCTTCAATCAAGGTAGTTTATTCTCTGGGAATTCAACGATAGTGTTTGAATACTAGGTATTTATAGTGTTAGTCTCAGGCCCTTAACAGCCTAATGGCTGAAGGCGTTATGGGTAGGCTGGAGAGCATTGGCTGAGCTTTGCAATTTAGACTGTCTCAAAAAAGGACTCCTGAAAAGCTGAAACCTCATTAATTCCTCGTCCTTCTGGGCAGGACATTACTGAACAAATCATGCCAGACGAGGAGAGGGGAAGGAAAATAAAGAGTGTAAAAATTAGCGCAAGCTTAGTGCTTGCTCTTGAAGCAAGGGCTGCAGCACAGAATTGCGCTGACAGTGCTGGGATTCACCTGCCTCTGTCAGCAGCGCTGCCAGCTCCATTTGCTTTGCTTGGCTTGGCTTTGCTTGTCTTGTTTTGCCTGGACTGCTCCTTTAAAGTAGTGGGACTTGGCTGTGGCAGAAGTACCAGACTGGTGGCACGTAGTGTTTGAAGAAAAATCTCTTCTTCTATGACAGTATTTTATTTTTTCCCCAGTCCTTCTATTACCTGAACTCCTCAGTTTTCAGGAATTAGTCGGGACTAGACAAGCTAGTGAGGATGTGTGTGCTTATACTGTATATTGAACGCAAACCGGAGCCATTGTGTCAAGCCTTCATGTGTTTTCTGTCAAGACTGTCAGGACCTGAAACTGTATGGTAGATCCCCATATTCAAGCCCTGCTAATTACAGATTGCTCTCAGGTCAACATGGAGAGGCAAGAGTTTTCTTGTATCTGTAAGCCATGAAAATGCACTTGACCTGGCCATAGGGTTTCCATAGCCGCCTCCTGAGGTTGCTCAGGCTGCTTGCGCTTGCCAGGGGAGCAGAGGGCATTGCCAGCCAGCTCTCTGCAACACTTGGCGCTCAGCCCATCTTGCATGCTCACCTGCTATTTTGCAAGCTGTCAAATGTCTGCTTGCGTACTAAGAAAAGGTTACTGTACAGCTTTTAGATAAAATATTAATCAGTAGTTGAAAATTATCAATAAAAGCATCCAAGCATGGCTTTGCAAAGAGGAGAGTTAGAGCTTTACCAACACCCAACCTTTCTCACCAAGGAAAAGCTCTGCTGGTTGTCCTTCCTGCCACCACCAGCACTTTGAAATCAGAGAGCGGCTGTCAACATGCCTGCTGGTTGGAGAGGAGGCAGCAAGGCTGGCAAGATACCAGCAGTTCTTATTAGCTGATCTTGTGGGTATTCCTAATCTCTTCTAGTCATGGAGCAGACTTGTGTTTTTCTCCTTTGGGATGCCAACTGTGGATCCAGTGCTGGATGCAAAATGCTTCTTGCCCAAACTTTTTTGTCACTTAACCCGGCTAACGTTACTTCGTGTTATACTAAAAGGGAAAATTCTCCATCTTGGGTTTTACTGTTCAGTGAATAAGGGCCAACAGTGACGTCCCAGGCAGGTAGGCAGTGCTTCGCGCTACTTGTTTGGGAGAAAGGCTCAGGGCTCGGAAATTTGTTCCTCCTCCCCGCAGCTGTGCCAGCTGATCTGCAAAAAGGGGTTTGAGTGTTTAGCCTTGCATAACGGGTAGTTTGGAGGAGCCTGCTCTCATCTCAGTTTTAATCATCACACTGTCATAATGCAAATAACTTTGGGTGTTTTTGGAGGAAGGTCACTGGATCAGTAACAGTTTCCCCCTGGGAGCTCTGACATACTCGCGAGTGCATGAGAGAGAAGCTTGTGCAGCTTCTTTCTTCTTGCACTTATTGCTTCTGTCATGAAAGTGCTTGGGTATGATTTTTAAAAAAACACATTTCCTTAGGCCTTGTTCTCTTAAAAAAAAAAAGAGGCAACACTCCCTAATCGTGTTCAACAAAGCATCATATCAAAATTGTCTCCAGTCCACAGCCTTGTGCTTCAGTTGCTCTCCTCTTCCTGCTTTTAGAAATCTTTGCTGTTGCTTATGCTCCATTCATATGGAGCCCCAATGACTCACAGGAAAAAAAACCAACATAAACCCAAATCAAAACAATATTTTTGCATAAATGAAACAAGGCTGTGTGGAAGCTTGGCATCACCATTGATATTGCAAATAAGTCTTGTATATAATAATCAAATAACCTGTTGACGTTTCTGTGCCAATAAAGGATGGCACTCAGGAGGACAGTGCACCGCAAGCACCACCTGTGTCTGCTCCTACCTCACATGGGTTATTCTGGAGTCTAAAACTGTGTCTTGCATGCTGTGGCTGGAGCTCTGAATGACGTTCCTCAAAGTGTTGGCACAAAGGTGCCCTGCAGGTGACACTCTTCATACCGCGGAGACCTGGATAGGGTTTGGACTGGGGTTGTTCAGATCAGGCTCATACGCTATTTATTTCAGGGTGGCTGTTCCCCTCCCATGGAGGGATTCAAGCTGATGCTACTGAGGAAGGCTCTCTCTCTGTCGCTGCAACTCTGTATAGGAGAAAATGGCAGTGACCCTCACTTCTGTCTGCCAGGGTTGTCTTTCTGGCTGACTCACGCTGAACTGTGCTCCGGGGTGATGACACAAGAGCACTAGTGAGCACAAAACATGTCCTTTACAGGCTTGTACTGGTTTACTGCTCTGCAGCACAAGAATGAAAGCAAGCTCTGCTGAGGCTTTATCCAGCCATTGGGTTTATGCACAATACACAGCAATTTTGCTTCCAAGGAGAGGTGTGGGAGGAGGAAGGTGGGAACCAAAGCAAATACTTTGCTTCCTTTGTCGTCTTATTCCTGAAGAAAAGCTCGAGGAACTGTATAGAAATATACTTTCTCTTCTTGAATATTTGGGCCGAAACCATGACTTGGATTGCAGAGAGCAAGAAACTAAGATTGATGTTTTTGGGTCAGATGAAGATGCATCTTCCCCCATACCTTTATGACAGGGGTGAAAGAAGTGTGTAAGTGCTGGAGGAATTAAAACAAGGTTTTCTTTGCCAGAGACCTGAGCTGGCTTTGCTTTCTGTATGACTGGATTTGGTGGTTCATGAAAAATACAGCACAGAGTGGTACCTTCTCTCTGTCCCACAGGCAGACAACACAACCTACACATGCACTGCACAACGGGTTTCCACTAGAGACTCCAGGTAGGAGGTAACATACTGTCTCCAAGAGACTTAACTTTCCATCCATGAATTTGTGGAAGTGGCTGCCCAGAGATCTTTCATTTAGTACCCACTATCATGTTAGAAAAGATGGGAAACAATCACTCACTGGTTGGCACAGAGGAGGTAGTCCTGAAATGTCTGTAGATCAAATATAAATTTTCCTTCCTCTTCCACTTCTTTCTCTTCCAGGCTTAAATCACCTGGTCTATTTAGTCACTCATCCCTCTGATTGACCTTGTTTTCCTTCCATGGACTTGGTCTCATCCTATGCTTTTTTTAGACAGAATGATCCTAATCAATGTTGTGGGTTTGTGTGCAGGTTGTTGATGGAGTTTGGGTTGTTTTAAATGGGAGCCCAGGAGCTGTGGTCCGGTTCCATGCGTGCCTCCATCACAGTTCTCACTTGGCTGAACAAACCTGAAATCCCCTGAGTTCATGCCCTTGCTTAGGGCCCTCGTGGTCCCTAAGCACTGGCGTTCCCCACCGCCTCTGTGATTTGGGGTTTCTAGTGCCAGATGCATTAAGCAGAAGGTCAGATGGGATGACCAACCTAGTCCCTAATGAATAAATCGGTGAGTATTGAGGCAGGCAAAAAGCTGAGTGGGAGCTCCCTTTGAGTCCCTGAAAAGTTAATGGTTGTGTCATGTAAAAGACCACGTTTCAAGGCCTGGCATGTGAGTTGCTCCTTGCTAATTAGAGTTGAGGGAGGAGAAACAATTGCATCAAAAGTTGAAGTCCAAGTCTTTATGCATTTATTTACTATTGTTTTGCTGGCTCTTAAACTATTTGCTAGTACTCATCTCAAATTCATGAAGTGCTATAAATACTCACAGAGAAAAACTTCATTATTTTTTCATAAAGGACAAGAAATATAGTTTGGAAATTCAGTTTAGTAATCATGCTTCCAAAGAACTGAGGGCTTGCTGGGTTCCCATTAAAAGCTTGTCAGATGGTGCCTGTGCTCTGAGCCCTGGGTGGGCTATTCCAACGGCAAGATGGAAAAGTTAAACGTTTCTAATTAGACATATTCCCATATGTGAGAGAGACAATCACCCTCTGATGGTATACTTCATAAATTCTCCAGAGACTATGGGAAATGCTCACTACCTATTACCACCTGCCAAGCTACATGTTTGATTTTTAATCCCAGGTCCTCTTTTCGGTCCCTTCATGCTGCCAAATGAAACAGTTTTGGTATAAGTAGGAACTGAATTCTACCCATTTGCTAATCATAGGAAATGGCTGCTCAAAGTCCTCATCTCCCATGATTGACAAACTATCTAGGGCATCCTTCTCCCCGAAGACATAATCAATTCTACTTTTGCCATTCCTGAAATACCAATTGCTTGACACCAGGCTCAAACTCCTTCTTCAAGGGGACCCCAATACCTCCTCCCCGTCCCATCAGCTGCTTTGCTGAGTGTTAGAAATGTTAAAGCTATGCCAGCCTGAATGTTCATCTGTTATAATTTAAATTTACTACTCCTTGCCCTCCCCACCCTGGATGTGGAGAAGAGTTTATTTCCACTGTCTTTTAGCTGCCTTCATACATGTGAACATGACTCTGTGTCCTCTTAGGTTTCTCTTTTCTGGGCTAAACTCTCTCTGTATTTCTTCAGAGATCACATTTTCTAGATATCTGCATCTCGTGGTCTCCTCCCGCCTCTCTTCAGGTAGCCGACGTCCCGACGGTATTGTAGTGCTGCAGATGGGAAAATCCCAGCTTGGCCATGTCGCTGGCGGATGGGGTGGAAGAAATATTCTGCATCCTACAGGCAGTGCTCCTATTTGTGCATCCCAGGGCAGTGTCTGCTGCAGTGAGACACAACTGAGTCAAGCTTCTTTTACAGCTGGAAGTGAAGGCTTCTAGCCCAAGAAATCGTTTTTATTGACTCAAGCTCTCAAGCTCAGTGCTTATGTGTCCTTAAAATTTTTGCATCGTGGCAATCTCCCATTCAGATCATAACAAACTCTGGGTGACGGAAAACAGGTGCTTTTGTTTCTTGCTTGTGGTGACTGGGTACAAGGCCTGTTGCGGTGATGGGGGGCACTGCTGTTACCCTTAGGAGACTTTTACCTCAGACATAACCTGACTCAATTTTTCATGAACAGCTTTTTTTTTTTTTTTTTTTTTTTTTAATTACCACCATACTTGTTATACCCCCTTAAATGATATTTTAAACTTTGTTCTGAGTCATCAAGTAGGTTATCTCCCCTCCCACCCAGTTGTAATATTTTCTAGATATTCACTCAGGTTAATGCTCATTAATTTAGGTTCCAAAATTAATAATCCCCTGATAAAATACTCCAGTTTAAATTTCTCCTTAGGCTTAAGGCAGATGTCATATGTGAGTCATAATGTATTCCCACTACTCTGAGAGGAATATTGTTCATAATGTCACATCCAGCAACATCAAATTATCTGCTGAATATTTAGACGTGAGTGTATATTTGGTAACTAGAAAGAACAGATATAAACGAATGTTCCAAAATGCTGTTGTTGTAGTGATACTTGTTAGGTGTTTTTACTTGGCTGCAGTGTAGTAGTTTAAAAGTATGTGAATTAATTTCAAAAGTCAAATGGATAAGACATTCTTAAAGGAATGCTTGTAAACATTTTCTAAAGTAATTTTCTTGCAGGCTGGAAGAGCATTGGCATATCCCTCAGCCATCCCTTTTACAGATTGGTCTGTACTAAGCTTGGCTTCAGTACGGGGCAGTCTGGGGGAGAAGAGGTAAATGCGCTGCTTTGTCATTGTCCCATTACCAGTTTTCAGGATGGGCCTTAAAGTCTTGGCTTTTCTAGGCTGCCTTTATTCCAAACGCTTGTAGGTCCTGCTTTTCTAGATGAGGTTTCATGTCTAGCCTGTGCAGTGCTGGATATCAGGTCTGGGCTATGGAGCAGGCTCCGTATTTCACACGTTGTTTTCACACATTCCTGGCTTGAGCACTGAAGAGACCCTTACACCATTGTCTGATTGCCCCCAGGAAAGCACGAGCTGTGCACAGCACCTGACGTGGTCACTCCTGATTTGAGCAGAGTAAAGCACTTGGTAAAGAAGGTATTAAGGCCAAACTTGTATAAAGTTAATTAAAAAACCACCCAAATACCCACAACCCCATTGAACCTGTTTTTATTAACTAGTGTAGTGAAGCAACAGGCTGGAATGAGTCTATGAGTCTGAGGCTAGGGCGTAATCTTGATATTGCCTACAGTATCAATGAATGCATGCCAGTAAACACCCCTATGCTCTTAGCTTTCCTGCAGAGAGCCTGTTACGTTTCCTCTCTTGGAGAAGAGGGAATTGCTGGGTTGTGGCCAAACCCTCAAAGGAACTAGCTTTAGCTGCCTGTTCGCTCAACCCACGTCCCACAGGCACAGAGAGGGAGAGACGGTGCTGCTGGAGCGCGGCCAGCGGATCCTACAGTCAAGCTTCTGACATGTCAGCTTCTGCTTGTGGAAAACTCCATCTGCGGGTTTACAGGCTGTGATGTCTAAAGACAGATTGGCACCGAAAGCCAAGCCGTGCCCCTGCCAAAGCGCTGACAGTTGGAGAGAGTTAGCAGCATCCTCCAAGTGTGCCAGCGTTTTGAAATTAAAACCAGTTTTACCTAAAGCAGCAACCCAGAGTCTGGGATGTTCATGTCTCCTTCCCTGGGGATGTCACCCACCCGAGTTGGCGCTGGAACCGAAGGGGTTGTGTAACTTCGCTTGTCACTCAGCGTGTGAAGGAGTTGCAGCAGCACTGGAGGTGCCCGGCTGTGGGTCATTAAAGAACGCAACGGATCTGTCAGGGCCAGCGAGGTGTGTTGGCGTGGTGGGAAACGCAGGCGCTGCCCACGCGGTGCCGATGCCCTGCGGGGTACGTCAGCAGAGCGGGCGCAGCGGGAAGGACAGGCTCCAAGGTAGAGGCTCAGATCAGGACCCTTCAGCCACAGGAATGCAAGGGAGGGAGAGCCCGTAGGAAGGGGGGAAACCCTACAAACCCGGGGGGCACTGCAGTTCAGGAGGGATGTGGTCAGCGAGACATGGTCTAGATGTGAAGTGTGGTGCTGCTGATGGACCTAGAAAGTGGACTTGTTAGATGGGAAGATGGAAAGATGGAAAGAATGGGGTCTCTGGAAAATAGAGAAAACAGAAGGAGAAGGAAAACAGTCCTCAATTGTGTTAAGTGTGTAAGTGGCTTCAAAGAGCGGGGGAATAATCTGTTCAACTACATGGTGGGTAGAATCAGTAATAAGGAATTTAAATTAAAACAAGGGAGGTTTAAATTAGCATAAGAATTTTGGCTCTAAGAATAGCAAAAAACTGGAATAGGAGGTGGAGCCTCTGTTATTCAACCTGTCCTTAAATTCTTCAAACAAAATCAGTTGAGGATGGCTCAGGCAGAGTTAGATTCCCCCCACCAGCCCCCCCCCCCCCGCCCCCCCCCCCCCCCGCCCCCTTATTTTTTGCTGGGGGCTGGTAGGGAAGCAACAAGGTATTTATATCTGTTTTTCCTTTCCTCCTTAAGAGTGGGATTCAGCTTTGCTACCTTGTACTTCCTCAAATCATCTCTATTTAGGTGGGGTTGTGCTCTGAAGTGACAGCCTTCAATGGAGGAAAGGCTTTGTTTATTTAAGATAAAACTGTAAATTTGGGAGTTTTCCTTTGATTTTTGGAAACCAGTGTCTAAAACTTCCCTTATAAGAAGTGGAAAAAAATTACCTTATATTTAATGGAGCCTTGAATCTTGTTCTTGATTCTGCTACAGGCTTCCTGTGTTACCTTGGGTAACTCTCTAATACGCATTAGTACATCAAGGTGAGGGCAGTAATCTTTATCCTTCAAAGAACAGGGCAGAAGGGAGCCTGTGCGATTGTACTTTCTTAGTGGCAAGGACTATTTCTTCTCTGTACCGCCCCTAATAATCGGGGGCACAGTCACACCTGAAACCTTCGTGCGGCTGCAATAGGCAGTAATCTTCCTTTGCCAAGGTCTGGGATCACAGATGTCATACAAATTCAAAAAGCTCCTGGACATCACTTCGTCGATGAAATCCAGTAATAATGTGTTTAGAGTTCAGAAAAAATAGAAGCGAGCTCACTCTGGAACTAACGCAGACGGATGCGCTCACGGGAGCCCAGGGCTTCGTGTCTCCCAGGCAGGTGTTTGCCGGCGAGACCTCGTCGGGCATTTCAGTACCGCCCTGCACAGTCTGCTGGTCCTGCAGCGCAGCAGTTTTGAGTCATTAGCAGCCGTGTGGCTTCATTTTGGGAAGCGATGTCCCCAGAATGGGACATGATGCCACTGCAGGGATTTTTGTGCTGTAGCAGGTCTGCACTTATGCGAAAGAGGGGCTTTATAAACCTTGGGGTGGTTGCAGGGGAGAAAGTAGTTCTTCAGGCTCGGAAAATGAAACAACCTTTCTCCTCATTGCTATCCTAAAATTTTTGACTTCTCTTCCATTGAGAAATTGTTTCAATGTACCTATCAGGATTCTGTAGCCCCTCCTGACTCATGTTTCCTCATCAGCATCGCTCTTGGGCACTCCAGAAATGCCACTGGTCACGTCCGCGCTGTGAAAGGGCACGGTTTCCTCTGCAGGCAAGGTATCCGCAGCACGCTGGGGAGATGTGCGGGTGCCCCGTGAGTCTGGCCAGGCAGTCTGACAGGTGGGGATGTCCTGCTTTTTGGAATGGCAGATCCCTGATCTTGCTCAATTTCCCTCTTCTGGTGCTGCCCTTAGGGTTTTATACCTTGTCATACTGGTGTTTTTTGTGTACTTGAGTTACTGTTATCATCTCAGCAACTTCACTTCTGTGTCCTCCTTCTCTCCTTTCCCTGTGTGGTATTAGCATACAGACTATTGCAGTTCACCAACAGTTTTCCAGGAAAGAAGAGCCAATTTTGCACAACTGTACTGTGCAAAACGAGCACGGGCAGGCAGCTGAATCTTGGGCTGGAGCTACAGAGTTGTTACCTGGTGGAGTTTATACTAGGCCAATACAGTCAACCTTGCTAATCTGTGTTGAAGATGCCCGTGGTAATTTTTAATAGCGAAGTGCTGGATTGCACTTGAATGCCTGGCATTCCCTTCCTTTCCACCTGATGGTCAGTAGATTCCTTTGGCAGGAACTGGAAGCTCTAAGGGATAATTTTTTTTTTTTTTAGCAAATTACCATTGCTGAGCAAAACCAGTCCCAGAGACACGCTGTGCCAGGGGCTTTCAGATACTGAAGTAGAAGGTTCCTTTTAAAACACACACTCATTAACCTTGACTCAAGATTCTTCGTATCTTGGGAAGTGGCAATGGGAACAGCTTTTTAGCCTGGAGAAGTGTTGGTCCCATCCTGACTTTGTATGCCAGTCTGTGCATGGCGTGAGCATCTGTTTTCCCTGGCGCTGAAGCTTGAGCAATGATGAAGCTGAGATGGGGAGAATGCAAGAAGTGGGATGGGCTGAGCCCCTACAGACACGCGCTGAAGTATTTCTCTTCTTAGTTGGTCTGTCGTTGTGCAAATCCATTAATTCCCGTGACATTTCTATAAGCTTATGAACATTTTTTTCCCTTTCAGAATTTGAAACTCTGTGGCTCTTTTGTTCCAATCTCTTCCCCATCACCCAGCAAATCCCAGGACTTTTCTCTGGGCACTTTAGAAGGCGGCACTTTTGTCTTTACCTGTTTAAAGCACAAAACTAAAAAGAAAACTCTCCCACTGCAGGGGAGACAAAAACCCTGGTACTGAAGATAACAGAGAAATGAGATTGTGCATGGAGGGCCGGCATGTTCAAGGTGAGACCTCTTTGGGGAATGATCCTATTTCCGTGGGACTGTGCAGAGACAGATGCTTTCTGAGACGGGATTCAAAGAGGAGCAGGAGAGCGAGGGGCTGAAGCACTCCTGGATTTGTCTGTGGAACCAGCTTCAAGAAGAGAGCAGCTGAGGCAGGGATAAAATAACCACGAGAGAAGCTGCAAAACCTTTGATTTAAAGCCATTCTGCTTGAATGGTATTGCTATTAAGCACCCTTTTTAGGCACTGAAGGCTGTGCCAGGGGAAAAGGAAAAAGAGACAAGGGACCCATACAAATTGTGCAGCAGTTTGACTGTCTGGTTCTTAGGACGTGGAAAACTTTTGGATGCTGTGATAGTGGCAGCAGCAAGAAACATGAAGTTGGATAAGTCAGTGTCTTCTCCCTCTGACCCCTGCTCTTGTGTGCTGAGCAAGGATCTAAGAGCACTTGTGGTTTCTCGTGGTATCCGAAATCCCAGATTTCACTCAACATCTGCTTTTGGTCTAGCAGTCCCCTCTGTGGAGAGTTCTCCGTTTCGTGTCCTGCTCTGCACGTGAAAGAGGTGTCTGTCTGTCTGAAGGGATAAGATCCCATCTCGTAACACTTGCAAAAATGCTTATCAAGCTGCGGGACAAAGCACGAGGAACTGAAGTGAGAAGTGACAATCTGCTTTATGCAGCAGGGAAGCACTTGGCAAAGATGCAATTTATAAATGAAAGAGTTGCCAAGTTTTTTGTTATAATTTGTTCTGCTGACTTTTGCAGAAGCGAAACCTGGGAGATTGTAGGACGGCTCCTCTGTAACAGATTCCTGTAGAAAATGTGGCATGAAAGAACAAGATACGGTGGGACAAATTCCCAGCTTCTCAAAGGTCACTTTGTGTTCGTTGTCAAAGTAAAGAATGTCTGAAGTGAACATAAGTGTAAGTGATAGAGCTTCAGCAATTAACAAATCATTTTAAGTTCTTGATGTGGTGGAGGGAGCTTGGGGCAGGTCTGTATACAGTTACTCTTGTAAACAGAGACTTTAAAAAAACCCAAACAGTATAAAAGATTATGTGGAAACTTTCACTTTAGCCCTCATTTGTGTGAACTCAGCCGGATTATAGGAAAGCTGGTCAGAAGATTTTCTCCGCGATTTTTTTTTTTCTTCAAATGAGAACGAAGTTGCCATCAAACAGCAGAAAAGTGCCTCTAAGGCTACAGGTTTGTTTGTGTGTTTTGGTGGGGAATACAAACAAAAAGCTTCGCTTCAGCTTAGATTTCACCTCGACCAAACCACTTCAGGTTGTTTAAACTGGCTCGCAGCTCAGCGTGGAAACCGTCAGCACACAGCGAGGGCTGGGGGCTCCCCGGGGTGGAGGGGTGGGCGTCGCGGCCAGGACCCGTCCCACCGCCCCAGCCGGGGAGCGGGGCAGCGGGGGCATCCCCAGCTCCGCGTGTGGGGCACATCTGCGGGGATGGGCCAAGGCCGGGATGTCAGCCCGCAGGGATATGTGGTTGCAGGATCAGCGGGGCCACGTCCAGACGCAGGCATGGTGTAACCATGCTGGGGCTGCAGCTCTGTTTTTCTAATATATTAAGATCTCATTGTATTTTCCTTGTTCAGTTTAATACTAGACAAATTGCCTTGTATCACTGTATGCGTTTCATTAGCTCTGGGGTGGGGTAATCACGCAACAAAGGAAATGTCACGTACTCATTGAAGGTTTTGCAGGTGGACTCAATCATGAGAAGTTCTCACACCATCAGACAGTGTGGACACCATGAGGAAGTGATTCCTCTGACAAAGACATAAAGAAGAAAGCTCCTTGTTTTGCACAGGGAGCAAGATTCAAATATACTTTTGTTTTTATTTTAAATGTATATTTCTATTCACTTCAGAGTCTGTCTCTCCAACCATGTTCATCTTCCAGGTTTATGGAATATTTGGGATTCCAGTCTGGCTCAAAAAGGTTTTTTAGTTGTTCCTGGGTAGGCATTTGCCTTTTTTTGCAGGCTGGTTGAATTCTGTTTGATAATTAGTCCCATGCCAGATATATAAATGAAATAATCTTCTGACCAATTGGAAGTTCCTTGCAATGGCAAAGTAGCTAATTAGAAAACATTAATTTTCTAGTGCTCTGTTTGATCCACATACTTGCTTAGTACACATTGCTTGGCTTTGCTGATTTGGTGTCCAACTGCAAATCTCATTAGGGCCAGTGGTGCAGCAAAAATCAGGCCCCTTCTTTCTTAATTTTGGACCTCAAGTTTAGGAAAGTCACTATTAACTGCAATCCTGAACCTTCATAAAAGTCTGAGTCCTTAGAG
This sequence comes from Phoenicopterus ruber ruber, assembly GCA_009819775.1. Classification (NCBI taxonomy): domain Eukaryota; kingdom Metazoa; phylum Chordata; class Aves; order Phoenicopteriformes; family Phoenicopteridae; genus Phoenicopterus; species Phoenicopterus ruber. The sequence continues at coordinate 8,186,243 of CM020219.1, forward strand.
CTTGTAGCAGAGATGCACGAATCTGCTCATTGTAAATAAGGGAAGAGCGTGCAGGATTTGGATATTAAGGGGGGTAAAAACTAGTGTTTGATATGAGTTTCTGCATTGAGAAGAAGAAAGTAAGAAAAATCCTTAATGTCCTTAATTCCCTGAGGGCCAAAATGCTACCAGTAAAAGAAATCTCAAGCAGATTGTATACTGTCAGAAGCAAAGAAATAACAGCAAATGAGTTTCAGAGAGGAATGTGTTAAAGGAAAATAAGAGGAGAAACTGGATCCTTGATGAACAAATCCTCGGGAGTTGTTCTGAGTGAAGCACGAGACACTTGCTTTAAACCAGCTTTCCCAGTCAAACCTGGGAATCATCTGGAGCTCTCTCCAAAGCCACCACCATTTGGAACATCAGACACTGTTAAAAAAATCCACATTTTAGCATTTATTATTTCTCCTAAGGTGCTCGCCTTAGCCAGAAAAAATTGGCTGTGCTTAAGCATGAAAATAAGTTATCTGCATCTCTACCTTCAAAAGGCAATTCAGTGAGAAACAAATTCTATTCAAATCCATTGCAAAGGCGAGTTCTCAGCTGGCTGGAAGGTGGGGTGTTTGCTGCTTTGCGTTGCTTGGGGGATAAGCTGACTGAAATGGCAAACTCCTTTCACGTTGCCTTTTCTGAGGGATCCTAACGCGAGAGTGAGAAAGAAATGCCATCCTGACTGTCGGGAATCGAGCAGCGATTGCTACTTTTGTTTTCTCATTTCCATTCCTAGAGTTCTGTTCAACAAACAGTGCGTGGAATTAATTCCTCCCAGCAGTTTCTTTTTTTTAATGAATGATAATTTTATATACTAGAGCATTAGCTGTCACCGCGTCACTCTGAGCACACAGACCGTGAAATTCCTACAGTGCTTGTCACAGGCTGCGCACTCGGAGTCGTCATACTCCACTCTTAATGGTTCACGATTGTATGAAATAATCTCTCACTAAACTTGACCTACATTATTTTCTCCCCTACACATCTCTCCTTCTTTACTCAGGGCAGACGTTCTGATAAAGCTGTATGCTTTGATGTGTTTATCTACTTTACATGGCAGATTTACCGGGTGCAGAAGCGTTAAAGGACTTTCTTTTCAGTTAGCAGCTCCTGCGGTAGGGCTCACTCTGGGCTACGTGAGGGTCGACTTCACCCTTTTCCCATCTATGCCATAGCTTCATCAAGTCAGCTGAAGCTCTCCATGATGGCAGTGATGCACATGCTTATTTAAAATAAGATATATACATAATACTAAGCATGTGAGGGAGGCTGATGGAAACTGCTCACCTGCATGCAGAAATTATTTGCCATGTCGAACACAATGCCCAAAATGACAACAATATTACAATTTCTTGCTCCTGCTCCTTGTTAATAAGATAAATCTTGTTAGGTGCCCAGTGTGCGCTTTGCATTGTCAGAGAAGACCTGGTCTAGAGACGTCCCAGCCTTGCCTACACGTCTAGGCACGAGTCCTCAAACTGGCTGTGGACTCAAAGCTGTTAGTTTCTGCAAGGCCAGGGCAAGGACTGATAGTTTCTTATCATAGCTGAGAAAAGCTAAGTAGCAAACACCAAAAGCCTAGTAAAGCAAAGGTGCAGTTTGTAGTCTTGATATTATTAACAAACAATAATAAATGAGTGAGCAAAGCACACAAGTCTTCACACAGGTTTATCACAGTTCAAATTTCTGTCTGTTAAGAGAAACCAGTTGCTGAAGTGAAGTTAGATAATTCATGCCAGCCAGTACATGGCGAGAGGAAACCTCTTCTGGTGAGAAGAAGTTCTCTCTAACTAAGAATGATCTAAGAATGAACATAAGACGTGCAGAGAAAAGAATATAATTTGTAAGCGAGGGAGACAGGATGATTAACAAAAGAGGTTATAGTTTCTTTTTTTTAACAACTTCTCCGGTATACTCATTTTCTGGTTTATTCTTAATTTGATTTTGAAGCATACAGACTATGGCAAATTTGTATGCCAATGCCTCAATTAAAGCTAGGTTTTTATTCAGTTTATATGATACCTTAAAGAACAATTGAGTTGAATTAGATGACACTGTCATACTTTAAATTGATATATGACGTCGCAAATGTATTTTAGAGACTGTTACCCACCGAATGTGAATAGAACAATTACCTGGTTTTATGTTTTTGCAGTTGTATCAAAAACAAACTAGTTGGGTTGCTAGATTGAAGATAAAATAATCAAAACAATTGCATTTAAAAAGGCAAATACAATCTTCAGTCCTATGAGATGGAAATGCTCCATTCTGAATAACTCCTACTGCCTACTTTCAAAAGATTCGCTTGCTCTAAAGACAGTCCAGTGGCTATTAGAAGTAGTCACTGATGCAAACTCCATCTTGTTCATGAAAATGTTTTGAACAAAGCATCGCTTGTCTGGTGTTTATAAAAAAAAATTAATACCTGTAAAATGTTGGCATCAATACTATTTGGAGCATGAGAATGACATATAAATCATAGTTTATTGGCACAGTCTTTCACACACTGCAAGAAGACTTCGCTGAAAACTGAATTAATTGATGTCATGTATTTCCTCGCTCTTACAGATTTGTTTTAGTGTAATCTAAATTGGAACAAAATCTGAAGCAAATACCAGGCCCAGGCTATAATGAGAATCAAGGGGGACAACAAGTCTTTTATGACATGAGGTTAACTACTGTAGAGGGGATAATTAATATACACGTAGGCAGAGTTTGGGGAAATTGGGATGGATGCAAGGGCCTCAGTGCAAAGCTCTCCATGCAATCTCCACCACGTCTGCATTACTCCTAGAGACAGAAATCTGTCACTCTATTTTGTAAGAAAGAGTCCTACAGGCTTTCACAGGAGGCCTCTTTCCCTTCCTACCTACCATGAGGTGGGTGGAAGAAGCCTTTTACACTGACAGATTTGCCCCTCTAGAGCACAGGATGTTTCTGGCAACATTTTGGCAAACCTTGATCCACAGCCCCTCTAACAAGGACAAGGAGAGGAATCGCCTGACTGCACTTGGCCAAGCATCTCAAGCCACGCTTGTGCCTCATACACCACTGCTTTGCTTGCTCAATGGCTCGTGGAAAGCTCGAAACTTCTCCCCTGATCTGAGCCCAGATAAGATGTCATCAGCCCCAGGTCTACCTTTGTACATCCGTGCTGACCAATACTTGGCAGAGTCATTTGTTGTTTGGAAAGGGCATCCCGATGGGAAATAAGTCTCCAGGTCTCACTGTGTGAAGTGGTGGAGTGCCTAATTTGCTTGGGTTTTCTGAGTTGCCCAGTCTTACCAGCAGGAACATTTCAAAGGTGTTGGTCACCTAATCATTCTAAGTATCCTTTGCTTAAAGCATCTAGTTTAAAATGTTTTATCTCCCTTACAACATGTAGGATAGCTGTAGTGTCCTAGACTCAAATGATGTGCTCCGCAGGATGGTGAGATGAATCAACCACACAAACTACACAGGACCATTCAAGGCCTGAGAACGGAGCACCCCATAGTCGCATTGCTCCAGATCCAGACAACTACACTGTGACTGAAGTTACACCAGAGTAAAGCAGGAGAAACAAGAGCGAACCAACCCAAGAATCCTCCCAGGTAATTCCTTTCTTTTCCAGGTGCAAAATTAGTGCCAGCCACCGGGGATCAGCGCTGTAATTAGCCTTGAAGTACTGCACTGAAAAGTAAATGCTTTAGCAATCCAAGTAGTGTTCTGAAACTTTAACAAAAGACTTGAAAGAAATGAAAAATGTTGTTCCAACCCATGTAAAAAAAGCAGCCTGAAGTTGGAATAAGAATTAGAAAACAAAGATGAGGAATCAGCATCAAAGTCTACTGCACCAGAAATGCCAGCTCTAACAACATGGATATCAAAGCCCAGTTTAGAAACACCTGAACTGAAAGAGAGCCCAGCTAAACAAACACCACAGGCCTCATGCAAATCCCGAAAATAAGCAGAAATGAACAACAGACAAAAGAGAAGAAGGTGGAATTCACGTATATGTAATGGATCACACAGCACAAGGATCCGTACCCGTAAAAGGTCTGGAAACAGGCACTGCTAAAGCAGAATGACACACACCACCTGACACGCTGGAAACAAGAGAAAAACAAGCAGTAGATAACACACAAATGCTAATAATTCAGAAAACCAAGTCTGGGATATTTGGGGTGGAGTGGGGACGATGTCCGTGGAACTGTGAAAGCTTAGGAAGGAATCTTTAGGGGAAGTTCCAGAAGATAGGAAACCTGCTTACGTATCAGAAAATGGCTCTGCTAGGAAAACTGAAAATACTGGACATTTTAAATTGCCCAAACGTTGTTTCACATCTCCTTCCAAGATGGTTAAGAGTAGGTCAGGAACTGTTTTTTTCAGTCAGAATATCTTTCTTATGCAGAAACAGAGGAAAACTTCTACTACTCTTTCAAGGAGTGTTGGATCTGAAATTCTTTCTGTCTGCAAGGGACATAGAGCCTCTACAAATGCTGTATTTAGAACTTCTGGTTTGGGTTTGTCCAAAGATGATATTGGTTCTTCTAAAATTGAATGGCATTCTGCATTACCAAAAGGGGGTGCACTTCTTACTAAATATCAAATGAACATCCCAGAATCTGAATCAAAAATATCATCTCTTGCTGATATGAATCTTTCTGCAACAGATTTTGAAATTTTAAATGAAGGTGGTTCTTCTGAGCAAACAAGTCTGAAGCTAGGAGGGAAAACACCATCTCCTGAAATATCTATGGGTGACACAGAATGTACAGTTAAAATACCTAAAGCCTGAAACCCAAATTTTAGAATTTCTTGCTGTAAGGGAAAACTGTCAGAAAGCAACATTGGTTCTAAAGTGGAATCTGAAACTTCCTAGGTAAAAAAATCAAGTTCTGCTGATGAAGATATCATTCAAAAAGTAAATACTAAATTCCCCAAAGGAGAAGAATCAGTTGAACTGAGGAGCCCTGAAATAGGAACTGATGGATCATCCCTCGTTGATGAAAGAAAGGAAGGTCTTCTCTTCAAAGGGAAAATAAAATGCCCAAATTCTGGGACTCAAAGTTTGGAATCTCCCTAAGAAAAGGGAAAGGGCCAGAGCCTAAGATCAGGTCTCCAAAACCAGAAGCAGAGCTACCCCAGCTAAAAATGACAGCAGAAATCGCTGACATTTCTGTATGAGTTCCAGCATCAGAATTTAAAATCGGTATGTCAGATCCTGGAGAAGAGGGAGCTATAGCCTGAGGAGAAGGGAATCAAATTAAAAGGAGAACATGAGAGAAAAGCTGAAGAAGTTCAGACCAAAGAACATCAGGGACGTTTTTAAATGCCAAAATACAGAATACCTGTATTGACGCAGTCCTGCGCAACCCACTCTAGGTAAACCTGCTCTAGCAGGGGGTTGGACTAGATGATCTCCAGAGGTCCCTTCCAACCCCTACCACTCTGTGATTCTGTGATCTGGACATCCTTAAAGTGGGGAGGGGAGCAGAGAGAGGTTAAGGCTGATGTTGAAAGAAGCCTGGAAAAGCCTCAGGTTGGCATTCCCTCTGTCAAAGTACAAACTGAAAAAAATATTCCTTAAAATGCCTTTCCTATTGCCCTATGCCACCACTGAAATTACAAATGGAAAAGGAGAGATTCCAAAATTAGGAGACTGTTTGAAGAGTTCTGGCGTTAGCTTGCCAGAGTTGGAAGGAGATATTTCATTGTCTGCAAAGAGAACAGAGATTAGAGTGAATATTCCAAAACCTGAAATGTGTGCAGATATAGCCAAGCACAGTGCTGAAGGACAAAACCGCATACTTCAGAATTCACTGTGTCTTCGGCAGAATTGTCTAAAACAGAAATAAGCATTTCAGAAATTGACAAAGCTAGCAGTTTACCAAAAAAGCTCCCTAGATGTACTCCGACTCTTCAAGAGCACAAAAGCAAATCACTGGATACAAAGGTCCCCAAAGTAGAAAGCTCTACTGGGTTAGACACTTCAGGAGTAGAATTTAAATGATCATCATTGAAATTACTGTGTGTAGAAACCAGGAAAAAATAGATGTTTGTCTTCCAAAGGAAGAGCTGGACATTTAAGGTCAAGAGGCAGCAATTAAACCAGGAAAGATTATGGGTGAGATGAAAATTATAGAAGATAGACAAGGAAGTCCATTAAAAAGGCCAAGGTGGGAATGATCTACAGCAAAGGGATCAGAAGATGCTGCTTATGTTGCGGCTAAGCTGGAAGATGTAATGGTAGAAGTTTCAGGAGTGAAAATGGATGCAAAAAGTGCTGGAGTAGATCCTGAAATAGAATTTCAAGTGGAAAGTGTTGAAAAGTATGTGTCTGCAGGAGTGGAAAAGCATGTAGCAGAACACAGGAAAGCTTATCACCTAGAGAGGCAACAGACAGTGAAAAATTTGGAGTTGATGGGACCTCATCTAATGTTCCAGTTTCTCAAACTATCGTTACATCTTCAGCAAGAACTGAACTGATCTTGTTCAAGGAAGAAAAGCATAGTCAACCAAATATTCCTGGAGATACGACCAAATGAGGATTGTCTTTTATCAATCTCCAATGAAAATAAAATAATAGTGCACCCATACAGAAAAAAAAAAATCTGTGTTCTTAATTTTCTAGGAACTGAAAATGAAGCAAAACCTAAACCTGACATTTATGAACACTTTGTTGTTACAGCATTTACCACATATAAATTCTCAAGTATATGAATGTGCTATACTATGAACTAATAACTATATCGATTTGTTCATACCTGCCCGAAAGGAAACAGATCACCAGTACTATCTGCTGAAATGTCCGCATAATGACAGCGCAGTTTCTAGATGCGGTGGGAATGGTTACAAAGAGATCTGAGGCTTTTCACCCGTTACAATCCTGAGTTTTACCTGTGTATATGTGCAGACGTGCCTCTTTTTGTGTCCTGTATTGTCCTTCCCCATATTCTTCTGCTTAATACAGGGAAAGCAGACACAGCAAAACATTTAGAAATTGGCTTGTAAAGGGAGTGTATTTGGTTGTCAGACCATTTCTAACTTGATGCATTCTTCATTCCTACATCTTTGAGGTAGGGCCAAACATTTTAATGAGAACTGCTGGCAGCCTGCGTTCCTCACGTTCTCTCTGAAGAGTCCATTCACCTACGTATTAGGCGTGTATCATTTATTTGGATCACCCAACATTTCTCTGAAGTCGTTCCCTGAGTTTACATGTCATTGTTCAATAGACCCGAAGTTACGACGTCAGACAGCCATGGCATGCACCAGCCCTGAGGAAGAGAATCGTGATCAAACCAGGAAAATGGAAGCCAGAGGAATGTAAGGTGTGTAAGGAGGGACATCCCATTCTAGCAGCAGTTCATGCCCGCTCACAAGGCAGCCTCCATGTGAAGCTTGCCCAGAAACCCTGCCCCACCAAACAACTCACTCAGCATTTGCAAATTTGAGAAGTTTTCTTCTTATCCTTATTCCTGCAAAATTTACCCCCCAATTTTTTTGCTGATTACAGTGAAATTATAGCTTTGAGTGCCATCTAGAGGAGCACATACATGGAAAATACTTCTCTTGGTCAAACATGTAATATCTCAGAAAGATTTTCAAAGTGACCCGCTATTCACGTGTACTTATTGCTGGGCGCTACAAAAAATCTGTCCAGAGGTTGTTTCTGCATATGATTATTAATACAGCACATGGTCACTTGTATTTGTTGGTACAGGATAATAAACCTGTGAAACAGAACTAATGAAAACCAGCTGGAGGGTGTTTCTACTTTGCAAGACATTTTAATTAGTGAATGGAAATCTCAAAACACTAAGCAGAATCTGGAGAGGAAACGGGGGAGGAGAACACTAAAAGCAACTCCGTCTCCTCAGTATGTTTGCATCTGTGTAAATACTCATGAAATTTCAGTGTTATCTGCAGATATAAGTACATACCGTAAAAATCTGCCTTAATAACAACATGCATTGGTTTGTAAAGATGAATATACCACCTCTGCACCGGCTCAGGGATGGAGACTGCCGCGGTTGACAGCAGTAAGGGAAAGGATGCTGGGGCTTGGCATAAGAGCACAGTGGCAGGACAGGGGACAGTCTCCCAGTGGGGGGGATGCTCTTAGGGCCCTTACAGAAATGAGTTTATCCAGTGATGAGAAACTGACCCGTGGAAGCCACTAGTTGAGAAAAATATGGGTCCTATATTTAGATACTACAATGCAATGAAGTGCAATGCTGCCCAGTGAAGAGTCGTTGAGGGTTTGCATACTGTAGAGATGGATTTGGATGGACGGAGTTTGTCCAGGGGAGCCTGCTATGAAATAATACTGGGTGATCTGAACATCAGCCCCTAACAGGCTGCTGGTACATGCTAGCAGCTGAAAATGGAGGTTCAGCTGCACGTCTGAGCTGCGGTTTGGTCATGGAAAGTGCCTCACTGGAGGTGAACTCAGAGTCAAAGTATGCATTAAGATTCCTGAATGGAAGAAATGAAAAAATAGTTTGGTTTTGAGGTCAGGTTTGTAGGTGAAGTGAGTCAGTTCCTCAGGTGATATTAAGTGACATCATCCCCAATGGATTTAAGGAACATTTGCTACCTCAGGTTGATGTTACTGTGTCTTCAACTGCAGGGTTTCTTTTCTCTTTGGATGAATTTTGCCTGGGAGGTGAAATTTATTTTTTTGAAACCTCTAAGTAGTACAAGTTGGACTGATCATCGTTTTGTTGAAGCATGCCTACAGGCTCCTAAAAATCTCACTGGAGATGATCTATGGTCTTGGAAAAGACAGATAAATATATGAGGGACTAAAAAACGATTGCTGGAGCGGTCCCTTCACTGTTGAGGAGCAATATTCTTTAAAAAAGGAAGATGATCTGATCAGGCAAGAGAAAAAACATTAATCAGCTGGGGTGAAAATATGTTGGTGGTGTGCCTGTGTTTTGATGCATCAGTGAAAACACACTAAATAAACCAAATATTCTGAACCTGAGCTGCTGAGCACTGTAAATTCACTCTCCTAAAGGCTGCTGAATGCCACTTGAAATCAAGAAGTAATGAGGTTGACAGGAGCCCATGTCCCCTTCTGGATGGCTTCCTCCATTAGGCTACACCAGAACTGGCACCCCTGCCACGAACACTGCGGTGGCGCGCGTGAAGGGCTGGGTGGAGAAGGAAGAAACGGCTGTTGCATTGGCTTGCAGATTAACACTGTGGCTTAAATGCCACATTCCCTGCCGTTGTCAGCCTTGGTGGGGACTGGAAAGGCTCACAAAGCCTGCCCTGCTCCCCCAGCTCTCCCACCTGCTAGGGAAGATATTTCATGTTGAAAGGGAAGAGCCATTTCTATCCCCTGCTGCCTCACATGGCTATGCGGCTTAAGCTACTGTCTGCCTCTCTTTTAAAGTTGAGTTTTAAGAGATTAATATTAGAATACTTAACGTCAACATGAGTAGGGACCTATCTAGTCTTGTTCTAACTTCCACTCCCCGTTACCCAGAGCATAACTGATAAAAGTCTTTCCCTCTGAAAATAATGGGAGGATCTGTGTTGGTCCTATCTCTATCCGGGGGAGAAAAGCCCCAACTCCCATTAACGTCAGTGGAAATTGTTAGAGGTCACAGTAGTCACTATCACTGTATGAAATACGAGCGTTGCTACTGTTCTTGCAGCAATAAATATTAATGTTTGTCATGCCACAGGTTGGGTGGTTTGTGAATTTTAATGTGCCCAGCAGAGCTCCCTAAAGGTGAATTACTCTGCAGAATCCATAACAACCTAAAGCCTTTTCTTTCCGGTAATTTAGAAAAACAATCTTGCTCTGCTGCTGTAGCTGTTGGTTTTCAAGGCTTTCATTACCTACAGAGAAATCATGTTCGACACAATACTGTAGTTATTGAGAGCGCTGGTTATATTACACAGTGCACCTAATATATCAAACTCCGCATAGCCCTGGATGCAGACAAGATAATTTCTTAATCTTTTTCTGAGTCATGGTGGACAGCTACATCATTGGTAGAGACCACCAGAATTACAGTGGACAGGGCAAAAATATAATAGAATAGAACTTGTTTATATATCCAACAGTAATTTTTTTTTTTTTTTGCTGTAGATAGGTTATTCTATGACTTTAGCACCGTTGTTTCATCTGTTGAACCAGCCAGTACCCGCTGTTGGTAGCGGGAGGATGCTGGAAAAGATAATCATCTAGTTTTTATCCAATTTTCTCTCATTCCTAAAAGCACTCTCTGCTCGGAAAAAAAATGTGCTCCATTTTGGCCATTATTTTCATAGAATCATAGAACGGTTTGAGTTGGAAGGAACCTTAAAGATCATCTAGTTCCAGCCCCCCTGCCATGGGCAGGGACACCTTCCCCTAGACCAGGTTGCTCAAAGCCCCATCCAACCTGGCCTTGAACACTTCCAGGGATGGGGCATCCACAGCTTCTCTGGGCAACCTGTGCCAGTGCCTCAGCACCCTCAGAGTGAAGAATTTCTTCCTTCTATCTGATCTAAATCTCCCCTCTTCCAGTTTAAAACTGTTACCCCTTGTCCTATCACTACACTCCCTGACAGAGAGTCCTTCCCCACCTTTCCCTCTTTAAATAGCAGGCCCTCTTTAGGTACTCAAAGGCTGCTAGAAGGTCTTCCCAAAGCCTTCTCTTCTCCAGGCTGAACAAGCCCAACTCTCTCAGCATGTCTTCATAGGAGAGGTTCTCCAGCCCCCGATCATCTTTGTGGCCCTCCTCTGGACCTGCTCCAACCGGTCCATGTCCTTCTTGTGCTGAGGACTCCAGAGCTGGATGCAGCATTCCAGGTGGGGTCTCACCAGAGTGGAGTAGCAGGGGAGAATCCCCTCCCCCGACCTGCTGGCCACGCTGCTTTTGATGCAGCTCAGGATGCAATTGGCTTTCTGGGCTGTGAGTGCACATTGTCAGCTCTTGTCCAACTTTTCATCCACCAACACTCCCAAGTCCCTCTTGGCAGGGCTGCTCTCAACGCATTCATCACCCAGCCTGTATCCCTGTTTGGGGTTGCCCTGACACAGGTGCAGGACCTTACACTTGGCCTTGTTGAACTTCATGAGGTTCACATGGGCCCACCTCCCTAGCCTGTCAAGGTCCATGGACAGCAGGTCCTGGATGGCATCCCTTCCCTGAAGAGTATCAACCACACCACTCAGCTTGGTGTCATCCGCAAAATTGCTGAAGGTGCACTCCATCCCACTGTCCATGTCCCCAGCAAAGATGCTTCATATGTGAACCTTCTGTAGCAGTAACTCTGTTCTTTAGGGGAGAAGCACACTTCAAGTTACACGAAAATGTATAAGAAGACAAACATGACAAGTTTTATTGTTGACAACTTAATTCATGCTAACATCTCCATACTTCTAATTGCTTTGACTCTCCTGCTCTACCTCTTAGGAGACAGAGAGGAAGAGTATGTAACATAGAAAAGTATCCTCATCCATGAGGAAATCGCTTTCATCAAAGTGGTAGATTTTTACCAAATAAGGCTGCTGCTGGAATGAAGGAAATTCTGTTACCTGTGCCCCAGACTATAATTCACGTGTGAATTAGTTGGGATGAGGGTGAGCATGGGTGAGGGGTGGTTCACTATCTGAATGGGGCTTAAGAGAGAGTAGAACCATCATTTTTTCCTTGAGAGACTGAGTTCCTCATCAAGAAATACGGTGTGTGTCTAATAAATTACAGATTTATTAAGAATCCCCCTAAGAATATTCAGAATGAGATGAAAATTAATTCATTATTCATTAGTAAAACTGCTTAGATTTGGAAAGTGTTTGTGGTTTGGATTAATGTGCAAAGTTATCGAAATAGCACTCTCGGTTAAGCAATCTGCTAAATTGCTGCAGTAAGGAGATCATCACCTGTCTGCGTGCAGTTTTCTGCAGTTATCTGGAGATAATTGCATCCCAGCTGCTTTGAGTTCTTTGCTGATATCTTATGTTTTAAATGGTCTGTAAGGTAGTTTTCTTCAAAGAACAAAGTCTCCTTTCTGCTTTACCAGTCATGAGCTCACATAAAGCAAATGCATCTGATACTGGTTAATATTTAAGAGCTCAGGGCTTTGTTTTGTGTGGAGTTCATAAGTGAGCAAGGCAGCTCCTCCTTGCTGAGACTTTTATGCTGCTTAAGGCACCTCCCATGGTGCTAGAAGCATCTGTTGTCTGGTTTTAATGATATTCTTTGTAACACCCCTGTATGCATCCTTATGCCTAGGGCCCTCCTCTCTCCCCGGTCCCCACTTTCGCTGTGGCCTATCTCTCGCTGAAGTGGCGTTGTCTGGGTGTCAAAGCTACACCGGCCTAAGTGTGCCGAGATAAGCTCGTGGTTTTGAAGTCCCCTTGCAGGAGCTTAGATGGTCACCACTTGGTGATTGTTGCCCACTATAGGTTCAGAGTCTTCTCTCTTTCCTTTTTTGAGTGAAAAGTTTCTGATGTATGACCATCTGTGTTAGTTTTCTTAGTTTGCCACTGCTGGAGGATTGCCATTTCTACAGCAAAGTCCCATTTTCCCCACCTAGCAAACCAGTTTATCCTTTTTTTTTTTTTTCCTCCCAAAATAAAAGAAGAAAAAGGCTTCCATTTTCAGGAAACCTTGGAAATTCTCCCCCTGCCCCTTGTTATTTGCCAGTGGAGAGAGATTATTGGACTATTTTAGCCCAACACTTGCTCATTTGGATTTCCAGTCCCTGTGGTTCTAGGAATTTGTCATTGCCTCTGTGCTGTTGTTCTGGTCTTTTCTGGTCTCCTGACTTTCCCTCAGGGTTTAACGAAACTTACAGCTTAATATTTTCTCAACTTCTTGGATGCCCTTAACAATCACTTTTAAGGCATAAGGATATAATAATTTTCAATTCTATTTTGTTCCTTTTATATCCTTCCAGCAGTAAATGGATATGCTCTTGTAAGGATGTTTATATGGAGTTGGTATGTTTATTGAAACCTATTTTGACATAAAAGTAGAATAACTTTTGCTGGATATGCTTCTCCCAGGCTATGTGAGCACTTGCTGTCTCTTAGGCCTAAATTCTGCAAGCATTTATGCATGTGTTTAATTTCACAAATTAATTTCACTGGGACTGTCCCTGCATAAGCTTTTGAGGAATCAAAGCCTTAACCAGCTTTCTGATGCTATGTCCTTCCTTTCATGCAAATCCTTTCTACTACGAGGTGATCTAGCAATGTCTTTAAGGAGAGACCCTCTCAGCTGTTTAAAGTGTGCTACAGGACAGACGTCTGAAGAGACCCCATCTTATGTTCCCTGAGGAGCACGGGTGGGTCTGTTGGCTCTCTAGGAGACCAGCTCGGAACATGGGGCTTTGTGTTGTGCTCCTGCAGTCCAGAGTTACTGGTCAATAAATTACAAGAGTAGGAGAAATGTGTGAGAAGTCTGCTGTGGGAAACCCCTGCTCTGTGTATGATACTTGACAGACGTGGTGTGCAACAGAGGTATTCCCATTCCCTGAGGGAGCACGAGATTGATCCTTAGAATCAAGATAGGAATTTGGATCTGCTGGAGGTGAGGTCTTCCTGGAGCAGTAGAAACCATGTATAAATGAGGCTAGGGCTCTCTGTTATGACCTGAGAAAGCATCTTGCACAAGACTGGGAGGATTCTTAAGATAGGCATCAGTTGCAAAGGATGAACCAGGAGAGGTGAAGAGGTGGTGATGAGGAAGGGCTTGTAACACCTGGGTCTGAAAGCTGGCTTAGGATGACCAAGGGAGCGTGCACAAGGATTCACCTCCCTCCACTGACACCCTGAATTCAAGAGGAGAGAGACCAGAGCAGGCTCTGGGTGGATGGGCCCTGTTCTTTTTAGTCCAAAGAAAAACTGCGAGGCCATGCTCTTGCCTGGGAGAGCTGAAAGGTAATTATTTCCCTATTTTACACATGGAAGGAGATCCCAGGTTTTTTGTGGTTTACTATAGGAGTGACAACCAAGTTCCTTGATCACTTGGAGGGAGTTAGTTAAATCCTCCATCCTTGAGAGATGGGAGCAATGAGTGAAGAATCTGGCCGGCATGGGCATGTCTTTGTCATCTTCCAGCCTTGGAATAACTATGTGTAGGTCTGCTTGCCTTTTTTTTTTTTTCTTTTTCTTTTTTTTTTTTTTAGCAGGGGAGTGCATGATAAGGCAGAAGAGAAAGAAAATGTTAATGCTTTCCAAACACAGACCTCCAAACATGGGTTTGGAACAAGTTAAGTGCTGTCTATACAGTAAAAATAGTGTTTGGATTTCTCCTTCTCGTTCGTTTGCAAGCTGTGGCTGTGTACCCATGCACAGCTATCGCAACCTCAGCATCACAGCGGATCACTTTAAAGACAAAAATATTCTTTTCTGAATTAAATCAATCATGAAAATATGACATCTTCTGGGGATGCTTTCAGCAGTCCCTCGGCATTAAAACCTTGAATACGGCAAGTTTTTTCAAGTGTGCAAGTAATTCTGTTTCTTCTTTGGACGCTGTTTAAAGTGGGTGCTTAACTTCTGCAGCATGGGAGTAGGCTTGTCTCATTAATTTTTAGCCCACTTCTACTTCACATGCACAGAAAAAAAGGGCCATAGAAAAGTGACGGATAGCTTGCTTTCTCAGAATACATCCCTCGAGTTTCTGGAGCTGTTCGTTTCTGTACCAGTGATAGATCTTGAGCTCTTGCTTTCTATGCAAGAAGCAGGATTATTATTATGGGAAAATGACAGTAACTGATGAATAGGTAACTTTATCAAGATTGTTTTCATCATGCTGCTATGATGAAGAGTAATCTGTAATTAGAAAGCTATGTTGAAGTTTTTAGGCTGGAATCATTCCACATCTTCTCTGACAGGCAGGCTTATTAATGTCTTAATTTCAGTTTTGTGATTGCCCCTTGCTAAATCCATGCCGTGCTGTGCAGTACTTAGTCTGATCCTTTATTTATGTTCTCCTTGTCATTTAGGAGATGACCAAAGATAGGAGTGTGAATTCAGTAAACTTCAGAACCCTGGAAAGGTTAAAATCCTTTATTTCCATTTAGATACATTTTGGAATCCCTTTGGAACTTAAGTAATAGGAGATTCATTTTTTTTTTTCAGTTTTACAAATGCCTGAAACTTGATGAGTATTGTAAAACAAATGGCTAAAATTTATTGGCTATTGCAGGTTTCATGTCATCAGCAGCAGTGAAAGATTTAAATGTATTTTAGCATCTAAACTGTCACCATCAGCTATCCTCCTTAGAGACTTCAAATTTCCTTAGGTAATTATTTGCGGCTGTTTACAAGATTAGGAAAGCAATGCTTTTGGTTTACATGCAAATTTGTTCTCTAAAATTTTCCCTTTTTTAACGATGGCACGTAGAAACTTGTTTTCCCAATAGATACTGGAGTAGAGCTCTGGTGAAGGCCACAGCAGAGCTGGGAAGCAACGTTTCTCCGTACGTTGCGCTTGTTCCTCCACCCTTTCGACACGGGCTCCTGGCAGTCCTGCCAGGTGGCAGATCCCTCTTCGGCAGCTCGCTTCCTCCTGGGGGATGTGCTGCTCCCTTTCCGCTCGCCAACGGTAGATGGGGATGCTCCATTGGCAGAACAGATCCTCTCTACTGCCTCAAAATGTTGTGAAGAATTAATTGTACAGTTATTTAGACTTCAGACAAAAATGTCAGCCCCCATCCCAAAGAATCTGATGCTTATCAAATATCATCCCAGCTTATCTGAGCTCTACCATGTGTATACTTTGAGGCACAAACATGATAATTTAGAAATTACAGCCTGGAGGAACACTTGCCTTCTTTTTTCTCACCCTGCGACTTCCATTATTCTAACTGAAGTAGTTGTGTGGCGGACAGTGGCTGCGGCAGCTGGCTAGGGGAGTCGGAAGCTGCACTTCTCCAGGGAGTGTCACCATACATTTTTCAACGCCACCCTTCACGTTTGTTGCAGTGATTGCTGCCCTGTTGCTGGATATCCTGGAGGATGGAGTGATCGGCATCACAGGCTAAGTCCTTTTCCCACATTAGACATAATGAGCTCATATTGGGGTGACGGGCAGTGCTAGGATCGTGATTGCAGGGAGGAGCAGAGTTTAAACGGTCAAAAGTGGTAGGGAACGAGGGCGTGCATGTGGCTACGGAGGGTGTTGACCTGCATAACTGGCGTTTGCAGACTAAGCTAAAAGGCTTCCTGGAGATGTTTCCAGTGAAGTTGGTGCTGATGCTGACGGGAACATCTACGGCTCTGAGACCATCTATAGCTCTGAAGAATGGATTAGGCTTGCAATAGACAACCTGTTCATCAAGCAGAACTGACTTTTGATAGACTAGAGATTGTCTTATGTGTTGTGGCTTGCCCCAGGTCCCCCAGCCCTGTGTCGCTCACTTGCTTTTCACATACCCTGAAGCCTGAGCCTCTGCACCAGAACAGCAGCGTGTTTGGTCTTTGCTGATACAGAAAGTCATTTATCTTCTTGTGACTTGCTGTGCAGAGCAATAAGGGTTTCAAGCAGACGGGGCTTCTGGTTTCTGGAAAATAAGCTAACAAACTCCGCTTTGCAAGATTACCGTTTCCTCTTACTATTTTTGGAAGTGTTTATTTTAGAGCCCTGAAATTAATCTCAGGAATGCCAAGCAGCACTTTAAAGAAGGAGGGGTGATGGGGCCTGGGGAGGAGGGAACTAGAGGAGAGCTTATGTCACCGAGTTTTCTTCATGTAATTGAGTTTGTTCTTTAATCACAAAAACCCAGTCATCTGGCTCTGAAATAACTGTCATTGCAGTGCACCCTCCTCTCTTCTGATTTCTGCCATTTTTGGCAAATAGTGCATACAGTACAAAGGCCCTTGCAGAGTTATTAATCATGTTTGGCAGCCAGGCTGCACTAATCTACTGTCTGGAAGCGCAGAAAAGTACTAACTTGTGTGTTTTGAGATGTAGTGATTAAAGCTCTTGATACCTTTCTTGCTGCAATGAGAACTGCCGGAAAAAAATGGATGACCATGGAAAAAGCAGAACTCCTCAGCCCTTCCCTCCAGCTCCCAGCCCTAGTCTATACTGTGCTGGGACCAGAGTTGGGGCCAAATTTACACTGGTTTGCAGGGTATGGTTGGCAGCAAAGCACTGGGGAGGTGGTAGCTCTGATGGTGTAACGTGGCTTTCGCATACCAGATGGATGGGAAAGGCAAGACTTCATATACCTTGCCTATGGGACTTAGTGATTTAGGAATGGGGATGGATTCAGAACTTTCCTTGCCTGATTCCCATCAGGAATTTTGAAACAAGGTTCCCAGTTGAAGGAGGATAACTTGACGGTAAAGGGATCAAAGCCTCTTTCTTTCTCTCTGGCCCAGTGGCAACACCCTTCATGCCGACATCTGTAATGCATCAAGCATGGAAAAGTGGTGTCAGTAGTTCAGAACTTGCAGCCAGCAGAAGTCGACTGCATGTGTGTGCCTTATCCCGTCAATCAGACCTTCACAAATGTCGGGCTAACAGTTCACCTACAAATAAAGTCATTGCTTTGGCTATGAACGCCTTCAAGCTTCAGCTGTACTTGAAGTTCAAGCACTGACATACATTAACTCTTCTGTATTTGACAAAAGGCTCGTAGCTGTACGGCATGGGCAAGCTGACTGCCAGCTCTGGAAACACCTGCAGTGTCTCAAATCTGGTTGCAGATTTTTGGTCTAATTCTATGACCCAGCATGCTGGGAATAGAAGCCAGATCTGTGATTACAAAAGGTCAGATTTCTTGTGGTGGACGGACCCGTAGTGATTTTTCACTTCATTGCTGGCCAGCACGTAAATGCTCTGTTGGTTACATGGAGCAGTGTAGTGGCACAGGGTGCTCTTGGGCAGGAATAGTATGATCCATCTGTCAGCTCTGTTACTTTCAGTCACTCCTTATTCATACACAGTGCCACAGTTCTGTCAGGAACTTCCTGAGCAAGCGGATTTTAAGGGAAGGTTTCAGTTTGCCAGATATAATTGAAATGAAAGCTAATGGTGTGTATCACTTCTTGTTTAGTGGAAAAAGGGGTCTAGGTAAAGGTACTTCCGACTGAGAGTGTTTGGCTTCTTACCAGTGGTAAAGAGCTTCTTAAAGAGTGTTAGCAATTTGTTCAAGGTCTGCCTAATCCATTTCCAAGAGAGTTAATGCGCTTCTTTTTTTTTAAATTCAGAAGTTACTATGAAAGTAATAAGTCAACGTGAGCCTCTTACTTTACCTCACAAGGAGGAGCTGACAGTTTCAGGAAAACCACTAAGATATGAGCACAGTTTGTCCCAGAAGAAATATTCGTCTTTCTCCCGGCTGAGAATTTATGGATGCTGAAGCTCATCTTCCTGCAGTTAAGGAAGGCCAGCACCACAAATACTTCAAGATCACATTTTCTGCATGTGGTATGTAGTGACAAGGACACCTACCGTTGCAGAGAGCGCGCGGTTCTGCAGCACTCCTGGACACCAAGCTCAGAATAGATCTTGCGAAAGCAAAGAGAAGTCCCATAGCAGGCTAGGAAGGATTTCAGTGATCAGTGATGAAACCTTGCATGGCTGAATCTCAAGTGGAGATAGCAAGTGTTAAGAGTCCTGTGCTAAGACCTCTCACTCTTAATTATTCTAGAACAATTTTAATTGCTGGAATTACAAAGAGTACCTGAACAAGGCAACCTGCTCGAGCTGACCCTGCTTGAGCAGGGACGTTGGATGAGAGGGTCTCCAGAGGTGCCTTCCAGCCTCATCCTTCTGTGATTCTGTGGTTCTGCAACAGCAGAGGACCTGAGCTACACAGTGCATTACGCCACCTGCTTCCATCAAAAATATGGAAAAGCCACTGAAAACTCAGAAGCAGGGCTAAGAAAACAACTTAAGGCTTCAAAAAATGTGGTCTATCTTCTTTTTTCAGTCTGAGCTGGTCTTTCATTCAGTTACTTTCTGAGATTTTTTAACACAGTAAGAAACGATATAGGCAGGAGACTCATTTTCATGGACTTTATGTATAATGGCTTTAAACTGTATTAATGTACTGTCCTGAAAACATAATAGAACAGTAGTGACTCAGTGATGTGCATTGGAAATCGAAAGAGATTAAATTCTCTTTTTTGTTGTACAGGATGACATTGCTTGTTGCATCACACGACACAGAAATAGGTCTGAGGGACCTCTTGAATTTGGTGTTATGCACAGTGAAACTAGTGTGTATGAGGTCCAGAGACCGCACAGAGAGGTCCAGTCTTAATATCAGTAGCTGAAAAACCTCCTCTGGAACAGACAATTTTTTTTAATAACAAAGCCTTTTCAATTAAGAAGTGATTTAATGAAAACCAGAATCATTCATGAAATCACATTGATTTCATTTTCCTCCTCAAGATTCTGAAGAGTTTTGGCATCTATTTAGTTTATATTTCAGATATTTTTCTGTGATTGATTTATTATTTCTTTTAGTTTCCTGTAGTTTCTATCATAAGACTTGTTCTCCAAGTACATTTTTTTGTTCCTGTCCCATTAAACCTTATGGAAAGGCTCTGTTTTGAACGAAAACTACATTTACAATTTCTGTCTATTCCCCCTCTTTCTTTAGAAGTGATCGATGCTCCATAGATCAGGATGGAAACAGAATTCTTAATTATGATTTTTTTTTGGCAGCGTTGAATTTGTTTTTCATCTGTGCCCGCCTGTTATACAGAGTATCATGAGCTGTCACTGGGGATTTATATGCCAGCCATTGGATTTCAATTTTCAATTGCTGAGCTTTGTCTTTGGATTCATTGGTATTATTGACCAGACTGGATGTTACCCCTGATAAAATAATCCAGTCCGCCACTGCTAAGGTACTGTACACATTGCTTAGAGCACCGAGGGGGTCTGTACAATTGCTTTTCTTGTGGATGCTATCCCATTCTCCATTCCCAAGCTGCCTTGGCCCATTTAGATGCACAAGCAGGTCCATAGCGATGCTGAAAACTTGCTCCCCTTTATGCAGGAACAGACACTGCCGAGTCCCAGGGTTCGCGTTTATCCGACGGGTTAGTGGTGGTGGTGCGTTTCCTAAGCGGCGTCTGGGGTGAGCTGTCCCTGGACAGCCTCACCTGCTTGCTCTGAATTTTAAGGTGAAATGGTGGGATCATCTCTAAATGTTGAAGTGTGTGTTTGTGTGTATTTTAGTGAAGAAAATAAGAGCGTTCACCAACTCCGTTATCATGTAATGCAGGGGAAGGTGAGAGGGACCAAAATGGCTTTCCTGCGCCCTGTGCTTCACCCTTTCTGGTGGTGACCTGCACACCTTTCCATAAAGTTTAGGAAGAAAAATGTGGTTTGGTTCCCCCCAAATTGAGTGTTTGCCCAGTGGGGTAGATGGTTGTGTCTGAGGGTGGGGAAGAGGGGAAGCAAATTCTTCACAAAGTCCTCAGTTAAAGCTCGACCCACTGAACCTGTTGGAGTTCAAGAAGGTGTGAGTGAGTACCAGCTTAACAATAGTGCAAAGTTAAATTGTGTTTCTATTTCCTTAATCAAACAAACCAGAGGAATTCCAGTGGATGGACAGGAAGCATAACCGATGCAGGAACCTCTACCTCTAACGAGGGGGTGAGTTTCACGATAAATACTGTTTTTTACTCGCCTGAAGTTGTGCTACTAATTCAGTATTTTGCCCTGCTGCTCCATTTTTATGACAGTATGTCTTAAACTGCAGTCATGAGCTATTAAATTCTTTTAGCCACTATATTTTTTTTCATTTTATGGAGTATTTTTGTAACATGTTGAAGCAGCAGTAGCTTCACCTGTCTGAAACTTCTGAGCTCAAAAAGATGAAACTCATAGTTGGGATTCCCCATGAGGAGCCTGCTTTGAAGAAAGGTGAAGTGGGACTGGAAGGATTCTTCTCAGCCTGGATATATCTGAGCCAGGTACAAGATAGTCTGCAATGAGCAGTTCAGTAGGGAGTTCCACGTGGATAAAGTCATCTGGCTAAAAGAACACCATGGAGACTACTCTCCATCTGGCTCCTTCCACTGGTAAGGGAGCCAGGTATTTAAGTAAGCAGTGGCTATTGCAAAAGGTGCCTCTGCCAAACTTTTTTCCCTGAGCATCTTCTGAGCCATGGACACGTGAGTTTTGGACGGAGAAAACAGGTTTGCAAACTGCTGACTGTAGACTAAATGTTTGTGGTGATTAATTACATCCCCATTGCTAGGAATTGTCTCGCTGCATCCATAAACTCACGGCGTAGTGTGGCTGGGATCTGGACACTTTGGTACTGGGGTGCTTTGATTCATCAGGAGTGTATCTATTCACACAGAAAGCTGCCACTGTGGCCTTACTGTTGCTCCCCAGATGTGAAGCAGAGGTACCGAAGCCAAGACCCCTGTGGGCAGGAGGACTGGGCTGCAGGGAGGGACAGCAGGAGCTGTCACAGCTGCAGGATGCAGAGCCAAGTGTCAGAAGGTCACGCCTGGAAATACAGCGGGATCTCAAAGCCAGTCTTTTCTGCTTTCCTGTGCCCAGCTGTGCAGAGAACAAAATACAGATGAGAGAAGTAGCGTTGGTGCTTCTGAGCCCAAAAGTGACAAACACCATTAAGACCATTGCAGTAAACAGAAAAACCTCAAATAAGAATTTATAGGTGTGTTTGCCCTGCGGTGGTTCACTGGAGAGAAGGGAGGCTGCGCAGAAGGTGCACGGAGCAGCATCTCCTCTCTCCGGATGACGTAAAGGGTTGTGATGTGCTGGATCATACTGCTACAGCCCTCTGACAGGACAGCACCCCCTTCCCTCCCATATGCACCCTGCCACGGGACAGCTGGGATCATTTCATCTGACCTCTGCTTGAAACAAGCCCAATACCTCTTTACACAGGAAGGGCAGGGGTCTGAGAGTGTTGTGTTCAGGTAGTGCTGAATTCTGATTTGTATCTTAATGTCCCTTTCAACCAGTTTCGTTGTTGAAATAATAGAAGTATTTACAATTGCTTTTGCTTATTTGAAGTCTACAAATATCTTAGATCCTATGCCTTTGTCTACAAGCATTGGCTTTCACATGCAAATCAGATCATTGCCTAAGCAAATAATGACTAAGATCCATAATTCTCGTGTTTGCACAAATACCACTTGGCATGTGAAAAATTTAGAGTTGTATAATGTACGTTGAACCTTGTCGCCCCAGGCACCGGAGTGGCAGAAGTCAGTTTCTGCGAGGCACTGTCATGTAGAAAGTGATTTTTAGTTTCTAGTGTGACTCACTCTGATATCCTCCATGACAATCTTTCTTGTCTGCTAAATTAGCATATGGGTGATATGCGTTAAGTCATGGAATCTCAAATATTCTGCAGCTGGCTTCCAAGGGAAACTAATTTTAGCTCAGACACTTGTGAACACTGGGAAAAGGCCTTTTGGGTCATCAGGTCTTTCTCACTGTCTTCTAGAAGGCAACCAAAATCTGTCTTGGAAGAAGTTAGAATTTCCCTTTGCCTCTGTTCTTACTGAAAGAGTGTCCAGAAGATCTCTGCTCTTTTTTTGACACATTGAATATATCTTTGTTGTAGTGCAATCACAGAAAAGGGCTGGAAAGTACATTTTCAAGGTGTCGTATCTAATTGTCAGTTTATTTTGCATGTGAATTCCAGTATTTCAAAGAGTGCAATTAAATATTCTGACTACCGTTTAAAATATTTACAATTCTCTTAGTCAGATAAGACACAATATTTTTAGTTGAAGATATTCCCTAGACATCTGCTTTTTTCTCGCCCATATGGTGGAATGTGTGCCACATCTCATCTGTACGTTATGCCGTCTAATTGCTGCCAAAAAGGATTCTAAGTTACTATCTGAAACAAAGCAATTCAGTAATCTGGCGAAAAAACTTTCCCGAACTCTCATGTTTTTTGCAATCTCTGAGAAATCGGCCATCAGCATCGTATTCTGCCCTTTGTTTCGCAATAGGTCCTATGGCAAACAAGGAGAATCAACATATACTTTTTAATGTAGAATTTAGGTCCCTAAGTGTTGTTCAGCTGGTTGGAAGTGTCTGTGGCTGATGCCACTGAGAAAGCTGTTGAGTGTGAGAATCCTCTGGCACACTTTTTTTGAACGACGCACATTTATTACACAATTATTTCATGAGTCTTCTGTTGGATGGCAGAACAAGCATGCAGACACTATTATATAAAAAGAATTTGGATTACTCTCTCTCATGTGAAAGGATAGCGTGTCATTATGGTGTCCTGCACCTGAAATTTCTTGGGATGTTTATTATTAATCAGCATCTCTTAGTAAAGTGGCTGGATCTGACAAACCTCTGTGCACAATGTCTGTACCAATACTTAATGGATACTTAGGCACAAGAAAACTGAGCAGAAAGCTTGGAAAGTGAGGGAATCGTTAGTGATGTACTAGCTTGGTCTGTGAGTCTTTTTTTTTTGAACAAGAGCAGAGAAGTTATTCAGACTCCTCCAGCAGACCTGTAGCTGTCCTGCCGAGGCTTCGTCACCCATGGATTTTTTCCTTTGTTCTTCTTGTCAGCGTAATCCAAAGGCTGCAGTGAAACTCTCTTGGTTACTACCTGGAGATCAACAAATAGCAGAAACATATGCTGCTGCCTTTTTGTTGCTAGAGCTAGCAAACTTCATTCTGGATTTAGACTTTCTCTGCAACATTTTTTGGAAATTAGGTTTGGTTTAAGCTATTCTCCAATTAAACCGTGATTTACAAACCGTATTCTGGTATTTCAGCTAGATTAAAATGGTGATGCTCTATTACTCCTTGTGTATAGATTTGGCACCAAGGATTAATGTAATTAAGATTCTGAAATTTGATTAGAGCCATGTGACATCCCAGGCTCATATCCTAAGTGTTGGTTGCCTTTTGCTCACACCGGAGGTGTAAGTGTGCAAGCGTGGATGTACATTTTAGCGAGAGCTTAAATCACTCAAGGCATCGTGCTTTAAAACTGCTGCCATATATTGTGTGCTCTGCAACAGCAGGAGTCCTTGAGACTCTCATATTGAGCTGTGCCACCTCTCCCTGCTCTGTGAAATGTTTTGAGAAGCTGTGCACTGTTTACATCACATGAGGGGGTTCTACCTTTATACCAATGCATGTTATTCATGAGTTAAACCCAAGGTAGGCATCCGGTTGAGTTTAAAATTACTGCTGAAATGTTTCTGTACTGGGTGCTGGAAGGATATCTTCTTATAAGCCTCTTCTTTCTCCTTTCTTACTGACGTCAGCTTCCTCACCATCCCGACGGAGTCAGCTGCAGTTACTGGACAATTGATGTAGAAAGGCACGTGCAGGATACCAGCTCAATAAACCTGTTCTTGCTGCATTGCTTATCAGCTCGGGTCTGCTTGGTTCCATGCATTTACGCTGGAGGCAAAAGATGTTTGCGTGCAATCCTCTTACTGTAAATTGTATTTTCCCGTTCTGATGCCTCGCTTAAACATGATGTCTGCTGCAGAAATATTGCAGGGAGGAAGTATTGTGCTTTATAACAAGGTGGAGAACGTAGGGGATTCTCTCTGTTTTCATGTCCTGATCTTGAAAGAGGTTAAACGCAAACGTCACCAACCTGCTAAAAACCCATTCCACTTTTTGCTCACCTTAACCCTTTCCAATTATTTTTCAACAGTCGCCTGTTCATTTCCCACCGCTGAGGGAGAGGTGTGAAATGCCCCTTCACTTTGTCCTGCGAGTAAATCCCGTTGCTGCGTCCTCTCAGTGCAGCGGTACCGTATTGAGAAGACCTTACAGTGTTTCTCAGCTGCTGTCCCTGTTACCCATCCGTGACATTTACTTTCTCTTGCTGTGATTCTTGTCCCTTCCCACACTCAGCAGAGGTGGGTGGTGGGGAATAATTGCACCCCTTTTATTTAGGTTTTGGTGCCTTTCACCAGAATTTTTATAGGCCTCTTGATATGCTGAGGACCTGTCTTTGCCTTTCCCAAGTGTATAATTATTCTTGTTATCTTTAATTAACATGTGCACGCAGGTATGCCAAATTGCTTCCTTTTCTTTCCTTACCTTATTATAGCTCTTGAATAGGGGCAGTCCTGTTATTCTTTCTCTGGTGAAGTTCCCGGGGGTAGTTGTGTAGCTCTTACTGGGTGAGGACCATCAGCATAAACCTAATTCTGACTTTCCTGATCAGTGCATCAAAACCCGAGGTGCTTTAGGAACAGCACCGCATACATTTTACATTCATCCCACTCCTTGTTTTCCCATTGGCACATGATGGAGTGGGGCCCTGATGTGTTTGGGACCTCTCTATTCTTGCTTAAGGGAGAACTAATGATAACCTGGACGCTAACCAAACATACAGCCTGTGCTGTGATGTGGGCTTGCTGCTTTTGGTAGGGTCGTCATCCCTGCTAGAGCATGGTCAGCATGGCCAGAAGGCAGCTTGCAACGAGTCACTGTTCTGCTGAAAGCTGGCTTAGAGAATGTAAGTGAAATAATGTATTTTCAACTCCTTCTTCTCGTGCTTGAGAATGACAATGGAAGTTTTGTTCATTTACATGTGTTCGTCAGTCTGACCTGCAATCAGAGTGTGATAACGCAAGAGCCTCTCTGGTGTTGGAGAAAGCTTTTCTATGACAAAACATATAAATATATATGGAGGTATAAATATATCTTAGAACCCAAATTTATGGAGGTACTTGCGGTGCTATGCTTTAAGGGGCAGCTTACGGGATATGTTGAACTGGAGTTTTCTGAGCATGGTCAAATGTGACAATAAATTGTAGAAGTCAGTGCCCATCAATAAGCACAACAAAATAATGCAGATTTCAGGAACGCATGCGTTCGGGTTTTTGCATCTTCTTGGCGGACAAAGGAGCCGGACTGCAAAATTTTGCTGTTGTACATATTTTGTTTCCCTTTAAACTTCTCCACAGCGTGTCAGGAAAGCCCCTGGTGACAAAGCTCAAAGTGCCGCTGCTGCTGGGAGGGGGGTCTGCTTGCCTCCGCCTAGCACCACAGAGATGCAGCCAGCAGGCGCCTGTGGGCGAAGGGACTGACCAGAGAGAGCATCCCCAGCTTGGCTAATGAGCACCAATTAAAAACCTGACCTGGTGTAACCTAGCGCGGGGAGGAAGGGTGGAAATTACAGGTGAGGAGCAAAAGGAGGAAAGCTTTTGAAGTAGCCTCTTATGCAAACAATGCCTTTTACTTGCCTATATTAATCTTGAGAAATTAGCATTTAATTTCTGTAATTAGCCTTTCATGCACTCCAAGGAAGTGAGCATACACTTACACACTCATTCTCATTTCTTTTAAATCTTGAAGGCTTGCCGTTCGGTTGCTAAGGGGGAGAAAAGATTTTAGTCGGAGATGAACAAAAAGCAGAACTTGCTCCCAGGTGTTGGTGAATCATCAGGGAATGAAGCTTTTTTAATAATGTCTAGAGGAAGGGAGGGGGGAAACGTGTGGGTGTAAATTTAGTTTTCCTGAAACGTGCTGAGCCTGACAGCCCAGGGGCTGCAGCCCGGTGAGTGCAGAGGACCGGTGGGGACATGACTGGCTGCTGCGTACCTGTCCTCTCCCCCACCACCTGAGCCAACGCCTGGACACGATGGTCCTGAGCATCAGACTGGCACCCTGGGTCCTCATTTGGGAAAATGCCAGCACGGCTTGTAACGCGGATGCTCATCCGCAGGCAGACGGGCTAAGGCAGCTCAGCTGCCTCCCGTGAACGGTGCCGTCCCCCTCCGACGCGCGGGTCAGCACAAAGGATGAATTCAGGGAAACTAGGAGGGGTTCAGTGCAGGGCAATGAGTGTGTTTTACAGGCAAGGAAGCTTCTTGGGGGAGAGATGGCCTGGAGGGAGATTGCTTAGCGCGGAGAAGAGAGTTTTTTTAAGAAAAGAGAACAGGGCAAGGAGGCATGAAGCTGTAAATTGTAAGAAAATTGATCAAGATTTTCTATTTCCTTAATTTCAAAAACAGGGATATGCTAGGTGGAGCAGAAAGCTAATGAATAAAAAAATGAGAACTGGAATGAATTCTCTCATGTAAGTTACTGATCCCAGATAACTGAGTCCGCAGAGTAAACCTGGGGACTTTTATGCCACAATTTTCCAAAGTTATTACTATTTCTTAAATGTATACTACACTTTCAATATTTGCACCATAAGTCTGACTCTGAGAGTTGCATTTTTAGTTCTGTGGCTGAAATTCCCTTGCCGGCAATTGATGCAGACCAAATTTTGAACTTCAAGTATGCGCAGCAATCCACAGATCAAAGATTATTCATGGAAATCTTGGCACACACCCTTTGAGTAAAATGGAAAAAACCCTGTCCTCTGCTTGTAGGTAGCTTGCAAACAAGAAGAGCGGGGAGGTGGAGAATGACTTGAACAGTTTACTGTGAAATATCCACTGGGATGTAGTATGTTATCTGTGGCTGAACATTATGAAGGACTGCTGGAGCTTTGCCAATACAGATAGCGGAGCATGAATTGTCACCCAGCTGGAGTTTTCTCAGAAAACAGGTATAATTATTTAGATTCTTTAGTCTTTGGGCCTTGATCGTGTCAACAGAGACATCCCACAATTACTAGGTTACCTCTCTATAAGGGGTTCTCGCTTGTCTGCTCTTATCTCAGTAGCTTCTGCCATGAGACTGAGATGTGTTGCATCATTTTCTTCCAGATCAGAAGACTTGGTCTGACTTGAACACTTGCTGGGGGATGGATATACCACCTTCCAGGCTGTGTTCAGCCACCATTGCAGCCTCCTGCTCGATGCCTTATGCCATGCATGCTCCTTTCCCCAGGAAGGAGTGTTTTCTTCCATCTTATCAGTTCATCTTGTGTGGATGCTGTGGTTTGACCTGGCTGTGGGCAGCACTGGTGGTAGCATCCAGCACACGTGTCCTCCTGGGAGTCCTTCTCTGCACCCAACTCCCCACAGGAAAGACTTCAGGGAGAGGGGAATGGTTGATTAGCAGAACTTGGCCTCAGGGGCTGCTGCAATTCAACTAGTCAAGCAAGATAAAGGGCAATGGGTAAATAAGAAACTTTTAGGACTGTCCTCTCTTTCTCAACCCACTAAGGAAAAAATGCTGACATTCTGTGCTCTCCGGTTGACTGTGCCAAGCCATCACTTGGATGTGGTGTCCTTTCGTCTAGTAGGAACTATAAGAATTAAATACTTCGGTAGCCAAATGTCAGCTTGGTTAGTCAATAATATTGCTTCGGACTTTCTCCTGATGCTCAAATACTGCAAAACTTTGCCAAGGAGATTATTTTCTGCCCCTGTTTGTTTGGGGATTTTGGAGCCTTGCTCTTTCACTTGCACGCAGTAAATGACCTTGTCTTTGTCCTTCTGTTCTGTAGCGGATAAACTTCACAGCTTTTAATACCTGTTAGGGTTTTAGTGTGGTGTGCAGGCTTTCCTCTTGCAGTATGACTGCTGTAAAAAGTGTCTTCCATTTTGAAACATTCTGTTAGATTGAGGTTTTAAAGCCAGAAATTCACATATTTTTTAATTTTTTTTTTTTTTAATGTTCTTTGGTATGATTTCCTCACCCGCCGCTCCTCTTGTGCCCACCTAGTCAAGACTCCGCTGAATATGTTACTGGTATTTCATCTTGTTTGTGTGAGCATCATTACTGGATGTGATGTATGCTTCACGAGGTTGTTGATTATTTTTGTTGCTGTTTTGAAGCTCGTCGGTGAGCTGCCCAGCTCAGAGCTGGAACCGGAGCCGTTCCCAGGCTGATGAAAACTTTTTAGGGGGGGAAATGGAGCAGAGTCATTCCTCCACCTTCTAATATCAGAGATGAGAAGCAGCTTGTCTTGCTTGCTCCCGCTTCTAACAGTCTTGCATATTTAGGATAAGTAAGTAATTTAGGACGAGAAATGTTACCTGCTAATTCCATTGGGAATCAATGAGGTAGACTAAAACTGTATAGTTTGGAAACACTGAAAATACAAGGAAAGCACTGCAAAGTTACCAGTGCTTGAAATTTTTTTGTCATTCCCTGCAAAAAACCCACAAAGCTTGATGATTCAGTACATCTGCAGTTTCAGAGAAAGGTATTGGAGATTAGAAAGGGAAAACAACATTATATTGTTATGCAAAGCCCGCAGAAGGCAGGAATATGCCCTCACACCTTCTGTGGGACACAAACTGGTAAAATCTAAGCAAAACCTCATCCACATTAGCTGAATTTAATTTGTTCAAAACCAAAATGCGTCAATTTAACAACAGGAAAGGGCTAGTTCAAGTTTTTTATGATAAACTCCTCAAAAAAAGGAATTTATAACCATTCATTTTATTCACTTCAGTCTGCGACTTCTCCTGTATAATCTCTGCCCAATAGAGGATGTGGCTGGTATTTTGCTTGCTTCTTTCTTCCTTTGCCTTTTAAAAGCAGAGCTTGTGGGAGTGTAGGAAGAATACCTTCCAGTTTCTGAAGCATTATTTCCCACAAGCTTATTATGACAATACCCTGGCAGTATTTTTGTGTATGTGTGTGTGTATATATATATATGCACCTTGAAACAGAAATCCCAATAAAAACAAAAGCCAAGAACTAAAACCAGAATCTAAAACTCCAGGTGCTTGTTAAGCCTAAGCTAAATTCCCTGCAGGGCCAGTGCTGGGAGAGGCTTAGTGAAGCGCCGCTTGGAGGGGAGCGTGACCGTCACCTCCACCCGCGCGGGGCCGAAGGACCTGTCTGAAAGGAATAGACCAGGGCGCACTGAGTATTTCCCACTGCACCAGTGTGCTTGATGCTGGGGAAGGAGTTACCCCTAGAAATAGTTCAAACGTGCCTCTTACAGTATTCTGCGCTTTTAAAAGCTCTGCGAAAGTAGCGATAATGGGCAGCACAAGCAAGTTTCTGTACGTTTGCTGTTTGTGTTCATGCCGTTCTGTCACAAGTACCCATCTGTGTCCTAAAAACTAAGATCTCAGACTGTCTGTGTCACGAGTCCTTTGGCATACCCTCCTACGTGCTTCCCCTGGGAAGGCTGGGGACAAGCTGGGGATACTTAGAGCATCTCAGAGGGGTCCGGCTCACGTTCTGCAGGACCTCCAGTCCTGCAGTCTTGGTCTGTTAACAGGTGGTGTAGCAAGCTGTGTGGCATGGCCCGTGCTGCCACAGAGTACTACTCTAGTACGTCTTTTAAAAAGCTCCTGGCCTTTGAATCACATCTACAGGCAGAATTATTATTATTAGGTGATGCCACCGCATGCTCAAGCCCCAAGCGGGTGACCCACGGTGCAGTGTGGTCACAGGACCTGCTCTTGCACCCTCTGTGTCATTTGTAGGGACCGTGTGAGTTGGGGAAAAGGCTAGCGCTGACCGCATCGCCCCTGGCAGCCCCTCACCGTGGATCTGCAGACCAGCTCTCAAGTGTGTCTGACAGCCACAACAAGGCCAGGTCTGAGGGGCGGAGGGACAAAGTGCTGTTGCAGAGCTGTTTCAAGATGAGGACATTGCTCAATTTGTGGCCCTCCAACCCGCCAGCTTTGGGGACTAAAGTTATTTGCTCTCTGGCAGGGGCTAACCACTGACTGTGAACATGAAGAATCTTCTTTAAAGGTGTCTCCAGGCAGAAGAGCTCCATAAGGAGAAGAACAAAGATCCCCCACTGCTGCCCGCAGCTGTGCGCTTTTGCTGTAGTCTGTAGCAGTCATGGAGTCAGGTTGCATTAATATGGGAGAATTTTTCCTCTTGGACGCCTTCACAAGGGAGCTGGCTGCCTTGCTTCGTTCTGTGTAAGTCAGAGCCCAGAATAAAGACTTCTTGCAATGTTGCTTTGAGAAGGAAATATCCGACAGAAAAATGAAAATAATGAGTAGACAGCTATTGAGTCAACTGCTAAAAGCCCTGTCTTCAGGCTTGGGTGCTCAGATACGCCAGCAAAGTGCCCATCTTGGGTCTTTGCCTGCCCCAACGGCATACATGTGGAGGCAATTTAGTTGGGACCTAAGCTTTTTTAGCCATATAAGCTTTTGTATTTGGCGTTAGTGCACTGGTCCGTGCAGAAAAAGAACTGATTCTCATCTTACTCTAAAATTTAGATCAATCAAAATGAAGCCCTTGCGATATTCTTCTGTTTTGTTTTTCCTTAGCTGTACTGAGAGGACTTGCAGGATTAGCTTCTCATATCTCTACTTTCTACCCAGGTGCAAATGAGCAAAACCAGTGACTGCACACGTTGCATTCTCTATCATCTGAAGCTGAAGCATCACGATTGGAAATTTTTCTGGAAGCTGTGTGTTGGGTCAGGCAGAAGCCTTGTGGTTATCATGAGAATGATTCAGTAGACTTCTACGAAGTGCCACCCAGGTGGTTAGAAGTTAGACTAGGCTGGAAGGTCAATCTTTGCTTCATCTGGGGCTCTCTCCAAGGTGTAATAAGAACCATTTTTTTCATCCTTTCTCCCATTCAATGGTGGTTTTGTAAATCTGTATGTCCAGAAAGGAGAATAACTGGCCATCTGTTCTAATCTCCTCCATAATAAAGTCAATAATGCTTCCTAAACTACTTACATGAACTAAAAGAAACCATTATTTAAAAAAAATAAAATTAAATAATCCAATCTTCAGTTAAGAATTATTTAAAATGGTGAATCCACTGATTTAAGGCTTGGGAGAGAAGTAGTTGTTCCCAAATTTTAACATCCTTGGGATTTAACCAGGTTTTTGACATTACCTTTTACAGACCTACTTTTAAGGTTTGATAGAAAAAACCCGCACACTCCCACCATGAAGTTCTGCTAGACTTACTATCTACTTTCAGTCTTCAAAGCATGCGTGGGTGGTGATTGATGTAGATGTATTGAAGAGTGAACATAAATGCCAAAAATATTAAAGCTCTTCATGTTTTCTATTTCTATAGAAAAATGTATCTACTCCTTTTCATTGCTGTAACATGCTGAAGTTGGTATTCGATTGTACTGTTTATGTAGACTAAGAATCAACACTCACTATTTTGCTTGATTTTGGTCTGATTCCCATATTAAATGCGTTGCAGGTTGTCCAGAATTGGAATATAGTGTTCCTTGCTGAAAATAGAGACATATTCACATCTTGTTCATATCTGTATAGGTGCATTTCTTACACAAAATTTTTATTTGTATTTTAAATGTAATAACTACTGCACATTTCAAATATACTGGTAGTGCTAATTCAGCACGAGAAAGCTTTACCTTATTTTTTAATGGGACTTAAAATGATTGTCATTATTTTCCCTTACAGTAAGTGGTGGAAGTTTTTATACTCTACAAAACAGTGGTAAATGACACTTCGTTTCAGATGCTGTACCATTTTGTCACCTACTTTAATGGATACTAAGACTTAAAGCCCTGCTGTTGTAGGCGCTGCACAGACGCCTCCCAGGGACATGGTCTGTGCCCTGATTACAAACAGAGAAGACAGAACCAGTGCAGAGTGAAGCAACTTGTCTCAAGTCATGGAGGAGATCAAGAACAGAGCGAGGAACGGGAGACAGGTATCCTGCCAGCCCAAGCCAGGCTGTGTGACTGCTCGTGGGGTATAACTCCGAGATGTTCCAAAGAACTGGAGTATTCTGTTAAGAGCAAAGCTTTGCTGGTAAAGCAATAAATCAGGTGGTCTCTGAGGGTGGCAGCTAACCACGTTATGATAATTAATTACTATTCTAAGTGCAAAAAAGCACCTTTCAATAACGTTGTAACTGTTTAAATGCTGACCTTTCAGCAATGTCTGCGGCAGTTCAGAATCTGAAGGTATAAAAAAGTCCATTATCTGGAGAGTTGGCTAGCTGTCAACTGGTGGTTATTTTTCTTGCAAACTATTTTGTGTGTGTGTGTGAAAATATTGTTTGAGAAAATTGGGAACAACGCATTACTTATTTCTCTATGTATCATAGGAAATGTGGAAAAGCAAGTTAAGCAGCTGCTACCAAAGCCTTGTGCTCATCCCTACTTGTTTGTCTCAAGCTTGTGTGGGGAGTTAAGTTACGATAACAATAGGCTCCACCTGTGGTTATCCCTGCAGCTTATTTATCCGAAGTAAGGCTGATAGACTTGCAAGAGCAGCACCTTTTGGGTGCTCTGTATCTTGACCTGAATGAGACTACACAACTAATTAGGCAATACTATAGCTTCACAGAGAGAAGGAATTTCATTTATCCTGAAATGCACCCTTTTTAAGCAAGGTACTTAAGTATATGCTTTTCTTGAAGCAGTGAAGAAATCAAGAGAACTAGTATCTTGCTTTATCAAGTTATAATTGGATAGAAAATGGAGGATTTTGGTAAATTGGGGATACTGGAATTTGAATGGAAGTTGCAAAAGAAACAACTGGATACGAGGTGATCCTGGAGATGGCAGGTACCGGGAAAAAGAAGCAGTAAAGGCCATAGACTTTTGGGAACAGAAATCACATAACTGTTAGATTTGACCTTGTATATTAAGCTGTGGAGGTGAAGGAAAGAGCTAGGCTTCTGAATTTAAAAGACCCAATTTCCCCAGAATGAGGGAATTGATGGGCATATATAATTGGATGTTGTTACTGCAGGGTCATGGTG
Organism: Phoenicopterus ruber ruber; assembly: GCA_009819775.1. Lineage (NCBI taxonomy): Eukaryota > Metazoa > Chordata > Aves > Phoenicopteriformes > Phoenicopteridae > Phoenicopterus > Phoenicopterus ruber. The sequence continues at coordinate 8,219,772 of CM020219.1, forward strand.
GAGGCAGGGAGGTTAGCGTGAAGGTAAGACTGCAACTAATAATGGCTCAGCAGAATCTGCTCTTTCTGGAAATAAATATTTAGAGGGGCTGGAATGGCTGTGCCTAATAAAGAAATTATGCATGCAAATTATGAAGGAAAGAAAGCAAGGCTTATGAAGAGATTGGGAGGCTTACTGAACATGGAGATTGACCACAGACACAAAAAGTGACTTAAAAGAGTGAGAAGAAGAGAAAATTTTACATACAGTCCATAAAATCACTTTTAAAAAGTCTTTCTGATAGCACTCTGAAAAACTGGTAAAAAGGGATCTTACGTAGATTGGTTACTGCATATTTAAATACAGGTCAAAATATGTTTGCTACAACAATACTTTCTAGAGGAGCCTTTGAAATAAAGCGATGGGGAACTCATGAATTTTTCTCTCACTTGTTTGGAGTAGACTGCAAGGACCCTGGGAAAATGATTATACATTCACGTCGCACCATCTTCTAAGTAAGTGGAAAATGCTTTTGTACTATGCTGAAGATTTGCCAGCTTACTACAAGGAGCTTACATCACGTCTTCAACAGTGTTCAGTGCAAATGAGGTACGGTTATAGTCTGGGGTTTCTCTGAAGCATCTTTTCTCTTTTTCTACTTTTCTTTATGGTTTGTTGTTTGGGGGTTTTATAGTGTTTCCTCTTTGATTTTGGTGTTTGCCACAATGTGGTTTCATTAGGAGTGCTTCAATTTTACTTTTTTGTCCACATGCTTGGAATAATGTCTTCTCCAAAGGTGTCTGAAGGAGTGTGCATCCTCGCTGAACGTCATAGTTTATTTAACTTCTTTCATTATGTTATTGTGCCAAGCGTTATTTGGGAGGGGGTGTGTGTGTGTGGAGGGTGGATTTCAGAAGAATCCTAGACCAGATTTTAATGATCAATGAAACTTTTATGAAATATATCTTAGGATGATTTGTGATTTAGGCTGGAAGGGACTTCTGGAAGTTCAACTCTCTCCTGTAACTGAGGACAGACTCTTTCAGATTGCTCAGTTCAGTTCTGATTATCTCCAAGGATGGAGACTCCAGCTTGGGCAACCCGTTTCAGAGTTTGACTACCCTCACCAAGAGATTGGGTTTTTTGGTGTGTGTGTCCCAGTCTCTAATTGGAATTTCCGTTGTGTCCATTTTCTTGTGTCCTATTGCTATGTACCTCCAAGAAAAATCTGGCTGTATATCTTGCTAGTAACTGTACAAGACGTTTGCATTTCTGAACATTTCTACAGTGAGGAACATATCTCCTCCTGGAGGTAACCTGTAATTTTAAGTGTGGAAATACCTAGAAATCTGGTCATGACCAGGCGGTAGTGGTAGTGACGGCTTCTCCTTGGTTTATTTCTCTTCTCCAGTAAATTCCTCAATCTGGTATAAGAGTTAAGTTGTATTATACCTCAGAGAACTTAGATTGGGGAAATTAATGCCCTGTGAATGCCTATAGATATAGGATTGTTCTGTGCTGCTTTGCTAACAAAGCAAGATAAAATGTGTGTGGATTTTCAAATGCACTGGTGAATGCAGTTCGCTGGGAAGCAATTTTACTTCACCCACAGTGGCTGCTGAGACATGAGGTTCTTATTCTGTTTCAAAAGGGGTCAGTCTTAAGTTTGTCAAATAATCCAGTATTTTCCAGACTTAAACCTTTCCAATTTTAAACCGATAACTTCAAAAGACCTGTTAAAGTTCCCTTGAGTAAGAGGTGCCTATGTACAATATCCACTATATATTGGTATATAATTTCAGTGTGCTCTTAATGTAAGTTATTAATTAGGCTAATGCAATGTTCATAACTGCATAATTTAGACCTACTAAGCTCTCAATGTAGATATAAACTTTTTCTTAAAATTTCATTCTAACTTATAATTACTGTCTTGAAACAACTAGAGGATCTTTTTTTCTTCCCCTACAATCGCTTTCTCCTCCCCTTCCACTAATTTGTAAGTGAAGCTTGATAAAAATGGGGCATTTGCAGCCAAGTTCTGGGGAAGATGTGGTACATGAGATGTGTGCTTGGAAAATTCCCCAAAAAGTTTACAGGTGAACAGTTATTCACAGGGAGATGTCAGAGGGAGCTTAAGGCAGGGAAATGGCAGCTGTGTGGGAAGTTGTATGTATTTGGATGCTTTCAAAGGGGAATTGACTGCAAAAATAAGAAATTAAGGAGGTCGCTCTGGTAAGTGGTACTGATGACTGCAATCATCAATAGCCTTCTTTCATCAGTACCCCTTTCTTTCTCAAGTTGCTGAAGCAACAGTGTTATTAACAAAGTGCTTTTTTTTTTTTTCCCTCTCATTTATTTGATCCGTTCTGGTTTTTGTTCTTGAGTAGAAACAAAGGAGAAGGAATTTCAAAGACTGTTGTAGTAGGTGAGGCGGGAGGTTGAGATTAAGAAAGTAAACCAGGCAACAGAGTGTCAGGTTTCTCCATCTGCTGGTATGCTGGCGGGTTTTCCTACTTGCTTTCCCTTTGCTTTGCACAGCAGCATGAACAAACGCTGTGGTGTTGGTTCTAATTTGCAGTCTTCACGTTCGACTTCACAGCTTTGGTGAGGTTGGGCCATTCGCTTGGTGCTCTCTAAATGCAATCTTTAAGCTGAATTTATTAAGGGACTTGTTCAGTGTATTGCAACTGCCTGGAAAAATCCAGATGTGGTTCACTCCAGATAGCTTTATCTCCTTGTTGGTTGAAGCTGTACTAATCACACTAAGATGAGAGTATCTGGGAAGGTTCAACACTATTTGAACTAGTATGAAGTTAGAAGCTTTGGTGTCAACACTTTGATTTTTTAGCCCTTTTCCAGCCCATCTCTAGTCACCTGGCCGGCAACAAATTTTGTCCTCAAGTTTGCCGTGGGGAATGACCCTTTCATCAGTGCTCATGACAGGAATCTTCTGATTGATAAAACATTTCCTTTTGCCTCCAGAAGAAGGGAATTTCCAGGTCAAAGAATGCAGGCGTCTTCAAGCCTTGAAAGATGACACTCTTCCTCTTGCAAAGTCTTTCTTCAGGCTGCCCCACGTGAGGGAGCGTGTTAGACCCTGGGGTTTTCACATGGTCGTAAGCACTTACTGATGAGCAACGCAGCCAGCTGCAGCCTGGAGCGGGCGCGTTCAGCGTAGTGGCTTTGGGGTGCAACGTTGACTTGCACCAGCTGAGGATGCAGCCAAGTTGTTTCATACTTTAACCTCGAAGCCTCTTTGTTAATACAGCAGTAAATGTACTCATTGCAATTAAAATTACTTCTTCTTCTCAGGTAAACATATGCTGAGGTTTGTGCTTTATCACTTTGAAATAGGCTTTCCCCGACTTTGCTAATTAGCAGCGTTGCCCAAACAGAAAGAAACATATGGCTCATGCCATGCTGACTTGAAGTCTTTGGAGTCCCACTGGAGAATAATTAAAGTGATTTTGATTTACTGGCATGATGAAGTACGAGCCATTCTCATTTGGCCTTATGTCTAGAAGCTCTGAGACAGTGAGGTACCCTAGCAGGAGAGCTGTAATAATTAACGTGAGCCAGATTGTTAACAGCCACAAAGCTATCTGAATAATAACAATCATTTGTAATTATTAAGAGACTTTACATAATCCACGCAAGATCTCACGTTTACCCATCTCTGGAACCGCATGGTTAGTTGGGCTTAGTTTGAACTGAGCGGTTGAGACTTCAGTGTTTCAGTTCTTCTTGAAATCAGGTAGGTTATTATAATGAAAAAATCTCCCCTGTCAAATGGAATCATTTCCCCTTTTTTTTCACTGATAACACCAAGGAACATGCTGTCCAGTGCAGTTTTTCAGAGGTGTATATTTATCTTTTTTTTTTTTTTCCCCTTTTGGAAACAGTTGATGAAAACAGATGTGCATGGAAAGTGCAGATTTCTTCATTGAACAAGAGGAAAATTTTAAAATTAACGTTTTGACTAAAATATTCAATACCAGCTCAATGTTTTCTCTGGAGAAGAGACAATAATAGGTGTTCATATGCGTAAAAGCTCAGCTTCCTCCTAGGAAAAAGTTTAGGCAGAATTTTTACCCAGCATGGATAATTCACTCTGCTCTCCTGATGCTCACCATGAACTGGAAATAACAGAGCCTTTTTGCACATCACTGTAAATTTTACTCCACAAATGGCTGTTTAACAAAGGCATGTGTTGTTTCCTGCAGGTTACTGAATGTAAACACGAATGCTGCTGAATAAATGGAAATTAAACTGTGTAATGTAGGCAGCGGATATCATAAATATACACGGCTTAGAAAATGCAGAGTAAATAACTGATGTTGAAACCTTTGTTCGGAGGTAAACGGTATGAAGACCATGAAATAGGAAGAGCTTGAGCTTCTTGATTGAGAGAGTCTTGCCAATTAATTTTCAAAATAAGTTTCTGTGGATTCTATTCAATGTAAGCTTTTAGTGATGCTCTAAGGTATCAGTATTTGAATCTGCCTAAGTTTAAACTAAGGCCAAACTGTGGTTTGGTTTAGAGTCAGGTTGAATACTTAGGTGCTTGGGAGGCTTTGGCTGAAGCTCAAGAGGTGGCAGGATGCCTGGGATCAGGTGCGAACTCTTGGTCAGACACAGTCTGATGAGAATGGCTGCTCTTGAAGGCTTTGTTCTGCCCTGGAACTGGAATACACAGGTTTGCAGTTTTGAGTCAAAGCTATTTGCCTTTTTCTGTCAGGAGGTGCATCTGAATTGTATTGTCTGAGCTATAGAACTTGTTTTATGCTATAAATGGGATTTTTGGGAGGCTGTTGAAAGTTTTAAAAACCATTGAGTCTTTAAACTTGATTTCTTTTAGTTAATAGTGGCTTCAGATACCAAAACTTCAAAGTTGGTGTGCAAATCTTACCTCATAAATGGAAAATTGATGTTGGTTCTGTAAATTACTAAATGTTTCATGTGGTCCTTTCAGAAAACAGTTGGAAATCTGCACTTTGGGAATTTCCCTTTCTAATGCAAATGGATGACTCTAAGTAATGTAGAACTGTCTGGTTTTTTGGAGGCAGGGAAAATATATCCCGCGACTCATGTTTTGCTTGTTTTATCTTATACCAGGGCCAAATTCTGTGTTGCAAGGAGCTCCTTATGTTTTTCTTGGCCCAACCTACTATGCACAGAGGTCAGCTTTCCCCTCCTTGCTGGCAGCTTCAGGAGGCAGGTTCCTGAAGACTCGAATGTGAGCTAGAAATGGAAGAGGATTTTGCTGGTGTGTGATGCTGCATATTTGAGGAAGCCGCAGAGGATCTGGGCACGAAGAATCAAGCAGCCTTGCATTTTGTATGGGAATTTACCATGCAGCTCTCTGCACTGGTGGAGGGCACCCTATAGGCTTTGGTGCCTAAGTAATTTACAATTAGTTGAAAAACCTTTCTGTTTCATTGCTAATATATGTTCTACTCAAACAGAATCTGTAAAACTGAACTGAGGCCCATACTAAGTGCGAATCTTTGCCTCTCTCTCAAAGAACACAGCTCTCTTTCAAAAATGTAATGCTGTGTGTGACGCAGGAGTTGCCATGGAAAAATACATTGAGCCAATCATTCATGATTTATTTATAGCAATTAGAATGCACATCCCAAGATCCAATAGTAACTTTGATTTAAAAAAAAAAAAAAAAAAATCCAGACAAAGGATTGAAGCACGTAAATTGTTGGGAACATTTGTGAGTCTGTATGGTTAATATATTATTTAAAAAATTGACTATATATGTTCCTGGGCAGGGCCTTAAAGTATCAAAGCTGCTGATATTTGCTTCTATGTTTCTGCTGCTGATAATGTTATTACTGCTGTTGTATACCTACCATCTGTTCAGTGACTATTTAGTGGATACGGTAAATATCAGTTCAAAGTGAGATTTTTCTTCTAATCATCTCTTTTTGAAAATGTTTGTCTAAAAGTGAATGCTTTGGAGAAATCTGTACGCCTGTGTCTTGCTGGGAACATGGTACCCAGGGTCCTTAGAGCTGGATACATTTGCCTGTGGTGCTTAAACTACATCAGGCAGTGAATGTCTTCCTCCTGATGGCTTTAAATTGCATGCAGGCAGAAACCCTTTATTTATTTATTTTGGTTAACATTAACTGTATTTCAATGTTAACCTCTTTTAGGTAACTGCCGAAGCATCAGAACTTCTCTTGATATCCCATATGCGCTTTATCTTTGGGCAATGATGAAAATTAAACAAGCAAATGTACAAGTCTTGAGATTTAAATATTTATATTACTTCGTTTACCGGGTGGGCACCCTTTGGGGTTTGCTTTCTTCTCCAGAGACGTGTCTTATGGAGACTTTGACTCCGTTAGAGGCTAAGGAACTCCTCTGGAGTTTATTGCCCTTGTCCTTCTATCATTATGTGGCTTGCTGAGTTTCATTTCAATTTGGCAGTGAGTCGGGAGTGTCAGCTCTCTTTGATGTATAGCTCCCTCAGAGGTTAAATCAATAGTGTTTTAAGCATATCGCTTTCTTTCAATGAGGCCGTTGCTGGGGGAATTCTTGCAATTTTTAGCTTTCATATTTTGCATTGAAAATTTAATGTTAAGGAACAAAATTTACATAGCAAAAATCTGAAAGCAACTACTATCATAGTTGGTTTTAATTACCTGGTGTCAATATGTGGAGTAGAAAACTTATGTTTGACTGCCTTGGAGCTGAGTACGTATGAGACTTTCCTGAATATATCTTGAGCCTTGTCTCATTCTCTCCTGGTTCATGGGACTGATGGAGACTACCTTCCCATGGACTGATTTGATGCTCGTCTCTTGAGACCTGTTGACCTTCTTAAGTCTTTGTGTGGGGTGGGAAGGAAGATGGGCTTTAGCTGGTCATGTGTGTGCCTGTCAATCACTCGGCAGGCCACGTGAGGACTGCACGTGGACCCCCCAATGGGAAAGGCTGCCACGCTGCTGCTGGAGCACGTGGACTCATGCTCCTGGGCTCACAATCAGTGGGGCTTCCTGAGAGTGGCTTCTTACTAGGGAACATGCCTCCATCTGCTCCCACACTGTATCCTTCGCTTGGTCCACCTCCTCTTCCCAGAGGGCTGTGGGGCTCCACTGCAAGTGTGTAAGGGGTGAGATATGGTAGGGAATGAGAGGGAAGAGTCAGAAGACTGAGGAGTGGGTAGGATGCCTGGGATTGCCAGGAAGCCCTTCTGCAAAAGAGTGGAGTTTTGAGATTTATGCTGGCCATGCAAGCAGCATGAGACAGTGGCTTCAAGGCTTTTGCATCCTTGAGTATCCAGTACGAGCGTTGCTGTTTTAGGTCACACGATGCATTCAGCTGGGTGAGGATCTCATCCCTCAACTGTCTCTCACATCCTTGCTTGGTTTGGCATCAGACTAATAACAGCTGCCCCTTGTTGGGTTTTACTGTGTCACTTATACATGCCATAGACAGTATCTCACTTGTGTGGGGTTTTCTTTGCTGTGTGCAATAATTTTGCCACCCTAAAGGACTTAAAGAAATCATAGGGTCTTCTGGAAGTAGCAGTGAAGACTGGTGTCTTCTGTAAGAACAAAACATCAACAGTGTTGAAGTTGCGCAAAAGTTCACCTTACCTTATATCTTGTCTGCAAAACCACAACTCCTAAGCTTCACAAAGAAACAAGCTGCCAACCGAGAGGTTGCTTTATCTGCTTTGTTACTGGAAATTACAACTACAGTTGACTGGAAGCTTCCTTTGTCTGCAGGCTGCAAGGGTAACAAACACTGTCCCATCTCGATTAGTGCAGTTTTTACCTCCAGTACTGTGGAGAAGTGCCTGGGGTTGGGATGACCTTTTAAGCTGGGATTCATCAACTTCAACTAGTAGACATCTGCACTGCAAGCAGCTGATCTGACGTTGCCTAGATTCCCTTCAAAGCTGATGGAGAGAAATGGATACTTTTAAGAGGCGATTTATTTCATGCCATGGCAGCTATCCAAAGTCAGCCAGATGTATTGAACCTTAGAGGTTTCTATTTCTTCACTGGTCAGAAAGGAATCTGGACAACTAACTTTTTCTTTGCCTATTTAAATTTTGTCCAGTTGAATCTAAACCTTGAAATCTGTATTCTTACTCCTCTAAGCAATATTTTGTTCCAAGGAGGCTAACACCTAAGAGTGGATAAGCTACTCTCCGCTTGTTGCTTTTGGGACGAAGTTTGCTGGCCACAGATTCTTGCTCTGAATGAATGGCCCTTAGCTTGTCTGGTGATACAGGCACATGAGCTTGCCTGTGAATACTTGCATGGACCAGCTGAGTCCCTTAAAGCCCCTTGAGATTGCTGTGGGAATTAAGTGACCAAATACTTTAAGAGGCTTTGGGAAATCTCAAGCTGTGGCCAGCTTTTGTGTTTGGTAGGAAACAGAGTGTGCTTTTCCTCCCCCAAAAAAGTCCAGTTAAGAAAAGACAAAGATTCATCTCACTTCTCAAAACTTCTTGCTTCCTCCAGAAACAAATGGTTTCAGAAACGCTGAGATGTTCCTCTGCCTCAGACCCCAGCAGTGTGCTTGGTGGGTGGGCTGCCTGGGCTGGCCGTGTCTGTCGGAGGGCTTCTGGGCACCTGGAGCTCTTGAAGAAGCTGCCTGTCAAAGCTTCAGTGGCATCAACATGCTCCTGTGCAACACTCCTGATCCTTCTGTAGGAGCGTTTTTCTAACAGAAATCTCTTCCATCTGAAAACCTCCAGCCAATTTTGGCAGATAGCATGGATTCACATGCTGAGCTGTCTGGAGAACGTGTCACATGTTCGTTGCGCTAAATAGGGTGAATGTGCAGAGGGAAAATATTCTCCAAGCCTGCCAAGATGGATAATTGAGCTTTACATCCTTCAGTGAATTCCTCCTGTCTTTCTCCTCTGTCTGGTGATCTCAATTTAGCTCTTTCTTCAAGCCTCTTGTGTTTGTGTACTTCCCCATCTCCAGTGCCTGAGGTGCTATGCAAAATGGTATTGAATAGCCACCTGCAGACCAGAGATGTTTCCCACTGCCCGCACTACGCACGGTAGCTGAAATCTGCAACTCTGTAAAGTACTTAATGGGAGAGGTGGGGAGAGGAAGTGTTGAAGTCCATTTAATCGAATGTGTCACTCTAACTGATAATTTAACACCATTTGAGATAAAAATTAGTATGCCCATGACAAATAAGTGACTCATTCTTTGTGATAGCCCTGCCTCGGACTCCAAGGAAAGATTAGAGCACCCCAAGCACAGGGCAAGTAGGGAGAGATGGGTGGTCTCTGCTCTCAGTAACAGGGAGGAAGATACAATAGGTGTTTTGTATGGATTTTTCTTTTTTCCTTTAATAAAGCCTATTGCAAGTCATACCTTGAAAAATGGGGAGTTTTTCCTCAGCTATGAGTGAAAATAGGAGCCGAATAATAAAGTTTCAGTTCCCCTCTTGCCTTCAGATCTTTTCTGTGGAGGGTAGCGCAGGGTGCTGGGGTGTTGTGTCATTGAGGCTTTGTGCAGGAGCTCAGAGTCAAACCATAAATTCGTCTTTGGTAAGGTAGGTGACTTTTCCTTGTCTCTCAATGCGAGCTCTGATACTTGGACATCACAGTGTTGTCCATTGGTCTCTTATTTCCACATCGTACCAACATAATTACATTTCTTTTTAGAGGCTTTAGACTTATGTTTCAGCCAATTTTACAACACTGCTATGCTTGGAGTAGGAAAGTAAGGAGGTTTGACTTTGTGCATGGATAGATCTCTTATATCTCCTGGACCTTCATTCAGAGCTGTGTTTCCTAGAAGTAGTAGATGCCAGATGTCTCATGTCACGCACTTCTTTCAGCAGAAATTGACTATACGACTCAGTTACAATCTTGAGATGGATTATCTTAGTGCTTATATACAAGCATGATATCTTCAGATTTTCAGCTTGCTGACATTACCTGTGTCACAGCAAAGATGCCAACCGAGTTAGCTGTCCAGTGAGACCTCTGAGAGCTGGGAAAGTAACTCTGCTTCCTGCTGCTTGGCATGTGCGTGGAGGTAAAAACTGCCTGGCGGCTGAAAGAAATATTTAGAAGTGATCTTTAATATTAAATGTATTCACATTGATTTTTAGTGGTTGTAAACAGAAATATCATTTGCCTGTCAAACAGGAATATAGGTGGAAGATGCTTATGGATGTTCAATACACTTGTGGCACTTGCAGAAATACCAGTGAGTCAAAAAAATACTAGAGTCAGAAGCAGCTGTAGCTTATGTACTTTGACAGTGTAACTGAGGAGTCCAGTCCACGTAGGAATGTGAGTCAGAGTTATGTAGGGTCCAAAATGCACTTCCGCTGAGGCACAGAGGGAAAGAGCTCAACTGCAGTTTCCTAGACAAAAGCTGTCAGGTTTTTGTTTAATTTTTCTGCCCTAGAGTCAACATTTTCCAAGGCAGAGCAGTCAGTTCCCTCCTACAGCTGAAGAAGCAAGAAATGTGTTGACCCAACCGCAGCACGGGCCTCACCCGCGTGCCCAAAGGCTCTGTCTCCACATCAGCTCTGCGAGTATCTGCAGTTTCCACCCATCCTTTTTTTAAGCTCTGTTTGCTTCACGTGACTTCCCAGTCATATGCTCAGGTTTAAAACTCCTAAATACAAATGTAAATAAATAGCTGGGTTACATGTGCCCTCGTGTGAGAGAATGTTCTTGTGCTCTGAGCAGCCATAGCACGTGAACGTTGGCAGTGTCACTTGCTTGACCTGGGGAGAGCAGAGCAGTGCTGCAGCCAACATCTCAGAGGTGGCTGTGCTTCTCTGCTGGTCATGGGCAAGAGAAGTAAAATGCAACCCTAAATGATGTGCTTATGCTGGCAAAAGTGAGAGAGCTCAGATGTTTACTCCGGTGTAATTGCCAACTCAAAGTGACCTGCAGCCACTTACAGCCGAGAGATGTGTGATGGAGAGGGGCTGTTTGTTTCCTGGCTGGATTAGCAAGATGCTGGTCAGCACTAGGGATGTGCCTATCCCAAGGTATGCACCAGTGGCCGTTCAGTGATGGCTGAAGAGACCTTCTTTCCCCATGCAAAGCTCGGGTGACAGCAGTCAGACTTGCGCCCTCTGAATCTTCCCTTAACTCATTCATTCCTTCCCTGTAAGACTAAGTCTCCTTGAGACAGTGAGACTGAAGCACTCCTGTCTGTCCCAAATCAGTTTCTACCAATGGGAACTGCAGTTTCTGTAGCCCAAACGATGCCAAGTATATGCCCAGCAGTACCACTCTGTTTTTCCCTGAATGTATTGCTTTGAAAGACACTGGGATATGAACGGTGAAGACACTCTTACTTTGTAGGAGAGGTCTGTGCATGCCGTAAGCAAGCACTTTAATATTTCATGAAGGGTTCATCTCCTAATGGCAGGAGTGTTTCCAAACCTGAGGCTATCACAGGGGTGCCAGTGTTGATGAGAACTAGCAGATTTATGATCCCCCCCTCACTGCCAAACAGGGAATCATCAGAAATGAAGGCATAGGTCTTGCAAAAGCTGATGTGGGAGGCAGAAATAAAGCTGTTAAGGAATTTTGTTCATGCACCTTTGCGTCTGCTGTGAGTTCTCCCTAGTGGGCTGTGGTTAAAGAGTAATGGGCCGATGCCAACCTCACATCCTCCATGGACTGTGCTTGTAGCATGCTTTTGTTGGCATCCAGATCAACAGTGTATATTTAACCAAATACATGTTTCCATATGTAATTCTGATGCTCCCCTATCACTCGGGAGACAGTCATTCCAGGACTCATTTGGTAGGTACTTGGAAGCGTTACAGACCCCAATACTCACCTCTCCTGGCATCAACACAATGTCTGGCCACTACCATATTCTCAGGCAGCTGCCAGGAACTTTGGCAGGGCGCAGCTTGCCAGTGGGCGGGTTGAGTGATTCGTGCCCTTGTGTTGTGAAGTGCTACTGACTGTGTGCTGTGACGGTCTGACGTCTGTCCTGGCTATGCCAGTCTGCAGAGGCGGGGATGTGCGCAGGCTGGATCGACGGGCCGAGGCCAATTGTATGAGGTTCAACAAGGCCAAGTGCCAGGTCCTGCGCATGGGTCACACCAACCCCAGGCAACACTACAGGCTTGGGGAGGAGTGGCTGGAAAGCTGCCCGGCAGAAAAGGACCTGGGGGTGTTGGTTGACGGCCGGCTGAATATGAGCCAGCAGTGTGCCCAGGTGGCCAAGAAGGCCAACGGCATCCTGGCTTGTATCAGAAATAGTGTGGCCACCAGGAGTAGGGAGGTGATCGTCCCCCTGTACTCGGCCCTGGTGATGCCACACCCCGAGTGCTGTGTTCAGTTCTGGGCCCCTCACTACAAGAAAGACATTGAGGGTCTGGAGTGTGTCCAGAGAAGGGCAACGAAGCTGGTGAAGGGTCTAGAGCACAAGTCCTATAAGGAGCGGCTGAGGGAACTGGGGATGTTTAGTCTGGAGAAAAGGAGGCTGAGGGGAGACCTTATTGCTCTCTACAACTACCTGAAAGGAGGTTGTAGAGAGATGGGGGTTGGTCTCTTCTCCCTAGTAACAGGTGACAGAACAAGAGGAAAAGGCCTCAAGTTGCACCAGGGGAGATTCAGATTGGATGTTTGTAAAAATTTCTTCGCTGAAAGGGTTGTCGGGCACTGGAACAGGCTGCCCAGGGAGGTGGTGGAGTCACCATCCCTGCAGGTATTTAAAAGACGTTTAGATATGGGGCTAAAGGATATGATTTAGTGGTGGACTTAGTAATGTTAGGTTAATGGTTGGACCCGATGATCTTGGAGGTCTCTTCCAACCAGAACAATTCTATGATTCTATGAACTGCAGCACCTGAGCCACTTATTTGGTGGATGAGACAACACCTCTCCATTAGGAACCCAATATTGACTCGCATGAATGTGAACGTACACCTGGAGGCTCCCTGAGAGCCAGAACTTTGGCAAGTTCGTATCATAAATAGTATAAATTGCAAGCTAAGTGCAAAGCTCTCTGCTAGAGCATTAACTTTTAAACTGAGATGCCTTTTGTGGGACTGCCAGGCTGAGTCATCAGTTGATGTATGGAGAAGAAAGGTACAATGCATATCTGTCTTCTCTGGCTAAACATGCTGCGAATTAGAGAAGGAACTTTTGTCTGCAAGTATAAACTTCCTTTATGTTGCTTTACTGCACAGTGAGGGAGGGGAAAAGGCTCATTACCAGACTTGGATAGACACTAAACTTGATAAAGTAGCTCACTTTTTGCTATGACATGGAGCAAAAAGAACATTCCTGCCTCAAAGTCCCTGTGGACTAAGCTGAGGTGCTGACTGGCTACAAAAAGACAGTTTGCGAGTGCTTGTGGCTGTTTTCTGCAACCCTCCCCAGGTGGAGCAGTGTGAAGAATGAGGGAGGAGAGGCCTGAAGTGGTTCTCTGGGAGACTACAGGGAGCTCCTCTTAGTAATGTGGGAGGGAGCATGGTGGAGCATGTCAGAGGTGCTGGGGCTTGAAATCATAACCACCGTAGCCTGGCTCCTGGGTAGCTCTGGGCTTTTCATTAATCTGAGAGATATTACGGAGACCAACAACGTGGGTGGCTTTGAAACTGAGAACAGATGATTTAGATTTGGCGAGATATAGAAGATGACCTGGATCTAAACTTTGTGTGTCAGGTTTTTGCTCATAAAACAGGCATAATGATCTTTTTCACTCTTGCCTATCTTTCACTTACCTTTATTTTAAATGTTTTATGTCAAAAAGGCCTCATATATTAATTTCCACTTAGCATAATGGAGCACACATCACAGTTGCATTTCTTATTGGGGCTGCAAATACCAGGAGTGTATTGCTTGCAAAACCTTTTTATTGTACAGTTCTATACCATTATAGAAAAATCAATGAACTCATAATTAAGACTTTAAAAGAAATGTAGGCTAGTACCTTAATCCTAGATCAATTTGCTTTTATTTCATAATAGCATAAAAATTTATCTGCCAAGAGCTTTATTAACTAGTTCAGTTTTTGGACATCCAGATATAACATTTAAGAAAAAGTACAATGAAATTATTTATTTCACATTCAGCCTGAAATACCTTACATAATAATAAGCTCTATTAAGGGAGAGGACTTGAAGACGCTGTGTTTGTATTTAACGGGAGGGGGGAAAAAGGCCCTAGATACAGAAGACATTGCCCGTGTCTGACGTTCTCTTGTCGCTGTGGAAATCTAAAGAACATATACTATTGGTATGTGTTTTTGCTCAGGAATGTTATAAATATTTGAGCAAGATCAAACAGTACAGCAAAAGAGCACTGTTTTAGTTGGGTAGCTTTCTAGAAAAATAACACAGATCCGTATCCAGTGAGTATGGACTGGCGTCAGACAAAGCCCAGTGCTGGTGGTATTTAGTCTGGGGTATTCTGTTAAGCGGCGTTACAAAAACCATGCTTTTGAATACAGAAACCCATGAGGTGATTTCTTCCCTCTAGATGCCCGCCCATGTCCCGTCTTCTGGTTTGTGGAGGAACGGGCATCTGCGAGAGGTGGAAGCCAGAGGATGGGACTTCTCTAAGCAACGTAGTCCTTATGCAAGGTCCGTTCAGTCCAGTGACCGGACATGGAAACTTTTGGCAGGAACTGGATGTACAGGTTTTGCTTTGAGTTTTAGATGCCATATTTTTAAGCCCGGTAAAGTTATTTGCCGCTCTCCATTTGGTATTATTTCTGCACTTTACAGAAGCCTTTGTTTTCTAATGGTGCTTTTGAGAGCTGAACTTGGCCGCGTGGAGGAGAGACGCTAGTTTGTCCAGTGAATTTTAGTGTCTGGATCCAATTGACAGACAACACCTGAAATCACAAGACATTTCATTGTTTGCCTTTATTCCTGGTTAGGCTTTGTCTTAGCAGATTAATTCCAGCTACTGAGAGGGGGAGACTGTTTATGTGAAAAGCCAGGAGGTTATCACAGAGAAAGCAAGGCAGTGCTTCATGCTGCAACAGTAACAGTGAGAATCCCAGGGCCCTCTTGGCCCATGTTAACATAGTTTGGCCCTACAAAATAAACATCCTGCCTCTTGTCAGAACTTGGATGTGAGTTAACCTCTGTAGGGACTCTGCTATGTACGTGTCCGTACCAACGCATTACACCTAACCTGGTATGAGGCTGTAGTAGACCATCCTCCGGGAACTGGCGTCTTCCAGTGAACATTTTGGCTGGGTCTTGGCGTTCGCGCTGCAATGGGGAGGGAGCGTGGCTTTAGTGTCACTGCAGTCTCTGCCAGTGACATCCCTGTTGAGCCAGGCTGCCTGCCTCTGTCCTGGCAGTCTCTATAGTCTTTTGTTGCTTTGTCAAGATAAATTCGCTGCCTTTCCCCACTCTGCCTGCCTGTTGTAGCTGTGAAAACTACATGTTTCAGCTCTGACGTTCTATTTCACTGACTTACGGCCAGAGTAGCAATTAATCCAGTGGGAGATAGGAGCAATTTTAACTTTTATTCAGGCTGCTGTTGGAACAGTGTAGAGCAGCTTACGAGCCTAGACGGACCCAAAATACCTTTCTTTGACAAAAGGTACCACCAAGCTACTTGCTTATGTTAGAAGAGGTCACTGTGGTTTGCAAACATTACTAGCAAGTAGCAAGATCAGTGGTTGGGATCAGTGTGTCGAAAGGTATTTGGGCACGTCATTTCTTCTGATTGCTTGCAGGGGGTCACCTTTAAAACCCAGCCCTAAATTTCTCCCTTAAGCGTTTGAAGTCATCACGGTCATGGCTATCTTAGAGTGTCCCATTGCCTAGTCAGCAGCTGAGGCAGGTACCTGAGCACGTATTCCCAAATCCTCCATATCCAACTAGGAAAGGAGTCAGAAACCTAAAAATGCAAGCCAAGAGCCAAAGAGGAGGAGGGTGGCTGTGCTGGACCAAAGGCCTGTCTAGCTGACCATCCTGCCTCTGGCAGCAGGTGCTCAGGGGAAAGCAGTCCTGGGTCCTTACTACCCCTTAGCCACCAGTGATGTCTTAATCTTTAATAGCCCGGGGTGGATTTTCCTTCCATGAAATTTTCTAGCAGCTGTTTGAACTCTGTGCATCCTTCTGATGTCTTCAGCTCCAGGGGCAGGGCATTATGCAGCTTAATTTTAAGCTGTGTTGAGAACTGTTTCTGTTTGTTTGCTTTAGAGCCTGATGCCGGCGAGGTTGTTCTGATGCCCTTTGGCTCTTGGATTGAGAGTGGCGGTGAGCAGCGCTTGCCTCCTCCGTGCCGGTTGTAGTCATACAGAGTGTGGTCTAAAGCAAAGCACATCACCCTCCTCAGTGTTCCCTGCCAGCAAACGCTTTGCTGCTCTCAGGAAGGTTGGGGTTTTACTCTGGGTTGTAAAGAGATGCCAGTCTCCGCTCAGGAGTCAAAACATTGTAATTGGTGTGTATGTCAGTAGGAGCAAAAGCATTTTTCTTCTGTATGTGTAGCTGCATTGATCACACCAGTCCTACCTTTTCCAATAGGTCTGTAATTAGAGCTAGTGTCCAGGAGGCGCTCGCCTTTGTTTTCTTCACGGCTCCTGCCAAAGAGAGATTTAGACCTGTTTCGTCACAATGGTGTGAAGGGGAAATACAGAGCTGAAAGGCTATTTTGAGTTAGACTTCTTACTGATTTATGGTGAAATTGTCCCCGTTTGTGCAGAAGAATTAAATATCATTTGGCCAAGTCCCAAATTAGCCTGTGGTTTCAGACAGAAGTCTGGGCACCAGTGGGGCAGAGGAAGATCTCTGGATTTGGGTCTGTGCCCCAGTTAATGTCACATTCTAGCTTGCACAGGTTACTCTGCCTGCACAGCTTGCCTTCTTCTGGGTGGCATCAGAACTGAGAAAACATCAGCAATCCACAGCAGACAGAGAAGCGGTTTCCTTTTCATTTAGGGTATGATCCAACGGTGGAGAAGCTCCGGATTTTAGGATAGCCCTGTGGCAAGACTGAACCCAGCTGGGCATGGGCTGGTTAACATGCAGACAGTGATGATAATACTTCTGTCTTCCAGAAGCTGAACTTTTTCCTATGCTGATCTCCAAATACAGTGATGATTCAAATGGATGCACAGTGATTTTTATCAATCGTACTCTCAGTGTATTTCTGGTGTGGATAAAGTCTCACAGGTAAAGAACCACAGTAGTAATGAAAGGAAGGAATTGACTTCCAATGGAGAGATGGATGGACAGATGGATGGATGGATGGACAGCCGGCTTCCCCCTCACTCCTTATGACTATACCTTAAACCCTGTTGTCCTATAGAGAGTACTTTGGTGGCTAACAAGATAAGAATAGTAGGTGAAGTTTTTTCAGGTTTCAGGAAATATTTCTCATTCCCCCAAATCAGAGTGTCTCTCTGTTTCCTGGTGCCTAATAAGAAGGGAGCTCATGTTAAGGCAGTACTGGTTTGGGATCTTTCTTCGCTGTTATTGAAACATGTTACTATTGAAATTGTAGGAATCTTGATATGTTTTGATATATCTTACTCCTATAACAAATCGACTGAGGGGTTCAAAACTTTTTTGGAGTTATATATGTACACATACTGCCGAGAGTTATCCATTGTGTAAGTTTAATTCTGTTTGGAAGTGAAGGCAAAAATGGGCAATGGTGACTGAGAAATGCTTGTCTTCCAAAGTTGAGTGAATGATGAGGTTTGATTTTGAAATACGAAAATTAAATCACTGCTGGAGTAGAGAAGACGTTGCTGTCAAAAGCATATGCTTTGGGACCATATCTAGAGAAAAATTGGCAGGTTTTGTGAATCCCTGGCTTGTGTTAACGAAGCCAGTCTATTATAGATGGATTGAACTCCTTTACAGAATGTGCTTTGGGGATGATAAAATCTCTTTTGAGATCAGAGAGGGAAGAGCACAGGACCCTGGTCCGCTCACAAGCAGGCGGTTTGGGTGCTGCTGTGTTCTTAAATTGATTTTCTGGCAAGTGAAGAGAAAAATGATATATTTTTTATTGGAAACATACTGATTTATAAAAAATAGTTTTGCCTTGCATTTAGAGATGTAAAAAGTTTAAATTCCATAGGTGAGAGATTTCCTCTCCTCATGTTATCTGACATGTTCGGTAATAACCTCCAGTGCTACACTCTCTGTGTCATACTGTTGGAAAGGTGCAGGATGATAAAATCTGATATTCGTTTCCCTGGTTCTGCTCTTCTTTATTAGAACTGATATGATACAGAGTATGTAAGTCACAGAAAGCTTCCCTTTGACTTCAAAACACAGAAGATCAGCTTGAGTGATGAATACAGTACTCTACGAACAGGTCCCTTGCAGAGATGGGGGGAAAAATTGATTCACCTGTTTTGTTGCCCGAGTACGGGTGGATCTGGGCTTAAATTCAGTTTTCAAAATTGAAGATTAGTGTTTTACCAGAAAGCTGCTCAGGATCTGATCTGAGCTCACAGCAGGCTATTCGGATCACTCATTACCTTAATGTTGGAATTGTGTAATATTTCAGCCACTTCTCTGTATGGCTCACGTAATAAGAGTCAATAATAAAGGCTTCTTCTGGAATCTGTCAAGCAAAAATGCCATGCTTTTTCGTAGTAACTTCCTGTGGTATAAACGATGGTTTGTACATCTGAAAAGTAGTTTTAGAGGGTTGCTATCTCCAGCTCAGCTTTGGGCTGCTGGGTTCAGAGTTGTTTTTAAAATTTATAGTCCACTTTGACTTGACTACACTTCTGGAATGACCTTTCTGGCATCCCTCAGCATGGGAATGACAGAAATAAAAACATCCCTTTTTTTCTCCCGCCGATTTCAAATGCTTTGGAACTGCTGATTGCAGCACAGCCTGAACAGCAGGCATTTTTTCTGCATGTTGCTTTCATGCAAGGTTTAGATTAAAAGCACAGAGAGCAGAGAGTAGCTCACGCAGATACAATGAGCAGAAGTTTACCCGTGCTGCTCTGCTGTGGTGGCAGGTACTTCTGTGTCTGATTTAACTGGTTCCTGGTAGCGGTCCTGACGGAGCCAACAGTGGAAAATGCATATATTTCAGTAAATGCAGTGAGCTCTGCTTTGCTGTCCGTGTTGTGGTCCTGCTCAGAGGGTGTCCTGAGAAGGTCAGCACTGGAGGTGCTAAGGGCACGCCGGGTGTCACTTGGGGGAGCAGCAGCTCCTGGAGCAAGCCAGAGCCCTGGCAGGGAGCGGCAGTGCATAGGTAGCTTCAGGGGAGGGGAAAGGAGCAATGAAATTGGGCAGTACTTGGAGCACCCAGAGAGACCTGTCAGGCAACAAGCCTAACTCCCAGGTCTTCCGCATCCTCTGCATTCCCCTGGGTTGGCTTTGTCTTGTGGATTTGTGGCCTGGTACTGCAGCTTCTCTTCTGCCCATTGGCAACTGCGTGTGATTATCATCACTTGGGTCTATCAATGGTTTGAGAAGAGGAAAGTGGTGCTGCCAGCAGAGATACATCATGGACAGGAGCTTTGGATTAACAGAGCCTGACACCGAGAGCTTTCTCCTGCAAGATACCTCAGTCCTGTCATCCACTCAGCGTGCTGGAGTCCTACCTTGTCTCTGTGCACGTTACCTGCCCCAACTGGCAGAGGAGATCACAGCTTGTTTAGGAGTTTGCTTCGGCCACCTGAAAAGCCCTTCAGCAAACCTTGGGGATGTGTGTGCTGCTATCCGAAGAGATTGGGCTGCCCTATTTCTGTAAGCCCTACATAGAAAGCAGATTGCTGAAGGACACTTCTTGCTCTCGGTGCTCTACGCATGACTGATCCAGAAAAGGATGGTTTTGTTGAGACTCGAGTATTTCCGAGGGAAGGGGTGCATATGCATGTGTGTGGGGAATAAAAAAAGAAAGATTAGCGCGTTCTGACGGAGTCACGTCCCCATTTAACTTAATGACAGACACCCACTGACTTCACAGGGGTCAAGATTTCGGTATCCTGCGTGCGGGGGATCTGTCAGTAACATTATCCTTGTTATAGCAATAGCTGAACTCCTGTTAGCATAACAAGCTACGGGGAACTGCCAGTTAGCAGCTCTGTCACTTACGCTCCCTAATGTGAATGTTTGCATTCGATTGCTATCTTGGTTAGCCAAAAAGTCTTCATGTTCCTGGAACGTCGCTGGAATTATCTTAGTGCTAAAAGATGATGAGGGAAGAGTTTTCACAGGCTGGGCTGCTGAAGTCCCATGCCTTTGTCTTGTGTCTCTTATCACATGAAGATGACTTTACCTCTGCCACCTCTCCTTCCTTACTTCTCTCCCTAGACCCTGGATGCATGAAGCCACCTCTGACTCTCATGTTGCAGTCCAACCCTTCCCAGGCTTGGGTCTGTTTGAGAGAGAAGTCTTCTAGTCTATAGTCCAGTAGAGGAAAATAAGCATGGGCTGAGAAACTGCTAGCATGACCCTTGGGAAAGAATGAACAAGATGGCAACAGCAGTTTAACACCAACTTCATATTCAAGAAATCGAAACTCTAGAGCTGCAAAGAGCCTCTGGACAATTAACTCTGCTCAAACCATTTTCTGAAGATGTCTGTTCAACCTGTGCAAACAAACTTCTAATGAGGATGGTTTCACCTGTGCACAGCTGCTCTGTTAACATTATGCTCTCCAGTGCTTAGTAGGGTTTAGTCCTTCTGGCACCCTCTTTGTGCTTGGTGCCATACAGACAAAAAGTCTCTGTCTCAGAGTTATCAGTAAGAACTAGATCTAATCCAAGAACAGCTCATCCTCCACATGACTACAAAATAAAGCGTGCTTGAAGCATTACATCCACTGTGGAAGTGTTAATTCCTTCAGCAGTGGCTCTCAGACTAACTAACGTCTGCATCCAGGATGTGTTTGGCTGAAGGTTCAGAGCTGTCACAGAAAACAACAAAATCTCTCAGGTTTCTGTTCTCAGATACCTGATTCTTGCACTTCTTTCGTAATCTATTTGAAATATGACAGCTGATTTCCTGGGACAGTGTACATCTGTTTTCTGACTGTCTGGTCAACATCTTGATAAATTTCCAGATGATGAGACGCGTTTGGGGACTCAAAGCTGTTTTCTTTTCTGCTTATGGGGAATTTCTTGACTAAACTGTTGTGACACTGCAAGCTTGAAGGAGACTGGATCTTTCTATTCTTCGGACTTGTGCAACTTCTGACGTCGGTAAAATTCTCCCCATTTTACAACTTCAGAGTGTTGTCAATAAAAAGGTAGTGATTTGAGCCAGAAACAGCATTCTGGAAACTTGCATTTCTTCAGTTGAAAAGATATTGCTCTTTCTGTTGCAAATGCTCTTCTACTCTATAAATCTTCTGTTTTTAAACATGGAAAACCTGAAAGCTTTTCAGGTGGTGCTTTTTGGGTGTTGTCTTCCACGTTCGTTCTTCTGTGTTTTCTGTGTTCTTTTAATTGACTTTGTGTGCATAGCAATACCTCATTGTCGTTGCCAGCTTCGCCAAACAGGCTATGCAATTGTTGCAAAGGTTTCTCATCTTCTATTGAAGTTTCAGAACTGTGCTCCAGCGCTAGTAGAAAGTCAGCCTTCCCAGGCTCATACAGGCCATTTTCGATTAAAGTCCCTTCCAGTTTCTTTTAGTTGGACATCTCTGGCATGCTATCTGCTCTAACACCCAGGACAGACACAGGCACCTTGGTTTGGGAGAGCAATCTGGATTTCTCACATCCTGGAGATGCCCCCGTGGGATTGTTGTCTGTGTGTATTTGTTATTTTGGGTGTTTTTTCTGTTCATCCTTTGTGTTGGTTCCACAAATACAAATGATAGAGATTGGAGAAAATCGCATAGCGATATTTTAACCGGAATAGTATTGAAACTTGGGAGCATGAAGCTTTTCTTCTTATCAAGAAGAAATCAAAGGCTGAGCTTACGGTTGTAGTTTCGGGTTGATTTGGGGGAATATGCGAAGAAGGGATTGTTTCTTAAAACTTTATGAGGCTAATCTTACTCACTGGCGGCTGGGGTATGTAATTGAAAACCGGCAAAACATTTGATGAACAGATTATAACTGTTTCTCTGAGGAGACAGGTGAATTTACAGGGGAGAAACAGGAATTTATTCGTAGCTTACTGATTTTAACCAAAAATCTTTACAAGGTAAGGAAAAGCAGAGGCTTAATATTGGTATGACATGGAATACATGGCAAAAGTAAGTTGCCCTTAACATGGCTAATGTCTGATTAAATAATTAATGTCTGATTTATTAATTAGGGAACAGAATAAGAGGCTATGAAGTGACAAGTCTGGAATGCAGATAACTTTTACAAAGGACCAGCTTATTTAAACTGTCCTTTTTGACTAGATGAAGGAACTTGGTAACATACAAGATATTGTGCAATATTTTTAAATTATAGAATATTGCTGTAATTAAGTAAACATAATTTAATATTACTGTGACACAAACCGATGCACTCATCTTAACCAATTAACTACTCCATATTTGTCAGATTATGTGCACAATACATAGTTACTAAGCATATGTGAAGATGAAAAGATGTTTTGGAGCTGTTTCTAAAGATAAGTGGCATCTTGCCTGCTGCTAATCTTGTTTCTAACACACTGGGATTGAGGCTGGAGTTAGTTTAAACAAATTCTTGTGATGATGATTAATTCAGTTTGTTTGGTTTATGTGAACATGCTTCTCTATAACAACTTTGGTCCTTCTTAACAGTCAAGGGGTTATCAGTCTGAGAAATAAGCTAATAAACTGAAGCAGTAATTAGATTTTACTAAGCAGACAGATGGCAAGGTCATGTCCTTTGATGCCAAGAATGCCAAAAAGCTTGTCTATTTTTCCAATTAGATAGCTTAATAATTAAAAAAAAAAAAACAAACAAACCCAAACCAACAAACAACAACAAAAACCCAAACCAAACAAAGAACAGTATAAGCCTTGTTTTTTCATCTATAGGCAATCCTTGCTGTAGCAACACTTTTAGCATGGTATAAAGCCTGATAAAGCTATTAGTGGGATCCTAAGCATCAAGCCCAACAGAATACTGGTGTGCTGTTAAAAAAAAAAAAAAATCAAAAAAAACCCCCCTCCCCAAACCAAAAAAAGATTTCAGGCTTATGACAAGTCCCTTCAAAAGTTAAGCTGTTTAAGCTCATCATTTTTAGGAACTAGGTCTGGCATTGGAAAGCAAGGAAGAGAATATGGACTGATTGAGCAAACACACAAGCTACTAGAATAGCAGCAGAAAGCCATTTGCATTTGTGCTGGATTTGGGTATGCCAAGTTCATAAGAGGACATCAGGTGGGAGGGTGCCATAGGAAAGTTCAGAGGCAGCACTACCAATGGAGGAGAGGATGGGAAGGTTCTTGGCCTTCTTGGTGGAATAAGAGTTGAGTACAAACTGGGTTGGAAAGATCTAAGCAGTACCAAAGTAGTGATCCAAATTTTCTTATTGCTAAGTGGAGAAGGGCAAGGTATTGGCCTTTAAAATGGGATATTGGCCAGTTGTTTGCAAGTCCTTGCCAGCAATGTGATGGTCAGAAGAAGGGCTGTGCGGAAGAAACGTTCATCAATGCAGCAATGAGGCTTTTTGGATGTGTCTGCTGAATGACAAGTGACATGGTACTGAGGGCTTTTGCCTTTGCCTTGGCAGAAGGCAGCAGAATATAAGCCAGACCATGGGGAAAAAAACCCCACAAGGGCCCCAACATGCTGCATCCCAAAGGGGAGGATAAAACAGTGGTACCTAATCCCCAGAGTGCTCTTGGTCATTAGATGAGGCTAAGGGGAGTGAAAGGCTGCCATTGCGAAAGATTAAACATTCCCATGTTTCCTTCATAGCTGCCATTTATAGCTACAAGAAACTATATTCTGTGTGAATTCAGGAGACTTCAAACACTGATAGATGTACAATCATATCACGTTAGAGCTTTACATGCCAAACGGCACCCATTTACAATCTTTGTTGTGCTTTGTTCTCTATATAGTAGTAAATTCCTCATTGTAGAACAGCTTATCAAACTTTTCAATCATTAAAATAATTCCCTACCCACTTCCGAAATGTTCTATAATGGCTATAAAGAAGATAAAATAGAAAACAAAATCTTTACCTTCTTAAAATAACTCAGAATGTAAGAGAAGGCTTTGAGTTCAGTATTGTGATTCCCGTTCTCTGGCTTAATTTTGCTAATCCTGTTATTGACTGCGTATAATGGGCTCACTTTATGCTTTGTCCATATAGATTCAAGAAGCAATCTGCCTCAAGACTCAGTCTTTTGTTTTACCAGGATCTCCATTATTGGATCTCACAAGGCTCTCAGTCTACTTATGAAATGTGGGAAATGACGTTTTTAATTGCTTTGGTCGCTAATATTCTATTGCAAACGAGTATATCGATGGATTGCATCCAGTTCCTCACAATGCCTCTTTCCATACCAGGTTTTGAAATAATAGTGAAGATCCTAAAAATATATAAGTAGCTACGGAGGGTTGTGGGCAACGCAACTTCCGATGTCTGGGAAGGTGGCCTCTTTAAGCTTCCTTCAGAGTTAATGGTGAGAGACGTGATCCCCTGAGGCTGAATCCAGACATCTGAATTAGGTTCCTGGACTGACTCTTGCTCTCTGCAGGAACTTATTTCTCTTCACTGACTATGGAGGAATCTTGGGAGCCTCGTCTCCTTATGTTAACGTGAGCCTTTGAATAACTGCTGAAGACTTTATAACCTTTTTCTCCTAATGAGGTCCATTAGTGTAATTTAAATCTCATTAAGCTAATTGTACTCTGTTAGACTATGCATTTCTGAAAATATGTTTAAAAAACACGAGGGAGGTTTAACACAGTGATGTGCTATATGAAGTACTCAGTTAACATTTGGGTAAATTTTCCTTGTAGTTATGTTTGTATCTAGAACAGTTTGGCTAACTGCAGGGATATTGCCCATAAAACATCAGTAAATTATTGTGAAGTAATTGTCTTTTTCTATCAAATATATCAGTATTCTTCCTAGAAAACCAGCCCTTTAAAGTGATCAAAAAGATCAAATGTTCTTAGAGTATTTTCATTCAGGGTATGGATCTATATATCCAAGTTTTACCGTCTACAGGTACCATTTAAAATACAAATCAAAGTGCCCTGGCTTCTGGGATCAATCCCAGGTGCATTGAGGTGAACGCTGTTGCCTCCCTGTGAAGGAGGGCTTACCACTTCCTTTCTTAAGATTGCACTTCTTTAAGAGGTCTTCCAAAACAGAGGCATCCCAAACCCCTGCTCAGCCTTGGAAAAATCTTGGCTACTGCCTAGGGCTATAAGACAGAAACAGCAGCGTCTGCTCTCCTGTGTTAGAAAGCTATTTGACACATTCGTGTTACTGCAAAAACTTCTCAGATCTTTGTTTCCCCAAAGAAACGTCAGGCTCGAGCCTTGAGTGAGCGCCTGCTCGAAAAGGTTGGCTTTGCTTGCTGCAGGCAGTTAGACGTTGTGCAGGACCCGTTTCTCACACCTGGGAGGGAGGCTCGCAAAGTTGGGGGGCCTTTTGGAGGCTGTTGCCAGCAATATGCAAACTACCTGAAAGGAGGTTGTAGAGAGATGGGGGTCGGACTCTTCTCCCTAGTAACAGATGACAGAACAAGAGAAAATGGCCTCAAGTTGCGCCAGGGGAGGTTTAGATTGGACATTCGTAAAAATTTCTTCACCGAAAGGGTTGTCGGGCATTGGAACAGGCTGCCCAGGGGAGTGGTGGAGTCTCCATCCCTGGAGGTATTCAAAAGACGTTTAGACGAGGCCCTAAGGGATACGATTTAGTGGTGGACTTGGTAGTGCTAGGTTAATGGTTGGACCCGATGATCTTGGAGGTCTCTTCCAACCAGAACAATTCTACGATTCTATGATTCTAATATGCTGGTTTTGGCAGGGCAAATCCAGCCAGCTCTGCTGTGCTTGGGGAGCGAAGTAATCTCAAGTCGGCAGATCTTATTCTATGTAGGTTTTTGTAGGTCAGAGCTTACCTCTGGGCCTTCACAAAAGCTGTGGTTCTGACTGGGAGCGTACTGGGACTGCCGTCCACCACCTTTTACTTCTGTTGCGTATCAGTGATCTGGCCCACTGGGACCAGTACATAGAAGTACTGCACTCTAGACATGGCAGTGGGAGGAGATCAGGCTAACAAGAGGTGCAAATACGAACGACTGCCTTTATTTCTTGATCACAAACAGAAATTCTTCAGTTTTTCGTGTTGTCGCTTCCATGTTCCAGCTCACCTGCATTGCTATTAAAACCTCTATGAACATTCATGGGGATCTCAAACATTAGCAAAAGAACATCTTTCTTCCTTTCTTTTCTTCACATGCTCTCGTCACGTGGCTTTCCAGATTTGACTCTTGGTCAATGCTACAAATCTTTCTTGGGCCTGTACCCTTCTGGGCTGGTAAAGTCTGTAATGAATGTAAGTCGTGAGTTATGGTGAAAGACTTTGATATCCAAGAGAACTGTGAGAGAAGCCTGTACTAATTAGTAAAACTTGTGATTAAAGTAAGTATGGGGTGGAGAACGAGAGAAGAGGGGTTGCTGCAGCAACAAAAGCTGTGCAGGTGCTAAATATGCTGATTATAAGCTTGAACTCCTTGAAGAAAAGGGTTGGTAATGGCTTATTGCTGACAAAAAGTGTTTTAGAAGGAAAGTTGAAGTATAACATGTTTGGGAATGCAGTAGTGTCACTTGTGTATTTCAATGTGAAAAAGTCGCTCTCCATTCTGCTTTGCAATGGGGAAATTTAGTGTTAAATTTGGGATTTGTAACAGGAGTAAGAATCAAAGAGCAAGGAGGATAATTTGGCTTCCAAAATCAGGATGATAGACTAGCGCAGTGCTTGGTATCAATTCTCGTAATGGTCGGTACACTCCCAATGGAAAAGTATCTGTAAAACAGCGTTGTGCATTTCCTGAAATGACAGAGGGAATGTAACGCTGCTCGCTAGGCTGTGGGAACACGCTGAGGGACAGACGTGAGGGATGACCACCATCACTGACGTGGCTGGAGACCAAAGAGCAGCAACAGGAAGGTTGCTGTCAGCCAGCATGCTGCCAAAGCTGTTTTCATCTTTAACGCTCCCTCTATTCCAAGAGCAAGGATTTTTTTGTTGCTGTTGTTGCTTATTTAAAATAAGATGTTCCTTGGATCATATATCTTTCCTGGGAAGAAGAGGTGAGAATAAACTATCGACAAAGTTGGTCAGATTACTTGGTATATAGTACCAGAAAGCACTGTGAATGAGCTGCAATAAAGGAAAAAGCAGTAAGGGGAAACACGCTCCAACTGGAGGGCACAGAGGTGTGGGGAGAAACACCGTAAAAAGAGGGAGGAGAAACATCAAAGCAGTTCTGAGCTGGGAAAACTGCAGGATAACATAAAATTTTACACGGAACATTGAGAACTAGTAAGGAGATATGCCAAGTGTTAGTGAGCGTTGTTTGCTCTTGGTATTTTGTCAATGAGAAGATATTCCAACAGGAGAAAAATGCCATATTGGTCAAATTGTGAAAGAGAAGTGACCAATAAGGAGGCTGGACTTCAGCTCAAGAGGTCAGACACTCGTCAGGTTTTCGTCTTTAAGCCATAATTCAGGGGAGCACTGAATACAAAAGAACATTCTCTGTGAAATCTGTTTGAGAAAACACTGAGAAAAACGTTGAACTATGTCTCTTATGATTCAGTCTGGCATATCCTTGAAGTAATAATGTTCCCCCAAGGAGGCAGAAATTGGTATGCAGATCTGCCTGTTGTCTCTTGACTCCCTGGCACCGAACAAATGAGTCTTTGTCCTCTTTGCTCTTCTTCTGACCTTACAACTCTTAGGTTCTTGGCTACAGAAGGACTTTGGTTTTTAATTTGTACCATTGTACAGAAGACAGAAATCAGGATGGGCATGTCATCTGCTAAGTGCAGAAGGTTTCAGCCTGAATTTTGATTTCCTTAATGTTCTTTTCTGCAATCCCAAGACACAGACCTATGTCCAAGAGTGTGGCAATTTGATACATGTCCTCTTGACTTCAGCAACTGTTGACTTTTAAGTATCACTTATTCAGCGTACTGAAGCGTGAATCCTCGTGCAATGTGTAACTAAGTAGTGTGAATTTTATTCTTTGAACAGTTTTTTTTTACATACTGCAGACCTTGACATCATGCCTCTGTCCTTTTGAACTCTGGCATCAAAACACTAGAGCTCTGACTGGTGCAATGCTTGAATTTAGCTAGGACATTTCTGAGGCTTTTCAAAACGTAACTTGGGTTCTCTCTGAAATATTCTTCATCGTTTTTCTGCTAGAGCTCTAAAGAAAAACATATATTTTGTAAAACATACCCCATCTTGATCGAAAGACCTCAACTGAAAGAGGGTAACACCTAGTACACTTTACCTTGGA
Organism: Phoenicopterus ruber ruber; assembly: GCA_009819775.1. Taxonomy (NCBI): domain Eukaryota; kingdom Metazoa; phylum Chordata; class Aves; order Phoenicopteriformes; family Phoenicopteridae; genus Phoenicopterus; species Phoenicopterus ruber. The sequence goes on from CM020219.1 coordinate 8,248,111, forward strand.
CTGTGGTTAAACACACCCCTCACATCTTGCTCCTTTCTCTTTGCCTTAACATATTCTAGCTTCAGCTTCCAGTCTGTGAATCTTGTTATGCTTCTCTGTTCCAGTCATGCACTAAACTGTATCTGAAATCTTACCCCCAGTAATGTTACGACAGGTGCAAAGTGCCAGTCTTCTAAAGCAGACACTACGTAATGTGGTAAAACACAATGAGCAACCATTTATTAAAAGAAGATGTACGTATGCATCTCACTGTCTGATTTGAACATCCAGATGATAAAAGGAACCAGCACAATGAGGATGCTGTTTCATTCCTCCATTCCTGTTCTTCAATAATCTGAGAATTTGAAAGGCATAAATATGCAATGAAATATTTTTTTCAGTTCTTTTTATATCACAATGCACAATAAGAAGAGACTTTAGATGAGGTATTTTAATATTAGCCCTTTTCAATTGTTGACAACTGAAAAATGTACAACAACAACACGCTACAAAACCTGACCATGAGGCAGCTTCTAAATAATTACTGGGCACAAGCTTGTCAATGCTATATTAAAGCATTGTTAAAGTTAGGGGAATAAAATCAGCAAGAGCTGTTTATCAGCTTGCGTATGTATCTGGAACAAGTTGGAGCAGACTGGTAAGAGGTTTTCACAGCATGTGGGAAAATGCTACAGTTCTTTGGGTGGATTGTCCTTAGTGCTGTTGCTTCAGCAGAGTTTTGCAAATCTTTCCCTTCTCCGTTTCTATGTGTCCTTGTCCCGGGTACACAAGCAGAATAGGGCAGGCTTGCATAAAAATGAGGGAAAGATGCTTTCTGGTGGGACCTGATTCTGTAAGCTTTAAAATGCCAGCTTTCTGCAAATGTTACTGCTCTCCAAAATAAATAAATAAATGAATTTGGCTAGTCATTTGACTGCAGGAATCCAGACCATAATGGATGTGGAAACAAAGAAAGCTCACCTGGAGAGTCAGGCAATATTAGGGGAAAAGGTTCCGTGGTGTTTTGAAGCATTTCCTATCCTGTGAAGAAAACTACTTATTTAGGTTTAGAAATCAAAAGCACATGTAATATACCTGAATACATAAATCAAGCAATCCAAAGCTGAAGTACAGGAGACAGAATTACATATAATGTGTGGTAGAAATTAAGTACTTCAGTATGTCTTCAATATTTTGTTCTCATTTTGCCCAAATAAGTAGTGCTAAATAATCCTTTGAGTGACAGAAATGATACCTTTCAGTTCACATATGCGTTTTAGTTAGCAAAGTCCTGCTAAATACAGCACAATATACGTGCATCCGGTGACATGAATTTACAGGGCTTAACAGGAGACTTAAAATGTGATGCAGGTAACTTCACTGCAGAGCAAAGGAACAGAGTGAGACAAACTGTGTGGCTGCATTGAGGATGCCCCTCCTTCGTGGAGGATGATGGAGATGGCTGTGTTCAAAGTATGGTTCCCCTTGAAGTAGTGATTCCTGCAGCTTGCTTGTTCTGTGTGCACGTACAGTTTCTCTGTACAAACAGGCTTCTTGCAAAAAGTCAAACATAGTACGGCCAAACTCAGAGGCTTCAGTGGTGTTTCTACAGCGTAGAGCAAAATCTCACCAAAGTAAGTCCCCAAGAAGATTGACCCAATTTTTTTCTAAGCTTTTTTGTTCCCTGCTCCCCCCCAACCTCCTCCTCTTTCCCTGGAAACCTGGACAGTCAATAGAACCTGGAAATGCTGCTATAATCAAATATGTGGTATGTAGTGCAGTGGCCTTATCTCCCTGGTCTCCCCCGTGAGCTAGGCTCTGGGATGGGATGGGTTTTCTATAAAGCACAATGGTTACCACTGCTCATGACAAGATGAGGGACGGTTGCTGAGGGATGGCTGTGGACAGCTTGATCCTTCCTCAAGTGAGATGGATGGATTTATCTTCTTGTCTCATGCTATTTGCAAAATCAACAGTGTGGTTTGACCATAAGGATGTTCTTCTGTTCTCTTAGCTGAGTATTAAGCCTTTCCTAATGGGAGCACATAGATTTGCATTTGTTCAACTGTTCCTTCTGCAATCCTGAGGAAGAGAAGAAGGTTGAATGTAGCATGGGCCAAGATGGGCCATCATTATGTGAATGTATTTTTAGACCTTGCATTATGGGTGCAAATGGGCAGGAAATTCTGTTTAAAAATATGAAAAAACTCTTCTACTATGAACATGGTTAAAGAGTGAAACAGGTTGCCCGCTGAGGTTGTGAGGCCTCCATCCTTGGAGCTATTCGAAACTTGACTGGGCACAGTCCTGAGCAGCTTGCTCTCCCTGGTCATGCTTTGAGCAGGGGGCTTGGGCTAGGCCATTTCTAGAGGTCCCTTCCAGCCTCAGATGTTCTGTGATCAGAAACTTTCCCAGATGGGGAATGGCCAGTCTGGCGTGTGTGGCCAGTCTGATGCCCCGTGGGTGAGGAAAGCGGAGCAGAGTAAGCATAACAGAGCATGCACTTATAACCTGCAAAATTATGTGTATTAAGCATCTTTTTTTTGCCAGATACTTCTGTGTCTGTCCTTTAACTAGCCCTATTGAATCCTGTGTCCCGCTTCCAAGTACCCCAATATGTTCTGTCCTTTATAAAGACCTGATCCAAAGCCAGCTGAAGTCCCCGCGTTGTTCCCCACTGACTTTGGCAGACGGGGCTTCAGCTCCTAATCTGGCTTTGTTCTCTGCTGGTGGCAAATCCGGATCGTAAAGAGGAGACATTTTCCTGATTGATGACTGAGTCTCATGTTGCTGCCTGGGCTATTCTGGGACAGGATCTGATGTTGTAAACTGCTGTTCTTGGTCTCTCTAAAGAACGAACCTGAAACTCCTCAGTTTTGAGACAGCTGGCAGTACTGCTTGGGATACACGCATTAATCACCCTCCAAAATGATCTGTCTGCAGAAACGACTGCTATGCTGTCATTCAACTCACCCCCCACCGCATGGGCGCATGCACACACACACTTCTCTGCCAGTCCATCGTCTCTGACTGGCAGCTATTTTTGCAAAGCTGCCTTCTGTTTTGTCTCCTGCTTCCCTGCCTTTGCTCACACGCGTCTCTCACTGATGCCATCTCTCCCCTTCATAGGCAGGGAGCTCTTCTCCCACTTAAAGCTGCTTTGCTTTTCATTCCACTCCACCATCTTCACCATCACAGGCAGTGCCTCGAGAGCTCTTTGCCTTTTCATTTCAAGAGACAGGCTTCCAGTTTACACTGTTGCCAGACTATTTCTTTTAATACATAACCATGTGCCATACGCCTTTCCTTTCCAACAGAGATTTGTTTTGCAGCAGCCTTTGTCTCACAGACGCCTGCAAACTCTTTATTGATTTGTCTTGTCAGGTCTCCCTGCTCAGGCTCCGCACCGTCAGGGTCTCTGGCTCTGTTTGCTTCCTGCAGCTTTTCTCTTCTCCTTGCATAAAGGTGCAGGCAGATATACCTGTGAGGCCTCTATTGTTAGCAAAAATGGACTTCCAATGTGGCCAGAAACATAAATAACTTCCTTGTGGTCTCATCCAAAAAATAAATTTAAACAAAGCCCTTTTATCTGTCTGCACCCACAGAAAGTGCAAAAGGCTCCACTGCTGTGTCTTCTGTAGCTTTATAAATAGACTGTTCCTTTCCTTTCCCTGTTTCCTCATTGCGGCTCAGTGAATGCTGTCCAGGGATATTTAGTGCCCCCCTGCCCCCTTGGTAGACATGGCATTAAAAAGAAAACAAAGAAGAAAAGGGGTTTGATGTAAAATGACCATTTGCTTCAAAAGAGCATTGACTGAATAATAGATCAAGCTTCACTTCGGTGCAGTGTTCTTAATGAAAGATGCGCCTTTGCCCACATGCTTCTGCTCAGCGTTAACTTGAGAGACTGAAATGTATCGAGTGTTCTCTCTAACAATCAGTGGTTAATTCTCCTCTGGCCTCTTCTGATCCTTTTGGTAGCACTTATCGGCCACTAAAAGTATGAAGGTGAGATTTAAATTGAGCTCAAGCCTCTAAAGCTTTGATCAGCAGACTAGGTTGGTTTTCTTTGGCAAAAACTAATAGGCGTTGGTGCTCAGATTCCCAGCTAGAGCAGAACAGGAAAGTGCTCCTGTGATCCCTGCAGCAACACCAGCGTTTTTGGGTGGCAGAGCTGATCCCTGTTTAGGGATAGGGCTGATTCAGTCACATTGAAGTTTTAACACCTAGACTGTCTCATGCTTTCTGGGGAGTTTGCCAGGAGTTTAAAATAGAGAATTTGGGATTGTGCCTCTTTGATCCCAGTCTCATATCATCACAGGTGAAGTACTACTCTTCTCCAGTGCCCCTTGCAGTTCAGAAGTGTTGCTGTTCCTGCCAGTCCACACAGTGCTGCTTTAGCTTTTTTCTCCCAGTTCCTGTGGGATGGAAAATTCCTCCTTTCATCCTCCATGTGAGACTTGCTGAAACTCTCATGCCCCCATCCTCTGCCTGGCACCACGGGTTCTGCTGCTCCAGCTCACGTCCCAGCTGAGCTGGATCAAAGGCAGTTGACCTTCTCAGTCTGCAGACTGACGCTAGTGATTGCTCTAGACTGAAATTGTACTTCCATGGGCTAATTTCATGCTAAACTTCACACTGGCTTTTCTGAAAGTGAAAAATGAGATCACTTGTAACTTGTACAGTGTTGATTTGCTACATGTTAGTCTCGAATTTATCAACATTCAACCCAAAGACATTGGGGACATTCATTTTTACCTCTGCGAGAAGGGAGAGGATAATTTCAGATTTTCGTCTTGTTAATCGAAATCAACCCCTGTTCTTCTCGGGGGGGAACCCCAAACCAATCATTATATCTTTGCAGTTTTCAGGTGGTAGTCTTCATGCCATTTGCATGAATGGCAATAAAATCAGGGCATAACTATCAGCATAAACAGTTAGACCGCTATTGCTTTAGTCCAAATTCAAATTGCTTGCTGATAATTTGAGCAATAAACTGGCTTTGATAAATTCCTTTCCCAACATTAGTTTATCATCATAATTATTTGCTGTTCTACTTTGAATCTGCAAATTATCTCATACAGTTATATTTACATATGCAATAAAAACTGGGTACATGATCTATTGTCTTGCCAACAGTAAAATAAATAAAACAGTTTGTGAAAGATTATTCCTGACTTTTTGGCAGAGCTGTAATAAATAAATAATTACTTAGATGAGAGATTCTTAGAAGGGATCAGTATGAAAAAAGTTTGAGATGTAACACTTAGGATATACACTGCTGTAGAAGTTTTGTCTGAAGGCTAATTCTAAAGCCATAGTCAGATTAGAAATGGAATTGCAATAGATTTTTCATTTTGAAACATGTGCTGATAAAACATTCCTCCATAAAAGGAACACAGTCTTTGAGTTTGAGCATTTGTAGTTTAGCCAATAAACCTGTCTAAAAGACACAGTAGATGAAAGTACATCAATCACATTTTATGATTATGATAGCAACATGGCAAAGTAGTAATGTACCAAATAAGTGTTGAAATTGATGGCTGTACCCTTTATAGGTTATAAAGAATAAAGGCTTGTGAGATGTATATATTTTCAGTATTGTTGGCAAATTACTCGGATATTTTGGATACAAATATTACAAAATCAGATGTAGAATTATTGGCATGCATTTTTATTTCCAAGAATGTGTAAAATATGCTGATTGAGAAGGACCACCAGTCACATGCAGAATGAAATCCATGCAAAGGCGTATTTCAGCCTCCTCTTGTGGTTTCTACAATCTTTTAAATTGATTTTCTACATTTATTGATAAACCAGACCTTTTGGTTAAAAACATTTTTAATGAAAGCAGTAAAGTATCTGAGAGTCTCATGTGAACATATTTAGGTAAAAGTTAGCAAAAGAATTTTGACTTGCTTTTCATTTTGTAGTTGACCCGTGAACCTCCACATCACCTTCCAGATTTGGTGACAAATCAGCACAGTATAAGTACTGAACAATAAATAATTCATGAGCAGCCTTCACCCTGACATAAGTTGAGAAAGACTGTCGCAGAAGTGTAACTGGAAAAAAAAAAATCATGGTGGAAGCGATTTGTGAAATGGAAATGGGTCAACAATGTCAAATACTGATTTCTTGTGAATGACTCACCCCGCTGTAGTACTTACAGTCAGCAGCGAGGAATCAGGACAGTAACTATGGATTTCCTTCCTCCTTCCCTCACATTGGGCTAAAATACAAACTATGCAGAGTACTGCTAGGACAGGGCATATCTTAATATCTCTCCTAGGTTTCTCCATACTCTCTCCAGTGCCCCAAAATCTAGTGGCAGCGTTTCAGGTTAGCAGTACCTTTTCTATTGCTTCGTGTTCTCAGTTTTCCTTACCCGAGCAGAGTCAGGCTTGATCCCCGCAGTGGTGTGTGCCTTGCGTGAAAAATTGTGGTTACTCTGCAAAGCTCTGTTGAAATAGGTAGTGCATCTCCTCACTGAGTTAGCGCTCTGGGTATTGCATCCCTGTGGTCAGCATACTCCCAAAGGTGTCATGGACCAGAGGAGGTGGTAAAACCATGACCATAAAAATGCTTCTGCAAGACTCTGGATGTTGTCTCAAACAGACTTTAGGTGACCCACGCTGGGTAACCAAGAGCCTGTCGATACATCCAGGTGCAACCAAGTCACACCTCACCTTCACAACTGGCAGGACCTCATTCAGCTCTGCTCAAGATCACACACGAGTTAGTGGGAGTCCTGCCAGGACTAAGCATGGCTGAGACGTACGACTTGTTGGTGCTGTTGTAAGTCATTTGCCACATGCAGTCTTTACACTGCTTTCAGCGCAGAGCAGCCTCGTGACCCAATGGCTCAAAGGGTGAGGAGATCTTTCCTGCAACAGACTGTGCTTTGCTGTCTCAATGTGCCTTCAGAGTTCCCTCAGTACGTTCCCTCTGAGCCTTTGGTTTGACGCAAACCTCCCCTCTCTCTGTTAAACTTGTGGGGTGTTGTTTGTGGGGAGCCTGGTGTGTCCTGAAGGAGTCTGCATTTCTACATCAGTGAGTGATTCTTGGGTAGCTGAAATACTTCTTGGGTGTGGGGGGTTTTTCTGTGCTTGTTCTCCTGCTAAGTGTCTTTTGATCTTTCAGGATAGGAAGCCTTGCTCTGTAATAAGTCAAGGTTTGTTTATTGTGCTGAAGAAGCATTAAAGAAGGTAAAGACACCTTGGGTTGAAGAAGTGTCCTAGTTTTGGCTGGGATAGAGTTAATTTTCTTCTTAGGAGCTGGTATAGTGCTGTGTTTTGGATTTAGGATGAGAATAATGTTGATACCACACTGATGTTTTTAGTTGTTGCTAAGTAGTGCTTATACCAAGTCAAGGACTTTTCAGCTTCCCATGTTCTGCCAGCGAGGAGGTGCACAAGAGGTTGGAAGGGGGCACAGCCAGGACAGCTGACCCAGCCTGGCCAAAGGGATATCCCATACCATATGGCGTCATGCTCAGTATATAAAACTGGGGGAAGTTGGCTGGGCTGGCACAATCACTGCTTGGGGATGGGCTGGGCATCAGTCAGCGGGTGGTGAGCAATTGCATTGTGCATCACTTGTTCTGTATATTCCATTATTATTATTACTCTCTCTTCCTTTGCTGTCCTGTTAAACTGTCTTTATCTCAACCCACGAGTCTTACCTTTTTTCCATTCTCTTCCCCATCCCACTGGGCAGGGGGGAGGAGTGAGCAAGCAGCTGCATGGTGCTTAGTTGCAGGCTGGGGTTAAACCACGACAAGAAGAAAGGACTAGGCATGACCCTAACCTAGTACACATGCAATGACTGATCAGTTTGTCTGTAAGGAATCAACATAGACTCATTGCACTTACATAGAGAAGTGAGCAAAGGCACGGCAGAATTTTTGAAGGCAGCAAAACCCAAAGCTGTTAATCAAGTGAACCAATTCAAAGGGGAGCTGCAGCTAGGAATTCAACATGGTTTTTTTTAAGTCTATCTTTGTGTGAAGATTGCTGCAGTTTAGTGTCTTCTTCCAGCCTGCAATACTTAAAAAATTACTTTAGATTTCTTGTAAATCGGCACTAATAACAGCCATTGAAATACTCTTTGCCAGCCTCCTTGCTCGGTACTGAAAGTAATCAACTCTGTGTAAAAGTGATATGCGTGGAATGCAATGTTTCCTTGGGGAATAATTCGTCTTCCCATATTGCCTTGCCCATACCCTTCAGGTATACTTTCCTTAGCTGTGATTGCTTTGCAAATAAGGATATTGGCTTTCACACTGCTGCTTAAATGCTGCTATGTAGTATGTGCCTGGGATGGTGGTTCTTTCACGTCTTGGTCTGAAAGACTGTTTCAGCACTGAAGCAAGCTATTGGAATAAGTCCTTCTGGCCTTTACGTGCACTGGCAAATGTGGAAAAAGGCTAGAGAATGTGAACTGTTTGCATAGGATGCTCCTTTACACCTTGTACATGAGGTGTGCAGGGACGTCTGGTTTAGTTTAGAAATACTTTTGCTACTGGGCAGTGCTATTTGCACCCAGACTTACTCTGGTGTGTTTCTGGAAGATATCCTTGAGAATCATGTACCTTTCCATAAATATGTAGACACCTTTCCAGACACAAGAATGGGCAAAATGGACAGAGGTGAACTGCACTAAGTGTACTCATGAATGCTTCTGCTTGCTGCAAACACACGTTAAGAGGTCCATCTGTCTAGAGGCTTCTGTGGACCTCATTTGCCTGGTAGCACCTTGTAGTCTTCATTAGACTTCAGCTTTGCTAAGTTCTGCAAGGAAGAGAAGTGGAGTGGTTATCTCCATTTACAGCCGGGGAAGCTGAGATCCCTGTCAGATCCAGGTAATTTGTGTGAGGCTGTGCAGCCCATCCACAGCTGAACTCTTATTTGAACTAGAGTCTACAGCAGTGTCTGGTTCTCTTGGCACAAACAAAGGTCTTTCACAGCTCTTGTCAGGAGTCTTTTCTAATGCAGAGAACAGAGCTACCATGCTGAAGACTCCTCTCCTGGACTACCCACATCTGTTTCCAGCTCTGCATGGTCTTTGGCTGTAGGAGTATAGAGCACGGTTTCTATCTGCCACCTTGAGCCGAGATGGGTGAATTCTTGGCTGCTCGTTCTCAATGTGGCAATCAGTGATGCTCTGTGCATGAACAAGGAGAAAACATGGAGTCAGGTGATGACTCCCAGAAACAAAGTGTTTTCTGTCCCATTTCTGAAGGGATGGAACCTGAGGATGTTTCTTACGCGGGGCTTATGGCCAAACCACGGGATAACCCAGAGCTACTCCTCTGCCCGAACTTTTGTCAAGTGTCCTGGAGTTGAACTGTACAGAATAGCGGGGTTAGTTCTTGATAGCTGTTTCACATGGCAAAACTGAAGCATGCATTACCCTGTGAATATGACTGATAACACTTGTCATAAAGGCAAGAGAGGAAAATCCCAGTCCTTGTGCTGAAGCATTGTTAATAGGGCTGATTATTGGTGATTAATTATGTCCTGGAGTCTTGCTGTACATCTTGTGTTTATCAGAACCCCTTACAATTGTTGTTCACCTACCTTTCACACCGTGGCACAATGCACATATTGTGCTCTGAAAGCACTAAGTACACTGAATAAGTTCAGAGGAGATTGGCTCAAATTTCAAGCTAAAGAAATACAGGTTCGGCTCTTTAGAATAAGCCCCAAGGGATCTGAAAAATCTTCCCTTGTTTTGCAGAACTTTATCATTCTAGGTCCTCAGTATCCATCCTGCACATACACTATTCAGACCTCCCTGTAAGGATGCCCAACTCCACTAGCATATTTAGGCATTCCCTTTTTCTTGGCGTGTTCCAGTTTGCAAGAACAAATTAAATGCACCTGGAAATGTAAAATGTGAGCTGTGGAAATGGACAAAGGGAGCCAGTAACAGCTCATCTGGAAAATGCTCTCACTCCCAAAAGCCATTTAAATGCTGCCTGGCAGACACTGGAAAGACATCCCCATGCTAACTTAGCAGGGATGGGATAGCTGTCACCAAAATGCTAAACCAAAGGGCTTTATAAACTGGGAAAGCAGGCTCCTTAGTAATACACACAACCTTCCCGGACCTCTCCTGCTTTGAACATGGTTGTAGGTTTTCAATGATACGGCTTCATTTCTCCACAATAGGGGAAGTCCACTTGGGATTTTACCTAGTGCACGGGGGTGTGCTGGAGCGGTGTTGCACATAGACACCAAGGAGTCAGGGCAGCAGAGACAGGGGATTTCAGCATGAAAACATAGGGTCTTTGTCACACGAAGAGAAGCAGCTCTTCACTGAAGTGAAACACCATAGCAGGCTGCTGTTACGGCTTCCAGCCACTAGCAAACTCATTAAACCAACGCATAGGTGTTCTGGCTTGTGAGTACACACTGTGTATTTGTAGTGTTTTTATTGTATATCACCCGAATTGTATTAAAGATTGATTGAACTGCACTAGCCTCTATGGGAAGTCATCTGACTCAGTGCACTCTAAAACCAATATAAGTCTGTAAACCTATTTAACCTTCCCATTTGGGAATGCATTTCATTGAATATAGCAGCTTGATTTTCTGTCTTTAATTTTAATGAACATAATATTAGGTAATGCAGCGCTTTTCCCTTGGCAATGTAGGACTGGCACCTCCTTGATGAAAGTTTGACCCTTTGTGTTGTTTTGAGAAGCTGTAAATTAATTTCACATGTTATTGGGATATTTTCTCTGATTATTCCCCATACTACTTCTACACGGTCACCACCCAGTCTGTCTTTCCCCCTTCAGATACATTCGAGAGCATGGAATACCTCCATAGAAGAGTTTTATATCTACTGGTCTTCCATCTAGCATATGACAATAGCCAGTTTAGGACATTGCACTCACTAATTTGGGTCCTCATTCTAAGCCAAACAATGGAGATGTAGCTGTCAAGGTACAAATAAATGTTTCTTATGTGGTGGGCACCACTGTGGCTGTCTGAGTCTAAAATAACAACAGTAATACTCATTTTGTAGATACTATATATTGGTTACAGCTACAGAAGTCTGTTTCCAGCGTTGCGCATATCAACTTGTTGGATCAGTAACTGCAGGGTTTTTTTTTCAACTTAGCACAAGTCTGACCTACCTCAAGTTCTGGAATTGGGCTGATTTCTCTTGAAAAGGAAAAACTGGAAATCAGTAGCAGTTTTAAAAATGTTGAATGTGGAAGACGGTGTTTATAAAGCGGTAGCCCCACAACTAGAACTGTTGCAGATCCAGAAAGGCAATACTTAAGTATTAACTTATATAGACTCTTTCCAGAACATCAGGATTAACATAATGGACCAAATGCACCCTGGGCGTTAAGCTGGCTGAGGTCACTGTTGTACCAGAGATGCTGCTGATGTACGACATGAAAGAAAGTGTGTCCTGTTTTTTTTTTCCTTGTGGAAACTTGTTGCTAAGCAATTGGGAAAACAGTAAGGCAAAAGATATGAAAGCATAATTCACTTTGTAAACAATAAAAATCTTTACAATTTTGGAAGAAGCTGCAGCAATAATGTATAACATTAGAAAGGAGAAGCTCTACAGAACATCCATAGAACATTATTCAGGCTTTTTTTTTAAGAGTGCCAGAAGACTGACGACTCTACGCTGATGCAGAATTGAGTTACCATCACTGATATCAATCATTTCCCTGCAGTGGTCGCAGTACCTAAAACCTCAATAAAGTTAGAGACGTGTGCACATGCACACAGTCATGCTGGAGATTTATTTCACCAATGTAACTTTATTATATCAAAACGGGTGATAAAGTTTTACAATTTGCAGGTGGGGAAATTTTCTTCACATTAATACAACTTTGTACAGTTAGCTCTTTACAGATAGCTTTGTGCGGTTTTTGGTTTTCTTTTTTTCTTTTTTTTCCTGGGAGGGCCAATAAACATCTATGTTGCAGTGGCTTTTGCCTATGAATTAGTGCAGGAAGCACTGATTTCTCAAGGACGGCAGAAAATTAGCTACTGCTCGTCCCTGCAGATGAACAGGTTTGGGAGAAGGAAGCAGTCACACCTATTCTTTCCCAGGCATAGCAACAGCAATTTCTTATTCATGACTTTTCCAAATGGTGTTGACTCCCTGGTTGGGCAATTCCAACTAAGCACCTGCCTGAGGGTCCTGCAACATTGTTCCCTGTACCAATCCTTGTCTGATTAAATTGATGTTACCCTTTTGAAATCAATGGAATGAAGACATTTTACATTGCCCGAGGAACTGTCCTAATGTAGAAATACTTGCTTTTCTATCAGCTCTACTGGTTTCAGTGGTGTTTTCATCCAGCTTGGGGGTGAGTTTGAAGACTGTAGCATACTTTTCTCTTTTAAATCAGCTACCAGCACATTAAGAAAGGGTGGCACAATCTGTTCTCCCACTATCTTTATAAAAAGGATCCAATCTTTTCTTTGAACCTCCGAAATTTGGGAGTCCACATGCACTCAGTGTTCCTGGGTACTTTCTGAGAGGTTGCGCAAGCAAGATCATTCATGTGTTTCACACACGGAGGAGTGGGGATAACACATCTGGACACGTGAAACTGATCGCACAGAAACTGTGTTTGTGTTTGTGTTCAGCTGTATTTCACCATGAACTATTCTTCAGCAAATTTAGGGGAGAAACTCCTAACATTCCTTTTCAAGTGTGGACTGTGGCATACAGAAAGAGCTGTTTTGTTTTAAATTAAAACACTGCTCTTGTTCATTTTTTCACAGCTAAGTCCTTTGGCTGATTTAGAAAAAACCTTTTCAGGAAAACGTATGAAACTTTCTAGCAGCCAAGAGAGCGAAAAGTGTTTCAGTTAACATTTTATCCCTTTGCCAGCCTCTCTCATTTGCACTTAGCTGAGGAAAAAACACCAAACCATCCCAAAGCCACTCTCTAATCCTCCTGCTACACCTCTGGATCGCTACCAGCTGATGCTGGCGAGCGCAGCGTACCACAGCTTGTCAGATTTGGCTTCCCTATTACCAAAGCAAACACAAGCGCAGCAAACGCTCTGACTGCATGCATGGCCTCGCCTGAGCAAACCCACGTCGCTGCTACCTTTTCTTTTGCTCCGTTCATCCATTGGTTTGCTCCAGCCACCTGATGCCTCTCGGTGGGATGGGACGCTGGACCTTGCCGAGCTGTCCGTATGTGCTGTCCTGGCATCATCAGGAGATCTTTTGCCTTCGCTGCAGCGGGAAGGAGAACGGCAAACAAGATTGTAAATCCTTAGGCGAGCAACAGCCTTTAATGTCTACCCTGAGCAATGGGACCTCTGGTACTAAGCCTTTAATTAAAGGTCTGAAATTAAATTCTAACAAGATGCTATGAAGCCTTTGAAATCGATGGCCCGAGTCCTGCTGATTGCAGTGGATCTGGGCTTCGTCCTAAGGTGTTTCCGCTTTATTCACACCCTCAGAAGTGGTGAGGATGCTGAAGTGTCTGTTCTTTTGGTGAAAAGCCCTGCAAGTTCACAGAGACTGGCCTAAAAGGCAGTGGGCTTTTGGCCTTCTGCAGACAATATGAATGTTTGTTTTTTAAAGTTTTGCTTTAGGTTTTATATTTTCATTAAACAGCAGCAATTCAGATTTTATTTTCCGTGCAAGTCTGGTAATATAAGGAGTTTGTTTGGTACATAGGTGAACTCGTCCATGACAAATTACATGGAAACTATGGAAACACTGCTTAATGGAGTACAGGGTCAGGATGTCTCATGCTAAAAAATTAATCATTCCTCTGCTTTTTTGCACAGGGTTTCTTGGGAGGTGGGGGGAAGAGGTTCAGATTAGTAGCAAACAGGAAGACTAAATAATGGAATTGTTTAGAGTTAGTTGAATTAATCATTGAGAACAAATTACCTGACAAATTTCATCTTTTCCTTTTTAATTGGTTGCCTTTATGCGAGAGGAAGCCTTCATTTCTGCAAGTGTTGATCAAATGTTTTACCTGAACACGTTTCCATTTCTGCAGCACTCACGTCACCCACAGATGTGCCCTTGCGTCCCCCGAGACTCACGTGGGAGCCTTCTGTATTGAACAATTAGCAGCCCCAAAGAGGAGATAGGGCGGCCTCGTGGGCGAGCAGGAGCCCCAGGCGGGGCTGGGATCCTCAGGCATCTCTTGCTCTTCAGTGGCTCTGCTGGCGGGGGTCGAAAAAGGCCACTGTGCTATAGCATGCCAGAATATTTTCAGGGCATTGGATGTGGATACTCTCACTTTCCACTCAGCCTGACTGCAGGGGGGTTGGTTGCATACTGGGTACTTGGATTCATCCCCATAATGAAATTTGGTATTTTTGCCTTTATGACAGCACTTAGCTTCTCTTTTCCACATAGACCTCCCATCCAACACGGGTTTATCCAGCAGGTGTCCTGGAATCACTGTGAGTGCTCAGCAGAGCAAAGATAATTTTTTGTGGACTTTATCTTAGATTTATTTGGTTTTTAGGATTTGATAAGATTTCCAGTTATTTCTCCCCTTCAGTTTTTTCAGATTCTGATAAAAGCAGAACTAGGTTCATTCTTTTAATACTGAGATAACCCAAATGCTTGTTACTCAATTTAGTGTATATGAAAATAAACCATACATTTGAAGTCATATCATATGAAAATTGCTACTGTGAAGAAGAGATGTCGCACATCTGCCCCTTGTATTGTTCTTGCTTAGTCGTTCTCTTGAGCTGAAAGTGATACAGTCAGATCTGTTTGAAAGAATGAATCCTGAATTCCGAATGAGGAGGAGTTTTATGGATTTCAGAAATCAGAGAAATGAGTTGCCATATATGCAAGCTTGTCACCCTTACTCTAACTTTATTTAATGCAGATACTTAAGATACTTAATGCAACAGAGTAGGCTGTACTGAGTAGTTTGACCTCAATAGGATTTCAGCATATACTTGAATGTTATGCTGATTTCAAGTTCACAAATACAGTTAATTTTGAACATTTTGATGAAGCAATGCATCCACAACTACAGTTTACCATAGAGGTGGGTTGTTCATAATGATATTTTCTTTAGAGAGGCAGAAAGGGGAGGAGGGACTGAGACCCCACTACCAGTAGTCAGGACTCTGGCTGGGCTTGCAGGAGACAGCTCTCCAGGTCTGTACCCTGCCTGTGTCAGAGACCTCTGATGTGTGCGGAGCTTGGCTGAGAACCAGACAGACTCGAAGTGTTGAACCTCAACCTTTCCCATCCTCCCCATCTATTTATTCTAAGGAGGGTAAATAAGCAAATCTGTATTTCCATGGCTACATTTCCATTCAGAAAATTTGCTCAAAGAACTGTCTGTATCAGCGTTCTTTATCGATGAAGATGAGTGACACAACTTCCAGAACAGGTCCGGTCTTAGAGACTTTGTGAAGTGCCTGGACAGTAGATGTGTCCATAAGTATTGCATGGTTCATGAACATATATTTCTGCCTGGAGGTTTGTGTATGGAAAGAGGGGAGCCCCAAAATTGCTAATTTACAGGCAGCTGTATTCCCAAGCACACAAGGGGCAGTGTCTGATGGGACTGGTTTTGCTCAGTATGTTATGTCCCTCTGAATCATCTTGTCGAGTGGCAGCTCTGGAGGGAGGGAGATTGCTTTGTGCCTGGGGGACAGCACAGCCTGGTCACGGAGGGACATTTCCATGGTGCAGGTGATAAGAGGAGAAAGCCAGCCTAAGTGTTACAGCAAAGAGTCTGAGAAGAGCGCAGACACGAGAAAGACCTCGCAGAGGATGGAGGCAAAAGGCTTCCTTGGGATTAGGGGGGGATTCACAGACTTTTTGTGACTGAGAAAGTCCTTGAGCTGGCCAAAGCAAGTCCTGAAGGCTGGAACCAGCTCTACTAAGATGTAGAGGGAAGGTACCTGATAAGCTCCTTTCTATTTGTCTTCTACCTTTCTAGCTTTCCTGGTGATTTTCAATTATTCTTTCTGTAAGAAGTGATGTATTCTGCTTCAAGTTCTTATAAAACTTGACATCTTTGAGTTTTTCCTTTTTGTTTCACCAGGTAGGAAAGGCTCTCGCAAACCCACATAAGAGCTCTGGTTCACCTGGGCTCATCTTGCAACGCTGCTAAGCTCCTGACCAAGAGCTGTCGTTTTTTGATAGTGCTGAGTGTCCTGCAGGTCCGTGGTGTTTTATTGTTTTGCCTGACACTAATTTCTCAGTTTCATATTAGAACACTAGCATTCAGTTGAATATTTTGAACAGTCATAGAAAATGCCACTTTCCTTATCTATTATTTCTGTGTATTTGGTTTCTCCTTCACCCTGCTCTTGTTCTCGCATTGTCTATAGCTCTGTTTTCCTCAAGCTTACCTTATAGCTGGTATTCTCTGAGTGCTGCTTGGCTGGAGGTCCTTGCTTGGCATTTACCTAGGCTGGTATGAACTAGGAACGTATGCCTTTTTTCATGAGCATACCCACTACTCTGTAAGGCCAAAAAACTTGCCAAGAACTGGTTTCTACTAGCCTTCCCATTTAGGGTTATAGACACAGGCAGACCTGATGCTTTTCTCCCTGAAGCTGCTTATACTGGGATGAAAGATGCACGTGGGGAAAGGATAACTTAAACCTGGGAAGGAATCTTTGGTTGCCATTCAGATTCTTACAACAAGACCCCCTGGCATGTATACCTGGAAGGAGCATGAGTCATCCACTTTAAGCTTTTTTCTAGCTGAAATTCCCTTCCCTGCAGGTTGATTCAATATTGCCATAGCCTTTTAAGGCAAGGCAAATGTTAGCTTCCTGAGTGTGAGTTCACCCACCTTTTGTTCAATGAAAATAAGCTCACGCTGAGCATCATTAATAACTTCCCTATGTGTGGATTACAAATGGGTCCACATTTACCCTACTCTCAAACTTAAACCAAAAGTATTTCTGAAACGCAGGACAAACTTATTCTCCTTCTGCCACCCCCTTTACCGCCATCTCAGCAACCTCCTTCTCCAGGCAGATGGTTCCCGCCCCCTCTCAGCTCCCCTCGACACCCTGCCAACACCATGCCCAACCACCCTTGTCATCCGTCTCTTGTCTCTAACCCAGTTCCCTCAGATATGACAGACTACAGTCTCCTCTTCTTCCTTAAAAAGAAACACTGCACCAGCATGCCAGTACCCAGAAAACCTGGTCAAACAAATGTGGCTGGGGATCAGAGAGGGGGTGGAAGGCTTCCCTATGGAAGATTTTTGACTTTTCAGCCAAAAAAACTAGAAACTGTCAGTTTTTAGGCTATTTATTTCTTCCTGTCCAAAAAAGTCAAAGACACCCTCACTTCCTCCTCCTGGTCTGGTTAGAAATGCTGCTGAAGCACAACACAGGAGCTCTAGTTCAACGCCTTGTGCATCCATTCTACCCTGAGGCTTCCTGACACCCCCCCACGCTCCCCCAAGCACCCTGCTGAGCCTCCTGAATCCTGTCTCCTTGCTTCTTACAGGAAACCCAGCCCAGAGAGATGGAGAGAGCACGTAGCATTTCAACATCATGACAGTCACATGTCATTTTTTTTGGCTGAAATCGGAGAACTTTTCAGAAGCCAAGTGCTTTGAGTTTCCATTTTCTCTAGCAAGTTGAAATTTTTCAAGGAAAGCAGAATCCCTCTTTATGGGGAAAAAAACCAAAACAAACCACAACCCAAAACCCAAACCAAAACCACCAAGAAATCCTCATTCCCTCGATTTCTGTTGAAAATGTTTTGATCAACTTCAGTAACGAGCTGTCTGCTGCAGTGTGTGAGGTAGCCATAAAATGTGACTTTTCTTGAGACGTCTCTCTAAGATCTGCTGGCTCCAAGCTTGATAGGATTTTCGTCTTTGGTACTACTGAAGTCATCTGATCATAGTACTCTGGTCAGGTTTTCTTTGTGTATTAAAGAACATCGTGTTCTCATTTCCCAGCATTAGGCTTGCACATAAACCTTTGTAAATTGGCCCCAGGAGAGCCTGGGGAATTTATAATCAGGATCATAATATATCTTCAATAAAGTATCTTCATATAAGATTTCACATTTGAAGTTAGACACATACCTTTCTAATTCAGGGAACAAAATGGGACCACCTTGGCCCTTAAACTCATATTTATAAACTCTGCTTAATCCAATGCCTCCCACTGGCATATTGGGCTTTCAGTGATCTGTTAGGCAACACCTTGTCCTTTCTCTCCATTTGATCCCTTGTTTATTTAATATACTTTGCATTCCTTAGTCCTACAGTGATGTGGTTTCTCGGTTGTGTTTGGCTTAGTGATACTGGAGAAGGCATGTCTAAGAAACACTTCTGATTTTCCTATGTGGAAGCTCTGTCAATAGGATAGTGCTAGTACTGCGCAGAGTTGCTAAAGAAGCACTTTCAGAAACTCGTTGAGGTTTCTCTGCGCTTGGTGTTATATATGTTAAAATACCAAGTTGGGCAGGAGTGTTGATCTGCTTGAGGGCAGGAAGGCTCTACAGAGGGATCTGGACAGGCTGGATCGATGGGCCGAGGCCAATGGTATGAGGTTCAACAAGGCCAAGTGCTGGGTCCTGCGCTTGGGTCACACCAACCCCAGGCAACGCTACAGGCTTGGGGGGGAGTGGCTGGAAAGCTGCCTGGCGGAAAAGGACCTGGGGGTGTTGGTCGACAGCCGGCTGAATATGAGCCAGCAGTGTGCCCAGGTGGCCAAGAAGGCCAACGGCATCCTGGCCTGTATCAGAAATAGTGTGGCCAGCAGGAGTAGGGAGGCGATTGTCCCCCTGTACTCGGCCCTGGTGGGGCCGCACCTTGAGTGCTGTGTTCAGTTTTGGGCCCCTCACTACAAGAAAGACATTGAGGTGCTGGAGCGTGTCCAGAGAAGGGCAACGAAGCTGGTGAAGGGTCTAGAGCACAAGTCCTGTGAGGAGTGGCTGAGGGAACTGAGGTTGTTTAGCCTGGAGAAAAGGAGGCTGAGGGGAGACCTTCTCGCTCTCTACAACTACCTGAAAGGAGGTCGTAGAGAGATGGGGGTCGGTCTCTTCTCCCAAGTAACAGGTGATAGGACAAGAGGAAATGGCCTCAAGTTGTGCCAGGGGAGGTTTAGATTGGACATTCGTAAAAATTTCTTCACCGAAAGGGTTGTCGGGCATTGGCACAGGCTGCCCAGGGAGGTGGTGGAGTCCCCATCCCTGCAGGTATTTAAAAGACGTGTAGATGTGGCACTTAGGGACATGGTTTAGTGGTGGACTTGGCAGTGTCAGTTTAACGGTTGGACTCGATGATCTTGGAGGTCTCTTCCAACCAGAACGATTCTCTGATTCTATGATTCTGTATGTAAGATGCAACCCCAGGTAATGGAGCATAAGAAATCAAGGAAAAGGCTGCTATAATTTGTCACTATGTCATATGGACATATGTTATCATGTGAATAGATATATATCTGTACCATGCCAGTGGATGTAGAGATGCGCATTCATGCCGCGTTCCTCAGTGTTGTGGCATCTGTGGGGATAGTTGTTCTTTGAGTTTTAATTTTGATTTACTTTTATCTCATACACATAATCAATGAGAAACATGAGCTTGACTTTGGTGGTGAATCTGTACTAACATTTGAAAACCTCACTAATTCCATTTATAAGCCTAACAGAGGCCTTGGAAGTGGTCACTGGCAAACTGAGCGAGCTGCTTTCTTCTGAGACATTGAGCTGTTATCAAAGAGTCTATGGGGCTGAAAATCCCATCATAAAAAAACGTAGACATGCACTCTACGACTTTCAAAAGCAACTTGGTATCTTGGATGACAGTTGATCCACTGAAAATTAGTGAGACTTTTGCTCTTAAGCGATTTAGGTAAAAAATCCCCTCGTTTGATGCTAAAGCTGAGACAGGCAAAATCACAAAAGTGAGAGGTGAGTCAGGGAGACAGTGCTGTTGTTTCCACAAAGCTGAAACAATGATCGACCAGGCTGGGTTCCCACTTTCTCGAGAATTACTGAAGCTCTCGAGGACAGAGTTGCGTGAAAGGTCTTGATATTTTTTCTTTTGTCTAATTCACCCAGGAAGGCTTTTTAATATGTTACTGACTTCCAGTGATTTTTACCACTAATTCTGCTTTTGCATTTGTTTCAGCCTGGACAATGGAAATTTCATTGATCTATTTCTAGCCACAAAAGATTTTTTGTTATCATGTAGCAGCCTAGCAATAGCAGTGGGAGTTGAGAAGAAATTTTAATTTACAGGACTTGATAAACCTCACCAAACACAACTGCTTCTATTTTGTACTTAAATTGTCTGAAGGGGCACAAATCTGCCCTCCTTAGCTTTAACAGAAAAAATGTCACATTCTTAATGTAGATGTAAAATGCAGAAGAAAATGAAGAATAATAAATTGAGATCTCTGATCAGGGTCTTTATCTTTCCTAAAACTCCTTTCTGAAGAGTTAAGTACATAATGCTATTAAAAAGGAGGTGAATAAATAAACACTATCTTTCAGCAGCAGCTTCTTCTGGGATGTAATCTAACCAGCTTTGTTTAGAAAGCTTCAGGCTCCATGATGTAATTTTAATGACATTTAAATTTAGCATTCATATTGCAGAACAAAGAGAGTTGCCCTCGTGCAGCAAGGCTTCCCGTTTCCAGGCAGGGCTGAAGGCAATAAGGATTCTGCTCATGGCACCGGGGTTAGTGTCCAGAGAGACAGTCGTGACGGCAAGTGAAAACAACTCCCCGCTTGCCCCCCCATTGTTAAATAAATATTTGGCCAATTAATAAGTGCTCCTTATTTTAAGCAGTTAGGTTAGCATAAAAAGGGAGAAAAAGCATCAGTTTGTGCTGGCTGGGGCAGCAACCCTGCTGGCTGCCCGAGTGTGATAAACAGCAAGGGTGGAAGAGGCAGCAGACATTCACGCTCATCCTCAGAGAGTGCAAGTGTCACTGAACATGCGTAGGCAAAATATTCATTATTGTTCCACTGAGAAACAAGGAGAACAGTCTGGGAATCAAGATTTGCATAGTCCATGTAGTCCATGCTTCCTTTCAGCCCCATCCAAAGACCTGCTCAGTAGCTCTCAAGGGAATGGTCTACACCAGCGTTAGCCATCTTAGGTCACTGGGGACCTTATTGCAAGAGGAAGCTCTGCCTGCTTTTCTCCCCAGCCAGCACATTCCCATTGCCTGAATTCTGTCCTCCTCACCAGGTTTAAGTGGCCTGCGTAGCACTGAGTACCTGTTTGTGTTTTGGCTCTTCAGAGAAGAGGCAAGGGTTTGTGGTAAGGCACTGACATGCTCTGAAAACGTGGCTTCATAGTCACTTTAAGCTGATTGAAGCTTACATTGTTTCCAAAAGCTTGGATCTTACCTTCCAGTCTCTATCCCTTCTCATTGGTTTCTCAGCCCAGTTCACCATACTCCTGCCCAGAGGGCTGGGCAGCCACTTTGGGGAGGCAGAAGGGGGGACAGGGTGGCCCTAGGGCAGGAACAGCCAGCTGGGCGTGCGGGGACAGGTAATTCAGAGACGTGGCTGTGGAGACACGGGCAAGCACGAGGGCAGGTGTGACCCTTGGGTGTCTCACGCTAGGTGCTGTTGGTTAGGAGGTGAGGAGAGGTGGCATTAGTGAGGCCGGTGCTGGAATTACACGTTCAGTTCTGGTGGCCATCCTGAAAACCGAGACTGGAAAACAAGTGGAACAGGAAGGTCAGTCAAGGTCATGATGGAAACAGAGAGTGTGATTTTGACACTAAGGATAATTTTCTACTGAAACTGCTTATGAGGAGATATATGGGATCATCATCGCCCTAGACTTGACTGAACAGCCTTCTAAAACATGGGGAAGAGCTTCAAAGAAACTGGGGGTTTGATGCTGCTTTTGGGGTGGGGGATCTTTGTTCCACAAGCTGTAAGATGGCATAAGGCTCTAAACAATTCTGTATACTTCTTTAGAGGGAAGACTTTGTTGGCCACGGTATTTTTTCTTTACGTACTTGGGGTATTTCTTTGTGTCTCAGAATCAATAAAATGCTAATCTTAATGTTATGTTGTTTTTCATTTAAAATTGCAACATTTGAGAGGGATTTTTCCCCTTAGAAACGTATTCCTTTTCTCTGTTTTTATGGCCTGGAGGTTTTCTCTCTTTTTTATTTATCATCTCATATTGCTATAGTTTGAAGATATAGAGCAATGACGCAGGCTGCTGTTGAGTTTTGGTTCTTTGACTGGTTTCTATTTTTAGAGTGTTCTTAGTTGCACTGAAAACAAGCAGCAGCAACTGTATTGGCCCCAATATATAGCACAGGTTTTGTCAGAAGATACAATGTGAATAACACAGCTTGCCCTATATTTGGGGACTATGCAGAACATGATCCTTTTAAGGAACGTACTCTACCTATATAAGTAATAGGTCTTGCTGTGGCTGCTCAGATCCCCTCTGGACAACCGAAACAAGAATTAATAACCTTGGCTCAGCATCCTCACCAAGGCACAGCAGCGTGACCAGCCGCGTTAGCTCGCCCTACGGAAAGTGGTGAACCAGAGCTCTTCTGCTGTCTAACTGGCCATGAAATACTCAGCAGGCGCCGGAGCGCATATGTACTGCTTTGCAGGTGAATGCCCTAACCAGCCCAGAGGATCAGCCTGCCCGCCTCTTCTGCCCAAAGTTTGATTAAAAAGTGGAACGTCCCCTCCAAGAGTCTGGCACCTCGATCCTCAAAGCAATTAGAGATGACAGAAGAGCCAGGATTAACTCTTCAGTCGGAGCTGGCAGAGCGGTGCCCGTCCCTCAGCTTGCCAGAGTCCAGCTGAGCATCCTTCATGCAGTTAGTCACAGTCTCTTTCCTTTGCCCAAGCAAAAACCATTGAGCCCTAATTTTCTCCCAAGGTATGATGGGAACACTTGGGAGTTTCCAAAATTTCCATGGGTCAGAATAAACAAAATTTTAAAAATCTCTGCTCAGTACTTGGTATAGCTTTTTGTTAGTGTTTGTGCTTTAGAGGAATCAGGACTTCCCAGTTCTACCCTTTCACGTAGCCACTTTCTGTCTAGCCCAAACTCCCCATAGGAGAAACCTCCGCTTGGGATAAATGATGTAATTTTGCTAGCAGTTTCCTGTATAAGAAGCTTTGTCTCTGAAAGACTTCTTGAAAGTGATTTTCCTGATACATGATTTCCTTTTTTTAACTTGAGTTTCCTCTGAGGTTGTGTCTCTATATTTTTGCCTGGATTACCTGAAGTAAGAAAGTTTTAGCTGAGCTGCTTTTGAAGACGGGACACCAGTGTTAAGAAAGAAAGATTCTGTTCGAGATTGTCATTTCTACCACTTAAAAATATACCTAAAGTCTGGATCAAAAAAAAAGGAGCTAATAATGGTGAACAGGGCTAAGTGAATGGAAACGCAGACTGAACTGTGGTGTGCTTTTTGAACAGATAAGAAAAGCTGTCTTTTCCCGGTCAGTGTGAAGACATTATCCATGCCAGACAATTAATGCTAAGGCACAGCTCCGTTAGCTGTATAAAACTGCCCTGGGTGGGGGAAGGCTTTTGTATAGGATATGTTACTTCTCACATTTTCATTTGGCTCCTCTTCCCAGTCATGTTCCCAGGTCTTGCCGCGTTCGTTCCTGTGGATATTCTGAGCAGTGAATGTCACTGAGCAGACCGTGTCCACATTGCAAAGTGCAGGTCTAGACCCTTCCTGGGATCAAGCTGGTGGCCCAGGACCCCCTTGTAGGCATCAGTCAGGCACCATAAGCTTTATCTGAGCGAAAAGCCTCAGCACGGACTCAGACTCCTTCATACCACGTGGAGAGATCAGACACATTCCAGGCAGTGAACTCGAGTATCTGACAGCTCTGTCCCCAGCAGGTATCTTCGTAAATGCCTGTTTTAAGTCAAACCCACTTAAATCTGCCAAGAGCCCACTATGTGCTCAGCATCTGCATAGAGTGTGGCTCCTGATATGTTTTATTCCACTTGACACCCTGGTTTTATCACCCTTTCTCCATCACAGACCAAGCCCATGGGCCGAGAAGTACAAGAGAGAACCTCACTGTCTTATTTTCCATGGACATTTGCTCTGTGGCTATTCTTAAGTAATTTTGTCTAGCATCTGATTTAAAAATATCTTAGACAAAGTCAACCTTCATGCAATATCATCTGTTCCAGGCAACACTTAAACTGAACTGTAACTGTACACTCAGTGCCCTTGCTTGTTTCTGAGGAGGAGTGAGTTTGATCCAGGAATGGAAGGATTTCTGCAGCTTCTCTATCCACTCCTCTAAACTTTTAGCTTAGGATGTTTTCTGGACTTGCAAAAAGCATGAGACATCTTTACCTCGCCATCTATTTGCAGTTTTCCTTATTAATTGCTCCTTTTGCTTGCCCATCATGAAATCAAAATGTCACGCGGCAGTATATTCTGACCTAACTAAGGGCATATTAGAAAGTACTTGAAAATAGTTTGGTTGTGATTTTTTCAGCCCATAGTAATTGAAATTTCATTAAAATACCCTTCTCTATATCACCCCTTCACCAGAAGCCCTTACAACT
Organism: Phoenicopterus ruber ruber; assembly: GCA_009819775.1. Classification (NCBI taxonomy): domain Eukaryota; kingdom Metazoa; phylum Chordata; class Aves; order Phoenicopteriformes; family Phoenicopteridae; genus Phoenicopterus; species Phoenicopterus ruber. Next base: position 8,272,612 of record CM020219.1, read on the forward strand.
TTTTCCAATATCCAGTATTTTCCCTCTTCACATCAGTCAGTGTTAGCCTGAATTGCTTTTTTTCCCCTCTCATTCTTTGGTGCGCATCGCTAGTGGCTGAGCATGGTCCTAATGTCATTTCAAGGGCATGTTCCACTCTCTGCTGCCTGGTACCCCCTCCCGTAACGAAATACATTGTGGAGCTCTGGGGGAGACAACTGTCACCCATGTGTGATGAAACGGGCAATGCATGGGGTTAGGTATAGTAATACCTTGGTAATTGCTAAATAATTTGGGTTGAAAGGGACCTCTGGAGGTTTTCTAGCCCAAAACAGGCACAGCACTCCAAATGGAGTCTCACAGGCGCTGAATAGAGGGGAAGGATGACTTCCCTTATCTTACTCGCTATACTCAGTTGGTCTTTTTTTGCTGCAAGGATACACTTCCGATAAACTATAGCCAAATGTGGTAAGAGGTTTACAAATGGCCCAAGAGGATGAGGCACACTGATGCAAGTGGTCATGAACTGAGAAGTCGGTGTGTGCGTTGCTCACGCCCCCGCTGCCCTGTTGATACCAGCATCTGTGCATCCTGTGGTCTCCAGAAGAGACGACTGCATCCTCTTAGGCAGAACTTGTGGGATTTGCCACAAGGTTACGGACAAGCTCCAAAGCAGATGTTAGAGGCACAGACGAGAGTGGGGAGCACTGGTGAGATCCCGCCTGCTCCAAAGCTTGAACTCATGTGCTGATGATGTACTGCTGTAGCTGCAGTTCACCATCTCACCCAGCACAGAGTCTGCCTGTATTGTCCCTTACTTTGTCTTAGACCTGGAGTTCAGCGCCCACCCTCTGTGTTTGTCGTGTTAGCTTCTGAGACATTAAGGTTTGAGGCAGATGCCCTCAAGGGAGGTTGCAATGGAAAGAAACACCAACATTTCTTCATTCTCCAAGGCTTTTTGTGTTGCACAGAGCCGCAAATGGCAGTGGTAGCCAGGATGGGGCGTGAAAGCAGCACTGTTGAGGAAGTTTATTTAATGCTTCCCTGGCTGTGGGCTGGAGCTGTGCATCCAGCAGAACACCAGGGAGCAGGGTAAAGGGTCAAATCCCGTACGTCCTCCCCAGAGGCTGCATCCCTTGAGAGTCCTCACATGCTCAGGGAGATGAGGTTTGTACTTTCCTGCACCAGAAGGCAGTGGACCAGAAAGCCATAATTTAAATCCAGAAGATGCTGTTTATAATACTCCATTCTCAGCTCCTGCCTAACACAGGCCAGAAAATTCCTCCCAGTAATTCCTGCCTTGCGCATTGCATCCCAGCCTCTGTTTGAGCTAGAACAGATCTCTCAGAAATAAGGATTTATTCATGTTTTAACAACACCATGAGGTGCAGAATTTGCTGCTTCCCTTGGTAATCTTTTTAATCTAACCAAGCCCCTGAGTGGGAGGATAGGCCTCAGACTATTCCTGAATGAGCTGGGACTTTAAACTCTTTTATGAAATATTTTTTTGAAATAGATTTGCTAACTATTAGGAGCTTAATCTTACAATTCTTCATCTGGAAAAAGGTCACCTCACGTCAGAAGCAGACCTGGCAGGCACTGTAAGTCCATTTCATTTCACCTTTTCCTCTGGATAGCTAAGAAATGCTGTAACTTATTGCTCCGGTATCTTAAGGTTATTCTTATAGCCATTAGCTTTTCCAGTAATGCAAATATGTGACTGGTGTTGATGCTGTTAATTAATCATATTTATTGTTTTAATCTCCTTTGGTAAAGTGCAGTCCAGCTGCTTATGCAGATGCCAGTCAGGCAGTAAAACCCCCCAACCCCAGAAGACAAAATCACGATGGATGGCTCTGTCTCGCAGCACTCATTGCCTATGCGTTTGTTGATAAATCCAAGGCTTCTTCTGCATCATTGGCCCAGCAGCATGAGGCTCCTGTTCTTTTTTGTCAGTAGCTTGTAAAACGCTATTTTGACATTCCTTTCGTCCTAAATGCAGCCTGAGATCCGGGTGAGGCTTTGGCTGTGCACGCAAATGAGCTGATTGCCCTGAAATTCGGGGATAGTTAACAGAAGTGAGCTGAAGTGCTAACACTGTCTTGCCAGGTCTGTCTGCCCAGCCGTGGAGTATCCTTCAGGGCCGTGCCAGATGTGAACGCGCTCAGCCCAGGCCACGCCAGCCAGCTCCCGTTTCAGATTCAGTAATTTCACTTCTCTGCTCCCAGGAGGGCAAAGCCCAGACATATTTTGGGATCTCCAAATGAGTAACTGTGGTTAGCAGGTGCCCTTGGTTATCAAGGTAACCTTGGTGAACTCTGAACCTTGGGGATAACGTGCTGAAATTCCCCTTATCTTCAAGGGAAGCAGCGTGGGCTTGAGAAGGCAGTAATTCCTCAGTATCCCAAGAAGCAGCAAGAAAAAATATCTGGGTGAAGGATTTCCCTGAGAAGCTGTTGAGCTGAGGTGGCCTGCTAGAAAGATTTTATGAGCCCTGTGCAAATCAGAGATCCTTTACCATCCCAGACGTACTCACCGCAAACGTGACGATGCTGCGTTGTGCGTGTGCAGTTCAGCCATGTGGTGCGTGAGGGCTGGACTTGTGGGACCCCGAGATTTATCTGCGTATCCACAGCAGCTCTTTGGAGGCCAGGTGTCCAGCAAACAGTGGTTGCCTCAAAAATTGGGGAAAACCTCTTCCCTGGATACTTTTCTCAAAATACGCTGTGTTGGTATACATAATAGGGATGTCCTGTACTCCTCAGGGTATCCAGCGATCAAATCAATCTCAGATTTCTTTCTGTCTGAGGGCTGAAGGTCTGAGCTTCATGGGACTGTGGCATAAAGCAGGTGCAAAAACTCAGTAGTGCTTGAACTACATAAACAAACAGAAGAAAAGGGGTAGAAGGAAATTTCTGCACAAATGTGTCACTCAGAGCGAGAGAAACAAGTGTGATTGGTTTTTATGAGAAATTATTACATTCTCTGTGGTGGAGACATTGCTGTATTTCATTCCCGTGGCTGAAGCTTCATCATAAACCCTTCTGCGTGATGATTCGGAGCTGTTTGCTGTGAGCGAGGGCAGAGCTGTGTCCCCCGGCAGCAGAGGACGGCTGCAGCGCAGGCAGGATTGCACCAGGGAATACCATGTCAGTACCTGCAAGTATCTTCCCACTCGAGTTAACTTTATTGTTATAACCTTCTGACCTCACTTCTGGGAATTGCTCATGTCAAATTAAGATGGGCCCCACAAGATTGCTAATGTGATCACAGCTGAAAAGCTTCTGGGGATAAGAATGGGATCTGAGATTATACCAGAAACTCTGCAGTATCTGCTTCCCAGTTTAAACTGTGATGGTGATGGCAGTTGCACCCCATGTCCCTTTATTTTTTGTCCATTTTTTGTTTTTTAGAAAGCAAAATATTTAGCCACATTTCCGGCACAGCGAGGTGTCGTACCTGGTTACAGAGTACACCCCGTCAAACTCCGTGTGGAAACACATTTCTTCTGTCAGCCCTGACGAGAGCAATCTCTCCATTTCACAGTTAAGAGTCTCTAGTGACAGAGATACCAGGGCCAAAGGGTTTTTATTACGATAATCCAGAACTGGATTATAGTACCTGACATACTTACAAGCCATGCCACGAGGGTTTCCCAGAGCCTCTGTCACTCCTATAAGCCTGCATGTCTCTCCAGGTTTTTTACAGTGTAATAACCCTCCCCCAAAATGCTCCTTAAAAACACATTGAAATTACTTTAGGGGGAAGCAGTTTGATCAAATAAATGCTTCTTCACAGCTCCCCTTCGCAGTGCCCGCTGAGCTGGGGCCAGACACACCCAGCGCAACCGCATGGTGAGAGAGAAAAGGTGCCGTTCCAGCTGCAAAACCACTTTTGCTGGATTTCTAAGCTGCTTTGCAGTAGCGACATGCAGCACAAGTCTTAGAGCAACCTCTGAACTTTGTAGTGAGTCTGGTTCAAAGCAAAACTTCCAAAAGTTTTTATACCCACTCATTTGTTAACCCAGAAACAACAGTCCACTCAGAGTACCAAATTCACTCACTTCTTCACCCAGATGAAAGTCTGATCCTCTCCAGCATGAAAAAATGGTCCAGCAAAGAGCTGCTGCCATCAAGAGGTAACATACATATCCTGACAACATGCATGTCCTGACAACATACTTATCCTGCTATCGCATTTCATTGAGTTTAAGCCATTGTAACTACCTGGTTTGGTGTCCTACACAGACAAGCTTATTTTTGTTGGAGTTGGGTACTTTGTGATTGAAATGGAGTATACATTTTAATAAAATATCTGATCTTCACTTACAAAGGTCAGATGACAGTATACTATATTATAGTAAAACATTCTGCTCCAATGCTTAGTTATTTTCACTATTCAGAATGTCTTATTCTGTATTTGGACTTTGCAGACTTAAGCCTCCAAGGATTGGAAATTGTTACGTTTGCTGGTTTAAAGTACCTTTTGCATGGGGCCTGTTCCTGTCTCTTGCCTTCATTTAAATCACATTTTATATTTCTCTCTGATAAAGAAAATAGCTTAAATGGAAATCAGAATTTCTGTTCCATAAAAGATAATGGATTGTGGTACTTACATTAATTGGGTCAGAGCATATCTTCAATTAAACTGGATTGTAAAATGCTGGTAACCTGTTGGAACAACATCAAACTGCAATGTTTTGATATGACTTGAATTCTTTTTTTTTGAGAGAAATTTCATTTAAAGAGACAATTTTGTGTTGAAAACATTTCTTATGAAAAGGTAGTTCCAGATGTGAGATCATGCTGTTAGAAAATTACTGGTTAGCCTGGGCTCCTTCTCTTTTCTTTCAAGGTATATCTTTAAGATAATGCAATTTCCCATCATCCTTTTAGAAGCATGGATCTTCCCTCAGTGAGTTTATTATTCCATATGTGGAGGAGACATAAACAAGGTGTATGAGACCTCTTTATAAATATATTCAAGGACCTTTTAGGAGTTCTTGTCTTTATATTTTGTTCCTCTTATTTAATTTTCTTGCACCTGCTTCCTTTTCAATATTTTTCCCTATTTTATTGGTCAATTACACAAACGAGTTGCTAAGGAAGACATTTGCTGTCTATTTGTGTCGTTGCTGTGCATAGTTTGACTTGATTAGACCTGCCATGCCACCTTGCTTTGAATCTTTCTGCAACTTATTCTGCCAAATGCCACGTTAGTCTATTTTTAATAAATGTAGTTTAGTGGTTTTATTGTCGGCGATTTTATTAGCCAATAAACCACCTCACAACCACTTGTTGCCTTCAGCTTCATAACATGATCCGCTTGGGAACCAAATTACAACTTCGTAAACAATTCTCATTTCTTTTACAAATTGTAGACATCTGTGTATTCTTTATCTTTGCATATCTTTACAAGTGCTTCTCACCCTTACCGTTTGGTATGCAGCTGATTGTCGGCACTGGTATAAATCCACAGAGGTCAGTCTGTTCGCTCAGCACGGAGCTGCTGAGAACTTGGTCCCAGATAATATCTCCTCCAAATTTTGTACATTTTCTTTTCTATTAGCCTGGCTTTAACAATGACTCCCTTCTAAAAATGTTCAGGAGTGCATTTATTTTATTGCTAACTCACTGGCAAGCCTCTCTCGTGGATGGAAGAGCCTGGTGGGATGGGTTACCTTACCAGGTGTGGACATGAGGGAAGATGGAGACGATGCACAGCACGCAGTATTGCAGTGTTCTTCACCCACCAGTCGTACGTGTAGACTTTGGGAAGCCGAGATGCATGCCGCATCGCTGTGGTCTTCCCCTCAAGTATCCCTCTGCTCTTGCGCTGGTTCTGCTGCCATGAGAGGTCCCACAGCCACATTTGCCCTATACACAGGTGTTACTGTGGCATCTTTGGCGCGAAAACTTTAAAATTTCTTTTGATTGTCATGTTTTCTTTTATTATTGTATTTATATCTCAAGGTTAGGACTACGCTGCCCTACTTGGTCTGTGATCTTTGTTCTGTGCTGTTTTGCACCCCTGACAGGGCTGATGTGCACCTTGTGGGAAAACTGTTCTTTAGGAGATCAGAACCTTTGATGTGCAATTGCAGACGGTAACTGTGAAGTGTCCGATCAAAGGGGAAAGGACTCAGGATACTCAGGATAAAGCCACATCCATGAGATGAGGTTCAGTCCCAGTGTTCTTCCAGCTTCAGAATGTATTTCTCTCTCTAGTTTTATTCCTCAGATGAATTTATCCAGTTTCTAAGTGACAAATGGCTACTTCAGCATGGTGGTTGGTTTCTTTTACGTGTCTACTGTTTTGCTGACATATAAACTCTTCCCTGTTCTTGGGGAGTGAATGCGCTAAATCTAAGTCTGCCGAATTGCTGCTTTCCCCACTACTTTTTATTTACAGTACAGAAAGGAACAGCTCCAACAGGAGAAATGTAGAAAAGAGACAGATTGTCAGTATTAGCCAAGTGCTTGGTTGTAAGGACATTTACCTAGATTGCAGGAGATTTGGGTTCACAGTCTTTACCGATACCCTATACACCTGTAACTGGCCCACTCGTACTGAGGAAGAATAATCTTGTTAACAGCCCCTTTCCTATTCGGGTTGGGTGAAACTTTATGTCCCATTTGAGTCATTAATTCTGCACTGATGTTAATAAACCTTGCCTGACCAAGGTTATCATCAAAATCAGTATATTTCCCTGAAAGAGTTTGGTTTCAGTCAGTTTTTGTTGAACAATAAAAGTAATTTTATCTCCCTCCCCAAAATTTCCAGACCTATCTCCTGATTACATGTCTACTAAAAGATCACAAATGTGGTTAAATACTCAGTGGTAGCAGATGAAGTCTGAATCTTTGAAAGATCCTCTGTTCATCCAAGTATCAGGATGCATAGCCCAGGATATTGCATAAGTATGTAGGCTATCGATGGCAAAGAGAGCACAGGATTGTACTTAAAATAGACAGAGAAATATAGAAAATGATATGTCAGCAAAATCATCTCCAAGTATGTTTCAGAATTTTCCATGAGGCATCAGGGATCTTTGACCTAAGCTCAAAAAAAAATCATTCTGCCTTTCGTTATGTATCTTAGTCACTTCATCAGAGTCTGTGCCATCAGAATCCAGCATGAGTTCTCCTGTGACAGTATTAGATCAATCATGTTTGTAAGAATGCAAATAATTCCATCTCCTCCATCTTCCGAGATAGCCTAAAATTGACACTTTGCGTTCACTGCAACCTGGGTTGCTAACACGGGTTGGAAGGTGAGAGAAAATTATCACAAAGCTGTATTTTTGATATTCTTATCTAAAATAAGTTGGTTTCAAATTTAAAAAAATAGAATATGAAGAAAATGTCTAGAACTACTTTTTGAAAAATGCGATAAAGCTGACAGACTTCACTGAACTCAAAACACTGTTAGCCCTTATTGAACATACACTAAGGTTAGAATTTTAATGGGTAGGTCAGGGTATTTGAAGTTCAGATGTCGGCAATAACCTCTGTGAACCAGGTGTTTAAAGGGAATCTTTACTACAGTGACAGACCTAAATAGAGAGTAGAAAATGCCACCTGGGTGTAGCTTCTTGGTGAATCCATTATGAAGGGCTGGTCCACGTGGTCTTTGAGAAAAATGGGTTACAAGCCCAGTGAAAGAGCTTTTCCTCATGCTGTAGATGTTCATAAAGGCAATTGTGACATGTGCATCTTTGCTAAACTTGCACTTCCTCTTCACAGTCTTGTAATGCAGGCACTGGAAATTCGAGCCAAGACAAAACCAGACTAGAAACAGACTGTGTTTTCCATGGCAATGGCAAGTAATCGCTGGAGCAAATGCGGAGAGTGCTTGTCAGCTGTCTGTTGCTGGCATCTCTTAAAATGAGATTACATATTTTTCATAACGGAATTGTACTTGAAATGGGGAGAAATCCCAGGAAGTTCTCAGTTCTACTTTACACAGAAAATCAGACTAGATAATAGCAGTATTTCCTCCTGACCTTGCAGCCTGAAGATATATTATATACCACGTGGTAAAGCTGTACCGCCAGAGAGGAAAGGCTGTGGGGCAGCGGGAATTAAGATGTTTTGTGCTCCTATGAATTTGCATTCAGAGAGCATTGCCTCTAGCTTTACTGCTGCTGTCCTGCTAACAGAAATGCCTTACACATTTCTCCTTCCCTTCCCATGTCCTGTGAGGGGCCCTGCCGAGGGAGAAGGTCCTCTAAGGGCGTCCTGCAGCTGCATCTCCTGAAGGCTTAGCTGGGTGCTCTTGTAAGTGAGGGGGGATCAGAGACACTAGACCAGCTACTCCCTTCCCCTCCCTTGCCCCATGTCCAGATGAAGCTTATGCCTGGCATTTTGCTCAAGTGGCAGGAGCGGGAGCATTGAAAGCAGTAAGGATCGCATCTTCCCACTTCTTTGGCGTTTCTAGCAGGTAGCAAGTCAGGATGGACCAACACAAGTCCTACCAGACAACGATGGAGAAACAAAGGCCAAGAGAATGGTGTAGGCACTAAACTTTCTCCTTCCCACTTCAAAATATTCTCATTAGTCCTTCCCAGGCTCCATCCACAGGTAAAGATGGGCATTTGGTAGTCACTGATTGTGGCTAGGCCACGAGTGTAAGATCTGTGATGAGGCTAGAGGGAATGAGGACATACCAGGATAGTTTTGTCTCTTCTCTGTGCCTTAAACCCTGCAGTTTTCTACAAAGAAATGAGAAACAAAAGGTTATATTGATAAACTTAATCATCTGAATTTGTTTTTCATGTGGCCTTGATACTGTAAAATCAAAGCACCGCACCCCTGCCAGGCATTAAAATGCCAGATTTGAGGGTCATTAAAAGCAGCAGCGTGCTTAATCAGGAGCCCGTACAGAGCAGCACAAAGCTGCTCCTCCTTTCCTGTACATGATTTATTCTTTAATAAAGGCGACCAAGATGGCAGCCCGTGCAACGCACTGTGCTGCATGAGCGGCACTGCAGCGGGACGTGCTGATTTGCAAACTCTCTGCAGTGTTAATGTCTATGTGAACAACTTGGAGGAAACAGTGCCTTCTTATTGCTTTAAATGCTTTCCCCATTCATATGGGTCTGTCTCATTCTGGGTGAAGAAAGCAGTTGCAGGACTCATTATGTAGATATGAATTTTTAAATGGTTTATCTTTATTACCTTCTGGTTTCCTACACAGACTCCAATATTGGGTAACCCAAGGTACAGAAGCTCACTCCCTGAGTCTTTTGTGAGCTATCTAGCCTTCATCAGATGCTAGCTGGCCATTATGGTAGGCCTGGCTTATTAGCTTCATCCTTAAATAGCAAGGGGGCTGGATGTGGGACTAGATGAACCTTCAGCTGAGTTTTTATGAGTGCAAAATGCAGTAGAGGCAGCTGAAAGCTGAGCTGTTGTCCCAGTTCATTGTAGCTCCAGAAATCCCCTTAGGTGGGATTCATCACCCAAGTTAAGCACAGAGTCTCCTTGACAGGTGGCATGGACCTCACAGTGTCATTGCCTTCAGAGCTGGTTTGGAAGCCGGACCACCTGCACCAGCTATCCATGCATTTTATACGGGCAGAATATGGCTTCATGTGTTCCCACCCTGAAAATAACAACCAACCATCCTACCCTGCATGGTCTGCTACCCTCCCTTCATCCCTTCACATGAGATTCACTGCCCCATCGTCTGTCACCACAGCCACAGTTGCCTTGGGGCTGTGTGGTCCTTGCTGCCTCCTCTCTCCATCTCTGCCAGCTCCACCTGGAGCCAAGTCACCAAGCCCAGCAGCAGCTTTCAGCTCGGGCTGCAGCCCGCAGAGACTCAACAGTGAGGGACCAGTGGTTTGCAGCACGCAGCCCTGACACAGGTGTGCACCCAACTTGGCCGCTTCTCCTGTAGCAGAAGTGTTGTAATTAGACCAAGTACCCCGGCGCACAGACCTGTCACTGGTCAGACTGGGATATAGCTAGCATGTACCAGCGGAGTGCACCTCCTCTGTCTTCCCACCTTTTCCCCTTTGGGATACATGAATTTATGCTAATCTTGGTAGAAAGGTGAGGTTTTAAAGTGGGAGAGGACAGCCGCAGGGAAAGCAGGCGATGACGTGTGAACAATACATGAATGAGACAGGCGCCTGCTGTCCTAAAGCATTTTCAAATGTTAAAAAAATATAATTCAGGGCATAAGTTGAAAGAGTGCACAGGGAGCTTTTAAAGTGGAGGGCTGGTGCTTACATGGAGGATTGCCCTTTCATCTCTCTGATCTTGGCAGCCTCCAGGAGCAGTCATATTCAAATGGCTGAAGGATTAAGAAAAGAAGTTCCATGTGGTGGACAAAATAAGGATCACATCTGCCCTTTCCTTTCAGGTCTTCCTTTTTCATTCTGAGTCTTTGCTAAATAAACAAATCCTCACACCGCGAGCTACCATTTATTTGTCTGCATTTCAGACATAAACCTGCCTCTTTCACTTTTGTGAGCCAGGGAGAGCGTTCTGAAACCTTGGGGAAATGCAATTGTGCATCTAATTTCCTAGTGGCGAAGGCAAAGGTTTTCAAACAGATCTGATGACTGTGGGCAACCACTTTGTGAGAAACATAAAGGGAACTTGCAACTCAGAAAATGCTGAGCCTTTTGAAAGCTGTCTGCTTAGGCAGGATTTGATGGAAGGAGAAAAAAGTTTGCTTGTTTTTTCCTTTTTTAAGCTTGCAGATGGAGCTCAGCTCTTACGAGAGCAAGGGATGAGTAGCGTGGATATGAGCCAGACATAGGACTGGTAGGCTGTGTTGCGACTGCCCCAGATAGATGTGTTGATCCCTTGGCGTGAAGCATCCTCTGCTGTTCCCATCCCAAACAGCTCCTGATCACAGACTAACAGCTGAGCTGTGGTGTTGATTATCATAACACTCAGGGAAGGCTATAAAGGAGCCTGCTTTTTATCAGGGACCGAACTGGGAGAGTTCATTTCCCTTTAGTTGAGCCAAAGTTTTCAGACCAGTTGGGTATGTTTTACTGATCTTATTGCACAAACTCATCCCACTTGTGTGGCCCTGAGACGGAAATATTTGAAGATTACCCTGTGTTTGCTAAGTGTGCACAAGCTGGTTCACAGAGCAATGAAGACAGAAGCCTCAGACTCCTCTGCCTTTTGTGCTGAAGGATCCAGAGGCATCTCCCAAGTTATAAGCACCCTACATCACTGAAGTGCCACCTTTTTTTAGGATACTATATGGATGTCCTGATGAATGGAAGAAGCCAGGAGTGACATATAAGGTGTAGCTGTGGGTACAAGGATAAGTAGCCAAAGGATGAGTGAAATCACATCCTGAGGACAAGATGTTTGGTGAACTCCCGAATGACAGTGCAGCACAAGCAGGATTGAGCTCTCATCTGAAGGACCAAGGCTGGCTAAACACTTGGTATTCTTCTTCTGTATTTGGGAATACTGAAGTGCTGAACGGACTGTGCCAGGATTTGAACTTCTGCCTAAAAGACATTGATAAACTTCAAAGATGAAGTGCTACAATGATACCAGGTGTTTTGCTGTATGTATCCTGGTGTAACTAGAAGACAGATCTCATGTTTCCACCACCATGGTAGTTCTTTACCTGCCTCTTGCTTTTTTAAAAGAAACCTATCCTGTCCCCAAATCAACCCCAGATCTCCAACAGGCAGCAGTGTGAAAAGCCTCCAAGGGAAATATTTTGAAAATGTTGCAATTTGTTATTGAGAAAAGAATATTCACTGTGCTTCTGCCAAGAAAGTTTGGCTTGACTTGGCTGTACTCCTCCTTTGTATGCTGGTCCACGGCCTGAAAAAGAAATTGAGACCAGCCAACCTAAGTCAGCACTTCCCCGTGCTCCCCGTCACCACCTGCCCCACTGCAGGGACAGTCTGGGGACACTGGCCCAGGGAGGCTGATGGCAGCACAGGCTTGGAGGGTCATGAGTGGGTGTCCTTCTCCAGTCCCATCACCAGCTCACCACATTGCTTTTGATATGGAGCTGTGTCTTTCTGTCTGTATTGCCCTACTAATGCAGTGCAGGTAATACCTAGCAGTTTGCTTGTGAAGTGCTCTGAACTCAGAGTATTTCATTATAATTGTGGAAAATGTGATTATTTTCTCCCACAGAGATGAAGCTCAAGGTTGCAGTGAGATGACACGGGGTGGTGTAGCAGATACAGGCTATGTCTGGCTCTGCCAGCCTCTCCTTGAGGAACGTGTGAAGAGGGCAGCCACGTTCATCTGTCAAAAGTGTTTTTGGATGGGTTGAAGATGCTTTCTCCTCTCCCTCTTAGAAGCCATTAATTTCTCCATTTTTTTTCCTATATTTATATTGTCTGGCATTGTTAATATTCCTAATGTGTGGATTTTTTCTTGTAAAGGGTGAGATAAAAGGGCAGATCAGTAATGTCGGATAAAATAATTCCAATCATTTCAAGAGGATTTTTGACTGTGGCTCAGGTGGACAATTTAAATTTTCTTTGGGATGATCTTTTCATTTTGTGAACTGCCCCCCCCCCCCCCTCCCCGAACAAGAATGCACACAAAAGCCAGCAGAGCAGTGATGTGACCACAGAAAAGATTTCCTTTGAATCAACACTGTTGCATGGCCTGAAACAGCACTAGCTTTATGTGTGCTTGCATGCTTAGGACATGAAGCATCAGTGGGGAATACAAACAGACCAGAGTTTGACCTAACTGACATGGAAGATACACATATTCCCTGGAAGAAAATCTCCCAGCAGGGTCTGGATGTGTCTAACATGTTCTGGCCTTTCAGACGACTGTGCATTTCTCCCAGATGCTTTGTCCCCTGAAAATAATGCTGCTTCTTAAAGAGCCTTCTGTCATGCTGATGAGATCCTCCCAAACAGGAGCACATTAACACTAGCTAGCCCACTTAATGAATATTCATAATTAATGAATATGCCATAATTTGTATTCACTCAGCTATCCCCCCCCGTATGGTGGCATCAAAGCAGATACAGGGGTTTTAAATGCGAAGGGCTGATTAAGAGGAGAGGGGAAGGCAAATTTCACACTTCAGTTAGTGCTTTTGAGTCAGTGCCTCTGGTTGCAGATTGCCTAATGCAGTCGGCTGCTCCCCACAGCTGCTGCTGAACATGAGAAGCAATCCAACTTGCCCTGAAGTCTCTGGTTAACAGCAAAGGTCATGGGAAAGCAGTATTGCGGTATTCGACAAGTTAACGCTGCAATTAAAGGAGGCTAGGAAATAAAATCCTGCTGATGGTTGGCTTGTCAACGTTGTAGCTCTGCATTCTGGCGGATATTCAGGACAGATGCCTACGAAAAGCAAATGAAATCGTCCCTACTGCACAGCCTGCAGAAGGAGTATGTCTTTCACACCAGGGAAGGCACAGACAGGACTCAGAACCACTCAGATGCACTCCCCGGTCACATCCTGGCAACGTGCCCCTCTGCTAAAAGCAGTGTTCGGTGCAGTGCAGCCATCTCTGCAATCTCTCCAAAAAGGCATTTGGCCATTTGTTCTTTTCTGCTGTCCCCAGGTTCACACTTATGGCCTCTTTCAGACCCTTTGACTTTACCCCCCACCCCACCATTTCCTACCCATTTTAACTCAGATGCAACCCAGTGAGGAGACAGAAAGCACAGGAAACTTGTGATGCCTTAGACAACCTCGTAGATTTTGTTCCCAGTGCAAGGATCTCCAGAGGGTCAGGCTGAAGGACATTGTTCCTTGCTGCGTGGAAGGGGTGGTTTGATATGGAGGCAGGATAGGGACAGGAGGACACCATGTGTGCTGGTAAAGGTCACATCAGCAGGCTCTTGGCTGCTAACAACCTCTGTGGTCCCCCCAAAACGTATCATTTTGACTTCACGGCATGCAGCCCACTTGAGGGGCCAGGCAACAGGTTGAGGTCTCTCTGGAGGTGGCAGAAGTCATCAAACAGCACTTTCTGGCTTTTATACTGTGGGGTGGCAGAGAACGTGGAAGCGCAGCCTAGACCTCCCTGTTGTACATCTCTCCCCGCACAGGGCTGTGCGTGGCACCGAGAGGACCCATTTGGGTCCCAGCCCATTTGAATCCAAGTTGGTTTTCTCATGATGCCCGGTGGCTGCAGTGGAACATCATGCCTTGGCGCTGCCCCAGTGCAGAGCTATGGATCACAGCCTCTGCGTGTGCGTGCTGCCTTCTTCCCTTGCTCTTTGGCAAACTTGCTCAAGATTTTTGTAGTGTGCAATACTCACCTCTGGAACCCTCCATGTTATCCCCCAGCTGAGGAAGCACTATTTTGAAATGTGAAATTTATCAGTAAGGGAAGAAAAGAGAACATTTAAATGCCCTTAGAGTGTGCAAGCCCTTGAGCATGTTGGAGGGGAAGTGATTCCTCAGATAAAGCTCTTCATGTGAATCCTCCCAAGTGCTTCATCTCCATTGCTCCCACTGCCCAGGTGGGGGTGGTGAGCTTGTGCAGGTCCCCTCCCAGAAAAGCGGGGTCTGCTTAGGAAGGAAATGCACATCGAGTACGTGGGTAAAGGGGGTGCCTCTGCACACAAACTAAAATTCCTAGGGGTGTCTCCCTCCTCTCTTTCTCAGATATAAATAACTTTAAAAAAAATAAATTAGTGGAAGGTATGAGACTAAGTTATTTAAGTTATCAAACACAGGGAAAAAACATTAGTGACCCATTCTGTCTCCGCAAATTTTGTGTGAGACCCACTGAAGCCTGCAGTGGGTAAATGGGTTCCCTTAACTTTATTTCCTTTCCTTTTCTTCCCGTCTAGTGCTCTCTGAAATAGGTTTCCTTTTCTTTGGTTTATTAGATTTACCTGAACCTGGCTTTGTAACATTTTAAAGTGACCAAGACCTCTCCTGGGGTCTTGCACCATGATGAGGCGTGTGCAGCTCACTGCTCTTGCCTGTGAAATACTCCTTGGTGCTTGCCCAGCGAGAAGAGGAGGTTCTGGTAAGGTAAAAGGCCAAGAGTCAACTGGAGCAGTGCCCCATAGCAGTGTGTGACAATAGACCCATCGTATTCCTTCTTCAAATTACATTTGAAATTCTATTATTGAAGGTGGCTGGTCAGAAAATGGAATTTTCATTCTGCAGGAAACTTACAATTTTATTTTCAAACCAGCACTAGAAGTCAAAATTAAATACCAGCTGAAGTTTGGGAAATTGTTTGTTTCTGAAACATTGAAATGGATTTCTTGACATGCTTCGTAATGGTAATGTAGAACGCTTTGCTCTCATTTCTGCTTGCCATAATAATAGCTGAAATTATTCTATTGAAACAAAATTATTTGAATGTTTCACAGTGAAATGTAACTTCCCAGTGAAAGCACTGATGGAGTTTGATACCTTCCTCCAAAATTTCCCAATTTTGTCAAAAAGCACTTATTGTTGTAAAACTTGAACAAGCAGCCTTTTTGGACTTGTTTTTATTCCGTTGTCATTTATGATATTTTGTGTAAAAACAGCAAAAAAATCAAAGCCAAAGAAAAGAAAGGCAGAATTGGATGTCTTACATTTAGATAACCAACAAGGAGAAAGGAATCATAGGGGTTTTGGTTTGCGGGGCATCCTTCGGTTTGGTTGACCTAATAACGAAGTCTCACTGAGTTCCCTTCCTGCCTTAGTGGTATCTGTCTACTCATGATGACAGGAAAATCCATGAAAGCTGTGTGATGACCATCTCCCTTCTCTTCTTCCTTCTAACATGGAATATGCTGCGTTCCTGCAAGGCCAGGCTGTGGTACCAGACCTGAGAAGACATCCTCTCTCCATCCTGACTGAACTGGAAGCCACGTCCCCTGCACCCAACATTTTTGGCAGTACCTTAGAATCTGCCTCTGCACAGGATGCCTCCAGTCCTGCTCTGCAGTGTGCTTAGTCTCTGCTCGGCTTTCTCTGATAGAGCCTGTGACTTTATTTATTGCTTTTTGGAGCTGAGCTCAAAGGGCTGTAACAGCTAGGTAGGGTCGTGTGTAGGGGTGGAGGAGATGACAGCTATTAGATGCTGTTTCCCAAACCGCTTCTCTTTCCAGATAAACTCCTTCCCATCTGTGATTTTGAAGACCAGTCATCCTTTGAACCACATGGGAACTATAAATGATAATCCTTCGCATCATGTAGGCAGAGGGGCACCGTTAATGCTTGCAGGGGCTCTTGGATAGGAAGATCCTACCCACATGGAGTTATTCACCCGCCTTTGCAAGCGTGGCAGCTCTCTAACACTAATACTCCTATTACTTCTAACATATCAGCTTTGCTAGGCAGGGGCATGAAGCCCACATTATTAGCATCCAAGATACATTTCTATTAATAGCTGTTCACCAGTTCTTAATTAGATTGGCATATATTGAAGATATGTAGCTGAATTAAACTAGGCTGAATGAAGAGCTACTATCAGAATTTCCAGATTTTTTACTGGATTTTCCATTGTTGTCTTGTCTTTATAACTACAATGAAATTTTCCTTAGGATGCTGCCTTGATAAAATACAGGGCTCCTATAGAAAGATAATAAATAACCTGGCATACATTTCCCCCCACCCCACTCCCTTCCGCATGATTGAATTTTGCAGCACCTAATAACAGTTCTTGCCAGCACAGCAGTATCATTTCTAAATCTCAACACACAGAAAAAAAAAGTAAGTTTAGACAATATTGAAGTGAAGTAACTAAAAGTTGGAATTAAGTCTTGGCACTGAGTACGAAGTCTGCCATTTATTCAACTTCTAAAACATCCCAGGCTCCATTTCGGAACAGGCGATTGTGGACATTTTAATTCAATGTCTGAGGACTTTGTGACTTCATTCGGGGCTTTTAAAAAGTCTATTAAATGTTCCAATTGCTTTTGCAGAATTCACAATTGTCCTCCGTGACTGACTGCTTTTTTGTTATTGAGTGGGGTTTTTTACCTCCAGCCTCAATAATTCAGACCTGTTAAGTGCTGACTGATTTTTTCAATGTCTTGAGGAGCACTAAAATTTCAGCCAGGTTCTGTAGCTAACTTATTCGCGCTATGAAAATTCATAGGATTTCCAAAAAACCTGGCTTGTTCCCACTCATGATGCGACTGTGCCAACTGATTCTAACACTTTTGACAGACATACAGTGATTGGTGAAGGCAGGCGAGGGAGAATAATATATCACCAGAGTATAGGATCAGTCAGCTATAGCAACAACAACGAAAACCAGCAAAGCTGTCCTCAAACTGAAATAGAAAGTAATGTTTTCAAAAGTAGACACTTGCTCCTTCAGTGGGAGTGACTTGCTCAGGATGCCATGCGCCCACAGCTTCAGGTACCCTATAGGGTTATCGTAACATAAGCTCCACAGCCAACACGTATTTGTGCTTTCATAACACTTAATGTTACACAAACTATCTGCCGCACAATGCCTCAGAAATGCCTGTTTGGCCTCTAACCCTGCTTGTGTCAAGGAATGTTATTTGCTTTCGTTACACAAGCCAGTAGTTAAATTCACCTGAATGTGCCAAATCAGAAATGCTGGAGTGAGATTTCTGCAGGAACTTCTCATCTCTTTGAGAGGTGCCACACCAAGCTGGGGAGGCGGGTTAGCATGGAGGTGTGATGTGGCATCTACGTTAATGTGAAAGGAAGTGAATAAAGGAATGACTCAATGACTTTACTGATGGAATTAAACAGTGTGTCCAGAAATGGAAAGTCCTGGATGTGAAAAGGCAGTTCAGGACAGGGGCAAATACATGAAGAGAAAACTTGTTATTTGTCCCTACATATTAACTTCAGAAGAGGCTGGCTAGGAGGAGGTATGGTAGCCATTCTAATGACAGATCATTAGACACCTCAGGAGAAGTTCATCTCGTACCCAATCTCTTTAGTCAAGTTTTCAGGTAAATGTATTTTCATTCCTGTTGTATATCCTTAATAATACAGATATGTGGGGTCCACAGTGCTGACCAGAGAGTTGCCTGTCCTTGTGCAGCAGGCAAATCTAAGAGAGAGGCATGACTTGTGTTATTCAGCAGGTCAGCAGCAGACCCGAAACTAGACAGCAGATCTTCCGTTTGTACCTCTAGCCACTAGGAACTGATGCTTTCTTTTACTGCTTGTGTCTTGGGAGATTACGAATGAAAACACTAAGAAATAATACCACAATAAATTTCCATGTTGCTATTATATGGAATTACACAATGAGTATTTTAAGACAATAAAGTTGATTATAATTAAATTAGCGTTATAAAGACATTCTATGGCTCTTGGGCTCCCAGTTGTTTTAGTGTCAATCTGGATTAATTGACCATATGAGAGAATTTGCCTCAAATTTACACTGTTGTAACCAAGATCGAGAGCTATCCCGTAATGCTGCATTCTTGCCTGAGTCTGTAGTGTTTGAAATACGGAGTTTTACTCTGAAAAGGACAGCTGCATGCTACTGTTGGTGCAGATTTAGCAATTTAATAAAATTTGGCATATTTCCAATTGGTCTGTGCTATCTTTTGAAGAAGAAGATATGAAACTAGGAGCTTTGGTCCTGAATGCTGGTTGTTAGGCATGCATTGGTTCATATCCTGATGAAAAGAAAATTGCTGGGGTTGACTGCCCACTCAGGCTATTTCTGTGGACAGGTAACAAATACTGTTCTCCTTCAGCATCTGTTCTTCAAAATCATGGATGTGTGCAATGATAGAAAAGAGCTTTCCCTGGAAAAGACCATCTATGCTTCTATTGTGAGACAGTCCCAATTTCTTTTCTTCAGAAACTGCATGAACCAGTAGAACATCCTTGTCTAATAGGACCCTTTCAGCTTGGCAGCATTTTGGTGTCTGAATCTCAATATTAATCATAGACATCATATCAAGGTCCTTGGTTTTCTTGGACCTAGGCCACTTGATGTGACAGGACATTTATATTGAGGTAGCCTTCATATCCTGCGATGTACAAAACAGTGAAGTGGGTGCAGTGGGAGTTCATTCAGACTATTGACTTTGCGATGGTCCTGGTTTCGGCTGGGATAAAGTTAATTTTCTTCCTAGTAGCTGGTATAGTGCTGTGTGTTGGATTTAGTATGAGAATAACGTTGATACCACACTGATGTTTTTAGTTGTTGCTAAGTAGTGCTTATACTAAAAGTCAAGGACTTTTCAGCTTCCCATGCTCTGCCAGCAAGGAGGTGCACAAGAGGTTGGGAGGGGGCACAGCCAGGACAGCTGACCCAGCCTGGCCAAAGGGATATTCCATCCCATATGGCATCATGCTCAGTATATAAACTTGGGGGAAGCCAGCTGGGGGGGTCACTGCTTGGGGACGGGCTGGGCATCAGTCAGCGGGTGGTGAGCAATTGCATTGTGCATCACTTGTTTTGTATATTCTTTTATCGTTATTATTATTATTCTCTCTTCCTTTGCTGTCCCATTAAACTGTCTTTATCTTAGCCCATGAGGGTTTTTTTTTCCCAATTCTCTCCCCCATCCCACTGGGATGGGGGGAGTGAGCAAGCGGCTGTGTGGTGCTTGGTTGCCAACTGGGGTTAAACCACAACAGCAATCCAAATAAATATGTGCCTATTTAATGTGAGCTCAGTTCAAGAAAGCTTTGGTACAGAGGCTTAAATGTCTGGATATATAGCATGATGTCTTAGCCACTCAGCTTTAAGATCTTTAGATCCTGGGAATTCATAGCATAGCACTGGGATACATGGAGGAAAACTAGAGGTTTGCTAGAGTAAACCACACAGTGTTGAGGCCATCTCTGATTTTCTGCTTGTGGCAAAGTAAGAATTCTGCAGATGTTATTTTGCTTGAGTGAGCAACAAGCTCACCCCAACAAGCACCGTGCTCCGAGGGTAGAATTCTGCTGGTGAGGACTGCTGAAGTTTTTTCATTTCTTTTCTCCTGGCCTTTGATTAACAGACTGTCAAGGCTGTTCTTCGCTTACAGCCCTGCAGCACTGGCAGGTATAAGCAAGACAAATGTTGCTTTGAATGAACTTGACTGGGGCAGTGCAGTCAATGGTGACCCCAAGAACTGAATGGATGTGTCACTGTCAATGCATTTGCTCAGAGCACGAGCACTTCAATCCATCAAGGTGGTAGCCCATATCTAATGGAAGCAGAAGGCCAAGTGGTGCCTTGCTACAGGATATTTTCAAAGACTGCAGGTCACATATTTTATTTCTTGCTCACTCTGGCTTTGTGACTAGTAATCCTTGAAAACACATGTGAAATGTGTCACCTAGCGTGAAGAAAACAAGCTCCTTGCTGACCACAGGGCCAGCTGGTTGCAATGATTTCTGGAGTGCTTCGCAGCCCTCCAGCTGGGCTTGAATCAAAATCTTGAGTCATTTTTTAAAGGAACAATTAATGGACTCTGGTCAACTGGACTGTCTGCTCGCAGGGCAGCCCTGGCACAGCCAGTGGTCTGCAGAGGATGAGCAATAGCGCACAATGTTGTGACTCTTTTCAGTTGCATTATTTGGTTTGTCCTTTCCATAGAGCTCAGTACTGTAGGTCAGAAAGGGAGAGACAGAAGAAGGCAAAGGCAGGGAGAGCCCAGCTAGACTCAACTGCTGGTGAGAACAGCCTAAGCACAGTATTTTCAGAGGTGGCATTTTTACGGTGAGCTTGTCCTCTCAACTGCACCAAGCAGGAGAAAGGTGTGAACATGACCCACCTTGGGATCCCACAAGCAAAGGAGATGTGGTCAAGGGTATTTCCCAGCCACAACTTCACACTCCCATCCTCAGGTGAAGGTTTCCTTGAAAGAAGGGACCTACAAGATAATAAGTCCCCTCCCAGTCTCCTCCCTGTGGTCATTGCCTTACCTTTGGGCTTACTGAAGCCTGACTGTGGGCCACAAGTTTCAGTTTCAAGTCTCAATCTTGCCTGCTGAAGCAGCGTTGAAAATGTTCAGTATGGTCTATGTTAGCCTGTAAAGAGCCATCAATGCTTGTCTACCGGCTTCCAGCAAGGTCTGAATGCTCAGACTTTTAATGCTGTCTCCCCGTATTCCTTTCCCCTGACCTGCCTCTGTTATGAATTAAACACTTCTGACTGGAAAATTGAAAAGAATATACACCTGATGGAATACCTATATCTTGCGTCCGAAGGATGTCCATTCACGTAGCATAACTTATATTTAATGGAGAACACATCCTGCAGTTAATACTCAATACTGTGAAAAGAAAGTATTTTACATTGATATCTATGTTTTCAGAGCATCAATATTTTATTTGCTACAGAGTAGGGACATTGGAAAGATTCACCTACTTTCTGGATTGTGATTATTCAGCACCCAAGAACTATTTCCAATGCCCGTTAACAAACAAATCCGCTGTGTAGGTGAATTGCTTCAAAATCAATTACTGTAATATTTCAAGACATCGAGAACTTTTTCCAGAAATCTTTGCGCTAAAATATAGTGGGGTAGTTTAACGATTGTTTAAAAGCAAATGTATTTGCCTTATTTGTGTGCATGTTACAATGTTTGTTCCATTATCCCTAGTATCATTATATTATTAATTAGTGCTTGTAGGAAGCTTCCAATTATGGATCATAGACGATTCTCCTAGGCATTGAAGAAAGCATAGCAGAAAACATTTTTAGAAGGTGGTTGTTACCATAAGGAACTACTCAATGTATGTGTACTGGAGCATCACTAGACCCACATACTGACCGTATCATCCATATATGAAACAGAAGCAAATGAAAATGTATCAGACTAGAAAGCCAACACACTCATTACGGTGGTTTTAGGGGCAAAACAAGTGAGATATTTTTCCATGCAATATTTGTTGCTTTCAGAGGCTGAAACTGAATTGCCCGTAAAGCACATTATGTAAACTGGCGTTGTAACGTTAGCCATTGCTCTAGAGAATCTGCAAAGCAGGAGGTGGTAATCAGGATAAGTGGGAAATAAAGTCCTCAGAAAAGACTGTGGCTCCTAAAAGAGTGGCCATTTTGACCATATGGTTAAAATGCTGCATTAAATTGCTCTTGTACTATGGGAAACTCAATGTTACTAGCATACCCTGAAGCAACCAGTATCTGGACATTTTTAGCAAAAGTCTGGCCCTCCTCCTCCTCCTTTTTCAAACCCTTGAGACTTGGGTTCATGGCACTGTCAGAATAGAATGATTGCAGGAAAAGCATAGATATTATGGAGCATTTTTTTAAGGCATAGAACCCAGGTTTTAAGTAGGTTTGCTTGATATACTAGAATCGATAGGTTCATGTATAGTTGCAGTATAATCTTAGTAGCCTGGTAATGTTTTGTCTCATTGTTGTGAATTGTTGGTTTCTTGAATTTAATGAAGGATAAATGAAATCTAAAAACATTGGCTTGGAAGAGGTCACCCAGGACATTGAATGCAGTCCTTTGCAAGAGCAGGACACCAAGCGGTAGGCAGCTAGTTGAGAAAAGTCCACAGGTTACTCCTCGCACCAGCAAGCACTGTAAACATGTCCCTTTTGTGATCAATGTAAGACCTTTAGTAGATGAACAAATGCCATAAGTATGTGACGAAAATCGGACAGAAGAGGTCGAGGGAATCACCAATGTCCTACACCCCTGTGATACTAGAGCACTCGATAAATAGATTTCCTTTAAGATTATGGTAGAGACATAAGGCACATGACAGAGGCAAGCCAGAAATGCCTCAAAATCTCCTGCCAGTCTTACCTGGAGGGAAAATTCCCTCCTAGTCCCAAAGCCGGTGGTTGAGTGCAAGCACTGCACACTTCAGAGAGCAGAATGTCATTAGGACTCCCAGAAAAGCAGCCTCCCTCTCATGTTGAAATTTGGCTGCTCTTTGGTGCCCAGAGAAAGCAGAAAAAAGCAACCAGCCAGAAATCAAATTCTGCAGCCAGATAAGAAAGAAATGTGAAATTCTTACTGCCCATTGCACGCAAGCAGTAACAGCTGAAGTGTGAGACGTGTATCATGTGGCTACAGAGCTAAAAAAGAAGTCACCAGTCAACTTCCCTCCTTAAAAACCTGCTTGGATATATTAACAAATCAGACAAAATGCTTTTTTTTCAGGGACAGTCCAGGATGATGAAAATAGAGCATGAGGTGGTGTCTTAGGGTGATGTAAGGCAGAGGCTTTCTGGTTAGTAGTTCAGCAGTGACTCTGCAAAACATTGCTGGTTTTGCTTTCTGTTAAGACAATCACGTAATTGTCTTAATTGCTTTTAATTTTGCCAAGATCATAACTCCCTCAGTGCATCTGTAATTATGTAGTTGCTCTGCTGCCTGACCAGGATTGTCGGCCTTTTCTAGGCTGTTCTGTGCTTTCTTCCTTTAACAGGAATTGGTATCGACTAGGCCTTTTTCTGCAAATCCAAGCCATTTGTCTGCTGGACCTATTCTTTCTAAAAGTAATTAGTAGAATATTGGTGATGGTCAGTCAGAACTTCTGCAAAAAATGTCCTCAGACAGAGTGGAAGCTTCCAGGTACCTGCTTAGAGTCAATTTTAATCCTAGCACAGGGTTTTGAACCTGCATTGACAGTTTTGGCCATGAAACACTGCAAAAGTCTAGCCAGACAGACTCACTGGAGAGGAGGTCTCCCTTTAGCTGCACTGCAAGAAGCACTTCTTCTCCATCCCTTATAAAAAGAAGAGTGAGGTTAAATGCGAAAAACAGCGTTGCAGCATACGTCCCCTGGATATACAATTTTCCTTTCACATCTGAGTAATGAAACTGCAACAGGGCTTCTTTCCAAGACATGTTCTCCCACTCCTCAGCAACCACTCCACAGAGAATGGCTTCATTTTCCCACAGCTGTCATCTTTTAACCTCTTTGGTAATAAGGTCTGTACAAAGCACCCGCTCCTTTAGCGGCTTCTGTCAGTAGCCTTCAGGCAGGGCCAGGGGGTGCATCTGCCCGGCTTCCAAATTTTCAGATAGCTTGGCAGGTTCTGTATCAGCTGGTCCTCGGATTTTGGGATAGATACCAATAATCCTCACTTTCTTCTAGTCTTCCTATCTGTAATAAACCTTCTTGAAGCCACTTTTGATATAAAGCTGGGGCGAACTGGTTTTTTGGGGGCATCTGAGGTCACTAATGTTTCCTTCAAATAAGGCCTGTTTTGGAGGGTATGGGGCAAGAAGTGATCAAAGGGCATTGTTTAGAGTTAAGGAACTTGACAGAGGCTTGTGTTTCCAGTACTTCAGCTCTTTCTGTGATCTGCGTTGGATAACTTGAGCCTCTCAACAGCCCCATAGTTGATTTCTCAGGAGAGCTTCCTCAACACCCAGCTCCTCGTTTCCCTGCAGCAGCCCCTGCTGCTGAGGCCTGTGAAGAATGGCATTGCTTCTGCCAGCTTTGCCTGTGAGAAAGGAGATAAAATGGGGAGAGATCATCCCATTGGGGGTGACTAGATCATTCCATTGATGTGCCTTAGCTCTTCCCATGTCAGAGACTGCAGATGATAGGCTGAGGACCGCTCTTACCAGAGCAGCTATTGGACTCATGGAGACTTCAAACAGGAGTCAAAGGTGTTCAGGACCCTCTTTCCTGCCACCTCCCCACTGGGTGGGTTGTGCAATTTTTTACTTTACTTAGCAAGGTAAAGCAGCTCCCCCCAAAACAGGCTTGTCCTCAGACCTCCAGCCCAGGAAAGCCTGGGTTGGACTCTGGAAGAGTCTTCAGTTGAGGAGACAGCCCATGTGTAGTCTGCCTTTTGGGGCATGTGTTGGGTAGCCCCAAAGGGTAAGACTTTGACATGTCTTAGTTTTAGCCACAGCACTGGACTATGACAAAAGTGCAGGAGAGTGGGCAATGCTTGCGGCGAAACAAGACTGAGTGGCTGAAGCGGTAGAGCATGGCACAAGGAGATGCAGTGGATGGTGACCTTTACGCACCTTGATTTAAAAAGCTGAAAAATGTAATATCTAAAACTTAGTCCTAGGATTTTTTTTACTTCCAGTCCAGGATTAATCCCTGATAAAATAGTCGTCTTGTTTTAAAATGAAAAATACACCTGCTGGTGTCACCTTATAAAAATTGCTTTGGAAAAGGCATGAATTCAATTTGGAGGCCTCTGGCTGAATTCATCAGTATCCAGCCTGACCGTGTGCCCAGCACGGGCAGGGAGCCAACGCAATATAAAACGCCTGTCCTCCTCATTTGTGCAAGAGGGCTTGAAAGGGGCATGCAAGAAGATGGTGCACCAGGGATCCTCAAACCACTTCCATGTGAGGAGATATGGCCTTTCGGGGGTGCTCCTACTCCACTTCCTTTCCTTATTTCTCTCCCTCTCTCCCTGTACCCTGCTGTGAAATCTCACCTCCTCCCACTGTCTCACTGGTGTCGTAAAGCACGCTTGGCATTAGGCTGAGTATCCAAATGTGGCTGCAAGGCAGCAGGGTAGTTGCTGGATCAGACATTTGCTTGCAAGCTGGATCCTTAGAAGAGAAAACAGCAACTGAGTGGTGTGGGAATTGGCCCCATCTCCCTCTCACTAGGAGGTGGATTTTCCTTAATGAAAATCCAAGTCCTCCGTGCTAAGATTTTTAAATGTCTTTTCCATTTACATAAGCAATGGGCTAAATCTTAAAAGTTAATGATTTTGCTGAAGGGGAGAAAAAGAACCAGCAGCTGAAGTTTGGAAATCTTACTGTAATTACCAAACCGCTTGGTTACTGAGAGAGGGATGGCTGGTGAGTGGTTGGAAGAAAAATGAGGGATCAGGACTTGGAGGTTCAATATCCAGCTCTACTCAGCTGGTAATGCATGAAAAGTTTCTTAACCTCTTTATGTCTTAGGTTACCGTAGTGGTACACAGTAGTAATTAGTTATCTCCTGGGCGTTTAGAAGATTTATGAATATGAGGCTTGAAAAGTACATTGCCATCAGAGAATGAGGGATATTACTATCTACTGATGCCAAGAAGCATTTGTAGCCTCAGCAATCCTGGTGAAGGCTGAACACAGAAAATGTTTAGAAAAAATAATAATAATTAAAAAAGAAAGCTGTTGGACTTTCCTGAACCTGAAAAAAGATATGGTGCAGTTGGTTTCGGAGACTTTGGCCAAAGTTTAGAACAGTTTAACTATTGCTAATCTAAAACCTCTCATCCTTGTAGAATATTTTTTCTACTGCTGGAGAAAAACAACTACACACTTTTCATTACTTGTTATATGGCATTTACAATGGAGTCACAGTACACAGAAAGGCAGCCCAAGGCGAGGTGTCATGCAAATCCAACTGGAGCCCCAAGAACAAGAAACGGCGGAGCAGCACAACTTTCTTCATAAGTCAAGCTTGACCCTCAGTAAACTGAGCTAAAGAATTGTATGTTAAAGTTTAAAACTCTTCAAGTGGAAAATCATCCCTTTAAAGCCTAGAATTTTAGGCTCTAATGTTAGGAATTTCAGGTTTAACTGACTGACTGTAGTCAGTACGATACTCCATTTTTAGGTACTGCAGGTATTGCAAGTCTGAACCTCTTCTAATACCCTGTTGCTAGGAAAGGCTGCATTTGATTTCCTTTCAGGCAGTTCAGACAGCAGTGAACAAAGTCAAGCAGGAACCAAACACTTACAAAGCAGAACCGATCTGAGAAACGTTTCCCGAGTTGAACTTGTGCTCCCTGTCCTTTTTTGACTCACAGGAGTGGAGAACAAGCCTAGCTGGGGCTGTGATGGAGGAGTGAAGTGGCAAAGAATAACGTGTGGTGTTGATTACTGCTAGGCAAGCACTACAGATGTTCAGGTTCGACTGTCCGTAGAGCGGCAGGCTGACGGCTGTTACGAACAGTTTCTCCGCCAAAGTGAGCAGCAGGATTTACTCGCAGGCTTGCAGGTAGCAAGGGGTGTAAGAATGAATTCACTGCTGTCATGGCCCTGCAGCTGTGGGCTGCCAAACACTTTTGGGAAGACAGGACTGAATATCCTGTTGGCATTGGTGACCCAAGGTTCGTGGCAGTGGGGAAGTGCCATGGCATAGTCTGTATGTCTTTCTATCCTTCCTGATTATTCTTCATTCCTGGAAGGCTGTCTGAGGTAATGCTTCCCTTAGTTTATCTTGAGTGCCCAGGGAAAATTTGATGCACCGATGGTCTTTCAGAAATGCCACAGACTGTGATGGGCAAGAGCCTAATGAAGGAGTAGGAGATACAGGGGATGTGAGACCTATCCTCAGAAGGGACTGCAGCAGCTAGATTTTTATTTTCAGACACCCTCACACGGCTGATGCTGAACCCCCTCATGCTGCCAAGACCTCTCCAGTTCCCACAGGGTTCCTCGTGAGGAAGGCTCTCATGCCCAGGTTCAGGCAGGCAGCCTGGCAGGCAGGATCCGTGCTGCATGAGCTAAATAAGCGTGGTGGAGCTTCTGCTGACATTAATAATTTCATTCAGACTTGAAATTCAGAGTTAAGGGAAGCTTTTGAGATATTCCTCCTTGTAGGTAGCCACCAGAGACATGGAAATAAAAACACACATGGAAAAGTCAGAAATTGCTTGTTGCTTTAGGCTTATTTTAATTTGTTTCTCAGTAGGGAATGTATCAGCCCCTCACTTTGCTGGTGTAACTAAAATTATTAATTCTTCAACTTTGTTTTTTGTGGTGGCTCTGGGGCTAAGAAACTCAAAATAATGGATGTGCCATCTGCCAGCAAGTTTAGCTACTATTACCTGGCTTATAACCGGGAGTGCGTGTGACAAAAGGAACCAGTCTTCCTAAAAAGGAAGGGATGGAGAAGTTGAGCAGTTTAACAAAAGGAAATAGGACACAGAAGTTGAGGATCCTCTGAGCAAGGGGAGATGCTGGAGGTTTTAAACAAGTATAAGTGTTTGCTTTCTTCATTTACCATGGTGTAAGGAATTTGTTCCCATTAGGCAGCTTGTGAAGGGATTTGTGCCCATCACACAAACTAAAGTGGAGTCCATGTGTCCATCATGTAACGTGTTGCTCATCGTGCAACAGAAGATACTCTACCCATTTCCCTCCACTGGGACAAGTCAGCTGGGGGCCCAGGAATGTGCTGCCTTACCCCATACTGAGCAAATGAGTGGTATGAGAAGGCATCTATTTCCTAAATCCAGGGACAGAAATCATGTTCTGAAGAATGTGTTTGGGAATAAGAGTGTCTGTCCTGTCCCCAAATCCCTACACGTGCTACTCATCAGATCTCAGTTTTGCCATCCATTTCAACCTCCCAGCTCCACCATCCTGGAGGCAGCCTGTCACTGTGCTGTATTAGGCAATGATCAGGCAGTCACCCAGCAGCTCTGGCTTTTGGTCCTCTGGAAATGCTAGACAAATGGCCATGGTGTGCACACACCACAGAAACTCTACATACAAGGGAAGGTTGGTGCTTCAGACTCATTTTTCTTGTGACACAGAGCCAACCCGTGCTGAGTAGCAAGGAGGCTAGACTGGCTGCATGGGCAGAGCGGGTCTGCAGCAGAGGTACCAGCAAATCTGGTGTTCCTCATGGCCACGGTACTACTTACGAGCTTCTCCTGTGCTGGTTAGTGTCTGCAGCTCCTTGTGTGGTGTAGCTCAATCAACATCCTCCAGTGCTTCTCCTTCCAGTTTGTACAGTAGGAACCGGTGTCTATATTTATTCTTTGTGTCATTGGAGCAGGAATTGCTTTGTGCGTTATAATTGCAGAACACCTCTGGCTAAGTTGCAGAATACTGAGGGTGACTTGCTACGGAGCAGGGGTGGTCAGTTCAGGCTCTGCGCCAAACTGTGTGGTTATTCAGACTAGGAAGCCGAAGGTGGCCTGGTTGTCATGCAATCTATTTCCCTCCCTTGTGTCCCATCAAGTTCAGGACAAGTGAGACACAGCAGCACTACTGGATTTGCCTTGCTCAAAGTGGTCTTAGCATGTTGTTAGTGCTCAGGGTCATTCAGGAGAAAAATTTTGGTGGGAAGCAGGGACTTGATGGGCTGGTATCCAGATCACTGGATGATAGTTTGGGACCACCTGTCTGTTGTTTTTTCCACCAGTAACATCAAAGAGTCTGAACCCTCAAAACGTCTTTGCAATGGGAAAAGGTGACTTGACTTTGACGCAACTCCATTTCGTTGATGATGTTTCACCTTCTGTAATCCTGGAAAGAGAAACATCTTGTCCGGCTGCTGTGTCCTGCTCTTAAATGTCTCCCTGAGAAGCCTCATTCCTCAGAGCCAGGAATGTGAGTCTGGAATCAGAAATAAAACAAACCCATGGGCTAGTTTGGGCCTCTGGCTCACTGGAAACCAGGCCCAGGCTTGTCATCTCTGCTGCATATCTTCATGATTTGTAGAAGGAAAGATCAGGGAAGTCTTAGGTGTGCACTTGTCTGTTTATTCATTGACAAAGCCTTTCTCAAGTGTCCATACATTTCGTACTTGATGTGTTTGTGCATTTCCAGCACACTCACGCGGGCTTCTCTTGCCTGGAACAGGCTTTTCAAATTCCTCTACTGCTGCAATGATCTTTTAGAGTAAACATGAGTTTTGTGTTAATTTAGTGCACTAGGCAAATAGTGCACAATGTACATGCTCCCTTCCTGCCTCTGGTAGTGGACATCCTCTCTGTGTATTTTATCTTAATGCGCTCCCTTCCCATGCTGCTGGGGGTCGTGGGCACCCGAGCTGCTTCCCTAAAAGTTAGTATAGCTGGAAGCGATTTAGTCACATCAGGATGATGCTTCATAAACCAGGACTCCTTGTCTGGGAAATGATGCCGTGACAATGCAGCTCCAAGCTGGCGGCTCTGCGTGGTGCAGCCCTGTGCCCATGACTGTAGTAGTGCCAATCATCTGCATCCCTTTACCTGGTGACAGACTCTTCACACAGGGGTACTGACCCTCGGTAATGAACCCTAGTGCTGCTGTCTCTCTCCAGGCCTGGGTGAGGAACTCCTTTTCAGAGCCACTTTGGCTTTGGACTGTGTCTACCATCTACAGCTCTCACCAAGCCTCTGAGTTCGGTCTTCTCACTTTATCCATCCCTACACGCTGTCAGCTCTCACAAATCCCCTTCCCTGCCCATCCTATCACCCCTCCCAGAACATCCCCAGGCCTGCACAGATCATGGAGCACATTAGGAATACTTGAGCTGAAAAAAAACCCAATGGGATTCAAAAGGAACATAAATTATCTTCACATTTGTATCTGACTATTGATTTATGCTGTCACTTCAACACAGAGACTTTTTTTTTTGCTCCACTGATCCACGGATTTTAGTAGTGCTGGGAATCCATAAAAAAAAATGAATTCAGTTTAATATATTCAATGTGTTTGTTAGAAAACCCTTCGCTGAGTTTGAATAATTAGAAATAGTTCATTCTATCACCATTGTCAGGTCTTGGCTCTATCAATATAAGTCGGTTATAGAGATCTGAAGGTAACCTGAAGCCAGTAGCTTATTGGACTATATTGTTGGAGCCAAAGTATGGTGATAAATTGTTCATAAACCTCATCACAGAAGACTGCTTATTATGTCTTTGAGTTACATCACTGTCTCCCTAATTGGCTTTGATATTGCTGTGCTTATTTTAGGACACTTCTGATGAGTGAAGAATTTTCTTTCTTCCACTTCAATATAAATGTACTATCTGTAGTTCCTTTTGCACTCTGTTCAAATTTTATTCCAGTGCTGTGGAGGACATTAAACCAATTTCACTGCATTAATTTCTACCTGTCTGATTGCTGCCCCATTTCTGTGGGCACGAAGCAAATCATTAGTCAAAACTAAACTGAAGAAATGTAACATATATATTAAAATATTTTCTGAAGAGTAAGTGTCAGGTTCATAAAACTATTCTGCCCTCAGCTGGTTCAATGGGCTCAGCTCTCCTGAACAGTGGTGAAGTTTGGCCTTGCACCAGCCGCAGATGTAGTTCAGCTGTCAGCATCCAACAGTAGGCCCTCACGGACCGGGTTAAACGCAGCCAGGAGAAGATCCAACTCGATCTGCTCCAGACCATGCACAGGCATCTGAGTGTCCAAACTGGGGAGTTACAGTCGCTTTCTCTCTAAGGTGCCCTGTAATTCTTGTGTTCCTGGCTACTCAATGTCCCAGGAAAGGCAACAAGTGCCCCCTCACCCACACACCCAGCACCCCCATCCCACGTAAGCCCAGTGGCTCTGGTACTCTTTCATAGGCAGCCGAGATGGCCTGAAACCCCTTCAAGCAAAGACCTGCAGCTGAGGTTATCTCAGGTCAAGTCCTCTGACTGCTCGCTGTTATAAGGAAGGCGGCAACTGCCCTACTGAGAGTTTCTTTCACTAAGTATAGAAATCTGAGGCTTTGGAGGCCCAGACATGATAGCTTAGCCAAGAAAGCGTTGTCTTTTCCTGTGGAAGCCCAAGGAACCCTCTGGCTACCTCAGAGGACATGGTAGAGAGTCAAGGAGCAAGCAGTGCTGAAGAGCAGAGAGGCTGCATCAGTACTGGGACTGGAGCAGAAGTTAGGCAGCCTGGATGTCACCTGCAGGATCTGATCCAGGGGAGAAAAGAAGTGTGCTCTCCATTCGTCTCCATCCCTTTCAGGAGCAAGTGCCCTCTGTTGGGTCATGGAAAGAGATTGTCTGGAAGTCTCACTCTATTTCTGAGTATTTGGGGATGGACTCATCATGTGGCAAATAGATAAAATATTCAGAAGAGAATGGTCCAAGTCATAAGACATAAAATAATAATGAAACTACTACAGCCAGAGAGAGAAAGCTGCAGCCAACCATTCCTTAGAAAGTTATGAGAAAGTAAGAAAATCCCTTTTGTGTCTGGCTGAAAATGGGGATGCCATGGACAGAACTCAGCCTGCTGAACTTTACCAACCAACAGAGAGCAAGGAGGCAGGAAACCTGTGAGCTCCTTAGTTTATTAAGCAACTCTTCTGTCCCATTGCATTCGTCCCCATTTTCCATGACTGCTGAAGGTCATGATGCCTGAATTTTTAGTCTGTAGTGCCCACTGCCCTCACTCTTCCCTCTTCTGACTCACTGCAGGGTTTTACATTTGCTTTATGACTTTTAAGCCAACTTGAACTCCTAAATATGGGAAGCAGCCATATTCTCCTGAGCGTGAGACTTACTTGGCTTAGATATTTTGTGAAAGGGTAGGAACAGACTTCTGCATGGTTTCTCACTGCCTTTACTGTCCTTGCGCTGCAGATGTTGCAGCCCATGAAATGGCTGAAGAGATGCTAAGTCAAATGGTTTGAAGGGACAAATATGTAGTCCACATCTAGTCTTGTGTGCATTAAGCAGGGTCAAGGAAATCTGAGCAGTATTTGGAGTCCAAGAAGAGGAGCACTGGGAAAGGTGAGGAGCAAAGCAGGTGCAAAGAGGATTGTCCAGAGGGACCAGGAAGAATATGTATCCCTCTTAAAGAACAGCAGGTCCGGTATGTTCATAGTGCTTTACTTCAGCGTGGTATCCTGGCTTTCAAACACCCTTTGTAAATTGAATCTGTGCTGATGTGTGCCCTAGGAAAGCTCTCAGGAAAATAAATAGCTGGTTTTCAGTGCTTTCTGCCCTGTAAATACAGTCATCCTGCATTTTCCTTCTGAAAATGATAGAGAGTTCAATAGTTCAAATGAATCACAGTGACACTCTCAAATTATTTCTTTCAGCAATGTAAGATGAGCTTGACACAAGATATCAATTACTGAGATCTATCTTTGTGTCAAACACATAATCAACAAAGAAATCTGATTCTGACAAGTGAAAAGGGAAACCACCATTTCCGAACTGCTCCTCCTGAAAGCTACCTCCTTTCAGGAGTGGTTTCTGGGTGTCACTTCCAGCCTGTGTTTCTCACACAGTGCAGAGATTTCTGGTCCAAAATTCTTGATTATAAGGAGAGTTTAGTAAGGCAGTACCCCGGCCCACCACCCTTTGTGGGCAGCGGTGTCTCAGTGAGGATGGAAGGACACTTGGGGCACGCAGAAGCATGGTGAGAGCCATGGGCCATTTCAGGGAGGGTCAAGGATCACAGCCTCCCCACTACACTGTAAGGTGTACAGAACAGCGCTGTGTCATCCATTCTTTCACAAATCTAATATATGTCTTCTTCACGTGCTGATTGCACATCTATGATGTGCAATATGATTAATATCGTACGGGTCACCTCTTGAGCTACAGAGATGGGAGGCAGAAAGAGGGAAGCTGGTTTCATTACGTTCAGGATCCTAACTCTGATGGAGCACTTCAGTTAGCCATCTGTTTTAGTCTTCCTTTTTGCACTCCCAGGTCACTGGAAAGACAGCCGAGAGATCCTTAGACTAGCTCCTGGTGAAGCTTGTGATACAGCTGTGAGCCATCAGCTTGCGGCACGCTGGAGGTCTGTGCTGTGCCATCGCAGAGGGACTAATGCGGCTCCTGGGCATGTCCAGTTCTGAAATTCCAATGGAGTTTTGCTTGGAGAGGGGGAATCACGCAGTGCGACGCTCGGTTGCATTTGATCAATGCCAGGGAGAACTGTGGATGGCATTCCCTGCTCTCTGTCTCCACTGACTGTACACGTTGATATGAAGTTTTGGCAAGAATTTGATATGAGAAGGTATAAAGTAAATGTTTGCAACAGAGTTGCCATACATCCCGAACCCTAATGAACTACCTGTGTGCCTTCCTGATGCTTCTGGGTGGAAAGCCAGAGTACATTTAGTAAATAAATTGCTTTCCACAACTGCCTTCAAGCCTGCCTCCTTTAAATGAGCATGGACGTGAAACACAGCTGTGAACCTATGCCACAATTTTTCATTTTAATTTGTGGTTTTATCCAAAGCAATAGTCTTCTCGAAGCTGGCTTCATCACAGTTCAAAGGTGTTTCACAGAACATTAACTATTGCTAGTGCAACTCCTCAGGTTTTCAGCTTGCCGGGAGAACTGCTTGTTGCTGGTTTGCATTCCGGGCTAGCCGCATGTTGCTCGGGCTCAT
Organism: Phoenicopterus ruber ruber; assembly: GCA_009819775.1. Lineage (NCBI taxonomy): Eukaryota > Metazoa > Chordata > Aves > Phoenicopteriformes > Phoenicopteridae > Phoenicopterus > Phoenicopterus ruber. The sequence goes on from CM020219.1 coordinate 8,306,449, forward strand.
TCCACTTCCTCCCGGATTCATGTTTAAGTGGGGTCATCTCTCAGTAGGAAGGCTAAGTTAGCTTGCTGAAAAAGCAAAGAGCCTTCTTTCCATAGAATGAAATTGCAAGTCTCTCTCACTCTCATTTACTTGGCTGTTACACCAGTGTGGACACTTGATTTACAGTGCTGCCTGATTTACAACTCTCTGAGATCAGATTTAGCCCTAAGAGTTTCTTGCGTTAATGCAAGTGGAAACATAGCTGAAGAAAAGAAAATGGAAAGGAAAACGCAGTGTAATAGTTGCTAATGAGAGGAGTAATTACGGGTAGCTGGTGATTTGATACACAACATGACTGAGCTAAAATAGCGACGTTCGGATTTATGTTCAGGTGCAGCAAAGGGCGGAGGGATGTACCTACTTTCAGATGCGAATGTGCCATGTGCTACACCTAAAGCTGAGCTTGTGCCAAATCACTTTGCTAAGCTGAGGTCCAGGAAACTGGTTCCTCCTTTTGTGCTCTCATTTTCCTGTAGGGTCATGAAAAACTTGGCAGGCAAGTGGAAACCCACTTCCTTTCAGGTTGCTAACCTCATGGGAGAAAAGAAAACACTGGCATGCTCTGGTTCTGAAGACGCTGGCTCCAGCGATTCACTGCCTGGGTGATTTTTGCTTTTCCTTGTTTATTAAGATTACAGTGAGTTGGCAAAACCCCCATGAGGTCAGGAGTCCCAAATTAAGCCAATAAATACACTTCATTTCTACTTTAAAAAAATTTCTGCAAATATGTTTTTCTATGAGAACAGATGGTTCCGTCGTTTCTGCTTCTGCAGAATGTTTTGTTTCGGTAGGATACAGTCATTATCTCTGTCTCTGTTGTTTTCCTTAAGCTTTTGTTTTTATGTCAGTTTTCACCATTATCACATCTCTGGGTGCATTAGAACCCAATTCTGTGACTGCAACAAAGAGAAAGTGGCTTTACCAATTATTTTCATAATTCTTAAAACACTTACAGTTTTCATTCTGATTTGCAATGAAATAGCAAAATTTCCTGCACCTAGAAATTCTCGTCAGCTCTCATTTTAAAGCAATGGGCCAAGGGACAGAATTTAAAGTGCTAGATAAATAACTTGCATGTACTGCCTACACTGAAAGAAGATGGATTGCATGTGCTTCCTTCTCTCATCTTTGTCTTGTAGACCATCTTGTTTGATGGACAGCCAAGTAAGGGCTGAAATGTGCTTTAGACAGACTTCAATAGCTTTTTTTTTTTTCATCCTGACCAGTGGGATTTAACTTGCACAGAACTGTACACTCCATTTGGTACAACTTCAAGAGCACAATAATTACAGGAATAAATCACCAATATCTGTTCAGTGTTTGTAGAAATGAAGATTATAAAGCACTAGAGAGCTGCAAGCACTAGCAGCTAGAGAAGAAGGTGCTGGAAAGTCATTTGTCTCTAAAGTTACCTCCCTAAGGAAGAGAGTTAATTATGATAATAATATTCTTATTATTTTGTTTCTTTGGGAACCAGAACTTTGGAAATGGGTCTGAGCAGTGGTATAGGCAGACAAATCCAGAAATACCCCCAAATATAAAAACTGCAGTATTCAAGGCATCACTTTCCAGAGAGAAGAGCATGGAGGATACTTTTCCTGCCTCTCTCAGGCACCTTTTGATCTTCATCTTTGAAAATATTCCAGCTTTTGGTTCCTATGGAAAGTAAGGGAGGTTAAAATATCCAACAGGTGTTTATGTCTGCTATGTAAAGTCATTTTTTTGCTCTCTGTCCTCTTGAAGCTAGCCCAAATTTACAGCCAGATTCACTATACAACAGATTTATTTTGGGTTGCTTGATGTGGGATGCAGAAACCTGCAAGCTTGACCCTCTTTCTGCCCCTCCTCCCCTTATCCCAGATAGAAGCATGCCAATACTCAGTTTTGCAGGAATGTGTAGTTGTGGATGCTGCCTCCAGTTGTGGCTCCCTACAGTACATTACCAAAGAGCTCTGCAGAAAACTTTGTGGTGTCTATAGAGACATTAAACCTTTGGGTGTTTTTTGTCTTGACATGCACTGAAGCAAGCAGGAGCTCAGCTAGTGAGGAGAGGTAAATTTATTATAGACAGTTGTTGAGACTAAATGCATCACTTCATCATCCTTGAAGGTTTTTGGAAAGGTTCCACATCTCCCCCACACTTCTTGAACGAGTCCTCACAGAAGGATCTGCCACAGCTCCTTCCAGCACTAGCCAAGAATTGAGGGTCAGGGCAGGAAGAGTGATAGCTGGTAAGGCACAACAAATCATAAATGAGATACCTGGAGGGCTTTTAGACAGTCCTTGAGCATAAGGATTGAGTTTCTGCAGTCTTCAGTTGACTTACACCGAATGAGGAGTGCAGCTGGCCTATTGGTATCGATTTAGACTACCTTGCCAAGGAAAAGCTTGTTACCCGGGTGAGACTGTGTAGTCCCCAAGTAAAACATTTCATAAATGAGAGCAAGTGCCTAACATTTATATCACCGGGCTGGCTATTTTCTTTCTGTGATAAATGCCAATGCTGAAAGGCAAACAAGCAGAATCTACTCTATTCTTCCAAATTTTGGATAATAGAGGTTCCAAACTGTTTAAATTTGGAACCACTCAAATGCTAAAAAGACATCAAAACCAGTATAAAATATTTTATAAATATACTTCAATACGACTCATTCATTTTGCTTTGATTAAAGTAAGAGCAAATCTCCTGTGACATTTTCAAAACAAAATGGGACAACCTCAATAAGTCATTTACTTTTTTCTATCTAATAATAGTTTGAAAACAGTATCCAGAGAAGCATTTCACTTTCAATGAAACTGCAAGGAAAATCTCTTCTGACTAAAATATTTCAACCAGCTCTGGGATTGAAAACATCCTGGGTTAACATTTATTTTACAGACAGTCAGTTCTATTTCCTGGGAAGACCACCTGGCTGGTGAATACCAGGGGATAAACCCAACATATACAAGTCTCAGGATAAAGGTTTCTGTCACAAATAAATCAATGTCCCAGCAGTACATAAATGGAAAGTGGGAGAGGAGAGACTGTGAGGCTGTGATCATGTGAATTTATTAGAATTCAGGTCATGCTGATGTATGAAAAATGTTGTCGGGGAACAATAATTCACTTTACTTTGGATTGGATAGACTAGGAAATACGGCATCTTGCCTTAGTTTTCAGAGCTGGTATTTCTTATGCATGGGAAATGTGAAATCCACTATGTCAGTAAGAAATGAAGCTGTAGGGGAGAAAAAATCTGAGGCTTAGCCAAAACTTTCAAAGTGACTAGTGACACTGGATTGTTTATTTTTGCAAGAGTAATCTCGAAACATCTGTGTCTCTTTGATGTCTCTTCAAAACTGGGCACCCAAAAAGTGAGGAGCACAACTTAATAAGTCTTAGTCTTAGTGACTAATTCTAGACTTTCTCTGGAAGAGAAGGTGGGTACCAATACTTCTCTGGACAAGAAGAGGTTGTATATTTGTAAGTAATTTAGCAGTTGTCAAAACTGGTTTACAAGAACAGTAGACAAACCCATAACAAATAAATATGATCTTTTCAAAGGACTTTTTTAGCATCTTGGTTTCCCATTGTCAGACACCTTATTCTAAGAACCTTTGTTTATTGCCCAGAAGTGGGCTTCATCAAGTTTATTAGTATGGTGTCAAGTGACATCAAGTGGTCATTTGAAGAAATCATTTGTGTCTTTCCTTCAGAGCAGTGGCCTTAGACTGCTCTGCAGACCCCCAAAGCCTGAGGTGCACAGGGTCATCATAAGAGCTCAGTACGGATCCAGTCTACTGTATTGAAAACAAACATCCATAAATGTGTCCACTCTGTGCACGTACTTTGTGCAGCCCGTGAAAGACTACAGTCTTCCCATGATTCCACTGAGCCAAATATTAGGGAACCAAATTATTGGAATTACCCAGGATTTCTCTACTTCCTCAACCAGCTATATCTGTTGGTATCAGCCAATACATTCCTAAATATGATTCTATGATTCTATGAAATATATTGAAATAGAGCTTGTTTCAATAAACTTCATATTCTACCTTAACAAATCCGTGGTCCTGACCATTAATGTTCATTTCACAAGTGTCTGAGAACTTTTGTAAAATGTAGATGGGCCATGTTCTAGGAGAATGGGTGAAACAACAGTCTTGGTAGATGAGCAGCCCTGAGCAACCTGCTCTAGGAGACCCTGCTTGAGCATAGAGGTGGGACTAGATAATCTCATAGAATCATAGAATAGGTTGGGATGGAAGGAACCTTTAAAAGCCATCTAGTCCAACGCCCCTGCAGTGAGCAGGGACATCTTCAACTAGATCAGGTTGCTCAGAGCCCCGTGCAGCCTGACCTTGAATGTTTCCAGGGATGGGGCTTCTACCACCTCTCTGGGCAACCTGTGCCAGTGCTTCACCACCTTCATCGTAAAAAATTTCTTACTTATATCTAGTCTGAATCTACCCTCTTTTGGTTTAAAACCATCACCCCTTGTCCTATCGCAACAGGCCCTGCTAAAAAGACTGTCCCCATCTCCAGGGATCCCTTCCAGCCTCATCCATTCTGTGAGCCTGTGATTCTGTGTGATTGCAACAATATTGAAATACTTATTTTGAAAACACTTTTCTGTGTTGGTTTGTTGGTTTGGGTTTTTTCCTCAGAACATCCCTATCCTCACAACATGATTTCAATCTGCTAGAATTTCATTTTCTAGTGTAAAAACAGTCTTTCACAAAACTTGCAACTGCTGTAGTTCCAGAGTTGCTGTGTGAAAAAATTCCAAATCCATAATAATCTGCTCAGCTCTGGGGGCAGAGACACCAGTACTTGAAAACTTGCTGCCTAGACCAGTTCTCGATTCCTACCAGGTCTGGTGCATGGCTAACTAGATTCTGCGCATGTGTTTCAAGGAGGCTGAGGACAACATAAGTGTCATAAATTCAGCTCAGTTATTCTTTGTGCAGGTTGTTGCTGTCTCAAAGTCTCAGAGTTCTGGTGACAATTAATTGCAGCAATTTTAAAATTTTCGTCTCTACTTTTAACAAGTACTTTAGCTTTAATAACCTAGTAACTAGATTAATGTCATCTCATCCGTTTCTCTGGCTTCCCTTATGACGCTCTAGTGGGATTACGCAGCTTCAATCTTTTTTCAGCTGTTAAGGTTGTATTGATGAATATGTAATAGCACAGAAGTGAACAGTGTACTAAAAGTGCTGTTAAGAAGTTGTGAATTGAGATTGCTTATAGCACCTGTTGTGTTCCTAATCTGTTCAGAAGTGATTTGTTTTTCCTCAGCATTTCAATTAAGGCATGTTGAAATCATTTGAGGTATAACTATTAGACATGACACATCCCTCTATGTTTAGAGATTTAAAAAAAAAAGAAAAGAGCTAGCTTGTCTAGGAAGTAGGAATATTGACACATTTGGGCAGCATTTCTTACTCCATAATGTTCATTTCTACCAAAGATTCCCTATGTGTCTAATAATTTAAGAGAAAAGAGGACAGAATTTTCCTGCAACTTTGGAAAAAACAGTGACAGGGTTTAATGCTCCGTGGTGATGGGATGGCTCCAGACCCATTCAAGAAATGTATTTCTGTGTTACTAGACAAGATCTTCTACGGGACCTTAATTCCAGGCCCTGTGGAGGGACCTGCAAGTGTGAGGGGCTAGAGACAAGATTTAATGCTCATATAGTATCCCAGGACAGAGTCTGTTCCCATCATATCAAGGTGCCTCCTGAATGGTGCCACCACATAGTGATGATCAAGACCATCGAGAGATGAAGGGACCAGTTCCCTCCTTTGTAGCACAGAGTTAGGTATGCTCACTGGCACCTTTCCAGTTCCTGTCTTGTTCCAGATGAAAAAAGCCCTGAAAACTGGCGTCGCTTTATTTTTAAAAAATGACCAGAGAAGGTAGACTTCATCTTGTAAGGGTCTTATCCTGTAAGTTTGTTAGGTATATCTCTGAACAGAGCAGGCGTTTCCAGGGAGAGTCACTGCCTTGCTGATTTCTAGATGCTTAGCCAGTCTTCGGTAGGAGCAAGTAGTCTAGTATTGGGAAGAGTAGTTTTGGTGTTGGGCAGAAGAAATGTCAGGAGGTAGCTGGAAGAGGTTGACAGCATGGAGTTGCTGTTGAGCAGAACTATTCCGACGTTGGGTCAATTTTGGATGTGTCTCCTGCTCTGCTTGCCCTCTCCCATAGCAATGAAGCAACTTTAAATGCTACTGGAAAAGTAGCAAACTCACTTAAGAAGAGGCCCCCTTTCATACCATGAAAATTCAGGCTGTGGGAAGCTTTGGCTCAGTCCCTCAATGTAGGTTTTCGGATGTCAGTACTTTTATTGCAACTCATCCCACTTCAACCTGGGTAACCAGCCACTGAATCCAAACTTTACAAAGTTCCAGCAGTGCTTCCTGTCCCGGTGTACTCACATTTCCATGTAAAATAATATTTGTATCAGTCATTGATCAAACACTCAAAATGTCACTTCCCATTTTTACTGTCACCCTCCTGCATATTTTCCCTTCCCATCTTGAATTTCTTCCAGATGTTTCAATCTCTTTAAAATCTTTGTTTTTACAGGAGCGGCAGTGCTTTTCCCAACAGGTAAAACTATTTCCATTCCAGGTATTTGCCGAGCAGTTAATAACTATGTCCTATAAATCAAATGACCTAGTGCATTCTGAAAAGCGATGGAAACTTTTCCATCAGTGGGAATGTGTCAGTATTTTAATTAAATGCAAAATAATACTCATTACATCTAACAATGCAAGTAGAAGAGGTTTACGTCTTATCCAAACAAATGAGCAAACAGTCCAAATCCCGAGAGCAACAGAATGAAATGGAATTAAGCTGCCTGTGATGGCTTCCCCCCTAAAATAATCATTCCTGGCCACTGTATCACAGGTGCTTCCATTTTTCAATTTATTTCTTAATTACATTTTCCTTTCAGAATTTTTTCTCTGACTTCAAGTGCCATAATTCATCTATCTCTTTTCCTTCCTTTCTAAAAGTTACCTTAGACTCAGTCGGAAATGAAAGTGGGGGAGGAAGCTGGAGCACCGATTGAAATGGAAAATGGCATCACTCTATTAAGGTCCAAAATAACAAATGGAAAAGTTTCCAAAAAGGTAAAGAAAAAAAAAAAAAAAGCCATGTGTACAAAATGGCATCAAATTAGCCTTGGACTGAGTCAATTTTGTCTTGTACTTTAAGCCACTTCCACAGAAGAGTCGCCAAAAGGGTTGGCATGTGCAGGGGCTTTAACATGTTTGTGAGGCACAATGCCAACATATGACAAAGCACTGCTACATGGGAACGGTGCAGTGCCCAAGAAGGGGGATCCAGGATCTGAGATTCAGCGTGTGGGCACCCATGGAGGGCTGCAGGCAGAGGAGCCACAGCCAGGCATTCACGCCTGCAAGCGGAGTCTTACAGCGGTTCTGCGTTGTGCCACCACCCTGCGCACAGGCTTTGCTCTCCAGCATCACAGGGTCGCTCTGTGTTTTCATGGTCCAACCACACAGCAATGCCCTACCCTTGGCGAGGCTTCTAGGGAACAGCTATGCTGCTAAATGAAATACAGCAAGCCAGCTTAAGTGCTGGACCTCTATTGTCCACATTGCTTAGCTGATAACTCACTCCCCAACTCTGTCGTGGACGTCTCCAACTCATTACTAGGCAAATTTGGGACAGAAAGGGTAAGCTCTAAGCAGTGTAGATGTGAGCCACCCCGTTCCACTTGTTCTTGGTGTCTGAGGCTGTTGCCTTTAGCAGCACAGACATGGCCTAAGCAGCTTTCTGGAGGAACTGCCTGGTTGGTGTTGTATCCCAAAAGAATGCTTGCAGTTCTTTAGGGTGGAAAGTTACTGATGAGGCATTGAGTTTGGGATCTCTGTTCATTCCGAGGCTTCACAAAGAGACATGTGGAGTAAATTCTAGTATCAAAAGGGCCTGAACTCTTTGAGATGAGTGGGAGAATTTCTCCTGGCTCCAGGTATCTGACCATGGTTGCAGAACAGCTCCGGGGACTGCTGCAGAGACCAGAGGTGGGCTGGCTGTGCATGGGCCTCTAGGAAAGTGCCCACGGGGTTTCTCTACATCAGCAATAGCCTTCTGCACGTTGCCTGACTGTATTCTGGCCACTTGGAGGAAAGCAGAGTTTTTGAGCAGTCCGTCATAATGTGTTAGTGCCTTTTCTGTCCCATTTGTATCCCACAGGCGCTGTGCTCTATTGAGATGTATTTTTGCTAACAAAATCTGAAAACCTATTAGGAGTGACTTTTGTGTCTTCATCAGCAAAAATGTAGATTTAATCTGATATGAAAACTACTAATCCATTAGGACTCGGACATTTCATTAGCATGGAGAGAAGCTTTTATTGCCTGCTCAAGCTCATAAACTTGTCTCCAACTGAAAGGAAATGGCATGTAGTTTGAAATCCCAGAGTTGGGTTGTACATGTGCTCAGGTGCCATGTCAATCTCACTTGCCCCAGGGAATGCTTGTAGCACTGTACTAAGCCTACGCTTAAAGGTCGCATGAGGAGAGACTGCTACTCGTCATGCTGCTCTGCAGCCAGCAGCTTTGCCTCTGCAGTCACTGTGCTGGGGGTTGAAGTGTTGCTTGGGAAAGTGCTACTTGAGTAGGGACAGATACTAAGCTTGTCCTGGTTTCGGCTGGGATAGAGTTAATTTTCTTCCTAGGAGCTGGTATAATGCTGTGTTTTGGATTTAGGATGAGAATAATGTTGGTAACACACTGACGTTTTTAGTTGTTGCTAAGTAGTTGTAGTGCTTCTACTAAGTCAAGGACTTTTCAGCTTCCCATGCTCTGCCAGCGAGGAGGTGCACAAGAAGCTGGGAGGGGGCACAGCCAGGACAGCTGACCCAGCCTGGCCAAAGGGATATTCCATACCATATAACGTTATGCTCAGTATATAAAAATGGAGTTGGCCAGGGGGCGGGAATCGCTGCTCAGGGATGGGCTATCTACGACCGCGTGGTGTGCAATTGTTGCATCGTGCATCACTTGTTTTTGTATATTCCTTTATCAATATTATTATTATTTCCTCTTTCTTTGCTGTCCTATTAAACTGCTTTTATCTCAGCTCGTGAGTTTGTTTTTTTCCGATTCTCCTCCCCATCCCACCTAGGGGAGGGAGGTGAGCGAGAGGCTGCATGGTGCTTAGCTGCCAGCTGGGACTAAACCACGACATGGCCAGCTAAGCTGTCCCTGTAAGTCTCTGACATCAAGGAAGCAGAGAAAGGAAAGGAAAAGTAACTTATTGAGTCATAGGTGAGGACTTGGCTGAGCTTTCAACCCAACAGCATCAGTTCCTGCCTTAGAGGGATGAAATAGTGAGTGACTCACTGGAGGAAGTCTTGTGTCCTTTCTTCCCACTGTCGCCGTGTGCTGTCCCACCCATGCTCTGCTCACAGTCCCTTTGGCTCTGTGTCACCCTCACCAGTGCTCTGCCTCCCTGTCTTCCTTCCCCTTCTCTCTCTACCTCTGCACATGCCTAACTGGGCTTTCCTACTCCACTACTCCTTCTCTTATATGGTTCAGCCAGGTTTATGCCCCTTCTCCCTTTTCCCAGCCTTAGGAAGGGTTCTTCTATGTTAGCTCTTCTTCATAAACTGTGGAGAGCATAGATTTGAGCCTTGAATGAGGGCACTTCTTCAAAGTGCTCCTGGAGGGCACAAGGAGGTTTAGGGATGGCTCCACTCCTGGAAAGAAAAGTTGAGTCTACTGTTTTCTCCTCCTGAATCTTATATTTCATCCAATATTAGAAAAGATTATACATAAGCTATTACTGTCACAAACATGGTGTAGATCTGTTGCAGGAAGATTTATGCATAGTATTCGTTGAAAATGGCAAGAGCTGGTCCCTGCTGCATCTTCTGCCAACATTACTCGGTGATGGAGCTGCACTTACAGGATGTCAGGGGAATTCTGATGGACATCGGTGCAATCCCACCCCATCAAAATCTAAATATTGATGCTCTATTCAACCTCAAGGTTGTAATAAGGTTATTCGGAGCGCCTAGCATTAGACCCCTAAATTTGAAGGCCCGTCCCCTGTATTACTAACGCCCCTGTGTTCCCAAAGGACAGAGACTGGCTCCCCTAAAGAGCAATTCAGAGTGGTGATACTACCTCTTCAGACCTGGCTCCCCACTTACAAAGAATACAAAGTGAGGGTCTTCTGTTGTCCCTCGGCCTCTCAACTGCTTACCTTTTAACTTGTAACTTTAACTTATCTTCTGAGCAATCTGATAGCAGAAATATGTCAATGAAGTAAGACTCAGCAACCTGATACCGCAAAAAATGGTCCTGATCCACAAGTACATGATCCATTAGCAGAAAGACAAAATCATCAGTGTATTTATCTGACCACTTCAGCTGTTACACAATAGCTATTTGCAAACCCAGGGTTATGTCTCACAGCTGGCGCAGCCTGGCTTAGATAAATATAAAACTTGCTGTAAGGGAATAGCTCGTAATTGGGTTATGCACAGTGTTTTAATTAGATTTACGTAAATGCATACAATGCATTGCAGGAATCAATAGCTTGAAGAGCTTCTTTAGTTTTATTGTTTAATTCAGCAACATAGAATCATAGAATCATAGAATCATAGAATTGTTCTGGTTGGAAGAGACCTCCAAGATCATCGGGTCCAACCATTAACCTAGCACTGCCAAGTCCCCCACTAAATCACGTCCCTTAGTGCCACATCTAAACGTCCCTTGAATACCTCCAGGGATGGTGACTCCACCATGTCCCTGGGCAGCCTGTTCCAATGCCTGACAACCCTTTCAGTGAAGAAATTTTTACGCATATCCAAGTCAGCTGAATTTAATAGCATGCTTACATTTACCCCAACCCTCCAAAAATGGCACTCGTAACATGACTGATGGTATGTTTGAAATGTGCTGTGCTGCATAATGAGCTCCACTGGCCGGGTCCATTGCACGGTGCCCTCTTTTACCAGTCTGGCCATTTGCAGACTGGGCACTTGCAGACAGTACCTGTCCGGTACAAAGGAAGGAGGTAGGAAGCATTTTAACTCTAGGAAGAATTTAAGGATTAAACAAAAGCTATGCCATCCAACACAGTACAGGTGAATAGTAATTAATCTGGCTTGGTAGGCTGACATGAGCTTACCCGTTACTGGAGTTAAAGCATTTACCATCTCTGCAAACGGTAGCAAAGGCAGAGAGTGAAGCAAGGTCTTTTTGTTATGACTAGAAGTAAAAGCCTATGAGCTACACATATGTTTCATAGAAAAGGTGTGCTGATTTTCTGCGGCGATCTTAAGGAAAAAATAATTGTTTCATTATTTATTTCAACTGAGGAATTGAAATTGTTAAAAATAATTGCTTTATAATTTACTGATAAAGACTTTCTGGTCTATATCCATCAACTGAGAGGAAAAAGGCAGAAAGAAAACAGTATTATTGGCTATTTCTTAAAGGCGACAAGTTCAAGTGCAGTGTGCAATGGATTTAAAATACTCTGAGGGTCCCAAATAGTTCTGTATTGCATTTTTTTAGGGAAAAAAAGTAGCAGATTTTCTTTTTTTCTGTTTTGTTTCCTACCTCAGTGTGATCTGGGTGGCGCTACTGTTTTTCCTTACCTGAAGATGCTTTTCTGCCCTTAGGAAAATTTTTATGTAAAATAAGGGTGAGACTTTTAGAGCAGCTTGGTGTGAGCTCCCTTATAGTCAATAGAAAGCAACCGCCACCGAGTGCTCCAAAACTCTTACCTTAAAAGATCCCTTGTTACAGAGCAAACTATGACTTTCCAAGATCATCAGCAAGTGCAGAGTTATGCACTCAGAAGTTAACAACTGCCAGGTTTAACCAGCTTGTGCAAGGTCCATTTTTGCAGATTTTTATTTTTATGGTATAGTCTTAATTGACCGATCACCACCTAATCCTCCTGCCTTCTTCAGTACCTCAGTGGGCACCGTTCGTTTCTCCTCGCTGGACAAAGTTCAGTTTCAAGCCTTTTTTACTGCTGCTATTTAGCCCCAGTATATTCTTTGGGTTTTATCAATGTAGTAACATGACCAGATTTGTGGGTGTCTCAAGATACTCAGAGAGTTGTAACAGAAGTTTCCAAAGCATCATTGTTTTTCCCTGGAAATCCCAGCTAGATACTTCTACTCTTCCATCTGTAAGCCTGAGCTCTTCAGCTCTACCCTCCCAACTTGTTTTTTTGGTCTCTTTTTGCTATTGTACCATTCAATCCTCTCTTATCCCCTTCTCCCAAGTTCAGACCATGCTTTGCCTCTTCATTCTTTCTCCTCCATTCTGTCGCTTTGCTGGATCCTCTTTCCAAACCCTTGTCTCCCCCTTTCTTTGCTGAGCTGATCCCAGCCCCAATCCCTGCCCCATCAGTGCTTCATTTTTGGGGGTGCTTTTCATCCCCTTCATCTTGGCCGCATGTCATCCTAGCTTTCCTCAAACAGCCTTTCTGTTTACCCAGTCAAGTTCTACACAGTATATTCGGCAGCAACTGAAGAGAAAGTCCAGCTCCACTTCCACCACTGCAGGCTGCAGCACGTGGTGTCCAACGCAGCCATGGCCGGTGCTTCACGCCAGTCGCGTGTAAGAGGGATCACGCAACTCAGAGCTTGTGCAATCTTCTGAGGCTGAAGCTGCCACCTTCAAAAGTATCAACAGTCAAAGTCAGAAAAATCCACTAATTTGAGCCTTATAATTTGGTGGATTTTCACAGCAGCAGGAAAAGGCAGAGCTGTGACACCAAAGATCACACCCGCACTAAATTCTAGTATGCTCGTGGTTTCTAATGAAACTAAGCAAAGCAAAACAAAACAAAAAGGCTTGCCAATATTATTTTAAGACAGCAAAGGAAAATACGCTTCCTGATCTCTTTTATTCTTCTTCTGAAGTTCTAAACTTTGTTCTCAACTGGTTTTCACCAAAAAAGAAAAAAACCCACAATAACCAAAACCAAACCAAACAGCCTAAGCAACCCCTGCCTTATATAAATTCTCAGAGTGAAAAATTTTAGTGATAATATGACAAAGCTATAAGCAACTGAAAACAGGTTCTCTTAAAGGAAGTATTGTATTTATCAGGCCTTGCACACACGTACACACACACACCCTGAAATGGCTCAGAGACCCTCTTGCTTTCAGTAAATGATGTTCCCCTTCATTAAACAACAGGAGTTGGTGTTGATAAATGCATACCATTAATTTAATGAAAAAAACAACAGCCATGTGTATCCTCAGCAATGTTCGGTGCTAACACTGATTTATACCATCATAAAGGTTAAATTTAAATTTGATGAAAGGATGGAAACTGTCATTGTTGAGTGGCACTTTTGCACTTACACAGGCTAAGAAAGGGGTTATCCGAGGGCTATCAGAACAAGCACTTAATAGAAATAAAATCTTTGGACCAGCTAATTTGTGAGTTTCCATGTTTGCCATTAGTTCTTCATGCAAAACTTCTGCTAAGTGGACTGAGACTATAGCCAGAAGTATCCAAGTAAATATTGTTTTCCAAAAAAACCACCAAACCCCTATGGTAAAGACAGCTAATAGAGTTCTATCCTTGAGCATCTTCATCGGACATATCCTGAAAATTACCTTGGTTGTCTCAATGGATTGAAAACTGGTGACCAAAAGGAGCTTTTTGAGAAGGAAGATTTAAAGTGCCATTTATATCAGTGCACAATCTTGTGCTAACCAAGAAAATTCACAGTCACTAGAGCTGTGCAGGCCAGATTTAAAACATATCATCTCAATTAAACAGATTTAAATCAGGGGTTACATAACTAAAATACAAGGAGTCACTTTATATCTTTAAGGAGGAATCGGATCACAAGATCATGCAGAATTCGCGCATGGCAAGAAATATGCAAATATGGCCATAAAGTATTTAAAATGAAAACAACAACCACTAGAATTAATAAATAAATAAATAAATAAAAACTTTTCCTTTCACTCTCTCAAAAAGTATGAAATAAAATGTTTTGTAGACATTTGAAAGTATGCCCAGGCAAGATATATGTGAAAAGAAATCTGAATTATGAGGTAAGAACATGCACTTGTCCTATAAAAATGGTCGAGTTTTTTTTTTGCAGAATAAGACATTCTTCAATGAAGTTTCTAAGACTCAGTTTATGCAGGGAAATGCTAATGTTATTGTGTAAAGGAAGCTGCTGGGCCAACTCAAATCAAGTTTGGACTGCATCCTATAAAGTCTGTCTGGTTAAAACAAGAGTAAGCAGATGCATTTTCGTTGCCTGGATTTGAACAGTAATCTCCAAAATAACTTGGTTCAATATTTGGCAGACAGGGAACAAGGAAGAAAAGCTGAATCTTCAATAAAATTGTCACTTGTATTCACAAGAGTAATACAGACCCGAGTAAGGTACTTTGAAACTGCACAAAAGAACAAACAGGAAGATGGAGCAAGAGACAGTCAAAACCACAAGAACAGATAGATAACGGTCAAAGCTGTGGTGGACTTGACAGATGCCCTGAATGAGAAAAGGAAATCAGCTCCATATGGCAGCTGGGAGCCAATAACAAGTGAATGATAAGGACAGGAGATGGCAGAAGAAAGTAAGTCCTGGGCTAAGAACTTGAAGAAATGGCACAAGGAAATAGACACTGGAGAATATTGCTTACCTATAGTCCTGCTTACTTGCAGTACAGGGGGAGCATGTGTAGTGTATCCTGTCACCCTTAAAAATAAAGCTGGGTGGCTGGTGGCCTCGTGCATCACTCTTTCTGTAATTAGTTTCATGGTGAGAAGAGTAACTATTCATAGTGTTTGTGAGGATACATTAGCCCACCTCCTTTGAGCCCTAGCTGATGTATAGACCTGAAGTGTTCCTTCAACTGGCCAGTCCAGGTAGAAAGGGTAAGCTTTCCCTCCATTAACTGGCCAGAGTGGTGAGCTGCGGTGGCCCTAAATCATGGTGGTGCATGACAGACTGAGCACTGCAAAACTTTCAAACCTACTATTATCCCTTTTATATTTCATTATTCAGCCCTAGTTCCTTCCAGCTGAAACTGTCTGACTGTATAGTAGGGCTAGATTTTTCCATTACATATCTATGGAAATCCACAGAGCAGAATTTTCAGAAGCAATGCTATTGGTTTTCAAATTTAACTGTTGAGACTCTAAATTGATGTGATGGCAATACTTTTCTTGTGAAATGTTGTGGAGAAAGGAACCCACATTTCACCGATTTCCTTTTTTTTTTTTCTCATTTTTCTACTTTAAGAACTCCTATAGGACAAGTCAGGTTTTCTGCAGTCTTCTGGGTCTGATGGTTATTCCTGACACTGGTCACATCACCCTGGAATGCTCTCCGGAGATGCCTTCTTCCGGGTTCTCACAGCGCCATGGGAATAGAAGCTGTTAACGCTGTGGCTAGTGGCACTTGCCAGGACATGGGTCTGGATTGTGTCTGGTCAATGGTTGCTAAGAATAAAGAGATCCAAAAAGACGGTAGTTAGGGAATAAGATTAACAGATCCTTGTCCAGAAAGAGTCATCCTGGTCAGCCAGTCTCACCGCTCGCATAATGAAAGCCAGATTCAGGCAGCAATTTATGTATGAAGCTCATAGCTCTTCTTGGAGTTGCTTTAAATTCGTTTCAATGAGCTTCTGCATGTTCTCAAATACACCGAGGGATGGTGAACCCACCACGTGCCAGCTGTAAGTTTGGGAAGCCAGTCACTGTCAGTGCAACAGCAGTGCTCTCTCTTCTCTAAGGTGAAGTGGCCTGCACATTGGCTTTTGTAATGTCTTTCACAAGCAATAAAGTCATCACTGATTAACTGGGACATCTTCCCCACGATGATCTTGACCGTGATCTTCATAACTTTCTCGTGGTTTAACTGAATACATGGCACCAAAGTTGCCCTGACTGTAGCTGTATCATGCAAATGTATGGGTTGCATACCAGGACCAACAATTATCATTGAGATGCGGGAGCAAAGTCCAGACAGGGCTCTCTTCCCTCTCCCAGTGCTGCCCTGTTGGCTGTTCTCACGCCCGTGAGTACTGCCCAGGTGGGATACTCAGTGGGCTGAAGGGATAGCAAAAGGCTGTAGATGTACAAATATCGAAGGCCCTTCATTTATCTCATCTGAACTCATTTGCGGATCCCCCTGGCCAGCAGAAGCAAACCAACCCTGAGTGAGGTCACCGCATATGCTGGCTCAAAAGCAGTTCTGCTTCGCTAAGCTTCCGAAATCTGGCCTTGCACAAATTTCAAGGAACCTAAATCGTTTAAGTTGGCCACAAAGGAAAATTAAGAAGAAGGTGTTTTGGAAGTAAAAATGCTTTAGTTCGTTTCTCCTTTATGTTCAGATAACATGCAACTTTTTAAAGCAAGAATGAAATGTTTAACTTCAAAAATCCTTGAAATAGTATGGTGTGACATTGTCTGCTTTTTTTCTTTACTTCTGTTTGCTTCCAAAGATAAAATATTGGCAGAATCAACAAGATCTTGGTATTGATTCATACTTTCGTTGAGCTATAACAAGTTGCCCACGGTGTTTGCTAGCTAGTTACATTCAGGTAGTCTTTCAGATAAACTCAGACTTGCCTGAATTCATTCGTGGACAGGGCTGACCACACAGCTGTGGCTGGCAGTTCCACTTAGTAAGGGAAAGAGTCTGCCACCCTTTCTTCTAAGGTTTGGTGTTACACACTTTAATTATTGCCAGCTATTTCAGCGAAACTCTCTGTGCAGTAAGGTACTTCTAAATGTTCTGAAAAGTGATAGAATCCAGCTCTACCTCATTACCACGGCTATAGTGAAATGGTAAAGGCGGAATAAATTGCCTGGTATAATTATGCATATGCCAGATGTTCTTAATCATTCCACTTCAAGCCTCCTTTGCTAACTGCAATTTTGAGCCTTTTCCGAATCTAAAGGAATTGGTAAACATGAGTAATTAAAAAGAAATTAAATGGATTTTAGAAGTGAATTACTGTAGTTCCTGCAACACTATATAATATAATTAGCACCTCTAAAATCAGTCTGGGCTAGAAGATGTGCTTTATGGGGCACAAAGGATGTTTCATTTGTGGTTTGCACTAAAAACATAGTCGTTGTGTTAGTGTGGTTAAACATCTCAACAGAACCGTACCAGGCAAGTTAGGAGAAATTTATTCTTACAGCTGATTTATTAAAATAGAAACAGAAAGCCATATCTCAGCTGGTGTAAATCACAGCATTTGCACTGACTGTTACATTCTGAACTTGCACCAGCTGAGCCTGTGGCTCATCCTCCATTTGGATTCATGCAAGCAAAGGTCTGTTGGTAGCTCTATTCATTTTTCAAATGAGACAAAGCTCCTGTAGCTGAAAGCAGAAGCTATCCTACTATTAGTTAATTACTTTTTTTTTTATCCTATTGATATTTGGAACCTTTCTTTTCTTTGCTTTCCAGTACTCTGGGGATATGAAGAAAACAGCAGAGCTGTAAAATGGGTTGTCCCAAAGAATTTCAGTTCAAGGGCTAAACATTTCTGACCAAAGTTTTCCTTAGGGTCTCAAAGACACCTGTGCTTTGTCAGAACTCTGTGACAACCCATAAAAGCTCCATTTATCTGGGAGAATGCAGGTATTGCCAACAGAGGAATGTGAGTAAGCATAGGATATCTGTTACAGGAATCACAGACACAGCAGTGTTGATTGGGAAGGACCTCTGGAGGTCTATAGTCCAATTTACCATCCAGCCATGATTTTGTCTAGTTGCATTTTGAAAGGCTCTCAGGATGGAGATTATAGCACCTCCCTGTGCATCTTGCTCTGCAGCACCCTCCTGATGAAAAAGTTTCTCCTGAACCTCCAAAATGGCAGTTTACGAGTGTTTTCCCTTGTTATATTGTCTGCCTCTACTGGGTCTGCCTTTGTAATCTTGGTAATTACCCTTCAAGTTGTTGAACTACCCTTCAAGACACCTGATCATGCTGTAGCCTCCTCTCTGCTGGATTAAACAAGTCCAGCTCCCTCACCACATCATCGTAGGTCATGTGCACTCTTAACTTATATTGAACCCGGTGTTCACCATAATCCTCTGGTCTTCTTCAGCGGGACGGCTGCTCATTGAGGCAGATCCCAGCCTCACAAGGGAATGGGGTTAGTTCCAGGTGCAGAACTTTGCACATCTCTTTGTTGAACTCCATGAGGTTTCTGTTGTCCCAGTCAAGTTTCTCAAGATCCCTCTGGACTGAAGAGAAGCATCAAAAGAGTTAAGAATCCTTTTCTGTATATTTTGTGCTAAATACAAGTCATCTCCTTGTTTTGATCCCAGTAAATTCTTTACTTGCACCTAATTATCTTATCCCAAACTATAGAGTATTTCCTACAGACTGGGAAGGAAGCAACAGAATTTCTGTTCTTAAATACAGATTTATCAGAAGTTAGGGTACACGGCTAGTTTGCAGAAACACTTAGATATGTATACACTCAGAGTACCTATCGTGTCTGCTGCCTGCCTCTTGGCTGCCACCACCAACAAATGGGTAGTTGCCTCATTTCACCAGGTTGCAAGTTGAAAAGTGGCAAGTTGCTTCAGCCAGCCGTATGCTAGAAGTTCGTAGACAACGCAAAGGAAAGCCTCTTGCATCATACTGATGAGATGCTCATCTGCTTCTTCGCAAACACGGTGGACTAGATCTGCTGCCGCTGCTAAATCGGCTTTCGCTACATAGAAGATATGGAGTTATGCCAACTGACAGCAGGGCCAGAGCAACAGCACTTTAATGGTTTTTGCCTTATTTAACTATCGCCGTTTGTTACAGGATCATTCATTAGATGCAGCATAACGTACGAGTATTTTTATTGGGGTTTCAGCTCTCCTTTCCTGTTAGAGGAAGGTTCCACTTCCAAATGAATGTTAGAAGAACATTAAAGACTTAGCTATCCCTAATCTTTATGGTTTCATTGGCGTTCATAATGTATCTTTTGGTTTATCCTATGAGCTGGGAGCTATCTATTTGAGGGACTTAGTCCAAAGATACAGTATAAGCAGATAGTTTGGTTGAGCTGATTTTTGCAGTTTAAGTGGGTCTAAAGCACATCATGCTTGGGATTATCTTTATACTTGTGGTTAAATTTGACAGAATTTCAGCATTCTCTGTGTATTGCAATGTACAGCTTGGAAAGTGAAAGGCAGCTAGGTTAGTGGTTTATATGTAAAGGAGCGTTTGAAGGAGCATGACGATGATTTACATTTTCATTCTTTTGTACCTCACTCAGGGAGAAAGTAAATATTTTGGCAGCTTAGATCATGTGATAGCAAAACAAGAGACCTCATTAATTCAGATATTTCAGATTCAGCAACAGCAGAAAGGAGGGATTATGACTGCCCAATTTGATCCAACTGGAAAAATCTAAATCTAGACCAAGGTCAGGTACATCACAAATGAAGGAGCAATATAAAGTGCATTTAATTTCCTGAGAGCTGTGATAAAATTAAGATAGGAGCCCTGGGAAGAGTGTCTAATATACCACTCAGCCCTATCAAGCCTCACGTGTTTACTAGGGGTGTCATAGCTGATTTGAAAGGATAATCCCTAAAAAAACCTGCAGAATTTTCTATTTTTATTCTTTTGAGAGTTCTTGTCTTTCTGAGTAGGGCCTTTCATAGAGTCAAATGATATTCAACTGTGCAGTATTATTTAGCAAAAGTATTTGTCCCCTTTGTCAGCAACTAGGGGCAAGACCACACTTTCATGTCTTCAGCCAGTGCATAACTCTGTGATAAACTGTACTTTCCCTGCCATGGGATTGCAAATCATAGCACTGCAACGGGTTTTGCCGTCTTAGGTTTAACATTTGCCCTTCACAGTGTAGACTTGCTCATGGTAGCAAAGACCCTTCCTCACAAACGAAGCAGAAGCAGGGCCCTGGAGGAGTCCTGCACCACTGCTCTTGTGAAGCATTTCCTTAAGCTTAATTTCTTTTGCCGAGGCCAGAAAGGAGGGAGCAGCAGTAGCCAGGGGAGAAACAGGCAGTGGAGACATTACTGCTCTACCCTGCCGTTCCTTGGTGGTCGTTCTAAGAACGGCTTCTGTTCCAGTGGGCGAAAACTTGCCACCTGCCTCTACTTTTTTCCTTCTCTCTTCAGTCCATCTCTTCAATAACTTTATTTGCATGCACATGGGAATATCTGCCTGGATGTGTGTATGTGCATGCATATACACATATATTTTTATATAGGGGTGTCTGTACCTTGTCATTTGAATTGAAAGCATGTTACTACTGTCTCTTACAGACTAAGGGCTCTGTTCTGAACAGTAAATGTCATATGCATACACTCCTGATTGAAGATAACACCCAGCATTTTCTTAGCTCTTATTAGATCAGATCTAGGTAATAGTGGGAAGGAATTTAAATTGCCCTCTAACCCAAGCCTATTCTTCCTTCCCTATTTCACAAAGGTTAGACTCCTCTGAGAAAGCTGCTCTTTGTGTTCTGCCCACTTTTTTGTTCTCTTCACCCAGGTAACAAAAATCCTCCATCCCCGTCCAAAGACCAGACTGTAACAGCTGGCTCTTCAGCTCAAGTAACAGCAGTCAAGAGCAGAAGCGTTTGTGATATTGAAAGTAACCATTGATGAAAGGGGAGGATGGCAAAACACCTGCAGGCCACCGAACATTTCCCAGCAATTCAGCTATGGCCAACTGTGAGTGCTAATTAGAGACATTGCATCACTGACCTGCTATTAAAAGGGAAGGGAAACGAGTCTGTTTACCTTTGCTGAATTTAGTTCAGCTTACAAAAGGAGTGGCTGCTTCTCCTGGTTTTGCGAAGCGTGCTGCACGTCTGGTGCTGCACCCGGAGCACAGCTCCGGCAGCGAGTGAGAGGGTACAGCCGTGCTGGAGAGCAACGAGGTCTCAGCAGTGAACCGAAAATTCAGTTGGACTCTCAGAAAGAAGTCTGTATTGCTCTGAAATGCAGTTGTGCAGAGTCTCTCTCACACACACTTGCATATCAAAGTCAGATTAAATCAATGTTTAAAAAGCAAAGAAATCCAAGGTGTTTTTAGAGCACCGAGTTTAGCGTCGCTCCTCGGCAGTCAGCGCTGTTAGCACTGCACGGTCGGAAACCACGAGCATGCTTTCCCCCAGAGACCGTGCGGATGTAAAGGTGGTGCATGCAGCGCTTCGACGTCATAACTTCACGTGCAAGTTTGCATGTTATTCTCAAGAGTTGGTGAGCCACGCATTTACAGTAAAAACATGTAAGTGATGGCTCTGGTGTGTTCATATGGCTGTAGGGTATAATGCTTTTACAGCTGTCAGGTGTCAAGAAATTTTATGTAATAATAGTAATAATAATACAAAATTGTTAGTTTCTGTAACCCTCAGCCTAAGCAGGTCTGTGTGCTAGATTAAACCCCATCTCTCCTCTGTATACCTGTGTGTCACATACTTGTTCCAAGGTATGAAAATTAAGTTTAAAATCTTCAGTTTAAACTTCATTAAGTTTAAAATCTTCCTTAATTCTGCAACAGTGAGTCTAGAAGGGGGGGGAAAGGTTTGTCACCCCAAAAGCCATTCCCTTCCTCTGCTCTCAGGCATCAGAATAAATGAGAGCAATCATTTCTCACCTCATCTCGTCAACAGAGACACCTTGGGGGGGTTTCACCTTACCCTAATGCAAACCCTTCAGATGCATCTTCAGATGAGATGAGCCCACTGCCGCTCTCACAACTGTGGGGCCAGCAAACAGAGATCAGATGTGAGAAATGTATTTCCAGATTAAAAAACCCACTAAGTCGAGGTGCTTTGGGAGCCAAACTCCTGGTAATTTCATGTTAGCAATGTTGAGTTACTTTCTTTTGAAGGATTTTGTGGTCACTCTCCATCGATTCCTGGTTTGCTGCTCTCCGGATGGTCAGTTCTTGGTTGCAAATATCTGCTACATTTGTTTTAAGCAAACATTTTGTAGGATTTTATTGCTCAGCATGGAAAGATGTGATTAGCTAATGGAAACATGAACTAATTATTGTAGCCCTGTATCAGCAGCTTGGTTTGGCTTGACACCAGGGCTCAAGTTGAACATACAACTGCAAGCCAGAGCGAGGGAGGCACAGGTCTGAATATTTGCAGGGGAGCAGTGCACAGGGGCCACTGAGGTGTTCCTGCAAAAGAGGCTATGTGCTGCCCGAGAGCCGTGTCCAGCCTGGGAGGCGGCTTGAGCAGACGATCAATTAGCAGTGCCAGCAGTGGTGTGCAACTATGCGTGTGGAAGAAGCCCCTCCAGCAATGGTGAACCTCAGGTCAGAAACCCTGGGCTGCATTTTAGGCTGAAATTGTGTTCTAAGGAGAGGGTTGGAGTCCCCCACTGCAGGGCAGAAATGACCAGGCCACCTTAGTCATCCCTAAGGAGAAATTACACAACTCTTGAGTCCTCAGTGGTTTTCTAATAAACAACCCAACAAGATCATCTTCCTTTGATGGATTCCCAGGTGGATCCCAAGTCACAAGGGTGAAGAATTTGCTGTTTGTTACACCTGAGCACAGAACAACTTGCATCTCTTAGAAATGCCAAATTAATACTGATTTTGTGCAGCAAGGATCACCTGAATGTCATGCGCTACCTGTTTTGAAAGCACATTTTCATAGGTGCCCCATGGCAAATGAACCCAGCGATTGCCTTGGACTTTGTAGGTGGGTTTTACCCTGCAGTGGGAGAAGAGGAGAGCTGCCTCACCCAGCCAGGCTGACATGGTGTTTTGGCAGCATGGCAAACAAAAGCAACTCCACAGAGACATTACGCAAACTGCTTCAAGATGGGTTAGAAATACGAGCTGGAAATGACAAATGAGGGACTAATCACATGAAACTTGTAAACGGAGAGAGATACTCACAAAGTACCACTGCTGAAAAAGCCCTACTGAGCGCTCTCTTTATAAAGACATTTAACATCAAGGAGGTGAGCCCATCAATGGTTAAAATGAATAATCTGAGTAATAAATGTTCTTGTAGCCAAAGCATGGAACTGAACCAAGAGAAAGCATGGACGCTGCAGCCAGGCTACTGTAACGAGAGGCTGGGGGACCAGCAGTTCATCGTTATCTGCTGGTTACAGGGGAATGTTTTGCCAGATCAGAACCTCAAAGAATAGGTGGGATTTCTCCACGCAAAGGCAGGCACCTGCATCTCGGTGAGGTTCTAGGTTCCTAATTTAAACCAGGAGAGGTAGAGATGTTTGTAAAGCACTGTTCATCTGCCCTACCTAGGTGTTTAATTTTGAAAAGAAAAATCTGCTTAGGCCCACTATAGCATGCATGCACACACATAGGCACATGTGCACACACAGACACGCGTGCACATGCTTTCTCTGTCTTCTTCTGTTGCCTGCAAAAGAGATCTGGGTGATTAGCTGAGATGCAAGCAACGACAGGTCAGGCACCGAAGGGTGAACAGATGAGCCCCAAATGAATGCTATGTTGCATGGAGCTGTGATGGCAGCATGTACCTGGGGGGAACAGCTTTTCTCTGCATGGCACTAAGTACTTTGCTTGCACCCAAGCAAGCCCCCAGCCCTCTATTTAGAGGTTCTAGAAAGGGTTATTCTGATTTCTTTATGGGACAAGAAAAAAGGGAATTTTGAGACAGGATCATCTTCTTCTCCCTTTATATGGTGTACACA
Organism: Phoenicopterus ruber ruber; assembly: GCA_009819775.1. Classification (NCBI taxonomy): domain Eukaryota; kingdom Metazoa; phylum Chordata; class Aves; order Phoenicopteriformes; family Phoenicopteridae; genus Phoenicopterus; species Phoenicopterus ruber. The sequence goes on from CM020219.1 coordinate 8,330,153, forward strand.
TCTTTTTTTCTTATTGCCCTGGTCCTTCAGGTGTTCAAATGGGCAACACCAGCGCTGGACATCGGGTGAGCATGTGCAGGTCAGAGCTGAGGAGCCCTGGGTGAAGCTGGATATAGCCTGAAACAGAAATGGGAGCACAGAGGAGCCTTTTGGGGTGAAGCCCCAGCTCAGCAGGTGACCAGGACACTAGCGCTGGCAGCTTGTTGGGCTTGGGTACTGGCCCCTCTTCGTGACTCCAGTCCAGAGCTTGGCATCAATTTTTAAAGTATTTGAAAGCACGGAAAGGTTCTCTGCACCTTGCTGCTAATGAGATTTCAATGTAAGATAAAAGGAACCATGTCCAACCCAGATTAAGCTTGCTCCTGAGTTATTTTTAGCTCACCTAAACTCTTTCAACCCTTTTGGTAAAACTCATCAAAATTCATCTCTACTGAAAGGATGTAACTTCAAAGAAGTCATATGCATTAAATGTCAACATGCTTTACTCATTATAAATTACAGTATCATTAAATCTAACATGAGTTAAAATGAGGAAGATTTAATTTCACTATCTTTAAAATGAAGGCTTTTTAGCAAGGGAATAAACTTTGCTTTTAAAATTATTTAAAAAGTAAAAGTTGGTATAGACGCTTTATTTTACCTTGTATCATACTTGTATGTAATAATAAAGGCAAAAACGTAACACTCCGTTGTTCTTAGGAAAATGTGGAAACAGTAGCTTACTTCTGCTCATTTTACAGCCCTCTTTCTGGATACACTTCTAATTTAAACTATGGAAACTGAAAATGTTCCTTTAAAACTGGTTGTCATGGTTATAAAATCCCGAAAGAAATGATGTGCGTCTGCATCTGCTGAGGGAAACATTTATGGCATGATTTAGCAGGGGGGGAAGCAGCCACCCACCACAACCCATTTTCAGACTTGCTTATTACATTACTTGATAATAATTCATCACCCTCCCCAAAAAGCCGCAGAAAGGATTCTCACACATTTTTCACCGCATGCAGTTCATTAGCAAATATCATATGGCAAGGGGTTAGTTCTGTCAAGTTCTAACAGGCTGGGGGGTTTTGTTTGTTTGTTTTCTTTACTTGTCTTTGTTTCAAGCAAGCTTATCTGGAAATATAGAGTGTGCTAGACTACCAGCTTACATGTACCGTCACAATTGATGTCTTGGATTCCCTCTGTTTTTTTTTCTTTCCTTGCTACAGTTAGAAAGTCGGCTGGCCAGAATAAAAATCCAGCCTCCAAACTGCAGTCAAACAGGCAGGAACAAAAGGCGGCATTTCTTGATGGAGCTCAAAAAAGATAAAGAAAAGGGGGAAAAAAAAAAAAAAAAGAGAAAAGGAAAGGAAAAAAGGGAAAGGGAAAGAGAAAAAAAGGAAAGGGGAGAAAGGGAAAAGGAGGGAGAGGGAGAGGGAGAGGGAGAGGGAGAGGGAGAGGGAAAGGGAAAAGGAAAGGGAAAAGCAAAAGGAAAAGGAGGAAAGAAACATCACTCTGCTAAAGGAAAACTGAGTCTTTTGTAAAGCCGTTACGCTGTCATATGCTCCCAGGATGAAGTTTCCCAGCCTTTTGAAGCTGCAGGTTCATTCGAAAGGGGTCTATGTTGGGCCAGGCCTTATCTCTTACAGGGATGCAGAAGTCCGCACATGTCTTAGAACCGATGGTTCCGCACTTTTCATTTTTCACTAAGAAAAGCTGATTACATACACAATTAAAAAATTACACTGCGTAAGACTGAGGCAGCATTTTTTAATCTTTAGAAGGAAGGAGAAAGACAAAGGGTGGGTAATCTCTTGGCTGGAGGAAATCTCTGCAGCTCCTGGCCCTGCTTCACAAAGTAAATAGCAGATCAGGAGGATGGGGGCATTTTAGATAAATAATACGCTTTATGTTATCAGATTGTGAATCACAAATAGGATTCAAAGGGTCTGCTTACACCCATTGATCCTGGGCTTTTCCTATACAGAAACTGCTGCTGGAGAAGGAAGTTTGGTGTCCAGAGCATGAAGCACGACCCTTCTGAGAAAGTTCGGAAAATCACAACAAGCTGAGCTACTTGTGAAAAGCTGTGGATATTTCTGAACACTTTGACCTTCCCCACCCATGAAACCAGGGATGTCATTTTTCACTGTTCTGTTTCAGTGGAAAATTATTTCTAATGAATGTTTTCTACATTCCCAACAGAAGCCACTAGTTCATAGCACCTGAATGGAAGACTGTAAGAAACTGAAGGACAGTGGGAGCATCAGGGACCAAATTACGCTTCTCCAATCTTCTCTCCTCCCTTCTTTCCATCTCAACAAATACAAAATCGTGCCACCATTTTTGTATCCCTGAATGTTGACTCCTGATTGTTCATGTGCTGCACGATCACAAATTTGCCTTTTCCCTCGCTGCCTGTTGAGCGAGAGACGTGCTTTCCCATGTCTGCACCGCCTAGCCCTCACCCAGGCTCTGCTCAGCCCTGATGGCTAGAAGATGACAAAGATGGGCAGGTGGTGGGGCTGCATCCATCCAGCTCCCCACAGCTGGTCCCACTGGTACCTTCTGCCTCTGCTGCAGGGTACTGCCGAGTTGTGGCGTGGTGGAGCTGGGGTCTTTGAATGTCACAACACATATATATGAAAAACAGCTAAATACATCCAAATCCCCCTCCCGTGTTGGATAGTGTCTGTTCTCCACGCTTAGATCTCACACACCAATGTGCTATTCTTTGAGTAGCATCTATATCCCTGATTCATAATGTCATCTTAATGCCTATGTGTAAGTAGATGGCAAGACTGAATAATCCATCAAGTCTGTCCGTCCCTCTAGTTCTCATCTCCCTTCTTTTCTTGCCTGTGCTTTATTTACCTAGCAGGCAACAAACTGATTCAGTCTCTCCCCTTACCCAGCCTTTCCTTACTCCCCTGCTAGTTGTTAGTAAATAGACTTGGCAGCTTCTCGGAGGGTCACCCCACGCCGTGGGAGCAGTGCCCTCACCTCCTCTCGTCTGAGACGGGCCATCACACTGCTCTGCCTCTGCCAGCGAAGCCCTGTGCTCTCCAGGGGCTGACGACAGTCTGCTGCGCTGCAATCAGATTAATTTGGAAGTATGTTACTTTCCTGGAGAAAATGTCACAGAATTACACAGGAGAGAGATGGAAGAGGTTTATTAAACCGGCCAGTCCATCTTCCTGCCAATCAAGGGCAGTTCCTGACAGTGCACACTCCCAGCTCTGCTCCAGCGATGTTTTAAAAGTGCATCATGATGTGCTGCCGGCCCCCGCCCTTGAGGACTCTTCCACCCCACGTCAGGAGCCCTTCGCCGGCCGCGCGACCTGCACCCGCGCTCCTGGCCCTTCGCTGGTCCTCCTCGCTTGTCCCTGTTTGCAAGCGGCACAAGCGTACTCGGAAGACCTTCCTCCTGTTTGTTAAGGAGATGTCGAGTAGCATTCATCCTGGCAGCAGCACTTGTGAAGCCAGAAAGCGCCTCTGGGACGGCGCACTTTGCTGTTTATCAGGAAGGTCACCTCAATGCCCCAGTGGGCAGCTTCCAGCTGATGTAGCTGTGCTCTCCTTCATGCCAATGGGACAAGATACAGACACCAAGATACAGATTCAGACCCTTTGCTGCAGTATTTAACCTGCCCTGGACTTCATACCTTCTAACCCTCTCAGTGAGAGCCTATTTTAAAGTAGTATTTTAAGTTGTACGAGTCTAATGAGAAACAAACCCTTCATATGGTTTGTGTAAGCTGGAAATTCTCAAAAATACCTATGACATTTGGGCATCTTTGAAAGTTAGTGGGCCAGCACAGCACTGAGCCAATGCGGCCAACTTTTGTTCTGACCTGAGCACACGTTCCATTTCGGTGTGGGGCTGGTGGTGGGTTTCCATGACCTGCTGCAGAAGTGGTTGGACTGTCCCAGATGGTGTCCCAGTCAAGCTCTCGGATGCTTTTCTATCCTGGGAACCAGAAACGAGCCTTCCAGAAGCAGCAACCTGCCTCTTCTGATTTCAGGTACTCTCATCTTTGTTTCAGCACCTCTGAAAATCAGAAAGGGAGCAACCAGATTTGTAGAGAAAACTCAGGTTTGGTATCTCTTTAAATACCTGTCTCTGCCATGCAGAATCACAGGCTAGCTTTAAAATTGTGGCCTGAATAGGGAGTAAACGAGTGCTCAGCTCTCTGTCTGTCTCGCTTAGCTGCCGCAGGAGTGACAGGCCCTGCTGACGGTGGCGGGAGCTCTTGGGAGGTAGCAAAGTCCGCGAGAGCTGGGCAGGAGCAACCGACTCACAGGCATGGGACGAAATGAAGAGCCAACAGGCAGCAATGGGTGCAGCGCCCGGCAGACCTGAGCCGGGGAGCTTGTGGAGACAGGAGCTGTCACACAGATTTGTGCTTTCTCACTGCTTTAGTTATCGGGCACTTCCAAGCAGAGTGACTTGTCATTTGCAGGGGAAGACCAGCCCGCTGGCTTTCCTCTGCAGAAGTGTCTATGAAAAGCCTGGGCAAAGCGCACCTTTCTTCACAGCATAGCTCTGTTTGTGGCTTCCTTTTCAGCAATAAAAAATCCATATGTCCTTTCTTGACAGATGCTTCCTTCACTCCTCCTGAACCACAGGTTCTCCATGTACAGAAGAATGATACTACCAGTGAACCAAAATTTTGCCTTCATAATCTGCAGTTTAATAATCATTTAGCCAGCCCCTCATAACGTGTTCACAGAAAGCTTTTGGCAGCTCCTCTAAAAACAAATTTCTTCAAGTCTTTTGCAAAAGGGCTCTTCAGCAAGAATGGTCTTGATGTGCTGTACATGTTGCTCTTGAAGACTTGTGTGATGACTCTAAATACTGCACTTCACCTGCAGGATGTGTATTTGCAAAGGTACAGGAGCCAATGTTTCCATGCCTGTGTTTGTACAGCACAACAACAATTTATAACCATCAGCCCAGGACACTAATGACATAAGGGTCTTGTCACCTAAGCCCCCCCCCATCTGGATAACAGGGACAGATAAACTCATCCAAAGGGTTTCAGTGAGCTGGAAGTGCCCTGTGTCTTGCCCATCATGAGGGTTCTTTAGCAGGATCAGGTTCCATTTTGGCATCCTCAATTAGTTGCCTAAATTTTACATGATATGAACATAGCCCATAAGGAGTAGAATAGGAAAGTAATTGTTCAGATATTGTCTCTTTCTTGATGAACGTCAGCAGAGCTTGAGGCTCTGCATGTCCATTTTTGATGGCAGAGGAATTAAGGTGAGTACTTTGCTATTGTCTCTACCATTTCTTTATACAGCACAATTTATTTATATTTAATTCTATAAATATATGATATATTTGTATTTATTTGTTTGGCAGCCTTTGAAGAGAAAGGGTTATCAAAAGAAGAAGCCATTGACAAATGGCTTGCAAGGCAAACCTCTACTTCCCACATCTGAGCTAAGCAATCAGGACGTGTTTTTTCTGTCTTTCTATCTAACCAAGGGCAGAAGAGCATCTCCAAAAAATCGTGGCAGTGACTGCTGAGCAGCTGCTGGTACTGGCAGTCAACAGTGCTGGGCAGTGCTGCCACAAAGGTGTTTGCAGAGACGTGTTGCTGCGTGTATGTGAGCTGAGTGTAGCTTTTCAAGTATCTGCCCCATGCTGCCCAAACGCTTCAAACACTCCACCCTCAGGCTTGCAGGACCGGCCTGCTCATGTCTGAAGGAAATGATACATGAACTTGCTTAGGTGCAACCAGGTGAGCAAGAAACTATACTCAGGCAGACCTGGCTAGGTGGAAATCATTGGCCAGGAGACGGAGGTGGTCAAAGTGACCCCCAAAATAGCTGACATCAGTGGTATATCTCTCTTTATCCATCTTCTGAGCTGTGCACTTAAAAAGTTCATGTAACTTTCAATGTCTGGCTCAATTTGGTCTCTGAAGTGAGCGGCTGTTTTATTTCTCTGCAGCAAAGTTAACCACCAAAGAATTTCCAGCATTGAAGAACTTGCTTGCTCTGTCTTCATTACTTCGCCTAATCAGAGATGTAAGATGACCATTTTAGCCTCATTCTCTGCCAAATAACATCACTGTGGTCAATTAGGAGAAAAACTTTTGTAAGAAGTTGAGTGTGAAGGGTGCACCGATGTGAGGAAGGAGCCGCTCTGAACCAAGCCTCTGTCTCTGCCCTGGGCTCCTGGCCCGTGTTAGCTTGTACATGTTGTTTATAGCGGGATCCTAAATAAGCGGCGGCATCAGCCCTGGAGAATAAATCTTCATCCCAGTGTGTTGGACGGTGCTCTTGTGAAGCGAATGAGATGTGCATATATATTAACTTGTTTCCCTGGCTTTCAGGGCTTGTTTAGGCAGAGGTAATACGCACAGGTAAAGCCACCTGCAAAGTGAAATGGGTGCTTTGTCTGCCCCAGGGCCTTGGCAATCTCAGGGGCTGATCCCACATCTTGGCCAGCACCCTTGCCACTTGCAGGGCTACAAGCCAAACTCTGTCTGGGAGGGTGGAAGGAGTTTGGGATGCTGATGAGGACCAGTCCCATGGATAACGACAGAAGTTGCCAGCTTGCTCAGGCACAGCTGCACTACCGCACAAAGCAGTGCTGTCAGCCGGTAACAAATTAGCTGCCGCAAGTAACTCCACTCTTGCTTCACCCTTCAGTCTCCCTCCATCATGCCTGGCAGCTCCCTTTCCAGCATGGCTCCCAGGGCTGGGATGCACAGCCTCGACACGGTCCCAAACATCCACTTGGAAAAAGCTGCTGTGCTGACGCTGCCAGGTTCCTATCTGGCGAAAGCCAACCCTAATTACAAAAGACAAGCAGCAGGAGCGGTCTCTGCCACTGGGTTTTCAGCGATGGAAATCATGGCCTGTTCTACCAGTGCCTGCCATGAAGGCTTTAAGCTCTCCTCCCTCCTGTGCTGAGCCCGGGGTCTCCTCACCGCAGCTGAGGATGCTGAGGGTAAGCGCTCAGTGAGTCAAAAAAAGAAAAGGTCAGCGATGGGTATTTTTCACCATAAATAGAAAACGTTTTCTCCCCAGAGAACCTGTCCCTACAGACGGCAACACCTATCTGTGGACAGCTAGATTTGGATGCTTTACCCTCAAACTGAATCAGTTCCACTCTGTCCGTCACAGCTGTAATTACCCCCCTCACACCCTGACACCGTCACCGGCTGGGACAAAGCCTGTAGCATCTGGGTCAAAGCCACGGGCAAGGGAATAGAAAAAACTCCACCAATTTCCACGTGCTTTGGTTTCTGCGCTGAAGGAATGTCAGAGCAACCACGGTTTCAAGAACATGTCGGCAATGTGGTGTATATACGTGTCAGGAAAGTCACTGGCAGCCTGGCGCAGTGATTCTTTGGGGAATGCTGCTTGTGACAAAGCTAGTGGTGTAAGAAGCAAAGGGAGGAAATGTCTTAGAAATTATTGGAACTTGCTACTTCCAAGTGAAACGCTTCTGCTTCTACCCCTTCCAATCTTTATTTTTCATTTGGAATGTAATTAATGTATGGAATTGTTTTGAGGCAAAAAGTTACACATTTGCACTAAATAAAATGAAGCATTTTATGAACAAAAGGTTATAAGCCAATACTTACTATCCACTTAGATAAAGTATTCCCTCTTCATCCTGATTTGCTTGGGGGAGGGAATTAAATGCTACAAAAGTTTTATGGATGAGATACCTGTGCCCAGCTCAGCTTGATTTTTTTCTTGTTGTCTTCAGGCTAGTGAGGAGGAGGGTCAAGCATTGTTCCTATTGTTCCGCATACAAGCTCTATTCTAACAACAGATTTATGTGTCTCCTCCATCCCCAAGCCTGCTAAAAATAAGATTATGTTTTGTTCATTAATCTCAACAAATTGTGTTCTGCTTTGGCCAGCAAAACAAGAGGTATCGCTTTTACGGTGCCAGAGCTCAAGAGAAGTAACAACACAAGCACGCTAGGTCAATAAAATGCACTTTTTATTCTGTATCAATGAAAATATAGCCACATGTAAATAAAGACGTGTGGAAAAAAAAAAAAATCAACGTTGATCCTCCCTGAAGAAGAACAGTTCATTGTGCTAAAACCCATAATCCTTTGGGTTAGAAACAGTTGTCTGCCAATGCGTTAAAGTGACCCACAATTTCCTTGTTGTTGAATTTTTAGCGAACAGAAAAGTGCAACAAGAAGCTCGCTACAGATTAACCGATTTCAATCGACCACACATGGCAATGTCCACAAGTGACAGCGTAGCCACGTTTAACCGGCGCGTTCCCATGCATTCCTCCTCGGCAGTCACGCGAGTGGTCAGGGGAGCATCCGCTCTGTATGAACTGATGTGTGATTTTCAGTAGAAGGATGGTCCTTCCTTGATGTAATTCATGATCACTTTGCAGATTTCGGATATGGTAGCAGAGGTGCATTCTTTTTAGAGCTATTCAGTTTCAAATGCTTTATTTTTTTTCTCTAGGTTTTTATAAGCTTCCTGCTGTCAAAATACAGTTCTCAATTGCTTTTGTAGAAATAATCCTGAAAGGCAGAGGCATTTAAAATCCCCCCCCAAATCCTCAGTATATTAACAACAGCAAAAAAGATAGCTGGGCTGTTCAAAAATATCATCAGTAACATGAATGCCATTTGCATTGGCTAGTGTACAAAGAGCAGCAAGTAGTAACAAAAGAAACATTATCCGAGCAATAACCCTTTCCCCCAATTTCTCCCTTGCAAAAAAAGAGTTTTCCCAAAATATTTTTCCTCCCCGCAGTCCAGTGTCTGTGAATCACATATACATTCAAAAGCTGCAGTTGCTCTGTAAATCAGTTTTTCCAATACGAGCTTTTAAAACCAGTTGTTTTGCCCAACTTCTCCATGAGGGTTGCACAAACGCGATGATACCAGCTGGTGCTTTTTTTAGCTAATGGGACACCTCGAAATTTGAAATCAAAACTAAGGACGTCAGGGTAAAAAAGGAGGCTTTAAAGCCCACTATGCTTTGCTTGGGAAGAAAGTCCTGCTAATGTTAGTGGGACGATTCCCACAAACCAGCGTTGCAGGATCGTCCCCGGTAGGTGCTCAGGGGTGCAGAGCGAGGTGTCGCAGCACAAGCACGGGGCAGTGAGCGCTGGGCTGGCCACGCAAGGCTGCCTGCTCCCAGGGAAAGAAAAAACCCGCGTATCGGCCATGCAGCTGCGTTTCAGCAGAGGAAAAGAAAGAGAAGGCAGGTTCTGCCTAGGACGGGTGCTCAGAACAGACCGTGTGGGTACCTCGCGAGGGCAGGCGAGGGGGGCTTTTTAGGTTCAGCCTCTCACTGTGCAGGCTGGTATAGCAGCTCCTGGATCAGTTTAGTTTTCGATTGTCGTTTGGGGTGAGGGGAGAAGCCTAGGAAAAAAAGCTAGAAAAACAGTACAACATTTTGACTGTAACGAGGTCCTCTGTGATGACGACGATTCATTTAGAAAAATCTCCACCTGCTACTAATTGCGAGAATACTGTGAGCATGCTGTTACGGGGATACTTCACCAGATGCCGTTGGGGAGCTGGGGGTGCACAGGGACATACGCAAGATCACGCCCACCCCTCATCCCCCTTTCCTCCTATATTGCCCAGATTTTTCTTCCTTTAAGAGCCTGGGATGACTAGCTGCCTAAACGTAAGTGGGAACTCATAAGCATTTCAAAGGGATGGGGGAGGCAGGGCAGGAATCCTAAAGCCCATGCCAGAACTCCTGTGGCCCTCATGGAGCCAGAACTTCACCCTTCAAAGCCTGTTCTGGGGTGGGGGCTACGCTTCATGAAGTCCTGCGCATCTGCTCCTTCCCTGTGTGATGCTCTGTTCCACCCCAGGCGTGGACGGACGTGAGGAAACACAAACAGGACCCCAAAGTTGAGCACGTCAGCCCACGTCTGAATCAGCAATGCTTGGATGCAGGGATGGCAGGGTAGGATTCAGAGTCTCATAGTACCTGGTGCACAGCCTCCTGTCTTTGTCATCATCTCTCTCTGTGGTAGCAATTATAACTTTATTTTTAACTGTGCTGCTCCCCAGAGAGAGTTTGCACAGCTTATGTACAGATCTGGCTGGTACAAGGATATTCTAGACAGTCATGAATTTTGAGCAGCTACTTTGGATGGAAATTACTGACAGTTCAGACACTGAGAATAAGTCCTTTGGATTCAAATATGTATTAATTAAAAAGTGCCCTTTCCCTGTTCGGTTTAGCTGATTTTTATAGCAATTTACCTTGATGTCCCAATCTTCAAACACACCCTCTACATTTCTGCCTGCATTCAGCACGCAGCATTTTGTAGGGCATGAAATCTTGGACCTATTTGCATTAGACAGGGGCCTGAAATTAAAATTCTGGTACCCACATTTCTCAGTTTTGAGAAAGCTCAGCCCACGCTGGAACTCACTGTCCTGGTCCCTCTGCGAGAACTGGGTTAGAGTTAGAGAAATTAATGGAAAGATTTCCACTGACCTTCATAAGAACATGTACACAGGATGCTTGAAGTCTGAAAATATTTACCTCCAAAATGAAGAACCCAATTTAGAAGATCTGCTGAGACCACTTTACTGAACCACTCGGTCACTGGCTGGTATTTAAGCAGGACATTAACAAATCAGCCCTAACTGCAATTCCTATTAGCATATTATTTCTTCTGAACACAAAGAGCAAAACAGATCATTACCTCATTAAATCTGCTGATGCAACATTACTCAATCAATCTTCCCATTTCTACAAGTTGCTAGCCTAATAATCTAGGCAAGAAAAAATGAAGTCAAGGAAGGAAGGAAGAGAGAGAGAGAGAGAAAGAGAGAAAGAGAAAGAAAGAAAGAAAAAAAGAAAAAGAAAGAAAGAGAAGAGATAAACAAGCAAACAAGGAAGGGAAATACTGCTTTTCATTGTGGAAAATATTCTGCCTCATATTACATAGCTTTCAAAACATGCAGAACTGAACACAAGATACGCAGCTACACCTGCACGTAAAAGCCCCAGGCAGGTGCTATATGCATAACAACAGTAAAGAGGTATGTAAATGTAAAGTTTACGAAGCATATCATGTCTTAATTCATGTGACACCGGTGTGCAGTACTAGTGGGATTTTGTTACCTAAACTGCGCTGATAAGGCATTGGAGCTTTCGAGAGTTAGCAAGTGTATTTTTACTGCTGGGATGTTTTCCTTAAAAATACGGTGAACCTTTATCTCCACTGCACCCCCGCAAGCTGCAGGTTTACTGTGATGTCCCACGTCCCTTGCAGGGCCACAGCTCTCTTAGAGGGCGGATGATCGACAGGCCGTGACAAGCAAGGAAGGGAACCAACCTGTCCTATGAGAAATACTGCAAGGCCAGCTTTAGGAGCATCTTTGAATCACTGTGGAACTAGTGGCAGGGGAAATACATTGAGGTTAGTTGTGAAATTTGTCCATGCTAGTAAAACAGTGCTAACTAGTACCTTCGGGGAAACGTGTTTTGCGTGCAAGTTTTCTGGGGAAGCCGATGAGCCAGTTCTGCACTCCACAGACACGAGCCTTAGTTCCCCTTGTCTGAGTACAGGGATTTTATTGGGACAGTTGAAAGGTACATTTACAGAGTTGCTTTGCACTTCAACGCTAATGAGCTTTTTCACTGGTGTCAATAAATTCTCCCGCCCGCCAGTTTAGCGTTCCTTTGGCATGCACTGCCAGATAAACCCTTTATTGTCTTTCTGGTAGCTTGCCCAATTCCCACAAGGCAGATTTTTAAAACCCAAATCCTGCCTTATTGCTAGCTACTGCCTCTCCCACTCGATAAATTGAATTTACTACTTGATAGAATTACGCAGTTGGTGGCACTCAGCCCTTCCTTTAAGTCAAAAGAAAATGTGGCTGGGAATCTACAGAGCATCAACGGGCAGTAGGAAGAGTTGGGAGGTGCCACTGCAGCCTTGCATCCACAGTCCTTTGCTAAGAGCCGCATCGTGGGAGGACCCTGAAGAACAAAAACTCTTCTGTTACTGATTTCAGGAGAAGGACGTTCACACTGATGCACTGATGACCCCAAAGCGATGAGCTTTGAACGTGCAGTGAGTGCAATGGGGTTTAAACTACTAGTTTAGGTGACATTTCAGGTCTGTAATTTTTAAGTACCACCTGACTGAGCTTGTTTATAATGCCAGGACTCCTAATTACACCTAAAATAAAAAAGAAGCTGTTGCCAAACAGCATTTGATGATACAAGTGAAGAAGGCAGTAATTAATCCTGCAGGGACAACAGAGGACTAATTAGAAGCAGAGCACAAATTTTGTTTTGCTTTAGAAAAAAGAAACTTTTTCCATGAGAGCTCGGGTAAGACACTGCACTGCGACCTCCGACTAACGGTCCTGGCAGCAGCCCCGGATGCAACTGGACTCCCAGCTGATCAGCCAGAAAGCGCAGCGTACCACACCGCTCCTCGCCTGCTTGCAATGAGCCATGAGTGTCCTCTCCTCCCCCACCAGCCGGAGGAGGTGGACGCCGGCACAAACGGGTGTTTTTTCTAGGAAAACAAAGTGGTGACAAAGAAAAGAGGTGCAACATCTTGGGAAATTCTTCTGAAACCAAGCCCAGGACAGGAAAGCGCCTGTGTGTCCTGGCATAGCACACATGGAAATGTTGAGCAGAGCCCTAGGGTCTGCCCAAGGAAATGAAGAGGACTTTTGCTAGACATGGCATCAGTTCAAAGTGCCGTGGGTGGTGAAGTCCACGTAAGTTGAAACCGGAGGAGGAAATGGTCACACATTGCAGATGCTGGACCGAGCGTGAAGCTGGTGTCTCCCTCGAGTTCCCCCTCTCAAACTGGCTCATTAAAAACCATAAACACTCCGATCCTTGCTGTTCTGTGGAACACTGTACTGTTCAAGATTGTACAAAAGGGCCATAAATAAAATAAAAATGAAGGGCATAAAATAATGCACTGAGAATGGCAGAAGGCTTGCCCTGGTAGTCCTGTTTAATTTGGAGACTTGCTGCTAAGCCACAGATTGGAAAGGATTTTTTGAGTAACCCTGTGAGGCATCATGGATATGGAGGAGGTTACAGAGTCTGGAAAAATAGCTTTTCAGTTAAATCAAATAGGGCTATGTGTAAACCTTGGAATGTGCCTAGAAAAGCAGGGAATAAGCCTGGGAATGGGGCTGGGGGCAGACTCCAGGGTTGTGCATGGGCCCCATGGACGTACCCAGACCCTTTGGACAAGCCCAGGCCATTTCAGCAATGGTGCCCACACACTGACGGTGAGAAGAGCAGGCTGAATCCAGAGGGCTGAGAACCACCCTCAGATCCAGCCACTAATGAGAAACCTACTTGCCACTGCCCTTCACACGTTTCCTATGGCCTTGGATGTGCACGTCTGCCAGTGCAACGCTGGAAACCAGCTCAAATGCTATTGATTTTTTGATGGCATTTTCAGACACTGTAATCACCTTTCACTGGGCTGGGGAAGAGGCTGGAAGAGGGAGTGGGTGTTGCTGATGCATCCGTATTAGCCCACGGCTTCCAGAAACTGCATGGTCACCCAGACGTTTTTCTCAGTGTTTGGCATCAAGTGTGGATGTTAGCTGATGCCCAGTGAAGGGCTTCATTTATTTATAGGCCATAGTTTTAGAATATGCCAGATTTCTCTGGTGTCCGCTTGATGACTATCAGCTCTTAGAAACATTTGTTATCTTGAAAATTGGCACCACGTTCCTCAGTATGGTATTTACATTGAAAACCAGAAAATAATGGAACATAACTAAGAACCTTCACATTTTACCTCCTCTCTATTTGTGCTATTAAAATCTACAGAATCACCAAATGATAAAACAACATAGCCTGGAAATCATTCAGTCCAACCCCTCTGCTCAAATATAGAGTCCATACAGTTTGGATACTATATGCCCCCTTCCGACAGGTCTTTGGCAAGCGGGAAGAGCTTTGGCTCTCCTGAAGCCCACATTTTCCCCTAAGGGCATCTATATTTGAGTATCCTTTAATGGCCCTTCCCTGTCCCAAAGCTGTCACCCCAGAAAGGGCGGCCAACCTCATCCTTAAACACCACCTGAAGTCTGCCAACTTCCAAATAAATAAATTATGAAGACACAAACAGCCAATATGCAGAGACTAGTAAGTATTGACTTAATTGGAATATTGTGACCGTTTTTGGATACCATTCTTTACACCCTTTCTTCTCCCTCTCCCCTCTCTCCTCCCATTGCACGGTCTGGGCAATTGCCTGACCATTGGTCGCTCTCTGTCTACCTTGGAAGCTCTTCACTACAATTTTTCTCTTTGTTGGACATTTCCAAGCCTTGGCCTCTTTCTTTTCACCGCATGACACAGCAATAAGACTCCTCACATCCTTAATACCCCAGAGCAGCCAAAGATCCCACACAGGTGGCAGTCTTTCACTGTCCAAAAATTGCCTGGTGATTCCCCTCTGTGCCAGGGCGTTGCGCATCGTGATGAAGAGCATCTCCACTGCTATCTGCCTGTGAAAATGGGGGTCCCTGGACTACCCTGCCACGGCATTGGGTAAACAGTTAAAAAGTTAATAACCTGATCACCACAGGCCAAGAATTGAGTGCCTGAGTGCCTTTATGGAGCTCTCATTAGCAGTTCAGGAGCTGAAGACTGTTTCTGGTGGCATGCGGAGACATTTCAATGTTCCCTGTACTGTTAGTCACCTGTATGAACGTGCTTCTGCGCTGGCAACATGGTACGTGGTCTCTTTTAGAGGCATCTTTTTATACAACCGGGATCAGACTGGGAGCTTGAGTTATGGGTTGGATTCGCTTCATTTACCCTCTAGCAGTCTACAAATCAAGTGTTTAATCTGAAGTCGTTACTCTACAGTAAATGATGAGGGACTGGCAACTCCGGAGCACGATTTATCCCACCTGTCTGAAAGACTTGTCTTAAACGGGTCAGTTCTGAGTCCCTATTCCAAATGGGTAGGTATACATACATATGGTGTGTCTATACATCCTTTGCAGGCAGGCAGAAATATACTCTGTCGCTGCTCGGTCTGAACTGAATGTGCTCTGAACCAGATACACAGTCATGTCACTGGCGGGGGCGGGGGGGGGGGCAGGCTGAGCCCAACCTAATACAAAATCCTTTTTATAGGGCTTTTAATTAAGGCTAATTGATGTATTTGTGGCGGACAGCCAGCCAGAGAGTCGGTGCACACCAATAGTCTCAGACTGTGGGCCAAGCAAGCTTACATCTCCAAGCAGAGAATAATGAAGAAATGCACTTATCTGCTTTACAGACAACGGATAAAAACTTTGTGAGAATATTGCCCCAGACACCTCGTTCCACCTGCCTTGCATCAGGAGGCTGATTAACATAACATAATAAATTAATATAATTTATTTATCATGGCCTGGTCAAGCTCTTTTTGAATGCTTCTGTCATTTGAATATTCAAAATCAATATATGCCTTCTTGTCCCACTGTGCAATACGAGGTCAATTTTCTGTATGACTAAACGCACCCTCAGCAAGGATGATTTTATTTTGTTTGTCATCTGTTAGGTATCACAAAGCTGATCTTTGCACAATATTCTTTGTCAGTAAGAAAATTTGCTGCTTTTCTGCCAGAAATAATGTGGACTTCTTGTCTATTTTAGCTCCATTTAGCATATTGCTTTAAGAATGTATTTAATTTTGAAATGCACTACAACATATTAAAACCAACCAAACTCGTAGAGATCATGTTATCCATTTGTACCAAAAAAATAAAGGGAAAGTTAGAAAAACTATTCCCAGACGTGGAAATCTAGCTGGACCAAATTTTTCATCCCTGTAGGCTCGACAGGAAAGTGCTGCTCTGGTGGCACAGACGTAGGTGAAGCACTGGGGCCATCCAGGAAAAACGGATTTCTATTTCCTTCCCTAAATTCCCTGAAGGAAATCAGGGCGGATCCAGAAATGCCAAGAAAAACGCAAACTGCTGCTGTTTAGTGCTCAGAGCTCTCACTGCAGCTCGGGACGGGAGAGTCACAGAGCCCGGGCTGCCACGGAGAGACGCCCGTCTCCCAAGGAACCCCACGTCTCAAACCCTCTCTAACACGTATGTTAGCAGCAAGGCAATAAAGCAATATAGATCCCACAGACCTGAAGATATGTGTTAACACAGGAGCTTCTGGTACAAAAAAAGAACTGAAGAAAAGCCTTTAGATACAGCCTGTTAAAAACAACGGTAACAAAACCTGTTAAAACCCTCTTTTGTAAGAAAATGGTATTTGAACGCTTTTTTTAAAAAAAACAGGTATCACTTCGATGCCACCTCACTTACTTAGGAAAAAAATATTTATTTTAATAAACAATCTGTCTGATTCTGACATCCAAAAAGATAGGTTTGGGTTTTCTAAATTGTCAAAATCCAAGTAAAAAAGTGTCAATTCATTATAATTCATCTCTCTACCTCCTCACTCCCAAATTCCATATTAAACCTTTGGCTTTTTATTTTCCCTTCCATTTCAGGATGTCTTTTTCACCCAAAAGCCTCCAAGCTATTTCATGAGCACAACATCTGTTTTCTGACCCATGCAAACGATGACGTCTGTATAACCGTTTCAGTTACTTCCAGAGCGACTGCTCACGGCTTGCAAATAGTGCAACGTTACTTCTGCAGCTGCCAGTTCTCTAAAATTGTCCTGGGATCCAAAATACACCTTAAGGTCCAATACGATCATCAGATTCAACCTTCAGTTCACACCTGTGTAACAGGATTGCCTTCCATGTGGTGGTAAATGAAGACTGAATTTGAACCTAGCAATGAGCCCGAACTTTGGTGCCAGCAGCATCGAGTCCCTATAGTTGTGCTACTTCTGCAGAACAGGGAAAAGAAAAATGGGCAAAGCTTAAGTTTGTCACTTCCAGGGTCAGCTCTGCTCTAACCCCTGTCCCCTGGCAAAGACAGAAAGATGGAGAAAAGGATTTACAAATACAAATTCAGAAGAACTGAATCTTCACTACAAGAATTAATTTTTTTCAGTTGTTATCCTGAAGTGCTGTTCTATCTCGTATATGTAATATTACACAAAAAAGCTATTAAAGGTACTCTAGTTCATTTGCTTTGCAAAGTGTTTACTTTTCTGTACACATTTTATTTCTATTCCGAAGTCTAGAACAATAAAATCCACTTGTGTGCAGGTAAAATGCTTTGAACACACAAAGCACAAGGTAAGTGCTAAGAATGCTGCTACCAGCATCTGGCAGGAACATCTGTACAGCTCTGGAAAGGAAAGGAAAGGAAAGGAAAGGAAAGGAAAGGAAAGGAAAGGAAAGGAAAGGAAAGGAAAGGAAAGGAAAGGAAAGGAAAGGATGCAGCCGAGAGCTCCCTCCACGCGGCGTGTAGCTGCTTGAGCACTGGCTGAGGTGGAAGAGACACGTTTGTGTCTTTATTGCACTTAATGACTATAGATGGTTGCCCTCAGTCAAGCCTGAACTACAAGACTATGACTCATGCTTCTTTAACAGAAAAGGAACGCCCCAGTCAGCAGCACGCTCGATCGCATCATGCACGACTGCGAGGGGACGGGAAGGCTGAACCAGCACCCCGGTAACAACTCCATGAAACAACATGTAATGCCCCGATCATGAAATTTTGGAGGCAAAGTGCTTCATAATTGTACAAGCCAAATTTTCAGAGCAGTAGCCACCAGAGTGAATCCCGCAAATGGGGCCTCCAGCTGCACCCCCAGCACACGGGGCCTGGCACAGCCCGTCTGCAGGCTGCATTTACCACGTCTGCAAGATCCCCGTCGCGCTGCTGCCTCGTACAACGTACGAGCTGGTTCCACGGAACTTGCAATGGGCAATATGGGAATATCAGAGTCAAAGCAGCACTAGGAGAAGTGGATCTGGAAACACCGTACTTGTTTCATGAGCCTGGTATTTTAAACTATTTACAGCTTTTAGCCACTACACATTTTAACCAGTCGAGTTGCACGTTCTTGAACTGTAATAGACATTCCAGGCTCAAATAATTTTCAAGGTCAGCTTAATCCTGTTACATGTTCTCTCATTGTAAAGTGGCACAAAGTTACACCTGACTCACAAGATAAACCTAAATAGAAATCCCTTTGCATGCCATGCAGTTCTATCTAGCATTAATACCAGTTACAGAGAAAAGAAGTCCTTCACAAAGGAGAGGAATGCCACTAAGGCTAAAGCTTTCTAACAAAGTCACCCCCATTATCCTGCTGGCTCTTTTGCAGCATCACATCGCGGCACATTCATGCTTTCAAGGAACTTTACCAAAAACTGGCCCCCAGACAGCCTGCGTGACTCAGCTATTCACTGGGCAGCTCCGGGCGGCTGCTGTGTGTCTGTCTGAACCAGCAATGCAAGTCAGGCAGGAACAGCCAAACCTTCATAGCTTGGCCCTTAAGCTGTACCCACAAGGTGTGTACATACTCCAGCAGCCTGCAGCAGCCCTCTAACTCCCTGGCCCTATAACCCCCCATCTCCTTCAGAGCAGGGTTTAGCGTAGGACCTTGAAGGTCCTGCTGTTCTGCAGGTGCAGCGTGTCCTTGCCCACCACAGCACGGTTGCAGAGCTACAGATGTGCACTTCGTCAGAACAGCAGCTGCAAAATACAGCTGCAAGTTTTGACAGTGGCAACTGCAGTTGTGGAAAACTATAATGAGCAGGCAACCTAACCACCAGGCTTTGGGAAGAGTTGTCCCTTTTGGTGACTTTTGATTCTTCCTTTTTTCTGTCTATGATTTCCTAAAGAAAGGAACTGGAGAAGGGGTGGAAACAGGCCAGAAAGGAACAGCAAATGAGAAAGACCATCATCTCCCAAAAAGCCTCCGTGAATTGACACAAGAGAAGCAACGACTTCTTTGGCTTTCCTATGAATTTTGGGGGGTTTAGGGGTTTGGATTTCACAGTGGGAGATACGTTCACCCTAAGATGCAGGTTCCTAATTGCCACTACTGCAAATGATGGGTTGGTTTGCAGGGTTTTTTTAAAGTTTTTCAGGAATCAATTTAGTTTCACTTAGTTTCCTAATGTTAAGTAATGGATCTGGTATTGGTGTCTGGTAGGGATGCCCACTAATTATAAACATGCCTTTTATTTACCTGATTAATAGTGATGCCTTGTGGTACATATATGTTTTACTCCAGGCACTTTCGAAAATATGGGATCTTGATGCAAGAGGCCATTTAAGCGTGGTGGGGAAATCCTTCTCTGAAGGAGCCATTGCATTCTGCTGTGCTGGCCTCAAGCCGTACCGGCAACAGCTCTGAAGCTGCCGTGGCCATTTCTGCTGTGCATCACGTGTGTCTGGATTCAAAACCAGTGCAAACAGAGAGGCAAAAAACCCCACCACGCTCAGGTGCAGACCCAGGCAGAGTCCAAAAATCTCAGCTCCAAACAGAACAAACAGGATCTAGTGCCAGAGCCTGCCCTGGTGCAGCCCTGTGAAGCCAGCAGTGCCGCGTGGAGGGCGATGCTCCAGCCTAGGCGGTGGAGACGGGGTCTGAGCATGGTTCAAGACTGGGAGATGCTGATGGGAGCCAGCTAAGAGGAGGATCAGAGCATCTGACACAGACCTAAGGGCCTTAGTTCGCGTGACGACTGGCTGTGTGGGCACTGCAAGCCTGCTCTTGAAGCGTGCCCCCCCATGCACTGAAACCTTCCACAAGTCCAAGGCAGGAGCAGCGGGCAGCACCCTAGGGAGGGTGTCACCTCCCCAACACACCCACCACTCTCCCACCCCAACACTGTCATCCAGGTGCCTTGGACTAAAGTGAATTCTATCCTGACTGGTTATTTTCTCTCTTTCTCAACAGCAGTTGCAGACTGAGAAACATCCTCAGAAAAGAGAGTGGAAGGGGATTAACTGCAGCCTTTTAACTTCAGGCTTTCAAACCTGCTCACACGGCTCCCGAGGAGCTGAACTTCGATTGTTCTCTCCCTTGCTCAGACCTTGTGCAAAGTCTTTCTGCCAGGGGCAATGGGGGGGACAGAGGGAGAGCAACCTCAACCCTGCAAAAACGGGACATCCTAATGAAGATACTGACAGAACCAGACACCGTCGCTGAGTGCCGCAAAGAGAAGCTACATAATGTTACTCTAACAGTTCAGTAAAAATGGCATCAGTAAAAGGAGGCTTTCAAGAAAGAAGTTGCCCCCAAACACACAGGGAGTGCAGCTGAGAGAGTTTCTGTTAGTTTCGTTTTGTACATAAATCACCATTATTATTTCTTACTTACGATGTTAAAAGAGCAGGAGGATACTTGAAAGAAAAGGCTGTGCATGCACAATACCCACACGAATAAATTCCAGTGATCCACCCCAGCACCGGACACGGTGCCCGTCCCTGGCCACTGAGCTGAGCCCTCCCTTTAGGAGGAGTAGGGGAATTCATCACCAAATATACAGTATATCATAATGGAATGATACCGGGAAACAATACTAACTGGAGTCTGAATCCGTCCTCCACGTCATGTTAATCTACTGTTTAACTCGGCAGAAGAGACAGTGAGGAAATAAAAGCTCAATTCACCCAGCCTGAGATCAAAACTGTCATGGCAATATTGGCAGGTTAGACCCTGATTCTTTAAATAGTACATTGCCTTTGTTAAACAAAAGTCATTCTTTTATTACATAATAGAGATTATAAATAAATGTAAAGTGTGCATGCAGTCAACTGCATATTATACAAGCAATATCTATGTTAATAATTGTTTTCTTTGGCAGGCCAGAATCCAGCTGGACATGCAATATTTACATATCAAAATCCTTGGTGTGTTCAAGTCATATTGGATGCAAGTGAAAATATATATGTATATATATTTACCGTATACACACACACATATATATGTATAAAGGTATATATACACCTCTGCATATATACTGTATACATATATACACATAGGTATATGCTAAAAGTGGATTTCATCTTTTTCTGATTCAGGTGATGCAGGCCTTGAAACACTAAAAATATCCTGACAGGGTATCTGGGGGGGCCGCTGGGGTGATAAATGAGACTTGGGGGAAGAGATCTGGGGTACGTTCTTTTCGGACAATATTTTTAAAATTTCTGCCACCTGCTTCTCAAGGGCAGCCATCCTACTGCTTAGCAGCTGGATATCTTCTTTGAGTTCGTGCTTGACTTCCTGCAGCGTGGTTTGTAAGGCCTGCTCAGGAATAGGGTAGAAAGGATGCCTAGCATCAGCCTGAATGGGGCTGTGCTCCAGGGGGCTGCGAGTCTCACCAGCTTTATCCAAGCGAAGGTCACTTTTTGTTATTCCACTGTCACAAGAGTCTGTTTTCCTCAGTGGGTTTTTATTTACACCGTTCTCCGAGTCATTGCACTTGGGGTCGTCGGACAGCAGCCCCATGGACTCAGCCTTCGTGACGTTGTTCCAGTCCTCCTTCTTCTCCTCGTGGGTCCCCATCGTGTTCTTCAGTCGAAGCCATCCTTTCCCGTTCCCGTTTTTCATCCGCATGGGGCTGTTTACTTTGAGACATTTTTGGTCTCCGTTTCCGTTTGGCTTGAGCTCCATTGCATCCCTGTTGTTCTGCTTCACGGCCTCACTGGTTTTCATGTAAGCCAGGGACGTCTGGATGGGAGTGATCTGCGACACGGTGACCACGCTGGTGCCTGTGATGGAGGCCCCGTTCTGCACGCTCCGGCTTTCCACCTGAAGCTGGTTCCTTTCTGGGTCGATGTGGGTTGAGCCTTGATTACGCATCTCCTTTTGCTGTTTGAATTTCTGGAAGAGTTTCCGCACAGGGTGGTCCACAGGGATGCTCAGCGTCACCTCATTCTTCTGGCGCAGGCGCTCCTCTTCTTCCTTCTTCACATCGCTGATCTTCCGGAAGATGATCTATGGGGGATAAACCCAGAACAGAGTCAGTATCCAAAGGACGTCGCATAAGGCACACGTTACTGGGAGATGGGGAAATAGTACCGAGAAAACAGAAAACTTCCTTTCTATCTTAATTTCTTGTAGTGAGTTCAAATGGAGCCGATGAAGACACAGTAACCTCAGATACATGCGACTACATAGATACATATATATACACACACACTTTCTTAAAAGTATAGATTAAAAGTGGGTTTCACCTTTATTTTTGATGCAGAAGCTGATAGAGCCTTGAAGAACTAAAAATATCCTGACACCAAGAGAAGGAAAGAAATTGAATAAAGAGAAGACAGAAAGTGAGCAAGAACCCAAATACCGTGATACCTACCTACCCATTACTCACACTCATACCAGCGCCGTCACTATCTTTAGTACAGACCAAAAGGAAACACTAATTCAGTGGAGACTACACAGCTGTAAGTTTAACTCGACGTACACACCCTTCCAGAGACTGGAAAATCCAAACGTGCTCAACACTTTTTAGCTCTGCTTACGGCTAGTTTTATAACAGTGGCTGGAGGGTGCGATTAGGTTCCCCATGTGCTGCGTTGTGTAGCTTCACACAGCAACACAAGCGTTTCCTGGAGAGTTTATATGTCTAATATGTGTGGGTGTTACTGGGAGCCCCACGGAGAAGCACCGTAACGGGGGGTGATTATAAACCCCAGCGATATCCACCGTTTCGCGATGCCATGCCATTTAATGCTGCAGTTACTTCACCCTGCAGCATCTCTCAGGCCTCTATAGAAAAAGCAATCTGAGCCTCAAGCTATGGAAGGATCCACAGAATAAAAACCTTTCTGTTGATTTTATGCATGTTGCTCCTATAAAATCTTTTTTTTTTTTTTAAGGTTCATCCAGTTTTCTTGAACGTGGGGCTGAGGCAGGATAGGGAAACTCTGTTTCTCTGGATGATACTAAAGTGAAAAGCAGCATGTGATTAAATGCAAATATGGACTGTGTAGCCATAGTGTTGGTAAGAAAAGTAACAGAAAGCACCTGCAATACACAAACAAAACTCTGTGACAGTCAGATGCAGGTTTTGAAATATTTGTTTGAGTATCCATATTTCAGTATCTATTTACTTCTTACAAAAAGGCTTCTCACGCCTATCCGTATTTGCAAAGAAATAGTTGCTTTCAAGTCTCACATCTTCAGAAGCAGCAGAGGAGTGCCAAGATGGCTACAGCTCCCTCCCTGCATGAATCTGGGATGAGCTGGACTTCAAAGCTTCGTTAGAGAGCTTTCAAACACATTAAATATATCCTTGTGCGCTCCTGATAGATGCAGCTGCTTACAATAATTTGGAAAGTTAACAAGTTTATTAGAAGCCCAGTTTAAAAAAAAAAACAAAAAACAAAACACAACAGAGAAACGTGGAAGATACTTTCATCTGACTCTTCTGACCTAGATGCAGCAACACATACACTCATTTGGACAGCAAATAAATGCAAGAGAAGTTACCCTTGATTCAAAATGAAGTCATTATATTTAATTGAAGCCACGCTCTCTAAATGAAGATTTGGAAGGTGGGTTGTGTTGTTTTGTTTGTGCCTTTCTTTCCCTGGAGGGCAGCGTGGCACCTCTGGCAGACGATGCAATGCTGAAAGCAACCAGCTGCAAGGATGTGTCCCCAGGACGCGTCTCAGAGACGATGGTCGGTTCCCCCGCCGGTCTCCCCGTCTGGCTGCGCTGCCGTGCCCTGTGCTGTGCCAGGCCAGAGCGGCTGGGTCCCTGACAACATCTGGGGTGGGGAAAGCATCCTCCACCCAGTGTTGCCTTGCTCTGTGGCCATGACCCTGTTTCCCAGCTTGGGCGTCCTCCTCTCCCCCAGCCAGCTTGTGCCCGCAGGTGGTGGCCGGGGGCAGCCGGGGACGCTGCAAGGCAGGCAGCTGCCTGCAGCCTGGCAGGGGCTCGCAGCGCTCCCGTGTCCAGCGCAGCACCGAGCGCGCGGTCGGGAGAGGCACGAGGTGACTCTGACAACTTCTGTCCTGCCAGCTGTTTATAAAGACCAGAACGGCAACAACAAAGACCACAGCACCAGTTTTTGATTCCTCTCCAAACACTTGCACTTCACTGAAAACTACCCTCACCTCCCTTTTTTTCCCCAGTCTACTCTTGTTCTTTCATTTCTCCCTTTTCTCCTCTCGGTTCAAAACTCCTCCAGCCAGAGGTTATCTCCCTGCACACGGAATATAATTACCTGCGAGTGCTGCTGCTGCCTTCTGCAGACGAAAAGCCAAGACTTCGCCAATTTGACACTGCCTGTACCTCACGCTCCTGAAGTGGGCCCTTCTGGAAGCCGGGAAATTGCTCTGTTTTCCTCCGCCGGAGGCTTTGCCCCAGAACCACTCGGCCAGACGTCACTCGGAGGAGCCAAGGCCAGCGGCACGGGGGGCTGAGCCCAAGCGCCGCCGTGCCTCAGCACGGGGCCAACACTGTGGGGGAAGCTGAATGTGTCCCCTGTGGGGATGGGCGGCCAAGGTGCCGAACGCCATCAGATGTTCCTGAAGCCCTGTTGTCACCTCCCCAGGAGGAGATGCTCCTTCAGCCTCTTCTAGCACTCAGGCAGGAGCCTGGCAGAGCTCTTCAATAAATCCTTCCCTCTTTCTCCGCTTGGGATGGAAAGCGTGACACCCTGGAATAATCACAGGCAGTTCCTTTGAAGAAGCAAGCCTGTTGCACTCTGAATTAGCACAGAAAATGCCCAGGGACTCAGAATTCCAGGAGTTAGCTGGGAGTCAAGAATTCAGGATGGATCTGCCTTGGTGGAGCTGCATTTCCAAGGGAGCAAAGGTTGGCAGATCCACAGCCCTGCGCCTACCCTCCCCTGGGCTTTCTCGTGAAACCTGGATGTGTTCACAGGCGTTTGCTGTTTGCCTTTTCACTCTGAAATGCGTAACCAGGCAGACTCCAATATCCCGGCTGACACTGTGAGATTACAGCACGTTGGAGACTGGGGTCTCGGTCCTCGTTCACCCGCTGAACTACTCTGTCACCACGAGGAAACCATTGACCCCCGCGTCATCCCAGGGAGACTGTCCCTTCTTCAGGATGTCCATCCTCAACCAAGGGAGTGCTAAGGCCAGCACAGCAGGGATCTAGTCTTAGTCAGGACTACTCGATATCCTTAGAATATGTGCAAGCAAAAGAAAAGAAAGATCCACTTGTACAGACAAAGAACTGGGGAAAAAATGAGATGTGAATTCTAACAGTAATAGTTGTTTTGCATTACCAGTTTTTTCCATATTAGGAATGTTTTCATGTGGTTGGATTTAATCCACTTCCACAGTGGTTTAACCTAAGCCAGATCAGGATTAAATATGTTTACATGGAGACTTAATTCTATTAATGTCTAATAACTATTACTAGCTATTTTTCTCTATAAATAACAGAAAAACACCTCATGCAATCTGACATTCCTCAGCAAATTGGGAGAGGCTTATTTTGAAATCTTAAATTGGATGAGCTATTTCAGTTGTCCCTGACCCTTTTCAGAGAGGTTACACATAGGCCTGTCCAAAGGTATGTCCCAGGAATAGACACAAATCCCAAAGGAGTTAAATGAATTAACTGTGTGTATAGCACATCTCAAGGAGTAAAGAGCCATACCCCTGCCTCACGGCAAGTGCTAAATTCATTATTGTGATGGAGATTCAGCGTAGGACTTCATTTCCTTTATGGGTGGGATTGTGAAAGACTGCCCCGTGCGACACAAATCCTGTCTTATGAGACTAGGTTCCTGTTTTTCTTGCTTTTACTGTATTTATTTTGGGAAGGAGGGGGAATGGAGGTGACGTTAATTATCAAGCTGGCAAAGCTTAAGTAAAAGTTAACTGATGGCCAGCCCTGGGAACTGAAGTATTTGGGTTATGTTCGAGGCAGGCACAGAGGAGAAAACAGCAACTCGAGATTCTCCATTTGATCTTAACCCCAACCCCCTTTCCCTCCCCACTGCTCCGAGAGGTAACCGGCCATGACAGCGAACGCAGCCCATCGCCACTTCCACAGAGGGACCCGGCTGGTACCTGGCACATCACTGCTGGAGCAGCCCCTGCGAAGGTGCCGGCTGGTGTAACTGAACCCAAAGCTAAGAGCAGACGCAGGCAGCAGTAATGAGGGGCTGGGGAGCCAGTTCAAGGCTGAAGAATACACAAGTTCTCCCATCTACTGCCGAATTAATCAGTAAAGCTGTGGCCTTTTCAGATGCTTTGAAATGCATCCCTTGTCTGCTGTCTTTTTTGTGCCGGTACTGTGAAAATCATTCCTCTGTGGCCTTGCTCCCTTTGCAAAGACCCCTTAATAAGTGACTCCAAGGAAGGTAGGTGGATGGACTAAAGAACTGGTAAAAGTCTTCAAGAATTACAGCAAGTTCATAAAAGTGGCAAATATTTGACCAGAGATCATCCTGCCCCGTTCCTAGAACATCCCATGCTGTTGTTAGTGGTGTTCAATATGCGCCTGCCCTTCACCACGGGAATTCACAGAAACATGTAACTGTAGAGCAAAAGAGCACACAGTTGTCATGGTGATGAATACAGCGGGTGTGCGCTGAGTGAGAGAGAGGGAAAGGCACACGAGACCATCAACGTAAAGATTTTCACAGTGACTAATAAACTGCGTGCCCAAGCTGAGGCATCCTACAAACGTGGCTGATGGGCAAGGGATGCTGGAGCCCTGCAGCAAGGGGAGACCCTGTCCTGGGGCAACTGGCTTGACTCAGCTCACCGGGTGTTTACGGAGTGCCAAAAACTGGAACAGAAAGCAAACACAACATTTCGGCCCCCACAGCTACATACCACCACGTAGAGCTGAAGGAGGAACCCTGCCATGAGGCTGGATTGTAAGCGACAGGTCGCAGTCATTAATGCACACGCTAGGCTGATGTGGGCGTTGGTCACCTCTCAAAAACTTCTTCCAGAGGTAACTATCTTGTCTGTATTAATGTCTTGCAGAAGCCTCATCACCCTCACATCTGGTTACTCGCAATATGATGTATTTGTCCAGGTCCCTGTATTTTTGCTCCAATTTAATACAGGCACACCCTAAAAGGCACCTTAATTCAGTGTTGTGGCCCTGAGGACACCTACTCACTGTTCTTCTCCCCAGCAGCACTGAGAATTAGACCAGTGAAATGATCCAGGTTAATAAATTTGAAGAAATAAATAGGTGTCTTTTTAACCCGGACCATGCCAGTGACCCATCTGACAGCACAGACCCGCAGTTGTACTGGAAAACACTGCAGACGGAGTGAGTGGGATGAGTGGACGGAGCGAGTGGGAACTTTCCAGGCCGGCTGCAGCGATGGAGGCAGCGTGTTAGGGAAATGCACCGTCCCTTGGACCACGCTGAAGAGCTGGTGGCTCCCGGCTCACTTGCAGCTGGCCGAGACCCGCAGAGCAGCTCCTTCACCAGCCTTCAGATCCCACCAGAGGGTTTTGATCTGGTCCATGTCCTATGGGAATGTCTAATTCCCATAAAAAGGGTCTGGGTCCTCACAAGGTGTGTTGGTCTTGACACCTTTTTATATAGGATTTTTGTGGAAATAGAGCTGTCTTCCATTGCCTTTTGGCCTGAAATAATTCAAGGCGAGTCCTTCACACAAGCTTAGCTGAAGCTGGCAAATGGATTTAAAAATTTTTGATGATACAACCAATAACAGACAAATACTGCAATGGCATATACCTCATTTTCTTCAGAAACAATGCTAAAAAAACCCCCAACAGATACAATTGAAAATAATAAGAAGGAAAAAAATTCAAGCCTAGGCTGAACAACATAAAACAAACTTTTGTAAAGATGTTTGCAAAAAATGCTATTAATTTTCACATCTTGGAGTGCATTGTAGAAAAGTAATTGCCATTTTTCACATGCTAATGAGGGAGGTGAATCTGTGTCAGACCCAGGATTTAGACACGGGATACCCCAACTCATGCTGTGCTCAGACGAGTGTGCTATTTTCCTGCTTCTAAGAACAAACTACAAAATACACCCAATTTCCAGAGCACAGACACTCAGAACAGGGTTCACCTACAAAGCCAGCGTCTGCATCTGAACTCATCCTCCAGCAGCCCCGCAGTCGAGGGAGAGAAAAAGGCACTTGGAGGGTGTGAGTCATTTCACCTGCAGCTAGATGTTAAAACAGGTCAGACAAGCTGTACCCTGAAACGCCTGTTGGTCTCCTGTGTCTGTACCAGGAGCTTTGTGCATGTCGATGAGATGCAGACATCCTCCACGTCATGATGGGTAGGAAGTATCCAAACCTCTGCCTCTAGCAGTGCGAACGTCAGGGTTTGGTGCAGATCGTGTAAATAAAAAGCTTTCCTGTAGAGCTTTTTCCTCTGTGCGTGTGCGTATTATACCCTTCATCTGATGCTAGTTTTATTCCCCCAGCACGCTGGGGTATTGCCAGTTCCCAGCTGGGATGCGTTCCCCACCCAGCCTCAGCGACCAGCCAGCCCTTCCAGATAAACACTATTATTTTAAAAGCTGCAGAGGAAGGACGAGCGACAACTGCACAGGAGACCATGCCAGGCTGGCAGGTCCAAGTGAGAGCTTGTGAAAAAAACAGACATTTTGCCTGCACGGAGCAATCAGATGAAGCACTAATGAGGAAGGCAAAGCCCCCCTGTTCTTAGCCTGCTCCCCGGGAAAACCCTCCAGCAGCTGGTGGGGAACTGAG
Source organism: Phoenicopterus ruber ruber (assembly GCA_009819775.1). Lineage (NCBI taxonomy): Eukaryota > Metazoa > Chordata > Aves > Phoenicopteriformes > Phoenicopteridae > Phoenicopterus > Phoenicopterus ruber. The sequence continues at coordinate 8,358,704 of CM020219.1, forward strand.
CCGGTCTCACCGCAGCTCCTCGGAAATTGGAGCCCACCTGGGACGGCTGGGGCTTCTCCCGTACGATCACTCGTTCGCATTGCAAATCTCATCCCACTCCCAGATGTTGCAGCCGCAGGACGGATCCTGCTCTGACCTCTCCCACCGCTGGCACTCTGCGCCGCTATGGACTGTCATCGCCAGCAAACCCTTCCCGGGCCACTGCTTTGATGTGCTCAGACGAGTCTAGGATGCTCCATCCCTCAGTCCTTGAGGACAAGCACTTTCTAGGAGCCTTCAATTGTCAAAACAAGGCATATCTGGGGACCGTCTTTTTTAATATTCTGAAAACTAGGCCAGTCAAGCCCAATTTCTTAGTGTAACCTTTGGTAAACAGGCTTACTCCAAAACTGAAGTGACTTTTAAATCTAGACAGGTCACGCAGAACGTGATTCACTATTAATACTTGTATGTTAAAAAGTTTTTAAATCTTATTTTTTCAGATATTAGATTTTTTTTAAAAAATCATTTTTAAGATGTTAACAACTCTTCCTTTTAATTTACATGAATTAAAATGTGCTTAAATGTAAATAGTTAACCTATTGAAAGAAGGGACAGAAATGAATATATAGGAAATCACGTCACAGGAGCCCTTGTGTTTGTAATTAGGCAGAAACGAGCCTTGGGCAGGCACAGCTGTGAAATGCAGTTCAGTCTGATAGAAGAGCCACGGGCCATCTGTACTTCTCCTTCATCTGAAAGACCAGCCTGTGAGCCTCACAGTGAGCCAGAGAACCCGGAGTAGCTGGTGTTAATGCAAACCTTCCTTTGGGATGGATGCAAGAAGCTGCTGTGGATGGACTCACCGTGTCTGGACTGGTTCCCTGCCTTGAAAACCTGTTTCATCGCAGGTTTGCTGCCCTTCCAAGACAGAGAGGGCGATGGCAGCAATTCCAGCTCTTGACCCCAAGGGAGAGTTTGGAGTAACATCTCCTTCTAGGTGAGGGCATGGCAAGGAGGTAGGAGCAGACAGCTAGGACGGGAAGACCAAGCCAGCAAGACCAGCAAACACCAGCAAAGGGCCAGCACGGAGCACTGGCTCCGACCCAGCTTCCATTATCAGCTTTTCGGTACGGCTCACGCATGAGAGCAGCCTCCGACCGCGGTGTCCTGCGCTGGCAGGAGTCTCTGCAACTGAGAAGTACGGTCAGAAACCCTCTACCAAATATGACAGCAACAAGAAACCTGGCAGAAATGGAAGGGAGCTGGAGCCACAAAAAGCGAGAGCCAACAGAGACTGAAGCCAGGGTGCCTCTTTCCAAATGCAAACTGCATTTAGGCTGCTTCACCTAATTCACTCCTGTAAATCTCCGTGTCCTCTTAGCTCACTTTATTAATCTGCACTCTGAGGATGCAGAATAGATGGCCTGAAATGATGGCTTTATTGTTCTTCCGCTCTCTACGCTCCTCAGATAGCTTTACTTTGATGTGAAATTCAACCTCAGAAACAAATTGCTCTAACAACTGTTTTAATTGCTCTCCAGTAAATTCTCCTTAATCCTCCTGTCCCAGGAACTGTTTTGTGTTAAACCATCGCTCCATCTGCGTGTGGGAAAGGAATCGCTGTCCTTGGCTGTGCAGTGAAAATGACTGACTGCTGAGCAATTAGTTAATCTCCAGGACAGGAATGTTTCACTAAACAGTCTTTCATGCTGGATTTTGGAGGAAAAGAAGATTTTTGTAGGTTAGTCTGCTGGCTGCTTGAAAGGAACAGTAAATAATAGCCTTTCTGCAAGTTTCCATTGATCCTGACTTCACAGATGTGGTAGCATGCAAAAGCAAAAGCTTGCTACCAAGCACATTTTAATTTTGCTTTGGACAAACTGTATTCATGTAGTTTCCTCCTAAGCGATTATAGAATTGACTTGTAAGAGATGTGAAGATTTCCAATCCAAGTAACAAAGTGATGTCACTTCAAGGAATGGAGAGTTACTTCCATGATGTTGATAAAGCACTTTTAAGGCACATTTAATGGCATTTTATGTGCAAGAAAGGGGTTAATCCTTTCATCATGACTTAATAAAGGTCTGTGTCCCCCAAGTTGCTCATCTAAAGAAAAGGCGGGGCACACAGGGAGGGAGAGATCCTTCAGAAGAACCCAACAACAGCCAATAACTGATTTCCCAGAGCCCAGACCTTCCATCACCTCGTTACTGCTTGCTCTGTGTTTTAGAAGGCGTGTAGGTCAAATTTTAATCTGGTTCCTTTTTGTGATTGCAATCAACTTGCATGGCACCCAACTACTCTTGCAGAGAGACATCTGTGCATCTGACAGTCAACGAGGCTGATCTGCATTTGCGAACAAGCGCGCATATTAAGAAGAGAGTGGTTGAGAGTTTGCCCATACTTCGTACTTGGTATGGATCTGAAGCCATCCTGCCTTACTTTAAAACATGTCTGGATTGAAGAAGGAAGAGAAGAGAAGCAGGCAGAGATCCAAGTCACATTTCTCACGTCCTGAGAGCATCATGGCCCAACACGTGCAGCACCAGGCTGGGATTCAGGAGGATGGATTATCCTGCCGGCCTGACCTTTGGCCAAGTGGGAGGTCTTGTGCAAATCACACTGTCTGTTCATGTCTCCATCTCTCCCAGCGTAACAGAGGATAATAACACTGTCCCTGTTTCTGCAATTAATTGGAAATCCCTCTATCATTGCTAACTATTTACAACGGAGACACTAGGATCCATGGCTGGCTGCAGACAGAGGCCACTGTTTTGGCCCATTGCCAAAACTGAGACAGTTCATTAAAAATAAAAAAAAACACATAAAAAATACACATAGGTGTTCTCAGGATCTCAACTCAAGATTAAGGGCCCAAGGCACTGCTACACTGAGACACTCTGTGCAAACAGAGTAAGGGGCTTTGGCATTTCTTTTGGCAAGCCAACTCCTTAGCCTCAAAGCTCAGCACAATCGCAGCCATTTACACCAACCACAAGAGCATTTTTTGAGAACAGCTCAGTCTCCTGAATCAGGAGCTCTTCTGTTCTTCCAGTCTTTAATGGTTGGACCCGATGATCTTGGAGGTCTCTTCCAACCAGAACAATTCTATGATTCTATGATTCTATGATTCCAGTCGCCCTGACCTGAGCACCTCCTGCCCATACGTTCGGCACTTACAGAGGCCTCCTTCTCTCTGTACCCCGAGGGAAAACAATGCATGGATTTGCAGCTGCTGCAGGCGTAGCTGTTATATCTGATGCCTGCTGGACTCTGTGTTTCTGCTTGGAAAGGGACGCTGAAGAAGGGCACTGCGCACCTTTGGAAGCGGGGAGCTTTTAAACAAGACTCTGGAACTGAAACTGATCACTTCTTTTGCTGCTTTGCCCTCACTATTTTCTGGTTTTTTTGCTTTAACCGAACAGCAGATGCCTTAGCATGCTGCACGACAGCCAGATTCAGACCTATTTCTCCAATACTATCACAGACAGCAAAATGCACCTTCCACGTACAAAATTATTTAAAACAATAAACCAGAAAGGCTACTTCCAGAGTCTATTGCTGGTAGGCCTAGTTTAGGGTCAGTCCATTGCAGAGAGGATCTGTGTGGCCTCACAAGAGACTGAACTATGACCATGATCCAAAGAGACACAGTCCCTCCTATGGGGCTCCCATCACAACTCGGGGCAATGAAACCCAGCTTTAGCCTCCGTAATTCCTCTTCAGGACCCTAAATCCTACACTGAACTCAACACAAAGACTAAATTGGACTGAAGAGCTGAAATACTTTGTGGAATCAGGGCCTAATTTGTTTTCTATATACAGCAGAGATGGTTAAACATGGGGAAACTGAGCAGAGAGCAATTTTGGGATGACTGTTGCAGCGTAACTATTACTGAGTAGTGTCTCATGGGGACCCTTGTTCCCTCTCACTGGTTAGGTTTATCCACTTAGGGATTTAAACTCACGCCTGCCTTTACTCCATAACAACTGTCCCATGTAAACAAGTCTAGCCTGGGTTGGTAACTTGGTGGGTGAGCAAACTAAATGTTTCCTCCTGCTCTCTGCCTCCTTCTACCAATCTCTCGCTCTTGCAGATGTGCTCTTGATGGAGAGTATCACATACTCATCTCTCCTTCCCCTCCCCTTCCCCTTCCCCTTCCCCTTCCCCTTCCCCTTCCCCTTCTTTTCCTTACTTAAGCAGTTATTAGAGGGAGCAAAGGGCAGGGGAGATATTTCTCTTTCTTACTTCTTTGCCCGGCACTAAGGCAGAGAGAAGAGCAGATTTCTAACACTCTTGCTGGACTTTCTTTCCTTCCATCTTGCAGATGTTTCTTGCTCTGTATAGCACAGAGCTCCTGCAAGAAGGGAAGCTGAGGCACTTATAGGGACTGTGGTGGATTTCCAGCCCCTGGGAAAGAGGAGCCCCGCAAAAGGCTAAAAACCCAAGCCCAGTAGACCCAAGATCTTTCACTGGATGTGGAGAAGAATCCCAGCAAAGATGACTTCTACCCACCACGACAAAACCATCCCATGACTCTTAGGACTCCACATTGATGTAAATAGCCAGTGACACATACCACCAAGTGGTGCACTAAGACCACGTTGCCATCACCAATCCTGCCAGCACATCACCGTTAGGAACCCTAGGACTGAGGAGATGAAGGAAGCTTCCCATTGCCTCCTAGCCCAGCTGCAGGGTGGTGCGCTCACTGCGAGACAGTGCCCCTTCAACAGGACGGTTTCCAACTAGATCAGGCAGGCCTGGTCCTTGCGAACTTATTCCAGCCATTGGATCAATATCTACTATTGGCACTGGCCTAATGAAATGTCAGTAAGCAGCACTGTCAATTGATTCAGGCTTTGCTGTGGTGCAGATGAATTACAGCCTGTGCATTTTATTACAGATGATTAAAAAAAGAAACTCCTCAAAGAAAGCAGCCTTCGCTTTGCCCAGCGCAGTATCTCCTAAGAGTGATACGCTTCCGAGCAGAAATAGGGAAAGATAGTTCAAAGCCTGCGGATGACAGCGGGGTGGTTTGAGCTTGGGGCAGGCTGCAGGAATGGTGCTCTCTGGGATGGGGGAAAAGTGCCCAAAGACTTTTCAAGCTGCTCTTCACCCTGATTTAACTTGGAACAGAAAATCAATCATCAATAATAACATGCAGTATTAATCCACCACTCTTCTTTCCCTGTATTGGAGAAAGCAGGATTTGTGTTGCTGCCTCTTCTGCCAGATGCCAAAACCAGGGCACAGAGAGGTCATATATCCCTTGCCCAGGGGCATCGAGCTACTTAGTGGACGAGCGAGGGATGGAACCAAGCTTTCTAGCCCAGAGCCCCCATAGTAGGAAAAGCCATTCTGCAAAAAGATTAAATATATAAAGAGATATATTAGAGTAAAATAAAATTATTAATATAATAACAGACTTTCTTTTCACTACTGTCCAGTCTGGGAAATATAGACCTGGATTTCAAGTAGTTGGAAGGGCTCAACTGTAATTGCTGAAATTAAATCCCATCCAAGACAACTTTACTGCTGTTCAGGTTTGTGTTGGAAGGGCGGTGGGGAGATGGGCAGCACTATCTCTGTTTAGTGAAAATTTTCAGAAGGTCTTGCTTTTATTCCAATGAAAAATTCAAAAAACTTAACATCTGGCTTCCGGCCAGCCCTGCCTGTGACAGACCCAGTATTCCTGCAAATCCCTAGCACAAAGCCACACAGAACATGGGCCCAGAGGATTTGCAGAATTTGCATTTTGTTCACTGTGTTTTTGCCTCTGTGGGTTTCTGCCTGAAGAACAAATGCCTAAGAGAGACTCTCCATTTACAAAGTAATACATCAGCAAACGAATTGCAAATTGTTCCCAAAATGAACTATTCTCTCCTCTCTACTTTAAGTGGAAATTTAAATTAATTGGAATCATTATGTTTTTTTTTTTCCTTAAATATTACTGTACCAGACTATAAAGTGCCTGAAATTTAATCTAAAGTCTTCAGACCTGAAAGTGTTTTGCAAGTGAAAGCTTGTTGCTTTTTTTCCAGCTATATCAACTGGTCTAACTAAAGGTAACACCCCTTGCTATCAGCCTTGCTTCTGACATTGAGGACATTCTACCTGGCTTTCAGAAACTTTGGGTTTATATGGAATGTGCTACCAGCTACTCTGTTCACTTCATCATTTGCAAGGTTTTGTTAATTTATTGAAAAGCTTTCATAACAGGAGCTTCAATTAAAACAATGCACTTCCAGTGCCACGCGATGTAGAACACCATCAGTTTTGTTTGGAAGCAATGAGTCAGAAATGAAGAAATAATTTTAAAGGGCAGAACACATGAACAACAGACCCAAACGAAAGGGACAATGGGCAGCCTCTGCACCTCGAAGAGCCAAGGCATCAAATCTTGTTGTATCTTTCCATATTACAAAACTGAGAGGTAAAATGTGCTGCGCTCTCACTGTCAGACATTCCTTACCTCAACCAGGTCTCACAGTGGAGACTAGTTTGGTGGGAAGAGGCACTGACTCCAGATTCAAGCTACTTCAAAACCATGGTAGTATTCCTGAGTGGAGCAGATTTAGGCTGGTGGCTGCACAGTCATTTGCTTGTTTCCTATTTGCTTCTGGATCCCAGTCAAGGACTTGATCTTTTAAATGCTCGTAGGGCTGAAAGTGGGGTATTGTCTACGCCACACCACAGAGAAGGGCACAAAGACCCCTGTTGTAGCACACTAGCATCCCCCTGCAGAAAGGCAGGATTAATTTGGCTCAGTTCAGATCTGCTCTAATCTGGCTCTGCTACTTTCAAGACCAAAACTCACACCGCACCACGGTTCTGCTTTCAGCCAGCCAGACATACCAACGTTACCTCCGAGCTACTTCTTTCCCTTCTTGACCCATAAATACAGACTAATGTCATATCAGAGAAGTCTGAACCTGCCTGGATCAAATCCAGGTAAGTTCTGCCAGTGCTCACTCCCTGTCTACAGATCTTTTGGATGAAGCCCAAGCTCAAATGATGGCCTGACATATCCCTGTGCCCGCCTTTCCCATGGGATGCCCTGCAAATGAAGCCACAGGGATGCTGCAAGGGAGAAAGAGCTGGGGCAATTCAGCAACTCACATCTCTGCTTGTCAGCTCAGAGATGCCAGAACAAAATCCACTGGCAGTGTGACCTGGCAATTCTTTTAAATTGAAATCAAGATTCAGAAAAGATGAATACCTCTGGCAGATCATTCACTGACTGGAAGACAGAGTCAGCCCACTGTGTAATAGATGTGAAATAACTCAGTTAAACCATTGGGAAATCCCAATTTAACAGGAAAAAAAGACAAAAAGGTTATTTAAACTTTTAATCTCTACTTCATTTAACTATAGAAAGCTCTGTGAAATAACCTTAACAAGTATCCCTGAGATTCTTCAAGTGAAACATCTCACCCAGCAAGAGCTAAGATTTTCCCAGTTGATAGCTCTCGGTGGGCCATGTGAGTAAGGAATGCTGGCTGTTGAACCATACTGTAATTGCCTTTAATATAGTCACAGCCACGGCTTCAGTGGGGAGGAACTCCTTGAGGAGAAAAAAAGACCCAAGACATAAGCATGCAAACATTGAAGAGTATCCAGTCAAGAAGAAATATACTACGAAGAGGATGTGCTACTTTCACCTAAGCATCTCCCTTTAGCCAAAGGTGGCTGGTGTAGAGCTGCCACTGAGGGTGCTTTAGTTCACGAGATTGAAGGAATGATAGTTTTTCAGAGGCATCTGTAATTGTCAGCAGAGCAGGGGCCTTCTAGTTATGGCATAATCAAATGAAAAACTTTTAGAGAGCATAGACCCCATTTCAATGGTGTTGCTGGTGTTTCCTCATACCTGACTCTGCACCAGTGAAGAACTCTTCCTTTCTGGGGCAGAAAGTCAAGGCAAGTCACCCACAGCCAGAACAGCCTGGAGGAGAGTTACCCACCACCTAGTGAGCTTCCTATGGCAGCATGGAAATACTGTACCAGCCATGCGAAACTTCACCACAAAGAGAAGCGTGCCGTTCCCTGAAGGTTACTTGTGCAGAAATGAAGTTGCTAATGATAGTTGTATCAGAGCCTCTTGCAAGCAAAACCAGCGGGTTGCCTACATGACAAACACCCAGGGAGGATGAAGTGCTCTGCCTGTCCCCAAAGGGACCATTAGATGTTTTTTCTAACCTCAGAAGATGTGGCTGAGGAACTTGGCAAGTGGTGACTCTGCAGAGCTTTGTATTTATTTCTGAAGGGTATCAGCAAGAGGAAGAGACAGCACAAAAGAGTTAACTCGTGGGGGTATGGGGATGGGATAAACAGATGGTGTGGTGAAGAGCCATTTCCCTCCCATTTACATGCTGACTGCATTGAATCAATCCCTGGGCTTCCATGGCAATAAGCTAAGGCTCTGCTGGGGAGGGTTTTAGGGACCTGGCTATATCCTAGTTGTAGGTATCATTCTACTGTGTCCCAGTGTTTAGTCTATTCTCAGGGAAAAGGTCCTTCAATTTTTTTCATGTGATTCTTGGTGATCTTCCCTAATATCAGCATCACAGCCATCACCTCTTTTCTAGATGTGGATCTCTGTAAAGCTCATCAGCACCGTTTTATGTTCCTATCCACGTATTTAGGCACTGACACAGGATGCTCCTTAGGGGCTGAGCGTGCTGTTTTTGCAGCCTTAGCTTATCTCACTGCTCCAGACCCAAACAAATTAGTTTGTAATCCTCCGTATTGTATACTTTGGCAAATCTGGCTTTAAAAGTGATCAGAAATGACCTCCTCATGTAAAATTGGAGTCAGTCCAGTTGATTTGTCCCCTCTTCCTGTCTGGGGCTAGTAAGAAAACCCTGTACCTGCACAAATAACAGGTCTTTGCAATCGATAACACTGATGATTCTGTATTTCCCCATTTGTGACTATGCTGCACTCTGTTTACACACTATTTGTATCCTTTCTACCACTCCCTGTGCACACACAATTAACAAAACACCAGCTGGTACAGGATAAACGCCGCTGCAAGGATGTAGGGAGACACCAGACAAAAGTAGAGATCTCTACCTCTGGTTCTGTTACCTTTTCATCTCACATGCTGTGTTGCCTTCCCAGCGGTCCTTTTGGCCTCTGAGACTTTGGCTAAAGCATCCTCTCTGTTTTTTCTCTGGTTTGATTTTTTTTCTGGAGCCTGAAAAATCCAGCTAACCCTAAGCCTCCCACACAAGACATCAGTTCTTCAGTCACCTTCTCCCAGGAGGGCCCTGTCCAGGCACTTCTAGGAGGTTGACTCTTCTCAGTGGGGTCTGGCACCCACCTTAGATTCTAGAGGATGCCTATAGATGTGCAACTGTGCCAGTTGTTCCACCCACGGGGCAGGGCTGATCCCTGGAGCAAGAGCATCTGCTCACAAGAAGGCGAGCAAGGTTAAAGAAGGCTGTTGTGGATTTTGCAAGGTCAATCTCTGTCCCAGCAGAGTCCTTATCTACCCTATTAGCAGCTATATCTGACACGTTGGACTGAATTTGAGCACAACTGGTCTGGGAGGAAGCTCTTCATGGGGCACGTTACTGATGGACCACAGGGCAAATGGTGCCTTGGTTCCAACTTTGTGACAAATGCTTTAAGTCATGGCTGATGGTTCATGCGGATCAGTCAGGCATCTCTTTGGTATATTAATGCATGGCTGCATCGAGCTTGTAAATTATTATTCATGTACTTTTGCAGAACATCTTGAGGTTAGTGGCTAAATCCTTTAACAAATGGGACAATTCATAACACATGAAAAACATGCATGATTCAGTTCATCCATTTACATTTCCACTGTAGCCTTCTTCGGTAGGAAGGCTAATACAGCCTGGGAGAAGGATGGGGGTCATTCATAATTGAGCTGGTCTGAACTAGCAACAATTGTTCCATTTAAAATGGATTTGCCTTAGACACATGATGGAGACGGAAATTCATTACAATGGCAGGCAGTCAAGGAAGGCAGAATCAGTGAAAATAGTGAGGCTAGACCCAGAAATTAAGTGCTGAGATGTCAGGATGCTCTGATAAGGTCAGGGACACAGAGAAGGAAAACGAGATGTCTGCGCACTGAGAGGCAAGTGATGGGCGCGAATGGAAAAGCAAAACTAATCTTAATAAAAATGCTACATTTCAGCTGACCGGTAGAAAGATCCTGCTTAGAAATGTCTGTTCTTTGCTGCTATCACCTCCTGGTTGCTCAGGTCCCCATTTTCACATTTTTAAGGGAGTGCAAAGTGGTTTGGCCTCTCAGAAAAAGCCACAGGCTGTTCCTGTGGTAACAGGAGTGATGTCCGTAATAAAAACCAGAGGACAATGGACTGTTTCCAGAAGGGATATGTGCTCACAGAGCAGAGAGGTAAGTCCCCCTGCTCTGGAATTACAGTGATTGATGGAAATATTTAGATAGGAAGCACTATACAAAATCTTTCTAGCAGTTGAGACAGTTTTGTGGAGTACTAATAAAATAAAATTCACATAAAAGTCCGAGGGGAGGTCCCAAGGTTCAAAAGATCACCGACAGTTTAATTAATGGAGTTAAGAAAATCAGAGACTTTTATAACTGCTTAGACTATGCTCCTTTTTTAACGGTAACTTGCATCTGAAAACTATATTATGTTTTTGTTATCTTTAGGAACAGAAACGAGACTAAAGGCTGTGAAAACTGAGAAGTAAAAACACAAGGAAAAAATGTGGATTAATAATATATATTCCTTCCTAAACACACAGAAGATTTTTGCATTTCAGCAAGTTGCTCAGAAGTCTAATAATAGGGGACTTGGCTTATTTCAGGTGCTTTCCAGAATCCCTCTGTCCCTCCCGACAGCGATGCCCACCTCTGGCATGTATGTAAATCAGCTACTCTCAGAATTGCTCCTCCAGACTTCCCTTGCATGGGACCTAAACTGAGGCAGCTTGCTAATCACAGCAACTGGCTGACAATTAAAAAAGGCACAGTCAATCAGCCATCATTAAGCTGGAAGTGACAGGCTCGGTTTTATTTTTAACTAGAACTAGTGGGATTCATGCTAACTTCCCCACTAAGTTTCTCTTGCACTTTGCGTACAATTTAATACTTTCCTACATGCGTTGTTTCTTTGCTGTAGAACACAGCCCAGAAATAGCACTCGAAGTACGGTAAGTAAGTCTAGGATTTGCAGGGCTGCAATGATTAACACGTGCTGAACCATCACTTTTGGGTGCTATTGCATCTGTGAAGTGTGTGCTGCAAAACAATGGATGGATTTATACTTGCAGAGAAAAGAAAGACCTTATGCAGGGAGTTTTATTTAGCATTTTACAGGCTTATCGTATGTAACTGGTGAGGAGCCCTTCTGTGCAAGCCAAGGTAAAAACCTGTTCGGAGAGGGGAAGGCAAGAACAAAATCAGTGCTCTCATCAGTGCAAAACAGCTGTGAAATTGTTACCGATCATTTCTAGATTGGACAAAATGGATCCCATTTTGGGCAAAGCCAGAAAACTCCTACTTGGGTGGATGCTAAAGCTCTGTCTTCTCCTTGTGAAGCCTACGGGAATCCATTTATATGATTCCAACGAACAGGCAGAAGTTCTCTTTCCCCAGCCATGGTTTTGGGGGCATTGCAACTGGCATTCCCAGTCTTGCAGAAGTAAGGTTTGGGGATTGAGAAGTCTGGTGTAGAAACTCATTTTTACACCTGCAAGTCATGCTGTGGAGTGTTACTAAAACGCCTGGTGTTCAGCTCCAGGAAGCAATGATGGAAGCAACCAGAGCACTTGGAATTAATCATCTCCGTTTTGTAACCTTCCCACTTTTTTTGAAGTTGGAAAAGTTGTAGATCTACATGGTAATTAGGCTCAGCAGCCCATGCAAGAAGCAATCCATTGCTCTGGGCTAATTGTTTGGAGGGGTGTGAGATAATGGAACGGACCTCTTTGCCCACTTTCTGTGCAAATCCTACTTGCTAGGACACCAGTGGCCTCAGCGTTAGGCGCAGTTCTACGTAACGGAGGTGGCCCACAAGCAGGGGCATCACAAAATAAATTGGCTACTCTCAGCGGTAACACAAATGCATTTGTAACACTCCCGTGGCTTATCAGGCACCAGAGGAGTCACACAAAGCTCTGGGGAGACCGGCTTTGTTGGGACGCCTGCCCAAAAGAGAGCCTGCCGCAGAGCTAAGCCTGGCAAAGCAACAGCCCACGAGGGAAGCTCAGGGACAGGGACAGTGATCCACTCGGGTCTGCTGCTGGCTGAGCCACCGGCGCCCACGCTCATCCAACATCCAAACACAGGGGGAGCTGATGATAAAAACCTTCTTAACTGGCAATCAAAAATGAAACGGCAATGTTGCTTCCCATTGCGCCATGCACATTCCCTCCCCTACTTTAGCAGTTGGAAGAGATTAAAAGCATCAATTTTAATCAATGAGGGGAGGTGAACACAAAATATTTATTTTTTAATATTTACAAGATTAAAAATAGTAAACTTTTGATTTATTTTTTTATCATCATTCAAGTCCTGTGTAAGCAACACTGCCCTGAATCGATACTAGCAGACAGCCTGCAGAAGGCTTTCTGGATCAACTAAGGAGAGCCTCTTAATTATGACAGCTTTCTAACCAAGGACATGGTATTAATTCACAAAAAGCACAATAGCAAATCATCATCAATCGGGATTTTTACTCTAACATAGCCAGTTTACACTTTTGTTTTCCTATGGGTGCTGCCCGTCCCTGATATTTCCTGTTTAATGATCTTTCCACACACAAATAAATCACTCAGTTTGCATTGCCGGCCTGAAGAAGAGATGCTCGTACCTTTCGCTGGGGTAAACCAGCAGAGTGCTTTTTATAACAGCTGCTGAGTCCCTGCGTGCAGCGAGCAGCACATCAGCACACACGATTTTCTTCTGCAGCCACACAATGCTGCTCAAAGATCCTGGACTGAAAAGTATGCTAAATTGCCTTGCATTTCTCAACACAAACCAACAGTAAAATAATAGCCTGACAAACAAGATCAAATGTCCTTTTGATGCAGATTTAGACAGAGAAGCTACATGCCCAGGAATACCTCTGTAATGCCAAGGGATTGTCAGAACTGGGCTCAGTCCTACTTTTAACAGAGTTGGTGGTGCTTTGCCCCTCGCTCCGACAGAAGCACAGTCAGGACGTCTGAGGAAGGTATTTATTTTAGAGATTATATTCAGAATAGAATAGGGGCCTGCTGGTACCCTGTGGGATTAATGTGACTCTGAAACACTATTAAAGATGATAGTTGGCTAATCTCTGCATCTGCCTGCAGTCTAAAGGCAAAATATATTCATCCAGACTGTGCCATGAATCCGTACTACCCCAGCCCTCCCAAAGACCCCGGGGGATATACAGTGCCCCGTTTTTCAGGCAAGTATTTAAACACTCACTAAGACACCCAAGTCCTTGAGGTGGCGAGGAGAGGAGAGATTTCAGGTTTATCACCCACTTCTGCACCCGCCCGCAAACACAGTCGCAGCCAAGGGAGCACGCTGTGCTTGCTGAGGGAGAGAAAACCGCCGCGCTCCCTCTGCGCCTCCAGGGAGGGGCTCAGAGGTGCAACTGCTCCCGTACCCCCCATTTCCCACGGTCTATATGACCCGAAGGGTGCCCAGAAGAGACGACTGTAAGGGAGACGATGAAGAGGCAAAAAGGAGAGGGAGTGAGGCACGCAGCAAAGAGTTAGGTTCACAGCTACCAAAAAAAAAAAGTGAGAAAGTAAACCCAGCGACAGCTTTTATAGCGCTCGCTCTGCTCAGGCAGCTGTCCCGTGCCGTCTGGCAGAGAGGCACGGAGGGGTGAAGTTAACGCTCCTGCAGCTTTCTCTTTGAATTTTTATGCTGCTCTTCTACCTAGCGAAGTCACGCACGGTCCTCCAAGGACTAACTTCCTTGCTTTGACTGCCTCAAACTCAAATCCCCATGCCCCCGAGGAGGAGCGAAGACACAAGGAATTGCTCAGGGGAGCGGGCGATGGGAGTGAAGAGCTGCAGAAAAAACTCTAGCCTCAGATCTGTAACCCTCACGCAGAAGGAAGCACGTGGATCTCTTGATGGCAGAAGGTGTAGCATGGCCTGTGCTGGACTGTTTGCAATCACATGGCTACAAATACACAAGGAATTGCTCCATTCTCCATACTGATAAATTCCTCACATGGGTTTGTCCCAGACCCATTAGCAGTTTCTCAAGAAATTCCCAGGCATGGACCAGCCAGGGACCACTATCAACTGGCAGTTCGGATGAGGCCACATTGCCTGAATATTTGAAGCGGGCTCTTCTCTCCCATGCACATTGAATATACAAGTCTAGACACCATCAGAGGTGGTACCAGATCTAAATCTGCAAAACATCTGCTTCTGCATCAGGACACTCACTAATATAGCACGCCATCTGGGGAGCCTTAAAAATGAAAAAGAAGAGGGATCCTGAATGAACCTTGGTACAACCTTCACTTTTAGGAGACATGAACGTAGAATTCAAATTAAAACAAAGCTTTTCTAAAAACTGTATGACACAGAAATGATGAGTGATTCAGTCGAGAAACAACATGTGATTCATTAAAACCTCAAGCAAAAACAGAAAGCCATTTTAAGAAGAAATTATTCTAATCTGAAATAGAAAGAAAAACAGGACATGTGTGTTAAGACAGTCTGATAGCCTCACCCGCTAAAAAGCCTCAGAGATTCACAGTGTGCTGGAGGAATTAGATAACATCAGTCACTCAGTGTTGTCCCTGGCTTTAAGAGCGTCACAGGGAAAAGAACCAAGCCTCTCCAGATGGTATATCACTGCCTTAAAGGTACTCGTTTCTCCCCACATCTCCTTGGCTCGTTCTCCAGCACACCTTCCAGGAGCAAAGGCACCAGAGGTCCTATATGGACAATTGTCCTCTTCCCCGGCTGCTCCTGACTCATTTCTTTAACACAGCTCATTTTGCTCATGGTAGAAAGTCAGGCTGGATGGGGCTCTGGGCAACGTGATCTAGTTGAGGATGTCCCTGCTCATTGCAGCGGGGTTGGAATAGATGGCCTTTAAAGGTCCCTTCCAACCCAAACCATTCTATGATTCTAGAAAACAGCAGTATGTGACTGTGTACCTTAAAATCGGGGGGGGGGGCGGGGGCGGAATCTTTGCTTTACTGAAGCACAGGAGAATTTTAGCTGTGATTTCAGGAGCGCCAAAATTTCAGTTCAATTTTTTCCCGCACTTGCACAGACTGTGTTGGTCTAGCAGTAAGGTGGAGGTGGTGCATTAGCTGGTGCAAATGGAAGCTATGATGAGAAAAGAAATAAAAAAACCTTTAAAAATATTTCAGCCGAACACTTCTTTCCTGTGGGAACCCATTTGGTAGCTTGATGTAGGCCTTCCTTCCTGAATTTTGACCATCAATAAAATGCCCATTTATTTATACGGGTTTGAGGCTCCAAGAGGTCTGTCTTGGCTCCCCTCCTCAGGCCAAGCTCCATGGCTCAGGCTTGCAGAGAGGCCCTCCTCCAGCTGTGTGAAATCTTGAAAGGCACTTAATGAATTAGACATTATTAATATTCTCTTCCAACATCAGAAGGCAGTAATTAACTCTTTGAAGACTCATCCTAAACACTGCTTTATAACTTCCAGTCCTCAGAGGCAGCTATGTAATCTCATTGTGATTTTAAAGAATATCTTTCCAGATGAATTATTTTTCCCTGTTTGGAAAAAAAGTTCAAAGTCCTGGTTCTGCCTTGGAGTGTGCATTAGTGACGTTAGACGTGCCATAAAGATTTCAGAGCACGAGACACGATATGCTGCAATACTTTGCAATTGCGGATTAAAAGTCACCTCGCCACCCTGGGCAGGAGCGATGACCGCAGGCCGAAATGCTAGCAGGCACCCTCGCTTTATGGGATCATAAATGCAGCACGATGGCTGAGCTACCTAACACACAGAAAAGAAAACAAAAATGCGGAGTTGATAATAGCATGCTGAGCAGATGCCTTAAGTAGGTCACTCAACATGCCAGGCCTCTAAATGTTATTTGGGAGTGAGAAAACATTATTTTCCCACTTCAGCGTGACTTTCTCTTCCCTGCCATGTAGAACTAACCTTTTGTGCTCGGTACTATTATTAATTTATTAGCCTTTTGAACGTCTAAATTGTTTTGCGGTCTATGGACTACATCTAAGCGCTTGTGGAGGGACAATGCAGCACAAACACGTGCGTGTGCGCACCCACATACATGCACGAGCATTTCGAAGAGCAGACCTGATGACAGAACAATTCCGTCTATATATTTTTGACAGCGAAAACAGCTATTTTCCTGAGCACAGAACTGCAAGGAGTGTGTTTTTGTCATAATTAAGTGTCAAACCTTACGAGTGATGACTACATAGAAAAAGTGGTAAGTATATTTCTACTGAAATCCATTAAAGGAGACAATGATTTTCTTTCCGTTTAGATTACGTGGCTCCAGCAGAAACCGCTGCAGCACGGCGCGGCTCCGTCAGCCTGGTCTCACCGCCTGAACAACTGCTCTCTCTTCGCCTGATGAAACTGTCCTGGACGGCACTGCTTTTCCTAAGAGATGAGCTCACCGTCAAACACTTCTGTGCCCAACAGGGGATCACGTACACTTTCAGCAGATACGAGCTTTGAAACAACCCCCTGAATAACTTTATGTAACAGGACTTAGATTGTGTCCCCGGTGCTGAAAGCAGCACGATCTGTTCTGTGCCTAGGAACAATACACAGAATTTCTGCAAAGCAGGCTCTGGCTCAGCACATCTTACTGCAATACTGGAAGTAAGACTTTTCCTAAAATAGTTCTTGAGTAAAACTGTAGGAGATATCATAGCTGGAGTTCATCTGATGTACTCTAGGTGTTTAAAAGTTAGTGATCAAGGACTCTCTCAAAAGTCAACAGAGAGGAGACGATTTTCCCATCCCAAACCGGGCACTTGTATTGGGTTTGTGTACAAGGTTTTGGTAGCGGGGGGCTACAGGGGTGGCTTCTGTTAGAAGCTGCTAGAAGCTTCCCCATGTCCGACAGAGCCAATGCCAGCCGGCTCCAAGACAGACCCGCCGCTGGCCAAGGCCGAGCCCATCAGCGACGGTGGCAGCGCCTCGGGGGTAACAGAGTTAAGAAGGGGGGAAAAACTGCTGTGCAACTGCAGCCGGGAGAGGGGAGTGAGAATATGTGAGGCAACAGCCCTGCAGACACCAAGGCCAGTGAAGAAGGAGGGGGAGGAGGTGCTCCAGGCGCCAGAGCAGAGATTCCCTGGCAGCCCGTGGTGAAGACAGGCAGGCTGTGCCCCTGAAGCCCAGAGAGGCCCACGGTGGAGCAGATACCCACCTGCAGCCCGTGGAGGACCCCACACCGGAGCAGGTGGATGTGCCCAAAGGAGGCTGTGACCCCCTGGGAAGCCCGCGCTGGAGCAGGCTCCTGGCAGGACCTGTGGCCTCGTGGAGAGAGGAGCCCAGGCTGGAGCAGGTTTGCTGGCAGGACTTGTGACCCCGTGGGGGACCCACGCTGGAGCAGTTCGTGAAGAACTGCAGCCCGTGGGAAGGGCTCACGTTGGAGAAGTTTGTGGAGGACTGTCTCCCGTGGGAGGGACCACGCTGGGGCTGGGGAAGAGTGTGAGGAGGAAGGAGCGGCACAGACAACGTGTAATGAACTGACCATAGCCCCCATTCCCCATCCCCCTGCACCCCTCAGGGGGAGGAGGGAGAGAAATCGGGAGTGAAGAAGGGAGGGGTGGGGGGAAGGTGTTTTAAGATTTGGTTTTATTTCTCATTATCCTACTCTGATTTAATTGGTAATAAATTAAATTAATTTCCTCCAAGTTGAGTCTGTTTTGCCTGTGATGATACTTGAATGATCTCTCTGTCCTTATCTCGACCCACGAGCCTTTCGTTATATTTTCTCTGCCCTGTCCAGCTGAGGAGGGCAGTGATAGAGCGGCTTTGGTGGGCACCTGGTGTCCAGCCAGGGTCCACCCACCACAGCACTGAAGAGGGGTCAGATGATTGCCTCAGTAGGAACCATTCCTCATGGGCTATAAAGGTGACCGGTGACTAACTTGGACATCATCACCCAGCTTTTAGTGAAACTCCGCTCTGCAAGTACCACATCGACATGACCTTTCTTTGACTCTCCATCCTCTCTCACGTGATGCCCACACGTGCACCCAACCAACATTTCCTTTCCTTCTGCAAAATCCAACCTTGCTTTAGAAGGGCTGTTCCTTCTTGCTTTGAGTCACTGCCCCCATGGCAAAGCCCATGTACCTAACACTGGGCTATACTGCAGGTATCTGCCCTGGGGACCTGAGCTCCACGAGCGTTTCCACCTGGGTGACTCCCTATGCCAGGGCCCTGCAGGGGAACCAATTTTCCTTAAAAAGGTGCATGGGAGAGAAGAAAATCCATGAAAACCCAGCCAGGAGGCTATTCCTGGACTACAGAGTTGAACTCCAGCACATTGCCCTGTCAGGAAAAGATCTGTATGTGTTTTTGCTGTACACAACCTTGTCACAGCGAATGGGGGAAGGGGAGTCCCAGGAAGCTAGCTGAAGTGACAGGTTCACAGTTTTAAGAAGGAAAGAATACATTTTGGCATTATCTTGTCCCGTGAAATCATCGTCAGCAACGCCTGAGCAGAATTGTCATCGCAGGACTGTAGCTGGTGGCACGTCACAGGTAGAAGAGATGGCCGGGGGGGATGCTGAAGTCAAGGCTTGGAGGACATCTTATCAACAGAGAAGCGATAAGCTGGAAACCCCAAACCAGCTTTCAAGCCTCAAAGCTCTTCTTCAGGTCTGAAGTAGAGTTAACAAGCTTCAAGTCAGAGGTAAGCTGACAAGCTGGAACCAAACCTGATTATAATTCAGCTCTTTCAGGCTCCAGCACAGACAGAGGGGGACTGTAATCCCATTGCATCTGCTTTTTGCCATGAGTGTTTTGTGCCATACTTGGTATATTAATGAGCACAAGGAATGCACTAAAAATTAAAACTCCTTTGAAAGAAGCATTTGTAAGATGCTCCAGTGGCTAGAGAGAAACTAGACTTAGAAAAGTAAAATTCGAGTTGTGTTGAACTCCTGTCACTGTAGAGGCTGAAACTGTCTTGTAAAATACCGAGGTAACCTTGGTAAATTATCAGGGGAGATGCCCTAGGTATAGCTGCAGCAAAATGTGTTTCAGCAGCTAGAGGATCACAGTTAATGCTCAATAATCTATAAATCATTGTTATGAGATTTCTCTATGCAAATGAAATTTATATAACCCTCATCAATCTTAAAAAAACCATCATAAAGATTAAATTTTGCAGCCGCAATGTGAATTAAAGAATCCCTTAACCTGTTTTCAAGATACGTCCTTATAGCTAATTAATTTTTAGATGGAGTGTTCTTTGAAAGGACTAATGGATAGTGAGCGTTGCTGATTGATTATAAAATGAGCAGGAGGGTTTAAGAAGTGAGCTGTGAATGTAAAATCACTACCAAGCTCTATTAACCTTGCCATATTAAAATTCTAAACTATGGAAGTGAGAGAAGCAGGCATTAATACAACACTTTTGCTGAGTCCATTTTATTTATTTAACATCAATAAATTTCTCTTAGTTGGTCTATGCCATGCAGATCCATCAGACTGTCCTCTGACCTGTATCTTAGCAGGTGAGAGACTAAACCTCACCTCTGAGGAATCCAGAATCTGGATTCTATCATCAGACTATAAAATGTAACTTTATACATTATGCAATGGGGAAAAAAGCCAAAAACCAGCAACTGTGACGAAAAGGAAAAGAAATGTAATTCATATGCCACCCTGCCGGGACTGCAAATCCACGGGAAACTTTTAGCGAGCCATGATTAACAAACAGTGACAACATTTATCGAAAGGCCAGTTAATCTGCAATGACCTGAAAACATCAAGAGTAAATTGGGGGTTGTTAAACACTGCAGCCGGTCTGCAAGAGCGTGCAACCTCTTCGTGAGAGAGAGGGGAAAAGAAGAGCAGTCGCCTTACCCGTTTCCTCAAATTGCAGGTGAGCGTGAGATTCCTTGAGAACGAGTTTGCAAAAGCAGTATAAAAGTCCAACACTTTCAGCAAGGCTTCTCGTTTAATAATATGTAAATCGCAGTATGTCAGAGCCCGTACATTGGCGCATGCGTGGGCCAGACTGGTTTCCTTCCAGAAGATATCACCAAACACATCACCTTTACCTGAAAAACAGCAGGACAAATTTGTTAAAAGGTAAAGCTTATGCAGTGTTCTTCAGCACACAAATGATTTCCTCCCAAACCGTCTTATGCTTCCAATTATTCTAACATAAGCTCCCAACTGCGAAAAGTAATAAGGGTAAAAGTTTTAAAAGTATCTGAGGTACCTGGGTATCCTTAGCAGTAGCCCCAGGTTTTTAAGGCATTTATAGATTGCTCTGTGGAGTGTCACAAAGCATAAAAGCCAGATTGTAAAGGTCTCCTTGTGGCTGAAGATGCAGATAATAGGTTTTTCAAGGGCTCCTGAATATAATAAGCACTTAACTAATGTTCAGATGATTGAGGGTCTCTTCCCAAGTGACCCAGGAGCCCCGCTCTCACCAAAAGCTCACGACATCTAGGTTCTTACACCACCAAGGCTTTGCAGGGCGGTGCAAGAGCCAGCTGCCAGGGCGCAAGGACCACATTTTAAAAGATGTTTAAACATTCTTACTTCGGTGTGAGTGGCAACACTTCTCCCGAAAACCCACCAAAAACCTCCCTGAGACTTTTAACCTCTAAATAACCAGCTCTAAATCTTAAACAGATCGAGAAGTCTAGTTCTAAACCCAAATACATCCACTTAAGTAGAGGCTTACGTCCAAGTCTGTATTTAAATGTTTGCTGAGTAAGAAAGGGTTTGACACCTTAGACACCGGCACATATAAATAACTTCACCCAGATGTGAAAATTACACGTGAGGGCTATTTCTACATTGGGAGGCAGCGTAGCAGAACAGCTGATGCTGAGGACCCGACCTTCACCCTGCACATTTTGAGGACTTAGGACTAGCTGTAGTCCAGTCCCACGGTCAGAAGAGCTCCAGGGGGTGGAAGCGCATGAGATGTAATCCTCCACATCCCCCACTTTCCTTTCCTCTGCGAGAATCCACACCCCCAGCCAGCCGTGCTAGACACCGAAGCAGGACAAGTGAGGAAGATCAGGACATCAGATTCAAAAATCACACTCCTGACCCAACCAAAACACTAGCATGGATGCAGACTGGAGAGATGCTTTCAGGTTTGGACCCTACGGTTGCTCTGAGAAGAAGCAGGGGCAGCAGCAGAAGGCACCTTGAAGCATCCCAAAGCTGCCTCTGGCTTCCCAGCAGCTCGGCAGCCACGGGCTGGGCGAGGGCCATGGCGCGCGGTTTGTGGCCGACACCTCAAATCCTGGAGCAGAAACCATGGTACAAAGGGCATTTTTTTGTTTCAGACCCCGATGATATCAAAGCTCTTTATTTTAGCAGTTAATAAAAGGAAACTGAAATCAATCAGTCAGTGGTGGCATCCCTATTGATTTCAGGTACCTCAAGCAGCCCCTCAGTGAAGGTTCGTGATTTTATAGTTTTGGGATAAAAAAGGTAACACATTTTAATATTTCCTCTTTTAGGAACTGTAACATTTCACTCAACTCTATTTTGGGAACACAGACCAGCATAATAATTTATCCAACCTTAGTACTTTTGGGGTATTTCTCTATTTCCATTTCTGCTTTAGGTATTGTATCCAGTAAAACACAGCCAACATTTCTCATGTAGAGTAAAATAAAATGTGCAAGTCTTATCTTCATTTTCTTGTTTTAATTTCCTCACAAAAGTCTGTACAGCAGAATCATCCCTTAGAAAGGTTATAACTGCATTCTCATTGAACTGCTTTTAAATAATTCTACATATTTTGATGCAATTAAAATTAACTACGTTACATATTGTAGACGGTATAATTTACAAAACAAGTTGCTTTAAAACACTCTCCTTATCACAGAGCATTTCCCAGTAACATATCATTTATCTAATGTACTGTTTTGAAATTACCCTTTACAGTTAATTGTCCTTGTCTATACCCACAGTTTAAAACCTGGTTTACAGACATACTCAGCACAGTTACATAATTCATAGAAAATAGACCATTTCTGAAATGCACAAAATTGCTTAATGGATTTGCTCTCTGAAGTGGACACAGGACAGAACTGAGTCCTGCTTTCAGCTGCTACAGAGTGCAGTTAAAAAGACAGAATTCAATAATAGGGACTACTACAATTTTCCCACTGAAATGTGAGCAAAACACTTGTTTTCTTTCTAAATTTAAGGTAATACATAGCTAATTCAAGCCAAGAGATTGAAAGCAGTGGATGCTCACTCCAAAACTTTGCACAACGTTGTCTTACAGAATGGGTACCCAAATCACGGATAAATTACATCACCATTCATAAACTCGAGAAGATGTCCCCATTGTCTTCAGTTCCGTGAGGCAGTGAGTGGCACTGGGACCCTCAGAAAGGCTGGGACATGATAAACTGAACCTACTCACTCCTCCGTGAGCCATCAGTCACTGGATTTGAATGGTGAAGCTCTAAGCTCCTCTTACATTGTGGTTTATTCTCTTCAGAAAGTGTAAAATCTTGGAAGCGTTTAAGGGTTCTTGAATTTGACGTTTTCCACTTATGAGTCTCGTTTGCCTGTTATAAATGTGCTAAGGAACATACTGAACAAAAATAAAACCAACCAGATTCTCCAAAACAACGTGTCTTTTCTCATAAACACAGAGATTAATGTACTATCCTTCATCCCTATTAACTTTAGTTCACTGAGTAGAGAGCGGTAATTATTCATTCAAGTTTAATTTTACACGGCGCAACTAAATGAAAAAAATCTTTTCAGAGTTGCAACAGAAAATTTAACCGGTAGGTCTGAAACACCAGCTACGCAGAGGCACGTATACGTTGTACGCTTGCACGACATGTGCGCACCTCCAGGGAAAGCCTGGGGCTCGGCTGGGAATACAGAGGCACTGGGGAGGATGCAGCTTGCAGACTTTCCAAAGCCTCTCTCCAGAGATTTCTTGAGGCCTCAGGATGTTACCTCCCAAATCTGCACTGCCCTGAGTCCTGGGCAGGCTTAATACCCCTCCTGAACGGAGGCGAAGCTCTGGGAAGTCCTCCTGCCCCTGCCTGCCCAGTGCCCAAAGCATTGCTGAAAAAAGGAACGCTGTAAAATTAGAGTGGGAACCGCTCACATACATTTTGTGCTTGGTATGAGGAAAGGGAAGAGGAGCGTCAGGATTTGGATACCGCTGGATTAAAGCTGGCAGGAACAAGAGTGTAAGAATTTGGGGATTGAAAGAACCACGGAAACCAAGAGGTGGGCAGGGTGTTGGTGCCAGGCATCATTTTTGCTGAAATAACTACACCGGTATCATCCTAACATGGAGAAAAATTTGCTGGTGTATTATGCACATGTGCCTGTGCATAAAACATACATATATATTCATGCATGTTTGTATATATATTTAGAGACAATCATATGGTATGTAACTATATAATAGATAATGACATTTCTATACACTATTCTATCCTTTATATTATGATAACTCTCCCATACAGAAGCAGGGGGGCAGATGTTCTCTGCAGCCTTGCACCATGGACAGACTTGCCAATTTGTGAGACAGCAGCTCATGCCTGGACCTTTCAGGCATAAAAAATCTTAAGGGCCTTATGAAACTCCCCAGGAGCTTGCAAAGGGAATGAAGAAGTCCTTGGACTCAGACAGGACTCTTGTTAAACAGCGTCTCAGAACCCATATATATCTATGTAAAGGCAAAATTTATCCTTCTCCAGATCGGGCCAGAAGCTGAGCTAAGAAACATCCTAGTAGACATGAGAACTTGATGGGGCCTTTGGGAGAAAGTTTGGGCAGGCAGTGAAAGAATAAATGCATGGTGGAAAACAGCACTGAGGAAAAAACACATAAAAGGGACCAAGACTTTTTCTTAAGGGGATAAGGTGTTTTTCTGTGCTGTGCAGTCTTAGCTAATAGGCCAGCTACCCTTCCCCCCACTTTAAAACATCTCCAAAGTCCCATCAGTCACACTAGCACAAGCCAGACATGATGAATAATGTAGGCCTTCCATCATGATACGCTCAAATCTTCAGTTGCTTACGAAAAGCAGAGGCTGATTTCGTTGCGGAATCTGTAAAACTGTATCATGTAGACAAAACGTTCACCTAATCTGCTCAGATACCAATAGCCGTGAAGTGACGGCAGCACGCACAGAGGCGGAGGTCAGCGACCAAATATCAAGTCCCTGCAGCCATAATTACATATACTGGTATGTACATTCATACAAATACATCTGCCTGTGTCTATATATCTGCAGTGAAACCTCTGGCTGTAGGACAGACGTTATCTCGAACTGATGTAGAAATCCAACGAGCAAGGAGGGAATCGGGGTCCTGTTACCCAGAGGAGCACGCAGTTCTGTGATGGTTCAGCGAGTCGGTAAGCTCTGCAGCTCCTTGCTGTGGGACGCAGGGGATGGTTGCGTAGGTTTACAAAATGATGGGATGTATTCATGGAATGAAATCCATCTGTGGCTACTAAACACAAAATATTTCCCTCTGGGTGAGGAAGACGTTGAAACACACTTTAATGGACAGTTGGAGAATATTCTGGGAGGTATCACTGTTTGCTTACTACTTCCATCTTCCTACTTTCTCCTGCACATCTGCTATTGGCCATTTTTGGAGACAAGCTACTGGGCTGGCTGGATTTCTGGACTTAGCTGATAAAGCTGTTTATGTCTGAAGAGGGGATCTGGAGAAGATGAGAGTGATGTAGTGGTGCAAACTCGTCAGCTGTCTCCTGTCAGCTGGGACATCATTGCTTCCTGTACGCGCAGTCTGCGATGCGTAGACATGACTACTAGACTGCGAGCAAGGGCTCCTTGCCTCTGTCAGTGTTTTAGCCAAAACCTCAGCCTTTCCACGGCATCCAGAAGGGCCAAAAGTCCCTTGAAAATCAGATCAGAGCTGAGCACTGACCAGTCAGAAATCCAGCCCTACCGGACTCCGCATTAACACGTGGAAGCGCAGAGTGACAGGGCAAAAGAGCATTTCTAGCATTTGAAAGACTGTCAAAATAGCCAGCAAAGAAAGAATAACAAGAGACTGTGCCAAGGATCCAAGTCCGTGCTGGCAAAGGCACTTTGCGTTATTTAACACAGTGCAACCTTCCTCATCTGCACCTAAAAACACAGAAGACATTTACCTTTCTTCCAGCATTCAGGACTGCTGCAAGAAGAGCAAAAGGTCTATATAGATATTCTCCTGTTAGTGAAGGGTTTATGGTCCCCATCTCTCTCACTTTTATTGCAAGTCTCCTAGTACTTCATATTTTTCTAGAAGCTCTAGCTCCTGGAGACAGGATCTCTCCATTTTGATTTTATACAAAAATAAGTTTCTATCCTTCCTGACTGAGGAAATAAACTTGAAAGCATGACCATTCCCACCATCTTCAAAACTCATAAGGCAAATCAGATTGCCTCAAACTGTTAGTCTGATTTAAAAGAAATATATCACATGATTTTAAAATAATTTTCCTTTTCTTGTGCTGCCAAGACTTTTGAGTTCCTGGGTTTGGCAGTGAAGCGTGCAGGTCTAATTCAAAACCATTTCAATTCAGTGAAAGGAATCTTTCTGACATTGGAGGCTGCAGATCACATCTATAACACACCAGCTGGCACTAAATTAAGATCGATGCTTCTTATTATAGTTAACTATCATGCAGATAGAGACAAAAATATTTTAAATTTACAAAATAATGTGAAAAATTGAATGTTCCCTTCAACTCTGTCAGTAAGAACTAATAACACTTTTGAACAAGCATCAGTAGGACTAAATGTTACATGGTACTACGTCTGCCAACCCAGACCTGCAAGATATGACTTATTGCAAGGCACGTACTTAAGAAGAACTGCACAGTGCAGAGCAGCACGTCACGCTGGTTCTCAGTAATCCTTCAAGCATTTTGCAAAATACTTTGAGATTCAGCACTTAAAAACAACCTGCATCACGTTAATTATTGCCATCCTGCTAGCTGAAAAAAACCCAACCCTTTCCTTTATGAATCATTTTCCTCTTAGTTAATTTAGAGCTTTAACTCATTGGAACAAAAGGGACTTTTCCTATAGACGAAATAGGCTGTTTGGTAAATTGCTACCAGGTGCATGTTACTAACCTGGGAAAACTCTCACAATTAGTCTGCCTTGGTTTACTTCACATGAAAAACAAAAAAAAAGTTCAGTGTAAAATAGCAAGAGCTGATTTGACATCGAGGCAAATTCTGCCACTTTCGTTCCTTGAGAAATAACCTAAGCGGCAACTCAAGTAATTAAAATCACAGAATTAGCTACTAATACTATGAGATGGAGTTGGACTGACAGTTTTTCATGTCATACATTGCATCACACATGGTCAGTCTCGTCCTGCACAAAGCACATGCCTGGCTGCGTAACACCAAGGAAGTTCAAAGTGTCGATGCACGGATCCCAAACACCAAATTACTAACGCCCACGGATGAGAGCTACGGAGCGCCTGGGTCTCCTGCTCACCTCAATGGGAGCTGCTACTTGCTCAGCCTCCAAAGAACTCGACCCTGTGTGACTTGGTAGGAGACTTAATCTTTTGACCTCCAAACACATGTAAGATTAAGAGTAGAAAAAGCCTCACGCCTATTTTCAGCTGTCATACTAAATCCAAGAAGACATGCCAGTTGCACTCTTGCTTTCCTTAGCTCCTCTGATACTGCATAACATTCCCTTCCCAGACCAAACATTTGGAAATAATTCATGAAGCAGACCTTTAATAAGTGAAACTCTGGCTTGTCTAAAAACAATAAATCCAATACACAACAGGTTACACTGGGACTATACGCAGAACACGCTGACAATTAACACGCAACACATAAAGGCAAGTAACAACGTAATTGAATACATATGGGATCAGGACCCTAGGTGTGGCTGAAACATGAGCTATTAAATCTATATTCATCCTGGCTTGACTATGAAAATTGAATTCACTCAGCAGCAGCCCCCACTAGGATTTCACTGCTCAATGTATTTTTATCACTAAGTAGTTTGAGCAATATTTTTGATCAACTCCTATAATCGACATTTGAACATGGTGGGTCATTATTTTTCTGCTGGCAAACGACTTCTTTAAACCTTGTTAATCAATCTGCCTGGTGTACGTTACTGTACAACTTACACAGCCAGCTGCGCAAATCGCAGGAGCTGGAAAGCAGCTTCCAGAGACACTTGGTTGGCATCGCCACCGACATGGAACTCCTCGCCAGGAGCAAATCCAGGTTAATTGCGGCAGGGTGAATGGTTAGGTGCCCTCTGCTAGCAGATGCCTCGTTTCATCAGCCTGAGGGACTTCAAATCCCCAATCCTTCCTGAGACCTCTCCGCTGATAACACTTCCCCATGCAGAGCAGTGGCACTTCAATTGTTTACTCCTGCTTGAGACGGTGGAAAATTACTGACGTGCCTTCTCAGGGTCACCTCGCTTGCTAGGAAAGTTTTGATAATTGGAGACAAGACTGTTTGCCCTTCTCCATTATCCTGGCAGCTGCAGATGAGTTATGTTAAAATGACTGGATCTTGTTTTCTCCAGTGAAGCAGCACCCATCACACCACGCGCCGTGCTTTCTGCTACGGCAGCAGTCAGTATCTGCAAAAGGTGGGAGACTCCCCGAGAAAGGGAGATAACTAATGAAGCGAACGTAATGGGGCACCTGGGTATCTCCATTAATGAGTCCCATAAACTGCGCATCTCCCGGCTCAATTGGATTCATTCTCTTACTCTACTGATTTCGGTAATGCTGATTACTGCAGCAGCTGGGCATTTGATTATGCACAAATGAGAACAAAACCAAACCAGGGGAGAACAAAATGTCATGGTGAGGCAAGTTGCCCTGTCAATCACTGGGTTTCACCTGCTTTTGAGCACAAGAAATGCCAAACCCGGGGCCACTGAGCCAGGAAAACTGCTGCTGAACAAAAGGGTGGTTGTCCCCGCAGTGGAACCTGCAGAAAGCACATGGACAGGATGCCAAGTCTCCTGAGGACACCGTTTGGGCAGGCAGGGAGGCTGGATGTGCCAACTCACCGTGGCTGCGAGGGAAGGGAACGCGGTAAGGGAAGATGGAGAAGGGGAAAAAACAGTAACATCACAGAGTAATTCATGCCGGGACCTGCGCGAGGACGAAGCCCTGCCCTTTGGACAGAAGCATGAATGTAAGAGATGGAAGACGTATGTTCTTAACCCATTTTGGTGTCCCTATCTGATTCACTTTTCTATGATATTCCACTTTTAAGAACACACCAAAACTTCCATCTGTGGGTGAGCATGGTAAAAAAAAAAAAGACACATCTTCTCTCTCTCTCTTTTTAAGCAAGGCAAATAACACTACCATATGAAATAACACTACAGTATTAAAACAGTAACTGCAAAGTACCAGTTCCAAAGCAAACTTAGGAAAGGGATGGCTCTGCGAGGAGCTGAGGCTGGCAGACAGCCTGTCCTGCCATGCTCCTGCTCCCATAGACGAAATTAATGAGGATGAGTTTCCAAAGCATACTTATCCCGTTTCCATTCTACGTTACTGCTGGGGGATGGGGAAGACGGACAGACTGGTAGTACAACCCCATAAGTTGACTTTCCCTAGGAAACCCAGTGTGACGGCAGATGCTTGGAGTATTCGGAGAAGGCTACAGAGGTTTTGACGTTAGGCAGAGGCTTTTAAACCTGGTCTCCCCCTTAGGCAGATTCGCTTTCCTTGTGCTTGAACTTCTCAAGGCCAAACAGATCGATAAAAATTATGTTCTTCACCATCTGATCTGCAGTCGCTATATCAGGTGCCACAGCTGCCACTATAAAGGTCTTTGCAACTACATCTGGGAGAGGTTTTCTTTCACAAGTGAGTTTTTAGGATATGACATTCCATAATTACTCAGTTCACTATTCTGTTAAATAATCTGTCAGAGCATGAAAAAACTCTTCGGTGTGCTCTATGACTAGAGGAAGCAGTTTATCTTGCTTTAAGTTAAATTTACACATTCTGCCAGTCCCTGTAGTACACAATGAACATAGCTCTGAGTCATTGGATCACCTGTCAGCAGCCACGGCAGAATCAAAGACACTTTCGGTAATTAAAGGTAATTCACTATGGTCAAAGGTCTCTCCAGCCAAATGGAGAGTAACATAGATACTGGATTTACCATATGTACAAGGTAGAAACAAAAAGTTCTTGCTGTCATTCCAAACACACAATATTCCTTAGTAAATGCAATAAAGTTTTGCATGTAATCCATTTAGTGGTGCCTTCTAGTTCAGTAAATTACATACTTATTGTTTGTTTTCATTGTAATACCCAGAAAATTATTTATTTGTTTAAATGCTGCTACTTACTCTTAAAGCTTTTCTTTTTAAAATAGCTGTAAGCAAATATAATATATAGTCACTGAGATTAATAATAAAAATGAAATGATCCAGTGAGCTGAAGTACAAGGAATATTTTACTATGGAAACTGCAGATTTAGGAGCTTTCACCATAATGACGTCACATCTGAATACAGAAAGACATTCACTCTTACATTAAATCTCTCTTTTTAAAAACCTTAGTATATACTAGAATACAGAAAGCTGTGGCAGGTGTTTTGAAAGAGCATGGACGTGCATTTTCCTAGTTCATACCCTCCAGCTGGGAGGACCTGGGTTGTGCCCTCGGGGAGCCATCCCCGTGCAGTCCCATCCACACACCGTCGCACGCGCCCGGTCCCACCCCCGTGCAGGACACACGGACGCAGGCTTGTACGGTAACACATCAGGAGTGTCCTTCGGCTGCATGCTTGTCCCCATTTCTCCTCTCCTCCCGCTCGCTGCCAGCTGGGCAGGAGCTGAAGCCTTGATCCACGACCAGTATTGACCCTCCATGTCTGCCCTCCTCCCACGTGCCAGCGCAACTCCCAAGTGTAACCTTCATCTCCCAGCGATCGTCTCCATGAGATACAAGAGGGACCCATGGAGCCCTCTGGAGCCACCCTTACAGGGAAGAAGCAGTACAGAGCTTCAGTGGGGTGTGAGATGTCCCCTAAAACAAGGCCACCCACTGGATTTGCCCTCAGGGAGCCACAGCTCCAGTTTAAGAGAAGGCAAATTGCTAATATTCAAACAGGAGATGAGTTCTACAATAAATGGATCTATTTTAAACAGGCAAGACAGACTCTGGATGGTTTTCATGCAGAGCCACCAGTTCTTCCTCTACATTGTTCTGCCTCTGAGGATGATTCCTGCCTCAACACTAGTGCGGACCACTCAGTCCCACCATCTGCTACACCTTTCCCAATCCCATATAAGCTAATGAGGCGTCTGCTTTAGGCTCTTTCCCACTCACTGCTGGCAAACCAGACACCACAGCGGGGTGATGGAGTGATTAACCTGGAGCTCCCCCATTACTCAGACTTCTCACGACTGTGGATGGATAGATGGTGCATCCCCATCTCTTTGCATAGTCAGATCAGACTATTTATTTTCTGTAAAGCCAGTTCACTACAAGTGACAATTTTGCTTCCTTGAAGAGACCGTTTACAGGTGTTATTCTGTGCTAGAATACAGCCAAATGAAAATCCCAGTGTGAAGGTTAATGTGGGAATCCTCCTGAGAGACTAATATAAAACAATGTGCATTTCCTCTACCAGGCTAGTTAAAAGATGTCAAGCACCATTCTCTTCTGCTCAGAGACACTGCAACTGTGACCAGTGAGCCATCCTGGGCAGAAAGAGCATTCCCAATGGCATAAAAGATGAAGGGTTTGCTGCTAGAGGAGTATCTCTGGAGACACGACATCTCCATCTTATGACAACCACTAGCCTCCTGTAGTCCCCGTTGATGTGAGGCAAGACTAGTTAATATTCAAAGCTAAGCAGAAGACAAATACATTCGAACCACTAGCATTTCAACAGAGATCACAGTACCTAAAATAGCCACCACCTCGTCGTCCTGGATGACTTCTAGGGATCCCGAGACCACAAAGCAAAGAGCATCAACGCTTTCCCCAGCATGATAGATGAGGTCCCCCGGGGCGCAATGGATCGTCTGAAACTCCACAGCCAGGGCCCGCAGACAGCCGTCGCTAGCCAGCCGGAAGGCAGGGTGCTCGTTAAAAACTTTCCGGTTTAGGTGCACGCAAATATCTGCTCTCATGTCCTTTGGGCAAATTGAGAGAACCTGAATAAAAGAAAGATGAAAAATAATCAGCTGGGAATATGACACCGGGCCAGCGCGTGCTTTATGAAACAACTGGATGGATCCAACCTAGGTGGATCTTAAGATTCATCCATCCAGTTGTTTCATAAAGCTTCTGGTGGGAGTTTTATCTTGAATTAGGGTAGTCTTTTTCTACCCATCTACTGGTTTCACTGCAGCTGAAAGGGTGATGTGGAAGAAGGGACTATTCTGTTACACTGCTCTCATTCCTAGCCGTTTTCACACTTGTTTTCCAGAATTGCAGGTGGCACTACTATGTCCTGTTTGTGGATATCCCTCCAGACTTGGTGCCCAGACTATCCACCCGCTGCTACGCTCAATCCCTGCCGGAGCACAGAACGGACGCTCAGAGCTGAAGGAGCTTGAAGACATGCAAAGACAGACCATTCACAATAGAAAACACCACATTTTGCTCACATCCAGAAAACCTACACTTCAAAGTCTTGATGTAGATGACCACTTACCGATGCGTATCCAAACACACCTAGGGTTTAGTTTCAGTGCCATATGGACATATCATAAGTAACCTGCCCTGGAGGGCTTACAGACTAGAAAATCCAAAGATCTTGAGATCAGGGCAAAAAGAAAGTATTATGAAACCTTATGCAATGTAAAATAAAGGTGAGTGAAAAACTGTCCTGTGAACATGAAGATGTCTTCATAGCGGATCAATTAAACAAGATCTTCAATCAATTTCTTACCTTACATATCTTTCCCTATTGAAATAGTAACACACATACACCTGAAGAAAGAAAGTGAAAACCTGTGGGTCTTGTTAGGTTTGTAAACTGGGTGTTTAATATTTGCGTATCCTCCTAAACACACTAACGTCCCTATAAGCCTAAAATGCATGGTAGCTAACTGCACTGGGAAACATATAAAACCTTTTAAAGTTTTCCAGGATAAATAATAGAAAAGAGCACGAGATTAAGAGCACTCTGGAAGTCTCCTATAAAGAAGACTGCAGATCAATAGTACTGATTAATTTCTCATTGTATGGAATTAATCTGGCAGCTTGCTCTGCAGACAGCGTGAGAGACAGGGACATTGGGTCAATGTGTTGACTACCATTGAATATTAGAAAACAGAGGGAGACTCTGGTAACCCTGAATAAGCTTTGAGGCAAATGGTCATGTTAATATTGAAGTAAAACCACGATTTTCATTTCTGTTTAATGCAGAAGAGGTATAAAACGTATTATTGTAAAGTATTACTAAAGGTCCTAAAGCATACAATGGGAAAATAGTAAACAATTTCTAGTTTAATTAATAACATTTAGTCCCTTTCTTATTTCAATATATCAAAGTTCCTTTGTGGTCAAAGATATAATGAACGCAAAAAGGCGAAGCAGAAGTTATTCTCCTATCCTCTGTACTATGCAAGTCTGAGGCTAGAAGGTGCAACCATCTGCACTAACCTCTTGCACTAGGGTCAGCTCATTATTTTCCTATCAATCCCAGGATCCCTGGTAAAATTATAGCCTAGAAGGCCTTCATTTAATGTTTTCAAATGATATAGGGTAGTTGTTCCAATGGACAGCTACTCTCTCTTTTAAAACATGTGCTGTTTCTGAACAGATTTTTTTTTTTAATTTTCAGCCAACAGTCAGCAGATCTCATCATGTTGCTTGGATAAAGACCTGCAAACATCGGAAATCTCTTCCACGTGTAGATGTTTATAGAATATGACCACGTCGTCTCTTGATCTCATCTTGAATAAACAAGAGAGACAATGCTTCTTGTGCCTAACGCTATGAAGCATAGTATCGCCTTGGAAACTTCCCCATAGCGTGAGGTTTTCTCACTTACAACCACCTTCCCACATCTACCAGCTAATTATTTTTTATTTGATTTGATACAGACTAAGTCAATTTTGCTTAATCCTATTTTTCTGTAACAAAATGTCGTACAGAACACATTAAAATACCCTGCATAAGTCTGCTTTATCATAAAAATTAATAATAAACACAAGACATATTCTCCATAGACCATCATTTGCATTAGTAATAATGTCTTGTCTGAGTCACTGTTGACCATATCCCGTATCACATTTCCATAATTTCATTGGGGGCAATTGTCAATTTTACAAACTTATACTTACCTGAGTCATTCCATCTAGCACTAGAAATATTGACAGACCTTAGTTTTCCCAGTAAAAACCAAAAATTACTTTTGAGATTGATTGTTTCACCTCAGTCCTACTTCTGGATCAAACAGAAAGCTCGTCTTTATTACAATAAAATAGAAACATGCCAT
This sequence comes from Phoenicopterus ruber ruber, assembly GCA_009819775.1. Lineage (NCBI taxonomy): Eukaryota > Metazoa > Chordata > Aves > Phoenicopteriformes > Phoenicopteridae > Phoenicopterus > Phoenicopterus ruber. The sequence goes on from CM020219.1 coordinate 8,392,327, forward strand.
CTTTCTTCTTCTCAATAGTAATTTAATGAAAAAATCTGCTTTCTTTTGTATCATGATTGATGATTTTTAACATTTTTAGCTACTCGTGGGCCTAAATCGTGGTTAGAAGTTTTTTACGTCCCTTTAATACTTTCAATAATGTAAGTGCTTTTGACTTAACAAGGCCATGAGCTATGAATTCTCAAACACTGCTCTTAAGAAAAATGTGTATTTATACAGGACTGATTTCCAAATTTTATCTTTTAAGCTTGCCAACTGCAGGAGAAATAGTTGAAGACTTTCTTAAATGTATCCAAAAATTGGTTAAGCTATTGCAGAAGTCGTTACTGTAAGATTTGCAGATGTTCCAGGACCCTTTGTTTTTTAGTGTGAAAATTAATTGTGTCCCTCAAGAATAAAAGCCAATCGGATGCAAAGCAGCATATTGTTTCCTCACAAATGCAGAGTTAAATACAGAGTATTAAAAGTGAGCACTCAAAGCATTATTCTTTTTGTAGACTCAACAAACATATCTATCATCACACACTGTAATATGAAGAGACAGAAAAAATTACATTGCACAGAAAAAGCCAGTCTTAGAAAGCATAATTCAGGAATTTACTGATGTCATGATAAAGTGATTCTCCTAACGACATATAACTGCATGGAGATATATGGAGATATCACTTATCAACTCGTAAAGCAGTAAATGAGTAATGATCCAAGAGTTAGGCAGGAACAAACATTCTTTATTTCAGTTTTCTTGTCTGCTACGCTGCAAGTACTGAGAACAGAGAATGAAACAGATGACAACTAAAAGAAATACTTTAATATTAAAAGATTCGGCAAAGGAGCTTTGATAAAGATAAATGTAGATATACGTAGGGGAAAAAAAGAGCAAAGATAGACAATCTCAATATTCAGCTATGTGTTTATTGTGCGCTCCAAGCACCAGACTTCATGAGCTTCAACCTGACTTTGCAGCACTTCTTTTTGTGTTTACAAATGCCAACGTCATGAATTCAGAAGGAGTCTCACAGATGCCACCAGCTTCTCTATTAGTTGCACTGTAGAAAGGGGTTGTTGGTGACACAGATTACAGTATGTAGTAATTTTCCTGCTTCCAAAGAAGACACATAATGTGATATAGGATCACACAGAAGCATTTGGAAGCTAATGATAGTCAAAAGATCCTAAGAGCAGAAAATGATAAAATGAGCACTTCAAATTCAGATAAATATTCTTCTGAAAATGATCCCTTATTGGTAATACAAGACAGACGTTCTTATCGTGAAATGCTCTTACTGAGATCTCAGCATTTTTAAGACAGAATGCAACTAAAAAGACACAAACTAGTAGCAACATGGTTGTACATGAGTCCACATGGTGTACAAATGCACACACGCGGGCGTAAAAGAGAAATTGAATTTAAGGGAGAGGATATCCTGTAATGCTCAACCTATTGTTTCACTGTTAGGGAAATGCCTCCAGCACTTCATGTTAGCAGAACAAAAGTTCAGCTGGGACATTTGTTCTCGCCTGTGTGTTCTTTCAGCAGCATATCAAAACCCACCACAACAAACTTCTGAAGAGGAAATTTCCTTAGAGATTTCACGACCTTTCTCAGTGAAACCTGTAGTTTATAAGCAAGGCAGGATATTAAGGCTGCTGACTGCAATGCTTTACTAAGTGATGGTTTTGGAGCACACGACTTGGAGCAGGCAGTCTGCAGGGACCAGATGCTTGTGCTGCTACAGAAGTTGCTCCGTAATAAATCTGTAGCCACAGACTTTGCACTCAGCTTTCCCATATGCATCCAAGCAGCATAAAAGAACAGAACCTGCTATGTTTGAAAGCAAAATCAGAGAAGAAAGTCGAATTCTACCCAGAGGAAAATCTTCACTGGCTGTATAGGCTGTTTCTACCAGAAAAGGAGCAAGGCTCCGTGCCACACATGAACAGTACACATGTATCCACAAAGACCTGACCCACTACAAAGCTGAGAGAGGAGAAAGTAAAGCACAGAATAACATTTGTCACTTCCCTTCTCTGCACAGAAAATTAAACCTCCTCGAAGTCAGTAGAAGACAATTGCTGAGCTCTGCCATTATCACCCTCTGCTGACTGGCACCCAGCCGATACAAACCCCATCACAACGACATCCAGTGCAGAGATTCAACGCCACTGTCATCTCTAGAGCAACCCGTGGCATCTGCAAAATGCTGGCGGTGAGCGAAAAGCTTGTGGTTGCTGCTGGAGATTGGGAAAGGCAGTAACCAGCTCTGGAAGACTCACAGGGAATTAGCACAAAACGGCTCACTATCTTTCCTGCTTGAGATCTGTAAAGGGGGAATAAAATTCCCAAGAAGGTTCCATCTGATTTTTTCCCTCTCCCATCCGCTTCCTCAGCATGCTCAGGCAGTTTAAGATAAGCCCCTCGAACAGCTCCAAGAACTCTACGGGGAGCAGACACTATAAAGAACTCACAGAAAAGCAAATGAATTGAAACAAAACCCGTACAGATTAAGAGTGTGTCTAAACAGTATCTTTTAGGAAGAGTTTAAGTATTTTTTAAAAAATCACCCCCAGCTGGAAAACACTACAGGACGGTTTAGCAAATATTACAGAATCTGTTAAGACTTGTTAACAGAAAGGGCAGAGGCCCGTGAGTCACGAATGCTATTTGCAATTGCCTTTCAGCACACAGGATTCTCACTTTCTCGGGGTCGTAGCTGGGGGATATATTGACTGATATTCAAGCGAAGAGCTTAGACAGTCTTAGCGGTGGAATAACAAGGACCATTTCCTAAATGAGTAACTGCAGCAAATACTGGGGACCCTAAAAAATGTCAGCTTTGACAATAAATAAACTCCTCCAACTTCTAACCAGCTATAGGCCACAGATAGCTCTTTCCATTTTGTGGAGAAAGGCCACTCTGGGTTTTCAGCCATATTCAGCAGTCAGATGCAAGGTCAGGTCCTTCCAAAAAACCACAATACTCTCCAGGCACCTGACCAAGCTACTCAGATTTTTAGAAGGATTTGGCTCATTTGAGTGTTGAATTCTTCTGCAGACCTGGCTAGACGTGTTACATTTGGCACTGGACAGGGGCCAAAGAAACTAAGGTAAGAAAACAGCTGATTGGCAAATCACAGAGCATTTGCCTGTAATAATCAGGTAATTTTGTAAGTAACCCAAAGGTGATGTATGGAACTGAGCAGTTATTAACCCTGCATGCATTAGGGTAATCTTTAATACATCGCTGAATATCTTGGCACTAAGAATTGCATTTCAGCAGCAATAGCGCGCTCCATTTTAATTGCACTAAAATCCAAGGTCACTTGGATTTAAATGCTCAGAAATCGAGATCTGAAAATCAAGTCTAATAAGTTGAGTTTGGCTTGTTTTCTTACTAACAATACATGAGCTGAACAAGTGATCAAAATGGTTAGATTTAGTGGTGTAATAACAACATTAACTGTTTTTTAGCGTTAGAGATATTCAAAAATCCCTAGAAACTGGCTCTAGATTATGTCAAATTCAGTATTGCCAACACAGATAGAATCTGGCCAAGGGTCTGAAAAACAGGGGAAGAGGAGAGGCATCACGGGGTGTTTTAAGGAACCCAGTGGTTCACCAGCACAGGGCCTGCTGGTTCGTCTAACGCACTGAGAAGTGTGGCACACTAGTAACACTCACTGATGACCCAACGTACCAGATCCCAGCTTGCCCAAGGGTTGTACAATTAAAAGTTTTATTGTTTTCAGTTTTGCTGTAATATCTATGCCAAGTACAATCATTACATGACCTTCTAATGGGGCAAAGGATAGCAGACTGCAGGGAATTCTATCATTAAAAAGCAACTTTTTAGACAAAAGAAAGAAAAATAAACATCAGAAGGAATATGGCATACATCAAAGAATCTCTCAAAGTCACAACATTTTTTGGAGTGACAACTTCTGGCACAAAGATCACCCTTGGAAGAATGAAGTTGATCAATGGATTACTTTATTTTGTGCTTCTTCTGGAAGTGGCTTTATTTTCTAACATGCAGCATTACGTAAAGACATTCAAGGGTGAAAGCATTAAGAAAACAGATTCGGAGAAGACCTTCCCCTAGATGTGGTCTCTGGAACCGACAGCCCCTCTGTCAGCTCCATCCCCGTGGTGGCAGTGCTCAGGAAAATGCCCGACCCATCCACTTGGGTACTCATTCCCCCAGGAAAGAAGCTCATGAGCTGCTCCATAGCCATGGTGTATAGCCCTGGCACCTCCTTAAGCATGACAGGTTCATAGTTTAATCTGTATCAATCCCAAGATGAACACATCCAAGAGGCAGAGATAATTGTGGATAATCTTTCTTGGCTCTGCACAGTGCATACAGGAGGTAAATAATCCATACCATCCATAAAGGTGAAACAGAAAGCCCCACTGGTGCACAGGCCCCACTCTTGGACCCGTGTGAAGGACAGTGAGACCCTGACCATCTCTCCTGCATCCCGCTCTCCAAAGAACCGTGGATTGCAACTGTACCTGGTCCTAGCTCAGCTCTGTGAGGTGAGGGAAGACTTCTTGTTCACCTCGTCCCGATCTGCAAGGAACGACCAACAACCCCGCCTCTACAACGAAACAAAAATACTTGTCCAAACGATTTTTACCTTCCCTCTTCAGCAGGGAATTGTACGTAGCTGTCACACCTAATTTTGTAGAAGTTCTCTTTGGCCACGAAGCTTGGAAGCCTTCTACCAGGGTCATCCATGTGGAAATCCAGCCAGCACTTACAGACACCTCTATGTGATGGGACACAATAGGAACGGCAGCCTGATTCCCCTGTTCGTCTCAGGGTATCACTAATTATTACTACAGCTCTTGAAGATCTTATTAACAGCAAGCACCACTACACTGCACTGTCCTTCTGTAGGTTAATGTTTAATAAAGTTACAACCTGTGTCTATCTGCCATAAACCCATCTCTCCTGTATGAAAGCTTAGTGGGCCAGTGATGAATAGTTTTAATACTGTGTTGTTTTCCCATGATTTCCATTTCAGTCATTGCAATGTGGAATTGGCTCTCATTATTTGAATCGCCATTGATGCTTAGGTTAAGACTAAATAGACGCCTTTTTTCTCTTTCAATCTATGGCTTTTCTGAAGGAATCGACGGTTAAAACATGATAGACATTTATTTAATTGCTTTCTGAGCAAATCCGAAGCCATACAACATCATAGAGGTCAAGAAAAGAAAATCTTTGGGTTTTACTGACATTTCAGAACATTATCATTAGATGAGACCTTGAGACATCTGCATGTTAGTTAATGGTTGTTCTGCTTTCATGTATAATGACCTATTTCTTATAGAAGAGCTAATATCTATAAATTTTTCATTTGCTGCCTAGAGATTTCAATAAAAACTAAGAGATTTGAACTCAGTGTGTGTTTCATATATCAAATTATTACTGTAAAGATTTTTTCAGCTGCTTAAAAATGGTCATATACAGAGAATGTACTGCCTCTTTTTTACCTCTCTCAAAAAAACAGGTTCTGCTGGATGAAAGATACTGTTTAGTATATAAAGGTTTCTTAGTTTTGTCATGGTTTTAGCTCTGCTCATTATTAAATGAATAATCCCGAAACCTGTAGCATTAAACTTAAAAAACCCCCATCTTGTTTGAGCCACCGTTACACCAGGAGATAAGAGTCCATGTGCAGGTATTACATATATCATCCCGGCTGTCAGAGGAGGGCTCTCATCTTTAAGTGATTTAAGATTATGGATCAGAGGCCACTTGCTTCCCCTTAAGTAATAATAATAAATATGCTAATGCTTTTAGTGTCATTGTTAATTCCTTGTTTGTGAACGCTCAGAGACAGGCTGAAGCGCTGTGGTTTGAAGATGAGCTATTCCCAAGGAGAACAGGGAAGCCAAAAGTGTGTGCTTAAGGCACCGCCACTTCAGTGTGGGAGAAAAAGTCCTCTTCCTCATACCAGGACAACAGACTGGGGCTTTAAAGCAAAGTTCTGTTCGGGACAGCGTGGTCTCACAAGCAGCAAGGACTAGATCTTCAGTAAACTTCCTCCATGCTAACTTCCACTTTGCCTTCAGTTCCCATCTCATCCTTACCAGTTTTAACCAAGATTTTCTTTGGGACTACACACTGAATATGTCACTCAAGAACAGATATTTGAGCTCTGATGCAACAAATCTACACATATTAAGTGGCAGCAATATGTCTAATGGTAGCAATTCCAATCAAGTTACTAACTTATATTTTAATTTCAAGCATATGAATTTAAAATCTTCAGTTATCAAAGACTTGTGTTTATTTTTACTCCATCAAATAGCTAGGATTGCTCATCACCATAGGAACCTACTGTAACACTCATATAAGAAATTTCATTCTTTGTTAGTACATTAACCTTCTTGTTCTTTGAATTTGGATTTCAAAACAAAGCCATTTCAACATGCTGAGTGACTGAATGAAATGTATTATAAATTTGCGGCAAATGATGTTGCAAAACACATTCCAGTGTGACAATGCAGATATATTTGGAACAGTTTAGGATGTAATACTGTATGTTAGGTTGAAAAACATCCTTGGATGATGAAAACTGTCTGAGCTGTCTGACGGAAACTGAAAAGTTGAGAAATTCCTTACTAATTATCATGTGTCATGAGCACACGTGTTTTGCAAGATAATAAGAAGCTGACTGAAAAGTTCATAAAAATTAAGGAGAATGGGAAATCATGTGATGCAAAGATTTCCAGACAACAGACTGGTCAGAATCTCATTACTGGAGCTTTGAAAACTAGACTGGAAGAAACCCCTAAGGTCACGTCCAGGCTGTCAGACAAAGCAGTGCAGAGAAGCGATTCAAGACCTGGGCAGTTATCTCCTATTCCAACCCACGTTGGAGCCCTACCTGGATTTAGCAGGTCAGCTGCAGGTGCAACGTAGTCCCATTAGCCCCACTGTGTTTACGGTAATAAATCTGACCTGATTCTGTGTACCTTGGAGGTCCCTACAGTGCGCTCCCATCCACTTGCTGCTCCAGGGCTAGTACAGATGGATTCAATTTAAATGCAGAGGGTCTTACAACAGGGCTTGACGGGGCAATGAAGGAACTAATGCAAGAGAAACGATCCACTCTACATGACTAGTCTCTGGGACTGTACCACCGTTTCTATCATTTCTGAGCTGGGATTTACAACTTTTTCTCATTTGTTTTGATGAAGCACATTATAACGCCTTCCTGAGTGGAGATAAAGGTAGGAAAGCTGCCTGGCTACAACACAGCTTTCCACCCTTTTGCTAAACCAAACCCTGACTTTGGCTAAGGTCCTGCAGCTGAAAGCAAACTGCCTGATCCTTACACTTGTACAGACCCAGGGATGCTCAGTGCGGGCATGACAGGCCACTGGTGCTGTCGCTTTTGCAGACTTGCAGGCTGTAAGGGATACAAAACACCAAAATATTCAAACCGGTGCTCAAGTTCTTACGTTTATCTTGTCTCTGTTCTTCTGTAACATGGGCTTTTCTGGGAAGTTCGATTAGATGCAACTACTGATGTCCAGATGCAGAGGTTCCTGAAATCCTTCCACTGTTTTAAATAGGTTTTGGATCCAGGCCTAAGTTTAGGCAAGTCTTTACCAAGGGAAAATTGTTAAAAACCTAAGTCACAGATTTTACAGCCATATAAATTATCTAGCTAAGCAGCCACTACTATCTTACAGACCAGAGAACACTGCTTACCATGAGTCGAAGATTATGGCTCTTAACTGCATTTTTATAATCTATAAAACCGGACATGCGGAAACTATGGAAGGAAATTTCAGTAATTAAAGCATAGGTTCTCCTAATTATCTGCAAAGCATCATTAAAATCTAATGAAACTGTAGTGGAATAATACAGGATTCTGGCTTAACTGCAAGGAGATAAATGCAAACCAAAGTTGAATTTTCACATAGTTTTGAGTTTACACAATAGGACTGATGCATTTACAGTAGTTTAGAATATAAAAGCTCACTTTTAACACTGTATGAATCAGCATTGGGAAGTTAGGGTATTAGTGTATAAGAAGTTAACATATTAAAGAATGTGACATACTGAAGCACAAGAATCAAAGAAATCAAAATCCTTGTTACTTAAAATAGTTGTATTTGTGATGGTAAACCGAATTTCACAGCAGATGATTAATAAGATAACTGCTGTTGCATCAGCATGATGTAAGACTAAATTTTTCAGTGTAGCGACTTCATCTTGGCATATCTGAACAAGCTGCATCATCATTCCATATTACGCAATAGATTCAACTGAAGCAAGAACTTCAAAGCTCTGCAAGCGCTAGACATTCTAAGATATGAATCTGCCATGACGTTTCCTTACCCTCCCTCAGACACTTGCCTTTTAAGTTCTTAGGAGGGAAATCTTCACGGAAACTGGAGCTTGAATGCCTAATGTGTATCAGGTCCACAGAAGCCACAGGAGCATCCCCGATATCCACTGACCAAAAATCTACACCTAAAACTGTTACATCTTGCCTACATTCAACGTACTGCAGGTGAAAACCCTTCCATCTGACTTCAGCTCTCTAAAATATCCAAGGCTAGACAGACTCACTGCACATATCACGGAGAAAGAGAGGCCCTGAGCACAACTCACTTGGTCTGTCGGGGCACACAAGGAATCACTCTCCGAAGATGACCTTCTCCTTTAATCAGCTTTTGAAGAAAAATGACCAGTCCTTTCTGAGAGCTAAAGGCCTGTAGGACTTCTACCCTACGTGGCTGCCAGCAGTGCCACGTTTTCTGTATCTCCCTACCAAGCCTTAAGTTCTAGCTGAGAGATTTTAGCTCAAGGAGATCAATCTCTACTGCCATTAAATCCTATACTAATTATGCTGATGGCTGTCGATGTCCTGGGCATCAGTAAAAGGTCCAAGCCAATCAAAACTCATTTCATTGCAACTCACAGATGCCAATACTTTTCAGAATAATACTGATGTAGGTTAGACACCAAATTATGTTCTCGGACTAATTTGAAGACCAATTTCCCATTGATTTCAATAGTTAAGTACATCAAAATTATTTAGTATTTAGGCAAAGTAAGACTGGAAAGCAGAAAACATTTACCATAATGAAAAACAAAGGCATATTTCCAAAGCAGCAAAACCGTCCTTTTTTAAAACATTCAGTTTTTGATCCAAACACAAACATAATAATGGAGTAGCATGCAGTTAAGAATTTGTTAGTAAGTTATATGCTGTTATACAGTCCTGTTTCTAAGGTAATACACAACGGACACAAACTCTTGCTATCTAAATTGTTACCTCATGTACTCATACCTTCTCTGTGTCAATTCCTTTAGACATGGACCAGGTTGAGACAATATAATCCATGACTCTTTCACTAAGGCCTTTTGGGACTTGATATAATTTTAGGAAATCCCTCACATTGTTCAGCATCTCATGGTATCGGTTGGTGTTGGCATACATTTGCTGGAAAATGGTGGTGACATTTCCAAAAATAGTTGCATAAAGAAGAGCTGAAAAAAACCAAAGGTAATTAAAAATAAACATATATGCTCCAGTAATGGTACTCATAATTCAAGGACAACTTCAAAGAATTTTATGTATAGTTACAAATTACTGCAAATGCAGAGGTGTAAACTGAAAATTTCTGTTTATGCACATACTCTCACAGACATACATGTACAGAGTTATTCATTGAATTTACCCGTACAGCTCATACAGCCACTCAAGTCTGCATTAATTTACAAAATCAGTCACACAGATAATGTCCACACATGGAGTTATTTAAAAACAGCCGGTGCATTTTAACTCTATACCCTGTACTAATCCAAACTAATTTTCAAAAGTAGCTTCAGCCTGCCAGTAAACCTTGAAGGCACTATCCGAACAACCATGTGGATCTCCTGTAAGATCGGCTCAGCTAGCACGTGCTGTGAGTAGAGGATGGCCTCAGTCCCAAAGAAGAAATGAAATGGAGAAGAAAGGAACCTGGGAAACCTGGCAAGGAGGTATCTATACAAATCGGGTCCTGTGTCAATGGCCAAGGTGTGCACAAGAAAGATTCAGAGTGGCACTTCACAGTCCAATTTCACAGTTAGCCCCAGCAGATGACTTGGGTACGTCATGTCAACTCTAGATGCCAGTCACTAATGATTCCAAAGAGAAAAAATTGGATTAGCGAACAATAGAAAGTCCCAAGTTTACCTCATTGCTGAGGACATATCACTAGGGCAGGAGGAGGACATGGTAGAGTAAGAAGCACTACCTCAAACCCACTCCTGGAGTTAACTTCTCGTCTGGTTTAATTCTCCCCTTTCCAAATATGCCACTGTTACTGTTAAGCTCAGCCAGTTGAGTTGTGCGACAGCGAAGAATGACATGCCATATTCAAGAAAATCACGTTTTAAGTAAGCCTTTCCAACTGAAAAGGCATCAACCTCAGTACACTATTACAAGTGTGATGCAGTGAACGCTATTTGATGGAGAACAGTTAATTTCTGAAGCCTAAATTCGGCAAAGCATTTAAGCAAAACCTTAAATGCACACCTTTGCTAGTGCTGTCTTGAATAGCGGTGGATTGAAAGACGCTCTTAAAGTCAAGCAAGTTTAAGGTGCCTTATTGAGTCACAATGTAATCGCCCTTGCAAGTACACCCAAAATGACATTCTTCCATTAGGCATTACAGATTTTGCAGAAAAGAGAATTATTCTGATATCTCATAACACCAATGTGCGGCACTTTACTTCTGCTCTTGACATTATCAAATACCCAGAAATGTGCCTGTCATTTTTAATAATCTTTGCTCGGAGGTACTTTATAGCAGAATGCAGCTTTGCATTTCCATATTGCTTTTTTGAAAAACAACTGCAGCCTACAAACGGCAAGAAATAACCCACCGTGAAAGGAAAAATACCTTCCGTCTCTCAGTGCATAACATCTTCCCTCTACGCAACACATTTCTACCTCATTCCAGAAATCTCACTTTGTTTCATACTCATTTACTGTTTTTTATCACCCCTATTTGAGAGGTGGCATTTTTAAAGAAACATGGTGCTTTCGTAGAACCTGTCTAATAGAAAAATTGTACTTCCATTTCTCACAGTGCTTCTTACTATGTCCATGTAAAAATTAGATGCTGAAATTCATCAGAAATACAACGTTCATTGTTTCATCAAAGTCTCGGGATTTTTCATCTCAACACACAACATCATATCAGACAAGGTCACACAACGTGTAGCAAAGATGAACATGAGGTTTCAGTTTTAGAAAACACAGCAGATTAATACTCTATGTGATGTCCAGAAATAAAGCTCTTTGCAAGGGGAGGTTTTTTGCCTTGCTTTACTGATCGTTGTATCATATCTGCTACCTATTGAAAGGTTTTTCTCTACCTCTGTATCCATTCAGATATATATATTTCTTTACCAAAAGGGTTATCAAGCACTGGAACAGGCTGCCCAGGGAAGTGGCCGAGTCACCATCTCTGGAGATATTTAAAAGACGTGTAGACATGGCGCTTAGGGACATGGGTTAGTGGTGGACTGGGCAGTATTAGGTTTACAGTTGGACTCGATGATCTTAAAGGTCTTTTTCATCCTAAATGATTCTATGATTCTATATCAACACTCACTCAGAGTATAAAAGTATGTGCATGATAAAAAAGTCTAGATGGATGAATGCCACCTGACTTTTTTCTTTTTTTTTTCAGCTTTTGCCACTCTTTTGGACTTTTGTACTACAACAAACATGATGAAGTGCCACTTCTTCTAAGTGCAACATCCCTCATCCTTCTGAAGAACAGCTGCTGATTTATCATGAACTCAGCTCATCAGATATGTGAGTGCAGAATATCTTGTCTTGCCCTCTGATGTCAGATGCATCTGAAAATGACTGTGACTATAAATGTAAAGAGAAGTCATAACTGTCCTTGCAATCCTGTCTTTCTGCATGAGAAGAATCATAGGATGGTTTGGGTTGGAAGGGACCTTAAAGGCCATCTAGTTCCAACCATGGGCATGGCAGGGACACCTTCCACTAGGTTGCTCAAAGCCCCATCCAACCTGGCCTTGAACACTTCCAGGGATGAGGCATCCACAACTTCTCTGGGCAACCTATTCCAGTGCCTCACCACCCTCACGGTGAAGAACCTCATCATGAAAAATTTATGCAAGCCTGTAACTACAGCTAGACCACATATGCAATTACAATGCATACAACCCAACTGGCCACGCAAACCTACACAGGAGACACAGGCTGATTGAAAATGTGACACAATGCTCTGTAAGGTTGGGAAAAAAGAGATTCAGCTCTGACACCTGCCAGGTTGGAAACAGCTAAGAATGCCATGGTGAAAACAGCTTGTCTGAAGCAACTGGCACGTATTACCTCCTCTGCAAAAAAAATGACTCTTTGGCAGAGACAATTCGTAGAAAATATACAGCCAGAAGAGAAATTCTAGTTCTGTGTCTCTTAATATAGGGTCCTGGAAAGCTGTACTTAAAAAGAGTAAGTTTGTTTAAGAAATTAAGGATAGAATAAATCATTGGATCAAGCCTGCAAAATTGCTGGAAGCATTACCTAGCAGTACCTCGCTAAGCCAGAACTCACGAGCCTACACGCTGTAGAGTCTGCACAGACAAAACCAACATTATCCCTCTGTTGGAAATCAAAGCCTTCCTTTGCCTCCTGTTGGAAATGGTAAAGACACATGATTGGGTTCATCTAAATATTCTACCTTTCTTACACATTACTGCATGGAGGTCCTTTGGCCAACATTTAAAAGGAATCTACTTAGATCTTCGCAGCTTTGAAGCTGTGCCTCAAAGACTGTCCTCGCTTGTGGCGCTTCCCTACGCCAACACTGGGAGCTGCTGGGACCGGTTTGTTGTTTTCTGGGGGAGAGCACATTTTTCATAATTTGGCATGGAAAATCCACCTCTCTCTGTAAATCATCTCCCCATCCCTGTTCTCTACATGACACCTAGAAAAGGGGGCCTTTTAAAAAAAACCTGATATTTATTGTTTCACAGGTCTTGGTATGCAACAAGTTTGTGCTGATAAGGAAATAATAAATATATAAATAAAATCATTCGCATTGCATTTGTTACACATGTTGGGACACTCCTCTACAGGGAAAGGGTCCTCTGCTTGGGAAGGTCTAGTGGGAAGAGGTTAGTGTGCCTTAAAAATACGAGTTACCTGCCTTTGCTCTTCCCCACCCAACTGTAGGCTGGGGTAGTTGCATTAGCTGCAAATAGGACAGAGACGGGACAGAGCAGAGAGGTGAGCTGGATCAGCTCCTCAGTTGGCAGAGACGTCTCAGCTCAGGGAGGCGACAACCTCCGGAGCCCATTGGATCCCCCATGCAGAGATGGACACGTGCAGGCACGTGCACACGCACGGACACGCTGGTGAGCATCTAACGCTGCTCTTGCCTTTCTCAGCCTTTAAAGGCTTACGACTCCATGAACGACCCTTAGTGCCTGTAATCAGCAAACGAAGATTTCTCAGAGCATCCCTCTTTAATGAGCAAACGGTGAAGTGCCAAGTGTGAACCTTACCCCTCACCTTTAAAAAACCAAAGGCAGAGGAGCACTACCAAGGGCATTTCACTTTTGCTGTATTTTAATTACTTCTGGCAAGGGAAACTGGCAGTAAAGATCATTCGCAAAAGGTTCTGAAGGAAATAAAATACTGTGCCCCTCTTGACAGTAAGAGGATTTAAGCAATCTCTAAAGGTACACAAACACTTCAATAGTTTTAATTTAGTCTCTCCGTTTACAAGAAACAGGAGAGATCATGCTACAGAGATTGAAGGTGAAATTACTTTACCCAATTTCTTTAAATGACTAGTTAGGTCAAACTGCATTTATTCACCTTCTTTTTAATGCCTCGCATTTCTCCCGACGTTTCCTGTTATATTTCCACAGTCATGCAATGCTCATTTACTTAATTGTCCTGTGTGTGTAAATCTGGAACAGTCTTCACTAGATTTCATAGACACTAATTTGATACAATGATGTAGAAACATTTTTTCTCAGTCTTGAAGGTGAGGTAGGTGGTTCAACTATTATTTTAATTTCTATTTTCACTCTTCAGTGTTGAAAAATCTCCCCTGAATTATATACAAGGATCTATATATTTTTTTATATAAAATGTATGTTACTACATTTGTACATACATAAAACAGTTATGAATGATTTAGCAATAGTGTTACACAACTCTTTATGCCTGTTTAAAACAAGGAACTTTCTAAAAAAAAAGACTCAGAGTTACCTAAATTATCCCAAAGCATTTCAGATCTCTTATTATCCTGACTGTAAGCTGAATACATCCAGATAGGAACATCTGCCTTTAAGAACTGAAGGCTTGATTGACAGATCTAATTTTCCCTATGGTCTGCTCTATGCCAGAGTATTATTAATCTAATCATATACAATATACCTTTAAGCTGTAATTGTAAAGAAGAAGATGATGCCTTGATCCTGGAAGAATATAGATATTTATTTTTGCATGCTGAGGCTAGCTGCAACTTCTTGAATGAACTTTTGGAATTAGGTATTCCTGTAAGATTATTAGATTAATATTATTAAAGCTATATCCTTCATGAGAAATTCAATACAAACCCCAATATAAAGATACTAGATATAATTAGATATAAACCCAGTACCCAAATATCTGGTTTATTATTTTAAAGGCAGAGCAGGTTTTTTGTTATTCCCTTCCACCTCACCTTAATACATCTGATTATATTGCAGAAGGTTTGCAGGTGCTATTCGGCGCGACACCAGCGCAGTGTCCATCGCCCAAGGTCACCCGCTGCCCTGAGGTGCAGCAGCAGCAAGAGGCTCCCGCTGTCCCAGCGAACACCTTTCTTCAAACCCATCAACATTTTTCAACCGAGTGTATTACTTGGAAGAAAATAATCCTTCTAGGCCCTCCCTTACCACCATCCTACAGCACGTTTTTGGTGCCTGCCCCGTCCTGCCCCGCAGCCTCAGGCTCCCACCTCCACCCCGCAGCGACGCTCCTGCCCGCCAGCTGGGCTAGCGAAAGCACCAACACAGCCCCGCGGTTTCACAGGTCTTCGAAAGGCCAATTTTAATTTTGAATCCTTGGCCCCAGTAAAAATTGTGCTGTTAAAATACACTCCCCCATTCCAGCAATGCTGACACCAGTTTTACAGCAGTGTTCAAGCGGTGTCCTAAATACCATTACTCCCCATTTACAGGGAGAGGATAGCAACTCCAGAGCGTACCAGCTTTCACATTTTACTTCCAAAATACCCAAAATAAAAAAAAAAAAGTCTTTCCTCTAATTGCAGCCATATCACTGTACTATCCCGTGCCACATAATCCTATATATTTATCCCCCCATAAGCCCCAACAATGCATTGTTACACCCACTTTGCAGAGACAAAGGTCTGGATTCAGCAGTGAACTTCAGCTCTGAACTTCTCATCAACACCATCTGAATGCTGAAATCAGGCGGGAGTCGGACATAATTGTGTCTAGGTAAATGCACACCGTGGCCAGCTTGAATCCATCATCCCCATGGCCTATACATTTTACATACAGTGCCTGCATCCAGATGTATGTCCCATATGGTGGCCCTCCATGCATTCCTGTACCCCATGCTGCAGTCACATAAGATGCAGAGCTTCTCCGTGGGTCCAGCTGACATTCACTCCTGTTTCCCTGACCCAACATCTTCTTAATACTATAGTAATGCAAACTCTAAATTACGAGGGTAATGATAATAATGACAAATCTGCAAAATCCCTGTTCGCATTGATGGGATATTTGTTTGACGGGAACAAAATAATTATGTAATTAAGAGGATCAGCAGCAGCAAACTGTAGGAACTCACAGTCGCTGTTCTTCCCTTTATAGGGGACACTGTTTGCACAGCAGAGTGGAACAGCTGCTTTGGAGCAGCTACGCTTTTTGCATACTTTATGCAAAAATCCTTATAAAAATAAGGGCTTTCAACTGCACTTGTACAGTCACTAATTTTTAAATGGTGAAACTGGGAGGTTTTTTTTCATGAGAGCACTTAGCTAACGGAAAATATTTACTGTAAAGCTCCAATGCCTCTCCACCACGCAAACGTGATGAGCTGACTAGCTATATTTTTGCACACAGATGCAATCCAAGACTGGCCAAATTGGTATTGCAAAACACAGTACCATGCTTTACTGAGACAGGCTTAAACTAAGGCCACCGCTGCCCATAGTTATCGGTGTTTCTGGCTTCTAGCCCTGAGGAAGTGACGGACATGCATTGAAGTTTGCTAAGGTTACTCAGCCTTACACGTTGCCCCCCCTGAGGATGAGGGGCCAAGGGCTGCCTGGGTCTGACGATGCAGATGCGAAGCAGCTTGAAGTCACAGTGCACACACAACATCGTCCCTGCTCAACATCCCCTACCACGGCCACCCCACCTTATTAGATGACTTTGTTCATTCACCCCAGACATGGTGCTAGCCGTCAGAAATGCAGCCCTGCACAGGTTCACTGGTCTCTTCTTGGCATTTGGATGCAATTTCCTGCAATTTTCTTTCATCTGGAAAGTTTTATGCGTTTTGGGTCTGCTAGAGTCTGCTTCTCCCTCATCATATTATTCAAGGGTGTTAAGCACCATATGGGAAGGCACAGCCTGAAAAATGGCTGCAATTACACCATAAACAGGCAGCAGGGCAAAGAGCATTACCCTGTGCTAACCGAGTGGCAAAACCTCATTTTGCCTGAAAAATCCATATCTTGTAGTGAAGGGGCCTTAATTCTGCAAACTTTGTCCCTAAGAGCTCTGGAGTAAGAGGCAGAGAGTTGGGGCTTTTTCTACGTATTTCATATGCAGTGGAAGTTGGGTCTAATGGGTCACAGCTTTTGGTGGTGACAATTGGGGGGAGGAATATTTAAGATTCCATTTATAAGAAGGGTATGACATAAACACAGAGAGTAATTAACTAGTGAAATGAGCTAAACCGTTTCTTATACCAATGCTTGCGTCGTAATTCCTGTTTCTTCAGAAATCCACCACCTCCTTACCAAATGGCACATCTAGCATTTCACACGCTGCATAAAGCCCTGTGCAATGGTCAATGGTAACTACAACTCAATCACTTCCCTAAAGGAATTACAGTAGGTGCAGAAGGCGAGTAGAGGCAGAAGATGACCAAAATTCATGAGAATTATGTGCACTGTGAATGCCAGCAACCCTGTGCCTCTAGCACTTTGCTCCATCCCTTATTTATAATTTCTTCCATTTTGAATATTATCTTTACCATTGCCTCATTTCCATGCAAATCTCTCCGGTATTTCCAAAAAAGCTGAATTGTGTCTGTCAAACAATCACCTACCCATCACATAAATCTTTCCCTTTCCTTTCTCCATCAAAGAAATAAAGAAGCTGCTTTCCCACAGCGCTGTCTTTAGTGTCATTATCGGCCAGCACTGACACCTGCGGATCAAATCCATCCCACGTGCCTTCCTCTGCGTGCCTCACCGTGTCAAAACTGTCACCAGTAACAAGCACAGGACACAAAGGGTCTCCAGCACTCCTGAATGGAAGCACAGGAACCAAAGGGATCATCTCCACAAAAATGTTCTCGGAGTAAAGTTGGCAGCTGTCAGTATTAGCGTGTGAAAAAACTTGACAGCTTGCTGCTGGATTTGAGCTACAAGGGGTTTTTTCTGTTGTTGATTTTTTTTTTCTTTAATATGTTTAAGGGAATTTTTTAGTGGGGCACCAAGTTCTTGTCAGATTAAGACGAACCCGGGCTAGCAATGTTGCTGGAGGCAGGACGCCAGAACATCGCTTGCACACTGAGGAACACCACCTAAATTGCCTGTCTTGTTAAAATATAATAGGAAATTTGTAAACACACCTTCAAAGTACTGGACTGTACTAGAAGATGTTTCTAGCGCTCTGCTCCTAGGCTCTTTTTTTCTGCATATGCCAATGTAACAGTTCGTACTGTATTTTTCTGTGTTGGTGTGTTTTAGATACCCACAAATACACATATTTATACATGTACATAGACACAGATACACCTATATGTAAGTGTAAAGGTGAACATACAATATGAATGGGCGCAGACTTTCTGCAGCCGCTCATTTTCCTTTCAGTCTTCCGATTTGCTCATTCTTTCTACTTCTTTCAAATCTAACTTCGCTTATTCATTTAATTAAACACTCAATTTTATCTCAGCACAATTAATAGGAATGGATTTGGGACACTTAGACAAATGATTCCAGCTATAAAACACAAGCTGCGCACAGCCTTGAGAGGTGTGGTAAACACCTATAGCATAACAGCGCATGCTTACACAGTATATCTGCCTGAAAACACTGATGAGCTCGAGCGCAGGTAAAGCAATGCTGCTTCTATGCGGTAGCTCCTTTTCTGTATTTTAATTCATCAGCCTGAACTCTGTGCGAGGATAGATTTTTGTATGCAGTTGTAGGGTATTTTTAGGAACAAAATAAAGTACTTCCCTGTTAATACCACACCCCTCATATTTGAAGATGAAGTTTGCATCCTATTATTTTCACAATAATTCTGCTTTGTAAAATGACCACAAAACTGGCTTCACTGAACCAAACAATAATGTTTCTTACTCATCCAAGTCATCTACAGAAGCACCTTCCCTCTAATTCTCAGTCCTGCAAATTCAACATCTCTAGACAGTCGAGCAAAATCTTGTATCCAAAATTTTCTATCTGATGCTGACAGTCTATCTCAAATTAAAATTGCCTTCCCTGAAGTGTTTGCACTAAAACCAAGGGAAAAAAAAAAACAGAGTTCTACAAAAAGTTGAAACAATCCACCTCCAGGTTTTATAAAGCTAAAGTAATTCATAGCAGAACATTTTTCCTCCAGTCTTTTGATTTTAAACTTTTGAAATCTGGACAACAGAAGAAAATCCCATTTTGATGCAAAAAAAAAAGTCTTAACAGCCTAAGAAAAAAAGGGAACATTCATTATCTTCACCCCCCCCCCCCCCCCCCCAATTTATATTACAGTGGAATATTTTTCAAACACAAACCATGAGTTCCTAGCACACTGCTCGCAATCAGGGCCAGCGTGAACCCCTTTTTGCCTGGTTTATTAGCACCAGGTTTCCATTTTATCAAAGCATCTGTGCCCGTGCCTGGCGTGAAGGCTGCTCCCCGCTCCCACCGAAGGCGACGCTCGGGCAGACTCGGGGCTGCGCCTCGGCACCTCTCCTGTTTTGCTGCAATAATGCTGGTTTTCTCTAAAAAAATTCACACTAGTATCTTCAGGCTTTCAAGGTGAATTAACTTTACTCTGCTTTGATTATCCGCTTTGGGAACCTGTCCTTCATCTCAGTATCGATTTAGCCGTGGCAGATGCTGAGCTGTCACTGAGCCTGACAGCTTCTTCAGAGCTTCCTCGGCGGTTGTCTTGTAAAACAGTCAATAGCCAAGTGAAACCGAACTGCAGAAACAAGCACGTTTCCCACTTTTATACTTTATGAAATCATGTGTGCTACGCTGTACTTCATCCTTATGGATAGAGGAAAAAAGTTGGCCTCTCAATTTAGCATTCAGCGTTACCAACTAACCCTTTACGTATTCAGAATATATCCATCCCCACCGGCCCTAACACATCGGTGGAACCACGTTTCAGTCACAGGTCGGTGGCTTCGGTGTCACTCGCCGCCACTCCAAAGCCACTTCTCACCAGCGCAGAAGGGTCTTTGGGGAAGATACTAGTGTGACTGCGCTCAGCGAGAGGGTTTCATCTCCTACACAACGTTGATTTGAATCCCAGCATATCTGCATAGTTTTTATGGCACTTGAGAGAACATCTATGGTCCGAGGAAGATGCTCTCCACATTCACCTTTGCAAGTGCCACAAACTGTTCTGCTGAAGAGCAATGGCATGGCAAAATGGCAGGCAACACCCTAAATATATTTATGCCTTTTCTATCAGAGGAGCGCAAAGCCAGACAGTAACATGTATGTTGAACTGGACATCAGTGCTCCAAAGGTTACAAACAGATCTATTTTCAGCTGAAACAAGAGCTGTCTAAATACTACATCAAGCACATTAACTCCACCTCTTTCCATCAGTTCCACAGCTCTCCACCACTGCCTTCCCCGTAACACCAAGCACAACAACGCTGCTGGAAATATTACTAGCCACTGATGCTGGCCTGGTCGAAGGGGTTTGAGAATACTCAATGGAACAACAAAAGATTCCATACATCGGCAAACTAAAACAAACAAAAAAAGTCTGGCGTTTCATTTCAGCCTCTGCGCGTGTATTGCTGAACTCTCCACGACTATGTGAGACTGGAAAAGTGTCTTTATTTCCTGGCAGCAGCTCCTGGAGCTCTCCTGCTCCCTGTCCAGCTCCTTCTGATCAGCACTTGTTTCTATCTGATTACCTCTGTTTTCTTGCCCACTATTCCAGGAAGGAGATGCTGGAATTAGATTTGCTGCATTTCCATTCCTACATTAACACTAATTTCACTGAAGTCAATGAAATTACACTGACGTCTGGAGAGTATCTGAGGAGAATAATTGAGTGTATTTTATCACTTTCCTTTGACTTTTTTGCGGTTGTTTCATAGCATTTTTAAATGTCCCGTTTCACCAAAATCCATTTATTCTGCTCTTGGATGCTGCAATGAAGTTACTCTCTTCGGGACGATGGTCTGGCTGTAAAGCTCCAGACACCGTCTGGAAGATGCTTGTGATGCGTATGGCCGACAGAGACGTGTACAGCGACAGAAGTGACACGCAGCATCACACCAAGTGCCCATCTAAGCCAAAATCCTTCCTCTGACTGCAGCCCCTTCCCGATACTTATGATAAGAGTACAAGAAAGAGAGTGCGCATCTCCTGCCCTGGGCTACTCCTTCCAGACTTCCATAAACCCAGAGCCCAGGAGCTTTCTAAACTGCCCACTGCATCCAGACCATGGTATTAGCCACCGACCAGACACCTCCACCAAGAATATCTAATTCCTTTCCACAAATCCACTTCTAATTTTTTCTCACCAAAACAATATGTGGCAAAGTATTTTGTCGTGCTCTTCGGCAAGTCTGGCTGCCCCAGCCTTTACATTGGCCACCCCAGCTCCCCCTGCGAGTACGTGAGTCGTTGCTCCTCTTCACCACTCCCGATTTTTGTAAGTCTTCCCCCACTGTGTTTTCTCGGTCACGAAGAGCCCTCATCTATTTGATCTCTCCTTCTGAGAAAGTCATTCCATGCTTCATTCTCGTCACCTTTTAGACGCCCTTTTTAATCTTACAAAATCTTGTTGTAGAACGGTGCAGTGTGGTGCAACGACGTTAATTTCAATTACTTCCCTAGAAATCCCATTTGCCTTTTTTTTGACTGGTACTGAACATTGAACTGATATTTTCAAGGAACTATCTGCAATAACAGTCAGATGTCTTTCCTGAGTGGTACCTGCTAATTTAGGAACCATTATTCTATAGGTATAGCTAGCTATTTTTTGCCTACGTGCATTAATTTGCATGCACCGAGACCGAATTTCATCTGTCCTTTTCACGATCGCTTCTGCGGTGGGATTGATATAGCAAACCAGAAACCCTAATTTCAGTATTAAGCAGAAAAAAAGACCTGCAGCACACGGGAGAAAAGCTGCACTTAGATACAACTACAAGGTAAAGAATAAAAAAAATCTGGGCAAAATTGAATTGTTTCTTAGATTTTTTAGGTTTATACTAGTATCATGGCTTAGGTCCCAATAATTGGGAAGATTTTATCATCTTTCTGCTACAAGCAGGACTGACCATTTCCCAGAGCAGCGCAAATGCAGGCAAAGCTGCTCGCTCTTGGGTTTTATCCAAGAGTGACTAAGCCAACCCTAAAAGTCCAGTGAAAACAAATGAGAGATTTGACAGAATAAAAATGTCGAATGTGATCCAACACTTATACCAGTTATGGGATGTCTCTTGAACATGAACTCTTTAGCAGCAAGAGTAAGCATTCATTTCTAAAACACACGTTTAACCTCCCAGTCTGGCAGTCCCAGTGTCACACCACTGCACGTGCCATTGACGACGCTGAACAGCTATCGTCTCTATTCACGTAACAGTGAGATCAGCTGTGAATGCAATGGGTTAATTTAAGCGACCTTGACGCCTTCGATGTTTTTGTTCATATGCTGATAGCTGAAGGAATTCCTGCAGGGTCTCTGCCCCGACTCATTTTGCCATGAAGCATCCTCAGTTGCTTCTCAGCTGGTACCAGGCACGAATAGCTGGGCATGTATGACATTAATTTCCTTTATTAGGGGCAAAGACATCTGAAATTATACACAGAACAGGGATTGTACATGGAATGGGGAGTTTGTCAGTATTTTCAGGGTTTTTAGTTCCTCTGCATTAATGACCTAAACCAGCTAGTGCCACTACTACCTGCAGGTATCATTCACGTTCAGTTGTTCCTACCACCGACTACTTCTGTGAGTAAGAAACTGTTGTAAGCCTTGCGGGATGAAGTCTTCAAAGCCAAGGAAAATGAAATTCAACAACCCATTTATTAGCACATCTTTTCAGGCCTTCCAGTCTGCTTGTTCCCAAGCCTCTGCAGTATGGTACATTAATTTTATACTGAACTATTAATTGTAGTTGACTTTGCAAAGCTGTTTTCTTTACATTTTTTACTCAGTTTTGCAAACTCAGTCCCAACGGAGTTCATTTTATTCCCCACAGTTTGTTTGATCAAATTGCAAATATTTCCTTTAATCTTTTCAGGCATTCAAATTTATTATCTATGGAGCAGAGCCTCTTCATCTCCTCTACTGATGGTTTGCGAGAAACAATCATTCACATATTTCTCATTTTATGCAAGTGCTTATTCCTGCAAGTACATATTAGTAAGCATAACATTAAAACACATTTACCTAACCTAAATAAAACCACTTTGAACCAAATTTGCAAGCTAACCTGCTTTGGTTCTTAATGACATTAATCTAAATTCATTTTTCCCAGAGGTTGTGATCCATAATTCTTCACTATGAGGGTGCTGAGGCACTAGAACAGGTTGCCCAGAGAAGCTGTGGATGCCCCATCCCTGGCAGTGTTCAAGGCCAGGCTGGATGGGGCTTGGAGCAACCTGGTCTAGTGGAAGGTGTCCCTGCCCATGGCAGGGGGTTGTGACTAGATGGTCTTTAAGGTCCCTTTCAACCCAAACCGTTCTGTGATTCTGTGATTCTATGAATTCACTGAGATCAATGGTAAGAGGCTGCTGCTGTTAGTGAGTTTTAGGGTTGGCAATAAACACGTATGTTTATCTTTTCCTTTGAGAATCTGTATGGGAAATTTTCCAAAGGCAGGGCAAAAGACCTTTGGAAAACTATTTTAATTTTCTTCATGTCTATTCATAGTAAGAATTAGTAGTAGTAGTAATAATAATAATAAATACCACAGCCACCCCATATTTGACATTTATATATATATTTTACAAAGAAATATAAATTATTCAGTTTTGTTCCATACTTGTCATTTACTTCAATTGTCCCCGTTCTATTTTTCATTGGAAAATTTAGAATGAAATATTTCATAAGACTGAGACATTTACTGTTTTTAAAAAATAGTATTTCCCATTTTATTATTTAGTTGCCTTTTTCCCTAGTGAAATAGGGTAATGTTTAGCAAAAAAAAGAGAGAAAGCAACACCTGTGGATTTTCTTAATCTGAATTTGTAGTTGTACATCTTCTAAAGTGAAACTAGAAACCCAATGTCCAATTTCTTTACTATGTTCTACTTTTCCCACCATCAAAGTCAAAAGTTTTTTAAAAACAAAATAACATTTCCTCTCATTTTTTAAAACCTTTCTAGCAGAAAACAATGGGAAGGATTTTTCTCCAGTTTCTTTCTAGTGAAAAAAATCTGAAAAGCATAGTAAGAGAATGAGCAAAAGAGAACTCTTCTGTTATATTGAAAACAACATATTAGTTGGGAAGTAAAAAAAAAAAAAAAAACAACTTGTGTATATTAATTCTTTTCTTCAAAATACATCATTTTCAATAAAAATAGATTTTCGACAAAACTAAGGGTTCGTCTAACTGCTTTCCATACTATCTGAATAAGTTTCTACCACGAGTTTTTTTCACTATCTCATTAATTCCCTCCATTTCTTCCTCCCCTCCACGTCTCCTTTCAGCCTCTGCTGAAGTCTTCCAGAAGTGATACAGCGTATTTTTTATTTTGTTTAGAAGCTTAGCTGCCTCCCACTTGACATCACTCTAAGCTGTTTTTCTTCATTTTACTCAATGTTATCCCTAATTATTTAACCTAATTGATAAGATGCCTCCTCTGGGTAGAGCTGGTTGCCATGACACTGTAAGAAATGACTCCATATTTCTCCATCCTTGGATCTTTCTGAAGAATTGAATACAAAACATCTTGCTTTCACCGACTCCCCAGCTTCGCACTCATCCATAAAAAATAATTAACAATCTAACCCTTGCAGCCAGGTTTCACCAGAATAATAGGGCTAAAAATGTTTTTTTCATAAAGTTTTCTGCTTCTGCTAATACTGGCCAAGACTGCACAGCTTTAGCGCTCTGCCGCGCCCCTTTGTCACACGAAGCGCCGTTAGTCCGGCTGCCGAATGCCAAGCTCTCATCGTAGGGCACTTGTTTTACTGAAGCAACCATAACTAACAGCTTTGTCAGCTTCTGCGCTGTGTCTCCTACTAGAGTTACTAGGGACACCAAAGACTCAGGGCTGCTCAAGGACGAAGCTCTGCCTGGTTTCTCTAACCTGCCCACCGCATGGAGCTCCACAACTTGGCTTTGGTCTAACACACAGGACATACGGCATCACCCACAGAGTGTCTGGGGGCGTTAGCCCAGCTGCTACAACATGGACATGGATAACTCACACACTCCCCCCACCTGCATGTTTCTCCTCAAATTCATACAAAACAGAGGCAGAGAATACATCTGTTGTCACCTTCCATGTGCCACCACCATCACATGTTCAGTTGAGCAGGATGGGCTGCTCCCATGGCACAACAGCTACAGCTGCCCAAATGCCGGCCCCAACTCATGCCATATCTATGTCTACACCTGCGCTAGAACATAGGAGTCGAGGCACTGCAAGGCAGAGGCACTCTTCCTCCATGAGTTTCCAGACAGCAAAGCACAAGTAATCAACACAACAGCAATGATTAACCTTATAGACAACTTCCTCCCTAATGATATGTTTTGAAGGCACCCATGACGAAGGGAAGTTTCCGGGTGTTTTTCTAGTATCTTTGTGACCGTGTGTAAACCTCCTCCTCCACAACATGAGGAACAACGTGGAAGATGGTACTTACCTGAAAAGGTAATTAGTGGCTGCTAAAGGTAGAGGTACAACAGGCTGCTCAGAGGTGGGACCACTCTTGACAGTGGAGGGCTTCTGATAGACTGGCAAGGCAAAGGGTCTTGGAAGTGAAGGCAAATAGGCTATGCTTGATGTGACAAACCAAAGGCACCCAATGGAAAGTAACAAGCAGTGAGGTGGCACAGGGACAGTATCATAAGCATAAGGCAGCTCATACAGGTAC
The DNA here is from genome assembly GCA_009819775.1 of Phoenicopterus ruber ruber. NCBI lineage: Eukaryota > Metazoa > Chordata > Aves > Phoenicopteriformes > Phoenicopteridae > Phoenicopterus > Phoenicopterus ruber. The sequence continues at coordinate 8,417,898 of CM020219.1, forward strand.
GACTTTGGTGGGAGCCAAGCTGGGTTACAGCTGAGCGCTTTTGCAAAGCCCCCCCACCATTCACATCAATAAAAAGTGGTGTGCTCTCAAAAACATGGAGAAAAGACGATGCAGCTTACAGTAAGTTGGTGTCTATGAAGCTGGAGCCTAACCCTGAAGTTTCAGGCAACCTTCTTATTGCAGCAATATGATTTGAGACAGTGAATTTCAGAACAGATGTTAATGGCTTGAGATGTTCTAAGGACCCTGCAGCTCTCTAAGAGCTTTACAGTTGCAGAAAAAGAAGTGCATTGAGGGAACCTCCTGCAAAGAGCAGGGACGCAGTGAGGAGCTCCAGAGGAAGCTGAGATCCCTCCCAGGAGAGTGGTTCTTGCTAGAAGTGCCCACTCACCTTTGGCAAGCCCAACCCCTCCTGCCCGGCCCCTAAGTTACCCTAAACCTCAATCTCAATCTCCTCACAACCTCCCCTACCTCATGGCCCAGACCCTTCCAATCAGGACATTTGTTTGAAAACGTGAAATGAAGCCAAAGCACGTTAAGTATACATCAGGCAGCCTTAACGGCTCCATCCCTACAGTCCATTCTAGACTGGCTTTAGACAGCGATGACACTGCTTATATTGCAGTACTCTGGACAATTACGTACAATTTAGAGGGCCATAGTTTGTACCTAGGGCAGTCCAAAATACACAGCCTGGACAATCCTCATAGTGTATTTGTTCTTGTGAAAGTTGCTAGTGAAACAGAATATTGGCTATATCCGTTATTTTTATTTACACACACCACTAGAGCTCTGGTTCTGCTTTTCAAATCTATGTACTTAATATTGCAGAACATACAGATTGGGAATAGCCAAGCTTTTTATGGTACGAAAATACTCATTTATTTTCATTTTTCCATCATTAGCACACCTGCTGAGTAAAACCTGCTTTTATTGTTGTTGATGATGATTTATCAACAAGGCTAGGATAAGAATTATGGCAGAAGTTAACGAAATCTTAACTAACAAGTCAGACATAACAACAGATTCACTACTGAAGTCCTCAATGTTATCTCCATTTCACACTTCAGAGGCATAAGGCTATTGTTAAATTTCATTTCTTTTATTATTATTTTGGGCAGTTTTGTGCCAGATTTAAGGACTGACTTATTTACCTAATGTATTTATTTTCATTAAGGAAAGACACTTCTGAGTGCTCTAACCAAAATAACAACAAATTAAAATCCTCAAAAGCTACCATTTTCTGATTGTAATTAGTAAGGGCTTGCCCATCTCCCATCTCATTTACACAAAATGAATGCACAGTCCGTTTCCAGGTTCATCCTCTACAAGCAATCAGCAAACAGTAAGAACCTACACTGAGAGAGACTGAGTAGAGGATGAGAAATGATTCTTTCAACCCTGCACGGAACCCACAGATAATTTAAGCAAGCCTGTGTCCACCCCACAAATCTCCTCCTGCCTTGTGCAGCCGTAGAGTCATTAATTGCTCTGTAATTAGACAAGACCAAAGAAACGAGCGTCACCGAGCAGAGTCAGTGTGCAGCGCACGTGGCAGAGCACGTCCCCTTATGGCCCTCCTAATTAACAGGTGGTGATAGGGTGACAGGAATTAAAATGTAATTGTTTTGCACTATTTTATATTCCACTAGGGAACACTAAAGAATAAAAAACTCAAAGCAAAGGATGCTTAATGACAGAATTGATAGGTCAGTTTGTCCCATATTGAATTTATCAGGACATAATGGAAGGAAGAGGACATAGAGTGCTAACAAGTTTTTAAAAGATGTTTTGGCAAGATCAGTTAAATGCCTTTGACAAATTAGCGTCTTCTATTGAAATAATATTCTCCCTCAAAAACTTTAATCAGCATTAATAATCTGCCAATTTACTTGCTAGTAAGGGATTTCTCCAATACTCCAACGGTATTTGCATTCAGGGCATTCAGACTTATAAGGGCCACATGGAATATCTTTGTATTTAAACTCATGAGGACGTTCAGGCAAGTTACCATAGTGGCACAATCTGGTACTAAATTATTACAAGCAGTTTGAAAGTACCTGCTCATCTAGTATCTTTTTTTCTTTATTACTGGAAGGAAACTTTTATTTTTGATCTTATGATCCTCACATAGGCTGAGATGACATTTGGGACAGGCTATTGAACACATTTACCAGGACTGATTTTCCACATATCTTTCACTTTTCTTCAGAGAAAAATTAAAAAATACTATTTCTCAGTATCAACTACTAAAAATATCTATCGGTTCTTCAGAAGCAAATCTCTTTCCCAGTATGTTTCACCTATCTTATTTCAAACAGAAACTGAATCATTCAAATTCCTTTTTGTTAAAATCATGACAAGGGCAGTACACCTCATCCACAGAGAAGCAGTGGCTTTGTCCTCCGCATGGATCTAAAATACGACTTAATACTACAGTGTCGCTGATGAACTAGTGGCTCTGTAGGCTCTTCACCAGGTCTTTGTAGACAGCAGTTGGCCAGGGCAGTTTCGGACAGAAGGAAGGGAGGTTCAGGACGTGCCAGATCTTTTTTGCAGTTTCTGCTAGCCAGGGAAGGTGGGGATCGTCACTAGTCAAGAAATACGGATCTGTTCTGCAAGAATACGGAATGTTTTCCATGAAAATATCCCGAGTGCATTTGTGCACAACTGTACACAACTGTACATCCCAACTGTATTTTGCATTATTTAGTAACGCAACGATGCTTTTATGATTAACTCGCCTGTAAGCCTGCAGCACAGCCACAAGTTTAAGTAACAGCAAAGCCAGTCCTCTAAGAATTTTAAGTAGTCTGGTAACATGCACGTCAAATAATTTGCAACAGAAAAGCCTTTTAAAAAAGTTACTTGAGAAAATGTTATCTTCATAGAGAGAGAAAGGTGGGGGGAGAAAAAGAACATTACCCAGCACTTTATTTTCCTAACTAAAAATAAGTTGTAACAGGTTCTAAATTTACGGGTAGTATATTTAAATGACAAAAAGATAAAAAGAATCTATATTAGGTGTAACGTCTTCTATTTAGAGAAAAGTGACAATGAAAGTTCTGGAGACACAAGTTACATAAACCCGTCATCAGAAAAATCAAGCTCCAGCAATTGCAATAGTCCTTCCCTATAAGCTGACAGAACTTTTTTCAACAGTCCCTTGCTAAGAAAGAAAATAAAGTGAAGGTGGGTACAAGATGTGGAATAAGGACTGAGGTTTCATTGGCAATATGTAGTAATTTTTCCAGTTGTTGTTAAAAAAAAATTCTTAGAATCCTTCATTACATGAACATTTCATGATCAATTTAATATCAATACAGAAAAGCTGCCATCTATTTCGAGAAACCCAAACCTGTCTAAATCCAGGCTCTTTCACATTATCCGCATTATTGGAGGTGCTGAATTAACACTGTTCCGACAGCAAACCTGCAGAATGATCCCTTTGCCTCAAGCAGCTTCAGAGACATGTTTGGGAGACGTGTATTGATTTTAGCGGCGGCAGAAGTAAACAGGGAACGACAGGAAAAGGCGAAAGAATTGAAGCACTGCTTTGCTTTGTTACCCTAGCACTATTTTTGACTGAGAAAAGAAATGAAAAATTGGGTGATCGAAGATTTTACGAAGGCAGCTGCACCGGGATGGCAAATGCAGGTGCAGCCTTCTCCTGCCTGTCCATCTCCCCAGGAACCACCTGACTGCGGCTATTTTCAGCTGCCTGTTCCCAGCTTCTCTTCTCGAGCAAGATACTATAGCTGCCGCTTTTCCCACAAAGAGCAGTCAACATGCAGTGAAAGCCATCTGAGAAATAAAAGCCTATTACTTACGCTAAAAAGTGTACCTTTTCTAAATACCAAACGTTCTCAGCATTTTCTCCCTTCTTTATGAGGAGTGTAAAATGGCTGTAGCATTTTCAGATGTTTTACAATTACACATTAATGTACTCAACAGTTTTTGCAAAAAATTGAAAAAAACCCCTCAAAAGTAGCAAGCATTTGCACAAAAAATACCATCTTGGTAACTTGATTTTTCAAGAAGCAAGACGTCTTTTAAAATACCAATTTTGGAAGAAGCATTCCATTTAAAAATTTACTTTTTCTCATAATGCAATTATGTAATTGTATTAAATGCTCTTAGTCATTGAAATTTTTGAAAAAAGCATGCAGGACAGGGTACTGCAGATGAAACTGGTCTGTACACACAGCTTCGCCCCGATGCCAGAGTATTTCAGCATAAACATTCAGAATGGAGAATTTCACTTGGATGAGTGCCTTGCAAAGTGAAAACTGGATCATTGCTAGGGTCTTTGGATACCATGGAACAGATCCAAAGAAGAAGCACAAGCAGAAAACAAAGGTTAAGCAAATTCAGCTGTCTGCATCATTGTGTTGCAATGAGGACTAACCCTGGAATTACTCAGAATCATCGGCTGCTTTTCTTTTTAATCTAAATATTCCCGAGTCACCTTCAATGCTGCTCTTCTGCAGAGACCAACAGACTTGGCATGGATATGGGAGGAACCAGGCAGAGGCATCTGCAAACAATGGAGGTTGCTGAAACTAGGAGGATGTGGGAAAGAGTTAAGAAGAATGGCTAGGCTTGGTCACAGGAGATGAATGAGTTCATCTGGGAGAGAAACAGGCAGGAGCCCAGGGCAGGGTGCAATAAGAGGGGTAAGTTAGAAAGGTGACCTGGGACCTCTAGAAGGTAAAAGATGCAGGATTGAAATCCCTCAGACCAAGGATGGTTGCCCAGGTCCTAGGGAAATATTCTGATGACCAGCTTCTCTTCAAATATGCAGGTGAAGGCAGTGACCCTGCCATGGTGAACCCCTGTTGGCTCCTTTCAAAGAATAGCTACTGACTCTGACTGCATTTGTGGTGGTGGGTCTCAGATGGGCAGAGGATCCTGGTAGCCACCCTGCCTTATAAACTTCTGTTCATGGGATTTCCAACATTTGGATACCCACTGTGTTCAACAAGAAACCCACTAGACAATGGCCAACTCCTTTGGCCATTTCCATATTGCTCCTGCCCCACGCTCCCATCCAGGAAGCGGGTAGAAGACATCCAGAATGTATAAGGCAGGTTGTAGCTTCAGCCACCACTTTGAAGATTTGTTGTGGTGGGGCATTTTTGTAAGCTCTACTGTTCACCATTCAAAGCAAACCCTTGGAGAAGATCCTGTAGATCCAGTTCATCTGTCCATGTTTACTCACACTCGTAACAGAAAAGTGGGTATTTATTTTCTGTCTTCAGAAAACACTGCAAAGCTGGTTTCCTTTCACTAATACATCTCTATTAAATTTCTCTGCTAATTAAAGAAGCCAAGGCCATAGCTAAGGAATTGGAAAGTGCTCTAATGGAATTACTACTCTAAGGTGGCTTGAATGTCATCATTTCCTTCTCCAACATAGCAAAATCTTGACAATCACATTAAAGATAAAGAGCTAGAATAAATGCTGCTGGCTTTTTCAAAGGAAACATCATTATGGATATTAACACCTTCTGTGTTAACAGTAATACATGCATTAAATATAGCAGCTTGAGCGACTGAAATGCCTATAAAGCATCTGCCACAAAATAAAGCGTAAAGAAAACTCTGGGCTGAGAAACACCCTGGAGAACTGGAATTAAACCAAGATCTTCAGCATACCTAAGCTATGACTTCCATCAGACTGCAAATACAGTTCATTTCAATTCATTTTCATATTTAAGAAATTATCTAAGCTACTTTGACATCAGGCTACGCAGCACTTACGGTTTTGTCATCGTATCAGAGCTCTCTCTTCCTTTCACTGTAATATTCCGATGCTCCAGAGACACAGTCTTTCCATTTTCTATCACATCATTTTAGGGAAGAGGTTAAACGGTCCCTCAGCTTTTTGCAGTGGACAGGGAACATGGTTGAAGAGCCACTCTGCTTCTGCATTCATGGAGAAGGTCTACGTATGCACTATGCATAGTGTCACATGTATACGTCTCATACGTGTCTTATGAAAGACATAGGCGTATGTCTTTCCCTACCAAGACAGACAGCTCAGCCCTTCTCCCACGGGCCAGCTCACACAGCTGCCCTTAACCCAGGACAGCCACAGTTTCAGCACGGGGGCATACAAACAGCACAAGCGTCCCATGAACCTCCATCATCTGCTGAACATTGTTTTCCCTGTTTCAGCTTTTCCATACGCACAAAGCCTCCCCTGACCTCAGTTTCTTCATAACGACTCTTCCAACATGCATAACGCTATTTGCCTGCTCGAGTCTTCTCCGCCTGGCAATTTCAAAACTGCCAAACAAATCGAGCATCCACATGGTGCAACTTTGCCAAGCCTTGGTTGTGACCCAGCTGAGCCATCGGTGTTCGCTGACCATGGATGAGCATGGAGCTTCATCCTGGAGCTCAGGGGGCTTGCAGTAACATCAGAAACATGCGGACAGTTTTACGAGCAGATGAGACTGCTGACATCAGGTCTGGGCTTCTGTTCTCTCTGACACCACCACTGCTTTTGCACTGAACAAATGAAACACAACTAAGACTGATACTAAAATGTAGGGAGCACGGACATCCCTGGTTTTGCGTAACTTTTCCAAGCTTTTTTGCGTTACAGCTGTTCCAATGCATCATCTTTGAAAGTCAATGTACTGTCAGGTATTTAATATTTAAATTGCTGAGACTGTTGAGTGGATACAGAGTTGACATTTAATTTTTTAAAAAGGGGAGGAAAAAAAAAGGAGAGGCGGAGGCATAGCAGACAGAATCCTCTTTTTAATTAAACGAGTGTTATTTACATAATAATGGTAATGATAATGTGCGCTGATGAATTTACCCCAGGTCAGGCAAGTTAACTTCTAGGGAACTGAGTCATTGGGATGGAAAGGAAGGAGAAGGTGTTCAGAACAATTTTGACAGCGCATTTCCTCCTCTTTTTTGTCTGATACTCCTGATGAATGTTTTGTCAGCATTTTTACCATGTAGCTCTATAGCTGATCAAAAGCTGGGATAAGCAAACAGAAAAGCTGTAAAGCAGTAACCTATGGTTTTTCCAGCAAAGTGAGAGTAAAAAATAAATCAGCATTTGAAAAATGGCTTCCTGCTGTCTGTAGGAATAATTGCTCAGCAGTAGTTGAGCATCAAATCCCACATTCACTCAGAGTGGCCTTTTCCCTCTACATCTTATCCAGAAGGTGGAACACAAACCAGCTTGCTACAGGGCCCAGACAACAAGTTACTGCAATGCCCTGAGCTCAAGGCTATCCTGAAAACCATCTCCAAGCCACAGCTGCACAACAGCACATCCCTGCAAGATTGCTAACGTGGATGTCGGGCGTCGGTACCATTCCCAGCTGCCTGCACTCCACCCTGCCCTTGGTAAAGCAAGTCTTAATGTCAAGTACACAAGGACATGAGAGTACCTACGTGCCTTACTGTGGCTGCCAGCAAAAGGACTCGCCACAGACGAAAACGAGCAACTTTCAAACGAACTTTCCAAATAACATGATTATTTCCGTAGAGTGACAGACAGAAGGGAACAAGAATAAAGAAAGCGAGTGAGCGCTCAAAGTGACAAAATGTAAACAGCAGATGGTTTTACATAACTGGCAAAAAGGGAAAAGTAAAGAAAAAAAATCCTTTCATGAAAGGGGCTAAAATGTCATAGATTAAAGTCTCAGTTTAAAAATTGATGCACTGTGGGAAACTGAATAGCTCAAAAGAAGAAAAATGACAGGACGCGAAGTCTTTCATCTCTCCATCCTCGGACTCTGCTATGTGCTGGTCAGTACATTTATATTCCTCGCTGGGTTCAAATACAGGCAAAGTACACTCAACCCCAAACCTTCCTCTTACTCTCTGAGCCCGAACATCCAACTCATTTGCAAATCTTCCTAACTCAAATCCTCCCAGAGGACGTAATTGCAAGAATATGATAATCAAGTTCGCAAGACTCATCTTAAGAGTAGTTTAATGTTCATCTAAGCAAATGATACCCCTATTAAGGTAACTTGCAACTGCTTGCCCACATTTCCTACCCTAAATGTCTCACAATAACTTCTGAGCCCAGAAATAGTTGGCTCTCCCTTGGAATATATTTGGGTACGTGCATAAAAGCATCTTCTAATTCTCTTCCCGCCATTTCAGCCTTTAACCAGAAACAGGCTAAGAAACACAGTACCAGATTTAAAGATGTGCTTACACAAAACCCCACTCAACCCAGAGCTCAGGAGTGGAATTAGCAAAGGGATTAAAGCCACGAGGTTAAGGAATAAAATTTGTGATGGAATTAGAACCATGAGGTCAAGGAATAAACTTCTCGAGGAGATTAAAAGTATGAGGTCAAAGAACCAAAGAATTACCGGAGGGATTAAGATTGTTCTCTGGCTTTTGCTATAGATGCTTCTTCCCCAAAGGACTTTTTTTTTTGTGCAGTTTAAAATAAAACAGCAACAAAGAAAGCAAGATGCAAGAAAATCTGAGCAGCGGCAGTAGCAATCACAAGGCAACATATTTCTCCTTACCCCAGGTGGTTTCTTCACCTACCAAGATGCTGAGAACATGCTTAGAAATACCAATTTTCTTTACTGATTGGGAAACATAAATAATTCCTTGCCATTGAACATTATGACACAGCCAGTATATGGGTGCAATTAGTGAAATCTTGAGAATGACTGAAATGCTTAAACTGTCCTCCAAGTGACCACAGGTAGCGCACCTTTGCCTGGCCCCCGAACAAAATGAAAAGGTCAGTTGCAGTCTGGCTCCTCTCTTCTGTTCCTCCTCAAAGACCTTTAGCTCCAAATGTTTAGAACAAATTTAATTAGAGTGAAAAAGCAGAGTTCATGTACTGTGCTGAAATCATCGCATTTTACTGTATATTTAAAATTTCAAGAGATAATAAAACTACCTTGCAGTTTATGATTTTCCTAATGACCTTGTTTCTCTGCCTAGTCCTGCTGAACAAACAAACTTTTCAACATGCTGCAGTTTCTGTGCATCACGGGAAAAGTCAAACTTTATAGCAAAGGGACTTAGCGACTGCCCTTTCTGTAACCACAAACTTATTTTTTAAAAAATCATTACATTCTTCAAGGTCTGCACGTGATCATTTAACCTGCATTACGAAGCACTCCCGTGACACGTTCAAGATATTCAAGCGTTAGATGTTTGAAACATCATTACTTTGAAACAAAATAGTGCATTACTTTAACCAACGGCTCTTCCAATGGACTCAGGTGGGAAAGACGTCCCACATGGGCAGCTGCCACCAAGACGGTGCTGTAGTAGCACCGTATGCCGCGGTGAGGAGTGCCTCTAGCAAGTGGTACCTTCAGACAGCAGCAAGCCTCAAGTGACACAACACTTTCCAAAAGCTATTTTTATTTATTCCCATGAGGATTCAGCTGATCGTCATCTTCCATATTGCATCTCAGCACATGGAGGGGAAAAAAAGAAAAGGTAGATCCAATGCCTCGGTGGGTGGATAATTCAGTATGGAGCCCATCTGTCGAAGGCTGACTCCTGCCTTATCCCAAATAATGAAGCACCATTACAATCTGATTACACATCTCAGGTATCCTTTCTTGACCATGTCAGACCTAGGATTTCCTGCACTGTAAATCACAACGATAATCCTTCATTTTTATGATTGGAATTTATTTATCAGAAAAATGTTGACATTACAGAAAGCTAGTTGCTTAGAGGACGTGCAACTGCCGTAGCCTAAGTCTCCTGAATCAATTTTTGGTTTTTGCTCATTCTTTCTTGATTCTTTGTCAAGCACATTTGGCCTTGGCAGGTTGAAAAACGAGTTGGTGGTAGGGAAGTACTCATGTACTCAGTCTATGATATGCTGGTTAATCAAAAAAAAAAATCATGTTTTCTGTTTATAATTTTTGTTGCTATTGAAAATATGCAAACATTTGCAGGGCACTAGCTGTAATATTTGTAGAAATAAGTGGTGGTTTATATTTATTGCCACAATGCAATTCAACATGCAGAATAATACGGTGCAATGTGAATAATGACATTCAAATCAAAAAAACTTAATTGTATTTCTTACAAACGAACAGAGCATATAAAATACTAGGAAAGTCATCTACATTAACTTTGGTATTTCACAGCTCAATTCATACTGAAAAAGAATGTTTTTAATTTTATTTGAAAACAAGTAGGTTTTGCTGGATTATGATTCTATTGATTGCGTCTTCTGAAGGTGCAACCCAGAGGACAAACCATGGGTGTTCCCTCTGAAAGAGGCAAACCACGCTTCTTCATAAAGGTACGTATTGCAGGTTTCATGCCTCCACTGTTCACGCTTTGAAACATATTTATATAACAATTTAATCAAAGGCTTCCATACTTCTATAATTTTAAACCAGTCTCCAGCTGAAAAACCACTGACTTCCCACGATCTAACGTATCTGGTGCCAAGCCTGTACGTGAGACTGACTGTGGCTGTTACAGGATCTATTATATGAGCATGGTTAATAAACTCTAACAAAGTGATGCACACTGACATCAAGTGCCAAATATACACAAATTATCCTGCAGCCCAGAGAGCTAAATACTTTCGCAGGGAGATAAATCACCCAGCCAGCGCATGAACAAGTTACAAGTGACTGTGTGCAGCATCTGCGCGGAGCAGGTAAGGTAACACTCGTCAGAACTGATTAATTTAATGGGGTTTGGGAGCAGGATTATCTGAGTTGCTCTGCTGCATCGAAATGATATGATCAATTTTGCATTCACTCTCAAGGTACTTATTGGCTCCCTCATAAGCTGTTCTTCTCCCAAGCACACGATCGCGCCGACCGCCCCATTTCCCTGCAGGAATTAGGTTAGCGGTTATTGTGCAAAGCAGCACACTCAGCTCTCCGTCGTATTTACCATTTCTTAGGAGATTAGCAAGTAACAAAGGAAAACACAGGCAAGGCAGGAATTTATCACCGCTCCGCATATCTGCTAAGAGAGCCCAACAGCAGCTCTTAATTTCTGTGCACGACTTGTGCGATATGGTTAAAATGAAGCTGTTGATTAAGAAGGTGCTATCAGCAGACTGCACCGTGCAACTCGGGGCATCTTTTCAAGAGAGGATAAAATAAAGCAGGTTTTCAGCGACATCAAACTACTTCAAACCTTAAAGTTTGTCAATGCTCAGAGTAATCTCTCTGGATCACGTATTTATCACAAATGAACCTGATCCAACTCAAACTCTCGCAACTGCAGGCTGCATTGGTATATATGGAGCAAGCGCGCTTCAGATGTGGCCAAGCTGGACTCACTTTTGTTGATAGTTTAAATAATTTTAGGAAAAGTGCTTTCATCAGGGAAAGCACAATTACACCAATTAATACAGCTCACTAGCGGTGACGGGCTGCACATAAATACACAGAACGTGAAAAGAGAGATTCGCCTACGATTGAAGGAATGCTAAAAGTAGAGCAATTATAAAAACAAAGCATTCAGACACGCACAGCAAGTTTATATATCAGTTCACACCCACCCACGTGCACTCAATATACATACAAAGAGAAACAGTCCCTTTTGCTTTCTCCTCCTTCCTTTTCCATACAAATACGCTATTTCAGTTCCACAAACTTTTATGACAAAATATTTACTGGCAATGTAAAAACTCCCAAGCTTCATGAGGTGATTTCATCTAAGTACAGCTGTGTTGTTCTTAAAGCTCTACCTGTGTTTCTAAGGAAAGGTGGGATACAAATATCCACACTTAAGTGAGTTTTATAATCAGACTTTAAGAACACGTTTTCATCTCATTTGAAAGTACAGACACCTACAATGGGTCGGATGAATTGTGCCTTGAAAACGCCCATTTCTTCCAAGTGAGTCTAAAAGAAACCTAAAGGAGGTTAGGAAAGAGTAATTTTTTTATATCATACATGTTAGGCAAGATGAATTCTAGCCAAGGGGACCATTTTTAAAACATTCTGGACCGTGCACTAAGATTAATACTCATTTATGAGAAACAATATGCTTTTTTAAGATGACAGCGAATTCAAGGTTATGTCCCCCCATGATACTCCTTTTTGCTAGGAAAGTACGCTGCATGACGGCTGTTAAAATAGGGGAAGTCCCACAGCCCACTGAAAAACTACAGCCTGACCTCAAAAAAGAAAAGCACACAACTTTAATTAAAATTATTACACTTGTTGTTGAATTATGGATGTACTTTGAGCCTCTCTGGGGATAGACTCACTTCCTATGTCTACCTAACCCCATCTTTATATGATACTCGTACGTTAAGCACTCGAACCCTGAATTAGCCTACAAAACACCACTGGGACAGTACAGAAGCACTAGTAAGATATTTTTTCAGGTCACAGACCAAAATGAAGGTCAAGTTTTGTGCTGACAGTAGAAATCATCTACAACTATTACCGTAATACATCAGAAACACTCTTTTTTTTGAGTTGAGTTGTTCAGTTTATTACCATCAAGAAAAAGAGGTTTCTCATTAAGGGCATCTTATAAACAGCAGCGCGGCTTTCACCACATAGTTTAATCAGTTCTCTGAATCCCTGGGAAAACAATCAGGTTGAACAAAAATTCACATTGTTTTGGCAAAGTTGGCTCTAAACTGGGGAAAAAAGAGGAAAAAAATGGCAGCTGGATGAAGGTCCACAATAATTTTCTTCTGGTTAAATCAACAAGGACCTACTGACCATGGATGCCTTGACATTCCCCTCCTGCATGCTCCAAGCAGAGGATTCTGTTCCTCTCTTTCCCTTTTTTCCCCACCCTGTCATTTTTTCAGGCCGATAAAGGAACTGACAGAATAAAAGCTCCAGCTGTAACATTTCAATCTGACTATATTGGTCCTTTTACTTACAGCAATTTTCCAAGACCTAAAATAAAAGAGTTCACTGTCCTTTCCACAAAGACATTTCCACTGCAAACAAGCCCCTTGCACAGAAGGACCGTTCCAGTCTCACCCCAGGTTTTAACAGGAACCCAGGTTACTACTGGCACTCCGAAATCTGTGCCCTTCTTCCTCCATAAGGTCCGGGTGAGGACAACCACACTTGTCTGCCATCTTCCCTTGGGCCATCTCTGCCTACGGTTTTGCGCATCCTTTGCAGAGGTGGAATCTCCGGGATGCGCACAAAGCACAGAGAAACGAGCTCTGCCGATGCCACCACTGGAAGGAAGAGGCAAGCTGAATCCTCTTCCTCGGGGAATTTAGCGCAGCTATTTGGTGCTTCTTATATTTCTCTTAATCCTTAGAGATTTGTCAAGTGGGACACCTTGCTTTTTGAAATAAGTTTGCTGCACTCTCTGCTGAGTGCTGGATTAATGGACAGCTGTGTACGTACTGATTATGAAAAGGTGGGAGTTGTCTGTCCTTTTTGTGGGAAAGGTGTGCATCAAATTTTCCAGTGAAAAATGGGCAAGATTAAAGCCAAAGCAAACAGAATGCTATGAAATGGGCCCAAAGTGCTTTTTAAATATATTTTTAAATGTCTCCAATATTCTGTACTTAAAAGACTTTGACAACATAATTCTGCGAAAAAGCTTATTTATCCTGCATAAAGAACACGGAGCACTAACCTCCCAAAGGGAAGAAAATACTTACGCCTGTTGCTGTGATAAATGTTCCAGACGACAGCACAAAATCTCTCCTCTAGTAGCACGAAGAAATACAGGGAGCAAACCTCACTGCCAGCCCTCACATCCCAGTTCATTTATATACTCAGGGTTGGAAAAGGGGAAGAAAAGTTCCTGACCATAATTAATTTCAACCTTTTCTAATTTCACCATGATCCATGCTTACAAATATTTTCATTAACTACCCCATACAACACTCAGCTACGTACTTAGGCTAATTAGATTATGGAAATGGTTTTAAAAAAGGAAGGTTTAACTAGCAGCAATTATTTCACATGCTATTTCCACTATGTTATGGGATGGCATGGATAATTTCATAACAAAACAAAACAAAAAAAGTATTGTTCTTGCAATTCCATATTCTACTGTGATGCACAACACAGGCTTCACTTTCTGCCTATACTAACAGCTGCTACTAACAGCCACAAAAAATAACTCTGAGTTGATAGGTACTCACTTTCACATCGCAACATCGTAAGTACACCCTGGCTGAAGCCAGCTTGGCTTTCATTTAAAAAAGAAAAAAGAAAAGAAAAGCAAAAGGAGACGAGGGCTCAAGATTCTCCCCGTTTTAATGAGAAGATGCCACGTAAATCAGCCTCCAAGACAACATGCTCCATGGTCTAACTTGTCAAGAAAAGTGAGCTGAAATTAGCATCAGCAAGACATATTTTTACATAGTTGAGCCTATGGATCCTGTAGGTCTCCCCTCGTTGTCAAAACAACAGGGGTAACATTCTGGTTGCATGGAAATAAGCAGAAAAACTATGTCAGGATTTTACCCTGGGACAACACAGATGGCCTTATTCCAGTTACAGCCGTACATAACTACCCAGCTGCGTGCTGGGCCAACAGTGGTGCCACGTCAGCAATTTTAGGGGGAAAGATCAGGAAAAAATTAATTACCATCTTCACAGAAACCATTTCAAGAAAAACAGCATAGGAGGACAGAGCCCCTGAGGATAACAATGGGATTATTGTCAAAACATCTCAATCTGCTATATGAGATACCCAGACTGCCCAAACGGAATTCAGTGAAGTCCGTTGTTTTATCCTGGGTTCTAAAGTGCAGCCACAGGATCAAAACCTAAGAAATGGATTTGTCAAAAATTAACTTTGTGCTCATTTTGCGACACTTTTCCAACCAACTCTTCTGACTAGGATATTAACTTTCTTGACATTTTTAGTTAGGTGTCTTGAATGTGAAGTGACTATAAAGCGAAGGAAAGAGGATATTACAAATATAAAGCTGCCTGTCAAATTTTATTTGGGGCAGGAAATGGAAGTAAGGTAATAGTATGTCTCACAAATGTATATTCAATGGTTTTTTTACTGAAATAAGGACATTTAGTTTGGAGTAAGAAAGGGAGTGAAACCGTTATGTGCAGAGCGAACAGAGCATTCCCCAGCCGAGACAGTTTCGCCTCCCACTCTAAACTTCCTTCCTTTCGTCAGACTCATTTGTTTTGGCCTGATATTTTCCAACGTCAAGGTGAATGTTTTTAGGAAATTTGAGGGAAAATTAGTTTGGCTGGTTTTCATTTGTTGTAGCTCTACATGAAAAATACAGTATTTTTCATTCATTTTTGGAAGTATATGTAAGAGTAACAACAGCTATAGGCAAAAGTATCAAATTCGATGCAATTATTGATCAAATTAGAATAAATTATACACACAAACTTTGAAAATATCCTTCCAATATTAAATTCAAAAATAACATGTTTGTTTATCTAGAGTAGAACTGAATTTATTATGCTTTTTTTTAAGGTTACTCCAAAAATTTTCAGACAGAAACAGGTTGCAAGAACAAGAAACCAAGGAAATCTCATGCAGAAAGCACAAACCAATGACAAATCATCGTCATTTAATAACTAAAAACAGTGAGATCTTAAATTTGTTTCTTGTTCTTTATGGAAAAAAAAAGTCTCTAATACTAATCTATTATTCAGGCTTAGCACACCAAGACCTAGTGCTCAGAGGTCAGGGACCTCAGAGTAATGGCTCGATGGTTTATCTTAACCTTGCCTATTTAGTAGCTGTCGCCACACATTTCATTTTTATAACTAATATTTCTGTGTTGGTTTTGGGGTATAAAAAGGGAGCAAGGAGCAGATTTTAAACTGGTTTAAAATGTTCTATTTTGGTTGCAATGGGAAAGGTTTTCAGAAAAAAGGAAACGTGACGTAAAAGCCAAGATCTCTCTGAAAGTGAACGGGACATAAACTCCCCAAAGGTGTATCAGTGTTTCAAATATGTTGCCTAATATCCTAAACAACTCACATTTCCAGTGTCTACGATGAGACTTCCAAATGTTTTAAACACGCTAATATAACAGTTTAAAAGATTAGGATATATTGGACCGTTGCATTTATGCCTACATATGCTCATCACACTCTTATGAGAAGCAAGAGACAGGGACTAATTTCAGCACAAATCTGTACTGTTCCCATGTACCCCAGCTATATTAATCCTGGAACTATCTGCCATTGAACAGACTGCTCATGGTAGAAAGAACTGCCTCCAGTCCTATTTGGTAGGCTGCACCCCTGAAGCACAATAATATATGTATTTTATTATTTTTTTTAAATTGGGATGAACTACAAGGTTCATCTGATTTCTTCCCACAATTACTGTGGCTCATACCCACATGAACTTTTGGCTACCATGAAATATCCTGATTGTAGGCTATTAGATTGTCCAGAGCAATGGACAGTATCCCCCATCTCCCTCTGCCTTCACCTGAGCTTTTAAACTGTAGATTGATAAAAATTAAATGCCTCCTGCACTCTTTGAATTTAATCTGAGGTCTGAACCAGTTACGTGGAGTCAACTACAGAAATTCAGACTAATTCAGTGCAGTCAGACTCCTTTTTTTTTCGTGATTTCTGGAACATTTTCATTTGTTTTTGTTGGCTCCCAGTAACTTGGAACGTGGTTTGGTAGGCACTGTACAAAACGTGTGGAGTTCCTGCCCCCAACCACTTAACATTGAAACCAATAAATCAGGCAGAGGTTTGGAGAAGAAAAAAGAACCACAAAATTTATCAAATGCCAAAGTTCACGATTCTACCAAATGTCAGATCTGGAAATGAAACTAGAGGTTTCAGATTCCTCGATGAGAGCCTTAACCTTTAGACGTCTCTACCCAAAAGCTCTTGTTCCACCGTTAAACGCTACCAATTAAAAGAGACCACAACTGACTCCTTCTCCTTTTCATGTACACATGAAAACACATTAGTTAACAACCTCCACGTGTTACCATTATACGTGAAGATGCTTTGTTGCTACAATTACAACCTGAAAGACCATAAACGACGTCAGTTTGATTCACTCTGACATTCTCATTGTGGTAACATAAAAACCATTACAAACGTCACGCGACTGCAGAGATGTCTGTGTCATATTGACACGACGACACGCCTTTATCCACAGTATAAATTTGGTCAGAAATATTTGCGCAGCACGCAAGGGAAGAAAGGAATAAATATCTGCGCAGAGATGAATAACACGGGACTTCGTTCCCTTTGAATTTATTATCGCAAAGTGATATATTTCAGCAAACATCCTCTTTGTTGCTTTCTCAGCTGGCTGAAAATGGATTATAAGGTGAGGATGCATAACTTCTCTACGGTCCATTATTTCTTATTATCATCCAGATGGAGCGCGGCTATTAGAGCACCACTAAAAACTCTAATGAACTGCAGTGTTTTAGATTACTAATTCTTCAACAGCATGTTTGTATATCAATAATAGACTGTAAAAACAACAACAATCTGACTAATTAGGCTAGATCAAATCTGCTCAGCTCGGCTTCCCGTCCCTCCTCTTCTGTGTGTTCGTGCGAGTGTCCAATACTGATGCAGTTTCCATTACACTCCTTCCAAAGCCTCTAATCACCCCTTATAATATTGCAAACATTTAGAAGTATTTAATGGCTTCTCTGGCTTATAAGAAGCATTTAAACAAGAACACACCCATGTTTAAACCATATGAATAATTTTCTTGCTATTCTGTCTGTAATGCAGGGGGGTTTAAATCTCACTTGTTCCTAAGATAGCTAGAGAGTAAGTTTACTTGGGAGGGCCCCAATATTTATCATTAAGTCCTCTGCTTAGCAAAGCACTTTAAGATTTAATTCATTAATACTTTCTGATATTCCTGGGTTTGTTTGAGGTTTTTTTAATAGGTTACACAGAAATTTGATTATAAGCTGGTGCTTTCCCAGATTGCTCCTTTAGCAGTTGGTGGAAGATGTAAAACAGTTGCAGTGCTGGGTCCCACTCTGAAGCTTGGGAAAAAGTGGGGTTTTTTTTCAAAAATGGCCAAAGCAGGCTGTGGGATCTATGAAGTCGCTAGCTCCCTAAAATTGTAGTCCTGTTCCAAAGCCCATCGACACAACACAAATAACGTGCATCTGTTATGATCTCTGAAAAATACTAAGGAAGTTCTGCCAATGAAGATTTATTGCTTTGAAATGAAGACTAACGCTTCAGATAAATCTCTCTAACTCTGCCATTTAAAATCCCATTGAACGGCCAATGCTACCCCTCGGCTTCCCAGCAGAGACAGCAGAGCAACCTCGCATGGGTGCAACCACGGGCACCTGCCTGCTCCCACCCGGGGAACAGAAAGGGGACAAGGAGCTCAGTGGCACCAACCACATCAGCTCCCGCAAGGTCCCACAAGACACCCGCAGGCTCACCGGTGTTTCGCTTCTCAGCAGGACCAGCTCTCAGCCCCTCCTGCAACTTGGGCGTGATAGGGCTTGACACACCGCCACTCACACGCAAGCACACACACAGAGTCTTGCACCTCACTAAACAGACCTCTCTGCTAAAATGACCCCGTGCATGGGGAAAGGGAAGGTTGGCCGAGGACCTCCAAGGGCTGTGACCATGCCATGGGTGTTGTAGGCATCTCACACACTTGTCTTCCTCTCCTCCTTCACTTCATTCATCTTCAGACAAGGAGATGTGATTACAAGCTCCTTCTTGCATGACCAATCTTCACCCACATTTAATCATTTCAGACTTACATCCTCCAGCCCCTTCAAGATTTTCCAATATGGCACTGATGCCATCGGCTTTTTTCTGAACTTCTTTCTTACCTTATTGACTTGCCTTTTTTTTCTTTTTCTTTCAAGTGCTAAGGCAGAAAGATTGTGTTTGATTAACCAGAAAGTTACATTTCCTTTAGGTAAGGTGAACTATCAATTTGGGCAGGAAATGTCTGCATTAATGAGGCACAGCAGTAACCTTCTTTATGCCTCAATTTCCTATTCAAAAATAATGGAGTGGAAGCATCCATCAGATTTTGTGCTTTAAAATGTGTCTGGTCAAGGAGGAAGAAGAAGGGCAAATGAAGCTAGTCCTTTCACCATATAAAGCAATGACAGTGTTCCCGTGTCTTTTCCAAACAGGTGATCATTCAAACATATCATATAAAAAATAATTTCCATACATGGCACCTCACTGAAATGAATGGTGAGGTTTTACAATATGCTCACATGAATTTTAGGCATGAGTCCTAGCAACCTTCAAATAGGACTTAACCTCTTAATTCCCTCCTGACTGTATTTGGAAGATCCACCCATAAACCTTAAATGTCAGAAATGTTCCTTTCATTATGGCTTGTGGCCAGAAAAACACTTAAAGGTAAGCTCACATTAAGCAACAACGAGGTCAGTGGGACTATTCAAGTGCTTAAAACACGCCGCGTGTTTAAGGTCCTAGTTCAGGAAGGACCTGATTAAAGGCTCTTAAAAAATACGTGAGGATTCATCACAACTCGCTCTGCCGGCCTTGCCTTTAACCTAATGTCATTTGATCACATATAAGGCAAGAGAGGTGAGACTTAGAGGATGCAACACCCCATCCTAAGGCAGATAACGTTTGCCTGTGTGACGGCTGATGATGCTCTCAGGCTGTTGAACGTTGCCAATACCTTGTGAGAAGTACAATTTATCCCTAGCCGCTACCGTTACTGCTGGGATGTGCACACACAAACACACATTTTGAAGGGATGTGGATACGACTGCCACTTCCACTCTTCAAACTTCAGGAAAGATTCAATTTAAGGAGCTTTCACCTCAAGACTGACCATCTTCCACTGAGGAAAAACTGACACAGAACTCGACATGATGCCGTTTCTATAGAGCTGGGCTTTTTCCTGCAGAGGAATCCAGCCTGCAAGCCATCTCAGATTGTCACATCACCATGCAGAAATCAATGGCAGATATTTATAACCCTTTTCCATCAACTTCATCCTGTTTCAATTCTGCTTACACTTCACAATAGAACTTTGAAATATGCTTTAATTTTCATGACATACTTTAGAACAAATTAAATATTCTGATCTATTAGAAAATCCATCATGTTGTTATGCAACAAAAATGCAGACAAAATAAGACAAAAGCTATTAATCTTTCAACTTTTAAAAAATATCTTTTTCTATCTGCTGGCCTTCTTCCTTTTACCTGCTTGCTTAGTTTCCCCTGGAAAAAGAGAGGAATTTTTAAAAGTGAGAAAATTGCCCCGAAATCCCTCTATTCTCTTTTTTTCTCAGTCTTTAAGGAAGATTCTACTTCCATCCTTGGACTATTCTTCGAGTGGGTAATACCAAAAGATGTGGGGTTTTTTTTTTTTTTTTAATATATTTACAAGGAATAAAGACAGGAAAAAAGAGGGAGGGGAATAAAATTTCCAAGACAAAGTTAATATTTTCTCTTTCATTAGTGTAAGTCTTTCACATTTAGCTGAGAACTATATTTCAGTAACAAAAACTTTTAAAGCCAAAAAAAGTCAAACTCCTCTACTGAAATTAATTTCCCGCTGTTTCCTGCAGATGGACTTGATTCAGACCCACAGTGAGAAAAGGTTCTTCCTCCATAAATAATTGAATCAAGATTCATCAGCTCCAAACAATGCCTTCCAAATACGTTAGAGAATATGAATGCCACCATGCAGCCCTTGACCTTGAGAAAAAATCCCACTAAAGCATCGTTTTAGTGTTGGACAGCCCTGTTCACCTCTCAATGCCTCGCATGATTTAGATGACAACAGCATCTCCACCGGGAGCTGAACTTCCCCAAGACGAGCATACTCCAGTGCGTACATGCACATTTTACAGTTCAAATATGGAAGTGACGTAGGATGAATACGCAGTGCAAACATGCAGTCACTACATCAGGGACCGTAAAACATCACTAAATGTTACAGGATGGTCAACCAGCTAGAGAAAGTGAGCTTTGATAGCTTTGCCTTGCTTAACACATAACAGACCTTCAGCTGTACCTTATTCTCCCTGAAACATCAGGGAGATGTAGGGTTGGGAGGGACCTCAAGGGAGTGCCTGGTCCAATTGCCACAGTGAGGCAGGAGCAAGGATACCTGGAGCACCCCTGAGAGATACTCATCGATGAAGTGGAGTCTACCAAATCTGGTGGTGGCTTTGCCCATGGTCTGAATCCACCCATAGCTGAAATGTTTTGGTGGACTGATGTTGGAAATCCCTGTTTCCAACATCTGTCTTTCATTCCCTCCCCTAATTGACCTGACCACCCTTCAGAAAACATGGAGGACCAACATTTTTTCCCTTTCGAGCACACTCTCTCCCTGGTAGATGTCAATCTTCATGTTCCTCTTCAGCTTCCATCAGCTTAAACCAAAGTCAGTTCCTCCAACTGTTCCCCTGAAATACTGTCTTGTAACAGATTTTTATTGATCTCCTCTCTATCCAACTGGTCTACAGCTTTCTTAAAGCCCTGTATCAAAGGAAAAAAAAAAAAAAAAAAGAAAAAAGATGTCTCGCTAGCCCTAATCCCAGCAGAATAAATGCGTTTTTCAGCTTGCCTATGGCATTGCTCCTGATATTTGCCAGAGTGAGATTTACCATTTTTGGCCCACTGTTGTGTTACACTCATTCTGTTATTCCCTATACAGTGCTTCTGCATTTGATTTGCCCTCTTTACACGCGGTGCATTGCACTTGCCTTATTGACATTCACCTTGCTGATTTTGAGCCGCCTTTCCAATTTACCAGGATCGTTACGGATTCTGATGCTGTCATCTAAACCGCTTGCAACCCTTCCCATAACTCCCGATGTACTCTCTCTGTTCTGTCACTCAGCTCTGCTAATGAAAGTGTTGAATAAAATCACACACGGGGCAGACTTCCCCGGCAATTCCCTCCAGGTTTGACACTGAAGCTCTTGATTACTTTTTGAGAGAGATTTTTCAATCAGTTATCGCTGACTTTGTTATGACTGTGTTGAGATCATTTTTCACTCGTTTGCTCTGAGACCACTATGTAGAAAAGTGTCAGAAGCCTTTTAAAAAGTTCAGATATATCGTATCTACTAAATTCCCCTTATTCACTAGGCAGTTATCTTGTCAAAGAAAGAAATCAGATTAATTTGCCATGAACTCATCTTGACAAATCCATGCTGGCTGCTGGCCAGTGGAAGAAAACTAGTTTTAATCATTCATGACCAAAATATTCCTACTGAAGCACAACTGGGTTTTTTTGACTCAGCACTGGCAGGGATGCTCAGCAGGTACCCAGGGGAGAGATGCCATTTTGGACGCTATCCTGTCCTTCCTCCAAATTGAAGAGAAGAGGGTAAAGCTCTTTAAGGAAGAACCACCAGTCATACTCCCACGTAGGGTACGCTTCCCTCTGTGGAAAATTTTTCCTGATTCTAACAAGGTTCTTGCAGAAAAAGCTGCAGGAAAGATGAACGAAGATGAGACACATGGAGGCTCAGTCCTCAGTGCTCTCCGTATTTCCAAGAGGAACATGACACTGTACTACTTCAGACCTACAGAAATGAAGCAATGAGAAACCAAGAACTAATACCTGTCATCTTTTATCCAATTACCTGATATCTCTTAGTACCACCAAGCATTTTACAGTACCACAGGCAGTAGTGCAATAACGAAACCTCCCAGAGATTTGGGCTTTTTATTTTTCTTTTACAAAAACAACACAAAACCCCAACTCTATCAGCCTCTCTGGATGTGTGACAATGTCCCACAGTTTTTCAGTCCTGAAATTCAACCTAATAAAATTTGGGCAAGGAAATCCTTGATTGACTTGGGGGAAAAAAAAAAAAAAATCAAGGTCTGATTCACTGGTGTCGTTTGATTTTGCTACAATGGGTCACTCCCTAAAACAACTTGTCTCCTCACTCCTGTGTCCATCCTAAAAACTTTCCGTACGCTCTGGTTGATAAACCATAGTTCTTGCCAATATTAAGGGGATTTAACAGAAAATACTTGGCTTTTACCCACTGAAAAGCAGCGCCCGCTGAGGAGCACAGCTCCCCTGAAATCAGGCAGGACCCACCTGTGTAACGGGCCTGACTTACTTGGGTAACTCCCTTTGGAATGCCAACCACACACAGGAATTCTCTCCTAAGCGTACAAAATCAAGCCCTGCAGATTTCCAAGGATCTTCTGTGTAGACCCAGGCCTAGATCACTCATTTGCTTTCTGAAACTTCAGAACAGACAAACGTGAACAATCTCGCTAGCCCCTTCCATCCAAGTGGTCTAACACCTTGGGGCTTATCTTTTATCTACGATTTGTTTATCCCTCTAGCACACCATGCTATAAAGCTGTGCTGTTATGAGCTAGTCAGATATATTTGCTGATCTAGTTGGATTAATTAAAACTTTTTGCTTCCTCAGAGATACAGATGTTATGAGTAATCTGGAACACCATGATAATCCTGCTGGGACCATCTCAGGTGGCTGCTTGCACTGTGTGTGAGCAAGGGCACTGTGTAAAGTTTGATTTTCCACATTTACGTATCATTTATTTAATAGCAACTTTCACTTGTTTCAAATAACATAGCTCAATAGCACGAAATAACATTTCTTTCTTCAGTCTTATCTCTCCCACTCACTGCCCCATCTCTCTTGATACCGCAAATTCATTTAAACATATCAAGCCAATGATAACAAAAGTAAAGCTTATATAAATACACGCTAGCTACAACCTTGCAAAAAAAAAATCCCATAAAGCTTCCCAAGGAGGCTATTTTACAGTTTTAAAGCTCTTTATGTAAAAGACACATATTTTTGCTGTTAACTAGAACCTGAACATCTAAAAATCTACTGCCATGTCAGAGTTAAAGCAAAACAAGGCGCATATGCCCCCCATGGTGCTTCTGCCCATTATCTTTGTTGCATCCACCCCAATCTCACTCTTAGACTGAAGGTTCATGAAAAAGTGGATGATGCTAGATCTTTTACTCCCTAAGAGTAACTTGCTTTTTGCTGTAGGCTACAGATACGTTTATGCTCTAAGCTTTTTCCATGCAGCTGTTCAGAGAATACTAAGATTGCCAAGTTTGGCTGCTGCACCGAGACCAATACCCTGCCTGGAAACGCTTCATCTGCTCCAACTGCGAGACATAACTGAGCTTGCTAATAATTAAAAGATATCACAGAAAAATCTTGATACTCTTGCTTTGTAGAGCTGATAGCACTTGGACTATGGTCCAGCAGTCCACAAGTGTCAAAATGCTTTTTCAATGGCACTCAAAAGGGCAAATTTCCACTGAAAGGCAACTTCATTTAACTTTCTGTGTCACTTCCTTCTGTGTGCGCTGATGGGTAAATGTGAATGAATAGTTTTACTCTCTCCTGATTTGGATGTTAAAGAATTTATCACCTTTCTCACTGCCTCATCTGAAATACCAAGCTAGGAAATTTATCCCCGGTTCCACTTATAAGTTGTATCACTGACTGAGTTGCACAGAAATCTTTACTCCAAGTCTTCCAGGTGACTTGCAGCGTTTTGAAAACCTTTCTTCAAGTTCTGAAATATCAGGATACACTCACTTCAAAGACAAGGCGTAGGGGTGATGCACAGCTTTGCTTCTGCTATTTCATCCAGCGGGATATTGGTGACGAGGCCAAATGCCAACCCGCCCAGAACAAGAGAGCTAGAAATACACCCAAATCGGCCCTTCTGGGAAAATCTTTGGCACCCTGTGTCAATGTTTAAAACCACTCTGGGTCAAGCAGTTCTTTACTGCAAGGCAGTCCCCACATCAACACCTCCTCCACCGTTAGCCCTACAAGCTGTTAGAAGTCCATTAGAAACTAAAGATTTCTTCCAGACAATCTCCATCTCCCCTAAATAAAATGCTCTGTCTTTGAGACGTAGTTATTAATGCGCAGCGGAGCTTGCAGCCTTTCCAGGTGGATGCGTGCTTGTGCAGAGGGACAGGAGGGAAGCAGCTGCACACAGAAGAGCTCCTAGTTTGGAAGCATCCTTGTTCCCTCCTCTCAGTAGCCTCGATCGGGGCAGTTTTGCCAAACCATGTAGTAGATTCACATTGTACAATATAGAAGACCATGAAGAAGCGAGAACCTGCTTCATCCCTCTCTCACCAGGCCATGCAGGACATGTAGGACATTCAAAATTTTGCCAAGTCCAGCCTGGTAATAACCTGCAAGTGATGCTTCGGGCAGCGGCAGGTTGTCACCCAGCTCTCCAGCCACTTCACACTGATCGCTGTGGAAGCAACCTGCACCCCACCTGCCAAACACAGTTTGAAGGTTACATCTGTACGTAGCTGAAGCAACTAAGAGCTCACGAGCGAGGCCATGCTCTTGTTCAAAGAGATTTGAACAAGGGCCACACTTTAAGAAACAGTAGGGAGCAGCTCAAAAATTGGCACAAGTGCTCTGCTGCTGAAGAGGTCAAACCCTTCTGCAGCTCCTAGACAGGTGGTGCAGAGCCACATCTCTCCCATATCCCGAATTCCTGAAGGAAAAGAAAACGCCCTTACACAGGACGGACACTTGTAGGACACCCTTAGAGCAGGGTTGGATTTCACCCATAAACAAACACTCAAAAGCCTATAAACTCCTGCAAATGTAAAGCCTTCTCATGTTACCATAGGTTGCTGTAAAAAATACGTTTAATCTACGTTACTGGTAGTGAAGGTGCTATCTTACACATACATTTCCCTTGGGATCAAAAATTAAATCCTATGGACTCTTGGGATTGCTTGCCTGGAAGTCTGCCAGACAAGCGCTTTCCTACAATTACACACTGTTGTGTCAGCGCGTGGGCTCAGCCACTGCTTAACAAATTTACTAGATAAACCTCCATGATTCACACAAACAGCACTCGAGTGGCTAACTACCATATATTGGCAGGGAACTGACTAACGTTACTTGAACAATGAAAGGACCCACTTGAATAATGAATTAGGTTTTGGCAGATCAATGGAGAGATGACTGACAGCCCGCGGCAGTCCGTGTCACAGCTCCAGAACAAGAGCTGAGGAACAGTAAGGGAGGGTGCCACGAGCAACCAGCAGCTTTTCAGCGTTGCTCGCCCATTGCTCAATACGGGAGGTTTTAGAACCAGAGGTGGCTCGGAGGAGAGCATCTCACCCGATCTCAACAGGAAAGAACATGTCTTATTCTCTCCATTTAGTAAAATTAAAAGCAGAGCAGGATATCAAGAGGAACCCACCCACGCTCTCCTTCATCAGCTCTCCCCTGAACAATAACAACTTGGGGTCAAAGTGACAGCAATCGCGTCTGTTTTCTTTTCCAACCTGCAAATCATCATCCTGGGCATTTTTAAGATGAAAACAAGAAGTCAGCATTTCGAGCCATCCAATTAGAAACTGAGTTTTGGAAAGAGCTGTCTGGAAATTGCTCCAATAGCTGGCAGAAATGACCAATTTTCCAGAGAAGGTATCCTGTACAATCACCACAACAAATTCTTCTGCTCGTACACAAAACCAACTTGAATTAGCAAGCCTGTCTTCACCATAATTTAAAAACAGCCATTGAAAAATAATATCTCCCCCACAACCACCTCCCCATAAATCTGGAAGTAAACAGAAGCCAAAGCAAGCTATGCATATGAGATATAAGTATCTCCCTAAAGCAAGAACAACAGAGCACCCTTTCTCAGCTCTTCTGGGGACTGATGGATGGCCAAGAGATTCTTCTGGGACTTTCACATCCTGGGAAACAGTGAAGTATCCAGCGTTCATTGACACTCCTGCCTTCGATACCTTGTTTTGACCTTCCCTTGCAGCAAGGATCTTTGGAGCATTTCAGTGACCGGTAGAATACACCGGATTTCTGTTATTGCTCAGCTGATGTATGTGGTGGGTTGGGCCCACTCAGCTGGACAAATAAACTCATGTAAATGCCGTATTTATGGGGCTAGACTGACTCTGCAATCTGTTCTACGTCATTCAGCGCCATTTCGTTGTTGCACGCGGCCAGGGGGAAGCCGATCGCTGCAGGTGACACAAGCAGCGTGCAGAAGTGCATCAGAGCCCTTCGGAGCTGCAAGCTGGAACATCGGCCGCTTTTCTCCCAGTGGAAGCACAGGAGGGAAGAAGGCATACGGCAGTACACAAACTCTTCTGGCTTAAACAGTCACACTTGTTTCTTCAGAAAAACTCATCTCCCCTGAATTCCGCAGGCTGTTTCGCCCTGCCATGTTGCCACCTTCCACAAAACGCCTTCTCCCTTTTACAGACTTTCTGCTTGCCGAAGTCCTCGCTGGGCTGAGTTGCAAGATAGTAGTGGTGTACAAACCAAAAGTATCTTTTTCGTTTCTTCCTTAATACGTTGCTCTTTGTGAAAGGCACAGAACCGGTTAGTTTCACATCTACACCTATGGCTGTGCTGCAGAAGCCTCAAACCCGCCTGCGGACTGAGCCAGAGCAACACGCAGCAGCAGAGAGCGAGTTTCTTGCTAGAGGCTCCGAGCTGACAGAAGGTACCGCGAGGTTTACAAGAAAGGTCCTTCCTGAACGATAAACGATTCCTGGTCCATTCATAGGATCCGAGGGACCTACCTATTCGTTCTGTTCTGTGCAGAGAGGGGATGAAATGACCTACATCAACACAAAAGGAGCTGCAAAAATCAGATTTTCAATGCAAATTCAGCAACTGTAGGCAGCAAATGCAGAATAGGTATTTAAACAATAACCCTTGTAAAAGCATTGCTCCCTTGTCATAGGATGCTTTGTTTGCTATTTTTAGCTTTTCAAATGTCAAAAAGCAACAGAAAAAATATTGCTGAACAGCGCTGGACGTCAAGAAAGAGCAAGTGAGGCAAAAAGCAATCTGAAGTAAGCTCCACAAGATGAGGTTAAGTTATTCAAAGCTCTCTTTCCTGCAAGACAGGTGATGTATTTCAGTCTAAATATCCCACCTGATTCTGTCCTCAGTGAACAGCCAAGTGACAAACTGCCAATCCAACTGAAAAGCATCCCCATTCATCTGGGTTTCCCCCGCCACCACCCCGCACCGAGCAATGCTTTATCAGCAGCTACAGAATCTTAATTCGGCTATTTTTAACAAGTACACCATTTTGCAATCCTGCCCACCAGAAGGATTTGCAAATCTCTCCAAATACTCCTCCCAGGCCCTGATAACTTCGCCGGCGTGAATAGGAAACTTCTGCCTTGCAGAGCAAGCCGCTGCTAGCTGGCAACGCAGTGAAGATTTTCTTTCATATCTGAAGTTTGCATGAGTCGGCAGCTGGGATTGGGATGAATTACTGTCTCCGATTCCAGTGCTAAGTTTAAGACATTTATTTGGCACAGTCTGTTAGAAAAGACGCTGCCGATATCAACTATTGGTATTAGCAAACTTCTTCAGGAAAACTACCAAAGGTGTTTCACAGTTTCTCTCTGCTTATAACAGGAGTCAGTTCAGGGACCAGAGTTTTTTATTGATTGAACTGCAATTGAATTTTCCTGAATTTTCATCTCAAGACACTGTTTCAAAAGAAAAACTGAAACATCTTGTTTTGAAAACAACTCAAATGAATCATTTTCAGTTCTTTCTTACACCTTTTCTTGGGGCCAAATCCTTTTCCCAAGCTCACTGGCCACTTTGCCTGAGAAATTGCATTTTCCATCAGCTACTTGTTGTGCATTCCTGCCCCATTTTGGTGTTCAGGCTGTCATGTTTTCGGCAGCTGGCACTGCAAAGCGTGTTTATACCATCCTGCAGGTCTGATCTCTGCAGAAATCTTGTGAGTATAAAGCCCGTGACCAGTACCTGTTTGGAAGTCGGCACGTCTTCTAACCAGTATTCAATCAACCAAGCAGCTCCTTTAGATTTCAGGAGCAGTCATCATACTGACATGCATGAATCGAAAACCTTCAAATCTTCATTGACATGTTTGCAAAAGATTCAATCATTTGATCATAATTGAGTATTTTTACGCTTGCAAATAATCTAAAAAGGATGTTTCTTCTGTCTGTAGCTTTCCTGCGTGCCACAATGCTTTTCAGCCCACTCACAAGAAAAGCCACATTTATTTTGATGGCAGCATTTTTATGCAATAAACAACTTAACTGTCCTTTTGCCGCACTCCTTGAATTTTAGATTCTACTTTTGAATTTGCCCAAAATCCTATGAACCAACTCATGGTTTTCCAGCTACTAAGCTTACAGGTACCACTTATAAATTTGACATGTACATTTAATAATTTTGTCGGTAACACTTATGAAAAATATTAAAACAGTCAATGGCACATACACAGGTTGTTGTAAATGTCAGCTTTGATACTGCTATGCGCATTCCCCATCTTTAACATGGGTTTCAGAGATGAAAAAGGAAGAGTACAATCCACCCAGAACAAATACAAAGCAGGTTAGAAGCTCCATTTCCTTTTCACTTACTGAGACCATGTATCTTATTTTGTTACTCCTATTATTAATACTATGATGTTTTTATGGCTCTCACCCTACCCTAAATCATTTATCACGGATGCTTAGTTCCTTCGGTGGGACCCTCCTCTGCAGGGCAACAGAAGTCCCCACAAAAGACAAGGGAAGGAAACATGACAATATTTAAAATGTTGTGTATCCACTTCAGTCTCCAAATCCCCAGCCTTCTGTACATACCACAAAGCAGTTTCAACAAATGGCTAATCAGCACCTATAGTTTTTCTGTGGCCTAGCTGCAATAGCTCATTAATGCTCTAGCTTGGGGATTTGCTTTTTACGGACTTCGAAATGTTTTGAAACACATCAACCCATCGTGTAAAGATGCTGTTCAGCAGAAGTTTCATTGCACCACGCTGCAAGCAGAGTCCTAAAACTGCAACCTCTCTTTTTAAAAAGCATTTAAAAATCTCCAAACAAATGGCTTTAATCTTCTGAAGATCTAGAAAGACTGTAGCAAGAAAACTTCCTTTTTATAGTTCAGTATTTCTCGGAGATGAGCTCAAAGTGTTAGCCGAGATAATTATCAGGGAGATTATGCAGATCTTATTTTCAAAAGGTTTTGTTTGCTCTCTTGTTACATAACTGCTCAGTGTTTGTATGGAGCTCAGAAAACAGAAAGCATCAGAGAAATACCAAGAATTATTTATTTAACAGAAAAATAATTCTCCCAAATGATATTAACATTTTCAGCAGTCTTTACAATATTTTGAAGATTTGTGTTAACCCGGAGAGCTGCTCAGTGATCTGACCTTGGCAGCACATGAAATGAGAAATGTGCCTTACCGCTATTGCTTTTAGACTCTTTCAGCGGAGCTGCAAAAATGCAGGAAGCTGAGAAAAGGCACAATCCAGTGTCTTATGATTTCCTTCACTTCTAGCTTTGCTGGTGACAAAGGTCACCACATTCAGGAGATAAAATCAGGACTTGTTGTAAGTCGAACCAGTGCCATAAAGTACACCATCACTTTACAGAATCACTAAATGTTTTGAGAGTTGGCTAAAACCACTTCAAACAGTTCCAAGCCTGCGCAAGTTTATAAGCAAAACTCAGTCAGACTACCTGAATTTGAATACAAATTGTAACTTTTAACCGAATTCCAGCCAAGACCTCTCAAACACAATCAAAGCCAACTTTAAAGCGTAAAGAAGAAGCCCTGAACTCAATATAAAATTGTCATTGGGCACACTTATGTACATACTACACTTAGTCTCGCAAACGTTTTAAAAGCTACAGCAACTACACAATTTCAATGCCCGTTTTCAATAATTCCAAGTTCATTTCATGATTGTTTACAGGTACTTCAGATTTTTTAGGATGTCAAGAAAGCTTACAGCACGGGTGCTATGCAACCAGCATGCTAGCTATACAACTACCTTTTGCTTAAACACAATAAAATCAATTTCTACTTACAGCCAACCATCATCATGGCCACCGAAAAAATCTTCTCTCCGTCAGTGGTCGGTGCTATGTTTCCAAATCCTATCGTTGTAAGGCTTGTCATGGTAAAGTAGAGAGAGGATATGTACAAGGAGTCTTTACTGGGTCCTCCTTCCCACTGCCCTGAGCCAGTGGTGTTGTATCGATATGGTGTCCCGATACTCAGTGCCAACTGGTAGAGCCAGCTATCTGTTTTGATTGTATTAGTGACTTCATCTATAACTTCGTAGTCCCCGATGCTGTACCATATGCAGGCTAGCCAGTGGGCCACCAGTCCAAATACACACACCAACAGTACCAGTACAGCAGCACCATATTCCAGATAATGGTCCAACTTCCTGGCGACGCGACCGAGTCGGAGAAGACGCACCACTTTTAAGGAACTGAAGAGGCTACTGATCCCCTAGAAAAGAACAAAAATCATTATTTCATCTGAAATATCCTGCTGGTTAACACAGAAAGCTGTACAGAGATTACTGCATCTGCTTTAAATCTTTCTATACAATTTTTTCATGCCCCAGATGACAGAATACAAGATCAAACCCTCCTCCCCCTCCAGTACTTTTGTCTTCATCAGAGTAAATCAAGTTTGGCACTCATTAGGTGGATAAATTACTTCATTCAAGCTCAGTCTTTCCAAGTAACAGAAGAGTTCTGTGAAATCCGAACTGAGAAATGGCATGTTTATCACAAAAAGGAGGGATTTGATACTTTGAGGTAAACGGGAGACTCTGCTTTGACCTCTAGGAGGTCAAATGTGGTGGAAGAGCCGCCACAGATGGAACTACACCATCCAAGTGGAGTCTTCTCGAAGCTCGGAGAACAACAGTACTCCATTAAATCTAAGCAGAGGATTGCTATTCTGGCCAAAATGGGGGTCCACCAACTTCAACAACCCACAGCATTAACAGATGCTCAAGAGAAACATCAGAAAGTGATTGTAATGGGCAACTACAGAGAAACCTGCCTGTTGTTCCTCTCATCCATCAGAGAGCAGCTGGGTAACTTCCTCCAGTCCAACAGTCTCCACCTCACATTATCCTTCACTGCAGCTAATATAACTCTGGGCATTTTGTTATTTATAAGACATCTCACTGACTGAACATGGAACCAACGACTGTGGGCACGTCACCCGTCTGAGCGAGGGTAATACAGACCACGAGGCACTGACAAGAAAACCGCACGCCCTTGCAAATAGGGTTAATTTTCTTGCCAATCAACAGACATTGCAGATATTTTCCTAAAGCAAGTATTTGTGCGGTGGTTTTTCTCACGCAAGATAAATGAAGTATAAATAAATGGAAGTACAAATATTTAGGGAATAGAAGCACAGGGACCATCAAAAAGTTAATAGAAACATCTGAGAGGGAACACGAAATGTGTATGCCCTCCTCAATGCACAAATGGTTTGCAAGGTATTTTAATAGAGTTTATAGATGCAGAAAGAGAAGAAAAATATGTTCCTGATCTATTGCAATCCCATGATATACCTAACTTGTGCATTAAATTAATTAGTGGCTCAAAATAGAAGGTTTGCAAAGGATGGTTTCTAATATAAAACATTCAGAAGCTGAAGACACTTAATTTAAAGTAGAAATTAAGACATAGAAAGCAATGAGGCAAACATTCCTAGTTACTGTGCCAAGATTAAATTGCCCTTTTCTATGCATCATTATCGAATCAGTCTAGTCAAAACACTGGCTAATTATATTATCAAACAGTAAAAGACTGGAGTTTCTGGAGTTTTCCATACCAGAAAAACATTAATCTCTTTTGCACCTCTGTTTCTTTTCACGACTGACGTTTGAAGGGTAACACACATCTGATATTTCTAGATGTAATCTGTTCAACAAAGTTCTTGTATGCTTTTCAAATCCTGTTGGAATTTGTTTCAGATCCCCAAATCCTTAATAAATTGAAGTTCTATATTTGCATTCAGGCTCTCATGATGACTAATACCATGGGGGGAAGTGGAATTTTCCCGTTTTGATTTCTGTATTTTGCATTTACCCAAGACACAGATCTAGTTTATCATTCTTATATCCACCTGAACGTATATCTACGTTTCTAACCTGGGAAGTCCCTTACAATGTTCATTACACAATGGACCAGGGCCAATGGACTACTGAATGAGGGTCACACCCCACAGAAACAATACCCACATTAAAAAAGAAAACTACTACAGAGCGGTTTAATAGTGTATTTCAGGAAATTAATCTGCAGTGTGTTTCAGTGAATCATCCCTGATTCTGAAAGATTACAACTTGCCGTGAAATCAGAGGGAGAAAACAGCATGGTGTGTTTTTGTAGGATCAGGCCCTACCGCGTTGGTCAGAAATACGCATTATTTCCATTTTACTTAAAGAGTCACTGTTTGTTACCAAGATTAAGGCTACGTAAGGAGTTAGAGACCTGGAATCTAAACTTGGGAGTCTTCTTTTCACACACAGTCGTTTTTCGTCCCAGCGGCAAGGCTTACACCGCGCTTTCTACTGCACAAACCCAAGCCGAGAGTCAACCCCTGATCAGGAGAGTTTACAGCCTGAGACTTCATCCTCCATTCATATTACATCTTCTCTCTCTAAGTTACCTGGGCAGTTTAGCAGTTGTACAACTAATATAAAAATACGGCATTTATTTCAAAGTCTGGGAGAAAGTTTATACTGTGATTTTTTTTTTTCCTTAAGCACGGATAACAATCACATCTCTTATGTATAAAACAAAAAGAAATGTTCCATTTTAGCTGACATTGAAATGTATTCTTTCCAAAGAGTAATTCATTTAAGTAAGTTTCACTGTAAGTCTTAAAGCCAGTTCAGTGTGACCCACTACTTTAAGGCCAGAAAATCACAGATACATTTATTGAGCATTCACATTTCATATCTAATCTTGCAAAATATAAAGACAATATTAGAAGCTTTAAAAGCCTACTCCATAAAATACTACCTAGGAAAGAGCAATTAAGCACATACTAAATGAACATGTGATGGATCGCACTGTTTAAGTACCGGCTTGGGTCAAGCTGGTACCTTTATACGCCTGACAATAAACGCACAATTGCTAATACACAAAGCTCTGCATAAGATTCAGCAACGATCTCTTTGGTGGAAATTATGCGAAAGACTAACTGCCTTGAATTAAGTTTGAGCTGTTAAGAAATTCAGTGTTCTAAACTCAACTGATTGCTGGCTGCCTTTAATTTCATTTTTCTTTTAACTGTATTTATGCTCCATAATGAATATTTTGGAAACCCTTCTACTAAAGGATGAGCACCTACTCTAACTGAAGTAACCTCAGCACTCAAGGAACAGAGAGGTGATTAGAAACCTTGAATGGAGCATGCAATCCCGTTTGGCACTAGCATCGTGTAAATGGAGGAGCATCTGTCATTCTATGGCTGTGTTTAGTCTATTGGGCCAAGCGCCTGTAATATCTGCTGGTCTCTGTTCTCCGACTGAGAATATCTCGTTATGTTATGAACTATCCTATCCTGCTGTTGCGGTTTAACCCCAGTCGGCAACCAAGCACCACACAGCCGCTCACTCCCCTCCCCCTCCCGGTGGGATGGGGGAGAGAATCGGAAAAAACCCTCATGGGCTGAGATAAAGACAGTTTAATAGGACAGCAAAGGAAGAGAGAACAATAGTAATAATGACAAAAGAATATACAAAACAAGGGATGCACAATGCAATTGCTCACCACCCGCTGACTGATGCCCAGCCCGTCCCCAAGGAGTGACCCCCCCAGCTGGCTTCCCCCAAGTTTATATACTGAGCATGACGCCATATGGTATGGAATATCCCCTTGGCCAGGCTGGGTCAGCTGTCCTGGCTGTGCCCCCTCCCAACTTCTTGTGCACCTCCTCGCTGGCAGAGCATGGGAAGCTGAAAAGTCCTTGACTTTTAGTATAAGCACTACTTAGCAACAACTAAAACATCGGTGCGTTACCAACATTATTCGCTTTCCCAGTGACTTCTAAGTCCATTGGATCAGGAGAAGACACAAGCAGTAGCTCTGAACTAGCCCTTTTTGTACCACCATTTCTATTTAGCAGACAGCTGAAGCCACCACAAAAGATGTAGACAATGTCAAATTTATCCAGAAAGACATTTTTGAGGAATAGATGTTCACCTTTGGAATTAAATTAGCCATTCATGATATAAACAAAGCCCAAGTTTATTGACATAAGCGCCTTGCAAGGTCTGTGTTCTCAAATTCTCTTGATGTACTAAGAAAGGAAATTCAGTTTGGTAGTGGAGGCACAAGTGATGACAGCACTCAGTTTGAAACGCAGAGGGATCACTCCTTCCTATTAAAATTACCTGAATCTCACGATTTCAGATCCTAGATGTTACCACATTGTCAAACTTCAGTCTTCCAGGATGAAAGAAGCGTCTAAGCTGTGTGTCTGCATCTGGCTAAACTCTTCTGGCCACAAAGCTGAGAAAGACGTTTCCTGCAATTGCGATACACGCAGTGGGAACGGACCTCTGCACCTCGAGCAAGAACAGGCAGCTAAGTTCTCTTGCGCTTAATGAATCCCTGACAAGCCAGGCAATCGGAAGGATGAAGCTGTCAGAGACATCTTATACAGGGGTTGAGAGCCAAACACGCGAGAGGATAAAGGGAACGTTGTCACCAAAGGAAAATGAAGGTTAACAAGTGCAGGAAATCATTCAAGGTAGTATGAGGGCCAGACGTGTCCTCCTAAGCCAGGGAAGAGAGAGTGGAGACTGTTCGACACTAAAGGAGTAACAGAATAGCAGAGCTGCATCTTTGTAAAAGACATAAAAGATTTAATCAGCTAGTTACTTGCTAACCTAATAACTTTTTTTGCAGCAGGAAATTATTGCATAAATGTTTTAAAAAGTAAAATGAAAACAAAACGAGCCATTAGTTTCTACCATCTAAATATACTAAAATATGCTTAAACCTCAAAATTAAATCCCACTATGCTGAAACGGTAAATTCATGCATATTTTTTTTTTTCTATTAGGGAACAATGTGTTTTTAACTCTAGGCACTTTTTTGATTAGATTTTACTCCATGAATTTTTATTTATTTGTTGTTAGCTGTGGGCACATATGCAACAGCAAGAAAAAAATGAAACATGCATTTTAAATGTGTTCTAAAACTGGAATCCTCTGGGCTCTGAAAATGGGGATCGGTACTGCATCATTTAACAGAAAACACTGTCATGGAAAAGGTCAGAAGAAATAAAAAAGAAGAGCTTTTCACTATGTCTTGATGTTCAGCACATTGTGGAAGAATTTATGGAGTGGCCAAGAACCAGAGCTGGGAACCTTTCTATGAAATGCTGAGGGCATGTTGCCACTGCAGTCAAAGGTGCGGCTGCAGTACGTACGGACCTTCTTAAGCTAAATTTAAGCTAATATACTTAGAGTTGCTACACGCAAGCGGTTACAGCAACCTGCATTCAGCAAAACTAGCCATTAAAGTGACGGAACCCTCTGAGGAGTCTGCAGCCCAGGTTGAGCTCTTTATCTCCGTGCAAGAGCAAAATGGTTTCACATAAGCTGAGGCCAAGCACACCTCCACAAGCCACAGCCGCACCATGACGGACCACTAACCACCTCCTGGGGTGGGATTCACCTCACGTAATGCTGCGACCTTACGGCCAACCATCCAGCCTATGCGAATTGTCCGGCTTTCCTCCCCGGTGAGTGAAGAGAGAAGTATGTCAGAAGAGTGATTCACCCAATCCGTCTCCGACAGCCGGGGATGGGATGAATCACCTCCTGGAGCTGTCTCTCTCCCCTCCCACTGAATACAAAGAAGCTGAAGCCTATCACTTACACAGCTTATGGGAGGAGAAATTAAACCCATCCTTAGAAATCTGGATAGCCTGGATCTGGGCAGCATCCAAACCTGTATCATGTTATTACAGAGACAGATACTACGGAGCGCTGCCTCACAACGTGAGACTTACCTTTCTCGATATGAGCTTGGAGAATAAATGCTATTAATAACAGTAGGTTGAGATTTTCTGCAGATGCAATAGCATGCTTATTTCTTCATTGAATAGCAAATTACTCCACAGAAAGTGATGCTACACTACCTTTGGTTCTGATAGGATTTTGCAGAAGTCCCCATTGGCTTGAGGAAGGAATTGAATCAATTCATACAAAATGAACAATCGCAAAGTAAACTGGACTGGGGTTCTTGATTTCAAAAGGGAAAGAGCTGGTAAATTATAAATGGAGGTATATTGAACTACAGACAATAATAAGTGAAGACAAGTAGACTGTGAGAGAGAGGAGAGCCAGACACCTGGCAGCAGAGGACACCTGGAATGTCCTTACATCAAAAGGTACAAAATATCCAGAGGCTGTATCTCAAAAAAGGGGAAAAACTTGTGAAGGTGGGTGTCAGTTTTAACTGCATAAATAACCATCCAAAGGAATAAAACAGAAACAGAGAACTGACAGTATATAAGAAATTAAAAAATAGATCAACAGAAAGCTACACCTTAGAGGGTAAAAAGAATCGGGATAAAGTGAGACCTGCAAAGCTCAGGTTGAACTTTTCCTTGTAAAGAACATTAAAATAAATATCCAAAGATTCTTCACATTTATAAATGAAGAAAAGAACAGCAAAAGTGATCAAGCTGCAATGAAGTAAAAATAACCCAGGCTTGGACTAAAAGTTAAATTAAATCTTAACTTTAGTTTTCAGAGATGGTGCTGATGTTTTCCAGAAAAGCTAATGCATCAAGAAGGAAATAAACAGATATATTACCTGAACAAATGTTAAGGGTAAGAGTAATTAGAAACATTGAGATAAATCAAAATGCAATCAGTGCAGCAACAGGTTTGCTAAGCTTAGGTTAGCTGGGATCCAGCCAAGCTTTCCTGATAGCTTTCTCTGATAACACACCCCATTTTCTAAAGAAAAGAAAGGCATTTTTCAGTAAAGCAGCAGGTGAAATTATTAGGAAACACAGAGAAAACAAGGACTACAACTGGGGTTGCAAGGTGACTGAGGAAGTTGTGGAAAGGATGGCAAAATGGAGACCATACGAAGGAAGTCTATTAAGGGTTACAAGTGACGACTCTTGGTGATTTCATTGTCGTCTTAGTGACGTAAGCAGAAATATTATATGCTCTTGAAATCTGCTGATGGCACACCTTTGGAGCACACTGTCCGTGCAAAGAGTAACTGGGTGGGAATTAAGGAAAATGTGATAAAGCTTAACAATACAGAGTCTCAAGGCACCCATTACAGGGCAAATTAACAAAGATTTCTACTACTACAAAGTTCTTCAGCTCAAAATGATTGAGAGAAAGACATATTTGGGTATACAGGTTAATCCCACAGTGACTCAGAGCAATCAGGGGGTTGCACACACAGAAAAGGTTAATCCAGTTCCAGGACGGATCAGATGAGTGTTTCCACCCTCAAGAGGAAAAGCTAAACCCCACTTACAAGGCGAAGACGAATTCTCCGCCTGGAGTAATATGTACAGCTCTGCCCTAAAGACACGTATTCAAACATAACTCCGTGCAGAGAGAGGCAGCCGGAAAGGCCGGGAAAATTTTCATAAAATTTCAGAAAAGAAGTTTCTAGACAAGATCGGTTTGCTTAGATTAAGGAAAGGAAAATGGGCGTGCTTGTGCAGGGTGAGGGGGGTGACTGTTCTTTCTAAGCACATCGAGGAGACAAACACGAGGGAAGGAAAAGAAGTATTTAACCAAGAAGGCTGGCGCAGGGACAAACGTGCAGACTGCAAATTAAGACAGATTTGCAGACACCATGAATTAAGGCGGATTTTGACCAGTTTATGGGAAGGGTGATAGGATGAACCTGCCCATCAAAGCCACTGACTCAGTGACTCGAAAGGTCCCTGCGAGTTTTACTCCTGTTATTTTTTTTTCTGCTTTTGTTTTTATCCTTTGAAAAGTTGAAGTGAGGCAAATACAGTCTCAAGGGGAGGATGCATCTCATCTCAGCCTAAACTATGCCGTGGAGGGGTTTACATCTGAGCTAGTCACACTAGCGTGTCATTAGAGTCAATGATGAGAAATAGGCATTTTAGGGCAGGGTGACTCCTCAGACCTATTTTGGAGATGCATCTTAGAACATGAGGAGCCCTACCCTGAACGTGCCTGTATCTCCTTGTGGCCTATGCCTGGCCCTGTGTTTCATCAGATGAATCCCATGCATAGACAATTTTGAAATACAGTCCAAATACTTTATTTAAAGAAGCATGGGCAAAAGTTTCATTACCTTTCCCTCACCAGATGTAATTACACACAAAAAAAATTCACCCAAACGAATCACTTTTAGCTTAGTCAAGGTATAGCTCAGCATTTGGTACTGAAGCAGTGAAAAAGGCACCATTTTTGTAAACCTTGGGCAATCTTCACTGAGCCGTTGTTACATGACGGGACACAATGTCAGAGAAAACAAAGCGCCTACAGATTTTGGGAACAACTGAAACGGCGAGTCTTGCCAACAGGAGGAGGTGAACCTGCAGGCACATACGCAGAAGGCACTATTCTGTGTAGTGCAGGAGGAGTATCCATGAGGACATACAGGCTGTTTGAAATTTAACCAGCAAATCATTCCCAAAAGAAATTTTTGAGCTTAGCTCCTTAAATAGAGCTTAGCTCTAAAATCCCTGGTTAGCTGCTTAATGCTTCTTTACTGGAGTTAATGTTAAAATAAATCTTCCAAGATATCTCAGAAACCCTTCTTTCTAGGTAAACAATTAATGTAATAAAGTTGCATAGTTACAAATCAAAATGCTGGAATGAGAAAAATAACAAAGCGACTTTTCTGATTTATCACCACTTTAAGAACTGAATTTAGGGTTGCATTCAATCATGAAGTCCACATGGGAGTAAGGGGCTTTGCTTCTGCACAAGCTATCTAGATCCTGGGTCCAGATACAAGCAGAGCCCATTTAATACTCGATGGTATTATACCAGTGGTAGCAATGGGAATGGTGACTGCGGCGAGCGCAACACCGAGTCCTTACAGCAAAACGAAAGCAAGTAGGTTTTCTCATGCAGTCTCTGAAAGCACCTCTAAATTTATTGCTTGAGATTTATCCTTTTTTTCCAGGAGGATGGGGGAGCTTTTCATATTTTTTTTCCTCCCTAACTCAAATGTCAATAAGCTGTAATATTATATATAAAGTTCTAGTGAATTGTTCATGGCACAACTATACAATGCAATACATTTCAAACACTGAATAACTGAGGTTATAAAAAGAAGGGCGATTTCAAAATATTTCTTTTAGATCCAGGTTAAGAGGGATGTGGCATCTTGCACTAT
This sequence comes from Phoenicopterus ruber ruber, assembly GCA_009819775.1. Classification (NCBI taxonomy): domain Eukaryota; kingdom Metazoa; phylum Chordata; class Aves; order Phoenicopteriformes; family Phoenicopteridae; genus Phoenicopterus; species Phoenicopterus ruber. Next base: position 8,457,996 of record CM020219.1, read on the forward strand.
TTATTTGTTAGTGCATCAGGGTGCCCAACTGGGAAAAAAAGGATGGTATCATAAAATCTGACAATTTTCACTTAGGGAAGGTGGGTGGGGGATGCGATGGGAGGGAGAGGAAGGTGTGTCCCGTTGGTCGGGACAGCTTCTGAGCAGGATACTGAACTTAGCTAATAGTTTAATGCCAGCAACAAGCCACAAATTTCCTATTTCAATGTAGGAATGAAAAGAAAATAAATATCTGGACAGAGTAACATGAGCTGCAGTGTTTCTCAAGTACTTCTGGAATGACATGTATCCCTGATATGTAGAACCCAAAGGTTCTACGTAACACCAACCCAGTTTTTTAAGAAAATAAAGACTCACACCAAGTTACAAGGCTCTCTCCCTAGTAAAACTTTGCTAATTCTGATCTTAGCCATGCAGTTAGTTTCTCCAAGGCTGCACCTTGGCTCCATTTTGTGCAGAGCAATTGCCCATCCCTAAGCCTGGGACTCTTCTCCTCCCGTTGACGGCTGCGCACAGCAATCTCAGCAATGCGGATTTGCGCTACTCCCACCAGCATGATTTCAGTGAGTATCTGACCGGATTATTTCATTTGTCTCGTCTCCTTTGTAAGCCTTCCCCTCCTTTGCGAGCGAAGGGATCACGCAGGACTCGAAGCTTCCCTTGAAAGTACTCCGCACACAATTTGCCCTAACGGGACTCCTGCATCACGTAATACAGCTCTGACTAAAGATTTGATTTAAATGGCTTGTACCCAACATCTGCTTCCCAGTAACATATACAACACGTCATAAAAAAAAAAAAAAAGGGAAAAAAGACCACTGAGACACATAATTAAAGTTCAGTATGCCATAATCCGAATCAGAGCGGTGCAGCACGAGGCCACCAGGTCACGTCCATCTTGTGAGACAACCCCGCCTGCCCTCCCACCACCCCCTGCATCGACTCCGGTTCAGGCACCTCCTTTCACAAGTCGCCCCTCACATCGACATGACATTCATGTGTCTCCACGAAGGAACCTGTAGAAATATCCCAGACCTTGTACAGCATTAAAAAAAACCAACCTGGTAATTAAACAGTGGCAGAACCAGAATAAAACCTTAGCTTGCATAAAAGCTAAAGAGACGTGGTGCAATTCTGCAAGTAAGTGCGATAGGGGTCATAGGGGTGAACATGGCTGACCATCTATCTAATATATGCCTAAGGTGGACACATTTATATTTGGACACCGTAACAAAGCCATGGTATTATTATATTGCGGTTTTCTGCACACTACAGCAGGATGACAGTATTCTTCATATTTAATTGCCTTCCGACTGCATAATAAAGGGGAAAATGCCAGGTCCCAGGCTGAGTGCGTCTGTCGTTACGTTGCTAGGAGTTTTCATCATAGTTTAACACTTGGCTGCAGCAGGGATTTAGTTCTGGGAATTATTTTCTCCATGTCAGCCACCTAGATTTAAGAAAGGTAGCCAGCAATAGACTTTATTTCAGAGCCAAAGCCACATTCTTGAAACACACTGATTTATCTTCACTTTGCATATGTCACTCAGACTGGGGTCCATAAACCCTTCTTCAAATACCTCCCGAAAAGGGAACGTTTGCACTGCAGATGTGAATACGGCTAAACTAGTTGTATCAGCTTTTATTTGCTTTCAATTTACAGACATTGCTATTTTAGTTGCTATTAATTGCAGCGATGCACAGAATTTTCTGCCACCGCTGAAATAGATCAATAATAGTAATTAAAAGAAGATTACAATTACAAGGATTCCATGCCTTAATATGTCCTGCACAGATCACCAAATTTTAAAGGCCATTGGGTCATGTAGTCTTAAATTATTAAACAATAGACATAGAACTTCAGAGTTTCAGCTCATTTGAATTTGTCTGCTTTCACTTCCAGCCATTGGCTCATGAAAACTAATTTTTGCAGAAAGGATAATCTTTTATACAACTCATTTGAAAACCATCTATTTGGCTACCTGTATGTACCATCCTGATATCTGGTCCCCTTCTTCGCAATATGTGCCATGACATTTTAGGGCCATGTTTCTGGCAGAGCTGAGATCGAGCTTCTAGGTTTTGTTTCATTACGAACTCAGGAATTCATCAATCTCAGTGAAAATTCCGAGGAAGCGGGGCAGGGGGGGGGAAGACACCAATGTTTTTCCAAATACCAAAGGGGGCTTTTGCAGCTGTATTTAACACTTGATTTGTGGAAGCATTTTCCATTTGGCCAAAAGCTTGTCCATCCACCTAGTCTTGGGAATATTTATTCTATATACTAATTTACAGAGGCTAAATGCAGCCCTCCGCAGCACTGTATCAGCGTTCCTGTACCTGAGTGGGTACCTGAGGTCCTCCCAGCTCCAGGTACTCTCCCAATTGTACGGCTCCACGTAGGGACAAGAGCCAAGCACCCACACCACATCCTGGGTTCCCCGGGATGGAAACCCATGCGCTTCGTCCCAAAGGGAGCTGTAGCATGGTTTGACCATATCTGAACAAGCACTGGGATTGGTGTCCTCAGGCACACCGTAAGCCCATCTGCTGACAATTTCAGCACAGCATGACTCTGAGGATTGTGACTTGTCCGGAATCGATGGCTACCCACACTACAAACCACCTTTTGGTAGCCCAGACTGACAGAGGTTGGATATTTCTCTCTCTCTAGTAGGCAGAACACATATAAAGGCTAAGTCTCAAGGTAACATAACGCTCTAGCTTCAAAAGTAGGGAGTCAAGCTTTTAGAAATAGAAGTGACTGTGCATACACCAATGGAAGGAATTGTTACATACAGCTAAGCACTCAGCGAAAAAATTAGAATCGCTTCAAGTGACATCCAACTCGAAGACAAAATCAAACATCCAGTAACTACATACTCCACAGCCTAGTAACAATAGGAACTTCATGTGACCAAAATCTTTGGATTCAAACACCATATCCCCAATACTCCAAACTTTTTTCATTTTTTTTTTTTAATTTAAAAGAAGAGACAGACAGTCAGACACGCGCTTTTGCAATAAATCTGAAGTTTCAGAGAACTCTTTTACTTCAAAAAAAAAAAAATCAGCCTAGTTTCAGAGACTGAGCACACACTCGCCTTTCTGGTTTGTACCTTGAAAATTGGCTGGATTCCTCAGTATGTTTTATAGTGTCCCTTCTCACACTTCTATATATGAAAGGTTTTCTATACGGCTTTGGTTTAGCCAGAATTTATTTCAGTGCAAGTAATGTTTCCCAATTAGAAAAGATGTCACGCATTTTTCTGATTTCTAGGACTATCATCCTACTAATTTTCTTGAATAAAGTATGTATCCCACTAAGGATTCCACTTCCCTCTCTCTGAGCTCATTTTTCTCCAGCCTATTTTACCTTGTTTTCCTACCCTTTCAATACCACTTAGCCACTTAATTCCTCATCCATCACATCAATTTAGATCACTCTACGTTGCGCAAGGTCTCTCTCTCTCTCATTATCTTACCTTTCCCCTTCCTTGTCACACATCCAGATCCCCCTGAGAAGACCGTAACAGCCTGGCTCTGTAACTCCAGGCATGGAAACCTACACCTCTAATTCTGCCTCAAATCATCTTAACCCCCCCCAATTCTCAATTTGTGTGTCATAATCCTTTTCATGATATCCTTCTACTGAGGCTCTACATCCACTCAACAACGACATAACTTTGATTTGCAGTCGTGTTTGCCTCAGGTGGGAATTTAACAAGACTCCAGCTTTGGTGTCGGTGATGGAAGAAATGACACTGTTCCTACTCCGGCCAAGACTGACGGCATTCGAAGAACTCCAACCCTCAGTGAGATTTCCTTTTTTCACACTCCTTTTTTTTAACCTTTTGATTTATCTCCTTTATTCTGACGTTATAAAATAGCATTTAAGTACACAAAGTGTCTTATACAATGACTCAGCAGCCCCTGCACGAGAACCTTCAAGCACCTATATCACATATATAGTATACATCTACAATGGAGAGACACAAACCTAAACTTCCTTGGCCGTATCCTTCTTTATGCGCGAGAGACCTGCCCACAGGGAGGAACAGAAACTGCCTGCAACGGCATCCCCCCCTGCTCACCTCGTCCCTTAATAACTTACAAAAGCACATTTGATGCTTTAGGTGGAAAAAGGAGGGATGGAGGTGGGACACACACGGGAAATTTGGAAAGTCATCTTTCGCTCAGCTGGCTTTTAGGGCTACTCACTCTGATTTGGGTCCATCCTTCGCCACCATACCAAGAACTCAAAAAGCACCAGGACCGGAGCCCAACGTCTTCATCACTAAGCTCTGATTTTCTGTTAACTTTTTCTAAAATGCCACAATCACCAACTTTAATGCTAAAGACAAATGCCCTTATCCAACACCCAGGGCCAAGATAAAGAGCTAAAACCTACCAGAATCAAGAGCTAAAAGAACTCTTCTCTCTCCTACTTGCCTTAAAGAGGAAACGCTCACCTTCTAATGAGAAATACTCTCCTTTTAATCAATCAGAATATTTCCTCCAAACTAAGCTTACCTATTTACTTATTCTTTACCTATGAACAGTGCTTGAGCACACTGCTGCTAGCGGGCCAGAAAGTTAAATCCCAGAAAAGAAATACCAGTTAAAATAAATGTTAAAAGCCAAATGAAGATAAAGAGCATTAATAACTACAACCACCCAGAACACACCGACCAGCTCAGAAGACTTAAATGTCACAAATGAAGACGTATCACAAAAAAAAGAAAATATCTCCCCTGGAAGACAGAGGAAAGGGAAAACGTAGACTCAAGGAGGAAAGACTGACTGTTTACATACCTGTTTTCAAAATCACTTCAATTCTTTTCAAGCACTAGGGAAAACTGGAGTTGGAGGGGTTTGAAATCAAGTACATACACATTTACACTCCAATGTCCGCTGGAGGCTCCAGGCCCGTAACACACCATTTCATGAGAAAGAAATGCTACTACTGGCTCTCTTATTAAAAAGGAGTTGATATTCCATTTGTTTGAAGGTAAACGATGGCAGCTGTAGGATCAGTGGAGTTCATGAGACCTTGCTATTGTTACTACACTTTGGTTAGTTTGCCACTTCACGTGTGCCTCAATTGTAATGCACTATGCCAATGATTCTCTTCACGGTCATAAATACTGCAGATGGTTTATTTCCCATCTATATGTTAGGGAAAGAGGTTAAGTTCATCATTTAAATCTGTACTGCTTGGGCACATAAATTTTCTGTTTGTTTTACATATTAAAGCACGAAAATCTGGAGATAACACTGCATTTTTATAAAACTCAGGTTCCTCTTAGTCTGAAGTTGGTTATCTTAAAAAGCAGTATTATATTTACAACCTTGATAACACCACCTCCTTACACAGCCTGAGTGTACAACCTGCTTCCAGACGGGCAGCCCTCATATGATCTTGAATTTAAGCTGCAAGTATTATCACTTCTGTCATATTTGCTATAAATAAAATGGAACAATGTCAAAAGCTGGTACTCAGCACAGAGACGGGGATGGAATTTTAAAGGAGCTCTATAAAATCTGCACCAAAGTCTGAGTTAAAAAATAAGAGTATAGATTTTTATATAGTGAGGCTGTATAACTGCAGAATATGAGAATAAACCAAAACCAAAACAAAACAACACTCAATGCTGTTCTAAGAAAAAACTGTTAAAATGTTAAAAAATGAACACAGGCTTTTTCATCTGTTTATGGCCCTAAAGATAAAAGGCTCTAGAGAAAAATTAAAACAAGTCCTAATGCCATTATAGTTGCATTTTAATAATGAATTTTCTCTACACTGACTTGTGCGTGCCTTATTTGTCATAGTTATTGCTTGTTTTCTCTATTATCTTAGGCTGCAAGCTCGATTTCGCAAATGTTAATACATTTAGCAGTTAAAAAGCTTTAATTCAGCGTCCATTTAAGATATTTATGTTTTCTCTCCTCAAACAGTTTCTAAAATCCCAGCAGTAGCTCAAGAACTGTTTAAAAAAAATGGAGATAAATCTCCCTCTCAATCAGACATTTAAAAAGACAGCACAAAAAAAAAAAAAAAAAAAGAAAATTACAGCATGGTTCAAAAAGTAATCCTAGGGCTGGATTTTAAAAATGCTCATTCAGAGGCATTCTCTACTTTCTTATAAGTCAGGGGCAAATTCGCCACCATCTTCAGCCAGAGCAGATACAGAGTTTTGATTATTTACGTCAAGCCGTATCCGTCTGCCCTGCAACGGATTAGGACTGCTTAAAGGCAATCACTGGGTCTGAGCCAGAAAGGGAGGCTGCGGCAGGGGGACATCCCAACTGGTCCAGCACATGTTGATATGGATGTACAACAATGCTTTTGGATGACAAGTGATTCTAAAACCCAGATCCATTAATGTACCCGGCCACACATGGTACTGAAATCACAAGACGCCTCTTCTCCAGCACGGGAATGCCGTGTAGGTAAAGCCCAGCAGCTTGAGGCCGTTCCTGCGTACTTGCACAGAGCTTCAGTTGCCTTTTATTGCTGCCAGATGCCTGGGAGCATGCTCCTAAATTAATTCCTAATTAATTCAATCCTTTTGAGGCAGACTACAATCACTTACCTCATCCACATTCTCAAAGGCATTGATGATGTCATACGGTAAACAGGACAGAAGATCAATGACAAACCACGTCTTCAGGTAGTTCATCCTTATGAGTTTGGGATCAGATATAACCTCTCCACCAGGGCCAACAAAGGTCGTATGAAAGTTCAAAACAATGTCAACCAGAAAAATAACGTCCACGACACTGTCCAGCACGAGCCAGGCAATGTTGTTCTGTTTTGTCTTGAAGGAGACGTTATATGGAACCATAATTGCTGTGTAGAAGGTTAGAATTAAGATGACCCAGTCCCAAGTGGTCTTAAAAGCACAATAGTGTAGTATAATGTGTGGTGGAGTCTTTGGAGCTTCTTGCTTGTACTGAGGAAGAATATCAGATCCCAGCTGGAGAACCTGCAAAAGACAGAAAAGCAAACGTTACTGTTTTCAAATAGTATGATCCAACAAGGGGTCTGACGGATTTCTGTAAGGAGCAGCACAAGGACAGGACTGTGTTCGCTGGACATTGCAAGTCAACCCGCAGTTTCTAAATTATCTGGGTTATTAAGAATGTGTGGAGGCAGCTATCACTCGATGAATGGGAGCAGCGCAGCATCTAAGGATATTCTTGCAAAAAGGGAGGTCTTTGCAGTGGGACTGAGGGGAAACCATGCCAAGAGCAAGGGCAGAGAGGCTCCATAAACAGGTTGCGGGTACTGCCACACCAGCTTATGGTCTGCAGGTATGAACATGAGTATTCATTCATATTTGGAAGTGTTACAAGACTAATCCTTCATGCCTGACCTCTTTTGTAAACCACTGTTTAGCCAGAACAACACCCCATCAAAGCTAAACCAGACTCCACCCTTGCTGGCTGACCTCCTTCTAAAATGAAGCATTGTGTGCAGAATTTCTGCCCTAACGCCCTGGCAATATCATGCTTCCTTCTCGCTTTCTTCTAAAAGTTGGTGCTCTTACAAGCTTAATATCACTAGTGGGTTTTCTTCTATTTCTTGTAATTACTTTTCTTTTCTTTTTTGCATGTGACTATAAATCTCCTGTGTGCACACTTTTGTAAGATGTGGAACTGGAAACATTGCAAAAGAACCAAGCCAAATTCACTTAAGACATTCCTCCGAGCTAATCTAATTACCTCTTATCTCAGTCCAATACAAGAAACAAAAGCACAGAGGAATGCACAATGTGGCAATATATTGCGCTGACAACTGAAAGATTCATGTGTATTTTGGAACTAATAACACCTTTTACATTTGAGGACCTCAAGTCTGTATGGGATGAAATAAGTAATTCCAGCAACTTTAAAACTCATTTCAGCCCTGCACCTGTCCCATATTGGAGCTGATGCACCATATTTGCAGGGACAGTTGGATTGCAAATAGCAGTCCCATATGTGTAAAAAGGATCAAATGCAGGATGCTTCCTTGATGAAGAGGAGTGAATGGCTCTGAATAAACAGCACAACACCTAAGAGATATGGACTCAGGTACCACAGATATGGATTCTCCATTAAATCTTTCCAGTCTTATTTTTTAAGATGAGAAAGCTGTTACTGAGATCAGACAGTAAAAGTCTGGCTCTATTGAAAATCTGTTCGTCAGAAATCACCGAGGGACAACAGCAGCAATCGCTCTGTGTTGTAGTTTTTCAACACGTCTACTCTGGCCCAATGTCAGGCTGTAACCTGATGGGGTGCAAACCTGCTTGTGCCTACCTGTTCCCACCCTCCCTAAAGTCAGATTTAGCAATCGGGACTTGTTAGGAAAGTCAGTTAAGCTGAAATGATGAAAAACAAACATACTGTTACATTAGCTAGCCATTTGTTTTCTACAGAATCAGCTGAGTTGCACAACTTTATCCTGTGGCTAGAAAACCACTAGACTCAATACACAGGTAGCAGTGAGAGTGCAGCAGAGACCTCCAGGAGACCACGGCTGCCCCCTTTGCCAACAACCTTGTATCACACCAGCTTCGGCATGCTACAAAGCCGCGTGTTGAGCTCCAGCTGAACACCAACGCACACAGAGCAGTCCGGTCCCACCAGCACTCGCCAGAGACCCTTACAGATGTCAAACTCCTGGTGAGACCCATAAAAGTATCATCAACCTCCCAGTGTCCCTTCCCCAGTGACCGGGATAAGACTCACTAACAGCACTCCTACAACCACCCAACGGGCAAGGTTCAGCTGGCCGCTGCGGCACACTGAACTCGCTGGAAGATCCATGGGTCGTTCCCTGGAATAAAAGCAATGATCGATACCGTCATTTTTTCACAGCAGCCTTTGCGCAAATCCATGAAGCTTCTTTCAATGCCAAAATTGTCCCCTGCATTTAACACACCATTTTGGCTTTGACTCATAATCTGGTCATTATCTCCAGTTATCCCTTTGGACTCATCTGTGGACAACACTCTATTGCCATAATAAATCAAGACTGAGACTTCTTTCCTTGGTTTCTCCAGACCTATTTGTTCCCTGTCTTGTTCACTGGGGCAGAGCTGGAAACAGCCTCACTAGAGCTGGAATAATAAGCTTCTTGGGGCTCAAGCCGAATGCAACGAACATATGCTTGACAGTTCCCTAAGCCTCTGGTGGTGGAGTGCTTAGGAGCTCCCATGATACCATAAAAGCATAATTATTATTCTTAACATAATATCATGCTGAGTTTGACATGGTGAGTGGGTGGCAAGTGGCTGTGGCGACCACTGAACTATAATGATTATTTCTTTCATGCTGCATGACTTTTTAATTTTAAACCACTAAAGAATACACAATATCTTGTAAGTCAGCTGCATTCACCACAGACTCTCTGAATTATTCTTGTATACAACTAATGAAAATGGCTGATAACTGTTAAGCCTGATAAAGGTGGGCAGTACGTTCTGCAAGGGATGAGCTGGGATGATAACGCTCCTCCTCAGACACAGAAGTATGGAAAATGGGGCCTGTACGGCGATGGTGTACCTCCGCTCAGTCTGCATTCCTGACAGCACTTTGTCTACAAAACATTTTGCAGCTCTAAACGACCCGTAAGAGAGGAGATGGCACACTCTCCAAACAACCTATTCCCGGGCACAACCTTCTCCCTTACCTGAGCTTTTCCTACTGCCTGATCTAAATCTTCCTTGCCGCGACTTAATTCCATTACTTTCTCTCTAGCTATAGCGGACCTGGTGAACAATTTCCTCCCTCATTCTATGCAACTGCTTTAGACTTATTTGAATATTGTTACCATAACTTCTCCAGTCTTCCTTTCTCTAGGCTAAACCAATAATGGATATAACTAGATTTACAGAGTGCTGAAATGTCATGAATTAGAAAAGCAAGACGTGAGGGTAACTCAGCAGTCATCCAAGCTATTGGTATGGGATAATTTATGGGAAAACATCACACTGCCAACACCTGAACACTGTATGTTTTCATTCTGATTTTAATTTAAGCAGAGTTTTTATTATCGAAGACCTCTAAAACCAGAAAAGGAACGAGGAAAACATTTAAAGCTGCTATGAGTTCTTAGCATCGAACCCAGGACAAGCTCTCTGGCACAAGGTGACTAGGGCTGTCGTTTTCAGTAGCCCATATATTTTGACCACATATTTTTGACCCATATATTTTTCATTACCAATGGACATGAAGATGAAAGCAGTACCTCTGTTTCATCAGTTAACCTGAAGGCATTCACTTGTTGCACCATCTGCACTGTTAAGGAGATGTTTGCAACCTGCCAAAGAGTTCATTTCATCAGTTCTGAAGAAAAAAATGATGAGCAAAATACTGCAGGAACGACTTTGCAAGAAAGTCAAGATTAAGGTATATATGTAGTCAGTACAGTGGGCCTGTACAACCCCAGGGGCCCAGACAGGGATACTTCCAAAGAGGAATACCTGATTTCTCAAACAACCCCACTTCCCCGGGAGAGTAAGCGACCGTCCACAGGGCTCAAGGACATCGAGTCTGGTTCCACGTCGCTGTGAGGCAGCACGCAGAGGAGCACACTGTGCACCCCAAGTAAAGCAACAACCAGCAAACTGAGAATTGCATGCACAGAAACAGGGCCATGTAAGTAAAAGGGACCCATAGAGACTGTTTTCATAACCAAAAGAGCACGACTTGTCCCAGAAACGTGGGCTCGGCACATGGTGCTGCTTTAGGATGAGCAGAGGAGAGGTTGAAAAAAATCAGAGTTGGGAAATATTTTCCTCTAAAAATATTATTTATTAATGGGAATAGGTTTGGTTTTTTTATCCCCCCATGTCTTCCTGTCCTATGAAGGGAGCAGGCTGGTGTCTGTTGCACTTACTTCGGCTAACCGGGAGTGTTTGTGCACCACCTCAGCCTTGTTCATCGGCGTTAGCTGCTGCAGTACGCTCCGGCTGTTCGTCAGGGCCCGCGTCAACCGAGCAAACTTTGTCCAACCTGCGGGAAAGAAGGAAATCGTGTCAGAAGTACTCAAACCTCATTCATCGCCGGTAAATCTCCTTCGTGTTTACCGATATTAAGTCTCAGACTTGAATAGTTTCTCTGAATTGCTGCACAGAACAGCTTCAGGCTCCAGGCTTAAAGACCTCACAAAAGAGGAAAAACACCGCTGCTTCAAGGCAACCAAGTAAATCTGAGTAAAATCAAAATGCTCTGGCTTGTTCTTTCTTCTGCCTTTTGGAGACATTGTGTTAGAGGGATCACGTTGTGCTTTCAGCCTTCTGGGGAGTTACTCTGCTGCTGAAATCTAATTCTAAGCCACTGAAGTTAATGCAAAGGCTTCCCAAGCCTGCAAATCCCGCTGAAATAAAATCCTTCCCAGCTACAGAAAGGCTCCTGCTGATTCAGGGCCACTGGGGCAGCCCCAAAAGTCTGATCCTTAAGTCTGTACTGTTTCTTGCCCCAACTGGACTTCAGGGACAAAACTAAAACTTAAAAAAAAAACCAAAAAAACCAAACAAAAAACAAACAAAAAAACCCAAAAAAACCAAACCAAAACAAAACAAAAAAACACCCAGCAAAATTCAGGGCTGCATCAACAGCAATGCTTCAAAACTTCAAAACTAAAAAAAAAATCATTAAGACTTTAAAGACTGATTAAGCCCTAGATTTTAAATGGCATTAAGAAATACATTTAGCTGTTAAACTAATGATAAACAGCTGCCTTAATGGTAGCTCGAGACACACACTGGGCCGCCCCTGGGGAATTTTTTCTGCAGCGCTCAGAAAAGAGCAATCAGAGTTTGTTACTGACAGCAGCACCGACCCCGGAATGTGTCATCAAGTCATTCCTGCCGGAAAAACGCCCATACGTGACAGCTGGCGCAGATGCGTCAATGGGTGAGGTAGGTCGATGGTAGCAAAGAAAGCGCCAGGGTTTAAGCAGTGTAGCACCTCGGCGTTAAGCAGGAAAATTCAAAATTCATGTATCTGAAGGAAGGAAATGCCTCCCCAAGAGCATTGAAGGAGATGCTCAACATTCAGTTTAGCCACGTATTATAACCTGGTATTTTACTACACAGGTGTGTATAAAATATCAAACAAGTTATGGACAGGAAACGGGTTCAGGAAAAGGTTTTACTTTTATTTAACTTGAATGCTGAGTAGGTGAAAATGTCACATCTGAGAAAGGAAACACAACATTTCTATGTTAGCTTGGTTTATTTTTAAATGTCTGTTGTCTGATAGGAGTCAGGGACTTGGAAAGTTAAGGGAAGCCCTGGGGTAGATAAAATGAAGAGTAGAGAACACACAAAACAATAAAACTTTAAGAAAAAAAAATAATTTACAGTTCGGCCTTGCAATTTACCACATACATATCACATTCACGCAAATGTAAATCCATTATTCATCATTTAGCAATCAGAAGAGATCTAAATATCATGGTACACCACCAGCACAGCACAAAACATTTGTGCCTGGCTATTTATATATGACCTCAAAAATGCACATAAAAAAATGCACCGTGAAAAGGTAAAAAAAATAGAAGTATTTTATTAACTTTTCAAATCTGAAATTTAAATGTGAACTTCACATATGCCTCATGCTTCTCAAGCTTACAGGGATATTCAATTAGGAACATGCACTTTCTGTATTAAATAAGGTCAAAAGAGACTACAGTGATCCAAGTATGAACTATTAATTTCTAGAAAATAGTCTTGTGGTTTTCTTTTTCCTAATTGTCTATAAAAGTGTGGCAGGGAGACAGATTTAAGACAAAAGTCAGAACTGCTCTTTATCTTTCTTAGCCGGTGATTTCAAAGAGCAAGTGAGCACGGCAACCGCATCGTGACAGCTCTGCCCCGACGTTTCTCGTAATTGCTGGAGGCCACGGGGCATCCCGCCGATTGCTTTTGTCACATTGCAACCACGCTGCGAGAACCAGAGAAAAAGAGCAGCTCCCCTCCGGGAAAGCGGTCACCCACCTCCAGACCCTGGGCAGCTACCTACAGACACAGGCACACATAAAGATACTTCCCTGTGGTCCATGGGGATGGATTCGGGACAATCCCTAAGCTTTCGTTTGTCACCCTGCCCCACAGAGCTGATAGGAGAGTGATGGAAAAGCACTCAGCAAAGCCAAAACCACCGCAGCCAAACCGTTGGATTCAGTCCTGAATGCTCTCATTTGTCACACCTCAGCTTTGTCAGCTACTCCAACTCTGAGAGGAACTTCATGAAGTTCAAGAAGCGCAAAGTCCTGTACCTAAGGAGGTACAACCCTACACGCCAACACATGCTGGAGGCCACCCAGCTGGGAAGCAGCCTAGCAGAGAAGGACCTGGGGGTCCTGGTGGACCAGGTTGAACATGAGTTAGCAACGTGCCCGTGCTGCAAAGGCAGCGAATGGTATCCTTGGCTGCATTAGACAAAGTATTGCCAGCAGGTCAAAGGGGGTGATCCTTCCCCTCTACTCAGCATTGGTGAGGCCAGTACCTGGAGTGCGGTGTTCAGTTTTGGGCCCCCCAGCACAAGAGAGACATGAACATACTGAAGAGAGTCCAACAAAGGGCCACGAAGATGATTAAGGGACTGGAGCATCTCTCCTCTGAGAAAAGGCTGAGAGAGCTGAGACTGTTCAGCCTGGAGAAGAGAATGCTCGGGGGGGCATATCTTATTAATGTATAGAAATACCTGCAGGGAGGGTGCAAAGAGGACAAAGTCGGGTTCTTTTCAGTGGTGCCCAGTGACAGGACCAGAGGCAATGGGCACAAAATGAAACACAGGAGGTTCTGTCTGAACATCAGGAAACACTGTCTTACTGCAAGGGTGACCGAGCACTAGCACAGGTTGCCCAGAGATGTTGTGGAGTCTCCATCCTTGGAGATATTCAACAGCTGTATCAACATGGTCCTGGGCAACTGGTCATAGGGGGCTCTGCTTGAGCAGAGGCGTTGGACAAGATGACCTCCAGAGGTCCCTGCCACCCTCAACTATTCTGTGATTCTGTGACCTTTCTGATGGCTGATGGTTAATGATTCAGGGTTTACTTTACTTTCTGAGGATTAGGGCATTGATCTGCACAGTGATTAGATGAGGATTTGGAGAAGAGTCAGGGGCTGGCAATGACAGGAGATGGCTTCATGTACCCTCCAGCAATTCTTTCCTATGGTGATTCAGAGGCTGAGAGATCCTACTCACCAAAATATGGGTTTTAAAAATGCCCCTCCTCTTATAAAAGCAAAACTGGTAAGAAACTCCTTGTCATCATCTTAGGTAAGAAAAACATTTGCTCTGCATTAACTGCAAATACAGAAAGCCTGAGGAAGCAGGGAAAGATGTACCACAAGGAGCTGGAGCAGTAAGACATACCAAACCACAGCAACCCTTTAGCTGTAAAAATAAAAAGGAAGGAAGAACTACCGACTTTTTCAAATACTCCTTTTCCATCTTGGTGAGATCATCAACGTCACGTGAAAGAAAGAAGCCATGCACTTTAGCGTTCAGGGTTACCACTCTGCTCATCTGGTCTGACCTCTTCTTTTCACGGGGCAAACCATTTCATCATGTCTTTTCTCCACCAAGACCAAAGCTTTGCTTTGTGCTAGAGCAGACCTTTTGCAAAAACCCTTCCGGCCTCATTTAGAGACTTCACATTTTCACATTTCTGTCAGCCCTGCGAAGCCCTTGACTCTGGACGCTGGAAGTACAGAATACGCTGGCATGACTTTTTTTCTAATTCAGCACAAAGTCCAGCATTATTCTACCTGCTCCAATCTATCCATCTGCAATAGTGTGAAAAAGTAGCACGTTCTTTTGCTTCCTATTTACAACGCAAGAGAATTAAAACCACAGCAACAGCAAGATGCTGGGGTATGAGTGGGAAGGTGAAAATGTATACAGGCTGCCTCGTGTCTGAAATAATCTGTACAGGGTACATTTCTCTGTTTCCTGACCTTGTTGTAAACTAGATAAGTTCAGAATTATATTTAAAACCAATGTGTATGTTTAAATAGACCAGGCAAAATTTGCATAGCTGCCTACTGCTGTCAATGTTTCTCCAAACATTGATTCTCTCCTTTCTTTTCCTCTATAGACAGAGACTTGAAAAGAATGATAATTTTATCCCATGTATTACTGACCGCCTGTCCTCACCGATATTTTCAGCCTGAAAGGAGTAAAGGAGTGGCACAAACAGCAGGTCCAAGAGGGGAAAAAAAACCTACTCATGAGAAAAAGCAACACTTCTGATGCTCTCTTCAGCTCGGCTGGATTGCGTCTTTCTTCCACAGCACCACTTGAAAAATAATACCCTGAACTTGCACCACTGCACTCAGATTCTTAGGAACAAAGGCAACATCATCAGATCACACACCAGATCAGGCCAGCAGCTGCTTCTCCTTACAAGAAGTTAAACTGGGTATTTCAGAGGAAGACGTTACCAACGCAAAACAGAAAATTCTGGATTAACATACACATAAAATGATAGCTTCCCCTGGTTTTCTCTAATTACTTTCTGATTCATGGACAAAACCAGAAGAATTTGTACCCCAGCTTTAAAAAAAAAACCTTCATGATCTGCATTCCTTCTCATGATCCAAAGCAAGGGTCTGTTCTTAAACAGGAGTCTAGCAAAATATTTCCCTGTTCCCATCCATTACTCAAACCAAAATTCTTGCATCTTCCATTTCTTGAGAATGCAGGTTTAACAACTCCATAGAGTTAGGAAAACAGGACACGAGGAAGGCAAGCACGCTGATAGACATCAAGTAAACTAGTCTCTGCCTCGGCACAGCTGTAATGCTGTCCTTCCAAGCATGCAACTTTATTCTTCCTCCGTGTGTTTTAGTCACAATTAAACACTTTACATCTGCAAAATATTCTCCACGCCTCTTGCTCTAATTAGGATTGCCGATTTGACAGCCCTCTGACTGTGGGGCTAACTGAGCTGGGGATGACTTGGTGGCATATTCCACACAACGGCTGAGCCGAAGGTCTCTCTGAAGAGAAGAAAAAGGAGTACTAAATTAATTTTGAAAAAAATAAATTGGCATTTCTTTCAAACCTTAGATGCTAGGACATGAGTTGAAGCTGTTAATGTTGTGCCAGGATGCCTGAGGGAGTGCAGGAGCACGGGAGGGAGGGAGGCAATAGTCAAGCGAAGCAGACAGAGCACCCAAACAAATCCTCGGAGGGGGAAAAGCTTTCCAGATGGGTCTAAGATGCTCACTCAGCCACTCCCTAGATTCATACACCACTACAGAAATTATGTGGTGTCTAAGGGGAAAATGGTATTTCCAGCTTAGAACTTGATCCTATCGTCCCTCCCCTTCAGAAAGTCTGAACTACCTTACCCGAAACCACTTACTCACTACAGCGTGTGCCTTTCCATCAGCTTCTACTCCAACAAGAGTAGTATTATGCCCACACATCTTTCTTCCCAAGATCCTGAATCAATCATTGTGTTTTATACCGGACAGCTGGGATGGGAACAGCTCCGCGGCAGCTGCTCCCCCAACAGCTCCACTCCACCGCCGCGCTCACTGCTCGCTCTGTGTTCAGGGACCTTCTGCAAACTGCACTCCTGCATTGCCATAGGGACTTCTGTCCCTGCCCTTCTGGTCACCAATCTCCGTCCCATTAATACACCCTGCAGATCGATCCCGTACACAAACACTCTCATCCATCTCCAACACCTGCTCCTCTTCTCTGCTGCCTTCTCTAAGTAAGGAGAAATGTCATCCAGGTCTAAGATGCTGTTGTAGTGTACGGCAGAGCATAAAAAGGACCAGGGTAAAAGCTGCCCAAAGAAAGCGCAGCAAGGGAGGCTTCCCCAAGCAGAAGTGATGCTGCAAGTGATGGGACAGTATCGCTGTTTCCTAATGGCTATCTGGAGACAAAACCTGTAAATCCCTCTGATTCCTCTCGAGGTCACAGAGCAGGCAGAGAATTGGTTGGACTCCACCCAAAACTGTGAGCCTCCTGATGGTGCTCCCACGCGCGCCGAGGAGCAACGCCTGCCCGTCACACGTGGACACTCCTGCCAAGGCGCTGGGCCAGACCTGGGCAGGTCCCCCCGCCGGGGAGAAGCCCCTGCGCCAGCACAGGGTAAGGAGCCAAGAAGACTTGGGCTCTTCTGCTCCACTACTGCTTAAGCCACCTTCCCTGTACAAACCTCAGCAGTCAACAGGCCTACCCATTGCCTTCAAAGACAATGGCAAATATTTTCAAATATAAGTATTTGCAGGTGAGAAAACCCTTAAATTATCCCCATAATTTAACTGGGAGTTGAAAATCTGCAATCTCTCTTACTGGACTTGTGTACAGGTCCAAATACGGATTTAGCCACCTAGCTAGCAGCCACACCGAAAAAAAATTTAAAATACCTAGTTCATAAACTATATTATGTTATTTTAAAGCTAAATTCCTACATCAGAGTTTATGAAGAGTTTAAAAATCTCAAGGCGAGATGTTAATGTTCTTTATAGTGTACTTGCTCTGAAAAATCTAGACATGACTAGTTCCCCCTAATAAAACATTAGTGTAGCTCTACTGGGTTGCAATTAACCTTTTTGTCAAGGTTTGTCTGGTCTTAAAAGGATCAGAAATAATGAAGGCTTTTAAATCAGTGTAACAGGGAACTATCCGATATCTTAGACTGCAGTGAAAACACTTGGGTTAAGAAGGATACTGTACGCAAAAAAAAAAAAAAAAAACCTGCAAAGGGTAATTACGGCAATGCTCGTGTTGATTCCTGCCTGCAGGAGTGTAAGTAACACCTCCAGACAGTGGGAAGGTTGTTCTTCTCCTCTCACTGCAGAGCACGAAACAGTTAACATACAGAAAGCTTAAATAATATATACTCTATGACTTATCCACAAAAGCAAAGAGCTAGCACCACTCAGAAAAAGGCAGTTTGGAATTCAATTGATAACATGGATCATCATTTTGCATCAATAGTTAGCATCTACAAATCTCAACTATTTCTAGACGTTCAGACAGTAAAATCATTGCAATGGCTGGCTGTTTGCTCTTTATTGCAGGTAAAGTATGGCTGAAGGAGCTCATCGTCTCTTCAAAAAACTCAATCATCCTGGTTTTGCTTTGTTAGAGAGAGAGGGATAAATGGGATTCCTGAATAAATAGAATAATAGTCAAACAAAGCTCAATCACTCCCATGATGCAGTAAAAATATTTACAGACTGAAGAACCACAGAGTCTATTCAAATGTAATTCAAAATATTAGGATAAATTTCCCAATTTGAAATTCTGTGCATTCCACTGTCTGATAATGCACTGCACCCTTGGGATAATTTTTACATCTGACCTCTGTTCTTGCTCTATGTCGTGCTCCGAGTTACCATCCACCCACTGCAACCACTGGGGAGCTCAAAATGGATGAAGAATCACCACGTAACCTTGGGCATATCGCTTTACCTCTCTGAGCTTCAGCTTCTTCTCCTTAAAATGAAGATAATGCTAATGACCTACTTTGCAAGCCATTTTGAGATCTACTGATGAAAAGTGCTAAGATTTATACACCACTAGACTACATTTGGTATACAATGTATTTTTAAATTTAGTTCTGACATAGTTGTAAATGTACAGTGCACAACTTCTTAAATTTCGTGTTTCTGCAACTAAAGCTAAACTTTATACATACACCCAGGGCCACCAAGGACTTATTTCCCATAAGTATATAAGAACGAGTGCAAAACAACAACAAAAAAGACTAAGTACTGTATATGTCAGTCAACTGGCTTTTAGGACTTTGTCCGATAGCAAAATGGTGCCATTCAATGCTCAAGGAAAAAGGACTACGCCAGCCAAAGGTTCAGGGTCAAAAGGAAGGCAGCTGCTAGCAATGAAAAAGCAGTATACAATAAAGCACACAGGGATGGGAAGAAAGAGGGAACAAGTAAGTATGTGAATGAGAAATTATGGCTTAGGAGAACGGACACGGAAAGCTATAGACATATGGGAAAAATCCTTCTGTGGCTAGATTTATTACAGTAACAATGAAGTTTTTAAAGAACTCCCAGAGAATGACCAAAAGGCTTTCTGCACCTATATGCAGAAAGGGCAAACAGGCTGACCCAAGTAATTACAGATTGCTCAGCTTGATCTCAGTGCCAGGCAAAATGAGAGAAAAGCCGATCTGAGTTTCAATATGTTTAATACAAAAGAAAAGGAAAGGAACATAATGAATGGCTGTCAATACAGAATGACGTAAAATGCCCCACGATGTTAATTTCATTATTTGATAAGAGTATAAATTCGGTGCAGGAAGACAGCCAAATGCCTTGAGGGAACAAGCTGCAAGCCAAATGCCACAGCCAGCCGGAGCTACAGCGTATGTATGATGTACACCAGGGAGGCATGAGCCAGGGCAGCTCCCCGTACCAGCGCTCCCTTGCTGGGCAGCAACGTGGACCATGGACTTGCTGACAGCCTCAACGACCGCCCCTGGTTTGCTCCCACCTGCAACCAAGGACCTTCCTCCCAACAGCTCCCAAATCAGCACAGCCACGGCGCTCATCACGTAACGCCACCTCATCCTGCTGCTGCGTTTGAATCACCCGACAGCCACACGTTGGCCAAATCCTCTTGTACGGTAATCTTCACTGAATTGACACTGTGTGACACTCTCGATAAAATATTGAGACTATGCAGTTCAGTAAATTACAGGTTAAATGGATGAAGAACTTGCCACCTGGTAGATATCAAACAAGGAGTAGTGGAAAATAGTAAAAAATTATTACTGAGGGCCTTCTGGACCCAGTGGACAGGTCCCCTTCTATTCAGTGCTTTTGTCTGTGGTTTGAAAGTCATTACAAAATGACTGATAAAATGCCCAGATGACAGGAAGATTAGAGGAATGTTAAACAGTAGTGAGGGCAGTCACGCAGGGTGATGTGCTTGGGAACTAGGCATGTGCCATTCAAGTGTGTTTCAAACGGAAATCAGATACCTAGGCAAAAGCAATGCAAATTGTACGTCCAGCACGGGACGGGGAAACGTCCCTAGCAAAGAACAGTTCTGAAAAGGATCCAGAGGACTCAGTAGATGAGCCATTCAGCATGTGGTTTTGCTTTGGCAAAAAGTCACCTACTCCTTGGATATACAACAGTGAGCGCTAGGCTTGGAGAGGCTGAGCAATGGGCAACATTGAGGAGCCAGCTGTGAACCCCCCCAGTACAATACTGGCCGCAGAAGCTGACTGGGGGCCTGGGAGGTGAAATCCATGCCACCACAGCTTCGTCCCTACTCCTGCCAATGAGCTGGGTTAAGGTGCAGCTAAAATGCTGTGTATCTGCCATCACCAGACCTCCAAATTCAGGCTAGACAGAGGTTTAAGGAGCTCGACTCATTTACTTTATCAAAAGAAGGTGGAGCGATGATTTGATTATATATGTAAGTGCCTTAATGGGACTTTTTTAGTACAATGGAAAAAATGCATAAGAAGATGCCACTGCAAGAAGCTGAAGCCAGGTTAATTTAAATATGACACTTTTTTAAAGCCAAAAGTGTAATGAAAAAGCAAGAAAAATATGAAGGAATGTGGTGGATCCTCAGTCTCTTCAGACTTCTGTTTCAATACTGGATGTTTGTCTGGAGGGGATGGTTTAGTTACACACAAGTTCATGGGTTCAGCAGAGGAGTAACCTAGTGAAATGTAATGCCCTGTGATACACAGATTAGACTCTTAAACTCTCTAACTCTACTGTATTTATACTTATTATTTCATATATGGCTTATGAGTGTTCAGTTTTCTACATAGAAGGTGTATCCCTTTACAAACAGTTACTGCTTTAAAGATCAACTTCCAGTTTAATTCAATCTCTCATAGGGTTAGATTTGCTTTCAACGGGATTTCTTTTTCATTGCACATTAAACTTCTAGAAATTTACAGACAGTTAATGTGCATTGTGGGTTGCTGATGGAGCACACAAAGGCCTCAGAAGGCAATACCAGATTCAGAAAAGTACTTGATTTCTGTGAAGGAAACTAAACAGCCCTGGATATGGAGATTCTCTCTTCTTCATCATGGTGGGTCTCTGAGAGCAGCAAAGCAAGAAAGGGCAGGGGGGAGGGACAGAAATAAGGCCTTGGAGCATCTCCCCTAGGAGCGAGGAAACAACTACCTCTTCATGACTGTTCAGCCTTTGCAGTGTCTGCTAAAAGTGCCACCAGCATGTCACCAAAGACAGTAACAAGGATGCTTGTCCTGCAGGAACAGGAGCAATGTGACCTTGGAAGGTCTTCCAGGTTACTAGCAAGCTGTGCCCATCCAAAATGGATGGTTTCAAATACCAAGAGACTATACCTTAGCATCATTCCTCTGAGTTGTCTGCTCTTCACACTGGAAGCCCACCTGGTGTCCTGGCAAATGATCACTCCTCTTGTCATCCCCCCCAAAGTCCTTTCTCAATGCCCAGGTGTCCCTGGATGCTGCACTCTAGACCCAGGGGAGAATGGAGAGATGGGGGTGATCTCCTTGGGCCTGAAGGCACTGGGGGGTGAAACTCTGCAGATCAGAGCAATAGGAAAGAGCACCAGAACAAATGGGTCTCTATAGCACCAAGAGCCTTGTTATTACAGCCATGGAAGAGTGCAACAAAAACATGGTAAGGATATCCAAATTGTGACCTATTAAATTATTGTTATGGATTACTGTCAAGGTGATATGTTCAACAGGGTACACTGTGCTTCAGCTAAAGGTAGAAACCTCATTTTCATGCTCTAATCCCTCCACGCACTTCTTCTATTATCACCAGGATTGATACCCCCTCAAGGAAAAAAGTTCCCATGTGCAACTAGTTATATATGCTTAATAACTTGCACTTATTAAAGATAAAAAAGGATCAGAATTATAGGCTTAGCAAGGATTAGCAAGCATAAGTGCGTATTTCTGCAACTACTACACTTTTTATAGCCCTGTCACACTCCGAGATAGAGTTGTATCATTATATAGAGTTATATAACCATAAAGAGTTATATCACTGGAAGCATTACAGCATTGTCCCAGACAGTCTTGATTATCAAAGTCTGGCTCTACCAAGTGGGGAAAAAAAAAAAAAAAGACAACTTCAGGATACTGCTGTGCCATCTCCTGATGCCATCTGTTACCAGCACATGGTCCTGAGTTGTAGGGGTCTCATTAACACATCTTTGCATCCTAATTCAGCATCCCATCGATATTCACCAGAACTTCCCAACCACTTCCAGCAGGTGACAAGCCTGATATTTCGCTCAGAAGAGACTCAAGATAACCCGTGAGAATCCTAACCAAAAAAACTTCCAAGTTTACCTAGAGGCCACATTTTTTCTTCACTGATGATAACAAAGGAAATGAAGCCATTGCACAACTAGGTGAAACTCCGCTCTTAGCCAAAAAATGTCGGTCTTTTTTTCTGTCCTTAAACTTTCAGTTCAATATAATCTACAGCACTCCTGGCTTCAAATGTTGTTAACATTTTAAGTGGCCCCATTTGCCCTACTAATAGTTAGGGCCCAGAAAAATGGCTTCATTTTTTTCTGACAAATAAACATAAGATTTTGGAGAGATTGAAAGTCTTCAGATGTTTTTAAAAGGCCACTGGGTAAAGACAGAATAAAAGCACAGCAAGCTGATAAAAGCATCCAACTGTGACCCTACAATGGTACAAACATAAAAAAGAAGATTCTTTGGGTTTTATTCTCTGGAAGAAAATACATAATACAATCTTTCATATGCTTGTAATGGCCTTCCACCTCTGCTGTGTAAGGCATTCAGCCAGGACACCTGGGGATCTGTCCCTCCACCACCATAGGTAGGACCTATTGCTTTGTACTGAATCCAGATCAGACAAATGTTCATATTACAAAAGAGGAACAGGAGAAGGAAAGAAAGAGAGACCAGACAAAACATAGAACAGCTCCTTCACCAGAAAACAAGGCATTGTCCCCGTGACCATCAAATGTGGCCATCATCTCCTGCCCCGTCACTAATTCTCATGCCTCTTCTTCCACACTGCCACCATCCACAGCTCATCCCACCACCAACTCAGGAGCTGGGGCACTACGAACCATGAACCAAGTCAACGGAGGAGTGTTCCCCCTACCCTCCACACCTGCACGGCTGCTGGTGGCATCTTCACCCAGGAGCAAACACATCAAGCACATGGCTGATGTTTCCTTCCATTATCATCATCACTATCAACTGCTTCTACTTGAGATGCTGCGGTTTTTTACACTTTTGCATGGTTAGACACTTTGTAAGTAATTTTGCATTTGCAAGGATACAACAGTACTTGTTGGTCACTGTTACTTTGCTATAACATCACAGGTCTCCTGCACATCGCCCAGTGATAATAGATACCAGCATGGAAAACAAGTCAGTCAAATCTTTAGTGTTGAACTGCCTGCACCTTCTCAGAAAACAAGATTTTTTGATCTCTGCCACTATATTTTATTAGAGGAAGATAGTTTTTAAATATCCCTTTTCTCCAGTCTTGCTTTCAGTCCAGTAAGTTTCAACAGCTTTCTGGACTGCAGCAAATTCACAGTCTCCTGGGTGGCCTGGGAAAATTTTTCATCACTTTTACTCTCTCCTGCAAGCAAAGCTCCCCCCCGCTTTCTGACAGCATTAACGCACAGCAAGCGGTGAGCACACAGGTAAGCAGAGATACACCATCTGCCGCAGCGCCCCAGACCTCTCTAATTCCCCTCGCTCGCATGGGGCTGGTCCCTGTGATGGCAACTATATTTTCTGTACTCAGCCTGTAAACGAGCATGTTTTTGAGCCTATACAGGGAAAAAAATTCCACCTCTCCCTTGCAATGCGCTTTGTAGTAATGCAACTATTTTCTTTTATTCGTATGTCCTGTTTTCACAAACGTGACAAGCTCCGCAACGCTCCTGAGCGGTTCTGCATCCTCACCACTACCAGCCCCCCGAAACGGCAGCTGCCCGCGCAAGGTCCGCACGAGACGCCGACCACATCGCAGCCACCGCAAGCAGATCTGGCAAACCCAACCGTTTATTTCCAGGAGCCAGGACACACCGACACCCTGCCGTGTAGAAACACCCATTGTTGTGATTTAAATACCAAATCCTTGCACCTCGTAGGAGCGTGATATACTGAAGCTTCACAACAAAGCGACGTACCTTTGAACAGTGCAGAATATATTGGTAGGGAGAGATTATTGCATAATGGCATCAATATTTTATTTCTGTTGAATTTTTTATCTCAAATTTACTGCTCCCATAAGTAATAGACAGTAACTCATCTGCACCATAGTTACTTATGTATTATGTATTGCATGGTCCTAGCAGAATTTCTGAAGAAAAATCCTTCTTTTAAAAAGAAAAAATAAAATAGCCCTTTCAATGACAAACCCCAGCACTCAACAGCAGTATTTTACTGAAATGCTTTTCAGAAAAGTTTAAAAATTCTCCATTAAATTGTAATGTGTATGTTTACCAATCTCATAATTCAAAAAGAAAGCGGCCTGAGAGCTTCTAAGCACATTGTAATGTTATCTGCAAGGACAATGAATTATGCAGCTCTCCTAGCACTACGTCTGACCAAACAGCACTGTGATCCCAGTGCCGTGGGGTCCCGCAGATCCACCCAGTTGAGACACAAAGGGTAATGCCACAGTGCTGTTCTCCCACCCTTGTAGTAAAATGTTGCAAATATTTGAATATGTTTTTTTATATGAAGAATATGAAAGACAAGCTCTAATTCATGCAAAAGCAGAAGAAAAATCGGGTCGATCGTTTGTAATTATGGAGCTTGTTGGATGTATTGGCCAATGTTAATCAATGCTCTAATCAAAGCACCGTGAGCAAATTCTTAAGACTCCTGTCATACGCCTTAAAGGCACCTGAGAGACGTGGATGTACTGCCTTCTGCCGTGTTTTCTTCTGTGGCGTTTTTTTGAAGGATGACTTTGACAGAAGTAAGTGCTCTTTAAACATGCAGTCAAACCCCTCTGGCTGCTGACGACAATATTTTGCAATGTTCATAGTTAATACCTGGCATTTTAACTAATGGTACCCTTCACTGGAGAACAGCAGTACACAAGTTACGCACTTCACAGCTATTGCTCTTTCCCATAGGAACATATATTGTTCCTATAATGGATGCCAGGTGGATTCCACTCCTCCTCATCCAGAAGACGGGGAGGGGGAGAGCTCAGCCCCCCCAGCACATCCCTGACTCTCCAGGGAAGGCAGCAGAGTATGAATCTCCCAGGCCGAGAATCCAAAGGAGGCAACATTCATCATTTCTGCATTTGGGAACCACCTTCAGGAAGTTTTCCCTGTCCTGCTGCAGCCACACACTCCTCGGTGCAACTACGTACCGCGGAAACTGGGGCAGAGATGGTGAAGGGGGGGGCTGGTTCCATGTGAGATACATCTCGGTTCCCCAGAAAGCATCAAATAGGAGACCCTACAAGAGGATCTTTGCAAAGACTGGCTTTTTCCTTGACGAGCTCCCACTACCTATTATACACACTGCAGCAAGGAGCCAGTCCCACGCCTTCAGAACTCTACAATTAAAGTCTTTTCAATTAACTGGCATATATCCTAAAAATTTCAGATTATTTCCAAGCAGAAGAATTCCATGTTATGGAGCTGAAAGTGAAATAAAGGAACATTCGCAGGTTGCTAACTAAATTGTAGAGGCAGTAAAGCTTATGATGGCTGAGAAGGTATTCCTGTATCAGGATCTTATAACTTTATGGATAATACTCTATAGAGAAAAACATTCTCATATTTGGTGTTAGCCCAAAGAGAGGCCTTTCGTTGTATTTCAAGTCTGCCTTTATAAATCTACCTTTCAGTTATCCAAACACATATAATAAGTGTTATCTAGATCATAAGAAATTAGTTTAAATCCTGTTTGCATTCAAATGACACCAAGTTTATTCTAAAGAAGACAGCTTAGAGCACACACGACTCTTGGTGAGAAATCAAGCCTTCTCCAAGCATGAAGAGAAAAATACAGCAAAGAATTAATCATCAGAAGGCAACTTCAAAGAGAAGATGGGATGTGAACGCTGTAGCATAAATGCCCTTCTGTACGTAAGTGTGCATTATTTTACCCAAAGCAACACACGTGTGAACCTGACACAAGACACACATGTCTTACAACCAAAGCAGAGGACGGTGCTAGATCCTCCGCACCTTTCCCCACCAGTTCTCTCTTGCGCGAGGCTGCGGGTCTGGCCATGGGCGTTAGGTGACGAGAGCGTGGCACATCTCGACAAACGCCATCTCCAGCAGCTGTTCAGTAACAAGTACGACATCCACTGCCACGCAGTCGTCATTGCTAACCAGGAATAAAGGACCCAAACAAGCTGTTTCTTTCACATTTCATCTCCAACAGTAGAGAAAGGGAGGAAATATCAACATCTCAGCACAAGGGAGCTGAAGTTGGGGGTTTTTTTGAAAAGAAGATACCAGTCCCTCAGGAGAAAGGTCTCCTAAAACAACACAGCATTAAAATGACTCAAAACTACGTAATTTTTGGCAAATGCCAGCTGTGGTGAAGAAGTAGTGCAATTACAAAGAGAAAGGAAGGCTTGTGACTCTGGCAAAACGTCGTTAGGGAATTTCCACTCACGGTGATTTATCTTTCATTTTTATGCAATAATTTAGGAGAGTGGCATTGAAACTCTGACAGGTCACAAAACATTTCCTGAATTCAAGACACAGATCACAGGCATGACATGTCCCTGTCACAGGACTGAGCTCAAGCATGTACTTTATCATTTACAAAAAATAATAGTGTATTTCATATTTACCTTTTGTTGAATCATCTTCAATCGGTTGTTTGAACAAAGTGATATCCTTAAAAGTGCACAAGAACAAAACCACTTTTTCGTGCTCATTTCTTATAGGTGCAATTTGCATGTAGAACCAAACTGGGGTTCCTGAAGCAGAGAAAAAGGTGACATTGGAATTTGGTGTAGCGCAAACTTTCCCCAGCCCATAGACAGAATACTTCATCATTTATATGTTATTATAACACACATGTAGTTTAGGACCATATCTCAGTATTTCTACATCTTCCAGATCTTTTCATTTTACCTCCTCAAAGGAAAACAACATATTCCCATTTTTACAGCTTCATTAATCTAATTAGACGATAAGCAGAGACACGCGGCTTTATAAATCTCTATTCTGAAATAAAATATATTATTCTTCCCCTCTTGCTCTTGTTTCTTCCCAGCATATCTCACAAACTTAGTGTCTGCAAGGTAGGAAGGCAAGGAAAAAATGGATGGATGCTATCTTTGATTCCTTCTTCACATAATATGGAGCTATCATATCCAAAACTGATGGAGTATACTGTCAAATGCTTCAAATTTGATGCTACTCCATTATATAAGAGGACCTGAGCTAATCCAGACATAGACTCTAAATGTCCTATCAGGACAAACCGGGAGACTCGATTTCCTTTTCGTGTTTCAGGCCATACCCTCCACCTCCTCATTGTCCTGCCCAGTGGAGCTCTCTCCCAATGCAGTTATCTCTATTTAGCTTTTGAAATAAATACAAAATATTTTTCAAATCCTACCACTCATCAAGTAAACAGCCAAAAAATGCCTACGGGGTTGGATGGGTTAGCATTTTGGTAAATCCTCACTGTTCGCACAGGGGTCCTGCAGGTGCTCAGGAGCTGAAACTGGTCTTGCTTCCTCCTAGGCTGAAACGCACGTGGCAATCCCCTATGTACATGCAGGTCTGCTCTGTAAGGGGCGAAATCCTAAGAGACTTTAAGCAATTTGCTTAGAAACACCCTGTTCACCCGCAGGGACGTGAATGTCAGAGATGCTTTCCATCCAGCAAAGCTCCATGCCCATGGCCGTGCCCCCTCCCTCCCAAACTTGCACCTACACACACTGCACTATAAACGCCTTCCCAGCCAGCTAATCACCTTTGGGATTTGATGTGCTTTCAGCCAGCTGACATAACGGCTTTTCTCCAGAGCTGCCTGAATGCCAGCGCGAGAGCTGACACATCGAGGCAAGCTGCTTGCCCACTGTTATCCCACGGGCACCCCTGGCCCCCCCACATCTCCTCTAATGCACCACGTCTGGGAGCTGCGCCAGGAACTGCGGGATAGATGTCCAGAGGGCAACAAAACCCATTTGGACTAGGACTACTGTGGGGAAGGTTAAAATCCACAAGGGTTCATGACAAAATTCAGCATTGCTGAACTGGGATTAAACCAGTAACTCGCTAGCAGTAAACTGGAGAAGTGGGAGAGATGGGGAACTGCTTTTTGTGATAATTCCAAAGCCATTATGCCGATTACTTGATTATCTCAATTCCCGGTTGCTAACCCAAGATAAAAGACTCTTTTTATAACTTCTAAAACAGAGTGCTGCAGCTCTCTGGAGTAATACTTGCACTTATACCTGGCAACTCATCAGCACCCTTTGAAAAGCTCTGAAAGTAAGTCGGCAAAATAACCTGTACAACAGCACTGATAAAAATCAAAGCCAGAGGAGAGGTGACTACTGCTGTAGAAGCAGCAATCTGGGCAAAAGCAGGCAAAGAGGTTTCCTGAGTATTATTGTATACATATATACACACACATATATATATGCATGCCTAACATGGTTGCTGAATAGTTGGGTGGGTAGAGCTGAGGACCATATATGAGGGAACGCAGTGAAGCAGAAGAAAGTTGTAGCAAAATTTCAGGTCTGAACCTGAAACCTGCAAGCTGGGTTAAAATGCCATGGGGGCGTGTGAAGTCAGCAGGCATATGGATGCTGCCCGAGAACATCAGCTCTTAAAGATCATCTCTGCACCAAAGGAAAGAAGGTTGGGAAAGCAACCTGAAAATCTCAAAATCTCCTTCTGCCAAAAGCATAAAGGAATGGGTGAGAAAAAAAAGGTTGTGCCACGTCAAAAATACACGGCACCTCTGGACCTACAGTTTGAAAGTGTGAGTGGGAGGGTGTTCTGAGAGCACCGCAAGCTCCATGCAGGGTCTCTGCAGGTGACAAACAAGCCCTTCCACAGAGTAACTGTGCCGAAGTATATTCACTCCAACAGATAACTATTCTTTATTTCTTTATCTGCTCCAATATTCAGTCTGGAGGATAAGCAGGCAGTCTCTTGAAGGACCTTCTTCCGCAAGGCTCAGAGCATGACAAATGGAAGCAAACCCTGGGCAAACCAGTTGCTGAACTGGAGCCAAAAGGTGAGCCTATTAGCATTAGCAAGAGGTTGAAGTTCTGGGCTTTGGGTGATGGAGAAGGAAGCTGGCAGTAGATGTTATGGATGGGAACTGACTCAAGCCTGAAAAGAAATACGAGTACTTTTCTATAAAGTCCATCTGTAATCCTGCATGGCTTATGGAAAGTATAGGCTTGGAGATCTGGGTAAAGGTGAAGACTTTATTAAGGCCACTGCAGCTCAATAAATCTCCGAAGCATCATCAAGCTCCAGCAGACAATCCACAACCCAAAGCAAAACAAGCAACTGTCTTGTTACAGAAAAGTCACCAAGACAAGTCTTTCCTCTTTTTATACTTAAATAAACTAGAAAGGAATTTAGTTCAGGACTGGCCTGTGCTAGAGCAGAAGCTGCCAGCCCAGTTAATAGGAGAAGCCAGGGTCAGGGAGAGCACTGGGTCTCTGAGATCCTCTTTGGAAACCACACGGACACAGGGCATGGTGGTGCTGGGCACCACCACCTGCAAAGATACCCAACACGAGTCTGTCCCAGGAAATTCCCCTAGTGTGAGGGGACGTCCAGGTCACCCGCACAGGAAACAGGCAGAGAAGCAGAAAATCTAGAAAACAGACACATCCCTATGCTGAGGAACTGAAAAGAGGTCATTTGGAGGGCTCTCCTGGGCACCTGCTGAAACAGCTGGACTTCTGAGCTGCTCTTGCTTCTCTTTTTAATTAAAGTGTTGGCTAAAATGCTTTGAAGCAGGCAGAATTGGAGAAATCTAAAGACCTTTCCTATTGTTTAAGTGCACATACAGGAAGCTTTATTCTAAAAAGGGAAAGTGGAAGTAAAGCATAATGCATGTGAGTCTGTCTCGAGAAGATGAGGTATCCAGGATGCTCCCTTCAATGTCATGAAAGGTTTACGTGAGTCTGCAGTGAAATGGGGTAGTTAGGCACAGCTAGCACTTTCCTGAGGCACACCATTACCTTCCCTCAGCCACAGCACACGGGGCAAACCTCCAGCCTCACCTCAGCAAGGTGCTCTGTGCCAGCACCGAAGTCCACTCAGGGAGGGGCACGGCCTCAGCTACTGGGCTCCAGGCAGTGGAACCAGGGGGAAAGCTCCCCAGCCCCACAGGACCTGCACCCTGCACCGGACAATGAAATGCAAACCAAAGAAAACATCTCCATCGAGACTGCTCGTGGCTTGTGTTTGACATGGCCACTGACTCAGTCAACTAGACTCATTCTGCTCAGGGTAGAGGAACCAGCTTTTCTGGAGCACGTTTCATCTGATAGTTTTGGCTTTCTATGTTGGGAAGATGGCCTGTGCCAGTGGAGGAGGCTGCTCATCTCCACGGACAACAGCAGGAATTTCAACCTCCAGCCCAGGAGAGATGTCCACACTGCACAAGCCCAGCATGAGACCACACAACAGTGCGGGTTTTGCTTAGTACGTGCTATAACGTTGATAAGCCAAAGTACTACCCACACGCGTGGCAGGACAGAAAATGTGACCGAAGTGACTCACGGTTAAGACAAACTAAAGAAAATCTTCCCTGGTTCTGGCAACCTCCTGTAAACCCAACGCCACCAAGAGGAAGGGACTTAGGTCCTACATCTCATGAAGTTACAAAATTCCCTGGTTTTCTAATTAACTCCTGGGTTATGCGCCAAATTTAGTACTCTCACCAGAGTTCATACGTGTTGGTTTACACACCACAGAGGCATCTCGACACTGCTGGGAGCATCCACTCACGGCAATCAGGGTCTGGGTTCTCACTTGTGGAGACATGGGGGTGTTTCCTGAGGAACGTGGGGGAACCTCGTTCAGGATTTCTTTTCACTTAACCCAGTCAGTTTCCCTTCAGGGAAACAATCCTCAAAACTAAATATATTTTGTAAAGAAGGAGTCAGACTAGAGATAGCAGGAAACAACTACTATTCTTGGCAATCTGAACACTTCTCCTGAAAAAAGAGCTCTCTTCTTCAGCTGCAGCAACCAAAATATCCATTTCTTCTCCAAATCTTGCCCCAAATTTACCCATATGTCAAAATGAAAATTTATTTTAGTCTATTATATACTTTAAATATGCATTATCACTCCCAACACCATACACAAATATATACATACTGTTTTTCTTGTAGAGGAGAATTTCAAAGCAGTTTGACTCATAGTTGTCAAAAGTCTGTCTGACTTTTTCTATGGTCTTCTTGTCTGTCAGTTCACCATACATAAAACTGAAAAAGAAAAAAGGTTTCTCTTTTTACTAGACAAGCAACGACTTTATTACAGTCACCTGAAGCAGCATAAGCATTGGAGATGCTATTAACTGTCATTCACCAAAGTTTAATTATGATTTACGCTTCATTTAAATATTTAGAGCATCACAAGGAAACCTACAATAGTGAGTAACCATGACCACCTTTTTACTGTAAATGACAGCAAATAAATCTACTTTAGTGTTTCATTAAATGCTCTTTTGAGCATATCTTTAAGGATATATAGTTAGAAAAAGAGCTGATGGCCTATAAAACCATTATTGCCACAATTACAGGCCACGAGAATATTGCTGTCAAAACAGAGGAAACTGAACAAAACCTCTAAAACCTCCCAAGTTTCGTTCGATTCTCTTGAAAAGGCTTCTGGAGGAAGAATGGAAACTACTACAGGTAAAGGCTGTCGGCTAAATCGATGGCTACAAATCGAATCTTGTCAAGATTCATCTGGGACAATACAACAATCAGAATCTTTTTACTAAATATCAATTACAAATAGAGGCAGGATTTAACCAATAAGAAGTGACGACTTTAATGCCCTGAAAATTCAGCACAGAAAGTATGAGTTATCTCAGTGCAGGTACATCTGCACCACTACCAAACATAACCAAACTCACCCTCATTTTCCTTACTGTATACTGCATTTCTTTAATATTTCAGTGAAAATACAGAAAACACTAAAATGCTTTTGGAGACTCATCCCTCTCCAGACTGAGAATACAAAAATGTAATTTTAACTCTGCTATTTCTTGCCACTTGACCATCTCATCTTTACATTCTTTTCCAGGTCAGACTTTCAGCTGGTGTAAGTAAAGCCAACCCCCTGACCTTACTTTTGAAAGCCTTTGTAAGGAAACAGCCAGGCTGTTATTGTCATTCTTCCCCGGATTAAAAATAAGCGAAGACCGCTCTGTGCAAATACCCAATTACAGAACCGAAGGAAAATGGAACGTGGGATAAAAGCTTTCAGACACTTGGATGAATATACTTTTAATTGATCAGACTTTTTTTTTTTTTTCCATTTTCTTTGTTCACAAACAGTTTGAGCTGCAGCTGAAACCTACAACAGACAACCCTGAGAATATGAAAGAGAAAAGAAAAGCTATCAGTGCCTCTGTGGTTTCAATGCAGCTTCTCTTTTATTGATCAGCAGGCCTCCAAAGGTTCAATAAACATTTGTTTTATGTCTACTGTTCTGAAAGAAACAATAAAACGGCATAGTGGTTAGTGACTCGGCAAGCATTAAAATACTCAATGAAGGCCAGACCACGAATCTTTTCTTCACGCAGCCAACCAAGGGAGGTCATGGGGCTGCTCCCAGAACAAGGTGCTGCCCGGCACGGGCGACGGAGGCAGCTGCGGAGCATCGGAGCAACTGCAGCATCTGTATGTCACTACAGGTGCTTCCTCGCTGGCCACACAGGGAGAGCTGTTGACAAATGACATGTCGTAACTGTAATGGCGATGCCGCTACGGCGACTGACATCAGGAGATGGTTTTACCAGGGCACAAGGCTTCATTAAGGTACTGCTTATCGTTAACATACACGGCCGTCTTTAGGAAACGCAAAACACAGCCTACAGCTCATTTTCAAATGACCTGCCTTTCTTTCCCGAGTTCAGCTGATAATCTTTTATACATTTATATGTGAAATGACAACAAAGGGAGTTTGATTTTTTTTTTTAATCTACGCCTTCTTTAATGCACTGATGAGTGCATTAAAACAGACGAAAACAGATTGCTCTCCTGTTTGCAAGACAAAATAAGAGCTGGTGGTTTTCACACAGCCTGTTGTGCAATTGAATTTTTGTTTTCTTGAGATTTAAAACAATGTTTCTCTTAGCCCTGAAGTAAAAAATAACAAGAATTTGTTAAAGTGCTTGACTTTACATGTCTTATAATACAGAAAGTCATCATTAATTAGCGTTAAAATGACAAGTCGTACTTGGCATTCTGAGTGGTGGACAACACCAGTTAGAGCTGCTGAATACAATCAATCAACTTTATGTTTTAAATTAAAGGCAGCTTATTATTGCAGTAAACCTGTAATACTCAAATCTTACATTATTTTCAGATACAAAGAGACATTTTAAAGGCTTGTGAAATAATAAAAACATTTTTCAGAAGGCGATTTTTAACAGCACCGAAGAAATCTCAAAGCCACTCACTGTGTAAGTTATACAAGATCTTTGCTTATCACAGGCTTAATTTAATTTAGTCTGTCCTATTTTGTACACATGCAGGGACTCCTACTTCTTCAGTCAATCACTCTGTCTTTTTCTGCCTCATGTTTTTTGTTATTTAGTGCTTGTCAAGTGCCTTCAGTGCAAACTGTACAAGACATAAATATCAAAACCACCCTGCTACTGGGAATCTTACTACCTAGAAAATAGACTTATCAAAGGGAAACAAGCCTCACTGAAATACTCAGAGAAAGGCACAATCTTAGACAGTTTCCCCATCTCCGAAACAGACCATTTGTCATTTAAGACGCCTGGGCTCCCGCCTCCCTTTGAAAGCATCCCTTGGCCCAGAAAAGCCCCATCTGAAGCTTTGTACCGTGCTCTTCTGTGCTTTGTCAGGACTCAGAGCAGCGGCACCAGAACGGCTCCAGGTCTGCGGCACATGCCAGGGCGGTATTTAACGGCTGCTGGAGAGGAATTATCCAGGAGAGAGGACAGGTGAGGCACAGAAGGCATATGATCCTGCATCCAATTTACAGCTCTCATCCAAAAGCGCTGGATGAAAAGGCATCAATTACACTGGACAAACCCCTACCCAGGAGGAAGAGCAAATACAGATACACATGGATAGCTACAAAACTTTGCAAGTTAAAGAGCAGGCACCATTTCTAAGGCGAAACGGTGCAGCTCCCTGGGTCCCACTGGCATGCTCAGCGCGGTTTCTTTGCACAGCTTTGGCAGTGGAAGGTGACCTTCTCACATACACAAAAATCAGGTCACAGAGGTGACATCCCGGTATCAAATCTAACTTTTTTCAAGTCCAGCACGCTGTACCCACCATGCAAAATCCCATTTCTTTGAACACGGTGGGAATTTTGCCATTAGCTTCACTGGAGCCAGGATTTCACTCGCAGACTTTTTTTAATCCCACTTGTAATGGCAGTAAATCAAAACAAGGGAGAGCAGAGATGCTACTGGAGCGCTGCAAGTGTTTCGGTGGAAATGCTACCTGTAAACAACCACTTCAGCAAGGAGATCCAGTTCCATCCCCCTGTACAGCTGGAAGGCAACACACAAACAGGGCCTAAGAGCAGGTTTCCTCTTTCAAAACAAAACCAGCAACCAGCTGCTCCCAGCCCGGCGCGAGGCTCTCGGGTGCAAGGAAGGGTAAAGCAAAGCCTGGAGCAAATGCCAAGTGTAAAATGCCCGGGTAGATCTACTAACCAGCCACTCAAAGGGTGCCGGCTCTTCCAAAGGCTTGATGAGAACACAGAGTTTAACTGATAAGCAGCAATATTTAGAAAACACTGATATTACTTGCAACGTTGAACTGGACTTCAATGTTTTATAACTGTTTATTCTTTCAACGCATTCATGACAGCATACATTGTCATGACTGGGGGCAACTGGGCACGAAACAAGCGGTTTTCCTGCATGCCGGCTGATCTACCGGAGCTCCTCCAGGCAGGGGCTTTGGCACGGTTCATTGACGGTTAGAGGTGTCGCAATTGCAGATGCCCTGTTCCTCCTGCACTGTCACTCATTTTCATGTGGCACAGCAATGCTTCATCAGCACACAAGTTCTTCCACCTAAAAATCCTGTGCATTTGAGCACTCACTTATACCAATTATTCTATATATCAGCCCCAGCTATACATGCAACTTTGGGTGAAAGGACACACATTGATTCCCATCATGCAATATTCGGGCAGCCTGACCCCTAACGTACACTGGGCCTTTCATATAGTGCCCATGAAACTAGGGAGACTGGGACTTATACCGAGGTATTTCTAAGTGATTTTCCTGCCAATGGGCACATCGTTGCTGATTAAATCGATAAGAGAAGTGCAAAATCAAAGGGATTACCAGGTTGTTACAGGACTAACTCGTTGCCTGAGCTGGAACAAAAATCACTCGCACCTCCAGTGCCTTCAGTGCATCTACCCCTCCCCGAGACCACTGTCGGCCAAGAGCACCTGAGGCCAAATACGACGATGACATATGAGCAGCCCCAATGTAGGGTACGGGGTGGGACAGACAGAAATGGGATACAGGGAATACCCGCTGGACTACCCAGGACAAACATGGGTGAGAGCTGATTTGCAGGCACTACACCTTATAGGCAAGGGCAAACTGTCCCAATATTGAGAAATTATTTTGTTCTTTATCATACTCATGATCAGTAACAGTAACAATTCAAATCAGGGGCTAGATTTACATTGTTTGTACCTGTGTATTTTTCTTTGGTTGGATTTTTGGCACTAAAAAGCTGTAAAAACAGACCCTTCCAAAACCTGCAATAAAGGTGTGGCACCGCAGCACTCTTATCCCAGAGCACTTGCCTTAGAACACTAAAGCGAACATTATATATAAAGCAATTTTTATCTATAATGTTAACGTAATCCAGGCATAACATAGTAAATTTAGACTGAGAACCTGACTCAGAAAATAGCATAAATAATGGCCCCAGATATCAAAATACCTACAATTACATTCTGCTCAGCAAACCTAAGCAGGCACCATTGGCCTGAAGACCGTCTTCCACTCCGCACAGCCCTTCGTTAGGGAGCAGCTCCACAGATACTGCTTTGGAAGGCTACACGCTGCATGTCAGACCGTGCTGAAAACCTCTCCAGCTCTCCTTTAATCTGCAGAGACTGGGATGGCTCCTAAGACGCAGGAAACACCACACTGCGTATATAACTCCACCAACCCAGACACAAACGAAGCACTAGCCACGCGTTGAGTGTTTCAAGGCCTCTCCAAAATCCAGAGATGGATGCACAGAATGAAGATTAAAGAAAAAACAAATAAAAATCTTTGCTACCGATTCCATCTTCCACAATAATTCCTCCTTGAATTTGCATCTGTATGGTTCACCTGTATGATCTACGTGAACGTGGTCAAAACAGGATCCTTACAAATGGCAACTAGAGCCCATCACATTCACAAAAAGCACTCAGACGGAATAAACCTTTTGGTCCCCCTGTATATGAGGCACAGGGGAATCATTATCAGAGAGGTATTGCTAAACCTTCACTTCCCCAACATTTTCCTACAATCCCATTTTGTATTTGTAATGATTTTAACGTGCACAGACTGTAGAAGTGCTGGCTCACGGCGAACTTGCACAGTTCAATATACAGGGTAGCAGAGAGCAAAGGGCAAAGCATGTGTGTATATCCAGGACGGCTGTGATAAGGCTGTTTCTTTCAGCCCCACTGAGTATATTGACTCTGTTGCTACTGGGTGAATGAATATTTCATTTCAGCAGCACGTGCCCATCTCTTCTCCATCGCCCATTAGAGGACTCCCGGCTCCACAGAGCAACCCTGGAACCCCGAGGCTTCTTCCCCTTCCCTGTAGATGAGAGCAGCGACCACACATCAGCACGTGTTGCTTTGGAGTAAGCGATGACTGAGATCCAAGGACAGACTCACTGCCCACCCTGCTCCTGCCAGCTGAAGCATCAGCCCATGATCCGTGTCTGGCAGCACCCATCTCCCAAAAATCACGGCTATAGATACACAGCCCCCTCCCCCCAATGCCCTGGAGCTGGTCGCTCCCTGAACGCACGAAGGGAAAACCTACAGAAACTCGTATCTCAGCCATTCCTTGTTGCCTCTGTCCCTGGCTTACTTTGCTCACACACACACACACGCACATGCATTAGGGATTTAGTCTTTCCCCAAAGCATCTCCTTTTAAAGGATGCAGCAGACAAGGCGCAGATGCATGTCTAACCATAAATCACAGCTGCCCGCTCCTGAAAGACCACCAACAAAAGGAAAAAGCCATAAAGCTGCAATGCTCTGAGTAAATATATCAGCTTAATCGCCCTCTTGGGAATAAAGATGCAGTTTGCACATTACTGTGCTCTGTGTGTGTGTATGCGTGCAATAAGAGGGACCAACACGGGCTACAGAATAGCTCACCGCCTCCTGGCATGGTAACAGGAGAATTAACAAAAATCTAGTAAAAAAAAGCCTTTGAAATATATTACCTAAAAACACACTTTCTTTACTGGATCATTAGCTAGAGCACATCTGTACTGATATTAGCCAGGATAAATTTCGAATAAGAGAAGAATAAGGTCTAAATCCTCATAATATTTACCCCCTCTTTTGGGAGCACCTGTAGTTCACCCTCATTCACCGCTAAAACTCTTTAAAAGCTTTTCCATCAAACAGTCTTTATTCCTGCAATGCTCATTGCTTTTATGCAGTTACCAGAAGATGACAGGAATCTCCAAACTGGGCAGATTTGGCTTGCTTTCAAAACAGATTTGGGTGAAATATATTAAATTTGTAGATGTTCTAAATGCAATTTAAAAAAAAAAAAATCTAAACAAGTGGAATTTAGCTTTCTTTTATTTAGGATTAAGTCTTACAGGATCCTGAACACTACCCCAGATTTAGCAATGGACTTAACATTAAGTATTTGAGTAGTTTGTTAATCCTGCTGGGACTAACCATTGATTTTACTGGAAGTTAGTCAACAATGTGCTTAACTGACTGCACACGGCGAAGTGCTTTCCCATGCCCTGGATAAGCTGCTGGTTTCAGTCACTTCAAGCCTGTTTCAGTACTTCAATTTCTGCAAAACAATGCTTTTCTTCTATCAATTCTTTTTCCAAAAGTTAATTGTTCTGCCCAGCAGAGTATCATTTGAAAAGGGCATTGAGCGGCAACGAACACAGCCGACGTACCTGCAAGTGCTACTCTTCTGCATGACGTCAGCTCGATGATATCCAGAGAGTTTACAAAAACCGTCATTACTATAAACTACAGGCCAGTCCACAATCTGGGCATTTCCCAACAAAAAACTGGATTCTGAAAAGAAAAAGAGGAGAGAGAGAAAGGGCTGTTGTCAGTGGCAAAGGACATTAAAAGTCTTCGTGTGTTACGCAGCAGATGCAGAGTTATTCGTGATGGCGACTTCAATCGCGAAATTTCAGAGGGAACCGAAATCAAAACGGGCATCAGAAAGGAAACCGTGACGAAACAGGATAGCTCCTAGTAACGCAAGTAGCTCCCTGCGCCCCAAAATACTGATATAAGCACCAACTCTTTAACGGTTTAGAAAGGATTCATTTATTCACAGCACCTGGGCAAGGTGTCATGTTTGATTTTCCTTTTGTATATATATGAACATATATCTTGAAACCAACCTTAAATTAACTCGCAAACTGAGTTTTAAAAGCCGAACTGTATGTGTGCCCAATGCTGATGACAGCTCCCTTGCTTAAGACAAGTAAATGTTTCCTCCCGGCAGGTCCCGGTCCGTTGTGCAGGACACAGCCAGCGTCCCTGGGATGCGGGACAGAGCGCGCCGGGAAGGGGCGAGATGTGCCCACGGCATCTCGTGGGACATCGTGACCCACAACACGCCTGGGAGGGCAGATATTAGGTGACCCACGCGGAAATTAGGCAACTGATGGGTGCCAAAGGGACTTACGCACCGAAATAACACAAAGCCGGTATTGAATTTCAGTGGCAGCCTATTAAAAATGCAAATAGGTGGGTTTGGTTCATCCTAGTAACATGCATCCGTGGCCGTAAATACAAAATACGGGCAGGGAGTATTTCTAGGAGGCCGAACTCAGGTTTAAATATCGCTTCAATCATCTGTTCTTTCAGTCAGTGCCTACAGTTTATATGCATGGACTGGCACCAACACGTTATGAGTTAGTCCTAGAACAGTTTTATTCACCAGTTTGGAAAGATTCTTCCATCCCTGCTTTTAGCAAGGCCTTTCCAGAGAAGGAAATACCCATTTTGCTTAAACACAACGTTGTAGGATTTTATGTTCATCGACACCGTAAACATTCCTAATTTTGTTTCAGAAATAATATTCTCACTTAGTAGAAGTTCTCAAATTGTAGTCTGTGATGATCTTTGGAGTTTTCTTTATTTTTACTGTTAGTTTTCAATTTCATTTTGACTGCAGCTGTGGAACTAACTGGTCCCATTCATTGATGCTAAAAAGCTATTAAAATGTAACTATTAACAATCACTGCTGTATAGAAATTATAGGAAACATTCCTTTCAGCAGTTCTTATGGGGGGGAAAGAAATTAAGGAGATTTTTACAAATTTTCCTCGTAGTAGCCGAAGAATTGTTACACCAATTACTTACAGACATATACTCAGGTGCACACATTCATTTTGACATAAAAGTGACACTGGCTTTGCATGAGCTACACACGCCCTTCTCAGAGTATTTATAACTGTGACTGGATTGTACATTATGCAAACATTACTCTGTTGAACACGGAAAGTGTACTGAAAAAATAGTAGTTTTTCTTTCTTTTCTCTTTACAAGCATGAATTTGGAAAAAAATAATGTGGAGATTATTGAATTTTATTTAGAAAAGCAGATTAAAAAATATTTAAAAGCCAACCGATGTGAGAAATAGAAGTTTAGATTTTGTGAAATCTAACGCTTTTGAGCTCAAAGAATTTATTTTAATCCATCACAAATATTCTTAAGCCTAAATGCCAATTTTAAAAATTTGCTCTGCTACCCGAAGTGAGATGCCCTGGCTACAGGCAGCAGGAGACACGGAGTAAAGCCTAAGCGTTACACAAAACGTCCCCAGCTTTCCGCAGCCCTTTCTGCGCCGGGGCCTCAGCCCAGCTTTCCTCAGCACAGACACCAA
The DNA here is from genome assembly GCA_009819775.1 of Phoenicopterus ruber ruber. Classification (NCBI taxonomy): domain Eukaryota; kingdom Metazoa; phylum Chordata; class Aves; order Phoenicopteriformes; family Phoenicopteridae; genus Phoenicopterus; species Phoenicopterus ruber. The sequence continues at coordinate 8,498,316 of CM020219.1, forward strand.
CACGGGGCCATCCTCGCCCCCTGGACACCAAAGGGTTCGCTGGAGCTCAGCCCATTGTACTGACGTCCCCCCAACACCTTCCATCTTCTCCAACTTGGAAAAGGAAAGACTCCACCAGCCCCCTAAACCCGCCGAGCTCCCCCCGTGCTGCAGCCGCAGAGGATGGGAGCGTAAGCAATTCTTAACTTCCCATCCCACACGGAAACAACCGATATTACAAGTCCTCTGGTTAGATTTGGAAAGAGATTTCTTTACCGGATTATCTTTCGCCAAAGTTTTGCTCACATACCTAGATACAACGGGCACAACCCGGGTGATGAGAGACTGCAATTCCCAACTCGCTCGTGGATGCCGTGCACATCTGGGTGCTCCCCAGGGGACCGCAGTCCAAAAGCAGATAACCCCACTTTGAAGCCTCCCTGTCTGACAGACACAATCTTGATCGTATATTCCCACCATGTAACTGTTTCAGGACACAGAGTACACAGCAGAAGACACGTGTTGCAGCCAGCAGCCAACACACATACAGTATTTAATGGTTGTCTGCCATGGATTTTATACTTCTTTACACCTGAGGGTCTTAAAATACTTGATGAGGCATTCACTAAACTGATCAAATCCATCAGAAACTTGGGAGGCAACAAAGAAAGCCATACTATTGATCATTAAAAAATAAAAAATCCCATAAAATTAGAAAAAAATAGACACTAAAAGTATCTTGGTAGGTACTATTACTTGTAAGGTTAGCTCACATATGTAGTATATATACTAGAAACTTGACCAGATATTAGAATATGTTTTCTTTTGTCCCCGTGAATTTTCCTCTACTTAATTGACTTCTTTTTTACTGTTGTCTCCTAAGCAAATAAGGCTTATTCATCCATGCTCAGCACGTGTGTGTCATATTCCAACTGAAGAAAAATCTTGAATCAATGTTTGCATCTTGTTGGAGACCAATGAATCTACCTGCGGGCACAAAGCCATAGGAATCCATGTTTCATTAACGCCACTGCTCAGTGAGCAGCTTGATAAAATTTAAGGAAGAACGGGTCCATGTCTGACCCTTGGGTTTTATTGTGTACCCAAGTCTCAGCATCCACAGGACTCCACGCCTACCCTACATTTTATCAGGAGTCGTGTTATTTTCTGCAACCAAGACACATATTAATCCTTCCCTATTTCTACAATCTCTCCAGATCAAAACTCCAGGCAGATTTAACTTTACATTAGCCAGTCCATACCCAGCTGTAAACATCCAAACTACGTACTGGATGACAGGACACTTTGAAAGATCCTCTTTTTTTGGCCATAATTTCTTAAAATTGCAGAGTGCAAAGGGACACGGAGTTTTTGCCTTGAGTCCTCTGCTGTGACTTCTTTTATATTCTCCAACACGTCTGTTTTGGAGCCTAACCTTGGGCAACAACAGAGACTCCTTAGCAGAGAATACAACCTTAGGGTTTGTAGGAGTTTTGTTTAGTTGGAAAAGAGACCACTTTATATCACGTCATCACCACTAACCACTCACGAAAGTCCATTTCTGCGGCTACCTCTCCTGAGGTTGGGTCCTAACAGGCAGTCCTGGACTAAATCCATCGGCATGCCCGACTTCCGTATTTCTACAACTCAGTTACACGGTTTCCTCGCTAAGAAAGGTCAATCACAGGCTCTTGCGTTAAGATTTCCATCAGTCTGACTATGGCAAATTCCACTCTGTTTGATTTCCACCTGGCTGCTTGGACCTGGTGTAAGAGACAAGGGTTGTAAAACCCTCATTCCCTCTCCATCTCCAGTTGCCATAGGGCAGCCTAACGCCAAAGATGAGTCTGTTCCCTTCCAAACACAACCGCCTGTGCGCTCCTCCTGGCCTCCTTTGCCAGCAGCTCCAAAGCCATGACCCTCAGCCAAGGGCACCTTGATGTCCCCCTGTGCCCTGCTGCGGTGACTCTGTGGTGAGGTCCCACAGCAGCCTCTTAGCACAAGCCAAGTCTTCATTCAAGCAGAGCAGGTATAGCGAAAGACAGGCGTGCTACAGGCTGCCAACTGACTTGCTCCTTCCCGAGATCTGTCCACGCTCATTGCACGCAACAAGGAGGAAACGCACCCAGATCACCGCTACCCACCCGGTGGCAGCCAGGGACATGCCCTGCTGGCGTTGCGCAGGCAAGCACTGGCTGCACCTCCATCATCAAATCCCAAGCTCACTCCTGGTCCTCCCCTTCCCCTGATGGCCCACACTCCATGTTGGTTAGTTCATACGAACGACCTTTTTTGGAGGGAGCCAAAGGACTTCTGCACAATCAGTCTTTTCTAAAGCATGGGCATGAGCCCTGCAATGCCACGCGCCAGGGACTGCCCGCCCAGGGCCGGTGCCTTCTGCAAGACAGACCCAGGCTCAGACTCCCTTCATGGGAGAGGAAAGCTCTCCTTGCCTGCTCCAGTCTTCAACAGATAAGACTGGTGTTTTGCGCCTTCTTCAGAAGAAAAAGAAAAGGAGTCAACAAAAGGTCTGCAAATTGCAGGGTGATGAGCATAGCAAGGACACCAGCACTGGGATCGCCACAGCCGTCCTCCTGTCGGATTCAATGCACAAGAGCTACATTCTGCAAGCTAGATTTTTTTAAAGCATATATTATATTGAAGTATTCCCAAGGATAAGTATATCTTAACAGAGTTTAGCTGCTAATAACTGGACAAGACCGAATTCAGCCACTACGCCTACACCAGAACACCTGAATTTAACCAGTTTTTAAGTATACCACGACTTCACTGAAAGAACAGTATCACGAGAGGGACTGCCAAGGACAGCCAAAGTTACGGATGGCAATGCACAAATACAGCTCGCGTTCTGCAGTACGACACTGGTAGCTAAAACTTGTGCGATATCTGTGCCGTGGCCCAGAAAGGAAACTCTTCTCTCTCCATGTACAGCAGGACTCAGGCTCACGAGCATTTTACTATGGAGGCTGGGAACTTCTCCCCTGGTCCGCTAGACATTGGCCATTGCTGAAAGCAGGACAGAATCTCACAGACCAGTGGTCTGATCCAGTATATGAAACTCTACGCACCTGCGACCCAGATTACCATGTGGTGATATATCATACTCTGAAAACATTAACATGCAGCTAACTTCAAAACTTGCACGATGATTAGCCTGAAATGTTGGTAATGCATTCATCCTTGCCTGGATTTCTCTGATGCACAGAAAATGCATTTCCACTTCCCATTTCCTTAGGGATAAAAGTCAATTTTTATTATTTCTAAGCTTGTCTTCATGTCATTGCCTCCAGCAACCATTTTCTCCACCCATCCCCCTTTCTGATAGATTGCAGAGAGCTCAAATCACAAATCTGTAGGTTGTATAAGTTTTTTGACTAGACACATCTAAACACCCGTGTAAGAGAGGGGGGAAGCGGGGCTCAGCCAGCAGACTCGCCTCTCTCGGAGTGGTGAGATTCCTCTTAGAAGTCAGCAGGCTTTTTATTTGCTAATATAACTCTCCTATTTACAAGGTTTAATACTGATGGCAAGGAATTGGGGTATTAGAGGCATACAGTTAGCAAAATTTCAGGTTGGAAAACACAACTGAGGAAAATGATTGTGAAGGGCACAGTATTTGCTGTTCCTGTGCTTCTATTTTGCAAAAAGGCTCTTTTGTATGAAGGCAGCCTATGCTGTAGAGCGGCAAGCCTTTAATCTTACTCTACCTTGCAGTAGCTAATACTCAACACAGCGCTGTGACTTGTTAAAAAAAAAAAAAAAAAAAAAAGGACCACAGTGTGCAAGCAATTTTTTTTTAACCAACGAAATGCCCAAAGCAGTGTAAAATTCACGTTATGCAATCACAGGAGAGCAAGAACAGCTAAATCATTCCAGGAGATACGCTTAGCCAAGTGAGAAATGTTGTCTCGAATCATCTTTTCTCAAGAACGCTTGGGTACCACTTGTAACCAAAATTGTTCAAATCACCATTTCAGAATTCCGTCTCTTCCCAAGAAAACAGGCAACTAATCTTTTTCGAAAAGTCATCATTGAAAAGATGTTTTAAAAAAATGAAGCCGTAGCAGAAGACAAGTGATAATAATTATTAGAATAATAAAAAGAAGCATTTTTTCCATCTAGGAATAAACTCCTACCTCAAGCAACTTTACACAGAGCCGTCCTGCAGAATTACTGCCCTTCCATTGCAGAGCAAGTGCAGCACGGACCTGACAGGCTCTGTGAAACGGCTGGGATTTGCCTTTTTTGCTAATGCTGTCTTACAAAAGCCCCAAACCACTTAAACTGCTGCCAGCCGACTCTACTTATAACTACACGGGGTCAGCGTATTGCTGCAGTCTTGTTTAGACCACCCTGGAAAACTTGCGGGGCTCCTCTGTGTGTGTGTTGGGGAGGGGGGCCCTAAAAAATGTTCTCTCTTTTTTATTTTCTTTTAGCTCTCCTGAGCAAGTCTTGGCCCCGATAATGCATATTTCTACCGGGGTTGTACAGAGTGACTCCAGCCACACGCCCAAGACATACTGCATCCCCACAGAACACAACAGACAATCCTAAATCCTTTTGGGGGGCACTGGCCTCCGAAACCAGCCTCAACGGGCACCAAGACCCCGCCAGCGCTGGGGTCGGCTGCAGACAAACCGCTGTGCTGGAAGCAGCAACCTCCACCGGCACTTTGTACTCCTTACCATAAAACCACGTCGCTGTTTTCTAACAAAGCTATTATTTCCCTGGTGTCTTTAAAGCATGCGAAACATCAGTGTCATCCAATTTATCCAGCACATTAAGCGTTGCTTGCCTGAAAAAACAAACTCTCAAAGGACTAACTCTTTACGTCACCTTTCTGTACCACTGTTGTTTTTATTTAATACTCATATTATGAAAATGCAAAGAGGGCTAAACCCAGAGCAAGATGCTACCATACCGACTATGCTAAAATGATCTATTTCCTGCCCCAAAGAAGTGCTCCTTGAATAAAACAAAAGATAAATAATCCAGCATTGGCTGAAATATTAAATCCACATGTAAGTCACTTAGCTGGGAACACAGCAGCTTTCAGCAATTTAGCAAGCGAGCTCAAGAGGAAAGATTTAGAGTCTGCCTGGAAGTTACCTCCTGAAAACTTAAAAAATTAACTTTAATCGTTCCAAACATGAAAGCCCACGAACAGCGTGGTCCCCTGCCTTTACTGTGGCACCACTTCACCGGCCCCAGGAAGAGTTTCACGTCAGGAAGGACAAGGGAGCATCCCTGAGAGCTGCCTGCGAAATGACATTTCGTACGATTCTGATCACAGGTTCTCCCCCACACGTTCATTTATCCTAGAGTTCACCTAATCCTCACCTATCCCAGTTATCTTCTAAATGCCACCACTAAACCTGTTCTCTGTTAGAATTATGCAGAACACAACACAGACGTAGCGAGACTAAATTTAAACTGGAGCACACAGTAGCTCCCTCGGGGAGCAACCAAAAACCAGATTTCTAGCTGTATACAAACGAGAGCGCTCGCTTCACGTTCCCAAATGAGAAAATTGCGGTAACGGTAGTTGTTCGGACACGGGGGCTGCTCGTGCAAACGCTCAGCCCGAAGCAAGTCCTGGCTGCAGTTTCCCAGAGCCTGGCTGTGACTCAAAACCCTGTTTTGGCAGAGGATCGGCCGCCTCTCCCGTGCTCCCCTCTTTGTGCAAGTGGCTGAAGCAAAGCTACGCGCAGGAGGGGTCCCAGCCCGGCTCCGAGGTGCTGCGGCCGGCGAGTCTCCTCGGGGGCTATTCCCGCGCCAGCAGCGGGACGCTCTCCCGCTCCACGGGCGGGCGCAGGATCGGGCCCCGGCCAGCTGGGTTACCCAGGGCTTGGCATCTAAAATAGCCAGTCACTGAGCGTGCCGATTAAACAAGCAGCAGACTTTTCTTCTGAAAAGCAGGTTATTAGAGTGCTATCTCCAAAATCTTTTTATCAAACCAGAAAATCCTATTGCCTTAGCTTTCCAAGAGAATAACTTAAAATCCCAGTTAACCACTGAACAGTACCCTGTTAAACAGGCTAATTAAATATATTTCCACAGCTCACTTAACTTCCTGACATTATTCTTTGGCTGTATACTCCTTCCAACATCAATAAAAAACCTGGATGTTTACTCTATAAAAAAAAGAAAAAAAAAAAAAAAAAAATCAATAATTTCATTTTTCTCTTCTCTCAGATTTAAACGTTAACCAGGGAACGCAACAACTCTTGCAGTGACCTCTTGTGGCAAGCGCTCAGCAGCGCTCAAGCCTCCCCCAGAAGAGAATAAGGTCTCTCCCATCACCCCATCCCACCGCCAGCGACGCGCGCGGAAAGAAATATCAGAAAGAGAAGACCCACAATTTACCAAGCAGCTGCTCAGACCTCAAGGAAATCCACTATTCCTTCAGCTAACGATAGGGCATTATTTGGGTTTCTAAATTAATACAATGGTAGAGAGCTGCCATAACCAGTTTTAAAAAAAAAAAAAAAAACACAACACGTATAAAAAATTTTAGACCATGTAAAACTCCCCTGATTTCAGCAGCAGTCAGATATGCTTAATCTTTCTGCATTCAGCAAACCAACTTGACAAGTAAGGGAAGCGGGGTGCTTGCAATTGAAAACTCCTCACAAATGTCATCTAGTAATGCTTCTGAGTGCGAAAACCCGCTTTGCGCTGATTTACGTATCAGCAGGCCCCCTGCAGTCGCAGAAATTGCAAAAGGAACCCTGTGCCTTCGAATGCCAGAGAAAGCCCTAATGACATAAGCTCCTCGGTCATCCCTTCAGTAACTTCTCCGCAGTCAGCTGAGCTGGAGGATGGAAACTTTTGCCCCGCAGTTTACAGTGTCTTTATGTAGAGATTTAGGGAACCGCTGAGGTCTGCATCTTTTTCAGAGGATCCCCAATGACAGACATCCTGTAAACTTGAAGTAACTTGCCTTAAAGAACTTTCTCTCTGCAGCGTATGTAACTTAATTTGGATCAGATGAAAACGCAGCTTGTTTTAATTTAGGGGAGAGGAGCCTAAACGTATCATGTCCCGTCAGAACAACAGTGTTTTGTCACCCTGCCTGTGAGACATCAGGTACGCTACATGGGCTAGTAAGAAGGACAGGAGAGACAATAGACACTTATTTTATCTATAAAACTAGTGTAATAAAAAAGAAAAAGGTGTCTTAGCGCTACAGATGTGACACTCGTTTCCCTCCCCTTCCTGGGTAACCTGCCCTGACGACAGTCACCTGTAAGAGGATCGGGATGGGCTCATCCTTTCGCCCATCAAAGTCACAGGGACCCAGCAGGGCATAAAACTCTCTCTGAAGGAGCTGATTTGTAGGAACGCGGCACAAAGCTGAAAAAGGCCAGGAATTAAATGCCAGCTTCATTAAAGCTCATGGTAAAATTCCCCTGTAAGCCTTACAAAGCCAAAATTTCAGCCCAAGTGTCAAAATACATTTGTGAAAGACCTGAAAGACCCATTTTCCTGAGGAAGCTTCTAAGAGTTACTGCAACAGAAACAGTAACCAATAATGATGACCCTTATCATATAGATAGGACTATATATGTCTTTCACTAAATTAAGTCCCTCTTCCAGACTGTTAGCACTCTTTATCGCATATTGCCGCGAAGTCCCCGAGTTAACCTTTTCCCAAACTCATCCTCTACCATAAAAGCAAATTGTGCCACTAACACAAGCTTAACGCTTTTGCTGCTAGAATACGTGAAGGGTGAAGCTGGACAGGCAAGACAGACGCGTTCCTCTGCCCCTGTGCGCGTGGCTCAACTCGCCGCATCGCTCCGCACGCCGGCCAGGGCCACGAAGCCCAGCCCTGCTCGAGAGACTTGCCCAATCCTGTACCCGTCGCACCTCCGCGATGCTGAGCCGCGGTCAGCATCAGCAGGAGCTCTGAATGCACTGAAGAAGCAACCAATAATATCAGTAATAACGGGCACAGATTGCTGAGAACATCTTAGGAGAGAACATTGCCCTAAGGAAGGCCCTTATTAAAAGTCCCAAATACTAATGGCCGTAAAAGGCAGTCACCTTAATGCGATTTAACCCAGTGCTCTCACAAAACACTTCTTCTTTCAGCTCGGCAAAACACCTGGTGTTCTTAAGATCCAGGGCACAGTCAAGGCTGTAGTGAGAGCGTATCAATCTTTGTGAGCCTCAGATAAGACCTTTACTTGATGTATTTTCAATGTGCTTTAAAAGGGGGGAAAAAAAAAAAATAAATTGCAGAGAGTGCACTGCGATTACCCTGAAGACAGGTCTGCGTGTCCTGAGGGCTCGTCCCTTTTCACCAACCGCAGCAGCTGGTCTAACGACAGACCCCGCTCCTCCCCGCAGACGTTGTCTCTCCTCGAGCGGAGCTCAGCTGCGGTCTGGGCAAAGAACGCGCAGAGCAGCTTAGAGGTTACCGTCTGCCACCAAATGCTTTGGGAAGCACCCGAGACCTGCTGCTCTCCAAAAAGCAAAGTACGTCACCGCTCTAAAACACTTCACAAGCTTCAAGGTGTAAAGTCGCCTCCAAAAGAGAGGTTCCCCGGGCAGAGGGACACCGTGGGACCCCCCTATCGCTTTGGCAGGTGCTCCATCCTTCCCAGACACATTGGCTGGGAGAGGAGCGTCCGGCAGGGCAGCCCAGGAATGCCACCCCTCCATACGGCGGGCAGGAGAGCCACGGCCACCCCCTTCCTTTCTGCTTAGCTCTTTGGTGCTTTGCTCATGACTGACTCCCCGTGAGTGCTTCTCCCACAATTTTAACCTGATTTGTGACCAAAGTTGGGGTGAAAAGGAAAGGTTCACAACATTCCTAAACAGAAAATGCATAAATAATGCTGAAAATGGAATATATGATGGCTTTTAACACCAGGCTGGCCACCACACTAAGTATGCGCACCTTGTTCCCGCTATGCCAGTTCTGACGTTCAACATTTTAGAATTACTGCAATTTTGTCTATAAATTTTGTTATTCACATCCATCTCTGGCAACTCTGAGTAATTTGTCTCCACCTACGTTTCATTTTTAAACCATTGCTTCCTTTTCACCTGAAGAAGAGCCTATCTGCTGGAATACCTGTCTGATTTTTCCAGCCGTACCTGTTGCCTAACAGAGGATATTACCTCTATCTACAAACCTTCTCCTGGTTGTTAAGAAAAGGTTTACGGTCAAGAAGTGCAATGGGATTGCAGAAGTGTGAGAAATCTCAAAAGAGAGCGTTCTTTAACCAGGAAAGATGATAGAAGGGCTTTTTTTGACGATGCTGAAGATGTATTTTAAAATACAATCATCAGTCTTTCCTTCATCCCGTTCCTCAACTTGTCAATGAAAAACCTCTTGGAAACTGGTGAATCCAAGTATAAAAACAAACGCCAGCACACAGCCAGCGGACCAAATCCTCGCCTTCTACCCAGCACTGGCAGGAGATACTTGAACCAGATTTGCTCCATTGGATACCATTAAGTTCGGATTACACAGTGCTGAATTCAATGAAAATTACTATTTCTATAAAGGACAAATAAGGTTATGTCCTGGATGACAAAAATAAGAACTAAGTCATGTTTCAGGGCACAACACTGACCACTCACATGAGTTAAAAACAAATTCCCAATCCACTTTTCGCTCTGCTGTCCAGTGGGGCAGATTTGCCTCTGTAGCACCATGCTTAGGCATCATCAGTGGCGGCGAAAAAGCAGAATGAATGGCCAGATCAGCATGATTTGTGCTCCCAAATTAGACCAGGTTAAAAACTGGAGGGGGATACATGCTTTTAAAGTATAATGTTCGAAATCCTTCTGAGCTTTTTCCAGTTTTTGACATCTCAAAGCTTTACTGAGCTTTCACCAGGGAGGACATGTGATTTAATCAGAGCATGATACAAAAGCATGGCAATCCCAAACCTTGTTCCCAGCTCTGCCACCCACTTCCCGCATGACCTTGGGAAAACAACTGGGATGCCCCGAGCCCCCGTTTATGCCACAATTCGAAGAACAGGTTGGGAATGCCCCTGTGCGTCCTCTTCCACAAGGAGCTGCGAAGTGTAATTAAATCCCACCCAGCGCTTTGAAATTGTCAAAGGGAAAGTGCTATGTAAACCCCTATTAATTAAGCTTGTATTTAGTATTCTGGTAAATAAATACACTATGGTGGGAAATGAGCTCTTAGCGATCGTGCAGCTATGAGCTTGACCCAGAGTCAGCTGCTGACCACAGAACTGACACAGGCAACGTGAGAGGGAGGAAGCCCCCCAAAAAACAGTTGACGGCTTAATACAAGGCTGGCATTTTAACACACAACATTTTAAAACAAATTCTAGGTCCTCATCCCACTCCTGTTCCCGTGGAAGTCAATGAATCGCTAATTCACTACCTGCCACCAAAATCAACCTCAAGCCAGCACACCAGACCACGTTAGTAGGAATGTGAGGTAAACCCAGAACTGTGCAACAGAAAGGTGGAAGGGAACATTTTTCAGCAGGATTCACATCACATTAGTGTCTTGATTAATAATACACGTGGCAACTCTTCTCGATGCTCTGCCTTGCCCACCGTTCCCATCCACGTCCCCAGACGCACGCTGGCGTGGCAGTGCTTTGGCATGGCGGGGTGGCCCTAAACTTGGGCTGTCCAAGGAGATACCTTTTAGCAGAGGCAAAGTTGTGGTCTTTTACCAGACTTCATCTGTGCAAACACTCTTGTCTTTCAATAGGTATGTGCCAGGGCAAAGACTACGTAAAAAAGCAATGTAACTAGCACAAGACTTGCCTAAAGCAGCATCTACATTAATACAGCCAGAGAGATGGTCTGCAACCACATCGTAACTTTAATGGACCTGTAGGCAGCACTCTTGACCAGTGCTTTGCATTGGATGGAAGGGTAAAACTAACTCCAGCAGCAAGGAACGATTTGATGGCCATGGGGTCCTGAACCAGTCCTGTAAATATCCACCTAACGGAGGAGCCGTAGATGAGCAACTGCAGACAGTTCTTTACATATTTGCTCAACCAGAGGATTACCATCGTCCAAATCACAGTCACTCCCTCATCCTCTTTCCCAGTACCTTTGCCACAGACTTTAAAGTGTCACAGAATCGCAAAGACTTTGAAATGCTAAATGCCAGCGGTCGCAAGCCCAATTATGAGAGAACTAAAGAACAAGAAGAAGGAAAAAAAATGACCCGACGAGCAGAGAGGATATTAGAAATGTAAATGATGACTTCTTATCTTCAGAAGCGGCTCACAAAAGAAAAAAGCTACGAATTCATAGTACGGATAACGATGTGAGAAGTGAGGGGGGACAGGGGAAGGACCGCGGAGGGCAGGCTCCAGCGGAGCCCGGGGGGGCACGGCAGACCCCGTTCCTTGAAGGCACCGCTTTGGCACAGACCCATCAGTGTGGCAGCGGGCGCAGGGGCTCCGCGCCGCGGGGACGGAGGGATGGATGGACGGACGGAGGGATGGAGGGAGGGATGCGACGGACAGAGGGACGGAGGGAAGGGATCTCTCACCGCTCGAGCGCCGGACAATGTTCTCCAGGAAGGTGTTCTGCGGTGCCACCAGCCCTCTCTTGCCCCCCGGCATCCTGCAGCGCCGGGCTCGGGGGCCGGGGGTGCGCGGCAGCGGCGGCAGCGGCGGCGGCGGCGGCGGCGGGGGGGGGCCGGCGGCGGCTGGTGCGCCCGGTGCCCGTGAGTCGCGCAGGGGCGGCCGCGGCCGCTCATGGTAGTGGCGCCCCCGCGGCGGCTGCAGCGCGGACTGGGGCCGCGCCGCGCACGGCGCCGCCGAGCGCCGCCGCCCGCGCCCCCTGCGCCTGCGCGCCCGCCCCGCCGCCGCGCCGGGCCGCCCCGGGACGGGGGGGGAAAGGGGGGACGGGGGGGGCGGAGCGGCGCGGAGGGGAGCGCAGCCCCGCCGGTGGCACCGCGGGTCGCGCCCGGTGCCCTGCCCCGCCGAGCATCGTCCCCTGGCTGTCCCCGCGTCGGGCGCTCCGGGAAACCCCTTCGAAGTTTTGCCCCGTCCCCCTGAGCGAAACAAGCCCAAACCCCCAAACCCCTGCACTTTCGTCTGTACAAGGGGTTTTTAGGCAGCGCTCCCACGTTCTCAGCGGCCGGGCTTCGGGGGGAACAGAGGACGAAATGCTGTAGGACATAGCGGACGGTGGCTGCGATTTGCCCGCAAATGACAACCGTAAAGTGCAAGGTAACATGTAACATGCCAGCCTTGCATGAAGCCATCAACCATTTTTTGGGAGGATTCCTCCCTCTCCTAGTGAGAGCAGCTGTGAGAGGGAGGCAACAGGAGGCAGATTTGGGGCTGGAGTCCTCTTTTCTATCATTTTATTCAGGGACTCGGCTCTGCCGTGTTGCTCCTGTGCCGGAGCCCCGAAGGCGCAGATGAGTCAGTGCAGCGAGACGCCGCACGGCGATTTCTGTCTCAGCTCTTCCCTACTCTCGACCCAGCCGCCTTTCTCCCTCCAGCCTTTTCCTTACTCGGAGAGTGTCTTTTAAAGGTATGGACAGTAAAATCCTGGAAGGAATTTCTCCGCCTGTTGCTTCTGCCTCTGCTAATTTTGCGTGCAGGTGCAGACTAGGAGGGATCGTAGAAGGAAACAAGAGATGGGAAATCGCTGTTTGCCCAGGGCGGGAGCGTGCCCTGCAGAGCACGACCGGCAGCGCTTCTCCCATGGGACCTTAATTCCCCTGTGGAAAAATCAATTTTTTTTCCCCCCCCAGCCTGTTTTCAGCACCTCCTCCTTCCCGTGCTTGGGTCTCGGTCCAACAAGTGACACCGAGGTCACCTGAACTGCTCTGCTTAAAGTGAAGGGCCTGTTTAAAACCGCTCCCACACGGGAGCTGTGGCCGGAGCAGCCCTTCCAGCCCGGGTGCCGTCGCTGCCAGCCGGCCCGCAGGCACCTCCTGGAAGGAAAAGGTCTGGTTCTGCTTTCATTTAAACAAATGCAAATCGGGAGCAGCTCCATTACAATCAGCTGGTGAATGCTGATATGAAACTAGCTTGAGAGGTGAACCAGACCCTCTTTGTCAAACGCTTATTGGTGCCCGCCCTGCCCAGCTCTGAAATCTTCAGGGCTTTTCTTTGAGCGGTGTGGGTTAAAAGATGCTCCTGCGGAGCTCTGCCCCAGATATGGGGAAATTTGTCTCCTGGTAATTGGCGGGTGGATGGCAACAACTTCATTTCTTTCAAGTGAGCAGTAGCCACATAAAAACATCTGCGCACAGGCAAATACTGTGTGACTGATCTGTCTGGACAGTGTTGCCAGGAGCTCTGCTCCCCAATTCCCTCCATTCCACCCAATTTAACCCAATTTGAATTCTTCTACTCATTTCCCATCCTCGTTTTGAAACCTACTTACCTCCCCCCCTCCATCTTCTGATTAAAGCATCAAACCCCTTCTTGCTTACCCTTTCTACTAAACTTCCCCAATGTGGTGTGGCAGTCATGCCCGAGAGTCGCTCCATCCTCTCTGCTTCGTCTCCTCAACTTCAGATCCCACTATCAAGTTTTGCTGCTCTATTTCCAGTGGCACTAATTAAACAATAGCTTATGGAGAGGGACAAGACCCAAAACCGTATCTTTCAATGTCACAGATGTCTGATAGGTTAGAAAGGGCAGGACGTGGTGGGATGCTTGCCTCTACATCAAGGTAGCAAAAAACTCCAGAGAATACCTCTTTTTTTTCCTGAAGTGCTGGATGAGGCAAAAAATAACATTGAAAAGAAGAGCCTGATAAAGAAAGCAAACTGGGAACTGCGAAGAGACTCTTGTCTTCTTTTGGGGATCTTCAAATTGCCCTTGGAAACAGCGTCAAGCCACTACGCAGGAAGCTGTCAGAAAGGTTTGAGGTCAGTGTAAGTAGGAAAAAGGCAGCTGAGCAGTTTCTTTCCAAATCAAAAATACCCCAGTCTCAACCAGCTGTTCTTAAATGTGGCAGAAAATCCACTGTGGTTCAAAATGCATTTATTTTTTTATCCCAGAATAGGTAAGTCAACACAGGCTGAATTTTGGGGAATTAATTAGTTGTTAAAACATTGCAAAAAAAGTCTACGCTAAATGTAACAACATTCCTGATGGAAGATCAGAGGATTCCTAGTCCTTCTTTCTTCCCAGCTTTCAAACTTTATTTCTTTAAGCAAAGATACTAGTTTTCCTTTCCCAAAAGGAAAAAGGCTAAAAGGGAATGAGCACATTGCTGTACCAGGGTAAAAGAGTAATCACGATTCCTTCCTCTTCCGCTTCAACATTTTTTTTCTTCTGAAGTTTGAAAGACCTGCTCAGGGTGATTTACCTCTTTACTGGTGTTTCTACAAAAGCCACAATAGCACATACCCACCACGCGATGGGCAAACATCGACTCCCACAGCAAGTGGAGACAGTGCACTCTATAAAGTTCAGCTGCATCTGGTGAAGAGCTGACCCTTTGAATCTGAGCCTACAGGAGAGGGTTATTTTACTTCAGGGACTATTAAACATTTCAGAACTGGTTCTTATCCACAGCACAGAGCTTTAAATGTATCTATCTTCCATGAATTTATGAATTCAAAAACCATCACCTGGGACTCAGGGGGCTCCTAGAAAAGGAGGGAGGCATAGGCCAGCATAAAGAGGTCAGGCACCGATCCACCCCAATGGCCTGACTCATTAAAACATAGGAGCTGCTGAACCGATTCACAACATTGCCTTTGCTTTCAGTGTTTGTATGTAATAAGGTGAGTCGGGTTCCCTGGGACCACCTGGGGCACCCGAGGAGACCCACCCACATAGGTCTAAAAATATTGTGAGCAGAACTGAGTGCTGGGATACCCTTGGCAAGGCTCAGAGCTGTTGTCTAACCCAGGTGCACACAGAAGACTGCCCATTCTAAAAATCATGATCAAGATGACTACAGGCTTTGGTTATAAATAACACGATTTGTACAAATCAGTCTATGGACTCCTAAACTAGCAATGTTTGATTTCCGATGGATTTGTGTCTCATGACTTACAGGTATATTGCTGAAACAAGGGCTCAAGTGGGAAACAGATGCCAGAGGGAGACGTTTGAAGCGTGCTAACTGCAGGAAAAGCAGGTAG
This sequence comes from Phoenicopterus ruber ruber, assembly GCA_009819775.1. Taxonomy (NCBI): domain Eukaryota; kingdom Metazoa; phylum Chordata; class Aves; order Phoenicopteriformes; family Phoenicopteridae; genus Phoenicopterus; species Phoenicopterus ruber. The sequence continues at coordinate 8,513,404 of CM020219.1, forward strand.
AGTTTGCTCCTTAAAGCCCAGCGAATTTGCACAGAAGAATGTGACAAAAAAGAGATTTTTCTGGTATCTATGAGGCATGAAGTCCTTAATAGATCTTTCTCCATGGTTAAAGTACACTTGTTGTCAGAAGCTGGAGTGGGACAACAGATGAGCTCGTACTGCAACTTTCTTCTCCTCAGCAGGGTGGACTATAAGGTCAATTCTCTTTCACTGGCTCCAAAACACTACCCAAGAAGTGTGCGTGGGACTCTGCAGAAATCTGGAAGAAGCAAGCACCTCTGAGCCCACCGTCCCTTTCCCCATGCATGAGTTCAAAAGTGACTGAGGGGATGCCATCAGATCTGCTTACACGTGACAGCGTTCCTTCATTTCGTTCGGACAGTAGCCTTCAGGAGGAGGAAATACCCCGGCTCATAGCAACAGCTGATAATACTAAGAAAGAATACTTAGGAGAAAAAAAAAGAAGTGGGGGGATGGAATAAATTACAGTTTCTTTCCTATTTTTTTCTCTTTTGCTTCCTCCCGCATTAGAAATTTGAAAAAGCGGTTTGACAGACAGGAAATCAATAAAAACTTGACAAAAGTTTTTGCTTTTGGTATATAATTGATGGAAAATCTCAGTGAAACCTCAGAGCCAAAGTACTTGCTGGTATCTGATTTGGCACCGATGAGAATTCTTCGTTCTCCATTGTGTTGCGCGAGTAAGTCTGGACAACTAGACCTGGAGGTTACGGATGTCCTGTCCCTTTGGCGGTCCAAAGCAAAGAGATGCAGAACTTAGACGAGGCAACAGTATTCAGAGACGTCTGGATAGCTGAGTCGAGCACGCAGGAATTAGAAAGCATTAAGGCTTTTAGATGTTTAGATGAGGCCCTAAGGGATATGATTTAGTGGGGGACTTGGTAGTGATAGGTTAATGGTTGGACCCGATGATCTCGGAGGTCTCTTCCAACCAGAACAATTCTATGATTCTATTCCTGCGTATCGTGCGCCCAGGACGCACTCGGCATGGGGCTCGGTGAATGGATAACAGCTAAGTCTTTCCCCTTTATACTTCTCATTCAGCATAGCCCTGTGCCGTGTTCCTGGGACACCAGCCAACCTCTGCTCAAGTATGGCACAATTAATTTCTTCGTGGTGCTCATCACTAATCTGCTGGTGCTTCGTAGGCATCAATGAACGTCTTCTGCATTTTACCTTGTCATACAGGGATCAGACAGGAAAGTGGGGCACAGTGAGATTAAGGTCAAAATTGTCTGGTAATTCATAGTGTCCATCTTGAGACATCCAGGATCCTATAGCAAAGGAGTCCCTCTGTAGCAGAAGATTACACGTCCAGTGCCCAGTGACTTCAATAACAGTTGTGAGAGCAAAGCATTTCTCCAGATCGCAACCTGTGCATTTCCCATGAGCTTATGAAAAAAATAGGAAGAATGGGCACTGGGAGACAGCAGGTTCGAGTGACTTGCACAGCTTCATGGAAGAGCCCTGTGGCAGATTTAACAATTCTAGGTCTTGTTTGCTTTTAACATGAGACTTTTTATAGACCGTGCCTTACTGCTTCATACCTTTCATTAACGAGCACACCAAAGGTATTACAGGCCAAACGTGTACAGAAGTTGGAAGCCAGTGGGGGAGATGTATATACACACATATATGAAATATTGTGGGGAACGTAACCGAAGACTGTGTTGCAATGAACAGACGTAAGGGCAGAAGCAACCCAACCGTCATACAGGCATTGCCTCACTTTGGAGTGCTTAGAAACCCCCACTTTACTTTTCCACAGGTTTTTCTTAAGCCAGAATCTGACACTTGGGAAAGAAGCCTTTAAAATATTATCATTTTATTAATGTTGTTTTTCATATTCCTTCACCTGCAAAGTCTGTGCTTCAGTTATCATCAGTCCAGCTGTGCAGTCACAGGGAGCCATTAAAGCTTCTGAAATGACCTAAAATAACACCTCGAATTTAACAGCATCAAGACTTTCAAAGTCCATTATCACAGCACCAGGCAGGTGCTGCAAGGTCCAAACCAAGACTCCTGTGGACTTTCTCCCTGGAAAGAAGGGAAATTCCTTCTTTTCAAGGGTACAGAGTTCATGTTTCTAACCCTGCCAGGAAACCATTACAGACGCTGCAGCACACGTACGGGTAGAGAGACATACAGTGACAGGAGTGGAAGTTGTCATGTCTTTGAGACTTTCAGGAGAGAAGGGATGGGAACCTCAAACTCCTACTTGGAAAGGAGAGGAGGAAAGAGTCCTCTGAGTTAACCTAAAAACCCCAGTAAGACCAGTACCGCAGGATGGCAGCTTACAGACGCCCGAGAAGACAGGTTTGGGACGAGGGTAGATGGGGCACAGTCACAGCCGTCAGTGGTGCAAGCGGTTGGTGTTCAGCAGGTCAAAAGGGTACGTGGAATAAGGGGAGGAAACGTTATTCCAGTAAAAGGACAGCAAGTGTCAGCACTGGGGTTAATCGCTGGGGGCTCTAATGAGCCTGTGACAACTTCCCCTTTCAGGGTTTCTTCCTGAGAAATAAGGTGATAAGAACCAATAATTTATTGTCAGACTTTACAGAGATAAATCACCGGATGAATTACAGAAAGCCAAGAAAAGCAGACTGATGTCCTTCTTCTCTTGCCTTTTTTTTTCTTTAAGGGAAAAATATTTCTACCCACAAACAAGTAATGCCTGAAATAACAATCCTGGGAAGATGGGATTACAGAGTATTCCCATGCTTCAAATCATACTCTTCAGGTTGTTTCTGCCAATAGCTGAATCATAGCAGAAAAGATTCAGAACAGGAAACAATTCACGGTTATATCTTAGAAGTGTTTTGCATTTAAAGTAGTGTCCAGCTAAAAACACCTCACGGAAGCATCTTCTGTTTCTCTTGGCCTTTTTGACTAACCCTAAAGTCTTTATAGCCCCAAAACATCCTTGCAGGCGGGCTCTGAGGCAATCCATAACAGAGGCAAGGACTGCACGGGCTCACAGGTCCTCCCTGGGCCCTGTTTACAGTACACAAAAACCCGCTTTTGAGTCCAGGGTGCAGTGCTTGTGGGGGCCTTTGGACTGCTTGAACCAGCAGTAAATCCTTGACACCGTAAGGGCAGGGAACTCAGAAATAAATGGTATCCTAACAGCAGAAAGGGATATTTTTTCAGGCAGCAGTGGATAATAGTCTGGATTAAGTCTAACAGACGCCCCAAACAGCATGGTATCCCCCCTCACACCCCCCCCCCGGGTCCCAGTCCCACCAGCGGGGAGCTGGGGTAGTACGGAATGAGCAGATGCAAATATCCCCCACTCCTCCAGCCATGGTCACGCGTGGGGGACGGGAGGAAAGCAAGCACCCTGCTGGAGGATGGAGCCATTTTCTGCATCAGAGCTGTTTTTCAGACTTCCTGCAGACTCAAAGACCTGGATTCCTTCATAGGCTATGATCTGACCATGTTCCCAGGCTTTTTGGGGTACTCCCAAGGGAAGAAACTTTTCTTTGTTAAAGAAGTGAAAGCTGAGAGTCTCTAATCCTATGACTCCAGGAGCCAGGGCTCTGGGTCTGATCTTGGCTCTTTTTTTTTTTTGGTTAAATCTTTTTTTTCTTCCACACTTGGTAGCACGCAGGTGTAGGAAGCAGCCAGGAAAGCTGCACCGGCAGGAGGGAGGACAGACCAACCAGCCATCAGTGGTGCTCATGGCAAAGGCTGTGGCAGGCAGGACGGTCTGAGACAGACCGTCACTTCATTTTCCTTCCCAGAGGTGATACAAGTCATTCCCACATCTGACACCTCTTCTGGACCCTTCTCTGTGTGGGAACCATCTTGGGTTCTGGAGCCTCTTCTGAAATGAGTAGGAGTTACAGAAAAAACCTTCTCCAGAACTAGGAGTCAACAGTGTTCACCACATTTTACTGTTATAGGAATGCCTCTGAGAGCCTGAGGACTGTGCGTCAAGTACACTAGAAAAATCTCGAGACTTTTTGGCAGCTGAAGCATCAACATAAGTAGATGACATTAAATTGTCCTGAAAGTTATGTACTTAAAAAAGACCAAAAAACACCAGAGAAAAACGCTTTAAACACAGCATTTGCTTCTAATGTAGGCAGTCTAAGTTACGTATTTTTATATGTTTTGTGTAAAATGTTATAATAACAATGATGCAGTTAAGAACAAGGGTTTTTTCAATTTTAAACCTATTTATATACACTTGTTTATAAAAAATGTCTTTGAGAAGGAAATTACTTACACAAGGGCTTAGCTCAACTGCAATTTTTTTTTTTTAGAAATTGTCATTAGAACTCAGCAGGGGGCTAAACTTTGAGTTTAAACGTACTTGTTAAAACTTGTATTACTGGAAAGCCAGAAAGTTTCAGCAACAGAGACACTCTACCTATATGGACATGTACCTACATTGTTCAGTTTGAGCTAAAGACGGGCAAAAAAAATATTGTTCTATAGATAACAAACTAAGACAGAACGTTTGGGCTAGCAAAAAAAAAAAAAAAAATCAAGGTAGAGCCCACAGTCAGACTTAGATCCTCTTATTGCCAGCCTGATGCTTCATGCGCCTGCCCCAAACTCCTTTTCCTATAGAGAGAAGGATGACACCAGATGCATGTCTGCACCAGCCCTTGCTCGCATACTCTTTCTCTTCAGAGACCGGTTTGACATGGAAACCTTAATTTCAATGTATGGTACAGCAAAACCAGTTACCTATGGATGCATCACACGACAGAGGAACTGATCATTCGTGCCATTCTGGAAGGCAGCTGAAGATTGCCCCTTCCATACATGTTATCCTTCTAGTTATGTCTAACTGCAATAGGAAAAAAAAAAAATAGTTGTGAGTCCCTTTTCCTAACTACTAAGGCAAAAGATGTGCAAGATAACAACATAGATTCCCCAGTAAACATCTAATTCAGCTAAATATTTTTGCACCAGTGAAGTTTCCCACGGAGCCCAGTGCTAACGTGGCCTGTGCACAGTTTGGCTGTCCAGGCTTAGGATGAGTGGTAGCTGACTGACCGCTTTTTCTTCTTCAGATTAATTCTGTGCAAGTTTTCATACTGATTTTCACAGAAGCAGAAAAAAGTCCTTAAATTGGTATGTTTATAATAGTGACTCTTCAGAGAAGTTAAAAAACTTAGCATGGAATTGCCTCTTTTTAGTGCAGTTAATTGCAACCTATCACCTCACTGGCAACGTTTTCTCGCGTTAAGTTTTATTAGAAATTGCTGCTGGCTCTGCAGAAAACATAACATAGACACAGAATCTGCTGACACACAAACCTTTCATAACAAGTAACACGGCTGCTACTCCAGCACTTCTTTGGAAAGCGGTAACATCTTACACGACTAATTGAATGCATGGAAAAGGTGTCCCGAATTTGCTGTTCTATTGGACACGCAGAATAACACAACTCTTCACTAACACAAGCAGGTTCAACAGATGAGATGCTGTTTAAAACACAGTTCAGACCGAGTTAAGTATTAAAGGACACTGAGCTCCGCTTTACAAGAAGCAAGGATGTGCCAGGGCATTGACCAAGCAACTTTCAAAAAATCTTTCTAGATGACCTGGTTGCCTGCCTTAAGGCTACAAACGTGCCAGGTAAGCAACGTAAGATAAAACACACTTTTGTTTTTATAGTGGGTGGCCAGTCTGAAGCCTGCAGACCTTGTACCGCCTGTAGCACCTTTGGACTATGGAAGAAGTCTTAAGATGTGGTGTCCCTCAGAGTCAAGTCACTGCAGCTGGAGCAGCTACAGGGTCCCTCCTGGACCAGGACACACATCCCAGCACTCAGAACACCAGAGCTGTCACCACTCAGGGGCTGAAACTGCAGCTGCAGATGCTATCATGCTCTAACCATTCCTCAAGACCTTCTTAGTGCTTTAGAAAAGTGCACAAGAGCGACAGAAGACCTGCACCACAGGTATCACAACTGCTTCCGAGTCTGGCACAAAATGAGACGTTGAGACCAACACATACATATAAGCACAGGGAACTGCTCCCACGCTTGGGCCAGCATAACCCAAGGCTGTCTTTGGAAATGGTCTGCAAGCATCAAAGTGGGATTTAATTTTGTTACTTGGCCCCTGGGCTCAAGTCAGACCCATATGTTAGCTCTCCATGATCCATGCTTTGGACCAAGAACTTTAAAATGCACAGCAAGCTTTCAGGCAAGTTTACAGACAAGTTGCATTCTAGCCCCATCCACTCAGTGATGCGAGTACCAGGCTGCAGGAGATGAGCAATGCAAAGTACAGGAAAGGCAGCCTGGAAGGGTAAAAAGAACATTTATTCCATGGCTGGTAAGTTGTTCAGTTCATAGATGCAAAAAACAGACGGCGGGGAGGAGGAAGAGAGATGAGGAAAGAGATAAATAGGTGAGTGTTCTTTCTGTTGATGAGTCTGATCCAACCCTCTCCCTGGCTAATGACTCTCCTTTTTCAAATTACAAGCTGCTCCTGTGTTGAAGACTTAAATGGGAAGTTCACCTCTGAGCTTTTGGACTTTAGTTGGAAAAAAAAAAATCACTGTTAACATTAAGAAGATAGTCAGATATATGCAGAAATAGGAGCAGATTTCAAGAGGAAGCTATTGTAGCAATTACCTTTTAGTAACTTAAACTTTGACATCTTTAAGAGTTTCCTTTACTCATGCAGGCAAGCCTACAATCTGATAGAAGCGATTAAAACTAAGCTGCTTCTTAGAGTGCATCGGAGGGAGTCTGGGCTGTCCTTCCCATGCGGATATGGCACGCGCTGTCTGTGAGCCCGTGCTCTGGGATGTCTCCCACCACCTGTTTAATAATGCAGAGCTGTCTACTAAGGTCCAACACGCAAACTGGGCAGCAGGCAGAGGTCAGAAACACCAGGCAGCAGCAAATTGGACACGCAAGCGTTTGTACCCTCCTTGTGATTTTCTCCAGCCAACGAGGCTGAGAAATGCTCCGTAACCCCTCTGACCCCTGCTCACATGCAGGGAACCCAAATGGAGCCAAGTCCTGCTGCAGTGGAGAGCGGTGGGAGAGCAGTAGAATTATAGAATAGTTTGGGTTGGAAGGGACCTTTAAAGGTCATCTGGTGCGACCCCCCTGCAATAAGCAGCCCCTGCTCTGAAGATCAGTGGGGCCAGCATGTCACAGCAACCCAGGCATTTAAGAAATGCCGCCACTAGGCATTTCCCACTTCCAGCAGAGCAGCCTGGGGTTAGGCACCCTCACTGAATGCACTTACCATTAGGACAAATGCTGGGGAAATGGCCAACCCTCCTTGCTTCAGACACTACCTAAAGGGACCTGCCAAAAACTATACCTTCCCTTATCACCTGCAGATTTGCAAAGTTATATCAATTTTTCTTGGGCAAACATTGTGCTTTATTTATAAACTCTCTTGCCTCTGCAGCACCCTGCTACAGGAGCGGCTGTTTGCCGTTGTATCCCTTTCACCTTCGTTCTTGCTAGATAAAAATGAACCAGACTCCTCTTGCCTTTTTCTATGAGAGGGGTATGAAGAGGGCTTGGGGGAAGGGAGATACTGTGTGCCACTGATCCAATTAGAATTCCTCTTCTCTTCTCTGACTGTGGGAGACCAAGAATTGCTCACAGCATCCCAGATGCACTGGCAGGCAAAAGCTCTGCAACTGCTAGAGATGGCTCATTTGTTTATTTTATTTCAAAATCATAACTATTACTTTACGTTGGAAGAAATTAAAGTTATTAGGTTATGTAAAAGCCATTTTAACATAAGGCAGGTAATTAAATCAACTTCTTGAAACCTAGAGCGCCTGTACATTTTAGCCAACAATTTGTTTTGACGTTGCTTTATGCAAGCAGCTCTCCTCAGCTGTACCGCCTAATTATTTAACATCTACTTCCTTAACCTATTTCCATATTTCCAAATGCGGCTCACGTTAACCGTAGATTGTAGAAATCACTTCACCTAAAACAGTCATCCAGCTGCTTGGGTGTGACAGGAGTGCAGAGCAGGCCACGGTTTTCCAAATTTAAGTGTGAAAAGAAAAAAGTTGTTTCTACAGTCAGTGCTATAGATATGAAAAACCGCATCTCCCTCAGAATGTGTATATGAATAGTCCCACATACAGGAGTATGAGCAGTTGTAGCCATAATAATTACCTCTGTAATAAATATTACTTTCATTTTCGAAGACCACAATTTGTGCTTGCACTGTAGCTCCTCACTAAAGTCCTTTGCATTCAGTAATCAAATAACTCGGAGCAAGGTTTCCTCTATAATGAACGGCAGCAGTTGGCTGCATACTGCTGAATCTAACTGCCATCAGAAAGATATAATTGCAGCCTTACTTTAATTTCTGGTTAGAAAACTGGAAATCATCAATGCAAACCAATTTGCACCAGAAACACTTACATTTTTCAAGTGCTTTTTGATCATACAAAAATCACCTGCTTCTTAGTTACATCAAACTCACTTATCTTCATCTCAAAACAGACACAAGCTAGACCTAAAGAAAACAGAAGAGACTTATACAGTTACTAAACCTTCTGGAAAAACAGCATCCTGTATCTTTTGTAGGATGCAGGATTCCCATCCTGCTGTTTTCAATCAAACAACTTTGAGATTTTTCTCTGCCAGGAGTAGAAATACACATTTAATACGCATAAACCTAATGCCCCCTGTTGGTTACATATAGCTAAAAACACAGCCCATGCACGCAGGGATTCCTCCATCTCCTACCGCTAACAAAAGCATTGTACAGAACATTTAAGATTTTACACGGGCACAGAGATTATGCTTCAGCTTCACCTGGATGCGTTTCTCACCTCCTCCACAGGCAAGGAGCCGCATCCTGGTACTCGTGATGCTTCTGTGTCTGCAAAGCTAACCCTAAGCACAGGAGAGCTCTGTAATAACCTCTCCTGCGGGCACAGACGCTGCACGTGGCAATCGGCATCATATAGCCTAGGGCTGCTGGGTTACCCGTTAGAATAAGCCAAAATGCTAATTTTGGGTTAGGTATTTAAAACCAAAAAAATTGGGGTTTTTAGCTTTTTCATAACACATTTCGGTAGTTTCTGAGGAGAAACCCAAACTGAAAACTAACAGCATCTTCAGCTGTGTAAGTTTTCTGTAGTCATTTTATCCTGAATTTGGAATTGCCCTTTAGTTAAAAAAGCCCCAAGAGCAAACAAACAAAAATACCCCAAATGAAGTGAAGCTTTTTCACCAAAAATTTCTTGGGCCAACAGTACATTTTCTATTGAAAAAAGTTGAGCGAAGTGCTTTGCCCAGCTCTGGACAGCAGAAGACGCCAAAAGACTCCTGCTCCCTGCATTCTCAGGAGCAGTAACGGAGCCAGTAGCACTTCAGAGGTGGGAATCCCTGCCTCTGCAAGGAGGTCGCTTGGACCCATCTCTGTACCTGTGCCTTTCAGCAGGGGTTACTGCCGGCTGCCCACAGCTGAGCGCTACCTGTCCCTCCTCGCTGGCAGCCACGGCCCCGGAGGAGGGTGCCAGGCCAGCCGGCTGTCACTCAAAGACACCGCTCAGTATGGAAGTAACAAATAGCTCAGACCTATGCAGCAGAGCAAAACGCAAGACCGTTCCCTTGTCTTGACCTGGAAACAGCATCAGAATTGGCGACACGCAGGAGGAATTACCATCCTCTCACATTTTGCTGCAGATGCTGCCATTAAGATAGTTACATCTGTGAGGAGTGCTGTGCTGTCTCCTGCTCTTTGAGTCTGTGATGCTACAGGCTCTGAGTCCATCAGAAAGGAAACCCAGAGCTGGGTATCAGCAAATGCCAGCCTCCTCCTGGAGACACATCTGGTCTCCACCGTACAGATGGCTAAACTGCCCAGAGCCTACGTGACTTTCAGTGTTACGCTGTGAAACCACAGCACAGCCAGGAGCAGGAGACATAAGTCCCGTCTCATTCCCTTACCTCCGCTCCTGGAGCAGCTGCCTCTCTTTGGGGGATAGCCTCGCCTCTGGCCACAGGTTAAAAGCTTGCCAGGGATATCAGGATGAGGACTGAGCGGGACAAAATAAACTGTTTATGAAATGACAGAACACTGAAATGCAGGGGAACACCAGGAGGCGTTTTGTGACTGCTGGTAGCCCAGCAGATGCCTATTGCTGAGCAAACGTGGTGGGACCTTGGGTGCTCCCTTCACTCTTTCTGAAAAACTGGAAAGGAATCACATACCCAAATGAACCTCATCTCCCTCAGCCACACCACGCACAGCCACAACCAGTACCTTTGGCTTGTCCTGCTTAAAGGACAGCAGAGCTAGTTCTTGCTGCTGGTTGCCTGCACCCAGGACGAGAGGCCATGAGCCCCCCCAAGTGCCACCCAGCCCCTCAGTGCACTGCAGAGTACCAAGTGTCACCTGAGACCAGAGCCACCAAAACTCTTCCTGACCATGAAAGGCCCCCAGAGCTGTGCCTCTCTGTGTGTCCACAGCAGCTGTCCCCACAGTGACATGGGGACACCCTCCCTGGGCATAAATCCCCCCAGGAGCTCTGTAGGCTGCAGTGGGACATGCTGCAATGGGACACGCAACTCCTGCAGCACAGGCAAAACCAGACCCTATTTGTCCAAATTTTATCATTTATACAACTGGCCCAGGGGAATCACTTGGCTCTCATCCTACGCAGATCAGTGGGGCAGCTGGTGCAGGCTTTGATATTGCACCCGGGGAGCCAACGCCTGTGAGCAAAGCCTTGGAGCACCCACCCTCCAGTCACCTCGGTCCTCTGCTGGGTTTGGCCCAAGCCAAGTTTCAAGCTCAAAGTCTCCCGATTCCCCATCTCTGGCATAGCTGAGCTGTGCCAGAACCGTAAGTGATAAAACATACAGGTCCCTTAATTGCAACAGTGCATGGAGAAAGGTGGCATGACTGACATTGTGGTATAAAACATGGGCAACGGAGAACCAAGCTTTCAGCATTTCTTTGAATCAAATGCAGCAAAGCCCCATCACCAAAACAATTCTGCAATATCCACTTGTTCCTTCATCAAAAGCAAATGCAGTTTCCTCTCTGCCCTTAAGTCGAAAGCATCCTACTTTAGATGATTTTGGGGCATTCATTAATGAACTATAAACCCTATCATTAATTAGTCAACAGTATTCCTTTGCTGGCTTTGACATAAAAATATCTCTACTGAGTGACTCTTGAACCAGCATTATTTGAATAGAATTAAAATGTTTTTTCAGGTTCTTTGATAGAGGTTTGAGGATCTTTTTGCTCTTTCTGGCACTCCCCACTCCTGTCATTTTAAAATAAATTCAAAAAATCTCATCAGTGATAGGAGAGCAGGAAAAACTGAGAAGAGTATCTGGATTTATCTGTTGAAGTGTTTTGTGTAATCAGTATGACTTTATTCCATGCTGGGGAACCTGGTGTTTATCCTCATATATAGTCCTTTGTGACCCCTAAGACCATGAAGATAAGAAGAGCAAAGCTTTTAAAATAATGCAGTGTCATATCTCTAGAAGATTCCTGTAAATCTGCTTTTGAGGCCGGAGGGAGGGAAGGAGAATCCAATTGAACAAAAGCTTTAAAAACCACATGTGATACACTACGAATCTATGTGACTGCTCAATGAAACTGAAAGAAAAAAGAGCAAAGAAACACCTGCAAAGCAGCACTGCAAACGGCATGTGATGTAAGCAAACAATAAAGAAACTCTTGCAGTATTTAAGGACATCAAGTGAAATACAGAATGCTCCAAGTTGGCTTGGCTCATTCTCTGCTTGATTTGAATGTCAAGCTCTGATGTACAAAAAGCTTTGTCTCAATGCAAGGTTTTGAAGTCCTGCAGGACTGACTGCCTGGATGCTTTTGCTTTGAAGCTCTCTAAAGCCTCCCCTGTCATCACTGTTTCACATTAAAATATATATTCTCCATTGCAGGACTTAGCAAATAGATTTTCAGCTGTTCTATTCCCCCCCACCCCAGTCGGATTGTTTTCTTCAGACTCCAAGTATATGCAGATTTAATGGAGAGATCTTTAAAAAATAATGCTTTCCTTAGAGAAAACAACAATAAGTTAAAAGCCATTTGTTGTCTCCTGCTGGCAGATTTTTGCCAACAAAACCAGAAAACATAATATAATCAGAATGATCTATGCTGTAAAGCAAAACTGTCTGCCTCTTCTAAACCATTCTTTTGCCCTAGTTACATCAGTTCCTAAGATTTAAGTGCTTCCATGATTACAGCTGCCTTCCAGTTGACTCCCAAGCCCAATCCCATGAACTGTGCAGAAGACAGCAAACGCACGTGATGGTTGACATCAGGGCCCCCGCTGCTTCCCTGAGCCCTGCGTTTCAGGCTCCGTGCTGGGTCCTGGTCCTCACCCAAGACCAGTGCTCCCTCTTCCAAGCTCCTACGGCTCCCACATCCCCCCGGCTCGCACAGAGTATATTTGCTTTTCTCTCCTTTTGTAGCCTTTGCTTTCTCCCTCCACCTCCCGCTCCTACTCATCCCACTCTCCTTCTGCTTTCCTCCTTTTCGTGACCCAAACTCCTGATATCTTGCCTCTTAAACTCTTCTCCTTGGTTTTAAATCCTCCACCTGCCTCCAATGGTGGAATGGATTCAGAACAGATAAACACAACAGATTCAGAAAACAGCACTGCAATTCGATGAACGACCAAACTTACCCAAGGGTATGATATTTTTCCAAAGGAAGAAACACATTCCCATCTTTCGTGTTGTAGATAATGAGTAATAGCAATCAGGATCTGAAGATGATCTTTACCTATCACTAATTGTAAGATTTTAGGCAAAGCATTATGTGTTTTAGAAATGTAAATACACTGTGATGTTTTGTGAACTGCCATGATGAGACAGGTCAGCAAGCAGCTGCGTCAGTGAGGAACACTCTTAAAAGAGATTAGAGCAACTTTAACTGCAGCACGAGCAGGGGTGTCTCCAGTTACTCCATTGCCTTTGCTTGGAAGGCTGAATTCCACCTACTCATTGAAAAGCAAATAACACACCTCTGCTTCTAATGAACAAGATTTACTAATCCCCACCCTGTGCAGTCCAAATAGCGACTCAATGTAGAAAGTATTAGCTCCAATTATTTTTGTTCAAATCTTCTTCTATGTTTTCCTTTACTCCATCTACATGATTTATTTCTCCTATCTTGCCACTCCAAGTTACCCTTATGTTCTGAAGCCCTGTTCATAGCAATAACCCCAGAAACCCTCTGTAATCTCCCTGTATAACAGCAAATAACCACACTGCAAGACCCCAGGTCTGGGGGCTTTCCCTCAGGGAGTTTATCACACTGGCTGCACAATCTGGTTCTTTGTCACCCACCTTGCATGCTCACCTGCCATTCCTCCTCTTCTCCTCCCATAATCCTGAAAATGCTTCTTTGTGGCTGGCAGGTTGTGCCACAGTTTCAAAAGTGATGCTCCTTTATTCTTCCCCAGCTACCAAGATGGGAGCAAGGTCTACTACTGTTATTTGCTGCTGAAGAAGGACCAGCTATGAAATGTACTCTCTGCTTCCTCAGTCTCCAAATCCAACTGTTGGCCTCCTCCTCTACCAGCCTATCTTCACATCTGCCTCTGCTTGCTCCCCTTGTGCCTCCAGAAACTTCTCTTCGTCTTGTTTCTCTTACCTCCTCTCTAAGAAAATGTCAGTGCACCTCCTCTTCATTTTCCCCAATCCCATTTCAGCCCTATAAATCTCCCAAAGTGATCTAATCCCTCCGCATCCTCTTCCCTGTCCCGCATACAGGATCTGCGCTTCACGCGCAGGACCAGAGCATCACCCCTTGTCTCCCTTTGATGCTGCAAATCAACTTCCACTCCCTCTCCCCAGCACTCGCATATAACCTGCCATCCCTTTGGAGCTGAAAAATGACCCAACTGCTTGTAGTGTTCACATCTATCCAGCAGCTCTTGGTAGAAACCATTTGAGGAGCTCTGGTTTATATCCTTCTGAGGTTTTTTAAACTGCTGCCCAGCTTTGATTAACTTGTCAAGCCCCCAGACTTTCTGCATTACTCCCTATTCCCTTGTTAACACAGCTTACTTGCTGTTGTTAGCTTTTCACAGCTGCTTTGCATTGTGGAGACATTCTCACTAGGTTCACGGGGATATCCAAAGCTGTTCTCCTCAGCTGGGAGGCCCCAAATAACTCAGATGCTGTGTGCAAGGGTGACACTGGTCTATGCTGATTTTCAATTATTTCCTCCAGTTTTCTTAGCTCAGAGCCTCTCAAATGGCAGATTTTGAGGAACTAATATGAATCCAGACCATAAGTAAATTTTGCCAGAAATTCAGCGAGCTCCAAGACACGTGATGTCTTCCACATTCCTACAGGACACCTGATATTTCTTACTGCTTTCCCAGGCTCTGAGGGACCTGCGTGTCAAAGACAGCACACGATTCTGCCTGGGCCGTTGGAGGCAGAGGCTGAGTACTGCCTCCTGCTGAGTGGATCTCTATGAAAGAACCCAGAAGACCTTAATAAATAATAGAAAAATTGGTAAACTTGCTTGGAGGGAGCTGGCAAAAAATAGGCGTAGCCTTATTTTAAGTCCTTCCAGGATTCCTCAAGCCACTGCCTGGTTCAAACTTAAGACATTTATTAAGGCAACATGTCCTTTTAAGTTGCAGTTTCCTTTTTTTGAAAGGTGATTTCCTTAAATGGTTTTTTACTTATCAAACTTAAAACTTTGACTATAAAACTTAGAAAAAAGCAAACCAACCCAAAACAGAATGGTGTATAGGTTCATTTAGACAGCTGGGATATTTTCCAGGCAGACTAACACAAGACGGCATGCAAATACCCGACTCCAGTTCCATCGATGTGAATGGGCCTGATCCAAATAGCATCAGGTAAGGGTAAGAGCCTCTCAGTACTGTTAAACAGGGTTATTTAGCCATCTGCAGAGACGTCTTTTCTTTCCTAACAAACAGCTGAGTACTTCTTTAGCCAAACTGAACCCCCATTGAAGCGCTACGGGTGGAGCAGATGTGGCCAGTGACTGTACCGAGGAGCTGGAGACGCATTGACACGACTCCTCAGCTGGGGGTCCCAAGCTCTTGGAGGTCCACTGAGTATTTCTAATATGAAGTTTTCCAAGACTTATATAGCCAGATGCCCCCACGTAAGTGCTGCAGCGGTCTGAATGATTTCTTTAAACTTTCCACTGGACTGCTGCTACCATGTGCTTCTTCACGCTCACCTGGTCCAAGCACTGCATGCCGGAATGACACCTGAGACTGAAGAGAAGGATACAGGGATGTTTCTGATTCCCTGGCAGCAGTGAAAAATGATAATTTGGGTAATCTGATTAAATCAGATATATGAAACTAACCCATTGTTTTTTCTTCCTTTGAAAGCAGCTCTTGCAAGGAATTTCATCAAGAGAAAGTCAAGCCACAAATGAGCTCATATGACCAGAACAAACCACAAATGGTTTACTGCTCTGGTTGTTATTTAATGAAATATGAGAACCAGTTTTAAGCTTTTAAAGGGATTTTCATGAGGTTTTATGACACATCTTTTTAATTTTTAATGGTTACTTTCATAATGTGACAGTTTCCAGAGTTACGTGGGGGGCGTAGCTAACTGCATCACCTTTCTGTTTCAATACACCCTATTCTTTTTGTGTTTCACATGCAACCTTTGGCACGCAGATTGCCGTATCAACAGGCTGGTTTATTTTCTGTCGTGATGTGGAGCCAAAGCTGCTCCAAAAACCAGGTGTGTTGCTGCTGAGAAACACGTTAGAAGCAGCAAAGCTGTTGTGTTTTCATGACACAGAATAAAAACACGAGGACAAAAAACTGAGATACTACCTCAGATGAAAGACCCATTGTCCTGTTTCCAACACTGACTGAGAACAGGTGTATGAGAAAGAATACAAGAACATAGCAGGCATATGAAGATATAGTCCCAGGTTACTCTCCAAAGCTGTGATATTTTGCAGTTCAGGAGCTTCCTAAGCCGGAGGTGTTTTCTCTGCATTTAGTATCTACAGGCAGGTTGTTCTTCCGTGAGTTTGTCTAGCTGCTGTTTGAACATTGAGCCAAATATCAGAACCAAAAGTTTTGTTTGTAATAGCTAATCTGAGGGCAGCAGCTGCCATCAAG
Source organism: Phoenicopterus ruber ruber (assembly GCA_009819775.1). Lineage (NCBI taxonomy): Eukaryota > Metazoa > Chordata > Aves > Phoenicopteriformes > Phoenicopteridae > Phoenicopterus > Phoenicopterus ruber. Next base: position 8,529,517 of record CM020219.1, read on the forward strand.
ACTGACGCTAAGAAAAAAAAAAATAACGTATAATATAATTGTTGATGCATTTGGCTTCCAGGATAACCAAACAAAAACGAACCATGCCAAACAATAAGCATTTCTCAAAGAGCTAACTCTTGCACATACAAATAACAAGGTGTAAATAACCAGACCCTTTTCTATAGCTCCTACTGGCAATTTCCAATAAGAGTCCTTGAGCTTAATGGGCAAAAAAACCCTCAAAACCCCCCAACTGGAAATTCTAATTGCAGACAGTTTATTCTTTTTTTGGTTTCAACACAAAGCATCCCATTTCAATCAGCACTACCAAGCTCTGTCTCATAGGACAAAAATATCCCATCCAAACGAACGTTGTCAGAGATATAATGTCACTTCATGTTTCCTGATCTTTCTTCGCTCTTTGTGAAACTCACATTCCCAAAATGAACAAATTTTGTGTGGATCCCCAAAACCCAGGTAACCCACAACTGCTGACTCCTCCCAGGCCAGCCACTGTACCACTGAAACACAACTAAGTGGCCAAGGACGGCTGAGCACCTGGCATGGCTGGGCTCTACATTTCTTACCTCACAAATGCTGCTCAGCCCAAGCAAAGTTAATTTACGCCTGAAAATACCTCCTTCTAATTGTTTTCCCCTGCCAGAAACCATCTGATCAAGAAATCTGTATGGGGTATATTTTGTCTTGGTCTGTATTTAACCACAGTAGCATATTTCTACAGGAACATCACTATGTTTGATAGATGTGCTGGTGCTGCCACAAGCATTTCTCATTATTGCTTCCAAAAGCTTATGGTCAGAGCCAGCCACAGCTTTTCCTGTACGAGCGCTCACAGCTAGACGTAGACAGACGTCGCTGTATGGTATGGGATACATCCTTTCCAATCTGTGCATTGTTTACTTTTGCAAATGCAAGACTTCTGAAGGGATAAACAAATGGTTTCCCCCTCTTGCAGCTGTATAACTCCAAGCCTTTGCACAGATGCATCCTTTACGTCTTGTTTCAAATGAATTGGCAAACCTTGAAGGGAAACGATGCTTTTGGCATCTATGAATCATAATGAAATACTTCTTTTATAGACATGCGGCTTTCCAATGACTTTAAAGATCGTTGCGGTTTACTCTTTGATCACACACACAGTGCAGACATAAACTTGAGGTAAGAGTTTTCATATCAATTCCACATAAGGAAAGGGGCCACCCAGAAGGGCCAGCTGAGCCTTGGACCCTGTTTTGGAGAAAAAAAGTAAGACTTTCCATATTATGTTATATTATATTATATTATATTATATTATATTATATTATATTATGTTATGTTATATTATATCTTAATACAGGAAGAGCTATAGACTCAACTTTTATTCTTGGCTCCCTGGAACCTCTGTTTGTTAAAGGATCAAGACAGTATGTACCATCTTAATGAGACTATTTTTCTTCATGTTATAATAATGTTTCAGTCTTATTCAATGCTTTCTTTAAACTCTCTATTGTGTTAGTTGAGCTGTCATTGTTTGGAAGACATTAGGTTCTGCTTTTGAAGCAAGACACATTGAGGAATTAGTTTCTTTCATTATGCGATAAGCTGTCTGTTACCAACTAACTGCTGCTGCCTTTGCTGCACAACCGCTCCTGCAGGACCTGCGCCGCATGATTTCGGCAAGCAGGAATTGCCATCGGGCTTCCCTGGCCTTAAAATTCACTCCCTTCTTGATTTTCATCTTTGTTCTCTTTTGTCTTGCTTCTGATGCCTTTTAGTTTCCGAACAACCGCTGCGGAGTGAGATGCAATCAGATGGAGAACACCCTCCGAAATATTCATCAGGCCATTTCTGCAAACGACTGCTTGAAGCGGGACTGAAGCAAGTAGGTTCCCCAATGGGTTAAACACTCATTTTTGTATAAGATCCCATCACTATTTCTGAGCGTGATCCTGAGCCCCATAAAGGCCACCTGTGACAAGGCAGAAAGCCGATTCCTCAACTCCCTTCCTTCAGCGAAGATCTTGCTAGCGGAAACATTTCAGCCTCTCTACCTGGCAGCAGCGGTGAGCACACAGCATGGAGGGACAGCAAGCTCCACTCGTGGGGACTGCGGCATGGCTCATCCTCCCTGCTAGCTCCCGTTATTTGTTCAGCAGCAAAATCTTTAAATCCTTTAGGAAGTAAGTCTTGACTAGCTGAAAGGACTGTCAACACAGCCCGATGTGGGGACAGCTTCTCAAACTGTGTTATGGTTCATCCGTACAGTCTTCTTGGAAACTTTTCCATCACATGCAGGGGTGTTGTTCCACCCAAAAGTCCTTCCCTTTCCATGTCCATGACGGGCGACCTTCCCGCGTGTCCCTCTACAGCCTTCGATCCACCCCGGAGGGGTGAGGAGTCGGCAGGACATCTGGGACTTTGCAGGTTCAGTGGGCAATACTTGACCTCAGGCTCCCCCAGGGCTCACAGCTGAGGAAGACCTTGGGGAACGTGGCCAATGTCCCATTAGAGCATTTTCCGAGGTCAGGGACACCAGAAATAGTGACTGCCACTAGCTATGGCATGGAAACCTGCTCCAGACTTCAGCAGGAGGGTAAACAAGATGCCCAGAAACTGTGGAATTCGGGGAATTTTCAGCCAATTTGTTGCTGTTCTCCAAAATTATCTTCCCGTGAGTTTTGTCTGTGAAATGTTTCTACCTCAAACCCTCACCTAAGCACCTGAATTAGGGAGTAAGTTACACCGCTCGCCTCTAATATATCTAATCCAACTACAGGACAGAGCATACTCACCACTGCGACTGAAGAGATTAGTTTTGAAAATTTTACCCGTACAGATGTAGTTCTATTTCAGGATATTTGAAAACAGCCATGGGAAAAAGATAAGCAAGCATATGTCACAGGACGTGAAAAAAACCCCACATTTCATCCAAACTGCCTGTTGGGCACAGAGTGTTGCACCTCACCATCCTCCTAAGGTAATTTTTTTTTTAAGTTTTCCCACACACCCACAATGGGGCTGTCTGTGCAGTTTCACACAGATCCCCAGTTGGTGTAAGACAGTGTGATCTCCAATAACTCTGTTTATGTTAATGGAGGATTTGGCCCAAGGTGTTAAAATATTTACTGCAGAGAGACTCACAGATCTGTTATAATTACGTTTTATCTACTGATCAAACCTCTTACTGTTCCCAGTGCCTTAATTACTGAACTTGGATTTCTTCCAGGAAGAGATAAACACCAGTAGACAGATGGGCAAAAAAAAGAATAATTTAACATTTCCCTGGAGAAACAACATAGAAGAAATCATTTAACAATAACCAGAATTAAGCAAAGATTAGGATGTTCAGTAGTCATTGTTCATGAACAAAATCAGACGCGCTAGAAAGGGGCACGAGCCGTGTTACATCCCCGTGCACCCAGCTGGTCCCCGGTGCCTGCTCACTGAGGTTCCTCTCGCCCAGGATCAAATAATCCTTTTTACTGGACTTTTGACACTCCTTACATGGGTTGTTCAAAGGTCTGGTACAACACACCATTGGGAAATTTTTCTTGTTATTCCACCTGAGGTTTTGCCTTCTGATCATCATGACTTTGGCTTTAAAAGCTCTGTGACCTGCTGGTTGCAGTTCTGCTACACGATAGGAGTTTACTAGTCTCCTTGCGATAATTTGTTCCATTTTTCAGCTGGGGATGGAAATTAAAAGTAACACACAGGTAACTCATATTAATCAACACAACTTCCTAATATTACAAAGGGCCACACTGAGCTTTCCTGTAAAATAACATCAGGAAGGCAAAAAGGCATCCAGGAATTTTGCAAAGCGGAGTTCCCACCGAACCCTTCTTTCAGTGGCGAGGGTGTTTGGGGCCATGAACAAGAGCACCAGGAAATCTGTTGCAAGTCCTTTCCGGGATGCGTATCACACACACCTGCTGTTGGCTGCCGGAGAAGGGCTTTCCATAAAGACCTCACATGCAACGCAAGACCTAAACAAAACACTGCTCTGCCCACACTTTTCCTACCCAACGAGAGGCCAGAGCACAATCTATACGTAGGCGACAGTTGGTTTATTTGCTTTACCACTGCAAGGTGCTCAGAGGTGGGAAGGACATGCCAAGCTTGCAGACACTGTGTTGGCTGCCTCAGGCAACGTGGTATGGGATATACTCCGGCTGGTGGCTTTCCGTTTGCTGCCCAGGGCCTGCAGATTAGTTTTTAAGGGGTCACAAATGGTAGAAATAGAATAAGACTAACATCAGAGCATTTAAATGCACTTTTGCAGAAAAACTATAGGAATCTGTGTATGAAAAGTGCTGAAAAAAACCCTGTTCTTGAAAGGCAGCGTGGGAGTGTTCCCTATCCCCATGCGAAATCCCTGGAAAAGCCTGAAGGAAGGGAAAAGAGGGTGTGTTGCTCTACAGTCTCATCTCTTCTGCTCGCCTACCCCCCACTTCCCAGGGGAACTATCTATCCAAACTCAGTAAGCTGAAAGGAAGTTCAGCCTGAATCTTACCAAGACCCCAAGCACCAGCCAAGAACACGATGTGCATGTAGAAAACAGAGACTGAGAGGGAAAAATCCCACCGTACAGTCATCGGTGAACAGGCGGTGTCAAGAGTTCAGTTCATTTGTACGAACTGATTGTTAGGAGACTCGCCAAACAGCGTGCAAGGCAATGATTTAACTGCTGAAGTGGTCATCCCCTTCAGTGTAAAGCCATTAACCAAATCTGTACCCCATCCCTGCACAGCACCCAAGCCTGCTTCTTCCCGACTTAATTCGGTCTCTCGTTTTGCTATTCCTGGTGCACAATATAACTGTAAATCACATTTCCTGGAAAAGTAGAGGAAACTACATACCTTGCTCATCATAAGTGACAAGGCAGACACAATTTAAGTACCGATGTTTTGAAGATGTTGCATTGGAGGCATTTTTTCAGAAAATCAGAGTTAACTCTCAAACCATCTGGAATTTAAAGTTCCAGTTAAATGAGCACAGATTTCCCAGTTACATCATTACAGTTTTAAAAATAGTGCAAAACAATTTACCTGCATTATTAGTCTTCATTAGTTGTATTACTAAATCACTGAGGAGCCTTAGCTGTGAACAGCAACCACCATGAGCAAGGCTCTGCTCAAATAACATAGATAATTATCTTTTGACCTTTTTTTGACATTTATAGAATTCGAGCCAAATTCATCCCAGGAGCAACACAGAAGAAGCCAGTGAAATGACAGTCTGGGTCAATTTAGTCCTCCCCCTCAAGTCTTCAGTCAATACTCTTTTATTTTCCTAGATACATATCCCATTTCCCCCTTTTAAACACGTTCTGGCTCAGACACCACCCTTTAGAATTTGAATATATCCTAGAATTTCCTTTTAAATTTTTTCCTATCCAGTACTCTGTCTTCAAAGCGATACCAACTCTTTCCAAGGGAGTAAAAATGAGGCAAAGCCTTAGTCCCAGCAAACAGCTTGCTGCCTGCCTTTAGGAAGTACCTATCTAATGGGTTTCCACCCCTGGCAAAGGAGAAGGCTTCAGCTTTCACGTCCTTTGCAGGTTATTGTGAGGCTGTGCATTTCTACGCCTCCACAAAGCCAAAGAGAAATGTCCCTTGAGTTTCCCCTGTAGATTGCCCGTTGTATATCGTATGTACCTTCCTGAGCCGGCTTCCGAGGGCCAGCAACCTGCCAGCCTGGGCTATAGATGGCCTGACTGCTCAACTACCAGCATCCCTTAACCAGGCTTTATTTAAGAAAATAACTCTATGGGACAGGGCAAACCAATCAATTAACCAAGAGAAAAAAAAATGTATCTTTTCCTCCCATCCTGTTCGTTGACTTAGGATGTGGGCAGAGATTCTCTCCCATGTAGGAAAGATGACACGTATTCCAGCTTTTTCAGCCCTCTCTTTCATAAGGCATAATTTGCTCAGTCTCTGCTCTTTCTGGGTGGTCAGCGTCAATTCGTCATCTTCAAGTAAAGCTCCATGGCTGATTTCTGTTATTTATTTGATGTTTCATGTTACCAGGGACAGATGCTTTCCTGAGTCCTTTGAGAAGTGTTGCACCACTAAATTAGTGAGGTCAGGTACCAAAACAGAGGATTCTCTGCACCAAGGGCTGTTCAACTTCTCCAGGGTTTTCCTAAAATCCCAGTCATGCCAGTGGCACCGTGGCAACATGGCTGTTATTGCCCAGTTTTACTTCAGTTTTATTTAGATAGATACACTTTTAGGATGCAAGATGTTGTTTCCTCAGTCAGGGCCATTTCATCAGCCACAAAAGAAAGAAGAAGTGACTCTGTGTGTCTTGCAAGATATCTTCATAGCTACGGGTTGTTAAAAGCTGAAACAGTTCTTGCTATGATCACAGTCATTCCTAACCATGGGGACCTACACCGCTTCTCTGTTACCAGGGAACAACAGGACATAAGAGAACCGAAGCCAGTAACCCCGCTCCCACTTAAAGCAGAGGATTAATTTTTCTGGGTTTACCCCAAGGTCACTTCCCCGAGAATCAAGGTGTGTATATTTTGCGGCTGGCCTCCAACCATTTATTCCACACTAGTAGACCGATAGGTTTTTCCAAAGGACTTTCCTTTCTCAATACATCTAGTGACCCTACAGTCAAATCTTCCACTTTTAAGTACTTTTTAAGCGCAAAAAGTGGTATCCCTACACAACTGAGCTGCAGCCTCTCCTGTGAGCCTCCCTCATATTGTCTCTGATACGCCATGAACTTGGCCGCAGTTCCTGTTCACTACGTCTGCAGACACTTGACAGAGAGCTCTCAGTAATGGAAATATTTGGAAACTGGGCTTTGTGACCATCACATTTTTCTGCTGACTTAATTTCTGCTGACAAAATACTGAAGGAACGAAGCAGGGATCTGTTTTAAATAATCAGGATATTTGACTTGGGAACATGGTGCAGCTGCTTTAGTATTGAGAAAAAATAGTTATTTTAAAATGCTTTTGTCCGTAGAGTGAAAAAGCACTGCAGAAAGGCAGTGGGAAATTAAGTTAAATGCCATCAGCAAAGGTTACTTAAAACTCGTGGTGCAAAGGAAAGGTGGCGATGGCAGAATTAAAAGAGGGATTTGATTAGGAAACCTTGATCATCCCTCAGCATAGATTGACACTCTTTATTGTCAGTTCAACACCTCCAATGATGTAGGCAGACGAGCTGGCCCCGCAAGCTCTGAAATGCTCCTGCTGGCAGCTCGCAGGAGAGGAGCTCTGCGTGGTGCAGTGGATGTCTGTTTATGCCTTCTTAAGTGCAAAGCAGAGGCAGCCCAAAGTGGACTGGTGGGGTGCAGGTAGTGCCGGGGGGCACAGAGCAAGAGGTGCCAGAGGCTGGGGAGGAGATGGACACAGGGAGGGTGGCCGAGGGGAGAGGGCACGGGAGTTAGCCGTCGCAGTGGAAGCGCTCGGTGCTTGGGAGGCAGATGGGTGAGGAGAGAGATGGGACTTCAACTCATGTAAACTGCCCCACGTCCACCAACTTCAGCACAACCTCGGCTCGCCAGAACTCTTTAAACCAGGTGGGGACTTGGTCCCAAAGACTCTTCCAGGTGTGACATAAGAGGGCAGATTTACAAGCAACAATAAGGACATGACAGACAGAAACCATGCGCAGCCTCTCCAGGGGCTGTGCCAAAAAAGTAGTCTGTCTGTCATGCAAACCTGCTGCAACCCAACGTCGAATAGCAAGTAATAATGTTATATTCTTCAAAGAATTAGTATGAAAGCAGGTAGCTCCTTTCTGTTTGCTGCAGTAAGTAAGAAAAAGGGAATCCAGGTTCTACTATGAGATAGAAGATTTCTTCTGTGATTGTTTTCTCTATACAGATGAAACTGATAATTAGAAATAGCAGTGTCTTTTCAATGGCTTTCTTCCCTGTGTAGGCAGTAGCCCAACACTCTGCGACATGTGCTGTAGTTAACAATGCTAGTGTTAACTTTTTACTCTAAAAGGATAATGTCAAATTAAAGGGTTGATCCTGCAAACACTTGAATATGCCCTCGCCTTCAGGAATTCAGTAATCCCTTTGTTTCCTTTAGTGCATCGACTTGTGGGCCCGTGCACAGGACCTACATTTGATAGCAAGGGGCTAAGGTTGAGCCACAATCCTACACTGTCAAGAGAGAAACTCAAGAACAGCCGCAATACTATCACAACTCCTGCTCAGTGTTAAATGAACAACTATTTCATGTGATGTTACACATCAAAGGTGTTAGAAACTGAAATTCATTATCACCAGAATGATGGGATTTCCCCAAACTTTCATTTTGTAAGCTTTGAGAAACAGACACTATAAACACAGATCCAAACTAGCAATGGTACACTTGGATTTAAACATTTTCCCTCTTAAATGCAAAGACAGACAAAGGGAAAATTATAAAGTTATTAATGATACGGGTATCTTCTGGATTCTCTGTTCTTTTGCCTTGTGTTCTCACGTTCTGAATAATAAAAAAGGATATAGTTATCAGCAGCGAGAACAGAATAGTTTTCGTAGGGGATGTTTGTGCCTAACATAGCTTACCGAGAAAGTTTATATAAGCATCGTGCCCCAGTACCTAATCCACCAAAATGGGTCAATAAAGCAATGCCAGAAAAAAAAGAAACTTTTTTCAAAATAAGCTGTTTGAGAAGTTAATTCATTTTTTATTAAACTACAGGGTTCTTTCCTTTTTTTGAACATCAGGGATTAACGTGGATATGATCGAAGCTACATGTCGTACGTTGGCCTTTCAGTTCTTTCAGCCCATCAGTGCACGCTGGCAAAGGAAAGTTTGGCTTTTCCACGCTGGGAGATGGACAGCTGTGCACCAAGTCAACACTGCACTTCCAAAATACCAAAATACCGGGAGCCACATACCCAAATGTTTGGATACCAGCGATACTCCAGTGTGTGCAAGTCTTGGCTGACAGCTGCTTTTCTCTCTGCAGCCCCTCCTGACCGAGCCACCACCGCCTGGCTCTCCTCAGCCCCCGCTGCTGCCACGCACCCCCCGCAAAGGTGGGACAGCGCTACCTGCGCGGCCTCTCCCTGCTGCTTTGTTGTCGCTCTGAACGTTCAGGCCCCGTCGCTGCCGTTGTTTCTGATTTAATCCTCAGGATGACTCAGAATAGTTGTCATAATGCAATATTATTTTGCAGCTTCTTCGCATGAAATCGCTTGTGTTGCATACTAGGAGGGTAAACAGAGTGCCTCCCCCTTTTAAAGGTGGAAAATGAGAATCTGGGGAACCATAAAACTGTCAGTCTGGAAAGAGACTAGAGCAAATTATTAAACAATCCATTTATAAACACCGGGAGAACAATAAAGTGATTAAAAAAGGAGAGAGTGTACGCGTCAAGAACACATTGTACCAAACCCAGACTCATTTCCCTCTTTAACAGGATGACTGGGAAAGGGGGAGGTGGTAGGTGTTGGATGTCTTGATTTCAGTCATGAGAAACTAGGAAAGCATGGTTTCCAGGAGCATCTGCCTGCAAAAACATCTCGCAACAAGTTGTCCTCAGACCGACAGCACATGTTGGCACTGGGCTCCTGAAGTGGTCCATCCTGCTCAATTGTACTCAGTATTTCCATTAATCACACTGATGATGGAAAGTAAAACTTCAGGAACGTGCAGGTGGCCTCAGTTAAGACGGTCGTACCCTCCACGGAGGGCAGGACACGAGTGTGATGTCGGTCCGGCGGAGGGCACGGACAAACCAGAGCCAGCTGTGACCGGGCAGGGAGCAGGAAACGCGACGCTGATGGGGAAGGGGATGCTCTCCCCTACCGCGCTTATGGAGCTATGCCAGACCAATGATACGTCATCAGCGACATACCCTATAAATATAGCTTCTATGTGTCAAAGTGTAAATTAGGGTTAGCTGTCAACCTAACCTAATTTGAGATTAATTAGTGACCTAGGCTGTCTTTGACGAGCTTCTCTGGCACCTTTTGAAAAGGAAACAACTACCGAAAATAGAAATTAAAGAACAAGATATCTAACATTTGGCTGTCACTAAGATCTTTTATTTAGGTAAGACAATGTGTCCACAGCCCTGTCCCATGCTGTTATTTATTTCAGAAAAGTCAGTGATAAATATATGACTGTATGTTTAAAGAAAGCAACGGCAGCTGGTAACACTGACACGCGAGCTCTGTTTTCCTGTTATTTACTGTTGTACAGAGGTATTGATAAGAGAGCTAGAGGGAAGACACACATTTCTCTCCATCTGCTTTATTATACCACCGTAAGGCACAGCGTGAAAGGTCTCTGTAGAGTCAAGTGGAGAAAATAATAATTAGGTTTGAGATAAGGAAGAAAATTAATTTGCACTTCTTCTATCCCAAACTCATGCTACCATACCTTTCAGAAAGGTGGTGTCACGTGTGGAAACCCCTGCCAGACCCTCTCCTCCTCGCCTGAGCCATAGGACAACTTGATCCCTTCCCGTGGTGCCATAGGGCTTTCAGAGTCCCTTCCTATTCAGGGATTTATTAAAAACAAACTCAGTCAGATAAGTGAGGCCATCCATGGGAAGTCCGTGGGGTCCCCATGGCAATGGGGACCCCTTTTCTAACAGAGGAAATGTCCGTCTGCTCTCCGGGGAAACTTGTCCCCATCTGCTCAAGCTCAGAGCAGTTCAGATCTCGGTTAAAAGGCTTCATGAGTGTGCGGGAGGGGAAGGCTCCTCAGCGAGGCCTGAAACGGGTGTCTCAGGTGAGATGGTGGAGCGGCGCCCTGAGCGAGCAGCCTCTGAGTCCCTCCTCCACCCAGCGTCCCCACCGGTCACCTGGGTCTGCGTTCGGAGGTGAGGGACAAAAAGCTCAGTGCAGCCTTAAGCTCCAGGGATTTTCCATAAGGATCCTCTGGGAAGTTTGTCATTCGGCAGAAACAACAGCAGCGTGAGCTGGGACCCCTGGCCCGGCCCTGCCGCCGCATGCAGGACAGGAGGACCCAGCCACCGGCTCTGCCCCGTGCACGTCTGGCTGGAGGGAAGGGCGGCCGAGCTGTCCTGCAGATACTGAGCCTCAGCCAGCACTTCTGATGCAGTTGCAGTCTTCAATTATACTTTTCAGGTTTCATTTTCCAAGTTTTATTCACAGAAAGAAAAATACCATTACCCTCATTTCACAGTCGCAGAATAATAAAACTGCAGTGAAACGCTGGAAAAGATGACGAAAGATCGTGGCAGGGAGCCACCCGTGGGTAGCGCAGAGGCAGCGCGAGGTACCACTGGGGCTGCTCCCTTTGCTGTGTGTCGTGACCCATTTTAAAAGAGGAGTAGCAAAATAAAGCACTGCTTTTCCAAAAAGGACCGCTCCCCATTTAACCGTTGCGTGGGCTCTCTTTGTATGAATAGTCTTGAGGAAGGTAGTGGAATGTCTTGTGTTAATATTACAACCACATTTTTGCTTCATATATATTTTGCCCATGTTACTGATAACACCTTAGGGCACTGAAATGGGAAGAATTCAAACAACTCCATTTGCTTTCACTACTTTTACTCTCTTAGCTCCCTTATCCAAATTTAGGTAAGTCGCTATCAGCTTTGCTTAACATCCATATTCATTTTAATTTCACGTTCTTCTTCCCTCACCCAGTGTCGCGTTGTTTGCAGAAAGAATTAACCACAGCCAGGCCAAACAAGCTGTCGAGCAATGAAGATATTTCTGTTCCTGTCACATTTCAAACTTGCCCTCACTCACCGCAAAATCCACAGCAGGAGGGTTATGGAGGAAAGAAAAATTAGTGGCCACTGCCCGACTGTTTGTTACAATCATTTCCTACCACCAGTTCAGCTTCTTACCCTTGTCATCATTTGATTAAGAGTGTATTGGAAACAAAGGGAATCCTCCAGAAATCCTCCCCTCTGCTTTCTTCTCCGTTAGATAATCTTCAACAAAGGGAGCAACCATCTCCTCCCTGGGCTGGCACAGAAAAAATGCAAAATGCATCACTCTGGGCAGGCTGTTAAGCCCCTGGTTTAGGCCACTGCTCTATTGGAAGTCTGTTAGTGACCACTAGGTGGGGAGAGAACCACGGTCCCAGCTCCCTGGAAAACGGGCAGGGAGAGAACCACGGTCCCAGCTCCCTGGAAAACGGGCGGGGAGAGAACCACGGTCCCAGCTCCCTGGAAAACGGGCGGGCAGCACGGCCGTTCTCGCTCCAAGGCCACGGTTCTTAACCTGACCTTTTCCCTCCCTCAGCTGCGGACGAGCGCTGGGGGCCGGGAACTAGATGTGACCCGAGACAAAGAAATCCTTCATTATGAACTGCAAGTTTCATTTAAGATCTGTAGCTTTTCTGGGCTCTGTTGCAATCCCGGTGATAGCGGATTTTAAATTTGTTGATGGTGCAGGAGTGAGTTTAATATTACGCATGGGAAATGTTGGGCCAGAGTAATTTGTAGGGGTAAGTTCCTTACTGAGAGATTTATTTGGCAGAGGGATTTGGGCTATTGTTGGTTTCTTTGGTTATTTAATAGAAGGTACTTAAAGAAAGAATTGGATTTGCAACTTGAGAGTCCCAGGAGAGAAGGATGAAATTCAGAAAGTTTAAGAAAGAAGACCGAAGAGACACAAGACATGAATTATCTCTCCAGTTATCTCACAGATGCTAATATTACCTGTTTCCAAAGATCCAGTCATCTAAGCCCTCACTAGACAAGGACTCGCAGGAGTCCTTGTCTGGGGTCCTTGGAGGGGTGGATCTCCCTGAGGAGGTGTCAGTCATTCTCCGTTGGTAACACCACAGCCAGACCTCCAAGTCGGGCACTTTTATGAATTGCATCCCATATTGTTGGCATAAATCTGGGCCCATGTGTCTACACGCTGCCATTGCAGAGTGCTGTGGACACTCGCAATGTCAGCTCTGCACAGCAATACAGGCAACAGCAGGCTTCAGAATTTTCCAGTGAAGATAGATGCACAAGCAGCAAGTCGACGAAGGTGCTCTGTGCTGCGGCAGCTGGTCTCTCCTCACACCCATCTGGCTAGTTTAAAGCTAGATTGGGTCTGGCTCTACCACTCCACGTCGCAGACATGGCTGCAGCATAAACATGTCCTCAGAAACCTGAACTCCTGGTATTTACTTTAGAGACAGAACCAGAAGTTCTCCTTCTCACTTGCAGTCTTAGCTGAGAACTACAACAGCGCCCACAGACAACTGCGGTTGCTATAAAAATTATGTCAGCCTCTTAGTCACCTTTCAGTAACAAATACCTTGAAAGCACTTGGCTTCAGTTACTGTAAGTTTCTCACTTCGTGCCTGATAGTAAACAACATTATCCTTCAAACAAGATCTGAAGGTTGCCATGGAGCTCCCAATTCTTTTTGGTCCAGGAGAAGTTAACGTTTCAACTATAACGTTTTGATGAGGATATTCTGTGTGGTCTTTTTCCTCCACATTCCCTGATAGAGGGATCATTACCTATGACCAAATAAGAGACGTACTTGGCAGCTACCGCACTCATCTGCCAAGTTCAATGTAATGTACTTCCAAGAGGAACATCTGGCTCTGTAATTTTGTTCCTTGGCAATGCAGCTGTTGTCTACATGGCCGGCTACCCCTCTCTGCTGGCAGCTGTGAAACTGCATTGGGGTATGCTTTGGACACAGATTGCTGCTTTATGATGTCTGGATGTTCTTTGTCCTTTCCTTCATCCCAAACTTGCCTACGCCTAGGAATGATTTCGCTTTGCAAATGAGTGCAAGGTGAAGTCCCTCAAATTACACCTCCCTGCAAATGGAAGCAACTCGGGAAGAATAGCAGCATGAGCCTATTTACCTGCTCACTAGAATTAGCAGTAGGTGTTAGCAAGCTGAAGACCACTGTAAGACAGGCACACATAATCATATATGCTGTCCCCATAGGGTGTGAGAGCGAAAGGAACTCCTGTCTCAACAGCAAGCCATTTTATGGAAGCTCCACTGGGATCTTAAGTGGATCTGAGACAGAAACTGAAGAGTTTTCAAGAGAATTTAAACAGAAAGTGTATCTGTTCAACAATAATAAAAACATAGGATGTAAATATTTGGTGCCACCGCCATTAAATCTGCATAGGGAGAATGCAGCATTGACAACTACACTGCTTCTGAAACACTCTGACCACTGGCATGGTGCGTCACCTAACTGTCCCGTGCACCCAAAGCTTTTCAGAAACCATCAAGGTTTTATTCAAGACTCAGGTGACAAATACCATGGAGCAGTGGCCTGAGGCTAAAAGAGTTAAAGGTTTTAATTTACGCTGGAGGAGAAATTCCTAGGCAGAAGAAACAAGGTATGAGCCAAGAACAGCTGAAAATGTGAGTAGTACGAGGGCTGTCTTAAAGCCACCTTCAGCAGGTGGATGGGAGAAATGAGCCTTGCCAGGGATGCATGAAACAAATTGGTTAATGTTATACAATATCCACTGTTGGATGGAGGCTCGTACTGTGCAACATCGAGCCACTAGAGAGCACTGAATGATGCTTTCGTGTTGAATAACGCCCCCTTCCACGCCGAAGGGGAAACAGATGAGGGAGGTGGTTGCAAACTGGGCAACAAAAAGAGAAAAGATAGAGGAGGCTGTAAGTTACCAAAGACTGAAGAATCAGTATGGGGAGGACGGAGACCTTGATTACAGCAACCAGATCATGATTGGAATTTGAGGTAAAGTCAAGAGACTCCCTGTGAATGAAGGAGTATCTTCTGACGGAGCATTCCAAGTTTGTCAAGGAAAGGATGAAAGGATATCCCCCCGTCCAGATAGAGCACGGGCTGAGTGATCACTGCCCCAAATTGTGCTAGGGTAAAGGACCCTGAGACAAAAAAACGCATGAAACCAAAAGTATAAGTCCACCAAAAAAAAAATACCCAAGCTTGCATATACTGTGGCCATCATCACAGTGTCTGGCCACAAAAAAGACAATTTGAGGTGTCCAAGCATAACTATGGAACAGTGTGCTCATATCAGAAGTGGGCAGAGCAGGAGCAAAGGGATCACAAGAGCACCGAGAACAGTTTTTCATGGAAACAATGGAAAAGCTCACTTCAGAAATGAAAAAATTCTCCATTAGCTAACAAATGAAACATCCCTTCATTTTAAGTTAGTTTACAGGTGACAAGGCAGTGTCCCCTCAGGAACAGTGACATTAGGAGTGTTAGAAGTCTCCTACCTGCCTGCTCCCCAGAGGGTAGGAATTTTGATAGACCACGATAACAGAGCTCGGTAGCGCAGGGTAACACAAATCCTGCTTTTAAATTGTAATGTTCCCACTTTAATTCTCCATGTTTTTTTTCCGTCAAACAGTTGGAGCGTTCCCCAGGATTCAAACCGCAGTTGGCCTCTGACACTCGGTATAACCTTTTGAGCAGATAAACCCACCATTTTCTGTCAGGTACAGCTGAATGTTTGTTACAGCTCCCTGGTGAGTTGCTATGAAAACTAGTGTCAAATTAATAAAAGCCTTAGCAAAAAATGTCAAAGGGTCAGACACTGCTCCATGATTGGGGCTGCTAATTACAGAGCGGCAGGAGAGGCTGGGATATCACCTGCTGGCACTCTGCTCAACGGTACTCTTAAACCAGAAAATGCCTTCGCAGCTGGATGCGGAGGTCAGCTGTGTGAAGAGACAGAGAAAGCGAAGCAAATACCTTGTTAGGGTTTGGAAGCCCAAGTTTTCCCGCTGCATCATAAAAACAAATCCATGCGTATCCACAGTGGGAAACAACAGCTGTGAGCAGCTGCCTATTGCGAGAGGTAACCTCATGGTTATGTGAAGTTGCGTGCCCACTCAGATCCATCCTGATCAGATGTAAATGTGGTTTCTATGCTCTGGAAGGCAGGAGAAGAGGTGGGATGCGGTTGTGCATCTGAGAAGATCTCATAGTTATATTGTCATATCCTGTTGTGTTTCAAGTCCATGTTGAATCCGCTCTTCTCAAAATCCAAAATTTGCCAACGTGTTGGTTCCCAAACTGATTTGTATCGGCCAGGAGCCAAGGGACTTGCCAGCCAAGGAAATTCAGTCACAGGGAAGTATCCAGACTTGGACTTTGCCCCTTGGGGCAGAACGGCTGCAGCTGGCGTGAGCCATGTGATGCAGCAACTTCAAACCCAGATTCAAGCCCAGCCAACGGGGATGGTCTCAACAGGGACAGGCAACAACAGGAGGATGAAAGAGCTGAGCTAAGGAAAGGCCCTTGTGTCATCCCATTTTCATTGCTTATGTCCATGCAGTCTTTGGTACAGCTGGGTAGGGAAGGGGCATGTACTTTTCCCAGTGACATTTCCCAGCAAACATCTCTGCTGTTACGGAGAGACTCGGAGGAGTCCCAGCCTTAGCCCACGGATTGCCTGCCCTGCAGCGAGGTGGCACCTGGAAGACAGTTTTAGCACCTTACGCTCAGTCCTCCACAAATACTGCAGAGTGATCCCACAGCAGGAAAATCCTATAAACAGCTAGTCTGGCCCTGGCCTTGCATTCAGAGCGACCTGCTGTAGGCACAGCACATGACCCGAAGGCATTTAACTTAGCAGGAGATAACCACTGATTTATGAGTCAAGGGCATGGGGTGCTATTTCTAGCAACACCACTACCTCACACGTCAGCTGGGCAACCCTTTCCCTTCTGGTTCCCCTACTGTCATTTGCACCTTTAGACGGCAAATGTCGTGGGGCTGGGGCTGTTGAGTTTCCCTGCACCTTTGTACAATGCTTAATGCAACAGAAACATGTTTCCCCTGGAGTCTTCTAAGCACTGCTGAACGCAAATCCTACATGCCAGCACAGAGCAATTGGAGCAGGGACCACAATAACAGGATGGCAATTAAATTAAGATGTTATGCAAACATTGAAAGAGAACACAAACCAGACCTTTTGCTGAGATAAAAAGCATTAGTTAACTTTTTCCTTGTTTCCACAAGCACGCACTCACCCCAGTTCCATCAAAAGCGAGGCAGGCAGTGACACGGTTGAGTGCTGAAAGGCTGTTGCTCTGCTATTCACGGCATGACAAGTCGCAGAAAGATCTGTCACATGAACCCACTCTCGTATGATTTCCCAATGGACTCTTTTCCAGTCCCCCTTACCTCAGTGCAAATTTGGAAAAGAACTGATAACTGAACCTTGTCAAAAAAGTTGGGAAATTTCATGGGGACAGATTTTCTGAGGACCCTGGCAGCTCCTTCTCTGGGAAAACATATAAAGCAAGTTTCCTTTTTTCTTCTTCTTCTTCTTTTTTTTTTTTCCCCCACCAATAATAAAAATATGGCCCAAGATGGTCTAGATGAAATTGAGAGAGATATTGAAATGTCTGGTGGCAATCTGAGCTGTACTTCCAATCTGTTAAAAAATTAACAGTGCTCAAGACACCTGAGAAAGAGGAGAAATGTACATAAGCACCGTGCCATTATTCAGATGTTAGTGAATGACTTTAACTGGGGATTATTATTTTTATTATTTATCCAGTAACTAACACAACAAAATTGGTCTCACTGGCCATTTTGAAAGTGGATGAAGCTCTGAAGATGATCTACAGAAAGAATTAAAAATCACTGGAGCATTTCAAACAGTAATGGTAATTTCAAAACTGTAATGGTAACAGCCTGAAATGAAGCATCTTATTCCTGATGTTCATTTGCCACTAAAAGAGATGGCTCTCACCTGTGACAGAGGGAAAGATGGGACATTTTCCAGGACTCCAGTGCTCTCCCTTCTCAGATAGAGCTGAGACACGGCTGATAGACCTGCAGAGAGGACAGGAAGGATTGAAATGCTTTTGGAAGTCATCAGGTTTCTTAGCTATTGTGTACCTAAACAGCACGTGGGGGTCTCAGCTCAGCTGATGGTGATGACGAAGGCTGGTGGGCTCAGGACTGAACATGGGAGCCTGGCTGTGCTTCACCATCATCACAAGCTCTGTGGCCAAGGCGTTAAAGATGAATTGCTCTGGAGGGTGTGATTACGGAGTGGTTCCTGCAGCAGCGTGCTCTCAGGCTGCTTGCATGCCTGAGTGGAACAAGAAGGCAGCCTGTGACAAAAGGAAGGCTTCACAGCTGGGTCCCCTGACAAAAGCCAGTGCAACATATGGTTACAGGGCTCAGATGAGCACAGCAGGCCCAGGGCTTTGGGAAAAGCTTTTCCAAGAAAAAGTCCTACTGGGTGATGCCTACTGAGATCAGGCTGTGTCTCCAGGTCGCCTGCATTAGTTACAGCACGTAAATTGGGGCTGTTCTGCTCCTGTCATTGATGAGCAAAGTCCATCAAAGAAGTCTGAAGTTTAAATTACAGATGCTTATCAGCTGCTTGCTGTTTTCAAGTCAGTTCTTCTAATGTTTTGCTTCATATGTTAAATAAACCCACTTGTTTTGAGACATCTGTTCATCTCCATACTGTACTGATCCCCTCTGGAGAGAGGACACAGAGGCCTCTGCCCAAGGGCCACTTCCACAGGCGAGGAGGAGAAGTTACGTGCTTCTCTGTGTATCGGAAAATGTAGAGTTCATCCCAAGGCAAGCCAAATAATCAGGTCTGATGCCTGCAGGGTGCAAATCAGAGAGACGAGAAAGAGAACGGATCCCCTTGATTGCCTCCTGGACATTTGCTGTAACAAACAGCAACCTGTATCTGACTATTGTCAAATATGTCCTGAAGACAACAAAGAAATTATGTTGGAGTCAAGCTCAGTCAATAATAGTTCACTGGGAACTGATCCGCATATTATTCACTGTAGTTGTAGTCTACATCATATTTGTTTTGACAAAAACAATGATGTTCATGAGATCCTAATGATAGAAAAGTCATGGTTTCCTTTGTGACTAGAGGGTTCTGTACCAATTCTTGAAATATGCTGCAGGGCTGGTCCTCAGAGGTACATGTGGGAAGGGTTACACAAAATACTTGTATATACATGTATACTTGCGTGGCACTCCATTGTACATTGGGACAGAGGAGGAGGTCAAGCTGCGTAGTGCATCTGACCAGAGAATCACAGAGCAGCTGAGGTTGGCAGGGACCTCTGGAGGTCATCTGGTCCAACCCTCCTGCTCAAGCAGGGCTCCCTAGAGCCGATTGTCCAGGACTATGTCTGGACAACTTTTGAATACCTCGAAGGATGGAGACTCCACAACCTCTCTGACGCATTACAGGACCTTTGGCTCCAATGAAGTTGAACAAAATGGGAAGTTCTTAGGAGTCAGCTTTGCTTGCTAAATCTCTTGAGATATCACCATTGCAAAATACACTTTCCTGAAGACAGCATGGTCTCAAGTGCTTCTGAACTAAGGAAAACAACCCACAGGGAGTCCTGCCATTTAATGGCAGACACTGGAAGCAAACCCAGACATCTCTGAGATGGCAGCAAATGTGCCCCTAGGCTCATTTTACAGAAATGTGCCACTGTGGGAGAAGGGGGAGCAGGGAAATGGAGCCCTGACCCTTAAAAGCTTCATGGAGCTGCATGACTTGATGGCAGCACAGTGCAGAGCAGAGCACCGTACTGCGGTATTTAACAGTCACGGTTCCCCAATGGTACACTATGCCTAAATTTCACAAATGGCCACCGCTAAACAAGCAGACCTTCCTACTGAGAGGTGTCTGTGCCCTCTCAGAGGAGGAATGAGCCAGGCAGTGATGAGAAAGAGGAGGCACAGATGGGTGAAAGAGTTTCTGGATCATCCTGAGAGCACCAGGAATGCCTACCATGGCATGTCTGCAAAGCTGTGACCGCAGCTTATGCCACACACAAACCACAGACGTTAGTACAGGTGCATTAACAGCTGTGTTACCTGCAGCGAAAGCTCTGCTGAGCACTGCAAAGCCCGCACAGACCTCTTGGAAAGCGCTGGGGTATATGCTCCAGAGAGCACAGGAACCCTTTTCCATGGTATGAGCTCAGAAAGCCCAGGCTGCAGCCCTGGAGCTGGGTGCAATTTGTAAACCCTTCGCAGGCAGCTGAGGAGGGATGCAGGGCTGTGCTAGTGCTGTTGGGTCAGTAACATGAGCCTCCACGGTGGAGAGGGACTGAGCCACCAGGACCTGTTGAAGGTGATGGCATCTGGTTGTCCCCTCTGCAGGGAGCTCTGGAGAATCGCTGCAGCCCCTTCCTGGAGCTCTCACCCACCCCTCTCCCACAGCCCAAGGTACTCCATATGTGTCTGATGGCTTTCGGCCACAAGAAAATCTTGGCATGCAGTTTGTTAGGGCAGAAAGATTGCCAGCCACTGAGCTGAGTGATCAACCCGTCCACACACATGCTCTGACCCCTCTTTCCCCCAGTGGTGAGCTGACAAGAAGTCCTTTGTATTTGCTGTGGCTGCAAAAGTTACCTATGAGTAGCCAGTAGACACTGCAGATTAAGACTTTGACTATTTTTCCCCCTCTCCCTCCCCATTCCATTGCATGTTCAGGTACTTGGAGGTCCTAAGGCATTGACTTAATGTTCTAACCTTAGGCCTCATGTAATTTTGGGCACACGTTTCAGCAGCCTCGGTAGGGTGCCCATATTCCTCATTTGTTTTACCACCACACCCAGACACCTTTAAAGCAAGAGGATGATTTGGCGATGCAAATAAAACCTCCAGTTGCTACAAAAGGAGCGAAGTAACCTGCTGCTGCCAGCACTCTTCCCATAACCCTGTCACTGGTGGAAAGCCAAGCTGTCCCTATAGCGAGTTGGGGGAGTTCAGCCAGCAGAAAACCAACATGAAGGGAAAAAAAAGAGTAGAAGAGTTTCCTATACATTTTCTCCTTTAACAAGCTCACTATGAGGTTAGACTAAACATTTTCTTGGTGACAGTCAGCAAGTAAGCTGGCTTAGCTTTGTCATGGGCCCACCACACCCTTCAAACAATGCAGGAGCTCGTCCCTGCCCTGAAGGTTAGCAGAATGAATAGACAGAAAAAAGGAAGCATTCCTTATTCCTGTTTTACACATGAGATAAAGCCATCACTTAAATGATCTACTCCACTTGTGCAAGTCTGAGCAGCAGGTTTGGGAAGAGGGTGCTCCCGGTTCTCCTTGCAGTGCCTTTGCCACAAGGCTTTGCTGAGAACAGGCTCAGTAAGGAGACACAGCAGAAAAACCACCCATCGCAGTCTTGACATCCCTTTTCTTTCCACCTTGATCCTCCTCCCGTCTGCCTGCTCCTGGCATGTGGAGGCAGCACCATCCTTCTGCTTATTTTTGAGCGGAGGCAGAAAGATCACATGAAGCACAAAAGCACATTCCCTCCCTGGAAGCAGCCCGCTCCCTTCTTTCCAAGAGAGTAAAAACTCTGCACGAATGTTTTATGAATCAGCCGTGTGTTCGTTTCAACGATAAAGCCAGCTTGGCAGTTTGGCCTGAAAGGGGGGAAGCTGAAAACCTACAGATTCCAACTGGCATGTTTTTAGACATGAACTTTCCCCCCGCTTTGGAGACATTACCTTTGGTCACACCTAACTCAGGGAAGTTTCTCTGCTTTTAAAGAAGTTGCAGATTATGTCCCAAGCATTACTCAGAGGTGAACAAAACAGATTTGTCCCTTTAATGACTTCTCTGAGTGGGCACATGCACGGTGCTAATTGGTCACAATTTCGGTGCCCTCAGTGCAGCTTGATTTCCTGATTGCAGCCCTTTTACATTCCCAGCAGTCCACCGTCTGCAGAGGCAAATGCTATTTCAAGATGCAGAAGAGGCATAGATGAGGTTCCCCTTTGTTTAACCTCCTGCTGTATTGCTCATCCTAAAATAAATGTAATTTAGAAAAAAATCCCTTATGGAAAACACTATAGGTAGGGAGGAAGAAATTGCCTAAAGTGATATTTTTCCTGCTATGCTAATCCCAGGCTGAACGCTTACCTAAGCCCACTTCACTGTCATAGGGAGAGGGTGTGCTGGTTTTGGCTGGGATAGAGTTAATTTTCTTCACGGTAGCTACTGTGGGGCTGTGTTTGGATTTGTGCTGGAAACAGTGTTGATAACACGGGGATGTTTTCGTTACTGCTGAGCAGGGCTGACACAGAGTCAAGGCCTTTTCTGCTCCTCACCCCACCCCACCAGCGAGGAGGCTGGGGGGGCACAAGGAGTTGGGAGGGGACACAGCTGGGACAGCTGACCCCAACTGACCAAAGGGATATTCCATACCATATGACGTCATGCTCAGCATGTAAAGTGGGGAGAAGACGAACGAAGTGGGGGGATGTTCGGAGTGATGGCGTTTGTCTTCCCAAGTAACGGTTATGCGTGATGGAGCCCTGCTTTCCTGGAGATGGCTGGACACCTGCCTGCCCATGGGAAGCAGTGAATGAATTCCTTGTTTTGCTTTGCTTGCATGTGCGGCTTTTGCTTTACCTATTAAACTGTCTTTATCTCAACCCATGAGTTTTCTCACTTTTACCCTTCTGATTCTCTCTCCCATCCCACCGTGGGGGAGTGAGCGAGCAGCTGCATGGTGCTTAGTTGCCGGCTAGGGTTAAACCATGACAGAGGGGTAAACAGACATCAGCTCTACTCCAGGGAGAGGGGAGAGGAGAGGAGAAGAGAGGAGAGGAGAGGAGAGCAGAGGAGAGGAGAGGAGAGGAGAGGAGAGGAGAGGAGAGGAGAGGAGAGGAGAGGAGAGGAGAGGAGAGGAGAGGAGAGGAGAGGAGAGGAGGAGAAGAGAAGAGAAGAGAAGAGAAGAGAAGAGAAGAGAAGAGAAGAGAAGAGAAGAGAAGAGAAGAGAAGAGAAGAGAAGAGAAGAGGAGAGGAGAGAAGAGAAGAGGAGAGGAGAGAAGAGAAGAGGAGAGGAGAGGAGAGAAGAGAAAAAACATTATAATCTGACAGCCATGCAAGAACAAAACCAGAAAGGAGAGAAGGCAGAGGCAACAGCCAGCAATTTTCTGGAAGAAAATGAGAGAACCCTGATGCAAACGAAGGGACGCACCAGACTATATGTCAGATGCACATATTCCACCATCCAGAGGCAACTTGCACACCTCCAAGGAAAACTCATCCTCAAAGTCCAAATACAAATACTTATGAACAGAACAGCTTGAAATACAGACCCCGGACAAGTACCACCAGCTGCATGGGTGGGCAAGTAACAGCACTATCTACAGTGATGCAGAATGAACTGTAACAAGCTGATCACCATCTCTCCTAGTTGAAAACAGCCTTCTCCATTCACAAACACACAAATACACTATGTGCAATTCTCATTATATAGCAGCTGCCTCTGGGAAGCAAGAGGGTACTCTGACGGGCAGGACATGAATCATCCTTTGCTTGGCCTCATCTCCCAAAAGTCATTTGTTTCATAAGCTCATCTTTCCAAAGGGAAACCCAATGACACTAACTATATCCGTGGAAGAAGCATGAAACAGGAAACCCCCTGCTGCTGGCATGGACCACCACGGTGGTGGTGATGGTGGCAGCATGACTGATGGTGTGTGATGGCTGTAGAGAGGCTTGCTCTCACTCAACAGGCCTCAAAGCTGAGCCTCAGCACCTGCCCTTCAGCAAGCAGCCTCTAAAAATGCTTCACACAGAGCATTTCCACCCCTCCTGTGGTCAACTTTAAACTGTTATTTTTCCTCCCTCATTTGCTGCTTCTGCTTTTCAACATATCAAATTCACTTGAGATCTCAACAACCACTTCACTGGGGTGGGAGGCTGATGAATGGGGCCACCAGCAAGGAAGGAGAACAGAGGATGGAGGGAATAAGGATAAAGTGCCCTCATTTCAACTATTCTTAGCGCAATGTGGAGGGCCATACAGGCAACCCAGGAACAAAGAGGAGCCACCCCAAGGCTGCTCTATCTAGGAACAGTGGTCCAAGAGGCTGCCCTGAGAATATGGTGATGATAGGGATGTCTTAAAGTCCCAAATTCATTTAACTGCAAGGGTCTGGCTCTTACCATATCATAGTCCAGGAAAAGTCCTGAATCTGATGGCCAGAGAAACCTGGTTTTGAACTACACAGTGATAGTTAAGCTTAATATGGTTCTGCTACGCTCATTCCACTATTGCCACAGTCCCTGTCCTAAAAAACTCTGACAATCTAAACAGAATAGACAAAGGATAAGAAAAAATGTGAGAAGATTTGCCTGAAGACAATTTACAGTTTAGTAGTGGTGCCAGAAACTTCATTCCCACATGAGCACTGGCAGGTGTAAGAAGGAAGGCTGGACAAGGCTGTTCCTAGCAGAGACAGCTAGGGAGAAAAGCTTCACGGTAGTGCAGTCACCTTCAAAATCCCTCGCCCCGCGGAGCTGCCTCTTATGGGTGAGAATGTAGAGACAGATCTGCTCAGTTTAAGCCAAGAAGGGATGATGAAGGGGAGGGTTGAGGAAGACAAGGCCTAAGGAAAGATAAGGCCCCTATAAAATCCAGGTGGTCAGGTCTGGTGAGGAAAACAGTTAACAGAGAAAATTCTTCTGATTGTCAAATTTTAAGCTCATCAGATTGCACAAAGGAAGACCACTGCATTGCAGGAGGCACAGGAGAAACGTGGGAGTGGCAGGGTTGGCCAGGGGAAGAGAGCAGGGCGAGCGCGATAGAGCATCATATCCTTTTTTTCCCTCTGCAATTATGCAGAGAAATATAGAACAGAGTTAATTGGCAAGTATTGCTCGTTGCAGAGCTAATTAACAAATTTGCAAATCCTTCATCTCCTACAGATCTCACCAAAATTTCTTGCACTAGCTTTGAACTTACTAATCCCCAAGTAAGCAGCTCCAGGAACCAACCTGTCAGACCTGTGCTGATAAAGATGAAGCTGATGCTTGTACACAGACATGTGGGAGCTGGACATACTCTGCAGTCCCAGGAATAGATCTGCTGCCAGTTAATTTGTTAATTAACAAAAGGTCAGAGGCACTTCATCTAGAGCAGAGCTCTTTGCTTGAGAAACTTTGCTAGAAAGTGCCTCAGACGACATCTTCACTCCACAGTGCTAATGGCACCTGCTAGTATCTGTTATGGTCTCTTTTAGCCATGGTGGTCTTGGCTAGGAGCTTGTAAAATGAATAGGAAACAAACTGGGTTGGATACCTGAAAACCACACACATTTAAACAAGCTTTCCAAGCATTCAAACCAGTTGGGTTCACTTTTTTACTTCAGCCACGTCTTTCCAAACTTTGTGGCTTGGAACCAGCCTGCTCTTACTGGATTTGTGGGATGGGAACGACTGAGATCTTGTGAGCAAATCTGACCGTTTCTAATCTGACTAGTGAGAGAGCAAAAAGCCCTGGATCGAGACTAAAGCACCAGACCTTCTGAGCTTTGCCAATCATTACCAATAACCCTGTGACTTCCACGCTGGGGCTCGTAGGCAGCTCCGTTGTGCAGAAGTAGTCTTAAGGGAGCTGAAACTTGCACAGCAACTGCAGAAGAGTCAACCTAAAGCATTGCCACTTGCAATTTGCAGGTTAAGAAATCTTTTGTAAAACAGAACAGGATTGCCTCAAACTTTGCTAGACTGCTAGACAACAGGACTGGCTGTTAATTCACACAGCAGATTGAGGGCCAACTTTGCAAGTAAAAGATACAACCCCAGAGGAGCAGAGGGGTTAATGTCTCAGTCTCCTGAGAGAAAAGTGTAAAACAATGTGATTATATTTTGTTGCAATTAAACCAGCTCTTAAGATGTTTTGGTCCAGCTGATCTGAATGATGCCAAACCAAGTTAAGTAACGAGATTAAAGAAAACGTGTTTTTAGTCCGGATACAGGTCTTATTTTATAACTTTATCACAACTCCTCCAAAGCTGTACTTATCATCTATATAGGTAAAGCAAAAATGTAGCACTGAATTTGAGTTGTACAGGCAAGATGTCAGCTTTCCTCACTGTTAAGATAAATTCATCCTGTTGGCCTCTTCCAGACAAGCCGTTAGATAGGCTCTAACAGTGTGGCTGCACTTCCATTATGCATGCTAAGGGATGTAAGTTCTTTTATTGATGTATCCTAATGAAAACTGGTTCCCCACAAAGCTTGCCATACATCAGAGCTTAGAATTGGAAGGGTTTGCAAAGACCTTCCAGTTCAGCCCCTTGATATTTTGAGTATCACAAAAACTAACCTCTTTAAGCAATTTTGAAAGACCCTTTAAAGAAAGGTGGAGAGGAGAATACAGTATCTTAAGACCTCCAGAGAAACAGCAAGGGAATTTCATTGTTTAACCTCTTGCAAAGAATGGAGGTGGACACAGTCCTGCTGAGCCTGCCCAGCTCAAAGCAACACAGCCCTGCTGAGCGTGCAGGAATGAGCCCTGGGGATTTTGTTGTAGGTCTAAATCTGGCCTAACTAGCATTGAGGCTTGCCTTAACTACAGTATATTTGATGTTGAAGAAGCTTGCACATAGATTATGCCTGTGTAAAATGGGAAGCGGTATAGCTATTGCTTTTGTCTGATAGAGGCAATGGGGGACTGAACCATGAATTACTGGAATTTTTTGCTTCCTCGGGCTCTGTGGTTAACTTGCAACAGCGTGCACTTAATCATATATTTGGCAAACTTACCCAACAAGGTCACTAGGTTGGTAAGGAAAGGCATGGAGGGTATTAGCGTGCTGATACCTACTCAGCTACATAACGGCTAAACAGAGGCACAGGCTTAGAGTTTGACCTCAATTGCAACTAGAAGGAAGCTTAAAGAATAAATCCCTGTAACACTTGGTGTCCCCCAGGATGACCCAGCTGTTGTGTTGCTGGTGGAAATGATCAGTAGAGTAAATGGTTGGAGAATGGGGGTTTGGGTGCCCGAGCTCCCCAGTTTTCTTGGATAAACCTCAGCCTTGGGCTGCAGTGTTGAAGCTAAGAGGATGCCACCTGAACTCCTAACTGGGGGGAACCCTGCAGTGATGCCCTGTGACAGTGGCTGTGATGCTGGGCCTAACACTGCCTACTAAGATCCCTGTTGTCAACAGGGAGGAGGACATGGAGAATATGAAGAACATGGGACATGTTGCAGAAATTACTGAATGACCAAGACTCCTTATAAGAGATGGCAAACGGAGCCCTGGGGCTCTCCTGGTAAGCAGACAAACCTTGTTCAACCTTGTTCACGTGTTTTATCCATCTACCACCTCTTGGGGAAGGTGTTGAGAGCTGGTCCAGCATACGGTTAGATCACTGAAGAGGTCTGACAGACATGGGGCTTAGCCTGTCCAGAGGAGACTGCAGATGGCTCTGCTGAGCCCCTTCATCGCAGACATTGAAGGACACGCAGTTTGGGGCTAAGGAGGTTCATTATTAAGGTTGTGTTTGTCTTTACTCATGCACTTTGGGGCTAAGACAGGTCCTTTTTGAGGTTGTGTTGCTCTTCACACTTCCAGGTGTGCATTGCTCCAGGCCTGTGTGTGCTTTTGGGCATTTCTTTCTCACCAGGCATGAGCAAGGCAGGGGAAGCACTTAACACCGGTGTGCTTCCCCGTGGAGCCCCAGCGGGGGGTTGTTTCCCCCTTTCAAAGCCTTTGAGTCTCGTGGAAGGGAAATGCAGCCAGCAGGATGTGCTGGGCTGCTGTACTGGGCTTTATGTTAATGTCTGGCTCGTTTCTGCTGGAAATTGCAAAATCTTTCCTGTGGAAGGAGCAGGGAGTTTGGCCCTTCATCTGCATATAGACTGTTATATATTTAAATTGAGAGAAGACTGAGGAGGCACGTGAAACACGAGAACAAAACAGACAAGGGGGCAGGACTCATACAGTTCAAAGCTGGTTTTCCACAGACTGCTATGCGGTGGTTTTATTTTTTTTTCTAATTTTTTAATTCCTGTAACTCTTAATTCCTCTTTTTTCTCTCCAGCTCTGTCTGTGTTTACATATTTACACTAGGGGGGGAAAAATCCCGCTTTTTCTTTCTCTGGGTGGATGAGGGGAAATGCAAGAGATAATTTCTGAGTGCCTGAATTGAAAAATCAATTATTTATTATTTCTAACAAAGTTCTTTAAGGAGCTATAGACACAGGGAAAGTTGACGTTAAACTCTACCTACCCACTACACCTCCTGTCTGCCTTTCCACCTCCCCCCCGTCCTCTCCCAAATGTAAGAAAATACCTATCCCGAGATCAGAGGAGATCGCGCTGGGGACCCACAGACAGCCCTGGGACACGGGCGCAGCTCGCAGCCTCCCCGCATCCCGCCTGGCCATGTAGGTCCGACACCCGCGTCTTTCACAGCCCCTCCGAAATCCTGCTCGCCGCTCTCGGTGCCGGCAGCCCGGAGAGCAGCTCCAGCGAGGGATGGAGCAGGAAGCCTAAAAACTCCAGTCTGCAGAGAGACCTCTAGTGTTTTTCTTTCTCCATGTCCTGGCAGAGTTCCTCCAAAGTGCAAATACACACAGAGCTCCCATTGTTTGCAGCCCTTCACAAGCCCACTGATCCTAATATGGAATTCAGCAGGAAACCCATGATTTCCTGACACACAGCAAGCTGGAGAAAGAAAGGAAAAACTCCATTAAAAACCTCCAGGCTCTCCTCCATGTTAGAAATGAAATGGAAAATGGAGTGGATTTAACAGGAATCCCTGATTCCTGCAGCCAAGCTGGAGGAAGGGAGACGCAAATCAAAGCCGCAGGCTGCTGATATTTTTTAAGTCGCAATAAATACTGAGAACTCCGGGGCAGGATGAGGATTTCCTGACTTGGACGAACGAGAAAGGACAGATCGCTTTTTTATGATATTCCTCTCTGTATATTTAATTTATTCACCTCGATGATTCTCTTGACTGATCTGGTAATTGTTAGAAGCGGCTGTGACAGCCTGGAAACATTAGTATGATTTCCTGAGTTTGAGATTTGCTGCCCCCCCCTCCAAACTCAGGAAAAGTCAATACAATCGCACTTCATTTTTCCTTCATGTGCACTTGGAAGTCCTGGGAGCAGCAAAAGCAGCGGCAGCGGCGGCAGCAGCAAGAATGAACTGCAAGGAAGAAGATGTCAACTGCACTGATGGGAGCAGCAATAACACGAAGAAGATGTTAAAATGCGTGGTGGTTGGGGACGGTGCAGTCGGGAAAACCTGTTTGCTGATGAGTTATGCCAACGATGCCTTCCCAGAGGAGTACGTGCCCACGGTGTTTGACCACTATGCAGGTAAGAAAGTGCTTGAAAAGAAATTTAATGGAGAGCTGCAGGAGGGCCAGGTGGGAGGTAAAGGAAGATCAAGGAGAGGAGAGGACGGTTCAAAGGGAATGCATGGGTTACTTCTTGTCCGGGAGTGAGATTTGGGCCTGGATGGGAGCCAGGCAGCTTAGATGGCAGCTCATACATTTGGGGCAATGCAGGATTTATTCAGAGAACTTATTTGTTTGCTTCCGATTTTTATTTTGGTTTCGGCAAATAAGCAGTGTTAGGGATGCAATTAAATCCACTGGATTTGGGGGACAACAAATATAATTCAGCCTCCATCGACTTGTATTCTGGGTTTGTTTCTGATATTCTGAAGTTCTGAACTTTGCATGCTTCAGTTATGATGAAGACTATATATATACACATAAAAATATATGCTGTCGGTGATCTTGTGCCTCATGGCAAATGATGCATAAATTACAATATTTATATCCTATTTAAGGAGTAATCTTTGGGAAAACCAGCATCGTCTCTTTCAGTGCTGTTAGAATATAACTCTCTTTCAGAGACATTTGCTAGTCCATCTATAAACAGAATTTAATACTATAACTTGATGGTAAGGAAAGCAGAAGCGGTGATTGGTTTCAGTACTTTATGGTGAAGGAATTTCTGGTATAAGAAAAAAATAGGAACATAATGAAGATCATGGATGATGTTCACTGCATCACTGTGCAAAACAGACCCACAGATTAAGCACAGTATTCGCAGGCCTCTTTCTGTAGTAATTACTTACTTTACCCAGCTGTGTCCAAAGTTACCACGCAGATGGTGCGATAGGCTAAAACTGTTGCTCAAACTTCTGCTTAAATTGTCCTATCCCAGATTCTGCTGGTTTTCTTCTCTCACTGCTCCTTTGGCTTACAGTTGTTGTTGTTTATGAGATCCCTGAAAACCAGGTTCTAGCAGCACTATAAAACTCATTGCTTATCTTGCAGCAGCAGTTGGAGTTTCCCTCATTCTCTCCCCACCTCCTTAAAAACTGAATTTTCATGGCGTGGCTTATCATAGATTTGGTATTCTGTAATGGGAAAATCTCTGTTTTCATTCTGGCTTCGTGTCAGGTTTAGCAGATGAACTGGCCAAACAAGAAAGCTGTGTAATTGCAGAATCTGATCCATGGAAATGTGAAGACCTTTTCCTCCACAAGAGTGGGCAGCGTCACTTCTAATGCAAGCAACGCTCCCTTTCCTCTACCCTTCCCACCAGACAGATTAAATGACTGTTTCAGAAAAAAGCCTTTACCCAGACAAGATACAAGAATATTGCACGGTGCAAATAAGTACCTCCATGAGCCAAAAACCCTAAGGAAGTCTGGCTGCATGAATTTATGTCTTCTATTGCAACAGCACCAACTTTCCCATGATAAGCTGAAATCTGATTGTCCCTCAGAGCCTTGCTCCCTAGCAATACGCCGGTCCCAGCACCCGCTGCCCTTCACTCTCTCCCGTGCCCTGCGAATACCTCTGCATATGGAAAAACCTGTACGATAGCCGGTACCAGACCATGTCTGCGTTGGCCTGTGGGCTGGGTGGTTTTGGCGTGAGCGTGGGGGCACGCGTGTGCGCACGCCCGTAGGCGCTGATGCCAGGCAGGCAGGCTGGCGCTGGGGGGGACACCGCTCCGGGTTTCTCTTCCCTACCCAGCCGCAGGTGACTCGCGGGGACTTGCTTTGATTTCGTTTCCTCTCTGTCAGAAGTGGTAGAAATTGCCAGTGGGCTCTAAAGTTAGTGAGGGAGAGGAGGGCTGAGAGAAGGACGGGAAGATGAAGATTCTCGCTGCGTAATCCTTATTTCCTTAGGGTGCCAGGTAAAAGCAGTATGCGTGCACTTTTAAATCAAGCTACATCTTCAGGGTTTGAAGATTTAGACCTCTAAATTATCTCCAGCTATTCTTATTTGCCTTCTTAACTACTATAGCACATAAATATAAACCAAGAATGTTTTCAATGAGAAAGTTCAGAAAGATAAGGGGAAAAAATAGCTCTGTATCTTAACTTGCTATTCTGAGACAAACCCTGTCCAGCGGCAGTGGTCAAAACTAGCACGGATCAAAAATGGAATTTCATTTTTTTGAAAAATCCCATCGTTTATTAAACCAATTTCACTACAAAACTGCACACAGAATTGAGCAGTGGAAATTACTTCTGGAGCAGAGTGCTGGAAAAAATCCCACTCATAAAATATAAAAATATTACATGGCATAAAGTATAACACAACCTATTTAAAATACTGTGGGTATTGAGAGAGAAAAGAGCTCACTTGGAGCAATCTTACCCCAAGCTTACAGCCTTTAGGATATTCTGTTGCAACAGCCCGTTCCACATCTACCTGCCCATGGTCAAGAGGAGAGGTGGCACGGCAGTACCACGGGCACAGCAGTACCACGGGCATCGTCATGCCACAGGCACCACGGCACACAGGGAGGCTTCGCGCGTGGGCAGATCCTGCAGGGTCATTGAGACTCTGGAAAATCACATTTGAATTTACCCCAGGGAACTGGTTTGTCTGCCCCTGCCCTTGCCCCTGCCCAAACCAACTGCTTCAACTTTCCCAAACAAGCCGAAACTGTTTGATTCAGTTCTCCTGTGCTGGAAATGCTCAAAAGCAATTAATTGCTGCAGATTTTGCAAAGCTACACTTTCCATTGAAGGTTTTCCACCCAGGAGTTATTACCAGCAGTGGTGTGTTAGCAAGCGCTTCCTCTTGCCTCACTGGGTCACAACCTGGTTGTGAGTCCCAGGGCATTTACCAATTTCCTTCTTTCTAATGGAAAAAAGTGGGGGGGTGGGGAGGGAAGCATTAAAAGTCGAGGATTCCAGTGGTGATCTCAGAGCAGTTTCTCACTGCCGCGACTCCAGCGACTCGGGAGAGACAGTGATGCTATCCAGCCCAGCATTGGGAAAAGCTCCAGATGCACCATTGCCGTGGCCAAGGCGTTAACCGTTCACGGCCCCGCAGCACCAGCCACGTTTCCTTGCCCTGCTGCGTCGGATCTTTTTAGTTCCTTCCCTGGGCAGGTTTTCATGGCACAGGTGAAGCAGGTGAACATACTGCCAAGGGTGGCCCAGAGGAAGCGACCGGCGTTTCAGAGGCCTCAGCTCCAACAGTATTAGATCTATACGGTACTTATTCAGTGCCTTTCACATGAAAGGGCTTGAAACCACTTTATAAAGTTTGGGCCCAACCTGCATCTAAGAAAATCAAAGGCAGTAGATGTATTTCACCCGGGGAAGGAACAGGCTTCCTGCAGATAACTCGCACAGCATTTACAACGCAGATCCGGCGGTGCCTGGGATGAAAGGCTGTTGGTGTTTCACCATGTATGCAGCTGCACTGTACAAAAGTCCAAACCAGTTATTAGCTCCGCACTAGTAATATTCTGCCACAGATTTCACCCACAGTCCACAAAAATGAACTTGTAGAGGGCCTGTTGCCAGGGTTGGGATGTGATGGATGTAGAGTAGGGTCAGAGGCAATGCCAGACAGATGGGGAAGGCGAATTTGTTACTTGGATATGAAAATGGTTTCTTTTGTTGGGTGCGTGGAAGTTTACGAGTCTGGTTATTTCTCAAGGCATTTTGAAGAGGTTTTGCTGGAGGCCAGAGCCCTGAGTAGGTTTCCTTACCTTTGGTGAATTTCCAAGCCCCACACTGAAAGGGTTTAGCCACGAGATAAATGGCTATTTCTGGGGCAGGCGAACCAAAGTGCTATCCCAGTGACAAACAGGATACTACTGGCAATAAGTGTAACAATGGGGACTGTTTGGATAGTGAGTAGATGCTTTAACATGCTGGTTCCATTCCGTCTTTTGAACATCAAATGCTGTTTTTCCGTGAGCAAAGGTCTCTCGGCCAGGGTGACTTGTATTGTGTCTAGCCATGTGAGGTTATAAATGTTTAATTAGGGCTGAGGTTGTACCAACAAAAAAATTCAATCCAACTACTGGCAGAATTGGTTTAATAGCACCAAAATTAAATGGCTTGGTCTGTGAAACACAGAAGGGAGATCTGTGTTATTTGTTACTTAGGCAGCCACCGAGCATCCCATTTGATATTCATGAACCTTAAAAAATCAGCAATTTTTAGCATGAAATTTATTCACCTTAAAATTTATATTCAGGCTTCCTAGAGAGGTGGTCAATGCCCCAAGCCTGTCAGTGTTTAAGAGGCACTTGGACAATGCCCTTAATAACATGCTTTAACTTTTGGTCAGCCCTGAAGTGGTCAGGCAGTTGGACTAGATGATCGCTGTAGGTCCCTTCCAACAGGAACTATTCTTTTTTATTCTATTCTATTCTATTCTATTCTATTCTAAAAGTACATTTTTTTTTAATGTAAAAAACCTCAATGATTGCGGGACGTTACCAATGCCATGCAACTAACTTGGCCCACTGTGCAGAAAAAGGTGAATGGACTCATTAGATGATTGAAGGCTAAGGTGAAAAGGATGGTGAGTCTTAAACTGTCTAGTTCAGGCATAGCACATAGATGAATGTCATACAAATAGGTTCAGGAGCCAAAGTTGCATTCTTTGTAAATAAGAGAGGTCAATCCCTCCAAAGGAGAACTGCAAAGCATCTGCACTGAAGACATAAAGTGGATGGCGTAAATATGTCCCTCCCTCCCCTCATGTGTCGGCACAAACTGGCAAACATTTATAAATAGTGAATCCATTTGAAAAAAATTAGCAGTGGCATGTGATCAGCTAATGAATAGCATACAGAATAGTTCAGCCATGACTGAAGCTCTGTAAATTAAAAGCAATATAGAAGAAGACAGCCGTTAACTACTGTTAGGAGACACATTTTTTGTTCTTTAGTGATGAATCAATCTAATCCGTCTGACTTTGCGCTGAAGGGGGCTGGAGCGCTCACCGGTCCCGCAGAGCAGTGATCCCAACCTTGCTGGCCAGGCAAGCTGTGCGGGAAGGGAGAGTCTTCTGCTCTGGCATTTTTATTAGCATAGGAGCAGTACTACTGCTCTTGCCCGGAGCAGTCAGCTTGTACCTGTGCAAATCCATAAATCTATTATCTTCTGCCCGTATGCCACAGCACTGACTGAAATCCCTGTTCCTCGTGTCCTCCCACGAAAGAGAGCGGTTGGAAGTGGGCTGTCACTGATCATGGGCCTGCCCATGGCTGGCCACTCTCAGTCCTGGGGCGGGCAGGAGCACCCAAGGGAGACTGGGACCACCCTGACATCGTCAACGGGCCATGCACCAAGCAGCTTTGCCTTGCAGCTCTCCCCATGGGGGAGGAACCACCAGCCAAGACACGGCAGAAACCAGATGGGAGCTGTAACATCCCAAATTTCTCCAGCTACAAGCACAAGAGCACATCTGTCCACACTTCTGATGTGCTAGTTGTTTTTAATTGATTGCTAATACACCCTGGTTTTGACCCATGGTGCGTAAGCAATAACTTAAACCCCATACCATCACTTTTTTCCCCTGTTGAAACTTTACTAGACAGGAAGAGACTGCCCAAGGAGATTCGCAATTTCTGCATGGGTGCTGCCGTGGGAGTCTTCACACTACCACATTCTTGAGACAGTTGTCTCCTATAAACAGTCTTGGTAGCACATTAGAGAAACCCTTCATGCACTGTTTGGGGTCATTAAACTGAAAGAGCTATAAATAGCACTGAAAGAGAGCTGTGATGTTTATTTGCATGGATGTTTGCAGTGAGGGATTTTTCCTTTTAATGTTCATCCAATTTTGATCGTACAGATTTGAACTTTATGCTTGAGACAAGAAAGCATTGACTCTTTTAAGGTCTGGCTCTTTAGACTAACAGCCACAGAATAGATACAATAGGATAGATACGTTCATTTTGCCTCTCAGGAGCTAAAAGGACTTCTCTGCCAATCTTCCTGGTATCATCCAGAATAAACCAGGCATCTCAATAAAACATTCAAGGTATGACGCAACAGAAACCCACCAGTGCAATTCAAAGGTTTTCATGGCTGTTTTTTTTGAAGATAAATTTTACAGAACCACTAATCCTTAGGCTCCCCACAGAAGGTTTAATTCTGTGTCCTGTGTCACGTAAGCCAGAGGAAATCTAGTGATCCTCAGGCTTTTTCACATCCAGGAAGCCGAGACAGTCTTTATACCAAAAAGGTGCTTTTTGCCTGAATCACCACGGTTATTCCACATTCAGATGAAACAGGCACCATATACACCCCCAAGCGCCTTAAGACCTTTTCCTTCTGAAGGTGTTTTACGGTATGTGAAGACTTGAGATAACTATCGCTCGTATCTCTCTTCCTCACACACATCCCTGTATTGTCCTGCGGGTGCACAATCCACTTGAAGCCCGTGGAGACAGAGGTGTGTGCATGCTTTGTGATCCCATTTACTCGGGGCAGATTGCTTCTGCAGCGGTGCTCCGAGCGCTGTGGTGACAAAGTCCCTGTTGTCCCCTGGTGCTGCTGACATGCAGCTGTGGCTGGGGAGGAGCCTGCAGCACCTGAGCTGCTGCCTACCTTTGCCTCTGGCTCTGCTAAACAGCTTCTCTTTGTACTATTGCCATTCCTGGTTTGATTTTACACCGACAAAAGCTTTATGCTACAAAGAGACACAGAAGAGCTCTGCGTCAATCCCTCCCGTACCCACCAGCATCTTGCTGATCACCCAGGACTCAACTGACAGCCCAGAAGCTGCTGCAGCCCGATGCTGAGAACTGATTTCTTCATCCAGTATCAGCAGTCAATGGATGTCCGTGTGCGTCAAGCACAGCAGGGGACAACACTGCACCATGAATAACATTTACAGTCTAAAAACTAGATGCAGACAGTAAGCAAACTGCAACGCACATCAGGAAGGATAGTGCCAGGAATTAGAGGAGTAGATGAAGCAGCCATCTTACTTTATCCAGACTTATCCACCCTAAATTCCACCTAAGCCCCTCTGTCTACTATTTGGTATTAGCTATGTGGTGTTTGAAAAGCAATAGGAAACACAAAGAATACTAAGCAAGGAGTTAGGCCATTTGAATGTGTATTGGTGGTTCGGATGTAGAATGATGGGATTTTTTTAAGGTCAGCCACAGTCCTGAGGGAACAGGTTGGAAAGATGCGAAGGTCGTACGGCTCAAGAAGAAATATTTCTTTGCATGGTATGTGATTAACCCAAGGAACTTATCACTGTGCAGAAGTTACTGAGGACAAAATTTTAACAAGGTTTGCAAAAAGGGAGGTTGGACCAGATATCAGGGAGATTGAGTGTTATCATAAGCTCATGAAAAAGACTTCTGCAAGAGATAATAAAATGTGAGTTGACATCACCTTCTGTTAGAGGCCAGGGTAAGACCTAAATTTGGTCTGATGAACGGCAAATTATGTTAAATCTGCTCACTGCTACATCAGAGATGGGGACTTGACTCCCTGGACTGTGAGTTTGGCCCAATCCAGCACTCTTGTGCTCAATGCTGTAGAAGGGGACTTTTTGGAATGATTCTTCAAACAGATTTTGAAATTTTGCTTATGCACCAATGGACTGCTGCAAAGAGACATGGAGGGATTTGTCCGGAGCACATAAAAGTTTACTGGTGGAAGCGATGAGAAAATGACTCTTTTTTTCTCCATGACTCCAAGACAGCCAGTCTTAGTCTTTCCCTCCCCTTCTAACCAGCGTAACATTGCAGGAGGTGACATCAGCTGAGGAAACCAAAACTGAAACTGTGACCTCTGGCTCTTGAAGGACAATCTCTACAGCTTGAACTAACAATCACATCCTTTATCTTAAAATCAATAATTGACTCAGGACGTGTGGCCAGCCATCCACCCCAGGGGGCAAAGCCACTTACAGGTGGTGCCAGACCAGGTACATGTTGACAGCCAGGCAGATGCTTTTCAACAGCAGATGCTCCACATGTAGGAAACAAAAACAAAAACTTAGCAAAGAAGTCTAAACAACCAAAATTCCTAGACATGTGCAAACTTCTTCACTTCTGCAGGACATGGCAGTGTTTTTACTAAGTCACCGTTACGATGGCTTAGTTATTGATTAAGTCAATGCAAAAGGCCTCTACTAAAACTTCCCTCTCATTTTCTGTTCTCTTGATAAAACGTGATACCTTGCTGTCCGTACTACTGATACACATCGTTGCTACCATGCATCGCTGTGTATGTTTTGCCCTGCAGGCAATGTCTTTCCTATGTTCTAACTTTCCATTTGTTATGGCCAGACCTAATGACATCATGGAAATGGCAAGGGATGAGGAAGAGCAAACATATTTCCTTCAATTGTTCTGTTCAGACAAAGTCATTAAACAGTCATGACATCTCCTGTCAAATTATTATTTATCTTTGCAATGAAAAAAATCCAAGTTATTATATTTCTAGTCTGCTTTTAAGAATGATCACTCACCAGTCTCCTGTTAGATATATTTTTCTTGTACCTCAAGCTATGGGTCTTCCAGCTAAGTCAGGGAGTAAGTTACTGAGGAATGAAAGCTTTATGAATTGTCACCCCAAGTTTTAACCCAAGAGGCACTGAATGAATGAATTCTAGATTGCAGTTATGAACTGGTATTCATCTCTCTTTTTTTCCCCAAATAAGATCAGAGAAAATGGGTTTTAAAATAATTTCTAATAATTAAAAGCTAAAAAAAATAAAGTGAATTTACCCTATTTATTGCCAAGCATTATTCACATTCAAACTCAGAAATGGCTCACCCAAGACAAGCTGTGCTACCAGCAGCCTTGCCTGAATGCAGGGACTAGACCTTACGTGCAACTTCTACATGTGCTAAAATGCTCAAGCGCCATTCATCAGCCGATGACTTTCCCATGTACCCAGGTGGACAGAAAAGCTCTCCCAGATCTGAGAATGAATCATTACACCTCACTGCAATCCCGAGCACCATCCGTCGTGTCTCAGCAGTGAGGACACAGCCAGGTGAGCGTAGCATGAGGAAGGACCCAATGATACAATCCAGCCATGTGGTTGCTACCACCTTTGGCTGAAATGGATGCAGATCTCATTATGCAGTGATGGCTTTTCCTTAGTATTTGTTCCGTAGCATGCATGTTCATAGATTTATCACCAAGAGCAAAACCTTCTTCTTAAATAGATATCACTGTGGGCATGGTAAGTCATCATATGAGAGTAGGCAAGATGGCTCAGCAAGGTCCTGGGGGACACAGTGCCATCTGCACCCTGCGGCACTTGCTGGGAAGTGGTGTCCCCAGCTAGTCGCTGTAGCCAAAGTGGTGTATTTGGGATCCCAGGGAAGGGGAAGGCATGAAAGACCACGAGAGCTTGGTATTTCAGCTAGCACCGTTCCCCAGACTTAGTGTGGGTCCAGTGCACCAGCAAATCCAGCAGTGGGGTTGCCCCAGGGTTGCCCTTCTGCCTCGGGGACTGGCAC
Source organism: Phoenicopterus ruber ruber (assembly GCA_009819775.1). Lineage (NCBI taxonomy): Eukaryota > Metazoa > Chordata > Aves > Phoenicopteriformes > Phoenicopteridae > Phoenicopterus > Phoenicopterus ruber. Next base: position 8,567,956 of record CM020219.1, read on the forward strand.
GGCAATGAATCCATAAATATGAAACGTGCCAACCAGCCTCAGGGGAAGAGAAGGCTGGAAAAACCATTCACTGACAGGAGAAGCACTGGGAAAAAACGAAAGAAAACCCTCCCAAAGGAGGGAGGTGGACAGCTGCAAAAATATTCCCAAGCACAGTGGCACAGCAGGCACAGTCAGGAGGGTGATGGCTTGGGAGCAGGGCGGGAAGAGCAGCGCAGCGCCGTACCAGGATCCTCACCTCTGGTGCAGGACAGTATGCAAGTGTATCATGGAAACAGCAGTCCCAGTGAGGAGCCCAGGAGCCAGCGCTTAGGCGTCTGAAAGAGTTAAAGAGGACTGTGCAGAGGGGCTGGATAGAAAGGGCCTGCCACAGTGCAGGAGGATGCCTGAGATGACTCACTAAAACTACTTTCCAACCCCTGCAATTCTGAGGGGACGGAGGCCACGTCTCTTATTAAAGACTCTCTGGAACAGACATCCAGCTATAACTTTGAAGTAATGATATTAACAGTATCTGGTAATGCTCGGCTTTCTGCGGACTTTAAGGAAAAGAACAGCTTCAGCAATGAGTGGGAAAACATACATGTTCAAACATAACATTAATTTCTGTCCCCTGGGAGACGGGACAAAAAGAGCATCTATTTACAATAATAATGTTGCTTTTCTGAGAACAGACCATAAGAAAAATCCCATAAGGTTGGAAAATGTGTTTTAAGTTCACAAACTGTCTCATGCTCCAGCTCCAGAGTGGGCAGCCGTCCAGCTGCTGTGAGCAGCAATGTCCTCAAAGGCCAGACCCTCCCCGTCTCGGACGCTCTCGGTTTCTGAGCAATCTCCCCAGCTCCATTTCGGAACTGGTTAGCTTACCTCGGTGTGTTTTCATCCAATAACTAGGCATAGAGTCGACGTCTTTTTCTAATTTTGGGGGCCCAGTTGCTTGAGACCCTGTCCGTGAGCAGCAGAAACGCAAAGGCCTGATTTTTCATTTAAAAGTGAGGCGTTTCCACCAGGGAAACTCAACTCTGGAACAAATTCACACTGAAAATGTCTCCTGAGACCGTTTTATGCTCTATATATCAAGCAATGGCTTGTGGAAGTAATGCCCAGGACTTCGTGTTGTCCATTCAAGCTCGGATGAGAGCGCTGCTATTGACAGCTTGGGTTGCATGATCCCACTTCCCAAATGGCTCCATACGGGCACACAAACTTCCCTGGGGGCTCAGGGTCTATATACATACAGATTACAAAATGCCTCTAGAGAGGTATTTTGTAATCGCGTCTTTATTTTTGGTGAGTTATAACGACACATAGACCTTTTCAGCTATGTCAAAACAGGAAGGATACTACGGAATTGCTTGTAATTTCTTTCTAGTTTAATCCCATTTTTGCTTTCTGAAAACTTGCCATTAAAATTTTCAGCAAAAGCATGAACAAAATCTAGGAGGGCGTTTGTATGCTCTTACTTAAGCTCTTAGAAAGACCTTTTACCTTCACAGTGCTGCTTTGCTTTGTTCTATGTATGTAACCAGTAAATCTCAAAATTCAAGTACAATTCTCTTCATCTCATTGCCTTCTAGTTACTGCTCAGAATATTTTAAGCCTGTTCCAGGAATACAAGGGAGTAACATCTCTCATTAAAAAATATATGTGAAATACAGCTTTAAGAGAGTAATTTTCCAGGAATACCATCCATGAAAACAGGATCAAACTCAAAATTAAAAGGGGAGTTCATATTCCAAAAAATATTCAGCTAATCTGCCAGAAACCAGGCCTTACGGAAGAACTCCAGATTAGCTGAGCCAGTCCATGATATCATTAACATGGAGAATTTCCCTTGCCATGCATAGAAATATTCTCTGATGGAGTGTGCCACTTGGAGATCTGCTGGGAATTTACCTAAAGCATTCAGTTTGGTTCAAGTCCAGAGGGGTGAGGTTGCTGTGGTTCTTGTTATTTTAATATTTTAGAGCATTAAGTGCATTTTCTCCCTCTACTCGTCCTCCTGGGAAACTGCTAAAATGGTGAAATAATTCATTCTTCCACTATTTGAAGCATATTGCCCAATTTATTTCTTTTCCTGTAAAGAGCTCCTTGTAGCAATACCTAAGTCCCTCCTGATGCTTCCAAGGAAGGAAGAAGCAACGGGGAGTGTGAATGCAGAATGAGGTCCCCAATCTGAAGTAATGTTTGACAGAGGAAATCTGTGCCAAGAAAATGGCGGAACGGGAATAACTTGTGTTGTCTCCATATAGTGCTGCCAACTGGGTTTCTCTCCCCCTGCCCTCTATTTAAATGCACGAACGTGAGAGATTTAAAAAAAAAAAAAAAAAAAAAAGTCTTGCGACAATTTTGCAAGGAAAATAGTATTTCGAGACTATGCCCAACAGGGTGGAAACTCCTGAGGACGCAGGGGAACCTTGTCCCTTGCTGAGTGCATTCACAGTATGTCATGGTGAGGTGCATGAGACAATTCATACAAAGACAGCCTGACTAGAGAGCACCTTGTACCTTCCATCACATTAAGTCCTTCTGCCTCTTGATCCTCTTTCTGCTGTTCGCTCCACCTTTCAGAACGAATAGTTGCATTTCCTTTTCTTGGTATTTATTTTCCACATTTCTTTTTTCTCAAAGAATAGGGTCTTCCCACCTGAAATGTTAGAGAAAAAGAAAGACGGTTTGCCTTTCCAAAGCATACCTGGGTGCAGCATGGGGCATGGAGCTGGCCAGAACTAGATATGGGTCTTGCAGAGCCAACTCTGAGCCAGCTGGGTCCAAAACCAAACCACAGACATTGCACACATAGCGGCTGCCCCACAAGCACTGAGTGATAATTATTACCGTGCGGCTCTTCTGATTTCCTCAAGTGCTGCCGAGCTGGCGAGGGCTGCAGCCAGCCGGGGCATGGGAGCAGATGTTCTTGCCTTCTGACAGATGTCAGCTCAGCCCGATGGAAAATGCCATCTGAGATGAGTGAAAACCAACCAGCAGGATGGTAGTGGGACCACCCTGCAGTGACCACTATCCATTGGAGAGACCATCCAGCAGCTGACTCTTTCCTGGCAAACCCTTGCCACAGCATACCATAAAAGCATTATCTCAGCATTGTTTCTTGCGTGTAAGCTAGGGAAGGTCAAAAAAGCCAAACAGCTGCATGAGAAACAAAAAAAGCCCAAGAAAATAGGAGAGAAGAATTGGAGGAGGGCGGGAAACAAATGTATATCCTTGGAGAATGGAAGGGAAAGGTATGTTTAAGAGAAGACAGTCCAGAAACAATCCATAAACCATAAAACAAGTGACTTGTAACAACTATGTTTTGGGGGATATGACTCATGATTTTGAACTTTTGGGGTTAGCACAAGTTCTGGCCAGAGCATTTTTGACAAACTATCCCACCAGGAGAAAATGCTGATTCATGAAATTTGAAGATTTTTTAAATACTTGGAAGGACAAATTCTTGAGGTCCAGGGCCCTCTGGTTATTTCTGACAGTGCAGCAAGAAAGACCTAAATTGAAAACAAAATATCTGAAGGTTTTGTTTTCATTCCATTGTAAAATGAAAACAAATTGTAAAACCTCAGAAGTTGTCGCAAAGCTGAACTATCATCCCCCTGGCCAGTTCTAGTTGGTTACTGTTATTATCCATTTTACAGTTATTGTATTGTAATCATTATTATTCAAAGGCAGACTTACTTCCACTTCCTCTAAAAGAAATGTTTGTGCAACAAAGACAACAATTTCCAAGGAAAATGCCTCAAATAGCATGAGCTCAGGTGTGGGTTTAGGCTCTCTCAACGTGAAGAGCTGCAACGGTTGCAGAGAGAGGTTGGCAATCCTTGCAAGCCTTGGCAAACCTAACGGCAGAACCAGGCAAGCACTTAGGAAGAGAGAAAACAGTCTTTGAACTGAGTGTTACTCATTGTGTCTTTAATCTCTCTGGTACAGGCTACCTGCAGAGTCGTTTTTTCTCGTCTTCTCCTTTGATGACTTTCGTCATCACATTACTGGCTAATAAATCCAGGTTTCTAATTAGTAAGACCACATAGGTTTGATTTCCAGAAGAAGGAAGTTAGCCCAAGTGCTCTCAAAGGTTTTCAAAGTACATCTTCCCTCCGCCAGACACAATCTTGCTCCAGTGAGTCCCCAAAGTCAGTGACACTGGGACAAGGACTTCAGCCATGATGCCCAGTGGACGTGGAGGGAGGTGTCCGTGGCCGCATTCTAGTGATGCTGCTTGTAGATTATGGAGGAAATATACAGTGAAGGACCTGATTGCGAGCTCATGCCATACTAAGTTAGGAAGGACACCACCATGGTTAGGGGAATTAGGTTGTGTGCAATTAGTTTGAACTAGAAATTCAACCTATATTCCAGCTTCTGAGATCATTCACTGCTGGGTCACTTTCAGGATCCCCCCCATACAGCTGCATTTCATTATCTGTCACGTTAACATACCAAGCCACTGCTATTTGATAGAAAGGATTCATTTCATCAGCCAGAAGCTAAAACGGTCTGTCCTTCCCAGGAGCTTCTCAACAGAGGGTTCAAAATCCTGTCTTAGTGTGAATTACATCTGACCTGAGGAAGCTCATTTGGGGTGTCTGAGGACCACTGAATTTCAGATTTCCTATATGGGCAACCCTTTTTAATGCGCTCCTGCTGTGAGCTGTCAGGCAAGAATAAAAACAGAGCCATCAGAGGTAATGAGAAGGCACTACCAATGGTGCCTAATGGATTTTCTTCCTTAGAAGAGCTGGAAGCGTAACCTGAAAAAGTCTGGTTTCATTTCCCAGAGAGCATGGTGGGTGTGGATACCTAAAATTAGATATAGTTGCTATTAGCTGTAAATATTTATGCCTATTGCCATAATACATAGCTTTTAGCCTGATGATCTTCAGTACGAGGAAATCACTGTAAATATATTTTGATATTGAAAACGGAGGAAATAATAGATTTTCAGGCAATCCTTTTCAAGGTTAACTACGCTCACACAAACTGCCGGGTTCATCTGGTTTTGGAAGACTCACAGAGCTGAGGCCAAGCAAATCTAAGTCAGGAAACCCTTGAAGTGAAGGAATGCGTGGCATACAAAAAAAGGGCAACAAGTAGATTAATAAAATAAGTGAAAGAAGCAGATAATTTCCTTAATACATTTCTGTGCAAACTGCTAAGCTCCCAGGAAATCAGAACGAAGATATTTATGACACACAACAGATAATTTCTCAAGAAGGAAATATCAATTTCCCCTTATATATTTGCAGGAGATGCAAGGAAATGTTCATATATTAATAATTGCGTGATTTATTTTTGTCAAAGGAAGCCTTATTAGATTACAAAGAAGCCATATGTTTGGGGAATTTTTTTCCGAAATTTTTTTCTTTCCTATATTAATTTATATAAGCAGTTAGAGGAGTGCCTATAGTTTCCACTTCAGGGAATTTTCCTCCAAATCATTTGCACAGATGCCTGTTGCTAAGCAAAGACAACAGTCCTAATGCCACTCATCATTTCACAGATGCAACCCCTGTTAATTACGGGGGCTAGTAAATAAGCTTTATTTCTCTCCATGTTTTTTAATAGTATATACAGAAGCAAAAGAGGTTGATCAGCAGGGGAATACAGCTGCCATCTTAGCGTGGGGCAGGGGCACTCCAATGTTGGAAAATCTCCCATAGTCTTGCTTAGAGAAAGGCGGCTCCACCATAATCCTGGTAAGGGCCAGAGTTCACCAGTAACAATAAGAGAAAACAGTAACAGGAACCAGAAAGCCAGGGCAGATCAGGCAAGATAAACACCAGCTTGAGAAAACGTGCAAAGCCCAGAAGGAGCCTGGACCCTGGCATTCAGGCTGTGCGATAGAGTCGCTCCCGGGGTAGAAAAAATGTAGCTGGCTGGAAGACTCTTCTCTCTTGTCTGGGCACCTTGGGCCCAGATGTGAGAGGATGGAAAATCTCTCTCTCAGTTATGAAAACTTAGGTTGGAGTTTTTGAAGCCACCTGGTAGAGCTGGGGACTCCATTCAAATTCAATTTGAAAATAAGGATTTTGAGTTCCTTGGAAAATGCCCTCCCCTCATTTTGATTCCCAAGAGGTTCAAATCTCCACGTTCAGCTTCCTAAGATGCTGAAGGTTCCCAGTTCCTCCATTGCCCACGGTCTTGTTGCAGACATCAGGGTCTTCTCTCCAGGACGGCAGCAATCCCATCCCTCAGCACCCACCCCATTAGTTTATAAAATGGCTCATTCATATGCTCATTAAACCTTTGGCGATGGAAGAACAAGCACTAAGTAGGAGTCTTGGTATCAGAGACTCGTAGTAGCTGTAGAAGATGTTAGACATATCGCAATTTTTGCAATCACCCATTTGGAGGGAAGACCACAAATTCCCTTAGCTCAGCAAAAATATATGGTAACTGGGTGATGATCACTGACACTGGGAGTGCAATGGATACACTCCAGATGTCTCTTCAATGTCTGCTGGGATTTATATCCGCCCATTGACAGATGGGAAACCTCAGTTCTGAAAAAAAAAAAAAGATCTATGGGCTGAGTTTATAGTAAGGTAGCCAAGACCAGAATTTCTCTCTATTTGTTTGTCATCTTGCTATTTCTAGAAATGCCTCCCTCTGCCCTCTTGGAACACCAGAGTGTGTATTTCCCAGACGTGTAGCTGGCTTAAAAGAAAACAGATCTTAAACTAGGAAGAAGTAAGCCTATGGAGATCAATATGTCGGAAGGAACAAGGGTGGGAAAAACTCCAGAGAAAAATGTTTATGAAGGAAAGCAAATTTGCTAGAAGAAAACTCTGCAGTTTGCCATCACCCACATACCCTCGGGTAAGGAGAGAGCTTTGTCGCAGTGAGTGAACAGAGGCATACGTGGCAACACAGGCTGAGGGACTGTTCAGAAGGACACGGCCCTGCAACTATTCTTGAAAGTATTGTTTCGCCTTGTTAAAGAATTACAAAGCGAATGGTAAGCTTATGATGATGAAATGATACCTAGGATCAAATTAACTTGTCCCCACTGCTTTCCTGTGATTACAAGAAGACATATATTTTTTCCATGACCAGCCCCCAGATGACTTTAGCAGTGGCTTTCTGGATGCCAGCCCATCACTGACCAGGTACGTCCTGCAAAGCGTCTGACTTAGCAGGGAGTCTGCTCAGACACCCCAGCTACCTTACGAATTAACAGTAACAATTTAGTATTTCAATGGAAGGAAAGGAATTTGAAGACGTATATAGGCATACATTTCCTGATGGTTTTTTCATCTTAATCTCTCCAGAGGGTCTCAGCAGTGGGAGATGCATCTGTTTTCCAGAATCAGCTCCCAAACTCAAAGCCCGAAGATCCTTCTTGTGCAGAGGAATGTTGCTGTTCAGAAAGGGCAGAGGTTTTGAGAAACCTCTTTGTTCTGAAATCCTCTTAAAACCAATCCAAACCAGTTTCTTAGTGGTCCTCAGTGGTGTGGTATGAACAAGATTTAAGCCTCATATCTTTGCCATTTGCTCACTGCTTTCCCAACTGAAATGGCACCAGCTGGCCATTATTATTTCACACTCTGGAGGGTTCAAATGTTCATCAACTCTCTGATTCTGTGAGCTGTCATTACCAAGAGCAAGAGAGATTTCTGGGCTGTTTGGTCAAAAAACACACTTCGTATAAGAGCACAGCGTAATAATGCATCCACTGCCTAATGTTAAACAATTCATTGCACACTATTGAATGCTTAAAAATAAAATGAACCACTGTTATTTTAGATGATCTTGATCATTAAAGCCCTGCGGGCAGCAGGCATCACAGCAGTTAATAGTAACAGTATTTAATATCAAGGAGTAGGGTATATTAAGTAAACATTAAGTTCAACCCATAAACGGTCTCTAGTATAAGCACAGTAATACATGAGAGCTCACGGGTTTTATACAAAAGCAGGTTTGTGTCAATACTCACATTTTATTTGGAGGGAAACGCTGGCTTTGGGAGGGTCACACAGCTGCAGGGCAGGAACCAAGGCCAAACCATCTGTGTCATGGACCAAAGCTTTACCCACAAGCCGCCCCGCCTGCCATCCCGTGTGCACACGAGTTGCTCCTGCCTTTATTTGTCACCTGGAAGAGTTCAAGGTTTAAGCCCTGTTTCCTTTGCCAAAACACTTCCCAGCCGGCCATATACGTTGTGATTGCTTCTCTCTTTGTTTCAATGTCTGTTCATACACACGGATTGAAATCCAGCCTGCTGAAGGCAACATGCCTGTTGTGGTGGTCGGGATGGGGATTTCATCCTCTGCCCCAAAGCCTTTCCAGCTGGGCAGCCAGGCTTTCTGTTTACTCCTCTTCAGGCTGTTTCTCACAGCCTGGCTGAGTCCGTGCCCACACGAGGGATGTCGGAGACCACTGAAATCTGTCCTGAGGGAAACAGCAGAAATACAGGATAACAGAAGATAGACCGTTGCAAGCTCACGTGCTTTCTGCCACTAACACCCACCCTCCACGTCTACCTGCAAGAGTTCATTCAGCCCTCGTGCAGGTGTACGCGTATGTTTCCCTCCACACATGTCAGGAAGCCCAACCCTTAGGAAAGTCCTTCCCATAAGTATGTTATCAGACATCTGGGCTTAAACACTAATTCAAGATAAGCACACGCTTGCGTGTGTTGCTGAAACAACCCCAGAATGAGGAAAGTCTGAATTACGCAATATGAAAAAAATATTCTCCATTTATTAAGCGTGTCTTGACAGTACATAAAAAAATTCTAGAGCTTTCTTCTTGGCCAAATATTTCTCCCACTTCATACCATAGGTATGCTCCAATTGTGCTGGGAGCAGAATGGCAATATTATGACTCACTTCATATTGTAGGCTGGAAACACCATATTTTGTTCCAGAAAGAAATAGATTGTAGGCATAAGATGTAAAAGGCAGCTTTTTGTAAACTACACTCCAGTATATTCTGGAGCACATTTTGATCTGTTACACCATCCAGTCCCTCTTCAGCTACAGCCCTGGCTGTGCTTATTTTTAAATTTATAACTGTGCTGGGAATATAGCATGTCCAAATTAACTTACAGTGGTGAGTGAGGGAGTTAAATGAATTTTTTGTGTTTCCTCCCAGAGCAACTCTCATGGCAGTAATTGCTGCCACACACTTTTGCCATCAATTCAATGTTGTGTCTGTGCTGAAGCACTCAGGCACAGATGAAATGATGCTGTTCTTGTGTCTCATCAGGGCCCATTAAAGCGATCCAAACTTTTTTGTTTGTCAGCCTACAGGGAGTGGAAATGATCATCCTCCCCCGTTGGTTTTGCACGAATTACACCAAGACTACCATGGACTGAAGGTTTAGATACAAGTTTCTTTTGGTGATGGGGTGGGAGTGAAAAGCAAATTAATTCCCGGTGTTTAGCAGATGGTGCAAAATCCCTACGCTGTTTGGTACCAGCAAGTTTCATTTGTGACAATCCAGCCTTGTACCCTCTGCGTAGGCTCAGACACCAGCTACCATCACTGGCCCCGCCAGACCTGAGCTGGAAACTGCAGGAGGGCACATGGCAATTCCGAAAAAACATCTGCAGGGTTAGAAACAAACAGTACCTTGACCTGCAGCCTCTCTCACTAGGATCAAAGCTTTTTTAAATACCACTGCCATGTCTCAAAATCAAAGGTGCGTGGACTGTTGCTGATGTTTACACTGGAAGTGTCCTAAGCACTGACCACATTTTTCACTTGTGACTGGCAAAGTCCGTTGGCAGGGCTTTGAGCCACGCCGGCCAGCCTTGCTTTCTAGGTTTTGCCTTTTAAAGGATAGCATCAGTATACTCGTCTGGAGCTCACAGAAATCATGTAAAATGTTGGAGGTTCCCATATATCCAGGCCCAGCAGCTGAAAAGTACGTTTCCTTTCTGCAATTCAGATTTTATACCTGCGGCTCGTGTTTAACCACTGACCACCCTCCGCATGCCTTGACGACCATTACACATCAAAGAAACCAGCTCAGATAGGACAGTGCTGTAAGCCTCCGGCCCGTCTCGGCTTGGTTTCTAGCCAGAAATCCTTCCACCCTCCTCGACCGACTCAGCCCCTCGTAAGCCCCGAGCTTTACTGGGATCAGCTGCACCTGACGCTTTTGGCTGAGGGCCACATTCCTCGAGGGAACTCTGAATCCCCCAAAGGATCTGCTCCAAGAAGATATTTTTCCTCTCAGGAAACTGACAGTGCAGGACACAGGAGACTTCCTTCAGAGGATATATGCGCAGATAAAGCCTTAAAACTGTTGCTTATGTAGAACCAGTTGCATGGCACACAGAGGCATTTGGCTTTTGGTGGCAGCATCCTCGCCGGTGCAGAACCAGCAACGCCCGTCTGCCTCTGCAACCTGCACGCCTCTGAGAAAGCGCTGCGCTCGCGTGGGTGCAAACCGGGGCTGCACACAGCACCCACGTGAGCATGGGGAAGGACACCGGGGGATTAAAAAGACAGGGTGTCAGAGTGGAAGCACGTGTCCTGTAAGACCAGGTTGGAATTATTTCATTCTGTTTCAAATCAGTCTTCCAAAGAATGCTCCTGAAATGGGGAATGTCCCAGAAGGTCACAAAAATAATAGACAGTTTAGAAAATAAGGTCCGTAGGAAAAAGCTTCCAGTATTGCAAACATCAAGGCTGGGGATTGTGCGGAAAAAATAATACAGAGCAGCAAGGTAAGAGTCCAGAAGGAGCAGTGAGGAACAGAGAATAGGAAGCTCAGGGCAGAAGAAGACAATCCCTTTTTTCAGAAGTCCATACATACAGAATAGCCTAAAGGACCTCCAACAGCCCAAAATTTAGAACACAGGTTTTTGCTAAAATATATACTGTAATCTGTGGGCCAGCTGTAAAACTGAATGAACTGCCCTGTGAAATTCATGCGGCACAGTCATTGCAGATACACTGGTCAGAGCAAGCCTGGGCAGGGACTCGATGTTGGGTTCACGTGACCCAACAGCACGTCTTTACCTCCAAAAGTCATACCAGCTGGTTTTGTTCTGTTTATCTGGCCGAGTAAGAATCTGCAACAATATCCAAAAAAAGCCATTATACCCTCAACATACTGTGATGGTTGGAGAGTGCACAGGCACAGTAAAACACCCTTCACAGCATCCCTCCAGCCTGAAATCAGTGAACGGCTCAAGTAGAAGGGCATGTCTTTGATATCCCATTTGCTCTTGTTATAGCCTCTGGTTTTAAGTTTTAAACCTTCTAATAGTGTAATAATGAGCTTTCCATTTCTTTGCTGACGTGGTTGATGCCTGCAGGCTATTGAGTTCAAAAGCCAAAACACACAGACATAGAAAATTTGCTTCAGGGTTGAAAAAATATATATCCGATTGGAAGGGTGGGATTTAATTAGCCTTTGTTCTCCCCAGTCTCACATAAACAAGCACGCTCATACATCTCCCGGTACAAGGCAAGCAAAATCAAGAGTGCCTGCTCTAACTGGAATATTACTAGTCCCTGGTGGGTGGCAGGAACATATGGGCAAGTTACAAGGCTTGAAATTGAGGACTTTTTGCCTCACAAAATGTCCACGTGGATCAGATGAGAGATTGCCGCTCATTGAAAGCAATGCTGTGCACCGGGCCGGATCCTGCCAGCCTCAGTCGCGTGGGCCAGCATTTGCCTGTCCTGGGACTGCAGTTGTGTTCGGGGTCAGTTATCGGGATGCGGCGTAGAGGTATTTTGGTCTTCAGCTGTATTATTTGCCAGTGAGTTGTTCTCAACGAGTGTACAGTGACAACCTGTAGAGATTGATGGAAAATAAAACAAACAAACGAACAAACCCAACATGCCAAAATGAGTAATTTCCAAATCCTGTAGTGGATATGATCCATGAAATAGCTGTAATACGAAAAAAAAAAAAAAAGAGAGAGGATTAAAGAGTTTATCCATATCACTATATTGTAACCATATAATTATACATTGAAACACATATTCTGCCTTTGTAAAATTTCTGGTGTCATTCCTCAGCCATTCAAAGCAGCCGTTAAACGATGCTAGGAAACAGTCCACGTTGTCTGCTGTGTTGCCTACCTCCTCCCCCTCTGCTTTTGTGTTTCCTTCCTCTCTCCTTCTCCTTCTCCTCCTCCTCCTCCTCCTCTCAATCAGTTTCAGAACTGTAAAATATCACTGTCTGCCTCAAACTGCGGAAACCGGGAGCAATTCCACCAAAGTCAAACCCGGGGGAGGTGGATCTCTTCAAGCTGCGAGGGAGCCGCACGGTCAGAGGAGGGTCAAAGCCAGCTTATGGTGACAGTCTTGGTGCCTACGGCCAGGAACGGCAGCGAGCACGGGAAAGTGTTGCTAACGATGCAAAGTCTGTCTGACAGTCTTTCTGCACACACAGGAGTGGGTTTGTGTAAACATACGCCTATTAACAAACCAGGAATTTCAGAATACTAATTACTGGTGCAAATGAGTCCCTGTAAGGACACCAACAAAATACGAGGATATCCGGATCCATGGCAGATCCTGTGGCAGATTCTGGTTTGCCATATTTAGGAGGACATACAACAGGCATTCGTATCATCGCAAGATGTTGCATGTGCACAAAATATTTAGACACTGAATTACTTGTCAACACATCTGGGAGATAAAAATGCGCTTTCCTGAGCTCTCTGCCTTTTTCCTGTTTCCAATGGCTTAGCATGAATAAGTACGTAAAGATGTGGTCAAGAGGCTTCCTGGGACCCTGTTTCTGCTCTACCCCTTCTCATGGACATACCTGAAGGTATCTTCCAACCTCATGTCGTTCTCTTTAGAGAACTCCATTGTGCAAGCTGAGAGCTTTCTCAGTGCAGCACCAAAGGCATTTGCTTTCATTTAAAGGTTATTAGTCAAAGGAAGAAGGACAAAAAATAGTAATTAAATCAAAAGAGACAGGGAGGAGAGAGAGAGGAGGACAAGTAAATTACGACAGCTTCCACCCCTTCTTGTAAAATTATGTGCAAATCTTCTCCTCTGTGAAAAACAATTTATACCTAAATATATATGGCCAGATGGGTATGGTAACTCATTGCTGCTTGAGTCACAGAATCACTGAAAAAAAAAATATTATTAAAACAGGCCCTTCCCAAGCTATCCAAGGACTAGTGTCTGATTTTGGTAGTTGTTTTAAATGATGTTATGTTTTGCTTGATAATAGAGAATCAAAAGCACAGCTGAGTTTCCAGAGCAGCACTGACCTCTTAGCCAAAATAATGGAAAATTTTTCAAAATACGCCAGGAGAGTATAGAAAAGCTCATCACAATGCTTTTGCTGTCATCGCTCGCTCTGTTTTCCCGGGGACAGCTGATGGAGGGCTGTTCCACTGGAGGTGGAATTTCAATGAAGGACTTAACATTTTAGTAAGTAGGGACTGTAAGAAAAAACTCGTGGAAGCAAGACAGTCATATTAACCACATTTATGAATTTGCATTCAGGCTGTGCCTGGAAAGGACAATGCAGTCTTTTTTATTAAGTATGGAAAGCTGGGTACAACAGAGCCCTTTTCCTATGTTATATACAGTGGAGGCATTGGCTGGTTTTCACGTCGTGCAAAGTTCAGTCTCGCTGGTCTCAGCAGACGGAGTCCCCGTTATATTCCAGATGCAGTACGCACACATCTGTGTGCAGCATACGGTCCAGATTCGCCTCTTTTCTGAAGTGAAAATGAGTCTTCACTTTCTCCAGCACTTTGTACTTCTGAAAGCTTCTTCCTGAAGCATATTTGTTTTTCTCCTTTCCCCTACTTTCTTCAGTCATACATAGGAGATGAGCAACATCTCTTGCGCCTGGGCTGAAGCCAGCAGAGTATCCCAGCCAGCAAGATTAGCTGCAATCATCTTTATTCATCATTACGTGCAGCCCGTGAGCTCATTTTCAGAGCAAGGGCAAACTCTGCCCCCATGATTTGAGAGTTCAAAGCAGTGCCCTAAACTTCAGCTGTCATTTGGTGTTGGATCACACTAGCCATGGGCTACTGGAGAGGTGATTTCTGTATAGCCACAGAAGGGGCATCAGCCCATGTCAGGCTGGTACCTAATGAGTGTAAAGCTGCCGTAATTTATTAGCGGGACTGAACTCCAAATGAGCATTTTCTTCTAGTTTTGCTGACCTCGAATGCCAGTTTAAACCATCTGACAAGGCTCATGGCTTCTTTTCATATTCCAAGCGGCAGCTCTTAAACCTTCTGGGCAAAGTATCATTACTATCCCAAAGAAGGATCTTGAAACCTGGAGCATAATGGAGCACCGAGGGGATATACACACATCCCCCCTTTTGCACACTGATTTCACTTTTAAGGGTGACAATTAACCCTCATTACTGGGCTGTTATTACCCTTCTAGTTGCATATGTTGTGAATTACATTCAGTGTCAAGTTCAGACGAGGAAGGGAGTCTTAAAAGCCAGTTCCTGCTTCCAACACAGTCAACAGGACTTTTCCATTGACTCACTGGGATTCAACCCAAGAGAGACTTCAGAAATGCTGAAACACCAAAGAACAGAAAACGTAACCGGAGTGACAGGCTGGGTGCTCTGGGCATATATGCAAAAGTCACTACAACAGGAGAAGCACGGGCTGGATAACACTAAATTTGGTAGCAAAGTTGATGGAATTTCTCTATGTTTTTAAGCTTACACAGCGATGGAAAAAAAAGACAATTTACTTAGACTCTGAGTGTGCTTAACAGATTGTCCCACTGTTTGCTGACATTTAAGATTTTCAAGTCTCGTGTTGAAGCATGACCTTGGAAAGCCTGGAAGGGAAGAGATCTTTTAGGAACAGACGTCTCTTGAGAGCACAGCTTCTACATGACAGAAGGACGAACAGCCTCTTTGGCAGGACAAACTTCTAGGGCATTTTCTAGCAGCAGCATCTTTAAGAAAGACAGAAGTGGTGTGTTCTCACTTAAAATTCACTGTCACAAACCTTATAGGAACTGTGTTCACTAAGTTCTCATTACTGCCAAGAAAAATACTTGGGTGCACACACTCCACAGGTCCTAATATCTGAAACTAAGTGTTCAACTATTATTTTAATGCCTGGTTTGCCATTAAAAAGATTCAAGGGAAATTCAAGGTTCAGTTTTATTTTTAGATAATTATTTCAATTTTGCGTTCTCCAAGATTCACTCCATATGCAACACACCTATGCAAACCCTATGGATCTCTGCGTATTTCCATGCAAACCTAATCCTTCATCTGGTTGTGTCTAGTTGGTTGAAGACGAAGGGTTTACATGAGTAGCTGAGAGCAAAATTCAGGCCCTACTGATTGGTAGCAAGGTAGGATTTAGTGGGATGGAAGAGTGTGAATGTTTGGGGGAAAAAAATGGAAAAATAGTTAGCCAATACTTTTTAAATAATAGTAAAGCGACGTTAGAGTTTCGAAAGAGCCCAAGCCACTTATGAAGTATAGTTCCCAGAGAGAATCGGTGGACCTGTGCTCCTCAATCATTCAGCTGCCTTTCAAAACCCCTCACTAAGACCTTGTCCAACAAAAAATTCAAGGCAAATAGCTGACTGACTTTTACTTAAAAACCCACGTTCTCTTCTGGCAGTCAGAGAGGCTCTGCAGGAGCACACGCGTCTGCCCACACGCGTCCAACCACAAGATTAGGGCCAAAGTGTTTATCAGTGGAACCTTACCAGAAATTTTTTTAGATCTGCTTGCATTAATGTCAAGACTGGCTTCTAAGCTTTTCCGTGATTTGACATTAAGCGACATTTAAAGGGACAAAAGATCTTTCTACAGACAGTGCAACACAGCCAGTCACGCAACTGTGAAGACTATAGCGTAAACACATGAATCCAGAGACGCAAGCACCATATCCACTTGGATAAACGCTATCTCGTCAGTCTTGTGCAAGGAAACCACGTGCCTGTCAGATACATTTCGCTGTCTTTTAACTCTCCTGTCAACACAAGTGTCAGCTGTTTGCAAGTCCCCGTGTGTAAATAACCTTCCTATGAGCAGTTTTGAAGTTTATGCCCGTAGCAGCAGTTTGCAGCTGGACTGGATTTGGACTGCACCTGCAGTCTGTGTCACGGGAGAAGGAAAACGTCGTACGTCTTCCACCCAGGACCAAAGGACATCCTTCCTTCCTTCTGAGACATAGATAAAAGAAATCACGCTAGCAGCAGCTCTCAACAGAACTCATTAAAACCAGGCTTCCTTTTTTTCCCCCTATAATTTTGTTCAATTCAATATTTTCCAAAGAAGCACCTAAAATTCCTCCCTTGTCTATCTTTAGAGAAAAGTAACCAGTTTCACCTTTCAAATAGAACATTCTCTTTTATAGACTTTCATTTAAAAGGAAATTGCTTAGGAAATTGCCATTCTTTTAAAAGAACCTGTTATGAAAAGCCAGTGTAAGACACAGGGAAAGATTTTTTTCAGCATTCATTTGCTGGGTTTTAGTTAGTTTTGACGCTCCAGGCACCTTGTTTGCTGGAGGGACTTCAGAAGATACATTGCTTGAAGTGGACGGCGTTAGACCAAGCCATAAGCACATTAACCACCTCCCTGTTTTCCTCTCCCTGCTGTACACAACACAGCCGAGGAAGCCGGGCAGAGCGCCTCAACTGCGAGCTGCAATGACAAACAGCAAATCTGACTCATTGTTGATGTGCCTCCATTACCGAGTGTGTCTAATGAGCTGATATTTTATGGGTATTTCCTAAGCACTGTAATATGAGTCCTACAGATCCCCGTGCTGGAAGTTAGCTTGCCGTTCCCTAAACATAAGCCTCGGTGCTGCGAGCCAGCATGGAGCAGCGGGGGTTGAAAAAGTCTGGGTCGCTGCGGCGTGAGCGTGCAGCCTGTAGATAAGTGTGGCATGGCAGGGCAGAGCTTTGCTCCGTGTCGGTGCGTGTGGGGAGGATGCGACGCGTGAGCAGAGCCCGTTTGTGTTTCCATCTGCTCGCTCCGGTCCCGCTGCCGGACTGACTCAGACGCAGGAAGGGGAGGGGTGCAGGCCAGGGCGGCGTGAACCACCAGAGCAAGATTAATGCCGCTGATGACCCCGTGGGGAATTTGATGGGGGGAAATGAGACACCAGCATTTGAGGAGAAACCTCCTCAGAAGGGATTTATCAGGCCTTTCCTGGTAATGTTTTGAACTGGGAATAAACCCAGTGGAAGCGTCCATCCCTCCTCCTCTGTACCCACATCGTGAGATCAGTCCCTTTGAGCGAGGACCCCAGAGCAGTGGTGGGATCGGGGTCAGCCTCTTTCCCTGGCCAAGAGAAAGATGACCTTTAAGTCACGATGCAGTGAAATTCCTGGAAGGAAAAAAATGCCACCGACTCAGAGAAACGATTGGCCTCTGGCCCTCGACTGCCTTTCGTGCAGACACATCGCAGCTCCTCTCCAAGCAGCTGCTTTGGATTCCCTGCAAGCACCAGCCGCAGGCAGGGGCCAGCAGCAAAGTTCAAGTGTTAAATGATGCGTTTGACTCTTCATTGACCTGTGAAGCTGGATGATCTTCTAATAACCAGATTAGAGGCATGTTACCTTTTTACATTACTCAAGGGGAAAGTCACCGCAGTGGGAGTTTCCTAAAAATAAAGTGTGTAGAAGCTAGGACCAGAATACCTTACCAGCCTTTCCAGGCACACAGAGTAGCACCAGGCTCCTGCTCTCCGGGGTGAGCTGCTGCATAACACTTTGGGATGGCAGGAGGTGTACTGATATTTCAATATCTAGGGCGAGGTGTTGCTCCATCCTTCCCAGTGGTACAGGCAGCACTGCCTTGCAGACGTCTCACTGCATGCGGACTAGAGACAGGATTAAAAACAGCTAGCAAAGACAGAAGTAAGGCAAGTTAAGAGAGAAACGATTCAAGAATATACGCCCAGCAGCAGTGTTTGCCATATGAGCCTCAGCAGTGAAGCGTGCCAGTTTGCATCAGACCAGACTCATCACTGACCGTGCAGTTGAATTGCCAAAAATAGCGCTGTGCATCTCAGCGAGACAGCCCCATCCATCCCGCTCCCACGCCGGGCTGCTTGTCACATACCTCTGCCATGTAGTTACTGCCTCCGTTGGGTTCGGACAGAGGGATTTCCACCGCTGTTTGCAATTCATGCTCCCCATGCTGGTTTTACAGCAATGCCAAGTGGTGCAGTTACGCCAACTGGCAGGAGGAAATTCTGCAGTGCTAGAAGGCTGCAATCCTGCCTGTGCTCTCTCTTTTCCATCCTCCTCCAAATCCTGGTTCTGATTTACAAAGGATCCCTAATCCTTATGTATTTCTACAGTCACCTAATCAATCTTTACATGGCCACCTCTATCTCCAATCTAAGTTGACTCCAAGGATGAAACAGCGCAGGAAGTCACTCCCAGACCTCTGTCTCCCAACGGTCATTCTCCACGAAGACCAGAAAGCGTTTCAATCTTGCCATAATTATATTCACCGAAAGAGCTGCCCATTTGCTCTAGCATCCCTCCAAGAGCCCTGTGTCAAGCCAGAGAAAGCCCTGCTCTCCATGAGTATTCTCAGTGTTATTTAACAATGTAGGTACAGCTCGCCGATATTACAGCTTACTTTTTGGCTACGATGATAAATGCTTCAAAAACAAACAACAGACAAAGTGGCTGAGTGCCAGAGGGGGAAGAGACGAACAGCAAGTTTGGTTTGTACAGTAGGAGAGGGCAGTAATTGCAGTGCATCTATTGCAGCACAGACTTGGTATATGCAGGAGATCAAATTGTTCGAAACAGGAGCTGTAAGCATATGGGCAAAAAAAAAAAAAGAGCTTAGGGCTGAAACCACAGTTGTTCAAACAGACTGGCTAATCGCAGCCTCAGTTACACACACATGTGCAGGTGCAGACTGATCTCAGCCAGCGTCTGGGGAAAACGTCACTTGGCGAAGGAGCACGTCACACGAAAGCAAACGCTGCGTATGCGCACACAGAGCTTGCTGCTGGCAAACTGCTCTGGGAAAGGGTCCCCTCCGGTCTACACTGCATGGTGGCCCTCTTGAAAGGGCTATGTAAAGTGTTTGTCATCCGGCAGCGCTGAGTCAGCTCAGGCACAGGCAGAGCTTGTTTCCCTGACCAGCAGGTAACGGTGATGGCGTGAGAGCTGGTGGAGGGGCAGCGGCACGGGGAGCGGAGGGGCTGCGAGGCTCCGCCTGGAATAAATGCACCGAGCAGCACCTTCCTCACCCTCCCGCTCCGCGTTCCCATGTGGTCGAGATTGCACAACCCTTTCCTTGCATCTGCTCCCTGCCTGGTGGCGTAAAATCTACAGCCAACATGTAGACAGCATTTTATGCACTGGTTTTGTCCTGCTTCTACTTCGATTGCAGGAGTTCTGGATAACACTGAGATCAGAGAAAAAGACACGCAAAGTGCACTAGGTGAAAGCAGCTATGTTTATTCCACTTTCAGCATTTTGTAGAGTGAAAATCTTCTACCCTGCCTCCCTGTGACAAACGTCGGGTTGAAACAAGAACAGAAAAACATAGACAGAAGGGAAAGAAAAAAGGTGCTTTGCTCAAAGTACTAAAAATACCAGCAATTAAAACAAAAATTATGCCTTTTTTTTTTTTTTCTTTTAGCAGTGTCTTCAGGTTTCTGGAGAGAGCTCTGTGGTCCACACTTGCTTCCTCTTTCCTTCCACTTTGTTTCGCCACAGGCCGTAATCGCGCACATGATGTGGTCACTAATTGCAGAGCAGAGAGCCCCGTTGCATCAGAGCGTTAGCAGGCAGCTGGGCAGACAGATTTACACATCCCAGATGTACCCGGTGCTCCCTCCACCTCGTGCAGGCAGCGTCAGAGAGGGTTTAAAACCAGCGTCAACCTCCCCCTTGCATTTCTCTCCTGAAGCAGCTTGGTGGCAGCTTTCCTTATATGGATGGGTTTGAAAGCAGCCAAAGAGATATCCTTAATAATGCCGATCTGCGGTGGCAGCAAAGACCTCGGGAATCAAGCCTAGGGTTGGTGCAGGAGAGCCCTGGCACTGCTATAACCCGTGCGGCCGTGAGCTCCGTCCCTCGCAGCTCTGCTGAACCAGCGCTCGGCCCCAGAGCTCGCTGACGCCCGCCGGCATGAGCGAGAGGTGCAGGGCAAAACGGCTAAACCCCCCCAAGAACCTCACAGCCTGCTTTTACCTGCCTTTTTTTTTTAATCTGCTTTTACCATGAGGGCATTTAGGGTCAGGTAACGCAGTGCTCATCCGCTGCTGTAGGGAAACAACCACACGGATTTGCACGTGCTCAGCCACAAGCCAGCCTGGTTTGCTGCTGCCCTTCAAATAGCCACTGGTTCTTGGCTGGACTTGGTTTGCAGCGCTGCATGCTATTTTGTTCACTCCATTTCTGTGGCACCAAAGCAGAGTTGAGGGTTTCTCAATATTTTCTAAATTTGTCCCTATGAGGATGCACAAAGATGCTCAAAACCCTTCTAAACTGCCAAAAATGCACAAGAAAAAATCATTTTTAACATGACTTGGCTTTTCTTGATGTGAAAGAGTCCGCTTCAGCTGAGCTTAGAGGTGTCTGAGTTAATATCTGGTTTACTTAATCTGGCAGCCTGATTTCTTTGTGGATGCACTTTCTGAATGAATTTCTGGGCATCTGTCAGATACGTTACTCTGACAGGGCAGGAACCAGGACAAAATGTTATCTGATGAGTCCAGCTCTGGAGAAAGTCAGCGCAAGAGGCACCCCGAGGTGCCTTTTTATACAACCATCAGCACTGTTTCATTAAAAATCAATAGAAAATTACAGCATGCCTGAAAACTCAGCAACGTCCTGGCCACTAAAGAGAAACAACCCCTGCCAGGCAGTTGCAGCCGAGGCGAGCGCTTGCCCTGCTGATGTTCGAAATCAATTTCCAGCAGCAGCGATGTTTAGCCACTCTAATCTTCTTGTCAGGGAAATCAGTTCAAATAAAACGTTGCAGGCGCTCTTGCTTTCCGAAAGCACACGTGGGCGACGCGCCCTCTTCTCTGCTGCTCCTTGCACCTGCAAGAGCAAAGGGCCCGCGACTGCCCACGGGGATGACCAGGACACGACGGCCAGGCTCTGAGCATCACCCAGGGGGATGTGCTGCCTGCAACGGTGGCCAAGCCCAAAGACCTCTCTGTTTTGAGACAAACCTCGGGGTTTTGTACCCCAGCTGCTCCCGGCTGCCCGGCGTGGCCCCGAAGAGCCGCATCCCCTCTGTGCACCTTATTTCCCTCGCCGCGAAACAGGAAATTTTCTTTCTCCACCTTCATTGTTGGCGTGGTTGCCGGGCTGGCCTCTGCCCGCCTGTTTGCACCGGCCTAATACAATGGAGTCATAATCCGAGGTGTTGCCGTCGTAAAAATAGAAACGGAGAACAATGTCCTCCTCAAAAACAAGGTTTTTCATGTATCTGATTGTGTAAAATACACTGCTTAAAATCCATTCGCCGTGCTAACCAGTAACTCGAATCAAAGGCGCAATTCATACCATCCTTGGTAATCATTCGCGGGAAGTAGCTGTGGATTTTCTACCTCGATTCATTTCTCCTTTATTTGCAACATTCTGTGATTTTTCTTCAAAGTCCCTTTCCTCTGAAGTCAGATGTGATCCCCATTAGTGGCACTTTCATGTAGCTCAAGAAGTGTGTCAACATTTTCTAATACAGATTAAAGCTCCAGAAAACAAGGGGGAATGAACTGCTTGGCTCTCGGGAGAGCAGTGTGAAATAGAAAAAATTACCAGGCATGATGTTTAAAACGGTCTCTCAGAATGAACTTCTTTTAAGAGCTGCGTATTTCAGTCAATTATTAAGCAAATACAGCCTTAAATAAAGCTAGATGGAAAATAAATAATATTTCTGCCAGATGAAAGAATAATTTGCAGAGATGCCAAATTTCATATTGGCTAATATTTTGACTTTTTAATTGAGGTCTACGCTGCTATCCTGTATTTTGCTGACTATGTTCCTTTCTCGCTTAAGGGAAGAAAGGAAATGTTATAAAAATAATCATTTCATCATAAATTTCTGCTCTTCTGCAACTAGTGACCATTCCTTTTTAAGATCAAAACACTTTAAGAGCAATTTACATAAAAATATACACTGCTCGTTTCAAAATTAGTTCACTTTTTTCTTCCAGCTAAAAGACATTATGATTGATGTTTCTCCCAGCCAAAAGTAATTCCTCTGAGCTCAGCAGAGCTGCCTCTGATGTTCATAAGGTGGAAGAAAAGGTGAATGAAGCCTAATAAATCTTTTCAAGAGTAAATAGTCTAAATGGAGTTATCGCTAACAGGGAGTGCAAGACATTCCTGGAAATTCAGTTGAATTAGAACACTTGATTTAATTCAAAAATTGTATTCAAGCATGGAATGATTAACAGAAAAGTTAAATTAATTAGTCCTAACCTTAGAGTTAGAAGTTTAACGAGCTTTGGTTAGAGCGGAAACCCATTACAAGTTCTTGTCGCTTGGAAAAGCTGCATATTTCAGAATTAATTAGTACGGGAGAATGAAAGGTTAAAAATGGTAAAATTTTCATAAAAGCAAACTTTCTGCAAATAAAAGCATAAATAAATGGATCTGCTGGAAAAAATCAACAGTTTCACTTCAAAACTTTTAAATCAATGTGGTGGTCACACCTATCCACTCCAGCCTTGGGTTTAATACATTTGCAACAACCTGAACATTTTGGACTGTACATTAAACCCCGTTTTCACCATCGTGAAGAGCACTCCCTGGCAGCTGACGGCCTGGGTCCGGGTACTCGTGTTTTGCCACACTCCCCGTCCGGGCTGCGTTGCCCGTCGCCCAGCAAGCCACCGGCTGCCCCGACACCCACGGTGCCTCCCCGGCGTCCCGCGTCTGCGTGGCTGGGTTCCCCTCGGGGTTACTCCTCCCGGCGCGGGAGTCACTGCTCGCAGCACGCGTTACTCTTACGGCGGGGAAACAGCTTTACGTAAACCGGTTCAGGTCTTTTTGACAAAGGGAAAAGTTCAGGTCAGGGTCAGTTATTTCACATCATTTCACTTCATTTCTTCCAGTGGAAACATCTGAACTCTTCTGTTGAAAGCAACAGCTTCCCATGGAAACTTCTGATTCTGTAGAAATCACATTTTCTAGTTGAAAATTCCTGCCTAGCTCTATACAGGAATTTGGATTTGTTTTTTTCTGCCCAAAGGAAAAAATCCTCTGGCCTCGGCTCAACCAGGCACTTCAGCACCTCTTCTGTACATCCAGGGCTGGGCTGCAGCCAACGTGCAGCCTCTTGCTCTCCTGCAAGACCCAGTCTGTGCTGAAAAGGCCACCAAACCACCCCCGGTGGTAGGAAGCACCCTTCTTAGATCATGGGCTGGATCACGCTCTGCCGCCCGAGCTCAGGCACGCCCGAATAAAGGATACAGGTACCCTATGCTCAGGTTTGCACTCACCTTCTCTCTTTCGTACGCGCACACACAAACACACGGAGGGTTAAGACCAGGCATTTCATCCATCTGCATCTGTAGCTTTTTCAACGTTACAATCACTTCATTGTCTGCAGCGGCTGCCACACTGGGGAGGAAAGTGGAAGGCTCCTCAGCAGGACGTAGAGAAAGCATTAACAGTGCTTAAAACCTTCATGGTAGCCAAGGAAAAAAAAAAAATCCTAACCTCAGATTTTCTTATCAGAGAGTTTAAGTATTTCTAAGATTTTTGTTTACGGTATTTAACATTTCTAATTCCTAAGTCCTATAGTTTTAGAGCTGCTGCACAAACGTTTGGCTAATCTCTGCAAGCTGCAGGGTAAATAGCAGCTGAAGTTTGGCCCTGGTGCTGAGTACAACGGGCCCGATTCTGTTTCTGGGAAATGCAAAGCAGAGTTTCTGTCGTGGTCCTCCTTGGGTTCAGGAACAGGTACTTTGTTTTAAAGCCCTTTCAAGCAAAGCCTCACAGGGAAACACACACGGGGAAAGCCAGCATTAAGGTCAAGCTTAAACAAGATGCAGACAAAGCATCAGAGAGGCTGGTGTTGCAAGAGGCCTCAAAATGTCATTTAATCTTTCCCCTGCCCAAACCAGGATTGGCAGTATGTAAAGTGTCAGCTATGGAAGTGCTACTAATGCTCCTGAACTCTCGCATTTACCTTAGCATGTCATGCAATGCATTACACTGGAGACAGCTAGATTCAGTTCAGTGTGACAAATGTGCCCCTGTCCCAGCGGTTCACAGCTCGGAGGGTCAGATGTTATTTTAAGTTACGCTACTGTATCTCTGGAATGATGCCCGAGGCACCGCTCAGCTCTCTGAGCCGGAGAGCATGTCCGACTGCAGGTATCTTGCTCAAATGCACATGGGAGCACCTGGGACACACACATATATACGTACCCTGCAGGTCTGTGCCCAAATGCAGCACCCAGAACACCTCGGCCCGTCACTAGCCACATCTTTGCACTAGGTACAGCAGCCAGCTCGGGGCAGACCTGGTCTGCATGTGAGGAGCAGGAGACCCAGGCTCTTTGCACAGACAGCAGCCGAGCTGGTGGCTGCTTCCTGGTTTACAGTCCTGCACATCAATCCCATCTCCCCTAATATCAGGTTCTTAGGGAAGACACACACCTACCCCTTTCTGTATATATGACAGATAATTGTTTCTTCCTTTCTAGCTTTGGCATCTGTACTTTTTCTTGAAGATGCTGGTAAACAGAGAAGTCATTTTTCCCCTGGATCACGTCCAGCGGCAGTAGGAAGTGCCATAGTGCACTGTAAGCTGTAGTACTAATGACACTGCTGGGGTAACATCTCTGCCCACCCTGACCCAGCACGCAGGACAGGTCCATCTGAGTTCCCCATCCCTCATTCCTTGGCTGTTCTACCACAATTAGCAACACTGGTTAGTGTGGGGTGATACTGAGAACCAGCATGGCCAGCACAGACTATCTGCCCTTGGCCGCTCTTAGCCAGGAACTCTTCAGGAACCAAAGAAATGAAAACTCCCCAATTTGTCAGCCTCAAAGTCCTCAAAGAATTCTATATCTACTAAAGTCATAGCCGCTGAAAATTAAAATGCTTTTGCTGAAGTCTCTTTCTCACCAAGAACCTGGGACTTCTGTCAAGTTCAGAGCATAGGGTCTTCTGCCAGTGTAAGTCTCTGTGATAGAGCTACTCCATCACCTGAAGACCCAGCCCAGAGTGAGGACAACCCGTCCACTGCAGAGCAGAGATTCTGTGCCCTTCCATCAGCATTATCTGTTCCCGCTGCCATCTAACCCAGAACAAGACAGATCACCACAGTTTTTAGGAAGACACTGTCACAGCAAAGACCCAGTGCTGTTAGGCAGCTTCGCCTCTCCAGACTGCTTTCCTCTTCCTTCCAGGCAAAAAACCCCTTAGCTCTGATCCTCCAGCAGTGCAAAAAGAGTAGTGGGAGAGCTGCCTTGATTCCCCCCAACCACACAGAAAGCCTTGCCCTCCCATGCTCTGGGAAACACCCTGTGTGTTGCTCGGATACATTTCAGTGAGATTTGCCTCATTTTGCCAATCTTCCATTTTTTCTGATGCTGTTTACCAAGTCTCGTGTTCCCTCGATAACCAGATGCTTGACATAACTTTGGAGATAGTCTTTTTCCCAGCACTCAGTTGCAGTTAGAGGAATGACTTGTTGCCTTACACAGACAGGAGAGGGGAGCTAGGCAAAGAGTCAAAGGCTCCCTTTATTCTCACCTTTTCTCCTTGGAGTAAAATTCACACTCCTTGCTCTGCTTACCATGATCTCAGCATCACTGTTAGGAGACTCCAGATACATCCTTCACACAATTAGGTTTCAGTAAACAGTTGATTTAAAGAGTCTCGACTGACTTTATCTGTGTTAAAATAAACTGAAAATGCCATAGCATCTGGTCTTTTGCAGGTCAGGTCAGCATAGGTAGTTAAAACACTAAGAAGATGACTCCAATTATCAGTTACTCTTTAATAATCTCAGAGCGCTACCACCTTTGCTATTGACTTGAGCCCAGCGCTAGACAAACATATTCCTAGATACTGTGCTATGGTGATGGAAGCTTTAAGAATATTTAGGAGAGCTAAAAATATAGATATAGATAATAATCTACATTCTGCCTTTCATTTTTGGATAGGCTTACATTGCAGCCCCAGCCAAAATTTTTTTCTTTCATTCATCTCAATGCCACAAACAATCACATTATCTCAGGAAAGGCACTTCCCCTCCATCAGGGTTGAGAAGATATCTGGTATTCTTCATTGTTTAGGAATAGTCATAATATTTTTAATAATATGTTCAGGTTTTATCTATTTATACTATTTAATGCTACATTTGTTCCTCTGTCTAGCATTTGCTTGGATTTAGTGCTATTGCTTTCAGTAAAGAGTAAAAAGACCTTCAGTTAGAGTATCATTGAAATGCACACATCAGAGTCTATTTGTCTGCAAATTTAGTGCATTTACCTGGGCAGTTACTATTAGTTTCTAACTCAGGAGCAGAACTGCCTTCCATGGGGACAGCTGATGGTGCACAGCGAGTGGAATACTCAGGAAGCACCTCCCAGTCTGCTGCAGTGCGCAGCCCTCTATTTAAGACAGAATGAAATCTAACAAAACACTCTCTTAGACACAATGTCAATTGTTCTTCAGTTCCCCAGGCGCTATAATCATGTTAGCCTTTTCCATCTAGCATAGCTTCGCACAACGTTGAGGTCCCAAGAGCTCCCTCGGGACTGTATTACTGGAGAAACTGGGCACAGCTTTTCTTGCAAATGGAGACCCCAAGGTTTCCTAGACTCTGCTATTGGTGAAGCTGAATTTGTTCAAGGATTGATTAGCACGGTAATAACTCACTGAGATGCAGGGGAAATCCTCCGGTGCTGATTTTACAAACAATGAGGTCAATGATTCCAATAAATCAGCTTCATTCACACTGTCTATAAATAAGTAATGTCCCAGACTGGGAAGAAGCTGGCTCATGTTTTAGTGTTGTGTTTGTTCTGAAAGCTTTGGGAATTTCCATTCTCTTTCATCCATTTCTGGACCAGATTCATTCTGCTTGATCTTCCTAATCCACCTCCACTGCTTTTGTGTTCTTTGTCATGTAGGCTGGCCAACACTAAAGCTTGACTTCTCAGTGCATTTTGAAAGATTCACAGCGTTTCATATCAGCTGCTTGAATAAAAATGATTGGTGGACTGGTACGTCTCTTCTGTTTGCTGTCCCTGCATAGCAAATACCCGGCTGTGAAGAGCTGTAGCCTTTTTCCTCTCAAGATGCTAAAAAACCACGTAATACAAGTCATGAATCTTCCTATAGGATGACACTGTCTAGATGAATCTATTCCTGTTGCAGAACGGGACAATAGAGCTGTCATTCGGTGTCAGCCTGCTTCCCCAGCACATCTGCAACGCGAGTTGGGGGCGGGCATTTTCCCACCAATTCCGCTGGAATCCTCAAACCCGTACGGACGAGGCAGAGGGGAGGGGGTGCCCCTTGCCACGTGCAAGAAATAGGAGTCCAAGGTGAAGAGCAATCCCTAGAGGCAGTGGAGAGATGTCTGGAAAAGAAACATTGAAAAGCGTTTAGACATCACTTCTCTGATGCTTCCAGAAGTACCTGAAACGTCCTGCTGAAAAAGTCTGTCTCTGCATAGTCAATCCCAGACTTCCAAAAGTCTTTAACATTGACTTCCATACCATGAGAGCTTTGTAGGAGCGCGGCTATTTGCCTCCTCTTTTGTGAGATGCCTTCAGTGGGCATTTCAGTTACAGTCTCCAGCTTCTCCATACAGCCACAGAGTTAAAAAGAATATAATAAAAAGGCTTACAAACACAAAAGCCAAGAATGGCTTGACTTTGACCTTAAGAAAAACATAAAAAACTGCAAAACTCATTAAATAACAAGAATAATCAACCAATGTGAGCTTTAGATCAGCTGTTGAGGCATGACAGGTAGAAATAGGAAAGTCATGTTACCTCTGGCTAGATCATTAATGAAACCATTGCTAGACCACACTGTCTAGTCCTAGGGACTGCTTGAGAAAGAATTTGGAAAAGCGCTACAGGAATGGTATAAGAACAAGAAAATATGCCTTGTAGGAAGACACTAGATAAGCTATTTAGAGCAGAATAAATGATGCTATGAATCCTATCTGGCTTTAAAATCACTAAATATCTGTGGCCTAAAGACAAAGCAGCGAATTCCTCACCACCTCATTAGACCAAGAGCTACACTGAGTGAAATCAGCTGAATCCCGGCCCCGGAGGCCTCTCTGTGCTCCCACCGTGGGGAGCAGGCTGGAAATGTTTTTCAGATATTGTAAATATCAGATGGGCAAAAGTATTTGCTCAGCAGAACATAGATCTCATCCATTGATGAGGTGACAGAAAATGGTGAGGTTTGCTCCGAGACCTTCCTTTGAAAAATGCTGGCTCTCAGAGGCCTGTACGAGCTAGGGGTAGATGATTATAGGAGTAATTAAAGAAAGGCATTTAGCACAATTTACATCTAAAGTGAGGTATTTAGGCCAATTACAGGGCAGAATAGCCCGCTTTTCATTTTTCTTTCAGAAAGAATATAGTTAAGCTGCAGGATAAGTCTGAGGCAGCAAATCAATTTGGCTATAATCAAATCTTGTTTGTCACGAAGGAGGAAATGGGAGAACATGCCATGAGCAATGTGTGACTCGGGTTCCTGGAGATGACCCTCACGTGTGGAAGTGAAGAATGGCCCAGGCTTGAGTCACAGGGCACTTGCAGACCCTGGGTGAGCCAAGGGTCCTGTAACACCAGCTCTTATCTTCTTATCTGCCCTGGGTGTGTTGGCCACACAGCCTTGTAGCATTGCATTCAGTCAAAGCAAAGGGAATATTTCCAAGGAGGATCGCTGCAGGGATAGCCTTCTAGCTAAAGGGGCAAACAGTCGTTAGAGCTCAGCTGAGTTGATTGGCATTCCTGGCCTGAATGATGAGGACATGTCATTAAGGTCTTTCTTACTCTTTTTGACCAGCTTCCTTTGGTGCGTGCCAGACTGTAGCATCACTAGGGCTTTCATTTGCAGATTTCCTGAGGGTTCCCAGCTTCAGCTGCAGCTGTGTAACATCTCCTGAAGACAGGTCCACAGCAGCTAAAATAAAGTCCCCCAGACACTGACCCAACCAAAATCAAAGCAGCACATGAGAGTTTAATCCCTGGCAGCCCTATCCCTATTTTCTTCACCTGAATCAGCCAAAGAAAGATATTTCTGAACACAAATATGACCCCAAGTAGGATTCATAAATGCACCTGAAGCACTTAGGAGGTGCTACAAAAATGCACTACCCACATTTAGTTTGTTTTCCTGTTGATGTTCAAAGCTGCTATTTCTTAAAGCCTGGGATATGTAGTTTCAGTTCAGTTACTTAGATACCTGACCGTTATGGGAACCAAAGGGAATTAGAGATTTAAATCTCTTTGAGGCACATTTGAGTTTCAGTCCCTAGTTGGAACGTCACAGGGATCTTCACATTTTGGCCATAGAGACCCTTAATTAGGAGCTATGTGGTCCGAAAAGAAGACAATTTATAAACATGATTTTTTAAATTCATTCTTCTTCAAATAAACTCCTACAAAAGGACTCCTGTCCTGCCAGAGAGGAACAGACGACTGTGAAGAGGAGGGGGATTCACAGTTCATTACGAAAGCTTTCACAAAACTACATGGAGGAAGGAAGGAAGGAAGGAAAAAGTTACCCAGCAAGCAAACATATCATCAGTATCCCCAGGGATATCAGCTGCTGGAGAACACACCACATTCAGTATATCGATCACTTCACTTCACAGAAATCACTCTGAAAGGTGCCAGAGGAAGGAACCTGAGGTCCCTGAGACACTCTGGCATTTGCTGCAGTCCATAGACAATACATTTGCTCTTGAAGATATGGTCTGGACTCGAATCATGCCTTGCAAAGATGATTACTCTATCAGAGCGGGAGTAAAACCTCCCTGGGGAAGTCATTGACTGGTGCCCCCTTCTGAGGAGTTCAACTTAAACCTCAAATCTATGCTGAGGAATGCACAAAAAAACCCCACAAAAAAAACCTCTTAATGGCAGGTGGATTCTATTCTTTATATGAATGACGTGACAATTATTCTGGTTTTGGTATTGCTGAAAATGTTCTGATTTTATAGGTTGGTATTGCAGCAGATTTAGGGCATATTCACAAGGGAGAAGGGATATCAGCTTCTTCATATACTGAGAAACCTGAGGAGAAGGAGATTCAGTTCTCATCTCCCTGGGAGCTGCTCTAGTCCTCCAAGGTGACACTGTGGTTCCAGTCCCTCTGAGTGAGTATGGAGCGATTCATCCATTATTTTGCTAATAAGGTCCATGTTCCTTTGTGAATTTAAATCCTTCTCCTTTCCAAATGTCCTGGGCATACGTAGGGTGCCCCAGGTTAAGCTACCTGGGGGTGTTGGTCAACAGCCTGCTGAATATGAGCCAGCAGTGTGCCCAGGTGGCCAAGAAGGCCAACGGCATCCTGGCCTGTATCAGAAATAGTGTGGCCAGCAGGAGTAGGGAAGTGATCGTCCCCCTGTACTCGGCACTGGTGAGGCCGCACCTCAAGTTCTGGGCCCCTCACTACAAGAAAGACATTGAGGTGCTGGAGCGTGTCCAGAGATGGGCAATGAAGCTGGTGAAGGGTCTAGAGCACAAGTCCTATGAGGAGCGGCTGAGGGAACTGGGGATGTTTAGTCTGGAGAAAAGGAGGCTGTGGGGAGACCTTCTCACTCCCTACAACTACCTGAAAGGAGGTTGTAGAGAGGTGGGGGTTGGACTCTTCTCCCAAATAACAAGTGATAGGACAAGAGGAAATGGCCTCAAGTTGCGCCAGGGGAGGTTTAGATTGGATATTAGGAAAAATTTCTTCACCGAAAGGGTTGTCAAGCACTGGAACAGGCTGCCCAGGGAAGTGGTTGGGGCACCATCCCTGGAGGTATTTAAAAGACGTGGAGATGTGGTGCTTAGGCACATGGTGTAGCAATGGACTTGGCGGTGCTGGGTTAATGATTGGACTTGATGATCTTAATGGTCTTTTCCAACCTAAATGATTCCATGATTTTTTAAGTCAAAACAAAATATTTCACTCTACAACTGAAAATTTTGTTCAACTAGAAACTGGAAAAATACATACATATGTGTATTTTATATATAAAATATGTGTGTCTGTGTATATATGTATTTTAAAGACAAAAATATTGCTTAGTTTATTTCTCATTGCTATCCTCCTTCCTTAGTATCTGATCTGTATTTAACACATTGATCAGATCCAGTTACAGTGTCATGTCAAGCTTCACCCAACAAATACATGCAGGAGCAAAGAAGTTTGGTTTGAAGTAGCATTGGGAAACTGGGCACAAGCAGAAGCCGTGAGTTTAAAACAGTACTGCTCCCTCTTGAGTGAGGCCTGTATGAACAAGCACCTTCGGAAGTGACAGGAAAGCTGTAAGGCACACATGTAAAGAGCTTTCTACCTAGAAATTATAAATTTGGTCAAGTGTCTACTTATCCCTTAGAGCAGTAAGAACCCAAAACTTCCATCTAAACTCCACTGCAGCTGACCAAAACCTACTCTTCTGTCCATCTTCCTGATTTTACCCTCCTTCCCAGCTGGAAAAAAAAAAGACTTGTGCATTTCTACTCCAGTAGGTCCACCTGAATTGCAGTTGTTCTAATACTGGTGTCCATTAGTTTGTGTTAACTAACATGTGTCTGATCCATCTAATCACAGTGAACAAACAAATGCAAAAACTGAATAGTCAGAGGTTGATGGCGAGCGCACAAGATGGCCCTTGTGAAAGTTTGAGGCTTGACACAGACTAATTTGCCCCCCAAAATAAGAAAGCCTTTCCGTCCAGGCAGGTGCTACCGTCTCTGCTTGCTGTCGTGCTCCTGGCATCTCTCTCCAAAGCAGCTGGACCTTAATTTGCTGGCAGGAAGGCACTAGCATAAATAGATGACTTCTCCCATGTGGTATCACATTAGACATTGCCTAAGCTATTGTGTATATTCTGACTAGTGGTTTCACAGTCATTTGGTTCTGCAAGCACTTCTTCCCAGGCATGGAAAAATTTTCTGTGATGTGCACATCCACTCTCCTGTACCACAGCTAAGCGAGCCTGAGCTATTACATCCTAGTTTGGTGTCATACCGGAGACTTACGTGTTGCTCTGAGCTTAGTCTGTTGCTTAATCTGTTGCTTAACCAAGGATAAGAGATTCTGGGAGGGCGGTAGACAATTTATGTCCCCTTTCTGTCAGTGCAGACTGTGAATGTTGCTGTTGTGTGGCTGAAAGGCGCTTCCAAGGGAACGATTGAGTCCCACAAAGTCACCGGGGCTTTGCTGTGAGCAAATGAAACACAGCGGGGGAAGAGTTTGGCAAAGACTGATCATTGACAGGTGGATCTGGGGCAACCTGGGCAACAAGAACACCAACAAAAATTGTCATATTGCCCCCAGGAACACAAACTAATCACTTATTTAAAAACAGAGCTCCCAGCTCAGAGAAGTTCATGGTCCACACACCCGATCCAGCCCACACAATAACTCTATCTAGCACCTTGGCTTTCTGCTGCGGCCTTCAGGCGGAACAGCATGTTTCAGATCTCTGTGTTGAAGCCCATTAGCAAAACCCCCAGGCACACAGACCTACGGCAAAGCCCTGGAGGTGACCCAAAATAGTTACTCAAACTAGCAAGCAATACCCAGCTAATTTATGATCTAACTAACATTTTAAAAGCAGTGTTTTACACATCCTGCACTTGGTTAAAACCACCCAGTGAAAGGAGGAAAGCGTCTGCCCTGTCGCATCGTCTGATGCAACCCAGACTGGAGCCAAATGAGAACCAGGACTGTGCAAGTATTCAGCCTCGTTTTATTGCGGTCCCTGCTGCACTTGGTGTTAAAGGCCATGCCGTTTCAGTGCTTAATCGATATATCAACATGGCCAGTAAACGGCAAGGAGAGTTCGTATTTATCTTGTTACTCTAAGACTGCTCATAAAGCCGAGTTCACAAGCCTGTAAAGGAGCCTGCGTTACCCCCAGTGACTGGGAAGGAATTCCGTGTTGGCTTCCCATAGGCTTGGCCACTGAGAGAACAGGAAAAGATAGTAACGGGGTAAGTAAAAGTAAACTGAGATAAAGCCAAAAGTAAGGCCTACAAATCCAGCAGCGCAATCTCAGCTCATAAATACGACCTACCAAGTGGACATGCTGAACAGCCTTTTGCCTGACAGAGGCGGACTGATAAACTCCTCTTAGTATAAAAATACCACGGTGTTTTCACAGGCAAAAGCCATTTATTTTGACATCTGTTTTGCCTGCATGAAAGTGTGGTGGAAATTTCAGCACCAATACATTAATCTAGACCTCTCTGTTTCAAGAGCCAGTGATTATTTAAATAGTCAGTGTGAGCCATTTGGTCCCCACTGCATTCGGAGCCAGGAATCCAAAGACAGCAGTTTGCCTGTTGCTGAAGTTAAGCCAACAAGAGAGTTTTGCTGGGGTGGTAGCTGTAAACTTAGAGAGGTGATGTGGACAGGAAGGATATCTTCTGATGATGAGATAGATTAGAACAATCAACAAGAAGAAAGAAAATATAAAGGTTGATGGGGAAAAACATAGAAAAAGAAATGACTGATGCCACGCAGAAATTCACAGTAGGACCCATAGGGGGTAGGATGCTATAAGGAGAATTAAAATGTGATGTGCAAGCTGGGTAGACTCGAGGTGTATTTTTCCAAAAGCCCTTGCATTTCTTAGCCCTTGTGTGTGTGAAGAGTAATGGTAGGACACCACCAGCCTCTTTATTCCCCCTTGGCATATCTCAGAGGTCACCAAGAGCCAAATTGAACTGTACAAACTCTCAATAACTGCTCAGTGTGTGGCTCCACAGGCCTGTTGCAATATATTCACCATGACTTCATGGACCACAAAGCACAGATAATGGTTTAGGAGCTGTTGCAGCATATCCTTCTGGCAAAGCATAGCGCACCGGAGATGGACTGGACCTCTATCCAAACAGCTTATCTCCAAGCCATATTAACTACTGGAACAAGACAGCAATTTGTATCTGCACCAGGGCTTTTTGCCAGTGTAGCTCTGTCAGTGAGATGTCACTAAGAGATGGGCCAGCAAAGCTTTACAGCAGCCTGAGCCTGGACAGAGTAAACTTCAGTGTGACTTTTAAGTTTTTAAAACACTGAGTATCTGAGCTGATCTTTTGCAAGCAGGGCCCAGCTCAGTTTGCCTGTGCTCAGGATCAGCCAGTACTGACATACGGCAAATGTCTCTTCATACTCATCATACACATTACATCACTTGCACCTCCATGCACCCCACGGCCACACAGCTGCCCTATGAGCATCCTGCTTTGGAGGTGCTCTGCAGACTCCATACAAATCCAACCAAGGACTGACAGTGCGACTGATGCTCACGCGCAGTCCCAAACACCACCTCGGCCAGCTGAGCACTGCATGGCTAATGCACTGCAGCTGGAAAATGGCCTTCAGCTGAAGGGTACATCTTCCCACAGTCACTCCTTGAGCAGAGTAAAATCAGCAGAACAGGTCTGGCTCCTGCACTTCTTGGCGCAGGGGCAGGTTGAAGGCTGGCCAAGGTTGCAACTGGAGAAGACCTCACACCTCCTGGCTGCCTCCAGTAAGCTGTGCAGGACCACCTCTGGCCCCCGCTGCTTCTGAGAAGGGAGCTAAGAAAAGCAAGCATATTGTCAGTAGACTTAGACAGTTCATACCTCTACTGGGACATTTTGAGATGCCCTACACCACAAAAAGTTGAAAACCAGGGCTCTGGGAAAGTTTTGTTCGAATTAGTTTATTCAAGTCAGGTTGAAGGGGATGGGGCATCTGGACTGTCTCCTGTCTGCGTTGGTACCCATCTCCCCACCCTGGTACCTCTTCCCTGGACTCTTCCACCCATGGACATCCACACTTAACAGCTAGCCCCATTTTGAGTTCCCCTGGGAGCTGCACTGTGTACGAGTCACCTCCCAAACAGAGGAGCTGGAGGAGGGCTCTCGGCCCCTTTCCCATCTCCTCTTTCCCCTGCACATCACAAGGCAGCCCCAGCAGCGGGTGAGTGCAGCCCGTCCTGCTCTCATCAGCAAGTCTGGTCCTCACTGAGCCTTTGTACTTTGAGGATGTCAGTTTTGTTCTGTTTATACACTAGCAAAATTACCGTGTCGCTTTGCAAGCAAGTAAAGCTGCTGAACAATCAGTCTGTCCAGCCACGCTGACAGAGACTTCAAGTCCAAGAGATTTCAAACAGGACACTGTTCTCCAGTGCAGGAGCTATTAACTTCTATAAACTGGTAGGTGCTTTTCTCCTACGAAAGTCTTATCACTTTAAAAAAAAAATCGGCAAAAACCTGTGTGAAGTTTTCAAGCCTCTTCTTTGCCAAAAGCAACTGTTAATCTTTCCCAGCCCTGATTAACTGCAAGTTGTGATCAGCCGATGGGCACCAGTCTTAGCCCCCCTCCACCCCAGCCATAGCTCTATGTTCATTCCAGTCATTTGCCCTCGTGCTTAAAAAAAGTAATAGTCTGTGGGCTGCGAGAATACCGTTATTTTGAGCAACGTTCCTGATGAATGTTTGAATTCTTCCTGTTGACTAATGGGTGGAACTGGATTCCCCCCCTTTCTTTCCAGTTGAGTAGTAATGATTTAAGCAGATTAACTGGTTAACTAAATGTCATTAACATAGATCATATCCTTTATACAAAATAACACTGATTACAGAGATCAGCTAATAATGGGGTTCATCCAAAGGCAATGAGAAAACATTTTCATCAATGTCAATGGGCTCAAAATGAACTTCAAAGTGAATTCTACTACAGGAGTAAACGTGCTGAGTGTGACCAATAAACTAACCCATGCTTTCCCCCATTTGCAACAGAATCTGTTCAACATCCCTGCAGCTGTTAGTGCTCCTCTTCCTCCCTGTCCTTTGGAGCATCCACCACAGACCCTCACATACTGAGCACTGCCACTTGACCTGTCATTGCATGACACAGGACAGGACAGGTTGCCCAAGAGGCAGCGCACCTCCACTGAGACCCACCAAGCTTCAATCACTTCTGAATGCTTCATCATTTCACAGCCCGGAACAAATAACATAATTAAAAAACCCTCTCAATGATCCATGACAAACCTACCCCATTGCTCATGGTGGGGAGGCAGGAATCCTGTGCTTTCAAGTCCTAGCACCTCATGAGGGTCAGCTGGTGGCTGCAGAGACAGGAGCAAATGTCCTCCGGTCTCTGGGTCTTTGATAGCAGCGGCGCGTGCAGCTCATCGCTCTTGGCTGTCTGTGAAGAAACGAGAGCTTGGCATAAATCATCTGCTTTTGTTGTGACTTTAGGTTCCCTTCAATCTGGGTTGAATAGATGTGCTTGGTTTAAGATGCACATTGTAAGACGTGCTAATGTGTCTAGCACAGGGGCGTGTTGGCATTTTAGGATTAAAACACATAAAAATGAGTCCGCTGGCTCGTGCATAAACAACACCTCTTGTTTCTCTCTTTCAGTAACTGTGACCGTGGGAGGACAACAACACTTGCTGGGACTTTATGACACTGCAGGGCAGGTAAATTACTGCAAAACATTTCCTTTCCCATGGTTGGTTTGTTACTATGACATACTGGATTTTGTTGTTCATGCTGTTTGTGGGTTTTTTTTTTTTTACAAATATTAACAACCAGTTGTGAGTTGTAATGGTTGAACTGCTGACCTTCTCCTTTTTGTTCTCTACATAGAGATTTCATTCTGGTTCAGCAATAAAGCACACGCACGTACACTCATCCCTGAGACTGAATTTTGTCTAAGCAAAACAATAAAGCCTGATTAGGCTGTTCAGCCTCCCATATATCCACCTCCTACTGCAAATATGACGTTTCATATGAAGTCAGTGTTTTCTTACATTTACCACATGGTGGCATTGAAGATACAGAGAAGAATTCCCGTTTCTAAGATCAGAAAACTAATATAATACAGCACCAGCCTAACAGTCACCAGCTATTGACTTTTTAAATGGTAACCCAGCCAGACTGGCATCCATCCCAACATCCTTCTCCTAGGACAAGGGTGTTCATTACAGGAGAGTCTGTACCCCGTGCTTACTTACATATACAGTGCTTTTACTGTTTCCAGTGTCCACAGTTTGATACAGTGTGCTCGCACTGAAAGTTTGCAGAAGAGCTCTGGTCGGGCTCATTTCACCCCCTGGAGAGGAGGGGAGAGGTTTCTCACTGCCTTGCTCTGCCAGTAGAAGGGCAGAAAAGGGCACAGGGAGCAACACGTTTTCATGATGAAATTTCCCTCTCCTACCTCCAACTGCCAGCAACTGGCAGAATAAAGGCAAGACCACAATCTGCACAGAAACCTTGCAGAAAATCACCTGCTGAGAGGAGAGGGAACAGGCCCCAGGTCCCTCTAGCCTGGGAAGGTTGGAACCCACGTCCACCAGCTCCTCCAGTCGGAGCTGGCACTCGGAGAC
The DNA here is from genome assembly GCA_009819775.1 of Phoenicopterus ruber ruber. Classification (NCBI taxonomy): domain Eukaryota; kingdom Metazoa; phylum Chordata; class Aves; order Phoenicopteriformes; family Phoenicopteridae; genus Phoenicopterus; species Phoenicopterus ruber. The sequence goes on from CM020219.1 coordinate 8,605,451, forward strand.
AGCAGGAGAGGAAAGCAGATTTGGGAGCCTGCGTCACTCCCTGGGACAGAGCAGCTCTGGACACTGCACTTTGCTTTCAGGAGGACTTCTTGGCTGTGGTTTTCTGGCCATGACAGACTGCTATGAAATGCATAAACAATGCAGAAGGAGATCCTCCTGTCTGCAGGCGGCCGCTCATTATAGAATATACTTTGCAGCAATATGCAAAAAGGTCAAAACCCACATCAGGACAGACTGTCACCTCCAGAAAAACCTATGCTCAGCGGGACTGGGGCTTTTATGCTTTGGGTTTCACTTTTTTTTCATTTTATGCCTGTCACATGTCTGTAGGAAACAATGGTCACTTCATAGCTAGCTTGGTGTCACTTACAGTCCACTCAACCTTCCTATTTACATGGTACAAACAGATGATCCAAAAGCCAGTCACACAATATGACCCAAATCCTGTCCCACGTTCAATGCATGTTCAATTTTCTGTTCTGTGCTCACAAACACAGAGCTCGGAGCGTGTCTGTCACGATCCGGCAGCACTGCAAGCCTTTGCCAATGAGACTGGAGTTACCTTCAGCTCTCAGTCAGATTTTACCCAGTGCCTTAATATTGCTACTTGTTTTGTAGAGCTGACAGTTCCACCTGCCACCCATTTCCTCAGCAACACATCCTCTTATTTGTCCTCCTGAGCCAGCAGAGACACAAATCTGCCTCTCTGACAAACTTCACCCCTCCATGCGTTCCTCCACAATCATTTTGCCATCTCCTGCTTCAAACTAACCAGGGCACCACCTGCCTCCAAGCACCATTTCTAACTCGTCAGGCTCAGTTCCCTTTCAGACCTCGGTCTAGAGGACGTGGCCATCTAGTCAAAACTCCGAGCATGAATCACATCTTGATGACTAGATCGTATCTCCGTGGAGGCTGAAAGGATGATGCTTCCCACATGCTCAAGCTATAACGACAGATCATCTGGGTTGTTTCCTCCCGCCTTCTCCTTGTGTTGTGTGGCTTTCCAAAGGCATCGGTGTGAAGTCATAGCCAGAAATAGCACTTGACATTACGATGCTATAAAACATATGCTAATGAAATAACAATTGGAAAATGTACTCCTGCAGCAGGACTCTCTGTCAGCCCGAAGGGAGAGCTGGCAGAGACCCCAGATCTGGGGTATCTGGTTTTTCTGTATCCCTGGCACAAGCAGTCCTAGGAGGAAAAAAACAGTGGTCTTTTTATCCTGGTTGGACTCAGGTACGAAGTGCTTTAACGGGCTGACATGGCAGGGAGCGTACGCAAGATCAGCATGTCAGTAACACAAAAAAAAACAAGTTTTGCTGTACTTTCTGGGCCCAAGCGCTGCAAGGCTGCTGGCAGTGGGAGAGCAGGGAGGGAGCAACACCAGTCGATGCCTCTCGGCCCCAGCAAGTCATAGGCACATAACTCAGCAAGGCCAGGCCTGGTGCTGGCGTTTCCATGCCAAACCAGTGGCCAGGCAGTGTAACTGGGAAGCCTTGTGCTCCCTAAATAACAGGCAGCAAAATGCAAGGACGAGTCAGGGAAACAAATTAACGATCAGCTACAGCCCAGCCCCATGAGGACTCATGTCCCGTCCCAAACACAACTGTCACTAGCTGCAGCACCTCTGGATGTGCCCCACACCCATGTGAATGTCCAGTCCCTTTTTTACACTATTTATTTGCTTGACTTCAACCACCTCTGAATGAGAAATGATCCTGATGCACCATATCTCGTAACGGTCCATTGCAAGGTTTTATAGCCTTCTCCTGGAGAGCAGGTATGGACAGAGACAGGGTCCTTGTCTGGTTTGGAGGCTCCTGCCAGCCTGCAGACACAGGCATGTACAGGAGCTCAGATCGACTCTTATCCACGACATTTGTGCTTGTGCTTTAAGATATCCATGCAAGCTCCTGTGTGCCCTGACAGGAGACAAGACCTCTGCTACGTGATGCGTGGTTGTCCCTCCTTACGGCTCCTATAATGCTCTGTGCTGCTAACACAAATCAGGAACACTCCTCCTGAACAAGGGTTTTCTAGGGGCTACAAAGGAACAAGCAAAATAAAATGAAATGCACACTCCTGTAGCTGCCACCACAAGGCAGTGCGCTCGTGGCTTTTAGTTTGTAATTTTAATGGTACAGTAAGTTCCAGCCGCTCTAAATAGGCACGTCTGGAATATTGAAACTGGTTATAGTCAGCCAATTTCTTTCCAAAAATCCTAAATCCCCATTCCTTGAGGGCTTGCTGCCACCGCGTGGCTGGTTTAGGAGGCTGAGTTGCAGCAATTAAACCCAAAACACAGAAAAGGCCTTTGCCAAGCACCTAGATTCAGCCCACGTTGACTGTGGCATAATCTCAGAGAATTCATCAGGTTTGATGTTCTGGATTAGAATAATGTCCCCTAATCAGGCAGGGGTCAGGCCAGGCCTCCCTCACCCACAGCATCCACATAAAACTCGGCTGTCTCTATGATGCAATTGCTCTTTTGTTCCCATCGTGTTGGCGTCCACTTTGCCTCTATTAACTCGTCTGTGGGAGCTGGGCATCATCTCCAGAGCCTCGTATAAATCTCCTCCCAGTGACTTTGCTTCTTTGTGGCCTGTATTGCTGACGTTCCCACAAACGTCGCTGAGTTTTCTTTCCTGCCATTCCTTGAACGTGGAGAATCCACTCTCTTTCTTGGGCTGCTATGTCCAAACACCTCCTCTTGTCATGTAAATCCTTCTTCAGATCAATACTTTCTATGATACTGGAAAGATATAGGTCAGTTGGCAAATACTCTGGCTTTACCCCAAATGCTGTGGCTGTGGGGCTGGAGGTGGTAACTGGGAACTTACTCTTCCTGTTGAAGTGGGTTTGGGACAATGAACATTCGGTTAGACAAAACAAAACATTTTGTTTGTGATTTAGGATGTTTCTTTAAACTTCTTTTTAATGAGATGGAGCTAAATTTGGCCTCATACTTCCTTTCAGAATAAATAATTAAGTTTTTTTGTTTAGAAAAGGTTGGAACAGACTGTTTTTACATAATCCATTAGTATTTTTCAGAAACTAGTGTCGATTCAGAAGTAGTCTGGGTCATCTTATCACTGCACACTCAGTGAACAAAAGACTTCGGAAAGATTTACCACTCTCAACTCTCATTTGTTGACTTGTTGAAAGCAAGACAGAAGCAAGACTGAATTAAGACACCATCTAATCTGGGCACACAGTGACATAGTCCCGCACCAGTTTCTCCTGCAGGACAGACAGCAGTTGCATTGCTCCTGCCCCTAACGTGGGTTTTCCCTACCTCAAATAAATGTTCTCATGTCTGAGCAACAGCCCCTGGATATAATTTTTTTTTTCTTTTCCCTTTTCAGTGAGTTATTAACTATTTCAGTATCTGCAAAGCAGAGCTGCACCAGTTGATGTTTCAGACAATTATAACCAAAAAAGACCATACTGCAGAGATTTGAGGCTTGCTCAGAAAGCAGAAACTGTAAACTAAAGACCTAGGTCTCAGTCAGGTTTCACAGCAACACGTATTATCATTTCCCACGCTCCAACTTTGTGTTCCTTTCCCCTTTTTTAATTCTGGACTCCCCCAAAGTGTCTTCAGAACAGGTGTATCCCCTCTAAAAGCATCTGTTTCATTGCACTGAAATTTTCTAACAGGTTTCATTGAAAAGTACCGATCAGACACAGCTACATATGCTCTCACTATCAGAAAGAGCCAGTCTGTCCCTTTCACACAGCTTGCAAAACCTCTGCTCGCTCTCCACGTCTCAAGCCTGAAAACAGACCTAAATTATTCCTTGAAACTCAGCTGTCAAAGCCAGCTCACGACATGACACAGCTGCACTTTGAGCTGTTTGGAAATTCACCCTCTTCACAACTAACACAAAGAGAAGACATCTCTCCTTCCCCAGGCCAGGGCCTGTGGAAGCACTAAATCACCCCCAGTGATTTACCCAGCCACTGCAGGCTGGATTTGATCTGCTTTGTGCTTTCAAGATGAGCGTCTTCTGCTGACTGACACATTGCTGCGTACTATATATGGCTGTGATGGCACCAAATAGCCCAGAGACCCATATTTGTTGTATATGGTCACGTCTATAATGCTTACTGGGCAATAGAAAGCCCATAATATTAACAGAAAAGCCCCTAGAGGTGTGTGTCATCAGCAAATATTAGCTAGTGGTGACAGTCTAATAATACTTCCCAGGATGGTATCAAGTTGCTGGAGGGCTGAGGCCGGTACACGCAGCCTCAAGATCAATTTTTATTATACCACCAGCGACGGCCGCTGTTTAGCATTACCCTCCACACCAGCATCACCACGGATAATACACACAAACAAATTGTGGTAGCTCTTTTGGGTAAAGATGCCGACAAAACAGCACCCACGAGGCGTGATTTCCCCCTCAGCAGCTCCCCGGAGGTTATAAGCGTGCATGGGCATGAAGGGACAGCGTTGAACAGTTCATCGAGAGCCAACGTGATGCCCCCATCTGCAGTTATCCCCCACCCCATAACGCATTTGCTGTGTTCCCCTGACAGGAGGACTACAACCAGCTGAGACCCCTCTCCTACCCCAACACAGACGTGTTCTTGATCTGCTTCTCAGTGGTGAACCCCGCCTCGTACCACAATGTCCAGGAGGAGTGGGTGCCCGAGCTGAAAGTCTGCATGCCCAACGTGCCTTACGTCCTCATAGGAACACAGGTAACGCTCCCCGGGGCACTGCCGGCCGTTGCAGGGGTCTTCAGAGCGAGGGGGCTCCTACTGCACCCCAGGGGTGGCTGGAGGCTGAGCTCTCTGGAAAGGTTTTCTATTTAACTTCTTATGCGAAATGCAGCCAGACTTCCCCATTGGAGGAAAACTCGGGGACTGAGCATGGAAACCAATACCAGATGTCCCATCATGCTCGTCAAGACTGGCAAAACTCATCCCATCTTTTTATTCAAATGTATATTAATGTGGCAACAAGGCATATATGCCTATAGGGAGAAAAGATTTCTGACAGGCCTTTAGTGAGGGGGGAAAATCCCATCAAAGTCTGTGGTTAGAAGCAGAAGCTAAACTTCGAACTAAATTTTAAGAATGGGAATAATCAACTAAATGACTGACTTAGAGACATGAGAAGGAAATAACCCCCCTCGTGCTTTACATCAACATTGCAATTAGTGACTCACCATCCTGCTTGTGTTATAGTGGATGTTAGACTAAACGATCAAACCACTTTATTTTGGCCTTAAAATCTATGAATCTATCAATCAAATAAAAATGCCTTAAGTATGGGTTTGCTTCCAAGACACAGAGTGGCTAGAGTGTGAGAAGTAGGGATACGAGTCTGGAAAATGTCCGAACACTGGACAGTAACCTAAGCCAAGTTAGAGAAACAGATCAAATTCTGGTTAAAACCAAAACCTTCATGCCATAGGAAAGTCCAATCTTTCAAACACTGGCTTTGTTTTCCACACTGGAATAATCTAAAACACCCATTTTAAAATAAAAGTATTACCCATCGGATCACACACTCTGAAAATGGATGGGTTGGAAATGCCAGAATGCTTCACTTTGATGTTTTCCATGGAAATAAAGGGTTTTGTTTCGAGTCAGTCAGACTGAGCTGCCTCTGTCTGGCCTGTCAGGGTGTTTTTCGGGTGATGCGGTGCAGGGTCGCAGCAGCCGCCCCTTCCAGTGCGGCTCAGGCTTCCACCAACACTTTCCAAGAAGCGTTGTGAGACCCACTGAGAACCACGTCTTTACTGTACTGCAGCTATCTGAGCTGTGGCCTGATAACCCACCAGTGAAAACTAATTCACATTAAACAGAAAAAAAAAAAGAAAATGGAAAATATATGTGCAATTCATTTCTGAAATATCATCTGAGGCTGGGAGGACACACGGCCTTATGCGAGGACATGACTGCGGGTTCGTAAAGCTATGAATATCTGTCTCGAGAATTACAGCAAGGCGGCACTGAGCACAGGGTTTGTGTATTTTCTATTAGATTGATCTCCGGGATGATCCCAAAACTTTGGCTCGGCTGCTTTACATGAAGGAGAAACCACTCACCTACGAGCACGGAGTGAAGCTAGCGAAGGAGGTAATAGCTTTTTCTGAGGTCCCATGAAATCAGTTGATCACAGCTTTCCACTGAGTTTGCTTCCTTCAAGACGAACTCCCCTGGGGCACGTTGGCTGGTCCCAGCCAGAGATTAAAGCCTCTGTTCAGACAGGCTGGACCCCGACACACTTCGCGACTCCCGAGCCTCCTGTTCTGCTCCGATACTCAGTTGAGCTCTAAGCAAAGCGGCAAGGTACACAGGGCAGCAGGTAGTAAATGCGCAGCAAAACAGATTTCACTGCCTGCTTTACCTAAGTCAAGTGTTTCTTGTTCAGGCTTCTGCCAGGAGGTGTGTGTGGCAAACCCCTCTCTGCAGTCGCCTCCTGCCAAGCTCATCCCTATCCCTTACAAAAGCACAAGACAACTTGATTCTCACTTATCTATTGCACTTCAAGCAGCAGAGAAGGAGCTCCCAAGGTTTCTGTGCTATTGCACCTTTCTCCCAGGAAGGCAGGGGGATAAAAGCCCTCCCCAAGCCCTGAGTTGCAGCCATCTGGACCCCAGCCATTTCCATCTTATATGCAGCAGGTGCTGTTACATTCTCTGGCCCTCAAAGGCCAACAAGAGCATCCATTAGCAGAATAAGCTGAATAAGCAGCAAGGCTGGTGAATAAGCTGAGGCTGCTTTCCCAGGCCCCTCTGTGTGTGTGTGTGTGTGTGATACCAGCCCCCCCCCAGGAGACTCCCATCTCAAGATGATGCTTCCCAGTTCCCAGCAGCCGGCTGGAAGCCCTCCCCCAGGTAGCAGCTCCCTGCTGTTGCAGGAGGCAGGACAGAGGGGTGACAGGTCAGGGGAAAAGAACCAACTATATGAAGGGGCTCAACTAACAACCCAGCATCTCCTTGAACCCCCCAGCTGTATAGACAGGGGCCAAGCTGCTGGTCCAGCACTCGAACACAGGTGCAGCCCCCCTCTCTCTCCGGAGGGTCATGCAGGGAATTCCTGCTCCCCATTAACCCTCTATGGTGAGATACTGGTCTTGATGCTCATCTCTGCTCCCTCGCTCAGGATGACCACCTGAGCTTGTCCCTTAATCCCATCGGCAGCCAGATACAAAACAGAGCAAAGACCAGACCCCCCTTTAAAGGTCTGGGCTTCCCCCTGTGGCAGGACACGTACGCACGTAGAAGGATGCTGGAACAGGGTTGCTCTGTCTCTCCCAACGGTGGGTACTCACGTTTTCTCTCCTCTCTCTCAGATCGGAGCACAGTGCTATCTGGAGTGCTCAGCCCTCACGCAGAAAGGCCTTAAGACTGTCTTCGATGAAGCAATCCTGACCATTTTCCACCCCAAGAAGAAGAAGAAGCGTTGTGCGAAGTGCCACAGGTGCTGCACCCTTGTGTGAGGTCATTTGGAAAGAAAAGCAAGATGAGTTCAATGAAACCAAGCAGGTTAGAAAGGCGATGAAGGTCACATGCAAATGAAATGGGGAACATGACCAGAAAAGGGGTCCTTCTTACCCAAATATAGGAGCCCTCCGTTCTGTGAAACCTCCAAGCTGTATCACACTAGGCCAGCTCACGTCTATGTGCTTTCCTAACCCTCCAGAGCTGTATGCAGTCTGTTCCCACTACTGCAGGCTGCGCCGAGCCAACAGAAACCAGGATGCCTGCTCCTGCTTGACTCCTCGCCTTAGGAATAAGGTGAAGGTGCCGTGTGGAAAAACAAAGAACTAAAGGTGGTAAAAGAAACACGAGAAACTCCGTTTGTGGCCTTAAACAAGAATCGATCAAAATTAGGAATCTGCAGTACTTAGGAATTTAATCTGAATTGACTGAAAGCACATGGAGATCTGTAGAAATCTAATATGTAAGATATACACTATAGGTAGGATGTACTTTTAAATTACTTTTCTTTTATAAGGCTCGCTAGTTCAGGATATACTTTAGTTTGTTCAAACCACATGGAAGCAAAGGTGGAGTGATTCCAGTTTGTTTTCACTTAATAGTGAAACTTCACAGCGTCAGGATGTTGCTGCACCCAAGCTATCAAAATGGATCAACATTTACCTCCAGACTTAAGGAATGTTCTTACAACAAAAAAATGCAAATAACTGTATTTTTACAGGGGAATGTTCAGACTGAGCCATGTTTCCGTAAGCTGGGAAAGGAAGAACAGAGTCGTAGCATTAATATACTGAAACAAAGAAATTCTGCCACCAAAGATGATTGCCCTAGACATGAAATAGCAGCATGGAACAATCTCCCTTCCAAACTGAGAGCACGAGTGAGACACATTGCCATGGCAACTGAAAATTTACCTTATAGATCAGCTGGATTTCTACATCTCACCCAGCAGACAAAAATAGCAAAAACCAAAAAGCCGAAGGTCATACTGACTTCAAGTGCTTTAAGGTGATCCAATTGCCTTAACTTTTTTTTTTTGAGTATCTCACATAAAAAAACTCATCAAAGTGGAGTTGTAAACATGTAGATTTATTGTAGCCTCCCTCCTCCTAGCCATTACTTCTTTCTTTGCTCCTGTTTTTCCATCTTCGTTACTGTGAGTGCTGTTCAAGTTGCAGCGTGGCTGCAGTCCTCAGGAATGAACTTTCACACGAGTCGCAGATGATGGGCTGCAGCCGACAGCACAGAGATGGGAAGTCCAGACCTTAAGGGAAGGGAAGCTGCCGGTTAGCTCTCTTTGCTGTTGAAAAAAAGCGTGCCTTTTCACTAAAACCTCTCCAGGGAGCCTGTACTTTTGCACATCACAGCAACGCAGATGCTCAGAGGTGAACTCGAAGGGCGTCTTGTTACTTGCATCTGCCTTCCGGTACCCTGGCAGTGCTATGAGTCTTTCTTGTTACGGATTTCATTCCTCAAGCAGAAAATCACAGTGCCAGCAAATACAGATTTCAAAACCTCTGCTGTAACTCCTTGCAAAAGCCGTGTCTGTAGTCAGCGCTTCCAGAAGCGCTAGGAGTAAGCAAAGAACAGCAGTGCACCCTCCCAGCCCGGGGACACGTGCCCTGCGCCCCCCGCGCCCCACTCCGGGGCACTGCCAGCCCGCTCCTCTCCAGAAGCGCTGTAGCATGGTTGAGTACACACGTGCAACCAGAAAAACTCTCGTGATTAGTGGTGAATTATAGACCCAATGTTACTCGGAGCAATTAGCAACTTCAGCGGGACCACAGGAACCGCAGCGTTGGTGCAGAGAAGGGAACAAGCATGATGCCGTGCCCAACCCTGCAGTCGCTGAAGCTCATGGATCCAAGCTCCTCCTTTAGCACGAATTAAATTTACCATGGACACCTACAGAAACTAGATCTGACACCCCAAAATATTTCCAGGTAGAAATCAACAGTTCTCTCTGACAAAAGCGATCAAAATTTGAGGCAAGCGCCTTGCTGCTGTTACCCAGCCGGCTTTCGCTCACCATCTCTTTCCCACGGCGCACAAGCACGGATGAAAACAAAGTTGTGCTAAATCAAAGACAGACAAAAGAAAGATTTCCTCACTGCTGGTATTCTTTGTGCATATTTTATATTTGGTTTTATTATGTCCCAGACATTTGCTTCAAATGGTCTGGCTGATAAAGCACAGCTCGGGGCGAGGACGGTGCTGAAGCCTGGTGAAGGAGCTCATGTCGTGCCGCAGAGGCTGTGTTGCCGTCCCCAGGCAGAGCAGTGAGTATTCGCCCAGCTGGGACACTGGCAATCAGCTGAACTATGACGTGCAAAAAGATATTAGGGGTGTATGAGGAAATCTAGGAGTGGATTAAATGAGTAAGTATTTAGGTAATGTTTGTTGGCTTACAACATGACTAAAAGTCCACTGAAACAAACCAAAAAAAAAGCTTTCAACAGATTTCAGAGAAGATAAGAGCTTCACTGTGCTGCCATTTACTTCAGTGGAAATAAAATAGGATGATTACTTTGTTTTAGCTGATTTAGGTTGCTGTAGAGCGCGAGCCTATATACAAGTCTCTGGTTAAAGTAAGTGAAGTCTGTTTTAGCTGAAGTGCAATGCAAACACTCAGGTTGGAGCTGCCAGATAATCTTAGAGCTTCACAAAATACAGAGGAAATAGAAATCCAGACTGACAGCTGAGCTTCTCATAAAATAATGAGCACACTGGAAAAGTGCAATATAGCATTCCCGGCATGCATCAGAGAGAGCCACAAATAATCAAATGATATTTTTGTGTGCCACCAAGTATCAGGGGTGTCTATTAATACTAATGGGATGGCATAGGATAGGCATATAAAATCAAATATCAAAGAGGGAGTTGTAGCATTAATGTAACTGCAGTGGTTTGAGGAAAATTAACTAAAAAAATCTATGGTGATGTAGAAGATAAAATGCTACTGTCCTAATGTACTAAACTGCAGCACCCTGCACAAATCATTGCATAGCAGCAAAAGCAGATAGAGAAGTATTAATATGCATACAAAAAAAATGTTAAAACTAACCAGGGTTTTATTTGCACTTACAAAACCAAGCACACCAAGTTTGTGAGGCAGTAAAATTGCAAGTTTTTTAAGCTGATTGTGACCAAAATTTGACATCTGGGAGTTGCAAGGGAGGGAGGGTGGTCACAGTCCACTGAGAAATGGCCTCTGCACTCCATTTATTTTTAATTTCTCTTCCAACAAAAATAAATGTTTTAAAAATAGCCGTGGTTAATGCAGGTCCCGTAAACATTATTCCTGTGTTAGGTTATGTACACAAACTTATCCATGCAACGGCACTTACTCAAGGATCTGCCCTGCTACACTATTATTTGGGGGAGGCAGGAATAGCCCGGGCCAATAGGCTTTAGAAAGGGATGGTAGGCAGATGTAAGGAGAGTCATCGACTATCTGGCAAGTCATACCTAATACCTTTTCTAAAAGCCAACAGATGGTGTGTGAACAGGCAGCAAAGCTTATTTTCAGAAATATCAAAACACCAGACACAGTGCAAGCACAGGCATAAGGCAACAGATATAAACTCCGAGTTATTTTCAAGCACCATTAGTAACAAGAAAAGAAAATCAATAAATGATTGCCAGGTGAAAGGAGATGGGTTTTCTCACTGTAAGATGAGCTAGACAGAAATCAGACCCCGATTTCACCTTCAGAGGAATACAGGAGAGTCATAAATGCTATAAACCGTCCCAGGCACCTATTTGACAATGTCCTCTTAACGCAACTGATGTCAAAACCTTTCCTGACAGAGCTGCCTTTGCTACTAGTCTGCTATCATTTCAAAAGCACTCACAGCTTACAAGAAATCTGCTCGACCCTGTAAAACCCATCTCCTTTGGCCTCTTCTGAAACCTTGATGTTCTACCAGGAGTTGTTAACCTGAAGTTGTGGTTTCAAACAGAGACCCCAAAGGGGTTTCATGCAAACTTCTGTAAGGAGATATTAGAGACATTAGGCATTACGGAAATATCACAAGGCATTAGAGAGTTGTTATCACATTAAAGCAACCTACAGATGCCTCTGCTCTCCAGAGCGCTGCTAAAACACCAAGCCCGTGGAACTGGGGCAATCCTGTGCTATATCACCACTTCCACCATGACCTGAAGGAGGTCCCACAAAGACTTCCACAGTTTGTCCTGTGCCTCCCAAAGCTCAAAAAAGATGGGGAGAATGCAGAAACAAGGCTCCAACCCCACGCAGGTCCATCCAGAAGCATTTGTTCAACTGGGTATAAGTCCTATCTACTTATATACTTCAGGAGTGATGGGGAGCAGTTCTCAAGATGAGCTTCCCTGGCTGTCCTATGTGCCAGGGAATACTCCCAGACCTTCTCTCTCTGCCCTGTAAATATCTGTTGTTACAGTAGTGTGCAGCTTATGAAGAACAGCCAACTACAAGCTCTTGCCTCACATTGCCTTGAATTAGGCATCATGTCAGTCTTTCCCTTGACTTCCACATGGCTGGACCTGATGCTAATCTTCTTCACCATCAACGTGCTGAGAGAGAGCCTGACACGACGGGTTAGTGTAGCTGAGAAAGGAAGCTCCTCTTGCTGGTGGGAACTGCAGAATTCACTCTAAGTCCAGCATGACAATCAAAACAGTCATTTCAGCAGCTGTCATTGGTATTTCTTGCTTTCTTCTCTTTTAAAGCACTGCTTCAGTTCAAAATAAACACAGAATTAAATACAGTGCTGCATCTTAATATGCAATAAAGTTATTCTAAATACTTTTATTAATTAAGGGGCTGGATTTTGGCAGTCTTCCTCATATTGAAGGTCATCTTACGTCACAAGGAATTGTCTCTAATTTCCTCATGTCTCATTCAATCCCAAAGATACGGCTCATGTAAATGAGGGAGGCTGAATATGACCATTGGTGACCTGTCCTTGTAGTTAACATGTACCAAAATCTCTTCTAGCTGCTCTAGTGTTGATGGCCTGTGTCCCCCAAAAGCAGTGGTTTCCCACTCCCCGCACGCTGTACAGGTCACCTGGTGTTCTGTCATGCTCAGCACCACGATCTGTCTGGTATCTGACATCTCTAAGGAAGCGCAGTAGAGAAGAACCAAGAAATGAGTTGGGAAAGGAGACAAGCCTCGGGTGTGTTCCTACGCAAACCAAGCGGGACTCCCCCAGAAACAATCACAGCAACGCAACTCTAGGCAAGTGGCTAAAAACCCACGCTGAGGGTGGGAATGTCACCGCACCAAACAGAGAGCAACAGGGAACAAACATTTCACTACTGATGACTCTGTTGACAAGAATGCACGGGCTTCACTTCCCATTGACAGCAAGCTGCTAAGATCCCATCCAAGATATTGTCCCAAGATTCCAGAGACCCAGTTTGAGAACCCTTTACAAGAGCTTGGAAAAGGTTGCAGAAGTTCTTGCAAACAATTTCTGTTGCTGCCTCCCCACATCACACTGAACCTCGCACACAACAAACAATACAGTGGCCAATTACACTGATGGTTGGTATGTGTATTTTCACCATGCAAGCTGCCATGTGCTTACAAAAATGCCCCTCTAATTCAGAGAAGAAAGATGCCCGTCTGCTTATGTAGCTTACTTACAGTCCATGACCTTTTCTGTAGCTTTTTTTCCCCAGTGACACAGCAAATACTTCCCGATTCACCATACTGAAACTTCAGCTGGATTAAAAATAAATTGCAGTGGCATCAATCCATCTCAAGCCAGGCTTATTTAAAAGCACATTTGCCTTCTCCAGTGAAGCAATCAACATACGCTCATGTTGGCCCAGGGACCATTTGTTCAATAAACAGGTAGAACGCAGGAATCTGGCTGCACGTGCCTTCCTCCCTGTATTCTCCTTTTCCCTGAAGAGGATTTGTAATGTGGTTTATCCTGAAAAAAAAACAAAACAAAAAAAACAACAAACAAAACCCAAAAAAACCCCCAAATCTGGAAACAACAGAACCTTTTCTTGGTTCACAACTCTATAGGACTGAAGGAGCATCTGCTGTGACAGGAGGTGAGCATGGCGCGACCTATGTCAGAGAAGGTCTAGCCACATTTGAGCTCTATGTAAAAATGAAGACATATCTCTATAAATGTTTATTTTCCTCTTAGTGAATAAAGACCCTCTGAAAGCAGGAAAAAGCCTCCCACTGATTTCAGCAGTGGCTTGTGATCTCAGCTGTCTTCACCTATCAAAACAAAGCACCAATAGAAATATTTTTGCATCAAAAAGTTGGGACAGAAACACCAGTTAGAAATAATGAATGCAATAGAATAGCATCTACACTTCTGCTTTGGGGGAGAGCTGCAAAATCAGGGCCCACAGGCACAATAAGTCAGTTTGATCCTAAAACTTAAATTTCATTTTAAAATGTTAAGGGGATGCCCATAACTAGGATGAAAAAAATCTTCAAACTCTCTTTTCTTTGTTTCAGTTAAAGCTTTCAGAAACATGTGAACAAGAAAATCTTTTTACTGGGCAGTTCCAGGAACCCCACCAGAACAGCCAAAAAAGTCAGAACCTCATTGTAAGAGGAAAATGAGCTCGCAAACGTGTGTATCATAGAGCAACAAGCAAAAATCATATGAATTGCTGTCAATGGTGAAAAATCTCTTTAACTTTGAAAATATGCTAACAGGGGCAACAAGCGTGGCCAGCAGGTCGAGGGAGGTGATTCTGCCCCCTACTCCGCTCTGGTGAGACCCCATCTGGAGTGCTGCATCCAGCTCTGGAGGCCTCAGCACAGGAAGGACATGGATCTGTTGGAGCGAGTCCAGAGGAGGCCACAAAAATGATCCGAGGGCTGGAGCACCTCTCCTGTGAAGACAGGCTGAGAGAGTTGGGGTTGTTCAGCCTGGAGAAGAGAAGGCTCCAGGAAGACCTTCTAGCAGCCTTTCAGTACCTGAAGGGCGCTTATAAGAAAGATGGGGACAAACATCAAACATTTCAGCTGAGCCTGTTGTGATAGGACAAGGGGTAATGGTTTTAAACTACAAGAAGGTAGATTTAGACTAGATATGAGGAAGAATTTTTTTATGATGAGGGTGGTGAAGCACTGGCACAGGTTGCCCAGAGAGGTGGTAGAAGCCCCATCCCTGGAAACATTCAAGGTCAGGCTGGATGGGGCTCTGAGCAACCTAATCTAGTTGAAGATGTCCCTGCTCATTGCAGGGGGGTTGGACTAGATGACCTTTAAAGGTCCCTTCCAACCCAAACTATTCTATGATTCTCTGAAAAATAACTCTGAGCGTGATCCCCACCCCTTCTTCCAGAGTGTGCAGACCATAATGCAGTGTTTGGCTGCTTCCTCTAACTATAATTTTAGGGTGGGATTTTCAAAGATGCTGTATGTTGGCTTCATTTCAATTCTCATGAAGACAATGGAAAATTTCAATGGGGTCCACACATGACTAATGTGGAAAGTATTTGAGAGTCTCTACGTTTCCTACTTTTCTGCCCTTTATTGTGGCTGACCAAGCTTTGAGCACACAGATACACTGAGCCAGGTCCAAGAATCTTTTATACCTTTTGGCTGCTGGTTGTGGACTCCTGAAAGAAGTTAAGCATCTGGAGACTTTGCTGATCTGATCTTTAGCTTGAGCTTTGGAGACTGGATTTGTAACTCCTCATTTCAACCACTACTGAGGCTGAAGATGAAAATGATTACATTAACAGTGTAATATTCAAGACAAATGAGTAACTTTGCCGAGTTTGACACCACATTCATTGCTGTCACTTAATTTCATCTCATCCCATTCAGGATGCCAGATTTAATTTTGCATTTGGTTTTGCCAAAGATCAGTTTGAGCTCTCGCTGCTATCAACTCTGGTGAATTTTGACTTTGATCGGAGGTTAATGAATTCAGAGTAAACAGTTGTCACCAGTCTACAGTTTCCAGATCTTCCAACACAACAGTTATTTGTACTGATAACATGTCGAAATCTTTGTCTGATGTCTGTCAAAGCAGTTTGGGTGTAAGCCATATCCGTAGTATGAATGACTGTCATATCGTCTCTCCCAACACTTTTCCCCAAAATAGGCAGCTGCTCTAACTGCATTACAGAACTGGCGGGCACTGAACTGCCTGGTCAGTATGGAGTAAATGAGCCCAAACTTTCCCCAAACTTGTAAATATTAATTCATTAATAAGCAATAACATAAAGCTATGCGCGAGGGGAAGGACACTGGCAAAGTCTTCTTCACTCATGAGCAGAAGTGATCTAAGGTGGTGAGCCCAGATTGCCAGGCGGGAAATGCTACGGAGCAAGGCATAGCTTGGTGTCCATCCTGCCCCAGCAAGCGTGGCAGGAGCCTGGCGAAAGGGCTCGGCGGTGCCTCCGTGGAGTCCCGCCGGGATACCTGGGGCTCAGCAGCACCTTGAGACTGGGAGGGCTTCAAAGAAGGCTGCAGAGGAGCAGAGAGATGGACTGCCCTCGAGTGCAAGGACAACTGAATCCAGTTTAACCTGTTATGATGTTGATGCACTTGTCAAATACAAGCATTTCACTGCAAAGAGATTCTCTGCTCCCCTGAGAACACAAAGACAAGAAAATTTCCTTCCTTTCTTTTTTGCATAGTGCTTCAGCAATACTTAAAGTAACAGTGTAACAAGTTATTTTAATTGAGTTTGTTTGTGAAGCAGATGTAATGACCTCGGCACAAATCAGGACCTAACACATCATCAGTCAGTTCTTAGCAGGTTAAGAAAAAGAGTCATTTACTTCACTTGATGTGAGCAACTGAATTTTTCTCTCTTAAAAGTTGCTGTGTGCAATATCGCTGGAGTATGGGGCTGGTAAAACCAAAGGATGAGTACTAAAACATTACGTCTGACTTTTGAGTGGCATATCTTTTTTCAAAGATTAACCAAATCTTCTAAATTCACGTCAAAGCAATAAAATTTCAAACCAAAGAAATTCAGTTTTCCAGCAATTATGTTTTGCATAGTTTAAAAATCATGTAAACCGTATTAGTTTCCTATTTACAGCACATGATTCTGTACTCTTTTGCTTATCCTCTTTTAAACATGTAATTATTGTATATTGTAACTGCACATTAATATCGTCTATTGTACATAGTTTATTTTAACAAAATAAATGTATTACTAAGTATTTTGACAGCATCATTTTGAGAATGTGTGGTGCTCTGTTTATTTTCCCAGATGCTAATCACATACACCTTGCAGGACATTTCAGGTAGGAAAACCATGTACTAACACATAGGACTGCTTTTGGATGGTCCTGGAACTGCCTGCACCTTCCAGCGTTGCCTGCAGAAAGTCAAACAGGAGGTGAGACCACGGAGGTTTGCTCATCTCAGGCATGTTCGTTCCTCTTGGGAAACTGCTGCTTAATCAAATTCTCTGCAGCCTGGAAACACGGGAAGGTGGAGATGTGGGACGTGCAGGTCTGGCTCCCTGCTGGCACTCAGCCTTCAGCTCACTCTGTTCCCAGGGTATCCCTCAGTGACTGGCCTGGAGGTATTTGGGCTCCCATCTTCTACCAATATTAAGGTGGTTGGTTGCTCTTTCAGATAGAACTTTTTTTTTTTTATTTTAATAAGGGGTTCTTGTCATTACTGTCTGTGGTCTCCACTGCGATATCACAGCATCGTGAGAGGATTTTTTTCTTCCCTTGAGTGAATAATTAAAAAGTGTTTTGGAGAGAAGACAGCATGCAGCAGCCTAGCAGGCGCTGGAGCTCTCTCGGTAAAGCAATAGGAAAACTGTTAGCCTGAGTGCGAGGAGTTTTGGGGGGAGTTTGTTACTCCCCGACAACCCTAATGCCTGGATAACAAAACCCTCCAACAAACCCTGACTGATGGCAAGGAAGATGATGAGCTGTGTAACCTTCAGCCCAGCAGACAGGGCAGGGAGAGGTAGGAGAGAAAGTGAAATGCTTAAAGGGCTGAAGAAGTTACATGAGGAAAGACAGCCCTTAAATTCTAGGCTGGAACCAAGAATATGACTGGCTCCAGTATTCCAGGGATTCAGTGCAGAGATGTGGATCTTGTTTAAAAAAAATTAAAAATTAAATTAAAAAAAAAAATATATATATAGTGCCTTTGTTACCCAGTTTTTCAATTCCATTGATTGCAAGACCAGAATCAACCCCATTGACCAGCCAGTCTGGTCTCCAAACTAAGACCATAAATCCCACCATTCCTGAACAATGTCCCTAATACTGATGGGGCTAAAGCGAGTTTTGCCAGGGAAAGGCTCTTTTCGTGTTCCCGCAGCTCGTGAACCTCAGCAGGCTTAATCAGCCCCTGCCCGGGGCACTCGCCCACAGAGCAATGACAGGAGGTGGCAAGGTCTGTTCCTGATAAAAAGGCACTGCGGCCCAAATCCCTGGCTGCTATAAATGGATACATCCCCAGAGGAGCCAGGACAATTCAAGAGGGCACAGCACGTGGCCTGAAATATCTCTAATTTACCTGCCCCTGGAGGAAGCTGGTATTCGTCACCAGACTTCCCACGGCCAGACTTTGTCCGGGAAGAAGCAGCGTGGGCGACCTGCGCATCTGGGGTTAACAACACGGTGCCGAATGCATCCTCCAGCGCAGAAACTTCCCCAACTGCTGCCTGCTAAGGCTGGGTGGATATAGCCGGGGAAGGATACCTCTGTACAGCCCTGGTGCTTCCACGTTCCCTGAGCATCCGCTGCTGGCTACCATCCGCGGCAGGATATTGGGCGAGACAGCCCTTTGCTCCGACCCAGGGCGGCGGTTCCTATGTTTTCATGTGAGTACAATGCGAGCAGGAGGGAGCTGCCTGCCCCGTCCCGCAAAGAGCAATCCAGTCAACGCAGGAAACGCCTCCGGGGACGCTTCCTGCCCTCCCTGTCTCTGTAACTCAGGTTTGAAGGCAGGGTAAAACATGCTGATTCCTGACACGGTCAGTCTGGCCGGGCACACCAACTACAGCACAGGAGCGAGGGAAGCTGAGCTTCAAGACGCAGTGGACTTTTGCAGCCGTCACGTAACAGGAAAGTATGGTCAAAAATCAAAGCGCTGCAGGACTGTGAATGTTGCTGTTAAGGTTAAAAGAGCAACAACAAACCTGAGAAACTGAGTGCTGTGCAGGATACAGATATGACTCATCACAAGGGACCTTACAGCCTATACGCTCCAAAACACACCGGGGAGAAAAAATCATCTGTATCATCACTCTGTGTCCAAAAGGGAAACTGAGGCACAAAGAAATCCACTGATTTACCCCTCCTCACCTGTCATGTTTATGGCAGAGCCAAGTGCAGTCCCCAAGCTGCACAGTCATGCCTTCTCCGTATCTGCACCTTCTCCTTTCTGAGCAGGTAGATGCAGCCACCTCCCTTCTTACAGAAAGCCTTTCGCTGCAGCGGGTGTTTCAAGCTGGGGCTGCAGGACTGTGAGAGGTTCAGCACCGAGGCTTTGCGAAGGAGCACCTCTCTGGCCGTGCTTTGCAAGTACAGCTCTCCCAGGGAACTCAAGTTCCCCTTATACATGTAGAGCAAAATTTCCTTCCCTTGCCTTTAGGTAGTGAAAGCCATGCCAGATCAGATGCGCAGTGGCAAATGACACTTTTAAGAGGTCCACGCTGCAGTCTGTGAGGATTTTTGTCTGATGCTGGTGGTCAGTGTCCAGGTGAAGTGGGCAACCAATGCGCTATAAAAAAACAGTAAGGGTTTTCATGGGAAAGATAATACGTGAGCTGTGACAGCCTCCATGACAAACACTCCTTGCAAAGTTCTGCACCAAAGACAGAAGGGCTGTTTAACTGCTTTGGATGAGTAGGAAGGCGAGATTTAAATCTGTGGATTTAAGGAGGATTAAAATGTCCCCGAGGAGACGAATATGGCCTGGGAAGGGGCTTCTCATGCTCTGAATTGTGTGGGCTATTTTGACTGCCTGCAAATTCTGAGCAGGACATAACATCCCAGCTGCAGCATAAGGGATGTGAAAGCCAGAAGACCTGGTCACAAGTATCAAAATCGGTGGGAATTCAACAGAATGAACACCTAGTAGTGTAAGAGCTTCTGGAAAAAGCCCCAGATTTGCAATTACCAGCAGTAGGAATGAAGTTGGCTCCTTGAAACTCACTGTGGTGTGCCCACGCGTGGGACCCCAGCAGAGCTGGACGGAGAGGGAGGTGTGTCAGTCAAATGGGTTGGTGGGCTGTGGCGTTTGCTGTACTTTTGTCGCCCACAGCAAATCCACAACATCTCCACAGCATCTCCATTCGCTTTTGCTCTCCTCCTTAAAAGATCATCTAGAAGTGTCAGCTTGGTTTCAGCCAATACATCCCTCCCACTCTCCCTCTCCCTCCTCCCAGTCTGGCTGCTGCCGCATCAGTCAAAACCCTCCTTCACACCCAGCAGTGTTTTCTTCTGAACACTTGCTGAGATCTCTACTGTCTCCCCATATCGGGGTGCAGCCCATATTTCCCGTTGGCTGCAAAGGAAGGAAGTTTGCTGCTTTCTAACCCTACTTCTAATCCTGAGACGATAGCACAACCAGACTCCACGAGAGAAATGCAGCGAAGGAAATGACTTCACATCAGTATCGAGATGTTTTGCAGGTGTTCACAGTTCTGGCAAAGCGTTTGTAGGAGCTCATACATATTCTACATGAGAAACCTCTACACATAAATAAAGAGGGACACATTGCTTTAAATTGCATTCATACTACAATTTTGAGGTTTATTAAGGACACAAAATAATGTGCAGGTTTCCCATAACAATTGTGATGCCAGTTAGAACAATAACAAGATCAGAGCGATTGTGAGATGCAATTTGAAACAAAACACAAGGACTTTTTAAAGGGCGGTTAAACTCTCCATCAGCAGAAAACTGCTCCTGCTGCTGTTTGACACAGGAGTCTCTATTCAGAATTACAGGAGGCAGAGTGATAAAATCACCTCCTTCCTACTCAACCACAGTGCAGCTTTTACAATTCCACAGACAAAAAAAAATTACAGCAACCAATAAATTACAGGTTAAATTAAACCTGTGTCAGTGAGGACAGGACACCTGGGGAAGTTTCAAGCATGCATCCCTGGAAATGAAGGCAACTGCATCCAGAAGACAAGACACTTAACTGGGGGGAAGGCAGGTGCAGGGATTACTGTCAGCAGCAATTCTCTCCTGATGGCTATCTGAGAAGGTGTCTTTGGTTTGTAAGCTCCTGTGAGCCTCTCCCACCTGGCAAATCTTCCTACTTTCACATAATTTTCCATTTTTTTCAGGAGAGAAATGAGGGATGAACATGGATCTGTCCTCCTGCAGGTGGGAACCGGAGGACAAAGGCACTTATGTGGCTGTGGTCACCGGGGGGCTGTTGCAGCAGCTCCCAGGTGTCCTCTAGTTTGTAAATAGTGGGCCTGAGGAGGTATGAAACATCCTTTGGCATGTCTGCTCTCTTTCCTGTCCTGAGCTCGTCTCACCCACGTTGGCCACGTTGCTGGCCACTCCACAGCTTTCCTGGAGCACGGCTGGCTGCCCCCCAGCTCTGCGTGCATCTTCCGAGGAGCAGGTCTCCATGGAGCTGAGCAGCGCAGGGAAGGGTGGGAACACCCTTCGCAGCCCCCTCTTTCCCACCACCTCTGCCAGGGGCTTGTTGAAACCCAACCACGATCGTCGTGTTTTGGCTTGGTCCCTCTAACTCTGGAAATTGTCAGGAGAGACTCCTTGGGCTCTGCAGAGTCTCACTGATTTTATATGAACTCAACTCCCCTCCTATCCCTGGGCAAAAGCAGATGGGAAAATATGCGCTTTTGGGTTTACAGATTTAATGTGTTTCTCTCTTTTTTTCAAGGAATTGTCTCTTGTAAGGCAAGATTTTGTCAACAAAATAGCTCCAATTAAGCGAATCACTGAAATATGTGCTTAACTGTAAAAGTCCACTGATATTAAGCAAAACACTTAATCATGAGCTTAAGTACTTTGCTGAGTGAGGGCTGCGTATGCATTCACCCTAATGTCAAGGTAGCAATTTGGATACCCATTTCCATTTCATTGGCCTTAAGGCCTTTTCTTTGACTGTCACTCCTGGTAGACCTCAGGGTAAGAAGAACTAATGGCAGGGGCGAGGTGGCAGAAATGTTGGCAATTGTATTTACATTACTGGGAAGGAGCTAAAACCCAACACGAATAAAGAGGCTGTTACACAGGCTGCAATGCCTTTGTGGCCTGTTTCCACCCCCCAGTAACTGTTTAGTCCGTGTGCACTTTGTGCATGAAGAAAGGTCGCACAGTGTGAAGAGCCTGTAAGGAAGGGAAACTGCATCAATTTTATTTTTCTCCCCACAGGATTTGCTATTGGAGGGTTGTGTACTACATTTCTACAGCAATAATGCTTTGAACAGTATGAGGAGAGGGGATTAAGCCTCACCTGCCCAGAAAAGTCAATGATTAGGAGCATTACAGGGTGAGATCAAATTCTGGACTGACTTACACCCTCTGTAATGCTGGAGGTACCAGGGGTATGAAGCCAGGGGAGAACCTGGCCCCTCCTCGCCTGGCTTGGGGAAGGAGAGCTCAGGCAGTCTCGCATTCGGTCGTGGCAGTGGAGCAGATGTCGCAGTCGCAGCGGATGGCCACCGGGTAGGTGTAGAAGGGATCCACGTCAGGGGCACACTTGGGCAGCTTCACCGTCATCATCTTGGTCTCGTTGTAGGTGCAAACGCGGTGGTAAGACTCGATGTAAGGCGGTTCCAGCACCGGCTTCTGCGGGGGAGAAATGCTGGCCTCAGGCAAGTAGCAAGACAAACATCTGGAGTCCCGGTTTCCTCAAGGGGATTTAGTGTAAATAGGGCAGCCACTGGATCAGGTGGAAGGGGCCACGGAAATAATTTTTAGGTTACATCCTTCAACACCTGCCTCTTGGAGCCCTGCCATGGAGGGGAGTGGGCGTATGTGCGTGTTTCTGTTTGTTTAAAGCATAAAGCTCCAATTAAAGCTGCTTAAAGGAAGACAAAAGCTTATCCAAAAAGCTGGTTTTCAGCAGAATACTAGTGTTTCGACCAAATGAGCATGTTTGCCAAAAGCAGCTGCTTTCTTCCAAAAGGATTGATTTTCCATCAAAGAAAATGCTTTCTGCTGGAAGCCCTTCCATGTGCATGAGCTGCCTAAGAGCAGAGGTGCATCCAGGTGCCAAATGACTGTTTTTTTCCCAGCCAGACCAGTCTTCCCAGTCAGGCTGCATGTCCCACAAAGCTCAACAGATGGGGGATGCACTTGGCACAGCAGCCAGCATAGAAGTCTGCAGTTCCTCATGAGAAAAACAGCTTGGCCAGAGATCTCGGCCATCAGGAGATGATGGGAGCGTGAAGGCCCTGAAACCCACACTCCCATGTGGTATCACGGTGGCATTGCTTATGCTGAAAGAGGAGCTTTTCCTTGACAGGAGCACCCATTTTCCAAAAACTCCAAGAAGGGGCAGCGCAGACAGGAATGGGAGCCCACTATAATCCTCTCCCTTGCACAGATGGAAATAGCATATGGTAACATAGCCAGCAGCCATTTTAATTTTTTCTTTCTTTCCCTCTGTGCTGTGTGAAGAGCCTGCCCTGGGAACCAAGAATGATGGCATGGAAAAGAACAGTTGCAATGTTTCAGCAAGAAGATATCACAGAATGGTAGGGGTTGGAAGGGACCTCTGGAGATCATCTAGTTCAACCCCCTTGCTAGAGCAGTGTCACCTACAGCAGGTTGCTCAGAACCACATCCAGGCGGGTTTTGAATATCTCCAGAGAAAGAGACTCCACACCCTCCCTGGGCAGCCTGTGCCAGGGCTCTGTCACCCTCACAGTGAAGAAGTTTTTCCTCATATTCAGACGGAACTTCCCGTGTTCCAGTTTGTGCCCGTTGCCCCTTGTCCTGATGCTGGGCACCACTGAAAGGAGTCTGGCCCCATCCTCTTGACACCCGCCCTTGAGATATTGATAAGCATTGATAAGGTTGAAAGGATATCTAGACACCCTTTCTCTTACCAACCGCCCATCCAAGTACCTCATGGTACTTTCTAGAAGCTGTTGAGTCTACAACCAGATGCATTCAGCTTAACTACCTCCCAGTGATACTGCAGTACGGCAGGAGTCTGCAAGGTCTGTGCTGCCAGAGGAGCTTGGGAGTAGGGGGAACAGGTGACAAGAGATCCCTCAACGGAACCTTAACCCACCGGGGAAATGTGGCCACTGGCGGTCATTCCCCTCGTCCTGCCCAGCAGTGAAAGAGCTGGCACACAGACCCTGGCTCCTCCTCCGCTCACTTATACAGAGACCCTGTCTTCATGCGGATAAAATTCCTCTGGACTCACTGGAAGCTTCCCTGAATAAATTAAACTGGGTCTGGCCCCTTGAGCCTGAGTGGCAGAAAGAAGACAGTCAGAAACTTGTTCTCTGAAGTGTACGTAGATGTACTTATGCTCTTTCTTTCACCCCCTGTACCCCCCCAAATCATTACGACTTCATATTTACAGGGCTGTGACTTAAAACAGGACCAAATTAGAAACAGACATTATATTTGGGATTTGCTTTTTGGAAAAAAAATATATTACCCATCAATTGAGAGCTCCATCTTAATCTCAAGGGAATTTTTTCCAGTAAAGTAATAAAGGCCTCCTCTCCTTAAGTGTTTAAGCTGTAAGAGACTTTCAAATTGCATAATAATGGTATTGCATAAGTGCTTCATTAATATTGTTACCCGATGTGCATCCCCCTTTGAGGCAGTGGAAGGAGGGAGGAAACAATTTACAGCAAAGTGCTCCACTGCCAACAGGGGTAGCGAGGGGGCTGTGGGGCAGGACACAGCCCTTGCCTGTTCCATAGATGGCCACAAGCTACTTAATGCTTGGTGGGTTTCTTTCAAGGGCTTTTCTTGGGGGGGGAAGCACCACGCAGGGACGCCGGTGCCAGCCAGCCGCCCCCAGCCCCAGGCACAGCCTCACCTCCCAGGTCTCGCAGCGTCCCCAGCACGCGTCCGTCGTCACCCGCAGCCCCTTGCAGCCAGGTTTCTTGGCCAGGAAGGTGAACTCGCGCACAGCGCAGCCGATGAAGGTGCGCAGGTCGATGGCGGAGGTCTTGAGTGCGCCGCCACGGCCGGCCAGCAGCAGGAGAAGCAGAGCGCCCGGGATCACGCAGTGGAGCTTCATGCTGAGGCAGAAGGGAGAGAAGCGGAGGGCTGGGAGCGCCAGCGCAGCCCAGGAGGCAAGAAGTGCAGCTGCACAGGCTCAGCGCCAGAGCTGGGACGCCCCTTCCTCCCCTCAGACACACTGTTCCTCATCCTCATTCAGCCCAAGAGAAGATGGGCAGATGTATGATGGGTCACCAGCTCTCAGAAGGGGAAAGCCTTAGTGAAAAGGTCTAACAGAAAGCAGCAGCGTTCAGACTTTCCCTGCAGAGCGGTGGGGTTGGCCTGGAAGAGATAAAGCCACCCGCCAGTGCCTCAGACCCACTGAAACCTCCATATTGCAAGTTTACTCTGCAGCAAATGCCTTCCTACCACCCCAGTGGGGTTGCCCTGAGCTTGCCCCAGGCCAATGGTTGGGTAGGCCTCTGGTTGCTCTCTCAGTGCACACACACGTTGTTGGCTGAAGACCCTGGCAGTACTGGCCCTAGCAGGGCTCTGTCTGTCTGTCTGTCTGTCATCCATGCCTACGGGAGGTGGCAGGTTCCCTACTTTGCTGCATGGGGAGGAAGCAGCACGGCTCCATGCCTTCAGCGGGGTTAGGTCTGCAGGTAACACCAGCATTTTGACAAGAGCACTTAATCCGGGTTTTATCCCACTTACCTTTTAGGAGCCAAGCGTCCCTGAATTTGTGCTATAATCTCTGGAGAGAGATCAGCGCCTCCCAAATCTGTTACTGGAGTTGCCATTACCAATACCCTGAGCGCTGGACTTGTGCTAGTCCGCTCCCAGGGCTGCAGCCAGAGAGGCAAATGCAACTGTTGGTTGTCTCTCCTGCACACACTGCCCTACCAGCCAGCTCAGACCCAACCAAGGCTGCTAAGCCGGTGAACGGAGCTGGTTAGATGGAAGGGACACGGCCAAGGTGACCAGAGGAGGCTTGAACTCCTCCTACCTTCTAAGCAGCCCAGCATTGGCCGAGCCCCTCTGATACTTGCTGCCTTTCTATCTCAAACCATCAGTGAAAAAAGCAACCAGCCTCTCTGGAAAACTTTCTCTGTCAAAAAAAAAAAAAAAGAGAGACAGCTGGAAAGTAGCTCTAAGCCACAAGATCCCTTTTATACCTCACATACTTGCATTGCATTTAAAAATGTCCTCCTAGAAACCCCAGACTCGACATTTAACTTTGAGAAAGTCAGCTCCTGCGTAGGGCACACAGACTTGTGTGCATTGGGCTGTGTCCTCAGCTGGATAACATTTAAGTTGAACGAGCTTGGCCTGCATTTGCCTGACCAATGTTTGAGTCTCCAGGCTCCTGTTAAACCAAATGCTTTAAATTTGCTAAATCAGAGTTTTAGATCAGCACATGAAGTTTGCTATGGTGAACCCTTCGTATATGTGGCCATGCAAACACTACAATCTTACATGTGATTAAATGAGTGTATATTTATATATAAGCTTCAACTGAGTTAAAAAAAAAAAAAAAAGCTAAAATTCTTTATTTTTAAAAGCAGACATTTGAGAGCAAAAGAGACCAACTTCAGAACAAATTGAACATTTATTCTTTGGCAATTTAGCAAAACCTGCTGCTTTATTCGTGAGCCGGAGCCGTGACACAGAGCAAACGCAGAAGCACACTCACCTGACTTGTTGGAGTCAGATCTCCTTTTGCAGTTCCAAATTGCAGATGGTGTTTCAGGGCGTCAGAGTGAGCAGCAGGAGACCTGCACGGCAATCTTTGTCAGCTTCGTGCTCAGTAGATCTCTCTAGCAGCCGCTACTGGGTTGCTTAATTGCTCAAATTTATAGAAAGGGTCCTGTCAATCAAGGCATGACAGAGGCAGATCCTTACTTGAACTACCCAAGGAATCAAAGTCATTGACTGTAAAGCAAGCCTGTCCTTTCCAACAGCAATTAGCTTAAAGGGGATTGTTTCATAACATCAGCCCTGAAACAAAAGGAGTATCTTGGTGAGTGAAATAATGAGCATGCACTGGGGCAAAATGGGTCTTCTTTTTGTACTGGAATTGCAACACCTTTGTGAGGAGATGGGAGACTGGCTCTGAAATCATCATTACGCCCCTAATTAACAAGCCCTGAGTAAATACCCTGAAGGGAGACTTTTCAAACATTTGTGCGAACAAACCCCTGAATTTTCATCAACTGCATAAGACCTTTTTTTACTCAATTGCTCTGGACAAGCAAGGGCAAGGGATGGGGGGGAAGAGGTGTGAGTTTGCAAGAAAAGCAAATGTTCTCTTGACAAGCCAGGCAGCTGTCACACAGGTAAGCACCGCCGTGCAAAGGAAATTTGGAAATTGCGTCCATTACCTTCGCCACGCAAACACCATTTTCAGCCATTCATAGGACAGAAAGAAGCTGAGGAACCCTGGTACTATGAAAAACTTGCTGGTCAGTGAGTTCATAAAAGACGAGCAGGTGAGAGAATTCCAGACATAAGCTCATGCAGAGACCTCGGGAAAGTCACCTCCCTTCCCTGCCACCGGCTCGCGGCTGGACAGTGATTTCCCCGCGCTGGGTGCTCCAATGCCCAGAAAAGGCACAGTAAGTGTCGGTGATTACGGACCCCTCGGGGAGCCTCTGCTAAAGGTGGCCACAGCAATACAACCCAACCCAAGAACAGAAAATGACAGAGAAAACCTTGTTTTAAATAAACCCCATCCTACAATGTTTTAGAGAAAAAGAAAAAACAAAACCAAACAAAACAAAATAGCATCTGTTGATGTCCAGAAAACGCATCTCTTATCGAATACAAAACAGTGATTACTGTAACTTTTTAATTTACCTTACAAGTATCAAATGTATACTTCTGGTGGGCTGTATTCAGGCCTTCTGTATCATGATCTATGGAAACCAGCAAATAGTCATTGAGAAAATGTGATATTGCAGCATTCAGGCCCAAACAAGGTATATTACATAGGTGCTCTCCCTTTTTCAGGGTGAATAACCCATGGCTCGGGGTCCTTGTTTTGCTTCCTAGGTCAACAGCATACATCTGGTGCAGCAGCAGGACTCGTATTCGTGCTGACACCTCCTGGGAGCCCAACAAGCACTTGCTGCACTTGCCTTTTTAGCTTGGAGCAGCCACTGCTCTGCTTTTTTCTTGCTATAAGGTGGCCCTGCTATTTCCCTGGTCAGTAAATGACACTGGCTCATGCACACAAGCTGGCATGTGAAAGGCTGTTTGTTCACCCTTCAGGTTTGCCTTTTCTGTCTAAATTAGGAAATGGTGATTCAAAGAAGTGAAAGAGGGAAGCAATTCTTCCGTCTACAGTCGAGCAAGACTTGCACTGACACCTCGGGACATTTTGCATAACCAAGAGCCGCTGTCCCCTCTTTAGAGACGGCCCATGGCAGCAGAGATTTACCTAAGCTTACGAGAAGCGCTGGTGTCCGCACCAACGCAACCACCCTAACTTTTCTCCTCCTTTCACATTTTCCCTCCCCAAAGTTACTCCTCGTAACCACATACTTCTAATGCAGCAGCACAGGAGGTCTGTCCTGTCAGGACTCGAGCTTTGTCAGCCATGCGAATACTCTGCCCTAAGGCCTGCGGTGAGAGGGGCTCAGCTTTGCACAGCGAGATGGGGGGGCACCCACGTGCGGGGCGTTCTCCAGCCGTGAGTCTGCAGCAGTGAGCCGAGGCCCTTCTTCCAACCTCTTCTCCAGGCCTTCGCAAACACTTCCTGAAACACGGAAAAGCAGGAGCAGCAAGTCCTATTGCCATATTGCCATCATGACATGGGAAACATCTGCTTCAGAAAATTAATTCACTTAACAGAAAACCAAACCAAACTGAAACGAAGCCAAAAAAAAATCAAAACAAAGAAAAACAAAACAAAAAAAAAAAGAGATTTTTTTTGCAAGAGGAAGGGAAGAAGAAGAAAGGAACAGAATGTTTACTAAAAATTTTAAAACTATCCTGAAGTTGGGAGGGAGGGGATGTTTAACATCATTCCCAGTATTCTTGTTCATTATTATTCACAGCCTTGCTAGCGGTAAAGCAGACTCCAGCTTCAAGTGAAGACCCATCAGGTGGGACGTTGGAGGAGGAATACTGAATGGAGGTATTGTAATTGTCACCATAGACGTGATCACCAGACATGTCCTGGGCACCTTTTTCTCCCGTTGAAAGCAACAGGGAAAAGCAGGAGATTCAAAGCCAAATCAGGTCACAGGGGGGTCAAAAGGAACAGCCACAGTCTTGCTGATATCTAAAAATATCAGCAACTTTCCACAAAAAAAACCTAAAACTTTTTCGCTGTAATTTTCACCGACCAAAAACAAAGCTGGAAAAGAAACCTTTAAAGGCTTTTAAAAAATGTACAGTTTGAAAGTTCCCGACTTGCAGAGAAAGCAGGTAAAAGTGAAAATATTGGTCATAAGTTCCCTTTATCTGAGTCTGGAAATGTGCCAGCAAAAATCAGCCCGAGATTAGAGACAGGTACCAGAAATACATGCCAGATGGCAGATCAACCAGCTTTGACAGATCCCTCGTCTTCTATGGATTAGAAAAACAGGTGCTGGAGTTTCGGTTTGTGTAATTCAGTTTGGATTCACTGACTTCAGCTGACCGAGATCCTGTTCGCTTGTC
Source organism: Phoenicopterus ruber ruber (assembly GCA_009819775.1). Classification (NCBI taxonomy): domain Eukaryota; kingdom Metazoa; phylum Chordata; class Aves; order Phoenicopteriformes; family Phoenicopteridae; genus Phoenicopterus; species Phoenicopterus ruber. Next base: position 8,634,679 of record CM020219.1, read on the forward strand.
TCCATTTGTACTGAATAACCTCATAAAGTAAAATGAAAGACAAATTGCAAACTGACCCCTGTCACTTATTTTCTCTTTTGAAAATCCTGTCTATTCATGGGACAGACACCAATTTCTGAAGGATTTGCATCATGCCTCATGAAAAGCGTGAGTGTTGGCTTTTTCCCGGGCAGAGTTCTGTTGGATTATTGTTTTGTGGGTGTTTTTTATTTAGGTTAATTAATAAATATACCACCTACACATACACTTTGCCTTCAGTGTACATCAGAAATTTAAAAGCTGCATATTTTTTCTTTCCCTGGATCTTTTGAATTCATTTGAAATAAAAGGTGACATACAGATAAAACTTCTAAAGACGAATATGTCCACCATTTACCTGCCTGCTCCCTTTTTGAGACACACAGAAGGAGACAGAAAGAGATTGGCCAGGGGAGCACATCTCATGAGGATTGTGCATCCACTCATCCACTCAGGCTTGTGTGCCTTTTCCTCTGAATTCCGGACAGGCAGAACACAGACATGAAGCGTGATGTTCAAGGTGTCAGGGTCATGAGCACTGGTCACTTACAGCCTTGCGTGCTCCTCAGCCAAGCCCAAGTGAATCGCACAGGCTTTGCACTAAGAGCTGCCACGGGAGCCTGCTGCGGCCCTCCACCATGGGTAACATCAGTGGTTATAAAGTACTTGTGGGCTTAATCCAACCAATTCCCAGCAAATCCTGAGAGCCCACCTTGAACTCCTAGTGACTCCGGTTGCTCTTGGCAGGACAGCACCATTCCCGGGTGCATTCTTGGGAGGTTTTGCCAGCAGGGAGGATGCTTTGCTCCTGAACTGGCCCCTTACTGACCTGTCCTTGGCAGAGGTCCCAATATACAGCCCATGCACCCCAAGAGGTTTTCCGAAAAACAGCCTCTCTTGTTCAAAAGACCTCTGGGCTCTCAGCCTAAAACATGGGGGACTCCATAGCTGCAAGGGACCTTGGTCATGCATAGGCTCTTCACTGCCTTCTGGATGCGGCTTCATGCTGTCTTTCCCTATCGTCTCCTCTCCCATGCACAGGAAACAGAGCAACACCAGGTGCTGTTCACTTCCACGCCACATAAAACTCCAAAATCAAAATTACCCAAACAGATTAACTAAAATGAACAGCCAAATTCTCAGCCATGCAGGAAACTTTTAATTCCATCCTTGTCCTTCAATGATGAGCCTCTCAACTTCAAACATAACCTAGTGTATTTTTCCTAGTATTAACCATCTACAAGGACTACTTATATTTTGATAGGTCTCAAGATATTCCAGGTACTACGAGAAATCTGTCTGTATCCTGATTAATTCACAACTCAGAAAGAGAGAGAAACAAATGGGGGGGGGGGGGGGAGGAAGGTGAGAGCTCATACACAAGCAAAGCAGTACTGACAGTGAGTATGTTGGTATTTTGTGTAGCACTTGAAGTAGCTTTAAAAAATTATCAGCATTATCTTAAAATTAAAAAAAAAAGACACCGTGTTTCCAGTGACAAATTATTGCTTTTCATAGTCGGTACCAAACTTCTGGCTTCAGATTGAAAAGATGGATTTGATTTTTTCAACCCAGCATTACAAAAACCTGCAGGTTTTGCCCCAGATTTCTAGGTCTTTCTAGCAGAAGTAAAATTTCCCACAAAATTTTGAGGAGGAATGGATAAAATGTAAAAAACATTTTCATGTCAGCTCCGTTTACCTGCTTCTTGCAGACATCAATGACATCGTCAAGTTTGGAGGAGGAACCGAAAAACAGAGTTTGTGGAGGTCTCACAAACGCTGTTCTTGAGATGCCCTGCAGGTGAAGTGATGGAAGAGAGTCTGGAGGGGAGAGGACCTCGGACAGCTGAGGTGGCATTACTATGAAACAGAGGTTGGAGAAGGAAGAGTGTAGAAGGAGGCAAGGAGGTACAGCAGGGAACAGGGACTTAATGGACTAGAAGTTTGAACTGGAGAAAGGAGCTGAGATGTGCTATCTAACGGGACAGACCAAGGGAAACAACAATGTTGAGTAGTTGCAGACAGTAAGAATGGTAGAGAACCACGTAGGCAGCTGGCAGGCCAAGAAGAAACTGGTGGCCATTCAGGCAAGCCAAGCCACTGACTAGACAGGAGATATTTAATGCACCGGACACAACAGAGATCACACGGAGGAAGAGGTAGTAAAATCTGTAGTCAGTCTAAGTGTATGAAATAACCAAGAGTTAGAGGTGGCTCTTACCAATGTTGGGAAGGGTGGCTGTAGGCTCAAAAGCAACAGAGAAGGAGGAGGAGGAAACAAGGTGGCATGGGTTTGCTAGCCAAGTTCACAGGAGTAGGCATCCAAGAGAGGTAGGGATTCAGGTTAGAACATAGTGAGTTATAAAGCCGTCAGGTAGGACATGAAGCTATGTATGCCAGATGTAATTTGATGAACTCACTGAAAAAAATGGCACCAGAATGCCCTTTCCCTATACAAGCTAACATTAGACTTTGTCTCCATAGGTTGTTTAGTCTTTGCTGGTAGTTCTGAAAGAAAGACAACCTTTACCTCTTGAAGGCGGCATTACAAACAAGTACTTGAAGATTCTTTAATCTGTCCCCACAGCTGCTGTGTATTTGTCTTGGAATGGGACTCTCTGCCATTTGCTAAATTTCTAACGAATGTGAAGAACTGATTTGCAAAGGGACAGACAAAGTGGGTTTAACCTTGGGAGGGCACGGCTGATCTGTAAACCGAAATCAAAGGAAGTGAGTAAAGCTCATAGAAACGCTCTGACAGAAATACTGCCGGCTGTAAGTACAGAGAGCACAACGCAGCAATCAGGAGATATATTCTCGGATGGTAATTAGATAAACGTGGACTCTCCCTGCTAACGATGGGACACCACTCCTGGCTGAAGGTCTCAGGCAAGCAAAGCCACTTCTCCTGCTTTAGAAGACTTTTATTTCGCTTCTTGAGCTTAACACAACACAAACTGGCACCAGCTGAATGAGCACTGGGGTGAGGAGAACGAAGTCAGGAAAGAGATTTTTCAAGGCTGCTGTGGAAGTCACGCCACACTTAGTACTTAGGGGAATGACCCATCTTACAAAGAAGATGCGGTACCTGTGTTACAAACGGCACAACGGCCCCATGAGCAGACCTGCAAAATCTAGCCCAGGAGATCTGAATTGCTGTTAAATAGCACTGCACTGACTGCAGCAATGTCATAGCTGCTCCAGCACAGGCGCTGCCTTACTACCATTGCTGTGCAAGGAAACTCAAACCCTATCCATCTCCTCCTTTTCCATCCAGACCTGGAAAATGAAGTCCAAGGGTGAAGCTCAACAGTAAGAAAAAACACTAATCCACAGTTTGCCTGAGGCACATCTAACCTCGTGAGACAACACCATTCTGCTGAAAAAGGCCTGTAGCTATGATGGATTCAAACCAGGAGAGATGTACTGAAGGCCCCACAGCCACTAGAAGAGGTGGAGCTTCTAAAAATTGGTAGTGAGCATCTCTAACATACAGGTATTGCACCCAAACCAAGGTAATTCCAATAAAGATAAGTCCAGAGCAGAACTGAAGGTTCAGTTCAGCTTCTTGATCATAACCTGATTTTATACAATATGGCAAACGGTCTGTAATATAGTTTGGATGCATTTACTAAAATTCCTGGTTTATGTGTTTATTATACATGTGGTACCTCAGAAAAATGAATTTCTCAACCCTTAAATTCTGAGTAAAATGTTTTGGAAGAAAAACTCAGAAGGAAAAATGTAAAGAAAAATAGGAAGGTAAGAATGTCCATGGTCAAGAAAAGAACAGCTTTCAGCAAAATACACCCTGACCCAATAGTGCAAGGATAGCCACCATTTAAAAAAAAAAAAAAAAAGTGATACAGCAGACCAGTTTGCCTGATATCTGTCCCAGTCTAAGTAGTGCAAATACTGATCCAGGAGTCATACTCCACAGTGTCAGTAAGCTGCATGTTGTCGCGGTTTAACCCCAGCCGGCAACTAAGCACCATGCAGCCGCTTGCTCACTCCCCGCCAGTGGGACGGGGGAGAGAATCAGAAGGGTAAAAGTGAGAAAACTCGTGGGTTGAGATAAAGACAGTGTAATAGGGAAAGCAAAAGCTGCACACGCAAGCAAAGCAAAACAAGGAATCCATTCACTGCTTCCCATCGGCAGGCTGGTGTTCAGCCATCTCCAGGAAAGCAGGGCTCCATCACACATAACCGTTACTTGGGAAGACAAACGCCATCACTCCGAACGCCCCCCCCCTTCCTTCTTCTTCCCCCAGCTTTATATGCTGAGCATGACATCATATGGTATGGAATATCCCTTTGGTCAGTTGGGGTCAGCTGTCCCAGCTGTGTCCCCTCCCAACTGCTTGTGCCCCCCCCCGCCTCCTCGCTGGTGGGGTGGGGTGAGGAGCAGAAAAGGCCTTGGCTCTGTGTCAGCCCTGCTCAGCAGTAACGAAAACATCCCTGTATTATCATCAACACTGTTTCCAGCACGAATCCGAAACACAGCCCCATAGTAGCTACTGTGAAGAAAATTAACTCTATCCCAGCCAAACCCAGCACAGTGTTGCAAAGATTAAGAACTGCGTAAGACAACATTTCTCAATAACTAGCTGCCAGGAAGAATTTACCTGGAACAGGGACGTTCTTGGGGAGTTCCCTGAAGATTTAGGAGTGGTTATATATACAGTAATATCTGGAAAAAAGAAAAACACATATCTAGAATGGATGAGGAGGACAGTAAAGGCACAAGCCCAAGGCCAAGCTGTGGAACTCCTTAGTCATAGTCCTTAGCAAAGTAAGGAGACTCCCTTCTTAAGGCTACCACACCTTAGCTCTGGAAAGGTGTACTTGCCAAGCATAGCTCCTAGCAATAAGGAATAAAACACCACTAATTAGGGGAAATGTGGATTGCTCTCCTTGGTTTGCCAATGCCAAATACATTATATGATCAGAGCTTGGGAAAAAATATTGGGGGAAAAAGTGTCAATTTAAGACAAAAAAAAAAAAGGGCGAAACCAGGGTCTGAAAATAACAGCCACCACATAAACTTACAACTGACCATGGTTGACTAGATGCCCTGAAATAAAATAAAAATGCGTCTAATCAATGCAAAACTCATCCTCAATACAGAGATGTGCAAACTTTCCAGGAGAACACAGGCTTTCGCTTGGCATGAAGGCCTTGAGTAACTCCCTGGTTCCTGCCAAGTTTTGAGCCCTTCTGACATCTACAAGGCAAGGCAATACGTGGTTGAGTTCAAAAATAAATGGCACCCTCTATATGACACCTTCCAAGATCAGCTTTCCACTCTGGTTAACACTTCCCCGTCTCAGGAGAAACTCAACCAGGAAAACTGCCTGAGCGACACCTGCAGAACTAGTGCCGAAGGAAGCCACCCAAACAGGCAAAGCAACCATTGATACCACCACTGATACATCGTTACAAGGCAGGGAGGGAAACATTAACTGATCTTAAACCATTTTTAACAAAAAGGAGCTTCTCTGTGATCACCGAGACGTGACATCTGCGCTCCTGAGTGTGCGTGTATCAAACCTGACAGCCGGGTTCCCTGATGTCTGGTAGGGGTTGCATCAGTACTGCAGCTCCTGCTCAGGAGGGCAGTAACAGGGACATGTACCCACAATACTCGTAATACCTAAAAAATACTAAGCATTAGCATTCTGTCAAATTTGCTATAAACAGCCAAAGGAGTTGACAGAAATAAAAAGAATTAAGGTGAATAGACTGATAGACTGATATGCAATATACTTTTTTTTAGACAACCTGGAAAGGAATGCTATAAGCAACAGAAGGGTAGACATTTACTCTGAGATGATAGCACTGCATTTCACTTTATATTTTTAAGGATCTGCAATGCAAGCTTTAAACACTGCAGCATTTTACTCTTGCACTTTGTTTTTGCCTTTATCAAACCTGTACTAAACAAAATAACTGACTGTGTCTATTGCCCATTACCGGTAACGTGCTTCTCGGTTTTCCCAGCCGCTTTTGGAAGCGCGTATACCTTTACACCGCCCTTAACTGTGGCCACATTTTCTTGCCTGTTAAACTGTTCATTTAGGGTGATGATGCTGATCACATTCAGCACAGTGTAATTCAAGAATTCAAATGCAACGGAGCTGGCTAAACGTTGACATGCGTGAGAACTGGGCTCTCTAATTGTACATCAGGTAATTGCCTGGAGATCTGCTCTGAGTTCATTGCAATGTGAAAAAGATTCTCCAATAAATATAGATGCTATGTAAACTATATGTGACTGACAATAACCAATTTAACTCAAATCACTTCTGCATTCCATAGCTTTCCTCTAATGGTCCTTTGAAAGGACATTTTAGGCTTTTATGACAGACTAGTGGGCAATGACATAGCTCCATTAATCCTCTCCTCTGGGCTCAGAAGTTGAAGATGAAGCTTCTTAATCAAAACTACAGAAGTTCAAAGATACATTATATTAATTCATTAATTTCCCCATTGTTCATGTCCAGTGCACTGGAAAAAAGACACCTCGTTTCGACATGCGTCACCACCGGTGCTAATGCTCCGTTTCCAGCATTGCCTTGGTGATGAGTGAAGTTTACAAATTAGACAAAGCTGGAAATTAAATCTCCTGAAACAAAGCTACTGTCTCTTCCTGTGAACCCTGTTAGAATAAACTCATAAAACTATTGAACTAATCAAAATCCAGCCAGGAAAACAAATATGACGAGAGTCCCAAACCCCAGAGAGGCACTTGGCCAAACCAAACCTTGCACAGCATTGACCCAGACAGTAACAGGCAAGAAGCTTCAGCAGCAGACAGAACCAAATCCTCCAGCCTGAACTCTTTTCACCCTCTGGGGAAATGTGGATCTCAGTCAACACTTTGAGTCCTCAGACTATTTCCAGTTCAAGTTCACCACCCTGTTCCCACTGATTTTAACAAGCTCCTTGTGGGTGCGGAGTCATTCTGTGCCGCGGGGCCAGCAGGGCTCACAGAGACACAAGGTCGTAAAGAAAAGCAGGTTCCAGCAGGCCTCTGAGAAACAACCCCTGCAACCCTACAGAGGCAGCTTAGGCGACCACAGGGTTACCAGTTTGCTGTTGTCTGTCTTGGGTCACCAACTGGTCAGCAACCGAAGAATTACCAGGGGAGGAAGACGAGAAGAGCGAGAGATGACGAAGCTCCGTCTTTCACCTGTGAGCATCACGGCCACGGCCACATCACTCTGTAACTGCCTCATTGCAATCACGCCCGTGTCCTTTCTGCAGGGGTCTCCGTTTTAACTCCTCTGTAGCACAGCTGGAGAGAGCCAAGCATGTTCTGTGAAAGAAGAACGTGGAGGCCATACTGAGAGCGCATATAGCACCTCCTTTTGTACAACTATCATAAAACAATCCTGAATATCATCTCTTAGTCACAACCCATCTCAAAACCACTCTTATAAACCAAGCAAACAGCAGGCACACTATTGCATAGCAAATCATTCGTGCTGTCACCCGTGCCATGACCTGTGAAATGCCAACTCCAGCACAGAACAAACAAATGTCCTGTCCACGGAAGCACGCAGATACCTACAGGGCTTTCTGAAGCACAGCTCTGCCCCAGAGGGGAACACATCACTCATTATAATTTATAACATTTACAGATTCTCATACCACAGTAGTAACGATTTCATACTTGAGCTGAAAGTTCAGGTCAGAGCCTGTAGTCTTCTGCATATGGATTATTTGATACAGATTAGCTGAAAGAGTACCTCAAATTCAATTTCATGGTGCTATTGCTACACACCTCTGCTTTTCTTCAAGCATGCTTTATATTCAGCACTCTTTGTAAGCTATGTCTACTTTAATTAGATTAGACAGATAAATCCTGATAAAAACAAAATGCTTTTGTCATTTAAAGACACTTTCGAACCAGAGATTAATTTATAAAGGCCTGAAAGTCTAACAAGATAATTTCATACTTCACAGGGCTTCATACTGTATTTGATTCTGACAATGTCTGCTGTATCCTCTTATACTCAAAGGTCAAATATGTAAATCATGGCCCAGTATAATAATTTCTTGCTTTGCTGGCAGCTGGCATGTGGCAGACACTGAAATCCAGCTGTTTAAATCCTCGATCAGCCATTTAAGTTGAAACCCAGCAGTGAAATGACTAAAAGGTATGTTTTCAGACTAGTGTGCCAAACTGTACCCCAGGGATTCCCACTCAACTTGAAATACTAAAAGAATCTGAACCCCTTCAATATGTAAAGAATACAACGTACAGATGTTGCTTTATAAGGAAAATGCATTACAAATGACTCACAGATTAAGCTGGAAAGATAATAAAATGTTGGGTTTGACCCTAAACATAAGGCTAGGAAATTAAAGTTAAGGTTTGCCTCTTTAATTAGTGTCAGTGATGACTGTACGAAGGGATCAGATGCCCTGCAGGCTCCAGTTGTATGGAACTGAATTTCTGAACCCATGGCCCTTTAGTGTCCCTCAGGAGTCACCCACACTATAGGTTAAATTTTCAAGAGTTCAGCAATGGCCACACCTGCACTGACACTGAAAGTGGAAAACTCTGCTGGCCTGTACCGCTTTTAGAAAACCCACCCCACAGGTTGGCCCCCGGGCTGCTGAAAAGGCAAAGGTACCAGCACCAACCCAAGGGCCACAGCCCAACAGTTACCAGTGTTCCTGCTTTGGGTGATGTTCTCCGCACAACATGGAGGACTGTGGTGGAACTAGCAATGATGTGTCTCTGAAGAGATCGGTGACAATGACAGCTTCTGTACATCACAGTTTCAGAGTCTTTTTCAACTGAGAAATCACCTCTTTTTTTTTTTTTTAAATGCAAGGAGCCACAGTGTTGACTGATTAAAATTGGCTAGTCTGTTCTTTTCCCCCATTTTGGTTGTTTGATTGCATGTGCAGGACTGTGTCCATGCAAAGGTTTCCCAAACCTCCTTCTAATACATAGAAACAGGCAGCAACTCTGGGCTGAGCAGCAAAGATTTTGCCCGCTCAGTCTCCCTGCCTGACCCAAGGGCAGCTCTGGAACGAGAAGGATTCTCCATGTCCCAGGAATGTGGGAACTTCAAACCATGGTCCAAGGAATGCTGCTTTGGGGTTTGGTCTTGTTATCACCATCATCAAGGGGTTTTTATCACTGAAGCCATTGGGCACTGAATCTTCATACGCGCCTAAAGAAAGCTCGTGGCATTTCATCCAGAAATGGTTTTATTCAGAGTCTCTTCTTTGCCAAACTTATTTGGCACATGGAAGTAGGAAATGACTGGAGGCACTAAATACAGCTCCCCGCTCCTTCTGTTACCCTGTCTTCAGCACCGAAGAGAAGGACCCCAACTTCTCTAAATCCCACACAGAGTCCAGCATAAAAAAGTCACATACAAGGACAGGTAACTTCTCAGGGTGCCCTACTCTCCAAGTTCCTATCATATGGCATGACATTTCATTAGGGCTACTGCTGGAGAGATGTCAGATGCACTCACCTTGCATCAGTGAAGTGCTCATCCATACCCAAGAAATGGATAGCCTGTAGGACAAACCTACGGTGTCCAACCCCCAGAACAGCACAGGCAGGCAGAGCAAGAGATCCAGACTCAGCCTTTGACTGACGGGGCTATGACAACCCTATCCTGATACACTGGGACGACTGGAGTAAAGCATTTTCCTGGACATACATAGATTTGACATGTTCAAAAATACCTTGTTTTCCTAATTTCTTAAACATCTGATCATCCCTGAAGGAAGATAAACGTTGGAACGGATTTTGCCTAGTCTTGGTTTTCACCTCATTGTAGCACTCCCAATTATAAAACTTCCTTCCAAGCCCACATTTTTCCCCAGTGTCCCTTCTCCTCTGCAGGTGTGGGCCAGAGCAGCGCACTTCGTGCAAGATACCTTCTTCCATGGTCTACAAAATGTCGGGCCACTTCCATCCCAGGGCACCAAACCACACAGTACGCACCTTGCTTCTTGGCATCGTACTGGTGTTTACCGCAGCCTGTACAAAATACCCCTCCTCTATGCATTTGGTATCCTCCAGACAAAGAAAGTGAAGTTACATGGCTATATTTCCATTTTTTCTCACATCAGAGACTAGGTAAGCAGTTTTTTCTCAAGACAGCATGTTTTAGGTAAGTAATATTAATGGAGAGTCTCAGAGGAGAAAAAACAGTATCTTGGTAACACTGGTCATGAAGTGACAATTGCACCACGGAAAGGTAGTTCCCTGCCCTTGAAAGCAAAAAAATTCCTTTCCATTTCCTCCGTAGCAGAATATCATCTTGTGAACAATGGTGCCCTGTTCATAACCAAATTCTTTTGTACGCAGACATTGTGTCGAGACAGCCTTAGAAAAACCGTCTCTACTTAACATCAAGGGGTTGGGTTTTATTGTCTGTTCTTGAGTGTTTAACTGTACGCTCACGTACTGTTCACAAGTAAAGCAGCATAAATTTATTCCGTTTTTCTCTAGGGCTGATGGGTGCATCACTGCAAGACAGGCAGGAAGCAAACCCAGGCCGCACATTCTCTCTGAAGCTTGTATCCATAAAGGCTTGCTAGAGGTCATCCAGCTAATACCCACACAATAGGGGGTGACATTAATAGGATGAATTTACTGCCGGAAGAGGAAATGAGTCCACATCGCTCCTGTTAGTACTGACCAGTTTCCCAGATAGACACAGCAGATTTGTCCCATCTCCTCACAGATTTTTATTTTACTTTTGGTGACAGCAACAGGACTTCCATCATTGACTCCAGCAGGAAGAGAATTAAGTCCTGCAGTTCACAGAAGAGCTGTACTTAATCTGTCTCATCGTGTTTCTGTACTTAGAAGAGAGAAGATCTCCATCATTCAAGCAAGTATAAGTGCACCCAAGTTAAAATAATAAAATACTCTATTTTTTTTTATTTTTAAATTAGCCACGGATGGAAAAACATGGGTTTTGAGATTAAAACAGAATCCCCTCCTGCACAGGGCCAAATTCTGTTCCAGACTAACACACACCTTTTTTCTACACATTCTCCCCTCTAAGCATCTGATTGATTTTGAGTCATCACTGACTTGCTATGTCCAGGTCCTTCACACCCCCGTGTGAGCAGAGGAGAGGATGACCTTCTTCTAGAAGAGCCAGGTGAGAGACACGACTTGAGCTGCCAGGGGATCCCACAGAAGGGCGGCTGATGAGGGTACGAGCTCCGGAGGGCAGGGCGAGCAGGCTCGAACAAAACAGCTGGAGCCGACGTGAGCTCCAGGTCAGAGGCGTGTAGGTTGGGGCTGCAGTGGGTTTGGCAATAAGGAGTAAGGGTTGACTCTTGAGGGAGAGGGAAGAGTTTAGGGTAGGGTAGGGTAGTGTAGGATGGGATGGATAGGATAGGGTGGGGTGGGATAGGATGGGATGGGATGGGATGGGATGGGATGGGATGGGATGGGATGGGATGGGATGAATGAAAGATGGTCTCTGATAAGAGGAAGAAAAGGAAAACTGTGAAGGAGAGAGGGCACGTGCGAGGCTGGGGCAAGGAGGGATCAGGAGGTGTCCAGTCACCAAGGCGCTCACGGAAGTGTGTTTTGGGATGGGAAATCTAAGGACTGGGGAGCCCAGGGGGAGTCGGTGAGGGTTACCCCATGGCCCTCTCTCCCCACGACCCTGGGCAGGGAGGAACCATACCCGTACAGAGCACGCATGTCCTCCCTGCATCGCTCACACTCCCATCCCACCGGCACGGGGATGCCAGAAACCCTTCTCCTCCCCACCTCCTCTCCACCTGCCCAGTCCTCTTCTTGCAGGCAAAAAGAGAACCACCCCAACTCTGCAAAGACGTTTCCAGACAGTAAGATAAAAAAACGTATTGGCACAAACAAACTGATGAGGATAATGGATGGGAATGACAGAATGCGAACACACGGAAAACAATTCAAGGTTACAGTAGAGGAAAATACATTTCAAAGCTGTGTTTTGGGGACTTCGACCACTGCCAAGTCAGGCAGCACAGATGGAAACAAGCCAGTATGGAAGTAAGGTCATGCAATTTTAACTGACTGCTAGTATTTCCATAGCAAGCTTGAAATCACTGCTCCTAAGCCTTACCTGTATTTTGCACATCCTGAGTGAAAGAAGAAGATTGTTGCAAGGGAAATCCTTCCCTTTCACCTGATCGTTCTGTTTCTATTCTGTTCAACAAAGCACGGAGATATAATACTTTTCCCAGTTCTGCCTGGCAGCTATCCTGCCATAATGAATGAAGGTTGGTCAAACAGTCATCCCATGAAATGAAGCTTATGCAGAAATGACAGCTTAAGCATGGGAAATTGAGTTGTTATTTATTACTGCAGGATCTGGATTTCATGCTAACACTTGCTGCTGCAATAATGATGCAATTGAAACAGAATATCCTATGTCAGTGACTAATTGAAGCCCAATCAAAAGAAAATACCAGTATGACATTAAATGGCTTATTTATAGGCTCTGTTTTCCTAGACAATGAATCCAAGCATTTACATTTAATTATTAGATTTCAAATCCCAATAATAGGTTGGATGTTGTTCCATTAAGTTATATACTGCATACGTTTCATTGCCAAGTGTTTGAAACTGGTTTGGTAATTTAGAACAGGAAAGGAGAAAGCAGTTTAATGATGGTGGGTTTAGCAGGGATATAAATTATGCTTGATTAGAAGGGGAGAAAAAGAAGGAGGGGTATGTCTTAACAGTCTAACTGATTTAATTAATCTCTTTTCTTAGGCACTGAATTCATAGACTAAAGGGTAGACTCTGGACGTACCTGATACCTGCTGAAGGGTGATGTGCTCCCGCACGTGAATGCTACGGCCCCTTCTTGGTTTGGTCAAGTCTGAAGCACTTGATATAACCCAGGGGGCTGCTGTTGGAATAGCACTTCTCATAATCCAGGCAAGGAGCCTGCTATCCCTGTATGGTAAAGTTTCCCAAGGAAATAAATCCTGTGCTACCACGCCACGTGTGCCTGACTGCCGGCAGGTCTCTTCTCCTCTCCACAGCTTCTGTCCCAGTTAAGTTCAACCACGTGTCAGAGGAGTCGGTGCCTCAGACTCGGCTCCTGCAAGCTGTACCTACGGAGCCGCGCGGGAGCGACGCGGGAGGCCAAGCATCGGTAGTTGTGCTGCTCCCGGAACTGCTTCGTCTTTGTTACTAAAGCGCATTTGGACTGCATAGAAAGTTACTGACACACGCTCATTGCGACCAAACCGGATGAAAATTCAGAGAAAAAAGAAGTCGGAAAGGTTGAAAGTTGATGGACTAAAATGCCATGGGACATGCCACCTCTGCTCTCCCAAATTCTGTCAAAAACCTGCAAACCAGCAAGAATTCTTGCATGTGCTTGGCCTCTGTAAACTGTGTTAGCAGAAGAATCAAAAAGGCTTACGCAGCCTGTGAGGATCTGATCTTTGCAGATATCGATGACAGATACCCCTAAATTAAGGTATTAGATCTCTAGGAGCTTTGGGGGATAACTGGACGTTGCTTCCCATGCATAGAGGTGGCCACGAGGGAGGAGCGCTGATGGTTGTGCCGTAAGGGGGACTTACACGGACCTTCTCCGGAAGCACAGATCTTGAAAGCAGCTCCTTTTTTCTCTCATTTGGCTTCTGCGTTGCACATATTTGAAGTTACCACCAGCAGAATTAGCTCTAGAGCAAGAGAAAACAGAAATAGGTCGGGTGGGGGAAGAAAAAGGGGAGGGAAAAAAATCATTCCCTGGGTGATCTTACGTTAAGAGTGTCAAATCAAAGTTCTTATCTCCCATATCTTTAGCTGTTCTGTCACATTTATTGCAGAAGCATTTCGAAATATTGGAGCAAATTTATAGATTTCAACATTTTCAAAGTACTTTACCAACAAACTCTGAATAACCGAACAGATAGCAATGGGATTTGAAGCAGGGGAGGGGTCTTTCAGTGATTCATGTTGGAAATTTTAGGGGGATTTAATAGATTGAAGGTCATCATAGAAATAGAATTGCATCTGAAAAAAACCTTCGACGCAGTTTCTGCTAAAGCAGAGTTTCATTGCGAGGTCCGATGAGAACAAGGCTCCACAGGATCTCTCAGAAAAACCCCAGCTCTTTAGCTAACCCCATGGAATTGCATTTGCATGGATAAGGCTAAAATACCCACTGGTCCATCGTCACCGATCCTGTCCCCTTTTGGCAATTTTGAATAGAACAACAAATTTTGCTTAAATTCAGTCCTTCGCAAGCCTTCACGCTTGTGCTTGGGGAGCCTTGGTGTAGGAGGCTGGCGGCACTCGGCAGCACGAGGAGAAGGGGGCGTGGGGCACCACGCTCCCGTAGGAAATATTCTTTCCTTTGTATCCCTGAGAGCAATTTTTGTCTGGTCAGAACTGACGTTCGAAATCTAATGCATAATCACTAACCATGACAATTACTGTCTGATGAGTGTCATGGACAGCAAATAGCGATAATATCCCTTTGTGTTTGTGAAATAGTCTGTGGACTAATAAACTAATTACCACTGTCTGAATTCCACATTTCCTTGCTCCAGAAATCAAGAGTGTGTTTTGCCAAGTGTCAGTTTACTCCGAGATCTGTCAACTGCAGACTTTAGCCTGCCGCCTCTAAGGCACCTGAAATGAAGACTGTGTAATGCAGATGCCCGTCTTCGGTTAAGATAGCGAAGTATACAGCGATTTTCCACTTACGCACATTATCTGCATAGCCCAAGTAATCTCTAGAAAATGCATGGGAGTCATCGCGTAGTCTTAGGGACGACAGCTGAGCATGAGCTGTAGCCCTACTCAGTACATTTTTCAGAATTAATATTAATATTAAAAGATACCCCAAACTGAGCTGCTTACACAGCTAGACCACGACATCTACTTCGCCAGAAGGTGAAGATTCAACATTGGCCCGAGCCTGCTCAACTCAAAGAAGGTTTGGAGGTAACCTCTGCCTTTCGCGCTCATCCTTGTACAAGCGCAACGTCGTTCCTTCTCTGGAGCCGGGGCGATTGCGCTGGAGCTGCCTCCTGCCTTGGCTGGCAGGCTGGCACGCACGCCGCAGCGCCCCGCTCCCCCAGCCAGATGCTCCGTACACGCTGCCTCTTGGGCTGCCGCTTTCTCTGTCGGTGAGTGCAGAGGCTTTGCACGCAATCAAAAACTTGTCCCAGACGGCGACAAAGTCAGAATTTCAAAAACAAGATTCAGCAGCTGTATAGAATCTCCCTTTCGCATCCTCGTTTTGGAATACCTTCCCAGATTCAGGGATAACACAAGGTAAGTTCCCAGACCTTTTCAAGCGTGCATCCAAGGCATGAGCCACTGTCCAGCAATACAAAACAGGTATTTCTTTAAATGTATCGGAAGCTTTCCCTCCTTCCTGAGCGATCCCTAACTTCTTACACGTTCAGTGATTTCAGGGGCGGGGGGACACGGGGACACACACGGACGGACACCGGACAAACAGAAAAATAGTAAAAGATAAAGTTTCAGTGTAACAATTTTTCATGGGATGGAGACTTGGAGAAAAGCCTGCGGTCACTACTCACAGTGGGTTAGTACACTTTCTTTCAAGGTATTTGCTAACAAATTGAGGATATTCGCGTTGGCTCCAGCATTTAATCTTCAAAACCATAGATAGCTCTGAACTCACAATGCAAGGCCTGGGATCAGTTTCTAGTTTAACAGCCAAGCTATTGCTTTGCTGTACATTAAAGCGATAATTGAACACAGACTTGGGAAGAGCCTTTACCTGCACACGCAACTGCCTTTGTAGGCCACAGACTTGCAATCTGGGGACCAAACCTAATGCAAGATAAACTGGGCGCTCTGCTATTAGAATCACAGAATCACGCGAAACGAAAACATTCCTGAGAAGGAAAGGCAAAGATGAAAAATTAGCAAAGCAAGTATCGTTACCAAAAGTAGGAAACTAATTTAAGTTTTTAATACCAATCCTTTAAAGGTCGTTTTCTAACTTGCACGTACTGAAGACAAATCCTACCCTGAAGGCCAACTTACTGCGTGTTTTCTTTTTCTTTTTGACTTCTTTGGAAAATACTTGCCTTGCAATAAGAAAGTAAGAGAGACATGAGGTTGTTAAGTGATCTGAATATTGTCCTACAAGCACTTAAAGAGATTTGTGATAATGAGCTCTTCTAACAAAGGCGCGTGAGATCCAACTGCTGAAAATTTAATTTGGAAAAAATCAAAATGGAAAGAACTTCTAAGAATTAGGTTATCGGAATAATTCACATAGGAAACTGTCATTTTAAAATCCAAAGTCGATGTTTAACACATCTTGTCTCCAGTTTTGCTGCAGCATCCCTATTTACCACGCTTCTGCTAACGCTGTTCCTCAGCGCTGCCCCTCACCAGGCTCTGCCCGTGGTTCTCTCCAGAGGGTGCTTCCCACGAACGTAACCGTCTCAAGCCTTCGCCCTCACGTCCCAACTGCGAGGCAGAGCGGCACGAGGACTGTAACGGTAGAACGATGCTCTAAAAGAACACGTTCCTTCACCAGCTGCCCAGCGTAAGGCTCAAAGGGTTTCTAAGGAACACCGTGGGGATCTAACGCCTCTTTCTGCGTCCACTGCTCTTTCCCTCCCTCGCAGGCGCGGCTGTGCGCAGTACGAGGATGCTCATCATCATGAGAGGACCTTTTAAAAAATAAACTTAATGAAAAATGAGCGCTTACTATGGTAATTCTGGCAGAAACATAAGTTACCACCTCATTGTTCGGGTGGTTTTTTCTCAGACAAGTATCCTTACATTTAATGCATGCGAACGGGTATCTGACTGCTGGAAGTTCACTGTTGACAAGGTACATGAAGCTGAGATGGGAGGAGGTGGAAAAAAAAAGCCAAGCACCTGGAAAACACTTCATTGCTTCTTTATTTAGATGCACCCACAGTACAGAGCCTCTTGAGCATGTGCAAAAGAGGAGGATTACACATTTATAGCTGGGAGCACCATTGAGTTCGAATTTCTTTGATACCATTTTTAAGAAAGTAAACTATTTCCAAAGAATGACATTTGAATCCAAGAGCTTAAGACCTGCTTGTACTTTATCCAGAGGTGGAAGGTATTTTTTCTTTTATTACTACTTCCATGTAGAGTAGAAGACATTTTCACAGTCTGGTTGGACCAGTCTATATATTTTCATATGCACCTTTTAATATATATAAAAAATGTTTCATTTTTCCCCCCTACCCACAGATAGTTAAATGCATCTAAGTTTAAAAACAGTAATGGACCAGAGCATTCCTATGGGGAAAAATGAACTTTTGCTGCCCTCTCCTGCTTAAACAATGAAATGCTAAAATATTAAGATCTATGAATCTAATGCTAACCTTGAAACAAAAAGCATGACAGGTCATTCGCTATACTACAATCAAAAATAGGACAACAACAAGAAATGTATCGGTACTATTTATATTTGAAAACTCCTCATTGTTACATGAGGTTATGAATACAACATATTTACAGTAAGTGATCCAAATAACAAAAACTTGTATTCAGAGAGGTCATGATAAAAAGTGTATGCTCCTGTGGATGGGAAGCAACACTCGGATAAAAGGTTTCAATCAAAATTAGTTCCATTCTGTTTCAAGATACTGTTTCATAGACTTCAAAACGAAAAACTGGGCTATACAAAATCTGCTGCACATACCAACTACAAAAACTAATCCGTGGTTCACTCCAGAGCTGCTGAGGGAAGCAGGTGAGCAAAAATAAAAAAGCCACATGTAAATAAAAACATTCTTCAATCTTGCGCGTTGTCACCTTTGTCTTGTTTCAGGGCAACTGCTTCGGGAGGGTATCGTTAGACAATTAAGAGAAAAGGCCGCCTTTGCTGTCCAAGACAGAACCAAAAGCAAATTATTTCGGTTTTATTTGGGTGGAGAAGAATCTCGTCTTTCCCCCTCCTCACAAAACAATAAAGAGGTTTTTAAAGCTCCTAATATATTTTCCTTTCCACAGAGTGAGAGAGCCCGAGGCTGTACTTACACACGTATAATGTAAGTGCAGCTGCTGCATTTCTTACTCAAGCAATTCTTGGCTCTCACACCCTCGATTTTTCCACATATAGGCGAGATAAAAAAAATAAATTAAATCCTTTTATTTATGCTAACAAAACCAAGATTAAATTTACTGTAACCCTGCTAGTGAACGCTCCAATGGCATTAGAATACTTTTATTTAAAGCATTCCAACCTTTGGAAGAGAGACAAAAAACGTTCAAAAGCAATGAAAGGAAAACAATAAGGGAGACTTGCAAGACGAAGAAAGCAATGTGTGCTCAATTTAAAGTATACGAGAGGAACTTTGCTTTTAGTTGTTATATCCCCATGACCTGATGCAATGCCCTAGTACTGAAAATGCAGCTCTTTCCTTTTACCAGAGAGCATTCAATCCTTCCTCCTGGAACCAATATGGCACAGGACACGAGCGACCACCCAACAACTGCTGCTAGAGCAGTCAATAAAAACATTTACACAAATAAAGGTAGTTTCTGGAACTCAAGAAGCAAACGAAAGCATAATTAAATAGACGCACTGATCACACTTGGGCCCACACGCTGCCTTCTTCTTTGCCTACAACTCCAGGTGACACCAATGGGAGCTCCGCAGAGCGGCAGGACATCGCATTGGGATTGCGGCCAACAGTGGATCCCGGGGGTACGGTCGTATCATTGTGGCAAGTGCTTCTTCACGTACATTGCACAGTGCAACCTAGTGTCGTATCAGCCTTTTAGAGTCAAGTGACTAATATCACATCGTCTCATTCACTTTAAAGAAACATTCCTTCTCGGAAGTGATAAATCATCTATAAACTTCAGATACTCCCCACTATCCCCACATCAGAGGTAACATCAGAGGTAACAAAATATTGCAACCCATCAGGTTCTCATCAGTTTTGTATGATCAATACCAGAATGTCATGTCAAAACCAAAAATAGTTATGAACAAACAACACTCACCTAAACTCTAAGTACAGGACAAGGTGCTTTTTCTAATTTCACATTGTTGTGTTTTACTCCACCAGGTGGAAAACATTAATCCTTTTTCCTCCATTCTCTCTCAGTTTTTCACAATTGAACATAGTCTTTGAGCATGAGTTTAAGTCCACCCTCTTGTAAAGCATGATCATTTCACACAGAAATTGCACTAGCAAATATTTTTTTTGTAACAGAAATAAAAGACTGTCAAAATCAATGGGCTAGGGGACATGATTTGTTATAAATTTATTTAATCTTCAGTATTTCAGCTTGCACCTTTGCTTCAGCACTTTAAAATAAAATGTTTCAACTATGACAGAAACTGCCTAATTTACATTGCGTCCCAGTCAGTGTTCTTAAAAGAAGCTCATATTAATCCCATTAAACCGTGTTGTGTTTGGTGTTGCGTATGACTAGTTCCACTTTTTTTTCCAGAATTAACAGTGTCAAGTTTTTACAAAATCGTTGAGTTTACAACATTTGTGTGCGCAGACCCAGGAGTACAAACTGTGACCTGATAATCCTGAAACAGTCAGTAGTCTAGGAGGGAATTCTTTTTTACCTCTTTTCCGTGCCCGAAAACAAGAAAACTTCAAATCCTACTGTATATTTAAATGGTAGGAAGAAAAATATACAAGCTTGTATTTATACTGTATTTCTATCAATGGCAACAGGTCATAAATTCATGTTTGCAACTATCACAAAGACTCATGAACACCAATTCAGTTTTATACTGTAAATACTGCTGGATTGATGGTTTAGGATTATCAATTCACTGTTGTTGTATGTTTATAACAGTTCAAAAGCATCCTGGAGAAAAATCCTGAAACACATACCTTTCGGTATATAATAATGCAGCTGCATTAGCTAAATATATACTGTACATAAGTCTTATCAGCATTTTACCTACCAAAGATGTAAGATTCCACTTTCAAATACAAAGCAGATAGCCAATAATGTATACTTATAATACAGCCCTCTTCTTTATTTTTGTATTTTTTTTCTTTTGTTTTAAACAATTTGGTCACAATGCACCTTTGATATAAAAGCATTTTAAACTTTATTATTAATACTCAGAACATTAGGATTTCCAGAATTTTTTTCAGTAGCATTTGTAGAACCACTTCTGGTAACAAATACAGTAGTTAGGAATGAGCATCCAGATGAGAATGCAGAAGTATATTATCCAGAATCCTTTCCAGCTAAGACCATAGGGCTGGTACTGCGATGAGTAATAGTACTAGAACCACAAAAACACTATAGTATGTTTCTTAGAGGCTACATCCTCTTTTGCTGGAACACTTTATAAATACATATTAAAAAGTAAGGCAACAACTCCAAACAGCCCAAACTGCTATCTCAACTCAATTTCCAATTAGATCCACGACCACTGGAGATCAATTTCATGCTTGCACTGTTTAGCGTTTGTCTTTATTCTCTCAAAATGGTCCAATAAAAACATACTGTAATAATTTAGCAATTAGTATTTCTAAAACAACTCCAGTATGCGTGTCCAATGCCGTATCACTAATACTGGTTAGGTACTGAAGTCCAGGGTGTTACCACTGCCCATTTTTAAAGGATTGTGGACATTCATTTGGATTTGCAATAAATAGGTGCATGAATCCAAAACTCCCTTTCCTACTATGTTTATCACCTACTTGTTTTTCAACTCCTAATGTTCAAATTAAGGAAGCACCAGAGACGGCCTGGTACTAAATAAATGCTCACACCAGTAAACAAAACTTTTATTCAGGACCTATGTTTTTCATGGCCCTGATCTGAATGGACATTCAACTTATGAAGATGTGCAAAAGGAAAAAAAGTCAAATTACAGTAAAGTTATCCAGAGAAGGAGGATGTTACACAAACTCATAAGGAAATGACAGTCTTTTTTCTCTTTTACTATAAATACACTTAACAGTTTAGCAGAAAGACAAGCTAAATTTTAAGATTGTTCACATTTGAAAGTTGTATTATACTCTCTGCTAATGATAAATAAGGAACAGGTCCTGACAATGGAATTTGACATCGCAATTTTCATCAACAGATCTTTGAAGACTGGTTTTAAAGAAGGGTTAAAACAATGATTATGTTTGCAAAGTTCTGAGAAGTCCATCTGCTGTCCAAACTTTGGATTAAAGTCCTTATTTTTTTCCTTTACTTAGAGACAGGTATATACAGTGCTGTTGTAATAATGAAACAAATGTGAAATCTACTGTAAAGTTGCACAATACAGAAAACTGTTGCTCCATCTTCTACTACATAAATGTGTGACTCCACAGGTTAATAATGTTGTTTTGTTTTTTTGTTAAGTTGGAATTATTCCATCACGTCTAAGACCTCTCTTTAATTCCAAATCCTCCAGTTTTTTCCACAGTTCTTCACGCTCTTTCTCTTTCTTCTTCTCACTGACAGATGAAATAAAACAAAGAGTTAGCAGGAGAGAAGACTGTAGAATATTTATGTTTAAAAATACATAGTTGACATTAATTAGCAGCACTAATTTTGTTGAACACAACTGCACTTTTCCTAACTTTTTTTTTTGTTGCTTTTCGTTCCCTACATAAATATCACTAAACAAAGCAGTAGGAAAAGAACACAAAACATAAGCTGAGCAAAGTGACAGTGTTCATAGACACTAATTTGTAATGCAGAAGAAAAAAATGCAGTGGACTTTTATTATGGAACAAATATATCATGATTATAAAAATTCACATTTCAGGACTAACTTGCATTTAATTATTTTCACATTTGTTTATTTAAGCAAGGTAATTTTTAATCTTATAAATAATAGCCACTTTCTAGAACAAGCATTCCCTTATCCTTTTAGAATCACTGTTCTTTCTTACATTGACTGGTGGCTTTCATATAGCTTAGGGAAAGTTCAAGTGACAAGATGTGTCTTTTATTCAGTGATTTACTTTTTTTTTCCGTACCAAATTCCTACAAGAAGATCTGTGTAGCATTTGCTTTAACAACAGACTTTAATGGCTGATTTGATAAAATTAAACAGCTAACCTAACATTTGCTTTACCTGCATTATTTGCTTTCTAAATTTCCTGTCTCTGCCATAGCTTACTTTGAATAAATCTCCTTGATACTGCAAGGTACGAAATGCTTTCAATTTCTATTACCTTGTACGTTCAGATAAAATGGAAGTCTAACAATTACAGAGATACAGATTCTCTGCCAGTCACGCTAAAGAATTCTTGAAAAATATTTCAGCAGATTAGAAAAATTCCTACATACCTTGATTCAGTCAAAATGCCAACATCTGGCTCATTTATTTGAAATTTTAATTTCCCAAGAGTATTAAAATATTAAAAATTACAAACAACTTTCAGATAAATCCCTGAAGAATAGTAAGGGGGGGGGGGGGGGGGGGGGGGAAGAGCCCACTGTCACTAGAAAGTATTTAAAATTAAATATAAGGATAAGTGAAATAGCCTGACATTTTCAGGCTACTTACGGATGTTTATCTTCTAATCATTATGAAATATATGTCTGCTTACCTAAAAGACTGTTAGAGGATGATCACCTCATCCAACTTACCTATTTGACCTATCATAGTCATTAATATTGAACATATTTCTCCTCAAGCTTTAAGTGGTATCAAAGCTACCCTTTTGAAATGCAGTTTTATTAAGATGCTAAAGATCTTCTGTAAACATTAAGGTAAATATCCCAGTTTATACATTCAGGTATTTACATGTTTTAAAACGATAAGTACTAAATAAAAATGGTGAAATGGTTAGCACCAGCCTTGATAGGAGATACGACATCAGTAGGTGCAAGAAAAAATTCTTTGTGTAGTTCAGTCAATAAACCTCACCCGTTATCCAGACATGGGACATACTGCTACAGTGTCTGGTCCTGTTAAGAGCGGAGTTCCTCATCTTAAGGGGCAAAGTGCAATCGCAAATTGATTTAAGTCACTGAGGTCCCTCAGTAAATGGCTGGATTAAATGACCAGTCCTAAGTTTCTCTGCCTTTTCTGCTAGAAAACCGTGCAGTGTTGTCTCAACTGCACTAGGAGATTGAGCCTTATTTATCAACACCTGTCCAGAATTCATCTGGCATCTTAGCTCAAATATATATCCAAGTGTCTAAAAGTAAAATACTGTATTAATGAACCAACCTGTTACGTGTAAATTTTTTCTGCATAAAACTTTGTATTTTACAACAACAAAGCAGAACAAAAGGACGGTGTGACTCCAGTCACACAATTCAAAAACTATGGCCCTCGAGAGCCTTTAGAGACTATACTGACCTAACAAGGTCTGACGACATACAGTACCCTTCACTTTGCCTGGGGGAACCCTGAGTCACGGAAAAGGTATGACTTAAATGAAGTTGCAAACTGTTCAGAGTTCCTGAAGTTTCCTCACTTTTTTTCACCTGATGCTTTGGATAAGCTGAAACTTTAGAGAAATTACATTGCACTATAATTGGAAAATTAAGATGAAGGAAAATAGGAGAAAAGACAAAAAACATTTTACTAGAGCGGAACTAATGATCATATGAGTGGTCTATCTAATGGATCCTGCATGCTAAAAGACTCAGATACAGCAAGACCTCTGAACAAGAAATGAAAGGGCTGAAAGATGCCTCTTTGCTTTAAGACCACATCTAGCCTACGAACAGTAGTTTGGAAAACCAAATCTTAGGGTTTTCCCTCATGTCTCTTTCCAAACCTCAGTGTAACTTTTTTGAAGTCTTTAAGCAAAGTGTTATCTTTAAAACCCTTGTTTTTCTTTTATTGTTGAAGATCTTGATACATTTAAGTCTTTTGGAATGCAGACTCAAAAGGAATTCCACGAGGAATGCAGATTCCCAAGCAACACAATGGGTATTGTATTTCATACGGGGTAAAGAACAACCTGTACATGATATTACCTTACATCTTACAAAAAGAAGCCTAAAGAGCACACAGGGGGAAAAATGAGGCATTGTGTCTATTATGTGGGAGATTATGCAATTGCATCTGAATGTAAGGGAGAAACTAAACAGCAGGCCTTATGCACAGCTGACAAAAAAAGTTTTAAAAAGTTACCGCTGACGATCTGACTTGTAAGTGGCTGTCAGCTCGTCAAACATGGTGCTGTTCATTTCCATAAATGCCTTCAACACATTGTAGACTAAAGCCACAATAGCCCTGTGAAACATTAAAAAAGAAAAAAGGAGTCCATTAGTATCAGGTGAAATCAAATGTGAAATGAAAGTGTCTTCTCTTACCAGCATTTCTGCAACCAATTCTGCTCTTGCAAGTATGATAATGTAAATTCTTTGATTTCAGTGAAACTACTTTTGATTAACATATTTAAAGGTGAGAATCAGCTTTCATGTCTCTACTGACTACTTAAATGGAGCAAACCAAAACTCTAGGGTAAAAGGTAACAACAGAAAGCTGTTACATGTAACTACAGACTCTTCCGTCATGCTGTGGAGCAATTCTGAATGCAACTCCAGGGATTCAAATCATCGATGCTGGCAGAAGGAATAGAATTTAAACACAAAATGGGAGTGATTCATATTTCCTTATGATTTTTCTATGAAGCTGAATATTCAGTGCATCTATGCAAAATACAAGGCTGTATTTCAAGAGTGATTTCCTTGTACTCATACATTTTATATTCGTTTCCACTTTGGTACGGCAAAAAACTCGTAAAAAAACCCTACAAATCCTTCAGATGCGTGCTGCAGTATCTGTGTAAAACTCTGTGTGTGTGTATATATTAAAAAATTACATATATTATATATATAAAATTATATATAGTATCTGTATCTCTCTCTCTCTCTCTGACCTCTGCCTACTTTGCTTATTGCTGTTCCTGACCTTACCCAAGAGCCAATACACCACTGCTTATTTGAATTTGAGTTGCTTAATTGCATAAAACATGACATGCACGATCTGTTCATACAGGAAGAAATGATGTACAATAATTTCAAAAAGGCTTCAAAGGCATTCTGTCCCACAAAGGTTCAAAAAAGGTAGAAACAGTTTACTCTTTTATACCATCTGACTGGATAACTAACCTAAAATATACTAGAATTTTCAAAGTATGATGGGTCTGCCAATAGTCTTGATTATCTAGAGGTCAAAATTCCCTTCTGACAGAATTGAAGATAAAGAAACAACAAAGTAACTGAAAAGGGAGAATGGAAAGAAACAAATCTAAAAAACTTTCAAAGAATTTGGAATAGATTATCAATCAAGAGATCTCAGTTCCTGGTCCACTACTATGGCTGTCATATACAGACATGGGGCTGGTTAAGAAACAGCTCTTCAGCCAGGAGGCAGCAAATCAACATTACAGGTGCCAGGAACCTTTGGAGCAAACCTATATAGCAAACTATGTGCCATTTCCCATGCTCCCCCCCCGTCTGTCATTCACCTCTTTCAATAAACTGTCATTTTTGTTGCCTGCATTTAAAAATATTCTTATAAATATAAAAATTCTTTAAATACCTTCTTTATTTTACATGTATCTTAACCTGGCTTGTGTGTCAAAGGTACAGCATTCCTGTGGGTGTGAAAACTCTGAGACCGGGATACTGGGATACTCTCATTACCAGAAGCATACCAGTGCATAGTATAAAAGGTTGGGCAGGAGCATGGGCAGGTTGGAGACTAGTAATGTGTTCCCAGGCCATGGAAAGTGTCTTTTTGTGATGAGTGTTAGTTACAGAAGCTTTCCAGTAGCATTAGATTTGTTCTAGATACAGAATAAAAAGACTAATGTTTTAAAAGATGAAATATTTTACAAATACTAGGAAGGTCTTAAAGCAACTGCGACCTGAACGTAGCCCAGGTCATTAAAAATACTGGGTTTACTAATTGGTAACCACCTTGACTTAGAAAAACTTTTCAACTGAAGTGGCAACACTTTTTAACATGGCATCTAACTGTAATAGTATTTTCCATTAAAATGCTTTCTACTAGGTCATTCAGTTTAAAAATAAAAATTCCAAATTAACAGGATATCAATATAAAGCAACTACTCTATTACTGTGCATAATAGAGAACAGCTGTATTTAAATAAATTTAGAAAAAACAACCCAACCTAATAATATACTGATGTCTGTACGCTTCATGGATGTTTAGAAAAATGCTAGTACCAGAGGTCTATCAGAGGTGTCAGTATCACCCATGATACAGCCACAAAGCTTTACTAATGCCAAGTGATATTCTTCTAGACAATTTACAATCAGGCTTAAGACGTTAACCAGTTTATTAAAAACTGTGTAGGAGAAATGCTAGATGAGCAACACTTTCTTCAATAACAATGTAACATCTAATTTCTCTTTTTTCCAACTTGTGAGAAGGTCTATTTTTATCCCATAAGGTACTGATTTTTGTACACATACCAGATAATTAAAAACATTTTGAGACGAGCTTGGGTATAGACTAATTTATATTGGCATTAACAGACTCGCACCTGCTCATGCCAGATTTGAATTTGCATCTCTCCCGTTCAGATGTTCTTCAGCAGACATTCCCTAAGTTTATCAGTGGTATGTCAAATGGTAAGATAAAGAGTAATGGCAAAAACTTACGGATTCCAGTGTTCTTTAGAAATCCTATAAAGGCTGGAAAACATGATGGGAAGTATAACATTTGAATTCTCCTCTATCAAACTCATGATGTATTCGTTATTCCAATAATACAGTGCTCTTTCAGCCACCTTTGAGTCAAGGGAATAAAATATTAACAGGAATTCAGATACTTATAATTTTTTAATTTTCTGAAGGAGAAACAAATCACAGAGAAATTTCACAAAGATGAATTAACAGGAATCACGAAATTTGGAATTAAAACCTCTACTTTAATCAGTAGCATAACATGCATTAATGGAATTAAGTTTTTATCCTGTAATTCAGATCCCAAAGCATCCACTCTCTTTCCCCTGAGCGATATGTTGTTACTCACTGAAGACCAGGTGCAGAAACTGCATTAATGCTGCAGCTGTGGAGGGGAAGGGAGAGCAGACAGACTTCCCATCGCCCCTTTCCCTCAATCCTGTGACTGCAGTTGGAAGGAAGAGAGCAGTGCTGGGATACCAGAGGAAGGAGACAGGGGAAGGCCCAGTAGCTGGGCTGAATAAGGGGGGAGAGATCTTAAGTGTGGGGAAGGTACCAATGATAATCATCACCTCGGGGAGGAGATGGGGGGTAGGAGGGAAAACACTGATCTAAACTATGCTAAAAACAAATGTAGTCCAAGGAAGAGCCTGAAACAGTCACACCTGCCTTTGTGCCAGAATAGGTCACCTAGCTTAATATGGAGACACTACAGGCCATAAATCCTATCTCCTCTTCACATATGATTCAACTTAAATCCTATTCATTCCCCTTCTTCCCGTTATGCAATGTAAAAAGAACAGGCTATGGGTTCTATCACCTCTAATCAGACATCTCCTTGCAGAAGGAAGTAAGTAGGAAAACAAGACTGCTACGCAATACTGCGCTAAATAAGGGGGCAAATACATCCCACGTGGTCTATCAGTCCAAAGGCCATACAATGAGTACCCGTCACCCACAGTCAGAAGGGCTCAAACTCTGCGTGGATACGGTTTAAGGCCTTACGTGGCTCAGAATGGCAAGTTCTGTGCTGTAACCCCAGATACATCTAACATGTTATTCACATTGCTCAGAACTAAACTTCCACTGCAACATACCCCCTTCCATAGAAATCCTGAAGACAAGTATTTAAATCCACATAACATAAAATAATATTTACGGGGGGGTGGTATGTTTGAAATTAAGACTATACATTCCTATACAAACAATAACCTCTACCACTGACCTGGAAATGAGGGCTAGAGACACACTTGGCAATTTGTTTAAACAAGGGTTCCTGGATTTTGACAAATTGTGATGGTTCGATTACATCCAAGATTTCCTCCAGCTCTCCTAGGAACATGACCTAAAGACAAGGAAGGAAGCATTGAATATAAAACCTCTGAATCATCTTGATGAGCAAAATGCTGGTAACCTTCAAATTCTACCACTTCAGGGATAAATGGAAGCCTCACCAGCTCAGCAAGACCTTCTCTCAAAAAATGTTATCAGTTCTACCTTTAGCAGCCTCTGGATTCAGTCTCTTAAAAGAAGAAGGACAAGTGTGTGCAAATGCTGTATTTAAAGTAGTCCTTTACAACAAAATTCAGAATTGCACCAGTATATCCATGCTGAAAAAAACCTAGCCTCATAGAGGCAAAGAATTTGGCCAAGGCTTAAACTTTGTTAACTAAGGAGAGTCCTCTTAATTTTAACTCATTTTTGGAAGCAATATTCCAAACAATGGTTTTGCTCCATCACAAAATCTCATTAGGTAAATTCAGATTAGCATCAAGAATTTGCAATAAAAATGCAAAGGTCTAACTGCATCTTTTACTTGTTTAACAAGTAAACGCCAGAGAATAAAGTATCTTTCATCCTCCCTGGAAAAATATTATCCTCACATATAAACAATTCCAAATCTAACAGAGTTTTCCAATCTATCCTCAACTATGTTTATTTTCTCTTTTCTAAAACAGAAAGAAATTCTCTGCAGGAGAACCAGTGCTTATTTTGTGAATAGAAACCATGGTTATCAAATTTTTCTCTTGATAGTCAAAACTGTCTGAAAAAACAGAATTCAAGTATGGAAACATCACCTCCAAGAATGAATACCAAGATCCACCACAGCATGTGCCATCTACCTGGAAACATCTAAAGATTCCCTGCCTATTACACTGTAGAACAAAATAACTCTTATGTTTTGTTAATACTAGCATATCACTTACTTCTTTCTGACTGCACGTTTTTGGCCAGAATTTCATTAAACCTCTAATGACCTAAATTAGAAGGAAAAAAAAAGTTATATTTTTTACTTTTCTCTCAACAGGGTAAGCTGTTTATGATGCAAAAAAAAAAAAAAAAGTATGAAAGGAATATTTACTGGTTCTGTGAGTGAGGGGTCTTTCTCCAGAAACT
This sequence comes from Phoenicopterus ruber ruber, assembly GCA_009819775.1. Lineage (NCBI taxonomy): Eukaryota > Metazoa > Chordata > Aves > Phoenicopteriformes > Phoenicopteridae > Phoenicopterus > Phoenicopterus ruber. The sequence continues at coordinate 8,663,692 of CM020219.1, forward strand.
GTACTATGCAATACGCCAGCTGTGAAGAGGTAAAAATTTAAGAAAATGAAGTTAGAACATTTCTATAAAGAAACCACAAAGAAACAATTTTTTTTAAAAGGGAGACTCAAGGCAAGATGCTATACAGCTTTCTCAAATTGCATCCAATTTTAAACTGAGATGCATAGTCTGCACTGTGCAAATCCACTCAAAGTTCAGTTCATAAGAAACAACAGAACACATTACAAAAAAAATTAGAGTGACAAAGTAGCATATACAATAAAAATCAGAGCAACTTGGAATTCTAAATACAGTCATACAACCAATGTTTTGAAGCTTCTGTTACTCTCTGAAACTGTGTCTTTTTACATATTTTATAGATCAGCAAAGCCATGAAAACTCTTGCAAGATGAGCCGACACAGCTAAAGCCTGGAACAACACATTTAGAAAGCACAGCTTTATCAGCATAAGAAAGACTGCACTATCTGAAAATCAGAGAGAAAGGAGGAAAAATTACATCATGAAAGCTGAATGTATAAAAGGATACATGGGAGCATAAATGCAGTATTAAGAAATCTGTGAGGAAGAATGTTAAAGATTATGCAAAAATGTGGTTATTAGTATTCAGAAAGTTGCCAGGGTGAAGGAGAGCCTTGACAGCACAAGACTAAGGAAACCCAAACATCCTCTTGGGAGAGGGAATGGGAAGGGCAAACTTGTGAGAATGAGAAAATAGCAGAGAGGAAAACCTAAAAAGAGAGAGTTTAACTACTAAACAAAATCTCCAAAATATTACAGATGTATGTTACACTTTTAATTATCTAACCAGAACAGAAGCAAGACATTTATCACACAAAGCACATTAAATAATTTAAAAAAAAAAATAAAATCTATTGCATTTTTTCCACATTTCAAAACTTTCCCCCCACTTTTTACATGCTATGCAATTAAATTTCCAAAGCACCCTTAAAAAAAAAAAAAACCCATCATTCTAACTGAGCAGAAAATATTTTTATAATTTCTACCTGTGCATGGAAGAGTGATAAACTCCTGACAGTATGTAAAGGAATCAGCACCTTCACCAGAAACTGTTTATGCTCTGCCTTAAGAGGTAAAGCAAAACCATTGATAATACTAGAAATTAGAAGAGAAATATTTGTTAGTGTTATCATCACAGAAAACATTCTTGAGGTCTGAACAAGCACTTTCTAGATTAAAATAATTTAGCAATCAGCACCTGTTTACAAATAGCAGGTTCATGCCATTTGTAAACAGGTGCTGACTTTCGTCCTGCTTCATATGAGCACTGCAGTACATATCTAGGTAGCAATTCGGCTCCAGCTTAGGAATAATCATATAAACAGCTGCACAAACATGTTGCCAAACAGGTAAGAACTTGTCTACGCAGTCTGTAAATTCATGTATGCAAGGTGTTCTTGAGTAACTAACTTACCAGAATTAGATTTACTCAAAATATTCACACTGTTAGTGTGCTCAAAAAAAATTCTATAGCACGTAAGGATGAAGTGCACAAAATTTAACACACACATACCCACACGCAAAATCAATTCAACACTCTTGGCTGTAACTTGCATCCAGTTGTATACTCTTGGCAACGATGTGACAGAGATTTGCATGTGGGCTTAAAGATGAGCATGTGCACACATCTGTTTTCAGAATCAGGGCTTATAGTAATACTTTTTCTAAATTTGACACTATTCTGACGTGTCCAGGAGGGAAGTTTGAGATAGATAATAAATAAAGACTCGTTTACCTTCCTAAAATTTCCAACAGTTCAGCTACGCCATTGAAGTGTTCGGTTTCATAAACAAATCTAAAAAAAGAAAAGTTAAATATAAGTAATATATCAGATTCCTAAAATGTTCATAAGCAAAAAGTACCTTCTCCCACAACTTACCGTAGAAAAATATTATTAATCTGTTTTCGGATAAATGCTCTAAGACCCAGAAACTTGCCATAAATTCTGTGCAAGACTGTTTTTAGGTAGTCTCGTTCTCGAGGGTCTTCGCTGTCAAACAGCTCCAACAGCTGTGTTTAAAGGAAAAAGAGAACTGAAACAGTAGACATTTGACAAGTACAACACACAGACTTCTATATAAAAGTTAAATTCATGAAAGAATGTGACATCCATGTTACCCAAGGTGTAGAAATACAGTATTAAAAAATCTGTTGTAAACTCAGTACAACATCACAAAACTCAGTTTATTAATGTCCACTTCTGACATAACAAAACTCTGGAAATCTTCAAACAGCTAATAAACTTTTGATTAACTGGCTCCAAAATGCTGCCTTCCTTCTCTCCAAAATAAATAAAATAAATTCTTAGATGCTGTCATATCTACAAAACAAGACAGTTTGGCTTTTACCATCCACCATTCCTTCACCCTGCAGAACTAAAGATCCTCATTTGCTCTAATATTTTGTTCCCACAACATTGTGTCAAGGTCACATTTTTCTAATTGCTTGTAATTTATATTATGAGCTCTTAAGCCTTCCTAGTGATTGCATGGCCTTCACGCTGTGGAAAGACTCAACAGTGAAGTCTATGCGAGCACTGGATCTGCTGTTACAGGATCTCCACCAATTGACACAAATCAAAGCATCGGGGGAATTAATCCTCCAGGCTGAACAAAATGGTAACTGCAACATCCAGTTTAAAAAAACCCCACAAAACCAGACAGACAAAAAACGCAACAGCAGAAAACCCGCCTTTATTAAGTAACTCTTAAATAAGATTTTAAAACAGCAAAATGATTATGTGGTACTCTGTCAAAAGAGAATGCCAATCCGGTGTCTTGTCTTGTACAAAATATATCCCGAAACATTGATGCCTGAAGTTGCCTCTAAGAATTAAGGCATGAAATGAGCAGCAGGAATATCACCTGCAGATCTTTGTTCTATTCCCCTTGAATCCTCTAGATTCCCCTTACCCCTTCTTCTTCATCTTTTTTGACAACACAACATTGGCTATTCTGGCGGATACTTGGAATAAGTTAGAAGGTAAACTTTATTTAAAACCAAACCAAACTAAAACAACAACAAAAAACCCCAAAACCCCCAAATCTCCCACAAATGCACAGAAAATAGGGAAGTTTAAGGTAGTAACCATAAGCAACTAGTATGTCTCTTGCATAAAAAAGAAAGTAACTGTCAACCAGTATCTGTCTTGCAAGAGAAATGAAGACAGTTTGCCAAAGAGGTCTTACAAATGTGTAAGATGCTGTCAGAAAATTATTACAGGAATGGTAGAAAACAAAATTATCTTGGTTTCACAAATAGATAAATTACAAATATAAGTAGATATGTCAGTGTATGTATACCACCTGATCTCTATTAAACTGCTACACAACTTTGAGGAGATGAAAAAGAAAAAAGAAAAAGATGATTAGAAGTTGTTAAGCTGTCTGGGATTTTGCTTTCTAACATCCAGGTTTAGGACTGATGTACGTATTCTTCTTCATTGTTTTGGATGTTTCTGTAATGAGATCTCACTATCTTTGCCTTGCAGTAAGAATCTGTGGCGGGAATCTCATGAGGAAATGATGAGGTTTGTCAGCTGCCCTCCAGAGGTTATAAACACATTGCTTTGTTCAATTAGTGCTACAGTTAAATAAATAAATAGTCACCTCATCCTTCCCCAAATAGCAAATTTCACCCCAAGACAGCAAACAGACAAAAGACAAAGACAAAAACACTTATGTTTTTAATTTTCTTATTGGATTGCTTTTAGGAGCAAAATATTTATATTTCCAGTTCTCTTATACCGATTCTCTGTGGTAACATTGCTGAACTAAGACTCAGCCTGCCTCTCTTTTTTTTTTTTTTTTTTTAAAAAGACTATTATTTTGATATGTCCAATCTGTTGTCAGGTTTCAACAATAAAGTCTTATTTTTATGGATAAGCTGCAAGACTTCCATAATTTATGTGACTATTCTGACACTAAACATACATAGAAAAGGGAAATAAATTTTCCAAAATAGCAACCTACATAACGCAGACACTTGTGGATATATTTGAATAGTATGTCTCTTAGCAACCACTGCCAACCATTTCAGACTGTATATAAGCAGGCTTTAGAAATGAACAGTTACACTGTTAAGTTCAGCTGTATATTTTGATAAAATGCTGTAAGCCAGAAACACATCTATATTCAAAAAACAAAAGCAAAAAGCAAGCAAACAAGGAAAAGCTTGAAAAATGCCCATTAAAAAAACTGTATTATTTTTTCATATAGGCATTCTTACTGCCAAGAAACACTTCGTTAAAGTTCTTCAAATTTAAAAAAAACACAACAAATTAATTTAGAGAGAAAGCTGATTTCAAAGACTGTCACACTTGTGTTGTCAGTGTCATGAAACACCAAACATGCTTAATGTTCTCAAGTCTCAAACTGGTTTTCTATGTAAGCGATTTGTAGTCACAGACTCTTAGGTGCTACTCTAGACACACAAGTAGTACAGTAAGAAGTGGAAGGACACTCCAGTTCCTACAGGCTAAACACAAACACTTATACACATGGAAATATATCTGCTTGCATGTATATATAAGGCTCAACAGAACTTTTTATATAAAAATGTGAATTTTAAATTGACACACTGTGCATAGCAATATATAAAAATGCATCACCTAACCATGCAGCAAGAACTTATGAATTCTTAAAATGCTTTTGAATTTAGAATTCTTAATTGTCGTATCATGCATTTTCAGACATATAGGTCTAAAAATCTCGTATTTCCCTCGTTCAGTAGGCACCATTCTTTCATTTCATAGATTTATTAAAGACTAACAGGATTAATGAAAAAAAAATTCCTTGGTTTAGACCCAACCTGTGCCAAATCGTAACAGGTTTGAATGCCTTGAAAGGGCATGAGTGGGATGCCACCAGTCATGAGCAAGTTCAGCAGCACATAACAGGAGCATCTAGGAATTATTTTCTCTAGATTTTGAAGTAGAACACAAGCATTCCTTCTAATGCAATCCTGCTATATCTGAAGAAAATAAAATCAGTCTGGAAAAACCTGCCAAGAATGATTACCCCCCATGCATATTCTCACATCTCCACCAGGTACTGGATGATCAGATTGGTGCACCCTCTTGTTCAAATCAACATTTAGACGAACAAAAAGGAAACTCCACCATAGAGGTTTGGTCTAGATGAAAAACGCTCTTGTATTTAGAAGATGGCTAAAATAAACACATAAGTATATCCCATTGCTTTTGTAGGGGTGAAGAAGGTCTTACAATATTAAGAAGAAAACTGAAGTCCCTTCTTTGAATCTTTGAATTTAAGGATAGAAATTGTTCTCTTAGCTATGTTTTTCAGGTATTCTTCATACAAATAACATACAAGGACTACTTTTATTGCCTGAGCGCTACAGGAAAAAATAAAAGCTCCATGACAAAGGGGTGAGAGAAAGGTCTTCAGAAATGCTGAGGATCTCCTGTCACTTCTAGTTTGGCTTTTACTCAAGTCTCAGCCCATAAGGAAACTCCCTTTTCTAACTAAGTAGGAATCTTTCTAAATTTCCCTGATTTCAAAAGCAAGCTATAGACAGCATTAAACACGAAGTTCTTTCTGACTTTGCGGTTATACAAAAATTCACGGTGGGAACAGAAAACACAAGACAGGCCTGTTCCCGAAAGCTGAAGACAAAAGTCATATCTGTGGAGTTTCCTGGCTTATCCCAGAAAACACCTTCCTTCAGCCATCTTTGTTCTGGCGTCTGTCAAGGCCTGGATGAAAATTCCTCAGTAGAGAAGACCAACTACTGTAGTTTCAAGTGAAATAACAAAGCACACAAGAAGCCTAGTTTGTACACAAGGAGGAAAAGGATGAAATACGTGTAAAATACCTAGCTACCAGCTGACCGACTGACAGATGCCATCTCTTCCATTTAGCCATAACGATGGCAAGCAAACCTCAAAAATAAAGCTACCCATTCTTCGCCAACATTGTTTATTATTGATGCTACTTATTCTTCTGTGTTTTTAACAGAGCTTGAACTTCATATGGCCTTTTGATTTACTTCCTCCTCAACCACTACAGCATCACTGTTTTCAGTACTGCGCTGGGAATAGGTTTGTTAATGAACTTCTGCCCCTGTTGCCAGCTCTCCAGCAGAGATAGAAGGAGAAATATTCTCCCCTTCCAACAGAAATATTTTAACAATATTAAGACACATTAAAACTGGCATTTAGGTAGTCTCTCTAGATAGCAGCATTTTTAGACTACTTGATAGTAAACCTTTCATTTGTCAACAGTTACTGTTTCAGCTCCCTCTCATAACCAGTAAGTCAAATATTTTGATTAAGGTATCAAAACTGGAGCCAAACCAACTATTTTATATATCTATAGCAACAGAGACTGACATATAAACACACACACATATTTCCCCTACCTCCGTAGATTTAAAACTTTCATTGTATATGCTTGTTTAGTCTTTTTCTGTTGCAAATAAAGTTACACTTTCAAATTCTAAACAAAATCTTTTTGAAGAAATTTTTTTCAAAAGCAAAATGAAGCCTTAAAGAAAACAGATCAGCTTACCTGCAATACAAATTTCTGATCTATGTACTTTTTGGCAATGCTGGGCTGAAATTCTTGGCTTTCCAAAAATCGTATGAAAAACTCATATACAAGCTGCAAAAGAAAAAAAAAAAAACAATGGTTTAGTTTATGACTTGATTACTCTTTATATTTTTAAGTATTTCCCTAAATTCTTCTGCTAGAAAATAAAATACTTATTTTTCCACAGAGCAAAAGGTTAAAAAAATGAAAAAGATTTTTCTCCTTTATCAAATTGCTACCTTAGAGTTAGAATTAATTACATGAGCTTTTTAAGTTAGTTTTGCTTATTTAACTCCAGTCAAAGATATTTCATCACCAAGAACAGGCACTGCCATCTTGTAATGCTTGTTATCATCTTGTAAAGCTTCCTAGAGTAATTGGAAAGCAAATTTAAATTGCCCTCTGAACTGCTGAAGTCACATCAAATACACACATTACAATTCTGAAAGGTGGTGAAACAGTTGGAAATATTTAAATTAAATTAGAAACTGCTTAGAGTAGCGTTCTACTACAACCTGAAACACAGAAGAAGAATACAAACTGGCATTTATTCAGAAGTTCCTAACTTACTGTAAAAATTCGCCTTAGGGCTGGAGAAAACCTGCTTACTTTCCATGTAATTCCATCTCTGTCTAAACTATTCAGTGGGACTGCAACAGACTTTTCATTCAGCAGAGAAAAAGAAGAGTATAAAACCAGGCAAAAAGGAAGTGAAGTGAAACAGGGACTGCTGTGGCCTCGTAAGACAGCAGCTCTGACCTGTCACTGATCAGATGAGCTAGCAGCTAGCAATTCTCTTTGCTGAACCTTTTCAAGAAGAGCAGCCATTGAAAACTTCTTCCTTTCTGACTTCAGTGAGTATGAACATTGATACTGAAAGGAGAAAGGAAGCTAAAAATTACATTTTACAATAATTTAAAACTTTTCCATGCAAACACCAATATGCTGCAATACTGCTGCTGCTGCTTTATGTCATGTTCTCTGACTTCTAAAAGGAAGCAATAGGAAATCAAAAAGGGGGAGAGACATTTAGAAATATGATGTGGAAAAAGTGACAGCTTACATAACTGATATTAAATCATCAGGAAATCAATTCCATCAACTCCTGACAAACACTTTGGTGCATTTCTTCCTGACAATGGTAAATCATCCACTGGCTAAGAAATTCCATCATTTCCTTGTAAGTAATGACTTTTAAAACTACAGCACTAGTGTCAACGAATATAAGATAACACACGTATGCCTGTGCTGTTTCCAGGCAGGCAGAGCTGTTCAGAGCTGCCTCGAAGCTATTAAGATTCTTATTTTTTGTAAAATTTAAATATAAGTGAGGGACGAAACTTACATTTCAACAGATTCTAAATTTGAGAGCACAAAATTGTGAAACAAACTGCTCACAGGCAAGGATTGTGCATGCAACTGTGAAATAAAATCCTCATTTCAAGCTGAGATCAGTTGTGCTCCTTTGCTCACAGAAATTCCCAGACTCCACAAACTGTTATTCAGGCAAACTTCTAAATTTACTAGTGGTGTAAGTCATTGTCCTGACTAACACAGATAGGACCCACACCTTTATTTTCTATCAAGGAATTTACTGCATTAGCATCAATGATGTTTTCTCCAAAATTTGTTTATGTTCTTTGTTCAAAATACCTTGTGTTGACACTTGAGGTACATAGGAAGGGCTGATACACAGCAGTGAGCTGCATCCTGCTACAAACACCTGAAAGCAAACCTCGACCCGGGGAGAGGAAGGAAGACTTAGATAGGGATGTAGCTTCTCATTCATTTTTCTGATCAGCTGCCAACACTTGTAGACTTTTTAATGAAAATTAACTACTCTCAGTAAAGCAAAACTGCTAGCAGTATCATCCCCCCAATGCTCTTGCTGAAGTTGCTGAAAAACACTTGAGCATCAGAACAGTTTGGAAAGCAAAATAATTTTTAAATCAATGAAGGAAAACAGGAATATGAGGGACACCATCAATGCAATTGTGAAAGAAAGCTTTAACATTTTGCAAATTTCACAAAGTACTCTCCCGTCTTTGTAGGTACCATATTATAGTCACGAATGATATTAATAAATGTTAGTGTCTCACAGACCAGTTCTGATTCACAGGTTAAAAAAAAAAAAAAGCTGAGATAATTATTAGATACATTAAGCAATGATAAGCATTTCTTCTGAGATAAATGATCAAAAACCTGTAAATGTGGCCATGATGCCTCCAAGGTGGGCTCATCTTCTTCTGGATCAAATTCATTGCTGTCACTAGGTGGGAGAGTTCTGAAGATATTGCAAGATACCTAAAAAAGTGAAAGAAAGAATGATGAGATCTGTTTTTCAAATAGGTACTAGATTTCAGGACTCTGTATGTCTATACCTACTCTATCCTCCATCACATAAGCAGTAGGTTTTTCCTGCTGTCTGACAAAGTCCTTTAGCAAGAGCACAGGTCTAAGGAACCTGTCACTTCACAAACCTGCCACCAGCCTGGGCTTTCCCTTCTCCAGGTCTTTGTTTCTTCCTTCCACTGATATCCCAGCATTACTAAGTCTGCCACCATTTCTGTCCACCACATTCCAGATGAGCCCACCAACACGTAATTCCCAATCCTGCTGGGCATCAATGGGGTGAGAGCCATGACTGTTGAGGAGTTGCGGGAAATGCCATCAACATGCATTTGCAAAGTGTTTTCATACAACACTTGGTTATTTTCCTTTGCACAGGGAAAACAGTAATGATACCTGCTTAAGGTCTCATCTTTCAACGCTTGTCAAGAGTTGCCCGTGCTATTCACACATCATATGCCTGGACATCTTCTGTCAAGTACAGAACTTGGTACTAAATGCAAGCAACAAATAGTATTTGCTTGACACTTAGCCTACATTTTATTTCATGGTTGGTTCGCTTTGCTTAATCTTATTTAGAGGTATTTTGCTGAGACTGCTTGGCTTTGTGAGGTTCATGCTATCAGCAAAGACTGAACCAGAGTGCTTTCCTGGGTTAATTATAGTGCTGAATGGAGTGTACATCTTATTATGCAGCAAATCTGATAAACTGCAAACATGCTGTAGGGCCTTTTCTGCACTTTGAAGGTGATGTTGTGCCTTCCTTGCACTCTGCTACTGCATTTGACCCATCTCTAAGCTGGTTAATCAAACAGCTGGGAAAAGCAGCATGTTATCTCCCAATCCCGTCTATACATGACCCCTTCATAGTAGTTCAGACAAACTAAGCTATTTAAGAAACAAAACTAATATGTTCTTCAATATCCTCAGTTATTTTTCCGGTCTTTTACTCCTATAAATGTTTTAAAGTTAGTCTGTAAGGCATATTTTCAATATGTTGGCAACTTAGTAAGAAAGGGCACTTTACAGCCAAGAGTTTAAATATAATCCAAATACCGATAAAACCAGATTGAAATAGACAGAGCGAAGCTTTAGAATTTGCAAGACAAACAGAACAGATTCAGTTACTGCATCAACAGAAAACTGTAGGAAAGCACACGAGGTGCGTACCCATGAGGAACATTCACTGAACACAAGGGAAAGACAGAAGAAGTAAGGCAAACCAGGGAGCACAGAAAAAAAAGGGTCACAGGGGTTTCTGCTTGGACTTTTTCCCTCTTGCCACAAGAGGGTGTATTTCACTGCAGTTACAGTAAAACATGCTCTTATAGAAGCCTTCACTGTACATGTAAATCTCATGTTTTCAAGTCGCATGGCTTTCAACCTGAACAGAGACAGTACTTACTACAGCCTGTGCTGGTAGCTACGGAACTCTGCTTGCCCTGTATGCATACCTGCTGAGTGATTACTAGCATTTCTTAGGAGACATTCTTTTTCCCCCTTCTCCATCCTCTTCCCCTGACTCATTCACTTCTCTCATTTGCTCCTCCATGAAAAGACTTTCCTAGTCTCACGAGGAGAAGTCAAACAACTATTCCAGGAATACGCACAAGTTATAGTTTGTCTTTCCTCAAGGATTCCTGAGCTCCTTCTTCTACTATCCCTGATACGAAAAAGGAGGGAGAGGAGGAAAGTGATCGGAATTAGCAGGACAGAGTTGTTTCTGTGTTAGAGCACTTGGCAAAAGAGGGTAGACAGCCCAAAGGATTCCCAAGTAAAAAGGGGGAAATGTACCTATTGGTGCCTTGGATCTGAACATCTGGGATTCTGCAATACTTACTGAAGCATTTTTGGTCAATGCTTCACATTCAAAAATCCCAGCTTTCTCAGGATTTGGACCAAAATAGGGAACTAGCAAAACCAAAGGCATTCCACAGCTATTTTTTTTTCTGCTTTAAACTTCATTTGAAACAAGAAAGAAATTTTTCTGCAAATTTAACCATACATTAATTAATGAAACTTGCACCAACAGATCAGAGAAAACGTAAGTATTCATCAGCTGTTGTGTTTAGAAACTGGAACAAATACTGAATTATGGCACAAGCAAAACCTGCAAGGAAAAGTAAATACTTTCAGAATGAAAAGCTAAACTAAGACAAATTCCTGTAAGATTTAAATTAAGTGAAACCAAGCCTCAAGCAGTTAGCGCCAGGGCCTTAACAGCATGACAGAAGTATGAAGGTTCAGCAACAATTAGTTAAGTGCCAGCACCGATACCTGAATCTTGAGCTTGTAACAAAACCAGTATGATTTCTGAAGAGTGCTTATTTAAAAAAGGCCAGTCTCAGGGCAACTTAAAAGCAGGGGGTTTTGCCTAAGAAAATTAACACGCAGGAGTAAATGCAATGCAAATTAGAATATGGTCCTAGTATACAGTTTGCTCTCTTTAATTTTCTTTTTTTGCATTTGAAGTAAAGATAAGCTATATGGAGCCAAAATGCAGATATTCTCCTGAGAAGAACAGACAGAACAGGTTATCTTTAAGTGATTTCCCCAGGTTATCATAATTTTAAAAGATAATGTGTGCCATTACAGTTATATTAATCACCACAACACAGCATGATAGCTCATTTACATGCAGTGTCAATTTATAGCATGCTTATCTAAATCAGTAGCCTCTGGGTGGCTAATGTTTATAAGCCTCTAAGGGACAACCCGAAGGCAACAAGTTCTTCCATGCATGAACTGCCCAGCTGTATGTTAGAGACTTTGACAGCCACCGCACAAAGACAGGAATAAGCTACATCAAATTGGGAAAGAATAATTTTTCTCAGATATGCATAAGTTAGCTATTTAGTATTTATCCCTGGGCTCAAGCAGCATGCCAAAATTCCTTCCGCTGGATAGCTGAATCATTTCTCTTCTGACCTCTGTTGGATCATCAAGCCAAAGGACATCCCTGCCAGCCTGCATATACAGTCCCTGCTGATTCCTCTCCCATAGCCAACACAAATGACTATTGATCAATACTGACTTCCGTCTTCCACTGATTAGGAACCAAGCCCAGATGATATTTTTGTAAAGCAAACCAGAACTCTAATATTCTAGAAAGTTGTATCATGACAGATCTCCCCTATTACGTCCTCAAAGACGTTTGCACGCTGTCCTCCATGACTGTCCCTTTCAGAAGCACACAACAAACTGGGTGTAGAAAAGTACATCACTGCTCCCCTACTACGCAGAATTTGCACACCCAAGTGCCAGAAACCAATTTAACAAATCGGTAAAATCTACCCATTGGCATTGAATCTAAAATTTCCAAAGTCAAGCTGGGAAAGATGAAAAGATAGATTTTTAAATCGGAGATGCCCAGAAACCTCTAAGCTCCGGGTAAGGGTGTCAGTCAGGTACAACTCTGACTAGAAGCAAGACAAACACTTTTCCAGGCAATTAAAAGTCAATGTCAATTCATTAAAAACAAACCAGAAGATAGGGAATGCTGCTCCGATACCCCCCCAAAGAATGAGCTGCAAATTCTGAACAGATCTGATGACTGGTACCTGGCAATCCAGAACTACAAAACTATGAATATATACTTAAAAGTTACAAGCTTCAAGAAAGCTCTGATTTTATCACCACACTTATATTTGAAATAACTTTTAGAAAAGAAAGTACTAAGAGGCTTAAGTCTGAAGTCAGGAATAAATGTTTTGAGAAGTCCTCTCTTTGTCCCTCACTGAAGCGCTATAAAAATGACAACGCTGTAGCAGCAACACTTCACAAATTCAATTTCAGCTCAGTGCTCCTACTCTGCGCTGTTTGAAACAAAGATTTTTATCAGTAATAGTTCTCCTGAATGGAGCCTGAAATGAAAACAAACATACACGCAGGGAAGCTTAATACATTCGCTATATAAAAACAGGGTAAGTGAATACCCAATTAGCTCAGAGGGAACACCTGTTCTTCTATTACCAGCATGTGGAACCATCCAAATAAACCCCATGTATATATGAAATTGAAACCAAGTATCTCTGCACACACACTGTTTAAACTACTGTGCATATTAACAACATAGAGTAACAATAAAATGTAATTAAGCCATAACATGAAGCCATGCTAACTAGGAGACAACAATGGTCCCTGGAACAGGCACTAAACTTGTCCTTCTGAAATATATCTGCATATCAGTGGGTTTTAATATTGTTTATGACTTACAGATTTTAGAGCCTGAAGTGACTACTGCAGTCACTCAGCTGTAATCTCTCTATATAACCCACTGAATTGTTCCCAGAAGTTTGACTAAAGTACATCTTACAAAAAGAAATATCTCATTTTATCTTAAAAGATTATAAATTGTTCCACCAGCTCTCTTCTCCTAAAGTTTTACTACTAATTTAACTACAGCACTGCTTCTGATTTCAAGGTTGAATCTGCCTGATTCCCCATTGTTTCTCATTAAACCACCAGATCTCTTCTACATCTGTGTATATATATATATGTATATTTGCATATGCAGTATGTATCTATTTATATATAGGTATTTTTATATAGACATGATACTTCTCAACCTCTGTGGTGCTAAATGGAAAGACAGAGCTTCTGAACCCAGGCAGTTGTTGGTTTCTCTGTTTGTTTTTAATCCTGTGATTATTTTTGCTTCCTTCCTTTGAGCTCCCACCTGTGCACACCAAGTGTATTGGGGTACATTTAAAAAGCCAGATCATCTCCCTCTTTTTTTCTGCATGTTGCTGTTTTATCAACATTCACTTCTTTGAACGGTGCACTGTATCAGAAACTCAATACTAAGATAGTCAAGATACAACGCTCAGGTCCTTTTCTGCACCAATGCCTGCCTGAATACAGTCTTTCAGGGCTTAATATTATATGCCTTCTTTTTGTTGAGCAGCATTACTTTTGACTTGGCAACATTAAAATGAACTATGTTGGACTGAGAACACAGTCAACAATCCAGATCACAGAGCAGGGGGAAAACAGTCCTTCTCATCTTTTCTTGACCTTTAAGTCTTCTAAAAATTCAATCAATAACCTGCAAGAATTTAGCTCTAGATCAAGGCTCCTAAACTTGTTAGCTTACCATCACCCACTTCAGCAGCGGCAGCAGCTTCCACCCATACAGATGAGCAAGCAGCACAATTGAGATCTTTAGGCTCTACTTCTGTCGGCAGAGAAGCGCAATGGGAGCAAGTTTGTAGAACAAAAGAGCTGGTGCTTGGGCGCGATGTCCACACTATGTATCTTTCAAGGGAGAAGACTCTTTCTTGTGATCTCTTGCATCGAAGCTCATTAGCCAGTTGGAAAGCATTAGGTACACTCCCGAAGTAGACATTTTGTCCAAAAGGAACCAAACTTACAAACCCTAGGACTTCTCTACCACAAGCATCAAAGTGGAGCGAGAACAAATGGGAGATCCACTTCAAGAGCACGCTCACAATCTGAGTGAGAAGTGCCAGCACAGACCCATCCCCAGGCAGCACCCCTGGGTACACCTTCTCGCTGCTGGAAACCAGAGCTCTGAAATTCCACCCTAGGTCACCTAGACGTGAGCCATAACAGGGTACCCTACTAACGACAACCCTGTTCATCGCTATCTCCATCTAACTACGTTTTGAGATGATCCAGTGGAACAGTTAGTTATTTAATGTATGCCCAGCTAATTCTATACAATACAATCTAAAAATCATAGAAGTAACTCAAGTATCTTGGACAAATTAAAGCACAGTACCAGCAGAAAGAGCCCCTCATCTCTGGAGCAGGCATCAGATCAACCGAAAGCCTGCCAATACATGAACTTGAACTCTACACAGCATTACAAAACTCATGCTGTCTCAGACTCCAAACTGAAGAACAAAACAAAAAATTCAAACCCCAAGAAAACAATCCCCCAGAAGATTCACATTGTGCTTATCTGCAGACACAATGCTCGAAAGGTATTTAAGATGACACAGCCAAAATGCGGGGTGGGGGTGTACACTCCTTTAACAACAACAACAAAAAAAATAGCTGCAGTCAACGCAAGTACTTCTTGGAACAAAAATGTTTTTCCAGTTTATTTCTTTGCTTTAGATCTAGTCACTGTACTATTATGCAGATAAAGTCTGACGAATGAAAGGCCTATGTAACCAACAGGAGAAATAATGGATACGGGCAAATGTAATTACATACTGTCGGGAAAAATTATTAGGGACAACTACTACAAGAGGAGCTGCCTCCAGCTGATTTTGTGAGAGGAGTACAGAATATCGAAGCCTCTTCTTTTAATAAGCATTGTGGTTCTTCTACAAACTAGCTGTATAAAGAATGTGAATAATAAAATGCATCCAACAGAGGAATTTGGAAATAATGCATAAAATAAACCAAAGTTAGATTCTTTTCTTGTTTCTGCAGAATTGATAACCCTCACATTAAACAAACAAGAACAGAATTTAAAATATGATATTATTTTTATCTATTTTTTTTAAACTTCAATAGCATGCTTGCTCCATCATGACTGCACCTACACGACAATTTTTAATCAAAGTCCATTTTGGGGGTCAAAGGACATTGCATCTTCCTTTCAGCATTTTAGATGGTTTCAAAACAATCTGTTCAACTTCTTCTGATTCGAGTTGAGTTTAAGATTAATTCCTAATATTTTACAGAATTCCTGAAGTTATATAAAATTCATATTAGAGACATTATTTTTCAATTCTGTAAGAGTATATGATTTCATTTATTTCCCTTAAACTCAAAATGACATTCAGTATTATATTTTTAAATCTAACACAAGAACCAACAGGAACATATGCACAGGGGTTTTGCTAAATCAAAAAGGTAAGACTGAATATAAGTAGACTTGCACAAAAATCTCTATCCAAGAACATTTTAACACGGAAAACCCTAAACAGGATGAACATTTAGCAAGCAGGGTGTCATACTTAGTCATAAGCTATAGCTAAAGCTATAGAAAATAAAGAAATTCATAATGCCTATGAAGTCTAACAGCTAGAACACTTCCTAAAAATAGGTTCCTTAACATGCTGAAAAAATCATGGCTTAACAAGATATTCCTTATGTTTAACAGGTCTGTCACAAACTCCTGATCAGACTCTGCCCTCACATCTGTTGAGACAAACCTCCAGTAAAAGAAATGCAATCCCTCTAGATTTAAATCAGTAGAAAGAAGGAAAAAAGAAAAAAAAAAAATCAGAATCTGACCTTTAAAATGTAATTTTTGGTATTTATTTGGGTATTCGTTTAACCGAGTTTCTTTCACTGTGTTGCTCAACACAGCTTCTGAGCCACAAGTCATCTAATAAGATGTTTCACTTTGGCTATAGAAATTACAGTCTTATTTTACTTGATTCATCATTACAGAAAAGATAGAGAACAGGAAGCCAAAGGCATTTCTGCACTTAAAAGAGAGGAGAACAAAGTAATATTATTCCATTCTAAAAGGTGTATCTCAAAAAAGTTTCATTAACCATCTCTTATGGGCTGGCAACCATCCACGGATGTTGCATAAACATCATGGTAAACGTCAGGGGCTGGGTTTACAATTTTTGAAGAAGCAAGTAGGAGAGCTGAAATGTTGCTCACCAACAAAGAGATTCATCCAGATTTCTCAGTTTAACAGCTTGTCAATTTTTCCTATCCGATTTTTTAAATGAAAGAAATCAATTTCCTCAATCTATGTCTTAATACCCAGGAAACACAAAAAGCCCTACGACA
Organism: Phoenicopterus ruber ruber; assembly: GCA_009819775.1. NCBI lineage: Eukaryota > Metazoa > Chordata > Aves > Phoenicopteriformes > Phoenicopteridae > Phoenicopterus > Phoenicopterus ruber. The sequence continues at coordinate 8,680,339 of CM020219.1, forward strand.
TACACCCTTTAGGATACCACAGATAATAACAAACATTTATTTCATTCAACTACCATTGCTTAATCTACCAGCAAAATCAGCATCATTAGTTTAAGCCTCCACATTTTGCTCAGACAGGAACAAATTTTAGATTAAGTGTCCAATTATTGGCTCATAAAGTCATATTACTGGCATTTCCTTCTTAGCAGAGTGTGGTTTAATTGGCAAGGGCCTTTTTTCCTAAGACTAGCCTAATTCTAAAGAATGTCATATGCCTTTCTGAACAACACATCAAACTGCAGAGGAAGCGCACTGAGCAATACTCTCCTGAATAAATCTGTCCAGCTTACGGCCATTAACACAAATCCCAACTGCTCTTCCCATCAACTGATATTGATGACAGTGACGAGGCCACTGCAAGCTTGCTTTGGTGGCCATTAGTAAATACAATTTTATTTTATTTTTTTAAATAACCAATAACATGCCAAACACACTTCTGTATATATCAAGCTAAAGAGAGTGGTTTAAAGAAGTGGACATGCACACAGGTTGACAAATAGCCCAGTGACTTCACATTTAGCTGTATACAACATCATATCATATGCTCAAGAGAACAAGATGAAAATATGTGATATTATGATTAGGGATTAAGGTTTTAATGGCATGAATTTAGGATGACTGGCAGTAAAAATACCCAGGAGCTGTTATGCTGGCTACCACAAATTACTGTTTTTCAAACCCTTACATCATAACACCACCACATTTTAGAAATAATTAAAAATATCAGAGTTTCTGAAGAATTTTACAGGCAACCTTCTTCTATCCTAATATCTGTAAAGCCAAACTCCTTTGGGGTCTGAACGGAGAACACTAATATATACGTATGTTATAAAACTTTAAAACAAAAAAAGGCTCTTCCACAGATACCACTTTTTTGAACACTTTAGATAATTAAGATAAGAAAGCACTGTAGCTATTAATCCTGCTTTATAAATATTAGTAACTTTCTAAATATCAGCTTCAGACCGGCGTGCCTTTTTTTCTGCTCTTAAATGATGCCAAAACTCACAAAACAGCTTCTTTCTTTTTCTCCTATTTACAATATTTCGCTTCACCTCCAAATCACAGTAGCCCAAAGGGCCAAGCAGGAAATATTAATTCCTGGACTCATAAAGACTAAACATAACAGGGAGGACACCTTCCAAAGGGACAAAGAACACTTGTGCTCCATTTTGATCAGTTTTAAGATACTGGTCTTTCAATCAAAACACTCCCATGACAATGGTGGCAGGCAGTCAGTGGGGACGCTAATTTGGTCAGGACAGATACTGCTGTTTTCTTCACTATCATGACAAGTCAGAGACTGTCAACTTGACAGCTCCTTTGTGAACACAGTTGGAGACCTTGATGAAAATCCTCAGAAGTAGATAAAGGTGGCAGTTGCACTCATGAAGCCAACTGTGCACAGTGAAGTCTGTCTCAGTGTACTATTATGAGCACAATTCTGCGTGAAACAAGAACATGCACTTCTTGCAAAGAACAAGTTACACCAAACATGATGCTTCAGCACAAAGTGACTAATGCCATCTATTCACCAGGCGATATGTGCTGAAAACTTATTTTATATAATATCAGGAGTCCTACCTTTCCCTCTAGGGCCTATATAACTGCACTTAAAGTGATGGAGGTGTCTTGCTTTTATAGGCAAAGACCAGGAGGAAAAATAGCACTTTTACCAAATAGCCTATCTGTAAAATACAAAATACCTGCAACACACAAAAGCCCTGATGATGAGGTTTAGGAGAAACACTGCATTAGCACTCGTTGGGATCATCGACAGAAATCATTCGTGCATTTGCTGTGGATTCACTCACATGAATTCAACAGCAGAGCACAGCATCCTGCTCACGTGGAATACAACCACCAAAGTGTTTTTCCAAGAGCACATACACCAAGAACACTGCCGGTTGCCACAGGCGCCATCAGGGTATGCCAACTTCCCAATTTTGAAACTTTCTTTCCAACAGCTTACACCTTCATCAGAGCACAGGCGTCTGTGGCAGGCTCAAGTTTCTTATGAAATTTAAACATTACAACTTTCTCAATAAATTCTTTAAGAAAAAATACGTCCACTTCCCTAATTACTTTGGCATCTTTTTATTTGTAAAAACCCAGGTTTCGGCAGTTAGGGGCCACTGAGTAGCCAGATACAGGACTTGTCTCAGTCCTCCCCTGCTTAAGTACCCTGGAACCAAAGAGAAAACGTAGCTTGAGTTCAGCCCTGGAGCCCAAATACGAGGCAGAAGAAAGTAAGAAGAAGAAGGGCATGATGCAATGAAAGGATCAGGGGAATACTGGAGAAAAGATGGAACAGTCTTCCATCAAAAATGAGCTAAGCTGAAACTGAAATTCCTGAAGCTCCATTAGCAAGTATCTGTGAAATCCACTGGAAAAATTCATGCTGTATCTTCACTTCCAGTGACTCCTCCATATCGTAGTTACAGACTATATTTAAGTAAATTATTTAAAACCATGCTTTTAAACTATTTAGGCAATGCATCATTTCCTTAAGATAAAAACAGTTTTGTGAATCAACACAAGTAACTGCAGGGACAGTAGGACATGCTAGCAAAGGGGGTTTTGCATCTGAAGTTCACGTTCAGATTCCTTTATAGGTTATGATTTATGATTCAAATTGAACTTCATGAGCAGTTACAGATCAAATTCTTCTTATTTCTTGGGGCCCAACCTAAGACAACGCTAACTTGCAGAGTCTTTATTCTACAAATGTTGCGGTAGTAAACAACTAAAACAGAAGTAAATGTGAGCATACGACCTCAGTAAAAGAAACGCTAAAGAAAAATATCAAATCCTCCCAGGAGGTGAGTTTGGAGGCATCTTCTACACACAGAAAAAGTACCCAATTTTATTGAAGTTACCTGTGCAGTGTCCTGTCTATATAAAGGGTATGATATCATTTGTTCATCGCAAGGGGTACACGTAAGATTAAACTAACATTTGCAAACCATTTACATACTACAGTGCAGCATCAGCAGAAGAATTCAGCAAAGAACTAGTAATTCTGTGTTCAGACCGGTACACGAATGGTGCATTAGATCACATGCTGAACAAATAACACAACAGACTGAAAAGCAGTTCATTCAGAAGATTGGTCCAGTACAGAAGGGAGAAAGGGAGTGTGAGGGAGAAGGGGAAGAACCTGATCACATAATTATAGGCTTTCTGACAATGCATACACACAAAGAAGCCATATTAAGATTTTTCCATACACCCTTAATTCTGGTTTTTTTTGGTCACTATTAACTGCTTGATGATTCTGTCACAATTTACAGCTATTTTTAAATATTACAGACAAGCAACACAGCATGTATCTGTGTGTCAGAAAAGAAATAAGGAGCATATATAATGCAATGTAAAATCTATTCATGTTTTTCTTCTTACAGCACATAGCCAGTGGATTCCATGATCACACAGTACCATTAGGAAACCAACATCACGAAATCTATATTTAACTTATTGCCTTCTCATTTAAATAACAGGTTATAAGGGTTCCGTATGGTAGTACAGAATAAACACTTTAAAGCAGTGATTGATTTTGCCAATTGCAATGAACATTCTTCACCATATAGCATCTGGTACTGTTTCCATTTTTACACTGAAGACACTATTATTTTACAATTTATATATACAAGGTATGGCTTTATTGTTGAGTAATCTGGCTCACTCTAATGGCAGCTGCTGTGAATCCACACAATACAACCAGGAAATTTTCACTGATCCCATGCAACATTTTTAGCATTTATTATTTAAAAATCATTATCTGTGCATACTTTAAGCTCTCTCTGCCTAAAGTACACACTCAAGAGCTTGGATAAAGTTCAAAGAAAGATAAGAAACTTGCAAAAATTATTCCATTATTTATACTAAAGGGGAGAGGGGGGGTAGATGGAGGGAAATGTGAGGGACTCTGATTTTAGGGCTGCTGGCTTTCTCCATCAGGAAACACTCCAGGTTTCCTTTCATACATTTGTGACACTATAATAACCATCATCTACTTGACTTTAATTAAGCATATATAAAAATTAAGATTTTTGTCTTTGGAGAATTATCCCCAAGTGATGTCTAGTAGAAAAAACAAACCAAAGGCCTCATTTAATCCACCTACTCCAGGGTTCAATTTCGCCCACAATGCGTAACTGGAATTGCAAGTGGATTTAAAGAGACCATGAGAAAGAAGGAACTCACCATTCTAACTACTTCAGGGTAAGTCTGCTCTGTCAAACAGCCTCTGCTTATTGTAATGTAGTCCACCAGTTCATTAAGAGTGGAGCGCTTGTATTCTTTCATTTTAAGGTCTGAAAGCGTGTCCATGAAGTCAAAAATGACACAGCACTGTTGCAGTTTCTTTAGGAACAGTTCAGGCTGCTCTGAAGATGGAACGTCTATGAAACAAGAAAGGAAATCTTTGTGAGTCTGGCATCTTATTATACAAAACAGGATTTCTTTTTGAAGATCAATTTCAAAGGAAAGCAGCATTCATACAATTTTTGTAAAACAGAGCTCAGATTAACAAATGAACCCCTTACAGGAACTCTATTACTATTGTGTGTTTGAGATCTCGAACAACATATTGTAGAAGTAATTTAATCATCACCTGCTATTAAGAAAATAAAGTTCACCAAAAAAAGTCCAGACTGAAGTAGAGAATGCAAACACAACAGCATTCAAGACTTAATTCTACAATATATCACTACTTTCACTGGAGGCTAACATGCACCATCGTTAACTTACACTCTAAAGAAGGATGAAAGAACTGTCAAACAGATCAAGCTTGATTAATTTATATTTCTAAAAACACGGCATCATTTATAACGCTATATGAATATACATGAATATGTATATGAATACACAGCAAGACTATAATTCTGTAAACAAGTTTTCAGATTCAATCATTACTCCCATGTTGACACTTTCCACAGCAAAATCAATTTTACTGAAACACAGTGAGGATTTTTTGCTGTACTATGAAGACATAACATGCATCAATATGAACATTTTCACACAAAATAATAGTATGTGCTTGACCAATAAAGTAAGCAGCATGTACTACTTACAACTTTTGCTCTGCTTTCTTAATTCTCAGCAGACAAAAGGCTTAATAAAATAATAAAAGGAATGCCAACTTTTTAGTGGTTTGTTAGTTTACAAAGTGCATCAAAAGAGTACAGAGAAAGCTTAGTTTATTCAATGTTCATGTACACAAGAGGCTAACAATAGCAGAAAGTTGCAGAAATGAAATATGCATTTTTACTCTGAAAGTATGCCCTCAGACTACAGGGCACTCCACTTCCTTCGATATACTTTTTTTTTTTTTCAAAGGCACAAATGCTCTGCCAGCACCAGAATCCAGTGAATGACCTTCCAAGTCACGATACAACACATAAATGAAAAATTTTGCTGATTTCAACTAGAAAAATTTTAATAGTAAAGAATTGATGTTTATTTCTTAAAACTTGGACATACTAGTAAAAAGCCAACCTAAGATGGAGCTTCTTATTGTTAACAGAAGAGTATGTCAAGTTAAGGAATACTTGGTAAACACTGAAAGCTGTAAGCAGTTGTATAGTAGTTTTAAGGATGAAGTACCATGAACATGTTTTAATTAAAACCATGTACACAACAGTTACTAGTTTCAAGTTCAAAAGACCTATGAAATATTACAAGGCCATAGTATATAGCTGCATAGTTTTAGACAGTACTGATAGAGATGCAAGGACCCCAAGGCACTTCACATCAACACTCTGCATGGCTTAAACTCTGGAAAGAATAAATATGGATTGCAGTACAAATAAAGATGCTACGTGCTTTCTGACCTAACATGGTAAAGCATAACAGTTCATTCAACTTTTTCTGCTTACAGCACTGCAGTAGTGATAGGACTCAATAGGTTAACTAACTGCATCCCGCAAAGAACAACCAAGGTCTTGGTAAAGTTTAATTGATGATACCAGGCAGCAGACACCAATCTCGTATTCATCAGGCTTGGGTAAGCTCTACAACAGCTGTGTCCAAAGCAAATTAAGGGGGAAAAGAAATGGTATGGTTATGACACCACACTTCGTATCATCGTAATTATTCGCCCCACGTTCCCACAGGCTATATCCCTCTGTGGCACAGAAGATGCAAGAAACGTGGTCCTGCAGAACCCCAGCAAGAGCTACGCGGGAGAACAGTCCCCCCAAACACCTCTGGAAAACTGAAGGTCCCAAAATCAGGTCACCCTAAAGCCATTCCACTGGCTAGGTATCTCACATGAGTTCAGATGCCTCACAGCAGGGAACGCTGAAACCTAAGATAAGCCAAGGAGTCAGAGAAAGTCATTAGTCCTCACCCATTACAAAAAAACCCACTTCTATTAGTGACCTTTCTAAGGTTACAGACTTACAGGAGATAAAGGGCCTGGGGAAGCAAAGCACTTGTGACTGCTTTCTTGATTACCTGCCTTCAAATAATACAAAAAAGGAGACTGGACTTCAGAATTCAGTGTTATTAGCAAGCAGGCAACAATTAATTGATTAAGACAGACGGTAAATACAAGCTGGGGGAAAAAGAAAAGAAGAAAAAAAAAAAGAGAAGATAAAAGTGCAATTGGTTACTTTTCAAGAGTATTGTGTTTAATTCTAACTTCCACTCTTTCTTGTGCTATCTATAATCCCCCATGGAACTTGAAAACATGTAAGTGGTATCAAAAAAATCTCTGATGTTACATGAACATAATGGGGTTTGGGTTGCATTATTCTACATGGCTTGCACGCATTTAGTTTGGCTGACAAGGATATCCTAGTCAAAGAAAAATACAGGCTGAAATCAAATGGGAATCCATTAAGATGCAATTCAACGCAAGTTGTAACCAGACTCAAATGACTCAAGATTATACTCATTTTAAGGTAGGGTCGGTATTAAATAAAAAATTTAAAATTACTGAAGCATTAAAATAAGTAATAAAAGTTTGTTTTCTTTTTTCCTCCAGTTAAGTATCTGGATGTGTGGGAACAAAACAAAAAATATAATTAAGTTCTTCTCAAGAAAAACCACTCTAGAACACTACACGAATTTCATGCCAGCATTACTACGTCAACGAGCCATGCAAACTATAGGGGCAAACAACACCACCACCACAAACCAACCAAAAAACCCATAAACAAACAAACAAAAACAACAACAACAACGAAAAACAAGTCCCCACGAAATAAAACCCCAAAACCCAATTGTTCTGGTCATATCTGCTTTTCTTTATTAAGCAAGTTGTCATTCACACTACAAAATAAAATTGCAAGAAGTTTCATGCAATAATATTTGTCATCATTCTTGGGAATTTGAGGTGCCTTGGGAACAGGGTAAGACCTAATCCCTAGGTTTTTTCTACCTTGAACAGGAAAAGTATATGAAAGGAAATTTTAGGGGGTCCTAATATGCACAGCACAAAAAAGGGCAGCAGAAATCAATAAAATCATTATCCCATGTTCCCAGCCTTCCCACAGAGACCATGCCATTAGTTGGGTTTGGTGGGGTTTTTTGTTTTTCTTTTTTTTTTGTGTGTGTTTTCCTTAATCCTCTAACGCCTCTTTCACGGCTGCACAAGCCTTACCAACAGATCACTAAGAACGGCCTTCCCCGGCCACCCTCATGCCGCTGTTCGGAACGGGGAGCACACTGGTAGCTGGGGCACAGAGCTATTGAGCTCCACAGCAGAGCTGAACTCTAATGCAATGACTTGAAATGAAACATGCAGTTCCTTACAGATGTTCACGGTTAGTTGATGAAAAACAACAAATCATTTTCTTCTCAGCAGATGGATACTCGGCGCTTTCAATGAATTCTGCAACATTTTACTCTTGTGCTAATGTGCAGCCAAACATTTAGGCCCCCAAATTTAATAACCTGCAATATTACCATTGTATCTACTTTCAGTTGAAAGAACTGAAAATTGAGCAACTGCTCTAATAAATTTGTGTAAATATCTATAACACTTTAATAATGTATAAAATAAAAATCAAAAGGACACCACTAAGTGGCATGTGTGATTTATGTCCAATGCACAGGAGAGTATACATTTATTAAAATCAAAATTTAAAGAAAGGTAAACTTCCATGTGGATGGCTGTGAGAACTCTCCTCATTTTCAGAGGGTCTTCGCTACAAGTTAATTTTCAGGCTTGTCAGTTTTCTCTTTAGCCATTTAAAACTGTACAGAGCTTTTGAAATACACTGAGTATTCACAGCTTGAAAGGAAATTGGCTTAGTGAAAGCAAGTACTAATACATCTGAACAATGATAATCAAGATAGAATCAGAACCTTTAACAAAATCGTTTTATAAAGTTACCAGAAAAACTGACAGAAAGTACCGTAATTTTTTTTTAGACATGGACCAACAATTGTTACTACAAGGGCTGAAAGACTAATTCTAAAATGGCCAAAGCAGTTCAGTTTCTCTCTTAACAGCCTTTTTTCAAAATCATCCTAATCCAACCAGCCCATCCCTTCTCATCAGTCATCTCTGCAGTCTCTGCCTTCTGCAGCCTTTTATCAAATAAAGACATAAAAATCTGATAGCATACTTTTACTGCAAGTCTCTAGCATATATAAAAATATTTCTTTATACTACATTCATATTTTAATCAAAATAATTTACAAGTAACTGATTTTGGATCACAGAAAAGTAAAACTATGCATCAGAGCAGCAAAGTTGCATCCAGAGAACTGAGCTATGTTTCTCCTCTCAGCAGCAGTAAAAAACCAAGGGGGAGATACTGAACACCTGGATTAGCTCCCTGATGCACTTCAGCCTGTAGTTTTGCAATGAAGGGCATAATGCCGGGAAGTGAAGAAGTGAAGATGGGAGGAGGGACTGAGCTGCTTAAACCAGCATGGGAACTGTAAGGAAAAGTCACGGGATTGCAGACGCAAGACAGCGTAGGGCCTAGAATTAGGATAAAACAAGACAAATGATGCATATTACATATAAAATATTGAGTAAAACTAGGATATGCTCACACATGCTACCCTGCACCCACATATGTAGTATCAGAACATTTATTAATAATTAAAATCAAAATGCCCTCAGAATAACTATTGCTTCCAGTATATACATTACTGTTATTAATTAGCTTGATGATGACATTTGCATAAAGAACTAGTAACATCTTCTTGTACATTAGTAAAAGCAAACACCACCATGTTAAGCATGAAAAATAAAAACATGTACTAAAACCAAAGTATGTCCAGAATGGGGGACAGAGAGATTAATAATAACTTTTTTACTCACATTAATTTTAAGAACTTGCTTATAATTTCCCAACATCTGAGAACTATGTATTCTCTTGCCTCTGCCCACCGAGATTGTTTTCTATATTCATTCCCTATCAACTTAATGGCAAAATAATTCCCCAAATTTTCTTCAGTTTCCATATCTTCCAGTTACTAAATAAACCTAGGATTACTATTGTTCTAGTTAAGTAAAATCGCCTCGTGCCAAAAAAGCTCTAAATAACCAACCCAACCCTGCCCGCTTTGCTGCCACGCACCAAGCCACCAAGCTAAACACAGCCAACTACTGAAGCAAGGACCCACCTGCACAGAGTAGACAGTTGTGTATAAATCTCTCTATGTCCACGTCTATCCCCCACAGGTCACTATGAAGATTCTATTTTGTAAGAAGCTAACTTTCTAGTTTTTATTCAAATAAAACTTGCAAATTTGAATTTGAAAGCCTTTTGGTCTTCTTTGAGAAGTTCACTTCAAGAGGTTTAGTGACACCCAGCTGAAAGCTTTTGCTAACTCAAGGTCCTGGCATACATACGCCCTAGTACATAACAAGCCACATTTCTGTAAGCCACTTTTCACAGTAGAATATTGGTCTTAAGATGCCAAGAGGTACAAATGTTTGCCCACTCTTTCTTACACACACTTCTTGAGAAAAGTAATCACTATCCTGATTGCATTCATTTAATTTTCCTGACTGGCTGTCAATATTATGAATGCTTTGTGAAGTCAGTAATCATTCATTTATAATAGGTGCTTTTTTCAAAGCTATTTTCCCAACCCATTCTCTATACTTAATAATTATACAGGCAGGGCAGCAGTTAGGCATTGCGTTCCAAATATATAAAGTCTAACCACTACCAACATTATTCACACAGCAATAAATACAGTGGGACAAACTCAAGCTGACTTTCATGAGTGAACACACACAAAAAGAAAAGCGCAACATTAACATAGTGTTTCCAGCACATTAAAAGGGCATGATTAGAAGCGTAACACAGGACACACTCCACCACTTTTCCTGATAATCAGTGTCTCTTCAGATAATCAATCACAAAATTGAGAATTATTTCCCTGACCATAAATTTCTCCTTGATCAAACTGAAGTTCTCATCAAGTGGGAGTCTCCTGGGTAGCTGCGCAGGGATCCTGGATACTGCGAATCTCTCTACTGCTTGCCAATACTCCCTGATCATTTCACAGAGGTTTTCAACAAACACCATTTACCAGGATGCGTAGTATGAAAGCAGTGTAGGTCTATGATTTCAGTGCTCTGAGTGCATACGGAATAGCATTACAAGCAACAGGGGATACTTCTTAATAGACGTACTCTTATTCATATGCACGGCCAACTTTATAGTGTAGATACACTTTTAAATATATTAATCAAAATTCTGCCTTTACTCACTTACATAAAAATCTTATGAACTTCAGCCCCCTAATAGAACACATGGATGAAGGGCTGCCATTTCCTTCATCTCAAGACAAAGAATTAAAAACAAATTGACAATTAAAAAAATTTCAATAAAGGATATTTTTAAAAACTATAAAATTTATGAAACTTCAGTTAAATTTTTTGCCTACTTCCACAGCAGGCATGGTGGAGGCAACAGTTCAAGCCTCCTCACATTCACCTGTACGGCTTAATGCACAGCAGTCAAGGTTTCAATGAAAAGATTCCTTTAGGCTACGCTTTGTCAATCTGTGACCAACACTTGTTCATCCCACCACTGACTACACCAATGGTGTCTGTGCTGTGAACATCTTTCAACTTGGAAGTGGACCAAGACCACAAGCTTGGTTGTCAAAGCTACTGATGAGCCATAGCAAAGTACTATTACATCCACATTCGTTGCAAAGGGACGGTATTAGTGCAAATTAGCATCATTGATGTGTCACCCTCAAGTGAGTAGAGAGCTTCCAGGGTGCTGTAGGTTTTACAAGTTTGGGTACTCTTACTCATCACTAACCTAACATGATGAATCCGTTATGAAACAGAGTTATATCAAAAATCTCAGATAATAATACGCAATCAAGGAAATACATAGTGGACAGTCAGAATTCATGAGCAACTAATGGAAGACAAGATTACCAGGGTATTTGAGTTCACCAATCACTGTTCTAGGTCCCACAAAAATAGAGACTCACAAGATATTTGATAGTATATTGTTCCTCACACTAGTACTAATAATCTCCACTTAGTAGTAATCACATCTTTTTATAATCAAGCAGCAATGCCTTCTTCCTTAGGTAAGCTGACAACACTTTTTAACCCCTCCTCATTAGTTCTTCAATGAATGGGAAGAGTTTAGACTAATGGAGTAATCCAAGACAGTCAAAGTTTACCTATTCTACCTACAAGTACGTTCAAGCCAAAAATGATCCAGGTCAAAGATGACAGTAGAGAAGGTACAGAAAAGGATTCAAATGACACAAATTTTAGAGAAAAATTGATGGGAGAAAAGCAAGTGGATGAGTCTACCAAAAAATTTCAGAAGAGATGGAAGAACAGCAAAGCAGCTGTGAATATTATGAGAAGAGGACAGAGTGGGAAGCCAAAGAAGGCAAAGCAACAACAGAAAAAAGTATTAAAAGACCAAGACAGAAAGAGAATGAGGTAGAACATGAACAGGAGACTTGGAAAAGAGAGAGGGGAAAAAATTGTTTGGGGAATAGGTAACACAGTGAAAGGAGCAGAGTATTTTGAAAGGAAGAAATAGGAGCTCACAGTGTTTTAAGCAAAACAGGAATGCATGAGTTTGTGGTTAGGGGCTAGATTTGACTAAGCAGCTACACATCTAGAGGTTCCTGACACTCTGTGACATCTTTAGTATGTCCCATTACATTATTTACGGTGAGTTTGCATGGACATCACATTAACACTTATTTTTTATCACAGGTTTTGTAAGCTGCTTTCTTCCCACTCCCTCTTTTTACTAATACTTTGAAAATGATGATTACCAATTTTAGTCTTTTTTTTAAAGGGAAGCAAAAAGTCTGGCAAAGAAACACATAAATGTTATTTCAATTTCCTAAATTGAATACGTGGCACAAAATCCCCAAATAAGACAAAAATACTTTGCTGAAACACTGAGAATTATTGTGGCCAATTTTCCTGAACTGACTCAAGTTTCTTTTATACTGGCTCAGAAAGTTTATGCTAGTTGTTTTAAGTAGGTTATTACTGAATTGCAGTTTCAAAGTACAAGCTAACCTTCATTCAGAAAAGTCGAAGTCACTAGGTTTGCTGAACAGTCACCAGAGAGAGCCGCTGTCCATGTTTGTCCTGCCACTTGAGAATACCAACCTGAGTCAGTGAAGTTATCAGGATACCTTTGCCACACACGTTCTGCCTAACCTTCCACTGCTAGATATGAAAGACATAATTATGTCTTTCATATAGTTGCTTTTCAAAGTCTTCTCCAAAGGCAAGGGGAAAAAAAAGGGGGGGTGGGGCGGGGGGGGGGATTTTAAATGTTCTTTAAAACAAGAAAAAAAACAAACCTAGAAATTGTTCATCTTGTACTTTCTACATGTATATTAACATTTCTAGGATTTGTGGGAGAGTTTTTTGGTTTTGTTTTTTGGGTTTTTTTTAGGTACTGACCTGTTAATTTAGCTAGGTGTGTAAAAAAACAACCCAATACTATGCTGGTGGAGGTTTGGAGCTCCCAGAGCCGTGTTAGAGCATTCTTAGGCTAAGGATCAAAATACCCACAAACCCAAAGATCTGAGAACTTTAACATCATGTTCCATTACAAACACAAGACTCTGTATGAAAAATTTTTGCCCTTGGGTTTCTTGAGATTCCAGGAATAGTATGTAAGGAAGCATCACTCCTTATACCTTTGCTTAATTCTAGCCGGTTATGCCTCCAGTGCTGAACCTTCCACTAGTTCCTTTCAGCTGTTACCAGGAGGAGCTGTACACCAGAATTAAACTCAGGCTTTTCTGTAGACATTTGAATAGCAAAAGCTACAGGTAGAGCAAATGCAAATCCAAAATAAGCTGCACTTACCTACTTGCTCAGCTCCTCTACCCTAAAACACATCACGAAGACCAGAGATGTGAACCCAATGTAAACAAAGCCATCTCATTTTCCAAGTGATTTCTCAAATTACAGATGTAGAGCAACGCTACACAATAGTAACTTAGTGCTCCACTGGGTCACCCTATTGCTGTCTTCCTTTCCTTTAAAATCACTAACAGTCCCTTAGGCTGTTTTTCAGTGTATTTTTAATTGCCTAGCTAGTCTCTAGGACCCTGCCATCCTCCATCCATTCCTAAGTTCTTAGTAGAGCACTGGAATTCCAAACATCAATAGAGACACAAGTCTCATCTCATTATTTCAACTGTGTCATGCTATGCTCCTATCAGTTTTATCTTGTACTTTGTTTCTGTTAATTTTAGAGAGAACGATGGATTACACTGCAGCTTCAACTTCATCTTGGTACACCACGTGTAATTTTTTTTTTTTTTTTTTGCATTGTAAATTAATGGCAAATCTCAGAAAATGGCAAGACTAGCAATTTATAACGAACATCTCATGGTTTCCAGGTTCCTTGGATGGTAAAAAAATCAAAAACCCAGAAAAACGTTTACAAGTTCCCGGCTACTAAGAAACACCTTTGCAAAAAAACCACCACAGCCTGCTGACCTAAGACAGAAGAATCCTTAAGAGGATTATTGTCTTCCTTTTGATAAGATTCTTATCAGATCACTATTTTTTTCTGCATGACATGAGAGGCTTTTGCTCTGTAATGATCATTAAATATAAGAACACAAACACGTCACCGCAATCTTACAGTTAACTTCCATTCTAACTGCGGTCACAAGGCAGTTCAGGATTTGCATTGGAATTTATTTGGTTGGTGCATTAAGTACATAATGAAATCATGATAAAATTATATATCTGTACATGCTTCCTGTAAGAGTGCAAAAATTATACCTTGCTTAGTAAGTGCTCTGAAACTGCCATCCGTCCAAATAAAAATATGCAATACTCATTCTGCTCAAACTACAGAGTTGCTCTATGAAATTTATTCAGAAACACTTAAGACACTTGCAAAAAAACTGAAGCAAGAGCCCAGGAAACCCAAAACATAACTCTCATCCAAATGGGCTCAGGATTGCTACTCTGCTTGATACTGACCCACTGATTTACCCCAGAAGTCAGAGGAGTACTTCATTCTCCAGTGAAAGATGTAATTAAGTGAGAGCTGTTCTACATATGCAACCCACTGTCTAAGAGCTCAGGCTTATATTTAAAAATATTTACATTTATTAACTTAAATAATATACATACATATAAAGTACAGATTTCTATAACCCTATTTATACATTTAGAAGAGTTTAATTGAACCCTGAAAACATAACTTCCATTCCCTTCTCATTTGGTAGTATAAATTTAGTCAAGAACATATTCTACTCTATCAAAATTTACCACAATAGTCTCTCAACATTTTCCAGTAATGCACTACACAATCCAACTGTCTATCATGTCTTTGCTCTCTACTTCTCTCTGTAGAGGGTGCAATGCATGTAATGGAGTAAGAATTCTACAGAACCACACACGTATAAGATGCTATGTTTGTGTAAGAAAAAGACAAGATTTAATAAACATATCCCAAAGTTATGATGGAAGATGCAGAAACTAGCTGGGAGTTCATTTTGAAGTCCACAAATGGACCCCCCTGAAAGCTCAACTTCTTACACACATTTCCTCTTTACTGCAGAAGCTCCAGCATGACAGAAGAACAAAATTACTGGGTTTGGCCTTCATTATTCATTTAGTCTTCCAAATACTAGTTTCAGCCCACTGAGATCCTCTGATATCAGAACCAACAGCTCAAGCTGGATTCAATGTTATGCCAAAAACAAGCCAGGCTTGCAGGGGATGATGCATCTGCAGCGGCATGTCCTTCAGAACACGAGGCACAGCACTCACTGCTCATCTGCGTTTCTTGAGCGCAAGAACGTAACCCCCACCCACTACATCCCGGCTGAGCCACGAGAAAACACAGGAAAACCTGAAGGTACATCCTGATCTACACACTGGGATAACATCTCCTTGCCAACTTAGAAACTAGAAAGCATCACTCAAAAGACACTACGTGAGGACTTTGCATCCACAAGCAATCCACGTGGTTTATTTGTCACGAAAGGAGGTTACCACATCATTCCCTCCTTCAAGATATGCTCCTTGCGTAAGGCCTTCTAGTGCTTAGGCTCAACCAGCTGCCCTGAGATATGGCCATCTCTAAGGCTCAGACTATGTTATTCAATACCTTATGACAATAACTCAAATTAGTCAAGCTGTTAGTTAAGGGAACACCCTTTCTCATACAGCCAAGCCCAGTAGATCTGTCTAAATGACAGAAAATAAATAAATCAATCTACTTTAGTTTATTTTGCTTTTGCAATTACTGTAGAGCTCTCCCACATTCCCTGGTGCACAGAAATATATCTTCATTCTAGACCATTTCTACAGCAACCTCTTGATCTTCAGATTATTCAGAATCTGGAACAATTCACCAATAGAGGGGAAAAACATGACATTTATATAATACTCCCCTATAACCTGTCAAGTTAGTCTGGGTATTCTATGTTATTTGTATTATCATTACAGATGTCTCTTTAAAAATACCAGCTATTCCTTTAAAAATAGGATCTCCTCCATCACAGAATGGCACAGTTCAGTTTTTAAACCATGTAAATGAGAGACTAATTTACTCGCAATTATCATTCACCCTCAGAGTCCACTGCTCTGTTATACCTAAACCAAGTATTTTTGCTAAAACTTGGAAATCTGACTGATGTAGAGTATAAGAGTATTAGGCCACTTTTCTATCTTTTAAACAGCAACTCTTTTTCTGCTGCTTGAATCCTAAATGGGGTAGACGTTTTATCTCCCCAACACAAGGTTCTAGAGAGCAAAGACCTCATTTCTGAATACTTGTAATTGTCTAAAAAACAATCCTTATCATAGCCTTGCATGACCATTATGTGCATGGATGTTTTTTCAGAACATCTTTACCTCTGACCTCTTCCAAAAACACTGAATAAAAAAACCGCCATTTTCTTTTGGCAGAATATATTTACCTGCACGCATGCATATCCATCATAGGGGTTTTTGTCCCTCAGAAATGCCACCTGCTACTGGGCAGACAATGACCTGTCCAGCCTGATGATCTATCCAGCCTGGTGATCACTGGGCCTTGGCACCTGAAGCGAATTTCTCTAGAGATAACTTAGCACCTCTGCAATAAGACTATCAGTCTACAACAGTGTATTAATTTAAAAACAGATATTTGACCCATTACAAATAAATAGCTTTGTATTAAGTTCTTCCAATTCATAAACAAGTTTGAGAAAACTGAAAACTACACAGACAAGATTATGTCACACAATTAATGTAACCAAAGGTATCGCTCTGCTGCGCATCAAGGCACTTTGCAAAACTTTCTTAGTTTAGACTGTTACAAATATTAACCAGACATAACAGTTTAGGCATTAAATACAATTAAAACATTTCCTCTGCGGTTACCAAACAACACTCTTCATCATCAACTGCTACCCTCTCTACCTCTTCCACACGACTCATTAGTTAAGGTGCTTCTCTATTGAAGATGATAAGCTGAAATTAGATTACCAACAACATTTATGCTCAGCTGTACTGTGGTCACAAACTTCATCTTCAGTTGGCATCCCGGCCAAACTGAAGTTAATGGCAGTGTTACGTTGGTTCATTAGAATTGCGATTACACCTTTGCTCTAATTGGCAGAAAGCTCATTGCTTACTAATCAAGAAAAGGAAAACCAATCTCACCAGTTATGTAGTCCACAAAAAATTAATGGAGAAAAACTCAGCAGGAAAAGCGTGTATTTTGCAGGTTTGTACATACATAGGTAAGTCTGAAAGCTCCTCTTCATAAGTGAGGTAATCCAAACACACTACTGGTGAATTAGTGTAACTTTTAAAAGGCATTTTTATAGAGTCTTTGCAAGTACAGATCACTGATCAAGAAAGCATGTATAGTACAGCAAACATGCTTTGTATCTGACCATGTGAATACACAGATCATACATTCTCTAACTTGCCCGTGCTTTTTAAAAAGTAGCGGGCTCACTACCAGACCACTAGCAAGAACTCCTAACTTACACGCATCCTTTGTGTACTTAAAGATAGGACTTCAGGTGCATCCTTTCTTGCCTTCTTTATTCTTCATGAAATA
This sequence comes from Phoenicopterus ruber ruber, assembly GCA_009819775.1. Classification (NCBI taxonomy): domain Eukaryota; kingdom Metazoa; phylum Chordata; class Aves; order Phoenicopteriformes; family Phoenicopteridae; genus Phoenicopterus; species Phoenicopterus ruber. The sequence continues at coordinate 8,697,894 of CM020219.1, forward strand.
TCAAATTCACTAACACATTATTAAATGACAAGTAGAGCATGCCATTTACAATAAAAATGAGTATTTTAAGTAATTACCTCCACTGGACTGAAGTTTATCAAGAGAAGGCAGACAGCATTCTACATTCCCTTTACTTTACATTCAGTCTGTATCAGCGGGCACATATACAGATGGCCCTTTCCCAATCCAATAGCTAACGTGCAGTCAAAGTAGGTCAGTGAAGAACAAAAGAGTTTTAAACTATACTAATCCAGTGGCTTCAGTATCCTACAGAAATTACAGAGGAGGGTCATTGAAACTGTTGTGGTCATAAGACGAAGTTATAACTGTAAAGGCTAGAAAGCAAAATACAATCTCATGCCATCAAGTTCTCCTCCCTGTACCTGGCATATTACTTAATTATTTGGTCTCAGACTCCGGCAGTAGTCAACTAATCGCCTTCAAGCAAACCTACTGAAGCAGCACTTCTGCGTGCCTTACTCCTTCCTCTGACAGCGGCATTAAAGTATCAATCCTTAACATAAGACCTAACAATCTCGAGAGCTTTACACCCACTCCTCTGGTTCCTGTCATTTTCAGAGGATGTTACAGCTTGTTTCATTTTAATATCAATGCTAGCATTATCTCTCTTGTCAGAAGGGAGTGAAGAACCCAGCTCAGGCGTTCCTTCGGCAGCAGAGGCCCTTCAGTTTGAGAGTCCAACTTGGTATTGCTTCTTGCCATTTCTCTGGGCTGCTCCTACCTTTGCCTGTTCGTGGAGTTTCTCACAATCATGTCTGTAATACTCCTTTCTGAAGCTTGCCTCTTTGTCTTGCTTCTCTCAGTCTGCAGCTGAAGACCTTCTCCAAAACAGCCCCCAGCTTCTCCAAATGCCATCTATTTTTACCTAGGCGCTGCCGTCTCATTCCGGATGCTGCTAATTGGCCCCTTAGTCACAACTGGAAAAGTAACCTAGTTGAGTAACTCTTTCTGAGCTGCTGCACTGAGGAATCTCTATGCCTCATACTTGCATTAATTCAAATGAGGAAGCTTCCAGTAAATTTGTTCCCATGCAAGATGAAGCCCAGAGTTTACTACCAATTAACCAGATTTTAGCCTCTAAGATTCTATAGCGATTTCATTCACACACTTTTTTTTAAAGCAATGACTTTCCCACACATGGCTTTTATGCATTTAAAGTTCTAAATCCTGAGAGGAAGCACCACATAAAATAGAAGATAACCGTAGCACTAGAGATCAACTGTACTCTACCTATTCACCAGTCTTTTTTTTTCTCCACATATTACCTAAACCAATCTGCAAACTTGCAAGGATCTACTCAAAAAAAATGACAGGAAACCCATGTAAAGTTAGATTTTTGAAGAGTGAAACAAGCGATGAGAATACACACATATAAGCAAGCCATTCTGAAACAGGTGTTTTTCCCCGTTTCTTATATACATGACATAAAACAGCTGGCTTCACAGCTATAAAATGATGTTTCAGACAACTCAGGGAGCCCTGCTTGCTTCTTAATCACTTTGCTAATGAAAAGTTAAGTTGAAGCATCTTGGAATTTCCTCCCAACAATTCTGCTTCTGCATATTTATCAAGCAAATTAGTACAAACAGGAAAAACAGATCACAAGACAGACAGACTAGTTAGGCAGCTTTTACTAGGAAAACACTGGGAAAAGTAAATAACTAAATGAACTAAATTCATTCCAAATTACTTTACAGTCGTCGTAATAATTTATTATTACACTAGAAAGGCAAATTTAAATGCTGAGTATTTAAAAGCCATTACTTCAGAAATATAGAATGTAAATGAGAAAATTACCATTTTATTAAGAGAACTTGACTCGTTTTTACTAATGAAGACCGCAATCATTTAATACTAATATAATGAATCCCTTCTAGAAATTCTGAGCTTACCACAGACAAACACAGCATGAGTTTTTGACAACATGAATGCAACTATCAGATGTCCTGAACATCATCTGTAAAAACTAAAAGCAGAGCTTTTTGACAGATTAGTAATCCTGGATTCAGTTAAATACTGGCAGGATTAATACTATTTCCTAGGACGAAAGAAAGATCCTGTTCCACCCCATAAAGACTGCATAGGCTGCCAAGAGTAAAGGGAAGGGCCTTCAGCTGTGGATAATTAAGAAACAGCCATTTTAAAAAAATGGGATGTTTTGGAGAACACAGCATCCGATAAAACGGTGGAGTATTTTTTCCATGTGGACCCAAGAGAACTTGAAATCATTTATTCTGCAAATGAGAAACTGAATGCTGCTATGATGGTTTGTTTTGCTGAGAAAGGAACTTCTTTTCAATTGAAATGAAGGCAAAAAGGATCTGCTTTAAATGTGATTCTGCCAAAAAGAATGAACACATACAGCAGACTGCAAAATCCCTGCCCTGCAAACCACCACCACCATCAGCCCTGCACATCCCCATTTCCCACTCTCACATTAGTTTGGGTTGGGTTGGTTGGGGTTATTTTTGTTTTTAAAGAAACAGTTCTGTATGGCTGTGTACAACTTTGGTCCAGACTGAGGACACAAGTAACACAGCAAGAACTCAAGTTAATTGTATTATAGAAAAGGCACACACATCTATTTGGGTTCAAATGTGTGGTGCCTCAAAACCAATGTGGAATCCTTGCTTCCCGCGACAGCACCGTGAGGGACACTCAGTGCCTGGAGGGAGTGAGGAGTGAGCAGAGGGAGAGCAAGCCCCTGTAGGACAAGCAGAGCCCATCACAGGAGCACCAGGCAGCCCAGGCCCTAGAACGCAGCTCAAGAGCATCCCTCTCACTCCTTCTCCAGCTCCCAAACCTCATGCTTGTTGATCCAAAATGTTGGGAAAATGTAGGGGAGTTTCTAGCTGTGGACACAACTGTGATGGGACAGGACGCGGTTATTCTCAGTTACATACTCACATTCTCCATGGGATGTTCAGGCATAGCCAAAGTTGTTTTTGCGCAGACCGAGGCCTGATGGCTGTTGATCATTTTACAGGAGACTCCTCTCCTCCGATCTCTGAGGCAGATGTGGCAGGCAGGTGAGTCAGCCTCAGAGCTACGATAATCTGTGACAGGCCTAGAGAGTCAAGGGATCTCTGGTGGTACTTGGCTCCAGTCAGTCCCAGTGCCCTGGGCTGGGCTCAGCCACAGGAGAGGATGCCGCTGACCTTCCATGGCACACATCCACCCAGCACGCTTCCCTCCCGGCTTGGACTCACAGCTCCCTACTGCCCGTGGGGCTTTTCTGCCATTTCAGTGCCATCTCACGCACTCAACCAGGCCTACCAGAGATGGATGAGCTCTCCTGAGTTGTTTGTCCTCACTCAGATAAGGTGCAAAGAGCAGCCCAGCTTGTCCTCTCTCACTGCACACAGCCTTAGCTGGACACACAGGTTTCGCTGGCCTAATGCGAGGTTTCGATCAGGATATATCAAGGCAGAGGAAATGAAAAAAGGCTGCTTGTGCAACGAAGAGGAAAATGGCAGGTTCTTCTGCTTTGGGCACTACTCTTCCCACTACGAGATAATCCTTCCTTGAGGCATCGGCACCACCTTAGGGCACTCACGGTGCAAGTATTTACCCCCGGCCCTCCCTTCAATAGGTCAGATCACCGAAAAAAAAAAAATCAAATTACTCCAAAATTCAACCAGCATGTAGAGAGATGCAAGTTTCTGCATCAGTATTTTTGATTAAAGTACTTGTACGGCAAACAAAATTGTATTAGTGTACAATAATGTACTTCATCTGTTCAGGAATAAAATTTAGTATCATTTCTCCACATCCTCACAATCTCCAAGTAATAGCATACTAAGTAATCCTTGAATTTTCTTCTTCTTTTTCCAATGTTACCAAGTGCTCTGAGTTAAGAAAGTTGAGGGAAAAGTGGCTTAGATATTGGAGCAAGCTCAGATACCGCAAACAGTTTGCCTGCAGTAGCACTTCCCTCCTCGCTCACTCGCAGAACAAATTAGCTCAAGCAGAGCTCTCTCCGTTCCTCCGTACTCGACCGGGTTCGGGTATCAGGGAGCCCTAATTCCCCTCCACTGCACTGCACCTGATACAGCCCAGCTCCTCTTATACAACAGGTCTGTCCTGTTCCTCTCTGCTTGCTGATCCTGTGACCGAGCAACAACTTCCCTTGGATCTCCCCCTTCCCTGATCATCCTACCTTTTCTTGTCACTACTTAGCAAGCTGCCATTAACCCTTTACTAACAACCATAGGTCATGTTATGTTTCTGGGCTTCCTGCACCTTAAGGGGGAAAAAAAAAAAAAAAGAAAAAAAAAAAAGGAAACTTTATTTCCTTAAGATAAGTAATGAACTCATTGAAATCTGTAGGAAGAAGAATTTTAGAACTATTTGAAAATGTTTAGGTAAAAAAAACCCAAAACTGATGACCGGAAGAAATGTCTAAATTATAACAACTGAAAGTCCTAATGTTTTCTGAATGTCCAAGGGGTAGAATACACAGGCTAACAGGAGGTGTACAAAATTCCCATTGGACTGGTATTTTGAAATTAAGCTTCTTTTTTATTATGCCTAATAAGCAATGCCGGTGTCCTTTCTTAAACCAAACAGAAACACAGTGGTTATTTCCTACTGAAATATTTAAGAGCACATGACTGGTACGAAAGCTTCTGGATTTATAACTTTCACATAAAAACTTGGAAAACTGGAATTCTAACTTGGTTTGTAAAAGTCAATTTTATCTTTATTCTGCACATAATTCTCTACCTCCAACTGGAGGAAAACCGACTCAGGCTCTGGCACACTCAAAGACAACTTCAAAACTTGTCTTAACTTCAGCAAAAAGATGTGCAAAAAATAAAATATACTGCAATCTCTCTTTTGAATTAAAATACAAATAAAATCCCTCTTAACATCCTTCAACAGAGATCAGCCCTTGCCTTGTTAATGTTACCACATAATGTCTCCGTTACTCTGGCTGGAGTGTTAACACACATCTCCCTTTACGTGTCTACCTTTCAAATAGTGAACCTCATTCAGCAATCCTTAATCAGGCAAAGTGCTAATATAATCAAATTAGACTTGTTTCTGAATAACACAAAAACTGGTCTTAATTCTGAAATGCAGGAAAAACTGTCACAATGTGGAGACTGATCCTATGCTTCCTCAGATGTTAGGGCTCTCAAGGCCAGAAGAACTCTGAATATAGGATCAGGTTGTAAGTTGATCTAATTTCCACTCACTGTCTCATAAAGCTCATCATACATCTGTAAATGCAAGCCAAATAAAAGTATCATTTAAAAAAATAAGGATCAGCTTTCCTCTGACTCCACTCCTTTGCTACAGCATGCATAGACAGAATATTTTTAAATGATACCTGTCAATGAAAGTTTACAGCTGCTAAAGAAAGCCATCTCAATTTATAAACCAAACCAAAAAGCATCCTACTCAAAACTTAGAACCTAACACATGAGCAATTAGAAAAAGCAAAACAACAAAAAAACACCAAAAAAACCCCAACATCTTACTCTTTCATTATGCATGAAAATTTCACAATGAGTAGTCACTCAAAATAGTATCTCAGGAAATCCATCTTTTGAGTACATAGGAAACTATAATAAAAAATAAAAAAATCTTATTTTTTCAGATCTCTCCAACTTGAAAAACCTTACCTACATTACATCCACAAGATGAATGTTGCTTCTTTCCATCAACGTAGCACTCTAAAGAACATCCCTCCTTTTCACCCGAGTCCTTACTGAAGGTATGTTCAAAAGTCCAACACCAGCCTACAGTCTAATTCACTGGTCTAACAAGTGAATTATATTCATAACTGGATGGTGATTAACACTAAACAACCCAACGCTCACACAAACAGCACAGCAAATCATTCTTTTCAAACTGCCAATCGTTGAGGTCAAAACATTCATGCTTTTAAGTCAAATTACAATCAACTTCCTCCCCACCCATTCTATTATTTGTTATTCATGCATTGACAAGAGCATGGAAACCACTTCACAAAAAATCGTGCGTATCTTGGAAGAACCTACACTATTAAAGATGAAACACCAGTTACAAAAAAAAAGACAGGGAAAGGGATTCTTGAGGGGTTTTTAAAAAAAAAAAAAAAAAAAACACACCAAACTTATTTTCCCCTTTCATTTGTTTTCGACACTTCCTTCTATCCTCTCATCAATTTACCTGTTACAGTGCCCCCCAACTACAACCACCATCAGTATTGAGCCAAGCAATTGCTTTCTACTCCAAAATTTTAAAAAAAAAAAGTTATTCAGCAACACTTTGAATCACAAGCGATTCACAAAGTTCAGTGCTAGCCTCTGAGAAAATGTTAGGTTTAGATTTTAAAACTGTAGTTGTTAACAAAAAAATAAGGAAAACAAAAAAAAAATTACTGGTTTTCTATTTTATTTGCGTTCAGTTTCATGCTGTAGCCCCTCTTTATCTTTCTAATCTGTGTTAATTTCCAGGAAATTCTTTGCTTATAAATCAAGTATTCCCTAACAAAATGTTAGCAAGCTCCTCGAAACACTACTTTTGACAGCAGCAACGGCATACAAAAGACAACATTACTAAAGACTTGCAAGAGATTAAGCTTTTCACAGTGGAAGCTTCAAGTAATACTGCTGACACATGTTTCTGAACCCGAGAGCGCACTCGGTTTCTGCTTACCCACCCTGGATCTTGAAAGCAGCCGTGACGTAGGAGCGACGGCCATCGTCCGGCGCGGAAGGCAGCTCCCCGGCTGTTTACTGTCTCTAACTTCACTCCAGTTTTCGTGGGTAAACACACGCTGGCCAGTCCTTTCATTATCTGCATAATCCCAGCCTCTGATTACTGGACTGTAATACCAGAGCCTGAGTGAGCTTTCATTCCTGAATTATGGCCACCCAGAACACGACCGGGGGAGTGCCAAACAAGATGATTAAGCAGCAAAATATGACAAGGCATGAATTATATGATTAATATTCCTATCTATCATTAGCCGCAGAAACGAGGGTTTTGTGCGGCCAATAGCAACTACGCATAAAGCAAGCTCCTCCACTTTGACACACTTTCAAAATAAGAGCAACTATTTATTTTGAGTAATTTTATTCTTCGGTTGCTTTGACACTGAACTGTATTTCAGCATTTTACAAATCACTTCCTTCTTCAAGCTCTACCTTGAAACAACTTTGGAGGAAGTCCTTCTTTTTAAAAGGCAGGCTCAAATTACAATTCCTTATTTTCAGAGAATGAGAGCATAATCATTTGTCAACAAGATATGCTGAACAGCTTTCATTTCATCAGTTCACTGCTTGTATTTAAGTATATATCGAATCTCTACAAATTTTGGATTCATCAGCACACTGTGTTTCATTTCCCCAAATTCACAAAAAGAATAAATCAAAATGTGAGTTTTAAGGAGTTTATAGAAAATAGCCATGAAACCTCCTTTTTTTTTCTTTTTTCTTTTTTTTTGTGGTGTGGGTTTTTTTTTTTTCTTTTCTTTAAAATCACATCACCAGCATCTCTGAGGTTTCACTCATTTCTGTAAGGGCAGACATTCCCTTCTACCTTCAATGATCTGCTTGACTATTTTTAAGACATTTGTTTGGAAATGGGAAGGCAAATGCCTAAGAAGGGTGAAAGTTAGCGTAAGGACATGTAACACATCACAATAAACTACTGCATGTTACACCACAAAATTAGTGGAATAAACATACTGAAAGTCCACACAGATGAAATTTCTGGCGCTGTAAAGTATCACTTCACAGTACTGGGAGAAGTTGTTCAATATTCCCTAAGATTTTGACCCAAAGAAGGGAATACCAAGCGAACATACAAGGCATTTGCCACTGAACTGTTCTCAGTTGACAATGAAGACGACAAACGCACGCAGTACCAGCGCTCGCCCCAGCAGTAAAGAGGGAAGAAAGGGTATGCAAAGATAGTTGTGCTCAGGGCAGGCAGAAGGAAGTGAGAAAACAGAAGAGCTTAAGCAGGATCGCAGTTTCAAACTATTTTAAATCTACAGCCCTACTTTAACCTGGCGAGGCTTGCTAAAATGTGCTAATGAGAAGAAATGGATCTGATGAAGCGACAAAATAAATTACGGATTTCAGTAAAAACAGTAAAAAATACACAGCACACTACTTTTCTTAGGAAGATAAATTAATTTTGCATAATGAAATAATGAATTATAATAATGAATTAAAAAACAGAATAATTCATTTAAATGTTTTATTACTTACTAAAAAAAAAAAAAGAAATCTGATTGAGAAGGAAGGGACTTCACGCTCACGGCAGCCAATGAAGCTACAGTGCTCCAGTCTGCATCATACCTGAATTTCGCTAGCCTGCATCATTACCTTTAATCAAGACTTTTGAAAAATGTTTGTGACAGTCTGTGATTTTTGAAAAGAAAAACAGAAAGAATTTGATCAAATTTGTTTCTATTAAAATAAGATTAGAGCAATCTTTCAGTTACTTAGCTGTAATAAAAGCAGCGAATCTTAAAGAGTTTGTATAATGGTCATATTTAGTTTTTATCTCGTTTTTCTCAAACCAAACAAGAATATTTCTAAAGACTGTCATTTTTGTGCTGTATTACTCAGAAGATACTGATTTAACAGAACACTGAGAAATAAAAAATTCAGATTAAAAGCATCCATTCATTTTCAATGCACAATTTGAGACATCCTGATTTTTCTGAATGTTTACTTAGCGCCATGTAGTATTCAGGACTAGTTCCCACCAACTTCACTTGCATTTTGAGTCATCGCCATTCTGTAAATCACAACCCAGTGTCTCAGGCTGAGCAGCAAAAACAGCAAGCAGTTCTGAACAGCCAGCCGAGTATCACTCCAGATAGAGCAGAGGAAACAACAAAGTCTAATTCCTCCAAGGAAAGATCCAACTTGTCTAACTTAGGAAAGCCTCGCTTTTCTTCCCAAATCCCTTACAGCCTTTCCTACAAACTTTCAAAGATTCTGAAATGGGCAAAGCTGGGGGTCTTACAGCTGCAGACTTAGGTAACTGCAAGCTGGAAGGGGCTACCAGAGCAGATAGTCTAACCTAAATGAAACAGTCCCTAAGATTTCCTAATGAAGCAACCCTCCGTGAATTAACTCTGGTAACTTGTATTCAACTAAAATTTAATTTTTCTAAAAGTCGTGACTCTTGATTTGGAAGCACACAAACAGAGAATCTAACATAGTTTTAAATGTTCCTGCCAGCTCATATTTTTCCTCATTATTAAAAACGCATGCCTAATTTCTGGCTTTAGCCAACAGCATTAGTTCTTCTTGTATTTGACCAGTATTTTCTGCCCATGAGACACTACGACCGCATCTGCTTTCAAGTTTTTTGATAAACTATTCAAATAGATTTTTTTTTTTAAATTGTATTGTGTAAGGCATTTTCTCTGGTCTTCGATCATTTAATGGGTCTACATCTCTCTCATTCTCCTATAGCTTCATCAAGTATGCCAAGTCCCAGACCCCATGACACATCCCAGTATTGATCTTACCAGTTCCACAAACAGAAGTAACACTGATGCCTCTGTCACACCTAAGAGGAAACAAATCATCCTCATTTGCTCTGTGAGGATGACACATGTACACTCTGCTTAATAACAGATGCTAAAATGCCTGATCATTCTTAATTATGATAACCCTATCTAGCTGTTACACACAAAATAATCTTCTGCCATCTCAGAACTCTGCCAAATTTGCACTGGTATTCATGGACAAAGCAAACGGCTGATCCAGGGCACAAAACCCACCCCTGACAAACAGCAAGGGACCACTAGAGAAGTTCTAAAGCAAACATTTCACATGGGCAAAAGTGCACTCTTTCCGAAATAATTTTTCAGAAATTCTACAGGAAAAATTGAAAATTTTTTGTGTACAGAAATTTTAGCCACATTACTGTATAGTGTAGTAACAAACAAAAGAGTAAGCAAATAACAAAGAACGTATTTATGAAAATTGAAACCCCCTTTCTATCAGAAGCAGAACTAGCAGCCGAGATAGATCAACACAGACTCTGGGAAAAGCTCCTGCTATTTCTTTGCCTCACTTTAAAAGAGAAAAAGTAGTTTTTCTTTCAGATAATTTTGCAGAAATCTCCTAGGTTTTAGTTAAATTTGTCAACAATGAAATGATCATTTCTGGAATAATTAGGCCATGGAAAACTGCATTTTCCATTTAGATTCAATCAAGACATTCTTGTTCCCTTGAATATTATTTTGTGGCCCTATGTGAAGTATGTGTGGAACATGCTGAAAAGAATTTTTTTTCCCCAGTTTCTACAGCACCTGCTAGAAGCTTTAGGCACACAAAATTAAACCTATTCCAAAGGTACAAAACATTCATCACCTCTTTTGACTTTTTTCCAGGTTAAGTATCAAATGTGTTCTACTGGAAACGCTTCTACCCACACGTGTGCGAATCTCGGCTTCTGAAGCATAAATATCTCCATTGATGTTAACTATTTAATGACCCATCACAGAGATCCTGTAATCAACTCTCCCCATGGAACAGGTCATAAAGGGAACCGCACTTAGAAATGAATTAGAAGTTCATACTCCCTGTTTAAATTAAACTGCCCTGGTCCTGAGCAATGGCTTCCTTAGGCCTTTTCTCTACGTTTAGGCATGCGGCACAACAGCTTCACACAACTTCTTTATCTCCCCTCTCCACCCACCAAAAGGAAAAACAAAAAATGCTGGGGTAGCTCATTTCATGCGTCCCACACAGCATCTCACAGGTCAGAAATGATAGGGCTAAAGAGTGTTTACACTCCGGCTCAGCAACAAGGCAAGAAACCAGGGCAGCTCCCAGGACTATCCAACCTGCAGAGGAGGCCAGCAGGATGAGGAAGGTGCAGATGAAGAAAGCTTCCCCTCTTAGGCTGTACACAGAGCTCTGCGTGCACTTGGCAGAAATTCAGGTCCAGTCCCTAACAAGCAGTCCCACCACCTCGCTTCTGGCCTCCTTATGGTGCTCTCAATGGTTGCACAGCAAAACAAATCCTTTAGGTAATTTTTCCCAGTGTTACAGCGTAGAAAAACATTAATAGCAGCAGATACACTGAGCTTTCTGAAAACTTCAGAAGACAACACTACATGGCTTTCAGCTTAACTTACATAACCAGAAACAGTATTACTCCCTTTGAAAATGAAAGCCAAAATGTTGCATAAACTGACATAATTTACCAAAAAATTGTAAGACAGGTGGGAAGAGAAAGAAGGGCTTGGGTTGGATTTTTTTCCCCTTCACATCAACACTAGCAAAATATTTGTAGCTGAACTCTACTTTTTTTTTTATTCAACACAAACAGCAAATTACATCCAGACAATAAGCACATTTTTAAACCAAAACTCCTCTGTCATATTTTTTCCAGCAATTCTTCCAGTCATTAAATGGTTTTTAGGCAAACCTACTAACAGCTGCTTAATATTTTCAAGTAGCTTTGGTCCAGGTAGCATCTGCCAACCTCTTAGCTACATTTAGTATCCTCCCACAGTTGAAGCCTAACAGACTTCTCTATTGAGACTTAAATCAGCAGCCTCTTTGTCTCCATGCAACTGCTCTTTTACTGAAAATGGTATGGCAGCACAGAAAGCACAATATGAATTTAAGCAGTCGAAGCTGGTAGAAAACTTCTCGTTGTCTCAAAGGAAAAAATGCAAATTCCCACTTATTTCCTCACTGGAGAAAATAAAATGAAGTTCTATCAGCAGTGGAAGTCAGTTCTGCAGGCCCTCCCTCCTTGCAGCCACATGGATGCTGTCACAACGGCACATGCAGGTGCAGTAACAGACATTTTCGTGTTCAGATTCACTTGCTGCCCTGTGAGCCAGTTTCCATCCCTTCCAGGGAATGAATTAGATGGAATCGTTTTTAAGGGCATGTAACAACCAAGGACCATGCTGCTTTACGTGGTATCTTCTTTTTTTTTTTTCTATAAAGGAAATCTCTACTCATGTAAATAAGCTTCCCTGCAATTTACATCCCCTCGAAGGGTTCTCGGAAGTTTTACAAATGTAGAACGCTGAAATTCCACACTAACTTTTTCCTTCTGTTTAGTATCACAAGAATGTGGGGTTTTCAGCGTTATGCGTGTTCCTAGCCATTTGTAAGAACAACAAACATTAGGACTGATGTGCCAGGTTTACATAACATTGCTGATCTTCATCTTCTTCTAAAATACAAAATCATGCATATTTGAGTTTAACATCAACCACTTTAAGAAAAAAATAACTACAAGTACTGGTGGTGTTTGAAGCCAGGCCTGCTATGTAGTGTGGCTTGTTTAACAAAAACCTGTGCTGTGCAAGTTTGCCATTTAACGTGAGCACCATCCCCATCCCCCAAACCCAAAGATTTTGTGAGATCAGATTATTTGTCACGAGGCGAAATGAGAAATCCATCGTCCCCTGACAAGTGGTACCTAATACCTTAGTATTAGACAAACACAGAAACCTGACCTTTGACAACTTGTTTTATTTAACGATCTTCAATTGCTGTCAGTTGCCAAAACATACAAAAGCAACAGCGACATTTGGGGAAAAAAGTCAACTCTATTTCCATCTAACACTTCGATACTCACCTAATAAAATACCCTACATGAAAGTTACACACAAAAATAGTGGTTTTAAATAAAGTTTGTTTGGGGTTAATTAAAAAAAAACCTTCTGAAATTTTGATAGCTCATTGTTGATGACTGGTCTTCCCTTATTCTCCTACTTGAAAAATGCATAGTTTAGCAAGTCCATCAAAACAGACACCCCTTGACAGCACCAACAATTTTGTCACATTTTGCCTATAAATACATGCAGGCTACAGGCAATTTTTTCAAGTTTTTCTCATCCATTACTCTAATCAAGCAATCACAACAGAAGCTCTTTCTGCAATCCTTAACAAAACTAGCACACCAAATTGTCAAAAGCACTACTAACCAATACCAGAACATACTCATTCTCCCAAAGACAGACTTCTAAACACATGTCTGCATGCACACATACACCCTTCCTTGAACCCACGGCTAAATTTGTTGCAGGTTAACGCATCCGCTCGATCTCAAGTGGTCAGTATGAAGAAATGTGCACTCTGGTTTCTATCTTAGTCATGCATAGAAAGCTAAACATTTTCAAGTTCAATTTGACTTCACATAATAACCATAAAGAATCAAAAGAAAATAAATCAATTCCTTTCCCTTAACACTGTAGATGTTTAAGATTAGCCAGGTGGTAAATTCCATCTTTAATTTTATCATATTTCCAGATATGAAATACTGTAAAACTTCTTTGTTACTTACCATTTGTTCATTCCATAGGAATGAAAATATGAGTAGTATTTAATTTTCTTAATTAGTCATTTCTTTGATCTGGTATTTGCCAAAGCCTATCAATACTGACCTCAGAAATGGATTTAATCTTCCCAAACTTTATACCCTTAAACTCTATCTATCATACTATGTTCTTCCCTATTCCAAAGATGTAGGAGATAAAGTGGATTAAAGACATATTGAGGATTATAGATTATGCAGTTAGAACAAACACAGGCAAGTATTTCAAATAGCTGACCCTACAGAAAGGAATCACATTCTGTTCTCGAGATGATATACAAAAATAGAAAGCACATTCCACTAGGAAAATATTTACTTAATAATTTATCATTTAAGAACTACTACTGTACAAACTAAAGTACAAAGACAGCATATCAAAATCAATGTGAAGATATATATGCAATGATTATAATACAGCTTAAATTTCGATGGTGATTGGATTTATAAAGTTTACTCCATTCCACCAGGAATCACACTTCTGTTCTCCCCAAAAGTCCTATGTTTAAAACTGATTCCAGTTTTTTTGGATATGAGAGGCAGAGAAACACAGTACTTCCGAAAAGTCTAGAAATAAAAGGATAAAAATCTCAAAGTATCCAACTGGAAAGAAATGCCAGTGAGATACGAGAATCAATTTAGTCCAGACATTAATAACTTCCTTAATGATCTATATGATTAAAATAGCATATAGATAACATCTTCTGAGGATATTAAATAGGCAACTTTGAGTAGCAGTAAAGTCAGAAATAATACAAAGGAACCTAAGCAAATTCCTTACATGGCCAGAAAATAAAGTGAAGTTCAGTTTGGAAAAACACCAACTAATACATCTGGGAAAAATAATCCCAAATATAGATATTCAATATGGACAAGAAACCTGGGAAACAACAATGCCGAAAAACTGCATTAACCACAAATGCGGCATGAGCACAAAAGGAGGGGGCACTGTCTATCTAGCCACTGAATCTAGGAATGGGGGGGCAGGCTGAATTACTTCCCTTTCACCCCTTTGACTCCTCTCCCGACACGAAGCACACACGGGTGGGCACTCTATTCAACTATCTTCCCTGCAGCTCTGGACACGAGATAGGTCCTGTTGCTCGAGACATTTAAAACTACATGGGCAAAAATATTAGGAAGTACTGAATGCTTTATCTAAAAAGATCAACTATAATGAAAGAACAGTCTGTCTTTTATTATTGTATATTATGTATTGTCATAGAGCTTTTCCATTATATCTGAAATATCAGGGTTTTTTAATCCAGAAGTGTAATACTTATCCAAAAACAAATAAACATGAAAATATGATCATTTCCAAACCATTTGCTTTTTATTGACCATGAAGTTTTGGCACATTTCACCACAAATGAAATAACTGTGGTGCAATGCCTGTTCATGCTAGGATCAACTGTGCAAAACAAGGGGAGACCAACAATGCACTCATGTCAAATGAGGTCACCTCAGAATCTATTCTGAAGGGCACATCAATCCTCCTCTCTGCAAAATAGTCGATTAAGAAAGTTTCTGCAACTGGAATGACTGTTCCTTACCAAGCAGGAAATAAAAGAAATTTGCTCAGAGATACTTCAAAACCTGCTTCTAGCCACTTCTGTTTCTAGATATTAGGGCATTCTTTCATTAGGAGAATATACTGAAAACTTAAGAAAAATACTTTTACATTGCTAATATAAATTAGAATCTCTGAAATTCCCTTGCACTCTCTCAGAACCAGCTCAGAAGCATATACAGAAATTCAAACAATGATTTGGGGTTTGTGGGGTTTGTTTTTTCTTTTGTAGAAGGGCTGCTTTGAGGTGGGGATGTCTCTTTCAAGTGTGTTAGTTGGAAGAATCTGTCCCACTTGAGACCGAGACACACCTGAACCAAACCTTAAACTTGGCCCTTCTTGCCCAAGAAGTAAGGTGCTCCAAATGCTGTTTGTTGAACTTGACTGTGCGCGTTATGGATGTGGTAGTTTAGGGACAACAGGACACTGAAAGAACAGGCAGAGGAACAGACTTGGCCTGGGAAATTCACCACATTTCTCCTGCCTTTGGAATTTCCTACTATTAGAAGGAGACAAAATATTGAGATCACTGATTCTGTGGTTGCCTTTTTCTTAAAAGACTGCATCTTTTCTATTTATTATTTGGGGCATTTATTTGTTTTTCCTGAAATTAAGGAAGAGCGACAAATTTCACTCCATGACCTGAAATTTCACAGTTAATGGAAGGATGGTGTAAACATAACCTCAAGCATTTTGTTCCTTTCTCCTTCCTTGCCAGGACTCCTTTTGACTCATCACAATGAAGTGTCTAGAATTTTTCCAGGAGCCTTTTCACTGCTCAGCTTATGCCTAACCCACAGTATAGATCCCATTTGCTCATTTCTCGAATACTAAGGGACTCGCTGCAGTTCTTTTTACTTGTGGCTAACGAGATTTAATCTGGCAGCTCAGATGATATTCTAAAGCAGTTTGCAGCAATGGACACACTGAGTTTATGGCATCCAAAAATATAGGCTAGCAACCACCTTGATACGCTGTCTCTTCCTCAAAGTGCATCTAAAAAGTCCTGCATTCCAATCCTCCCCCACATACCTACTAGGTCTGCTCCCATACCTTTGCCATCCAACATACCCTGAGACAATTGCATGGCTTTTCCAAGAGCCAAACCAAGGTGCCAGAACTTTAGCCCCAATCTCCATCATTTAAGACAGACAATTCTGGAGCTACTTTTCTCAGAAGGACTAATAACCACTTCTCTCCATCATCCTTTCTAGTCCTAAAAAGAGAAACTAGAGTGGCTTTTAATCTTGAGTAAAATACCTGGAAAGTCTAGGTTTTGCCAAAAGCAGATACAGATTCCTACTAAGATCCTCTATTAGAGGCAAAGCAGAGTGGTGGCTATTTTTTCTCTCTCTTTGCCTTGCCTTTTTTTTCATCCTTTTTGCACTTTTTAAGGATGAGTAGAAATTTCAACCACTGCAGTTTCTTAGCATTGGTGGGGAAGGAGGTTCTGTTTCTTCTAATAATAAGCAGGAAGGAGGAAAAAAGAAAAAAAAAAAATCAAGAGAGTGAGAGAGTGCATGGAGGAGAAAGGACAAGGAAAATTATTGCATGAATAACAGAACAGGAAGACTGTCTTGCAGTAAGGTCTGATTACTGCAACAGAGGCAGGATGGAGCTGGCATGCTCTTCACAGGGCGGATCTCCATCCTGACAGGTCTAGTCTTGTCTCCAGAAGTGCAGACAAACAACCACTGTAACACACTGATGGAGCTTAAGAAGATGAACAGACAATTTTTTTTCTTTATAAATATAGCTAATTTTATTATATGGAGATTTTCAATAACCTCTGCAACCCACTCCACCTGGAGTGCTTCTTTTTACATGTATGAGTGAGTTTTATCACCCTCTTGTGGAAAAATAAGTGAATTGTATCCGTCACAGGTCATAGGAAGAAGTAGAAAGTGGGAGTAAGGAAGGCAGTGATTAAGAACAAGCAAAGAAGGAGAAGTACGGGCTGCGTGGAATAAAAGGACAGTGAAGGAGAACAAAGATGACTAGTAACACAGTACCACCTCAACTTCTTCAAAAAGCTATCCCAAAAATGTTATTTTAAAACACCAAAGATAACAAGCTGCCAAATTTATTCTCCCTTGGTAACACTGACAATATACAACAAGTAAGTTATGTTCTCTACAGTGATTCAAGTACTGTCTCAGCTGTAATCACCATCTTTTGCACCTTTGTTTCCACATACAGGGAAAAATATATTCTCTATAAACACACAAGGTTAACTGTTCAAAACTGAAGTCAGAAAACAATTACTAGATACTTTCTTATTTAAAAAACAGTCTGCACATAACGTCTATGCCCTATCTGCTGTTGGAATGTGAAAGTGGAGAGCACATGCGATAAACTTGCAAAGAAAACTAATGGAAGTTTATGCATTTACATTACATCCTACTGGGTTACATAAAAGAAAAATCAGAATACTTAATTCCTCTAAAATCTGGAATCATCCTTTCCTCAGTTTCTGAGTATCCCCAATATCAATTTGTAATATGAGGAATTTAACTTGCAGTAGTATTCCTTTACAACGTAAGCCATATGACAATATATTCAAAACTTTGAAAGCAACAAACAAATTTACTGCCACCTGCATTTTAAAACTTGAAAATCCAAGTTTGGTACAAGCACACACAAAAAAGAAGCCAAGAAAGTCACGATAATATTAAATTAAACTCGTAACACTGCAAAGAGGCACAGCAATCTCAAACAACAAAAGGCCGGCTCAGATTGGATAGATATCACAAACACGGTGAAAAAAATACAGAGATCTCGCACAATGTACCCCTAAAACTTTCCGAAAATCTTCCAAGAATCCCACAGAAAAATACAGACCACATCCAACACAAACCACAGTTATTTCTTCTTAATGACACCAAACATTTTTTCTGATGGTCCTCAAAAAGAGTTAGAAACA
Organism: Phoenicopterus ruber ruber; assembly: GCA_009819775.1. NCBI lineage: Eukaryota > Metazoa > Chordata > Aves > Phoenicopteriformes > Phoenicopteridae > Phoenicopterus > Phoenicopterus ruber. Next base: position 8,715,716 of record CM020219.1, read on the forward strand.
CCTTAAAAATAACAATTCTAATTACAGATCTTCTTAACCTTATGATAAGAATACCTAAAGAAATGCTTCCCTCCCATTACACAAACTACATTTATACCTAGCCACTATTCACAATGAAAAGCATAAAATTGGTAACTATGCAAGTTACATTTATTTCATTGTTTTAATCAAAATCTGACAGTAAAGTACTTCTCCAGACAACATACAATTTCAACTTAACCTTATTCTTCATTAAGGTATCTGATTTTTCTGAATAAAAATTACTGTATCCGAGTACTTAACCGTTATCTCCAACTGGGAGGTCAAGTCCTAAAATTAATACTTTTACCAGTAGGTACACACAGTTTTCTGCATTTATTCATCAACCCTGAGATACCACTGATGATTTACAGCCTCTGCAAAATACCCCATCAAGTAAGGAAGGCTAAGTGTGCAACTGCTGTTTGCAGCAGATACATCTTTTTAAATTCATAAAATCTTAAAAAAAACCCTAATTATGCACAGATTTTTATAATCAGAATAACAAACTGCTTGCCTCCACCTTTCTCATAACTTGGTCAGTTCTGAAATCCAACATTAAGTTATTGGAACAAGCTCTTCAGATCAGGGAACACAAGAAGCTACTGCTACAGCAGAGCTAGCAATATGTCCAATGATGTCCAACAGACTTTACAGCAATCTGCTCTTCTATTTTTTCTTTTAGGAAGCTACCCAGAAAGGATCCCTTTCACTTTCTCACTTTCTGCCCATTTAACCAGGTACATCAACTCTGTTATATTGTGCTCTTTCTCTGCCCCAGACTCTTGCAGATACTAGAAGAAGGACCATTCACTTTACATGCAAGGAAAATACCACAGTTAAGAACCTGTCATACAGATCAGAAAGGAAAAAATAGTGGTAAAAATTAATAAAGGGCATAAATGCAAAATAATAATCCTTTTTAATAAAAATGTATTTAAAAAATCATCAAATGTTAAAGCATTTTAAAATAATTATATTACATACTTCGGTTTCAAGCAGTACAACTTAATATAACAGTTATATCAGACTTACTGTGACTTGAAAAATAAACTTTCTACAAGAGATTGAAAAAATACATTGCTATATTAAACAAATTTAAGAACATAAACATTTTCAAAATTATACACGTCACTATCAATTAGAAAAACCTACTACTGAAAAACCTTCCATTATTGTAAATCATGATCAAAACTGATTCCTCTGTAGCTTGACTTCAAGTCTTTGCTCAAAACAGACCATTTTTTCAATCAAGTGCAACAACTAAGGGCACAAAAGTATTTTACATGAGTTCTTTGGACAGCTGCCTTCTCTTTTGAAAATGCTTGATAAAGATCCTCAGACTGTAGCTGCAGCAATTATTTTTACTGTTTTTTTTTTAAAGCAGAAAACCACATGCACAGAAGCTACCAACCCTACGTAAAAGTTCACCACCATTTCAGTTCTGCTGAATTAACTGTTTGAGAGGATACAGGATCAAGCACACCACTAAAATTAAGAGGAGGCGGAATGTTTTTAACAATCCGGTTTACATCGTGGCCCCACAGACACTTGTCTCAGCACAGATGAGAGGCAGCACACTGTGGTGTATGCTTGGGAACTTCTCGAGGAAGCTTTGCCACCAGAAAAAACCCTCATGTAACTGCACCTGCAACGAAGGTTAACACTTAAAACCAGTGGGGTTTCAAACTAACATAAGCCCTGCCATATCCTTCTGAAAGAAGACTCTAACAGTTTTTCTAACAGTTTTTCCTTAACCTTTTATGAAGTAACGTGTGCCCAATTGCTGATATTTGTGAATTAGAGAGTTACCAAGATTACATGGTCCCACCACTAATCCATAAATGCCCAAGCCTACCAAAACTCATTGAACTCGGTGAGTCCTCTCGTCTGTTACTTCTAAGGATTTTTGCCTGATTGAGCCAAAGAAACAGTAATAGCTTGAATGAAAAAACTGTAGGTGAAAGGAAGTTACCCTGAATCTAAAAATAGTTTTCTGTCCTCCTCCCACTCCCCAGAAAGCATAAATGAAAGTGTTCTTTTCTCAGGGAGGCAGTAGCTTCCAGCAGATGAACGTGAAGGGACCGCTTCCTTACTGTGAAGCTTTACCAATGAACAGCAGTAGTATCCCAGTGTAAGTATTGAATTTTAAAAACCAACCAGAAAATTAAATAAGCTCAAACCCTAAACTTTATATATGACATTAAAGATATACACAACTTATTTATATACACAGATATATATAATACACATTTAATATACACAAACACAGATTTTATAAATATGCACATAATTCCAGAGATATGGAAAATGTACCTTTCACAACAGTAAAGCTCCATATCGTAATCAATTATAAAGGCAGCACTATACTTCAACAATCACGTATACTATATAGAAATAATTGCATGGCTAAACCAGAACTTATATTTGTCAAAGGTACTTTGGGAAAGGAATACAAAGGAGGTACTTATTACAGAACAGGAGGTTCTATTACAGACCCATAGGGTTACATTTGGACACAGAAAAGAAAATTGCAATATTATTAGAGAAATAAATGATACTGGGAAACATATTATAGAGACCTACTGTACAAATACAGACGGAAACCAAAAGTTTCTGATGATGGTAAAGTCCAAACGTTCCTGCAGAACATTATCAAGACTTTAGACTCAATCTTGTGAAGAGTACACAAACACATTTTACACAGTGATTACAAGTTACTTCACTTCAAAAATAAACAAAAATAAAAGAAAAAAGAAAAGGAAGAGTTGGGAATGATCATTACTTAACATTTCCAGAAGGTAGACTGAGAAATTCAGGAAGTGAAACAATTACACTGAAGGTTTCAGGTTAAAAAACAAAACAAACCAAAACACCCCCCCCCCCCCAAAAAAAAAACCACCACCACCATGGCTATAGGAAAATCGCCAGACCTAAAGAGACTTAGAAATAAATAAAGACATCTGAACGGAAACATTAGAAGATCAGGGCTAAGCTGACAGAGTTCCTCACCAACTGCAGTTTCACTAATACACTGTTAAGATAAGGAGGTATTCTTTTACTATGATCTTAAGTCAGCATTTCTACACATGCCCATTCCCTACAAATGTAGCTCTACAGAACTATATTCCAAATGTGGGAGACAATAAAAAGCAGAGAAAAATTCAAAAAGACAGAACATAATTAGTACATGGTCCTTTCTAAACACCATCAAACAAATACTTTTTAGAAACAACCAGAAACCTTTAAGATTATTGGAAAGAATTATTCTACAACCACCAGATGTCAAAAAAAATTAAAAAGGAAGTTAAGTATATATTTAAAAAATGACTGCCAAGAGCACAAGAGAAAGTGAAGAAATTAATTATGTATGACAAGAACCCCATACATCTTAAGGAAAAATAATAAATAGGCTAAATCCTTCTCCCTTCTGAGATTGTGGCTCTGTTCCCAAATCTTACACAGAGATCGCCCATTATGTCCAGATTTATTTCAACCAGAATGGGCACAGAATTCCTAAAAGTAGTCCCAGGATTGATGTTTGGCTCACCATTGACTATGTACAGCACAAACCAAGTTCCAGGGTTTCTTCCACACAATGAATTAGGAGTCCTGGGATCTATTTCAAATTATGGAAATACAGCAAAATTTTATTTTTGAAAACCACTATGACCCTAAATTCCTGTTTATAAATTAGGAGAAAGTATTTAGCTTAGGCATATTATTAACACTTTATTGATATCTGTACAGCATTCCAAATTTCACAACTGGAGACTAGCACAGAAAAGACAAGCAGCCAACCCCCAAGGAAGTCAACAGAAAAAAGAAGCTGTATCTTTCTTCTTCTACAACTCAAATCATAACTATTTCCCATATGTACCATTCTGAAGGCAGTATCTGTAAGTCTGAAAAAACCAGACTTTTTTATGATAAAGAAGATTTAAAAAAAAAAAATCAAAAGTAACTGTATTTGAAAAAGAAGGTGCACATCTCGCAGTTCTCACTTGGTCATAAGTCTTTTGGAGTTGGTAGGATTTTTTACTACCTAGGAACTTCAGCATTTGACCTACAGATAGGATTCATAAGAAAAGCTTATCATAAAATCTCAACTATAAGGAAATAACATAATGATCAAAAGCAAACAGCAAGTAAAAAGAGATTTTCCCTTTCTGACTATGCAATTCTGTTTTGTTGCCACTACAGCAATTCTTTAATGCCATGGAAACTATCTGATAAATGTATTAGAAACTCAATAAATTTCATAATATTGAGGTAGCAAAGCAATTGGTATTGTTGATACAGAAATTCTGTTCCAAGTGCCTATTTTAAGGAATAAAAATTATCTAAAAATAAAAATCCTACTTTGAGCTGTTTTCAACAAAAATATACAATAGTTTTAGAGAACCTGGAAGTAAACTACAGTAATTATATTAGATCCTTGGAAAATGTGGGAGAATGATAGGAAAAAATAGGCACACCTTAAAATTACAAAAATGGGATACATTGATTTAAAATTTAACAGCCTTACTTTTGGATGGTTTGCTTTACCTAACTTATGTATTTTTAATTAGGGCGAGGGGGAGGGGAAGAATACTGTGAATTACATGCAAGTCTTCTGTCCAATTTCTCAAGATGCTACACATGTATTCATAAGGCATATGATCTTTTTAGTCATCTATATGTATGTCTTCATCCTCTGGACACTCGCCTACCATTACCGATACTAGCAGAAACACAAATGAACTCCCCCTTCCCCTTTTACAGGTCATACCGAAATTGGTGTTTTCACTTGTCCAGTACTACAATATAATTTTATCCAACCAAGTGCTTTCTAACATTGCACTCCTACTGATCTACCTCTGGAGACTTCTAAGTAAAAAGAGTACCTATACAAAATGAAAGTAAAATAACCCTCCAATAAATAATATACCCATCCAATGCACACACAATACTATCCTCCTCTATAGATACAAGCATGATTTGAGGCATGCCACAAACTTGGTTAACAAACTCGGGCTGGGTTTGACTAAGGCACAGAGGTGGAAGTATTCATTCCCAGAAAAGGGCCCTTCACCAGGACTGCTCCGCCACAAACCAGTTATCCAGGCGACCTGCCAGCCTGGTACCAATAGCGTCTTTAAAAGTAAAATCAAACTCAAAAGCCATAATGCACTGCAAGATACACCAGGCAAGAGCATGCAAACATTTAAAAATGCATGTGAGATTGAAACACATATAGGAGTACATATACTGAAAATACAGGACAATTGTATCACAACTCCCACACGCACTTCTTGTCCCATTCCTCTACACTTGAAACAAAGGAGAAAAGGCTGGTTCTGAAGTGTTGTATTGGACATTAGTCACATTAAAAAAGATAATGCCAAATTAGATTTAGTCACAATGCAGTAAATAAACATATAGTTAAATGATCAGAAAAGTTAAGACTTTACTGTGGGCAAACAGAGCAGCTTTTTGGCTTGTGGCTTTTGAAAGCCTAAACTCAGCCCAACAGAGCCTCAGAAGGCATATCTTATTTTCTAAATACATTAAATGTTTTTTCATAAAAAGATACAATACACACACTTCTGTTAATTAAAAAAAAAAAAAACCAACAAAAATGCAACAGTAACAACTTAATTTCTCTATACTTTTTTTTCTGGAATAAGCAATACTGAAAATTCCAGTTGTTCTTATTACATTTCCTAAATAGCAGGTTATCCTTCAGACTTGTACACAGCATCAAAACATACTGTCTTTTCTATTTTTCTTTCCTGAAACGTTTTTATTACCAAATGAACAACAACAACACTGACTTACCTATCTGTTTTTGCAATACAGGCATGTATGTTCACAGAAAGCAACAGACGGCATGAAAACACTACCAAAACAAGCCATTTCACTATATATGACTCTGCCCCTAGGGAAAGGCATGAGAGCAGATAAGATGTGACAGATGTGTAGTCACGTCACTTAATACACTACTGGAAGGTGCTCAAATCATTATGGTGACAGGCAGAGTATAAAAACTTGCAAAGAATGGACTAAGCATGTATCTAGTTTTCTGCACACATGATTCTTGTAATCAAAGAAGATACCGAAGTCCGTAAAAGTGCTGTTTGAGAGAAGGCAGCCTGCAAAAGTCAATATGCAATAGAGTTATAAAACAAAAAAGAAAAGAAGGGAGTAGAGCATGTATGTTTGTGTCAGCAAAGCCCCTCCATTATGTTTAAAGTTGAATTTGAGGTCTGTCCTCTAAAAATTTCCTATACTGAAATATTTCTGAAGAGGTTTAATAAAACTTGAAATTTACCCAAAACAAGAAGTCTATTTAAACTTAGCAACTGTAGATCTCCAAACTGATTTCATTTTCCTGAGACTTTAAAAAGCTATTTTGCTGAAATCTCTTCTCTGTTTTGGTTTGAGAGACTTAAACAATAAGGATAAAATTGGAAATCATATGGTTACTGGACTGGAGTAATAGGACTAGTCACTTGTTTGAGATAAGTGCAAACCTAAGAGTTTAAAAGATTAGGACTTTCAGGCAACTGCCAAAGAAAAGTATGAAAAATGCAAGAGGAAATTGTTTCCTCACTTCTTTCAGGTTTAATAATCCTGAATGCTGCAAGTATTAATGTAGGTCAAGAATATTTCCAAACAGTAGCATGATTTTTAACTGTCAGTGTCCCTTCAGCAGGGACCGATGCCACTGCTGCTTCAGATAGACTGTTAGGCCCAAATCCTGCAAATTAATCTGCACAGGTAGATCCCTGTGCCTCTGGGAATCCGCATTAAGTCAGAGAGGGAAAACTAACTCACAGGATCAGATTCTTAATTTGAAGCTGGACCACTGTAACTCATTATGACACTAATCATAAATGTCTCACTCTCTGCTCCCCATCTGTTTGTTTTATCTTATTATAGTTTTATATCTCAATCCACGGGACTAGCTACAGTAGTCAAATTAAGCACCTGCATATGCCTATGCTTCTGCAAGACCAAGTCCTCAGACAAAGGCAACATTTTTCTTATGCTTGTGTACATGCCTAGTTTATTCCCTGAATGGGACTATACAATAGAATGAAATAATTGTAATATCAATTTCTTAATTTATACAAATACAAATCTCAGTGTTTTCCAGAAATCCAGCCATTTAAGCCAAAGGATAAACTCCATCCACCTTCTGAAGTGCAGCAACTACTATTTCAAAGGAAATCACCTGCGTATCAAAAATGACCTGCAAAAGTATAAAACTGAGCTTTAAAATTATTTTAAAGAAGCATTTGCTTCTTTATCATACTGTCACAAAACAACGAGAAAAAAAATCACAAAATAATACTCACTGCAGACTATGAAGTCAAATCTACTGGCAGTGGTGGACCCTAAATTGGGAAATGCTGAAGGGGTGGGGGGGGGAGCATTCTGGTACAGCATCGCTCCAGGTGTCCCCCACTCTTCTACTCTCCTCTACGCTTCCGAGTCGGTCACGTCAGGCACAATGCCGTGGGGCTCGATGGCCCTCTCTTTTGACCCAGTGTGGCCATTTGTGCATTCTTACAGGTAGCCCACAGAAAAAAGCCCCAAACATTTTAATGACAACTCCACTGGAACTAATCCTAGAATCCTAGTTTTAATTAAATTAAAAGACACATATTAAGGTGTGTGGGCTTTGGTTTTTTGTTGTTTTGAGGGGTTTTTTTGCAACTTCGCTATTCTTATGAAGAAGCGGGGTTAAGAACTAAATCAAAGTGCAGTTACGCATTCATTACATATTCAAATGCTCTGATTAATAAATTTGTCAAACAGGTAGAGGAAGGAATGTGGGAAATATACCCACAAAGCAAAAATGGGACAGACATAATATTAAACCTATTAATCTTGCTATTTTCCAGAATTATCAGCATGAATCATGCTTATTTTCGCTACTTATAACAGAAAAGAAGAATAGCAATGAAAAAAATTCACAAAACTAAATAAACCATTTGAGAATTCAGAGTAAAAGAAACATTTCTAGAAGGCAATTCCTCCTCGCTCACCAGACAGACATAATTCTGAGAGGTGCTGTTGGCCCCTGGATTTGTACTGAAATTCAGTGACAACTGGGATTTAGGGGAAGCATTCAAGATATTACAGAGATACTGGCATCCTTTCAAAAGTAGTATGCTGGATCATAATTTTCTTTCCCAAATTAGAGGTTAAATCTGCCAGCAGAAACTCAACCGGAGCTGGGATACACAGGCTCTCAAAACAGTAGTGTCTTGCCTAAGACCTGATTGGCAGCATCTTTCCTCTTGAGAGGCTGCAGCTCATGGGACCTTTCGATTTCAAAACCCAGCAGAAGCCAGGAGCTGGGAGGTACCCATTCACAAATGCCAGGAGAGGGGGTACCACATCCCCACTAATGCCTTGCTGTAGGACATTCAAAATATGCCTGTGGGCTGCATTTGGCACCACCGTCACAGGTTGCAGACCCACACGTTACAAGGTAAGATCCTAAAAACCAGTTTCCCTCTGCTCACAAGTCAATTTACCCTTACCAAAATTATTGTTCTTTTAGGTCAACCATTGAGGATTCACAAACTAAAATACTCACACATAGCCTGAGTGCCTTGAAAATTCAAGCCATAGTACGGGTTAACATTAGCATTTAAAACTTTCAAAAGTATTGCAAACAATTACCACACCCTCAAGTCACAGATAAAATATTTTGTAGAGCTTAAATACATACATTTCTGGCATGAAACATTTCTCATTGCTGGCAAAATTTCCCTGCAATTTCTGGCAATAGAACACTTTGAGTTCAGAAGTCAGCTGTAGAGTAAAATTGTATTATTTATTAAAAATCATTCTTGACCTTACCTTTTAGCAGAGGCAGGGGAGTTAACTCGATAGGCTTGCCCTGAGACCTAAACTGGGAGGAGCTTTGTGACCTCTTCTGTCTGGCTTTTCTGACGGACTTCCGAGAAAATCCGTCTACTTTATCCACTGATGGAGGAGTAGTTGGTGCTGAGGACATATCCCTACTGAAGGAAAACAAATGTTACAAACATATTCCGAATGGATGAAATGGGTAAAGATTAACCTAAATTTTCCAAAAATCTTCCTCCTTCTGCAGCACTCTCCTGCTGACAACTCACCCGGATAGACGGTTAAGAGAGCTAACCCACCAACATATGTACAAATTGTATGGAATAAACTTAATGGAACAGTGTAATAATTCTTGTTGCTCACATTTTTATGTGTGTCTCCCACCTGCAGAGACCATCTGTCCTGCAACTGGAAAAACTCAGAACTAATGCTGACATCATTACGTCAATAGAACTTCATACACCTGTAGACTTGACAGAGGATTGTAGCCTTAAACTAAATATTCTTTGGGACAAAGCAATTTCAGCTCATTCTGCAAGGCACCATGCATGCTGAAGAATGGGTACACAAAAAGGTACACGTTTTTGTGGCATTAAAGTCATCAACATGCATAGGACAAAAAAAATAGGACAGAAAAAAAATTCAGGTTATTTGCCACACCTACATACAAGATCCTATAGAAATATAAGAAAGTAGAGCAAAAAGTACTGCTATGCTTCACAATTTCACTGACACTGACAAATTTTACATATTACTTCTTTATTCTCCATTTTAGAAATACTCAGTTATTTTCTTCTGAGTCTCTTTACACATAGTTATTCCACATTCTGGCATTTCTGTAAGAATAGCAGTGTGATAGCCATAACTGTTCTAAGGGCATAAGCCAGACACGGTTTGCAGGGAGAGGCAGAGAGCCAAAAAAGGTTTCTGCAAGCAAAAGTAAGTTTGTTTCCCAAGTCTATCAGCTGATCTAAGAAATAAGCATTGCTTCTTCCTATAAAAGTTGCCTTGGTAGTACTGCTATAGCTGATTCCATACTACTAGGAAATACCGAAAGGAAGCATTTCAACAGTGAATTAATCCATCCAGCTATTGGATTTACCAGTCTTGTCCTGTCTGTTAAAAAGGCCCATCACATCTTGGTGCAATACATGAGTAATACTTAAGGGAAATGAGATAGGAGGAATTCAGGCCTACATATTTCAAGCAGCTCTGTATACAGTTAACTTCACCAGCATGTGCACCTCTGCTGAAATCAACAGAACTCTTCGCATTAATAACAGGATCATTAACAAGAGCAGCTCTGTTGATTTCAGTAAGGCTACACACTCGTGCAAAGTTAAGCATTGGCATAAGCATTTGCAGGATCAGGGTCTTAGAACACGTCCTTGGAAAGCATTACTCATCCTCAATGTCTGTTGACTTCAATTACCAAAGTGACTCGTATGCTAAAAGAAGTTGATTCCACAATATAGAGAACACTTTCGAGTACTTATTTTATTAAAATATTTGGTTACTCATATGCTTCATGAATTATTAAATCCATTGAAACAGACGTTATTTGGGTTTGCCTTTTGTAAGAAAAGCTTTAGGAAGTATAATTTAATGCAACAGTGTAAACAAGTTCCGAAAGATAAGAACGATTTAATGCAAAATTACATATACGTGCACTAAATCTATCAAAAATAGAAATACAAACTCCATAGCTTCTTCGAGGAAGCATGTGCAGCGCCCAGAAGCTGAACTGTGCAGCTGGCATTACAATAATGAAAAAACCTTATTCCATCTTTTTGATTTCTCCTGAGGTATTTCTTCACTACCAACTTATGCTTTCTAAATATAATATACTAGCAGCAACATGAACGTGTACCTTAAACTGGGTTGTTTATCATCTGGGGGGGGAAAAAAAAAAAATGCATCACCAGGGCATTCAGGCCCCAGCCAAGATTAATAAATAAAAAAGTCAGATAAACTGAAATAGAATGGCCTGTACTTTAGCAACCCACTTCTAAGATTTCAACAGTCCGCCAAAAAAACATACAAACACAAAGTTACCTGTTACATAAACCAAATTCTGGAAATATCAGCAAAAATATATTCTTAAAACCTGAACTGATTGGCCCTATTTCATCTCATCAAAAAGATTCACCTCCTCATCACGTGCATCATGGAAGTGTAACCATTTCTGCATAAATGTTTGCACGCTCTCTCAAAATTAAACTACCCCCCAAAAATAATAATAATGGACAGGGACTAAAGTAGATCACTTAAACTGCAGGATCATTGTGTCAGCAAGAAGCTTTAGTGACACTTCTCTGCTGTAAATTTAGTAACAGTTTCCCTAACCTGCTTTATAAATTATTAAAATCTAATTCTAATTCAACAAGACTACATCCAGCCTAACAACCTTACAGTAAACACTGATCTTTTTTTCATCTCTCCAAATGAACATTCGCTCCCCGGAATACACTATCACAGTGAAACACAGTGTTTCAGTGAGCGGGGGGGGGGGAAGCCCGAGATTGATTATTGTGTGCGAGTGGGAAAGCTGCAAACCCGGCCACTGCTTCTTGTTTCTTTCAGCAGGGGATCTTATTTGATTCCCGAAGTATTTTGGTAAATACGAAGCCACGCACATCAGATGTGCTGGTCCCCGGGGGGGGGGGGAGGGGGGGTGTAATCCACGGAGAGGCGAGTGGACGTGAAAATACCGACGGATATCACCGGGGAAGGGAGCCAGAGGCTCGCTCCGCGCCCGGGGAAGCAGAGGTGTAATTAGCTGCCTCCCGCCTGCTGCTATCGGCTGTCATTTCCAGAAGGGAGCCGCGGAGCACCGCAGCTGGAACATGTCCTCCCCGCAGCCCCCCGCGCCTCCTCACCGCCGCCCGGCCCCCCCCGCCTCGGCCCGCCCGCGCCTCCTCCCCGCACCGCCGCCGCCTCGCCGCTCCCCCGCGGGCCGGCGCGGAGGGACGGAGGGATGGAGTTACCTTGACCCTCCTGGTAGAGAAGCCGGAGACGGGAGGGAGGCGGCGGCGGCGTGAGGCCGGGCTTGGCGGAGCGCGGCCGATGCCTGGCGGCGGCGGCCCGAGTGTGGTACGCGCCGGGCTCGGTCCCTGCCGCGGCGGCGGCGGCGCAGCAGCCTGTAGGCCTCGGCGGCGTTGGCGGCCTCCCCAGCGCAGGGCGGCGTTGGCGGCGGGTTCAGGAGCGGGCGGCTGCTCGGGCTCCGCTCAGTCCCATGCACTCGGCGCGGCCCCCTGCCTGCGATGGCTGCTGCCTCACTCACATTCCCGGCGGAGCCCTGCGGAGGGGCCCTGAGGAGGCGGGGGGGGGGGGGGCGCGGGGGGAGCCGAGTGCGGGCCGAGCCGAGGGGGAGCGGCGGGCGCGGTGCGGGCGGCCGGGGGGGGCAGGCCGGGCGGGCGGCGCGGCGGTGCTGCGAGGGGAGGGAAGGCCTCTTCCGCCGGCGGCTGGCTCAGGTGAGAGGGGGGGTCCCGGTGGGCGTCGGGGTCGCGCTCCGGCTCGCTCCTATTGTCACTCTCAGCGGGCTCCGGCCATGGCACTCACTCACACACACTCACTCACTCACAACCGAGCGTGCTGCCACCGCCCCCCGGCCCGCGGTCCGCCCCCAGCGCCCGCCCACCGGAGCTTGCCGCCGGGACGCGCCGCCTCATTGGCGCCCGCCGCCGCCGCCGGGACAGCCGGGAAAGGGGAGCGCTGCCGGAGGAGGAGGCGGTGCTGGCCGGGGGGGCGCGCAGCGGCGGCGGCGGCGAGCGGCTCGTCATCGCCCTCGCCCTTCTCGTCCCTCTGCGGGCCGGGGGCGAGGCGGGCGAGCGCCGGCCGCCGCCGGAGCGAGGCCCGTTGGCTGAGGTAAAAAACCCGGCAGTGCTGAGGTAAAACCCTGCTAATGCTGAGGTAAAGCTGAGTCCCGCCGCACCGGGCCCTCTTAGGGGGGCCCAGAGCCCCCTTCCTGGGGAGGTCTGCGGGCGGGAGAGGCCTCCCTCCGGCCCGCCGTGGGGCCCTGGGGCCGGCCTGGCTGTGGGAGAGCCGCGGGGCCGCCGGAGGCACCGAACCGCTTCAGGCGCGGCCTGCAATTTCCTTGTTTTGCTCCGTAACGAGAGCCGGGAAGCAGGGGCTTACTTCTCGGCGACAGGGTTTCTGCAGCCCTGCACCCCTTACCCGTGGGTTTCTTTAGCCAGTGTATGATTGCTGTCGGCATCATTTTGCCTTTTTTTTTTTCTTTTTACAGTGTATTTACATGTATAGTGGCCAGCACAACGAGTGCTTGTGAATAGTATTGTTAAATGTCATAAATTTTGTTTGCTTTTATTTACTGGATGATTTGGTGTTTAGTGGTTTTTTTGTCGGTTGTTTTTTTTCTAAAATACAACTAATGCTGTTAATATGACTGTTATGTTTGAAAATACTACCCACTGTTTCCCCTGTATTTCTGGCAGAAAAAAAAAATGGACTTCTATGAGCAGCAGTCCTCCTGTGTTGATATGACCAAAACCCTCTGAGGTACAGCAATTTTTTTAGGAAATGAGCTCAAGGGCAGTCTGAGAGCTGGGTGCTTTGATGGGTCGGTCACATCCCCCCTGTTTGTGCAGTTAGTGAGTACCTGAACCCTCTGAACATTACTAAGTCTATAAAGGATACCTAGTTTTTGTCCTGCTCAACTTCTTCACTCAGCTCAATAACAGAGGAGGTGTGACTGCGGCAGACTCAATTTAGAGTGATTTAAGCTGTTGTGAAACTACTTTCAAAATTGCTAATTTTCAGCCAGGTAAGTTCACTGGTCCAGCTCATGTTGAGGAACTTGGAACACTCTAGTTAAAGTAAAAAGCTCAGTGCTACTGAAGTATAACTGTAATGGATGTGAACAGTTTTGCCTCTCGTCTCTCAGTATGCCTGTTGCGTATCTTAAGAAATATGTCTCCCCTAAATTTTTGTACCTATAGACTAGGCAATTCCACTTTATTTCAATCCTTCCTTGTGTGTCACGGTTCTGAACCTCTCAAGATGCTTATTTCTTCTCCCTGTGTTGTCTCAAAATCATTCACATCTTTTTTGAACTGCAGCACCCAAGACTGGATACAGTACTACAATTAAGGCCTCAACAATGCCAGCGTCTGCTGTCATGCCTGTCACAGACTACGTTCCCGTTTACACATGCCAATACAAATACTTTTGAGTCAGTATGATCTATTCACAATTTTGCTGACCTGTTTTACACCCTCATCCATTTCTGCTGAGCTACCAAGCCAGTTATTTCTCCCTCAAGTAGACAGTAATGCTACTTGAGAAATTATTTACTGCAACAGCCCTAATGCTATCCCTTCATTTTTATTGCTGGACAGGTGGACAATCAAGCAGCCAAAACATCTTTTAAAATTCCACGTGGTTTTAAGTCAGAAAACTGTAGAGTTTGTCATCCTTTGTAAATCGATTGCGTTTCTCAGAAGAATTGTATTTAAAAAACAAAACTGAGATTGAACTGAGCCATGGCTACGGAATGGTTGAGTAACTCTAAATTTAGAAGACAAATTTGTACATATTTGTAAATTTTTAAGACTAAGTTCACTTAAACCAACTTAAACCAAGCCAGCTAAAATAATCTAAATGCAAGCAGGGGTTGGTAACAAAGAATGTAGGTCGGCGGGGGGTTATATCAATGTAAGGTAAAATTTGGCAAAAACTGTGTAACTTCCTGTTGCCCCCATCAGTGAGGGACAGAACCTGCAGATGCACATATTTTGCTTTGTTATATGTACTTAATTCTGTTAGTTGTGTTTGTCAGTTACATACTTTAATATTCAGATTTATTCACTGTCCGGTGTGCTACTTTTGATCTGGACTGAACACTGCAATGAGCAGCTCATAGAGTTATTGATAGCATACTCTGCAAAAGGGAAGTTCTGGCACAGGCTGATGGCTAGATCGGCCTTTTAGGTGAAGTTGAGCATGTCATTTTCCATGGTTGTACTTTGGTCTTCCCAGTATGAAATGAAATCCATCTTTGTAAAACACTAAAAATCTAAAACTGAAGCGTGTGATGTGGGTATTTATTAAAATAACTGCCATGGAAGGGATAAAATCAAGACTGCTGTCCAAGTCCACTATCCTGTGCACACAGAGCTTTTTACTTTTCATTCTGTCTTTGTATACTAGCTATAGAATTAGTTCTTCAGTATAGCTGAACAAGCTGGTAAATAATATAAATAAACTAGCTAAATGCATTAAAAATGCATCACGTGGTATGTTTTGTCCATTTTCATTGTGTAAAGCACTTTTATGCTGTGTTTTATATCAGGTGATGTTTGTATGGTAACAATTCAGGAAAAATACAGGCTTTATCAGTGAATAAACAGAAATCTTACCTTTTCTTTGTCACTTGGAATGCAGAGTTCACAGAGTTGGCTTCCCTTTTATTTCCAGGTTGCTTTCTTTTTTCTGCTCTGGTCTGTAAAGTCTCCATCTGTAAGGAGATTTAAGACCACAACATAAGATATGAATGTAAAACTGCTAATATTTCAAAGGGGCACTGTAACTTGTCCTTCTCCTGTTCTCTGTTTAGTCTGTATTTTGTAAAAATGACTACTTTAAAAATGATTACATGAATCCCAAGCAGAGATGGAGAAGTAGTAAGTACTACAGGTGTTTTGCATAGATGTGTATCTGTATATATTTATATATGTTTGCATAAATATATATAATATCAATTTGCAAGAATAAAAATCAACTGTCATCAGATAAAGTTCACATGACCAACATCTCACATACAAGGGTGTAGGCATATATATAAAAATATGCACGCATTCAATACCCGCAACCCTTCCAGAAGATCTACAAGCAATAAGAAGTTCTTTTGATCAGTGTTTCTCCACTGCTATCAAAGGCACAAAACAAACCTATCCTTTTTAAAAGTTATACTGCCTTACTGTCCTACAAAAGGGATTTTTAAAAATAGCTTAGAAAGGAATTTTCAGGGCCAGCTCCTCACCAGTTAGGCACTGTCCTTTTTAGCACCCAAACAGTCAGAACAGCAGTCAAGAGTTCTCCAAAACAGAGATTTTGTACCAGTGACTCAGATTCGTGCCACTTCACGTTTTTGTGTGTGACTGAAGTTCCACTATAGACCATCTGTTCTGGCCACCCAGGCAGGAATACGGAGCTCACATCCACATTGGCATTCTGCTCTTTAGATAGCAGCTTATCAGACAGGATTGCTACGTAGATACCACTGTGGAAGTCCTGCTCCATTGAGTGATAAACATAAATGGATCTAGCTGGAGCTTGTAAATGTTTCACATGGCACATCTGACATGTATTTGTCTATGGTAAGGGTCACATAATGCTTCATAAAGGATCTCCTATATGTCAAAAGGAGCATTATCAGGGGTACCGTGGGATTAATTCAGATATTCCCTGTTCCAATACTAGTAAGCAAGAAAAGACTTGATCTCCCCAGAGAACTAATTATTCAGACCAGCAGGAAAAAGACCAGAAAGAGAAAGTGTTATGGAGGAAGCAGCAGTGCTGTTTGAAGAGGCACATCAGCATGCGAACAAGGCTTTTCTGATACATCTTTTAAGAAAAATGAACACAGTGGAATACCGCATCAAAGTAACTGTCCTGCTCCATCAATGTGATTGAAACAGCACAATCTGAGATTTTTTTGTTTACTTTTGAATCAAATTCATGTGCAACAAAACAACATTCTATTTAGTCTGGTTACCCTGCAGTTGACTTCTGATTCGCACATTTTACACTTTGGGGAGGAATGGTATGTCCCGACTTTTGGGCAACATTTATAATCGCAGTACCAAGTTTCTGTAATAATAAGCAAGTGCTTATTGCTTTTTGCCTACCGCTCCTCCTTGTATCAGCTATGTGATAACACTGTCGGTGCCCTCAGGAACTGAATTCCTGATGCATGTGTGGGGTAAGGATTTTAGGGTCATAGACACAGCTCCCCGAATGGGAACTAATTCTTCCTCTCTGTTTAGAGACACTGCGTCATTTGAAGTCTGTTTCTGTAGTCAACATGGCAAGATAAGTAGGAGCTTGCTCGCCTCTGCAGCTGGCTAGCTGCCTCCTGCTAGCACAACGCTGCTTTCACTTACTCCCCAATTCACGTTTTTGTTCTGTTTTTGTTCCCCTCCCCCAGTGTCTTAACTTGCCTTCAGGCCCCAGGCGCTCCTTTAAGCCTAGTTTTCTGAATTTTTCGTTAACTTTCCTTTGCTGCCTGTTTACCTCTGCCTTTTTCAGGCTTTGCAGTGTCTCCCTCGGCCAACCTCCTCTCTCCAACTGTCACTCTCCAACTGCCTCTGAAGGTTCCAGCACTCCCCTCCTTCTCTCCCGGGGCAGCCGCCCACGGGGCTGCCTCTGGCTCCTGAAACCACGCCTGGAAACAGAGCGCCTGCCCGTGTGTTACGTTGTCCCCTGTGCCACTGGGGTGTGTCTGAATCCCAAGTGAAATGAGGTCTGCTTCCATTTCTTCGCTTTGTGATCAAGTCTCCTCATTTCAGTTATCGTCTCTCCATTTAATGCATTATTTAATGCCAATGTATACACTGTTATGATCTCCCAGTATAAAGCCATCCTCTTCAGATGAGCATCCTCTACTGTGGCCCAGCTTCCTACGTCGTCACACCCCAAAATGAACAAATAAAATGGGTAGAATACCAGGGGGTGCTTACGGTGTCCAGCAGTGCTTTAGGTGTATGAACCGCTGCTCTCACAGCACTTCCCACGTCTCCAGTAAAGTGCTTACCAGCTCCCTCCCAAGCTTGGTGCGTCTCTCATGGTTATAGCAGCAGTTGATAACACATAAGATTTTCCCCAGAGACCCTGAGGACAGAGTAGGCCGAGGTAGAGATACCTTGTTTTCTTTGTTATAAAAGAGAAGCAGCAACTCATGTTGTCTTTTTTCAACTTGCTTTATCTTTTTTATTTCATGGTACAGCTTTAACCTATTAGATACCTTCAAGTTTTCAAATTATGGCAAATGAAAGTGTTCTTCTCTAGTCTGTAGCTCAGCTCAGCATTGTAGGGAATGTTTAACATCAGGAGAGGCCTTACAGCACTTAAATAAGTTTAAAGTATAAGTCCTAATGGGTTCCAGAGCTTGTGGTACGAAGCCGGGCACAGGAAGGGCTGTACAGGTGCTGAGGGCACTTCCACAGAGCTTTTGAACAACATGTTAAGAGACGTTGGGAGCAAAGCTACTTGGAAAGAAGTGGCTGAGTGTTAGTTACAGGTCTAAACACAAATTCTCCTGGGAGTCTGCTGCATGAGCAGGAGTGCCCTCACACTGAGCAAGACAAAGTAGTCCCCTCTGCATCCACCGTAAGTGGGAGTTATCCGTAAGCCGTATGGGTGCAAGCCCGTCAGCGCTGCGGTCTGTTCCCTGGCTGGCGGATACAGCAGTAAAGATGTTACCGTAGGGAAGCACTCAAAAGGGATCTGTATGAATACTGCTGAAATAGGGAGAAGAAGAAAAGAAAGGTTGTAAGAAAGAAGAGCATTTTCTAAAGTCTTCCTGGATCCACTGTCAGGGTTAAACAAATAGGATAATTTCGCCACTGAGAAAATTCTGTGAATAAGGAGGCCTGTAGGTCTTTCATGACCCTGTACAGGAACTGCAGATACCTTATAAATGACTAGTAAGAAAGGACTTCACGTGAGACAGGAGCTGGAGTTGAAATCCAAAAGCTATGAATCCTAGAAAAAGACAGAAATTGGTTAGATTTAGACAGAAAATAGCAAAGAACCACCTAAACAATCTCCTGACTAAGCAGACCACACAAAAATAGATAACTGGAACAAGAACAAAAATGGTGTTTTTCTGTGCAAGTGCTGGAAGTTTAAAAACTTAGTTGAAGAGATGACAATGTCTCATTTAAAGGAGCACATTGATAGAACTGATTTTTAGGAAACACTGGGAAAGAATGGCATTAAAGCCTCTCCAGTACTTGACAAAAAGAGATGAGAATGCTAAGGTTAGGAAAGGAATTGTGAATAAAACGGGAAACATCATTATACCATTGTACAAATCCATCATGCATCCTTCCTTATCTTTAACTCTGTGTAATTTGGTATAGACTGTATTTAGAAAAGAGAATATAGAGAGCCAAGAAATAAGGTGGCTTGGTACAATTCCCACACAGGGAGAGGATTAATACACTGGGGAACTTGGGCTCAGAAGAAAAAAACTTCAGGCTGAACTTGATAGAGAGGTCTGTCAAGATCTTGGATGGAACGGAGATGGGGGAATGAGTGACTTATTTTTCAGAACTGCTTTGTATTATTTGTTCTTGTGCTATCTGGCAAGATGGAATATTACAGGCTTTCACATACTGTTATAGAGGCAAAAGGTATGAACAGGTTCAAATAAAAATTCTAAAAACCAGATGCCCAAGGGCACCAAGGAGATTAAATAGTCCTTGTACTTTATCAGGCTACCATAATTGCAACATACATTACATATACAACACATTAATGAGTTTAGAAGCTTATTTGCCACTAAATAAAAATGCACCACTATCAGCTTTAAAAATCTGTTCTATAGAGAAGTCTAGACACCAGATTTGGGTAAGATAACTCAGTAAATATAGAAGAATTTGAGCCAATATAAAATCTGTGATATGTTATGATAAGATTTGGCATATTATTGAGTGGCTTCTTTGACACACTATCCAGTCCCCACACTTAGAGAATTTTCAATGTTATCCAGTGTCAGGTGCGTCTTGGAAGAATTTATAGCAAGAATCAATAGCGAAGACTTGAATGAGAGAAGATCAAAAATAGAGTTGAGATTTTCCTTTTTAAGAAGATGCAAGGAGAAGTTAAAACCATGATTTGCTGAGACACTAAGCGGCACCAGCAGACACCTCTGGAAAATTCATCTTAAGCTATATTTAGTACATTCAAAGAAATTGTGGCTCCCACTTGAGCCATTTCAGCTCAAATACAGATAAAAAATAATCAGATCGCATAGACTGTTCGCTCATCTTGAATAAATAAATATTTAATGGAATTGTGTACTTCTGAGTCATGTTTAGTTCTAGAATCATAGAATAGAATCATGGAATCGTTTAGGTTGGAAAAGACCTTTAAGATCAAGCCCAACCATTAACCTAGCACTGCCAAGTCCACCACTAAACCATGTGCCTAAGCACCACATCTCCACGTCTTTTAAATACCTCCAGGGATGGTGCCCCAACCACTTCCCTGGGCAGCCTGTTCCAGTGCCTGACAACCCTTTCGGTGAAGAAATTTTTCCTAATATCCAATCTAAACCTCCCCTGGCGCAACTTGAGGCCATTTCCTCTCGTCCTATCGCCTGTTGGGAGAAGAGACCGACCCCCACCTCTCTACAACCTCCTTTCAGGTAGTTGTAGAGAGCGATAAGGTCTCCCCTCAGCCTCCTTTTCTCCAGACTAAACATCCCGAGTTCCCTCAGCCGCTCCTCATAGGACTTGTGCTCTAGACCCTTCACCAGCTTCGTTGCCCGTCTCTGGACATGCTCCAGCACTTCAATGTCTTTCTTGTCGTGAGGGGCCCAAAACTGAACACAGTACTCGAGGTGCGGCCTCACCAGGGCCGAGTACAGGGGGACAATCACCTCCCTACTCCTGCTGGCCACACTATTTCTGATACAGGCCAGGATGCCGTTGGCCTTCTTGGCCACCTGGGCACACTGCTGGCTCATATTCAGCCGGCCGTCAACCAACACCCCCAGGTCCTTTTCCAGCTTTCCAGCCACTCCCCCCCAAGCCTGTAGCGTTGCCTGGGGTTGTTGTGACCCAAGTGCAGGACCCGGCACTTGGCCTTGTTGAGCTTCATACAATTGGCCTTGGCCCATTGATCCAGCCTGTCCGGATCCCGCCGTAGCGCCTGCCTGCCCTCACAGATGAACACTCCCACCCAACTTGGTGTCGTCTGCAAACTTGCTAAGATTCCCTCGTCCAGATCATTGATAAAGATATTAAACAGGACTGGGCCCAATACTGAGCCCTGGGGAACACCACTTGTGAGCAGCTGCCAACTGGATTTAACTCCATTCACCACAACTCTTTGGGCCCGGCCATCCAGCCAGTTTCCTACCCAGCGAAGAGTGCACTCGTCCAAGCCATCAGCAGCCATTTTCTCCAGGAGAATTCTGTGTGAAATGATGTCAAAGGCTTTACTAAAGTCTAGGTAGACAACATCCACAGCCTTTCCCTCATCCACTAAGGAGGTCACCTTGTCATAGAAGGAGACCAGGCTAGTCAAGCAGGACCTGCCTTTCATAAACCCATGCTGACTGGGCCTGATCCCCTGGTGGTCCTGCATGTGCCACGTGATGGCACTCAAGATAATCTGCTCCATAATATGTGTCACATCTTCTAATATGTGTTTTTCTAGGTGAGCTCCTACCTCTGAGCAGATTCATCTCTAACTGCAATTCTATAGGTGTGCATCTGTACTTCATGTGTTGAAGTCCATCAAAAATACACTAGACAATGAAATTCTAATATTGAGAGCTTTTAGTACACAAATAGCTAATGAGAGCCCTTCAAACAAGCTGTTCCCTGAAAGCTTGTTTGAGAATAATTCCAGTGTCTTGCAGTTACTGGTTTTTAATGATGGGCTGTTGAGACAATTATTTTAGTCCTATGATCTTTGTAGAGCTTACTTCTTGAAATTTTATCACCACCTTGTAGCCTGAGTGTGAGATACTCCTGGGCAACGCTGTTCAATGCCTGTTTGAGTACAATGTTAAAATGTGATTTTCTTTTCACTGATTTATACCTAGGACAAATTCATATTATGATCTTGGGTTCCTTTCTTGAAAACTCACTGCAGCTTCATTTAGGATCTTAAAATATTACATAAGCCACATTCCAGAAAATATGAAAATAAATTTTCTCCATCTTCTGCATAAAACATCCTTTCTGAGTTACCAAACTTTCTTCCAAAGTACACTATTTTTGATCGAGAGTTTCATTCCTTGACATTCAAACTGTTCTGATTGCATCAAATGTAATTCCACACCCACTGAAACCCACCTCAGGCCTTTTCCCAATGTGATCCAGCTATTTTTCTTTGGGATGTTATAGGAAGTTACACAGTACCATTCTAATACACAACACTGAATATGCTTGAGAGATTTTGTCATAATTCCTGGTATCGTTGCACTTAGCAAACTGTTTTGATACATACATGTAAGCAATTTAGCTTGCCTCCTGTTCCCCACTACGACTCGCTGCTTCGCTTTTAACAAATTGACAGAATTATAACAAATACGCATGCCAAAGCTTTCATATGGTACCATTGCCTGTCATCCCGTTCAAATTGTTTCTTCAGGAAAATTACCATCTAGTGTTGGTCCTGCTGGTCATCGTCTACAGGATATTTCAACCAGAATGCCATGTATGCAGAATTCTTTAGTTTAGTTTAGTTGCAAAAATATTTGCCATCTGAAATGTTACCTGCTTATTCAGCCATTAGACAGAAATACAAGCAAGGTAGTCTGCTTTCAACTGAGATTTACAAAAATACTCATTACCTCCTGGGGAAAAAAATGGTAAAAGACATTTGCAGAAAAAAAGTAGGGCATCTATTGCTGCTACATGTTTAATTTTATTTGATTTACTATACTTAACTTTCTCCTTTGTTGGCAAAAACAACCTTAGCTGTTGCTAATGCTGTTTGCCAGCGTCTCCATCTGCATCTTTGGTTACTTCTTGGATTCGTTCTCTTAGCATTTGCAGAATTCTGCTTGCATCCTCCGAACCCTCATGGGAATTTTTCCCCGTTGGTGGTTAACATTCACAGTAGCATGAAGTTATTCACATTGTGGGTGACATTTTCCTGCAGTTGGAGACACCTGAGCCCAGTTCCCTCTCAAGTGTCGTACGTGGTCTTGGTGATCACTGTCAATGATAAGGGAATGCCTCTGTCTCATTTTTAGAGGTCTTGGAGTCACGCTGTACGCACCCATGTTTCAGTTTTGTCAGTCAGGCCAAATCCCCTTTTGGAGAGTTTATCTAAACCAGTCTCAGCTTGTAATTGTGCCGTGTAGGTTTATTTTGAAACTGGCCCCTTCCTTACCTTACCTTTTGTAGATCATTTCTTTTGGGAGTGGTTTCCATAAAGCACCTCGGAAAGCAGTCAGTTCAGTCTAAAGTTAGTGCCTTATTTGTTCCGAATTTCTGCCTGGCCTGTTTTCTGCTGACCTTTACTTGGATGATTATGTATATGCCTGTGTGCATGTATATTTGTAATGCTTTCTGTCTTGCTCAAGTTCAATTTTACTACATAAAACGAGCTTTTCTCTTGAGCTTAATGTCCCAGTTGTTTTATTAGTATTGTAACAAGTCTGCTCATACAAGGCACATCCACTGCACATCTGAATAAAAGTAAACATCCTGTGTTTCTCAGCCTTCTATAAACCCCAACAGATGGCTGCTACTTTTACAAACTGTGCTGAATAGGATGGCTCACATTTCCTATGCAACAGACTTATTTCTGGAGTCCAAACCCAGTACACTTCTTGCAGGTGGGAACATTGATCCAGCCACAAAGCGGTTTAGCCCGAATCAGTCCTACGTGGCAACTCCTCGTAGCTCGGACCCTCTTGCTTTTTGGAATGGAGGTACAGTGGGGCATACCTTGTATTGCCGATCCATCCGAAGCTGCGGGAGGACTGGTAACAGCTTCCACATGTAGGCCCTTGCTCATCAAGCCTAAAGCTCCTTTGTGCAATAATTCTGTTTGTTAGAACCTTTGTGTGTTTATTTTTTTTCCCCGAGAATAAGTATTTTTTGGAGATAGATGGTATTTCTTAGAATGACTGGATTTCACCTTAATGCTCCGAGCCAGTCCGGGCTCAGGGTGCTGGCAGAACCCGCAGGAGATGGTGTATGTTGTCTCTACCTCAGCCAACATTCAGGAGACATATGCCACAGGCACGTCTTTTAGCCTGATTTCCCTGCAGCAGCAGGGCACTGATGTTGGTCCTTAACCCCATCTCTGGAACCAAGGGCACTTCAATGCCCGGGTGAATTAGCAGCGATGCCAGCTTGAGACTTGACCCTGCATGTGTGTGTGTGTGTGTGTGTGTGTTCAGGGACCCATTCCCATCTCAATGATTTCCTAAAAAAAAAGGGAGCTACTTTGGCTGCAAGTCCAGGCAAGTAGTCTCTGTTAAGTCTTAAAAACAATATGTTGAGGATGTTTTGTCCTGAGGGAAAGGCAATTTGCGAGTGGGCTTCACCTTTTCTTGTTTAAAACTTTTCTCTGCTGAATAACAGGCTTGGTCTCAGCTACTTGTGCCCACTTCCCATGGCGTGTTAGAGTATTAAGCATCAAAGGAAAAAGCTTTTGAAAGACCACCTTGCATTCTTCTAGAACCTGTGTACTGACTTCCTTGCATGGATGATCTTCAATGGGCTACACATCTGTTCTGTTGCATTCAGAGGCCCTAAAAAATATGCCATTTGTTTAGGAAGTAATTCTGAAGAATTAAGAAATTTCTGATGTTTCTCCTCCAAATATACTATTTGCCAAAATGGCTGAGTGCAGGCTAGTCTAGTTTGTGTACCTTCATCAGCCAGAACCTCTCTGATTCATGAAAACCTAATATACAATAGACATATATCATGGGATATTTTCCTCTGTCATACTAATGTAGAAAGCTCCCGGTGGCTCTCGAAGGCATATTTTCATTAAGGATCCAGTAGACTGGTCACACTCCAAAACCCGTCAAGTCTTTATTATTTCCTAAATCAAAGTTATTTATGTTTCCCATTTGCTTTACAAGTCATTGTTTTTTTAACAAACTATTGTTAAGCCCAATTTCATTGTATTTTAAGATATTTTGTACCATGCCCATTGCACTCAATCACTTTATCATTAGCCATCTTGCCCTTCAATTCGCTATTTGGTCATTTCAGAGCGACCCAGGAGGCAAGAACTGTGAAACCAGAGATTTTACAGGTCTCTCACCAGCGTTCTGGTCACAATGATGGTATTTTTTGTATAACTCCCCGTAATGGGAACATCATCTTGCAGTAGTTTTTGTGTGGTTAAACAGAATACACTGTTGGTGAGAATCTCTAACTAGTTTGAGTAAGAGATGAGACTCTGTTCAGCCTGTCTTCCAACAGCGGCTTCTGTTTCCTTGAAGAGAGACTCCCTAGGTGGTTAAGTCCATTTTCCCACTAATGGGACTAAGTGTCATTAACTGGTGTACGCAGCCAACGAGTTTCTTGAGATGATGGGTTTTTTACAAAAGGTTGTGCTCAGAAAAATCAATATTACAGAAAAAAACAACCTATCAACATTTTCCATTATATAGAGAGGAGTTTTCATTTGCTTTATCTTATCATGTATCCTGACCACAGAAAGATGGGCATTGAAATCAGGTGGGCTACCTGCATTCACTGAACTCGGCCGGTAATTTAATATAATTTGCTAGTTGCAATATTGCAGTTCTTGTTTTGGATCTTTAATCCAGAAAAAAGATTTTAGGGCTGCTTGTAGTGACCCCCTTGCAGGCATTTTTAAATAAACTATGAAGACAAAGTTGTATCTACTTCTTGCCTTTTTTTTTTGCAATTTTTTACCACAGCCGTGCCTTTTCAGCTTTTCCACTGAGTTTTGAACTCAGCAAAAGCATCCATGAACCATTTTCCCTACTACAGTAAGACACATGTTTATGCATGTAGACTTCCCTTCTCGTCTGGGAAGCTGGACAGCAGCATAAACCGATACACTACAAAACCAGACTAACTTTTCCACCTGTCCAGAAAACTATGGTTCTGGCAGAAGTGTGCTGGAGTAAAACGTCATGAATGATGTCAGTGGTCAAATGAGGCATCAAAATCAGTTACTCCTCACCCAGAAAGCTGGATTCAAGTGTAAGCCAAGTCATGAGAGCATATATAATTTCTGCTGATGTTTGCTGTACTAAGAAGCAACGGGCCATGTGCACAGCCTTGCAAATTTTAAGTGGGAGAGAAGCTTCATGTGAAAATGTTAATCGTGATCACAGCCTAAAACGCACGCTGCCAGAAGCCTTTAGTAAACCCACTCAGCCTCTCGCCTTCTTGGTCCATACTTGTACGTAGATCCTTCATTATATGTATATCCTACATCTAGCTCATGTTTTTCCCCCATTAACTTGTAACTACTGTGCATGCCTTATGGCTGGCCAAAATCTGTTCTACCCAGTCAGGGGCTACATCACTGCTGGAAAGGATGAGAGCAAGGTCAAGGTAACCAACCCTTGAAGAGGGCAGCAACCTGTGTGGCTATTAAAGGTTACAGTAGGCTCAAACTGTTCAGGAGAGAAATACAAATAACTCCTTACGAGCGTAAATAAGGCGCATTCGAATGTGTTTAATTGTGCGTGCCTGTCTGAAAATCTGGCTCGTCGTTCTTCTTTCCATTTCTCACTCAGAGGGTCACTAGTGCCTGAAAACACTGATGTGCCAAGGAAGCCAGTTCCTCGTGGGAGCGTGACTCTGCTCCACACAGACATTTTCCCTTCTGTCACTTGGCATCATTCAGTATGTGACTTGAAAATTCAAAATATAAACAAGAGAGAGGAACCAGGGCCAAGTGTTGCGAGCAGAATTCTCAAACCTTCCCAGTAAGCAAAAAATACCTCTCCTCTAGAAATACCACCCATTTCTCCATTCTTTTTACCTCAACCAGAACTATTTCTTCGCAGCTCTTAACTTGTGAGGAAATGGGGGCAAAAATACCACAAACATAAATGCATTAGACTGTAAAAACACACCGCTCAATGCCTGCACTGCGCAATACAGGATTTAGCAGGCAAGTTTCTCTCATCTCGTTGTTCTCCTCTTCCTGTGAATTGCTTATTTCTTTTCTCTTTCGTTCTCAGCATCATTTTCTCCCGTAACTTTGTTGTTCTTTAACACCTTTTAAATATAGTTATGAAATATATAAGTATGTATTTAAATATATCTTTGTTCCTGCTGCTCTCATCTGTGTTACAAATGGCAGTTGAAAACCTTCAGTGTATTTATGCATCATTCTAAGGAGGGAAGAACTGTCCCCTATACCATCCTTTACCAGCTTCTGGTCATCCCCATGTCCCGGGGTGCACAGAGCTGCTGCAGCTTTGCAGGTTTTTCCTGAAAATTGCTAAATGATACACCTGAGCTAAACAAAGGGAAAATACACCGCGAGCACAGACAGACATCTTCTGAAAGCCAAATTTGGGGTGTTACCTTTCCTTCAGTTGCTTATCGAACCCAGGCCATGCTGACCCTCTCCCAGCGTGGCAATGAACTGCAGGAGGCAGCAACGTTAAAACGTCTCTGGAGTAGTTGCTTAAATAATGATGTATCTTCTTCTTTCTCCAGGTGAAGCACCTGATTCTGCTCTGGAAGGGGAAACCGGGAGGTGCTTGCTGAGGGTCACACTGTCCTACGTGTGGAGATTCTTTACTAACAGTTGTGGCATCTTCCTCAGCAATTGCTTGGTAATTGCTCCAGTACCTTTTACACGAGTTGCTCTTTTGGTACTCACCAAATCCCTCCAACGTCCGTTCAGAGCTGTTAGGGCTTCCATGACACGCTGCTATCAAGGCAACCAAGGGAACAGGGAAGCGGTTGCAAAAGCTACTTGCTCCTTTGGCTCCTTCCTTTGTGCAGAGGAGCTCGTCTGTACTATTATTATGAAAACTACTCAAAAACTAAGACAAAGACACTAAACAAGCGCAACTCCTTTCACTCACGGAGCTGCACCTGCAGCACGGACCATATCCACGGAGCCCTGAAACAATCCAGTGTCGCTGACGGCTCAAGTGTCACTTCAGAGCCAGATTTAGAAAGGTCAGCCTAGCACAGGCGTTTTAACGGAGGTGGTTTCATCTTTTTAAGTGTTATCTGAAGTTCAAACATTTAATGTTTCAAATTAAGGAAAGCTGAGAATTTATGGGAGTGTAGAGGGCATGAAGCCCTTAAGAGAGTTATTAAACTGAATTAACAAGAGTGACAATTTCTTAACTGGGGGGAAGAGAAGAGAGAAGAATTAAATGGAAGTTAATACTCCTGGCTAAAGAGTTAAAAGCTCCGTTCTGCATTTTGTCAGTGAAATGAGTTTGAGGGGAAAAAAAGAAAATATTTATCAGTGTTTAAACGTTATGCTGTAGTAAACCAGTAGTTGTCACTTCTTGTAAAGAAAATCCAACCTTAATTTTAGTATTTCCAGTGCCGTGGTCTTGCATGGGTGTAGGCAAGTTGCGGGAATGGTTAATTTTGGCCTCTGCCATTATGATGCACCTTATTTCTAATTTGAACGATGTCCAATTTCAGCACCCAGGCATTCATCCTGTCATATGTTGATTATTGTAATAAAAGCCTGTTATTACCAAATTTTATTCCTGTATGCCGTCATTAACTGAAGAGCAGGGTCTGCAGCGCTCACAGGCTGTTCAAGCAGGGATAAGCAGCCTCTTCACAACCTTCTCTCTTCTTTCCTGCGGCCTTCTGCAGCGCAC
Organism: Phoenicopterus ruber ruber; assembly: GCA_009819775.1. Taxonomy (NCBI): domain Eukaryota; kingdom Metazoa; phylum Chordata; class Aves; order Phoenicopteriformes; family Phoenicopteridae; genus Phoenicopterus; species Phoenicopterus ruber. The sequence continues at coordinate 8,744,124 of CM020219.1, forward strand.
GGAGAGGTGAAGGACTGCAGGGTCTCGCGGAGGAGAGGCCGTGGAGCCGGGCTTGCGCTTCCTAGGAGATGATGCTTGAACCTAAGGCCCCAAAGCAGCACACACCCCTCAGCACAGGGCGTGCACCCCATGTTTAGTTGGCCCACGCTCACATGCGCTTCAGAGAGACTGCGAGCTTCCTATCGTTTTAATGTTATATGGAAAATAATTCCACAAAGGTTGAATTCTACAATATACACGTGTAAACCACAATGTGCTGCAGGGGATGGAGGGGACACGCTTGTTTTTTCTCTACATTCTGACCTCTGCAAGGACAATATTGATGAGTTTGGGGCTCCCACTCAGTGTAGTCATCCCACCAAACCTGAATTCAGCAGTTCTCACAGACGTGTGGCAGGATTAGATACTTATATTCTTGGCTGTTAAATATTTTACCACCAATTCTAATGTATTCACAGAAGCCTCTGTTCCCAAAGAAATTTTAAACATGGCTGAAGTCTGAGTTTTATACATTTAACGCTGGGTGTTTTTCATATGTAAGTAGATTTCAGTGGTGCACAAGCTGTGTATTATATACGGTACTCGAGTTACAGCACCATAAGTTAGGGAAATGGCAATTATTTGTAGAGTTCAGTCTGTTGTGTGTATTTCTATGTTACTAATACAGGCTGTGTTGCTATGTGCACATTTCCAGCCAACTAAGGATTTACAACTTGCAGGTATGTGATGATCTTGGCACTTACTCTTTGTTTCCTTATGGAGAAAGCAACAAATGCAAAAACTTCAATAAGAACGGAACAAGGGTATAACAAACATCAGGGAAGACACTGGAATACAATTTTTTACTCCAAACGTTTAGACAACGGTGACAGCCATGAACAAGTTCTCTTATTGAGCTAAGTCTAGATCTGGGTCAGGCTAAGTTAACGAAGGACAGGAAGAAATTGGGAAATTCTTAGTCCCAGATGAACAACACATTAGGTAAGTAAGTTTCTTTTACATAGTCAGTCTCTAAGTGTAAAATCCAGCCACTGATACCACTACTCCACTTACGGAACACCAGAAGTGCCCTCCAAATGAGAGTATAATTTTCACAATAAGCTGGTGGTGGTGTGTTTTTTTTTTTTAATCAAAACCATTTGTGTCTCACTGAGAGAGCTGCCAGCTTGACCAACCTCATTTTATTTCTGGAAAGACTCATTATTTCATTTCCAACATCCCGGGACAAAGGGAATCCATTTCAGAAGCGCATTTCGAAGCAGGTTCATGGTGCAAGTGGTACAGTGACACCACCAGCTCCTTCTTTCCCAGGTGAGTCTCCTACCAGTCGCCTCGGCGAGGGGCCTCGGGCAAAACTGGCACTGATGAAGGTGACTGAAGTGCTTGGAATTGCACTGGCAGCCTTTCGTCCGCCGGTACACCCCAAACACCCCGGAGTATAATTTTATTACAAAGCATTGTAATATACAAATATAGTATAAATGTTACAAAGCATTTGGAAGTGGCGTTACATGAGGGGATTTGTACAATTGTCTGGAAGGGCAACAGCTGCCCTCACTCCACCCGAGAGCATCTCGAGAGGGGAGGTCTGCAGCTGTGTGAGGAGGTTTTCTCCCACGTGTTATCCAAGTGTACAAGGGAGACATGCAATATGCAACTTTGCTTCCAAGTTAAGATTTTTCAGAGGGTTTTAGGGTTTGTTTCATACGTTTCAAAGCATGTTCCACGGCTTGGGGAAAGCCTAAATGTGTGCTTAAATACATCTTCACCCTTCCCATGATGGAGGCTATGAATGATCACAGCTATTTAAGACCTGCTCTGCTTTCTGAGAATGATTTTAAAGGGATTGTCAGTGCCTTTAGTGCATTAAATACAACAGCACTAAACTGTTAGTAACCAAACAGACGCGGCAGGAAGGCTCCATGGGTTTATCAAACTTAAGCGAAATAAAACAAACATGTTTTACCATCCCTTCTTACATAACTTACAATGGCAACCAGGCACAGCTCTGGCTCCTGCACGCAACTCACGCTGTTATCCCACGTGTGTGTGGTATTAAGAGCTACCGCTATTTATAAAATCCATGCAGGAACACAGCAGGCAAATCCAGTCCCTACAGCAGAGGTCAGAAGGTGACAGCCTGTGTGCGCCCCGTGGTCTCAGTTCAGGCCGTCTCCTTCAAAGCCATGCCTCAGACTCAGTGCTCTGCCCTCCGGCTCTTTAAGGGCAAAAGCACACAAATAAAAACCCAACAAGATTGCTTTAGCTTCGCTCATTGTAGAGAGCCTCCATTCAACTTTATCTCAGGGCTGCTTACGATCACAGCCTGGACTTTTCTCCCCACCAACACTCAGACTCTGAACAGGTTTCTGCCCCTTGCGCTCAACCTGAACCGCTTGCTGTGAAATCTTTTTGCCACCCACTGAAGCTGTGCAGCCGTCACAAAGGCACTGCCGCGTCCGCCAAGCTGCCCTGAGTTTAAATCAAGCAGGTCCCACTTTGGGGCTCCTCAGCTGTAAGTCACTGAACTGTGCAAAATGGGCGACTCGTGACGTTTGCGACGTGGCCGCGGCGGCGCGTGGCTGGGGCAGAGGAAGAGAAAGCAGGACTGAGCTCGGCGATGCTCTACTGGGACAGTTTGTGCTCCAGTAACATGACACGTGCATACAGGTGCAAAGCGTAAAGAGGTCTGAGGGCAGAGCTTGGCAAAAATCCTTACTCTGGGGAGAGAAGTTGAGCTAAGCACAAACTTCAGCCCCGCTTCCCCCGTACCCAGGCACGGCTGCCTGTCGGACTGGCACAAGCAGTCGCTTGTCTGTGCTTGCCTTCCACTACCGCTCGTTAGCGAGGAAAACAAAGTTGGGTGAACAGAGCTGGCAGGAATCCTACCGCTGCGTTTGCTAAATGGATCCATTAAAACGTAACCAGAGATCACATTGCAGGGCATCATCATAAAATACCATGGGTGACATCTTAGCTGATTCCCAAACAGCACCGCTTCCTCCTCCTCGCTCCCATTGCCTTTGACCCTGGCTGCCACCACGCTGCCGCTCCTCTTGCACCTCTTGTTCACAGTTATCTTGACTTTTGCTTCTCTCTCCAAACGGTTGCCCACTGGGTCCTTTGAAGGCTCATCTTTATCCATCAGTCGCCTGCAGCACGGTACTGCAGTCTCATGCCCAACAGAGGCATCACTACATCTCCAGCACATTTTGGAGCCGTGCAATCTCTCCGAGTTTTTCTGCTTTAGGAAAATAGGACTCCAGGACCTTAGTGTCCCCTTGCCATCCCTACAGAAGCCCTCGGCTTTGCAATTCAGCCTCGATGGAGCACAGGACAGGCTACACGGGTTACACCCGTCTTACTCCTGCCTCACCGATACACATCTAGTAGGAGTTTCTATCATCTCTTGTCTGACTTTCAAATGAACATTTTCCTGCTTTCTGCCCTGCTGCCGCTCCTTGCTCTCCCCAGGGGCTCTCAGGACACAACCACCAAACCACGACTTTGTTCTCTTTCAAGAATTCTTTAAAAGCTTGTGCACATTCCCCTCCCTGCCACCAATGTCCACAAAAGCTTGACAAAAATTGGTAAGGAGCTGGGGAAAGGTTAGTTTTCCAGTTTTACGATCATGACTTGGCTAGGTAGTGTTATCTCATCTCTTCATAGAGTCACAGAATGGTTTGGGTTGGAAGGGACCTTAAAGATCATGTAGTCCCAACCCCCCTGCCATGAGCAGGGACACCTTCCACTAGACCAGGTTGCTCAAAGCCCCATCCAACCTGGCCTTGAACACTGCCAGGGATGGGGCATCCTCAATTTCTCGGGGCAACCTGTTCCAGTGCCTCACCACCCTCACAGTGAAGAATTTCTTCCTTATATCTGATCTAAATCTCCCATCTTTCAGTTTAAAGCCACTACCCCTTGTCCTATCACTCCATGCCCTTGGAAACAGTCCCTCTCCAGCTTTCTTGTAGGCCCCCTTTAGGTACTGGGAGGCTGCAAGAAGGTCTCCCCAGAGCCTTCTCTTCTCCAGGCTGAACAAACCCAACTCTCTCAGCCTGTCTTCATAGGAGAGGTGCTCCAGCCCTCGGATCATTTTCGTGGCCTCCTCTGGACTTGCTCCAGCAGGTCCATGTCTTTCCTGTGCTGAGGGCCCCAGAGCTGGACACAGCACTCCAGGTGGGGTCTCACCAGAGCGGAGTAAAGGGGCAGAATCCCCTCCCTTGACCTGCTGGCCACGCTTCTTTTGATGCAGCCCAGGATACAGTTGGCCTTCTGAGCTGTGAGCGCACATTGCTGGGTCATGTCCAGCTTCTCTTTACTCTTCCTTTTCTGTTCATGTGTGGTTTACTCCCGGTGGTAGATAGGCTGCATGCCTCCTTGTCTCTCTGTGCTCTGGGGTTCTAGACTTCAACATGGGCTTCAAAGCATGAAATTAACCAAGTAAATTATCTCTGCAGGTAACATTATAAACTCCAGAAGAGGCCAAAGCAGCAGCCGCCTTGTGTGGTGCAGGAGAGAAGCAGTTCTCGGCTCCAACCCGGTTCTGGCACAGATTTCTTACGTGCAACTGTCAGTAAAATGAAAAATACAACACCCACTCTGACACACTTAAACAATAAGCTCTCTGGCAGGACAATTCACTCTTTATCCGTAGAGCACCACGTACAGCACGTCCAGAGCTGTTCAACTGTATGGGGAAGCCTTGGCCTCTGCTGGTGCCTCCAGCCACAGCCAACAAAATGAGCAGGTAGGAACACAGGTCAGAGGGGGGTTAGCGGCACTCAGCGAAGAGTTTCTTAGGGAAGCTAAAGATATATGCTAGTCTGTATCATTCTCTAAAAGCCAATATAATATATATAATGGTTTTCAAGACCATTCTGCTCGTGAAATGTATAATAATGAAACCATCTTGATGGAAGAGAATACATATTATATATATAAACAAGCTGCACTTTTAGAAACCTAAATTCTGCTTGGGTTCTAAAGTTTGAGAAGTTTTAATTTCACTCCTTGAGAATAACTATCTAACATACCTTTAAAAATGAGCTGGTTTATTTTAGTTATACTGGAGATAATGGAGGAAAAAAAATAAAAGCTTAAATCCTGTCTAAAATCTGGGAAAAAATCATCTTTGAATGACAGAGCATGATTTTCTTCCAGAAGATTAGCAATAGTTTATTATTCCAAGTATATATTTAGACTGTTCCACTTACACAGTTGCTTTAGTACCAACCCTGTTAAAACCTTTCTGATGGCTGATCACATTCCTAAGCATTTCCAGGCTCCTCCATGTCTTCTGTGACACAAAGTGCCTCTCAGCCCACCGTTTCGGCAGGAGCGCGTACCCACGAGATCCCTTTGCTCGTTCAGACAGGTAACAAGGCACGCGGGTGCAACACTCGGCACTTTCCACTCATTTTTCAACATGCTGCGTGAAGCCACGTGGCCCAAAACGTCAGCAAGGAAAACAGTGCTTTTAGAGCACTTACTCAGTAGCATTCCTGCCGTTTGGGGATTGAAAACATTTATTTTAAAACAGTATGTTTCCTGTTTCTTTGGTGCTGTCCCCTGCTTGTGCTGGCGAGCCGGCCAGTTGGAATTCATCCTGGTAACTGTCAAGTTCACCTCTGCCTAAAGAACAGAAATAAATTGAGATCAACAAGCGCAAGGCAGGAAACAAATACAGGAGGTTCTTAAAGATGCAAGAGAACTTCAGTAACCCTCTTTTGTAGTAAGACGACCCAAGATTGCACAGTAAGTTAAACCAACTTTAAAAAAAATAGTTAAAAGAATGGAGTGACGACACCAACACAGCAGTAACTGTTCTTCGTATTTTCTGCTATAGGCCAGCTACACGAGTACACTTCATTCTCCTATACGTTGTATTTTGACCCAGCAGAACGCTCTGGTTTGTATCTGCGTGAGCTGTCTAGAGCTGTGGCCCTTCTTCTTTGAGGTTTTGTAGGAGGGTTCATGAACGTGCTACGTATGGAAACCCGTGATTGACAAGAAAAACCTGCGTAGTAGCTTAACTCGCCCAGCAGTGTGGAAAAAACGTTAAGAACTTGAGGGTTTTCATATTTTGCAAACAAAAGGAAGTTCATTTCCTCTGTTAGCTCACCATAGCGTTATGTGCAAAAACACGCCTGGAGCTCTTGAAATACCTTTACTTATTTCTGAATCTACCAAATTTATTTGTAGAGCCATCTGGAAAACACTGGCTTTTCATTTACAAGATACTGTGGAGCTTTTCAGAATTGTTTCATAAACCGAATTCTTTAAAAACACCCACACTTACAGAAATCATCAACTGTACTCAAGTCTCAGGACTTTTTTTTGGTGTATTTAAGGAGTATTGACAGGACAGTTAAAACTGCCATATTAATGCATAAATAGGTCATTCTCCATGTGCTAACTTTACCATGTTAATAAATCTAGCAATCAGCAAATGTGCCTAATCCATTACACGTCCCTGTAAGAAACCACAAATACTTAAGTTATGTCCCATTTTAATGCCATCTTGGGGCATTCTAACAGTTTAGAAAATAAAAGGGAGCAAATTCTTAAGTGAAATACAATAAACGTGCGGGCTTAGAACATCTGGAACAGAACTAAGGTGAAAACTGGGAAACGCCAGTGTCCTGGCTGGCAGGTGAACGCACACGGGGACGAGCAGCTCTCACTCACGCCGCCGAGCTAGTTCGTAACAACCGAGAGTTACGGTTCACTCACTGTCTAGGCATCCTGGCAATAAACCGCAACAGAAATGTTAAAATAATAACACTAATAAAAATAAATAAGGATTTGGGCTTATTTTAGCCAAGATGTTTTAACAAAATGCCGCCATTCATTCCTTGGCCTGTGGGGGGATGCCTGTGTGCTCCTATTACATTCCTTAATTGCCTTCATACTTTCTACTATTTGCAACAGTTAGGACTCAATAAACTCAACCCAACTATAAGAATTAATTCCAACAATCATTTGATCTTCTTGTCGCTCTAATACCATACACATAGAGACGACTACCCAAGATCTTTATGGCTACCTTGTCAATGATTCAGTATCTAGAGGTATTCCCTCTGACCCATGCATCATTCTATGTCTTCATTTAGCAAAAAAAGAGATTGTTTTATAAAATGCTCGTTCCTTTCTAATAAACATTAGGTTGTCTAGTACTGGCCTTGGCTGGACTTTCATTTTTGGGGTGTGAAGCACAAACGCCATCCTAGTTGATCCAAGACACCGCTGTCCTTACGGGTATTGTCTCTGCCGTGCTGGCATAATGACAAGTGGAATTGTTCCACGCTTAGTTTTGTCAAAAAAATCTAACGTTGAAACATACAGCTGCTCAGCACCTAAGTGCTCATTTGGTAGCATAATTTTAAAATGTACATGTTCAAGTATACTAAGTACACATTTTTTCAAAGTGCAGCATAGCAAATGCAAGTCTATTTCTAAGTGTTCCTACTGCAAACCTACAGCTACACAAACTTGTGAAAAAATACTGTACCTCACCAAGGTACATCCCCCTACTCCTCCTGATCCCCCATTTAGCAGTCCCAAACTGAGACAACTCAGTAAGGTCACTGTTACAGTGAAGTCCTGAGGCTTCCTTCTTCAAATGATCCCCAAATTACTGTGAGAAAATGTGGCACCACGCATTCTCTAGATGTCCGAATAAAAGAGTTTTAAAGCAACATTTGGGATCTCCATGTCTAAGTAAGAGTTCCCATCATCAAAGCGTGTCAGCCTCAATGTCTTTCAAGACACAGCGATCAGCTCACATATCACCAGTACTCTGGCGAGTGTTGGAGGCTTCGCGGCGCTGACGGATACCCAAGAAACATCTTAAATTGTTACCAGATTCAAACACAGAACACATTTCAGAAGCACGTGCAGCCGGGCAGTCGCTGACAGAGCATCAACAGAACCAGAATTTCCAGTCCAGGGTCTGTACTTCTTCCTCCCTTCCCTCTGATGCGATAAGCAGAAACAAGAGCACGTAAAGAAAGAAATCATTTTTCTCTAAGACAAGATACATGAAACTCTGAACACAAACTTTACACCCACCAGCACGGCATAATTTTTGGCAGGAATAATCACAGTTTAAGGTAGTGTTACAAACACTTCACTGGTTTACCTTTCTGTCTTCCTTCTTCATATATCTGCAATACTGAAGCCAAAGAAAAACAATCAGAACCACTGCACTTGATTTATAGGCGTAGCTCTCCAGCACCCCCCGGTACCCCCAGTGAGTTCAGTCAGTCACTTCCAGCTGTTTTACCCGCCATGTGTAGTCAGTATTTTTTCATCTGGATCTGCAGTAGTGAGCATTGGCATCCATTGCACTCACCGGTATTCAACTCTGTTAGAAATTAAGAATTCCTGTATTAAAAACATCCAGAAAAGCCAATTCTGGGTTTGTGTCTGTGCTTCAGCTTTCGTTTGATATACTTTTCAGTATTAGTAATATCAGCTATGCTACCTGGGATGCCACGGTCCTTTGGTGATCTACTGAGTATTGTGAGCTCCCTGGACCTTTTTTTTTTCTACTTTTATCAGACTTCCCCAAATGACCATTTTAAATTAGCACTGAGAGCTCTCTTGAACTCCTCCCAGCATTTCTCATTGCCAGTTCTGAGCTCCTGTGGCAACAGGCTGCTCAAGTACCACCTTCATGGGATTTTAGCAGCATCGAATCTTTATGCAGAGCATGAGAGAATAAGACTGAAATTGATATTGAATTGAAAATGTAATATATTCCCATAAAAATACTGGTGCCAAGACTGCAGCAGGAGTATATAGAATAGTATTTTCTGTCATTCGGTTTCCAGAAAAGTAGATACACTTTCAAAATACAGATTTCAAAGTATCTAAAGGCATGAGGACGCAAGACGAAGAAATGCGCGTGTTGAAATCCAAGTAGGACAGAACACCATGACAGCAAGCTGAGGCCAAGCAGTCAGCGGCAGTCACTGACGTTAACCCCACTCCGCTCCCACGAGCCAGCGGACCTGCACCATTTACAAACTGGTATAGAAAAAGGAAATAGAAAACGAGAAGTTACCAAAACTCGAGGCCAGGTTGGACGGGGCTCTGGGCAACCTGATCTAGTTGAAGATGTGCCTGCTTACTGCAGGGGGGCTGGACTAGCTGGCCTTTACAGGTCCCTTCCAACCCAAACCATCCTGTGATTCTATGATCCTCACAATTGGCTGTTAGGTCATCTGCAAATACTTCCGATAAGGAACCAAGGAACGGAGCACTGTGTCATCACCTAACAGACAGCTCTAAGTTTACAGACTGAATCGCTACCTTGAGCTGTCATCTCCACACTCACGGTTGCCTTCCTTTTTTCCACAGCACTTGAAATCCCCAAATCCACTGGTTCCTGCAGGGTGGAGGCAGCAGCACTGGCTAGGCCAGCGGCTCTCCTCACTGCTAGCAGAAGTCAAGAACACCCAGGCCTGTGAGCAAACACCTTCTGCCTCTCTTGCACGCTTCGCTGCCAAATTGTTCGTCTCGCAGACAAACAGGAACTGGCTTTTATGCTTGAAGGGTATTTATGTCTTGCATAATTTATTTAAGGTTCTATCCTGCTTCCATCAAGCTCACAAGTAAGCCGTTACACTTATTTCAAAGGTAGAGGGTCCAACTCTGTAGTCGAGGAGCTTCCCTGGACAGACACCCTGTCAGAGGGTGGGCAGGGGCCAACGTCCCTTTTTCCCTCCCTCTCTCTGCTTCCCACCCCCTGTTTGGGGCAGTAAGACGTGCAGGGTGCAGCAGCCCTGCAGAAGAGTTCATGGGGTAAAGGGACAGGACTCAGACCCTCCAGAAAAGCAGCTATCGAGACACAACTCTCTACCACTCCCCAAAAAAAGACCAAGAAGCCAAATAACAGGGGACCATTTTGAAGGGATGGAGAGAAGTAATTCCAAATTAACAATGGTAAATGCAGACGAGCTTTCTGAGGTGGGCCAAAAGGGTCAATTCTTTCAGGAGTATAAAAAGCTTTGCCGAATAACTGGCGCTGCAATTAACCGTACCCATACCAAACCCCGCAGCAGTTGGGCCGGGCTCCATCCCGAGGGGCAGGGTGCCTCACCGCGCAGCACAAGATGCGGCTACAGGAGCATGTGGGTGCCCGGCCTCTGATGCTGTTAAAAGCCTGTTTCCAAGTCAGCACTTCACATGACAAAATATATTGCTTCATATAATAGTATGACCTACAGGGCTACATAACATCGGTGGCCAAGAGAAAGCCGTCATTCAAAACCACAGCATAAGGCTTGCACTTTATGTCTTTACAATGTTTTACTGTATCAGCATCTTTGCTAATGAAGATTTTAACATAGAGATATGCAGTTATGTCCATCTGAATACACAGGACACAAAATAGCTTATGACTGACAACTGGCTAACTAAATTCCACCTAGAAATTAATTCCCACCTTTATTTAGATTTGTCAAATGATTTCCACCGCAACCCCACAGTGTGGGTAAAATCCTACATTCTACTGAAATAATTGCTGAAATTACCCACTGACTGCAGTACGTAATCCCGATACGTCTCTTACTCGAACAAAATGAAATAGTAAAGCAGTACTTGCAGAAGAGGCAGCCAGCGCGTATCCAACAGGAGCACACCTGAAGCACACCGATGGCAAGCACGTGAGTGTTGGAATTCACTTACAGGGAAAAGAAAAAGAAACAAAGAGGAAATCTAGGAACGTGCCAAATGCAAGGAAGTTTATTTTCATATGTTCACAGCAGGATATTCTCCTGCTGCTCAGAAATACTGTACAGCGGGTTTACTATCATCTCTGGATAAAGATGGACGCTTTTCTGCACTTAGGCAGTCTATCTGGATTTTTGCTTTTCATTTACTGGAAAAAATCTGATACAGCTTCCGGAATTAAAGCTTCCCCTGGGGTTAAACAATTCACACGGTGACGATTTCTGAATGCCTGCTGCTTGCACATAGTTCCAATTACATAAGTTTTCTAAAGGTCAAATATGTTTCTTAGCAATGCTGAAGCCAACGTACAGGCATCAAAACCAGCCTAAGAGATTACGTACAGTAACACAAGTCAACCTACCCAATTTCAAGTCTATTATTATTTTTATGACTACACACATGTTCTGCCTGTGCTCTGTGGTCTACGAAATAGCGTTTGCAGTTTACAAAAGCAAGCAATGCTAATTACTTGTTAACATGTGGTTTCCATCTATGTTTATTTTATGGATATTAACCTGAAATTAAGTCAACACAAAAGAAAAAGAAAAGAATCAAGTATTTTCGGAGACAACACAAGCCTGAATCTCCTGAGAGCTGCTGCGTTTTTGCAGAATTTTAAGATACATACATACATTTTTCCCCTCCCATTGCTGTTTAAATTATGTATGTAAAAGAGAGAAACCAACTTTTCGGGAAAAGCATGGCTTTAACTGCAATGGATATTGATTTGTTACGTATCAATCTAATTCAGAAATAAGATAACAGATACAGGTTGCATACTTCAAACACTTCAGTACCAGAAGTCCCATCTCTGCTGCTTTAATTCAGAGACAGTTGGCAGAACGCATCAGAATCCTGCTCAACAGACACCTGAAAGCAAGCGGAGGCAACCAAAAGCTCCCTCACTGCGTTTCTGCATGTAGGACACAAAACTGTCTTCAAGAAATCAAGCGTTAGACAGCCCCAATGACCTTACTCCACTGATTGTGTCAAGATACCAGGAAAGGAGTGGATAAACACCTAAAAAGCAAGTTATATATCGTACTTGCAATGAAATAGGTCTCAGAATCATCCTTTAGTTTCCCACCCCCAGCTACTGGTACTGAACCAAGTCAGGCGCATTACAGGGAGTGCAGAGGGGTCTGAAGCTTTTGGTCCACTCAGTTACAAAACTGTGAATTCCACAGAAACAGGCAACAGGTAGTGACCTGGGAGAAGAAATCTTGAAAGGGCACGTGATCCAGGTGCATCATAGCCATGACACTCGCTGCCCGAGTAGCCTCAAAATAGCACAAAGTAATTTGAAAAGCAACAGATAAGGATGTTGGGCGTAACTTGAATTCACCACAAGTAATAAGAAAGAAGTTAAGAGAAATGTGATTTTTAAATTGAAGCTGCACTTTCAAATAACCAGCAGTAACAAAAGCAAGTGAATCATCTTAATTATCACCAACAGGCTGGTGCAGAACAACCATGGATGCACAGTTGTGGCTGAAGGACATTAACAGTTTGCAAAATATATCATGTGGAAACGTGATACCTCTGGTTGAATAGGATTCATTTCCAGAGATGATTAAGACATCTTCAGCACAGCTGTAACCATATACTAGGGGTTATCTTCCGTACTTCGGAAACTGGTTTTGAACTCCAGGCTAATCCTCTAAACTTGACATTCAAAACTTGTTTTGAAAGAATTACCTATCCACCCTCACACGACAAAATAAAACCAACCCCGCTTAATTCCTTTGCCAGCTATTCTATAACATAGCAATTCTTAAATACTCTTGTGCTGTTTTCAGTTGTAGCCCACATATGTTAACTACGGCACAATTACCAACCACCTCTGACTGCAACGGTCCTCAGAAGGCTGAAGGTAATTGTGTGTGCAGAGCCAGATGCACAGATTGTAGTCTGCCAGTGGAGCAGAATAAGCATAAAGACTCAACCATTTCAGGCGTACAGAGCAATTTTTGCACCACTTAATAGGTATTTGAAGGAATACTAAAACAAAGCTGTCCTAGGGAGACGTCTAAGCATAAAACCTCTCTGCAGAGAGAAACGTTTCTTAAAGGACACACACTAACCTCTAAAAGGTTTTGTTAAAGTTTCCTCGCATTGGTCTGTTACTCCATAACTACAGTCTCAGAAGGCAGTATTCATTTTTGGGTTTTCACATTCCCACTTAGCACGTGATACTAGCTTATTTCAAATGCAGGACTTGGGATTTTAAGCACCACTGGTGTAATTATACCTATTGATTTCGTTAACCCACTGAAGATCTCCCCAGTCTTCCAGGTGCACCCCCCTGAGATGCACTTACCAGGAGAGGACGAAGCTGCTTGCAAGATTCTTGGGTGTTTTCATGCAGGAAATATGCCCTAAATAATGCCAGTTTAACAGTTCTCATACACCTAAAAATTAGCCGCTTGGAATCATATGTTCCTGTTTGGTTGAACACATTTGTATCTTTGCTATGAAAAATACGGCTCTATCAACTGCTTCTTTATGAGCTTGTTATAAACCAGCAATATGACAGTGCAAAAGAATACCTATTTTCTGTTTCATCAAGAAGTAATTCCCTCAGGCATTAAGATGTGACATAAAATCTTTTAATATATTGAGCGATTTCATTAAGTTCTCTGTAAAGAAAGCAAAATCCAGCATGAAATACAAAAGCTTTTAAAACATGCCAGGGAATTTCAGTGGGAAGGTAACAAATTATGCAAGCCACAGGCCTATATTACACATTAAAAATGTTGGCTGAGACATTAAACAACCACAGAAACATTTTTATATAATATGATTTAAGATCTATTGTTCAAGAACTCGAGAGCAAACATTTACTCTTTTCTGATTAATATTAGCAACTCAAAAAAACCCCAAACCAAACCAAGGCATTCATCTGATGACTGAAATACATTCGCAGGTAGAATTCAAGCATCGCAGATCTTTCCACAGAATACCTCCAAATAAAGCACAGCCAAGTACTGCCCGAGAGATTAAGCACACAGGAAAACTCTACTCAGCAGAGATTCCCACTTTCAGAATTTTACTTTTTCCTGCTTTTGAGGGAGCTGTTGTGAACTCTTACTCTCTTCTGCACGGAAGAAGCAACCTTCATAGACGCCTTCTTTGCGAGGGACCTTTCCACAGCTCCGGGTTTCCATAGCAACAGCTGAGCATCCTCTCCACCCGTCAACAGAGACTCATCTGTCAGGCTCCAGCAGAAAGAGCGAACCGTGGCAGAGTGGCCTCCGCAAAGGGTACCCACCAGGCTCAGCCCATCGGTGCCGCAGCTGATGAGGTGAACGTTTCCTGTGGCCGTTCCCCCAACAAGAAAGAGTTTGTCTGCCTTTTCATGGTACAAGCCACCTACCAGGTAATGTAAGCTGTCATTTCCAACGCAGACTGTGTCTCTGACATCCAGAACATGCAGTAGTGTTATTGGTTCTTCAGTATCTAACTGAGCAATGTCCCACCAACAAAATCCCTCATCGTGCGTCATGCAGTAGACCTGTTTATAATCTTTCCCAGACCAGCCAATAAAACTTACTGATGAATCTGAATTGCAAGTTGATATCAAAGCATCATCTTCGTTATCCTTGTTAATGTCGAACACATTAACCAACCCATCAGTTGACCCAGAAACCACCAAATTGGGTTCAATAGGATGAAAACAAATTTTAGTGATATCATCATTGTGACTTTCAGAATAGACTCCCAAAGGTTCTTTAGTTGCGCTGGCGCAGTTTGTAATGCCTCTTGCATCCCAAAACACCAGAAACGTGTCCTTTTCAACTTTCTCTGTTCCAGCACAAATGATGAGATCACTGCAGTTGATATCAAAACTGATGAAAACGTTGGAAGGATAGCCACTAAATATCTGCACAGCTTTCTGAGTTGCTAAACGAATATCCCAACATTTTACTGTACCGTCGCTGCATGCTGAAAACACTACGCTGTCACACGCGTGTGCAAACCTGACTCCATTAAGTATCCCAGGATGGCTACTGTACTCCCGCAGGAAGTTTAATGTTTCCCTGTTATATACCCTAATTGACTTATTGGAACACGAAACTGCCACAAAGCGACTGCTTTCAGATTGAGCAGGTTTGGAAACGTCTATATCCAGTAAGTAAGCAGGTTCCTCACTTAGCGTAGAACGTTTTGCTATGCGCAGGCTAGCAAGCTGCTCCTCAATCTTCTCCACTGCAGTCATGTCAAATGCTGTTCCCAACGTTGTCAGAAACCTGTAATAAATAAAATCCAAGGTGAGTTTTAATTATAACATTCGGAAATAATATTAGCTTTAAAAATATACATGAAAAAGCATCTTGCACAGAGATAATGTATGAAGTCAAAATTCAATTATCCTGATGTCCTACCCGCTACAACTTCATCTACAGAAACAGAGAACCGGAAAGCGCTCCCCGAATTAAGGAGTTCAATCTCTTCTGACTGTAAGCACTACATCATACAATCCCCTTAAAAGATTAAATAGTCTGTCTGTGAATCCTGTGAAAGTCACTTAGCTAAATTTGTGTTATTGTTTTTATAGAGTAAATAGTAAAGTGATGTTCTCCACAAGTGGAAAGAAAATGAAGTCATCACCACTACACCTAAGGAGGAATAATTTTTGTTCTAAAAAGTTGCTAGGAGGCACAGCCCACGAACAGTTGCATCAGTACAACTGCAGGAGACTTCTTAGGTGAACTTCTCTGCTGGGGGACGCGCAAAGCATAGGCAGAGAACAAGACCAAAATTATGTAGAACTAGAGCCTGAAATGGCCAGATGAGATAAATTTTACAAGTATTTAGGTGCCCAATGACGCATATAAACACCTGTCACCATACCACAGACCACCTAAACAGGCTACATGACATCAGTGGAATTCACTGGAATTAAACACCTTTGGCTTTTTCATCAATTCTCCTAAGAATCTAAATGTTTTTTGAGCCTCCTATAAAACCACATAATGCTGGCTCTTAGAGCAACTGATAAAAATCTTCCCTTCAGAGGCAATTCTTGTGCGGCACTGCTGAACCCTCCTGGAAACCCATACTATTTCAGTGATGTACACAAATTCAAATTTTACCAAGCAAAACCAAAATTAAAACATATTCTCTCAATCCTCTCATACATAGATTCTCTTCTAAAAAAATGATGTACCCCTCCCCTGCCCCCCCCCCCCCCCCCCAAGAGATCTCCTTTCTATAACACGAAGGAAAATTCAATTCTGTAATTGCAGTAAAGGCTTTCATCAATTTAGAGTCAGAAAAAGTACTGAAGCATTTAAATTTAAATGAGATATTTACCATCATAAACAATACGTGGTTTTAGTGAGTTCACAAACTACAATCATTTTTAAAAGAAAGATGTAGGTAGGGTATGTTAAGTAAGCATAACCATCCACATGAATGACTTCTGTTAAAATTACAGGTTCAATTAGACTACTCTTCTGTGTTAAAAAAATGAACGTTGAGAGAATCACAGCAGGTTCTAGGGGGGCAACACTCCAGTGACTTCTCACTGGTACAGATATTTCAGGTAATGCAACTAAGGGTAAAGCAGTACTCAAAAATCTCCTTATTTCCTTAAGGACTAGGCCAGCACCCAGTCCTAGTTACCACATGCATGGAAGGACCCTTTTTGAACAAATCCAAAAAGAAATGGAAGAAAAATCAGGCAGACACAGAATGCAAGAAAGTATTCTCATCCCTTCCCAGCTGTCCCATCATAAATTTTTCTGCAAATTCTTCAGGCTGGATTTTTAGGGATGGAATGAGCAAGTTTCCATGTATTACTTGTTTTAGGGTAATAATTTTAATGTTCCATGAGAGACCAGCAACAAAGGAAAAGTTGCTATGACAAAACTGCATTCTGCTTTTTTTGTCTTCTTGATGTTTGTAGTTTCAGGGTTTTGCTTTCCCTCCTCCTATTTGGTACACACAAATATTCATGATGCCATGTGACAAACGAGCAAATTCTTAAAAAACAGCTTAAGTAGGCACACTCATAAAAGCTTAATTCCCAAGTCACAAATAATCTCACTAAGCTATTTGCCTCAGTAATATCCTGACAATGAGGTCCCCAGGTTAATCTTTTACATCAAAGCAACCTTTCAGAGCACATCTACAAGTAATTTTTGCCATAAAACGCAGACATCCTGTGGAAACTCCTTTCCCGTCTGAAGAGAAGAAGTTCAACATGTTTTCTGGCATTACCCTGCGTACAACCCTACCCACAGAGCTGGGTATGTCCTCAAACGGAACAAGCCTTTACTAGAACTATTACATAAAGCGGACTGTCCTCAAAGACTGCTTGCTGCACTGCTCAAACATAAAACTATTAAACTCCCATGCAAATTATTAATTTAAATTTAAGAAATAAAATATTTTAATACTATTAATAAGGACAACTTCTACTTAATCCAATGTACTGAAGAATTACAATGGAAGGATCTATTTAAATACTGTTTCAAAAACACACGCTTGAAGGTGGAGAAAGGCGTTTTCATAAACCAGCTATCCTGTAGTGCTATGGTTACTAAAAAAAAAATGGGTTCTCTCTGTAAACTTTTTGTAAGAAAAATGTAGTTTTCCAGACTGACCTGAATTTCAAGCTCTAAATATTCAGACTTTTTATACTCAAAAGGCCAAGTAAACTCAAAGAGACACGTTCCTGACAAATGTCATCCATTTGGAAAGCAAGCTGCACTTGTTTAAATATTACTGACTTTGATAGAGAATATTATACGATAAGCAGTTTCTACAACACTCATGTCAGAGCTTTTACTGATGGGGAGGGGAGGGCGAGGGAACTCTACAAGTACCCAGAAGTTGTAAAAAGCCAGAGTCTGCAAAAGCATGTTCATTCAGATTTAATAATATTTTCTGGGAAATAAAATTAGCCCAAGAAAGCTCTTAAGCTTTTACCCCCAAATGATACAGGTACAGCTATTCTGAAATATCAGAAAATGCTCTTCATGTTTCCAGATAGATGTGCAATTTGTATCATCAGGAGCTGGAGGATACAGTTTTCAATTCTATTTCCACTGCGACAACTAAGAAGCCTTAAAATTGCATTTGATGGCAGCCAGGTTTTTGCTAAAAACTCAGTAAAATGTCTGCCTTAGTAAGAAAGTCTTCAGACTATTATGAAATTGTGATTGAAGGTTATATAAACAATTCATGCTCAAACTTCAGGGTGTAGCTGCCAGCCCTTCCTTTTCAGAAGGGGAAGTCACTGTTGTATTTTGATGGGAAAGTTTAAATGGCAGGAATAGGATCTGTGTTAAATTTATGAGACAAATAGGAAACAATGGTCTTCCAAACACAATAGAAGATAACTAAGCATTGGACTGCAGCCACCTACAAAGCACATGGTGCTCTGCACTGCAGAAGTGAAGCACTTTTAGTTTAGCACTCCTATGACAACAGAGGTATCTGTTTTGTTACGGTCACCAAGAATCCGTTGGCAAGTCAGTATCTCTGAAACCTAACACAATTTGGACACAGCACAACAGCCAGTTGCGATGATCAATGAGAACAACTGCTCATGCTAATTTGACAAACTGTCTGACACAAAGACTTTGTAGAAGACAGGTTGCTCTTGAACTGTTCCAGTCTCAGAAGAAATGGCAGAGAGCGCACTGGCCAAAAACTCTTCTTTCCCCAAGGTACCTCCTTTGCTCAGAACGTGAGGTAGTTAATTAAATTCAGGCTCTTCACTTATTCCAGCTCACAGTGGCCCATGGTCTGGGTCTACAGTCTCAATACAGACAGAATCCAGGTGATGGTAAGGTGCCAGGAAAACACCTCCACCACTTGGATGACACACGAGTACCTGGCTGAAGGCGTCTGGCTACAGCTAGTCACTTGTGGTTGAAACCGAAGTCCAGTCCCATCCTCAGTGACCGTCATTCCTCGTATGTAACAGCTGCATCTCTCATCTGCATTCACAGCTGCACCCTCTGAACAAGGTAAAGTCACCTTCTACAAATTAACCCTGAAACTTCCGTGTTACTGTATCTAGTCCTCCAGAATGACATCTGTATGATCTTTTCTATGAATTAACTTCACAGTTATATGCAACCCTGCATGTCTCCTTGATATCACAACTACCAGAAACAATAAGCTTCTTGAAGGACACTCAAAACTCATTACATCTTGGGAGCTCAGAATATACAGTACTCTGAAATAACCTAAAATATTTTGACCTCCAGGGCATCCTACAAGGCTCCTTTAAAAAAGAAATAAGTTTGATTTTTAGAGCAGAAGGCACAAAGCGGAAGGGATGCCAAAGAGGAAGGACAGGATTTTCAGATGCCTTTGTTATGTATTTCTCACTAGTGGAGTGCGGAAACAACCATACAGCAAGACTGGAAGCAAACAGCCAGGGGTGCTGAAAGCAGGCCTTTCCAATGACAGAAATGAAAGGTAAGCACCTATCCGCACAAACTAAACATTTAATATTGTCTCAGCATATGCTGCTGTGCTCTTTGTGCAGTATTCCGAACATCGCAGTCTCAACTCCAGCCAACAGGCTCATGAGTCCTCTTTTAATCTAGAAAGTTTTTCAAAAAATACACGAGCAATTCATAAGTTATCTTCCTTCTCCTTTTAGTTGTGTACACAAGATGCTGCCAAATTGCATACTTCTCATTTCCAAAGGGGAATGTTAGCTCAACAATATATAGAAACATAAAATTACCTCTCTGAAAAATACCGTGTAAAATGTGGGAGAAATGGAACTTTGCCTCAAAGATTTAATCAGTACGTAAGAGTAACTTATGTGTAGGAGGGTAGAAACACGTAATAAAAATGAAAACAACCTGTAGTTTTGGCAATCTTCTCCGCAGAGGTCAAATACCAAAAATAGCAAGGGATTTGAACAGCAGTAGATGAAATCTTGCACTGTTCTTTCCTACTATAAACAATGCAAACAGACCCTCCCTTTATTTTCACAATTATTAAAAGTTCAAGAACAAACTAAGAACAAACCTGGAGCTCTGGGCAGTGGAAAGCAATCCATGCATGCAACATGACATGTGGTTTGCATTTTAAAACAAAAATGCAAAGCGCAAGGTTGGCTGAGGAGAACGCATTAGTACGCTGCACTTCACTAATGCAAAATGCCTTCTGAGACCTCTCCTCACTGGCACCACTTCACAACAGAAGATGGATCAGCCAAATGATCTAAGCACTGAGGGGAAGCACAAAACACCCATCAGGCATGCATAATTTCTGCAGGATACAAACTCCTACAGTTGATTTTGTTATTTTACCAAAGCAGAGAGATAAGGTGTTTTTCCAGCATTCCCACAAAGCCATTTTAAGGCAAAGAGAATAGCATTTCGTCTATCAAGCAGGAAGGGAATAAGATGCGCGAGAGGCTACGCTGAAGTGCAGAGACAAGATGTAAACTGCCAAGAGAATTATTTCATCCTTTCAAATCAGCTACATCTAGTTTCCAAACATAAAGCACCGCAAGAAAAAATTCCACGTAATTTTGCATTTGCAGTACAGAGAAAAAAATATTCTATCAAGAGAGCAGAAAGGAAGAAAAAGATAAAACACTGCCACAACTAAGTCTATGGGAAGAGCAAAAAAATCAGGTCTAGCAAACTATCTGCCTTCCATGAAATCAGTTCCATCCTACCCTCCCACCGGTACGGACCTTGGGGGTACAATCCTGTTCAGCAATGGAGAGAAGAGCTGTAGGTGGGACAGAGAACCAAGGAAATGGCCTTAAACAACAATATTGATTAGAGGGAAAAAATAAAGAGTCAGAACTAGGAGAGAACAAAGGGAAAAAGTCACAGGTGCTCAGCACTTTGGGTTCAATAACTTAAAAAAAAGGAAACTACAACTTTTGTGTACTCATCTTTTGGGGGCATAAGCAGATTAATACAGAAACAAAACCTCTTTTGAATATTATGCCAGATATCCATAGAGAGAGAACACAAAACCAACTTTTGCATTTGACCAGAGATAGTTTTAAAAGCATAAATCATAAAAAACATACATTGAATATTTTCATCAAAAGAAAACATTTAAAATCAGTTTTTTGGTGTAAGATTTTGCATTCCAACTAGAAAGACCTATTCTGATTTTGCATCCAACACTGGAAAATATGGTGGAGGCAGGTGAGATCTAGAAAATTTAGGCATGCCTTCAGGTCCAAATTGCAATGAATTAACATTCAAACCTGAGTAACTGAAAGCCTATTGATATAAATTCATGAACCAAAAGAGATGGTAAAGAGCTGCAAAGGACGCAGATGACAAGCCATCGTAAGAAAAATCTATGTGCAGAACAATCCAGTGTACAAGTAAAAAAAAAAATCAAATAAGCCAGAAAACACCATAGAAAACTATAAAAATGCTCAAATTACTAATTTTGGCTTCAAATTTATGTCAAAATTATTAAAATTTGATGCTCAGATAGCTAAACTACCTTCTCTAGAAGAATTTAGGAGACCCTAACATAAAACATGGGCAACACAGTTTCTAAATACTCTAAGAAGCTGTGTCAAACATTATTTCAAACGCGTTTGAGAATTTTCTTTTTTCAATCTTCTCTTTTTATCCAATTCCATGCTAGTGGCACAGACCTACTAACAGAGGAGCAGCAAAGCAAGCTCTCTTGTCACCAAAATCACACTCTGACATGAGCAGCTGGATCCAATTGAGAACTTTCTTGTGAGTGGGAGGTTTCCTCGTAGTGACCTCACCAGGTAGAGGATGTTATTGCATCTAGGTGTTGATGAGGTGGTCATCCAATAAAGGAGACTGCAAAGTAATAAGAGGATAAGAGATGCTCTATTTTACTCTCATGGCTATTCTCAGATCAAGCTGACAGAAGCTGCAGCAGAAGCAATCCTATTTTATAAAGGCAGATCCGAAAGACTCCCAGGCAAAGGTTAAATTACAGAAAGATACTGTAATCAGGACATTTATCTTCTAAATTCTGTATTTTCTCCTTTATTTTTGTAAAGAATACTGTATTTAAAAACACTCTGTGAAAGCTAATCTAAGCCTAAATTGCATGCTCACAGCTTCTGAACAGGTAAACAACAAACTCTGCATCCTCAGGTGGATTCTAGAGAACAGGCAAGAGCTGCCAAGAAAACTTTCCTAGCGCTGCACCTTGGCTTTTGCTCTGGAGCAAGTCTCTGAGATGGGGGTCAAATATGAGGTTTGTGCTTGCTGCTCCTGCCTTCTCCCCGCTCCTCCCAGGCACAAACAGTGCCAACCTGTGCTCCAGCGCAGCACGCCAGCAACATATGGGGTGAGGCATCCAGATCACCTTCTAACAGAAGGGTAAGCATCTACCGGGGAAGACATGGCCCGTTCTGCGACACTCACCCTTTCCCTAACAAACACCTCCTCCTACGATGGGACCCAGGGTAATGGTTAACACCCCCATGAGGAACGGAAGGTGGACGATGCGTGCACCCAACAGCTCCAGAAGACTTCACCGTCTAAGTGCTATGCAAACATCAATGCTCCCAGCACCTTTGCGTCTTCCTGTCTGTCCGTAATGTAACCACGGCTATTCAGCCAATCCACTGCAAAACTTGAAGAGAATCCAAGTCTCAGCTTTCTGCATTTGTGCTTATCTCATCAGACCACAGTGACCACAGAAAAGTCATTTCCTTTCTCTTGTGAGCACCTCCCACTGCAGACACCATATTGACATTACTTTTTGTAATCACAAACATAGGAAAGAAGATATAGAACTAATCAGTCTCTCAATTACATACAGCCAGCAACCACTGAAAATCAGACATGTAGGGTACAATGTTCTCCTGTGCGTAGTATTAAGTTTTTCTCCATTCACATTTCCACAACATAACCATGAGCAGCTAAGAGAAGGTTCATACCTCTCTCTGAACTATTCCTCACACGCCTCCTCACTAACAGCATTTTCTTTTGTTAAAAGATCAAACAGCTTGCCGTTTGACTTGGCACTACAGCTATGCACCAAGATGGTCATCTCACAGGTAAAGAAGACAGAAATAAAGCTATTCATCTGAGTGGATATGAACAACAGCCTGGCCTACAAACACACACTAGTCCTGATTCTGGCAGAACAGCTTACTGAGTAATTCCCAGCAAGATGCAACACTCACTCTTTACTTTCTTAATCATTGAAACAGAGACAGTATTTGCCTAACTTGCAGTACTTGTGTACACAAACATTAATAAGTACAGACAGCAGCAACCTTTCGAAAGAAAAAGCCTTGTTCTAAACATCTACACTACAAGATAAAATGCAAAAGTCACAGTAACACTGCAATGCACCTGCAAATTCCACAACTGAAAAGTGCTTCGATGTCCTTTCAAGTTTGGGATTACATGAAAGGACTCCAAGAGCGATGATTTTCAGGGCCATTTTAAGCTAACAAAACCACCACATGAATGGGCAACCCCAGTGATCCACCCTACAGAGAAAGGTGAAAGGAAAAAATTACGTATGCAGCGGCATGAATAATATAGTGACTCTGAAATAACACCATTTATTTCCTTCAATTTAGACATTGCCATTTGGTACCAACATCCTCATATTAAAAAACCTGAAAATAAGTAAGAAAATCCTTCCCAAATATTAATAAATTTCTCTGAAATTCTTCCAAAGAATTTGTTTCTACACCACAGGAAGCCTGGGAAATTTCAGCCTAAATTTAGCAGCAACCGTAATGGAAGGCTATAAAGACTTAGCTACAGCAGGAAAAATAGCTCCTACTACCACACACTGGTGCCAAAATACCTATAATGAGATAAAATGTTTTATTTACCAGAATATTTTAGAAATTCTTTCACAACAGTAATTTAGCTTAAGTACACTTCGTTACCGGAGCTCATTCTTCAAAACACAACACTATTATGTTTTCAAGACTCTTTTCTTAAAAACCCAAGCTTAAATCAGCTATTACAGCTCTCATCTTCACTAGGGATGTTGCTGGTGATCTGGTAAGAAGATATTCCCCTACATGTGCAGATGTGGCACCAGTATTTTCCGAACACAACATTCGTGTGCTTGGCAATTTTTCACACTACACTAACATCACTGCCTAAGCAATTCTCTGCAGTTCCAGATGTATTGCGCAAGCACAAACATCTGTCAAGCCTAAGCAGGGGAAACGACTTCTCCTCATTTGCTTCCCCGGGAACATGCAGATCACTAAGGTATCTTCGCCAGTCACATCCTACAGCACCCAGTTTTTATATTTAGCTAATCCAGAACATCGCCACGTCAAGGTAATTTGTCAGACCCTCTCCAGTATCAACAACAGCAGAAACTGGAGATCCTTGTGTGCCCATGACAGTTCACAGACTATCAATTTCCAAAACATGCATAGCCTGACAGCCGGAGGCTCTGCTGAATCCTTATCATGCCCTACGCTCAATTTTCAATGCTTTGTAGCAGACAAAAGGAAAAGACGTCATCTAAGTGACAACAGTAGGATGGAAGAGGCTGAAATAAAGGGGTTTAGAGCTATGTTGACTCTATTCCTGTTCAAGAGAATTTACTTTTCAGTCTCCATAAAAGATGCTAAGGCATCAAGTATGTGCACATTGTACCCATGCAAGGCACTCTCTTCAGCTCTTAGTTTTCAAGAGCCTTTAGACAGTGTTTACACTTGAACCACCCGCAGCACTCCAGTACTAGCTTCACCAATGCCATGCACAGATAAAAAAATCATTTTTCCCTTTTTACAACATCCAAGTGCACAGTGATTTTCTACCATACTGCGCTGGAAGTTCATGTTCAACTGCTTTTTTACTATGAGAGTGATTTAGGACTCAGTCGTAAGAAACGAAATCACGAAAGGGAAGGACAAAAGAGCAAGTATGTAGGTATCATCTACCACTTTCTGATGAAGAGACCTACTGTATGCAACAACACAGACAATCCCTGCTGGCAAATCACAATAAAAACTATATGCTTTTGTTAGCACCCACGAACCCCCAAGACCTGGATGGGGAATTTATTTTTCTGGAGATCCACAAAGACCTTTCCAACATCTTCGGCAGACAGCGTTGCCCCAAAACAAGACAAGGATAAAAAGCAAAGTCAAGAGCTTCACGCATTTTCATAACCCTGCTCTCAAGCTACGTTTGTTCTCAATGCTTTAGTCAATCCACATTTTGCAGGGACATAGCAGGTTGCCAGCAGGGCTCTCTGCTGAAGCCATCCTCTTGATAACCATAATCGAGTGCAGAGGAGGATGGGTTAGATGATCCAGGGAATGGACTGTTTATTTTACAAGAAGTAGCTGGGATGCTTTGCCTTGTATAGCTTGGCAAAGACAGAGACTGAAAGGGGATACGATTACTATCTACAAATACATCAAAGGAATAAATGCTGAGGAGGGAGGGGAGCTACTCAAGAACAATACTGGCACAACAGTTTAAGAGCATAAACTGACCATAAATAAAATTTAGAGGAGAAATTATAAAGTTTATCTTTCAAAATAGTTTCTAATTAGAACAGCGGGGGCAAAAACTTTGACTGTCTTCATCTACTTTTATAACCGCATCAGCCTGGCACCCACAACTGCCCTTGCACAGCAAAGAACACAAATAGGAAGGCAGACTGAAAAACAAGCAACTATGAGATAAGCTGGCTCATCATTTCTCTCTGGAAGATACCACATTGCCAGACAGACAATAGCAAGAGACAGCATTTGCTTACTGCATAGTTTCAAAAGCAGTATTAAGGCCGTAGTAAGAGGGTACGTATGTGCACAGAGAGAATGCAACTTGCAGTGTAAGGTGGCTTCCTCTCTCCACGCCCCTGAAACTGTCGTGATGAAAGTCTAAGGACCTGAGTGTGCCCCTCCAAACAGCCGCATCCTTTTGCAAAGGCTGTTGTGCGGAAAATGCAATGCCTCCCTCTCAAATTTCAATGTTTATCAGTCACTGCAACGGAGAACTGAGGACTTTGTCCTGCAGTGACTGCATCTCTCAGTGCAACATAAACATGGCATCAGCGTAGCTGAGGACACGTGCACTAAGGCAGTCTCACAGCGAGCTGGAAGTTACAAGGGTGTCCGACAGCCAGAAGCTGTTATTTCGCACTCAGCCCACTTGATGTCACTAATGACCACCACTCACGAGCAGCTCAATCACTCTTCGAGGAGCTGCAGAGTCACAGATTTAGACCACGCAACTCAAAAGGAGAGCGCTTACTCTTTTTATTACATTTATATATTCCTACACTGATTTT
Source organism: Phoenicopterus ruber ruber (assembly GCA_009819775.1). Taxonomy (NCBI): domain Eukaryota; kingdom Metazoa; phylum Chordata; class Aves; order Phoenicopteriformes; family Phoenicopteridae; genus Phoenicopterus; species Phoenicopterus ruber. Next base: position 8,770,104 of record CM020219.1, read on the forward strand.
AATCAGTTACGATAAGCTGATTGTCTCCTCTAACAGAGTGACATTCAAGGAAACAAAAACTTAATTTGCAGTGCAAGGCATAGGAAATAAGCCTGAAGTACTGCAAAGAAGGTTATTAAGGTACCAGTGTTTTTTTCTTCCTTTTAAAAGCCTCAGATCCTCAAATCAGACTATTAATCAAAAATTACAGCCTTCACTTACAAGTGTCTAGCACAAAAACTGGAGAAGAGAAAAACCCCAAATTCAACTACACTGTAACTTTTTCTTTCTGATCTGTCAAAGAGATTAAAAATAAGTTACATGCTCTTATTTAAAATCTCACTTTGGGGAATTCAATTCAGAGCTTTTGATCTTTCAGACTTCACGACAACACAAGATGCGACTCTGGTATTTCCATGCACCGCACACAGAGGCGTACAGGGCACAACTGACTTTTGTGCGTTTGTATGTGCTCTTTAAGCATCCAGCAAGTGTCAAGTCCAGAAACAACCATCACTAAATTTTCCCAGGGAAGGGGGGCGAGGGACAAACCAAATCCAGCAACTAAAAAGCCCTTCCTCTCTCAATCTGTTACACTCACATCTGGCTCCTATGAACATTCCTGAAGCAGGAACATCCAATACACATACATGGAAATAGTTACCCAAGACATTAAACCACTAGAATTAATTTTTCCTTAGATCTATTTTTCCCCTTTTCAAAACCGAGTCATGTACTTCCTTAGATATATTGACAGATATTGAGGAAACTAAAATCAACTTCACTTACCTCAAAAAAATCCTCCACAAACCATATACAAAACTCAAGTAACTCAGGTTTGCTAGTGAAAGGGCTGTGTGTTTCTAAACAAGAATTTTTGCTTCCACAGCCATCTGCTTGTCCCTTTTGATTCACAAAGGAATAAAGCGCCTAACTCCAGCTCTCAGTCATTCTCATAGCAACAAACATACACAAACGCTTATTACGAAAAGATCCTCAAATTATTGAAAAGTGATCAATATCTGAAGCTTCCTATTCCAGGTACTGCCAGCACGTAACTCCACCTAGCAAACAGTTTGCCAATTTTAGTTAAATGCTAGGTTGTCTTTTCACCAATTTAACTGCTTACCAATTGTCCAGCACTTTTACATCACCTTCTTTTTAACGAGAAGCTGAGCAATGATTTTGCCTTGAAATAACAGGCATGGGAAAAAAGAAAGACCGCTGTAGTTATGGCTAGCTGCAGAGAGAGGTGCAAGTGAAAAGTTGATTAACAACTAAAAAAAAAACAAAACAAAAAAAAAGATGAAGATTCTGCTGAAGAAAAAAAAAAAAAGAAGTTGCAAGAAAGATGACTAACGATAGAGCAAAAAAATAATTTCACTTTAAGGCTAATTTTTTTGAATCAGTTAGTTTAATCCAGCATAAGAACTATGAGTGTTTTAATGCACCTGTTTTTTCACAGATAAGATTTAGTTGCTGTATTAAATGAAGGATTTCCAGAACCCTTTAGTTTTGATTTGTCATTAAGGTTTCATTTAGCTGGAAAACTAGAGAATTAAAGAAAAACAGGAAGTGCCCTTATAAGGCCATAGTGAAGTCATAAAACAAGTCTCAAAGAGCAAAACAATAGGGACTAAGAGGTTTTAAAATACTTTCATTCCTCTATCTGTTGCAACTTTTAGTCTGAAACTAAACATTAAGGTCAGCTCAAAACATTTTCAACAATACAAATAATGTAATAAAAAATAGTAACAAAAATCTGAGAATATTAACAGTCTGCAAGAAGTGCCTTCAGATTAATATGAAAAGGAAAGATAAATTTATGTAAACTCTGTAAAGGGCATAAACAAGAGTGCAGATGGTTTATCTTGCAAAGGAGATCAGACTAGATAACGCAGTAGTCCTTCTGCACTTAAACACCTGACATAATGAAACAGAATAAAAACTATCAGACTGAAGAGTTTTAAAGAAAACATTAATGTGAACTTGTTAAAATAGACAGCTGTGCAATATTTGCTTACTCAAATATCCTGTAAGGCCTAGAAACAGGACAGAAAACACATTCTATGCTGGGACCTTCAGATCAGCCTAATGAAATTACTCAGTATTTGTCCTGCAATTTGAGCATGATTTTTTCAGCACTAAAGGTTGGCTTACTTTCTTCTTCCAGTGAGCTGTCCACCCCCATCTCCTGCTTTGTTCTCACTGAAATATTTTGTTGAAACTTGCATCAAAGTACCAGCTCAGGCAAAAATACATCAGAGAAACAATTCATCCAAACTACTGAAATTTAATCCGAAGGCAACATTTCGGCATCAGACATCCTTCACTCCCACTCTAAAGCTTTCTCTACCAAAGCAACCATCTTCTACGCACAATTTCACAATCCCTCCCTCTCCCATTTATTTTAGAAGCTAATACAACACTCTGGTCAGTCACGTCCATGCACCAAGTTACCTCCACATACATTTAACTAACCAGCCCTAAATTAAACGCTCTAAGCCTCTTCACAGACTGCACTGAACACGTCCCATCCCTACATGCTGACTGCATCAGCCCCACAAATGAACAAACATGCTTCTGCCAGATCTGAACCAGCACCAGCTCCGCTTGGTTTGTAGGTGCGAAGTGCTGCAGTAGAGCTGTCCTTTCCCGGGGCTTCAACAGCCACAAGCGGGAAGAAGGGAACAGTCTCGGGGCAGCTTTTGAGGGCAAGAAAGGGGAAGGAAAAGGAAGTGGCAGGAGGAAATAAGAGAGGAAAATGCACCAGCAAGAATTTATGTAATCCCTCTGCTAAAGGAAAAAAGATAGTACAGGAACATGAGAAGGGGAAGAGCTAAGGGAGAAGTGGACAGTGGGTCAGGCTCAAGTCTGAAGAGGGCAAAGGCATGTTTGAAGTTGAACTTCCTAACCCAACACAGCTATAGGCCACACGCTCTTTTCCTGCCTTTCTAATGTCCTCCATTGTCCATCTTGCATCTAAACTGCTTGCAAGTCACAAAGCACACATCTCCAAAACCTGGCCTTGCCAATCTCCGATTCACAAGTCTCAACACTCTTTTTTTATGTCTGCTGTGAAACCCACGAACAGACTTGTCATCACACAGGAGAAGCTGACCCACCCAGAAGACGTCTTTTCACTCATCGATTAAAACCAAGTTCTAGAAGTCTGCACAGGTGACTTCACATCAACACAGCTAATCAGCATGGTACTGCTGATTTCCTTCTGCTTTGCGTTTTTTCAGAAAAGCTCAGAAATCTCATTATTTGTATAGTTACAGTAAAAGCATGTCAAAGCTGCAGAACCCAGCTGGGAAGTGCTGCCAGCACATAACAACAATCTGGTTTTACAGGAGACTTCCCACGCAGTCAGGTACAGACCAGATCCTAGGGCTGCTCAGCGAAGGACTCTTGTCCCCAAGACTGACACAGTGAAAGAAAAAAAAAATTACAAAATCATCTTATACTTAGGGCATTTAAAAAACTACCTGAACATCACTGATCATCCCATGTACAGCAGAACTCTTATGGGGCAAAAAAGAAGGTAACTGTTTCCAAAAAGTCTGAGAACACACAAGAAATAGCTAGGCCCCACGTCACTGTCTACGTACGCAGCGGCTGCCGAGGAGTCCTAGGCCCACCTTCCCTACAGGGCTCTTCCTTGACCCCATGAAAAGATAATTGGAGGAAAATGCAAATATCATACTCTTTAAACAAATAGAAACCAACATATAAAATTTAAACAAGCATTATGTAAAATTAGCAACTAGAAAGCAATCCTTGGGATATACATGAACAGAAAACTTTTCAGTTACTCCAATGACAATTATAGGAGCTGCTCTGCACACACACTTCACTGAATCTGACAATTGCTCTCAATCAGGAAACCCATTTAAAGTATTAGGAAAAAGGCATTAACGTAGCTTAGTTCTGAGAACAAAGGTTTTACAGACCCAAAACCCAGAAAACTAAGAAAAGACCTTGTGTTCCCAAATTCTTCCAAATACACAATACTAGGGAAAATGAATTTGGAATTATAGAATTGTAACCAGTATGAGTCAGTAACATAACACAGCACTGGTAATTCCACTCCCTGTATCTTGTAGGAAAAAGTTCATTCTCCAACATAGCATATTTTGAAATACCTGTTGGTTATGTAAAATATTTAAGGATACACACGTTACAGCTTTAGCAGTAGTTTCTCTTTTTTTTTTTTCGAAAACATAAAAAAAGTTTCTTTTCACTTTTTCCCAGGTGAATAGAAGAACCAAACAAAAAACCCAAATCAAAACTTTTATTTCTTCTTCTGACCTTTTCCACATCTTTTTGTTTTTAGACTGTTACTATTATTAAAAAAGATCTCCATCTTCACCAAACCCAGGTGAGGTCAGTTGGTACTTACCAGTGTAGCTTCTTAATAAACGTATTTTATCTGCCAATACAAGTCCTAACTTTAACCCGGACAGCCCATAAGAGGCCAGTCACAACTCTAATCAGATGTGCCTGACCAAATTAGCAATATACCGACCCAATCCTCATGCCAGGCTCAATCCTAGCCCACTCTCTCCCAGACACAGCATCAAAGCTAGAAAGGGTGACCAGGCCAGTGCCAACCCTCCACCAGCCCTCTGCCTCCTCTCCAGAGTACTTTACTTTGAGAGCACAGTTAGTCTTTCTAAGCTTCCAGGCTTCGCTGAGTAACAGGATAAACTCACAGTGTAAGTTGAGAGCTTTTATTCACGCTTTACCAGCAACACAGACAGCATCACTATCAGCAAAGCAGGAGGTGCTTCAGTTTAGCCTAACAGAAAAAAGAAGAGACAGAGGTGAGGGAAGGAAACTTGAGGAGCCCTCCTTTCTCCTCCCTACCGCACAGGGCACTACATACCCCAAGAGATGTCCGACCGCGATGCACGGGGCTGGTCAGGACAGGGGCATCTCTGGGCGGTTGCTCTCCCAGCCCAAACCACGCGCCGTGGGACACCCCTGTCCTCCCCCACCACAAACGCCACAGGGCCCCCGCCCCAGCCTCAACAGAGGGGACCCCTCTCCTCCCCCAACAACTCTCCACAGAGGACCCCCCACCCTGGCCCAGCCCCTCCCCAAAGACGATCCCCCTCAGAGGCACCCCCCTCTTCGCCCCTCCCCACAGCAAAGCCCACACGGCAGACACTGCCCTGCCCGCGGCGGCCCTTACCCCGGCCCGGCCCGGCTCCTCCCGGGGGTCCTCACCCGGGGTCCTCAGAGCCGCCCCCTCCCGCCCCGCCGCGCACCACGGCCGACGGCCGGCGGCCACCGCGTGCGCGCCGCGTCGCCCCGTCCCCCGTAGACCCCGCCCCCGGAGCCCTCCCCAGCCGTTCCATTGGCTGCTCCGGCCGCTTCGCCGGCAGCCATCTTCCCTCCTTGGTGGAGGGGAAAGGAAGCGACACAGAGGAAGGGGATTGGTGCAGGCGGCGGAGGGGGCGTGGCCGCCTGATCTTCAATCGCCACAACTTTATTGGCTCCCGGCGGCGGCGCGCCGCACACGGAGAGCCCCGCCCACCGTTGCCATGGCACCGGGGGGCGGAGCCTTCCCCGCTGGGCTGCGCCGAACCGCCGCCATTAGCGGTCCTGAAAGGGGGAGGGGCGGCTGGCGCTGCGGGGAGCGGCCTGCGCGGCTCCAGCCGGGCCGCGGGCCCGGGGCGGGTGCCAGGCCGCGGCCTGCACCTTCCGACGCAGCCCGGGCTGCCGGCGGCGAGTAGGGCCTGACGGCAGGAGGCGTGCCTGCGCTCGGACATCGCGCTGGTTCGCTGGCACCGGCCCCGAGAATCGCGAGAAGAAAATGGTCTCACGTTCGGCATCGTAGAGTGCAACAGAGTTGCCCAAAAGGCGAGCGGGCGAGCAGAGAATTTGCTCCGTGGCACATGAGATCAGATTTGGTCAACTGGATTAGGGACTGATTAGGGGTGTTCGTGGAGCCGTGCCGGTGTGCCACAGAGCTGCCGCTCTCCAGGAAAGCGGGAACAGAAAGAGGGATTATTTCCTGGGAGGGATCCAAACAAGAAGAGGGAGAAGAAGGTTAATTAGGTTTCCATTCCCCTCAGCTTGCTGTTACATTTTTCCAGATCCTTATTTTTCCCAGTTAAAGTTTCAAATATTTTTTTTTGCCTTTTTTTACTTACAATTTAATAGGCTAGCACATACAGGTTATTAGAAGAAGGATAGCATACTTAACATTTGCTTCTTTTAACTTCTTATTTAATATTGCCCAAAGTGTTAGAATTCAAAATTCCTTGTTCTATTCTTAATTTACTGTTCTGCATTGAAGTTTGTTTGGCTGTCATGGTTTAACCCCAGGCAGCAACTAAGCACCACGCAGCCACTCGCTCGCTCCTCCCCCACAGCGGGATGGGGGAGAGAATCAGAAGAGCAGAAGTGAGAAAAGTCGTGGGTTGAGATAAAGACAGTGTAATAGGGAAAGCAAAAGCCACGCATGCAAGCAAAGCAAAACAAGGAATTCATTCACCACTTCCCATGGGCAGGCAGGTGTTCAGCCATCTCCAGGAAAGCAGGGCTCCATCATGTGTAACAGTTACTTGGGAAGACAAAATTTCATCACTCTGAACGTCCCCCCCCTTCCTTCTTCCCCCAGCTTTACATGCTGAGCGTGACATCATACAATATGAAATATCCCTTTGGTCAATTGGGGTCAGCTGTCCCAGCTGTGTCCCCTCCCAACTCCTTGTGCACCCCCAGCCTCCTCGCTGGTGGGGTGGCGTGAGGAGCAGACCAGGCCTTGACTCTGTGTAAGCCCTGTTCAGCACTAACGAAAACATCCCTGAATTATCAACATTGTTTTCAGCACAAAACCAAAACGCAGCCTCATGCTAGCTACTGTGAAGAAAACTAACTCTATCCCAGCCAAAACCAGCACATTCTCTACCCATTATTCCATACCATTTACGTCATGCTATCTCACACTATCCAATACATTCTCATTACCCACCACCCCCCTTCCCAACCTTTGATATAATACACAGATATCATTCTTTTAGTCTATGGACCACCCCTGTGAAATGTCTGCAAAATGTCCATAAAATGTCCATAAATGTCCACAAAATGTCTGTTGAGTTCATTTAGTCCATGACCTCGGGCTCCATCTGTTATGGTGGTCACTCAGGACACGAGACATGGTGTGTTGCATGGAACTACTGGGCACCAAAGCCAGCTCAGGTCACTGCTGCACTTGCACTGCTTCTTGTAAGGCTTGTCCTCCATTGGTTCAGGTGGTTCCTGCTATAGCAATTCCCATAACATGCAACTCAAATCCCAGGTTACAACAATTTAAAGATATTTCCATTACAATCCCCGCCACTGATCCCTTTGGACCACACCACTGGGTTTAACATTGCAATGAACTCCTCCTCTTGCCCCTGCTCTGGCTTGGACTTATGCACAGACTGCAGTCCCTTAGGGGGGTACCTGCTCCAGGTGGAGCCTTATCTATGAGCCACAGTCTCTCCAGGGGTACACCTGCCGCGGCATAGACTTATCCACAGCCACAGTCCCTTCAGAAGTAAACCTGCTCCAACATGGCCTTACCCGTGGCTGCTGTCCCTCCAGGGGTGTACCTGCTCTGTCATGGGCTTATCCATGGCTACACGCTTTGAGGTGCTCCAGCATGACCTCATGCACAGACACTGATGCTTCAGGGTGTACCTGCTGCAGCATGGACTTATTCACAGCCACAGATGCTTCAAGGTGAACCTTCTCTAGTGTGGACTTATCCTAGGTGAACCTTATCTAGTGTGGAGGGCCACAGTCCCTCCAGAGGTATACCTGCTGCGGCACAGACATAACCACGGCCACAGACGCTTCAAGATGTACCTGCTCTGGCATGGGTTTATCCACGGCCACAGACACTTCAGGGTGTCCTGCTCCTGCATGGACTCATCCACAGGTCATGGTCCCTTCGACTCGAGTTCACACTGGAGTTCCAGCCTGTCCAGTACAGCAGCACAGAAACAGCAGCGATGCCCTGGCCATCTGCCAGCCCAGGCACGTGGCCATTGCTGTTATCACAATGTTCCCAGGCACAGCGGAGTAAGAGGATAAGCGGTACAGCAAGCAGCGAAAGCAAAAAGCAGCCACTAACAAGCACTAGACTCTAATATACAGTGAGGCAAGCAAGCCTCATGGCAAGCACAGGAGCCTGCTCGTTATTAGCTAAACAGCAATAACAGCTATAAATTCAATCTAGAACATTCCAATCAAATCTGTCATTATCTTGAACCCTTCGAGCCCCATGTTGGGCACCAAAAAGGATTGTCGTGGTTTAACCCCAGCTGGCAACTGAGCATCACACAGCCACTTGCTCACTCGCCCCCAGTGGAATGGGGGAGAGAACTGGAAGAGTAAAAGTGAGAAAACTCGTGGGTTGAGATAAAGACAGTTTAATAGGGAAAGCAAAAGCCGCGCGCACAAGCAAAGCAAAACAAGGAATTCAGTCACTGCTTCCCAGGCCCCAATTGCAGAGTATTGCATTAGTCCATTATCTTAGATGGATGTTATTCAGTGAGAAAAGTAATTTATACCTTTATTTTTGTACCAATTAAAATCAGATTTGTCATCTTTTCTGATAAATGCTGTAAGTTGTGGTAAATAATATTACCAATATCATAGATAAATAAGTAAATTATTTCAAGAAGTATTTTTAAACATGCAAATACTTTCATCAGGTTAGTTTCTACTGCCATTTTTTAAATTAAAAACTAAACATTTGAGTTGACTATATATTTTTCTAGCAAGATAAAAAAGAGCTTTATCTAAACCCAATAATGTGGTCAAGTCACATGGATAATAACCACAGAACATCTATAAAAAACACGACTTGTACCTCAATTTAATGGCCTTCTTAACTCTGACATGTAATGAAAGCAGTAAGTCAATCACAAGATACTTCGAAGTACTGACAATTTGACAGTTGCCTGCCATTAGTAGTGTGCAAAATTTTAATTAATTTTACATGCTCCAGTATAACTACTGTTATTTTTATTACTGCAGCTATTTATGTACCTACTGACACAATAATCTTTCAATGAGTAGAGAGTACCCTTCTTCCAACCAGAACAATTCTATGATTCTATGATTCTGTGATCACTGCAGTACCGTGAGACAGCCGACTTGTATTTCACAGATGCATTGATGACTCACCTCAATTTCAGATTAAAGTCTGCTCTCTAAATAGTTTATTAGGACCAGATATTAATACGGCTGTTTGTATTCGTGAGGAGTCACAGGTGCACAGCTCACAGAAGCCTCTTAGCCAAGCAGGTATCACAGAAGACAGACCAATTCACCAAGTGCCATGAAAAAGTGCCCTTTTTTGTTTATTTTTGCTTCTTAACAATTATTTTGGTGGCCATTTTTTTTTTTCCTGCACGGTGCATTGAAGACAGAAAAACATCTAAGCACATGACATCAAAGCACAAAGACCCAAATTACGTGCTTATTGTTTTCACAGTCAATACCTTCCATCACTGTTGTGAAGCCTGGTCCTGCTGAAGTCTTCTCGCCCAGGACTAATCACTGCTCAAATCAGTGAGAGATGTTCTGAAAATTTCAAAACAAGATGTATATGATTTTGTTGCAGACAATATTGAATTTAACATAATATACATTATAATACTTAAGGCTGTATTGTAAATGTCAATATTTCAATGAGAAATATTTTTAGTTGGTAGCTATTCATCTGAGTTTCCTGGGGCGGTTAGTGTTGCCACAAATTCAACAAATACCTTCTGTTCATTGTTCACGTAGTAAAGACAGCTGCGACATCAACTGGAATGACATACTTGTACAGCCACGGAGTTCGTATTCAGTACTCCCAGATGAATCCAGCCATATTAACAGAAAGTACAATTTTCTTGATAGCACACCAACGCTGCTGAGTCACAGTATATATTAGGTAGAAATGCATCTGTGAAGTTTGCCACAGTAATTGCATGGCAGTTGCTCCAGAGATCACTTGTAACTCTTGACAGTTACTTTACAGACAGAACTTAAAACAAAAGACATTTTTAGAAAGGAATCTTTATGATCCCCACCTTAAAACAAAGTGAAGGTGTCTAAACAAGTCTGAGTTTCAGTGTCATGTACTCTAGGACTAAGGTCAAGTACTCGAACAGTGAGTTCTCTAGAACAAGAATTTTTTGCTGTGTGTTTGCATAATGCCACAGCATGTGTTGTGACACAACCGTCCCCAAGTGTGACCAGCAACTTCTGGGCGCTACCATAATGCACCACAAATTTTTTGCTTCTTGCTTGCTTGCTTTCTTTTTTTTTTTTTTTTTTTTTTTTTTTTTTTTTTTTTGGCTTGGGTTGCATTGTGTCAAATGCAGGTCAGTGAGAAGTGTTTCTTCCCCCCAGCAAAGTTAAGTTAAAAAAAAGGAAGGGGGAATGAAAGCACTGTTATTTTTAGTCATTTTATGTATAGCGTTCAAAGCAGAGAAAGCAATGAGAGTATCTAGATGTAGCTGGAATTACTTTTTCTAAGGTGCCGTTTCATAAATAATGTTTGTAGGGCTTGATAATTCTGAATGTTGCTTGTTGCAGTTTAACTGGAACTATTCAGGCAAGGTCTATCAAATCAAGCAGTTGTACCCTAACTACTTGGCTGTCTATCTAGCATGTCAGGGTTATTTATGTGGCAGTATATTTTGGCCACCTATGCCAACTTTTACAGTAAAGCAATTTGTAATTAACTTGTATCTGCGTGTAAATGAAGTATTACATACCAGGGATCAATGAATGCAATTCCATCAGCAGATTCCTGCAGCTGAAGTAGTAGAAGGTAATGTGATTTGCTGGAGAAAGAGGGGCTTATTCTGAACATCTTTGAAAGTTACAGCTCATTGGATTGTTTCACTTTCCAGTTCTCATCTGTTTGGGGTAGGGGGGCGGGGGGCGTTCGCAAACTTCTCACCATCACTTTTTGCAATTCTACCTGCAGAACTTGACACAAAATGTAGAAATGAGGCAAATTTATTATGACTGATGATTATCAAGTTCCTGGATTTGTTGAAGGTACTTTAATGCTTAATTGCCACTTAGTGCTGAATAAGCACTTAAAAAAACCAAAATCAAATGTTGATTAAATCATAAACTCTAATTACATAATACAAGAAAAGGAAGTTCTGATTGCAAAGTCAAGTTGTTGGATAAGGACACCATTTTTTAGAGGTCAGCTCAGAGTTAATAGCTTCTGACTTCAGAGAACCTAAGCTAACTTTCCGCATCCTGCGGTAAAGGAACCGTGTCCATCATCTCTCTGCTGCAGCAATTCTTAATTTTAATAATGCTACTGTTGGTAACAATGCTCACAATTTCTCATGACCTGCACAGAGAGCCAGTTTAAGATTTTATATTTGATCCTGAAGAAAATTAGGCCATGCACTGTGGGCTCCTCCTCAGCCTTCCCAACTGTTCTCTGTAACTGTCTCTAAACGGCCGAGTGGATGTTCCAGGCATAGTTCAGGTAGGGAAAATAAACTGCAGACAACTATTTCTGTTTTCCTGGTCATCCTCTCTTTCTGAACACCCATGCTAGGGGTGTACGTGTTGAGATTTGGTTTTTTTATTGGCAATTTTGTTAGTGGCAAGAATTCCTTACTCCTCCCTGAAGCAGAAAGATCAAACTGGAGGTTCCAGCAGGAGCCTTCCATCTGAGTGGTAGCGGGAGGCACCCAAAGTGCACAGTTCCTCTAATGGCATTCTCAGATCTTTTTGTGTTTGTACAGAGACTAAACAGGACAGCCTAGCTTGAGCCATTACCCTTCTTTCTGGCTTTTCCCAAGAACCTCAGTATTAAGCCAACACATTACCGTGTGAGGTTACTGAATACAGGACAGACGTGCATTATGAAGCAGCTCAAATCTACTGCCTATTGACTTTTTGGGGGGCAATTTCTTAAGAGCATGGATTTATTTGTCAGATTCCATATGCTGTATACTTTTTTGTTGTGGTGGTACCATTTTTATCTTTGCTTCAAGCTCCGGTTTTCTAACTCCAATTGAAATCGGTTGACACCGAGATCAATTACAGAAGACTAGCCCCTCAAAAGTCCAAGAGAAGCACTGGGCCATCAGACCAGATACACATTTCAGAACTGCTGTATCATAGATACAGTGTTTGCATAACTACTGAAGTGTCTTGTATATAAATTTTGAAATAGACATTTATTTGTATTGACAAGAAAGAAATCTCAGCAACCAGATGTTTAAAAAAGATGCCTGGATATGCCTCTAAGTGAAAAGAGCCAAACCTGACCATAAGAATTTTTTATTTTTCTTTCAATTATACATTAGTGAGGTTACTCAGCCTGAAGTCTAAACACAATCCCAATACTGTCACAAGGCCAGTGCATCAGGAAAGAACAGAACTGCTGCTGCAAGACAAGCACAATGCAGTGCTAATTAGCACTGGTATGAAATCAGTCTGAATGCTAAACTGGTTGACTTTGTGCTTTTATCACTGCCTTAAAGATGTTGGCAACTTTTACTCCTTCAAACCTCATTAAAAATTATCAGAGACAGCGTTATGTCCTATAAACATCAGCCCAGAGAAAATATTCTGACTCTTAAAGCAGCAAGTGTCAGTTGCAATAACCGCTAAGCAATTAGCAGCCATTACAGCATGAATAATGCTGTAAACAGTAAATCACCAAAAATGAATAATTAAAGTACATGCTGCGTACAGTGGAAGCACAGGTAACAGCCTCTCTAAATTTTCAGTTTAAAAATCTTTGCAGGTTAGTAGAAATCTGGGTCATCATGTTCTGAAATTTAATCATTCTGTACGAGGCAAACGTGATTACATCCCTTTGCTTAACAGCATGAGATTAGCAATTGCAAAGTAACTCTTCATAACAGGCATTTCTTTGGCAGTCTTCCCAAGGCAGTTGTGGACTTGATTAGCCACCAGGACTGAATTTTCTACAGCAGGAATTATCCAGATATGGCTACTGGCACACCAGGAGAGATGATCAAACATGTGATGGGCTAAATAATTCAGGGGAATTTTTTGTCTTTAACTGATATGGAAGCAGAACATACTTTCTGCTTATGCTTACTAAGCTATCATGTCAAATTAGCCGTATAAATCTAAGGGGAAAAGAACTTTTAGAAAATAAACTTTGTTGGATTTGTTGAGGTGTTTTTGTTTTTAAGATTCTGAGATTAACTGCTGAATCGATCTACAAACTCAAATCTGAGACTAGCTGGAATCAAACTGCAGTAGAATTAGTACAGGTGATGGACTGTTCTCTAGCTACTAAAACAGATGACCACAACTCTAAGCCAAAATATCTCCCCACTCTCCAACTTTGGGAAACTGTAACTAGTTTCTTTTTGAAAATTAAGTATATCCAGACACAACTGCGTATCAGCTAGGGAAAAAAAGAAAAAAAAAAAAAGGAATTTTAAAAGTTATTAAAAGACTACAAAGATGGAATTTACTTCATTCCTAACCCCAAGGATGTTCTGAAAAGGGCAAAGGATTTACAGCTCATGCCTTGTTCACAACTCTCAATTTCTTCCTCAGCCTACTACTTCCCAACACCTCTATTAATCCCTTATGTCTTCCCCTTGCCCACTCCCACAACCCTTTTCTCCTCCATATGCCAACATCTTACCTCTGCTACACACAGGTTCCTCCTCCCTTTTCTTTCTGCAATGCTCTAGTGACATATTTTCTTGCTATTCCTCATCATCTACAATCTCACTCTGCACATTTCAGACCAGCCACAGTGTTTAAGACAGGATGGAGATACCCAACTACGCAGAGGATGGCCACATGAAGGGAACCAGTTTGGCACATGAATGCTCTCCACTGTGAGCTGAAGGACCCTCGTGCTGTGGCATATCACTGAGCATGAAGTATGTCTGTAAAGCTTGGTAAGATGCTGGTCTTTGGAGCTACTTCAAGGGAAAAAGCTGAAGAATAAATGAGAAGTAGGTGTCCGTGAAAGTGAGGAAAAATGGCTTGTAGCACACGGAAAGGCTGCACATAGGAAAGCACCAGATGGCAGAGAGGCAAGAGCAGCCACTTGTACAGAATCAGGAAATCACTGCTTTCCCATCCAGGAAAGGCTGATCAGAATCTAGTTGTAGGTAATTTCACCTATTGCAGACTTGCTGCTTTCTATCACTAATTTGTAGGGTTTTCTAGAGTAGAACAAATGCTTTAGCACTGTTGAACTAATGAGTTTAAGATAGTATCCACAGAAATAAGATTCTCTTGTCGAGTTTGCTGTTGTCTAAACTTCACTGAATTTCATTATGAAGCATCTATTTAAACAGCAGCCTTTCACTGATTTTTATGGCAGCATAAAAGAAGTTGGCTACTTTCCTCCTGAGATTAAGAAAACAAGTTTGGCTCCCCTACAAATTGCTGCAATGTACATGCACTTGGGGGGGGGGAACAAAGCCCACAGATTCTTAGCAGATTTAGAATCCTCTCATACCTAGAAGATTTATTATGTAGGTAAAAAAAGATAAGATTTCTCTTTATGATGTCATCCATGTTCAATAGTTGTGGGGACAGGAGAATAAAGTATTAGTCCCAGAAGGGGAAGGGAGGGTCAGAACATTAGAGGTAAGTAAAAGCAAGCATACCAGCCATACTTAGAAAGGGCTGCTATGTACTGTACCAAAACCACATCATCAGTAAACCAAGTATTTTCCATGCCATCCAGAAAAGTTATTGCATGTGGTCAGAATAAGTCACTTAACTGAATGCTCTGGCTTTATACAAGTCAATAATAAAGGGTGTAATAAATATTTGACAATTAAAGGAATGATAAGAAAATCCTTCAGGAAAGAAAAACAAGTGTGTCTACATCCAGCTGTTCTTCACAGACTGAGTTAAAGCACAGGGAAGGCTCTTACAAAATGTAAAATGGAGGGACAATTCCCAGTGCACTGCAGGTTTAAGCCTTTCGGCAGGAACTTGCTTTTACTTTCTGCAACGTAATTAACAAGCAAAAAGTCAAATCAAATTAGACAATCTATATGCAAATCATGACTACACTGATGTCAAAAGACTATTAAAGATGATTTGTACCTATAAAAGTTTATGCATTTCTCCTGTATCTGGTCCACTCTTGTGATCTAAGTGTCTCGCGGAAAGAGCAACTCACACAATATACAATTGAGGAAGATCCAAATCCCCCCTGAGGGGGATATTTGGCCAGGTCATATCTGGCCAGGATGGGCTGATCCAAAGAGTTCCAATTACACCTTTCTGGTTTCAGTTCATGGCATTAACTAGAACTGCCATGAGTCTATCAAGCAAGCTCCATCAGCTGTTTAAGCAGAGAAGGAATGCTTACTCCAAGTCCCTTCAAAATTATTTTATTTAGAACAAAGAAAGACCAAGCACTTGAGTCATTTTATGAAGCAAGGGACCAGAGCTTTGCTTTAGTAACAAGTTAAGTCCTTATAATAAACCTTTGTTTCCCCAAAGACCATGAACAGATGCAAACATCAGTGGAATGATGAATTAAAATCTTGCCATCAAAGAGGTGCAATTTAGTTACATTTGTTGATGTTTTCATCATGTACTTTTCTTTTATCTTTTTGGGGTTCTTTGAGTGTTGGTTTTTGCTTGGGGGTTTTTTTGTGGTGTGGGTTTTTTTTTTTCCCCTCAGCATCTTCAAAATTATCTTGAAACTTACAGAACAAACTAATAATCAACACATCATGCATTTCTGTGGTCCTTGGAATTAACATCCTGGTTATCTACATTTTTGACAGCTCCAACAGGACAAAAAGGCCTTGGTAGGACAAGGAAAAATCATTGCAATCTCTGTAAGTTGTAGGAGATTTGCTTAGCGTAAAAGTACGAGTTCTTACCTTAAGTAAAAAGTAGAATCTTGTGCACTAGCTCCACATAAATCCTTCCAGTTAGCAAAACATGGAGAAACACTGTACAGTGCCCAATAAATGGATTGGAAATAGCATAACAGCTTCCTTTTAAGGGGCAGTTCCCACCTCTTCTAGCGTGTTCTGCAATACTGTTCAGATACATTACTTAACTGCTCAGACTTCCTCACTGGGCATTGTACAACTGCAGGAAGAGAGAAGCAAGAGTTACGCTGACTAATACTTTTTTTGCTGCACTTCTCCAAGTAACTTCAGGCTACTTAATACAAATATACCAATGAACTAATACTTTCTCATGCTTGTGCGTTACATAGTAGTTAAAGCATCTTGGAACCATGGTAAAACAAAATTCACAGCATTTGAAGTTACTAATATTCTGCAATTAGTCTGGTTTACTAAGGAAGCAAAGCTCATGCAACTACACTGCCTACATGCATTCCATGAAAGTCTGTAGATATTCAATAGTCTGTTTTTTCCCAATTTTCAAAGCAGATTTGGGAGGTGAGCAGAAGTTACTGGAAGGTGACCCAACAGGATACAGACTCATGTGGTTGTTTTCTATGAGGATTCTGATTTCAAATAAGGACTGAACTATCTCATTAAACTGAACTTACAGCGTAAGTCAAAGCAGCCATCAGATATCCACTGGAAACCCAAACTTTGATAGTTCCAGAACACGTGAAACTATTTCTTGTGCCCCACAACAGGCACTTTCCTAGAAAGCAAGTTTCTTGTCAGTCAGAGTGTATTCATTTATCAGCATGCAACAAGTGACAAAAGCTATAGAAAGATACAACTTAAATAGTTGTGTACAGTTTGATCAATAGCTTATTTTATTATTTATTATATGAAACTAAACAGGCCAGATTTTAAGGTAGTGGAAAAAGAAAAACTCATTTCAGTATTTCCTCATTCTTTTTCCTAAACTTTTGCATCTAAAGCCCACACCTTAAAAGACAATATTGTTCTAACAATTATTGCTAGATGATAGTATGAATGTAAGTTTTCTTGTGATCAGTGTTTTATGCATGTGGTATGTGCCCAACCACGCGTCCCTTAGCACTGGAAGGAATAAAGACAACAGAACCCATTTGAATCCAACAGTAGTTTATTACCCACTCATTGCAGATGAAGTTAGACACTTCAGTTACCAGTCAATATGAGTTTAAATATTAGTTGACAACTGCAGAAAGTGTACAATGAGTACAAAATCATTAACAATAATATAACAAAAAGTTCTGATGTATTAATTTTTAAAACATCAATTGTACAATATTATACAGCAACCATTATATGATCCTCAACTAACTCAGGGCTTGCATTTGTAAGTGTTCTGTTTTTTTTAAATAAAGTTCTCCAAGGAGTTGAGAGACTGGGGGTTACAACAGCATTATTTCCCAAAAAACTACTAACATACAGCCTTACCTTATACAGACAAAGCTGCTTTATAATTTATGAACACTTGCTTTTATCAGGGAATGCAGTAACAAGAAAAAAATCTATACATAAAAAATTAAACTCCAATATGCAATATATTATATATTTATATTGTACTACAGATTTCATATAAATCAAGTACAGGCCAAATTTTGGCATCATTTTTAAGTGCATTAAGTTTAATACAAAATCCCCCTCAGACTTTGCTCTTACTTTTCAGGCTACTAGCGCCTGAACTGATCTTTTTCAGTTATGATACTTTAGATACCTAGAATTGTCTTAAGGTCTAATTTCCATTTCAGGAATATCACCCTTGTCTTTCATTACACTTTCTAACAAAAATAAAGTTGTGGGATAAACTTAGTGACTAATTTAGTCAAAAGTTAGTGACTAATAAAATTCTCCAACTTGATAGGACTTTTTATTTACATTTACCGGTCAATATCTTTAAGGTAGTATTCTCCTACATACCCTCTATTCTTCTTTAATCCTACAGGAAGAGTTACTATTTATACACTGCAAGCACATATTGCTTTGCTTCATTTTGTTAAATGGACTCTTACCAACATGCAAATTATTTGTGGTGCAGAATGGAATGCAAAGAAATTTTTCTAATGCATAGTTAAATTTGCTTCAACTCCAGCATGTGACACTTGCTTTTTAGAGAACACCTAAAGAGCTACCTCCTCTCTGCCACACAATATCACATTTTGTTTCCAAATTAAGCTTTGTTTGCCTTTGTTTCAAGTCATATTATAGGAAGAAATACAACATTAGTGACCCAACTATTCTACCAAATTGACAAATATGGTATTTACAGTAAATTTTAAAATAGGCTTATATATTTTTGCTGAAACAAAAAAGCCACAAGCCTTCCACTAGAATAAAATTCTGGCACGAAGTCATTCAATGAGACTTCCTCCCACAAAAAAGTCAAAGTTTCCTCAAAGTCATTTGTAGAATATAGCAGTAAATTGTATAACCTAGAAACATTCTACATTAGACCAAAAAACACCCAAGAATCAATTACAGTAATTTGAGTCACAATACCCCAAGAATCAATTCTCCCATCATCATTTTATCTACTGACATTATTCTGGGATCTTGTCATTGAGCACAATTATGGTACAGAGGAGGAAAGCATCAATTTAAGTCTTGCAAGTGTACAGCCAGTTCCAGCTCCTAAGAAACAGCTTCCAAGCTAAGCCCTTTGAAAGTCTTGTAAAAACTGGGCTAAGTATGATTTTAAAAAGAACAATCTCTCAGACCTCAAAAGCAAGGATATTCCATTTACACCTTAGAAGGTAAGTCCCTTCGCACACACTGATGCCTGTATGCATGTCAGAGCATGGAGGTGACCTTCAGGGCTCATCCTCAATGTAATATGGAAAGAACTAGGTGCAGAACTCCCAGTAAAGTTCACAGGAGTTAGACAGCAATGCCCCTTCATTCCATTGAATTATTAAATATCTTGTGTATTGTGTGTGAAAAAAAAATCTCAATTTTGTATTGAGAAAGCAAATACTGAAATAGAAACAACTTTTAGCACAACAGATGTATTTACGTACGGCATGCAAGGTTTGTTTTTATGTATTTGAGCAGCTAACAGCCACTAACAGCCCTTAAGTATTTACAAGTTCAAAATTACAATCTTCACCTAACTATCAATTGCTTACAAAAAGTTCAGGACACTCCCTGGGGAATAAGCAAGAACTGGAGTAAAAAATACCGAAAGCAGTAATAAAAACTACTAGAGTAAAGGAAAACATAATAGCTTTTAAAATCCAGACAATTTAACACTGTTGTGGTAAAAAACAAACAAACCAAACAAACAAAACCCCCAACACTAAACCAAAACAACCACCAAAAAAACCCCAAAGCGCCACATAACACATTTAGAGTTGCTATTTTAGAAGAACTGCATCTTTGTTTTTTTTTTTCAGGAGCAAAGCTGTACATAAGCTTACAAAAATTTCTAAGTGAATAAACAAAATACAACTCCCTTTGGTTTGCCAATTTACCTTAAAATAGCTTCTCCACTTCCCCTTTTTCTCTCCCCCTGCCCCCAGTTTGCAAGGTAAGTGGTAAGGCAGATGTGATCAGAGGCTGAAGAGCTTCATAAGTGATCACACAGGAGAAAGATGCTTCAACCCCAGTCCATGGTACGGGAAGAAGTAGTAATAGCTTTTTAAAAAATAGATTCTAAAACTCACCCAAGATGCAATGCATATGTTAGTCCTGTTTGAGGGCCAGGTCAGAAAAAATCCTGCTCCTAGGTTTAAGGCAGTCTAAGACTAATTCGAGTCTCTTCAGCCTCTTGGAAAACAGAATTTTGTGCCGAACACTCTATGTGACTGTTAGTTTCAGGTTTTATTTCACTAATCGAATAAGACAAATTTAACTTGTAGCTTTTTGAAATAAATGTGTATCTATATCTGCTTCTATAAAGTAGTAGTAATTCTCTCTTTAGGACCATACAACCTGGAAGTGAGGAAGTTCACTAGCAGTGACATACGAATATGTTTTTGCACTACTTCATGAAAGGTTTCAAGTGTATTGCCCTTCTGAAAAGACATTTAACTACCTTTTAAAGCTATGTTAAATTTATTTATAAATAATTTGGTACCAGCTGATGCTAATACTAGAAACATTTTTCATGTTCAACTCTAGGAATAGCTTAGGGCAAAGAAAGTGCTCCAGTTTTATCTGCTGTTTTATTATGCCTGATTTGAAGGAATCTTAGCTTATTATTAAACAAAAATATACTAAAATACAAATATTTAAGTTGGATTTTTAAATTTTTGCATTTCTGCAGTTCTTTATTCTGTAACAGTATTAATATTGCATGATATTTTGTGCTAAACTGCCCTCTTGAGCCTAGCCCCTTATAAAACATGAAAATAGAATAGTAAAACTTTTTTCATGTAAACTTCAGTAAAGTAGTTGCAGTCTTAGAGATAGGGTTGTAAAGGTGCTGTATAAACATTCTGATATACATTTCCTGTGTACTAGACTATGTGGTACATGGAACATGACATTTTGAAGTTACCCAATGTAATGTATAAAAATATAAAATATTTCTTTATGAGTAACAGTAGAATAAGCTACAGTGCAATTTTCCTTAGCCTGTTGAAAGCCCTACCTGCGTGTGATTTTTTTCACCCATTCTAGATCTTCCACAGTAGATTTTCTTTTCCACTAATAGCACGACAGAGCAAGCACAGCTAGAAAGACAGCTTTAAGAACGCTCTTATGCTGTAAACTTGAAGTTCCTAGAAGTCAAATATGTACCTTTAAAAATTAGTTTTGCTTACTTGTCCCTTCTGTGCTAAAATTTAAACATTCTTCACTATAAACTGTAAAGCTAGGATATTTAAGGAGAATATGCCCTAAACTTCAGAGAAAATTATCCTATTATTTTCACCAGTCCTCAGACTAATTTAATACAATTGGAAGGACACCATTTGCTCAGGGCTTTAAGTGTAAGGCATTTTGTGTACATTCCCCCCAGCTATTTATTTAATCACTATCTTAGTGTGCAAAGCCAAATCAGTGGAAATCCCTCCTTCAAAATCCTGGAAACCAATTTACCTTTTACTGCACAATCAGCATTGAACTGCAAAAGAACAGATAGAAAAATCAAATCCAGAAATATGCACTGAAACAAGCTAACCATTTTCTACAAGGTTTCTTTACCAGTTCTTTTGAATACATTCATAGCGGTGCATTCTGAACGCACTGAAGAAATGCATCAGAAAAGTTCGCTTTTCACATCATCTAATGCCAGCGTACCATAACCTCGACTGCTTTGAGGAAAGAGATACGAAGTTAATTTTGTTAGCTTACATATTAACAGTTTGGAGATAGGAGCTCCAATACAAAAAAACCCTTCCAATTCCAAATATTGTTTACAAAAAACGTAAGCTTTGTGTTCTATCCAATCACTATACTTCGGAAGCAAATTATGTTTTTCCTGAAAACAACGTACAACACAAAACTAAGTAATTCATGTCTGGCCAGAAAATGAGACAGCTCTTGCTGCAATATGACAGTTCCTGACACGGAAAGAACAGATCAGGCAACACATGAACATAGACAAAATGAAACACAAGTGGCACATGAAATTACAGTTGAAGGGTCATATTCTACTCATCACTTGGAAAAACAATAATGAAAAGCTGAAAAGTGCATAATAATTCAGTAAAAGTTAGATATGCTCAAACCATTTATGCATTGACCATACTGTCTTGACTGCTCACAATCTGCCTATCAGAATGATTAAAAATTTAATTTGATCATTATATTGTCTTTTAGCTATCTAAATTGGGTAAAAGTGATTATCACCTTTAAATATAGTACGTTAATGCATAAAAATACATTTTTTTTTTCTAGAATAAGGATTATATTTTCTAAGCAAATATCTAAAAACAATGGTCCTTCTAAATGAGTCTGGAATAAGAAGTGAGGCCCATTTCTTTGCAAAATGGGGTGGGTTTTATTGTTTATATGTTTAGATAATTAATTTTGAATATCTGTCCACTGTATAAACAATCTCCAGAAAAATATATCCTCTTCCAGTAACTTACAATACACATTAAAAATACTTACAAAAGGGATTATTGTCCATTTACAACATCTTGAGCTTAAGGACACGATTCTTGGGTCATTTCATTTATGCAATTTTGATCAGGCTAAACTGAATGTTCTGGTTAACCTGAACCATGCCAGCAATGTGGACAATCTAACATTTAAAAATATCTGTCTAATTATGTAGGATTTCAAATAAAATTAGGCATTTTTACATCACAGTAAATATGGCATTTCTTAATTTAGCAACAGAAAGGCACAGTTATTAAACCATAAAATACAGTACCTGAATCATATACGCTCTAGTGATATCTACCAATGCCAATACAGACATTTTACTCTGTAGAGGGGGCTAAAGAAAAAGGCTTCTGTTTGGGCGCTTTTTTTTGGTCTTTTTTTTTTTTTAGAAAAATTCAACCTCATTACAAGTTTGGTCCGTTAGAAATGCCTATTAGCTGAAATATCTTGAAGCAGGACTTCAGGAAAGAATAGAGGAAAGCAAATTTAGCAGTCTATGGTCCAACAACTTGAATAAATTACTATGAAATGGCAAACAGATCATGAATGGAGCTTTCTGATTAGCTGTCAGACATACCTGTTAAAATGTCAACGTATACAGGTACAGAATGACAGACATTCCAGATACATTCATTGCATCACACACTCACACGCACACAGAGACTTTGTTACAGCAATAAGTCTAGACATAGCATTTATAGAGTTCCGCACTTCTCGAGGACTTCTGGTCCCATACCATACCCAAAGGTGTGCAAAGTTCTTTAAATGCTTTGCCTGCTATGTATTGCTGTTAAAGTGAAGACCCTGCTAAAGCCAAGCTCACTGGCCTTCCCTTAGCAAACTAGTGCACCTCTTCAAAAAGCAACTAGCTCTGTTCTCCCTATTTAAAGTGATAAAACTGCATCAAGACAGACCAATAAAATGGAAGAGGCAAGGAACAATAAACATGAGGGAGAACCCAACTGTTCCATACGTAATATAGCGATAGGGAAGCTCAACTTCCATGCGTTGTCTTGCTTTCCGTACATCGTCATGTGGTATGCGAAATATTTTGCATGCCAGTGGAATAGTGGCTTTTTTCATCGCTACTTTTGTTAACAACAGAACTATTACTCCAATCAACAACCGCAATATGGCTTTTCCAAACACAGTCACAGTGAGAGAGGAAAGAGATAAAGGTAAGGTATCAGGGGGAGGATCTAGCTTTAGACCCATTATGTAGTTAACATGAGAGCCACAGGCTACTCCAGCACCACAGCCCAATATCTGAGCTGTGTCTCCTCGCGATGTGCTCCAGGTGTCTAGAGTAAAAGAGAAGATGCCCAGGGCTAAATGGAGACTGATGATGATTAAGGGTGCATATTTATAAGTTAAGTTGAAGTTATCAATCAGGTCCACAACTGGATGGAAGACAACCAAGATGAGAATAGCATACAGAAATCCAGCAATAACATCCTGTTGAAGAGAGAGAAAGATATGGTTTCAGTGTAATAAATATTTTTTAAAATAATTTAAGTTACATTAGCATGGAGACAAGCCTAGTTGCTCTGTTCCTAAAAGTGACTTGTGGATTCCCATCTTTTCTCATTTACTGTACAAGATTAGATCTTTTTTATGTTAAAGGTAAGGTAAGGAATTGCATTTGATCACCTATTAAAAGGACATCAGCATCCTGATCAGATCATGAAAGATCATGATAATGAATGAAGCTACGATCAAATGATCCATGATCAAACGAAGTTGTAGATCTACCTATCTGCTGGCTACGATGTCCTTGTCCAGGACTGGGGCATTCCAGCCTACAGTGAGCACAAAGCTAGCCCAGCTAAGCAAGTTCTGCCAACTTAGTTTGCTGGAACAGCTCAACACTGGATCTCAGTGCCTGGGTGCCACCACACGGGCACGCTGGCAGCACCAGCTGGTAAGGCAGCCGAGGACCACTGCAGCTACGCATTAGAGCGGCTTAGACCTTCCACTCCAGCTTCAGAATTAACAATACTGCAAGAATGGAGAACTGTTTCCAACTACTAAAGGAGAGGAAGAGGTAACTTCTGTGGCTTCATACTTGATTTTCAGTTTTATTATAGTTTTAAAAATGTCTTTTCTTAATTAAAAGGTTACTCTAATTATATTTATATTTAAATTTCAGTTACCATTGATTATTCACTCAGTTGCATAGAATTATCTGCAACTTTAGTCACCTTTAGTTGTTAAGAAGGAATTTGTTGAAAGCTTTTTAGAAACCCAAGCACTAGAAACCAGATCACCTTCATTCACAGGCTTACCAACTTTTCCATATGAGCCAGGAGGTGGGACTTTCATCAGCAGTTATTTGTATTGCTCCATCTTCAATGAATCATTTTTATTCACTTCCACTAATTGACTGCTTGATAAAAGCTCTAATACAATTGACTGATAAGAAAGTCAGACTTAGTCAGACTTGCTTATTTCAGAAGTAACCACAACAACCTTCTGCCATATTTGCCACCCTACCCGCCTCCATCTTAGGCACCATGGTTGACTTATATTACAGGTAACACATGGTTATGCACTCAAACACTATAGAGAATTCAGATATGAAATCAGAACAACATTAAAATAAGAGTTTAGTAGGATTATTTTCTTACCAAAATTGAATGCATTCCCATATAAATTCGACTACAGCAAACCAAAGAACACCAGCAGAAGGCAAGGATCAGTCCAAACATAAGGGGATACTGGTGGGGAAAAAATGGAGAGATTGTATTAGAATTTGGGGGAAAAAAAAAAAAAAAATCACTCTATAAGAATTCTATAATTAATTCCAATTAATGCAGCTTATGCTTACCCTTTTCCTTGCCCCAGCCTACCCAAGTCTATTAGACCACCTCAAGTAAGTCCACTTTTCATACAGTCAAAACGTTAAGTAGTCAAACTTTTTCCTTGTCCTCTTCCTTTGCATCTAGGATATATGAATTTCAGGGCGTTGGTCATATTTGACGACAGAACAAGAGGAAATGGCCTCAAGTTGCGCCAGGGGAGGTTTAGATTGCACATTCACAAAAATTTCTTCACCGAAAGGGTTGTCGGGCATTGGAACAGGCTGCCCAGGGAGGTGGTGGAGTCCCCATCCCTGGAGGTATTCAAAAGACGTTTAGACGAGGCCCTAAGGGATATGATTTAGTGGGGGACTTGGTAGTGATAGGTTAATGGTTGGACCCGATGATCTTGGAGGTCTCTTCCAACCAGAACAATTCTATGATTCTATGATCTTTTCAGACAAAGCAGTAAGAAGTTAATAGATCTTTGTAGCAGTTAGCCTTGCCATGTTATGATATCCTAAATTGGCAATATGGGCAGAGACAAGCCTTGTGGTATAAACTGCATGTTGTGGTTTAACCTCAGCTGGCAACTAAACACCACACAGCCGCTCGCTCACTCCCCCCTCAGTGGGATGGGGAGGAGAATGGAAAAAAGTAAAACTCATGAGTTAAGATAAAGACAGTTTAATAGGACAGCAAAGGAAGAGAGAATAATAATAATGGAATACACAAAACAAGGGATGCACAATGCAATTGATCACCGCCTGATGACTGATGCCCAGCCGGCCCCTGAGCAGCGATCCTGGCAGCCTAGCTAACTTCCCCCGGTTTATATACTGAGCATGAGGTCATATGGTATGGAATATCCCCTTGGCCAGGCTGGGTCAGCTGTCCTGGCTGTGCTCCGTCCCAGCTCCTTGTGCACCTCCTCGGTGGCAGAGCACGGGAAGCTGAAAAGTCCTTGACTTTTAGTATAAGCACTACTTAACAACAACTAAAAACATCAGTGTGTTATTAATATTATTCTCATCCTAAATCCAAAACACAGCACTATACCAGTTCCTAGGAAGAAAATTAACTCTATCCCAGCCAAAACCAGGACATTGTGGAACAGTTTTACACTGGGTGAAGCAGCTATGTAATATACTAGTATTATTAACAATTATCCAGGCAGAATCTAGTAGCTTCACCTTTCTCCTGAAAAGGAAGAACTCATAATAGCTTACAAATAAACTAAATTCCCTACACTCTGTTTTAGAGTTTCTGCAATCCTTGACTCAATCTCTGAGCATCAGTATGAAACTCCTAGAATAGCAATCCTTTTTGTTATCTACAAACCCATGTAAATTTCCTCTTACAATGCAGGTTTATTAAACAAACAACATCAAATAATTTTTCCAATTATTTCCATCTTCTGGTAGATTTTTTATTAATAAGGACTGTTTACCAGGAAGAAACAAAATGCTTTGTTTTAATAAGCCCATATCAGCATGTGTAGAAACTTAGTATTTTAACTTCCTTAGGTTTTGGATAAAAGTATGCTAATTCACATCTTACAGCACAGTAAGTACTTTCCCTACTACCATATTGCAAAATGTTGTACAAGACAGGATACAGCTTTTTTTTTCAGTATTAAAAATAATGATTAGAAGCAGTCACAAGACAAAATGGCATGTTCCCAAAATTGCTTCACTTCCTACATGAAAGCAATGATAAACATTTTCAAGATAAACAGGCAGTCTAGATGTACTCAAAACTCAGAATAAAAAGTAAGAATTACAGGTGGTTTTCTTGCCCTTTCCCTTGCTCCTTCTATGGGTAACCTGAAGGGTAGAATATCCAACAAATTAGAGAAAGTATCTTTAATCTTACTGGAGAAAGTTGTATGTCCTCTGTGAAGGCCACTTAACAGATTGACAAGCTTCTAAATCAGTCTTTCAATGAAAGGTTTGAGAGAAGATTATCAGTCTTCAGCATTATTTCAACATTCTTTGAATTCTCAGCTCCAGGACTATGTTAGCATGACAAACCTAAAGAAATTTTCTCAAGCTTCTCGATTTTCTGTTAGTTTATGTTTCACATAAGAAACAGATTTCACATTAAAATCAATTCTAAATGCCCAGCTCACAGTTGTGTTACATCTATTTTAAACTCTTAATTCCTGTAGCAACATTTGTCTTTGTTTCTACTACATTCATCTACAAATTGTACCTAAACAAAATTATGTACTTAATGCTTCATTTCTCACTGACATGATGAAGGAACAAATTCAGTTTCCTGCCTTTCAGAATTATGCTAATAATGGGCAATACACTAGTAACTAGGTTGCACTCAAGACATGACTGCAGAGTTATCAGATGCTGACATAGCAGCCACAAAAGTAATCCTTGTGCCCTGTGCTGCACCACCAGAATACACTACAAGCATAGCCCCATCACTCATCCCCATTATGCCTTTACCATCATTTCCATTGATCTCAGGGTAGAAGTGATGCTGCCTGCGCCAGGAAGACACTCAAGCCACACACCTCCCTGCATGGTGCTGCTCCGCTCTCCCCCCAGAGGACTACCAATGCAGAAATGCAGTATATACAGGGATGGGTATACCCTACACCCTCTGAAGTAGAGAGGAGCTTCTAGCACCTCTTTATACACTCAGCAAGACTAAAGCCTGGGAAGGCAGACTTCTTGTTTGTCAGACACTAGCAAGGGAAGATTTACTACCTCCAGAAACAATGCAAACCGCTTGACTAGAAAATTTAATAGCATCACAATTACTTGGTGGTAGAATGAGCTTGCATGTGTTCATACACGTGTCAAAAGTTTCAAACAGTTTTGTCCATCACTTGATACCGTATGTCCATTCCTGTTTCCTGGCACACAGCTTTTGTGCTTTCAGGCTCCGATCAGGGATAAGTCTTTAATAAAGACTTTTCCTGCGTTTCCGAAATACCTGACAGAAACAGAAGCTGGAGCTTCAGCAGGAATACCAATGAAGTGCCAGGCTCAGCAGGCTATAGCAGCTAATGATACCGTGGGTAAGAAGCTGAGATTGTGGGGGAGATGATGTTAGAGCAGCTAAACAGCAGAACCCTAGGACCAAGGAGTATGAAGGAAAAGGTATATGTGAGGAGTCTTGTTTTAAGAGTCCTGGGCAGGTCGTTGTAAGCAACAGGGACAGTAGGACAAATTCTGGAAATGAAAATAAATGCTTGCTTTCAGTTAGGAACTCTCAAGGGAGGGGTGTTTGGGGAAGAAAGAAACTGTGTCACAAACTCCAACTTTGAAGAAGATTTTGGAAATAATATTTGGCTCTGTCATATCTCACTCTAATTCTAGTTTTAATAGTATTGAGAATAGATACCCATTAAAACATCTGAAAACACTGGCTAGCTTAGTTTCTCTGTAGCAAAGCATCTGTATCCAAGAGCTCAAACACTTCCCTATTGTGTCCCCAATAAAAAGTCAACTATACATTTAACCCTGATTCATATATTCTTAAGTAACGAAGAATTTTTAACTTAAACCCAGACAAATTATTCTTACTGAAATAGCTCTAGCATGACCTGTCCACAAATGTGTCTGCAATATTAGGCACATGCTGATTTATGGTATTACACATGATAATAATAATTACAGGAGTCCTAAACCCAGTTGCTTTCCACCCAAGAGAGCTTATTCACTACAGTATACATAGCTATACTGTATCCAGTCCACTATAAAAAAGAAGATTGAAATAATTATTCTAGTTTCCTCTAGAATAATATTCCACAATACAACAGTTAAGTCAATTTTTGTGATTAGTTCCCACACTAAGCATTCTCCTCTATGCTCCCACCTTTATATAACCAGCACACTTGGACAACTGTCAGTTTCTCTAAACAGATAGTTATTTTACTGACTGATAGCGAAGCTTCAAATGTAAAGACACCTTTGTCCAAGGTACAGGAATAAAATTTGACCTAAAGAAAGTTTTAACCTTCATCTGCTCTGTTATGGTATGTTATATCCATACCTCCCTGCATTGCCCACGTAACCAATCTGATTTTCTTCCCACAACCCCGGTACCCACCTGTGGAGCGCCATAAAGCTGTATGTACCCTTTGGGGCTCCAGAGTTCACCGAGCTCCTTAGACACTAGCAGAAATCAAGCCAAAGAACCCCCTTACTTCCACACAAATAAAGCACAATACCCTGCCTCCTCCTTGGCCTGTTTTCACTCATACCTTTTAAAAGGAGTCACTGGGTTCAAGAATTCCTAGAACACTGAACTGGTACCACTTGCTTAACATAGAATCATAGAATAGTTTGTGTTGGAAGGGACCTTTTAAAGGTCATCTAGTCCAACGCCCCTGCAATGAGCAGGGACATCCTCAACTAGATCAGGTTGCCCAGAGCCCCATCCAGCCTGACCTTGAATGTTTCCAGGGATGGGGCATCTACCACCTCGCTGGGCAACCTGTGCCAGTGCTTCACCACCCTCATTGTGAAAAACTTCTTCCTTCTATCTAGTCTAAATCTCCCCTCCTTTAGTTTAAAACCATTACCCCTTGTCCTATCACAACAGGCCCTGCTAAAAAGTTTTTCCCCATCTTTCCTATAATCCCCCTTTAAGTGCTGAAAGGCTGCTGTAAGGTCTCCCCAGAGCCTTCTCTTCTCCAGGCTGAACAAGCCCAGCTCTCTCAGCCTGTCTTCACAGGAGAGGTGCTCCAGCCCTCTCATCATTTTTGTGGCCTCCTCTGCACTCGCTCCAGCAGGTCCATGTCCTTCTTGTGTTGGGGGCCCCAGAGCTGGACACAGTACTCCAGGTGGGGTCTCACCAGAGCGGAGTAGAGGGGCAGAATCACCTCTCTTGACCTGCTGGTCACGCTTCTTTTGATGCAGCCCAGGATACGGTTGGCTTTCTGGGCTGCGAGCGCACATTGCTGGGTCCTGTCCAGCTTTTCATCCACCAGTACCCCCAAGTCCTTCTTGGCAGGGCTGCTCTCAATCCCTACATCCCCCAGCCTGTATTGATACCAGGGGTTGCTCCTCCCCAAGTGCAGGACCTTGCATTTGTCCTTGTTGAACCTCATGAGGTTCACCCAGGCCCACCTCTCGAGCTTGTCCAGGTCCCTCTGGATGGCATCCCATCCCTCAGGCGTGTCCATCCACCTTGAGGTGATAGGGCAACCGCATATTTTGTCCTCAGACGTAGGGATTAAGTGTACAAGGTGACTAAAGGAGGATATTAACACTCCCACACACCTTGTAGCTTAGCAAGAAGTCTGCTCAGCAGCATGCCAAGTCATAACACCTACAGCGGACATCACCTTGATTCTTACAAAAAAAGCTGATGCCATAAATTTACTTCCAAATTATTGTCTGAAAATAAGGTAATATTGAGGTACTAGCAAGCATTTTCTAAATGTTGTTTCATCTAGAAAAATGACTGCCTGTATGTATTTTGCATATATGCATTGGTTATACCATGGTTGTAAGTATCTGTAACCTCCCACTGCCTAGGCATAATAAATCCTCACAAATACCAAAACATCTTCTATTAGTATAGTGCCTTAAGGCTATTAACATTATTGTAAAGTAAGGCTGATAAAAAAACCAGTGGATTTCACAAAGCTTCTCTTTAAATGAATCTTTAAAGAAAAAAAAAACCACACCAAACAGCTTTTCCTATGTTTTCTACTTAAAATAGGCACATTTTATGAAAAATTAATGTGAAAACTTTAATATAAACTATTCTCAAGTGGTCATGGAAGAAAGCCATAAGCATTCATTTTTTTGAGGTTTGCTTGGTTCTCTTATTTTGGAAAATACTACATTCAAAAATTTGAAAATTAACAGTTATCAATTACCTTTGAGTTATAAACTTTTAGATCTTTTCTACATACTTGTGTATAGACATCCTGACAGTCCACTTAAATGAAAGGTACTAAAGCAAGACTGCTGAATTCTAGCAATTTTAGTCCCACGGTTCCTCGTATGCCAAATCAGACCTACAGAGGCACAAAGGACAAAAGATCACAAGTTCACTTCTACCCTCTTCCCAATTCATTGCTATTACTCATTGAGGCATCAGAAGGCAGACTGGCATTGTATCTCCTTCCAGATGAAGGTCTGAAAGATTGTCAGAGATAAGCTGGCAGAGACAGCTGGCAGAGGTAGACATAAAAACCAGGTTTCATTCTCGCAGCTTGTTCTTTTGGTAACAGAATTGATATATCTTCATTCTTAACCATACTTAGAGTCACTTTGAGTGACTGATATTCAGGAACAGCCCATTTTAGACACAAACATCTCAAACCCTGTCTCCATGCCCTCAATTAAGACCATCCTACGTATATCCTCAAATCTCATTATGCCTCCATAGCTACCATGCCACCTCAACAATTTTGAGTATGGGGAGTATTTACTGAACTGCATACTGCTTTCTTTTTTCTTAAAAAAAACAACCAAACAAAAAACCCAAAAACTTGCCATTTGAAAATCTTAGCCTCATACAAAAAAAAGGACACTTGCATAGTAATCAATCTGAACTTCAAAATCACATGTTGACTCAAACCCAACATTGACCTGGCATTTTTCTCCTTGAGAAAAGTACCCTACATTCCATATTAGATCAAATCACTGATATCCAGCTTGCACAAATATTTTTCCAAAGGCCAGAATAAAAAACTTTGATAATATGCATAAGCATGTAGTACAAATACAGTATTAGAAGATGAAATGGAGGCAGATGGAATTGACAGCAAGGCAGAGATTGGAGATAGAGACAAATGCAACAGATTAAAAAGACACCCTTTGCTGACATTTTGGGTTTTAAATGTTTGAATGGATATGTTTCTTTGAAGGCATCATACCCATTAAGAAAAGTGTCCCAGTCTTGATGTATATGACTAAGGGACAGATCACCAAGCATGTTATTTTTTTTAAAAAAAAAAGGTTAATTGATTTCGTAAATTCACATATTAAGTTAAAGAAAAATCTAGGAATAAAGCTGATTGATTAGACTACTCATCTTCTCTTAGGCCTCAATTTTGTTCCCATATCCAGAATCTTGTCTTAATCAAAGAAACTGAATTAAATTGGTCATATTTGGAAAATAGCAGTGAAACTACTCCCAGTAAGTCTTTGAGAATTTTATGCCCTATGTTTTAATGGGAAATTCCCATTTTATTAGATTACATCCTCCAAAACAGGCTTGCAAGCTTCTGACTGGATCACATAGAAAACGTTTCCCTCGAGTGCTTATCCTCCTCCCTCCCCTTAATCTGACTTTTTGCCAAGAGTCTTAATAACATAACCATTGTTTAAAAATGCTCAAAAGGAAACAATCTGTCCTAAAAGCTTTGACCTAGGTCAGAAAATTCCTTCTTTCATAACGGAACATTCTTAAAACACACTCTAGATGCTCATTTCTTTACACTGGAGATGTTTCCAGCATCCACAAAGGGTTCCAAACTAATTTTCTAATATTTTCAGCATTCTACAGTATTACTCAATGATCTTTTTTAATCATATTATAACTCAGAAGTTCAGCTTGAGTGTGAGACAATTATTTTGGGCCAGAGTTCACTGAAAGAATCCAAGTAACACTTGCAGCATCATGCTTTTAATAAGATATTTGGGCTATGTATTGGCAATAGTCATATGAAAAGCTATAATCAATGTTTACAGGAATGACTCTGAGACACTGGTTAGCCAGATAAGTACAAAAAGTACAGCATATAAATGATTTTCTGGAAGGAGCAGAAGAAAAGGGAGATGAGGATGGTTAAAAAGGAAAGATCACTTATCAGTCATTTTAGGAAAAATAAACAGACAAAACCCTGTCTTTTCAAAAGAGGCCAAGTGGTAAATAACAGTGGTTAAGCTACATTTATCAATTATTTCCTTCTTTCTTCTACTGACCATCCTTAACATCAAAAAGCATAAAAATTTGAGTGTGCTACATGTCACTACAAGAACATCCTCTTTAAATTCCAAGATAAAGCTTTCAATGCCAGCCCTGCAGGGAGTTAAAAGGTTTAATTTTCTGCTACACATCATCTGAAAAGAAATTAAGGAGTTACAATAGGAATGGGAGTCTGTTAGTACTTTTCCTTGCAGTCATTAAAAAAAAAATCCCTCCCTGAACACACCCAGCAAGAATCACCTACAGCTTGCTCTGCTTATGCCCTCAACACCTTAAAAATAGTTTTTCTGCAAACTGAAGTTTTCTCAGGTTTAATCAACACACCCTATTTGAAAGTACGAGGAGTGCTTTACATGTGTACAATTCACTAAGAAAAAAAAATTGCTTAAGAAGTATTTCCTTTGAATCCTTTCTTCATCAAAAACTCTGCATCTAACCTTACAGCATTCGTTTTTACATATTCCCTCCAAGATCCTTTACATTAATTAAAGATTTGCTTATGCAAAACTGAAAGATATATTTAATGCCAATCAACGCAGTTTAATAGGATAGGCTGCTGCATACCTCTGGCAGAGATTCCCCAATGAGATTTGTACAAACTGGCTATGCTCTTTTCAAACTTCTAAGAGCACCTGAATCAAGCAGGCCACACAACTTTTTCGAGTTTCCTTTACAAATAAACTACAGGCATTAATATGGCCCACAAAAGAAGACCTTACAACTCAAATATACAAGATAAGGCCAGTGCTGACCCTCCAAATTCCCATCTTTCTCAAGAGCTCTTCAATGCGTGGCCAATTCTGGCTTTTCAGATCACCCCTTCGGCTACACTTCTCGTCAGAAGTTTTTGTTTTATTGTTTATTTTAAGAAATACATGTAAGAAAACCAATTAGACAAGCAGGCATCCCTTTGCCTGTGTTTCTTCACAACATTTTGGTATTTCAGCCAAAATCCATTTGGGCTTCTCTGAGAGATGAGGCATGTCTTTCTGAAAGGAGTCTGTACTTGCTCTTACACACAGACTTCATATACAAGAGATGGCCTCCTATATGTAGCTTCCAGTTTTATCATTACATCAGTCTTACTGATAATGTAAACCTTTCAACAAGGACTGACACTTAAGACTAGGATTTGCCCACTTTCTGTAAAATTCTTACTATAGCAGTGTCGTGATTAGATTATTCATCCAACGCCGATAACCAATTATTCCCCATTCCCAGTAGGGATCTGACAGAAGTCAGCCTTTTGAAATGAAAGAGCAGGCAGACAATTCTAGAGGTAATATTTAGTAGCGGTCAATCAGATTCATCAGCTTTGGTTGATAAAAGTATTGGTGCAGATGCAAGATTTCTGGAAGGGTGTTTGACACGGTACCATGTGACAGTCTTACACAATTGGTACTATGGAGAGTCAATACAGCACTAAGTAAATGAAAACTGAAAAATACTTTTAGGTGTGTCAGTCAAAGAAACCATTACAGAATAGATGCACTGTACTGTGGGTTTAGCAGTAGTGCTTAAAGGTCGCCATTATCATCAGTGGTGTGGAAAGACAGTCACTGATGACAAGATTTGCATATAAAACATTGGCACACAAGTATATAGGGAGGACAATGCCATCGTATTTAGTGATTTAAACTGCTTCAGAAGATAAGCCCATTCAAACCACGTTGGTTAATGTAGTTACAGAGGCCAGCTACTCATCAATCAAGGCTCTGGGCTCCTGCTGAATATCAACTTAACGAAGTTCGTTCAATGGCCTACAGTGACAGTCAGCAGTTCCTGACTCAGCTCATTAATGCAGAGCTCAGGAAGGAGTGCAAGCCCATCACTTCTAATCCAGACAACTGCTGCTAGAACCAGGCTGCATCCTGGAGGAATTCTGCGAGAAAAGCGTATTTTCTGTCTCCCTGACTGATTTCCCCCACCCCCCCAGTAAAACAGCAGGGTATGACATGTTCAGGTACCATCCTAACTCGAGCATCGTTTTAATAAAATATGTGTTGATATCTATTTGAAATCAGCTGTTCAAAGTAATCAAATAAAATACAAAAAATACTTTTCCCAGTTGTCGTAAGCTTTTGGAGATTTTGTAGATAATTAGCAGTTCACACCGTATCTTCCTCCCCGTTCAGGACACTATAAGCGCCAGCCCAGCTCAAACTGTCAATATTTCAAAGAAAGCAGGTTTTTCCCAATGTGATAAAGGTATACTTTTTCCCTACATCATATCAAAATCCATAACCTCACTGTCTTTTAAGTGTTTGTCCTCCTCTTTCAGGGTATCAGAGCTTCAAAGATGGAAAGAAAAATATCAACATCTATAACACTCCTAAATTCTCATGAGTCTTTGGCATGAGCTTTATATTTCAAGGTTACTGAAGTGTCTTTGAAACAAGTGGTTTTCCTTGCTGAAATTTAACAATAATAAATAAATAAATAAATATATAAAGATTATGCAAGTGGAATCGAAAGTTTCAGGCAAGCTGTCAAAATACAAAGAGAAATAGAAAAATTCCACAATGGACAGAACAGTTAGCTATTATGAAAATTATCTTAACGTATAATTGGTTTCTGTCTGAAAGTCAGCTGCAGTGAATATTCCCTATGTCCAAAGTGTCTACTTGTGAAAATTTGCCACAACCATCTTTAAAATACATCATCTCTGAAAATAATTTACTTGGAACAATTTTGTTTATAAGCAAATATTAATTTTACTATGTATAGCCAAAAATCCTTTTGAATACTACATGAAAGGAAAATAATTGTAATAAGATTATTGATAGGCATTGAAAACTAGGAAAGCACAAACTTAATTCAACAGGTTAAAAGAATTCAAAGTACTCGTACAGGTACTTGAATTCAAAGTTTTTGTTTTTAAATGGGCAATTTGGACCATACCTAGAAAAATAAGTGCAGATTTGCTCTGTTCTCTATGTTGTTCGAGGGAAAGACTCACAGATAGTCTTTGGTTGATAGAAAAGAACTATTACACAATAGTAGAAAATCATAGCCCAATGAAAGCAAACTCCAAATAAACTATACAGGAAAGTGATTCCCACCTCGTAACCTCTTTTAGAGCAACAGTAGCTTTCTTTGGTTTAGTATAAACTTCCAAGTGACAAACTCAACTAAACTTACCTGTGTTCCACAGAACAGAAGCCCCTGCAGAGAGTTACAGCCGTATCTGATAAATTCACACTCAGTCTTCCTCCACTATGATTTTTCTGAACAAACAGCCCTAAGATGCAGACTCATTATGAGCAGGGTCTGTGCAATGCTTGCTTATACTGAATATATAGAAAGACTGTACCCCAACATTTGCCAATAAGTTTAAATCTAACCATCTGTATCTACTAATAAATACGTATAATTTAATAAAAATCAGAGTTATTACAAGCTCCCTTTTTATTAATAGCTTTCCAAGAAGTTCTGAGGTCAGTCTTTAACACCCTCTATTTCTTGAATAGCATGACAAAAAGTTATCATATAGATTCTACTCCCTTTCAACACTGGTAAAATATGGAGAACAGAAGCAGCATTAGATGAAAGCTTAACTCTCTTTAGAGGTGAATCAAAAGAGATTCAACATGCCACAGGTTAACCTTTGATTAATATTTGGAAATAATTTAAAAATAAGAAGGTGGTTTGTTTTTTTTTTAATTAACATTTTGAAGTGGTAAAAGTTGATTTCAGAGAGGTTTGTTATTCAAACCCATTTCATAGGAAAAAGGAATTAAAATTAAGACTCAAACACTTTGCTTCTCCATTTCTTAAGTATGATTCTAAATGAATAACAAGGCTGAATGTTTATGATTTCTTAATATGCATTCATTATAAATACGTTTAGTCAATTAGCACTGTATTTCACAGGCTGCAGTTGCAGGGTTGGCAAACCGAAGATCGAACTTGGTTCACTGGCAAAAATACCATTTCACACATTGTCAGTTTGCAGGTTCTATAAAAGCCATCAAGCCAGGTTCTCCTTTGTACACATGACATCAGTCTATGCAAAGCTAATCGACTGATACTGCTAAATGAGGTTTCCCACATGCAAAGAAATAGAAATCCAGTTCATTCTTCCAACTGACCTCAGCCCCACACATCTAACAAATAATAATCAAATTCAGATTGTAGTCAGTCATTTAAAAGCCAAAAACTTTAAGATTATGCATCTCAGTGACAGAACTCCAAATATTTATTTCAAACACCCACAAAACATGGCATTGTCTGATGCCTGCACAACTCCAGCAGAGTGATACTTCACATTTTCCTAGCAAAGAACATGAATCCCTAATAGCTTTATTTTGGGCATATGCTGTATCACCTTGGAGAAGTAGATACATAAACTTTCGTTAAAGAAAGGCCAAATACAATCTCTAACCTTCAACTAGCTCTTTCCTTTCAGACACCCATTCTATATGCCGAGATAGAGCCACAAAGCGTCATGCTGTGACAGCAGACAACTAGTGATTGTTAACAGTAACTGGGAAGACAAGAGTTCAGCCCCTGCATAAAGCTCAAAAAGAGAGTTCTCTCTACCCAGGTGACATACATCTGACTTAAGATAGGCAGGTATTACAATAAGAATTTGTAAACATTAACAACTTAAGAGTAGACTTATTGCATAAGTTCTTAAACATTACACACACAGCCCTCAAAACCTTACACTGAACATTTTTTGCCTGGGAAAGCCTTCTCCCTCATTTACTAATGCAATTGGTGCAGTGATTTAAAGAGCTGAATATGTGTTGTTCTTTCTTTGGAGTTCTTACTGTCACCCATAGCAGTAACAGCAAGCACCTAAGCACATGCCATAGCTTGCCTAAACCAGATGACCAACAGTGTTATTTTAACTGAATCTATTGACCCAAAGTGCAATAGGCAGATCTTAAAATTTTGCTGATTGAATGTGCTGAAAAGATCAGAGATTATCAGTTCCTGCTAATTATTAGCACATTAATAGTTGTAAAACCATCTGAAAGTATAGGTACTCCTCAAAAGAGAAATAACCATTTCCAGTTTACAGGCAATGAAACTAAAAGACAGCGTTAAGGAAAAGGCTAAAGCTACAAAGTGACTCAAGCTACAAAGTGACTCAAAGCAAAGAAGGATCAGCAAAAAGCCCTTCAGTTCCTGGCTCTCCACCAAATTCTCAGTCAGTAAAACCAAACGCCTGTAAAAATATCAGATGCCTATCTAAACTTCGTGCAAAGCACTCACAAATCACTACAAGAGATAAGCTGAAAAAAACCTCACAAGAACAAAATACAGATTGTTAAAGCAGACTTTTAATGCCTACTGAGCTAACCATTCACAAAGTCAGCAGAACTTCCATTCAGAAGACAGAATTCTTAGAACAGCTCGTTACCTGAGCACTCGCTTGGATCACAGAAAATCAAAAAAAAGAGGGGGGGACGGGGGGGGGGGGGGACGGGAACGGACGACGACAAGGAAAAAAGGCAAGAATTTCACATTTTACCCGAACTCAGCCCCTCTCTCCCCGCAAAAGAAATCAAGTCTGTCACAGCCTTACACCCCGGGGCTGGAAAACACCCGGAGAAGGACAAGGAGGTGAGCGTTACCTGCCAGCGGCCGTAGCTGAGCAGCAGGAGCGCCAGGGGGATGGCGGTGCCCGACATGGCGTGGGTGGAGGGCATGCTGTACTCGGAGTTATAGAAGACTTCCAGCTTCACCACGGGCGGGGAGGCAGGCCGCGGCCAGCGGATGACATCCTTGGTGCACTGCCCCAGGTACATCACCCACACCCAGATGATGATAAGCCTCCGGCCCAGCCAGGCGTCCAAGTTCCAGATGCAGAAGGGGAAGAAGAGGATGTAGAAGAGCTCGTTCCCCAGCTCCGTGCCCAGGCTGAAGAGATAGTAGAGGAAGCGGCTGCGGGTAGAGAACTCCTGGCTGCCGTCCTCCTCCGTGAGGGAGTTGCGGCGCGGCCTCCTCCTCCACCGCTGCGGGGGGCCCGCCCCGCCGGGCACGGTCCCGTTCCCGGCGGGATGCCCCTGCCCTCCCGCCCGCTCCGCGGCCGGGGGGCCGCCGTTAACCACCGGCTCCCGGCCCCCGGCTCGCTGCTCCGCGTCGGCCCAGCCCGAAGGCCCCTCCACTCCGCAGAGCCGTTGGAAGGCGGCCACTTTCCGCGGGTCCTGCAGGTGGGCAGACAGCCGGGCCAGGCGCCGGCAGAGAGCCATGGCAGGACGACGAAGCCGCCCGCAAGGGGCTGGCTGAGGGCGGCGAGACGCTGCCCGGGCCGCCGGGCGGGGAGCTGAGGGGGCTTCGCCTGAGGGGCGGCGGAAGGGATGGCGGCTGCCGTGCGCGCCGCGAGGAAGGGAACTGCTCCCTGAGGAAAAACCCGCCCGAGGGCGAGGCGACGCGGAGCGACGGGCACCGCGCGGCTCCCCCGGCTCGGGCCGCTGCCGCCCTCGTCTCGTCTCAGCTCGGCCCCGCGCGCCCGCTGCGCCCGCTCCGCCCGGCGCTCGCTCGCTCCCTCTCTCCCTCCCGCGCGCGCGCGACCGCCACGGCCACTCCTCGCCGTCACCGCCCCACCGCGCCTGCGTACAACCCCCGTTCGCACGGGCGGGGACACCCCAGGAAACCTCATCGCGGTGCGGATTAGCCGCGGCTCTCTCCCGATCCCGCCCCCACTGGCAGGGGAAGCCAATCAGGGCTTGCCATTGCGTAAGGCAGCGGGCGGCGTGCCTCGGCCTCGAGCGTGAGGTGCGGAGGCGGCGGCGAGCGCCGGGTGAGCGGGGACGGCGGCGGCCCTTGGCCTCCCCGGGGGCATCGGCGGCGCGTCGGTTCCTTCTCTTCGGCTGCAGCCCGGTCCCCGGCACAACCGGCCCCCGGCGAGCTAGTTGCCCTTCCTTCCGACTTAGGGTGAGCTGCTGCCGCCCTCGCTTCAGCTGCCATGTCTGGCATCAGCACCCCCGAGGCCTGCGCCTGGCTGCCCCTACCGTCCCCCGCCCCCTGCTCGGATCGATTCCAGACGCCTAAATCTGGCGGTGTAAACATGAGAGGGAAAACTGATATCAAGCAGAGACTGTGAGTGGGCTTAGCCGCAGTGGTCAGGCCTGCTAAGGGATGGAGGCAGTGGGTTACCTGCAAGGAGGTGGAGCAGAGAGCTGCTCAGGGAGGTTTCTGCTGGGTGTGAGGGAAGGGGTCGTGCCTTCCTCGTCTCTCCACAGTTGGGTGGAGGTTCCACGCCTCCTCCTTGGTGGGTGTGCATGGCTTAAAGGACGAGAAAACTTGCGATCATGTATTTTAAAAGAGCTGGTGAGAAAGCTCTGGTCCACAGTTGCTGGGGTTTCTGTCCTGGAAATGCTGTGAGAAATACGAGCTTTGGACACCAGTGCTCTCTGATGCTTCTGCCTATGTAACTGATGCTGATCTATGGCTTTCTAATACTACAGTGTATTTGTATCTTGCCTTAAAATTAGGAAGTTAAACAAGTGATAAGTGCGCAGCTTTGTGCCATTTTTGCAAAGGGTGAGCAATATGACCCGAATGACTAGTTAGCTTGATAGCTATCCTAACCTGATGTGGAATTCAAATAAGAAAAAGTTGAAATGGAGGAATATAATACAAGTCTACACAGCGTTTTAGTAAAAATAGCTATTAATACTGTTTTGAGGAGGTGCTTGGCTCAGACTTAGCACTGCACGATATTCTCATTAACATTGGATGCATGCAGTGCCAATAAACCATGCAAATGGAATTTGCTGCCAGATCTCAAGAAGAGGAAGTCTGTAGGAAAACTTAGTTGAAAGAGACGGTGTCTAAAGAGGTTTCTGTAGTAGGTTCTATGTTGTACTACGTTTTTAGCAATGATCTGGAAGCAGATCTAAACCTCCCGCTGCAAAAATTCAGCTGCAGGATTAATGGAGTCCTAAATAATGATGAAGACAGGGCACTGATCAGAATGATTGGTAGAAGCATACCATTCAAACTTAGTGAATTTTAATCCAGCCAAATATAAAGTTGTCTATGTTAGCCAAGTGTGGAGGCTGTAACTGGAGAATAGAAGACTATATCCTGGGAAGGTAATGACTTTGAGAAGGCTTTAAGGGTCAGAATAAGTAAGCAGTCAGATAAGGGCTCTCCTGTGTGCTGCTATAGCAGAAAAAGGATTAATCAACATATGAACAAAAGAATAAAAAAATGTTTATTTTACTTCTCGTGTTTGGCCTCAACAGTGCCATCCACAGGATAGTGCTACAGTTCTGGTTTGCAGTTTTTAAGCAGCACGTTGGAAAATAAGAGAGAGCAAAAGAGTGAAGCAGAATGTTCTGATGGTTGGAGAAAATGCATTACTCTGGGAGGTTTTAAGAGCTCAGGCTGTTAAAAGTTATTTAAAAGAGGATTGGGAGGTGACTTGATTGTAGTGTATAGGAACATTCCTGGGGGAAAGTACAGAATATTAAAGGACTCTTTAATCTATTGAAGAAAGGCATAATAAGAAGTAATGGCCAGAGGCAAAAGCCAGGCAAATTCAAATAGGAAATAAAATGCACATTTTTACATGGTTAACCACCAGAACACATTCCTAAGAGAAGCTGAGGATTTTCCATCGTATTATGTCTTCTGTTGAAGATTAGATGTATTTCTGAAAATTATTTTTTAGCTGAGCAGTAGTTATGCTTTATTTTATTGGATGATTACAGGTTGAAATCTGATGGTCCGTGATACTCGTCGTGTCAGGTTAATCTAGTGGGACCATCATGGTTTAAATTTTAAATGCCAGAAGCAGACATTTTGTGAATAACCATAAGCATTAGAATAATTTTTTTTTGCCTTGAAATACTTATGCTCTGTAAAAAAGCTGATCTGAATTAAGCTTTTGGCTGCAGAATATACTTACTAAGACAATATCTAAAGGTTTTGGCCTTTTGCTGCCTAAATTTACACTCTTGGGATTACTTGGAAAAAATTCTCTGCATTTCTATTTAAATTTCTGAAAGAATAGAGCCTTACAAGAAAATTTCTTATAAAGTCTGGATAATAATCCTCCAAGAAATATTTCACGATGTAAACATCAATTATGTAAAATTGCCTCAAGGCCAAGAGAATCAGAATGCAGCAAATGAATCCTGATAGATTTCCTATATTGTGCATTATATATATTTATATGTTGCATATGTTTGCATGGTACAGTCTTAACCTCACTTGAGGCATTATCATAACATAAACAATTATATTACCAATGGAGGAGCTGCTATTACTGAAAGGGGGATGAATGAAATATAAATAAGATTTCAGAGCAGCCGCTTGTCAGAGAAACAAAAAGACCCACCCCTGAAATGGTACGTGATCAATTTTTCTGTCTCGAGAATGGAAGGTGTCCTGTCATTTCTCTGTCTTCTGAGAAATGTGTGATGCTAATCCTGCAAGATATATGTGCTTCCTAATTTACATGCTTCCCTTTTTCCTGGCTCTTGAGCAGAAAATGCAAAGACAGGAGCTGAAAAACAAGCTGCTGCTGCCTTTTGTGGATTTTCCCAGAGTCAAGCCACAAACGATCTCGCCTTAAACACAGAACAAACTGAAATCTGTTAATTAACTTGATGATGAGTTCTGGAATGAGATCTGAATAACTGTACAGGGAAAAAAGAAATCACAGTGATTCCAAAGGATAAAGGGAAACCTATCTTCATGGTATGCGCCTGGTAACTCTTACAAAGCAGAAAGTGTTTGTGTGTGTGGTTGAAACTTGTTTACTCTGACTTTGAACTATTAGTGTGAAAATTACATGACATTAAAATTGAAGTAGCTTTTAAATTACCTCTGTGCATTTAAAGTAAATAACCGTTGCAGTGGGCACTCCGAGAGGAGTGTGGAGTGCACCCTCTAACTGAACTTTTCCAGAAAATGTGTTTCTTTGTACTATCTGCAGTAGATGGCCCCAAAACTGTTCTGAATACATTTCAGCATACCACACAAGTGCTGTCTGAGCATGACACCCGTAACACATGCATTTTCAAGGATGCCTGGCAAACCAGCGTACTCGCAGCCACGTTCCCACAGGCTGGAAATATTTGACAAGACAGCTGTGGGAATCGATGGCAAATGAGGTGCAGAATACATCACGCTTACAGCTGCTGCTGTGACCACCCTGCCCAAGCGATAGGAGCAGAACCAGGAGTTCCTTTATGAAGCAGAACATCTTGCTTGGCATCCGTTTGGATGACCACTGGTTACTGAGTGTATTTAAGGTACTGGTTCTGCCTTGTAAAGCTTTAAACAATTGGAGAGCAGTTTATCATCTGACTCATCGGCAGCCAGTTGTTTTTCTCCCCTAACATAACTGAAGGAGCAGGTGGCAGGGTATTCTCCAGGATCGTGGGACTTGTTTCCTGTCATCATCTGGCATAGCTTGAATCTGGTCATCTTTTTGTGCAAAAGACATCTGCTTGGTAGCATTTTGTGAAGAGATAAAAATTATTTCCCAGCATAATGAAGGATGGACAGGAGTATCTGTAGAGGTCTGAACGGCTGGTTTCCTGATGAAATAATTATTCTGATGCTGCTAGGGTTTTGTTATATTATTAATGATGTTAAAGTGCCTAGAGTCAGAGGAATGCTTCATTTTAGCTAATTTTGAATGTAAATGAATAAAATGTGCTAATCATACCAGGTTTACTATTATTTTTTAAAGAAGTCGGTGAGTTGAGTACTCAGATTTGAGAAGGCGAGAGTGTATTTATCATAAGATTTAGTCTTGAAAAATACATGGGAGAATAAGGAAATGTATTTTATTTCCAATTAATACATATTACTGTAAGCAAAAAACCCCAGAGTGCCTTAATTTGTTCTTGAGTATGAGCTATTGCAATAGCTCAGTGAGGGAGCACTAGGGAAGTGCTAATGTTTCATTACAGCAATGGGAGAAAGAACATACTGAAGGGTTTTCAGCTCACTTGTGCTGTACTTGGTCATTGCCGAGTTCTGCGCAGTACTTTCTTAGTGAGCAATTTAAGGTATTAAAATACAGCTTATCTCTGTACAAGTTACCACTTATGAATTCCAATGATAGCTTTTTCAATAGAACTTAAAAGAGTTTAGCTATCTTTAATAAAAGTGCATTTAATGAACCAGTGTAGCACTTCTCTTGGATAAGGTCTAACAACTATGTTATTCTCCATGGGTAAAAAAAAGTTAAGTAGTTTGGAAAGAATAAGGCTTGGTTCTTGTTTCTTTCTTGTTGGTATTCTGATTGCTACGCTAAAAACTTTACCAAATGCAATAAAAAATGAGTTCAATGACTTGCTGCCATCCCCTGAATTCAGTTTACCCTGGCTATGCATTTATTTCTGCAGCGTAATGCTCAAAGTTCCGTATGTCAGAGGGCCTTTTTATTTTTTGTTTGGTTTTATAACACTTTCCCTGTATTATTTGCTTTTGTAAATTTGTTAAATTCTTTAGGCA
Organism: Phoenicopterus ruber ruber; assembly: GCA_009819775.1. Lineage (NCBI taxonomy): Eukaryota > Metazoa > Chordata > Aves > Phoenicopteriformes > Phoenicopteridae > Phoenicopterus > Phoenicopterus ruber. Next base: position 8,814,193 of record CM020219.1, read on the forward strand.
AGTATCCCTGTTCACACACTATTAAATTGCTGTAGCATTTGGGTATGATAGGGAAAGGTCACTGGGTACCTCAGAAATCTGATCTGTTGGCAGACCAGATAAACTGAAAGATGAAGGCCCAAATAACATTATCTTAGCAATAGCACCATCAGCAACAAAAGCAGAAAGTACAGGCTTTGTTTAAATGGTGGTGGTTTTGCTTCGGAGTTACAGGCCTGGATTTTCCGGGGAATGGAATCAGGTGGCTTTGGTGCGTCCCTGTTTTAGCACAGGGTGGCACAGCAGCACATGTTCTCATGTCACAAGACATACTTCTTATTATACTGCCGCCTCATGTAGATGAGGGCTGAGTATGCCCATCATTACTGAATTTGCCCAGCTGCTTGGTTTTTCTTTTTTCTCCACGTGTCTATATTGGCACATGATCTTGGAAATGCACGGAATTTTAGGGACTAGTTAATTGTATGCAGATGCAAGGTGCACAACGTTGTGATTTTTTTATAACAAGCAATGATAAACGAGTTGCAAATACATGATAAAAGAGGCTGCAGTGATAGAGTCTCCTCGGCAAAGTCATTCTAGGAATGCAGTTGTTACAGTCTTTTTCATTTTTCTGTGACCTTAAATCCATGTGTTTAACCGTGTCACGTACCATTTCAAACATCATTCAGATAAGGTGACATTATTTGAGGAGTGTATCTGTTACGTTAAAAATGAGATTATTCCATTTTTGACATTATCTTGAATTATTTTATGTCCTCAGTTATAGCATGAGGGTGTCTTACAGTCATTAATTGGTAACTCCTCAGAACTCCTCCCTCTATGAGGGAGTGGAATGTGTAATTACTGCCCCCTTCACTTTTCAGCTGGGAAGGAGATACAGATTTGGTAACAGTTTCATTATACTTCCATTTCTTCCATTTTCCCAGGTTCCTGTAATTTTAATTTTTTAATTTTGTAATCTGCTGTCTGTATGGTGAGAAAACAGAGGGGTTTTTTTTTTCCCTGTGGTGCCCCAAAGAGACTAACAAATCCTAAAGCAACAACTAACCTTTGGTCTTTTTGCTTCTTCATCCCCGGATTTGGAATAGCTGACTGTGCCTTCATGCCCGTGCTCCCCTTTATTATCCACACCGTTTGTCTATGCAAGAGACAAGTTGCTAACTCAGTGCATGCACCTGTTTGGGTACCATCTCTGAACTATTTTGTAGCTATATTTTATTACTAGCAAGACAGCAGAGGAGGAATAGAATAAAAAAACAAACAAACAAAAACCACCCCAACTTACACATAGCTCTTAATCAACCTAGAGCCCAGAATTAGAGGATTCTTTCTTCTACACATCATCTGAACTTCTGTGGATATACAATACTTGCAGCCTTTTTATCACTGTAGTTTCTGCAGATCCCTTAAAGATATTTGTCCTCATTAAGAAAGGAATAAGTTCTTTCATGCTCACTTGCATCAACTGCAATTATTGCATATTCAATCAAATTTTGTGTGCAAGAGTGGGAGTTACATCAGTGTCTGCAAGCCAACTGTGCTGCAGGGGCAAACAACTGCTGAGAACTCTTGGCAGCAGGAAGCTTCTTGTTGGAGCATGCCGAGAGCAGCAGGGATCCCAGCTCCCGGCTCCCCAGCGGCAGAACCCGCTCGCTGATGGGCCAGTTCAAAGAACATATCCCCAGCCCAAGGAGGAAAACAAGCCTCTCCATAGGGCATTGCAGAGTTGGGGGGCACCCAGGACTCCCTTCAGAGACAAGGTGATCACATCCTAGGAGTTACAGCTTCACGGAAAAAAAAAAAAGAAAAAAGTGCCTTTTCAAGAGGCTAGATCCATTCTGCTTACTCAAACTCATCAAAGGGGTGCACCCCACACTACACTGATGGGAAGGTGTCCTGGTTTAGGCTGGGACGGAGCTAGTTTTGTTTTCAGCAGCTCCTGTGTTTTGGCTTCAGTGTGAGAAGACTGGTGATAGGACGCTGATGTTGTTGGTTGCTGCTGAACGACCAAGGACATTTTGCTGTTTTCCAGGTTTTGCTAACGTGCAAGGGCAAAAACTTGGGAGGGGTATAGACAGCATAGTTGATCCAAACTGGCCAAAGAGAGTATTCCATACCATAGACGTCATGCCTGATATAAGTGAGGGTCGGTCGGTGGGCCACTAGGCTTTTAGGCTTTTTAGACCCTTGGTGCCTTAATCCTTAAGCTTCCCTTCGGGTTGCTTTTTGTTTCCCTATTTTTCCTTTTTGTTTTTCGTTCGTTTGGCTGTTTGTTCCCTCGCCTGCTCTCTCTGGAACTTGCTGTTCTGGGATAGCTGGGGGGGGATACCCCTGCTCCCTGACTGCTGCTCGGGACGGGCTGTGTTGGTCGTTGAGTGGTGAGAAATTGTGTATCGTTTGTTTTATATATTCTATTATCCATTATTATTATTATTATCATCATCATTATTAATATATTGATATATTTTCCCTTTGCTGTCCTGGTGAGCTGTTTTTATCTCAACCCGTGAGTTTTCCTTTCTCTCCAATTCTCCTCCCCACCCCAGAGGGGAGGGGGGGAGTGAGCAAGCGGCTGCGTGGTATTGGGTTACAATTTGGGGTTAAGCCACAACAGAAGGAAATCATGGGAATCAACCTGAATAGCAGGAGCAGAGGGTTTACCACATGGCATCCTAGGACATGAAAGGGAGGAGAAAGGTAGCATGTTCAAATCCTACCGTCAGGCTCAAAAGTTCATGGCAAGGCATGAACGTGCCAAATAAATCACTAGGAAAGAGAGATTTGATATGATAAAGAGAATTGGAATGCAAATATAAGATGTACAGCAGATGGGAATTTGCATTAGCATGCACAGATGCATGTTTTAATCAGTTCTGGACTATTTCTTGGAAAATCCCAAATTGCCAAGATTATGAAATGGAGCCAGTTCATGTTCAAGGGTGTGTCAAGTTACTCATCGTTAGAGTAGGAGGAGTGAAAGCTTCCCTAGGGTTCTTTCTGACAACATTTGTTCATTTTCCATTCAAAGGTGGAAAAGAAGCCAAAATTTGGGGAATATGTTCATAATTCATACTAATTATGAATTCTCTTGGGTTTTAGGAGCACTATTTGTAACCATAGCTGTTATTACAAATGAGGTCATCCATATTAAAACAAAGATCTGATCTGCAGCCAATAAAAAATATGTGTGAGCATGTTAAGCACTGTAGTATTTTCATTTTAATTCCTAACCTTCAGACTACAATCTAGAGGCCAAAATTAAGCCCTTATGCTCCCTCTACAATTCAATGGAAAAGGCAGATACCTTGACAGAGAGACCAGGAAGTCTACAGGCTGATGAGAGAGCTGTTTGGAGTTAGCTGATAACAAACCAAATGCAAGGATGGCTCTGAAACTCCATCCCACACCTCAGGCAGGACTAAAAACTAAGATACCTTGAATTATGTGCGATCCAGGATCTACCGATGGTAGTCAGCTATGAGTATTTTTATAAATAATTGGGTGGATCTCACTTTTTTACAGGATAGGATGCTTGCTTTTGATGTAAATGCCTAGTGGTCAGAGCTCTGGCCTGGGAAGGACCTTTCTAAGCCCTTTTAACAATGTGATAGCCAGTATTAATTCACTCTCACCATGGTCCTGTTTGTTGCAGGTGGATTGAGATCATCCACAGCATCACCAAGAGCCTTCTCCTTTCAATCTGCTGAAAATGCCAGTGAGCCACCTCCCTCAGTCTTCCATCTTCAGGATGTTATATGCTCCCAGTCCTGGGGAGGGTCCCAGGGAAAGGCCAGGTGTGCTCAACACACATGATGATACTCAGAACAACTTACTTGCCTTACTGCTGCACCCTTTTCCAGGTAATGCAATCCTTGCATCCCAGGGCAATTCAGAACCTGTATGACAAGTATGTTGAATGTAACTGGTAGTTCTGCAGGCTCTCGCTCTCAGGGTAGCAAGAACATTGCTGCTTTTCTTAATTACACAGAAAGTGCTTAGAATTATGTGGGTGTCTGTGATATTTCCTCAAATGTAAATTAACCCTTAAAATATAATCATGACGTAAGTAATTACATTTTTAGGGGTGGGTGAGTTAAAATACATAGGGTTACATGACTTGCCCTCAGACATCCAAGTCCTTAAATAAGTGCATTGTCATGATGAATAGGTTCTACGATATTTACATTGGGCACCAGAAATGGGACTCAGGTGGATTCATTTGGCCAAGTTCAAGAAAACTACCTATAAATCTCCTGCTGTGGCAGCTGCCTGACCCTAGAGGTATGTGAAAATTCCTACCACCTACTCATTTGTCCTGGCAGTTCCCCAGGTCACTAAATTGCAGTGCCCATGGCTGCACAGGCGGCAGAGACAGGTAGGGATAGGCTCTCGGCTGAATCCTGCCATGGTTCAGGAACACAGCAAAGACGTGTCTATATTCCACCTGAATCCCCAGAGAAGCCCACTCTGCTATGCATGCTTGTAGCTTCATAGCAGTGAGTCCATCGCTGTTCACAGAGAAACCACAGGCTTCTGTGAAAAGAATGAGGGAGCAGAAGCACCAGAGCTTATCCTTCCCATAATAGCTTAATAAATGTAGTCAACTAGGGAGTGGGAACTCTAGATTCAGTTTCACCTTGGCCTGATGGGATGCAACCCAGTCATGACTCAGAAGACTGCTGTAAATACTAGGTTATGGCATAATCCAGGGCATTGCATCTGCCATCCCTTCTCTTGAATTTAGACTGTTGGCTGTAAAATGCAGAGGGCTAGAAAGAGATCTAGCAAGACAGTGCATGACTTGCGGTTTGGTGATTGGGATGTAGGAGATCCGTATTTGATGGAGCTTAACTGCTTTGGCTGAAAAGGGCGCAGAGGGACTTGATCAGATGATCTGAGTCAACAGGTACTGGGAGTTGCAATACGTGCATTGAAGGCCCCCTAAGTTCTGCCCTTGGAGTTCAGTGAGATTAGTCAATGCAACAAAAGTTAAGCAGCTGTAGATTTGGAGTCAGGATTTGTAAATGGTAGAAGTCGGCCAGGAACCCAAGACTGCTGATTCACAGAGTTGTGGTGCAACGATGCTTAAAGCATAACTTTAGGATGTAGGAGCTCTCTGTTAGTTTGCCCATACATCTTCTAATACCACCCTCGTCATCAGCTGTGGCTGCTGAAAAGCAAGCAATAAAATATGATGTGTAGTAAGAGAAGCATTTTTTGAAGAAGTTACTAATTTTGGAGGTGGTGGGAGACTGTATATCTTCTTGATCACTGTATTTTAGAAAAAAAGTTTGTTTATAACCAAACATGACTGGAGGAACTTGCAATATAGGTTCATCAGTTAAGAGCCTGAGTGTTCTAAGGATTGTTTAGTTTTGCACCTTTATTGTGCTAGAAATACTGCTACATACTGCTGATGAAGGGGCTTTCAAAACCAGCTGAGCCAGACAACAAAGGAAGATAAAACACTGTTCATGAGGGGGTTGGAGTTGTCACATTCACCTCATCTTAAATTTTGCATTTTTTCTGGCTAATCAGATGGTTTCCTATCTTATTTCTTGTAGGCTGAAAATGCTCACTTTCTGTAATGTGGTTTTCCCGTATGACTGTCCTGCTGCCCATCTCTCTATGTCTAGATATAGATGTAACGTATGCATGTACACCTTCTTTAATATGCCTTGTTATCATTAGCTCTGTCTGCTTTCTGCCCTGCATTTGTTTGGTGGATACTTAACCTATGTGTGCAGTCAGGAGAACTCTTAAGATTCTCTTTGGTTTTGTACGTAGTGTGGCAGAGCTTCTGCAGCCGCAAACTGTACAACCGCTTCCGTACTACTCTTTAATCCTACTGACACTGTTGGAGTGCTCACACTTCTGGTCATATGGTAGTACCAGGGTCATATTACTATATTTCACCATATTTTTCTCACCCTTTAAGTGCCAGCTGAAGAAAAGCACTGGCAGAGTCCTCCTGACAATGACAGTAACAAGGGCAAAATTTGATTTGTTCTGGGGAAAAAAAAAAAAAACCCAGACAGAATCATTCCCTTAGTAGAGTCATTTCTTTGTGGGATATGGCTTCTAAGTCCTACACAGGACAGGACTCTTCCTCATTTTTCCTGGTGAACTTGTGCTTCATTAAGAAACTGGAGACACCAAGTCAGAGTGACACAGTTGCTTGAGGACATACGTATGTCCCTGGATGAGTATGAATATAATTATCCAATGTCGTTTACACAACCAAATCATAAACAAAGCCTAACTAAAATGTTAAAGCTTTGTAGATAGAATCGCAGGTTTCTGTGTATTATCCAGTGCATAAATAGAGCTTACCCTTCTGTCCTAGAGAAATTTCCAGCCTCTGAGTCCACAAGATTTGGCATTCATACTAGTAGTGGCTTGCTCTGTGTGGTGTCTGAAGAATAATGGAGAGAACAAGACAAACACGGTATAGCGACGACTAACAGGCCTATTTCAGGTGCAGATCTCATAAGAACACCTTCTTAGCTCAAAAAAATCACTGCCCTCCAACAAAACCGTCACTAAAATTGGGACCAGGACTTCTGTACCCAGAAAGAAATGGCATCTAGATGGTGCAAGGGACTGTTCATCATGCTACTATTGCATATCACATTCAGTGAAATCCTGGAAAATAGTACTTCACCCAAGTGACAGACCCTATTGTTTAACTAAATGACAACTGCCTTGAGAGATTTTTAATGAAAATGCAGTAGTTTTTTTCTGTAACTTAACATGCTGGTTTGATTTTTGAAACAAGTGCTTGGAAAAGCCACATGTCAGGCTCTCTTAATACAAGCTCAGTGTCTGTTGGGGTGCAGTCCTGCAGCACCCCAACAAGCTGAGCAGAGCAGCCCTGTTGACAGCAGCTGGGATCAGCTGCAGCCCAACGATGGCTGGGCAAAGCCACAGCAAGGAGGTAGGGCCACATTCAAGCCAGGAAGGCAAGTCAAGGAGGCAAGGGCGGGATCAGGCACAAGGCCAGGTATAGCCCAGCCTGGAGGAGACTTCTCACAGCTCTTTTCCCTGCAGTCTTGTCCTAGGTTACAGAGCTGGTCCTGAACGTGGGCACCAAACCCCTCGGAGCAGTGGGAGGAGGTTGCAGAATGTATTGATGCAGAAAGGAGCCTGACACTATGAAAACTAAAATGCAGTTGTATTTGTTAAAGTATGCAAAATACTTGCAAGAAAACCTGAAACCAGCGTAAATCACAAATCTGAAACTCGGATCAGATTCTGTGTAAGCCTGGCTAAGTTTTATGATCTGTATCACTGAACCTGAGCCATGTGTTCAACAAATCCAGCTTGATGCATATATTTTGGCTTAAGTGGTTTTAAAACTGAAGTTTAAAAAGTTTGTGTAAATAGTAATTTATAGCCTTATGGTTTCAGCTGCTTTTTTGGCCACATACAGTTACTAACATAACTACTCTTTTCATGCAGAGATGGAGGAAGCCTGTATGCATGAACCTGGGTGGCACTTAAAAAAAAAACTTAGAAAACGTCACCTTTTACTTTAAGGGTTATTTTTCACAAGGCAGTCTGTGTAGTTTTTCAGTGTGAAGTGATCTCTGAATTAAAGCAGCCACACTGTGCTCCCAAATGCATAGTTACAAAAAAATACCCCTTTGTAATATCTCACCATGAAATGTTTAATTTCCAGTGAAGAAACTGACCAGTGCTCTGAGCCTGCAAGGACTTATCTTTATGCATTGTGCTCACACATCCCTTTGGAGTCCAGGAGGTTGCACTTGGTGCTGCAAGTTGAACATGTCTGAATCTTGGCAAGGTCATAAAACATTTGAAATGAATTTGAAGAAGCCTGTGGTGCTACTGCTAATAGAACTAATATGCAACTTCCTTTCTTAGTGTTGAAATACTCTCTGTAAAGACGGTAAAGACAATAAATAGATTGAAATGTAAAGAAATTATTTAGGTCAAGGTTGATAGTTGCTTAATGGGCCTCCAGGGCTCCAAATAAAGTCAAGAGGAGACAGAAGTCTTTAACACCTCTGCAAGCTATAATACGTTGTTAGCAGGCATAAGCCTTATCAAGTCCTTTTTCCTCTCTGTGCTTCTGTACCAGTAACAGGGAAATAAGGACACTGATTTCCTTTGTAAATCATAGAATCATAGAATAGTTTGGGTCGGAAGAGGCCTTTTAAAGGTCATCTAGTCCAACGCCCCTGCAATGAGCAGGGACATCCTCAACTAGATCAGGTTGCCCAGAGCCCCATCCAGCCTGACCTTGAATGTTTCCAGGGATGGGGCATCTACCACCTCGCTGGGCAACCTGTGCCAGTGCTTCACCACCCTCATTGTGAAAAACTTCTTCCTTCTATCTAGTCTAAATCTCCCCTCCTTTAGTTTAAAACCATTACCCCTTGTCCTATCACAACAGGCCCTGCTAAAAAGTTTTTCCCCATCTTTCCTATAAGCCCCCTTTAAGTGCTGAAAGGCTGCTGTAAGGTCTCCCCAGAGCCTTCTCTTCTCCAGGCTGAACAAGCCCAGCTCTCTCAGCCTGTCTTCAGAGGAGAGGTGCTCCAGCCCTCTCATCATTTTTGTGGCCTCCTCTGGACTTGCTCCAGCAGGTCCATGTCCTTCTTGTGTTGGGGGCCCCAGAGCTGGACACAGTACTCCAGGTGGGGTCTCACCAGAGCAGAGTAGAGGGGCAGAATCACCTCTCTTGACCTGCTGGTCATGCTTCTTTTGATGCGGCCCAGGATGCGGTTGGCTTTCTGGGCTGCGAGCGCACATTGCTGGGTCCTGTCCAGCTTTTCATCCACCAGTACCCCCAAGTCCTTTTTGGCAGGGCTGTTCTCGATCCCTTCATCCCCCAGCCTGTATGGATACTGGGGGTTGCTCCGACCCAGATGCAGGACCTTGCATTTGTCCTTGTTGAACCTCATGAGGTTCACCTGGGCCCACCTCTCAAGCTTGTCCAGGTCCCTCTGGCATCCCATCCCTCAGGCGTGTCCACTGCACCACTCAGCTTGGTGTCATCTGCAAACTTGCTGAGAGTGCATTCGATCCCACTGTCTATGCCATCGATGAAGATACTAAACAGTACCGGTCCCAATACGGACCCCTGAGGGACACCACTTGTCACGGATCTCCATCTGGACATTGAGCCATTGACCACTACCCTCTGGATGCGACCATCCAACCAATTCCTCATCCACCGAACAGTCCACCCGTTAAATCCGTATCTCTCCAATTTAGAGAGAAGGATGTTGTGGGGGACTGTGTCAAAGGCCTTACAGAAGTCCAGATAGATGACATCCGTAGCTCTTCCCTTGTCCACTGATGTAGTCACTCTGTCGTAGAAGGCCACTAGGTTGGTCAGGCAGGACTTGCCCTTGGTGAAGCCATGCTGGCTGTCTCCAATCACCTCCCTGTCCTCCATGTGCCTCAGCATAGCTTCCAGGAGGATCTGTTCCATGATCTTCCCAGGCACAGAGGTGAGGCTGACAGGTTGGTAGTTCCCAGGGTCCTCCTTCCTACCCTTTTTAAAAATGGGTACAACGTTTCCCTTTTTCCAGTCCCCAAGGACCTCACCTGACCGCCATGACTTTTCAAATATCATGGAGAGTGGCTTGGCAACTACATCAGCCAATTCCTTCAGGACTCTGGGATGCATCTCATCAGGTCCCATAGACTTATGTATGTTCAGGTTCCTCAGGTGGTCACAAACCTGATCTTCTCTTACAGTGAGAGGGGCTTTGCTCCCCCAAGTCCCCGTCTTGCGGTCCATCCACTCGAGAGGTGTGGGAAGAGAGGTTGCAGGTGAAGACTGAGGCAAAAAAGTCATTGAGTACCTCAGTCTTCTCCTCGTCCGTTGTTACCAGTTTGCCAGCGCCGCTCATCAAGGGGGGGTACACTGATGAAAAGTGCCGGAAAAGCTATTCTCAGTGAATACCTGCATAATAATAATTTCCATGTAGCCTTTCAGATGCAGGAACCTTGGCACCCATGTACAAAAATATTATTACGTTGAATCCACTGATGTTTCCTTACCATGAACAATTAAAATATGAGGTCTAAATTGCCAGCACAGTCCTTGATGAAACAAAATTGATATTCTTTGTATAAGCTGTCTTCAAACTGTTCCACATACGGTCTAACCGCACTCAAAAGAAAAGCATAGAGAATATAGGATTATAACAACTTTTGTTTGTTGTGTTGGAAAATAGATGCCAAAGTCCTATACATGTCCTCTAACGATACCAAAACAGTGAAAAACATCACACCACAGCATGCATGCATGTGTCCTGTGTTTAGCATAAGACTATTTCCCAAAGGCATAAAAACAATGAAGAGGATCATTCTGAAGATGACAAGAGAGAAGCTTTCGAGAGGGATATCTGCTAACAGAAATACTGACTCTACGGAAAGCATATCACATTTTCCCATGGCCAGGAGCCACAGCCTCTGTAGTGGCTGTCTCCAAGGGCTGGGAGAAGGGCAGGTCCCTCGTGGGCAGGAGGTGGCCCTGACCCTGGTGGCTGGGCAAGGCTGGGAGAGGTGTCCAGCTGCCTCCTGCAGCGGCCCCGGGCTGTCGCTTTGATATCCCCATCTGGGTGATGCCTCCTCTGCCAGGGCTTGCACGTGCTGACAGCCATCCTACAGAAATCCCTTTGTGCACCCAGACCTGCTGCAGGTCAGGAAACAGCCCTGGCACGGAGACCCCACCTCTCATTGCTCATGCGCTGCAGCTCTCTGCTCTGGCTTGTGGGCACAGTGAGATAAGAGGAGATGATAGAAGTTCATGGAGGGAAGTGTTTAAAAACCATGCAGGGCTGGGATCAGACTTTGCTTCCACAAAGGCATGTGAATAAAGCTCCATGAGGTGGACAGGGAAAAAGACAGTGTTTCATCCGAAATGATTTCTGTACAAAGAGCAGAGCTGACTGAGGAGTACAAAGTTTGATTTAAAACAAAATCACAGGACAAAATCTACGGACTGTGGGCGCAAGGGGGGAGGCTGCAAAATGTTTAGCTAAAAGAAGCCAGGGAAAAGACATGGAACTGTTTTTTAATTACTCTGTCTGGGAAAAGATTATCTAGAGATTAAAGGAAGGGCATGTTTGCAGAGATAATACATCTTGAGGGACAGCCAAGAGATCAGAGGTTATCCTGAGCTTTACCAGTGTCCAGTGCCTTTCAGCTGGTGAAGCCACATACTGCAGCACTCACGGGGAGTGAAATACTGCCAGTGCTACTGGCAGGGCTTTACATTCATGCTGTGCAGGTGCTTTAAACTGTGCCGGGCCAAAGCAAAGGCACAGATATGATGAAAGGAGTCAAACTTAACGAATCAAAACTGCTCATTTTTTTTGGTCAGGATTATTGTAACTTAAAGATTAGCCTAGACGTGCACACAGTGTCTTGCAGGTAAGTCTGGGTACGTCGGCATGGCATGCACTGAGATACTGCAGACGGCTCTTGCTGTGCTCCATGCCCACCAAAAGCTGTGTGCCTGCGTTCACGTAGTGCCAAGCCCCAGCAGAAAAGCCCCGTGGGAGCAGAGGGTATTGACTTTGAATCAGCACCAGGCTAATGTGATAACATGGCTTTTAGTTGGCTGCTCAGGCAGAGCTCACTTGGGTCTGAGGGGATTATACCAGGGGCGATTACGCTATATAAAGGCTGCTTGAAAGGTACTTGTATAATGAAAAAAACCATCACGTATTCCTGATTGCTTTATTTATTCAGCTATATTACTACCCTGTTTTACTGAGCTCCAGTTTGCTCCAATAAATTTAACCATTATCCTCCTCTTCCCTCAGAAATCTGCTGTTACTCCAGGGCCTCTGGGAAAGCTGTATATCAAAAACCAGTTGGTGTAAAAAGCTGGCTGCTACAATCAGGGCACAGACTTGGATCAAAATGGTGCAAATCGGCACATGGCAACCAAGAGCGAGTAGTGCTGCGTCACCACAGAGAAGCTCCGAGTGTGTTTTTCTCAGTCTCTTGCCAGCCTGGGTCCATCTTTGCTGATTATCTGGAGGTGGGAACCAGCCGTCACACAGGTAATCAAATCCAAATGGCTCTCTGCTGTTTTCTAAAGCAGGAGCTTTCACCACCCTTTTCATCAGCAGCTGGCTTTCCTCTTTGAAATCTTACCTGATGTGTGTACAATTAGTTGTATGATTAGCCCCCCTAAAGTTTGTGTGTGAATCCCATGTGTGTCACTGTGTTCTGCCTGAAAGAGCTGTTGATGCGGCTTCCATACTACTGATGGGTACTTGTCAGGAGAGAGCTCTGTGGTTTCTCTCCAGTGAATAGATGGCCATTTTTGTAATAGAAAACAAGAGTTAAATATGTGAATGGAAAAAATGTCTGAAATGAATGAAAAATGCAAATCCTGAGTTCATCTGCCAAACTTTTAATCTCTGTCAGGTCTGTCTCTGCCCAACTCAGCTGTGTTGTGTTTCCAGTGAAATGCTTGCTACTCAACATGGCCAAACTTAAAGAAAAACTATGGAAGGAGGTGTGGGGGTGTATTTTTTTTTTTTTAACACAGCTGTGGATTTGTGACCCTCATCCTTCCCCCCATACTGTTCTGTACTCTAGGTGATAAGCCCCTCAAGGGCTTTTCTTTTTGGAGAGAATTTGAGACATGGAGTGCTGCTTGAAAAAGATACTATCAGTAGCCAGACATTTGTAGTGTTTAGGTGTGAGTAAAGATCTGTAGTTAAAAAGTTTAAGTTAAGTTAAAAACCAGAGTAAAATATCTGAAAAGGCAAACCTGGATTTATTCTTCCTGAGAACATGGTGAGACACTGCATTTCATTAAATAGTACACATCCTGTTTCTGTGTTACTAATCGGTTTATTCTGATGAACTACGAAAATGTCTATCATAAAATTAGACACATGCACTACTTTGCAAAATTTCATAGCTGTACAGAAATATATATGAGCAGATACCTTATGCAACTCAAAATCTAGAAGTATGCTAGCTAGCTGTAACTAAACATTAGAAGGACAGACAAGGGATTGGTAAAGATTTCATTGTAAAAGTATGGGGAATGTAAGAGTTCATCCGGTGAAGGATATCTTAGCTTTCTTCTCTCTTTTCCACCAGTTTGATGGTTGCACTTAGGAGCAGATTCATTGTGCTTGTAGTGACTTTGAAGAGACGCAAACTACCGGGTGGAAAAGCCACCTAGTGGTACAGGGAAATAGTGACAAGCAGGAGCAGGTACCTCTGAATTCCAAGGAAAGATTTGTTCTCACGCTGGGCCACTGTGCTGTGGCATGCTATAAAGGCTATTTGTTACTACTCTTGGGAGTCTGGAATGTGTATTACACACAAGCAGGAAACCCACAAACATATTAAATACATTTTCCAAAGGACAGCACCACGGAACTTTATGATGGATCATTGCCTGTTTTATATATGCTGTGTAAACAATAAAATCTCATTTATAGCTGTTTCAGAGAATTAAAATAGCGTGAATGAGTTTGCCCCATTTTTCTTTCCACCCGTCCAAATAAATGCAAGAGTTGCTGTAAGTCCAGCTGTCCAGAGCCCAGAAAGAGAAGAAAGCCCATAAAGCATCTGTGCTATTTATTTTAAATAACCTTCATTATGTCATGGGTTTAAAGCACAACAACTTAATGCCTTCGCGGAGCTAAGGAAGAGCACTGGTTCAAAGCTGTATCTCCATTCTGGATCCCAGTGGTTACTTTTTTGAGGATAATTTCTACATCTGTTGAAAAGAATTGGGAAAGCCATCCAATTTGGGATGAACAAAACTTGACCCTCCTAGCAAAAGGCTGCTGGGTGAGGCAGATCAGGACAGCGCGTGATCGACACTTCAAAGTCTGCCTCTTAAAAAGGGCTGAGAGGAGCTGGCGAATGATTACAACAGCTCCATTCCTTCAGGACCCTCCACCGTAGTGCAAGCAGCGGAGAGTTATTGCAAGAATGAAGGCATATCTCCTTTCGGCACATCAATGATTAAACCTGAGCCTTTGTAAAGAGTAATAGAATAGGTGGCGTGTTCTTATCTAAATCATCGAAATGTGAAGTTACAACCCATATGCTGGAGGCTTGATTTTACTAACGTCAAGGTCTTTGCAGCTTTGTGCTCAAACCATAGTGTTTTCTCATTTGCAGATTCATCTGTGAACACACAGATCAGGGAGGTTTGCAAACACGGAGCGATTAGCTCATGCACGTATGCAGATACCCACATTGCATAGCCAGACCTTGCAGGATTCTTCAGCCTGTGCTGGTTATTGAAGTGGGGGCGGAGGGAGGGAGAAGGAGACACCATGCCAAGTTACAGCTGGGTTATATATCTGCTAGAAACTGTGGGACTGTGCAAGCAGACACACCTTACTGCAGACCGCCTGTGACGCATCTGGCTCAGGGGGTTAAGCAGCCCTAGTCACTGCCTACCTCTAACGTCAGGGGTCACGGTGCGGGAAAGGGGCTATGGCAAAGCCCTCAGCTATATAAGGGACAGATGGTAGGAATGAAGGGGACTATGACGATGGAGCTTCTTTACGTAAATGAATTTCATCTTCAGAGTGGGAGTCTTAACAAGTCAAGCTAGGCAATTAGAGTAATTACTCCTAAATGTTCAATTACATAAATGCATCTGTATACACACACCAGACCTGAGGTTTACTACATGTAGTAAGTGCATAAATGTGCCAGTCTCTGCATCAAATAAATCACAGCATTTATGAATGTGCACCAACAGAACTGCATCTGCTGAGCTAAAGGAGGAGTGAAGATGTGTAGGAAAATATTTGGAGGTACCAGCATTGCCCTGGCTGGCATGAAGCTTGGTAGCCAGGGAGGTCAGGATGGAGGAGCGAAGATGTGTAGGAAAATATTTGGAGGTACCAGCATTGCCCTGGCTGGCATGAAGCTTGGTAGCCAGGGAGGTCGGGATGGAGGAGCAAGGAGCAAGGACAACTGACCCAACAACTGGCTTGTACACACTGAGACCTGCTCCAAGTCATGGGGCATTGCTAATTTATTTATAGACTAATTTATTTCTTCTTTCTGCGGCACTTGGCCACTGTAAGCCTTTTAGGCATCCTTGAGCCAGGTACGGTGTGGGTGGAGAGAAACCTAAACCAGCGGGATAGAAATCTATGGCAAAAAATAAAAGGGACCTGGGAAGGAAATTCTGGAAACGTGCCCCATTTGTGGGGTTGTGAGGAGCAGAGTTCCCAGCTAGTGTGCACAAACATTACACATAGCTTGGAGTAAATTAGTCAGCTTTCCAGATGAAGGCAAAGAGAAACCTGTGTGAGTGTGAGAAGGCACATATAAGCCTCCCAGGACACTCACCTTTGGCTCTCCATGCTCATTAAAGCTAATTAGAATAGGAGGCAAATTTGGGGGATAGGTGTGGGGGTGTGTGTCAGAGTGCCTGAAAGTGCTAGCATTTATAGATGGACTTAAGGCTCCCATACATCCACTGCTTTGCTCTGGTTAAGTCCTTCCTGTTTACTAAAGATTTCCAGAGGTGCGGTAGCCGAAGTCTCGGTGGTCTGTCTCTGTGAGCACTTCCCACGGGTCAACACATCCTGCACGACTGTAGAACCTGCCTGTGTGCTGCACATGCATGTGCAGTGGGTCCTCTGCTCTCCAAAAAGCCTCAGCTACTGTGGGCACGTTCAGTCCAACTGCTTCATATGCTCAAAAACATGAGATTTATGAGTGGTTCTCACCCACGTGGGCCCCACAGTCATGCAGGAGATCTCACACGATGCTAGTATCCTTAAGTAAGACTGTACAGGCAAAGCAGCCTCATCTGTCACCCATTTCCAGCCTTTAATGAAGGCCTTTGGAAGATGTGGGGAAGTCAGTCTGGTTTGCACTCCATTCGCTTTGGTGACTGTAAAGAGAAACATGGAAACCTCATGAGCAAACACTCTCTGATGAAATTTCTGCAGTAGCTTTTCCTGGTATGCCTGGATTCCTAAATTTTCTCCCGGTGCAGATCCCTCCTTTAAATGCATTTCCTGCATCTGTCACCAAAAAATGTAACCAGTAGAAATCGTAACAGGCTCCTATTTACCTCAAGGTGGGAAAAATAAACAAAACCTCTTATACCAAGCTCTTGCAATCCCATTATCTGTTTTTTTCAGTGAAATTTCTTTGCTGCCCTTCCACAGGTCAAGTTCCCCAACCATTTATGCCAAGCAGTGTTCCCATCCACAGATCCCCTCACTGACATGAGGACTCACAACTTTCGAACCCTCTCCTGATTATCTGCTCTGCCAGCCTGCGTAACACAGGCCAGCAAACTTCACGTGGTACTTCTGCATCTCATCCCTCACGTTTTGCGGGAAGTTTCAAAAGGTCACAAACAAGCTTGCTGAAATCAATTGGGCTTATCCTGGAGTAAAGTGCTACTTGACAAGGATAGCAAGAATACAGGCGTAACCTGTAAGAGGTTACTGATCCATAATAAACAAGTGCGAGCCTTGAGTACTGATAGATTAAAGGGGGCCCGTATCTTGGGAGCTGCACATCTGCCCTTTTCTGTACAGCCCTGAATACACAACTGGGAAATGAATTCTTCTGCTTTCATTGCTTTCCTACTTCTTGTGCACTGGTGTGCTTTATGGGCGCACAGAGGGGACGAAAATAAGCCACTGTTGCTAAATAAGTAAAAAAGGAGCACTGCTGCTTAGTCACCTCGAGCAGAGAGTGGAGGAGATTTCCTGAGTCTCGGCAATGAGTTTGGTTATCTGTGTGGGCAGCTCATGTTGTGTGGAGGAAAGGGGAGCCCTGAGTTTGCACACTGAGCGATAACATTAATGGAAAAGAAGGGTGGGACTGGAAGGTGTTTGATCAGTAACATTCAAGGTTGCCTGCAAGCTGCTGGGAGCTGGAAGACATGAGCTGGCACGTAAGATGGCAGCAGCTTTACCACCCTCCGTACTCGTGCTAGGCAGAGCGCAGAGCCACTGCGCGTGTATCTGTTGTTGTCCGTAAGCCCTAAGGTGGGTACTGGTGTGCCTTGTCTGGGCGTTTGAAAGAGAAAATAAATACATAAGCATGTATGGTGAGTCTGAAATACTGATACTGTTCTGGCCAAAGAGGCAATGCTGGGAATTGGTTTTCAGTCTCTAGATCGGGCATTTGAAACTAGAAGAGAATACTGCAAGGCCCTCAAATGCAGACATGATTGCCTGTTTGATATGCATCGCTATTTCCATGCAGTCCACTTTGCTCTGTTCTGAGCAAACACACCTCGGTGCTGGCAGGGATTACTTTTTGTCCTCTTCCAGCAGCTGCATCTTTGCTTTGTGAGTGGATTTGCCGAGTTTCAAGTTAGGGTTTCAATAAAGCTTTAACAAAGCACCAAACTGCAAAGGCAAACAAAAGGAAGAAAAAAAAAGGCAGGGAAATATAATGAGTAAAATCCCGTTGTACAACCACAAGAACACAGGATGCTGGGAACTGCTCATTAAGCTAATTTGCTTTAAAAGAAGCTATTGCGGTGGAAATGACTTCAGAAAAGCCCTCCTGCTTTCCTGCGTTTCTGCAGGCTGTCTGCGGTGTGTGGATGAGGAGGATTCAGCATCCCTCCGCATCTGAGTCCTGCCACTCCCGCTGAGTCAGGCGGGGAGCCGTGCAGGGCCTGCAAGCTTTCTGCAGCAGCTAAAAGGGATATTGTGAGACACAAGGCCCTTTATCTGGGGAGAAGCTTTATTGCCTGTTTAATACACTCCCAGGGCAGAAAACATGAGTCAAGTATTTACCTTGAGATTTAGGCTGAACACTACGGTAATCCTGAACAATCCTGGTTCTCTATTAGTGTTAGGTTTTAATGAACAAACCTAAACTGAGGAACGCTTTAGCTCTCTATGTAACTGAATTCATTGTTTAAGGTCTTGATTAAATTTTTTTCTTTGTCAAAAAACAGGGCATGTTTTGTAAATTTTCTTTGCGGCCATAGGAATCCTTTCTTTTTTAAGAAATTTCCTTAAGTCAATGAAAACTAGACATTCTTTTCTACATATTGCCTGAAAATATGGCCTATTGGATTAAAGGTCTATTGTAATTCAAGACGGAAAAAGCAGAGCTTTCTCAGATTCCCAAGCCATGCTCTTTGCACAGTTTGTGGGACTGGGCAGCCCTGCCGATACTGCCTTGCTGCCACCTCTCCTGGGGAAGCCCCTGGAAGCCGCTTCTGCCTCCGTGTTTCCTGTAGGAAAGCTGGATCTTGGAGGAAATTTAACCTGCACGGTCTAAAGGCTTTGCCCTGACACGAAATAGCATTTTCCAAACAGGATGCTTATGGGAAGGCCTCATGGACTTTGAGTTGAAAAAGCAAAATAAACCTTAAATGCACAGCGTTCTGTTTTTTCAGCCTCTCCTTGGTGGCTCTGGTGGTAGCAGGTTTTCCTGGTACCCCCCTGTGCACTCTCCCACCTTAGTGTCACACTCATTTCTAAGCTGTGGGAGGCTGTCGTGGTTTAACCCCAGCTGGCAACTAAGCACCACGCAGCCGCTCGCTCACTCCCCCCTGCGCCCCAGTGGGATGGGGAGGAGAAGGGAAAAAAGTAAAACTCGTGGGTTGAGATAAAGACAGTTTAATAAGACAGCAAAGGAAGAGAGAATAATAATAATAATACTGATGAAGGAATATACAAAAACAAGTGATGCACAATGCCACAGTTGCTCATCACCCAGTGATCGATAGCCCATCCCCGAGCAGGGATTCCTGCCCCTTGGCCAACTCCAGTTTATATACTGAGCATGACGCCATATGGTATGGAATATCCCCTTGGCCAGGCTGGGTCAGCTGTCCTGGCTGTGCTCCGTCCCAGCTCCTTGTGCACCTCCTCGCTGGCAGAGCACGGGAAGCTGAAAAGTCCTTGACTTTTAGTATAAGCACTACTTAGCAACAACTAAAACATCAGTGTGTTATCATCAACATTATCGTCGTACTAAATCCAAAACACAGCACTATACCAGCTCCTAGGAAGAAAATTAACTCTATCCCAGCCGAAACCAGGACAGAGGCTTATCATTCCCTTCAAGATCTTTCTTCTTACCAGGACTACAAAACTGGCTATTGCCTTTTCAGGTTTCTAGGGAAACACCTTTTACTTTAACTTCTCTTCTGATCCAACTTCTTGGCAAACCGTCCTTTAAAAGCAGAGAGAGGCACGGACTACAGGCATGAAAATTCTGATTTCTCAGGTTTTCACAACTAATGTCAGATATGATTGCAGAGGAGCAATATATAGGGCGTGCCACTGTTTGGTGTTTCCATAAGCATGCAACATTAATCTCCGTAGTACAAAATGGGCAAAACATAGACTTAAGCTCGACAGCGAGATCCCTTCCTTCTGCTGCTTTAACCCTTCAGTTTTAAGGCTGGAACAAGAAGGTTTGATTCCATGATGCTTAAAACAGAGTGAAAAACAATGGGGCTGGTCTCAGTGCCGGGTACCAGCTCTCCCCAGAAACTTGGGGTCACGTAACATTTACAAATCATTGGGATATAGACTTTCAAAACGTTCGTTGTTGGTGCCTTTCCAACCGCTAGCAACAGTGGTGGTAATTCCTCCATGGAAAAATCCCTCCCAAATACTCATTACCTGCTGGCCCCCAGCATTAACTGCGATTCCCCCCTTAGCGTGAATAATGCACTTCCCCGCTAGATGTCATCGTTGCTTCTGCAAATTACATGGGTTTTGATTAAAAGCGTTTAATGAAGGTCCCTCATTTAGACAGGCCTCCACTGCGCTGCTGGGAGACTCCCCTCCCAGCCAGGACCTGGACGAAACATGTTCTGTGGGAGATTTGCACCAAAGTGCTTTTGACTTCATTAGGAGGATTTGTCACGCTGATACGTGTTGCCAGGAGCCCACCTACTACCCCAGCTCTTGGCGCCATTCTCTGAAAAACCACTAAGATCACTGGAGTTGTTTAATTGTATTTACTCTGTTGGAAATAAGGCTATTTATAATTAAATATGCCCCACAGCAGCCTCAGTTTAACGTCGCTGTAAAGTCACTGAAGACTGCAGTGCCAGTGTCCTGACAGGGTGCTCTGGTCTGGGTCCTGGCTCCGACGAGCCTGCTCTGCAGGAGCAGAAAGAGTATTTCTTATTTTCAATTTATTCAGTCACCCGGTTAAGGATAGCTCAAGAAACTCATTGACAACTGAAAAAGTGGGAAAATGTGTTTTCTTCCTTTGACCTAAGAAAGGAAGAGAGCTGAGGATGGGAGTTAGCACTTCTGAAATCTTGAAATCCAGAAAAAGAAGTCCCAATCCAATTACAGAAAACGCTCCTTTATTTAATAAATCAGTTTAGTTTTATTTTTTTAAAAAGTGTAAGTAAGTTCTGTGTCTTTTCCTGTATGTATTCAGGACAGTTAAGATATTTTGTACAGTAAAAATAAATTTTAAAGCACCTGTTTACTCATTTTTAATTGCAACCCAACCTCCATCAGTGTGACCTAAGTGAAAAATAATCTTGTTAAAAAAAGCATCATACACCATTTCTAATAGTTTTATTAAGAAGATAATTAGGAATCTGAATAAATGCATATAAGATACAGACTCACTTGACTAAGTAAAAGCTACAAGTACCCTCCTGGTTAGTCACATCTAATTAATTCTAACAGTTGCTGAAATCAATATTTCTTTAAAAATTGAAATAACTATGGAGACATAATGTAAAAAGAAAATAAAAATACCAGATAGATTTTTAAAATGAAGATTTCCTGATTGTTGAACTCTGTCATTGTTAAAATTCATCTTTCCAATCCATCCCTGGAATATACAGTTAATTGCCTCTTCTAAATACAATGCACAGTAGGCAATTACCCTTTTGCAGCTACATCTCTGGATTCAGCTTTTTCATTGAATTATAATTATAATGGATCTTCGAAGTTGTCATGAAAATGAAGGATTAGTAGCACTGAAACTGAAAGTTTAATGGCATGAACTAAACATCAGCTATGAGCAACTTCTCTCTGCATTTCAGCTCTGGCCTCTTCCCCCATTCCCATTTCACTTCTGGGCTTGCCTGAAGTGAATAAGGAGCACGGAGCCAAATTACGCAGTGAACTTTGCTATTAAAACAGCATGGAGTAATACTTTGAACTTGAGAGAGATTTACATTTTGTTTTAGTCTATGGTGGCAGTGGAGTAACAGCATCTCTGTGTCACACAGGGCTTTCTCAAGGGCCTGTGGCACTCGCAGATGAGTCATTTCATTGCTCCAACACGCACGTGCTCTCCCACATCCAGCTTACCTTTGCTTGCATTAGCAAGAGTTGAGTTTTGTCCTAAAAGATGTGTTCTTTTATAGAAATACAATGTGCTCATGCGTGTCTGCCTGCAGCTTGTTTTGTATTGCCTGGAGAGACCTTGACCTGGCTTTTTGTTCGGGATCGGTGAAACATCTGGAGCCCAGCGCTGCATCTTGCTACAGAAGCGTAAGCTGCCACACAGCAGGACAGTTCGCGGCACATCTGGCTGTGAGCATCGGTTTCTGCCCGCCGGCTGGCTCTGCAGGCCTTGCCATGCTCCAGCTCTGCTGCAAGGTCGCGCTGGAGGGGCGGCTTTACGGTACTGCTCAGCTCATCAAACCACCGGCAGATCCAGTTCCCCGGATCCCTCGCTTTGGTGCTCACTGGCACAGTGAGTCAGGGCGCTCAACCAGCCCAGGGAGAAGCTGTTCTTATTTTTTACAATGAGCTGTTGGTTGCTTCAGCTCCCTGAAGGGCGAGATCGCTGCACGGTCAGTGAGTACCAGTGCCAGCGCTGCAGTCCTGCCCAGCCACAAGTGCGGTGAGGAGGCGAACGGGGACCCAACCATGCACCTCGGGGGCTGTGGGAAGGTAAACCGGCTCAGCCACAGCACAAAACCACACACTTAAGATTACTCCCTTTGCATTGCATCTAATGATGACATGACCATGGGATGAATTTGTTCAGTAAGCTGATCTGATTGATCAGAAGCATCTCAGAAATTACCCCCATGAAAGCAGAATAGAATAGAATAGAATAGAATAGAATAGAATAGAATAGAATATTTTCAGTTCGAAGGGACCTACAACGATCATGTAGTCCAACTGCCTGACCACTTCAGAGCTGACCAAAAGTTAAAGCATATTATTAGCGGCATTGTCCAAATGCCTCTTAAACACTGCCAGGCTTGGGGCATCGACCACCTCTCCAGGAAGCCTGTGTTTGACCACTCTCTCTGTAAAGAAAGGCTTCCTAGTAGTTTTCTCTTGGATCTGCTAGTCGAGCTGACTCACCCTGGCGGCCTCTCATCACTAAATCTGGTGTAGGACAGAAAGAGAGGGCACAGCTGGGGTGGGTCAAGATGGGATGACCCTACTGTGACCGCCCCACTTAGATCAGCTTAAACAAAACACTGGCTCACGTTCACCCATGGGGCAGAGCTGCAGAAGCCGCAGCCTGTGTCCTGCCTGCTCCCCCTCCTCTGATCCGTCAACCATGGACCCTCGTGGTGGCTCCAGCCAGTCAACTGAAAACCAACTACATGCCTTTTTCCGGACTGTTCTGCAGCTGCATCGGCTCAAGCTGGGATTTATGGCTCCCAGAAGTGCCAGTCCCAGTGCGGAGATGTGAAGACCATCCGGCTGGAGGTGGTGGGGAGGGACAGAAACGCCTCTTGGAGCAGCGGCAAGGTCTTGCGTCAGCCACCCTCCACCCAAGCCCTGGCCCTGCCGTGACTTCACTGCTCTTCACGCCCACGTTTCCCCCCTCTTTGGCCTGCCCCTTCTCATCTGTGTGAGCTTCTGCTCTGCTGGGGACTCCTCTGCTCCTGTCTTCCTCCAGCCACTAGCTGGGACCATTTTGCTCCCTGCCCACCAAACCCTGAGGAGGCTCAAGCATCACTTCGACCAGCTTAGGCTAGAACAGGTCCAACCTCCGCCTGCCTCCAGCAGGAACGAGCTCCTGCACGGGTACCCGTAATGACTCCCTTTACCTCTGACGCCTCCAGGGCCGTGCACAGGCTCCTCTTATGCTTTCTCTGCCAGTGGCAGCAATATGCCCCATTGCCACAGGAAGGTCCTGGATTTTACGCACTACAAACCCTGATAATAACAACTTCCAGAAGCACTGCAATCATCACAAAATTTCTGCCATGCCTGCAAGGTGTACTTCTTTGACCTTGCTTTTTCCAACGCAAGCAGTATATGATACATGATAATGTATTGCACTCGCCTACGTATCAGTAGATATTCTCCAGAAATAAAAATTTGGAAAAAGCATTTACTTTATTTCTGCAGAATACGGGCCAGGGATTCACTGTGCGGCCGCCAGGAGATGTCCAGCAGCTTCCTCTGGTGCCCAAAGCTGGAGGGGGCAGCTTGGCTCCTCACTGCACACTGAGACCCGGTCTTGGTAGTACGTATCTGAGTAAGAGATCTGCGACTTGCCGCAGGACAAGCCCATGTCAGGAGCAATTTAGGAGTGATAATGAGAGGAGTAACCCTGATCGGCAGAGGGACAAGGGGTTATCGCTGCCCTCCATGGCTGAGGAAGCCAAAGCTGGCTGGAGGAGGTGTGACCGGCTGCCTCCGAGCCAGGCGCCTCTCCAGGGCTGGCAGCCAGCACGGTGGGTGAGCTCACCCTGACAGGTCAGCTGTGGGGTGCAGCATCCCCACGGGTGGGGATGGCAGGTTGCAAGGCTGTGGAGAGGTGTGGGGAGAACGGGGGCCGTGGGTCCCGCCTGTGGGGACCGACCCCGCTGATTTAACCCCAGATTTGTGCTGGTACAGGCTCTTGTCATTTTTCTTCCCTTTCTTTGAGATGTGAGGGTGTCTGCTGATTGCCGACGGCTTGATGTTTGGGCTAAACACAAACCAACACTTTTTTTTTCCCCCCACAAATTGCAAGCAAGGTGTTGCTCTGCGGTCAGCCCCGGGCAGCGGATGAGCAAGCAAACCCCTGACTGATACTAACACGTGGCTGGTGGCTGCCCATGCGCGATGCAATGGTGGGACACGCGCTCCTGCCGAGCAGAAGGTCCCCCAGCGCCCGGCACTGGGGCCTGTATGGCCAAAAATAGCCCGGCCTGTCGCAGGGAGGGCAATGCCGCCGGAGGGCTGGGGCCACACTTCAAGGGACAGTCTGTCACATGGTCAGAAAACACAACAGCGTCTTATTTAGCATGCATTTCCCTTGGTTTCAGGAAAACTATTTACAAATAAATACCAAATTGTTTGCTCAGGAGACGACGACTTGGCTAAAAACCTGCTGTGCTGCTGCACAAGTGTTTGGCAGCTCAGGGTCCTCACCGAGGGTTTAAGGGAAAGGACATGACCCTAAACGCTGCTTTTAAAATAGAGCAGTGTGTAAGTGAAAGAGCAATTTAAGGACTCCGGGCGATGCAGGACAGCAAGCGTTTCTCAAAACATGGGAGCTGTCCCTACACAAATTATAACAGATGACAGTTTACTAAATATATCTGCAATGCCAAAACAAACAGCACTAAACACCAAAACAAGGGGTCACTGCAGTCTGTCGTCCACTTGCCACTTTTCTTCCTGATCTGCAAGAGATTTTTGCCAGAAGGACTGAAAGATGAAGCGGAGAGGTAGAGTGTATGCGAGCATCTGCCAGTGAGACGGATTTCCATTTTGGCAAGCGCTATCAGTTGTGCCTTCGAGGGTCAGTGCAATATCTCACTATAGTCCCTACCTATCCTCTGTGACCAAAAAAGTCACAGTTGCCCAGAAAATCTTACACTGAAGGCAACGGCAACTTTGTACAGGTAAGGACTGAATGAGACTTTCAAGCTAGAGACCAGGATAAATTAGAAAATAATGAAGGTAATGAAAAGTTAATTGTATCTCTTGCCCTGAAGTACATTTTAAATATTGTCTGCTTTTCAGGCTTGTGCATAAGTACGCATAACTCTGCATCTTTAATTGAAATACGCATTCAGCTTGGCTGTTTTTCTGCTGACAGCTTAGTGGAGTTACACTGTTAGTAATCATAACAATTATTTAGTGGTATTTACATTGTGATCCTGCTAAGAGATCCGAGCCATGCTCTAAGATTATAGAAACCTGGATCCCAAGAGCTGAAATCCAATCATAAATGTTATAGTAAAAAGAACCTTTCTAGCCTTTTCTATGAAAATATCAGTCTAAGGGAGTCAGGAACCCACATCCAGCTGAAATTTTTAGAAAGCATAAATCTAATTCCCTCAGTCCTTCTTGCAAATCTCAGTCAACCGAGTCATCAGTGAAGAAATAATCATTTTAGTGGGATTCCTAACTAGCCCCCTGCACAGGTCTCATCCCGAGTGAGAGCAGCACACGGAGTACGGCAGTATCCCGGCAGGCTCATGTTTGCCTGAGCTTTAATCCCCTTGCAGACAAAATCCTGAACTTGAATGCATGGAAAATTGCTGTTGCTAATCATATTTTGCAGGAAAAAATTAATGTACTTCAGCCAGCATCTGGCGAGGTGCAGGCTTTAATTTCTGACTCAGAAGAAACCTTGTATGCATATACACTTCACTGGCTGGTAAAGTTTCTGGAATTACATTTTTTCCTTTAAAATTCTGAAGATGCAATAGCAGCCTGAATTCCCCTTTTCTGTGTTGTGTATCGCTGCGGAGTGGCAGCAGGGCAGCAGACATTTCATAGGCCATAAAACCAGAATGGGCTTAATCCTCTTCTCACACTAGATTTACATTTGTGTGACTGTTAGTAGAGTTGGGAGTAAAGATGTTGACAGAGCTGAGGGCTGGCTGCGGCCCAAAGGCACTGATTTTTAAAGATGGTGATCGGGATTACTAAATCCGTCTTCCAAAGAAGCCTTAGCCCCACTTCCTTCTCTCAAGGGCTTTTTTGTTCTCCATTGAATCCTGGCTGAAAACGGGCTGTAGCCACCCAAGACATGTAGGTGTTGCAGTGGAAGCACAGGCAAACTGCTCCTGCCTGAGAGCTGCTCACGGGTGCCGCTCCCCGAAGATGGAGGTGCAAGAAGGGTGCCTGGTACAGCAGGAGCGGGAGGCAAGCGCTGACGTTGTTTCTGCAGTCCTCAGCCCAGGTGTGTCACGGAACTATCAAGACCTGCAACTATGGAGAAAGGGCCTTTTCCTGGAGGTGGCAAGGAAGGGAAAGGCTGTCAAGAGATTAAAACAGTTGCTGCTCAAAGTGAAACTACTGCAGGTCTTGTCTGAGCCTCAGAGAAAGTGCTTCAGGGGTGAGAGGAGGCTGTCAAACAAAAAATGGGTAAGCCCTTGGGTGCCTTCTGCTGTCCAGTTTTGCTTTACAAGCACCTGGAGCTTGCAGGTGGCCTGTTGGAGCTATTTTGCAAAGAAGCTGTTTGCCCAGCCACTGTTTCTTTCTCGTACATCCTGCAGGTTCCTGAATCCAGACCTGGCATTTGACCACTACACTGTGTTTCCCCAGCTTCTGCTATGGTCGGCTGAATACAGTGTTTGTTGGCAGGTCTCTCTCACCCAACTTCTGAAAAATAGAGCCAAACCTGAGATGCCGAACTGCTGGTGGGATGCAGTGTGCTTGGGAGGCACCGGCCAGCCTTGGAGTGTGAGGGTAAAGCTGATAGGACTGGTGTGGTCTTGATTGCAGGCTCGTTACAGTGCTCTTTTACAAACACACTGCAGCACAAGTGCTGCAGCAGCAACAGGCTAAGCATAGAAGAGGTAATATTTTTTATTAGACTAACATAAGTGAAAACAGTGGATGAGCTTTTGCGTTTAAGATAAGGGGATTCTGAGCCCAAAACCTTGTCTGAGTTTACTGGTAAGATCGGGTCGAGGTCTTAGGGACTCCTACAGGTCTGTAGGACCTGTAGGAGTCCCTAAGACCTCGACCCGATCTTATTAGGAATCAAGTAGACTCCTAAAACAGTCTGCTAAGCCCACTAAACCCATCAGGAATGCAAGGCTTCGAGTGGGATCCAAAAAGGCGGTTAAGTACCTGAAGCAGGACTTGGACAGGTTGGAGGTACCTCAATAAAAACGTGTGATCCAAGAGACTCCACTCAGCTGGTGTTGAGGGCTGGTGGTGCTCAGCTTTGACTTTTAATTTTCAGGGCGGAACGTGAAGTTACGTCTCTTTGCGTAACAAACCCACCTCGCCTGTAACCAAGGAGCTGGTGCACTTTGGGAGGTGGGAAAACATAGACTGGAAACCTTTATTCATGCGCAGCGCCTGCATTATAAATGGAGCAAAATGAGCTCTGCTCGGTTCAGATGGCAGGTGCCTGTCCTCCGGAGACTAACCTGGGCTGTGCCTCCATATGAACGGAGCCCGGTGCCTCTGCTCTGTAAAATTTAGGAGCTCACACCAAACTGCGTGTTCAGCATTGGTTACCTTAAGACAGCTACCCCCTTGAAATACCTCACTCATGCAATGCTGTATAGGAAGATGTAAGTGCATGGTCCAGGCTCCTGGATGCTGCTATAAGGTTCAGGAACTAATTTGTAAGTGTAGAAGTCTTCAGTTTGTCCTGTCTTTAGCCAGGAATCATAGTCCACAGGCAAAATCAGGGGAAAAAGGGAACTGAAGAAAAGAAGAGGATATTTACTTTGAAAAGTGTAGATTTACTAATTATGAACATATTCCAGGAGATTTCCTACAAATTTGCTGCGACTTCAGTGTTATTAACCTATTTTTCTCTTTTGGAGCTGTGCTTCTCTGTCCTTAAATTAGCCCGTGACCTAACAAAGCATTTAAGCATGTGCAACTTTAACCATCTAAGTGTTTCCACTGACTTCAGCAGGAACAGTCAGGTGTTAAAGGCAGCGTCCATGCCTAAGTGGTCTGCTGGATTGCCGTCTTACACGCCGGGGACGGTGTCATACATAATGTTTAGATTAAATGGGAGGGGGAAAGGGAGCATTTCTAACATGATTACAGTCAGATTTCCTTTTATGTTTTGCAGAGGAAAATAGTATGCAAATGCTGCACGTGCCTACATGGATTCAACCTTTCTTTCCTCTTTTTTGATCTCCCTAATTCTGACAAACAAGTTGCCCGTGATTGCTGAAGAGAAACTCCCCCTGAGGCATTGGGCCATGGGCGTTTTTTGAGGGGCACTGTACATTTAGGCAGACCCCTGTTCGCCTGCTTCTGGCTACACTTTCCCACTCCAATGCTCTTCCTCCAGTTGCACCTTGGTGGAGACGAAGTGAATCGTGCCTGGGAACCGAGCCAGGGTAAAAATAACTGAGGTGGGGAGGGTGCTGCTTTTTTTTAAGCAGTCTCCTGGTCTGTTTGACGACACAACTGCACAAAGAGCTGCACCAGCACGACGGAGGGAGCGTAACCCAACCACTCCATCAAAGCCCTGCCACCAAAAACGATGTCTGCAAAACCACAGCCTTATTTCCTCGGTGTCGCTGGGCCAGTGGGGTGGAAAGTAGGAAAGTCCAAAGGTGAGTTTCTACTCTCACCCCTCTCTCCCCTTTCCCAATCCTTCTCTCTCGTGCAAGGGATGGGGTGAGCAGAGAGCAGCTGGGCATGAAGGCTGAGGTTTCTGGCATGATGCTGGTTCCTTGTTCTCTCACTGTGTCGTCCTGTTGCCAGCTCCAGCTTGTGCTGTGCGTTCCTGTCTCTGTGCTGGATCCTGCTGCCCTCTCAGTCGTGCTGACATACCTCTTTGTGTGTCCATACTGCAATAAAATCCTGAGAGCAATCCAGCTGAAAACAAAGTATTCTTCTAATGGGCTAATTTTGATCTGGCTCCCAGCTCCAGCTCCAGCGCACACACCGTGCCAGCACGGCACAAGGGGTTGCAGGCAGGGAAAAGAGGAGGGTCACCAGGCCAAAGGTTTGTTCTGGCAGACTACAGAGCAAACATGACTTGGAGTATCCAAACAAACTTAGTTTACACAGCCATCACTATCCTTCAGAGTTAACACTTTATCCAGTGGATGTGGGGAATTTGATCTCCCTCCATTGCTGGAATCCAGTTGTGCAAATTCTGCGTTATAGAAGGGATGCCCTACCATGAAGCTCGTGGTGTTCACCCGTGTGGGACCTGCAAATGTGAGATACTCGGATGTCTGTATGAGAGACATCCTGCACCATCCAGCTGTGTGAGTTTGCTGTTCAGGGCGGCGTGGGAAGGCTGGGGCAAGACACACTGCTGAACTGATCATACACGTGTTCAGACGGCACACGAGATTTGTAAGGGCTTCTCATCCCCACCGCAGTTACCTTCGCCATTGCTGGTTGTAGCCTGCAGTGCTGCTCTGCAGGTCTTTTCCCCAGTGCCCCGTGCGTCCGTCCAGGCAGCTCGTTTTGGACACCCGTGGGCAGTAGGCGAGAGCCCTGCTCACACAGCGTCCAGCCGTTCACGTTCCACAAAGGCTGATCCACAGCAGTGACTTGCTAGCCTTGCTGGCAGCACCCATATACCTGCCAAAGCGTTACTCTGAGCACAGGGCTTTGGCAGTTCCTAGCTGGAAGGCTGTGTATAAAAACAGAGATGAGAGCTTATTTTCAGAGCATCAGGCTGTACTGAGTAATCAACAGTCGGAAGACCTGGATATAAAGTAGGCATATATGACTTAATTCTGCCTTTGTGTCCCGTGCCTTTTTTTTAATGGTATTACTATTTAATTGCTCGCATTATGCCTGTCCAATAATACCATTTAGCATTAGTAATATGTGTCATATCTTCAAAGTGCTTTACAAGCTAGTTATGAAATGCATAATCTAAGTGAAAACAAGCACCCTGGGCTGGGACCTGTGCTTGTGTTTGACAAAGCCCGGCAGGTGCCTGCAGTGCTGTGTACGCTGGGACGAGGAGCTGCGTGATTCACGGTGGGGTTAAGCCTGCGGTAAGAGCACGGAGCGATAATGCGGGGTGGTGTTCTCCGAGGCACAAAAGGTCAAGACTCCATGAGACATTTTCTGCTGAATTTAATGGCATGTGGAAGAGTCTCAAGTGATCAAGAGAGGGGTTGAAACTTCAAGTAGTAGAGCTTGGCTTTGATATTGCATCGTCTTCTCTCCTTCCTTAAACACAAGACTGAAATCTGGCAGTCAGAAGTAGTAAATCAGTCAGAAATGCTTGTGCGTTACAGTAGCCATAACACAGAAGTTCGGAAAATACAGCACCGCCTGAATGCGGCCCTTTGCTTCAACCGTGTCCGTGCAGTATCAAAGACAACACTACACAAACAGTAACTAATGTTTTATTAACAAGTGAAAAAGTACACAAAGAGCACTCACTGGACGATTTGTTGCAAGGACAGCATGAACCGGAGCCGGTGTTTGCCAAGGCAGCGCGGTCAAGTTGTAACCAGCTGTGACTGATGCTTCTGCAAGACATCGCGCTCTTGGTCTCCAGCTGAAACAGCACTCAAAAAGGTGCAGGGTTCGCTTTTGCCTGGAAAAGAAAAAAAATCCTTACAGAAAGCCAGGGCTCCAAATCTGGCAGAATTTCTTTAGACATATCTGTGAGTATAAAGAGAAGCTTAGTAAGTAGGTATGTTTGGCTTTGTAGCCTTCAAATACGGAACCTTGCTCGCTTCTATTTTTTTAAGTTGGTTGATGTTTTGTCAGCAGAGATTGAGGAGAAACCCGATGTATCGGCACTGGCAGGAAGGGGCTTTTGGAAAGTTACATTTTTCTTTGGATAGACAGCTGACCTCTGGGTGTGTAAAGCAAATCTCAATCTCAATATTCATATCCTTTCACTTGGTGAAGTCTACAGCCAAAAGCTATCCAGTATCAAATGAAACAAATCTAAGAAATTCCTTCCTTTCCCCCTCCAAGCCCTCCTCTGAAGTTCTAAAACCCACCAGTTTGCTCCGCATTCACGTAACTGGCCCCCATTTACCCTTTCAGAGTTCTGGCAAGGCAAGGCTGGGTGATGCTGTCCCTGGAGCTGAGGAAAGAGCCTGGATCTGAGAGAGAGAGAGGGGAAGGAGGCTCATGCCTGGGATCCGCGTGTGAGGCAAAGGGAGCTGAGCTCGGGGACGGCTATGGAGGCTGTGTAGGAACTGGAGAGGTCTCCAGTTTTTGCCTGTTTATATTTCTGATCTTCTAAGTTTGATTTGAGGGTGCTGCAGACTTGTGACAACACAAAAGCATTTTATTTCTTTGTAACACCTGTGATCCCAAATCTTCCCAGACCAGAAAATGGTTCTTATCAACACACGTTTTCTTACTTACTTCCAGCGCAACCCTTTAACCCAGAGCACACGGACACGCGGTGCTTGTGGCCTTGCCGGGCTGTTCTGTGCTGTGGGGTGAGCAGCGCTGTCCCGGTTAGCGCTGGGAGGGAAAACACCGAGAAACCCCAAGCACTAAGATAACGACTGGCGAGGGCAGGAGTGGGTGGGGAGCTGGCGAGCGGCCCCTCGCTCTCGCCGAGGCATCCCATGACACAGGCACAGCCGCGGGTCAGCCCGGGGTGTTCCGGCGGGGAGCTGCCGTCCCCGAGTGGGAGGGCTGCAGGAGGGGGCAAAGCCACGGCAGCTCCCGCGCCAGCAGCTGCCTGCCCCGGGCAAACACCACACGCGTGGGCAGACCCGGCTGCAGGGGACGGAGACCGCCCCGAGGAGGCCCCCCCAGCGCCGGCACGCCGGGCCCTCCCGCCGCGGCGGGGGAAGGCGGAGCGCCGGCCGGGCCGGGCCAGGCTGCGGGGGCCGCGGCCGCGCCGCCTTCCCGCCCGGGCGGGGAGCGCGCTCGCTCGCTCGCTGGCAGCGGCCGGGGCGGGGAGCGGCCGGTCCCTCCTCCTCCTCCTCCTCCTCCTCCTCCTCCTCCGCCCGCCCGCCCTCGCCGCCGCCACCCGCGCCCGCCGCCGATGCCGGGACTGCGCCCGCGGTGAGTCTGCCCCGCCGGGACCCGCCCGCGGGAAGTTGCGGCGCGGCCCGGCCGCGCCTTTGTGCGGGGAGCGGCGGCTCTGCCCGGCCCGGCCCGGCCCCAGCCCCGCCGCCCCCCGGTGCCGCCGCCCCGCTCCGGCCCCGCTCCCCTCCGCTGCTCCGCCGCGCCGGTACCTGCCGCTCTTTGTTCCCCGCCGCCGCCGCCTTTGTTCCCTCGGTGCCGGCTTCACCTTCGGCACCGCCCGCGCCCCCCGCGGGACGCCGCTGCACGGGGGGGGCGCGGAGAGACCCCGCTCCCGGGGCGGGCTCCCGCCTCTCCCAGCCCCTTTGCCGGGGGAAGGGGGAACACGCAACTGCGGGGCAGCGGCGGGAGTTCACTCGGCGGGAGCGCGGCGGGCACGGCCGGCGGCGTGAGCCGGGTTTTGTGTCAACTCCCGCCTCCGCCGGGCCCGGCCCGCCCCGCGGCGATGTCCGCCCGCAGCTCCGCGGGAGCGCTGCCCCGGCTGCAAGCCGGAGTCGGCTCGGTTTGCGGCGGTGGGGAGCGAGCGCGCAGAGGGGGGCGGCAGGTAAACGGCGCTCCCCGGCAGCTCCGCTCCTCGCATGGGTGCCGCGGGGTATCACTTACAAAGTCGTTATCCCTTGGGTTGCGTGTGTGGAAACTGGCGGTGGATACTTAGTCAAAGTTCTGGGGAAAAGGAGCGACTACTTTCCTGCGAGGGCCACAGGCGGTGCGGGCGTTTCTTCCGTCGCTATTATCCGTGCCAGGTCGCTGCTGCTGCCCTGGATAAAACGTCGCCTGCTGCGGGCTCGCGCTTTCTGTTCTTCCCACTGCACGTGGGCTCCTTTCTCATCCCCTCCGTGCGTGCCATCCTCCCTCCCGCCTTCCCTCCCTTCCTCTCTCCCATCTCTCAAGGACTGCTGGCAGCCTCCCGTTTCCTCTCGGAGCAGTTATTACGGATCTGTGTTACTGTGGCCCATGGGATGCGGCACGTGGGGCGTCTGTAACTTGGTGCTGACTTAGTGTCGGGTTCTGTGCGTGCGTGGATTTAAGGGAAGGCTCTCTGTCCTCCTTTTACCTCAGTCCTCTCCCTGTCCCCCCAAAATGGGGTCATTTTTCTTTCTTCTCTTTTTGCCTGAGAGCTGCTGGAGGAATTGGGAGGTAGAGCAGGTGCACGCTCCTCGGGTTATTCAAAATATATGGAGAAAAAACTTTGAGCAAGTTTGTTTGATGGTTTCTCACAACCTTTGTCAGGTCAGCAATGATGTGTTCCTCACACCTCTTCTTCCCTCTTTTGGAGTGCCTTGTGTCCCATCCGTCCTCTCCCGCCTCTTTCCATCATTCCCTCTTTTTCCCCCCTCTCAGCTTCCAGGGCCACCTCCCGTCACAGGACAGACAGACAAAGACATAAGCACCACGTGCAGGATCTTGGCTAGTTATCGCGCCTGTTGGCCAAGCTAACTCGCGCGCTCGGCGGGCACGTCTGTTTATGCCTCTTGAAATGCAATACCTGCAGAAGGGACACACGTGGCCTCTGGCGCCTGGTTAGCTGAGTCATGGGCTTCGGCCACTTCTGGGGTGGTTTCCTCGCTCCGAGAAGGAGCGCGGTGGCGGCTGTTAACGCTGCCCGCAATACCGGTATCCTCCGCCCCACGGGCACGCACGCAGCCACTTCGCGTTGAAATCAGGGCAGCCTAAATAATTGATTTCCAAGGCAGAAGGCGGCATGTCGTAGCGGGAGGGGAAGAGGTGGCATGGAGTGAGCGTGCGGTGGCAGGGGAGCGGAAGCCCTGGCATCTGCGAGCGATGGCAGCGGGGCCGAGTTGAAGCAGAGAGGGATGGGCAGTGACACACGGGAGCTTGGAGGGGTGACGAAAAATCAGCGGTGACCGCAATAAGCGTGTCACCCTGTACTGATGTGTCCCGTGGCAATGTTTGGGCCCCCCTGTACAAACACGTATTCGGACATGTATAAATGATGTTTGTTCTTCCCTTCTTCATAATGAAGGGTAATGAATGATAATTGCCTTTTTACTCTAGTTATCTATAAAAACATACATCAAAGTTCCTTTATTTAAACAGTTCTTTACAAATAACCTCAGGAAACTGTATTTTAAGTGCCATTGATGTCATACCTTATTAAGAATTGAGCATAGCAGTTTAAGAGGGGTAAAGGAACTTTTTTTCGCCAATAAAATCTGATCAAAAGTTCATTAAAATAAATGAGAGCTTGGTTGGTGTCAGTAGCGCTCGGCCAGTCCGGTAGTGTGCTAGCTATTTTTTATTTATTTGTCAGGCAGAGATTTTAAGCATAGACACAATGAAGTAATTCAAGAAGCGGCATGCGTTACTGGCTAATGATCTAATAGGTTGAAAATGCTTTATCTCCCTAGTTATTAATTTTAAGTTCTATGGAATAAGGGAAAGTAACAAAAGAAAGAATTGTTACTATTTGTTCCTTTGCACTTTTTAACCGTGGGTTTTATGTTATTTGTTCTGATAGGTTTTGGGGCAAAGTTGCTTCTTGTTGCAGGAGAAAAATGCTTTGTTTCAGGGGGAAAATGGGCCACAGTTTAGCCCTTTTGCCAAGTTCATTGTAAGTGTTGTAAAACCCCTTTACCAGTAATTAATTCCATAAACAGTGAGTTCATCTCTGTTTCCTCGCCGTCTGAATATAGAAAGGAATTAAAGAAAAAAATCCCAAAGAGAGCATGAAGAAGCACAGCTTGGAAGATCAGGTATAAAGAGCCTCATTCATTTGGGTTTATCTGTAGTACAGGGAGATGCCCTTGCTCCATGAATCATCTCCTGACATCTGTTTGCAGCGCTGTTTTCTTAGCAACTGCGCCTCTGTTTTAGATCTGGATTCTTAATGGCCGGGTTTGTATGGAGAGATGCGAAGAGACGATCCAAACTCTTCCTAGCGAAGCTGTGCCTTTCAGCCAGTTCACCCAATTTCTTTCCTTCCCTGGGGCACAATAAATGCCGGCTTTCAAAGTCTACCAGCTGAGATGCTTTTTCTGTGAATGTGCAGAGAGATGCTTATCTGTTGCTTACCGCAACTGAAGTGTTTCCCCAAGATGATCTGGCGGCGTGGGAGAGCACCTGTCAGGTTGCAGTGGGCTGTGTCGTTCCTCATGTTGAAGGAATGAGCCGTGTGTGCCGCCACGCTTGCCCTCGCTTTCCCGCGGTTTATTTTGAACTGTCACGGGACTTTTAGATGTGGGAGAGGATGTGGTCTTGGAGGAATGCTGGAAATGTAGACGGTGATGGCAAGGACCCACTCCTAGCAACGTGCCTGTTTGAACAAGCAGTTGGATTAGGCAGTGGGATTATACGTGTGGAGTGTGGAGCTCTGTATGAGTAACGCTTCGGGGCTGGATCCGTAAGCTGTGATTAAAGGGAAGGTGACATTTCATATACCTCTCACCTAATCTTCCTTTGCCTGAATTTCATTCCTGGCTGCTGTGGGTGGAAGACTCCTGTAACTGAGACAGAGGTGGCCACGTAGCCGCTGGGAGATCAGGTTGATCTGATTTTTGCCGACTGTGCTCTGTGGAGGCAACTGAGACCTGGTTTGGGTCTGGGAGAGTTTTTTACTTCAGCTGATGTGGCTGAATTGTTCTGGAGCATAAATATATGTCTGGGAATACAAATGGTATGTCCATGCTAAGGGACAGGCTATGTTCACCCCACTCCATCCCATGCCGACGTGCAGCTTCCCCAGGAGGAGCAGGAGATTATACCTACCGGACTATGAATCACAAAATACAGTGTATGTTACCCCATAGGACACGGATTTGACTGGCTCCCTTTCCTGGACTGACTTGCATCCTGTGGAGCATGAAGGGTGTCAGCAGCAAGCAGTCACTGTGAAGGATGAACGTATTTTGGCTTGGGATAATGTTGAGAGGGGAAAGACGCCCAATGTCAGGAGCATTTTGTCTGCGAAGGGATTGCAGAGTGGCGACGGGAAGGCTAAACGGTGTCTCTGAATAGTGGCCAGCTTCCTGTGACCTTCACGGTTCGCACACGAGTCCTGGTGTTAGTGGGGATACGAAGAAGCCAGCCTCTATAGATCACCTAAATCACGGTGTTCGCAGCAGGAGACGAAGCAAGCTGCTGCTGTGGAGATGCTCAAGGGCCGGGACGGGGCAGAAGAGGGAGTGGGGGAAAAACTTCTGGTTAGCTCAGCTGTGCACACAGGAGGGGAGCAGAAAGCTGTGCTGGGGGAAAGGGCTGGCGCAGAACAGGCTGTTATCTCCCCGCAGGAGGGGAAATGGGGCAGAGCTTTGACTCTGGGCTTAACTTCGGTCTCTGGTCTCTCCTAGGGAAGCGTGTTTGCTTTCTAACCTTCCTGCAGCCTACTGATAACTCCCTACACAATGCAGCCGCACAGATTGGCTCGAGAGGTTTTTAAGGAATTGCTGACCCTGATACAAGCAGTACTGTTTGTGGCCAGGGATGGGGAAGAAGAGAAAAGAATGATATTAGTTATTTGAGCTTTAAGAGCTGCAAGTTCTTAGGCTACAAGTTCTACCAAAGGAAATGACAATTAAGATGGAAAACAAAGCACTTGTAATTACTTGCATGGAAGTGTAGGGAGGAGGCAGAAATGTGGGTTTTACAGGAAAAAGTTTTGCTTTCTGAGTCTTTTGGCCTGTTGGTTGGCAGGAGAAAGACAAGAAGTTGGTGAATGATGGAGTGAAAGGGCAAGGCAGAGAGGGGAATGAATATGCTGCTGAACATGCCTGGTCAGTCTGTGCCAAACGGGCCATGTACAGTTGGCCACAAAGTGGTTGTAAAGACGCTTCAGAAATGGGTCAGTTTGCATTGCTGAGACCTCTGTTTCGTGTTGTGTTGTTTTTTGTTGTTAATAACCACCTAAGTGATGTGGGGAGAAAAATGAAACTGCCCCGTGAGCAGCATGTCCTGCTTCTTGGGAGCTCTTGTGTGGTGCACACCATGGAGCTTTGCTTACAGGAATATTTAATGAAAGCTTCAACTTGAATGACTAAATGAAGCTCTTCTAGCAAAACCAAGCCTTCTTGGTGAAGGTGGTTGCGTTTTGTCCAGTTGCAAGATGTTTATGAGCGAGGGAAGCGCAGCGCTTGCACCTTGTGTCTCTGGTGGAGACACTCTCACTTCAGTGTAAACCGAGAGGGGTGCTTCTTTGCTTTCTTCTTTTCCCCCAACTTAAAAGGGTGAGATTCATCTTGCCAAACTACAACATAACTATCTGCGTGAGAGACAGTTGTCCAGGCTCCTTTCTTAGTCACTAGAGAGGAGCAAACACTTTTGGGCCATGATTCATCCACACTGAACCGGACATCTAAAAATACATTGGACAAACTGCCCTAAAAGTGCCTGTTTCTGTGCGTTGTTTCTGCAGAGTTCAAACAATGGACGCACATGGAGGCATCTCTCTTGTAGCTGTTTAGTGTCAGGAGAGCTGAATCTCAGCCAAAGTGTCTCGTATCCCAGCAGAGGTTCTAGGAGGGCTCCTAGCGTCCTCATTTCGACCGGACTCGGTGTCCGTGTAGGTTGTGCAGTGTAAGGTGGTGTGCCTGGAGGGCTTTACCCAAGGCCGGAGAGCAGACAGCAATGTCTAGTTCAAAGCCTTCCTCCTCCCCTGGTCAATCATTGGATTCAGAAAGGCTTCGGGCTGGACCCACAGCGCCAGACAATCTTCTGCTATAAATAAGAAGCCGAAGGGGATTTGCAGAGTGGCTTTTTCAAGGTCGCACATCAGGTTAGTGGCAGAGGTGGAAGCAATGAGGACGACTGTGGGCTCCCAGAGGTGTGTTCCTTCCCCTGCCCGTGCTCCTCGCTGCTGCCTTGCAATCTGCTGCTCTCCCGGCGGCGAGACCGGCTGCCTGGCTCTTGGTGGTGGACGGCACCCGGTAGGTACTCGTTTCCTTTTTGTGAAAACTTTTTGCAAAAGTATGTGGGCTGTTCCTCATCCTCCTTTCCCTGTCCTTTCTCTTCTAAAAATCCATAGTTCAGGCCCGTAGCTGAATTACTGTGTATCCGCTGGGCTGGTTGATTGTATGCACATTCTCAGTCTGCAGCAAACGGCTAAACCTTGAAGGAATAAATGTGCTTCACTTCAGGCTCGCAGTGGCCTAAGACAGCGTGTGTGATTATTCAGAGGTGTTCAGATGATGCGTGGAAACTCTGTAAGCAGACATATGGAAACCTTGCAATGCGTATGTAAATGCATTGCTGCAAAGCTCAGGGAGTTTTGGAGCCACGCAGGGAGCTGTGACCTGGTCTACTCTGAAGTGTTGCTGCTGCCACTGTGTTACATAGCTGCATGGAAAAAAAAAATCACTAGTTCTTCTGGAAAAAGCCTAACTTATCTGCACAGGTAAACCGGGTAGGTTAAGGAGAAAATTCCTCCTGTGTGGAGGACTAGTTTACAGCTGGAAGACTTCTTTTGCTAAATGAGCTGAGCGTCTAGGGGGAGAATTGGTTGAAGGAATTTGCTTGTATAGCAGAGATACGATGTACAGGCAAATGCCAAGCGTTAAATGTGCACTTCTGATTTCAGACAAATACCAGAGCATTCTCCTATCTTTTTTGATACATGAGAAAGAATATGATAGCAGTGAAATAGAAAGAACATGTTGTCTGAGACAGGCTTCGATTCCTAAAGTTCTGCTTAGGGGGTCCGTGGGTGAACTCC
The DNA here is from genome assembly GCA_009819775.1 of Phoenicopterus ruber ruber. Lineage (NCBI taxonomy): Eukaryota > Metazoa > Chordata > Aves > Phoenicopteriformes > Phoenicopteridae > Phoenicopterus > Phoenicopterus ruber. The sequence goes on from CM020219.1 coordinate 8,852,704, forward strand.
CAAAAGGTGAAACAAATTGCGATTTGATCGCAGAGGGAATAACTGGGGAGAGGAGGGAAAGAGCAAACTATTTAATAAGAGCTGGGAGAAAAGCCAGTCTCCAAAAATAAACATTGAAGATCAATTCCAGGTATTTCCTGGTATTGTCATCCTGCTTCATCAACCACTTGGACTGTAACAAGCGGTTTCACAGTTAGCAGACCGACAGGTTTAGGATTGTTTGGTTTGGGTTTTGTTTTTTTTTTTTTTAAAGAAAAAAAAGTGTCTGATAGGTTGTTCGCAATGTTGTTTCTTACGCAGAACTGGGTGGGATGTTGGTGATGAAATACCCCTGGGATGGAGAAAGCAGAGCTTGTTATTGTAAGAGGGAAGCAAGAGCAGAGCCGGCTTTGTTTTGGAGGAGTTAAAAGTCTGAATTTTCTTCCCAGTTATGTGCCCAGGGCACCTCGGCAGCTCCTAAGGGGGAGGAAGCAGGTACTTGTGCAATGTAGGTGTGAGCAAACACTGTTCCTGCAGCAGTTGTGCCCTACTAGTGCTGTAGATAGGCTTGGAATGGCTTTACAGATACCATTTGCGAATGAAAGCTTCACCTTTGAAAAGCTTGGAGGTGACTCTGAACATGTTTCTTCTTGCAAAGATTCTCAGAAAAGCCAGTGCAGAGTTTACTGTACCGAAAGCCAGTGCGTGTATTGTAAGGAAATTGAAGCATATCCTGTTCCGAGGACTTGTGTTGGCGGTCACACGCCAGCTCGTTGCCGGAGTTTCGTCCTGGACGATGACTCCGAGAGGCACGTCTCTGAAAACCGTACAGAAACGTGCCCCGGTGGGCTGGGCCGGCTCGGGCGGCCGGCCGTGGCTCGCGGCTTACCTCACCTGCTTGCCCGTGGCCCTGCTGTGGCTGCCCGGCCCAGGAGAGGATGGTACGGCAGCTCTGCTCATGCAACACGCCTTCTCTGTTGCTTGACTAAACTTGCCTATAAGTAACTTTTCTGTTAGTAATATTGCTGCCTTTCAGCGAGGGAGATGCACGGGGCTCACGGGCATTCGTCCTGCTTTGTCCGTGTTGTAAGAAATCCCGATTCCCAGAGGAAGCGGCCTGGACAGCTCTGTGATTCAGGCACCGATGAGGAGACTCTGTCATCCTGCATGTGCAGAAGGGACGTGCATGAAATAAGTAAGGCATCCTTTAGTCTGGGCTATTTCTAATTTGGATTCCTTGGCTTTGCAATTGCAACTGTATTTTTTTCTATTTTATCTAGCAAGAACTGTTTATTCTAGCAGGTTACTGCGCAGCACCAAGTTCTTTCTCTTGGGTTGTCTGTGCAGTTTGGCTGTTTGGTCCTCTCTGGCAACAATACTGGTGAGAATAACAGTGTTTGGCCTGGTTTTCACTGCACACAAAAAGTTATTCTACAGGCTTGAAACTATGCTATAAATCAGAGATTTAGGTTTGTGTGAGGTTTTTTTTCCGTAAAGCAACTAATTCTTTGAAAGCAAAGAGAAAGACATTTTATTTGTCTTAAGCAGTAAACAGAAGTGCTTTACTTTGCGGAGCAGTGCCGAGGCTCTGCTGAGTTGCCCGAGCGAAGCACTGGTTTTCTCCCACAGCGGAGAGTCCCGCGCGGTCGGCGTGGGAGGCAACACCATCGAAAGGCCCTTTTCACGTGTGCAAAACCAGCACAGACATGCGAACGTGCAGGCTGCACTCATAGAAAGGCTGCTTTGCCCACAAACCTTGAAGTGCATGGGACAGAAGGTGTAAAAAGAAACAAGCAAAACCCCGACTAGCACTTTGGGGGGAGTTTTCGGCTGAAAGAATTATATGGATGTGACAAACTCGCTCTTCGGAGAGGCAGCCCCTCCAGGTCAGAGCGGAGGTGTGCTTGGGCAGAGAGGTAGCTTGCGTTGCTGTAGCCTCAGTTGGACATGCTTGAGAGAGAAGCTGATGAATTCACAGCTGCCAGGCTAGGACCTATCATTTAAATTGTAATTTGCCCTTCAAATTTTGGCAAGCTTCATTTGCCGTTTGCTTGACAAATCTCTCTTTTGTGTCCTCCTGCCTGCGTAAAACAGCAAGCGCTGCCGGAGCGAGCTACTTGCAGTAGATTCCTTTTCTCTGCTATATTTAGTGATCAAAACAAGTTCCTGATCTTTACAGGAATAGTGCCAAAGCAGATTCGTTTAGCATGAGACATGCCCTTTCTCTTTTGGCTCCCAAATACACATTGCATTTCACTTTCCTCCCCTTTCCCGACACCATCGATGGCTCTGTCTGCGGAGGTCTGTTGTGCAAACATTGTACTGCCACTTCCAGGGATTTTGCTCTGTAAGAAGTAGTCCCTGCTCTAGTGAAAACTCCTGCGTTTAGATCACCACTATCCCTACCTCTCCCTTTTCTTAATTTCCTGAAAGAGCAGATTACTGCGCTTCAGGAAGATCTTTCTGAACAAGAACAGCCTTATGATTTAATTGAGAAACTCCAGGCCTTTTATTGCTTAGGCGAGCTTCACTCAACAGAATAATCTGTTTGCTAACCATCTGACTGTTTCCTTTATTTGGGGAAAAAGGGAATTAGGAAGGCAGTGGAAAGGAAATGTTTGTAGTCCTTCAAAGGCAGAATATTACTAGGAGCCTGATTCTCATTAACATCCTGTCATTAATACAAAGCAGGTGTAGTTATTATATTCTGCTATTTTAAATACCTTTTACACCATGTAAAGTGGCTCCAGTGTTAATGAGAAGCTGGCTGTGAGTCTTTATTAAAACACTAACCAGAGAATTTCAGTTGCAATCCAGGGGAAAGAAAGAAGCATTTGTAAATAAAAGAAAGAACTTCTTGCTTGGTTAAAGCAGGCAGCGTTGTCCAGTTTGTTCTGATCAGGCATTCCCCTGCGTGAGAGTTAGGCTTACCCTGATCGCAGCCGATTCCCTCCCCCTTCCCTTCCCTTCTCAATTGTAAAAACCGACTGTGGGCCAGGCAGCGCGGAGGAGGGGGTATGATGAGCTGTGCCCAGCCCTTCGCCTCTGCGATGGGAACTGCACGCCTAAAGGTCAGGGGTCTGTCTGCGCCCCGCGGCGCCGGGATGGCTACGGCCGCGCTGCGCCCTTTCCCCTTGCCGAAAGGAGGCCAGGCAGAGCGTGGCTACTCAGCGCTGTGCCTGGCTACTGTCGTCCCCTGAGCCCAGGTAGCCGGGGCAAGGGGGTCAGATAGGGGCAGCTTTCGTGTGAAAGTGGAGAAAGGCTTGTGGGAGCGAAATGACAGCTGTTGTCATCTGGCTGCGTGCTTTCCGAGCTAACCAGGTGGGTAGGAAGCGGTCGTGTGTATGCACGGCATGTACTTCCCGGGTGCAGCACAGATCTTGTGCCAGCTTGTGTTTCTCATGTTGTTTTTACGATAACCCTTCCTCGCAGCCCCGTTATCTGCGGGAAGCGGCCTTGGGGCCGCGGCGCGGCTGGCGCGCCGGCCGGCGGGGAAGAGCGCGAACGACCCCTGCTTCAGGAAAGCTTTTCCATTCTGGCCTTGTGGCAAGACCGTGTATAAACGACACGGCTTTTTGCACATAATTGGAGGCTTCCGGGCATTGCATAGGTAGATTTGGGCTGGGATGTGCTTATGGGCTGTGTGTTTTGGAGACTGAATTGTTGCCCAAACCCTTGTCTTCGATGGAGCCATGAAGTCACCGTAGTATTTTTGGCTTCGTGCGTAGCAGCGTACCCTGGGGCGATCGAGGGGCATGGCATCAGCCTTCTGAGCCTCCAGGCGTTCATCCCTCTCCCTTTTTATGTTAACAACTGTGATTTTGAGTTCTGAGCAGTTCTTGTTTTTATCAACGATGTGGGAAAACTTGGAAACCACTTGAAAACTGAATGTTTTCTCCAACTTTAGTAAGTATGCTTCAGTACTGCATATCTAGCCCCCTTGGGAACAGATAAATGTGAGAGAGGCTCTTATTCTGCGGGCAAGCAAATGCATCGTGCACCTCCACGAGTCAACTTTTGTGAAAGCGTGAACAAGGCTTAGCTCTGGCAATAAAAGCATTTGTGTGTATGTGTGTGTGTGTGTGTGTTAACAACAGCATGGAGTTAGTGCAGTTTTCGAACTGTGTAATTGTACCAGGGTGACTGATATATTACCACTCCCCTGAAAAAAGAAAAGGTCAAGAAAGACACTTTCCTAACCACATTTTTAAATTAATTAACGCAATGAGAAGCTCCATTGTGCTTCTGTAAGAGGAAGTATTACTGACGTGTAAATCAAAGACAAACCAGCAACATTTGCTGGCCTTAAAAAGTGGTGTGGCTTTTGTATACTCATATGCTTGTCCTGGCACATTTTCAACAATTATAAATAGATCACTGGGAAGTCCCTGGATAACAAAAATGTTCTGCTGCTGGTTGTCATAAATAAACTAATAAGAGATGTCTTGGTCTTGCAGCTCTTATTCTTTGGAAGAGCCCTTACTTGTGCGAGGGAACTGGGGATGTTTAGCCTGGAGAAAAGGAGGCTGAGGGGAGACCTTATGGCTGTCTACAACTACCTGAAAGGAGGTTGTAGAGAGATGGGGGTCGGACTCTTCTCCCTAGTAACAGACAACAGAACGAGAGGAAATGGCCTCAAGTTGCGCCAGGGGAGGTTCAGATTGGACATTCATAAAAATTTCTTCACCGAAAGGGTTGTCGGGCATTGGAACAGGCTGCCCAGGGAGGTGGTGGAGTCCCCATCCCTGGAGGTATTCAAAAGACGTTTAGATGAGGCCCTAAGGGATATGATTTAGTGGGGGACTTGGTGTAGTGATAGGTTAATGGTTGGACCCGATGATCTTGGAGGTCTCTTCCAACCAGAACAATTCTATGATTCTATGATTCTATGATATAGTTTCAGTGTGTCAGCTCTCAGGAGGCAAGACTATTCCTGTGGCAGTGGGCTGTGGGTTTGTATCCACCTCTGTACCTCTTGCAGATCCAGTGCTCTCTGGGCCTGGTTCTTTCTGAGCAGGGTTGTTCAGCCTTTTCCAAGCTTTTCCCTTTTCCATTCCTTCACCTCCAGCCACTGATAGCTTAGGAAGACCCAAGGCCAGGCTTGTTTCAGCATTGTCCCAGGCAGTGCAGTCTCTCTAATGCCACATGCTCTAATACTGCTTATTAAAGGACTGGCTGATACCCCTCTGACTGCGATAGGGTGTTATGTAGGCTCAGAAGGCTACAGCCTCTTTTCCCCATCACCTTCCAAGTGATGGAAACCTAACGGAAGCCCTTTTCTTCCTCCAGGAAAGCACAGACAGTGTGCCATTATTGCTTACTGGATGATAAGTATTTTTTTCTGCCAGACAGGGAGGAGTTATCAGCTCCTCAAGCGGGGGGAGTCAAGGTAGGTCTGTCAGTGGTGCTGTCCTGAGTTTTGTCACCTGAGGATCTGGCTCTGATGGAAGGGGATCAGTATGTTTGCTGTGTGATCCCATCCCATTGCTGTGTGATCCCATCCCATTGCTGTGTGATCCCATCCCATTGCTGTGTGGACCTGTATACAATCTGAGAGCAGTGCTGGCAAGCATTTTAAGTGTGGATGGGATGAACTTCAGTTTGGAGTAGGACCTTAAGAAAAGAGGGTGTTTTAGTGTAAAGATCTTGGAAAATGCATGCTTTAAACAGACCTTCCTCCCCACCCCCGTCACTGGCTGAAAAAATGGTGAAGCCATTGTAAATGAAGTGTTGAGGAGAAAGCGTGACCACCAAACTCCAGTGCCGTATGAACTGCTCCAACCTAACGGAGGCGTGAGTACATTGGAAGTGAGAGGAAAAGAAAGTATTGTAAAAAAGCAAAAACCCAAACCATGTGAGGGATTTTCTGTGGTAATTCTTTAGGTCATGTTATCATGATCTGGATCCCAACAATTTGCCTTTAAAGGAGACTGTGATAGACTTACAGGAAAATAGTTTACCAAAGGAAGGCGGCTCAGCAGCACTTTGCAAGGCTCACGACTTGCACCTCTGAATGTTACTGCTTCTTTCTGAATGTAAAATAAACCGAGATCTTTGTTAATAACCAGAAAGGAAAAGGGTCTTCAGTCGGTCTGCATTGTGGAGCTCCACTTCCTTTGGATTACTTCACCAGAGATAAAAATCTGCCGTTTCTGTTCATGACGTTGGCTCGACTAAACACATGAGTAATAATAATCTGTTGCTAGGAACAGACTTCAGTTTACATGTAGAGGCCTCTACAGAGGGAAAGTCTTTTGAGTCCCTGAGTGGGTCATAAATAATCAGTGGCACTTCAAAGGAGGAAAAGTAAAAACAAGTGGTTGGAGATGCCATGCAAAGATGTCTGTAATTCCTGTTGCAACACCAATGGAAAGCATGTAGCCAACATAATTGGGAAAATATGGGGCATGTGTCTACAAAGGCAAAACCAATGGAGCGGAGACGTACTTGCAGTGGGTTATAATATTCAGCTACCTCTAGCTGGGCTTGTTTGCAAGGTATCTGCTGCTTTCGGCTTTAAGGAGTGTGCATCTGAGCTAATTGCGTGCCATATGATTTTTCAAGGTTGGCTGATGGGCTCTGAGGGTACATCTATGCGGCAGGCTGAGGCACGGTGTAGGGGCATGCAGGAGTTAGCTGTAAACTCAGAGGCTGCAAACGGTCTTACCGGGGACAGTATGGAAATCATGCCAACTAGTTTACCTTGCTTCCTAATTAGTGTGCACAGCTATTTTGTAGAAGTAACCTTAAATAATTAATGAAATACACATTTTATATTTTAGCTGTAGTTACATACATTGTTTTGAAAATGGCAGCAGTTTCACCGTAGAGGAGCGTAACTGCTGGTTTTTTTCATACGATGCAATCTTACCATGCTCGGTACTTGGAACAGCTGAAAGACAAGGTTTGCAAACCACCCCGATCCAAGATGTAACGTTAAGGCTATGAAATCTTTGCCAATGAATCCTCCAAATCCATCTGAAGCTTTTTTCCCCCCTTTCTTCTGAGACACGAATGTCCTTACAAAGACCCTGCTTAAGAAGAGCATCTCTTAGGTCTCATTGGGACTTAAACCTCACTCGAGACATGGTATTTAAATCAGTGTTGTCTATTCTTATGATAATGGAACGTAAAGCTTGGGTATGATTATTTTCAGGTTAGTTCCTTGAGATTTCCAGTCTGCTACTTGCTCTTAGGTTTCTCTCTCTCAATGTGCCTATGTCTGTATGTTAATACCCTGGGTTTTTTTCCACTCTGCTGGCCAATTTCAGCTGAACTTGGGAAAGGAAGAGAGATTCCAAGGAAGATAAGTTGAAATCACGTGATATGACTGTGCTGATCTGATTTCCACTTATGTTTTTAGGTGCTGGAGAGGTAAGGGAAGAAGTACTTTACCACTACCCACTAGAGGAAAGCCTGGGTTTGAGTCTCAGGAGTGCCCTTGTCACGGGAAAAGCTTTTGTTGATGGTTGAACCATTTGAGCTGCAGGTTGAGCCCGGGTGGTCAAGAATTCACTCCTTTGGAGAACACCATGGAAAGCTTTTCTCTCGAGGACGACATTTGTAATGCACCTTTCTTGTGTGACTTCTCCCATGCTGAAGAAAAGATGAGCTCGCACAACAGCTCTGGTGCAATTCACATCAGTTAATCAACAGGAAACAAATCCATTGGAAACAAGGTCCCAGCATTCCTGGAACTCTCTCTTTGGCTCTGTGATACTTCACAGGTTATCCCAAGGTGTAAGCAGTTAATGCTTCCCTGTATTAATGCGAGACTCTCCAGAAAGAGTTTTATCCCCACTGGAAAGGCATGGTGTCATCTGAAAGCATTTGATTTATTTTTGACACTATGGGTATATATTTCCTAGTTGTCCAGCATTTCATGGAAATGAAGGATTTGCTTTAGCTCTGCGGTTCATTGAGTTGCTATGAAACAAAATAATTGACTTAAATATGAAGTAGAAAAGATGATTGTTCCTACCGTCTATGAAAACCATTGCTAAGCAATCTTACCAATAGCTTGAGGGTTTTAGACTCTTCAGAGTTTGATATGATATAGTTACACTTAATATGCTTTATTTGAATGAAATTCAGGGCAGGGGGGAAGGGCAAAGGGACTAGCATATTGTCCCTGTATAATCCCTTCTCAGACAATCTGTACCTTGTACCTGTTAAAGAATACTAATCCTTGCAGGTATGTCCTCCAAGAGCGTGTGTGTCGCCCTTTCAGAGCAGCTGCGGAGTCTTCTCTTGGGGTAGGGCAGGAATCAGAGGCGGGGCAAAACGTATGTGCTGTGTTGGACGGTGAATGGAGGGTTTCAGGGATGTGAAAGCTTTTGCATAAACTTAACTTGTATTAGCTGCACATTTTTATAACCCGCACTGTGGATTTGTTGAGTGGATTTTTGTGTTTAAAAAAAAATATTTAAAAAAATCCCATCCTTTTGGTAAGGAGGCCTTAATTTGACATTAAAAGAAAAGAGGACCATATCCTTTTTTTCATTTATGCATGTTCTATGGTCATGTGCCATAATTTAAGTAACTTAATTAAAGTTAACTAATGCTTTAAAGCTTAACAAACGTTCTGCTTTAAAATCCTGAAAGTCCTATTAACTTCAACTTGCGTGCTTAGAGCTCTGAACTGAGATTGGGGTCCCATCACATGAAGCGCAGTACAAGCACATAAAAGCAGACACTATGTACTGTGTGGTTGCTGTAGCTGGCAAAGGATGGGGACAGCGGAGGAGCAGTCACAGAAAGGTTAAAAATGTGGTTTGTTTTGTTTATGAAACTTCCATCAATTTTGTTCACGGGTCTTGCATCTTGTCTTGTCATCATAGAGGAATTGTAATGCCAAATCCTGTTCCCTTTCTCTGGACTACGCTCCCAATGACTTTAGCATCCTGTAAGTCAGGTGAATGTGATTTGGCTCCACCTATGTCACCATCTCAAATCGGGATGCATTGAAGTCAAACAGATATGTATGTTTTCACTGTTTGGGGATTTTGTGCTGCTTTTGTGCCTTTCAAAGAAAATCCTTAAGCACTGTTTAGTTGAAAATAAAATGAAAAATGAGAATAAACTTGTGTTAAAGAGAAAAAGAGCATGCATTGCCACTGATGTTGAGCGCATGCACCAGGGCCCCAGGAACATACATAAGTACATAGTTTTGGAGACGTCTTGCTTGTAAGTTAGGCTGGTGTGGCAATGGTGAGTGTCTACATGTGTGCTTCTAGTCCTGTCCCTTTTCCTTTACATGGACACCCAATTTGAGTTATAACCTTACGTCAAAATTCAGGCAGGCTCATTGATTTCGCCTGTGGATTCATTGTTGCCCAGTATTTACTTATTTCTTAAATTTCTCTGAAGGTCTTCAGTTGGCCACTGGAAGATTCAGGGTGGAGGGAATGCAGCTAACTATCCCTGTGTCCTAGGATCAAAAAGCAACAGATCCGATCATGTGGTTTGGATTTTGCTTACATACCCCCCCATTTGGGTCTTGCTGTTTAGTTAGTAGCCTCCAAGGTGGCCATCACAAAATCAAATTCAAGGCATACAGTGATACCCAAAAGATAGTAAGGCAACCTGACAGTTTGCATTTTTAGACTTTGGTTTTGTATTGCTTGATCTTGAGAGAAAAAGGAAGGAGTTTCCCAGGAAAGGTTGCATCGCCCTGGGCATAGGCAGCGCTGCTGGGAGAACTGGATTCTTGCTCAGCCCTTGCCGTCGCTCAGTTCCTGTGAGACGCCAGCCCTGGCACTTAAACCCCAGTTGTTATCAGCGTTAGCTAACTGCGTGGTTGGTTTTTGATTGACTAACTTGAGACTTGCACTTCTAGCTTGAGAACAGAGGACTTCTGAGAGGTCTCCAGGGTTGGAAGTCCAAGGGTCCCTTTAATAAAAGCAATCACTTTATGTTGTCTATTTCTGAACAATTCCAATCTTAAAATCACGTAAAGCTTTCGTGCCAGTTGCCTGTATTGGGAAGCTTTGTTAGAACCCAGTATTTAGATATCTTCCAATTTCCATCCTAACCTCAAGGCATGGCTTATTTATATCATCTTGTTCTTGTGCCTGCCGAAGATCAAATACTCCTCTTCCTCCTCTTTTCGCTAGGCTAAGCAAGCCAAACTCTTGTAAAATATTTTTTTTTCCTTTTCTCCGATTATCTAAATAGCTCTCATCTTTACCTGTCCCGGCTAGAACTTTCTTGAATCTGGTGCCTTGAGTTTTAGTTGTAAGCTGTTGGTGACTCGCAGAAAGGCTGCATGCTCACTGCAGCGGTTGGAATCAGTGCTTCGGCCACACGAACTAATATCTATTTCTCTGGAAAACCAGAGTCAAATTAGCAACTTTTTTTTCCTCTTTATTGTCTCTGTCCCTTTGCTTGTCATCGGTAAAACAACGTCCCGTGGCAGGGGGGTTGGACTAGATGATCTTTAAAGGACCCTTCCAACCCAAACCATTGCGTGATTCTAAATGTGGTCAATAACCCCGATCTCACGTAGATGCTGTGTGGATTGATTGATGTTTGTGAAGCATTCAGATGCTGGAGTGATGAGTGCCGTAGAAAATCTTGTGAGGAACTTAATAATCCTGTCATCAGAGCAGCTCCTGAATAAAGCACAAGGACACACATTGTTCAGGGTGAGGAAAACAAAATCTTGAATAGCTCCTCATTAAATGTGTGTTGTCCTTTCTGTGCAGTGAGTGAGACAGGGAGCGGGGAAAAAGAGTATGGAGTGGAGTAAACAAAGGCTGCCTCGTGATTCACGCACAAGGGACTGAATGTAAAAATTTCTCTGGCATTCTTTAATGTTGTATTTCCTTACTCATCTATTCACACCCTTTATTTCGACATACACTTGGTGGATGCGTTATTAATGTATGGTGTGTAAATCCTAGTACTTCTGATGAAAAGGTTACAGTTATTTAGGCAACAAAGCTTGTTTAAGGTGAGCCCTTATTTAATTTTCAGCTTTATTTCTTTTTTAAACTGTTTAACTTTTAAGTTCTTGATAAAAATGAGTCTGTATCTAAGTATCCCGTTTTTCCTACAGTGGGAAATTGAACAATACAGCTACTGCAGGAACAGAAACCGTGTTAGACTTTTAAGAAAGATACAGCATATCGTTCACTGAAGTTGCATTAGAGATAGGGAGGAATCCAGGGAGAGGAAAATGGAGGAGTTGGAAAAAGAAACTCCTTTGTGGGAGATGAGGAGTAACAGGTACCAGACAGAAACAGCAGTTGTGGTTATTCTCATACGATAACTACTGCTTTTTCATTTCATCTTAATCTTTGCAGATGCTGCCTGAATTGTTTCCATTCTGCAACAATTATCTGGACAGGAATAGAGATCTGAAAACTACACAGATGTAAAAAAATGAGGTTTGGCAGCAACAAATCTGGAGAAGGCACTGTGAGCCTTTGTCACCCCGGCTTTCTCAAAGAAAGCAACTGTGTTTGAATTTTCCTAACCCTAGTGCTTTTGTTTTCATGGCAAGACACACTGGGTCCGTGGTTTGTGCTGTAGAGTACTGCTCGCCACCATTAGAAAAGAGGCAAGGTACCAAAACTTGGATTCACGCAGTAGGAACATTTGCTTTATTCTGTATGAGCTAAGGAAACAGCCTTCCAAGGGAAGAAAACCCAAACCAAAATGCGTGTCTCAGTGCTGCACACTTGAGCATCTTTGATATCATCAATTTTAATGTAAAACTGTACTGATTTTCTTCTTTTTTCTTTTTCTTTTTTTTTTTTAATAATTTCAGTTTGGAAATTGATTAAAGAATCTCCATAGGATTTAATAATGGCATCAAAGCAGTCGTCTCCCTCAACAGAGGAGCAGGCTTCCTCTGAAATAGATGATCTCTATCTGTCACTGCAAGGTAAGTTACTGTAGTTTTCTGTGTCTTTTTAGTGTAGATTTTTGGCAAAAATCTGTGACTGTGCACAAGTTGAAGGGAATTCTGAGAAACCTGTTAAAACTAGCGGTATGATCAGTGTAGTTCGTTCGTGTCTGTGCTGCTTTGCAGATGTTTCTGTGTTTCATGAGAGACGTTTCAGCAGTGAACTGAAAGATAACAGCTCTCCTAGTACTTTCTTGGGGTATTTTCAGAGCTGTTGTCTTTTTTGGTACAGATGTGCTCACTGGTTCTTATGCTTTGCTCCTCAGAATACATGTTACTGTAACTGTTTTCAAGGGAACAGCCAGCATGAAAACAGTTACGCCCTTTCACTAATTTCCTTGTTTTCAATTTGGACAATTAGGTGGTTGCATTAAGCTGTCTTAATGAGGCTATTAACTACAGTACTATTTTATTTTATTTTATTTGTTTTTCTGTTCTTACTGCTCTATCCCCTGCATGTGTAGAAAGACGGCTTGTGGCCCAAACAAGTAGAAAATTTTTGTGGCTTCTAAATAAATTTCTTACAGGTCAGAGTCTTTCATCCTTACTTACAATGAGGCATAACTTGTTAAGGAAGCACTCGCTGGCTGATTTTTAATTGTCCCAATTTAATGGCAACTACCTGAACAGTGAAGTGATAATGAGTGCGTCAGAGCTGGCCTCTCGGATAAGCTTTCTGGGTTTTCCTTAATCACGTGTTGAATTTTCTTCTATGAGAATTTCCTGGGAAGACGGATTTTCCTCTAAACATGTTCATGAAAACGTTCATGGCGGCTATCAAGGAGGCTAGTCCAGGCGGCAGGACTAGCACTGCTGGAAAGCCTGTCTTTGATGTGTTCAGAGCCTGGTTATTCTAGGACGGATGGGCTAAGTCATGTTTCCACAGAGCTATTTCCTTTTAGCTCACTTGCAATGAAATTACTATGGTGCTTAGTTGAGATAAAATATGTTTAAAACAGATGGTGCAAAAGAATATTCTGCCAAGTCACTTTTACAATCCATATTTGCACTAATATTGTCATTGAAGCCATGTGTTTTGATGAGTGAGTGTTACCAGTGGTCTAAAGCCAAACGTCTTTGATGGTGAATTTTATTCCGTTTTGTTTCAGTATTACATTTTCAGGAGAGCAAGCAAAAACTCTGAGCAGACAGGAGCTAGTCTGACTGTTGCAGCAAGCGCAGCTTGTAAGACACACATTTGTTGTTCCAGTCAAACTCTGCCTTCGGTAGAAAGACTGAGGTGGCTGTTGTCATGAAATTGGTTTGGAAAACACTCTCTAGCCTAAAGGCAGGGGGTGCTGAATTAAAGTTACATGCGACTTTAGAATAGAGTTTTATTTTGAAATAATATTCATGCTGTTTTCTGAAAAGTTGGATTGGTGTTTATGTGTCGAATAACAGTAGGGTTTTTTGGTCAATATCTTGGTGAAAGAGCCCTGCTTATTAACATTGAAATGACTAAATTATATTTCTTTGCTGTGATAATATGAACTCCTAGATTATGCTGAAATGAACACACTGCAAATCTGGGGCCAAGCTGTATGTGCCTGACTGTTGTAAAACATCCAGAGACGTCCCTTAGAAGTGACATAAGCAATTTTTGTAACGATTAAAGATGCAACAAATGGTACAGACACGTCCTATGTATGATGTTGTGCCGCTGCAGCATCTGCTCTGGGTCAAAGCAGAAAAGGCGACACAGCTGCGCTGAAGCACCAAAGAGACGTTCCCTGACATATGACATATAGAAACCATTAGTAAATCCACCTGCAGATCTGTGGTAGCAAAGGTCCAATAAGAATAATAGGGTCACACAAGGAGACGAATTTTTCCATTAATAGGAATCTTGGGATGAGATTTGCAAAGCAGCCGGAGACTTTGATTCCTTTAAATCTTCAGGTTCACCTGAAGAAGTTTTAGAGAAATCTCAGATTCAAGGAACAGCTGCTTATAACTATTAGAAAAGCAGCTTACTTTTGGGGTGACTAAAGATGGATGTAAAACTGGTTATGATACGGTTTTCAAATTGTTAAGATAGAGCTTCAAAGAGCCTGTCCGGTGTTGTATAATACACGGCATAACAGGAGATACGCAGAAATAGTTGGCACAGAAGAGAAAAGTAGGAGTGAGATCTAGTCTGGATTGCTCATATTTTAATCTACATTTAAATTCTTTGTGATCCAATCTTCTATTATTCCTGAAAGGCATCCAGTGATGACAGAGCACTTGGCTAGTCTGGTTAATTAGGACAAGATCAACCTAATGTGCCGATTGATTTGGTCGTATAACTTTGTGAAGTTATATGCCTAAAAAATGTAACAAAATGGTTAGCTTTTTTTTTCCTTCCCTACCATGTGTAAAACAAAACACTCGGATATGTTTGACTGTAGTTTAAGTCACAGTCTTCTGTGAGGAGGACAGCACTTTTGGGAAGAAAAAGAAAGAAAGGGGAAGATCCTCCTTAAAATAATTAGTAAAGAGGTTACGACTTAGTAGCTCTAATTATTATACAAATCCTATTAAATTAATGCCAGTGGCTTAATATGGTAAAAACCTGCTTTAGTGAAATTTCTGTTAGTGGGGTTTTAGGTAGAAGAGTGTTCAAGGATGAACATTCACTTTCGTTGATAGTGTTCAGCCTAGAAGATGCAGTAAAGAAAGTCACTGCAAAATAGGTAAAAATGTAACTTTGTTCTCAGTGTGTCTTTCTTTTCAGCTAACTATTTTAAGGAGATTTAATGAAGCTTGAAAAACATGAAGAAAATAGGTAAAGAAATGAAAGCAATATGGTTTCTAATGTTCCCATCTCCAGACCTTTTCAAATGATGAAGCTAATCACAAAATCATGAGGCTGAAGTAAAAAGCTGCAAGAATATAAACCCTTATATATGTATCTTTTCAGAAGTATAAATTGCATGATGTCAGGACTCCTTTTTTTCCTGTTCTTTTTTCCTTCCCTCTGTCCTATATGTTATAATAAAATTAAATCACAGTAAGATCAACATTATCTGCGCCCTATCCTCCAGCACCTTCTGCTTTCTCCCAGTTTTCTTATGCAGCACAACTTACAGCAGCTGCGAAGCTGTTTTGTGTCCTTGCACAGCCACCTAAAAGTGAGGTGAAAAGCCCAGAGCTGGACCTGTTACAGATCTATCCTATGGGGAAATATTTAAGGGAAGGGTTTCTCCTGCCAGGCAGGCTGCAAACATTTTGGTGAGCAGAGGATGCTTGCCAGGGAGATGCTCCGCTGCAGCATGGACCATCTTTGAAACCTGAAGTTGCTTTTGCTGCAGCTATGGAGGGAGCAGGCAGGAGCTCGGGGCTTGGCTGACAGTGAGCACGAGCAGAATAACGCGGGAGCCCTGTCCTATGTCTTCTCCTCCCATAGCTTCCCTCCCAGCATGGCGTTAGGGGCTGGCCCCATAGAGGGGTCCAGCCTGGTGCTCATCCTTCTGTAAATGGAAGAGGCACAGTCGGGGTCCAAAATTGTTTTCAGCTACCTGAAAGGAAGAGGCATGTTCCCTCCTTTGGTAAGAGAAGGGCTTCATGGCAATGTTTTGAGAACGGCTGGAGATATGACTACTCTTTGCTGATGAGCCCGAGTGCGGGACTGCAGCAAGGGGAATGTGCAGCCGCTTGCGGATGAGTGGCTACAGCAGAAACTGAACAGGGGTTGTGGTGCTATGGAGCAGGAATTTTTTTTGCTTTCGGGATGTAAATCTGTTTACCTGTGGGAGGATCCAGCCTCCACTTTCCCTCCTATGCACAAATCCTTCCCCTTTCTTCCCTGGGACAGCAAACAGACCCTATGTGTGGTGTTTCCCACAAAGCCTGTGCAGAACTCAGTTTTCCCTTTTCTTTCCACGCTTGCTGAGCTAATTCAGACACAAGAGAGTGTGTTT
Source organism: Phoenicopterus ruber ruber (assembly GCA_009819775.1). Lineage (NCBI taxonomy): Eukaryota > Metazoa > Chordata > Aves > Phoenicopteriformes > Phoenicopteridae > Phoenicopterus > Phoenicopterus ruber. The sequence continues at coordinate 8,868,496 of CM020219.1, forward strand.
TAGCTCTTGGAGTTTGGGGCATGTACTTACTTTTTCACTGTTTAATTAACTGCAATGGTCCTAATTTTTGGCTCTGCTTATTAATCTGTGTGCATGTTACTGTTTATTACTGTAACCCAAAGGATGATCATACAAGAACGTGGCTGCTAAAACTGTTTTTGAAGAGTGTTTACTGGTATAAATGAATGATGCTATTTTCATGCAGTTATGTCAAATCCTTTATAGAATCATAGAATCATAGAATTGTTCTGGTTGGAAGAGACCTCCAAGATCATCGGGTCCAACCATTAACCTAGCACTACCAAGTCCCCCACTAAATCATATCCCTTAGGGCCTCATCTAAATGCCTTTTGAATACCCCCAGAGATGGGGACTCTACCACCTCCCTGGGCAGCCTGTTCCAATGCCCGACAACCCTTTCGGTGAAGAAATTTTTACGAATGTCCAATGTAAACCTCCCCTGGTGCAACTTGAGGCCATTTCCTCTTGTTCTGTCATCTGTTACTAGGGAGAAGAGTCCGACCCCCATCTCTCTACAACCTCCTTTCAGGTAGTTGTAGAGAGCAATAAGGTCTCCCCTCAGCCTCCTTTTCTCCAGACTAAACATCCCCAGTTCCCTCAGCCACTCCTCATAGGACTTGTGTTCCAGACCCTTCACCAGCCTCGTTGCCCTTCTTTGGACACGCTCCAGCACCTCAATGTCTTTCTTGTAGTGAGGGGCCCAAAACTGAACACAGCACTCGAGGTGCGGCCTCACCAGGGCCGAGTACAGGGGGACAATCACCTCCCTACTCCTGCTGGCCACACTATTTCTGATACAGGCCAGGATGCCGTTGGCCTTCTTGGCCACCTGGGCACACTGCTGGCTCGTATTCAGCCGGCCGTCAACCAACACCCCAATTATGAATGATTTCTCTTCAAGTGAAATTGAAAATACAGTGATAAGCATGGATAGATTTTGTTGTGCAGCTTGTAGTAGATTGCAGTCATCACTGAATAAAGGAGGATATCTCTCCGAGACCCACTTAATTCATCCAGAGGTCAAGTAGAATACTAATTCTCACCCGGGATTTTTTTTTGTTCTAGCTGTATGCCTCATCTGTTGGGGCCAGTATGTTATTACAGCTACACTTTTTTTTTTTTTCCCTTTAACCAGAATGATCAAAAAAGTCCATTAAATGTTTATTAGGATTTTTCAAGGGTGACTTTTACAAATTGAAAAGCTCCCATAGGAGCTGCACTGAAACTTATGCCCTGTTTATGGTGCCTGCTGCCCGGGTGAGGAGCTGGCTTGCATTTCCCTGGACTGCGCGGCTTCATGGCACGTGACGGGGCTGATGGCACTGGAAAGGCAGCCGACACGAGACTGCCTAAAAAAAATCAGTCATGGGTATTTTTGTCTGTTTCGCATGCCTAATGAAAAAAATAGATTGTATAGTTGTATAAATGTGTTCCCTGCTAGATAAATTTCTCTTTGTTAAAGGCATTATCAGGTGCATAGCTGGTTAAAAACTGGCATTAAAGTGCCTAAGGAGTGGGTGGCTTCTGAGGCACCTGTATAGGGCACTGAAGGCCACTTACGTTCAAATCCCTGCTTCACCGTGGATTTTCTTCAAAATGTTAGAAAAGCCACTTAAGCCCTTATCTTTAAAAATATGTCGGTATCTAAATGACGTGACTTAGTACCTTTAAGAATTTAACTTGCAACCTCTGTCTATGCCCGCAAGTACAGCAGTGCCTCACTTCAGGGGCTGTTGTGGCAGTAAAGACAGCGGTGATTCAGAGCAGAGCTGCTCCGGGATCCTGGCAGTGCGAAGAGCAAAAGCGTTTTAAGAAAGTCGAGAGGGCAAAACACAGTGTGAACACGCTTCCTGAGTTAGCAGCTCTTTTGGTAAATTGGATAATTTGCCTTCAAAAGGAAAAGGAGGTTGAAAGGAACAGGGTCGAAAGGAAAGTTCCCACTTGCTGCACAGACATGGTAGTAGTTAATTAGTTAATATTTATATGATATTTGGATTTGAAAAGGCCCATTCCTGTAGAAATATTTTCATCACCTTCATTGGGCTTTGGATAAACTTCTTAATCTTAGCAAAAAATACTGTTTGTTTTTAATTGCTTAACACCATGTTGCTGAACATAAATGCTGGAAATAACTCTCTTGCCTGCTTTCCTGTCTGTAGAAAATGAAACTCTTACTGGGTGGAAGGGAAGGGACTATATAAAGGGCTCAGGGGTGAATTGCTCACTCTCTCCCTGGGTTGGCAAGTACTTAACGGTTCTTCTGATAGTTCCTGTTGTTTACAGCATGTTCCTACTTGGCGTTTTAGTTCATACCAGCAGTGCTGTCTTGAAGGAGCTCTCCCAGTTATCCTTGCTGTCCATGCTTTGGCTCATTTTGCTGAGCTGTCAGAGAGTGTGGAAAAGGTTATTTTGAATGAAACTGAAATAAACGCTCCAAGAAGGTACCATGGCTGTCTGTGGGCATTCAGGCTAGAGCTAGTCCAACACAGCCTTTCTTCCCTACACGCCTGGTGGGTACGCTACGTCCTGAACACCAGCTCTTTTCATCTGCTGATCTGTTCCTGATGAGCTGCACTGTTTGCTACTGTAGATGTAGCCTCAGCTGACCTGAATGGTGAAAGGAAGATATAAAAATATCACACACAAGAGGTAATTCCTTCTGGTGAAACAGAGATGGGAAGATGACAGAGAGGCTTGCGCTCATTAATTTCAAATAATTGTTTAAAAAAGTTTTTTTAAAAAAAAAAGAAAAAAGCCACATAGTTGTAAATGGTTCACTGGCAGTGTCCTCGCGATAGAAGAAAATCTCTTTGCTGTTTGGTGACGTTGCTTGATGAGCGTGGACAGACAGGCTACATCTGTTCTGCCGTGGTCTGCTTCCCCCAGCTCCCTGCCGAGGGAGGAGACGGTGCTTTCCCTGGAGCTGCCATCTCCCGCCTCAGGAAGGGAGGCACGAAAGGCAACGGAGGAGAGGAGATTAATTTTAAGTCTGGCTCTTCTGCATCGCTGTTAAAGGAAGGCTGAAAGTAAAACTGTGGCTGGCAGTGCTCCTGCCCTCCCCTCCTCTTCCTCCTGGGAGAGTTCAGCACTGCCGTGGTCCCTGCCGTGTCCCCATGCTCCAGCCCTTAATGATTAGTCTGGTTTGTAGCACTTGTTGATAGCTCATTACTGGTTAAAACAGTCATTGTCCAGCAGTGTGTATTGATTTTCGGCTAGCCTACGTGACACGCTCTTTCTATGTGTTATTCCTCCCTAAAGAGCTGTTCTGAAGATTAGCTTTAAAACACAGGGTGAAATGTGATAGATTTTGGGTGTTTTCAGATTAGCAGTTTCTTACTTTGTTCTCTTAGATCCGCTTTATGGCTTGGTGAGTTTTGGCCCAAAGTGAAGGAAATGATCAGGTTTTTTCGATAGCTTTTTTATTCTGGGTCAGTGGCATTTTGAAAACTAGGGCAAGAGAAAACCAAGGTCACTTAGAGTCCTATAAAAAGGCCTAACAAAGAATCCATTCATCCTCATAAAAATAAAAATCCGTATTAATTAACCACGTGGTAGAGATAAGAATTTGAGAGCTTGATTAAATCATTAGCGCCTCTGAGCAGCAGAGTCGGGGGGGAGCTGGGAGGGAAAACACGCTTGGCCTGAAAATTGAAATACGACTGCCTGCGGTGATGCCAGAAGCACATCTGTACTGCGCTGTGTGTTGTGTGGCCTGGATGGAAACAGAGTGACTGCTGCACTACTGTCTGGGGAGGTATTGGCAGGCATGGAGTTTTGTTACTGATTGACAATGAGATTTTTTTTTTATTATTATTATTTATTTGGGTAGGAAAATAAGCCACACTGCAGCTGAGGCTGTGGCTGCTTGGAAGGCAGCCTGGTGGGTTGCACTAGCGGCGGCTGTAGTTTGGGGAGGGTGTAAGGCGTGCTTACATGTGTGCAGTAAAATAACCACCTTGTACTTTCGCCAGATGAGACATTTGCCTGAGAGCTGCCCACGTGAATCAACACTCGCAGTATCTGGCCCACGTTGCATAATGCTTCTGCACATTAATATGGAGAGATTCAACCAAAACAAGACCAAACGTCCTCATCCTAACCATCTTTCTGTAACCGTCCCCAAAAGCAAGTTCTCCAAACCAGTAGCAGTAGTGTGTGTTTGGCAAGAGCTACAGTTGGAAGAGTCACTGGCGTCGGGCAGAGTAGTTAATATTTGCTTTCTGTCCCTTTTCAAGTGCCAGCAATAACAGCCTTGCCTGCCTGATAAAATTGAGCGCAGCTACTCAATAATCACTCGTTAGGTAATTGGAATGGCTCCCGCACGGGTATTCAACCAAAGGGTGTGGTTGGGTTCTGTGCTAACATGAAGCCAATATCTCCATACTATTTATGTCCTCCTTGTGAGCATTGCGACGTTGATTGGTCTGTGTGGCATGTTTGCACTTACTTTCTGTTTTCCAAACGAAACAGAGTTCTGAGATTGCATTTTTGTCCGTGTCTTTAAGACTGCCCTTATCTTACTATTCATCATGATCTCTGTGATATTTAAAAAGAAGCATAAAACAATCCAGCAAGCAGGGGAAATTGACTGTTTCATGCTCCGGCAGGATCATAGTATTTCAGATTAGAGGACTGTTGAAAGACGTGTTGGCTACAGGGTGCAAAACAGCTCTTGACGCACGTAATGCGTGAATGTTTTTCTTGCCGCTCACCCGCCCAGTGAAGCAGGAGGAGGTCTGTGGGTCGGATGGGGGGGTTAGGAGCAGGAGGCTGCATTATCCTTAAGCGGCTTGCTCTGCTCCGCGAGCTGATGAAGCTGTGCGCGGCAAGCCCTTCAGGCTGTCTTGGGTGATGAAAAGCCACCCAGGACTGGGGTTTGTGTTTGCCAAATTCCCAGAGTGTAATGAAGTGTGGGACATTTTCCTCCGAGTGGCATCTTCATTTTCATCGGCAGAGCAGTAAGATTCCCCCCCCCCCGCAAGGGCTTGATATTTTCAGTATCCTTCATCCTGGCCAGCCTACAAAAATGTACATATGTATTGCTGAGTAGTCTTGTGCTTGCCTTATGATGTCAAACTTGCCTTCACATTAATCTTTTGTGCAAGAGCATGCTTTCAGAGGCAGAAGAGATCGTCTGCTCCCATCCCATCTCCCAGATGTGTTTCTTCTTGCAAGCCGATGGCCTGGTCAGAGTCTCCCGCTGCCTCTCCCATGCGGCGGGAGGATTTACCCCAGCTGGGGAGCCAGCAGCGTGTACCCCCGCAGCTGCCTTGCCCACCATCTCCCTCCAGGCCTGGGCCGTGCACACTGCCCTACCACCCGCCGCTCCTCAGGGAGCTGCCCCGGGGCCGTGGTGCAGGACACGCACCACCCTCTCCTGTCCTCCTGGCAGGGCGGTGGGCCAGCATCCCGCGGCCCGTCTGCCTCCCCGCACGCAGGAGCTCCGAGCCTCTGTGTCGCCGTGACCCAAAGCCCCGTCTTCTGCTCCAGGCTGCTCGAAGCAGCCCCTCCTGCCACTCAGCACAGCGGGGAGAGGGCCTCGTGCTTTCTCTCTGCTTTGTACCTCTCCTGCCTCTCAGTCTTTGCTTTCGTGCTGCCTGGGATGAGAGGCGAGCTGGAAGGAGAGGCGGGAGCGTGGCAGGCCGACCCCTGGGGTGGCTGCCTGTAGCTGTGCATGGAGGGGCTGGCGTCCGCCTCAGCCCTCAGAGGGAAGGGCTGGGAGAGCCGTGTGGCTGGCACAAGCTGAAGATGGTGGTTTGGGCAACAAAAAATTCAACTCTCTTAACTGTGTAATCTTGCCCTCCCTCAGTTAATAGTCTGTTTGACCTGCTTTGTAATGTCTGGGCTTTTAAAAACCAGTGCGGCCTTTTGGGTTTTTATTCAAATGGGGAAGAGGGAGGGGATGACTGCCCTTCCACAGCTCTAGGCAGGCCCCTTGGTGGGGGGGGTATTGCTTTTTGGCCTGATTTTGGGAAGACAACCCCAACACTTGCAGTCAAAACTGATGTGGAGAAGGGAGAGAAAAAGGAGTTTGTGTTCATGTCTGCTCGAGGAGCTGTTGGGATGGCCGCTGGCAGCAGCGCCGGTGCAGCTGTGAGGCCTGAAAGGCTGTAATCTTGGGGGCCAACACCTCCTGCTGTTACCTCAGACCTGTATACAGACGCGCAGTAGGGATGTATGGATTTGGTGGTGGTATGTCTTGGGAATGGGGTGGTTTTTTGGGAGGGAGCGTGGGCTGGGAAATTGCGTGATCCACTGGCCATGACCAGGGATGGGGCTGGGGAGGTGGACCGCTCTGCCTCTGCTGCTCACGCTCTGCTTCACCTTTTGGGGGAACTAGACTTTTCCTCATTTCTGCTACCCACAAGCCGCGCAGAAAGGCTTTCCCCTCTCTTGATCTCTACTCTGATGTGAGAAACAGTTTAAATATTCTGATTTTTGAAACATGGGCTTAAACAATTTCCTGTCTCCCTTCACAACCGCTGGTAGTTTGTCACTGCGTACCGACCTGCAGGACCGGGGTGAAGGGCTGGATCTCTGTGTGAGCAGGTCACGCTTTGAGTCCCATTTCACCATTTTTTACTGGGGCACGAGTTCAAGCACTTCTTCCTTCCTTCCTCTTATTTTAAGACCCTGTGTGCCCCTGTTTGGCCGGATTAATGGTCTGCATACCCCAGGGAGGGCCCAGCACTGAAAGGGATGCTGTTAGAGGGTATATCCCCTGATGACAGCCTAATAACTCTCCCCAGCTCTTCAGTTAGCCAAGACATCCCGTTGTGTGGCTTCACCTACAGATTTGCATTTACCACCTAACTCCAGCTTCCATCCTGGTCTCATCACCCGACCCCATGCGCAGTTTTTCTCGAATTTCAGGAGTGGATCTTGTACTGACGATGGCCCTGAGTCTTTAAAGGAACATTTAGGAATGGATGGAATTATTCTAGACGTATTGCTCTGTAGGATGATGTGTTCACACCACTGTTCGCATTTGCTGAGCTTTTGAGAAAACCTTCATTAGTTGCTCTTTGCTGCATCCAGTAGAAGTATGCTTGATGGTTGTAGAGGTCCTTGCAGTATCATCTGTGCAAGCAAGAAAATATCAGCTCTAAAATAAGAGTTGAGAAAGACTAATATTAATTGTATCTTAATATCTGGAAGAACAGACCTTAGGTTTGAGATGGATGCCATGTATCTTTGAGAGAGAGAAATAAAACCAGATCATTTTTTCCATTAACCATTTTTTTCTTTTTTTTTTCCCAGTGCAGCGAGAGTTTACACAGAAGAAAACCTTCACTAGCTGGATAAATTCAATATTGGCAAAGGTAAGAAAGGGATTCTTTATGAAAGACATGCCTTTTGCCTTTTTGATTTGGACATGCTGTATGGAGATTAAATTTTTCAGGAATAAACAAAATTAATATAAGATTTTAGGTACTGGTTGGAAACAGTAGCCCCTGGAAAACATTTGTTTAATAGGTGTAACAGCATTGTATTGGTGATCGTCCAAGGACATTTGTAAGAGGCAGTTTGTAAGTAGATGACAATATCTTTCTTGCTGATGTGGTAAAACATACTTGTGCTGGATTGTGACACAAGTCTCAGGGTTTTATGAGGTTCTGTATTTGTGATTAGTTTTACTGTGTTTAGGTAAATATTATTCTATTACGCAATCCAAGAGCATGAGTTTAATGGGATGACCTGAGTGACGGGTAGGTATTAAGACAAACCACATAGTAGTGTAGATCCTCTTTAAGCTTTCACAAAGCCGTGCATGCAGCATGTGCTGGGGTTCTGACTCGCTCAGGTAAACAAATAATCCTGTTTTGGTTCCTCCTTGAACAGAAGCTGCTGAGCTCATGGTAGATTTGTGTTGTCCACAAGAGGGTGAAAAGAGTGAGGGTTTAGTTATTCAGCTCTATAGTCAAATTTGTACTCAGGGTACATTGATTAAGAAGTCAAACTATGAATTAACTGCTTCTCTTAACTTACCCTTTTACAAAGTTTTTGGGTTTTTTTGCAACATACCTCCTTGAAAAGTATAAATACTTGAAAATGAGCGCTAAAATTACCCTTATAAAATTCAGAGGTGGGGTAAGGGGGAATAAGAGACAAACATAATAATGGGTTAGAAGAAGCAGGGTATGGCTGATTAGGTGCAGGATTTATATTTCAGCTTATTGAAAAAATAAAGGATACTAAACATTTTTTTAACAGAGTAATGTGTGATATTCTGTAGTGTGTTGAATTCAAAATGGCAAAAGATGGTGTGACAAGCATTGAAATTTATTTTGCAGCATACACCTCCTTCTGTTATCTCAGACCTGTATACAGACATACAGCAAGGACATTTGCTTTTGGATCTGTTGGAAGTGCTTTCAGGTCAACATCTGGTAAGATAAAGTAATAAAAATATTACCTCAATCCTTCATCAAATCCAGCAAAGATTTCTTGATATGCTTAATTGTAAGCATATGAATGATCCCTCTGGAGTCATAGAGCTATTTGCAGGTAACTTATTCTTACACCACTGACACTGAAACACACTGAAGTAAGTTGATACAAAGTAATTTGTGAATCTTTGCAGTTCTTCCCTTACCAAAACATGAAATAAAATTAAGTTTTACAACTGAGGATGTAACCTGTTCTTTTTGCTTCACAGCCACGGGAAAAAGGATTTAATACCTTCCAGTGCAGAAGCAACATAGAAAATGCTTTGACATTTTTAAAGAGCAGATCAGTGAGTATTAACTTCAAAATTCACAACTAAAGCCAGTTTAGCTGGTGGAACATTTTCTTTGTTAACAATGATCCTTTTTTTTTTTCCCCTAGGTCAAGCTCATAAATATTCATGTTGCTGACATTATTGAAGGAAAACCTTCCATTGTGCTTGGCCTAATTTGGACAATTATATTTCATTTTCATGTAAGTATTTCAGCGATGTAAGCGAGTTTTAGTAGAGGGAGAAACACAAAAATGTGTTGACTTACGTGGTTGCCAAACGAGATGAATTAGTACAAAGCAGAAGATTATTTTCTGACATGTTGAAGTGATGGCTCAGTGAGTAGATGCACCAGTGCATCTTGCCTGTGTCTCTGAGCTGCTTCACCAATACAGTGATGGCATTACAGCCTGATGAACAGTATCTAACTGGTAGGAAGGAAAGATACTGAGATTTTTTTAAAGTAACCAGTTAAAAAATAGGCTAAACTTTGCCTATCTGTCTAAGACCTGTAATGATTAAGCTCCAAATAGAGCAAATCGTGCAAAGTGGCTCACATCCATCTCCCTCAGGGGCGGTCCCCCTCTTCAGTGTTGGCTGTGCTCACAATGTGTAATTCTTGCCATTTTTTTTTTCAGTACCAGGTGCCTGAAATAGCATGAAGGCTGTCGTAGTGATGTTTCTTATACAAGATACTGAGCATGTCTCTTGTGTGGCATGAGGTTACGGGGAGGAGGGGTGTTTGAAACCACAGTGCCTTGCTTTAATCATGTTGTAGGACTGTAAAGGATGATGGAGCCAAACTGTCTTCTAGCAAGAGCCCAGCAGTGAATTAACATAGGTGCACTGGGGTGAACTGGCAGCTGAGGCTGAGCAAAGAGCCAAGAAGCAAATTTATTTAACAGTATTAGATGCAGCCCACATTTTTCTTGGGAAAGGTACTTTGGTGCTGAAGGTTCTTGTGCTGCACATAGCCGTATGCATTATCTTTTTACTTAAACCAAGCTTCTCTAACCAAATGTAGATCTCTGAGGTCTATCGAGTAGGTTTTCTGGCACCCTGAGTGAGGAGGCACACTCTGAGCATGCCTCATACATGACACTGTGGACAGCAGAAAACACAGCTGCCACCAGCTGCTTTCACTGGTAGGAGGAGTAGAAAAGCGCATTGAGTGAGAAGGTCCATTGATGCCAGTGCTGGTACCTGCAGTATAACATGAAAGTCTTTGGGTGAATATTTCCTGCCAAAAATCACCTAAAGATGGGAATTCAGCATGAAATAGTTCAGCTTGAACAGATAAAAAAAACTGGTCTCATCTTTGGGGGCAGGGAACTCCTATTAAAGCTGTGATTGAGTCCTTTCTAATTCTCTGGTTTTCTGCTGTTGATATCTTGGTAATTTTTCACTGAAGCCTGATTAACTCTCCCACCATCTCTGGTAGATTGAAGAACTTGCCAGGACACTCGCTTGTACTTACAATCAGCCTTCGCTTGATTGTTCAAGTGCTGTTGACTCCTCTCCAAAGGCAAGCCGATCAGCTAAAAAAAGTGCTAAAATTAAGGAACGGTGGAAGATCTCTGCTACAAAGGCTCTTTTGTTGTGGGCAAAAGAACAGTGTTCACTGTAAGTTCCATCAAAGACTTATAAATAGTATGTAACACATTGTATTTACTACTTTCTTCTAAATGTGGTGATATTTTCCCTTGTTTTTTTAACATTAATTAGTGACAGCTTAGCAGAAAATCCTTTAGGTTTCAGATGATGTTACTAGTATTTTTAGCATCAATCAGGCCCTAAATGTTTTGACATGAGCCCTTTAAATATAATAAAGTGAAGCTAATCCTACTAATAAAATAGGACAATGGAAATTGAGTTTTTTGGCTTTTCTCTTTTAGGAGCTTCTGTGTGATAAGTCTAGTGGAATGTTTACATGATTTGCTAGTTTTAATCTTCGTGGTTGGCACTGGTTAACAAAGTTTCAATAATTAATTTTTTTTTTTTAATGGAAAATGTAGGATTTCTGAGATTCCTACATCTCATGTTTTTCTGTCAAAACACTGCATGATCCCCAAGAAGGACCTTAGTGAACGTGAGAGGTTCCAGTCCCCAGGTCTAACAAGATGTTTGCTTATGCTTGATGTGCAGATAGCTCTCCTGATTTCGGTGGGAGTATTCACAGCACACAATCTAGAGCAGATACAGATATTTCTTGCAAGGGGCAAGCTTTACATTTTCTTCAGGGGCTACTGCTTCATTCCAGGATGTTTCAAATATGTTTTACAATAATGTCAGCCATTTCTTTCCAGCTCTTTGTTTGCTTTATGTTCTAATAACATCCTACTAATATTCCACGTTGTTAGTGGGAGATAAAGGCCTTCATCGGTACATCAGGTGCTTTCTGCTGGGAGAATGTTTTCAGGCACTGAAGTTTCCCTTTTAGCTGTGTTTTATCAGGACAAGATTGATTGGCGTGTTAAAAACAGCTCTTTCTTTCTCTTGTTTTTCTTTTTCAGCTATATTGTTGTCTGTTTTGTAGCATCCTTTCTGAACTGTGATTATGTTGAGTGATTTTGTTATCAGTGAATCCTATAGTTTTTGGTAAAAGAACAAATCTTGTAAGTCCTGGCCCATTGTTTTGTAACTAAATTTGATCACCTGAAACCCCACACCTTTTCCATGCCATAACATACTCATAATGCGCGAGCTGTTTCTGGAAAGTTGTCCCAGAATTCACTGGAGCTCACAGAGCTCTCTGGACACCTCACAGCACTGTCCAGGCACCACTTAACAGAAGATGTTTTAAAGACACTAAGCTAAATAAGAGAAAAAGAAATATATTTCTTGCAGTGATAGATCTCTTAAGGTCTGGATTTTCTAAAATGCCAGAGATGATTCCAGTACGCAGTGCCCTTACAGACAAATACCTGCCTGCTCTTCAGTGCTTTGCTTGTTGTTTTTCCATCCCATAGAATGCACAGATACTGAGTACCAAGTTGACGTTCAGAAAGGATATTGGATCAGCAAAGCTCTATCTTCAGAATGCAACATAAGATAAAAACATGGAGTCATTTTGCAAAAATAGTAAAAATATATATAATTCTAGCGATTGGTAGTATGGGCTGTATTGTTGTCTGACCCAGCTTCTCCAGAAAGTCAGTGGCAAGGTTCTCTATCACTCCTCAGATTTGATTCATACCCCATTTTACTGAATTTATATTTTATGTCTAAATTTGTACTTAGGACATCTGAGGAAACAGGCTATGACATTTTGTTTCTAATCATTTTTGGGATAGGCACGGCTCTATCAATGTGACTGATTTCAAGTCAAGCTGGCGAAGCGGACTGCCTTTTTTAGCCATCATCCAAACCTTACGGCCAGGTCTAGTTGATCTGGAGAAGGCAAAAGCTAGAAGCAATAAAGAAAACCTGAAAGAGGCTTTCAGAATTGCAGAACTGGAGCTGAATATTCCACGTCTTCTTGAACCTGAAGGTAAATGGTCTGCTTTTTTTTGTCTTTGTCATCAGGAGTGAGATTAGTATTAAATTAGTATTATTAATAAGATTAATATTAATAAAATATTGACTTGTATTACAGGAAAAAATAATGCTGTGCTTAAGTTTGAAATGAAACATTGATCTTTACTATAATGCTCAAACCTGAGGTTCTTTATTTTATAACACTGACTGTACTTAAGATTTGTAGGATTTTTCAATTGGCAGTAAATGCAGGAACAACATGCAGCAAAAAGGATATGAGACTTACCCTTTCATGGGAGAGACTTGTTCATTAGTTCATCGTGTTATATTAAAATATTCCCAAGGAAAAAAATGTTCATTACATATTAATTTCTGTCAATGGTATGTTAACTGAGCTGCTGTAAAATAAACATGTTTATGGTAATGTGTTTTAATAACTGCAGTATAGCGTGTAATTATGTGATCAGCCTAGAAGGCTGCATAATTATGTAAATGGTGTATTGGCTCTTGTAGATGTTGACATTATGAATCCGGATGAAAAATCAATCATGACTTATGTGGCTCAGTTTTTACAATACTCCAGGAATTTGCATGAGTCTGAAGAAGACATGCAGGTATGTCATGTGGTTTATCACTAAGAGGTTTTTAAATGAATGTACATCATGGAAGCCAAGAATATCAGTATTTTCTTTGCCCGGTTTATAACCTGACTCAGTAACCGTTAGATAGTAGATCCTCTGATTCAGCTACTGACAGGGCTGAATTGGCTTGAACCTTCTGATGCTCCTGTGTGGCAGTCAAGACTCAACGTGATAGATTTTTGATGATACAGGTGGAATTGCTGTGCAGGTTGTCTTGTTTTTTCATTTAATATTACAGAGGACATTTTCAAGCCTGGTTGTCTTCATATGTGCCCTGAAGTCTGTATGTAAATATTAGGGTAGAGGCAGACAGATTTGCAAATGTGCAGAACAGCCAGCTTTAAATTTAATTGCTCACATGTAAAGTGGACCGAAGTTGTCACTCAAAGATCACACTGGTTGGAAAACCAAGTTTTCTGTTCTCTATATTCATAGAATCATAGAATCGTTTTGGTTGGAAGAGACCTCCAAGATCATCGACTCCAACCATTAGCCTAGCACTACCAAGTCCACCATGAGAGTTTATGTATTAATTGGTTATTCACCTATCCCCATACTGATAATCTCCTTTCAGTAGGACTGCAATCAGCCTCTTCTTTTAAGGTGCCTTCATATATCCAGGTGCTAGGTTTAAAATTTTGGCCTTCCTCTATAATAGTGCCTGACCCAAAATTCATTCAAGTCCCCAGGAATTATTATTTGTTTTTCAATAGCTTTGAATGGGGTTTATCATATGGTCAATGTGTGTTGTTTTATGGCACAATGTAAATTAAAAACAAGGCTTGCAAAATCAAAAAATGAAATTTTCTGCTCTAATTACCAGGAAAAAATAAGGGAGGCTGTGAGCTGGTTGGCTGCACAGGAGAAGAAATTAGCAGAATTGCTGATTGACACAGAGAATGCAACATATTACCAGAAATACAAAGTAAGTTGCATTTCATATTTAACTGCTTTTGCAAAAAGAAATATTAAAAATATTCCCAGAAACATAGCTTTTCATCTTCATTGCCTAAACTGAAGTGGTAAATAAACTTTTAAACAAGGGTTGGAAATCTGACAATGAATTTGGTGAATGCCTTCAAATGGTTGAGGGAAGGATAAGATGAAATTTTTTCAGTTAGGAAACAGATATATGCTTCTTGGTTTCTGAGCAGAGCAAGAGAGTAAAGTAGTGCCTTTTAATTAATTGTTATAGTTGAAGACTTGGACAAGATTCAGGCACATAGGCCCTTTACAGGGTCACCTTCGCCATTTCTGTGATAATAAAAACAGTAGGTTTTACCCAACCAATGTTGTAGAGGCGTAGTTGAAATGGTGGCTACAGATTGTGCCTGAAGTAAAATTTCCCTTTCTCTTGGTGGGACGGGAGAACCATGTCCTGACCGCACTGGCATTATATTAAATATGGATTTTGCTAGTGAATGGCACCTCTAATTTCAGACCCAAATGCTTCCTGGAGGCAAGTATGCCTCTTTCCTGCTCTCTTGCCTTTCCATGCGTCACACCCTTTGAAGTTAGTGGAAGTCATACTGGTGTGTTCAAAGGCAGTACTTGGCTCCATGAATTTCCGTCTGAAGTTGTCTTCTCCGAATTACTCTTCCTTTTTATCCCTAGGAAATGATGTCATTTATGGAAGCATTTAACCAAGAAAAAAAAAACCTTTCTGCATGTGTTGTCTTCAAAAAGAAGTGAAGCTGAGCTGAGCGAAGGCCAGCAGCAGATGAGAGAAGAGTGGGATAAACTCATCTCTCAGGTCAGAGGCATTTCTAGCTCACCTTGTTACTGGCGTGAGCATGTTTGGTGAAGAAACCTAAGTCTACCCCAGGAACTTGCACAGGGACAAGTGGGGAGGTGATACTTTATTTGGATTGATAAAAGAGGTGTTGACCCTGAACGTGAAGTCCAGACACCCTGGGTGGCGTACAGTGCCCAAGCGGAGGCAGAAGGTCACTGTGTATTACCCTTTTGCCTCCCGAGCCTCAGGACTGTGAGCCATCTGCGAAAAATGGCCTGTGTCTGATTATCTTTGAGCGCTCTTCTGATCAAAGTTTTTGGCCTATTTATGCTTAAAAGGTTCTTTTGGGACATAATTATGGCTCAGATAATGATGCAGCTGGGAAAAATGTGTTAATATATTTTTTCCCATGGCACAGATACTGATATAGTGTGATCTGGTTGGTCAGTGCTTTGCAATGAGGTTGTCTGTGTCGTCTCCTTCTGCCGCAGGTGGGGATGTATTGGGCCTTTCTGGTAGATGCTCTTTATGGAAGAGATGTTCCCCTGCCAGCCCCATGATGGAAAGCTGTCCAGAGCATCCCTGTTTCCCCTCTGTTTTGCAACTAGTTTAGTATAAATTTACCTGTTGCTGGGCCTTGAGATGGTCACTAGTAAAGGATAGTAACTGCCAAATTCTCTGTAGTGTTACAGAGATTACAGGCTGGGGAGAAAACCTGGATCTCAGGTAAACATAGCTGATTTGTAGCTGACTTCATTGGAAGCTCCTTTTCTGAATAGGGACAGGTGGGGTTTTTTTCTGGGATGTCTAGAACGTCAGCTTATGGAGCGTATGTCAATATCTTGGGGATGGGGAAGAAAATAATAGTGAGAAATTTAATCACTGTTTTTTCTTTTTAAGATTAACGAATGGAAAGCAAAGCTGGACCAGATGTTGCCCTCCCCTCTGGATAGCATTGAGGCCTGGCTTCAGGAGGTGGAACACCTGCAGGCGGAAGATTTGCCTGATTTGCAGGACCCGTTTAAAGCAATGTTTGTCTTCAGAGAAATAATTGTAATATTTAAGGTATGTTAATCACAAAGGAACATTCTGCTTCAGTCTGACCTAGCAAAGCACTTGTCATGGAATTGCTATTTGACATTTTGGGAAGTGATGTGGATATGTTTATCTTCTGAAGATGAAAAGCTCTTCTGAACATAGCTTTGAACAATGATGAGTTTCATTAAATAACTGCATGGGTCTGTAAGGAAGGTTTCTGACTTCACTGGGTGAGATTAAATTTGAGTGCTATCCAAATGAGTAAATTATGGTGTTCTTTTTTATGTGGTTCCTGCAACTTGTTTGTTTGTTAAGTAATAACACAGGGTAATTGCATCCTTATCTTTAAATCTATGCTTGATGCATACCTATTGAGAAAAGCACTTGGGCTCAGGGTTACATTCCAGTGAGTTCACGCAGTTTGTGTGTTTAGAGTTAAGTATTTGCTTAATCACTCTGTAATTCCATTCAAAGCAATGGGAGGTATTTTGATACCTCGGTACCATGCAAGTTATTTATTCTGATCTTGAAATCTTTACACTGATAATAGTTTAAATGTCCTTTTGAGTTTGAAAACTTTCAAAAGAGTAGATGTATTGATGCCTGGTTGATCATCATAATGCTGTACTTGTTTTTTTTATGAACAAAGGGGAAGTTGTATGTTTTTGGTGACATATCCTTAAAGAGAATTTGAAAGAATGGGAAAGAGAGGTTCTTGTGAGTGGCTTGATAACATTACTTTTTTTTACTGTTGCTGATATGAGAGATGGCTTTT
The DNA here is from genome assembly GCA_009819775.1 of Phoenicopterus ruber ruber. Lineage (NCBI taxonomy): Eukaryota > Metazoa > Chordata > Aves > Phoenicopteriformes > Phoenicopteridae > Phoenicopterus > Phoenicopterus ruber. The sequence goes on from CM020219.1 coordinate 8,884,902, forward strand.
TAACTGATAACAGCTTTGCCAGACCTTAGCCATTTGATCTATGATTTTTGTTGTTCAGCCTAAGTAGTTAAAGCATTTCTAAGAATGAGACAAAGAGAGAGATGTCATTGGTTTAGGGGTTTCTTTTTTCCTATTGAACATGTAGATAAAATCATTAAGTTCCTTAAGAAGAAGAAACCCAAGATACTTAATTTCTGTCCAGTCCACTTTTTCTGATGGGAGGACATTCTGCTGAGAATTTTTTTTCCCCTCCTTCCTCTAAGTCAGTCCTTTTAGTAAGTCTCATGTGGGGATCTTGTTGCCAAGGTGGTGCATTATAATGGAAAGTCAACTTTCTCTTAAGATCTAGGAAATTACCCAGCAATGCTCGTAACTGTCTGACTGGAATAGTATTAAGGTTGCAAAATCAAGTGCTTAAAATCTGTGCACTATTTTCGGGGTTAAGGGCTGCCCCAGGATTTAGCCATTTCCATTAACATGCTTTGTGGCAGGTTTTATTACATAGAAATGAACTTTTAGCGTATTTCATTATATGCCATTTATGAATACGCTTATCTTCTGGGCAATGCATTTTATGTTTTATTTTTATGTTGAGAATTTGGTGCTGAGACACGTGCCCGTAACATATTCCCCAGTTATGTGATACTGGCCATCAGAGGGTTAATGCAATACACATCTAATGGTATTAGATGGAAATTTATTGAGCATTCAAATAAAGTATTAAGCAAGTATGACATAATAAGTTTATTCAACAGATTATGCTGTCAGTCTTTGCTAAAACAGAGCAAAGAATGACTTAATATCCTGAAACTGTTACAATGACACTTTTTTGTCCTAAAGATGACAGTGAAAGTGAGGAAAAAACTGATAGCATGGGTAGTGTAGATTAACGTTCCTTATATTTCACTAGGTACACAGTGATAAGAGAAATCACATAGTGCTGCACTAAATATGCACTTTAGAAGGTGATGAGATAAATACTTTCATTGCACTTTAATGAGTAAAGACACTGGATGATTGTCTTGTGCTGAGTAGTTCTTGGTAGCTCTCACCCTAATGGCAGGTGACTTGGAGATTCCCGGGTGAAATGCTCTGGAATTAAAATGAATAACTTACTATGTCTTTTTCTCCCCAGGGCTTGATGGATTGTTTTGATTCTCACTTGGACACCCTTCAATCATTTAAGAATGAAGATGAGAAGAATATGCCACTAGTCTTGCCTGAAAAGCTAGAGGAAATGAAAAGAAGGTTGTGATCCTGAAATTCCCTCTACTTTGACTATGTTGTATTCTAGCTCTCCTATTCTGAACAGAGCACATAATTTATCCATGCCTTGCAGAAAAAGAGCATTTTCCACCTGAGTGCAGATTGACTGTCAGGTGGAGCCGGCAGGTTCACTCAGTGGTCCAATGAATGTCTAATTATGTGTAGAAAGTGTAGCTCATTAACAGGAACTTTTGAGATGCCCTTTGCTAGTGTGGATAGGAAATACCCACTAGGGGTAGGAAACATGAATATTTTGAATGTTAAAATTTCTCTGGGGGTAGGGATTCTCTAATTTTTAAGTTCCACCTTTTAAAATCACTGAGATCTACAGATTGTGCAACCCCGTATAGCTGTTTGAGGATATTTTAAAAACTGACCAATGAATCTGTGTCCATAACCTGAGACGCTTTGACATACAGAAGGCAGATGCCCCCTTTCTGGGCATTTAAGGTTTTTCATAAATTGAGCAGTCAATATTGACTCAAAATTGTTGCTACTTAAAATTTTGTTGTTATCTTAAAATTTTACTCCTATCATAGCAAAATAATGTTTACATATGATATATGTGATTCTGAATTTTTAGGCTAAAAACCTTATACATTAATGCCTTCTATATCCAACGATTTTAAGTCAACTTTTCCAACATTTTGCTGTTTGCAGATTCAGCAATATTCGTTTCGCAAACTCCAACACCTTTCTTGAATACCACTATGGACTCTGCTCAGCTGTTGCCAATGAGGTGATGTTAAAGCTAAATATCTGGGACGTGAAATATGGGACAAAAGAGTCTGTGGAATCACTGCTGGAAAATTGGAATGTAAGTTTAAAATATATGTATCACACCCTGACAATAATTCTTCTACCCCACCTCTCTTTGATTCAAGTTTGTGTCTGTCCTCGTCTGAAGATACTACAATAGTTGGTAGAAGCATGGTAGACTTGTGAGACCTGGGATTTATGCAAAGAAGGACAAGTAGACTTCCATAGAAGCTTTCTCCCCCCCCATCTTCCCATTTTGCTCTGAATGAGAATTCTTTCTTCAGTTTGGAGAAATAGAGCGAGCTGTTTGTTACTGTTTGTAATTTTCTCTCTGCCCTTTTTTATTCTTTATTGTGAAGATTTCTTTCTTTCTTGACTATTTATAGAGCCAGGAGTAGCAGCTCTTCCCTAGCTCAAATCCACACAAACCTCTCTGGGGTAGTTCAGTAGTTGCTGTCTTCAAAGACAACCATTACTCACGGTGCTGGCTAATCTGCCTTTCGCTGTTACCTCTTCCTTTTCCCAGCTTCTTTACCTCCTTGTGCTTCGTAGTGAATATGAATTGTCTTGTTTTGTTATATTTTGTGCTTAGCTCAGCTTCTGGGCTCAAGTTATTAAAGTGATGCCACATGTAGGCCTATAGGAGGAGATGGATTACCCTACGCCAAAGACTGACAAAGAATACTGCATCAAGAATAGAGGCAGAGAGATGAAAAAGCTGATGCCATCAATTTTGCCCCATCTCCAGTTAATGGGACTCCTTGTGAATTCCATCTTAGTGGAGTTTCTAAAGAGTTTCTCAGCAGCTTTTCAGAGTGGCAAATCCCTAGCTAAATTACTGGGAATTTCACCAGCGTCAGAACTGTGGAAGGAGGCAACAAGAGCTTGTATAAATATCAGTTTTCCTGAGCAGTATTAACCTTACCCTGTGGTGAGATGGGACTACAGAGTTAATCTGCGCTGAGTTTCTTGATTCAGTTGATTTCATAAATACTTGTTATCGTGTTATTTCTATGGTTGTGGTTCATGGTCTTTCTCAAGCTAATAGAATATAGAGCTTTCCCAAGGAGTTTAAGGCTTGTTGCTGGCTCTCCTTCTGGTCCCATGACGTGCAGTCCTGGCTAAGTGGTGGTGTGATGGCCCAGGTTTGTCACGGCCACAGGAAAGGTTGTTTTGTAGCCTGCTAGATAGGGCATTTGTAGGAGTGGGGAGCTCTGGAATGGGATTCAGCTCAGACAGAGAGGGGCTGAGGATCAACCCTCATTCCCTGGGTGAATGTTCAAAGCACAAGTCGCCTCCTCTGCTCCCATTTCTTCCTCTCTCACCCTTTCCATCCCCAGTTTGGATCTTACTTGATCTGTGGCAGGAGCTAGGCACGTTGATATTTCTGTGCCTGCAGGGAAACCCACCTTTCACTTTCATTACTTTTTTGACTTATGTGACTAAATTCTGCCTGACTTGTTCTAGATGCCGTTTCTCAATACTGCCTTAGGGCTGTAACTTTTTGAAATAAGCAGTCCTGATTCATGCAGGGCTGTGACTCAGGCAATGGCATTCAGGAATTAATATTCCCATTTAAGTTACTCTCTGCATGAGCAGAAAAAGGAACAGGTCTGTTTCAGACTAAAGGGTGCAGATGAGTTGCTGGATGGGCTTTGCTCAGTTTACATTTAACCTGCAGGTTAGAGGCTCATATTTTAAAAAAATGTATCCCAAGCTGCATTTCCTACCTAGTTTTATGTGGGTTAATGTTACCCATGCCAATTACTTTTCACTTTGGGCAGAATTTCATTGAAGAAAAGAGACTTGAAACGCAACTAGAAACTGCTACTCACATCTGTGAAGATTTGAAAAACAAAAACATAAGCGGTCCTGACTTAGGTAAGTTCGTGCACATAAATTGATATGAAGACCTATATTTTGAACTGATGTGCTGTCACCATTTAATTCCCACTTATGTTTTGTGTAAAATACTGCTTCTATGTAATTAACCTCTTTGTTTCCAAATGTATAACGATAGTCTCTATTTGATGTCCTAGCTGGAGATCCTCAAGAAATTAACAAACTTTTTAAGACAGTGGAGTCAAAGATTTCTATGTGCAGAGACTATATTTCCAATGTAAATACCACCCTACAGAAAGTCCTGTCTTCCTGGAGTAACTATACAGAAAACATCCACTTACTAAAGACGTGGCTGGAAGAAAAACGAAATGAGCATCCGAAAGAGGTATGTAGTTGGATTTCTCTTTGTAATGACAGACAGAGATACTTGGAAGCCTCCTGGAAGGAAAGCATTATACATGACAGTGGTGGTTGTTGTTGATTTTCTGTTCCCCACTTTGGAAATAAACTTTTGGCAGGGTTCTGCTTTAAATGATTTCAATGTCTCTGTCTAGATCCCTGCTGAGATCCTGGCAAAGTGGAATTCAGTTCATGGTTCCTTGAATGAGGCTGGAAACTATCTCATCGAAGTCAGTAAAGAGCAAGTTGGATCAAATATTGCCAAAGAGCTGAAGAAACTGAACAGGAGATGGGCTAAGTTCATCAAGAGGACACACTTTGTAAGTTACTAGTTTCATATGACTCTTTTGCTTTGCAGCCTTCAAAATCATATTTCCTAGACTTATCAGCTTGCTAACCAGAGGTTAATAAGTCTTTCAGTCAACTCAGTATTGCCAGTTTTAAAACAGGAGGAACAGAGAATACACAGAGGCATCCCTTTCTTAAGTCTTTGTGACTCAGTTAAATGCTCTTTATGACATGATGGAAAATGTTCAATTTTTTAAATGGGAATTTTAAAACCGCTTATAAAAGGAAATCTTATTGCAGGATAAAGGTCTTTATTCAGTTCTAGAGATGAAAGTAATCAATTTGTTAAGAGCTTGTGAGTCTTTGCTAAATTGTATAATCTCTGCCTCAGCTAGTAGAAAGTAATTATTGCTGCATAGATATTTCTAAGGTTGTGCAACTTTACACCAGCTCACTTGACAGGTTTTTAGGCTGCTGTAAATTCCTGTAAAACCTGCTCTGTGTTACATATATTGCATTTCCTAGAATGCTTTCACAAGAATGACATTTTCACTCTGCCTGGGAATATTAGAGCTCTTAATTTTCTAAGTTGAGCCTTTCATTGACGTTTATTAAAGGTATTGCTGTGACAATAAATGGTGGCAAAAAATGACATTTTTGTAGGAGATGAGCTTAATGAGAATGCAAGAAGAGCATAGAATCATAGAATGGTTTGGGTTGGAAGGGACCTTAAAGATCATGTAGTCCCAACCCCCCTGCCATCGGCAGGGACACCTTCCTCTAGACCAGGTTGCTCAAAGCCCATCCAACCTGGCCTTGAACACTGCCAGGGATGGGGCATCCACAGCTTCTCTGGGCAACCTGTTCCAGTGCCTCACCACCCTCAGAGTGAAGAATTCCTTCCTTATATCTAATCTAAATCTATCCTCTTTCAGTTTAAAGCCACTACCCCTTGTCCTATCACTCCATGCCTTTGGAAACAGTCCCTCTCCAGCTTTCTTGGAGACCCCCTTTAGGTACTGGAAGGCTGCAAGAAGGTCTCCCCAGAGCCTTCTCTTCTCCAGGCTGAACAACCCCAACTCTCTCAGCCTGTCTTCATAGGAGAGGTGCTCCAGCCCTCGGATCATTTTCGTGGCCTCCTCTGGACCCTCTCCAGCAGGTCCATGTCTTTCCTGTGCTGAGGGCTCAGAGCTGGACACAGTACTCCAGGTGGGGTCTCACCGGAGTGGAGTAGAGGGGCAGAATCGCCTCCCTCGACCTGCTGGCCAAGCTCCTTTTGATGCAGCCCAGGATACAGTTTATTTTCTGGGCTGCAAGCTCACATTGCTGGCTCATGTCCAGCTTTTCACCCACCAACACCCCCAAGTCCTTCTTGGCAGGGCTGCTCTCAATCCATTCTCTGCCCAGTCTATATTTGTGATTGGGATTGCCCCGACCCAGGTGCAGGACCTTGCACTTGGCCTTGTTGAACTTCATGAGGTTTGCACAGGCCCACCTCTCAAGCCTGTCAAGGCCCCTCTGGATGGCATCCCTTCCCTGCAGCATGTCGACCACATCGCACAGCTTGGTGTTGTCAGCAACCTTCCTGAGGGTGCACTCAGTCCCACTGTCCATGTCGCCAACAAAGATCAGAGGAAACATGTTCCCAAGAATGAGGGAAGTCGAATTTTCCTAGAAAAACTCAGTCAGAGATGCTTTTAGGAAATATATTCAGAAAACAGAAATAAAGAGGCCTCTTGCACCCTTACAAGGGCTTAAGGACTTCAGGAGTTATTTTTCTGGCATTGCTTTGGAGATTATGGCTACAATATATATTATATTTATTTTCATATATAAAAAGGCAAGGTCAAATGCTTGAGCTCTGACCTGTGACTGCCAATACCATTAAACTGTTATCACACTCTCTGGTCTGGATTTGACCAACACTAGCTATCGTTCTCTTGGACAATTCCCTGGCATGGCCTGGGGGATGCTGCAGCCCAGGAGTTATTCTCCATAGTAGTGTGGCTGTGGCCACTTGCTTATAGGGGAGGGGGTGGGCCATATGGGCACAGGTTATACTATCCCACCTGCTCTCAAAGTTGAAGAACTGAGCCTTACATGGTTTATATACCTGTATGTTTGGCATTTATTTCTCCTTCAATCCCTGTTGGGTGCAAAAGCTGGAAAGTAACCTAAGTGGTGACTGTGTGTTGCAGGAAGGTAGTGGAGAGACCCATGAACCGATGACGGGTATGAACATCTTACCTTGCTCTTTGTTTATAGCTTGGTGAAGGGAGCACAGATGCTGCTGAAAAGACCAAGGAGCTTCCAGGGAGCCTGGAGACAATTGAAGAGCTCCTTGGAGGGGTGGACAGCTGGGCAGCAGAGACTGGACGCCTGCTTGGCGAGATCAGTCATGAGGGGCCTGTGGAACCTGAGATGGAGGAACATTTGCAGGTGAAAATGGAAATGCGCTGCTTAAAATACTTGTTCATGAGATTCTCGTCTTTCAGCACAGATTCGTGGCTGGGGTAAAATGAGCCGTCATCAGTGAAGCAGAAATGAATGTGGATTTTGTGCTCTAACACTGGTAAAAAGTCAAGGCAATGCCAGTGTTTTGATGTTATTTCCTAGGATCACTCCCAGATGAGCTATAAATGAGTCTTCTGACATCAGTGTGTCCAGATGACAAGCAGGTGCCAATGAAGTGCTGTTGGTGCCACTGATCAGCAGCTTGCTCTTGAGTGATATTAATTACTCCCTGTCCAGCACAGCATTCCCAGCATACTAAAACTTTGCAAGGTGCCGAGTTGAGAATTTCCCCTGGTCATACAGTGCTTTCTGTCATCTACCCTGCAGTGCAGGGAGGAGGTTTGGGACAGCTTGGCTGTATTCAAGGCTTACCTGTCAAAAACTGGAATACTTGAAGTATTTTCAGCAGCATGCTGGGTAATTTGTGCATCTCATTTTACTTCCACTAGTCTCTATTGTTTCCCCTGTCTCTCTGCCAGGGATTACTGTTTCCTCCCCCCCAGCAGATGGCAGGTGGAAATATGTATATATAACTCAGCAGCTTCAGTACCAAGTCTGATTTATTTTCTTCACCTGCCAGTGAAGGTGAGACTGAACAAAGATGCCAAGCTTTGCACTGGAGAAGCTGAAGCACTGTCTTATGTTTCCTTTTGCTACTTCTGCAACAGGGCCAGTATAATCTAGCATAATCTAGCATAGGTAGGAAGGTGACCACCAGAAGGAGATTTCGTTGGAGCTCCTCTGTCTAAGTGCTAAAATTAAACAGAGAGCTTCTTTGGTACATTAAATCCACCTACAGTAACTATGAACCAGAATTAGTGTTAGTTTACTTTTAGTTTGTACCTTCTTGCACTGTGTTTAGTTGACAGAATTAGGAGTGTGAGCCTATCAAAAGAATCTATTCATCTTTTTGTAATTGTGGGCATATGTTTATAAAATAAGCCTCATTTTGCAGCGTGACATTAGTTTGTTAAAAACAACGAGGTAACAAAAGACACTCTGAAATACAGCTTCCAAAAACATGACTGGTATTGTATCTCCATGTCTGTGAGCAGAAGAGATCAGGTCGCTTATTACCTGCGGTACAATAGGTCGAGATCCAAAATAAAGCACTGATTATCATTAGAAGAATACTAATTGACAACTTCAAACAGGAAAACGTGTTGAATATTCATAGATCAAAACAGCTCTAATAACGACATTTCATGATAAATATTCAAATATGGCACACTACTTTTGCATGCAAAATACCCAGCTGCTTCCTGCCTTTTAGTGCTGAATACCGCAAGGAAATCTGGGCCTTGATATGTGCTTACTTTTGTACGACTTCATGATCAGACGATGCATATCCAAATGTGTGGCTTATACATTCATTTGGAAGGCTGTTTGGATGGGAGAGCATGTTTAAAAAATACTCTAATTGGCTCTGAGGCAAAGACATGGGAGGTATCACACTGACAGAAAGACTCTTTCAGCAAACAGAATCCCCTGTGGATGGCAGCAAATTTCTTTCTCTCTACACAGAGATTTTGCAGTGCAATACACTGACCATAATTGGAATATAAAATTTTTCCTTGACCAAATATTGACCATCCATGATCAAGGCTGGCTTTGTCATTCAGTTCCTTTAAACAAAAAGACATAAATACTGTACAGGCTTCTAATGCTTTTCATTCAACCAGAGCTTGGCTGCAAGGGGAACCTCATGCCAAGAACACGTTGTGGCAGCAGAAGAGATCTTGCAATCCCTGATGCAAAATGTTTCAAGTCAGGTGTCCCAACAGCATTCTCACACCACTGCGCTGCAGGCACGGATTAAAGAAGCCAGAGACAAAATAGAGGTACTCCTCTTTTATTGTCATTGTACTTTATACGCACAGACATCTCTAATTTTAACATGATGTGATTAGGAAGACTCATTTTCATTCATGTAAAATAGAAAAGGGTTTATACTATTGGAATCAGTCTCCCAGACTCTTGCCAGGGCAAAAGCTAGAATATTTCAAAGATCAATATCCCAACTTGAAAAACTTCAGTGATGTTATGAAGCAGTAGCTTTATGTAATTACTGACACTCAGGCATGTTCTGAAAAGAGTCTCTTTCTTCCAAGGCTATCATGGGTGACGTGAACAACATGTTGTCCAAATCTGAGAAGAGACCTGCAGAGAAGGAGGCTTTGCTCAATTTTGAAGAATCCCAGAAAGAACTTGAGGCCTCCATTTCAAAGGCTGTACAACTTGTCAGTCAAAAATTAAGTCCTGAAGAATGTATTTCAAGATGTGAGGTGGGTTTGTTTTCTGAGCCAGATGAATTTCAGTGTTTCTCGGTGCTATTTAGTCTCTAAAAGTCTAAGGTACCACAGTGAGAAAAATACCAGAGTGGGGTTTTTTTAGTAGCTATTAATGCTTTTCTCAGCTTTTTGATTTGATACTGTTAGCATATATTAACTTGGCAGACAGCTTGAATGAAGAAATGTAAATCTGTATGGCAGTTTATTCAGTGCCCTGTCTTAACTTAAATTACTTCATCACCCCGTCAGAACTCATCATGTTCTGAACTACAGCCTTTTTTTTCACCTGATTAATAATTAAGATTCCCATCAAGAATCACATGCCTGAATTTTTGGACAGGTTTTTAAAGCCTGATCGTAAATACTGACTCTCCTCTTTTTCCTAGCAACTAACTGGTAAAGAAAGTGTCCGATCTCAAAATCTGGATCTCTTAAAGGGGTCCTTAGTGAGGTATCAAAAACTGAAGTGTCCAAAACCTGGGTTGCCTCATCTTGCACAGCGAGGCCTGGGCGGCCATGTGCCGGGAGCAGTGCAGAGCCTCACTCCAGGCCATCTCATAGGGTCCCATCGCACCGGTGCAGACCTTTCACCCGCTCTCTGACAGGCGTGGGACATCACCATGTATGTTCCCTAGAAATGAGGCAGAGTTCAGGGACCTTAATCTTTCTTCTTTAGTACCAAATTTGCCTGTAAAAGTAGATTTACAAGAACAACATCTGCTTTTCTCCAAAAAGCATCCACTAATATTGTCTGCCACCTTTTGCAGGTATGCAAGGGTGGAGAATACCCTCATTGTCACCATGCAAGGACCACCACAGCCCATACATGCAATGTATACATTCTTTATGCATGGTTTTTGTATGTTAGTGATGTCATTTTATTAGGTAAATAAGCTACATTCAGTTCTGTTTATTTTTCATTATGATGCTTTTCTTGCAGGAAGCTTTTAACGCTCTGGACAATAAAGTTCTTGACAAATTTTTGAAAGCAGCTGAACAACTGAAAAATATTTCATCTGATCGTGAAAAGCTGGTAGCGGAAGAAAAGAGTAAAGATGTTCGTAAAAGATGGGAGGTGAGATAATATAGGAAGGAGAATCCCCTGTCTGTTCTCATTAGGCCTGGCACCTTTGAAAAACAATTTTTTTTGTCACAGTATGTTCTGAGGTTTTTATTTACATTGTAATACTGTCTCACCATCTCACAGGGATAATGTGTTTTGAATTTTGCAGGCAGTTCGTCATGAAATTATATCCTATGTCCAGCTTATAGTAGAAAGGGAAAAAAAGAAGTTTAATGCAACTTTAAAAAAAATCAATAAGCAATTAGGCAAAGAGAAGAAACTCCTAAGTATGGATAAAACCAAAGGGCTCATCAAAGAACATGAGGTACCTGACACACTCCTTTTCTGCTCACCTACCTTTCTTTGTGAATGCTTTGTCTGTCCTTCTTGCTCCTTTTTAGGTACATTATTGCAGCCTGTGTTTGTGGAACCAGGCCCTTGTGCTCTGTGTTATGTAAACACAGAACAAAGAGACCACCCAAATTCTCTCTTTACCTTTTTTGACTGCAGATATTAGCCTCCTTGCAGACTTTTAGAATTAACTCCTTGTTACGTGGATGATATCTTTTTTACATTTTTTTTAAGACAGCCTTGAAGCATTAAAACAGATTTAGCTGTGCAGAGTGTAGAAATAAGAAACGATTACATGTTCTGTGACTCCCCTGATTTGTTACAGTTGCATAGATGGTGTTAGGTGCCTTCACATGAGAATATCTTCTCACAGTGCAATAGCTGCACTTTACTTCTGTGTTTGTGCTGTATATAAATTAACCACAGAGTTAGACATAAGACTTTCATGTTTCACTTGCCGTGGTGAGTCACAGTGAACTTTACATATTTCATAAGCAATGGGTTTTACGCTTCATTGCTTCTAGTATTTTCCTTCATCCTTCTCTTTGACATGCATTGATGTGGCCATTTTACCACTTTTAAGGGTAAGAAATTACTCTCCTGATGAAATTCGGGTCTTCACTGCATTCAGTGGAGTTTTAGTCTTTGCTTCTCATGGGTTCATGTTCAGCGAATATTACATATGCAAGAGTAAAGAGAAATAAGTGTTCTCACGTGCATTCCTTCTGCTCATATTTTTGTTAGATTTTTAGTATATCTTGATTTCACCCTAGAAAGTATAATTATTGATGGGGAATGTTTTAAATAAATTCTCCAATTCTACTTTTTCTGTAGTCAATGGGACATGTATATCTGATGTCAGTATGAAGAGGACTTGGGACCACAGTAGCTAGAATTGTAGTAACATAATGAATTTCAAAATCAAGTAAGAGTTAGTATAGTCTTGTGAATGCAGCTGGAGAACATGTTGCCAGAAATCCCATTTTCTTTCCTGGCTCTATTTGAAAAAGAATCGAGGGAAAATAAATGTTTCTCTCCTGGTTTGACAGCTTACGCTTTAAGTGCACTCATCTGAGAAGACAATGGAAATAGAAAAAATGTATGAGAATAATTGCATATCCTCGTGACTTAACATGAGTTTATTATATTGTTTTTCTTTGTTTAGGCCTTTTTTTCACGCGAAGGCAGCCTGAGGGAACTTAGCAAGTCATTAGAAGACCTTAAAGTATTGGGAAGACTATTAGAAGAAGCTGTCCCAGGGATACAGACACTGACTGCAGACTGTGAACAAAAGCTAGAAAAGCTTCAACAAACAGTGGCAGATACTTACACGACCCTGCTGTCTCGTGCTGGAAGAGGACAGTCATCTAAGAAAGAGTGGGTGACTGAGTGCATGATGTGTTGTAGCTTCATAGAAATTGGATATACGGATAGATTTTGTGATATTGTAAATGTACTACCAAGTACGTTACTATGTACATTACTGTGGGCAACTGTACATTTAAACATTTAGTATTAAGTTTCATAAACTAGCAAGTACAATGTTTGATTACCCTTCATTGCAGCTGCACTGTTTTTAATCATTAAGCAGGATTTCTTTTTTTCTCTTTGTATTTCATGTTTTGTTCTTAAGCTGAAATTTCTTTTAAACCATAGGAGTTCCATTGTTGCTTCTGAGAATGGAGAAAAGCCCAGTTCTTCTCAACAAATTGATATTCTTTCGGTACAGGAGGTAAGAAGTCCATACTTACTGTTAGAAAACAGTGCTCTGTCTAGGGGAGATCATTGCCAAAAGGAAAAACTGATTGTTTCTGTTACTGTTCTTACTGTGGCGGGACCTCAGGCCTCTGGTCAGACATCGAAAACCCATTGCTCTTGGGAACATAGTCTAAGTAAATACTGAAAAGTAACAAAAGCTGTTCCTTGCAACAGCACTAGGCATCCCGAGGACATGTGAGTCTCCAACCTTGCATTATATTTTGCTAAAGAGTGGTTTTCAGCTGGAAGAGTCATGTGTGAAGCTGTGCTAATCCCCCATAGTGTCCTGGTAATTTGAACAAGTTTCAGAGGACGGAGAGAGGAAAAATAGTGAAGAGTTGGAGGCATTTGCTTTAGAAGAATGCAGGGAAAACCAGAGTACATGTATCTTCATAGAAATACTTTCAGAGAGAGAACATACTGCACTTCATCATTTGGATGCCACAGAAGATGTCTCGTTTAGGATAAACATTCAGGCAAGTAAGGCTGCAGACAGCTCATCAGACAACCTCCAGACTGGTGGTTTATAGGAAGGGACCCATTGCATTTACATAAAGTTTGAAGATATGTAGGAATTGGCTATTGTGAAGGGAGATCTCTTGTAAGGCTACTAATATTGTCCCTGATACAACGATGAAATCTATTCTCTCATGGATAATCGAAGTATGAATTGTATAACATCAGCCAGCTCAAACTGAGGAATAGAGTATATCCTGGAATCAAGGGCGAGAGACGTGCGAAGGCACCTGGTGTAAGCAGCCTGACAAAAGCCGCAGAAGACAGTGCCTTGTGGTTGCTCAAAGATGTCCATGGAGCTGCAGCAAAAATTTGCACAAGTGGCTTATGCTTGCCAAAGGCCCAGTATCTGTGGAAGGAAAGAATGACCTGGCTGCAAGTCTTCAAAAATTTGCTCATTTGGTTCATGATTGAGTTTAAACACATCTTGTATTCATGAATGGTATCTCTCATCTCCTTTGGAACACACGAAGCCATTGCTTCTTTCAGGATTTCACAGATGTCTGTTAGTATTCACTGTGTATTGACACAGCGTGATGCAGAGGTCATTGTTACTTTTTTTATTTTTACTTAGACCTCAAGACCTGCTGCAGATATAGTTTTGGAGCCAGATGTGAAACATCACAATGGAGAAAGCTGCGTGAAGAAATTTGAGGAAGACAGCGATTTGCCCATACCAGCTTTATTAGAGAGGTAATTTTTAAAGGACAAAATGCATGTGTGTTAAGAGATGATACTATGCTAGACATTCATAAATTAATTGAATGTATCAAACATAGGGTGCACTTTTGCTATGCAGAACTCTGTTCTTGTTCTACTACAGTTTACTTAATATTGCTCTGTAATTGATAAGGAAGCATTATAGTAGCTAAATGCTTCAAACATTAGGATTTTGTAGCAAAACCACGTAGAGCTATAAAACTTTTTATTCTGCTGTTTTCTTGGGCCAGAAAAATCTGTATCTGCCTTACTAATAACTTCAAATATTGCAAAATAAAAAGAAAGTTAGGTTTTAAAGAACTGTCATTTTTACGTTCATAAAACTGAATTTAGAGAATGCAGGCAGGCATTCATACTTGAAAATTAGCCAGGTGAGCAATTTCTCAGCTCTTTTATATGTTGCTCATTTATGCCCATTCATTTGGGACTTAGGTAAAAATACGCATTTGCAATAGACTGTGCTTATTTTTTATGGTAATCTATTGGTCAGCAAGTCCCATACCCTGCCATGTTCCACTAAATTAGAAGTAATATTCTCTCTGAAAGTGATTGCATCTTTCTTTAGCTATAACACACAAAGAAATAACCTGGAGGAACTTCTACAAATCAGCAGAGATAAAGTGGCATCTGGCTTTACTGATGAAATAAAAGGCACTTCATGCCTTCAGAATAAGCTGCTTGAACTACAGGTAAGTATTCATTTTTTAAAAACATACTTGGTGCCTGATTTGTTACTTTCTCATGTAGAGCGCTCACCTCTCTGTGTTATGTGTATTGCCAAGGGAAAAGGAGCATCCTTACAATCAGGTTTATTAGAAGTATATGGGACATCCAGGGTTTAGCATTCAGCAGAACTGCATTCCTACTTAGTGGAGTTTTGCAAGTGTTGCTAAAAAAAGAAATTGGTGGCTCTTAGTTTGTGATCTGCAGGCTGAAATAGGTCTAATGGAAAAAATAACTACAGAAAGCAGCTTTTTTGTCAGCAGGAGTGGTAAGTGATGGACCGTGGTCAGGGCTGGAGGAGTCGTCAGAGTTGAACCATCAAATGGCAGTGGTGTATGTGCAGAAAGAAACTGTTCTAGGACTTATAACTTGATTAGGTTTGTGAGAACCTTAAGGGGATGATAAAAGGCACATAATTGATGTTGGAGAATTTATTACTGCAATTTTTCAAGTCCTTGCTTGAAGAGAGTACAAAGGCTATCTAGCGTCTCAGAACTTGGTTCAGTTCTACGTTTGTTTTTTGTTCTTTTGAACATAACTAAGTTGAGATATTTTCCGTTCATTCTTGTAGTAAAAATGACTGAACCATATTTATTGAACCTTTTCTAAAATGTAGTCAAGGCATATTTTCATCATAAAAAATTGATAGAGATTTGCATGCAGCTAAAAATGGAGTCTTAAAGAAAAAGAAAGCAATAGATACTCTTATTTTCAGGTGATGTTTTCATTCTTTCTGCAGAGACTCTTGTGACTGTAATTTTATGAACTGCCCAGTCCATTGACAAATACAGTATCACAGTAATGCAATTAATGCTGCATATCTTTTAGGTGATAGAGAGTGAAACCAATTCTGTTTGGACACAATTGGAAAACATCTCATCTACCTTAGAAAATCTTGTGGATGAAGTGCAGCAGGCTGCTATCTCTGATACGAGAAGCAAACTAAAAGGAGAATGGAAAGAGCTTCAAGATATTATAAGTACCAGGTATAAAATACCAATTCATGATATTAGCTAAGGAATAGTTCATTGTAACTAATGTGTGTATTGTGAAGGGAATAGTGGGCATTACAGAAAATACCTACACATTTTTAACCTTTTTTTGAATTGCATAAAATTAATCTTTTCTTAATTATGCTTGGCTCATATGTACATTGCAGATGGTGTGAATCTCTCCAAGAACCACAGAGCCAGATCTTTGTAACATCAGTGAGCAGTACTCCCAAGTTTACTGTTATTTCCTTCAATCACTGGGATTCACACTACTTTTCTTATTAATCAATGGAAAAACTCCTTTGACCTCAGGAGGAGGAGGATTAGATCTGTTAGACAGTCAGTTACATTATCTTTGTGGCTTTTTGTACTGTGAAATGTTGAGTGTGTTTTCTTGCTTGATTTCCCAGTTCATGTTCTGTTACGTTTCTCGTAGAACAAACTCTTTAAGGACTGCTTTGGAAATTGTTTTGCCAATAGAAAATGAATCCATTCTTCTATGTGAATTAGATCAGCGGCTGAAGAAAAAGGACATCCAGCAGTTTAATCTGATGAATAGTGATCTTGCTTATAGGGAACTAAAGGTAAGGGAAAACGCAGAGACCACACCCTAGCCAGAATAATTTTCAATATGTCTAGGAACTAGAGAACTTAATGGGATTTTTCACTCAGAAGTTCACAAGACTTCCCAAGCCTTCTAACGTCTAACAGCATTTTACTCCCTTTGCTTTAAACGTCATTGTTCCTGTAGAGCCAGCCAGGGGCCCTCAATGTAAAAAGCATAGTCGTGAACATTTCATCCTAGGTTAGGACTTTCCAGATTTACACTGTTCCCATCTGGCTTTATACTACTTTGTGGAGTCATATACATAATGTGGTGTTAATTTCTGAGCTAACCTAAACTGTCTTGTGTCACCTCTGCTGGGGTATCTGAGCGCACCCCAAGATGGTTTTGGAAGCTCTGCCTGTATGCGATAGCTTGTTCACCTGCTATCAGTATCTTATGCGTAGGCTCTGGTCTGTCTGTTAGGCAGGGTGAATATTGTTTTGTTCTTGATGTGCACTCCGAGCTGAACACACTGACTGCTATGCAGAACGGAAAGTTTGCATTTGTTTGCCCTTGGCTCTCAAGCTAAGTAGGGTTTAGGTCTCTCAAGCTGTAGGGCAGAGAGCATGTGCACTCTCTGAGATGACTTTTTTTGGCTGGAAGGGCCCTGCATTTTTTCCCAGCTCTCTGCACATTTGGAGTTTCACAACACTGACAGGCTGCTGTTTGTCTGAGGGCTGTAACCAGATAGCACGCAGACTTCACTAAGAGATTTTTAACTGCGTGTAAGTCTCCTTCAAAAGTATAGCATAAAGAACTTAAAAGATGGCAGAGTAACAAACATCTATGTGCCAGCTTGTGCTCTGAATGATCTCCTGCTGCGAGAGCCTGCTGGTTTTGGTCCCAGGACTCATCATCTTTCTCTCCTTTTTCTCTGATTGCTGGAAAGAGGCTTGGGCTTTCTATAGCGCTGACCAAATTCTCTGTGTGTGGAATACCATTTTATTTGATTTTTATTCTTTTTCCTTCCCTCCACCAAAGTCCAGAGCAGGAAAAAAGAGGTTTTCTTTTTCAGCCACCCTGTTTAGCATACTTATTTTATTGTGACTATAATTTGGGTTTTAGTCATAGGTTCAGCTTGAATGCAGGATACAGATTTTCTTTCACTTGCTAACACTGTGGGTCATTCTCTCAATTTCAGGAGCTACAGAGATCCATATTAAATCAGATTGAAGTGTGCAAACAATTGGAACACCTTGATAGTTCGGCAAGAGATGAATTTCATCCAATAGACCTGCAAGCTGCAAGTAAAATTATGATTTACTATCAAAACCAGCTTGAAGAAATGAGCCATAAAATGCAGATCCGTGAGACAGTCCTTAAAGATCTGGAAGCCTTTATGGCCTCTTTGAGGAAGATTCAGTCTTCAATCAAATGTCTCACAGATCCCTCAGGTCAACCTGAAATACAGGGAAAATCATTGAGAGAGGCTGCACAGGAAGTTTCTAATATGGCAGAAGAGGCTAAATGTTTGGATGAACGCTTGAAAACAGTTGATATCTGTTTGGAAGATGCTGAACGTGGGAGAAAGACGTGCTGTGAAAACCTTATTCTGACTTTATCTGAAGAGCTAAATGCGACTTACGATCCCTCAAGTGAACAGATGCTTACAGAGGAAGAAGACTTATACAAGATTTTTTCTACAAAAAATGGTGAACTCTTTAAAAACATTCAGGATCTGCGTGACAGAATTAACAAAATAGGCTTGAAGGATCCAACAATTCCAGCTATTCAACAAAGGTGAATTATTTTTTAAAGCTCTTAATTTCATAATTTCAGTGACCTCAGAGGGCCTGTGACCCCTTTGCAGTAGAGCACTGAAACTTGAATGTGTCTTGAAGTATCTGTGGAGTACTGAAAGTAGTTGTGAGCTTATGGTTTTTTCTCTGCCTCACAGCCTAAGTAGCTTTTCTTTTAAACTTCTATGTATGTGTGTGTTTGAAGCAGCATCGATGAAGAAAAAATAGGAGGAGGTTGATTGTTCTGATCATGGTTTTCAGTAAGAAAACGGTCAAACAGGGAGATGGGTCTTCTTGCTGAGCACTGACACACGTGATGTGGAACTCTACACTGCCCAAGCCTTGTGTTATTTTACCACACCCCAAGAAAGCCACTAACATGATTTGTATGTCTCTGATACTGTTTCAGAGGAGCTCTCTGCGGCCTTGCAAAGAATGAATAAACAATTCACTGCTATTTATGCGGGTGGAAAAAGGAAGAGGAGAGGAGTTTATAAGCTGTGGCTGTTTTTTAAATTCTGAAATCCCGTGCTGTGGCATAGCTTCCTTTCTTAGACCATATTTTAAGATAGCCAGAATGCACTTACCTTTTAATAGAAAATAATTCACTATGTTCATAGAGAACCTATTGGACTTCAGGATTTTGGATTACTTTCTCAAAGGGCTTAGGTCAGCATAACTCATCTGAAGGACTGTGTCAAATTACATGAACTAAAGATCAAATTAGACTTTTTATGATGTCATTTAATACAGTCGGTATGTGCAGCTCAGGATGAATTTCTAGGGAACTTAATAATTACATTGGGGAAAAAAATCAAAGACTTACTTTAATATAAGGTTGTATTTCATTTTTTCTAATAAAGGGTAAAATCATTAACGGAACTGGAAAAGGAATTGGATTGTACTGCTGTTGAAATGAAACCTATGCGAGAAATTGCTAATAAGCTCCCACAGATCAAAGAGGAAAAAGCAGAGGAAGCAAATGAACAGTGCAGAGTTACCGAGAGGTTATGGGAGGATACAAAACTCTTGCTTGCTGAATGGTAAGGAGAAAAGTTACATTTTAAAGTAGTATTGTACAAGTAAGTTTGCTTGTAAAATGAAACAGCAGAAAAGCATTAGACCATACTTTAAAATAAATTAAATACTGATACAGTCGCAAATGTTACTATTATGATGTTATAAACTATCATAATGCCAAGAATTGCACATAGAAGTTTGCAGCCAAAGCTCATGATTTTTTTTTTTTTTAATTTTTAAGTCATCACAGTCCCATTACTTAGCAGGTATGCAGTGATGCGTTGGACTTCATTGGTATCCTAAAGAAAAACATACTGGGAATGATGTGTCTTCTATATTTGTTGTGAATTTCATGCCAGCACATTCAAAAAGAAAAGTTAAGCTGAAACAAATGGAAGAGGACAGCTGGGAAAACAGTCTTTTATGCAGGAAAAGACTAAAGGAGCTTGGTTTGATAAGTCTGTGAGGACTGGGAAAGGCTATGATTGATCACCCAGGGCATCTGTCCTTCTCTTATGGTTTTTAAAGATGCCTAGAGGCTTTGGATGGACTGGCACAGTTCTGGTTGATCCTCATGGCTTGCACAGGTGTCAGTGGGAGTAATCTGTTTTCATATCCCACTGAAGGCTGGGCTGAGGTGGTATTTCCCACTGTCCACCACCCAAGCTGTTGTGGTATCTGCTGCACGTTGTATTTCAGTTTACTGGTGACTGAGCTCACCTTTCAGATGGAGAGTATCATATAAACAGAACGGCTCAGGTCGCATCACAGTTAAATGTGAATCAGAGGCATATGATGGTGAAGGGCATTTCTGTTTTCAAAAACTGTCCAAATACCAACCAGGTATCACACAGTATTGCAGGGTTTATGACTGCTGCAGTTTATCCCTGCTTTTGTCTCTTCCAAACGTAGTAGTCAAACTCCCCACATGTTTCAATATAGGAGAAGGAAGTAGACAAGAGGTTGAGGCTGCTGTTTTATGCTTAGGCCATAAATAATACATCTCTTTTTAATAGCCAGGAGCAGTGTTCAAGGGCTTTGGAGCTCCTGAAGCAATATCAAAGCTGCAAAACTAGTTTGACCAGCATCATCCAGAAACAGGAGATTGTGCTTTCACAGCAAACTTCTTACATGGGGAAGGAGAATTTGAACAGACTGATAACAAAGGTGAGTAACAAGAACTTACTGAAAAGGAAAGAAAAACCTTTCCTGGGGGCTTTCAGGTATAGGGTTGGCCTTGCACACCCAGCCTACAGGGCAGATGTTAAGACCTTGCTTTCACTTTGGCTTCCAAAATACATTTAGGGACCATACCCTGGTTTTAAGTTGGTGTCTAGCTTTGCTTAGTGAATCAAGGTCTCGTTAAAGGGGAGAGAGAAAAAAAAAAAAATAGAAAAACTATGATCTAGTATCAAAATAAGATGAAATCATGTCCTACCAAAACAGCATGTTAAAATCAGCCATATTCACCCACACCCTTTAGCATATTTCTGTATTTTCTACTGAGTTAAAAACCTTATAGTGGGCAGTTTGTAAATATAAAACAATAAAAAATTCATGTGTTACTAAGAAGATACTTTAAAATGTTGTACACTTAAAGTAAAAATAATAAGTAGTGCAACTCCTTGGGGCTGCTTGTTTCTCTGCTGTTTCTGTAGCTTATAACCAAGAATTTAAATCCATATCCTCTCCTTGCTGGTGTCACTGAGTACCAGGCAGGGCCGCAGGGTTTGTCTGTACCGTGCAGTGCTGTGCAGAGATCTTCAGCTAGCCCCAAGCAAGCAGGATCAGGAACAGGAGCCGTAAGGCTGTGTCGGCATGGCACATCTGCGCAGAGACTGGGCCATGACGACAGAACAAGAGGAAATGGCCTCAAGTTGCGCCAGGGGAGGTTTAGATTGGACATTCGTAAAAATTTCTTCACTGAAAGGGTTGTCAGGCATTGGAACAGGCTGCCCAGGGAGGTGGTGGAGTCCCCATCTCTGGAGGTATTCAAAAGGCGTTTAGACGAGGCCCTAAGGGATATGATTTAGTGGGGGACTTGGTAGTGATAGGTTAATGGTTGGACCCGATGATCTCGGAGGTCTCTTCCAACCAGAACAATTCTATGATTCTATGATCTATCCTGCTTCCAGGCTGGATCTTGTGTACCTTGCTGTATGTCATTGCCACCACGCTCGGAGACAGCTTGGGGATTGCCAGCATGGTGATGCCTTGGGGTGTGGGCTTCTGGAGGCCAAAATGGTTTTGACTGGGCTGATGATACAGTATTTCCTTGAGCTGGTTACATTTGCAGCATGAATCTCTGCCCTTACACTGACTTTGCTGACCAAACTGTGTTGCAGTTAGAAGCCATAACAACATAGTTTGGTATTTACTTGCCTGGACGCAGTCCTGTGCAGCCTGCTCTAGGTGACCCTGCTCTAGCAGGGGGGTTGGACTAGATGATCTCCAGAGGTCCCTTCCAACTCCTACCATTCTGTGATTTCTCCTCTCGCTTCTCCTATGTTACAAACCTACTTAAGAAGACAGAGCTGCTACATAAGAGCCTTGGCCTCCGTAAACAACATTTGCTCCATGCTGTCTTTGACAGCAGTTAAATGTTTGTAGGAGCTTTTATATTAGCTGATGAGACTGAATGAGCAGGTATTGCTGGACTCCTCCTCGTTTAGTTTAAAGTTTACCACTTTTTCGGACCAAAATTTGATAGCCAGCTGCGTTCTTCTTGGCTAAATGAGTACAAGCACTGGACATAGTTGTCCATGGCTAATGGATTAGCGAACAGCAGCATGTCCATCGTGACCATTTTGCTGTACAGGTTTCACATTTCCTGGCTGGGTTATATAGCTGGTTGTTCAGATCCCATTTTTAGGCTTTCTGATGAGGCATCACCCATATCATTTAGGAACATTTGCTCTCAGGCAGTGCCTGGGATGGTTAAATTTAAGAAGGAATGTAAGTGGTTTCTTCCCTCAGGCAATGGGATGGTGTCAGCGTGTGCCACCCCCCCTTCAGCTGAGGCAGGGTCTTTTCTTGGTTTCACTAGTGAGACCTCTGGCACCTTGTATCACTCGGGCTCCTGCTGCAGGGGAGATCGCCTGCGTACCCTGGTCCCTGCTTGTATGGAGACCCTCGCTCTGCTAACGACCCTTCCTCCTCACCTTGAGTTTTGCAACTCCCGCTCTCAGAACTGCGGTCTGCAATAGCTGTGGCACAGTACGAGGCATGTCCTGGAGTTCTGATGATTTGTATAAAATAATAACGAGAAGATTCTCTGGTTTGTGAGTGTTGCTCCACCGTCTCTCTCCTTATCTCAGTGGCTGGCAGTATCTATATAAGATGTAATGCTTGTCTCTAGGAAATAAGGAGAGCTTTTAATACCAAATTGCCTAACACTAGAGGTCAGTGTTTCTTTTCCAGCGAGCTTCCATGTTGTTTGTAAACACTGACATTACAATTAAGCACAAAGAAGCAGTCTAGTGTTTAAATAGAAAGCAGGAAAAAGGAACTTTTCAGTTTCTGGCAATGGCATATTTGACGACGGCTATGTTTAAGTAAGATTTAAGCCTTTTTTTTTTAAAAGTAGTTCAAAACCTGGGGACCAGAATGCCAGATTATATTTTTTAGAGTTGTAATAATACCTCAGATGATTATTACATTGTGCATTATTTATTTCTGTGACCAAGGTTCTGTGTATGGATGTACAGTCTCCTTAGATCTTGCGATTATGACTTTTAAAGCAAACTGTGGTTTTGGCTGTCTTAGTCAGAAATATATTATCCATAGCTCCCACTCAGCTATTTTGCAGCCAATAACAGAATGATATGGATTTCTAACAGGAAAATGTTCCTGTCAGCATGACAGGCATATAACAACACAGGATACATTCCTAGTCTCATCATACTATATAAAATAGATTATTTTGTGTAATGCTGTTGTTTCTTTAAACTAAAAAGAACAGCACATCAGTTAAAAATGTTTTGCTGAATAAACAGTCATAAGTAAACATGCTTGTAAATACCCATTTGGTCTTTTTCACAGATTGAAGAGGCAAAAGAGGAATTTAATGATCACTCTGAAGATGTAGACAAAATAAATCAGATCTGCAAAAACCTTCAATTCCAGCTCAATAAAATGAGAAGCTTTGAGGAGCCTCCGTTCGAGAATGAGGCTAACATTATTGTGGACAGATGGCTGGATGTATGTAAAAAGTAAATTATCAGGGTGGTCTTATCTGTTATGCATTATAGTAATTGATTCTGACACGTGTGTAATATTTGGAATAAATTACATGCAGTATGGCAAAGATTCTTAAGAGATAAATCAAAGTGTTTACCAGAGCAAAGTGTGCAGGGTGTCTATTGGCGTAATGTTTCTGATCTCTCAGGTAGTTTATATCATGGGTACTCCTTGACAGTAAATAATTCTAGGAAATGCTGAAAGGCAATATTTGTGCTTTCTGCATGAATCTGTAAGCTTCCATAACAACTTCTGTGGATTTAGACTTTGGAGACAATCTGGCGAATTACAATGCTGGTGCTTTTGGTGAGAAATGTTTGCCGCTGTCGATCTAAGCAGTGCATCAATACTGAGATTAGATGGTATTTACTGAGAGTAGATAAACATTAATGAGCAAGGCTCCTTCCTAAACCTGCCTTAAAACTGGCAAGCTGCCATTGTGATTGGTATGTTTGGCGACATGTGTGGCAGGGATTTATGTATCTTCTTCATGACCAGTTCACTGTGAAGACACATGAGATTTTTTTCCCTTGCCGCACTTGTTTTGTGCGTGGTTTCATCTTGCTCAGATTTTATTATGCTGCTTTTGCTTTTAGAATATAACTCAAAATTTTTTAAATCTGTCTGTGCTTTCTGTATAAAAATCTCATGGTAGATCAACGAAAAGACTGAAAACTACTGTGATAATTTGGGAAGAGCTCAGGCTTTGTGGGACAAACTGCTTAGTTTATCTGGCACAATCGACGCTTGGGCAAATGCAGAACTTAAGAACGCAGAAGACCATTGTCTGACCGAAGAGGACCTCACGCAGTTGAAGGTAATTTGAATGGAATTTTTTTACCCTTAACTTACACTGTAGTGATGTGGACTTTGGACTATAAACATGCACATCGCATAGAAATATCAGCACTGCACAAGCAGAGGAAGTTGTAACATTTGCAATTGTATCTGCATGGACAGTTTCACTGAAGATATTGCATAAACTATTGGGGATACAGGTCTTGGAAACTAATAAATAGATAGCTTATATGTATATGATATTGTTTTAAAATAATGCAACACTGCAAATGCTGCTTTAGACTACAAATGCCCCCTCACGCCTTTGTGCTGTACAAACATACAGCAAAGAGAAGGCCTGGAGAGCTTGTAGTCTAGAGTACGGTGGTGCACGTTTCCTTGTGCCTAGAGAAGAAAGGGAAGAGAGTGTGTATAGGCTAATGATTAGTTTTCTAGTTAGAAAGAAGTTGCCTCAGAAGTGGCTGGGCAATGCACAGTTGAAGAACAGGTTGCAGAGGTGGCTTATTTGCTCCTGTGATCCTTGTCCCAGTGTGCTCCCCAGTGTAACTTAATGCAGCCTTAATAGTGGCTGGCTGCTAAGGGTCTCCAGGGGCTGCACGCGGGCAGACATCAGCAGAGCCTGGGCTGCCCATGCCCCTTTCGCACAGATTATAGCATTAACTCTTGGTATCGGGGTACAGTTGGCTGTAAAAACACGTGCACTAGCTCCATGCCATTGAAGAGCCTTACATACAGGGGCAAATATTTTAATTTCTGACTTTAGGGCTGTAATTGACCAGCTGTGCTGCTTCATTGTGGTTATAGCCAGAATCTACTAAACAAAAACAATTTCCTGTTTGAGTGGGGTTGAGGCATAAATATATCCCATATCCGCTTGTTTGAAAATATGCAGGTGGTTTTTTCTCAGTGTTTACATGCTACAAATGCCCTGGTTTTTATTATGCTTATTTGCAGCATTACTGCTACTGTTAGTGTGGCTCATTTGTTTTAATTTGCCCAGCAGTAGAAAGCTGAGGTGTTCTTTGTGTATAGATCTTCCCAGTGAAACAGTAGTATAGATGCTGTGCAGAGGTGGATATTTTGTCACATTATTACTGCCTTTACCATTGTATTGTTAGAATTTACCTGGGGTGGTTCAGGTCCCTGAGGGCTTCAGTAAAAATGCACCAGCTGGCAACTGTGTCTTAAGAGCCATTTTGTTACCTGGAAACTGCTCAGGCCCGGCATGATGTTACCATACCCCCGGTGTGCCTCACTACTGGTGCTTGGGAAGGGCTGTCCTGGAGGTAGCTGCACGAAGGTTGCTCTGCTGCTCCCGTGTGAGAGGATGATTCTCAAAAGAGAGGGGAGGAGAGGGCAAGGGAGAGAGGAACTCAGTTTCCCACGAGCTACTATAAAAGTGGAATAGAAGGAGAAAAAAATGAACTCAGTGCATTGGTATTTTTGTAAAATGAACCTGACTCCCTCTGCGCTTTAAATCATTTATCAATTTATTATTAATTGTTATTGTTGTTGATCCTGAAACATCTCTACATTAAAGTTAATTACAAAAAAACCCCCCAACTGTTGCAATATATGTATCATGTTACATAGGGTTGAAACCCAGGGTCCTTTGTGACCACCTAGCAGAGAACAGGTGCATGTGCTTTCAAGAAGCCTGTCACAAAAGAACTGATTAATGAATTATTTGACTGTATATTTGAAGATGGTTTCAGTATAAATAATGTGAGAGAAGTTCTGCTTTCCCCTGTAGTCGATATGGAAATGGACACTCTTTTAAGGGCTGCAGCATGTGAATGGGTTTTGATGATTGCTTGTGCAGAGGCTGCAAAGGAATACTTTGTCCCGAGGGAGTTTGGAATATTGATTTGGGAATATGAGACAATGTGACTATTTCTGACATATCCTGTTTCATAAGTTGAAGCTGGTATTTTACTTTCACATTACTGACTTCTTCCAATATCCATTCAAATGAGTAGAAGTCTTTTTGTATACAAAGGATTTGCATTAAAAAAGTGCATATAGCATGTGTTGTGCTTTATCACATCCCTGCCAAAGTGTATCTGTCCTCAGGATGCCAAGTCATGACTTTAAGTCTATAACATCTGAGAATATCCCTTTTTAATAGAAGCAGCAAGAAATAAATGCAAAATTAAGATTATTGTCCTGCAAATTGACTTGGGTTAATATAGAGGTAAAATAATCAAGATTGTTAAATTTATACTAGATTTGCATTAACAACTGCTTTGCCTGAGAAACATAGAGTGTTTCTGACTCTAATACAAAAACCATATCTACATTGCTAAAATGAAAATCAGGAAATGGACCGGTTGTGGGAGCTCTATATGCCAAAATGCAGAATCAGACTATTAGTAATACAGTTTTCTAACAGAAACATGGAAATTTAATTTGAGAGGAAACACAGTTACCAGTGTGGTTTTTCCACCTTTAGGCATGCTTACGAGTCCAAGAGCAGAAACTCCAGAAATTTGACAACACGGTGGCTGAGATAGAAGAACTTCTGAATAGTAATGAACCTCCACTGGAGCTACAGGTAGGAAGAAGTTTTTAAAGCCAGTACTCATTACTGCAGCCCTGCTTCTAGTATCATCTTTGCCACAGTCATTTCTTGGTTTGACTTAAATCTACCCAAAGAGAATTGGAGGCATTTTGTTGGCTATTAGCAGTGACATTTCATTTGTTGTCTTTCTCAAGCTGTTAGAACCAAACCTGTCATTTTAAACACAAAGGCCTCTTTCAGTCCTGTGCCCTTTAGGGACTTAGACCTGACCCAACTGTTTTGCAGGCCTTGTGAAAGGAGCCAGTATCAGTGATATCTGGCTTTTTGCTATGGGCCGAGAACAAGGCACAATGGACCTCGTCATCCCTTTGGGGATCCCAGCAACTCAGCTTGCTGACTATTTTAAACTGTACCTTTACTGGATATGGCTTAATGTACCTTGGTAGTATGTAGCTATTTGCATAGAGTGGTGTTTACTGTAATGTTTTCCTTTGGGATATCACAAGGAAATCTTCATCTTTTTGTGTTAACTTCACACAGCAAAGAATAAATCCTCCTCCACTGTTAGAGACCACGTTAGCCTACCTTGATCCTATACCAGTTCTCTAAGCATCCGCTCCCAGTGTCAGTCAGATGCACCTTGAGCTTGACCCGGTTTGGCTATTTGTGTGTTTATCCTCAGCAGGCAGTGAACTCAGAGGAGTTTCACTGGGTAAAGTGATCTAAGGAGCTTAGAAAAGGACTCGGCAACCTTGTACTGTGCACACTATGCTCCTTGGGAGCACCAGACGCCCTGAGCCCCCTGGGGTGGTGTTTCAGCACGTGGCCATGATCCCCTTGAGTTGCTGTCTCATGCAAATCTGCAGAAGCCTTAAGGGCCTTTTGCTCCTTAGTGACTAGTCTCGAGCCAGAGCTCCCCACCTGTCTGCTGTCCTTGCCTGTTTTTTGAATCGGTGTGGGGAATTTGCCCCAGTGGGATCACTGCAGGGAGGTGTGTTACAGAGAGAGCTGGCACCCTCTTTTTCATCATAGCCAAAGCACATGTAAGGCCTTTATCCAGCTGAGAGTAGACACTGGAGTAGAGTGACAAATAAATTTGTTAGTAAATGCATCACTAATAAAGATGAACTCAGAAAAGCAGGGCTTAAATACTATTATTTTTCGATTTGTGAAGTGGGAGGGAAAGGAACTGGAACAAACTGTGAAATGTCTGGACTTCAGATCATTTCATTGCTTTTTATGTCTATCATGGAGTTCTGTAATGTTCTAGGAAATCAGTCTGGTATAATTTCTTACGTATGTTTATTTCCAATTTTAAGGTCATCAGATCATCTGTTGTGCAAAAAATGGAGCTAATAAAAGAGCTCTTGTCAATGAAGCGGGGGACCAGTGAACACAGCGTGAATACAGCAGAACTAAAAGGAGACTTTGATCTGGCCAAGACACAAATTGGAATGACTGAATCACTTTTAAAAGCTTTATCTCCTTCTGACACCTTAGAGATCTTTACTAAATTAGAGGTAGTGTGCCACAAATTACACATCTTTTATAATTTTGTTCATTATTTGTCTCCTGGGGCAAGTCTTCATAAGTGTTTCTCCTGTATATGTCGTAAACTGCTAGAATAACGCAAGTGAAGAGCCAGGCTCGAACATTTCCTTAAGCTGCCGGAAACATGAAAGAAAAGCGTGTTTTCACTGGATGTTACTACATGTAGGTAGTTAACCCTTGCAGCTATTGGAAATGGTTAGCGGTAGGCACAACAAGAGGATACCACCCAAGATATGTTGAAGCAGTAATGAGGGTACTGGGTTGCATCTTTTCCAAGACTGGGTAATATACAGAGGTTGTCTTTGTGCCACCTGAGCCCGCCTGCAAGGGGAGCTCCCAGGAGCCAACTTTCCCATCCTCTTTGCACCAGGGAGAGAGGTGAAGAAAGAGCTGCTCGGAGGTTCAAGGCTGGCAAGATTTAAACCTCCTGTTGAGCAGTGAGTGGATTATGCACATTCTGGGTGTCAGACCACTAGTGTTTGAGGCAGTGAGATCACAGGCATTGGAAGAAAGGTATAGCTTTTAATTAATTCTCCCGGCTCCCACTAAGTTATCTTTCAACCCACAGGGACTTGACATACAGAGTATGGCATTTAAGGGTGGAATAGTGCCTATGGCAGCTAAGGCATTATAGCTTCTAAGTATTATGTTCTCTGGAACATATATATTACTGTGTACTTCACGTACCTGTTCTGTGTGATGCCAAAAAGTGCGTGAGTGAATGTATGTGTGACTATGTATGCACACAGATGGATACATGATGCTGAAGGAGGGTTTAGTGCTTATATCTACCTATTGATCACCTTGTTAATGTTAGTATACTTTAAGAAATTATTCTGACACATAGGCAGCACCAAACCCTTTTGCAAATTTCTACTTGTACTAAAGCAGCTCTGTACAGTGAAATTCTGCTTGCACTTCAAAATTTTCTTTTTAACAGTTGTCCTTTTTTTTTCTAACTTTAGGAGATACACCAGAAAATTCTGCAACAAGAACACCATGTGACATTACTGCAAGAAGAAACGGATTGTCCTGATGTGGATGAATTAAATAAGCAGCTTAAATGTGTGACTGATTTATTTAATAAGAAGAAACATGTGTTTCAAGATCACTTTATCGGTGTTTTGAACCGTAAGCAAACACATTTCGCATTTATGTAGCTTTATAGGTTTGTATTGACCATCATAATCACTTAAAGGTTATGCGATTAATTTATTTTTGGTTTGGTGTCTGAGACTGCTTTGGTATCTCAAACTCCTTCCGTGTTCTGAACAAGATAAAGATTTGGATAAAAATGGCTTTTTGATTCCAACAAACCACTCAATCTGAATCACAGTATTTTGTTTCTTATTTTTACATTTAAAAAAATAGATAAAAGAGGTATAAAGCATAATTCAGGAACAAATGTCAGAACATTTCATTTAAAAATACAGAAATCAAACATTTTCATGTTTTCCAGTAATTTCTTACTTAATCTTAGCTATGAGAATGAATAGCGTTATTAGTTACTTTTTGTTTTATGCAGACACAGGATTGTGCAGGTGTAGAATTAAGCCCAAAGGTAGTCTCATCTTCAAATAGTTTTTGAAAATATTTATTTGTGTGGAAATGAGAAAAGTTGCCAATAGTCTAATCCAGGTCTTATTTAC
Source organism: Phoenicopterus ruber ruber (assembly GCA_009819775.1). Lineage (NCBI taxonomy): Eukaryota > Metazoa > Chordata > Aves > Phoenicopteriformes > Phoenicopteridae > Phoenicopterus > Phoenicopterus ruber. Next base: position 8,914,508 of record CM020219.1, read on the forward strand.
CGAAACTGCTGTGTATAGCTGACTGTCCCTCCCAAGTGAACAGCTGTGTTTATTGTCAATTAATGTTGGGTAAAAAAAAGTATGAACCACAGCATTTTCTGTCACATGGTCTGTAGTGAAAAGCAACCTTTGGCAGTAGCACTGATAAATGTAATTACAAATTGCCTGAAATCTTCATGTTAAATAGGATTTTCTTTTACAGAATACAATTAATGAGGAAAATTGGAATGTATCTTTTTTTCAGGTCAGTGCAAGAATTTTAATGACTGGTTCAGCAGCACTCAGCTATCTTTGAAGGACTGCTTTGACCCCTCAGATACAAAACCGATACTGGAAGAAAGACTGCAGAGGCTAAAGGTAAAGTATTAAAATGTTCTTATTTCTAAAGCTGATTGTTCTTGAAGTTTTACTTCTTTACACAGAAAACTATTCTTGGGAGTGAATTCACCTACAGGGATTTTGTAACTTAAGGCTGAAAGAACGTTTCATGTAACTTAAAGCATTAGGACAATAAGTGGAATGAAAATAAAACTTTGTTAAAATGGAGTATCAGTGTTCAAGTTCAGACATGGTTGGGCAGGTGAGAGACAGGACAGTAGTTAGTCAAAGTCAGTGGACCTTGACCAAGTACTTCAGTGTGCAAAGATGCAGAAAGTCAAATATGTAGAGAGTAAAATGAAATTCTGACCCCCATTGGACTCAAATGTGAAAAACTTGCATTCACTTTGTTGTAGCCAGGTTTTCACTTTAAGTCAGACAGAATCAACAGAAAAGAGATGGAAAAGCCACAACATCTTCAAGAAGCAATCACAGTTAAGTGGCAGAAGATACAGTGATGTCAGTGCTATATTTGAATGCTGCTTGCCTGTTTTTTCTGTATGTATTTGTGCTGTAGAGAAGAAAAATCCAAGTCATCATCTTCACTTTCTCCTTATTTTACAAACAATAACTTTTCCATTTGCAAGTGGAATAATCACCAAACTGTGAATTAACCTATATTCCTTTTCAGGAACCGGAATTGCTGTAGAAAATGTTGGTGGAGATAACAGGAGTTGAAAAACTCTTGTAACATAAATATCTATTATGCCACAGCAAATTTGACAAATGCATCTTGTGTTTGTGCTCTTCTTCAGCACTTCCTAACATCTGAAGGCAAAGACAGAGATATCCAAGAGGTTAAAACTTTATTGAATAAAGTGAAGCATTACTTGCCCAAAGCAAGCATTAACCACCTTAACAGCCGTGTGAGAGATCAGGAAGCAGAACTACAAAAATTGATCTCCAAATGCCAGAAACAGGAAAAGGAACTTGGTGCTTCTCTCCAGCAGCTCAGTAGGTAGGGAACTAATGTAGTTTCTGATGTTTTAATCACAAGTGATATAAAGTGATTCATTATTAAACAGCCATAGTGAATGGCAAACAACCCCGCTTTTTATTAAAGATGGTATTTGAATAAAGGGTAGTGAGTGTTTTGTTGTATGCTTCGTTTGTTTTCTCTCTTCATAGCAGACTCAGTGTTATATGGGAGCACGTGCTTATGGATAGTTTCAGTGACATGAACCAAGATACTTAAAATTAAGCTTGTGCTTAAAACTTCACTTGATTGGGCACATGATATTTATGTTACTTTTTCAGCAAAACACTGCTGTCAGCAGGTTTTACTCATGTAATGACTCTCATTTTGACCTGCGTCTGTATTTATACTCTCTTTAGCCTTGAAGAAAGCAGCACTGTCTTGGAAGAATGGCTCACTGCTCAGGAAGAAAAACTCGAAGAGATCAAAAAAGATGAGACAAAACTTGAAAACTTCTATAAAACACTATTAATGCAGAGGTATCATTTTCTTTGGTCTCTGTCTAAGAACTGTCTTCTAAAGAAGATTGCTCCATGTTGTTACAACAAATAGATGTTTATTAATTTTTTGTACTTTTCAGAAAACCATTTGACTCCATGGTTCAGCTAGCAAATTCCTTGAGGGAGGCTGGGCTGAGAGAAGATGAAACCATTTCAGAAGCCAGTGATCTTATTAGTAGATACCAGGCACTGATGACACATGTAAGTGAAATGGCAGGGAATACTGAGAGACTTCCAGCAGAAGGACAAAATTTTGAAGAACTTGCCCAGGATGTTTCGTGCTGGATCAAAAAGCTTGAGGAGGTTGTTAATAACCTGAGTTCACAGGAAAGTGAGTTGCCACCAGACGAAAGGATTAATCAGATAAAGGTATTGTGTTAAATGCACTCCTTTTCCACTTCACAGCTCATGCTAATATCACGGCAATGCTTGATGAGTCAGTACCTCGTAAAAGATACTGTCACTGCTGATTGCCTGTGGTTTTGTGGCTTATTTGGCATGGGGGTGTTTGGGGGGTTTTTTTTGGTTTTGCATAGTTTATTACACGTATAAAATGACATTCTCTGCTGCATCTCTGGGTGGAGCAACACTGAACTCATAAGGTGCTGGTGGCAGTGCACCTTCCCATCGTAGCCTACTCCAGAGGTGGAGAGGGATGTCAGTAACGTAGCTGGGGCATCCTGAGAGCCTCTGCAAAGTGTGTGGCTTCTCGGGTGTCCTGCAGTGCCGTTGTGCTGGTCTGCTCTGCTGCCTGGGTGCGTCTCTCAAGCCCCAGTGTCCTCTTTGGCATCTCCTCTCTCTGACTACTTAGGATGAGGATGCTGGGATTTACATGTTTCCTTCTGTGGAAGGGGTAGTATTGTGACAAATGTCTCTCCCTAGGATTTGGAGCATTTTTTTTATTTGTCAGCGCAACATTGGCTTTGTTATGTAAAGAATAATTAATAAATCAGCTTCATTATCCCAGACTTTCTAGAACTAGATGATCTATCCTTTTATGTATCAGTTATGTGATATATTGGACAGAGAATTCTTTTGTCTTGAACAGCAGTGTACAAAGTATGAAAAAAATCAAAAACTGTTATATATGTACTGCTTCTGGTTCTTGTTTAATACAGGAAATCACAGCTCTCAAAGATGCAGGAGAGGCCAAAATACAGAACATGGTAGCTCTAGGAGAAACTTTAATGAGAAATGAGAAAAATAAGAAGCCAGTGGTTCAGCAGACCATTTCTGAGCTCCAGAACCAGTGGGAAAGCACCTGTCGGTTAGCCACTGAATATAGAAGGTAATGTGGAATTTGCCAAGAGGCAGTACAGATCACTTACTGCTGTATCGACTTTCTTCTCTTCTTCCTGCATCAGTTCCATTGAATTTGTGTTCTTTGGGGACAGAACAAGATACCTACAAAAACACTTGTATTTTTGCAGCGTTGTGGAAGGGCAGGTCACAGTTTGGCTTGAACGGTCAAGCGGGGGGTGTAGCCAGGAGGTGTAAGGGGAGTGGCAGGACACCTGATAGGGTCTGCCCGGCTCACCTCAGATTCCCTTTTGATACTGAAGTAGCTCAGCTGCTCTTGTAAAAAAAAAAAAAAAAATGCACCCGTTGCTCCTTGTTTCGTTAGACTATGCAGTGAGGGTGGACTGATTTAACCACTGCGGTGGCCCTTCCCTGCAAAGTGATCTGAGCTCTGTGTCCCAGGCATGGTCCCCCAGCAGAGATTGGATCTACCTTTGCACGGATTTGTACTACTTCAGTAGAGAGTTTGGGGTAAATCCAGGAGGCTGGGATTTTTAAACTAGAGTTTTTAAAGCCTGGTTTATTCTGGCTCTATGAGAGGCTTTCTTGGTTGTGGCAGCTGGTATTGTTAAGTCAGCAAAGGCACTTTAGTGTTGCTGGCACTGTGGCAACTGTGTCTGAGAGCTAAATTGATCCTTTAAAACATACCAGATGATTCCAGGTGTGTTGTGTAAGCATAAACTGAAGTTCTGATTTTGCATGCGCAGACACTTTCACGATATTTGTCTGTTGTAATGTCCTTGAACCGACTTTCAGTAAAATCAATGGGAACTTTGCTGTTGAGATCAACGGAAGCTAGAGTAGGCCTACTGTATACTTTTTTAAAAATGTCCAGGGAACAAATTATTAAAAATAAGTATTTTTGAGAATATTCAGTTGCCTTCTCTTATTACTGAGCACTCAGTACAAGCAATAGAAGTGGCATTCAGAAAGATAGAGCATTGGCTATATTGGATCCAACACAGCAGAATGCAGAGCACCCTCTTCACAGTATGTTGAAGACAGGAGATGAGGTACTCAGCACGTCTGAAGAGATGCTCAGGACCTTGCAGGATCAGGCCTGTGAATAACAGGTGTGACACGGTAACGGCAGCAGTGTGAAGCTGGAATAGGGAACTTGAAGCAAGAGTACTTACCGTATGTGAGGCTATGCTTTATTTGTCATTTGCCAAAAAATATGAATCTTGAGGGGCAAGAAACAAAACACTTAAGCTTTGCTTTTGTCCTCATTTATCTTGCTGTACTTTACAGAATTATAACCAGACTTTATTTATTTGGATTTGTTTGTGTGGGATCATATTTTCAAATGTTGGCATTTAAGTTCCATCTGGAACATATCTGAGCTTCATCACTAAATGTGAACATACAAATGGTACTTTTGTCTCACTGATCATAGTTCCATATTTCCTGTGGACAAATGCAACCTGTTCACCTCCAGCAGATCAGCGTACATGCTTATAAAGCACACAAATCGAAATCCAACGTCAAGGTCAGGAAAGTAGGCACTGGATTGTGCTAACATGACCCATATTGCATATGCTGGTTTTGTTGTCTGTACCTCTAAAACACTCCCCCACCCCCATCTCAACCAATGCAATGTGTATCTTCTACAGAACATTGCCTTTCAGGAGACTGTCATAAGAAGTTGTCAAGGAAAATAGATTCATAGCCATATTGTAGCGTTTAAACAGAACTTCTGCTGTAATGAAAAGCGGAAAAATACAGAGCATGAGCATCACATCTCAGATGCTAGCAACTATGAGTTTGTAGGTTAAGGTTTAAGAGGGTTAGTCGCTTGTCCTGCATTTAAGTCCAGTTCAGCAGCAATAACTTCAGCATCTTTCATTTTCATCACCTTGAAAATTCCAGTCTAAAGCTGATCAGTAATTTAAAACCTGAAGAAAAGTATTCAGTATGCTCAAGTTCATTCTAATGCTTGACTTGTTCACAATTTGACACTTTCTGGGTAATGAATAAAAAAGTTTTTAATACTATTAAATGCAGTATTTTTTTTAGCCCTCAAGAGCAACTACAGTTCAACAGAGAGCAATATGAGCGAAGCAAAGAAGATCTGAGACTGGCTCTAACTGAACTGGAGAAACAGCAACAGGAGACAGGTTTTGCCCTTCAGCCTGGCTTGCAGGAGAAGCAAGTTCAGCTGACAAACTATGCTGACCTCCTGCAGAAAGCAGAAGGCTTAACTTCCCGATTTAATGAGTTGAAAAGCCAGGAAGATCACCTACGGGGTCACACTGGGGATCCCTGCTTCACAGAGGTGGAACGGTTGGAATTAAAGCACCAACATGAAAATCTGCTCAGCCAGCTACAGGTTGGAACCTCACTTTCTTTCCTTATGAGATTATTGCTATGCCTGTTGATTGCAGTTCTCACTGTTTGCCTGTAGTGTCATTCAGCTGGCAAGTTTATGGGTAAAACTGGGAGTGCTGAAAGTTCCTCTGTAAAAGGGCAGGGAATTCCTCTCTCTTACTGTGGGAAAAAGAGCACCAGAATCTCATATTTTTCACCACCTTGTGCTTTGCAGAGGGATAAATGTTTAAACAAATGAGACAAGGTAAGTGGGAAGAATAACATTTTATACCTGTATAAACAGATTTAGATAGCTGTAATATGAAGCATTTGTTCCTATAATCTCCAAGCCACAGTAGGTTTTTTTCTTTCATTTTGGAAGGATGAATGGCTTTTCCTGCATCTTGTTTGTTACTGGTTCCACCCAGTTTAGTGTAAATTGCATTTGCACCCTGTGTGGCATTCTGCATCTAATCTGTCATCCATTTTGAATAGAAAACATCCCTTTTAGAAATATATTCTTATGGAATGCAAACTCTTCCGCTTCCTGCTACTAATGAAGACTTTGTTCATGGTGGAGTCCATGATGTGCTGGGAAGAGGGCAAGGTATTTTCTGTGCACCTGTGGTTAGCTGGATATTTTATGGGAAACAAGCAAGTTTTTTGTGCTGCTGAGGTCCTGGAAAAGCTGTGACAGTCTGTGGATGAGTTATGTTTGTTTGAGCTAATGGTGGACTAATCCTAGAACCTCCTTGGTTTCTAGACCATAGTGCAGACATTGGAAAGTCATATTCAAGAGCACCAGCAGTTTCAGGATATGGTAGCAGGCCTGCGCACTGAGCTGAAAACTGTCTCTGAGAAGCTTGCTGATTGTGAAGGTCCAGCAATGGAACAACTGTCAGCTGAGCAAAACCAGTTGAAGTCACAGGTATGTTGCAGGTTTTGCATCGTGGAGGAAGTGGGTCCATGCCCTGGGGGCTTGTGGAGACCATCACGTTTATAAAAGAAAGCTGCTAATGGTGTCAACCTGAAAAACTAAGAAACCTTTCTAAAATATAAAGTAAATGTGGTGTTCCTTTTATCAAGATAATTGTAGACCTAAAACCACTCTTAATGAACTGAATCGACCTTTACTGTCAGCTGAACTGAAGGTAGAATTGTCCTAGCTCAAGCACAGAGGCTTTTTCAATTTGGTTGGTTAGGGTTTTTTTTCCTCTCTGGGGAAAGAGATCATTAAATTTGGTGTTAGTAAGTGTCTTTATATTAGCCAGAGCGGAAAGCTTAGGAAAATATCAGTGATCCAAGTTCAGTTTTAAGAAGTGTCCTTCATGTATGAGTAGACATTCTTTTGCACTTTGGCAGAATGGATAACAGTCTTGTAGCTGTGAGCGTAAAGAGCTACTGAAAGCTGAAACCATAGCTCAGATATGGATCACTGCAATTCCCCTTCCTCCAGAATTTGCTATACCTCTAACAAGTAAAAAGGAATAGGAGAGGGAGAGGATTATCTGTTCAGAACTTGGAAAGATCACCATGCACCTCACAGCATACTATCTGATTATTTTATCATTGTCGTAATGCTTATAGCTTCAGGTGTTCTCTGTCCACAGAAATGGCTGACTAGAATTACTGGTTTTGTACTTGACTTTCTGCAGCAAATAGGTCTGCATGTACTTTTCAGCACAGTTTGTTGTTCACAACAAATATTTATGATTTTAGTGACTGACTTTAGATCTTAGCGTTAAGGATATTGAGTGAAGATACTTTTCAATAAAATGTTTTCTTCCTGTTTAAAGGAACAACAAGCACCTCTTAGTCAATGCGAAGACACGTTAAAGAAGATTTTGGTTTTAGCAGAAACTGTTAAACAAAACACCTCTTCACCAGGACAGAAGTTTATTACGGATGAGATTGAAACACTTCAGAGTGAACACAGGAGTCTGGAAGAAAGACTTGAAAATGTCAAGCAAAAGGAGGAAAATATTTTCAGTGAAGCCCTTGAGTTAAAAGATGAGTTTAGTAATGAAATACAAATGGAAGATAAGGCAGATACAATGCTGAAGAGAGAGATACAGATCACTTCTGATACTCCTGTCGCTGCAGAAGAGTGCCCCATAGCAGTGGAGTTAAAGGAGCCTTTGGAAATGCACGATGTGAGTATATTTGTGGGAAGTAATGACAGTGGAAGACTGATTAAAGAGGCATCTGTCCCTCAAATGCCTTTTGTGTATTGCATCCTATATTGCATTCTTAATTTCATTGAAATTAAGCCTTCTGTAAATATGTGTGTATAAATCAAAGATGTGGAGAACTCCCTTAACTTGTTATAACAGGTCTGTAACAAGCCAATAATGTCTATTGAAAGCTACAGTTTTCCTTTTAAACACAACCTGCATATAGCTTTCTCTTGCACATAATTAGAGCAGGTATCCTTGGTCAGGACACAAAGGGAGAAGGTGTATAGATGAGAAAATCGCAGATATGCCAAAGAACTTTGAGAGCTTCTTTTAAACCAGTAAGACTTGTTTAGAACTGCAGCACAATATTTGTCCTGTTTGTTTTCATAGATAATAATTTTTGCCATTCAGAGATTTAATGTTAAAATACAATGTTTACAGTCACACGAACAGGCTTCCTTTTATATCATTTCTCTAGGGTCAAGATGTAAATGGAAATATGTCAGAGAAAGAGAAGCAAAATGATCCACTTTTGGAGGAAAGCAGTGTATTGTCAGACAGCCCGTTACAGGGTATCCGTCAAAGCAAGGACAGATTTGGGCAGACTGTTCAGGTGCCTGACAAATATGTTCTAATACATGTCAGTATATATATATATATGTGTGTGTGTCTGTTCACTAGAAATGCATATGTAATTCCTTAAAATTTGTAGTCTTACAGAGACATATTTTCCTTATCTGATGAAAGGAATGATAAATTATGTTCTCCAAATCATCCCCTCAGCCTTGCACACGTGAAATGTGCAAGAGATCAATGTGATGATCTCTACAAGCCCCCAGGGCTTGGACCCACTTTCTCCATGATGCAAAACCTGCAACATACCTGTGATTTCAACAGGTTTTGTCGCCCACATGCACAAGGTCGGTAGTGAGAAGTCACTAACCTGGAACTGCTGATCTTTAGGGGACCTCAGGTCATTCACACTGTAAAGGACTTCATGTGTGCAAAGCTGAGGGAATGATTTGGAGAACACCCTCATTGACCTGAGTGATAACGGTAGCTGGGAGAGATGACCATCAAAGTATCGGAGTGGAAACCATCCATACTGGGATTTCTGGAGAAGGAGCAAGATGAATAGTTAGAGTTGCCAAATGTGTTGAAGCAGAAACTTCTATGACAGTATTAAAAATCATGTGAGCACTTACTCCTGTTTGGTTTGTCCTGAAACTGTTTCATAGTGATTAAGGTCCTGATACGGCAAACTGATCTGAGCAGATGTTTCCAAGAGACTCTGGGTTGGGGTTACCTCAGCCTTTTCCTTCATTCATTAAGCTAAACTGAAGATAGAGTAGACAGTTTGTGGAGTGTGATGGTCCTTAGTAAACTTAGATTTTGGACTGTGACTTTTACTGATTGTAAACATTTTGTATTTTTCAAATCAGGGGGAGGCTGATAAAGAGAGCTCATGTATGGACAAACATGATAAGGTCCAAGAGGATGTTCTGGACGATGCGGTTCAGGGTGGTGAAGTAGAACTGGAAAGGCATCAGGATGATGTTGGTATTGAAGATGATGAAACAAGAAAGGAAACCTGTCCAGCAGAGGTAACTGGATGTGAGATTACACAAGAGTGATTGAATTTGAGGGTATATGTATACAGTTTAGTTGAGGGCAGATGATACTACTAATAAATAATAAAACCCTCAAGTTACACTGAACTATTTTTGTCTGATGTGCTGTATACTTAGTATGCATTAACTCTCTGAATCCTTTCCTGTACATTTAAAATTAGTATGGAGGGAATTTTTTTTTCATTACTGTGGGCTGCCACAAAGTGTTTTGCTGAGGATATTGCATTCCAAGTCACCTGGATGTATTGTGAAGTCTTCTTACCATTTTGCTTGAATGCTGTTATTTTGCTTGAGTCTCTTTCATTTATTTAGATTTCTTATTTACATATTTACTTTGCACATATGACACTGCATTTGAAATGCTGTGTCCTGTTTGGTGCACCCTGGTGCAAGGGGAATTTCGGCAAACTAGAGCAGTGTTTAGGAGCTGGAGCCATAATGAGTGGGAAGAGGCTAAGTGCTTGTTGGGGATGAAAAGGCTAACAGGGGTCTGGTTGCTGTCATCCCCTCACTGAAGGGGTGTTATAGAGAAGACAGAGCCAGACTCCTCTCAGACCTTCAGTTTTAGCAAACTGTGTGAGATGCTGAAAGCAGCATAGTTGTGACAATATGGAGCACAGCGTGCGCTCATGAGCTTGCTGAGAACTGGAGTAAATTTGTTCATTCTGGGTTGCGAGTGGGCTACTTTCAGTAGCTATCCTATCTGACTTGCAGCCACTAGCTCAGATATCTGTGCAGCACGGATAGGTCCCTGATGCTGTGCTCTCCACCATGGTCATGCTGTAAGGATTCGCCATTCTTTATTTTGTGTAGGTGGCTGTTCTATTTCATCTGTCCCCAGATGATAAACAAACTCAGGCGGAACTTGCAGTCAGCAAATACCTCAGCATGTACATACAGCAAATCCCCAGGCTGCCCATGGGAATATCCTGCCTGGTAATCGGCTGGGTGTCTAACCACAGACTCTCTGTCTACAGTACAAGTACAAGAATGGAGCCTCAGGAAAAAGCTAAAGCTTTTAAAAAATGCGTTCAAGACTGCATCCAGGGGTACACGGTTCAAGGTCCATGCTTAGAATAACGAAACATGAACAGTGTAGGTCAAACGAACAACACTTGCAATCTGCAATTTTTCTAAAAATTTGTAACAAAATTACAGCACTGCTTCTTCTAAATGGTTTCCTTTGCCATAACCTTTCCCACAATAAATTATGAGATGTAATTGTGGTTTTCCTCATCTACCTATAATTATGGGCTTTGTAACTTTGTCATCTCAAGCACTGTAATTACTACTCAGCAGGTTTGATTAGGGCTTTTTGGTTACTTGTTTCTTTTATTTTTCTTACACCGAAAGGAGAAACCTGGTGATGTCGAGAATCAGTCATACAGAGAAGATGTGGAGCAGGTTCAACAAAGCGTGTGCCAGAAGAGTCAAGTTCTGAAATCTGCAGCAGCTGAGAAAGATGGTCTGGAATCTAATCCCCCAGTTTCTGCACGTGAGGTAACCCACATTCTGTTATTTCAAGCTGCGTTTGTCAGAGTCATTGAATTTTTGTTTCCACATGGGCTTCAGCTGAAGTTCTGTTATAAGAGAAGAGGCAACTACTGTTGCATCAAAATCAAGACCATTATGTATAGTTCTGCTTTATGTCCGTGGTAGTTTTGAACTTTATCCGAAGTGCTAGCCACATCGTATTTCCCAGTGGATCTGTTCAAAAGAGCAATACTGGTTTTCAGAGCCATCATAAGCAGTCTTTATTTTATGATATTTAGAGTTTCTCTTTAAATTGTTAATCAATACAACTCTTTCCATGTTGTTATAGTTAGCTATGATAGTCTTTGCCATCATAAGGAAGGCAGATCAGAAAACTGAAATCCGAGGGTGATCCAGCGTAAGAAAATAAATGACATAAATTAGAGAAAGGAGAATGAGTTCAAGCTGAATGAATAACAAGGTACATTACTAAATGACATCACTAAGTCTGTTCTTCTTTAAGAGTAAGGGTGTTACATCACAATTGCCCCATGACTGCCGATCCTTGGTCATCACATTCTTAAATTGAAGGTAGGGCCAGATCTAGTCTTCACAGTTAAATCTATAGGCAGGTCCACAGCTGGCCTGTCCATTGGCAGGTCTTACCTGGGACTTGCACATCTGCCCTAACTGGAATCCCCAACAAAATCTGCCAAAGGTCTTGGAAGCGTGGGGAGGTCCCTGCTGATTGGAAGCTAGCCAATGTTATTCCAATTTATAAGAAAGGGGTGAGGGAAGACCCAGGAAACTACAGACCTGTTAGTCTAACCTCAGTTCTTGGAGAAATTATGGAGAAGATCATACTGGGTACTATTGAAAAGCATTTAAAAACCAATGCAATCATCACAGAATCATTTAGGTTGGAAAATACCTTTAAGATCATCGAGTCCAACCGTTAACCTAACGCTGCCAAGTCCACCACTGAACCATGTCCCTAAGTGCCACATCTATGTCTTTTAAATACCTCCTGGAATAAATAATACCAGCTGGAATAGCTGAAGGTGATTTAGAGGATTATGTTTTTCATATGAACTGGGGCTGGCTAAGAGCATCCACTTGGGCAACAACCTCAGCTCAGCGAATGGGCTGTTCAACCTGGCCATACCCCAAGTGACTTGTCCTTCTGTCATTGTGGGAATCGATGGCAGTGCCAGGGACCGGCTCTGGAGTCCCCCATTCCCTTCCTCCCCACCCTGATTGAGACATGGCTCCCTAACGCTCTTGTCTTACCCGTGATTTTGGATAGCACTTGTGGCAGGAGCAGCCGTTGCCTTGTGTCACAGTTGAGCTGCTTCATGCCTGAGTTGCCCTGTGAAGAACAGTTGAAGAGATGGTCCTTGGTGAAGGACACAGCAGTGTATCAAGGCAGGTGCTGAGCAGAAGGAATGTGGGTGTGAGGAGAGGTTAAAGGTCCATGAATGCGTAAGGAGAAGGGGGAGAAGACAGGATAGACCTATGAATTTATCAGTAGCAGAGGTGAGTGCAGGGAGGATGTTATTTGAAGGTGGGGATATCAGAGTTCCAAACTTCAAATTATGGGCAGAGATTTCATAGCTAGCTGAGCAGTGCTGGCAAGCCAGGGTGACTGCAGAGGTGGGGGGTAGTGATGGAGGTTCCAGCTTCTGGGTCCCGGTTGACCCACAGAGGCTGTGGGGGAAGCCACAGCAGGATTTAGGCATGACTTAAACATGTGAAGCAAAGTGTTGCAGTCAGAAAACTTGTTGATTTAGGATCTTCAGAAATAAGAATCCTGTTTTGTGTTGTAGGACACAGGTGCAGAAGTGGTTGTCCAGAAGGAACTATTTCCTGGAGTGCAAGTAAACACTGAATATTTTGAAGAGGAACAAAAGGTCAATGAGCTGAAAAATGAAGTGGCTGAACTGGATATCGTGCTCATAAATGAACAACTGAAAGAGCTGGAGGTATGGAAATTGCAAAGCCATTCCTCATTGTTAATGTAGTGATACACTTACAGAATTATGATTCACTTGGGCAAAACAAAATTGTTGCATATAGTCTTATCTAACGTTTGACTGCATGATTAGTCAGCTTGTCTACCAGGTAATCTACAAACACTGTGCCTTAATGCAAATATGTCCATGTAAATACCATATTTTGTACTACTCTTCTAGAGTGCAGTAGTAGACAGACCTGTGATTGTGCGTGTGCTTCCATGATGTGCACAGGCATGTGCGCTCATTTGCATGTGACTGAACAAGCATGTTTGTAGATGTATCAATATTTAATTGTATTTTATGCTGAACGCTGAAAGTGTTTAAGATCCTCTTTTAATCCTCTCTCTGTGGTGGGCTTGATTGTAGAATTTGCAAACTGAACTGGAAACATGGAAAGCAAAATCTTTGTGTCATAGTCAAGAAGCATTTCCCAATGCAACAGGATCAAACAGAGCAGAGTTGCAAACCACAGAGCCTGCGGTGCCCTGCTGGGACAGGCTGCTTCAAGAACTAGATGCTGTTAAGGCAGTGAAGCAACAACAGTACTGTTTAATTAATGAGTACCAGAAAAATCTTTCTGCTGCGCAGTCCTCAATGAAAAATTTGTCAACAGAAAAAGATAACATAAAAATGTAAGTATAGTTGAGGGTTTCTGTTAATAGGTTGCAGAACAAATGTGGTCCTAGACTGAATTTTGTGCCATACTTCAATAATGCTCAGACAAGAATACAGTGTTTTATCGATCTCATTAATGTTAGGTAGCAAGAGAAGTTTCATAGGTTTGTAAGTTTAAACAGCCTTAAACAGAGGCATTTCTGGTGGTTCTCTGCTATCCTTTAGCAACATTTACTCTTTTTATTTTTTAGGCAAAACAAAGAAATGGTTGCTGTGCTAAAAACCTATATAAAAGCCATATTAAAATACTTTTGCAAAAATATGGCAGATGTGAAATATTAATTTTTCTTTAAGGACTCATCAGTTCTAATTTTTTTCTGAGTGAAATATCTACTCTGAAAATGAACCTTATTTGATAGGAAGTATTCTGAGGTAACCACTGCACACAAAATATTTAGTACCTTTTATGAATTAACCTTCAAAACAATGAACTAGCCTATTGGTCACAATAATGTAACACAATAATTTGAAAATCTTTAAAATAATTTATAAAAGTGTTGATTTACAGCAAAGAGATTAGAAAAAATTTAATAAAAAGCTATCTGCTAAATGTATTTTAAGTGGGAATTTCAAAATATTCCTGGAAATAAAAGATGAGTAGATAAACTCCTCCAAAGTAATCTTGAATGAATGGGAATTTTGGAAGTTTTTCTTATAACTAAGTTTTATCTTCATTGTAAATCAGAAATTACCATAAAATGTTATTATTCACTTAGAGATGACTTAACACTATTGTTGATTTTTAAAATTTTATTTATTGTAACTTTAAAGGGAGGCTACATTTCTTTAGGAAATGACACATTCTATATTAGTATATATTGCAATTTTAGAGAATATGCATTAGAATATACCTTTCCTACAGAGATATATAGAAATAACTAGTACTGTACATATAAGTAAGAAATAATGATACTGCACAGTTGTTAGGAAATTTGTGAGAGAACATTAAGAGATACACCTGATTAAGTGAATGAGTGAATCATTTTCTAAACAGTGAAATTCTCTTTTTAAAATGTGTCTAGTCCATGTTCTAAGAGAAATTTTTTAGTTTTTTTAAACTCTAGTCATATTTTTGGCAGGGGTCCTACGAACAACACAGTTCTTCTGGAGAAAATTAAAGCGTGCATAGAGTCCTTACGAAAAGAAAGAGATGTCTTAAACCAGTTAAAAACTCAGCAAGAAAGTTTATCTCAGCATTTAACATGCATGGATAAAGTGTTAACTGAAAGCCAGATGAGGCAGTTGGAGCGATGGTGGCAACACATGGAACAAACTGTGCAAAAGAAACATGATCAAGTTGTGGCAGAAATTGATGAATTTAACCTGCTTATGAATAAAGCACAGGATATTCAGAGACTGATACAAGAACAGCATTTACAAGCAGAGTTATATTCCTCAGCTGAAGGAAAAGCCAAATACCCCGTACTTTGGACCACAGAGCTACAGGACATTAAACACGGTCTTTCTCTATTAAAAAGAAGGATTGAACTGCAGATGAAGAGAATTTGGAGTGATCAAGAGAAGGTAGTTTTGGAGAACTCTATACATGATTTGCAGAGCAAATTGGAAGCATTATCAGTGCAACAAACTCCTCAAGAGGATGTTCAGATTACTGGTACTGCTCTCATGAAACATGAAATGATGAAGAGGCTGGAAGAAAGCATTTCATGGGTCAAAGATTCACTGTCCTCTCTTGATCAGAAAGCAGCACTTTTCCCCAGTGATGTCAAATCACAGATCAGAAGTTGTCAGCTTATGAGGACAGAAGTTCTAAACAGAGAGCCTGTCATTGTATCACTGGATTATGGGCTCCAGCAGATCATTCCCAGCTTGAAGCCAGAGGAGATCTCTGATATGACCTCCCTTTTACAAACATTGCAGAATTCATACAAGGCTCTTGTTTTAAAATCAGCTCAAAGATTACAGCACCTAGAGCTCCAGCTGGAGGAGAGGCAAAGACTGATTGCAGAAGTAGAAAAAGTTCACTGTCAGCTTCGAAATGCTGAGATGCTTGCCAGGCCTGACATGAACCAAACCAGCACGTGGTCAGAATTAATCGATCAACACACCATTTTAAAGGAGATTTTAAAGGACATACAGGAAATAGAAGGGCTTATCTCATCCCACTGTAAAGAGAGTCAGGTCACAGCTGGGGAACTGAGCCTGTCTGAACAACTGTTTTTGATTGATCAATTAAGAAGTCTGAAGAATAGAGCAAGGAAGACACAGAGGCAAATTCAGAGTAAACTTCATGAAGTAGAAAAAAAAATAGCTGTCTACAGAGAGTTTGCTGAAGGAGTAACTTCATTGCAGCAAGATCTTAATGATCTACATAATGGTGAAATGAACCTGGAAGAAGATGAATTATTAGGTGCAAAGCAGGAAGTGAAGGATAAATGCAAAGCACTTAAAGAAAAAGTATTAGCTTTTCAGTCCAATTTGTCACAAATAATGAAGTACAAAGAAATCTTTGAATGCGTAGGTCTAAAATGGGACTCACTGCAGCTAGATGGATTGCAAACTAATTTTTTTAAAATTAAAAATAAAATTAAAGGGAAGATAATACGTTTTGATAATGTTGTTAGGGAATGTGATAAGATTCAAGCATTGCTAAATGAAATCCAGACTGTGACATCCACTATAAGAAAAGAAGCTAACATCCTAAATGATAGCTCTAGCTCTTCTCCTGCTGAGAATCTTATTTCTGCACAGATTCTGTTTCAGACAGTTCAACAAATCTTGTACTTAACCCAGGAGGTAGCAAATCAAATAAACAAAAATGAGGTCTTTGATACACCATTCAAAGAATCTAAGAGGAAAGAAATAAAGAGCCTGGAGAAAGACGTTGAGGAGTTGAATCAGTTTCTTCAAAACTTGGTCTCTAGTCTCCAGTGTGTAAACAAGGAAGATATCCAGAATGAAGGAGAACATATCTTCCACATCATAAAGCATATTCAATTAGAGCTCCAGCAGCCAATTCTGATAGACATAAAAATAATGCAGTATGAAAAGATGCGATGGGAAGCAATTCAGAATATGATGCAAGCACAGTTTTCTGCTATTAAATGTATAATGGAAAAAGAGAGGGAAAACCAAGAAGAAAAATCTCTTGCTGCTGGTATAGAAACAAAATTAGAGACACTGCAAGATCATGAAATACAACTGAAGACAGACATTGCTGCCCGTGTTGTAAGTATATTTAATAAAAATAAGGTATGGACATATATCTTTTCCCAATAATCAGATTAGGTGTCTGTGGCTGTAGTGTTTATATTTTCATGACTTATATCCTCCTTGTATTCTAATAACTGAATTGGCCCCTCATCTGCTCTGCAGTGGTGGATATGACGGGAATCATGAAAATAAATTAAGGATACAAAGAAATAAGTTGTATTCAGTTTGGTTATAATCAAGCAGTGGAGATTAGCACAAGAAAAGAAAGGTAAAAGGGAGGAAGGAGAAGGTTGTGTTGAAATATTGAGCTGAAGAGAGACTGGGTGCAATTGTCTTGGGATTGTTCTTGGGACTGATTTTATATAACGTTTTCAATAGTGACAATGATGAGAAAAACAGACATTCCTTGTTTCTACTATAAAGAAAAAGCTTACCAGTTGGGAACGATCAAGGAGTGTAAAGCACAGGTCAAACCAATGTGATCAGGCCTCAGGGAGGGTGAACAAATGAAATGCAACCAGGATCCAAGGCTTTAACACAAGTATAAAAGGCATTGATAGGGCATTGCTGGAGGATCGACCTGATTCTTGATGCCTTTGTCAGGAAAGCTCCACTCAAACTGGAACAGGTGCTGTTAGAGGGATGAGGAATGTTGAGGGCAGTTAATAGAACTGAATTTGCTCAGCCTGGCGAGCTGAGGGCAAGTGGGAAATCTAGCTGAGAAATGTAATTAGGCTGGAGGTAGACTTAATGGATGGAAAAGGACTGCTTAAGCTAAAGGGCAGTGTTAATACAAGGAGAAAGAGTTAGTGAATAAACTTATGTTGGAAACCAGAAGAGTGGTGACCTTCATAGCAGAGAGGTTCTGGAACTGTGTCCTGATCCAGAAGACCTGTGCCCTGACTGCCCAAGTACAATGGGTACAAAAGAGGAAATATGAGGTAGTAGCTAATAACAGAGGGAGGGGCTCAGCGTCCCTGATGGACTTATGGTCCTGCTGCCAGATTTCCTGGTTTGCTGTGCTTCATCTTCACTGCTTGGGTGGTGTGTGGGAAGCACAATGCCAAAGTTTCTCTGCCCTGTGGGAATCCAAGAGCTGGCAGTCACACATCATTCTGTGTATAAATACATACAGGAAGAGGGTTTAGCAAGAAGCATTTCGGCAAGTCCTAGTGGAGATATCCCCTGGAGCAGAATAAAGCATCAATCGTGGGCTTTCCTTGTCTGAACAGGACCTATACTGCTGTGTCCATAAGGGATCTTATGGCTCTTGCATCCTGCTATCCTTCTCTCTGGACTTTCCCAGTATTGGCACTTCCCTCGTAATCCCCATTCCTATGGTTGAGGGCAATCAATCCATAGGTTACTGCACTGCTCTGTGACTACCTAGGTGGCAGAGTGCATTTGCCATGTGTCCACCGTCACCTCCTCAGGCCAATTCTGGGACCTCAAAGACAACCAGATGTGAAATTCTGAGAAGACCATCTGGTGATCCAGAGGAGGACAGCAGTCTTTCTTGATTGTTCCTTTGTCTTTTTAACACTTTCAGAGTGCTCTGGAGGAGGCATGTAAAACTGGTGAGCTGTATACCAAGGCTGTTCAGAGGGCTGCCAGGTTCCTTGAGGACTATGAAGCTCGAGTGAAGTCTGCCACAGCAGAGCTTGGTAGCTCAGAGGAGGTCTGTCAAACCCCACGATGGAAACAAGAAGAGTTCAACTCTGCAAAGGCTAACATAGAAAACCTGTACTCCAAGATGAAAAACCTCCTGAAACCA
Source organism: Phoenicopterus ruber ruber (assembly GCA_009819775.1). Lineage (NCBI taxonomy): Eukaryota > Metazoa > Chordata > Aves > Phoenicopteriformes > Phoenicopteridae > Phoenicopterus > Phoenicopterus ruber. Next base: position 8,932,887 of record CM020219.1, read on the forward strand.
GAAGACAAAATATGTCTGGAAAACACTTTAACAGAACTAGTCAATAAGAGTTTGGCATTAAGGGAGAAGGCTCAAAGAAAGGAAGCTGATGAACAGAGGTAGGTTTAAGAGAACTTTCTAGATCATGTTCCTTATTATGAGAAATTTGACTGTTAATAAATGCAGTGTTGTTTCCATTCTGAACCAGGTAATTCAGCAGAAAGGACTGTAAACGTTTCTGTTGTTCCCAGATGTGATTGTAACGGAAAGCAGATGACCAGACAATAAGCATATTGCTAGTCATTTACAATGCAATCATTTTTAGTGTATTCCAAAAAGTATGTATGGGGCTCGACTGAGCGTCATATGGTGCCAGAATCAGAAGAAAGCACATTTCCACAGTCTCTAGTTCAGTGCTGGTGCAGGTTAGAATAGTTTTCAGAGGGGCCCTAATGCATGTCTTCCATAGGCTATTCTGATGGCTCGAGAAAGTAAAGACCAAACAAGACGCAGGCCATAGTTTCCTTCCTTCAAATATAGGTACGGAAGAGGTCTGAAAGGCCTTCAGATAGATGTACAGAAAAAGTTTGGGAGATAAGAGTAAAGGATTTTTAAATTGCTTGCTCATGATCCAGTGCTTCTGCTTCTATTGAACATAACCTTAAAATATGCTTTTATAATCAAAGAATTGGATGACTTTAAAGGCTTTGGTAATAGAAAGGAGATGATAAGATATAGAAATAAGAAATTGGAGTTGTACAAACCACACATCATGGGGCCAAATAGAATGTGTGTTACAAACTGGGAACTAATATTTGGGAATATCTGAGGAGGATGGAGACTTAGATCAAGACATGCAATTCTTCTGAGCAGCTCCATGGCTGATATATGCATATACGTACCTATATTTCTTTACCTCTGGGGCATTTGTACCCGCATCTCTAAAGTATCTCAGATATCGAACCTGAAGTATATAACAAACGCTAATTGAAGATAACTTGCCAAATAGTTAGGACTATTAGTTCAGAAGATTTTTTTTTTTTATTATTCTAGTGGGCATTATGGTTGGAGAGAGGAGCAACCACAACAAATTTTAATTGGTCTATTAATTGTTTCCTACAGGTATTTTGAAAAATACAAAAGCTACACAAAAACCAAAGATAAGGTGTGTGATAATCTTAACAAACTGGAAAAGATCCTTAGACAGTCTTTGTCTCGAATACCAATGTCTTATAAAGAAGCTTTGGAGCACTTAGAAGAAAGTAAGGTAAGAGAGGCTCTGAAGAACTTGAAAAGCCCATGCAAAACTGTGATGTAGCAGCTGTGCACGCCATATGATGTCATAGTAGAAAGAAGTGAAATTCTTTATCCTGTATTTATGTATATATAAAACCACAGAATATATTTATATACCTATAAAAAGACCAGATTATAATAGGCCATGTAAAATGAGTACATCTTATTGCTGTAGAAATCAAACATTATCTGTGCTTAAAATAGTGTTGCGTTTCTGTTCAGATCCCTCATTGCTTCTTTGCAGGACCAGGACTGATCAGATATCTAACATCATTACTGTTGTTTTCAGAAGTGAAAATCAGGGAATTTCCAGTTTCCCCACCCAGGACTCTCTTGCTCCCTCCCCACCAGACCGCTGCTATAATGAACCCCTTTGCTGTCTTCTCTTTTAGTACTCATTGTATTACAGGCTTGTCATTTTATATATCTGTAACCCCTGCTCATTCCTCTACCTTTCCAAATAACCAGAAAGAAGTAAGAACAACCTAATTGCCTGGGAGCACTGTTCTTCTGTTTGTTTTGTTTGTTTTATTTACCCCATCTTTCTCCGCAGTCTTAGCCAACAGAATTCTCTCATTACAACCGTATTTAACCAGCCCAGTGGAGCGATTGCGATTTTATTAGAGGATCCTAATCATGTCACCGAATGCTTCATTAACACTGCTAACTGTATTGTTTTATTTATTTACTTGTTTGTTTTTCCTATAAGATTTTAGTCTCTAACATTGACTCAGCTGAAGATGATCTTGTGAAGCTGAGGCAGGTCTCTGGAGAGCTGATGAGATTATGCAAGAGAAGTGACAGGGCACTGGGTAGGATTGTAACAGTGCTGTGGGAAAATTGGCTGGATTTACTTGAGGCGGCAAAAGGGCTGGAAATTAACTGTGAAGAACTGAAGCAGGAATGGAAATTCATCAATGAAGAGGTGAGTTGCTCAACAAACTGTAAGTTTTGGGGAATGTCGTAGGGATGGGGCCCTCAGTAAAATGGCACGTAAAGGGCTGAGATCAGTGCAGAACATCATTTCCCACCCGCTGATCAGCCGGTTATCCCCAGCCTTTCTTGAACCTGGAGTCAAAAATGATGGGGATATTTATAGTATAAATTCTCTGAACCCGGAACAACTCTGTGTGTGGTTATGTGCTTTGTTAGAGCAAACTCAAATGTTTTGGCACACTTCAGAGGTTCAAGCTCTCTGGCTATGTAATTCCCAGTACTTAGTCATGTGTATGAGTAAATGAATAATGTAACTTAAGGTGATGGAATAAAAAAGCACTTTATCTCATACTTTGACATGCTGTTTACTTAGCTGGAACGCGAAACAATAATTCTCGATAAGCTCCAGGAAGAACAGCCAGAAAGTCTTAAAGAGAAAGAAAAGGCCACCAGAGAGGAACTAGTAGAACTACTAGATTTTGTGAACTCATTTGAGGAAAACATCAACCAGCAACAGCTCCTTTTACTCTTACTTCTTCACCGAATAAGAAACATCCTGAATACATCTGAAAATACTGAGGCAGAAGCTGCCCTTCCTGCCTTATGTGAGATAAAGGCGATGCAGGATCGCTGTAAAAAGTAAGTGGTGTGAAATTTCTGTTCAAGATGTGACATAGGACTACTTATAAGCACAGTGTTTTATTGGGTATTAAAGAATATGTGAAAGTTGTAATGCACTTAAAAAGATAAGGGGTCAGACCAATGCTCCATCTAACCCATCTGCTGTCTCCAGCATGGGCATTGGGAGACAGTAGTTAGGGAGAAGACCTGAGCCTGGCCATATCGTCTGGGGGCTGCACTTTGTATTCAAATGTAGAAGGAATCAGAAGGGAAGAGGGTTGAACAATGCAACTTTTGCCTTCCTAAGTGAGTGCCACTGTTTAAAATTTGCCTCAAAGATTTTTTGCAAATCTGTGATTATACTCACCCTTCTCCATGCCTGCTTTTTGACATGGAAATCTTTGTGAACATCTTCTGCTCTGCCAGCGTTTTCAGACTGAGAACCTGAGCTCTGTTTGCTGTGTAAATATGCATGCTGCCTGATTTGCTTTACCAAACATACTTTGTTTAGCAATATCTGAAGACTCATTTTTTAAGAAACTGAGACAATAAAGGACAGAAACTCAGAGATTTAGTTACAGAAAATAATATTAAAATACAGACAAATGTGGTTCTGGATATGTATTTTAAAAATATCTGTATTAAGCATGCTCTTGACTACTCTTACTTAGTGTAGAGTCTAACAATATATTCTTGCTGGAAATCTTTCATAGGTTGTATGAAAAGACTCAAGAACATAAGGATTCTGTACAAGCTGAGATTCAAGAGAGGAACAAGATCACTGAAGAAATCGGTGCTGTGGCAAAAGCATTACAGAATGCTGCATCTGCGTTATTACAGGATGGTACTGGAAAGGCAGGACAGCTGGAGGTTGGTAACGGGTCTGTTATTGTGTGGGGACATTTGGAATATGTTCTCTTTTGTGCCGGGGCTTGAACTTGCTCCAAGTAAAATTAGTGGCAAAGAATATGCACATGCACATTGACTTAAAGAGAATGAATCTGGCTCAGCAGAATATGACTGGCCCTGCCATGTCCTTGGTTTGCATTCCTCTCCCTCTATGTGGTCCAGTGAGCCGGCACAGAAGTCTTTCCAGATTGCAGGGAGATTTGCAGCCAGCTGCATGCCGATTAGGAAGGACTGCTTACTGTACATCCTGCGCCCCTTTCTCCTCTGCGTACCTAGCCAGGGCAGCTTCAGATGCTCTGCATTTTATGTCCCACATCAGGGGGTTAACCTGGTAAATGTTTTTTAGAAATCAAATTGTGATCAATACCGCAGTGTCCACCAGCAGCAGCCAGCATTCTGCAGCAACCCACTCTATACATTTCTATCTTTTTAGTATATTTTTGTTATCCTTCTTTGAATTCTTGACTTTATAAAACGGTATTATTCCTAACAATTCCTGAATGTGGGTGTATTTATTTATTATTTTAATTATATTTGTTTCAATTTAATCTTATTGTATTTGTATTACTATCTTAATTTTTAAATCTTGATCAAAAATTATTTTTAATTATATTTAATCAAATTATCTTTTAACTATAGAACTTTATAATTTATTTATTCTAGTCTACTAAGGTCTATTACAAATTTGGGCTCTCTTTGCTGAGTCTTGTGTAAAAACTAGTTGGGGGTCCCCACCATGTATTTTCTTCGGAAGGTGGATGCTCGAAGCTGGCGAAGGGCTAGGAAAAGTGCAGAAGCCAAAGACCGTGGTGGCAGATATGAGCATTTTCCTAGGGGTTAGCATGAGAGAGAAATGTTGACTACATCTTTAGGAAGTTCTGAAAACCCATGAGCCAGCATTACTGTGGTGAAACCTTGCGGATTTGTCTGAAAGGGCTGGTTTTCTATTTAAAATTATTTAGAATTAGAATTTAGAGTTGGGTCTGCTCTTTTACTGAGTTCTTTGTATCTAGGAGGCAATGTTACCACTGCAGGTGCTTGATGCCTGCTCTTTTCCCTCACATCCAAACTGTGCTACTCTGAGTACCTAAAACTCATCCAAAAGTGAGTTTAGACCTTGTTCCTGTTCCTGACAGCAATCGGCACAAGCAATGTTAGCAGCAATCCTGTCAAATGATTTCTTTGTAGCAGTATGTCACAGCAGGCCTGTTCCTTTTGAGGAGATTCGGGATTGAAAGGATTGAAAAAATTCCTTAATTCTACCTAATGCAAACACCAGTGAGCTAAAATCTGCAGGGCAATTTCATCCCTACTTCCAAAGAAAACCTAGTTTCTGTAAAATCTATAGCATTATTCGGGGCTCCATTGCATTTATTGAATGGAGATGCCTGTTTCACTTCCAGATGACAAATCTAGGTTAGTCAGGTGGCAAAGTTTTAACTCACCAACATAGATGAATATGCAGATGAGAAGTGATGTCATCTAGTCCCCTAGGAAAAAAAATGGGACAGTTTTGACAGGCATCCGCTTTCCAGCTAAATAATCTGTGAAATGTGAACATGCATTTATATACAGAAACCAGTTTGCAGAGACATGCTTTGTTTTGGAGACTAATGTTGTAACTGATTCTTTCAAATTTAAGTCAGGGAATCTATAAACTCCCGTAAAAATTGGCACAATCTTAATTGGGCCATTTGACAACAACAGCCTTCTCTATGGTAGAATTAGGCACACAGCTGTTTCATGGTTTTGAGTTTTTTAATATCAGACCCAGTTGTCGTGGGATGACAGGAAATAAATTGATCTCAGATGCTTACATATTTCTTCTAGGCATTGTATTTGCGTGAGGGAAAGGATTCCCAAGTGAAGACTAGGAGTTAATGGATTACCATTACCCCTGATTGAAAAAGGATGTTAATTTTAATGTCTTTCATTGCCTGGTAGGAGCTTTAGATCATTTTCCCCAATAACTTGAGTTAACATTTGAGTTTCTCAAACAGCTGAGCATTGGGAAAAGGAACCATAAAGCAAACAAACAGAACTTTCCAACTTGAAATTCTAGAAAACCTTCAAAACAAATGAGTTTCTTCATTCTTTCTGCAAGAGGACTTAGATCGGATTTTATTTCTAGGCCACAGGCTGTAGACAGTTGTTCAAGTTTCTTTTATCTCATAAAACCTACATTCTTCATGCAGAACTGGAAACTACTCTTTTGAAAGGAGCCTGCTGTACTGCTCTGCGTAATTGCCTGAAAGCAGACACTTCAGCTTGAAACCTGTTGCTTTTTGTGGCCTTTGTGTTGTTTATAATAATGAAGGAATGAACGTGGGCTATTAATCGTCTTTCAAAGAGAAAATGCACTTTTGGCAAAAGAGAGAGCGCAAAGGTTAACATTTAATCATAGGAGCACTTCAAATTATTACATTGCCATTCCTGTCAATAAACATCAGTGCGTCAGTTGTATGACATGCAGTAGTATCAAGTTTAATTAATTCTCACAGATTGAAAAGTATCATTTGATTAAATGAGTGAGTATTTCTCAAAGTTAATCTGCTCGCAGAGGTAGTCAAATTAGGTTTGCTATCACAAAAACAACTTTTCCAAATCGTAATTGTGATAGGAAATATAAAAGATGGTATGTATGTATGTATGCATGTACATATGTACATATAGACACATGCACTCAGTAAAAACTGGGTAAAACTGCTGAAGTTACTCTTAATTTTGTAGGAGGTTCAGAGTGTGATTGGTAAAGAAAGTCAAACTCTAAAGGATATCATGGAGAAACTCCGGATCAAGTATTCTGAAATGTATACAATAGTTCCTGCAGAGATCGAAACACAGTTGGAGGACTGCAAGAAAGTATTGCAAGACCTAGAAGACAAGGTAACTGTTGATGTAATTTTTATATTCACCTTTTTGTAATGTATAAATAAGTACAGCAATATTTGATGAATGTTGTAACTATAAATTTCAACTTGAAACATTGATTATTTTCATTTGCATTTTCCTGTCAGTGAAAATGTATGCATAAGAAAAGATTGCTCATGTTAACTGTCTCCTTTTAGAATAACCTTACAGTAAGCGATGTGAATATAATATTTTTCTTTTCTGTTAAAAGAGGACATGGCAGAACCACTAGCAGTAAAGTCTTGGATGTGATATGGGTCCTGTCTCCTATCCAGTCTGATTCTTAGAGTGCACTAGTAGTCAAAGTTGATTGGGAAGTTTGTATAGCTTAACTGAGAAGATATTTTCAAAACTGAGATCACTTTGAAACCGGATTTTTTTAATCTAATTTGCACACATGGTAGGGTATCCATGGCTTGGTGGTTCTTTATACCACCCCTTGGGACATGGTTGCATTCCTTTAAAAGCAAGCAGGGAATTTAAATAACTAAATAATGTTGCCTCGACTTTTTGCAATGCTTTCTATCTACAGTGGGTATGAACAGTTAACTGAAAGCAAATTTAAAGGAAAATGGAGTAATACTGTAAGTTTGGGGTCAGATTTTAGCCTGGTATAATTATTATCATTGTTATTTATTCGTTTGTATTACTTTTAAAAGGAAAAAAAATCTTTCACTTCTCTTATTTCAGAAATAATAATGTTTAATGCTAATTTTAAAGACTAAATCTCAGTTGATTTGATAAAACTTGAAAGTTTAATAAAACGATATTGAAACCGAGTTACTTGTTAGTGTCTATCAGATTATTCATTCATTTTATGTTGTGTTAAATATTTAGAGATGTATTCATTACAGCTTATTAGTTTTAATTTAGTTAACTTTTTAGTTTCTGTTGCAAAATGGAACCAGTCTTTTTAGAACCAACAACTGGGTAGGAGAGAGAAGGAGAAGGAAAGTAAAACAGTATTTATGCTTTGGGGTTTTTTTTGTTGTTTACTGTTTCATTTACTGAGATAAAAGATTATCCCAATGCACACATTACATGTTGGAGTGAAAGAACTGGTCCTGTAAACTAGATAACATTTGCTTTTCACATTTAGGTAGTGGAAAACAATATAAACTATCTTGGATTTTTTAAAAATGCATTTAGGAAACAAAATAAATCATAGTGGAACTGGAGATCAGTTTAGTTACACACTAGGAGATACTAGAATGTGTTAAATGATCTTCAGAGGTCCCTTCCAACCCCTACCATTCTGTGATTCTGTGATTCTGTGAAATTGAATTAACTTGACATATTTTAATGGCATTCTGCTCTCTTCTAAATCTGCTAACCTAAAAATGAAAATAAATTGTACTTTTGATGCCATGCATTTTATGTGAAAAATATAATAAATTTATCCCAGTAAGAAGTCTTGAAATTAAAATCCTGCCCTACAGATGACAAGAGCATTGACAGATGCAACATTTTTTCTGAGGAAAGACGTGAAGTCAGTGCTTGGTCTGCTTTCTCATTTCCAACTGTGTCACATCATTCATACACGATTCTCTTCTATTTTGGAAACTAGCACTACAAACATCAATATTTTTTCATGTTTGGTATACTCCAGGATAGTAGTAATGGTCAAGTGGTTAGTGATTACAGTCTGAGTTCCTTTTTCCAAGGAGTCGTAGGCGCTAAGTGCAGACTGGACTTCATAGCTTTTTTTGTGTAAGCGTGAGTATTTGAGAGGAGCACTGTAGTTCTTTTCGCTATATATTTTTTTTGATTAATGCAATTTTATCAATACATTACCTTACTATGATATTATTATATTGGTCTGACATTACATGTTGGAATCTATAAATAATAAATAATGTTAATAAAATTAAGAAATAAAAATTGATAAATAATTTATTAACTAAATAATGATCCTAATTCCTCTTCCCACAAAAAGGATAAAGTATTTCAGTACAAGGATCTTCAAACCAGAATAACTACTAAGCTAGAAATCTTTTGCATCAATGCAGCATAAAGCTGTTCAATGTGCATATGCCCCGTAAATCCTAGGGCTGCAGCACACAAAGAATTTACCATGATTTAACAATTTCCTGGTGCTTGGCTGACCCTAACAGCTAGGAGGGTTTAGTAAGAAAAGACATCACTTTGGGCTAAGAGCAAGGACTTTCTCACTCCCTGCACTTCATCTAGTCCATACTAACCTGGTACCTTACTGTGTCGCTCAGTTCTGTGCTCAGGCAATTACTCAGCTTCAGCTTACTTGAGACTTTTTCTCTTTACGTAGAAAGTCAGACCCTCCAGTGTACCGATTTTTCATTTCTGTGAAGTTCTGCAGAGTAGAATTAAGTTCCACATACTTTATGGGGCTCAGAGCCTTTTATTTTAGTAATAAATCTCTAAATTTATATTTAGAAATTCACTATATTTGATGCACTTCCATATTCCCTTATTTCTTACGTGGAAGTAATAGCTGTCAGCTGAGACATAAAGGTGCCATTCTAGGTTTCTTACAGCACAAATCTAAATGTGACCCTTTCCACAATGCAGCACGATGAGCCTCTGTTACAGATTAGAACAGGGGCAGCTGAAGCGAAACACCCAGGGAGTTGCAGCGTCTTATTGTTTGTTTCTTCAGGGACTGCCTTTCTTGACCAGTCATTTTTAAGTGAGAGGACATTATTGAACAACATGTAAACGTTGAACCTGCTCACATTAATACTTCTCCTTGCAAATGTAATTCCATTCCTGTGTTTTTTAACTGACTCGTCAAGAGAAACATAAAAAGAATTTGAATATTTTTGGTGAGGTGGTGTGCAGAAACAAGCAGATGTCTAATCTCCCCTATCATTTTCTCTTTACTCTGACAGGTTAGCTTTGAAATCTTGCAGAGCTCTCCTCAGTATGTGCTGAAAAGAAAAGCAGAAACTATTAACAATGGCCTTCAAGCTATTGAAAAGATGTTACAACAGAAAAGCGAAAACATTGCAAAAGCCAAAGAAGTTCAGAAGGTAATCTGGCCAAAAAAATTCTGTGGATGTTAAAAGATTTTTGGTTGTTTCTACAGAGCCTGGTTTAGCAGGAGCGTAAAGTGGCCCTCCATTCATTTTTATGTCTGTAAAAGAAGAAGTACAAGCAAGCATTTAGCTGGTGAATATTTACTAGTTCTTTCTCATAGGAAAACACATGGGTTTTTTCAACGGTGAATCACACCAGTAGATGCAGAGTGTTCTGTTCTTGTCATATCAGTTCTGAAATCTTTGCAATTCCACAGGCCCCACATGAAGAGCAAATAACTCTGCTGTTATCTTTGAGCCTGACCTTATATTTCATTTCCCCTGTCCACATGCAGCAAATCTGGGATATGCTGGACCTTTGGCATTACAAACTCAATGAACTGGATGCAGAAGTGCATGATATAGTAGAGCAGGATTCCTGCCACGCACAGGAGTTGATGGATATCTTAGTGACCCCCCTTCAGCAGTACCAACAGGTCTCACAACTTGCCGAGCTCAGAACTGCCATTTTAAACAAGGTAAATGCAAATGTAAAAGTTTTTTAAAAATTACAGCTTATAAAAAACAAAATAAAGGCTTTGCATAAAACATCATCAAAGGCTCTCAAATGAATAAAGAGTCAAAAGCCTGCTGTAGATGCGTTAGCTTATTGTAGCTAACAGTTTCCGAAGTGGCAAGCATCACCTCCAGCTGCTACCCCAAAGGACTGGCTCTGCACCATGGTTGATGGGTGTTAACATGGGGAATTCATGCCCCTGGATGGGTGATGAGATGGTTCTCTATGACTCTGCTAATGGGCTGTCTATTAAAGTAACATTGCCATATAAATCACAGCAATGCTTCCATGAAATGCCAGCATGTAAGCACCAAAATTACCTTTGATTAGAGGAGATAGCCTGAAATCATGAAACTGTTTCAGAAAAATTACGGTCTTTATTTTGCCTTACTAATTTAACTGACCTTGATGAAAATGCATCCCATTTTCTTTTAGTGTTGTCCATAGATGTGTTTATCCTATACAGTGAATAGAAATTCGTTTGTGCCCTTTTGTAAAATCCTGTCATTTCCTAGGCTGCCAACAAGATGGAAGAATATGATGAACTCTTGAAGAATATGAAAGTTTGGATAGAAAACACCAACTGCTTGCTAAGAGCAGATGCTCAAAATGACTCTGCAAAAAGCTTACGCAAACGTACTGATGACCTTCAGGTAAGTGTTCATGCAGATATATGGTCTTGTTAGAACTGGTTGTTCTGTACAGACACAATTTTGCATTCTTAAGTCTTACTGACATAAATAATTTACCATTTTCCATAAATTCTTTAAGTGAAAAATAGTTATAGTAGACACTCATGAAATATAGATAGATACTTTTTGGTGTTGGACATATCTATCTTGTGAAGGTGCTGAACAAAATGTATCTATCTTCCAAAAATGTGTGATTGTCTTCTGTTACCCTGCTGTGTGGCTATAATCAGTTTTTACTGCCTGAATATGTATGGTTCTTTCTATATTGTGTGTATGTGATCCAAAAAGGATAAAGTGGTATTTTGGTGTCTGTGTGTTAGATGGAAACTTTGAGGTGGCTGACACACCGGAAGGCTGTGCTGCCATTCAACGAGACCTGGACAGGCTGGAGTGTTGGGTGGAGAAGGAACCTCACGAGGTTCTAAATGGGCAAGTGCAGGGTCCTGCACCTGGGGAGGAACAACCCCATGCACCAGCACAGGTTAGAGGTTGACCTGATAGAAAGCAGAGCTGCAGAGAAAGACCTGGGAGTCCTGGTGGATGACAAATTAACCATTAGCGAGTAATGTGCCCTTGTGGCCAGGAAGGCCAACGGCATCCTGGGGTGTGTTAAGAAGAGTGTGGCCGGCAGGTTGAGGGAGGTTCTCCTCCCTCTTTACTCTGCCCTAGTGAGGCCCCATCTGGAGTCCTGCATCCAATTCTGGGCTCCCCAGTTCAAGAAAGATGAGGAACTACTGGAGAGAGTCGAGCGGAGCATACAAAGATGATGAGGGGACTGGAGCATCCCTCCTACGGGGAAAGGCTGAGGGAGCTGGGGCTGTTTAGCCTGAGGAAGAGAAGACTGAGAGGGGACCTCATCAATGCTTTATAAATATGTCAAGGGCAGGTGTCAAGAGGATTGGGCCAGACTCTTTTTCAGTGGTGCCCAGCGACAGGACAAGGGGCAACGGGCACAAACTGGAACAGAGGAAGTTCCGTCTGAATATGAGGAAAAACTTCTTTACTGTGAGGGTGACAGAGCCCTGGCACAAGCTGCCCAGGGAGGGTGTGGAGTCTCCTTCTCTGGAGATATTCAAAACCCGCCTGGATGCAGTCCTGTGCAGCCTGCTCTGGGTGACCCTGCTCTGGCAGGGGGATTGGACTAGATGATCTCCAGAGGTCCCTTCCAACCCCTACCATTCTGTGATTCTGTGAAGTGAATTGTGATTTGGAAGGCGGTTCTTACTGTATCTTGAAGGTAATTCTGATTGGTAATTTCAAGAATCAAATGTTTGTAATATTATAGGGAAGATGAGGGCCAGGCAAGTGTCAAGAGGATTTCTGGCAATTTTGTGCTTGAAATTTGAGTTTTCTATACGTCCACTCCTTGGCTTAGGCCAAGAGAGAAAGTTGATGCTCTGAACATAGATTTTTGTATTAAAACTAATAAGAATTCCTTACACAAAGTAGCTGATTTTTCTGGACTTATATGTTACAGAGCACGTAGCCACAATGGGGAGATTGTGATTTCCAAAATCTGTGAATGTTTTTGTGACAAAAGCTTATTATCTCCTGCGTTTGTGGTTTGGAGCATTTTATGTGTTCTGGGCTGGGAAACTAGTGGATTTGGAAATGCACCCAAGGCTTGCATTAGAGTTGAGACATGCATTCACTCCTTTCCTTCAGTGGATCACAGGCATTTCTTGCAACCCTCACTGTTCTTCATGAAGACATTCGCTGTAATTAATCCAAAAGCTCATCCAGTTAGCTGCAGGAGATGGGAAGAATCTTCCCATCATGCACAACTGGCCAGATACTTTATGGAGCATTTTGTTACATCTGCTGTCTGCAGGCTGGTGCACAAAAACCCCTTTTCAGGTGTCTAGCTGACATGTACTTGGAGTCAGCCTGACCATAGCACAGGAGCTGGAGAGGAATCTTCTCCAGCATCTCATACTTTTTTTTTTTTTTTTTTTTTTGGGGGGGGGGTGGGGGGGATGGACACAACCTCTCTGAGTTTGAAATCTTCCTCTTCATGCCTTTTGTCATGCTCATGTAGACTTATTTTATCTAATTGATTCCCTTAAAATCATGGCATGAGTGTCTCAGTTTTCTGCCTCCAGGATGCAGCAGTTCAGTTCCCTTAGGAGTGAAGTGTTTTAGTCTGAACTAAGCTTTTGGGAATATATGCAATGGTCAATCACATACAGGAAATTAAAACTGATTGCCTCTGGTCCTAACCTCTTTGAAACTTTCATGTTCACTATTGATGGATCAAACTAAGCTCTTATTTTGTCTCCAGATGGCTTTGGAAGACTCAGAGCAAAAGCAAAATCTTCTACACAGTGTTTACTTGGAGCTGGAGGAGCTAACACCAGTCTTTGAAACAGACAGTGTAATGCAACAACTAAATGAAATAGATGATCAAGTAGCAACTTTACAGCATGAGATAGCAGAGACTCTTCCACAGATCCAGCAAGTGGCTGATGTAAGTTTGGGTGATCTATAAGTGCCTTTTAACAGAGCTTCATCATACGTTATGAAATACAGCTTATATTGCCTACATAGAAAAAAGGTGTGCTGGTTTTAGTAGGTGTGCCAAGTGAGGAAATTAATTGTTTCAAAACAAACCATCAGAAGGTGTTTGGTATCTAATTAAGCTGTAAAGTTTATGAATATTGATGAAAACTCCTTGTTTAGGAGGAGAAATGCAGGGCTTGTTGACTGGCAAATTAAAAGGGCTTATCTTGCTGGAGGGTAGGGCTCCTATTCAGAGGCACCTGGGCTGACAGAAACCTCATGAAGTTCAACAGAGACAAATGCAAAGTCCTGCACCCAGGAGGGAACTTATCCAAATACCAATACAGGCTGGGGGCCAACCAGCTGGAAGGCAGCTTTGCCAAAAGGGTTGGTGGTCCTGGTGGACAAGCTGATCATGACACAGCAGCATGGCCTTGCAACTAGAAGGCCAACAGCATCCTGGGCTGCCTGACCAAGAGTGTAGCCAGGAGGCCCGTGGGAGCGATCTTTCTTTTTGGCACCTGTGAGATTATATGTGGATACTGTGCTCAGTTTTAGGTTTCCCACTGTAAGAAAGACACAGACATACCCGGAGTGAGTCTAGGAAGGCCACCAAGGTGGTTGGGGGCCTGTAGCACAGGATGTAGGAGGAAAGGCTGGGAAACCTGAGTTGTTCAGCCTGGAGAAGTGACAGCACAGGGATGGGGGAGCAGGTATTACTGCTGTCTACTGCTACATAATGGGAGACTGTCATGGTTTAATCCCAGCTGGCAATTAAGCACCACGCAGCCGCTCGCTCACTTCCCCCTGGTGGAATGGGGGAGAGAGTCCGAAGAGTAAAAGTGAGAAAACTCGTGGGTTGAGATAAAGACCGTTTAATAGGGAAAGCAAAAGCCATGCACGCAAGCAAAGCAAAACAAGGAATTCATTCACTGCTTCCCATGGGCAGGCAGGTGTTCAGCCATCTCCAGGAAAGCAGGGCTCCATCACAAGTAATGGTTACTTGGGAAGAAAAACACCATCACTCCGAATGTCCCCCCCTTCCTTCTTCTTCCCCCTGCTTTACATGCTGAGCATGACATCATATGGTATGGAATATCCCTTTGGTCAGTTGGGGTCAGCTGTCCCAGCTGTGTCCCCTCCCAACTTCTTGTGCCACCCCAGCCTCCTCACTGGTGGGGTGGGGTGAGGAGCAGACCAGGCCTTGACTCTGTGTCAGCCCTGCTCAGCAGTAATGAAAACATCCCTGTGTTATCATCAACACTGTTTCCAGCACGAATCCAAAACACAGCCCCATAGTAGCTACTGTGAAGAAAATTAGCTCTATCCCGGCGAAAACCAGCACAGTGACTATAGACAAGATAGAGCCAGACTCTTCTTCGGGTGTGCAGAGAAAAGATGAGCAGTAACAGACCCAAATTATAACAAAGGAAATTCCATCTACATATTAGGAAGGATTTTTTTTTTGCAGTGAGGTTGGTCAAACACTAGATGAGGGGCCCAAAGGGGGGTAAAATCCCCGTCCCAGGAGATACCCAAATCTCATCAGGATCAGGCCCCAAACGACCTGCTCTGACAGGCACCAGAGACCTCCTGAGGTCCCTTCCAACCTGTTATTCTGTGACTCTGTGTCCATGAGAGTTCAGAAGCAGCTCTACTGTATGGGGATCCATTTTCCATCTGACCTAAGACCCTTCATATAGGAAGCTGCAACTGTGTAATTAGACCAGTTTCCTACGCTGATAACTATCACCCCTGGAAAAGTGTCTTGTCCCTACTGGTAATTTATAATGTGACTTTTCAAGGATATTTCAATTCTGTATTCAGGGTTGAAAACAGACCAGGTGACCTTAGATACTTAATTCCTCCAGAAGTTATGATGATATGTAATTTGTAATAACTAGCCTTTTGATTGGTAGCATCCGTTAACATATCCTGCATATGCTGCACTTGTTTTTCAGTATTTCTTTTTAAATTTAGGTGAAAGGCAGGAATGCAAGCTGGCTTTGTATTTGCACTATCTACAAATATTCTCTTTGTTCCCAAATCCTAGGAATTGGATGCCATTGAATCTCATGTAAAAGTGTTTGAGAAGGACATTGCCAAAATGAAGACAATCCTCTCATCAGAAGATCTGTTAGAATTTTCTCCTAAAGACCAACTTAAACATGGACAGGTCCGTGAAAACTCCAATATAGGCTTTTTTCCCTATATATTTGTGCATAAGTTAGCATAAATATGCTTTCACAAGCATAAGGCTGTTTTGTGACTGCAAACTTCCATGAAAAAGTTTTTAGCATATGACTTTGAAATGTTAGTAGCCCATAAATTCTAACTCTCGGGTCAAAGATTGAAAGTATTATTTCAGTCATGATTTCGGCTACATGTTTCTACAGTAGCAAGTAGTGCAATCGAAGAGGAGCACATTGGTAGGACAACACAGTTGGTGCAGAGGACCTGATATCTGTGTTGTATGTGTCTTGGGGGCTTACTTTGGACTGATCCTGTAGAACAGACATCCATTAGTGGCAGGGTGTCTTCAGAGGCTTTTCTGGAGAGTATCTTCTGCTTTAGTTTTATTTGAAAGGAATCCAGTTTGCATGGTCCGAGTCAACTGCTCAATATAAACCCTAAGCTGAGACTGTTGGGAGATCCCTTCAAGACGCAGAGTCATGGTTTGAATGAAAACATTGGAAATTAAAGCACTATTGAGCTCATGTCCATAGAGAACTCGAGTACATAAATTAAGCATATGTTGTCAGACATACCTGCCATATTTGAGGGTCTCCATTTTTGGAAAGTTTATGGCCTGACTTTCAGAGACACATGCTGCACATCACTCTACTTAGCATCAAACAGTAAGTAATCTGAAAGTCTGAAAATCAGGCCTTATTTTTCCAAAAATGGAGGCAAAATTTCACCGGTGTTTCTGGAAAACGTAGGCTGGAGTGACTTACCATAAAACCATTTCATCATGCAGGGACTTACTGCAAAGACACCTTGGCCAGGTGGTTTTCCTTTCTCTACTTGAGTGAAGTAAAGCAAAGCATTGTGGTGTCTTTCCTTTTATACCACATGAAGTCCACATTAGCTGACTGAAATGCAAAAAGCATGGGTTCAGTTTCAGGGGACGCATAAAAATGTCATCATACCTCTCATAGCTTTATTATCCAGAGAACGATTTTGTAATGGCTACATTATATGGAAAAACTAAAATAATATTTCTTCTGGAAAATAATGTTCACCTACTTCCTTATTTTAAATTGAAGCCTGGATAGTACACTAATAACAAAAAATTCCTGATACAGGCTGCTTATGAATGAGAGAATAAGCATAGAATCATAGAATCATAGAATAGTTTGGATCTTCCTGAGAGAGAATTTAACAAAAATATTAGTAATTAAAAGGCCAGAGGTGGTTTCTATTTATATTTTTTTCATCTGAAGTTCCCAACTGAATGAGGTCTCAGTAGGATTTCATATTTCTTTAGGAGAACCAAGAAGTTGTGAGTTGGTATTGCCATTCTGTCTTTCCTAAATTGGTCACTGCGTCTTCCATAAAACATGTATTGTGGTATGAAACTGCACATTTCTGTTCATCCAAAACTGATAAAGCAGATTGTAAACTGTGCATCCACTTGGGGTGTTGTGATATGAAATGCTGTCTTTAACAGGAAAGCCATCTTCAGAGGTTTCTCCTGGCTTCCATCCTGGTTCATCATCTCAGCTATGTTGATAAGACTGTTTATAGGACCATCATAAAATGGCTAGCTTTAACATAAGACATTTCATGGCTGGTTTGCAGCACAAAAAAAGAAAAACCTGAGTTTTCTAGAGTGACATCAAAGGGTTTGCACCATTTTTTTTAACAGTCTTCACTACCAAAGATGGGCTACTTTGAAATGACATGCTTAGTAAATAGTAACTAATCTGAATGTGACCCTTTTTTTGTCACTGTGCAAACTTTATGTATGTATATGCAGAAAAAGCAGAATTGTAAATGTAAGTTATATCTTTCAACTGCTTTAGACAATCTCACCACGGATTTTCACTTATTTGTTCCAAGATTAAAATATTCTTCCTTCTTAAATGGGAAACTCACCAAAGAGAACTTTTGCACATCATGACAGTAGTATAAATTTCCAGTGTTGATTTTTCCAACTCAGTGTCACATCCATCATCTGTCCTGGATCCTAATAGGTTATACTTGACCATGTTGGTCCCATGCAGAAGACCATTGTTCGTATACAGTCCTATGAAGAAGCACTTCAGCTACCAGGGGTGAAAATGCAACCTTTCTCAGTCTTCCAGAGAGCAAGACAACTCTTGAGAGAATTGAAGAAATTAGAAAAAATTACTAGGGAACAAAATGACCTACTGGAGGTAATTGATTTTTTCTTTTTTTTACTGTCACCTAAACCACCTTTATTTTATAATTTTGATCACTAGACAATACTGTTTTTACAGGCATATAGTACACCTACTACGTCTTCTATGTAATGGCTTGGGGATTTATTTTGTTCTGTTTTTTGCTGTGTAATTTGATACTACAGCAAGACACACTGGATAGGCTTGAAATTCATTTCAGTTTTCCAATTCAGTCACAAGTGACACCATGTGTTTTAGCATATTGTAGAAGAAATGAAGGCCCAAGTGTCTTATGACCCAGGTTTGCACAACTGATGATTGAAGTCCAGTGTTATATGCAGGTGCTCACATCTGCAACGTTCAAGGCCTTAAACTTATCTTGAACATGGAAATTCTTTGACAGCCATTAGATAGCAGTTGCTGACAATCAACAGCAGAAAGTCTTTTACTAAAGATGATCTTCCCAAATCAGTGAGCCAGGAAAGTGGCCATTTTCTACTACTGTCACTTGGTTAATTCATTGTTTTGAGGCAGGCCAACTCCTGCCCTCAGAAGGTCCCATGCAAGGATGTGTCTGCATAAGTGAACATGTGACAGGGGGCTTGGAGATGCTGTTGGCCAGACCAGGTTTGGAAACAGAAGTGATATAACAGCATCGATGTGACACACGGCTATAGGAGAAGGCAGTGCCAGCAGAGTCAGTGAGCATTAACTCATGGGCAGTATGAGTTATGAAACAGCTATGCTGGCTCCAAACCTGAAGTAGTATCTCTGCAGCACTTCACTGAGCAATGTGGTTATACCAGCTCAGGGAGGTTTTAATTCAGGGATATCTGCGTCATGCTCCATTGCCCAGGGTAGATATACTTGGAGGCAATCTGGAGTTTGGTTATGCATGTTCCCACGTCAGTAGAGGTATGAAAATTCTCATGTGACTCATCCATTTCTCAGCAGGATGATAGCAGGACCTAGAAAAATGATACAGTATCTTTGCTGATTTGGTTTTCCAAACCTATTACAGTAAAGCAGAATGCTTTAGAACATCTAACTTCTTACTGGGCATTTCGGAGGCCAGGCAGACACAAGCGGCAGCTAAAATGTGAATGTCCATCTTTGATTTTCAGTTTGAGAAATTAAGAGCACCACACCAAGAGAAAAACTCAAACATGCT
The DNA here is from genome assembly GCA_009819775.1 of Phoenicopterus ruber ruber. NCBI lineage: Eukaryota > Metazoa > Chordata > Aves > Phoenicopteriformes > Phoenicopteridae > Phoenicopterus > Phoenicopterus ruber. The sequence goes on from CM020219.1 coordinate 8,951,837, forward strand.
ACATGACTAATGCGTGCTTGGAGTTCGGAAAAGAGCAATGACTATGTGAGATCTGTATGATCCCTATGATTTTTTTTTTTTTAGTCCATATAGTTTCTTATGTCTGAAAAATGGATGTGGTAAAACGTACCTTTTTCACAGAGTTACCAGATTAAATACTTGAGAATTTTCAAAACACTTTAAAACCATCAGAAACAGGGTGCTTTGCAATTATAAAGTGTTATCATGAGACTTCTAACTGGTTTATGTGGAGCATTAGGTCAAGGTTTAGATTCTCCTCCTTTTTGAAACAGCTGTAACCTTTTTTACTCAGCATTTGCCTTTATCTTATAGGCATCCAGCAATCTGTAGCTGAGTGAAATTTCTTTGTGAGAAAACAGATTGGAAAAATTGCAATTCTTGGCAGCTACAATATCAAACTGTGCAAAAAAGATTTTCCAGTCCAGTTGAATGGGTTGAAAGCAGCAGTACTACAATATAAGTCTAGCACCAGCTAAGACATAACAAAGGACGAAGCTATTAAAGGATGCATTCTGAGTGCTGCATTAGAAAGGTAGTAAGTATCCTGATAGAGAGGAAAGCAAATGGGAGGCAAGCTTCCTGTACAAATATATACATAGTTAGTTTTTCCTGAGGATTAGTTTTGAAATTTTAGTGTTTGGATGTGTTTCCCCATATCTTGCTATCTGTGATGCAATAGGATATTGCACTAGTAACTTTTGTATAATTAAGTTGCAGTGTAACACCTGAAAAAGTATAACAGAAACAAAACCTGCAACAGGTAGTGTAAATGCTTTGGGGCAGGATTTTAGGTGACTTAGATCTGTGTTGAATGTTGCCCTCTGGTTTTTATTATGGCCTGTCAAGTACCACACCTAGCACTACCTAAATAACTTCATGAGGAAGAGGAGCTGGAAGCCACAGCTGCTTCTACCGGTTTTATGTGCAAGAGAGGGGCAGTATTTGCATATTTGATGATTTACTGTGCTCATTTTTAGTAAGCTCTTCCATAACAAATACAATGCCTGCCTGCACGTACACTATGGGCAGGTGAGCCTTTTCCATGGGTAGGTCTTCTAATATTACGACAATATGAAAAGTAAAGAGCAAATGTTAAGCAGGAAATAACTCAAAAGAGAGGCAACACTTCTAGGAAGAGATTCCGTCCCACATATATGGCATAATTTATGTTATATTAGGAAAAGGATTAAATAAGATTTTTTTGCCCCTCAGTGGAAGGCAGGGAACAGACAAGTTATCTTCAGGCAAGTGGCTATATTCACATATTGGCCTGTGACAGAAGACATTGGAGTCTGTATACAAAATATTCAGATTCTTTAGTTAGTCAAGGAAATTTGAGGCAGTATGCATTTTACCTATTACTAAACAGTCCTATTCATGTGGAAGAATGTCTCTTTTAGAAGGCCTTTTAGTTTCTCATTAAAACTGAGCAGGAGAAGACCTACTGGTTTTTTTCCTCCTCTGATTCTTTAGCTATGGCATTAAGATTATAGGCCACAATTAAATATCTTCCTCTCCAATTTGCATTTTTTTTTAAGTGGGGAAAATATATTTTTCTTCCTTTTAAAATCTGTAAGTAAAAAACCAATCATTTAGAACCTTACTAGTTTGCGTTTTACTGAGAGGGAGCGCTACTGTGAAGAAGTGACTGAAGAAACGGCACTGTTACTGTTCATAGCAGGAGAGACTCTTTGCTCTGAAGGGCAGAGTCTGTGCACACTTTGCCGAGAGATTTTTCAACCTGTCAGGCTGTTCAGGTGCTGCTGTCAGCAGAGTAGGTTCAAGGCTGTTGACAATAGGCTGCATTTTCTTCATTACCTTTTGCAGACACCTGAGGAATAGTCCTTAGATATTTTTTGGTTCTCAGCCCACAGGTCAGAAAACACAGAGCCACCAAATGTTCTGCAAATTAACTGTTTTCACAAAATATTCTGATTTGTAGATGTAACAATTTCTTAATTACCTGAGACATGGTGACAGGCTGTGGCTGACAAACATGAGCAATGTGTGTGGGGAAATTGCCGATTTCTGCATGAACAGTAAAGCATGGGGGTTGATGAGATTTTGCTGTCACTGTCAAATAGGTATAAGTGAATTTGGCTGTTTATAACATATAATGTATTTTCCTATAAGTCATGTAAGAAGAGGAAGCTCACACAAAGTGGAAATACTTATCATTTTTATAGGAAATATTCAAATTGTCAGATACTGCGGTTGGCTTATCCTCTGAGCTGCAGTGTCTGCCTGGCGTACAGCACAGTTCACTTTTGGTCAGTGCAGAACTAGCTCGCAGTAAAGACCTGAGCACCAGTAAAAACCAGGTAGGCTTTCTAACTTGATATGAAACCCTGTAATTTCTCTTTTTTTTTTTCCCAACCTGTTCTAAATTGTAGTGAATGTGATTAAATATGCTCCATTTGCATTTTAGAGCCAAATTCATGGCTTTACTCTGGAGTAAGCAAAGATGTGCTCCTAGGCAGAGTACTCCACCGTACTTCTACTGGTAGATCAGTTTGTTTGTCTTTAGCAAGTGAAAAACAAACTTTGTGAGGATAGGGTTGCGCAAAGTTAGCAGAACAAACACGGTTTCTTTTACATGTAACTACAGATGCAGAGGAGGCTTCAGTACTCTTCAGTACTAGTTTGTTGCATTACTGACTAGTTTGTTTCTGTACTAGTTAATTCAAACTGATTTATGAGAATTACTATTTCACAGGAAGCTGTAAAGAAAACAGAAGAATGTGAGCAAGAAATTGAAAAGTTGAAACAATTCTTAAAGAACCACTTGGTTGAAATATCACATGAAGATCAACCACTGGCTCAGAAGACTCATTGTCCAGAGGTGGGTTTCATTGTTTTCTCTCTCATGTCTGTTACTAATCCTGACTAACACTAATCATGATGATGCAGAGCACTGAGAAATAGCATTGTGCTTCTCCTCCCCACCATAGTCAAGCAGGCAATTGAATGCCATGGTGTGAGTACGCATATGTAAGTCAGCATATACTAAGAGATATTACAATTAATATTAGTTTGCGAGTTGGGTATATCTTTCATAATATAGTCCTTACTGACTTTGATGTGTCATTTGTACCTATATCAACTTCTAAAAAAAATTTAGAGTGCTGTTTTCATGACAGCTGTTTTGGTGAAACAATATGCAGCACTGGTAGCTTGTCTGTGCTCAGCATCCTGCTAATGTTGCTGAGGTAACAGCTTGGGATAGTGCATAAGGAGAGAACTGAGGCCATTTCTGATCACTGACCGTGCAATGGTACTTCTGGTGATTCTGGTTCGGGTTAGATTCTTTAGACTCCTTTCCTCGTCCTCACTGCCACACTGTGTTTTCATCAACTGATAAACGTGTTGCTTTTCTCCCTGCAGTCGACTGCTTTCTGTAATGGATGAATTGATTATTTAATGCAAAAATAAGATGTGTTTTAAGGGCAGCACTGCAGAAGTCAGGAAACGACTAATTGAGTGTAATAACTATTTATAAAGTGCCTCTGAAATGCTCAGCTTTTTACAGTCAGTCACAAGAAAGTTAAAACACATACATTGTACTTGCCTAATAACTATAATCACTCGGTAGGCTCCTAAGCACATAGCTGTTCTACTTTCAGGTGATTGGATGTTGGAGGCTTGATGCTAGTACTAAGAATGACTCATTTCCTGATTCTTGTTTTTGTCTTTGAGTGTAGGACTTTCTGTTTAATAGCTCTTGTTTTAGAAGAAAACCTCTTTCACAACTGTAACATTTCATGAATAGAAGTGGGCAATGGAATTGCCCATCTTACTGAGGGGCTTCAGATGAAGAAGTGATGTTAGTAAAGATTTGGTTTCTGAGGAGGTTTTTGGCTAGTTAAGCTTGCAAGGCTGTAGCTGGTAAATGTATGCTGTAAAGTCTCCTCCTGCAATGAAACAAATAGAAACACTGTTCTTAATGGACATGTATAAAAATATGCCAAATTATCATGGATGGCTGTTTCTTCATTCCAATGCCTTTTTCTTGCCTCTACCTTTGGAAGATTTTACCTTGTGTTTTTGAGTGTACAAAAGGAAAAAACGTCCTTGTCTGAGCAGAGTGCCCATGTCCTTTGAACATTTGCTGGGATTCCTGCCTCTACCTTCCCAGTCATGCAGCCACACTGGCATTATTAACAGAAGAAGCTGTAGTCGTGACAGAACCGGCAGTCTTACTGCTTTCCTTTGTCACAGATTATTACTTGCATAGCGTTATTCATACCATGATAGAGCATGGTGTGGAATCAATGCTGTTATTATTTCAAGCCCAGCATCAGATTGAGCGCAGTGTGCAATGGGATATTTAGCCATGTTTCAGTTTTCTGAGCAAGCAACAATGCTTCAAAGAGCTTTAGCACTTTCAGTAATGAAAGGAGTGGGGCATTTTATTCCTTGCTTATTCTTCTTACTCTTGTTATTTGTTGTGCTTTCTTTGCTCACCTGGAGACTGGGTAGTAAGGAGAGGCCTTAGCAGAAAGGTCTAAGGGCAGAACTCCACCTAGAGCAGTAGTCATTGCCAGGGAGGAAACTAAGACAGATTTATTTCCCCTTTTGTTAGTGCAGAGTTACTTGGGTTATTGTTTAATCCCTGCAGAACATTAAGTATTTTCCTTGTACTTTGTTGGGGACCATTGCTCCCAATATCACATTCAGAGACATGGGATAGTTTTGTCCATAGCCATGTCACTAAAACCCACCGAATGGTTTGTGTTTCCTTCTTATAGGCCAGCTTCGGCAAAGAAGACTCAGCCCTGAGCTACCCTTATTGCTGTCTTTGCCCTCATCAAGGCTATCCCAATTGTTTTGTGTCAGGTTTCCAGAGAAGGTAGTTGCAAGTAACATCACCTGCTGTGACACACAGAGCAATGTAACCCAGCTGCATTCCCTCTGTCCTGAAGGAAACTCGTATTCCCATGGCTATGCAGGACCTAGTCAGAATTAGTTATCCAACCTTTCACATTTCCTTCCAGAGTGCCAACTTTTGCATTACAGGCGGCAAGTGCTGTCCTGAGCTGAATCTGTTGCTGCTGTTTTGCATGTATCTGGGCATCTCCTACAGTGACAATGGGGAACTGTCCCAATGCCTTGAAAAAGGAAAAAGGGCAAATAGCCCCAGTCCCAGTAAGATGCATCCCTGGTATCATTGTTACATTACTGTTTGGTTAAGTAAGAAAAATGGATGCTTACAGATATTGTTGCTCCTTAGGGAGAAATGGAAGCTGTCAAAGAAGAAATCATAAAGCTGTGCCAAAGAAAGGAAGATATCCTTACCGGGATGAAGAACTCAATGTCTGAGCTTCACCAGCGCTTACAGCAAGAAGTGCCTGAATCAGGAGATGAACCCACAGCCTCTGTATTAGCACAAAGTGACTTCATTGGGACTGATGTTTCTGGTCAGCAGGTAAGTGGAGCACCACATTGTGATCACTTGAGAGGCAAAGAGGGAAGGTAAATAACCCTTCCTCCTCCAGGAGGAGTGGCATGTGAGAGCGGAGCACCCCTGCAGCTGTGAATCAATACTTCTTCTCCTTCCCTTTGTGCTTCCAAATGGTCCCAGAAGGACTGAGTATGATGCATGTCTAGGAGAAGGCGGGAAAGAGGTGTGCCTCTGGTTTTTTTTAGCATGAGCAGATCCAACATGAAGTTTTCATCAAGCAATCAACAGCAAAGTGCTCAATGTGTAATTTTGTTCATAATCAATTGTTCTGGGATTTTGAGATTTGTCCCAATTATAGCTGTGATGTTGAAACATTACAGCATAGAGAAAAGTCCCAATTTTCAGAGGTGCTTAGTACCTGCAGCTTTCAATTACCTTAATGTAGGGTGGCAGATATTCAGTGCTTCTCCAAAAGCGGACCCCAAGTGGTAACTTTCTTCTGGTTTACAGGCAGAAGAGAAGATGCTTGTACTGTTCTTGTAATGAATAATTGAGCTGTATCTTTGTGTGTATTTCTGTAGCTGAAAAAAAGAGGAATGATGTCTCTTCTACCTTCCTTAGATGAAGAATCAGAAGACTCTTCTTTCCACAGCCAGGTGAGTTCAGTATATATCTTATATATATACAGCTGTATATGTAAGATACAAGATTTTGGTACAGGACAAATTATGAAAAACGTGTAAATCCAAAATACTTCAGAACAAATTGAATTATCTGTTATCGCTCCAAGATACTAGGAAATTACACTTGAGCCAGCCTACCAATATGACAATACCAATATTACACAGCACCTTGTACTGTGATGTGTGATTCTGCTTTTGGTGGGATTGCTTATACAGCAGTACCCGCTTTATGGAAGTGTTAGTGGCAAAATGTGGGCCTAAATACTAATGTTTATTTGTGGGAGGGTGCGATTCAGACAGAATTAGACAGCCTCTGAAGTGCTAAAACTTAAAAGAAACAACCAAAATGCTTTGTATGTTTGAGCTTAAGAAAAAAAGGGCATGATCAGACTATTGGGAATGAAGTTAAGATAGGTTGGATTTCTGGGAGAATGGGAGAAAATGGGAGACACTGCTCAACAGGTTGCTCTGAATGTGGGGAGTCTGAATGCCCAGGTGAACTGCAGAGGAGCAAAACTGGGAGTAAAGTTCCATCATAAAGTTAATAGCTTTTGGAAAAACCTTCTGCACGCTTTCCTGCACCCTAGAGACTAAATGAGATGTATTTGAATGAAGTCAGAATTGTGCAGAAGTGCTGGTGAGCTTGTAGCCTTGCTACCTGCTTGCACAGCAGTTCACAGACTGCCTGGGCTGGTAGAGACCAGCTACTGTCATCTGCATCTCCTGGGAGGGACTGTGGCCTCCACCAAGTTTTGAAGAACCTCCATTTCTCTGCCGTCCTCACTATAGATATTAATTATCCTTTTTGCTACATCCTTGCAAGAAAAATCAAAAGGAAATGTGGCAAAGAGGTGATAGAGTTTTGGAGGGGTTGCTTTAGGCTAGGCAAGTATGGAACTCAATGGCTAGACAGTGCGAAGAAGTCCAAACAGCTTGAATAGAGGTGGTTTCTTACCATGCTGAGCCAAGCACTTCAAGGTTTTTGATTCTGCACCTTCATTGGTGCAGTTTTCTTTACATACATGACTTTTTAGGGGACAGGACAGGAGAAAGATTGTTTCTTGTTTGTTTTTTTTTTTTAAATAGTATGAAAAAAATGAGGATACTCTGAGGTCTCTAGAGAAAACTATCAGTGTCATCCAGCTGCCATTCATCTTGCAGCAGAGCTATAGAGCAAGGGAAGGGGTGGGATTTGGGAAACACAATAAAGATAGATAAACAGCGCAGAAATAGAGCAAAGTGTTACTAAAGGTTTGCAGTAATTTACATTGCCTGAAGGAATATCTGAGCTTCCTGTTCACAAGCTAATGCTGAGCTGTTACTGCTTTCAAAGGGAAGTACCACCACAGAGAAAGATGCAAGCTTTTGGCCTTCAGAAAGAGGTGACGAAAGGCACAAGGAAGACAGCGCAACCTCCTGGTCTTCTGGTACCTTGTCGGATGGCATCGTTCAGGTACTGCACTGAGATTTATCTTCACGGGGATGGGAACTCATCTTTGTGGAAAAGATCTGCACAAGTCCTAGGTATTGCTGAAGTCTGCAAAGCAAGAGAACTGTAGAAATGCAGGACATGATGGCCTTACTCAGATCCTCAGTCTTCCATATCACCCTAAATCTTACTATTTAAAAGTCTCTTTTCCTGTTGCACATATTGGTTGGACTCAATGACCTTAAGGGTCTTCTCCAACATAAGTGATTCTATGATTCTATATTAATTTCTTCTAGCCTGACAAAAACCCCAAAGATAGAAATGCACATTTGGTAGCAGCAATTTGTTTCACTAATTCCTGGAAAGGCTGTAAAATGTGCATTTTCTTGGGGGATGATTTGTGGAAGAGGTTCTCTTTGTACATGAGAAGATCAGCATCTAAGACACCCAATCAGCTACAATTTTGGTGGCATTCTGCTCTGTTCTTCATGGTGTCTCAATAATGTTGTGATAGCTGCAGTTGTTTGTTTCTGTATATCAATGTTACAGGCATAGGAGTACTTCTCTCTGTGAATACTCTTGGGTCAGGACCGCTATAGGTTGAGTGGCTGCTGCCCTTTGAGGCTTCTCAAGCACAACAAGGCAATAATCCTAGAATCATTTAGGTTGGAAAAGACCTTTAAGATCATTGAGTCCAACCATTAACCTAACACTGCCAAGTCCACCACTAAACCATGTCCCTAAGTGCTACATCTACGCTACTACACCTCTACGCTAATAATGGTACAAATACTTCCACTGTTGCCTCTCTCTCTACAGGATGCTGATGAGATAATGGAATCACACAGTAAACATGGTGAGGAAACATCTATGCAAACTGTGCAGAGCATTGAAGGCCCTGGCACAGGTGATGGCAGTCAGGCTATGGTGAGTTTGAAGGCCTCTGAAGTAGGCTGAACAAGGTGACCTTCTAAGCTCGTTGTACAACCTACCTAGTGGGCAGAGGCCCTGTTTCATTACGGTTATGCTACCGGAGTTTGTTGCAGTATTTATCATATGGTAGGATACCTATAACCCTTTGTGGGCCTCTTCATATTGCTGCTTTGGGTGATAATAAATACATTTTGATTTGCTCCTTGAAAATGCAATTTCCTAGGGAACAAAATGGAGTATTTTCAGGAAGTAAGATGCTGGCATTCATACAGGCATGAATGGAGGGGTTCAAGTGATGTAAACATACATCAACTATGGGATTTTAAGTGGCAGTTAAAGGAGAAATTAAGGAGATTGACACTCCTATATGTTGCTGCTTTGTGGAAGGCATGCGCAGGCTAAGGGAGGAGTGAGCAGCAGCCTGTAGGTAATATACAAAAGAGCGTATGGAGACAGAGATGAATGCTCCGGGAAGACCAGGAGCAGCAGACTGGTAGCAGAGCAGCCTCAGTGCTACCTGGGTTTAGAGTGTGTAAGAAGACAGAATCCGTCATTGCCTGGGGCAGGAGCAGGCTCCCAGGTCACTTTGTGTCCCATTCCTCCTGACTCCTTCCATCATGTTTAAACTTTAATGTATAGTTAAAAAAACATAGAAAACTATTAAAACCCAGGCAGCAGCACAATATATTCTGTATTGGTATTATAAGAAATAGCCTCATTTTAGTGTATTATATATGATGTAATTGTATGCGTGATCTCTCTGTGTTTTTTCTCTCTGCTACACTGTGATGCTGTGGGTCTCTGCATGTGCAGGACATGTCTAAGCTCCCTTTTCAGCCACAGGAGATGTAGTCACTGCCATACCCAAGCACAGTTAGCAGTTCAGCTGAGCTCACGCTACTTGTCTGTGTTAGGCTGAGCTGAACCTCTGGCTGCACTGAGTAAATCTCCAGTGAGGATAATGGGAATTTAGACACCTATATTCAAGAGACTTAACCTCCAGCTGAACGTTTTGGGTTTCCAGGAGCCTTACAAGACAACATACTCCCTCCTGGCACCTCTGTGTGCCACCACTGTGTTTTGTCAGCGTCTTCCCTTCAGAGGCACCCACAGCCTGTCGGACCCAGTGATACAAAAGTTCAATGGAGTGATTTCTTGAGCCGGACACGGCGGCTCTGTGGTCTGTGGAGAGAGTACTGTCAGGCTGTGAGCCAGGGTCCTTGTCTCCTCAAGCAGACAGGTTTCTTAGAGAAGGTCTTCTTTCCTCAAACCACACCAGACAGCTTTTTTGCTTGCAACATCTTTTCCACTTCAGTGTTTTGCTACACTGTGACATTTCCATATGCTACACAGCTCCCTGTAGTGAGTGATTTTTTGTTTAATATTTTTTTTTGTTAAATGATTTATTTACAAGATCAATTACTATTTGGAGACAGGAAGACGTTTATTTTTATAAATGGTAAATCTTATCTGTTTTCCCTAGAGGTGTGTGTATGTGTTGAGATTTATGAAGTCGATTATATATATGTTCTCAATTTAGAGCTTAACTGCATGCTAAAATTAAATAATTCCTACTGTCTTAGTGATTGCTAAATGATACCCTTGCCTCCCTCTGGCATGTTGTCCCTCCCATGCAAACATTCCTGCTTCCAAATTCATTTATAGCAGTCTAAAACACAATTTAGGATTCAGAAAAACGTTTGAATTACTGGACAAGGAAGAAAAGACGGGTTATAGTTGTAGGTGACTACCTTCTGAGGGGAACAGCGGGTCCAATATGCCGGACAGACCCTCCTCTTAGGGAGGTCTGCTGCCTCCCTGGGGCCTGGGTTAAGGACATCACTAGGAAACTTCCTAGTCTGGTACTGCCCTCGGCCTATTACCCGTTACTGCTCTTCCATGTGGGTGGCGATGAAGCCACAACACATAGTCCAAGGGCAATCAAAAGAGACTGTTGGTTGGTAAGGGAATCTGAAGCACAGGTTATTTTTTCCTCTATCCTTCCAGTTGCGGGCAGCGACATTGGAAGAAACAGAGGGGCCCAGTCTATTAATACGTGGCTCCGTGGCTGGTATCACCACCACAATTTTGGATTTTTCTATAATGGGATGGCCTACACAGCACCAGGCCTGATGGTGTCGGATGGGATTCACCTTTCTCAAAGTGGGAAGAGGATCTTTGCTCACAAGCTAGCGGGGCTCGTTGACAGAGCTCTAAACTAGACTTGAAGGGGGAGGGGAATAACATCAGGCTTGCCCATGACAAGCTGTGGGACAACACGCCAAGTTTAGAGGGACAAGGTGCTAGCAAGGACCCTCAGCCTGTTGCTCTGAGACGTGCTTGCTACGCTGCAGCACACTTGAAGTCTTATGGAGATGAGTCAGGGGCTCCTGAGGTAACAGTAGCCAACAGGGAAACACCAGTGAAAGACCTCAAAGGAATTAAGGGGTGTTCCTCTAAGAAGGTGACATGGCTGACAGCTCAGCTGAAGGGCCTCTACATCAATGCACGCAGCATGGACAACAAACAGGAGGAGTTGGAAGCCATCATGCTGCTAGGAAGCTACGACCCACTTGCCATTACTGAAACTTGGTGGGACAAATCCCATGACTGGAGTGGGGCTATCGATGGCTACAGGCTGTTCAGAAGGGACGGGCAAGGAAGGAGGAGTGGAGGAGTTGCCCTCTATATCAAGAAATGGATAGAGTGTGAGGAGCTATCTCTGAAGAATAGCCACGTGCAGGTTGAAAGCTTATGGGTAAGAATTAGAGACCAAGGCAACAAAGGGGACCTAGTGGTTGGGGTCTACTACAGGCTGCCTGATCAAGGGGAGCCTATTGATGAAGCCTTCTTACTCCAGCTACAGGAGGCATCGCACTCTTGTCCTGCTGGGGGACTTCAACTACCCCAACATCTGCTGGAATAGCAGCATGGTGAGCCATAGGGAATCCAGGAGACTTCTGGAGTGCATGGAGGATAACTTCTTAAGCCAGGTAATAGACAGCCCTACCAGAAGGGATGCTATACTGGACCTGATGGTCACCAACGCAAGTGAGCTAACTGGTGACATCAAGATCAGAGGCAGCCTGGGCTGCAGTGATCATGCAGTTCGCAGTCCTGAAGGATATGGGCCAGGTGAATAGTAAGGTCAGGACCCTGAATTTTAGGAAAGCAAACTTCCAGCTCTTCAAGGAGTTAGTCAATAGGACCTCCTGGGAAACTGCCCTTGGGGACAAGGGAGCAGAACAGAGCTGGCAGATCTTTAAGGATACTTCCCATAGAATGCAAAAGCTCTCAATCCCCAGGTGTAAGAAATCAGGAAAGGAAGGCAAGAGACTGGCATGGCTGAGTTGAGACCTGCTGGTCAAACTAAAGGACAAGAAAGAAATGCACAGGCAGTGGAAGCAGGGACGGGTATCCTTGGAACAATATAGGGGCGCTGCCTGGTTGTGTAGGGATGGGGTCAGGAAGGCCAAGAGGCAGATGGAGCTGAACTTGGCAAAGGACGCGAAGAATATTAAGAAGGGCTTCTATAGGTATGTCAGCCAGAAAAGGAAGGTCAAAGAAAGCGTACCCCCTGATGAGCTGGAGTGGCAAACTGGTAACAACGGACGGGGAGGAGGCTGAGATACTCAACAACTTTTTTGCCTCAGTCTTCACCAGCAACCTCTCTTCCCACACCTCTCAAGTGAATGGACCACAAGATGGGGACTGGAGGAGCAAAGTCCCTCCCACTGTAAGAGAAGATCAGGTTTGTGACCACCTGTGTGGTGCTCACATTCACGAGGAATGGGACCTGATGAGATGCATCCCAGAGTCCTGAGGGAATTGGCTGATGATGTTGCCAAGCCACTCTCCATGATATTTGAAAAGTCATGGCAGTGAGGTGAAGTCCCTGGGGACTGGAAAAAGGGAAACATTGCACCCATTTTTAAAAAGGGTAGAAAGGAGGACCCTCTCGGACAGGGAGGTTATTCAGGACAACAAACATGGCTTCACCAAGGGCAAGTCCTGCCAGACCAACCTAGTGGCCTTCTACGACAGAGTGACTACATCAGTGGACAAGGGAAGAGCTATGGATGTCATCTATCTGGACTTCTGTAAGGCCTTTGACACGGTCCCCACAACATTCTTCTCTCTAAATTGGAGAGATACAGATTTGATGGATGGACTGTTCAGTGGATGAGGAATTGGTTGGATGGTCACATCCAGAAGGTAGTGGTCAACAGCTCAATGTCCAGATGGAGATCCATGACAAGTGGTGTCCCTCAGGGGTCCGTATTGGGACCAGTACTGTTTAATATCTTCATCAATGACATAGACAGTGGGATCGAGTGCACTCTCAGCATGTTTGCAGGCAACACCAAGCTGAGTGGTGCAATGGACACACCTGAGGGACAGGATGCCATCCAGAGGGACCTGGACAAGCTCGAGAAGTGGGCCTGTGTGAAACTCATGAGGTTCAACAAGGCCAAGTGCAGGGTCCTGCATCTGGGTTGGGGCAACCCCCAGTATCATAGAATCATAGAATCATAGAATCATAGAATTGTTCTGGTTGGAAGAGACCTCCAAGATCATCGGGTCCAACCATTAACCTATCACTACCAAGTCCCCCACTAAATCATATCCCTTAGGGCCTCATCTAAACGCCTTTTGAATACCCCCAGAGATGGGGACTCCACCACCTCCCTGGGCAGCCTGTTCCAATGCCTGACAACCCTTTCGGTAAAGAAGTTTTTACGAATGTCCAATCTAAACCTCCCCTGGCGCAACTTGAGGCCATTTCCTCTTGTTTTGTTGTCTGTTACTAGGGAGAAGAGACCAACCCCCGTCTCTCTACAACCTCCTTTCAGGTAGTTGTAGAGAGCAATAAGGTCTCCCCTCAGCCTCCTTTTCTCCAGGCTAAACATCCCCAGTTCCCTCAGCCGCTCCTCATAGGACTTGTGTTCCAGACCCTTCACCAGCCTCGTTGCCCGTCTCTGGACACGCTCCAGCACCTCAATGTCTTTCTTGTAGTGAGGGGCCCAAAACTGAACACAGTACTCGAGGTGCGGCCTCACCAGGGCCGAGTACAGGGGGACAATCACCTCCCTACTCCTGCTGGCCACACTATTTCTGATACAGGCCAGGATGCCGTTGGCCTTCTTGGCCACCTGGGCACACTGCTGGCTCATATTCAGCCGGCCGTCAACCAACACCCCCAGGTCCTTTTCTGCCGGGCAGCTTTCCAGCCACTCCCCCCCAAGCCTGTAGCGTTGCCTGGGGTTGTTGTGACCCAAGTGCAGGACCCGGCACTTGGCCTTGTTGAACCTCATACAATTGGCCTCGGCCCATCGATGCAGCCTGTCCAGGTCCCGCTGTAGCGCCTGCCTGCCCTCCAGCAGATCAACACTCCCTCCCAACTTGGTGTCATCTGCAAACTGACTGAGGGTGCACTCGATCCCCTCGTCCAGATCATTGATAAAGATATTGAACAGAACTGGCCCCAGTACTGAGCCCTGGGGAACACCACTTGTGACCGGCCTCCAACCGGATTTAACTCCATTCACCACAACTCTTTGGGCCCGGCCATCCAGCCAGTTTCCTACCCAGCGCAGGCTGGGGGATGAAGGGATCAAGAGCAGCCCTGCCGAGAAGGACTTGGGGATACTGGTGTATGAAAAGCTGGACATGAGTCAACAGTGTGCACTCGCAGCCCAGAAGGCCAACTGTATCCTGGGCTGCATCAAAAGAAGCGTGGCCAGCAGGTCAAGGGAGGGGATTCTGCCCCTCTACTCTGCTCTGGTGAGACCCCACCTGGAGTACTGTGTCCAGCTCTGGAGTCCTCAGTATAGGAAAGACATGGACCTGCTGGAGCGAGTCCAGAGGAGTGCCAGAAAGATGATCAGAGGGCTGGAGCACCTCTCCTATGAGGAAAGGCTGAGAGAGTTGGGGTTGTTCAGCCTGGAGAAGAGAAGGCTCTGGGGACACCTTCTAGCAGCCTTTCAGTACTTAAAGGGGGCTTATAAGAAAGATGGGGAAAAACTTTTTAGCAGGGCCTGTTGTGATAGGACAAGGGGTAATGGTTTTAAACTACAAGAAGGTAAATTTAGACTAGATATAAGGAAGACATTTTTTATGATGAGGGTGGTGAATCACTGGCACGGGTTGCCCAGAGAGGTGGTAGAAGCCCCATCCCTGAAGACATTCAAGGTCAGGCTGGACGAGGCTCTGAGCAACCTAATCTAGTTGAGGATGTCCCTGCTTATTGCAGGGGGGGTGGACTAGATGACCTTTAAAGGTCCCTTCCAACCCAAACCATTCTATGGTTCTATGATTCTGCTCTTTGTCAGTTGAGCTATGTAACTTGATCTTGGCACATGAACGCATGATGTGTGCATGAACACCTGCAGAGACGATACTGGTTTGTTTTATTCAACTAATTTGACTATATATCTGAGTTTCTATTTCTGTGGAGAAAGGGGATAAAGTTTACTGCAATAACAATGTCTAGCTGGGGAGGGGCAGAGCATGCCATAAGTGTAAACTAAATGCTTATGTACACATACATATGTGACAAAAGGGTGTCATGCACAGTATTATATGTGTGTAGTGTTTTGTTATTGAAATGAATGAACTGAAACAAACAGGCTTAGAACTAGAGCTGGAAATTTCAGGTAGAGGTTGAAGTAAACTGGTACTTTTTTATTTCTTCAGTCACGTATACCTCAATAGACATATGTAGACTGTTCTGGGATCTGTATACTCAGGTTTACTTTCTATGTTTAATGGCACTGTCCTGTGCTACCTCAGAGGCAAACAAGAACAGTAATGATTAAAGAAAGACATCGATAGCTGAAACAATGCATCTTTGCTCTCTGATTTTCTGCCAAATCTCATTTTAACACAGAGCTTGTGCGCTACCACTGACCATCTCGGTTGCCTGAATGTATGTATGCATGCTCTAGAGCCGTGGGAGCGTACAGGTAGTTTTGTTCTTGTGTTGTTGTGCTTGATTTACTTACTAAGTACCAATATTTGCATGTATGGAGGTATATACAGACCTGTACAGCCTTCCAAGCAACTGCTGATAGCTCCATGCACTTTAGACTTTTCCTTATTACGGAAGTGTGCAATACTGCTTCTTAAAGGAGGCCAAATAAGAAGGAATTACACAAGACGTACTTAAAAATACACTGTTTTTTTTGCATGTGACCTAGAGCCCAAATAAAGCATATTTGACTGTTGGAACCGAACATGCAAGTAGCTTATAAGCGTTGCCCAACAGCTTGCTTTGCAGCTTTAAACTGCATTGCTTTTACATCTAACTCCCACAGAAAAACATCTCTCCTCAGGGGAGAACTGGTTAATGGTGAGTCATCCCACTTCCTGTGCGCTCAGGTAGACCTGTGCAAATGCAAATCGCTGCCTGGAAACCTGTTGCACCAGATCCTGGATCGCCTGGCTGCCGAGTTTCCCTTTCTTTTTCCTTCTTTTATTTATTTTTTTTTTTTTAATCTGGGAACCTGGTGGCGGAGTGGTTTTGGAGCTCTGTGAGTGTGAAAGTTAAACATTTCCCACTGGTAAGGGGAGGTGAAAGAAAGAAAAAAACCAGATAGATAACCGCGTTTCTTTCATGTGCTTTGCTTCAGAGTGACAAGCCGCCTCCTGTCCGCAACACCACCCAGGACTTTCGAGGGAAAGTGGGAGATTCGGAAGAAGTGGTGGATGGCGGTAGGCCTGAGCCAGAAACGATCCTCCAGGTGTGCCAGGCCCAGGTTGCCGAGCTGGAACAATGGCTAGACAAAACTAAAGTGTCCCTGGGGTCAGACACCCAGACCCCCAAAATGCAGCAGATGGTGGAACTGCAGCTTGCTGATTGCCAGGTAAGACAAAGCGGTCAGTTTGCTGCTGCCATCCAAACAAGTCACCCTTCCCTGGGGTGCGTGCCTGCAGAAAAGCTGTGCTTACTGCTTCTCCTCTCCCCGCTTAATCAGCTTCATTACACTGTGCAGAAAACAGGTAACTGCTTGGCTTCAGTTTCAGGTGCAGCTTTCCAAGCCCGTAGTTAAAATATCTATTTTTAGAGTTGGGATCTTTACGTATCCAGGGGATTTAGGTAGAGCTCTTGAGTATTTTTAAAGCTTTGTTTTTCTTGGGATTATTTTCAGAAACATGGCTCAGTATAGTATGAATCTTCTATTAAAAGGCAATTTTTCATTGGTCTCAGTCATGATAAATCAGCTTGAAAAAAAGGATTTTTTTTTCTTTTGACATTTTCACTTTCTTTTTTTGCCAGAGTGATTTAGAAGACTGGTGTAAGATAGCTTCCAAGCTGGTAAATTCTTCTTTTGCACGTTTTGCAAAAAGCTGCCAGCATAGGTAGAAAGATAGGGGCTTTTCCCCTGCCCTCTGTGAGCAGTGACAATATTTGGACCTACTGCCATATCTAGGGCAGCCTCTTGCCCCAGATGGCAGCGGAAGGAAAGGAGTGGGTGGTGAAGATGGGTGGAGGAAAACAGGACTGGCATGAGGGGCTGGGATGGGTGGGAGTCCTGGCATGCAGCTTTTTTCTCTGGCGTGCAGATTAAAAGAAAATGTGCAGGCATGCCGCTTTGAAGTTCCCTGTGGTGCCAGTCTGGTGTACCAGTTTGCTTCAAGCACTGAGTCTACCTAAAGCAACAAACTTCACTCGCCATAAAGGAGCCAATACCAAAATGTCCCTATTTTAAATTACTAGGAGACATTTCCAGCTGTTTTGTTGGGTTTGTTGAGTAGGGTTTTTGTAATAGGAACTGAGTCCATGCCAAGAAGTGCCTCTGGGTTTAGGCTGTGATTCAGCCAAGTGCTTGGGTGCTGAACTTTGTGGGAATTAGGCTCCTGAATGCACCTAAGTAGCTGGCTGTGTCTGGATCCCTTGCAGGGTTCATGTCAGCATAGGCTTCAACAGGGCAGTTCCAACTGGTAAAAACAAGCAGGCTTCAGGCAGCTGTAAGCGCTGCTGAATTCCTGTCGGCTTTTAACAGTTTGGTTCAATGTTAAGACATGAACTTGGCGGGGGGGGGGAGTTTCTAACCTAGTCAAGATCTACACAGAAAACTACACATAGCATGAAGCAGAAGCAGTCTCTAGATATGGATGTACGATGTAAAGCAGTTAATCTATTGCAGTTGATTACTTTGCAGTTGAGCCATGGTACCTGTCTCCACACTCACCTTAAAAACGTGAGTTTAAAGTAATGCAGAGATGCACTTTGATTCACAGCAGCTTGTATCAAAAACCAGATCCCAACAGTTTACAATGGCTTGGCTGACACATGGTAATGTTACTATGTTTTGGTAATTCAGCATCATTCCTCCCAAAGGGTGATTTGATCAGTCTGTGCACTGCCTCCTTCTTACCCATTTGGGGTTTTGGTGTTGTCTTCTTGGTTACATCCAAATAGAGTCTATCATTTCTGCTCTCCTCTTTTATTACTCCGTATCTGAGTTTATATAACTTCCTGCAGAGGCTGTTGTTTGAAACAGTTTTAAGACTAACTCTGTATAAAATTTATTTAATTGTTCAGAATAAGAACAGTCTATATTGGAGAAAATCTAGAGGGTTTGCAGCTATTTCTCTTTTTGCCTGTATGTTTCTATTCTATTCAGACAGAGGAAGTGTGAGCATTGACTTCAGAATGTTACCAGGAAAGGAGTGTTGTACTTCTAAGAATGAATAATTGACTGCTGTCCCTTCTAGGTGATGTTATCTGAGATTGAACAGAAGGTCCTTTCTCTACTGGAAGATTGTGGAGATAGTGCAGACTACCAACAAGAGACAGAGGCTCTTTCCTTGAAATTGAAGGAAGTGAAATGCAATTTGGAAAATGTCCAGATGATGCTTCAAGACAAATACAGTGAAGAGCAGGTAAAGGATATGAATGCTATGCAGAGCAAGAGAAAGTCACGGTGCTTTAATGTGCTGTAGTTGCAGAAGAACAGTTAGAGCTCACCATGTGAAGCAAGGAAGGGAAAAAAGACAATCAGAAATGTCAGACTTGCTATTATTCTACTTTACAGTGCTGTATAATTATTTGTAGTTTGCAGCAAGTAGTGGATTTTTAATGAGTCTCTGAAGAACGTCTTTTCTGTTTTAAGTGCTCAGTGACAGAGGTCAAGATTTTGCGAGGAGTAAAGGAAAAAGGACAAAAAAGGTTTTTTTGTTTTGATTTGGTTTTTTAAATGCCTTTAAAATGCCATAGTGTTTCTCTGTGACAGTATCACAGCAGAGAGGCCTTTAAACAGTAACTTTCCCTTTGAAGAATGCATAAATGGCAAGGGCAGTGACTCTGCCAGCTCTCCTGCACCACAGCTGCACACTCTTTGCCGAGTTACCCAGTGGGTGAGACAGTAACTCCCAGCTTCAGGGCTAATTCCCACTCTGTTGTGCAAGGGGCCAGAGAAGCCCACCTGATGTGCTTGTGTAAAAGCAGCCACAGTCCCTCCGGTGCTGGAGCAGCACAGTCTAAAAGGGAGCTTGCATGGCCCAGGAGAGAATTAGCGCTGGTAAAGGCTCCTGTTGAAATATCTTTGTGAGCACAGACACGTAGAAAATCCAGGTGCATGAGCAAATTTGTAAGCGTAAGTTGCACATCCCTATAATTTGGTCAAACAATAAGAATAGAGGGTTAGTATCAATCTGCTAACAAGAAAAGCAAAACAAGCCTTGTAACTGTCAGAGAGAGAAATGTGAGGACTTTAGCAGCAGGTTAGAATGGATCAAACTTTCAGTAAATGGAACCGGACAGAAATCTTTGCAAGAGTAGCAACTATGTTTCATATGCTGCTGATTCTTTGTATGGTAAGTCCAAGACAGCTCCGCTTTTGCCATTTCCCCAAATTGCACCTGTAAGTTCTGCCCTCATGTCAAGTCTGGAAGCCTTCCTACAACAGGTCTCTCTTTACAGATTCACAACAGGGAGAGGATCGACACAGAGCCCCCTGAGATCCTACACTCAAACGGCTCCAGCACGCCCCAGCTTGCCCTTGCTGAACAGCCGCTCATTCAGCACAACGGTTTCCAGCACCCACAGGTAATTCTCCTGCCATCTGGGAGCCAGGCTGCTCCACATCCCCTGTGGGTGTGGGGGACAGCTGCATTTATTACCTACTGCAGTTTTCACTGTGGGATCAAGTCTGTCAAGGGTAGGTTCCAGCCACCCCTCTCCTTCAGGATTAGGGGAGTTTGTCAGGATGGAGAAAGGCCTCACCCCTAAAATCCCATGCCCAGAAAGTTTAGTAATACTACAAAGCTGGATGGTACCCTGAGACTTGCCTTGTATCATAATGATTCAGATGGCATCCCCCATCCCTCCAATCTCCTATCTTTGAAGCACTGATACATTATGAAATCTGAATTTATACATGGACATTGCTTTTGAAGATGAATTTGAAGCTAAAGCTTGGTGAACGTTTTCCCATGGGCTAACTCACAATGACTTTAAGGTTGTTGTTAACACAATAAAAAAATCCCGTGATGTTCTGTGCTCTGTAAACAACTTCTGTTTTGCGAACTGAAAATTAGCTTTTGCCCTATTCATGCTATTAGGAAAGAGTTGGAGAAAATGATCCAGCCTGAGCTGCTAAAATCGCTCACTTTTCTCTCAACACTCTCTTTTTAACTAATGGAACTCAATATTTGCTCAATATTTGAGCAAATGCCCATTTTCCATTGCCTTTTTCTCTGTATAAGGATAGCAGTCGATGGCCTTTAAATTTCCATATGTGTATAATTTGTTTCTGACTGATCGTTTTTGCTTTTAAAACTTTAGCTCAGGCAGAAGTATATTCCATAAAAATACACATTTTCAGAAAACGATTTGTTTGGTAAACTCATGTTTACACATAAACTGCACTTTATTCTGATAGATGGATTCTTATTTTCTTTGCTAAATGAATTCATGTAAAATGTGATTGAAAAAGCAAAATCATCATTTCAGATTAATACATTACAAACAACTGATTTTACTGTTCATGCTATTCTCTGTGCACAGGATCTGAAAGTAAAAGCAGCTGAGCAGAAAAGCCTCATTGACTTCATTGAGTCGTGCGTGGAAAAAATGCAGCCACAGTTTGATGACAGCGTGACTCAGAAATTAGAATCAAGGTACAAAGTAACAAAATCAGTTACCAGATTCAGTGATGTAAAACTTCCTAAACCTGCTGAAACTTCTCAGTGTCACCATTGGTTCTGTGCAGGGATGTGTGCCTTTAGAAGAAAAATTGCAGAAGCTGGGAAATTCCTGCCATCAATAGTCTAGAGAAATGGAGTCTCATTTACGTGACAGCCTCTTCGATATTGGGCTGACTCCAGTGTTTAGAGTCACTCTTGATATCAGGCAGGACTGACAGCTGCCATAAACGAAAGCAGGCCCATCCGGAGGCAAGTTGAGTATCTGTGTTCACAGCCTTTGCTGTACAAATGCATGGAGATACCCAGCCAGGTTTAAAGGCAGCATCTTTGATAAGGGGGCATTGGGATCATGCACCTTCCAGCATTGGAACCAAGACATGTTACAGGACTATGCTCCCCATACTGTCATGTCAGAGATGGAAGCTGCCAGCAGGCCCTTAGGGTGTTTCATGGGAAGGGAAAAGCCCAAAGAAATGTTTCGAAGCTTGGTATAAGGACATTCTTCAAGAGGGAAATCTTAAAGGCACAGGAGCAGGCCGTCCCCATGAGCCGAAAGATGAGCCGGCGGGGAAGAAGACCGGCCTGGCTGAGCAGAGAGCTCTGGCTGGAACTTAGGAAAAAAAAGAGAGTCTACCACCTTTGGAGGAAGGGGCAGGCAACTCAGGAGGACTACAAGGATGTTGTGAGGTCATGCAGGGAGAAAATTAGAAGGGCCAAAGCCCAATTAGAACTTAGTCTGGCTACTGCCGTAAAAGACAACAAAAAGTCCTTCTACAAATACATTAACAATAAAAAGGGGGCTAAGGAGAATCTCCCTCCTCTATTGGATGCGGAGGGAAACTTAGTGTCAAGGGATGAGGAAAAGGCTGAGGTGCTAAATACCTTCTTTGCCTCAGTCTTCAACAGCAAGGGAAGTTGCTCTCTGGGCACCCAGCCCCCTGAGCAGGAAGACAGGGATGGGGAGCAGAATGTAAACCCCGAAGTCCAAGGGGAAATGGTCAGTGACCTGCTACGCCACCTAGACACGCACAAGTCTATGGGGCCAGATGGGATCCACCCAAGGGTGCTGAAAGAGCTGGCAGAAGTGCTCATCAAGCCACTCTCCATCATTTACCAGCAGTCCTGGCTAACTGGGGAGGACCCAGTTGACTGGAAGCTGGCAAATGTGACGCCCATCTACAAGAAGGGCCGGAAGGAGGATCCAGGGAACTACAGGCCTGTCAGCCTGACCTCGGTGCCCGGGAAGGTTATGGAGCAGATCATCTTGAGTGCCATCACGCGGCACATACGGGACAACCGGGTGATCGGGCCCAGTCAGCATGGGTTTATGAAAGGCAGGTCCTGTCTGACCAACCTGATCTCCTTCTACGACATGGTGACCCGCTTAGTGGATGAGGGAAAGGCTGTGGACGTTGTGTACCTGGACTTTAGTAAAGCCTTTGACACCATCTCCCACAGCATTCTCTTGGAGAAGCTGGCTACCCATGGCTTGGATGGGCATACTCTGCGCTGGGTAGGAAACTGGCTGGATGGCCGGGCCCAAAGAGTTGTGGTGAATGGAGTTAAATCCGGTTGGCGGCCGGTCACAAGTGGTGTTCCCCAGGGCTCAGTACTGGGGCCAGTTCTGTTCAATATCTTTATCAATGATCTGGACGAGGGGATCGAGTGCACCCTCAGTAAGTTTGCAGATGACACCAAATTGGGAGGGAGTGTTGATCTGCTGGAGGGCAGGCAGGCGCTACAGCGGGACCTGGACAGGCTGGATCGATGGGCCGAGGCCAATGGTATGAGGTTCAACAAGGCCAAGTGCCGGGTCCTGCACTTGGGTCACAACAACCCCAGGCAATGCTACAGGCTTGGGGGGGAGTGGCTGGAAAGCTGCCCGGCGGAAAAGGACCTGGGGGTGTTGGTTGACGGCCGGCTGAATATGAGCCAGCAGTGTGCCCAGGTGGCCAAGAAGGCCAACGGCATCCTGGCCTGTATCAGAAATAGTGTGGCCAGCAGGAGTAGGGAGGTGATTGTCCCCCTGTACTCGGCCCTGGTGAGGCCGCACCTCGAGTACTGTGTTCAGTTTTGGGCCCCTCACTACAAGAAAGACATTGAGGTGCTGGAGCGTGTCCAGAGACGGGCAACGAGGCTGGTGAAGGGTCTGGAACACAAGTCCTATGAGGAGCGGCTGAGGGAACTGGGGATGTTTAGCCTGGAGAAAAGGAGGCTGAGGGGAGACCTTATTGCTCTCTACAACTACCTGAAAGGAGGTTGTAGAGAGACGGGGGTTGGTCTCTTCTCCCTAGTAACAGACAACAAAACAAGAGGAAATGGCCTCAAGTTGCGCCAGGGGAGGTTTAGATTGGACATTCGTAAAAACTTCTTTACCGAAAGGGTTGTCAGGCATTGGAACAGGCTGCCCAGGGAGGTGGTGGAGTCCCCATCTCTGGGGGTATTCAAAAGGCGTTTAGATGAGGCCCTAAGGGATATGATTTAGTGGGGGACTTGGTAGTGATAGGTTAATGGTTGGACCCGATGATCTTGGAGGTCTCTTCCAACCAGAACAATTCTATGATTCTATGATTCTATGATCCATGCACTTGGCTTCACTCTGGTTTTGGGACAGGAGCAATAGAAACTAATCTTATACAAGAAGTCTTACAAATCTAATTTTGCTTATTCTGCTTCAGTATTTGCCATTCTAACAATGTTTTCTCAATACAGCAATGGAGAATCTGATCCAAAGAGCAAGCAGGCTGATCCCACCTTAGCTCCAAAGGACCAAACGGGTAATAAATGGCAATATTTACAACAAGAGCTGTCATCGAAGATGAAATCTCCTCTTTGCCAGCTTGTGGAACCTCAGGTCTGTTTAAGTTTAGCAAAACACTCTTTCTGCAGGCAGTTGCTTGTGGTGCAGATAGCAATTAGTGTATCTTCCTGCATCTTCATATCATCTCTCTTCATCAGATAACTGAAATCTGTGCAAGTGTTCTCCAGAGGAAATTATTATTGCATACTCTTTTCATGATTGTCTTTTAATTTTACTTTGAGGTAAATAATGTCTCTGAAGTAGTGACTATTAAGCATAGTGTGGGAGCACGTAGGTGAATCCTTGTAGTTAACATTCAGACCAGATGTTATCTGCTTAATTCTTTCAAGAGAACTAAGAGAGTTAGCCAGCAAGCTCCCAGCTGATTTTCATGGATGTGGGTTAAGTCTCAGTTCTTGCAAGCGAGAACATTTTGGTCAAAACAAATCTCTGGCTTAAATTTTGTTCTGCCATTCACCATTGTGTTCTCTCTTTCTCACACATCAAAAGCGGAGTTTGGACTGCAACAAGAACACACTATGTATTTATTCTGAACAGAATGCAGAATTTTACTACTTGGACAAAACTATAATTTCTGTCATTAACAGTTTTGTTCACATTAAATTAGAATGACTAGATTCCCTGTTCTCTGAAATTACTGCATTACATGGAAGAATATCAGTCATGTAAAAGGATGAATGTCAGCTCTTTTTCAGGCAAGACTTACACTGCAGTGGGCAGCAGGGCTACCTTAACGCAAACTGCAACTTGTAGCCCTTAAAGCTGGGAATCAGAGGCTCCTTTTTCAGTTGATTTCCCATGAGGGCATAGCCTACCCAACTAACTTTTGCCAGTAAAAAGGGAACCCTGCTATCCAGGTGCTTTATATTAATGCCTTGAAACTTTCATTTCAATGCTTTTTGAGAGGAGTGTTATCTAGTTGCTCATAATCCTGTCTTCATTTGAGCTGTTCACCTAATTGCAGTGTTCTTTTTCCAAATGTTAGATTACAACAAAGATGAACATGCTGCCCCGAGGCACATTCGCTAGTGCAGGAACCCCAACTGTGGAAGAACTGAAAACTTACACTGTCCAGCTGGGAGACCTAAGCCAAGAAGCAAATGTGATGCACGCACAGGTAAAAATGGCATATCATAGCACTGCAAAAAATACCAGGGATTCTAGACACAAGACACTGTTTGGGCACTGGGAAGCATAGCCAATAATCATGTTATTGCAAATGGCGTTCACTGTAGTGTAGCTTTTGCATCAGGTATGGACTATAATGTAGAAGTCATCTTAGGATTTTGAGAGGAAACAATTCAAGTTTCAGCTATGATACTTCTGCTACCTGAATCCAAAGATTTGCTAGTGTGGGTAAAACTCCTCAAACTGTATGAAGCAAGGAGCCTGTGAATGATTTCAGTAAATCTGCAGTATTGGAGCTGACAAGACAAATTGTGTTGTGCCCATTCCTGAGATGAGAGACCTGTAAGACCAAGGCACTCCCAGTAGATGAAGGGTCATTGTCTCAGTTTTGGCCTTGACAGCTCTTAATATTACATGCATATAACCGTCTCATCCAAGTCTATCCCTCAGTATTTCATTAATTCCATTTTATTATTAGCTGACTGAACCTCTAACCTTATACAAGTGAATAAATCTTAGCCATGCCTTGGGTGAAAATACTGAAAACTTCTGACTTGCCTTTACCCAGGATAATGTGGCAGAGGAAGTCTCTTCCAATTTGGACAGAAAATTGTTTGAGCTGCTTCTGGCAATCAGCCGATGTTTGAACAACATGGAGGAGATGTTAAACACCTCAGTCCTCTCCACCGAAGAGGCAGCCGTGCAGCAGGCTCTTTATGAGGTAACTGTCCTAAAGCATGCAGGGAAGGAGAAACCCCAGTGGATTTCCGTTACAACAATATATATGGCCTGATATTTCCTCTCTGTTTTGCTGGTATTATTCAGGAATAACACCACCAAACTATTTGGTGTTGCACAGATTTGGGCCTATGGCTTTTAACAACAATTATCAACTTGAGTCCTGCTGCCTTTTACAGGCAAGAGTCCTTGGACAGAGACCATTTGCACTCATATTGTCTTTCTTTCAACCCTTTAGACTCTTTCTGTTGAGCTGCAAAAACTTCACGCTGATCTGAGTGATAAAAAGGATGATCTTCTAAAGTCTATTAGCTGCGCTGGTGGGAGCACAGATGTGTTCTGTGAGTGCTTTAACAACTTGCAGGCGCGGCTGGAACAAACTCAAGCTGCCACTGCTTCAAGGAGCAGCTCAATGAAAGCTGGGCTGGATCATAATAGCAATTATCAGGTACTCCACTGCCAAACGCACATCTTATTCACAGCATCTGTTAGACTTGTCAGTGTTAATGCATTTAGGTTACAGATGAGCAATCTATAATGGTCTTCCTTTTTTTTGGTACTAAACAAACTTGTCTTGGCCTTTCAAGGAGCAAATTAATTTTGCTGTTTACAGTGCTGCTTGCAATGCTGACTACCTTAGAGGCCTTGATCACAGTAGACAATTTGCATGCAGAAAGGATGGAAGTAACCTGGGATCCCATGCACACTGAGTTACAGGCTAAAGCAAGTTTCTGTGCGTAGGGATTAGGCCAAGGGGCGTTTCGTATGTTCTTTCTGCTGCTGTGTGGACTCAGGAGAAGCCAGCTTCTTCCCTTTTGGTGCCATGTCTGGCACTGGGCTATTTTTAGCTATGTATTGGAGGTTGATTTGACCCTTTGTATTTACTGTTCCTTTAGATTTTGTGCCACAGTAGCAGAAGCCATATTGCAAATTTGAATTTTTTTGTTCTTTTTTGGAAAAGCAGGTAGTGAGAAACTTTTCTATAGGTTCTCGTGATGGGCTAAATCTACTAGCTATTGCTGGAAAATATTCAGATCAGGTATTTAGGCTGAAGTAAGGAAAGAAAAGCCTGGTCTTTGAAATACAGTTTCCAACGTCCAGCAGAACTCCAGTGTGCTGATCATCTGCAAGTCAGCCTAGCTCTTTACTGCTGAATAATAAAACAGTTCCTCTGAAGAATATTGGGATGTTGTCTCCAAGCAGTAGCAGGACTAGTCTTGCAATGTTTACTTATGCAGAATCCATGGAGCTCCATCCGTCGCCAGTAATGGGCTCATTTTCTAATTTTCAGAAGAGAAGAATTTGTTTCTCAATAATTTTCACCGATTTTTACAGTCATAGAGGATCATTGTGACAGAGTAATCTGCTTTCTCACACTACACAGACTACAGAATTTCCCTCTCTAATTTACTGCTTTAAGCTCATAGTGCATATGCTTTATTTTGTTTTTTTTTTAAAGACAAAAAAAGTGCTTTTGCCACAAGAGGTAACCATTTTGTTTGCTGTGTAATTTTGTCTGGTCATTACTATATTCCTCCTGTGATACACTTCTGATGTTTGTTTCTTTTGCAGAATGAAATCAGGCTGCTCTATGATCAGTTAACTGAGAAAAAAGCTACTATGCAACAATGCTTGAATGCAATACGTGGACATAATGTTTCTGAACAGCTTCAGGTAATTTCATTTGAAGGAAAGGAGAGGAAAAAATCTCAGAATTAGCTATTATTTCCAGTTTTCTGCAATTTATTAAGGTTCATATTTTCTGAAGTTTGAGTCTCACTTAGGTTTTAAGAATGGGGGAAGGAGAGAGTTCAGTGTTCGCCGCCCTTTTTCTTTTTTTTTACTACACCCCAATCCGTAGTCAGACCTAATTCCAGTCCTTTTAGTAGTTGGAGTGGAGGAACCTGTCTCTCCACAACCTCTCAGAGCAAATACACCCCACACTACAGCAGGGAAGAAAAAGAGCTACACAAAGTACAGCACTTCACACGTTATGCATTTTTATATGCAAAACTAGCTTTTCTTTGTGGGAATAGGACTCCAGTATTTATATCTACTCACTCAGCATTTATGAGCACTTTATCATATGGCATTTGACCAGTTAAGATATTTTCTTCTACCTTCATAGGGATTAGCAGAGAATTAAAAATGAATAGACTGCATATCCTCCCCAGAATGGTCATTGGCCATCTGTCTACTTGTTGGTGAAGCAAAGAGGGTGTTGTGAAACTTCTTTGTTACAAGCTCATAACCTTGTTTACAGGCATAACTTTCTGCCAGGCTGAAAGCTCTGTTCAGAACTGCTGAATCCCCTAGCAAGGACTGCTGCCTTAGATATATTCTGTCAAGTAACCACCCTTGGAAAAGGAATGCCAGAAGTACATAACGTCTCTTCCTTCAGAGAGAACCTGTCTCAATCTATCCCTGACTAAGTCTTTCTAATTCATAAGAAAAAATGGTATTTTCTGAGTCCATGGTTCCTTTTAATGGCTGCTCTTGAATTAGTAAATTGAAATGCATGTTGAACGTTGGAGTGAGACACAAGACCTGAATTCCCTTCCTGGCTGTGCCGTGTGAACCCAGTAAGCTGTGTCATGAACAGTCTTGTCTGTTTAGCTTGTAAACTCGTTGGATCTCGGGATCTCATGGTGAACTTAGGCAGTACTAGCACAGCAGAGATCAGCCCCTGGATCCGCTGCACTACTAGAGATAATAGAAAGTTTAATGGAACAGAACTCTTCCTAATAGCTTATTTTGTCCTTAATTCAGAAAACTGATGCCTGTGCTTTGGAGCTGCAAAACTTTGAAAACCAAGTAGCAAAATTGAGAGGCTATGGGGAAAGATTTCAGTTACCTATCACCTTAATCCAGGAAGCTTATAAATTAGAGGTAAGAGCACAGTACCATTTCCACTTACTCAGCAAGGTTTGATTCTTCTAAGCAAGGTATTTTTAGCATCGAAAGGCTGATGGTTATTTTGCATTCTGGGAATGTGTGTGAGGGTTTGTAGGATTAATTTCTGCCCTTCATGAATCACTAAATTTTGTTTACATTGTAGGATGTTTTGGATGACATGTGGGGGATTCTGAAAGCAAAGTATGTGGAGTTGAACTCTCCTTCCATCAGTGAGAGCCAGTATGAGGACTTACTTCATGGATTTGCAGAGCTGGTAGCTATTGGACGAGAGAAGATTGCACAAGATCCAAAGCAGCTAACGAAAAGCAGAGCAGCTCTACAGTCTCACTTGGAAAATCACAAGGTATAAGATGCTTATCACAGCACTGCTCAGATCAGCATAGCAGGAGCACTATTTTCTGTGACTGGGTTCTCTCCAGTGTTACGAAGAAGAATAACTAGCTCATAGCGTAGGGGAGGGACTGGAGTACGTGCAGAAAACAAAGCAAAGTTTTTCTGTAGACCAAAATAGGACCCACTAAAATATGAAAGAGAGGTTGTTATTACAACTGCAGTTTTGGTGATAAATTAAGATCAGGATTTCAGTTTTGTCAGTCTAATACTGCTTTGGCTTCCCTCAGAACATATTGATATGTGAGGAAAACACGTCCTTCTCATTACTGGTAATAAATCAGTAGTGAGGTTCCTGAAGTTGCTGTCTAGCAATTGGGAGTTGAGCCTTTGCTTTCAGCATTCTGTGCCATCATGATCTGGTGAAGGAAACTTACCTGTAACAGCTCCTTTTCCAAAGGGAGGATAGTTTAGATGCTCCCCGTGGCAGCCCAGTGTCCCCTGTACCCAGCTGCTACATGCTAGATGGGAGATGGCTGAGAATGCACCTGCATCCTCACTGTCCTGCCACTTGGCAAGAAGCCCTGGCCAATGCTAGTCACTCAGAGATGTCTCTGTCATGTCAATGCCTTGATTTAACTGCTCCACATAGCTTAAACTTAAGAATTGCTTCATGATGCCAAGCACTGCAAACCACTACTCCAGAGTCAGTGGAATTGTGTTTGTCACAAGTTGCCCTTAAAAAGCAAATTGTTAGGAATTTATTTACAAAGGAAAACAAATAATGTATCTGCAGTCCAAATATACATACATTGATTTACAAAAACAAAAGAAAACTGCAAAACCTGTTTTCCCTGCCTTGGTTATCAAGACTTATCAAAATGCTCACACAGCCCACGCCTGAGGTATGGTCCTTAAGTGACATTCTTGTACTAGTTATTAGTTCTTAGTGAAAAAGATCTTGATTGAAGAGTGTGATCTTAAACTCTCAAAGCTTTTTTGTGGGGGAGAGTGTTCTGTTGAGATTCAGATGTTTCCCAAGAGCTCAGCTGAACCATAACTAAATCAAACTGTTACCCAGTTATCCCAAAGGATTATTGTGTCCTGCCTACTACGTAGGCTAATACCCTTGGTGCTTGGAGTCACCTCCCATCCAGGTGAAACAAAATGGATAATGGCTGTCTGGTGATAACCACCTCATGCTAAACTATGAATTTATTTATAGTTAAACTCTTCCTTCCATCATCTTCCTACAACTTCTTTGTATTTCATATGAACTGAAGGTATAAACGTAGATCTTTTTCTTCAGAAATCACAGAATCATAGAATCATTTAGGTTGGAAGAGACCTTTAAGATCATCGAGTCCAACCATTAAATGTATAAATGAAAATAGTGTATGCAACTCATCTGCACCAGGGGAGGTTTAGACTGGACATTAGGAAGCATTTCTTTACCAAGAGGGTGGTCAAACACTGGAACAGGCTTCCTAGAGAGGTAATCAATGCCCTGAGCCTGTCAGTGTTTAAGAGGCATTTGGACAATGCCCTTAACAATATGCTTTAACTTGGTCAGCCCTGAAGTGGTCAGGCAGTTGGACCAGATGATCATTGTAGATCCCTTCCAACTGAAAATATTCTATTCTATTCTGTTCTGTTCTGTTCTATTCTATTCTATTCTATCACTGGTTCTTAACTAACTCTAAAATGATCAGTAACTGCCCAATCTGATAGCCTTCTATGATGGCATGACTGGCTGGGTGGATGAGGGGAGAGGGGTGGATGTTGTCTACCTTGACTTCAGCAAGGCTTTTAACACTGTCTCCCGTAACATCCTCATAGGTAAGCTCAGGAAGTGTGGGTTAGATGAGTGGGCAGTGAGGTGGATTAAGAACTGGCTGAATGGCAGAGCTCAGAGTGTTGTGATCAGCGGCACAGAGTCTAGTTGGAGGCCTGTAGTGTGTGGTGTCCCCCAGGGGTTGGTACTGGGCCCAGTCTTGTTCAATTTATTCATCAGTGACCTGGATGAAGGTACAGAGTGTACCCTCAGCAAGTTTGCCGATGACACAAAACTGGGAGGACTGGCTGATACGCCGGAAGGCTGTGCTGCCATTCAGCAAGACCTGGACAGGCTGGAGTGTTGGGCAGAGAGGAACCTCAACACGGGCAAGTGCAGGGTCCTTCACCTGGGGAGGAATAACCTGATGCACCGGTACAGGCTAGGGGTTGACCTGCTGGAAAGCAGCTCTGAGGAGAGGGACCTGGGAGTAGATGACAAATTCGCCATGAGCCAGCAATGAGCCCTTGCGGCCAGGAAGGCCAGTGGGATGCTGGGGTGCGTTAAGAAGAGTGTGGCCAGCAGGTCGAGGGAGGTTCTCCTCCCCCTCTACTCTGCCCTAGTGAGGCCCCGTCTGGAGTCCTGTGTCCAGTTTTGGGCTCCCCAGTTCAAGAAAGATGAGGAACTACTGGAAAGAGTCCAGCAGAGGGCTATGAAGATGATGAGGGGCTGGAGCATCTCTCCTATGGGGAAAGGCTGAGGGAGCTGGGGCTGTTTAGCCTGAGGAAGAGAAGACTGAGAGGGGACCTCATCCATGCTTATCAGTATCTCAAGGGCAGGTGTCAAGAGGATGGGGCCAGACTCTTTTCAGTGGTGCCCAGCGACAGGACAAGGGGCAATGGGCACAAACTGGAACACAAGAAGTTCCGTCTGAATATGAGGAAAAACTTCTTTACTGTGAGGGTGACAGAGCCCTGGCACAGGCTGCCCAGGGAGGGTGTGGAGTCTCCTTCTCTGGAGATACTCAAAACCTGCCTGGACGTGGTCCTGTGCAGCCTGCTCTGGGTGACCCTGCTTTTAGCAGGGGGGCTGGACTAGATGATCTCCAGAGGTCCCTTCCAACCCCCACCATTCTGTGATTCTGTGATCTTGGGGTGATGCAGAATTTGGGTAGAAGACTCCTGAGTCCTGCTACGAGAGACTGAAACTGGCTGCTCTTCTCAGCGAGTCTTCTCTGTCTTCTTCATACTCCTGCTGTAGGTGTGTGATCTCTCTTAAAGAGCAAGCTTTAACTTGTTTTTTTCAGGACTTTTTCCACAACCTCATGACCCACATGGCTTTCATGCAAGCATTTTCCAAGAAAGTGACTCCCTCCATCCTACAAAAGAGAGAGGAATTCTGGAGAGAGCTGGTGAATGAAGTCAAGTTGCTGGAGCAGAAGGCCTGCCAGTATGGTATACACTTAGAGAGCCTGTTAAAGGTAATGACTCAAAAGAAACCCGGAGTAAAAGCTGGAGGAAAGAGGGAGAAGAGTTGTGTCTATGGGAACCGTACCAGTGATTCTTTGGCTAGTAGTTGTCCTTTCCTGTCTCCACTGGACAGCAACAGTCTATTACTTGTTCTGTGTGTGTCAGTAAACTGGCTTTTTTCCTTGAAAACCT
The DNA here is from genome assembly GCA_009819775.1 of Phoenicopterus ruber ruber. Taxonomy (NCBI): domain Eukaryota; kingdom Metazoa; phylum Chordata; class Aves; order Phoenicopteriformes; family Phoenicopteridae; genus Phoenicopterus; species Phoenicopterus ruber. The sequence goes on from CM020219.1 coordinate 8,983,825, forward strand.
CTGAAAGTGGACATTTCAACCCATTACTCTGACATGGGTGGGACTTTATGACTTCTTGCAGTAATTTTTGAGTGCCTGGACTGACAGGAGAGCCAATTAAGACACAAAAATACCAGCACCACTTTAAAATAAAACCTAAAAATTGATCTTAAAACACCCCTAGAGAATAAAAAATTAAGTATACCACTTCAAAATAAGAAATCTTGAAGATATTAGAGAATGAATTAGTTAATTCATCTGTGGTGAAATCATGTCTCACTTTAATATTTCCATATTATTCACCTATTTTCGTGTTCCGTTTCAATAAAGTAAGAGCTGCTGATGCTAGGTTAAGCATTAAGGCCTCAGTCTGGTGTAGCAAAAATGCAGATAGATGTTTGCTATGTTAATGATGCAATGTATTTTTTAGGAATGGATGGAATTTGACGATGAATGCCTAGTTTTCAATAAGGAGTTAGAGGCACTTGCCTCTACCTTGCCTTCTGTGAACTTGGTTGAAGAAACAGAAGAAAGATTAATGGAAAGGATTGCACTTCTACAGGTATTTATGTGTCTGTCTCTCACTGGTTTTCTTTGTGGATCTGTAGAGCTTTGTGTCCTTGTCTGTGTGTGGATGCAAGCTGAAAACTTACTTTTAAAAGTAGCAGGTGATCAGGCTGCTAATTTCAGCCAGGGACTATAAGTTCATTTAAGTGGGAATAATGACTGTAGCTACTTTAGAACTTGGTCTTCAAATGCAAATATTTGGGAGAAGATAGTGAGCAGGCTACATGGATCCCAAGGACAGCAGGGAGCCTTGGAGTGAACACAGAGCCACTTCTCTGTAATTCAGGAATGATTTTCATGCCATGGTGTAAAGCCTATGGAAGAGAAGAATCAACTCAGTGCCTTCAAATATCTGAACTCCTGGTTGCAACAGAAGGTATTGCAATAGAAGAATACCAGCTCCTTCTAAAATCCTGAGAATTCAAAAGAAGATGTCGTGATTTCTGTCTGACCAATGAGAATAAATTTCCTTTTGTATAGAATGGCAAATAGGCTCCTGGTTTGTCCCTACCTGCATCTCTGATGGCAGAGCTACACCTTTATTTAGAACCTCAAGTCCTGTTGGAAACATTTTATCTGTGTTTTAAACACATTTGGATATAAGGATATGAAAGCAGCCTTTATGGTTGTTTTATAAAATTAAGAAGAAATAGTGTTCAATAAACTTAGTGATGTATCTTCAGAGAGTGCTCTGCATTCCTCACAGGTTTGACCTTTCTTGGTCTTCAGAGGACCCACTCTATTAGAAATTTTTGAATTGGGTCTCTATTAAGTCCAGTTTGATATTTAGATTCATAGACTATAAAAGCAAAAAGGACTACAGTGATTTAGTCTAGTTGACTGCATGAAAGAGATCATTGGACATTCCCACAAAATTCTGAGCTACAGTAAAGATTTTGAAATAAATCAACAGTAGATATTTACAATCACAGTGGCCCTCTGGTGCTTTTGATGCCTGTCGCACTGAGACAGGAGACATACAATATTTACATAGCCATCGATGGTGAAGTTGCCTGGTTCACTTTGTTTTTTTAAGTTCTTAACTAGCTTTTCACTCTTAAGTCTTTATTTGTCTTTAAAGACATCAGAAACAAAGTAGTAAGGCTTTAGAAGATGCTTTTGTGAGGAGTCCAAGCACTGGAGCTTCAATTTCAAGGACAGAGCAGAATAAAATTCTCTGGGGCTTAATTCTTGTGAGAGAAATATCCCCTTTAATAATATTGTACAAGCCCCTTATGCCTGGAGAGAAGTGAGGTACTTGCACATCACACAATGGCTATTTTCTGCCTTCTCCCTGGGACTGATTTACTTCCTGGTTTTTTTTTTTCTTTTTTTTCCCTTTTCATATTTTGACCTTCCAGTGAAGTGTAGCAATGGTAAAATGATGCTTTGTTTTTATTCAGCTGTCTAAGCAAACCAGACCACTCCTATGTCTTTTACTTAATGTCTTCACTGTTCACTCTTCATTCCTCCTTGCCACCATTATTCAATAATTATCTCAACAGCTTCCTTCAAAAGACTGGTAACATTTTTTTAAATAGGATAGAACCAGAAAGCCCTCTAAGAACAGGAGGGCAATAACTTTCTGCTGGGACAGTCATATGTTTGGACAATGCAGCCAGATCTGATAGAGAATGTTTGTTCATTGCTTGAGGTTTACATGGGTCAAAAAAGCCCATCAAATCATAACACAGTCATTCTGATAATGTATGAAATTACATTGATATCTGTCTTGATCTATCCAGAGGAAACAAAAAAAACCCCAAACCCGTGTCCCTTTTGCATGTAATGAAGTACAGATCCCTTCCGTTTGGAAAATAAAATACATGGCAGAGGAAATGTGAGATTAAGAAGTTAGAACAAATGATATGCGTTTGCTAGCTGTGTTTTCAGTTTTTAAAACATTATTGTTTTGCAAACTTCCCATATTCTGATAGCAAATCAAAAGCAGTGTTGATGAAAAGCATGCCAGGCTGTACCAGATGGTGAAAGAAGGGAAGAAATTGCTGACTGCTGTGAGCTGTCCAGAAATAAGAAGCCAGATTGGGAAGCTGGAAGAGCAGTGGCTGTCTTTAACCAAAAAAGTTGGCCATGAACTACACCGACTTCAGACATTACTCAAACTCTTGGTCAGGTGAGTATAAGTCAGAAAGCAATTAGAGATATCAGCTAGAAATTAGTTTCTGACCTTCTGTAGATGTATTTTCAGAAATATAACAGTGAATTAATAAAAAACATATCTCCTTTAACTTAAAAATGAGAAAAAGAAAAAAAAAAAAGTGGTGATCAGAAAAGTAGCCCTTTATTACACAGGTGATCTTCTCTCACTGTGCAGACAAGCGCTTCACTTCCTGCTTATTTTTGTAGGAACAATATTTTGATTGCTGCCTTTGCAAAGTCATTGTATCTAGGTGAGAATTAGCTGCACCGTGCTGCAGTTTGTACATTGGAAGTGTTAACAGAAGCTCTGATCATGCTGCCTTAAGTATTTTGGCCAGCTACAAATGCAGGCTAGCCTTGATGCCCATGCAAAGGCATAATGTGCCCGTCTGCTGATGTACACTATCCACCTTATAGACATTCAAGATCTGGCTGAAATGCTGCCTCAGCTTGTCTTTTGAAGCTCTACAAAGGGGGAAGACCCGAGCGTGCTCAGTGCTTTCACATGCCCCAAGCCAACTGTCAATGCAGTCCTGGACGTCAGGTGGAAACAGTTTGGGGCTCTACAGCCCAGTCCACCAGCTGATGTAGCAAGCTCAGCTCTCCCTGCCCCTGGTCTGTGTGGTCTGAGCTCAGGCTGGCTGGACCAGTAGTGTGGACAGAGCATGCCAGCGTTTGTTGGTATTTACTCCTGCTCTGTAGTCTGCACTATCTCTTGGAGTGTGCACAATCTCCTCTGGTGGTTTTGACCTCCAGCAAAGCTCTTTACGCCCATGTGAGCTTGTCCTGGCAACTGCTGGGTGAATACAGAAAGAGGATGTTTTCAGGGAGAGCAGACCAGCTGAAAAGAACGGTCTCGTGTGTACCTCCAGCAGAACTGCTGTGTTGCACATCGGTCCATGCTGTAGCCATGCTTCTGCAGGGTTATGTATCAGCATAGGTGCCTGAATAGCACATGCCTCCTCACAGAGAGGAGGACAACTTGGAGGGTGAGAAATGTATCCTAGACTCAGCTAGGAGATATAAGTTTGTGTGTTTTGTTTTCTCCTTGTAGCTACAACAGAGACTCGGATGAATTAATGAAATGGCTGGATTCTGCTCAGCAGAGAATGAATTTTTGGAAGGAGCAGTCTCTCAGCGTGTCACAAGATCTTCCCACCATCAGGGATAACATCAACAGCTTGTTTGTAAGTCATTTCTCTTGCTAGGTTTAGATAAGACATTGTGACTTCCAGTGAAAATGACCTTTTGGAGTGGTTTTTGTATTTGCCATGACCCAGAAGCTACCTACATCATATAGCACTGAATGGCTGTGTGCCCCAAAGCCACCCCATTGTCTGTGTGGGGAACCATGAGGATGGGAGGCCACCAAAGACCTTCCTTCAGATTGTGAGGCCAGCCAGAGTTCATAAATCAGAATGGAATCCTCTTGTAATGAGCTCCCAACTGCAACACATCACAGCCCAGCCAGGATCTCTTACGCACCTACAGCGTAATAGCATGGTTTCTGTCTTGCTCCTGATGCCAAACACCAGATACAGCAGTTCAGCCAAGCTAGTGGGCCACTTACCAACTGAATCTGCAGTGTGGGCTGAGGGAGCAGGAGTGAAGACAGCGGGGCTGTGAAGATGGTGAGCCAAAATCAGGGAAGAGAAGGATGCTGCATTGCATTTCATGTCTTTGCCTGCCCCCTGGTGCAATGCTCCCCTACTGTGACCAGCCAGGAGGTTCAGCCCCAATGTGAGGCCTCACAGGAGGGGGAGTCTTGCACGGTGGGAAAGCAAAGCATCGTGAAGGTTGGACTGGTAGGTGTCAGCTGGCCAGAGACTCAAGGACTGGGGCTGCTCCCTGGACCGCTGTGGAGCAAAAGGTGGTATTCAGCATTGTATCAAGCTGGCCAGAAAAAGGCCTTACCTACTGCCAGAACATAACTGAGTTTAGGTTTTCTGTACTTCACAAACTCGCTAAAATCTGTTTGTTGAGGCAGTTCATCCCATGACTGAAAACCTGGTTTGTCTTCTTTATTTAAATAGATATATATTTACCCTCTCTTAAATTTCTCCCACGTACCTCAGACATTCTCTAAGGAAGTTGATGAAAAATCTTCCCTGAAGTCATCTGTGGTGAGCACTGCCAACCAGCTCTTTCACGTGAAGCAAGCTGATACTGCAGCACTTAGGTCATCTTTGGCAAAGTTTGAGCAAAAATGGGGAGAACTGATTATACAGCTCCCAGCCATCCAAGAAAAGTTTCACCAGGTGAGGGGAAACTCTGCTGCCATCTCTCAGTTCAAGCTAAATAATTACTTTAAAATGTTGCTGCTGGGCTTCAGTTGGCTTGCTCCATAAAGCCCTGAAAGCACCTCTTTCCTAATTAGCTGTCTGTCTTGCTTTCACAATATCCCCAATATTGTACTGCAGTTTAATTATTACAGTGTTCTTCCTGGGCTGTTTTGCACATATCTATCATCTTTACAGTTTTATATGAAAGTCTGTTACAATTAGAAAGAATTTTATTTCAAATTTCTGAATTCTCAAACTTTTCTTAATTTAAGTCATATGCCCCTCTGGAGCACAGGGCTTACTTTCAAGTTCATACCCCGATAATTGCAATTATAGTGCCTGAGCCTTTCTAAAAATATAGATGTCATCTTCTTTGATACTTCTAACAAGCAGAGTGTAGAGGATTCATTATATGCTTTACCCCCAGCTTCAGATGGAAAAACTTTCATCGCGGGAAGCTATTGCTGAACTAATGACCTGGCTGGACCATGTGGAACAACAGCAGGGACACGAGGAGCCAATAAATTCACAAGGTAGTGCTGCCCAAGTCAGAAGCCTCCTTCAGAAGTACAAGGTAAATGGGAAGCTGTAAGTCCAAGCCTGGTGCAAGGTGTTTGGCTGTAACAAGGATGGAAACAGCCTACAGGCACTGTCATATCCTTCCCCTTGCTCTCGGGAGGGTTCCTCAAACAGTCTCAAAGGTGCCTTAACATCTTCCTTTATAAAACCCTTTTGCTTCCATGCCACACAAAACACTGCCTGCCCTGCAATACACCTACTGCCTGCTGTGCCATAATCTCCTTTTCCTCATGCTGGCCCATCTGTCTCACTTGTTCTCTGTCTCTTACATTTAGATTATAAAATGTGTTGAGCAGGAAAGCTTTGTTTCCCCCGGAAGATAGACTCTGTGTTTGTGCTGTGTTTCAGTCTGCTTTTTCAATAAGGAATACCTTGTAATTTTGGAGCTCCATAGCCAGGATCCATTTAATTAGAGAACAGGGTTTTCAAATATTATGTTTCATCAAAAGAGATAACCTGATAGGAAAGAGGGACAAGATGAACGTCCCTGCAGAGAGAGAGGCTGCAGCGGACTCGTGGCTCAGTTCAGATGCTAAAGCACCAATGGCAGAGGCTGATTGCCCCAGCCATAGGAAAGATTCAGACCATGCTTGTACCTCCATAGGTGCCAGGGAGCCCAACCTCAGGGCACGAATCCCTACAGAGCCATATTTTGCTCTACCCTTGCAAAGCTACCAAGCAGTGCTCTGGGCTCAGACAGGACAACAGTTCTCAATCTGCAGCTGCAGTTCTCAGGCACTATGGTACTGCACATAAGGCAAGTGCCAATGTAAGCATTTCTTTCAAAGTGCCTTAGTATAGCATGTATATAACGTTTTGGTTTATATCAGTTGGATTTGGAAGTTGGAACATGTAGGTGAGGTACTGTTTTTAACCCTTTGGATATTTAGAGATCAGTTTGTAGGTGTGCCTTCTGCACTTTTCAGCAATATGAGAATGTGTATGCTGAGAAGAAAGCTGGGATGAGGGTCACAAATTCCTACAGGGACGCAGCTATGGCTTCAGTACCTCTACTGCGGTATTCCGTGGTGGCTTTTTTCTGGGTACTACTATATACAGTGAGGAGCCCTTTCCTCCCCTCGTCTCCTAAGACCTTCTGAAATAAAAAGGCATCCCCTTATGTTGTTCTCACTTCATGCATAGTTTCGCACTCATCTCTGTGGGCAAGGACACTGGTGCTGGAGGATGCTTTTTCCTCCTAGATATTCTGATATTCTGTTCCACTATTCTATGCTGATACCAGATATTTTGATAAAGGAGCACAAGCTCTTGTCTGCACTTGTCTGTGAGTCACAGGAGTGTGAGAAGGCCTTGGTCTTAGCCTAATCTGGGCCCCTGGCAGTGTGATGGTATTGTCCAATGGATAAAGCACTGGGTCTGGTACCCTTAGGTTTTATTCCCTGCTCCGGCACTAGCCTGTTCTTAACTTGAGCTACCTGTGTAATGATAGTGATTTTCTGCAAAAGTTTCAGTGGATGGAAATAGCTACACAAATATAGAATGGTAAAAATTGAGAGTTACTCCTACAGCCAGGTCTCTTTCAGGAAAATATTTTAGGCCATAGTTCAGAATAAGCCATGAATGCCCCATAACTATGCTTCGAAACGTCATTGGAACTGATCAGATTAAAACTGCCAAACTAATTGTTTTACGTTTTTGTTCTTTTTTTTTTTTTTTTCCCCCTCCAGGAATATATGATGGAAATGAACTTTAAACAGTGGATGGTAGATTTTGTTAACCAGTCACTCCTGCAGATGAGCACTTGTGATGTGGAAAGCAAGCGGTATGAAAGGACAGAATTTGCTGAGTGTCTTGGAGAGATGAACCTGCGGTGGCACAGGCTGCAGGCGTCTCTGAACAGAAAGGTTTGATTGAGTTCTCATTGCTTTCTCTCACGACTCTGATCTTGCCTGTGCCAGTGCTCTGTATTTTGCAAGCAGCCTTTCTCCCCGAGTCTGAAAACACTGTTGAACACAGTGAGACTCCCTGTGCTCTCTGCTGTCTGTCCATCCTGCTGTCTTGTGGACAGTCTATGGACTGGTCTCATAGCACATCAGCTGTCAGGTAGTAGGCAGGCGTCCAAACCTTATCACGGTCTGGGAGGGTAAACTCTCCTGTAACGTGCAGCGAGGGAAAATAGACAAAATCTGTTCTTCATGACAGCCTGGGATTTACCCTAGTTGACCGTATTAGGTGGAAAAAATAAGATTCCTCATATGAAGAAAATATAATCAGTGATATGTCAACAAAGAAGACCTATATTGAGAAAACTATGAAAGAGGAAGAATTCAAGGTAGTGTCTGCAGGGGAACCTGTTAGTGAAATCTTTTGAAACTTTGGGGTGCTGTGAAAGTTGGGGCATTTAAAATTTAATGGGAGAAGAATGGTTTGTGGAAAGGAGAGGTGCTTGGTAAAAACAGCCAGGCCCTGCTCAGCGAACACAGCACCAAAAAGGCAAACAACTCCTCCACATGCCATGCAATGGGAATGACAAATAGAGATATAATAAGCTACCACTCGTTTTCCTGTTGTAGCCGTTGGATTTGCCAATAAAAGTAATTATTAAGTAAGCAGTGTTGACAGCTGTATTCAGATGGGGACTTATGACCCTGCTGGAAAAGGCACAGCAGAGATCTGTTCCCAGCCCTGCTCCAGCCCTTCTGGGTCACTGGAAATGGGTTACTCTGTGTCTGTGTTCTCCTTCTGCAGTAATGAAATACGCTTTCCCAATGGAGTGCTTTGAAGATCAGCAAAGACAGGCAAATTCTGCATGTAGACTAACTATACCAGCACATCTTCTGTGTTTCTCTGTAGAAAATCTGTTCTGGGCAGTGCCTCAGAATTACTTTACTCTAGTGAGGCTAGAAATAATCCATGCATCCAGAATTAGATGCTGGTGCTTGTGTGCCCCAGTGCCCAGAAAAGCTAGTGTGACTCATGCGATATGGAAAAGACCAGGGGAAGGTTAGCATCCCAAAATGCAAATATGAGGCTGCGGGAACGAATCCCTCTACCAGCACCTTCCTATTTCATCTCTGTTTCTCTCCCAAATTTACAGGGCTTTGGGAGAAGCTGCCCTCCCTGAATCTAGATACAAAGACTGATGATCAAACAGAAAATTCTCATTTTTTTCTGACTCGGAAAGTCTTCCAGAAACATTTTCAAGTGGAAAATTCAGTTCCTGCACAATTGAAAATTTCCATGATGAAATTTCAGTTTTGTGGGGGGAAAAAAGTTATCTTCTCTAGCCATTTTCAAGAAACTTCATTCTATGATTTAATGGATCCTCAGGGCCAAAATTGAAGATAGGAGACTTGAGGTCCCTTGCTTATTAGTAACTTTGGTGGTGGATTTTAGGGAGAATGAGGTTTTCAGACTCCATCTGAATGTGCCCATTTAGCCCAGGGTCCCCCAACTTGTCAGGTCTGCAGGTTGCCAGCTCCAGAACCCACACTGCCTTGTTTCCTTTCCAGGGAAAAGGTCAGATCCTAAAGAGACAGTAAAACTTTTTAGCTTTTCCTTTCAAAAGATTTTCTCTGAATAGTATTTTCAATTTAAATATTGTAATCTCATGTTTTGTCATGGAAGGGGGAGCCCTGTTTCTGCCCACCCCCACTTCTAGGTTTAAGTAAGTTAAAATAGTTCTCTAACTTTCAGATACAAGACCTGGAACACATTTTGGAGGATATTACTGAAAACGAGAACAAAGCACAGACTCTACACAACTGGCTGGAAGCTCAGAGTGATCGACTGAGATCTTTACAAACCCCAGCAAGTCTGATCTCTGCACAGAACACATTAGATGATTGCAAGGTAAAGCATTATATGTGTGATATTATTGTAAAAAACATATTTAGCACTTTGCTGAATCCAGACTAAAGAACTGCACAGATTTTAACAGAAGAAAATGTAAAGGAAGTTGCCATTTCCTAGAATACTACAATGTAATTTTAATTAAAGCATAGTAGGTTCAGGTGATAAAGAGCCAGATCCACTTTTAATATGAATTGCTATTGTATGTTTTTTTCCTCCAACTGAAGATGCATCTGCTGTTGTTCCGTGGTATGGGGAGTGTTGTGCAGCAATATTGTAGATCTTATTCTGAGATGCCTCCAAAAGAAGCAGTTCTCAGTTCAGCACAGACATGGCAAAAGCTATTGATTCCATTAGTTTGAAGAGCTCTGTGGTGGCAGTGTCGTGGAAACTACACGGTCCCATTTGGAAAAATAGGAACTTTCTGTACTCCTGCGTAGAATGTAGTCTCTCTGCACCAGCCTCAAGAATCTGGGTGTACTTTGGTTTTGTCGTGTTTTTCTAGGCATCAGCTCCCTCAAAATTAGCACAGGTGCAGCCAGCTAATAATTGGCTCCTATTACTCTGACAGTCTGCTGTTTTCATTCAGTACAGTGTTCCCTCTCTATTTTTTAACATGGAATATTTGTTCTTTCATTGCCATGGTTACATGTCTCTCTCTTGTAGTAGGCTGCTTTTACTGCCTAGAGTGCAGTGTTACACACCAAGTTACTTACTTGTCTCTCTGAAGCGCTCTGAAACATATTGAGCGCCCAGAATGGAAGAAAGACACAGAGTATCTTTGACTAAAACACTAACCTGCTCACAGCAAGGTACAGTGCTAGGATGCAGGTGGCTAAAATGTTTCATTAAAATTAATTTGCTCAATAAAAATGAGGTCCAAATTTGAAAATGTTTTGGGGACAGTAAGTGGGGGGAAACAAGATCATGACTTTAAGTGTAGTATTATAGGAAAAAGTTATGGCCCATTGTGTGTATGGATATTTACTCATGTTGTGAAGAACTTATTGCTGAGCTTTTTCCAGCATGTCAAGACTAGCTTATAATCTTGCTGATTGTGTTGGGGGGGAGTTATTCTCCCAGGCATCTCCATTGATTTCAGTGGGGTTTCTCCCATGGGAGAAAGCCTCTGACTAAGAGGACAAGCTGAAAATAACTTTCTAGAAGGTGTTAGGATGTCAGGGACTCTCATATTGCAAAATCAGTTCCTATCTTACCTTTGTCTGCTGGAGCAGAGGAGGACCTGAATGCTAACCTGCCCAAGGAAAAGTTCAGCTGCATTAATACTTTTTGCATCTGGAGAGGTACAAATAGGCCTGAATGGTGGCTGAGGAATTAGCTCCTGATGATTTCCTTCCCAAGCGTGATGTCCAGTGCTTATGCTGACACAAAATGGACTGATTCTAGCTCTACCTGCAGGAGACTGTCTAAAGCAGCCACTGTCATTTTGAATTCCTGTAAAGCAGTTGTTCTGTATCACAGTTGAAATGGTGGTGGTGTTGCATGGCTGAAGAATTACACAGAATTGGTTTTAAAGAAGCAATGTTTATCTAAGCTCCTCACACAGAAGGTTTTTTCTGTGTACTCATTAAAAGATCTTATTTATCTTCCTTTTTTTTTTTTCTTTTTTCATTTAGGAGCTAGAAAATCAACTCACAACTAAATCCAAAACTCTTGATGAGCTCAAACAGAGCTTGGCTTTGAATGGTAGTGCAGAACAAACCCCAGAAGCTCTGTCTCTCAGGATAGCCGAGCTGTGTGAAATGGTGGACAGCATTGTAAGCCAGGTAAAAGCTTTGTTTGCGTTCAGATTTCCTCCAGTACATATTCTTACCACCAGTGTTATTAATCTTCTTCATGAGATGGCAGGAACTGGTACAAAAAAGATGCAAAGTATTCTTTACTCTTAATCTTAACCTTCCTAAGCATTTCCTTTTAAGTCTGTACCATAACATAAATTAATGTATTTCCAACGTTGAGAGAGAAAAAAAAGTCTAATCTCAAAGTAGGTTGGATACAGGGGGAGGAGGCACAGACCCCTATCTGCAGTTTAAGAAAATAAAGAAATAGCACTGCTATTTTTCTGTCAAGTTGAAAATGGAAACCTTAAACTCTCTTACTCGATCTGCTTCTTTTTCATACCCTGGTCTTTCTCCCCTGTAGTACGGTGGTGGAAGCTGCCTACTCCTGCCCCGTTCTCCCTGTAGCTTTTCTATCTCCCAGTTACTCTTTTGTCCACACACCTGGATGGCTTTCACTATCTTCAAATCCTGTGTGGTTTCCAGTTGCTTCAAGGAGAGTCTGGAGATCGCTTTCCCACGCAAATTGACTCCCCAGCACTTTGCATTTATAGCTAAATTATCCTTATACTTGGAACTGATCTTTCTTATCTAGATGTAATTGATAGGTGCAGAAGGTATAATAATAAGTACACTTATGGATTTGAATTTGTGATAATAAAAAAACCATATACTGTAGAGGATTATACGTGATGCAGTGATTGTGTTTATAGTTAAGGTTCCTTTACATTTTCTTTTATAAATACCTTGCTATAGTTCCTCAAAACTTTGTGAAACCTGAACCCTTTTGCTTGAACTCTTCTACATAAGGTGTCAGTCCAGGATGGGTCTGCTGCTTCTTGTTTTAGGTTTCAACAGAAATGATGTGGCTGTTTCTTACCAAGAAATCAGAGAAATTTTTGTATGTGTACATGATGAAAGTTTTTCCTTCTGCTGTAGAGTTGGGGATTGAAATTGGCAGGATTGACAGCCTAGTGCTTTTTTCTTCTTACAGTCACCATGGGTCATGTTAATTTTAGTATTTTTATGACTTAAGTATTGAACTTAAAAACTGCAGAATGTTCTTACAGCCTAGTTGTTTGCATGTGCAATGACACACCGAGTGCAGCTTTCTTCCCACAAGTGACTGCTCTCAGCAGAGCCAGGCTGTGATTTCAAATATAGGTTTAAGGAGATGTGATATCTAATCAAGGTATTGTCCGTAGGTTGATCTCAAGACTGTGAGTCTGTGGCCCAGAGACATTTCACGAGCACGATGTCTTTCCATGTTCCTTGTGTGGGCAGTAATTAGCTGCAGGCTATAAAAAGCAATTAGAGATTCCTCCCACCTATACCATGATTCAAATGAGAATAGGGATGATTAATCCATCTACTCCTGCATGCCTAGAACTAGGATACTAGTATACAATGATCCATGCAGTCTATTTAGCGTGCACTACAGTGTAGAAAAGTCTTCATCTTCCATTGTGTGGATGCATGGTCATAACTGAAATCTGGCATCTGGCTTTGCAAGGTCCCATGGAGACATGCTTGTTTGCTTGCCTGGTTTTAATGCTCTTCTCAAAGCACCTGGTACTGGCATGACTGAAAATAGATATTGAACTAGATGAATGTTTTGTCCAACCCAGGACATGCCTTATGTACTTACCTGATACAGAAGGATAAAAATGGCAAATCACACTGAAGGAGGACTGTGGGTTTGTGTTTGCAATGTCTAGGAGTATGCGGCAAATGGAAGCCATACTTGCCCCAATATAGATTAAACGACTGTAATAATAAAAGAGACATAGAAAACAAAGAGGATATCCATCATTTAATTTTGTATGAGAATCCTGAAGTTCCTAGGCTGTGATTCAGGTGGGCCTGCATTATTAGAGCACAATGGCATAAGAGGGATGATAGCTCTCCAGAGTATTGTAGTAGCATCTTCTTCCATACAAAACAATTTCTGTTCAAATTTTCATTAAAAGGAAACTTGATCTCTGGATCAAACTATCTGCTTCCTAAGAAGATTAAGGCTCTCAACTTCCTCCCACTTCAGGTTGATTTTGGCAGGAAGGAATAAGCAGTTCGTTGTTACAGTACTTTTTATTTTTTTGGGGAGTTCTGGAGTTGTGGCTGACAGAATAGTGCTACCTTGAACTCTGGTTAAATTTTTATTTACAGCAAATTCTTATACTTCACTCTTAAATACTTCACTCTGTGTTCAGCTCTGGGGCCCCCAACACAAGAGGGGCATGGACCTGTTGGAGCGAATCCAGAGGAGGCCACAAAGATGATCAGAGGGATGGAGCACCTCTCCTGGGAGGAAAGGCTGAGACAGTTGGGCTTGTTCAGCCTGGAGAAGAGAAGGCTCCAGGGAGACCTCCTAGCAGCCTTCCAGTACCTAAAGGGGGCCCACAAGAAAGCTGGAGAGGGACTTTTTACAAGAGCATGTAGTGACAGGACAAGGGGTAACAGTTTTAAACAGAAAGAGGGTAGATTTAGATTAGCTATAAGGAAGAGAAGGCTCTGGGGAGACCTTCTAGCAGCCTTCCAGTACCTAAAGGGGGTCTCCAAGAAAGCTGGAGAGGGACTGTTTCCAAGGGCATGGAGTGATAGGACAAGGGGTAGTGGCTTTAAACTGAAAGAAGATAGATTTAGATTAGCTATAAGGAAGGAATTCTTCACTCTGAGGGTGGTGAGGCACTGGAACAGGTTGCCCAGAGAAGCTGTGGCTGCCCCATCCCTGGCAGTGTTCAAGGCCAGGCTGGATGGGGCTTGGAGCAACCTGGTCTAGTGGAAGATGTCCCTGCCCATGGCAGGGGGGTTGGGACTAGATGATCTTTAAGGTTCCTTCCAACCTAAACCATTCCATGATTCTATGAAATACTGTTTACTGCTTAGTTTGAAGCCTGCCCTGTTCCTTACCAAGTAGAAAAATACTCCAACTTGTGAAATTCTTGTGGATTGTCATGGAGTGAGCATTGAGCTTAGACTTTTAAGTCAATTTGAAGGTGATTTATATGTCAGGACTACCCAAGAGATAGTAACAAAAGTGGTTTGTTTGCAGGTTGGACAGTTAAAGACCTCAATGCAGTCAATACTGGAGCAGTGGAGAGTATATGATGAAGTTTATGCAGAAGTCAGCCTGATGACAACAAGATATTTGTACTGCTTAGACCAGTGCAAACCTTCTGTGGTGTCATTGGAAGCTTTGAAAAACCAGGTCAAAACTCTCCAGGTAAATATACTGAAGTTGTCTTATTTCTGTACTTCCTTCTGTGCCTTTAAACAAACAAACAAACAAACTCCACTGAAAAAAAGACAGAAAAATTTATCTGAGCAACTTCCTCTTTTTTTATAGTGCCATTGAAGTCAGTGAAATATTTTTTTTTTTAACTTCCAGAGGTACTGAGGACTATTTTTAGACTTCATACTTTATTTAGCACATAAGTTCAACTTTGGTGCAATTCAGGTACCAAGGTTCAAGAGAGAAGTACAGGTCAGCTGCTACCCTGTCTGCCTTACTGTGGGCTAGCAGAGCGTCCATTTTGGATTGCAAAGATCCCTTGACGTTTTAGTCTTCTGCACGTGCTGAAAGGCATCCCCATATGAAGCACCAGGTCCTCATGCTCCCTTGCACTACAGAGTCCAGATGGACATGCGCACTCCATCACTATTCCTCATGCTAATCTCTACTCAGTCCATGTCTAATCCACATGGACAGCAGGAAGTTTGTCTGAAAATACAGCTGGCAAAGGAAAACCTAATGCCATCGCTGTATGTGTTTGCCTAAAGGTTATTCACCATTCAGGTGAAAGACATTAGTTCTCGGCTTACTGGTCGAAAGGAAATTTGCGCCTTCACTTGCGCTTCCCAGGGAAATGCCCTGCCATAAGGCTGAAGCATAACCTGGAAGGAGATGCCTGTGCATCAGTGCTGGGGCTCAGTGCAGAAATGAAGGGGACCTGGGAGAAAATTGGCGAAGGGACCACGTCTCTAGATCTGTGATTTGAACGCTCCCTTTGGGGTACTGTGTCCCAGCCACTGTGCCAGTGACCACTGACACGTTTTGCATTAAAGCATTATTTGCATTAAAGCATCTTTCCACGTATAACCAGCACTGGAGTCAAGGTCCAGGAGCCAGGATTTCCCTTCCCCAAGCTGTGGCTCGGTTGGGGGATCCCCGAGCCTGGCATTTCCGATTCCTCCACTGCAAAGTCAACTGTTCAGTCGCCCTCCAGAGAGCTGGAGTTTCCTGCGCAGCCTCTGAATGAGGCTGGGCATAAATGCCAGGCGTAAATGCTCTGGATCATCCTGCTGCTCTGCTTGGCTATTACAGAGTCTAAGTGGGGCATCTAGAGTACACAGTCAGGCTGGCCCTGGGTCTGAACGTTTTACAGATACAGCTAAAATCCCCTTACCTGGCTTTAAGCGAGTGTTGAAAGGCTGTGTATACACTCCCTGTTTCAGTGTAAATAAGGCCTGTTTTGTTTATTTTCAAGTTATAGCAGAAGTGGTGCAGGCCAGACTGAGGCTGTGAATCCCGGGTACGTGTGTCTCAGCAGTAAAGCCTGCATAAGCGCTTTCCACTCTCACATGGGGACATGTAATAAATGGAAGGAACTTGGCACCTTCTTACCTCCTTCCTTCCATCACCCTCTTTATTTTTAATCTAGATCAGTTCACAGATACGATCTGTGGCAGGGTTCTGCAATTGCCTTTATCAGGAGGGGGAACACGCAGCCGGGGACAGGAGTTGTCAAGTCAACTTTACTGCCAGTGGAAATTTCCCTGGAACAGTGGCTTAAAATAAAAACATTTTTAGTTTCTAGTGAATTAAATTAATCAGTTCAAGGCTGTGGGTTTGTTAAATGAGCTGTTTCTTTAAGAGCAAATAAATGACATCAGTTTAAAATAGGCCTCCTGAATGATTTTTTAACTTGGACCATTTCACCTCTCTTTTAACTTCCCAATTTTTAGGATCAGATGTTACATTTTTCACAAACATTTTAATCTGTGCTGCAAACAGGTGGCATTATTGCTACCCTATCCCTACCATCTATACGGGAAGCTATACTTAAGTCGTTCATCTCCACAGCTAATTGCCATAATCCATTTTGCAGTCTCTTCAAGATGAATCGGAGAACTGTGAAGAAAGTTGGGCCAAGCTCCAGGCTGCTGCCAGTAACCTGAAGAAGAACTGCTCCCCCTCCTTTGCAGAGATTATTGAACAGAAGTGCATGGAGGCACACACTAGGTAAGCTTGCGAAAAAGACCCCCAGCTATTAGTATCTTAAAAAAAAAAAATGTTGCTGAGGCAGGACTTGAAAGTCTGGCAGACTTTTAAATCTATATTAATAATACAACTCACCTGTCTAAGGGTACCTGTGTGAGGAGTAGCTGATACTACCTTTGTTGTGATGGATCACAGAGTGCAAAATGGTGCTGCGTCAGCGGGCTTTCAGTAACATGGGTATGAATGCAAAGAAACTCCCACAGGAATCCTACACCAAATCATATTCTAGAGGAGAATCTGCTAGGAAAATGCTCTTATCCTTTGATATGTTGGCAGGTGGAACTCAGTAAATGAAGACATCACAGATCAACTGCGGGCAGCGCAAGTGACTCTGCAGCTTTGGGAGACCTTTGATACTTTGTGCACTGAGGCAGCAGCCAAGTTACAACAGCACAAAGAGCAGTGCACTGAGCTCTTGGATGCTCACATGCCCGAGGATAACATGATAGAAACCCTGAAACAGAGGATACAGGATATAAAGGTATATGAATATGTTTCTGCTGCCTGGTACAAACCAGGATTTATTTTTGAGAAACAAATCAAAAGAACACCTTCCTCCCCTCTCCTCCCCCCAAATCCAGTCAGTGGAAAACACAAAATCTGTGGGTTTTTTCCATTAACAGACACCTTTGTATTTCCTTTAAATACTTTGACCAGATCCTGAGACCAAACCAAACTAGAGTTAGCATAGGATGAGAAGAGAGCAGAAGGGAGCAATCATATTCCATCCCTGCCTCTTTCTGCTCTGTACAAAGAATCGGGCCTGTGTTGGAAGGAATCGTTAAACCAAAAATAATTTACTTTATAGGACACTGCTTGGGAGGAGAAGTAATATCTACTAGAACAATAGCTGGGGAAAAAAGACCAGTTTTCCAGAACACAGGACCATCTTGAGTTTTTGTACAGTCTTCAAATTGGTTTTATTTGGGTTTGGTACTTTTTTTGGCCTGGTCTAATAAGTTCACAGATTTCTGAGCTCATTAGATTATTCAAAATGCTTCTGACTTTAGGCAAATGAGATCTCATGCTGAGACCACAGGGTACATTCGAGACTCTCAGGCAGCAAAGCTGTCATTAGGTTCTGACATTTTTGATTTCTTCAGACTGCAATAAAGAAATATAATAATCCTTATTTCAGGACAGAGCAATGATTCATCATGCTTTATGAACCTCTAGCCACATATTGGAAGAAGTCCAAAGTACTCCATTTTGCATGTGGCCAATTAAGAAACTTTACATTATGGCAAAGAGAACTCATATATTTCTTGCTGTGTCAGAAAAAACTGACAGCAGCAAAACTTAGCCCAAAACATTTTCACTTTCTTCTGATCTATTAATGGCTGTGTCGTGGTTTAACCCCGAATTGTAACCCAATACCACGCAGCCGCTCGCTCACTCCCCCCCTCCCTGTTGGGGTGGGGAGGAGAATCGGAGAGAAAGGAAAACTCACGGGTTGAGATAAAAACAGCTCACCAGGACAGCAAAGGAAAAATATGAAAATATATTAATAATGATAATAATGATAATATATACAAGGATAACAGAATATATAAAACAAACGATACACAATTTCTCACCGCCCGACGACCGATACAGCCCGTCCCGAGCAGCAGGCAGGGAGCAGGGGTATCCCCCCCAGCTATCCCAGAACAGCAAGTTCCAGGGAAAGCAGGCGAGGGAACAAACAGCTAAACGAGTGAAAAACAAAAAGGTAAAAATAGGGAAACAAAAAGCAACCCGAAGGGAAGCTTAAGGATTAGGGCAAGTTAAAGGTCTCAAAAGCCTCAAAAGCCCAAAAGACCAAAAAAAGATCTAGTCAAAACTAGTGGCCCACCGACCGACCCTCGCTTATATCGGGCATGACGTCTATGGTATGGAATACTCTCTTTGGCCAGTTTGGATCAACTATCCTGTCTCTACCCCTCCCAAGTTTTTGCATCTGCACGTTAGCAGAACCTGGAAAACAGCAAAATGTCCTTGGTGGTTCAGCAGCAACCAGCAACATCAGTGTGCTATCACTGTTCTTCTCACACTAAAGCCAAAACACAGGAGCTGCTGAAAACAAAACTAGCTCCATCCTGGCCTAAACCAGGACAGTATCCACCCCTTATTCCATACCATTTACGTTATGCTCAGGTCTCTCACTTTCCAATTAATCACTGCCACTTTTGTCTTATATATATATACAGATACCATCCCCTTAGTCTATGGACCATCCCTCCAAAACGTCTATTGAGTTCATTTAGTCCACGATCCTGGGTTGCATCTGTCTTAACAGTCTCTCAGGGCAGGAGAGATGGTGTGCGGTGTCGGATTGTTGCATGCTGCATCTGGAACTTATAGCTGGTGTATCTGGCACGGCTGGTGTAGCTTGTCCGCAGTCAGCAGGTCGAAGGTGTTGATCTCGACTGCGCGCCAGTTGTTGAAGTCAGTCCATTACTGCCGCACTCTGCTCGGTTTCATCAGAGTTCCCTCTTCATTGAGTCAGGTGATTCTTCCTGTAATACCTTTGATATAGAACACAACTATAGAAATGATTATATACATGATTATATACAATATATACATAATATAAATGATTATATGCAGTATATTATAGTAATTAACATCACACAGTTCAGACTATTGGCTATTTTCACCTAAAATCAGATCTCCATGAGGTACACATCGGACTTCTCCGTCCTCCTGCATTACCCACCAAGTGCACCCAGGCCCTTGAGCGAAAGCAATCCCACGGATGGGTTTGCCTTTGCCTGAGGCAGGAATAACCCAGACTGTCTTCCCCAGCATGTTTTTTACATGCACTACAGGAACTTTGTCTCCTTCTACAGTACGCAAAGGTTTTGACTGGGCAGGGCCAGCCTGATTGGTGGATCCTCTAGTGTTGACTAACCAGGTGGCTTTTGCTAAATGTTTATCCCAGTTTTTGTAGGTTCCACCACCCATTGCTTTCAGTGTAGTTTTCAGTAGTCCATTGTACCGTTCAATTTTCCCAGAGGCTGGTGCATGATAGGGGATGTGATACACCCACTCAATGCCATGCTCTTTGGCCCAGGTGTCTATGAGGTTGTTTCGGAAATGAGTCCCGTTGTCTGACTCAATTCTTTCTGGGGTGCCATGTCGCCATAAGACTTGCTTTTCAAGGCCCAGGATGGTGTTCCGGGCGGTGGCATGGGGCACAGAATATGTTTCCAGCCATCCAGTGGTTGCTTCCACCATTGTAAGCACATGGCGCTTGCCTTGGCGGGTTTGTGGGAGTGTGATATAGTCAATCTGCCAGGCCTCCCCATATTTATATTTCAGCCATCGTCCTCCATACCAGAGAGGCTTTAATCGCTTGGCTTGCTTGATTGCAGCGCATGTTTCACACTCATGGATAACTTGTGCAATAGTGTCCATAGTTAAGTCCACCCCTCGATCACGAGCCCATCTGTATGTTGCGTCTCTTCCTTGGTGGCCTGAGGTGTCATGGGCCCACCGAGCTAGGAATAGTTCACCCTTACGTTGCCAGTCCAAGTCCACTTGAGACACTTCAATTTTAGCAGCCTGATCCACTTGCTGGTTGTTTTGATGTTCCTCAGTGGCTCGACTCTTGGGTACATGAGCATCTACATGGCGTACTTTTACAACAAGCTTCTCTACACGGGCAGCAATATCTTGCCACAGTTCGGCAGCCCAAATAGGTTTGCCTCTGCGCTGCCAGTTGCTCTGCTTCCATTGTTGTAACCACCCCCACAGAGCATTCGCTACCATC
Organism: Phoenicopterus ruber ruber; assembly: GCA_009819775.1. Lineage (NCBI taxonomy): Eukaryota > Metazoa > Chordata > Aves > Phoenicopteriformes > Phoenicopteridae > Phoenicopterus > Phoenicopterus ruber. The sequence continues at coordinate 9,004,039 of CM020219.1, forward strand.
CAGGAGTCGGTGTAGAGGTAGAGCTTTGGCCACTTCTCTCGCTCCGCAATATCTAAAGCCAGCTGGATGGCTTTCACTTCTGCAAACTGACTTGATTCACCTTGTCCTTCAGTGGCTTCTGCAACTCTTCGTGTAGGACTCCATACAGCAGCTTTCCATCTTCGATGTTTTCCTACAATACGACAGGATCCATCAGTGAACAGGGCGTATTGCTTTTCATCTTCTGGCAGTTTATTATACGGTGGGGCCTCTTCAGCACGCGTCACCTCCTCCTCTGGTGACATTCCAAAATCTTTGCCTTCTGGCCAGTCCGTGATCACTTCCAGAATTCCTGGGCGACTGGGGTTTCCTATTCGAGCTCGTTGTGTGATCAGTGCAACCCACTTACTCCATGTGGCATCGGTGGCATGATGCGTAGAAGGGACTCTCCCTTTGAACATCCAGCCCAGCACCGGCAGTCGGGGTGCCAGGAGGAGCTGTGCTTCAGTGCCGATCACCTCCGAAGCAGCTCGAACCCCTTCATATGCTGCCAAGATCTCTTTCTCAGTTGGAGTGTAGTGGGCCTCGGATCCTCTGTATCCCCGGCTCCAAAACCCCAGGGGTCGACCTCGAGTCTCCCCTGGTGCTCTCTGCCAGAGGCTCCAGGTAGGACCATTCTCCCCGGCTGCGGTGTAGAGCACATTTTTAACATCTTGCCCTGCCCGGACTGGCCCAAGGGCCACTGCATGAACTATCTCCTGTTTAATTTGTTCAAAGGCTTGTCGTTGTTCAGGGCCCCATTTAAAATCGTTCTTCTTTCGGGTCACGTGATAGAGAGGGCTTACAATAGAACTGTGATTTGGAATATGCATTCTCCAGAAACCCACAACGCCTAGGAAAGCTTGAGTTTCCTTTTTGTTAGTTGGTGGAGACATCGCTGTTATCTTGTTGATCACGTCCATTGGGATCTGACGACGTCCATCTTGCCATTTTATTCCTAGGAACTGGATCTCCTGTGCAGGTCCTTTGACCTTACCTCGTTTTATGGCAAAACCGGCTCTCAGAAGGATTTGGATTATTTTCTCTCCTTTCTCAAAAACTTCTTCTGCTGTGTTGCCCCACACAATGATGTCATCAATGTATTGCAGGTGTTCTGGAGCTCCACCCTTTTCCAGTGCAGTCTGGATCAGCCCATGGCAAATGGTAGGGCTGTGTTTCCACCCCTGGGGCAGTCGATTCCAGGTGTATTGGACGCCTCTCCAGGTGAAAGCAAACTGCGGCCTGCACTCTGCTGCCAAAGGAATTGAGAAAAACGCATTAGCAATGTCAATGGTGGCATACCACTTGGCTGCCTTGGACTCCAGTTCATACTGAAGTTCTAGCATGTCCGGCACGGCAGCACTCAGTGGTGGCGTGACTTCATTCAGGCCACGATAGTCCACTGTTAATCTCCATTCTCCATTAGATTTCCGCACTGGCCATATAGGACTGTTAAAGGGTGAGCGAGTCTTGCTGATCACTCCCTGGCTTTCCAGTCGGCGAATCAGTTTATGGATGGGGGTCAGGGAGTCTCGATTGGTGCGATATTGCCGTCGGTGCACCGTTGTGGTAGCAATTGGTACCTGTTGCTCTTTGACCCTCAGCAACCCCACAACAGAAGGATCCTCTGAAAGACCGGGCAAGGTGGACAGCTGCTTAATGTCCTCTGTCTCTACAGCAGCTATACCAAAAGCCCACCGGTACCCTTTTGGGTCCTTGAAATACCCTCTCCTGAGGTAGTCTATGCCAAGGATGCACGGAGCATCTGGGCCAGTCACAATGGGGTGCTTTTGCCACTTGTTCCCAGTTAGGCTCACTTCGGCCTCCAGTAAAGTTAACTCCTGGGACCCCCCTGTTACTCCAGAAATAGAGATGCGTTCGGCCCCTCTATAGTTCGATGGCATTAGGGTGCACTGCGCACCGGTGTCCACTAGAGCCTTGTACTTCTGGGGGGCTGATGTGCCAGGCCATCGAATCCACACAGTCCAGTAAACTCGGTTGTCCCTCTCCTCCACCTGGCTGGAGGCAGGGCCCCTCTAATTCTGATTATAATACCCGCTGTCAACAAATGGGTTCGTGTGGGACGCATGCGGTTGAATCTCATCCCTGTTTCTCATTTCTTGTAAGTACGAATCAGAAGCCCTTCTACCCCATCTGGGGAACTGCCCACTGGAGACTGGAGCAGCACTTTTCCTGGAAGAACCCTTATTTGTAGATGTTTTCTTTTTCAACTCACGTACCCTTGCCTCTAGGGTCGAGGTGGGTTTTCCATCCCACTTTCTCATGTCCTCTCCATGGTCACGGAGGTAAAACCACAGGGTACCTCGCCGTGTGTACCGTCTCTCTTGAGCAGGGGAAAATTTTCTCCTAACAGCTGAGATTCTGGTCCGTACAGGTGGCAAGTAGGACCTATCCTCTTTGAGTTGCCGAAACTCCTGGCACATTCTTTCAGCCAGTTTTTCCACAGCTGAGACACAGGCCCGTATGGAGGAAGAGATATTGTCCTCATACTGCCGGAGTTGGTTAGCCACTGCACGCACCCGTGGTGCCTCATCGTCTTTCCAACTCATTGTTGCCAATGAGTTGGCATACGATGATGGTGCACTATGTAAAAACTTCCGCCACATGGGTCGGGTACATTGGACCTCATCTGGATCTACGGGTGTCTGCGGGTTATCCAGGTCATGGTAAATCAATTCCCGCACAGCTAATTCCCTCAGATACTGAATACCTCCCTCCATATTGGTCCACTTCTTTGGGTGGCATATAATGTCTTCCTTAAAGAAATACCTGTCCCTCACACCTGACAGGAGTCTCCTCCACAGACTGCGGGCTTCTGGCTCTCTTCCAATTGCCCTGTCAATGGCTGCTTCCTTAGACAAGGATCCCAGCTGCCTGGCTTCCCTGCCCTCTAGTTCCAGGCTACTGGCCCCGTTGTCCCAGCATCGGAGCAGCCAGGTGACGAGCTGCTCACCTTGATTACGGCTGTAATCTTTTCGGATATCTCGCAGCTCAGTCAGGGATAGGGGTCGGGTGATTATCTCTGCTTCTGCCTCTCCCTGTTCCTGTGATGTCCCTGGTTCATCCTCATCTTTTGTGGGGCGAGCTGATTTCTTTGTGCTTTTCTTCTTTTGTACAGGGGCAACTGATACCGGCACGGGTGGATCTGCAGTGCCTGTCACAGCAGCCACGGTGCTCATAGCTGGGGCTTGAACAGCCGCGGTGCCCACGGCAGGGACTGGGGCAGCAGCGATGCCCATGGCAGGGGTTGGGACGGCCGCGGGGGTGGAGCAGCTGCAGCGCCCATGGCCCGTAGCAGCGATTGAGGCAGCAGCGGTGGCCGCGGCGGGGGGTGTAGCAGCGGCGGCGGGGGCTGGCACAGCCGCAGCGGGGGCTGGAGCAGCCGCGGTGGCCGTGGCGGGGGCTGGCGCGGCCGCAGCGGCCGGAGCGGGGGGTGGAGCGGCCGCGGTGCCCACGGCGGGGGGTGCAGCGGCTGCAGCGCCCATGGCGGGGGGTGCAGCGGCTGCGGGGGCTGCAGCGGGGGCTGGGACGGTCGCGGGGGGCCCTGGCGGGCCCTGGGGCGGCCGCGGTGCCTGCGGCGGGGGTCGGGGCCGGGGCAGCCGCGGTGCCCGTGTGGCGAGGAGCGGAGCAGCCCCGGTACACGTAGCGGAGCGTGGGGCGGCCGCGGCGCCCGTGGCGGGGGACGGCGCGGCCGCGGGGGCTGTAGCAGGGAGCTGGGGTGGCCCTGAGCCTACGCCTGCACCGGCTTCTAAGCAAAATTAAACACAAATTCATTCCTAGTGATAGGAGTAACAATCCGGTCCAAACATCCCAAAAGTATTCCAAGTTTTCAGAAACTCCCGTAACTAACCAGGAGGGCCACGAGAAATCAAAGGAAGGCATTTTTACCCAGGAGGGGAGAGAGAAAGCAAAGGAGGAAGTTTCCCCCTGTTGACCCCCCGGGAAGGAAAAGATAAAGGAATAATTACTGATAGTCCCCACCAGATTGGTCCCGAAGTACGAAGCTGTAACTGTTGGTGACGCTTCATTCTGCACATCGCCTCCCCCCAACGTATATGAATACAGGTAGTAAACTGGTCTAAACACCAATGATTTTACCATGCCATAAGCCAGTGCTAAACCACACACCGAAGCAATAAATCTAATCAAAAGGCCAGAGGTAACAGACCACGCATAAACAGTGACCAACAGCATACAGTAAGGTGATACACGATACAGCTCTGAGAAGCACTCGGTAAACAATTCAAACAACATTGTGACCAGCAGCAATTAAAGTAATACAACGGATGCTTACAACAAATTGTTTTAACACACTCTGGTCAAGTCTGTTGTTATCTCAACCCTTTGAGCCTGATCAGGGGCTTTAAACCCTGGACCCTCAATCTGATGCTCTCTCAGCTGAGCTAGCCGGACTCCTCTCGAGCCCCACGTTGGGCGCCAAAAAAGGACTGTCGTGGTTTAACCCCGAATTGTAACCCAATACCACGCAGCCGCTCGCTCACTCCCCCCCTCCCTGTTGGGGTGGGGAGGAGAATCGGAGAGAAAGGAAAACTCACGGGTTGAGATAAAAACAGCTCACCAGGACAGCAAAGGAAAAATATGAAAATATATTAATAATGATAATAATGATAATATATACAAGGATAACAGAATATATAAAACAAACGATACACAATTTCTCACCGCCCGACGACCGATACAGCCCGTCCCGAGCAGCAGGCAGGGAGCAGGGGTATCCCCCCCAGCTATCCCAGAACAGCAAGTTCCAGGGAAAGCAGGCGAGGGAACAAACAGCTAAACGAGTGAAAAACAAAAAGGTAAAAATAGGGAAACAAAAAGCAACCCGAAGGGAAGCTTAAGGATTAGGGCAAGTTAAAGGTCTCAAAAGCCTCAAAAGCCCAAAAGACCAAAAAAAGATCTAGTCAAAACTAGTGGCCCACCGACCGACCCTCGCTTATATCGGGCATGACGTCTATGGTATGGAATACTCTCTTTGGCCAGTTTGGATCAACTATCCTGTCTCTACCCCTCCCAAGTTTTTGCATCTGCACGTTAGCAGAACCTGGAAAACAGCAAAATGTCCTTGGTGGTTCAGCAGCAACCAGCAACATCAGTGTGCTATCACTGTTCTTCTCACACTAAAGCCAAAACACAGGAGCTGCTGAAAACAAAACTAGCTCCATCCTGGCCTAAACCAGGACAGGCTGTGACATAAATTCATCAATATGTCAGCAAAAAGGCGTCACATTTTCTGGAAATTTTTGGGAAGAGTTTTGCACCTACTAAGCAAGGCATGACCACTAAAGTGCCATTAGCACTGTAGATCCTGTCCTGGTATGTGTGGGTAGGACACATGGAATTCATTGTGTTTTTTGAAAGTGGTGAGTTAGAAGAATGAGAATCAGTGATATAGCATATGAGTTACATGTATTTGAAAATACATGTGCATTACAAAAATGACTTTTAACCTCTCTAATCTTTTTCTCTAGTACATATTAGGGAAGATTATGGTTTTATGAACTCTGTCACCACAATAAATAAAAATAAAGTCCTATATAGAGACTAAATGGGTTATTTACTAAATGGCTGAAGTGACAGTTTACAATATGATCAATTCCAAAGGCAGGGGTCAGGAACTAAGAGCCATTCTGCTTTTTAGGGAAACATATCTGCTCTTTGCTATCAATCAGAAGTCTTTGTTCATTACTCACAGAAAAGACAATATACAGTGGAAAATTCCGGGGGGTTTTATGGCTAAAAGTAAATGACAGTTCTAGAAATAGGTACGTTTCAAGATGACATCTTGCCATTCCTTGTCCAGGGGGAAAATAAAAAAACAGTACATTGAACTAGCATAAAATTACTCCTTTTGTTCTTGTACTGCCTTTAGAGTTTAATTTTATAGCATATTTCTGTAGTAAAGGGGAACAAATAAAACCAAAACCATAGTCCTCAGTCACTAAGGGACCCAAAGTACTGGTATGTTTCTAACATAATAGCATTTCTCATCTGCAGCCTGGGTCAGTTTCTCCATCTGCTAGTGTAAATCCATTCTGTAGAGAGGGATATTCTGATTTCTCTCCCTAATCTCCTCTGTAGCAGTAGTATCCCACTGCCTGAAGTCACCGGTGTTCCATTGAACTTTGAACTGTGCCTTTCCCAGCACTCGAGTCAATGGATGCAATTCCCATTATCCTCCGAGTAAAAGACTGAAGCTTTCACCATAGCTGAATTTGGCTCCCGGAGGAGATCAACAAAAAGAGCTTAGTTACAGCAACAAAAGATACTAAATGAAAGTGGCACATGAATGACGATCTGATTCATTTGCTGACTTTTTTTTCTTTCCCCTTTTCTCATCAGAATTTACAGCATGGCCTTCAAAACATAGCAGGATGCCGAACCCAGATTTCTTTGCTGGCTGATCGGATAAAACAGCAGGCTGGGACAGCTGCACAAGCCGTTCTGTTGGAGAAGCTGCAGCCGCTCCAGAGAGCATCCTATTTGGAAAAGATGCTGCAGAGGAAGTTAGATGAATTTGAGGTATTTTTTTGAATATTAAATTAGCTGTCAGTGTGAGGTAACTTCTTCACTAGAGCCCTGTAGTTCTTGAATTGAAATGAAATGTCAATAAAATAAAGCTTGACAGCGTGATCAACTATGTAAAGAAATAATACATGAAGCCAGAGGGACAGACGAAGGAAGGGTTTCACCCTTCTTACCTGCTTGTGTTGCTCTAACAAGCCTTTGTAAGTGGACCTATTACAGTCAAGCAGTACGGGACCCTCAGGTGATGAAAGGATAGGAAACGTATTTTTATTCTATGAACTTCGAAGTAAGTTGTAAACTTTCTCAGCTCTGCCTTGGAAAAAACCTAAGGGCTTCAGTTTGCTTTGATAAGAGTGCACACAACATATCTAAAACCAAACAGAAAACTGTGGTCATTTGATGTAATTTTGAAGACCAGATTCACATCCCTGTTGAGGCAGAGTAGGGAAGGACCTGGATCCAGGTTTCCCCATATGATGCTCTGCTCACAGGATTGCTGTGGGATTGACTTCCCCTCTGCACAGGTATTCCTGAGAAAACTTCCAAGCAAATGTACTGCTGATGTAAAACTAGTCTGTTCCTGTGAAAAAGTCTGGTTTCAATGAATTGTTCTGTTCTAAAGTAAACCCAAATTCATCAAGAAATTTTCAGCCAGCTCTATTTATGACTCCATCTACCAGCACAGTTCAGTGGCTGGAAGCCAGGTATCTTTGTGAAGATAACAGATTTCTCATATTCACTGTGAACTTCTCACTCCATGAAAAATTTCATTTCTGGGTAGTCATTTTCTCTGGTGTGACCCTGTAGCATTACCACAGGACTGTCTCTCTCCCCACGCCAATTTTTGCCATTCATTCCTTATTCCACTGTTGCTGTTTCAGTGTTCTTAGAGATGTAGAGCTTAATTCTTGCAAGAAAAAGAAAGCTTCCCCAGTGCTCTTCTCCCTGGCCCAAAGAAACCAACCTAGTGAATAAATAAGTTGAATTCCAGCCCTAGTTACTTCTCTCCACAGAGCTCGTGTGATCTGCACAGCTTTGGCTGTAGGCACATGGGAGCAGGCCGTGTGTGTCGCTCAAAGGAAGCTCATTTTCACAAGTCTCTTCCCTCTGATAGACTGAGTTATGGCTTTCCAATTTCACGATAAATCAAACAGCCCAAAGCTACAAAAAGGTATTGCAGATGCCCCTGTTCCTTCCATATGTATATGAATCTCTCAGGATTTAGATATTCAGTTTCTGGCACTCTGCTTTGGCTTAAATTTTCCCCTTATCCAGTGCAAAAAGTGAAAAAGTTCAGTTAGTGAGTTATAAATACATTGGAATTTGGATTTAACATCTGTTTATTTTCCTGATGATACTGCTTTTTGTATACTGAATATGTATATTAAATCCTAATTAACGTAAATATGCGATATTCACCCTAGTTCAATCTTTTACAACTGGAGGATTTCAATAACTGCCTTGAAACGCTGGAGGGTCATGTCAAGAATTGCACAGATGCCTTCGATAGTCTCTGTCTAGAGGGAGAAACAGACAACTCGGAATTGCTCATGGTATGTTTGGATTCCCAAGTACCAAAAGATACATACTCAGGATTTAAGTGTCCGTAGGATATCAGCTCTTGCCTACTTCAAGGAACTCTTTGTGTCCTACGTATTGTAGTTATAGCACTTCCATCAGAGTAACTATAATCTCATCCAAAACACAAAAAGCAATGATTTAAGTTCATAAAAACTCTAGATATGCATTACAGGCCAAATGCCTACATGGAGGGGAGGAAGATCACATAGATTTGGGGTTGATGGGAGATCATTTTCCCCAGCTTTGCTCTGGAGCTACCCTGTTGCCCTCAATGTAGGGTACAAAGTAAATCTGCAAGTGCCAACTCTGGAGTGTCTGTTCAGTACTGTTGGAAAGAAAAGTGGGCCCTGTGTAAGGGAATTATGACTTTTTTGTTTCCTATATTCCTTGAAGTTAACACATGAAGTTAACATGTTGGGGGTTTTTGGGTTAGCATTTTGGATGCGTAACGTTTAGATGCTTTCTACAGAAGAGGCTCCTATATTTCTTTGAAATGAAAGAAAGGCAGTATTTTTTGCAATTAATTTATTTTTTTCCTTCCAGAATCACACACTGGAGCTTGCTGCACTTTCTCCAAGCATAGAGAGTTTGAATGAAGCAAGCATTAAGGTGCCACTCAGTGACTTCACCTTGAAGAAAATGCAGAGCCTGACTCGGCAGTGGAGTCAGAAAACAGCAGCTGCTCTGGAACGCTGCAGGTCTGAAATGCAAACAAAAAATCACTACTAACCATTTCCTTTTCTGTGAGGAAAATCAAAACCAAATTAAAGCATGGGAAGTCTTGCAATCTGTTCTCAGCTTTCTCAGGGGCTTTCCAAGTTGAATTCCTACCCTTTCAACTTACTCCAGATTATTCAGTGGCTATTTGTATTCCAAGTCACTTGAAGCAAAAATCTGGATGTTCATAGGTGAAGAAGGTAGTAAAGTGCCAAGCAAAACCCTACTATGTTAGTATTACTGACCACCATGTTGGACCGTATGCAAACATATCCAGAAAAACAACCACCAACAAAATAGTTTCTGATTTCTTTTGTTTTACAGTGTGCTTGAGGGAACTCAAAATGATGAAAAGAAATTCTTTCAGAAATGTGAAAACTGGATGAAATTCCTAGAAAAAATGAAGGAGGCCTTAAAAACAAATGTTCCAGGACGGTTTGAAGAACTGATAGAACAACAGAGAGTATATGAGGTAAAGCTAACTCTAAAAATGGAAGCATCTTTTTGAAAGGTGAAGGTAGGGGGAAATCACTAGAAAATACTATGCCTTTTGAAATTAGATCTGAGCAGAGTTTTACAAAGCATTTCACTCTTTTCAAATATGGCCTTGTACGTATTCAGAGGAAAATTTTGAAATGTGAAAATCCTTTTCCAAAATGAATGGATCCCTTTTTGCAGGGATCAGACCTTTAGGAGTGCGTCCTCAAGCGTTGCGTCATGGAAGTCCTAGATTTCTCCAACCCTGAGGTTACTTGCCTGTCTGCTTGTCCCAGAGCACTGAAGCCTGTGGCAACTAGCTAGGCAGTTTGCTGGCAATCTGGCAGGAACCTTACCAGTTTCTGGAAGAACTGCATTTAAAACAAAATGTTTTCACAGCATATTTCCGTTTTGACCAGTTGTTAGATTTTAGTGGAAATCTGTTTCGCTGGCATTTTTCCAAACACTTGCTATTTGTTATACAGAGAGAGTGCTTCACACATGCATGACAGTATCCATTCAGAGGAGAAGGTGCATTGCATGCTCGGAGTAGCATGTGGATGCAATTCGAAGCAAAGTGTCTATCGATAGACTTTGTCCTACTGGCGGGAGGATGGAAAAACAACCAAAATACAGGAAAAAAATCAAGCAGTAAATGCTAAACATCTGTTAGGGTGAGCTTTGTGCTGCTGCAGTGGACCAGATCTTCACCCTACGCAAAGTGCTGCTGCTAATTCCACAGGGTGTTAAGTCTCCGCATGTTAGTGCTATTCATTAGGGTCCACAGAAAGTTATTTTCTCTCTTTTACTTAGACCTCTCCAATTCATTCATTACAATGAAATTATTTGTAGAATAAACTTTTGCTCATTGTGATAAAGAGTAAATTCACCCTTATATGTAGCTTTTTTATACCTTTTCTATGGGGTTTCTGTCTAGATTGCATTTCTCATGAATGAGTCCAGCAAACTTTAGGCTTCAGATTACTTGTAACATACAGCTCCTAGGGGGTTCTGCTATCACATATGTGCAAATTCCTCCGGGTATCCAAAAAGTGTGGAATCTTTTAGGATGCATTTGACACTAGCACTTGAAAATAATAGAGCTTTCAGCATTTAAAACTAAACAAATGCTGTCATTCGAGAGGAGCAGAACCAGCTTTCATAGCAAAGGTTGCTCAGTGAATAGTTACAACTGTTGTTCTCATGGTATTTTCAGATGCTGCAAACTGAGATTTCCATAAATCAGCAGACATTTAATTCTATCATAGCAAAAGTTCTACTCTCCTTGGAATCTGGAGAAGCAGAGAAAAGGTAATCTGTTTGTTTTTCTCCCTAAGATCTTGGTAATTCAGTGAATATGCTCTGTTCCTTGGAGTTGGTTTTGAAACTTTGCTCTCATGAGGACAGAAACTCAAATGCTTGACTGGGTTCTCTCTTTAAATAACCTCCTAGCACATTTTGCAAAAGTGTGAGGAGGTGCAATGAGAAAGAAACACAGATGCCCCGGCCAGACTGCATTTTGGATAGTAACTGGATGTTCTGCCTAACAAAAATAATTGCTGCTGAACAGGAGGCTTCCTTGTCTACTGCTACCCTGCAGTTGTTGAAACTGTAACTGTGGTTGAGAAGCTACCTTCTTACAGAGGGTGATGAGGATGCTGCGTATGAAGGATCCTTTCCCTCTTCCTAGACCTCTCTACTTTTTAAAGTGCAGAGGTGTGAGACTATCCGTGTTGCCCCTGGCACACATGAAAGGGCATTGAGTCATTGGCCACGCAACCCAAAACACATGGTAGCTAAACCTGTTTTTTATCAGTATGATCTTATACTTTTCTCTTAATCAATGTAGAGTGAGAAGCAGCAAGTAATATTTGTGAGCAGAGGTTCAACTGCCTCAGGCATTTCTGCTGTGAACACATTACCACTCTCTGCCAGAGCTTGCTGCTTCCAGAGAGTTGGCAGGACAGTGTGTGTGCTCCCCTCAGCCACTTCAGTATGAAGTCCATAGCTTGGCTTAGGGCTGCCAGGGAAGGTAGGGCTAGACTAAGCAAAGCTGCTGGATTTTTGTGTTGAAGCTAGCCCCACAAACACGGGTGTTTGTGAAAGAGCTAATCTGGGGGCTGTGGCCTCCTGCAGAGGAGCAGAATTGATAGATGGGGGTTGTCTTAACCACTCCAGCTAGATCTGTTGGATCATCTAACCATGTTGTAGGAGAGGCTTGAACTGCTTGAATGGGTTCAATAACAACACAGAGCCTTTTCACTTTGCAGTTAGGTCCTACTGCTATAGGATACAATGATGGTTGAACTCCCACTTCAGCCTGGTAAAAGCACGTATCAGTTTTACAGCATAGTCAGAGGTCTTGTCTCACTTGCATTGACCTTCTTCAGAGAATTGTTTAGTGCATATTGTTTCGTGATTGCTGTTGTATATGTTGCTATACCACAATAGCAAGAATGACTTGCATTATCCATTCTTGTATCATGTAAAAGGTTTTTTGGATTGCTTGTTAGACAGAATACAGAGAGCAGGGCTGAGCTTAGGGCTGCATAGAGCTTTCTGCATAGTGGGGTATTGTAATTGGAATAAAATACTGCAAATGGAAATCCATCACAATTATTGTAAAATGCAGCCTTAAGGTCAAAATATATTAACACTCAACACTTGTCATTTTCAGAACAGAGTTTATTTCCAAGCTCACGTTGCTGAAAGAGCAGTGGCAGAATGTTATCCGAATGGTTCAGCAGAGGAAGAAAGATATTGATGGACTTGTGAGCCAGTGGCAGCTCTTCAGGAGTTCCCTGCGGAGTCTCAGCAGACTTCTTGCTGATACAAACAGCTTCCTCGTAGCTGTGAAGAGCCAGGACTGCTATAGCCTTTACCAGCTTCGAAATCTAATTCATGATTTCAAGGTACTGTATTTATTTCTCATAAATCTAAAATCTGTGGGTTTTTTCTCAGACTGAAACAACTTCTGCCCAATAAGGTAAAAAGCTTTAAAATCACATGCTTTTTGGGGAAAAATAATCGCTGATACTTTTTCTTAAAGCTGAGCACAGATGAGAAAAAAGTGACATTGTGAAAGGCTCATTATACTAGGAAACTTCCTGGTCAACATCGTCATTTAGTAGCCTTGTATGCTTTAAAAATATTACTGATATGAAAACGGAAATCATAGAATCATAGAATCATAGAATTGTTCTGGTTGGAAGAGACCTCCAAGATCATCGGGTCCAACCATTACCCTATCACTACCAAGTCCCCCACTAAATCATATCCCTTAGGGCCTCGTCTAAACGTCTTTTGAATACCCCCAGAGATGGGGACTCCACCACCTCCCTGGGCAGCCTGTTCCAATGCCCGACAACCCTTTCGGTGAAGAAATTTTTACGAATGTCCAATCTAAACCTCCCCTGGCGCAACTTGAGGCCATTTCCTCTTGTCCTATCGCTTGTTACTAGGGAGAAGAGTCCGACCCCCATATCTCTACAACCTCCTTTCAGGTAGTTGTAGAGAGCAATAAGGTCTCCCCTCAGCCTCCTTTTCTCCAGGCTAAACATCCCCAGTTCCCTCAGCCACTCCTCATAGGACTTGTGCTCTAGACCCTTCACCAGCTTCGTTGCCCGTCTCTGGACACGCTCCAGCACCTCAATGTCTTTCTTGTCGTGAGGGGCCCAAAACTGAACACAGTACTCGAGGTGCGGCCTCACCAGGGCCGAGTACAGGGGGACGATCACTTCCCTACTCCTGCTGGCCACACTATTTCTGATACAAGCCAGGATGCCGTTGGCCTTCTTGGCCACCTGGGCACACTGCTGGCTCATATTCAGCCGGCTGTCAACCAACACCCCCAGGTCCTTTTCCACCAGGCAGCTTTCCAGCCACTCCCCCCCAAGCCTGTAGCATTGCCTGAAATGCAGGGTGCCAGGGAGATTAGGCAGAAACCCTGGTCAGCAGGTACCCTCTAGGTCTGTGTGCATCTTACTCCATGGCTGCTGAATGCAGGCCTTGCAGTTTGCCTGAAGGAAGCAGGCACATACGTGGCAAGACAGGCCACGTGGGTCCTGTGTGTACAGGAATGGGCAGGAGGTGCCAGGAGCAGAGGATAAAGCACTTGCAAGGGGGTCTGTCCTTGGGCCCACCACTCAGGATGCACAGACCTGGGCAGCAGTTCTTCAGGGCAGTGAGTTCTGCATTTTACATGCAGTGGAAAAAAAATACTTTCCTCCGTTAATTTTGGGTATGTTGGTTTTCCATTTAATTATGCGCCTCTTTGTTTTATAAGAAAGTAAAAACAAGCAGTGAACTTGATGGTTGCTTAAGGCAATCTAAAACCTTTCAAAAATACATTATTGAATGCTATTCACACGGTCCAAGATTTATTGTGTTCCCACACACCTAATGTTGATGGATTAACACATTACCAGTATTCCATTTGGCGCTTGCCCTCTTTATTTGGTCTTTATTTTTACCTGCTGTGTAAAGATGATTTTCAGTAGATTTTACAAGTTAGTGCTTTTCCTTAGTGAGAAAAGCCAGAAAGTCTTCTCCCTCCTACTCCCGACTTGCCCTTCCCTCCTGCTGTTGTTTTACAGAAAGAAACAATGATCATATCTGCTTGTGTTATAGACCAGTTTGTGTTGTAGGCACGTTATTAGGGTTACTTCACTTGGAGTATGTCATGATTAACAGAGCTGTTATCTCTGAAAAATTTGTCTTAGTTGTTGATGCTAGAGGTGCTAACAGAACATAAACTTTTTTTATACAGAGTAACTCAGACAACTGAATTTCGGTCTTTTTTTAACTGCTGCACTTTCACTCTATAGATTCAGTCTGTGAAAAGCTATGGTAGAGTTTTATAGATCAGAAGATTAGAAAGAATCTGATTTTTCTGAAATTAAAAAAGCAGATAGGAGAAGATCTATTCATTACACTTACATGAATGTGAACAAACTAGTGCCTTGTAACTCCCTTTGTGAGTCTTCACTTCTTCCCAAGTGAAATGCCAGGAGTGCGCTTCTAAAGCTTGCTAAGAACAGCTTAGAAACAAATGTCTCTTTTTTTTTCTTTTAAAGAGTAAGGCAGTGACTCTTCAGAGGTGGCAAGACATGTACTCCTTAATCATCGATGTTGGGGAGAAGTTGCGCACTGTCTCTGATCCCGAGACCAGCTCTGTTCTCCAGGAGGAGCTCAGCCAGTTACAGCAGAGTTGGGGGGACACCCAGGTCCAGCTGGAGAAGAAGAAGATGCAGCTCAGCAGCACCCTACAGGTAGATGATGCCCTCTCCAGGGAGCAGCAGCACCTGCTTCTCTGGCATTGGGTCTCAAGAGCTTCCCTGCCCCACCGTCCCCAGGTCTGAGCTCTGTAGCAACAAGGCAAATGCTGAGCTGCTGCTTGCTGCAGAGGAGCTCTGAGGGAAGTGCCTGTCTTGTGCCATCAGGGCATGTGGCAAGCTAAAACTGTGGTCCCTTGATTCTCCAAAGGAAAATGGAGTTGGCATCCATTTGTTGCTACAATGGATGTTCCCGCTCTGATTGTTCTCATGCTCCTCGTGGCCTGGAGCTCTCTCCTGCTTCGGGCTGTGAAGCCTGAGCTAAAATTTAGCTTAGAGGGAGTTAGCATGACTTGTTCCTCCTCCTGTTGTTGCACCTCTAAACAGAAGGGTAGGTTCTATTTATTTCCTTAGAGCAATGAATTTGCTTTCATGGCTAGACAGCACATAAGTATGTCTTAAAATTGAATACTGTCATTGATACAATCCCCAGCCCAAAAATTATGCTTAAAGCCTCTCGGGTTGTACAAAACAAAATGAGCAGAAATGCTCTGTAAGGCAGACCTTAAATACAAGAGAGGGTTCAAGTTCTGTAAATCCATGCACCAAATTCTTGTGGGTGGTACTATGTATCAAAAAGAAAATTCAAATAACCAGAGCACATGATTATTTACTCCAGTGGGTTGAAGAGGCTATTTTGTAACATAATCATAGGGTTCAATATGTCATGATAAAGTATCTTAACCTTTTATAACTTCCTTGGGTCTCCTGGAGCAGAGTTGGGACTGCTGTGAAAAGCAAACCAAGGAATTAGAAAGCAGGCTGCGAGAGCTGAAGGAGAAAGTAAAAGATCCACTTCCAGTTGAACATGAAGAGCTCTACAAAGCCAAAGAACACATTAAGGTATCGAACAGCCACATTGTATTTAAATAGATGTAGTCTTTGCACAACACCTGATCCCTGTAAAATCAGTTTTCTCTCTTACCTGCTCTTCTTTGACACTTAATTTCTCTCCTTTATACCATCCTGATTGCTGCCAGTCTGCAAAGTCCAGCTGACCAAGAAGATTACAAGAATAGTAGTGTTTGGATTTTTTCCCGCTTCTGCTCTCTTTCCACAGTCTGAATTTATAAAATAAGCGGTTCCTCAAACAAAAGGGAAAAAAATCCCTGGTCTCAGCTCAACTGGCTGCTATCCTAATGGCTGAATCTCCCTTTTTGTTTTCCAATCCATTTTGGACAGGGAGCTCCTCAGGCAAGAGACCTTGCAAGTCTGCAAAGCACCATGCACACCTGTGGGATCTGAGAATAATTAAAGAGAAGGAAATTCAGAGTAAGGGAGTGGCAAAAGCCCTTGCAGCCCATAGTGCACCATGAAAATTAAATGGCAAGGAAAGCATTTCTAAGGGATAGGAGACATTTAGTCTGGACTGGTCAGTCTTTCATCATCCTTTTATGAAGTGAATTGTTGACCTATGTAGTGGCAACAAATAAGCTTATGAACGAGCCAAGGCTTTGAACTTATTATCAGCTGTCTAAAATCTTCTTTGTGAGTGCTGGCTGCCTTTCCCACAGCTACAGTCTTGCAGTAGCCCTGAATTATTTGTGAGATGGCAGCACACAGCTCCTGCCTCTTACTCCAGTAAGAGAAACTCAGCTGCAGACGTGTCGGGGTCAGACAGTGCCAGTGCAGTTGCTGCTCTTGGGTGTCACAGTATAATAAAATAAAGGACCAAAATGACATGGAGGAGAAGGCACCTCCTTTCCTCTCCCTGCATTTCACTCTTCTGTGGAATAAAGCTGTTTGTTTTTCTCTCAGGCCTGGACCTTATACAAGGCTAGCAAAGTCCCATGAAATTCCATCGTTAGCTCCATTCATGCAGGGCTTCAACCCTTGTTAAGATATATAAATGCACGTGTGCACAT
Organism: Phoenicopterus ruber ruber; assembly: GCA_009819775.1. NCBI lineage: Eukaryota > Metazoa > Chordata > Aves > Phoenicopteriformes > Phoenicopteridae > Phoenicopterus > Phoenicopterus ruber. The sequence goes on from CM020219.1 coordinate 9,020,597, forward strand.
CTGTAGGGAGTAATTTGTTGTGAGCTCAGGTAAATTTTAGTCTCAGGTTTGTTTGGCTTTTTCCCTCCAGTGTTGAAGCAGATCAGATTTTTTTTTTTTTTTTTTTATGATTTAGATAAGTGACTAGATCAAAAGACCTGTGAAAATGCTCGCAGGGCTTGGATCCAGCACACTTCTCCTGGCACAAACACTCACAATTTTTTTTTCTTCAAAATGAGACAAATTGGATCCTCTGTAAGAGCTTTTTTGGTTAGAGGAGCCAGTGACACTTCCCAGCAACTGCCTTGCAAAATGGAACGTAGTACCTCATATGTGGAATATCCTGTTTCCCAGTGTGTGCAGTGGTGTCTCTGCTTTTTATGTGACAATTTTAACACTGATCAGGAAAATGCATAACCTTTGTATAAAGGGAAAAGGGAATTGAGGGGACAAAACAGAAGAGAATGTGTTTGAGCAGTTTAAAAGACCCAGATTTCTGAGAAATCTGATGAAGTGTCTGTGAAATCATTCGTTAGAGAAGGGAACCAATTTTATTTTTTAGTATTTAAATAAATAACCTGAAATTGGAGCAAATGCAGGTGGAAAACAACTTGGCCAAAATAATTTAAAAAAAAAAAAAAAAAAAGGTGGGCATGTTTCTTCCTGAATGTGAAACCCCAAATGCTGCCCTGGAGCATGGGGAGCAGCGGGGGGACAGGCTGTTTCCGCACTTTTGGATGCAGCAGAGGCTGCTCCTGCACCAGTTAATCAGCGGCAGCTCTGCCCTGGGCTCCAGTGGGCTCCCAGTCAGGCCCTGAGCCAAATACAGGGGGACCCCGTCCAGTCCAGCCGGCGAGCGCTGCACAAGTGGCTGCACATTCCCTCCTCTCCTCCCCCACAGGCCAGGCAGGGGATTAACGAGCAGGTTTGGAAACCAGAGGAGCTTAGTGCCAAGGCTTGTTCTGGGTGCGTTTCCATGCAGGAGCTGGAGCAGTCGCTGGCAGACTGGGCCCACAACATGAAGGAGCTGCGGGCCGTGAAGGTGGAGCTGGCACACTGCATCCTCACCGAGGACATGATGGTGCTCAAGGAGCAAGTTGAACATTTGCACAGGCAGTGGGAAGAGCTCTGCTTGCGAGTAAGTCTTCCACCTCCTCTGGGGTTTTATAGCGGGGTATTCATAGGGCCTGGCAGAAAAGGGGGAGCGGGTTAGCAGACGGGATTTCTCTTGGGGTTGGCTCTCTTTTGCAGTCTTGGGTGGGGATGCGGCTTCTCCTGGTGCAGCTGACCAGGGCTGAAGTTTGTCCTTTGTTTCCTGGACACAAACTGATGAGATTTTTTTTTTTTTAAAAACCCTTTTGTAACTAGTGAGTGCCTGAATTGCACAGAGCTCAAATGCAGCTGTTTACTGAAATAGGTGGCTTTGTTCTGGGCTGCAAAAGGCGGGGGGAGGGATAAACACAGGAATTGCCTGAGGGCATGGAGCAGGGAAAAGAAGGGGGAGGTCTTTGCAAGCTGATGTTAAAAAAAAATGCCAGGAGAGTTGATAAAGAAAACTTAAATGTGTTTAAATACTGACTCCTTGGGTTTAAACGCATTAAGAACTGACTTGTCTTTTCTGTAGCAGTAAAATACTGGGAAACATTTGCATTCTTTGTGGCTTGTTGCTATATTACACTTAATTTAGTGCTGCATGTAAAATCGCTGGGGAACATTTACCAGCAAAGTCACATGAACTTGATTCATTAGGTTATTATGCAGTTTGAATGTGTGTTTACTTTGCCCTGTTGACGAGATTGAAAGAAGTAAAATACTTTGAGGTCTTAAGTTACTCTGGATGGCTCTACATGTCAGCAAGCAAAACTCTTGCCTCTCTTTACTCACAAGTCAGTAGCTTTTATTTTACAGTTTGTGAAGAAGTATTGAAGCGAGTTAGTATTTCATGTCTAACCCTTACTCAGGCAAAGGTAAAGCAATATTGGTGGGAACATTGCCAGAGTAATGAACAGCTATGCTTATTTCACAAACTTTGGTGTGATGAAATAGTTATTTGGGTTTATTTTTTGCATTGCAACGAGAAAGAAGAATTTCGTGTCTTTGCCTTAAACTGGATGGTTAATCTACAACCAGTGTTTTCTCTGTTATTGTTTCTTAACTCTGAAAATAATTCCAGAGACACCCTCCCCCCTCCTCAGAAATATAGGCCATTATTTTTAAATCAAAATGCCTGAACCATTTTCCTAATGGAAATCTGTAGTTAACCCTATAAATGAGAGAACTTTGTTGTTTTTCCTTTTTTGGTGAACCGCTGATGCCTGCTGTTTCAACTGTGGTGAACAGCCCTGAAAATTAAGCTATCTTTTGTATGTACCCCACTACAGTCTATCCAAGTGGTAATTTCCTGTAGTAATTTAAGTTCAGCTTTTATTCAAAATTTCTATTTTAATTTCCTGAGGGAACAACATTTAGGTGAGTCTATCTTGGAGAGAAGACAGGAGTGACATTAATGTGACTGTGTTAGGCACACAAAAATCTGTAGTGGGAGGAATCTGTTCAGTGCTGCAGCGGAGGGACATACTGAAATGTTTACGCAGCCCTAATGAGCCTCCGGAGAGCCTGCACTGATGCTCAGCGCTGGACACGAGGGTAGGAAAGCAGACTTTATCGGTTCTGCTGCTAGCATGACTGCTTTGTTTTGGCTAACAAATTAAAGGAGTCAAGATGTATTGTGTGGAAAAAAAAAAAAAAATCTGCAGTATAACTGCAGAGAGGTGAAAGCCTTTAAGAGCGAGACACGGCTGCAGCTGTCACGGCCACGGGAGTGGGGCAGCCAGATGCCTGTGCCGGCCTGGGCAGGGACACAAACACACTTAGTGAGCAGATGCACTCGGGGATTAGCGTTTACATAGCTGCCCTGGCAAGGTACATGTAGGTCAAAGAATTAACTGTGCATATCAGCGAGTATCCTGTCCTAACAAACACTAGCATACAGGTCAGATGCCTGGGCCTTGATATTCTTTTAGCCTGCCTTGGGAATGCCCGGATTGCTCCTGTATCCCACTGTGGATGCAAAACTGGAGCTGGTACCAGGGCAGCTGGTCTGAGGAGAAAGTGCTTAATGCAAGGCTTGGCTTGAAGGGCTCATGTTCCTAGAAGCTTGTCTGGGAGTTTTTTGCTCATTCCTGTTTTACCCACAATCCATATTGCTTAGGCAGCTAAAAGGTGCTTCCTGCTCTTAAAATACTGCCTTGCCCCATGCTTAGCAGGCAAAAATGGAGTCAGGATCATTTCAGCACTTAACAATGGTTTTGCTGACATGCATAGTCTCTTCTTCCACCGACCAAGTTAACTCGCTTCCTCTCATGGGAGATGCTGCAAGTGGTAGAGGAAAGATGAGGGATTTACCCTTCATACCTCTGAGGCTGAGGGTACGAAGGAGCATCCCAGAGCAGAGGCCCTCTTAGGGAGACTTTCTGAGGTCTTTGGGGTCTCCAGGAGACTTCTTCCCAGTGAGAACTTCGGAGATTGTTTCCCTGTGTCCCAAGACAGTGCTTTCAGCCTTGTCTCTTTGCGTAGATCAGCATGAAAGATGTAGAAATCACTTTCACATCCCTATCCCCTTCTTAAAAAAAGGGAGAATTTAAAGGACAAAAGCAATATAGTGGCAGATCACTTGGTGCCTCCTATTTTGATCCTGGTGTTACATGAAGGTGGTCTTGCTTCCTCACTACACACTTACACTTCACTCTGAGGTACAAAATAGTGTTAGAGATTAGTCTAGGAGAATCCGTAATGGCATTTTGAGGAGTCATGTGCTGTATAAGGTTCATGTTAGATGTGAAGAGGGAATGTATGCTGCCGTGGGGTGATATTTAGAGTGGCTATTCGCAGCCAAGGCAAGCAAAATGTTACGCTCAGTCTTCTTTACACAAAGTTTATTGGTGAGGGGTTAGTTGTTTGTCTTGTTTTGTTTTAGTAGAACTTGTACCATTTTTCACTTCCTTTATCCCATATCTCCTACTACAGGAATCCATCAAAATAGAAAAATGAATACAAATACATATTTAAGATCCCTAGGCTAGAAATAAGTAGATCCTGCTTCTTTCTGAGATGTTAGAGCAGTGATATTAGCTTTGCTGGTTCAGGCAGCATCAGACCCTAATTTCCCTGTCTAGACAATTTGTTTATCTGTCCTGGCAAATGTAATTTTGAGGAAAAAAATCCATAGTTTTCAATAAAAAGGATAGATTCTTGATGCTGATTTTTTTGGAAGTTCTCCAAGAACTGGTGAGCAAATGGAAAGAAAAGAGGGAGGTTTTTATAGAGATAAAATAATTGCAGTCAGTAGTTACAAAGTTTCTTTTACAGTTGCAGAAAAGTAAGAACTTACCTACGTGTTATTTCTCTTGTGTTATCTATGAGACTGTACTAAACAGTATGTAGTAATTATATATTATTTCTTCTTTGTTTGGCATTTTCAGGTTTGCACTGAGTAATATTTAAATTGTTATATAAGCTCATTATTTATAAAGCTGTCACTCAGTTTAATTCTTCTGAGGGAGAGAATCTGGTGTTTGCTAGTCAACTTTTGGCCCTGCTATCCAAAATAAGATGTAATAACAATCTGCTTGCTGGCTTTGAAAAGAAAGCTAGAGATATTTAATAACTGCTACTGCAAAATGGAATATGTTCAAATGCAGACTAGAAATTAGAGGGCTCATAATTGCCGCTTTCCTTCCTGAGAAAGATGTTGCCAGCAGTTAATGTGTGTGCTTATCCATAGGTGTCTCTGCGTAAGCAGGAGATCGAGGACAGGCTCAATGCCTGGATTGTGTTCAATGAAAAGAACAAGGAGCTGTGCTCCTGGCTGGTACAAATGGAAAGCAAAGTGTTGCAGACCGCAGATGTTAGCATTGAAGACATGATAGACAAATTGCAGAAGGTAAGTAGTAATGCCACTTTTCTTCAATTGCAGCCTGATAGCTCGTTACAGAGACATCACTCCTCATTTCTTCCTTGCCTCTCAGAAGCGGTATGTGATATAAAACCAGCACGTACAGGCTTTTGTGAGAAGATGAGCTTTTCTAGCCTCAGCTCTTATCTTCTTCTTGATGTTCAGACTTGGAGCATAATGCAAACCAGAAATGCCACCTGACTGCATTTAGGCACGGAGTGTGATGTGTGTGAGTGGCGGTGGTGGGGGTCTGGGTTGTTGGGCAGGCGTGCACATACAGCACTGCTCAGGGCTCTCCCTGCTGGGGTCAGTGGTGTCCTGGGAGCGCCTCACGGCTCTCACCACCTCCTCCTGTGTCAGCGGTTATGAAACTGCTAGTCAGAGGGCAAAGAAAAGATTGAAGGACCGGGTAGGTCTTATGCCAGGCAAAAAGAAGTTACCACAACCAAAAATGAAACCTAATTATGCCCCTTCTCCTTGGTAGTCAATGCAGTTAGTGCTTTCTAATGCTTTCATATTAGCTTGATTTTAAACAGGACCATTATTTTGCTGCAGCGTTCCTCCCCGTGGCTTAAAGCTCTCAATATCTAATTCCAGATCTCCTCTGGATAAGAATACCAGCAAAATAAAGCCATCCTAGTCTTGAATTTGGGTTCTTTTGAGGTAGCTTCATTGAAAAATTATGTTAAATTAGGAAAGCAGAGACAAAATTAGAACGTTAAACTGCTATTTTTAGGAGTACTTACTCCTGTCATTTGCAAGTCTTTAAGCTGCTTATTTTTTCATAGTGGCTTCATTGTGAGAGTGCTTTTCCATTGAGGGTTTGTTTTGTTTTGTTTTAAGTTCTACATGCTAATGTAGAAACCTCAGTCATCACAAGCCAAACCTGACTTCACATCACACACGTGGGAAAAGAAACAGGTAGTTTTGGTTTGGTTTTGTTGTTTTGTTTTGCCCAGGAATTAAGCAATGTTTGTGTATATTTATCAGGACTGCATGGAAGAAATAAACCTGTTCAGTGAAAATAAACTTCACTTGAAACAAATGGGCGATCAGCTAATCAAGGCTAGCAACAAGAGCCGAGTTGCAGAAATAGATGATAAACTCAACAAAATCAATGATCGCTGGCAGCATCTCTTTGATGTCATTGGAGCACGGTAAGAAAATGATTTTCAATGTTTTATATGAGATAAAAGTCAGAGGCTAGTGTCCTTGACCGTCAGAAACAGACTGACACGACTTTTCAGTTCAGTTGAAATTTATTATTGAGAGTCAAATTAAACTAAAGTTAATGCTTTTTCGTTATGACTTGTTGCTGTATTATGGCACCAAATGTCTTAATTTATCTAATGGCAGAGGGCAGGGTGTAAGAATTCATATACAATATAATTTTAATCATGGGAGCTATGTAAAAGGAAGAGTAAAAGTGATTTCTCTGTTGCATGTGTTGAATTACAACTTAATTTTAAGGCAGTATGGTAGGAGTTCATTTGGACTCTTTAGGAGAGCCTCCTGTTTTAAGACAAGCCTCTATTTCACCCTGTATCTGAATGCACAGCATTTGGGAATAGATTCCTAGCCTGTCTCTGTAGACAGTCAGATTTGTGTAATGATAATGTTCATTTTTTACATTCAGAAGTGTATGAACTTTCATTTAATGTTAGTGCTATTTCTTTACTCTTTCTTAAAAACAACTGGAAGACCATACCACAAGTTTATTTTTTAAATTCAGGATCTTCTGCATGATGGTGAAATGGAAAATACTATCAGTTGAAATTAAAACAAAAACCTGCAAAGGCTAGGCAATGACCTCTTCTTAAAGGATTAAACATCTTTATTATACTTGACAGAGTTAAGAACATCGTGATCATTTTAGTATTAGCCTTACTGAGACGATCCCATTTCACTATTATCTCTTGAGTTTCTACCACAGCTTGGGAGGAGGATGCTGGGCTGGTCTCACTGCCTGCCCGAGTTTATTAGTAATCCAGAAATAATAAGGCTAACACCAAATTAGTATGGGTCTAAACTCTCTGAGGGTTTTGTTCTGCCTGTAACCCCCCTCTCTGGGCCTGAAGAAGCTCTCTTGCTCGGTTAACATTTGGGGCAGATGAAGCGAGTGGTTGTGCTGTGACAACGTGGTGCTAAGTGTGCTGGATCTTAGTCAGGAATGAGATCTGACACATGAGCTGTGAATGATTAAGCAGAAGCTGCCTTCTTAAGCTCTAACACTTTGTAGGTAGTCTTGCAGTGGTTCCTCTCAGGGTGTCTTTGTATTTGATCTGGTGTAGGAAAGAAAGCTACACCACTTTTATAACAGCACTTTTTCTCTTCTCATCTTAACAGTAACATACAACTTTTAAAACACTTTCATGATCACTTGTGTTCTGCTGTGTGTTAGTTTTGAATTGTAGCAATCTTTAAATGCAGGTTACAATGCACTATTTTAAAACTGATGTAAACATGGCACATTTCTAGTAATTTTTAGGAAAATATGCTAAAGAACTGATGGGATATTTAGAGAGAGATCTGGCAGTCTTATTCAAGTAATCTGTGACAACAGAGCGCTTGTTTGTCTACCTAGGATGTCTTAAATCTTTATCTTCAGACAAGTGTATGGTGGTGCTTTGAGGTATGTTAATGCAGATTTGCCTGGAGCATCAGCATAGCTCCCTCACCTAATCCACCTTGCTTGGGCCTGGCTCGCAGCTTGGCTGTCCTCAGCTGCTCAGTGATAAATAACCACCAGGCTAGGCACTCACAATAGAATCCGACTCTTAAGAGTTTATTTTGCCCTGTTTACAACCTTACGACTTCCTGTTTCAAGATCAATGCTATGGTGGTGGCTTGCTGCTGAGATTTGAATTCTGATGGAATTAAATTAGACATCAGTTGACTGAAATTTCCACCTCGCTCACAGATGGGCTTTGGGGCACTAAATAGGAGGCTTGTCCTGTGCTTTTGGGTGGTCTTTCCCTAAGCTCAGGCGATGGGGAGGAGGCAGCAGTTCTACCAATTAGAGATGTGACACAAGTTGAATCTCTTCACGGGGGAGCAGAGCAGAGCAAGGAGCCTTGGGCTGGAGGCGAGATGACCTGTGAGTGTGGGTTGTGATGCCCCATGCTGATAGGCTGTCTCCTTCCTTTTCAGTTTGCTTTTGAAAAAACTTTAAAAAATACCGTATTTGAACTGTGTTGAAAGAGCACATGAAAATAGAGTGGTGGCAAAATTCGTGTTGGCCCTGTTGCATGAAGCCATCACAATCCAAACATCTTCACGGGACCTCATACATCTGCCATCACCGGTTTCATTCAATGGATAGGATCGGTTGGCTCCAGGGAGGTTGGAGCCTGTAGGGCATGGTAGGGGGGCTCTGCACCCACTGCTGCCCAGTGGAGGAGAGGCTGCAGTGCCGCGCAACTGCTGCCCATGGCAGCGTACCGCGATGAAGCCCTTTTTATTGGGCACTGCTTCATTTCTTGTGGAAGGTAAAAGGGATGGAGGAAATGCCTCAGGGCAGGACTGTCAGAGGGCCTTGGAGGGTTTCAGGCAGTTGAAGCAGGAGAATGCTGCCTGGAGGGAAATGATTAATTTAGACCATGGCGGGGAGGCAATCTTGTCTTGCTCCTGAAAAAACTACTTGTAGGAACTTTTATTTTCACAGCACCACCATGAAATGAGGAGGTGATTTTCCTCCTGGTTTTTCAGATCAGTAGCTGTGGCAAGTAAATTGAAGTGAACATTTTCTGATATTTTGGGTGCTGAATCCATGACCCCTTGAAGCTTTTTTTTGACAAGTATTACAACTTCAGCACTTTCTGTTAAACATGTAACCAGCTGCTGCCTTTATTCACACTGGTGGGTGCACCACAGCCCGCTGCACTGCTCCCCTGGCCACCAGTGGCCATCCGTCACAGGGGCAAGGACCAAATATCACGATGTCTTCATGGCAGGCCAAGACTTGGGCCGTAAGTAAACCACAGAGCCATGCACTGAGTAGGAGGAGAAAATGTACATTGAATAGCTGTGTGTTTGAAGCCAATCCTCCATTCTGGGCACTGAATCTTTCTAGTAGACAAACACTTTATGGTCCTGTGGTTAAAAAGTAACTTGTATCCACAAGGGAGTCTACTCAAGATTTATAGGCAATTTCAGTTCTGTGGTTTCTAATGTCTCCGTGGCTGCCCCTGCAACCTGAGTAACATTTTGTGTAGTGCAGTGTACGGTCTGTGTGATACCAACATGAAACCAAACCAGTCTCAAGCCAATGTATTAATACAGAGCATTCCTCCTGATAGCTTATTGCACCTTTTTAAACCAATAAACGTCCTGGGACAGATGGGCAAATTAGGTGAGCTCTCCATTTAGTCCTTGAAGTGATTCTGTTAGTTCATGGTGACAAGCTCAGATTTGCCATATGGCTGCACTTGCAGGACTTAACACTTTCATTATATGCCTGTGTTTGGCTTGTGTGGTGACAAAAGCTTTGCCACATGTGTTGCAGCTGGAGGGTGGCTTGGTGCAAACTTGGAAAAGTCTCAAAATGTTAATTCTCATAGGATAAAGTAACCATCAAGACATTAGCATGCCTGGAAAGGAGAACAAATGCATTTCTGTTCTGCTGAGAAGATACTCTTACCAGGGGAGGTTCTCACGCTGAAGTCTCTGTTGATAGAGGGGAAATGTAAACATACTAACAGGCAGAAAGGGAGTGTTGTGCTCCCTGTAAAAATGGACACAGAAAATCTCTTGCTTTTGTTCTCTTGTCACCAGCCTTGTAGCATCACTCTGCCAAAAGAAACTGCTGCGTGCTTGCACATGCACCCAAGTGAAGGCCTGAAACAGTAGGAGAAGGAGTGCACAGGCTGCACGCGAGTGGTAGGTGGCCAAAAACACGTGGAGTGGGATTTACATCCCCGGCGTGCTCTGGAGCAGCACTCCCTGGCCATGCATTAACTGGCAAGAATTGCCAAGGAGCTGTGTTGTGCACAGCCGTGTCCCTCGGTGTCCTTCCCTGGCCCATCCGCCACTGATACTAACTCCACGCTTTGTTTCCCAGCCCAGCGGGGAAGTGTTTGCCTTCTGCGCTGCTGTTTGCGTAGTGCCTGCTGGCAGACTGGAGGAGCACCCACGTGTCGCGGGAGGGTGTCTGCGCTGCCTGGGGTTGTGCAAAGTGTTTGGATGGTGCTTGAGCCTTCATTAAAGCCACCAGCTTCATCAGGGGCTGCCTCCGGCAGTTTGGGGTCTGTAGACTAGTCCCTACAGTAACAAATGTTGCGTTTCTGTACCTCTGGGCATCCTGCAGCTCTTCCCACTGTCGGTAAGCTGTGGCAGGGGGATCCCATTTCTCAGCTGCTCTGGCTGTGGGCACACTGTGATGTGTTTTCTTACTTGGTGGGTCTGGTCCGTATCTTCAGCCTTGTGGAGAAAGGCATGGTTTTTTGTGTATATAGCAGGAATGGGTTCAAATGACCGTGACCTTTAATGCCAGCGCGAAAATACAGGGAAGCTAGCAAGGCCACATGTGCCTTCTCATTCTTCTAAATGTGAATCCTTGGCAACTAGGCCTTTTCCCTGTGTTTGCAAGCTGACAGCCCTCATTGCAGGGTCCAGGGCAACCAAAGTCAGCCCCTTCCTTCCCACATCGAACTTGGGAGATTCAAGGTGTTTTCAGCTGGTTTCCTGCATACTCCAGCTGAAATTTCCCAACAGCCTGAAACTGCTCAGGTTGCAGTAAAACAGGAGGGAGTTGAAGCTCTCCAATGACACCACCTTGTGCTGTGCAGGGGCTCCACGGAGGTTTTATTGGGGAGCTGCAGTGAGCCACCACTCTGTGCTTCCCCGTCCTCCCTGCACCCTCACTGCGGCTGGGCTGCCCCGATAGCCGCTCCGGCGGCAGCAGGCCCTGGCTTGGTAAGTATGGGGAGCGATCAGGTTCACGCCGCCTCTCAGCTGGTCTCTATTTATTTTCCACCACATTGCTTACCTTTGGCAGGGCAGACTGTCAGGCACCGCGTTTCGGTGTGCTGTCCTACCCCGGCGCAGCTGCGGCCAGGCAGCCCAGTCAGTGTGGGTACACTCCGGGTTCAAAGGTCTTTTTAAATTGCTGCAGATCAGTATTGCATGGCAGGGGAAGCAAAGTATGCTGCAGTGAGGCCCCCTGGTAAACGATACAGCCATGTTCAGCAGAATTATACTGGTTTGTGGCAGTACCACTGTAAAATCTCATTCTTGTAATTATTTTGGTGAAAAAAAAAAATTTAGACACTTGAAATCTCACTCCAAAATGCCTGCTTTCTTTCCCTGTTCTCCAGGCTCCCTGTCCTTTAGGGATTAGGCTTCTCTTCGGTGCAAAAGCTGTGACAGAATTCATTATCGTATCAGGCAGGATGGTTGGGCTTATTTTGGTTGTGCAATGTGTGCCAAGGTGCGCCGGGAGCAGGGGGGAGCTGGCGGTGCAAGAGGAGTCCTTGCCTTCTGCATGCTGTCGCCCTTCCCGGTGTCTGCCTGTCAAGCTGGGAGGGTTATTTCCCTCTTTTTTCAGACCTAGCATTTCAAATGGATTTTTGAACCTCCCTGGACCGTACTCAGGCTAAACTGTCAAGGTGACCGGGTGTGATTTACCTGTGCAAACGTCTGAAGCCCTCTCACAGTGTGCGGTGTCTTCCCAGGCAATTTTATCCTGCCATGTATTGAATGTGAGCGATTGGCAAGCCAATACAGGTCCGCGGAAGATTACCTGAACACTGAAAAACCTTTGATTTCAAAATCATTCCTTGCATTTTTGGTGGGATTATCATAACTTCTTTATTTTTTTTTCCTGATATTGGGCTGGGTGGGGAGTGACTTTTAATCCAAGGTTCTCCGACTTCCGTCTTTTTTTCCCACCCCGTGATCTCTGGCAGTCATAACACACAGAAATCATGACAGCGTGTTTTTCCACAAACGAATGATATCATAAATGAAGATTAGGGGTTATTTTGTCCTCCGGCTTAACAGGCTACTTGCGCTGGAGGCCTTCCGCCTGCACTGGAAGGTTAAAGAAAGGACAGGTTAGTGTGTGGGAGATTTAATTTGTGCTTAAATACCTGGGATATTATGGTAAAGGCAAGAAAGAAGAACGCAGTGGAAGTAAGGATGCATCTGTGTGCGTGGTGCTTGTGCGTGGATGTACGTTTTCTCGGTTTTTTGGGTTCGCTTCAAATTGACTCTGCTGCAAATCATCCGGGTTTGAGGCTCCAGTCCCTCTTTTGCACAAGAAATGAGCACCGCATCTACCTTTCTCGGTGCCGAAGCCTCCAGCCTGCAACCTTTTTGTCGCCAGCCGCTGGCAGCCGCTCGGCGTACACTTCTTCGCGTGCTAATTCTCTTGTGTCAGAATAAAGCTCTCGTGGTTTTGTTCTGAGGAGGGATGCGGCCGTTTGCCAGGTAAAATACCAACCCAAAACGTAGGGGTTAAAACTGGGGAGAGGTATAGTGACTCCCCAGCTCGGGGGGTCGGGGAGGAGGACGGGCAAGCCTCCCCCCCACGCGGGATGCTAAAGCAGCGAATAAATAGGGCATCTGTGGAGGAGGGGTTTCCTCTTCCATGCCTGCCGTGGTCGCACAGACGATCCCCCTTGCAGCTTGGGATTTGCAAGCTGAGGAATGGTTTTTTCTTGCGAACCGTAAGTGCCATGTTGGTAAGCGGCTGCGGGTTTGGTCGCGGTGGGTTTTGTTCGAGCAGGCATCGCTGGCGCAGCGGGACCGGCTGGCCTTGGGCGGCGGGGGGGAAGGGCACCGCAGTGCCGACGCGCCAGTGGCTCCCTGCAATTCGCCTTCGACAAGTGGATGAGTGGGAGATGCGGCGCGTTAGCAGGAATAATAGTGCTCAGGGGCCTCTCGCTTAAAATCAGCTGTGTTTGGGGGTTTTGCACCCAAGACGGTGGAGATCTGCGACAACAACCTTTTGGACTCGCCGGCAGGGTAACGCGAGAAAAGCCACCTCCGGCGCACCCGCTGTTTGCTCTGCTCACTGCGCGAACACAACCCACAAACACGGGGGCTTCCTGTCATTGTACCAGGGCCGGGCGCTGTACAGAGAAACGTCCTTGCGTTTTATACAAAGGCCTAAAATTTGCCTTTGACATCACCTCTCCAAATCGGCTCTTTTGTCCCTCACACGGTTAAGCTCGCCCTGCAGCTCACTGAACAAAGGTTTCCTGGGTTGTGCATCTCATTTGCCTTACTGGGTTGTAAACAATCTTATCAGCTGGCAGGGCAAATTCAGCTCCTCTTTGCTTAAAAAGAAATGTCTGTAGTATCTTTTTCTGATGACATTTGTGCTTGTGAAGGAGAGTTTGGAATATACATCAGGATGTTTTTCATTCCTTCAGACACTAAAATTTGAATGTTAGTTTTTACCTTATTTGAGCTTTCCTGTGCCTTTTCCTGCAGCATTTTGACAGCTAACGCAATGTAATTGGCAGGCATTTTGCAATTCTTTATGTTTGTGTGAATACATTTCAGTCAACCTGGAAGTGCCTTCTACTGCTAGATACTTCCCGAGTAGTTACTACAAAATATTCTGTGTATTTGTGAGGCTGTGCAATGATTCAGCCTGGAACAGCTTAATGCATTTCTCTTGTAACCCAATGCTGGCAACTTCATGGAGGGTATTAAGACCCAAATCCAATCCCAAGTCAGGTCAGTCCTTCTGTTCACTTTTGCAGCCAGCTTTTAGTTATAATCTACTAGTTTTGTTCTTTTACTGCCACTTCTATTTTGGTGTAAAGATTAAGACATTTAGAAACTGGCTTTGTTTGGCTTATCCCAGGCATCTTATGCATGTGTCTAAGCACGGTTTTGAGTCAGGATATCTTTTAAACTGGGCCCATTGCAAAGTACAAGAGATGTTTGAGTTTGGTGGGGTTTTTTAGATTAGTGGTGATATTTGTTGGATTTTTTTTTTTAATTATTACTGATTTTTTGCTTCTGGGGGCATGTTGAATGGTGGCAGGTGAGTTCTCATTGGAAAATGAACTACGGATAGGTAAGCTTTTCAGTAAACAGTAAGTTTTGCCTGTTTGACCAAATAAGTTGAGAATTACACCTTGTAATCAATTCAATCAACAGTGGTGGCAGCCTCCTCCGCCTTCTGGGTAACTGGGAGGAGCTCATTGCCTGTCTTTCCAGACAAATAGTCCCTTCAGGATGCATCTCAAAAGAGTTTGTGAGGTTTCTTTCATGCAAAGAGCAGATCACTTGCAAGAGTACTTGCAGTGTGTAGAAATGCATCTGAGAATGGTTGTTGCAAATGTAAGACTTTTATGGATGTAATTAGTCTATTTTGCATTTTTCTTTGAGCTGTAGCCAGAGAAATGGCAGTTCCCTGTGACTTCTGTGCAAGCTGAGGATGCTCAAGGGGGATGCTCAAATTTTTCATCGTTTCACCTGTTGCTTCAGTGTGGAACCCTACACTTTACCTTGGGCTCTGTGTCTGCTGACTGCAACAAGAGCCCATCAGCCAATGTGAACGTCTGGACAAGGCTGCCTTCCTATTTACACACTGCACTAATGTGAACTTCGGTTAGGTTTTTATTCTTCTCCGGCTGCTTAGCTCAAGTTTGAGATTAATGACTTAGAGCGTTAAGGGTGGTTAAATGACTGACAAATGCCATATTCTATCGAGAATATGTAACAGATTAAATTACTTGATTACAATGGTGTGTCTGTAATGGCATTGCTAGAAAGTAAATACAAGCTCGCAGTACCACAGTGATGCTGTCTTTGAGACTGTTGCTTCTAGTAACACTAGTAGATTAAGACCCACATATTTATGGCAATATCCATAACTTGAATTTTAGAGTGATTTCTAAGCCAAAAAAATATTGGGGGGGTGTGTGCAAAAAAGCCCACTTGAATTCTAAAACTGTTGCTTTTTCAATCTATTGAATGTGCTGTCAGTCATAGAGACCTTTATTTATAATCTAATATCCCTTGGTTTTCGTTTGGACTTCCTTGGCTATGTTCACCTACCTGTTATCCCATATGCAGACTGAAGAAAGATGTCTTCCAACCCATGAATTTTTCTGTAATGCAACTTCAGGATGGGAAAGAGGTGTACACAGACAGAGAAAGGGAGTACAGGGAAGCAGAGATGATACTGAGCAGCACAGTAAACTGGTCTCAGCAGGTCAGCTGTGGCATCAGATGGTCCCAACATGTGCATCTCTTGCAAGTTGCCAGAGAGACATTTCCAAAGGGCTAGTGGGGAACATCATAGAATATGCAGAGAATAAATTGCCACTGGATACAGTCAGGGACAGTGCAGCGATCGAGCCTTGCTTTCCTCCTGACTGGCCTGAAGTCATGCAGAGTTAACAATGCAACAGCATAGATGTTTGGCTCAGACTTCCTCAGGCCTGGCTCTTCTAGCAGTTCTTCCCTTCGGTGCTTGACACAGAGCCTACATCATCCCATCTCTCCAGGGAGAAGGGTTCCTGAGTCACCTGTCTTTGGTGGGCCATATGCCCTGCTGAGCATCATAACCAACTGGATCCAAATTGACTGGTGGGACAGAAGCAGGGGATAGGGTGGAGGAAGAATTAGGTTTCCTGGGTAAATTACTGCCAGCCCATGACAGCACAAGAAAATGCTGTACAGTTACCAGAGTACGACATGTTCATTGAGTACCACTTAATAGAAGCAGAACCAGGAGCAGGAAGATTTATATAGCAGCTGTTTGCTTGGGAGCCAGATGCCTTCTGCATGCAGGGTTGAACTTGGGAGCAGAGCTCTGAAAAGAGCTTGTTAAGGAAAGCGAGAGCCTCTAAATGCTTTTGTCATCCGCTGGCTTCCTCCCTACCAGCTGCAGCAGTGGAAAGCACCGTCAGTGTAAAGGGGCAGAGGCAGCTGCTTTGCACTTTACACCAGTATCAGTGGCTTTGTGGGTGCAAGGCAGGACCAAGGTGGACCATGGACTTGGGCAACATCCTTCAGGCTGGCTTGCAGGGTTGCATCAACCAGACAAGGCTAATTTTATGTTTTGGAGAGTACAGAGTTGCTAAATACCTGCCAGGAGTCCTAGTGTAAGACTGCTCTTTTCACCCTCCTTGTAAAACAGCTGAAAGTACTGCCTGGTCAGTTTGGAACAAGAGGTGGGGGAAGGTGCTTGCCATGCTGCTAACCCTTATGAGACCCCAAATTTGCTGGCCTTACTCTGTACCTTCACAGCACCCATAGGACTGAACAAATCCAGCAGAATCGTTCCCACATCTCCTTCCTAAGTGCTTTACCTTAAATCAAGTGTCTAGCTGATGTACGTGCCCTCTTTGATTACCTTAAGGTTGCTAATAAGATCAGTTGTTGCTTACAGAGTGGCATATTCATTATGGATTAGCTGTCCTGCGTATCCTCTGTCATTGTATCATATGCTGCAACAGGCAACTGCAAAAGCCACTCGGTTACAGGCAGTTTGGACCCCTCTCCTCTAAAACTTCCTAGGATAGTTTGGCAGCAGGCAGGACAGTGGGCCAGGAAAATCCTCATTTTTCTTGCAAGGAGGGGCAAGTCCTAGCCATGAAGCCAGCATCGAGGTACCCTTGTCAGGGCACTTCTGTCCTGGTGTAATCTGTCCCTGCCTGCACTAGATGAGATTACATCCCCCACCCTGCCCCAGTCCTAGCTTGCGCAGCGCTGGTGTTGCCAAGTACATTAGGGTTCATCTCAGACCCCTCAACAGTCCCCTGCATTTTGGGGCATGCAGTGATCCCCTTGTACAAGCTGCCCTTCCAGTCCCAGCTGCTGGTTTTGTTTAGCTGGTCACAGTTCCCAGTCGCGGTGGCTAATGAATGGGAAAAGTTTTGGCCTTTTCACAATGCATACTTTAACTTTTTGCACTGCACTTGACTTAGATAATGAGGCTCATCTGGGTAGTTGCTAGACCAGGCAGTAACTTAGGGTTTAATTTGGAAATTTGCATTTTAAAAATCACATGCAAAGTCCAAAAATCCATCCCAAGGCACAGGGACAGAACTAGACATCAGAGGGATGCAAGGAGCCAGGGGGACAGCACAGGGAAGCAGTGCTGGCTAAGAAGTGGGTTCTCCCTAGGACAGGGGTGGAATGATTTCACCTGACTTTAGTATCTCTGTTGATGTTTATAGCACTGCAGGGTAGACTATTGCAGTTCATGGAGAGAAATACATGCTTTTCGGTACAGTTCATTTCATCTTGTAATCTGGATGTTTAAGACAGGTCTGATGGAAATCATGATCTAGATTTTTTTTTTTTTTTCTTCATTAACTGCCAAGGTCTAGACGGCAAGGTCCAATATTGGTCTGAAGTCAGAAGAGATAAGTGTCACCCTGGTTTTGGGCTTCTTAGTAATTTTTGTTGGGAATTGCAATAAATGAAAATTTCGAGGAAAGATTTGAGAGCAGTGAGGTAGTTTAACAGATATTCCTCCTACGCGTGTGGACAAATTTGCCAAAACGTACAAACATGCTACTTGGATAATTTGAGGGGCTGATAAGGGGTTTTGACATGGGAATATGCTGTAAAGGCTGGAAATAAAGAAAAGTATGTCTGCAGTTCGAGAGCTGTGCTACAAACAGCTGTAAGAAAAGTAAATGGTCTCTATGGTTCATTTGCTTTTCTACTGCACATGGATATTCTCCCTCTTCAGGATTGTTTTTTTTCATTTTCACCCACCAGGAGAATCTGGCACATCTCCACACATTTCAGTGTGTTGTTTAGAAGAGCTTTTAATGTCGTGGCACTGTAAGTTCCACAGTGGCCGTTGTTCAGGCCTTCTCCTCTCCTGTCAGCATCCGTTTGCCCAGGGTGTTGGACCTGTGGTTTGGGCAAATTCTGCCTCTGTTGGCAGAACAGTACCTTGCTGATTAGGGTGGGCCTGTTGGTTGCTGAAGAAGACACTGGACGTAATTCACAGCAGAAAAATCAGACCATAGATACCCATTTTAGTTTAACTGCAGCATGTTATGGTACAAACTCCCACTTAGACAAATGTCCAAGAACTGATTGAAGAGCTCACTAGCAAATGAATGAGGCTACAAAAATTCACTCTGCTCATATAGTTTCATTAAAGAATTCACACAAGACCTTCCTGCAGCTGTAGAGCAGAGGCCTGCTGAGCCAATTTAGGTAGGTTTTGACTAAAACATGGCTCTGATTTACAGGCAATAGCTCGGTGCAACAGTAAGTGCTTCATAAAGCCATGCCTGTCATCACCTTCTGCTAACATCATTTCCACTGATTGCAGATCTTTCTAACAAAATGTTCTTCCTGGTTTGCTTAGGGTGAAGAAACTGAAGGAAACATTTGCTTTTATACAACTGTTGGACAAAAACATGAGTAACCTTCGCACCTGGTTGGCCCAGATTGAGTCTGAGCTTTCCAAACCTGTTGTTTATGACATCTGTGATGACCAAGAAATCCAGAAGAGACTGGCAGAACAGCAGGTGGGAAATAAGAGCAGCCGGAGGAAATGAGCTAAAATGCTGCTGATTACAATTGGTCCTAGTTTAAAATCACCTGTTTCTTTTCTTTAGCAAGGCCTTCTAACTGTTTGCTTTTCATGGTATGTTCCTGCCAAGATGCATTACATGGAAAATTTTTATTTGCTTGCTGTAATTTCAGTATTGTGTTGACTTACCCCCACTCCTCCCTTCCCCCCCCCACCCAAGGAAAACATGCAAAATACAAACAAAAGCATTTTTACATATGATAGTTTGCTCAGTTAAGTACAACAGACTTCATAAGGGCTAGGCAGGGCACAGACAGCGGGCAAAATCCATGAGGATGACTTAGGCTGACAAGGCGTGAATGCCGTGTCTCCTGCAAACTGGCTGTGACAGATTTAAGTGCTGTGATTTGGTGTATTGCCCTCACTAGTTCCGTCCTCTTCCCCCCCTTGCAGACAGCAGAGCAAGCTTGGCAGAGAAGGATGTTTGAGCTTTGGAGGGTGGACTTGTGCAAACATACCTTTGACTGAGGCCTGATCCAGTAGGCAGGCTCTGAAGATCCCCTCAGGGTTGGGTGGGATGGTGCGTGAATCCTGCTGAGGCATAAGTGTGAACCAGCCTAGCACCATTGGGTGTTGGTTGAGTGCATGTAGGCATTTATCCGAGACAGTGGCTTACCAGGGGGATCTTAAGGATCTATGCTAGTTTTAAGTGCTGGAGATGGCAAGGAGTGGGCACAGCTGAATGTGCCAGCTATCCCAGCCAAATGGAAGGGTTGGATAGTCCTGGAGTAAATTTTTCTCTCCAGCAGCCAGGGAAGGAAAATGAACTTCTCCAAAGCACAGACTTGCTCGGAGAGTCAGCCTTTGCTCAGGGCTGTGCTATAAGTCTGCCCAGGTTCAAAGTGCCTCCCCGGGAAGGCTGAGAATGACCACAGCTGTCATCTGGCCTTTGTGTTAAACAACAATATTTGCCCTAAAACTGAGGATCAAAAATAAAGCTGTCAAGCATGGAAGCTTTATGGCGTCTGCCTTTAAGAACACCTATGGGTGTTCTTCCCATCCTTCCCATCTTCTCTCTGTCTGGCTGCTGCTTTCATGTCTAAGGAAAGATCCCCGAGTGACCCAGACATCACGGGAAGGGCCGGCTCCCCTGCGACAGGAGTGGGGATGGCTCCCACCGACTCCACTGCAGGAGTTGATCAAACACCAGAAGCCTTGGCCCAGTGCCTCTAATGGTTTTATCTGCATTGTGAATGGTCATGTAAACAACAAGGAAGTATTTTCTCCCCATCCAAACCTTTTGCATTCTCAAAGACTGTGATAAATTGCCAGGCAGAGAAGAACGTGGGGCACAAAGGAATCGTGTCCAAACTAATTTATTTTTATTATGAGCATTCAAGCTTCAGCTTGCTGTAAGAGCCATCATTTGCTGCTCAGAGCTACTTACTGCTTTGTTGTTGTTTGGATTCTATTTCAAACACAGACCTCTGGGCACCTCTAGACTCCTTCTACTGTAACCTTTTAGCAGACTGAGTGTGATAAGACTGTGCTGAATAAAAAGACCACAGTAAAAAAAAAAAGCCTCTTTCACTCCGCATTAGAGAAACCTTTAACTGAATGCTACAAGTAAAAAGATCTTTCCAGGTTTTATCCGAACAATTATTTCAGCAAGAGCAGAGTGATGGTGAGAAATATGCCCTACAGGCTTCTTTTACTTGACATCCATGACTGGAAAAGCTTTACCTGTTTGGTCTTGAATAATGACATTTAAAGGCATTATGCATCCACAGAGATGTTTTATTGTTCAATTAAAGGATGAAGATTAGAACATGAATAATACTAATTTTAAGATTTCAAAGCTATTTCACTAATGCAGAAGTCTAGTAGTGTGTAGTCTGTTTAAGCTCTCTGGGCAGTGCTGTGCGGAGTTGAAGTACCTTTTTGGGCTCAATGTATGTTCTTGGCCCCGTTACTTAGTTTGTTGTGTTTGTCTGACCATCATGCAGTCAGGTCGTTTGGAATAACAGCTTGGAAAACAGCAAGGATTCTGTCTAGGGTTATTGCATGAACCCAGGCACGACCAAAAGTAATGAGATCATGTCAGCAACATTACCATAATGCAAGTAGAACAGATTTGTAATCTGTGGTCCAAATTCTCATTTTTGCTAATAGAGCTGTAAATCCAGTGTAATTTAATGAATTCAGAAGAGTCTTTCCAGGTACCAGTGGTGGGGTAGAGCCTGCTCTCAGATGTAGAGACTGTGTTAAAAAGACACTGCTGCCTCTTGCTCAGAAAACAGCTGTGAATCCTTAATAAGCTGTCAAAAATTATGTTGGGTCTGCTTCTGGCAGTCTCTCATCTATGTAAAGATTTTGGCTTCTACATTCCTTAAAGCTGTACATTACCACAAATCCCCCCAGCCAGGTTTTGACCATTTATGGCTCAGCCCTTCTTTCAGGTACTCATGTAACACCACTGAAGACTGCCGCTGGGTGATACTCAACTCCTTGCAGCTTGTTGACTTCTGGGAAGATCTTCCTTCAACTCCTTTTGGATTTACTGCAAGCTGTGTCTGCTTTGGGGCTTTTTTGTTTGTTTTATTTTGTTTTGGTTTTGTAAGTCTAGAGCAAAACCAATTCTGCTTCATCTGTTCACTGAAATCAGTAATATCATTTAATGGGAGTCCCTGTTCACTGTTGTCAGTAAAATATTCATTTGTGTTTGTTGTTGTTCTAGTGTTATTCAAGCAAAAGTCTCTGTATCCTTCATTAGGAAAGCCAGAAATGGGTTGAAAAAATGGAAATGTAGTGGACATTGTCATTTCATTAATATTTACAGTTGCTAATGTTGTACTGAGCTGCCTTTTCAATGAGAAATATTTAGATAAGGCTTTCTGTTATTCAATTACATTGACTTTAGGAGTAGTTATAGGTACAGAATGAGAGGCCAGCCTATGATGGAGGTGCAGGCTCTGGAGAAGAAACATGTAGTGTAGATTAGACAAAAGGTCTTTGCCAGACCCTTTAAAATAGTCTGTCAAAACAGGAGCCCTACAAGAGGGAATTAGAAAATTAGTGTAACACTAGCTACTTGTGTGCTGTGTTTTGTGGTACCAGCCTGTGAACGTATAGTCACTAAAGTACCCAAACTATACTATGAGCTCTCTGTCAAGTCTTACAGTGTAGTAAGATGATATGAGACACTGTCATCTTGTACTATCAAAATTAGTAAGTATGTGTTTACAGTATGTGTAAGGTTTGGATTTTGAATGCACATTAAAATTGTCCAGACTGTTAAGGAGAAGATTGAGCTTTCACTGAGAAACCAAAGCTGGACAATCCCTTTTTGTGTGACAGTTCTATCCTGACCTGTCAGCCTGTCATCTGCACAGCTCATCTTGCAAGTCTGTTTTCTAAAGCTAAATAAGCTTTTCCTGACACACAAATAGCTCTTTCCCCATCCTCTGCAGCATTTTGAAAGGGTATGTCTGAAGTCTAGCCACGCATGTTTCCTTCTACTCAAGCTATTCTTTTGCCAATGGCAGGATCTGCAACGAGACATAGAGCAACACACTGCAGGGGTGGAATCAGTGTTTAATATTTGTGAAGTCCTGCTACACGATTCAGACGCGTGTGCTAATGAGACAGAGTGTGACTCCATCCAGCAGACTACCAGGAGTTTGGACAGACGGTGGAGAAACATTTGCGCCATGTCTATGGAAAGGCGAATGAAGTAAGTCTCTTTTTCTTACCCCTCCTAAAGAAGCCTGTGGCAGGATTTTGAAGAAACGCTGTAGCTTTTTCCACAAACTGAATTTTGAAAAAGAAGAAAAATCCAAAATTAATAGCTAGTTTGTGATAAAACCTTTCAATTTTTGCATCTCCCTCTCAGAATCGAGGAAACCTGGCGCCTATGGCAGAGGTTTTTGGATGACTATTCTCGCTTTGAAGATTGGCTAAAATCATCTGAAAGGACAGCAGCTAAGCCTAATTCTTCAGAGGTTTTGTACACACATGCAAAGGAGGAGCTGAAGAAATTTGAGGTGAATTTTTTAACTTCATTTTTTATGCTCAGCAGCAGGCTGGATGGTCAGACTGCTAAATACTTATTGTCTGTGTGAAATGCCTGGATCACTGAAAAACACCAGTTCGGCAGTGGTGGTATAGAGAACATAAATAATTTGGCCGGTATGTGGCTACTAGGTATCTGGCTGATTTATTTGTCTCCAGAATTTTTTTTTAATGTGGAGAATCCAATGCTCTGAACTGACAAGATCCTGCTTATAAGTTAAAGATTTGCTTTTTATAGGCAGGAGACCATTGTGGGTTGATTTTTTTTTTTCCCCTTCCTTTTCCTGATGAGCTACGTCTGAGCAGATGATTATAAATATGGGTCCTTCTCTGGATTTAATTTTGCAGTTGGAAGGTCTGTTTTTAAGGGGAGGGTATCATCATCTCTCTTGATGGATAGTATCATCCGGATCCTTTCTCTTATCAGCAAGGGAACTGAGTTCCTTGATTTGCCTTGCAGGCATTCCAACGGCAAATTCATGAACGACTCACTCAGCTGGAGCTGATCAATAAGCAGTACAGGCGCCTTGCCCGCGAGAACCGCACCGACTCAGCCAGCAAGTTGAAGCAGATGGTACATGAAGGCAACCAGCGCTGGGATAATCTCCAGAAACGAGTCGCTGCCATTCTGAGGAGACTCAAGGTAATTGCACTGGGGGGTGAGAGAGTGAGGAGCACTTGCAAGTTTCTGTAGGGATCACCCAAGGGCAAAACACATACTGGAGCAACTATCTGATGTTGGTTTGTGTCTTGAGTTACCAGTGTAGGAGAGCAGCTCTGGAAAGGTCACCAAGTACATGGCATAAACATGTCTGTGGCAGATGGGTTCTTCGTAGCTGAAGAAGCGTAAGGGAAGAATGGGTGCAAATTTTGGAAGGTGTGTTGCAAGCCTTACTGCTCGTATCCCGCTCTCCTCTTACTTACCCAGTCCTGTCTTGGGTGGATGCGTTCATGCACTTGCACCTTTCCATAGGTAAGAGGCAGAGAGACAAAAGGGCCCCAATGCAGATATGGTTTGGAGTTTACAACGCAGCTCTACTGCATGCCAAGTTATGATCCACCTACAAGGCTTTAAACATGGAGATATGATGGAGAGGCATGCTGCTGTCGCCAGCTCCTGCTGTGCTCTCTTGCCTGACGGAGGAATGTTGTCGAAGAGTGTATTTGTGACACTTCAAAGAAGAGACCTGCTTGTTGAGTTAAACTGATCTCTGGGCAGATATTCTGTGCTGTGCCCTGAGGGAAACTTGTTACTGCCTGATTTTTAAATACAGCAGTGCTGCAAGCAAGTGACAGGGAAAACTATTAGATCCCAAAAGTCAGTGGATGAGGCTGTGAGAGCACTGATGGGGTTTGATCTGTGCAGTTAGGAGGTGTTGTGTTTGGGATGTTATATGATCCCCTTCCTGAACAGTAAATCGACCGAGGAGAACTGGGGCACCACAGGCTGCATGTCTGTTAGCAGCTTCTGTGGGAGACGGCAGCAGAGAGAGCTCCTTCTCGCCTCCACACCAAACAATGCGTTAATTACACTGGCATGGTCATCCATGATCCAGCTTCTCCATTGTTTTACTGATTTTAGTGTTATAGTTTTAATTACGTTAATTAGAGATAGGGTTTGCTTCCTTTGTCTGTCTGTCTTCTAAATTTAGAACAAATTAGATGTTAAACCTGAGCCTGAATAATTGTTACACTGGTATAATGATGTGGGAGAAGGTATACAGTGTGGCAGCAAGAATATAATTTTATAGGAGGCTCTTGCACTGCTGAAGTTTTATTCCCTCTCCCATACGAATAGTGTGCTAACATAGGACACTTTGTTCTGGCATCACTACAGGAAGGGGACAGTTTTTATACATGGCATGCTGCCATCTGGGCCCTGAAGGCCTTTAAGGTGAACAGCAATTTTGAAACAAAACACTGTTTTCAGAGGGCTCCTGTGACCATCTTTTTTAGTAGCTGAAGTCTTATAACACGGGCTCCCTTCTTCCTATTCAGCACTTCACCAATCGGAGAGATGAGTTTGAGGGGACGAGGGAAAGCATCATTGTTTGGCTCACAGAAATGGACCTCCAGCTGACAAATGTGGAGCACTTCTCAAAAAGTAACTTTGATGACAAAATGCGCCAGTTACATGTACGTATCCTTATAAAGCGGTTGTTTAATATTGCCCAGCTGATCCTGTTGGGCTGCCCTCTCTTGACAGAATCATCTCCTTTTCTGGAACTTCACAATAGCCAACAGATCTCTGTAGGGGTATATTTGTTTTAAGACTCCAGTAAATTGTTAAGACTTATCCTCTGAATCAAGATTAAACTGTACAGTATTTAAATTCAGATTCAGTGTTCAAGCTCAGTTCTATCCTGCCATTTTCTCCTAACACCGAGTGTCAGTGACAGTGATATCTAGCCTGGAAAGGAGCACGTGCAGATTAACAGTAAAAGCTACATTCCTAAATTCAGGCATTTTTTTCTGGTGAGAATTTTTTTGAATTGGCATTAAGGTAGGATCTCTCCTCTGAGTGCATTGTTTGTAGCTTTCAAACAGAAATAAGACACCAGGCGGGTGCAGTGATTCTAAAGAACATACTAGTTCTTTGCTACCTGCTCATATGCTCATTTCTCCTTGCTCCCTGCACTGTTAATTGTTTTGAGATGCAGATTTAGTGTTGTGTAGGCTGGAGGCTCACCCAGCCAAACAAACTTCTTTGCTACTGAGAAAAAGATTGCGTGTACCCAACAGAAAAATAAACTCTGATTAGCTGAACTCTCATATTGTGATCCCCTGCAGCCTCAGGACACTGCAGTCGTATTGATGTACACATGGGTGGAAAATGCCACTTCATTTGGAACTGTAATCCTGCTAATAAAACAAACCACTGGACCTCTTGAGTAAAAAGATATTTGCCAAATGAAATTAGACAACAATGTCAATTGCTGCTTTTCTTTCACTGCAGTGAGTGAGAAAAGAAGGACAAAACTTAGGTTAGAAAGGGGCATTGCAGAAGTAATTATTTTTCTTGTATGTTCCAAATAGGGTTTCCAGCAGGAAATAACACTAAACACCAATAAGATTGATCAGCTAATCGTTTTTGGGGAGCAGTTGATTCAGAAGAGTGAGCCTTTGGATGCTACCCTGATTGAAGACGAATTGGAAGAACTTCATCGATACTGTCAGGAAGTGTTTGGGCGAGTTGCCCGGTTCCATCAAAGACTGACTTCAAGGCATCCTGTAAGAAGCATCAGTTGTTTTGATGCTTTGGCAAGATTTTGGTGTTTGAACTGCAATGCTCATTGCTTATCCCTAGCAGCTTGACTGAGTGGTTTGAGCTCAAAGGGGTCAGAAGCTCCTCAGTAGTTGCGCCAGCTTTGCTAAATCCTTGTCGCCAGTCTTCTCTCCTCATGCCTGTCCTGTTGGGACTCCATCTGCAGTATCTGGATAATAGCACGGAAGTAATTCACAGGGTTAATATTTAGATAGTATGGTTTGAGGGTTTCAAAAGCTTTTTTGGTGATTTTAATATCACTTTGTTTTCTTTAATTTCAATAACGTGCTTAGAATATCTCTTTATGGATTTGTTTGTGAGGCTCCATCTGTCCACTTTCTTGTGAGAACCCTGAATGGAGAACAGCATGCTCTTTACTTTTCACTGGGAACATTTAGATGATTCTCAGTTTGCTTTGACTCAAAAAGAAAGAACATCTATTAAAAAGCCAGGTAGAGGAAGTAACATGAACACGTACGAGTAGCTGTTCACCCCTGTCTGAGCAACATTTCCTTGCTGACCTGTACAGTCCATTTGGAACTGAGTACCCCTCCCTGCAAGCCAACTAGAGAGAGATGTTATGGTGGTGGTTGAGTGCCTTGAAAGAGGGGAGGTAGCTGCTGATGTGAGGATTGTTTTGGTAAAAGAGGAAGGAGGCAGAAATGGTGATTCCCTTTAATTTTATGCACGTGGTCTTAGATTACTGCAGCTGACCACAAAACAGTACCCAGTAGTACTGTGTAGCTCAATCATTAGTTCATGAAGCAGTGTAGATCTATTGTAAATCTTATTAATATGCAATAATTGTTATTTATTTTTAGGGATTGGACGATGAAAAAGAGACCTCTGAAAATGAGACAGATCCAGAAGACTCCAGAGAAATCCAGAATGATCCCTGGCATAAGAAGGCCATCAGCGAGGGGCCCTCTTCGACGCAGTCCCTTTGCCACCTTATGCCCCCTAGTCAAGGTCATGAAAGATCAGGCTGTGAAACCCCTGTCAGTGTTGACTCCATCCCACTTGAGTGGGATCACACAGGTGATGTGGGAGGTTCTTCCTCTCACGAAGACGAAGAAGAAGCAACATACTACAGTGCTCTGTCAGGTGAGAATCAATTGCCAGCTGTTTGTTTTGGCATGTTTAACTGCAGGATGTCCCTATGTGGGAAGGGAGGGGGATTGAGGTCTTACTCCCACATTGTTGGTTGGTTTTCAAGTACTATTAATAGATGTGAGCAGTCTCATCTCTTAGATGTCTTGATGAAGGGAATGGTATTGTCTAAACCAAGCTTATATTTTCAGAAACATAAGGGTTTTAGAAACCTTACTTTTTAAGAATGCTTGATGAAAATAGTACCAACAACTTACTTTGTTCTTTGTCTTTGCTGTCCCTCATTGTTTCAGTTGTTTTTAATACTTGGAAAATATTGATTAGTGAGGAAAATGACATTATTCTTTTTTCAGATGTAGAAATCACTGAAAATCCTGAGGCATATCTTAAAATGACCACAAAAACTTTGAAAGCATCTTCTGGTAGGCACCTGCTAATGCATGTGTCTGAACATGGCAATCTCCCTGTGCTGCACGCTATATTCCTCAACCTCTCTCATATGTAATGTCTGACTTCCTGCCTTGTGTGGACACCATGTCTCATCCTGTCATGGTGTTCTTACGCTGCAGTATTCACATGTACATTACAAAGCAGTCAAGAACATACCATTTAGATTTTGCCTGGTAAATGCCAAGGTGGTTAATGTGCATTTCATTGGATTGATCCAAAGTCTTTTGGTACTTTCTTGGTGGTTTGCTCTGGGTAGTTTCACTTTTTTGGTTGTTTCTGATTTTAATTGCATAATTATTGAAGGCAATAGTTCCAACTCTGCAAGTATTTTTTGTGTTTTGTGCATGACAGAACCGTGTGTGTCCTGTCTGTTAAATGCAGAACAAACGTTCTCCAAATCAGGACACGTCTATGTTTGTCCCTACTGAAATGCGTGGCAGATATGTGATAGTATTGTTGGGATGCAAACTTTCCAAAACCACAGTGCAGCCTTTTTCTTTTATTTTTTGAATACTCATACCTGTATTCAAGCATTTTCCAGAAGAAAACAGAATGTCCCATAACTGCATGGCTCTCATCTCATTACCTTTGAAACACTGTTGATGTTTTGCAAATGTGCATGCTTTGCAAGGAAAGCTGCAAAACTGTCATTTTTATGCCATAACTTGATGCCATTTTATTCAGAGCGCTTTCTAACTTAATACAAAGCAACAGCTTCCCTGTGGAGATGGGATTTTGCACTCATGGCATACGGTTTTGGTTTTATTTGTTTCAGGAAAGTCTGTTTCAGAAGCTCATCCTTGGCATTCTCCAGATAGTCCAGTCTGCAGGAAACACCGATACAACCAGGCAGAGATGGTTGAAAATGTGTTGTCTGGTCCAGAGACAAGTACTCCCTATAAGCCAGACTATGTGAGTTGGAGGCTCTGTGGGCACTGAACCTGTACTACACAGTCTGTTTGTTGTTCCTGTGTAACTCCATCCTCTTCCCTCCTCCAGCATCAAGGAAAAGACTAGTCGCGGGGGGAATGTTCACTTTATGCAAACTTAGATATTATTTCTGGTGGCTCAGGTAACCAGTGAGAGTCTCTATCCACTCGCTAGAAAAGCTTATTTAAAGCAATTCAGAACAATCATGTTAGGCTCCTGATCAGAGTCAGTGTCTGGAAGAACTTACTTCCTCTATTGTCATAGGGCAAGTCTAGGAGAATTTAACCCCCTCCAAGGAGAGGGTGTGAATACCCTCCCTTGATAGTTACTGACATATGTCCCTTTCCTAAGCAGAGTGATTTGAAAGGTCCTTTTCTAGCATGCAACCCACCATTTAATCTGCTTCTGGGCACTAAAAAATGTCCCAAAATGGCTATTGTTTGTTGGTACCTCAGCCTTGGTGGCTGGTTGCCAGCCATGGCTTTGCCAGCAGCTGCAAGGCTCAGTGGATCTGGACCAGTTGTCAGCACTCTTCCAGGCACAAGATGGTACTGGTATCTGGCTGCTTTTGTCATCATTAATCCAGTCTTAGAGCCTTAGAGTCAATATTGAAAAGACCCAGAATCCAACAAAGAGCGCCAGCAAATGTATGTTGTCTGGTACATGTAGTGCAAAAGCAATTAATCTGCCATGTCCAGTCTTGTGATAATTAGCATCACTATGGTGTGTGTTTGTTTACTGAGAAGGCACAGAGAGCCAGTATAAACTGTTAGAATGCAGAAGCCCAGTGCTAAATCTGACATGCAAGAGCTCAGCAGCAGCCCAGCCACCCCAAAGTAACACAAATGAAGTTTGACCTTTGACAGCTTGTTAACCTGCAGGGCTCACCCACCAAAATGTCATTCCAGGTGAAGCAGCTCAGCTCTCCGAGCAGCAGCAGCATCAACAAGGAGAAAATTACGTCTGCTAACGTGAGCGATGAAGAACCCCAAGATGACCAAGAGCTTGTGAATATAGCAGCTGCAGAGAAGCAGTCAGGTACGGAGCGTTAGGAGCGGCGCTGGTGCCGTGGTGTTTGTCCTGTGACTCTGGGGGAGACAAAGCAGAGATGGCACAACGGCAGCACACTTGCCTTGGGAACAAAATAGAAGTAAACTGCTATCCTCTAAATTAATGTATTTTGCTAAGATTTGCTGAGCTGCCTTCTCACCTGGTACTGTCCAACCTGTGTTTCATGTTCTAAGCTTTTATGTTTTCTGCCAGAATTGAGATTTTTATCACTCATAATATACTTCCATCTCTTTACTGGTTGGAATGAATGGGAACAATTTCACTTTTGTGTGATACTGTATACTTCGGAGACTTTTAATCAGATTTCAAACCAAAGAAGTGTGTCTCTTTGTCTAAAATAAGATTGCTATGGTTCGTTTTCTCAGTTATTGGTACTCCATATAACAAGATACTACAGCTCCCATTTACAGAAATGTTTTGTCAAAGCTGGTATTGTATTCTGTTCTTCACTGTCTTCACTGTGGTCCTTTCTTCCAAATAGGCCAGCAAGCTGGTTCTCTTAACCTTTTAGGACCTCATTCCTAGTTTCAGGTACTTGAGATTGTAATAACACATCTGTACTGCAATCACAAAAGCGAGTCAAGCGATAAAAAGAAGACTGCAGCTATATACACCAGCTTACTTAGTTTGTGTCTCTGGTCTCACAAATGGACCAGAGTTGAGTCTCATACATGGGATGAATAGGAAAACCTCTGCAAAGGGCTTAGATGTGCTTCCAGAAATAGTGTTAGTGATTGCACAGGTGGCGTCTCCATCTCCTTTAGCACTGAATTGATGAAACATAAACCCGAGCCCTAACTGCTGGATCATACTTTGTCCCATGATGAATTCTGGTGTCTATCAAATCACAACTGGGCTCAATGAATTCTGTCTCCTTAGATCTGCTCTATTCTTCCAAGTGAATTAAAACATCTTCAATTAATATGATTAAAATCCTGTGTAGCGTTACTGTGTGGAAAACTTGACCAGTAATATGAAACTTACAGGCTGCAGAATCTCAAGAAAAAATGTGTCTGGATAACAGTAGTACATGGTAGCAATTATTTGGCCCTGAATAGATTGGAGAATAATTTACTCGTAAAACTCGTTGCATATGTTTTACACACTCTTCACCTTCCTGAAGATTTAAACATTTGTTGTTCTATCATTTGTAGGCATTATTGACAGGTGGGACCTCATCCAAGCTCAAGACCTCAGAAATAAACTTAGGATGAAACAGAAATTTCAGCAGTGGCAGCAGCTGAACTCAGATCTCAGCGATGTCTCTGCTTGGCTTAATAAAACTGAAGAAGAGCTGGAAGAGCTGCAAAAAGTGAATCCTCCAACCAGCATGCAAGAGTTGGAACAAAGGGTCAAGAAATTGAAAGTAAGTTATGGCATACTGAGATATCATTGTCTTTGTGCTCCTAGGATCTGTCGGCAGCATGAATGCTAATAACAATGTGCGTACGCCACAGAGGAGCTAAGCTGTTTTCAGCTAAGAGGACTAAAGAGCGTAGTTAAGCAAGGTGCTTCTGTCTTCATATGCAGAGACTCGCAGGCAATATGCCTGGGTACAACAGGCAGCCAGGCTGAAATAAAAACCTCTCCTTTTCTGTTTTCTTGCAGAGACACTTTATTCTGTCTCAAACAAAACATTCAGCCCCAAACTTCGCTTTTTAGGCCTTTTGTTTTAGAAAACAAACATAGAAAAAACCTAAATAATGAAGGCTTAGACTCCCCAGATGCCTAGGGTCAGGCCTTGTCTTGGGAGGTCGGGTATTCTGAGCAGTGATACCAGCATTTTTTCCTTGTTCTGTGCCATTCCCATCTATGCAAACCAAAACCAGATTGAAAATTAGCTGGGTCTGCAGGCTGTAAAGTCTAGGATGATTTTTTTTTTAATTGCATTAATGGGGGGGTGGTGTAGCTCCAACAGTTGAGGGATACGTCCTTTCAAAACGTGCAGTTGCGTTTTTTCACTTAGCAAATGCAGATTTCTCATTGAATAGAATGTATTAGTTAAAAACAAGAAACGAAATAAATTCAGTCTCTGCTAATCTTCAGCCAAGTAATAGAACAGTTAGAGAGACAATAACACGAACATTTGTCAGCATGTGTGGTCGTGTTATGTTCCCTGCTATGACTCTCAGCTTCCATAAATTAGGACTAAGTCGGGTCTGCAAGTTGAACCAGCAGCTTACCAGGGTACCTGGAAGTGTTAGGTCCCTAGGACTTCGGTAACAAAATGCCTCAGGTTGAACTCTGAGGGAGCAAGTGTTCCTGATGCTTGTGGGAGTGCAGAATCCCTGTGTGCTCACCCTTCTGCCAGCAGCCTCCTATGGAGTCACCTAAATCCTGAGGCTACTGGTCAGTTTGGCATCACGCTTTCGATGATGCTCACAAACAAGACACTCTGCGGGACAAAGGAGGGATTTCTTGGGCATGTTGAGAGTATGCTTAAGCCTACACGTCCTTGAGTAGTCATTAGGCCAGGGAGGATGACTCTGCACTCCAGCGTGTGACTCCAGTAGGAGCAACTGATTCCATCAGCCAGTCTGGCTTAGGCACCAAGTGCTAGGAAAGGTTTGGTGATGCCTCGCGAGTGGAGGGAGGTGCTTCCCTTCAGGCTGGAGTTGGGTGTCTGACCTCTTCAAGGAGCAGAGCTTCACTTCTCCTTCTCTCTTCTGCATTTTCTTAAGAGGAGTCCAGCTGGCTGTAAATCCCCTTTTCAGACAGCTTGGCTTTCTATGGGTGTCTGAAAGAGCCAGCACCCTCTAAGACGTGAATTTCATGAGATGTCAGGACATCCCAGTTGCCCTGGGTAAGGATAAAGCCAGTCTGGCTGCAGACTGGCTTACTGGTGTTTAGAAGTCTGTGATGGACCGTTTGTATTGTCTGATATTGAAAGAAACTTTGTTGCTTGAAGGAGGGAGACAGGGTTCTTTGTTGAGCAAAATGTAATTTAGACCAGCGGTTTTCAACAAGTGGGACACGGATCTTGAGAATATATAGATTGACACTCCTAGTTACAAAGGCTGCTGAGAAAAGCAATCTGAGCTGTGCTGATTGCAGGGCTCGTCCTGCAGCTCTTACTTTTCTACTGCAAGAGCCCACAACTTGAAAAAGACTGAGTACCCTTGATTCAAACTGGAAACTTCTTGAGGGTACGAGGTATTGTTTGGCATTCCTTTTTTAAAAAAACCTTCAAAAATACAGACTCTACCTTAACATAAATGTGGTTAGATGATACAGCCGTGACTTTGCAAATTCCATATTATTTCCCCCTGCAATTTTAAGGGAGAGGAGGAAAGCAGGCAGGACTGCCACTCGGGGGGACCTTGACAAGTCAGAGAAATGGGCTGACAGAAACTCTGACTAGAGAGAAGAAAAAGAATTTCTCACAGCGGGGTGGCCTGGTGTGGGACCAGGGGCCCAGAGGGGATGGGGAATCTCCGTCCTGCGAGACACTCAAAATTTAACTTGGTGAGGCCCTGAGCAGCCTGCTCTGAGTTTGAATTGACCCTACTTGGAGCAGGAGGATGGAGTACAGACCTCCAGATGTCCCTTTCAGCATTATTCTAGGATTCTGAGGTGGCAAAACCTTTATAAATCAAGAGGAAATACCATGTGATGACCTATGGGAATACTTGTCCAAATGTCAGGGAAACAGACGGCTCAAAGGAATGAAGGGCAGATGTGGACTAAGCCATAATGCCTGTGGCTTAGGGAGAAGCACAAGCCCAGCCAGATTTGTTTTCTTCAAAGTGAAGGTTTTGGCTTAAAAATAAAATAACATAAAAAAGGCCACCTACCTTAATATGTTCCTTAGCAGAATCTGAAAAGCCACCAGATTCAAACAGCTTTCCCCAAAACCTGTGATTCTTTTGAGGGTGTAGTTTTATTGTAAATAAACAACATGTTTTTCATCATTCATAGAAGCTCCTAATCCTCTTTTTCTACTAGGACATGCTTAAAGCATTTGATAACTACAAGGCAGTGGTGCTTTCCGTTAACCTGAGCAGCAAAGAATTCCAGACAGCAGATAGCACAGAGTTCAAGGAGCTTCAGAACAGGCTTCGGAAGGTGAACTTGCACTGGGAGAAAGCAACTCATGCATTGGACAGCTGGAGGAAAGGTTTACAACAAGCCCTGCTGCATTGCCAGGTGCGTACCACATGCCAGCTTATCAGGGGAAACTCCTCGTTAGGGTGCTACTGCAGGGTAGATAAGGGGAGAGGGCAGAGGGGTAATTCCTGCACATCAGTGGAACGGTTGCTCAGAATCCAAGACGGTTTTCTTATAAACTTGACTCTGTTGGGTTTAAAGGGTTTGATAAAAATATCTTTCAATGGGATAGTACCCTTTTATTACATAGGTGGAATAGTTTAACTAGGTTGCTGTAGCCTCACTAATTGTGAATTTGTTGTTGGCTCTGTCTAATCTGGGCTGGTCATTTTGTTTGTAGGCAGAGCCAGGTGAAAGCACTGCAAAAGTGTTTTTTCTCTTATGTGCAAATCTTTTGTTTCTCTAGGACTTCCATGATGAGAGCCAAAAACTAATCCTGTGGTTAGCAAGTGCTGACAGCCGAAGGAATGAAGCACAAATCGCAGATCCAAGTGCTGACCTCAATACAATACTGGAATGCCAGAAGGAGCTAATGGTGAGTGTAGTGTTAACTACAGCACCCCGGCTCTTCCAGTGAGTCAGTAGCTCTCACCACAGAAGGAAGAGCAATGTGTTTATTTCTCAAGATGTCTGCAGCCTGTCCTCGAACCTGCTGTATTCACGTATGTGGCTGGTTTCTGAAATAGACTAAGAGATTGCCTATATCAGGCATTTTTTCCGTAATTACGCATCATAATTAAGTTCCTTATGAACAGTCTTTATGCTGGAGTAAGAGTTCCAGTTTCGAAGATTTAGTGTCTTTTCCATATGGTTTAATTACTGCTAGAACTATTTCTAAATGTTAGTTCAAGCAGGTACAACCAGTCTCTTCAAAAGAACTTCATTTCGTATGTAGCTGTAATATCCATTCCTACGTATTGCGGAATCTCAGGCAGGTTGAGTTGTTCTTTAAAGCCTTCCAGAGATGTTCCTTTTATGAGAACATCCTTAAAGTTGAGAGTAACAGTCTGTTGCACTGTTGTTTGTTTGTTTGTTTCTTCTAAGCAACTGGAGAAAGAGCTGCTGGAACAACAGCTTAAAGTAAATTCACTTCAAGAACTCACCGCTTACCTGCTGCTTAAATCAGATGGTGATTACACTGAAGCTGATGAGAAAGTCCATGTCATTGGAAGGAAACTGAAACAGCTTATCGAACAAGTTTCACATGACTTAAAAACAGTACAAGGAAATCTGGTGAGTCAGAGTTTAAATACTTGTTCCTGGATCTTTCTTACTGAAAAGTAATAACATGCTAAGAGTAAAGGTATTTATCAAAGACTGACTTAAAACTTAAGTACTTCCGCCTACATAAGCTGAAAAAAGGACAACTAAGTCTGGCTATAGGAAAAACTTCAGCACCCCGAGGCTCGTACAGTATTGAAACGGATTGCCCAGAGAGGTGGTGCAGTCTCCATCCTTGAGGGGTCTGAAGAGCAGACAGGATAAAGATTTGAGTAAGGCTTTTGGGCTGGTCTCATCGCTGACCTCGCTTTGAGCAGGAGGTTGGACAAGATGAACTTCCTGAGGTCCCTTCCAACCTGAATTATCCAATGATCCATACCAAGTAGCAGGCTAGGAGTGTGTAACGAACGTGTAGGAGTTGTAGTTCATAGCAATATATTGCTTATCCTGAGAGCTGTCAGAGAGAGATATTTTCAAGTTAGTACCTGTACGTGCCTGTTCCATCGTAATTCCGTCAGGGTGTGCATAGTAAAACATTTCTTGATGCTGGAGAGCTGGAGCATCTGTTTGCCACTGGTTATGCACATCTAAAAAGGCAGTGGGCTGTGCACCTACAGAGAGGCAATGAAAGATGGCTCTTTGTGCTTCGTCTGTTGTGAGTTTTCAACGTGCATTTTGAAGAGGAAGGTGTGGTTCCCTTTTAGGATACCAGAACATTCCTGCTAGTTCCAGATGACTTGGACTCAGGAGTCTATAATCCAGTCGCAGTAAAATCCAGCCCTGCTGTGAAGAAGGCAAGTATTTTTTTCTAATATTTTGCTATCAGCACATAGCATATTTTGATGTATTTAGCCTGAAAGTTCCTCAAATGTAATCATTTTACCCTTTAGATGCATGTACCTTATTGTAGAATTTACAACAGGACTTTAAAGTCTACAACTGTCTTTTTTGAGAAAGAGAAATTCCTTGTAGTTTCTGAAACCTGGATACTAAAAGCTGTTTCTCTCGACAGATCGCCGTAAGGAGAACTGCAGATGGCAGAAACAGCAGCAGCACGAGGTATTATTTTATATTTGCCTGATCTCTTGAAGGGTAGTGAAAAGGGCAGATGCGAGCTGAGAGCCAGCAGAAACCTGGGCAGCTGTTCCTCATGGGTTGATGCACAGGTGGAGGTGATTTCTGCCTACCTGTAGCGTCTGCTCTACCTACCAGCCCTGGGCTGCACCCTGGCGAACGGGTTCCCTTAGCCCTCCTGCTCCTACACCTCTGCACCGATGGGCAACCTTGGCTTGTCTTTACTCTTGAGAAAATATTTTTTGTGCCAAATGGGGGATTATTTTAGTTTTAAGTCTTCCTTTAATTCCACCAGCATACCTGGCAAGAGAAACTTGCAGCTGAGAGCTGCTTATTACAAGCAGACCGTGAAGGACGAAGGGAGACCCTCACCCCCAGTGCATTAGGGCCTGTTCAAAGGATGGGTCTCAGTAATGCCAAGGCAGGGAAGAGCCTACTCAGCCGGAGTGGTGGCTTTCAACTTGTATTTAGAGTGGTTGGTTTGTCTCCTGGGAAAAGTTAGGTTTGCACCTGAAAACAGGGTAAAAACGCACTGATGTAAGCTGTTACAAATAAATGTTTCTTCTTGAGTAGTAAGGACAGTAAACCCAAGCCAGAGGCCGGCTTCCCACGGAGCAGTCTTGCACGCTTTCAAGTTACAGTTAAAGTGTGTAACGTGCAGCGCGTTTTCCTGCAGATACGCAGCCCTGCGTCTCGGAAGGGTCGTGTGAGCCCTAGAGAGGGAGCTAAAACAACTCGTTTAATTCAAACTCTAACGTGTCTTTTTTTTCCCTTTTTTCTTTTTTTTTTTTTTTTCTTTTTTTTCTGTTTTTCAGAGGTGAAAGCCATCCACAACCTCTTCAAGCAATTCCTCGGTCTCCCTCCTTCTTTTACCGTGTATTACGAGCAGCTTTACCCCTTCAGTTGTTCTTCCTGCTGCTTTTACTTCTGGCTTGTATGATTCCATCTTCCGAGGAAGACTACAGCTGCACCCAGGCAAACAACTTCGCCCGTTCTTTCTATCCCATGCTGCGATACACCAATGGGCCTCCACCAACTTAGAAAAGCAGCCCGTGACTCTTCCGTTACACCAAAACACACTCTCGGCGGTGCTCTTTTCATGCTGCTGGCGTCAATCAAGCAGTGGCGTCGCAGAATTAAAGAAACTTTTGTGCTGCGTTAGTTCCCCAAACTAGCCACTACAACGCCCTCGCACCCTGCACACCGCTGCGCAGGTCGCTGCTGCAGCGAAACAACGCCTCACGTTCATAGCCTCCTTTCCCTGTCGCAGGGAACGTGTTAAATTTCACATCTCAAAATGTATATCTTGACAAAATTTCAGCATTTTTGTACGGAAAACAAACATTTTTTCTATAGATTTTTAAACTGTAAGCAACACACTTTATACTTTGATGCAATAGATATACTATTTTATAGGTCCCGTGCTCTTAAGCTTGCAAGGTGATTGAATACTGAGTTATTAGGTGCAGAAACTACATCACAGTCACGTGAAACACAGCAGTCTGCCTCGGGTTAGCACGACAAAGCAGCAGTTGAAGAGGCGCTTTTTGCCTAAAATGATTCCTGCACACACTTCACCTTACCTGTATCTTTTGGTACTGTAGTCACGCGGTGGAAACAAAAAAATCTCCATCTTTTTGAGTCTTTGTTATCGTATTTTATTCCTCTAACACGTTCAATAAACGGATGCACATTTGTTTTGTTTTACATGTAGTGGTCTAGGAGTTAGGACTGCTGTGTTGTCTTTTTACACCACCTTTGAAATAAGAAATGGTTGCATTGCATGGAAATGGTTTATAATGCACATATTTTCTAGAGGAACATGATTATGTAGACTATCCCTGATGTATACAAATAATGTAATGACTTTTTTAATGAAAGATTTTTTTCAGTTTTTAACCTGCTGAATAGTGTACAGTATCCTGGGAGAGAATTGTGCATTTTTATAAGCTTCATCTTTAAAATGAAACTGCCCCTTGGGCAATGGCTAGAGAAACGGTGTGTACAGTCGGCGTTGCCGTTGCTTCTCGGTTGTACAGTTCAAGTACTGTCATTAAAATTTTGCCAACATCTGCAGGGACTGTCGGTGCGTCTAGTGGGGGGCAACCAGCTGTCTGTTCCAGCAGTGCTGCCCCTTCGCTCCTCTGTGAGACAACTTCTTTGCACGGGAACGCAACAGCGCCGGAGCAGCGTAACCGCTCTCTTGCTGGTCAGAGCAAGCGCTTGCAGGCTCAGGAGTGGAGCCTGTGTTCAGTGGCGCAGATCCTTTCCTTTGCGACTGACTGTAATTTCCAGGAGGAAGAATGCAAAGTTGAACCAAGTAGTTCTTATTACTAATTCTACGTACTGAACTATTTCCCCACCCTGGAGTTACGAAGTGCGCATCGAGGAGAGCTCAGTGCGATTGTAAAGGGTTTGGGTGAGCAGTTCAGAATTTTTGTGTTTGGTTACAGAGAAAATTACACTTTCTGCAATGCTTACCTACAGCAAATGAGATTGATGATTAGCCTGTGAGAATTCTCCCACCTTGTCTACACTTGTCCCCCCTGGTGGTTGTGTATTCCCCATCTTCTGAAACACGTTGCTCTGCGTTCTTATGTTCTGCAAACGACAGTCCCTGTAGCAAACCAACAGCTTCTTCCCAACCACCGTGGCAAAAAAGCGTGGTTTATTTCCAGGATATTCAACTGAACTAATACTTTAACGGTGATGCAGTTAAGCTTACAAAGTCAGCAGCACGCTTTAGGAAAGTCAGCGCTTACAATGTGGCACTTTGTGGTAGCGGTACCGTACAGGCGTTTACACCCACACTGCTCGTGTGTGGGTCGACCTACGCCAGCTCCGCGCTGACGCGTCTGGGCCTGTCCCCAGGTGCAGCGCCCGGGCTCCAGCCCGCTCCCACCCGGGGACCCGGCAGCACTTCCACGCCCGGCAGCTGGCGCAGCCCGAAAGCCGGCACGCTGCCGGCGCGGCTGCAGCTGCGGAGCCGGACTTGTGCCGTGGCTGCCGCTGCCACAGCTGCAGCGCTGGCAGCGCGCTGTATCCTGAGACAAACGACGGGTCCTCCCCGCCCCGCGCCGTGCACAGGCTCGCTCACCTCTCCCGCCGCCATCGGTATTTTGTATTGTGAAAGCAATTACTTTCAGATGGAGCTCATTTAAGTTTCTGTCTCGGTAGAAGTCAGCCAACTCGAACCATTATTTCATTGCCAGGTTGTCACAAATGCCCATGCGAACCTTTCTGCCAAGAACTAATAGTCAGTTGCTGACATGATATTCAGTTCTTCTGCCATTAAAGAACCTATGCAGGGGAAAAAAATTTGAACAATGTTAAAAGGTCTAAAGAAAATTTCGTAGCCTGCAATTTCCTTTCATTATGTACAGTTATATCAAATTGTTGAGCTGATGTAATATATAAAATGAGGAGCTTTCATGAAATTATCTCAAAATGTCACCAAAAAAAAAAGTCCGGGAAAATAACTTAAATGGATTTTCCCACTAACCTGTTTTAAATAGTTTTACTTCCAGTTGATTATAACCACTGCGCTGTAGGCTGGCACTGAAGTCTGCTCCAAACAAGTCATTCTATATCCCCACCGATTGCTTAGTGTCGTCCTCTGGCTCAGGACTGGCTTGTTAGTGTTCAGGGAAGGAAAAAAAGATTAAAAAAAAGAGGGCAGGAGCGCCAGCGCTAGCAAGCACACGCGCGCGCTTTTGCACATCCATGGTGTGCGGGAGTGAAAGCAGGCCAAAGCTAGTTTTGAGCTGAAGTCTTATTTCTCTGGCAGGGAGACAAGACACCAATCTGTTTTCAGCTATACCTACCCCCTACAAAGAGTCAACAATAATTCTGCTCGCATGGGAAGCAGAGGACTCTGTTTGTTAGGACTTGTCCCCACTATGGTTAAATCTGCCGGCCCCTGAAACAGGAGGGCACAGCCTGCATCTGCCGTGGTCACTTGGTGCTGGGAAACGCCCCGAGAACCCGAGTACCCAACAAAGTAAATGAGCCTGCAGCTTGTGGGTGGCTGCGCAGGTGAGGAGGAGACACCCGCTCGCGGGCACCG
Source organism: Phoenicopterus ruber ruber (assembly GCA_009819775.1). Taxonomy (NCBI): domain Eukaryota; kingdom Metazoa; phylum Chordata; class Aves; order Phoenicopteriformes; family Phoenicopteridae; genus Phoenicopterus; species Phoenicopterus ruber. The sequence goes on from CM020219.1 coordinate 9,060,363, forward strand.
TCATCGTGCATGTTGTGCTTGTGAAACCAGGCTGAGCTCAGCCACAGGGAAGAAATGACCAAAAAGGCGTGTATTTAGGTTTGGTGATACCTGTTTATTCAGCCACAACAATCTCACCTGAGTGAAACGCACATCACGAGACAAACACTGCAAGTTCACAGAACTAAAGAGCAGCTGAGGGAACAGTCGGGGCTGGGGGGGTTTCGCATTCGTGTCACATACATAAAGCACTTTAAAAGGCACCAACTTCAGACCTAAACCCAGTTCCATGACAAACTTGCAGTGAGGGTGAAACGTCAAAATTAATACCACAAATAAAGTAGGACTCAGAACAGAAAATTCTGGGGAGAACGGACGCAGGCAATATGCAGTAAGCACTGCTCATGGCTACGCCAGCGCCCTCGTACATGACGTCATTGGGAGGAGTGAAGGAGGTTTCGTCTGTTCAGGCAGTAGCGCAGAAGCTGGCTTTTTAATGGCACAGCAATCTTGGTTTCTTCGTGCACTTGAAATCACTGACACTCGCCAATGCATGAGGAGTGTAGGTGACTCCTACATGTAAAGATGGAAAGAGTTAAAAAATATCTAGATCATAAATAAAACAAAGTCTTAGCTATGAAAGTGTGCCATGTAACTCACCGCACTTCAGTTCAGTAGTAAAACACTGTGAAAAATGAATGTAAATAATATTTATTTTCCATACTTCAGCAATCCACTTGCTTTTCATATTCCCATCAACAATGCTCTCTCTAGTGTTGCTTTCAGCACCGGGTCAGCACAAGAGACAACCACATCCTTAACTGCTTTGCTGAATCGTTACCTTGCAGGACGTAAATAATGTCAAATGATCTCTTCCGAGAAGGACGGTGATGATGGCAAAGGCTTTTCCATGATGTCCAGCTCTGAGCGTGTGGGAGGATCCCAGGACTGTGCACCAGGGAAAGAAATGCTGCAGCCTGCAGCTGGGCTGGGACTAAAAGCAGCTGCCAGGGCAGTAACTGTCCTTGGCTGTGCTCGCTTACCACAGCCGGGAATGGGTTATAAGCTACTCCGCCATCCAAGGAACTGGACAGAATATATTGAGATATATATGGAATATAAATACGATCAGTGCTCAGCCCTATAAAACAGTAATTCCTGTGGCAGGCCCTTAGGCTGTGCTCACTTTAAGGCACCTCAGTCACAGCCACACAAATCCACACTTTGTTTTTAACTTTAGATCTGGAGGTAAGAAAGAGCAACTTGTCCCCCAGGGGCGCGTGCCTTGGTGGGGAAGGGCAGGGAAGGGAGAGCGTGCCAGCCCTCTTTGCCACAGGCGCACTGTGCTGAGATCGCAACAGACCCGTAATCACAACCGCATTTTTAGTATATGTGGGTTAAAGCACATCCTAGGGAAGAGCAGCTATTTCATCAGTGCACAACTATTTCTTACTATTCGGCCAAAGGAGCAACCTTGGATGCGCAAAAGCAGGCTCTCGGGGCCGGCTTTTAAAAATCCTTTGGCTCCAGCTCACTGGGAGAAGCTCAGGCTTGCTTTCTGTGGCGCGGGCGCCGGAGCCAGCAGGCGCGCCCAGCAGTGGCAGCATCGTGCTTTCAAGACCCCAGTCACGGCCGCGGCCGTTAGCGACACTCGGCGCGCTCAGGCTGAGCTGCCACGTGAACCTTTTGTGCCAGTTCATACCGATGCATCTTGAATCTCCCGCAAGCAATTCTAAATTACCTTGGTGGGACCTGATCCTGATATAGGGAACTTCACCCACCCGGACATCTGCTGGAAAAGCGGCACAGCGACCTGCAAGCAGTCCAGGGAACTCCCAGAGTGTGCTGAGGACAAATTCCTAGTGGAGGTGATGGAGAGCCCGGCCGGGGAGGGGCACTGCTGGACCTGTTGCTCGTTAATGTGGAAGAACTTACCGGAGAGGTCAAGGTTGGAGGTCTGCAGTCATCATGCCCTGGTGGAATTCTCAATCTTGAGGGGTACAACATGCGTAAAAAGTAGAGTCAGGACCCTAAACCTCAGAAGGGCAAACTTTTGACCACTTGGGGCACTAGTGCGTGGGAGCCCTTGGGAAACTTCCCTCAGAGGCAAAGTTGCCAGCGAGAGCTGGGAGGTATTTAAAGATCTTTTTCTTAGGGCGCAAGAACTCTCAATCCCGACGTGCAAGAAGTCGGGCAGGGAGGCAGGAGGCCAGCTTGGCTAAGTCAAGACCTCTTAGCCAAACCGAAACACAAAACCAAAACGCATCAGCAGCAGAGGCAGGGATATACATCCGGGGGAGGTTATAGGGATGTGGCCTGTGAGTACAGAGAGGGGATCAGGAAAGCCAAGGCGCAGCTGGAGCTGAGCTTGGCTAGGGACGTGAAAAATAACAGGAAGGGTTTTTCAGGTACAACAAAGGGAGATGAAAGAAACTGCACCCCCCCCCCCCCGATGAGCAAAACAGGAGACCTGGCTCCAGCTGACATGCAGACGGCTGAGGTACTCAACAACTTTTTTGCCTCAGTCTTCACCAGCAAGTGCTCTAGTCATGCTGCCCAGTTCACAGAATCCAAGGGCAGGGACTGGGAGAATGAAGTACTGCTCACCGTAGGAGATCAGGTTCGAGACCACCTGAGGAACCTGAAGGTGCACAAGTCCATGTGACCTGATGAGATGCACCCACAGGTCCTGAGGGAACTGATGGATGAAGTTGCTAAGCCACTCTCCATCACATTTGAGAAGTCGTGGCAGATCGGTGAAGTTCCCACTGACTGCAAAAGGGGAAACATAACCCCCATTTTTAAAAAGGGAAAAAAGGAAAACCTTGGGAACTACAAGCTGGTCAGTCTCACCTCTGTGCCCAGCAAGATCATGGAGCAGATCCTCCTGGAAACCATGCTAAGGCACCTGGAAAATGAAGAGATTGGTGACAGCCAACATGGCTTCACTAAGGGCAAATAGTGCCTGACAAATTTCATCGTCTTCTACAATGGGGTTACAGCGTTGGTGGATAAAGGAACAGCAACAACAGACAGCATCTACCTGGACTTGTGCAAAGCATTTGACACTGTCCTGCATGACATCCTTGTCTCTAAATTGGAGAGACATGGATTTGATGGATGGACCACTTCATGGATAGGGAATTGGCTGGATGGTCGCACTTAGAGTTGCGGTCAACAGCTCAATGTCCGGGTGGAGACCGGTAATGAGTGGTGTTCCTCAGGGGTCAGTGTTGGGACCGGCGCTGTTTAACATCTTTGTCGGGTACATGGACAGTGGGATGGAGTGCACCCTCAGCAAGTTTGCGGATGACACCAAGCTGAGTGGTGCGGTTGATACTCTTCAGGGAAGGGATGCCATCCAGGACCTGCCGTCCATGGACCTTGACAGGATAGAGAAGTGGGCCTGTGCGAAACTCATGAGGTTCAACAAGGACAAGTGCAAGGTCCTGCACTTGTGTCAGGGCAATCCCAAACACAGATACAGGCTGGGTGGAGAATGGATTGAGAGCAGCCCTGCCGAGAAGGACTTGGGGGTACTGGTGGATGAAAAGCTGGACAGGACCCAGCAATGTGCGCTCGCAGCCCAGAAAGCCAACCGTATCCTGGGCTGCATCAAAAGCAGCGTGGCCAGCAGGTCGAGGGAGGTGATTCTGCCCCTCTACTCTGCTCTGGTGAGACCCCACCTGGAGTACTGCGTCCAGCTCTGAGCCCTCAGCACAAGAAGGACATGGACCTGCTGGAGCGAGTCCAGAGGAGGCCACAAAAATGATGAGAGGGCTGGAGCTGAAGACAGGCTGAGAGAGTTGGGCTTGTTCAGCCTGGAGAAGAGAAGGCTCTGGGGAGACCTTCTAGCAGCCTTCCAGTACCTAAAGGGGGCCTGCAAGAAAGCTGGGGAAGGACCCTTTATCAGGGAGTGTAGTGATAGGATGAGGGGTAATGGCTTTAAACTGGAAGAGGGGAGATTTAGATCAGATATAAGGAAGGAATTCTTCACTCTGAGGGTGCTGAGGCCCTGGCACAGGTTGCCCAGAGAAGTTGTGGCTGCCCCATCCCTGGCAGTGTTCAAGGCCAGGCTGGATGGGGCTTTGAGCAACCTGGTCTAGGGGAAGGTGTCCCTGCCCGTGGCAGGGGGGGTGGGCTAGATGGTCTTTAGTGTCCCTTCCAACCCAAACCATTCTATGATTCTATGATTCTATGATAAAAAGTCCAAACAAGACAAAAATTCTTACCTCAGAAGAGGCTGATCACTGGTGACAGCTCGAATAGGACCAAGAGACAACCTTCTCGGGGCTCACTGCATTTTCAGTCTCTGTTAAACCACTCTAATGATGCAAATACAGCAAATGTCTTCCGTACTCCACAGGCCATCAGGAGGAAAAGAAAGTTCCAGCACTTAAAAGGATGCTCTCCTTTCGTCACAATGATCCCTGTACAGATCTATCATTCCATCAGGAAGGAATTAACATATTATTATTATGGAAATATGCATATTTATTGAAAAAAAAAACTTTAAGTGGTACCTTTCTTAGTTTGCTGCACATTTTATAGGAGCACCCAGCCTGTTGGGCACAATCTCAAGGGAGAATGTTCCAACACATCTTTTCCCCATATTCTCCTCCCTGACTGGCAACATGACAGCACTAAAAATGGGTAATTTGCAAGAAGATGGAGGTGTGGAAGAGGTCTCACATTCTTGGAGACAAAGCATTTCACCTGCCTGAAATGCCCCAAGACGTACCACATTTCTTTGAAAAATATCAAGGTTGTTTTACCATTTGGTTCTAGTTCCAGACTTGAGGGGAACCTCAGCATATTTTTAACAGCACACATAAAGAAAACTTTGGGCTTTTTTCTTTCTTTCTTTCTTTCTTTTTTTTTTTTTCTAAATCCACGGCAACTGGCACTGCTGCATGAACCAAGTTTGGTCACCTCTGCGACCATCCCAGACCTGCAGCATAATTTCTCCAAGTAGCAACAGCTGCCGCTGCAGGTCCTGGCACAGCAGCAGAAGCCGACGTACAGCACAGCAGCAAAGGAAAGCCCTGAACCAGCCCCGCGCTCTTCCCCTCCTCACAGCCCCTGCAGCTCCTCAGCACTCAGTTCATTCATGCTGAAATGGGAAAAGCCCCCCAGTATCTATCTAAGCCGAAACGCAGCGTGGCAGCTCTGCTCGGGCCTGGCGGGGACGTGGATGTGCTCCACACCAGGAACCAGCCTCTGAAGGAGGCTGCGGCATCCAGACCCGTGACAAACCCAACATCTCTCCAGAGACAAAGGCACCCGTGTGCAGTCACGTTGTCACACAGCTCCCTGTTTATAAACGTGCCGGTTTAGAGACCTGCACCCTCTCCTTAGCCAAACACGAGCACGGCTACATTAATCCAGAGAGTCGACAGCTATTGGCTGTTGCCCATTTTAAAACACTAGTAGTAACTTTTAATAAAATTATGTTCAACAAGACAAAAAATATCTGTTAAAATCACATCATTTTCCTAGTTGCACTGTGCGAGTAACAGCATATATGAATCACAACACATGGCACAAATCTGCAGCGTCGCCCTTTTACAAAGTCACTCCAGAGCAAATTTCCATTTAGAAGTTAATTTTACGATTTATACCCTCTCTTTCCCATTTTCTTTTTAAGAGATTTGTGTTTCAAGATTGCACATAAATTCAGCACTTCTAAAGCAAACAAACCAAACAAAAAAATCACTTAAACATTTCTCTGAAAAACTGTATTAAACAAAAAGATTACACAGGATAAGGAAAATCAGAGAAAGAACAATACGACAAGCATTGAGGCCAGAAGGTGATCAAGCCCAAGAAACACTGAAACACATCTGTTTCACAGCAAAACTTCCCTCAAAATGAAAGTACCAATGAACTCCAGACTGTACTCACATTTTTACCCTTTTTTGTAGTAAATATTACACTTATTTAGAAGGGCACTGCTATATTACAGTTCCTTATAAACAATAAAAAGATAGCTAGTAAAAATTTAGACCATCAACAGCATCTGGTATAGTACAAGATCAAAACAAGACAATAGATTTGTGTAACTCACTGAAAACTCTTTATGCCCCTCCTATAAAAAATATTGTCCTTGGCTTTAAAAAACCACCAAGATCAAAGGTTTGACTAATATTCAAAGTATGCAAACGGCATCCTCATCAAAGTCCCGAATCCGAAAGACTTATTGGCTCAAAATAGACTTTTGGTGTGATCCCAATTTAATTTCACCATTCCTGAAATGCCCAGAATAAGCATGTATTATATTTAAACATACCCATTTAGAGTGATTGCAATTCTAGCTCACATCAAAACGCAATATTGGCAGTTGCCAGAACGAATGATGCCATCCTGCCCTCTGCTGAGGTCATCGGCCAGGCTATTTCCTCTGGGTTTTTTGCTCGGCGCAGCTTAAACACATGCGGAAATCAGCACGACAGGGGGATTTAAACCTGCACCTTAAACAAGCCATCACACTTGCAAAGCAAAGGAAGTGCCAGAACCACCATCCCCCCTGCTCTTTGAGGGATCCTATACAGGGTATGAAACCCACAGCATAAGGTGCCATGCGCTGTGAAAACAAGCAAGCAGCAAACCTGAGGGCAGCAGGCAAAAGCAGGTCCCAGCTTAGCTTCCCGTCCACGGCCTCGCCCCCTGCAAGGTGGCTGCAAGAGGTTTCGGGTGGGCAGGACACAATTCCACACATGAGTCAAAAAGAGGAGGGAAGATGGTTTTTTTCTAGCTGATTTCACGAGCCCTGGTTAGCAGATCATATACAAATGCAAACAGTAAATATTCACAGAGCAACCTTTTGTACCCAAATATTATAATAGATTTAACATCATTAATAAATATATAAAACAACATGTTAATCTCACAGACAAAACACATTTCAAAGATCAGCATTGACTGAAATATCCAGGCAGTTTGGTCATTGTGTAAAGCACTGAAGAATTATACACAGATAATAATGTGAGTGTTAAGAACAGGCTCACAAAATATAAACTTAAGCTTGGTTTAACATTTCTGAAGAGGCTCTGAACTGGCCCTAGAAGCTCTTCTGAATGGCCTTCAAATGAAGGCCCTTGCAGCCATTGCATATTTAAGAATAGAAGAAACTCCTTTACACTGTACATTTCTCGGCACTTTATCTAGATCAGCTGCAAAACAGGTATTCCCCAGGGCCCAGCACACACAGGTAAGCAGATCTGTCCCAAATGATGCCGCTGTACATTTCATACAATCTCACACTGAAAGAGGAGATTGTCTAGTCAGCGCTTAAAAGCCTTGGTCTGGGAGATGGAGACCTAGGTGCTCACTCCTAGCCCTGGCACAGACTCCTTCTGTCATCTTAAACCAGGCCCTTTATGTCTCAGTCTCAGTTCACTTGCCTCCGAAAAAGGAGAGGCAGTAATTCCCTGTCTCGCAGTACTGTTCTGAGGCTTCATTTCATAAGGTGCTTTTGAAGAGTCTCAGAAAAGGCACTATAAAAGTGCAGCTTTTGTAATGTCAGAAACACGGACAGAGGCGTGCATCCCACAACCCTTTCCCGAGATACCCATGTGCAAATCTAGAAGAGCTGAGGACTCGCACTTGGTCACACTTCAGCAGTCCCATCACAGTAGCTTTACTTTCTTCCATAGTTTTGAACAAGCTTCACATTTCCAGGTTTCGACAGAATTACTGGGCTGCCCCGTTTCGCAGGCTGTCTCCACTCTCCATTTGTTCTAACGGGCCAAATTCGGGATGTGTGACCGGGGACTTCCTTTGGCCCCGGAGGGTGTGTGCATTCAACATCTCCAGCAGCAAGTCATACACTGGAACCACATTTTTACACTTCATGCTCAGGAGATGCTCCATTCCCTTGTTACTGTGAAGGAGAACAGAAAATAAGTCAGCCATCTGTGTCCAGCAATGCAGAGAAGGAAAACACGCTCATGGCTTCAAGAGAGTCCTTTTTTATCAGGAGTTAAGAGGATTTAGCTGCTCTAGTCCCTGAGATCACTTACCACTATCATTGGTAACAACATCCCAATACTTTAAGACTGAGTGTTTTACTATTTAGAGAACCAAGATTTGGTTTATGCCATACAAACTGACTTCAGAAAATAATTCAGATGTACTGACCCTATTGAAATCAAAGAGAAAACCTCTTTGATGCTGTAAACGTGGGAGGCCCACATGCTGCAGCTTTATACAAAAGGAGAATTTACAATGTGTAGCTCTAATGACTACCTACCTCTCCTGCCTGGCTGAGTAGGAAGACCAAATCACCCTGGCTAACTTCAAGCAGTTTGTTTCCTCTCTGCATGTCCAGTGTCAGATCTTGCAGGTGGCTACAGGCTTTAAAAGTAATTTTTTTGTTATGCAGTAAGACACAATGGCACCTTGTTAGCTTGATTGCTCTCGGGCTGTGTCATGATTTGGATTAAGAGGAGATGGCTGTTGCCGTTGCGGTTGCACATACATGTACTTCAGACGCACTCGGGGTTTTGGGGTTGAAATCTAAGTGTGCTTGCTCAACACAGTGGAAATAGCAGCAGACAGCCAGCACATAGCTGACCTGGTGGATTGGATTGGGAGGGGGGCAATGCTTCCAGAAAAATGAGGTTCTGCTACAATTCAAGAGTTAGTTATAAATATGTTAATAGCAAAGAAGAAATTACGGCCCCCCTCCTACATCCAGCTTTTGAGAGTCCTGCATTATTTGGTAATCAAGGCTGAGAGCACCAATTATTTCCAGAACGAAGTATAATTGACTGACCAGTGCTAAGCAACATAGAGACAGGTCACAACAAGTAGCCTCCAGACTTTGGCTGAGGCAGGCACAGCATAAAAACTCTTGTTTTGACAAGAAAATATAAAAATTTTGCAAAAATTCACAATGTTTATTCACACCAGGCCAGAACAAGAGCTCCTGCGATGCTGTGATGCGGTGTCACACCACAGTGGGCAACCCAGGTGACGGCAGTGCATCAGAGCCATGAGTCGGGTTCATCTCTGGCTGGTGCTGCAGTTTCTGTAGGGCCAGCTCTCAAACTCGCCCCCAGTTCACAAACCGGCTGTTAAAAGCTGCCTTTCGGCACAGTCAGGTCCCTGCTGCTGCCACCCGCTCTCCCAGGAAGCTTGTTGCAAAGGTGGCTGTCCCTCTTCCAGTGTCCCTACACGAAGTCAGGTATGCCCATCTCTCCTTTGCATGCTCCAGCCTGGTCCCAGGACCATCTTCCCTGGACTCACACTCCGCAGCCAAGACATAAGTCAGCTTTATGAATAGCTGGTCTCTGGGTACTAATTTTAAATGACAAACAGCCTGAAAATTAAAGCAGCTGTTCATAGCGCCCTGCGTTTGAGTCTGCTGTACTGCAAGCAAAGATGAGCAGCTCAAGGAGGTCCAGGAACTGGCAGGGAGCAGAGGAGGTGCTTCCCATGGGGAAAGCAGGAGTGTGGCATCGCTGCAGCACAAGTCACGTGGCAAAAATGCTGTGGTTCCAAATAAAAGACCTAATAGTTGCTCCCAGGACACACGACAAATTTGGCCTGGGACAAACATAACACCCAAAGTACTCTGCCCCACCAAAGGCCACACTGCAGATCAGTTTTGAAAGAGATTTTTGATTTGGACAGAAGAGTTTTGGTGGCTGGGTGGGGTTTTTTTTTGAAAGGCTGAATTTGTGTTATTATTGTTAAACATTTCAGGCAGATACATAATGAACAATTTAATGTCATACAGTTAAGACAGCTTTTTAATATCAACACAACGTTTCTGAGTGCCAGCAAGCACTTGAGTATATTGCCTATTTAGTTGTGCGAGGAAGGAAAGCCTTACAACGCACAGAGCTGAAGAGCAGTACCAGGATTCACTCAGGAGTGCTCCAGAGGTCAAGCCTTCCTTTGTTGCTGTAATAAACAAGCACTAACACCTTACACATTACACACATTCTGTAAAATTTACCTTGCGTGTCTGACGTGAGAGAGGAGCATCAACAAATTGGCCAGACGAGTTGTCTGCTGCTGCGAGGGGATTCCGCTCTTTGCAATAACCCACACCAAAGCATCTGTGACTACATTAAGCAGGTGATGCAGTTTCCTGTTGCTTTCAGGTTCTTCTGCTGACAAGGGAAACATGCCTAACCAGAGGAGAGAAAGAAATACTCCCTGCTCATGAGGAAGAAAAAAAGCTATGACTGTGGATTTTTTTCTGATGTAACATTTCAACAGGATTAGAGAAGATACATTTCCTGACCCCCTCCCTCAAGACTGTACAAACGATGCTCCATGTGCCACACCAAGCTTCAACTTACATTCCTTTGCCAAAATTTGATGGCCACATCATTTGCAAACTGAGTAATTCTCCCAAATCCTCCCAAGACAATATGTTGAACATAGACCCTTCAGTCCAGAGCAGATATGCTCTTCACTCTCCAGGAGGGTTTTCCTTTGAATCAATCTGTACCTTGTAGCTTAGTAACTATTATGAATTACAGCATTATGCTTGCTCTAATCCATTCTTGCTGAAAATACCCTTTTTTCTCTGAGTATATCCTAGCGAGGGAGGAGAACATGGTAAGAGACACTGCTCATAGACCCAGCCTGCCGTGGTCTCCCTACAGCTCAATAAGGGTGCCGTAATACAGCACTTGCCTACAGTGAGAAACCTTAAAAGTCAGCAAAAGCAAAAAAAAGAGGGTAGGGGTATGGAGAGGGAAGAGAAGAAATCACCACTAGGAAGGTCTGGAAACACACAATAACATTACTGATAGAGCAGAAGAGACCTGGGGAAAAAAAATCCTCCCAAAGATACTTATGGAAGGACAGAGCTCCAGAACACCTGGAAAATTAGGAGTAAAAGATTAACCTTTACAAGAAAGGAGAGCAGGGAGAGGTGAAAAGAGGAATTTTTGAGAGGTGGGGCTTTGAAGAAAATATGGCTGATGAATATGGGTTCTTTGTTGGGTTGGTTGGTTGGTTGGTGTGGTTTTTTATTAAGAAAAAAAGAACAGCTTTTGTTGTCTGTTGAAATAATGGTATCCATCTATAAACAAGTGGGGTAACAGCTGGACTATTCCCCTTCAGAACTGGGCTGAGAATCACACAGCAGCTCCTTGCTGAAAACAGTAGATGTAAATAGTTACCTGTTATTTTGTTGTTGGGCTTTTCTGATAACATTAATTACAAAATGTTCTGGGGAATAAAATTATTTTACTGCGGACTACCCTAAACTAGCAAACACACACTCCTATTTGCCTTGTGTAAAAGGGTGCAAAGCAAAGCTGCTGTCCTGAAATTCGTCTTGCAGAACTGTTGAGTACTTTCAATCATTTCTACTGATTAGTTACTATTAAATAGGAACATTTAAGCCCAATTAATCACCATTTAGTTGAGTAACTACTTTTACTAGAATTACGAATTAAGGACAGGTTTGTAGAGCTGTACAGCAACTCTATACATGACCAGGATCCCCAGAGATACGAGCCAAAGTTCTCATTGAAAAGGACGTACCCACATGAGCCCCACCTTGTGAGAAGCTTTCAGACTTCGGGTCTTTCATGCAGTTCTCACAACAGGGCATAGACTCTAAATACAGCAAATGATACAGCTCAGAACTTTCTTGAGCAAAGATCCTTACAATCTGACAGAAGCCCTTTCCTACTGTTCTCTTTCAACGGCTTTCACTCATTCAATATTTCTGCCATTTTTAGAGGCTGATTTCCCAGCCACCCTCAAAATAAAAAGTACAATTTGGTGAGTGTCAGAGCCAACCGTGTACTCACTGGAATTGAGGAGGATCATTGCCTTTACACACAGGTACTCCTTGTGCTGCAGCTTCAGCTCTCGGAACCTCGAGGTCATGGCCAGGAGCATATCAAAGATCTCCAAAATTCCCTCTACGCATTTCCCCTCGTCCCTATGGAAACACATTTAAAATGTTACCGAAAAAGTAGAATTAAGGAACTCTGACTCAGCCAGATAAAAACCAAAGCACAAAGGAGGCTGCAAAAGGCCTATCCATCTCATCTTTGGCAGAATTCAAAAGGTTCTATCATGAAATCTAAATTGAAAATTACACTGGTATAAAAGATCAGCACATCTAAGAAACCTATTTTCACTGTAAAGTGCATGCAGGATTGACCACAGGTAAGTATGACCATATTTCTGTTAGAGGCTTTAACTTCACAGACAGTATAATTCTGGATAATCAGTGTGAAACTCTGCAGTGCGGGGTACAGTACCGCCTTGAATCATTTTCCAGATTTGTTTCACAAGTAGTTAATACCACAACTGGTGACATCACTATTTGCACCTGATGGAGGCCTCAGGAATTGGTGAACAAGACCCCCTAAAATAAGTTTCTTGGCACAATAAGACATTTTTAAAGAATAAAACAACCTCTACTCCCATCCCCCAGCACCTTTTTCTTTGAAGGTGTTTAAATGTAAATACATTTTTGGGGTTATTTTGTGGTTTGGTTATTTTTATGTTTGCAAGTGTTTACTGAATGCAACTTTCTCCATTTTGGATATTAGAAATGGTCTCATTTTCTGATCTGAAAAAAACCCCAAACAACCCTAAGCCATTCCAATGGGTTTAAAATTAAGCAGCAGCAAATTTCAAACCACTGAAGTTACTAGTCCTGATTTTTGGTTAGTTTTTTTTTTTACATGTACTGGACTAAGAAAGCAATTAAGCTCTATGACATAGTATTCAAAGGGATGCTTCTTATGCTATCTGGAATATGAGATTTTTTTTCTGTGTAATGTTTTTAAGACTAGACAGACTTAAGCACAGCAGTGCAGGGGAATTAAAGAACTTTACTCCTCTACTGGATCCCAAGAGGAAGGTGCTGAGCCTTCAGGCTGCAAGGCAGGCACAGGCAGATAACGCTAACCAGGTGCAGCAAGTACTGCCTGCAGAAAGGCAGCTGCCTGAATATTGCCCAGTTTCCCATGTTCCTCATAGCAAAGGAGAATTTTAAGCTTTGGGGAAGGATAGGCAGCTCCCAGTTTCAAAACAAAGACACAAGCATCAGAGAAGTACTTGTCTACAAAGATTATGTAGGAAGTGTATCTGAAGTTCAGCTAAGATAAAAATAATCAAGTTACAGACCAGTTTGATATACGCATGTCTTAAAAAAAATAAAATTACAGCATGCCCAGATGCTTGCTAGCTCCCACTCTGCTGTGTCGTGTGGAGATGAAGGAATGCATCAAATAAGCTCACTCTATTCAGCACGTATTAGCTCCCAAGGAACTAAATGTATCCTACATTTTCAGGAATTTCTTATCATTGCATTGAGCAACACAGTGTGTCCTTGCATTGAATTTTATATGAGCAAGTTATAATTTATTTCATATCTTTTATAAATTAAATTTATTTCTCTTACTAACCCATTTTGCTTTCTGTATGTACAATAGCGATTGATTATTATTCAGCTCAAGCCACAGAACTGGTACAGATCTGAATTTCCCCAGGTTGAAAAGGTTAAGAGGCATTTTAAACCTACCCAAGAGAGTAGATTCTTTCCCCGACTTTTTACCAATGTGAAGCCCAGGTCAAATCCTTCTAAGGTCCTGTAGAAAAACACCCTTACTAATCCATATTCTTCCCTGCTGGTACATGATGTTATGGAGAAGTAATTTTAAATCTTGCAAACATCCTGCTTTAGCTTGAAAAAAATATTTTGAGCATTAAAAAGCAAGCTAGGGTTTTTTTAATCCCTTTTGACTAGTGCTGCAGTGTTCATTATTATAGCTATTTATGAAGCCTGCACTAGGAGCAGGAAGAAAAACAGGTAGAAAAGCTACTTAAAATAATTAAAATACAGCCTGACACTATGTCTGCTTTTTTTGAGGGGTGGGGGGAGAAAATCTATCAGCTGGAAGAAATTGATTGACAACGTAGTGCATAGTGTTCATGTGCCTACAGTTTCAGCATCTAGAGACTCAGAACAAAAGGAACAAAACCAACAAAAGATGTGAAAAATACGGAGAAACTTCACACTGTCATGTGCTACAGGAAATAAGGAACTGGCAAGTTAACAATACTGTTTATGCTTAACATTCCTTAAGCCCCTGTAAGGGTGTGGAACCTCAAGACATTATTGTTACAAATATAAGTAAAGGATATTGTTAGATAAACTATTAATAGCATCTCCCATCCTCTTCCTCTTACCATTCACCTCACCTCCAAACATGTTAATATGAAGTGTTCTCAAAAGTTTATTTTTCTTACCTGTCTAGTACAAGGTCTGGTGCAAAAATTAGTTTCCCAGGATGGTCGATTGATCTCCACATCAAACCAACCATTAAAACTTCCATCCAGCAGCTCTCCAAGAGTCTTACTTGGTCATAGAGGCTGAGATCAATGAAGCCTAAAATGATGAAAATAGCATAAAATAAATCAATCCGTTTATTTCTCTGTTTTGATAAAGAAGACTGAGTATATGAGAAACAAAAAGAAACAGAAAGAGTTACAGGTTGTGAAGAAAGCCAGAAAAGAGAGTACTGACATCAGAAGGACCATGCTGCCATCCCAAATAGGAACATAAGTATTCGTTATTAATATTGTCAAGTCTTCCACAAAACATTTGAAATAAAGCAGTGATGTTCAAGCGCAATTACTCCCATACAGCTGGTGAAACTCAAGTGACTGCAGAGGACCTGCCTTATGCTTGGCCACCTCTTTAGATGACAGTCCCACAGCCTCCTGAGAGGCACCAGGGAATCACTTGGGAAACACATTTGTTGCAGATATTACTGCGTTGCACTGCAGAGGACTCCTAAGAAAATAGTCTGTTCTTTTCCCAGAACACATACGGTTGTTGCTTGCAGGGTTTTTTAATCTCATAAGACAGGCATGTTTCTGGGTTTGTTGGGTAACTGTGAAAGAACCCACACCTTGGTGCCTCTGTGTTATCATCCCCTTTGCAAATGGCATGTGTTAATCCCAGCCCATCCTTTTCCTGCCACCTTCTTCCCCCAAAATTGTGATAAACCAGAAAAAAAAAAAAAAAAAAAGACGAGTAGTTGGTGAAGGTATTAGTGTCCCCATTGCCTCCATTCACAGCATCCTAGAAGCAAGAACAGAATTAATGTGATTGTGCATAAGCCTGTTCCAGCGTTTAGCTGTCTCCAGAAGTTACAGCAAGGCGTCACATAGCACTGCAACACAGCCAGAAGGGAGAGACAGTCGTTGCCCTCCCTTTCTCTTCCCTGCAAAGACGACTAGGGAAAAGAGACGCATAGAAGCCAAATAAAAGGAAATAAAATTAACACACATGTAAAAAAAAAAAAACAACCAACAAAAAACCAACCCAAAACACAGAAAACAGAAGTGTGAATTATCAAAATGCAAGTGGGAAAGCAGACTGCTCAGTCAAGGAATAAAACACAGACACAATGACAACCAGTTCAGTGGTCAAACCATAGCTGTGCTCAAAACCAAGATCAGGCCACAGTTTTCAAAGCAGAGCTGCTTTAGATAGGTCTCTTATCAAAGGTGCTTCATTTTCAGACGAGCTGGTATCTACGACTCTGCATAGTGAAAAATCATTACACAGCCTGGCCATGGGAGACAGGTTTCCCATAGTTCTTGCCAGTTGTCTGAGGTCTTAAAATACACACAGTACGTTTGCGCTGTCAAAGAATCTGCTGTGAGTAATTTAAATGCTCCGTGTATTTTAATCTTATTAAACTACTAGGCTGGAAGACAGTCGGTGACAGCCCTGGGTTGACATAAGTAGGTAATGTGCACTCTCTCTTATCATTGCTAAAAGTGCTGCCTTTCAAAATCGATAGCCTTGCTCCTTATTTTAGAAGGGTAAACAGGAGCCTATGAGCGGTACCTTCCCTCCTGGGTTTCGCTGTCACAGAATTTACTACAGAATCCACAGCCAAGAACAGATTATCTGACAGACACACACTGATAATTTTAAAAGTGCTTTTAGAAAAATAATCATGGAGGTGTGAATAGTATAAATTGACAGTGGCAGTTTCCCACGAAACAACAGCTCAAAGGCATTTCAGAAGTTTATTTAAATAAACATTTACACAGGCGTGTGGTGATTTCTCTAGCATAAACAACCAGTTACTGGGTTTAAAAGCTATCGCAGTGGAGCGAGATATCAGACCAAGTCCCAGCGTTCAATCTACAGATACTTAAAGATCCAGATTTCTCCTGGATGTCATCTGCTAAACTCACATTATCAGCACCAGCAGTATGATTTATGACGGTTGAGCACAGCTATTAGAAGGACTATACCTTTCCTTTTCCTAACGATCTTATGCTGTGAAGATTGAGGCAGCACATAACCACCGCAGCTTCCATTGCAGTGTCAGAAGTCCTGTTTCATTTGCTGCAGAGTACAGGAATCTAGGCTGTAGTATGTGTCCTTTAAATCGTGTGCTCTATACCTAATCATTTAATTATGGATTACTAAGACAAGAAAAAACTTATGCTGGATGTGTAGTAACTAGCCAAAGACAGGCTGCTCTGGCCAGCAACGCACTAGGTTGCATAATGAATCCAAATTTCAGTATTATGACAACATCCTATCGATTAGCAATACAGGTTCAGCTATGAACCACGTTCAACTCTCTTAGACTAGGTCAACAAAGTAAAAGGCAATTATAGAAGTTATGTTCTGCCGTCTGACAACTTAGAATTAAAATACTTGGAATTCAGAAAGAAAAAAATCCACGTGTCAGCTTCTATTTTACTGAGCAACAGCAAAAATACAATCCATTAAGCTGAAAGTACAGACAAAAATACAGTCACAGAGTAAAACTCATAACAAAAGAAGGTCATTAAATATTAAATATGAAAAAAATAAAATATAAACATTTATCTTCCCTATTTAGGCAAAAAGTTACTGTTAACATCAGCATTTATATGGAAAACTAGAAAGATTTTCCTTCACTTTCAATGAGTGTAAAAATAATACCCAATAATAATTTAGAGGTGAAAATGGGCTTCTTACCCAGCTACACAAAAGCAAATATTCAGCTTTACAGAAAGTAAAATTACTGTTCACCGGGCCATTAGTCAAGACCTTTGTATTTTTTTTCTAAGACCTTACCTCCAGGAAGCAGAGCATGGACCTAGATGATTAACTTTAGGCAAGAATTTTTGAAAACTGAAACTCTATGTCCTAAGCTTTAGTCATCACAGTTATTTTAATGGAAAAAAAAAAATAAATCCACATTCAAGTAAATGCTCTAACTACCATGTAATATGGCAATATTACTTATAATTAGGTACATATTAAACATCACATCTATTTTTGGCGTTGTTCTAAAATGTTGTTTACTTCTGTTCTGTGTAACAGGAGTGATCAGAAAAAACAAACATACACGATAAAGTGTCAATATTCCCAGGAACTGTTTTGAAGGGGGTTGACTGCTTCAATGGGTTTTCTGCATACAGTTCTCTTACTGCCAAGAAAAAGTTGTTATTTCTGACAGATGTTGAAAATAAACTAAAAGTGATCAATGTCAAAATTGGAGTTGGCTTGGAAACTGATCTTTTAAAAAATTCAAGAAATTAATTTCAACTGGCTGAGGTTTTGGGTTTGCGGCTTTTTTTTTTTTTTTTTTTTTTTTTTTAAAAAGTTGACATACGTAGTTTAAAAAAGTAGAAATTAAGAACAATCAGAAGATGAAAAAGGTTGGTTTGGGGTTTTTCCCCATTCAAATATTGCTTAAAATGAGGTCATTTCTTTCTCTAGTTTTCCTTCACAATTCACTTCCTACTGGATTAACACAACTACATGAAGTCCTCTGAAATGGCACCTTTTAATCAAGTTTTTCTGATCAGACAAGAAATTATAGCAATAAACACCACTTAACTCCTTATGGATACTTACTTTACAGTTATTTTCAGAGTTTCTTAAATCAGGAAAAATAAGGATTAAGGATTTGGGCTCTCGGTTTAGAACATTCCACATTAATGGCAAAACCACTATCACTTTGCAAATGGGTAGTGTGGTTTAAGATGCTCATGCTGTGCAAGCATCTCCTC
Organism: Phoenicopterus ruber ruber; assembly: GCA_009819775.1. Lineage (NCBI taxonomy): Eukaryota > Metazoa > Chordata > Aves > Phoenicopteriformes > Phoenicopteridae > Phoenicopterus > Phoenicopterus ruber. The sequence continues at coordinate 9,078,369 of CM020219.1, forward strand.
CCCAGCAGCTCAGCAGCTGACCTGGAATTTGCACACCCTAAAACCATGACACCTGAACCCTCTAACACAGTGGCTGAGCCGTGGAGACTGTAATCTGCAACTAGGAGATGTGGTCCAGCAGCTGGAGCTGGTAGCACCTTCAGCCACTCCAACTAGATCTGAAATAGGATATGCTTCCCTTATCCTAAATTCTTAGTTTAAGGATTATACAAAATATTCTCCACCAAGCTTGTTTCCCGTACTCTGTACACAGTTTATTTCTAGACATAAGGACTACTGTCATGTCTTCCTAGGTGCGCATTCAAGCAGCAGCAAGTGCTGTTTATAGTGCACAAGCGTGACCAGACCAGGGCACACACCAGCACGCTCTGGTTGCCTTCAGCATAAAATCCAGGAGAGGAGCCATGGCGTGCTGGCTCCTCAGTCCTGATCGATGTGGGGTTAGGACTACGAGATGCACTGCAGAATATATTAGCCATGAGAGGTAAGCACAGCCGTAGGGATCACTTCTAGCAGAGCGCTGTATCTGAAGTCAAGGAGTAAGCCCCATGCTGCTATACGTCTATCAATTATTCAATGCTCCTTTCAGCTCACTATTATTAGTTGGTCACCTTAGATCTCGCTAAAGGGCCATAGTCTGGGGTTTAGTCTATCCCAGCCAGCAAGTTTTTCTGCACAACTTTGCCAACTATCTTCTCTGTGTGCTGGTTGCTTTTATTCTGGCTTTTAGTCTTTATTCTGACTGTTTTAATCATGGGTGCTTCATGGAGAAGGAATTGCAAATGCCTACCGCTTCTAGTTCGTAAGAAGTGAAATGGTACATTACTGTGATACTGTGGTCGCATTTGAGACATTCAAGGCAATAACGCATGTAGTTGTACTTCAGTGCATGTTCTTTGTGTTGCAACAACCAAAAGCATCCTTATTGATTTTTGTTTTGAAGGAGAGCGCACAATAATTCTGAGATCGATACTATGCGCCACTTCTTTGCAATCTGATGCTCTTGTGTAGCAACTATGTCAACTGAAGCAATTGCAGGCACTCAGTGCTTGGACACACTTCAGTTTTCATCAACTGTATTATAAACTTTCTATCAGGATTCAAGGAAAGAATTTGGTCTTAAATTCTTTTTTATAGCAATTTAGTTAATATCCCTTTTAATGAACCTTCTAAATCAGATTAATCAGGTATTTATGGTTGATGACATAGAAATTACATGCAACACCAACTATGCTTTTTAGCAAAATGAACAAGTATTTGACTCACAAAGGATAGCAAATTATGGGCTAGGTCATTGTCTAAATCAAAATCCATCCAGGTGAATTACAAAGAGCAGTAAATTGTCCATTACTTTATAGGATAAAAAGCTTGAGATTTTCATACTGCACATTTACTGTGCTGTACTATTATTTCAGAGTAGAGAATGATACATTGATGGTAAAAGCATTGAATAAAATAAATAAAACCAAGATTGAAATTCTTACCAGGAATTTTTTTGGCCCAACCAATCATGTGAACCAGCTCTTTGTCTGCCAGTTTTGTCAGGGACATCATCATGGACGCCTCCGTGAATGGTTTGCTGGGACGACTCACCAACACATTGGGAGGCTCCGCTTCAAGTAGTGTTAAAACAAACTGCTCTGGACTGACTGTGCTGAGCAGGATCTCTTTTACACGGGTTGCCGTCTCATTGTATTTCTTAGCTTTGCCGATGCAATGCACCTGATCTTCTGAATTACGATGGCGACGCAGGATCCGATATCCACAACGTTCTCTTCTTGAGCCTGACACGAGAGGCACATGATTGCATTGAAGCATTTTTCTCTCAGTGTTGCATTATGTAAATCCAAATGTTTGGGGAGAAGGGGAAAAACCCTTTAATATTGGATGTTGTAATATTGAACATCAAGTTTCAGACTTTCTAGAGCATTCAGCATTGACTTAACTTTGTTTCCACTGACTTCAGCTGAGGCTTTTGTTTATTCTACTAAACAAAAAATAACATTAAAAAATGTTTATTTTTGAATTTCAGTTAACTCACTTTAAAAGTCCATGGGAAAATTCTCACTGACATCAAAAAGAGATAAATCAGGTCTTTAAATGCAAATAAAGATAGCTGTTTGTAAATTCTGTTTTTTAATTCTGTTTTAGTTGTTAAATGGGGGAAGAATAGACTTCTGGAAGCCTGAGCCATGATACAGAGTGAATACCTCAGCCAGAAGCACAGCTGGGCCTCACTGCTAGCTGGGTGATCAGTTAGGGACTTACTGAGATGCAACCCCTTTTCTCCCTACGTCCCATTAAGCCAGCAGGAGTTTTCCTGAAGGGAATTCAGGTATCTACAACTAGAAGGAGTAAGCCTCCTGTCTGGAGTTCTGCATGCAGAACACTATTTCTGTTGCAAAGAGCAGTCCTTTAAATTCCTGGAATTAATTTATTCTTCATTCTGACAACACCAAACATTCTCCAGTTCTCTGTCAGTGTTATTGGTGGGACTGCTGTTACCTGCTCTTGCATAGCTGCCGTGGAAAGAGTCTAAAGGCGTCTTCAAAGACATGGTATGGGGTTTTGCTAAAACATTCAGCCATGGCTTCTACTTCCCTCACCCCTTCAGCATATTCTATAACAAGGACTATGTTTACTGGTTTACAAATAATCCTTGGCAGTAACTAATGTGCAAGATTGTACCATATTAAAAACCAGGATATTTAAAAATATTAAGTTACTGAAGAGATCCTTAGACTGGAATCCCCCAGCACTTAACATTTCTAATATCACAGCTCAATTGTCCTTTAAATCTTTTAGAAGTTAATTCTTTGTGCTGGTCATCAATACTTTTACTGACATATGATACTCAAAGGTTGAATTTTCATAGATATGAAAATGCCTGTGCTAACATAAATCTATACCAGACTAACATTTATTATTGCATACACAGAGACCATAGAGTCTTAAAGCATAATAAGTTGTCTCATTTGGTTTCAGTCCCACAACAAATTTGACAAAAGCATCCTTTCTGCTACTGCTACGATCTTGACATTACTACGTTATGAAGTCTTTTTGGTGTGTTTCCTAAAGACTTCTTGCCCTGGTCACAGACTCTGGTTCTTCTTCATTAGGGTATGTGATTAAAGGCTTCATAAAGTGCGTGAAGACAAAGATGCAAAGGAATGATGAAAATGGAAGAATCCCAAGAACCTCATCAGTGACAAGCAGCACACTGACCAGGCTACTCTCAGGGCTATCAAAGGAGAACGATCAGCTGTGGTCTGGGCATGACACCCAGCAGATAAGTCAACAGGAAAGGCTTTTCCATTCACTTGGAGGGATCAGGCATTCCAAGCCATCTACTAGAAAGACCAGAGGATCTGAGTGTCAGCTATTGGTAGGGCCACAGGTTTGGACCAGCTGCCAGAGACATATGTACATACGTGTGTATGTGTTGTGTGTGCACAAGAGAGTTTGTGCACAAGGTACCTGGAAGAACAGAGGATCCAGGGACCAGCTACTGGATAACATTGACTTTCTAAAGCCAGTTACTGGAGGGATCCATAGCACATGTATGTTTCTGTGACCATTTGTGTGGGAGAAGGTCTGAGTACCAGCAACCGGGGTCAGGCTGCAGACCCAGAGGCCATCAGTTGGGGAGATATGGGGGTCCACAGGCCAACTATTTGACAGACTGAGTGTCTAAACCCAGCTACTGGAAGGATCCATATTGTATAAATGCATGTATTTTCCACTGCTTGTGTTCACATGAGTGCTATATTTTCTGTCTGTGCTGATCTGTGAGGCTGACTGTGGATACAGGTATTGTGTGTGTATGTGCCTAATAACAGTATACGCTCAGACTCGCTACTGGACCTCGGGGCACGGCAATGTGGCAGTTTCCCTTCTGTCAAGCTACTGGATTCAGCAATTCCTACCATTCTTCATCCATATCCATCAGAGTTATATAGACCATGAGTTGTCTAAATTCCAAACAGGCAATGCAATTCTGGCCCTGGGTTTCAGTTAGCAAAGAGGTCCAAACATAACCCAAATTAAAAATAAAGGGAGTAGGGGCACAAAAAATTAATTTCAGATGCTGTTAACAAGGCTTTGTCTTGCTAAATAAGATGTTGGGTGAATGCAGACTCTCAGTAGTGGAAGTTCCTCAGATGAGGTGGCTTTTCAGGTCATAGTCCTGTCTTGCCTTCAGCAGCTATCAAGCACCATTTGAGTCAACCCGTGAGAAGGGTGAGAGGCAAAGGCCAATCGGGTACAACGTGAAGGCATTGAAAAGACTGGATAAGGACTAACAAAGTCTGCCAGGACTTTAAGGATGTGGAACTTTCAACTGCACATTGCTATCGTCCTCACTTGCTGCCTGCTCAGTAAACCACCTCAGATGTAAAAGAGAACAGGATGACCATTAAAGAAGTTCTCAATATTGGAGAACACCCTCTATCTGGAAATCCAAGAGACTGGAGAATACAAATAGGCAAAGCTGGTTCAATGAACAGTCCTCAGGCATGGAGGAATCCAAGTGGAACGAGGCATTTGGAACTGGAAGCATTATCAGCTGGAAGTCCAGCTTAAAGTCTGCACCATTTTGGGCAAGGATGGCTTTGCGTCCTTAAAAGGAATATTGGTAGGATGAAATGAGTTGAGTACTGAGAGGTCATTTGCACAAATAATGGACTGAAGGAAAACAATCAATGATTTGCAGAACCAAATGCTTAGCCAAATGACATCTAGCTAGAAGTTGCCAGAGCAGCTGAACAGCAGTTTGGGAAAGATAACATACCAGCAGAGACAATCAGAGCTGGAGACATTATCTTATGGTAGATTCATGAAATCAAAATTGATGATACCCAAAAAAGGTAACCTGCAGAACTACACAAGTCACAGAGCAATTTCTTCAACCATCTGTCTGGGCAAATCCTTTTCTTCCTGAGAGAGTCAAAGGACAGTGAGGCATAGACTAATTTCTATAAAGACACTTGGATGATGTAGTGAACTCTGTGCTAAGCCTCATTTTGGACTAATGCACAAAGGTCAAGAGGAAAATCTTAAAGTGCTTTGTCAGCTTCAGAAATACATTAGAATGGCACAGTGGGCTGCAGACTGTTCTGAAGTCATGTCATGGACAGAAAGTATGTAAATATTTTCCATCAGGGAAGACAAAGAGGAAAGGTCGACAGTGAGCTAAGCAACTGGAACAAAAGTACAACTAGAGACAGATGAGGAAATGCCTAGGTATCAGGGTGGTCTACCTACAGAGATCTCCATGGCTCTGATTTCCATATGAATGTGCGCGGTAGAGACTGTAACCACCAGGAGAAAACTGAACTAAAGCAAGAAGCAACACCTCACATCATTTCCACTATTTAGAAAGCTGAAGCACATTGAACATGGGCATCTTGAAGGACAGAACAAGACAAAGAGCACAGAGGGACTAAAAGCCATAGGGAGATGCAGGGCAGAGGAGAAGTTTTCTTGGGCTATCAAAAAATACCAACTGCTCCATGACATGCATAGTTTTTATTCTCCAGTAACTGGTGGATCTGTAAAGCCCCAAAAAAGACGACATGCGAAAAGCAGTCTTTTAATTAAACACATGGAAAAGTTGTTAGTTAGGGACGATATCTAAAATGATAAAGTCAGAGAAACTACTGGTTTAAGAGTAGTTAAACTGGGGAGAGGAAGATATGCCTGATGACACAATGAGGAAGAAAGTCCAGCAGTTTGGACACACCTGCCAGAGCAACATGTGGTCAAGCAAGCACTTGCAACCAGCTCATTGACCCTAGTTCAGTTCCTGGCACTGAAGTGAACCAAGTGCACTCTTGTGGGACCCCACATCCTCTGATCAGCTGTCCTCAGCTCTGTTACACTGTCACTCACACTTCTCTGTGGCACGGAAAATACCAAGCCTTTGGTGCCAAGACCCAAGTTATCCTTTCCAATTCACTGTTGTAAAGATTTTTAAATAACACTTCGTAGCCTATCCAAAATATAAACACACAGGTGAGTGACCAGGTGCTTTAATGAAGATCAAGGAAATCAGTAAAATTTAACAAAAATATTCAAAAATAGTAGTCCAGCATCCTGTTCTAATTGATACAATCTTGTACAATTTTCATCTGCGCAGCTGCACTCCATGCTCCATCTCAAAATAATTCAGTCAGGTTGTGATATTTATTGACGGCATTAAAGGCCTCAATACCTGTGGAGGCTTCTTACTGGGAAATAGCAAGCCCTTTTAAGTTACTTTAGGTTATTTATCTAACCTAAAGTACTTATAAATACATAACCAGTACTTACTCAAAAAAAAAATGCTCCATTTAAAACAAAAATGTTTCGAGGAGTGTTATGACATTTCTGCATAAAAAACTTGTTACTAAAAAAATATAGTTGGTGATGAAAAAAAGGGGAAAAAAACCCTCCAAACAAACCAAATTCTAAATTATTGTTTGTATTTTTTAATCACCATGAATTGCTGAAGCAGGCAAAGGCTGATTCACTGAGCAGTGTGCATAAAACACAGCTTGTCAGTAATTAAAAGAGATACCATTTATTTCCATATTAAAATTTCTTCTACTTATGTTTAAAAAGAAAAAAGAGAAAGAAAGTGCAGTGTAAGATTACACAACTAAGAAAACATTTAAGCTTGCTAGTCAATTGACACATCAGAAAGTAGCAGCCTTTCCAATTAAAACAGCATTTTGACAACGTAAAGGAACTTCTGTGCTTTTTATTCAAATCCAAAGTTTAGGCAGGACTGAGAACTTTTACCTGTACATCTATTAGCATCCAACAGGCATGTATAAATGCTTATAAAACTATATATTATAAATAATTATAGACCAGCTTGATGTTTGGCTTAACTAGACACAGAGACGTGGATCCATCTGTGTAAAGGCACAGCAATAAAATACAGCTTCCCAGATTAGAGACTATTTCTAACTTTACCACAAACTCCCTAACTATACTTAATAGCTAATATTCATTCATATAAAGTTAATTCAGGCAATTGGAGAAGTGCAAAAAATTATCAAATCCCTCATTCTTCCTACAGCACTCTCCTTATTTAGAGCTATTCTTTGCGCAAGAAAATAGCTGTATTCAGCTGAGAATGCTGGACCAAGGGCAAGATCTCGAGCTACAGCGCCATAGACCACATGGGTAAATGATAACAAGAATATAAGAAATAAGACACATTTGAAAAAAAAGTCATTAAAATGAGCATGTTGTTCACTCACCCATGAACAAGCCACGACAGGTATGGTTGGCAGTGAAACACACTATTTTTAACGCAACTCTTGCTTTACAAATTCTTTGAAAATTGCAAATGCCTCTGCTGTCTGATATGGCAGGCAGTTATATGGCATGTTGCTCTTAATATTGACTTTAGCCCCGGCAACTGCTTGTGTAACTAACCAGTTCAGCAGATTCTACCATTGAATATATTATAATCAGTTTTTGTAAGTGTTTGAGCCTAAAACTCTCAAGTATACATTTGTAAATCATTATCACTCCAGTCACCTTTGAAAGCAAATGCAAATGTTCTGGTGAGCACACCTGTATTCACAGAGCAGACCCACTGACAAAGAGGCTGCCGTCTGCCATACACACATGAGAACATGAGCTGAAATTACAGTAACTTCTATAATAGCTAAAATACAATTAATACATCTGATGTCCAGAGAATGCCATGAAACATTTTTTTCCCCACTTACTTTCCGTGTGAAAAGTCATTTACAGTATTTCAAAATGCTATCTAGAAACTGCACACAGCAGCCAAGCACAGAAGAAAGAGAGCCAAATCCTGAACCATATCAGCCCACAGAGAAGTCTGTTTTTCTTCCTGCAAACTTGTTGAATGATGCCAGTATTCAAGGGCAGTATCTCTCCATCACTTTTTAGTATGGCCCCTCAGCCTCCTCATTTGGGGCGGTGAGGGGGCAGAAAGGAGCTTTATCTTTGGAACATTTTCAACACATTAAGAACTGGCACATGGGGAAAAATATGATACAGGAGCGGGGCGGAGGCAGGGAATAAGAGGTAAGTCTAGTCCAACAGGGAAACTGAAAACGCCTTATCGAAGAAGGTCTATTTGAGCCTCGGGAAGCAAAAAAGAAAAGCATGGGCATAGCTGCTCCCAGAGTGGCTATAGCTAAGTGATGTAGCAACTCCCCTCTTCTTTGCTGCCTTTGGCAAACAGCCCAGTCCATTTCAGCTCGCAGGTAAACTCCAGAAAGCTCCAAGAGAAGATCAGTTTTATCCTGATCTGTTTTATTTGAGTTTGCTGGGCAGAGTTTACTGCAGTATTTCTGTTTCCCTTGTTCCTGGTGACAGTACTTTCCAATTATTTTTCTACCATTGCTAGTAGTCCCAGTGCCAAAATTTAGCGGCAGCTTTCTTGATTGGAACAGTAGGCAACATCGACTTCCTACAGAGAAATTTGCAGATGCAGTGTCTAAGACCCTCATTGTGCTTTTGGCAATGATGGTGTATTTTGTAAGAAAATCCATTATCACCTTAATACAAAGCACCCCCAAGCTAGCCTCCGCTGAAATACCTGTGGCTTGTTGGGTTGACTTCTCAACATTTATGAATGCAATGACATCCAGGAGAATTTCAGACCAGGAAACTCCAAAGCAACACTTTCCTACTGCCTCCTACTCTTTTAAAGATGGCATGTACTGCCCAGTCACTTTTACACACAGAAATGTATGCTATATATACACACACACGTGTGTGTGTATTTTTTCTCAAGGTGTCTACTGATAATATGCAAGATGAGGATTTAAAGATTTGATGCAAACAGTGCAGAGTTTTTATGGAGAGCTTTCATAAACTACAAAGTGGTAATTGAGGTTCTTTTATCACTTCTGCTGGACAACAAGTCTCCACCGAGCAAAAATGCACTTACAAACCATTCTATCCTATCCAGGGTTTTAGCAGATGTGAACCAATGCATTCACTAAGTGACCTGGGAAAGGAGCAGAGATGGGGAAAAGCCTTCATTAAAAAGAAAACATACTTTTTATGGCTTTCTACAGTAAAAAACTGGTATTAAAGCACAGCTCTAACAAGAAAAAATTTGAAAGATAATCACTCTGGTCTGCAGGAAATGGCATTTGCGTTTCATGCAAGAAATACAGTCTTAAAATCTGTCTGGTTTAAATGTCTGTCACCATGTGTCCATGCATCAGCTTTACTCACAAGTGCCTCTTAACTCATCAGGCAACTCAGACAATTGTGAGTAACTTTTATATTCCTTTTTCTGAAATTAAATTGTTAAGATTCTCAAATTAAATTCTCAAGAGTCTCACATTTCAGTGCTACTATTTAAAAAACTAATTTTCAAAAAATACAAGTCCTGTTATTTTCCTGTTACAGTTTCAAAGTGTCATTTTTGGTCTGGCACAGACATTAATGTCCTATAAGCACTCATTATTGTAGGAAAATATGTTTATGAATGTGTGACAAGATTAAAAGGAACACAGGCTAAGACACAAGTACATACTGTTGTTATTTATTACGTACAATACTGTAGTGTCTATGAGGTCTAATCACAAACCAGGACTTCCTGGACATTTAGAATAAAAGGATTAATTTAAGGAAACCATTGTGGAGGACCACCTTATAATATCATAGTGGAATCAATCTTTACAAAAACTCTCCAACTTCAGAACTGGGTCTTGATAGAAACCCCTGTTGGAAAAACTTTGAGTAAAATTCTCAGTCATAAAGATGAACAAATTATAGTGACACCATTCAGAAAGTAAGGTTTCAAAAGGAGTCTCATTTGCAAGTGTAAGGCTTTCTTTTCTGGAGGCCAGACAGCAAAGGTAGCTAAGACCATATTAATGAAAAACACCAATAAAGTTGGGATGCATCATCAGGGCAGAAGAAGATAGGAGTTTCATATAGAAAGAACTAGCTGACTTGAGCAACAGAAACTAAATGTACTTCAGGAGTACAAAAATAATACAAGGAACAATTGAAATTGTAGCTCTAAGATGGGAGTTATCAGCTAGAAATGAACAGGGAGGCTGCAATCAGAACAGATCATACAATGATTATGAACTGCCAGTGTGATGCAACCATGAAAAAGGCAAATAGGATCCTGGGTTGTATGCAGAGAAAAGCTCCCACAGAAACAGATGTGTATTGATGATACTGCAGTGAGGAGAGTTCACAGGAATACTGTCCATGATTCTGGTCATCCAAGTGCAAAATGGATTATTTTGGCCTGGAGCAGACTGAGGGACAAGCTACCCTTATGACTTCCAGAGTCTGTCTTCTTTCCTGTCTTGCAAGAGGAGGAGATTTCATGGTTTATTTAGCCTAATAAAACAAAGGTTGTGAGGGGATATGATAAATACAACCAGACCATTAACAATAAAGAGGAGCGTCTAAGCTACAAGACAATGTTACCACAAGAACAAATGGGCATTAATTGTCCAGCAATAAATGCAGGCTGGAATTCTACAGAATGATCCTAATGAAAGAAATAATATTCTGCAAGCAGCCTTCGGATCAAAGCAGTGCGAGGATGAAAACACTGCCTAGCCTGGAAATAGAAATAGGTATCTACATTGAATGGGATGAATTGAGATGCACGCCTGCAAATCACAGAGGACCAAGCACAGTGACCTTCTCCTTTCCACTCCAGTGTTCCTATGTGATGTTTTCCCAGTCCATTTCTATCATGTACATTGGGGAATCCTTAAGAAACAACAACAAACCTTGACTGTGAATATCTTTCATGTTATTCTCTTCTTAAAGGTAACCTTTAAAATATCATCTATAAACGTACAACTACATTGAAGTCACATCATTGTAAGTACAAGATAGGAATAAGAGAAAAGGCTGGAGAATTCTGAGTGATGCCGTGACAAACAGTGGTTGCTCACTAGTTCTTTTGATGGAAGAGCTGGAGGGCATCATCTGAAAATAGCCTGTTCAAAAAAAGAACAGTCTGCCCACTGCCTTCCCCTCGCTGCCCCACCAAAGCCCCACAAAAAAGCCTCGCAACCAGAGAGCTGGTTCTTCACATGACAGGTGGTCAAGCTGATATGGGATGTTGTAGATGCTAAGACTATACAGGATTAAAAAGAGGCACAATGGAAAAGTTATCATTCTATTAATATATTAAGACCTATTAAATGCAAGAAGCCTCTTCTAGACCAGAAGTCTCCAATTGCTAATTTTTGGAAGCTGAGAGTTGTCAGCAGTAGTGTCACTTAGGTGCTAGCTTCATTCTTGCACTCCTCCTGAGGCATTCACTCTTGCCATTGTTGGAGGCAGGATACTGGGTTAATTAACTACTGCTTTGATGCGGCACTGCTGTTCTTGCATTACGTTCAACCAGCAGAGCACAGTACAGGCTCATTTACCTCATATTAGAAGGGATTTCAGTTTGGTTTGAGGCTCAGGCAGCATCAGGCCTTGGGTTCCCATTCTGCAGAACACAGCATGCAAGTAAACTGCCTTCACATAGCTCTGAAGAGGTACTGTGGTTTTCACATGCTTAACCTACACCTACTCCTTCCCACAGGTTTTCTTCTGAAAATGAAAAGTCGTCTTCTGCTTTAAGAATCAGTACATTCCTTCCTATAAAACCAGCTTAAACCTTGCTCTAATTGCCTGTTGTGCCTTTTTAGGACTCCAAGAAAAAAAAAGAAGAAAAAAAAAGCTATACAGAAAAAAGCCAGCAAAACCCAAGCAAACAACACAGACATGCAAAACTCACCACATTTCATCATTCCCACTTCATAACATTTCCGGAGCCGGCATGCCTGGCAGCTTTTGCGCCTGTTTTTATCTATCGTGCACTGATTGGTAGCCGGGCAGATGTAATCGTTATGTCCTGCAGCAGAGTAAGAAGAGAAAATTTAACATCTCCAACAGTCTCTCTTGGTCATTTCCCAAATCAGGACCTTCTTGATTTTAAGCATCTCAACATTTTCATATGCATATATCTAACATCCATTAATTTGACTGATGCAAAAATGCATATTTATCCTATACTGAACAACATAGACCAGCTTTTAGTGATGACTGTTAGATAACAAAGCACCTTCTAGTACCAAGTCATTTTTGAAAATGGGACATATGCTCTTGTGGAAATTTGCTCCCAACCTCCCAACTTCTTACTGTATGTTGGGACTCTACAATGGCAGGTAGTAGGGTTTTTTTTTCCTCAGCCGAGCTGAAAAACAGCAGCACATACAGCTTCAGTCCAGCAAAGATTTAAATAAACTACAGCTCTATTTACTGAACTCTCTGATGTGGTGAGTCCCAGGAACGAAGAAGCCTTTGGAGGATTGATCCTAAACCAAAGTTAATAAAAAAAGGCAGCCCAAGAGAGAAAGAAGACTAGTATAAAATAATGCACACTGTATAGTACAAAGAAAAGCACAAGCAGAAGGTATAACTTTATAGATATTCTGGACAAGTGTTTCTCTTATTTTCATCAGTTTCTGCTACAGCCTCTTCTGTTCTCGTCTCCTTCTCTCCCACTTCACCTCGCCCTCACCCAAGCCCCTTTACATTATTGTATTTCATTAATCAATAATCTGGTCCAAAGGTTTATTACTGTAAACTGGACTTGAGTATGCTCTTGGTGTAAATACAGTCAAATCATCTCCTGCCAAATACTGGAAATCTCTCTTGCAGTAGTTACCAAAGGATGCAAAAAATATTCACTCATTCACAGTTCTTAATGTCTTTTCGCTCAGGGTATTTTTTAAGTTATTTTTTCAAACTTTAAGAATGGATCAGGCAAAGATACAGCTACTAGAGTTTTTTTTACTTGATGCAAGTCCAAAAGTTCATGTCCCCAAAAGTAATTATTTAACTGAACCATTGTGACTATTTCCTTGCAAAATTAAAATAATTTTAACCTTGAATTTTTGAACCGACAATTTTTAAAAGAAGAGATCAGGTTACAGTTTGTCCTGTTTCCTACTGGCAGATATGACTGAAAAACAAATTACTGTTTATGACTCTTCACACAACATGGGGGGAAAGGAGGAGGAAGCTCTCTGCTGCACTATAACCCAAGCACGCAGGAGTATAAAGTGGTTTAAAACTCCTGTGGCCTTGGGATAATTTAGCTTGCAGGCAGATGTTCAGAGATGTGGGACAAATACACTACACTACGAACTTAGATAAGCAGAGGAGACCACACACAGTTGCTCAGTTATACCATCTAATTTTAATTAGACATTAGCCCAACATTTTGGTCTATGGTAGGCCCAGAAGTTTTTTAATTTTTCTAAGCAATATCCTTCATAACAACAGTTGCAGCTGAGTGCTTGATTGTGTTTTATGCCATTTATTTGGATTACAAACAAACATTACCTGACAGGGTACATTAAGGTGTACAAAAGGCCACAATGGGTAACCTGTTCACAGCCAAAGCACATGTGAGCAGTGCAGAGCAGGCAAATAATTTTCCTGACAGAAGACACTTTGAGATTAAATTCAGTCTCCATTTGTGACAAACTGGAGATAAAGTTCTCTTCAATTATTTTAGAAATCAAAAGAACTTGCACCAGTTTATAGAAATTGTTATTCACCCATGCAGAACTTGCACAATAAATTGAAAAGGCAAACAAGTTTTGAATTAAATTTGCTTCTAATGGTGAAACCAACTCTGCCATATTGATCCAAAAGTAAGTATCTCAAGATTGCTAAAGGCTTTGTGTGCAGAAGAGGAAGGGAACATTGTAGATCGAAAAATTACAGGATCTTCTATGTTGGTATCTGCATACAGCATCCAATGTCAATCCAATTAAGTTTCCACCAAGATGCCCCAGATGAGGCCACAGAACATGATAACTAGAGCCAAGGTTAAAGAAATGAAGTGGTCCAAAGCTGCAATATGGTGTGTAAATCACTGCCCATAGGCTGTGATAACAAACATGGAGACCTACATTTAGTTCATTCTGCAGCCAATCAGCAAACTTGAACTAAATACCAACTATTTAAGAATTTAAACACTGAAGTGGAAATCTGAGATGGAGATATCTGGCAGAGTAAGAAATACTGCAATGTAGGATCTGGGGGGTGGAGGACTGAGAAATGACAATAATCAGCTTTGTACCGAATACTTGCTACACTATTTTTATATCCTACATACTGTGTAGATATTATATGCCATGACTCAACAGCTCCAAGCAATGTACTCTTGTCAAGAATAGTTCCTGGCAAGCAAAGTCTCCAGACGATTACCTACTCTAGCTGTGTCTATTATAAAAAATTCACAATTACTATGTCTACTTTGGGACACAAAAGGTCTGCAGTGCCATCCTACCAAGGCCTTTGCTGCAGGGCCTTCCCGTGCTATGTATTCCACCTCTTCTCTAAAGAAATCAATTGCTTACTTTATAATGTTTCCAGATCTTGATAACATAAGAGCCAAAAGATAAAGCAGTCAAATCATGTGTTGCTCTATTTTCAGCATGCAGCATCATACACCAGGATTTTGGATCAACTCATTACTAGATCAACCGCTGCAGCCCCTAATCGTATGAAACAACTTATTTGAGCAAAGTTATCAAAAGCTGATTCTCCTACCTTGAATGCTTCTTTTAAAGAACGCTTTGCAGCCTTCACATGACCAGACCCCATAGTGGTATCCTGAAGCATAGTCACTGCAGACTGCACAGAAGTGGGCATCCCTTTTTGAGCCAGGATTATTTGCAATTGGGCTTGTACAGTCATTGCCATTAGTTTTTCTTTTTAACGTTTCTCTGACAGAAAAGAAAAACATCTGTTATAAAAGAGGAAAAAATTAATCTACATTGAGAAGAGTTTCATTATTTTCCATTGTCTCCTATTCTCTCTATATAGAGTCTTCTTATTACTGAACACAGGATAGTGTGAAACAGTTAAGCCTTTTTCTGATAAGCTTATTGAAAGCATATAGTCTGATCCCAGAGCTTTCAATGATGGCAGACTGTAAAGTTTTAAAATACTCAAAGGCATAAAACTGGACTGCGGATGTGTCATTCACATCAACTCTGGGAAAATCATATGGAATGTTGACGGATCTTGAAGAATTCTTGGAAATGTGCAAGTCCAGGAATTTGTGAACCAAGTGGACTTTGCCTTTGGGAAGGCATCGCATGGAAAATGCTAACTCAGACAGCTTGGACTGACATGATAAACACTACCACAAACAGAGCTGCAGTTGCTTCATACTGTTAGCAAGGCAAAATTCTAGATGGAGTAATACACATCTAGTCTCAAGTATTTCATCCTTTAAACGAAGCTTTATTCATTCAATGAGATACTGGAGACAAGTATCTTGAGATGTGAATCTCAGCCTACAAGATCAACTCAAAAAGTTAGACAAAGTTTTCTGTTCAAGGTGATGACCCACGTTGATCACCCTAATGCTAAATAAAAGGAAGTCTGAATACAAGAAGAATGGAGAAACAATTACTAAAATACTTTCATACATTAAAAAAAATTATTGCTCCATATAAATTAATAAGATATATGCATTCCTGAAGCACTGCAAATAGTTCCACCTTACTGGAATTATTCTTAGTGACTGGATTAAAATTAGAACAGAATAAAAACATGAAATAACAGCCAATTCCTGACACCACGATCCTGTAAACAAACAGCAAGAGGAAAGGAACTTAGATTATCAGTAAAGTGTTTTTTAGGTATAGGAAGCACACTCATTGTGTACTTTTTCTCTGGACCTCATTTTCTTGGTGCTTTTAGCATGCCTTACCTTCATGGTCAATACAATTTCTAGATAGAGAGAAAATAGTGTCATGTGCAAACTTTCAGCAGCAGTTTGACAAAAGGAAAACTGTATAGTCAACTTATACCTATAAACTTAAGCACAGAGGCAGAAGTTAGAAACTGCAGAATTGCCCTCATCCCACCTTTCAGACAGGATTAGGAAGCAGAAGAAATATCAGTTGGGATAAGACAGCAGGCAGCATGGTTTATGACTTCTAAAGAACAAGGGTATGCTACCAGGGCAGAAGAAACCTGTTCACCAACAAGAGCAAGTTTAAACAGAACAGTAGAAACATGCTGAAAGTGCTGTCAAAGAGGCTTTAACTAACGTATTAGAAGTAGACTTGTGCTGGTTTCATGACAGGAGGTACGGACAAACACACCCACATGCCAACTAAAAATCATCACGTTTATAAGTATTTGAGAAGAATGTGCTCCAATTTCCTAATAGAAAATTTGGAAAGGAAAAAAGGTGGTTCGCTGAGCAAATTCCAAAACAGAAAAATTAAGATATTTGTTGTACAACTAAGTTAATGCAAGCTTTTAAAAAATGTTAATTCATTCAGATATTGCAGGGCATGAGGGCATTGAGATGTTTAACAAGCCCAGTCTTTGATTACACACACACCCCCCCCTCCTTAATGGATTGTTGAATTACTAAGTTAATTCCCCTTCTGCCACGCTAGGAAGATCAGTGTGGGGGCACTCTCCCTTAGAATAAAGGGACTGTATCGCACATGCCTAACGTGCCGCTAATACAAGGAGGAAAAAGCATTGCTATTCTTTCCTGTTTCCCTGTGTTATGAAGTAATTTGGCATTTCACATTAGTAGAAGAGGTATATTTTTAAGCTGTACTTGGGAATCATGATCCAATTGTGAGAGTCAGAAGAGAATCAAAATCAGCTAGAGAACATCTCAGTGACTGATTGATACACTGTAGAGAGCCATGTTTATCGCCCTCGTTAAAGCACCAAGATGTTATGGATGAAAATAAAGAAAAAGCACACACTGTAACATCTCACCGAGGAGTGTTGTTTTTTACCTTGCAGTCATGACAAGTGTTTTAAAAAACACTTTTTCTTTCCCTGCTTAAAAGTTTAACGACAGTCACCCTGCGCACACGCAAGCTGCGTGACTTCCGCAGACTGTGGCAAACAGCTTGCACACAGAGCAACAATCTGGAACGGGTTCCTCCTGCAGGCTGAACAGGCATCAAATCTGCTCGTCTGTGATAGCTGCAGCAGTGCAGCAGGAGGTTCAAACCCAATCACTTTGTTCCTGTTGTCTTTAAGGACAACAGAACTAGGAGATAGTCGAGAGCTTTAAGGTACATGTTCCTTACCCTGAGAACCTCGCGATCAGACAAGGTATCCACACAAACAGCAAACCGGAGCAGGTAGCTCCACACCTCCCAGCGCTCTTGGGACCGGTGCACTCCAGCATGCTCAGCAGATGAATGAGCTGCCAGGTCCTCCAGAAGAACTGGTGGTAGCTGGCTGGATGCCCACAAAGCTCCTGCACCAAAGCATGCAGGAAAATGGGGGATGTACCCTGGCTGCTACCGAGGAACCATACGTACAAAGATTTATCGCTTTACACCTCCTAATACTCCTTTCTATTTTATGATCATGGCTTCTATATAGGGATATTATGTTTCCATAAAAAGAATTAAGACTTTTTCGAAAGTAACAAGTCAGTGGTTTCCTACTAGTCATCAACAGTGACAAGATGATTACCCTAAAGGAGAAGGAATTAGCAAGACTATTTAGGTTATTCAGTATCTATTGTGTCTCCTAATTACCTCTAGCTTTGCCACAGCAAGTGTTTGATGCATATGCCACACCTGGAAAACTTGAACCTAAATTCAACTTTTTGTTAAAAATGAAGAAGGGCGGAAAAGATTTGACCTAGAAAGTAGCAAGGTTTGCTCATGGCATTTGTTGTCTGTCAGGTTTTTTTTAAAACCTATTGTACATTATAAAAAGAGAGGAAAAAAAAAAACCCACAAAGAAAATTTAAAAAAATCCATTAAGTCAAAAAGTAATAGTCCAGATTTTATAATTTCTTATACCTCTTCCCTCTGTCCCACAGGCTACTGGCTCATTCAGTGCCTGGAGATAATTCAATCCCATATGAGCCTAAGTTGTAGGATCAAGAAGGCTCTTCCTTTCTCTCCCAAAATGTATGCAAGATGACGGGCAAAAATTAGCCAAAGAATACTTTTCAGTAACTTCAATAACTTCTGGAATTGTTAACACCACACAATTGTCAATATTTACATCTCCAACGCACAGGTTCTGCTATGCTCCAAACATTGACTGATATGCTGAAAATGATGTCATAGATATCTCAAAATTAAGAGATATATTTTTGCTTAATCTCTGTAGATATTCCATCATAAAACAGAGATGCCAACCCATCACCTCAAAGAGAATTCAAGATACCTTTAAGTGCTCTACAAAATGAGCACAATAAAAAAAGTGTAGGAGAATAATGTAAATAATTATGGCTTTAGAGCAGAGTTTAAGCAATGTATAAATATGATATTAGCGCACAGGGAACAAGACAACATTACTAAAAAATTTCTGATTAAGCAAGCATTGCTAACCTGTGTACCCAAAAACCTTTACTTACACACTCTACCTGCAATTACTCAGAAGCACAAGGAAAATAATAGAAAAGAAGAAGAAATTAAGTTCCAGAAACATCACTCTGGCAACTTCATTAAAGTTCCCTAATACTTTTTAGAAAGTAATATATCTGTTCATTTTGTTTCTTTAATTAAAATCCTTTTATTTAGGGGATGAAGGCAGAAATCAATTTCAGACTACTTTGAAATATAATATAATTACTCTGTCACGTTCCTTTTCTCTTCATGCCATTTTAATATAACCTGAGTGATCCTGCACCAACAAAATTTATGAGACTATTTCTATTGTCTTTACTAGGTACAGAACCTATAATGCAAATAAATATAGCAGAGTCTTGATCATCAAATTATTGCCATTTTGTACAAAAAAAAGGAACTCTAAAAATCACATCTATTTTTACATGGAATACAATTAATTTTTGTTGAACTATTGGTGCAAAGTAATGCTATACTCCATAACATTTGCATTTAACAAAGTTAAATACATTTCTTCTGTATTCATATAATGAACCCATTTGTGAGGAAAGGGAATGCCGAGACTTTAGGTTCCTTATGTTAAGCTGATCTACAAGGAGATCCAAATCATGCAGTGATCAGCTTTAGTAAAGTGGACCACATCAGTTTAGCTAATGTTAACGGAAATTTACACCCAGGGAAAAAAAAACTTCTCCTTCGGTGAGACTCTTGCTTTACTTTGAAAGGTAAAATAAACTGTGTAACAGGCTGAAATATGTAGTAATGCTTTCTTACTCATCTTTCAAACATAATCCCTTTTCTCAAAATACAACGCTGTTTAAAATTACTTACACTTTACAGCATTAGTCTCTCCCTCCCCCCGGAGCTATTCCTTTAAGTTTCAATCCCAAGAACTCTTCCTTCAAGGTATAATCTACGAATCTGTAGTGTCACAGTCATTGTTCCCATGGTAATAAATATAATGTTCATGACATTAATTTAAGACCTCACCAAAGGATAAAGCAAAATGGAACACGACTTTTTTTTCTTTACAGCCTTATTTCAGGACAGATATCCACAATAAGGGAATTACAGCTCTTGCTTTTTGTGTTTCCATGTCAAATTATTTTTTTTTCTTTTTTACAACTTCTATACACAAAGGGGGGAGTTACAATGCATCATACTGAGACAAATGAACCACTGAGAAGGTCCAGCTACCAAGCAACACAGTCATTGCTTGCTGCTGAACAATAAAGATCATCCATAAATTTGCACTACAGATTTCATTGATTTCTCCTCTTTAAGTTGGGTCATCATCAGCTACAAGAGCAATAGTCTGTATGAATCCATACACATGGCAGAAGACTTTTTACTTAAACACCAGTGTGGCAGGTCTGGCTTCCCTTCTGTCTATGTAGAGAGCACGCTGCAGAGCATCAGGTGGGGTGCTCTTGCTTGTGGGTTATTCCAGCTGCTGTCCCATCATCTGGACAGCTTCAAACACTAACCTACAGCAGCCTTCCCAGGGCTGTCAAAGTTTTGAAACATTAACCAAAGCGGGAGGAGTTTGGATGTTAGCCCTGTTCACATTAGACCTGCTTGGGGAATTCTAATGTATGTAAGTGCTACGCAAATGGTCTCTCCCAATCCACACACCTACACTTAAAGTAGATTTGCACTCCAGAACTGCCTGCTACTCTCTGCTGACTCCAAATAGAGACTAGTCAGGTGGCCGGGCTGAAGATCTGTGCAGCCCACAAGCCTGAAGCAGACGTAGATCTCATGCCTTAACCCTGTGCAGTCAACATAAGGCCCACCCATTGCAGAAGGAACGTGGGTAGTCTCAAAAATAGCACAAATCCTTTATTAAAAATTGAACTAAAACTCTTGCCAGGATAGACTATTTTTCATACTGGCAATGACTGCTGAAGTTAAATAAGGAGTCCTATGAATAAACATACAGCTGCTAAAACAGGAACAGCACCTGCAACACCCTGAGCTTTTACCCATCCAACAGCTGTTGTGCCCATGAATGGAGTAATTTCATCAGCTGATGATCTACACACTGCTTATAGTTTGTAATATGAGTAAATGTGCGGGATGAGAACATGTTTTTGCAAATACAGTTTCTTTACAGCTGAAAGTTTAGCCCGTGAATCTGCTGTTCACAACGCCTTCATAAAGTCAGTTGAGAACAGCAACAAGAAACCATGTCAGACTTTTTCAGTAGCAGCACCCTTTTGAACATGATGCATGCTGCTGTATGACTGTTAATACTAAAACCAAAAAACAAAGGTAACATTTCCCTTGAATTCTAAGTTCATGAAAAGCCTTTACAGCTATTAGATGCAGTAAAAAAAAAAAGAAAAAAAAATCCAGCTAAAATGGAATTCAAACAACGTTGTATGAAAAGGAGAAAAGAATGAACCTTTACTTCTTTCACTGAAAGGACTTAATTTACCAGAGCAAAAATCATTTTTATTACACAAAGTAGTACCTAGCAGTCTTAAACTTTTGTTTATACAGTAAACAGTTCCCACATTGAAGGCATTTGTAGTGCTTCGTGTCAGTGCCTAGTTCTCTAAGGAGCTATTCAAAAAGAAATCCTATTTCAGAAGTTACATTAAAAACCCCACAAAACCCAGGACTGATTTGGTGTTTAGTGGAGGTTTTTTGATTTGAAAGAAAAGACTTAAAAGAACTAAAGAAACTGTAAATAATTTTCAGCGAAGTTTTAAAGAAATGAGTAGTACTGACCTGGTCACAGGTAGCACTGGCTCCATCAGTCTCGCTTCGCACCACGGACTCTTTGGCTGCTCCGCATACAGAAGCGATGACTGACAATGCAATGTCAGCGGGGAGAGATGGCCAGGAGCAGACCATAACACATTGGGGCTTGATGTTTGCCTCACAGATGAACTCTCTGAATCACCAAAATTGCTGGTAATGTTGTAATTCATCACAGCAGGACTGCAGAATGCCATTGCAGAATATTCATGTCTGTTTTCCATGTAAGATGAGGGAATATAGACTGGACTGTGTTCTGCTGTCAGTGTGGACTGATTACAGCTGTAGGGAACTGGAGAGACGATACCAGCGGGTGAGTTTTTAATTTCTGTTTTATTGCATCCAATATCCTGAAGTGGCAGCAACTGAGAAAAGTCCTTGTGAGAAGATGCACACAGGGACATTTTGAAGCAAGACTGAAGATTGTTGTTTAAATATTCATCCTAAGATGGTAACGTATAAAAAAAGTCGAATTAAAAAGTAAGAAAGTTCTGTATTAAGTCATTTCTATAAAAGAAAAAAGGAATCAGTAAAACAGAAAATATAAAAATATCCTGTTAAAACAGATTACATACCAAATGCACTTGAACAGTCAATGTACAAATTTACTACCTTTTAGCTGTCTAGAACTTCCTTAAAAATAAAGGCTAAGACGCACGCTGAGTTCAGACTCCCTTAAAAAATAACAACAACAACAAAAAAAAGAAATCACGTAAAGTCTGAAACAAAGGTGCAGGTGACAACTTGGATCTTAACAAAAAAACCTCGTTACAACCACAGTAAAACTGCTCTGTGTCAGAGGCAAAATTACCCTATGGTCCACAACTATGGAGGGAGTGCCCTAAGAAATCGATTCTCTTCATAAAAACTCACCGCCACCTGCTCCCGCTGTAAGTGTACTACTTCAGCCTTCCCTTTATCAACACAAACATGTAACAGCAGATATTTTGAAAACACACTAACACACACACACACACACACATGTATCTCCTTTACCTTCCAAACCCAGAACTCCACTGCACATCCCTCTCTGCAGAGGAGGAAAACATGTAATGGGTGTCAGTAAGCAATGCAACTTTGTCACTGACAGGTCCCTGCATCCCTGCATACGGCACCTCTGAACAGAGCCATTATAAAAGTAGAAGTCACAAAATGCAGATATTTCCAAAGCTGACAACACAGAACTCGAGTGATTTCACAAGGTCCGGAAGTTTTATGATTTCCTGGCACTCTCTGTCCCCATCCCAACTATTCTCCATCCTTCCTCCCATCTGAATCAACTATCAAAACAGAGACCTTAATTTGCCCACAGTAAATACTCTTTGCCAGATTTAGGTATATCCAAATTATTTAAGGGAGAAAAAATTTTGAAAAGAAAAAAAAAAAAAAGCCCACCAAAACCATCCTCCTAAGACATAACCCCTGTCCTGGAAGCATTACTTTTACAGTAGCATTTAAAAATTTTTTTTTATTCTTCACTAAGGGTTTCATCTGCAATTCATTCCAGCTTTGAAGACAGACATGCAGCCCTCCTATACCTTGCAATCCAAAACAATTCTGTTTCCAAAATAGCAAGTTCCAGCCCCCAGAACTGATACTGTAGTGTACTTCTACAGATGGTAATAAGATCTTAACATGAAAAATCACGGGATAATTAAAAAGTCACCCACATCTTTGCTATTCCAGAAGTGGCCAAGGTATTGATGCTAAATATTCTTACCTTTTTTCACCTCATGTGACCATAAAGCAAGATGAGGAAGATTCAAACACAGGTTTGCTGAAGTACCAGCAACCTCCCTGTCCCAAAAATTCTCAGCCAGATGGCATTTCTAGTATGCCATCTTGGGGCATTGACACATTTTTCTCCTCTAGGGCCAGGACTGAGGGTAGAAGCATTAACAAAAAATGTAAGAAATAGTCTTTCTGAATAAAATGGATAGTTTAGGGTCCATCCTTCCTTCTCACTTTGCACTGTGTTGATGAAACTGAATATATCTGTAGAAATAACCAGGAACTCATTTAAATCATCTCAGGCACTTCAAACCCAGCTGCTGTTTTTTCCTTTGTGGGAAACAGGAAAATGAGATATCTCAGCAGCTGTTTATGTCCAGCAGCCGTTGCACTGGAACTCCAATGCAGCCAAAGCAGGAGAATCTGACCTCACTCCTCACACAATCTACACGCTTCATTTGCCCCAGCCAGATGCTTCAGAGTCTCCTCTAAGAGAAATCAAGCGTCATTCAATTTTCACTGCAAAAAGCACTGAAAATCCCAAAGGTGCTTTCACTCCCAGATTATGAGGTGGGTAGCCCAAATAATTTTTAAGCAGCAAATGATGGAACTAAGGAATTATATTAAGACTGTTTTCAGGTTACTACAAATGGGCCCAGTGAGCACACTGAATTCAAAATGCCTTTAAAGCTTCTGTGTAGGTAAAGCTGTATACCATTTGCAATCCCAGAGGCTGCACATATTCAAGGTGCGCATGGACACTCTGCAGGAGCGTTTGAAACGTCCAGCAAGAGCTGACTGTGCTAACTGTGTCCCTCTGCCCTCCTTGAAAGGGCATACAGTGCAGGGTAACCCCAAACCCTTTGGAGAGAAGGACCTGAGAGGCGTTACAGCAGCACCTCTGTTATAGTCAGCTAGAGACATTCTGCTATGATACTTTGATAGTTTTTGCAGCAGGCAACTGGTTATGTAGTTTCCCTCAGACATTTGGAAAATATATGCATGTACGCTGTAGAAGCAGAGAGGTCACAGCACTGGTACTACACAATTTCATGAATGGAAATCAGCTGAGCTTTAAGTCATATTTTTCTGGAGACGTAATCCACTAGAGCAGTATGCAGGATAACTGCCTATTTAGCAGATGGACATATTTTCTCCAAAGGACAACACACAGTATTTAGAAACACACACAGAAGTTACGAGAAGCAAGATGAAGTTTGTTTTAGAGGGAAGAGTCCACGCAAGCATGAAAAGTCAGTACAGCCTTCCTCAAAAACAGACTGCTCATGACTTATTTACAAGAGAAGGGACTCTGGGTTCCAGGAGGTTAAAGAAAACTGTACTCATGGTCTTCAGCAGACTGCAATATAGTGAAAAAATAACAGCATTGGCTTAAGATAATTAACTTGGGTAGCAGAAATAGTTTAGCCACAGTAGACTATGGATCTACATGAGATTACATTGTTCACGTTTCCTTATACCCAGAGAATTTAGAACGGGAAGCCCAGAGCCTCACAAATAAAGTGGAGCTGCTGAAATTATCCAGTATTGCTCAGAAGGTCCTAAAAACTGACTGCTGGCCTGTGAAGTTCCATGTCTTAAAGAAGGACTGCAGATTACCAATACCTCAGAAGGAAGCACGATCACATTTAAGCCAAGGATCACAATAAGTAGTGCAACAGGCTAATAAATTTATTCCATCCTGGTATAATGCTCTCATATCTTAAGCACCATTCATTAAACAGAAATGAACTTCTACATAAAGTGAACTACTGTCCCCACACTCCTTCCTTCTCTGAAGAAAGATTTTAAAAGCAAGATTCAACTATAAAGTACATTATTTAGATGTAGTCTATCAGCACTGCACTAGATCTGTACCAGACACAGAAACAAAACAGGTATCCATTATTTTTATACTGCAGTCTTCTGGGAGATTGCAAATGTTTCAATCCACTTAAGTCAGTTTAGTTTAGCAAGATACGCAGTAACTGAAATGCCATTATTAAGTAAATGGCCATTCTGTCCAATTCCTTGAGTAACACTTACCATTCACAAATCTAAGACACTACGGGCAGGGTTCACATCTGGCACAAGAGAAAACACTTCCATTGGCTCCAGTACCCAGAGGATGACACCACTATCCATGAGGATGTACGAACGAAAATGTAATGTTATCAATGTTCTACACAAAAAATGCTAGGTTTCTTGTCTTTCAACAGCTCTACATGCTGAACTCAATGTATCTTGAGAGTCACCATGCAAGATACACTAGATCAGGCACAAGAACTGGTTTAGATGTCATAGTCAAACAGATACACGGGTAAATAATTAAGCCATCTGACCTATTTGAACAAAGTCAAAAGCCAGTTATTGCACATTACGGATACCAAGTATCTTTTTAAAAGCCTTGTATGAAATAACTAATTTAATTTTTTTAGTTTTGGAAAGGGGAAAAAATAGGTAGAGAGGGTGGGCTGCCACATTTCAGAGCCTGCTTGGAAACATAATACAATAGCTTTTACTAGAAAAACGCAACAGTCTGCAAAAAGCAATAGAGCGATGGATGTTCTCAAGCACCATTCCATCAACATACACTACAACATGGTTAGAATTTTCTAGGCAAGTCATATATTTTGAGTAAAGACTTTTTTGCAATAGAGAATTAAGATAACCTCTTTGTCTGCTAGACTTAAAGTGCAATCATTCTTCCTTTCGTTTTAGTAGAGATGATTCAGCAAGCATGCATTCCGCTACCCCACAGCCTAAGCCCCTCAGTCATCTTGCAAAGCGTTCTATTAACATTCTGCTAAGTTAAACTTTACGCCACTCACCGCAACAATAAACCGAATCATTTTCTCAAAAACTGATCATTAAAGGAAAGTCATTCCTGATGCATAAAATGGCACCTGTGCTTCGAGTTTTGTGAAAAACTTATTACTCATTAAACACAGCAGTGCCAGATACTGCCAACAGCAGGCATATAAGTAAACAAGTTTATTATTACCTGAGAAGGACTAGATGCAACAAGTAGGGGACAGATAGGGAAGCAAAATGAAAATAAAGCTATCTATCTGTCCAGATGTTGTACTCATTCCTGCAAAATTAATAGCCTGTTCTCAATGAGATCAAGACCTCCTCTGAAGAAAATATTGCAGATTAAAAGCACATAGGTAAGAATACTTCAAAACACTTAAGCGAAATGAGCACTCTCTTTGGCCTATCTTAGCCTTTTTGTTACTGAAGACATTGACAACTTTTAGGTTATTCTAAACATTCATAAACGTATTTCAGTGCTCAATGCACATGATATACACAGAGGCACCAAGGGAACTGGGTTTGTTCCACCAGAGGAACACAAGACTGCAGGAGGGTCTAATTGCAGTCTTCTGCTCCCTAAAGTGGAGTTACAAAGACAACAAAGCCAGACTCTCTTCAGAAGTGCACAAGCCAGGACAAGAGATTACAGTCACAAGTCAGTGCAAGGGAAATTCCAGTTGGACATATGAAAAAAAACTCTCCACAATGAGAATGTAAGTACAGGAACAGGATACCCAGAAAGACTATGAAATCTCCATCTTGGGAGATATAAAAAAAACTTGACTGAAAAAGGCCCTGAGCAACCTGACCTCACTTTGAGCAGGATGCTGGGTTAGTTGCTCTCCAGATGTCCCTTCCCGCCAGAATTTTTTTATGACTATGTTCATCCACTACTGGAGGCATTGATAGCAGAGGAAATTCCATTTTAGCTGTGCTAGAAAGAGTGAAGCATAGCAAAGGTTCATTAATTACCCCAGACACTGGCCACCTTGTCAACTTTGTTCAAGAAGGTAAAAGCTGGGGTCTTGTCCAAAGACAACCAGCATTTAACACTTCATGGTACATGAAAACAGTTGCCTTGCATATACTGCAATGGGATTAGTTCACTAGAAGGTATGCAGACAATTGGAAAAGATTTTCAGATCTCAATTCAAACTAGAGTTAAGATTGACTGCAGTAGGTTTTAGCCTTTCAATTTGTAGACCCTTAAAATATTATCAGACCTCAGAATGGATTTAAGCTTTCTGTGATTTGGATTTCTTATGTACATTTCATAGATTTAAGGATCCAGAGACCAGAAATGGAAAGCCACTGTCCTACTCAAGAATACAAATGCAAACTGAGACACTTCAGCTCCTTTACTCTCCATGTCATTACTTCAACGTGCAGCGTGGACACTCAATACATATTCCATCAAAAAGAATATTTGAATATCAGTGTGAAAATTTTAGCATGTTCCATTAGAAAAAAAAAATCTATTAAAACTATTACACAAGTAGCAACTACAAGGATCTATCAGAAGATTTTGTAATCACACTTCAATGCACAGCAGTATCATGGCAGAAACCAGTACACAGAATATCACCCTTGTCCAATAAGAACTTTATTATTAAAAGAAAGCGTCTCCCTCTGACGCAAGGAAGGGCAGGGAAGACCGGTACAGGCTGGCCTATACCTGGGACTCAGATTTTCATGGAGCTGGGATGTGCATCTGTATCCAGCATCTCTGAAGCACACTTGGGTCTCTCAGCACACCCTAATTAATTAAGCTAATTCTTAAGAAGTTAATTCTGAGAAGTTAATTCTTGGTTTGATGATCAGAACATAGCTCTGTGCCAACAGCAGGGAATACACCAGTTCCTTGGATCCAGGAGGAATTAATTCCTTCAACCACCATTTCTCCCTTAATGG
Source organism: Phoenicopterus ruber ruber (assembly GCA_009819775.1). Lineage (NCBI taxonomy): Eukaryota > Metazoa > Chordata > Aves > Phoenicopteriformes > Phoenicopteridae > Phoenicopterus > Phoenicopterus ruber. Next base: position 9,105,986 of record CM020219.1, read on the forward strand.
CAGCGCCCTAGAACGAGCATACAGGAGCCTTCCTCCACCCCATTACTTTCCAGTCATTAGAAAAGCCTGTATTGAGGGACATCTTTAATTTGTATGACTCTGCTGAGAAACAGAGTGCCACGCTCAATCATTTGGCATCAAAAAGGGCAAATATATATGGATAAATAGCGTCATTTTGCCCAGTAGGACTTTTACACAGCTTGGAGGGTTACTGAATAACTGTCTCTTAGTTACTGGCATGGAGTAGACATGAGCTAGCATAGGGGCTGAGATTCTTTGACTCAAGTCAAGTTCTTTCTGTTTACTCTTACAACAATTCAGCATCTCCCGTATTAGAAATAAATAAATTGGGGACTGAAAAAATGCATTTATTCCCTGTTCCCACAGCAGTTCCTCCATGCAAGGCTGTGAGGATATACAGCAGGCACACACAGAGCAGTGCCAGCAGCAATGCACTCATGCCAGACAGAAATTTAAGAGAGAAAAGGGAGGGGGAAAGAAAAGTCAATATGTGAAGAAAAACAAGTAAATCAGGCAATAGGAATAGAGCAGGAATTGAAACTTCCTATTCTCTCATGAAGAGAGACTGTCTGTCTTGCTTTCTGAGAAAGCAAAGGTGAGAGATTTTTCCCTGGCAGCAGCTGTCCATCACTAGGCATAAAAACCTGTGATGAGATTAAGAGCCCTTTGGCCAATGGGCAATACAGTAAGGTCATAACTGCCCCTAAAATCTAGACCCCCTGGCAATCTACAGGCAAGAAGATTAGATAGGCGGGTAGACAAACAGGACATATCCCCAAAAGACATGAATTAATTTATTTCTGCAGTACATGCTATACCACCAGAGGATCTGACCTGCCATAGCTCCAAAACATGGGGCAGGAGTTTCTGTTTGGTATGTCAGCGAATGCAGGATTTAATTTCTTCTGGCTAAGCAGACATGATGCACTGGCTGTTTCCTTGAGCATGGCATGCCTCAGGCTCCTCAAATGACCTCTTGCTTTATGAGACTGAGAAGAAATGGTGATAACCATAGTTGTCTTTGGCATAAGAAAATCCTCCTTGCAAACGTGCTGTCAGGGAATCATTTTTTCAGATCTGGGTGACCTGAAGAGTCGATAAAAAGCAGCAGACTTTTTCCTGTCAGACCAATGTGCAATATCGCTTATTGCACTCTCTCCTACCCCAAATAAAACCATCTTAGTTAATGTGTTTTTTCCAGACAGCCTCTTTCCTATGCATATTATTTACGCTGTAGGATTAATTTATGTAGCAAAAGAGTTTGTTTGACTAGTGGTCTTATTAAGCAACAAGCCCAAAGCCTCTTCAACTAACAGCACCTGTCAGCATCGTTTTCAAGACAGCCTATTGTGTCTGTCCAAGAAAAACATGCCACATGCAAGATGCCTTTTCCATCACTGCCACTCAGGCAGCCACTAAAGCTGCAGAGTTGAACTGTGCTTTGGGAGGCACTGAGATACTTGCTTCATTCGTGTGACTATGACAGCAAGGAGTGTCCAGTTTGCATCTTGCTCTACTCAGTATCCGAACACCACACTTCATAAATATGTGGCTGCCTGACCTAATACGTGGTTGCTTTACCTTCTACTGCACAAAGAAAACTTTTGTCTTTTTAGTCATAAAACTTGAATAAACAACTTTTTCTATAATTGGATAGAATTGAAATCTACATATGAATATGTATGAAATGCAGTACAGTTTTAGCTGCTTTTCTGGTTTTAGCTATAAGTCAATTTGTTTCCTTACTGGAATTTATGTAAAATACTATTTCACTTGTATTCATTTTGCTATGCATCTTCACATTAACAGAAAATTCAAGACTAAATATTTTTGCCCCTGCAATTTTATTCTAACTTCTTTAAAAAAAAGTTTGTGCAATGTAGTTATTTGATACCCGATTTTGACGACTTGTTGATTTACACAGGTGAACATTTGTCGAATATATAAATCAAGAAAAACTTTGAATGTCCTCCTAGTCTTATTAAAATGAAATCTGAGCAATTATTCTGGGATTTCTGTTCTCCGAGCTTCATATTTCCTGTCTCTGGAGGAATGGACCAGCAAACTCTTCTATGTGAATATTTCTTGCTGCTAGCAAAAGCATGTTGCAGATAACTGAAGAAGAGCACAATAACATAGTGGATATAAAATCTATTCAGCCCCCTGGATCACCATCCCTCTTCACTGTAAGTACTTTGCTACTTGTACCTTTAAGTCAATATTCAAGAACCAGAACTAAAACTAAGTGTATTTAAATAGATCATATACTAACATGGCTTTATAGTGGTTTTAATTAATACGTTTTAATCCATTCTTTATCAGAATATCATCATAGACACTCACAGTGGCTGACTCTTATTGAAGGCAATTCTGCAATTGCAACATTTTAAGACCATCTCTAAAACTATGGGTATTTTCTTCCTGTGATATTTTATCAGGTTACCAACAAACAAATTCACTGGAATACAAAATAATTTTTGTGATTCCACTTTCTCCAGCAATACTTGAAGCTCCGTTAACCAATTCTCATAATTTACAGCACTTAAGAGATCAACTGTAAAGAAGCATTAGGATTTAGTCCATTCCTTCAGGTCTAAGATTTTTATTGTTATTTCTCCTTTGAAAGTCCAAGGAAGCTGAACTGTTCACTCACACACACACAGTCACCAGTCTGAGAATGGAGACACTACAGCCGTCTTCCTCTAACACTGTGTTACAGCCACTGTGTCTGCAAAATATAAGTTGCATCTTATTTAAAAAGCTAAAGGAAAGTTAAGAAAGGAAAGCAAAAAGGAGGATAGTGACAGAGGGGTGATTCTATGTTTAAACTTTGTTCACAAACATAAAGAGGAATTTTGACAAAGCTCTGAAATAGCGAATTAAAGTTCTAAAGCTTTAAATTAGAAATATAAAATGTATTTGTTGCTTCACTAAAGGCATTATACTTCAGTCTTAGATTTCTCCCCCTCTTGGGGGGACAACAGATGAGCAAGGAATTTCAAGGATACAGATGAGGAAACAGATTGCTGGTAATACTCAGCACATCAGAATCAAATGTTAAATGATTTTTTGTTCAAAAGCAGTTTCTCGTGCAACTCTTAACCATATCAAAACTTTCTCTGCACATAAATGGTAATTGTGCATCATTCTCCATATGACAAGGCTGAACCCTTTCCCAAAAAGAAATAGCGCATTTACCAGCCATTCCAAGGTCTAAATTGCATAATTTGCTGTTTATCCCATCCTCTCTCCAGATTGAAATTTATTTTCTCTAATAAAACCTCACTTATAAAACCTCCAAAGTAAAAAGACCAGATCATTCTTGTCATTGCTAGCCAAAAGCCTTTACTAGCATTCAGGTAGAGGTTCTGATGGGTTTGATGAAGATTTATGCATGTGCTGTCCAATCTTTAGTTATTGTTAAATACACCTTTTAGCATTGCCAAAAAGCAAACTTAAGAAACAGGCTTGTATCTTCTTTTCTAATTAGGAAGATCCTTTTCAAAACTGAAGTTCTCATTAAAAGAATGTAAATCTATATCACTGACTTTAAAATGGGAAAACTACTTAGGTAGACACAGCAACTGTAAGAACAAAACCTGAGACATTTAACAGTATGAGACCTGGAATTTGAAAAGCCTGATCCAAAGTCCAGTAAAGTCAATGAGGAAACTTCCAATAACTCCAATTTGCTTTGGATCAGGTCCTAAAAAATACTATGATGCTAAGAAGTGGCTTTTACCTTTTATTAGCATATTCATTTGTGCAGTTTTCCAAAAACCTTAAAAAACCAAACCCTTAATGTATGTTAAAAAATACTCCTGCTTTTAGTGCAGTAATCCTATTCTAATCAGATTCTCAAGCCAAAGTTCCAAAATACAGCAAACTTCCACAATTTTCTCTGAATCCTCAAAGAATTTTTAAAACACAAACCTGTTGAAAGATCATTTAATCTGCATAAACTGTTAGATTTTAAGAACAAATGTGCACTGGAACCAAAACAAAAACTCTCTATAATTTAACTATCCCAATTCACTTATAGAGGTTATTGTTCATAAATCCAGAGGCTATCAATTGCAGAGCCTTGGCAACATTTAAAATAATAAATATTTCATTCAATATAGCACGTACCTGATTGACACTGAATAGGGTTTCTGCTCTTTATAAATGTTCTGACAGCATTACATGTCAGCAAGGTTTTCACATAGCAATTCTGGATTTGTTTTCCTTCTTTCCTTTATCTCTGATTCTAAAGCAGCTGTGCCCACCACCACTTAGTCATCAGATCTCAAATATGAATCTTTTCAAAGCAATGTGATGCCCGCTCATCAGTGCAAGATTACACGGATACTATCAGTGTTTCCTTTCCCTGTGAAGGCAAGACCTAAACAGAAGTTCCTCCTCCTCCTTTCTGACATAACAAGCTTCTGAATTTGTCGTTCACTGCAGTTAAAGCTCTTACATGATTGAATCATTTTATAAGCCAAGCATTCTCATATTTAGCACAGAAATATGAATGATTAACTAACCAGCAATTCTGGAAGCAAATACTGAGATTTTAAAAAGCTAAATCAAACTTTTTATATCTTTGTTACAGGAAAACCTGAAACATAATTAACATTTGCTCTGAACCAGCAATGTACTCATCTTAGACATTTTGGGCAACATCATAATTAAGAAACTACTTTGGCATTGTTTTTAAACACCAGATGCATAAACACAGACGAGGAGGGATTTTTTTTTTTTTTTTTTAAATGTAACTACATTCTTTTTCAAACAAAGCAAATTAACTGGAAGCCCTTTAAGGTAATAACTTTATTTTACCAAGTTAATATTTATTAAAAAAAAAAAATGAGGACATGCAACAAGGTCTAATTCTCAATTATACATTGGGATTGCTTTCAAAATGCTTGATTAGTTGCACAGCATTAACCTCATTTACCCTAGGGAAGCTGACATGCTTGTAAATTTGCTTGGATAAAGCCTCATGTTATTCATTCTTGCATCTTAGACCCCCAAATACCTCCAAGTTTACACAATCTTCTGAAATCTCTTGTCTGAATTAGAAGACTTGATTCTTGTCAACCCATGCAGCTAAAATAGTCCTGCCCCCTTTGCTATCAACAGCTTCTCTGCAAGCACAGCCAGGACCAAACCAAGGTAGCATTACTGTCCACTCAGTCAGCCATTCTCATAACTACTTCATGCTAATGCAATTTTTCTCAGCATCAGATTTGCCTTTCTACCTTGTTTCTATGTTCTTTTCCTTGAGCCTCCCCATCTCCTCTCATTACTATTTTGCAGGTCCAAACACAGCTGCTTTTAATCTGAAATTCCTTTTGTTTTAACATATAAAGCCTTTTGCAAGCTACAGGGGATTTAAATCCCTCCTGCCAGCACTTTTTGATGACACACCTGTGTCTATCCAATCCTATTTATCCCTGTGGTAACCCTTAAACGCTGTTTAAGGGCAAGGTCATGTTCCTTACCATCCACAATACTAATGGGATAGGAATGTAAAGGTTTACTGCTAAATACTACAGAAGCGCACCTTAGTTGTTTGCACATAGAAGGGCTGCTTTCCCCTCACGTTCTGGCATAGCCCCTAAACCATCTGTACCAGGCCCTGATCCTGCAAGTCCCTTTACTCTAAATACCTGACCCTTGCCAAAGCTCCCCTCTATTTTTAGCAACTGTCCTCCTGCCCCTTTCTCAAGACAGCAACAGAGATTCTACTGCTAAAGGGCCCCTTACTTTCCAGAAATGAATGGCAAAAACTTTCAAAACCAGGAAGGACAGAGGGGACGCTACCCATAGCTGTCAGCAGAAGTTAGACTTGTGAGGACGTCAGTGGGGTCAAGAGATCCTTATGGCTCTCTTCTCCCCATGAAATCCAGGGGAAGTCAATAGTAAAACAAACACCTGCCTTTTTTTGGGTAAATGTACCAGAAACTACAGCAGTTCCTGTCATCAGTCACATTACAGCACACCACGTTTCTGCAGAAAACTGTTCTGTATTTGACTACCTTCAATAACTTCAAGATGTGTTGCCGCAGGCATATCTAAGAGCTAATGTACACGCTCTGCCTGGCAGACAGCCCTAACTAAGATTAGAATAATACACTTGCACCTCTGCAGAAGTGTCCACAAAATGCAGAGCTAAAAGGGGGAAGGGGAACAAGGACTATGGATACCAAATAAGCATTAGGAGCAGCATTAAGTAGTTACCTGTGAATTGTATCTTTCCTCTCCACTCAGATCTTCTCTATATTAGGAGCCACAGCTATTCTGGGTAATATAAACAAAAACCTTCAATCAAGGCAAATTAAGATTGTATTAAGGATTTTATGTGTTAGATAACCAGATGGAATAAAGAGTAACTAGATAAGTGATCAGGAACAGGTTGGCAGTAGACAAAGAAAAATAGGTCAAGTTCTCTTCTCTCTCTTTTATATATATAATGTATATTAATGTTTCCTAAAACAATATAAAATGAGAAGGCCTTTAATTAATGTATTTTCCTCATAGTTTTTTTGGGGGGTGAGTGTCAAGACAGGAGTTTCCATGCATAGAAAGGGATGATTAGACTCTGAGCTACAGCACTTTGTAACTGGAGCAACACCTGTCTAGCAGACACGTGGAGCAGCTACGAGGAGCCTTGAGACAACACACAAGACAAAAAGAATCCAAATGAAATGTAGCTCAGGATGGTACACTCCCCTGTGTGTACAAGTGCATGAAGGAGAATACATTAGTGCCAACAGACTCAAAAAGCAGTTCCTTTAGACAAAGCTGGTGTAGTGAATAGAATGGGTAAATTTACCTACTTGACAATCCAGGCCCATCACTGATGAATGGATAAACTTTGTTTGTCCCAGACACAAAGAGTTACTTATGTCATTATCACCTAAAATTATTCAAGGCTGAGCAGCTCCTGGGACCACAGGATTCACCATGCCAATTGTATGGTGTGTACTGCCTGTATACTCCCCAAGTAAAGCACCAAGTTTTCTTCTCAGCATTCCTACTATATTTAGCACCCCAGGTCTCACAGTCACAACTTGGTTTTCTAGCAAATTCACGCTATGTAAGCAATCTGAAGAGTGCTTTAACTTGAGGATTCACCTAACAAAGAACCTTTTACCACCTCCCACAAGTTTTAAAGGTGTTATAGTAAAAGGATCACACTGAAGGAGGAGTGAAGAAAAAGGGCCAGAACAGAACTGCAGAGGGAATCTTTTTGGACAATGTTCATCCGTGGTTACATGTTCTTGCATGCGTATTATTAATGGCTGTGGCAATCTCCTTAAGGATACCTGCTGGTAGCTGTAAAAAAAAAGCTACATAATTTCACTGCAGTATCTCACATACCCATAAAAATAAGTAAACTTTAAGGAAAAGAAGGATGCAATATTAAATTTGCAGAAATAAATACCACAATTATGCCTAAAAGAATTTGAGGGAAACTACCCATCCCTGTATTATCTTGGGCAAAGGTATATTCTCCTCATCACCTGTGAGTATCCAGTGGGTGAATACCTTGCTTTGTTACCACAGCTTCCACCCCAGCACCATACACTTCATTCCCTAACTATTGGCAAACGAAATGCAGAATCAGTATTGCAAGGGAAGGATTATTTCCACTCCATACAAAAAAGCTTCTGTGAAAAATTACCAGCTTTAAATACAGCCACCTGGTTCACAGCACCTCCAAATCTGATAAAGTTTTCAGCCACCATACTAGCCCCTCTCCGTGAGGCTCCTAGCGTCAAGCTGAGCAAGGACATGTCTGGATGCTGTGATACGTTCAGATTGCATGCAATGCTAGCTGTAGGTTCTGAAGGTCCACTCTTTTGAAGCTCAGCTGTAGTGATAAGCAACTCTGTCATTGCACTAGGGAGAGACTGATAAACCGACGGAGTCCACACTACTAAGTATTCGTTCTTGCTTGCATTCCAAGGAATCCCTATCTTTCCATTTTTATCCAGGTCTCTTATCTAGGAGGCTGGAATTAAAGAAAACCATTTCTAGTAGGTTCATTCTTTAGAGAGAGAGAAGAAAAAAAAAATCTAAAGTTTTAAATGTTAAATTATTGCAACATACATTAGGATCCAAGATTGCTGTAGTATTTTATTCTCTTTTCAATTAGTTGCAGTCTTGGCAGCAGACAACTGAGGTCAAAGGCTGAAAGTCACTGGCTGAGCACGTGGAACTTGTGTTTCTTAATTCTGTGCAAGAGAGAATTCTCTCTTCCTCCAATTTACCTCATCCAATACAGGTTCAACATAAGTGATTTTGAATTCAACTTGGTTTTTAAATGTAGGAAATCTGAGTTTCCAGATACTCAACATGGATCCAAAACTTTTATATAAATCATACATGAAAAAACAAGCAGTCTCCATGTCACACATACAGTATAGGATATTACTAAATAGGAGATTTGGTCTGCTGGGTCCAAAGGATTTCCCCTACTGCCACAGTTCAAACTCCCTTCTGCCCTCATTTAAGTCTTTCCAGATACAGCTCCCACCCATGGCTCATGGTCTTGCAGCATATTCCTGTATCTTCCCTTGGACTTCTTGGCCTTGAATATATTGCCATAGTAGAACATGTCTGTTAGGACTCGTATGTCCTGAAGTAGCAATTAAGCTATTATAAATAAATATCAATATTCTTCTGAGATCCTGGCTTACTGACTGATGTTATGAAGGAGACATCCCTGCTCCCCCAAAACCAAAAATAGACCTTGTTTCTCCAGCCTTTCTGTTTCCAGAGAAGTTGGCCTCTGGACATAACAGAAGCAAAGTCCTTTCCACAGCATAAGCTCTTTCTTGCCAACACACAACCATGTCACGGAGGAGGATTTTGTTTCTTGCTGTCCTGAAGATAAATGTCCATTTCGCTCTCCGCCTTTTCACCTACCTCCTATGCACTCCAGGGCCCCAACCTGCTACTTTTTCCCTAAAGGAATTCCTCCCTATGCACTGCAGGGCTAAAGGCAATGGATTCACTTCCCATCTACCCTACAGTTACGCTAGCCAAAACTCTCTTTTGAGGAGGGTCTTAGCAATTCCTCTTCATTTAACCTAGTTACATTTAGTCTACTAGACAAGTTCAGGGGAAAAAAAAAAAAAAAAAGACATATAATCATTATAGTGTCAGAGCCCTTGGAGAAGGCTGTGTTCCATAAAGCCACAAAGAATCAGCAGAGAGAATTAACTACCTTACATATACTGGGCATGTGATATAAAATGTGAACCATGCAATTACAGAAGATAACAACTGCTATGAAGGACATAACTGATGTCATACACCTGTTTATTAGATCTACTCAACCTAAGCTTGCAAATGATTGCTGCCTCCTTTTTTGCTATGATTGTACAAGAAAGTAGGCAATGGGAGGGGGAAGAACAGTTGGGCAAGATAGAGAAGGCCTGCTAGCTCAAACCAATCACTAATGAAGTGGCTTTGGTATGGGGATGAAATGTAATTGGTCACACCCACTGCTCTTCAATAGTTTTTCAACAGACATCAAGAGCAGCTGCCCTTAATTCAGAGTCTCTCTTACAATACAACTAATATACTTGAGCAAACTGAAACATATTTTCTTTCCTCAGCAGACAATCTGAATCTAACTAGCAAAGCAAAGTTCAAGATGCAGAAGATAATGCCAGCGGAAAAACAAGAGAAAAGAGAGAGTTACAAAGCCACCTGAAGTGGCTGAAAGATTCCCAAAGCATTTACAACAATTGAAGCAACTGAGCTTTATTCTTTGATCAATGCAGACACTTAAAAACAACTTGCCCTTTAAGAAGTCTGTTTAAAAAGAAATCAAACCACCACAAACACCACAATGGTGAAAACTTCTGTTTTTCTTTTCAATGTCACCAGAAAGAAGTAGATACAAAAAAACGGTGACTCTTCCCACATATCTTTTTAATTCACAATTTTCTGAACCAGAGCTCATTTTGCAGCAAGTTTAGTTCAACCTCCCCTTCAAAAATAATCAGTCTTCAATGGCAGCTGCTACTGGCTGAGGTCAGATTGGGTCATCTCCTCTTGTCTGACAGGTCACTGCCATCATCAGCAGCAGTGTGTCTCCCTTGCCTTCTCAGGACCATGTGGTCCCTCCCTGTCCCTTGTGCTGGCTCTGGAGCTCACCTCAGCTGGGGAACTTTGCAGAAAGCTATCCCAGCAAAAGGAAAGGGAGGGAGGGAGGGAGGGAGAGAGAGAGTTTCTTTTTCTTTCTCTTTTTTCATCTCACTACTGGGCTAGTATGATGAATCTACTCCTCGAGAGGTCAGACAAATGGCAAACCAAGAGAAAGGCAGGGCTGCACAAGGAGGAGTGGGAGAAGAAAGACTGCTCCTTTGCCTGACCGCAAACTGTTAGATCAGATCAGTTCCCTTCTTCCTGCAAAGAGGACTTCTAGCTACGGCTGGGGCACTGACTGGATAAAATTAGGGGATAAAATTAGATTCAAGTCAGGCCACACATTTTGTACGCACCCCTCTTCCCCCATCGTCCCAAACTGTGGAGGAGTCAGCCCCCTGCCCAAACTCATTAAGAACCATCAGGTATCCCTCTTCCCCTCCCTCCCCAGGCAAACCCTCCCTTGCCACCCAGGGAAGTAAAGCTACAAATAAGATCCAGCAAGCGAGCAGGATGACAGGTGGCAGGAGCCTTGGCAGTGTTAGGTTAACGGTTGGACTCCATCACAGAATCACAGCATGGTAGAAGTTGGAAGGGACCTCTGGAGATCATCTAGTCCAACCCCCCTGCCAGAGCAGGGTCACCCAGCGCAGGCTGCACAGGACTGCGTCCAGGTGGGGTTTGAATCTCTCCAGAGAAGGAGACTCCACACCCTCCCTGGGCAGCCTGTGCCAGGGCTCTGTCACCCTCACAGTAAAGAAGTTTTTCCTCATATTCAGGCGGAACTTCCTGTGTTCCAGTTTGTGCCCGTTGCCCCTTGTCCTGTCGCTGGGCACCACTGAAAAGAGTCTGGCCCCATCCCCTTGACACCCGCCCTTGAGATATTTATAAGCGTTGATGAGGTCCCCTCTCAGTCTTCTCTTCCTCAGGCTGAACAGCCCCAGCTCCCTCAGCCTTTCCCCATAGGAGAGATGCTCCAGTCCCCTCATCATCTTTGTACCCTCCACTGGACTCTCTCCAGTAGTTCCTCGTCTTTCTTGAACTGGGGAGCCCAGAACTGGATGCAGTACTCCAGATGGGGAAAGCATGAGGTGTCACAGAAACAACACAAGGGTATTCTCTGGAGCTTGGAAGGGCCTGTTGCCACACTGTGCTGGTGGGTTGTTCTCCCACAGCACGCTCCTGCACTCACTGCGCTTCAGTTTCACTTTACACCAGTCTTCTCCCACTTCTCAAATCCCATTCCTTTCCTACCTAGAAGGAAATGCCATCTGATCCATGACCTACATCCACCTTCCCAAAAGAAGTGTCTTCCTCCTCTATTCCTGTTGCCCCATAGCACAGAGAAGGGATCCAGATTAAAATTTATGTGGTGGGAAAAAATCAAAACCAATAAAGAAAAAAAGCCATCACTTTCTCAAAGAAACCAGCAAATAGAAGAATTCTAACCTAAAACAGTTCTCCATAATAAATGCAATAATAAAATGTAAACATCATATTCAGTAGAGTCATGAAATAACAGAATCTAATGTACATTGCTGTTTTACTGAGAAGCTTTAGAGCTGAGGTGCTCTGATGCAGAGACAGAACATTTTGGAAGGGGTTAAATTCCTACAGTGAGGACATGACTTCTGCATTCTCCCAGGAAAGCAGCTCCAGATTTTCAACCAGGATAACTCTTGAGGGACGGAGGACCTACTATATTCCAAGACTCATCAGGTTTGCTCTTCATCCAGAATCACTAGAATTTAGGCAACATCTTAAATGCAAATAGGCTTTAAATATAATAGAAGTTTGGAGAAAATCTGCTGCCAATGTATTAGCACAGAACATGTTCTTTCACCTATTACCTTGCTAAAGCAAACGTAATGGGGGAAAGGGAAGTAGCAGAGTCTGATTTGATGGCACTTTTGAAAAAATAAACCGTCAAGTAAAAAAAAAAAGCTACAACCTCAAAGAAGTCTGGCTATCCAGTTGAGGGGATCAACAAGGATAATCAGCTGGGTGACTGGCTGTGGTTTCACACTTGCTCTGTTGAACTCTGCCCTGTCTGTTGCCTGGTTTCTCAAAGCTGGAAAGACTGGACTTAGATTTCCTACTAGAGGGGGAATAGCAATGGGGAAAAACAGTAGCAGCAGATAAACAACTGGACCACTCAGTTTTAAAAAATCACCTAGTGCTACATAATACATTGGCAGAATAAAATCCAGTCTTCAAAGTCAATTGTCTTAACTGTTTTACCCTTTTTTCCAGAAGTAGCCTGTTTCTTATGCTTCAGCATGTTAACTCAATAAGGTATGAGGCCAGACAGTCAAGGGAACTGCATCTTTCAGCACTCCTCCTGTATTCACTCCTGGAGCACAGGTCAGAGAGAGGACTATGTGGCTCAGTACAGCATTAGGAAGTTAATTACAGAAGATACACAGCACCTAAGTGAAGACTGTCCTGGAGAGCTCAGTTGCAGGTCTTCCAAACTATCACGCACCTAATGTTTTTAATCTAAGTGCTCATTAAACAATTTTGTGGTGTTTATGGTCAACCTCTGTTCTAACCCCATGCTTTTATACTATGTGGGGTCTGCAGTCATTTCTCTTTGACTGTTTATTTGCAGAATACATATAAAACACTGCTTCTCCAATCAGGGTAGCAATCAATCAGAAGTTCTTTTTAGTCTTCCTGAAATATTCTGCACAAAAAGCTCCAATTTTTGGTTTTCTCTCAAGCTCGTACTAGAAGCACTTCTCTTTTTAGTTGCCTCTTTCCTTGCTTACTTTTAAACACACCCACCCACAAGCAGATCAAAACCTCCCAGCTTGTACTTGCATTCAGAGTGGTCTCAGAAGTAGCTTCCCATGTTCCAATTATTGTTAAACAAAGGGGCACATCATTGTTCCCACTTTCAGACAGAATGGAAAGCAACTAGCACACCCATCAGCTTCAAGGAGATTTTTACCCAGCCTTGAAGGATGTGAAAAGCAAGAAGCAACAATGGTTGGTTTTCAAAGGGCAGCTTCCATCTAGAAGTCCAATAATGCAGAGTGCACTTGAAAGGATCAGGGCCTGGCACATAAAATCAGCACCCAAGATTGAGAGAAACCTGACATTTTAACCTTAATCTCTTTCTGTCAGTTTCCTCATCTACAAGATGAAAGACAGAGCTCTGAGAGATCCTCACATGAAGCCAGGAGGCAGGAAGAAAGACAGGAAAAGACATTCACAAAATCCACAGGATTGTGATCACTGAAAACAGCAGAGACAGCAGTCATTTACTTCTGCTGCACCGGTTATGAATGTAATAAAGAAGGTGTTAGAGACTAGCAACAGTGGCTCTAGTTGAGTGCAAACAGCATTCCTACTTCTCTCTCAAAGCTATATTATCTTGAATAGCCAAAAAAATCATGAACATTAGAGACATTTCACCAATTAATTTCCTACTTTGTCAATCTCTGCCTGGGCAGCATTATGAAGAGATGTAGTAATAGTGACAGTAGGAATTAGGAAGGAATAGAACAGGCCTCTCAATAGAGGCCCATGCCTGAACAAATTTAATACATAAAATAATGACTCTATTAAACTACTCCATACAGATGAAACCTTTGTAACATGCAAATTAAAGAGATCTGGCTAGTTCATCTCTTTCAAGAGATTTAGAGAAAAAAGTCAGAAGTGTGTATATACAAAGACACAGTCAAAAGAAACAAGATACAAAAATGCATCCTGTCTAGTGCTAACAGGGAAACTGCCAAGAAGACAATATCTGAGTCCACTGCCTGAAGAAGAAAATAAAACATTAGAAATGGATTAAGGTGAGAAATATAGGGATAAAAGGCACAGATATTCACCAAGTTGCTTTTTTTTTTTGTGATTCTGTGCATGAACTAGAGAACAAAACTGTCTTTACTTCTCCTGTCTCTCCCCTCCTTACCTGCAGCATCCTCAAATTTATTCCAAAGTCTCTAGCTATATATATGGATTTTAAATTGTTTCTGGCAACATTTCAATCTAGTGGGCACTGAACACACTTAAAAGAGCCCCAGAACCATTAACTGTCCAAACATATTTAGAATTTACCATATTGTCCCAGCTTGTTTCATACTAGAAAAGACCTTTGGGCTTCTGCACAGCCCATCCCACTTTCTTACTCCACTGACAAAGAATGATTCCGTGCAATTGCAGTCCCACTGGAGAAGAGCCCACCACCATGTAGAAGAAAGCTTCAACCAGTTGTCACAAGGGTGGTCCCTGTGAGATGAGAGCAAAGGAAAAACTTTATCTTCCCAGCAAGAAGCAAAAGGCACTCAGGGATCTGCATTTCATGATCTTTCACGTCAGTTTCTCATCACATCTCTCATAGGATGACACTAGAGGGGCACCATCTAGAAAAGCTGAACTAGGATCAATATTTACAAGCACTCACTAGTTTTTTTGCGAAGATAAACTTGAACACACTAGGTCCTTCAGCTATTGGAAGTACATATGCTCAAAATGGCTAAACAGAGCTCCTAGGAGCTGTAAAGTTTTAAAAGTGACAGCATTTAGGACAACTGAAGTAGATTTATAGAGAAGAAGGAGGCTGGGGGAAAACTATTCTCTTATACTCTGCAGCACATTTCATCTTATAGAACTGAAGAGCAGCTGCAGCTACCTGTATATCTCTGACTAAGTGACAGTCACCCATCTCCTGGGGCCACAAATAAAATCTAGAAATAACAGTAGTCTGTGTCCTGTTGCATCTTTACCATGCTGATTTCTGCTTCAAGCAAACACTGTATCTGTTGGATGATCATGGCATTTAGCCAGTTGCTGAGATGCAAATACGAGAGTGCTTTATTCCATCTCTGTTTTGTCTCTGTGCTCACAACTGAAACTTCAGCAGGTGCAAGAACCAGGAGACCTTTCTTTGGCACTTGCTGAATTGCTGTTGTTGCTGTGTAATGCACTAGTCACAAATCCAAACAAGAACCCACACCGGGGCTTGTGTGCCTCAAGGAGACTCTTGCGGGCCAAGGCAGCGGACCTTTCCTATGAACGCCTTGAAAGATATGAGCCTATCTTTGGTAGCCACCCTCAAGGCTGATGACTATTGTAGAAGTACCAGGAGGAATTGACTGAATACTGCTGGTTAATCCGCTCTCCTCCAAATGTTAAACTAGATTTTTTTAAAGTGTGTTCAGCACTGAAAGAAGAGCCTGTAATTCTGAAGCAGACAGATTTCTACACAACGTATTTGCGACGTTCAAATTATTTCTGCCAATGCCTTTTGCGGTCTTGGAAAAAAGAGAAAGCCAGCACAATGAAGGATGCTTTTGTGTAATCTACATAGTTAGTTTCTGGTTGATATTTAAACTATTTCTTGCACATGCATTGTATATTCTGCATCGCTGACCAGTAAATTGCATTCAGCATCTAATTTGTTAAATGGTTTCCTCTGTCAGGAGAATGTTCCCACTGTAATAGTGATATTTTATCCTGTCAAAAAAATGATTAGGCTAAAACATCTTAGTAAATACCATAAACTACCCAATAACATCAAAAATTGAAGATGTACAAAGGCTATCCAATTACTCAGGAAACTTCTAAATTTTCAGGTAACAGAACTCATTTTCTGCTTGAATGAGTAATCAAGAAAATATCATTTTCTTTTATATTGATCATGGTATAAGGCACAGCCTAAGGACAGGAGCATAAAATGGTCTATTACATTTTCTTTATTAGTGTTAGAAAATCATTTTCAAAACTATTTCACTGATTTTTTTCTGGGAGAGGAACCTCCTTTCTAGATATTTTTATGACCTGTCTCCAAATTCTTAGCTGTGTGAAACTGTCTCTGGTGGAAGGGCATGGTCTCTCTGAGAAGTTCTGTCCTTGCTGAAGTCAGTGGAAGTCTTGCCATTAAATTCACCAGGGCCAGGATCTCTACTTCCATATGGGATTAAACTGCAGGAAAATTAGCATTCAAAATCCAGAATAATCCCAAGACTTCACTGACTAGGCTGTACTTGCATTCTGTGCCAAAAATAACCAAAGAAGAGCAAGTACAAACAGCATATTCAGGTTCCCAGCCTCTAAATGTCCTGAAGCCAGTTAGCTGAGCTCACTGAAACAAGTGAGGTTTTATATCACCATAAGGGGTTGTGATCTGAAGGCTGCTTGCAGACTACTTCTGTGCCTCAAGGAAACTAAAACCACCCCTGGGATGCTAGAGGGCTGCTAAGAGCAGCCCCAGCAGTGCCAACCATCTTCTTTCCCTTGACTGCGCCCACTTGCCAAGACCCACTTGTGTCACAGGGTGAGTACGTCAAGTGTGGAGCACTGTTATGCCAAACTCCGCTCTCATTAGTGAAACAGCCTTGATGAAACGTCTCCCAGAGCTGAGATACACCACTAACATATATAACTGGAAACACATCAGCTTGAAGGTGATCCAAAGGTAACAAAAATATTTTTCCCCAGAAGTCACAATTCACAGCTTTGGGGAAACAGACTGTTTTACCATGATGTATGCAGTAAGACCGGACTTGCCTACTATTTCCTGAGTTGCATTTTTGGGAAGAAAAAATACATGTATTAGACATACATGTAATAGACCTAATTATCTCCTGACTCCAACTTGCACTCATTTTAATTTTGACTTCATTTTAGTTCCTTTCAATTTCCCATACTGTGAAAAGTGGATTAGGCTACTAGGACAATTTATACAATCTTAACTGGAAAAGCACACTGTAAGTACTTTCCATGTTATGGAATATCAGATGTTTAATCTAGATACAAGTTTGTTTAAATGACTTTCTAAACTGTGAGTGTTTGCTTGCCACCTTATAAATGATCCTAAAATATTCCACGTAGTTTGTAGTCCCTAGGTTTCTCTCATGAAAAGCCTAAGGTGTGTTCCTTAATACAAATGCATTCCCAGTGGATAAGAAGACAATAGCTGTCAATAATAAGTGAGGACCTGCCCATAGTTTAATACTTCCTTTCTCTTCTTAATTTTTCTTTCTTCTCCTAGTAATAAATTTGAAGTTCTTTGCTACATTTACAATTACAGTAGCTGGATGTTTTTCATCCAACAGGTCATGTTCCCAGAAGTATCATGAAGAGCAGTGAGGCAGAGATAAGAAAGGTACTGAACATTTTATTTCTTATCATAAGAAAGAAAATTTTACTCCTGAACACTTGGAACAACTTTGCATCTCTTACAATCATCATTATCCAGATGCACCTGAAGATGCATCCAACTTAACAATAAGGCTGCTTGAAGCATAAAATTAAACATACATATGCATACACATATAGATACACACACACATATATGGATTTTTTACTTCCTTCTACATGTAGTTCTATATATAATTCTAAGTATAGTTCTGCAAGAACAAAACAAAAGACATCCACCTAGGTGTTTCTCTGAGTTTTTGGATCGACAACTGGTCACTTGTGATAATTTCTTCTTCTTCTACCTCCTGTTCAGGCACAATGGAGTGGGAGTGATGAAAATGTGCAGATAAATAGGCAAGAGGAGGAGGGCTTTTTTCAAAATTCTGCTTGCTTTTTTAACATTCAACCTCCCAAAGGAAGGATGGCAGTGTAAGAACTCAATTAGGGGACCAAATGCAATAAGCAAGTAAGTAAAAGGAGTGTACTTCAAAATAAATCTCTGCATCTACATCTGGATGAGATTAGCATTGCAATTCTAGAAGTACTATCAAGCAAACAACCATCCCTCTCACATTTTAAATGGCTTAAGGAAAATAAATATTCTGATTTTGTAATATGCTTTGAATTAGATCTTTTTTAATTTGCCACACATCGAAAGAATACAATTATTAATGAATGCATTACATTAAGCTGGGCTACTGGACTAAAGTCTACCAGGAACTGCTAGAAGTCCAAAGGCTATTCATTCATTAAATTTAAAGCATGAGAAAAATACATGTAGTTCTTCACCAGTTATATGATGGAAAGCTTACCAAGCATATGTTCTCTCATGAAATTTAACATTCACTTGCTGATACTACCCTGGATCAGAATAATCCAATCACAAAAATAACAAGAAAAACTAACAAATAGTCCCTATACTATGATTTATGTTAACCACCATTGTAGATGTTAAAGTCCTATATTCTTGAGGCCTCAGAAATGTCTAATTTGGTCCAAATATTTGAGCCAGAGACCACAGAACTGAAAGTAGCATGGAGTCTACCTAAAATATGACTCTAAGATGGGAGTGCAGCAGAACTGTAGGATTTCTGCAGGACAACTGGTCAGTGAAGGATAGTGTCAGAAAGTTAATTGGAATGTAATTAGAATTCAGAGTTCCTGATGTTAATTCCTCTCTTTAGGTCTTATGCATATTCTTCACCAGCTTTAAACAATGAGAACATATGGGATGAAATTAACCACTTTAAGAGATTTTAAGAGATTTTTTTTCCCAGCTTGGTAGCTGTTCTTCTGGAATACATTCTTTTTCTTCCTTGGTAAGGTATTCAGATTCAACGGCAATAGGAATGAATCTCACTGACTCCCTGGCAATTTTAAAGAAAGCTGGTAGACTTTGAGAAGATTTTGATGTGGACCATAATATCACTGCTTGTGGTACCTGCAGTTTGAAGTCTCTCAAAAATTAGACCTGGGCAGCCAGACAGAATGAAAAGTTTAGCAAAAAAAAGGTGGAACAATTACTTCATTTCCCACGTTTTGAGTTCCATTCTCTGTGTTTTATCCCCTAGAACATTCCCTCTGACCAGATCCACAACTACACCTATTTATTTTATTGTATCTTTTCTGTAGATTTACTTTCTTGACCATGCTCACAAGATATTTTTAACTCCCCTGTATGTTGTGAGAAGGATGAATGTTAGAAAGATATCATAGCAATGGGTGTTGGTATAGAAAAATTATAAGCCTGAACTGGGGCAGAGCAGTGAGGAGAGTTGATTAAGATAAACAAACATATAATTTATAGGGACATTCTAATAATCCTACTCATAAGATGTACCTATTTCCTGAACCTTTGGTCAGTCTTCATCTCTCTACACTCTGTAGGAAAAGAATCTGTTTTGTCTTTAGCTTAAGATGTCCATGACATTTTGAACATCTGCAGTCTCGATATAAATAAATAGAAAGGCAATAGGAAAGAAAGCTACTCTGTGTATTGCAAGTAAGAACAAAGCCAGACATAGAATCCAGTCTCATATTTTGATCACTTGAAACTAGTGCCCATATCATCCCAGTTCTGATTTTACTGATCATATTTCCTGACATCCAGGTTGCTCTGATGCTAAGAAAACCAACGGTTTGAAAGTTCTCATTCATTCTTTAAGTAACTTCAACAGTTGCTCTACTTATCTGATAAACATAAACATCTGATACAACCAATGCATTTATATTAAAGCACATCATCTTTGTAACATATTCTGTGAAGCCAGCAAGCTGTAGTGAACCAGTGAATGTGGTTACTTTCACAGCAATATTCTGATAATAGTCGTGGATGGAAGCAATGAGACAGTTACTAGAATGATTTTTAGGATAAAAGATCAAGATTGTTTTTAATTAAACCTCTAAAATTGTTCTTTGTTCATTTTTTAAAACTCTGGATAAACCAACTCCTGATTGCCTTTTAAAGGAACAATACAGTTCTTGTGACTCCTCTCTTACAAACGGTACTTTTCTTCTGCAATGTATTGTATCTATCTTTGTGACAAAAATCATTCTTTCAGGTTGCTGAAGAAGCCTCTTAAAAACTCCTTAAGCTACCGTCATATGAACAGAGAGTCAACTTGTATTAGCTAGAGCACCCAAAACCTGTTTAATAAGCTTTTAAAGAGTCTCTTAAGAGACATTAATGATTTACTTTAATAGCAATACAGAGGAAAAAAAGTACCTGGCTCTTTTTTTTCGCTCATCTTGCTATTTCTTCAAGTGCTCTTTTGGCTGAGTGCAGCTCGTTAGTGGCTGCTTGCAGCATATGCTATCTTCATCTTTCTCTATTTCATAGTTTGTGGAGATTTGTTCTGTTTTCAAACTGACCACCTTTCCAGATACTTCTTTTTCTTTAGTCTTCTAAAATCCTTCCAAAAATCTGGGGGTTCTGCTGTGATGGTTTTTCTGCAAAATATATTTCATAAAGACAGGAAATAAATCAGAAATTGCATTCAAACATTCAAATTGTGAACAAGGAGCTAAATTCTCCTAACTAGTGGCTTTGTCAGACACATCTTTGGTGTAATTAATCCAATAAGTGATTTAAAGTGGAAAGAATAAGATGGGGCAAATCTTCAAATGATTATCTAAATTTTGAGAAATATGTAAGTGCTAGAAGAAACAGACACGTACCTACTGATTAGCTTGAAGCACCTATGGTCAAATGGAGACATCTTGTTTCAGCTGATAGAGATTTGGGTTAAAATGTTAAAACTGCATCAGCTGATTGCTTTTGCTCACTGCTGTAACTTGGGTAACATTGTGCTTAGTCATCTGACTTGAAAAGAGCTGCCTAAAATGGTCTGCCTTGGTGCTACTGTGTTAGCAATCTGCAGCAATGATGTCCTCTACCTGGTCAGTAAAACAGGATTGCTGTACTTAATGTTCAGATTGTAAATTGAGCCTGTAGCTGTTGATTTGGCATCTTCCTTTCACTGAGCTGTTCCTGAAGTTTCTCAGTGCCATTGTGAATTTTGAGGTTCTGAGAAACTTTCAGCATTCAAACAAACTTGTTGCCCTTCGTCTTTCTCAGGCTGCTTAAATCTCCTCTTGTATTTGCTTATCTGCTGTTCTGCACATTTATTTCTCCCACTTTGGAAACCTTACCCCTATTACAAGAATTGATTTTATACAGCATGTGCTATGAAAAACCTGAATTCCTCCTGTTAACATTTGACATCTCTTCCCTGAAACAAAGACAACCTGATGAACAGGTTTGAATGAAAGGGCAGGATGACACAGTTACTTCTCAACATACACGTATTACTATTCCAAAGTGCTTTCCTGCATTTATGAATTTACTGTTTTAGTAACAGTTAATGGCTTATATGATGTTTGGGAAGTAAACTAGAATTGTTTCTAAGCACTGAAAATGGCCTAGTGCTCTAGCAATCCCTGAGGGAGAAAAGCAGTCTGTTCCTCTTGTAAAACAGTGGGAAGACCCAACTTTCCTCCAGGATGAGGCTCACCAGGAAATATACTGCCGAAGACCTGTGTGAGATTCGTGTGTGATGTGTCCCCTCTCTGCTCTCAGATAAGATTACCAAAGACGGATTCTTTTTTCAACTCTACTAATCAGATTTTTCATTTGAGTTTGCTTCAAGAAAACTTGCCTTAATATCTGGAACATATTGTTCGCTTTTTAGTAGTATTTTGTGACCCAATATTGTATCTGAAGCACTTGCAGATTAAAAAGTTACAGGTTTCTGTACCCTGTAGGAAGGGTTTGTAGTTGAAAGGGGAATATATTTTTGTATTTTTAATTTTAACTAATGACTATTCATTAGATTCATAATCCAGTTCTCAATGTATTATGTTTCTGCTCATCCAGTTCCTACATGGTTCCTGTGGAATCACAGCAACCGACACAAGACTATCACAGCCTGGTAATATTGATTTGCCACCCTAAGATAGGAGGAATCAATTGGACTGGATTTTGCATGTGAAATGGAAAATTTACACTGACTTTCCCTGTAGGTTAGATGTGCAATTTGTACTGACAGAGATAGTCTGGTCTTGTTCATTGAGCTGCTCCACTTTTTCCAAGAGTGCAATAAGAATCCGGATTTCTGTTAAAATAAAGTCCCCTATCTTCAGCATCCACCACCTTTCTTCCATGTGTGTTGTACAGAAAACATGACAGTAAACAGCATTAAATCAATTTTACCTTGTTCTAGCCAAGATTACTAAGAAATCAACTAATAGTCTCTTAGAAATCTGCTTAGCATTTTCCTTCCTTTCTGAATCCCCTTGTCTTTAAGGCATATTATCTCAAACAGATCTTATGCAAAGAAACTGATGGTGTCTACTGTATCTATAAGAAATGTCATCAAAGCTTTAACCCCAAAGCACCACAGTAGAAATGGAAATACCTTGATTGTATTTGATTATTCAGTTAAATCAAGTTAAAAGATGTACCTAGGCATGAAGAATATAATCAGATGTTCCTTTATACTCTGCACAGCAGCAAAGGGAACAGAGAAGATGGATGCAGGCAGAAGGATCCTGAAATCAACAGAAGTACCATGTGTATTTACTCCTTATCTTCTCGTAGACCCATGTGTAACACCCTAGAAGAAATGGATGTATGTAATTGGATGAAGCATCAGAGAAAGTAATACGCAAGAGAAATGAGAAGTCATAAACAATAATGAAAAAAAGCACTAAAGGGAAAAAATTAGTGAAAGTGTAACAGAGTTCCCAGTTCATTCTCTCACTAGGCTCTTCTCTTGCCTTGTCAAAATCTGCCACCTATCCTGGGAAGTGTTGAGTGTTTTAAAACCCCTATGAAATTTGAGAGTTGTCAGTGCCTTAAGAGCTGGTCTCCTCCTGTGTTATACCTAGTGTCGCTGCCTCATCAAGGCTAAATACAGTGTAAATTAGTCAGCAAGATGTCAGAGCTGCTATTGCCAGAATTAGTGGCTTTAACAAGGTCCACTATTCTTTCTTTTGAATCTTGTTCTCTCTGTATGCAAACTCTCCTCCTCAAGCCTTCTTTTCCAAGTGTTTCAAATTTTTGAAGTACATCTCTGGCTTTACAAGTTGTCCTCCGAGCCTTGTGGCAGGGATCTCACTGCTATTCTAGACAACAACTTAGTGATGGAATTTTTTTAGAATAACTGAATAATTTAGATCATCTGGTCCAACTCCACTGCTCAAAGCAGAGTCCTCTGTAGTTACATTAGGTTGCTCAGGGCAGTCAAATTCTGAGTATCTCCAAGGACTGAGGTTCCAGAACCCCTCTGGGCTGCTTGTACCAGTGCCGCTTCAGTCTCGTGGTGAAGAATTTTTCTCCTTATATCTGATCGGAATTTTCCTTGCTGCAATTTGTTTCTGTTGCTTCTTGTCCTTTCATTGTTCACATGAATGGAGAGTCTGGCTGTGTTTTCTAGTGGGTGTTTATAGAGGTATTTGAATTAGATTAATTAGATCACCCCTTTCTCTTCTTCAGGCTGAAAAAACCCTACTCAGTCAGCTTCTCCTTGTGCGTCATTTGCTTCATCCCTCTAATCATCTTGGTAGCCATTTGCTGGGCTCAACGTAGGGTGGCTAGAGGGCTGCTACAATTCATCAGTTCTCTCTGGTACTGGACACACTGGTTCCTTCACGGCATCTCTCTTTCAGGCTGTTCACCTCTAAGAGCATTTATGGACTATCTTCCTTGTAAACAAATCCATGCAGGAAGAGTGGAGGGCAGCAAGAGCTATCGTAGAAGCTTTTCGTCACCATAGATAATGTTTCAACAGGGCAGTGCAGAAGATACTCTGCAGAGGGGTATACCCATGTGTGCCTGCATCAAGTTTTTGCTTAGAAAACTAGGCAGCTCAATGACCAAGGGACTGCAACACTTGCCAGTTAACTAATCATTCCCCCCTTGAAACTGTATTTCATCAGGCCATCATTTGGTAGCCATTTGCTTCCAGACTCTCGATTAACAGCGAAGAGAGAATGCTGCCCTGCAAAAAAAAATGGATAAAAGAGCTGTGCTCTGCCTTTATTAATCTGCATTTGCAGTGTGGGGAAGTGAATATCCAAAGTACTCCTATACTGCTCCAGAAGTCAAGTTCAGGAACAGTGGACCGCAGTAGCCAGGGAAATCAATTACCTATTTTGTTACTTATTCTGCCTCCTGTCAAAACAGTCAGCACTATATCACATAGTATGCCTGTACTGTAGAGCTATTCAAGATAGCTTTACTAAGTGCAAGTTCCAGGAGCATCTGTGACAACTTTGTGTTTCACATGGCCTTCATTTCTCTACCAAGTTCTTACCTCTCTGATGCCATGGCTAGTTGGCTTCCAGTAGGTATCTATGAAGCTGCCATCTGCAATGCAGACAAACACTGAGGAAAATAAAACTGTTCATAATGTTTCAGCCTAGGTGTCCAATATTAAACAGTATGGCCAGTATCTTCCTGATTACCAGCAACTTACATTGTGAATTCAGAACATTGCATAATTATTTTTAATTAAGTGACAGCAGATGCTATGTTAATTTGTGTAGGAGTGCATTTTATTTTAAAATTTCACAGAAAACTGGCCATGAGTTTGTTTTTAATTTGAAATTTTTGAGAACAAGAGTAAATGCAATAGATTAAATGGCAAAAATATTGCTAAATGTCTTATTAGCTCGAGTTTAGTTCCATCAAAATTATATTACATAATTACTCATCTGCTTCTTTTATAATAGAATGGGGAAGAGGAGGAAAAAAATCTCCAACAATCATTGAGAAAAATGTTATTTAAGTACTTTCAGGAACAATATAATTAATGAAGGGATCTTTTCACAATCTGATAGAACTAAAATAAAATCAATGACATTTCACCAACTGGGAACTTTATTATTCCAGACACAAAGTAAAATATTTTTTAAAAACACATTTGTAATTTAAAGCAAGGTGATGCCATTACATGCTTATGTCTATCCATTCCCTTATGTAAGGAATATATTATTTTAAGAGCAAACATAGGATCTGTACTGACAGATTACATTCCACAAACTGTTTTTAGTCCAAAAACTACATGGAAAGGGAATAAAGTATTTTTTTTGAGGATGCTACAGGAAAGCAAGAGAAGGGGAAAGACTGATGGTGGAAAGGGAGAGAAAGGAAATTTCCCGCCTTCTAGGAAGAGGCACGCAGACAGAATGGTTTCCTGTGAAAGAGCAAAATGAGGAAGTTCAGAAGATCATGGGTCATGGAATCATGAAGAAACATGTATTATTGAGTTTGTGGTGTATTTTGCTGCTACACCAGCCATAGTGATCACTGTTCTTTCTGAGGAAGCAGGCCTGTTGCACACGTGGTATAAGGCTGCGAAAAGGAGGAAGTATCCTTCCAGCCAAAAAACCTGTAGTGCCCTGGGAACCAGGCAAGAGTAAGGGCTAAGGAAATTTTCAGCCCTCCACTTCCTCATGCCCAGGAATGAGTGCCTCTGAGACTGGTCTTTGCCATCAGGACAAAGCAGCTTGCTTGTACAGCAAATTTAGGGAGGAGTTAAAAGGCTTGGAAGGATTACCCATGTAAATGGCGTGCATGGAATAAGAGCCTGCCAAGAAATGCTGTCGTAGCTGTGTGGGACAGCAGGCTTGTGTGACATGCTCCTATCAAAACACAGTGTGGATATCAGAGGCAAGGAACAGAATGGACACAGCTGGCTTAAACTATTTGGTTCTGTGAACCCATAGCCAAGTTCGGGCTCAATTATCAAAGAGAATAGAGAGGGAGTCTACAGTTCTCCAGTGCAGATCAAAAAAACACTTGTGCTCAGAAAAAAACTCTCACTCCTCTGTCTGCTGGAAGTATCTACCAATGAAAAGAAAACATTTTTAAAACAAGGCCTCTTCCCATAATACAGCTAACTTACACAAAAATATTTGCTAGAGTTATAAATGTCTTTTGGAAATTTTGTATTAACACTTTGCTATAAATTGCATTGGTTTGGTATTTTTTGCTATTTCTAAAAGAGAGATAGTGGAGGTACGTGTCCAGATAACACTGATTTATTGTAATAATTTTAGCAAGAGTTTTTCAGGGAAAATTCATCCATGTTACCTTTTCTTCATAATCCATGAAGTTTCACTATAGATTAATTTAGCCCATTGTCACTCTGGGTTATTCCAAAAACTAATAGAGCAGACATTTGGAGACCAAGCATTTTTCAATATAATCATAGATCACGCAGGATAATTGCTTTCAGATTTATCAGAAAGGCTGAAAAGCAGCAGGGATGTCTGCCACATCTATGCAAAGTCATTATGTTCCATCTGAATCTCACATGTGGAGAAAAAGTAAATAACAGAAGTGCTGTAGCAGGTATAAGGGAAGTCTGAAAAAGAAGAAAGCTTCACTGAAGTAAACCTCACATATTCTACTCAAACCCTCCCTTTAGTTTTACTCAAAAGCACAGGGCTAAAAAGCAGTCTCAATCTGCCCAAATGCTTGTGGATTTTCATGATGCTGAAGTGAAGCAGAAAACAGAAACAAGGACTTTTTTGGAAAAACACATGTGGTTCTCTATGCTATATTTTGCCAACCGATGTAACTGCAGCACTTCAAATCCTTCTATCGGAAATAATTTATACTGCAGAATTGCAGAAAAGCAATGTACCCAATGTTAAAATGGAAGACACAAAGCTCTATATTTGAAGACTTGCTACAAATCCTAAAGTAAATGGCAATTTAAATTAGACAGATCCATCTTACACATTTCTGGAATCTTCATTGCCACAGATTTATGATATCATTTTTTGGCTGTTTTTGTCTCAGTCAGTCATGCAGCTGCTGCTCAGGAGTGCAGCCAACCGAGGTAGGCTCTGGGTAGTTTTAGTCTTGTCCTTGGAGGCAAACAAAGTTTTAACTTAGTGCTTATTTTTCCCTCTTGATTTGGAAGTTTGTGGA
The DNA here is from genome assembly GCA_009819775.1 of Phoenicopterus ruber ruber. Lineage (NCBI taxonomy): Eukaryota > Metazoa > Chordata > Aves > Phoenicopteriformes > Phoenicopteridae > Phoenicopterus > Phoenicopterus ruber. Next base: position 9,132,756 of record CM020219.1, read on the forward strand.
ATTAGACCTTGGCAAATATTTTGGCTGTCTCTAGGAAAATATTATTGTTCCTTTCAGTATTTTGCATGGTCAGTACAGCCTCATCTCTCTCAACAGTACCAAATTACATCAAGGCAGTGCTTCTCAGGCTATGAAGATGGTGACAATCAACTAACACCAACTTCACTCAGAAAAAATGCAATAATTTTCTCCTGCCTATTAAATAGTGTATGTTACTGCTGTTTTCTAAGAGAACAACTGTGACTTTGTTGCATTTTTTGCTAAATCTTTTTATGACTCCTAAATACACCAGTATTCCCATAATGCAATTTTCATAGGAAGGTACTCCCTTTCCGTGCAAGTTGGACATCTCCAAAAAGGATAAAACTCTCTTATATTTCACTACTATTTGACTTTTTGTTTTATAGTACAAAACCAGAATATTTTGCTCATGCCTGAGGCAAGGATGGCACCTGTACTTTGTGCTCTTTACTGCAGAATTACTTTCAGGACCCTCCTGCATCATCCAGTACCCCCATAACTTTGTAACCAGGAAATACCTGGGCACTAAAGCTTGGCAACAAGGGAAAGTGACCTACTGTTGAACTTGAGAACAGCAAGTACTGTGCCCTAGATAAGTAATTTCTTTAGCATCAACAGGTAGCAGTTTGAGGTACACAAATTAATGCTATTTTTCTCACAAGGTATAAAGGGCATCTTGCTTTCCCTTTTTGCTAAATAGCATAGCTCTTCACAGTGATGCTAGCCAACTGATAGTTATCAGGAGAGGTAAATAAGAGTTTCCTACCTTTTCTTGCTATCACTTGTTGTTCAATGAAGCCAGCTTCTGTTGCTTGTTCCCTTTATTGTATGTTTTAAAGTAAAGACACTTTAGCTCCCCTACTAATTTTAAATTTAATTTCCTGAGCAGTCAATGCCTTTTCAAGAGTGCAATGCTGGTCCTCCCCAGCCAATGTTCTTCCAAGGTATAGTGAATCATATAGTTAAAAAAGGCAGGTGCCCAAAGAAAGTACTACATTTTGCTGTCCTACTTATGGCTCAAGTCAGGGAATGGAAGTAATATTGAACAGTACATAATGCAATATGGGAACACCAGTGTCATTCAACAACAAACACCCTTCATCATTTACACAAACCTTTAATGTACTTGTGGATATACCAAGTGAATGGGAAGTCAACAAAGGAGTTATTTTGCACCTCTAAGATGCCATTGATTACTCTGAGCTGCAGCAGCTGGTGAGGATGTTTCTTCTAGGGACATTTCACCAGTTGGAAATTACTGCACAGGAACACGTTGGTTACAGTGAGGAATCAAAGTACATAATGCTTCAAAGAGAGCACCGAGTCTCCCTAGAACCTTTTTTTTCAGCACAAAAATATGTATCATGGATGCTCTGCCAGCACTGCTCGATCACTATCTTTTTTTAGCTAGAGTTCACCTCAGGTAGGAATGGAGAGAGACAAATTGCTCCAAATTTACAGAGGAGATACTACTGGTTTCTCTTAGAGGAGCTATTGACTCTCATCACATCCACTGAGGTCTTGGTCCCAGACACAGCATGTCTGCTGATATAGTGCATGTAAAAAAAGATTTGGTATGCTAGTCCACAGCTAAATCCACTTGCGCACTTTTAGAAAGTACTGGTCTCAGGTGGGAGCTGGTACTAATGGCTGAGAGATGAATAGGAGCATCTTTTTATATTTCCATTCAGCTGTTACTGACTATGTATATGTTTATTGAGCGTCAGTACAAAGCTGGAGCACGAGACTTTAAATTCGCCTGTGACTTTACCTGAACGTCATTCACAGTTGGGTATCACAACTTACCTCCTTAACAGCTAAGCCACTAGACTTCATAACCACACAGCAGGGAGTGTGTGCTCAGTCTTTGCCACCCTGAAGGACTATTATTTCAGCTGAAAGTCAACTGCATCCAATGACACAGAAATATGCTCCACGTGTGCCAGAGTTTCTGAGCTGGGCACAAAACTTCCCTCACCATCTCTTATTAGATCAATGCTGGTGGATCTGACCAGAGACATCAACAAAAGCAAGCATCCCCTCTGGAAAGAGTTTTATAACAGACAAAAGATTCTTTCCTTTGGCAGCACGGAGGAGCGTAGCCACGAAAACTGTACCATGGCAAGTCACTGCAATGATTCCCCTCATAATCTCTGCAAATAAAGAGCGAGTTGAATACCCTCACCTTTATTAGTAGAAATCTCAGCAGATCCTCATTAATGTCATATAAGAGGATAACTTGTCTCTGGCCTCTCAGATTCTTCTCTAGGCTGTTGCTGCTGTTCTTTCTCTCCCTCCATAGAGACATCCAGAATAAAATATTAATGAGCACTCTTCAAAACAAAATTGGCTGAAAATGGTATCTAGGGATAAGCAAATATAAAGAAAGCTAAGACTGCACATATCTCTTGGATATTTCTTGGCTTCTCAGGGGTAAGAAAGCTGGTTTAAGTTAGGAAAAATTTCAAGGAATAGTTACTTTTGTTTATAACAAGCTGCAGCATAGCCTATGTGTGAGGTCTAGAAAATCTTTCCAGCTAGATTTTCACAAAGACAACACATGCTCTTATATAGTGGACACAGGACTACATATGACAGCCCATAATAGTTTTTTTTCTTTAATTAAAATATTTGACAATGCTATTTGACAGGCTATCATGGTTCCCTTTCATTTAGAGCATCACGTGTCACCACTGTTACAGTCAAATTGTTAACAACCGTAATACCTGTTAAACTGACACTTTTGAAAAGGATTTGGAATTCTACTTCAGACACTTTTTCAATTCACAGACTTTTTCACTTTGTTCTCCCCACTGAGTATATAAATACTGATATTTGACTGTGACTCTCCAGTGGTTACAGAGGCAGCAATTTCTTTCAGCTACTTGACATGAGCTTTCAAGGACTGAATGTGAGATGACTGCCAAGAATGATCTTTTTTTGTAGATTCCTAATTGTGACTTCATTCCTTGCAAAGGTGACTCTTCGGTTACCAGACGGCTTTGGAGAAGCCACACCACAGAAACAAAATGATAGAAAAGGAGAAGTACCTGTACTTGCAAGAGACAAAATCACAGAATGGTTGAGGCTGGAAGGGACCTCTGGAGATCATCTAATCCAGCCCCCCGCTCAAGGTAAGATCAGCTACAGCAGGCTGCTCAGAGCAATGGCCAGTTGGGTTTTGAGTATCTCCAGGGATGGTGACTCCACAGCCTCTCTGAGCAACCTCCTCCAGTGTTTGACCACCCTCACAGTAAAAAAGGTTCTTCTTATGTTAAAGTGGAATTTCCTGTATTTCAGTTTGTGCCCATTGCCTCTTGTCTTTTCACTAGGCACCACTGAGAAGAGTCTGGCTCTGCCTTTACATCCTCCCATCAGGTATTTATATACATTGATAAGATCCCTCCTGAGCCTTCTCTTGGTAATGCTAAACAATCCCAGCTCTCTCAGCCTTTCCTCATATGGGAGATGGTCCAGTCCCTTCAGTGGACTCACTCCAGTATGTCCATGTCTCTCCTGTGCTAGGGTGCCCAGCACTGGCCCAGCACTCCAGATCTTGCTGAGGAGAGGGGAAGGATCACCTTCCTTGACCTACTGGCAGTAGTCCTCCCAAGGCAGCCCAGAGTGCTGTTGGCCTTCTTTGCTGCAGGAGCACATTTCTGGCTCATGGCCAGCTTGCTGTCCACCAGGACCCCTGGGGCTTTTCCTGCAAAGCTGCTTTCCAGCCAGTTGGCCCCCAGATTGTACTGGTGCATGGCTTTTTTGCTTATCAGGTGTGGACTTTGCATTGTCCTTTGCTGAATTTCATGAGATTGCTGTTCGCCCATTTCTCCAGTCTGTTGAGGTCCCTCTGAATGGTGGCACAACCACCTCCCAGTTTTTAACACCTGCAAATTTGCTGAGGGTGCACTCTGTCCCATCATCCAGGTCATTAACGAAGATTTTACACAGTACTGTGCCCTTGGAATACCCCAGTAGTCACTGGTCCAGCTGGACTCTGTGTCATTGTTCACAACTTTTGAGACCAGTTCAGTCCTCCATCCACTTTACAGTCTGTTTATCTAACCTGTATTTCATCAGTTTGTCTATGAGGATGTTATGGGAGACAGTGTCAAAAGCCTTGCTGAAGTCCACATAAACAACATGCACTGCTCTCCCCTTATTCACCAAGCTTGTCATTTCATCATAGAAGGCTGTCAGGTTGGGCAGCCCTTTGCTGTTGATATACCTGTAGAAGTCCTTCTTGTTGCCTTTCACTTCCTCAACCAAATTCAATTCCAGGTGGGCTTTGGCTTTCCTAACCCCATTTCTGTGCACTTGACAGTGTCTCTATATTCCTCCCAGGTCACCTGTCCCTGCTTCCACCTCTTTATGCATCCTTTCCATGTTTGAATTTACTCAGGAGCTCCTTGTTCATGCATGCTGGCCTCCTGCCACCTCTGCTTGATTCCCTGCACATGTGGATGGACCATTTTTGGCGATCTTTGAAAATCAGCCAGCTCTCCTGGGCCCTTCTTCTTTCCAGGATCACATGCTATGGGAGTCTTCCAAGCAAATCCATTGAATAGGCCAAAATCTGCTCTTTTGAAGCCCAGGGTTACGATCCTGCTATTTGCCTTGTTCCCTTCTCATAGAATGCTGAGCTCCACCATCTTATGGTCAACTTCACAAAATATCTGTAATCTGGAAAGAAAAAGCAGCTGAGAAATGATAAACTTTTTCTGTTGGATATTGCTATGTTTGTGTGATTGACACTAACTGAAAGAACAACAGCAAAATTACACCCCAATTATGTGACAGCTACAAAACTCAGTAACTTTTAAAATAACTTCTATAGTGGCTAAAGTAAAGTGGTCTGAAAGAACTTGTAGACAAAACTGAGATGTTGAGTGCCCCTTCAACACTACAGCACTGTTAAAGTGCAGTACTCCCCAAATCCCCAAATGTTAAGTAGCAACTATTTTAGAGCATGCTGCAAATATAAGTTCATCAATTGTTTAGTTCTCTACACAATCATTGCCCAGGTTCTGGTTCCCTTCCTCTCACACACATACATACATGTCCTACTTGCTTGTAAATATGAAAAATACTGAAATAGGAAAATTGAGGTAGCTGTTTGGTGGCCATTAAGGTCTTCAAATATAACATTCTGTTCTAATCTACTTAGTTCAAATTTCTTATTAAGCAGCCTAGTATATAACACCATCCTTGAGAACTAGCAGGAGAAGAATAGGAGTGGTATTTGATTTTACTTGACATACTAAAACTACGTTTGCTTTGTGATCAACAAAAGGTCAGGAACATTTTGTTATTGCAAGAAATTGCATCAATTACAAGCTGTCCAACCTCTCCCTGCAAAAGCAACATGCACATGAGTTACCTGCAGCCTCCAGGCTTTGTTCCTTGTTTTCTTCTGGGTTTTTCCTTTGGGAAAAAAAGTTGCCTTTAGACAGGTTCAGCACAATTAACTAAATACTGTTGAACATGGCATGCAACAGCTTATTGAAAAAAGACCTTAAGAAAACAGATTTCACAATTAAGTGCCTGTATTCAGATACACGAAAAAGGGCTTTATACCTTCACACAAAAACTAAACTTAGATTACTGATTGCCAGGAGCAGTCATATCAAGGAAGGATGACTCCATACATGAGCCTTTCCTTGTACTTCTCCCTGGACATCAATTATTGACCAGTATTAGAAATGAGATATTGTTCTAAGTAGAATTTTGTTCTAAAATATGTATTAATTCATAGGTGTTATGAATCATAAGTTATAGTTTTTAATACACTTTCTGGATGAAGGAATGGTCTGAATTTCTTAGGAGAAAGAGTCAATTTGTGGAAGAAATAAGAAGCCGTCATACTTAGTCCAGGGCTGCTCAGATCTGCAATTTTGCAAATATTCAGAGATTTTGCAGTTCATAATCAAAGTTGAAATCAGGTGAGTTTTGATGGTTTGATGCAGTACCTGTACCTGTAGTTGCAGTCACTGAGGTTCTGCCTGCCCCTTAAGTTTATGTTTTTCTCTGCCCATGACTGAAATAATACATTTTTTAAATGACTGCACAAATGGTCACACCTCCTTTTTACATGACAGACATCTGAACAACAGCTTCCCCAGACGTATAATACTCCATCATGCTGGTTATGTTCCTTTCCAGATTTTACAGTATTGCCCAACTGAGCAGGAATTCATGCCTGAATTTTCCATTGTAAAACACTTCTGGTCCAAGAAAATATTTAGGCAAATCACATAGACAACTAAGACTGTTCTTTGTAACTCACTCCAAGTAAATATATGATTCAGCAACACATAAAAAGATGTTTTACTAGCACATATTAAAATTAGATGCAATGGCATACCATTAAGGAAAGGATGTGATATAAGGCAAATAAGTGCTTATCAGGCAGTTTTGCAGGCGCAGAATGATACATTAATGTGGGTACACTTAGTTTCTCTTTTTCAAGCCTCATGTTATTAGCTGCTTGAGAGGTGCAGTTTTCCAAAGCAAAATTTACTTCTTACTAATCATTTTAGCTTTAAATTGAAAATTACATTTATAAATCTTTTTTGTTAAGAAATAACAGTAATATTAGCTGTAAGGAGTTCCTATAAGTATATTAAGGAATTGTAAAGCACCATAAAACCTTCTTCTTCTCCTGACAACACTATGCTGACTGGTCCTAATGCTTGTATATGTGATATCTGCAGTTTCCTGCGTCTGTGCAACCAACAAGAACACCAATGACGTGATTTCTAGCTGCTGCTCCTGTTCTCATGGAAACAGGTGTCAGAAGTAGGTACTTTAAACTAATCACAGTTTCATTTAAAACAAGTCCTTTGAGAAACCATGATTAGGTATAGGTATGAGTGTCCCCCCTCTTCTTTTTTTAAATATGATCTTTGGTAGATGTTTTCCCTACCATCAATTATTTGCTATTCTCTTGGTGCAATCATTGGAGTGAAAGCTAACGAGTTCCAATCTGTGCATGTTTGCGGTGCCTGGTACAGTCTCCAGGTAACAAAGTACCAGTTCTTATCATATCTATTTTATAACTGATGGAGTATGAATCTGCTAGCACTACTGCAATTATTTTGAAATTTTAAGCTATTTTAGCACATTACTGAATCCAAAATCTCATCAGTTGCTCCCAGTTATTTCCTGGCTGCTTTTTTGGATAAAGTTGACCAGTGTCATACCATAACAGAGTGGCTTTCATAATTTACCAAGTATCTCAAAGTCATTACCATTTTTGCATCAGGTCTGGCTGAGTTGCACCAGCCTTAGCCAGTCTGGTAACATCTTTCAGGAAGCACTTGCCAGTGGAAAGGCAAGCAGCTGCAGATGATCCATGATCTTTTTGGCCCGAAAAGCAATACTGGTCTCTCATCTTACAAAAGCTCTCAGTTTCAAAAACAAATCTGCTACTCCGTGGGATCTTTTAAAATAAGCTGATCTAACAAAGGAGCCAAGCAGCTAGCCAGAAAGAAAACCAGTGAAATTGTGACATAAGCAATGATATACAAATTTCATCTGGGAGACTAGGGGTTTGAAATTGTCCATCTGATCTTAATGTAGCTACATATCTATCAAGAGCACGACTAGATTGCAGAAGAGCCAAAATCATAAGGTGAAATGAAGCATCTGACTGTCTAAGTAGGCAGGTGCAATACAGGTAACAGGAGCAAGTAATCACGTCTTAGTGTCAGAAACAAGAGATGTGTTACTGGAAATGCAGGAGATCTAAAACAGGGAGGACACAAGCAACTTTATTCAAAGGTAAAAATCTTATTTGCCAGAAGAACTAACAAGGTTTTCATGCAGGCACTGTTATCTCCGTACCTGCTACCACAATACCTGTCACATCACACAGTTCCACCTGACAAAATGTGAGGATTGTAAGACTCACAGGAAAATGTCAGAGACCTAGCTGTGATGAAGACAGTACTAACTAAACAAGAAACCATCACATCTTGTTGACTACAGGCTCTAGACTTGTCTTTCACAGATAAAAATCTTCGGTGATACCAAAGATGGTGATACCCAAGACGGTGATACCCTTACACTGAGCAGCATCTTCCTACACAACCTGGACAGTGAGAGGAGAGAAGTACTACTAGGCTAACTGGGGTATCATAATATAAAAGATAACAGAAACTGTGTAAGTTTGCAGCCAAAATTCAAACTGGGCTCTGTATCAGATTTGGACAGAAAAGAACAAGAAAAGTTAGGGGTTTTTTTCTCAAGCTTCAGCCAGTCCATCATGCAAATGTATAGCAAGTGAGCAACCAACAAATGATCTGTCATACCAAGAGGTAAACCAGTTAATATCTTGCTCAGACAAACCTCTCCAGATGCTGGAGAATGCAAAGGTATCATAATTAAAATAAACTGCCTTCTGTAAAAGAACTAAGTGCTCCTCTTTCAAAAAGCATGAGTTTGTTTCTCATGAATTGTGCTGTTCAGGTTAAAAGCAAATGGGAAGTATTAAGCAAGTTATCTTTCGGGTATAAATGAGGAAACAATTCCTGCCATTCATGCTGCAGCCAGGGAAAGGCTGCAATGCAGGTTGTAGTGCTTTAAAAACCCTTGTTATGCCATGACAAAAATCCAGATGAGCCATGATTAATAATCAGAGTTTTCACTATCATGACTAGAACTAAACTTACAGAAGTCCCAACCAATGATTTTCCCCCCTACTTTAACATGTCGCCGAAGAATCTATAATCCACGATGCAGCATAACAATATTTATTTTCTATATCTCAGTGTGAAGGCAGTATCTTTCGCCTGCAAGGCTGACTATTCATTACCTGCTGTATTGGTGGCTGTTCTACAGTGAACGCAGGACCCTGCCCCCACGGCTCCCCCTGAGGGAAGGGGAGGCTGCTGGCAGTGCACTAATGGCCCTGACCAGACCCACCGGGACTTCAGTCCCTGCCCAAGCTGTGTTATATGCCAATCTGTGTCCCGTCCTGCCTCAGGCCCTGCCTCCTGGATGGGCCTCAGAGCTATGCCCTAGGTGGATGAACCCTGTGAATGTAGATTGTAGCTTGTCTCCAGCCTATCTTTGGCTCTGTCTCCTGGATGGATTTTGGACCCATCTAGTAGCGCTGTCTATGGCCTTGTCTCCATTTGCTCCTGACTCCCTGCTTGGACCCTGGATCTGGCTCATCACTTGCCTGGTCTGGGACTGTTGACGGACCCTGTTACCACCATCCAGCTCTGCCCACCATGTTCAGACAGGATGTGGCCACCCATCAGTGAGGGCACTGCCCAGGCTGGGGTCACCCTCGGCTCCTGGCTTGCCTTCCCTTAGGGAGCAACCAGTCCCTGCTGCTCCCTGACAATTATTTTGCAACCCCCCAAAAATTAAGCTAGTCTTAACTTTCCTTCTGCCTTTATCCTGCCTGTAAGAAAACACAAAAGGACTAATAAAATGATAGCATTTTGTTTCCTTTGTTAATAATAACAGGGGCAATACATAAGAGATCATGTTACAGCAGAGGATCTTGCCTTCAGATAAAGTATGTACCCTGTTTTTTAGACTAGGCACAAACCAGGGGGTCATAGGGACTGAACTAATTTGTAGCCAGTAGAACTGTGGCTGAAACCTAAAAGACTAGAAAGACAAAAAGCAAGCTTTTGTCTTCAGCCAGACAAGCAGGAGCTCAGTAGCACACAGGCATGTGCGATTATTTCACTAGCTGTATGAGCTTTAGCTGCCTGCATAAAAAGAGCTCTTTTTTACCAAATGAGATAAATACACTTAGCTTTCGCAAAATAAAGCCATAAGGCTACCCTAACGCTACAAGCAGCCTTACACCATCTTTTCCTGTTCAGTGTCCATAAAAGATGTGGGGCATGTTTCTCTTCTCTGTTACAAGAGCTCCCCTTAGTGTCAAATGTGTGAATAACAGCTTTAGCTGCACAATTTATTTGCGGTCTAGGTTGGGTCCAGTCTTCCTGGTTCTGGCACGCAAGAGCCATATGGTCACTAAACTCAGTGTGCAGTGGAACATATTTACTACATGCTGGAGTGAAAATGCAGTACCAAAATACTCAGATGAAAATGTGTAACCTATTCCAGTTTTACATTTGTATGAGGAGTTCTGAGGAGAAAACCAAAGGCAGGCCACTTAGCAAGAAAAAAACACTACCTGTTCTCAGTCTACTGGTCTCACACCAGGCACAGGAAAACTGCTTTGTCTTTCAACATTTTCGATTTTACCACATTTATTCCAGGAATGGTTTTGGTACTAGGACAAATGGCAGAATATACAGCTAGATCCGCAAGTTCTTGTTCAAGTTAATGAAAACAGTAAATATTCATAAAACAGGCCTGAGTGGTAGGTCTGTACTTAATTCATAGGTTGTTAAATTCAGCCTAATATGTTTCGCATTTTTTTGAATGGTACAGAGCACTCTCCAACAAAGCTGCAGGATATCTAGACTCTTCCAACACAGACTTCTGACTATATTACTACTTGCAGGACGTGGCACTGCCAAAAATTTTCTGAAAAGCCAATGGTTTACAGGAAAGAGACTGATATAGGAGAACTCACATTGCTTTTCTATAAATAACTGGCTCCCTCCAACTAGAATTGGGAGCACGGAAAGGCTTGTACTGCTGCAAAATGCTGTCCAGCCTAGCCAGCTCCGCTCCTGAAGCTCAGGGGAGCATGTGCTTCACTGGGAACTCTGCTGCTGTCTGAAGGGGTTCAGCATGTGCTGTCGCTGCCGCTTGTCATGAGAGGGGAGGGAAAGGTTCAGTTCACATCCACCGCTCCCTCAGAACTGGAAGTGACAGCACTGCTTTCTACCAAGAGAGTGCTTCAGAATTATTTAAATACAGCTGTTGGGGTTTTGTGGAAAAGCCCTGAGAGAGTGAGCTTGTGACATTCATTACATGCAGCTTAAAATGTCCGTTCTGCTCTGTGCAGGTTTTCATCTTGTGCTCACCTCCACCATTACTGGATGCAGTATCTGCCACACCTGGTCCGGAGTCAGGGCCATATTCAGCAAGTCTAAAAACACGTCTGAAGTGATTGCTTTTGGCTGGCCCCTTGGCTTTCAGAGGGCTCAGCCCATAGGGAACAGCATGCTTATGGGCATAGCTGACAGACAACCCAATCTAAACCTCATAGAGTAATATTAAAGAAGTTCTTTGTGAAATTCATGTTTCTACAGCACTGAGGAAAGAAGCACTGATTTCTACGCCTGCTGTGTGAGGAGCATTTACTTTGGACTTCTGCTATAGCCAAAGTATTTCTCACTACTTAAGAAATGTTGACTAATTCTTCTTCAGAGCTAATTAACAAGAAGAACAAAAATTCTGTGTGTACCCAGAACACTTTGTAAAAGTTAAAAAAATCCTGAGCATCTTATCTTTCTCCAATTCTTTATTTGCGTTGGCTGGCTGCTACTGTTACTGTTTGTTTGCTTTTTTGCCACAGGGTCAAGCACCTACATTGTGACGTTTGTGTCATTGTACCACAGATATTGCATCACCTGTGATAACAGAAGTCACTGACATAGTCATAGAACAAATGGCAAGATTCCCAGTGACTTCGGTGGGCTGGGATTTCACATAGTGTGTACCGTCGCAACACCACAGCAGGAACAGCTCTACACCAGGACCCTATGTGGGGTGCCATAGCACCGTGGCACCCGAAACCAAACGAGGGACTTTTTAGCCTGTTATCTTGAGCAGACCCAGTTTGAATGGGTCTGCCCAAGTATGGATTTCAGTACAGGTACTCTTCATGCCACTCAACTCTCTATTTGTTCGCTTCTTAATCCTGCCGTAAAGAAGTATTTGAGATCTACTATTTCTGGGGTATGGGACATAATTTTGTGACTTCAGCGGTGTAATGAGTAGTGTTTTATGCCTGTATCTTCAGGAAAATCCCTCTTTCTCCCGTCAGAAATGTTAGTTGTCACTGGGCATTTAACGTGAGTATGTAAAGTCTTTGGTAAATTCTAGATTAAAAAGTAATCAGGCTGGGTTGATTTTAGCCTCTTTCCTTGCTGATAGCAACCTTGCTGCAACAAAGCTCACAAAAGAAAACAAAAGAATGCTCTGGACTTCTTAAAATACACTGCTGAAAAGTATGAACTTTTAGAAGAAGCAACTGATAGAACCTTTTCCACAAGTTATGTTGTCCTTTTTATGTACTAATAAACTGCTCATTCATCTCTGTAAAGCTGACTCAGAAAGGCTTTCCCCTGTTTAAGGACTTGCAAGCTTCACGTGTCTTTTTGCCTTGATGACATTCAGGGCACCTACTGAATTCGAGAAGATTGCCTGTGGCTTAAAAAGCATAGAAGTTACTCTCAGTTGATAGGCAAGGCTCTTGGTTTATAAAACAAGTTATGGTTTCTTGACTGGTCCAAGCATACATTCAAGTAGTGCCAAGAAGAAAAGCTTTCTAGGAATATTGTCCTGTGGTGGTATTACCAACTGTTCTGGTTTGGCTCACTGCCTCAGGCGGGAGATGTGCAAGTGTTAAAGATGGATAGAGCACAGAGTGCACAGTCCAGCATAAGGAAGTGGTTCAAGGAGGCAATAGCTGAGACAAGGGGGAAAAGCAACAATAATAAGGGAGATGTGAGGGTGGCTGAACACTGGAATAGGTGGCCCAGGGACATTATGGACTCTGCATCCTTGGAGATCTTCAAAACCCAACTGGACACGGTCCTGGGCAAACTGATCTAGCTGACCCTGCTTGAGTAGAGCAGTTTGACCAGATGTTCTCAGGAGGTCCCTTCCAGCCTCAACTATTGGCACAACAGCGGAGAGAACAATTGGACCCAAAGGCCAGGACTGAGAAGGCATTAGCAAAGCCTGCTAAAATAAGGTCAGGAACCACTGTTACAAAGAGAGTATGACAGAAAATGACTCAGATGTTCTCAATCAATGCTTCTGGAATAGACTGTTTCTGAAAGGACAACCAATGCAATCAAATTGTACCCCTAATGTGTAACAGCCAGGTCTGCATAAGAAGTGCTACGAGCTCCAGAGTTCACCCTGTCTTCCTTAGAAAGTATCAGGGAGGGATGGACACTTAAACTATGCCTACTGTCCTGGTTTCAGCTGGGATGGAGCTAATTTTCTTCCCAGTAGCTACTGTGTTTTAGATTTAGTATGGGATTTGATATGTAACGAATGTTGATAATACACTGACGTTAATAGTTGTTGCTAAGAGATTAAGGACTTTTTTCAGCTTCCCAGGTTTTGCTAATGTGTAGGTGCAAAAAGCTGGGAAGGGTATAGCCAGAATAGTTGACCCAAACTGGTCAAAGGAAGTATTCCATACCATAAACGTCATGCCCGGTATATAAGTGGGGGTCAGCTGGTGGGCCAGGCTCCCTCCCTTCCTCTCTCTCCCTCTCTCTCAGGAACTTGGGGTTCCAAGATCACTGCTTGGGAAATCGCTGTTCCGAGATCACTGCTCAGGATCATTCCGAGATCGCTCTCGGTTTCGCTCCATGATCGCTGCTTGGGATGGGCTGTATCGGTCATCGGGTTGTCGGGCAGTGAGAAATTGTGCATAGTTCGTTTTGTATATTCTATTATCATTATATTTTATTATTATCATTGTTATTAACATATAATAATATTATCTTTTTCCTTTGCTGTCCTAGTAAACTGTCTTTACCTCAACCCACAACTTTTCCTCTCTTTCTGATTCTCCTCCCCATTCCACTGTGGAGGGAGGAAGGGAGTCAGCGAGCAGCTGCGTGGTACTTAGTTGCTGTCTGGAGTTAAACCACTACACCTTCATTTTCTAATTTCTTCACACATGAAGGCACACCCCTTCAGACTTTACCAATTGCATAGTTATAGAACATGAACAGTTCATGTTTGTATGTCTGTCCTTCCACCTTGGAGCATTCTGACCGATTAATGAAGGGGCATGCAGCAGGTAGCTGGGAGATCTGTTCCCATGTGTCGTGGTTTAACCCCAAATTGTAACCCAATACCATGCAGCCGCTCGCTCACTCCCCCCCTCCCCTCTGGGGAGAACTGGAGAGAAAGGAAAACTTGCGGGTTGAGATAAAAACAGCTCACCAGGACAGCAAAGGAAAAATATAACAATATATTAATAAAGATAATAATGATAATATATATAAGGATAATAGAATATATAAAACAAACGATGCACAATTTCTCACCACCCGAGGACCGATACAGCCCATCCCGAGCAGCAGTCAGGGAGCAGGGGTATCCCCCCCCAGCTATCCCAGAACAGCAAGTTCCAGAGAGAGCAGGCGAGGGAACAAACAGCCAAACGAACGAAAAACAAAAAGGAAAAATAGGGAAACAAAAAGCAATGCGAAGGGAAGCTTAAGGATTAAGGAACCAAGGGTCTAAAAAAAGCCTAGTGGCCCACCGACCGACCCTCACTTATACCAGGCATGACATCTATGGTATGGAATACTCTCTTTGGCCAGTTTGGATCAACTATTCTGGCTCTACCCCTCCCAAGTTTTTGCACCTGCACGTTAGCAGAACCTGGGAAACTGCAAAATGTCCTTGGTCGTTTAGCAGCAACCAGCAAGATCAGTGTGCTATCACCATTCTTCTCATACTAAATCCAAAACACTAGAGCTGCTGAAGACAAAACTAACTCCATCCTGGCCTAAACCAGGACACCATGAAAACCTGGAAAGTACTCCAGCTAACAAGGCTTTGAACACCTTGAATTTTAAATTAAAGAAAACCCAATGCCAAAGATGGCAGTTATTAGAGCAAATTGTCCTCACATCTCCAATTAACCCAGAGTACACTCATCACTGAGTCAAGGGAAGAGCATGTCCTCCTCATTAGTGCACCTTTTGCAAGAACTAGCATAATGCAGCCCAAAACCTGAGGAAAAATACCGTTTTTTTTCCCCTTGGTTCCATTTTAAAGTGTCGCTGCAGAAAGTGCTTTCCCTAAATGTCTTCCACCTTGTATGAATTTTCTTCTTTCTTCCCGCATCACAACATCCTTGGCTCCAAAGACACAACAAAGCTTGGATATCAAGAGTGGCCATTTGCCCCCAGCCTTTTTGTTCTTCTGATACAAAAATTACTATAAAGAAATTTTAAATGTATTTGTTATGCCAGTTTTACATAATTACCTGGAGTTCAAGCTGTGGAGGTCTGAAATAAGCTAGACAGAAGTGCAGGCAATTATGTACATGGCCCGTTCAGTTTTAAGCCCAAATTCATCTTGCAGTCAAGATGCCTGGTTACGAGTCCAAGCTCAGAAGCACATGTTCATGTCACGGTGAGATTTGGGACAGTTAGAGGGAAAGCCTGAGCTCGTCCAGATGCTCAGCACAGGCTCTGCCACATCTATCCTGCAGTGCAATTTGGCAGGACACCAGCCACCCACCAGACTCCTCTATCCCCTCCTTCTCAGGGCCTTCAAGGGATGTCGTATGGCCAATGGCAAGCAGACAAATTGGCCAGGGTCCTTCATAGAAGCCCTCTGTTATAATATGATATAATTCCTAGTCTAAGCCTGCATAATCTGTAAGAAGGGTACTGGTGGGAAACAGCCAGGACAAAAGCCAAGCTCCATATCCCAATTGCTTTTCCTGCTCACTGAGCAGCACTAGGGCAATTGAAAATGGTAAATCACAGACACTAAAGGAAAGTGTGAGTGTATGTTTGTGTTTGTAAGCAATTTTAGCTAATAACATGGATGTTCTTCCCCTTGTAACAATCCCACTTAAATAAGATATAATAAACATTACACTAAGAGCTACCAGCATCAGTTGTTACATTTAAAAGGTAATTGTGAAATGCTTCATGCAGGGTGCAGTAAGGTGGGGAAGGAGTTGTGGCTGCTGAGATACAAGCCGAGGGCAACGCAGATGTACCCCCGTGCCCAGATTCATGTCTGCAACCACACAGACCTGTGACCCTCTCAGGATTCACACCCCTGTCCCACACTACAGCTTCGCTATGTGCAGCAAGAGAATCTATATTACCTACCACATGGCGGTTTCATTTCGGCAGCCACATCAAGAGCTGTCTACCTGAGACGCTGCCCTCAGAGCCTGCCGCTCCTCTCTTCCTCTCAGTGGTGGCCACGACACCTGCGTGTCTGCCTTGCCAGACCTGGCTGTTTCACCTTCAGAAACCGTGTATCTTACTTCAGTTCTCCCATAAAGTCTATCTGTGAAGAGATGTTGGTGTTAAACTAAAAAAAGATCTGGTTTGTACAACTGAATTATGAGCGCCTGTGTCAGGGTATTCTCTCTCAGGCAAAGACAAGCCCACGTACAAAATGGGGTCTGGAAGTGAAGAGGAAAGCTTCAGCAGGCAGCCCTTGGCATCTAGCTAACATCAACTGAAAAGGACACAGCAAGTGTAGAATTTGAAAGCACCCAAAATATATGCTTTCCTGTGTTACTAGCACTTTAGATTATTGACAGATTTGTCAATCCAATTCCAGCATAGAGTCATTTTTGGTTTGAATTTATAGTTCTTTAGCTGCGGCTGTGGGAGACACCAATGCCACACGACAGAAGAGGCTGCTCCGAGGAGTGCAGAGCCAGCTTTCTCCGACTCCTGGTAATCCAGCCCTGATGTACAGCAATAGCACAGTCACACATGCTGAGTTTAAAAGGCTTAACTCTGTTATCTGGCAAATAAAAAGTTCTCTATATAAAATCAATTAAAATATTTCTGTTTATAAGGCCATCAACAGTGTAATTTTTTACGAAATCTAAGGTCTTGGCCTAGACGAGGATGGTGGTTTCTCTCTATAGGACAACAAATTTTTACCTTTTTCACTCTTAAAAATGCCATTAATGTTGCTAACGTCAGTGATGATGAACAGTATCAGACCTGAAGAGAAATCCACTGGTAAAGGGATGTAGACATGCCTGACACACAAACGTTTCTGAACCAAGAGACACAGAAAAAAACCTCACTGATTTCAACAGCACTTGGATCCAGCAAAGTAAGAATTGCTTGAAAGGAATTTGGGCCAAAAACATTAAAAAGCATTTTTCCAGACCAGAAAAGTATTCCTACACAAACAGCAAAACTACAACCACCCCTGTCCCATCCAACACATTCTGGGATACTCCTCTTCCTCCTGCAGAGCTGCGTACTTCCACAGAAAGCAGGAGATGGGACAGCACTGCAGCCACACCGGGGAATGTGAAATGGGGGCACAAACCACCCCACAGCAGGGCCAGAGGCAACAGATGGGTGGAGCAGCAAAGGCTGCTTTTTTTCTCTCCATCTTCAAGGCCTGATCCTTTGAATTCAAAGCCATTTGTGGGCACTCAGCATCACTGTGGATACTGTGGCTGTGTGCAGCTCTCTGATATGTTAACTTTTTCTAAGGCTGAGCTAAAGAAAAAGACATTTTCTTCAGTCCTAAGTCTCAGCATGCTTTGTGGATCCCCGCTGTAAAGAAACACTACCTAGAAAGCTCATTTCAAATTAAACTGCCATAAACTTGTCATTAATCTGAATATTTCAACCAGGAAATGTCCTCTCATAAAAAAAGTGTTAATAAGCAAATTGGGAACAGGTTCATTTTTACATGTCATCAAGTGCTTGGTTTTACATCTGCTTTGAAAGGCACAGTGCCGCCTGAAAGCACACCAAAAATTGCCACTTACGGATTTTCCATAGACTATTTCTTTCACACTCAGGGTTCTCCTAGTTCCAGGAGCAAGTCTGTATGTATACATGCTGTGACTGATACATATATGTGTGGTACAAGAAGTGCAGGCTCTTTTGATCACCAACAAAGGTAACAGCTGCAACCAGCACCCAAAATTGAAAGCATAAAGTGAGGTGGTGAACCCAAGCAAGCCACTGTTCCTCCTCTCTGTTTGTGTATAAGCTGGTGATATCTGAACCTCTCTTCTCCTTGGGATCGGTGGAAACAGTAGAATACTGATCAATATAAATGCTACAGAACTGTTACACTCTTCTATTTGAAAAAGAAATTATCTTATTTATTTGGCTATGTGTCACTCTATTTCCCAATCAGTGAATACCATTTAAGACAACTCTTCAGGCTTTAGAAACCACCCTTCAGGTGAAGCCGTAACGCTTCTCCGTCACAAGCACTCATGCTTGCTGTGCCTGAGTGAAGGGCACCTTCCTGACTGAAGGATGCCATATGGGCTGTCTCAAAATCAGACTTTTTTAAAGAAAATCCAAATTGCCAAGGAGTCCTGTGTGAAAATGTTCCTGCTTAAAATGTCAAGGTCCCCCTCTTCAGATCCCAGGACAGCCGGGAAAGCAGCTTCTCAGTGTTCCTCTGAAAGCCACACGAGCTGCCTGTAACACAAAACCTCCATCATCCTGTAACTTGTAAAAAAGATAGAAAGTAAGAGGGACTGGGAATAAAAAGCTGTCCACAAAGAGCAAAAATTCTTTGCCCTGTTCACCAGATCCTTTCACAAAGCTCCAGGAATGCTACTGAATCCTCAAAGGAAAAGGGAAGGAAGACTCAGGCCCCAAATGTGTTCCTGTGGCTGTAGCTCAGACTGCTTATCTTGTCCTATACTGACATCTCACCACACAGCTCCACAGGGTCAATGCTTATGCTAGTGTCAATGTTACACTGCAGGAATGGCCTTAGGGCCAAATCTGTTGTCTGTCTTGTTGACTCGTTGCTACAGTACCTTCTTTGCTGATCCTGTACGACTAGTATGGGGACTCAGACTCCTTCAGAATCTGCCTGCCGGTCCTACGCTGCTACAGTGGGCACAAGAGACACGAATAACATCGCAGCCCACCACAGCACCTCTTGGAAGGATTATTCATTTTCTCCTCCAGGCTTCTAGGCCATAAAGAAGATTCACAGGCCAAGGAGACTTCCCTTTACTGAGCTCAACATATTCCTGTTCGACACCAAGTCTACAGGCTCTGAATCTTCCTGTGGCCTGGGCAAGCGTCAATCACTGTCTCTTCCCTAGGCCTAGTTTCTAAGCACAGGCTCATCATGGTTTGCTCTGCAAAGCAGCGGGGCTCCAGAGCAAAACTACTCCATGCACAAGCACAGCAACTGCACCAGGGTGTGCAAGCTAGAGATGTCAAAATGCTTAGCTTGAAAACAATGTCTGGAGGGGACCAGAAGGGCCCTTAATGTGCTTTTTGTGAGCTGACGGGCCACAGGACAAAACATTACACTGCCCTGCCAGATTATTTAAAGTTCTCGGAGATAGCAGTAAAGGACAGGCCATTTCATAGCAGACTTTCTAATCAGATCGCAAGCTGGTCTATGAACTGGAAAGCTCAGAGAGAGTTTACAGTAATAGACATGAACAAGTCTTGCTGTTCTTTAGAGAAACCTTTCTCCCAGAGATGTGCAGGACAGACACTAGAGCTCTGCAGACTTGCAAGGTTAATTTACTGCTTTTCTTCTCTGATGCAGCTGAGCATGCGGGAACAGACATACTCCACAGCTTCAGGGCAAACATTAGCAATGTGTCTCTGAATCTGGTGCCTCTGCCAGGCTCTGCCTCACTTATAAATGGAGCAGTTCTTGTTTTAAATACTACACAAATCACACAGATCTTAGGCAAAAGGAAAGGGCAGAAATGTGATCGCTCTGACTAGAAGCTGACAAAGTTTTGGGATACAAAGGTTTGTAGTATAAGGCATATAAACTGGGAGATACATGCCAATATATATAGGCATGTATATAAATGAGCGTGGAACAAGCTTACAGCGAGCTTGCTTATGTTCACACTGTTCAGAGGGAAAAAGAATGAGATACTCGAATAGTTTGTGCGCTCAACACTTCTTAACTCCTTTCAAGCTCAGTTCACAAGAAGCTGAAACTCAGGAAAATCTTTTTGTTTCATATATGTGTGTGCATGTGCTTGTACAAACAGCACATCACACAAAGGTCTGCTCTTCCAGAGCAGTTAAGTTAGGCCCCTTCCTTCTTCAATTTACCGTTCCTTTCTAATTACAAACAGCAGTCATCAAACACAAGCAATGGGGGAGAAATATGTATTTTTATTTCTAATGCTAAGAAATGAAAGTCTAATTATGAACAACCCCAATAGGGATATAATGAAGCACAGTGGGTAAATATATCCATACTTCAGAGACAGAAAAACATATGCACATATCAAATAAGGAAAAAAATAATTCACTACAGCACGCGTAAGTACTTTATCAATCCTGTTTCCATTAAAACTAACTAACAGATACACATGGCCAAGAGGTGTTATGCAAAAGGGGAAGCACACAAAGATCCTGTGTGTTGGGAAAAAAATTGAGACATTCTATATATTATATATCATAAGGAAATTATCTGTGTCTCTCATGAACCTCTCAGAACAGGAGGCATGAGACTTCAAACTGTTCTGTTTGTCCCTAACTTTACCCTATTTTCTCCCCCAATTCCATTACCCTGTTTGTCTTGGAAATTCTTTCAGCTGTAAATGGTTGGAGACCAGGAATATAATCTGTTTGCCTTGTTCCTATAGTCTTCCTTACATATCTGTAGCTAGCCACCATTAGAGCCATGACCCTGAGCTGGGACAACCTTTTGTCTGATCTAGAAGCAATTACATAGAAAGAAGGACACATATTGGAATCAGAAATTCTATAAGTAAAAGCACATTGAAGGTACAACTTCTTAAGCCTGCTTCATATTATGATGAACTGTGTGCATACATCAACATCAAACACCGCTCAGTGTTTCAAACTGGATATTAAGACACACATAAAGACTGTATCACCCAAGTCTGAAGTGCAAAACTCCATTTGCCTGTGTTTATCTCTGAATACCCCACTTGCTGGAATTATGGTCTGTGGGAAAGCTGGTTTCATGCCAGCCTTGGACTTCTACCACAGACCTCACAGGATCTGCGCAGCCTCCTCCTGTCTCTGCAAGACACTGCAAGAGCTGGATTTGCTTGGTTGAGAGAGCACCCTGTGAAGGTTCTTGCAGAGACGGCATAGAACTAGCTATGCAATCTTGCTCTGCCAGGGATGTCCCTGCTTGGGCTGGGAGAATTATCTGAGAGGCTGTGTGGATTCAACTGCAATGGAAAGACTGTCTTCTGGACATCCTCCTACCTTCAGCCCTGGAACTCACCCTTCTCCTTGCCTACCTCTGCTTGTGTCAGAGTGTGCAACTCCCTACACAGTCATAAAAGTGGAATTGGTGTAATGAGTATTTCTGTAAAAAATATTGGAAATGTATTTTTCATATTCTTCTAGTGAAATTTAGCAGTTGGAAAAAAAGGGGGAAAGTCCTGTGTAGCCACAAGCCATTAACTGAAAATTATTAGCCAAAGAGAATTAGGAGTTGGAAATGAAAAGCTAGTTAATGACAGCTCCATTGCTTGCGCTTATATTTTGCTTTAGGCAACCAATTAATCCTTCTTTCTCAGTTACCTTATGTGGAAAATGTGGTAATATATCACTCACAAGCAGGCTTGGATACTGAATTAGGCTGTTTATTGCATGAGTGCCACAGCATGTTGTAAAAGTATTAGGAATGGTTATTATGTGAGAGAAAGGACTACTTAGAAAATGGTTACTTTGCTCTGAATTATGTCTTTACATCAAAGAGTCAGGACAACCTAGGGCCCATATTTATCAAGCACTCTGGCACTGTTCTCAGTGGAATCAAGTGTGACACAAAATTCTTCAAACTGTTAACAAGACATCTCTCTTCTGCGGGATCCCTAAGAGGTCAATGAGGAGTGTTGGAAGATTTCTGTGCAAGGTAAGGTGACGTAGCTAAAGGAAGTTAGCTAAAAGAGCAACAAGAAAAGCAGCCAATGGAAAATGCACTCAAGTATGTACAAATTTGTGTCACTGGCATAGTAATGCAAGTGGAATTTCGGAGATAGTCTGATCTGGTTGTTGCTGTCTTTAGAGTGACAGATAAACTATGGTCAATACAAAACCCCTGCATGGTAGGCAAGTGAAGGGCAAGCTTGAGACAGGGGTCAGAAAAGCACTTCAGAGGCCTGTTCATTACTGCCATGCTGTTGGACACAACCAGCTTTACCTCCCTGCCAGAAAAACCTATGATGAAAGTACCCTTCACCTGCTTTATAGAAAATCAGTTTATTGTAGTTAAGACTGCTCTTGGAAGTGATTTGATTAATCTGTCTGCCTTTGCACTAAAGTGGATGAGGAGCACTCCAAGTCCCTGTTCTGCTAGTTCAGGCATTGGAGCAGGAACCCTGAGGAGAAGGCCAGAGAGCAAATCCCATCTTAACCCAGGGCAGCGACTTTTGCAGTGACTGTCGAACAGCTGGCTGCATCACCAACTTGTTATTTCCGTGACATGTCTAAAATGGATGGGGCACATGAGACAGCTAAACAGATTAGGGGATAACTGCACTCAGGAAACACTTTATGATGGAACAAATGTTAGCTCATGCTATCTACCATTACGTTAACACAGCTTAGCTATAAGGGCTATTTCAAAGCATGTACATTGAGGTCAATCTCAAGCCTTACGTCAAAGTTCAGTCATCTTCTGATCAAAGGGAGAGTTGACCAATAGCATTTATGTAAATGTGTCACTGTTACCCCATTACAAAGCTGTGTTCTCCATCACGGTAGATAAGCTACGTTCTAGAGTAACATCATTCATTTAACCAATCCTGCTTTGTTCAGTGGGGCATCTCTAAGCAGGAAAGGTTCCCTGTAAGCGTTTGAAGAATCAAAGTCTAATACTGTTTTTCAGGTGTGCTCCTGCAAACAGGCTTTCTCAAAATCTCTTTTCTGACCAAGGTTTATGGAGCTAATCTAACTTTTCTGTTCCTCCTCCTTTACTGGAGGCAATGTCCTATCCTAACTGTCCCGCTTAATGGGGGAAGCAAAGCCTAACGTTCTTCCTCAGTTTGCTGATTCGGGGTCAGTTTCTCCTAACAAATTGCAGCTTCCGAGGCCCAGTGCCGTCAGAGGCATAGCTGTTAGCTCATCACTAACATTGAAAGTCTTTCTGCCATGCATTTTGCAGCCTTCATGGCTTTTTTTTAAGAGCAACCTCGGTGACTTTTGACATATTGGGTAAGAGGGGGTGGATGCAAAGGTAAACAATCGAACTGTGGGAGTTGCCAAATCAAACCCAAGGATGCCTGGCAGGGAGGTGAGCGAGGCAGAACAACTGTTCTGGGGCAACACTCAGAGCAGAGAGGTCTCCCTTACTCTGAGGCTTCAGCCTATCCTGAAGTAACTGGTTTTATCCTTCTTCATCCTAACAGCCATTAGAAAAAAAGTCTGCTTTGGTGCAAAACAGGCTATGCTCAGAGCTGCCTATTATCATGGCATTAGTTTTCTTCTCATTCTTTTGCATTGATATGGTTAAAAGAATTGTATTGAAAGCATAAAACATTGATCATTGCTGTCAACTTTGTAAACATTTTCACAATGTTTCTCTCCTTTGCCACTGTGTTTCTCTGAGATTTCCTATACATGAATAGAAGCTTTACCTTTTTTACTGCATTTTTGGGCTGGATTTGGCTCTGGTATGAACTCAGCAGAAGGGTCTGTTCTGCCATTTCTCATCACATAATCCCTTTTCTGTTCCTTTCCCACCCCATTTCCAGTATTTCGACCTCAGAGTGACAATTAAGAATAAATGTTAAAGAATTTGTTCTTACATAAAGGCATGACACACATGAGTAATGTGAGCATGGCACACACTTCTGAGTAATAATTTCAGCTTTAGCACTTGACTGCCACATGAGACAAGTTAGAAATACAAAAGAACTTCCTGCTCTGACAAAAGGAGGTTAGCTAGTCTGATTTTCTGGCATAAGTATTTAAAATTCATGAGTCTGTCCCTTCCCAAAAATGAGAATCTGGCTCAAAAACAATGAAATAATACAAGAAGTTGTTTGGAATTATTTTAATTTCCTATTTTTTAGACTCTACAATATATTCACATCATTTTCAGAGTTTTATCTGTCATCATGAGACATCTTTTTTTCCAAGAGCTGGGGCATTCTGAAAAGCAGCAAGTGATGTTAATGCTCGCACACACATGCAAATCATGCAAGTTAGCAACTCTGGGTAGGAATCCACAGCTCCTGATGGCACTAGCTGCTTCTGCTCATTCTGCAAATAAAGTCATCTGAATATTTTTAAAGAAGGTGGCTTTCTTCTTTTTCTTTTCCTGCCTGATATTTTTACACTATCATCCTGAGTGTCAAATCTTTTTTTGGTAAAAGCTGTTTCTGAGAGTTTATCCTGTCCTTAACTGAAGGAGTCCATCTTTTGCATTTTTTTTAAAACAGTTTGTTTTTTTCCCCCAAGAGTTCATTCAGGCCCCAGATAAAGGCAACAGAAGAAACAAACAAGGCACAGAATTTTAAGCAGCCTAGAAAAATCCCTTCTCTCCGTTAATTGAATAATCTCAGTTTTGATTGCATAATACCGCAACTGCCTGTTGGAATGTTCCAGGAGATACAAGGAATACATAATGAAAGAAGAGGAAAAGAAGTTCTTTCTAGCTTTTTTTATTTAGCGTATAAAAGCTCCAAAATGCAAAGTTTTCTCTTTTTTCCAAGTCACTTTTAAAGAGAAATTTCTGACCTTTAATCCTACAATTACAGCATGTTGTTAACTTAAGGTGGTTTAACCACTCGAGGTAAGAAGCTCTCCTCTGAATAGAAAAGAAAGCAGAAAAGAAGTCACTTGTTAGGCTACGAAAGGAAGCACAAAGAAAAGCATTACCCTCAGAGGAGTTCTGAACTTCATTTATACTGCCCTCCTAGAACACCGGAGAAGCAACACAAAGGTTTCTGAGCTTCTGAAACAGAAGGGCCCATATATTTCCCTCCTCATAGTTTTGTGCCCTAGGCAGAAGCTCCGAGGTCTACACTTCTCCCTTCTCAAAATCTGACAGTTCTCAAAATCCCTTTGTGAACTGATTACATTATGGAGTAGCAAGATCGAATCCTTTCTTAGCAAACTCTTTGAAACAGGCTCTGTCTTTTTTCAAACCTCTGCATTCTATGTAAAGCAAAAATCTACATGAAAGCACTTCATACAGGCCTTTTAAGTCTCACATTCTCAGCAGGAACCCTGCTGTTGTAGCATCCAACCCCTGTTCTCCATAGCTTGTTAATTTGCAGTGGTATTATGCTGTTTCTTTGCTGTACGGCCACTACATGTGGCAGACGTGGCTAGGTCCCAGAAGAGAAAGAGTATTGCTCTACTACAGGCACAGGAACGTGCTGCTACTCCCCAACAGCAACCCAATGCTGGGGGTCACCCCATCGTCGATCCCAGTTTGCCAGTTCCCTGTCCCTGACCTTTTTATCATTGGTTTATTGAATTGTGGACCTGTTCTCTAACCATGTGCTAGATATTAGCAGGAAAAACTGACGCGTTTCTTAATTTCTCTGGGTCATGGTGCTATCTTGTCTGAGCAAGACTGCCTCAGCAACATTTAACTGCTTTTCCTATCTCCAATGCTGGCTGGACCCTAATCATTTATTTGCCATGTGTGAGAAAACCACTGAAAGCTGACTCTCTCCGCAAGGTCCTAAAATGCCTGCACTGGCCTGCAGCCTAAGGAGAAGCCTTGGTTATGTCAGTACAGTACACACGGAGGACTGCATGGGTCTGAGCAGCTGCCCGACAGGAACCTGCACCTTCTTCACTCCTAACTGGATTACCTACTTTAAGTACATCCCTTGGGGGTGACCGTTAGGAACCTGTTTCTCACTCTTGACAACTCCTACGAACTTTAGGCCACATCCCACCATCTCCTTCATTGCCCTCTTTGTACACTGGCTACCCAGTGGTTTGGTGACTTTATGTTGGACAAACGTGTTGAAATCCGGAAGAGTACGGATTACTCTTAGCATAATCTCTCAAGAGTACCACAGTACTGCCCCAGGACATGAAACACAGAGACTGTTCTTACACTGATTTGCGATTTTCTTAAAGATACGGCCAGGGACTCGCTGTGCAGAGCCCACCCCCGGCAGCCCGGCGCTGCCAGCCCCCGCGCACCCACCGCTGCACCCCTCAGCCCCCAGCTCCGCGGGCAGCTCTCGCCCTCCCCTCCCAGCGCCTGCCGCCGACCCTGCCCGCCCAGGCCCGTTCTCCGCAGAGCAGGGCGCCAGGAAGGACCGGGGCCGGGAGCGGCGCCTCTGAGGCGCTTTGGCGGCCATTTCGCCGCGCCGCTCAGCCCCGCTCCCCGCAGCGGCGGGCGGGTGCTGGGCTCCTCACGGCGGCGGGAGGGGCAGGGGAGGCGACGCGGCGGCCCCTTCGTGCCCCTCTCCTCCCTCCTCCGGGGCGGGGCGGGGGCAGCGCTTGCGCGGTGGGGCTGGCGGCCTCCGAAAGTTTGGGGCCACGTGGGGCGCGGAGTAGGGCAGCGGTGGGGGCAGCCGTCCCGCAGACGCTCCGGGAGCCCCGCCGCGCTCGGCCGCTGCCTCCCCGCCCTCGCCATGGCCCCCGCCGAGATCCTCAGCGGCAAGATAGTCTCCGCGTAGGTACCCCGGGGCCGCCAGCCCTTCCCGCCGTGCGCCGGGCGCTGCGCAGGGCGGGAGTTTCCTCGGGCGGGGAGAGTCCGTGGGGAGCCGCGGGGACTTTTACCCCGCGGGACAGCCGCCGTCGGGAAGGGAACCAGTGCGGCTGGGGGGGTGTCCCGGGGGCCCCAGCCCTCCTGGCCGGGGGAGTGGGGCTGTGGTGGTCTTTGCTCTGGCTCTGCGGGGACGAAGCAGGTTTGAAGACACCGTAAAGCATTTTCACTACGTTGCAGTCAAAGCTCGCCGCTTCCTGGCTGGAAGCTATGGGAGTTATTAAGTGAAAGTAGTGTTAAAGATCTTCAGAAGAACGTAAAGTGCTGTCATGGCTGCGTGGCCCCCCTGAAACCCAGCGATGCATCTGCTTGGTTCTCGGGGGCAGCGTCCAGCATCAGTCCTGCAGAGCAGCTTGTGATGGCTCAGCATCTCTGTGCTGAGATGAGTGCCCAGGCAGGTGTGAAATTGCTAGCTGACTGACAGTTTTTTGAGTATTTAAGTGGTGCTGTTAGGAGGTTTTATGAGCAGGAGTTGGGAACGTGTGCTTTAGGTATGCTCTCTGTGTTCATACTGCACAGGCATTGATCATTCCTTTTTAAAGCAAAATAAATTAATCCATGTATTGGATGACATGAAGATGAATGTTCACAGGTGTCCTGCCAAAGCTATTTGAAACATTTGGCAGACCCTAGAGGAAGAGGCTTTCTTGTGCTTTTCAGCTTTTAGTTAGCTGGCAAGCCCGGAGTATAGGTGAGCCTGTGTTGTGTTTAGTTTGCTTATTTTTCCTGCTGCTATTATACATACACATCTGGTAAGAAAGTTAAATAAATTTGCCTAACTCTAGGAAAATGCAATGTTTAGCAAAGAGTAATGCTTCCATTATATTCTGTGCAAACAGGGTTTGGTACGTTCGTTGGGTACCTCCTGTCTATAACCAGGGAATTCAGACAGAAAGGGTAAATTAGAAATGGTCTAAAGTAATCTTGGAAAAGTTGTTAGACCCAGTCTTGGCTACTGCTACGTATGACAGGTCTACATCTAACTGACAGTGGAGCATTTCTGAAAAGTAGGCCTAATGTGTCTTGAATCTGAATATCCATGAAGAAAGGCTGCTTGCGTATTTTTACCTGGTAATTTTTGGGCCAATACCACTTGGGTATTGCAGTCTCTCTGTCTTCTGTGCTTCATTACACCTGATGCTTTTGGCAGTCTTGAAGCCAGCACACTTTGCAATGCCTATGTGTGGTGCTGGTGGTACTTACTGATTTGCCTGTTGCAGGTTTCCCTTTTCTGGCATAGAAAGTACTCCTGAAGTATTGTAGGTCCTTTCAAGCTACATGTTATTGCAATTTTAGAGTGACTAGAAATCTGGAAAGGTGCTAGCTTGGGTACAGTGAGTGTGTTTTGGAGGTATTCTGAGCATTCACATTAAAACTTCTAGCTTCCTTGACAGTGCATATTGCATCACTTACTTTAAATTTATAGATACAGTGGTGAATTTTTTTATTTCTGCTTGTTTTCTGTATTATAGTAGCAGCCGTTTTCAGAGATGAGGACCTTTGTGATGTGCAAATACGTGGGAAGAGGCATAAGCTTTTAATAGGCACATACAGGAGAAAGGACTGCTTAGTTTCCAGCACATCTCTAAGGTGTTTGGCTGAAGCTTGTCTTCCAAAGGCATCAAATCTTCACCTGAAGACGACACAAAATGGAAAGATAATTGCAGCTGTACAGCTGTCCTCCTTCAGTACCTTTATTTCTGCTGTATTTATGTCCAGTATAGCAAAACCATCGTGTGCTCTGCAGGAATGGGCCTTACATAGTTCTGCTTTTTCCTAGTGGAGTACTTGAAGGAGGCATGAGGAAATGGGCTATCCGCCCTGCAGATACCTGTCCCTTTCTTCCAGACCCTCTAGAGAAGCGCTGGTCCAGAGGATTCTCATTGTCCAGAGTTCTCCTCCAGGCCAAGAGCCTGGCAGCAGCAGAACAAGCGATAGGCATGTGATTTTTCTAGGAATTTTCAACTGAATTGCCTGTTGTAGAAAGGGAATGTTTCTGACTTTACATCAACTGCAAAATCTTTTCAGTTACTATCTTGTAGGGAGTGTTTTTTGTTACTTTATCCTTTAATTGAGAAAAGTGTTTGTTTGTCAGTCAGTCAAATATTAACAAATGAGGTGAATCAATCAAGTAGTGTTCCAGCTACGTAATTCTGGGTTTCTGTGTGTGTTTTAAATCAAAACTCATAAGTATTGTGAACTTTATTCTCCTGCCAACAAGCACCCCTTCCCCAAAAAGATGTGAAAAAAATACCTAATTCAGAGTCATGCCAGTTATTTAAACAAAAATCAAGTAGATAGCGGCATTCTTATTTTTGTGAAACATGTAAAGAGAATAAATACTTTGAGAGAGCGAGCTTCCTTGTCTCTATGAATAAGGAAAACTTGAGGAGGAGCTAAAGCTAGTTCACACCTAGAAAGTCTTGGAAGGCTCAGAAGAGGTACAAAGGAAAATAGACATTTTCAGTGGCTTTGAATATTACCTGTGAAGATAGTAATGTGGTTATGTTGTGCACGGGAAGGAGAACATACAGGGCAGCAGACATCGTTGTGTGTGTAGGATTTTGGTGTTTTAAGTTAATGCTTCTCTCACTAAGGCTGCTTCTTTCAGTAGAAACAAACTCTTATACCTGGACAGTCTGTGAAAGATATTAAATGTTGGATGGGTTATGTGTCAGTCTGAGCTGACTAGTTATCTCAGAGTGGCTTTCCTCTGCTTCTCTGAGTGGCTGTTTAGTAACTCACCCTTAGAATTTGACGCGAGTTAAATTTGCCTCATTGGTAAATGAGTTGCAAAGGATGAGTTATTGTGTAACAGTACAGTAAACAAATGGCTAATAAGAGGCAGAGAAACAGTGCTTTAAGTATGCAGAATATGGAGGGTTGGAGGGAATCAAAATACAGTATTCTCAACCTTTTGTTACTAGTATTCCCTTAAAATAAAACATACCGTTTCTCTGTCTGAAATAGATACTCAGAGCAAAACATTGTAGTGACCCTTATTTACAGCTTATGCGCGCTGCAGTGAGTGATGTGTTCAGTCGTTATCATCTGAAGTAGCCCAGGTTTGGAAACCCCTGGCTTGGCCTGAATTGGTTGATAGCACCAGGAATGGACCGACATTCCTGGTCTGGATGAGTGGCTGATGAGTTGTGATGGCAGGGAAGACTTAACACCCCTCCCAGCCCTAGCGATGGGCCAGGTAGTGCTTTGAGTTTAAAGTACCATTAAAGTACCAGATACAGCGATGATCAGGCTCAGCTTATAACTGGAGGTAACAGTGCAGTAACACCAACTCTTCAGCTTCTTCAGACTGGGCCTCAAGAGTTTTTTGGAGTTCCCATTGAAACTCCAGCTAAATCTAGTCTGAACGGAAAAAATTCCCCGATCTGTGAGATCTCATTTACCAGATCCTGCCCAGAATGTTTCAGGCATGCACCAAAGGGTACCACACTGTAGATGTGCTAAGTTAAAGTGAACTGTGTGGTCCAGTACCTCTCAGTGCCACCAAGCAGCCCCAAATATGAGCAAGAACCCCTTGTGTTAGGTGCTGTACAGACACAGAATTAAAAAAATGGGACCCTGCTCCGAAGAGGTTATACACTGGGAGAAAACATTGTCTGGTGGACAACAGGGCCACAGTGCTGTGATCTGTGCACATCAGCACCAGGTTACATGGAAAGGGGGAGTCCTAAGGGAAAGAATGCGTAGGGGACTGCCATGTCCCCTTTGTGGAAAGAAGAAAACGTTGATATCACTCTTTGTGAAGACAGACCGTTGTAAATATGGCCTGGAGTATTGTCTGAAGTGCTTGCAGCCCCACAAACGTGATTTGAGTCCTTACCTATTTCTGTTGTGTTATCCTCTGATGAAATCACCTGATAGTTGGCTGTTGTATGTGGCAGCCATTTTGGGATACAGACCTGATTGGTGTGATTGACATTGCAGCATGGGAAGCTGGTCATGCCAGTTCATAGTATTGAAACTCATGTTTGGGTCAAACTCTTCTGTGTAAGTTTTAAAGACTCAGCTTTATGTGAAACTTAAACTCTTTTGTTTTGTTGGCAGCCAGCCACATTTGACAAGTTCCTCAAATGCTGCCCATCCCAATCCCTACGGATGATTGCTTCTTCAGCTGAGCTGTTTTGTGCCCTCATTGGACTAGTGTTCTGGACATGATGAAAAAGCCTGTAAAAAAGCAAAAGCATCTTCTTGTATTTATCTGGCCTGAAGAGTGCTCAGACAAGTATGTGAGCTGA
This sequence comes from Phoenicopterus ruber ruber, assembly GCA_009819775.1. Classification (NCBI taxonomy): domain Eukaryota; kingdom Metazoa; phylum Chordata; class Aves; order Phoenicopteriformes; family Phoenicopteridae; genus Phoenicopterus; species Phoenicopterus ruber. The sequence continues at coordinate 9,163,586 of CM020219.1, forward strand.
CGCAACCATAAGGGTGGTTAAAAACTGCAGGAGTGTGGAAGTGGTAGAAAGAAGCAGGCAGTTCCCCTGTGAGACAATGACAGTGTGCCAGGATCATGCAGTGGTAGGGCAGGAGACTTGCAAACAGATTCCAGCTCTGTTCTCTGTCTTCCCTCAGCTGGAGCCATCCGTTGAATTACCAGCAGATATACTTTCCCAAGGCAGTTCCCGTCCCAGTGCCACTCCTTTGGGACAGCCAACCTGTGACTCCCTTCGGGAGAGGCTCCTTTCTGCCTCTTCTTTGGGGCGCCAGTAGGGTTTTCTGTGTCACGCTTACTTGCAGCCTCTTCACAGTATTTGAAGATAAAGCAGTTGTCCTGCTAGCTAGGACATGGTGCCGTGGAGGTTTGCAGTGTGGAGAGAGCTTCCCCTTCTCCAGTTTTGTTTTTCTTCTCATGGGGGCAATAGAAAGTGAGCAGTGGCAGTGCTGCAGGCTCTAAGGAGGAATGGCTACAGGGACAACAGCCCTGACCAAGATCGTGCAGGACCTGGGGAGGACCATCAGCCTTATACAGCCATTTCTGGAGGGCTGCAGCAAGAGCACTTCTGATGTACGTTTCTGAAACTTTTGGGAAATCTGTGATCCAGGCAGTGAGGCCAAACCTTCCTCTTCGGGGGCAGGCCTCTTCTAGAGCATCATTGTCTCTGAAGGAGGTGTTTGCCAGGTCATACATTTGGCCATATTCGCATAGACCCAGTGCCCTATTACCCAGAGAAGGGACAGAAACACATCCTGGGGTCATCTTCAGTATGGTGGTGTGTGAGCTCACACCACAGCCACCTGTGCCATTGCATGTCTATAAATCCCACAGGTGTAGTGGTGGGGTCTGCCTGAGGAGGCACTAGCATGGGAGCTGTGCATCTCTCTCCATTTGCAACAGGGCTGAAGGAGTGTGGTTTGTCCTTTGCTGGTCTGGGAAATTCACTTAATAAATTTAAATTCAGCTCACCGCTGCAGTCTAGAGAAAGGAAGGCTAACAGGTTTTTTAATCTTTGGAGCTGGCTTTTGCACTGTGTGCTTAGAGCCGTGTGCTGTCCTTAACCTGTGTGGACCCTGGACCCTTGTTTGCAGTGTGAGTTTGTTTGTGGAAGAGTGTGTGGGCACAGGAGGGGTCTTAGCGTCAGAGGGAAGGCTTTTGGAGAAACAGCCACGTACAATTGCAAATTTGTTTGAAGACTTAAAAGTGTTTTCATACAACTAATAAAAAATGTGATTTATCAATATGAACTTTTATCTTTGTGAAGACCTGAAGTCCACAATAGAATTCTGTAAACTGTATCACTAAATAGCTGCTGGCTTGCAAAGTTTATTTAGTAATGTATTTGTAAGTCTGCAGAGTTAAAATAAGGATTTTAAAATCTTTTTTCCTTAATTTTCTCTCAAACCCTTGTACCTGTGGCTTTTCTGGTAACTAGAGAGCAGTGGTAGTTAACACTAGGTGGCTGTCTAACAAGTAATTTCTTGATTTAAGGCTCCTAAAGCAAATCAGCTCTGGCAGCACGACTTTGTGTGTTTGTGCATGTTACCTTTCTTCTGTAGCTGAAGGGGAAGTGAGCTAGTGCCTAATTACAGAAAATTACAGCAATATAATACGTTAACAGTCATGGCTGCTGGGGGTGAAAGGATGGCACAGCCCTGCTTCATAGAGGACAGAGGGGAAACTAGACCCTTGGGTGGGCCTGGTTCTGCTCCACTGAGAAGACTGGATTAAAAGTAAAACCCAGACATGAGACCCTTTCCAGTTGGCTGTCCCTTATGAGGGCTTTACTGTGTCATAAATTATGATACATTTGTTTGCATTTCTTTTTGTTTGTGGACCACAAACCAGCGCTGTGCCTTCCTTACTGAACACCGGAGGCTGTTCTCAGAAATAGCTCCCTCGAAGAGCTGGCCCGCAGCACCCTCTCAGAGGCCACGCACAGTGGCTTTCTGACGCTCCTTGCAATCGCTGCGTTGTTGTTACAGGCTGCTCGTGAGCTCGGGCCCTGTTATGTCTGCAGCTGTAGATTTGTAAGCCCCCCTTCCCTAGTGGCTTACAACTGGAGTGTAAGGAGAGGCAGTTTTTGCCACCCAGCAGATGAACTTTTGTTGCTTCAGCATGAAGAATTGCTAGGACAAAGCTGATGAGTTCGGAAAACAGTGTCATAGCAAGCCAGTCTTAGTGTCAAGTCTTTTACAGAGGTGATAGCTAAAGGAAGCCTAGGAACTACTATTTCTTAAGTAAGGTTGAAAACAACCTCTTTTACTGAAGCTTGTTAAGAGACTTTGAACAGCTTGGCCAGGCACAAACACCTACAAATACTCTGAATCCTCTCCTCGGGTGCAGCAGAGCTCTGACTACATGATTCGGGATGCAGCAGGAGAGATGCATGATTTGGGACAGAGCAGGAGGCCGTGTGATTCCCCTGAGATGGGACTTAGAACGGCTTCAGGGCTGCTTCTGGCTGGGCCAGCTGCAATCATCCCCTGGGATCAGTGCTGTTGGGTTGCAGCAGAGCCATGTGCTGCTCCCATTTCCCTTTCTTCTTGCCTCTGGCATTTCTGATTTGGAGCTCATAGTTGCAGGGTAGAGTTGGCTTCACTGGCTATCTGTCAACCTGGAATTTCCCTGTATGGCAGGAATCACAGCCTCCCAGCTGGCATCAGCTACTTACTCTATCCCCATACCCTTCCTGTTCGCATTGTTAATGAACTGGCACCAACAGCACCTCCTCCAGTCTGGGAAGTCTGGTTCTGCTTGGGAAGTAGCAGACCTTGTGATAGTGATTTGAGGGTAGATGAACACAAGGGGAGACCATCTGGTTTTTAAATGGTAGGGTGTTTGGAGCAGGGTAGATTTGCTAAGTGTGGTGGTAGTGCCTTCTCATCTCTTTGAGAATAGTGGGTGTCCGTGGGCTGGACATCACGTGGAGGAGGACAGACCTGTCAAGTCTCCAGTGTCCTGCGAGGTTTGCTTACCTGGCTTTTGCCTCTGACTATCTCCTACATTTGCAGTGAAGTACCACAGCCTCCTTCCAGCGCCACAAGCCCGTGAGATGGGCACGACTGGTCAGCTCTTTTCTCTGAATCCCAGCTGCCTCTGGTGAGGAGACAGAGCAGTGGTGCTGGGTCTGCAGCTAGGCTTTTGGCAGAATTTCAAATTTGAAAGAGCACGTTAGGCCTGGCACCAGGACCTCTTCCCCACCACCTTCCCTGGTGAAGGATCATGCCCATGGGGCCAGACAGTGGTTGAGAAATTAAAGAGGAGTGCAAGCCTGGGGAGGGTGGTGACAGTGGCTTTTGAGCTGTCTGTGGACAATTTATCAGTGATGGGTACTTGTTATCTCTAAAACATTGCATAGTAAACTGGGTATGAGTTGACATCTGAGCTAGATTAGCTAATCAGTGAATCCTCTCATGATTCCATTTCAAAGTTGTGTTTTAATAATTGTATCCTTAAACTTGCCTTCACTGAATAGTTGACCTGAGCTGTGTACCAGGGTTTAGCTAATTTTCCTCACTGCTTCACCTCTGTCCACCTCTCATTTTCCTTCCTGCTCCCATGGAAAAATCTTGGCCTTGTGTGGAATCCCTTGGGCCGGGGCATTTTCTCGCGTGCCTGTTGGCAAGCACAGAAGCAGACTGGAGGCAGGTAGGTGGGTGTAGGACTGCAGCCTATCCAGCCTGGGTTAGGCCAAGCAGGCAGGAAGTAGAAACACATAGTGTTGACCAACTGTAGATGAGCTGTATCTTTGGGTACCTCCTGTTTATTTAGCCGTTTTCCATTGTAGATTCATCATCCTTTACCAGGACAGCATGTGTGACGGTGTTGACTGGTGCCTGTGGAAGACAGGTAGATTTGGTACAGCATATGTAGAAAGAGGATTTGCCTTTGAGTAGGGGGTTTGAAATCCCAGGAATTTCCATGCCAAATTTTGTACTTCTGTTGGTTTTTTTTTACCCTTGTATCCTATGAGACCATGAAGAGGAGGGTGAAGAAGCACAATGTGGACTTTAAAAAAAAAAAAAAAGAAGGTTTTAAATAAGTTTGAATGAAACTTCCAAAGTGCCTTAGTGATTCACGAACGTTAATCATATTTGGAGATTGCTGGGACTTGTGTACTCAAGGCATAAGTATGTGTTTGCCAGTCTGCCCATCTGTCGTCTTTTCAACTCCTCACTTATCACTATATGAGAATTCAGCCCCTTGATTAACTTCTACCTTGTTTTTTTTTTTTCCCCTCTTTAGACAAGTGAGAGAGAGACTAAAGAAGCAAGTTGTTGAGATGAAAGAGAAATTTCCAGGCTTCACACCAGGACTCGCAATTTTGCAGGTATTGTTTTCTTTAATGACAGCTACAGAAAATCTGTGTTGCTTTGCAATGGTAAGTGCACAGCTGATGAGCTTCATCAAAGCTGCCTTGCAATGGTAATGTTTTATAAGGAACAGAAGAACAGAGTTCCCTGTGGGATGGTAGCACAGTTCTGGGATGTCTTTTTCTCAAGTACTGGGGCCCAGAAACATTTTGGGGGTTTGGGGTTGTTTTTTTTTTTTCTTTCATCAGACCCTTGCAGTTCTGTTTGAGCGTTGTGTTTGTGAAATGGTGAAAGTAGGCTTCTTGCCTATTAAGAGGAAGCAGTGCTTGTAGACTCTATTCCAAGTCCCTGCATTTGTGTGAGCCCCAAAGCCTGTCGGCTTTGAGACGTGTTTGTACCAGAAGTCTTTGACATGGGGTGTTTGTTAAGGGATTTGGTCTGCTGTTACGTCAGAACGTGGAGAGAGAAGGAGGGCAGGGTGAGAGGGAAAAAATCCAACCAAAACCGCCTTTGGCCAAGAAGACTTTGAGTGCAGGGGATGGAACAAAATCCCATTGCTGAATTTGATGTCTGTCAGAAGTGTGAGTAAGTCCTAGAGTCTACACAGAAACGCTTGCGAAGAAGAAAAGCACTCATCAGTACAGGGTTTTGGCCTGTGTTTGGCAGAGTTAAGGTGTTATTTTTTTTTCCTTGCAGCTATAAAAAATGGAAATTCTTTGTGCTTAGATCAGAAGGTGATTAGCAGTAGCAAGTGTCATGTACCAGGAAGGAACTGTGTGGCCACAAAGGATTGATGGACTGTATGTGGCTGCGTAGAGAAGTGGCTTCTGTCCTTGATTCAGTATTTTGGGCTCCTGAAGAGCTCTTGGTGCCTGTCTCTGGATTCCAGTACTAAGACCACTATAGTACACGAAGACCATGCTTCTCTTCAATGCCAGGAACAAATTTGTTTGTGGTTTTTTTTTTTTTCTGGTTTTCTTTTCCATTAGCTTTAAGAAGATCATTTGTACAGAAGACTTGTCATCAGGTGTTTAGAAGGGAGGAGGAAGGTCTTTTATTTAAAATTTAGTAAGGGATGCTTTGATGGGAGTTGCTGAACTGCTGACCTTGTAAATTGTCTTCAAAAATTGCTGTCTTGTAGTGTTACTGGATTTTTTTTCTTGGTTGGCCTGCGTTCTCTTTAATTCTGGGTTATCTCAGAGTCCTTTACAACCTATTTGCTCTTTGGCTCTCTGACACTTTTGTAAGCTACCAAACAGTCTGGGCTTGGAGTTCATCTCCTAATACTGATATTCTCAGCTGTCTATTTTTCAGTTAAGCTAGGACAATTAGCTGTTTCTGATATGTAGCACCCCACACAATATGTGCTCTTGGGAGGTAGCTGGTGTCCTCTGAGCTCAAAGAATAAATCAGTTAATCTTTGAGTTTTTTGTCCTGTAGTCAGGAGTGTCCTCTTTTGCACAATATATGTGATCTGTTTGCTGACATCTCCTGATGCCCACACTCTTCCTTCTTTTCTGCCCTGTATGAGGCATACCTTTTCCTAAACCTGGCAGACTTTAAAGGGGAGACAGCCCCTTTGTCTAACCCTAGGGAAGAACCGGTGTATGCTGGGTGATCAGGTAATGCAGTCACCCCTGCAGCTTGTAATCTGTGTGAGAACCAGGGATAGCTTCCAAGTACCAGGGAACGGGGTTTCAAGAGTTTGCTTATCAGCTTTTCCTTATTTGCCCCTCATTTTCTTATGGTTACAGGGAGTATTACCTTTAACAAAACACACTGAATGATGCAAGCAGTCTTCTGAAATGCAGTTGTACTGTAAGCACCCAATACTGCCAAAAACTACAGGCATTCGTTCTACTTGCTGCTTTCTCCTTGTGCGTCCCTTTGTTCTTGTTTTGTTGTTTTTTGTTTGGCAGGAAAATTCTCAGGGTTCAAACCAGCAGTGGAAGAAATCTCTCTGTTGAGGCACACGTATGTGCACAAAATTAAGATTCCTGGGTATCAAAGAGGCCCAACTTTTCTGAAAGCCTTAATCAGATAATTGAATGTTATCAGCACCTGCTGATCATGTTAATTAGCTAGAGATTTAACTTTCTCAGATGAGATGGCAGGCAGTATTTTCTGCTTTGGAGAGCACTGTGTTTCTAAGGTTTTTCAACAGGTGTAAATGGTGTTTATGCAGGAGATCAGACAACTTGTCTTTAGCTACCTCTTACTTGAAAGAACACTTTCCTGTTAGCTCCAGCGACTTATAGCCTCTATCAGTATGTTTTACAGTTATTCAAGAATACCTGTCTCCTTGGTGTAGCTCAAAGGAAGCCAAGGAAGCTAAGGGTTAAGCCCATCTCAGCCTGTGACTGGGTCTCTATTCTGCAGTGTGACTCAACTGTCTTTTCATCCTTAGGTTGGAAATCGGGATGATTCGAACCTCTACATTAGTATGAAGCTGAAGGCTGCTGCTGAGGTAATGCCCAAACTCTTAATATTTCTTTTTACTCTCCTACAGTAGGTCAAATCTGAATATGAAAAAACAGATGCAAATCAAATAGTTTTGTCTAAGCTTTGCCTGTATTGGAGAAACCAGTGTTGGCCTGAATTCCTTGTTATAAGGAAGCAGTATAGGTGTGTAACCTGACACTTAGCCAAGTGGGGTAACAACAGCGTGGGTTGGTGCCACTTTTTATGTGATCATCTCCTAGATTATGTATGTCCAAAGTGCTGATGCTCTCCTGAGCTGTGGCCATGCACTTATCTTCCCTGAATGTCTTGTACCTGCAGCTGCCTTGCATCTGTCACCGAGTGGTACATTACGTGCTACGTGGGGGCTGGGAACGTAGATGAGTCCCTGTTTCCCTAGGTGATAGCTGGCATCTTCTCTGCTGGCATTTCAAGGCAGTATGCTGTCAAGCCAAGATGATGTTGTTCATGTCAAAAGGTGAATAGGACAGTTGAAGTATGGACCAATCTAGGTAGGCAAAGCACTAACCTTTCTTCTTCTTTCATTGATGGTATTTCCAAATAATAGGACTGTAGCCACAGGAACAGGAGATAGACCTGGGAAATGTGACAGAATGTAGCTGTGGCTGGGCTGGACTGAGAGAATAGCCAGATCAATCTTTGGTGTCAATTCAGAAATCAGATAATTTGTTCTCAGATAATATATTCTCATTTGCAGATTGGGATCAGTGCCAATCACATAAAACTGCCAAACACAGCAACAGAAGCCGACGTAAGTAATATAGCCAATAATGAAAAAATACATAACTTTGGTTTTGAGCTCTAGAGATGAACTTATATTTGCCCTCTCATTTTATAAAAAAAGACTGCTTGCCCATAGATATTAACTCATGAAAAAAGAACTGGAACCTGCTGAGTTTTTTTTACTTTTGAAGGAAAACTAAAACACTACAGTGTAAAATGTAGAGACTGTAACAGGTATTTTTCTCAACATAAAAAGTGTGAGTCATTTATACTCTTGGGTGGAAAAACTAAACATATTGTGTGTATCTTTTAATCCAGGTAGCATTGTGCTTTTTCCTTTACATCAGTCATATTTCAGTTTATCGGCCATTAGGTTTTTGGTCTTTACTTGTTCTAGGTCCTGAAGTGCATTGCCTCTTTGAATGGAGACCCAGCTGTTCATGGCTTTATAGTGCAGCTGCCACTTGACTCTGATAAACCCATCAATACAGAAAAAATAACCAATGCTGTTGCACCTGAGAAGGATGTAGATGGGTAAACCGACTTCACCCCTGGAGAGCATGGCAGCTACTCCAAAAAGAAACCTTTTTTTTTTTTTCTTTTGAATGGTGATCATGAGGCTGGGAATCTTACTTGGCCTTTATTCTTTCAAAATACAGCTTAAGTAGCATCAATGCTGGGAAACTCTCTAGAGGGGACCTTGGAGACTGCTTTATTCCCTGTACGCCAAAAGGATGCATGGAACTTATCAGGCAGACAGGTAAGGAGGTTTCCATCCATTATTCATGAGTGCAGTAGTCTTCAATAAGAGGAGAAATTATGCACCTGGCAAGGCTGTGCTTCACATTGAAACTTTTGTTGAGATGCTGTATTTCATCTCTGCCTTTTCAGATAGTAAAAGAACTAGTTTTAAAATGATCCTTCCTTCCTCCCTCCCAACTCCAATTCTCTGTCACACACAACCCAGAAGAAAAATAGTATCCTGAAGTATCAGAGCCAGACTTAAACTGACCAAAAGACTCCAGAGCTGTTTGAGTTAGTTTGTACTAGGTTGCCCAATGACCTATTTTTACTTTCTTCTAACTTTCTGTGGTGCAGGCATCCAAGTTGCAGGGAAAAGAGCTGTAGTGGTTGGTCGCAGTAAGATTGTTGGCTCTCCCATGCATGACCTGCTGCTCTGGAATCATGCAACGGTAACCACTTGCCATTCAAAGACTTCAACGCTGGCTGAGGAGGTAAGGACAGGATGGATGCATGAGGCTGTAGTTATCTGCTGCAAACCAGTGCGGCCTGCTGCACGTTGCTCCTTGGTGTATTACTACTCTAAGTCATTGGGTCTAGGTTGTCTCATCTGAAACAGGTTCCCAGTCCTGTTCATTGGATGGTTGTGTAAATACTTCTGCTGGAATAGAATCCTGATTATTTTTGTTCCTTAACTAGAGGGGTTTAATTATAAAAATAAAATTATTATTTTTGTTTTCTTTGGGCAAGTGCTGAGAATTTAATCATCCCTTCCTAATCTCCAGGTAGTGGCCTGCAAGACCGCATGTGTGTTTGTTTGTTTGTTTTTCTGAAAAGGGTCTTTTGCTTTAATGGCTGGGAAATGCTAGACCAAATGTTTTCTCCAGGGTTTTGGGTTTTTTTTCCAGTCTATTTTCTATGACTGGAAGTTGGTACCATTCTCCTCTTTAGCAGTGAGAGTGACAGAAATAGTGTGTTGCTGTGCTGCCACCTACTTGGATTTCGTAGAGCAATCAACACTGCCAGGCTCTGTAGGCAAGTATTAAAGCTGAGAAGGGGGTAGGTGTATTTGAATATAACTCACAAAGAAGATCAGAAACACTGCAATGCTTCATGCTGTTAACTTGCTGTTCAATAAGACTGTCATTAGGTTGATTAACAATTGAAGTGCTAATTCTTAATGAAATCTTAAAAATAGTTTATCTTCCTTGAAGATTAAAAGAAAAAATTCCAAGGGATAGCAGCTTCCTAAGCAAACATGAATGAAGCAGTGCAGGAACTGACAAAGAGCTTTAGTCAGAGTCTCTAGCACCAGTTTTGTGACCAGATCTGTCAAATTTACTGAGTACTGTTTGAATAAATATTAGTGCTGAATTACAATCAACTTTCCCTGGAGCTGCATGTTGCACAGTCCTGGATATAAAAACCACAAGACAGTGCTGCCACAAGTGAAGTGCTGCTTAGAGTTCTGTGCAGGGGTTGTTCTTGGCTGCTCTCTGATGAGTGCTGGGTATATTTCTAGCATCGAAAAGAGCAGCTGAATATGCAGGGATATTTGAAGGGAGGAAGATAAGAATATGGAGAAGGCTTTAATTTTATCTAAAAGTAGTCTGTGTGATCCACTTGGGAATCATGGAGGAGTTCAAAGGAGGTTGTGAAGTGTTGACTAGCAATAGTTCAGGGTAGGAATGTGAAAATAGGCCATAATTTCTGGCTGCAGGAATTTATCCTTGCCAAGGAACTGCTAGCTACCTTTAATTGCTGATGATGCCCTTCCATCCCTCTGATGGCAATGGGTGAGCATGCAGTTACACTGCAATTGAAGCTGATCTAAGTTGCTGCTGAAGCAGCTCTGTGTTTTTCCACTGCCGGTGTGATACAGAGTTGTTTATTTGGCTTTTTTTATAGGTTGCTAAAGCTGATATCCTGGTGGTTGCAGCTGGTAAAGCTGAAATGGTAAAAGGTGAATGGATCAAACCTGGTGCAATCGTAATAGACTGTGGAATTAACCATGTGCCAGGTGCGTGGGTAATGTATAAGAGTGGGGATGTGTTTATTTGTATATAAATGCAGTTGCTAAGTAAGTACATGGAAACTGTTTCCTTGGTGTTTCTAGTCAATGTGGACTTCTTTCTCTTTTAAGTCTGTCTTAGGTAATGATGGCAACCTCTGAAGGTACCAGAATAAAAAAAGGTTGGTCTGAAGTACTGTCCTAAAGCAGATCAATGGCAGTTTTGTTTCTGCCTTCAGTGAGGCTGATGATCAGTAGAGGAAAGAAGAGGCCTAGGAAATATTACAACAGAATATCCATGTAATTTGCCACAACTACATAGTAGAGTCTTGCTGTTGTTGTCACTTGTGAGCATGCAGCTTTGGTGTCATTACTTTGCAGTTAGAGCTGATTAAGCTGTTCTATTTGAAATACATAAATGGCAAGCAGTCTCTTAAAGTAGCTGTGGATTTGTTGACTCACAACATTAACTTTTTAGGCTTGAATGGCTGTTATCTTGAAACAAAGCAGCTTCTGCAAGAGTATTGGTGACAATGGCTCTGGCATAGAATAAAGTGCTTGAACATAATGGATTTTAGGGTAAGGTTTCACTTAGCTACTCCTTCCTTTTAAAGGAGGAACAGACAGTCTGGCAATTTCTGTTTTCATCTCATTTTAAATCCAAATTACAGATATTGAATGATATGGAAAATTAGTCACCATCCAACTATCTCTGTGCAACACCCACAGGGCTTTTAAAAGGTAGTTTTCATAATTAATCAGTCATTTTGTTGCCATTATTTAATGGAATGTAAAGAAATTTCTGTTCAGCAGTCTTGTTCCTCAGAGATGACATTGAGTTGCATTTAAAAACATTAGTCCTCTGTCTAATTAAAATTAAAAAGTCATCTGCTGTTGCTGTTTGTTGCTCAATGTATTTGTGCCAAGCTACCCAAACTTAGGCAATTTGCCAAAACCCACAGGGTCGCTGCTGATTTGCATGGAGCAGAATGGCTTGGAGTCTCCCCCACTAACATGTTGCAAATAAAACTACCATTGTGTTTCTGACATATGGTTGTTATGACCTTTTTTCAGGCTTGATGGGAACTGCACCTCTGAGGACACATCCCTGTTTCTTTGCAATTAGTCTGCCTTAGGCAGTGCACTGAGATCTGAGCTTCTTGTACACTCAGCCTACTCCGTGTTACATGGCAATACACTTAATGGCATTGTGCGACTCAGTAATCAGGGCTTGGTAGAGTACCATGGAAATTGTCAGATTTCAAAATGATGGATGCCACAGGCTTTTCTGTGGTTTTCTGAAGCTGCTGAGTTTTCCTGCCTCTTTCTTCCCTTCTCATAGGTTGCGAAAAAGTTTTCAGATGAATCTTTTGGGAAATCAGTGCCAGAATTGTGGGAATTGCAATGCTACAGAGACAGCGGCAGCTAGTTTGTGAGCTTCTACAGCTACATCACTGTACTGATGGAGTATTGCTGCTAGCTGTGATGGTGCTCTGAACATGGCAGGGGGAGAAATAGCACAGTTGCCACACATCTTACCATAGCTTCAGCTAGGTGCCTCCTAGGTGTAGATGTGAGTTGCAGCTGGAGGACATGACAATCTCTAGATATACCTATACTTTGCAAGTCGGGGTGCCCTATACAGGCAAATCCCAATATGATTTGACATATCAGGACATTAACTTCATGCAGGCTTGCCAAGTTGGAGTTAAAAATAGTTATAGCCATGTAGCGCCATGCAAATACAGCTGTTGTGCTTCTGAATGGAGGGTGGCCTGTGTAGTCCCAAGACTGCCAGTTTGGAGGCTACAATAGGCAGTTTAGGCACATCTGGCTTTGTGTTCATGTGTACTACAGCTGAACAGAATTTCTTCCAGGTCTCCAGGTAGAGAGAGAGGAAGAGAGGATCTCCTGAGAAACCTCTATTAGAGCAGACAAGTGTGTCTTATTCCCTTTTCAAACTGAGTTGTATTTGTCTTTCTCTCCCCACTGCTGCAGTTGGAGGGCTAGTCCAGCAAATATTCTGAATGCCTTATTCCAGGCCTGTAGAAATTGCTCTGCTACAGGAAGGGAGAACAGTGTAGGCAGAGGCTATTTCCAGAGATGGCATAGTCTTTGGAGTGTCCCTCTCTGAGTACTGATGGAGGAAGCCTCCCTGTTCAAAGTCCTCTGCTATGGGATTTTGCAGCCCTAGCCAACAGGGAACCTTGAACAGTGCGATTTGAGGGCAGCAAAGGAGGATCTACCTCTCTGGATCTCAGTCCTATGCTCTTCAAACACCAGAGGAGCTAGAAAGATATGGAAAGCCTTGATTTGGTGCTCTGTTTATATCTTCGTGTACTGGGAATCAAGCTGGTATCACAGGCCTATAAGATCAGATTGTGTTGGATCCCTCATGAAACACCTTTCCCAGTGGTGTCTAGAAGACAGCAGACTGCAAGCAGGTGGTCTCATGTTTTAGAGATGAGGGTCATGTATGGTCTTGTGTTTTAGCAGTCATATATCCACCAGAAATGCATTACCGTTGCATATACATTGACAGAAGTTTGCTTGGAAGTCACGTGGATATTCCCAGCTCTTGTCTGGCGAACGTAGGACTGTAAACTAGCTCCGGTCCAGAAGCTGCACTCGGGCTGTCTCTCATGCAGCTGTCTCTGGAGATAGATGGAGATCATCGTACCTGTTCATTCCACATGTGCAGGCGTGTCCTTCACTTCTTTGAACTCAAGGTCCTTGGATGCTCTCTCTCACGTGTTCCAGCTGGCTAGAGAACCTACTGGACCAAAGAAGACCCACGCTCTGGGAATGGTTATAGTGTCACTGATACTCTCTCTAATTAGCTCTTTTTTTTTTTAAGAGTGGGATGATGACTATTGAGAAGGTGAAATTATGGGGAGAGGCAGAAAGTGGTGTATGTGAGCTTTCCTTCAAAAGAATATTTTAATGGTAATTGAATAGCTCCTAAGTTGTGCTCAGCAGTGCTTGGCGTGAGGCGTGGATGCAGAGGCAGGGACTGGGGGTTTTTTTGGCTTGTGCTCATCAGTGTGTCAGTGTAACAGATCAGGCTGTTTGTGTTTGGAGTGCCTAATTCATCGCTTGTTTTCTTCATTGTTGGGCCTGGAGTATTCCTGGCCAGGGTGGCTGGTAAGCCTGCTTGACATCCTTGGAAGAAAATATGATTATGTTATTTGCGTTTTGCAACCTTAATTAAACTGGTCTCTAGGCTGGAAGGCCAGATTGGTCTGCAGTTCAGGCAGCAAAGCTGACAGTGGCTGAAGAAACACTGTTTAACAGCTGTGATGTTGTTCAAGCTTTGAACTTTAGGGAGAAGAAGTATTGCTTAAAATACAAACACAGCAAAACATCCAAGTTGCTAATTGTCAGTAACAATGCAGCTAAAAATTAGCGTTGGCAGGAGCTGCTTTTGTTCCCTCTTTGGTTTTAACATAATCAGCTGTTTAGGAGTTTGGTTTCTCTTCCACTCCTCCCCCTCACCAAATGTATGTTAAAGTTATTGATTGTGTTCTGTTCAAACATATACACTTATTGTATGCAATGTAATATTTCAATGTAACAACATTAAAATCTATCTTCAGGTTTTTCACACAGCTTAAAAGTTCTTTAGAGTTCTCATATCTGAAATGAGGATCTGCCACTCCAGGAGAAACTTAAATTTTCTTTTTTTTGATATGCTGTGTCTATAATCAGCTAGCTCCTTAGATGACTGTGCTTTTTGTCTTTTTCTCTCTTTATGATTTATGGGTGAGCTTAAAGGTCACCACTGGAAAAAAGTGCTATATCTACTTCTGAATTGTCAGGTCATGTAGTGCAGCAGGATATAGCAATTTTTTTGCCAGAGAGAAAGGAGATTATTCTACTGGAGCTCTCTTAAGCCACCTGTGAGGTTTGTTTTGACAAGACTCTGATCTCTGTGAACTGCAGTATTTACTGGTCCATCATTAGAATGGCAATGAGTAATTGAAAAAGCTCAGCACTTTCTGTCTTCAGTTTCTGTAAAGGCAGGTGATTTTACTCAATAGTAAGGCCTAGATGTCCTCCAAAATGGAATAGAGCAAATGTAAACTTGGGTTTTTGGAACGTCAGCCATGTTTCTTCTCTCACTTCTTTTAGACCATTGCTTTATATCTCCTTCAAATTGGAAGCTGTGCTAATCCTTCACAGCAATACAGCAGGAGCTGTGAGAGGATGGTTCAGGTGACATCTCTACTGTATGTCCCATTTGTGTCTTATTATTGCACAGAGGTAAGACTTGGTCTGTGCTTTGGTCCCCCTGCGTTTGTTTTGGAGTCATCGTCAGCCTACCCTGTGGGCCACGTGCCACTGAGAAAATACTTGCATCCTCGAGGAAAGGGAGATCTATCTGACTGAGGGTAACTGGTGCTTAGTGGGAAGATATGTTGCGTGAGCTCTTGGCACTTTCTGAGTGTAGTATGAGGATAGCAGCTTGATCTTGTGATGTTGTTTTAACTTTGTGTCTTTCTTTACAGCTTCCTGGGTACCCAGCTTCTGTTTTATTTACTCCAACAGTGGAAAAGACTTCAGCTTCAGTCAGTGCTGCCTCCTCTGTTGTTTTGGTGAAGTGTGATGTGTAACTTACTTTTTCCTTAAATCCTCAGACAGCACAAAGGCTAGTGGAAAAAGAGTTGTAGGAGATGTGGCATACAATACAGCAAAGGAAAAAGCTTCCTACATCACGCCAGTTCCTGGTGGCGTTGGGCCTATGACTGTGGCCATGTTAATGCAGGTACGTGGGCAGACTGTGAGACTGCTGGTCATCTCCTCTACGTTTGCCTTTGGGGTATGTTTCTGCTGACCATCAGCACACTACCAAAGCAACTGGTGCTTCCTTCTTGCTCTTACAGAGGTCTAGTGAGGATTTTCAACTTGTAGTCCAAACAATTTGGATTCAGTTAACTGAGGAAGAAGATGGACCTTAAGGAAATGTTAGGACAGTGGTGTTTTGGTTGGGTTTTTGAGAGGGTTTTTTGAGTGTGGTCTCTCAAAACAGTGAGAAACAGGCTTGTCTTACAGTGCTCTGGCTGTAATTCTGAAACTATCTATCTGTAGGGTGATTTGATAAAAAAGAGGAGAGTAACAGTATAAGCCAGCTTCCTCCGTTTCCTGCTTTGCTTAAGAAACTGCTGGCACAGAACACGCCAAAAAATCCAGCACACTGGAAGATAGATAGGTAGATGGCAGGGTTTTTTTCTTTTTAAGAAAACTATGAGCAGAATCTCATTTTGGATTGTTAGGAAATGCTTTAATCAAAGCGCTTTGTGTTAATGCCAAACTGAGACAGATGGGAGGGGAAAACCTTTCTGAGTCTCCTTGTTAACCAGCATGGTTCATACAGCGGTGGTTGCTATAATGCATTCTCATGCTCATTTTAGAGCACAGTGGAGAGTGCACAGCGTTTTCTGGAGAAGTTCCAGCCTGGAAAATGGAATGTCCAATATAACCAGCTTACCCTAAAGATGCCTGTTCCAAGGTAATGCTTTCAAATGAAGCCACTGGCAGTATTCATGCAGTATAGTATTCCCTTCTGTTCCCAAGCTTTGCATAATACAGGGCATACATGTATGTAGACTGTAGCTGGCATTGAAGTTTGGAGAGAAGTAGAGAGAAAGCACTGTGAGGCCTTCCTAAGGGAGCAGAGCTAATCTGCAGTGGTGCTGTGGCATATGTTGAAGTGTAGGCTTCGGTCATCCGTGTAAACATGGACTTCCACAGACTCTTTAGGCCAGCTAGATGGTTGCTTATTCAGCAAATAGCGAGACACTTGTATTTTGGAAAATTTTCAGTCTGACATGGCAAAAACCTAGTGTCCTGAAGTAGGAGTTGTTGGTGTCAAGGCCCTGAGGAGCAGTTGGAAATATACAAAATGCTGTAAGGGAGCATAACACATTGTCTACAAAAAGGCATTCTTGGGGTGGGAGGAGTGGGAGGAAGTTTGGTGTGGTGAGCATTGTTGTTTTGGTTTGGGTTTGTTTTTTTTTTTAAAAAAAAGCAACTCTGAGGATGTGTCTATTTTAATGTAGCCAATATCAGTGGGATTGATTCATTTAACTAGGAGGGGTTAAAGCTTCCCTTTTAAAATACAGATTAGGTGTTTGTAGTTTATGCCATCCAGAAGCGGGGAATTTGTGGGAAGTCTTTGACTTACAAATTGATGTTGCTCTCTTTCTTTAAGTGATATTGAAATATCGCAGTCTTCCATACCCAAGCCCATTGATCAAGTTGCAAAAGAAGTTGGCTTACTCCCTGATGAGGTGGAGCTCTACGGCCAAACTAAAGCCAAGGTTCATCTGTCAGCTCTGAAACGGCTGAAGAACCAGCCAGATGGCAAATACGTTGTTGTTACTGGGTAGGTACTTCCTTAACCAAGCCATCACTTACATGGTGTCAAGGTGAAAAGAAGTTTTATTAGCATGGCTTGTCATTGTGTTGTCTTTTAGTAAGGTGCTCTGAGTTTTAGTAAATCACACTGTGAAAATCTAGTGGTTTGGGAAATAGACTTATCTCTCTCTTATGGCAAATAGTGGGGATGTAGTTTAATGTTTCTCTCCTGGAGATGAAGCGTTTTGGTCTGCAGGTCAGGGTTATGAAGGGCAGACTGGATCACAGTCAAAGTTCTCCTAGTCTAGTAGCCTGCCTTCAACAATAACTAGCAAGTTGTTTCAGAGGAAAGTCTTTGCAAGTTATGTGATAATTTGCCAATCTCTGATGAAGATTAGCTGAAGTTTGAGCCAATCCAGAATTTGAATTGGCATTAACTGCCATCACTGGGTGACTGTTTTATCCCTGTAAGTGTTTTGAGTCTCACCCACTACAAGGGTTTAATTGTGTCTGTTCTGCTTTTTCACTGCAGGATAACTCCTACTCCCCTGGGGGAGGGGAAAAGCACCACCACTGTTGGTCTTGTTCAAGCCTTAGGAGCACACCTTCACCAGAATGTCTTTGCCTGTGTTCGGCAGCCTTCTCAGGGGCCAACCTTTGGCATAAAAGGTATGAGCCGTTCTGTTGCTTGCAGTTGGACTAAATGGGGAAAGATGCCATTCAGAGATTTTATTCTGCTGCATTGTAGTTTTACATAATTTCCAGTTACAATTGCATTTCTTTTAAGAACAAAAAACCTTGGGTAAGTTCTTCAGTGTTGTCTTCAAGTGCTGTGCTGGGATTTAAAACTAAGCTGCTCGACAGTAGCTGCCGCCTTAAAGCCATTAAGCAAACACATGTAATATCACTCTAGGCTAGAAGGACCTTTATTTGCATGATTTGACTATTGTGTCTCTGTAGGTGGAGCTGCAGGTGGTGGCTATTGTCAAGTTATCCCCATGGAAGAGGTAATTCTCTGTACAAAGCCTCATTGCACGTATAGCTTACAGAGCTTGAAGAGGTACTGCAGTCAGATAACTTACAAAATCTTTTTTATAATGGCCCAGTGTAGCACTCCCATGAACTTGATGCTTGATTCAGCAAAGCTTTTTTTTTTAAAAAAAAAAAAAAAAAATCTTTGGTCGTTTCGGAAGGGTGCCTGCGTGGTCAGGGAACTTCAAGAGACTGGGAATTCCCAGTTCCTCTGTTCCCTCGCCTTCTCTGCCTTGAATTGCTGTATACCCTTGAGCAAAGTACATCCTGTGCCTCTTTTTCCCAGCACTGAAATGAAGATAATAATGACTTAATACACTTTGGAAGCATATTAAGTAGTTCTGTAAGCGGCAATGGTCACCGACTCTTTCTGTGAGCTATTTTGGAGTACTTGTGTTTTAGATTACTAACATGAAATGGGAAAAGGGAAGCTGGGAATCAGTAATACCAAGACCTCACTCAGCCTGTGGGGGACTGGCACTGCAGCATATTTCTGACGTGACTTGGCAACAAGTAAAATCCTGTGTCTGGGGGCAGGGAATTGAAAGGCACGTGTAGCATGTGCTCTCATGCTTCTCTCAACTCTCAAAGTAATTGCCTGTAGAATTCTACCTTTGTCTCGTGCACTATAGATTGACACAGGGCAATTTTAGGAAGAAAAGCAGAAATGATCAAAAGGGCTGTTCATTCCAGTTGATGCAGCAAATCCATAAAAGATAAAAACATTAAGGAGGCAGAATATTGATTTAGTCAGGTGCCAAGAACATGTGTGAATGATTGATGTGACAGGAAGAATAATCTCCTCCTCTTTGGGAGTGTTAATAGGATGAGCCAAAATACTTGACTGCGTGCAGCAGTGGGAAACAGCCCCGCTCTTGGAACCAAACTGGCTGAAAGGACTTTCTTTAAGTATGACCCACGTGGCATAAATACACATAGTTTTGTGGGAGTGTTTTAATCAATGCATGTCTCGTAAGATTGAAGTATCTGGAGTCACTAGTTACAGTAATGACCTTGATACATCATTTGATATTTCTGCATGCAGCTTTCATCCTAGGAAAAGATTAGCAAGTGAAAAACTTTTGAGTTCATGCTGCAGAACCAAGGTATTAATAATTGCTTCTTGTTGCATGTGTGTAGAATGAGACAACAATTAGCGTTTAGTAATCAGGATTTATAATCAGTGTGTGACTAGCTGCATTCTGCTTTTAGCTATCTGTTTTTTAAGACCACAGTAGCAAGGCTTCAACAAAATGGTATTGTAAGGTCTTCTGTCATATCACCTTTTCTAATGTCCCCTTTTTATCTTCCTCCTTTGCTGCTCTCCTACAGAGGAAAAGGACTGTTTTAACCACACCTTTTGCTCCCCTGCCATAATGCAAGTTTATGACGTAAGCTATATATCCCAAGCTATTTGTCAGTATAGCTATAGTGCAGCCAGATAACTCATGTAGACAAACCCACTCAAACTATCTTTTAATGAGATAGAACCAAGAAAACTACGAGCAGTGTCACTGTGTAGTACGTGGTCTACAAGTTCTGCCTACGATACTGTGTGTTTGAGTGGTTAGCTTATGCAGAGCTCTGTGCAACCACAGCTCTACTGCTAGCACTACACAAGGTAGCTAGTTTCAATTTAGCTGAGATATCTTTGTGGGAGCGGCAGCAGCTTCAGCTAATGTATGTGTGAAACCTGTTGTGCAAATAATGAGAGTGGGTCAGAAGGAAGGTGAAGGAGGAGCAATGCAGATGTGCTGTACCATGGTCTTCTCAGGTGTCAAGGAGCCTGTGAGAACTGTTCGGGGGGGGGGGGGGAACACAAAACTTTTTATTTGGAAGCTTCATTCTGGAAGTTTGTAAAATGACATAAATGTGGGGGAGGCATTTTTCTGTTTTAGAGAAATTCTTTCCTCTCTTCTACATACTGCACTGAGCAATCTCTCCCCCTCCACCCTCACCCACTTTAACATTGCTATTAATACTCTTTCCATCTGTCTACGATGAATTGAAATAAATGAAAATTGCAGCAGGATGAGGTAACTGATATGTTTTCTCTCTTTTAGTTTAACCTTCATCTCACTGGTGACATCCATGCTATCACTGCAGCCAACAACCTGGTTGCTGCTGCTATCGATGCACGTATATTCCATGAGCTAACTCAGACTGATCAGGTACGATCCTTTCTTATAATGTATTTGAGCCCAGCTCACTTTGGCCAAGATGTTTTGGGTGTGTCAGCAGTGCTAATTAACTACCTGTTTCATTCTGCAAGGCTCTCTACAACCGTTTGGTCCCTTCTGTCAATGGTGTTAGGAAGTTCTCAGACATTCAGATCCGAAGACTACAGGTAAGTTCACTGATTTCACCTTGGTTTCTGGTTCTGTTCCATTTACTTATCCTTTCCGTAGGCAGAGCTAGGTTACAGAAACCTTCGTGTTGTCCTCTAGGTCATTCTACTGGCATTTATTTTTACGTAAAGTGTGCAGAAGTGTGGTAGCCCTTCTTACAGCAGAGAAAACAGCGAGATGCACCCCCAGGGGGAAGAGTCATTGATGTAACTCTCTTTATCATATGCTGTATGAGTAACACAGTGGGAAGAGGCAAAGGGATCAGTGCCTTTTATTAAGAGTGTCAATTCAGTGTCCTTAATGCAGTTTAAGAAAGGACCAGAATCAGTCTCTGTACCTTACACCCAGTTACAGCTAGAGATGAATAGTTCCCATGTGACAGCTATATAGATAATGCAGCACAAAAAAAGGCAATTTATAAAATTCAGCAAAAAAAGAGAACATAGAGAATTTTTTGTCTTATCCAGATTGAGAAAACAGGGAAAAATGGAAGAAAAACCTGTCCCCTACATTGCCCACTCCTCCTCCCCCCAAAAATGAATTCCCAGTTAGATGAGTAGCCCTGTCATTGTGTGGCAGTCCCTGAGCAGACCACAGCTCCTCTCATCCTCAGAAATTAATGTGAACTAGCACATGTCCCTGACTTCTGCAAAAATGAGGATTAACAGAGGAATAGTTTTGCACTGAGCTTGGACCTTCTGGCTAGGAGGAAAGTGCGGGGCCTGCTAAGTTCATTCAAAGTACAAGCCTGTTTGTACAGTATTCAGGCTGGATCAGTCGCCCATTTGGAAGTCAGGAGCAATAGTCAGACTACTTAGGAAGCTAAAACTCGGTTTTATTAATTGGCTATAATGTCTCAAACATTAATAATGTGTGGTTTGCTTCCACTGCTGAGCAAAGAAGCTCTGTCACATTGTTTGGTGTTCCTGACGGACTGCTGAGGGAACTCTACCCTAACCACTCTTCTGGTTGTTAAATCTCGAGATGTGAACGGGATGCTAATACTCCAGGAAGATGATTTGGTTTTGGTTTGGTTTATTTGGGTTTTTTGTTTATTTCTTTTTCTAAACAATGTTCTTGAAGAGGAAGAGAACAGACTTTCTTCTTCCCTTCTGTTCTTCAGGAGAAAAATACGACTTAGCTGTCTAGTTAATTAAAATAAGCTTACTCGTTCATAAATCAACTCCATCGTTTTCCTCGTTCCTAAGCTTGCGTTTGTATCAGGCTTCTTGAGATAATTCTTCTCTCAATTAAGCAGCTTGGCAAACTGCCCACCCTCTCAGTGTGTTCAAGATCAGCTTTCTGGGATGCTGACAGCCTTGTGACTGAATTGTTTAATTCCTCCTTTGTGCTGCTTAACCAGCATGCTGAAAGCAGTGTCTTTAAATACGTATGGTGGTGTGCAGTGACCCTACGCAAACTAATGAGAAATGGATGTAAGCATGTGAGACTAATGAGTAGAACAAGGCGTGTAAGGAACTGCAGAGCGCTCTCTCTTACTCTTTCTGTAGATGCCTTGCACAAAGCTTGGTGACAAGGTGCCCTAATGAGCTCTATTGTCTGCCTTGCCCTTTACTAGTTGGCCAGCAGCAAGCTCTGCTTCCGCATACACACTGATATGGATCATCTTACATTGTTGTGGGGTCTAGGAGAAGGGGTACCAAAAAGGCAGCCCTTCCTTATTTCTGAATATGCAGATGCTGCTGCCAAAGGCTCATTGCTTTACTGAAAGGTTCATTTCTGTGAATCTTTTCATTATACCTTTTTTTCTTTTATTTGTCCTTTCCTCCTATAGAAATTGGGCATTAACAAAACTGATCCTACGGCTTTGACAAAGGAAGAAGTAAACTTATTTGTGAGATTGGACATTGACCCAGGCACTATAACATGGCAAAGAGGTACAAGAGCCATTCAATGAAAGAATTATTAAGAAACAAAATGTGTGTCAAAAGAGAGGTTTGCAAGTGCAGCAGGAACTGTGCTTCCTGGGAAGATGGGAGAGAGGGCAGGGCTGGCCTCTCCTTTTGAGTGTTTGGTGGGATAGATGCCTGCAGCTGGGATCCCATTGCTAAAGGGTCCGATGCAGGGGCTTGAGTCTGCTCTGAATTGACAAAGATTAAGACTTCACTAATTGGTTCAAGTTTGTGTTTCTGGATTTGTCAGTCACGGAGAGAGTTGAGTTTGGCAACTGTAGCCAACAGCCTTTTTACCTGACTGAGAAAGCTCTGTGAGCAAGGAGAGGGTTCT
Organism: Phoenicopterus ruber ruber; assembly: GCA_009819775.1. Taxonomy (NCBI): domain Eukaryota; kingdom Metazoa; phylum Chordata; class Aves; order Phoenicopteriformes; family Phoenicopteridae; genus Phoenicopterus; species Phoenicopterus ruber. The sequence goes on from CM020219.1 coordinate 9,185,862, forward strand.
GCTCTGGGATTAAACTCAGTTTTAATCTGCCCACTTGCTCTGTTGGGGACTGACAGCAAATAAAGGCCAGATTTTTAAAAGGTTTTTAAAGATACCTGAAGGTAAGATCAGTCTCTCATCTGGCAGATTTAATATTTTACTAGCAAAAGAAATTTCAAATATGGGCATTTTTTTCTGATTTAGACCCCAAGAGTATTGCTTTTCCTTCTTTTTATTAAAATACAGTGTGAAATGTATTCTCCAAAATTTGCTTCATAACCTGTAATGGGGCTAAAGTAGTCTGCCTCATGGGAAATATTTTATAAAATACTTAGAATTTTTCAAGCAGATAGAAGGAAATAGCAAATTTAAGGCTGTATTTGATAGTTTGTGTTTCCAAGGTAATTTGAGTTAATGGGGCTGTGTGAAACTGTTCTCACTAAATTGTAGAATCTGACCATTTTATCACTTATGCTAATTTTATTTCTTTTTGGCTGTAATAATTTCCTGATTTCACATTGCCTAATGATGGTGAAAAAGCAATTGGAATAATACTAACAGCTCTGCTTTTCAGAGAGGCTTTGGACTGGTGGTTAATGCACACAAAGGGAGGTGACTCCCTCTGGATGCAGTGCAGGGTCTGCACGTGACTGTGGGTATCTTAACTTTGTTGCAGCTCAGTTTTGGGGAAGAATCACGTTAAGTAGCACTTGCCATTCTTTAGGAGAGGATGGTATCTCAAACTGCCATTCTTTAGGAGAAGATGGTATCTCAAACTGCCATCCTCCCTTCATAGGTGATCTAGCTGAGTGTGTGTAATAGGGCATAGATGTGACTTATGACTTGCAACGTGACTTCTCATCTTTGTCCCTGCATTCCTCACAGTACTGGATACAAATGACAGGTTCCTGAGGAAAATCACTATTGGACAGTCTCCAACAGAAAAAGGCTTCTCACGAACGGTAATTGTTCCCTTTTCTTGCATGCTTTAAAAATTACTTTGAAAAATGTGGTCCTAAAGCAAGTTTCTGTAACTCCAGATATTTCCATCTTTTACCAGAACCTTGTTAAAGAGAAAGCAGAAAGACCCTTCAACCAAGAAGTTAAATTTGCTACCAGTGCAGTGTTTAGTTTTATTGTCTGTCCCCTCCTTCCCTGTTCTCTCCTGAATGTTGGCTTCCCACACTGGGATGACTGTGGTATAATAACAGTGGTACACAAATGCCCTCTGTAAATATGATGCATGGCAATGGCTAATCTTTACCACTGCAGATGCTTTGGGTGGGATGTATCTGTCCAAAACTAGACACAGTATCTGAGCTTGTTGTCTAGATTCATTATATAATCAATAGAGTAAAATAGGCAATCTGGGCTGTGACTCCTCTCATCCCTTAAGTAACTGTCAAATTAATAGTTCAAATGAATTGTGCTCAGAAGAGCCTCTTTCTATTGACTTGAAATGTCCCTGGGGTGCTTAGCTTCGATGGAGGTGTCTGCGTTATGTCAGATGAATTCTACCCTTCATTTCCTATAGAATTGGGGGTGAGGGGGTGGGGGTGTTGGGTGTTGTCATTTACTGTACTGTTTAGTGATAGTCAGATGAGTTAGTAAGCTCAGTCTTCAAAAATATAATTTGTTAGTGTTAAGCGTTCTTATGTGAATCACTAATACATGTGCCAGGAGAGAGTCATGTAATAGCAATGGAATAAGTAGTTTTTACTTAATTTTGCAGGCAAAAATCCAGTTTAAAATGGCCAAATTAAATGAAGTATGTTCTGAAAGAGAAGCTTTGGATTTCTTTTATATTTGTATGTCTGGGGGTTTTGGGGGTTTTTTTGTGTGTGTGTGTGTGTGTTTGTTACGATGGTGATGATTGGCCTTGTTTCAAGAATTTAATGGAGATAAGGACTGCTACTCGGGAATCTTGATGAGTTCATGTTCTTTATTCATCTCTTGCAGGCTCAGTTTGACATCACGGTGAGCAGTGAAATCATGGCAGTTCTAGCACTCTCTGATGGGTTGGATGATATGAAAAAGCGACTGGGCAGAATGGTAGTAGCTTCCAGCAAGAGAGGAGAACCAGTTACAGCAGATGACCTTGTAAGAGAGTCATTCAGTTCTTAAATGCTTTTTCCTATTACTTCTGAAAGTCCTTGGATTGAAAACCATAGAGACAGTTCTGTACAGAAAAGACCTTAGCATATAGAAGGTCAAAGATGAAAGCTTAGCCCCTGGAGTTAATGAAGATTTTTTACTTCAGTGAGGCTAGCACCTTACCCAGAGAGTGTGTGTGTGCACGTGACCTGGGCAGGGCAAAGGGTCCCGTGTGATGTGCTGTGTGTCAAGCTGAAGCTAGCACCGTAGGAGTTAATGGGGAAATACACGGTGGCTTCTAGATAAAAAACATATTTACAAATCGGAAGAACTCAAAATGCATCCTGCTGCCCATCCTGTTTCTCAGGCTCCCTGGAGTGAGGAAAACATTGAGCAGGAACAAAGCCTCGTGCAAATTTAATTACAGATGATGAAATATCTTATTCTGGGAGGCTGTGAATGCTATAAAAGCCAAACCCTTTGCAAAAAATGCAAGGTCTCCATAAGGCAGCCTTTGATGAGGGACACAAAAGGCTTTATTTAATCCTTTATTTGCACTGCATTAAATGGTGAATGTAGTAGCACTGGTGATTTCTGTTACCAGTATGTAAAGCAGTCCTAAGCAGCAATTGCAAGCTGCAGCACTGTCTTGCAGCTGTCTGTACAATAATTATTTGTACAGTTCTTGGCGTGTTTGTGGACTGTGTCAACTAGCACTCTCCCAAATGGTGCTTCAGCATGGTTTCAGGGGAATAGCCTGTGCCCCAGGCACTTCTTCCAATAAATGTTTTGAAGATGGCAACCCTGTTTGGAGAAGGGAAGGGGAATTGAGCCCTGTATGTGAACTGTGCCCTGCCACTTGGCCTCAAGACAGAGAACAGGCTCAGGACTGTTGCACTAGTCAACAGTTATGATATTGGTGCTTACTGCTGCCCTGTATAGTAGATATTTCACAGCTTGCATTGCGAAAGACAAGAGTATTACAAATGTGCATGATGTGGTGTTAATGAGGTTTGTCTTGCATTTTCTGAATGAACGTTTCCAGTGGGATAGAAGAATCCACAGGGTGGGTATCCTGACCTGTGTTTCCAGCAAGGTGGGACACACCACTAAGGCTTACCCAGCTCTTGCTATCTTGCTGCGGGTTTTTTTGTCGTCTTGTGTGTTTGGGGGTTTTTTTGGTTTGTTTTACTACCTCCCAGGATAAGCCTAAGAAACAGTAGAACAGCAGTGTGGCCTGACTCCGGCCTTGCAGGAAAAGGGCTAGGCTGGGAACCATTTATCCATAAATGTCCTTAGGTGAGACATTTGTTGGGAACGAGGGAGGGCATGTGCCAAAGTTCTGTAGGCAGCTTTGAGATTTTACTTCCTACTGCTAGCATGCTGCCGGTTTAATCTTAAGTACCTGAGTTAAACCCTGTTCTGGAAAGCAGGAGTCTCTCCTGCTGCCCATCAGCAGTGGAGGCAGATGGTGCTTGGATAGGGAGTTGCTTTGAGTTTCATGTAGAGTCCAGGTGATAAAAGTCTATAGAAGTCCTTCATCTCAAGACTTTTTTTACTTTTTTTTTTTTTTTTTTTTTTTAAATCTAATTATATTTAATTTTGTCCATTGCAACTGTGAAGTGGAGGATGGTATCAGACCTGTCCAACAGGTTCTCTTGAATGTTGTATGTTTGCACTGATGGCAGCCATTGGCTTGCATCGTTTGGACTGCGTTGCGTACTCCTCATGCAGGCAGAAACTGGTGATTGCAGAGACCAGACTGGCGCAATAAGATGTCTGGGTCCTTCTGCTGTGATAGAACCAATGTCATGAGTGTGCTACCAGGAAGTGCAAAGAAACTGGGAAGAAATGTGGAATCAAAAACTGACTACAGGTTTTCAGAGTTGGGATGTATTGAAGTGCCGCTGAGTGACACAGGCCTGAAATGTCGCCATGGAAATCTTGCTCTGTAGTTTTCATTATTCTGGAGATGACTGAAGTTTTAAAGCTTATCCATTAAATGTTAAATAAGCTTTCATGTAGCAAGATTGAAACTAATGAAACAAAGCAGTGAATGTCTTTTTAAAAAAATCTTTCATATAATTGAGTGCTGCAATCCAATTGAAATTAAAAGGGAAGAAAAAGAAATCATGGTTCAAGGTTTTCATAACTGCTGTGAACATTTGGCTCAGTACCTGTGATAGCAATCCTAGTTACTTTTGCAAGTGCTGGGTAACAGCTGGTTTGGTTTCCACTGGACTGTGTCAGTCACAAGGATGACCAAACCCTCATTTTCTTTTCCCAAAGCAGATGTGGATGAAATCACAAGCTTTCACTTTGCAGGAAGCAGAATTGCAGCAGGGTATATTGCTGCACCTCAGAGGAAGCATGGGCTCCAGTGTTTGCCTTTCATGATGTGAGCCTAATCTTTCTCATGAGCACAGAGGTTCACTTTAAAAGTTATTACTGCACAAGACAGTTGGGCAGGACGTAGCAGCTTGTTGTGACATTTTAAGGCCAGTATGTAAGGCCTAGTTGCTGAAACAAGGAAGGAAAAAAGTCCAAGACAAATCTACCTGCAAAACCCAAGAACATTGCTTTGTGCCACTGGATGGGCTACAGTAAACCATACGTACCTAAGGGTTATTCTCTCACTGCTATTATTTACTAACCTTGCTATAGCATTGAAACAGCAATTGTTCTTTATGCCCTCACTACAAAGTGATGACCAGGCAAGGTCACAACCAAGAGGCTGCCCGCAGCTGAAATCACAGATGCTTTTACAAGAGTGTAAAGGTCATTATTCTGCCTTGCCCTGACTAGAGTTAGTTATATCTAGAGCAGCTGCTGGTGCTGGTCCCGAAAGCTCACCAGGACAAAAGCAGAGCCTTGACACTGCACGGCAACTGTCTCAAGGCCTTGGTACATCTGGAAACTGATTGCCCTTTTTTTCTTTTAGGGAGTGACTGGTGCTCTGGCCGTCTTGATGAAAGATGCTGTTAAACCAAACCTCATGCAGACACTAGAGGTGAGCACAGATGACTTGCTATACATGCATTCTCAGAGCCAAGAAGCAACCGGTTTAGTTCATTCATCATAATCAGCGTGGGCTTACTCAGCTTAGAGTTGGAGATTTACTGTGGTTTCCTACCAAAGATTCAGGGCTAGGGGAGACGGCTGGCTTCTTTCTAGGTCTGCCATTGGCATGTGGGATGGCCCCAAGGAAATACACTAAACTTTGCTGCATCTCTCTTCTGTTGTCTTTAATGCCAGGAAGTGTTTTGGGAATTAAATGGTGTGGATGCAGGAGAATGGCAAAGAGTTGCTGGGATTTAGCCATCCTTTTACTAAGCGGATTAATATCTCCACTTGTGCAGATTATTTTAATCCTGTTTGCCCTGTAGTCCTTATTACTGATAACAGATGTTTGATCCGAAAGGGTTGTCAGGCATTGGAACAGGCTGCCCAGGGAGGTGGTGGAGTCCCCATCTCTGGGGGTATTCAAAAGGCGTTTAGATGAGGCCCTAAGGGATATGATTTAGTGGGGGACTTGGTAGTGATAGGTTAATGGTTGGACCCGATGATCTTGGAGGTCTCTTCCAACCAGAACAATTCTATGATTCTATGATTCTAAGATCTGTCTTCTAAAAGTATTTTTCTTTACCTTCAGGTGCTGTAGTACTTAGCTCCAGAAGTGTTGCAGATGTGCTAAATTGTACCCTCTGATTTTCTTTTTCTTTCTCTTTCCCATACCTCCCCTTTTCTAGGGAACACCAGTGTTTGTTCATGCTGGACCTTTTGCCAATATTGCACATGGGAATTCTTCAGTGTTGGCAGACAAAATAGCACTGAAGCTTGTGGGTAAAGAGGGTTTTGTTGGTAAGTGTGTGAGGTGTATTTTGTTGTTTGCTTTTTGTTTATTGGTTTTGCAGGGAGGGATCTGCCTCTTTTTGTCATGACTGTCTTTGGGTTTTTTTGTCTTGGAAGAAGCTTCTGATTATATAAATCAGAACATGATTTCTCCACTCAGCAACCTCTCACAAGCTTCTTTTCTTTTAATTCCTACTTAGTTACGGAAGCAGGATTTGGTGCAGACATAGGCATGGAGAAATTCTTTAATATTAAGTGCCGCTATTCTGGTCTCCGGCCTCACGTGGTGGTGTTGGTTGCTACTGTCCGCGCTCTGAAAATGCATGGAGGAGGGCCTGCAGTAAGTACTAGGCAAGGTTTTCTTTAGGCCTGAGGGGCTGTTTATGGTTGTTCTGATCCAGTCACTTAAAGCCCTGTAGGGTTTGATCTGCTTGTAATTGTCTTGAGATTTGCAGTTCTAAAAGGAGTCCATATGTCCCTGTTGCTCGTGAGCTGCTTTATTGTAATGTTACAGGTACATACCTGCTTGTTTTATTGTCCTAATGAAGTGCTTGTACACCGTGGGGCACTTGCGATATTACCACAGTCAGTCATTTGTTGTATTGTGAGTGCATCTTGAAGTCTTTTATTCTTCCTTCTATTTTTTTCTTAGAAAAAAAGGATCAGCCTGGAGTAGAGTGTTGTATCCTGATGCCATTTAATAAGAATCAAGCACGAATTGCTGTCATGGATAACGATCTTACGGGGTTCCATCTTTTTTCTTTCCTTTTTTTTCCCAGGTCACTGCTGGGGTACCTTTACCGAAGGAGTACATGGAAGAGGTAATCTTCTTGAGCTGTTGTGACAATTGACCAACTAACTGCAGTCACGACATGATACTGTCATGCAGTGCACGCCTGGATAGCTAGTGTGTCATTTCTTTAGCTGCCACGGAGATGCTTCCTCATACAAGCTGTAATGTTCTTTTTTTTTTTTTTAATGATGTTACTTTGGCTCTGCTCTTTCATGCATTTATTGTACTTGACCTAGCCAGTATTCAGAGCCTTTTCATTTCTCCTGAGCTCATGCAATTGTCTGTGTGCTCATTTTTTCATAGTAATATCTACTCTGTGTCCCCTGACCCTCTCAGTATGAGTAATTGCTTGGCTGAAATATTGTCTCTGAAAATATTCAGAGTGCCTCTCTAATTACTCTCTTTTTAGCAGCAGCAGTTTTTGTTTTTATTCCCCCCCCCTCTCCTTTGCAAGAAGAGAGGAAAGTGAACTAAAGTCTTAGCTTCTATGCTTGTGCCTTGAACGGTTGTGTACACTTGGATAATTGGTCTGGCTCTCTTTACATTGCTGCATCTTTTTCACTTGTGGAACTTCTATATGGATTATTCTTTGCATAGGAAGGGATGAAATATCTGGATTTCCATGAATAGTTTCTGATGCTGCAAAATGTAACTATGTGTAAACCGAAAGCTGTGGCCACAAACTTCAAACAAGTGTCATGAAGTTCACTGCTAATGATATTTAATACATAGAGGAATGTGTCAGAGAGGAAAATGAGGCTTTACTGTGGGGAGTTAATGAGCACAGATATTAACTACTAAGAATAACCCCCCAAAAAAAAAAAAGATAAAAAGTTATTTCTCTTACCTTGGCTTGGCAGCTGAAACCAGTGACCATTAGAAGTAGTCATTCCTTTTCCTGTCTTCCATCCAAGAGCATGCGCTGGTCTGGACTGTTCAGAAAGCAGCACTGGGGATTTGCCTTTGTGGTTTCATTCCCATCTTGACATTTTTATCATTAGCTGTGGATGTAGTGGATTTGGAACAAAAGTTTCACTGTCACTGATAGAACGTACTTCCTGCTTGCTGTCTTCTTTACAGAATCTTCAGCTGTTGGCAAAAGGCTGTAGTAACCTAAACAAGCAAATCCAAAATGCACAGATGTTTGGTGTCCCAGTAGTAGTGGCTGTCAATGCTTTCAAGTAAGTGAGCTGGGAGATGGAAGTGATGCATGGGGATGAAATTGTGGGACTTTATATGCCACGTTTAACACAAACTCATGTTTTCAGTACTGTCAATGTATTGTTTGCAGCATTTTGCATTGTTGGAAGATGCTGAATAAATAGGGGAGCTGTGCTTAGTCATTTCAAATGCATTCCTTAGTTTAAATTAGCTTAGGATTTTATGACTATTATCTGCCATCACTTATACCCTGACTGGCCAAATTACTGTGGACAAAAGGTGCCTATGACGATGTGGAATCCAAGCTCATAATAGATGGTGAGGTGCCTGTGCTGTCGACCACGCTGTGTTCAGTGGTCTGCTATATGGAATAATGATGCCCCGCTAAGAAGCATTTTGGGCTCTGCACGTTACACTGCACAGAAATAAAATCTGCGTGTGGTCTCCTTATGCAAGCGGAAGGGCTTTGAACTGGTGTGTTAAAGCTGATGCCAGTTGAAGCAGAGTAGCCAGCTAAGGATTCTTCATCTGAAGTAAATGCATATTGGCTGATCTAGAGAAATTATGGTTTTTAGCTTGTTGTGTGCACATGATATAGCACACCTTAGCATCTCTAAATCAGCAATACTAACACCTTTTTGAGTTTGCTCACGAAAACAGGAGTTGCATTGCCGATACAGGACAGAAACAGCAGGAAGTCTGGAATGCTGCTCTGTCAGTAGTCATGGGTTTCTGCATGTAGTTCCAGAGCTACCTGTTGCTGTCTGTTCCTCTGTGGAGTAGCCTCCTTCACCAAGGTGGAGAAGGCTGTGGTGGATATCCCCTCAGCAGCTTCCTGGTGGGTGGATTCTGTGATTTCTTTGGACAGCTTTTGGATCTTGTCAAGAGTGAAAATGGTTAGAACAAACAGTTAATTTACTGTCTGTGCATTCTGGTACAAACGTGCAAACTTTTCTCCTTACAGAACAGATACAAAGGCTGAACTAGCCCTTGTAGTACAACTGGCAAAGGAAGCGGGAGCGTTTGATGCTGTGGAGTGCACTCACTGGGCAGAGGGAGGTAAAGGAGCAGTTGCACTGGCCCGAGCTGTTCAGAGAGCATCGCAGACACCCAGCAACTTCAGGTTCCTCTATAATGTGGAGGTAAGAACTTGCAGTATTACGGAGGTACTTTGTTTATAAGGTGAGATCAGTTGGTTTCACTAGCTTAAGTTGCTGAAGGCTGTCTGAAAGGCTGCTCTGAGAAACTGAGAAGAAATTTGCTTTTAGAACATAACATTTATTCCACCAGTCTCAAAGATGTAGTTAGTCAGTTCGTGTTGTTTTGACTACCCAGTGAAATATTGTTTAATTTTGACACTGCAAGATGCTGCTGTGACTCTGCTAGAGATGACAAACAGGTTTCTACCGTAGCAGTCATGTTCCAGGGTAGGGGGAAGTTTAGTTCTTGAACTTGAGACATGCATTCCTCTCAGAGCATGGACTGGAACAAGCCTGACCAAACTTGTTACCTTACTGCAGAGCTTCTGGGGGCACATGTTGCTCAGGATAGGAATCTATACAACAGTCTATGGAACAGAATTTGTCCATTTTTAACTTTTTTTTTCTTTTCTGCAAGTAAGGCTTATGGAGTCACATTACAGGTCGGGGTGGAAGAGAGTGTGTGTGTGTGTATTTCTGATGAGTTTGTACATTAAGCAAATTTGACAGATGACTTGGAGGTAATGAAGTCACTGTTAGTTCCCAGGTAATGGTCTGAATCCTCCTTTAATAGTAAGCACCTATTCAAGAACCTAATGAGGTACAGAGCTATGTCATTATATCTATTTTAGCTCTTTAACAGATGTTTTCAATTTTTCTTCTTTAACCTGTTTTATTTGTGCTTTTATTTAACCATTAACTTGTATTCCCTCAAATAATTTTTGTCTGCTTTTTGACTTAGACTTGAGAGAGAGTAAAGATGCCTCTTGCAGTGGGGATAATTAACATGTAAGCACAGCTTATAAGAAATACTATTGTGTATCTTTTTGTTTCTGCCTGTAGTAAACTGGTTTTGCCCTCTTACCAAGAGAAACAACTGCAACAAGATAAATTAAAGACATTGTGAAAACCCTCAAATTACTGCATAGCTTTGTTCTACAGCAAATGGGAATAGCTCTTGTATCTGCAGATGGGCATTGCACAACGTGTATGAAGGATTGTGAAGCTGCTGTGATGTTATGGCTCCTTGTAGTTTGGCCACACTGACTTGTCTGTCTTTTTTTTCTAGCTCCCTGTTATAGATAAGATCAGGCTTATTGCACAGCAGATCTACGGGGCAAGTGACATTGAGCTACTTCCAGAAGCACAGGAGAAAGTTGCCTTGTACACTAAGCAAGTGAGTTTTCTATGTCACCCAATACCACTGGTGCTTTTCATTTAAAATGTTCATATTGACCAATGGTGTTCAAACTGTGTGTGAAGGGAATCATCGCTTAAATCATGTCTTTGTCTAGGACTCATTAGATGCTGCTATGGCAGAGGAGGAAGAGGAGGTAGTATGGGGAGGGAGAAACTGGCCCTGGCTTCTAGTGGAGAAGACAGAACCCATCTGGCCCAGTAGCACATCTATGATAGTGTATGGGGAGAGAAGGGCAGGGGGATTCAGTGATCTTTCTCTACTGTACTCTCCAATCCTTCAGCAGTTTGGGAATTAGGAAACTACACGTGGTCACGCTGGTGCTAAATAGTCTCTGATGATTTTTTTTTATCTTGTTCCACTGAGTTGTCTAATCGGTTTTTGAACCCATATGGATTTTTGGCAGTTGCAATTATGTTGGGGAAAGAGTTCCACAGGTGATACAATGCTTCTTGTGGAAAAAACATCTACTTTTATAAGACATCATGTACCTGGACTTTTGCAAAGCATTTGACACTGTCCTGCATGACATCCTTGTCTCTAAATTGGAGAGACATGGATTTGACGGACGGACCACTCAGTGGATAAGGACTTGGCTGGATGGTGGCACTCAGAGTTGCGGTCAATGACTCAATGTCCACGTGGAGACCAGTAATGAGTGGTGTTCCTCAGGGGCCAGTATTGGGACCGATGCTGTTTAACATCTTTGTTGGTTACATGGACAGTGGGAACGAGTGCACCCTCAGCAAGTTTGCTGATGACACCAAGCTGTGTGGTGCAGTTGACGTGCTGGAGGGAAGGGATGCCATCCAGAGGGACCTTGACAGGCTTGAGAGGTGGGCCTGTGCGAACTTCATGAAGTTCAGCAAGACCAAGTGCAAGGTCCTGCACGTGGGTCAGGGCAATCTCAAGCACAAATACAGGCTGGGGGATGAAAAGATCAAGAGCAGCCCTGCCGAGAAGGACTTGGGGGTGTTGATTGATGAGAAGCTCGTGAGCCAGCAATGTGCGCTTGCAGCCCAGAGTTGGTATCCTGGGCCTCATCAAAAGGAGCTTGGCCAGCAGGTCGAGGGAGGCGATTCTGCCCCTCTACTCCGCTCTGGTGAGACCCCACCTGGAGTACTGCATCCGGCTCTGGGGCTCCCAACACAAGAAGGACATGGACCTGTTGGAGACAGTCCAGAGGAGGCCATGAAGATGATCAGAGGGCTGGAGCACCTCTCCTGTGAAGACAGGCTGAGAGAGTTGGGCTTGTTCAGCCTGGAGAAGAGAAGGCTCTGGGGAGACCTTCTTGCAGCCTTTCAGTACCTAAACGGGGCCTGCAAGAAAGCTGGAGAGGGACTGTTGCCAATGGCATGTAGTGACAGGACAAGGAGTAACAGTTTTAAACTGAAAGAGGGTAGATTTAGATTAGCTATAAGGAAGAAGTTCCTCACTATGAGGGTGGTGAGGCACTGGAACAGGTTGCCCAGAGAAGCTGTGGATGCTCCATCCCTGGAAGTGTTCAAGGCCAGGTTGGATGGGGCTTTGAGCAACCTGGTCTAGTGGAAGGTGTCCCTGCCAATGGCAGGGGGGCTGGGACTAGATGATCTTTAAGGTCCTTTCCAACCCAAACCATTCTATGATTCATATTTCTTGTATATTCCTTTACAAGTCTATCAAAACTAGTGTACCTAGACTTTAGTAAAGCCTTTGACATCGTCTCCCACAGCATCCTTCTGGAGAAACTGGCTACTCATGGCTTGGACGGGCATACTCTGTGCTAGGTAGGAAACTGGCTGGATGGCCGGGCCCAAAGAGTTGTGGTGAATGGAGTTAAATCCAGTTGGTGGCCGGTCACAAGTGGTGTTCCCCAGGGCTCAGTACTGGGGCCAGTCCTGTTTAATATCTTTATCAATGATCTGGACGAGGGGATCGAGTGCACCCTCAGTAAGTTTCAGATGACACCAAGTTGGGAGGGAGGGTTGATCTGCTGGAGGGCAGGCAGGCGCTACAGCGGGACCTGGACAGGCTGGATCGATGGGCCGAGGCCAATGGCATGAGATTCAACAAGGCCAAGTGTCCTGCACTTGGGTCACAACAACCCCAGGCAATGCTACAGGCTTGGGGGGGAGAGGCTGGAAAGCTGCCCGGTGGAAAAGGACCTGGGGGTGTTGGTCGACAGCCGGCTGAATATGAGCCAGCAGTGTGCCCAGGTGGCCAAGAAGGCCAACGGCATCCTGGCCTGTATCAGAAATAGTGTGGCCAGCAGGAGTAGGGAGGTGATCGTCCCCCTGTACTCGGCCCTGGTGAGGCCGCACCTCGAGTACTGTGTTCAGTTTTGGGCCCCTCACTACAAGAAAGACATTGAGGTGCTGGAACATGTCCAGAGAAGGGCAAAGAAGCTGGTGAAGGGTCTAGAGCACAAGTCCTATGAGGAGCGGCTGAGGGAACTGGGGATGTTTAGCCTGGAGAAAAGGAGGCTGAGGGGAGACCTTATTGCTCTCTACAACTACCTGAAAGGAGGTTGTAGAGAGATGGGGGTCAGTCTCTTCTGCCTAGTAACAGATGACAGATCAAGAGGAAATGGCCTCAAGTTGTGCCAGGGGAGGTTTAGATTGGATATTCGTAAAAATTTCTTTACCGAAAGGGTTGTCGGGCACTGGAACAGGCTGCCCAGGGAGGTGGTGGAGTCACCATCCCTGGAGGTATTCAAAGGAGGTTTAGATGTGGTGCTAAGGGATATGATTTAGTGGTGGACTTGGTAATGCTAGGTTAATGGTTGGACCCGATGATCTTGGAGGTCTCTTCCAACCAGAACGATTCTATGATTCTGTGAAAATACTGTAGGCATGTAATTGCCACTTCCTCACGACCTGCAATTATATTGATCAAACATTTCTAATTAACTGACCTCAGCTAACAAGAACTTTAGTTCTGAGCTGTTTAAATTAACATTTTGGGATGAAAGTAGAAAGTAAGTTAGCTATCAAGGTTGTATATTTAACACTCCCATACCATTAATTTTTTCCTCAGTTGGATGTGCTGGGGTCCATGGTGGTTCTTTCTTTAATACTTAGCGGCGGGGAGGAAGAGAGTTAGAGAGAAGGAATGGGGATGCAGAATGGTCCATAGATCTGACAGGCTGTGGATGAAGCAGTTGGTGAGGAGTAAAATGCCCTGATAAAATGTCTCATGTCTGCAGAGAATGGCAGAATAGAGCAATTACATTTGTGTACAGGAAAAGTTACTGTTTTTTCACTTATTTCTCTCCTCTTTCTCTCTCTTTGTTCATTGCCTTTCCCAGGGATTTGGAAACCTGCCAATCTGCATGGCTAAAACTCACTTATCGTTGTCTCATGACCCTGAACAAAAAGGAGCACCTACAGGTTTTATTCTGCCAATCCGAGACATTCGGGCCAGTGTTGGTGCTGGATTCCTGTATCCACTAGTAGGAACGGTACGTGATTGAGTGAAACCCTCAACTGTGGGGCAAGGAAAAAAAACTTCATGTGCATTCCAGTAAGCAGTTACAAAAGGTGTCTTCAGTTAGGAGAGTCCTTGTCATTTACAGTTGGTATTTTAACAGTCCAGTGTATTAGATGCCTTTAAGTTTTCTTCAGGGGAAGAGGGAAGCTAAAACAGACCATCTGACCATTTGAATACTTAGCAAGCCCCCAGTGTACTCCTCAGGTCCCACATCTCTGTCTTCCTGGATTTTGAGGAAAAGGTGAGCTCTGTAGGTAATGAATTCTGGGAACTGCAGTCTGGTAGAGGGGATGGGAGAAATCCTTGGCCCACCTAATTGCCGTTGTGACTTTGCATTCCTGATGAAAGCACTTTGCAGTATTGCAGGTGAAGTCTGTGTACACCTGCAGATCAGGGTAGAACAAGACAACTCCTCCAAAGCTTACAAAGCAAACAACTTTCGATGAGACACCTCCAAAGTGAAGCTGACCTGTACTATTAATCATTTATCAGTCTCCCCTCCCATTTGGTTCCCATGGTTTTGCTAGCCATCTGTTTGCTGTTCAGCCTGCATCAGTTCCAACAATTCATTTCACTATGCCCTTGAGTTTTTAGTTTCTGTTCTTTGACGTGATTGGCATAATGTCAGCTGAGAGGAGACAGAGTAGCTACAATGGAAACGGGATCCTGGAATAGCTTTGATATGAATTGCCTGGCAGAAAGAGGAGCTACCTGCAAAATGAACTAACGTTCAGGCTTTCATCCCAAGAAAGAATGTTAGGATGAAAGGATCCACTGGAAATCTTACCTGGGGAATCTCTGGGCAAATGTTAAGTAACTTGTTAGATTATTTTAGGGGAGGGAGCAGTTGGAGCAAGCAGCTCTGTCTTATTCTTTGGGCCTGAACCTTTTTCTGAAGTCTTCATGGCAACATGTTTGTTTTAATAAGCTTTCAAAAGTATTAGAGGTGCGTGGCTCAGATGATGAAATTTGTTGATTTAAGAGTTGGATCCCTTCTTTCTTCAAATGCTAGCTAGAGCCAAATATTGGCTATATTTTTCTTTTAATTCTTTAAAAAAAAAAAAAGGGTAGGTAAGGGTTTCCAGATTACTGAACATAAATAAAATAACCACATCTTGATTAAAGTCTGGCTCATCCATCTTTTTAGAGAGTAATGTGTGTTTTGGGATAAAATAAAAGATAGCATGCTTGTTGCTGTTATTAATGGCATTTTTTTGCAAGCCAAGATTTAATCCAAACAATGATTTGTTTTATTATTTTTTTATATAAGCACTGGAGAAGGAAAGGGTACACAGCATTAATGAGCTACACAAGAGAAAGATGTTTTCAGACATTAAAACTAACATTTTGGCTCTTTTTCTGATGTCTTCAGTTTCTATGGAGTTGGACTCTTTCCTTTCTGCTCCCTTCCCAGATTCCTAATGTTTTCTTGGACATACAGTAAATCATGGTGTTAATTCTGCCAGAATTAACAGTAAGTCTTCTGGTGTTAGGGACATGAAGATCACTCTTCTGTGGTGTCTGCAAAGCCAGGGAAGGGCTTTTGATGTCCTTTTGAGAAGCAATCCAGGGCATTTTGAGTCAGACCACTTTTTAAACCCATTCAGCTGGAGGTATCTTAGCCTCAGAATAAATTTTTGGCAGCAGCCATTGAACTGTGAGCTGAAAATGCAGGAAATATAGCTCTATGCAGAAGCTTTTATGAGAAATTTGAGGTGAAATTAATCACTGGTACATGCGTATTCTTGTTATCTGAAGTTAATCACAAAGGTATGTCACATTTTATTTTTTTCTCAGCTTCTGAGTTTTGGGTTTTTCCCTTTCTGTCTCAAAGTTGAAGCTGTTGTACTTTCATGAAACACTTTGAGGTTTTAAAGGAAATACAGTTTCAAAGATTATCTAGGTTTAACTTTGAGCATGGAAGATAATGAAAGTGAAATAAATTATTGGACTCAAATTGGTCAGGTTTCTTTTCTAGTGCTGCTGATGAATTGAAAACAAATCATTTACTCAGCTTGGTTTTTTTAGTTCCTAAATGGCGTTTTTTTGGAAGTTCCACAAATGCAATAAATACATGCTTAGCTGGTATTGGTTTTATTTGAAACCTTGCAAGAGAATTGATGATATCCATGTGGTTTAATTTTTTCATGTAAGTAAATAGTGTGAATTGCCCTGTGTTCTTTTTCAGCACATGTGGTATTGAAGGGGAGGAGGATAATAAAGGAAAAGTTCATTTCTTCAGCTCTGAAAAATAACTGAATGCATTAAGCATTATAGACACTTGTACAGAAAATTAGTAGCCTGGATAGAAATTACCCTGTACTGCATAGAAATTCAGGGTTTAAGCAGACTGCCTTTAAGTAATAGATAGCAGAGTAGCCACTGTGGGCTGCCCTTTGGATAGGAAAGGAGGCAAATTGACCGTTCCTTTCAAAATAAAAAGTGCAAGAAATAGTAAAGTCAGGCCCATCTTCAGCAATACGGCACCTCCTACTCTATTGAATGTCACTGTCTCAGCTCCTGCTGTGGCCCTCTGAATCTGTAGGTGGAGATCTGCAAAGCTCTAATTCTTCAGTGGTACGTAAATAAATAGGAAGTTTCTTGCTCTGCATGACTGGAGACTGGCAGTGACTATGGTGAGAACAGGAAAACCCCTCCAGGCACTTCGAATCTCTTCTTTGGCTCTTGAGAGCAAAATACTCATACAACTAAACACAAAGACAAGGAATGGGGGTCTTCTCTGTAGCCCCCCTATTCTCTGTCTGGGAAAGCAGCGGCTCTGACAAAAATCTAGTGCAGTCCTAGAATTCATTAGAGAGTAGACCTGAAGTGATTTTTACCTCTGCATAAGCCATGCAAGACCTGCAGTGGTACGGTACATATGGGACTGGTGTTAGCACTTGTAAACGGCTTAGGAAAATGGGATGGGACTCAGAAAGCTCCCCGAACAGTTTTGAGAACTGCAGAAAACGCCTAACCAATAGAGCTTTGCCTCCTTGCTGCTTAGCTTATTATCAAAAGGAAGATTGGGAGGTAATTTGATTAGCGTGCAAAATACTTGCTCAGGGAGAAAATACCAGGTTGCCAAAGAGATCTTTAATCTAATGGAGACAGGCATAACAATACTGATTGTGAAAGCTGAGGCCGGATGATGCAGATAGAAAACGAGACCTTGAATTTTTTATTAAAGGGGTTAATGACCACTGGCACAAACTACCAAGCATGGTCACCAGTTGCCCACCTTTGTAGAGCATCCGTGTTTAGCCTATGTGTGCTGCTGGGCTAAACGCTCAGTTAGGGAAGGGGAAATCCTGTCAGCTGCCTTAATAAATCAGGCCAAGTGTAGTCCCTGCCAGCCTTGCGTTCTGCGGCTCTGAAACTGGGTCCTCGGCAGTGGGACAACTGGAGCAGACTGGCCTGAGGCAGGCGTAGTGCTGGCAGCTGTTCTGCTAGCTTCAGTTCTGCCACTGCACAGCCCTTCTGACTTGAACACCTCAGAACTGTTCCAGTCAGGAGAACTGACTTCTCCATCTCTATTTAAGCTTTATCCCAGTTTAAAAAAAAAAAAAACAAAACCAAAAACAAACAACAAAAAAACCCAAGCCAAAAAACCACAAACAAACAATTTAAACTCTCTTCTCAACAATAACTATTCTTAATTATTTAACACTTCTAATTCTAGACTCCTAAAGAATTGTAAGCAACTGAGACTTTACAGTCAGCAAAGTTGTATTAAAACATGTATCCTCATTTTAATAACCAGGAAACTGCCACAAGTAATTATTGTCTTACCACAGCAAAGTCCATGAACGCTCCTCTAACAGTTAACTGGTCAGCTGGATATCTAAGTACTTTGCCAAATTTTGGGCTCAGTCACTGGCAGAGGCAGAAGCCAAACTAAATCCTCATTATAAAACCCAAAAACCTCAGATGTATCTACTGAGCCAGGAGTTCCTGATTCTCGCGCTGTACTTCAAAATGGTGCATGACCATTATCCAACCAGTACGTACATGTGCAAGGAGCTGCATCAGCTGTTGCCATCATCGTCTTCAGCAGTGATTTAGTATTATATCTTCTGTATGAAACTATGCTGCTTCCATTTTAACATTCTGTCTTTTGTTGTCCAGATGAGCACTATGCCAGGACTTCCTACAAGACCCTGTTTCTATGATATAGATTTGGACCCAGTGTCAGGAGAAGTAAATGGGCTCTTCTGAAAGGAATTATTAACCAAAGGTAGGTGCCTTCTTGAAGGCTTTCAATATTTGGGCTTTATTTCTCATCTTGAGATAATGGAGTTAAGCCAATCTCATATTATGCCATATGTTTCCAAATGACATTTGATTATAATTCAGCCTGAAAGTTGCCTGCAGTACTATATAATAGTAATTAAATTTATTTTTCTTTTTAGCTCCTAGAAGAACACCTGATGAGTCATGTAAACGGAACTATGCCCTGATGTTATTTTGAAGTCAAAACAAGATATGACTGAGACTATAGTGCAAGTGACTGGAAGGAGTGCTAAAGAATCAACCACTTACTTTTAATTTGTAATAATTTTTAAACTGCTGTGTTCCAAGCTAGTTGACACTGCATATAAAGCATACTTCCTCTACAAACCTCCTACTTCATAATTGTAGCTGAAGCAGAATCCAGAAGCTTGGGTTTAGTGACCTCTTTTGATTCAGTGACGTGATTTTAATAATTAAAAATCCTAAAGCTGGAGCTGTTTGAAACAGTCTTGGGACTCAATTGTCTTAACCATAGGGGTTTTGTAGCATATATTATCTTTGAAAGTCTTGTACACTGCATATTCCTATTTGCCATACTGAATTCTATATTCCACTTATCGCACTATGGGAGAAACTGCTGTGCTCTGAAACTGCTCCCTCTTTTCAATGACATTGGTGCAAGGAGGAATCCCCTTTGCTTCTCATCTCTCTCCGGAAGTGCTTACCCCGGCTTCTGCTGTGAATTATTCCTGCAGGCACGTGAGCCACATCAAATTTCCCTTTTAGAAAGCCCAGCTGTGACTACTGTATTCTGCTGTTAATGGAAATCGAACCTCTGGATATCAGATCTGTAGGGACTGGATCTCTGGCCCATACCTGTGGCTTCTACCAAATGTGTCTTTTGAACCATTTTATGCTCAAGAATAAGTACAGTTACACCGCTGACGAGCCTTCTTTCCTAAGGTGCCTTTTTGGTAAACAGAGACAACGTGAGTAGTGTTCAAGTCACTTGTAGCACGTTTTGTCAGTAAGTCAAAAATCATTTTGTAACATAAAACCATCGTTCCTGCCAATTTTTTAACTAATACAAATAAACTGGTAAATACTTCAAGTGCTTTTTGGGTTTTAATGTATGCACTGAGATTACTGAAGTAGAACTTAGTTCTGTGATTAACTGTACACAGCAGGAATCCTTGTATTGACAGGTAGGAGTGATTATTGCAGTAATAAGTTGCCTGCAATGCACCACTCTGTGTGTGCATTTAATCTTGTTAGAGGTGTGTATCTATAAGAAATAAACTACCTGAATCGTTCCATGAATTTGAGGTACTTGCGGTTGACTGCAAAAGATCTGAATTAAGACTTGCAAGGCCCATCTGCTTGCATGAGAAGTGAATCTAAAAACATTCCGATTTTGGTGAGAACTGGGAGAATCAGGATGTGTAGGTGTGCACCAATGTAAGGGCGTAGCTGTAGTACACAGATACTATATATATGTAGAGAGAGAGAGAGAGATCTATATCTCTCAAGTTATTCAGGAGGGGAGAATAATTATATAAAAATTACCTGGTTGTCACAGAAGCAGACAGAACAGCTTAAATCATCATAAGAGCATTTGAGATGCATTCACAGCCTCCTAAAATTTTCCCTTTGATGGTATTCAGCTGAGGAGTTACTGGCAGCCAGGTTTGCCAGAGCGCACGCAGGCCACTTGCAGGGGAGGGAAGGGCTGTTCCCCAGCTGCTGCCCCAGACCCCGTGCCTGGCTGAAAGTGCCTCTTCACCTGCGGCGCCTCGGCCGAGCCTCCCCTTGAAGCAGGTTGCCAGAGCTGAGGCTGCCAAGTCTGCTGTCAGTTCCTCCATTTAATCTTCTCTGCTACACCGCTTTCCTGCGAGTGCTCTGTGTTCCACCTTCATTTTATGCTTATGAAAGATGGGATAAGTGCAAATTTATGCTAAGATTAGCCTCCTTTTAGTTTAGCATGAGATCATAGACATGTGCTTGAGAGAGATAGTTCAAGAGGTTGCTAGTCCACCTCTCGCAGTGAGGCAAAGCAGTGGCTCGGGCATGCAACTGCTGAAGGGTTTGCTACGCACTGGGGGGCTGGTGGCAACAAAGCGTAAGGGCCAAAAAATATCCACAAGCATCTCTAGAGGCTAGTGGGGGAGCTTTGCTAACCTGCACTTTAAACCTAGTGGGAGGTGAGCTCTCCAGTGTCCCTACTCTAGGTCTTGCAGGACCGATTCATAAATAGGTTGGTTTTTCTTAACTCTCGCCTTTGCAACTAAGTGTGCTGGCTAGTTCTTGTCCTACCAAATAGGACACAAAGGACACTTAATCTCTTCTAACTAAATATCGGAAGGTTGTCTTCCCTTCCTGTTGCCTAGATAAAAAACTAATTATGTACGAATTTGTTCTCTGTGGGCTATTTGTAGGCCCAGAGCCCTTAGCTGGTGTTATGGCCATCCGTTGCCCCAGCTGTGCTGTAATGAGAGTCCTGCATCACGTCATGTAAGAAATAACACAGATTTTTTTTTTTGACTAGTGATAGGGACAAAAGAAAACAGAGCAAGCGTTGCTTGGCTGGCCTGCTGCACATCACCAGCACTTCAGTGTGGGCCCAGAAATAAAAACGGAGCCTACAGCTGGGCTGGGACCTTCTTTCAAGCTTATCCGTCTTCCGAGCAGGTCCTCTGCTTGCCCCAGACTGCTATTTATTTCCCTTGCACCATACCCTTTGGTGCTACCGTCTTCCCCTGGAGCGGCAGGAATAATTGAATTCCGTGCGAGGTGTTTCTGAACGGGATTGATGAGAACCTGCCTCCTTCGTGCCACCCCTGAGGCAGCGTGCACACGTTGGCCGTCCTCGTTACCGCTGCCTGCTTTCCTCCCTCCGACTGCAACGAGGGAAAATCTCCTCGCGCTGAGGAGCCTTGCTCGGCTTTAACGCAGAAGTGGATCGTAATTAGAACCCACCGCCCACCCCAGGGAGAGAAGCCGTTTCCATATGAAGGAGTCAACATGAGCAAACACATCTCATAGGGGAGCTTTTAAAAAGGCAATTCCTTGTGGTTGCTTGATCCGTGTTTCTGCCCTATTGGCTGAAATTTCAGCCAGAAAAAGCCATTTTGTACCTTTTATTTTCCATGAAGAAGCTAGGGAGGAGGAAGGCCATCTGTATTTTTTTAAGGCTGGCCTACACTGAAGCCACTTGCAGGTTCAAAGTGTGCTGCTTCGCCTGGTTTCTTATGTGCAAACATGCTGTGAAGTAGTTAATGTCCTTAAAACGTTTGTGGGCGTCAGTCAGCTCCCCGGGGAGATGAATGGGGACATTCAGGCATCTCAAACTATAGTTTCATGTAGTTCATCAGCTGCACTTGGTAGTCCTTTTTCCGGAGGCCCTCCCATCAATCATAACAGCTGGAGGTGCAATTTTTTTGAAGGCAGATCTCAGCTGCTGTGGAGAAAAAAAAGCCCATATGAAAGCGGCACTTTCTCTGGTATTTTGGGCAAAGATTAGTTTAAACCCAAGAACTGGCTGTCAGCTTACCACTAGCTCTGAAGGTGTAGCCCCTGGGGCGACCCAAACCGCGTGCGCTTAAAGCTGCAAAGGTTTGAGGTGGGACAAAAAAACCCCCAGCTGCCACGAGCGAGACCCCCTTCCTTCCCGCATAGCCAGGCAAGCGCCGGACCCGCCAATGCCAGCGGTCCCATCCTCCTGGGCGTGCGTTGGGATCCAAACTGAAAACCACAGCTCGGTCCCTGGGAAGACCTTTGCCTCGTGTGCAGTTTGCGGTTTGCGTGTCTGCTGCTGCCGTGCACAACCTGGGAGGGGAAGAAAGGTCACTCTGCAAGAGGGGGGGATCCTGCCCCACAAGGAGGGATCCTGCCCCACAAGGAGGGATGCTGCCTTGCGAAGAGGGATGCTGCCCCACAAGAAGAGGGGTGCTATCCCATAAGAGAGAGGGACGCTACCTTGCGCAAAGGAAGGGGTGCTGATCTGCAAACAGATGCTTTCCTGCAGGAGGAGCGATGCTGCCGGCGAGCAGGGCCGGCCGGGGTCCCGCAGCCCCCGCAGCCCCCGCCCCAGCCCCGCGCTCTCCGGAGCCGGCGAGCAGCTGCCCGCAGAGCCGCCCCGCTGCCGGGGGGCGGGCCGGGGGCTGGCGGCGGCGGCGGGCCGCCTCGGCGGGGGGCGGGGGGCGGGGGGCTGCCGGCAGCGCCCTCCCCGCCGGCCCGGGGGGCGCGGCTGCGGCGGGAGGCGGCGGGAGGCGGCGGCAGCGCAGCCGCGCGGAGCGGCGCGGGCCGGGCCGCAGGTGAGGGCGCGCGGCGCGCGGGGCAGCGCGGTGGGGGCGGGCGCCGCCTCGGAGCGGTCCGCGGGGGAGGCGACACGCGTGGGGTTCCTGCGTCGGCCTCGGCAGCCGCGGTCGCTGCCCGAGGAGCTCCCCCCCTACCCCCTCGGGGGCGTTCGGCTTTCGGGGGTCCCCGTTGCCCGGGGCGGGGGGCACTCGTGGGTGGTGCCGGGCGGCTCCTGCTCCCGGGGCGGCACCCGCGGACGCCCCCAGAACTTCCCGGGCTGCGGCGGAGCCGGGCGCCGGGCTCCGGGCTCCGCTCGGGGCACCGGGAGCTGCGGGCTTCTCCCCCGCACACGCGCCTCTGTCAGCTTGGCTCATTTCCCCTTAGAAAATTAAAATAAAATAAATTTTAAAAGAAAAAAGAATCTGCTCCGCAGGGGAGCGCGGCCCGCCGGAGCCCCCGTTTTAATCATCTTACTACTTAAAAGCAGAGTACAAAATACTGTGTAAAGGATTGCCCAGCGTCGCTGAGCCAGTCCCAGAGAAGTTGGTCCGTTTGCGGTAATACGCCTTTGCATCTTCATGTCCAAAAATGTTCTGATGATGTTTTGAGGCAGCGCTTTTCTTTTTTTTTAAAGGGTGACATATATCTTACAACAGCATATATCTGATGAACACACGCGGTGTTAATTGAGGTTGCCATGGAAGGCATGCACGTAGTATAAATAAGCTCCCTTCTGCCATGTGATTTGGCTTTTGTATTCCACAAGCCTCTTTTTTGTATTCCTTGGTTTTGCATATTGTCATATGGTGCATTAAAGATAAAAATATCTGCTGTCTCAGGGTGTAATTTCCCTAGCTGGAACTATGAGTGCATATGGAGCAGTGGGGAAAAGATGTAGCTAACCGTAGGAGAAGAAAATATATACGTGTGCGTGCGCAATATATATTTGCCATAATATGGGCAATTAAAAAAAAAAAAAAATCCCCTTTTACCACACAAAATAGCAAAATAGTATTTTCTGCGGTGGAACATCCCTGGGCTGACATCTTGGTGGCCTTATTTTGCCTTTGGATACTGATGCTAATTAGTGGAAGAAACTGCTGTGGTGCATCCAGAGGTAGAACTGCTTTTCCAGCCCCGGTCTGCCTCCCAGAGTGAAATACCCTTTTAAAAAAAACTTTTTAATACTTTTTTTTTAAAAAAAAATTGCTTTACAGATCTTACCATTTGTTTGTTGTGTTACAGATAAAAGATGGAAATGTCGGCCACGCTTCGCAGCAAACCTCACGTAACCTGCGAGGGGAACTGAAGCAGAAAGCAAAAGCGAGACAAAGCAGCGTCTGACCTTGTCACTGGGGGGCAGGAAACAGCCACTGGCTGCCGCTGGGTTTACTGGTGCTTCAGTCAAGCTCCCCGCGCAATGCGGAATTGCAGGCGGCTCAGGAAGTGCAAGTTCTTTCCAGGTCCGTGGGGTGAATAAAAATTGTTAACTCTTGGCTTGATTTGTCATCCTTTGGGGGAAAAAAAACGTAATGTCAGACCGGCAATTAAATAGTCGTGCTGTTAGACCAAGCGCAACTTGAAGCGGGTTGTCCCGGAGGTGAGAGTGACTCTGGCCAGCAAAGCCAAGGAGAAGCCTGTTCAACTTCACGTCTACCCGGGACTCCTTGGAGAGGTGATAAAGTGAGTAATAAGACAAAGTGGGAGTTACAAAGCGGATGCGATAGCTTCAGCAGAACTTCTCTTCGCTGCCACATCCGCTCGTTAAAAAGCAACTAATGTTGTTTTGAGAACAATTTTGGGAAAAAACACACTTTGAGCAACTCTGCAGTTATTGTGTCTGATGCATTAATCGAGAAAATCAGTAATATAACACAAACGAAGGAGAGGAGCGAATATGGCGAAGGCAGCTAAGGAAATTCAAATGGAGAACCCAAGAGAGGTAGAGACTCACAGCACAGGGGCGACGTGCTCCCCGTCGGAGGAACAGGCAGAAAAACCCTCCATGCTCTGTTTTAAGAAGCGGAAGAAGTCCTGTAAGAAGGGGCTGAGCGTGAAGGATGCGTGCGAAGGAGCCTCAGAGGAGAAAAGCCAATGTGTCAGCGCTGACCAAGGGGAGGCGAAAGTTTCTAATCGTTCGCCATCCTCCAAGGGAGCCTGGGCAGCCATCAAAAACCTCGCAAGACCTCGGAGAAGGCAAAAATCCTCCTCGCGGAAGAAGGTGCCCTCCGATTCCCAAGTGCAGCTGGAGATGGATGCTGAGGAGGGCTGTGCGCAAGGCTTCCCAAAGAAACGGGCGAGATCCGGGGTGAAGATGCCCTGCGTACGGTTCTCCAGAGGCAAGAAAAAACCCAGCCCCTCTGAAGCGGTGGAGGATTCAGAGGGCAGTGTTCAAGCAAATGAAGTGATGGGCATTTTGAATAAAGCTAGTGAAGAGCCAGAGGATTTGGCCCCGACAGACAAGTCTGAATCCTTCAGCCCGGTCTCTGCAGAGGAAGACCTGGATACGGCGAAGGAAAGCGCCGACACTGTTGGGAAGAGTGAGCCCTTGACAGAGCCCACACCTGATGCAGAGGAACATACGGAGTGCGCTGCTCAGTCAGAGATAACCGATTCAGAGCCAGTTAATGAAACAGCCCAGGAAAAACTGCAGGAGGAGAGCCTACCCCAAACCACGGTCCATGTGGAAGGCGGGGAAGTTGCCCCTGAAGCGCCTGTTTCCAAGGATCAACCCGACAGCACCCCTGAAACCACTGAGCTGCAGGAGATCCCTAATATCTGCCAAGAGCTGCCTGAAGGGGATAAATCAGAAAAGGGCATAAATCTTCCTGAGGAGTGCAAAGCTGAAGAGACTGTAACGGATTTCAGTCAGACGGCGTTTAAAGATGATGTGGCGAGCGTGCAGGGCCGCTCCAGCCATCAGGTGACATTAGAAGCAAACACCTGCGCCGGTGTCGGCATCATCATCACCGTCACTGAAGCCGAGGACTCTGACAACACCGACTCTGACCAGGCCTATGAGCCCTCCCCAGTTTTGCACCGAAATAAGCAAAAAGGGAATAAAAAATCAAGCGGGAGCTTTGATTTTGGTAAAAAAGAGGGCCCCGAGGCTGGCGGCAGTCCCCAGGCGGAGGAGAAAGGTCCGGGCGACCAGGGGCACAGAACTGGGGAGCAGTACGAATTGCTCCTCATAGAAACCGCGTCTTCCCTCGTGAAGGCGGCCATTCAGTCATCCATAGAGCAGCTGGTCAACGAAATGGCTCTGGAACAGAATAAACACAACAGTTTTCTGTGATGGCAGCGATGCCCCCAAAATAAAGAGTACGGGGAGTGATTTAAAGCTCCATTTGGCCTGCGGGGGGAAAGCTCAAAGGGCTCCCGGGGCCGAGGTGTAGTTAATTCTGCATGCCCGTTCAGTTGTGTGTCTATGTGAAACGGATCCTGGGACGTGGGGCAGACCCTGCTGTGTACAGCGTGTCCCCTGGGGCTGGGGCTTCAGGCAGCGCCACCGACCGCAGCTGCAGAAAAATGAAGGTGTTGCAGCAACTGTATTTTCATTTATTGGCATCTTTATGTCAAGGCCACGTTTGTGCCGTCACCCATGCCAGGTTTCCCCGCTGTTCATGCTGTAGATCTGTACATGCCGTGCGTTTAGCGAAATGTCCCGAGAGGTGGCGAGCGCCCGACCCGCGGCTGGGCTGGATTCGGGGCACGTTGGACGCGGCTGGAGGTTTGCCCTGGGGCTCGACAGAGATGAGGGAGGGTGAAGTGACTGCAATGTTAACACGAAGATGTCAATGCCAGACAGGCTCAGGCCGGCGTTTAGTATTGCAAACAGGTACTCGCTACGTACAGATGCCAGAAACCGCGGTCACCCCTGCTGTCGCATCGCATGAGGCCGGATGGTTGCAGCGAGCGGCATTTTTTCATTCGGCCTCTTCCCCTGTCACAAGCAGCCTGTGCATTTCCAGACACGTTAAAGCACAGCATCAGCCGCTCGCCTTGCTGACCCCGGGCTGCGCAAAGGCCAAGAAAACAACATCGCTTCGTTTGCCGGGGGCCGTTCTCGCACCGTTAAGCTCAACGGGCAAAATTCCCAGCGGCATCGGCGGCACGGGCTGGGCGGGAGCGTGCCCGCTGCGGGCAGCCCCTCTCCTTCCTTCGCCTTCCTCCATCCGAATCACAATCTTGTGGTGAAGCTGTCCTCGGATGTAGCATATTTTTGATATATGGCATGTGATATAAATAGCAGTGAGCTGCATGCGTGTTAGCAGTCAACTATTGCCTCGGCGTTGACATAGTTCGGGTAGCTGCGATGTGCTGCCGGCGCTGGAATTGCTTTGATTTGGTCTGAGCGCTGCTGGCGTCCCTGGGTGCTGGCAGCAGCCTGTCCCGCAGACCCCCCCTCGCTGCAAAGCCTGCCCGGCTTCAGCGAGCCCGGGCATCCCTCGGGAAACGTGCATTACGCCCGGCTCGCTGCTGCCGGGCTCTGGCTGGCTCTGGCACGCCACGTAGCTGGCTCTGAAACGTGCAAGGAAACGCCGGAGCGATCTTACCAAAGTCCTCAGGGAAAAAATCTAGACGTGAGGGCCTGAGGACATGGCCGTAAAATGCCTGGACAGGCCAGTCGCCGTCAAAACCCATGCACTGCCCTGCTCCGAGGGGGTTTGCGCCAGCGTAGCGTGTGTGTGCGAGCTTTGCCTCTAACTACCAGCTCTCCAAGAGAAAGGGGCCTTTTAATAATTTGGGATTGCATCCGCGCGGCTGGGATTTAGGTACAGCTGCCGGCAAGTCAGCCTGTTCTGAGAAAATTCTGCTGCGTATTTCTCAGCCGATACAGAAATAGCAGCCTCGCTTGGCAATTGCTCGCTGACCATAGGCGGTGCGCTGAGATTTCCCGTCCCAGCGTAGGATTTGGATTCCTGTTAAAATACAAGGGCTGTAAACTTTCCCGGTACCTGGTACGCAACCACATTTTAAACTTTGATAAAGCATCACCGTTGTTACGAGCGGACTGTGAGCAGTGAGTGGCACAGCTTGTTTCTGTGCAAGTAAAACTTAAGAAAAATCAGAGGATGTTAAAAAAAAAAGTGTCTTCTTTTGCTGTGAATTTATTTAATAAGTGATCAGTAATTCAGTGTGTACAATTTTAATGGCTTTGTACTTCATACTGGTCCTTCCAGGTATTTTGCCATAGTTTTGAAAGGGACTTTTTAAGGACTTTTATATGTACCTTTGGAGCTGCTGCAGCACCCCGCGAAGAGCCATACTGATGCTGGAGGTTGCTTGTGGGATCACACCGGGCACCGCGGCAGGTCGGTGCCGAGCAAAGGGCCGCAGCATCTCTGTGGGGCCCCGCTGGCGTCGGGTGCGGAGCAGGACGTCCAGGCTCTAGGAGAGAAACACAAAATGACCCCGCGGGGCCAGGCCGTCATCTTCTGTCAGCCTGCTAAGCAGTTTCGGGAGGATTTCATGTATTTCAGTATTGCCTTTTGGGCGAAACGTCTTCAAAAGCAGGAGAAGACTGGCAGAAATGCTTTGGTCCAGCCCGGCCCCAGCGACTGTTGCTCCACGTCCAGGGTTGTGTTTGCATCCTTTCTGTAGCTGGTTTTTCCCTCAGTTATAGCTGTACATATAACTGACAATTATTTCATTAAAGCTGAATGTACCTGTTGTTTTCTTGCCTTGTGATTGAGTGGGCAGCTATGGAGAGATTTTGTATAGGCAAGGATAAACTCCCAGTGGTGCTCTGTTGTGTCCAGCTTTTTCAGGCAGTTGTGCGGTGAGCAGAAAGAAATCTTAAAGTTGGTAGCGGACCTGAAAGCTTTGGAGGCTTGCTCCTCCTGTGCTCTTTTCTATAAGGTTTCCTTTCGGTTGCTCAGTTTCCATTCACAGAGTCCTGGCTGCCCAGGGACTGCTATAAGGTATTTGTGAAGGATCACAAGTCGCCAGTGGCTAAGAAAAGCCCTCCTGCTGCCCGACAGTTAAATTCCCTATCGGATGCTCCGTACCGCCAGAGGGAAATGTCTGGGGCCCTGCAGGCTGACCGGGGCCAAGCTCCGCTGCGCGTTGAGTGGCACGGCTCTTGCCGGTCCCACGCGGGTGGTTTGGTTTTCTCTGCCAGCTGCTGGTTCATGCTTTCTGCTCCCAAGGCTCCGGGCTGCTGGTTCCAGGCGAGGTTTGGTGCTGACGGGGTCCACGGCGGGGCCGGCACCACGGGAGGGGGGGCAGCAAGTTTGGTGCTTCGGCACTTTCTGTTGTGGCTCAAATGGGCCCCACATCCTAATTTTTTTTTATTGCATAACATCTTTCATGTAATTTCTCGAGGCTCTTTATAACATACAGAAAATATGGGAAAAAAATAGTTACACATTTTTAATAGTGTTAATGCTATTTATTCTTTCAAGTTTACAGAACAAAATAAAGACTTGTAACAGCCGCTGATGACTTAATTAAGACTCTCTACTCCTTCATTATGATTAGAGAGTTGAACATTAGTAAAAGATTTATTCTTTCAGAGAAGGAATGATAAATTTACTATTGCGAAGGAGCAGGGGGCCAGGAAAGCTGCGAGGACGTGACTGCCTGGTTGTGCCGGAGCACCAAAGGGTGGCCGGGCTTCAGGACCGCGTTCCTCGCTGACAGCTGATATAAACGGGAATAATACATAACCTTGGTTTCTTACAGCCCGATTCAGATTGCTTTTGGGCCATCTGGCTCCTCATCCAGGCGTTCGTTGCGTGCTGCCCCTCTGGATTATGGAAGTGGTTGCTTTGCAGCAGCATCTTAATAAATTATTTGGCTCTTCTGCTCACCCCACAGCCTGTGCTGCTGCTTTTCTCCCAGCTGCTTCTTTCCAGCGCTCTCCTCGACGGGGACAATTCAGCTTTATATTCAACAAGTCCCCAATCCCTGCTTTGCTGTGTCATTTTGAATCTTTTCATTTCCCACAGCTTTTTTATATTAGTAGCAAAGAAAAGCGTGTTTAGATAGTATAACTCGTGCCCAGGAAGGCTTCCAGGGGGATAAAAAGCTTTTCTGTTATGTCAACACTGAGCCCAGCAGAAAACAAGTGTATCTGCTGAAAAGTTCCTTGTGGAAATTGCTGGTAGACAACGATGGCACGAACAAATACTGCATTTTCTTTCCTGCCCTGGGACACCAGAAGTGCATCAGAAACGCGCAGGCTGCTTAGGGCCAGGTCTCCAGCTGCTGAAGGTCACTGCAGCTCCGTACGCTTCAAAGGACCAAATCTACAGCAGCCAGGAACCTAGCGTTTGAATTTAAGATGCTGTCCCTGCATAAATGAGGGACGTTTTCATATGTGTGCTTGTGTATAAAAATGAAAATCCAAGAGTTTTTCCACAAATGCATATAAGGAATTGAGTAAACTCATGAAATACATGTGAACGCTGGTCTGTGCGTGGGATGGGTGGATGGAAGCTGGACCCTGCTGATGGGCCCACGTGTTAGGGGCCGTGAAGCCCTAACGTTGCCCGTCTTACAGACACAGGGTTTCAAAATGAGTAACTCAAAACAATGAAATGCTCCAAGAGAATAGATGGATTTATGTAATTTGCTTTAATATTATTTTATATCCGCAGTTTTATTTCCCAGCGAAATGGTTCTTGTTAGCGCTTGTTGGCTGGTATTAAAGTAATGAAATACTTTAATTTGCAACCAGATAAAATCTTTACATTAAATGTTATTTTTTAAGAAAACTAATCAGAGGATGTTATTTCTTATACAGCTATTTAAGCAACTGTATAGGTTAACATTTTTTTGGAGGCACAACTTTCACATTTCTTTCTTTTTGCAGAGAATTGTGAAAGGCACAGTTCTTCTGTGCTAAATGACGGGATTTTCCTGCAGTGGGGTGAAAGTCCATTTAGCTGGAAAGTGGATTTCAGCTAAACTACCCAAACCCAGCATTTTAAAATAGTTTTGTTACATAAAAACTGACAATCATGCCGGATACAAAAGGAGGGAAGACGTTAAGAAAACACATTTTGCAATTCAAATTGCTACGATGAAAGTATCATCTGCAGCTAGAGCTGACTGGCAGTCACCCCATCCGTCCCTCAGTCAGACTTAGCAGGGATCATCCTTTCAAACCTCTTTATTCTGGAAGAGGAGACCCCCCCGCCAAGGCGGGTGCCCCAGCAGGGTCCCTTCTGCAGGTACCGGTGTCCTTTCAGGTGGTGCCTTCGCAGCACCACGTCCTTAGCCGTGCACAGACACACCCAGCGTCACTTCTGCTGGCATCCCGGAGAGCAAACTTGAATCTCGAGAAGGATGTCATCTCTGCGATCTAATGACAGTCATCCGTGTCACGTTTGCTCTCACTGTTTGCCATTTTAGCGAAGACACGAGGCTGAGGGTGCCGATGCGTCAAGGCTCGGTGCCGTGACAGCTCCGTGTGATGTGAGACTGGTGAGATGGCAGCTGGGTGGGAAGCGCAAGTACTCCGACTCCTACGGTGCTTCTGAGCATCCTCACCGGGGAGGAGGAGCGACGCTTCCCCTCGCTCCTGCCAGCAGCCTCCGCCGCTTGCTTTCTGCCTGCCAAAAGCTCCCCCAGACTGCCGCTGCACAAAGGCGTCGTCGCAGCGCGGGCGGACGCTGCGCGGCGCTTCGTCGCAGCCCAGACAGCCTGCAACCGAATTTGCATTTAGTTTGCTAGCCAGAGCAAGGCAGGGAAGGCCGAAGAGCTGAAAGCCTCTCGTGCGGAGTCTCCCTGAAGCCTGTAGAGCAGCTGCGAGCCTGCAGGCACGACGCAGCGGGCTGGGGGACTGGCTGGCTCGCCAGCGCGGGGCCGGCAGGCGTGTGCAACAGGCACAACAGGAATGCACACCTGCACCCTGCTCATTAAAGCGATGAGTAAGCGGCTCACAACCGCACCGCCGGGATAAACAGAGGCTGGTAGGGGATGCTTGGTCCCTAATGACAGGCTTCGGTGCCTGCTCTGCTGGGCCCGGCGTTGCTGCGGGGTGGCGGAGGCGACCGCTGCCGGAGCGGGTCCCTCCCGGGATGGCTGCGGGGAAAGGGGGGGGTGACGCCGAGCATCGGCCTCCACCCCCCCGGCACGGCGGCGTTTGCGGCTGGACCTCGGCAGGGCTGCACGGGCGCCGGCCCCACGGAGGCCTGGCTCGACAGCTGACACCGCGCTTCTGCCCACCATGAGGTTTCTCCCCCTGCATCACCCCTCCATGGCCCGCGGCCCTGGCTGCCCTGCCCCGGTGCCTATAGCCGGCTTTACATCCTGCCACTGGTGGGTGGCAAACCCAGCCCCAGGAGGGACAGAGGGCTTTACACAAAGTTTTCTTACACCGTTTGTCCCGGTAACAGGTGAGTTAGCGTGGACTAAAATTCACCTGACTGCTGCTGGAAGCCTTTAGCAGCGTTGCCGCATGCATGCCAGGAGGGTAAAGCCACGCGCGGGCTGCCGTGCTGCCCGGAGCCCTGCAAAGCTTCCCAGGGGCATCTCAGCTCAGGTGAAAACCAGCCGAATTCAGCAAACAAGGTTTTGAGCTTTGCTGCACCTTTGTTCTGAGGGTGCAGCGTCTGGTTTAGCATAGTTAGTGGAACCATTTCTGCTCTTAGGCTGCTTTTGAAGTTGTGTCATTACTTTTTCGTAATGAAATATGCAAATCCTGTAAATGCTGTGCTTGCGTCTCGGGGAATTCAGTCCTGACACAGCTCCTGTTGTAAATATCTAACTGGCATCCTCATTAGCTTTTTCCTCCTGATTTATTGCTCAGAATCTATTTTCCTAGTGCTGGACTGCTGGGAAGCCCACTCGGTAGCAGTCCTTTTTGGCATACCACGGCAAGAGGGGGAAGAAAAGGCTGGTTTTTATTAAACAGCGAAGCTGAAGATGATTGCAGCAGTATGGCACGACTTGCTGTTGGCAGATTGCCGTGGGAGGGCTTTGACAAGCCAAGAAGAAACCTCCCGCCTTGGCCACTGATAGCTCACGGTCCCATTCAGGGATGCTGAGTTGCAGCCGCTGAGATCACTTCTCACGGCACTTCTGAAGGCTTCGCTTACACGAGATTTATACCTTCTGCCTCCAAAATAGCAGAAAACAGCATCAGCATTACACTCTTTCTGGAAAGCTTGTGATATAGCAGTATTTCATGGGTTTATTTTTAACTGCGATGCTCACTGCTTCAGGTTTACATGCTGACAGCAAATTTCTTTTCCCTTTTTAACCTTCTCAGTGTCCACAAATGTCCCAAATCCCTCTGGTGAGGGGCACTGCACCCACGGACGGGCTGTCAGCCCCTCCGCACCCCCTGCGTGCTGCTGCCGCCCGATTTGGCAGTGATTTGGCAGATGACGTGCGAGTGAAGAGCCTGCCCGAATGGCTGGTGGAGCCAGGTGGCTGAAGACACACGTTGTAACCACAGTCTGTGCAGAAGGTAAAATCAGCCGAAGGGGTTTTTTCATCCTGGATGGAGACAGGGCGAGTACAGCCCGGCCATCAGCATCACCTCCTGGGCAGCCAGCAGGCCAGTGCCGGCATCGCTCTCCCCCAGCCGCCCAAAAATTCAAGGTGGAAGAGGTAAAATGCAACCATTTGCAGGTTGAGAGGGGACAGGTTACATTTTAAGGACGACTTGTGCAAGTAACAGGCATCAAAGTCTCGCTCCTCTGGCACCAGTAATGCAGGAGAAGTTCAGCCTAATGCTTTCACTGCACAAGTGCTACCAAGTGGCGTCTCCAGCCAGCGCTGCAGGTGGTGAAAAGCAAGTTTCTCAGTAAAATAACTAGAGCCTGTGCTGCAAGGGGGG
This sequence comes from Phoenicopterus ruber ruber, assembly GCA_009819775.1. Classification (NCBI taxonomy): domain Eukaryota; kingdom Metazoa; phylum Chordata; class Aves; order Phoenicopteriformes; family Phoenicopteridae; genus Phoenicopterus; species Phoenicopterus ruber. Next base: position 9,218,930 of record CM020219.1, read on the forward strand.
ACAAATACCCTTTATCCCACACCCTTTACTGCACCCTAAGCAGCCCAAGAAACGCGGACCCTGTTGGACCCGGCCTGTTCAGCATCAGAGCACTAAAAATATTTCAAAATACCTATCGCAAAATTGTTCAGCGCACTTTGGTCAGGCCAGCGCCCAGACACGTGAAAGTGAAGGTAGCCACCGCAGCACTTACTGGCATTTCAGAGGTTAACCTGAGCTGGCCGAGGAGTCTGCTCACGCTGCCCCTAAGCTGCAGGGCTCTGGCAGGGGTCTGAGCCCAAATCTTCCCATGTTTTCATAAAACATGAGCTGCAGAGCCCATAGACAAGGCATTTTAATGCCCGTGGTTCATCAGCGCTGCACCCTCGATGCTGGGACCCCTTCGCAGCACAGGGCAAAGCTCTGGGGATCCCCCGGAGTGTTTAGAGACTTTCAGCCTTTAAGTATCCCCAGCCTGGGGCTTGCTTTGCCCAAGCCCATGTGCATCTGTCAACCAATCGCAGATCTCTGGAAGGAATCACCGGTATCATTATTCCTCACACTGTGACAAATTCTTTTATGTTTTCATGAAAAAAAACCCACAAGAAATGAATATTTGGCAAGCCCAGCTGTGCAAGTCAGGCAGACTTTCAAGCATGCACCGACATAAAAGTTAAGCATTCGGTAATTTGAGTGTCTTCTACATACAGTAATAAAACTTCATACGATGTATCCAGGAGCAGCTGCTGCCCTTGCTTAGCGAACGTAACTATCTGCTAAAATTATTTTCTATTCATAAGACTTAGAAAGAATGATGCTTTCAAGTGAACGTAACTCGGAGCTGACGACTTCTGTCCCTCAAGCTTTTTCTGCTGCTTTAATTATAACAGCACTTTAATGCTTGCAGTAGAAAACTGCTGAAAATGCATTTCTTATATTGCAAATGATGCAAAAAATGCCTTTCGCAGATGTTTGATGTCACAGATGTTCAGTACCACAAAGCTTAACCAAAGTACACCCTAAAGAGGGGTGTGACAATAAAAAAAAATCACTTACACGCGTAACTTTTCAAAGACATACTGAACACGTTCACGAACACAGTGCTGATTTCGGTATGATTTCAGCTTTACTGATGTATTGCAGTCAGTACAACACCGTCACTCCCACAACACAGGCACGTACAGCCGACAGACATTTGGATCTTCTACCCCAGTTCATAGTTTTTATTAAAGCCCCCTTTTAATGGCCGAGAAGTGAACAAATCCATCCTGCCCACAAACCTGAAGATGAGCAGCCCGTCCCAGAGCGCCTTCGGGCAGTGCTGCTGGCTGTCCCCCCTGCTGTCCCCAATACCGAGCTCTATTGCCACTGCCCCATTATCTTTGCAGAGACATCAAGGGCCATTTGACTTTCAATATCAATTAGTTCAGGCAAGTTAGGCATCTAGTGGAAGTTCCAAGGTGCTTATCTACTGACTGAATAAGCTGAAAACTCACTTTTAGCTCTTTCCTACAGCTGTGCCTAACCCAGCAGACACTCCTCTCTGTTCTTAAATTAAATGTAGGAACCCGCGTGAAGCAAGCAGCACCCGGAGAAGACAGCCCACTCGGTAAAGTGTCGCACACAAATAGGGAATGACTATAAAATACCATTTTTATTTTTTTTTTTAGCCATCATGTAGAAACAGAGGTCAGTGGAAGCCAGAGGGCATTTGCCCCAGTTACAAGCAGTCTGTGCTGGATGTGATTTAGCTGATGCCATTAGCGCGGGAGAGACCCAGAAGGCTCTCTTCTAGGAAATGCTCCGTGTGAATCGCTCCGTGCTCAGACGCAGCATTTGCAGGCCTGGATGTCGGCAGGGTTTTGTTTGTTTGCTTGTTTTAAAGAAAGGCTTTTTAAGCAGAGTTAAAATGGATTCACACCACAGCGGCTTTAATGGGCACACACAGCGAGCGGAGCGCTCAGTCTAGCAGGCAAGCACACACCAAACCGCAGCGTGCATTTTGTAACATCATCCGGGCAGGCTCAGAGGCTGTTTGTTTTTCCCCTTTGTCTTAAAACACAATTTGGCAGCCCTCAGTGGCCAATCCATCCCCTGGAGTGCGCAGCGCTCTGCCCAGGAGAAGCGGCAGCCACCCTTACAAAGACCTCAGATGGTCTTTTAATTCGTCAGGGATTTAATTGCAGCTCTTGCTCCAGGACAGTTTCAAAGAAGACAGCTCAAGGGTCCTGACTACAAAGAGCTTTGGAGCGGGCATTTTGACAGTAAACTGTTCTCACCATTGTTCAGGCTCCCCCTTTCCGAAGGCAATGACTCAACTCCAGCAGGACTGGCAGGGAGCCTCCAGCTTCTCAAAAACTGGGTAACGAGATTACGGGAGCCGCTCGCAAGGCTTTTGCTCTTCACTGCAAAAGAAACCTCCGTGCTGTAAGAACTCCGCGTGCCTCTTTGGGGCCTTCTGATTAAGAGCATCTCTTGAGGGATGGGTTGGAGACCATCTGGTAGGAAGCCTGGAGTATCTCGGGTGAAAAACTACAGAGGGACAAAACACAAATCCAAGAGGAATGTGTACAATATTAAACCCCTCTTGGATAAGTTGTTACTTCTTCAGATACAAAGTAATGATAAATAAAAGGCAAAAAGCTTGCGTTTTACCATTTTATGATGGCTCCACAAGCAGAGAAGAAATAACACATTATATATTTGCTCTTAGCAAATATACAGACCGTAATATTTAAGAACATGTTTGCTTCAAGCTGTTTAGAGTCAGAAATCATTTTCACTGATAAAATCTGTATGTGGTATTTAATCCTGTAAAGACTTAGGTTAGGATGTGCCTCCTCTCTGAGAGGAGAGGACAGTTCTTTGCAGCTTTCATTCCTCCTCGCAGAGAAGATGGTCCAATAATGGGATGTGGTCCTAGAGGGGCAGCAAAATTTGTCTCTGCTCATGCAGGAGCGGTTAGCAAGGGAGGAGTAGGAATGAAGAAAAACGCATGCAAACCCCTCGAGTCTAAAAGTAAATTTAAAAAATTGTATTGACGAGGACTCCAGGGCTTGTCGAAGTGAAGGCTGCCACCCCTACATCAACGCCGCCAGTTCCCCTGAGATCAGCCTTATGGCTCCCGCATGTATTTATGCAGAGATTTATTAACTGCAGTTATACAACACAAACTTCAGGATTCATCTCCTTGAGATATTTATTTTAATTAAAAACAAACTGCTTGGGAAACACAATACATATTTCCCTCTACATTTCCCTCCATCTAGTTTCAGAAGAGCAATTCTAGGGGATACAAACAGTCCTAGGCACCGCGCAGCGTATTAGACAATGTTTAAACCTCACACCCAGCAATACAATCTTAACTCTAGTAACGCAGAGCAGGAGTAAGTTTACTTTTACGAAAAATGTAACTGAGTTACACGGAGGCTTCCAAGAAGGACTTACATGGGAATTAGCTTGAGTTTAAAAGTTAGAGAAGTAAAAAAGCAAGTACACAAACCGAAGTACGCAGTTCTTCACAGTTATCTTGGAGGCGATGGGAACGGTGGTTGAAGAAAATCAGCTCCAGAGAGCAGCTGCTCACTAGGTGGAAAATGCCAAAATACCCAGTTTCAGCAACTAAAGGCTACACAGGGGGAGAACTACTCTACCAGGATCGTATCAACACTTTCTTGGATGAGATCTGACTCCAGTATACATTCGTCTAAGTGATCTTGGGATAAACTGGAGCTTTTCCCCACGCTCTCACTGTCACAGTAAGGACGAAACCTGGGGGTGGCGGGGCTCTCCAGCCGCTGGCAGCGGCTGTGTTTGTGCTGTTTCCCTCTGTGCGTGTACATGTGTTCGAGCAATTGGCTCTTCCGGAAAAACGTGCGGCCACAGACGGTGCAACTGATTTTTCTCTTTCTCGAGAAAGAAAAGTTACAGTTCAATTCCACCGGTTCGTGGTCCTTGGAGATGAGGGAGAGCTGGCCGATCTGCAGAGGTTCCAGGTCGCTGCAGCTCGGATGCTCCAGCTGATGCTCATCCTCCTTGAGGAGGAAGGTCCTGAGCTGGTGGCCATCCCCAGCCTCCCTGTCCTCAGCCAGAGGCTGCACTTCCCCCAGGTCGCTGCTCTCCAGGATGGAGGCCGGCACACCGAATGGCAGCGAGCCCGAGACGTGGGTGTGCAAGTGCTCCCGCAGCCCCCCCCGGGAGTCGAAACGCTCCCCGCAGTAGTGACACAAGTGCACCTTGAGGCCGGCCTTAGCAAAGATGGGGCTCGCTACCTCTGGAGAAGGAGGGGTGCAGCTCTGGGACACCACGGGCTCCAAGTCGCACCTCTCCTGCTTTATGGAGACAGAGAGCTTCGGACGATCTTCTGCCGGCTTGGCGAGAGCAGCGGGCTGAACGGCGGGGCGAGCGACCTGCTGGTCGAGGGAGCTGTCGTCCAGGCCGATGGCCAGAGAGAGCTGCAGCTGCGGGTGATCGCCCGGGGCAGCAGACCTGCTGCCCGCCTTGGGCAGACTCTCCTTCGCTCCCAGGCGTTCCTTCGCTGGTTTGTGCGCGGTCGAGATCTGGATCCCGTACAAGTTTGAAGACTGGACCAGCTCTGGGGAGAACGCTTGGTTCATCTCGATGGCGATATGGGAGAGGTGGTCCGCGTGGAGAAAGCGGATGCCCTCCTCCAGTCGGCTCTGGCTGACAGTCTGCTTTGGCCCTTTCCCGGTGTACATGATATGCAGCAAGTAACTAAATATGTCAGGCTGGATGTCTGTAGGCTGTATCTTTATGCATTCACTGAAACAAGACAGATGATTAAGTACATACAGGGCTCCAAATTACAGTCCTGATCCATTACCTGCCCGTTCATTTGCTCCGCCATTTGCTGTTGAGCGTGTGCGCTGCTGCCTGCCTCCCGGTTCACAACGAGCAGCGCTCCCCGCCACGACCTGCAGAAGTGCGTGTGCCCTGTTTGCACAGCAAAGTGCCCGAGCGTGTATTTATCCCTGTGATTACAAAGACCGTGCGCACAACCGCAGCCAGGGACGGTGAGAGTGGCCAGCCCCGCAGCGATGCCATGCAAGCTACACGGCGCCGGTGTGTGCCACTCTAATAACACGAGACAAAGAATATTTGTGTGTTTAAGTAATAAATTCAGCTGCCGCTACTGTGTAATCTTTATGAGCTTTGCACTTAAGTGTCAGTAAACAACATCTATTGGAAAGGAAGTTAACCGATCTTCTCACTTCCAGCCGAAGGGCTACGCGGCCGATGGCTAATGATTATCTTGCAAAGGTGCTCGGGGCCACGACCCTCAAGAAGGAAGGCGAATGGAGAAGGGTTTAATCGATTACAAGCAGCAAGCTCCAGCTCAGAGGCGAGATCAGACCTTGGCACCGCCGTCGTTATACCTGCAGAACCACTCCTGACCCAGCTGGGTGAAGCATCTGAACAGCAGCTTGAAATAAATTTATGATCTCAGTCTCGGCCCTTATCTGCAAGAGTCTGAAGCGCAGAACTGCGATAAGGCTATGGCTTCTTGATTGCTTCAAGCCCAAGGATCCCGCCAGAAGGGACAGTCCCACCCAGCAAGCCTGCCTACAAGCTAACGCAAAGTAATGGACACTCTGCGTATGGGCAGGAGGTACCTGAACATCCCCAGACCGCAAATCTGCGAGGTCTCACTGCAGGACTGTGGCACTTACGTGTTTATTTTCTCTGGTCACGCAAATGTCTCATCTTCAAAATGCGGGGCCTGATGTTGGCATATGCTGACTAAGAGGGTGGTTTTAAAGGACAGCACATTCTGGACTGGGAATGTTTAGAGAGCCGAGGCGGGTGTTGGGTTAGGAAAATAATCTCAGGCCGTCTAACATCCCCACTTACACTTTTAGACTATAATACCTTTAGAAAGGGGAAAAAGCAGAAAGTTGAACAGAGCGGTTAAAAGGTAGGAGGAGAGCTGTGTGTCCTTACCTCGTCTGATGAATAAATATCATCTTAAAATAGTTTGAAAAAGCAGCGAGCACCGCTCTGTGGGCTTTGAAGTAAACATCTCCAATGGCAACTGTGCAGTCACACAGAAAGCCAAACTCCCGCTGCATGTTCAGCTGCTGGAGGAGGAGGACGCTGTGGCCGGTCGTATCCATGGCGTGCCTGAGAGCAAGAGAACAAGACGTTCATCTCATGGAGAAATCACAGAGCTCCCAAAGCCTCAAATGTGGGTTTCTCACCACTGAAACGAGACGGGCGCCTGGCACAGAGCACGGCCTCGCAGAGCCTCTTCCCTTCTCCAGTCGGTCCCTGCACCCCGATTTAGTAATTTCTCCGACCGATACCACCGCCGGTGCCCAAACCCACGCTCAATGAGCTCAAAACCTATCCGGGACTTTTCAACGTGCCAACTACAGGCAAAGCTGTTTCTCCTACAAATCACCTACGCTCCGTGGTGTGTCGGCACTAACTTCAAACACCGCTCGCGTTTTTGCCCTGACCTCGGATCGTGCTTTCTACTGCACCGCTCCCCGCGCTCGCCCCCGCTCCCCGCGCTCCCCGTCCGCGGAGCCGCCGCAGCGGAGGCGCAGGGAGCGGGCTGGCGGCGGGGCGAGCGGCGGGGCGAGGAGCCAGGCGGCTGCCGCTCACAGAGGGAGCCCTGTGCCGCCCAACAAAGCTCCTATTGTGCCGGGCTGAGCCGCCCTTACCCCGCGCCGCCACGCCTCGCCTCGCCAGCGGCCGCTTTGCAAATAAATGCTGATATTTGCTATTGTTTCAGCTGAAAATTACTGGGGGGGGGAAGGGAGGGGTAGCCGCGGGGGGAGGCGGTGAGCGCAGCCTCCCCGGGGAGCGTAACCAGCGCCCTCCCCGCCCGGCCCGGCCCGGCCCGGCCCGGCCCCCCGCGGCTCCCCCGCGCCCGCGCAGCCGCTTACCCGCGCGGAAGCGCAGCGCTGAGCCCGGCCCGGCGCCGCCCGCCCCCGCTGCCGCTGCCAGCCCGGCGGATGGGGTGGGCGCTGCCCCCCCGCGCTTCCTGCTGCCGCCGCGGGGGCGGGCTGGGCCGGGCCGGGCCGCCCCCGCCGCCCCCCTTCGCCTGGAAAAAGTGAGCGCGGCCCCTTGCGCGGCTGCTGCGCGGCCCGGCGTTGGGGTGGGCGCGGCGCTGCGCGGCTGCCGGCGGCGCTCAGCGCGCTCGCAGCCCCGCAGGGAGGGACCGTGTCCACCCCCGTGAGGGGTTTTTTGGGTGGTGGTTGCCTCTGGGCTGCCGAGGCGCCTTCAGAGACCTCACCCCGCGCTGGGGGACTTTGCTTCTAAACCACCCCGTGACAGAGTATCGTCTGCGGAGCTCCTCAGCTCCTGGTGTAACTGGGGGTTATTGTTTTGTTTTGTTTTATTTTAACAGAAAACGCTCTGTAACAGGCGCCTCCCCCATCTGCCTGCGCAGGAAAATGGACATGAAGATACGATCTGGCTTTTCACCGATGTCTGCGGCCTAAGTGCTTTCTTTAACCACCGGTGAATCCTGTGGACGTGCCATTTCTCTCTCAGGCCTCCTCCAGCCTCTTATTAATTTTTAAACCAGGGGTTATTTTGGGCAAGAGCAGCTGCGCTGGGTCGGGCCGCAGCTGGGTGCCGCGGGGCCCGGCAGAGGAGGGGGCGCGGGCAGGCACTGCCACCCCCAACCCGATGTCCCGGGCTCCGGCAGCCCCTCCTGGGGGTCCTCCCGAGCCGCAGCCTGTGCTTTGGTGCTCAATGCAATCTTTGAGGCGTCTTTCCCGTGAATTTTATCAAATTGCTTTCTGAACCTGTTTAAGCTTCCAGTCCCCGCAGCCTCCTGCTGCCACCAGGTTAATTTGATGTCCACGGGTTGTTTTTTGGCTGGAAAAGGCAGTGAAAATGGCTCTTTGTGTGCTTTCCCCATGGTTTTCCTGCAGTTTCATAGATCTGTCGCGCCCACCTCCTCAGTAACGTCTCTCCTTGCTCAGGGCCCCCGCAGAAGACATTTGGTGCCTTGGATCATCCCTCTTGGTTTTCTCTCATCCTTTACTACTTTGCAGTTCATTTTCCTATTGCACTCCCATAATTGTGCTTTTTTTTTTTTATTGAGCTGTTCCCAAATCTTTAGGGTGAATAATGCCCCCGGCCCCCCAGAATCCAGCAGTTTACGCGGCTGTTTCCAGCGGTGCCTCACGGCAGCCTGAGCCCGGGTGGAAGATGGAAATGGGCTGAGTGAAGATGAAGAGTGGGCTCGGAAGTGTTTTGCTCCAGGCAGTGTTTGCTGCTTATCCCACTGACCAGCACAGCTTTCTCTTTGCTCTATGTTTTATTTCTTCTATTTTAAATAAAAAGCTCACAGGGTTCGGGGACCATCTTTCCCTCCTGTGTTTGAGAGTCGATGGAGCTGTAATCCTGCTGTTCGTAGTAATATCAGTAGCCGCTTTTCTTCCCCAAAAAGGTTGGCAGTAGGTGGCTCAAGGTTTTGTACTCCGTTCTGGGTTATTTAACGTATTTATTAACCCACGTACAGAGTGAGTCGCTATTTGCAGATGGCATGTTATTTATTTAAATGATTAATTATTTACATGTTATTTAGGTTGACTCCAGTCCAAAGAGGACTTTGAAGAGCTTCAGAGAAACTGGAGCCAAAATGATGAAAGTGATGATGAGAAATGAAATTAGGTGTTTCACTGTAAAACCCAGGCGATGATATCGTACGCCTCAGCAGATATAAACCGATACAGCCTACACCGCTGGGTCAAATAAGAGACCAGGACATAATCACAGCTATCTTGATGAGCACTTCTGCTTGCTCCTCCTCGTGGCCCGAAAATAATAATAAAAACAATCAATTAGAAAGGCAAGTGCGATGGGAGGGCACCGAGAGAATGGGGACTGTGAAAAACGGGGACTGCCCTGTGCCCCGTCTCACCGGAGGTGGCAGAAGCTCCTGGCGTGACGCACGTGGGAGGGCTGGGACGGAGCGAGAGGCCGCACAGCCTGGCATGGGCGCTCTTTGCTTATGTTGCCCTGCGATGTGTCAGGAGCCGGAGAGAAAAAGACCCTTGAACCATGAGAAAAACAGCTTTTCAGTGTGACTGGAAAGCCACGGCTGTGTCAGTTTATGGAGGCCATTTATTTAACTTCCTATAAAACAGGAAAACCTACGAAGCAGAAGTTGTACTGCAGGGGTCCCTCCACCTTTTGTGGGGGCTGGTGCCTTACAGCCACGGAGGTTTTTTTCCCTTGGTGCTGCTACAGGCATCGCCCCCCTGAGCCGAGGCTGCAGCGTAGGGAGGGGGGAAACAAGGGGATTTTTGAGACGCATTTTGAAAGCTCCACTTTCATTCAGTAGCGGTCAGAAAACCCCCAGACAGACCCAGGAGGAAGGGGTGATGCCCCGTTTGGAAACTAGGATTCTATTAATTGGGTTTGTCCCGTTTGCTTTCACAGTGGAGGGATGCTTCGGGAAAACCTTGGGGGTCATTGAAGCAGGGATCGATGCTGGTTCATTTTAACATCATGGTATTTTATTTTGGTGCTTTTTTGTTACTTTTGTCATTTTCAAGTTTGTAATCAGATCTTTTAACTTTGCTACAATTAAATTTTCCCCTTCAGCTTGTCTGGAGCTAAGAGCGATCTTGGATAGTTGCAGCAAACATAAAACTGACGGTTATCTCTGGAAACTGTGTCCGAATGAAGGAGCTGTGCATATTAAACACTTCCGATGCTTGCGCTGAATGACAAATGTCACTTTGGGGGTGGAAAAGTCAAGTGGCAGGACCGGGAGGAAAGCCTGACCTGGCAGATGTTCTCTCACAGCCCCGTGGCAGGTACCAGAGGGGCCGCCGGCAGCTTCAGGAAATCAGGAGACAGGAGAGGTCTAGAGAGTGATGGGGAGAGGGCCTGGGAAAGCTCCTAGAAAGAAAGAAAGAAAAAAAAAAAAAAAAAAAAAGAGGAAGAGCTGTTCTTGGCATCTGTGATAAAACACGGCAGCGGCTGCCAGCCCCTGTGCTCCCTGCATCTTCGTAAAACTCCCGGAGGGAAGGCGGTGATATTAACGTGTGAAATTGCAGCAAAAGGGGGATACGTGCAGTTGTTTTTCTTGCAACTTGCTATCAAACTGTGACACGGAGGAGGCCGTAAGGCTGCGAGTACAGAACGCAAACGCGGGGCATCCACGCGGGTAACCGAGACTTCCCCGTTACCCCCAGTCACGGCTGGTTCGAGGGGAAAGGAGAAGACACCCCGTTTGCGGGGCGAGAGCTGCTGCACGGGGAAGGGGTGGATTTCCACCCGGCTCCGCGGGGGCCGGGAGCGGAGCGGGACAGCCCGGCGGCGGGGTCCCGCGCGGGCGCCCACCGACGGACGATGCCCCGCTCCAGGTGCCCCGCTGCGCGCCGGGGGGCTTCGCCGGGGGGGGGCAGCGGAGGGGCCGGGCTTGCGGCACATGGGGAGGGGGCGCCGCCAGCGCCAGCCCGGGCCACGCAGCGGCGGCCCCGCCGCCTCCCCGGCGGCATGGGAGGAGAGGGGAGCGCGGCAGGGAGCCGCCCGCCGGGCCCCGGCATTGGCGGCGGCGCAGCAGCGCTGGCAGCGGCGGGGCCGGGAGCCGCCGGCCGCCGAGGGGAGGGGTCCGGCTCCGTGCGGTCGCGGCGGAGCCGGCGCTGCGGCAGCAGCAGGCGCGGCGGGGCGGAAGTCCTTTGTTGCAGCCGCGGCGGCAGCAGCAGCAGCAGCGGCGGCGGGAGCGGCGCGGGAAGCTCTCCCTCGGCGGCCGCCGCCTCTCCCCGCGCCGCGGGTAAGCGGGGCTGCGCGCCCCTCCGCGCCGTCCCCGGGGGCCGCCGCCGGGCGCTGGGGAGGGGGGAGGCGGGAGGCGGTGCGCGGCGGCCGCAGCTCCGCCGGCGGCGGGAGGTGGGAAGTGCCGAGCGGCGCCGGCCGCGGCATGGCCCAGCGCGGCGCGGCATGGCCCGCCATAGTGGCGCGGGGGGGAGCGGCGCTGCCAGGTAGGGGCTTTCCAGCCGCGGCCGGTCCCTGGCGAGCGGCCGCCGCGGTGACCTTGCGCCCGGCGGCCTGGCACGGCGCGGCGCCGCCCGGGCTACGCGGGGGCCGAGCGGCGGCGCCGCGGCGGCGGGTCCGGCGCGGTTCTCCCGGGGCGCTGCGCGGGGGCCGCGGCGGGCGCGCTCCACCTGCGGGGCGGGAAGGGGGGGCGGGCGCGGCGGCCGGCGGCGGGGCGCGGGCTGGCGGCGGGGCCCTGCGGAAGCGGGCGGGGGGCGGGCGGGGGGATGCTGCGCCGCTCGGCGGGGCGCCGGCGCTGAAAAACGAGAAGCGGCCTAGGGAGGTGCAGAGGCGTGAGGCGAGGAAGGGCACCGCGCTGCCCTATTTACGCTGGGGCTTGAAGTCACGCTAAACATCTCGAGTGCCGTTCTCGCCGCCTAGCCCCGTCCCCCCGCCAGCGGGCCAGCGGATCCGAGCGCTGCCTTCTCTTTCTTTTTTTCTTAAAAAAACCCCAAACCTAAATCTCCAGAACTTCGAGTGAGTTGCAGTAGTTTAGCGAAAAACCGAGCGGAGCCGCAGCCTGGAGGGAATGCTCCACCCTGCCAGGCAGGAGACTTGGGTTTCACTCGGGGCTGGCAGTGCACAGGATCGCCTCCGAGGCGGCTGGAAAGGAAGGGGAATACTTTTGTCACATAAAAACAAGCCCTGTGTTGCTTTGGGAGCAGTGTCGAAAGTCTCGTTCCTCAAAGGACTCCTCTTTTCTTCTCGGATAGAAAGGTAGTAAAAAGAGTAGAGGAAAGGGGACTGAAATCGCTGTGGGTTTTGGGGCTGGGGTTTTATTTCTTTTTTTCAGGATTTTTTTGTAACTCTCATTCTCGAGTTTGGCCTTTTTGTCAGCTGATGGACGAGTGCCGGTTCCCCTTGACACGTAGGCATTGGTAAACGGATAGCATGGGTTGGATGCTGCTTAATATTTGGATATTTACTGCCAGATTATGTCATTTGCTTGCATTATTTCCCTTGCACTAGAGTATCGCAAGGTACAGCACATACTGCAAAACTATCCGGGGCTGGAACAGTGTGGTGTTCCTTAGGCGTTTAATTACATTAAACAAACATTCCTTTAATTAAAGGTGTTTGTTTAACATTCCTCATTACAGCTCTTGGAAAAACCCACACAGCAGCCGTGAGCAGGGGGGATGCGGGCTTCTCATTTTTACTGAATTACAACTTAAGCTTTCATGGCAAGCGGGGGAGAGGCGTTGAGACCATATGGCCGTGGGGAAAACCGGCCAAACGCGAACGGTTGCAGCGCTGGCAGAGATTTTCCTAGGCAGCAGCATAGCGAGTTGACAAGATTGTGGAGAGATTTTTTGGATGACTGGCCAGAAAACCTGAGGAGTAACAAGTCATATTAGTTGCACTCTGCTGCTGTTTGAGGTAGCAGGGAACCAGCAGGCACTGGGCAGGGGGGGTTGCATGGATGAGGGGTGGCTACAGGAGGACATAGGTAATGAAGACATGGGTTGGTGCTGCGTGGGAAGCTCGGAGAAGTAATGGAAGCCCCTTCTTCCTGGTAGCCGGAAACTTTTGTGTGGAATAAGATCACAGGCTTAACAGATGCTTCGACTCTGCACAAGTCTTTTCTTCATCAGACTCAACCAGTGTTGTCACTGGCACAGGAATTTGCAGCAGTTACATTGAGAGTTCTCATACCAAGCAGTGATTTGGGTTTTTAGATGCTTTCTTACTTGAATGTGTGAGGTTAATTGGTTCTTTCACAGATTTCCATTGTTGCGCACAGTGGAGAGCCCTGAAAGTCCAGGATGGACAAAGCCTTAGTAGTTACTTATCTGCTGTATGGAAACAAAATCGCTGCTCAGAATTGAGATAATGAAAGTTTCCCGATAAAAATCCCAGTGTCCTTTCTCTTAGTTGTTACAGCTGGACCTCTCACTAGAGTCCTTCCGGACCTCACACGCATGTAGCGTGAGAAGCCCCATGTGCATTTTTCGGTTTGACCAGCGGTTCCCCAGCGGTTGGGTTATCCTGCCCTGCCTCTGCTTGGGCATGGTAAACACTGTCACCCAAAGAGTTCCGCTGCAGACACAGCGTGTGAGCACAACAGCTGGCATAATTTGCATGAAGACCGTTTATATCCTCAAATTTGTCTGGTAATTTTTTCCTTGTGCATGTTGTGCCATTGCAAAACTCTCTAGAATTAGCTGGCTGTTGCCTTTTTCCCCATATTAAACCTGTTTCATTGGATGGAGACCTTAGCAGCTTTTTTTTTTTTTTATGTGCTGCCAGTAAAATGTGAAGCATTTAAGACCAGAAAGAGTCAACAAAATCTGTAGTCCGACCTGCGTGTCACAAGTTACTGTGCTTCATTCATGTGCATCCAGCAAGTTGTTACGCCAAAGCATGACTTGTATTTAGCCAAGGATGCTTTCCTGGAAGGCACACGTATCTTCATTTGAGGGTCTCAAGGGATGGCTAAAACCACCAAGGTGCCCCTTGAAGTTGAAAGTTAGGGTAACTCAGAGAGCCTAGATAAAAAGGTTCATCTTTCTGCTACAAGGCATAAATGCGGTGTCATAATTTTTTTCCCCACTAATTGTTTCTTTTAAACATATCATTACCATGTTGCCTGACAACTTTTCACAACTGTAAAGGTGTCAGATAAAACATAACTGTGACTTTCTAGAGTAATCCTTTGTGGCTAGCAAGTTGCTTTAAAAGACTGCATAAGCTCTCTCTAGTACTTTTACTCCATAGATCTGATCTAAAGTTGTTTGAAGTTGACAGGAGGCTTTAGTGCGAACTCCGTTTTCTTAATTTATTCACTCATGCTTTTCTCACACCTTATTCCTTGTCTTTTGAGGAGCATTCTTACCTAAGAACATGTAATACATGTTTACTAAGTCTCAGTTAGCAGCTGAGAATCCTAACTTGCTAAATTTTGATGGCTCTTTCTCATTTGCGGACGTGGATGCTGACTCAGCGGCGAAGTGCCTGCTGAGGAGGGGATGGAGTGGCTCCGACAGCTCGTGGCTGGGGGCTTTGGAGCATCTCACCTTTCAGATCTAGCCCAAGTGTCAGCTGAAACTTGTTTCTATACGTTGGCCACAAGTCTGTTCAAAATGAGTTGATTCAGCCATGAGGATGTGTCTGAAGATGAGTATCTACATCATTGGAAACGGCTTCACAACTAGCACGCCTGAAGGCAGCTGATTGGAAGGGCTATGGAAGGAGGATAAATTACACCTTCAGTCCTTCATAGCCTGAATAATGGAGCTTAATTAGATTTTCCCTGGCAGTACATGGAATTCCCGTAATTGTTTTGATTCATGATCAAGGCTACGCTTGCAATGCAAACTGCATCTTATCCATACTCGCTGTTGTGGTGGACGGTGGTCACCTGGCCCTAAGTTCTTTGCCATTTTTGCAACATTTGTGTAAACTGAGGTACCTTCTTGGATTCTACGGTACCAGAGCAATCTCGGTGGCTTCCTCTTGAGAATGTCTAGATAAAAGTTGCAGCCTGTTGACAGCTCCGTGGTCATGGCACTAGCCGAACGCCTAAGCTTCTCGGGCATCACGCGGAGAATTTAGACATGTGTAGGATTTTCTCCTGAGCATCTAGATGCTGTCATTTAGGAATCCAGATTCTTTGGAGGATCTGACCCACAGAGGCAAAATAACTCTTTAGGGAGGAGAGTTCCTGGGAACCCATGCCAGGGTGGGATACGGTGTCAGACTGCAAAGGGGAATTTGCTTTCTGCTGCCCACACGCTTGTTTCTTTGGATAACTGGGCGTTGTTTTCTTGAGGTTTTCCAGTCTCGTTTTCTATTAGCACCAAATTCTCCGCTCATTTATTATACTTTTGTCCAGCCTGCTCTTGGTTTCCAAAGAAAAGCAGCCAGTAACTAAGCATGTAAGTGCTCCGTTTTTGCCTGCTCAGCAGTGGAAATGCTGGGTTTTGAAAACCACCTACTAATTTTAGGAGCCAAAAGGCTCCTAAATTCTGAACCTTGTGGTATGTCTTTTTTAAAGACAGAGAAGTTAGCAAAAGAACTTTACCAGTTCTTTGCTTGGGACTTTTTTACTTCTTTAGTTTTAAAACATCTCAGAAGATTTTGAATGTGAGGAAATGACAAAAAGCATGGAGCTATAGTAAATACCTGTTCTTTCTTGTTAGCAGGCTTATAAACAACATATTTGGTTAGTGTAATAGTGCAACTTACCTTGTTCATGGTAACATCTGAATAGTAATAGTATCTGAGTGGTGACTCAAAAGAAAAAATCTGGTGGCAGACAAACAGCTTGAATCAAAGCGTGGCAGTGTAAAAATAAACATTTACTAGGAAAATATAATGCATATGGAGACTTTGAGTTTGAAAATCAGAGTGAAAATACCCGACTCAACTATCTCCACTTTTTGTTTTCATATCAGATGCTTTTCTAGCATATTTTTTCAGAACACCTCTGCATCGTTCAGTATTGCTTACATCGTGGCCTGTTGCTGTTTACTGCACAAATCAATCGTTGCTGAAGATGGAGTTACTTGCGTTTCCCGTGGACTTTCTTGTGACGTTTGTGACTACAGTATTTGGGTGCTTCACAAAGGCAGTGTGCTAGTCTGTCGGCCAAGTGGCAGGCGTTTGTCCTCCTTTTGAAATAGAAAAGAATCAGAGAGGATCAGAAATACGTAAAAAATTTGGATTGACAAACCTGCCTGCATAGAGCTTTAATTTTCCAAGATACTTGGTGATTAATAGATACAGAGGATAGCTTCCATTGGCCGCAGTTGCTGCCGATGTTGTTTCCCTGTGTGAAGAAATTGGACATCCAAAAAATGCGAGCCAGACTTAGTTAAAAAAAAAAAAAAAGGATTGAAATGACTTGTCCTGGCATTGATGGTGATGGGATGCTGTTCTCCAAGGCAGTATTTGTTGCTGTGAGATTCTCCTTCTCCTTGCCTGCTCTTACTTCACATCCTGCAACTGCAGTGCCAAATGAGCAGGGATCTTGCGTTGTTGCTGCTCGGATCCATCCCATGACAGATCCAGAGGGTGCGCTGAGTAAGGAAGGGAACCTTTGGTAAGAGAAGGGCTGGAAGACTGTACTACATTATATACATAAACAGCAGCTGAATTAATCCTGCATTAATTACGGTATTTCTTGTGTATGTGCTTAACTTTGAAACCTTAAAAAGGACCTGTTTTTATTCTCATGCTTGCTTTTTTTCCAAAGCAAACTTCAAAAATAGTTTGCAGCATTGAACCACCCACATGGGTGACAAATGCAGATCTCTGCCATTTTAGCAATCAAAGTAACAAAATAATGGCAAATGATCATTTTCTTAGAGCTTGCTTTTGATGGGAGGGAGTTTGCCAGCAAGCCTGTGATACTTGTGGATGGCAAAGGGATGGGAGAATTGGGAAGTCGGGGTTCAATTCCAGCTCTGAAGGAGTGAATGCTACAATTGTTTTCCACCCATTCCCCAGCAAAAGTATGTGTAATTTTTTTACCCCTTCTGCCGTGGCCCCTGCAATGTGGCTCTTCCCAGCTCCTTGCCCAAGCAGCTTCCCTCCATGATTTAGACCCTCGTTGCACCCATTTTTAATTTCCGCTGCTGCTTCCTAATCCCAGTCCCCTCCTCTCGGCTCAGCACTCCACTCCCAGCCTGCCTCTCCCTGCTCTCCTGATTTCCAGAGGTTTTTCCTTACATCCTTCTTACGTTTCCCCATCTCCCTGCGTTTTCACTAAGTCCCCTCCTAGATCTGGCTCTCGTCAGCCAGAACTGGGTATCTTCTCCATGCAGCTACCAGGAGGGATGCTAAAACCCAGCTGCTAGTCATGGTGCGGAGCAACCTCCAGCAAGCCTTGCTACCGGTTCATGACTTTGTGGAGGTGGCGCATAGAATCATAGAATGGTTTGGGTTGGAAGGGACCTTTAAAGGTCATCTAGTCCACCCCCCCTGCAATGAGCAGGGACATCTTCAACTAGATCCGGTTGCTCAGATCGCCATCCAGCCTCACCTTGAATGTTTCCAGGGATGGGGCATCTACCACCTCTGTGGGCAACCTGTGCCAGTGCTTCACCACCCTCATCGTGAAAAATTTCTTCCTTATATCTAGTCTGAATCTACACTCTTTTAGTTTAAAACCATGGCAGAGCTCTGCGCGAAAGGGGGGTTTTGCCACGGGTGGGATGGCTCAGGCAGGCCCCCATGCACAAGGGAGCTGCAGGAGGATGACATGTTCTCAGCGAGGCTGTAATCTGAGATTTTAGTAAGTAACAAAAGTCTTAAGTGTGAACAAACTGATAATTTCTATCTTCTTCTCCCCCTCAAGCTTATAGCTTGGCCAAATTCAGGCAGATTTTTATACTGTGACAACATATCCAAGACATAGCACTTTCT
The DNA here is from genome assembly GCA_009819775.1 of Phoenicopterus ruber ruber. Lineage (NCBI taxonomy): Eukaryota > Metazoa > Chordata > Aves > Phoenicopteriformes > Phoenicopteridae > Phoenicopterus > Phoenicopterus ruber. The sequence goes on from CM020219.1 coordinate 9,236,300, forward strand.
CCCGTATGAAGTCTCTCTTCAAAGATTTTGGAAGAGAAACTTTTTTTTATTTTTAAAAGAAAAAGTAATAATTTACATCTATGAAAGCTTTTTCTTAGCCTCATTTTTGGAACCATTTTGGCTGAAATTTTCTGTGGAGGGAAAAAAAAATCAGTCCAAAGCAGACAATTCAGAAGGAAAGTTTTGCCTTTGCTGGTTGAAATGTGTCAAAGTTTTAAATAGCCCAACACAGGCTCTCATAGTGGGAAGTGTTGGCAGCTGTAAATATACAGTTACATCCAGCAGGTTAATACAGCATCCAGAGGGAGGATGCCAGTACTTTCATTAACATAAATAACTCCAAACACTCTCTATTTTAATACCTACGTGTAGTACTACTGCAATAGAGGCTGGGTACGTATCTGAGCACCTTGCCATCCTGGTCAAGTGACCTCATGCTCGGGCTGTTTTTTTCCAGAGTGGTGGCAGGAGGTCGGTATTGCCAATGGGTTGTTTTTGTGTATCGGGACTCACGTGCTGAAAGCTCTGCAGGAGTTCACCTGTCAAAAGGAGAAATATCTTTCACCTTTTTTGAAGAAGAAGGAAACTTAGAAAAGATGAGTTTATGTGCAGATAGTTTGTGACCTTCTTTTCGGTACAGGCTTGCTGCTTGTACTGCTGGTTTGCTATTGAAGAACATGATGGAGTACTTTTAGTGTAGGAAAAAAAATTAAATAAAAGATTTAAGACTTGCCACTTTATGATGATGAGGAGATTAAAACGAGCTGTCCTGAGCCTTGTCTTGATGGCAGTTCACATCAAGAGGCCAGTGGTGGTGCCTTAGACTGCATCTTCTCACTTTCTTGCTGGTTTTCACTCTTATAATGTGGAAGCTGAAGTCAATTCTTTGTCAGTATGCAGCTGCTGTTCTTAATACTTGATACAGTATACTAATTACATTTAAGCATCTAACGAATTACCTCAAATCCAAAACACATTAGCACTTGGAAGAATATAAAGTGCACTTTTATTACTACTTGATGTTGAGAGCTTTGCTGTTTTTCACAGAAATATCTGAAGTTACCCAGTGACTTAGACAATAATCAATTTTCTGTAGAAAAGACATGAAGTTGTGTCAGAGATTCTCCTACTTTCAAAGCCACCCTTTTGCAAGTTAGGAAGGAAGCCATTAAATTAATTCCATGCAACGAGTTGTATTTCTGCAGTGAACATCACTGGGCCAAACTGGTCAGAGAATTATTATAGCAGGGTGCTTGCCTTGAGTTTTGGGTGTGGAGGATTGGGTTGAGAGGAGAGGAGCAGCTGCCATTCAGATGCTCATCATCAGTGTAGTTCAACCCAGATCTCAAGGTTCCTGTTGCCAGACAAGGTCTTGTGCTGGTGGTGGTCCATAGGTACTGCTATATGAGTTGGCAGTAGGGAATATTGCTGGGTGGGGTGAGCATGTTCCTGTCTCAAGAGTTTGAACATGTTTCTTCCATGGCAGTCCTTTGTGGAATGAAGAACGGTGACTTAACGTTAGGTTTGCTAACAAGCCAGGCAACGCCTACAACTTGCGAATTCAACAGTAATTGTGGAATTTAATTTCTCCACCCGTTTCCCAGCCTCTAGGAGATGTAAGCTGTTAGGGGAATAAGAAGAAATAGGGAGCATTTAAGTTTTGGACAGTTGAAAGAATGGTTGCAAATCAATTCATGCTTTTCATTGAGTCATAAAATGCCATTTAATATATGTTGTTTGCTAGCCCATACTTTATTTGTACAAGTCTCTTACAGATATTTGCATTGTTTCCAATAACCTTTCAAAATGTTAAGAATGCTTGTTATTGCTTTACATTTTTCATTTCAATTAGGGCATTCTTTATACCTCATTTTGGTTTCTCACCCCCCTCCCTCTGCAGTTATTACAGATTATGTATATCAGTAAGGGTTTTCCAAAGTGAGCAGTGACTAGCTGTTGGATCTGGCCACACTTGGTTAAGTTTATCTTCTGTAAATCAAATGCACACCTCCTGTGTACAATACGTTTCGTCTGGATGTTTTTGTTAACGCAAACCAGTAGGTTTTCTTCCTCTTTTCTCTTGAGGACAAATTAGTCTTTTCACTTACAGCAACTTTCAGCACTCACAGACCTTTCCCTCTGTTTTTTGTCGAGGCTTCATTTCACTGTGGCTCCACCTCTGGCTTGCTGTCCTTCACAGTTCTCCATTGCTGAGTTTTGCTTTGTCCTGTCTCCCGTCTGCATGCTTTGGTTATATTATAGCTCTCTGAACGAGTGGTTTTAAGAGCAGTTGGAGGCACAGCGTGCACCACTTCCTGCCTCTCTGCAGTCCGTGCGGCTGCCGCGCGCTAGCCTGGTCACCATCTGCAGCGGGCTCGGACATGGGACATGCCATCAGAGACGGGCTGCCCTGTGCTTCTGAGAACGCGTTTGAGTTTGCAGTTCCTGGTTTGCAAGATGCCTTGCAGATAAGGTTGAGACTGTCCCTGAGCTGCCCTGAAGAGCAAAACGTGTGTGGATGTAGCTTGTGTGGATGCTCCACTGATGTTTCTTCTTAGTTTCCTTTAATGGGGAGGGAAAGACCAGTTTGAGCCTGTGGCCTGGTTTCCAGTATGTGTTGCATCATATGCCCGTTGGACTGACAGGTGAAAAAGGCAAGTTGAGACTGAAGAGTGGTTTCTTACAGTCAGCTTACCTTGTATAGGTGTTGTCCTGGGGCCATCTTACAGAAGTCTGCCCTGTGAAGTTTTTGAAGTTCTGCATCCAGAATTCATATCTGAAAATCTTGGCTGTAGGACTTTGAGATATATTTGCTAATTTATATTCTAGCAGCGTTGCTCTGATTGACATGTGTGGTGGTTATGTTTATTAGTTTACTAGTCTTGTAAGTCTAGTGGTGAGAACATGGAATTATGGATGTTTTCACTGGCATCAATATTTGTAGTGGCTACCAGCAAAGATCTCTAGACGGGAAGCCGTACTACAAACAGTGTGAGAATAGGGAGATCTAGAGAAGAAAAAGATGGCAGTTCCTCGCTACGTTTAAGTACGCTTTGCTTTTTGTGCTCATGATTTAACAGATGTCTTCTTCTTTATGCAGGGCTGTAATTGAAGTACAAGATGGCAAGAACCAGCCACAGCAACTATGTCCTTCAGCAGCTAAACAACCAAAGAGAATGGGGCTTTCTGTGCGACTGCTGTATCGCTATCGATGATATTTATTTTCAAGCACATAAAGCAGTCCTTGCTGCGTGCAGCTCCTATTTTAGGATGTTTTTCATGAACCATCAACACACTACAGCCCAGCTGAATCTAAGCAACATGAAGATTAGCGCTGAATGCTTTGATCTTATTTTACAGTTCATGTATTTAGGAAAAATTATGACAGCCCCTGCCAATTTTGAGCAATTTAAAGTAGCCATGAACTATTTACAGCTATATAACGTACCTGAATGTCTAGAAGATATACAGGATACAGACTCATCTAGTTTAAAATGTTCATCTTCTGCTTCTAGCACCCAGAATAGTAAAATGATATTTGGCGTGAGAATGTATGAAGACACGCTTGCTAGAAATGGCAGCGAAGCAAACAGGTGGGGTATGGAGCCGCCAAGTTCAACAGTAAATACATCCCATAACAAAGAGCCTGATGAAGAAGCTTTGCAGCTAAGCAGCTTCCCCGAACAACTGTTTGATGTCTGCAAAAAAAGCACCACATCCAAATTCTCTCACACAAAAGAGCGCGTGTCCCACTCGCGCCGTTTTGGAAGAAGCTTCACCTGCGACAGCTGCGGGTTTAGTTTTAGCTGTGAGAAGCTCCTGGATGAGCACGTGTTAACGTGCACTAACAGGCATTCTTACCAAAGTGCCAGGTACTACAGTGCTGAAAAAATAGACTTTAACGAAAAGGACTCTGCTTCTAAAATAATCTCCACACAAACAGAAAAATACAAGGGGGACTCGAGCCAAGCTGCAGATGATTCTTCGTCTCCTGTGTCAAACATCACGAGCAGAAAAAGCAGCACGGTTGCCTCCGAGACATCAGGTGAAGAAGGAAGTAGAGCCTCTGAAAGGAAGAGGATTATCATCAAGATGGAACCAGAGGACAATCCTGCAGATGAGCTGAAGGATTTTAATATTATTAAAGTGACAGATAAAGACTGCAATGAGTCTTCTGACAATGACGACCTAGATGATGAACAGGAAGAGCCGCTTTACAGATACTATGTTGAGGAAGAGATCAGAGAGAAGAGAAATGCTCGGAAGACTTTAAAACCCCGTTTATCCATGGATGAGGAGGAAAGAAAGTGTTTGAAAAGTCCACGGCACCTTAACAGGAAGGCTCCTTCAGTGCAGGAAGACGTGGAGAACACTCCCTGTGAACTTTGTGGGCTAACAATCACCGAGGAAGATTTGTCCTCTCATTATTTATCCAAACACATAGAAAATATATGTGCTTGTGGCAAGTGTGGTCAAATACTGGTCAAAGGCAAGCAGTTACAGGATCATGCACAGACCTGTGGAGAACCCCAGGATCTGACCATGAACGGTATCAGAAATTCTGAGGAGAAAATGGACTTAGAAGAAAACCCTGAGGAGCAGTCAGAAATAAGGGACATGATGTTTGCAGAGATGCTAGAGGACTTCAAGGACAGTCATTTCCAAATGAACAGCCTTCAAAAAAAACAGTTATACAAGCATTCTGCCTGTCCTTTCCGATGCCCTAATTGCGGTCAGCGTTTTGAAACTGAAAACCTAGTAGTTGAACATATGTCAAACTGCCTGGAGCAAGATCTGTTCAAGAACTCCATGATGGAAGAGAACGAGAGGGATCACAGACGTAAGCATTTCTGCAATCTTTGTGGGAAAGGATTTTATCAGCGTTGCCACTTGCGGGAACACTATACCGTTCATACCAAGGAAAAACAGTTTGTTTGTCAGACATGTGGGAAGCAGTTCTTAAGAGAGCGCCAGTTGCGGCTCCACAATGATATGCACAAAGGCATGGCCAGGTATGTCTGTTCCATTTGTGATCAAGGAAACTTCCGAAAACATGACCATGTACGGCATATGATATCTCACTTATCAGCTGGAGAGACTATATGCCAGGTCTGCTTTCAGATATTCCCAAATAATGAGCAACTGGAGCAGCACATGGATGTTCATCTGTATACATGTGGAGTATGTGGAGCAAAATTTAATTTGAGGAAAGATATGAGATCTCACTATAATGCCAAGCATTTGAAAAGAACATAAGCATAAACATACTGTTAAAGCATTAAGGTGGCAGCAGAGAGAACACCAAAGCAAGGCATACAGTATAGTAGACAAAAATTGAAAAAGAAAAAAAAAATTGAAAAAGAAAAATAAATTGAAAATAAGTCTCTTTTTTATTATTTTTTTTAAGACCCTCCTAACCATAGGTGTCTATTTAGGCTCATTAAGTATATAGCTTTGAAAAGCATCATGTGTTTAATTATTACATTTTCACTGTTTCCTAATATCAGTTTCTGTTCTTAATTTTATTGTTTTACTAAGTAGATATACAAATCATTATTTTTAAACTGTAGATTAAAAGCACAATGTTACCCCTTCACTGACTGCTATTAAACAGTTCTCGGATCCATGTCCGTAAGATGAGTGCTTTAATATTTCCATGTGTTGTTTCTTCATGTGAAAATTTTAGATCACAGCAATTAATGTGCAAGAGCATAATTGTTCATAATCCCCAAATTAATTTTCAAAATGAAAAAAACCCACAATGCCAAGAAATAATCCTTTGCTCTCTAACCCTGCTGTAAGGGCAGAGCTGGCTGTCCTGGTCCTCTGCTTCTTGGCTTTGTTGGAATCTGCATCCCAGGGGTGAGAGCACGTAGGCTCAGTTAAACCTTGCAGACTTGGACTGGTGTGCGCGAAGGGAAAGGGAGTTAATGACTGTCGGGATAACCGAGGAGTTCCCAGCAGAGTGGTCATTTTCCAGACTTGAAGTCCTAGCAGAACTGTACAACTGGCGTTGGCCTTTCGTTTTCTGTCTGTACCTACGTGGGTATATATAACCTGCTTATCCTAATATATAAGGGAAGAGTGGCTGTGGTGAATTGCTAGGAATGCAGAATGGCCGTGTGCATTGAAGACTGCATTTTTCAGCCTAGCTGTAAATGGTGCCTTGCTGCTTGTGTTGGAAAGTTGAAAGTGGGATGGGTGTGAAGATAGTCCCATTGCTTGGGTGGGGAGGGAGAGGGGGACTGCGGCTCATGTGAACCTTAGATTTTTTTTGTTTCTTGTTTTCATGATACTTTCTGAATGTTCTGTTTTTCAATGAGAATATAACAAGACTGCAGAGTTTGCTTAATAAATGTAAAGACCTTTTATGCCTTTTAAGATTCCTTTCTGATTCTAGTATAGCCCTAATCTGCGTAGCTTGTCGCTTAATTTAATTGAATTTAAAAATCCTACTAAGTATCAGCTGACATTAATTCAGTGAGGCAGTTTGGCCTTTGAGAGAACAACTGGCTTTGACCCTTAGGCACCAGCTGTCTAAGAGTTTAACTGTGTGTTTTTTAATGGGGGGAGGAAACTATTAAAAAATAAAACCTAGCAGTACTTTCTCCCAGCTATCAAAGATGGTAGTAATGCTATTTCCCACTGAGCCGTGGAGGGAGGAAAGCAGTTTCGATCAGCAGTTAAGTCAGTTGGACTAGATGATCGTTGTAGGTCCCTTCCAACTGAAATACTTTGTTCTATCACCTCGTGCGCCAGTGGTGGGGTTGAGAATAGGAGCCAGGACTTGAGGGTCTAGTCCAGGGCTTTCACGCACTTGTTGCTATCAGAGTTGAGTTTTGATCCCTTGTTGTTTCTTGGGGATTACGAGGGGTATCGAGCTTTGATGTTAGACCAATTAGAGAAATTAATACAGTTCAGAATCTCTACTATAACTATTTAAATTTGTATGAATTGCCTCGCATTTATTCAGTTTTAAATGTGCACTAGAATTTCCCTTGGTTGGTAGATGTGTGGGTTTCTGCAGTGATGGAGAAGGGACCCCACCACCAGACCTCAGTCCTGAGCCAGCAGCTGGCTCCCCAGACACTGACTGCTTCGGCTGCAGTTCGGGCCGCTAGTGTTTTGCCGTAAGTGCTCAGTCCTGTGTTTTCTTGTATGATGCTGAAGGCAGCAAAGCCCTGAATAACACTGGGTCAAAAAGACCACGGACATGAATGCACTCCAGCATTTCAGTTAATTCAGAGCTTCCCCCTTCTTAGGATTTATTCCACATTTCCCATCCCAAGATGGACTGAAGCTCAGCGTGTAAGAGTTCGAAGAATAAGTGGGATGGGTATTTTAACAGTTTTTAGCACTGGAATGAGTGGTAAGGTGATTATAAGACTCTTCAAAAGACAAAATATTTAACTATAATGATCGTCTTAGAGATGAAGTGGAAGTCAAGTGCTGTAGTGGAAGAGCTGGGAGGGTTAATACACTGCCCACAGCAATTCTCCGACATGCAGGTTATCCCTTATGGTATCAGCTATGGCTGGACTGGGAAAAGCAGCCAAGGGAAGTGAGGGAGAACTGGAGGGTGCTGGGGGAGTTGGCAGAAGAGCCTTGTGGCGCTGGGGAAGTGGGAAGGCTGAGTGGGAGAGGAGGGATGGGTGAAGGCTGGGAGGGCAGGATTAGAGCTGTGCGGTGGGAAGCAAATCCCAAAGGTGGCATGGAGGGGGAGGCCGGAGGCGTGGATAAAATGTCCTGTAGACGCCCGTGAGACCGGAGTGAGAATGACTCAGCTTGGCTGGGAGAGCTGTCGGCCCCGGATGATTAGCTCACTATGGCACAAACTGGGAGTTCGGACTGCATACCAAGTACAGCCAGCCCCTATGCTGGAAGGACTGCAGTGGCACAGCAAAGCCTAGGTTAAAGACCTAGTTGAAAAGGAGGAGGTGACCTCAGCAAACTAAGAGATCATTCCTGAATACAGCGAAGGGCTAAGGGTGATTTATGGAGACTCCTGCTCAGGGTCAGGAGCCCGTGTTTACAATGTATTGGTCTGAACTTGACCCAAAAATGTTTCATAAAAAAAGTTACTTCCTAGTGTAAGTAGACCTGCCAACTACAGAAGTTAAATGGAGGAACTGGGAACGATGGTATTTATGTGTACTATCTAACTTTATAAACACCCTGGAATACCTTTGTTTTTCAATGATAAGCTGTGTTGTAGTAGCCTTTCAAAGGAAAGATTGTTAAACCTTTCCAACTGAACTTCAATTAATGTTTTTTCCTGTTCTTATGTAACAAAACCCAGTGCCTTGGAGTTCACATGTATGAATATCCAGACTAAGGCTCAAAAAGAGCATGAATTGCACTGCGGGGGAGCTTAAGAGTGGATCTACTTGTATGTAGGCAGAGAAAACCAGAATGACTGAAGTAGCCTGAAAAGTGATCAAGGGGATTATAGGAGAACAACTGAAAGGTACTAAGGCATAAACAAGACAGCCTGGCTTGCGAGTAGATGGGGAGAGTGTTTATGGTGATGTGTAAAAGCATGCAGGGGAACAGCATGGGACTATTGACAAAAAGGCCTGGAGTGACAGGAGGAATTTGGCTGCTGTGAATGCGGAGAAGGGGTGGGTGCTGAGGCAGCCTGCGGCTGGTCACTCCTGGGGACAGGGGTGTTCTCCCCAGAATGGGACAACATCCACAGGACAGTGAAATGATGGTGTTTCAGCGCTCCTACTGTGATAAAAATTACTTACTGTGGAGACAGAACGAAAGCACACCTGAAAACAAAAAAAACAATTGCAGTTACAATATCCTAGAAGTCTTGCTGTTACTTGAAAGATAGTGAAGGGGAAGCAAAAATACTTCATTTAGAGTTCTGTTTCCTCTAACAAATTTGTACTTCTCAGTTATAACATAGTTCCTTTGCATCTCCTTACTGCGCTACGTGGACTGTTAGAGTGTAAAAGCACTTAAGGATCTTTGAGAGTGGATGTGTAAGCGTATCACATTGCACAAAGCGTAGCCAGAAAGAAAAAGACTTGCTGGATGCTCTGACATATATTTTTAAGTGATTTGCTGTTCTTATTTTTGGAGGACCTCTCTCTGTTCTGTTGTTTTCTGCATTTTGGCGGTGGTTGTAAGTAGCCAGCCTAGCTCTTAGCTTTCAGGATTTACTGAAAGTTAAAAAGAGGGAATTCATGAAGACCTGGAATGAGCTTTAAAATATCACAAAAGCTGTTGAGCTGCTTTTTCAGTTTCAGAGGAGACGTTTCAAATGTTAAAAAATATATATACACTTGTAAATGCTTATTGGCAACTTGTTAATTCAAAGAGTATTTACATTTGTGTATAATGGTATTTGTAGCCAACAGGTCTGTGGAGAAATCTTGATTTGAATAGATTAGAATATCACAGAATTCTAAGAATTTATGCTTTTATTAGGGGGCTTCTCGATATTTTCAGTTAATGTAGAAAATACAATTCAGCATACTTTTTATTCAAAGCTGAAGACAGAAAATGTACTGCCCTGGAGAATATATTAAAAAAACATTGTTAAAAAAGTGAATACTTTGACTACGCTATTGGTTTAGCACTAGTGTGTTCAAATACATCAAGAGTATCTCAGCTATTGCTGAGGATGTAAGTTTGGTCCTGAAGGCAGTGCCACCTTGAGCATCAGCAGCCCCTTCCGCCTCCCCACCTAGTTTCAGCTCTCATATCCCGTGCGTGCCACCCTCTCCATTGTCAAAAAGCGCATATTTATGTAGCTTCACAATGAACTGAATCAAACAACGGGCTTTTTTTATTCCCCGTGCAGTTATTTTTTGGCTGGATTGGTTCCCTGCTGTGCTTCCCTCTCCGGCTCTGTGTCAAATCTTGTGCTAGCACAATAGAAGGGGTGGCAGGAGGGGAGAAATGAGTGGCTGGGAGGGGGCTCCTTTGCTTAAACGAGCTGTGCCAGAACTCAAAGCACATCCTGAGTGAGCTTAACTCGGTCTCTGTCTCCCCCAAGCATCCTCGTGGAAGCTGAACTCTTACATTCATCTCCCATTTCCTGATAAGGAAAAAAGGCAGCCCAGCCTCTTACATACAAGTGAGACATATGTATGCTATCTGCCCTCTTTATGAGAACTGGAAACCTTCCTGCGTTCAGCTCACCCCTCAAATATGCTCTGGAGCTTTCTTAGTCTTTCTTGAAACAGACTATGTAGTGCTCCACGCCACTGGGTTTGTGTGGTTGGCCTGGCCAGAGGCCAGGAACGAGCAGGGCCCCTTGTCTGGCCGAACACCAGGAATGGTTCCCACCTTCCTCTGGTCTTTGTGCCCTCCAGCTGTGGGCCCAGATGCAGCTGTGCTGCCCACACGCTCGGCAGCTGGGCCCCCGCTCTGCTGCTGCCTTGTGCCCCTCGCCGCTCACAACATGCGCTTTTCTGGGTGTCGTGATAAGGGCAGACAGTCATCTCATTTTTGGTCTAGTATTGAAAGCTCGGGATAATTCCTTGCGTAAGTTAAGGAGATGCTGGCAGTATCTGTTACTATCCCCATGTGCCTGCTTCTGACTTTTAAGTGCTTCCTAATCTGAAAGAGTTAAAAATCAAATACTCTGACTTCTCTAATTCTCAGTTGGTTTGATGCTTGTCACAGACTTAAAGACCTACAAGATGAAGCATGACTAATTTCACTTTATAAGGTCTGCCGAAGGCTAGGAATTAGGTACATGTTTTTAAAAGCTGACATTTCTGTAGTTCTCAGCTATAAAGCAGTTTTCTGTGTTTTCTTCCAACTTCCAAAATACTCCTAAAATATTGCTGTGCAGTGTATTCTTGAGACGTGTTAGTAGGCTGAGATTTTGAAGGGGGAAGATGCCAAAAGACAGGACACATTTTATAAATTGTCTTCTGCCAATTCTACAATTCTGGAATTAATTGTGATTTTATTTTATTTTTTTCATGCAGAAAGACAAATCTTAATTTGTTACAGGGCAACAGAGCTCATGACTCAGGAGTCAGTTCATCATGACTATAAATATTCAGCCCTGAAACAAACAGCCCATGTTCCTTTTCATGTACTTGAATGACAAGTGCCAACTTTACAAGAGAAATGCTATCAGATCTTTCTTTGGGTCATTTTTGCCCTCAAATGTCTTGTAGGGAGTTTTTTTATTTAAGTCACAGGAAAACAATATTGTGCATCATGCTTTTAGAGAAACTGTTTTCAGTAATTTGTGCACATTCCCTACATAAAGTAGTTGAAAATATGTTTTTAAAGTTTCATATTAATTTATTCAAGGGAACATAACAAAATTAGGAGATGAGAAATCAGCAGATAGTCCAAGGCCAGATTTTGACTGTCTGTCTGTTTTGCGTAGCTAGCGTGGCATACATCACCCCAAGAACCTAGAATTTCAGAAGTGGTCAGTATCTTTGATTCTCTTGCAAGGAAACGAAAAAGTTTAATCCTTTCCTGTGCCTCTGGCACACTGAAACTATAGTAAATCTTCCTGCAGCTACGACCACAAAAACAATGCTGCATCTAGCATTTCCTATGGAAGAAAAAAAATTAGCCCTTTCAGAGCTGTTCAAGAATTTCCCTCTCTGACGAAGTCCTGATGCTGCTATTGTTTTTACTCAAACTCAACTGTGATTTGCATCAATGAGATTTTGGGGTGTAGTTTCTTTTTTGATTGCAAATAAGAGATGATCTCAGATAAGTATGTCTTGGGCTTCTGTAGACATCCCAAGACTCCTGACAGGGAATGAGAAGAGAACATTCCTTAGAGGCCTCCAAATCCTGGAAGCTGTGTGGATTGTGGGAAATCCACTGGAAATCGGGACTGTCTGCAAATCCTTGGTTTCTCAACCTTCTGTCAGGCAAAGTGTCAGCAGTTGCCAAGGTCTCTGCAGCAGCAGCGTTGCCAACATGAAAGATGCAAAAATCAGTCTTTCCCCATCTCATCTCCCCTGATGACAAGGTTGCTATTTTAAAAATTCATCTTTTTGGCTCTTCTATTGCCTTCTGTTTTTTGAAACGGGAAGATGCACTTCCTGTTTTAAAGCAATGACTAGGGCTAAGAACTTGCCTTTTTTAATAGTTCTCACATGTTCAGTTGAACCTACACAACTCAGTAATGTCTATTCTCTCCTTTTTTAGGTAGCCATCCCACTACATTGGGGATGGTCACCAGAGGGACTTCTGCTTCTGACTCCCCAGAAAATGAATGGGAGAAATAATATAATGTCCTCTCCATGGCAAAAGCCCCAAGACTATGAAAGTTTGTGGAAATGGAGTTACGCTGGCTAAAAATAGAGTTTGCTGAATACCATAGATTACTCTTGGTTTTGGCAATAGATACACCAGACTTCTGGTATTGGTTACGCTCCTTCCTTTTACACAAGTCATCATTAGAGCATTTATTCACGATGCTAAAGATGGTGCCTCTGTTTCCTCCCTGCCTGTGGGGTTCCTATTGGTACCTATTGGTAGAGAGTTCCAGCTACCAAACTGCTGAGGTTCTGGTTTCTAGCCATTAGTTAGTTAATTATTTATACAAAGTGGAAATATTTTAAGAGATGAAATCTAGAATATCCCTCCTTCCAGAACAGGATAGATAGAGTAGTATTGTAGGAGGAGGAAATACAGGGTGAGATCCCTTGAAACTGATGAAGAAATTGCCTTAGTATGTCCCACAGCCCAGAAGAGAGCTTAGATCTCTGAGCTGCGTTGCTATCAGGTAGATTAAATATAATTTGCATACATTTACATATGCTGTAAAACATGACACTGGCACAGTCTGTGTGCTTGGAAGTATGAGGATTAGCCCCACCTAGTCTGCTTTCAGATGGGTTGTGCTTCACTTAGATTTTACTGGCTGGTGCTACCATGGTCAGATCCGCCTGAAAAGACAGAGGTCCTGATGAACAGTAACTCAAAAAGTGAAAAATAAGTAAATTAAGACACAAGAAATCTCACAGTAATTGTTACAGTTCTTTCAGCTTTAGTTTGCTGTGCAAACAAAGAGTTAAATAGTTCAAAGGCAGTTTCCTTTGGAGAATGTTTATTTGATCAAGTTCAGTGTGGCTTAGACCCCAAATAGAAATACTAGCTTCAAACAGAGCACTACTATGAAAGTAGGAATAGTCTGTGGCCTTCCAGACCTCACAAGCTATGTTGGTTTGTTACACAGAGTCAAAACAAAGATGTCCCTTAAAACACATATACATTAACTCAGTGTATTTCACACACAACAATCTTTTATCTCAGATCTGCTTTTCTCCCCAGTCACTGGGGCTGTGCCAAAGTCACTGAGATCCTAGATGAACTATAGACTTCTCAGTAAAAAGCATATATGGTATGATTGGACTATCCAAGCTACTTAGATCATTAGAGAACAGGGTTTGAGTGCTACTGCTCCTATTTACTAAGCTTGAAGTACTACATCCTTCGGATTTTGGAACAGTGCTTTTCTTTGCTTCTTGAGTCCCTTTACATTGCAGAAAGCAGGGTGAGGAAGAACCCAGCGGGTGCTTCTCTCTTAAATGGAGCCTGGAAGGTCTTGTTAGCTGGGGGGTGTTAGCTTTTGTTTTTTTCAGGTCCTTAGCTGGCTGAACCTTCAGACTTCTAATAAATGCGCTAAGCATTAAAAAAGCATTATTAATACATGATGAGATACGCCAAGTTCAGCCACTTAATGTAAGTCAAACCCATGCAGATGCTATTAGTACAGGCACCTGGTATCATGCCAGATCTGGAGAGTTATCTTTGATCTGTCTCCAGATCTTCCTTTTATTTGTAAACATCCAGCTAATCACAGACTTCCTCTGACTTTTATGAAGTGGAAGAAACTGCATCCTTTGGAACATCTCTGAAGGGCTTTAACTTTGCAGATGTTCATGGATTTGTGTGATGGGGAGGTATGAGCTCCATCTGGTGGCTAACTGGAAACATGCGTATTTCTATTTAAAAAGCTCAAACGTTTCTATAGTTGAGCAGAGTTTACTGTGTGAAGAGTGAAGCAGATCCTCTTGCAGCTGCGCATTCCTAAAACAACTTCTGTTTTTAGGGTAGCTAGAGGATTTTAGAGTCTGGGAGGAGGGCACAACATTTTACCTCTAATCTAACTTGCTGTGGGCTAAAAGCTATTACCAATGCCAGCACTTCTCTGGCGTTCACAGTTCTGTATGTACACCACACCACCACAGTTGGCACTGATTAACAGTATTTTTGCAGTCTCATTGGAAAAATGTAATTTAATATTCACAGGCAACCCACCTTGCCACACTCTGAGGTGGTCCCACACAGCATAGTCGGTGTATTTGAGGGTGGTGGTGTAAAGAAGCTCAGTCATGCCGCGTGAGCTGTGTGAGATCTGCAAATAACAGAGATCTGTGACTAAAATGCAGGCTGGCATCTTAATAAACAGCAGTGTTGAACACTGATGTTGCCTGGGGAAAAGTAACGTTCACATGCATACTGTAGTTAGAATACCTTTTTTTTCTCCTTTGTTAGTTTACAAACAAAAAAAGGCATTTCCTGACCTTTGGGCTACTCAAATAAGAGCTACTTTGAGATAACAGCGTCAGTCCAATGAAATCCCCGCCAAGATTCAAAGAATGTATTAGGTAGACACATGGACTTGCTGCCAGAACCAGCAGTACTTTGAAGCTAGCAGCTTGCCCAAGACCTGCTTCCCCACGTTCACATCGCCCTCCTGGCATGAAACAAAAGCCACTTGCCCCAGATTGCTTTTTTGCCCACCATCAAGTATGTGACGTGGCACAGAGGGCAGGTATAATATACAGACAATTCTGGGCCTGGTATATGCTGTGAGGGCCTGGCCATGTGTCACACGGGGCATCCTGTAATGCACACTGAAGTGTGGAGCACCACTCTTGAGGCTTTCCTCTCAAAGGTGTGCCAGGAAATTCAGCCCTGAGCTGGCCTTGAGGACGCTCTAGCAGGTAAGTAATGCAGACAGCGGATAAACCTGGCTTCACATGCAGCCTTGAAGCCTTCCCTGCTCTGCAGTGTAGCCACAACCACTTGCTCCAGGGCTCCCATAGTGTGCATAGAAACATCAAGTGTAAATTAGCCAGAAGCAGGACAACCATATACTTTGTACAATATGTGCTTTACATATCCAGAGAAAGAAGTCAGTGTACCAAGAAAAAACAACCCCGAGGATTGTCTCGAAAAGTTGCATCCACATGTTTCCAATTTCTTGACTGTTTGTATCGGATACAAAGCTGCTCATATTTGTCATGAATTAGTTTGGTCAAAAGAGACTTACAGGAATTGTAAATATTTATATCATTTATCTGCATTTAACCTAAAATAAGAATTTGGGGAGGGGGGTTAAGTAACTATATAACAGTTGCCTCTGAGTTAGACAAGGGGAAAAAAACCCCCCAAAACCCCAGAAAACCCCAAACAGAGGCAAATATGAGGCAGTAAGACGTATTCCAGGGTGGGGGTGTTCCAAGCTCTGAGAAGTCCAGGCTGAGGGGAAGTAATACTCGTGCAATTTTTTTGAGCATCCACTAAGCCAAGCCATAAACCACTGCTGGAAAGTAACACATACAGTATCAAAAATAACTTCTGGAAGGCTTGGGAAGTGAAGTTTTTATTCAGCAAATCTGTAGCTGTTTTGAAAATGGAAGGCAAAAGAGAAAGAAACAAACAAAAGTTTATGAAACAAGATCAAAACATTGTTTAAGTTGTGTTTTGGTGGGGTAGTGCTTGAAGGAAACGAACTGTATGGCTTTTAACAGAGTTCCTGACTGTGATGGGTGCTCTGAATATAACTGAAGGATGGGTATTTAGAGCAAAACCACACCATAGTGAGGTGGGAGGGACCACATCATGCTAGCAAATATAGTACTGGAGTGCGGGCTTCTGACTTTTAATATTTTTCTTGCATTTCTTTTCTGCATGGCAGTAGTGAAATAGGGACTTCTAAGCTTCTGAACAACTGAGAGAACCAGGTTTGAAGAAGACAGGAGGAAGAACTGGTCGGCAAAAGATTTCATAAAAACTCAGAACTGCGTGTGCCAGATCTGAATTGGCACCACCTTTGCTTTTTTGACATACTGCAGCAGTCGCAAAAGGCACCAAAGCAATCAAATTAGAACATGCAGTAAAAGTTGTTTTGGACTCTTCTCTGTATTATAAAACTTACTTCCTTGTGACTATTATTTACACCTGTTAAAAACAAATTTGAAGTCTCCTTTCGTGGATAGACAGCCAAAAGAGGCAGATGCCAGGTGTTAAGGGCTGCACTGAAATGAGTTTGCAGAATTTGCTATTCATGTGCTGGAGTGCTCCTTTTCTGAAATGAGGCTTCTTAGAGTTTCTGTCAAAAACTGTTTAGATTTTTTTAGTTCAAACATTAGAAGTGTATACTCATGAACTAAAACTTTTGTATTTTCAGACAGTTACAATGCTAAACTATCAAGTGTTAAAAAAGAGGAAAAAAAAAAAAGAGTATGAGGTGAAAAAAAATCTTAAAAACTGAGGACAGAGGGTCCCCTGAGGAAGGACAGGATGGTGAGAAAGATCCAGCTGACCTGATTCCCCCTGCTGCCATGATCATCATTTGCAAGCTGAAGAGGACCTTCCATGGAGCACAGTGCTTGTATGTGGAGAGTAAAGAAATGGTGCTCTGTCTTTATTACAAGAATGGTGAAAAATTTTGACCAACAAGGAGATGACTAAATGTGAAATAATCTTCCCAGGGCACAGGGTGCACCTTGTTCTGGATCTAAGCCTTGCAAAAGCTGGCTTGAAGAGGAGAATCAGGCATTCATGTTCAGATTTGAGCATTTTAGGAATCGTAATGTTTCCAGCTAAATTAATGGTGGGGAAAAAACTAACCAGAAAACCAACAAGGCAGTAAATGTTTCAAATTAGGGCCAGCATGGATTAAAAAAATATTAATTTCTTTTGCTTCTCCCTGACAACAGTGGATCAGATTGAGACGTGTAAGCAGACTAAACATGCTGAAGTTATGCATCTTACTAATTCTACTCATGACTATAAAAGGATGTTTCATTGTTCAGTATAACTGTTATCTCAAGAAGAGCCTGTCTATAATTTTATTTATAATTGGCATTATTTTCATTACTGTTGTTATGAAGTGTGTAAAATATGGTCTGTATTGCAGCTTGTATAGGGCATGTGTCTGTGCTTGCTTTACTCTTTTTGAGTTTATAAAGTTGCTATACAAATGCAAGAAAAGATGATCAGATATCTTTGAATGTGGTTGCTTAATCTAATTACATAGCCCCAAACATTTCAGCATATAGATGTTGAAGGTATTGGCTCTATTAACACATAACATCTTAAACATTAATATAGGCATTTTAAAAGCCTTCCGTGCAATACCGGAATGCCAGCACTCTTGTCCCAGTGGCTGTGCTGGAGCAAAGGGGACGATGGTGAATATCTGGGCAAAGCCAGATACTGCTGGGGACTCTGCAGGGAGAAGGCACAACGTAGCTGGGAAATCTAATAGAAAACGGGATGTCCTTTCCATAGAGAACAGGGAGGACCTTCATGGTAGGACCACCATGAAGCAGAGGAGAGAAGGGAAATATGTTTATAGCATCACCTAAAGATAGGCCTTCAACAGTATACTAAGTATAGGACATCTAGAACAGGCTGTTCTGTAACTTTAGCAATTCCTTGTAGTCTATGTAGAGTATCAGTGAAGACATTCCAGGTTAGTTTTCATCATCTTTAAAGCTTATTCTGTGCTTTGATACAGTATCTTTAATAAAATATTCTCACAAATCTGCTTATTATGCTTATTTAATTCCATCTTATACCTGAGTTAATAACAGTCCTGGCAACAGCGTGAAGTTCCAGTTACCGCCTGCTTCATCTGCCTCTGCGTTTTTCCCACTCACCTGGTAAGAATGACAAGGGGGAAAACTGAGATGAGTAAAAATCAAATAATCATAGGAATAAGAAAATAAGAGAAATTCATAGCACTGCTACAGTTCAATTATTAGCAAAATTCTTCACCCTAAGCATTTAAGTGAATCTGAGAGATTAATCACGTTATATTGATCTGTGAGTACGAAGTATTGGTCTTTGCCTGTGTTTACAGTACACCATTTCCCTTGTTTAAGACTTATCATAATTTTCCAGCTTTACAGTTACTGCCAATAATTACAGTATGTTGTTTAACCCCATTCACAGCCGATCTAGGCAAAATTCTCCATTTTAATTTATTCATCACCTGGACCATATAGAGTATCCTTTTAATATCTTCAGACAAGACCAAGCAGAGTTCAACTTTAAGTATATTAGAAGATAAGACTAGAATTCAAAATAATTCTGGCAAGGTGCAGACATGATCTGAAGCTCAAGCTGGAATCATTAGCTGTGCAAGTGAAGGAACAGCTGCTTCATTTCCATTGAAAAGAATCGATGACTTATTTTGGATCAAATTCTGAAAATGAGTCTGCAAGATCATGCCTTTGCAAATAAAGGTTAAAAATGAAATGTCTGAACTGGAGTATAATCTTGCTCCTTCAGAATTGCTAAGGTGTGAGCTACTAATGTCTCCAGTTTTGATCCCGGCACTTGAAGAATAAGATACAAGTTGCAGGCAGAGAATCCAGGAGAAAGCCATGAGAATGTCTAGAAGCTGAGAAAACTTCGCCTTTGAGCACAGATTGAATGATTTTAGGTCATCTCACAGAAGAGATGGTAGAGGGGAAACATGATGATTTTCATATATATAAAAGCTGGTTGCAAAGAAAAATTGGAATAACATGTTTTCTCATATCCACAATTGATAGGAATAGAAATAATTGCCTTAAATTGCAAGAAAGGAGATTTTGGTTAGACACAAAATGAGACTAAATGACCTACTGAGGTCCTTTGCTGATCTGATTCTATGATTACTTGCAAACTATCTGTTTTAAAGTCCCTTATTTATTACTGTCAGTAGAGCTGGCACCGGCTGCAAGAAAAGGAGGCTGCAGTTACAGGAAAGTAAAGAACTGACTGCCTAAAATGCACAGCACACCAGTTTATCTAGTTAGCACTAGTGATACTAACCTCAGCTTTGAATCATGCCTCAGCAAACTGTCAGAAGCCTATGTAAATAAATGCACTTTAAAACCACTTAATTATAAAATAATTATTCCTTGAAACATCAAGCATTATTTAATCAGTGTTGACAACTTCCATGATTTTATTGAGTCTAATCAATCTGAGGCAGCCTGGTTTTAGTTGTGAGATGGTGTAATCAGCTGTTTTATTTATTAAAAAAAATTAGCTCTGCAAAATACATGGAAAATCCTAAAAGTGTAATCTGAACATATGCTAAAGATTAAAAAGCCAGAAGGTGAATAAAGCCACGTGTGTTTTTTAAGATCATAATTCTAAAGTAGGTTTATAATTTTAAGAGATCTGACTCATGATATTTGAACTTCTGGTTTGGCAATACCAAATTACTGTGCCCTATATTCTGCTGTTCTGAATATTTCCATATTACTGATCATGCATTTGTGTAATTTGCCAAAAACACGTTATACTGATTTTCAGAACTTATTTTGTTATTCATAAAAACAAAGGAACGCTTATTTAAGAGAGATCATGTATTGTGGTTGCCTTTCAAATTAACAAGGAGCATCTGCATGCAAAAAGTGAAGGCATATAAAAACAAAATAACACAAAAAAGTTACATAGTACCCCCACATACACTATGATTATTAACACAACAGCACATTGGTTGCCCAGAGAAGCTGTGGATGCCCCATCCCTGGCAGTGTTCAAGGCCAGGCTGGATGGGGCTTGGAGCAACCTGGTCTAGTGGAAGGTGTCCCTGCCCATGGCAGGAGGGTTGGGACTAGATGATCTTTAAGGTTCCTTCCAACCCAAACCATTCTATGATTCTATGATTCTATGATTCTGTGATTGTCAGAAGAATAGTGTCATTTCATACACCAGTAGTTCTTGTCTGAATTCCAATTACTAGACATATATTCACAACTATAAACAAGATGAAGAGTTTCAGTGATGAAAGGGTATTATGACAAAGTGTTATTTGTTCTTAGAAGAGCTGTTGCTTAGACTTTCCTGAACTGATTGCAGTATTATAAAATAATTCATTTATCCTCACCAATACAATCTGATTTATGCAATTTTCTGGATAGTTTTACTAGGGAAATTGACACTAGGGAAATGGATACAAGGGACACGGATACCTGAATTTAAGGTCTAAGATCTTCTGATCGTCAAACCTGAACAGACCATTGAATTTCAACTTTATCACTTTAATGATCCAAGTGGCTGATGTCTGATTGAACTGCAACTTGTGTTCACTCCTATTTTTATACTACATTGCCTTATGAAATATGTGGGGGGAAAAAATCTTCCTTTTACCGAGATAAAGATAAGGGTTGAGTTCTCAGTTCTGCTCCAGATACTGAGCTCTTGCTTCACTGAAGAAATCTAAATATCATCTTCGTTTCTGGCTGGGTGGTGTACTGGAGAATAGCCTACAGCGTATTACATAATGCTGCCAAACAGGAGACATGGGTGCATTATCGATCCTAAACACAAATAAATGGATCAGAAACAGGCCTGCTACTTCCAGAGGTGCCGACCTGCTGTTCTGGAAGTTACTATGAAAATATGGCTTACAGATTCAGGATGGGGAAATAATAGCAAATGTTTTGTTAAAAGGAAAATCAAACTTGTGCTGAAGTCCTCACCATAAAGCTCACTCTTTAATTTCTGAACCAGTCTGTTCGGCTCACCTATAACATGACTGCATATGAAGCAACATAAAAGAGAATCATGTGGCTCTTCCCATATGAGAGGATGACTGCATAGATGAGTTGGTTCACAAATTGCGCTGCAAGTCTTGGAGAACTGCTGACAAAAAGCAGGCTTGTAATAGCTCTGCTGAGAAGAGAGAATAAGTCTAATGAGGTTTTAGAGGTTGCTCCCTCTAGTTAGACTGGACTTTCTCTAAGGACATCGGTAAGAGATGACAGATGATGGCAAGAACATCACGTGAGCTTCAGATTAGGAACAAAAGCTTAAAAAGCAGCTCAGACCTATACATATTGTTGTACATAAAGAAAACAGCGCCTGCGTGCTCAATGGGAAAAGAAATACTTCTGCAACAGGCTAAATGAAATATTTGGTAGCCTGAGTCTACAGACCTTTTGATTTTTCCTGAGAATGGCCACGAGTGTGTCATTTACACCATTAGCATTAAAATGGTATGCTCATACATTCCTCCAAGATCTTTTCCCAGAATTTACTATAGCAAAACAACAATTCAAATGATGAAATAAATAGGACTGAGGGAGTACTATCAGGGTAAGCAGTAATCCAGTCCATGCAAACACCTCTTTAGCAGGTTATCAGCACGCCTGAGTATCAGCACAACTATACCAGGGCCTTACTAGTTATTGCGCCAAGGAAACCCCAAACAAGTTTTGTCAGGAGCTGTTGTACATATTTTGTGCCTGGCCTGATAAAACATACAGCTAAAAGCTTTGGGCCAAATTAATGAAATGTCACTTCTAAATCTGATAAAACCTGTTTGATTACAGCTACACTTAAATGAGATATCAAATTAATTTTGCTGCAAGGACTGCTTATTGTGCTCATCAATATTGCCGTGTTATTTCTTAGTCTGTTGGTTCTCTTCATCTCTTGTTTCTGTACATACGTTTTTGAGACAGGAATCCTCCTTTTCCTCTGCAATAGCAGGGTCTGAGTTTGTACTGCAGCTACCAAAACGGGGTTCTCGTGCATTACTAGTGCTCCTAAGGGACAATCTTCACACGGATACAAATAATAAATAACATCAACTTTTCAGCTGAAACTGAATTTATCAACCACCTCTCTTTGTATTGTTCTGGCATTTCTCCCTGCTCCATATGATACAATCAATTGAATGAAGTAGCAGTGAATTATAGGAACAGATAGCTCAGTGATGAATCAGTCACTGGTCTAACTACAAGAGAAACCGACACCCTTCCCATGAAAGAAATATGCATACGGTCTATACAGAGCAGCTCCTCTTGCAGGTGGGAAGAGCTGACGGTTTCCATTCTCCTTTGACTTCTTTTGGATTTCTCCAACGTCAGAACCTGTGTGAAAAAGGACCAGGATCTGTGGGAGAATAATAGTTATTTAAGCATGTACAATATTTGCTGTCAGAAATTAAAGATCTTCCATCTCAAAACTACATGCACACACACTACACAAAAGAGGTGGAATCCTCATGTCTTGTAAAAAGGCTTTGAAAAATACACTAATTGAAACGAGGATGTTTTTAAAGGGAGTTACAGTATCTGTAATAACTGCACAAACACAAATCATTCTGGGAAAAGCTGTAACACGTATTTTCTATATGAGGGCTGCTATAGCATAATGCTGAAGGCTGGGGACAAAATTAAGGAAAGATGATTTAAGCATACAGTGTATTTAATCCTTCTCTCACGTAACATGTAAAGTCTATGGGTAGCAGACTTTTAGCCACACTTTTAAAGGAGATATCCAAAAGGAGCTACTCACTAAGTCTCCGAGGAAAAAAGATTTCAGCATGGTGTTTTGCTCTCCTTACTAGAACTGGAATATTTTGAAGTGTTTGCCTCAAAGTAAGGAGGAATAATTTGGAGGAACCGCAGCAGATTTTCATGTTTAATATATTTTCATCAAAGCACTTGCCTAGCTCCGAGTTAATAGCTTCGTAGCTTTTGCTAAATGTAGGCGTGACGACATTTTACATTAGCACAACAGACAAAAATTTGGAGGCGTTTCAAGAATGGTCACCACGCAGAAACACTCAGCAACAGGGCTCCCCAAAACCCCTGACTACTTCTTTCGGAGGGGAAAACCAGCCGCCCTACCCTGCCTTCTGATACCGGGGCCGGCTACCCACCGCCTCAGTAGCAGCGACAACAGGCTCCTGCGCTTCAGGGCGGCCGGGCGAGAGGAGAAGCCGCCCGCGCTGCCCCGAGAGGGGATGTGCGCAAGGAGGGCTGTCAGCCTGCCAAGTTCGGCTAAAACAAGGCTAAAAACTGCCGCAGCCTTTGCCCGCCGCGGGACATTCCCCCCGCCATAGAGGCAGGGCGCGAAGTCGCTCGCGCTGCGGAGAATTGTCCTCAGGCTGGCGGCACCTCAGCGCCGGCCGGGGGTCGCCGCGGCGGGACGGGGCGGCTCGGCGCCCGTTTCGCCCTGGCGAGACGGAGGGGGGGGGAGGCTGGAATGGGGGTGTGTGGGGGGAGGGTTGAATTTCTGCCGCCTTGCGACCAAATAAGGGTAAATTCCCCACCAGCTGGCGGCTGGCTGGGCGATGACACGCAGCGCTGGACTGAACTTTCAGGAATTACAAACACTGGGAGGCGAGTTGCGAGCGCGGCCCCGCTCCCTCCTCACCCCCCGCGCCCTGAGGGCCGCCGCTGTGGGCTACGTGCCGCCATGGCCAGGGGGGGGGGGGGGCGGCGGCCGGGGGGGGGGGGGAGGGGGGGGGGGCGCGCCCCCCCCGCCCGGCCCCTTGGGAGCGCGAGGCGAGCCGCATAGCGACCACCCCGCCCAGCCCTCCCCGCCGCGGCGGCCCTCGCCCCGCCCCTCACTCGGCTGCCCGATCCCCATTGGAAAACGCTGACGTCAATCCCCAACCTAGGCTCTAACGTCTACTGGAAGTTTCTAGTAGAGTTGCGGGGCGGGGGCGGGGCGAATGCGAAGCGCGAGCGGTGATTGGCCGAGGGCGGTGGCGCACGCTACAAGCCTAGACGGATCGAGAAAAAACAGGAAGAAGTACGGTCTGGCCGCCGTACAGCGGGGAGGGTTGGGCTGACGGGTGGGCGCCACGGTTCTGATTGGCCGAGAGGTAGGGGGCGGGTGCTGTTCGGCGACTCAGGGAGGCGATTGGCCAGTAGTGGCAGGCGGGCGTCTAGATTGGGCGGCAGGGTTCTGGCAGGTTCCAGAAGACGGCTGAGCCGGCTATAAAGCGGGCGGCAGGGGCGCCTTCCCGGCACAGCGCGCCGCGGGCAGCAGCGAGAGCGGGCGGCGGGCGAGGCGACCGCGAGTGAGTAGCCGATCAGAGAAGCCTGTCATCATGTCTGGCAAAGGGCCGGCAATCGGCATCGACTTGGGCACCACGTACTCCTGCGTGGGTGTCTTCCAGCATGGCAAAGTGGAGATCATCGCCAACGACCAGGGCAACCGCACCACACCCAGCTATGTGGCCTTCACCGATACAGAGCGCCTCATTGGTGACGCTGCCAAGAACCAGGTGGCTATGAACCCTACCAACACCATCTTCGATGCCAAGCGTCTCATCGGCCGCAAGTATGATGACCCCACGGTGCAGGCTGACATGAAGCACTGGCCCTTCCGTGTGGTGAATGAGGGTGGCAAGCCCAAGGTGCAAGTGGAGTACAAGGGTGAGATGAAGACCTTCTTCCCAGAGGAGATCAGCTCCATGGTCCTTACCAAGATGAAGGAGATTGCTGAGGCCTATCTGGGGCGCAAAGTGCAGAATGCTGTCATCACAGTGCCTGCCTACTTCAATGACTCCCAGCGCCAGGCCACCAAAGATGCTGGCACCATCACTGGCCTTAATGTGATGCGTATTATCAACGAGCCCACGGCAGCTGCTATAGCCTATGGCTTGGACAAGAAAGGTACCCGGGCTGGAGAGAAAAATGTGCTCATCTTTGACTTGGGAGGGGGTACTTTTGATGTGTCCATCCTTACCATTGAGGATGGCATCTTTGAGGTGAAGTCCACAGCTGGTGACACCCATCTGGGTGGGGAGGACTTTGACAACCGCATGGTGAACCATTTTGTGGAAGAATTCAAGCGTAAGCACAAGCGCGACATTGCTGGCAACAAGCGAGCAGTGAGGCGACTGCGTACGGCTTGTGAGAGGGCGAAGCGCACTCTCAGCTCTTCCACACAAGCTAGCATTGAGATCGATTCCCTCTACGAGGGCATTGACTTCTACACCTCCATTACTCGTGCCCGCTTCGAGGAGCTCAATGCTGATCTCTTCCGTGGCACTCTGGAGCCGGTGGAGAAGGCTCTGCGTGATGCCAAGCTAGATAAGGGCCAGATCCAGGAGATTGTGCTGGTGGGTGGCTCTACCCGTATCCCCAAGATCCAAAAGCTGCTACAGGACTTCTTCAATGGCAAAGAGCTCAACAAGAGCATCAACCCCGATGAGGCCGTTGCTTATGGTGCTGCTGTGCAAGCAGCTATCCTCATGGGAGACAAGTCTGAGAATGTGCAGGATCTGCTGCTGTTGGATGTCACCCCTCTGTCCCTGGGCATCGAGACAGCTGGTGGAGTGATGACCGCTCTCATCAAGCGCAACACCACCATTCCCACCAAACAAACTCAGACCTTCACCACCTACTCAGACAACCAGAGCAGCGTCCTGGTGCAGGTGTACGAGGGCGAGAGGGCCATGACGAAGGACAACAACTTGCTGGGCAAGTTTGACCTAACGGGCATCCCCCCAGCACCCCGCGGAGTCCCCCAGATCGAGGTCACTTTTGACATCGATGCCAATGGTATCCTGAATGTCAGTGCCGTGGACAAGAGCACGGGTAAGGAGAACAAGATCACCATCACCAACGACAAGGGTCGCCTTAGCAAGGATGACATTGACCGTATGGTGCAAGAAGCAGAGAAATACAAAGCGGAGGATGAAGCTAACCGAGATCGGGTGGCAGCCAAGAACTCCCTCGAGTCCTACACTTACAACATGAAGCAGACAGTGGAGGACGATAAACTGAAGGGAAAGATCAGTGACCAGGACAAGCAGAAAGTGCTCGACAAGTGCCGGGAGGTGGTCTCTTGGCTCGATCGCAACCAGATGGCCGAGAAGGAAGAGTACGAGCACAAGCAGAAAGAGCTGGAGAAACTCTGCAACCCGATCGTCACAAAATTGTACCAGGGAGCTGGAGGGGCTGGGGCGGGTGGCTCTGGTGGCCCCACCATCGAAGAAGTGGATTAAAGAGGACTGGTATAGACTGGTTTATGGACAGTCACTCAATTCTTTGCTTTGTATTTTTTTTTTTTTCTAACGTTTAAGGAAAACGTCCTTGCCGATAACAGAGTTTATTCTGTTGGGTGTGTATAAAGGCAGATCTGTCAGCTTGGTTTTGATAAAAGGGAAGGCACGTCCTGCTTTATAAGGTTAGTAATAGACAAGTTTTGTTAATTCAGATACAGCTGTTTACTCTGGATGTTTGTCTCTGTTCAAGTGTCTCTTCTAAAGTAACCACTCGACTGTTGCAGTTGACAAGTTTCAAGTTATGCATGAAAATCTTAATGGAAGATTAAAACAAAAATGCCAAATTCGGCTTCTGGAAATTTTGGTAATAAATAAAACGTATTTAAAGCATAAACCTATCCTCCTTCTCCTCTCTGAAGGGGCGGTAGTGGGGGGGGGGGGGGGGAAGACCTTCCTAGCGCTGTCGGTGGGGTGGGGGCCGGTCGCCGGCTGAGCCGAGGCGGCGGCTGCGGGGCGGGGGGGGGGGGAAGGGGGGCAGCGCCCTCGGGAAGGCGGTTTGGGCACAGAACGTATGAGGCGGCTGCTGCGGGCCCCGTATCGCACCGGGGCGGCGGCTGGGCCCAAGGGAGCCCGGGGCGGGGGGGGGGGGGGGAGCGGTGGTGGTGTCGCAGACCCCAAACCCCGGGGCTGGGGCCGGTGTGAGCGCGACCCCCGGCACCGCCACAGCGGGGGAAAAGTTTCCCCGAGTTGGGGGTGGTGTTTTCGGGCAGGACCTGCTCCCCGGCCGTAGCTCGGGGCTGGGGCTGCAGCGGCCGGCCCGGCTCCGGCAGCGGGAGGCGGAGCAGCCTGTCCCGGTCGTGCCACTGCCATGGAACAGCGGGGAAGTACGTACAACAAAAATAGTCCTGCTTGGCAGGCGGCTGGGCTCGATAAAATAGAGACCGGTCAGCTATACACATTGCTGAGTTATTCTCGGGTTGCTAGTATGCAAGCTGGGCTTTCAATATTTTACTGAATGTGGGTTTTTTCCGCTCCTAAGATGATCAACAGTACAGCTGCCAAGGGCCGGGAGCGCCGGGTAAGGAGCCAGGATGCTGAACTTGACAGAATAGGCAAGATCTGTAGCAGTTAAACTTGTCTGGCTTTACTACAAACTGTCTCCAGAGCTTGTAATTTGTTTCAGAAAGCAAAAACCCCGTGTGTTTAGAGTCCGAGGAGCTGCGAATTAATTAGCTCTAATGGAGGAGCCTGATGACATGCACGTTTTGGACTGGCTTGTCCTTTAAGGGAAAAAACCGCCGAGCGGTGGGCAGTTGAAGGGAATCATCCGAAGGGAATCATCAGCCGTGTTTTTGTTTGGTTGCTCGTTAGTCAGTGGGAGTGTTGGCGTGCGGGGAAAGGAGGCAGGCGCTGCGCTGCTGGCTCACCCCGCTGCAGGGAGCCTTGAGGACTCCGATTCCTTAAGCTTGTAGGTGATGTCTGTAAAAAAAAATTTATAAAAAATATTTTATGACAAGAGGGCTGACAAAAATAAACTTTTTTAGTATTTAATAATCAGCAGAGATGTAAGACTGGTTTACTATGTGGATTTCTCTTGGCTGGTTTGCCAGGGCACTGACTGCAGGTTTCTCTTCACTGGCTACAGAAAGGGGCTACAGTCGCCACGGGGGAATGCGAGGCTCATAAAAAGCTTGTTTGATCAGCTGTTGTCGCAAATCATTCAAAACCACTTCAAGCTTATTGAACGGTTCCCAGGTAAATGGCAGTGCCATCACAGTGAGGCCGGAGAAGTCCATTACAGCAGCTTCAGCGCCGGCTGAGTGCTTCAGTGAGATCTCGGAAGGCTGCAGTCAGGCTGGGTGCTTTGGGCGTTTAGGTACACAGCATTTTCCTGGCCATCAGCCTCTTGATTTCCAGGCTGTAACGTCTATAGGACCTCTGAGAATGAGAAGATACCATGACTTTTAATTTTTTTTCTTTCCTAGGAACTACTAGGTAAATATGTTTATGAAATAGCAGTAGATTAAGTGAAAAGTTGTTGCTGCAAACTGTAATACTTTGTCAGATACACTCTTCCTAACTGAAATCCCTCTACTATGGGGCAACAATAAGGATTAGCTAGCACCCATGTTCATTGTAAATGCAGGTTAATTATTTTTTCTATCAACTGCCTGGTAATTGCCCTTGCCACATAGTTTCCTTTGCTTTTCAGCCCTTGGTGTGCATTCCTCAGCGTCGCCTCCCAGTTATTAAACACAATTTTTTTGTTGTTTTCCCCAAACGTCTATTTAAGTGTATTGCAGAGCTAATGTAGCTAAACGCGGACGGCAGATGGTTTGTCACACGCCTGCACTGTCATCTGTCCTTTCCCTCGCCTCGGCCATGGCTGCTCTCTGCCCCTTTCAGCAGTGGGGCAGGCAGGGAGTAACAGAGACCGCAGAAGTGAAGTACCCATCCAGATGGTTAAAATACCCCGGGGGCTGAGGACATGAACAGGTTAACACTGGAGTAATGGCATATATTTTTTTTTTTCCTAGGAAAGGGATATTTTTTAGTATGGACACACCTAGACTGTGTGTGGGATATGTAAAGGATGAGAGACTTCTGCTGACTTACATGATTGGAAAAAGATTTGAAGTCTCGAGGCACAAACTAGCCTTTTAAATATGTGAACAACCCCCCAAAATGCAAGAGGCAGAAAACTTGAAGGGCGCAGAGCTAGATTCCTTGCATTCATTCACTTAGTTTATAAACCAAAGAATAACTTCTGGTTGATTTTCAGTATATGGTACTTACTGTAGAGTGAACTCTGAGCCTGTTAGTGGAAACTTCCCACTGACTCCAGTGGGTCTACATTTTTTTCCCCCAGTTTCTTGAAGAAATAAAGTAAATGTCAGAGGGGAAAATGTTGCTCCTCATTTGCAAATAGGTGTATTTGGTGTGCACATGTAGTTCCGGGGACCAGTTGCACATGTCAAATGAATTTGGCAAAGCTGGGAAAATAATCTTGTCTAAAATCTGCAGTTTCATTGCTTCCACGCTCAGCGTCTCTCATCCCTTGTACCGTCCTGACTCACAGGGAAAGGCAGCTCCTTCTGTCAGCATCATGGGCCCTGGTTTCTGAACTTTGCTTATTCTTAAACAGGGCTGTGCAAAAGACCAAGCCCATAGGAAGGATATAAAGTGGTTATAACTTCGTAGCATTTGTGTAACTGCTGTGTTAAATTTTGATGGCTCCTTATATTTGCTGATCGAATTTATATGGATGGTATTGTTTCATATAGAGGAACACCCATAGCATTAATACTGGAGAATTTAATCACCCAAATTAAAACCCTTAAGCGCCTTAGCACCTCACTCACGGTGCAGCCAGGTGTGGAGCAACGCAAAGCAATCACTCCTGTGTGCGGTGCAGGTCGCCCTGCAAATCCCCACCGTCGCTTTGCAGGGGAGAGGGAAGAGCCAAAAAAAAGACAAAGCCGAAAGCATTACTAAAATAATGTGCCATGTGAGAGCCCTCGGAGGGAGCTGAGGGCAGGAGAGCTGTCTGAGGGCAACCCACTCGGGAGCTGGAAAGCCGAGACGTGCTCGGGCGGGCTGCGTCCACCCAGCCGGCCGGGTGAGTCAGCCCCGTGCCCGGCCGCCTCCAGAGCGTCTGTTTGAAGTTCTGCACAGAGGACTTAGCAGACAGGCTGCAGCCCTGCTCATCCCTTGTGATACCATCTTAAAGACAGGAATGAATATATCCCGGCAGCCTTCCTTTTATCTCTCAGGAGACACTGCGTAGAGCCCTGCAGGCTGGGCAGCCTTTCTCTCTCGGGAGCTGCCTGTCATTTATTTGAAAGGTTCTCCTTAAAGGTTTGGGGCACTGTGGGGTGCAGCCAAGGGGTGACAACTCTGAAGGAGATGTGGCATCTCAGGGCCACACCATAAATTTTGTCTTCCCCATTGCGAGCCACTCCCACAGAGACATACAAGGAACAGGAAGAAAAGGGAAAAATGTTCGGGGAATTCACATTTCCAGTCTTGGCACTTACGTTAAATGCAAGGCATCACGTTAAAAAGCTGCACTTACGCCCAGCATGCATACTTTTAATTTTAAAGTTCCTTTTTTCAGTCTCGTCAGTGCGTTGCAATTTAATAGGATTTCAAGCTCTACTTATTTAAAAGGTGTTCCACATTTCTCCTCCTTTGCCCTGTGCCTGGCATGAGTTTCCCTTACTGTGTCCCTTTAGAAAGAGCACGGTGGTGTAATCTCTGCCTACGTCAGGGACACTGTACCTTGGCACATCGGAATCCTGCGATATTAAACCAGCAAAGCATGTGGATGCTCTTACAGCAGCAAAATTATGTTCTGTAGTTGTTCATCACAGGAAAGTTATCACCCCTCCCTACCCCACAGCGAAACAAGTTATGCTAGTAAAGCTTCTTTAGCACTCCTATGTGGGTCAGGTATCACATCTCCCCGCCACTCTCATCCACATATTTATGCAGGCAGAAGCCTATAGCATAGACCTGCCTCTAGAGTAGATTTTGCTTGCAGCAGCGTGGTGATTATATAGTTGGGCAGGCCAGCATTTCCAGATGCAGCAACATATTTCACTTCCACATATGAAACAGCAGTATTAAAAACCCCTGATCCACCCTTGCATGACCCATTTGCCTTTACTCTCTCCTGCATCGGTAGGGTGGAGACACAGACAAGCTGGTTCTTCTTGTCATCCCAATAACAGCACCAGCCAGGAATTTTAGAGAGGGGATAAATTTCCCTTTAAAAGCCAACACATTTTTTGTAGTCTTTCTTTTAAGGAAAATCAAGAGCAGTATAGGAAATTTTTGTTCCTTTTCCATTGTCTCTCCCCCCATTCAGGAATTGAGTTTTGTGTGTTGGCCTGTTGAAACTTGACAGATCGCTGTTGCATCCTGGACTAAGAAGCGTGAGGTCATTCTTGCTTGTACTTAGGTAGCAGTTAGCAGCACCTGTACCCTATCTGTTGGAGCAGTTCAAAATGTCACTGCTCCAAATGATTGCAGGTCAGCAGTTAAAAACCTATTTTGAATAGGAATAAGGAGACAAAACCACTTCCAGAAGTGCCAATGCTATGTATTTCACGCAGGACTCTATAGAAAACCCCATGGGTTTGGGGCCTTGGTTGCCTTGCTGTTCACTGGCAAGCATCATGATATATTTTCTATCTATCCCTGTAAGAGCTGTTGCACGGCTGAACTGACAGTCTAGCAATCACATGTCATAGCTGAAAGCAGCCTTTCTTTTTGCTAGGCTGTATCTAAAAACGTAAACATATTTCTTTCAAAACCACGTTTATTTCTCATTTGGCAGACTCCTTATTTTCCTGCTGCAGACTTCATTCATGACATGTTTGCAAATGTTCTAACACAGCCTGGTTAAAGACAACTGATGCTAGCGAGGCCTTAGTCCTATCCCCAGCACTACAGGTGGAAGACGACTAAACTGAAAATTATAATAAGCTAAAAAGTCTCCGTAATAAACTAAAAACTAAAAGTAAAGTTCTCTGCAGTAATTACCTTCAATGCTCACAGAATTGAATAGAGAAGATCTTGTCTATAGTACATCTATATTAAATCTTCACCTTTTTTTTTTTTTTCCTAATTCCATAGCTGGGAGATGATTATTATATCCTACAGAGGAACTAGAAACTAGGCTATGACATTTTTGTTAAGCTCCATAGATTTCTGAGCACCTCAGAATACAGAATCAAAACCAAAATTTTGAAAATACCTACTGAGTATGAGGTACATTTAAGTGCTTCTTCCTTTCTGTTAGAGGCATGTTAATAACAAAAGGTTGATTGTTAGGAGCACAAGGCAAATGCCTAGCTGCATGAAAATAGCTGACAACTGCTAATGTTCAATAATCTCATCTGATAAAACCACGCAGAGGGAGTAATTGCATGAGGATTTCAGTAAAAGAATGTGCAGCTGGTTTTTCTGGCTCTCCAAGAGCCGGCTGTGTTCCCGTAAGCGGTGCTAGGCAATCATCGCTGCCTCCTGATTTCCCTTAGACCTTCGGTCGGGACTCTACCGAATTCTGCCTTTGCCGATCAAACGCCTTTAGCCGCTTTGCCTCTGTGGATGTAGTCGCCACTGAACGTGGCAGGTAGCCAGGCCACAGGGCTCTGAATGCGGGGCAAGGCTGGTGCTGGTGTCCCAGGAAGATGAGGACGTGAGGGGGACGCGGTATCGCCCCGAAGTTGCAGTGCAGGTATCTAACTGCCCTTGGCTTTGGGTGATCCAAGGAACGGGACTGAAATGCAGCAGTGTTGATAGGTCAGAACAGTGCAAATTGCTCAAAACGAGGAATTGGGAGCTTCAGTTTTGCACAAATCTGAAGTGAAAAACCACACCAGCGTTCGTAGCATTACGCCTAAGGACATTATTTATTCCATTCATATAGCATGATCCGGGTTTTAATGAGCAGGCAGAAGTACTTGGCAGGTAAATGGCATAGTCACGGACTAAGTATTAGCTACTGTGGAATTGAATTCTATACTTGTGTGTCTAATACAAACAGTAGTGCACACACACAGAGTCTGACATTCCCAGAGAAACCAGGGCTGACATTTAACTGCTCCTGGGAAAAGAGGAGGAAATTAATACGGTGGGTATGGAAGACAGAGACCTGACACAGCAAGAAGAAACAAGAGGCAGAAAAGAGGTGAATGACTGGACGGTGAGTCAGTGATATTTTTGTTGAGTTTATGCATGTGTTTATTTTCTGGGTGTGATATCCGAATTAAACATTAGATATACCTAAAGAATGGATACCTATACTTACTGTTGAATGTTCCCAGCTACTGGGACGCACATGGACACACAAACACCACAAGAAATGACATTAAAAGAAGCCTATTAGGGCTGCGCAGTCAGGGTTCAGAATTATGATGATCAGAGCAAGCCTATTTCTTGCTTTCTTTGTGCTTATGCCTCATAACTCAGTTTTTAATTACACAGTAACAGTTTTAATTTTTTTTTTTTCTTCTGTAGGGCACCTGCCTCAGTCAGTGCACACAATGGGCAGTGTATGTTCTAAGAAAGTACTATTTCCCAGTTCAATATACACCTTATTTACTGTGTGCTGTCCAGCCCCAGCTCTGGAGAAGAATTAGCGCTTAGGATGTTGCCTGTGGAGCTCATCACTGTCACACCTTGAGTGCTTCACAACATTATCCATTTAGTTTTCACCCCTGAGATGTGTATAATTCCTACAGAAAGAAGGTGATAAATCAGCAAAAGCCAAACGCCATCTGTCTGTTATGGGGTCTTCCACTGGAAATGCCAAGGAGCTGTTTTTTTCAGGCAGCTTAGTGTTATACACTTCTTGGACTGTTCAAAGTAGAGTTCCCATTGGCTTTGGTCACAGCTGTGGATACCGAGTCCCGCATTTCGGACTTCCATGAAGCCAGGCCGTTCGCTCAGAAAGAAAAGATCATGCAAGTAATGGTCATTAGGGTTGAATGTGGGTTGGAGCGATTTGCCTGGCATTCGGTGACTGAAGCCCATGTGGAAATCAGTTTCCCACGTAGCCTTCAACTGCTTCAACCATTACACCTTAATTTCACTTCTTGTAATCTTCTGGCTCAGTCATTTTATATCTTCCAACTCTTGCAACAGCTGAAGCAGGGATCCAACAGACGCTAATTTCCTTTTGCTACAGAAGGCCAAGCTTTTATTTTTTTTTTCCAGACTGATACCCATTTGGGC
Organism: Phoenicopterus ruber ruber; assembly: GCA_009819775.1. Lineage (NCBI taxonomy): Eukaryota > Metazoa > Chordata > Aves > Phoenicopteriformes > Phoenicopteridae > Phoenicopterus > Phoenicopterus ruber. The sequence goes on from CM020219.1 coordinate 9,270,039, forward strand.
CGTCAGCACGGGTGGGATGTTTGGTGCTCGCCCCTGCATCCTTAGCCTGTGAAATACTTGGGCTGAACTGATCTCCGCCAGAAAGCACTTGGTTAAGGGTGGTACAGTGCTGCATCTGAGTATCCCAAGTCTCCTGTCCTGGTAACTCAGTCAGTCTCGGGATTCCCTCTAACCCTGTTGTCTGTCCTGGCCCCGGTGCTGGGCCTGAGCCAATTCTGTCCCGCTCTCCACAAATCCCTTCTGGATTTGTCTTCATTTTCCCCTAGTTCACCTGTCTGCTGCACTGATTCCCAGGCCTTCCCTGCCTGCCTAGCCGGCTCGGTCTTTAGCTCTCAGTCCCAGTCTTTACATTCACAGGTGTTCTCCCTGTAGGTAGTTTTCAGTCTTCGTTTCTCCCCATCTTTCTTCATCTGGGCTTTTTGTGCCAGTTTTCTCCCAACTCTAGTAGAGCCGAAGGCTTGTCTCCCCTGCCTCCTGTACCGCGGACGCTCACACAGGTAGCCCTGAGTACCTGCAACAGGTCCTTTACTGTTGCCGGTTCTTTTGGCACGACTTTTACTGGAGCCAAGATGGGCCGATGGTCTCCTGAGGCTGATGACAGCCCTGCTCTGTAAAAATGAGTCGATGAGCTGTCAGTTCCATACCTCCCTTTTGCCCTGATGGGGAGCCTATTTCTATGGTGCTGCCTGGCTGCCATGGATGAGATCTGAGGTCGTTCCCAAACCTGCTTCTGTCATCCTCTTAGATATGTAACTTGGCTGCCAAGTCACGGATATGCACTTGGCAGCCTGCAATAGCAACTGGAAACACAACAGACACAATATGATTGTCAAGAAAAAAAAAAAAAACAAAACAGATGGCTGTAGAGGACAGAGCCAGAGCTGAATTTTCAGGCCGATTTGAGATTCTTGCTTAGCTATCCATGGATTGATTGTGTTTGCATGGATAAACCTTTAAAGAGTACCTACAGGAGAAGAGATGCAGTGTTTGGAAGGCTATGGAAATGGGGGGGAAGTTAGGGGACAGGTTGTTCTATGGAAATTTTCTTTTCCCACATTGTATTGTCCATTTGTTCTTCCATGTAGTCATGAACATCTCAGTGTTGCTTTCAGGAGTATTTTCCCTAGTTAGAAACTAGTGCAAAAATGAATGGTGCCACCTTTAAAGCACAGGGAATGTTCCTTCTGTCTTACTGAACTGACCTGTCTAAAAATCTTAGGTCAGGTATTTTCATCTCTTCAAAGTACATACTGGCCTAGTGCAGCTGCACTAGCAAAATTTTCCTAGATCGTAGCTGGTTTTCACCTTATAGCTGACCTGAGCTATTGAGACGTGTGGTCCTCCCCCTGTCCCCTTATCTTTATTTGCATCTCTGCTGGCCCTTCTCTGACTCCACCATGAACCGATGTAAAATGCTAGCTCAACAGAATGCTTCTTATTTATTTTTGCTGGATCGCTATTTTTGACAGTTTAGGGAGCCGCCTTGCTGTGGGGACAGAGAAGATAAAGAATCAACACAAAGATAAACGATGAGAAAACTTTGATGGGAGCAAGAATGCCTCTTCCATCAACAACTAGCTATTAGGCTGGCTTAGCTGTAACGTGAAAACTCAGCCTTCGTGGGGACTTGACTTCTATTGGTAAAAAGTGCTTTTGTCAATATAACTTGTACCAGTTTTGGGTGTGATCTAAGCAGTACCAGTTCTACACAACACCGATCCACTGTGAATGACTAGTATGAGAGATTCTCTGCTTGCAAATACTTCACAATATCCCAAAGATCAAAACTCATCCCTCAAAATCATGCCCTTAAGCGACCTGCCTTAAGGTACGGGAATTATTTCCAGGGGCAACTTGCAAATCTTGAGCTGGTTGCTTGCGTAGGTACCTAGGTCATGTCACAGGAGACTTGTGACCTGGTAGATATACTTTTAAATCTTGTAAAGTCCCAAGCTAAAGCATATTTAACATTCAGAGTGCTGTACAGACATCAGTGCTCATAACAGAGAGAGGGACCAGGTGCAGCTGCCTTCACTGCTGCCAGTCCTGGGCCAGTAACCAGGAAAACCTCTGCAGCTCCCGACCGTCAAAGAACACAGTAAGCCCAAATGAGTGGCTGCGGAGATGTTATTGCACGGAAAGCACTTAATTTCCCTGTTTGGACTAAAATGTTACCCAGGAAAGCTGCTTAGCAGAGGTGGGAAGGAGCAGAGCACACAGACCATGAGTCCCAGTCCACAGCGTGGGCTGAAGGGGGATTTGCGTGCTGGGATCTGCGGTTCCTAAGGGACAGCAGACTGTCACCAGGATACTGCCGTAAACAGTGCCTGCCTTATCTCCTTCGCTCCTGGCGGTGTCCCAGCCAAGCACCATGCTACCTGTGAGTCTCCCCACCTTTCCCAGCTCCATCTTGTTGCTGCTGTTCACGTTTGCCTCTGCAGCAGATCCCGGGATGCCCCGTGGGGTGGGCAGGGCAGGGCAGGGCAGGGACCTGTCCCACTGACCCAGCCAGGGAGCAGAGTGGCCAGGGACAGTCCTTCAGCCATTTGTATTAGTAAAAAGCAGCTGAGATGTATTTGGAAGACACAGGAGTGGTATTTTCTCTTTCTTGTGATGCATTGGTAGGCTTTGCTATGCCGTACTAGCACCTTTTCTATTTTTCTTTCATGGTTCGTAATCCCTTGTGTGTAACATAAAGGTACAGCATTTGCATGGCCCTTTTCATCCGAGAGTTGTAAACCAATATTAGAAAGCTGGAACCGAAGACTAGAACAGACAAGTTGAAATAACCACATTTTGTCAAAGGATTAGAGCCGTGGTTTCCTAATACTCATCTCTGTGGTCTAACCATCGCATGGGCTGCTGGCTGCTGACATGAAATTAGGCTGGTGTCCCGTATCCAGCGCTCTAGCACCAAATTAGAGTGAGCAAGAATTGGTGAGAGCCTTGTGGCTGGCTGGCTGAATGGTACCTGGCAAAAAGTCACAGAAAGCCCTCATGTTTCACTCAGTTTAAATTCGTAGGCAGAAGGATTTCAGCAATAGGGGTCATTTTGCTTTAAAGGTGACCTGCAGATAATAGCTAAAGGTTTGTAAGTCTCTCTTGTTAATTAAGAAATGGACTAGCAGATCTTAGTTCTTTCCAGGGGATTTTTTTTTTTTTTAATGGAGTTTTTAAAAATATATGGATACTGTAAAAAGCTGTTGCTAGTAGTTTTGTCCAGTGTCCCCTGAAGGGTCTATCTGGTGTTTATTTAAACTTCTCAGAATATCAGGAAAGTGCATAACATATTCCATTTTTAAACAAATGTTTCCTTTCTCCTGATACTTAGTCTCTTCAATTACATAAATATTATATTAAAAAAACCCAAATAAAACCAATGTTGTTTTATGCTCCATTTGATTTCTCAGTGTATTGATTCACTGGCAAAGAACTGATGTTCCTTAGCAAACTTTCAATTACTTATTCATAACCTGAAAGATATAAAAAAGGACAGATAACTGTTTTTCTTTCTTATGCTGTCAATCTTTAATCTCAGAGAACTTCTGTTCAACAACTCATGAACAAATAACATCTGGGTGAAAAGCAGACTTCAGAAAGATAGAAAGTGGCCCCTTTGCACAGTGCTTGCATTGTAAATATTTTGTTGGGGTGGGCTGAGAACATGAGCATAGATTTATGACATGTACTCTGTATGCTGTTTTCTTGCAGACAATAAAACTAACACCAGGTGTGTGGTACTGGAAAGATGATACTAACACACTTGAATTTGCAAGGTAAAAGAATGATGTTTCGTTTTAAATTATGCAGGTTTAGGCCTTGATACAGCAGTTCCAAGTAAGGTAAAATCAGAGTCTAATATTGTTTTGCCTGAACATCAACTGCAGGACAATTTTTTTAAAATGATTTTTTATTTTTGGTTGAGACTGGAGCTCCTTAACTGTTGCTGTGCAGCATTTATCCCATCATGTTAATGGAGCGAATCAGAAATATGCACGTACTCCATACTGCTCTCAAGCTGAACCCACTACAGAGGGACGGCTAAAAGTGTGTGGCGAGTCCTGCCACGTGTCAGAAATGTGCACTACGCACTGGAGCAGCGGTGCTGGATGCGAGGGCCAGATGCCACCCCAGGTGTCTATAGGTGGAGATCCGCAGGCTGATCTTCCCTGTTGCTGGTGTTACGCGTGCTCCTGTGCCACGGTGAGCACCAGAGGACTGCAGACCTTTAGGGAATCCGCAGCTCTGCAGCGGACAAAGTGCACGTAACTGTGCATTGAATGTCTGCGGCAGTTGTGGATTAAGACTTTATCAGGCCATTTAAACCACTGAGGCAAAGAAACCCCAACACTCAAACTCTATCCCCTCTGCTCTCTTCTCAAGTGCAGGGCAGGGAGCGCGGTGGAGCTGGCGGCAGTGGGTCAGTCACACGCTGCCGGCTGCTGCCTCCTGCCCTGCCGGGCATTTTCCAAGCCTTTGTCACGGTGAAGCCAGGCTGCTCACCTCTCTCCTGGTCACACGGCTACTGCAGGCGCCTTTCGTGGTCTGTGTCTCAGCAGCTCCGGCCAGCTTCTCCGTTGGGCTTGGGAACGCTGCTGACTCTGCCCGGTAGCTCTCCAGGGAGAGGTGTGAGCTCCTTGGTGACCCCTGCCTGTCTCTGCCCTCAACGATCCCAAAGAAAAGCTCTGGAATGGAGCGGTTTACATTTAAAATCTTCCTAAAGCCACTTGAGACACCGATTGCTTGAAGGGTTTGCATGGCACAGTGCATATGGTGGCAGGAGACAGAGCAGGAGGACCCGGGGAAGCCCCTTTACTCTTTGCTTCTGTGCTGTTGACAGCAATGTCTCACGTTGACCTCACCACAACCCAGATGTTTTCTTGGTGTCCGTTAAAGGCCAAAATAGATAAGCCTTTGTATCGTGGGATGTTGACCTCTTTGTACAGCTGCTAGTGATTTAAACTCATACTGTTGCATGTGCATACTCTGTATTTCAGCTCCGATCCAGCAGCTGAGGAAAATCTTAAGGAAGGAAAAAGAATTCACTTTCAGGAACTGCGTGTCAAGACATTAAAGAGGTATTTCAATTCGACTAGCCTAGCTCGAAAACAATCAAGATCATTCGGGTGGGAATATTTTCAACCATTGTCTAAGGATCATGTCTGAACAAAGCACGTGAAACAGGAAGCCCGCTGACATTTCAACAGGGTGGATGAGTGGTCCGAACATAAAAACAGAGCCAGACATGCCTGGTGCCGAATGCTAGCTCAGGCACTAGCCTGCTATGACTTTGGTAAAGTCATTCAGCATCTTTGTTGCTGTTTCCAGATCGCTCAGAATGAGGTAATAATTCTCGTCTACTGTAAAGAGTATTGTGAGGTAATTAATTCATCTGTGTAAGGCACTTCAAAGATTAAGGTATTATTATTATTAATAATAATAATAATAATTTTATAAATTCACAACATGATATAGCTGACTTTCATCCATTACTTAAAACCTCTTTGATCTAAATAATATAGTCGCAATTTATTATATTAGCAACTAAAAGAGCAACTTCAGACGCAACCTTAGAGGTGAAATGTCCTATTTCTCTCAACATCCTCAGCCTGTTTTGTGGTTATAATAGTTGAAAGTTAGTTCAGGATACCTGCCAGACGCATTTCACTGCCTGTCCCTTTGAAACTGAGTGCAATGAAGAGAGTACATACCAGGCAGATAATTTTAATATTCTCAGACTGGAATTAACACTGTGTCCTTGAATGTTACGTATTGGTCAACCACTAGCATCTTCCAAGATGATTGCAGTGCAATGCTCCCTGAAAGAAGGCTGGCTGACAAAGAAGGAAAATTGCACAGGCTCTCCAAGTGGATGCAGCATGAATATGTGACGTTGGATGATGTCAAATGTGAGTAATTGCTGGTATTTCATATCAGCAAGGCATTGCCCATACAAGTTAGAAAGCTATTTCTAACACTAGCAATTTTTTTGAGGAATTATTGTTTTTCTCCTCTGTGTGTTTTCAGATGCTGCTTTGCTTTTGAAAGAAGCAACTAAGTCACATCACATGTTATCATTTGCAGCAGTTATGAGGTATGTCATTTAGAGTTTGTTTCGAGAATTATGTGTGTGTAGCTGGTAGTGGAGGGACCAGGGTGTATGAGAAGTAGAATACGAAACATCAGAGTTTTAAAATCTCTCATCTGTGAGATTGGGAAACAATACCAAATGCATAATGCATGTTGTCCTCAACATGTGTAGAGAAATAATCCTGTCACCTGTTTGAAAGCCTTCCACTCTGTTGCCTAAAGGAAGCCAAGTACTTGGGCCTAAATGTACGAAGGTTGTTATCCATTTTACTCTAAGTTAAATTCCATGTTAGCCAGCGCGTCCGCAACACCGCGTGCACCAGGAGTGCTAACACGACTGGGAATCTGGGCTGCCGTCCTGTGCTGCTGCTCTTCCCGTCAGAGCTACAGGGCTCATTATTTGCTGCTGTCACTTATCAGCATTACTCCTCTATAGGCTAAAAGCCAGGAGGCAGCAGGCAGAGCATTATATCTCAGAGGCATATCCCTGAGATCACCAGGGCCATACAGTGGCTGCATTGCCTTTGGCTTAGGAATGTATCTGTAGACCTTGTTGAGCCTTAGCCATACTGTCCTTTCAGAAGCGGAGAGATGTCCGAGTTGTCCCCCTTTTCCTTTGAATGTGCATGCCACTCTTCCAGCATGTTCAGTGCAGAAAACATGCTTCTTGGAAGTATGTCTGGTAATATCCAATTCAATCCACTCTTCAGCATGTTTATTGGACTGTTTGTTAGTAATTCTTTCAAAGCCTTCAAAGTCTTAGTGTGGGGTGCAGTGCTTGCTACGAATAGGTCTCAACCATATAGCTAATACTTGGTATAATGCAGGCCCTTGAGCAGAGACGTTGTTCTTTTTGATAATGGTCTGGTGGTGTCTATATCTGCAAATCTGCAGACTTCACAGTGACCTTTCTACCCTCCATTTAGGAATGAGAAACTAGATGAGTTCCTCATGGCCCTGCTCTTCTACCTATCTTTTTACCTGGAAAAAATTGCCCTGGAAAAGAAATGCAGATCCTTGATTTCGTGAGTACAAGACTTTAGGGGTGTAAGTACGCAGAGCTTGCCCCAGCAAATCTGGAATCACAGGGCAGTCTTTCATGTCAGAATCAGCGGGATCCTGCGTGTAAGCAAGGACTGCTTGCTATACTGTCCCAGTCTATATATGGAATACTAAGGAGAAAAACCCCTTGGTCTCACTGTTCGTCTCCCGTCCCCTTGTCCTCTGTGCTCTCCAGGACATAGGCTCCTCTGACTATGTAGAGAGACACATTTTCTGGGAGGGTTTGAACCCCGCTTTGCCCCAGCCTTGCCCTGAGCACCGTGCACTGTTGTTCACGTGGCATGGCATCACCGGAGTCTCCCTTTCGAGATGGTGGCTGGATCCAGTCCTGCTGCAATGGGGTCACCAAATAATTTGGCTCCTCAAGGTAATGCTGCAATTTGAATAAATCATTACTACTACCATCAGCGTTAAATCTATGTGAGTGCCCTGGATCGAATTATCATCCCTTATGCCATTTCCCAGCAATAACATTAGCATCCAGTCATTTCTGCTTGCAATACAGGGCATCAAATAGTCGCAGCCGAGACTGCTGGGTGTTAATTTGTGCTGTGGGTCACATATTGCTTTAAGACTTCATTTCTAAATACTTTGCAAAGCAGGTTCAGATGACTCTTAGGTGCTAGAAACATGTTACAACATGAGGAATATATGCTAGGAAAGCAGTTCCCAAGTAAGGGTGTGTGACCACACTTGCTACCTTGCAGAGTGGAAGTGGCGATGCCAGGGGAATAGTTTAGGAGCTGCTGTGTTAGAGGGTTATATGCCTTGGGAGAATGCATTACAGAGTTACAAACCATGACTGTAAGAAACTTCAGTGATTTTCTGGAGTCTGTAATAGTCTCTGAGAATTGATTGACCATTTTCTTAAAACACCTAATGATGACTTACTTCACAGTTCATGAAGCCTTGATATGAAAAGGGGCTGATTTATCTGGATTGAAGAAAAGACTGTTGGAGGATTGCTGGCCTTAAGGAACTGATTTGTTCTACATCCATAGATTGCCAGGTGTTTCTTTCATTGTGCAAGGGATAATTCATAAATAAAGAAAACCATCAGCATAGTTTGATGCACAAAGGTGGTAGATTCAGTTGAGGTGCTCTGGGCTGCAAATTACAAAATGATCCGCTTGCTCTTGGCTGGTAAAGGACAAGGAGGCCACTCCATGGGTCATGACACCTCAATATGGCTCATATCATCTACTGGTGTGGCAAATACAGAAACAGACTGAAACAAAGAGGAGTTTGGGCCTATTGCAATACAGGATTATGTTTTCTGGATCCAGGGGCCTCTGGTTAGTAGGTATCAGCTATAAGCACCGGATAAACCCTGCCAGGAGAGACTTCTCAGTGTGTTCTGGCATGCAATGCTCCTAAAGTGACTCCTGCCTTTTGGTAGGAAACATACACTGACTCTCCACTTCTACAGTACTATTTTATTTAGATTCATTACCTCCCCTGAAGGGAAGTGGCTTGCTTGCCAGGATTACCTGCATGCAGTGTAACATCAGAGAAGCTTAAAGAAAAGATACTTACCATGCAGAAGCAGGAATTCAGGATATTGATCTACTGAAGTTTCAACACAAGGAAGGAAAATAAAATGACAAAAGGCAATTTTAGGTCCTATTTAATGTTGAAGTTCATCCTTAATTGTTTTAGCATATTAACTGACTTGGAGCAGCAGGGAGATACTAATCACAGTGTGAAGAGTTTTCTGATATTGCAACTTCTTTCCCTGTTCAAGACCTCCCATTTCCTCTGTTATCCACCTGGTCTAATTCTGAACTTGGTATGTGCTGTATTTCAAATCAAATATAGCAAGGACTGTCTTTTCCCTCCTGTGGATTAAAGTTCTGGAATGGTCTTCTACTACGAAGTAGTGAGGGCAGGCAAGAAAACTACTTTTTTTCTGAAGGTGGAGCTCCGTGAGCTTGTGAAAGGGATTTTATAACTACATAATAGAATCATAATGACATAAAATTACATTTGTGATAAGAATCCTTGGGTTTGTGATATGCTGATGTATTTGAGAGAATGTGAAAGAAGATTGCATAGCCATTTGTTCTCCTGTATCTATCCCACATAAATCCCACGCTCAGGGCTGTTGCTAGTGGCCTGCTCAGGAAGAAAACTCCCTCCAAGATATAACTTCGTTTCAGAGACTTTTTTGCTTTCCTGTGTAGTACTGGCTATGTGCCACAAGTAGAGACAGACTGGAGGCAAGACATGCCGGTACCATTTCATGTTTCTCGTTAGTGACACCTATAATTTGCTCCCAGTAAAACTGACAGACAGATTAGTTGGAGACTGGGCTTGGTGACCCACCTAGTCCTTTATCAGCCTGATGTTCCTATATGACAGACACATCCAATGGCTGTGCAGTCCTCGAGCTGCTCTTCTTGTAGACCCTGTGTGATAACCTAGTAACGCAGAAAGCAATGCTGGTTATACCTGCTCCGAGTTGGTGTGTTTTGGAGTTCCTGCCATTTGGGCTGCCTGTGAGAGATGCCTAACTCATCTGTTGGGACTACTCTTGTCCACAGAGAGCCAGGCCTGATGGTCTGAATAGCTCCTCAACTGTCTTGAACCTAGACTGTGTAGAAGTATCGGTGTCCACAGTACCCCAAGAGAATGTCTAAGACCATCCAGGCTTCACAAGTCATTGCTTCTGTGCATTAAGCTTTCTTTGGAAAAGAAAGTGTTGGAAGGGGTTCCTATCAGAGAACATCAGGATGAATATAGACATATTTGTCTTCTTGTGACTTTATCTTTTGTTGATGCTGTGCTGATTCTTTGTAAACCCAAGCCTGAGGCTTTCCTGGCTTCTTTTAGATTCAGGAAGATCTTGTAACTAACTTCAAAAACAACTGACCAGTTTTCCAAAGCAGCGAGCATGAGGCATTCCCCCACTGGAGACAGCCTGGGAGTATTCACGTCTGAAATATGTGACTCTAAGAACAAAAACTCACCAGCAGCGGATGAGACATGAATGGAACAAGGGCTATTATTTCTGTCCTGCATTTTCTTTCCCCTTTAGTTTCTGTTTCTGCTTCCAACCCTTTCATGTCTTTTGGGGAAAATCTGCTGAATTTTATTAGCAGTTATCCTTGAGAAGCTCAGAGTAATTGTCCTAATTTATTAAAGGTGGGTTGTGTAGGAAGCTTTAGAGCTGGAGGCCATCAGGGTTAGGACAGATAAAGCCAACTCTCCTGAGTGTGAAAGGAGGCTGGTAACTTTTAGGTCGGCAGCGCTTCCAGGCACCGGCAGACAGTCGGGTGGATTACAAGGGAAGCAGAGGAAATAGAAAGCTCTTTGGCTTGGCATTTCCTTAGCGTTTGATCTGAATTGGTTTAAAATACAGGCTTGCGGTGTCAGCCGTTCCTGTTTAGAGGCGGTCCCAAAAGCGCTTCATGTGCCCTTTTGAAGAGGAGTTAAGTGCTGTCTCTGAATGAGCCAGGCCCACTGCTCCAGGCCGCCCGGTGACAGAGCCTGCGCCCGGAGATATCTAAATGCACCTCCAGGGCTTTTATGCAGGCTGCAGAAAGGGTTCATAAGCTATGCAAGATCAAAGACGGCAACCTGACGGGCTGTGGGTACGCAGCTTGTAAGTTGTGTGGGGCAAGAGAGACTGTCTGGGCCCAAGCCCCAGGCCCTGTGGCCCCACCGGCATTGCCAAGCTGTGCTGGAAGCATCTGAGACCAGCCTTGCTGCAGAGGTGTCCCCCAACGGTGGTGTCACGCAGCGCGTTGGTTTATGTGCCTGAAACCACGCTTACTTCTCAGGAACAGTCACTCTTTCTAGCATCCCTTCTGCCCAGAACACCTTCCCTGAAAACTTTTTTCCCTTTTTGTTTTAAACAGGACTATGATATTTTTAGAGAAGAAAGAAATGGACGACATGTTGGCGAAGTTAGCGGTGGCCAGGATTCACCTCGCCAAGGTGTACTGTAACCTTATCCTTGAACGAGGCATGGCACAGCAACGCCACATGCCTGGTGGAAAGTAAGCCCATCCATTCTGGGGACTCTCGCTATGTCAAGGGCCACAGCAGCCCAGGGCCAAGGCCTCTGCTGAGTGACACAAGTGAATGCCCAGGGTAGTAAATGTCTTGTGAGCCAAGGAGTCACAGAGGGCTAAGGGACCATGAGACAGAGAAGTGTCCTGATCTCCCTGCAGCTCTGTCTCATCTCATAACCGACTCCAAAAGTGTTTCTGGTGAGCTGTTGCCAACTGATTTGGCCATAATGAGTTGCAGCAGAGCTCTGGGTACCAGGCTGGAAAGCTCTAGCCCTGGTATGCGGAAGCCTTGCTAGATAGACAGAGCAGGAGACTCTGATGGGTTCAACATGAAAGTCAGCAGGGCAAAAGTCAGTGCCAGCCCTGGATCTTACCCCTGCCACTTCCACTTAACTAAATCTTGAAAGCAAATGGTTATGTACCTGCTGGTTGCCACTGATCCCTGCATAAATTTTCTCTTATGCCAAGTCTGAGATAGCATAAGACTAGTCTAGCAAGTGAAGGAGACCATGTTCCTCAAGGGCAGCAGCTGAAGGGAGTAGAGACAAGAAGAGGTTGTGCTTAGGCATTGGAAGTGTAGGACTCCTACCTCTGAGCGGGGGAGATGGTGCATGGCTTTTTCAGAGTGGTGGAGACCAACTGCTCTTTAGATGCAATGGTACCAGTAATGAACTGAAAGGGGAGAGAAACCCATAGTGGGAACTAAAAGAGAAACTGAAGAAAGCAAGAGAGGATGGGAGAGTGTTTGAAAAGGCAGAGAAACCAAAGGAATGATGAGGACAAGAAAAGGGGAGTTTTAACAGGAGATGAAGGTGGTGTGGTTTAACCCTGGGCAGCAACTAAGCACCACAAAAAATGGTTAGTGGAAGGAGAACTTAATGACAGAGAGATCATACACCGTGCTAGTGTTAGGGACTCTTTCCTCAGTCATGTACGTTCCTGCACAACGTTTCCTTTCCCTGGCAGTAGAAGGGAGCTGGCAGTCCCCACCCAGCACGCCAGTCCCGTGGGATCTTCTCAGAGCAGTTTCGGGCAATTTTTTTCAGTCAGTTGGTGTGAAACTGCTGCCAGTCCCCCAGAGGAGTCACAAACGTTCGCCTGCCTTCCTGCAACACAGCTCCGGGCAACCTTGCTCCTGGCTGGGGTGGGGGAACCTGGGTTTCCTTCTAATCAAGAGGAGAAGGTAACCTGTGAAATGGAGTCAAAGGGGAGCTGAAATTGCTGTCCCAACAGGGCTTTCATTTTAGTGTGCCCCATCCCACAAGATGCTGGACCCTGAGAATTAAGAACATGTTCCCTCTGCATCCTGGCACATTGGCATTCCACTGGGCGCTCCTGGGAGCAGCCTTCCGTGCCCAATCCCTGCTCCCAGATTCCTGCTGAGTAGAGGCATCCTCTTAACCTTCTTGCTGGTTGGACAGGGAGGGTCACAACAGCATTTCATTATTTCTCTTGGGTGGCCCTAATGTCTGCACTTAGGAGACTCAGTTGGAGGAACTTATTGCAGAAAGCAACTTGAATCCAAGAACTGGATGCAGCTGGGTAAAACAGCCCAGCTGGTTAGCTCTGCTGCCTCTTCACTCCTTCGTATTGTCTGGTGGATGGGAATGTGCAGGACTGAGGCAAGAAAAAGGTCTACTGGCAAAAAACCCACCAGCATGGGAGTGAGAGCAGAGAGCTGAAAGAAGAAACTGTGTTCTTTAATATTTGCATCACAGTGGGGGTTAGAGGCTGGCAGCGGGTTGGGATGTTGGTGTCCAGGCTGTGAAAACACAAAGGCTAGAACAGAGCTGTGTCTTAAAGCCTTCATGATGTCAGGTGCTGTATGAAGAGACCTCACTGAGTTACTCATACCAGGGTGGTGGTAGCTGACTACAGCTGACTTTAGAGTTAGACTAATGCTGAGCATGTTATAATATATGGCACTTCCCATACCATACTGCAATTATATAAATATAATCTTTTCCAGGCTGACTCAGTTTAGCCTTAAATGTTATCTGGATCCTCCCAGACCATTATATAAACTGCCAAAACCAAGAGCTAAGGGATGAAACTGATTAACACTCTTAACTATCAAAGATGGTTAGGAATTTTTTGAGCACACATGTTTTTGGATGGGAAAGGTCCTTCGTCAAAATGGAAACTGTGGTGAGGGTTACTTTTGATGAGTTTTTCTTAACCTGAAAAACGTTTAGATTAAAAAGCTGAGAAACTATTGATAATGTACTATCCCCAGTTTTACTGTATTTTCTTATAACCCAACTATGGGTTCACGATGGTGTTGAAGCTTTTAACTCTAATTCACCATACCAACATTTTAATGAAATCTTATACTGTGTTGGTTAACTGCTTTCCCTTCCAGATCTGCCAAATGTATATGTGTGCATATGAAATTATTGATTTTTCATGTAAAGGTTTCCTCTGAAAGTTTAAAAAGGGAGGCTTAGGTGGAGAACATCTTCATCTTAACAATTTACATGATTTGTAAAATGCAGCATTAAAATCCTATCTTGATACTACCCCAGACTGGAATTTGAGAGAGTTCCTCCAGACCTGTTATTTGTGTATGTTAGCATTAGTCCTTTTGTGCCTCCAACGCCGAGGAAGGAATAGGTGTGTCTGGCTTTCTCCTTTTAAGTTGATGGGGATTGTGCAACCTTTTTGTGGTGCCAATTTCCTTATGGGCATTTGTCATAATGGGAAAACTACAGTGTTCCCAAAGCTGCATGCATTTATGGCGCAAACACAGTTGAGCCGGCCCTTACTGATCCTTGAAGCTGGCTTGATCCATGGGCAATTAGAGTCACGGCTGCGGTGGAGGGAGCTGCTAAATGGCACAGGAAGCATTTCTTCCCCACGTGCCCCTGTGCACAACAGTAGTTCTTGTACATGTCTGAGGCTACATCTTGCATCCAAACCCCACACTTACTGCACTGCCTGCCCTTGGCTGTGCTGTCCTCCTCTTTCAGGCATGAACTCATCCTGTCCCCCTCACAGCTCTGAGAAATCAATATTACTATATTACTAGAAGGCATGATGCTTTTTGGTCACTCTTTCACGTTTCTTGTAAGTCCCACCCTGAAGCTTGTTGCAAGTTTGATGTTTTCCTGACCCTTTCTGTGTTTTTCTAGGTAATTAGCAACTGTGCCCTAGACATAGGATGTGCCTCCTAGTGCAACGCTTATTTCAGGAAACTTTATTTCAAGCAGGTCTCTTAGCTTAATACCTCACCTGAGGGAAGAAAGCGCTGGGAGAAAGAAGGGTGGAGACCCCTGGCCTTATTTGACTCTAATCATTAACATTATTTTTTTGTTGCTGGTCTCCACATAGATCTCTCTGCTAGACTAGGGACTAGTTCTAAGACACTGCACAAGCTGTATAATGTTAAAAGGCGAAGCTGGGTTTCACATTTAGGTTTAAGAAGCTGAGGTCAGTTTAGGTTTCTCCACTCTGGTATTCTGAAGACAGAATACTGTGCTTTACCAGAATTCATAAGGAATCAAAAACATCAGAGTTGTTCTGGGAGTTCTGCTTTGGCAAACAGCCATGCCATGCTTGCAGAGTCAAGCTTCTTTTCCCTTGCACAATATGTCAAGTGTCAGCAGGATTATGGCTGGTGGGAGCCAGGTAGGGAGATACGTGGTCTTCTTGGTCAAAAAATCAATAAATAAAAGTCAGAAGGTGGTAAATAGAGCTATAGGGCTGAAAGGTATTATCTTCATTGTTTGCTCTGCATCGATGTTTTTGGGGTGATGGCAGCTGGAGATACCCTAGACGTGTGGAACACTTGATGTTGTCAGGAAGATAAGGGACATGTCAGGAGTTGGTGAGCAGATGCGGAGACAGGCTTTCCTGTGCATCTGTCAGGACCAAGCCAGATGTGCGGGGATCTGTAGGCAAGCAGGGGAAATTTGCTTTCATTTCCATGAGGGTGAGTTGTGCCATCTCCAGGAGAACTGAGTGGCTGCTGGGATGTGTGCATCACCCTGTGCTTTAATGGCCGTTTCCATGATGGACAGTCGTTTGGCTTTGTGTGAGAATCCCCAGGCTTAAGTGGGTGGCGAGAGCATCTCTCAGGCTTCCACTGGGCAAATTGCTGCTTCTTTAACAAAGGCCCTCTGTCATTCTTGGGCATGTTTTACATTTCTTCTTGGAGATACATCAGGCATCTCCTTCCTGGTTTTCAAGTTTATTGTCTCTGCATTGGCCTGGCTTTGTGCCCTCACTAACTCTGCTTGTTGCTCTTCCAGTGATGTCAAGAAGAGTTTTTTTATTGACTTCAGTGGGAACTGGGTTAGATCAGTGCTGACCACTTTTGAGAGGCTCCTGCAGAGAGCTCAGTCTAGATAGCATAGCAGGGGAGTCTTGCCTGCTCATCACATCCAGCTTTGTTCTCTGTCAGATTTAATTAACTAAGCCATACAATATTCTGCATTTTCTCCTTCCGAGGCAATGCAGAAGTCCTGCCTTTCTCTTGGACAGTGGGTCTCTGCAGACTGGTAATGAGGATCTACCAGCAGCAACTTTATTGTCCTGGTGAAATGCCAGCTTGGCATAGCCCCATGAGTGATATTCAGCGCTCTGTTCAGAGAACTGAAAGGACGACTGCTGCTATTAATTTTGTGCTCTTGTTCACTGCCTTAGGAGAAAAACATCGTTGCAGAAAGATCGGAGCTTCTTTGAGGTAAGAAAGACACAAAGATAAAGGGAGAGTGTGACTGAGTGTCAGCCCAGAGCATGTCCCTCCCTTGCACATCCAAATGCTCCTTTCCTTTTTGGTTGCCCCAGTAGTTTACTTGTAGGGTAGAGTACCTAGAATAAAATGTTACCTCTGGGGCCTAGATGTCCCTGTAAAATACCATCTCTTTGCCCTTCAGCCCAAGCCTTTTTGTCTTGGAGCCCTCAGCCAGGGAGTTTCAGTCCCTTTGTGGCTCTTGGACCCCAGGCAGTTCCCACCACAGCCTGAGGTCCCTCTGGGAAGTCTAGTCCATAGATTTCTTCTCATTATTGACCTCATAGTTTCATCTCTGTAGGTAAGAAATTTTACAGCCTTCTTTTATTTCCATTGCCCTTGGTGACATTTCTAGATGCCAGTGCAGGCTCTTCTGGCCTGCAACATACAGCTCCATCAGCCATTTATGAGACTCACTATATAGCAGGGCTTCAGCAAATTAATACAAAATAGCTGGGCCCAAATTATACGTTGTACTTCATAAACTGGGAAGCCTTTCCTTGAAAAAGGGGAGGTGTGGATTCAATTCCAAGGACACACAGCAGTCCCAGCGATGCCACTTTTTCAAGAACAGACTCAGTAGAGATTGGATTTATTGGAGATTGATTCAGCTTATGCCAGGGATCACAAATGTTAAATAGGAGTGAAAAGCTTGATTTTGTTTTTTTAATCAGCAAGCAGACATGTGGAGGTGGGATGCGATGAGTTCATATTTGGTAGTAATATTTTCTGTGATCATAATGCCATCATTCAGGGTGGGGATTATGTTGTCTGCCCAAACAATAGCTGTCCAGTCAGACCATGCCCTCCGGCTGCCTTGACAGCCATTGCAGAAAAGAGAAGCTCAGCCAGAGGGTGAATTGTTGCCTCTCGAGACAGATGTGTGCGATAGGAACCCCCACAGAATGACTCATCCCATCTGTCTCTTTCCATTGATTAGTGAGGGAAACTGGGTTGTGATCTCAGGTTATCATGTCCTTCGTTTCTAGCAGCAAGACTAAGCCAAATCGGTCAGAGTTGAGTAAGATGAAATCCATCTGAGCTAACTCTGTTTCTAGCCTCATCTGTATGCACACCTTTAAAAAAACCAGTCCTTTCAAATCTTCACTAATGCATGCATGGTAAAGTCTGATGCCAAATGGTTGCTGGCATTTTAGTGGCGTCATGCCAACCTGCACTCTGGGATGCAGTGGGACTCTGGGCCTTTTCCCAGTGAAAAGGGGATCTGTGTTTTCAATTTAGGGCTTCTACAACTTCTGCAGCTACGTGGCTTGGCTTGTGTTCAGACGGAAGCACTTCCAAGTGATTCGGGAAGAAATCGGCCGGCTTCTTTTCTCCGACGTGTTCAATCCTGCCTTAAGAGACAGGAAAAATGTTGACTTGCAGAAAGCAGGAGACCAGACTGCTGATGCAAATACCGTCCGATTGCCGTATCTGAGGTATACATTTGACACACTGGCGAGTCCTTAGGGAACCTGCCCTGTCCGAATACACCGAGGTAACACCTGCATTTGTTTTCTTTCAAGAAAAGTCCATGCGAAGCATCCTTCCATAAACAGCATGGTTCACCAGCGCTCGCCAGTGCTCAGCACGCTGCTGCCCTTGCCCAAGGACAGCGCCCAATACCTCTCCCAGAACCACTACTGTCACGGCAGAGGCCCTCGACCTTGCACGTGTGACGGCTTGCCGGACTTCTCAGAATTGCTCACTACCAAGTAAGGGGCTATTTCTCTGCATAAATAGATTTGGTAGTGCTATGAGGAAGGATATCGGACAGCTAGCTCTTCCTCACCAGGAGAGGGGCCGTTGGACTGGGGATTTGCTCTAGACGGGAGGTAGAGAGGAACAGGCGTGTAGGGCCTGGGAGACCCGAGAGAGCCTGGAACTTGCAGAGGCAGAACTCTCGGTTAACTGATGGGAAAGCAGCTACTGTCCATCGTAGTGCTTTGTTAAAACTCAAAAGTTTTCTGGGGGAAGGAAATACGCTATAACATAAATTTGAACAGAAATTAATCAAAACCTCTCAAAATCAAAATGGGATGTTTATGGGTTTTTTCCTCTCATGGTTCATTCCAATTTCTTATTTCTTCTTGACTGTTAGTTTTTAATAGTGTTCTGATCAGACATTACTGATGTATTTTATTCTGACAAAGTCATTTTGTTACTACATTGTACTTTAAAAATATAATTCCAATTGTAACAGAAATAGAACCTTTTCTTCAGATTCAAGATAAAAATGAAATTGTTCAAGCCTGGGTAGGCCATGCAAGAGGAATTCCATTTTCCATCCAGCCGTAGTTAACAGCAGTATCACTACCGTACTTTTTCATGTAATAGCTCATGTAATCAGGACCACTGTAAATCAGTTTTTCTCTGCTGAAGTGTATGTTAAGGCTCCCTGTAAGACTTTCCCATGTAAGTCTTCTTTTTCGGCCTGGAAATTAGAATTTGAGAATTGCCTTAATTTGTCTGGATCTTCCAGAGTTCTGGCAATCTAATGAATGCTACAGCACTGTACACGCAAAATGTTTGGACATACCTGCAACACACGACCAGCAAGTCCGGTATTTCTTGAGAGTGTGAAATTTGCTACAAATGCACATGTCATTGTTTTGCGCAGGCTTTGGAAGCTGGGTGCATCCTGAGCATCTTGGCTTTATAGCTTATGCACAGAGTCACGTAATTCGTATGCAATAGGGCCAACCTTTCCAGGCAGCGCTGAGCTTCGCTTGGATGTGTGCACTTCAAGTTGTGTGCGTGCACGCTCCGGACAGAAACATGTGGTGTGCAAGGTGCTAAGGGTATAAGCATGGTTATTTGTTTTCCCTGGGGGAGAGCAGACATTCTCTGCTAAAGGAGGCAAGGTTCTGTGCTGGTTTACCTAGGAAACATTACAAATCTGTCCCTCTTTCTCCTGTTTTCTTTTGCTTCATTGTGTTAAGCATATTAACATGTTTTCTAACAGGGTGGGCATCATTGGAGCTCATTGTAGTGAGTTAAAATCTTTTATGAGCATGCCTGACAAGATGATGGAGGAGGAAGAGGAGGAGGAAGAGGAAGAACAAGAAGAAGAAAGAACAAGGAGTAGTTTCTCCATCTCGACAAATGACCTCAGTTTGCCACCTCTGAGAAGCCCCCAAAATAGGCTGAGCAGTCAGAGCACTGTGCTCTCACGAGCCATGGCAGAAGGTGACGGTAATCAGAGCAACTAGCAGAAGCGGCGTCTGTGTTGAGTGGCATCGTTTCACGTCATTGCTAAGTAAATCACTTTGAAACTGCAGCTTAAGAAGCCTAACTCATTTGTCAGAGGTGGGGTAGTCCAGCACACAGGGGCCTCGACTGGGTGACTGGAGACCTGGACTGTAATTCCTGGTTCTGTCACTATTTTTCCTTCATCTTAATGCCTTCATTGCACCATTTCTGAGAAGGGTGTTTCACTGACTTCTTTTGGGAAGTGCTTTGACACCTGCAGGTGAATAGGATTTTTGATTTTCATGTCAACCCTCTTTTTCTAAAGGGTTAGCAAAGCAACCAGGAGACAGGACTTATTACAGTCTAAAAGTTGCTGAAATTTTGCTTTTAAAGGAAGTTACTCTGGAATCTTTAATATACTGTGTTTGCATCTTTTTTTATTTCCATCATCTCTCATTTTGTTCTCGGGTATAGCTAGCCTAATTTATGACTTCTTGTGAAATAAGTACAGCGAAGAGAAATGCTGTATTTAAAATATCTACCAAGTCTTCATTTCATTTTATCTTTTTAATGAAAGAGAGATATATATTTATTTTTATCATTGATTTCACATGATTGGGAAAGCAGATCTTAGATGTTCAAACTTGAAATACACAGTTGGGATGTCAGTATCTTGAAACAAAATGAATTCACGGTAAGAAATGGTATCATTTTACCTATAAGACTATCTGTACATGCTAATCATTAGCACCTGGAGGAAAATCTAGGATGAAGTCATGACTTTGTCATACTCAGTAAGAATCAATGAAAAAATAATGGATGATTAAACAGTGGAAGAAAACCAGAGAGGTAATATTTTCATCATTGTTAAGAGAAGAAATTAGACATGTTAGTGCTGTTTTGGAAGTTTTTCACCAAAATATATCTATGCTGGATAAAAATAATACAATTTTCCCTTGCAATGTGTGGTTCAGTTTTTAAAAGGATGGAATTTTTCAGCACAATTATGATGAGAAATTTACTTCTTCTGGAAAAACCAGTTGTCCAGGGACTCGATCACTTATGTGGGATGATGGCCCTGCGCTGCCTTACTGAGACAGACACTTGAACTGCAGATTCACAGCTATCATTTAGTCTCTTCACTTAGGCTGGCACGTGTAATATTAACACCTAAGGAGCATTGTGGCCTGGGCTTGTTTTCCATGTGTCGGGTGAGTCCTTTTACCATTGGATGAGGCTGTTGTGGCCTGCAGTTCCTCTCTCAAGCTTTTCATTAGACATCTGTTCTGGTACAGAGCAAAACTATGTGAAAATAATCTCTTAGAAATGTTGTGGGATGGAAAACATATCCTCTCCCAAAGGAGACGAAATATAAGAGATATATTTAGAACTGTGTGTGAGACTGCTGTATCTTCCTCATATACGTGATGTGGAATGGTACACTCTTTATTGAAAATTAACATTTCTAGGTTATACAGTCATTTTGGGCAGGTATGTTAGTGCTCATATGGTCTGAAAAATGGTGATGAGACCCTGAGATGGTGCTTTAGTTGCAGGTTTTCTGAGACCCTGGCTGGGCCAAAGCATGTGCAACTGTCTTTCCCGGCTGCATGGGCGATGCCTGGACGGTGCACGCCTGGCCGAACACGCACGAGGCGATTGTGCTATCACTGCCCTGCAGCAGCGGGGTTTCCCTACCGAATGATGCAGCAAGATGTTGGCTAATACCTGGAGCTGAGGGAGGCTGCAGCACAGCTTCCTTCTCTTGGTCCTGGGAGAAACCTTTCAGTTCCTGCATTAGGAAGCCTCTATACACTAAAGGATGGGTACAGCTTTGTCTCTCCAGCTGTGTCACCGGGCTCTCTTTGATCTATGGACTGACATCCCAGTACACTAGTCCTTGCAAAAGCACCCTGCTTTGTCGTGGCAAGCAAACAGGCATTGCACGGGGCCTTAGAAAGGGCATGAGGGAAAAGTGACTGTGGTGGGTTGACCCTGGCTGGACACCAGGTGCCCACCAAAGCCGCTCTATCACTGCCCTCCTCAGCTGGACAGGGGAGAGAAAATATAATGAAAGGCTCGTGGGTTGAGATAAGGACAGAGAGATCATTCAATTATCATCACAGGCAAAACAGACTTGACTTGGGGAAAATTAATTTATTACCAATCAAATCAGAGTAGGATAATGAGAAATAAACCCAAATCTTAAAACACCTTCCCACCACCCCTCCCTTCTTCACTCCCAATTTCTCTCCCTCCTCCCCCTGAGCGGCGCAGGGGGACAGGGAATGGGGGCTGCGGTCAGTCCATCACACGTCATCTCTGCCGCTCCTTCCTCCTCAGGGGAAGGACTCCTCACACTCTTCCCCTGCCCCATTGTGGGGTCCCTCCCATGGGAAACAGTTCTCCATGAACTTCCCCAACGTGAGCCCTTCCCACGGGCTGCAGTTCTTCATGAACTGCTCCAGCGTGGGTCCCCCCCACAGGGTGCAGTCCTTCAGGAACAGACGGCTCCAGCGTGGGTCCCCCGGGGGGTCACGAGTCCTGCCAGCAAACCTGCTTCAGCATGGGCTCCTCTCTCCATGGGGCCACAGGTCCTGCCAGGAGCCTGCTCCAGCGCAGGCTTCCCACGGGGTCACAGCCTCCTTTGGGCATCCACCTGCCCTGGTGTGGGGTCCTCCACGGGCTGCAGGTGGGTATCTGCTCCACCGTGGGCCTCCATGGGCTGCAGGGGCACAGCCTGCCTCACTGTGGTCTTCCTCACGGGCTGCAGGGGAATCTCTGCTCCGGCGCCTGGAGCACCTCCTCCCCCTCTTTCTTCACTGGCCTTGGTGTCTGCAGAGTTGTTGCTCTCACACCTCACTCCTCTCTCCTGTGCTGTTTCTGCAGCAGTTGTTTTTTTTTTTTCCACTTCTTAACTCTTTACCCCCGAGGCGCTGCCACCGTCGCTGATGGGCTTGGCCTTGGCCAGCAGCGGGTCCATCTTGGAGCTGCTGGCGTTGGCTCTGTCGGACATGGGGAAGCTTCTAGCAGCTCCTCACAGAAGCCACCCCTGTAGCCCCTCCGCTACCAAAACCTGGCCACGCAAACCCAATGCAGTGTCCGTTGCCACATCAGTCCTGCAGGGCAATGTAGACCGTGGCATGGGCTAATAACTGGGATTTGTGAACAGCCCCTGCAGTGCCTGGGGCAGAGATTTCACAGAATTGCACACTTGGCCTGTGGTGGGCCCCAGATGACAGAAGAACACCAAAGGGTGGAGCACACACTCATGTAGGCAGCAGAGCTCCTGGATGCGAATGAGCTTTTTGTGCCCCGTCACTTACCTGCAAGGTCTGTGTCACCGCAGAGAGGAGGAGGTGCTGAGCAGCTGCCGGTGTTGCTCAAAAGCAGTTGATGAGCTACCGAGGCTGAGAGGTGATGTTCAACATGCTATGTTTGCCCTTCTCCAGATTCAAAGCAGGTTCCTCACAGTCTCCTTAGTGGAACGGCCCCATGGGGGTACTTTCTCACCATGAAATAGTGAGCACAAGTGACGGCACACCATTTTCCGTGGACAAAAGGCAGCTCCAGATCAGGCGTGGCCTCAGTTACTTCTGTCTGCACCTAGAACATGCTCTCTGGCTCACTCTGCAGGATTTACTCTGGTAAAATCTGATGGTCCCAGTGAGTTCTGGTTTAAAACCCTGTGATCGTCAGCCAAGCCCTCAGCCATGGCTTTGGGTCTAAGTTTTCTGTGGTAATCTAACAACAACCTTGAACTTTCCAGAAAGGATTGAGAAATACCTTGAAGTTCAGATCCTTTAGTCAGCAAAGTCCTTTCCAGGACTGCCTTCTCAGCGTTAAGTATCTGCTTCTTCTGAGGTAATGTATGTCTAACACAGACAACCCATGCTTGTTTAAGCATGTAAGCAAGACCTGGCAGCCTTTCACACATGACAGTGAGTCATCCTTCCAGCAGGAGAGAGTGAGTCAGAAAGGGCAGTTGACAAGCTTTATTTATCAGTCTCCTGTTATTTGGCCCAGGAGGATTTTACCCTGAAAAACCCACCCTTCTTAATGACAGGCAGAGCTCAAACTTGTATGATACGACTACTGGCTTTTTTTCCCATAAGCTTTGCATGCAGTTTCATATCAGGAAATCACGGCAGGTTGGCCTTTTCCATGAATTTTTATTTTTAAAGGGGTTCTGAACGTGCCAGCTATATTAGAATAACTCGCCCGAGCTAGGGTTACCATAGAGAGTACAAACTCAAATGCCTCTCCGTGATGAAAAAAGCCTGGGGGGTTCTGTGCAACAGCGTTTACAGAGTTCCCATTTACTTTCTTCTCTTAGGGCTGCTTTGCTCAGAGCCTTAATTGAACGCTCCTAGCATGGCCTAGTGTCTTGACTGACTTTTGATTATGGTTCTGCCACTCATAGGCTCCATATAGGGTGTGTCAGGCTTTCCAGTGCAAGTGTCTATTTTCAGAAGTTATATTGCTCTGTTGTAGAAATTCACGCCAAGCAGAAAGTTGGCATAAAACATCGCAACTCAGGGATGGAAAAAGAGACAGAGGAAAAAAAAATCTGCTTGATGATTAATTAAGGAAACTCTGCCCTTGGGGGTTTCAGGCTTTGCAGCTGGGAGAGAGATGGCAGCGTAGCAAGGGGAGCCATCTAGTTGTGGGGTGACCATAATGTGTAGTTGGGTGTCTTGAGGTATGGAAAGAAGCAAAGTAAGCTCAAGCCCATTTTACTCATGTTGTAAATGTGTTTGAAGCAGTAACCTATGAAGGCAGCAACCACGTAGTAGCAGGCTCTGTGAGCCGGCATGGCAGGACTTGAAGGTCTTGCAGGTTCCTTGTCTCTGGTCCCTCCAGTTCAGTCCTGTTCTTCTTGTCCTGTTAGGGGCCAGCGTCTGATATACAGGGAAAAGTGCAGCAGTCTGAGCCTGCTCATTTTTCTGTGCAAGAGAGACAGGCCAAAAGCAGCATTTCATCAGCAAATAACATTTTTTTTCCATTTTTGCTTGGACTCATACAGGCATTTTAGTAGTGTTGAGCCCCAGGGAGATCAGGGGACTAACACTCCTGTATGTGTTCAGGAATGTGGCTCTTCGTTACTACTAGCCAAGTGGGGACTTGCTGGGTGCTGCAGTGGTGAAAGATACCATCGTGTTTCCTGATCCTGCCAGTGTCTCCTCTCTGCCTGGGGCATGGGGGAATATTTTTTAGTCCATCTTCTTTCCGCTCTCAGATAGACAAAACACTCCATGAATCTTTGGCAGAGCTCTGAAGATGCTTCTTATTGCTCCTGTTTGTTCTGTGGCTCGTCTCCCTTGCCCTCTCAAAGCCAAAGCTGCACCGACCGACCAACCAACCATCCTTCCAGCCAAGGAGGACCAATAGCTGCTCCTTTGTACAGACAGCCGGCACCATCACCTCACTTGCTCCTCACCTAGGGACGGGCGTGTTGCTTGTGATGCCTTTTTCCCTGCAGGTGTGCTGGTGGAAAAGAGAGCAGCAGTCAAACTGGAAATTGGGCCAGGCAGTGATTTGCAGTAGGAAGAGAGATTGTCAGTCTGGATTTCCTTAAGCAAGGCTTCCAAGTGTTGGTGGTATGTGTTCCTGCTCTGGCTGGGACTAAGGCCTTCATCTTGTAAACAAACTACATGGGAAGCACCATGTACCAGTTACAGCTCCTGTGGCTCAGACTAAATTGTAAATGTTTGCAGTGAGATTTTTACAACTTTCAGCAAAGAAACCAAACTGCAATTCTCAGAATGCGAAGATGTTCTTACCCTAGTTCTTCTTCCATGTGTGAGAGAGCATTTAAAGGTTCAAAGAACAGGCTGTAAGTATACTGTCACCTGTTACAGCCTTTCTATTTGGAAGAGACACTGATAATATAAATGTAGTGTATTTCTCCCTGTGATCTTGTTTATTGACAGAAGGATAAACAGAGCCTTATTCCCTTTCCTTGAATACAGTAGAAACAAACACAAACAAGTAGCTTCTGGACACACATTCTCAAGTCTGCTGGTCCTAACGAGATCTGACCTCAAAAGGGTTCCCCTCCGTGTAGCTCCTTGCTTTTTTCTGTCCTGTATCAAGCCAACACAAGCACATCAGCCATGACCGTCTCTGGGCAAGCAGGGAAGTCTCTGACTTTGTGAAGTCCTGCTATGGAAACTAGATCTTTGAGAGAGGGCTTCCACTGTTCATCTGTCTTTACTACATTAAAAAAGGATAGTTATTCTTTCTACTGAACCTGGAAGAGTATGCATGACGTGTTTCTGCTTCTAATGGGATGTGTGGGGACTGTGGATTAAAGACTTCCCCCAAGGCTGTTATTAGCATTTTTTCAGTGTAATAATCAAGAGACGAAGGTGCACCATCTAATTTAGGTGTTCATAGCAAGTCATCTCAAGACAGTGCCCAGATCTCTATATTGATTGGATTTGGAGACACAGTATTGCAGACCTGGATAGGCAGGGGTTTGACCCACCCATTGCTCCTTTGTACTTAGAAGCTATAAGAGCTCTAACAGCTGAAGTGCTGTGATGGATGGATACGTGCTTTTTAGGAGGAGGAAGGTGAGATGTGCGAGAGGGTTATGCTCTGCACAGAGAGGAGCAGCTCAGATACATGGAGTTCTGCTATGGACTGTGTGATGGGCTGGTCAGGAGCTTATGGGCCAGGATCAGAGGGAAGGCCAACACAGGTAACATCGTGGTAGGCATCTGCTACAGAACACCTGGTCAAGAAGACAAAATAGATGAAGCCTTCTCTAGACAAGTGGAAGAAGTGTCACTGTTTCAAGCCCTGGCTTTTATAGGATATACTGACTGACCTGAAATCTGCGGGACAGAAAACACATTAGGGCATAAGCAATCCAGATTTCTGGAGTGGCTCAGGGACAATTTCTTGACACGGGTGCTGGACAGGCTGAGTAGGGAGATGTTCTGATTGATTTGCTATTCACAAACAAGGAAGAAGTGGTTAGGGTTGTGATGGTCAATGGCAGCCTTGGAGAGACCAAGAGGTGGTAGAATTTAAGATAATGAGAAAGCAGAGAAAGGTGAACAGCAAAACAACGATCCTGGGTTCAGGAGAGCAGACTTTGGCTTGTTCAGGCAACTAGCAAGCAGCTTCCCTTGGGATATTGCTGTGAAGAGTAAAGGAACACGGAGGGTTAGGTGATCTTCAAGGACCATCTCCTCCAAGCCCAATAATGGTCCATACTGTTATGCAGGAGGCTAAGCAGGCAGTGCATGAGGCCAGCTTGGGTGCACAGAGAACTACTGACTGAACTCAAACATGAAAAGAAAACGTAATAGGGGGAAGCAGGGACAGGCAATCAAGGAGCAGTGTAGAACTACACAGGGACGCAGGGATGGGATTAAGAAAGCCAAAGCTGGACTTGAGCTGATAACTGGTAATGATGTGAAGAGCAACAGGAAGGGCTTCTACAGGTACATTAGTAATGAAAGGAAGACCAAGAAAATGCAGGTCCACTGCTGAATAGGGCAGGTGGTCTAATGATGAAGGAGACACAAAAGTCTGAGGTTCTCAGCGTTTTATTTGCCTCAGTCTTTACTGGTAGAGTCTGCTCCCAGGCATCCATGTCTAACGGCAGAGTTTGGAAGACAGAGGTACTACCTACAGTTGAAGAGGGTGATGCTGGGATCACTTAAGTAAACTGGACATATACAAATCCATGGGACCAGATGGGATGCAGTCCAGCTAGGCATAAGGAAGAAAATTCTTCATAGTGAGGGTTGTCAGGCACTAGAACAAGTTGCCCAGAAAGTGTGTGCAATTTCTATTCTTGGAGGCACTCAAAACCCAGCTAGATGAGGCCTTGAGAAACCTTCTGTTTCAATAAGCAGAAGATTGCATGAGAGTCCTGCAGAAGTCCTTTCCAACCTAATTTTTTCTATGATTCTCAGTAAGCATCTGAATATAACCTGAAGATCCCCTGGAAATGTGCCTTAAATTGTGCAACATTGAACGTAGCATGGCCTAAATGCCACACAGCCCCCAAATGGCCCATGAGACATGGAAATCTAGAGGAGAGCGTAATAGTGGTGGTACAGGGACTGCAGCTGCCAGGAAGGTCTCTAACCTCTGGCCATGAGGATCAGCAGGGTTTAAACAGTGCTCTCTGCTGCTCCACTCTAATCTGTCACCCTTTAGGTGTGCTGGAGGTACTCCAGGACTTTCTGTCCTGAACCTCCCAGTGCTCAAGGTGTTGGTGTCACACTCTCCAAAGACCTCATGAGTCCCTAACAGATTGTTCTCCAAGAGTCCTGGGTAGGCTGAGACCTCTCTGAGGCTGTGTTAACACGAATGTGAGCATCTGTGGCAGCTGATAGCAGATCTGTTCTTGTTTTACCGAGATGGCAGAGGTTACAATAGCAGTAGGGTGCAGTGAAGGTCTTGCAAGGGGTTAGTCACCAGCAGACAACCTCTCTGAGATCCCTGGGCACATATTCAGGTGGCTAGGGTTGCTTGGCACCTATACTATTGTATCTTCACACCTCTTGGTACCTATCCTAGGAGCTTGCACCATGTACACCTCCAGTGCACAGTGCAAACATTCCCCAAGAAGACCTTCATTTTCTTGTTATGCTTTTACCTTGTCCCTGAACGGCTGCTGCTTCAGATGTTGCGCAGCTGCTGGTTCAGCAGGTTCACACCCACAGAAAGGCTACCACAAGTACTTCAGGTTTAATTTAGGTTTAATCAGTGTTTTGGACATGTTAACATTCTTTATTTCAACACTATTTCAGAAGGGCTGCCTTGAAGGCTACTTAATCCTCTGGAGACTTCTGGTTGGAAGCATGAGCAGATTTTCCAGGCCTGTAGCAGCAGACTCTGTATCTCTACAAGCGAGACACTCTGTCCCCTGCTGACTGACTAGATGGAGCCATGAATGTCCTGGAGCAAAACTCGGAGAGTTTCTAAAGCCTCTCTGTGGATGACGAAATCTTGGGGAGCAAAACCCTAAAAGAACTGAGCTTAACTTTGTAGTAAGGATGTAACTTCAAACGGGACAAAGTTCCATGTGCCTATTCGCAATTAAGTAGACATTTTATATCATCTCTTTGAACAGTCTTTCTTCCTGATGTTGAGTCTGAACTATTGGCTGATCAAAGTCCAAATGTCAGTCCCATGTATAATCTTTCAGCAGAAGTTGTGCGACTATGGAAATGTGTGAAACCTTGCTGAGAGCGTATCTGCGTTAAAATAATAGGTTTCTAAGTGTTCATTTCCAAACAGACCTTGATTGCTGTGTTATTGTCCATTTGGCATGAGTAGAACTACGTTCTTTTTTAGTTTTAGACCTTCTCTTCACAGTCAGAAACACCTGACTGTTGTGACTAGAATACCACTTGAGAGGGGATATTCTCTTCAAAGAAGGGAAAACTGATGTACAACACTGAGCAGAAGGTTGGTAGCAAAGCAGGGAAGTCAGGTAAAAATCCAGGAATCTACCTTTAATATCAAGAGTCATGTACTGCTTAAATGAACATACATGTAATACAATAAGCACTGCAGGATAAGAATTGTCCCTGGATTTTTTATTTTTTTTTAGTAATGATCACTGAAAGATCCCTTTCAAAATAAACACCACTGTACCCAGGAAAGCAAAAGAGTTATTGAGTGAGAACAAACAGATGAATTGGCTCTGAGTTTTGCATTTCTCCATGATATTCTAATTTAAAACAGAATAAGCGAAGAAAAAAGGAAGCAGTGGAATAGCTACAATGGCCTCAAGTTGTGCCACGGGAGGTTTAGATTGGATATTCGTAAAAAATTTCTTCACTGAAAGGGTTGTCGGGCATTGGAACAGGCTGCCCAGGGACGTGGTGGAGTCCCCATCCCTGGAGGTATTTAAAAGACGTTTAGATGTGGTGCTAAGGGATATGATTTAGTGGTGGACTTGGTAGTGATAGGTTAATGGTTGGACTCGATGATCTTGGAGGTCTCTTCCAACCAGAACGATTCTATGATTCTATGATTCTATAAGTAGTGTAAAAGAACCGGATTCAAGTGTTAGGAGGACATTTACAGACACCGTTATTAATGCCAAAACATTGTTTTACCTTTCCAATGAGTTCTAGATGTGAGTCTTTTGTCAGTTACATTGAAGATTAGAAACTTGTCCATATATTGTATTTTGACAGAACACTTTTCTGTGGTTTCATGTTCTCATCTGAGGTATCATCCAAGCCAAGCTTGTCCCTGATGAATTCATATCAGTGGAGTCACACGCCAGGAGTGTGGCTCTTTCAGTACCCATTAGTCTAGGATTAAATTGGTATTTAATTGGCCTGGTCTGCAGAACTGACCCCTGGCTCTCACTCAAGCCACCCACTGCTACAAAACATGGGCATTTTGGACCTGTCACATCCTTCTCTCCCCTCACTTTCCCAAGCACTCACAGACCTTCTCACGCAAATTGGTGAGATACATTCAGGCAAAATATGCAAGTTGGCTTAGCCCAAATCATAGAACTATAGAACGGTTTGGGTTGAAAGGGACCTTAAAGACCATCTAGTTCCAACGCCCCTGCCATAGGCAGGGACACCTTCCACTAGACCAGGTCGCTCCAGCCCCATCCAGCCTGGCCTTGAACACTTCCAGGGATGGGGCAGCCACAACTTCTCTGGGCAACCTGTTCCAGTGCCTCGCTACCCTTTCTGTCATGCTTCTGCTTCTCAATGAGATCATCCATTTGTCTGTTTTAGTTCATTTGCGCCATCCGTAAACCTCCTCTGGGGGGTACAGAGCACGGCTGAGACCCCCGAATGGAGCCCTGTGAGAGGGAGCTGCTGAAGAAACCCTGTGTCTGCAAGGGAGGGAGAGAGAGAGAGAAGAGTCCACATGGGTGCTGGTATTCTACCTGGGATCTTCAAGCTCTGAGAATGTCAGCAGATTTTGGAGGCTGAGCACTGTTACTCACTGTGCACTTACAAGTGGGTCCCAGCTTCTCAGTGTCACCGTCTTGGAGGGACAGAGAGGAGGAGCCCCATGGCTTTTGAAGTCACACATGCTTTTTGCCTTTCAGGGGAAGACAAGGACCCTGGCTGGTAACAGCAGGTACACGACAGCCAGCAGAAGGTACTTTCAGTGCACAGCACAGAGTTATTTTGGTCTCACAAAATGCAGTACCTTTGCTATTTATCCTTGAGTGTCTTTTACTAGCACTGTGTTTATTTATACTCACCCAACTATAGCACCCTCCGTAACAACGTCAATAATTCTCAATGCAATGGCATTTGTAGTGGTGAGCAAAACGCAGGAGCCATCCCCCGTCAGAGGCAGACTGTCCAGTGACGACGGCAGTACATCACAGAGAACTCGGGAGTTCTTGGCTTGCTCTCACCTGGAAAAGGAACAGAGAGAGGGAGATGGAGCTGAAAAAGGCAAGTCTCAAAGGCATCCCCATAAAGGCTTAGTGGTTTTGCCAAGACAATTGAGAATGGTTTACAAGGAATCCAGTAGATTTATAGGAATCTTGGAGATCTATGAATGTCAAGAGCTTCTCATCCTTACGAGTCAAAGCTGTTAGCACTGTGCTTCTTATAGTTACTTCCTGAGGTATCCCTTGCTTAGCAAATTCCTCAGCTCACTCAATTCATGCTCCAGTGACAGTATTCTAGTTTGGCAGAAGGGAAATTAATTGTGTCCAACAACATGCCATTTTACTCTCTTCAGGAAAGAGGTGATACAGGGAGAGAGCAGATTCAACATACTCATTAGTTAATATTTACATCAAAGAAATGAGCTGCTCTTCTGGCTGACCTCTGAAAAAGGAAGCTTAATTTGTTTAAGCAGGGCATTTTAAGGGTTTTAAAAAGTCCTATTTGATAATATTATGCAATAATCAAGGCACACATAGCATCTGGACCCGCATGCTCTGATGGTAAGTGTGTCTGCCTGTTCAGAGGGACACGAATTTCCTGGCACTGAAAGACTGATACCTCAGGGCTTTTTGAGGATTAAGCCTTGGTTCCCTGTGCTGACATTCTCTGTAAAGGTCAGTTACCCTTTCCCGTGTCCCCTGTCAAACTCACTGACACTGAGCCCCTTTCCTTTGCTAAAGATGATTCAAGCCTTGGAATATGCTCTTGACTAATGAGCTATTTTGGTTTCCGAGCCAGCTGTTTCTCTGGTGCAAATTGGTGTAGCTCTGATTTGAAGTAAAAGGAGACAACTTTGGCTTTGACAACCTTAGCTGCTTTGCCAGTATATCTGTTTTGGCAAACTCTCCTAGCAGAACCACAGCTCATATCCACGAGAGAGTGCTTTGAGCAGTAGGTCTGATTCCAGCTCCCTGCATGAAGAGACGTAGAGCGGCAGAGGCTGCTCAGCTGATGTAACGGTATCAGTACGAGGCTTTAGCTCTGATGGCTATGAGCATGATTCTTTTGCAATCATGATGGAAAAGGCTAATCAGACCAACCTCTTGAGTGTGGGCCAGGCCTGAGAACCTGGCTGTATATTTAAATGCCCCCTCCTGTCATTTTCAGTCTGTCTGCTGAAAGATCTGTGGGTTTCTCCATTCATCAGTATCTCCTTGATGTGAGGTCTCTTAAAAACTTCGCCCTTCTCTCCCTGCCCTCTGTGCCCTCCCAGCGTGCCAGCCGCAGTGCCATGCTGTCAGCCATGGCTTTGCCTGGTAAAACCTGTGCCTTCCTCCCAGGCAGGTCTTTCCTCCCCACAGCACTAATGGTCCTGACAGCTCAACAGTGATCCTTGTCCCACCAGCTCACCACCATGCCATCTGCGTGGATGAAGCCCCAAGCTTGCCAAACCAGTGCTTTGCTTGTTTCTTGGATCAGGTCACATTCATCTTTGAGTGGATTCTTCCACCTCATCCTTCCCTTCCTTCATGGTCCAAGAAATCTCTCTCTTGGTCTATGTCTCCATGTAACAATCTAGGAGAGCCAAACAAAGAATAAGCGGCTTTAAGTATCCATATCTCCATTTTATAGCTCGATAACTTAGAGCCAGCAATATCTGGTGGGTAGCCCAAGGTCAGAAAGAAAGTCTGTGTCAGAGCCTGCAATTGTATCCAGTTTTCCTGAATCCAAGACCCTTATCTTAGTCATTAGAGCACCCATAACAGTTTTCTTCTACGCTTCTCCTTGCATGTACTAATGAATGTTTTTCCTTCCACGTTTAACAATTTCTGTCATGAACTCTTTATTGTGTACTTAGATGCAGTCTGACAAAACCATACTTTCCCTTTACTAAAGTGATGGAAGCATATACTTCTGATGAGATTTGGCTTCTTCGGCTAATGGACCAGCAAAGTTTTTTCTGTTGCTGAATTTTCCTTAATTCTTGAAATCAGCACTGACACAAGCCCATTCACATGACATTTATCTACTGATGAATTGGGATCATGAATATGAAATCCAAGCTTCTCACTGGATTTCACTTACCGAGCTGCTTTGGAAGTGATTGGTAAAGCCTCTCTGGTATGGAGGACAATGGCTGAAATATCAACACGGGAAGTAGTTGGATATTGTCCTGGTTTTGGCTGCAACAGCATTGTGCATCACTTGTTTTGTATAGTCTCCTATCATTATTATGATTATTATCCTCTCTTCCTTTGCTATCCTATTAAATTGCCTTTATCTCAACCCATGAGGTTTTTTTCCGATTCTCTCCCCCATCCCACTGTGGGGGGTGTGAGCGAGCAGCTGTGTGGTGCTTGGTTTCCGACTGGGGTTAAAAGCATGACAGTCCTTTTTGGCACCCATGTTGGGTGCCAAAAAGGACTTTCATGGTTTAACCTCAGCTGGCAACTGAGCACCACGCAGCCGCTCGCTCACTCCCCCCCGGTGGGATGGGGGAAGAGACTCGCAAGGGTAGAAGTGAGAAAACTCGTGGGTTGAGATAAAGACAGTTTAATAGGGAAAGCAAAAGCCATGCACACAAGCAAAGCAAAACAAGGAATTCATTCACTGCTTCCCATCGGCAGGCAGGTGTTCAGCCATCTCCAGGAAAGCAGGGCTCCATCACGCATAACCGTTACTTGGGAAGACAAACCCCATCACTCCGAATGTCCCCCCCTTCCTTCTTCTTCCCCCAGCTTTATATGCTGAGCATGACATCATATGGTATGGAATATCCCTTTGGTCAGTTGGGGTCAGCTGTCCCAGCTGTGTCCCCTCCCAACTTCTTGTGCACTCCCAGCCTCCTCGCTGGTGGGGTGGGGTGAGGAGCAGAAAAGGCCTTGGCTCTGCGTCAGCCCTGCTCAGCAGTAACGAAACCATCCCTGTGTTGTCAGCACTGTTTCCAGCACAAATCCAGAACACAGCCCCATAGTAGCTACTGTGAAGAAAATTAACTCTATCCCAGCCAAACCCAGCACAGTCGGTCCAAACATACCAGACATTCTCTAGGTCAGTATTTGGAAAAAGCTATCATGGGCAGCTTATGGGGCAACAGTGGATTTTATACATATGACTTATACCCTAGTTTTAGCATAGGAATATCTGAAGCATGTATCAGTGACTCATTTGTTAAAATATTGAATCTTGAAGCAAGGAAATCATCTTGCTGACTGGGTTTCTGTGCTTTCTAGTATGTGTCATGGAAAAAAATGGCTGTCATGCCAGACTTTGCCTCTGAGGAAAGTCATATTCCTTTAGCACCTATTGATTAACACAATACCTGAAACTCCCTTCCCTACTTTTAATTATGAAGCATGATTGAAACCCCTGTGGGTATTTCTAATAGTTGCTGGAATGCTGTGATAGTGGATATTTACCTGTTTCGGCCTGCTGAGCTGGAAGAATCCAGAAGTAGTCATTTGTTTACATTAAGATTCCCGTTCTGATGAAGTTTACCCCCGAAGACTCCACAGCTCAAAGGTGCTATATCTGCTAACATCCTGATGAGTGCTGCGCTGCTCTTCCAGACCTCCTTCAAAACAGGCTACTTTTTGCCATTCGGGTCTCTCAGGCACCTTTTCTAGTACAGAGATAATGCAAAGCCTCTTGCACCTTGGAGGAAGTGTCAACTAGGTGGGATTATATGACAGTAATGGGCAAAACTGGCAGAGTTGTGGACAGTGGGAGGCTCCGATGGGTCATGGTCCTGTGGCAAATGACAGGGTGAAAACAACGTATGAGCTACTCAGTAGAATTGCATGGAGGTAGACAGCACCTCCCTAGCCTGGCTTTCTCTCTGAGACCCCGTAGGGCAGAGGTAGCCATCCCATGGATCATGGTGCAGGAGGGCAGTCAGGCAGAAGGAGAGAGGCCATGGTGCAGTACCACAGGTATGTGCGCTATGAGCTCGTCTGCAGAGGGGTTTGGCTGAGAAGGTCTCACCATCAAGTCATGGGATTGGATGGGTTGGATTGGGCTGATGAAGACATGCAAGGGGCCTTGGGTAAGCTGGGCCACGGTATCCCAGCCATGCCCTTTTACTCACCTTGTGGGTGCTGCATGTCAGCATCCCTCCATGTCAGTAAAGGAAAGCAAGAGCTCTGTTGACGTGGATAATACATATCTGAAGCCAGTTACTTCAGCTCTGTCCCGGCAGCCAGGCATGTTGTAGCAGAAACGCAGGGTTTCAGCAATGCTGTTCAAGGTTCATAGGCTTTTCAAGAGAATTGTCAACCCAGGCCAGTGCTGGTTGCGTTACAACTGAGTGAAAAATGGTGTGGAGGGAACCTAAATTGGCAGGTTAGGATTTTACTTCTGGACTGGAAAAAGAACATTTCCCTTGTGATTTCCCAGCTCAAACTCTCTATGTGGACATTGCTCTTTTTTTTTCATTATTCCTGTAATTTAATTGTGGGATTTACTCTTTGGAAAAAAAAATACCAAACCCAAACACAAACAAAACACCACAACAGCCTTTCAGTTCTGTTATTAAAGAGAAAATTTGTTAGCAGGAGATGGGCACTTAGTAAATTAGAATGTTTATTAGTTGTTCATTTATTCCTTAAACTATGAGAGGAAGTTTTCTCTTTCTCATCTTTCCTAACCTGGTTCTGTCTGGGAAAACTGATAAAATCTCGCTTTTTAACTGCCGTTTCGCATCCTGTTTTTAGCAGACATGATGGTTGCAAATGAAAGGTGACCACAGAGGGAGTGGCTAAATTGTCATTGTTGTACACTGTTGTACAGGCTGATGATTATTAGTCACAGTATATATTGGGAAAGGCTCTTCATAATTTTATATGCCACAAAAATAGTTTGTTTTTGCTCTGAGCCCACTAAATTGCTGTTTCAGCTGGATATTTGTTGCAGCTTGTTTGATTACAAAATCTTTGGTCATCTGGATAGTATTTCTGTAGCACGGGTGAGAAGTCACAGTCGTAGCTCTAAAGCTTTATTAGGAAGAAAGTTCTACTCTTACTGTTTAGCATGGGATAGACTACAAAGGGAAGATAGGATATTTGTTAGAAATGCCAACACTGTAATTTTATTCTTTTTTGGACGTGCCTTCTACTCATATCATATATAAAGCCCCTTTCAGTAGGGGCTTTATATATGTAAAATATCATAGGCAAAAAATGTATAGGAACATCCTCTTCTAGCTTTCCCTTCCAAAGGAAATCATATAGTAGTAAAGCTTAACATTTTCTGGAATGCTGCATGCATATGGGTGTGGAATTAAACATGCTTGGAGCTCTCTGGAATGCTTCTCATGCTGCTATTAATATATACACTTTACTAACAACATGCATTATTGACAACATTGTTGTCTGCTGTACTTATTTAAAAAATAATGCTTTTGTGTAATTCTCAGCAATATGATAAAAACATAATTCATGTAATGGAAACTGGTTCAAAAAGGGACTGAAGACCTCATTGTTCAGTGGAATACATAATCTGCTGACTGCTCTGTTCAATTTGGGCTTCAGACTGTAAACTCCTGGGTCAGGTTTTTTATAATCTTGGTGTGAGCTGACTGATTGAAGCACAGACAATGGAAGGGCAAGCCAAAGGCTCCAGATCTTACTGGCATATTGTTATATCAGATTCCCAATTTTAATTTACTGAAAAAATAGGTGTTTATCCCATGAGATGGGGAAGAAGAACTAAAAAATGGTGATGGGTGGTAGTCTGAATCTGCAGCACCTTGAAACAGAGAGCTAAGAGATGTTGTCATGGTTTAGCCCCAGCTGGCAACTAAGCACCACAGAGCCGCTTGCTTGCTTCCCCCCCGAGGTGGGATGGGGAAGAGAATTGGAAAAAAACCTCGTGGATTGAGATGAAAACAGTTTACTACGACAGCAAAGGAAGAGGAAATAATAATAATAGTAATAATACTGATAAAGGAATATACAAAACCAAGTGATGCACAGTGGAACAACTGCTCACCATCCAGTGATCGATAGCCTGTCCCTGAGCAGCGATTCCCACCCCCTGGCCAACTCCGGTTTATATACTGAGCATGAGGTCATATAGTATGGAATATTCTTTGGCCTGTCTGGGTCAGCTGTCCTGGCTGTGCTCCCTCCCAGCTTCTTGTGCACCTCCTCGCTGGCAGAGCATGGGAAACTGAAAAGTCCTTGACTTTTAGTATAAGCACTACTTAGCAACAACTAAAAACATCAGTGTGTTATCAACATTATTCTTGTACTAAATCCAAAACACAGCAGTATACCGGCTCCTAGGAAGAAAATTAACTCTATCCCAGCCAAAACCAGGACAGATGTGAACCAACTGTTCCTCCCTGGGCAGTACTAATTTCCAGACCTGTCCCTCAGGCCATCAGTGCCACAGCTCCCAGTCCCCCTCTAAGAGGGTGCACTGTAGACTGCAGAAGGCAGAGGTGATCCCAACCCTTTCTGGGTGAAGCAGAGATTGTTACGGCCATGGTTACAGCATTCCCTCTTTGCACTGCTGCTGTGGCCTTTTTTTTTTTTGTGAAGAAATGGCAAGATTTACTGCTTTGGGGAGCGATCCTGTTTTGCTTCTGGAGGTGTAAAAGAAATTTCCTACCTTTGGGTGAGAGTGAGGCAGAAAAGATGTGGCTTGCACAGCACTAGAATTTTTCTCTTAAACTATTTTCAATCTAAAAAATATTGATGCACTGAGACCTAAACTGATTATAAATGTCTTATTTTGAAAATTGTGGCAGATTTTACCCTTTTGATAATTTCACATTTAAAGAAAATACTTAAATGATTTAAGTGATTTTCTTTTTTTTTTTTTTTTTTTTTTTTTTTTTAATTTAGGGTAACTCAAATTATTGGTATGAAATAGTTTCATTTACTCCAAGAATTTTTTATGGCTGCCCTCTGAAAAATGCTAGTCATCTAATTTATTCAACTAATTCAAAATAGGAAATCTGCCAAATTCTTGAAAATTCTCCAGTGACAGGAAAGGATTATACTGTGGTTTCTCTAAAATCTAATGTTGTTTTTATTTAGCCTGCTCATAGATTTAGGTAGTGGACAACAACTTGTAGTATTGACAGATGGTTTCTTTAGCACTGGGCTAACTCTGGCATATTTGAGGTACTGGGAGTCTCTCTGCAGAAAAGCAGGCAATGACACACAGCTCATTGAAAGGATAATTCTTTGATGTGTTTTATGACCCAAACAGGAGAGAACTGGCCCCACCCACAGGCCAACCTGTACTCATCCAAGCTGCTTGCTCCATAGGACCTTTTCCTGGTGCTAACGGGCTGTGCGACGGAGGACACCGCGTTCCTTACCCTGCTTCCAGACTTTGTTCCGTGCTGGCAAAGGCAGAGGCTTGCGTGTGGCTGCAGCAATGTTCTCTCTTATCTCTGCAGGTTTCAGTCTGAAGGGGGTCCCTGATGGCCAAAGGAGTTGTGACATTATCATACATAAATCCACACTTTCGACTCTATGTTGACACACAGATGTTTCATGGTCTTAAATAACACTTGACTGGCATATTCTTCTTTGATGCTAGCACAGTCATTCTGATTATGGCAGACTTCTGCCTATGAAATGCCAATAAAGAGAGTTTGGACTATTAATACCGCCTGGTGACAGTAGGATTTTTAATATCCTGCTCTAATGTAGCTAGTGAACTGCTGTTTAAGAGGCTATCTTTTCTCCTAATCCTATTTATGACTTGTTAGGTATAATTTGTAAATGGCCAACACTATCTTAGGCACTTTACAGTCATAGTTTACAGCATTATTTTTTAACTGCCTTGAATTTACCTTGATGCTAAGCAGATAATCCACTATTGTGCAACTACTTTTCCAAACTTACTCTTCAAAACTAAAGGAGACTCATATTTACTTTTTGATGTGCTTCTACAGCTTCCCACTTGCTGGTCTGAATTTCTGGCTTGTAGTTCCAAATTTGGAAAAAAACAGGAACTATCAGTAAGACATATGGTTTGCTTATGCATTTGAGTGTGCAGATCCAGCCAGTGTAATGTCCCTGGGTTTTTTTTGCCTTGCACATGAATATTAACATTTAGTTAAAGCCTCATTTTCAGTCTATATAAAAAATGTATTAGTACCAAAGTATCCACTCATCAAGTGTGCACACAAAAAAGGCATTTAAACCCAGGCATTTCCTCATTTCAGTTCAATTTCTAGGTACACAGACAGTTGCTTAAGTAGGCGATTAGCTGACTGGAATGGTTCTCTGGTGGTGAGTGGTGAATTCATTAATGTTTGAACGATCAAGTCTCAGAATACAAGAGTTGCAGACAAGCAGAGTTGTATTTTCACAGGAATATTTGCCTGTGTTTACATCCTCAAGTGATGGAGGCCTTTAGTTATTCAGTGCAGAATATAACCAGTGCTTCATTAAAAAGGGTTTCCTCTTAAATGACTGCCCTCAACAAGATTATTTTGTGTTCAGACTGTGGCTGATTAGTGTTGCACTACTTATCTGGAGGAAGAGTTGCTCTTGTGAAGTGATCCTGATTGAGAGAAGCTGTAAAACAGGCATAAAAAATTCTGACTGACGTGAAAGAGGTGCGATGGGAGCAACTATTCACCACTCATTATAGCAGGAGAACTCAGGATTACCAACTGAACGGTTTAGGCCATTTTTAAACTTTTTCACTTGCTACCCAACTAAATTGTGATATGCCCCAAACCACCGGATGTTGTGGATCTTGAAAGCATACACAAATCAAAAACTGGTTAAAGAAACAGATAAAAAGCCGACTAGTGTGTATGAGCCTTCAGCTGATGAAATCGTTAAGTTGCAGATTGCTAGAAACAGGGAGGGCACATCTATTTTTACCTTGCTTACATCCTTCCTAAAAGCACTCACTGATCAGCTGTGCATCTCCAAGTAGCGTGCTTGCAGGGGGAGATGTTCAGAACAGAATAGCTGGGCAGCAGTATTGCTCACAGTTTCCAGCGATTTGCTGATGAGAGACTTCCTCAACTGGTGGTCGCTTCTGGATCTCTGTACTCAATACCCTTGGACTTTCCCTCTGCTAATTTCTTGGTGGATTTTCTAAGCCACAGTATTTGTGCTTTCTGCTGTCCTCACATACTAATAATCGTACCAGGCACAGATCCTGGGAAGGTAACTGGGAAAGCCATGGGATCTCTGCCACTTACGCAGGGATCAAGGATCAGCTGCAAAGTGCTGTCTCTGAACAGCGGAGACATGATTGCACAGAGATAAGTTCAAGTGTTTGCTAAACTCATTTACTGTATGATTTAATAGATGCTGAAACCTTTTCTTCTCAGAATGTTCTTCCCAAAGCTTTTTAAATTACCATTTATTGATGAACGTCATGAAAACAATGTCGGGAAATAATTAGAAAAGACGCAGACAAAAAAAAAAAAAAAAAAAGAAGAAAGAAAACAGATGGAAGATCAGCCTAACCTGCGGGAGCACTGCAGCTCCTCGGCCATTTCGTTTTCCTTGGGTGCCCCCTCGTGTTCGTCACTAGCGTAGCCAAATGCATTTGGACTGGCACGGACAAAAAAAGAAGTAGCCACTTGCTATCACCTTATAAGGTTAATCCATTTCGAAATCCTCTGTTCCCCTCTCTATCCAGTATCCCTATGACTTCACCTCCAGAGAATCCGTGTGCAAATTTGCAGGTTGAATGCATAGTTTATCCCTTATCTTGGACAGTCCAAAACCAAAGAAGTCTTCCTCTGCTTGCGTTTTGTCCCAAATTACGTGCATATTCAAACTTCTTGAGAGACTTCGGCAACATTTTTAGGCCTGATTTTAAGCGGAGCGATTCCAGCTGAAATGCCAGAGAGCTGAGGATGCTTACAGCAGCGGATCAAATCAAGGGATTAAACTGTGCCTCTAACTGGAAATATTTCCCACACGGGATGGTGCGTTGGGACGCTCAGTACCCAGAAGGTTGAGCTACAACCAAAAAGCCAGAGAGTCTCTGGGTTTTCTGTCATACGACACTTAAGCATCTGCTTCAAATCACTATATTTATAGAAGAGGATCCGTCTCTTGTGGAAGTATGGTAGTGTGTCACCAGCTTGCTCTAGTATATTCCCTGCTGTGCTCTTCAGCATTTGCAGGAGCAGAGTGGGATTCCCTCACACCCCAGT
This sequence comes from Phoenicopterus ruber ruber, assembly GCA_009819775.1. NCBI lineage: Eukaryota > Metazoa > Chordata > Aves > Phoenicopteriformes > Phoenicopteridae > Phoenicopterus > Phoenicopterus ruber. The sequence continues at coordinate 9,310,638 of CM020219.1, forward strand.
CTGGATTTGTACAGCCCATTTGCATTCTTCCTACTGTTGTATGAGCAGTAGGAAAAAAAATATTGTAATTTTCAAGCAAATGAGAACAGTTCCTCTCTTTGAAACGTCAACCACTGAATGCCAAACACGTACACCCATGGGTGGGTTTTATTCGGGGTTCCTGGAGACACAGCAGGAAGGAAATTGGTCGGTCTGGGCTAACAGACATCCTGATCACCACTTTTTGTCACACTTAGGAGTGAAACCAGGAGGACTGAAATATGAGGGTAGGTGAAATGGAAAACAGGTCCTTTCCTCCTCTTAACTAAAAGGGCAAAATCTTGCAGGGAATGGGGTTTTGTCAATACAATTTTTTAATTGATCAGTTCTTCCTGTGATTCAGGCTTCAGACAATTTACTGAAAGGTTATTATTTTGTTAGCCTAAGTGAACTGAGTTACCGGTTATTCATTCAGCAGGCTGAATGTTATTGGTCAAAAAGATTTTCGTTAACCCTCTGGCAAGCAGCAAGGACAAAGATCTTACAGAGGTAAAAAATGACTTACATTTTGGCCAGTAGAAAATGATCCTACAGAAATGTTTGAAATATTTAAGAAGTATTGTATAAGAAAACTTTCATGAGTGGGAGGTAAAGGACTTCAGTTTTCAGGACCGGGAACCCATTTTCTTTCACCAGCACTAACCTCACCTTACAAGAAGATAAAAATTAAACCACACTTCCTTCTTCAGTATTACACTAAATGAGTTTGGTTTTTTTTTTTTTGCAGCATACTCTCGCTAGGGCCCTCTGCTGCTCACATTCAAAGTGAGAAACTCCAAACTTGCTTGGGACTCCTAGGAAAGACTGATAACAAACAATCAAAACACCAATAATTTTGGAAAGGATGTAAAACTTAAGCCCTCATGGATCAGGACTACATTAGTCTCTACCTAAGTGAGTTAAAAAGAAACTTTTTAATGGAAAGGTATTTCATAACTGCTTGCTGCAGGGTTTCTGGTGTTCATGCTGGCCTCTGTCAGAGGCACAGCATACAACAAATGAGGTGATCTGGCTTGACACTTGTTAATTAAAATGTTCTGATATTCAAGAGACTTTGCTGAGAGAGGAAAATTATTTATTTCATGGGTTTTTCTCTTCCTATTATTGCTAAAAATATTTGTCTATCAGGGATATAATTTTCCCCTGACATTATCTACATAGTGCATAATTTTGTAAGATCACGTTTGGCTGCTGTGGCACTCATTACCTCACAAGCGGCAGGAGGAACTTCAGGAAGGAAATAAACTCCAGAAGCAGAAGGAATCTGAAGAAACCAAAAGTTTTTATTTTCACAAATACATCTCTGAGAAGAGAATAAAAAGGACAGTAAGAAAGAAGCTAAGACGTGTATATGGTGGCACGATCTTCATTATGATATTGCTATTTTCCTTTTGCAAAAGCTCAGAACCTGCAAATTTTTAGGTATGTGACATAATTTCACACCTATGAGATGCTCAGCTTTTTGGATGGAACAATAAAGCTTTAGTATGTGCCCCAACGTGCCTCTAAATGTGCTACAGAAAGTCATTTTGTACCATCTATCCGGTCAGTTCACAGCGATTTGTCCGTGATACTTGGCTGCATCCAAGTCATTTTGGGGAAGACAGATACTGACAGTAAAAAGGTGAAAGCTTCTGCTTCTGCATTAACTGACTCATGTACTTCAAAAGCTGACAGATGAATGTCTATACAAACACCCAGCTAAGGTATCTATTCTGCTCAGTTTCCTTCCCATCTCTGTCATGCCACGCTGATTTACTACATGTGGGTTGAGCGCTAAAGTGAGCAGTAACTGTCTTGGATGAAAACTGAGCTCTTTAATTCAGGAACTAATAACTAAAAGAGTAACAAAGCACTAGACTTTAATGTTATGGCACCTTCGTGATGCAGAGCTCAAAGTGCTTTACTGAAACTGATTCATTATGCCTCACAAAACTTTAATCTATGTATTACAGAATGATTGATTAGATTTGATTGATGAATTAATCAATTTTTGCAGCATAACAAATGTTATACTTTTGAAATGCAAACATGAGCGTTGTAGCCCCAATTTTATTTTCAGGGAACACAGTAACTGGCATATGGACGATGAGAACACGAGGCCCACAATTTTCACTGTATGCCATGTATTTTTACACAACTTTTAATTATTATAGGCTTTACAGGGTGTAAGAAATAATGTACCACTCAGCTGCAGTCCAAATTTCGGTTGTTAGCGATGCTCTTTCCCCACAAATCAAACCACCTAAATCGGAAGGACAAAGATTGGCAGAAAGGAAGTGTTATCACTCGTGTTTTATCGTACAGAAACCATGGCATGAATTTATTAACTTACATAAGGTTAGGTAAGAAGTCTATGGTGAAATGAATGAATCCTGGGGAAAATTTTAGGGAATCCTCATGTTCTGCCTTAAGCACAAGACACAACACTTAATCTGAAACACTGTGGGCCCAGTTTTGCAGAACTGCGAGTACCTAGGCGCGTTGCCTGGTGCTGGTAGATGCTCACCACTGGCAGCACAGCACTTTAAAATGGAGGAATGCCAGGATAATGCCCCTTTTCGAGAGCGGGGCCCGCAGCTGCTCCTCAAGCAGCACCTCCAGAGCGACCCCTGGTTTCCCCAAGATCAGACTCCGCCTCAGCGAGGCCTCGGGAGCTCAGCGCTGCACTGACAGACGCCGGCGCCTTCCCGCCGCTGCCCGGGCCGCGGGAGGCCGTTCAGTGACGGCCGTCCCCGCCCCAACACGGGAGCGAGCGCCCGGCGCCGCGTCTGGCCTCAACCGGACTCCCTCCCCCGTCAGTCACGCTCGGAGCGCTGGAGACCAGGCGTGGTTCGCGGCCGTTTATTTGGGAATGGAGAAGGGAACCCCCGAAGTGCAGCGGGACGCTGCGGTGTCCCGAGCCCCCCGGGGGAGGCCAGGAGAGCCGCCGCAGGTCCCCCACAGGCGCACGGGCCGGGGCAGGCGGACGAGGTGCCCCGCCCCACCGCGGGCCGTGATGGAGAGGCCGCATCGGAGGGGCGGGGAGCGGCAGACGAAGTCTCGCGAGAGCGGGCGAGGGCGGCCGCCGCCGCGCTCCTCCTCCTGCCGGTCCCGGCGAGGGAGGCCTGCGCCGAGGCCGGGCTGAGCCGCGCCGGGCGGGCGGCGGGTAGCGGCGGGGAGGAGGAGGAGGAGGAGGAGGCGGCGGCGGCGGCGGCGGAGGCGGGCCGGCCGGGGCCCGGCCCGGCCTGGCCCGGGGCGCTGGGCGCTGGGCAAGATGCCGGGCGGACGGGTGTGCGCCGCCTGCGGCTGCTCGGAGATCGAGGTGGACGCGGCGCGCGGGGACGCGGTGTGCACGGGCTGCGGCTCGGTGCTGGAGGACAACATCATCGTCTCCGAGGTGCAGTTCGTGGAGAACAGCGGCGGCGGCTCCTCCGCCGTGGGGCAGTTCGTGTCGCTGGACGGTGAGCGCCGGGGCGGGGCGGGGCGCACGTGCGCCGGGCCGGGCCGGGCCGGGGGTGTGGTGCTGGCGGGGCCGGGGGAGCGGGGCAGGGGGCGAGCGTGCTGCGGGGACGGGGGCAGTGCGTGGGGAGAGGGTGCTGGGGGGGCAGGGGGCAGTGTGTGGGGAGAGGGTGCTGAGTGCTGAGGGGACAAGGGGCAGTGTGTGGGGAGAGGGTGTGAGGGCACAAGGGGCAGTGTGTGGGGAGAAGGTGCTGAGGGGACAAGGGGCAGTGTGTGGGGAGAAGGTGTGAGGGCACAAGGGGCAGTGTGTGGGGAGAAGGTGTGAGGGCACAAGGGCGGTGTGTGGGGAGAAGGTGTGAGGGCACAAGGGCGGTGTGTGGGGAGAAGGTGTGAGGGGAATAAAGGGCAGCGTGTAGAGAGAGGATGTTGGGGGGACAAGGGACAGTGCATGAGGGAGAGGGTGCTGTAAGGGGTATGGAGGACAGGGATAGTGCATGGGGGTGAGGGTGCTCTGCCGGAGGGTAGGGTTACGGGGATAGTGCATGGGGGAGTGGGTATTGGGGGGGTCAGGGCAATGTATAGGGAAAAGGGTGCTGTGCAAAGGGGGTACAGGGTCAGTGCATGGGAGAAGAGTGTTGTGCGAAGGAGGGGCAGGGATGGTGCGTGTGGGAGCTAGTGCTGCACAAAGTGGAAATGGGAGACAGCCAGTGCATGGGGAGGGAGGACAGTGTGCTGTGCAAGGTGAGACAGAAATGGGGTGGGGGGGAGCCGGGATGAATGGGGGGAAAAAGAGCTGTGCAAGATGGGAGAGATGCTCTGTGTGTGACGGGAGTAAGTGCATGAGGGACTGGAGCTCCGGGTGGGGTGGGTGCATGAGAGAAGGTTTCGGGCTCTGTGTGGAAAGATGGGGTGCATGGGGAATGGGGAGGTATATGAAATTATTTGGGGTAAAGGACAGGAGAGTTGGGTGCTGGATAGGTACAGGGAGTACGTGGAGGCATGGAGGCAGTGTGATGGAGGAGAAACAGGCTGGAAGTGAAGGATCAAGAGTCTCCTTCTGTAAATAGATGGGTTGGGGTGTTTGTATGAATGCCCTGGAGGATAAGGCCTGTGTGCCTGAAAAGGGCCACATGAAGAGGACATGGTGTTTGGAAGGGGAGAGAAGGAAAACAGGTGTGGGGAACATGTATAAGTAGAAAGAAACATAAGCTAGAAGCATGGGAAAGAGCTTAGCAGTGAAACAAGGGGAACTGATGGATTGTATGGCTGTGGGAAAGAAAGAGGAGTTGTGGTGGAGAGGGCAGCACTGCATATCGGAGTTTAGGAGTTTCCTGTAGACTAGGATTTGTCTGATGCCATTCCTGTCTTCCAACTCAGGGTGCTGGTGTTACTTTTTTTATAGCTTATGATCAGCTCTTGTATCCTTCACTTTTTCCTGTAGTGATGTGGAGACTACATTTTTAAGGGCTTGTACTGCTTTTTCCCTCCCACCCAAAATTATGCAGGACAGATGGCGTGCAAGCAAGAACTCATTTTGGGATGCCTTTATCCTATGAAAAAAAAATCAAAGGAAAAGAGAGAAGTGCACCATACTGAGGCTTTTTCTTCTGAATGAATTGCACAGTAGTTTCCTAAGTTCCTTTAAGGGACTTTTTCCCTTTTGTGCAAGTCCTGAGATGCTGTTGCTGGCTGATCTTTTTTGATGGATACCGCATTAATTCCTTGATCTTGTATAGCTAGTTACCTGTCATATGTTACTCTGAAAAATAATTCCAGCACCCGTGAAGACAGATAAGCACTGTGATGGTAGGTGGGTGTGTAAAAGTGAAAATGTAACTGAAGCGCATTCTAGCATGCTTGTGGTGGCTTTATCTGGCTGGCACCAGATGTGGTTGCAGGGGCTTCACTTTGTGTTCATACTGTGATCTTCTAGCAAGTCCCCATGTGCATTAATGTATGTATTTTGGTGAAGTGTTGCTTGTGGAAACAATAGAACAGGACTTTCAAAACAATGCTGCTTGTAGATTTGCTAAGTTACTGCAAGGATGAGTGCGGGACCTGTTTCACACAGTAAATATTTTAAGGAAATTCGGATATGGGTGGTTTATGCTAGTGTAATTCTTTGTGTTCTAAAACAAATGCTTCTGTTGTGAACAATTTTTTTTGCTTGACTTAAACTGAGTGATGCAAGCTAATCGGAAAAGATGTATTTGTGCTGCGATAACAGTGTCTTCATGATGTGTCTATTATACTTGTGTGACACTGATTTAAGTCCTTGGGAATGGGGAGAAAAGTCCTTTCCTGTGTAAGCAAGACAGAATGTGTATCTCTGAGTGTTGTGCTGGCTGGAGAATTTCCAATGGAATGTGTATTTCTTTTAAGTCAGAAAACATATACTTGCTGAAAGCAACGTTTCTGGTAAGCTATAGCCCTCAGTGACTTCTGATTACATAAGCAGGTTTCCATCAAAGTTATCTGTTTTTAACACCTTTTCCTGTCATCTGTCGGTTCTTTAGGTCTGTGGCTCTGAGGGATCCCCTGTGTATGAAATGCCTTGGGCTGAGGCTCCTCGGACTGCTGTCTGGTGTTCACGGGCAGCCCTAATGTGTGGAGTGTTTGCAGTGTCAGAGGTGCCTGGGCTACTGTTTTTGAGACCCTGGCTCTTGGTCAGTAGGGCTGGGTGACTCGGAGACCGTTGTCCAGGTTTTGCAAAGTATGAGGACTGTCAGGTTCTCTGTTGCAGAGCTGGGAGTTGAATGGGGCTCTTGGTGTCTATGGAGTTCAGAGCTCCTGGTTGTGCAACAAGATTCCCCAAACCCACCCAAGATCCACGAGGGCTTCTATTTGTGTGCTAATATATGTCAAATAGTTACAGATGCCTTTATTCATAATTTATTTTCATCTTCATCATAAAGAAGCAAAAGGGAATGGAAAGCACTGAGATACTGTTACTGAATTCTCTTTGGTACATCTAACAAAACGGTTTATTTTGCCAAGCCGTGTGTTAAGGATTCAGAATCTTGCATTTGTTTGCTGAAGGAGGAAGAGGGTCCTGCACTTCTCTATATTAATCCAAAGTGGCCTGTCTAGATCATGCCAAGTCCTTCCTAGGGAGCCCAGCTATAAAAAATTTCCCACTATAAAACGTGGGAAATCCCTTCTTTTGTTCTGTCAGGGTTGGAAGAAGGTGTGAGATCACAGTTAAGTTTTCCCAGGCAGTATTTACGTTCAGCTATCAATATGCCTAGTGTAGGAAGCCACAGCCTCAACACTGATTCCTTTCGCAGGGAAGTTTGGTGTAGCCAGTGTTTTCCAATGCAGGTGTGTGAGTCTGTTTCTTTCCATTCTTTTGACAGTTTTAACAACTGAGCATTGGTGTGCTGAGAAGGTGTGGGCTTGTGCTTGGATATGGGTGAGACATTTTTCTTTGCTACTGCATAAAGGTTTGGGGAAAGGCAGGCTAGTAAGTCTGTTGGGCAAAAGGGTAGAAGCAGTGAAGGACAAAATAGGTGCCTGTACAGGTAAATATGGGGAAGACTGTTTTTTGGCAAAGTGGTGTGCCTTGCAGATCTTTTGGAGCTTTCTAAAGAAGTCAGTAAGTGGACAAAGCAGATTGTTGGATTTGCAAAGGGAGGTCAGCAAGATCCTTCACCAGAAGCTTTTAAAGAATCTGAGCTGTCATGGATAAGGGAAAGTCCTTACAGAGCAGAGTAACTACTCAAATTATAAGAAACATAGACTGGAAATAAATAGTAAGTCTCGTCAAGGAGATGCTGGTGAATTTCCGTAGAATTTGGGCTGATGATCTGGAAAACAGGTGAATGGTGAGTTAATGAGGTTTGCTGGCAACACTAAATTATTTGGGGTAGTAAAGACTGTGGAAGTACCTGTTGCTCTTAGTAGCTGGGTAGTAGGATAGCAGATGGGATTGAGAGTTAGCATTTTTCCTTTCTTCCATATGTGGGATGGTAGCATCTGGACTGGCTAGTGTAACTTGGGAAGGAGATCCCTAGGTCTTAATGGATAGCTCTGTAAAAATGTTCATTTGCAGTACAAAAAAAAAAACAAGAGTGGGGAGGGGAATGTTAGAAGTTACCAGAAAAAGAATGAGAGTATATACATACGCTGTTACATATCCACAGCACTATCTGCAACTGAAATACTGTGTGCAGTTCTGGTGTATTTCTCTCTTTTCTTCCCCCTACTCAAGAAAACCTCTAACAGAACTAGAAAAGATACAGAGGGGAAGATGGGGTGATCAAGAGGAGGGCTTCTTGAAGAGCTTCTCTGTTAGAGTGACTGAATAGACTCAGCCTCTTCAGACTGGAAAAGAGATGATTGAATGGGAACATAGTAGAGGTCTGTAAATACAGTAGAATAACACAGCAAGGATGAGCGATTGTTCAGTTTCACATAATGCAAAAACTAGGGAGCGCTAAGAAATCTAGCAGTTAACTTATTTTAAAGGTAGCAAGTAGGAGGTTCAGAAGCATTAGGAGGTGTTTTTGTTTTTTCCAGAAAAAACATTTAATTAAATTGTGACTCTTAAGTTGTTAAGAGTTAAAAAAATGATTGGGCAAACAGAATAAAAATGTATCACGGCCATTAAAAAAAGATACTATTTCTGGCTTAGGAAATCCTTGAGTCACAGATCTCTAGACTCTGGGAGATTATATGAGAGAAGTATCACGACAAGCTTTCCTCCTATGTTTTGTGTTCACTTGTAGGCACGTACATTAATGGACTTTACTGTTCAGAGGTAGGATACTGGACTAGATAGTCCTTTGATCTGACTTGGCACAGCTGTTCTTTTGAGTCTTCAGAGGAAGATCATGTTCTTTGAGCTCTACAGGGTTTAAGGGTTTTGACCATTCTTTTAAAACTGGTCCAAGAATTGAGTGGGCTATGGTTTTGTAGCATAAAGTGTAGGTGTCCCTATGTATTAATACTGCTGTTTTTTTTTTTTTTTCGGCTTGTGTTTTGGAAAGTGGTGAGCACGAAACTCCTCTGACTTTGACAGTTATATAGCTATGTTCTTGCTTGAAAATGCTTAGTTAATTCTTCTGATCTCCTTGTAAATATCTCTACTACCTACTTCTCACAATTGTGAGAGTCTGTGATAAGATGTCCAGAAATCCAGACTGCAAGGCGAAGATTTATTTAGAGTAAGGTTTATGAAGTTGCATATGCAGTAGTTTGTAGTAAGGACCATGAAATCTTCCTGATGGTAGTTGTGGCATATGAAAGGGGATAGCGTACTTATATAAATACACAAAGAGAGAGCTAGGCTGTCCCCGTCCTGATGAGACGCCCTTTGGAGGTGGGAATGACCTATCTGTCTCGGCATAATAACACCAGTGCTCTTCAATGCCACGATCTTGATGGAAATGGAGGATATGATTACAGGTTAGCCTAATCCCACGATGCCTTTTGATGCTGTCTGTCTCGGGGAGTGGCAAGTCATCTCTTCTTGTGAGGCACCTGTCACTTGCTGGGTCACGAGCTGGTAAGTTCTTTTGCTAGCAAGGGGGATACCCTCTTCATGCTCTAGAAGGGGGCTACTGTGTATCTTCCTATTGATCTTCTGAGAGGAAAGTCCTCACAAAGCACAAGCTCGTAAAAGCTTTGACAGGCCCTGTACTGGTCCAGTTAGTTATAATTCTTAATTCTGTTGCAAGTGGTCATAGTCAGGTAAGAGTCCAGGCTCAACATTTAACCCTAGCCATGTTATTCTCTTGCAGCTCGTGAAGGCCATGCATTGAAAATGAGTTTCTGAGCTTGACTGATTTGACCCTGGATAAGTCAGATAACTAGTGGAAAAGGGTTGTCATGTACATTTGAGCTCCGAGGAACTCTGTTAATTGCACAGAAAATGTTTAAGGTGCGTGCTTTTCCTAGCTGAGTCTAGTTTTAAAGAATAACTATCCGCCTTATAATTGATAGCCAGTTCAAACCATCTCAAACTAGCCAAAAGAGATTGTTCTCTGTGGCTTTTTGTCAAATTTGGAGAGTATGTGAATTAAAATTCCTCATTCTGCTAATTGGAATGAATGCATCTTGCTTTTTTTTTTTTCTTTTTTTCTTCATACCTAAGTTCTTAATAGACTCCTGTCAGTTGTAACATTTGAACACATCCCAGCATGAAGTACAGCGATACAGGGTCTAAAAGTGAGCTACGTTTCTCCCTCTCCGTTATACTGTAATTGCATTCTGGAAGACGGAGCTCCACTGAGCCCTTCGCCAGCCTGCGCCGGTTTGATGGCTGCTGCTTTTGTGGAAAAGCAAGTTGCTAGTCGTGTGCCGTGTTTAAAAGCGGCGAATTCTCTGATCGCTCTTTCACTGTGTCTGGGTGGGAGTCCCCTGTCTTGTGATAGCTGTTGGGAGAAACTGTTTTCACAAGTATTTTCCCTGAGGCTGACAGGAGAAAAACCAAGTACAAAGTTGAAGAGAGTAAGAGGAGGAAAGCTGAACGTGGAGCAAACATTGATAGTTCAGATCTCTCTTCAGGTTTAAAGAAGCTGAGAAAGTGGAAGTCTAGGGCTTCTGACACTAATCAAAGGAGAAGAAAACAGTCCCAACCTGAGAAAGCTGATGTGCAGGCAGCGCAGCAGCAAGCTGGAAGACATAACTGAGAAAATACAGCATGAGAAAAGGGCGCTGCAAGGTGTACTGAGCTTGTGATCCTGAAACATACTGTGTCTGGGGAAGCTCGGCTTTTGTTCCAGAAATCATCTTTAAATGCTTGGTAGTAAGTTGAGAAAAATAGCATCTGATAAGCTTCTTGGGCACAAATCACAAGGCAGTCTGGAAACCTGCCCTTTAGAAGTGTCGGGGATTTCTGTGTGTGTCGTCTGGTGGCAGGAGAGCTGCCTGCTTCACTAGGCGCTGCTTGGCCCTTGCTATCCCTGGCCAGCTTCTCCCAGGGGCTCCCCCAACCCTGCCCATGGCCCAGGACCCCACGTCAGACCCCCGAGAAGGTCAGCCCCTGCCCCAGTGACTCCGCAGCAGGGCCGGTCTCTGGCTGCCCACAGCCCGTGTCCCGCCTGGCCTCAGCCCATCCCTATGGCCCTGCCCGGCCATCGCAGGGCTGTGTCTGACCTGGTTCCCCTCGCTGGGCCTGATCCTGACCCCCACATGCAGGCTCATGTTCCACCTGGCCTCAGCCCATCCCTGGACCCATGGAGGGGCCTGATGCCCTGGGCTGTGGCTGCCCTGTCCTACTACAGAGTTCAGGGTCACATCTCTAGTAAAAATTTAAATCGGAATTATTTTTCAGAAGCTTTTAGCTAGCTCTTACTTAGCACATGTCTTCCCCAACCAGCTGCCTACTTTTACAAAACTGACAGTAATTAGTTTTGAGACCTCTGTCCCCCTCTTGGGTTTGTCTGAAACTAGACAGAGAGAGGAGAGGGGTGGGCAGTGCTGCTGTGTGCGCCGTTTTCCCCGGGGAAAACAGGATTAAAAATGGAGGTTAGCATAATGAAATGCAGCCTCCATAGTCTGAGGCAACAGAACTGCGGGATGGAGAAGACAAGTTGGTGGAGCTAGGGGCATTTATCAACTCCAGATAAGACCTACAGGATACTTTGTCCTCAAATGCAGGATGTGGAAAGCCTCAGCAGGAGGGTTATGGAATGATTGTAGGCTGGCCACCGAAGTGTGATTCTTGTCCCACAGGACTTATCCTGCCTTTGGGGTCTGAGGTTAATCAACATCACTGGTGTGTCTGTGAGACTGAACAGCGTGACTGTCTTGAAACAGGTTTACTGTTTTATGGTTGATTGCTTGGAATTTCTTTTGTTTTGGCGGCTTTTGATTAAAAAATACGTAATAAACGAAATTAAAAATGCATATTCTTTTCTTTAAATGCTAGACTGGCATTTGTTATTTGAGATTTACAATAACAGGTGTGAATGAAAGTCTTTTAACTTACTCTTACTTAGTGACTGTCGTGATTTAACCCCAGCTGGCAACTGAGCACCACGCAGCTGCTTGCTCACTCCCCCCTGGTGGGATGGGGGAGAGGATCAGAAGAGTAAAAGTGAGAAAAATCGCTTTTAATAGGGAAAGCAAAAGCTCCATGCGCAAGCCAAGCAAACCAAGGAATTCATTCACTGCTTCCCATCGGCAGGCAGGTGTTCAGCCATCTCCAGGAAAGCAGGGCTCCATCATGTGTAACGGTGACTTGGGAAGACAAACACCATCAGTCTGAATGTCCCCCCCACTTCCTTCTTCTTCCCCCACCTTTATATGCTGAGCATGACATCATATGGTATGGAATATCCCTTTGGTCAGTTGGGGTCAGCTGTCTCAGCTGTGTCCCCTCCCAACTTCTTGTGCCCCCCCAGCCTCCTCGCTGGTGGGGTGGGGTGAGGAGCAGAAAAGGCCTTGACTCTGTGTCAGCTCTGCTCAGCAGTAATGAAACCATCCCTGTGTTGTCAGCACTGTTTCCAGCACAAATCCAGAACACAGCCCCATAGTAGCTACTGTGAAGAAAATTCCCAGCCAAAACCAGCACAGTGACTAAGCCAGGAGGTTTTAGGACGGTGACAACTATATAGACATAGCCATAGAAATGGGAGGCTGCAAGGGGCATTGACAGCGTTAGTCCAACTTCAGTACCGAGTCAGGATCACGTATAGCTTGTGGCTCTTGTACAGCATACATACATTAAGGCTCTCCATCTCCAAATGTATATGAGTTTGCAAGATACTAATTTGATGCTGGTGGGAAGAATGGTGCTTGTGGAAAGTTATCTGCTTGCTTTTGCTTATTGGGAGAAAGTTGTGAACTAGTAGCCCTTAACACACCGACAAGTGTTTGTTAAAACTTCTGGAGTAGGAGGCTCCACAACATTTGTAAGTAGGCTGCTTCAGATATTAGAATATCAGCAGGAAGAAACTTTTCCTTAATACAATGTTTTTGTTGCAAGTAAAGTACAAGCAACTTACTACAGTGACTTATTTGCACTGCCCTAAACCCTGAATGTGTCCTCTTACTCTGCAGTGTCCCTTGACAAATTTAATGTATCTTTCTCTTTAGTAAAGCTGTGGTATGCTCGATTTTTCAGGTATGCCTATGGAAGCTTACTGAAATATTTTGTATATACTGCTTTATCCTTATAAACTGCTTTATGTTTTTACATTGAGGAATGTGAGCTACATTGACCTCAAGTGCAGAACTTGACTGGAGTTTGCCTTGATCGACCCCCAAATCTTTTGGGGTTTGTGGAAATGGAAAGTTATGGTCAGCAAGCTAGAAAGAACAGAGGGACTAGATACAGGGAGGAAAAAGCTTTCATAAAATTTAAGCTAAGCTTACTAGCCATTCATCTTCCATGCCTTTTTTTTCCTCTAGAACTTTGTAAGATGGACAATTACTTTCACAGTAAGTGCTAGTGAGACAGTTGGTAAAGAGGACAAGCTCTGGCTTGTATCAGATTCTGTGTTTTTGTCTGGTCATTTGTTACGTACAATAAAGGATTCTTCTGTATTTTTTAATATTACAAAGGTGGAAGGAGTAGGGGGTTTGTTTTTAATTGGTAGTTGTTAATTGGTTTCCATGTAGGATATATTGATAGACCAAATCCCAACATAAAATATTTCTTATAGTGCAGCCTTGAACAGTCCTGAAGTGGGTTCTGCCGGTAATACACACACTAAAATGCTGGGTACTGAAAAGTGAAAATAATGTTAATATCAGCAAAATTCCTCTTGCTTGTGGTCCAGATTTCTAGAGATGACACTAGTTCACGGTTAATTTTAAATTATGTAGACTGGTCACGATGGAATTTGCAACACGGAAGGAAGTATGGATATGCTGGATTTGCAGACCTTTTTGGGAAATCCTGAAGAGTATTTACCTGTTTTACTCTGTGCTAGCTTTTCTCATTACAAAACTAATTCATAATCATGTTGTGTTGGGAAGGAAGAGGGGAAACTTGCATCTACTTCATGCAAAAAATAATTATCCGCCGTACGTTTTAGTGAGATGAACTGAATCAATTTTTGCTTCTCTTCTGAAGTCCTCCAGGTGGCAATCTTGCATCAGAGTTAAGCATATAGTGTTTTTTTTCTGGCATTGAGTCTTTTATATGCTGTCCTTGTGATGGCCACAAATGCTTGCTTGGAGCGCTGCAGAGTATACTGCTGTCAGTTGTGAAAATGCTGAATCGCGCACGTAACTTGGACGCAGACTGCTTTCGTAGACTTGTGCAGCCCTAAACTCGGGCGTGGCGGACACAACAGTATACTTATCTCTTTGGTTGGTAGTTATGAAAATAAGCCCATAGACAGCTAGCTATAATGCAGTGGATTAAAAGTTTGTCTATGTAAGTTTATTCAGCAGTAGCATTTCAGCAGGCTGTGGCGCGTGCAGATCTGTTAACCTCCCTGTAAAAATGGCTAAGAAAAGAATTATTTTGGTTACAGACTCCAGTAGTTTTGTGCATCCAGAAAACTTTAATCACATCATTTTGCTGTTGTAGGCACGAATTGTAATGGGACATTTGTTTACTCTCCTTTTGCCTTTTATGGTCTAACTTAAGTAGGAAGCTCATTAATTTTTGCTATTAGATTATCTAGTCTACCCTGATTATGAAACATTTGGTGTGATGCAGTCTGCATTCTTTACCAGACCCAGATTTTATGCTGGGTCTGTAAATAGGTGGGTTTTAAATTGAAGGTTTTTTCTCCTACCTTGTCCTGAAGTAAAGGCTGGTGTTCAAGGTTACCACAGGCTTCAAGCTTTTCTTGCTCCCTTTACTGCTTGAAGAATGTTTTTGTTGAGAAGCAGAGTGATGTGACTTCCTTCGTTAGGGAGTTGGTGGAGCAAGACAGAAAGAGCCAAGGTGCACATGGCGGCTGTGCTGCAAGGAGCAGGCGTGGGGACGGCTGCTCTTGGCTGCTTGAGGGACAGTCACTGTAGTTCAGCACTTGAGTTATGCAGGGTTACAGGCTGGGTCTGGACCTGTGTAAGCTTTGATCGGGTATCATCAAGCTTCCCGGTATATAATCTCCTGTATCTTCAATTCTCTTCTTTTGGTGTCTCGGGGCACTGTAGCCCACTGAGAGGACCGCAAAAAATTGAGTAGCTGTACTTTTGAGCTGCCTAACACATCTCTCCCCACCTTCTGTTGTCCAAAATTTCATGTAAATGTCCACAGCTAACTTGGAGAGGAGGCTTCAGTTATGCAAAGTTTCTAAAAAATAATCAGTAGATGACAATGTACCTTGGGAGGCGCCACCTCATGAAGGAGGGTATTTGAGTTGGCTTAGGGAAATGTTAGTGTTAGTGTTGAAGACTTGGCAGGCAGTACTTGAAGACACCAAATACTTCTCAGATATATTTTTGTATATCTTGAAAGCTGAATGTGAAAAACCAGAAGTCTGTTTAATTCACTTTTGAAGTTGTAGAGGGAAGAATGGAAAAGGTCAAGAAATGTAAAAATTTCAGTTAAGCTGGAATGTTAATTTGGTTGTGCCTAGCGCTTGCTGTTCCTTTCCTTTGTACTTTTAAAATGACTAGCTTTGTAGGGATTTTTGTCTTTAAATGAATTTGATGATTTCACAGTTTTCTTTTTTTAAGAGTTTATCTTTTTATTACCCAGCTGAACAGTTACGTTAATGAGTTTGGTTTGCATTCTGCTTGTGAAGATTAAAGCTGATGGTGAGACTTCATAGTCAATGGCAACATTAGTTTGCAGTTCTGAGAGTTAAAGTGCTCAACAGACTAGTTTTCTATCAGTTTGCAAAGCCAAATGCTAATTAGAGATGTACAGTCTTTCCAGTTAACTCGCTGAGAAATGGGCGCATCAGTTCTGATAACAGAATTTGTCTTTCACGTAGCTCTGCTAGTATCTGCTGCAGACTGTAGCTGGGAACGAAATGACTTTTATGTACAATGTTATACATTGATGTCTAATGAAAAAGAATCTTAAAGAACAAAACCACCGAAATCTCAGCTTACTTCTGTTTTTATTCTTTCTGGATATTAGCTTCTGAGTAAGTTAAATTATGTTGTTAATGGTGTTGTTTATCACCACTGTAAGATTGTTTTTGCGCAAGCTTTTTAGTAGTAACAAGGAAACCTGTAAAAGAGTAATGTAGCTGTTTTGACAATGATAGTCCAACGGATTTGAGTATTTTGGTGTATTCAAAGATAGAGGGGACTGAAAAGTGGAGCCTTTGTGCACAGGAGGGGGCAATGGTGCCTTTGACGCAAGTGCTGGGTGCACCTGCTCCCTCCAGCCTGCCCTGCTCTTTGTTCCTGCTCTTGCCCTGCAGTTTATGGCCTCTTCTGCTCTACTGATGCTTGAGTGCGTGCTATCCTGCTGCAAATCGGACAAGTGAGGTAGCCTGTGGTAAAGCAAACCTTAAAACAACAAAAAAAGGAGGGTAGGAGACAATTTCTGAAGTTAAATTTGCTACCAAAGAAAAGGAACATAAAGCCATTGCCACCGTTGATATATTTTTGCCAGGTAAACCATTCTTATTAAATGTACACCAGAAATGTTATGTGCCCTAGGGTAGTTTGGTAATCCCTCTCTGTTTTGCCTCATCAGTTTGTTTTGGAGCATTTGTGGAAATACGAGACTGTAGCTATAAGAATGGTAAGGAGACATTGCTGTCTGTAATAGTCTGGAGCAAATACAGAGCTGGAAGGGTTACCCTATATCCAGTGAGGAGGTCACTGTTGAATATTTTTAATTTCTAATTAGGATGTTGAACTGAAGTACTTAAGCTGTGGGGCATTTACGTGAGAGCTTCTGATTATTGTTTGTTGAAAGGATCTGTTAATGAAGTGAAGGTGAAGTCAGTTTCTGTTGTGGATAACACTGGAAACCTAATTTAAAGGTTGTATGGCAAATTAAGCTTTGAAGGCTTATAGACAATAATTCTGCAGGAATATTAGCTTTTCTGTTTTTTTTCCCTTAACATAGATGTACATTAAATGCAGCTGAGAGGAGACTAGCTAAGAAAGTCTAGTAAGAGTGAACAGTTTAGGTCACAGTTTCTCATCACTTGTACCTGCTACGGAAGTACCTTATTCAGGTGTGTAGGAGAAATGTCCTGAACTGCTTTTAAGTGACACTTCACTCATCTGTATGTTTGTATCCCAAAGCCATTCTAGTTTGTTCTAGGGAACTGGTGTAAGATGAGAAAACATAGCTACAAGAACTTGAGGAAAAACTGTAGGCATCATAGGCAACAAGATGACTTGTTCCCTGTTCTGAACAGCAAACTACTTGAATTAGAAGTCCAGTTACTAACAAAATTACTTGTTTTCAATCCTGTGCAATTTAGCTTTTTGGTCTCACTTGCTGTTAAGCTGATAGATTCAAATATCCTGCTTGAGGTAGCCTGATTGTTTTTTAAAAAACTTCCTGCTTTAGTGGGAGACTATTTCTGTCCTTGGTAGTTTAATTCCCTGTTCTGCAAGATTGGTTTGCATGAGTAGTTCCATTGACTCCCAGAGGACTCTGCATTCAGGCTCCTCAGCATTGGCACCGATGCATAAACCAGCCTCTGGTTTATGCTAATTTACAACTCAGACTTATTTTAGTCTCCAGCCTTTCTGGGTGTAAAAGTAGCAGTTCCAGACTTGCAGTTTTTGTAGCCTAAGCGTCACTGTGTGTGCCTGATGTTAAACTGAAGTTATTTTAAAGTAAGTGTTATGTCTGTAGTAGCCAAAACAGTCATTATTGAATGCTAAACATGTTTTATGTTCTGTAGTGCCAGTAATTAGCTATTAAAATTCTGTATTGAATATTCTTCAGGCAAAAAATATTAACTAAGCAATTGTTTCATCATTTACTTTGAGAAATATTTTACAACATTGATTTTCATGTTCTGCCTAAAATAGGGGTTGTGACATTTTTGTACTTTCTTTGGAGCTGAGATTGGGAGGTCTTATGGAGCCATGTAATTCTTACGGTATCCCAGGGAAGAAATAAATTGCACAGGATTTGTACTCGAAGCCTTAAGGATGTCTGTTGCCCTTCTTAATGTAATTTGGCTTGTTGTAAATTATACAGATACTGAATATAGTGGCACAATAAGTTTTCTTCTAATATTTTAATTCAGTTACTGCATTTGACATTTCTGTCTGGTTTTTTTTCCCCTAATAGGTGCAGGCAAAACACCGACTTTAGGAGGAGGATTCCACGCCAATCTGGGAAAGGAGTCACGAGCACAAACTCTACAGAATGGTACTTGCAAGCTTTAGTCTTGTTGATGTGACTTTTTTATTAATATGGTTGATTACAATCAATTTTTAGTTTTGAATGTGACCTCAAAACCTCGGCAGGCCTCTCGTTATTCAGTAGACAAGTCTGCCTAGTGCTGATTTTACGTTGCGCTCTCGTTTGGTTGTTATACGTGATTTATGAGGTCAGGTAGCTGGCTGACAAAGGGTAATGGCACCTGACAATACTATCGTAGTTTAAAAGGGCTTTTTCAAGGTTGACATGCCCATTGCACCTTTTTATTATCTGTTAACCTATTGTGGCTTTTTATTTTATCAGTTTTCAGGGTTCTTGAAATGCTTTATGCATGTTTATTTTTAAGTATAATTGTTCAAATGCGTTTGGTTTTATGCAGCATAAGTGTGAGATAATGCATATATTTATGCACACTTCGTAGTAATTATGTGCTTAATACATGACTGTTGAACAGAGAGGGGAAAAAATGGAAAAAAGATTTTAATGTCCAGAGGATATTTAAATAAATATTCTCATTACATGCTACACATTTTAATTGAGATCTACATAATCTATATGCTTTAAAGGGAGTGAATAAAACCAGCTTTTATTCCAGAAACGGAATCATCTTCCTGTTTCAATTGCTGTTACTCATATCAATGGACAGGAGTTGTCATTTTTTGACTAATTAATACTCTTGTCTCATGACTCTTGGAGATGACAGCTGATGGACTGTCATATCAAAGACTCAGAAGCTGACATGTAATTAACCAAGGGACGTAGATGGCTTTTACTGATCTGGTGCTCATTTTTGGGGGATATTTTAGATAAAGGTATTTTCCTAAATTAAAGTCTTATACTTGCAACTCAAACACAGAAAATCTTCGCTGATATTATGCCTGCATAGGTATACAAAGGATAAGATTGATCTGATATTGTATCTCCATAGGTATAGAAAGGTTGAGATTGATCTGGGTTATTGAAATATAGCCAGATTGCTTTACTCAGCGTTATTCAGCTGATTTATATACAGATTGTGTTATATACAGAATGTTTTATTCAGCTGTTTGTACTGAACAGTATTGAGCCCTGCTTGTTTGGCAGAGTAAAGCTTGCACTTTATGTGAGCTAGTTTCAGTGTGAGGCCCAAAGTTACTATCTTCCGAGTTTTAAACATGCCTATATAAAGTGTAACCTGTATAAGCAGTGTAATAAAACTGCTAGAATACCTTTTAAAATTTGTGAAGTTTGTCTTTGGATGAAGGCACTTTAATCAAAATTGTAATTTTGCAGAGGCATTTTAAAAATAAATTGGCTTGTTGTGCATAAGGACTGCCCAGTTCTTTGTCTTTAATTGTAGAAAAGTAAAATGCTGAGGGGAGAAAATGCTGTCTTATTGCTTCTTGGAGTGTTTGAATCCTTCAAAAGCCTTTTTGGTTATGCTGAAAGGTAATCGCAATTAAAGACATTGTAGGCGTTTTTCTGGAATCTAAACATGGTTTCTTTCTTGGATGAGTGTTTGCTGGGGAATATGTCTGAGCATCTTCCTTCCTCACGGCTTTTGTGCGTGGGGGGCCCCCTAATCATACACAGTGATTCTGACTTGGCTAAAGTCTATCAGCATCACATACGAGAAATTATAGTTGCTTTAAATGAAATTATCTCCCAAACAGTTTTGAAACAGGAAAATAATTTGTCTTTTTACCTGTACCTGTCTGAGGCTCTTCACAGGTTTTCTTCTCTTTTTTGTGGCTATCCTTTACATTAGAAAAAAGTATTTGGTCTTTTGATTTCTGTAGCCAACCTGCATTTGTCATGCTGCCAATCTGTCTCTGGGAGAGTTCTTTTCAATGAGCTAAGTGATGTTCTTGCTCAGTCCCAGGCATGACAACAGCAGCTGATATTTCAGGTAGAGCAATTGGTGTTTGAAAGGCTTTTCTTTCTGCTGCTGTATAATGAGCTAGTTGTCTGCTGCATTTAATCACACTTTTAGCTTTACATAGTTTTTAATTGCAAATTGAGCTATGGCAGTGAACTTACAAAATCTCACCCTGTCACTGTGTGCCCATGATCATGGCTTTTTTTTTTTTTTTTTGGTGAAATTATGTTAATATCCATTGTGTTTAGACTTGAAAGTGTAGCAAGGTAAATGAACTTACTTTTTCTTTAAAATATATATAGTATGGTGTTGTTCATTGAGTGAAACTGAAGCGCACTTATAGTTGACTGTATTAAAAATGAACAGTTATCCTTGGAGTGCTGCGCTGTCTGATTAGAAAAAAAGTTCTGAGCTACTTATTTATTTATTTGCTGGTACTACTATGTTTGCATTTCCAAAGTTAACTGAGTTGCAAATGACGTGCTGAAACTAGCTCTGGTTGGGATGCTGGTGATGCGGGTGCAGCACAGCTTGTGAGCACGCTTCAGGAGGCCTATTCCTGCAGTGTGCTGATGGCTCTTACGTCAAGGCTGCGTGCTACCGTCAGTAGTGTAAGCACATGGTTTTCTCCTGTACGGTGCTCTACACAGGCTGTTGCCGAAGGGAGGAACCAGACTCTGGAAAGCAGGGATGGGCGGCGGAGCCCAGATTGCTCTGGAGGTTGTCCCCAGTGTATTTGGGAGCAGATGAGAGCGTGTGTGTGTGTGGTCTGAGAGCGCTGGCAGGTCTCACACTGCGCCTGGTCTGCTTGCCAGCAACCTGCAGGCTTGACATGATGTGGGGAAAAGTCCAGCAACGGAGCAGGGACTTGCTGTTTTTTAAAAAACCACCACCTCCCCCTGCTTTCCCTTCCCTCCTCCATGTAGCTTGGGCCAAATTCTTCCTTGCTGTAATGTCTGTCTTTTCAGGGGAGGTGAAAGGGAGGTGATCTGGGCTCACTGTCTCTTGTTTAATCACTAGCAAAGCAGCTGGGGTTGGCTGAATGTATGATGCTGCTATTTTTTGAGGCTTTTAATGAAAGGATGTTTAGAATTATATGAAAAACAGTTTTTCATTAGAATACCTAAGGTAATAATTTTATATTTTTTTTTCTTTTCCTCCATTCTAAAGTGAAGAAATGCAGAAGTAAAATCTCCCAACAACTGCTCAACAGTTCTAGACTCTTTTACAAAATCATTATTTTGTTCATTGGTGTTTTTATGTGTGTGTGTGTATATATATATATATGCTCTAAACAGAGCCATGGGCAAACCCTGAAGGTTTTATAGTTTCCAGGTTTGTGTAAGAATGTCTAATACACAGAACTAGTCTCCCTTATCACGCATGCCTTTGCTGTATGTTTCCTCGCTATTTATAATGCGGTGGTGCACAGCAGTTCGTAGTCTCTGCCTTTCTTTGCTGAACCAGCTGATGTTTGTGAGTGTTTGTTTGGGAATTGGCTGCTTATAAAAACTGGAGTCTTGTTTACACTTGCTAAAATATTTATGCAGGAAAGACCTAATACTGTTGTATTTGTTCATAATCAGTTTGATTTTCAGTGTGTGGTACTGTGCTAATTCAGTGTGTTAAGCTCCACAAGTTCAACAAGCTCAAGTCCACAAAATGCTTCGTATCTGTTCGTATAGAGCTCATTTTTGTAGTAAAAACCTGCACGTCGATGACATGATGTGAAGAGGTGCTTCAGCTTTGTTTTAAAGGATTTGGCGGAATAGCCAAACAGTACTGTTTTTGTGAGAAAGAAGAATTATGAATAAAATAGTAGCTCAGAGAGGGAACCCTTTGATGAGACTTCTCCCTCTGTTGTCTGAGCCTCTTCAAATTGCTATGGTATTGCCCAACTTTTATGGTTACTGACAGGGCAGAGAGGCAGAGTTCTGTCTCTTTAAATCTCATTTTACAGCTCTGCGCTGCATTACATAATCTCTCTAAATAGCCGGTTTATTCTTGTTTCCTTGCAGGCAATCTGCTCTCACTATATCCATGTCAGAGTCATAGTTACAAGGGAGTTGTTCTTGACTTGGAGCTCTGATACTTTCAATAGTGTTCAGTGGCCAAAAAGAAAAGGGAGCGGGGAAGGAAGGTCAATGGCATGATTATAACTTGAAAGCTTCAGTTGCAGATATTCAAATTTGGTTTAAACTAAGTTTGAAGATTGCAGCTGCATCTAGCTTAATCCAATTTCTGAACTGTTGTGCTGTGTTTTTAATCATTTCTTTAAATGAATGTGTGTGTGCCCTCGGTCCTCTTAAATACCAAAACATAGCTAACAGTATTTTAATGCTAAATGGGAAGGCATTTCTGAAGATGTTCTCTAACGCATTTTTGACTGTTTGCATTTAAACTATTTGCTTAATTCTTCAACCTTCGTTGTCATCACTAATTTCATCTCTGGTTTATTACAAGTGATTATGGAGGGCTCTACTTCCTGCCAGAACTATACAGCGTGGATTAGACCAGGACAGTATATTACACGTGTGAAGAACAGAAGTATCCAAAGAAGAGGAACAGAGAACACTATTTAACAAAACTAAAACAAGGGAGGAGAGGATAGTAGAATCCTAGAATAATTTAGATTGGAAGGGAACTCTGCAGGTCCACACAGTGGCTTTGAAGTTGCATTAAGCTGCTCAGGGCCTTGTGCAGCCGAGCTTTGGGTATGCCCAAGGAAGGATATGATACAGTCTCCCTGGACAACCTGTTCTCTACTGCTTGACCACCATCACTGTGAAGAATTTTTTCCTTGTATCTAGTCAGGGCTTATTGTGATGAAATGTGACTCTTGTCTTTTGTCCTTTTGCTGTGCATCTCTGATGATTCTGGCTCCATCTTCTTCATAACCTCCCACTGAGTAGCTGAAGACACCAATGAGACCTCCCCCTTAGCTTTCTTGTCTTAAGACCGAGCAAATTCAGCTCTTAGCCTCACGCCATGTGCTCCAGTCTCCTAATCATCTTAGCGGCTCTCTGCTGGACTTGCTCCAGTATGTCAATGCCTTGTCCTGTGCAGAGGACCTGTCCTGAACTGGACAAAGTACTCTATAGCCTCACAAGTGCTGAACAGGGGATAATAACAACTTCCCTCAACCTGCTGGCTACAGTCTTAATAATGCAGCTCCAGGATGCAGTTAGCTTTCATCACTGCAGTTGGGTGCTGCTGAGTCATGTTCATCATTTTGTCCATGAGGAATCTAGATCCTTTTCTGCAAAGGTACTCCCTAGCCAAACAGTCCCCAGCCTGTATTACTGCCCTGCAGTTCTTCTGTCCCAGGTGCAGAAAAAGTTGCATTTGCCTTGTTGAACTTCATGAGGTTTCTGTCAGCTCATTTCTGCAGCATCTTAAGATTCCTCTGAATAGCAGCTCTGTCCATCAGTGTATTCACCACTGTCCTGATGTGATCTTGTCTGCAGGCTGGCAAAGGGAGCCTGCTGTCCCATTGTCCATGTTGTTAATGAAAGCACGAAACAGTATTGACTTCAGTATCAATCCCACTTGTAAGTCTGATGGTTAAAGTGTAGACCAGTACCCCTTGAACCTGGCCAGTTTTTCACCCAGCTTGCAGTTCACCTGTCTAGTCTGTATCTCCTCAATTTGACTGCCAGGGTACTAAGGGAGAATGATGAGATGGGATGCGAGAAGAGTAGTGATTACTGTTTACCTTGACTGCAGTGTGGCTTTTGTTGTAGTCAGGCACTATCTGACCTCATTAAATCTGTGCTGGCAGTTCCCGGTAACCTTCTTACCTTTTGTGTGTCTGGAAATGGTTTCCAGGTAGATTTGTTCCATAGCCTTCCAACAGGCTGAAGGGAGGCTGACGCATCTCTAGTGTCCTACTTCCCCCTTTGGAAGAAAAGCCTGACACTTGCCACTTTCTAGTCATAGAGAACCTCCCCTGGTTCCTACAACTTTTTAAAGATGGCAAAGATGCCTCTTTTTCCCAGCTCCCTTAGCACCCTCAGATGCATCCCATCCAGTGCACTTGACTTGCGTATGTAGATTTTGCTTAACTGAGCCCTTGTTCAGTCTTTCTCTACCATGGGTAATGCTTTCTTTCCTTTAAACTCATGTAGAGAGACCCGTGAGACCTGAAGACAAACGTTGCAACAGAGACCAAGGAGACTCATGAGCTGCTATAAGGCCAAGCTGCCTGCTCAACTTCCTGCACATCAATATGGAGTGTCCTTGTGCTTTGGGGAGATTGTACTTGAAGGCTGACCAGTCCTGGCCCCTTTGGCCTTCACAGCAGTAGCTCAAGGGGTCCTGCTTACCACTTCTCTGAACAAACTGAAGCCTGTCCTCTGAAATCCAGGGTTGTCATTATGCTCCCCATCCTCCTCACGCCCCTCAAGATCTTAAACTTTGTCATCTCAGGGTTGCTGTAACCAAGCCTGCTGTCAAACTTTACATTCTCCACCACTTCTTCCTTTCTAGAGAATGGTAGGTATATCACAGTGCTTCTCCTACTTGACCTGTTCCTGACACACTCTAGATGTCTACTATGTTGCTTGTGCCCCACTGTGATTCCCTTCCAGCAGATGCTGTGGTGGTTATAGTTCACCATGAGAACCAGGACATCTTCCTGTTGTCTAAAGAAGGCTTCATCTTCAGGATCAGGTGGTCTATAGGAGGTGCTCATGACAGTGTTTCCTTTGGCCTCACCTCTCATCCAGACCCATTAACTCTTTGTTGGTCTGCTACTTGTTTCCCAGCAGAGCTTCACACGTTCAAGCGGTTCCTTTGTGTATGATGAGTCTCCTGTCACCTTCCCTGTCTGTCCTTGTGGAGCCTGTAACCATCCATCTCATGCCTCCAGTGACGTGAGCTGTTCCACCAGGTATCTGTCACCCCTCAGTGAATTTGTAGTTTTACAGCTGTGCATAGACTTTGAATTCTACCAGATTGTTTCCTTTGCTGGATGCAATCTTTTCTTTGGCTCTTCTTCCTGTATCAACTCCTGTCTCTGGCTTCAATTTCAATAATGAAACTTCTAGGCTAGTCTCTCTTCCATTTTCTTGTCCTTCTTGCCTTCATTTCTGTTGGGATAGAAGCTAATCCTAATCCTCCCATCTCCACCTTTAGTTAGTACCCCATTGGATTTTTCCCTTGTTGTCTTTTAAACTAACCATTGCTTAAAGTTCTCCTTTTTTGGGTTTGTCTTGTATCCTCCTAAATTTCTTTACTTACTAAGGCTTTGAAAGACTTCCTCTTCTAGCCAGACCATTGCTTCAGTTTTTCCCTCTTTGATCTGTCTACTGCCTTGTCCCTTATGAGTCCTTTGTTATCATTAACAACTTCTGTCTCATTCATTTCCTTCATCTTTCCATTTGATGTGTAAACTTTCTCCATCTGTTCTTGAAGGAGGATAAGGGCCATCTTCCCCTTTTCATTTGGGATGATCTTACATATTTTTTGTGTGTGGATGTGTTTTGGTGGTTGTTTCAAGTGCAACCTTTTCCTTTGGTAAACTTCTTTATTCTCAACATACCTCTTCCATCTAGTCCCATGTCATGGCTTGAGCTAGGGTGTGATTCAGCTGGCAAAGTTTAGATGTCTGTGTGAGCTCGTCATCCTGAACTCCTTTCAGGGTCTCTGCATAGAGGCAGACAGACTTAGGGTGTGATTAATTTAATCCGAAAAGAAGTCAAATGACTCATTCTCTTAAGTGTCTGTTTCTCTTCACTTACTGAAAGGAAGTCTAGATTGACTATGCTCATCTCTGACGATAAGGGTGATGAATCTTTTTGGTGATTGCATTTGTGTATCTTCTTATTGACACAGACTTAACATGGCCAAAACTGAACTACTGAATTGTATCCTACTGCTCTGCCTTTTTGCATGGTCAGAAGTTCATGCTTCCTCCCACAGCTTGCCCTCCTCCTGTCTTGTAGATCCATCCTCTCCAGCGTCTGCTAAAACATGGATGTGTCCTAGCCATAACACTCACATATTTATTTCTTGCACAAGTGTCTCTTGACTTTGATTGCTCTTCCTCTCTGATCAGAACATGCTCCAGAGCCAGGAGAGCAGAAAGGTTGTGACCTAAGATGTTAAATCTTTGGTACCTTAACATCTTCATCAAAAAATTTTAAAAGGAATGTTATTTTCCCAACCTGTTTGCCCTTTCACATTTGTGATCGCTGTTACTTATCACATAACAGTTCAACAGGGAACTTTCCTGGTGTTACTAGGCTCTTGTGTTTGTGTTCCAGCTTGCTCTACCTCTGTGCTTCTGAGGCTTGCTTGAGTCTCTGTAGATACAGACTTTCCTGGTCCTCTGCTTTGACCCAGTCTCTGGTAAGTCACAGAATCATAAGCTACAGCTCACATGCTGGAGTCCCTGATGGCTGACCTTCAGGGTATCCCAATAGCTTCCACACCTTTCTCAGAACTTCAGCTTTCAGGGTTTGCAGGCAACTTCACTAATCAACAAAGACTTGAAGAGACAGACAAACCACTTACTTGAGAAAAAACAAACAAAAACCCCTCAGAGGCAGAAAACTCACTCTTTAGCCAGCACAAGTTATTCTAATAATTTGGATAAAAGCAGCAGAAGAATGTATTTCCCTGCCTGTTTCCCTGTTACTCTTGGGGACCCATGGAGTTTGATTCAGAGGCATCTGAGGAGGCCAGGATCCTTCTGGTACTGCAGCTTCTCCTCTAGCACACGGAGAATCTCTTCTTTCTCAGATGGCTGATGAGACCCTGTGCTTCATGATCTCCAGTTATCTTTGTTAAAAGACCACAGCTGATCATCAGCTGATCTGAGACAACCTTTTGGTTATGCATTGATTAATTAGTTCCTACTTGAATTCAGATTTGAAAATTTTTATTGTCTTAAGCCTTGGCCATCTTTGTGTTTTGATAGGGAATGATGAATAAAGTACCTGTCTCAGAGATGCTTTTGATGCACTGCTTGTCCTTACAGTGACAGTATCAGGGGAGAAGAATCCATGTCTCCTTTAATGAGATCTGTTATGTTTCTAATGAAGAGGGTGTGGGATCCTTTAAGTAAAGAGTAGAGGATCTGCTGGAGGTAAGGTAATGGTAGGATTTTGCCAAGAGGCTGATGGACAACTTAAAACCTTGAGCACAGCATCCCACCTGGTTAAAATACACAAGTCGAGCTTTGCTGGTCTTCCTTATTCTGTTCCTGCGTTTGCTTAGCCAGAAAAGGAAAAAAAATGAGAAAAGGGACTTGTAAAATTCCTTGGAGGTATTGGTTCAGTCTGTATATGGACTCACTACAATCTCTGTTGTTACTTTTAATTTTGAAGATTGTCCTTGAAGTTGAAAAAATAAAAAAAAAAAAAAGAAGTCTTAATCAAATGAGTTAACAGATGACTTCTCTTGTCTTAACTAGTAACAAAAAATATTTGCGTGTTTAGCTGCTTTGAATTGGCCTGTTTATGACTCTGGAGTTAAAGGCGTCTTTCATGGTTCCTTTGCTCTGTCTCCTCTCCTCTCTCTTAGTTTATTAGTTGGCTGTGGGCAAGAAACCTGTTGTGCTAGGAAAGCACAAATGTCTGCTTCATTTTGACAAACAAAAGAAGAAATACCTTCTAAAATTCTGCATGCTTGTGAAATTTCTTGCTTGGATATTAAAGTTTTGGCCTCTCATATCTTAAAATTTCTCCCTGTTAACTTTGACAATTTCTATGTGACATAGAGTAGGACAATATATATCATGTCTGTGGAATTCACTGATGGAGATTTATCTCCCTGCAGCCTTGTGTAGATAATTGGAACCTGTCATTTCTCTTGAGAGCAATCCTTTACTTAAAGACAGTTTACCTAGCAGGCTAATGTTTTTTAAAACATTTGCTTTTTATAGTACCATTCACAAGGAGATGAACTTGGATATTAATAAGTCTATGTTCCTTCTTGTACAGCGTGGCAGAAAATAGGCAACTGCCTCTCTCCTCCTTCTTCCTCCCCCTATAGTAATGTCTACAAAATTCTGTGCTAGTAATCTGCCTCTTCTAACAAGCTTCTGAATTAAACCATTTTAGCTCTGGAAGGTTGTTAGACAAGCTTAAAATATACTTCAGGTAACATAGCTTTGGTTTAAGTTCCATGTAGCTGCTGCTCTCTTTTTTGATAACGGAAGATATGTATGCCACTTATATGGCATAGGACTGTCTTTTAAATGTTCAAACGTGAGTTTTGAAGTGTTTTTGTCATTTTACAGGCACTATGGTTCAAAACCTGAGGGGGAGAATGTTATCGCTTTTTAATGCTGTGTTCTCTGATAGCGCCAAGTTCCTTTTTCATGTGTTGAAAGTGCCATCTTGTTTTGCTCTATGAAATAAATTGGAGAACTGGTGATGCGACAGCACGGGGAAGCATTCCCTAAGCCTGAGGGTCTGCAAGTGTGATTAGCTGGTGGAGCTATTGCAGCTTTCTTGGAAAATGGCTTTTCTTAAATAATGGCCACAGCATTAAACTTCTGGACCCTCTATAGGATTAACAAATAACAGAAAAAATTCAGTGCTTGTATACACTTTTTTTATAAGGAAGACTATGATTTATTTGCTTGCATTCTTGCAGACACGCTTGTACTAATTTCACCTGCGCTTTGCAGCTGGACACGAGTTAGCTGTGATCCCAAGCTGCTTTCATCTTATTGGGGCTTATGGTCTTGGAGGAACCAGCATGTGTCTGTTGGTGTGGGATACAGGTGGCATCAGCTCAACCGTGTCTGTGAAAGGACGTGCAGGCATGTTGTATTCCTGTTGTACGGCGGTAACAACACCTGCCCGGGCACATCTGGCACAGTATCTCACAGGCATCCAGCAGTGGCCGAGGGAGCAGCATCAGAGCAGTGCACGTGGTGATGCTTCTCCACAAGATTTTCACCCCATTCCTTGTGCAGAAGTGCATGTGTAGCTTTGATCATCCTCGTTGCCTTCCCAGTCGTGTGATGTGTCCTCCCAGACGGATGAGCACTGCCGTTGCATACAGTGTTCAAAAGTCACTCAGGCAAAGACTTTGGCTCCTGCTCAATGCCACTGTGACAGCAGCCTTCCTCAGGCAAATACAGTACACTGGCGAAAGACCCAAATGTAAATGTAGGTATTAGACACAAAGGAATAGAAACTACAGGGTTCTGTACCAGGTATGAAATTTGTGTTCTGTGGGAGGGTCTGATGTCCAATACAGCCACACTGGCACATGCATCAGCAGACTGATCTATGCCAACCTCCTGCTCAAAAAAAGAAACCAACAAAAAACTCAAAACCAAACCCTGGTCCCAGCCTGAACCAGAACAACTCTGTGCACACATGCAAGTTATTTTTAACCTGGATGATTGCTGTGCTGGGATTTGCTGTGCTCCCAGTAGGTAGTTGTGTCAGCCCATAGAGCTGACGTGCTGCGGCATGCAGGTGGGAACGAGGTGGTGTGTAAAGGGTTGGGAACTCTTTCTAGTGGTATGGCCATTAGAGGCCTTTGTCTGATAGAGCTGCAGCTCTGGAGTCCAGTTCCACAATAAGCATCTCTAACAGCAAAGCCAGTTTGATCCCTGCCTTTCCCATCCCTCAGCTGCCCTTTCCCATTCCCCTCATCCAAATATGCTGGGCTTTAGCTTGGACAATGTGTCTGTTTACTGGAGCAGTGAAAAGATCTGGGTTTCACAAGTAAAATAAAAAGAGAACCAACCCTTTTTTTTCTTTTCCTATTTCCCTTTGATCATTTCACTCCTCCACATGCCACCACAGAGTGGAGGAGGGAATGGATGACGTAGAGATGAGCAGGAGCCTCTTCAACCAGCTTTGCAGCAGGAGAGGCTGAATGCAGGACGGCGTTGTGAGCTTCTCCCTCACTCTTTTTTTTAAATATATTTGTAACCCACTGTCCTGTTACGTTCAGCCCTGCACAGTCAAAGTGAAGGAAAGTGTTTTCTGTTCTTTTGGCTTGACTTAATATGAGTGGGAAGCTTTTTAGAAATGTTCTGTTCATTGACTGCTGCTAGCAGATGGATGCTCTCTGCTTGAAGTGCCTCAGGCCTTTATATCTTTCGTTTTCTCCCCCTGCCGCCTCCCAGCACACACCCTGGAGTGCGCAGGCTGTGCTAATTTAGTCGCAACTTAAAAAGGAGTGATGAAGAAGAAATGCTCAACTCTAATAGAATTCATGTCGCTCGTGACGTCTTTAGGGAGTACTTTTTCGTTTCAGGATCCCTAAGGATTTTTCCAGCAACGTGTATTAAGATGTTTTGCAATACTTCCCTGGAACAGCAGTAAAATTCTTAATTCATTAGGACCAAAATGCTAATTCTGTTTATATAGTAATCAATTCAGAATATACAGCATACATGCCATCCAGTTTGATTTTTCAAGTGATTTTAATAACCTAGGCTTGACTGTTTCTAATTCTGAGGTGGCCTTTCATCTGCATGAACTATAAACCAAACTTTGAAACAAATAGTTCATTAACCTATTATGTTAAAACATTTGAACCAGCTCCTGAATTTTACTAAACTGGCTATTGCTATGTCGAGGTCTTTCCCCACTTACCGACACAAGTTGGCTGATGCTCTGAGGAGTTTGATTTGTTTTTTAACAGAATTACAAAATGTTACTATTTACTGATCCAAATTGGATGTATTTTTAACTGAAAAAATTCCAAACTATACACAACGAGGATTAAAATCTGTTCTTCTATGCTGATGACTGTATGACTTAAAAATATTGTCCAGCTAAGATCACCAGGTGGTGCTGTTACACACCGCTTAAAACACTTTTTGAAAATAAGTTTAAATTCTGCCATTGTCATAGTTATTCAACTGTAATTTCATGGGAGGAGTGGTGAGAGAGAATTTCTTTCTTTAATCACGTCTTTAAAGTAGAGCTTTTCCTGAAAATTTTGGGTTTGCTCTTCTGCTAGCTGCTCAGAGTGGAATTTCCCACACATAGTTTATGGCCATCTCTGATGTAAAAATGGTACATGGGATAATTTAGGAGGTTGGATGCTGGGTGTGTGGGACTACATCTGGGCTGCAGCCTATGTGATTCCTTCTCAGGCAATGAGTTCATGAAGGCTCTCATTAAGTCATGAGGGAGGGTAACATGCAGGTACTGCATGTTTTATCACAGATGAAGGTTGAAGAGTGATGTCTCCTCATAAGCTGAACATAACCTGTTTCCTGAATGACATTTAATTTAACCTTGCGAGTTTTGAAGGGCAGGAACTCCAGCCTGCTCTGGAAGGAGGCTCCTTACAAAAAAAAATCCAGGCTCCTAATACATAGCGTCTTTTTAATGTCTTCAATAAATGTAATGCTCTTCCTCTTATTTAAAAAATTTTAGATCATGCATATAAAATAAAGTAATTTTTTCCCTGTACTGTTGTTCAGTAATTAGAGTTGTAAAGAAAAGTTACTTTTTTCCTAAGGCTTTGCAGAACTGGCTATTTATGGATAAACTGTGGAATGGGAAATCATGAGTTTAAAGTTGCAAACTGTTCCTTTAGATGAAGATTTTTTTCCGCTCTTTATTCTCAAATAACTGTATCATTTTGGACAACAAAGACAACTAAGTACTAGTCTGCATAGACTAAACCTGAGTACTGTCAACGATGCAGGCAGAAATGAAGGAAATTTAAGTAATTGCAGGAGGGGGGAAGAGCTATCAAATGCATACCTCTCCTGAAGGCGTTATTGTTGCTATCATTTTAGACGTCATTCCCTACACTGAGAATGTAACACTTGAAAAATGAATTATATTGTTTTCTACATAATGATTTTTTTTTTTTAAACTTTGTTTTCTAATAGAAGTTAGAAGCAAATGACACTTAGAAAGTAGAGACAGAAGTACAGCACGGTCTCCTCTGACCCAGGCTCCAGTGGGGTAAGGACTGCCAGCAGTGTGGGAAGGAGTTGGGTTCAGCATGCTTCAACTTGTGTTTCAGCTATGCTGTTTAGACCTACTCTGGATGTCAGCGGGAGCTGTGTTTGCTTGGCATTATTGTTTGGGATCCCAAATATGTACCTAGAAGTCTGGCTTTAATCACCTAGATTTAAAGCCTTCATGCTGTTATAACAAAGCTGTCCCAAACAAACACAGTGTAAATTAAGTGAAAAGGTAATTGATTGCTTAGCGGCTTAAAGTCAGTACAGAGGATTCCTGCATTTTCAACCCAAAGAGGCTTCTCTTAAGTTTGAACAATAGAAAAATCAAACATGAATCTTTCTTCAAAGAAAGGTCATTAGCACTGAATGCAACAAAACAAGTGGCTAATTATAGTCAAATATGTGATTCCCTAAGAAATTATATTATGCTAATGAGCATATAGAAGATTTTTTAATAAAAACAATTAGGAATGGGGTTTTCAGAAGAAAGCAGTATAGTCTTCCTTTATGTGCTTTAAAACCACACAGTTGATTAGTAGTACTTTTGGATAGTATATTATGAAACGCATAACATTAAGAAAGCAGTTTAGGATCATAGTTCCAGTTTCCAGGGGTATACACAGAGCTGGGTTCTAGTACAGGCGTTAAACACACACATGTTCTCCTGTATGATTGTCATTCATCAGAGAGAATGTATACGAATAGTATTTACATTGTACCTTAAAAATGCTATTTGACTGCTTTTCTAAATCAATATTCAGGGAAAGCATTCCATACATTTTTACAGTAGCCATCATGAACTTAATATTGCTACAAAGGGAGCTGTGTAAGGTTCAGTAGTTTGCACTTTGCTTTGTAGTCCATTTAGGATGAATTTCTGAGAATGAGTTGCTCTCTAAACGCTCATCATTAGGTCTGGGCTGAGGGTTTTTTTGGTAGCAGGATAGAACATACTGAACCCAAAGGTCGCTTGTTTCCTGTCCTTGCAAAATTGATTTGTAAGATACAGCCATCTTCCATGTTCTTCCTTTTTAGAAAGCATGGCGTTGTTTTGCCTAAAAGGGAGATACAAACACTGCAGAGTCTCCAGCCACGCTATTATGGGTATAGCACGGGTGCTAAAGCATGGGTGCTCATCCTTAGCAGTTGTCCTGGTACTTACTTTCAGGGTTTTGCAGAGCTGCTTGATGCAGAAAGGCATTTCTGTTTCCTTTGGGCATGTGTCCATATATATGCAAGCTTAGACAGATGCACAGAAATCCTTTTACATGGGAAAAGGCACTTTCTAAATCAGGTTAGGAGATTGATGTCTTTGCTCATGGAATATGTATAGTGCATGTTTTGAGGGAGTACATGAACAGCTGTAAACTTCTACTTCCAAACTCTTTGTAGCATCTTAGACAAATCGGGAGTTGCATGTTGCTGCTGAACTGCTCTCAAAGCCTGCTGCTGCTGTACTTTTGCCAGTGCTTGTCTCGCTTCCCTTCCTTGCTCTGGCTGATGCCTGTAGACTACTGTCCACTTTCTCTTTTTTCCTTGGTTTGTGGCTTAGCACAAAATTTGAGGAGCATTGGGAGCTGGTGCAAGGCGTGGTGGTGGGATAGAAGGGGAATGTGGGGTTTCCCCTTTCAACTGACACAGGTAACTTCATCCTCTGATGTTTTACCTGATTTGTCATAAAAGAGGAAAGTAGATTTCTTCTAATCGCTAAAGGATTAGGAAAATGCTCTTACAAAATACAAATGATGAAAAGTAGAGCCCCAGCTGCTCCAGTTGCACCTAGTCTTCAGGCTGAGGTTTTTGTGTGTTGTCTCTCCTGTTTCTTACCCTCGGTTTGCTGTGGAGTGAGAAGGGGAAAGCAGGCTTTATATGAAGAAGCAGTAAATCAGTAATAGCGCTTAATTTATCATTCACTCCTCTCTAACTACCAGCCTCCATTTTAAGTGTGAGATGAATCCTCAGTATCTGCTAATCCAAATTCAACCTCATTTCCGAAGGTGAGCACAGCTATCTTCCTATAGTCAGCAAATCAGCATCTGTAAATGAGGGAGATTTTAGAGGGGTTGCCTTATTATTCTGAGCCCCATGCAGCTTGCCAAATCCAAGCAGGTGTTATGTTTGCTTACTTCCATGGCCGTGAAAGCTCTGTGAGCTCAGGGAAATAGCTAGAAATAAAATTACTGAATGTCAGCTGAAATCTTGTAAGTGATTTCATAGCAGTACTAATGTGGGTGAATAGCTTTGCAAATACAGTCCCTTTCCACCTTAAAAAATATATATATTTCTATATCTAAAGGCTTCTTTCTTTTGGGGGATGTAAGGTGGGGAAATAATCTGACATTTTTAGCTGCGTGAAATCTTTGGTTTTAAGCTTAAATACAAGGAAAATAATTTAAAGGATATTTAAGGGATAAAAATTATTTATCGCTTGCTTAGTGATACTGCGGGAAAATGTGTATCTTGAGACTATTCAAAATCATCTCAAAGTAGATTTAGAAACTATGGTTCCTAACATGCACTAGAAAAAAAAAAATGCCGCTTCTGGTTCAAGCTGAATCAGTCCTTGAGCATGTCAAGAAAGAATACCACTTTTCAAGTGATTTTTGGAACAAATCCAGGGTGCTTGTGAGGTGACGTTTGTTGTCTGAGTGGTCTGTGTTATTCCAGCTGGCCCTATACTAAAAGTTAACTCTTGCTTGCTTCCAGCTTCTCTCTTGAGAGCAAATGGGTATCTGTAGCTTTGGTCAAAATAAAGTTGTTAGACAACCTGTGGATCATAAATATGATATACTTCGGTCTCTTTCCATTCTTGGTCCATGGTGAGTCTACCGTGCATAAATGGCAGATGGTCTCCTCAAGGATGGTTTGTACCCTATTTCAGATCCTGGACAAGTGGGTATAGAAATAATGTTCTTTCTGAAGGATTACAGTGGTGCTCACATGCTCTTTTTGCCATTGACTAGGCAGTTTTCCTACTGTATGTGTGGGTAGTTTTGTTCCCCCCCCAACTCTGCTCTTTACTTTTTGATCTGACATATACAACAAATTCGAGATCATTGCAGTGTTTGATCCCAGCTTTAAGAAGAAAAGGAAACTTGATGTCGATCAAGGTCTTTAACACGCAGAAATAAAGCTTTGAGGTTGTTTTGGATTTCTGAGAAACATTGATTTGTTGTGCCAGGAAGGCCAAATTGTGGGATTACAGTGACACTGAATATTAAATACCAAATATAATCCTAAGAAAACTTCAGCGGAAGATGAAGATGAACATAAGGAAGGGAGTGCAAGTGGTGACATGGAAACAAAAATAAAGTTCTTCAAAGAGTACGTTTGGAGTGGTTTGTCTCCTCTGCATCTCGCAGCAGAAGTGAAGAACTGCCACCTGCCTCTGTGGTTCAACGCAGAGAATCGTGTGTGGTTTTTCGTCTCCTCCAGACATACTTGCTCACTATTAAGCTAAGAAGAAGGATCCTTATGTCAGATATCCATTCCTGATTTAGCCTGTGGAAAGCATAAAAGGGAGACAACATAATAACAGCCACTTGGAACAAAATGTTGTTGAAGTTTGAGTGCTGTGATCTCAAAATGATAAGAGGCACAGTTACCAGAAGCTAAAACCACAATTGATTTGGGGCCCTCAGAAATGTTTGGTTGTGCCAAGTTCAGCTTCATAGGAGCATGGTTTTCAATAGAAGTTGAGTATTTAGGATAATGAAAGCTGGATTAAACAAAGCGGCACCCACACTTCTTGTTATATGATAATGTTGTAGGATGGCATTTGACCATACAGGAATGTTAACTTCAGTGTGTCCTGTCGCTACAGCCATGGATATGTGGACGTAAGGTCATCTTGCACAAAGCTAGGCAGAATTTTATCTGCCTATCTGCTTTACCTAACACTCTAGAGTAAAATACAAAAGGTAGGAAGGAGGAAGGGCCAGATTGTAATTGTTTTGCAGAGGAAAAGCATGGTCCTTGAGGTTGATTAATGTAGCGGTAGAACTTCTGAGGCCTTCAGTCAGGAGCTGCTTGTAGCATAAACAGGTCTGAGGCAGGCAGTTGATTGAAGTGTTTGAAGTGTTTGTTTATTCTTGTGGATCTTAAGAGGTCAGTAAATAGAATTTACTCTATGGACTCTATCAAAGCAGTATGTTAGTTAGGTTCAAGATGATGCTGATGTTAAGCGATTCCTTAGGGCACCTTCCTTGATTGCAGGTCCACAAAGTCAAAGAGGACAACAGTAAAAACTCATTTTGGTGTTTACAGCACCTGCCTAATTGAAACTCTGAGGCAGGTTGTGTTTTCTAGCCAACTTATTTAAAAAAAGAGATTTTCCAAACACTGTCACTAACCAGAAAAATGCTATAAAATTGAGACCTGTCTGTAGTCAGACTCAAACAATATTAAATTCAGACAGTTCTTATACCAATTGTGAGAATAATCTATTTCTGGAGTAGGTTGCAATTAATATTCTTCCTTGTGTTGAACACCAGCATCTACTCTGTAGGAGCAGTGACAGTATCAGGGGAGAAGAATCCATGTCTCCTTTAATGAGATCCGTTAGGTTGCTGCATAGCAATCATCACATAAATCCACTGATTTCTGTTTAAGTCTTTAGTCAGTATGTTCTCTGGTAGCTATTTTTCACCATGCCATATTACCTAGGGGAAAATGAATTAATAATGCATCCAGTCTTGGATATGTATGTTTAATGGATGATCACACATCCTATCTTGGAGTCATACTGCACAGAAAAAACCCTGTTGTAATTGATCTTTGAGGTGTAGCATGTAAAGAACAGAAAAATGTAATTGTGCTTACCCGAAATTTTCTTTAACTACTAAGGACAAGCACACTGGAGGCAAGTGGATCATCTAGAGAAGAGCAAAGGAAGTTGGTATCTAAAGATTTTGTTATGGACAAAATTTCTCAGACTTTGTTACACGATCAAGTGTTGAGTTTTTTGGTGGGGTGTTTTGTTGTGTTGTTTTGGTTTTTTTTTCCTCCTCCCAAAGTGTTGTTAATACAATATTTTATTTAGGAGAACTAGAATGGATTGGTGACTATGGAAAAAAAAAATCAAGAGGCAGGAACTTGAGTAGGTAGATCTTTGCTGTCCAGGTCAGGTTGGTCTGTCTGGTTGACACTGGGTCTGTATCGTTCCCCTGCCAAAGTGCGAGCAGGCTGGAAGGGTGTTGTACCGAGCCAGCGGAGATGGCTACTTGGGGAGGAAAGGGTAGGGGGATTTTTTCCCCTGTTCTGTACATTCAGAATACAGAATGATTCTGTCATACAAAGCAGCCTCTCTCTTACACTTTACAGTTTTGCAAAAGCATAAGAATTTACTTTAACCTAGTAAATTATCTTAGCCCATTTTTCTTATATGGGTTCATTCCATATCATGCATCTTTTTTTGCGTTTTGCCCTTCCTGGATTCATATGTTCCAAGCAGTGGGGATTTCCACCAGTTCCCTTGGGAAACTATTATGAGATCCAATGAGTTTTGTTGTAAGTTCCCGTTAACATGGTGCTTACTTTTTCCTTTAATTTCACATTACTAGTCCTTAGGCATGAACTCACGCTTATATCTATTTATGGCTTAAACTTCCATTGTCTTCCAGAAATCTAGTGATCTTCTGCTCTTCTCTTAACAAATCATGTTTGGTAATTTGGTGAAGGCTATAAGTTTGATCTCTGAATCTTTAAACATCCACCCTGTGTTCCCCCGCTGTGCTCTCCATCTTTAATTCTAGGGTGATTAGGGTTCCTGAGGAGGAAAGCAAAGTCTAGTGAGAATTCCCTCCTCCCAGAGAAGTTGCTGGTGACATCCTATATGTAAAGAGTAGCTTCATATAAATGGAAGAGATCACATACATACAGATAGATATTATTCAAATATGCCAAATATTTTGTAAGAGGGCCACGTTGGCTCTGTAGAAATACATAGACGACATTGTAATTTTAATTCTTTACTGTAACAGTCTGTACGTCTGACTTATATAAATGTTATTGTTTAAAGAAATATAAGGCTGTTCCTGAAATATGTGCATTCTCTCTTTAAACATAAATCTCCTTTCAACTCCAAGCCGAAGTAGATAGCACA
The DNA here is from genome assembly GCA_009819775.1 of Phoenicopterus ruber ruber. NCBI lineage: Eukaryota > Metazoa > Chordata > Aves > Phoenicopteriformes > Phoenicopteridae > Phoenicopterus > Phoenicopterus ruber. The sequence goes on from CM020219.1 coordinate 9,348,205, forward strand.
AGAGACTGGCTTGATAAATAGCATCACTGATTCACTACATTGTTTAGCTGAGATTTGTGGCAACCTTCACTTATTTTTAGTTTAAAAGGAAGGAAATGCAAAGTTGAGGCTGAAGCGCTGTCCGTAACTACTTCCATCGTCTGTGGGCAGTACACAGATAAAATTATCAGGGGCAATTGTAGCTCTGATCTAAATAGGCCTTTTGTAGTGGTAAAGCAGAGCAGCCCCCTCAGATTCATACTCCTTCCTTGTTATCTGTAGCTGATGGACTCAGCTGCCAGGGACAAACTAAGGGCAGAATTTCATTCTTTAGCTGCAGGCTGGATAAAGATTGATGCTCTCTTACCTAACTGCCAGGTTTCTTATCCCTTCCGAATAAAGGAAGAAGTATTTGACCGCTCTTGTCAGCTTCATATAAAAATACTTTAAATAAGTATTAACCTAATACAATCTTTCTTGCTTTTGTAACGGCTCTGTGCCTTTCCCAGCTTGATTTTGCTTCTTCTCTCTTTCTGCTTCCATTTTTAGATCATGTTTTATCTCTTATCCCTTTGATATCTTTAATAACTGCCTCTTTTTCTTCACCCCCCTCAACTACTTCTCTCTGCATCCTTTTTTCCCTTGATGCCTTCTCACCATATTTCCATTTTTTGAGATCATTTAAGAAATTTGCCAATTAGTTGATATTTATGAGATTTTTACTTTTGGAATTACTGTGTAATACATCTTCTTTGACTGTCAATCGGGTAAGGTCTGGATGGTGACAGAGTGCCTTTTGTTAGTTTTGCACGTAGAATTAGAGGGGGAGAGGAAAGGGGGGGGGGGAAGGAAAACCACCCCAAACCAGAACCCAAAAGTAGCTTTGGGCTTATAGGCTTTTTTAGTCCTGAAGAAGCAGCAGCAACCTTAAGCAAGTACAGGTTGAGAGCAGAGCAGGTATTAGTCTCTGTCAATAAGGTCTTTCCTGCCTACGCAGTCAGATGATGGAGAGTGGGAATAACTTACCACTAACAGTTGTATTTTGACAGAACAACTGGCATGCAGAGGAGCAGGGCTGAACTCTAGGGGAGGAAAATGGTTGTGCACGTGTCTGAGGACAAGTAAATTCTCAGACATATTATAAAAGGTAAGTATTAATGGTGGACAAGAAAAGTAGGGAAGGTTCACAGAGATACGCAGGAGCCTCTTGGCAGGAAAAGGGAAAGGCTGGACTGGCTTTTATAGCAGGGAAGGTGGATTAAACAGGAAGATTTTTTTATTATTATTATTTTTTTAAACAATCTTAGTATGCGTGACCTTAGCTAATAGTTGCTGCAGTGCAGCTGAGAAGCACTAATTGTTCAGCTGCAGTAACTCAATTACTTCTGCTCTTGTCCCAGTCCCCTTGGTCTCAGTGGTAGTTGTGGCCAGGGGCTACCTTCAGCTCCTGCATTCTCCTCGTCCGTGGGAAGCACCTCGACTCCCGGGGCTCCCGCCTGCTTCCATGGTGTCTGCAAGACCCTGAAAAATGGCTCCTGTCAGTTTTCACTCTTCTTTGCCTTGCAAAAGCCCTGATCTGCAGGGAAAGCACTAGAACTTGCTGTCAGTGAGGAGATAACATTGCACTGATTTATATGCTGTTCGCATCTGTAAAGTTTTCCATTGCAGCAATGGATCCTTTTGTGTTGAGTCTTCATTTTTGTTTTGTTTTAAAGATTCTGATAACTTTTACCAATAGGCAACAGATTTTTTTTTTTCCTATATTGTGCTGTGTTCTTGAATTTTTCTAGCTGTGTAGATTGATGACAGTTGCTTGTTAGCTTTTTGCTTTGTAGGTATGAAACAAGTTCTGATCTCCCTAATAATGCTAGAATTACGGGTTTTTAAAACTTTTAAAAAGTGATATTTTCAAAACTGACAGATTATGTCATGAGCAAATCTTTTTTTTTTTTTTTTTTTTCCCCCTTGCAGTGATGTAGAAATGATTTTGGATGGTTGAAGGTAGTGCTTGGATCAGCAGTAATGCTGTGTGACAGCAGAAATGTTTCATTTCTTGTTGTGACAAGAGTAACAATTGGTAATTGATAAGTGTGGGGAAAAAGCTTTACATGTATATAGATATAGAAAAATCTCTAAGAATAACTGTCATTTAAAATGTAATTTAAAAAAAATAAATCACTGTCCAAACAAAACAGAGGAAGATTAAAGCAAAGCCTAACTGGTGGTGCTTTCAGAAGGAAATCCTGCATGCTCAAAAGCTACCACTGCCCAAAAGTTCTTGGTATCTTAAATTTTTCTTTCTAATTCCCTTGATGTCAGATAGGTAAGGACTATGCTACATTAATCATACATGTGCTCACAGTTCTTGCCAGTAGTGCAGCCTTCCAGCTGTTTCGACTTTGAAACAGCTGCAAATCTTACGTGAGTAAAAAATGCAGTTGACAAAACTTTTGGAATTAAAAAAGTCCGTAATTGCCTGCTTCCAAAATTAATCTTAAACGACCTGAAGCATTCTAATATACAAACAACTAACGAACATGTTAGCATTTGTTTAAACTGTGATAAGTCAGACTTTTGAGTAAGCACACTTGTATGAGACGAGCGGTGAGGGCTGGGAGCAGTAGCAGGGAAGCAGGAGGAAGCGTAGGGATAGTGTGTACTTTTCTCTTTGACCCATTTAGGCTGCAGTCTCACATTTGCTTTAAGTCGATCCACGTGTACGCTGCTGCTGACAGCATTTCTCCTCACCCCAGCCACGTTCTGCCGCCGTTAGGGCTTGGGAGGCTGCTTGTTGAGTTATATGAGGGAACTGGTCCAAATGAAAATTTAACTTTTTGTTGTTTGGGCTGATTTTGAGCAGAGCAAGTTCCCTCATCTGTAAGAGCGTGCAGCCATGTAAATGTCGTGCTGGAGGTGGGAACACTGTCTGCAGCAATAGCTTGGGCTTTCACTTGACTTAGAACAGTCATGATCCCATACCTGCACATGCTAGTGAATCAACAGACTGGGTTGTTTGTGTGGTGTGGTTTTTTGTGGTGTTTTTTTTTTTTTTTTTTTTTATGTCAGCATTGACTGTGGTTTTCCAACTTTTGACACCAGAAGTGAAGTTCAGTAAGAAGTTCTTCATTAGCAAGAAGTTCTTTAGCTGTATTAAAAAAAAAAATTAAGCAAGGATAAGAAGCAAGCAAGCCGCTGTCTAAGGATGATGGGACAAGATTAGCAATAGGTTAGGTGCAGCCCATGAATAAACCGTATGGATTCTAGTCTGTTGCTGTTGAAGCAGGGGTAGCAGTTAGATGGACAATGGAACGAAATGGCAGCAGTAGAAGTACCACCTGCGAGGGAAGCAGAGTTCCACGAACTGAATGCAAAAAGTCAGAGGAACCACTTAAAATGCTGAATTTTTCAGAGCGGGTAAGGCAAATTAATTCAAATGGCCAGTTGCTGTTTATGCAAAGAGGCTGCCCTTGTGGGAGTGGTATCATATAATCAGGGAATGGAAAAAGTGCTTGAGGAGGGGGGTGGGGGAAGTTACGTGGGCGCTTTGCAGGCCTGCTTTGGCATTAATGGAATACAAGGGCCAATTTTGAGGGAGTGAATACTTAAGTACAAATAAGTGCTGAGAAGAGATGTTAACAGCAGATTTTCTAGGTGAAAGAAAAGTAGCTTAGTATCAAATATTTAAGAAGTGGTTGGAGTAGTGACCACTATCTGGATTTTTAAGCCATTAATCTTAAAGATGCATGCTAGTTCTCTTTAGCTGAATGACTGAATGAACATTTGACATGCAATGGAAGGGCTTTACCAGGAGAGATGGGGAGCTGCACCTGGTAGTTGGGGTGCTCTCATGGGAGGCAAAACGGATGGGTTGGATTGTTGTCAGCAGGCGGAGAAATTGAATACAGGTCTCTGTGCCGAGATAGTCTGGTTCTGGCCCTAAGAAGATAAAGTGGAGGCATCAATCCTTCAGTAAACAGCTCTGGATTAAGTCTTTTTTTATTTCACAAGGTTATTTTTAACAAAGATCAGTTCACTGATTTGGTTTTCCATGCATCCCCACAAACAGTTGTGCTGGTGCAGCTGGTGGAATATCACGGGGAAAGGGCCAGGAACTGTTTTACTCTGCTGAGATAACAGGAACAGAGCGTACCCTCGGGCAGTCCCCGGAGCAGGTCTGCCAGGTGACACAGGCACGGGGATGCACCAGTCGGATGGGGGCCAAGCGTGCACGGACTCGGGGCTGCTCAGCCCTGGGACTGACATGTCCCGTGGAGGAACTGGGGAGTTCTCGTGGGGCAGAGCACAGGTCTGGGGATTTGGGGTGCACCCACAGTTAGATGGTGGCGAAGCGGGGATTTGGGGCTAGGCTGAAGTTAGGCAGAGCGTGGGAATGAGTCCAGCATCGCTTTCCTCATAGGCAATTAGGTGTTACGGGGCATAACTCTTAGCCATCCTTAATAAAACTAAAGTTGTTATTGTGCTGGGTCAGCACTGCTGTAATGCCCTACTGTGCTGCTACTTTTACTGTTCATTGGCCTTTTTCATTACAGGCTCCCAGAGATAAAGCTCCTTCTCACTCACGGGATTGTGCGCATTGCTGGAAATGCTGGGTGTGATCGCTGCAACCGTTGCCCGGTTTCCTCCCTGCTGCCCCCCATTCTTTGGGCTTTAAATGTTTTCTTGCCTTTGATCATGGGGCTCTACCCTTGTAAAGTCTTCTGGGACCAGCCTTCGTAAGAGTAGCCCTACTGATGTTCCTGGACTTTCTCCATTGTGGCTTTGTTTGTTTGTTTTACTTATTTGTAATACAAATAACATAGAAGCCTGGCATGGAGCAAAGAGCAGGAAATTCATTCAGGCTTTGAGCTGGGACTTGCTGAAATTGAAAGATATGACAAAGCACGCAGGGATACCCACACATAAAAACTGCTCTTTTCCCCTTTTCGGGAGTTCTTTTGGGGAGCTTTTTTCAAATAAAGAAAAGGAGTGAAAAACCAAATGTAGAATAAAATCTGCACATAAAATTCAGTCAGTAAAGTTATTCAAATTCTGGAAATGAATACCCAAGCAAAAACCATCCAAAATGTTTCCTTTAATAGAATCTAGTGTTTGTTGCCATAACAATCCTTTTTGCAAAGAAAGGATTAGTGCTGTTAACATGACTCCATTGCCCAATTCAGGTACTGCTAGCTTCCAGGGCCCCTCCAGCAAATTGCAGAAGGGGGGGAAAATCTATATGCCTGGATTTTGATGATGCAGTTTAGTATCGTAATAACAATTCATTTAAGCTCTGGCTGTGTACTGCCTGTTATTTCCCTGGAAACTTATGCTTTGTACTGAAAAGTACTACTTGGAAATAGCAGTGTTACAGCCTCTGTCAGTCTGAGGGGAGGGTTGCAGATGAGCAAGCAGAAGCCAGATGAGAGTAATACATAGCCGTAGCTGCTTGACATTACTGACTTTTAAGGGATCCAAAAAAAGGTATGATTCCTCTTGAATAGTGGAAGAGAACAAGATGTTTCTGTAGTAATGAGATCATAAAAGAAAGAAAATTGCTTGTAAAGAATGGGTCTGATTTCCCCCCTTTTTCTATTTTGCTCCTATTACAACTTAAGCTGCAGTTTTGCTATCAACTGCCTCTTGTGTAAGCATTTAATATTATGAAGGTTTTCTGCAAATCTATTTTGTGACAGTGATTTCTAGCCTACACATTTTTGTTTGGTAATAACCACTGTTTCCGTCATCAAAAGAATAGAAATTGTCTGAAATAAAAGGATAGTAGCATTCAGCGGTCCTATCTGAACTTGTCAGTTCAGGTCTTATGTGCCAGTTCAAAGCATCGAGGTTGGCATCGGTTGAGAAGATGATGGTGTTTCTTTCAGCATGCTGGGAGTAGATGGGTAGAAACACTTTTTTTTTAGTAGGCTTGGAACTAAAAACTGAAAAGGGCCTTTTGTTTTTAGATGCAGATTCGGGAGCGTGATAAACTTTACTACTTGGTAGCCTGGGAACTTGATTTTGTCTGTTGCTTACTGAAGTGCAAGCTTTTTTCTCTCTCTACTCTCCCTGCCTCCCCCTCCACCCCGATGGTATGATGAGCCTTTGAGAAATAAATGGGAACTGCCTGGTATGTGTCCTATATGTCGCAAAATTTCTGTAGTTTCTTGGCTTTTGTTCTTTTGCTCTTTAAAGTAGAACAATTTTACTGTTTTACTGGTGAGGGAAGGGGGAGGATTTTTGTAACCTTGCTGATGAGCTTGTCTTGCCTTTTTAAAAAGACACTGTTCTTTGTCCTTTTCCCAAAGATACTTAGACACCACTTTAATGCCATCACTAAATTGCAAGGGCAGCATGAAGTGTAAGCTCTGACCTTAAAGGCTCTATTTCTTCTGGTTTAAAAAAAGAATCCCACGATCTGCCAAAAACCTGTAAGGCCCGAAAGAGTCAACTGTTGTTGCAAGTTACTAATGAAAGATGCACGTACTAAGGGACGTGTTTTACCTCTGTATATTTTGCCTTATATGTTGTACTCTTGCCTAGCAATTTAGAAAAAAATGCAATATTTATTTCTGACTGTTCCACCTGGTGATATTCCTTTATAGTACTGAGACAGTAGTAATTGCAAGTTTTTACAGTAGTGTCCCACTCAAACTTTTAAAAAAATTGTTCTGCTGGATAAAATGGATAAGAAAGGCAGGGAGCTGTTGTCTTGAGTTTTGTTTTATAACTCAGAGTGCGGCAGTGTTTAAAGGTGTGGCAGTTCTGTTCTTTTCCATCCAGTAGAGCAGTTCAATTCGTTTAATGAGTTTGTAACACTGCGATGTAATCTGGTGAATATTGAGTTGAGCAGATTGCTAATAAATTGCATTGGAATGTTGGATATTCCCACTGTTTTGGCTGAGATCATAGGGCTTATTGCATGCTTGCAGATAGCTGGACCAGCTCACTGCACACTGGGACCATATGGTCAAACTGGCGGAAAGGGCATTAGCCAGCCGTTGGGAATGATGGAAGCCACGCTGGTAGTCTAGAGCAAACAGTAGAGACAGTCAGGAGATAAACAACAAATGGAAGGCTATAAAATGCCACCCAGCTAGCGAGGAGCAGTGGGAGTGGGAGTACATTCAAGGGCTGATAGACATACTGCGGTACTGTAGGTTTGCTGGAGGGAATTGCTCGTCTTCCCAGCCCCGTAGCTTGCAGCTGCTCTGCAGTTCCTCCCTGCACTGACCGTATTGCTGGGGGAGCAGTCACTCATGTACGGTGGTATCTGAATGCTTAGCAAGGCTTGTGGCTACCACTGCACAGTTATGAGGACTTTTCATATTGAGGACTGGCAGTGTGAATGAGTATTTGGTCTTTGTTCATGTTTGTCAACAGTAACTGGAGCATTGCATAGAGAACTTACTTTGATCAGTTATTGTCTTACGCCCAGTTTCTCTAAGTATGAATATCTGCTCTTCAGATGCCAACAGATTAAATCACTGTATTTATAGTTAAATAAAATATTACGGAGACTCACTTTTCAGCTCTGGAAATGTCAGATTGGTGAGATTGGCAGAAAAGGTTGGAAATGACAAAATGACATACTTGGTTGTCATCTGACTGGGATGAGGGGACTGTACAATAGTTTGGTACTGTACTGCAGTACCGGGCAATAGCCATTTAGCCGATACCTGCCTTTTCTTGGAGCTACCTTTTGAATGGAGATGCTTCTTGAATCTATGAAGGAGCCAGAAGGAGTACAAGGTGTCTTTTGTTCCTTGTGGAGAAATCTAGAAGCACAATTGCTAGCGCTAACTTTTCCAGCTATTTTTTTTTTTGTTAGTGTTACATAAGATACCAAAAAAATAGAATTTTGTTGTCATGTTAAATTCAAGGGGCGGAGGTGGTGGGGGAACTACAAAGCTTTTGATCTTTCTTTAGTAAATAGAAGACTGGTTACAGAATGTAAATGTTTATCTTAGATGATGCTATAAGCAGTACATTTCTTTCTCTCTCATAACAGATAAGGACAAAACCAAGTTAGTGATTGAGATGCACATAATTTCTAGGATGCTTCTTGTCCTGTGTTAAGTTGTTCATTTTGGGGCTCAGTGGCAGTGTAACAATTGTCTTATTTTTCCACAAACTATATGACTGACATAATACTACAAAGCAGCTTGAGGGAGTACTAGCACACAGAATTAAAGCCTTCACTGGTCTGCTGAAGGTTGAGTAAAACAGTCAAAGAAACAGCATTTCCAAAGTGGACGAGTACCTTTCTCTGCTCTTAGATCTCTTTGGTATTTGTCAGTAGACAATGACTGGTCACCCCTAAAGTAATTGCATTTTTAAATATTGATGCTGGATGAAGAGCTCAGCTAAAAAAGCATGTATTACTCAAACAAGCATACTGTTTACCTAGGATGGATTATGATGAATTATATTTCAACATTTGAAATTAAGAAAAGGTTAAATACTCAGAGAATATTAATGGTGGCTTGGGGGTGGGACCAGCTCAGTGGGAAAAATAGCTTATGAAAGAAATGAATTTCAGATATCTTCTTCCAATGTTATTTTTTTCTCTTCTGGTATGTTTGTTTCTGAAGTGCCCTCCGAGGTGTGGAGCCCTGAACGAGAGTGGTGTTCTTGGGAGAAGAATTACCTCGTAATGGGGATGGGCCAGGGGAGTGCTGGGGGAGAAGTCTCATGGATGCTTGTCCTGTTCTCGCTCCGCATTCCAGCTCATTTGGGCTGCTCTCTGGGACCACGTCAGCTGCTGCCGTGCTGGTGACATGGGAACCTTCCTCATCACCTCTTCTTGCTTGGTGGCCGGCACCATCCTGGTCCTTGTGGAGCCGGGTGGGTCCTGCATACCAGTTCCACCATTAGCCCAAGAAGCATTCAGGAGTGCATGTGGCTCTGCCTTGGCATAGCAGCCACTGTTCTCTTTATGTTTTTATAAAATGTGCACTTAAAAGCACTTAAAACTTCTGAAATTGTTCCTTGTTATCAGCTGCGTTTGTGACTTCGAGGACATTCAGTTGGATCATCTTACTTAAAGGGAATGCTGCACCCATGCTGCTGCGGTGATTCCAGTCCCGATCTCCCTGCAGCCAAGGGAGAGGTACATGGGCATGGGCATGTCTTCTTTTTTTTTTTTTTTTGTGTAAATGGTTGTACATCTGTATGTAATACCTAAAATCTCTACAGATGACAGTTCTTGGTGTCTTCATCTCAGCAGCCATGCATGGCAAAATACAACCAGATAAAATAGGAAGCTTAGGTGATAGGAAGAGGTGGCTTTCCGTAGCCTCACTGATCCACTCTGGCCTCTGGAGTGGACTTCTTTGGCGAGGGGTTGATCAGGGAAGCTGCTTTGCTGCCAGTGCAAAAATGAGTTTTAGTACTCGAGGCTAAGTGCATTTTTTTTTGCCCACAGATGAGCACAAACTGATTCTTCCCTAGGGACATAAAAGTCTTGATCCCACTTCAGCATACAGATTGTAGAGTGTGAAATAAAACTCAGGGGAGGGCGAGTGCTAGTTAGTATCTTAGTTTTGGGAGGATATAGTATTTGTATTTGAGGCTGGTGAGAGCCAGTCCAGGGCCTGCTGATGGCAGTGGAAAAACTATTCACTTAATGGGCTTTGGATTACTCTTGAGTAGCTTATTGTACCCACGCCTCCTGCGGAAGGTGACGTATCCTTCCTCTGTTGTTACTTCTTCATCCAAATGTGTTACACCTGGTTGACCAACGTGCCTTAAAGGAGATCTCGTTGGTGAGTGCACTAATTGCCACTTGTGCAGGAAGGAGAAGCTGTGGCTTTGTGGCAGCTCCTGTCTGGCCGGAGTCTTGCTGGCCCTGCCTGCGTGTCTGGAGTCACTTTTTATTAAAGCCGAATTGAAGCAGCGTCTTTGGCAGAAGCTTGTTCGGAGGTTAAGCATTTTTACCATGTTATTAGTGATGAAAGCGTAGGGATTTGCATAAAATTAAGATCTGCGATCTGTGTGTGTGCTGGTGTTGTTCTGGTAAGCACTGGGCGGTCGCCATCGCTTTCTGTGAGCAATGGTGGCTGGGGTGTGTGGTGGGCGTCGTGGCCCCGTCAGCAAAGCTGCTCAGGACATCTCTGAAGGGAACAGACGAGCGTTTCCTGTAAATACACGTACTGGAAACATCTGCCTGGCACATTGAATTAAAGGATTTTTCTTGATGTGCTGTCTGACCCCGTATGCTGAGGAACTCCAGTGCTCTGTTTTCCTCATGACTTCCCCCATCTTTTTCTTAAGTTGTCTTTTCGGCGCACTCTCACGCAGCTGGAGCTGTGAGGACAGAGTGGACCTCGCTTCCCGCATCTGTCCCAGCAGCTGTACCGCTTCCTGCCATGAATCATCTGAAACACACTTTTTTTTTTTTTTTTTTTTTTAAATTTATTATTTTATTTAAGGATGAAGGCACATTTGTTTTCCTGAAGCCACAAACTGATCTCGGCAGTCTGGCAGCCAAGCCTTAAATGAAGGCTCGGTGCGAAAGTGTTGGGAGGAAGGAAGTGCCTCCCCTCCGTGGTGGTCACGGGGAAGCCCGGAGCAGAGCCCCTTTGCTTGTGGGCTTCGGTTGTGGTCAGAGGAACTGCAAACTTCATCACTTCTTGAAGAGTTGCAGCAAAGCGTCTCCTCTGTTTGCACGTCAATGTCAAACACGCCATGACCTCTGGTTTTCAGAAGTTCATCGCTACAGCTAACCAAGTGCTAATTGCCAAATGGTCTTTGGAGCTGGGGGCATAATATTTTGCCTGAGAAGTCTCAGCTATGTTTTGGATCCTCTCTGGGGCTGATGTTTGTGGCTTTGTTGTCCAGGGCTCATTGATTGCATGTATTTCAATTCTAGCAGTCCAAAACGAGGCACTTTTTTGTCCTGAGGAGCTGGGGACATATAGTCACTGAAACTTGAGAGGTTATTGTATTTCACACAGAGATGAAATCCACAATCCGCCCCCTCAATTTTGTCTTTAAAAAACCCCACCAAACAAACCCCAACCCAAAAGCACACTAACTGCAACGTTGTTAAGCATTTTTTTTTTTCCCTTGTTAATTTTTCTAGGGAAACGTCAGATTCACCACTTGGGAAACCAGCTTCAACTCAATCAACATTGTCTGGATACTGCCTTTAATTTTTTCAAGATGGCTGTGAGCAAGCATCTAACCCGGGGGAGAAAGATGACCCATGTAATTGCCGCATGTCTCTACCTGGTGTGTAGGACAGAAGGAACTCCTCGTATCCTTTCACATTTAAAAAAAAAAAGTAAATAAATAAAAGACATACTTTTAGCAAGTCAACTATCCCAGTTTCAAAATTTGCAGAGGTAAGTGCTTAGGAGCTGTGTCACTGTTGGTTTTATATAGTGAAGTGAATGGGAGTTTTTCCTGTGGTTCAAGTAAAATTTTTCCCTTTCTAAATGTACAATACTTAGTATTTGCAAGGAGCTATAAATGTCACTCTGCCTCCCATCAATAACTCTAAATTTCTTCTTTCTCAACATTTTCTTCTAGTGTAAGACTGCACTTTTCCTATGCTTTGCTAGGGATTACTTGTTTATAGTGTGTGGTTTTTTTGTTGTTGTTTTATTTTTCTTTTTTAGAACAAATGAAAATTGGCATTCCAAATGTATTTGTTTTATATATTTTTACTTATTTTATGTTTCAGTTGCTGGAATTTGGAGTTTTTCTTCTGTGTTACTTTAGTTCTTTTCTACTTTAAAGCAGTATGTGCATATCATCAGTATTCTGTTTGATTTGATGGTTTTTCTAGTTTGCTGTTTTCAGTCTATATTTTAACAGTTGAACAGCTTAACTTTCCTTTTAAGGTTGAGATGATTTTTTTTTAGTTTCAGAAACTACATCCAGTATTCTAAAATTAGTGCTTTCTGATAGTGTTGTGGTCATTGCATTTGCATGTTTAAAAAGAAATGTGGTTTTGCAAGAATAATAGAATTAAAAGGAAGGCTTGCCTGTTACGCTAGTCTCTTCTAATGTAAAATCTCTGTTTGAACTTTGAACAGCGTAACTCCATCATTACCATAAAGCCAGTGTTGATTTAAAAGCATTGCCAATATTTTTTATGCCCATGTCACACTTTTAAAGTAATTTATTTATGGTCGTTATTTGATACTACTGAATGATAGCCTAGCCATAATAGGCAAATCCATTTTTCCCCACTGGTAGTGATAAAAAAAGCATTTGAAGCAGCGTAAGCTGTAATAGCCAAGTAGGTACATTGTAATGTTGCAGCCGTCTGTGCAGCAAGTGTGGCTAACTTTTCTAGCAAACAAAAAAAAAATCCTTTGCTTGTTTGACATATCCTTCTTTAAAATATTTCAGCATGTGCAAGATGTACTGGTCTGGCTGACACTTCATAAATACCTAAATTATTTTTTCTACTTTTTTCATTAAATGGAGATAATATCCTGTGTGATATTTCACGTAAAATACTTGGCCCAGGGTATGAATAAGACTGCAAAGATGGGCTCTGTCTTTCTATATCAATATCACAAAGTACTCCATCTTCATTTTCACAGTTACTGTGCCACCTGGGAATCAAGAAGTGGTAGTGCATGACTGTATGGCTCAATTTTGTTAGAGTTGATTTTTTTAAAAATCCATTAGATAAACTTAATTTTGTAGTTCATATTAAGAATTTAACTGTGTTACTTTGGGAGAGTGAGTTCAGTTTCTGCCTGTGTTCTGCTGTTTGGGTTTTTGTTTTGGTTTCGGTTTTAGTATTTAAAATCCAGTGTAGTCAGAAAAACAAACCCCAAATAAATTATGGATTCTGAACATTGAAATATAAGTTCCTTTTCTGGTATCTTATCCTTTCGTTAGAAACTTGATAACCTGAAAGCCACATGTGTCTGTTGCTGACTTCTGAAATGAAAATATATTCAAGCCTCCATAGATTAATGATGATGATCATTATCATCATGTTATATTTGTTTCCAGCCTAGATCTGGCAGTATAGAAATGTGCTGCAGGAGGCAGGCATGTTCCCAGGGCCTTTGGTCCAGAGAGACTAAGAGCAGGTGTAGAGGATGGCCATGTGACAAAATGCTTTAGCAGGAATGAAGATGCACGTGCAATTGGTTTTGGTCTTCTGGAGAAGCCAGCAGAGGATGGCATGCAAAGAGGAGGAGTATGCCATACAAAGGACATAGGGTATTTGTAACACTTCAAGATTTATATAACACTGCTAAGTAGATTTACTGAGTTTAAAGTGTTCGTTATCATTGTGTTGGTTACAGAACTCTTATGAAGAAATTTGGGAGGAATTTAGAAAAGGAAGTTAAAGACTGAAGATTGGTGAATGCATTTTAGAGGAAAGAGAGAACGTGGAAGAAGTAGTGACGGGCAGCAGCATCATCAGAGCTCAGAGACAGCACCTTGGTTTTGGGTGGCCCAGGTGAATTAGTGGAGTGACTTGGGAGTCGTAGAGGCAAGAGGGATTAGCTGGGAACAGATTAGTCTCTGAAATAAAGACAGCATATTTCTTAAAATATGTTATGGTAGAAGGAACGAAGTATCTATGTGGCCTGAGGAGGTACAGTGGGATGTAGTCAGGGGCTGAAGTGGCAAGAAATGTTGTGTTCTCTCCAGTGGCAGAACCAAAGGAGTGGGAAGCGTTTGGAGAGGGGAAACAGGATTTAATTGTGTCTGCATTGAGTTCAGTTTGAGGGAGTGGAATGTATTTATCTGACATGGATATCTGCTTATTCTTCTTTTTTCATAATGTACACGTTGCCAGCCAGCCTCTGTGAAAATGTGAGGAAAATTGTAGCCAAGTCTACTGGTGCAGTCTGAATTATGCCTGAATAAACCTCAGCCTGAAATAGGAAAACATTAAGTTCTCCTTGGTTCTTACGCGTTGTTTAATTAATGCAAAAATGCAAAACATTCCAGTAACACAAATTCTTTTAATCTGAAAAAATAGTTCAAGAACTTAAAGAGAACATAAAAGTTTATTTATCTAAAGTGTAGCTTTTATTTATAGCTCTTTAGAAAGTTTAATATATTATTTGACATCTGAATTGATTTTACATCGGCTTATGTTTTTTATTAGCTTATTTGATACAAAACCCCACAATGCAGCAACTTTGACATAGCTTTTCATTTGCCTTGCTTATTTTACTTGTCAGCGTTAATGTTTTAAAGGGAAGATGGCTTACTAGCTATTAGCTGAATTTGGGAGGTGTTTCATCCTTTTGATGAGCTACCTATAACAACTTGAATTTATTATTCTCTTTATAAAATGTGTCTATATTATCAGTGCCAGAAGTAAAGGTATAATGCAAAAAATACATCTGAAGGAGACAGTGATTCTTAAATCCTCAGGTTTGATGGAACCGGTTGTCCCGCTCCCAGGGGCTGAGCAATGCTGAGCGTTTCCAGTGACATCTGACTTCAGCTGGCACTGCCGGGCATTTCAGACTCTGGCTCTTAATTTGTTTCTTGGAATAGTAACAGTCCTCAGTTGTTTCTCTTTAATGTTTTGAACAGCTTTTCCACCCCTACATATGTTTGAATGGAAACAAAGGGCTCTTTAGCTGGTCCTGCCGTTCCCGAGAGAGAGAACTTGGGAAGAGCCGGGCAGGGTGTTTGAGTGACTTATGGGCTCGGCTGTAACCTGTGGCTGCCCTAGGGTCACTCGGGAACAATGAGAGCCTGGCCAGGATTTTCCAGGTGGGATATCAGTTTGTTTTAATCAAGGAACATTTCATTCTGTTTGTGATCCTTTTTACTGTACACAACTGTAAGAAAACCCGCACAACAGTCCACTGTTTTGTTTGCAATATTCTCCAACGCTACCACCTGGGTTTTTTTACAGCAACATTTTATATGGTAAATGTCTTTTATCCTCCACACACGTACCTTTTTTATTTTATTTATGTATTCTTTTCCTTTGAAGCTCTCTGGAAAATACACCCTGAGTTGTAAACCAAATCCTGTCTTGTTAGAGCGTAGTAAATAAAACCGTTCCCACACGAGAAGAGTCCTCGCAAAGTTCCCTCACCAGCTATCTTGTGTAAATATCCTTCTGTTTGCCTCTGGAGGTAAATTCAGGGCAGGTTTTTCCCCCTCCAGTAAAGCTGATCAGTCTCAATGCTGGGGGGCTCGTGGAGCCCTTCCCACCGCACAGGGCTGGGGCAGCCTCCTGAGATTGAGGTTGCTCAAGTTATTGAGGTGGTCTTCAGCAGCTTTGTGTGTAGTCAGAGGAAAGAGATGGGGTCCTCCTGGGGTCAGTCCAAGGCAGCCAAGTGAGGCCTCTCTTCTGAGTTGTTTGCAGAACCACCTTTCCGCTAAATGTCTAAGAAAAATAACCTCTTAAATTTGAGTGTTGGGAGCAGAAGGCTGAGAGGAGAAAGTTTGGTGCCTTGGTGTCTTTTACGTGTAAACTTGCACTGGGTGGGAAAGCATCAGGCGCTTTTCCTCCCCTGCTTCCTCTGCCCCATGAACCTCCCTTTTGTTTGAGGGAAGATCACAAAGGCATTGCAGGATCCCAGCAGGCAAGAAGGATTTGGAAAAAAAACGGGCATCTCCTCGCTGAATGGGGCAGTACTTTGTTATTTCCTATTTGTCTGCAGTACTTGTACTTTATTGCCAAGCTATTTGAATGCCTCCTGGTTTAATGTGTTTATTTTCATGTCACAGTAAGGGAAGTTGAGAGTATTTATCTTCATTTCCAGGTGCAGAACTGAGGCTAAGTGACACATTCAAAGTTACCCAGAAAATCTGTGGTGGAGTAAGGAACTGGTCTCTTTAATCCTAGATTAGGCAGCAGCTACTGAGCCTTTCTGCCTTGTCGGTCTTTGCAAGAGAAGTTCAGCTAATTTCCTCTCGAGCATTAGCAGGCTCTGTCAGCTTCCATACTGTCTTGGGAAGCTTTGTATAACCTCGCCATGAGAGCCTTTGATGGATACATTCTTTGTTTCCCTACTAACACTTCAAGGTCTATCTTTGTAAGGAAAAGGGCAAGACTTCCTTTTTTATTAGAAATGAAAAATTAGATCTCCAGCAATCTTTTGACCTCTGCTAAAACTTCCCGGAGCCAGCAGGCCCTAGTGTTCCCAATTAAAAAGTTAACTTTTGAAATTAGGCTTTAATCAACAAAATTTTAGAGCTCTAGTTAGGGAAGTTAATAAAACCAGTTTCTCTTTCTCTTTGGTTAAGGACTTTCTTTTTAGTAACTGACCTTTTACTTTTGCTTAAATACAGTTGCATTGAAAATGTGTTTTGTTCAAGTGGTGAGTGTGCTAAGGATATGAGAGATTAAAATTGGATTTTAAATTGCACAGTTAAAAATACATATAATATTTACAAAAGCAAATTATTTCGTTTCACTACTTTTTTTTTTGTGTGTGTGTGTGGTAAAGGACGCCAAGATCTTACTTCATAGAAAGTTGAATAGAATATTTTCGATTGGAAGAGACCTACAATGATCATCTGGTCCAACTGCCTGACTGCTTCAGGGCTGACCAAAAGTTAAAGCATGTTGTTAAGGGCATTGTCCAAGTGCCTCTTAAACACTGACAGGCTCGGGGCATCAGCCACCTCTCTAGGAAGCCTGTTCCAGTGTTTGACCACACTCTTGGTAAAGAAATGCTTCTTAATGAAGCATTTGCTTGGACTTGAAGTCTTGGAAAAGCCTTGTCCATTTCAAAATGAGGTTTTAAAATTGATATGCTTTTGAGTGGATGGATTTTAGCTAGGAGAGTTCCAATCTATTAGTGAAAAATTGCCACCTTAAATAGGGTGTAGCTATTGTTGCCCCATGTTATTTGCATCTATTTCCAAATAGTTAATGTGTTTGGTAATGCTTGGCTTGTGTGATCATTCCTATTTGGTACCACAGGAGAAAATGCTGGAGATGGAGGGAAGAGGGCAGCCAGGGACAGCAATAGAAATTTAATTTCTGCACCTTAATTTCTCCCTGTCACCCTCTCCTCCAGCCAGGGTTGGAACTGCTGAATTTCAACAGCAGGGCTCATGACCTGAAGCCAGCATATCCAATCTCCTTTTCCATGGAGTGAAAGAGAATCATATGATTTTTCACTCGCAGTACTGCTTCATACTTTTTTTCCCATATAGAGAGATATGTATAAAGCAAGTATGTTGCTGAGAGAATGAGGTGTTTCATGTTTCCCGTTGGTGGGAAAGTAAAATTTTCCTCTCCGTGTGCTCGTTGACGTTGTACGCTCCATTGTGTGGCTCCGTTCTCTTCCCCGCTGCATCCCCTTACTGCAAGGGCTGCTCCTGGCTGCTGCCCTGTGCCCGGGGACGGGCGGCAGCGGGGCAGGAGGAGTCGGGACTATGCCGTGCGCTGGTGTCTTGCCTGGCCTCCAGCTGTATTGCAGAAGAGCCTGTGTTTCCCTAGGTCCTGTGTCGTATCTGTCCGTCCCCTGTGGATGGCTTTGTAGTATCTGAAGTGAAGCTGGGTACTTGAATTGTTCCACTTCTATCTGGTGATTTGCAGTGTCTTTTAAAGAGAATTCCTTCTTCAGAAGAAAACCTGAAGCCTTTCAAACTGGTTGTATGGCCCTGCACTGGCGGGACAGGGCTGGGGAGATGGTTAGTGGCCCTCAGGTTCTGCCCTTGTCCCTTGGGGGGGAAAGCCATAAACCTTACTTGTGCAAGACTCAGATGTGGCAGGAAAATGGTGAGTGTGATTGCTGACTAAATATAAAAGGGGAAGGGAACTTTACATGGTGGTGTGTGTCAACTCAACATCTTACTCTTTAAATCCTTGTGCTAAATGCCCATTATAGATGCTGTGGGGAGGGAGGGGAAAAGCTGCTGTAAGTGCAGTAGTGATAATTGACCCACTTAAGAGAGCTGCTCTAATTTTGCATGTTACAGCATCCTGGAAATTCAGATAAGAATGTTGATCTCTCCAGCTAATAGGATTTCTAAATATATCATCCAAAAGAAGCAGGAGGACTGTAATTTTGCATGTGTGTGTGTGTTCAGGCTAATGTTTTGTTTAAGAATTGCACACTCGGAAAATCTGCTTTTCTGTTAACTTGTTACTAACTCAGGATAAAATAGTATTTGACCTCTGGTGCTGGCAAGGGGAGACCTGATCCTGCCCCATTGAATTCGCTGATGAAATTCCCACCAACTTTTGTGTAGAGGAGTGACCAACTTTTTTTCCCCTCAGGATGTTGGTACCCAGCAGGTGGCTCAAATTGTCAACTTTTCCATAACGCAGCATTAAACAAAGTATCTGCAGAGAGAGGGAAGGGGGACAGGGTCACAAGATGGCCTATCAAGATTACAGATTTCAGGTGGTTTTGATAGCTTTGTTGTTTGTTTTCCTCATTTAAGGGAAATTTTGAACAGTAAAGGTCCAAACAATCCTCTTCTGAAATTTGACTGCAGAAATACTTTATCGCTTTACAGAGCAGTGTTTCAGGTCTCTCTCTGGGCAGTTCTTTCTCAAAGCACGTTGATGGGTACAACTGCTGAAAACCATGGGGTTTGCGCTCAATGGAGCTGTGGCACCTAGATTGTTTTAATTTTGGAGATCCTTTGCCCTTACCCATCATACCTTTTTGTGTTGGGACAAAACCAGTCATCACGGTCCCCCTTTGAAAAGAAGGGACAGGCTTTATTCTGTAGCCTTCCGGATTAGGTCCACTGAAGCCTTTGTTGCTGTGGGCTTGAGTTACGCTATGGGCAGGTAGAAGTGTTTATTGTTTGGCAGTCCTGTGCTCCGTCACCATGTCGGGCCTTGTGTAATGCAGAAATACTTACAGCAGAAGCATCTGAGCCAGATTTGTAATGCATGTAATAGTGGTCTGTTATTGCGTGCATAAAAATAATAATTAATAAAATTAATTGCATGTTCTGTCCTCTTAGTAATTGGGTTCCAGTTTGGGGTTTCTGAACTGATGAGACATTCTTGTGGTAATGATGAAAACAAGGACAGAAACAGAAGCAGGGAACAGGATTGCTACGAAGGCATCAGTAATACCAGGGTAAAAATACGACGGGCAGCTCTCACCAGCGGCACTGGCAGGGGGTGATGCTTTGAAACGTGGTGGCAGAGACATGGGAACTAATGAGAGGAATGAAAGCAGGATGAGTTCTGGGTGATGGATGAGGGCAGGGAAATGTGATGGCAGAGAGGCCTCCTTTCAGTGAAATAAGTACAAAGGAGGGACGATAAGGAAGGGAATCACACCTCTGATGTCTTTGACCTTCAGCGATCCTTGCATACTTGTGAAAATAAATATTTAACAATCTTCTTAAAGCTTGTTTAAAAGAGGAAATGATTAGGTTGACTCTCTGCTTAATTCAGAAGTTTATCTCTGCATCTGAATTTTGGTGCTTTGTAAGCAAACCCAGCATTATAACTGGGTGGTGTTCTGACCTGATGGGAGCCAATATGTTGCAAACACCAGCTAAATAAAAAACCAGTGTGGTACAGCCAGTCATTGTGTAGCACATTCTTGCTTTTGTCAGAGGATATGCTGGATGTGGTGTGGGATGTGGAGGAGACGCTTCCCCTTCCTTCCCTGCACGCCCACCCCCCTTAAGAAAAGAAAAAAAAGAAAACACAAGGAAAAAAAGCATTACCTGATGCTTTGTTTAAATAAATCCTGGTAGCAAACATGATCAGTTATGGTCTATGTTTTTGATCCGGTCACTGAAAAATATTCCTGGTTGTAGCCATCGCTAATGTTTTCTGCATTTTAATACTTTAGAAGTCAATTAGAAAATTAAATGCTCTCCTTCATTAAAATAATTTTGAAGATTGTGTATTTGCATTTTAATGCAGTAAGAATGATGCCTTAGAAGACAAATTCATATTATTAAATAGTTTAATTAAGATCAGTAATGCAAAGTAGGATGAATAAAGCCAGTGTGTTGAGACCTGTAAGCACTTCTGTGCTTGCTATCTGCAAATATTATTTTAGCTTGAGGTCTTCTAAAACTGTGTCCACTTTCATCATATCCTTTAGTCCTATGCATCTTTTTTTGTCTTGTGCTTTTTGATGTTATAAGAACAAAGTGAAGGTGTAGCAGAGAATATTACCTTTCAAATTTGTTTTGGAAAAACAGAATTCATACTCATACCTGACCTGTCCTCATATCTTGAAAGTGGTTTTGATAATTATTTCTTACATCCTAATAAAGTATAAGCCTTTTTAAAAATTGTTAAAAGTACTTCTCAAGAGCTGTCTTATTTCTTCAGATGTTTGTCACTAGGGTTTTGTTTGCATGGCCTAGTCTTCATCCACAAACATCATACTGGAAATGCTTCTCAATGCAAGATTTTTAGCATTTTGCAATCTCATGCCAAACAAAACTGTAAGCTGAGCCTTTTCTAACCTTTTCACTGTTAGCCTGCCTTTATGGCAAGTCCATGTCCTTCCTCGAAGGCAAAAGAAAATGTCTTTTAAGTTTGGCTGCCAGACTGGCTCAGTATTGTTGTAAGTACGAATGATGTAATACCCAATCACATGGTGGTATGTCTGCTATTTTCTCCCCTTTGAGACAGAGAGTAATCTTTCCATCTGATCCAGTTTCAGCAGTTTGGGAAAATAGCAGCCTTAAATGAGACCCAAACCAACCAAAACCGTGATTTCTTCCAGAGCTCTGCTTTTGAAGCCAAATGTTCCCTATGCTTTCTTTATTTTGACTGGCTAATTGGAAATAAGATGTTGAAGATAACGTGTGCTTTGAAGCTTGTATATTGTGTATTTTATTTAGATTTAATCCTTTAAACATTTGACAATAAAACATAAATTGCGGAGCTCTCATCTTTAGATCAGCTGTAAGTGAATCATTTAAGTTTTCAACATCCTTCCAGTTTGGGAGAAACACAGTAGTCTCAGTGATGTTTTGACTGTATGTGTTGGTAAAGTGCTATGAGATTTGCTAATCAGTATTTTTAAATGGAGACATATAACTGTTTCTTCAGTGAAGGAGCAGCTTGTCTGCCAAAAATAAAGTCTTAGCTTATGCCTCGACAGGGAGTAGAAATCAGAGTGCTCTTCAGATTCCTTTTGTATTGGTAAGCAGGGAGGAATGGTGTAAAATAACTTTTGTTATTATATACAAACTACTCATGATGGAAAGCAAATTTTGAAAGAGGGAAATATATAGACTGAAAAAAACCTCATTTAATGTGGACAAAAAATTGTGTCTAACTTATAATATGCTATAATCTTTTTAATATGAAGAGAAAATTGTGCAGTAAAAATGCATATTCAGCAACATGATACGTATTACCTGAAATATGAAAGTCTTTATTACATAAAAACCAGAATCCAAACATTGCCTCTGTCTTATTGTCAGGAGAATTTCTCACCTTATCTGTTTTACAGTATTTTCCTTCTATAATTGGTCCTTCTAACTTTTTATTGTGCTTGTAGAGAGCCTTTTGGCCTTGCAGTTTCCAAGGGGAAACAAAGTTGTTATTGTCATTTCAGGTACTGTAATGTGCGGCACAATTCTAGGACAAACAAAGAGCTGGTGTTTCAAGTTAGACTGCAGAAAATTTGGGACGTTACCTGAACTTGCTAGTTTCTGAGAAAGCAACAGTATGTCCTTGCTTTGCAAGGATTTTGTCCCCTTCTAGCTAACTTGTGTTAAAAATACACTACTTTTTTTTCTCTCCTTAATGAAGCCATGGCTTCAGAGTATTGATGTTCTGCCTATTCAGCTCCAAAGGCTGTGAGATTATAGATGCTTTTCTGTCACTTTTCCTGTTGGGCAAAAGAGCTGGGCTGTCTGAATTGAGAATATTTCTTTTGAAATTTGCCATTGAAATCACCAGTGGACCATCCTTGATCTCCAGGGAAATGAAGAAAGAAATGTAAAATAATTGTAAGTCATTACTGAAGAAGTCTTCTTTTAAAGAAACATCTGGAGGTTTCAGCTGCTGCGTCTCAGTTGGTACCTGAAATCAGAGAACGCTCTATTCTGTACTTATCTGGAGTTGAAAGTTTGGTTTTCCCACGTGAGTGCTGTTAACTTCTGCAGAATCTAAGTTGAATTTTCTTTTCTGTATGAAAATTTCTAGTCCTTAAAGGATCAGTCTTCTAGAGAATGCAACAGATGGACTGCATCTGTGCTGCTGTCTCTGAGGGACTCCCAAATCACTGCATTCTTGTCACATCTGGAGGACCCAGTTCATTGCCAATAATTATTTCCAGCACATATTCAGATTATAGTTTTTCAGTTGAAAAATATTTTTGTCAATGTTCAGTTTAATATTTATTATCTTCCACCTAGACTCTAAACTCTTACTGTGGCAGAGGAAAGCAACTCAAGTGTTGGTTGCTGCTGTACTCATTCCTCAGTCTTTGAACTGGTGGCTTCGGTGTCTCAGCTGTTTCTCATCATCATTCAATGATGAAACAAGAGAATTCTCCAGTCCCTGGTTTTTGCTGATGATGTTGGTAGCCCTCCCAGCAGAGCTGCAAACTGGTCACTTTCCTCCTCCTCCTGCAACTTGGTGAAGTTGGGAGCACCATTGGGAGCCAAGAACGTTGGCAGAGAGGTAGTATCCAGAACATGAGGACAGCCTCACAAAAAAGAAGCTGGAAAAAAAAAGTAGCTTGACAGAAGTGTTTCATCACAACAGTCCTTCCTACTGACAGGTTCTAGGATGGGAGGAAAGAGAATACAGAACATTTTCCATCAGCTTTCCAGCAGTCAGAGAAGGTGTGGTACATTGTCTATATAAACATTTCCCTGTATGTATCTGAAGGTGATGAAATACAGAGGAGACAATCCAGAAAGCCTATGTCCTATGTAGGATTGTAGAATGATTTAGATTGGAAGGGTCATCTGGAAGTCCCTGCTCACATAGATTGCTGAAGCCCTACTCTGGTTGAGTGTTGGTTGTCTCTAGCAGTGGACATGTCATACTCTCTCTGGGCACCCTGTTGCAGTGTTTTACTACCTTCATGGCAAAGAATTTTTCCTAATATCTAATCAGATTTTCTCTTGCTGCAACTTGCATCTGTTGTCTTTCATTCTGCCTGTGTGTGTCTGAGAAGAATTTGGCTCCATATTCTCTATACCCCCCTCACTAGGTAGCCGTGACAGCATTAGATCTCCCGTAAAGCCTTTTCTTCTCCGGGCTGAACAAGCCCAGCTCTCTCAGCTTTTCCTTGTGTGTCACATGCTCCAGCCCCTCAGCCATCTCAGTGGCCCTCCACTGAAGTCATTCCAGAGTACTGAAGTTGTACTTAAGAACCTAGACCCGAACGTGGCTCTCCAGATGCAGCCTCATAGGTACTGAATAGAGGGGAATAACCGCTTCCCTCGACTGCTGGCTGCACTTTTGCTCATACAACTCAGTACATGTTTGGCCTTTCTTGATGCAAGAGCATGCTGCTGACTCCTGCTCAACTTGTCCAATGGGGACCTCCAACTCCTTTTCTGCAAGCTGTTCCTTAGCTGGTCAGTCCCAGCAAGGGGTTATTCTGTCTTGGGTGTGAGACTTTTCAAGAAGTTGAAAGACAGATGCAGCTCCTGTCAGCCTGGTTCTCCAACTTTCTAAGATCCCTCTGAATGGCAGCTCCACCTTTGTACTGACTGCACCCCCAGCTTGGTGTCATCTGCCGAGTGCCTTCTGCCTTGCTGCCTCATCGCTAATTGAGACAGCGTTGCCCCTGAGGGATCCCTGTAGTACCTGTCTGCTAGTTGGACTTTGTACTATTAATCACAGCCCTTCAAATTTGGCAGTCCATCCAATTTTATGCTTACCTTCCAGGCCAGCTAGCCAAACCGTGATGTCTCAACAGTTTGGCTTTAAGTACACCACGGCAGACCATGTCTTCAGCTTTGCTGAAGTCAAGGTAAGCAGCATCCACCACAGTGCCAGTTTCCCCTGAGCCTGTGTTGGTTAGGGTGCCACGTAAAACTGATGGGTAGGTGATGCTTTGCTCAGGGGTGCAGCTGGGCTGTCTTTCCTCTCGGCAGTTTAAGTGTTTGGCTAGTGCTCTGTATGGAGAATTTCTCTTTGCCTAGAGCCCAGAGCAATCCGTCTTCTCATGGGCGACATGATGACAACAGGCGCTCATTGTTATTTATTTATTTATTTATTTATTATTTTTAGGGCTGGTGACTAAAGCCTCTTCCTGGCTTGCAGAAAACCTGGCTTGGCTTTCATAAGGGGAGTTAAAAGCTGAGAGGGTAGTCAGGGCCGAACCCTGCCTGTTCTCCTTTTGAAGTTGTTGTTGCTGTGCAATCTGAAACGCAAGAATTGTGGGGCCAGGAGAAGAGCAAACAAGTGGAAGCTTTTGTAGGTGAATGGACAGGCTTTGAGAGGGTGTATACGTAGTTCAGCTTCTTTCTCTCAGGTTATTTCTGTGTGTTTGTTTATTTTTTTACTAATGTATTTTTTTACTAATGTATTTTTTTACTAATGTATTTTTTTACTAATGTATTTATTATATATGAATATAACAACCTAATATGTAAACAGTTCTGGCAGCAGGACCGTAACTCCAGTTTGCTCCCTCCTAGCTGAGGGTCCTGCTGATGGAGGTGTAGAATTTATAGCATTTTATGGAGAAGGTCAGTATTAAAATCCCCATCTTCTGGTTGGAGAAACTGAGGCATGGAAGGGAAGCAAAATGACTTACTCATTGGGGCAGTAACATGATGTAGATATGTCGGTGTCCCATGTGCATTTGTACCTCATACAGCAGTATGCTGCCTCGCACAATGTACAAGTCCTGTTCTGCATATTATTCTCCTATTAGATTTTGCTAAGACCCTGGAATATACTTTTCCAAGTATATTGGCTAAACCGCTTGGAACTTTTAGCTAAAATTGTGAAGAGGAGCGAGTTCTGCAGGCTCACTAGCTCTGGTGGTGTACTGAGCTTGTTATCAAAATCCTAGGCTGAATTTGTAAGTCTCAGCAGTGGGGAAAAAAAAGTTATCATTTTTCTTGAAAGCTTTGCAAATATGACACAATCAGTGAGCAGCTGTAAACACGAGACCCACAATAGCATCCTCAGTCGTTGTTTGGAGCAGAGCTGTATTTTAGGAGCTTGCCGTCAGCGTGCTGCAGAATGTTATTTGAAATTACACTGCTTGGTTACAATAAAACTACTGCAAGACTGTGTGAAAGGAGTCTAAGGAGATCTTTCCCAGCGTATCACTGGCAGTTTTTATTTTCCCAGAGGCAGATGATATGTACATCATTACCGATTTTTTTTTCCCTCTCTCATGAAGAATTCTAGCAGCTGAGATAAGTTTACAGCTTCTTAAAAACTGATAATGAAAGAGCAGTCTGTGCTGTAAGAGAGACACGAGATAAGTGCTTGCCGTTGCTACAGCATTCAAAAGAAGATAATACAGGGATAAAAGTTTAAAATGACACTTCAGGAAAATATTCCTCATTTTCCATCTTGATTAAAACCATTTAATGAAGGTTGTTAACTTTTAAGAACATGAGAAATACCATTTGCAAGTAAATTAACTTCAGTGTGTTCACTAGCTGATGCTGTGCAACATTGTCTTGGAATGCTTTGGGAGTTCCTACTTAAGCGAAGTAAATATTGACACTAATGCCAACAGAAGTGCAGTATCTGTGACAAGTAGAGAATTGCAGCAGATGATTGCTTACTGAAGACCTGAGTTTTCAGCAGGGTATCAGTATGTGTATTCTGGCCCCTTCCTACCCTCCTCTCCCCCCACACTCCTCGCCCCAATAAAGGGGTTTCCTTTTGCTCCTTAAGGATCCCTTCATAAAGATGAATAACCAATAAACAAGGAGTTGACACTTGCTTTAGCTTTTTTTAACAGAGAATTGCTATGTGTATTTATGAAGTGATTTTAGAACAAATTGGTGCAAAATCGAATTAAATATTAAACTGAATAAAGGATTTTAAAGTTAGAGGAGCTGCTTAGCTATGTGTTTTGGATAATAGAGGCATGAAAATTAGGACCGGCATACTTGAAAGGAGGACCTGAATCTGTGATATGCATTGCATCTCTTTTTATTATAAGGCATTCAGGGTGTCTCTTAGCTCTTAAGCCCTTTTTGCATGTTTTGGCCAGGGGAACAAATTTCTATGTTGATTTGCATATCATAAATCCCCTAGTTAGATCAGGATGTTGCATTAAGACAGAATGTAGTTTGGGTCTTTCAGAGGCAGGGAGATGGTCTGAAAAATAGTTGTTGACCATAAAGTTAGTTACCTGCTGGGAGATTATAGCTGAAATGCATTTGAAAGCTTGTTTCTCTGACCCTTTGGAGAGACTTGGGAACCCCAGAGTCAAAATGTGTGTTATAATAGTAAGATAATCAGAAGATTTCAGAGCATTTTACCAAGGAAGGGGAAACTGTTGTCTTCATTATAAAAACATGATAAAGAAGGATGAAGTGTTTTTTGTGGGGCAGTGGCAAAAATGGAAACAGAAACCCAGTGTCCTGAGGCACAGCCTAGAGTCCCTCTGGGCTCTGCCTTTCAATTTCTTGGGAAAATCTGTTTCCAAAGGGGAAGCATTTATTTCCCACCCTTTTGTGTAGATAAAATACAAAGTGTATCAAATGCCTGCGACTGTATTTTCCCTGCTTAATAGATCATCTCAAAGATTTATTCTCATAATTGAACTTTCTGAAAAGTTAGCTACCTTAAAATCTCAGATATGTCATCTTTCTTCCATGCCATGTAAACTCCTCCCTCCACCTGCTGAATTATACTTGTTCAAGGACCAAATTTAATCTTTTTCTAGGGACAACTTTTCAAGACATAAATTTGTTTTAAATTTAAAATCCAGTGTATTATGTCCTTGAAGGGGAATGTGTCACGTTGAGAATTGTATCAATTTCAAAGTATGATGCATCACTTGTCTCTAGCCCTGAAAGGTATTTAAAATTGGTATTTGATATTTTTAAAGTTAGAAAAGCTATTGCAGTTCTTTTTCTTAGTTCTTCTTGAGCCCTGTTCAGTTGGGCTTGCAGGAAGTTGAAGGTATCTTCTCACCCTGCCAGTGACAGCTTAAGGTAATCTCTCCTTTGTGCATTGCTGTGAAGTAGAAGTGAAGACCGTTGCATATTGTGTCTTGTCCACAAGTTGGTAAATTCAAATGTGCTAACTCAGTTACTTCTGTTACTGTATCCCAAGATACCTGGATAACTGTCCAAGGGTAATGTGAGTTTTCTACTCCCATACTGCTAAATAAACCTCCCTTGAACACTCTTATGGCAGTACTCTAAAGCATAGCCTGTGCAAGATGCATTATTCTATATTTTGTAAAATGCTTTATTAGTAACTCATTTGGGATAAGCTGCTATTTATGAACCATAAGGCAAGCCCAGTTTAGAATATGTCACTCTCTCTAATAAAAATCAAATTCTGTATACCTCTGTGCTGTTACGACTTACGTAGGTTTTTGCTAGAGTGAACATGTAGAAATCTTTTCTATATTTAGGGTAGGCATTTCTTAAAGTCAAAGCATGGGTTGAGGATTTTTCAACCCACCCATGTGGCGCATCAGGTTAGCTCCATGTTTTCCTATTTATTTTATTGAAAATGACTAAACCAGACTGCTTTGAGTTCAGCCAATGTAAAAGTGGCGTGTCATCCTGACTTCCAAGCAGTGCTGATAAACTAGTCCTAAGCGCCCAGTTTTCAGCTCCGTGCTGCATTTAAGTTCGGTAACAAAGACAGGTGACTGGGGACGTTATCATGAGTTACTGTAATGCCTTTCATCAAACTTGCTTTGATTACGACAAGACTAGTCGTCGTAACTAGTAATTAACGGTTTGGTAGCATTTGTGAAAGTGTTGCTCAGTCTGTGCCCCAGGAGAGAGCTGGGCACATCCATAAAGCCATTGTGCCTGGCGTTTTCCGACGGAGTGCTGTAGGTGTGAGGGAGGGTGGGAATGCAGAGAGCTCTCCCACCTGCCGAGGTGAGGTTTTCCGATCAACAGGAATACCCCGTTGGGGGGAAAGGTATTCCTGTACTGCCCGCTTTCTGAATACAAGGGCTCCCTTTGCATGGCGGTAGGTATCCAGCTCGAGTAACGAAAGAGGCTTCCACAGGTATGTGCCTACAGGCATCTGATACAGAAGGGCTTATTCTGTCATTATGTTACATGACATATGCTGATACGATTCTCTTAAAGGCCTTTGAGAATGGGAAATTTAACACATCCGACTGTTGTACTTCCCACCAAAGGCCGTTAAGGAGTCAGCAGCCTCAGAATGGCAGGGATGCAATTCATCTTTTTGAAGCTGTACTTTTTCTTAAAACAAAGGCTCTAGTGTCAGAAATTTTCTGCTAAATGAGTGGCACTGTTTTACGTGTAAGATATTAGGTAATGCCTGTGCACGGATAAATCAAGTTTGCTGATACTGGCAGGAAAGCATCGCCTGAGTTTCTGTGCAAACTCCGCCATGTCCCAGTACTGGGTATGGCAGCTGCTGTGCTCCCATCCCAGCAAAGGTCTGTTGAGATAATTCTCCGAGGAGCACTTAATACCAGTGCATTAGACTCAGTATGGGTATGAAAGCAAAGATGTAACGCTTGGCTTCTAGCATGGAAAATGTAAAACATTCTGTGTCAACAGAATTTGGTTTTGTTCTGGTTTTGTTGAGCACTGTAACGCTACTTTTAGAAGTATAGCTGGGTGTTTACTGTGGGTAACCCAGAGCAGTGCTATGATGAACTTTCGCACAGGAACTGTGTATGTACTTAAAACAAGGAAGGTGTTATCAGTTCTATAAGATTTTGGTTTACTAAAAAGCAGTTACTCTGCAGGCTTTTGCTCCTTATTTGTTTTAAGGTTTCCCTTTCCGATAAGGTAGGGCTTTGTGTTTTGGAGCGAGCTGGGGAGAACTCTGCAAACAGTGTTACTTTAAAGAGAAATTTGAGAAGGCGGGATGGGTGACTGAGAGATTGTCTCAGGCTCTAGTTTTGATGAATGCTTTAAGTCAGTGTGAGCTGGCACAGCTTCAGAAAGAAGTCATCTTGCGTTGCCCTTGCCTGCTCCGTCCTCCCCCAGTCCATCCCCTGCCTTCTATCAGCCCAGGTGTTTGTGCAGTTACATGTGAACTGGGGAGTTAATCCAGCTGAAAACAGGCAAAAAAAAAGGAAAAGAAAAGAAAAACCATTTATTTCAGATGGTTCCCTAGGCTGGTTTGCCATGTTGCTGCACAAATAGCAGCCCAGGGAGGGGGGTGGTAATGGGCCAGAATCGAGCCAGTTTGGGGCAGGCTGGCTGAGATTATTCTGTGTTGGTTTCTTTTTTTGTCTTCTTTTTTTTTTTTTTCTTTGCATCTTTCCAAACTCTTCCATTTGGAGTGTTCTGAATAGCGGAGTGTCAGGCTCATGACAGTGCTGGTTTTCCTTTGCCACCTCTGAGCAGGCAGTGATTTTTCTCTGCTCCTGGTTTCTGCCACTTCTCGCAGCTAGCTGCTTCACCTTTCCCAACGTGTGTGTTGCTGCTGTGCTGAATACCCGATTGTCATCTCAGAATAGTTCTTCCAAATCTGCATCTCTGAGTCTTGTGAAACTTTTCTTTCACTGTTGGTACAAGAGTCATAACCTTTACAGACTTTGTACATAGGGAGAAGAGAGAGAACTGAACTCCTTTACGTTTACTTAAATCTTTACCATTGGCGTCATCCTTCTCAGCTGCTTTTTTTTATGCCCACTTT
The DNA here is from genome assembly GCA_009819775.1 of Phoenicopterus ruber ruber. NCBI lineage: Eukaryota > Metazoa > Chordata > Aves > Phoenicopteriformes > Phoenicopteridae > Phoenicopterus > Phoenicopterus ruber. The sequence goes on from CM020219.1 coordinate 9,377,852, forward strand.
ATTATCAAATGGTCATTCTGTGCACATTTTTGGACTGTGCAATTTCATACCTGCTTATGTTTGAACTCTTTGCAGACACAGGATGTTTTCTGCAGTGATTTTACTATTTACTTGTTTCCTTTTCCCTTCCAGCTTGAGCTTTGCTCCTTTCCTGGTGCCTCTCTCCCATTCTTGTCTGCCAGCCCTGCTCTTCTTTTAAGTTCTTCCTTAAACCTTGCTTCTCCTAGCAACCTCTCTTGTTTTCCCTCACCAGCGCTTGTTCAATTTACCGTTCAGGGGACGGGGTCTCTCTTTCTTGTTTGGAGACTTTTTGTTGTTTGAATATAGCCAACTGTTATTTATACATGGTCACATCATCCAGGTTGAAGATTAATCTCATGTCTCTCAAAACTTTTAAATTGATATTTACATTTTCATTCTATGCCTAAATTTTCTTTTCCCAAAGTAAATATACTAACTAGATTATCTTTCAGTAGCTTAATATGGATATTCTTTGCATATTTTGTCTATCTGATATCCTGAATAATTGCGAGTTGACTGTACAAGCATTTTGGGACAAGAAATGTATTTTTTTACTTTTTTTTTTTTTTTGGTTGTGTTGCACTGTGTTATAAATTTACACGCGACTAGGTAAATACTTTGCAATATCCCACAAAGCAGGTTATTTACTTGAAGTCAGCAACACTAGGAATACAGCCTAGCCCCAGTGCTTTGAAGACCGTATTCTCTAAGGGCAGTAGTTTCAAAAGTGCTGAACGCTCGCTGCTTATTCAGCAAGCCTGGCATGCTTTTGAAAATGTTCCTCTAAATGGGAATGACTCTGAAGACAATTATTAAGAAAAGCTACAGCATTAATTTAGTAAAGACTGAGCTGTGCGTGCATTGGGGAGTCTGAAGGTTAATGTAGCTGGCAGGCTTTGGATCCATCCAGTCTAACCGGCTGTGGCGCCAGTCAGCAGCCCAGTTGCCCTAGACTGTGTCTACAGTCACTGGAGATAAAGGAGGGGAGAACTGGTGTCAGGGCTAATTCAGATCGTAGGTGAGCCAGAAAGCTACACTTCTAACCCTTTCAGTTAAGGCCATGAAATCAGGCAGGCTGAATGCAGCCCAAAATGCCTCTCTCCTTTTTAATAATCTGCCTAGGTGGTTGTACGATGCTGAATTACTGCTGCTAACTTTGTCTTAACCATGCAGATAGTGACGTTGCACATGCTGAAGGGAACTTCTAGAGAAACATCCTGACTTACCTGGGGAAGGAGTGCGGCGCTGCTTTTTGTCCTTAAGTTGGGGATTTTAGAATACAGAATTTAGAAAAATACAGTTTTATGAAACACGGACATGCATCTTTGTGCAAAGAAGGAAAAAGACCCCACAGACCAAAATGCAATTCTTTTTCTATCATGCATTAATCTGCACATAAATAAAGATAGCTTTTTATAAAAATAGCATTTGTGCTTACCAGTTTGATTTGTTAAATGCTGTTTTTATTTGTATACTTGACTGCAGCCTGTGCTTTGCACGGACAAAATTGCAAACTTAGGCTTTGGAAAACGGCTCTGTAGGATTTCAGCCTCAAGGCAAAGCTTTTATTAGAGTTATCAGAAATGAGTTTTCTACAAAAGAATTGGTTTTGGTTAATATTTTCTAATCGTTTTAGTTCAGTGTCGTTGGGAAGAGAAATGTTTACCTTAAACAATTAGTGCTGTCAGTCAGTTTTAATTAATTGCTGATTAAAATAGTGAAAGTTTGTAAAGCAGCAGAGGTATAATCGTGATAAGTCATAATCAGAAATCACTTGGTGTATGAAAATATGGAAAGGGAAGTTTGCGAATTGGGTGTTGAACTGAAAGGTGCAAAACTGGGTTCAGGGACAGCCAAATACTGTCACTAGTTTTTTACCCTGGTATCACTCCACTTCTATGTCCAGCCTCCCTTTTGTCTTATCTCCATGTGTTTATTAATGTAAGTGCTTCTGGGAAGTTCCCATCTCTTATGTAGCTTATCTAGAACCCTAACATTGAAATTGCAAATATTTAATTTCATTTAGAACTTGAGAAAAATTTGTTCTAATATTCAGAAATTTTTTTTTGCTTTTCAGTTAGATTTCCTGTTAAGCTTTGCTTTTTTGTTTGCAGCCAGCTGAATTGCTCTTGTTGAGTACACAGAGGGACTTTCTGTTTAAATATTTTATATGTTTAATGGATCTGGTTCTACTTTTTGTTAGAAACAGAAAGCATTTTAGCTTCAACTGAAAAAGGTAACTCTTCATTAGTGGACAATACGGCTCTTATGGATGTCACATTTCTGCTGAGTGGCTTGCAGTCACGATTCCTTGGCATTAGTCCTCTTTCCGTGGTATGGCTGATTTTGTAGTAAGCTTGTAAAAATAAGTTCATAAAGTTACCCTCAGAACTTTTTTAAAACTAACTGACTAAATACAATAAATACTAGACTCTGTCTTCTCCATGCTCCTTATATGTGCCTGTATCTCCCAGATACGACATGCTACGTAGTGAAGAATTTTGACAACAGTAGCATGAAATAATCTGTTTGAAGGTTTCCTGATTATTGTAGATTGTCAGGCACTAAAATAAAGATTATTTATTTATTTATTTATTTATCTATTAGGAGGGAGAACGACTCTATTGAAAATGATAGTTGTTATTTTAAAAGCATCTTCTGCGATTTATTCCTGCATCTCTATATATAACTTTGGCAAATGGCAATTTTGCTTCCTGCTACATGTTAATATAGAAACCCAAGGGGACTTAGCTGCATATAAGTACTTTAGGATTGCTGGAATATGTAAAATGTAGGTCTATCTGAAGGACAAATACGTGCTTGTTTTGGTATTTTGGGTTTTAGGTTTCCGGTACTATTGTTTCCTCTGGTGCTGAGAATGAGATCATTATTGCTGTGATTCATGGTGCTCTCGCATTAACCACAGATTACTAGATTATAAAGGCAAAAAGGGAGTGTTCTGGCCACTCGGTCTGACCTCTTGCATCACGTTGGTCAAAGGATTCCCTTGAATTAAATGTTTTGAAGTAAAGCCTTTAGACTCATCCCATTTTGATTTAAAAGTTTCTAGTGATAGACAGGCAATTGCATACCTTGGTGAAAATAGTTTAAAGAATGAACAGCAAAGGAAAAGCAGTTGAAATGGTTAATACTTTTTTTTCTTTTCCTTTTTTTTTTTAAATTGAGTGCATTTATAACCAAAGTCCCTTTGTGTTTATGTCCTGTTATTTTGTGTGTGTATATCTACAATATCAGTAGCTTTCTATCCCTTTGTGAACTTTTCCATGTGCTAGCAGTCTCTGTATGTAAAATTATCATTGTTTTCTTTCAGCCTCAAAGAAAACATTTATCTTATGATTGTATAATTTTTGAATACATATTAAGTATTATCTGCTGTTTTCAGCTGTTGTTGTATGTTCTCCTGAACTGTTCCAACTCTGAAAAGGAGTTTGAAAACAACCGCCTGTTTTTACAACTACTTCCCGCTGATCATTGTGCCCACAATATTCACAGTAAAGGCTAACCCATTGCTACTGCATGACTCAAATTTCCCCTTTGCTTTTGCTTCGCTGTAGCAGCTACACATCTAATCAGGGAGAGAGATTGCTGGAGGCTACCTTAAATGAAATCCAGAAATGCCACATTTTTACTGTGACCTTTGCTTACAATTTCAGTGGACACTTGAACTAACTTCTCTAAGGAGCAAAGCAACTGTATGGTAAAGCATCTATAGTGTAGCTCTAAATTGCTTCAGAGTTGTCTGAATACTGCAAGTGAATTTCCCAGCTGCTTAACTCTAATCTTGCGTTGTTACAAACGCACGCAATGCGCTCCATTTCTTCTTACTTGGACAAAAAGATGTGTTGGTTTTTTTTCTTACAGTAATAAAGCCTGAGCACTTGTAATGTGTTACAAAGTTTAGGTCTTCCACCAAAGTGTTTTTAACAGTTTGAGGACGATGAAGACTACTTTGGTATACAGATTTCATGACTGTAACGGAAATGCCTAGGTTAGAAAAGTAGCTCTCTGGCTCACCTCAGGTCTGCATTAGCGTCTGGCACTGATGCTCTTTCTGGCTCCTCCTCTGTCTCCAGTGCAGCGGACAGACTCTAGGACCTCCCAGTTGCTCACGTTGGTGCCTCAATAACCTAGGAGCTGCTTTTCTTTTGGTGTTCGTGTGTTGGTTTTTTTTAAACACACCCCTCCCCCCCGAATTGTGACGAAATCTATCCGATATGAGTGATAATTTTAGTGGCGATGCCTTCAGCGGTGAAGGTGTCTCAGGGTGGGCATAGATTAACCAGACACTTCAAGTCAGTAACGAGCTAGGAACATTTTCAGACCTAGAATATTTCTCAAGCATTAAACTGGTGTAGTGATTTCTTCCTAGATCTGTTTGATGAGCTGACAGTTGTTATGGTTCCTTGGCAATTGCATTGTTGAAGTCTTTCTATTTTCTTCTTTCTCACTATTTTGACCAAAAAGTTACATTGAATTCAGTATTGCTCTGTGTAGATTTCGAAGCCGTATATTTTACAAATTGTTTTTGTTAGCAATTTCCTTACTGTGTTAAAATTTAAGATTACTTTAATGTCTTGCATAATATTATCTATAATGGATTTTGGATTTTTTCAGAGACATACTGAGTTTTCAGCTAATTAAATATCCAGCTATGCTGTGTTTTTTAATGCTAAAATTAACTTTCACCAAATAGTATTAACATAATGTATTGAATTTTGTAACAAATTTGGAGTACTAAATTCATACAATTTCAAATGCAAACCAAGGAAAGAAATGCTCAAGGATAAAAATTCTTAGCGAGGCAAATGTTTATGTATAAACTGATTACATTATCTGAATTATTCTCCTTCCATGGCTGATAATATTTAGGAGAAACGTGTACTGTATTACTCAGGCGTACTTTAAGAACAACATACGCTAATACTTGCGTTACCATGATGTACCAAACTATACTGACGTCCCTGTATTTTTTTTAATACTGCATTTCTTAACACGTTGCTACATACACAAACGCACATACACCCCCGCATATATGTTTTCTTTGCCTGCCTCACCCTCTCTCTTTCTCTCACACTTTACTTTGACACTCCTTTTAGTGGTAAAGCCGGAACGCTTTTACGACGTGTAAGCCACACCTGGGTAGCTGATAGGAGATCCAGCATATGTTCAGTACTTTGATAGCAGTGAGAATGCTACCTTTGCACCTTAAGCGTAATGGTGTTTTTTTCTTTTTAGGTACTGTTAAGACAATATATTTATAAGTGTGCTTGCTTTCAGTAAAATCTAATGGAAACTTTTAGTGGTTTTGGCGTGGTTTCAGCTATCACGAGTTCCAAGTATGCCCATAATGAGTAGTAGACAGTGACCTAATGTTTTTGCAGCAGCATAAGACATGATGGAGGGAGTAAGAACTCAAAGGTAACAGCTGATTTTCGTGGTCAGAGAAGAGAGTAGCCAAAGTGGCTTCCTCTTCCCAGCTCTTTGACAGGTCCTCATAAAAAGGACAAAACAAACTCACTGCAGTTTTCTTAGTTTGCTCTTCCATCTGTTTTTCTGGGATCCTGGGCTCCTAAGCTGGCATAGGAGACTGATGATGCTTCACATTCTTAAATAAAGTATAGTAAGAGTATTCTGTCTTGCTGCTGTTACTGTTTTTTGTTATCATTGGATCTTTCTTAGGCTGCTGTATACGGTGAGTATTGTAAGTCCCAAGGTGTTGGCTTGTTCTTTGAGACCATCACTCCACATAGACAACTTGTCCAGCAGGTGCTGGTAGGATTTTTTGGGGACCTGAACTGTTAGCAGGATGCTGGCCGTTAGCAGAACTGGTGCATCCAAGTACCTAGTCTGTATTTGGTTTCTTTGACAGTTAAACCTGGGTTTGTCTTCCTTTTTTTGTGTTGCTAATGAAATTAAGAAACACTGTCACATTCGACAAACATATATTTTCCTTGACTACTTCGCAGACATGTTACTTGACCTCAGTGACCTTCTTCAGGTATTGTATCTTTTTTTATTTGAAACTTTTGTTGAATTGTTAAAGTTTAAGATTAATTGCAAGCAAAGAGCTGTCAGCATGGGCTGTTTAGGATGTTTTAATTTCTCTTTAAAAATTCTGAATTGGAAAATCACTAGGTTTGTAAATCTGAGTAATTGTTCAGTAAAATTAAATATCAAACAAATATTTTTTGCTTTTGATGCTGCAAAGAACATATCAAGAGTTAGTATGATCCTTTCATCAGGATTCAGAGTCACTGCAATGGCACAGGGTCAGATGTTACACATTTTTAAAACAACAGTTGTTGAAGACAGAAATAACTTTTTTGGTAGGTAATACTGTGTAAATGGATTAGTGCCCTACAGAGACGTGTTTTATAAAATGTATTTTGAGAGAAATACGTACTTGCTCTGCATGTGGAAATAGAAAGCTCTACTGACATATGCTGTCTTACCCTCATTCTCCATGTTACAACTGTTTTACATACAATGTGAGTAGGTTAGTTGCGTCTATTTTTGTCCCCCCAGCTGTCTTGGTAAATGGCATCCCTCTGAAGACTATTTATTGCTTGAAGCAAGCTGCTGGAATTGCAATAATCAAATGAATCTTTAATTCTTAAAATTAGTAACTTTTTTCTCTTTTCTAAACTCTTACTGAATTATTTTGGTTACTTATAACCAAATGCTGCATGTGTAGAATGGGAGATTTATTTCCTTCAAACACAGGTGATTTTTCATGGTGATTGTTATGCAATAGAATGATCACAGGAATATGAAGAACAGTCACACAATGTGAAGAAGAAGAAGAGGAGGTATTTTATCTGTAAAAGAAAAAAAAGATGTATTGTCAGCAGGAACAGACAAGAAAGATTGAATGATTTGTCTTTTCCCCTCTGTACATTCCAGCCAGAAAAGATGTCAAAATGGGGCATATGAGGACCAAACATTTAAAGAGGGGTAACTGAAGAGATGGGAGAGACAGAAATAGATTAGTAGTAGGGAAATAATCTACCCCAGAAAGAGGAAAAATGCAAAATTTCAGTGTCATGATCTGTATTTATGTATTTAACTGTGTGAAGACTTCTGATGTGCTCTACTTTATAGCTTCTTTAAGGTGAATCTAAGCAAACAGGAATCTTAAATGTTATTGTTAAGTGTAGCTAGCCAGAAAGTTCTGTTTAAGAACGTATAAATGAGCTTTTCAGGTCCTAGCTTGATTTCTCCCCCACCTCGAGTTTGTTTAAAACAAACAAACACACACCCAAACAAAAAAAACCCCAATCCAAAACCAAACTAAAACAAAACAAAAACTTAGTGGCAAAACATTTATGGCCCAGGCAGAAAACTTCAGTACATTCTGCTTTAGATCAGCCTTTGCCCACAGATTGTGTGCCTAAAAAAGAAAAGCAGTTAGTTCATTAGATTGTACTATATTACCTTGAAGTGCCTCTTTTTCAAGGACAGCTCTCCCATTCTGAAGTTGGGATGTGAGTGTCGTTCAAGAAGAACAAAGGTGGTTAGCAGTAGTCTTAGTGGCAATGGTATTATCTTTCCAAAATATTTAACTCGTTCAGACCCATCTGTACAAAATATGTCATACTCGTCCAGGTAGTTGTTTTTCTTGGTAAAATGAGAAAGGGGTCAATTTTATATAAAAAAAAAAATCACATCTGAATGTCTGAAAAATGAGCTACTGCTGACCTTCACCAACTCTTCCTTAGATGCTAATAGCAAATTTTGAGATTTTTCTTCAGAATTTTCTATTTGACGCAGCTTGGTTGCTGCGGGAGGTGAAGGGACCTGCAGGGCTGCTAATCATCTGACCGCAAGAAATATTTGAAGAAAGTTACCAAACAAAACATTCTTACGGAGTGTCTTCATGGAGGCTACTGGCTGAATTACAGACCACCTTGAAATAGGTTTCAGTGCATTTGAGGGGGGGGGAAGGCTTAACAGCGTTTGGTGTATTGCTTCATCTAGAAGCAAACCAAAAAGTAAGCTTTGTAACTCCAGCTACCAGCGAAAAAGATAAATGAAAGCCTGTGAAAAAGGCCACCCATTGCTTCCTTTTGCTGTCTTGCAGCTGGAAACGGTATTAGCTCTGCCATTCTGCATCTCCATTTATGGCACCCTCCACATCAGTGACCTTCCACCAGTGTCTTGCAAGTGCTGGGAGAGCCAACACCCTCTGTAGCTCACAACATAAGAAAGGTGGTAGCTAATAGTAAGAGTAATAGGAAGATTTGAATCTGCTGTTACCTGCAACTCAGTATTTGTTTAATGACCTATCATATTTGCGTTCTTTCTCTCTTCTTGTTCTGTTTAGCTTTTTTTTTTTAAAAAAAAGCAGGGGGAGGGAATCGTAAGCGTGGCCTCTTAGGCTATTTATTGAGTTGCTTTGGGATTTGGTCCCCCATTCTCCATAAAAAAATAAAAAAGCTGTCCCCTATAGTATAAAATGCTTTTAGAATAGTATTATGCGGGTAAAACGTAGCAATAGAGGAGACTGATTTTCACTGTTAATGGCAGTCTGTTTAAGAAGTCGTATCAGTTTTCCTCTTATGCTGATGATTGAGATGTGGGAGTTTGTCTTGTTCCACTGGAGAAGTGCTACATTTCATAATAGTTTTGGGAGCTTCAAAATTGCTGTCATCTTAGAAAAAGCCAAAATGTGTCGCCCCCCTCCCCCCACCTTTTTTTAATTGGAAAGGCAATTTATTTGGTATTTTTTCATCTTCAGGTGAAATACGTCCTATGTATTGGAAACCTCCTGTCGAAAATGGTGTCAAATTCAGTATGCCTCTGGTACATTTAGACTTTAAAGCATTATCTGAAATGAACTGAAAATGTTGAGACCACTGCTATGAGCCAGGCTCCTTCCTTGTGCAGAGCAGAGCCATGCTGCATGTTGATTGAGTTGGAAGGACGATCAGTCATCAGTCTCTGACAGGGAAAGTACTCGCTTATATTTTCAGATAGTGCATTTTACTTGCAAATATAATCTTTAGAGAGGTCTGTAATCAGGCCTTTTGTTTGCTTTTTTGTTAGTCCAATCTAAGCAACAGGCCTTGCTTGTTTAGGAGAGTTGCGAAGCTTGTCTAGCCTTGGCCCAACTTTTGAACAGTTTAGGTTTGCTCATCGGTTTCAGAGCACCTCATTCCTTGTACCTGGAGAATTAGTTGGCTAAAGTTTTGATCTCAGTGTGGTGAAATGTTGCCTTTCTCATCCTGGGAAATGGCAGTTTCTTTTTTAGTGTCTTGTAATCTCTAGTGTCATGGTCTTTGCAATGTGGTCATAAAAGACTTTGGGAAGAGGTGTTGGCAGTGCTTTGATCTCCAATTTCAGCCTAGTAGAATATAATTTTTAGTGTGCCTTGTGGGTGTGTCCTGCTGTTAAATAAGGCTAATGCTTACTGAAAAGATGTTAGACAGAGCCAGGCTCTTCATACGAGTGCGCAGCAGGAGGATTAGCAGCAACAGACATAATTAATTAAAATGATATGTTTTGACTTGATATCAAGAAAAGGATTTTCACCAGGAGGACAGCCAAGTGTTGAAACAAGTTGCTCAGAGCAGTTTTGAAGTCTCTCTCCATCAAGGTTTTCAAGATCCTGAGCAACCTGGTCTGTTCTTGTAGCTGACCCTGCTTTGAGCAGGAGGTTGGGCTGGAGACCTGCTGAGATCCAGTCCAACCTGAACTATACTACAGTTCTAGGTAAGGGATGAACGTGCACAAGAAGTGAAAATCAGTAACTAGTACTTGCTTGGTCTAGTCCTCCTTCGGTCTCCCACTTCAAAACACAACTCTCACCCCCTCTTTCTAAATCTTCAATTTGTCTAGTCAAGTAACAGTACTTTCTTGTCCAGAAGGACTTCTACTGAAAGTTATTTTTGGACGCTTGTTGTTTTTATTTATTTCTTCTAAAGGCCTCCCTGATTCCTCTATGCTTGTCGCAAATTATTCTTTGACTTTCTTGCATAGCTGGTATGATAATGGTTTATTGTACTGCTGTGGTGTTGGAGGAAGAACGCTAGGACTGCTGCGTACGTGATTAGCAAAAGTAGACTCTCCTTTCAGAGTGCCCAGACTGAAGGCAACGCTTTAAAGCATAGCATGAGAGGAAGCTGCTTAATTTTGATTTGTGTCTCTCTTTGAACTGCAGTCTGACAAGCTGGCTTTGGTACATGTTTGTAGTTCTGTGTATTGTCTTTTGAGGTTAAATGCAATGTTCTCGTTGCAATATGGATCCAAAAAATAAGAAGTTTCAGTTTATTGTGTCGAGAAGGGTAAAATAGAGTATTTTTAAAGACTATACTCATTTGCTTCAGTTTTTAATACCCTTTGTTCATTTAAAGTTATTAACATGTTGACTGCATTTGCCTTTATTGCCCCTATGCAAATTGCTATGTTGATTGAGTTAATTTAAACAACCTGGTTGGGACCTTCAGGCATTACTATACTAGAAATGTTAATAATGAATCAAATAACCACAGGTGCCTCTTTCCCCAGCAACAGACACTCTCCTTAAAAACTCATTTGCTTTTCATGCTTGCTTAATTATTTAGGCAAGCAGCCATAGATGTTTCACAGCGTGAATTCTCATCGCGTTCCAACTGCCCGGTCTTTGTCTTTCTAAAAGACAGAAGACCTTAACCACTGTTACCATTTGTAATATTTTTCCAGAATGCCACACCATGGACTTGGAAAGCCTTTTTGGAAATTGCTTGTAGTGAAAGGGTATTGATTTATAAAATTATGGAACTCAGTGAATGAGTTTTTGCTTGACCATGGTTGCAGCTTTATTGATTGCTACCGTCCAGAAGGTAAAGTGACCTGGTAACTGTATGAATGGGAGATTCCCTGTTTCCCAAAGACAGTTTAAAATTCTGGAAGGTGTTAGACTGATGAACGGCCGAATTCCCGTGTTACTGGAAAGTAAGTATTTGTTATTATTTAGAAAAGTGGAAGTATACTGGTGTTTGTGAACACATCAAGCATGATGTGAAAGCAAGAGGTAATTACGAGAGGCTAAGAGTCCCTAAGGAAGTGTCCCCTTGAAATCAGCATCTGATGACTGACGGATGTGAAATGAAAAGACTGTGTCTCCAAAAAATACCGTGAAGGGCAAAGAGTATAACAAGTAGAAGGATCTTTCTGTGAAGATGTAACTGAATAACTGGAAGCCATTCCTTCTCCAAATGCCCCTTTCAACTAATACAAAGTCTTCTGTAACAAGAGCAGAAATTAACTATTGATAAAGGACAACGTCTTACAGACTCTTTAAGTTCTCCTGTGAAAACTTAGGGGTAAAAACATTGTGGTGGGTTTTTTTTTTTGTTTGCTTGTTTTGTGGTGTGGTTTTTTTTCCTCCAGTCCCTTGGTGAGCAAATACTTTTTGTCTGAAAGATGTCTTCCTGCTGAAGAATCTAGGGTTTTTTTTAAAAAAACCCCACAACTCAGTGGCGGGTCTATATGTTTGTAAATTTATTCTGTTAAATATTAACTGAATGTAAAATAATATGGTAAAAAAGTATCAAGGTATGCAGATATTTTAAAATATCCCCTCTGCCAGAGGTTGACACTGCTCTCTGTATTAGGTATTGATGTTCAAACCTAGTGATTCCATCAAGTTTAGGAAATGTTAATATCTGATCAGAATACGCAAAGAGAGAGCACAAGTCTTACGAAAGTCTATAAAACAATTGTTACACTTTTGACCATTTTGATCAGGGAGAGTTTGGGGAAATACTATTTTTCAGTATGATCCTTTTAAATTAAGAAGGGGGAAAAGAGGCCAAAGTCAATGTCACAAGCTTTAAAGCTGCACCAATTTGAGTCTAAGCCAGAGACACCCTTTTAGAAGGGCATTTTTGTTTATTCACCATTCTAAGGACTCATATAAAATTAGGTTTTATGAATGCAAATGTCATATGGTTCTAAATTTGGAGTGTTAAGCTTTTGATGGATTGGAGTATATGAATTTTTATAAGAAGTTCTTAATGAAGAAAGAACTAGAAATTAAAGTAGGCCTCTAAATTAATTCTCTTAATTTTCTAAGCTTAATGGAGTGCAAAAAACCATACAAATGATGAGAGTAAAGAAAGACTCTATCTATATGCCTATTATACATCTATCATCTCTTAGCTATCACAGGATGTGTGTGCGTGCGTGAGTAATAGTTGAAATTAGTGACAGCCGCGTATAATCTTAGTGAAAGGGTCTCTTTCCACTAAAACCAGAAGTTCTTAAATACCATGTTTCAGCAGTTCAATGCCATTACAGATTTCTGAGTGAGCTTTATGCCATCTTTAATTTCCCATTTATGAGAAATGCCCCAGAACCTGTGAATATCTGGTAACTTTCAAAGATGAGAAGCATATTTTTTGAGAGAGCCTGAAGTCTCTTTTCCTACTGATTTGCCAGGAAAACTGGAAGCAATTAAATATTCCCGATTCTTTTTGTGACTTTGCGCTGGCATTAAAAACGTGTGCGCTTCATGAGGAAAACAATATAGAGCACATAATCCACTGTATGTTATGATTTCTTTCTAAATTGGTAGTAACCAAAAACTGCAAAGAAATGCAGTTGTGATCAAAAGAAAGAAATTCCCTGATGTACCATTTCTATTTGAATTTATTATTTTGTGTAAATATACTGCCTACACATTGAAGTTGGTCATAAAACACTGATGATGTGGGTGAAGAGGAAAAGCAGGTTAGATTTAAGTACATTACCTCTCAAATAGACCATGGATCTGGAGACTCTTAGTTAGGCCATGGATAGGAAGATAAAAAACAGTCATTGAGCAATTTTGTAATGCATTTGTCCTTGCTTTAGATTTAATTTGGCACCCACTTTGATTGTTAGAACATGACTAAAAAAAACCCTGCTTCCCTATGCCTCTTCATATTTATTTGTTCTTTGCTGATTGCATTAATGGAAAGTTTGCTTGGGAGGAGTTTCTTAGAGAGTGACATGGTTAGATGGGGACGCACACTGAGCATTTGGAAAAAAACAAAAAAAGCTGGAGGGAGAAATACTTGTCTGAATTTGAGATTTTTTTTTTTTTCTAGACTAAAATGAAAGAACTGGATGAGTTTGTGAAGTCTCTGATGGAAACATCATATATACTTGGCTCCATTGAAGTAACTTTATTGATTTGTGCAGTGAAACCGTCCTTGCAGAACAAGATCTAAGTGATGAGGTTTAAGATTTATAGTAACTTGGTTGGCCAACTTAGAAGGCTGAAACTACAGCCAAACCCCCACTCCTTATGTTAATATTTTGTAGACAAAAGGTCAAAACAAGCCATTTCAAACTTGCAGTGAATCTAGAGCAACTAAAGCCAACTGGAACACTGCAGATACTTTGCTGTAGTATGTCTGTTCTGTCTCTGTGGCTCATGGAAAGTCACATGCTCTCAAACTCCTGTCTGAATTGCCAGATTCAGTAGGTGCTTATTTTTCTGTATAAAATTCAGTGACTTATTTCCTAAGAAATACGTTTCTTATTCAAACGATATATTTTGTTCACATCCTTCCCATAGAATAGTATTTCTATGTTGTCTGGTATTTCAGGAAAAAAAAGGACAGGAAAATTTAAGACTATACGTTTGTATCTTCTAGGCCAGTCCACCCATTGGTCAGACACAGCATGGAAGACAGTCAACACTTTCCACTAAATATGGAATGAGTTACCATCATACCATGTACACTCGATTGGGCAGTCACTTTCAGGATACATGATCATTCTGAGGATTTCTTTGAAGTTCTCATTTTTAAAATTCACATTAAGAACATTTTCACGTAAAAAATTCCAAGTGCAAGGCTAGGTGGAAATGTGTCAATATTTATTTTTTTTAAAAACATATTTATTTATTTGTGCTAGCTTGGTAGAAGCATCTATACACTTGGGAGGAAAGCTTGCTTTTAAACTAATGTTGGTAAAGCTCTTTTGTGAAACTGAAAGAGAATATACTTAGTAACAGGATTTTTTATTTCCATAGGCTTGTACCATCATCAACAACTCAGTTGTGTGATTGACTGCTAAGTAAACGCCTTCACTATCCTGGCATAGGAAAGAGAGGGGCAGTTCTGTTACATAAAAGCAATCGAGTATATACTAGCCTAAAAAAAAAAAAAAAAAAAAAAAAAAATTAAATCTCTATTTGTTTGCGGTGTAGGAGGATGGAGTTTTTTTCTACTAACTTTGACCTTTGTATGTGCCTTGGGGGAGCAAGGTGTTCATGGAGCTTCGTGGGAATGTTTGGGGCTGATTGGGAACTGAAGTATATCCTGCCTTTCTTGCTGACCACAAAAACACATCTTAAGATAGTGAAAGAAAACTTCATCAGACTTTTAAAACATAAATGTAGTTGCCTATGCTATAAATTGCAAATCAGAGTATGAAGAGTAACTCCTCCCCTCAGTTTACATCCTCCTGCGTGCGGCAGTGAAGGAGGGGAGGGGAGCCAGGGCTCTGTCCCTGGCTGCTTCGCAGGTTTGGTGTGGGTTAGGGATTTTCTGAATTTATTTATTTATCTTTTTTAATGTAGGGTGATCTGGGGCAATGTCCAAACAGTAAGAAATGACAAATAACCCTTGGGGCATGTAGCACCACTCCTTGCTTTGGTGGAAAAGTTTGGTGTCTGCTTGTGCAATACTTAATTATCCCACTTCACATGATCATGCAGAGCTGAAATTTGCACTAACTTGTGAGTATTTGCTCAGGTTTTGTTACGTTACAAGATAAATGGCACTTTATATATACTGATATTATATTAAAGTCTACTTAGTGCTTTAAGATGTTAGGTGACAATTGAGAAATTGTCCAAGTAATATGGAGCAACACCGAGCCCACAGTGAAGAGCACGATGAACAGCTTTTTAAAATTTTTTCAGTATAAACTTATGCTTTGATTTACAATGCTAATTTGTACAGCTTTTGACAAGCATCAAGTATTATTCTATACCTGTGAATATAGCTTGCATTATTTCAATTGAACTTTTTAAAAGCAGGTTGTTTAAGTTTTCAAAAGTTGGAGGGTTTTTTTTGCTTTCCATATAAATGTTCTATTAAAAACATTTGTGGTTTAAGATTTAAATAATGGTTTTTTGTCTTTTAATAGGTGAATGTCTATGTGCTGGGAAAAACTTTCCTTCTGTTGGCCAGAGAACTCTGCATAAATGCTCCAGCCATAGGTATTTTTTTTACAAGTTGTCTTTTGAGTATTTGGGTGTATTTTCTGCATGGTTACTTGACAAGAATATGTATGTATGTGTGTATATATACATAGTATTATGTGCTAAATACCAAAGTGGTAACTTAAAAATGAAGCTGGAATCAATCCAGGCAGAAGAGCATTGCTGACTATGAGAGCCTGTTCTCCTTTCTGTAACAGTTTTTTGGGAGCTAGATGCTATTTTAACAAATAATTTTGCTTTTCTGAGAGTAGTTTAGGCTTATACTAAGACAATGAGCTGGTGTATAATAAATTTGTGTGCGTCTACAAGCTCGCACAGGCCTGTCACACTTCAGTTCCACAGAGATGCAGCATTTGATAAATATTTGCCAAATTTACTATCTGTCCATCACCTATAGCTGAGGTGTTCAGTGCTTGAAGTACTAGTGGCTTGATGGAAAATGAGGAGCAACTTTTTCCAAGCATGTGAATAACTTTTTAATTAGTAAGTCATCACTGAAATTGTAACACGGTGATAGGAAGGTGGGTTTTAACCTGTCAAACGGGTAAAAAAAGCTATTGTCTAGGCTGTAGCTTTTAAGCCAAGGGAATTCATGCCAATTCCAGTTAAAAGAGTGCGTTTATAGAGAGGTCTTGTGACTGTTACCCACCTCTGTGCAGGAATTTTCTTCCTGTATCTTTACCCACTCTCACTCCCACTCTCCTTAATCAGTACTGAGGGAATCGGATGCCTTTGTGTTCAAGAACAAGACACCCGCACACCGCTTCAGAGGTACTCAGCTGGGCACGTAACTGCCTGCCTGCTCTTTCTCTCTGCAGCAAGAGAACCAGCAGCTCACGTAGAGCATCGTCTTAACGGCATCCAGATAGCATGTGGCAGTGCACAGCCATCAGCCATGGTGGTGAGCTGGCTTCGTTAGCATAGCTTGATGTCTAGTAAAAGGTTCTTGTTTTCAATAATTCAGTTGACTTCTTATTTTTCATTACTTTTTTTTTAAAGAAAGAACAGACAGAATTTGTATTGCAGCTTAGTTTCAAGGTGAAAATTAATGCAGCTTAGGAAAAGGCAAACAGAAAACCCTGCTAAATTAAATGTACAGGTACTTGTTATACATGGAAAAAATACTGGTTTAGACTACTGTTTGAGTATTCTTTCCAAGGTCATTATGAGAAGAGATATTTATAAAACGCATAAAGTATTTCTAATTGGCTCGTCTGTAATGATTGTCAGACACTTGAGAAAAATACTTTTATCACCCTTTGAGAAAAGTTAAGGGTACTAGCTATAAAATGACTGCTGATAGTGGATGGGATTATGTTTTTAGAAAAAAACAGAGGGGGAAAGAAAGATGCAGCAGCTTTTGTTTAAGGTAATTTTTGAGTGAAGTTAAAGACCATATTGCAAGTATTTCTCTAATGTCTGCTTGTAAATGTGAGAATAGGATGTATATTTAGATAGCGGCCGCCAGTATTACAGCTCTGGGCTAAATCTGTGATAAAGCCTGTCAGTGCATTAAGCTTCATCTGTATGTCTTGACTCTGGCTGTTCAAGTGGGGTGCAGTTTGACAGGTGCAAGTGTCAGTGTTGCTGAGATTAACACAGATGATGTGTGTGAATGGGCATTAGAAGCTTTCAAATATATAACCACAGGATGATTTTCATCAACTTTGATTACACTCATGTTTTTTCTGTCTTCAGCTTAGGCAACACACAAAAAACTCTGAGCTTCCACATATGTCAGCTCCCTTTTTCATGACGGAAAATAAAGGCTGCTGATGGATAGTCTCAGTTACCAGGCAAGGGAACCTTCATATTTGCAGTGATAGCTAACGCCCTGTGTAGATGCACACAGGGGACAGACTACAGTATCTCACCCCTGTTAACTGTACTGTAGATGAATTAACAGACAGAGGCCGTAAGATCAGCAATGATCAAGTACACAGGATTTAGGGCAAGTAAAAATGTTTTATGTTTCACAGATTCGTAAACTGCTCTAGTTTAGAACATTCTGTTTAAGTCAGCTGCAGTTTGCAAGTTAGTTATCTATATACAAAATAAATGCACAGTACGTGCCAAATTTAACATTTTTCTGCTTGTTGCAGTCTTAATAATTAAGTCAAATAGCTTATGAATAAATAAAATAAGATTAAATTCAAGAGCATTCCTTCACTTATTTGTATAGCCTGATGTAGCAGATAGGTAAGTAGCATAACATTCCATACTGCTGCAGAGTTCGTAGTAAAAATGAAAAATCCCTTAGTGTGCATCATTGCAGTATTGGAATACAATCAAGGTGAAATGCATCATGCATAGAAAATGAGCTCAGGTATTTGTCCTCCTTGTACTCCGGTTCCATTAGTACTGTCCGAGGAGCACTGGAACTGGAACGTCACTTTCCCGCACTGCACTTCAGTCATTCCCTCTTGCCCAAAGTAACTGAGTTCGTTACCATCGAGAATAGCACTTACGTTGTAAAACGTGTCTTGCTCAACCTGCACAGGGTGTTCAAACCATACAGAGAAAGTGTTACTGGAGCCATCAGAGGTAAACTTTGTCAGATTTTGAGCAAGGACAACTCCTAAGCGCTTCAGTTCGATTTTGACGCTGTATTCAGCTTTGCCACAGCTGGACCCATACAATCCCAGTCCTGCTATAAATATCCGTTTGTCTACGGCAAACTGAATACTGTCACACCGCCCTCGGTACCTCCACTGATTGCTGCGGTACGCAGACGACTGAAACCGATGGCATCGCTGAGGTACAAGTCCTTTTCTTTTTGTCAGCGGAAACTCTAGTTTGGGTTTATTTGCGGCTGTGTACCATAGGAATATGTTGTGAGTTTCCTCAAGGGTAAGGATGTCAGACTGGGCAGCTCCGTTGGCAAACTCTTCCAAAGTCATGGTCGGAATCCGCACCAAGTACAAAGCTTTTCCTAATACATTCCTCTTGTTGCGCGGCGTAACCGGCAGCCCTTGCCTTTTGCATTCAGCCTCTGCCCAGTTGAGAACCGCCTCGAAAACTACCACTTCCTTGGTGTTGAGTGCCTCCCGGGTTACAATGATCTCTAGTGTTTGTTGATCTATCTCACAGAAGCCCTCTGACTTCAGTGCCATTTCTGCTTGAGCATCAATCACTTCCCAGCAGCGCTGCGTCAGCTCTGGCTCCTCGAAGAGCCTGCTCTGAGACAGCAGGACACAAGCGTTCTTCGCTTCTAAACTGGTCTCCAGAAAATTGACGCAAGCCTTTGCTAGGGCCGGCACGATGTACTTCTTGGCAGCATACAGCGTAGCCAGAACCGTGTCAGCTTCCAGGTCTATTTCGTCACTATACATGTATCTAGATGGGGGGAAAAAAAATAGTTTCTTAGGAAAAAAAAATATAGGCCATGAAAGCTTGATCTACAGTTGTCTTTGCTGGCAGTGAATCTGACATTCAGTATTTGTCAGCACATTAAGTAAACAGTAATAAGTGCGTATTGCACAATGCCAATTAGGAGATGTATATTTTATAAGCTACTTTGATTCTGTCCACGTAATTAGTAGACTTGTAGTGGCCACTTACTTTAATAGGATTAGAAAGGCTGCAGGTTCCACATCTGGTATATGGATTTCAGATTTGACCTCTGCGAGATCGCCATAAAACATAGCATAGAAGACAGAGCTACCAACTGCCAAAACATACTGGAAAATAAAGAGAGAGAAGCCTCAGTAATACATATTGGTAACAGCCGAGCGTGCTGGCTTTTGATAAGAGCTACACTTAGGGAAAGTTAAAAGCTGCAGTGGAGGCAGAAGACTGCCTTAAACTGTTCCCTTTAATTGCAGTGTATGCGAATTACTTCTGGGATTAGACGAGAGCCGTAATGAGAAAAAAAAAAAATGGAACCTAGTTGTAAGGCAGGGGGAGAAGGCGAGATGCATGGCCGTATTAAGAAGCCAAAAATTATCTGCACAAACCTTATGGGCAGGAACTTTCTTAGATGCCCCCGGCGGGCCCACGATGAAGTGAACGTCAGCCATGAGTTCGTTATTGAACATCAGCGCGTTCCTGCAAGCGAGGGGAGGGGGGAGAAGCCCCATTAGCCATGGGCAGCCCCTCACCTGGTGCCCCAGCCCCACTGGCACGCAGCCGCCCGAGCCTCCCGCCGGCATCCCCCGTGGGTCCATCCCATCCCAGGCCGCCCTCGCCAGGGCGGCCCAGCCCTCGCGCCTGGCCTCGGCGCAGGTGCACAGGGCCGGGCACCTCTCCCGCCCGCCCAGGGAGGGTCTGGCGGGGCCTGGCCCTTACCTCTCCCGCAGGGTGGGATGGAAGGACTGCCAGTTGGCACTCTCCAAGTTGTTGTTGTTGAGGTTCTGGAGCTGGGGCGGCGGGGGCGGCTGGGCGCTCTGCTGGAGCTGCAGGGCGTTCTTCTTGCTGTTGGCAGCGGTGGCGGCAGCGGCGGCGGCGTTACTGTTTGCAATATTGGTGTTGGTGCTGGCAGGGTAAAGTTCTGCAGCCATCTTCTTCTTCAGGGACAGGGGCACTATCTCATAGCATCCTGGCACCTTGCCGTTTGACCTCACACTCTTTTTGGACTTCTTTAAGGTCTCTGGAAGCAGAAGAAAAAAAGTCAAACACTTCATGATCCTGCCATTGAGGCAACCATGGGGCAGTGGCATGAGCAAGAGAACTAACAAATCCCAAATGCGAGTCCCACTATGTGGATATTTTGTATGCTTCTAGGTGCAGGGTGGCTTTTTTTTTTTGGTGCGTGCCGCGCTCTTTGGTTACAAGCCCGACGCACCTTTCCAGGGGAAAGGGATGATGCTGTATCGGATCAGTGCCAGCGCTCACCTTGGCTTGGAGGGGGGTCCCAGCCTCCACGGCACTGCCACGATTGCAGTGCGGAACCCGAGCGGGGCTGGCAGGCAGTTCCTTCCCCCGAGGAAAGAAAAAAAATAGGAAAAAAAAATTCCAAAATCCGGCAACAAAACCCCACAAATCCAGCCGAGGCGGTGGGTCAGGAGCGAGAGTCAATCCACAAATCCTCCGAGTGCAGCAGCCCGGCGAGGGTGAAGCGCAGCCAGCCGCCCGATCCCCGCTGCCAGTGACCGCGCTCCGCTCCGTCCTTCCCCGCCCGGCGGGGGCACATCTGCGGCGGCCGCGCCGGGCCGGGCCGAGGCGAGGCGGCGGCTCTCCGCAGTCCCGCTCCCGGGCGGCCCCGCCGCCGCCCCTCGCACCAACTTTCCTCCTCTCCCCGCGGTGGCCGCCGTCACACGGCGCTGCTTCTCCGCGCTCCTCCCGCCCGCGTCGGGGGCGTTGCTGGCCGCGGGGCGCCCCAGCTCCTCCGCGGCGGGCGGGCGAGCGGCGCTGCCCTCCGCGCTCCCCTCGCGGCGGCGGGATACGGCGCTGCGCGGCCGGGCTCGGCGCGGCTCTGCCGGGCCCTGCCTCCGCCCCCCGCCCTAATAGGCAGCCGCCGCGCCGCGCGTCACGGCCGCCGGCGCCAATGAGGAGCGCCGGGGCGCGGAGGGAGGAGCCGCCCCGCCCCGCTGGCTGTCAGTCTGCCGCGCCCGCCCGGGGGCGCTCGGCGCCGAGCACCGCTACGGGCCGCACGTACGTGCGCAGCGCCGGGCACCGCCGCGCCCGCCCCGCCCCCCCCCCCCCCCGACCGGCACCGGGAGGAAGCCCCGCGGTGCCTCCGCGCCTTCCCGCCCCCGCCGGATTACCGCAGCGGCAATGAGCGCGGGGGGGGACACGGGGGACCGGCCCGGGGGCTCCCGTGGTGGAGCGGAGCGGGGCGGGCGGCTCCGGGTGCGCACCGCCCTTCCCGGCCGGCCCGGGCGGGGGCGCCGCCGCGCCGCGCACCGCCCCGCTCCGCCGCCGCGCAGCTCCGCGGGGGGGAGCCGGGCCGCCGCGCTGCCCCGCCAGGGCCGGCGGCTGGGGCGGCTGCGGGCGCTGGGGCACGGCCGGGGCGGGATTGTTTTAAGTCGAGGGAAGTTGCGGGGATTTTTCCGCCCCTTTTTTCGCAGCCCCGAAGCCGCCGTGCCCCGGTGGTGCGGGCCCTCCCGGCCTGCGTTCCCGCCCGCCTTCCGGGGGTGTTGCAGCGGGGACTGGCGCCCGTCGGCCGCGCTCCCCGCCCCCGGTCCCGGCGGGGGTGGGCTGTCGGCGGGGCACGGCTCCGGCTCCTCTGCCCGGCCCTGCCGTCCCGGTTACCTGTTTTGTTGGGAAGTCACCCTTTTAAACAGTTTCCGAGCAATTTTCTCTACGTTCCTGTTAATGATTATGTGGCATCGAGGTACTTCGAAAGTCCAAGTTCCAAGTCATGAGTGGGATAGGGAGAGAAGGTAAAGCCTTCAGAAAAACAGATCCTTCGTTCTTAAAAAATAAAATATTTTTTTTTCTTCCTGTCTGCTTCACAGCCCCTCAGTGCCCATTCAGGAAAACCGACGGGTTTTGCCCCACGTAAACTTGCTCATTCCTGTGCAAGGGTTTCAGTCCCGGCGTCTCCCCGAAGGCAAAGGGGACTCGCCTGGAAGCAGGGCACCCTTGGTGCATCCCTGCGTGTTTTGTACACGTGGAAGGAATCGGGGCGTTTGGGTTTTACAACTTTAATTTTTTTTTTTTTTTTTTTAATGTTTGCATCCATGCGGGACATGTTTACGTTAACCTTGGCCCTGCGTTTAATTTATATATCGGTAGTATGGCGTTCTAGCCATTTATGGCCTCTTTAAGGCTTTTCACTTCAAACCATCTGCGTATTCATTTTCTGGCTGTTTGGTAGCTTCAGAATTTAAATTAATGATGTGCAATGTTTTGTCAAATGACCTGTGGGCATGAATGCCAGCAGAAATGTCTGAACAGCTACAATGCAAATGTGTAAATGTTCCCGAAACTCAACTCTGAGGAGAAAGCTGTGAATTGCCTTGTGCTCTGCTCCCCTTCTGCTCCGCTCCAGCGGCCCGAGGAGCTGAAGTTGAGCCCTCTTGGGATAAGAAGAGATGGGAAAGCAAATCGGGCATTGCTTTGTAACATAGGCTGCATTACTGTACTGTGAAAAGGAAAGTTTAAATGTCTGTTGAACCAGGGTATCATTTCTGAAAGGGTTTTGGTTTTGTTGTATTTTGAAATTGGTCATTTCTGTTGAGTACAGTTTTATAAAATCATGCTTTTCCAAAAACTTCAGTTGTATTAGTATGTGTTTTTACAAGAAACTATTTGAAGGTCTAGGTAAGACAATTAATTTGTCACAGGCACCTTAATGTGTGTCTGCTGGGTACGTATCTGCTAGCGTGTGACATACATAACTGGAAATACAGAACAACTACCCTTAGGAATCATGAGGATTGGTTAATCTTTCCTAAACCTTTGATTTTTAGGGTCATGTTTAGGAGGTGACTGCACTCTGGCATTTCTTCAGTTTTGAGGGAGATGTGTTTGGAAGTCCTTGCTTGATAAATGCTTTCATTTCAATGCTTCTGCAGGGCTGACAGGCATAATCACCTACGGTGTGATCTTGGTAATTATGGATAGCAACAGGGCATCATTGTTAGAACTTGCTGCTAAATGAAACTGCTTTGATTAATTGTAAATTTCTAAGATTGTTCCAGTGTTTTGAGCTGAATTTTCATCTTTATCAGTTTGAGTGCCCACATAGGGGATCAGCTAAGGAAATTGAGTTGAGACTGATAGTTAACAATTTACCGTACATCATGGATTTTCGGTCAAGTGATAAAAGGCTGGCAGGAAATGAGAAATTGATACCTCAAATAAGAGTAAACATGGGTTAAGTGTAGCTTTTACAAGATTGTTTGATAAATTATAAATTGGTTTAGGCAAAGCACAATCCGTACTGACATGTTTCAGTTAGTCTGAAGCTGATAACACCAACATTTGAAATAAGTTTATACATCTGGAGGCAGATCTGTGGCCAATGTAAATTGTCATAGCGCCATTGATGTTAATTGGGTTCCAGCAATTTATGCTGACGGAGAGTAAGCCTCGGTATCTGTAATAAACAGCATTTTGTATTTGTGGAATATGAGTCCGAGAAGGAGCTGGAATTAACTTGGAAGGTGTAAATAGACTTTTGTTAGGGACGTGGGATTTTAAGCAAATGAATTTTGTTTGAAGCTTATTTTATAGGTATTGAGACATGCAAGTTACCTCATTTGTTACTTTGCAGGTGATGTTAAAAGTTTTGGGCCTAAGTTATGTCCTCGTTCTGGAAAAGCTTTTTCAAACGTTCAGCTTTGCGCATAATTTCACTGATACCAGTAACACTGCTCACATGTCGGAGTCAGCATGTGCAGCTTGGACCCTGAAAAGCGTGGAAGAAAAACGTTGTGCAGTGCTTTAAAGGTCTCTTGTCTATGAAGCAAGAAAGGATTTTGTTTTAGCTTAACTGAAAAGGTGCTTCTAAAGCTTAGTGATCAGAGGATCTGGCCCAGCAGCGCAGCCTGTGCTGTTGGCTGAGACGTGAAGCAAGCCAACCATAACAGCCTCGCAGCATTGCTGCTCGAGTACCACGTTTCCTAAATCAAAAGTTAGGATCAGAAATAATTGTATTACTTTCTGTTGCAGATCCGTGTTTATATATTCCTCGTTTTGCACACATGCTTGAGTTTGGGGATAAGAACCACGAGGTGTCCATGACGGCTCTCAGGCTGTTGCAGAGAATGAAGCGGGACTGGATGCACACCGGCCGCCGGCCCTCGGGGCTCTGCGGAGCAGGTATGTCAGATGCTGGGTGCATCGCTTCCCCCGCAGTGGGTTGGATGGGAGAATCTGGGAGTTGGGAACAGATCAGGAGTTTCTCATTTCCTCGGTGAGGCCATATTCTGTGCGTTTTGTGCTGTCAGGCACCTACAGATTATACAGGTCTTCATCGAAATAGTTTCTGAAACTGAAACTTCATTTTTGCCTTTGTTCCTACATTACTTGCTCAGATCCTTTGTATCTTACGTTTTGGATTTTTTAACCTCCTTTCTGGTGCTCCTCTCACCCTCACTCTGCAAGCTCTAGCTGCTAGAAGCTTTTTTTGTCAGCTAAAATGACGCCATTAGTGCAAGCACTTTGATTTGTGTCTTTACACAGAGCCTTATGCAAGAAATGCCCTCTTTGACCTGTTATGTGAAATTATTTTCCTCTCCTCCTTCATCTTTTTCCAAGATCCATTGCTATCATGATGCTTACAAAAAGCCTACCGGTTTGGGAGGGCTAGGTTAAAAGGTAGTCAGTACCAGCCAGTGAGGTCAGAGTAACGAAGAGTGTAGATGTAGTCACAGAGTTCACGTATGTGCTTTATTTTATTTGAAAGATCTTACATGTGCGTGCTGGAATGAGAAATAGTGCTCACACCTTAGGGAACCCAGGACTATGCAGTCTTCTTGAAATTTCAAGTCTCTTTTTGTTAATAGTACTTGCTTATTGCACATTGCTGAAAATGTGAATATGGACTCCATGGAAGACCAACATGGTCTTTGATTCACTGCATAGACTATATCCACATGAGCAAGTGATTTAATTCAACAGACAGGGATCAGTAGATTGAAGCAGGTGGTGCTGAGTCTCCTACATCCATCCACGCAATGTGCAGTTCATGTGGTGTACTGTCGACTGGGTTTAGTTTGGTTCCCTGGCCTAAATGTTTGTGCCACACGTTTTTTGAAGGACCAGTTGTTAGTTCAGCCCCTGAAGTTCCAATTGGAATCATAGAATCATAGAACAGTTTGGGTTGGAAGGGACCTTTTAAAGGTCATCTAGTCCAACCCCCCTGCAATGAGCAGGGACATCCTCAACCAGATTGGGTTGCCCAGAGCCCCGTCCAGCCTGACCTTGAATGTTTCCAGGGATGGGGCATCTACCACCTCTCTGGGCAACCTGTTCCAGTGTTTCACCACTCTAGGAACTGGAGCACTTCAAACACATACCTGAAGTGGAGCTCTGGTTTAGTTTCCTCTGAAAGGAATCACTTTTGCGTGCTTAAAACTGTTCTGTGCACTGAGCCGCTGCACGATGAGTGGGGGTGATGCTTCAAAACGGAGCTAGTGCTCTGAATCAACACGCTAACGTGAATGCAGCCAGTACTAGGTATCTAGCTATAGAGAGGGTCTTGCAGGAGAGCACTTGGGCGCTAGCGATACTGGTGACAGCAATGAGGATAACAGCTTAAGCAGATTCAGTGTTTCACCTCTGGCTTCTGGAAGAGTTAACTGGAGATCTTTTTATTGAGGACTAGTAAATTCTGCTAAAAAGATGATAACTTTGAAAATGTGTGATCAATGAGATGTCCGTGTGTTGTATTTAAGTAGCTGACCATGGTTTCCCAAATGCTAAAGCACAGAATTGCTAAGGGTGCAATTTGCAATCAGCTTAATTTTATTGGGTGGGATGCAAAGTTTGTAAAGTCAAGCCAATCACCTGTATTCAGGGACACAGCTGAGCATAAGCATCTACAGCTCTTTAGCTGAAGGCAGGGACAAAGAGAGGGTATAGTTATCTGACTGTTTTCTGCTTTTCTTCAGGAAATTTTCCTCTTTTTGACATTGACTTTTCCTGCTTATTCTCTAGCTCTGCTAGTGGCAGCCAGAATGCATGATTTCCGACGTACTGTTAAAGAGGTCATCAGGGTGGTCAAGGTTTGTGAGTCTACATTAAGGAAAAGGTCAGTGCAGTTTTATTGCTTTTATCTTTCATTTACAGAACTGAAAAGTGGTGTAGTCTAAAATGAATGTATATCGGAGAAAACCAGGTTCTTTTCCTTTTCAGAAGTGCCAAGAATAAAATAAGTACAACATGTTTTAGCTGGTCATTTTTAAGTACTAACACCTGCCTCTTATGTAAGGCCTCAAATGCTTAGCAGAGATGGTAAGGAGCACTGTGCCCGTTTAACGGGTGAAGAGTTTAAGGCAAAAAATGTTGGGTCAGAAACGTTAACAGTGTTGTCATGTCCTCAGAAGAAATAATTGATTGATTCTCAAAGCTGAGGGTGTACTGTGGGATTTTTTTTTCATTAATCCAGCATACAGTGCTGAGAAGTCTTGTCCTTTATCTGATATTGAACAGAACTTTTCAAAATACTTTGCTAAAATGTTCATTTTCAATAGTGTTGCACTGCTAATAAATAGAAGACAGAGCAGTGAGTCTAATGATAAATTCACTGAAGGGGTCACAAGTGGCATTATCAGCAGAATGTGAGCCTGCAAATAGGAATTTCCCAAGTACCTTTGGCATGTTTTTCTTTAAAATATCTAGTAGCATCTTCCATATTTTTGTGAAGTAAACAGTTACCCAGTTTCCCTCATTTTAGTTTTGAAAAGTTGTAACATTTTCTTTCCCCGTAGGTTCAGTAAAAAATGACCTAACTGTGAAATACCATGCTTTCTGTTGCCCCCAGCTGGAAATTTTTGTACCACCAATAAATTCTGAAGTTTGTTCTGCCAAGGTTTGTCTTTAGAAAGTTCCCCTGGTGTCTCTCTTTCTCTCCACCTTGCTGAGTCCAGTTTAAGCACATCCAGCCAAGTCTAATACTTACTAAGAATATTCACTTCTTAATTGTGAAAAATGTTTTTGCCCCAGATCTTCATTGGTGAACAGGAATGATACTATTTCCCTACCATGCATGGGTGGTATAGGGATAAATTTAAAGTGTTGGAAGTGCTTTAAGGTACTACAACAGTAAGGATGGAGCAGTACAAATGCCACTTTTTTTTCTGGTCAACAGGTCATGTGTTTTAATGCGCATTTTGTATGATTAATGATTTATGCACCCACAATCTACTTCAAGATGCCTTGGTTAAATAGTTAAAGAGTTTGTTCTTACTAAGAAAATAAGCATAATAAATTAGAGTTGGAAGGAATATTAATTTGAGCAATTGTTTCAAGCGAAGAAATCTTACTTCAAAATTCATGCTTTGAAATGTTTACTCAAGTCACACACATCAACTAAAATGACAGCGTTATTTACTTTGACAGGGTAAACGTGACAGCTGAATTATTTTCAGGCAGCTATAATTACAACTGTATTTATCACGAATCTATAAATTTGATTGATGTTTTTCAAATAAGAGCACGTTATATAGTATTTAACGAAGGCAAATAAAAAAAATACCTTTGAATAACTCTTTCTGCACTCCGTTTTTTTCCTCTTCTTTCAAGAATTCCTCTCAAAATGCCATCGGGTAGAAGTTGTCTGAATTAATAAGCACTTGTTTCACGTTCTTAAAAATTTCTTTGCTTCTCGGTTTGATGTACAGTTTTATTTCCTTTTAATTATTGCTATAGTTACTCTGGTTTGTAAGGAGCTACTTCTGCTTTGCGTGTTGTGGAGGTGTTGAGCGTAGTTGGGTGAACGCTCATTAATGGGCGGCGTTGGATGCTACGCTCACTGCTGATGGCTTTGCCCTGACAGCTCTTGACGTGAAACCAAACAGGCATCCAGATAATGCTGAAGCTTCCAGCCTGCGGGTTCTGCTGTATGGTTTGACTGAGCTCCCGGTTGGCTACACGGCTCCTGGGGACGCACAGGCCGTTGGAAACTGAATTTGCTTTCAGTGATGATGGATTTCCATAGCAGAAATTTGCAAGGGAAGGGGCGGCACCGACACAAGGTGCCTTCTCCCCCTGTGCTGCGGAGGCTGCCCAGCAGCCTGGAGGGGCACAGGGCTGTGTGGGTCAGTGGCTTGGCTGAGGATGCGGGAGCGATGCTTTTTAAGAAAGCCCTGCTTGGCTTCCTGTTTTGGGGAGACCCTCAGGAAGGGGTGGCAGCCCTTCCCTAAGAAGGGAGCTATTTCTGATCCTGTGCAATGCAGCTGATGTGACCGTGTGAAAGGGGATTAGGTCACCCCGTTGTCCATCAGCTGGAGAGCACCAAGCCCTACGTGCCTGTAGCGTATTGCCTCTTTCACCGGCGTGTACAGGAGGAGTAGCTCTTAGGAGGAGGTTCGCAAAAACGTGGTGTACCTTCAGGTCATAAAAATGAATGACGTGATCATAAAGGGAATCTGTTTTGGAAGGAAAAAGTGGCAAAGTGTGGCCCACGGACCCTCTTACTCATCTTCCCATCAAGAGTTCTAAATTTAACCATCTGGCTAAAAACTGTGTGTGCTTATTTTTAATATGCATGGCTTTTTGGTAGGATCTTTGTAAGAAAACTTTGTAGTTACTTCACAGGGCCTTCTAGCTTTATGTTTTGAAGTGCACAATTAAAATGTAAAGCTTGTTGCTGTTGTTGAAAGTGAACGTATTAAATATTAATAAGTGCACTGATAATTCTATCTCATTTCCAGTCTAATTGAAATGATATTAACTTATATATCACTTTATATATTCAAAGTACTGTACAAATATTAACTAATTAGTCAAATTGTTATTTTCTGTGTAATCATCTGTGGAGATAGTAGAAATTAACTTTTAACAAACCTAACCCTTCTATTTAGTTTAATCCTCACATTTGTGCCTGTGTTCAATGCACCTGTCTTCGCTGCTACCTTTTTAACCTTTACATACGCTGCCCCTTCATCTGTTTATTCACCTATTGCATACTTCCTCTGCATACTAAATTCTGTCTTATCTGCAGTGAGAATAATTTTTGTGATATTTGTCCATTGTGCATTATCTAATACTGTGCAGCCCTTGCGCCTGTTTGAAGATCTTAGGCACTTCTTCAATAGAAAAAAAAAAAAATCGTCTTATCTTTGTTAACACTTGCATTTTACTTCTTTGGCTTACTCTCTTTATCTTTAAATTGAGCTACTTTTTACATTAAAAAATATTTCTTCTCAGTTCCATGAAGTACTATCTGTTAAAAAACCTATTTGTAATGAACTTCAGAAGAAGTAAAGCTTCATTTAGAAAGAATTAGAATGAAAGGCCAGAAGAGGTTTAAAGTGCTCATTTTTGAGGTGAATGTGTTTTCTCACAACATTTTTGGGGAAGGGAGACAAGACTTGTTACGAACGAACTGCATGTACCAGGCTGGGTGGAGATGCTGCAGGGACTTTCATAAATGGGGTCCTTTGCTCATGTCCTGGAGACCCAGCTACGGGTCTTTCAATGACTGCGTTGATAATTCTCTGGAAAAATTAAAGATTCGTACATAGAGATAAATGTATTGCCTGTAGCTTTTTTTATTTTCATTTCTGCAATATATAGCTCACATAAACTTCACGTCCAAGCTCCCAGTGCAGTCTCAAGCTGGGTAGGCTTCTTGCGAGCTCAGGCAAGGTGAAGAGGAGGTCGATACGTGAGTCCAGAATCAGGATGGGAAGAGAAGGTAACACGGACACGCGTAGCTACGAGGTTACCTTTTCCAAAAGACCAAAGCCGTATCAAGGCCAGGACTTGGCACGAAGAAGACTGTGTTCAGCTGTGATCCAAATAAAGCTGTGCTAAAATCCTGTGAAAGGTATCTGATTAATTAAGTGAGAGCTGTTTACCTAAGTAAGGTATTTGAGCATGGAGAAGGGTAGAGGATGCACCGTACGTCAGAGTTGTATAAGTGCTCTTGGTTGAAGTGCGGTATGGAGAGAAGCTTTCGGAAAACTGGGCAAGTTACTTCATGTAAAGGAGCTCGTGGTGGTGTCCACTCTGATCTCAGATCAGCAGCTGTGGAGCTCCTTCACTGGCCGCTGTTGCGATAAGCTGAGAAAGTAAATTGAGAAATATTTTATGTCTCCAGTTAAATAATTTCAAGTGGCTTATGGATGATTTCTAGAAATCTTTCTAGTATGGCGAGTAAAATACAACTTGATCCACGTGGGTTGGTATTGCATACCTTTGTAAGTTGGATTGTCTGTTTTAATGAAAAAAGGTTTTATTTTTGAGGAATCCAATTTCACAAGCAATGTTCCTTTTTATAAATCCAGCTTCTATACAGCTAGTAAGCTAATACATTAATCAGATTCCTAATACATTTTAGTACTTCCTACTTATTTAAAAATGTCATTTCAAAATTATTTGGTGTCTGTTACTTTTGATACAATAATTAGCTTATTAACATTAACTCGAGCTTAGATCTTGTAAACAGTTTTTTCTGTGTTTGACTTTTCTCATCTGAGTGGCTGTTAAGAAATTAAACAGCACGCTATTTTTTTTCCAGGAGATCATAGAGTGTTTTTGACAGACCACAGCGTAGGAACTATGCTAATGAAACAAAATTTTAAGGAATGCTAAAGCATTTTGTTTCATTAGCATGGTGTGAACACTGGAATCGGGGAGAAAAGCAAGAACAAAAAATTCCAAGTGACTGTTGTGGTTTAACCCCAGCCAGCAACTGGGCACCACGCAGCCGCTCACTCACTCCTCCCTGGTGGGATGGGGGGAGAGAATCAGAAGGGTAAAAGTGAGAAAACTCGTGGGTTGAGATAAAGACAGTTTAATAGGGAAAGCAAAAGCCATGCCCGCAAGCAAAGCAAAACAAGGAATTCATTCACTGCTTCCCATCGGCAGGCAGGTGTTCAGCCATCTCCAGGAAAGCAGGGCTCCATCACACGTAACGGTGACTTGGGAAGACAAACGCCATCACTCCGAATGTTCCCCCCTTCCTTCTTCTTCTCCCCACTTTATATGCTGAGAATGACATCATATGGTGTTGGTCAGTTGGGGTCAGCTGTCCCAGCTGTGTCCCCTCCCAACTCCTTGTGTCCCCCCAGCCTCCTCGCTGGTGGGGTGGGGTGAGGAGCAGAAAAGGCCTTGGCTCTGTGTAAGCCCTGCTCAGCAGTAACAAAAACATCCCTGTATTATCATCAACACTGTTTCCAGCACGAATCCGAAACACAGCCCCATAGTAGCTACTGTGAAGAAAATTAACTCTATCCCAGCCAAACCCAGCACAGTGGTTTAGATTGGTGGGTTTCTGGGATGGGCAGGGGGATCTGTCGGTGGGGTTATGGGTGGGCTCACCACGTGCACAAGTGTTAATCCGAGTTAACCGTGTGTGTAAGTTTTTGCAGAATCTGGGCTTTAAAATTTATGCTAATGAATTTGTGATAATTTTAAATCTCTGTTTTGGTGTGAGCAAGTAATTCTAAAGGGTGCTTTTATTTAGTACAATAAATCTTTCAAGGTACCCATTCTTTAATACTTACAAAAATGACAGAGAGTTGCCAGCAAATGAGCACCATAAATTATTAGTCCTCGGTTAATTTGCAGTAAATGACTGTGTATGTATGCTCTTAGTCCATTGCAAAAAGAGGTGAGATGTATTAATGCAGTACACTGTGGAAGCTGTTTAAGTGAAAACATTTCTCTTTACAGTTGCATTGTGCCGGGAACACAGACAGACTAATTTAGCACAGCTCAGGTGATAAGTTGTAAGTTGTAAAACCACAGTAACAGGATCACCTCTAATTTTGTCCTTACCTTTAGTAATGAGATACTCATTCATACAGGCTTTAAAAATACCTTTTATTACATTGCTGCAATACATGTAAAATTATGTACAATGGTTACGTGTAAGGAGATTACGTTTCTGTTTATTTACATACTGGTAGATACTGGAAAACTTTTTTTTTATGTCATGTAACAAGAATTTAATAACTATTTCTGATACATGTTCTGTATTAAG
This sequence comes from Phoenicopterus ruber ruber, assembly GCA_009819775.1. NCBI lineage: Eukaryota > Metazoa > Chordata > Aves > Phoenicopteriformes > Phoenicopteridae > Phoenicopterus > Phoenicopterus ruber. Next base: position 9,409,636 of record CM020219.1, read on the forward strand.
TATCACTTTTAGGGTATATGTTTACACACTTCCATAAATATGTTTATATTCATGCATAAACATTGTATGGCTTGGGGAAAAAATGGGGACAAAAGGATGATGCAATAGACTGTTAAATTTGTAGTATAAAAAACAGTGATGGTTTGCCACATCAGTGCGAATTCTGAACTTCTGTAAGTGAGTGCACAGGTTTAGAGTGGTAGGCAGCACTGATGAACCTTCAGTTAAAACTGTGGGGATATACTGCAATATTTTGGTACTTCACTAAGATACAAAAGTAAATCCCTTACTTTTCCAGAGTTGGCAAATGTTGGAGTTGTCAAATCAGCTGATCTATTACTAGAATATTTGTAGTTGATATGACAGTTAAGATTATGTAGGTATCATGTAAGTTATTACTTAGAGTTTTAATTATATTGTTAATTTGGGAAAAATCAGGGGAATTTAATTACCACCACCAGCTTATCTTGCAATAAAGTTTTTTCATGTATTTCTGCTCACAATATGCCAATTTTCAGCTTAGGGGTTTTTTTTAATCCATTAATAAAATACTTTAAGTAGTTTAAAAAGACCTGTCACAACAGGTAACTTCAAGGCTGACTGCTCACGCTAAATTTCACGTTGACTTTTTAAAAACCCAGTTGTTGCTGATGTTATAATTTGTTTGCCCTTCTGTATAGAGGTCCAGCACAAGATACCTCTGCTTTGTACTGCCTGCTTTCTAGAATTAGGTGCTGATTGTGTATACGTAGGAGGACACCGTGGCTTTTCCTAAATGGTCTCTGCTTAGAAGTCCCTCTTGGAGTTTGAACTGGGACTCCTGAAGCATTTGTGAGTTGGACTCCAGAAGACCTTGTTCTTTTACGTGCTTTGTCACACCCCACTGCCGCAGAATTTCAATTAAACATTAAAACCGAGCAGCTAACTGCACACAGGAGTCTTTTCTTTCCTTAGCTGTAGGCTGGATTCATAAGTCTCCGCTGGACGGTATCCCTGAAACAAAACAAGTGAAAAAAACATTGCTCGTAACTTCAAAATGACTGACCCATTTTCCCTTATTGGGAGCTAAATTAAGTGTGAACAGAATCGTTTTACTGTTTTGTGCACAAAAGTGCTTTATCAGAAGATGAGGTGTGGTTTTGTCCGTAAATGGATGAAACAAAAGCCGTGGAAATTTTTCTTTGAAAAAAAAGGGTTGGGGTTAGGGGCAGATGACACCAAGCTCTGGAAAAACTTTTCTCCCAAAGGAATTTGCTTGAAAGAGTTTGCTGTGAGAAACTGTAAGAGGAGGGTTTATACTGGAAGTTGAATCTTACCCTGAGCTGTAATGGTTGCCTCTGCTTCAACTATAAATAGACAATACTTGTCTGCCAAATTTCAATTTTTAGAGCCCGTTTGAATTTGTGCCAAGGAAATAATATTTTAATTTGTATATCTGTTTATTTTCCTCCTTCTGTGCATAACTTGAAATGGCAATTCTTATGAGATTTTTTTATATTAACAAAAGTGCAAAATGAACTTGGGTATCATTTTTATGTGGAACTTAAGAAGTAGCCCGTAGCTATTTTTTTTTTCATGAGTGCACTCCCTCGCCCCTGAAATTATTGTGCTTATAATTAAGGTTGCGTCAGTTTTTCTTAGCTGCCAAACGAACGTTACCTTGTTTCATGCGATGTAGACTGCTGCATTCATCAGTTTGTTGCCTTGGTGGCATGTGTCCAAACGCTGGATAAAATTAAAGAAATGTTTAAAAATATGTAGACAGGCTATCAGCCAATGTAAAATGTTGAGGCAGGCAAGTGGTTGGCACACGCAGGTATTTATTTATATCAAGTTAAAGGAGAAAATGTTGAGTGAACAGCTCGCTCTCCTACAGAGATGATGCTCAGGCTGTGATCCTGACCATCAGGGATGGTTCTTCGTTTCAGGAGGAAGGCTAGAGCCTTGTGGTTAAGACCGACGAGAAGTGAAGAAGTAACATGCTGCTCTAAATCTGGGCTTGCCACCGGGCTGTGCCTGCACCGTCACACTGGCAGCCCTCACCGCCGGGCCGTCAGCCCTCGCCCCGTTTGGCTTGGATCATGACTGAGGAAGAGGAGGGCACGGGCATGGGAGTGGATGCTGGTGGCCGGGTCGGATGGTTGAACCATGCTGTGCTGTGGGTTTGAGGTCCTTGGTAGCACCACCAGCAAACGCGACGTAGCTCTGCCCTGTCCTAGTGCAGATGCACTGAAGGTCCTAGGAGAGACCTGTGCTGCTGTTTTAGCTCAGGGTTGAAGCTGGTGCTTGAGCTGAAGCTCGTGCCAGCTGCCGGCACGTTGGCTTACCCGTGGGCTAACGTCTGACGGGTGCAGGGTACGTGACGTGAGTCACACGACACCGTGGACAAGGAGAGGGACAGACAGAGCCTGAGGTCTCCGCAAGGAGACACGCACGGGGTTAGGTGCTGAAACCCAAGCATGGTCACCTCGTCCCCAACCTTGCTTCATGAGCGACTGGTTTTGCTACTAGTGTTTTCTACGTTGCTCCACGTGCCCAGAGGTGTTGCCGTTTTGGCTGGGCTCTGGGTCTGGTTGCTCATCTCAAACTCGGAGCAAGTGTGGGATAAACAAACTGGGCGTCTTTGTCAAAGTGCATGTTGGCTTTTTACAGTGGGAGGAGAATAATACTTTAACGAGGCGAGGCTGGTTGGGAGGAAAAGTCTTGCTGAAGTAGGACTACCTGTGAGTGCATGATTCATACGTGGAGAGATGGATGACTGTAGTTTAATGATGGTGACTGGGAAGATCCATGCTCCTAAAATGATACACGGCTTTGGCATTAAGTGAATCCTGAATTAAAATAACAACAGTGCCCTAGTCAGGTTTTCCCTCTAGCCTGACTAGATGATCTCCAGAGGTCCCTTCCAACCCCTACCATGCTGTGATTCTGTGATTTTGATAGATGAGGCTCCCTTCTGGAGGGTGGGTAATGCACACTGGAAGCCGTTAACGCTGAGAAAGATTTCTAGTCTGTTAATTAAAAGCTGGGTGCTGCTGCTGCCAACAGCATCCTCCTCTCCTTTCCAATTTGATCTGAAGGAGAGGAGGAGGAGGGAGCTGGTCCCTGGTACTCTGAGGGAGGGTTTTGGGCTGTCAGTCACTCTCAAATACATGGCTAATTTGGGGCTTTGTGGAGATGCTTGAACTCCAAAAGCAAGACTAGGTTTCGGAGACTTTCTTCTCTTCAGCAGCACTAATTCTGGCCAGCACAGCCGTGCGTGGGCTCAGCGTGCAGCTTGCTGTTGGTTTTACACAGAGGTGCCCGGCTCTCCCTGCGCGCCTCACGGCACGGGATGCCTGAAGTTAAGCACGCCTACGTCCCTTTGTTTGGGCTGTCTTGTCATGCTCCTCAGTTTATACAAATGCAGGTACTGATGAGGATATAGGGAGACTGTGGGGCCCTGTGCTCTTGGCTTTGACCCTGGAGTTGGTTGGAACCTGAATTTCTGTCCTAGAGAAAATTCCTTCTTCCGAAGGAGTTCTGTTGCGATCAGAGGTAGAGCAGAAAACCACGACTGCGTTTAGGGGGGGAGAAATACTGAAAGGTCCTGTGCTGGGAGTACTGAATCACCGTTTTTAGTTTCCTAGCTTTGCAGATGGAAGCTGTTGTCAGCTTTGCTTCCTCTGGAAGATGGGAATATTCCAGTGGAGCAGCTGCAGACGCATCATTGCCGTTTTCCCATGGAAAATGTTGATATTATTAAAAGGGCACTTTCTGTCAGAAAAGCATTCTGCCAGACATTTCCTGACCTGGCTTTGTACTTAACCTTTTGTCTCACTTTCTCCATCTGTAAAATGGATGTGCTCATTCTCAACCACCTGTATAAAATGTGGATGAGGTTATGACAATGTGGTCTCATTGAAGATTCAGTTGCTTTCATGGCAATTCCCCATGGAGCTAGTCCTATCTCTCACATAGGTAGGAACTTTTAAAATGCGAACATTAAACAAATACAAAGTATATTATTGTAAAATTACATGCATTCATCTATTCCATCTGTGCAATGTGCAGATGATCCCTTTATTTTACTTCTGCTTCTGTGTGTCCTGGGGACATTACTTCTTGTCCCTCCTCCAGTCTCCTTAAGATACGTGACTTTAACATTTGCGTTGCATAAATTAGTCATGCTAACATATCAGGAATATTTTTGAGCGTACTCCTAAACTATGATGGCAGATATTTTAGTTTGGGAATCTATTTTGTTGTTGCTGTTGATTACAAAAGGAATGAGACAGGAGGAAGGAGCTGCGTTTCTCGCCTTAGTTTTGCTAATCTATACTTAATTGACCATAGGGGCTGCGGTATTTCTGTTCAGTCTTTGTTCATCAAAAAAAGTGCGTTACATACTCTAATAAATCAAAAGCTCATTTGTGATATGAAAAGATACTTTCTTTGCAGCAGATGAAACAATTAGTATCACTTCAGGTTTAATGTAGTCTGTATTTGAGCCAGAGTTTCTGAGAATGACATGTTTATTCCGTAGCTTAGCAGTTTGACAAATTTTGTTACTTTTAAAGGAGTTCTTAAAGATATTATGGTAATGTGCTGTATGCTTTGGTAGGTTGACAGAGTTTGAAGATACACCAACAAGTCAGCTAACCATAGATGAGTTTATGAAGATTGACTTGGAAGAAGAATGTGATCCTCCTTCGTTTACAGCTGGTCAAAAAAAATTGAAGATACAGCAGGTGAATTCTGAATCAGATGCTCTCTGTATTTCTCTCCTCGCTACTTCCTCTGTGTATTCCTTTTTGAATCAGTTAATACTAAATCCTACTGACCAGCCTTTGATGAGGTTTAGTTACATTTATTTTGAGGTTCTTAACAGAAGGGTGAGCATTAGTGCATATGATACCCCTTAACTAAAGGATATTTTTTGTTTTACTGGCAAAGTTAAAAAAAAAAATACAGAAGTTTTTCTCCTATATCATTTTTGCTCACTCCTCCAGAGAGACGTGCTCTTTCAGATACGTAGCTTCAAATGTAGCTTTAAACATCCCCTGATGAGGGATCGAAGTATGTCTACGGTCTCAGGCAGCCGCTGCGGGAAGTACAGCGTCACTGCTCTTGTCAGCGCAAACCAGGACATCTGGGTGGCCGAGTAGACGAGCGCCAGCTGAGCTTGTGTTTTGCAGGCTGCCGGTGTTTGGTGCTTAGCCCATGACTGCTGTATTGTAGATGAGGGCTCAGCACACTCTGCCCAGATGCTCCCCCATTTGCAAGCCGATGCAGTCACACTAAGCGCTGTTATCTCCTTTATGCTTTCTTTCCTGCTGCATGTGTGTTTCCCTTGTGCTTTGACCTTTTACTGAAGCATCAAATCTTTTTGTCCTTACAAAACTGGAGGCTCTCATGTGACAAGTTAAGCTGAGCTTGTGGCATGGAGGTCTTGAGTAGCTGTCCTAATGTCTGCACTTCTCTTTTATGTGCTGTATGCACTCTTCCACCTGGTTAGCAAGGATCGGAGTTGCAAAGGTGTAAGCTTTGTAATTGGATCAGAAACCGTGCGCTGTTTTTAAGGTGATACCCGTGGTCAGGAGAAGTGCCATTACGTATAACTTTTTTTTAAAAACAGATATGAAAACAGTAACCCAATTACTTTAATGAGACTGCTGGGTTTTTGTGTGGTACAACACCTACTTCCACAGAGATGAGTTCTCATGTGGCTTAATTTCTTTACAAAGCATGAACTAAAGCTGGCACCAGAGGAGAAGATTTTACTATGTCATAGCCAATTCTTACATTATTAGTTTTTCAGGGTGTTTGTTTTTACTGTTCTAAACATGCTATCATTTAAAGGTCTGTAGGCGTGTTTATGTTGTTCTCCAGAGCCTGCCAGGTGCTGTAGGTCAGTACTTCAGCCTGCCGTCACCTGTGTGCTGTGTCTGGCCCGGGCACTGCAATTTCAGCGCTGTCCTTGCGCTTGCTCACGTCTATGGGCACAGTCATAGAGTCTGACTGCTGAAGAATGGGGCCTTTTATTTGCAGCTTGCCAGAGTGAAGGTTCCTTTTGAAGTATAGAGATGGGTGAGATAACATTTGAAATCTGTCAGTATTTTGAAACTTGTCTGTCTTACCTGTATGACACTACAAAGTAATTTGAGTTGGGATTTGAAACCTGCTTATTGCTTTTAAAATACCCTGTGATTCTATATCTCTATATACAGTTCAGAAACAGTACAAAGTTGGGTTCTTTTAGTAATTTCACATTTATTTTGTTTATTTTCATTTCAGCTTGAGAAGGCATTATCAAAAAAGCTGGAAGATTTTGAAGGTATAAGTTGTATTTAGTGTAACATATCACTCATTTGTTCAAAATTACATCAATGATTGCTGAGTTTTATTTTTATTTCATCACCACAGGTGAAATATCGAGCTATCAAGATGAAATAGAGATTGAATTAGAAAACAGTAGACCGAAAGCAAAAGGTGTATTTGCAAATTTCACTAAAGATGGTAAGTCTGTAAAGTCGTGTGACTACTTAAATAGTAATGGGTTCAGATCCTCCAGGCAGTCTTAAGTGTATGAACTTTATTGTGGTAAATGTGATCGTATTAATGGTTGGACTCAATGATCTTAAAGGTCGTTTCCAACCTAAATGATTCTATGATTCTATATATATGCTTCCGTAGTACCAGATCTCTGTTGTGTTGGGTTCTCTCTACCAGTGAGTTGGTTCAAGTATCAGTCTTCAGAACAACTACATTGTTCATTACAATGACAGTTCATTAATGACTTCAGTTGTTTGTCTTTCCTGGTGCAGTATAAGCTTGGCACTGGCACCCGAGAACATTCCTTTTCATCACTGGAAGTGCAGCGGACCAGACTCTTCTGTCACCAAATCCCCCAGTTGACTAATCCATATGGAAGGGCTTTGTGCAGGTTGAACTGGGTATTTTTTATTTGTAATTATACCAGTAAGTAGCTGGCTTCTCTCACAAAGCCCTTTTACCTGCCATAATTTGATAACACAATACTTCTATTTTAAATGATGACTGTATTCACAAAAATACATTTTAATAGCGAAGGTAATGAATTTGAAGAGCACTGGCAACTCCGTGTATTCATACATTGTACTAAAATATTGTGTATTTCTTCTACAGATTTTCTCAAAGATTTTTATTCTTTAAGTGAGTGCCTCTCTATTTATTTAGTTTCTCTAACAGATGGTATGCAATGATCCGTTGGGGTTTTTTTCCCTTACAGATTCTATAGAAGATAATACCTCTAGCATACTTGGAGAGGAGGAGGCAGAAGATGAGGAACTGGAAGCGGCTGCTAATCACTTAAACAAGGACTTTTATAATGAACTTCATGAGAAGGATAGAGTAAAAAAAAATGAAGATGGGGAATGCAAAAATGGAAATGAAGCTCTTGTAAGACCACCCGCACTGGAATCCTTGCTTGGCCCACTCCCCACTGCAGCTAGTCTTGGCATAACAGAGTCCATAAAAGAGTGCATATCCACTAAGGATGGAGAGCCTGGTGAGTAGCAGATCAGTTCAGCTCAGAGCAGAAACTGGAGACGTGCAGCCAGTTGTGGGTTTATTGTGTAATTTCCATGTATCCTGATGGTTACTGTGGTAGCAATTCCATGAATCACTGTAACATCGAGGTACAGCAGCTTGTGCGGCTGGATGAGACCAGTGGTCTTGGTTGTTGATGTTGGTTGTTGGCATCTGCTCCTCAGGAAGCTGCAGGAAGATCTGGAGTGCCTAATCATTTTCTGAAGCCTGAGAATGTGTATCTCTTAGTCAAGTAGATTTGCAGTCATATGATAGCTGATGGGCATATTTCAAGCCATGCAGTCTCAATTAGGAAATTGGAGGAAGCGGATTCCTGTAAATAGGACTGGAAATTAAAACCCAAGTATGAGAATTTTAGATCAAGGCAGACTTTCTCAGGAGACATTTTACTGGAGTCAAACATGATGCAGTCCGTCTCTCTGATTGAGAATCTTTGCAAATGGCAAATACTTAAAATGTTTGTAAGAGGAAATAACTGGTTGTATGCTTTTTCCTTTGGTACGGACTTTGGTGTGTGTTGTGGTGGTTTTACTCCATTTTTTCTTAAAATCCCCAGATTTATTTGCATCATATAGCTCTGTATAGTACAGTGGGAGCAGGACTGATCAACTGAGGAAGCCAATTTTGTCAGAGCCATTAAAGCAGACAGTACTGCAAACAGCCAGTCGTCCAGGCAGGTTTGTTTGCTTTTTCTTACGTGTGCTTGAGCTTTATGGAGATAGCATTTTTTAAAATTTCTTTTGCATCTTAATGACACTGAGAATGGAACCTATCTAAAGGGCATTTTATTCTCTTCTTTATCGCAGTTAATTTTTCCATCATAAGACACGCCTGTCCGAATCTCTTTTGTCAGCTTACTTGGAGGTCGATGCAGCAGAACATTTTGTTATCCAAACTGTTCTGATGCTAATTTCTGTTCAACAGCACCTACTTGTAATGAGGTACTCCCTGCCTCAATAGATGAACTGAATGCATTCAGATTCTTATTATGTTAGTGTTCGCATCCCAGAAATGCAGCAGCATGATTGCACGTGTATATTTTGTACAAATGAAATCATATAGAAACAGTTGAGTGGTTTTGGTTTTGTTTTAATTATGATTAAGAAAATGGATGGCTCGTGGCTCCTCTTTCTCCTGGAAATCAGAGGTTCATGTTGAAGAGAGGTCAGTAATGGCTAGAAGCTGTTGTTGTCTGGCTAGCCGATGACCTGTAAAAATGAGTTCCCAGTGATGGACGTTTCTCAGCTGGCATTGCTATTGACCATTTCAATGGACGGACTGAGGACTCGGTGTGTCTAAAGACGAAACTAAGCTGCTGTAGCCAGGTATGTTCCTCTGAGTCGCGCTTCAGGCAGGAGAGTGCCTGGCTGCTCATGCTATGGCTTGTCGGCATTTGCTTTTTGTTTTCTTTCAAAAGTTGAGGATGTGCCAAATGAACCGAATTTCAAAACCAAATAGGTTTCAGTATGTTCATTCTCTTTTGATGCATTTCAGAAATCATTGCGGGTATTTGAACAGGTACTTATTTTCTTAATGTGCTGTGAAGCTCATATGCTGAATTACTGTTTTGGTTGTATTTTGATTGCAGATCCTGCCCCAAACTTTTTTTTTTTTTTTGGCAGTGACTCTGCTAATTTATTTTAATCATTTAAAAGTTTCATGTTAAGTGAAATTCACTTTGGATATGTCTGTACTGCGGGGTAGTGGTGCTGGGGCGTGGGTGCCAGTCTCCGAGCCCTTGCCACGTGGTGCCTGCGTGCTGTGGGTGCATCACGGTGCACGTGTGCATCATCCCCCTGAGGACCTGGCCTCCTCCGCGAAGTCATCTGGGTTCAAGAGCAGTAACGAAGCCTTGATGTGTTTTGGATGATCGGGAACCAGGTCTGGCAGACAGGCTGGGAGGTACACCTGCCTTGCGGCTGGCTTGTTGTTACGCAGAATAAAGAAAACTTCTTGTTTAGTTGCCTCCCGTTGGTCACCTGTGCATCTTAGCTCTGAATCCCAATGAAAACAAGGGTAGATGTTTCTGTCACCTCAGGCAATGATGTCTTGAGTTCTGCCTGATAGCTCTGGGAAATCTGGGAAAGATTTGTATGTGGAGGTAGTATCTTCTTCTATCAGGACAACTGGTATAGTTGTAAAAATTAGACAGTTTCCAGATTTTTGAGCCCTTCTTCAAGTCTGAAAAAGAAGTGGCAGTTTTCAAAACTAAGTACAGGAGGAGAGCAATTGCTCAGAGTTTAATTTGAGATGGCGCAATTATAGATCTTCTTGAAACAAAAGTAGTTGGTACCTGTGGAGGTAGGAGGAAAAGATCATAAATTTTTCTGCATTTATCCTGTGTATTTGAATTTAGTTTAGTGTAATTTAGATTGCGAATCCCAGCTGGGCATAGGTTTGCTATGGTATTTCATGTTCCAACACCCAAGGCCATTGGAGAAGGGAGAGAGTCATCATAATATTGCACCCTTAAGGTGACGTTTTGGTCCTTCTCCACAGCTGTGTAAGTCATAAACTAGGGACCTTTCCCTTCCCTCAGCCCTCTCCAACCCTGAGTCATCTTCCACTGTGTGGACCGTCTGGGTCAGGTTGGGCTGGAGACCTTAGTCGGGATGATTTTATATCTCCTGCCGGGCTCCACGTGTTGTCAGATGGGTGTATTATGTGCGGTCAGTGCAGCAGCTGGAAATGACATGCCTGATGCTACATGGTGAGGATTCCCAGCAAACCCTGGTGGTGATACACTGCGTGGTTGGGCAGGTGGCTATTAAATAGGAGCTCAGCAAGCAGGTGCAGTATGTGCAATGTTTGGCCTCCTTAAATGCAGGGTATCTCCTCTCCTTTCTGTAATGATCTGTCTTCCTCAAAAAAACCTCTGCTGTAGGTACCTTCTACAAAGTCTTTTCATTTGGCTTTTGCATGTGGTAATTCAGTTTATAATTGCCTGTATCAGCTGCTTTGGGAAATCTTCCACCTTTGTGCTACGGTGGCTGCAGCAGCAGCAGCAGGTTTCTCACAAACTGCTTATGTAGATAAGACTTAGGTGCAGAGCCCAAGTATTAAGAAAAATTTAGTGTATTTTTGCTCTACTTACAATTGGTACTTGAGCAGTGTGAGCTTGTCTATATGCATGTTATATGGAAAACATAGTATTTTAGCATATTTGCATTACAAAGAGAGCATGTAAGGTACCGGGTTAATGAGTCTGAGGCAGTGAAGTGCTTAGAATAAACACTACATTTGACTGGTTTTTTCCTACAAAGTGTATTAATTTGCAGAGACATTTAAGCTGAAATCTACTTGAGTCTTTGCAAACTGCTTCTTTCTTATTCTTCATGATAAAAGTGCTTTATAGCGAGATCTCAGTTTCAGAGGTGGAGATTGGGTACATCAGTCTGTCCGTTTTCCTGGCTGTGCAGCGTCCCAGCGTCCTCTCCACGCTCTACATCCTCTTTCTGGTTCTGCAGTTCCTCAAAACAGGGCACCATTTCCTTTAGGAGACTGCCACAGCCAAATATCATGGACTTCATTCTCAAGAAATAACATTCTTTGGTGTAAGATTTCCCTTCGCAATTTATTTTTATGTCCCTTTTATACCACTTCAAGTAATTTATCATCTTTCTTAGTGTTTCTGTCCTTCTGATGTTTGCTGGCTGTCACCCTGTCCTTCCCATGTCACGGTGCTACGCTGTACACTGCCACTTCATCTCTTCTTGCCACATAAATCAAAAGTCACGAAGTTAATTCTGGCCAGGGCTAAAAGTGAGGAAGGTCTGATAATAAGAGAGCTAAAGGTAGAATACAAGGTGTAAGTTACCGACTGACTTTATATAACTTCCCTTTCGTAATCTAGGTAGTGTTTGAGACCTGATTTAGTTTTTGTTCTGAATTAAAATTCACATGCAGTCATTTAGGGCAGTAGTTTCAAATAACGTATGTGAAGTGGGTGGTAACACGCTCCTGCACGTCCTCATGAAAGTAAGCGGCTTTTGCAGTGAGAAATCACCGTGCATGTACCATCTTGTGCTTGGTTAGGCACCCAGCTAACTGCATTCGCTGCTAATTTCACGAGGAATACATGAGAAAGGTTTTGTGCTTGTTCATAATTAATAGTTTGCTCATTTATTGCTCCTTGTATTTATGCCTCCATTACTGCTGCAGGCATAATCTGACACGGGTTGAGGTCGAAAGATGTTGCCATTGATTTCTGTGGGTGTTAAAGACCCCATGCAGACAGTGTTCATTGATCGAATAGTTGTTGTCCCTGTGTACCCTCACTTTCCAACTTCTTACTCAAGGAGGATGTGAAAAGTGGTGAATGCTGAAGTTATACGCAACAGGGATGGACTCATCCTCCAGGATCTTACTCTTTTCCTCTGGATTTCATCCCCCCCAGCTACCAGCTCCCACCTCATACTTCGTCCTGTCCCTGGGGCTTGCTGGATCCCTCTGTGAGCAGACTCAGCTCCCTCACCTAGCGAGGAAAAACACATGCGTGCGTGATCCCCCCCTTTATTTTTTGGCAGCAGCAGAGGACCAGTGCCAGCAGCACTGCAGGCAGGGGAGTGTGCAGAAACGTGACATTTCTAGCAGGGTCTGAGCTGCCGTGGAAGGATGCTTAAGGGCCCGCAGGCTGACAACGATTGGAGAATGGCTGTTGGTGGCCGCGTGTGCCAAGGAGGGTTGTTCGCCCCATCTGGGAGCCCCAGCCCGGATTGCTGTGTGGCAGGAGGCAGGCTCACTGCTCTCGCAGTTGCTGCTCCATCAACGGGTGGGTGTTGGCCCCCTCTGTGGGTTGGTTTCTTCTTGTAGCATCCTCCTTTCTTCCTCAGATTCTGTCCGAGTACATCAGTGCCAACTGTTTGAAAATATATAAATGTATACGTGCATATAAAAGTATACAAAAAGATATAATCAGTAATTAGAGAGAACATTATGAAGCCCTATTAAATCCTAATTACGGCATACACGAGAAATAAAGCTGCTGAGTTTAGCGCTACTTGTGTTACATATGCAAAGTACACTTGGTCATCACTGCAAGCATGTGTGTCCCCGTCCTGATCGCTCTTCTTCTGGCTCTGGCTTCAACGGTGCAGTTGCTTTGGTGGTTTTAAGCCCCACCTGTGGAAACGAGCAGCGCGTGTGACCTGCTTGGTGCCGCCTTCCTTGTGTGATGCCTTCGGAGCACTTTGAGGGTTTGATCTTTGTCTCCGCGTGCCGTTTGCTCTTTTGAAAATGTTTTCTGTGGCAGGACTAGCTCTCTCCCCATTTTGAGATCTAAGTAATAAAAGCCTTGGTACAAGCTAATCTTTCTAATCTAGCCTCTATATGCCTACGTTTGGCAGTCTTGATAGACTGTAGCCCTGATTGAGCCTTCATTATGCTGTTCATAAGATGTGAAGAGCTTGCTGCAGCCAGCATGGTGATAGGAGACCCCCAGCTGCTTTGAATGCAGTTTTTGAATACCTGAAGTCTTGCGTATGAATTACAGATGACATGATTTTCTTATTTGACTATGTATGTCACTCACACACGAGTATTGCGTGTGCATGTGTTACTCTAAAATCTGTGTACACATTTTTTCATGCAGGATCTTTGCATTTCATTAAAGGATAGGAATGCTACAAATTTGTTCCATATTCATGCCGTTGAGTAACTAGGAAGGTTAAGAGATGAAAACTAATCATATAGTTTGGCTGAAAGATTTCCAAACAAATCTAGAGAGGAGTTTTGGAGAGAAACCTGCAGTTTGTTAGAGCCATCAGGGAGATAAATTTGAGTGAAAGCATAAGCTGAATCATGTGAATACATTTTTAGAACATTTGTGGATGTTTTAGAAATTTTCAAAAGGGTTGGTTTATCGATACAGACACTCCTTGTAGAAAAATGTGTGTCGTTTTTGTCAGAAGTCTTGGTGAAGAAGAACTGCCCCAGAGTAATGGATGCTGTGACTGGGAGAAGGTACTGGAGAGTGGGGTTCGTGTTCCTGAGCTGAATGGAGCAGACCCATCTCCTAAACCTTACTTGGCCACGTCCCGTGTGAATGAATGCCCTTAGCCCCTGGCTGGCCAGCCTGGCTGTCCTGCTGTCCCGACTGTGTCGGGGGGCAGGGGGGAAAGTCTGCACCCTCTCTCCTCTCTCCTCCTCTCCTCTTATTTTTTTTTTGTTTCATAAAATTCTGGTCTGGAATGGGAAATGTTTTAAAATCTTTAAAAGCTTCTCCAGGCTTGGAGGCTTTTTTGCCTGACTCCTGCCTCATCTCAACTGCCGAGTGGGCAGTGGGCAACGTGTCTTTTCTGTCTTGAATTCTTCCAATAAAAGCATGACGGAAAATCATTTTTCTTTCCAATTTGAGTAAAAGCCTTACATTGCTCTTTGAGAAGGCTAACCTGCCGCTTAAGGCCTCATCCTCCCTTGCTTGAAGAAAAAAAGGCAAAAAAGCTGCTTTCTCCTCTCTTGCTGCTTCAGCCAGCTGCTGGCCGCAGGGACTTTGGAGAAGGAGACGGCAGCAGGGCTGTTTCTCCGGTTCGGAGACAGGCAGCTGGGAGAGGAGGTTGAATGTGCTGAATGGGGGCTGAACATTCTGCGTGTTGATATTTGGCATGTGTGTGCTGCTGCACCGATACTACTTTTTAATGGAGCAAGGAGAAGCAATCAGCCCGAGCAGGTTTTTATGCATTGTTTCCCCTCGCGTTGAGCGCAAGTCCAGGTCTGCCTTCATCTGCTTAACCTAGGCTCAGGCTTAAGGAGGTGGAAATGTCCAGGAGCACAGAGCCGGGCAGGCAGGGAGAAGAGAAGCTCAGCTGGGGCTTTAGAAATGGTCCTTTTCCCATGCCTAAATAGCAGAATTACGGAAACAGTTGTTCCCCAAATACTAAGGGAGGGTTGTATTTCGTGGTTGACCTAGATGCCTCGGCATTTGTAGGTGCTAGTCTAAGGTTTTCCTTCTGTTGGGGCTTCTTTTCAAGGTTTTCTTCTGTCTGCGCTCCCTGGCATCTGAAAAGATGCTGGTTCTCAGCATGGGAGATACTTTCAGGGACATTTATAATTGCTCCTGTCTTTCCAGGGGACGACTCTCAAGGCACCTGTGGAAACGTAACCATGTCAGGAGTCACTGCCCCGCTCCTAAATCTTGGTTGAAGTAGGCTGTGCATTAAAACAAGACTGGGGGAGGTGGTGTTGGGGGGTGATGACACAGACGCCTACAGGCACACAGGAAACCTGGCTAAAAAAAAAGAATAACTCCCTGCTAGTATGAGAATTATATATTTCCTTTCCTACACCTGCCAGAATTTGCTGCTCACAGTTATTTGGTTAGGTGGCCAGTCTGCAGAAGAAATGGACATTCCTGCCCTGCCCTTCTGCCAAAAAGGAAGAAAAGTCTTTCACCAAAAAACTCAACTGAAAACTGAAATTGTTCATTAGAGAGTGGCGGAAAGTGAAAAGTGTGGAGGCTACAGAGAGGACGTTAAATTTGCATGGAAAGCTAACCGCTCGGGAGGATGTTATTTGAGCAATTCATCACGGTATCTGAAACGTCAGGAGTGGAGGCCTGGGTTCAGTTCAGGGAGTCTTCATGGTCTCAGTTGTTATTGAGAATAAAGACTTATTAACCTAGGTCAAGGGGCCACAAAACGTGCCCTTGGAAGAAGGAAATACAGCGCAGAGAGATTTGCAAGGCTTAGCTACTTTGGGTTTAATATGATGGGCAATAAATCCATGTGCAGTGCTGTGGTGGATCCTGACCGTGTTTGTCTTGCATTTTCTGAAAAAGCTCAAACAATCCTCCATTTGGTACTTTATTTTCTTGTGGTACAGGTTCAGCTGGTAAAGGCAATATATGCAAACTGAAAATCCACCAAAGTAAACCCTTTAAATGGAGTGCCGCTTCTGCAAGGTTTTAATATTTTTGTGTAGCATTTTGTTGTTTTGCTTTTGTTCGGTAGCTTTGAATTTAGTTTGAAAAATTAATTCCTGTATCCTCTTAAGGATTAACTTCATCACACCCCTACATACTTAATCTGTTTTGTTTGTTGGTCTGAAATCCATAGGACTGTCATAGTAGTCAAGATGTTGGACTGCGACTTGCATAGATGACCCCTGTAATTAGGGATTTCAGATATGGCACTACAGACTGTTGATGAAAACAGTCATGAGTTTAGCCTTGTATAATTGTAGTTTGACATTTTTGGTTTGCTAAATGCTTTCATCAACTAAAATGGATGTATTATCCAATGGAGGAATAATATTAATGTTGACACAGTTGGCAATTAAAAACAATTTTGGAAACTGAATTTTACTACTCCTGATTGCTTTTGAAATTATTTGTTTTTCAGTGTTAATTTAGGATTGGTTCATTTATTAGGCCTTTTTTCTTGTGCGACAATGAGATAATTGCTATTTATTTTTTATCCTGTAAGCAATTATAATCAAAGCAGCCAAATATAGAGTCTGCTTTGACCTGGAATCAGAGTGACCTGTCAACATGAGGCTACTGTAGTCTTCAGCTTTTCAATTTAATTTTTTTTCATATGCACTCACCAGAATGCATTCAGTAGGGCTGAAAAAATTGCGTTTAGAGTTTTCAGTGTTCATTAATTACAGTGGTGCAAACCTGTAGAAACTGGCAGATAAGACCAGCTTTGGGCTGGTTATTAATAACAAAAATCATGATCTTTTATCTAGGATTGTGTGAACTGTGTTGGGTTGGAGCATCCGAAGTGGCTGCAGGAGGAGATGCCGGCAGGCTGCCTGGGGAGGGGTAGCTGCAAGTTAGGGGGCAATTGCAAAGAGTTGACTCTATATGGATTTTTTTACAGCCATTTTTTGCTAAAAGGAAGCTGAAAATACTTTCTTTTACTTTTAAAGTCAGCAGTTTAAGGTAAGGCTCAGCTTTCATATTGAAATGTATGTGTACACCTAAGATTGTAGAAGTTGTTTTCTGTGATGAAAGACCTAGACATTTACAAACTGTGTAGCAGAAATAAGGGAATGAATAGGAAATGAGAGAGAGTAAATAATGCTGTTCAGTAGTACCTGGAAAGAAATTTGGAGCAAGAAACAAGGCTCTTGAGATAGGTATAACCACATAAGCCAGAAGTAAACAGCTGTACGGTGGGTGGAAGGATACCATTTTTCAGCAAATTCACGACTTAAATGCCGTGTTTGATTTAGTTACGGTGGGGAAGCCACCATGTGCTCACAGATGGGAAGGAAGTAAAACAGTGCTCTGCGACCAAATCATTAACACTTACATAGGAACAAGGCAAATGACTGATTTCGGAAGTTATGCTTGATGGCCCTTACTAATTTCCTGCTAAAGGTAAAAAATGCAAATCCACGTGACTGTCAAAGTCACGTATTGAAATGCAGCAACATCCATATCAACACGAAATTGTGTCACCGGTGGTGGTATTGTATTCTGTCAATGTTTTTCATGAAATAAAACATACTTCAGGGAGAAGTTGCTTTTCCATGAAGTCTCTCTTTGCACTTCAAGCCAGAGCCCTTGCGCTCGGTGGGAGTCCTGCTTTCCATGCTACCACCATGTCTCATGGCTCCGTAGCTGCTGCAGAACTAACACGAAGCTCCTGTGCTAAGTTCTTCCCCAAGAGCAAAGATACAATCCCTGTTTTATACTGCATTGTTTGAATTTGGCCTCCAGTTTTAATGCGGAGCAGGTGTGTCGGGATGTGATGTTGTGGGTGCTGTTGGTTGAGGTGAAGAAGTGTCTTAACCGGCTCATCCCCCTCCTGTCTGCTGGCGTTAATGCACGTGTAGCTGCCTCCCTCACCTGGGTCTGTCAAAAACGTCACAGGCTCGTGCAGCCGTTTTTAATAACAGGGTCATTTTGACAGACACGTCTTAGGGAGTGATGCCTTGGGCGGTACAGCAGCAGGAGGGAGAGAGGCGGTACCCGCCACCGAGGGAACGGGCACGGGGCTGAGTCGCTGGGGGCAGAAACCAGCTCCCCCGGTTCAGCTGGGGTTGGAGCAGCGCTTTGGACCATGTCTTTTCGGCGGCAAAGAACGTGTATTTTGGAGGCTGAGAGTGGCATTTGTGCTTGCACTCAGGTGTCGGTGCTGGAGAGGTTTTACGATCCATCAGTGAACGGGAATGGGCAATTTCAGATCTGCTGTTGCCCAGGATCATTTTACATGCAGGGTCTTTGTGCAGGGAGTAAGGTTGGTGCTTGAAGTTCAGCTCCAGAAATGCAACACTTAGAAATCTGGGAGCAATGAAGAAGTTTGGTTTAACAAGGTGGGGAGGGAATTCAAAAAAGGTACGCTGGGTTCTTTCCTGAAAAAAGCCTTCTTTTAAATTTAAAGTTTATTGCTTTATCTCGAGTTTCAGAAAGCTCGCATGAAACTTTCTTGCCTTTGAAAGCTTGATAAAAACTTTCGAAGTACTTTAACTGAAACAGAAAATTTAATAGTGAGGCATTTTGAACATGGAACGATGTTTGTGGGCGAGTAATTTAAACAGATACTAATACGAAACGGTGTTGTACTTGAAAGGCTACAATCGGTGTACACACACAAACTGTGTAGAATATCACTGGGAGCAATAAAGTGTAGGAATTCTTCATACTGCTTTCATTGCAAACAATTTTTATGGTACGGCCTGTGAAGCAATTGAAATGCAGAGAGCTGGCACATCACTAGATTGATAATTCCTCCTGCTACTTATAACTTATTCTCGGTACAGATGTCCCCAATCCTTTCTTTCTATCACATTAAAGTTTCTTGTCTGCTTCAATTTCATGCCTGCCTCAAACGTAGCATTTTTTCAAATTGTCCCTCCAATTTCATTTTTTTTCCCCCTTTAAAAGTTTATATCAGCTGAAATCTAACTCTTTTTTATCCTAAGGTTTACACTTAAACTTTTAACAAGCTCGTTTTTAAGAACAGTCTTTCCTTGAGAGAGCACTTGGCTGATCCATCAATAATTATGTAGTAATAAAGCCACTCTGTAAAAATGGCACCTACGTGCCAAACAGATTGGTTTGCAGAGCCATTGACAAAGATGAATGTTTATTACATTTTACTACTTTTGGTTCTGCAGATGCAATACAGCTATTTTCTTTTTGGTGTGAGCATCATGAAAAGTAATTTCCAATTGTGGAATGTTTATGATAATACAGATGTATAACTAGGGAGAGGCCAGACTGACTTTCAAATACCAGCATGAGTTTGCGATGCTGATAATTTAGTAAAAATAAACAACGAACATTTTTCATTTTTTTGCTTAACCAATTTTTTAAGCAATCACTGGGACAGAACAGATAGGGAACCCTACAGTGTCATGCAGTTACTCTTCTGAATTAATTGCTACTATATTAATTGTTGATTCCTCAAAATTTGGCAAGCTTCCTCCTTCTCCTTGCTACATCCAAAGATTTCTACTTTTAATTTTACTAAATTATGGAGAAAAATGTAATGTCTAAAAATAACACGAAAGCCTGAAATTGTTGTTCTTGTTTCCTTTCTTTTTTTTAAGTGCCAGTATAATTAAGGCCGTGATTTAGATGACTTTGTATTGTTCAAATCTGTCCTCTTCTTTTGGGCAAAATGCGGAATAATGTAGTCTGTAAGTTTGTATGGCTGGTAAATGCGCAGTCATTTTGGTCAGTCAGGCTGGTTGATTGCAGTGTCACTGCAGAGATGAAATCGTCTCCTGGTAGCAGCTGAGAAAGACCGTGAGAATTAAACTTCTGTGGATGCAGATGTTGGGATCCCTGCCTCCGCAGCGCCGGCACGGCCTCCTGGTACTGCTTTGCTGGATTCCCCTGGGGTGATGCTGGTGGGTACAGATGCCTTGGCACAGCCGCGCTGGCTGCCCGACAGCGGTGTCCTAGCTGTAAGGTGCTTTCATCGACTTGCAAACCTCTTTTGGGCAAAGGCCAGAAGTCGCGGGTTCTCTGCCGTTGCTGCCAGAAGTAGTGACTTGGCCTTATCTCGGGTCTGTTACGCCCAGTTCAGAGCGAGGGGTGCGGTTGGTCCTGCTCCCAGAAGGCCCTCCATGGTGTAGCTCCAGCTTCATCCCCTTGACCCCGAGGCCGATGGCAGGGTTGAGGTCCACGTGCCTGGTTCGTCTCGGCAGGAGGTGAGGAGCGGTTCTGCAGGCCAGTTTGCTGCCGCAGCCCTGAAGTCTTTGTGGCAACTTGTAGCAAACTTTCAACCTGCATCATTCATTCACTTGGCAGTCGCTGACAGCAATGTTCCTTTGCTTGGCTTTATTTTAGCATTTAAAGAGTTTTATGTTGATTTTGATGGCGTGAAGGGAATTGCATGGGAGTGTTTTGTCTGGACTTTAGTATTCTCTGCTTTATCTTGCTAGTAAGGTTCAAAATCTTACTCTTTGAGGAGACAGGGCTTGGGCCTGTGCGCCTTGCTAGCTCTTCCCTCATCCGCCCCTTCTGTCAGCCCATTATCCTGGGCTTATTTCGCTGCACAGTTAATGATGCTTAAGTCTGCTGTGGAGAGAGTTTACCTAGTTAAAACTAACATAAAGAACAATCCATCCTAGTCTTATCTAAAGAAGTAAAAGTAATAATAAAGAAATAAAATAAAAATGAATGTCTATTCCATAGGAAAGGACAGTAGGTCTGAATTTGAAATGATGATCTGGTGGGTTGGGTTTCATTTTGTAATGAAATAGTAAAAAGTTTGAGAAGATAACTTTGGTTTAGTTAATTCAAAATAAATTTTCCTGATTTCAGTGAAAACAATATTGCATGTAATGCTGAATGTGTTTAAATGAATCGGCACATGAAATGCACATCCCTCTCTCCAAATGGGCTGCGGACATACAGTCGTGTTTCTGAGAATTGGTGCCATAATAGAGTATGTTATGGTGAACTTAGATTAAGCCTCATGGGAAAGCATCGTTATTCAGTTAATTAAAGAAGAACAACTTTGATACTGTGCCATATGCTGTAAAATAAAATGGGTGCATGGCAGAAAGAGCCATGAATCCTTTTAGTGTATATGAGACTGAGCCATGATTTGTGACTTGCCTCTGCAATACTGTGTTAAGTAGAGGCCTAGTATATTTAAATAAAGAATTAATTACATGTAATGGGACGTGGTACCTTATCTTTTCCAGTGCCCTCTTTGAAACGTGTTACCAGTCTACCTGGTTTTGGAGACCTACTAAAATCCTTCCAAACTCTTTGCTTCTCTCTGCATCTAACCAACATTTAAGCAGGGTCCTTTGTGTGCCTGTACCCTGGAGAAGCCTGGCAGATTTGTGAGAAACTGTAAAATCAGCAATATGTAACCTAGCTAAAAGGACATATTAGATATAGTTCTGTTACTGTATAAACTTTATATACAACAGTCAGATGTTGAGATTAATCAGAATGACAGGTTGTACAAGCATATGGCTGGCCTTTCTGATAGCCATTAGCTTGAAAGGCCGGCTTTGAAACCGGCTCCATTATTTATAGGTGAATCATGCTGCTGGGCTTTGTCGGGAAAAGGTTATTTCTCCAGCTCCACCAAAACCTCCTGTGCACGGAAGTGCCTTTTTCCACTGTTCCTGGAGAATAGGACACATTATTCTCCAAGAAATTCTGTACAACTTTCTTCTATTGGAAAGTTGTGGTGTCGGAGGACGTTCCAGTGCTGTAATGATGGATCTCAAGCGTATGGAGTACACATGCTAATTATGCTGTGCTTACGGTTCAGTCTATCCAAATGCCAAGGCATTGGGGCCTCAGAGCTGCTGCAGGCAAAATGTTAAAATCCTTCACCACTGTCTACTGTGCATCTGGGAAAAGATTCGCTGCAGTCCCTGAAACATCTGGGGAGAGGAGGAGGGAACACGTGCACGACCTCTCGAGGAGTTTGCTGCAGTATATGTGCTGTCTGCAGCAGGATTGTGCTGCAGTTTGGCGAGGTGACCAAGGGAGCTTGCTGTGTTCCACTGTCACCTGGAGCCACCCAGGCAACGCCTGTACTTTGCAAAGATTCTTATATGCTTCATACAGTTGCCCGAATGGACACAAAAATGCCTTGGTCCCTGGAGCAGGTCTCATATGTGAGCTCTGTTTGGGTTCAGAGCAAGGTAGAGAAGTACTTCACCACCTACCTGTTTCTCAGCCTTTAGGCATGGTCAGAGACAAAAGGATAGCACTTCATCTAACAAGAAACAGCACAACCTCTGTGATTTTTATTTAAAAGCATGGTCTGTGCTGGCTGTGGCCATCTGTTGCATAATGGACTGATGCTCTTAACGCAGATCTGCATTTCTGAGCTGCTACTTTTTAAGAATTCAAACCCCTGTCTCTTACTTCCAGATCTGCAAACCTCAACTGGTGATCCTGATCACTGAACCAGAGTCAGGATCTTACAGGTGTGATCTCTCTCTGCTACCTGCCCCTGATAGTCCTGCCGGCATGAAACACTGCCCGGCAGCTGCTCTGAATGCGGCCCCCATCCACCGCAGAAGCTTTCTCCTTTGGGCCAGGTTCCCACCTAACTGCTTCATTTACAAAGCTTTTGCTTTTTGCAGGGAAGCTTCTACTCTTGTCTGTTATTCTACTATAGTAATAATAATAATCATAATAAACAACTTTTACCTTCTCTTTCCTCTCCCCATCTCTGTAATTCCCTACTTGCTATTTCTCATTAGCAATGAAGGAAGGAAGAAGCTGGGTCACAAAATGAGATATTTCTTACCTGATAATTTTCTTTCCGTTAACAGCTTCTCACCATTCAGCCCACCTGGACAGTGCGGTAAATGGCCAGGATACAAACTGATTTTTTTTCCTCTAAATAAAGACTCAGGTATACAATTTCATACACTATATTGTGGCATTGTCTTAATGCTAATAATTGCCCGCTGAAGCATTTCTGTAGTCTGGATGGCTTCTGGTGGCCAGTGCTGAGCTTGTCACCAGATCTACCATAGACCAGCTCTGAACCTCAAAGGAGGGGGTAGAAGTTAGCCTGCCTTTGCTGAGAGACGGTAAGGGTGATTAGAAGAAAATTGCAAGTGGAAAGTTCAGCTCGTTCCTCTTTCTCACTCCTCCGGGTGAGTTATTTTGCTAGGCTGATTTTAACCTGGAGCGGTCCTTTGGTGCAGATCGCGGTGCTGGGAGCGAGGGGCTGGGGCAGGGGGAAGACTCCTGCTTTAATGGGAGAGCTGACACAGGCCGGGTGAACGGGGATGTGAGCCGTGGCCTCGGGATGCCCAGCGCTGCCTGTGTGTCTGTCCCGGAGCGGGGAGCTGTGGGGTGGGAGTTAAGGGTAAGTGTGGTAACTGGCGTGGCAAGAAACGCGCCGGAGTTAGGCTGGGCTCTGGTTTGCTCTTCCTCATGCCAATTCAACCGTTTGTACTTCTGCTAAAGGAAAATTGCTCTAATTTTTGGGCCAGCATCTGAGCCAACCGTGATTTTTCAGTGATGCCCTAGGAAAATAAGTTAGCTTTGCTTTTGAGTTCCAATTAGTCAAATTAGCCTGTAAAAGGTTGTATTGTGAGTCTCCTCAAATTTTTCCTGTGCCTTTGTAGCTTAAAAACTATGTGCCTATATATGGTTGTATACATTTAAAATTTTTTCCTAGTGGAACAGAAATTGATTCATGACTTAAAAAAAAAAATAGATAAAAATAATCCAAGCAAAATTCGAGGATTTGCTTTTAAGTTCTCAGTAGTGCAGAGCTCCCCATCTCATTTTATTTGGTGCGGCAAGGGCGGCACGTTACAGGAGTAGATTTACTTCTCCATAAAACATATGTCCTTCTGCTGGGGTGGCTGAGCGCCGGCCAGGCAAGGATCCTGGGCTTGCAGGGACGGACAGCAGAGCATTTAGCGCCCACAGCAAGACCTGGCTACTTAACCGGCAAGCTGCAGTTGCAGAAATGATGCTTCAGCACTTAAACATTAAACCAGCTGTTCCCTTTACGGCTGGCTCGGGTGTAAAGTGCTCTTGCTGTTTTACATAGTGGTCTGGCAGCATGGAGAAAGTGAGCTGGAGGCTGATCTGAGCCCGGCTGCCTTTGCTGCCGGCTCTCCGGGGCGTTGTACGGCCCTCGCCCTCTGCAAGAGATACGGCGGCGCTTTGCACTTGTGGGGTTTGGAGAGGGGAGCTGATTAAGATGCTGGTCAGTTCTTCTCCCTGGCCTCTCCCTTTATATAAACTGTTACTGTTGGATACCCCTGCGGAGATTTAAAAAAATGCAGAAAATACAGGCCAGAAGGCACCAAAAAGAAGAAAGGATGGGGGAAGGGAAAGGAGAGAAAAGATGCCAAGAACAGCATAAAAGGCAAAGGAGGAAAATACAGTGGGGAATTGGTGATCAGATGGAAAAGAGCAATAAGTAGGGGAAATCTGTCTTTATAGTCTCCATTTTAAAAACTTTTAAGTCCATAACTACTGAGGCAGGAGGGGGTGAATATGTGGCTGAGCGCTGAGGTGTGAGTGTGTTGCACCTTCGGCAGGAGCGCTGTGATGGGTCTTGGCATTGCTAGGCACAGAAATCACGAGTTGGAGAAGACTTGTGTCTGTGCATGGCAGCTGGTACCATTTCTGGGCTTTGGAGCTGAAAAATGCCATTTGTGGTAGCTAATTAGTGTGTTTCCAGGTGAGTATTTGTCAAGTTGGTCATTGATGGTTATTGGTGTCATCAGCAAAAACCGGCTTTTGCCGTATTGTTGAGAGCAGCCGTCCTCTGAGCACTTGGTCATGGCAGCAGGGTTGTGATCTTAAAAAAGAACAAGGAGTTGCGTCAGGTAGGTTGCATAAAGGACACTCTTTTTGACTATTTTCAGAAGGTGTTGGGGGGGACACAAATGTTATTCCAGAAGAGGAACATCTGCTGCTGGTTTTGAGGACAGTGTCAAGATGTTCTTCAGTTCAAAAGCTTAACTTTCAGCTGTATTTATTTTGGGAGGTTGAAAGGATTTTTTCTTAAGGGCCTTTTTATATTGCTATGGAGTTCAATAAGCATGAGCTTACCTTTAAAGAAAAATCTTCAGAATCAGAAAGGCATTGTTTATTGCTGGACTATTTTTGTACTACCTGCTTTAAAAAACATATCTATTGCAGGGGGGATTTCTGGAAAGAATGGAGTGATGAACTGTTTTTCTGATGAATTAGTGTTTAAGTTAACAAGTTTCCATGTCTGTTAGACTAGTGGCATAACCTTTAACTGGATATAAGATGCATGGACAGCAAGGTGAAAAAATAGCATTTGTTTCACTGTGGATGTGCTGCCAGAAAAGCAGCAGGGTTGGTGGTGGGTTGGTTTTTTTTTTTGAAATTGAAATTTAATTTATAAAGAATGTGTTCAGTATCTAATAAAAGTTCTGTGAGAGGTGACTGACTGTAGGAAAAGCTTTTCTCATAATTCATTCCCATATATCATTGAGCACACCAATTTGAAATTCTGTTCCTGCAATGGGATAATTGTTCTGCGACCGCCGTACGAAGGCGGCTGCTGCAGGAAGGCTGTCGGATGTCAGTCAGCTGCTGCAGGAGAGACGTAGCACCTGGAGCTTGAATCTCCGTGAGAGGAAATAGAGATGCAGGCACTTAATAAAGATGGGTTTGTAGTTCTGCGCCAGGGTAAGAGCGAATCTTGTAGGAAAACCTCCTTCTGCCTGCAGGTACACGGGTGAGCCTGATGCAGTGACTGCAAACCAGCCGGGGCTGATCCCGGCTCTTGTTCCTCTTTGCTCTGTGAGAAGGTCCTATTTTCAGCAGATAGGAGCGAGGAAAGCGCTAATGAGCTTGTACACCCCTGCTTTTTGGACAGACTTGCCTTGCACAGCTGCTCTCTCACGCTTGCAATGGTAGGGTATGGAGTGGATATGTGGAATTTGTTTTTATTAGATTTTCCCTCTTTGCCCTTCGTTTGCACCCTTTTGGGCTTTACCTCTACACTTCTTACAGTCCAAGTGTGAGGAGCCGGCGGGTGGGCGCTCGGCAGAGCCAGGGCTCTGTGTCCTGGTGCTGCCGGGCAGCCTGGCACCGGCGGGCAATGCCTCCCGCCATCCCTTGTCGGCAGGAACGAATGTTTCTGGGAAGAGGGGGCCTCACTCTGTGTGGGGCGGTGTGTTTGCTTTCTCTGAAGGAGCTAGCAGGCTGGAAACTTGGCTTCAGCTGGAGAGGACCCCTTAACCTTGCCTTGGCAGAAGGAAATAATAAAGTGACAGACTTCATTTATCTTTACGCTGTATGCGTGGCCTCGTGTGCTCCGTACGCCATCAGACCTAAATCCTGGTGTCGAATTGGCGCTGTGAAGGAGTAGGCTGTAATTTTCAAGGTGGCTTCAGGTACAAGAAAATAAAAAATGTTTTCACTTAAATACAAGGATACGCGCCATGCATTTTTGTGACCTTATTTTGTCAGTAAGTGCAATTAATTTTGCTCTGTCCTTACGTTTTGTTGCATACTTCTGTTACGATGGCACACAGTGACATTGCCAAAGGTGACCGGGGAGAGCCCAAGCCCTTGGCAGCCGTGGGGTGTATGCTGTGGGATGGAAGCGCGGCGGGGTCGGCTGGGATTGCACAGAGGCGCCTTATCCGGAGCAGTGAGATTGGCAACAGCTTAAAGCTGCCGGGATAACCTCTCAGCCTGCTCTGGAGGCTCCTGGCCCCGTATTAATAAAACTTGCAGCGTACCCTGCTCATATGGCCCCACGGACTCTGCGCACACCTTGATGCGCGGTGGGTTCATTTGCACACCCATTGATCCTCGTATGCTGCACTTCATGCCGTGCCGCTGCTGCTGCTGCTGCAGCATTTTCACATCCATTTCTCTTCCCTACCTGACCGCTACGGCACTTTGTCTGCCCTGCGCCGCTGCCGCTCCCGCTTACCCATGCTTAATGACTGTTCTCTTCACGCCCCTCGGTAAATCAGTTATCTTCCCCTCCAGATGGGTTCTTGTCCCCTCTGATCAGCTAATCAATTATATTCTGGTGCGGTTGTGCAGTGCCTTTTTTGACGCTATGCTACCGCCTTCCCTTCGCGCTCCTCGCAGCTCCCAAAGTGGCACTGGCACCGCTCATCAGATTCAGCTGCAAAAGCGTTTCTGCCCCGTCGGGTTCCTCCGACGATCTGCAGGAGCTTTCTGTGCCTCCCGTTGGTTTTAATCCCTCCCTGGAGAGCAACAATCAATCTCACTATTTCTGATGCCCCAGGCTCAGGTCCTTTGGTTTATTTCTTAAGGATTTTTGTTAGTGAAAACGCCTCTCCTGGCTATTTTCAGATTTTGCCGTGCTCCAGCCCCAAAGTATTTCTGAAATGCTGGGGGTGCTTGGCGTCTGGCGTTGTGCTGAATAGGTGGAAGGGTGCTTTGTTTAAACTCTTTCGCCTCTTTGACTTCTATGAAACGGTGCAACGGAGGATGTATTTGCTGCATGGGACCAGAGCACCAAGTGCCTTCTATTATATCTGCTCCGGAGGATTTCCTGGGAAGTGTTCAGCCTCCATTTCTGTCTGTAAGGAAATCCTCTTATCTGGGCAGAGCAATAAATAGTGCTGCCTCCTGTAATAGAAACAGAAAACCAAATTCTTCACACGGCTGTTTTTAAAAATGTGGGGTTTAAAATATATCAGCTGGAATGATTCTTCTGTAATAAATCCCCATAATAGTGTGCTGTGTATACATTTAACTAGCTGCACAGAGGTAGGGAGAGGGGGAGAGACGGTGTGTTAAAAGAGGGTTTAGCATGCATTTGGTAATGACAAGAACAGTAAATAATCCTACAGGTTTACAAACCTAATCCCCAGTGTCTGATTGTAGCCCTCATGTCTGCTGGAGTCGGTTGGAAAGACGTTAAAAGGCTGTAAAGAAAGGGCTTTTGGGGGTTTTTATTTTTAAATATTGGGGGAGCTGGCTGGGTGACTGCTGGTTTTAAGTGACATGAATGTAGTTGATTTGGGACCTTGATGGAAAGCTCTAGAAGTGCCCATCCTCCTCTGCTTGCCATGGAGACATTAGGTGAGGATGGAGTAGGATGCTGCTCACTGCCTTGCTCTATGCTCTTCCCGATGGTACTTTCATTTAAGAACTGAATTTGGGGGAATGTTGTTGTTTTTAACACCCAACTTGTTTTTTTGCCTGTGCCCTCCAGTAAAGTGGTTGTTTTTCTTAACGGAAGAAATCCGCGATATGTAAGAGCCGTGCCACGTGATGCCATTGCTTTTAAATAAGCTTTTAAGAGGTTGGACCAGATGTTGGCCACATCTGTGGTTTTATTTCGTTGAACATTTCATTTCGACCCTTTTATTAAAAGAGAAAATGATCATTTAGAAATTGTTTTGAAAAGTTTAGCAGCTGGGAAGATCTTTCTGGTATATAAAAAAGCAAGGGGTTTACTTTACGTGCCCTGGAGTGCCATATAACATCGAGCAGACGAATATTTATGGCTGGTAGGGTCTACTCGTGTTGGAAACGATTGCCGTGGAAATTTTCAGATCAAAACGGATGTATTCTGTTTTGAATTGGCATCCTGTGACAAAACATGTATTTTTTTTTTCTCAGTGAAAGTGTTAAACTAGGGATTTGAAGGCACCTTCTCTTGTGAAAAGCCCCTCACATTTAATGAATGCCTATTGCCTTGGCAGGAAAAAGGACGGCTTGCAGGCAGAGGGATATCCTGCAATTACTCCCTCTACTGCCGTTATGGGGTCTAAGAAATGCTTATTACGTATAACTTGCTTCTGGATTCTTCTCTGCAATTTACCAGTTGGAGAATGAGTTTTCCGTCCCCGTTGCTAATTGATCCAATGAGAAAAACTGGCACCTAATTCAGTAACAAGTTATATTTAAAATGACATGTGGAATTGTTCATGGTGCCTGAAATTACATCATTTTCAGTCTGGCATATTAGGGCTGTATAAGGGAACAGACACCTACAGTACTGTGACATATTAAATTTTAAACCTCTGATCCAAAAATATACCAGGTATAGGAGGAGTGAGGTGTTTAATGATGAATAAAAGCAGTGGCAGCTTGATTTCAGTGGGATATCTTTATTGCTCTTAAGATGCTGTGGCAGTTTTTACAACAAATCATTTTGGGATGCAATTCTATGTAAAGTTGAGCAGTGACTTGAGTAGTTCTGTCACCACTTCCAAATTTTGATTTTTCTAGCCTGTGAGTTTCAAAACTTTCTAGAGATTGTTGAGGTTGGTTCCCTTTTTCTTTGTCCCTAATTCCAAGCCTGTGTAAATAGTCGATATTTTAGTTATGTGGTGCAATGAATATGGAAAAAAAAAATTCTTTTTTTTTCTCAGATAAACCACATTGAAAGTTGGGTTTTT
This sequence comes from Phoenicopterus ruber ruber, assembly GCA_009819775.1. Classification (NCBI taxonomy): domain Eukaryota; kingdom Metazoa; phylum Chordata; class Aves; order Phoenicopteriformes; family Phoenicopteridae; genus Phoenicopterus; species Phoenicopterus ruber. The sequence continues at coordinate 9,438,487 of CM020219.1, forward strand.
TTTCCCCCAAAATCTTGAGGAAACAAAAGGTAGATGACGCAAAGAGCGGGGAGACCATGCCCCCTTCTGCCCTACAGCCTAGTGGTTAAAGCACTTACGCGGAACATGGGAGGCCCAGTTCGAGTCCCATTTCTGCACGAACTCCTTCCGACCTGGGAGACAGGTTATACTGGCCTGGGCACACTCCTGCACTCTCCTGTCGAGCTACTTTATTTTGTGTAACGAAACATTTCTTGGACCCAGGTGGGCAGTCTCCTGGGAAGGCATCTCAGGCTCTAGACTAGAGTATTTACTCCTTTCCTTGGTGAATATTTAAGCGTTTGGCTCACTGGAAATTTGTATCTCGGTTCCAGCAGGAGGGACGTGTAGCGCTGTTTTGCAGCATACCCTGGACTCCCGCGAGCGATGCGGCGTGCCGGGATTTCTCTCTGCGCTTTGCATGATTACGGTTTGCTAAAAAAACATCCAGTGAGTTACATTAAAGAGGCAGCAAACAACCGGGATGTGTTTTGTCACCTTGCTTTCCCTCTCCAGCCTGGAGCCGGGGTGTGCTTTGCGGTGTCCTTGGGTCGCATCCCTGCCTGCCTGTAGCGGGGTGCCTGCACGAGGAGCTGGTGGCCCTGGTGCAGAAAGTTCTGCTCCTACTGCACTATGGAGAAATGAGGCCAGAAGAAAAGCATGTGTACTGAACAATTATATAGGTGTCATAAAATCTTAACGCTTTTAAAGTGTTTTGGGGAAGAAAAGTTGTAAAGTAAATCTGGTGCCTGGGACTAAAGTACAGTTAATTTCTAAATGCAATGGCAGTGAAAAATGTTCCTTAAGGGCTTTTCAGTCATATTAGCGTCAGATTATCTGAATTGGTAAAGTTGATATTACGTTTATGAGACAATCTCAGAAGAAAATCAGAGTGCAGCGTTATGCGGTTCCTTGTGACAGGACATTTTCTTCGGGGTGAAACTTGCTTCACGTATGACTTCGTATGGAAGGAGTTTAAAACTTTCTGTTGGTTGTTTAAGGTGGATTTGAAAACACTTTTGTAAGTGCTCGGTGTCTGATACCGCTAAATGTCTGTTGAGTTGAGCAGCCAGATCCCCTGCACCACCTCAAGAAGCACAGCCTTTATTCCTAAACAGGGGTTTTGGTTGGATTCCTGACCCTGTGGTTTCATGTACTTCAGGCAGCTGGTTTAAACGCCTGAGTTTTGCCAAGCAGGGCATCTTCCGGGAATGCTCATAATTCCTACCTTCGCTTGTCTTCACCATTTGGTGCTCCTTAAGCCTCGAGGCTCCGTGTTGCCATAACCTGCCGTTGGACCCAAGAGCTGCAGCTGCCTTCCCCCTCCTCCGGTCCAGCGCCGCGGCGCTCAGGAGCTCTGCTCCGCGAGGAAGCACCGGACCGGGGAATCAAACCATTCAAAGGTCTTGGTTTGTGGGGAGGCACCTCCCCAGGGCTGGGGAGCAGGAACAGTGAAGATGCCAAAGTGTTCTGCACCATTTCAGTTTTAATTTGTTATTGCGGATTGTTGAAACTTAATTTGTTTATTTTTTCTGCAAGTAAACTGGTTAGGTCATCTCTTGTCTAGTCTTGATTAGATGTAATGGAGATGACCAAGAAGATTGCTTCATTCCCCAGCATAATTTGTTTTGAATAATTTATTTTCTTCTCTACCTGGGCTGCATTAATAGTGTATTACTACTGTACATTAATGTGATGTGGAAAATCAGGTTTTGCTGCTGTACATTGTGCCAGTCCCAAATTAGGCCTCAGTTCTGTGCTGTTATGCTTTTTAAAGGGTAGAATATAAAAAAAATGTGTTTTCAGAAACCTTAATAAATACAAAACTAGAAAAATTACCGTGAAATCATAATTACAGAAACTTATTACAGTTTAACATTTATCTAGACCCTTCCATAGCTTTTAAAAGTTATTTTAAAATGTTTTAATAATTCCCATTTTGCAGAGGGAAAAAATAATACACATCTTTTTACAGAACTAGTATGATGTAAGTGGTTCAAGTGATGATAGATCAGAATCAAGAAGAAAGTCATGGTGTGACTGTCAGCATGATGTGTTATTCACTGGTCCACGCTGCTTCCCTGAAAACAGAAAATATTTTCTAAGTCATAATTTATGGACAAATTGTTGACCTGTAGGCTCTGACAGAGAAATTCATGTTCTGATGAGAGAAAAATGGTCATCTTCCTAAAATGGTTTCCCCAGCTTTCTGCTGAACATTTGTGGCTGTAAATTAAAATGGAAAAAGAAAAAGGGCAACTGGAAGCATCCAGCAGATTTTTAGTACTGAAGAGGACTAGACCAATTCCTGAATTTTAAATTAATTCAGTGTGGTGAATTTGTGCGTGCGTGTACCCCCATATTGAAAATACTCAGCAACACGTTAAACCTCCTGGATGAACGCAGAAGGATGCAAATCTCTGAAGGACTATCGTTAAGTGTTACTTTACTGTAGAACTTGAATTGCGATTGATTTTGAACAACCATCTGCTTAATTAAAACGTGTTCTTTTCTGTAGGTGAGAATACAGGAGATGGTGAACTAGATCTGAGTGGGATCGACGACAGTGAAATAGATCGGGTAAGGTGCCCTCTTATCCCGGCTCTCTCTGCATTTGGAGATCTGAGAAGAAGAATGGTTCTCATCTGGTTTATCCTCTCCACTCACTGCCTCTTCACTCTGATCTATAGAGAGGTTCAAGTGATTTCAGTGATCTGAGATAAAAACTAAGGTTCAAGGAAGCTTGTGAATTTGGTGTTCCTTGCCCATTTTATATACATATAGGGCTGCTGCTGCTGCTCGCTCTTACCGTGCTGGAATAATTATGTTTTAGAATGTCTTTTATTCTGAAGAAGGACTTTTAAAAGTTTGGTTGAGCTCTAAATTCATTATTTAATTACGATACATTCAACATAGGAGGCTACCATGGAAACCAAACTGTAAAACCAGCATGTACATCTTCTGTGTTCTTTCAAAGAGTTCTGTAACGTTTTCTGGATATATTATTATTTGTGTGGCAGCAAAAGATACCCTTTACCATGTAGCCTGAATATGACAGACAGACAGCTGTGGAAAATGGCTTCTTGAAGGCCACGCAGCAGATCAACGCTTGAACACGCGACAGCGTCTGGCTCTCCTGACTCTGAGCCTGCTGCCCTTTCCGGTTGCCACGCTGGTTTAAAGTGTCATTTGAACGGATAATGCCAATGCGAAAAACTCCTTTTGTGGTACAGAATCATTGAGAGCAAAGAGGTTGCGTAGGGGTTCCTGGTCTGCGTTGTTGGCGATGGGTGAAGTAGCAGGAAAATGCTCAGCTTGACTTCAGCTGTGAAGTGGGTTTTGCTAGGCTGGGCTTTAGGAGGGGTCTTGTGAATCGAGCGGACATGGTATGGAGGGAGCAGGGAAGCTGAAGGTTTTCAATATAGCACGTCCATAATTTGAACAGTCACAGGGGAAGAACAAGCACATTTTCTCCTCCTGCTGGGCTCTGTGATGAGGTCATAACTCTGCTTTTATGACCTCATGTTCATTTCCATGGCAATAGACTGTAATACTGTAAGCCCAAGATTATGAACTCCCTAAAAGCATAAGAAGGATGAATAACTGAGCTAGGAGGAAGCGAGTTTTACTATTGCGGCTCACCTTTAATAGAAGCAGATGAAAGAGTGAAAATACTGGTCTGATAAACCAGCACTTGCACAGCTGTTTGCTCACCCCGTTTGCCCTCGGAGGAAGGACTCCTCCCTGCATTAGTTTCATTTGACCAGAGTTACTTTTCTCATAAAATCCTAGATGTACATTTGACTTCGGAGAAAATCTCAAATGCTCAAACCCATAAGATGGAGAAATCTCAATTTGTTTTTCTTGCACTTAAGCATCGTTTTACAATGCTTGGGTCTGCTGCTTAAAAATAAAGTGTCTTGTTCGTGAAGGATGACCCAATTTGTCTTCTCCGTTCTGTAGTTCTTCATTCCCAAACAGCATTGGCTGTAGAGAACTTTTGTTTCACAGACAGTTGTGCTAAATACTGGGTTTATTTTTACATTTAAGTAATTGAGGAGGAGATCGATCGATCGATCGATCTATCTATCTATCTATCTATCTACCAACCTGCCAGCCTGCCTGCTACCTACCTACCTATTTATTTATTTATGTAATTTATCTGAATAGTTCTAGATGTCTTCTACAGCCCCACACCTACTAATAGTGTTACCGAGACTAAATGGAGTTGACTGAAAAAGCCTATATGTGGGTACTGAACCCAACTCTCCAAAATCGAGAGGACTAAAACTCCATCAATCTAAGCTGGTTTCATTCACACAGATGTGGCCATTGAACTAGTAACTGTGCTTAAACCTTCGCAGAAACCTACCCAGAAGACACATGTTTCTGTTTTGGTAGCACAGGGCAATGGTTCCCAGGCTGGTTTGAATTACAGACCACCACCAGCACGCAGAATTACTTGCAGACGACCATGTTTTCATGGTACTCTCTCATATCATCTGAAAAAGATCATAAAACCAGGATCATTTTAGGTTAATTACAGACCACGTACAATGAGTCCTGGATGATTGTTGGTCACTCCATCATAGTTTGGAAACCAAGTATTGTTTTTTGAAAACATGCCCTTGTTTTTTGCCAGCTTCAGAAGTTACTTGAAATGCTCGCTGATTGTCACATCTCGGTCATATTTTATTAATGTAAAACATTTTAAAACAGAATGTGAATTGACCTTGCCAGTCGTTTTTCAATTCAGTTTTGCTCTATGGTTTTCAAGTTGATTTCTGAAAGTAGATAAACTTGTTTTGTCTTTTAGTATATACTTAACGAAACAGAAGCTCAGATAAAAGCAGAGCTGTGGATGAAAGAAAATGCAGATTATTTGAAGGAACAAAAAGGTAAGTATATAGGACTGAAATTCTCCTTTTGGCCAGTGTTGCTGAAATATGCAGTCTGTGTAATCTTCATGCTGGTTACCCTTTTGTCATCTTTCAGAAAAGGAAGCAAGAATAGCAAAAGAGAAAGAACTTGGGATTTATAAGGAACACAAGGTATTAAACTGTGTGCTAATTGTGTCTGTTTGAAAATGTCCTGGAAATTCATTACATTTGCTGATCAACTCCATGCAGGATGTATGGGCATAATGGTACAGGTCACCACTAAACGAGCAAAAGCTATTGTATCTCTACCTGTTATTGAAATACAAGGCTATAATTTTTCAGGTGGTGAGTAAAACACTTTCTTGCCCAAACTTTTATTTTAAATTACTATTACGAGAAAATTCTGTGCATGGCAAAGTCAGAGCTGGCTCTTTGCATTTATGATTGCTGTCCTAATTGCTTGCTTATTTAAATACAGGTCTTAAGACGTGCCTTTTTTTTTTTTAATGCGTGCATGGGGAATTTGTTTGTACTTGCCATAACTTCAGTAGCTTTCTTTGCTCTTACAATAATGATTTCTTTATGAAGAACTGAACAGATCCTTGTTACAGTCACTTGAAGGAATATTTTGTTCTACCTTTCATAAAGAATGCGACAGTTATGTTAACAAATGGCATGTCCTGTCTCCATGTTTAGCAGTTTAAAGCAGCCTAATTGGCCGTATATTCACGATTTACGGCATTAGTATTTTGTGTAATTGAGCAAGTGACAAGTCAAATCTTCCACATGCAACTAAAATCCATGTTAGTTTTTAGTGCGTATATTCTCTATCTTTTTTTCCGACTAATGCGAAAGACAGAGTTTCCTACTTCCCCTAGGTATTTCAACAATAAAAACAAAACCAGACAATGAAACACTGTTTTATGCTTCAGAGTTTCTCATTCATCCTGTGCTTACGGAGACGTGGCAGTCTACCAGCAATTTTCAAAATTGTATAACTTGTTGGCACCGCCAAGTAGGCCAAACACCCACCTTTTTGTTCGGACAACACAGGAGTTTTTCTCTAACTCTGTATTGTTTCTGACAGCTCAAGTAGAACTTGATTAATATAGTGCTTTCCAATTTCAAGGTAGCACTTGACCCATGTAGGTAAACAGAAGGGCCATTATACATTAAAAAATAAATCTCCTGCAGAGCTCGGTGTTAAAACCTTCCTTTGAAAAGGAAAATGCCGAATGAGAAACAGAGGTTCTTTTTTTTTTTCGTACCTACCCAGGCATCAGACATGGATAGGAACGTTCTCCGGTGTCATTTCTCTTTGGCTGGCTCTGCACAGCATCAGCCTCCGCAGCGCAACGCTGGGCTTGGGCTTGCGGCGTTTGCCTGGGAAGGGCAGTTGCAGGGGACGTTGCCGCTGCGCTCGTGTGTCTGCGGCCTCCTGCTTCCTATCCGTCCGCGTTAATGCCAGTCCACGCTTAGAAAGCTGCTGCTAATATTCTTGGCCTTTTTAGTGCGGACGAGGAGTTGGGTAGATGCTCTCCCACGCGGCATTTGGACTTGACATAAAATACCATTGCAGTTTTGATACGGAGTTGTCAGTGCTTAGGGGAATCGTGACCCAGCTTGACTCTAACTTTAAAGGCATTTTTAGCAGGGGAATTTCTTTATTTACATGCTGGGTGATGCTATCAGGGTCCCTGTTCCCGTAACAGGAGTTCACTCCATTTTTTTCATGCGTGAGAAATGGCCCACGTTTCTTCTCTGGCAGCGTTACAAATACTAAGTAAAGAATTTGTAATAAACTGTGTGGGCATTTGGCAAAAAGCAAACACTTATGTTTCAGAGAAAAGAGACCTCTCGGTCCTGTTGAGTGGCAGGAGAGGGAGCGCTGGCTTAGCCCGGCCGCGTCGCCTGCATCCCCGCATCAGCAGCAGCACCTGAGCCAGGACTGCTGAGCTGCAGCTCGCCCCTCTGCTTCACGGAAACTTTGTTTGTATCTACATCACTAATTTTATATTTTAATTAAGCCAAAGAAATCTGCAAAGAAGCGGGAGCCAATTCAAGCCAGCACAGCAGGAGAGGCAATTGAAAAGATGTTAGAACAGAAGAAAATCTCAAGTAAAATTAATTATAATGTGCTAAGGGACCTGAACAGCAAAGGAAGTAACACACCAAAGAAAGAGGATGAAAGCACTGATGACAGCACCAACACCAAGAAGCTGTCAAGAAGGAAATCTATTGCCAGTAGGAATATAGCCAACCCTGTAAACAGTGTGGGAAAAAGGTACTGCAATTGTTCATTTATATCTCTGTCTGTGAGACTGTCTATGTATCTTTCTGAGCCAGACAATGTAGGGACTGAAACATTTGTTTGAGGCTAAAATAATGTTGGGGCTCTGTTTTTATTTATTTTGCCTGCAGTGTCGCAGCGGCACCTTATTTATAGTTCACATATCAGAGGTCTGCTTTGGTGCGAGTTAATCATCCTGATGCCAAAAAAAAAAAAAAATCAATGGAAATTCATAAATGTGAATCTTTCAGCCAGGGACCCCTTTTCCTCATGTACTCCTGACATTTGCTGTCCTTCCTTTCTAAGTTGTCTGTATCAGCTGACATGACACTAAATGTTCGAAAGCTTTGGCTTTTTGCTTGATTTGAAAAATATAGTTCCCATCTGTTTTGACAGCTAACTGTTTTGATTAGCTCTTATTTTAGTTTTAGTCCAAACTTTTGTTGTTAATTGAGGACCCAAATATAAAGCTTTACAGTAAATACTCTTGTCAGTTTTCTGGTCTGCATTTGCAAATGTTTTATAGTGTGATGAAAGCTACTATTTTAATGACTAAAATATTCGACTTGCCGGGCAGATTTGTAGTGTGCTGTAAAGTGTATAGAGAGATTGATGTGTCTTATCTGCAATATTCAACTATTTTATTTGTCTTCAGTTTATGAAATCATGTCAGATGATCATTTTAATTGTGTCTATGTATAGTAATTTCTTACTTAGATGTTATTTATTTATTTATTTATTTATTTACTGCCTAAAAGACATAGGTTTTTTGCTTCCAGAAGTATAGGCCAAACACCACAGGGAAATTGATGTACTTAATTCTGAAATGTAAGATGATGTCTTTACACCGTAGTTCAGATCTAGGCATGCGTAGCAACCGGGTAAAGGGCTGGGGAGGGTAGGAGGGCAGCCAGCCGCAAGGTGCAAGAAATCATCTATTCGTGCAAGAACAGGAGTCATAGGATACCTGAAAATGTGAAGCTGGCAGGAATAGTAAGTGCACATCCCTCAGAAGCTAAGCAAAATAAGGATGACTAGACCCAACCCCTTATTTTGACTTCATTTGACAGTGAGGCCAGAGGCGCGGTCTTCCATTTTGGCCGAGAAGCCAAGTGCCAAAGCCAGAGCTTGCTTGTTTGCTTTGGCTTTGGCACTTGGCTTCTCGGCCAAAATGGAAGACCGCGCCTCTGGCCTCACTGTCACCGGGATACAGGTTTTTGCAATGTACCACACACCTTTTCTTTCTCTGCTGTACCTTCTATATTCTGTATTTTACCAAGATAGTTTCATCTTCGTTCAACTTCTCAACCTTAACATCAACAGCTTTGCTTTCCAGTTCTTTACTCACGGCATTTTAGTCTCCTCTGTAAGTTGCTACTTCAGGTGATGTCTAATGAGCCAAGCACATAAGTTTTCCACTAGAGAAGGAAAGTGAAGATGCATTGAGGATTAACTAACAGCATTTAGCCTATGCTTTATTTGGATTTAACAGGTATTAATGAGTCATATTTCTGGTATTTCTAGTAAAATACGGACGATTCAGTTGTCTGAAATGAAATGCTGCGATAGGAAGTAGGGGCTGGTCAGGATTGCAGTTGCATTTCAGAGCTCAGCAGTAACATCCACGCTCAAGCTGCTTCGCCACATCTGAACCTTGTCGCTTCTGAGGTTTGCAGAAATGTTGGGCACTTGGAGCTCCTGTTGAAGTCAGCATGTTAAACTCTTAACAGGTGTTAAACTCTTTGGAAAATCATGCCATAAATATTTAATTTAACAGTGGTGCAACTTGAAAAGATTTCTAAATAAATACAAATCAGTATTTTCCAAAAGCAGCTAATAAAACATGTTTATTTTTCCTCTTGAGAGCCTAAAGTACGTCCTTAAGATGCATAACAGAGTTTCCTGATGATGATTAGCAGATCTCGGATACAATGAATTTTGCAGCAGAACACTTCAGAGGAGGTTGGGGATACATGCAGATGTGTGAGTTAAGAAGATTTTGCACTCCTGAAGTAGGCAGTGTTCTTGCTTAAATAATATTGAGGACTTGGCAAACCAGTAGTTGGGCTTTTTTTTCTTACAATTAAAGATTTATGACATACTTTTGATTTTTTGCTAGTAGTCTAAATGCCATGCCTTTTAAATGGCATGCATAAATTTCTGTGTTCGGCATTGTTCTTATATGCCATGCATTCATTGCCTTTGTTCAGCATTGTTCCTCCGAGAGGTGAATGGCTAAATACTTCCCCAGTGATACAAAAATCATGGTAATTTATATGCAATTAATAATAATAAAAACCCTGAACATTGCTCATTAGAAAATGAATGAAGTGCATAATGTATCTTTATCCAGGCGGCATTTGCAGAGATCGTGCTAACCGTTTTGGTTTGTAGTGATTTACCGTCCTGCATGTTTATCTTTGTATGTCTTAAATATTTAGTAAGCTGCATTTGACTGCAGTAGCACGTTGCATAACCATGATTTGATCCAGTCCTCTAGTTCATCTGAGTTATAGTCAGATTTTAAAGAGCTACTGATTTAGTCTTGATCCCAATTAGAAGGTAGGAAAGTAGTTTTTTTATAAAGAAATATCTTTATTGCTTTCCTTTTGCAAGCCAAGATTTTACATAACTCATCAGGTTTGGACAGATGATGGAGCCAAATTTGTCATGTGCCTCGGGAACCATCTTCATATATAGTGTGTAACACCCTGGAAATACGAAGTTGATCTTCATCTCTATCTTTCTAATTGTCCCTTGCTATGAAATACTCTGCGCTATCATTTCCAGGAAGAGGGCTTCAGATTATCTCTAAGAAAAAATGCTTGACCCAGCCAGACATGGTGCAATCTCTGGGTGGTTTTTCTTTTTTAATATGACATAAAGTAGCAGTTACAGTGTTAGTCAGTTAAAATACTGGGAAAGCTTTTGTTTACTGATCTGATAACGATAAGGAAATTTTACAGTCTTGTGAAAAGTTGTTGGTTTGCAAGAAATTTATAAAGAGCTGGAAGGCAAAGCATGGTCCCGGGAGCATGCTTAAACTGGATATTCTTTCGGTTGGTGGCCCTCTTAATATAGCTTTATTGCTATTATAATCACTCTTAATTTAATGGTGACTTGGATTCCAGAGATGATACAGTTTATCTACATATTATTTCATAAATCATCCTAATTTTGAAATCTTGGAAATGTTTGGTATTTTCTGAAATTTTTTTAAGATGGTAGTTTCAAAGAATTCTTCCAAGGATCATGCAGAGTTCTCATTTTTCACCAATATTTTCAGAAGCAAACTGGATTTTTGAGCAGGTTTCTTTACTGTGAATGCTGTGCACCTTTTTGAGTTTTAGGAACAGGCATGCTTTTCTCAGACACATTTCCCAGAATTATGCTGGGGTTTTACTTCTTGTATCTGTCAAGATGGTAGAAGACCGGTAATGACAATGTAAGTAATGTTAGGAAATGTTATGTTGTGTAAATGTATTTCATTACACTTCTTAATGCATTTTTGTTCCAGTGGGTATCACGGTTGGTGCTTCATACGCAAAAACTGTTTCATTCTCTGTGTGTCAGAGATGTGGCACGGTGGATGCTACCCTAACAGATGTTGCAACTTTAATTTCAATTACCAGTTGCACAGTTTATCTTCTCTGATGTCTTCTGTGCACATGAAACACAAGAATACTATGTTGAACTGCTAGAGAAGAACAATTGCCACTTCGAGCCACTTAAAACCTGAACCCCGGGTAGAGCTGTGCCATGTGCTGGAGCTCTTCAGGTCCAATAAAGAGGGTTTTTAGGACTGGAAGGTTTTCGTTAGAAGCTTAATAATTTATTTTTTATTTACTTGACCTGAATCTTACGACATTACTTGTGAAGTGAAATGTGTTGCACCAAGAAAATGTGGGAACAAGAAAAGCTTTCAAGTCACTACTTTTTAAAAATTTTAAGCCTATTTATTGCTATGTGGTTGAAATTGGTAATGATATCAGAAAAGACAGGATATATTATCAGGGGAATAAATGTGTCAGGTTAATCTCCTGAAGAATTTGCCTTGGAAGAAATGAAGCAGGACTGTGAGGCACAGCTGAATCCATTGTAATGAAACAAGGTTGTTCTGAATGGAAGCATATGAATATATAATAGAAAGCCAAATCATGCCTGCTACAAATATGACAAAAGCCCTTGGTAGAGATCTCAGATTTAATTAGATTTGGAAATTCACCTCCAAATTCTCTCCATGGTGTCACTTGTATTTATTGACCATCCATTTTGCTCGTACGCGTTGGCACGTGGCTCCACCTGTGCTGCGGGGCCATGGGAGCTGGATATTGCGAACCGTGCGTTTGCAGTACCAGGGACTTGTGCCGCTGCTCACGTTCCTGCCCTGGGAGGCACACTCTCAGTTACCATCTGCTCCAGCTACATTTTTGTTGGCTTTTCAATGGGTGTCATGACGCCAGAAAAATCCCCTTTATTATTAGGGAGAATGTATGTAATACTTTTCTACAGCCTAGCGTTCGGCATCTCATTTAACATGATAAATTACTTGGTACTTTCTTGACTCTAATTGGAATCATGTTCCCCTGGGGGGGTAAAACATGGGCAGAAGCCTAATTTAGGCGCTTCTGAGGAGCCTGACTGTCCCATGGCACAGAGGGAGCCCGGGGAGGCAGAGCCGCTGCCGCCACGCGCCGGCGGGAGCTCTGCCCCTCGCTCCCCCCAGCTCCGACCCTCGTTTGCAGTTGGCCCTGTCTGGTGTCCGGGACGGGGATATTACTGCGTAAGGTGGAAGTTTGTTTTGATCTGGTTGGCTTTGCCAGATGATTTTTGGTAAAGTTGTGGGAGGGAGGGGGCATGGGGTGCTATTTATCACACCCAGCCTGAAAACTCTCCTCACTTGTTGATCCTGCAGATGTCCAGCAGAATCTGCATTTCTTTCTCCTGGGGAACAAGGAGGGAAGAAGCCCGAAACTACCTGTTACCCTCACAGCCAGGATCACTGACAATGATATTCCCTTTGTCTGTAGTTTTACGGTTCAGGCGGGTGGAAGTGTTGTGCTGAGTGCCGTGCCGCGTCCTGGCTGGGTGCTCCTAACTCAGGTCCGAACGTCCTCAACGCTTATTCTACGTTGGCCATGGCTTATAGTTTATTTTTATAAACCCAAAGCAAATGAGTTTTTTAATGTACAATACTTTTAGTTTATTTTACATTATGACACTGGTATTTGGGGGGGGGGGGAGGAGCATGAGCTCATGTTTTCCAAATTACTTAGATCAATCCAAAACGGCCTGAAACAAAGCTCAGCTTGAATAATCCAAGGGAGTCCTGGCTGTCTGAAAAACCTTTATACTGGTTAGACCCAGGTGATTATAAAGGTTAAAGCACTCTTGAGTCACTGTGTGAAGAAGAGAGTTGTTGTTTCAGAACCCTTTTTGTTAGGAAAAATGACACTGCAGTAATGGTTTAAAGATTTGGGAACAGGTATCTTAGAAGTTCATTGACTGCAGCTGATGCAGTGGAGTCTGGTGGGCTGATGGGCGTCTCCAGCGAGCCCCACAGGTTGGCAATTCGTGATGGAGCAGAGCTGCTGAAGAGGGACAAGTCCCCATGTTTGGCAGATACGAAGCTTTTGAGAGAGAGTCTTTTCCATGCTAACTTTGGTGGTATGTATTCTCTGTACAAATTGGCCCTTTGAGATGGGATCTTAAGAGTGTTTTTATACCCTATAATTTTTCCACCATATATTTTTATTTTTCAGAATTGCCTTCAGCTCTTTGTCTAATTTACCTTTGATATCCTGTTTTTCTCTCTCTGCTTTGAAGTCTGTTACATGGCTTGGAATTCATGTGTATTTACTTGAAGTGAGATATTAAATTTTATTTCTTGTCTTGTGCTGCTTCAGGCCTTCTTTTTATATGTGACTAACGTGCTAGCACCAATTTCCCACCTGGAATAAAATTCCTTACAGAAGATACTGGTAGTACTTGTTGAGATGGTAGTTAGGAGTTTCTTCTATAGCTTAATTATTATTTGGTTGATATTTTTGATGTTTCCTCTGGAAACAATCTTGTGTTGGCTGCGAGATTAACTAGACTGTGATTCCTGGGTATGAATGTACATGTGGGAGCCTTCCCCTTGAGCCTGTGGAGTCAGCTTTTGGTTTGAATATTATGTACGTGGTAAATAAATTCTCTAACCACTTTGACATAACTGTTTTCTTATGTGATCTGCGCTTTGAGAATTTCTTTGGAGTGTAATTTTATGTGTGTTTGTGCTTTGCTGTGGTATATAATCATTTAAATCAAAGGTTAATCAAAATGATTAGTCATTTTGAACAGGAAAACGGTGACATTTGATAAGTACCTCTGCTTAAAATAAATCTTACCAGTATTTTCCAGTTTTGTAACTTTTAGAGGGACAAGCATATACAAATTACGTTTAGTATTTTATTTACAAAAAGCAAAGCCAAGAAAAAATGAATTCAAGACTTCCAAGGTTCTGCTTTTCAAGTCATGCATCTCCTTATTAAAGTTGTACGGGGGAGAGCTTTACGAATGACCTTGAAAGGAGCTGACACATATGCATTTACTTGTTCACAGTTGATTTGAGGAGTTGATCTAGTAAAGCCTGTAGTAGTGTTGTAACCTGGCTAGTGCTGCAGGTTACTGCTGTTCATAGGAGCTAAGCAGCCTTTTGAAATAAGGAGATAAATCGGAGACAAGAACTGGAGAGAAACGTATCTGACCCAGCATGTTTTAAAATGAGGGTGCGCTTTTAGCTTCTGAACGCTAAAATGTGATGACCAGCAGCCTTTCCCTCTTTATTAAGTGAGGACACAGGAGGAAACACGCGTTGCTTGTGTGCGTAGCACCGTGCTCCTGAGCAGGCGCGGAGTTAAGCAAATGCCACCGAGAGACTGGGGAGGCAGGACCCAGCACACTGTCTGGGGAACGGTGCAGCAGGTTATTCCTTTACCCCCAAATTCGTTTCTCTTGACACTGGGAGGAGAGAAGAGTGGGGAAAGAATTTTATTTTTTTCCCCGAAAAAGAAAAAGAAGAAAAACCAGTTCTCCAAACCCATCCTTCCAGAAGCTGACAGGTGTTTGTCAGGATTTGACGTTTATTCTGATTATTCAGGCTATTTTGAAGATCAATTCCCCCTGATACCAATGATAACGTTTTTCTTTCACATCTGACAGGCTTGATACCCCTGAAGATACAGCTGCCTTAAACTCTGAAACACGTGTGGGTAGCGTTTCGCTCGGCTGTGCTCTGTACCGTTGAGAAAGGAGCTCCCCGCCAGCCATGGCGGGGCAGAGCTCGCATCCCCAGCCTGCGGGGCCTGGCTGCCTTCGCGCTGCTGCTGCGGGAGCTGCTGCTGCGGGAGCTGCTGCTGCCCCCCACTCCCGCATCGTTTCAGCGCTTACTCCAGCAGCTCTGTACTTCTCTGTCGTGCAGCACCGGTTCGTTAGAGTGAGGTTACCAAAAAGCTCCTTCCTTCATCCCTCATCCCTCGATCCTTTCCTTCCTCCTCCAGGAGGTGAGTTACAGAATCGTTTTCACGCCTGTTCTGCCAGTGCGTTAAGAGAAATGAAGTTACAGATTTTCTAGCTTGTTGTGTTACTAAAATGTGGAGTATTTTTCCTGAGAATACCAGTTTTGGAGTCATGAGTTTTTGAGTACTGGAGTTAGGTTTTGAGTACTGGAATAAAATGCCAAAATTTCAGTGCGGCAACTAACCCACCTGTATTTTCACTCCATAAAATACAATTGGAGAAAAATACCCCTGGAATAGCTCAATGATAGGAGAAGTAATTAAAGAAGCCTTCTTGATGTGAACCGTACCAATTTATCTAAGTTCAGTGATGCTGCACATCATCTCTAGCTGTACATCATTCATTAAGAGCATTCAAATTTTATAGTACAGACATTTAATGTTGTCAAAATTTGGTTTAATGTAAGGATAAGGGAACATGGTCTGCTGGGACTGCAGAGGAGTGTTCCTAAGCTGTCATTTATTTGGACTTACGAGAACCTTTGAGAAATATATATAAATAAACCCTTCAGAATGGGATGAGGACACATCTAGGCTTGTGCGAGTGTTTCAGCAATAACAAGCATCTGCCAAATCCAGTGCTCGGTTCCATTTACCCAAAATTATTAGAATGCTTTCAATTTAAAACTAAAAAGGCATTGATCTGGCTCGACCTCATGGCCCAGCCCCAGGTCAAGTCTCCTTATTTTTACAGCAGCCTTCTTGTTTGTTTAATATAAATTGGATATTGCTTTTCCGCCTCCCACTCAAGAAAATCGTCTCCTTGTCGGATTCCAGGGGAGGTCGCCTGGGCAGCGCAAAAATGCAGAGGGGATTTTTGTGACTGTCTGAAATAATTTCGTCTTGCGTTTTAAGACCAAATAGGAGCAATTTTAGCCCAGAAGATAATTTTGTGTGACAGTTGGATCGCGAGCGCCTTGTTTATCTATGTTCTCATTTTCAGGTTGGTTATAAGAAAATACCGTGCGAGCTTTTTTCTTCCAAATTACACTCAGTGAGTGGGTCTAATAGGAGACTTAATATAAATATGTATGCGCAATCTCTTGGACGCTAATAGCGTGTTAGCGAAAATAGTTATATGTGATGTGGGCGCAAGGGGAGTGGGAAGAAACAAAGAAATGGGAAGTGTTACGGCTGCTGTTATCAAACCCTAGAGGTGCGTGTCCTGCTGTCACGGCTGAGAGTGCTTCAGCGCTGTGAAATGCTCGTTCTCAGTCTGCAGATTTTTCTGATTTATTTCTTTGTTTTTTTTCATGGGTGGAAAACGGTTGGTTTCTGAATTGATTTTGCTTTGACCCTAGTCCAGCAGGGTCTGCTTGTTGATCTTTACAGTATATATCTGCTCATTTTTTTAGTATAAACCAAGGGAAGTGTATGTCTGATGTGTTGTAGATTTGCAAGTGAAGTTGAGCCTTCAGCGAATATTTGTTAAATGTTGGAGGAAATGGAACAAAACAAACAAAAAATTAACTTCTTCTCACTACAATATGGCATATGTTATTCTACCAAGACTAATACCCGAACTAGGAGAGCAGTCACGTGAAGCTTCTTGTTTCTTGATGTTTGCACGCATTGCCAGACCGGATAGCTGGCAATCATTATGTGGTTTGACTGCAGTTCTTTGCCCGTGGCTGGGTAAAGTATTGGAAAGTTATAGCTGTTTGTTGCAGAACTTGTAGTACTGTTTGTTCACATAATATTCAACAGCATCTATGTAATTAGTTTTAAATTGGCCAGTGTACTGTAACTCAGCCATTTATGTCAGTGCTGTTCCCACCCAGCGATGCTTCTGGTGCGCTGACTGATTTCAGTTTTACCTTGCTGCAGTTGTAACTAACTATAGGATGAAAAATACCGAGATAACTTCTAAATGTGGTCTTGGAAGATACGTGCAGCAAGTTTAACTTTTTCTTCTGTTGTTGAATTTCCAATGCATTGTGACTCAGAAATTTCTGCCCAGCATTTTCCCCTTCCTCCAATGCAACACGATAGATTGAACAAACCCAGTGCTGTGTTCAGGATATGCAGGAACCAAGGAAGCTTCCCCACCCGCTCTAGAGCAGCCCATCTCCTCTTCTCTCATACGGACCCCTTTCTTGTGACCCAGAAAGAAGTAAGGGAGGAAACCACTGACTTTTACATACGTTTTCTGCTCTCCCCATGTTTTACACTTGAAAAGAAACCTGTGCTGCTACAGAGGTCAGATGGGAAGGTAGAGAGTAGAGAATAGCGTGTTTGGACCTCAGGACCTGCAGTCCATCTCCCAAGCGCACGTGCAAGTGGAGAACCTCTCGCCCCTTCAAGGCATCGCTTGGCTCAGCAGCTGTAGATGATTTGAAATCCTTCCTTTCAAACAGGACTGTGATAGCTGGCAGGGAAAGGATACGATGAGGCTATTATAGCCCACAGCGTGACATGGTGTGATAGATTTGATTGTATTGATACTCAGTTGAGTGTAACCTTGCTGAATTGGAGCACTGGAAGATGCTTGGACATTGAGAACACTCTCAGGTCCCGTACAGAACAGAAGCGTTGGGCATGTATTTAATAGTCTGTTGTCTCTTTATTCAGAAGTGGCTTTAGATGTGGTATTTATGTGAGAGAAATATATGCTACTTTACAGCATAGTGTTCTTTTAAGAAGTTATCAACATATTTAATCTGAGTGTTTTGAGATCTGAAATATGAAGGACGCGCATACAAATTTGGAAGCGGAATAAAGTGGCTGGCATATTTATTTTGTAAGGTTATCTTTGCCTGTCTAGAGTGGTGACATGGTAGTTTTAATAGAAAAATGGCTTTGTACACTTCTGCACGGATTTTATCATGCAGCAATAAAGAAACAAAATAATTTGGAATCCTAACTAAAACTACTGTTGCTGAAGTTGAGCGAGACAATCATCAGATTAAAGCTGTAGTTGAATCAATCAGTCATCTGATGAATTAATAACGGAGATTAAAGTCAACAGGGAATCAAATGATTAGACGAAGAGAAGCAAGACAGAAATCAAGGTGGTTTAAAACATACGACTGGTCATTACAAGGCAGTAAGCCCGGATACCCAGTGAGCATCGCCTGCTACCCGGCTCCTGGAGGCAGAGACAGGCCCTTCCAGTTTGTGCTTTAGTAAGTCAATTTAAGGGTTAATTCTGTGCCTAAATGTGCTACTTAGATGAAGGTGGTTTAGAGATTTGTTCTTTTTCCATTTCCTGCCAAATGAACTGTGTGCAAGCAGTATTGACTTTAAAAAATTGATATGCAAATATAGCACGTCTTGAACATGTTTGCACTTTATTCATACCTTTTGAAATATTACAGAAGAAAAATGATGGGAACAGAGTAGAAGAAAGGTGAACTCCTTTGTGTAGGTTGTTTGTGGAACAAGGTGGGTAGGAGAGCAGCTCGGGTTGCTCATATCGCTGACGGATGCCTACCGCAGGCTTTTTCTGCGTATTCCTACACCAGGCTGTACCTTCTGGGGTCTCTCCTCCTTCTCCTCTTCCTCCTCCTCCTCCTCCTCCTCCTCCTCCTCCTCTGGACAGTGTCCAGGAGATTAGGATCATTAATGGCTCTCAGTGATGTGGCAGTGCAAAAAACCCTACCTTTTGCTGACATGTTCATTCATGATACTGCCTTCTCCACACCTCTTCAGATCTTCTAAACGCATTGGTGAAGTAAGAGCTTTCTTTGCCTACAGTCTGATCCAGGCTGAATGTGATTTTGATCTTTGGGCAATCTCGAATATAAAAAATTAATTGGGCCTTACTGTCAGATTTTATATAACTTATTTTTATTTTTAAAGTCAGAACATAGATATTCCAAAAGTATAGGAGAGAAGCTTGCTGAAAAAGCTTCAGTCTCATCATGGGAAAAGTTCATAGTACATATACCTTAAATTTCCTTAACTCCCTGTAGGAATAGAACTACTTTTTATCCATGCATCCATATTTTCATTTTCCTGTCATTTCTTAAAGTATTTTTGTTCCTTTTCACCAGCAAAGCACTGGGGTAATGAAGTAATTTAGTTTAACTGGATTACATACATTGGTCTTGTATGGCTCAGATAGACTGTGTCATACATTTCCTGAAAATAAACCTAAATACTGATTCATGAACTCTAAAAGCATGAAATGACAATACGTAATTCTGTTCTATTAAAAAAAAAAAAAACAAACAGGGAGGGGAAGCCATGAAGGGAAGAAAATTCAAAGAAAGGGCTAATTAAGGATTTAAAGCCACTGGGGTTTGGGGTTTTTTTGCAACCAGTGAACTAAGTCCAATGTAATGTGTGGTGTGTGTAAGCCATAAGAAATCATAAATTCTGTATAATGGAAAATAACTTACTAGCAAGTGACTGAGTAGCTAGAGAGGTCTTGGTCGGAAGGGAAAGGTTTCTGTAAAAATAAACCTCATCTCGCTGACCTTTGCCGACCCTGGCTGCCTCTCTCTTAATCTAACCTGAAGAGATTAGAAAACCCCTTAACATCAAAAGGAACCGTAGACATTATTGTCTCCCAGAGTCCCATTGTGTTCAGGAGTGATTTATCGGGCGGGAGCAGCCCGCTCCTGCTCCGGAGCCTGTACCCGCTGGCACCGACGATGCAGCCGTGGCCGGAGGTCAGGCCGGCCGTCTCGAGCCCTGCCTTGGACAAACAGCGCGCAGCTCCCCACGGGGGGCATGGGGAACCCCGCTCCGGCCTTCGTTTGCCCAGACTTGTTCGGAAGGTTTGCTGGTTTTACCGAATCAACATTTTTCAGGTGCTTCCTGTGTTGTATCCAGGAGTGGGTAAATGACTCCTATTTTGTTCAGCTACAGAAAACACAAACGTGATTAAATCACATCGAAAGTTTGTCTTTTGGCACATGGTAATCTTCAGGTTCTGGATTTTTTTTATATATTTTGTATATGTATGTGTGTGTATCTATATATAAACACAAGTTGTGCAGAAAAAGTTCTTTAAATAGCTGTTGGAGGAAAATGCAGCATTTATGCATTTATTTCTGTCTCATCGGGAGAATTGATAGAGAACGTTTCTAAGATCCGATGATTACTAGGCTGTAGTTTTCTATTAGTTTTAGGTTGCAATTTAAAATTACTCCTTAAAACATAAGGAGGTCTTAAATTACGAAGCAGTAGGAAATCCTGAGATCCAAGGCATTGAGTGGGCTTGCAGTATAGTATATATTCATTATTTTGTTGCTACTTCAGTAGGTATTAAGCACAGCATTATATTAACTTTTTGTAGAAGACCAGACACTAGAAAACTCAAGTTTATGGTTCAGCATTTGCTGATAGGATTTGCAACTCAGGGAAGTCCAGGTTTAAGATGGGTTTTGCAGAGCACTTGCGAGAGGCCAGTCGCAGTAACAGATGCATTTTTGTCTAAATTACTTTTCCTCTCTTTTCAATTTCAATATCTGCTGATTTCATTTTAAAACCCATTTTAAAGCAAATGAAATAGCTAAAACTCTTTCTGGCACAGTAATCAAGACCTTTAATACCTTACCTCTCTACAGACCACCGTTTTAAGAGCTGATGTTTGTGGTACTGTTGCCTGTGCTGGGCAGGGTGCTGGGCGTACGCTGCAGGAGGCATGGTGGAGCTGAGGGTACCTGTATTAGGCTCTACTTTCAAGTAATTTTAAAGGTTGATCAAGATTTTCAAGCTTTTATTGGAAGACGTATGTTTTACTAAAGCACTCTCAACAGTGGAGCTCCTCTCGCATAGACGCTGTGCTCCGCATCACAGCTCCAGAGATATCTGGCCAGCTTCCAGTTTAAATTCACTTAACAGGGTAAATCTGAAATGATTTAAACACTCTCAATTTACCGCCATAACCAAAGGGTCAAAGCCAGGAGCTGTAGAAGCACTAATATTCAAGACAGTTTTTAAAGAGGAATTTAAACATAGCTGCTTTAAAAATGTCATTAAGATGAGACAGGGAATGTTTTAGGTAAGTGATTTCAATTGCCCAAGTCTTTTATTAATGGCTCACCTTAAGATTTTCTGTACTGTAACAGACCTAGGGCTGGATTTTGTCCCACTGACCTCGGTGGACTTTGGTTCACACTGTCAAGTGGTGGAGCAATGTGTATTTTGGTATGCATGCAGGCACCGCAAAGAATTGCGAGACTCCGTCCCACACAAAGAATTGCGAGGCTCCATCCCTAACGAGGCAGGTCGTTGACTGAATGGATGTTCTCAGGCTTTGTGCACGCTTTTGGAAAGAAATGGTAAAACAATCTACTTAAGAACATCTGAATTTTTGCCAATTTGTGCTACAGCTTTCTCTAATAAGTTACTAAACATGCTGTCTGTTGCTATTGCTGCAAATATTTTCCTTTCTTTTCTTTTGTGAGATATTTCTTAGGCTGGGCATCACCATTGTATTTAATGATCCTGCTTTTCTTTAGCTCTTAATCGAGTGTATCTCAATGTTACCTATTGTTTTTCTGTCTAACTTAGGCTCTTAGGTGCTGTTTTGACTGCAGTCTTTCTCAAATTCTAGAAAAAGAACCTTTCATTTTGCATGAAAAGGAAAAAATAACTGTGTTTTTCTTTTCCTTTGAACTTCAAAAGCACAAAAAAGGATTAAATAGGAAAATGGAGAAAAAATAATTCTAAAACATAGAAAGGTGCTCGCTGATTAAACTGTAGGGAACATTCACATATCTGCCATTTGGTCTCCTGAGGATCAATACTACGAGACTAATCTATGATGCTGCAGCAGTCTATAACAACTCTAACGTATTATCTTTCAGAGTATTATTACTGGAATAAAAATTGCTAGTTTAAAATTTTGAAGATGTTGGGATACTCATCCTGGCATTCATTATTTCATAAAATGGATCAGCAGTGTTCTCTGTGTGCACACACAGTTCGATACTCTTTCAAAATGATACTGAAGGGTGATCATGCTGTTCCAGTGATCGGGTCTGGCACAGTTACACTTGGAAGGATGCCAAAAAACCCAAGCAAAAAGCAAGGAAAAACCCAAGCAAAATGTGACTGCTTCATATCTGATGCTCAGTGTTACAAAGATATCATCTCTCTTACTTGAGTGATGACGGGAAGGCAAAGGAGTGTCTGCGTCGGCATGATTTTGCCCAGTGAGAGTCACAAAACCAGCTTGAAAGTTTTTTGCGTTGATTTCTGGTCTTTGTAAGTTAGACACTGGGAGTTTGTAATTTGTCGAGGAGGGAGAAGCATCTTTAGTGATGTATTTATTGCTGTACTGATAGACAAGTTATGAAGTTTGGGCAAATTATAATTTCCTGTGTCTCCATAAGTGGATTTGAAATGACTCGTTTGCTCTTGTGCTGTAGTAACTTTTGTCATTTATTCTTTTTTTCTTTCAAGCAACTGAATGCCATATTGCCTCTAAATTGGGAAAATATTAGATTTCCTTAGCCTAATCATAGAGTCTTGTTTTTGCAATTACATTTTGAAACACTGGTGGACAATACTCACTGAAAGCAAAAAGGCAGAATTCTTACCGAGGTCGGATTTGGAAGCTTCTGTTAAAAATATGGTTATAAAGCAACCTGTGCCATGAGCAGTGGAACTAACAAAGTCGAGTTTTTTACCAGAAAATGTTTTCCCTTGGTCGTTCCCTTCCTCCCCTGGAGCAAGAGCCCCGGCTCTCCTCTGTGAGCCTTTCCTACAAGCAGAGATGGGTTTTCTGGTGCGAGGCACGTAGCTGTCGGCCAGCTGATGCCTGCGTGGGATGTGGTCAACTCCTTCCCCTTTGGTGGGGGAACAATTCTGGGTCTCTTCTTCCTACTTCTGATTTTCACTAAGGGCATAGGAACTAGGCTATTTCGGTGACTTCTACCTCTGTCAGATTTTGTGGTCCCTGGACGTTTGGGGGGGTTGGAGTGGAGTGAGAGAGATGGATGGCCTGTCAGCATGTCGCATAGTTATCCTTTTATAATTATCTTTTCCGTACAGCGGAGAGTGCACTTCGTGCGTGTAGGCAAAGGCTTGAAAATAAGGAGTGAATTTCTATTACACAGTAGCTGATTTAAGAGGACTGATTTAAGAGTTTTTTGGGAGGGTTTGGTGTTTTGTGGTTTGTTTGCTTTTTTCAAGTGAGCTACTATCTAAACAGCTTCTAACATTTAGAAACTGTTGTTCTTTTGAGCAATTTTCTGGGTGAATCCAAAATCACAGCATTATTAGGGAAAGAATAATCTTTAATCCTCAAAAATGCCTGTGTTCAAGTTGCCCAGTATTGGCAATGAATACGTAGGTGTGATGCATTTTATCGGCTTCGCTTGTCGCTAACCAAAGGGAGTTTGTCATAACACGAGTCGCTTATTGATGACACAGTTGTCTGTGATTGATTAAAAGTGGCAGATTTATTTCAGCTTCAACTCTTTCCATTAGCATTCCTATCGACCATCTGGCAATGGAAAACCTCACGTGTGAGATAGACTAGTGTCTTGTTAAAAAAATTACAAGATTTCTTGGGGCCTTTTTTTTGCCACTGTCCTGATGAGCCAGCAATTGTCACTTTTAGTGACAGTTCTCATTGCCTGGAAGGGTTGAGACTGATACTGGGTCAGCCCATGACTTGTTTTTAATGTTTTTTAGTTAATGCCTTGGTCGCAGCAAATAGTTAATGGTTATGCAAGTATCATTTTGTGGGCTTTGTAGCTCTTCTGTAGCATTCAGTTGTTGATTAGAATGAGAAGGAACATGTTGCTGCTTAAGTTGGAGGAATAGAGCAAACAACTTTTTTCAAAATGGTACCTACAGAAAACTAGAACTTTCCCTGAATTATTCCGTTATGAAAATGTCGTATCATAATCAAAATCATTTCACTGTGCTTAAGATGCCCTAATCAAAATCATTTGAAGATCATGTACCAAGGAGGGATGCTTAAGGGGCAAAAAATGAGTTCTAAATGAATTGTGACGTTCCAAAACGTGGAGCTGCCTGTGTGTCCATTCAATGGTAGATACATGCACTGATACGAGAGGAATACGGAGCTGGCGTACAACGGGTGATGAAACCTCAGGACGTTTAGTGGAGCTCCTGCAACAGTGCTATGAATTACATCATGGTCTGAAGTGCAGCAGCTGCTCTGGCCCTGCTGTCCCCTGATGAGTACTAGTGTATCAGGGCTATCTTTGGTAAACAGCTTTATGGGGCTTTTCTGCTGCAGTGTTTGGCACTTGGAATTGCAATGCTATCTCTGGCTTCCCACCTGCAGCATCCCCTGCTCCCCAGGAATACAGTAATTCAAAATAAAGGCATGAAATCTTGTGGTTAGGACCCCTTACATCTAGAGTTTATAGGGGACATTGTAAAGATTAACGTTATCTGTATGTTGCAGAGAGGGGAGTTATGGACAGAGAAAACATACTCTATATGAGTTTCCCTGTATCTGCAGGGTTTGCTTAAAACAATGCTTTTAAGTCTTTGTTAAACATACTTTTTTGAGGGGGGGAGGTTTGAAAGAAATATTTCCATTTCTCAGAGTGTGATAGATTTCTGTCCAGGATCTCCGGGGCTTGACCTTGGCGGCCGTAAATATTTTAAATGGTTCCCTGGATATTTCAAGCTTGTGGCTTGTTGAGGCGTAATGCACAAGGGACTTCTTCCTAAATAGGCTCCTCATTGCACTTAGGCTCACACAAACATTGCAGCAAGTGAAGGTGTTAAAAAAATATGCATGAAGGTCAAAGTGACAGGTCTTATTAGGAGATTACTGGCAATAGTTCTCCTGAAGAGTAATCTCCTAACAATTTATTCTCAATTTTGTATTTGATTTTGGAAACTGTGTTGAGGCAGCATTAAGATTACATACATGGTAGTTACTTGTGCAATATTTAGCATTAGAAAGGAGATGAATTCCTTCTGGTTTTATTTTGCATCATTAGTAATGTTTATGCTGAGGGAGTATGCAATTTCTGAAAATGAAATGTTTTTGGACAGTTAGCAGGGATTATCTGAAACACATACATAATGTATAGTGTAATTCATTTGAAGGTCTCCTATGTTACCCTTTTTTTGGTCTGAAGTAGGATAACATTAGAGTAAAAACTGGGAGGAAATTTATTCAGCTACTTGAAGGCATTTTGTGGAGGATTAAGATTTGTTTGTTTTTAAGTGTTTCTCAAAAAGTGCTTCTCTTGTCTGCCATGTTAATTGTGCCGTCACATCTGTGAAAGATCATTATCATATTCTTTTATATAGGCACGTGTCAAAGCATTACTCACTTCCAGCCATCCATAGACTATTTGATACAAATGCTTTAAAAATGGAGCTAATAGACAAGGCACCATCCCTGTATCAGAAAGTTTCTTAAATTTCCTCACCTACAGGATTATTTGTCCTACTTACTATGATTTCTTTCAGAAACAATGCCTTTTGGCAGCTCCTCTTGTATTCATACCGGTTTTTGGATAACTGGCCAGACTCACGCACAACACCATCTCAGTGCACTCTTCTAGATCCCTTGCCAGTTGTCTGCTTGAACACCATCTGCTCCTGGCAGGAGTTACCTTCAAATACCTAACAAAACAGGTCATGGGAAAAACCAAAATCTTCCAGGAGCTAATGGTGTTAACATACCCTGCTTCTCCAACGCCATTAGCATTTTCCTCGTAGCACGTCAGGAAACTTGGACTATTTAGGCAGATTCTCTTGCCCCGACAGCTTTCCTTTTGAGGAGTACCATGTCTGCCCAAGCAAACAGTGCTAACTTGCAAGAAGGTATTTTGTGGAAAGCTCGAACAATGTGTGAAATCCAGTCCTGCTTCATAATGAGATGGAGAACTGTGCTAATGAAATCTGCAGGAGACAATAAAGTGAGTCATACAGCAAAGACAACTGAAACCGGCCATGCAAAGCAGTGCCACTAAGAAAAAAAATATAGCTGAGAGCAGGAAATAAAAAAGAGCATCTTGGAAAAAATCCAGGCTAATGCATCCAAAGAAATATAATCTGAAATGCAGACATACATGGGAGCAGAAGCTGTAAACGCCATAAGGCTGAAAGAGATAGAGAGATAGTGGACTGCAAATTAGATATGAGGCTCTACAAAAGGACCAATTTGGGCCACGCGTTGGAGAAGCAGCACGTGACAGATTAGGGAGGCATTAGGCCTGTCTTGGAGAACCATTCCCTTCTGCGGATGAGAGAATTGGAGTCATTAGAGTGATTTCAGCTAGAAGCAAAATGGTGATGATCTGGAGGAAACGCTGAAACGCTATCCGTAGTGTGGTGATAGGAGCCTACGCGTACGTGAGCGCGTGAGCGTTTAGAGCGTAGACGAGGGAAACAGCAGCATATGGCATGGCAGAACTAGGCTGAAACCGAGGAGAAGGCTAATTGCAGGGGGACGCCAGAAGGAAAGTCTTGGTGGCGGTAAGGTTGAGTGCCATGTTTGAAGACAGCGTAGTCAAAATATGTGTTGAGGGCCAAATACTGAAGTGATATAAGAAGATCCTTGTCTCTTTTTGGAGTTGCATCTGATTAGACCAAGTCTGAATTTGTTCCTTTAAGGTACCCATAGACTTGAAGGAAGGGATAAATGGTGAGGGTGAAGCATTTACGCACTCCCATGGGTCCTCTGTAGCTGGAGGTGAACTGAAACCATGGCAAAGAGGGTGCTACACACCCTGGTCACTAATGGGCGAGAGAGGAGGATGCCGGGCTGGCCCAGTTTTGCCTCCCTGCGTGGGAGTCAGCACCCACAGACTGTATTTCAACTAATAACCCAAGTAGAAGTGCGAAAGGGTTTGAAAACATCTTAAAAAAAGTTTGTAAATCACCGGGGCTGGTTTGTTTCTCGTGCGGGAGTTTAGCTGTCGCAGGCTCCTTGGGGTGGGGGGCAGCCAAAAGCTCCTGCCCGTGATCGAGGGGAAACGCCGATGCGAAGGGGAGTTGTCTTGACCTCTCTCCACCATTCCTTCTGTTGACCCTGTTAAAGTGGGTTTAGTCCTAAAGAAACAAATCTTCAGCTAATTATTTCCCCACTCCGGTTGCCATTCTCATAGACGTTTTACCATTTGATGTAGGAACAGTTACTTTGCCATTTTTTTTCAGTGCAGCAAGCAGAAGGGGAAGCTAAAATCTGTTTTACTGTGATCCTGGATGCAGGTCAGTTGTTCACGTCGAAAAGGTTGTATGGAAACAGGTTACTTGGTAATTTTGAAAGTGATCCAGCTTGCTGCTTAGTAGGACTGCATTTTGCAGAGCCTGATTATTCAAATTCCTTTTTCTAATATTAGCATTGACTCCCTTATAGCAGTATTATAAAGTTGCTTATTTCTCAGTCTTTTTAAGTGTGGGAGCCTGTCTGTAAGCACAGCAGACAGCTTATCAGCTCAGCAGCCGCCGCCGCTTGCCAATATCGTATGTTTGGTATATGTTTGGTAAATGCTTGCAGTCAACCTTGAGAGTTTACGGACATTGGCTTGCGTTTCTTTCTCTCTGTATTTCACTGCACTGTTTAAATCAGCAGTATTAAAAACCCTGCTAAATTTAGAGAGAAGGAGGAATCTGCGAATACACCAGCCCTGCCTCCTCCCACAAAAAATGCATCTCCTGGCCAGTGAGAGCTGGAGCCAGCCGAGGTGCGAGGGGCTCGGGATTTTGGGGGGCTCTGCCCCCTAACAGCGGTTCTGTGGGTGCGAAGTGAGCCCAAAGGTAGTTTATGGCTTTGTCAGAGAAATGGAGAGGGAGTAAAAGAGCCTCCAAGACAGCACTTTTCGTGGCTCAGGGTGGGATTTTTTCCTCCTTTCAAATGTTTTTGTTTTATTATATCTGATACCAGTCAAGGAGAGAGGAAGCTCTTTAACCTTAATGCAAATAAAACAGTAGTGCTTTAGAAAAAAAAATGTGCTCACTTTATACCTCTAGGCCGATGGTTCTGACAGACCAGAGAATTTAAAAATAAAATTACTCATTAGGTGGGTTTTTTTCTTCATCTGTTTAGCTGTATCAATCCATTTGAAGCCTGATTTTTGCTTAGGAGGAGTAAAAAATTACCTATAGCAATAAATCCATCTGTCTGTCATGCTGTTTATCTGTCTGTCTATCTATCTATCTATCCCCTAAAGACTTTAAAATGTTGGTTTTTATTTCTATACTGTTGCTGAAAATCAATTGTGACATTTTCTGTTTAGGCTGCTAAAGCATTTGGCAGATAGAACATGGATTTTGTCTTTTGATGGTGAATTCAATTCAGCATTTATTGCAAAGTCCTCAAGTGTTTAAACGTGTGGTGATAGACAACTAAAACTCCCGCTGTGCTAAACTCTACCAGGTCTCTTCAGTAGTTCTGCTATTCAAAAAGAATTGGGACTTGTTTCATCTGTTTTTAATAAATGTGAGGCGTGCGTGCTGTTTATGTCAGAACTGAAGCCAACTTTGTGTTGCAGTTTGACATGTAGAGTCTAACTTTTTAGCTCTTGCTCCTGAAGACACCTACTCAACTCATGATGTCGTTATCCTTTAAAAAAGGTGAGGGGCTTGCACATCGTCTTATCTGGACTGTGATGTTGAAATGTGTACATGAAAGGAAAGCAAAAGCTGGTCTGCAAAAATGCTGGTCATGCAGGAGAGTACATACTTGGGCTTGCTTACTGGCCAAGGTGGATACCAGCGTTTGGGAGCAATCAGCTTTGGTTGGGTCTGTCGTGCTGTTGCTAAAGCTGGGGAGAGTCCGACGGAGTCCTCTTTTGAATATTGGAAAACGAGAGGAGGACAGAGCCTGGTTCGGTGGGTCAAGGCATCAGCCTGGCATCTCCTGCATCATCTTGGACAAATTGTTTAGGTGATGTCTACAGGAAAGGGTTTGGTGATCCCAAGCTCCTGAGCTTCCTGGGAGCTGTAACACCCTGTAGGCATAATTTTGTGTCTGAGCTAATGTGCTTTCAATATTGTCAGCTGTTAATGAGGGCCATGGAGGTATGGGAGGGATTGGTGTGTGGCAGATGAGGGAGGGCTGTTCCAACGTGGTTTTGCCAAAGACGCTTGTTGTGCCGCCAGGAGGACTGATGGGCCAGGAGCCCAGGGTGCGACCGCTGGGACGGCACTCGCTTGATGACTTCCCTGTATTTGTTTTGTCGAGAGATGAGAGAAATCTGGTCCGGGGCTCTCTGCGTGGTGCTGCCATTTGGTAAAAATACCACATCACTCGTATGCCGTTTCTGAAGGGTATTTTTTCACTTTTGTCCTCTGAGATGAATGGGGAATTTGAATGTTTGGACTACTTGCATGGACATCATAATTCAGTGGGAAGATGCAGAGGCAATGAATAAGTTCGGTATTGGATGGATCAACTTTTGCCATTGTTGGCAATTGTTTTTAGCACCTTCACGTAAAGCGGGTTCATGACAGAAGCATGTGTTTTGTTTATATGGTTTATGCTGCTTTCTTGTTCATCTTTTAAGATTTTCAAATAAGGTATTAATACTCGGAAGCCTAGAGGTACAAGAACCTTAGAGGAACTTCAGCCGTAATTTCCCAATTGAGGCCAGGCAAAACATTTCACTTCTGAACTAATACATTCTTGCTCTAAGAACGACTGTGAAAGTTCACGTCAAAGGGTCATAAATTGCTACCAAACTAATTTCCAAATGTAAGTCTGTTGTGCATGTGTTTAAATTTGATTCAATTCCTTTAAAACAGTTTACTCTGAAAAGCTTTTTCCATAAAAATATGCACAGTGAAAAGTGTTTACATTACAATATGGCACTTACATTGCATTATTAAAAAAAAAAAAGCATCTATTTATTTGCTGTAACATTTTACTAACCAACTGAGCAAAGTAACACGGAGATCCGTGGCGTCATGCTAAAAACCCAAGTGTTAGGTTGCCAAGTATTGATGTTCCCACAATACGTTGTAGGCACAAAAAAGCTAAGGCAAACTGGAATGATGCTGTAATGCTGATAAAGGAAATTACAGAGATTGAACAGCTGAAAGGCAGACGTATTACGAGTGAGTCTGTGCAGCCTGTTGTCTTGCTGGGGCCAAGCACTTCTTAGGCATTTGCTGCATATTTTGACCAAGTACAGAATGTAGGAAATCTAAACTTAATGCATTCAAAACTAATGTTTCTTAAAAAAAGGGGGGGGGGGGGTGTCACTGTTTTTTTAAATTAGAGGGTTTTTTCTTAACTGATGCTACAGAAATGCCTTTAGAGAGCAAAATGAGCGTGGTGACAAAAAAGAACATAAGCAAACTTACTTGTTAGACTTGGTTAAAGCTAAGTTGATCATCGATCCAAATTTGCATTATTTTCCCAGCGTGGCATTCTGTAACAACTTTCCTCGGTGTGCTTTTGTTTCAGTTGACATTTGCTTGAATGGCCAAGCGAGTTGGCAAATTTTGTGCTACTGGTCTTTGAAGTTGTGACTTCAGCCCAAACAGCCTTCTCTTTGTGTACGGCGGGGAGCCCGTCCGCTTTGGAGAGGGGTACGTGCGGCACAAAGCCTAGAAAGGTTCCCTACATACCAAGTCTCACAATACTTCTTAGCACTTAACTTTAAGTAGCTCAGGTCTTGTAGAAATATTGGTTTATTTTCTGTGAATTTTCAATGCAAGAAGTTAAAGTTCAAAATTTAAAAAAAAAAAAAGCAGAAGATTAACCCGAATGTACATTTTTTATTGAGCTTCAAACATAGGTCAGTACGCAGAAGGATTTAAACTACAGTGGGAATGTACTGTCTTCTCAGTTCAATACGATTGTTATTTCATGACGGGGTTCAAGTGCAAGCTCTCCTAGGTACAAAGAAAGAAGTAGGGCTTTACTTGAGATGGATACTGTTTGTTTCATCTTTTACTCATTCTTACTAGGGTTGTACTGAAATCTGTTGTATGTCAAAAATTGTCTGAGAAATTTGACAGAATACAGTGACAAAAGATGAATGATAGGATGAGAAGGAGGAATTTTATATAAATAAGATAGTGTAGTATCTATTTATTGTAGTATTTGCACATTTCACGGTCAGTTGAACTCCTTTTGCTGTTTACAGTCCATATCTTAATAATTGTGCTAGGAATGTAGCTTGCACAGCATTTATGTGGCTCCTTCTCAGATGGCCTGATTTCATCCTTAGCTGTACACGTCCAAGGGAGCAGCACAGTGCTGAAAGGCAGCCGCAACCGCTGGAGCTTTTCACTATTTCCATGTACACAAAGTTGAGGATGTGCATGAGCGGTTTTCGGATGGAGCCTTATAGCCGCAGTAATTTTCTTTTTAACATGTCTTCTGTAGCCACTGCAAAGTGGAGGAAAGGACGTTGTTCAGCAACAGGAATCGCTTGCCCGGCTTTTACGCTGACCTTTCTCAGAAGCTGGATTTTTGAGGGCTGAAGAACTAAACACCAGGGGCCGCAATTTCTTGGAAGGGTTGGGTAAAAAAAAATGAGGTGGAGTAAGGATTTTTAAACAGATCTTGACTGATTTCCAGTTACAGACGATTTGGCCATCTGAATGTTTAAGATTGGGGTCAGCCTTCCACCCGTGCAGGTGAGGGCTCAGTGGGGAGGAGGCGTTGGGAGCCATCTGGGTGGGCTGTAAGCCAAGGTCAGGGAAACGTCTTCCCGGCTGAACTCAGCCGCTTCTTACCGTCCCTCAGATCCTCAGGTCTGCCGGCTGACCTGCTTTTGCAAGCGCACTTTAACCGATTTCGAAAACTCCAGCAATTTCAAAGGGTAGTAGTTAGCAAAGGTCTCTTTAGGCTGACCTGGCTGGTTTTGACTGAGCCGAATTAGGGACTGGTGGCCCAAGCAGAGCTGCCCCGTTCGCCAGCCCCGTGCAGCCGACAGCGGGCAGCACGGGCTTCACCTGGAGAGGTTTTCTAATTGATCCAGTTAAACCAGCACGAGAGGCATGTCCCCTGCAATTTGAATGAGGTTTCTATTGGTTAATTTGTATCTGGTAACACTAGTATTAAGCCGTATTAAAGCAAACCACTATTAAATAAGTCTGCTTTACGTGTAGGATCCCCTACAATAGCTAACCTAACTTAATTAGAGACGTGCAACGTGGAGCTTGCACAAGACATCGGAGAAGATGGTGCTGTCTGCTCCCCACATCAGGAGTAGTGTCCTCCTTTCTTGAAAGAACTTGCACATATTGTACACAGATTTTAAAACAGCAATTAATTTTGTTTTCCTTCCTAACATTTCCATTTGGAATTCTCTTTCCATAAGAAAACGTGCCTGCATTTCTACACTCATCTGTTTATCTGTACCAAATGCATTGCTAAGGAGGTAGGCTTTTTATAACACGAAGGGCTTCTGCAACCCAGTTCAGTGATTCACTAGTACATAACAGTATGTGTGAGCCAGCACCCACAGCGTGTAGCAATACATCTTGTAAACTTTTATCGTATTCAATGGTAAATACCCGTTTTCCCAGTGATTTGCCCCTTTTTTGCACTTTATTATCCATGCATGCTTATAGCCAAGTAGAGATTGCCATGCAAGCAGCTTCCAAGGTTGGAGTAAAAGGGTACAGTTTACTTTCTGGGCCTGTCTTATGTCAGTAGAGGTTGGATCCAAAGTTGTGAGAGACCTGTATGAACTTGCAGTTTTACAGGAACTTTGACTTGGAGGGATATTCTTCCAGTAGAGCATCCTGTTGGGTTTTTGGGATGGGATGTGGGATCGACTTCATTTTAACTTTGAAAAAGGCTGTACAGATTAATGAATACATGTTCACAGTGCATGCTGACATCTGACCGATTCACGCACTGGACGCAGTCTGATCTTACCTGTTGCTGAAACGGTGCAAGGTCGGCTCTATCTGTCGGGTTCCTTAGTCCCTTTGGTATCAGCATCTCCCGGTGAGGTGAGAACAGATATCCCACAGCGTACTTGTAAGGAGCAGGGAAGCCAGATGCAGGCACGCGGGGCATCACAGCGTTGGTGGCAGTGAAGCCTGGCTTAGCCTGCGTGGCAGCGCTGGGAGGAAGACCTGGCAGACCGGTCCTGCACCCTTCATTAGGGAGCCCAGTTTACACAAGACAGAAAATACTCAGGTGGTTACACAGCAATCACACGCCAGCCTGACTTCAGCTGTCAACAGAGCATCGCTATGGTTATTAGCTAAGTATTTCCATAATGTGTGTCTCTACAAGTTATAATTAGAGCCAAGCCTGCCCCTAGCTAATTACAAGCTTGCTTAGAATTATAGTTTATATAAAGCTTTTAAAACTTTATATGGGGAAGATATACATCCACAGAATCACCTCCCTCAACCTGCTGGCCGCGCTTCTCCTGGGCTGCATCAAAAGCAGTGTGGCCAGCAGGTCGAGGGAGGGGATTCTGCCCCTCTACTCCACTCTGGTGAGACCCCACCTGGAGTACTGTGTCCAGCTCTGGAGCCCCCAACATAAGAAGGACATGGACCTGTTGGAGTGAGTCCAGAGGAGGGCCACGAAAATGATCTGAGGGATGGAGCACCTCTCCTATGAAGACAGGCTGAGAGAGTTGGGGTTGTTCAGCCTGGAGAAGAGATGGCTCCAGGGAGACCTTATTGCAGCCTTTCAGTACTTAAAGGGGGCTTATAGGAAAGATGGGAACAAACTTTTTAGTAGGGCCTGTTGCGATAGGACAAGGGGTAGTGGCTTTAAACTAAAAGAGGGTCAATTTAGACTAAATATAAGGAAGAAATTTTTTACGGTGAGGGTGGTGAAGCACTGGAACAGGTTCCCAAAGAGGTGGTAGATGCCCCATTCCTGGAAACATTCAAGGTCAGGTTGGATGGGGCTCTGAGCAACCTGATCTAGTTGAAGATGTCCCTCATTGCAGGGGGGTTGGACTAGATGACCTTTAAAGGTCCCTTCCAACCCAAACTATTATATGATAGTAGGAATGACGCCTTATTTTCAAAAAGATTTTTATAGGCTTTGGTGTCTGTTTCTCCCTCCCTTTGCAGTTTTGTACAGGCTTTTTTGATGCATCCTGATCCAAAGTTTTTCCCCTAAATACTGCCCAAGTTTCACCAACATCAAGCCAGCGACTTTCCAGTTTTCTTCTGAGTGTTTCGTTCTCACTGCTGCAAGAGTAAACCAGATGTTAAGATGTCTTTGAGCTTTGTGTTTTGAGAAGACTAATAAATAATACTTAGATCTCTCAGAAGATAAGGAGTCTTGAAAGTGGTGAAAGTTTTTGTTGAACATATCACTACAAGGTCTACATAAGTAATGATCCATCTATGGAGACTTGCTCTGTGTGCTTAGATGGTGCTGCACCTGTACATCTTCAGCTCGGTCTCTTAGGAATAAAGCGATGCTGGCAGCATAACCCCCTTAGACCCTGAAGCAGCAATACGGGCAAGGCTCGGTGACGAGACAGGTTTTGAATACGACACACGGTTGTAAGGTGGGCTGGCGTGGCTGTGGGTCTCACGCGGCATTACCCGCACCCGGGTGGTTGTTGCAGCACCATGCCAAGCACCGTGCCGGCCACGGCTGCTCTCTGGGATGACTCTGGATAACTGTGTGGCAAAGGCGAGGCCGGATGGTACTGACATGGTCGCGGCTACCCTTCCAAGGTGTTCTCTTTGGATTGCTTACTTGCTGTCTTCCATTCCCTGCTTCCAGGTGCTGCTCTCTCAGGAACAAATGGTGTCTGAAAAGGAAAGGGAATACAGGGGAGCCTGCGGCACTCCTGCACTTGGCTGATCTTGGAGGTCTCTTCCAACCAGAACAATTCTATGATTCTATGATTCGGTACAAGAGGATGCTCACGTAGCCTCCATCACCACCACTCTTTGGGAAGAAAAAAGTGGGGTGCATAACCCTTATTTATGGCTGAGGAAATGAAACTCATGAGATAACGCCAGCAGCTGATGAATTCCCTCTCCTCACTTCTGTCTAGCCATTTTTGAATTTGGTGTTTAGTTTGATTATTCAGGTCAGATCAGATTTAGGTCAGTTGTGATGGATTTTTTCCAAATCCAGTTCCCTTGATTCCTACTGTAAACACTTACCAGATGACACAATGTGAAGCTAGAACAGACTTGAGCTGTGTGATGACCAAGTAAAATCTCAGTGGGAACCACTTCCACGTTCCTGGGATCAGTTTCTCATGTAATAAATTCTGTATCCAAAATTGTATCAAATACTTTTCTGACAAGAGCGAGCTGTTTTTTCTAACTGACAAATCCCTGCAGAGCTATTTATAAGAAGCCTCTCTCTGTGTTTGCACTCACATGCCTGTTACTCAGACCTACACTGAAGAACAAATACAAGTAAAAACTTCTCCGTGTCCTTGCCAGTGCTTTTGGACCCACCCTGTTTGGTCTCGTCTGACATCCTCCACTACATTTCTTTGATATTCTTCTGTTGGTAAGAGTTGCCGTAGGAAACCACCATTAAAGACTTCTCCCCCAAGGAATAATCTGGATTTATTTGATGACACCTTTTCTTTGCAGGCCATTTCACTGTTTTGTTCTGCCTGATCCTCTCCTGGCCGTGAGGGACGGGGAGGAGCGATCCAAGCAAGTGCCGTGCTCGTGCCAAGCGCCGTGCTTTAGGCTAACACCTGCACAACCTCGTGCGACAGAGTGTAGCGGAGAGGGCGAGCGCCTGGGCGGTGCGTGGTCGTGTCCTTCGGCTTGGGAGGAGGAGGAGGAGGCCAGTCCGTTTCTCAAATGCAAATCCATGCACGGGAAAAGCTGCTTGAGTTGTTTTTTTAAGTATTAAATTTAGAGCTGCGTTCTTTCACCCTTAGTTCCTGAAATGAAATTAGAAAACATCCAGAATTTCTTACTAGACCAACCTACAGCTTCTTCTCCCGTTACAGCCTCTTCGTTCATTTCTTGATATGGTAAAGGGAAGCCTTGACACCAGACTTCCCTGGGTTGTGTCCTGGCTCACGTATCGCTGCATGTCAATCTCTTCTGCATTAGATCAGACAGATGACACCAGTGCTTTCAGCTTTGAAAAGTCCTGGTGTACCTGGGGCACAGGGGAGAGCGGGTTCTTCCACATGTCTCCTCGGTGGCTGGAAAAGCCACGTTAAATCATCGTTCTACCATTCGGCTGCTTGATTAGATGTTCTGTGCGTACCTCAAAATATGTGATGTTTTAAAGCTAGATTTGCTATTTAAATGAGAGGTTTGCCTTAATTGGCTGTTACAAATTACAAGCAAGAAGGAATGATTTATTGCTTATAATTAGAAATGAGTTACGAAAGGGAATGTTGGTAATCATAAAATAAAGCTTGGAATACATTGATTTCCAGATGGCTGGCAGAGAAATTGCTCTTTAATGTATAATAGACCAGACAGAAGGGAAAAAAAAAATCTGTCATCCATCTTTATTCCTTGATGGATTACTTGTGTGAATCTATAGTTACCTGAATTTTGAAATATTAGTTTTGGCTGCATAATCAGATGAGAGAAGCTAAATTGGCACAGTGGTATATGCTATCAGAGGTGGTGGAAGAGGTGAGTTAGTATTTTGCCTAGCATCATTTTTGTCCTTGTGATGTCAACGGGGAAGATCTAACGATAAATCTGGCATCACCTTTGGGTATAACAGTCTCAGTGGATTGTTCTCAGAGACTGCAGGTTACTAAGATGTTTTTCTTTCCATCTTTTGCCTCATTAGCTGTTTTTATGAGGTTGAGGTTGATCAAAACGCCTGTCCAAAAGCAAATATCTGTAATCCTCCTTGCTTGAGTCTCGAAAAATATATTTGCACCAGAGACAGCAGTGCTACTGCTGAGAACTTTTCAATAGAATAATCTTTCTGTTCAGATGATAATATGTTCATTTAACTTTTCTGCTACTATAGTTCCAAGCATGATTTAAAAATGATTTATATTTGCCTTATCTGCTAATAATGGTGCTTTCTGCCATAACAGATGCATTCTGCACTGTTACGATTTGAAAGACCGTGCTATAAGATAGTTAGACCTATTTGGATTGTCACCACATGGGTTGTCTCACGCCCATGTTTTAAAAGTGACACTGTCATTAGACTTGCTTAACTGAGACCATCATGATTACTCATTTACCTTCATTAAAATGCTTCATAGCTTCCTTATTTTAAGTAGCTTTTCCCAGCAAGGTGCAAATCTGCCTTGCTGCCATCATTTCATCTGGAAAAATTTCCATGGTGAAAAGAATAGCATATTTTCAACTAATATTTTCCTGACCTGTGGAGGGATGAGCTCATCAGTATCTTTATTGACAAACCCAGGAAGAAGGTGTGTCGACCAGAAATATTAGATCAGTCAGCCTTTCTTGTCCTGGAGCAATTGTAATTTCCCATGGTCTGCAGCAATTTCCTTTAGAAGCAGATATGTGCAGAGATTGTTTTGGATCTGCTGCAGTGGCATAATTTCATTTGGTCCCAATAAGGTGGCCTTAGATTTCATTCTTTTCATTTTTGCTGTTGAAAATCTTTTGGTTTAGTCAGTGGAAAGAACAGCAAGTTGCGATTTTACAGCGTCTAATCGAGGAATGAGTGCTGCAGCTACGCAGAAAAATACTGCCTGCTCTGAGCTGGGTTATTGAAGACAACAGGTATCGGTAGCCTCTGCCCCTCTCAGAAAAGCCTGAAATAGGTGTTTAATTCACTATACGTTAGCAAAGTTCCTGCTTTTCAAAAGAGATGCAAAAGTGTATTGGTGAATGACGTAGGCGCTTAGTTCCTCGCTGATAAATACATCCTTCAGTGAATGACAGAGGTTCTTGTTTTTTGCCAGTTTACTCCTGTGAGCTTTGGTCCCTAGATACTTAAGCCTGAGCATTTGCTAGAAGAGGCCAATCTCATTAGCGCTGAAGATGTTCTCAGTGCTGCGTTGTCTGATGCTGCGCTGTTGAAAGCGAAGCTCCTCTGATCCAGCATGAAAGAAGACTGAGTGGGAATCAGAAGTGGGAACAATTTCTCATTTCACTCTAGTTTTTGTTGTCACTTCAGCTTTGCTTTTTTTCTGCTTGAAATGGCTCTTTCTATAGCATTACTTGCTCGGAAACAGGAGGAAAACATTGGCTGTGTTGGTGTAGTTGGTGGAATTCACGCAGGCACGTTGGAGCAGAGTTTGAAGGAGCTGGCTCAGGCATTGCTCAACGCATCCTCATCTTGCTGCCCAGGTATCTGGTAGTATCTAGCAGGGTTCAGACCCTGCCTGCTGCTCCGTCAGTCACATTTGTACAGCTGGCAGCACTGGGGTTAGCCAGCTCCAGGGGACCTCGCTACGTGTGAGCTGAGGTCATTGCAGTGTGGATGTGCCCTTCAGTCGGTGTCTTTTGGTCATTGGTTGGGGTCTCTGCAGCCCTATCCCTGGGGAGGGTGATTCAGGAAAACTCCTCAGGGCTTTCACGCTGATGGTGAGCTGGGCTGGGTAATGGGCTGGTGAGCCTGGCCTTCAGAAAGCCAAAAAAACCTGCCCAGGCACACGCGGTTTCACGGTGTGAGCATCAGCGATGCTTTGTCTTTCTGCAGAGCGTGATGTTTTCTGTGCTTGTATCTGGACTTCTGGTGTGCCACAGTGCACCCTTACACCCCAGCCCCCGTCCTCAAGGCATCATGCAGCCGTTCATCAGCGTGACAACCAGCCATGGCCTTGGCCACACGCCTCAGTTTCCTTTCTAGGGGAGGGAACGGCTCTTGTGAGCACCCAGCTCTCAGCCAGAAGCAGATGTAGAAGATGGGATCTGCAGCTGGATGTGCAAACCCCAAAGTGCTCCGAGGTCGCGGTCATGATTGCAGTCTCTGTTTTGCCCTCTGGAAAAGAGCAGTGGTCCGAGTCCGGGAGGGTCACTCCTTTGTCCTGACCTAATGGCAGAACGGTGGGTCAGTATCTCCTGATGTTGTGTTTCCAACAAGAGCATTAAATGCTCGCAGAGAGGTAATTCCCAGCTTTCCGGTAAGGATAACATTGACAGTACCTAATTAAAGGGCATTTTTAGCTGGGGTAAACATTTATATTAATTTCCTTCTCACGCAGATGTCTGGTAAACTGACCTCCTGAGGCACAACCATCTGGCCTCAGGTGGGAGGAGGATCTCAGCCAGCGTGGAGAACCTGACCGGTCTCTCGCCGAATCGTTTCTGAATAGCTTTCTCTGTCACTGAAGTGGCATACGTATGACAGGCCTGTGGTATGGCAATACAGGGGGTTTGGGCATTTGTCTTGGATGACCTGCATAATTACGCTGCGGGCTTGTGGCTGCGGGCTCCGTTGTATCTCTGCTTTCCATCGTGTATTCTGGGACCGTCCATGTATAAAATTAGTATGGGTGGTAAGCAGCAATAAGATGTTCCCTACTTGGATGGATTAAATTAAAATTCAGTAAGAAACAGAGCTTTGGGTGAGTTTCCAAATTACTTGCAGGATTGCACTGAGGAGATTGTTATGGTATCGTAAACCTTTTTGGTGGGCGAACAGCCTGATGCAAGTTCGGTGCTTTTATTGCCTTGCAGTGCTCTTTCTATTTTATGTACTGTGCTGTGTAATCTTTTGTTATTAAATAATAAGCAAAATAAAAACAGTTGTTTGTCACAGCCAGCTTGTTTTTC
Organism: Phoenicopterus ruber ruber; assembly: GCA_009819775.1. Classification (NCBI taxonomy): domain Eukaryota; kingdom Metazoa; phylum Chordata; class Aves; order Phoenicopteriformes; family Phoenicopteridae; genus Phoenicopterus; species Phoenicopterus ruber. The sequence goes on from CM020219.1 coordinate 9,477,738, forward strand.
AGAGAATTTGCTCACTTTGAAAGTTCAGTCTGTGTGATCTCCAGCCCTGTCAGGAGCTATTATATTGAATCTTCTTTGAAATTGTTAAGCTGGAGGACAAACCTAGATGTTATCGTGCACATCTCAGCTGAGAGCGGAGCGGATTCGGCAGGGAGCAGCCTCTGATGCCATGTACCGTGCCCTTAGTTTTTGTCGTGAACATGTCAAGATTATCTGCTTCCAGTGTTAACGTGTGTTGGCTGACATGAGCATTTGTAGATCTGCATAATTTTGAAGTAATTTGAAATGTGGATATAACACTTGGGGCTGTGTGAAATCTTTTTTTTCCCCTTTTACGGATCACATTGCTGTTCAGAAAGTTGCTTGTTTTGTTACTCCCTCCCGCAAGGTACTGTATTAATTTGCAAAGTTCATAACGAAAGTGCCCCAAACTCGAAATCATCATAAATAGTGAACAACTACTGAAACACTTGGGAAGACCAGTTGTAACATTACATTTTCAATAGAGACTGCTGGTGCTTTAGTGCATATGGGATCATATCTTAATGCAGGATATTATTGTTATTTATGGAACTTGGCAACCCTGAATTCAAACTGGACTTCGGTGGACAGGATTTTTCATGTATAGTGTGTATGTGCACGTGTGTACCTTGGTAGCGTTTTACAGATGAGGTTGAGTCATGAACATTAAAAGTTGGATAAGATACTTCAGTTACTTGTTTTTTCAAGCTGCTTTTTCGATCATTAATACTCAAACCTATCCCAGCCTCGAAAGCAGTCATGCTGCTCCATGAGGACCCTTTTTTCCGCCCTCTGTGGTGCAGCCAGACAGCAGAAGGAGCCCGTATCTGTAGCCATGGCAGCCAGTAATTTATTGCTCCATATGGCTGGTGTGGCAGCAGCTGCTCTGGTTTAAGGAGGTCAGGGCATCGGGGCATTTAAGAAACAAAACAAAACCACGCTATAAAACCTTCCTAAATGGTTTTGGACGGTAATAGTAGGGTTCTCCATAGGCATAAGGAGTGCCAAGGGAGAGAAATTAACTTCTCTTTTTATATATTTATAACTTTTATAGCTTTTTTTCTTTTTATATAATTTTAATCAAAGACATTCTTTTAAGGGGAAAGTAAGTTTTGTCAGTCTTTGCAATGGTTTTACCTTTTTTCGGTTTTCGTGGCTAGTGTTTGTAGGTAGCACATAGTACCGCGGCGCAGCGAGCTGGGCTGTTGTGCCCACACGGCGAGTGACCCCTTCGGATCCGCACTGCAGCGGGGTCCGAACAGCCGGAGCAGGAGCGGAATCCAGCCCACTGCTTCTGGATGTGTTAGATATTATGCTGAGAGAGAAACTGTATTGCCCAAATTGAATGGCAGCGCTATATTTCTAGTAATGAAGTAAAGATGTATACTTTGTAAGCAATTACCATGGAACAGAAATACAGCTTTAATTTCAGTTTGGGTGTGAGAATCACTCGCTGCTGAAAAAATGGTATAGAAGGGCTCTTGGATTTAGCACTAAAGTTTGCAAATAGGCTTTTCATAAGCGTGAATCCTTTTATTTTCATTACGGGACCATTTTAATTAAAATGAAACTGGAATGTTTACTCTTTGCTTCCTATAGCTGTGATTGTTTTCTTCACTGTGTGAGCACATGTATAATTTGCTCTAAAAGAAATGTCAGCAGTTTCTGATTACCTTGTGAGTCTTACTCAACAGCTTGATTTTAATTGGGGGGAGGAAAGATTTCAGGGTACTCCAAGGAGGTCTGATGTCTTTTGGTAGCAGGAGGAAATAGGTGCTATCTTTGGTACAATGCTAATTGCAGTAATCGCTACTACTGGTTTAAAATAAAAGTCCTTCATTTCTTACCCCTGTTGGGTTTTTTTCAGTCATGTCAATGAAATACAACCTGTTCGGTAATTAGCATCCTTCAGCTATGTAACCTTGTGACATTGCTGCATCCATATGTTTGCAAGCATCTAAACAGGGTGACTTTTGGAAAACAGTGATTGACAGTAGGTAGGTAGTCTCAAATTTTAGGAAATAATGAAGAAATTATTCACGATAAGGGTGGTGAAGCACTGGAACAGGTTTCCCAGAGAGGTGGTAGATGCCCCATCCCTGGAAACATTCAAGGTCAGGCTGGATGGGGCTCTGAGCAACCTGATCTAGTTGGAGATGTCCCTGCTCATTGCAGGGGGGTTGGACTAGATGAGCTTTAAAGGTCTCTTCCAACCCGAACTATTCTATGATTCCGTGAAAACTCTACAGTTCAGGTTAGCTAAAGGAAAGAGAAGGCCGGGCACATAGGGAGGAGTGTGTCCATGCCTTCAAATACATTCTCTCTAAGCCCAGAAGTCCACCAGGATTTGTAAGTAATAGATAGTTTATGTGGGTCAAGAGATTCTCTTTCTTAAAATTTTTGATACTTCTTGTCATATTTCATAATTATCTGTAGCAGAACAATGTGTTCTGGATCCTTCGGTGGTACAGCTCCTGAAGCATTCCCGTGGCTTCTTTTTGTTTAGATCTGCTGTAAGGAGGCGCCTTGGACTGCTTTGGCTGCCGAAATGCCTTTCGGGTCTTGCAAAGCATTTCAGAGATGACCAGTTTCTGAACCTTTTTGGAGCTTAGCCAATATCTTCTATTTTAATATTGTCTTCTCTATCAGAGATAATGATCTGAGTCTCCCCTGCTTATTCTCTGGGGTTTTGTTTTCTCCTGCTGATTATGTGAAATAAATAAATAAGTAGGAAAACAACCAGTATCTACGTGTTAACAGGGGGGAATGACTAATAGAAAAATGAGAGGAAAGATACTGCTTATCATAAAAGACTATATCTCTGGAGACATAAATTGGTATTCATTAAGTTGTTTGCCTAGACTTAGTTAAAATACGTACTTGAGGAGCTGTCTGAGCAGTGTTTCAGTAGAAAGCAAGTCATCCTCTTCATGACTAGATACATCTAGATGAGGGGGAGAGACCAGAAAGCAGCACTAAATGATGGATTGAGAACAGCCTTCATGGCAGTAAGGAGACAACAGGCTATGAAATGTTTTTCAGCAAGAACAATATTTAAGACTTAGCTATGGAATAATACTGAGCCATCTTTTTTCCCCAAATATGCAGGTCTCTCTTGTATCTGATGCAGATTTTAAAAAAATGTTTATGTTCAATTTCTGTCATTTTTCATTCAAGGTATACAGGGTCCGCTTGTTTTTATGATTTCTGGAGCTGGAGGTTAGAATTTCATCTGTGACGATTATGATATCCTGCGTGTATAATCTTACTGGTATCCTGTGTATACCATGAAATACAGGGGAGTAGTTGCAGAGTGGTGCTGGGTAATTCCGTGTGGCTAGTTTTTGCCGTATCTGCATTCTTCCAAAAAATCAGTTGAGTCTTTTGACTTTTGTAATACGTGACAAAACCGCCTATTACAAAGCCCTTCAGGCGGAGCTGGGGCTGCAGTCTGAGATGAGGTTTCGCTTGTTGACTGGCATCTTTTCTTATTATCCTGAACTGGGGCAGATGCTTACAAGGGAGTGTGCATATTAATTATTGTGGAGTCTGTGGCTCTCCGCTCTTTATCTTATCTCTTTAAAAAGGTAATTGCACAACATAATGCTACCAAAGTGCTTTCACTGTGTAGAGAGTGAATACTCTGTGTCACATTCTTTTGCGCGTGGTGTAACTTTTCTGACGCTCGCCGTTTCTTCTTTCCTTCTTTACAGATTAAGGCCCTTGATTTCAACACAGCTTGCTAAAAAGGCTGCCACCGAAGAGGTATGTAAAGTCCAGCACTTCTCCTAGTGCAGCAGTTTGAGTTTGGAAATTCCCACAAGCCTTTCTCAGCCCAGCTCGGGTTATGTGGTAGATAGGGGCAAAAGAAATGAGAGTCTTGTCTCTCTGATCAGACCAGGAGCTGGTTACTGCAAACACCGCAAAGCTGAGGTTGCCTGTTTTCTAACCAAGATTTGCCTGTACTTATCCATCAGTAACCTTAGCACAGCCTCAAAATCTCTGGTTAGACAGGAAAAAAGGGAAAACTCCCTGCAAGCATGTAAAAAGGTACGTATCAAACCAAGTGGGAAGGAGGAGTAGGAGAGGGCAGAGCTCGTGCCTGTTCCTCAGCACTCGGACCGTCCCCGTGGAGAAGGGGGACGATGCAAAGCGCTGACCCAAGGGAAGGGCTGTGCTTCTGCGGGAGGCCGGTGAGGAAACACGAAGCGACAGCTTACCATGCATAGCATGGCTTACTCTTTGTTTTGTTTGTTTAGTTTGAAAATATAGTAGTGCCATAGAAAAATTAGTGCTAGTAACTGGCCACCGCCAGAAACCCTCCTTGGGTGGTTTAGTGCACGTGCATCTTCTGCCGAAGGGATTGTGATTATTATCAGTCACAGCAATAACTGCTTTCTTTCACTGTTATACTCACACTGTACAAAGTAGACATATCTATTTTGTGTATGATAAAATAACTGTCTACTGCATACCTAAAAATTCTGTTCCTAATATACTGAAGATATTTGTCCTTCTTCTTTTTCCCCTGAAGAGGTGACACTGACACCCTTTTGAAAGTGAAACAGTTAACTTGGGTAGTTTAACATGCTTTGACAATTGCCCATCCATACATAAAGATATATGCCAAACTGAAGTCCAGGATGTCTGGAAGTGAATTCAGGAAGTTCTACTTAAAGGCGTTGTTTGACGGCCTTATTTTTAAAATGACTAAAACCCATTGATTTTCAGAAACAGTTTGATATCCTGCCTGGGGAAATACATTTTCACTTCTTATGCTATGCTCATTAGAAAACTCTGCACATTTTTAGAAGTATAGCAGTCTGGAAGTGGACATGATAATTAGAAGAAGGTCACATTTTAATTAGCACGGTGCAATTTTAAAAAATAATGACTCAATTGTAGCTCCTTTATATTCACCCACTTTTTCAGAGCAGATGGATACTTTTAAGCATATAAATTGATATATATTATGATGCTGATTTGTCTCAAACCGTTGTGTCTATTTCTGCTTACACCAAAAACCTAGAGAGACTCAATTTGATCACTCTAGAGGCAAAACCAGTGGTAGGAAATATAAAATAAACTGGAGGGAAGTTCCTCTAAATAATATGATTAATTTGAGCATTAAAAAACCATGAAAACCTGTCTTTGAGTGATCCGAATACCTAAATATTTGATTTTCTATTAAAATTAATGGGTGTCTTTTGCCCTATTAATGAGCTATTGGAGCAAACCCTTAGGTGACTTTGAAAATCTCAGGCAGATTCTTTAGGTTGACTGGCATGGTATATGACAAGTTAAGGAACAGCTTTGATGTTTGAGTAATTAGACCATCAACTTTCTGGTATAGGGACTTTCTCTTATGGTGTATCTCTCAAGTGCCTGGAGTTACAGGGATTCTGGGAGTTACTGCATCCCAAGTAAATACATTTATAAATAAATAAATAAATAAAATTTACAACGCTGAATCAGAACTTACTGCCAATGGAATTGGCGAAGATGCAGCAGTACGTATTTGTGTACTGTAATTTAAAACCTAAAGCACTGTAGGACTTTCCCTGTGGTAGTGACCAGAGTTGGGGTTTCCTGGTCTCCTTTGGACCATTCATTGTTGAGAGCACCTTACCACTGTCCTTCCGAAGGAAGCGGTCCCGGTCTTTTCTGTCTCTCCTAGTAGGGGAGATGGCGACTCAGTGCTGACTAGTGACAGGTACTGTTAAGTATTTCCATTTCCCAAAACCGCTTACATGACAAAGCAGCATTAATGGTGAATCTTTAATGTTCTTCAAGTTGCCGCTAATGGGATGTCCTTTTTGGGCCACAGGCTTGGTGTACAAGCCCCAAATAGTCCAAGTACAGAATGGAGCTGAAAAGTGCCCTGTTACAAAGCTGGTGGAGATAAACCTCCTGTGATGTTTCTTCCCTGGATGAGAGAGGGAGGTGGAGCCTTACCCTGAGCACACCATGGAAATGAGAGCTCCAGAGAGACCAGAGCCCGGGCTGTGGGGCCAGACCACCTTGCTGGTTCCTGCCCCATTCCCAGATCAGTCGTTAGCGAACTGAAGACAGTATTACCTTCACCTCCAAATTCACCTCTTGTCTCCTTGTTGCCCTTTCTCTCCCTCTCTCTTCTCCCTGCTGTGTCCTGCCTAACCTTGAAGCAGCTGGGGAGGTGCACGTATGGAACGGGTCCCGTCAGTGATCAATTCCCAAGTTAGTGTTTGGGGATCATTATTCCTATGAATTTCATAGGTAATGTTACAGGTGCTGGCGTGTATTACTAACCTAGTGCTCTGCCATCACATTAAGTGCTCTCTAAAGAGTGCTATTTGTTCCACAGCTCATTGTGCCTCCAAATAAATCCAACCAGAGCTGTCAAAACTAATACATGTTGAGTTTTTTCTGATTTGAAGGGTACATTTTTGCTATCATTAAAGTGTCAATAACGTTGTTATTGTGTAATAGGCCTGATGTGAATCGAGCACAATAAGGAAAAGGTTGTAAGTTTTCCCGCAGAGCTCTGCTGAGGCGCCTTCACTCCCAAATTTCTCCTTACCTTGTGCTCGCAAGAGCCTCCTTGTTGCCATCTCTGGATATTTCAGTTACCCGGCTCTGAGTTATGTGAAAACTGTGGATGTTTGTGCCTGACTTTCATTTGGGCAACATTTCACTGAGCAACTTGCATGTCCCCTGGAATAGCTGAGCCTCTAGCGCCAGATATGGGCTTCCCTATGTGGAAGCTGCTAACATTTTGTACGAGTATTGAACAAAAGGAAGGGCTGCTCTACTGTCCCCTCTTCTTTTTTGCAGGTGACCTTTCCAAATGCACAAGCAGAAGCCTCTGACTTAGAAAAACCAGCAGCTGTGCTAGTGGAGAGTGGCCCAGTAGCTTATAACCCTGACGAAGAGGTGGAAGAGGAGGAAATAGAAGAAGACGATGATCACTGCATGAGCGCCTTGCAGTTAATGGGAGGAAACGGTAAGCTGGGATGCTGTCTAAATTACCATCTCCTGGTGCTCTGGGGTTCGTTGCTGCAGGGCTGAGGACAGACAGGGTTCCCCTGCTTGTCCCTGTCCTCCGGCAGCTCGTCCCATGCAGAGCTCCTGCCGCCTTTCCGGCATTGCCCATTCCTGTGGGAAAGCCTGGAATCGCCCTTGTGCAAAACCCGACCTTCTTAGAGGTTCCTCCTAAGAAAACTTTTCATCTCAAGCTTTAGGCTCAGGGCACTTCTCAAGAACAAACTGATGCTACGCCTTCTTCAGAATTAGGCTTATTAATGTGGATCTGAGGAATCAGGGGGTCAGTAACCCCTCGGTTAGCAGTGCTCGGGGCTCGTTGCCTCCCGAGCCGAGCCGCCCTGCTCCTGCCTGCCTCCTCAGCTGGGGCTGCAGCGGCATCCAGATCGTCCGTGAGCCCTGGGGACGTGGCTGTCCGGCTCAAAACAGAACGCGTTGTCACACTCCATTTCTGGGGAAAGCGTTAGGAGGAAAGAGTTCTTCACCCGGTTCAGACATTGCATTGATAGCGTACGGCGTGCTGTATGGTACGCAGATGTGTGCTAATTTCTTTGGGTTACCCAGCAAAGCCACTCATTTAATTAGGTTTCTTTGCTGGCAGGAAAAGGCAGTATCCTCTCCGCTGCGGTTTTTCCTAGCTGGACACATCCACATTTATCCTTTATTAAAAACTTCCCCTTAGAAGTTAAGCTTTGAAAATATACAAAAATATTTTTAAAATGAGAGCTGCTAATTATGGGTTGTGAAAAGCAAGATGGGAACAAGTTTCCCACTGAAATGTTATTTACTGCAAAAATCTTTCCAGTACTATTAATTTAGCTTTCATGGACAACATGTATACATTTCACGAAAGTGTCTGTTGCTTTTAAATTGATTTCTCCACTGGAAAATAATTGCTGAACTGTAGGAAAAACAGTTTGTTGCCTGCATTTATTATTAGAATAATGTTCCCAAGAAAAGGCACCCATGTGGGGGAGGGTGGGTCTATGTTTATTAATAAACCCCCCACAAAAATAGAACAAAGGTCACTGAGCTTTTTTTCTTTGTAAATGTTACTATTTTTAAACCATTCTGAGAACATTCCACTACTCCCTGTCTGGTCTGGACAGCAGCTGAAAAATGAGAGTTTAAAAAAAAAATAAAGAGGAAAGGAGTATTCCCAGAATTCAAACGCAGGTGTGCAGAGCTGCTCAGCAGAACAAATAACTCCTTCCTAACTGCTTTGTTCATGGGTTTTAGACCTGTCTGCCTGGAATAACTGCAGGAATTACAGATGGTGAACTTCACCTATTCTGCACAAATTATTATAGATTACACTTAATTCTGCTTCTGAGTTTGGATGAAATGTTGCACTGTATTGAATTTGGAATATGAAGGTTAACTTTACTGGATACTCATATGTAATAGGTATCTTTAGGTTCAACTACGCAACAGAAAATATCTGTTTCACTGTGTTCAGAAGCACACGGAAGAGGAATTGGTGCATTAGAAACACACAGACATGCCTTTGACACACACATCACACAGTCCCTGCACTCGACATTGTTTAAGAAAACAAAACTGAGTAAAAAAAAAATGGGCAAAATTTTAAGTTGTTCCTCCAGGAGTAAGTAGACACGGGAGATCCGAGTCAGATGCGTTGGTCAGGATTCGTTGCGTGACTCCTTTGATGTTGATGGGAATGCCAAGCTATCTCTGAACCCTTGCAGTTTCAGCTTATAAATCCACGAATAATATAAACAAGCCAGCTTTTGTCTTGGTGGCTCTGTCTAGTGAGAACCATGCCTACTTGGAAATGTATGCTGCTGCTTATCAGCCACCTTGTTTCAAATTACTTCTGACAATCAGGCCTGATCACCTTAACCTCTAAATTAAACCAAGTATTTCACATATCCATGTGCCAAGTATTCCTAAATGAGGGTCCAGTGACAAGTGAGAAGAGATATTTACACATACCTGCTTACAAATAATTTTATTCCATTGAGGAAAAGTAAGTTCAAGAACTTTCTATTTAGCCCTAAGAAAATACATGATTTTTTAAAATGCTTGCCTAAGGCAAAACTTAACCATCTAGTTACACAGCAGGAAAACAACCTGAAACTAGCAATACTTTTGTTGTATCCTCCATCTACCTGGAATATTTGTATTTTTCTATGCCTTTCTCTTTGTGTGTTTCAGATTATGGCTGTGATATGGATGATGATGATGGCTATTAGTTCCATTTCCTTCCAAAGGACATAGACTGTGTGTTGTTCCCAGCAAATCTTCGGTCTTCAAACTGTATGAATAGTGAAAGAAGCTGTCTATGGTCAGCAAATGTAACCGAACAATCCTTACTTTTGTAAAGCGAATTTTAGGTTGGCATTGACTCTGGTCAGTTTACATTGACCCATAACCCAGCAATAAAGTTTGGGTTTGCACTTGAATTTTTTTTATTTTGGTGGATCATGGTTTGGGGATTAAATTAATGGGCGTAATGTTTCCAGAGAACAAAAGAAGAGAGACAAGATAGACTGTGTATGTGTGGCTGAAAGCAACACATCTCTTGTTTATGTGACTCTGCTTTTAGGCATGCTGTTGAAGGGGAGCAGATAGAAGGACAGATGGAAGGACAGGTAAAAATGAGAAGCGTGCCTGTTGATTATTTGAGTGCAGTAGCATTAGTTGTCTCATAATGCTACGACCAAAAGAAAGAAAACATTTCCAACCTGTGTTGTAAACATGACCCTGTTATTGTATACAAGCTTCCTTACCCAAGCCTATCAAAAATTAATGACAAGTTATGTATTTGCAGGGCAGTATCTGTTTCTCTGAAATGAAGTAAATACTTCTTTGTATTAATCAATTCATAGATTTCTTCAAAGTTATGACAATAGAAGGCAATGTTGGCAGCAAAGAATCGTCCTCACTGCAAGTCCAGTGTGGTTTATGTGGAAGGAGAGAGAAGTCCTGGGTGAGGCAGGAAGTGTAGAGAGCAAGCCGGCGACGGACCACGCTGTGCTCACGTGCCTTTGCTGGGCATCCCTGGGGACAGCCAGGTCTTGTTGCGGCTGGTGTTGCTGCAGGAGAGTCACTCTGGCCATCTCTACAGAGCTGCTCTTGTCCAAGTGAGTTAGAGCGAAGGTCTGCTCCCAGGAGCTGCCTGTCTCTAAATCTAAAACCAGTTGAAAGAAAGAGAAAACTGAGCTTTTTAATAAATAAGCTAGCGTCTGCTTTGGCTGAATTTAATTTAATGTAATTTATTTAACTTTCTATGGGTAAATTAAAGGTCACCATGCAGCAGTCTGACTTTCATGGCTCAAATCCCACCCTTGAACAGTCACTGCTACATGAATAACGGTGGAGCTCCAGCCCTGTGCACCCTGAACTGTCAACAGGCAGGTCCTTCAGACACATCAGCTCTCGCGACGCCATGGGAGCGGGGGTCAGGGAGGGAGCCCCTGTTGCCAGATCCCACCCTGTTGCTTCTGACCTGCCTTTCCCTGGCGCTGCTGGGTCCAAGGCTCTCGGCTCAGTGGGAAACGCACTGCACTCTGGATCATGGTCTTGATGGCTGCAGCTGCGGGAGCCAAGATGTTTCATCTCTCTCCCGTGTCTAGTGACAATCATGAAAGCTGCAGCGCTGCAGGCTTGTCTTACACCAGGGAAAGATGGATATTTATCTTACCAGTGTGGTTTCTGTTAAGCTGTCCCTCCTGGTCAGCTCATCCTTCCTACCCTTTTTGAGGAGCACTCATCACTAAAGCACCATCCATCCTCTCTCTGCGGAGGGTGGATCATGGCAGGAAAAGAAGCTGCCTTGGGAAGCTCTCTAGCTACTGCCAGCCAGAGTGACGATGATGCTCATACCTGTGGTCATCACCAAACTGGGGAAGGGCCATATGGCCTTCCATACCTCTTCTGTCCCTCTCAGTAGCATGCATAAGAGGGATCATGTAAGTAGAGCAAGAGCGAGTGCTTTTTTAGGAGCAGACTTGATATTATTTGACTGGTAAATGTAGTTTGTTGGGTAGGTTGCATCTGCTAGGTATTTTTGAGCCGTGTATAGGAGTGTTTCTGCAATGACTTCCTAAAAGCAGAACTTGGTAACAAAAATGATGTAGTGAGGCTAATGGGAAGAAGAGCTCTTCTGAACCAGATCTCAGTTACTTACTTTGCAGCACTTCAGTGGAAAGAAGAGATTCCATATAATTCTTAGGGGAAAAGCTGGCATTTTCACCAAAAACCTGTAGGTTTTTTTGTGATACTTTATAAATACTGCACAGAAAATGATATTGAGGAGATAAACCTTTCTACCTCTCTTTTATCTACACCGTAAATTCAAAATCATGCTATAAGCAGACAATTTTTTAAAAAGTAGTTTGTTTTATCAAAGTTCATGCTCTGCAAATCTTTGAGACAGTTGAGTTTGAGCATTTGGGTTTGACTTAATCTGCCAATAGCACTATTACAAATACCCATACTCTCAGTATATTCTCAAAGCTTGGGTTTTATTCCAAGGTACACATTATTCTCTATGCAGGAAATAAACATGCATAAATAAACATGTGTATGACTCATGTAGGTCGAGTGCTTTTCTCAAATGCATGATGTTGGCTCTTAAAGAAACCGCTAAGATGAATTCTTTATTGCTAAGGGTCTTTCCTCCACTCTTCTGTTTAGATTTTCATTGGTTTGTTCCCCCAAAGGGTACTAAACCTGCTGCCAATGTAGTGATGTTGTGTGCAGGAGCTGAGAGTCCACCCAAATAGCTGCTGCTAGTAAATTTGAGTTTCAGTAGCACATTGCGTTTCTGAGAACATTGTTTCCTGCCCTGGAAGTAGAGGATTGCAGTTATTGAATGCTCTCGTGTGATTTGATTAGGAAAGGCTATCGCATAGTCAGCTAGAAGGGCTCTTGGAAAGCAAAAAAAAAAACAAAAGACCTACAATTCCATAGCATCTCAGTATTGCTGGTGAAGTTAATGGCGTGCTTTCCGTACAGGAGTCCTGAAGGAAAGGCCGTGGTATTGGATAGGCAGACTTCACTCTGAGCATTGTAAGGCTTCTTAAGCTGTAGTGGTTATGTACATTTTTAATTTATTGGTGACTTACCGGGATTTTTATAATGTTCATTCCTTCTTGATTTAACTAAGCTCAGGAAATGTAAACAGATTAGAACATGCTAGTTTCTGGTTTTATAGCTAGTCATTAAAATGTAAAAAGATTAACACTGCATTAACTCTGTTTACTACTGTTGATGTATCCGGACGATTTTGTTGTATGCAAGTGAGCCTAAATTCACTTGGAGTAATTTGGACCCTGCTTTTCTCAGGATTCTGATTATAATGAAGAGAGCTTATAAGGCTTCAGCATTTGTTATTCTTAGATCTTCTTATTTGAACCCACACAAGCTGTATATCATAGGTTTTGTTGCATAAAGCATGTCTCTTGCTGCAAGTCACTTTGCTTGACAGGCAAAACCCTCCAGCTGTTGCATCCAGCTTGTCTGCCATGCAGCCTTTTAACACTCTTGTACTGTGGGAGTACAAAAATGAAAGAAATGGGGAAAATAATGGGCTTCTTCACTGTGGTGAGTGCATTTTCAATGTCTTAACCATCTCTGACATTTCTTTAAAATCACTGTGTTCAGGACAGCAACTTTTAAACGGTGCCGGACAGCCTTGTCTTGAGGGTTAAACATGTCCGTCGAAAAAGTTCTTGCCATCCCGATGGCTTGTTTGTATTCTTTGGATTGCATTGAAACTCCAGTCGCAGATGTGTACAGTTAATGTAGAGTTTGCCTAATAAATGTTCTGTTTCTTATTTTTGTGTTGAATCCTTGCATTTGGTTCAGTTAGTGCCAAGGAAATTAAACCTGTTTGATGTAAGCATATGTATCATCCTTACACAATCACAATATGAGCCATGTTAAGCTTTTTTACTGTAATATATTTGCTGTAAATAAAAAGTAAACCCCTTGTGTAACCCATCTTTTATGATGCTGTCCTGCTAATTTCTGATTCTTCTGTCTTTATTCTTATGAATGTTCATTTTTGGTTGCTGCATGATTGGTTTATAGTGGCCAAAAGTTGTAATTCAGAGCTTTATTTCGTCTCTAAAAGGGAAGGCATGTCTAATCAGGCAAGTGTTTTTTACAAGATATTGTTCCACTGATAAATGTAGATACTTTCTGTAAACTGGATAACATTAATGAGGTTTTTCCACTAAGCTATATAATTAACTGACTGTGGGAACAATATATAGTGTGTGTGTTTAGTGGAATTGTTCCAGTGCTTGTTTCTGAAAGTTGTATCTTGATAAATAAGGTGTGTGTTGAGTTAAAAATCATGTTATTTTATCAACATCTGGTCGCCACAGTTTGGAGGCCAAAATCCACATCTACTCTTGGTGCACATGGGTATTTGCTCCTTTTATTTTTTTTCTGGAAGTGGAGCTACTACTGGATCCTCAAGAATGTCTACTGCAAAGTTTTAGCATACAGTAGGACAATTGACAGTGGTTTTGGTAAGGCCGTAAGTATCTGTCATTCCAGCATCTCACTGGGTTCCCACACTCTCGTGTAGGTGCACTGCTGCTGTCATTGGCATCGGGGTGCTTTTATCTTAGTTTCTTTTCAGCTGTTCCAGCCCTTTCCACTGGCAGTTGGGAACTTTTCCAGCAATGTCCATCACTGATACTCTCTCACTCATACCATCTGAGCTGTTAAAAAGTACTGTCTGCCTTGGCCTCGTATTTTCTGCTCTTCCCAAGCTGTACAGTTACTGGCTTTGTCCTGTATTTTTTCTCTTCCCTACCACACCAGCTTTTCATAACCAAAACCATTCTATCCCCCCAGCTGTGTTTATCAAATACGCCTCCTTTAAGGGTCTGAGAAGTTGAATAATGTTAATAAAACTGAAATCTTGCAAAGCTTTCTGTTAGCTTCATTTGTCACCAGTAGATCACAGCACACTCGTTCTTAGGTTCACCTTTTGTAACGCAGAAGAGGCTGTTGTGATTTTCTACTCCCGTCACGTGTGTAAGAAGAGTTGCAGCATATTATTCGGTATTTCTTATGCCCGCCTCGATAGCTGGCAGTGGTCTTGGTGAGTGGTGGTTGTTTAGTGAAAGGGGTTAAGCGCACGAGAAATGAGGCTGGGTGAAAATTCATGACTTACAGTATAGCAAATTTAATTGGTGTGTTCCTTTATTGTAATTGTTTTTTCTTACGGGGCTGTTGTGCATTTTCAAGGAATGAGGGAGGCGCATATGTGACTCTAGGAGCACAGGATTTTATGAGTTTTAGTGTGAATCTTCCATTTGTTATTGTATAGGTTGGCAGTAAGTGCCATTGTACTGGACACCGGGATGGCAGTCATTGTATTACCTGTTTCTATTGCAAAATTGCAACAAGAATGCTTCCTTACTGCTCTTAGTGCTCTTTGTAAAGTGTCTCAGTTCTTCAAAACCAGAAAAATACAGCAAATTAAAGGAATTTGAGCAAAGCAATAAAAAGAAACAGCACCAACACTTTGCTTGCCAGGTAATTTTTCTTCAGTGCTCTTCTGTGGGAAAGGTAGAAGGTGTTTATACGCAGAGACTAAGAGGGGCAAAAGCTGCATCTTGGCAGCAGCAGAGGTGAGGCAGCGTTGTCCATTTTCCTCACAAGAATTCCAGACTCCTCCTGTTTCATGGTATATCCTGCACCATCTTCATCATTTGTAGACTGGGCAGTCCACTGGAGGATATTGGAAGAAGCAGGACACCTAGCCAGGTAAGGCAGAGGAGACGGCGAGGTGTCTTTGTTTCTCTTGAGTAAAAACAAAGGAGATTAATTATTTAGAGTGGTTTTAAGGGCTGTAGTTTGACGTTAAGGAGAAAATCAAGCTGCATTAAGAAAACCAGAAAGATGAGGGAGTATTTCTTGCCATGATGTGCGTTGGACTGTGCAACAGGCAATAAGCATAGGAATGGACCAAAGACAATATTCACATCTCTGGAAACCCAACTGGTCTCACAGCTGCATTAGAAATCGAAGTCTTTGGCCATGCCACTGTTCTGACATGCCTCTGCTTTTGTTGGGTCGAGGTGCAATTTCTGACTCTGCCCTGAGACGTCAGCTGCCCCTGTGCTGGTTAACGGACAGCAGCGTTCCCCATCCATGGGCTGGTGGACGCGTTTCTGGCTTGGTGCAGGTGTTTCCTGCCCCCTGCCCATAGCTGCTCATTCCCAAAGAAGAATCTGCAAGATTTTGGGGAAAAAAGCGCCGCACACTCATTTTTCAACTCTGCCTTTTTATAACCGTGACAAAAAATAGGCCAAACCACCGATGGCACAGCCCAAGCTGGCCTTGCGTACCACCTTGCTGCAGAGCAGTAGCACATGCTGGAGGACGGCACTCGTGGCTGGTGCAGCCGTCCATCCTCAAGCGGCTCGGCAGGTAGTGCAGCTGGCAAGCGGTCTCGTAAGTCTGCTGTGCTTGCAGAGGTGCTAATCCTGGTCCTCGTTAAACACCCTTGGGCACATAACGATTTCAGGGCAAACATTTTTGAGTAAAAGTTCCACGCGAAGAGCGTGATCTGTGCCCTAAGCAGATGTCTGCTGGCAGTGAGGGATCTCGAGTTCCTAAAAATGCAACCAACTCATAGGAAGGTGATGTGAAAATATCCATGATAGATATTCACAGTTGCTGTAAATTGGTACAGTTCCTGCGACTTCACATCAGGCAATAAGAGCTTTGCTCGTTTACATGAGTTGAGAATCTGTGCCATTAGCAACAGTCTCTAGAGGTGGTGGCAGTAGTGAAGGAAGGGAGGAAAGTGCTCTGGGGTGAAAACAGCTTGTGGTACTGTGGCATGTCGCCCAAAGCCACTTCTTACTCCATTTGTCAAGCACAACTTATAGCCTTGCCTAATTAACCAGCAAAATGGAGTTACGTATTCTGCTGATTTTAAAATAAATGAGAAAAGGGAACTTCAGCAGTGATACAGCTGTAGTGCGCGGCACGCAGTGCATCCCTCTTCGGCTCTGCATGGGGATGGCTGCGGCTGTCAAAAGCTTCTCTCTCTAGGTGGTCATAGACTACTCTGATGTGGATCTGTAACGGAATAATGATTCTTCAGAGCAGCATCGTGTCTGGGAAACAGGCTAGATCCATGTATCTGCTTTGATTCCTGCCCATACTCTGAGAGGTCACCAAAGGAGAGCCTACACACATACCGGCACAGCTCAAGTAAGATTCATGGGTTGACACAGGGTAAAATATATCTAAAGCAAATGGTTTCAAAACTCTAGTCACTGTTTTCAAGCAAGCTCTTACACAAGGCCACTGGGAAATTGTTACTGCTGTATGCAGCATTAAATCAGTAGGACCTAACGTAAGCTCTGAGGTCTCCAACAGCAAATCAGTGCGATGTGAATCATCGTGTTTTCTTTCTGGACCATCGGGCACCACGAGGAAGAGTCTGAGTGGATTTTGCTGGCTGCGGTAAGATGAAGAATCTTTCATCTTGTTGATCTTCCCTGTGTATTTTATATTGGTTCAGAGGAGCTGGCTGCCCTGCGTTAATAAAATACCATCTAAAGCACTTCTGGCCAGTGTTCTTGGCACACATGCAAGTGTAGGCTTTCTGATCTCCCCTGGCCACTTGATACACAAAAGGTCTCTATCACCAGGGGTAGTGCCAAGCCTTGAAAAGCTCCTCAGCGTAGACCCCAAGTACTGTCCCTGCTTGTGGGTATAATACCCGTGTGAAAGGGGCTACATCTCAGATGAGAGATGATGATACACCACTGAGATTATATTTGTCCCAGTCTGCTGCACACGTGGGTGGGGAAAAGCAGATGTACTAACACTGCTGTGCAGAGAGGTAGGTTGGGGGTCCCAAGGGCTGTGCTCAGCCCACGGATCAGTCCCATCTGTTAATCCACCTTGACTACTACAGCACGTATGATGCTCAGAAGGAGATAAGCAGTTGAGGCTACCCATGACACCTCAAGTGAAGATTAGAAGCAGGCAGGATGAAGACACAGTTATTACAGGACTTAGCTGAGGTTTGGAAGGCAGGCTGTGGCTCTTCCAGTGTCATTTCAAGCCTGCTTTCCCAGCCAAGCTTAGTTGTCATTAAATTCTTGGGTAGATCTTAGGTTGATTGGGACATAGTGTTCAAGGAAGTGTTCAAGGCCAGGTTAGATGGGGCTTTGAGCAACCCAGTCTAGTAGAAGGTGTCCCTGCCCATGGGGTTGGAACCAGATGATCTTTAAGGTCCCTTCCAACCCAAACCATTCTATGATTCTATAGGATGGCTTGCCATCCAAGAAAGTGCTTTTGGGGCGTTTGGGGTGGGGTGGGTTTGTGTGTGTTTTTAAGTTACTCCCTCTGTTGCCACAAATTGCAAGGACCTTGCTGGGGATTGCAGCTTTCCCTCTAAGCAGAGTCCTCAGTGCTCAGCAGGAGTAATCAATCACTACTGAAGAGCAGAGATGTTAAATGATACAAAAAGGGGGGGAAAGCAGCACAGATGGAGAATTGTGGTGAAATTTGGAGCGTGAAAACATCAGTTGCTCCAGGTGTTGGAGCCAGGGATGTCCCACATCAGAGGTAGAGGAGCAAGTTGCAAGCACAGTGGAGGACACCTGGTCTGGTAAGATGTGACCTGAAATTCCTCCTCATTTCTTCTCCGAGACAGGCTCCGTGTTTCCTGATTCTGCAAAGGGGGGTGGTGAAACCATCTCAGATGGCTCCCTATGACATCCCTTGTTCTTCACCATTAACTGCTCACATGGGCATGATGCCCAGCCTGCTCTTCTCTAGTGATTGTAGCTCACTCACCGCCAGACCCTGCCCAGCTCTGCGGCTCAGGAGGTGAAGGGACCGGGCATCACAGCAACAGCGCCTTTTCCTGGAAAGAGAGCAGTGCCGTTACTCAGGGCTTCACCCGTGCCTTTGCTCTGAGTCTGGCTGCTTTGCTGTCTCTGATGATTTACCTAGATAATTTCTTGTTTCTTGTATAATTTCTTGCTCATAGCTTAAGGAAATGAATGTGGGAGCTGGGGGAATCTAGAACCACTGAGTGCTTTTGGCAAAATGGCATGGGGCTGCTAAGTCCTCTTTATGCATAGACCCTTAGCACCTATGTTGTCTGCCCTCCTCTGTAACATACCAATCGCTGGTGTTTTTGGAAGAGGATGTTGTGAAATAATTCCTGGAAATGCTGCTCTCAGTTGCTGTGTGTTAGGCAGTGTGGCAAATATCGTGAGATCGGTGCAGAAAGCAGCAACGTCCCAGCTGCGGCAGCATCCAGGAGTGCCAAAAAAAGAAGCCATAAAGAAGAAAATAGTCCTTGTGTCTGAGGGTGCAACATGGGAGAAAGGGCTGAGCTGGGAGCGTGGCACCGACAGTCTGGTTTTACTGGAAAGCAGGAGGGACAGCTACTTCCAACCGATGCCGGAGGAGAGTTTTAGGGACAGGAGTGGGTTTTGCTTCTGGATGGCAGCTCATCAACACCTTGGGCTGCGTCCTCGGCTGGTGCAGCCATGGGCGCTCGGTGAGACCCAGTCCAGTGCCAGAGAGTCACCCTTATGGCTGGGTGGGAGCCCTCCCTCGTGGTCACTCCGTCTACCAGCAAAAAGGGAATATGTCTCTAGAGGAAGCAAAATGACCCACTGGAATCCCTGCAATCTGTAATAAATATTTGAGGTGTAAAAAGCTAACAAGATAGAATGGAGTCAGACATGAAAGTGAAATCTGCCTTTTTTAACTTGAAAACAGCGTGATATCAGCAATGCTGCAGTGTCTGGGAGCAGGCTGAATAAAAACGTGGAATTATGGTATTTGTAAAGGAAATGTTCAAAGGGCTGAAGTCTTCAGTCTCTTTAATTAGTCATGGGAACGAGCATCATTGGCTTTCCGTGAAAGAACAGCAGATTGTTGCTGTTCTGTCTTTCTAAATACATGTCCTGTTTCCCCCTTAGTATATTTCATTATAAAATACAATATTAAAGCTTTAAAAAGTCTTTATTAGCTAGCAGATGGTTTTGCAAGTCATTTTAATGAGACGAAGAAAACTTTAATGGCAGACATTTAAAGTTGTGCTTAGACAGACTATTGCCTTCGGAAAAATCTCGGGAATGTTTTCTCCTTGTTTTTGGCGGAGCTTGGCACCAGATTATGTACAAGGAAATAGAAGGGGATGATTTACGCTGACGGGTTCCCTCCCGAGAGTGGTTTTACATCAGTGTAACATCATTGAGTTCCACAGTCACGCCGTGATTTACAGAGGTGCAAAGGGAGAGGGAAATGTCGTTAACTTGATGCAGTTCAGGAGAAATATTGCATTTCTTGTATACTTGCCTCATTCCATTGCCACGGTCAAGAGATTTTTTGGAAAGTTTATAGGCAGCCCCCTTGCAGGCAGGGCAGCAGTGTGCCAAATCCTTCTGGACATCTCTTTCTGGATATCGGCATCAGCAGCGTGTGGGGATAAGAAAAAGGAGATGGTAGAGCCCTGAGACCCTGTCCATGTGGGACAGCCTTGCAAGGCTTGGCTTTCTTCTTCCACCCTTGCTAAATTTCTGGAGGTATAAGATGCTTGTGCTAAAAGCAGGTAGGAACATGGTTGTTCTCAAAAAAAACCTTTCAAGGCCTCGATGGTTTTTGCAGGCTGGTATTTCTCTCTTGAGCAACCAATGCCATGTTCTTCAGAGGTGCGAGCTGTCTCACAATGAATATACTCACATCTGGAACACCCAATCCATGACAAGGAGGGTTTATATCCCTTTAAATATGCGAGTTCTTGTTTGTATTTTTTTTATGTGAGCGGTTGCAGACTTTCAGACCTGCTTCCTCTGAGGGTTTGTTTTGGCTGTGCAGGGTCTTGGCCTCGTGGGAGCAGGGAGTGGGGAGCGTGTGGTGATTCATTTGCACAGCCAGAGGATTGACTGTCCCTGCACATATTAAGAGATGAATCATGCTTCACAAAAGCAATAGAAAATGCCTACTAAATGAGTAATTGTCTGGCTACCTTCTTAGTCTATCCAACCCTTTGTTCCTCCCCTGGACTGCTGACCCTCTTACACCTGGCCAAGCTTCAGCGTCAGCTTTTTGCACTGTTGGAGGCCTTTGTCCTTCTAGTTTTTCTAGATCTAGCTGATCTAATCTCAAAAGCCATTTTTCAGATTTGGAAAAGCCTTGCAGCTCTATGCACTAGTCATTAAGGAAAGCCTTCCCCTTTCTCTCCAAATAGAGTGTGTTGGATCACCTACACACCAGCAAGAAATAACATGCTGTGATGTATCTAGGAGCTATAGTGATGGACTTGTTGGAAATGCCCTCACCAATGTATAGAAGGGAAAACGAGAAAGTTTGCTCAGACATTAACATTCAGCAGAGGAGAATCTCTCTACCTGTGAGCCCCAAGGACCCTAGCAGTTGCTCTGAAAAGCTCTGTGAGCTCCAAAGCCTTGACATGAAGAAGGTTCCTTCTTCTAATGGCAGCGTATTTCCCTGCCCCACTGCTCAGGAAGAGCTCGGGAAGGAGGCTGGGGTGAACTGCCCTTCAGGTCCCCAGTTGCAAAGTGCCTCTGTATCAAGGGAAGTACCAGCTCTTCATCTTCTCCCCTACTTTGCGATACTAATATTAAGCAGCAGATAGGGGGCATCCATTGTCATTTTGTCACCATCCCTACAGTCACCTCCATTAGCTCCTGGGCTACTCTTTGCTAATAAAGACCCTTGCCACATTCTGCTGTTCTCTCTGTCTGTGGGTGAGTATTTCTGTGGAGGCCTGTCCTGAAAGAAATGGCCCTTGCCAAGAGAAAAACAATTCCTCCGTTTGCCAGGGACAGGCGAGAAGCATCTTTGCCCCCAGCAGCAGATGCACTGCACAATGAGAACATCTCGTCAGCCCTGGCAGATGCCCTTCTCACAGGCACGGGGCTGATGAGTAGCCAATGGCCACCCGCAGTGTTGTGACTCTTGCAGAATGAAAGTCAGCCCGCTCCTGCCGGCCCTGCTGGGCTCGTAGTATCAGCGGTTGCAGTACCCAACTCCTCTCAAATTACAACGTTGACTTGTGTAGTGGCCAGGGGGACCACGGAGCAAGATGAGCCTCTGTCATTTTTAGGTGGGTGAAGAAAGGTCATTGCGGTTTGGCAGGTTTCCAGGCCAGGTTGTTCTGGGAACAGATAGACCCACCTCTCCATGCTCATGCAAAAATGTACAGGATCTCACTTATCTTCTTGCTCTGTTTTGACAACACACCTTTGCTGTGGCCTATTTATCCCACTGACTCCCAAATTCACCACTCCATGCTCTGAGGTGTAGCGGTGCCAGCCGTGCCCACATAAACACATATGGACGTCTACTCTGTAGAGCTCTAGGCTCCCTAGGAACGTTTTGCTTCATTTAAAGCCATCATCTTTGCTTGACGACTCCCTGGGCTGCCTGTTTCTCTCCACTGAATATAAAGGAGCTGCTGGTGAGCTGTTGGGACAGTGTCTGCCTTGTAGGCACCAGGAGTGAGGTGAGGTGAGGAAATCCCATTCCCACCTCTTTCAGCCTTCCTTTAAAGTCCTAGTTGTTCTAAAGAGCAAGAGGTTTGAGTGCCTCCCTTCTGCTATTAACCAGCCATCATGTGCCACAAAACAAAACAAAAGAGCTTTTAATATATAGCTAGGCTGACTAGGCATTGTAAAATGTTGCACCATAAATATCTTAGATTAATAATTTGTTTATTTGCCACTTCACAATAGGCGGGGGAGCATTTGTGAGGCTGTTAAGCAATGCTTATTGTAGCTAAATTTGGCATTTAAAACATGCTCATGCGACAGGCATCACAAAAACTTTGTGAGGAATGAAGACAATTTAAAATGTCTGAAGCACATGCAGAATAAATTGCAGCTGGCCTATCTGCCCCGCACATTAATTGCTGCTAGCTTCTTTCGCTGGTGTTTCCCACACTGCAGTTTTATTACTAAAGTTGTGTCATGTCCTGGTCCGTGTGTATGTTTAATTTGGGCTCCATCAATGAAATCTGAAGTTTATGTGAGCCAAGTTAAGCCACATCCTGAATGTTACGGATCTCCTCCTGTCCCTGGCCCACTGCTGTGGTGCCTGTGTCCATGTGCTGTGGCTTGGACTCATCAGAAACCCTCCAGGAACAATCCCAGGGTGCTCTGATCTCTCCAGAAGTGACTGCTCTATCCTCCTCTGGAGCTCTTTTGACCCAGAGTCACGGTGACCGGGAACTTTCTCCACCCTCTAAAACTAAAGTATGTTTTGGATGATGTCTCTTCCCAAGAGAGCACATGGGTTACAGTTGTCATATGGAGCTGGAAATGAAACTCCTCCCCGCTACTGTCCTTGCAAGCTGCCTGTTGTCCGCAGCGCTGACATCCATAATGGGGTGTCCCCAGCAGTGGAGGTGCCTGGTGATTCACCCAGGATGGGGTCTCGAAGGATGGAGATGGGAAGGCAGGAGCTCGTTAGGGCCCAGCACCAGCTGCCCTCATACCTGGACTCAGTAGCTATACGCGTGCGTCCAAGTAGATGTTTGTGCCAACCACACGTGTTGGAGAAATGCTGCATGGAGAAGGTCATGTGTAAATGAAGTTTCACCTAAAGGATCTCATTGTTTTCAGACACCCCAGTGAGATGGTGAAGGGAAAGGGGAATTTGTGCCCTTCTCTGGGACAGGGAGTCATTATGGGGCTGGGCAGATGCAGGAGGCTCTAGGAGACACTTGCATCTCACGGAGGGCAAGCTCTCCTTATTTTAGTTGAGCATAATGGCAGGCCATCCCTGGGCAGCAGGAATGGGCTGAGTTTCTGGGCAAAAGATAAAATCTGTCAGGTCCTCTGGAAGGCTTCAAAGGTGGGCTGTGGGTGCACGTGGAGGGTCCTCCTTGCCAGTGAGGTGTGCCATGGGGTCAGCTGGCAGGGGTGGCTCGAGCCACAGGGTAGCTGTGTGGCCGGGAGCGAGGGAGACGGTTCCTGTGCCACCCTAGGGATGCTAGATGCAAATATTTTTTTATTTAATTTCTCCCTGGCTTT
Source organism: Phoenicopterus ruber ruber (assembly GCA_009819775.1). NCBI lineage: Eukaryota > Metazoa > Chordata > Aves > Phoenicopteriformes > Phoenicopteridae > Phoenicopterus > Phoenicopterus ruber. The sequence continues at coordinate 9,500,810 of CM020219.1, forward strand.
TACAAACACTTGTGATGGCGGTGCCTGTTTCACAGTGTCTGAGTAAGTGCGTGCTGCTATTGACATTTTGCCTTCACGTGGCTTGTGCGAGCCAAGTGTGATGTAAGGCACCTGTGTAACCCTATTGCTGTTCTCTCTCAGGAGCTGGGCCAGCCTGTGAGCAGGGCACTGGGGCACAAATCCCAGCGCAGCCTTCCCAGGGCCAGGGCGATGGAGAGACCCTGTGGGTTGGGGCAGAGCTCTCACCGCAGGCTTGGGAGAGGCCGTCAGCAAAGCCAAGGAAGCCAAACAAGAAGAGTTCAGTTCCTCCTAAAACAGCTCTCTGGAAGAGCTGTACGTGTGACGGTGAGTTTGAGCTGCTGCGTGTCTGTGCCTGTGGAGAGCAGAGGTGGGGGTGAGCTCCCCTGGGACGTGGCAGGTGGGTACACCTGGAGGAGCCCTGGCTGCGGCTGCATGGGCAGCATCCGAGTTAACCAAAGGCACGGAAATCTGTGAGGGGAATGCATCCCAGACCTTGGAGTCATGTGGGAGCTATCATCATCTTGTGTTTTGTTTTTTAAACGGCTGTTGGGTTTTGAGACATTTCCCTGTTGTTTATGACTGCTCAGTAATGCTCATTTTTGTAGGGGGAAAACAGGACTCTGTTCTCTCAGGAAAGACAAATGGTCCCATCCAATTTGTACAGCGTGTTAATATTTCGTTTAAAATTCATGTGTGCATTTCTTTATGAAGGGAAGGAAACACATGTTAGAGCCTTGTCAAGACTATCATCTGGGTCTCCCTTGACGTGCAGCCCTGTACTTTGCCCCTGCAACCAAAGACCTTGTTTCCAGCATCCCCTGTCCTCCCTCCTCTCCTCCCTACACCTCCACGGGGGGAATATTTTTGCCCTTGTTTCCCTCTGGCTATTTAAAATACAACATGCAGCATGCCAGGATTGACACTGGGGCTCATCACTGGTGCTGCAAAACTGGGGCCGAGGATGCGCGGCTGCGGGAGAAGAGCCCCCGTTCACCAATGCAGCTCCTGCCCCGGGAGAGCCGGGACGGGGAGGCGGACGGAGACGCAGAAGTCTGGGGACATTGCCTGCTGCTGGGGATGAGGCAGTGCAGAAAGGCAGCCAGCATGTTCGCTGCTTCCCAGCTAAACTTTTTTGGATAGATAGGGGCTGCCTTTCTAAATGGGCAGTTTTTATCCACTTTTTAACGCTACACTCAGGCCCAGGGCAAAGCTGCGCTGGAAATTCCCGTGGGAATTAGGGCAGAGCCAGAATGGGAGAGTCTTAAAGCTCCTTTCACTGTTTTCCAGAGCAGCGCTGGAATAGGATGGTGTGTCAGCCTTAAACTGGAATTTCCTGTAATTTGTCAGTTTTCACAATTCTACAATTATTAAAACGAGAATTTTCTTTTTTTTTTTTTCCTCTTTGCATTTGCTGAATGCCATGAATCAGAAAGGGGTTGGAACAGTTATCTTGCTCCAATGTAATTTGATTCTCTCTCCCCCCCCCTTAGTATTTGATGAGAAACCTTTGTATTTTCATGCTTTAATACAATCTGGCACATAATTACAAATGACTCATAGATAATCTTGGTCATGGAGCTCTCTGAAATTAGATGATAATTTAGCCTGGAATTTCTGTAGAAAGAACGAAGGAAAAGACAATTATAATTATTCTAATCAAGATATCTTTTTCTTTGCCTGGGGTATTGCTCTGTGAACTGCCAGAGGCCTGAAAGTATTTAGACCGTTTCTGCCGCTCACTGTTTCCCAGGCAAACACTACTGATCACCGCGTAGCTTCATCACCGTGAAATTCCCCTAAGCGCTACTGACAGAGGAGAAGATGAAAGGTGTGGGGGCAGAACCGCAGAGCTGCGTGCCGGTGGGGTGCGAGCGGAGCAGCCACCGAAAAGCGACGGGTCCGGGAGCTTTGCGCAAACCCCCGGGGCTTCCCGCTGGGAGGGACAGAATCCTGCGCAGCAGCAAAAGGACGTTTGGTGACGTCCATCACCCATTCCCACGCAACGGATAGAGGCGTTGCAGCTGGCAGAGAGGGCTGGGTGCTCCTGTTCCCATCACTGGATCTTGTGCATCTTCCCTTCCTCGGCTTTGATGCCGGTGTAGGTGCTCCCAGTCAAGTGCTGGGCTGCGGGGAGCTGGGCTGCGGGGACCGCGCCGCCTCCCACGACAGAAATCGCGTCCTTGTCCTCGCTGTCAGAGCCGGTGCTTGGGGCCCGTTTACAGAAGGACGTCTGGCCCATGGGACGCTGAGCAAGGGAGAGGCCACCACGAGGTACGGCCCTAAAGGGGAAAGAGTTGGTTGTACGAGGCTGGCCCTAGTCTGGTGCATGTGGCTACTAGATCTCGTGTTCTGGTCACTCCTATAACGTGGATGGAAATGCAAACAGATTGATAGGAAAACAGAGCATTTATCTTAGGAGATACTCGTAAGAGTGTGGTTGTTTCACCCAGCAAAGGCAAAGAGGGGATCTGAGTTCAATCTATAAATACTTCAAAGGGGCAAACACCAGGGAAAGGAAAAAGCAAAGAAAACAAGGTTGCATAAGAATAAATAAGAATAAATTAACCATTAAGTAATGTAGGCTGAAAACTGGAAGGTTTGTTGGTATTCTGGGGAGTCTCTCCTGGTTTTATGTTCTGTTTATTTGGGAGAGGGAGATAAAAGCTACTCCCTTCATCCCGGAGGATGAGTCTGAGATGTAATGACCAACCAGGTCCACGTCAACATCACTGACCATCCTCCTGCTGATTGCTTCTGGCAGCAGCATAAAATGAATGTGCTTACGAATGACCCCAAGCCCTGCCCTGCACCCCCTGACGGGTAGCACCCTCCTTCCCATCCACCTCCCAGGCCAGCTCCTGGCAGTGTCTCGGATGGGGTCAGGACTGGTGATGCAAAACCTCTCCTGGTTAGAGACCAAGAGATGTTAGGCCAATGGAAAAGTCAATTAAAGCAAACAGAAAAATGTCATGGGACAAGGGATGGGATGGGATTGCACTGATTTGCATGATCACTTTTGGCATTTAATTGAATAAAACGTAGTTTTCAATCTTTGGTGGGCGCAGGTTTCTCAGCCAGCTGCCCTCGCGTGCAGCAGTGTCCGGACTCCACAGGACCTGGCACACCAGGTGAGTGGGACCCGAGATGGCTCCAGCCCTCTGGGAGATGAAGGTTTCGGGCACACACATCCCTTGCAGCAACCCTCCTGCAGGTTATATGTGAGCCTTGGCTGCCTGCCTGATGGAGGGGCAAGGGCTGGCGAGGTGACCTGTGAATGCAACGAGCACATCTCCCTTCCCTCGCGCGGTGGGTGCCAAGCGCCGCTTACACAGATGAAGCTATGTGTTAACAGCTGAAATCTCACCTCAGGTTTTTTTTCTGCTGCACCTTTATAGATCCTGGCTTTTCCCCTGCCAGCTGTTTTCCCGCTTCCTACCACTTCCTAGCACACATCATATTGCAGGGTCAATCACTCGGTGAATGGACCCACTGACAGGGGACTGGGCAAAAGTCTCCTTAAAAAGAACTTAAGTAAAAACTCTCCCTTGCTTCCCCAGCTACAGCTGCGTTTCCATTGCGGTGCGTGCCAGGATGCCATGTCAGCGGAGCTGGCAAACAAAGGCAAGGTGAGATGTTGCAACCAGGCGAGGGTACGTCAGGAGTGCTAATGTGCTGTGAAAGCGATTCTGAGGCCAGGGAAGGTGATAACATTCAGTTAATTCTGTTTGCCAAGCCACCATCCGGTTCTGCAGGCATGTCCCCAGCTTTGGTTCAAACCCTGCTGGCAGCCGCGTCCTGGCCAGCGCTCCTTCCCCGCGCTGCCGCAGGCTCTGCGAGGGATGAGGGCAAAGCGGGTTTGCCACAATGAATGAAACAGGAGTTTCCCAACTTGCATTAAGGGCCTCCATCCAAAATGGGGTTATCTGCCTTTCCCAGGAGCTCACGTCCGCAGGTTCTTGGGGATGAGCCCTCCCATCCCCAGTCTTGATGCACTGGGGTAACATCTTCCTGCTGTGCCGGCTCAGTTCGTGCTTGCAAAACAGTTAAGCATGAATTTAAGATTGTTGCTGTAGGATTATGCAGGCAGCACTGTTATCCTGATGGAGCTCATCCCTTCACTCCCCAGGAAAGTAGCCAGCAGAGGCTCAGGTGGCCGGGGGAGGCATTTTTATCCTTATTTTGCTGCGATGCTGTGCTGCTGTCAAGTGGGACGTGTTGGCCTCAGGCTGGGCCAGCACAGAGCCTAAAGGAAGTAAAACAGCAGCGGGTTTCATGTTTCCTCCCTGTATTTATTAATTGCACACACAGGGCAGGCTGCAAGGGTGGGAGGTTGATCGGCTCCGCCGTGTGCATGAGCTGCGGCTCCGGGGCTGTGAATGAGCTGGGCTCCCCGCAGGACGCTGCTCTGCTCCGGGGTGGTTTGCAGCACACCTGAGAGCACGGCGAGGCAGGGTGCTGGGCAACGCTGCCGGGCAATGCTGCCACGTACACGATGCAAAACAAACACCTTCTTCATCCGTGATGCAAAATAAACACCATCTTGTAGGATGAGCAAAATGGAACAGGGCTGGGGGGCTCCCTGGGGCTGTGGGTCCAGGTTCCCACCCTGTGGCCCCACAAAGCTCAAGGAGTTGGAGGGTTTTTTGGTGCAGTTTTTAACAGAAGCAGGTGAGAGCACCCTGTTCCTCATTGCCCAAGCCCTAGACAGCGGTACAGCAGGGGTGCCGCCGATGCCACACCAGTTTTTGAGCATGGGGTGTGTGTGGAGGGGGGCTGACCCTGTGCTGTGGGGAGGAGCAGGACAGGCAAAGCTGGAAACCTTGGTCTCTGTCTTACCCACCTGGACCTTGCTGAACCGTGCCGGAGCAGGTATGTGAGCAAACCCTGGCGGTTCCTGCTTTCAGGGAGATGATGTACTTTTTTTACGTGCCTGCAAACCCTCATCTCCGCAACAGCGTGAACGAACCGCTTTGCTGGAAAGCGGCTTGCGAGAGGAGGGCCTGCTTTGCCAGGAGTTTCTCGGGGCTGCCCTGCTTCCCGAAACCTGTCAGAATTGGGTTTTTAGATGCTGTAGAAGTAGCAGGAGACTAAAGTCTCTGATAGATGCAAAAATAGCATGATCAGAGAGAAACAAGACTGGATTCAGAGCAGCTGCTGGGAAACAAACTCTTTGCAATAAACCGAAATGCTCTTAGCACTTGATGTTTGTGTGCTACAATGAAAACATCTCTGGTACAGTAGGTTTATTTTAACTACAGAGGACAGAACCTGTCAAATGAATGCACAGCCCCTGATTTGATCCGGTTCATTTTCATGTGTGTGTTTTTTGGCTCCTTGGGAGCTCTTGTAGGGCTTGTTAAGGCTGATTTAGTTGTGCTGTTTGGAAGGTGGGCTTTATGGGAAGCCACCGCCTCTGAGCCCCGTGTGGAGACACATTATCTGTGAGCTCAGACAGGACGGAAGAATAAGCAGGGCGATGATGGATGTTTAGATTTGCCAGCTGAGCTAAAACACTGAAGGGGAAAAAAAAAAAATGCAGTTCTAAACATTTTGCTTGATCTAAATCCAGATATCTTATTTCACTTCAGAAAAACTATGTATTTTGTAATATTTATTCTCCCCACACGCTTAAATGTAAGTTACATTTAATGTACATTTGCTCTAACATTTATAGTAAGGGGCTATATGTAAACTTTTGAAACACTGCTTCAAAAAGAAAAGTTAATTAAAAAAAAAAAAGTAATCAAATTTTTCCCCCGTCAGACAATCCTTCGGGCTCCGTTTTACTTTAACCAGTCTGACCCGGATTGTGAACTCTTTGGGTCCATCTGAATCTGCATTCTCAATTGCATAAGCTCTGAACAAAGAGGTTTCCTCCCCGTGCTGGAGAAAGCTGCTCTGCTTCCTCTGCCCCCAGCGCCATCACCTGCCCCTGCGCCTCTCCTGCCTTTTGTTCTCGCCTGGGAAGTGTTTGCATCGCTCCTTTGGTCCACCGGCAATTTCAGAGTGTAAAAGAAGAAAGTGCCGCTCTGTATGGACGCACTTGGTGTTTTCAAGGGTGCAGCCGGAGTCCTACAGTGCTCCCCGCTCCTGGTTGTGCTCCTGTCTCTGCAGGGCTAGTTTCTGCCCGTCCTCCTGCTGATTTCTGAAGGAGAAAATTAATAGGCATGAAGCCAATAGCTTTATAGAGGTGGGACTTCGTGACAGAAAGGGACTTTGGCGGTGCTGTGAAAGGAAAATTATTTCTATACAATTTAACATGAATGAATGTCTCTTGAAGATTAAAAAAAACCCAAACCACCACCTGAGGAACAAAAAAGAAAATGCGTTTGCTTTTAGCACCGTGGTGGTTGTGCTGCTGGGTAGTGGTCGCTGGAGACTGATGTCTTCTTTGCCCAGGCAGCAAGGACAGCGGGGCTGGAAACAACTCACGTCTTCGCTGGTGGAGGGATCTCAGGAGGAACAAGGCTAGCAGGGCTTCCGGAGACATGGCCAAGGCAGGTGTAAGGCCCACTCTGATGCAGAGCGGCTGCCCCATACTTGTGTGCTCCATACTTCAGTTTGAGATGATTTCTAGAGCACTAACTGCCACAGAGGTGTGGAAAAAATGGTGGAAAAGGGAGGCAGGTGGTCATCTGGTTCCTCTTCATCTGAAGGTAACACCAGCTCTTCTTCAGATACCCCAAGAAACCTCGTCCCTTGTGTAACCCTTCCCTCTGTGGCACCTGAGAGTAATGTACAGAGATGTGCATCTGCTCAGCTCACCAACAGGCACGGATTTGGGGATGAACCTCCGAAGCTTGTTGGCAGAGAAAAAGTTTTGCAACACTGCGGACCCAACTTCACAACGTGCAGTGGGCAAATCCACCAGGTGTCCATCTTGCTCAGCCCACCTGACGTTACCCTCAGATTCTGTAATTAATCAGCTTTTCCTATGAAAAACCTACCCAGAACGTTGCAAGCCAGGAACGAGAAAGTGATTGCTCATAGATATGTATCTAAATTGCTGAACTGGTACCAACCAAATAACAAATGTGATTTTGACAAATGTTCCTACCACAGGCAGAAGCTACAACGCTTTGAGGAGCAGAATAACTCAGCCAGCAGGTACCCGACTGCAAAATTAATGTTTGACTCTCAATTCCATGTTTATTTTGAAGCGGCACCTTCATTTTACTTTCCCCTGTACCCACCTGCTCGGGGATGATTAGGTACAGAAGGCTTGACTCTCACTCAGTGCACAAAACCGTAATGGTCCCTTCGGCATCGCCCACGGACCTCGGGAAGAGCCGTGGTGGCACATGGTCCTCGGACCCCAGGACCAGCTGCTGAGGGATGAATTTCAGAGGGAAGAGATCACGGCTGGGCGCATACAGTATGTTCATAGACAGAGAAGGATTTTCTTTTAAATTTGATTTATGATAAGTGGAGAAAGGGCGGGACTTCCCAAAGCAGCTAAGGGAATTAGGTGCCTGATTCCCATTGATTTCCCTCTGACAGAGATTAATGTACTGTTTTCCACTTTGCGATGTGCCCAGATGCGTTGGCAGGGGAGGATAATATATCAATCAGTGAGTAATATGTCTGCTTGCTAACTTCGATGAACGGTAGAAGGATATTTTACATTAGGCTTTGAATCAGGCTTTTGGCTGCTTGTCATATTCCGGGTTGGGTGGGGGTTTTTTTTTGGTGGTTGCAAGATGTGTTTGCAGGGCTCACGGGATACTGCACCAACAGTGGGTAAGGCTGAACCCCGGAGGGGTTTTTTCATGGGGTGAGGCAGCAGCATATTTCAGAGAGGCAAAAACTCTGGTTCATTTTCATTTCCCCAAATTCGCAGGCAAATGCAGGAAGAATAATTTGACTAAATGATATCTTCCAGCCACCTTAGGCGTTTTGCTGAGGCTGCATTTGCATGACAGAGCTTTTTATTTTCCACCTTCTGATACTCAGCAGGAGAGGGACATTATTGTCACTAGAATATTCCCGATTCAGTGGAATTTGAGTGGGCTAATTAAATAATGTAAAAACCTTGCCAAAGCCCAACAGCTTTGTGTGAAAGGAAACGGCACGGTGTCCCCTCTCTTTATTTAAATGGGAGAGGAAATATGTGAGTCTAATGAACTCTGTAAGTTCCTGTGGCTTATTCCGAGCAAAGCAACCTTTCGCACTATTTGCATTATTAATATCCCAGATGGGCAAACTGGCTGACACTTGACACCAGCTAAAAATCACATGGAAAAACTTGATTAACTTCTTCCTGCTGTCTTCTTGGGATTCCTCCTCAATCTTGGGGAGCGAACACCGCTCCTTGGAAATGTGCTGGAAATGGTGAGCGCTTTCTGTCTGCTCTCTGTATTAATTTCATATACTGTTTATTTAAGGACTGGAAGTTTCAGCCTTGGAAGTCAATACCAGGCTCCCATTCGTGGCAGTTGACTTTGGATGAGGCATGCATTGCTCCAGGTCTTTTTAGAGAGTGATGTGAACTTCCATCTTGGCAGAAAGAAGCAGCCAGGCCTCCATTCCCACCGGAGAGCCGCACAATTTTGTTTTTTAGGGAAATTCAAAGCATTTGCACGCTCCTTGGTGTCTCTACCTCCTCTGCAAACCCTTCTTGCTTACCCACTGCCACTGTGGGAATGGTGGTCTAACCAGGGTCCCTGGGGGCTCAGAAGCACTGCTGGGTCACATCTAGGTATGACAGAAACATGGATGTGTCGGGGACAGATCACCAGGCCCTCCTCTGCCCCGGTGACGGCTGAGGGTTTTTTTGAGTCCCTGAATATGGAACTCCTGAGATGATCCAGGTTAAAGATATCCTTCTTTGATACATGCCCTTTTAACCGCAGGCTAAAAACCACACCAAACCTGGGATTATTTCAGTGGTCACGTTTGCAGTGGGGGCTGCAGGGTCAACTGGGGAGGAGGAACTTTGGAAACTGGATTTGCCAGCAAATCTGGGGGCTCCTGAATCTTCACTCCCTTAGCTGTAGCAGGGCTGGCTCCTCGGCAGAGCAGGCGCAGGAGGCCTGAAACACACCTTGTCCGGGGGCTACACTTCAGTCTGTAACCTGAGGATGCTGCTATTCCCATTGCCCATCCTCCGTCTGTCCAAGTGACCAAGTTGGTAAACCCAGGGGACCAGGCAGCATTTTTGGTGTATGGTACCACATGAGATGCCTACAGACTTGTGTGGAGCACCTAGGAACACCGCGTTACGCCCAGGCAGGAACTATATGACAAACCTCAAGCAAAAACCTGCAGATAGCTAACAGGGGTTTCAGACTTTCCAGGAGGGGAGGTGTGGGAGCATCCCACCTCCTGGTGTGCCAGGTAACTCTATGGAGAAATGATGTCTCTTGCTCTCCAGAGCTTTGGATTAGGAGCCTGACAAGTTAGATTTACACTAGGATGATGTCTCACGGCTGATTTTTTTCCCTGTATAACATCTGAGATGTGGTGAGAAGAAATGCTCAAACTGTTTTGTGCCCAGATTGCCGTTACAAGTGAGCGCCTAAGGCTAAATGTTTCTGAATGATTTCACTGTCCAGTCAGGACTGTTGATTCTGCTCCTTCAGGTGCTGGCAGCTTCCCGATGTGTTAAGAGTTGCTGGGCTTTTAAAAGGTCTTTAATGTATAGTCTGCCCTTGACAGTGCTCTGAGAAACTTTGTAAGGTTCCCAAAAGGTCAGACAGACCTTGGAAATGTCCCAAAATGTTTGTCCCAAAATGTTTGCTGGAATAAGAGCCGCTCTTCTGGTTTCACTGTCCTGTGCAAGAAGGCAACGCACCCGCCTGCCAGCCCCTCCGAGGTCCTTGACTGCAAAGCGCATACGTGTCGGCTTGCTTTTAAACAAGTCAATAACATTGTTAAAGCCCATAAGGCCATTCACGTGCCTGGCATTTGGTTTGCTTTATGCTCTGCTTTCAGTTAGGGTTGGATGTTTTATCAGCCTCCCTTCGTGCTCCTGCAAACTCATCCCTGCTCCTGTGTCTGCTCCAAGCCTCCGTCCTCTGCGTGGCCGTCCCCCGGCCAGCTGTACATCCCTCCCTGCGTCACTCCCTCGCTCCGGCACTGGCGTGGTCCCCCTCTGCCTGCCTTGCTGCTGGAGCGTTTCACCCCTGTTGTTCCCCAGCTCCAGTCAGTGGCCACATAGTTCAGAGGCCAGAGAATGGCTGGTACCGCAAACGCAATCAGGCGGGAGGCGATGAACCGAAGAGAAGTGTTATCAAAACTGCAGCAACTGCAGGTTGAGCTGTGCATAAAAGTTCGCTGCAGTCCTGCTTCTAGCTGCCTCCTGAAACGGGCAACAGCTCTGTGCCTTGTGTGCAAACGCACAGGAGATGACACGCAGCCCTTGTCTTCACCGTTGTCCGCTCCTTGGTGCCCACCAGGGAATTCAGAAGGACCCTTTCCGCTGTGTGGCTGTGCCGGGAGTGGTGTGAAACCACACTGGTATTTCTTCCACCTAAAAGGCTGGTCTGCTCGTGCGGTGGTTCAAAGACCTACTGAGACGCAGCTCCGCCGTGCCTCTTCCTTTCTTCTGGGGAGGAAGAACAGCACGTGGCCCGCGCTGTGTCTGCCTGTGATTGGGCTCGTCACACGTGTGCGTTGCTCTCTCTATCCCAGGCTCTCTGCCCAAGCTGAAATCTGCAGACCTCAAGAGCCGCCGGTGCTTCTGCGGGATGTGAGCCAGTGCTGTGGGGCGGGGAGGGGAGGCGGAGGGGCCCCCACAGTGGGCTGCACGGGGGAGCACGTCCCCAGGCGAGCGCAGAGCAGCGGCCGCTTGTGCGCTGAGGATGGCTGCCAGCCTCGGAGCGGGGCGTGCGAGCCAGCTGTGTGCGTTTCATGCTCAAAAGATGAGAGTTCGCAGGGCTGAGCCTGGCTCTTGGGCACCACCAAATCATGCCAAGGCACGTGGGATGCTGGAGACCACTGCGGCTCTGGAGATGAGCTCCTGCGGTCACAAGCGAGAGGTGTCGTGTTGAGGAGGAGTCATGAAATGTCTCAGAAGCTTCTGTTACAGAAGCTTCTTGGCATCCTGTAGCACCCAAGACTTCTTTTTTTTTTTTTCTTTTCTTTTATAGAGGAAAAGAAAGAAGACCAAATGCATCAGGAAGGGTGCAGAGGAGGCTGAGAAGATCAGCAATGCCTTAGTCCCTGCAATAACAGTTTCTTGCATAACCCCCTTGGGAAGCTGCCTGTGCTCCCACGCCACAGAGGGGGCAAGAAAGTCCTTGCAGTCCCTGCCAGTCTGATTGCTTGACTCTGGTGACAGGTTTAATTCCAGCATACTTGGAGGCTGAAGGAGAACTTTGTGTCCTAAAGCTGCCTTCTCTGCTGGGCCAGTTCTCGTCCTCCCGTTTTATGTGCTTTCTGCTTTCTATTTTTATCCGGTGCACAGGTTTGCTGAGCAAGAGTGCCCTCAGTCACTCCTAATCAGCTGCCTCCCCAATCACGTCTGGATAAATAGAAGTGTAACATATGCCCCAAATGGCAGAAGAACTGAAAAACTTTGGTGACTAATCACTGCGAAAGGGTGCATCACAGCCACCAGAGCCATTTCTGCTAAGCTCAGGCTAAAAATCCCAGGGCAGATGCTATTTATGTTGTAGAGCACTTCAGAGGCAGCACTGCAAGCAAGCAGATAGACAGAAATGAAGGTCAGTCCAGGCCTTTCAAACACTACATTACTTAAATGGCTTTTCCTGCCTCAGCTGTCTTGCTCTGAGATTAGCCCAACTCCAAATGAGGAGGGTTTTTTTTCCCTGCTGCAGTAAATCACATGAATATTTCTGTGCCAGTTCTGAGGCTGGAAGATACGGAACGATCCTACACATTTGCAAACAATTGCTCAAACGGAATGCCTGGCCAAGAGATCCCTTCTAAAATAGTTAACAATTACAGCATATCCCCAAATTGCATCAAACCTTTGATCTGCTTGGCGTTTAAAAAACCCAGCAACTCATTTTCTAAATTGCTGTCAAGTCTTTAATTTTTTAGATACATAAAGCTGACATGTGAACACACCCATGTCTATAGCATAACCTTGGCTTCTCTGAATTTATGAGAAGCTTGGCAAAATTTGAATGATTGAGTTACTAAAATAACTTTCGATGTAATTAACATGCATTGCCTTTCCAGGTACCGGGGAAATTGGATAATTGAAGTTCAGGTGACGGAGGTTGCACGGCTCTTTGCAAAAGCACAGAGTGTCCGCTGCACCTCTTTGAAGCGACCTCACTAAAATCAGTAGAGCAGCTTACTAAGGCACGGTGTAGTTTACGTTTTGGGAATACTTCTACTCTTCTGTCATCACTTTTTTCTGATAGACTGGTTGGAAAACTTGTCGGATGCTCATGAATGAGGGTTGGGTCTTGGAAGATGCTGCATTCAGGGAGCTTCAGAGATGCTGCAATGACTGCGTCAAGTGCTTGCGCCTTCTGACACTTTGCAGGTGCAAAGGCCAGGCTCTGCATTTTCAAAGCAAGTGTAAACCCAGATTTAGCACCGTATGGGTTACAGATTTAATCCAGTGTAACAGAGAGCAGCATGTGGCCCATACTTCAGAGCTATCGGTGGTTCTCGAGTAATAAAGCAGTAGCGCAGATCTGAATGCCTCAGAAACCATCTTTTCCTGAGCGTGACCCCACCCTGACAACTGTGTGCTGCAGGAATGCCTGTGCCGGGGATTAAAATTGCATTTACCAACATAGAAGTTAACTCAGCACTTTTGTAGCATTGGTAATTTGAGCGGTTTGTAAAGGCCTCTGTGTACCAAAATGAGTATGTCCTTGACCTCTTGCTATTTAGGTAGATTGCCAGATTATAAATTTAGTTGTTTTTTCCTATGTTGCCTTGAAGACCTGTAAAACAGCACGGCTGCCCTGCGAGCCGTCTCTCGATCAGCTGAGCGAGGTACCCCGGAGACCTTTGTTCCAGGCTCTCAGCAAACTCAAGAAAATATCTCTGCATCATAGAATCATAGAATCATAGAATTGTTCTGGTTGGAAGAGACCTCCAAGATCATCGGGTCCAACCATTAACCTATCACTACCAAGTCCCCCACTAAATCATATCCCTTAGGGCCTTGTCTCAGCTGCATTTGTTCCACACTTTGTAGCTTTTCTTCAGAAACAGCATTTCTAAAGCTTTTCAAGACATTTGAGACACCTGCCTGTGCCCAGCTTCCATATCCTGAGAGGAGCTGGGCAAGGCGGGAGGTACCGGTGCTCCTTTTCACCAGGTATCAGGGGAGTGAAAGATCTTTTTTGGGTCATAACAAAATAGGATGTCCATTTGAACACAAGGGAACTGGGCAAATACTGGATTTCTTCTTTTGTTCATTGACCAAACTGAAAAGGAAGCTCAAGTTAAATCAATTCAAACTAGATTTTTTAAAAGTATTTTTGCAAGGTGAAATATTCACCAAAATGTTTTCTTTTACCGAGAACATAAAGTCTAACCGCTCAGATACTTGACTTTGTTATTTTTTCATTACGAAGTTTGAAACAAAGCCATGTATTTCATGCTTGAATTTCCAAGAATTCCACTCCCCTATTTTTTTTTTTTTTTATTTGGAACATACCCAAGAAGTTCAGTCCAAGCTAATAAAATCTGACCAGCTTGAAAACTTCATTTTTTTAGTAAACTCTTGTTTCACCCTAATAGTTCTGGCTGCTTTTCCTCCGCAGAGCACCCAGTCCGATGCCCCCAAGTCTTGCCTCTGGCACCATGCCCCATGTGAAAGCTCCAGGTGAACTGACATTTGTGTTGTCGAGCGTGACTTTGGCTTGAAGCGCAGTGGGTCCTTCAGGATGGTCTCCAGTGACGAGTCGGGGCAACTTCCCAGAGACTGGGAGTTTTCTGAGCAACAGAAGGACTATAAAACCTTGGGAGGGACAAACTTTTAGGCTCTGATCTACGTAACCATCATAGTGAAAAGTCTGTGTGTTGCATGGCATCCAAGCTGTAGCACAGCATCTTATTTTGCTAGCTGAGTGTGATACGAGATACAGCTTAAAATAAAAAAAATAAAACCAAAAGAGCTTAAGCCCTGGCTCAGAAAACAGTTACGAAGTTGGTTCAACTCAGCCCTAACTAGGACACCACTTAAGTGTGTTCACAGCCTTAAGTGTGTACTAAAACTTTACTTAAACTGGACCTAAGCGTGCCCCTGAAAATACTTACGTGCTTTCCAGAGCTTAGTTCGTTGCCGTCCGAAAGGTCCCTATGGAAGCTGTTGCCTCCTTGGGTAAAGAGAATGAGCCTAGTGCGCAGTTTCCAGGAATGTAAAAACTATAATTAAATAAAATGGCAGTAGTTGGTTTTTATCTCATCTAAATTTTCTTTGGTGTGAAATCTCCCGTCTGTACGTGGGTGAAAGGATTTCTTTCATCTTTGCATAAAACCCAAGAAGTTAAAAAAGTGAGAAGCTATAAACATATCCTTCAGCTCCAAGTGTTGTCCTGAATTGGCAATTCTTCTGCATCTGAAGTGAAAAGATGTTGAATATTACTATATTGTAGTGTACACATTAGTAGAATATTATACAAAAACAGTGTTCACCGTTCTCCATTAAATAGAGGTATATATGCATTTAAATAGGCACATCATGACTTGGGTTTATTGCACCAATATTTTATTTATTTATTGCAAGCTTATTTTTACTGCTGACAAATATTTTCTGTGCCGTTTGAAATTCAAAAGAAATAGTCACAAACAGTCATTAATGTTTAAAGTCACAGGTTATTATTTAGTGTAGCGCTAGTTACATTATACATTATGCATTAAATACTTTTCGGTGGTACACTTACTAAATACAAATTGAGACAAACCAATCCCGTAGTGGGAACAGACCTGCCAAATAACTATTTTCTTTTTACTTTCAATCTGACATACAAATGAAGATCTTTTGGATTTCAAAGCTGGTGCTGGTTCCCCCCCCACCCCTCCCCGCTCTGTTTTTAGTGTGGATTTCCAGGGCTATGGGGACTTGTTAAGGAAAGATCAAACATAATATATATATATGTATTAATGCATGAAACAGATATATTTACCTCACAGGGGCATTGAGAATTAATTAGCCGCTGATTAGAAAGCGGTGGAAAATGAAAACCACTATCTAAGCACTTGATACTATTTTTCCTTTGAATTCGCAGCTGAAGACGAAGCCGGTCAGAGCCGGCGTCGTGGCACGTCTGCACCGCGCACGGTCTGAGCCCCGGCGCAGCCCCAGCGCAGCCTGCAGCAGCGGGCTGCCTGCGCGGGCGGGCTCCACGCCGTGTATCGGACTGAACCTGTGAAACGGCTTGCTTAGGCTGCTTAGGTAGGAACACTTCTAATGAAGTCGGCCTTTGCCTTGAGCCGCTGGCTGTGTCGCGGGTGTCCCCAGCCGAGCGTGCGGCGGAGTGGCTTCTCCATGTTAAGTCCATGGGGTCTCTTGGTTTGGCCGAGCACGGGAACAGCCCAGGGACCCCGCAGGCTGCTGGCGCGCCCGGATCCTGGCCACGCAGGTGCTGTGGGAAGCGGGTAAGAGCAGAGCAAATACGGGATCATGGTTCGCCTCAACAACCCCCAGCTCCTACTGGTGTTCGGCTCAGGGACATCCCAAGCCTGATGTGGTGTCTGTGTGCTTAATCATCCTCAGAAGATTTATTTTCTGTGGACGGGCTTATTCTTTCCTCGAAGCTGGGTAAACCCTCAGCACCCCCAGATCAATGCTACAAGATGCTTCCAGAGGTTTTTTGGAGAAAAAACTCTTTTTCATTTGTTTTTAACCTGACACCCACTAGTTTGATGTCACCTCGTTCTTGTGCTGTGGAAGGCAGTGAGACATCATTCCCCGCTCATCCTCTCCATACTACTCCTGAGTTTATAGCCCTTTGTCGCATCTCCCCTCAGTCATTTCTCTCCCCATGTGAGAAGCAAGTCAAAGCCTGTTTAGCTGTTTCTTGTGTGGGTTAATTTTCCTGAACCCTCCTCTAAGGACAAGGCCCATTGAGACAGTGTCAAGGGATGAAGATCTTCGTAAAAATGAAGTTACAAACTGTGGGTTTTTCTGCAACGCCTCTGGGAAGAGGGGAGCTCTCATCTCGTCAGGGGTGGGGGGCACCAGGAGATGGGCTTAGAGAGGAGATTTTTGTAGTTAGCTCAGTGTGTTGAATTACTGCTCCTGTGTGAATTTTTGTTTCTGAATGCTGTGGCAGGTATTAGTATATTGGGATTGTAATTAGGAGGCAGGATAACCAGGGCCTTTATGTAAGTGTCTTTTGTTATTTAAATCTTCTACATATAGTCAAAGCAAGCTCCAGAGCTTTCTGTGCTGGCTGTCCAGCTCCTGTCTAACCCCAGTGAAACCCAACTGTTATTTAAATCATGGAGACAGTCGGGTCTCTTGGCTGTCACAGCCCCCACTAAAACAGAGGAGGAGAAAAAGCCTCTCTCCCACCTCTGGGACTGAGTTCAGTGAATGTGGTCTGGATTTCCCCGTGGGTCGGAGGATGGGGGTGCGATGGGTGGGGGGTCACGGTGCCCACTGCAGACCCCACGCTCACAAACAGCATGTCTCAGACCGTCTCTGGAGAGCACAGAATGCTGCAAAAGCTGAAAGATTCAAAGACATGAAGCAAAACACTTAAAGAGGGAAAAAGAACAGATAGTGATGGTTTTGTGGGATTAGAAACACACTTTTTAGGAAGCTTTAACCCTTTAATTCACTGCCAGTGCCCTTAGATATTGTACTGGGATGTCAGCCAAAAGCTGGGCTTTGAGGAACACGGCACGGGGGGATGCCTTGTGGTCCCCTCCCGCCCACAAGACTTCAGCTGAATCGCAGGGATGTTGCGCCGTCCATCGGCCCCTCGGACCAGCTGTAGCTGAGCACAGTTTTCGGCCCTCGCGGAAGCAGCCGTGCACGGCAGCGGTGGCCAGTCCCGGCCACAGCCTGGTTTCTTCTTGCCCATGTGCTGAAAACGCAACACACTAGAAAGAAATTTTACAAAGCCGTGTTGAGGCATGCTCTGAACTCCACTGGAGTTCCTTGACACAACATTTTCCCTTCCCTTGGGGACATATAAAAGCGTCCATCCACTCCCGCCACGTGGGCTGAGCATCGCCGTGGGAGAGCGTGTACATATGTGTGCGGCTCCAGGCACGGGCTGCCAGGGTGCTCACATGCTGTCGTTTGCATGGGACTTGGTAAATTTTAGCTAGGACCCTTTGGATACACATCTTGCGGCATCTCCCAATATTGGTCTTTGTGCTTTGGCAGTAGACGGATTGAACGGCGACTAATTCTTTTTTTTCTTGAAAGCAGACCGAGCCGCAGCACCTGAATCCCTCATTAAACAAGCAGAATTACTGCCTTCTACTTTCCTGTAGATTTTGCCTTAGCCTCTTACCTGCTGTGCCTCCCACCCTGTTCCTCTCCCCAAACGGGTGGCAAACAGCAGCAGACTTACAGCGGATTTACTGGGCGCGACGCTTGCTGCTCGGCGGGCTGGTGCACGCGTGCCGCTTGCCACCGACCGCTGCCTTGAACAATAACTATGGGGCCGAGTCGTAGCAGCCTTTTTCCCTCCATAAAGGCATATCTTTAGATCTCAGGCTTGTTTTACCCAAATCTTTTAGGGGCTTAATGTCTTTGGCTGCATCTAATTAAAAAGCCATGAGAGAGGACAGGCAAGTAAGCGGATAGGCAGCAGCAGAGACCAACGGGTGATTGCTGAGACAGACAAGATGAAAATAGGAAAAATAGGAAACAATGCTAAAAATAGCTCCAATTTTTGGAGCCACTAGTGCCTCTGCAGGCTCTGTAGAAACTGAAGGACATTGTAACCCTGCAGGGAAGGTTGTAAATCCATGACAACTACTTCCAAGTGTATAAAAACAGGGGCAAAAAGGCACTATAATGTTTTACCGGCCACCTCAGCCCCCCACTAAGAGGAACGGGGCCGGACGGTGAACAGCTTCTGCCAGACGGTGGGATGAGGTGCTGGGAGGGAGCCCGGGAGAGGTGGGTTTGCTGGGCCGGCTCCCAATTAAAACGTTGCCGCTGATGACTCCAGCGTCGGCGGGAGCAGCAGCACGGCCGGCTGCCTGCGATGGGCTGGGCCGTGGGGCAGCGAAGGCAGCGCGGGCTGGCGCCGGCTTCTCTCCCGGGAGAGGTCTCGGCAGGGTACGGACGGGGTGGTGGCTCCTCCCTGCTCGCCTGGCAGCTGCCTGCTCTGCCTACGGCCCCATTTGACCCATGGAATCCGGTCTCTGGTTGTCTGTCGGGAAGAAACCATGAGAAAACAGCAATGTTGCGAGTCAGAAAAAAGCCTGTTTACATCTTTGGTAGAGTGGATGAAAACATCCAACCGGGCCTGTTTATTTTAGAAAACGTTTTATGGATTGTCAGGAATTTTCATTAAAGGGTTATTTTTAATTTTTCTTCTCGTCCTTCTGAATCATGGGAGAGTGCAAAGCCAAGGAGACCCTCCCGAGACCTGGTACGGAGTGCCTGACAGGGTAATTAATCCATGTTCTCTAAGAAACTCTTCTTCAAGTCTTACAACTTCAAAGAAAAAAAAGCCCACCGTACCTCTGGCTTCAGGGTGTCCATGTCTTGCTGTCTGACATTTGATGCAAAGGGGATTCATTCTCCCACATCCAAGCTGAAATTCCCCAGGTACTAATCAGCAATTTCGCATTTTCAGCTTGAAACGATTTGTGTGAAAGCCATTAGATGCTAGGAAGCAGGGTGTATGAGAGATGCTCTCGCTCGGTCTTTCCAAAGAGGAAGTCATTTTTTATTTGCATTCCTTGACTGGTGACATTTAAGATGTTTGCCCCCAAATTTTAAGCTGTAGAAGGAACTGGACCACCCCGTGCTTCAGCATTGTTAGAAACAAAATCTGGCTGTTGAATATTTGTGTGTTGTCTTAAACCTGAGCTTCCTTGCTGAGATATCTTCTTTAGTGGAAATTAAATAACATACAGTTGCCCCTGTCTACAAGGCTCATTACTGTCTGTCAGTTCTGACCATTATATCCACTTAAAATACCACAGGGAGAGCTTATTGGGATTCTTCTGATATACTATTCCTCCAAAAGTCAATCAAAAACCAATCTAGTGCACTTAGGGCTTTTACTGCTTTGCTGAAGACAATCTCCCAGTATCGGCTAATCTGCACAGTCTGCTCCGATAGCACAACGATTTTTAAGGGCATGTGAGAAGAGATTACCTACCTGTTTGTAAATGAGAATAACGGCTCACTTTCAGTGGGTTGTGGGTGTACGAGCAGAGGTGACAAATGCAATTACTCCTCCTTCTCCAACTGGAGGGGGAAAAAAAACCCCAAGCGGAACGTGCTTATTTGGACTGCGTCATAAAGTCAGCAGAGAGTTGCTTGGTGGGAGGAAATCATCAGCGGGATCGTTGGTCGGGGAGGTGAATGGCAGGCAATGGAGCCGAGTTATTTCCCCGAGGTGCTGGTATGCGAAGCAGACTCCAGCGTGGGAGAGGAAAGGTTTGTTTTCAGGGCAGCTAATAGTCCCGAAGGGTCCCGCGGCCCTGTGCATCGCTTTGCTCTGTGGTACAGGCAGGGCAACGGGGAAACCGAGGCACAGCTGCGCTGCAGGGTTTATGGAGAGTTACAGCCTGCAAGAGCAGGGGGGCAGGGGCAAGCTCCAGAGCAGGCTGCGCGCAACGCTTCCTGCAGATGGAGGGATGGATGGACGGATGGACAGGCACGGCACTGCCCAGTTAGAGTGCCAGAAGTGTTAAGAAAATACTATGTCCCTAAAGAGGGTCTGTGTGCTCCTAGAACATTTCTCAGGGGTGGAGCAGCATCCTCCGCATCACAAAGATGGGGAAACTGAGGCACAAAACACTTCAGCAGTTAGCACAGATAGTTTACAGTAAACCAAAGAACTGAGTAGAGGTATCCTTGCTCCCTGTCCTGCTTTAATGAAAAAGATGTCCCTTTGCTCCCTCATTTTAAAAGTAAGTTTCATTTCTACATTTTTCAAGACATGCAGTGTCTCTGAGGGTTGTTGTACTGGAAGTCTCAGTCTGGCTTCCCGATGCCACAGAAAGCCTCTGTGCGTCCTCCCACCATCCATAACCCCGGTACTCGCTGCACTGCCGGTGCTCTCACCCGCCCCGCTGGGCTCGCTGCCTTTGAGGAGAGACAGCCCGTGCTCTGCGTCCTTTCCCTTCTTGCCCTCTCATAAAGCCAGAGCCCTCCTTCTGTGCCAAAACTCCCAACTCAAGTGTCAATTTATGCATATTTCATGCATAATTGAGGTATCCTCTGCACAGTGGCCTTCACAAACTCCTTAGGGCTCCCTGGGGTTCAGGTACGCTCCTCCCTGCTGTACTCCATGCCAGACAGTTTTTTTGATCAGGCTGGACAATGACAGACACTTCTTCCTTTCCTGAACCCCGTTACGACAATTTTCATGCCACGCTGTGCATTTACTCTGTTAGCACATTGAGTGCTCTTTGAATGGCCTAGGGGTTGTGTGTTAGGGAGCTGGACACTTGCTATGATGTTCCAGGACCCCATTTTTAATATCCAGGGCTTAATCTCCCAGTTTCTGTTTCTCTTTCCCTTAGGTGAATTTAGAATTACTCTCTGTTAACTCAAGCTGGAGTTTCCTTGCCTAAGGGGTATAAATTCCTTCATTGCTTGCAGAGATGGGGTCCATGAGTTTTGTGGTTTAACCCCAGCTGGCAACTATGTGCCATGCAGCGGCTTACTCACTCCCCCCCGCTCTCCCCAGTGGGATCGGGAGGAGAATCGGAAAGAAAGGGGAACTCGTGGGTTGAGATAAAGACAGTTTACTAAGACAGCAAAGGAAATAATAATAACGAACTTGGAATAGCAATTTCCCAAGCAGCAATCTCGGAACTCAAGTTCCTGAGAGCCAGCGAGGGAATGAACAGCCGAATGAATGAATGAATGAAAGCGAAACGAACCTGGCCCACCAGCTGACCCCCACTTATATACTGGGCATGACGTTTATGGTATGGAATACTTCCTTTGGCCAGCCTGGGTCAACTACTGGCTATACCCCTCCCAGCTTTTCGCACCTGCACGTTAGCAAAACCTGGGAAGCTGAAAAAAGTCCTTAATCTCTTAGCAACAACTAGTAACATCAATCTATTATCAACATTCTTGACATACCAAATCCCATACTAAATCCAAAACACAGTAGCTGCTGGGAGGAAAATTAGCTCCATCCCAGCCGAAACCAGGACGAGACCACGCGATACTCTGAGACTAGAGAGGGATAGACTCACCTTACCCGCTCCTTGCTTTCCCCAGAGGTTTGTTGAGCAATATTTCTTTTTTATGCTTTAACTATCAGTCTGAACATTAAGCTACTTGTTTCTCTAATTCCATTCTGGACATATTCTTGTAAAACCTCGTACATCATAATACAAAGATACTAAATGCACAGTCTTTTGTGATATTTACGTGCAACACTATTCTGGAAGCGCAAGAAAGCAGTCATTGTACCACAGATGGTTAAATAAGAAATGGGGTTCTTAATTTGAATAACACCTTTCAGCTCTTGTAGAGATTTGCACTTCCAGGCCTGTGCTCTGGGATGCACCGTCGCAGCAGTCCTGGCAGCAGCTGCGGGTGAACAGATGCAGCCCGGTGTGCACTTGCAGTTCGTCGCTGAGGCTCTGTTGCCTTCAGTGGAGACAACAGAGCAGCGGTGGTTCCTCCCTTCCTCCCCAGCCGGGAGGAGAGTCTGCCTCTGAAGCTAGCAAAGGGGGAGACGGAATCACTCCTGTCCTGCTGATTACTCAGAAGTAGAGGCTGACTTTTTACGCTTGCGATTTTGCACGTCCCTGCACAGACACAGCGTCTGACAGCATGGCGGAGCTTGATGTGTTTGTTCTCAGCTCCCTTGGACACAGAGGAGTGTGTTCCCCTCTTCTCCCTCTGTTTTATGAATGAGGAGTGGAGCAGACATGCTAAAGCTCAGCCTGACTGTCTTGCCCACAGCCATCAAAGAAATCCACAGTCGAGAAAGGAGCCTGTCACCAAGTATTTCTCCCGCATGCAGAGGAGCTCAGCGGCATGGCGATGGCCAACAGGGCCTCTGCAAGCACCAGGGAGGCCCCGGCTGGTCTGGGGGAGCATCCTCCTGCCTGGGCAGCCCCACGCTCCGGAGGCAGGGCGATCCCCCGGCCCAAGCCTGCTCCACAGCCATGCTCACAGGTCAGCCACCTGGAGCTCGTGTCCCCATTGCTCTCATGCTGGTCCCTCCGTCTGGGATAGATAATGACCTCATTATCTCCTTTCTACCATCTTAAGCACTTGCTGCAGAGGAAAGCAATCCCACTGCTCTGTGCATGATGTAGCGAAGTCCAGATGCTGTAAATGCTTAACTAGGCTTAACTGGGTAGTTACATGTTGGGTTTGAACTGCTAAAGCCTGTATTTGCAGTTGAAAACTAAAATAGTGTAAAAATTGTAAAAAGTGACTCATAAAATGACTAACATGACATCTAGATAGACTTCAGGAGACATTTTTTACCCTTTTCATACCCAATCACAGATTAATTCATCAGTTTGATAAAATAAAAAGTAATTAATATATTTCTGTCATGTATCTCCTTGCAGTCAGAATGATAAAATATTCACAAGAGAGGTGGCTTGGAAACATGAATTTGATGAAGATGATTTAAAAAGAAAGAAACTTTAATTAAAGTCTAGAAAGGTCATTGAGTCCTACCATCAGATAATGGTGAAATTATAAAACAGATGGCAAATGTCCCCAAGAAGAAGAGAAGCAGTGGTCTGGAAAAAAAGAAAGTGATACTGTTAACAAAGTAAAACTGCACTTAGCAGAGGCATTGCTCTAACAGCCTGGAGAGCCCGGAGAAGCGGACAGACAATTTGGACTTGCAGAACTAGACTTTTTGACTGCTATCAAAAAAATTAAACTTTTGGAGAAGAACATTGTATTTAGGTTTGTCTCAGTCATTTCACTGATTTCTTTTTTCAGGTGCATTGTGGTAGAGGAAGACCCTCTGGTGCCTCCAGAGATAGTAAACCTGAGTTGATTCTGTGATTCTGTGATCTGAAGCCTCATTCTTGAAGCAAGCTAGAGGTGAGGACCAGCTGACCCTGCTATTCCTGGATAACTGTTCAGAGCTGAAACTTGGAGTCAAAAGGTCCTGTTGGCAACAGACATCTGTGTGTCTTAATCCCACTGGCTGAATGAGCTGTGTGTGTTTGGGAAGAGCTGTGGACTGGATTGTGGTGTGGTCATCCCAGGGTTAGACTTCCATTGTATTGGAACCTGTAAACATACATAGAGCATTTCTGTGCTCTTGCTATGACCATTTAATCCAGCTACAGCTGGAAATGTAAACAGTAAAGATGGAGTGGCAGAAGTTTTAAATCGTAGGAGCTGGTTTGTCACATGGCTCATAGCTTCACGGGAACTCATCACTAGGTGTTTCCGAAAGGGATGGAGAAACACCTGGAAGAGAGTCCATTGGAGTTTATTAACATCAAAGATGCTGGTTTTGGCTCAGGAAGTTTTCAAATTGCAAATCTTAGGAGCTAGGAGAGCTATCTGAGGAGGTGTCACTCTATACTTGCCCCATCCTCCTACTCTTCTGTAGGTGTCTGCTGTTGGCTGACTGATGTTTGAGACAGGACAGCAGGTGAGATAGACCCATGGTCTAACCCAATATGGCTATTCTTACAATCTTATTGTTATGTTTTCAGCTAGGTTAAAGCTACCCGTGTCCACATGTCTGTGATTCCTCTCCAACCCCAGGGCCTTAATGATGGCCTCAAATCACAGGAGCAAAGGCTAGAAGGAACTGCAGGAGCTCATCTGTCCACTCGCTTGGCCCTTCGCAGGGTCACCTCGGCCTGACTTGTTCCTGGCAGATGTGTCTCTCTGTCCCGAGAAATCAGGACCATCTCTCCAAGGGCTTTCATTAGTGCTTTGTTGTCCTGAGCATTAGGAGGTATTTCATACTGTCAGGCCTAAACCATCATGCTACAGTCTTAATCTATCCTCTTTATTCTGTCCCCAGGGGGCATGAAGACCAGGGCATGACACTTCCAACTAACCTTCGCCTGTAACCAGAAACCTTTAGTTTTTGGAAGACCATGGTCAGAGACAAGAATAGGAAAACCAAGCAGATGAGGAAGCCATGGGATCGTAGTGAATGCATCATTTTTGGTCCAAGAAGTCGAGATGTCCAGCTTGTCCCATGGCTTAGCTGTTATATTCCATGTTGTAGGACTGTGTGACCTGTTGTAATGCAGTATTTGTGGGGAGGAATTGTGTAGCATCTGTGGGAACACGGTGCTATCAAGGTTCTATACCCTTTCTGTCTATTTTGAGGAAAATAAGGAGGTTTTGAAACAACCCTGAAAACCTGGAGTATTTTTAGTTGCCTTATCCACATCACTGTCATTACTGTCCTGTTCCGTGTGGGCTGCTACATGCTGCTTCCCCAGAAATCCCACTGCTGCTCACAGAGCGTCGTTCAGGTCTCAGTGTTAGGGAAGGCCAGGCTCAGGGTTCCTCATGCAACCCTAATTTACCGTGATCTCATCTTCACTTACCCTGTCACAGTCTATTTTTTCTACTAAAGCCTGTCTCAGTTAACGCAGTGAAGGGATGACGCTCACTTACTGAGCGGCTATTGGAGACGCTTTGCTCCTTATGGGTCCATGCACAGCCCCAGGCGCGACCTATTGTGCTCGCTTTAAGCCCTCTTGGGTTTGTCTTGTGCCCGTTGCTGCCAGGTGAGTGAATGGAGGGCTGAAGAGATATTAAGAGCAAAGGTTCGCAAAGAGGCTGAGCACCCGCCCGCAGTGTACCTGGTTTGTCGGAGCACCTCACCTCCTACAGCACCGCATGTCCTGTGGCACCCAGGAGGGTTCAGCCCTCATCGCCAGCACACCTCTGGGGACTGAGTCACGCTGAGCACGTCGTGAGCGGCGGGAGAGGGAAGTGGGGGGATCACACGGTCATTCCCAGCTAAACCAAATGGATTTCTCTTCTCTTCCCAGCCTTTATGCACCTTCTAACCTTGCAGACAGAGACGGCAGTAAATGCTCTCCTTTGCTGCCCAGCATTGACTCACATCACAAGCACGTTCGTTATCGCGAGGCAGTGCCATTGTGGAAGAAATGTCAAGTTTCTACGTAATGAAACATGACAACACAATACATATACACACCAAATGACTTCCCAGGTCCTCATGCTTCACAAACCAAACAGTAGGGCTCTTTGCGAAGGAATCTCATTGATTTCAGCAGAGGACAGGCTTCTCTCATAATCTGAGTCAGCCTTGATGTTGCTGGCTATCAAACAGCATCCTTGGCGTCTGTCTCAGGCTCTCAGCAGGGATATGTGCAATTTGAAGTGATGGTCTCAGACATTTAAATCACAGATCCTTGTCCCACATCGTAGATAAAAGCAGGTGAGGACAGGCAAAACTAAGCTGTGACACGTGCTAGCTGGCAGGGTGGGCTGAGGGAGACAAACCAGGTTTTGCCCCCAGTTATCCGCCCCACTCTTCTGCCCGGTGTGACCCCTCCTGAAGCTGGGCTGGCTGACCAGGGTGTTCGTCCCTGAGCAGCCATACTTTTCAGGGACTTCTTTAATATTTAAAAGCATTAACAAACATAAGCAGCAATTTTCAAGGATATCATGGACTGTAAACTGGCAGATGAGCCCTACGCCCCATGCAGGAGTCCTGCTAACTGTGGCTGGGTGGGCAGCACGAGTGGGTACGTGTACCTCCACCACTGCAGCGAAATTGGTCTGTGAACCTCAGCTGGGGTCTGGTTCATAAAATGGTCTTCAAATGTCACCAGTCGAGCCCTGTATCCTCTGACCCAGTGCCCACTCTCCTTTTCAGTCATCTCTGTGCTTCAACATTGCCTCTTCATCCTAGTAAACTCCAAGACCAAACCGATTTTAATGTACAGTGCTTTATTTGTATAGCTCATGCATGAAAGATCAAAGGTGGGCTAATAGGGCTGCTCTTTTCCCTAACATCTTCAGCATCCCTTTGGCTAGTTGAGATATTAAAGACGGATGACAGCAAAGACCAAACTCTCTCGGTTATCTTTTGGGCGCACGTTGGATGAACTGAGGCAGACAGAAAACAGATCTACATGCCTCTCTCTTTTTTCTTTTTGAAAGAAAATCCTGTGCCTAAGGAATAGGGATCTAACACATCAGAGTTTGACCATTTTTTTTTGTTTTCTATAGCAATTAGTTGAGTTGCTTTTGCTTTGTCTTTTATCTGTTATCGCATGTCTACTATGTTTTCCAGAAAGTTTCTTTGATTTACAGTGCATTATAGATTCTAAAGGAAATAACTCTCCTTCCTTTTGCCTATTTAAATTGGTTAATGTGTTTAAACATTTTCTCCTCCTGCCAAAGGCAGTATAAAAGAAGAGCTTTTGCAGTAGCGTCCTTGGGGCAACTCACTGCTTTCATGTGCGTACCCAAGTTTACACAGTTTCCCTCCATCACTTATAACGTTCCATCATCAGAAATGGGGTGATTTAGGTATACTTCTTTGCGAAAAGATAATTTGAAGGCCGTTGCTCAAGGGATCTTTTTGTCATTTTAACCCATGGCTAATGCTCTTAAAACAAAACCAAACAAAACTTACTGTTATATTATTGAAATGTAAAATCAAACTCTTATTTCAAAATTAGAGCTAAGGAGGTTGTGCCAGAAGTTTTGAGATTTTGAGGAAAAAATGTTGGAAATGAGCGCCGTTTTGCAAATTGACCGCCTTGATCTGACTGAGGGAATGGAAACATCATAATTCGAATATTTCAGAACACTCCAAGTGGACTTTAACTTTTTCAAAGTGTAAAACGATTGTTTCACCGTAAATGAGCTACAAATACTGTTTATGACAGATACCCAAAGAAAGTATAGGGGGACACCCTCCGCAGGTGTTGATACCTGCAGCACAGTTTCTCAGTGGTGTTCAAGCGATTCACCTCCAGCAGAGCAGGAGAATGTCGCAGTATTTCTCCCGGGTGGGGGGGAGGGGGGGGGTGTCAGTCCCCGTCCCCCCAAAGGCCATTTGCATCCTAAAGTGACTGGTTTCAGCTGGGTCCGGTCTCAATCAAAAGGCATTTGTGAGCACCCTGCATTAACATATGTGCATGCCTGGAGAGAGAGCTGAGCTGGCAGTTTGCATGTCCATGCGCCAAGGTAGGCAGAAAGGCTTCACGCTGAGGGCTGCAAACACCTGCCCAGGTAGAAACGATCAGCTTATCCTTAGTAGCTGAATGATTTGCTAATGGCTTCCAAGCACAGGGGATGCCTGCACCTGGCCACCCAACTGCATATCTGCATTTCCAAAGAGAGGAGAGCTCTCCCTAGCCCAGAGGGAAAATTGGTGAAATTGCCTCCTGTTGCAGGGGGGTCAATGAGTCCTTGATGCAACGATTAAAGGGAGCTTTGAATTTAAGGAGGAGAAGCAACAGGTTGTACCAACCCTGATTTTTTTTTCTTTTTTCCTGTGCATACAAACTGAGAATGCAGAAAGGGCAGCCTGTGAGCAAGCCCCTGGTGAGGTAAGTGTCTCCAGACTGTTGACTCACCACGGTGGAGGGAGTTTCCTGTTGGTTTTGCCCTTGCAACAACCATATAAAATACCCTTTTCTTTCCTTTCTATGATGGATGTCTTTACGAACCTTTGAAATGTTATGGCCCACTTTGGATTTTTTTTTTTTTTTTTTTTTTTTTTTTTTTGTGTGTGTAAGGCTTTAGCTTAACCTGGTTTGTGTTAAATGTGATTTCAAAGTGATGGCCTAAAATCAGGGTATTCGTTTCTATGGCGTGGTGAAGTCTCACACTGTGCACGAACCCAGTCTGGCAGTGCTCTGAACCCAGCATATTTGGAGAAACACGCAGGTGAGCTTTTAGGCAGCAGCAGCAGAGCATGTTTGAATCCTAAGGGGTTTGACTAAGTCTTCAACAGGGGTACAGATAGATGCATACAAACAGAGAAAAGTGGATCAAATGTAATCATTGTCACACATACACACAGCATATGCCAAATAAATACCAAGTAAATACACTTATGTCCACAAACACTGTCGTATATTGCCAAAAGAAGCAATGCATTTATATCTTGATATATGGGATGTATAGCTATGTCATTACAATGTACTTACCACCAGCTGGATGTGATAGATAGCCATATAAGTACATCTTGTTTATTAACTCATACTTATGGTATAGGGCCATATAAACGCAATGTATTCATAGCCACATAAAATCTCTCCTACTTATCAGCTCATCATCTCACTTCCTATCTCAGCAGAAAATGTCTTCTTTCTTACTGAATCTTCTTGGCTCACGCGTCTTATTTAGATGAATGATTCTGCCCTTTAGCTTCCCAGATGCAATGTGGGGATAGCGCTTGTACGAAAATGCTTGGCATAAAGCAGATCACAGAAAACAAGGCCGGCAGCGTCTTTGTGAAGTTATGTTGTTGATTCCCTGGCTATGAGCAAGGACTGGCAATGCCTATGTCATACTTGTGGAAATTTCATTACTACCCTGACAACTGTGCCAAAGAGGAGAGGAGCAGAGCTAGCCCGGACCCATCCCACCACTCCCAGTGAGGGAGCAGGGCAGGCTGCGGGGGGAACCCCAAGCCCAGGGCATCAGGCACCTCTCTCTGTGCCCGCAACTGCAAGACAGCAGTGTCAAAGGGTGCCTAGCAGTCTGGGTTTGCTCTTTATTTTGATCTCTCCTTGCTTCTGGTAGTGCCTAGGGTGCCTGAAGGACAGCTTGTCTACACCTGTACATGGAGATGTACTGAAGCGTTATTTTTTTATTGCAACAGCAAGCCAAGAAAGTGTTAACGCTGAAGGCTGTGTGACAGCAGGAGATTCGATGTAGTTCACAGTAACCTTTTAAAATCGGTTTCTGTTTTGAAGACCTTTCTGAAGTTGGGTTGAGGCTAACATCCCCATTTTGTAGTGGGGAAACTGAGGCACGGGAGCTTGCTAAGGTCTCGGACCAGGTCCAATAACAGAGTTAGAATTAAAGTTTCTGAGTCACTGTACTACCAAATAAACAGCGTACAGAATAGCTGATTCAGATGAAAGATGCTTGTCTACTTTATTGATTTACACAATCGTCTGTGACCCTGATGCTGTAGGACAGATGATGCTATTACTACCTCATAGTAAGGAGATATTACAAAGGCTTTGTCAGGCTCATTTTGGTCTGATCCCTTACTCAGGAGCATCCAAGCCAGAAGTAATTAATAATTTGTTCCTCCTAGGCAAATTACCATTAAAATCTTTTCATCTTGCTCTTTCCCATGAGGAGTTGTGGATACGCAGTGTATTTCTTAGAAAAGCTGTTTTGAAGCATTTTCAGAGAATTTAATCCCTTCCACCCCTTCTTTAACCTGCTTTCCTAAAGGAATGAGGCACATCATACAGTTGCAGGAGGTATCCACCTGTAGTCTCTCCATCTTCCCCTTGACCTTTAATAAGGGTGAGCCCCTCAGCTGATTCCAACTACAGCTGACAGAGGGACAGAGATCTCAAAGATACTGAACTTGGGAGTTTTGTGAAACTGGCAGCAGGAGGAAGCCCGAGGGGGGCCACCACCGGAGACTCCAGCATGACCTTCCGAGGTGTGGGCAGAGCTGGGTGGTAGATAGGGGAGCACCTGGATCATCGCGGGTGTGGAAGAGGATGTGGGCTGCTGCAAAGGGATAAACCAAAACCTAGGGCACCCAAGAAAACTAACCAGCAGTAGTTCTACTCTCTTGGACTACTTTGTTCCCTCTCTCAACTCTCCTGTGGAACCTCTCTGGGAATCATGAAATCCAGTTGCCTGAGGAAGGGGGCGGGGAATGCCAAACAAGCCAGAAACCTGCTCTAAGTTTCTTGCCATCTTATTGAGACTTGCCGTACCACGTTGGAGGAATGGGGATGTGGATCAAAAACTGCATGCTCTGAGGACTCGGGATTTTCCTTCCCAGTGATGTCATGTCTCTTCCATGATGCAAATCACTGGGACTTTGCTGGCTTCAACAGAGCTATGTCAGCTTCCTCTGGGTGAGGACCTGGCCTTGCATCTTCAGCCCAGAGGGCTCACGTGATACTGGCTGCTAACTCTCTCACTGGCCCAGGACTGATTGTGTCTCTTGTGAAGGGGCCACCTGGAGAAGTGAGATAACATGACACACACCCCAGCTACATGGAGTCATGGTCCCATATGAGATGGTCGGGTGTGCAAATGTCTATCTTGTCCCACCTTACGTCCAGGACCATGCTTTCCTGTGAGACAGTGAAGTGGCTAACTCTCAGCACATGCAGGCTATCCACTCCTGGAAGGAGGTGGGCAATTGCTTGTGGGTCACACAGTGGTTTGGTTTTGTTTAAAAATAGGAGGAGCAGCAGGGAAAGTCTGTCGGTCAGACCCTCCATCCTGGGCTGTTCCCTGAGCAGTGTAGGAAGGCTTTCAGTAATGAAAGCCCTAGGTGACTCTGGAAAGAGCATGGTGCAGCTGAGATGACCTGGGCTCATAAGGAAACGTGGGGGAGCTTGCAGCTCATCCCATGGTTGCTACAGCACGTGCATGGTGCATTACTCGGTGTTGAGAAGCTAATGGTCCCGGAGAGAAGCTGATACGTCTGCTGAGCAAAGCTGCAGTGCTCTTAAATGACTGGTGAAGCAATGAGGTGCTGCTTGAATTACACCGACTTGGCCTCCTAATTTTGCCTGCTTTTCTTTTTTCACCCAGTGCACTCCTGTGACATGAAAGCCCAGTAAGTGATACTCGGCTGCTATCATCAGCTCTGTTTTAATGTGGACTTTTCTGAAGGGGGGAAAAAAAAAAGAGCTTCTTCCAAGGTCATTAGCTGACAATTGCAGCCTGTTTGAAAATTGCTGGCACTCTCTGCTGATTCGTCTACCAGACCTGTTCATTTGTTAATTTGATGCCATTAGGTAACTGGCACATCTCTGCTGCAGACAGAATAAGGCAAGGACTGAGGATGCTGTTTTGGTCTTTTTCTTTGGACGCTTTGAGAGGACCTGATGAAGTGCAAGGGTGCTCTGTGCCTGCCAGGGGGGACCGTCCTCAGAAGCAGTAGGACACCGGGTGCCACCCCTCCCGGGTGGTACACAACCTGGACTCTGGGGTGAAGAGGGTAGGCTGAATGAATAAATTGCTTTAGGTTGAATGAATAG
The DNA here is from genome assembly GCA_009819775.1 of Phoenicopterus ruber ruber. Classification (NCBI taxonomy): domain Eukaryota; kingdom Metazoa; phylum Chordata; class Aves; order Phoenicopteriformes; family Phoenicopteridae; genus Phoenicopterus; species Phoenicopterus ruber. Next base: position 9,532,073 of record CM020219.1, read on the forward strand.
CTCAACCTTACAGCAATTATTGTAATTACTTAGGTTGGTCCCAAATTGACTGTTTTGGATTTGCGAAGTGAAAGAAAAAAGATGTTTCAGGGTTAAATGAATGCTTTATTTGACAAAAAGAATCCATTATTTATGAGTCCTGTACATACGAGCGAGAGGTTGGACCCGAAGAGCAGGAACCAATACCTGCCATGACCCTTTCCTTTCCTTTTGTCACACAGCTCCTTGGTTATGAGACCACAACCTGGGACGAGGACTTGGGCCTCAGTCATCGACCCTCCAGGAGGGTGCCTTGGGCATGGGCGGCCATCCACCTCCCCTGCGGTTCGCGTGAAAAATGAACGGACGGAGGGGAGAAGGGGCAGATCGGCTCTGCTCTCAGCCTGGTGAGGCCAAGCCCAGGAGGGAAACACAGATCCCAGTATACAGGGATACCGTGCTGTGCCCACCCCTGGATATGCCCTATGCTTGGATGGTTAGGCTATTTTTGGAGGAAAAAGACCTTGAATTCAACAGGGATGGGTTTTGAACTGAGATTAAAGCCTGAGATGCTGCAACAGAAGAGACATCAGCTGTGTCTCTCAATCTGTGAAAGGTGCCAAATGCCCTGAAAGTATTTATACATTTAAGAGTACTCAGTGAGTGCAACCCAAACTGTTTCAGGTTGGCTGAAACAAGATCTTTTAGCAGCTTCACTGTATGCTTTAAAAAAAATTGCTCTTCCCTGTATCAGATCTGCCTCCTCCAGCCTGTTGCACTGCAGTGCCAAGCAGAAATGCAGCCCATCTGCAAACTGGTGTTACTGGCTGATGGTATCTCTGTGTTAGGGACCTGCTTTTTTGGCAAACAGCAGCCATAATTTCTTTGGTGTAGAGAAGGAAAATTAATTAGCTCAGTTGGGCTGCTGGGTCCTGCCAGGAAAAGGCCCAGTTTCAACTCCCTGTGCTGTCCCGAGTGTACGGGGAACTTGTGTCATGGTCAGAGCCTGTTGTCCCCCACTATCCAGCAGCTCTGCCTCACTCTGATACTGGTCCCTTAATTCTATGTCCTACGAACAGCCCTAGGACCCAGTACTATGTTGATCATCCCATGGGGCTGCTCACCAGCCCCCTTGTATCCTTCTCTTTTATCCTTCATTTGCAGCCTTCCCTTGTATCCTTCATCTCAAAGAGACCAGGAACATCTCAAACTCAAAACTTATTGCCTTAAAAGCACCTGCTGTTTTCCAAAGAGTGTGTTTGAATCCTGCGGTTTACTGCCACGCACGTGAATTGTTGCTGCCCCTGCAACAGCAGCAGAGTATGAGATGAAGGGCTGCATCCAGGTGCGGGAGTGCAAACCTCTCCTTCATTTTCGTGAAGGGTCTTACTGATGGCAGCATGAGCAGAAAAGGGTGTCTTGTCAGCAAGACCAATGGTAATAACTTAAAAATCCAACTTTAGAGCAGTTTTGCTGCTTTTAAATTAGGTAGAAGAATTATCCCTGTTGTTACAGGTCATTCTCAGTTCCTGGCTCTCGCTGGCCGAACTTTGCTACCTAACACTGGCGCTTTTTTTACCCCATGCACCTAAGAAAACACTATTTTTTTGTGTGATCTAGGTATTGGGCACAGCGATTGAAGCAGATCCCAGGAGCACTGTGCCAGAGTGGGAAGTGAAGGGGACCCTGGATCCTACCTTAGACCTGCCCTTGTGTCAGGGCTAAGTCCAGGTCCATGTTCAGAAAGCTGGGAGTGAGGAACTGGTCGAGCGCACATGGGGAGGACCTGGTTTTGAGTGGGCAACCTGTGTTTTGGTGATGTTGAAGGAAAACAAGCAAAAGCCCCTGTAATTCTCCCTAGACTGAGGCTTTCGCCATCCCAGCTATGTTAGTCACAAATCACACCTCAGCGTGCCCGACAACCACAGCTAAGCTGGAAAAACCTTGTCATCTTGACCCGGCGTCAGGAGCCGGAGGATTTAGCAGGCTCTTCCTTGCTGTGTTTTGAGAATTTCTAAAGAAAACACTTTCCTTCCGTGGGTGATTTCACAAGTTGGGAGAAAAGCAGCTGTTGGTGGTTCACAGCTCAGATTTCCTTGAGAAGTGTAAAGTCTCAGCTGGACACCACGATGATAGATTTTATAGACTCCCCCCCCTCCCTCCACATCCACCAGGCAGCTAAACCCAACAGTAAGCTACAGTGCGTTTCTCTGTGTTTAACTTCTCCTTGAGATAATCCATTTGCCTCTGTTCTTTGAAAACTTACTGAATAAGCCACTTGTTTCACACTGGTGGGGAAATAACACTTTGGGGGCCCCTTTTGTGCCTGTCTTATGTATAACAGAAGCGTGGAGTTTTATAAAGTCTAATAAATACCCAGCTCTGCCAGATGTTAGCTTTCCCTTTTTCTTTTCTCTTTTTTCTTTTTTTTTTCCCCTACTAGAAAGGAGGTCAGAATTTGAGTTCCAGACTTTAGCTGACTGCGAATAAAATGGGACTGTTTCTAAGAGACATGTTGTGACAGTGTAAATTAGCACATTTTAGATGGTGTTAAATATAGAAATGCCACTTAAGAGGGGACGCATTTTGTTCGGCGTCTGATATTTGTCTCGTCAAGACATCCTTGTGAGATGGTGTCTGTTTATTATCTTCCCGCCTTTTTACTCTTATTATTCTGCTCTGTCTGCTGACAACGGTCATGAAGAAGCTATAGTCTTTTCTGTGCTTCATGGTGCTTGAGAGACGGGGACAGGTCATTGCACAGCCCGTGGGGGCTGACTCCAAATTGAAGGTGAGGAAGAAAAACATTTCCCTTACACTGGACCACACAAAATTCACTGGAGTGGACAGTTCTGAAGTTTTTTCCAGTTATTTTGACTAAATCTAGCTCATTGATGGCTCTATTTCCTTCTCCCATTGGAAGAGCATGTGTTTGGTCTCATTTATAAAATTAAAAAGTGCCATTTTCTTTATGGTCTCTGCTTTCTGCCGCTTCTCAAGAGCGGTAATTGCATGGAAACTTGCATGGTTTATACCTAAAGGAATCTTAATTTTAATACATACAAAATTACACCTATTTAAGCCTCATTTAGTTAGAAGCAGTGCAGTTTTCCATCAAATGCCTCTCCAAACAGAAGCTGGTTTTGCACTTAAAGTGGATTCTCAGTTGTAACTTTATCTTCTCCACCTTGGTCTCAGCTCCATTAAACTTAATCACCATCATATACTATTACCCGTTCAGTTAATGAAAAATAGTTTTCTCCAAAGGTAAAGTGTTATAATTAAGGGCTCCGTATAGCCACAATAGCTTTTGTGCCTTCAAGCTTTTTTCATTTTTAAAATTGGTTCATTCTGCGCAGAGCGAAAGGCCAGAAATGCTTATGAGACAAAATAATTCTGTGCAAATGACGAGAAAAATAATCACGTAGGATTACACGGCCACAGATAAAATTTTGCAACAGGCTCTTGTCCTTGCCATGGATCATCAGACAGATCTGATAAAACTCCTAAGTAGGCCAGTGTTGCCCAGTAAGTTAATAGCAGTGTTGCTTCTATTCAGAATGATACCAGGCTGCTTCTAAAGCAGTAATGAGACTTATGAACGATGGGGTGTGTGGTCTGGCCGGAGAGCCCAGCCCGGGGAGGAGAACAGGTCCATCCCTCCATCCGCAGGGCCTGGGGGCATGCCAGCGGTTCAGAGAAGTGGCGGTTCAGGCCCAACTGAGCTAAAGGGAAATAATTTCTTTGAATATTCACAATATCAATTTGTTTTGTCAAAATTACTGTTTTTTTGCCTATGCACTGAATTAATTTTATATTCTCTTCCTCATCCCCTAAATTAAAAAGTTGTGCATGGAAAATTCCTTATCCGTGCTAACAAAAATACGTTCTTGTGTATGTTCTTATGATGCGCATCCAGCTATATAAATATAGATGATTTGTAGCTATACACAAATAAAGCGGGATTTTCAAAAGCAATCTAACTACTCCCAGCCTAAACTACTTGGAGTAAAAGCAGGGAGAGTTTATAATTAAATTCACCGGGAGCTGTGCTAGTCCCCTGCTGAGTGCTTTTAAACATTCTTCTCCTTAGACTCTACTGGGAGAGAAGTATACTGTATTTATAGCCATCTTGTTTCAATATAAACATGTCAAACTGTAAATCTCAGACACAGAGATGGGCTAAAGCTGAAAAATTCAAATCCAGATTTCCAATGTTCTCTATTTCAGATCAGCTCCATTGTGGGCTTTGGGTTTGAGGATCTGGGGCTGGTTTCTCGTTTTGGTCCAGCTTCCTTCCTCGCGTTCGGAGACGGCTGGCTCTCGGACCCCATGTCCCACCGAGCTCTGGTTATACTGCGTGTACTGAATTAGCTCCTGATTTCTCTCAACTCCAAGGTGCTTTCCTGGAGTGAAACGCCCCTTGTGCTTCAGCACGTACGTCCCTGATAACCTTGCTCCTGTTCAGAAGATGATTACGCATTTCCTCTATAATGGGAGCAACGTGTACCTGTCTTTGGTTTCACATTTTTGTTCCGCATGTCCTTGTGTCTTTCCTTCCATGCCCTCTGCAGAAAAGAGTCTAATAATACAACAGCAACAACAAAAATAGCATCGTGGTTATTAGTGTTGGACAGGTTTCTTGCTGGGAACCGATCAGTCTGGGCCGTGTGCTGCGGGACAGGGAGCTTCTCCTGCCTCCTCGGGCTCCTCCGATGGGAGGTGGAGGTTGGAGAAACACAGAGCAAAACCCCATGAACTTCGGCTAATTTGGGAAATGACAGCAGCGATTGGTGTGCTGACAATCTCAAGCTTGTTTAAGCGGTAGATCCGAGGGAGAAAGGGGGGGAAAAGAAAATGTTTCCATAACGACTGACACGTGAAAGCTGTTAACGTTCCCACGCGGTGCCGTCGTGTGTTCACGGCACACGCGTCTCCTGAAAAGGTGTGTGTGCTCTGCAGATGTTTTCTCGGAGCGGGAGATGTCCTAATAAGCAGGTACATTGTTCCACATGTTTAATCATGAATGGCAGTGAATGGCTGCTTCAATTCTCCTGCCCCTTTTTTCTTCCCTCTTGACCTTTTCCTTTCCTAGCCTGTCACAAATGAAGAATGATTATTAACAGAAATAAAAAAAATTAAAGAAAAAAAGAAAGTAAGAAGATTATGCTTGAGGGAGAAGGGGGACTTGGGAACATAAAGGAGAGTGGAAGTGTGTTATGTAGCATTTGTTTTCTCTGCTGCCATTTTATTGCTTTTCTGGGAGCCCTGCCAGAAAAATGGCGAGTAGCACTTTAATTAAAGAAGGCTCTGTGTGCACTCCAGCTGTTCCTCATGTGACCGGCCTGTCTATGGGCAAAGCAAAGGATGCTCCCGCCAGCTCGCCCAAATCAACGCTAACCTAATTCCCGACCACACACTGTCAAGCGTTCGTGCAAACCTGCAGCATTTAGGGCACTGTCTGCGAGCCAGACGCTCGGCGCCCCGTCCTGTTCCTGGTATCCTCACGTATCTGAAGGCGGAATCTGGCAGCGGGATTGCCGGGGGTGCAGGAGTGCGTGGCGGGAGGTGGGGCTTCACTTAAAACATTTTCTCAGCCTGTGGCAATATTCGTTACCCATAAACAGACCATGCTGCCTGGAAGGAAGGGCATTTTGGGGTTGGTGGTGGAAGATTAGGCCCCCACTGAAGTTTCTGGGAAAGCAGAAATTGGCTGTGAATGAGTATGACTAATTTTTCAGCAGTAACCTAGATCTGAGATGCCCTAGGCTCAGGGAAGACCAGTGCATTGTGGTTGTTTTTTGCTGGATTTTAAGAAAAACAAATTCAGCTGGAAAAGGAGAGGCCAGCTATACCAATGCACCTAAGCTGAAAATCCAGCTGTGTGTCTGGAAGGTGCTGTATGGATTCATCAGCAATGTTAAGAAAATACTAATAAAGCAAAGCTGCATAATGGGATGGAAATTTTTGTGATGGCCCTATAAGAAAACTGATATAGGATCTTAAGTTTATACATATTAAAATCGTGTTTCTTGTGAAACTGTCCTCTGGACCTTGCTTCTTGTGGAAGGAAATGTTTACTGCGCTGATGTAGGCTATATCGTCCCTTAAGACAATAGGTTGGACCGAGTTCTTGTTTATGCTACAGGGCCCCTTTGCAGCCCTCTGCCAGTGCGAAGGGCACGACGATGAATGTGACGTTGTTTGTGCCCACTGTAAGGCCATTCTCCAGCGCCAGACAGGCGTAAAGGGGCCTCTGTAAGCGAGAGCCTCGTAAAACCCTGTGTAATAAAACCCTGCGCTTTTGTTGCAGCAGCTCAGTGGCGTTACTGCCATCGCGAATGTCATTTCTGACGTACTAGTTTAGGTGCAACATGAAACGTCCAAGTGTAACCTAAAGTGAAGCGTTTTATTGTACTTTCACACACCTCACCTACCAGTAAGTAACATGAAGCTGCTTCCTCCCTCAGCGGTACGGAGCCGAGCCCCCTGTACTGACCTGCGTGAGACCTTTTTTTGGGAGCTTTCCAACCCTTTTCCTTTCATAGCCTGAGAATTGTTCCTTCTGTATTTGTCTGTCTCCTTGCACACCTAGGTCTATTCACACGGTTTACGGCAGCAGAGATGAATTGATATAATGCATTGAGGAGATTCAAGACCGAGCTATTGTGTTTCTGAAAGTCAACTTCAGAGTAGTGGGGACAGGCTGGACTTCCTCCCCCTTCCAGCAAAAAGGAGAAACGGAGGCAAAACCTGACAAAGGGGAGATGTTATCTGGACGTGGCAGAAACGTGGAGGTTTGGATAGAGTCTTGGTGTGCAGCTGGGAGGTCAGAGCTCTACCTTGCACGCTTTGTCCATCTTCAATGTGTTTGCAGAAGGCCTCACAGTAGCTGAACAACTGTTGATTCATGTCGATAATATCTAAAAAAGGGTCAGCTCAGTCCTTTCTGGTGGAGAAGCCATGTTGCCAGCTGTGGATCGTTTCTGAGCAGTAGCTGGAGGCTTCGGTGCGATGTTTACTCTGTGTGTTTACTGTTTACTGTGAAACCCAGGTGATGCTCTGGGCCCTCTCTTTGCACACCCACCAAACTGTCATTGTCAGATTTTGGGTTCCATTAAATATAGCGGGGTGTTTTCCTCAGAGATGGAAATACGTGTGCGTGCTGCATGTACGTGGGCCCTGCTGTTGGTGGCCCAGAGTCTGTCCACAGTCATCTCTGCTTGTGAGGTGGCTGCACGCTCTCCTCTTGGCTGGAAATACGAGGAGTGCAGGGCCTTTTTCTTTTACGCTCAAATGCTGATCTCATTTCAGTGACACCAGCTGTTCATTTGCACCCCAGCTCGTTTCTCTGAAGTGATTTATCTGTTTTCTGCAGTCCAGTTTCACTTTAGGTGACGCTGTTACAGGAGTCTTTCATTTCTCTGGCGCTGCCTTTCAGCTCAATACCAGATTGTTTCCTCCATCCGTGCAAGTTTCTTTTACAAGAAAACTCATAAATTATTTTCCTTTCCTCGGACTTTACTTTTTGGCTTGCTAGGCAGTTTACCTTCTCTTCACGTACATCTGAGCGAACTTTGTTTGTCCTGGCTGCTTTGAAGTACAGGCTCAGAAGCAGCAACAACTTCCTGAGCTAAAAATGATCTGAGCAGAGTTGGTGCTTATATAGGAGGCCTTTTGCTGTTCTGTGCATCAGGTGCTGGGGGATGATATGACAAAGACTGTCTTTTTGTACAGTGATACGCGTTCCTTATCAGCTGAATTATTTCCAAAATGTACCTGGAGATGGCATTCGTACTGCCCTGGTTTACTTCTGATGCTTCTCACAAGTTGGGTTTTTTTTTTTTCCTTCTGTGACTTGGATACCTCTCTCCCAGTTACAGGCAGGCTACCGTGTCTTTTGGGAATACTTGTTTGTTTGTTTGTTTGTTTATTTTTGGCACAAGTGTTTGTTGATTATCTGGAGCCAGTGGTTGCCAGTATGCCGGCCAGCCTAAGGGCACAGCTTTCACTGTCATTCTGCCGTGGTCTAGCAGGCGCCCTTATCCTTCAGGCGTGCCGGGCTTTGAACCAAGGCTGTGTCATCTTTGCGTAATCATTATTGGCAGGAGATCTGCTCCCGGTGTCTGCCTCTGTCGGGTGAGGTTGTCTCTCGATGGTCCTCCTTTGACTCCCTGACATCTAGACAGGAGCAGCTGAGGGTTTTTCTTGGTCCAAGCCCTGCTCCTGTTGCTATCCTGGTGGGCTTTACCTGCTGCTGTGCGGTTATTGACAGCCCCACCTCCATTCTGTCCTGAGTTGTACCGAATTTGTGTGATGTGCGGTTCCCCCTGCAAATTGGGCTGCTACCTTTTGCCATTTCTTCACAGAGCATTTGATGACTAGATGCAGACATGCTCATCTAAGCACAGCAGACTCTGGTCTGTGGCAGTTATTGTAGCTGGCTGCTCAGCTTGGCACTCTCTTAAAACTCTTTTTCCTTAATCTTCTGTTGGGCTAAGGCAAACTACCCTCCATAGGAAATATAAACTTGTTTTTTGGACTTGTAAATCAATTTTCCATGCCTGGATGTTTTTCCAGTGGAAACATGGGTGTTGTAGAAAGTTGAATAAATAAGTTTCATTTCAACACAAGGTCAGGATGTGGCCAAGGTAGGTACCCAGCCTGGCAGCTCCAGCACTACGCTCAAACATAACTATGGTTTCTCCACTTTGTGTCTCTCCAGGCTGATTGTAGCCATCATGTTTCATGTGCCTTGTGAAGAATGACAGTGTGAAAGGATCCACGTCTGTAAACCTGGATTAGTTCAGTATTGACAAATCTAGAAATGCTGCAGCCTAAAATAATGTTCCAGCAGTGTGCAAACAGACCTGGAGCAGAAACGGTCTCTGTCCTTGGTGAGGATACCAAGGGAAAGACTAGCAAGAGAATAAGTGGTCTAGAGTATAGTCAGAAATGTTGGAGACATCAGGCTGAGACACAGAGGAGACCTTAGGAGTGAGTAAGGGTGTGCCACATGGTGAATTGCACATCAGAGGGAGAAGGAGAGTCTTTGGGATCGAGACAGGAAGGAAAGAAGGGCATGGGGCAGGGGGGAAGTAGGCAGAGGTGACCCAAATTCAATTCTGCTTGTCTGGCTGATGCCATTTGAAGCCCTTCCAGGCAGGATCATGGCAGTAGCTGGCTGAAGGTACGCCTGCATCGTATGAACGGAGCTCACCAGGTGCTTCTGAGCAGGCTGGCATAGCTGTTCAGCACAGGGCTACAGAGCAACACTAGCCTGGTCTGGGATAGCTGGGTCACGCCAAGGGCCAGGGCCTGGTCAGCAGCGAAAATGTTCTGCCTGGTGCAGCTCTGCGCTGCTGCGCCTGCTAGTTTGTTCCCACAGGGAGCAGGGATCTCGGCATGGGGCTGCACTCCACTGCACAGCGTAGCCCTAACACCCACCCCACTGATCCTCCAGCCCAGCTCCTACTGCTATAGGTCCTACAGAGACCAAATAGGCAACATCTGATGGCAAATATATGGAGCAGGAACAGCTGGGCTGACCACGCAAACCAGAATGAGCAGCCACCTCTGGTCTTTCTGGGTCCAAAATGAGAGACAGCCACAGGCCAACCATGGCCTTGAAGGTAAAATTGAAATCGGACCTAGTTCCAGCACTAAACACGATCAGTTTAGAGCTTGGTCTCTGCTCAATTCTGCATGCATTGAAATGTGCCTGACGTTATGGTACTAATGCACCGTGCATCGTAAATATTAGTAGCACTGTTTTGGACAGAGCCTAAAGTAACTGCTGAATGACTTCTGCTGGGGAATGGTGATGCTGCACGCAGGGGGAAGTGGCTCATAAAACCCCACGGGTTGCGCACCATCAAAGCCCATAAAACGTTACTTCAGCTGCAGGACAATAATACCTTTCTCGAGCAGGACAAGGCAGCTGGCTGGATTCCCATGTAGAAACTGTCTTGGACACTTGGGAAGTGCTGACGGGATACAGGATCTTTGCCTGTCAGTGCTTTGAGTGCAGGTGGGTATGACCACAGTTTTTGCTGTGGTACCAGTGCTGATGGTGGTGGACTCCGGGAAGCTGCAGTGGGGCAAGAGCAATGGGGAACAGTGGTATGTTCAGGCTGAAGTGCTTTAGGGAGTGAATGGAGCTGATAAAACACGAGGTACCTTAAAGCTTTTTCAAAAACTGAATTAAGTCCACTAGTCTGGATAGATGTATTACGATTATTAGTATTATCAGTTGTTTTTCTTAACACAGTCAGGACTTGGTGGTGCCAGGTGCTGTACTAACAAAGAGCAACAATCAGGCCCTACCCTACAGAGTTTACAATCTAAATATAGGATTAGCAACAGCAGGCAGGTACAGACAGATGGGGCAGCACAAGGAAGCAGTGCCATGATGCCAGCCACCAGAGTAGGCTGTGGTGGCACCTTAGCAGAAGCTTATGAAGGACCCAGGTTTTTGGAGGTGTTGTGGCAAAGGGGAATCTGAAAGATCAGCTCAGCTCACAGAGCAAGATGTGGAACGCATCAGGGTGCCTGTCTGAAAGAGTGGCTGTGGAAAATTGCATCGCAGGCTGAGCTCTTAGAGGTGACCTCTTGGCCCAGAGACAATAGGTAGTGGGGAGAGTGGGTGGAAAAGCAAAGGAAGTGGCCTATGCTGGAGTCAGTGCTCTGGGGGGAGTCTTGGGGGGCATATAGGTGCCAATCATGAGTGGTGGGTCTCTGCAGCAGCATTCAGCGCAGCTCTGAAGGGGTGAGGATTGTATTTGTGAGTGGCAGAAGATAGATGCTGCAGTAACTGAGAAGCTGAGAATTTGCCCAGGCTTTTGGCTGTGCAGAATGACAGAAAAGGCCACGTCTGAGTGGTGGTATTTGGACCGAACCTGGAAGGTTTAGCTTGGAGGTGTTGCTCCTGGGGAAGGCTATAGTTGGAAATGGCCCCTGAAAGGGTGATCTTGCTGGGCTCTGGCATGGAAAGGAAGAGGAGGCTAGAGTCTGTCTCAGGGACTTGGTCTAGGCTCACAGTTGAGGGACAGTACAAGGCTTTGCTTGAACAGATCTGGAGTCAGGATTGAACCAGGAGCCACCCACATGGAAAGGATGGCTGAACTTGTGTCTGGGATTGGAGAGGTCTTGGAGGTAGTGGGAGAGGGCAGCATCAAGAGCAGAAGTCAGCAGGATCCTCTCATCAGGGGACAAGGGAGGTGAGGACGATCTTCAGAGAGATTGTGAGGGAGGTATGAGTAGAAACAGGACAGAAGAATATCATGGAAGCCAAAGGAAAATAAATCCTCAGGAAGGTGAGATGACTGAGTGAAGGTTGGGGTGAGTGCAAGGAAGCTGGAGGTAGAAAGCTGGATCTGAGATCGTGAAGACAGTTGTCTGGAAACCAGGCAGTCTGTTTGGCCAGAAATTTTGGTTTCTGTATGTCTGCTTTTGATCTCATTATGAACATAAGTAAAGTATTTCCAGTTTTCTGGCAAAGTGGATGTCCCTAGACCATGCAGCTGGTCGGTGAAAGCAGCTTTGTTATCAGGATGGTGGCCAACACTGCAATGACGTTATGCAGCTGTCTGGGGCCCTGCGGTCTTGCCTGCATTCATCACCTGCCTTCGGACTGGTCCCAGCTCTTGTTGCTGACCCACTGGAAACCTCTGCCTTGCACCGAGCTAATATTTATCAGACTTGAGAGGCTTTGAATAAAACAATTCCTGTTCCAGGGAACTTGAATGTTTTGACAAAACTTTGGTCTCATCCCGAAATCTCCAAGCAGCTCCAGCCATCGATGACTTTGACATCTGTGATCTGAGCTGAGCACAAGGAGAAGATGCAGTATTTCTTTAGTTGGTGCCAGGCTATTGTGATGGCTGATGCAATGTTTTGGCAGCTAAGCCATAGCAATGAAGGTTTGTGTTGTAGAACCCAGTTCTAACAGGAGTTTTAATATTTAAAAGAAAAAAAAAAAAGAAGCCTCACTGAATTGGCAAACAGCCAAACCATAGTACATAACCTCTGAGCACTCCAGGAGTTTTCTCGTAGCAGCTGGATGAGGAATGAGTTGATAGAGACAGAGCAGGGGGAGTTCAAAGTGCAGCCCTTCTGATGATTTTTCACCGTGCTGGGTTGTCCCTGCACTCCCTTGGCAAGAAACCCAAACCGTGCTGCACCCCCTCTCCTTGGCCACCTCCACGGCGGAGTGCCAGACTCCGTGTGCCGAGGCGTGGGGTGCGAGGGAGAGGTGTTTACACTTTTCATCCAGCGGGAAGGCAGGGAGCACGAGCACAGACACTTCAGACTGTAATATGATAACAGGTTTGCCCCCATCACTCACTTCTACTGCTACTAATAAAGCAAGCGAGTGAAATTCCTCGGGCACATGGGATCTCTCAGCTGTGGAAGAAACTGCCGTCCTGGTTTTCCCACTTCTTTGTCCAAGTCAGAGTCTGAACTGCTATTCCTAATACACACTAATGCCATGAAGATAACACAGAAAACACAGAGGATACCCTGAATATGTCAGATCCAGGTTTCCCAGGGAGGCTAAAAAGAGAGGGCTGCAAGGTCTCACCTCTCTGTCAGCACTGCCTGGTATGGCTCCGTGGCCTGGGACAGGAGGGCAACAGGGAGCAAAATCCTCATCCCCAGCAGAGCTGCATCTCCCCAGTGACAGGGAAATAACCTCCTAAATGCAAGGCGCACAGGCCATAGAGGATGAGTTTACTGGCCTCCTACTTTTCTGCCAGTCAAGAAACTTGTTTTCATGGTTTTCAGATTTGGCTTTGGGAGGACAGGTGGTGCTACAGTGGCCTGGCAGAGAGGTGGGCTGCATGATGGGGTTGGATGACGTGATTGTGTGGTACCTTCCTCCTCACTAAACACACTGGCAGATGAATTTCCTGAGCCAGTAAATTCACGTGAGCACCTGTCCTTATAGGTGCTACAACTGGTTGTTGATCCAGTGAGGTTTGAAGGCCCCACCTGAGGTGAGGCACAGCTTCCAGCAAGGCACTGTACACACACAGCCCTGCCACACTGGGCTGGGTTGGAGGAGGCTGGAGATACAAGTGACTTATGACAAGTTGTTTGGTACATCAGTGCTGGAGCCACGGCAGAAAGCAGTTGTCCCCAAGTGCCTTTGTGTCCTCTGCTCACCCACGCCGTCTCCTGTGCCTGACTTTGACAGATGCAGATGTTCCAGTTATGTTCCAGTTTGTCATCCAAAAGCTTTGAGATTTTCTTACTCCTCTGAGGTCAGCAGACACGGATGGCAGTTGAAGGTTATCCTTTTGCTGGACATTTTGGCCATGTGAAGTTACTTAGGAGGGTCTCTCCTTGCTGTAAAAGCAACTTAATGAGTTCCCCTTGTGCTTTGCTAGGTTTTTGGTCTCATTGACACACTCGAAGGACTACTTTGGTGGGCTGAGGTGATGTTACTGTGCTGGGGAGGTGAAGCAGGAGATGAGGTCTGACATGGAGAGAGAGACTGCTCATTTTGGCGAGTCCTACTATCCTCTATGCTTGGGGGTCCATGAAGCTCCCCAAACCAGCCCATCTGGGTGTGGGGGCCATGCTGGGAGGGGGAGACACCCCTCTGTGGGACTTTTGGCTGCAGCACCCCAAGAAGCAGTGCTGAATAAAAGTGTCTGTCTGCATGTGCATCCACTTTAATCACTTTTTAAATGTGTATCTCCTCTCCTTCCCAGCACAGTATTGTAAGAGAGTAAAGGGGTGCCCCCAAGTCCCCTGCCCTACAGGCTCCTGCAAAACCTGCTCGTATCCACTCTCATGCCTGAGAAACTACTGCAGAGAGTAGAGAGACTTTCCTTCTCTCACTCTTTTTCACTTTGTAACGAGAAGAACAATCTTTCGTTGTTAGATTTTAAAATAATCCTCCTCTGTCAGAGTCTGACTCCTACATCTAGCAGCACTGGCTGGACTGTACCAGAAAACCGTGTTAAGGAGGTGATGCCTGTCGGACCACTCGTTGCTTTTCCTCTTAGTTTCCCAGGAACTGCCGCAAAGCCTTTCCCTACCGCTGTGGTCAGTCAGGTAATCTAAAGGAAGGGTCTGGCTCCAAGGCCATTGAATGGTGTGCAGTCCCCAGGCTATGGAGGATTTTGGACAAAGTCTTAAAGGAAAAGGCTCCGGAGGGATTTTTAGGGAAGAGTCTGCTGCCAAGGCGAGAGGCAGCAGCCCGAAGCCGGGGCTGTCCCCCAGCCCTTTGTTCCTCTGGGTGGTCAGCTTCCTCCGCCCGGAGTGGCACAAAGAGGCTTTGGGAACTGGCCCAAAACCGAGGAGTGGCAAAACCCGGTTAGTTCCTCTGCTTTTGTAACAGGCATGTCTGGCTGCCAAGGGAAGTTTCCGTATCCTGCTGCCTTCTGTTAGCTGGGGCTCAGCTGGGACCCGCTGTGCTCCTGAGTCCTCGGGCTGTGACCGGACTGTGGGAGTTTTGCTTCTTCCTTTGTACACGGGTGGAGAAGACAACGGCCAAGTGTTTTCAGCTTTTCTGACTGATTCGTGCTTATTACAAAGCTGGCTGCCTGGGCCAGTTTCCTGACATGGGTTGGGTGTCCTGGGGACATTTGCTTTGCTTCTGCCGGGGCTGAGCTTGTTCTGGAGACAGAGGGCTTGGTCGGAAACTTGGGGAAGATGCTGAAAAGATGGCTGTGGGCTTGAGGGTGCCCTCCAAGAAAGATCCAGCCCTGGGCAGGGGGTGTGTGAGCTGCTTTGCTCAGAAAGCAAATGTAGTGTGGGGAAACCACTAACTCCTAAAGACACTAGAGACAACGGTCTCCCTCAGTGCTCTCTGGCTTGAGTAAATTGTGAAGGTTGTCAATAAATAACCCTTTTATCAAGCGAGATGGGTTCTTTGGTCCAGATCCTTTTCTTGTGGTTAATCTTGTGGTGAAGAGGGAGTTTTGCCAACACGGAGGGTGCAGTATTGGGACAAACCGTAGCACAGGCTTTGTAAAAGGGAAGTAAAGAAAAAGACTTGAGACACACGAGATCAAATGACAGTTTGTTGGGAATTACTGTCATGTGGAGAAACTTTGCACAGATTGGTGCAATTAGCTGATATCAAGATGGTGTTTAAGCTGTAAAAAGCATCCATAATGGTGTGATGGGCAGAGGATTGTGAGGACGGAAGCAGGCTGTCATTAAAATGAAGATGCAATTACAGAAGTTGTTTTAATTTGAGTTTCTACAGTGTGACAATTTGGAGGGAGAAGTTTCCTACTTTGGGAGAATTTGGGGCTTTTGTTTTTGTTAATTTTCTGATAAGACAGAGTGTCTGGTGTGAGTTCATGTACTGGAGCACTATAGCCTAAGGGCTCTTTTCTACAAACACATCTTTCAGGCCATACAGGCAGGGCTTGGGTCCATTGGACTGGAGCAGCTGCAGGCAGCTATCGTACTGGATCAGCCAAAGCTAGCACAAGCGTACTTAATCTTGCATGCATGCATAATATGAAAATAGGAATAAGTGAAAATCTGCCATTTGTTTGAAAAGAGCATCCTCCAGTCTGGGGAGCATTCCACTCAACGGCCACGTTTCCTGCAGAAGAGAAGCCAGAGCATGCAGAGAAACTCTGAAATGTGTTATGTGTTTGATATGAAAAGCATGCGAGACTTCTTTCCATTTTCTGGGGGAAATTAATATAATAGAGCTGTCACCTTTCATCAGTCAAATTTGGTGGCAGCTAAGCTCAGGGGTGGTAGCGGAGAGGAGGGCGTGCGAAAGGTGTGGAGAGAGCGGGAATTTGCATCGTGGAGAGGAAAGGATGTTTCTGTGCATCTTGAGGAGAAGTGAAGGGCTGTTCTTTGGGGTTTTTCTTCTGTCAGAGATCCTGACAGATTTTGGGCTGGGCTGAGTCCGCTGGGGTGGGCACAGAAAGGATCTGAGTACGAAGCAGAAGTTGCTGCCAAAGGGAAACCAAATCCTTTTTTGGGAGAGACTGTCAGGCTTATTTAGAGGTAGGTTTAAAACGTGCTGCTGTTTTCCCTGCAGTGAGGAATACCTCTCTCTGAACTCTTCCCGGAGGACAGGCTACACTGCTGAGTAGGAGGGAAAAATCCCTGCCTGAGCTCGCATCTGAGTATGTCCGAAATGCAGTGGAGCTGACACAGTTCAGCAATGTAAGGGGCGCTGTAGTGCAGAATTTGGTATTCTATATATTTCATGTCCTATATAAAATTTTACAATCTATATATTCAGAATTTTATATTAAATATGTATACATACAGTGTCTAGCACACTAACATTTTCTCTTACTTGCCGCAGAGTCATAATTTTGCTAGACACTGTATGCCCCTGCTCCTGCTAGCTCAAGTCTTGACCTTACCAATATACAAGCTCCTCCTGGGCAGAGATGAATACCATGAGGTCTCACAGGTGGAAGACTCTCAGCAGCCCACCAGAGATTACACGTCCTCAGGGCCTGGCCATGGCACTGCCTGGCAGTCCCAGCGGAGCATTTGGAGGGGTCATGCACGGGATTTTGGGCTTGCCCCTGCAGAGCTGATGGCACTGGAGCTGCTGCTCCGAGATACATTTCTCTTGGGTGGATTTTATATTGGCTCGGTCTTGGCATCTCAGAGGCTTCTGGGGTAGAACTGCCACAGCTTGCTGCAGGCATAAACCTGGGGTTCTCCTAATCGCTGCCCCCAGGGTTTTCAGCTGCGCTTGGCAATGTGGAAACTGCCTGCAGTCCTCAGGATATGTCAAGCATCTTTTTGTCCCTTTACAAGAGCCTCTCTTACCCATGCAGCAGCAGAGCTGAGCGACCTCAGAAGAGCATGCGACTGATTGGAATTAACAAGAAGGTGGAGAGAGCAAGTGTGCTGTTTTCTTCCTAAATTTTTTGGGGGAGATGTCTGAAATATTGGGATGTTCCTCCAGTGAATGACAGAATTAACAAGAGGTGAGCTCAGCTCTCCTCATCAGTGTATGCCTTGAGAAGAAGGAGCTGTGAACAATCCTATCAAAGCTGCACAACTGCAGATAGGGCTTAAGGCAGAGAACTGGATCTGCCCACCTGCAGGTGCCACAGGTTTCTGTCATCCCTGGGACACATCCTGAGGTCCTTGGGTTTTTTTCTAGGAAGCATTTACCTATGCCAAGTCTCAAGTGTTTTCCAGAGGAGATTGTACAGGGAGAATCAGAATGAAATTTGTGTGCAGACCTGGGGATCTGTTTTCTCTCTCCCAAGCACCTTGAGTGGTGTGATATGATGGGGAAAGGGTCTCTGTGTCAGCCTTAAATAGGCTTAACTGGTTTCACCCAGCACATGGGGCTGAAGGAGGGAGAGAGGTGGGAGATAAAGGTTTTGGTGTGGGGGTGGCTGGATGGGGCGGTCTCATTCCAGGCAGAAAACCTGAAGATACTGACCTGTCTTTGCCTTTCCCCCTTTTTCCCCTCTTGCTTCACTTAATTACAGCATCTTAAACACTCCGCAAGTTGCTTGGGGCATGGGCTGGTTTTATGTATGTTATGAGTATGTGTAACTGCACAGGCTCAGCACAGAAGGGCTCTGATCCTGACTGAAGCCCTTGAGCCCCCAAGGTGGATGTCCGAGATGTCCTCCTTTGGTGTGTGGACTGTCATAGCGGCAGGAACCACTTGTATCAAACAGAGAGTGCTGCCTGCTTTTTCGCTGTGGAATCCCTTGGCCCTGCATTTTTGACTGTTCATTTGCTTGCACAGTATAAAAATGAGAAGAGGCTCCTGTTGCCCCCTCCCACAGCAAGACATCATCTGCAAAGCGGTGAGCACTGCAATAACCTAACTTCCCACCTCTAAAACAGCCAGTTTTGACCGAATACTTCCTTGTCACTCACATGCTGAGCAAGAAAATGCCATGGTTTGGAAGTTGCTTGTTTGAGCGAACCACCACGTAAGCAAGGGGCAGCCTCTGTGTCTGGACTGCAGCTGGGAATTCTCCTGATGCAAAATCTCCTTGCTTTAGTGAAAAACGTAAACCACGGATCTTTTTATTTGAAGCATATCATGATCCCATCCTTCCACCCCTTGCAATCTTCAGCTGAGATAACCGAAGTCTCTGTAGTATATCGTGTTCAGAGTGACCTTCAGTAAGCTCGCGTTGTGACCTTAGCGCCGTGCCCAAAACAGATCTCTCTGCGCCTGCCAATATAACCAGGAGTGTTATGCAGAGCAGAAGGTGTTGCTTCTTGGTGGACCTGGCAATTGGCTTGAAACCTCCTGTGCAGTTTGAATTTCAATCTGGCGCTGAATGTCTTTTTTGCCTGGTTTCTAAATGGATAATGTGCTTCGGTTTCTTATTTTGTCTGGTAGGCGTTTTTATACAGCGTACATTTGCAAAGACTGGTTTTCTTACAGCCTGGCCTTATCCTGCTATCTCATCACCACAGTTACTGCAGGCCTAGTAGGTATTATTTCTTGGTGAATGCATAAAAAAAGTATGTTATTCAGGACAGGACACTGGCAGAACTTGTGACATGATTTGTAAGGTTAAGGTGAAGCATTTGATGGTCTCTTAGTTATTTAACCTAAAGAAGGTGTCAAGCCTGTCCTCCCACCACTGCACATGATGTAAATGAAAAACTAGGGAAAAAACAGCTATAGATCCACTCTTCTACAGAAGGCTAATGTACATAAAAAGGATTTTGTATTATGTATTTGCATAAATAAAGGAAAGACAGCATTACTGGTAGGTAGTACCTGGCTGGCATTTACATCTGTCAAGCCTAAATGAGAGCAGGGTGTTTATGAAGTGGAATGATTTAACATGCCAGTCTTCTCTCAGCTGTCATCTATTTCAGGAATTTCAAATCTTTCTAAATTAAGTTTATTTCTCCTTCTTGCCTGGCTCCAGAGTGGGAAAAACTTTACTGGAGTAAACAAATAATTCATTTTAGTTAAATTGTACTGGTGGTAGGGGGGAAAAGGTGAAGGCAGAACAGAGTAACTACTTTAACTCAATAAAGTATTGACATGGATAAGTGAAAGTGGGAATAAAAGGGAGAGAGAACATGTGATTATCCAGCATCCCAAATGTGCAGTGTAAACAAGACTTTTGCAGTGAGGGATGGCTAGTGATCAGCTCAGCGTGTCAGGATGCAGAGCAATTGCTCAGACCGCTGGGAAGCCTCATTGCTCAGGTGATGGAGCGAGTATTCTGTATTTATTCAACAGCCTTACTGTGAGCCAGGGAATCAGGTCCTGGTGTCAGGCTGGCAAGTTCTCTCTCCTAATCCTGAAAGAGTTTCTTCTAACGGCTGATCCTGCATGGTGGAAGCCGGGGTGAGTGCTGCCCTTACACTCGGTTACTTTGTCGTGTGCTCCTCAGGAGGGAATTGCAACTCCCAGCCAGTTGGAAGAATTGTCTCATGGCTATTCCAGATTTTTCCCTCTCGCATCTAGCCCTTATCAGTTCCCACTGCTCTCCACTTGTTTTCTCCTTGTCTCGCTTCCCTTCATTACCTTGTCCTGGACTGGATCTTCCCACACATCACACCTGACTGGTGCTGGCACAGGCTCTTTCTCCGGGAAAGCTGGATGCACCTGGTAAGATAAATCCTGCTGCTGAAAGCTGTGGACAGTGAACATTAAGCAGCAGTTAGTGTGACCTGAGCTCTTTGCGGTGGTGCAATACCAGGAAATGGGATAGCGTGCAATTCCCGTTGGTGGATTTACCCCCGTCACTTGGGGTGGGTGAAATGAGGATGAGATCAAGCTGTTGGTGACTAATTGTACTTCCTCTAGGGCCTGGACTTTTCTTGGAGATCTTTCTCAATGATAGACTTCTCCAAGGAACTCCCGATAGTTTCTTGCCAGCTCACCTGTCTGGCTTCTTATCAGTCTGCTGAGCCATGAATCCCAGATTGGGCGTGTAAGCACCCCGGGCACCCAACAAGGTGATGGTCAGTTGCATGAAAGGTGATGTGCTTTTTCGGAGGTGCAGGCCTTTGAAGCAGCAGCAGCAATGGATTTTAAACTTATTTCAAGGAATAGGTGAGAGAGAAGCCGTGCCAGTTTTAATCTGAAGCAGCTATGGTTTCATTGCTGTGTGCCAGACTAGCAGCTGGAGAATGCTGGGGAGCATGTTGTGCTTTGATGTTTCCAAAATGTGGTCCGGGGGGATTTCAGTGTAACCAAAAATGTTTGAAGTGCTGGCCTCTTGCCACAGTTTGGGATGAAGAATGTTTCTGAAAACCTTCGCATTTCTGTATGGAACTGGAATGCATTTTTCCCATGCAGCCCCAGGCAGGACTGAGACGGATGTGCTGTGGAATTGTCTTGCTGTCTTACGGCACCTCTAATTCATAACCCCAGGGAAATAGCAAAATGCTAAAAGAACCAGATTTTCAGGACTTAACTCTAACTGAATAGCCAGTAGTTCATATTCCTAAAGTACAATGTGATTTCCGATCCCTGGATTTTTATAAAGTGGAAGAGTGATATAAGTTTGGTTTGTGTATGTACACGTCTACTTCTATACGTGCAAAAAGCCCTGTGGAAAGCAATGCTTTTTTTTTTTTTTTTTAATAAGACTGTAATATGTCTTCTCAGTTGAAGTGGCTGTAAAAGGTAAAACACAGAATGTAAGCCATTAGATTAATTGTATTTAGCATGTTTCTAATTCTGGCCTGAAAGTAATTAGTGCCACAGCAGAGGGAAAAATAACTGTGCTGTTTTGTTGTTCTTCAGTGAAGATTCAAATATAAATTACTCACCTATCTATCAGAAAAATGTGAGTTCTGGAGCTCATAAAATGTTAGCAGAGAAGGGACTTTGTCATCCACTGGTTTCAGTGTGGCTTTAATCAGCAAAGCTTAGCAGGATCTTGTCCATGTACTTTATAAAGAAGTCCTATGAATGGAGGGCTTTTCCCTCACTCTTCACAGCCCTTTACTGTGCTTTTTCTTCTCACCTTCCTTCTAAGTCCATGCCTGAGTTTGGCTTACTCTTGCACAGGTCACTGAGAAGCTTTCAGCCAAGGAATGGGTTAAAGAGTCAGCCTCGCAGTAGACAATTAGTGTCTTATGGCAATATCCTAATTAATCCTGTTATTAGGCTTTGCCACTAATTGCTATAGGTGAGGTCTGACCCTAATGAAAGCCACCCCCTTTGGCGCGATGCCTTCCCATGCCACGACCCGGGTGGTGGAGCAGCAGAAGCTCTGGGTGGAGTTATGTGCGCAGGAATGTGCCTTTGCACCGCTTCGCCGGCCACCACCGCAGATGGCAGCCTGCAAGGAGTAACGTAGCGTGAAGCCTCCTTCCTGGGTGTCTGGGCAGTTTGATTCAGGGGCTGGTACCGCAGCATGCTTGCTCAGTGGGGCATCCCACTCTTCAGGTGCACGATGTGCCACCGCAGCCTGCTGTCGATAAAAGGCTTTAGATTAAAAGCCTTGATCACCTCCCGTTAATGCTTCACACCAACGGTGCTTTTAAAAGATTGTCTTGATGATAAAATGAGTGACCTTCACATCCAAGAGTTTCAGAAGTGCCAACTATGCCTTCCCATTAGATTATTATTACCAGTTATAATGTCATGCTATAAATTCTATTAAGACTAGGTGTAGCACTGCGACAGAACTATCCATTCTCCCTAGTCTCCATCTCACTGGGAGCATGTTTCTCCTTGTGCTCACTGAACAACAGTTCACACCTTCAGTTTCCTGCACTTCACCCTGAATTTTCCTCCTCAGCTTTTTTTAAGCTGGGTAGAGTGCTTCATCCTCCAAAGCAGCTTCAATTTTCATGATAAAAGCAACTTCTAGCCTCATGTAGGTGGTGTCAGGTGGTTCTGGCCCATCAGCCAGATGTAGAGTGTTTTCCCTGATGCTGCAAAAAATGGGAGAGAATTCTCTAAAGAAGGGTGGGGGGAGGGAAGAGGACAAACTCAAAATAAGTGACTGCAACAGTGCTTTTGTATTTCAAAGGGCCCTTGCATGCCGAACAGGAACCTCTTGTTTTTCAGGATGCGCTTGAATTGGCTGATGCTTACGTCTCTTGCTGAGTTCTTAAAGCCGCTTCCTGCTGAATCACGCAACCTCAGCTCGCCGTGCCTGTGCATATAACGCAGCAGGGAGGGACAGTGCTGGGCTCAAGAGAGGCTCTGAAACTCTAATGAAACGCCTCTGAACTACGCAGGGTTTGTGTGCTAGGTGCATTTGAAAAGCCCGTTTGCTGCTTATGTTATGGGCACGTTTTGAAAGAACCGCTAGTATTTCTGTGCTGGGCGGTCATTCATTCTTCCTTCTCTGGCTGTTCCATACAGGCTTCTGAGTATTTCAGCTGCTATTCAGTCATCTGCCAGAGCCTGCTTCTGCAGCCCTTCCTTGGATGGGTACGTCTGATTTGGTGGGTGTTGCAGCAAGCAATGGTGACTCCTGGCAGCGGTTGTGTTCAGGTTACTCATCTGAATCACTGTGCGTGAAGCCCTTCATGCTTTTCTGGGTGCATGTATCAGACTCTGCTTTGGGTGGCTTTGGAGCAGGCACAAGCTGTACATTTTCAGCAGGCTCAGAGGGTGCTCAGTACCTCTCCGAAAGCTCTCAGCACCATGCAGTGTGGGGCAATCTCGTTACTCCTCTTCTGCCACCAGTGTTAGATGGAAATCAGAAAAGCTTCCCCCTTACCTTCAGGAATAGCATCCCAAATAGCCGTAGCAGGAATAAAACACTGTGCTAGGTCCAGCTGGCAGTTTATAGCCCAGGATTTGCCTTGGACATGGTATTTATAGCAGAGGGTCAATCCTGTGGTGCTTATTGAATGCCAGTTGAACCATTGGGTGTGATGCAAAACAACAGATGCCTACAGGGCCTCTTCCTACCTCTCCAGGTACGCGATTCTTTAGACACAAGAAGGGTGCCTGTGGACATTAACAGAATTGATACACAGAGAGTTGAAATCCTCCCAGAAATGGCTTTTCCGTCCAAGGGTGTGACTCTTCCATTCCTACTCACTGAATTAACACTGTGTTGGTGGGGACACTACAGACCAGGGGAGAGGAACCTGCTGTGGGATCACTCATGAGATAAGGCTGGCAGGGTTTGGTCCAACTTCTGTATCCCATCTCTCCACTGGCCTTTGCAAGCTCACCTTTCTGGCCAATTTATGCCTGAGCTTTATAGGTTTTCAGAATGATTTCTGAAGCTCTTTCTGATCAATACGCAGTAGCGGTCCCTCTCTGGAGGGCATGTTCTGACATGATATTACCCTGCCATCCATTCTCTTCTCTGTTTATAGCTCTCCTTAATATTTAAATGGGTTTCTTGCTGCGGTTCTTGTGCCCCGTTTACCCAAATAATCTATAACTCAATGACTTCTAAATCCACTTCACAAGTTGTTATCTTCATTATAAATGAGTTGTAGTGCAACCTGCATCACAAGTAGATATTCTCATCTGGAGGTCTATGCTGAGATCCAGCGTGAGCAGCGAATATATTAAACCCATAAACCCCCCAAGACATACCGTGCCATACAAAATGAGCTCTAACTACAGGCTTTATTCCTCCTTATCACTTATATTCACCAGCCGTTCAATGAAAACGTACCACACACACACACACACCAGGCAGCTGTTCGCGCAGCCACAGCACCTCGTACAGCTCCTACCAAGGTTTTGCAAGCGGCTGGCACTTCTAGCAAGGCTGTTTGGAGATGGCTGGGACAGCAGGTCTTTGCCATTAGCCGTGTGAGTCTAACTGCTTATGCAGGATGGGCCCAATCCAGCAGTGTCCTGGGCCCTGCAGCACATGAGGAACCACCATCCCGTGCTCAGTCTCAAGCCTGTGACTGGTCTCGCTGAAAAAGCAGCCAGCGAGCCTGGTGCCACTGAAATCAAAGCTGAAGATGCAGCTTGGCTTTGAATGGCCAAAGGATTCAAGGGCCAAGGATTCAGATGTGCCTCTGCATCTTTGGGGCCTTTATTGCTGTCACAGTCAGCTTCATCTGCCCAAGGGCTTTGTCTGGTAGGATCTTAGCTACTTTTTAATCTCAAAACACAGTTGATTGCTGTGCTAAAGCCAGCTTCCCGACTGCTTCACTCCCAAAACACTGTATATCTGAGAATCCTGCATAGATGTTGCTCTTGAGATTTAACTTTTTTTTTTTTTTTTTTTTTTTTTTTTTTAAATAACCATGGAGTAGTAGCTTTAAAAGGGATTTGAAAAAAGGAAATCTGGAGTTTGGAAGAGACTCCCTACCCCATTCTGACAATGAATGCAGGAGAAATATTAGAACTTGGCAGTATTCCTTTGCTTGTAAAATTTGATAGATTTAGATTTGACTGGTTTGCCTTGGATTGAGTAGGAATGTTATTAGTGCATGAAATTCAATGAGCTCTAATGCTATTTAAAAAGCCCTAATGAGAAGGGTGCTTTTGTGTTAAATTCTATTGTTTTTTTTTTTTTTCTTCCTTTTCTGCTTTCCGTATTTGAAGAGCTCTAAAAATATTTTTAACAGCTAAGGAGGGAAATAGACTTTTGTCTGAAGGACCTGGGGGAGGAGGGGAGGCTGGGGGAAGGCGAGTGAATTGATTTGGTTGGTAGCTTTTACTGTATGTATGTGTTCTCCTGTGAACCATTAAATTGGGGAGTTCACTCAGGTTACAGCTGGTGCTAATTGTGATCCCAGTTTACTGACTGGCCTCCTTGTCTTTCCAATCAAGATTCATTGTCTTTCCTGTCTGTTGAGATTTTTCTGTGACTTAAGGGAAAGTATCAGCTTAAAGGACAAAAACTTGAGACGATCAGTTTTTACAGTGATTTTTTTTTTTTTTTTTTAAATCATCTTTTGATTAAATGCGATATTCCTGTCCATAAGACCTGGTAAGGAATTGTGCACTTTGATTTTTTTTTTTTTGGTGGGATACACAGTTTCTACAAAATTTAGTGTAAGGAAACCTTTTATTTATTTTTAAGAAATCCATGAGGTGAAAAAAAATCTAAACCAATATTTTTTGATCTGAACAAAAATATTTCATTTGTTGAACCAAATTGAAGCATCTTGTTTTGAATCAGGTCTTTGTTAAATTGGGTCTGTCCATGTCTTAAAAGTGCTGCCCACTGCACAGACCCAGCTCCTTGACTGTTATTTCTGCATTGACTGGGCTTTGTGGTGCATCATGGAAGTTGTTCCTATAGGAGCATCATAGGAGATATGTTCTGGGTATGAAGGCCAACCCACAAAAAGGGTAAGAGCAATGCACTCGCAAACACCCGCTTGCAGTAGGCACCAAGGACGGTAAGCTGATGCAGTTACTGCCAAATAGCCTCGAAGCAAGATGTTTCTAATGACATGTTAAAATAAGATCTTTCATGGTTTAAATAATCTTTGAACTTAAATTCTGAAAAGGACTTTGATATTTTAGCTTTTTTTCCAGCTTGGAGAGAAAAATAAACAACAAATGATCAGAATTTACTGTGGAATATTAAGTCTGATTTTTTTTTTTTTTTCTTTGTTCTAATACTACACATACTAGGAAAATTGATCGAAACCTCCTGCTTCAGATTTTGTATCTTATACCATTTTATACCTTTTTTTAAATGTATTTTAAAACATTTCAGCTCCAAAAGCTTGACAGGTCCCTGCACAGAAAGCCCTAGGGCAAGGAACCCCAAATATATCGTTTCCTTCTTTCTCACTAGCCTCTTAAAACAAAGTACATATTTTATGTCAACAAACAGAACAGCCTTTTTCTATCTAACTGCAATAAATCTGATGACAATTTACTTTATATGAAGTATTATGTAATGCACAGTTTATCTCCCAGGTAGAATTTCTTTTTGACTTCTGACTTAGCTGGAAGTACAAACAATTACTCCTGCAGCAGGGAAAGCTGCCCCTTCTGCAAGCGCTCCCACCCCCGTGTTGGCATGTCTTGCTTCTGCTGCACTGCATGGATGGGAGATAACAGTAGTTCGCAAAAAACTCCTACATCAGCCAAAAGCTGGGTTTTAAGGTGTATTTTGCTTGCCAGATCCATTGTGCAGGTTTAGCTTCCTGAATCCTGGAAGCAGTGGAGTAGTTCCAATTTGCACCTTCACAAAGGCTGCCTGGGCCGTGTCCCAGGGCAAGATGAGCTGCCCTATGTGTAGCTGAGAACTGCCTGCACCTTGTGGCCCTGCAGCTGTTTGCTCAGCTAAATATTCCCTAGAATAAAGCAAAAAATGGGTCCAAGTCATCAGGCCTGACTTGTGCAGAACGCAGTCAGGTCACTGACGGGACTGGTGTGGCAAAGTGCTGGCAATGGTCCTCTCCTGTTGTCTCCAGAAGGAGTGAAGGAAGCTTAGCATCTTGCAGGATGCAGCCATTATAAAAATCTCCTGTGACGTTGCTCATGGCGTTGTGCAAAGTATCGGAGATCAGCAAATAATTATTACTAATTATGTCCAATAGTGGTTTCAAATCCATTGCTTATTTTCTGTTTTCAGATGTTCTGCTCTGGTTGCCCAAAGCAGAAGTCCTAAAACACCTTGCAAAAGGCAGCTCTTGCAGTATAGTGTCTCATTTCTCTTTGAAAAGGATAAAGTCCCATAAATCATGCACAGGAGCCTAGTTTTTGCAATCATCTAGTCCGGGCTACAGACCTAAGAGAGAAAAAATAATCAGCTCAGTCTGCGGATGCCTCATCCCCAGAATTAATTGTTCAGGTTTTCATCATTATCTCTTGTCTCTTTTATAGATTTTTTTTTCCAAGTTCATTTAAGAGAAAGCTAAAAAAGAAGCTTTCACCACAGTCTCAAACATCTTTCTGTATACATTAAAACCCCCCCACCTCTCTATATAGTTCAAGGATCTATTATTGTTCTATAACCGTGTGACATCTGCATATTGGCACAGGGTTTCATGCCCTGGTCATTCTCGAGGGACTATACCACTGTTACATTGCTGGCACAGCCATTTTTCTGGGGTAACTGGTGCACAAGGGCAGTGCTATATTAAGTGCAACATATGCTAGAAATCAGAAATGGAAATGCCTCATCATTGCAGTAAGAGCACTAAGCCAAGGCTTAGTTAGCAGCTGGGACACAATATAAAAATAGTAAACCTGGGTGAGAAGGGCTCATAGGAGAAAAATGCAATAAAAGAAGCAGGAACTTCTAATTTTCATTTTCAGAACTGACTGGGGAAAACATTCTTGCACAGATTTTTTCATCAATATAGAAACAATGGACCCCCAAAACGAGTCTGTTGAAATCGTCAGTGAAAAATCTCAAGGGTTTTGGCTGAATACTCTTGTTCTCTTCTGAAGTGGTTGTTCTTTTTCAGTTAAAAATGGAAAATTTCAAGGAAAGAAGATGCTTCTTTTTAAAATCTGCCTTTCATCAAAACCTCAAGTACAGGCAGAGAAGGGAAAACTTCTGAGATAAAACTTCTACACATTTTCTTTTTTTTTTTTTTTTACACAGTTATTTGTAGAGCATATTACTAATACTTTAGGCTTTTTTTGGCTAGGTGAAAAGGGTAAATATATTCCAGAAGAATATCTCGTTATAAATCTCAGTGTCACATCATAAAGGAAAACATCTTCACTGGCCCTGAAATAACTGTAGATACTCAGGGAACCTAGAGATAGGGACCAAACTGCACTGCCCCTAGACCGGGTGTGGAGCAGCGGACGGGGGACTTGTGCCTCAGGAGGGCCCTGGGACGGGGCAAGCGTGGCCTTAGGCTTGTTCGCTCTGTAGGGACGTACCCAGCTCCATAAGCAGAGTGCTATGTGTTGTGCTGCACTACGTGTGGGCCCTTTCTATGGTTGGAATGGGTGCTCTGATACTTGTGGTCTATGTCAGAAAGAAGCTAGCTCAAAAAATAGTTGTAAGCTAAACCCAGCCAGTACTGGTGTGGCTCTTTGCTTTGCAGCAGCCAGTGGGGCAGACTGGATGATCTTCTGACCTTAAATCCTTGAAAGAGCAATGATGAGCCCTTTGGGACTGTTTAGAGTAGGCTGCAAATTGGTGAGGCTGAAGGTGTCTAGAAGGGAGTAGCCTGTGGGGCACGTGGAAGAGCAGGGACCCAGCAATCAAGGAGCCTGGGAAAAGAAAGTCTTTGGGTTGGGAAGAAATTTTTCTGTCCAAGGGAGGGGTTTGTGGTCACGGAGAGCACAACAACAATCTCTGAGCAGCTGAGCTGTCTGCTCGTTATATGACTGTGCTAAACCCAGCAAGAGTTTCTGCATCCCCATATGCAATCGACGGGCAGCACCTGGGCTTTGGCACACTGGGCACTGGTTTAGGCTCTCAGGATTCAGCTAATCGGGGTTTGTTGTTGAACTGTTATGTTCAATTTAATATTATGACATGTAGCTCCTCAGGATGCTTCATGCCTCGTTGGCTTTTGTAGCATCTTACACCAAGGCGCTGCTTGCACAGGGTGCTGCTTGCACATGGTTCCCCAAGCAGCTTCTTAGAGCCAGCTCCTGCTTGGAGAGCACCCAGCTCCCTCCCATCCCCTGCACCCAGTCCCACACCACAGCTGGGTGGTACACTGGATCTGTGAACTGGTCCCACTTAAAAATCCTCCCTCTCCTCCTCTTTCTTGGCAGGGTTGTTGGTAGGCATGATCATTCCTTGACCGCTGCAGGGCCCTCGTTGTGTGGGCACAACTGAGAGGTGATCCAGGGTGGAGGGTGGCAGGTGGCACGGTAGGAAATTGTGGGTTTTGTTAAACTCTTTGCTCAAAGAACCAAACCAGCGTGGTTGTTCTTTGCTTGAGTTTTAGGTGTTCCTTGTGCCCCCATTCTTCTGTGCTCCTCAGACATGCTCCCTCCTTTTTGACTGCAATTCAAGCCTCTAGCTTACCCTCTCCCGGAGCTCTGCTGCTTTATGGGAAATATAATGCATTTGAGGATCTGGCATTGAGACAAGAGAACCCAAGAAAGGAACTAGAGTTCCTATCAGGACCTATAGCATCTATTTTTGGCCAAAATATTCTTTTTCTTTAAAGTTTTTAGGGGAAATAAAAAAGACATTCACAGTAAAATTTTAGGGTGGTAACTGCTGCTAACTGTTTCCACTTGAAATTTTGTTTACTTATTTCTGCCAGTCTAGTGGTTCTCTGCTGCATTACTGTGTAAAAGAATATGCCATGGCTGGTGAGCAAACTCGGAAACCTGACTCTAGGGCTGGCCCTCTTCACTGGTGTCCAAAGATGCTGATGTTTTATTGTTGGGCTATTCAGCTGTTTGTTCATTCTAAAGCCTTCAAGTCTGATCAACAGGTGCAACTTTTCTGATAGATTTGGAAGTGACGTTTCACTGTGGCATCAGTTTGTAGTCCGAGATTTTATTGTTATAGATGTTCTTGTGCAAACTAAATGGGCTGATGATATTGTTTGGTTTCTTTTCTTTCCTTGTGTCTTCAGCATTCACCCTCTTTTCACAGCAGTACTGATTCTTCCAATACATAGTTCATAAGAAGAAGTCCGTAGACTTGCTGGATCTGGCCAGAGTCATGTGGACAGTGTTGACCTGGCCCCTGCCCGCCCTATCAGTGCCACTGTAAGAAACCTGGCGTTTCCCGAGGTTAAGTAGGAAAATATTTCCTATGCAAGCTGGAAAAGCTGCCTTGACAGAGTGCTTGTCAGAAGCGCTGCTGGGAATATTGATTTAATGTTCTAGACGGTACCTGCAGCCCACACACCTGACCTGAAACCTCATCGGCCAGGTCTGTCCTAAGTGTCACACAGGGCTGGTAACCCGAGAAAGGTTGACAGCGCAAGCACTCCTGTGTGCTGTGTGGGCCTCCTCCTGGCCTGCGAACCAGAGGCATTGGTGCAGCACTGGCTTCTGCTAATGGTGGATGTGTCAGAGGTACGTGCGCATCATGACAGCTTGATCTTCTTAATGTGGTGCATTGCTGTGGGTATCATGTAAAATTGTGCCCTGAGGAAGCACTTGAAGCAGCAGAGGATAGTAACGTCGTGAATTAGTTCAAGGATGCCCTAAAAAAAGTTCCATCAATGGCATCATCCTGCTGTGTGATATCAGCACAAAGACCAGTCAATGCTCTACCTTGCTCCATGCTGAATTTGCAGACAACTGTGTTTCAACAGACCGGCTCTGCCAGTCCTTTGAATACACTGATGTGCAAGGGAGGAAATGAGGCACGTGAAGACAGTACTATTGTAGTAAAGTCATGACCTTGCTAACCTCTGGCCCCATATTCTTACAAACAATACTGTGACCAAATATGACTACAGCCTTCAACAGATGGAGAGTCAATACAACATTGCTGAAGGATAATATATTAATTTCATTTACACAGCTAAGAAAATCCAGAATTCACCAGTTATAGTGAACATGTTCTGCCCTCTAGGTTGACCTCTTAGAAAATTTTAACAGAGCTACATAAAAAGTGAGACAGAAATAGTAGATGCTCATCAAATTAGGAGAAGAAATTGCCTGAAAACGGCATTTGGGAGACCAAGCTAGACAATTTTTAAATAATAGAGTTGGAAACACAATGAAAATAGCCCTATCAAAATAGAATATATGTGACAGAATTTTTATAAAGCTTCACAAGGCTTCTGTGAATATAATATGCAAGCCAGGAATATTGGATTCAAAATAATAAAAAGCTCCCAGTCAAGCTCCATCTCATTGCAATGAGCTGTAGCGGCTTTAGGCAGATGCTAAGAGGTTGCAAGCAAGTGCTTAAGCAGTCTTACATAAGAGATAAATATGATGGATCTACATGTAGTAGAAGCACTTCTTAGGATAAAGAGAATCTCCCAAAAATCACAGTAGAGGCAAAGCTGGAAGCTGTGATGGATCCATCTGAGGCTACTGTATGAACTACAGCATGAGAGGCCAATTAATATCAGGCTATACAGTGAGTAGATTATAGGATCAAGGACTTTTTGCATTTGGAAACCAAATGCAAGGTTAGCACTGAAAAGACTAGGAAGCAAGGAAGATCCTTGCAGACAATAGCCCGTGCGTATTGGGTCCAGCCGCTCTCCGCAGCTGTACCCATGATTTTTCCGAGTATTTGCAGATGCGGTCCTACCAACAGGTGAGACGACACTGCACAGAGCGGGCCTGATTCTCATCTTAGTTACGCACGTATAAGTTGCGCTGTACAACTGTACATCCAAAGTGAGGTCTGGATCGCTACGTTAGGCACAGTTTACTGCAAGGAGGACTTTAGGCAGTGTGCGGCTCTAAAACCAGCTCTGTAACGGTCCTGCCTGGTGCGTGTGCAAGCATACACACACACACACTTACATCTCTCTTCATCACAGGAGTGTGTATGCAGGCCGCCTCTCCCAGCCCCTAGTCTGACTGCATAGTTACACATTTCAAGACCAACACATGTGATGCATCCTACTTTTTCATAGGATACTTCCCAAAAATAAAATGGAAAGTTTAATCCTCCCCCCTCAACCTGTTTTTTTAAACCTTCTCAAATGATGTTTCTTTGTGCTGTAATTTAGGATCTGTATAAATATATTCTGCTGCAAAGGGTGATAATTACCACGCCCACACAATTTTATAATACACACATCTAATTGTAGTACAGTTACTTGTGGCAGCCAAGCACTGAAAATATACTTTTATTGTATGCCTCTAAGCAACGATAAAAAGGTCTTTTTATTGCTACCTGAATGTATACTTTCAGGGCATTTTTATTTCACCTAACTAATCTGCTTTTAGATTTTTCCTTTTGTGTGGCTTTCAAAATTCCCTTTCTGCAATTAAAAACATAGGTAATTAGTAGGGACATAAAAAGACTCTCTGGGAATGTCTTGTCAGCGCGTCACAGTGTCCTGCAGAGATGCCCAAGCTGGATCCAAAAAAGATGAAAGACCTTCCCATTGGTACAGCAGAAGGAAATTTGGATATTGCCATTTCTTGTGGGTCAGCCTGGTCAGGGCAGGATCTTGACCAAGGCAGGGGGGAGATAGTCAAGGTCTATTTATCATCATTTTCTCTGTCTTGCCGAAGGAAAAGCTATATGTCCTCCACTCCCTCTCTCTCTCCCAAGAAGCAACAGGCTTTTCCACAATTAACCCCTACACTCAGAGGTTTTCCCTGCACTGTCCAACAAACTTGTGTCACTTTGCTCCCACGTCCTGGTCCCTTGATTGCCAGTGCTCCAGGAGCTCTAGTCTGAAAAAGGCCCTCAAAGGCAATCAGCTATTCCCCTTTGAATTTAAATCCCCGTATTATTCTGGGCACGGTTCACCCCTGGGGCTGTCCCCTACAGGCAGTCCCTATAGTTTCCCTATAGGCTGTTCCTTTGTCTCCTCTGAGCTCAAGACCAGATGTACCCAACCTCTCCCTGCCTGTGCCTGCGAGGGGCAGTTCATTTCTAAATCGCTTCCTGAAGCCTGTACTTATCAGAACTCGTTTCAGGATTTGCTGGAGAGTGAAGCCTAAGCCTGAAACTCTCACTCCCTCATGTAGTCTTAGCTCCCAAGATTTAGGATGCCTCAAAGGATTATACACTGTTCTATAGGCCTTCACCATCCAAACAGGCTGGGATTTGCTGGCTGCTTGCCTTTTGCGAGGGGAAAGAGTACATCCAGCGCAGTCAGAGGGAGCTTTGGGTCAGATCAGCAAGGGTCCTGCCTCTGACCGGGGGTGGCTGTAGCCATTTTTAACTCCAGGTAAAAAAACTCCCCTTGGGCAGAAAACATAATTTAACAAAGTAAGTCCTCACTGAGTCAGTCTCTGCTCGCTGGAAGGAGACAGAAGGAAATGGCTATGATACCCCAGAGCGAGACGTCCAAGGGACGTGTCCTCCTGTGCAGTGCGTCAGGGGATGCTGCCGGGTGAGTCACGCTGTTTTTTAGCAGGCACTGTGCAGAGCAATCCCTCTCAACTTCTTTGAGAGATTTACCCTCTTGAGGTTAAGCTGCTGCAATTTTGACTGCGGAGGGGGAAAAAAACACAGTTCAAAGGCAGAGTTTCAAAGTTGGGCTTATATGTGGGATTATGGCAGAAAGATTTGGGCTGGGGGCAGAGGCAAGGAGAAGGGGGCATGGAGAGAGCTGGCACTGAAATTTCACATGACAGCCTGCTCGGCAGCGGCGCAGACCCCGCGTGGTGCTGCTTGCTGCAGCACGCCTGGTGCTGGGACGTCAGAGCACCCTTCGAGCCTTATCTGGGGATCTCCACATTTCAGCTTCATGGGTTAGAGCAGGCCTTTGCCAGTTTTCAGCTCCTTCTGTCCTTGGGGTGTTTCCCTTCACCCTGTCAAAAGACCTCTCCTTAAAAAGAATGCGCAAGCAAAGCCCTTAGCTCTCAAAGCTAGCGAAAGGGTTTGAACGCACCCTGCTCCCTTTGAAAGGACACACGTACTTACACCCTCTGGCAGGGCAGAAACCCCTGCCCTGGTGCTGCTGTGGGACCTGCAGGAGCCCTGGAGGTTTCCAGCACGGTGGCAGTGTCAGGACTCCACTGTCCCCATGCCACCATGCTGTCCCCTGAAGGGCACCCTGCACCTCTCCTATGGCTAAAGCAGAGGCAGGACAAGGCTGCCAAGTCCCTAAGGGCACAGCTGCAGCCCAGATGCCTCCTGTCACAGCTTGTTGCCAGGAGGCAATTAATCTAATTGCCTAATTTGAGGGACCAGGTGGAGAAGCCCTTTGGAACCTGCCTCCCTCCCCTGGCTCTGGCCCTCTCTGGACAGTCTAGGTTTCACCCTGGATAGTCCATGTCCTCCTGTCCACATTTCTCCTCTTCCCCACTTCTGCTCTCCCTCTGGGCTTCCAGCACGGATCCCAGCATCAGCCCCTCCAGTCCCTTCACCTCCTCGTTCTTCCAGCTCTTCCTGAAACCAATTTTCAAACCAGCTTTAACCGTGAACCTTTTCTTCTGGGACCCTGCTGTCTACCGTATCTATTCCATGATTGTCATCATTATGAGTTTATGAAGGTGTCACTGAAGCCCAGCCCCGAGGACTTTTGTTGCATAGTCACAGAGCAAACTCGCAAAACATCAGCCTGACCCAGCATCCAATGCTGTCTTTCTGATACGATGACAGTAATAACTTTGTTGGTAGTCTAGCTGTCTTCATTGATTCATTTAGATTAATTTTGAATAATCTTGCTCAGCACCTTTTTAATGTCCTGTCTAATATTGATTAGAAAATCTTGAAAACATTAGTTCATTGGAAGTAAACAAATATGATAGAAGTGTTGAAGAGAGATAAGTCAGGCGTGCCACCAAAGGATAGGTCAAGTATTGATTTTTGTCTGTCTCCAAGCCAAGGTGATCCAGGCCACACTGAATGAACAGTTGGAAGCGTGAGAAGACTGCAGAAAGGTACTACTTTAGGGGCTGTTAAAACTTGACTCCAGCTAGAAGCAATGCCATAGCACCTAGATCAGCAGCATGGTGTGAGGTCCAGGACACCGTGGTCACTGCTCAGTGAGAAAGGTGGCACATCCTTGGAAAACACAGGTAAGTGTCTGCCAGAGCCCTTTTCAACAGAACTTAACTGGAGTTTTTTTTTCTCTGAGAAGAAGATGCTGTTGCTCCTTCTTTGTGTGCGGATCTGAACTGACAGCTGAGCTTGGGGAATGCCAGTTACCTTTGTGGGCAAAATAGGTGGGAAGTACCACCGACTCTGGTGTGGTGCAGGCACAGAGCTTCCCAGCGCTATGAAGTTTTAACCTAAGCAGGGGTAGGTCTGAAGCAGGCTGGGAAATCTTCCCAGGGCAGATACGCAATACATTCACTCGGAGTCGCATTACTTTACTTGTGCTCCAAGACACAAGACCCAGGTGTCCTGGCTTTCGTGTCTATTCTGCATTCTTTGTAAGTTATCGAGTGATTGGGAATTGAGAACATCCCTGTGAATATTCTGATTCGACAAGTACATGCACAGATAATAACAGAAAGCTTCTATTATGTAAATAGAGATCAAGTTAAAAAAACCAAGAGCCCTGTTTATTAAAGCTTCGGTTACACTGTAATATGTTACATTTGGTGACTCACCCTGAGAGTCATTGGGACATGCATGCTAATGCTGCGATGCAGTAGGCTGGGTAATGAAGAGTGAAAGATCATTCCAGTTAGGAAGATGACCGTAACAGCTCTGCTCATCCACTACCTGCATCTCTGCCATGGTTAATGCGTAGAGCACCTTATCTGTATCCCTAATCTGCTTAAATGCATGACTCACACAACAGGCCCATGCCAGAAAGATGACGTCGAGAGATCTGAATGCTGGGGCTGACAAGCCCCCTCCGAGCCTGCTTACCGTGGCCAGCAGACTGAGCAAGCCTTGTCCCTTGGTCTTGGGGCTGAAACTCGGAGCCAGTAATGACATTGCCGTCCAAGTGCTCTGGGCATCTCTGCTGAAACGGCAGGGCAGTACTGCAGATGAGATCGCTGTCTCGTGCTGGCGCTCTGGTCCTGGCTTGGGTGTCTGGGAAGCTTGGAGCAGGGAGGGAGCATTTCAGCTGGCAGCTGAAGCGTGCTTTGAAAATGCAACTCTATTAAGAGTGTGTAATAGGCTGATAGATCTCCTCCCTTCTCAAGGTGAAGCTTTGTTTATTTGAAGGAGACAGTCCTACTATCTGATAGGCACCTGGTAAATGCAATCTGTGTGAGTGCCATTTACTTGTGTACAGCCTGGACTAGCTCATGCCTGCCTATTGCAAGGTGTGAGGATTTGCTCCTCATCATCTTCAGTGGGGCATTGCTGGAACGCTCCTTTGACTCCTTT
Source organism: Phoenicopterus ruber ruber (assembly GCA_009819775.1). Taxonomy (NCBI): domain Eukaryota; kingdom Metazoa; phylum Chordata; class Aves; order Phoenicopteriformes; family Phoenicopteridae; genus Phoenicopterus; species Phoenicopterus ruber. The sequence goes on from CM020219.1 coordinate 9,567,739, forward strand.
TCAAATACTTCAAACCTGCCAAAGCACTAGGAAGGCCTAGAACTGCTTTCTAGGCAGAAATAAAATGAACACACGCTCCTGAAGTGACAAATACTAATGGGGGGGTTGTAGGGATCCTTCACTCAGATGGCTGTACTGGGAAGATGGAGTGGCAGAGGTGACAGGAACAAGGGAGGCAAGTGGATTCATGGACTGGGACCTGCTATTGAACTGCTGCACGACCACAGAAGTATATTCACAGCTGTCCTCAGGCGGTGCAGGCTCACTGTGGAATATCTTGGCTTCCTCCCTTGCTACTGCTGCTGCTTTTAACTCTGAAGTTTGCCTGGCTGAGGCATGTCTGCGTGGATCAGGGCTGGGTGATGCTAATGGAGTGTTGCAATATCTTTCCTATTGAGTGACAGGCAGCATATGAATCATCAGCTGGTACTGACGGGGGGGCGGGGGGGGGGCTGCCGTCTCCTTCAGTCTTGTTTCCCCTTTGACAGGGCTCCCCAGGGCTTGTCACACATGAGGCTTCTATAGTCAAGGCCTTACTCTTGGTTTTATCCCGGGAACAGTAATTGAGTAATTGCCTAGATACGATGGGGAGATAAACATCCTGATGGCTCTTAGGAAAAGATCCAAAGAAGACGAGCTCCTAAAAGCCAGGTATCGCAGCATCTAAGTGCGAGGAGCCCGGCCTCAATGCTGCAATTCAGCATTTAGTGTGAGCAGCCTGTGGGGCTGGAGGAGGGTGAGCCCCAAAGGAGTGCCGAAGCACTTAGCAGGGAGATGCCTTCCACCTGCTGGCAGAGCCTGCAGCTCCTACAGCGAGGCACGAGAGAAATACCGAGTGCTTCGGTGCCTAAGTAGTTTTCTGGATCTGCCTCTTGGCAAAACTCCTGCTTATTTTAGAGCAGTTGGGAATTTGTCTGCGCCCTTCATTGGTTTCCATTTTGGGATCCTGCCTTCACCCTGCAATGGGCAGAGGCAGCCAGGTGAAATGGCCAAACTGTATCCATCTGGACCAGGATTTTGTAGGAGTCTCTCAATAAACAAGTCGCTCCTTACATGCTGTTCAGACCTTCCAGCAATGCTGTCCTAGAGACATCTTTAGACGCACAGATTTTTACAGGTCTAGAAACTCCCCAGGAGCTGCTGTACCGCCAGCAGCTTCAGCTACCCCCATGGCATGAGAGCAAAGAGCTTGACTGCTATTGCCTGTGCAGAAATGGTAAATAACCAGCCCTTTTCCCACTTCTCTTTAGTGACTGATCCTCTCCCCCCACTCTGCAGGGGGTGGGCAGAGCAGGGTTGAAAGTGCTGCTGCTGAAAGGCTTGTCCCTTGTTTATTCCTCAAATAAACCCTTTCATTTATCAGCTGACATTTCGGCCAAGCTGTCTTTCCTTGGGGCTTGGCAAGAACTGAGCTAGAAACTTGTTTAACTTGGTGGAAAGGCTCTGCAGTAAGAGAAGTCTGGCGATGCTGAAGGGTGCTGGGGGTTGTCAGCTCCCTTTTGCAGGCAAGGAAAACCTCGCAACACATCAGCCTGTTCCTAACAGTTTGTTACCTCCCGATGTTCATCTACTTAGACTTCAGCCTCTTCACTGGGCAAATGGGAGTAATTTAGTCATTATTTCCAGCAGCAAATTGACTCGATTAGAGTTCAGCTGCCCGATGCTCCAGCTGCTAAAGGGGTGGGAGTGGTGCTGTCTGGCTGCTACAAATTAGACATCTCGGTTCCTGGTTTGCCTTTACCGCTCTACTTTCCCTCTCTGCATCCCTTCCAACTCAGTCCTTGGCCTGATGCTTTTTTAACATTTTCTCAAAGCCCCATTCTCCTTTTCATTCCCATGCACAATGCGACACTGGCAGGTTTGTTGGCTTTGCCATCTTGTCCTGTGGTCCCTCCCTATCTGAGATGCTCTCCTTTCAGGCAGCGTGTAACACGGTCGCTGCAGACATCTGTCATTAGCTGGGCCCCCTTTGACTTGTACCATGCAACTCCCCTTTCCCACCCTCCACCTTTGGTTCACAGCAAGCGGTGAACCTGAGGGAGGGGGCAAAACCTCCCCTCCCTTTATGGCAAATTCATGTATGGGCACAGCTACCACGAGGGCTTTGTGTTCGGGAACAGAAACGCTAGTGACCCTTTTGTGTTATAGTGACCATTTGTTAAATCTTTAAAGTCCATCTGTTTAGGCTGAGATCCTTTTAATGACTGGACATGAACAATTTAGTGATGATTTTTCAGGAGAAAATTGGCTCGGTTTGAACTTTGGTGCCCATTGCTCCAGCTGGTAAAGCGCAGACACTGGTTTAGTGACGTGAACACAGCTTTGCTAGGGATCATTAAGGGCTGGTGGCCAGCTCCATCAGGAGAGTACAACAGCTGTGATTTTCTTATCTCTGGCACCCCAAGGCTCTCCCTCCCCGTGTTTCCTCTCTGTGTGCCACGAGAGATGCTGTTTGTTCTGCTGATTGTTTCATTAGGAGATTACAATTCTGTTGTTAAACACTGGTATTTTTCCATTCCCTCTCCTAACACTGTTGTTCGTACATGTTTACTGTTCTGGCTCTGGCAAGTTTTTTCCAGCCATTTGTGTCTAAACTGCTGCCCCTCTATAACATATGTTGATGCCCCAAAGGGTCAGAGTCACAGGGAACTGCATTTTTGAGATGAAACGTTTCAAATCAAATCACTCTCAACTGCCTTGGCTCTGGGTGAGTTCTGAACAACCTGTGGGTCCAGAAGTGAAAAAAAACACCCAGGGAACAAGAAATTATGCTGATGAAAAAACAAAACAACTAAAAGTCCTGCTAGAGCTAAACATTTTTATGCAGGCTATTTGGGGGAAAAAAGCTCCCAACATTTTACTCTGTATCTGCAAGGTACAAGTGCCAGCAGATAGGAACGTGGCAGAAGGTGACCTGATTTTGATACTAGCTTTTTCTCAAGCAGTTGATGTTTTCACTAGTGGTGTTTGTTTTGTTTTGTTTTGTTTTGTTTTTCTGTAATTCAGGAGGGCAAAGATGAAGCAATATACAGAAATTTGAGAACTGGAGTTTATGGCAGATCTGATACTGATCTGGGACTGAACTAGTTTAGTGGAAAGATTGGGTCTCTCAGATCCTCACTGTATTTATGACTGGGACGTCGGGCAAAAATAGCCCAAAAAGAATTGAACTCTGAAAATTAGTATTTGACAAGCAAAGGAAGTTATCAAGCCTCAACTGAAATATATAAAGCACACAGAAATCCAGAACACTATAGGAAAGGATTGGGATTTTCTAGTCCCATTTTCTAGAAAGAAATGGGATTTTCAAAGTGCTGTACCATAAAAAGTGACACACTGAGCTGACCATGCTGTGGATTGATAGCACTGTCCTACTGTCCTACTAGAAGATCAGCAAAGCCTGAGATGAGACCTGTCACATCTATTTTCAGTAGACATATTAGGTCTGACAGCGATCCAGAGTTTTGTGGCATAAATTTAAGCAGTTTGCAGTGAGTGCATATTGCCGCTAATTCCAATTATCTGTAATTCAGTGGACTGAAGGGAACCAATGTCAGTCCTGTAAATTATCTGCTAAGCAGGGTTACAGGATGAGACTTTGGCCTGGTTGTAGTTTGGTGAAGCACCACTGGTGCAGCACGAGCTGTTGCCTGCTGAAAACAAGAACATTAGACGCTGAAAGTCAGTGGCAACTCGCATCTGTATAAAGTGCCGGACAAAGCAAAGGAGATAAAGCTCCGCATTACACTCAGTGTAGTGTGGAGCCATGCGCACGGCCAGCGCTTTGTGCGAACGATGCTTTGAGTGTCTGAAATTGAAAACAATACCTGCAAACAGCAGCAGCCTTATGAAAGCTGTCCCGGTAGCTGGGTGGTACTGTCATTTAGAAAGTCGCGTATTCAGAGTAACAGGAAACATCTCCAAATCCCAGGAAGAGCGGTGAAAAAGGGCACTGAGGCAGTGTCAAATACAACAGCCGTAGCAGGCTGAAACGGCTGAAGCTCGGGCATGATATGGGCAGAACTGATGGATTTACTACTGCTGGGAAACACTTGTGCTGATATTTCAGGGTGATCCATGGGTACATGCTAGAGATGCCAGAGAGACTGATTTAATGTTGGCTGAGGAAGGCAGGGTTAGAGGTGTATTTCTGAGAGTCTCTCTGCCCTCCAGAGCTATTTACAAGCCTGTGTCATGCTCAGCCTTTTGCTGCACAGACCTGATGGGTCTGTGACGCTGAGGATGCCATGGTCAGGAGATGGCACAGCTTTTGGTGAGACTCTCTCCCTCTTCTGTGCTGGATCACTTCCCACCAGTGGTACAGATACCAGCATTTGAGAAATTGCCTCAGAAATAGCACTTTGGGGAAGAGTTTGGACTTCAAATGATGGCAGATCTCCCGTGTCGCTGGTAGGTCAGTTACTTTTATAACAAACAGTAGCAGCAAAGGACTAATCAGTGTTTATTTTCCAGCAGAATTTGTCCATTCCCAGCTCCTCTCCACTAGACCATGTTATAGTCTAGTCAGCTGGATGAAGAGAGGCCTTCATATCACATGAAGACGTTAAGGTCTTTGAAAGCAGTCTTCAGTTGGATCTTGCATGCTGTCATTGAGCACCCTCACTGCAACAGTGTCCTGGCAATTTGGGATGGGGCGGGCTTTTTCTTGAGTTTGTTTTAAAGGAAATAGTTCAGGGTTTAGCCTCTTTCTCTGGAAAGCTGGGTCCAGGCGCCATCTCTGCTTTCAACGCAACCTCAGGAGGGAAATGGCAGCTTCTCTATTTCTCCTTTGTAGTCAGCCTTGGCTGTTTTGGGCTCTGAACCATCAGCAAAGAAGAGGTAACGCATGTGGATTTGCAGGTTGTTATGCATTTCAGCAGGCCTCTGACATGTGTTTGAGAACGGTTACGCCAACCGGGGCACTTGGGGGTTTTCCCTGGGGAAGGAAGGGCTGGGTTACCCTGAAATGGGAACCACTCCATGAGTCAGGGAGCCTTGTCTGTGGCAGAAATTGGTTAGCTGCTGACCAGTAATTCCTGATGTTCACATCACAGGTTTCATGCCATGAAATAAAGGCCCCTGCAGTCTGTTATGAACCGAGCATCCCCTACACCTTTCTACTGCATTTCCTCAGCCTTCATTAAGCTTCATTAAGGAAACCAAACATCCAGCGTTTATACGAACTGACACCTTTTCACTATTGTTGAAGAGGATGAAATGCAATCATTTGCTGCAATGCACACTTGTGTTATGACACAAATACAAAAAAAGGCTCGGAGCACTTGTATTTCCTTGCCGCCTTCTGCTTACCAGCCCTGGCACCCCAGGTGTTAATGGGGAAACACCTGGGCTCTGGCTCTTCTTGTCCTTAGGTTGTTGCTCCTCTCCCTATGTGTACACTTACACACATGCACACATGTGCTCCCCATGGTTTAAGCGGTTGCTGACAAATGATTTGGCTATGCATGTGGAGAAAACCCTCTACTTTGGAAGCCTTTGTATATATGTGATTTAGGGAAGCATCTTTTTTTCAAATCAGAGCAGCTTGTTTATTCAGCTCTCTTCTTTTTCAGCCCTGAGCACCAACTAAATAACGGATGGACCATCAAAACAGCTAATCCTTGGGTTTGGGTTGCTCAGACCTCAAGTTCCAGTGCCTGTACATATTCACTTAACTGGTCACTAAACTTTGGAGATGAATAATGTGTGGCTGAAGGGAGAACAGGAAGAAATGAATAGTGGGATTCTGAGTCTGGGGAAGGAATGGGGATATAGGGGGAGGGTTAAGGTGGGCCAATGATGTTATTTTTAAAGTGGGACCTTATTAACAAAGATTAGATTGAGGAATGCTAACAGCTCAGGAAACAGCTCAGTTTCAGTTTTTTCTTCCAGTTCCTCAGTGACATTAATCATGTGTCTTGGCTCATAAGCAGTGGTGATTTCTGACCTGATGAGGGGGCAAATTTTTTTTACATATATGTATAATGATACATACACAAGCTCGACAGGGAAGATGCTTGATGAAAAAGGAAGAAGGGGACTGTGAAAGACCATCCCTCTCCCCCCTGTATCCCATACATTCTCATGCCTCTTTTGAGCATCTCAGCATCCTCCGTTCAGCCACATCCGCCTCCCTCAAGCTGAGGTCCCCTCTTCCCTGCTGTGAACAACACTGTCGCCTTGCAGTTGCTACTCCAGAGTCCAGAAGGAAAGAGTTTGCCCCTGACTTCTCTCTGCTCCTGGCCTTTGGCAGCTCTTCCTCACTTTACTTTCAGAATTTGCTCTCATGTTTCAAGTGAGAGACCTCTGCTTTTTTCAGTGTGAAGGCACTGGCAAAGCTAGACGCATCAGTCCTGTGTTTATTTACAGGTCAGGTACAGCACAGGCAATCTGAGGTTTCCCATGCTGCTTTACACAGCACTGACCTCTGCAATGACCCAAACCTTTATGGAGGGTAAAAGGCAGTTCAAACTCTGCATCAGCTCAGCCTTCAGCCCACAGAATATCATGCAGGATGGCTCAAATATGCCAAATTGTGTGTTGTGATTAAGTGGAATGGTCCATGATCTATTAAGATCTGAGCAAATTACAGCCACATTAATTAAACATAGGCTCTCTGGTTGAGCCTAAGCCACAGATGGCATCCCACAGATGGAATGCCACTCTTGATATTCACAGAGCCACTCAGCCCTTTAACTTCAGCTTGTGCTGATTAGCAGAGCAATTTATTTTAGGTGCAGCTATTGGCCTCTGCTGAGGAGAGTGCTCTTAAATGGATATCACTGACAAGGGCCCAGTGTACAGAAAGAGGCGCAATGGGGAGCAGGGATAATGGAAGCTCCAAAAGTTATCAGCTGTTCTTCCATCCCGGCCTTTCAAAGCAGCAGGAAGGGAATTGGGCACTGGGTTCCCACTGATGTTCAGCAGCATTTGGCTATTTTACTACTTTAGGTGCTATTTTTTTTGACTGATTGTAGCTGTGGTCTGTTGGAGGATGTTATGATTAGATCTCTTAATACTGAATGTGGAGCTCTTTTATAATGGAAACATTTACCCTTTGAAGCTGAGTCCTAAAATCATCCTTGTCTCTCCCTCCAGAAGGCTCAGGTTATGGCTCATTGGTTTTTGTGTTGTCTTTTTGGCAGTGCTTGTGGGAAAGATGCACGGTAGCATAGCAGGGTTTATTTAGCAGGAATGGCTACTGGTGATAGCCTAGAGTGGGGCCCCATTCTGTTAAGCACTATGCATCCTCCGTGCCAAAGAGGGGAAGGATTATATGAAATAAAATTTCTTACATCTGGCCACATGGAAACTGATGCATGGATATGAAATGACTTTTCCAAGGTCATACAAAAAATCCGTGGCAAAGCTAAGACCTAGCACAAGACAGTCTGAGTTCTAGGCCAGCACAATAATGTCAATTATAATTATTAATGTCAAAGGAGGAGGAGGGAAGAATAGAGAAATGACATTTCTGCAAGGAAGAGGATGGCAGGGAATTATTTAACACTTTAAGGCATCCTGACACTGTGTGTAAAGATAAATGTGGGATTCTAAAATCAAAATAGATTTCTTTTAAAATACACCATCTCATTTCTAACATTAATTTTTAGTTAGAGAGGTGGGAGGGAATTTGCTGTTACTGTCTTTGAAAGAAGGCAGCCTGTTACATCTGTAATTAAGAGCGGTGCTGGAAAGGGCTTGCATGCTTTTCCTTCATCTGCTTCAGGGCCTCTTTTTTAACTGTAAGTGTCCAGGATTGCCTGAATATGCAGTGACTGCCTTGATAAAGGTTCATCTTCAGAAATAAGACAAAGGTACTTTGGAAGTTCTGGTCCGTGTCCTGGCTAGCTGGCTCCTGGATCAGAGCTGGCTTGTGTCTTCCAGCCTCTGTTGCTAAAGGCAGCACTGACCAACAAGCACCACGTACTGGTGCAGCTCCTGGAAGAGTGGGGAGCATGTTAGTGTGAAGCCCTAGAAAAGCTGGAAGCTCACTTTTTGGATGAACAAGGAGAAAAGCAAACCAATGCTTTGGCAACAGTGATGTGGATGTATATGTCTTCCTATAGTCAGCGGCGAGGCATGAAATACTTGGGGACCGCTTGCCCACGTCTCATGAAAGAGGCATGAACTTAATGTTTGGGGCAAGACATAGACTACAAAGGTTGGAGGGCCGGGCACTGGAAAGACAATGCTTCCCACCGGTCCCTTCTCTCCACTGACATCTCTAGGGGACCATCTGCACCCTGTAATAGAAAGTTAGGACTCATCAGTTTAGAGCTGTGATGAACCAAGGGCAATTAGTTTTGGACCTTCATCCTCTTCAGCTGAAGCTTATTTAAGTTCTTTCATGTGGGCTGTGGTTGTTCTGGGAGTGCTTCCTTCTGTAAACAGCTGTGGGGAGCACTAGCTTTCTTTAGTGCAGCATCTGCAGTTGCTCCTCACTTGGCCAGTAATAGAAGGCTGTGGCTGTACTTCTGTTCGTCATCATGTGTACTGGCTCCAAGCCTAGACCTTTGGCCAGGACTGCTCGCACTTTGTTCCTCGGCAGTAAAGTCTGTGCATTTGAATCCTTGTGTTGAAACCCCTGTGTTTAAATAACTGCTTGTAGGTAAGGAAAACAAAGTTTTGATGAAACAGCCAGGTACTGTAATCAAGTTTTCTAAGATTTCAGGCAGGGGGATGTGCTGGAGTAGTATCATTTTCATGACTTTTTTGACATTTTTCTCATTTTTATGAGATGTGTAGGGTTTAGGGAAACTTCTTTTATCCTGATAAGCTTATTGTCCACTTCATATTTCAGTGGACTTGATTGATTGAAACATAGATGAAGTTGTCTTGGGTAGGGGCTTCACACGTAGCCTAGTGGGAGGTTTCTCTAGAGCACTAAGGTTAATAGCAACAGCACCAGTGTGCAGAGCTGCCTTGGGGCCAGTGGCTGGAGACCTGGAGGTTGAGTTGGAACAGAGTCTCTAGTTTCATGATGGGAGCTGTCTTTATACCAGTGGGTAACTTAGTTCTCCCTCAATTTTATGGCTGGTTGGAGGATTTCTTGGAGTCAGGGCTACGAACTTCTGCAGCTTGTTTGGAGAAAAAATTGGAAAAATCTGTTTCAGAAAAAAATAATTAAAATCTTTTTCTTCCTACGGGAAACTGAGATTTCAAGTTTTCATTCATACTCTGCTCTTCAGAGTATGAATGTTTTAATGAAATTTTTTATTTCCCAATAGTAGGGAAATACTAAGTTATGACCAGTTCTGAGTGGAACTACATTTTTCTTTGCCACTTTGGCCTTGTCTTCCTAGTTAATTCTCATTTTCATTTGGAATTTTTTAGGTCAGAGCTAGCAAGCAGGACCAGGTGATTTTCCCTGCTCTACTAGATGTGTGCAGGCTTATGGGGATCTATTAATTCCATGTCTGTTGAAAGATCTGTTTTCTGTCAGTATGTTTTTTCACTCTAGTAAGCTGTTGGGGTGCTCTGCTGGGTTTAATATTCTCAGATAGCGAGCCCTTGATCTTGGGCAATCTGAAGTTCTACCAGGAAAGTCAAAGTTATCCAGATTCTGTTAGTTAGCTACCAAAGTTTTGCTCTGAGACATACTGAAGTCTTTGGAAGGCTTCTCTTGATTTTATTGGTTATAGAATTAGTAGTAACTTCATTATTTTCAAAATATGGAACGATATCTGATTTTTTCTTTTTTACCCCTCTTTCACTTCTGAATATACAGCTTTCAATACAAGCATCACCAAAATTTACTTGTAACTGTATTAGTTTTACTATAAGGAGTATTTCATATGAATTCTCATACTATAGATTCCAGTATAAGACTTATCCATCTTTTCCTTTGGAAAGCATTTTTCTGTGCTTTCTTTCCCAGCTTTATAATGTTGGGCAATCTGTCCCTTCCCAAAAGTGTGCTGTCGGCATAGCTGGCTGTTACCGGTAATTATAGCCTTTCACAAATTAATAGCCTCCTTTGGATTGTACTCTGCAAGGAACACAACTGGTTCTGTGGGTAGGGAGCCGCGAAACTGAGAATGCTGGAAATTTTCCTTCAAAAATACTATTTTGTTTGAAAGTTTTCACCATCTACTTTCCTTGATACGATGAGGACCAATGGAAGGACAATGGAAAAAACCCCAGTTTATTCAGAAGGAGATAATGATATGAAAGGGAGAATTAGTCCTTCCAGTGTCTCATCAGAAAACTCCTGAAAACTGGGGGAAACCAAGGCCTACCTCCTTTTCATTCTGAAGTAACCATTTTCATAATGAAACACCCAGTCTTGTCCCCGCTCTGTTGATAGCAAAGCTTATTGATTATTTCTCTGTATTCGTGGTGCCCTTCCTGACCCTATTTAATTTGGATCCCGTGTGGGCACTTGTCTTTGTGGTCACTGTGGTTTAATGTTAGTGATTGAAAAACGATACGCAGCTCCTGGAGTCTTCCTCGCGGGCCCGCAGCCTCGGAAGCCATTTGGCCCTATCACCTTTGGTCGCCGCCTCTTCTGTCCTGTCTCAGGACTGATAAGTTTGCTGTCGATATGACGATATCCAACACCATACCATCATGTTGTTGGAAAGAGACTTTCCATCATTTCTTATCCGGGTGTTTAAATTGTTATGCCCGTGCACGTGACGCAACGCAGGAGCCCTTCATCGCCGGCGCCTCACAGCCGATTTCTGTGGGGTGTTGTTCTCCCCCTCCAGCGTGCTGCTGCAGCGGCCCTGTTGCCTTTGTAGGACCGTAGCAAGTAAGCTCAGCTCCGCGCACAGAAGTCCTGCGCAGCCAGCTCTCGGCTGGAGGCGGATAAAGCCCTGAATTGTGCTCTCTGTGCTCAAAAGCGCTGGAGTGGAGCTGGGAGTCCAGGGGAGCCGAGGATTTGTTTAACGGCGGTGGATTTGGCCAGCGTGCCGGCAGGAAGCGAGCCCGAGGCGAGGGCTCCCCGCGCGAGGCCCTGGGTGAGACGCGGTGCCGAGGAGAACAAGGAGGCTGTTATGAACGCAGGGCCCGGCGGGGCGAAGGTAGCGCTGAGAGACTTCAGAGAGGAGGTTGTTTTGCCGGAGAAGCTGGCCTGCGGCAATGAGCCCTGGGAGGCTGAATACACCATCAGAGAAGGAGGAATGAAGAAAGCCGCTGAATGAAGCGACTTGGAGGCCATGCGGTTATTGGTTTGGAAGTGTCCCCTACAACGCAGGTCTCCCGAGGAGCGTGTGTGCGCAGAGGGCTATGCAGCCCTCAGCGATACCTTGGCTGGATGCTGTTAAATAACGTTTTAAGAATCCGACGACAAAGAATTATGGACTGGAGGGGCTGGGACCGCAAGCCCTCTGTAGCAAAGGACTCTTTCTTCCCCTGTCTGCAGGCTGCCTAACGCAGCAGGGGCCCTGCTCTGTCATTAAAGCTTACGCGGCGCTAGCTCAGTCCAAATCACCAATATGATGGTTGACTGGCAGGAGCTTTGGAGGGGGAAATCAGCAATTACAAACTAAATGGAAGGGGGGAAATAATGGAGAAATGGAAGTTATAGAACAGAACTGACCACAGAATGGAAAGGGACTTTCTGGAAACCTAATAAAGCATGATTACCTTTGCTAGAAGTACACAGGGAACTGCAGTTCTGATATGAATCAGAAAAAGTGATGCCTGCCCAATGCCGGCCATAGCCCTTGGATCAGATGCTGCTGGCCTTTTCTATCAGCCTTTTCTCTGCGTTTTCACAGAAAAAGCAGCGGCATTGAGGGGAACGTGGTGCTGTTCTTATATTCTGCCAGTTCCCATTCTTCCACTTGGTAGCAGCAACATGCAAATATGTCTAATTTGATTTTTCTACCATTTCCTGAAGAGGGTCATCTCCACCAACTCAGAATTCCCTGGGGTGTCAAAGGGGATTGGGGAGAGGGGATGAAGTTAATACATTTTCAGTTCTCTCTAGATAGTTTTTTATTTCATTTTTTCCTTAGGAATATGTATTCAGCAACCCTTCTTGCTTTTCCACCAGAGATCTGATTACTTTGTAGCAGTTCAACATAGTTTTCTGCCGGTATTTACCAAACCATAAGAACCAGAGATTGAAATAAATCTACTTTAGACCGCTTCAACTGTAAGAATGTATAGAAGACCTTATTTACTGTGAAATTAAACAAGGATAGATACCTGTTTACAATCCCTGGATTGAAGCCAACAAACGTGTTTCATTACTATGGCTAGAAAGAAAAACATCCTCCATAGAAATTTTTTTGACCAAAGTAAAAGAATTCAAAGAACTGGAATGACTTTGCTCCTTGTATTAGATTAACAACTGAAAGGCAGGCAAAATGGGATGATTTGGTTAAAAAAAGGATCTTGGATCATGTTCATAAAAAAAACCCCAACAAACCACTAACTTGTCCCATGTACCTGCATTTTTACTGAATATTTGAGAAGAAAAGCTTGAAATGCCAACAATTATTCCTTTAAAAAAAGGAAAAGAAAAAAAGAAGCCATTAGCTAACTGCTGTGTGTCAGCTGGTGAGTTTGATCAGCAGTGCATTTTGTAAGGTTGTGCACTGTCATTATAATAGTTGATTGTCCCTCAGAAATAAAATATTACCATGCATCTGATTGCAGAAGTTCAATAATAATAGCAGACAGTGGTAATACGTTGCAACCAGGGACAATGACGGAGCAGTCAGCAGCAGTAGCAAAGTACTATCTAATTGTCTATTTGAGGCCCATCTTGTCTCTCTTAATTTAGCCAGCTGCCAAGAATTGCTTTTATATCCTATTCCAGATATCTGGTTTCGGATAGGTCCTTTGACTTCCTCCACCCTGCCCATGTCTTCCTTAGCACAGATTATCGTGACTTTGAACTCTACCCAAGGAAGCCTCGCTGAATTTACAAACTCTGGGTATTCAAAAGCAACTGATAAACCAAGGAACTTGCTTTTTACCTAGGAATGGGCTAAATAAACTCAAAAAAAATCACACTTTTAATCTAGGATACTGCTGCTGGGATGACCCCCTACCGCAGCCCTAAGTGTCTGATGCACAGATATGCTGTGAACTCAGGGCAGAGACTGTTTTTCGGTTGTGTGTTTGTGTAGGCTGGGACGTGGGATTCCTATACGGGAACAAAACCAGATGAACAGTGATAATGCAGGGTGTGCCAGTAAATGATTAGTGTCCTGAAATGTGAACTCCTGCTTACCTTTCCTTCTCCCTGCCCATACAGCCTTGGCCTCCCCAGCCCCTGGCCCTATAATTTTCTGGTTGGGTCTTTTGGAGGTTGGCAGCACGGCTGAGCGCGGGGATGCGGGTTAGCTCTGCCCCTCTCTGAGCCAGACAGGCGTCAGCTCGCTCCTGTTCAAAAACCCTGTAACGAGGTGAGCCCTGCTGAGAGAGAGGACTCATTAGCACAGGCACAGTGTGTGCTAATGAGTCTAAATAGCTTCTGGAGGAAGCTCATGGCTTTCCAGCACACAGAGTGGGTGGAGCGCTGCACCTCACGGTATCAGCGTCTCCTTCCCTGGGTCTGGTTTGCTCAAGTGCACGTATCGGTGGGAAAGGGAAGAAAAATTGATAGACTTCTAATTTCTTGCCCGTTCCTTCCACAAACAACCCTTCCCTGGAGCCTGCAGATTTATCACAGCTGAGAGGGAATTCTGTGGCAGCTTCTTATTAAAATATTGGCAGCCTATTACTGTTCCTTACAAATGATGCAGATGGATCACCGACTGAAACAGTGCTGAAAGGCAGCTCTGTCTGAGGTGAAACGCTCTTTGTCCGTCACTGCTACCTGCACTTTCCCTCACCGGAAAGCAGATTTTATTTTTTTTTTTTTAAATTTTGCCTACCTCAGCAAATCAAGATCCTGAAAGTTATTTCAGAGGCTCTCTTATCTTTTAACAAATATCTATGGTCTGTAGCTGTCTTGACCTTGAATTGGTTACCCGTGCATTTCTCACATCAAGATTAGATTATTGCGACTCCCTCCTGACAGCCTGGCCTGATAAGACCCCGTACAATTTCCAGCTGGTGCTGAATGCTGCTGCCAGGCTCTTGTAATAGAGAGATGATCTCCACATTTCACCTCTGTCCAAAGCGCTGTGTTATTTGCCAGTTAAGCAATATATCGACTTGAAGAGTTCCCTGTTAAAGATGAACCGCACTTTTTATCCACACTCACGCGCGTCTGTGCTTTGAGAAGTGAGATGAAAGCACGGGTAGGTGCTGACTGCCCCATGTAATGATGATAGGAAGGGCACTTGGCCCCTAACCTCACGTTTCCCGCATTACTGACAGAGTATTTGCAGCTCACCTCTAAACAGGATGGCATGAGTCCAGCCTGGTTTTTCCCATATCTTTTTAATTTCCTCACCTAAGAGTAAAAACCTGAATTGGTATCAGCTATGACTGTAAGGTCCTGGGCACCCTGCCCCGCTGACTGATAACTCCCGCGTTTCACAAAATGGGACGGAGGCGACTGCTGCTGTCGGGGGTGGAAGCAGGAGACGCTCTGTGGCTAAATGCAGCAGTTTCGGTACCCTGCGCTACAGAGCTCAGCTTGCACGCAGCCTGCTTTAGCAGACGTGCGTAGATCAGGAATCATCATATGCCATACACCACCGTGTGTTACTACAAACACTGTGAGGCTGCGGGAAACTACAAAGTGCCAATTGAAAAATGAGTAGCGGGGGGTCTTTACAGGAGAAAGAGGTGCAGGGGACGGTTGAAATGTGATATTGTGCACGATCTAATAAAACCTAAGGTGGGTGAAGGACTTCTTTACTTCTTAGCATTTAGACATTCTTTTTTTTTTTTTTTTTTCTTCTGTATTTAAAAATATTTTCAGCTTCTGTGATTGGTTGGAATAAAGAGATTGTGTTTTGTTAAGGAAGATGCTGATGTTCTTGCTTGATTCTTTTTTTCTTTAGAACTATAAATTTTTACCTCCTTGATATTTGGGGCATATTGAGGAAGAGGAGGAACTGCATGCTTTCGCAAAAAATTGCCCTCCCTACCTCCCCCAGGCTGATCTGTTTCCTTCGTGCTCCAGATAGGCTAAATGAGCCTCTCTCCCCGAATGGAGGGATTAACCCCTCTTCCAGTCTGCCAAGGGGTTGGTGGATTTTCCATCACCAGAAACTTTCAAATCTTTTCTTAAAAGACATGTTCTAGTTTAAATAAATGTTTGTGGTGGTTTTGGTTTGTTTTTGTTTTTGTTTTTTTTCCCCCTGAACAGTGGTCAGACTTAAAGGCAAAAGTGGGTCCTCCAGGCATTTTAGTCTTTGATAACTGTGTAAAACACCGGTGCTTGAGACAAGGTGGATGCTTCTCTCCGGTGCCTCGCTGGCTCCAGAGGACACCCAACCTTCACAGCACTGAGCTACAGGCTATGTTATATTCAGTATTGCTACTTCGGGATTGTACAGACGCAGGTAGAATGAGTCTTCACGGAAACTGAATTTTGATGTCATATCCAAGAGGGGTTTTATGTTGTTACCTAACTTCCTATTAACTGGGAATTTTTTACCTGCCATTAGCTGCAAAAGTGAAATACCACAGGGCTTCATGGATTCACTTCTTCCTCTTCAAGGCTGTAATTCTGCAAGGGAGGAGGGATTTTGTGTTGCCTTTGTTGTTTGAACTTTAAGAGTGGAGAGGGTGGTCAGTGTAAGTCAGATGTTTGTCACTGGTGAGACTCCCCATCCCTTGGGATTACATCGGAGAGCAACAATGTGATAGGGAGAAGTTAGTAACAATTATGTGGAGGAGCTTTGCATTAACTTCCTTAGCCCATCTTTTGCCAGTTTTTTGTTGCTTTCACAATCCAAAGACTTCTCCTAAATATTAAAAAAGCAAAAAAAGAAATGCTTCTAAGCAGATGAGCTCAATCTGTTTCAAGAAATATCATGTTCACAAAGCATATGCACAGTACTCAAAATAGCTAATTTCTTTTTAGCAATGATAGCTCTAGAACGCCCTTGACCTTCCAAAGAGGAGAGATTTGTACTACTGCAGTATATAGGATTTTAATATTAAAAGAGGTTAAACAGCAGAAAGTGAAAAGCTCTTTGCTTCCTCTTTGGTAAGAAGTGAGCTAATGCCAGCAATTTCCATGGCAACTGCAAACAGACCGTCCTGTTCACTTCCATGTTATAAATAAAACAAAAATATTCTCTAAATTACATGCTGTGCCTACATGTATTTGCTATCACCATGTTCAGCAGACACTGGGAAATATTTCTGTACGTGATTTGTTAGGAAAGATTACAAGGTTTATGCAAACTAAATAGTCTTGGTGGGCTATGTTCCTTTGAGGAAATAATAAAAATAACCTCAAAACAATGCCATCCTATTCACTGCTGATATTCTCTGAGTTTTGCAAATAATTACAAGTCCAAACCAGATCACTTAGCAGCAGCTGGTGTAAACAACAATAAACTTGCAGTAGCATAATTTTAAATAGGAACAAAAGTAATTTTAAAAAGAGTAGGTGATGAATGAGACTTTTGCCTTTATATTTCTGACGGGACACACACGATGACTGGAAGGACAGTTGTTTTGTGTCTTATTTTTGCACAGGTTGCAGTAGACCAGACCTACTTTGTGTGCTCTCACTGCATCTCATATTCTGTTCTGTTTTCGAAGCCTAAAATATAAGCTATGCCAGTTCACAGCAATTCTTTAGGCATGGGCAAGTTTTCATCCTACCCTTCTTTAGGTCCATGAAGTGGTCTTTCCCATGCGTAGAGCTGCAGGGCTCAGACAAGGGTTTGGAGCAAGGGATAAAGCACAAGAACTTTTCTTCCGATTCCTCAGTCCCAGCTCGCGGTCGGTGAGAGGACAGGGCTGCAGAGGCACCGGGGGTACCGCTCGCTCGCTGCACTACTCCAGAGGTGGAGATCTATCTTTTGAGCGTGGGGTGACCACCCCATCTGCCGCTTCCCAGATGTAAGAGAAGGGTTGGGAGATGTGAGAAGAGCTTTATGAGACAGCTGCTTCCATTAACTGCTCCTTGAGGTTGAGGTGACCTTGAAGGAATAACCAGGACTGCTAAAAGCAGAAAGATGCATTAGGCTGAACCTGTCGCTCTCTGTAAGGTTTTTGCTGGGACTGCCCTGTCCATTTGCAGCTTGTTCGGAATTCAGGAGCGCAATTGCTCGCTGGCCGGAGCCATTACCATCCTATTGTGCTTACTTGGCGTCCTGTCTGCTGGCTGAGCGTGGATGACCAGATCACTTGACATTATTGGGTTTTTAAACACTTAGGAGTGCCGGCCTTGCCTCTTTTCACACCCGGGCTCTCAGGCTGTATTATGTCAGCAAGTACGCATGCTCACATCTGTATGTTGAGTTAGTGGGAGATGTAGATGTTGCAAAGGAGACTTTTGGTTCCACTAGTGCCATCAAATTATCTATCTATCTCCTAAATTAAAATAAAAAATTCTGATTGGCCTATCCTGTTGCTTTCAGACAGAAATCTCTAAAAATGTATTACCTTTCCTGTGTATGTGAACATTTCTTGGTTTTTCACTCTCTTTATTACAAGAAGATGTTAAGTTAGGTTTGGTTGCTGAGGTTAGTTGCAGTTTACTGTGCTTGTGTATGTGTAAAGAAGGGCACAAGTAGATATAGATTTATTTTTGTATCATGTATTTTAATTCCTGTTAAACCTTCCAAAGGTTGAACAGAAACTTGTAAATACAGCATAATAAATACTTCGGCACAGCAGTGAGGATTTAATAGATTCTGTTTATTAGAGATGATTTTTTTTTTCAATTAAAATGGCAGGCAAGATTTCTAATTACAGTACAAATTATTTCAAGTGTATTTTGCTCCGTTAAAAATCTGTGTAGCGGACAGTACTGTGCTTGAGTCAGAGCTGGGAATCCAGCCAGAAATGCGGCCCCCTTGATCCCTCCATTCTGAGATTTTTAAAAGCACAATCAAGGGTGAGGTGGAGGAGGAAATGTCTCCATTTTCTGTTATTGAGTGTTGAATCCTGCCTCATCCCAGGCTTGGCTCAGCCACCTCAGGTTCCACCTTCCCCTTATTTACACTGGAGATCCCTGCTATTTACACTAAAGATCTCTGCAATGCTCTTGAAATTATGCTGGCAAGTTTAACCGCTTTTGTAGTGTCAGACATACCTTATGCTAGTCTATGAGTTTACAGGATTTTTAACTTTAAAGGAATAGGGGGATGGCTGAGGAGCTCCGTTAGTGCCATACCTTCAGTAGGGAAGGACCTTTCCACGTTGCTTACCTGTGCAATGTGGAGGTGCTGTAGGAGGGCTGCTCGCAATTTGGTCAAACCAGGGTCACTTTTGGGGCTCCTTTAGGGATTTCAGCCTTGGAATCTTCTGTGCAGAAGATGTTCTGTCACACCAGTCTTGGTGGTTTGTGTGAGGTCAGTGGTCTCCTGATGCTCCAAGCTGCTTATGAAGGGGTGGGAGAGAGGACAATATGGCCTGGGCAATGATGCAAGGTGTTACTCAGCACAGCCACGGGTATGCATGGGGAAGAGATTTCAAATATTGTCCATACCCCATTTCACTGCTTCCAAACCCATTGTCAGGGCCCTGAGGGAATTAACAGGCCTTAATGGCTCTGACCAGTCTCACCTGGGGCCCCATGCCCCTGCCAGGGACTCCATTCATGCTGAAACTTGGACCTTCACTTGCTGCATGAGCATCTCTCTCTGCATCTCTCACTGCTCCCTGATGCTGGCTGTACAGAAGTCTCTGCTCCCATGATCTCCCACCCATCGCTCCCTGGTGCCCGTGTCCCTACTGAAGCGCTGTCCCTCCCAGCCTTGAGTTACGCCTTCTGAGGGATGTCTACCATAAACCAGGACCTCTGTGTCTAACTTCCCAGACCATCTCCACCATAGTTAGAGGGGGTAAGTGTCTCAGATCTCAGCACATGGTTTATCCCTTCCCTCCTGGTGTTGTCACTTCTCTTACAGGACCAAGCATCTATACATATCTCTTGTCCTGGAGTCAATGCCACTGGATGGAAGGATGCAGCAGCCTGCCTGGGCTGTTCCTCCTTTGCCAGGTAACGGTGTTTTGTTACCCCCTACATGGAGTTCTCTTCTTTGCATTATGTGGTTGGGGAGTAGAGGGGACGTCTGGTCCTTTATCTTTATTTGGGGAGATGTAAGTAATTGACATGTCTCAGTGGGTATCAGGGAAAAGAAAAAAAAAAGGTCCTTCAAGCCTGTCCGGTTGCTAAGAGACGGATGCTTCAACTTTGAAAGCCTTCATGCACGCAGGGGATATTATCCTGGCAAATTGGACTTTCAAATCTGGCAGCAAGGGAAAAAAGGTAATGCCCAAAAAATAGAGGGCATTTAGGTGATTTGATTTCAGAGACATCTGTTCTCCTTTGCTAGGAGGGCAGGGGGCTGCTCCTGTTAGTGAACATATGTGACCACATTATGTGTAATAAGCTTACTTGTGAGTGTTTTGCTCCTATGCTCACAGCTTGGCCAGGTGACCTGCTTTCTCTCCTTCTTTCCAGCCCGGTTAATTTTTAACTCAGCTTTTGTCTACAAAGCTTGATTGTGTAGTCAGGCTGTGTGTAGCACTTGCTTTGAAGTCTGGAACAGGTTTGCATGCAGATGGAGTGCATGATTGAGTAGCAGTTTAAAGTTTTATACCCACGGGACCTGCGAGCCTCCCTTGCAAGAGCCTTGCATTGACCGGCACGGGAGGCTGAAACACAGAGCCTGCTCATCTGTAGCATTCGTGTCTGGAATAGCAGCTGGATCCCTTGGTTGCGTTGCTGTAGCTTCTCTGACCGTGTAACTTTCTTCAAGAGCACTGCTGTTGATTGCCCTCCAGGTGAAGCTTTAGGAAGGACGCTACAAAGGCTGTGACCTCTTCTCTTTTCTCTGTTTAGACCCTCTGCGTCTTATGATGGTAGGGGGGTAAAAGTTAGCACCATTGCATTGCTCCTGTCACCAGCCTTGGGACACTCACGGCACAGTTTGCAAAGGGGTGCAAGCAAACTTTTGAGCAAATTGCTCTCCCCTGTCTGTAAAATGGGTTGGGAGGTCAGTGTATGCTCCAGACTGGTACGGAGAAGCCATGGTGCTCTCATTGCCATTTCTGTGCTGCAGGAGGTCCTACCTGCACACTGCTCTGCTGGCGTGCTCTGGGCCACAGCTGACCAGGCAGTGCTTGCATGACCTGTTGTGCTGGTTGTAAGGCTTGTGTTTGCAGAGCAGCGAAGAGGGGGATCGGGATCTGGGGCTGCTCAGTCCTGCATTGCCCTGGGGGCAAGGCTTGCATTGCCCTGGGGCTTTCGTGTGCTCCGACAAACCACGCTCTTTCAGAGAGAAACTCCTAGAGCTGTAGCTGCTAGTGCTTGGACACAAAGTGTTGGCAGTACCAGCTGTTTAGTGGGCAAACGGTGGTTTCAGTCTCAGCCACGGATCACTGAGGGGTGCACCTGAGTGTGGTGTGCTTAATTTGAAAGCATGGAAAGGACCCAGAGTCTCAGAGGTGTCAATGTGAATTCTGCCACTTGTGCAATATGTAACATCTACATCAGGTACAGACTTTGAGTGCAAAGACTTCACCTCGCTGGGTTCTGGCTCAAACCGCCACCTTCAGTCTTTTTCTTAAAGGCACAGGAAAAGATGAAACCAAATATATTTGCAATATAAAATATAAAGAATATAAAAATATGATATCCTAACAGTAGCTGTGGTACCCATTCCTTGTGATTGCGGAGAATTATTTAAGAAGACCCACCTCCTTGTTAGCTAGCCTTTTTGAAAGCATTAAAGAAGGTAACAATGTCCTTTTGGAGGAGGAGATTAGCTGAGATGGACTCGGGCTGCTCTTGCCCTGGGAGCCTGATCCTGCTTTCTTCCAGACTAATGTGCCAAAAGGAGAGGGGGAAAAAAGCAACCCCTGAGGAGACTGCTACCTCCATTTCTGTTACCAGCTGCTACTGACCCTCCCTTGTAGGCTTGCCTGACATCGTTAGTCAAGCCCGTACCTGCTTACCGTCCATTTTGCTTTTGTGGGAGCACAAGTCAGATCCAGGCTGGGCATCACACCAGAGAGCTCTTGAGGTTGAGAGCTTATAAAGCTAAGGGCAGGCCTTCTCTCAGGCTGGTGCTTCAGCCAGCAGTAGAGCGACTGTTAATTTTACCATTACTAAATTTTTGAGATGTTGCTTTTATGCATCTCACAAGCTCACGGTAGCTTTGGAGAATGACCAGTATTGGCCATCTAAACTAGATGCTTTCTATTTTATTTGCTAAACAGAACATAAAAGAAAAGGTAGAAAATACATTAAAAGTGAAAAGGAGAAGATGCACGAAAAAGGGAATAGTAAGGCGAGTTTTGATCTTTATCCAGTGTTTGTGATTAAAGCTGAAGCTGAGAGCTAATGTCAGAGGCCCTTCCCGAGCCGGTTTCCTTTCAAGATGAGGACAAAGGGTCAGCCATGTCATGGTGGACCAGAGTCTAAAGGAGGCGATGAATATCATAGGCTATGTAGTAGAGTTCATGCTTTTCAGGTCACTTGTCCTCATGGGACTAGTGTCGGATAAGGTAGTCTACACAGTGGTGACAGACCCATCCTGTTGCTATTTTTCTCACTAATTTCCAGCATACCCAGTTTGGGCTTGTCACTCTGGTCCCTGCCCTTCCTGTTTACCAGGTGTGACCTAAACTCAGCCTTCTCCAAGCAGAGTCCCTGACCTTCCTGTTCAGGTGAACTAAACCAGTCAATAAATTTCATTGACTTTTCTGTGCAAAATCACACAAGAGGTTGATTTTTTTTTTAAAGGGGGCTTATAAGAAAGATGGGGACAAGGGGTAAGGGTTTTAAACTAAAAGAGGGTAGATTCAGACTAGATATAAGGAAGAAATTTTTTACGATGAGGGTGGTGAAGCACTGGCACAGGTTGCCCAGAGAGGTGGTAGAAGCCCCATCCCTGGAAACATTCAAGGTCAGGCTGGACGGGGCTCTGGGCAACCTGATCTAGTTGAGGATGTCCCTGCTCATTGCAGAGGAGTTGAACTAGATGGCCTTTAAAGGTCCCTTCCAACCCAAACTATTCTATGATTCTATGATTTTCATTTCTATTTGACAATAGACATGGCCACAAGTTCCATCTCACTCTTGATGCTGTCCTTACTGTGCAAAGAGCTTTGCATTTTCACCCTGAGAAGAACTAGCCCAAAGCATTCTAGTTTTCCGGGAAATTAAGACTCAGAGTCAAACTTTTTAATGCAGTCTCTTTTCCAACTTTTTTTTTTTTTTGCTTTCCTCTGCTGCCTAATTGGAATCGCCTGTCAGTGTGCATTCCTAATAGACTTTTCTGAACACAGCTCCTGAACCCTACATGGTAATGTAAAACTATTGCTCTGTGCTTTCTGTAACAGATGGGAAATGTAATCTTCTGGGTCCTGTGACAGGGTCTGCTCATTATTATATGAACAATGAGAGAAGAAATGTAAAAGGTGCAACGTACATTTATTTCCTGACACCTTGTTTAAAAGGCAACGGGCCCAATTCTCACTCACTGTAAGAGCTGCTGGGAGCACTTTGGTGTAAGAGACCTCCAATACAAAAGGAGAATTCCCTAATATGACTTTTTTTTTTTTTTTTTTTTTTTTAATACTCTCTAAGTTTCTCTCACCTTAGGCCTTTTAATCTAGCTTGTCATTCAGGCAGCTTTGAGTACTGGCATGCATTTATCATCAAGTGGTTGACAAGGTGATTCCCACAATTAAGTGACTCTCAGGACATTTGTTCTCAGAATCTCTTTAGCCTGAAGTTTTTCTTCTCTCTCAGACCTGAAGAGGAGCTGCAGGGCCTTCTCCAGCTGTATCTGTGTGTGTGTGTGATTTATTTATTTTATTTTATTTTTTAAAAGACATCTCTTCCTGCAAACCTGCTTCATTCTCACACCTCTGAGGCTGCACCAGGAAAAGACCTACAAAGGATATTTTTACTAGGTGAACGTCTTCAGTCTCCATCTTTTGACTGGGAGTCTGGAATCTGTTGGGATGCAAACAATCTTCTGATGAAAGTGGATGGTGTACTGCTTCTTTGGGACAGTTTGTGTATAGTTATCAGATCTATGATGTTAAAAGCACTGGTGATTCAGACCAGCAAGACTTACTAAATACAGAATCATAGAATGGTTTGGGTTGGAAGGGACCTTAAAGACCATCAAGTTCCAAACCCCCTGCCATGGGCCGGGACACCTTCCACTAGACCAGGTTGCTCAAAGCTCCATCCAGCCTGGCCTTGGACACTGCCAGGGATGGGGCATCGACAGCTTCTCTGGGCAGCCTGTTCCAGTGCCTCACCACCCTCAGAGTGAAGAATTCCTTCCTTATATCTAATCTAAATCTATCCTCTTTCAGTTTAAAGCCACTACCCCTTGTCCTATCACTCCATGCCCTTGGAAACAGTCCCACTCCAGCTTTCTTGTAGGCCCCCTTTAGGTACTAGAAGGCTGCTAAAAGGTCTCCCCAGAGCCTTCTCTTCTCCAGGCTGAACAGCCCCAGCTCTCTCAGCCTGTCTTCATAGGAGAGGTGCTCCAGCCCTCTGATCATTTTTGTGGCCTCCTCTGGACTCGCTCCAACGGGTCCATGTCCTTCGTGTGTTGGGGGCCCCAGAGCTGGACGCAGTACTGCAGGTGGGGT
Source organism: Phoenicopterus ruber ruber (assembly GCA_009819775.1). Lineage (NCBI taxonomy): Eukaryota > Metazoa > Chordata > Aves > Phoenicopteriformes > Phoenicopteridae > Phoenicopterus > Phoenicopterus ruber. The sequence continues at coordinate 9,591,406 of CM020219.1, forward strand.
CTCACCAGAGCGGAGTAGAGGGGCAGAATCACCTCCCTCGACCTGCTGGTCACTCTTCTTTTGATGCAGCCCAGGATATGGTTGGCTTTCTGGGCTGCAAGCACACATTGCTGGGTCATGTTGAGCTTCTCATCAACCAACAGCCCCAAGTCCTTCTCCTCAGGGCTGCTCTCAATCCATTCTCCGCTCAGCCTGTATTTGTGCTTGGGATTGCCCCAACTCATGTGCAGGACCTTGCACTTGGCCTTGTTGAACTTCATGAGGTTTGCACAGGCCTACCTCTCAAGCCTGTCAAGGTCCCTCTGGATGGCATCCCTTCTCCCCAGCATGTCGACCACATCGCACAGCTTGGCGTCATCAGCAAACTTGCTGAGGGTGTGCTCCATCCTGCTGTCCATGTCACTAACAAAAAGATGTTAAACAGCGCCGGTCCCAATACTGACCCCTGAGGAATGCCACTTGTCATTGGTCTCCACAAGTATCAATGAAAGAAGCCTTACCTAAAGGTAAACAGACCAGACAACTAAAACACTGGTAGCACATTTTTTTTGGCATTCTGCAGGTACTAAATTGGCTTGAATGACAACCTTTAGAGCACTGAAAGAATGCAAATAATGCATTTTTCTGTTGGACAATACCTTCCCTCTTCTCCTTCACTGTGTCCTTTTCTGCCTCTGACCTTTCTGCTGGCAGCAGGCCAGGTATAAAGTCCCTGGTATCCGATCTTCTGCTATCCTCTTACCTTCCCTGCCCCTGGCGTGCAGATTATTGTGCTATCTGACCCCGTTTGAAGTTCCAGTGTGATGGACTCCATTTCCCTATCGGGCCTGCCAGTCTGGCTGGTTTCAGCATTTCAGCAATCTTCTGTGTGGGTTGGTGCATTACCCGTAAGGAGTGGAGTTTCGTGCTGGAGCTATTATGCCCTACTTATTTTTAATCCCTCTCCGCCATCAGCACCTTTGCTAAGAATCGGAGTCGAGCTTTGCAAGCACTCCGTTGATCTTGCTTGCACCTCAGGTAAGATCTGTATCTGCGTTTGCATATTGATTCCTGGTGGAGGGGTTCACAAGCCAGATTTTGTTTAAAAAGGAAGAGCTGTTTTCCAATAATAATTGCTTTGTCTACACATATACACACAGACACTCACAGACACACATACGCATTTGGGTTTGGGACATGCTTATAGCAGTTCCCTCCAATCCTGCAGTGTGTGCTTGTTTTATGGGAAAATGAATTGACACTGGATTCTGATCAGGAGAAGGGAATTCATCCCAATATTGTTTGAAGATCTTTTAAAGCCAAATACGGCTAATTTGAAAGCCCAAGCATTTCAGTTATCAAAAGTGTTTGACTCATATTTCTTAGTCCCAGCCAAAGCCCATATAATAAAGTTGCTGTGTAGGTATTAGCCTTTCCCTTTGCAACTCGCTGGTTTGCCCGGGATGAAGCCATAATTATTGTTCCTTTGACTCCTGTTTCCAGAGGGAGGTAACATCTATTGTGAAAACTGCTCTTTTAGGGTGGTGTTGCCTGCAGCCAGATGTGTATTACAGTGCCACCCCCGTTGTGCTGTGACATGTCACATCACGTACCGGTAATTAAAGTGTAGACTGTCGGGTCACCTTGGTACACTGAGCCACTTAGTAAGTTTTTCCTAAGAGGATTTTGTAGCTGTCAGCCCCTCCATACAGAAATCAGCAGTTCGTTGTTAAAGCCTTCCCTTCCCCCGTTTCCTCGTGTTGCTGAGTGTTTATTTCTAGTTACTAATGTAGGAGTGTTTGGGAGGAGGGGAGGGAGAACAGCCTAAAACCCTAGCTGTTTGTATTTCATACATCTAATTACTGTATCTTGACTTGGAAATGTATACAGGCACGTGAATGTATATTAGAATTAGGCAAATACAGCACAAATATAGATTTGTGTATGTCCTTCCAAATGAGCCAAACCAACTGAAGTTTCAATGATTGATTTTCTAGTGCATGCAATTTTAGCCTGGCTTATTGGTTCATTTGTGAACAGCTGAGCGAGTGAGGTTTTCTCTCTCCATAATTTCTACAGAAAGCAGAAATTGTAGCAAATATACAGTAAATAATTATCCATGAGTGTGTTTGTACAACAAATGATGCTATGGTCTTTCTGAAATTTACTTGTAACGTAGAGAGTTCAGAAGGGAAGAGTGAGAGCGTGGATCTGCCCAGGGGTAGTGACAAAGTGGGGAACGTGCACTCTCCCTCGCCTTTGACAGTGTATTATTTCTACTGCTCTGGCAGAAAAACAATATCATTTTCCATTCAAGAGTCTGAAATACGTCCTAAAGCTTTTTTAGGCCTTACCTGTTCTCATCCCCTTTGGGAGGTGGGTGTAAAGAAAGTCAGTGTTTTTTTCACATAACATGAAGCGAAGCTGAGGAACTCCGTGCTGCAGGATGTTCTAGTTGCTGGAAGTTCATATGAGTTTATGGGGAAACCGGACAAGTTCACAGAAAAGAAATCCATGCAGAGTTATTAAACACCAGTGAGGCACCTCTGCACCTGAAACTCAGGCTGCTGGTGATCGGAAGACTGTTCTTGAAGTGTTGTAATGCCCTGTTTTTTAATTCTTCCCTATATATCTGCCATAGGTCACTGATGGAGACGGGTTACTGCTCTTCCCTGTACAGCCTTTCCATCCTTGGACCCCGTGAGGGACCCGTGAGGTCTGTTCGTGAAGCTGGGACGAGTGAGCTGCTGTGTCCAGCCAGCATGCGCAGGTCACTATGCAAGGAAATATTTTAAATCTTGCGTAGCCCCTTCTGGGGACAGGTTTAAGTTCTCTCTTGGATCAAGGCAGACATGAACGGCCTATTTGTGAATGAGTAACAAAATACAGCTTGCATTCCTAAGCTGATCCATTGCACGTTTAAGAAAAATAGAATAAAAGTGATGAAAATCACTGCCTTGGCTGGTAATTTGTGGTCAGACAAAAGGGTTAAGATCTTGGAATGACGACTTGTTCATCCAGCTGCAGTGCATATGCAGACACACATAAAACATGTCAATGAATATTTTATTCATATTAAGATATCAACAAACTCCATGTGTTGCACAGATAACAGGAGAACCAATGTGCCGAACAGAGATGCCTTGTTGTCGCTCTTTAGGTTTGATTCTACCCCATTTAAATCAGTAAGAATTTTGCTACTGACTTTGGCAGAACTAAGATTTTCATCCTGAAGTATCAAACTGCACGAATTCAAGCACCTACCTTTGCATGGTCCAGATTGGAAATAAAATGTTTCTTGCAGTGATACGCCGAGGTGATGCATTCCTAATGGCTCATCAGCTTAAATTTCCTCTCACGTATTCTAACAGCAGGAGAAAAAAAAAAAGAACAATGGAGCAAAAGTAGTATGTTGAATTAATAATACAATTTATACACTTAAAGGAATTTAAAAAATATCTTTCCATAGAAATTACTTCAGAAATACATCAGAGGCACAAATTAGGCCCTCTGAGGTATGAGTAAATGTGAGGATGTAACACATGGTAATCGAATCATGTCATTTCATAGACATGGAGGTGATCAAAGCATTAATAAAAACTGCAAGGTCACCTTGAATTGAGGATTCAGTTTCGAGTGTCAAATGTTTCTTTCAAACACTTATCTTTGGCTTGTGAGACTTGCAATGACTTGGGAAAATGTTGTCCGCGTGCATGCATCACCATTGGTTCAGAGAAATATAGGGCTGAGTATTGCCTATACATCCCACCCGACGGAGCTGACCTTGTCTGCACGGGGCTCTGAGCCACCCCAGCTGAAAGGATAATAAGGCGCAGCAAAGGGGTGGGTCAGGCTGATCCTGCAGGATTCTCAGCCCGGTTCTTTTCCTGCATCAGACAGAGACTATTGCGAATAGAGACGGCCAAACACCCAGGGTTTCCAGGTGGCAGAAAACTGTGGTTTTTTTTTTTTTTTTCCATTTTCTCTCAGACTGAAACAAGCCTTCCTCTTTACTTCACATGAACCAGAAAACCTAAGAAACGTCTGTTTCAGACACATCAATACACAGTGTTTCCGAAATGAAATATGTTCCCCAGATGCTGCAGCTTCTCAGAGAAATTGATGATCTTGTCAGTCCTGCCGCTGGTAGCAGCTGCTCGTGTCTCAGGATTTGCGGCTGGGCTGGAGCCAGCGCCGCTCTGGCTTTCACAGTCCCAGCTCTCCACCAGAGACCAGCCCACTTGGGCTGCTGGCCTGGCCCACAGCTGCGGACTCTGGTGTCCCAGGACCACCACCTTTGGGGCAACCTGCAGGAGGGATCTAGCCCAGGGCTGGGCCAGCAGCTAGTGAGAGCATTTGAAACCTCTGACTCTGAAGGCCCCAGTCCCATCCCATGGCCACGACCCGGAGATCAAGCTCTTCTGCCCTTGAGTGATGTGCTTGATGCCACATCCCAGTGCTGGGGCCTCAAGAAACCCCATCTCCTTAACCCTGACCCGACCAATCTCATGAGTCATTCCCAAATCTGGAACTGCACGCTGGCTGCAGCCCCCCGAACTCGGGTGGATTTCCCCAGTTCTGAGCCCACGGGGTTTCCATAGCATCACGTTCCTTGGTTTCTGCAACAGGTTGTTGATGCAAAGATATTTTTGGCAGAATGTGAGGGAACCCATCAGATGTGATCACAGCCTCTTGGCTATGATGTGCTTCCTGGTGTACGTGGGGAAGAGTGAGACAAACCAGGACCTTGCGATGCTCTGAACGCTTGACTGGCACTAGTCAGGAAATGCTTTGTTTTCTTGTTGCAAAATTTGAGGAAAGTAATAAATATTTCTAATTTTTATAGATATAATTTTGTGAAGAACTTTTCCTGGGACTTTTTTTGTTTTGAAGCTTTGGTTTTTTTGAGGAGAACTGACTGAAAATGTTGAATCAAAATCCGCTCTGGGAAAACTGATTTAAAATCGGAAGACTTTCTGAAGTAATCTATTTTCCTTGAAGAGATTTTAAGCTTAGTAGAAAATCCAATTTTCTGTTGAGAGAAAAATATTGTCAATTGTTCTAGATTTGGGGGCAGCTCTTCAGTTCCCCTGGGGTGGAATAGTACGAAGTAATCTTAATGGCTCTCTGAAAAATGAACTGAGAATTTCCCCAGGACCAGGAGGTCGCCTGGCCAAGAAATCAAGGAGAGAAGGCTGGAGCAGGGGACTCCGCTGATTCCTGGCTGGGAAGATGCTGTCTCAGAGGCTGTTTTTGTAGCTTGTTGTTTCGCTCTGTGTGGCAAAACTCCATGCTGATGAATTGCAACTTAAATATGCCCCCAGTGGATGATTAGTAAGTATGGAAACATTATTTATATTTTCCAAATAATTTCAAACAAAACCACCCCTGGCTAATGAAAAAGAAAAATTAATCTCCAAATCCCCTCAGTCCTGTTAAGTGTTCCTGCCTGAGGAATATCATGATCTGCGCAAGGACATGGTCCTTACGAGGAACGGAATAAAGTGCCTGCATGCTGCTAGTGACCTCGGTGGGAATTCCTGGTTGCTGGAGAAATATTGGTCTGTGCCTATGGGGGAGGCTGTTACGTGCCCAGGCTGCTCTCCTGACACAGCAGTCGCGGCTGTTTGTAAACACTTCCAGCCTTGGTGGCACAGAGGATGCAGAATCATGTCCGATATTAATTACACTGTGAATAAATATAGAGATAGAAGCTCTATTTTTGTCACTAGCTAGGTAGTGGATATTTACTCTGCTTTCCTCAGTACTGCTTTTCATCTTGGTTTCATCGCATCAATAGGCGCATTCATTAAGTCATTTTGCAGACTCCTCGCAATCGGAATTCTCTTCTAAGATGCAGCTACTAATGTAGCTTATAAAGTAAGCATATAAAGTAGATTATTCTCTATAAAAGAATACTTAGGGCATTCCTATGTTTCCAAAGACTTTCCAGAACTCATCTTTGCCCTCACATGGATTATACGTGTTGATGAAATGAAACATGATTATATACTGTTGCACGTACAGCATGCATATTCACACCTACTTTATGCCATAGATTTTTATAGCTGTTAAATTTCCTTTTCATTATATTTGATTTGCTAAGATGAAGGCTTGTTTTATCAAAACTAATTACATGGTATGTATTTAATGTTCTGTCCCTAAGGTTTTCATAGTAATAAAATTGATTGTTACTGATTAAAATGGTTCTATTACATCAGCTTAATGTCACTTGAGGTGAATGCGGTATTAGAAAAATGGCCATTAAAAATGTTGAATAGGAAACACAGAGGCAAAGATTAAATAAAGGAAAAAGATTTTTTGAATGGACACTTTTAAAAAAAATTATTATGTCAAGAATTTTAAAACATTTGACTTGGCAGGGAGAGACATCTGAGACGTATACAAAATCTTATTGTTGCTATTGCTTTTATGTAACTCATTGGATTACCGTTCTCCAGCTCCTAGGTAATACGTAACCTTAAAAAACAGACTTTGTCTTAATTTCGTGTGTCATTGTGGTATATGGAAAAACGCAGGCAAACGTGAACAGTCCTGCCATGTAAAGGTAAAGCTGTACATGGGGTGGCAAAAATGAAGCTGATATTTGAAAAACATCTGCCTCATGATGAGGATCCTTTATTTCTCTGTCAGAGTAAACACGGGAGGTAATTAATGTTTATCATGGGGGGAGGGAGGACAGGGTACAGCCACGGGTTCTGCCGCAGTTGTTGGCAAGGTCCGGCCGTGCCAGCGGGAGCCGTCTGTGGCTCCGTCCGTGGCTCCCCGGGCTGGGATAGAAGGCAGCGGGGGTGAAAGGGGTGGGTGCAGGGAAAGCATCGTATTCGAATTTGGAGAGAGACTGCTGAGAAAGAGGAAGAAACAAAGAAATTGAAAAAGGACGAGTCAAAAGAAGGGAGATACAAGACTGAGAAAAAGGGGAGACCTTGAAGAACAAGTCAGTATAATCTGGGCATGGTTAAGGGGAGAAGTCGAGCTCTGGGGCTTCCTCCACTCCTTTTTAGGTTAGAAAATACGGAGAGTAAAACAATTGTCTTTTTGCTTCTTTGCTATTACAGTACAGCTCTTTCAGAGCCGCGCATGGCTGCACTTTCAGTGAATCAGCACCCTCATGATTTGTCAAAATATTTAGTATTTTTTCTTGAATCCCAACTTCCCGCAGTCATGTGACCAGCTGAGAGTCTGATTTCTCTCTCTCTCTCAGAACCTGGAAATGTGATTAGTATTTAGCTACTCAAAAGACAAGTAAGAGGAACTAGAAGGGTGTCACTTCATAAAATTTGCATGATTTTAAACTGCTCCTGTAGGTTAGCGTCCCACTTCAGTGCAGCTACCCATAACTTTCCCCATCCTCTCCTGTGATGGAATTTTTAACAAATTGAGAACTATCTGACCATCATCCATGCCTCCTCTCTCCCCGGTCTGACAATTTTATCGATATTTCCATATTCTTTTTTCCTGAGGCTGAATGTTAGTACTTGACGTCATTTGCAGCTGACTGTCTTTTACAAGAAGGCCAAGGTGTCCCACTTCACTTTGACTTTAACTAAACACCTTCAGAAGAGCTGAATTCAATTGTATGGTTAAAACTGAATTTTGCAGAAGGGGCAGCAGTTTTTCCTTTAGTTTGAGGCTTAGAAACATGGTGGAGTTGGAATGTGTTCTGCAAACCGTGGCTGGGAAGTGGCACGATGCAACACCGGAGGAGAAGTCTGGGAGGTCTGCGGGAGGAGGAGGGGAGAAGGAAAAGTCCTGAAAACTGGAAGCTTACAGAGGAAATCCATACCTATATAGTAACAATGAAACAATAACAACCAAAGTGGGCAGCGTGTCTTTGGATTTCAGGGACATTTTCCTAGGAAGAGTAAATTCATCCATCCATAAACTACTCAGGCAACACTCCAGACAAAAGTTATTCTTGACAGAAAAAGGCATTTTATGGGGCTTAATAACTCTATAGGAGATGATGACCAAGGATTGGGGAGTGAGAGTCTTAACCCCAATATTGTGAAATGGCAACCACTGCACAATATATACAAGGAAGGAATAAACGTCTTCCAAGGCAATAAGAATCTTTTCCTATAGAGGTATACTTTTCAAAACTTCTAAATGCTCTGGGCACTTTTATTTCCTTCCACAGTCAGTTTTAATCCATCCTTGACATTCCATTAAGTTGGCGATATTGTTTAATTACCGGAAAGCAGAACTTCGTATCCGTGGAGAGAATGATTCTTGTTTTTTGCCAAGAAAGAGAGGCCGGGTATTAGGCCCTCGAGGGTAGGAAGATAGAAGAGGAAACAAGGAAACAGGAGAATCTGAGGCATGCTGGCTTGTAAAGTGTGTGTGCAAAGAGAAATTATTGCATCTTGCCTGTAGCCGAATCGTAGCCAGTCCCAGTAAAATAGGTATTTTTATTCTACAGCTTACATATGACTTTCTGGTCTGTACCTAGATCAGTCAAGAATATAAAAAGGCTACAAAATGGTGATGGAATAGGATTTTTGGCATTCTCTGTGTTAAACCAGCCCTTCTGAAAGTGCATCTGTCTGGGTCCTACAGGAACTTTGTTCTTCAAAGTACTCCTTAGAAGGCCAGGAGCTGGTAGAAAATCTGCCACGTTTGTCCACAGCTTAAGGATGATGTTTTAGGACAGGTACGTGTGTGCTTTTCACTGATACCCAAACTAGAATGGGATGTTTTTCAGTTAAACATCCTGTTTACTTACTGAAAAATGAAATTTCAAGGAAACTAGAAGTGTTTGTCAATCAGCACTTGATTTGGTCTCTTACACTTTCAGGTTAAAAAGAAATCACGAGAGAACTCGTTTTAAGTTAAAATGTTTCACTTTTAAGTTAAACCTTTGAACATTGTGATTCGCAGTGGTATCTTGTGGTAAACAACTGTAGCAAAACTTAAATTTAAAACAACATTGGAAAGAAATCCTTTGTTTCAGGCTGAAAGAAATATTTTAAATAACCTATTTCACTGAGACATTCAAACACTTTTATTTCAGATCAGCCTGAAACCACTGCAATTTGACCAGGAAACATGAAGTCAGTCATTTACATAATTCCACCCAAAACACAGCTTTGGTACTGGGCAGCAGGACCTGATGCTCAAAAGCTATATAAATCTCAAGGTCTTAACATTTTAAGAGAACCTTGGACCAGTCAAACTTCCTCTCTTGGTCTGATTCATGTCGTCAGATGATAAAAGGATTCAGGGGGGAAATGAGACATAGGTATTCTGAGAATATTCATACCATCTTTAGGCTTCTAATAAAGGTACCTAGTTTATGAACCTAGACAGGTTATATATTCCATGGGGAGAGGTAAACTCCTAGTTTAGCTCTTAAATCAGCTCTGAAGTCTCTACTGACTGTAAAGTAGCCTAAGCAAGGCACTCAGATTGGGTATCTAGAAGTAGGAGTTGTGAATGCCTTCCTTGGATTCCTCAAAAGACCATATTTAGGAGTTTCAGATAACATTTTCAATGTTTAACAGGCACTGGCTCAGCTAGAATCCGGGGCAACCGGCATCTTGTTTTCCAGCAACATCTGGCAATGCAACCTGTGGGAGGACCGTAGTGTCTTGTTGCATGTTTCACAGTATACTGAATTTAAGTATCTTGGAGCATTCGGACCTGGGATACACGTGTAATATCAAGTGAAACGATAGTTCTTCTTGTGTTTACAGAGGTAGGGAAAACCGGGAGGAAGAGAGAGCCGGGACGCGGGAAGGCCGGCTGCTGGCAGTAATTGCCAGCTGTGCGTGCGCAGGAAAGGGCAAGAACCTCGTGCCTTTATGAAAACCTGCGTTTAGAGCTGTTAAATAAGGGGGAGAGGCAGGAAGGGGAAGGAGTGGCTCCAGCAATTCTTAGCTGGATGTTTATAGCAAAGAAAGGGTAATTGTAACCACAGATTGAACTGCAGCAAAATGGAGCTAATTATAGTTGGCTGCCAGTCTATCTCTTGCATTTACGATATACCCATTACAGTAGGTAGCTGGAGCCGTAAGAGCAGAGTATATCTCCTTTTCTTTTCCTTACACAGAATTTCCTCTAATGAAGATGCTACAGAAGAGTCTGCCTGAAAGTGAAATGTTAGCTCCTCAGCTGATGTAAATCACTGTAATCCCATTGAAGTCAACACTGAAGATTTAACATTATGCTAATTGAAGTCAATGGAGCTAGGCTGATATATACCAGCTGAGGTAAATTCCCCAGTGCATTCTTTCCAGCTCTTATGAGTGTTTGGAGCCGGTGCTCTGGTTTGAGTCACAGAGAGACCCCAGCTGTGCAGTTCAAACCAGGCTCCTTATTTAGAGCTGACCTTTCCTAAATTTCAGTTATGGTGTTGAGACTGGTGATTTCAATCCAGGTTCATCCCTACGCTTAATTTGCAGGGTTTTTTTCATCTTCCTGATCCTTGTGGTAGCACTCCCTTGTGTTTGCTGATTTTTACTTCTTGGCCTGTGTTATCTAATTAGGTCTGATATATTTAGCTGTCACAGAGTACAACAATCTGTAGCTAGGCTTCTGTTATTATTGATGGTAATATTGTATAGAAGGATCCCCAGATGGTGTTAAACATAGTCTTATGAGTTCCTTTTCTGGTGTGTAAGCAAATGTTCAGTCTACGGAAGACCTGCTGTCTGATTTGGTCTCTCTTTTCGTTATGCAGTGATCTTTGAGCAATGCTCTCTTCTCATTCTCTGTAGCTGATGACAACTCATAGGACATAGTAATTTTTGGGGAAGCAGAATTGGAGTTTAGGGTGGGACTTCTGGAGGAGAAACTTTGCTTGAGGATACTCGTGGTGGTCTCCCTTCCAAGAGTGCGTTATATGTCTAGATAATTCAAACTATTTAGCCTTCTGATTCTTCTACCAGTGAGGTGCCGATGTCAGAGACCCTCACCCTCCTGTGTATTGGGAAAAATGCTGCTACCAGCAGGTGAAGCAAAAGCCAGCTTACATATATTTTCTTCAATGGAGCCATAAGAGTGTATGGAGTTGTACACATGAATTGCTTTAAAACAAGAGCAAAGCCATCTTCTAGTGATGCAGAGGTATAATCTGGGCATCAAACAGTCTCTCTGCAGATGGTACGAATGATGCCAGGGACGGCAGGGCCTCTCTTTCACAGCTCTTTGTGCCGGCTGGCTGTAGGCTGGTCTTGTTTATTATTCTTGTGAGTTCTGGCAAAATACATAAGATGTACATAGCTCCACCAGGATGAGACACTAGCCTAGTGAAAACGAGACTTATTTAGGGTAAAGCGAGGAGTTGAACATGTACTCTCAGGCTGTAGAGAATCTCAAACCTAAATGTCCTCTTCCAGAGTGAATATTTTAATCAGTAGGCTTTTACTTGAAAAACAAAGGAATTGCAATGACTGTATCCACCTTTGGCCCTCTTTTCAGAAGCCAATGGCAAGAAAGAGACTCCCATGAAACCTTTGACTCAGATAAAGAGTTGCCCAGTGACTTCTGGGCTAGGTGGAAAGAACACTCAAATCACAGTTTTAGACACACACAGAATTTAGCCACTTTAGTCTCAATTTAGACATTTGAGGTCTCTGTTATATTTAGCTTTTAATCTTTGAATGTTGTGGAAATAATTGAACTTCCAACATCCTGTGCAGTGGTGTGTGCATGAAGAACAGCTTTAAGGGTTGCATTAAATGTGCTCACAAACACATACAGATGCATTCGGCCATAGGACAGATTGAGGTTTCTGCCTTTTTATGCAGTAGGTGAGGATATTGCCGTGGATTTTCGAGTCACATGCAGGAAGTGTTCTCTGTCACCACTGCCTGTATTTTTAGGCTTTCTTTCAGGACATAAATACTAAGGACGTCACAGCAGCTGATTCAAAGAGCCCCCGCTGCGGAGTGCCTTGCACTGCTAATGAGGCCCTATGTGCTCTCTCATTGCTGGAGGGGCTGCCGGTTGCCAGTAGGAAGAGGCCTAGAGAACTGGCGAGGAACATAAGGCTTGTGAGAAACAGTTTGCTGAGAATAGTAGCTCCACAAGAAACTTTGGGTTTAGCAGGCACTGTTTTCCAGATGGACAATACCGCTGTGAGCAGCTGCAGATGAAATCTTCAAAGTGAGTATGGGAGGTGGAGATGAGGGGAAGGGAGGAGAAAATTCTGCAAGCTGCTAAGACAATGAGAGAAGGCAGTCATTAAAGTCATATAATGGTTGAAAGAATGGCGAGAGTGCTCCTCCCTAAAAATATGACATATGTTTTTTTCCTTGCTGCCTGGGGAAATTCCTGCTTGGCTGCATCCTGACATTTCTTCTCTCCTCAGGGCACGGTAGGCGTCCTGCAGAGACATTCTGTTCTTGCTGCTGCTTTCGGTGCTATCAGAGGGCCTGATTCTGTCTGCTGAAATCCTTGGAAAGGGTCCTGTGGCCTCCTCTAAGTGTAGGATTGACCCCTGGAAATGATATTCCAAAGTAGAAATCTGGTTGGCATCTTTTTAACCAGCTAAGAATTGAGTTTTGTTAGGCTGAGCACAAGTTGTCTGAAAGCCAAAGCATTTACATGGGCTGGTTTTCCTGATGTTAGATGTTTTTTAGATATTTCATTTTATGTGGGAGAATTTTACCAGCAGCAAAGAATGTCTCTTGTCCTGGGCCCCTACTGCAAAAGGGAAGAGCCAGCCATTGGTGTGTAGAAGAGGACTGCGTTGCGTAAAACTCTCTGTGAGGCTGGAGGGGAGGCTATTTTCCCATTGAGAATTGCAGTTAGTTTTGCCTCTGACAGGGCAAAATGAGGAGCCATAAGCAGATGGCTGCTCTATGGACTCAAGGCACTTAGAAGCTGTTGGGGTGCGTCTTTGTGGCAGGACTCAGCACTGTGCAGGTTCCAACCCTGCCTGTGAATGAGTGAGGGCTCAGGGATGAGCACAGTGCGGCTCAGGGATACCATCACGTCAGCGTGCGGGGCCGTGTTAATCAGGCTGACCGATAACTCATCGACGTAAATACGTGTTGATAAATAATATGCAGCTGATCACTATTTTTAGCAGTACACTTAACTCTAGAGTCTTCCCCTCTGTTTCATGTTGGATTACGACTGTATGAAGCCTGCTACGCGGTGCTGCAGGCCAGCAGCATGTGTCTATATGGACAAATTTACAGACAACTCAGGACCTTTGAGGTGAGCTGGTACTAGCCTGAGAAGAGTCTGGGCTTCTGTCTCTTGGGCTGGCAGATAACACCTCCCGAGAAGGTGATCTGCCTGCGTTTTATATACTCTTACCCTTGATGGTATAGAGCCCCTTGTAGGGGTTATACAGCCCTTAAAGTCTACAGTGAGAGAGACAGCCAGTTCTGAGGTTTACCCAGCAGGACTAGGAGAGGCTGATACTGTTGGAAAGAGACTTTGCCTCACTGGTACAGCTGATGCCTGACAAAACCCCAGGCTATCAGCTCTAGCATGTTACGGTATGAAAGTTTCCCCTGTGTTGGCCTATCTGGAGAAGTTCTGGGAAGAGGGACAGCATTAAGACTCTCTTCGTAACTATGTATATTGCGGACAAAAGAGAAGTGCCTGCTAAGTCTATTCTGTCTCGTTTGCCATGGGTTTGTCCTCCCACTGTGTTGTGACAGCCTGGCTTGGAGATGGATTCTGGCTTTAGCACGAAGAGTCTGAACTTTTCTTTGAGAGGCTGGAGCATGGTTCTGTATTGAAGCAATTCAAAGCTTCCAGATGGAAAAAATATGTCCAAGGCTGTGCTTTGCTACAACCCTTTCTGCCTCCATCCCTGCCCTTGCAGTCCACAAATGCAGATGGGTGAGCAAGTTATGTCTGCGGTCTAACTGGGAGAGCTGTCTGAAATGGCTAGCTTTGTTCTCTTCAGCAGAAACAAAATAAAATACATGAAAGTCTATTGCTCTGTTGTAAAATTTTCACATCAACTGTGAATTTGCTCTGAGCTTTCTCCAATCCACTCTGTGCTAAGAATAGTGGTTAGTTACAAAACACCTAAGTGAGTGGATGTCTAGTGCCCGTTACCCACCAAACCTGAATACTTCTCTCCCTTTCTTCTGTAGTTGTTTCTGAAATAAAAGGAAGGACTTGATGTAAGCCTGTCTTATCTCTGGAGCAGTTGTTAGCAAAAATGAAGGTTGGAAAGCCCAGCTCTTTGGTGTGGAGCAGCCCTCCATGTGCTTGTCCTGCCTCATGCGGCAAGACATGGGTTTCCTTGAATTGCTGAGCCACTCAGACGAGCAGAGAAAGGCAGTATTTAACGCAGCCTTGTTTTCAGATTTATTTTGTTGATGGGGCTCTACTCGCTTGCATCACTAGAGAAACCTCTGGCATTTGGGACCATGTAGGTTTGCTGAATCTTCTTGCTATGCTCTTCTTGCTCAGGCTCTGGCAGGGCCTGGCTGATACAAAGGCTGTCAGTGGCTCCAGCAGAAGTGCACTGTGGCTAACGTGTCCTCTGTAGCAGACCCAAAAGGTAACCAGGATCATATGGACTCTACTGGAGGGGCTGTCCTTACCCAGGTGAGCATGGTCATCCCCTGAAAACACTTCTAAGAAGAGATGGTGAAAACATCTTCTGTCTCCATCTTGGCTGGTCCAGAGAAGTGCCATGTTTCCCTAGAGATGAAACCACCTCAAAGTCCCTACTTCTGTTTTCCATGCCTACTGGATATGGTGGAGTAGATACAGGTGAAAAATGCTCTCAATTCCCTCTTGCGCATTCAGTCTCATGCTCAGGCACAACTAAAATCTGTGCCAAGAGGCAATGCAGGTTAGGAAAGGGATATGCCATTTTTCTCTACCTCTGCTTCTTGTCACATTTTGTTAAACGCGGTCATGTAGCATGTAATGAAGACATCTGTTCGTTTTGTGGGAAACTGTGAAAAAGTGCGTGCGTTTGCCTTGTGCCATCTGTTGCCATTCTGATAAACAGTTGAAAGCTCTGGCAAACATAAACAAAAACAGTGCGCTTTGGTGCTAACTGCACCATTTTCTTTCTTGGTGCTCTGTATTTGAGCCTTTCCTTGCGACGCGTTAAATATTTGGGGCTCCGGTCTGGTGTAAGGAGATCTGATGCTCGGCGAACACTGCAGTTCTGCTTCTGTCCGTGTCCCTCCCCTGAACTCGAGACAGTAAGGAGAATCAGGAGCTCCTGAGCTGCTGGAATGATGTGAAATACTGTCTGTGCCACCTGGACTTCTCAACTTCCCCCCTCCAAATTTTGTGCCTCTGAGTGGAAACTTGGCTGAATCAAGGAAATGATTTGGGAATATACTACTGATCAGGAGGGATTTAGATGTATTATACAGGATTATTATTTTTCCAGAAGTCTGTCTTGTGAGCAAAGGTTCTGCGTTACAGAATGTGTTGAAAATAAGTAGCTTATAATGGATTTCTGGAGACTCTGTGAAGATGAAGCACTATTATTGTAAGGAAAGACAAAAAAATGGGCACTTTTGTGAGGCTCATGCTGTGAGAGAAACACAAATAAGACAATTCTGGAGAGGAGGGTATGGTGGCCAGTTAAAAGTAGACAGTGGAGAAAGAACATGTACAAACTTTTGAGTGTGGCTTTCAATGCAAGAGCATATAGCAGATCTCAAATATTACTATATAAACATCTTTTTTTTAAGACCAGAGGTACTTGCACAGAAGTCTTTAGCATGTGTTACTTTGCATACACCAGACTGAATCTACAGAAATAGTTTCTGTGAAGGGGAAAAAAGACCTCTGTTAACTCCTTATGCTACGTACTTACTAAATACAGTGTTTTCTAGTGACAGTGCATTTTTGCTGGCATATATAGACTGTGCCAGTTAACAGCTGAATTACCTTTTGTAGCTTTCTGCCTGAGTTGCATATAAAGTGGGCTATGCTGCATGTTAAAAACAAAATGTACTGTTCTCACAATTATTAAAATTCATGTCTTATAAAGTACTTTTTGCAAAGAAGTTTCATGCAGAATGTCTAAGCCTATATCGCAGTCTTGGGGGTGTTCTGACAAGGAAAACAGTATGAGTACGCAGTGGTAAAAATATAAAGAAGCTGGGAAAAGATCATAGGAGAAATCACAGATCTTTGTTTGAGACAGTACATGGAAATGTGAAATTAAAAAGTACTCTAATACATACCAACAGGGAGCAGAGACACAACTCACATATTGCAACTGTAGCTGTTCATAACCCAAACAGTTCTTTTTAGTCTGGCTTCCTAAGGAAACCAGAGCACAGGGGTATGTTTGTGTGTGTCTATACACATGCACCTGCCTGTGCACTCGTTTCATGACTTCTAAATCTACTGGTCTCTTCCAGACGAGTTTGACAGAGAGATGGTAGTTCGCCTCCTGATAGTTTTCCCAAGAGTGGATGGGGAGGGGAGGTAGTTTGACTCCATCCCTTATGAAACGTGAAGGAATCCACATGGGTAGAGACTAGAGTAACACCCCAGCTACAGGAAAACCTTGAGAGGGAAGGTCTAGCACCTTGTTAGACACAGGAGAATCTGGCTGCAAGGCACCAAGTCATAGGAAAACAGGTTTCAACAGTTCTACTGCTTATGGAACAACTTTTGAGGAGGTGGGACTTCTGGCAAAAGCTTCTTTTTGGCAACTTCAGCAGACTCTCCTCCTCTGGGGACCAGGTGGGGAAGAGAACATGAAGCATAGACACAGCCGTGGGTTACACCAGCTCTTGGGAGTAGAGCTGCCAGGGGCTGGAGTTTCTATTTCTGAGAAGATGATATAACTTTTTGGGGGAGGGGTGACAAACTAGACAAGCACGGGTAATGTCCTTCATGGGTACATATATCAGATTATCTTAACTTTTATTCATAGTGGCTTTTAAGTAAAAAATGCTGAACTTTCATTCTGACAAACATTTTGAGAGTCAAAATGCCATTGAAATGACTTTCTTCAGAAAAAATTTCAGTAGAATTGTATGTTCCTGCAAAAGGTTAATTTTTATGAAACAACTTTTTTTTTCTGTGTTGAAAAAAAAAGAACCTTGTCAGAAAGAGTTTATTGCTTGGAGTCCAACCAATTTCAGTATCAAATGATAAATCAATCTGTACAATTACAGCTCTAACGGGGATTAGGTCACAGTAAAGCTTATGAGTACTCAAGAATTAATTAGCTCACTGAAATCAGTGTAACTCCAGATTGACTTGGTAAGTCTTGAATCAAGCTCTGAAGGTTTGATGAGCAGAAGGACTCAGTGCTGTGGTACTTAAATTTCAATGATGTCTCCCCAGTAGGAGCTCACTCTCATGACTCTCTCCTGGAGTCTGGGAAGGGTCAGCTGCTGTTCTCACATGCTGGCAGCTGAGCACCACGCAGCCGCTCACTCACTTCCCCCCCGGTGGGATGGGGGAGAGAATTGGAAGGGTAAAAGTGAGAAAACTCGTGGGTTGAAACAAAGTTTAATAGGGAAAGCAAAAGCCACGCACGCAAGCAAAGCAAAACAAGGAATTCATTCACTGCTTCCCATCGGCAGGCAGGTGTTCAGCCATCTCCAGGAAAGCAGGGCTCCATCACGCGTAACGGTTACTTGGGAAGATAAACGCCATCACTCCGAACGTCCAGAACATAGCCCAGTAGTAGCTACTGTGAAGAAAATTAACTCTATCCCAGCCAAAACCAGCACATCACAGTCATCAGAAGACGTGCCATTTCTTTCTTTTTTTTTCTTCCCCCACCCCCTGTTTGGGAACAGTCTTAGGGCCTGGGCCTGGATCTGAGATATGATTCAAAACATCCCTCTACCTGGGGGATGGGGAATCCTCAGTTCCCACTTGAACCACTAGGTTTGGAGATTCTTCTTGGCTCCTTCTCTTAGAGCTCTTCTGTTTTGCATTACATTGACATTGTCACAGAGAGTCACTCTGGAGACTTATGGTAGGGGCACTCGTAGGAGTATAACCTCTTTTGTAGACTCCTTGATAAACTGCGTAGTAGTATCTTTACGCAAGGCAGGAGATCCTGGCTTTGGCTGAACTCCAGCTTTGCCCCTTCTCTCTGTCATGGTCCTACCTGAGGGACCAAGCAAGGGTATGTGAGGTTTCCATTCTTCCAGACAGGTCAAAGAGACTTTATTCTTTCTTATTGTTTGACCTGATCCATGGACAGAGGGCCCTACCGCATGTCCGCCCATTTAGATGAAGGAGATACGAGTTGCAAGCTGTGTTGCTGTATTTCTGTAACTGAGCTTTGATAAGAGACTCTAGAAGCAGCTCAGCCCCTGGGAAAAGAGGGGGAATTTGAAGCCTGTCTTCCCACATTCCAGTCAAACACACTTACCACTAGGCTAGAAGTTGAAACTGGAGTGTGTGGACCTTCAATGTTTTGTTCTTTTCTTTACTTCTCAAATGCTTTCTTAATTGAAGGATTCTTTCATACAATTAAGAAAAAATTTTAAAAAATCACAAGTTGGTTTTTACCCTGTTGCCTAACTGGGTTTTTATTTGGCCCCATTTTGCTTGTGTCCCTGCTCATGCATGTGGGACTATCTAGTTTTGTTCAGCGAGTTGTCAAGTCCTCTCTCGATGTGTTATGTGCTGCCATCAATCTGTGTCTCTCTGGCTGAGAAACGCAGCTGCAGGGGCATTGGGCTCTACAGGTGCAAACTAGGCTGGGAAACATCTGGTTTGTGAATCGCAGTAGGGCAAATGAGATGGTGTCAATCTGCTCAACAACAGAAAGACTTGGACAGTTCTAATAATGCCCCAAAGTGCTAACTTTAAGTCCCTAAAGTTAAGCTAACTTTATTAGCAAAAATATAGGCACCTTGGGACTTGAGGTGCCCAAGGGTTAGGCTGCAGTGCTCTAGGAGTTCTTAAACTAAACTGTTTAGGTGTTTTGGGGTTTTTTGGGTTTTATTTTTTGGTTGGATTTTTTTTTTTTTTGGTATAAAAATGACAACTAGAGGCTTTAAACAAGAACAAGGCTCCCAATCATGTTGGCAGTGAGAAAGCATCCCTACCCTGAAAAGATGACTGTCTTGCTAGGCAGTAAATGAAGAAAGAAGGAGTACAGGGAGTGAGGGGAAGTAATTAGTGTGTCACATTCATCAGCAGAGATGGGAATCTTGAAGCCTCTGCCTTGTGCTTTTGCCGGTGCTCCCTAAGTGCCATTTTACATCTGGACCAACTTGATGTGCTGGTTACTGCTGTTTGTCTCTGGGATCAAATGAGGGTCTCAGATCAGTTTCACCCATTTGTAACTTGTTATTAGCCATATAGCAACTGTGGAGGAGTGGTCAGTGTTTGAGTGGCCATGAATACAGGACGATTTTTCTCCTCAGCTGTTTCTTATGTCTTATGGTGTTAGTGAGGAGATATTTTTCTTCTGGTATCTGCCTTATGTATGAGAGGACAAGTCTGCAGAAATAGCAATCTGTCCCCTTATTAAAGACCTTGAGGCACAGACCACTTATGAGAAGAGGAGCTGGAAGTAAGACAAGATCATCATCTAAGACAGTGGGATCCCTTATGATCTCTCAGTCCAGTCAATATTCAGACAAAGGGTCTGCAGGTGATTACAGCTGACTCTTTGGACTCATGAATTATCTTCTCGGCATTCCTTTCTTCTTTCTTTCATCTATATTCTTATTTCATTCTTTCGCCCATATAATTAGTGGAGCCTCATGGTGTTTTGGTCCTTGATGAGGTATGTTTATTGTAGAAAGATACTACTTCTACATTCTCTGCAGAAATATATTATACTCTATACATGGGAAAACAAATAGGCCATTTTCTTGTCTCCTGATTCTGGCCAAGGTGGTCACACCTCAGGTTAGGAAAACAAAACTAGACAGGAGGACTGGCTGGTTTATAGGGCTTGTTTCCTCTCTCATGGCTGGACAGAAAGCTGCTGGGTGTTACCCACTAATTTAGCACTCCCCTTAAGAGAGTAGTGGATGCTGTAGCCAGACTACCCTGCTGAGGGACCTATTCTGGATTCCAGTTGATGTTTAGTGTGTGGCACTCCTCTACCTTCCAAAGTCATTCCTGAGTCATCCACTGCCCATCAGTCTTCTCTGGTTTTGTTCTAAGAAATCTTTAGTGGACAACAAGAGCAGAGGTGGTGGACTGTATCTGCAGCTACTTTAAAAAACAAGGAAGAAGATACTGAGCAAAACCTTAAGTAAATTCCATGAATATGTAAAATGTTGACCATATAATTAAACAGCACCTGTGTGTGGAAAATTCACATTGGCTGTACTAATGGCTTTGTTGGAATGGAAGGGGGCACGTAGGGCATAATCTCTGCTGTATCTGAAAGTGAAAGCCATTTGCAGTGGTGGTAGTAGAGGGCAGGAGGTCACAACACTTTGAGACCAGCAGCTCAGGCAGTTTTCAGTCCACCTCACAGTCCTTTTATCTAGTCTGTACTTCCTCGGTTTGTCTATGAAGATGTTATGGGAGACAGTGTCAAAAGCCTTAATGAAGTCAAAATAAGCAACATCCACTGCTCTTCCCTCATCCATCAAGCCTGTCATCTCATTGTAAAAGGCTATCAGGTTGGTGAGGCATGATTTACTCTTCTTAAATCCATGTTGACTAGTCCTAATCACCTTCTTCTCCTTCATATGCTTGGAAATGGTTTCCACGAGGATTTGCTCCATCACCTTCGCAGGGATCAGGGTGAGGCTGATGAGCCTGTAGTTCCCCAGACCCTCTTCCTTGCCCTTCTTGAAGACAGAAGCGACATTTGCTTTTGTCCAGTCCACAGGAACCTCCCGTCTCCCCATGATTATAGAGAGTGGCCTCGTAGTGACATTGGCCACCTCCCCCAGCATTCATGGATGCATCCCATTAGGTCTCATGGACTTTTCTGTTCAGTTTGTTTAAATGTTCCCTAAATCGATCATCCTCTACAGAGGGCAAGTCTTCCTTGCTCCAGACTTTCCTACTGGCCTCAGGGACCAGGGGCTCCTCAAGGTCACTCTTTGCAGTAAAGACCCAAGCGAAGAAGGCATCAAGTTTCCTAGGCTGGGATCCTGTGTTCCCACCTACGTGAGCTCTGTGTCTTTGCTGCTGACAGGAAATAGAACGGAGGTTAGTTCTGCATCTTAAAATAAGGTGTTTAACTGGAGGAAAATAGGTCATGATCTTTTGATCATTTTTTTTGGTAAATGAGAACTCTTTTATGTTGTACTGCTGACACTTGTGAGCGTAAGTGACAGAAGACCAAAATGTCTGTTAGCCTAGTTATGTCTTACATCCAGAAAAGCAGCTATTAACACAAAAGAGAAACAGGACCCCCCGTGGTCTGTCTTTTGCATTCAGTTATTCATTCTAGTAAACAATATGGGAAAGTTTTACCAGGTAACTTTTTTTCTGAGGCAACAAATCACAGCAAACAGATTGATCATGAGTTAGCGACTAGGGAGAGAGAGGGGGAAAAAAACAACACCCTTCAGCTATAATGTTTCCTAAAGTTAAC
Organism: Phoenicopterus ruber ruber; assembly: GCA_009819775.1. Taxonomy (NCBI): domain Eukaryota; kingdom Metazoa; phylum Chordata; class Aves; order Phoenicopteriformes; family Phoenicopteridae; genus Phoenicopterus; species Phoenicopterus ruber. The sequence goes on from CM020219.1 coordinate 9,612,848, forward strand.
ACGTCGCATCGGAGGTGTAAATGATATGAGGTCTGAGGGCTGCTGAATTTCCAAATGCTTTGCTGCAATATCTTGGGCTGGCAATTAATCAATTTTCTGTGCCTTTCAGAGTTTTCCTCTGAACAACGTTCTTCCTCTGAAGCTCATTAGCCATCAAAACCTGTCATGTCTACACATGTTTTTCTTGCACCTCATTAAGAGATTATTGATTGTTGGCTTCTACCCCTTTCAGAATTTGCTTCAGAAAATTAATTTCAACCACGAGTGCAATTTAACTGAATGCTTTTGCCAATGCTTGATAATGACTTGCTTTGTTAAAACCTTTTAAAAGTTTTCATCATATTTATTTTGTCCCCTGCAAATCACGAATTATCTTCAGCTGAAGCAAAAAAAGGAAGAACCCCAACCTTGATAAAAATGTATAATATTGTTTTAAGATAAATTGAAGCCTGAAGCAGTTTCAGAAATGCAAGAAAACTTCATAATTGCCATTGATCGATTTGTAACAAGTGTATCTTGTGGCCACCAGATTTCTCTTGCTATATGAGATTTGTCAATACAGTCATTCCATTGAGGGAGGAACATAGGCCAAGCAATTAACATTTTTTTTCAGGATTGCTTTGGTAATTAGGGCCAATTTTTCACTAGTAGGTTATTAATTATTCAGGTCTCATGGGTTTCTTTTAATAGGAAACACTGGCAAGTTCTTTCTGCAGTTATGAACGAACTTCTCCTGAGTCATCAGCCGGTGAAGTCGGTCAGATCTTATTTTGCTCAGGAAGAAGGAAGGAGAGAAGAGGCTATTTACATTTAGCAGTTCCTTGATGTTACATCCATTCTGGTTAGTGCATATAGCAAAGGGTAGGCTCATCTCTAAAAGCTGCTGTGGCAGGCAATGCAACGGTACCCATTCTACAGGGAAACATGGAAGCAGAGAGAGATGAAGGACCAGATTTGTCCAAGATTTCTGACTGCTCTTGCAGGCTGATAATTAACTAATGAGAGTCTCAGATGTGCCCTCGTAATGTGAGGCATCAAGATTCTGTTGTTTCCATGCTGAAATGAAGTAGAAGTGGACTGTCAAATCTTTTTATGTACTTTTGACATTGCAGTGAGATGTTTACAGCACCTCATCCTGGAAGATGTAGCACTAAGAGTCTTCTTCCCAAGAGACCCCCTCTTGACCGACAAAGCTGTGTTAAGAGGTTTTCCTTGTTTACCCAGCCTCATTGCCGGCTGCTTGCTCCTGCCTCCTGCTTTTATCACACAGGTTTTATAGACCCCCTCAGTCGTGTCAAAATTGTCTTTTGTGACAACAGTGGAAAATGGACAGATGAACTAGTATGAGTCAAAATCAGCCCTCAAGAACTGTACTGTATGGCTGGAGGGCAGTGGTTTCTGGAAGAGAATCACAGGATCATTGAGGCTGGAAGAGACCTCTGGAGATTGTCTAGTTCAAGCCCCTTGCTCAAAGCAGGGTCAACTAGAGCAGTTTTCTCAGTGCCATGTCCAATCAGGTTTGAATACCTGCAAGAATGGAGACTCCACAACTTCTCTGGGCAGTTCCAGCATTTGACTACCATCGCAATTAATTTTTTCTTATGTTTTTGTGGAGTTTCTTGTATTTCATTTTGTGCCTGTTGCCCCTTTACTGGGCATCACTGAGATTTATCTGGCTCTGTCATCTTTATTCCTCCCTGTCAGATATTTATATGTATTGATAAGATTCTCCTGAGTCTTTTCTTGTCTCGGCTGGGCAATCTTGGCTTTCTCAACCTCACCTCATATGTAGGTGAGGGGTAGTGATATTTGAATCTGACTTCGCTGTCAAGAGCAAGCTTGTGAAAAGTCCCTCTAAGGATATCTGATAACTGGAGCTTAGCCTTCTGGTTTCCCGGAGCTCTCTGTTCAAGCCTTGCTGGTGTCTTTTTGACCTTTCATCCCTCTAGGTAGAAAGGCTAATAGTGGACCTGACTAGATGGGCCCTTCTGATCTTCAGAGCCTCAGATGGAGAAGTTTCCCCCTCCATGGTGTTGGTTGAGATACGCTCCGTGCTTTGTGTGGTTTCTCCTCCCAGCCTCCCGCAGTTAATGATACCCCTCCACTGTTTTGGCAAGAATGGCTGGGTTGACCCATCTGTCTCACTTAACTAATTAGGGATTGATTGGGTGAGATTCAGATTTTCAATTTATTTTAAACAAGGCAGGTAAACCTGCAATCTGTGGTCTCCCATAGTACATATTGAAAAACAACACTTTAAATTCCAAGTAAACAATACAAATCCATTCAACCACCAATAATAAGAAAACAAAATCTACAGATGCATTTGCTGTGGTAATTGTTTTGCATATCACTGGAGGAGAGACATTTAAATGGCTTTCAATTAGGAAATATGTTATCTATATAGTTTTAAAGCCGTTTAAACTTAAAAGAAACTTTTTTAAAAAACATGTGAGCAAATGTTTTATTTCATGGAACAGACGGGCCAGTTAGTCACCTGATTTTGTATTCTAACCTCTTGGGTGATGGGCTTCTCTCACTAATTCCTGAACACAAGTCTCTTGCCTTGTGGCTGGATACTCAGGGATTCACAGCCCATTGCCTAATCCTGGGTACGTTTGCCTGAGGATAACTAATTTTCTGTCCTGGTCCCAGAGTGGTCTTTGACTTGACAGAGTACTCTTCAAGCAGGATCAGTAGCCACCAGCTGCTCCCTCCTGTCGGTTCTGTTCTGGTTACGCTGGCTTCTGTTCAGCTCATACCAATGCGCTTAATCAAATTACCACCTGTCACGTCTCTGTTTCTGGGCTGTACAACCCAGCATGAGACAGCCGAGTTCAGTCCCAGTCTTGCTGCAGCCAGTGGCAAAGCTACCATCAACCTGAGGGAGATAAGACTTTTCCTCAGTATTCGGTGAGGTACTATACAATTATGGAGATACCTATCATCTATAACCCATTGTTTTTCTGGCATTAGAAACCGGGAGCTGCCAGATAGGCAGTACGCTGTGCCATATGGAAAGTCAGTCTGGTCTCTCTCTGGCCTTTGGCAGTTTCACATGCTCCAGTGAGAAGCTCAGAGGCCTTAATGGAGGATAATGACTGGATTTTTAATGCTACTGTATTAAGTGAAATACATGGATAAGGACTGTAGGTGGAATCCCTCTTCCTTGTACAAGTGCCAGGCTTGCAACAGCTTTCAGGGTGCATTCTTCTTACTGCAGTTGGTGGGATTCTGGTACCGTAAATGCCTTTATGGATCAAGGCCGCTGCTAGGGATCTTCTTCTGCAGAATAAAAGAATAAGCTCAGGGCCTACGGCCAGGGTGGATGTAAAGTACCTACTGTTATCACCGTGAATAACCATAGACCAATGTGCTCTGCCTTGAGAAGTATTATCATCCACAAGGCTGCTGTATTCCCAGGTCCCAGGCAGCACTCTCTGTACTCTTCATGAAGGTGTTGAGTTCTATCTTAAAAGCAGTTGGACTTATCTTGCTCTGCTATTCCCATTGACAGGCTGTTTCAGACCCTAATTGCTGTAGTGGTTAGGAACCCTCTTTTAATTTCCAACCTAAATGTATTCATGGCCAATTTATATTCATTTGTTCTTGTGCCAGTATTAGCCATTAACTCAAATAGTTCTTTTGTCTTCTGGTGTTTATCCTCAGGATAGATTTGTAGAGAGCAGTCTTCTCCCTTTCACCAGCTATTTTGCTAGTCTAAACAAGCTGAGCCCCTTTGGTCTCCTCTTGTAAAACTGGTTCTTCATCCTGACTGATCTTTGTCTCTTACCCAGTTTGAAGTCAGCTGTACTCACACAGACACAAAACCAGAACTCCTTCCTACCTCTAGTGGCTATATCATCTTCCTGACTTAAGTAAGGGCATTTACTCTATGGATCCACTGGCCAAGCATTATCATTCTCCTCATGTATCCCTGTTCTTCATATTTCTCTATGTGGAAGATAGCTGAATAATCCCACTCCATCATTAGAAAGGTTTGTGAAGGACATCAGCCATATGTCCTGCTGTAGCAAAACTGCTGTATTTCATTTGTGTTGGACTACGGCTAATGCAGAGACTTTGCTTTAGGCTGGTTTCTCTCATGTGGTGTTCTTGATCTCTCCCTTCTGTCTCCTCTCCTATTTTTTTTGGCAGGGGGAAGCCCTTAAGAGGGTAGTCAATGGGATGGTGTGTAAGAGCAAGCCCTGCTTTCTTCCTGAATTTTCTTCCTGTCTGCCAGCACAGTTGTATTCAGCTGGAGGATCATACTGAATATTTCCAGCTGCTCTGACATCTCTTAGCTTTTCAGAAGTCTGAATTTCCTCTTCACTGGCACAGATTTAAATGCCTTTTGTTAGGCCGTGGTCTTCATCACACAAAATATCAGTGGTACATTCAGTTTTCATGATGAAGAGTGATCCTACTGGGAGAACATCAGTGAACTTCTGAGCTAAAACTGGTAAGCTTTGAGGGTTTTGTTCACTGGTGTTGGCAAGACTCTGGAACAGTTCCCTGCAGGTCTAATTATTTTTACTAGACAAACTCCCATTGCAATGAATAGGAAGTTTGGACTGTACCGTGATTTCAATGGACTTGTTGTAAGACTGTCATGTTGGAATAATTCATAACGTACCATGAGAAGGGACTGCACAGTGAGAGGAACGTGCTTGCTGGCGTGTCTCGTATAAGCAGGGCTATGGTCTAGCAATAGTTCAATATTACATTTTGACTGTGTATATTGTTTTAATTTGCAGTGTCTTGGCAGTGCAAGCAGTCACATTTGCTAGTATTTGAAAAGAACAAGGGAAATTAAATATGCAAGAGCATTAGAGTACGATTCAGCATCTGACATAAAACCACAAAATTAAGGCAATCCAGACATACGCCTGCTCCTCTGCCTTTTGTTTGCATCAACACGCCCCTCAGCTTCAGCTCTGTGATACCTACCACTTTGAAGGGACAGTTCTATGAGTATGTGATGACTAAGAGTAACTTAAGAGTGATTTAAGGATGGACTGTGGTGGCAGTATTATGCTTCAAACTTGTTTCTTTTTCTTTCTTTTTTCTTTCAAAATCTTCCCTAACATCAGAGCCGTGGGTAGGACCGGCTTTACTTGCAGAGCCTGACTTACAGAAGGTCCATGTGTCTGTGGGGGTCAGGGTTAATATGGTAGAGACTGGGAGAGAGCTTATTCCTGGTTCTGACAGTGTTTTTTCTTGGTTAGACTTGAACAAGTTATTTCTATTCCTTATGCCTCTCTCTCCCTCCCGCTTTCTTTATTCCAGTGCTTTGAGACCTGGTAGGGGTGTGCAGGAGTAGGATGTTCCCAAAATACTGCCTGCCATTCAGTAACCCATGCAACAGTTAGTATGTTTGTGTCACAAGTAGTATTGCCTTAGGTATTCCTGGACCTCATCTTTGGAAAGGTCTTTTTTTTTCATCCTGCCAAAATGTAGCATAGAGAGTTTGCATTGTAATGTTGTTTGTGTTTTTGAGAGGGGAGGAGACATTTCTCTGAGAACTCGTCCAGAAAAGAAGTTCAATTTCTATGCTGTTAACTTTTCATTGAAACCTCCTAAATTTCTGTGCTCATAAAGAAGTTCTTTGTGAAGTTGTTCAGGTCAAAATGTTTTTCACCTCAAAAACTTCTGGAAGAAGATGTTTAACCAGCTCTCCAATATAGTCTTGTTGGAGGTTGTGCAAGATAAAGGCAAAATTCAAAAGACATGGGGGCAGAACCACTTCATTTTCCTAATCCCTGTTCTTGGAGGTGGTATGCTCCCTCCTCGTGGGTGAGTCCTGAAGTGTGTTGCAGCAGCATAGTGTTCTCCTGTTGCACATGCTACATCTGGGCTGTGGGTCAAGGATGGCATTTGATCTTCAGAGCTGCGTCTCATCTGCTGTTAATGAAGGCAGAAATATCTAGGAGCTGAGACTTGAGAAAGAAACGTAAGTGATCACGTTGAAACACTGTGAGTCAAAGCTCATCACAACATCTTTTTCTGCCTTAAACTCCCTATTTAGAAAATTGGGCAGAATAATGCTCCTTTTCTTGCAGCCCGAGTCTGTCCTGTCTGTTTTGATTGCAGGCTCTTTGGGACTCCCGTTATTCTTATACAGAGGCTGGCACTGTGGGGCCACAACAGTTGTGGGGGTGGGGGCGGGCACGATGAGAATAAAATATTAAATGATGATAGTAGGGACACTGTTTGTAAAAAAGCAGAATCCTTGGCACAGCTCTTAGACTAGAGTTTGATCCAAGCAGTAAAGATGCAACTGTCCATTACCATTTAGATACCGAGCCGGTAGTCCAAGCACTACATATCCCAATTCCGTCGATCGGTGAAAGCTTTGTAAACAGAATAACAAAACGCAAGACCCCAGAGGTTGTAGCAGGGGAGTATTTTAGAGGAGTAAAAAGTTGCTCTATGCTTTTGTTTCCATGGGCACCCTCCAGTTACTGTTATGAAGCAGGGATTATTGGCTCAATAATTAATTCATTGATTTACATATAAAGGGTGTAACGCATCAGGGTGTGCTTTTTATATGAGAAAATGCTACTTTACAGCTTTCAGATTACTTACTTGCTAAATGTACAAAGTTAAGGTAGTTTCACTTTGGTGTGTCAGTCAGTAACTTCAATGAGTGGAGGATGGGGGGGGGAGAAAACTAAAAGAAAACATCCTACTGTCTGATCCTCTGCATAGGAGCTGCACTTGCAAAAGCCAAAGGAGAATAGTCTGCTCACAGAAGGAGCATCTAACAGGGCTGCTGACAACCAGGACCGTGAGAAAAGAGCAACGGGTTGTTTTAATCAATACAGAAGGAGAGGTAATTGATTTTAGGGATAGCAAGGGGTTACTCAGCCAATAATTAGCCACCTTATCAAAGTTATCTGGTAAAACCATGGATTACGGTGGACTCAGGGTCCTGGCTCTTTGAGGAGAGTTCAGATCTGGATTTTCCTCTTCCCCAGCGCTCCTTGCTGCTGACATGCTGCCACAGTCGGTGCCCTTTGTTCTTTTTCACAGGCAAAGGGATTCTCTTCGGCTACAGCGTCGGCGCAGAGGCTCTGGGAAGAGCCACCGTGTCAGTGCGTGACAGGAGGCAGAGCCAGAGCTGTTCGGGAAATCTTTGTGCTAAGTTTCTCTACATTAAAAGGGGGCAGGGGGATTACAAGGCGAGTGTAGGAAGATTGTCAAGTACTTTTACATTTTGCCATCCTCCCTATCTTTGCCTGTCCTCCAAAGTCTTCAGTCCTTCAAGAATGCTTAAAGGGCCCTTGTTAAAGGAGACGGTACCTCTTCTCAGGGCAGAAATACTCAATGGTGCAATTGTCACTTAGATGGCTGAAATAAATGGGTGAAATAAAGCAGGTAGAAATCCTGTTGCTGTAGTTCAAGGAGTTCTGGAGCACTGTCCTTATTCCTGTGACTAACTTGAGCCTTTTCTGCAAACTCTTGACCATCCAGCTCAGAGTGCAAAATGATTTTTGGGATATACTTTCTTTTTAATTTCTGGCCACTGCCATTTTTGACTCATTACTGTGTCTAAACAGGGGATTGTATTTAGAAATAATATTTTATGTCTTAAGGTAATGAGCTCATTCCACTGATGCTCTGAATGAGATTATCATAGAATCATAGAACAGTTTGGGTTGGAAGGGACCTTTAAAGGCCATCTAGTCCAACCCCCTGCAACAAGCAGGGACATCCTCAACTAGATCAGGTTGCCCAGAGCCCCATCCAACCTGACCTTGAATATTTCCAGGGATGGGGCATCTACCACCTCTCTGGGCAACCTGTGCCAGTGCTTCACCACCCTCATTGTAAACAATTTCTTCCTTATGTCTAGCCTATATCTCCCCTCTTTTAGTTTAAAACCATTACTCCTTGTCCTATCACAGCAGGCCCTGCTAAAAAGCTTTTTCCCCGTCTTTCTTATAGGCCCCCTTTAAGTACTGAAAAGCTGCAATAAGATCTCCCCGGAGCCTTCTCTTCTCCAGGCTGAACAACCCCAACTCTCTCAGCCTGTCTTCATAGGAGAGGTGCTCCGGCCCTCTGATCATTTTTGTGGCCTCCTCTGGACTCGCTCCAACAGATCCATGTCTTTCCTGTGCTGAGGGCTCAGAGCTGGACGCAGTACTCCAGGTGGGGTCTCACCAGAGCGGAGTAGAGGGGCAGAATCCCCTCCCTCGACCTGCTGGCCACGCTGCTTTTGATGCAGCCCAGGATACGGTTGGCTTTCTGGGCTGCGAGCGCACATTGCTGGCTCATGTCCAGCTTTTCATCCACCAATACCTCCAAGTCCTTCTTGGCAGGGCTGCTCTCAATCCCTACTTCCCCCAGCCTGTATTGATACTGGGGGTTGCTCCTCCCCAGGTGCAGGACCTTGCATTTGTCCTTGTTGAACCTCATGAGGTTTGCCCAGGCCCACCTCTCGAGCTTGTCCAGGTCCCTCTGGATGGCATCCCATCCCTCAGGCGTGTCCACTGCACCACTCAGCTTGGTGTCATCCACAAACTTGCTGAGGGTGCACTCGATCCCACTGTCTATGTCATTGATGAAGATATTGAAGAGTACTGGTCCCAATATGGACCCCTGAGGGACACCACTTGTCACGGATCTCCATCTGGACATTGAGCCATTGACCACTACCCTCTGGATGTGACCATCCAACCAATTCCTCATCCATTATTCTGTACTCTACTGGGATTACAATTTGTTTGTGCTACAGCATTGTGCAGACCCCTCAGAAAAGACCAAGGCCCTTCCAGACTTTGATAAACCCAGATAATGAGAAAAAGTTCATTCCCTATTTAGGGCTGACTGAATATTTCTGATCAGCCTCTTTTCAGCAAAAATTATTTTTGCCAAACTGAATGCGTATGTGGAAAAATCTACCGAAGAGACAGAAAGATGCTCTGCATTTGCAAGAAAGAAAATGTATTTAATCTCGTTATATAGCAGGTGACCTCAAATATGATAGGACTAAATGAACCATTCGGTATCTTTTAGTAAGTCTGTGGCAGATCTAGGATCTCAATTTTGCTTCTCTAAGCCCTAATTCTGGAATTTTAAACACAGAATCATCTTGTTCCTCCCTTATGCCTTTAAACTTGGTTGGGCTCTACTATTTCCATGGACTCTATGATAGTGTAACGGGTATGAGTGTGGATGAAGTCACAAGAACATTAATTGTATCCTTGGCTTTCCTGTTATTGATGAAGATCACTCAGACTTTTTGCTTGATTTCTTTAACTATAAGGTAAAGATAATGCTGCCACCTCAGTTTTGCATTTTACCAAAAGTGCTCTCAGCTGTTATTTTGGTGGCTGAACACTCAGGGCCGAGACCTGCGCTTGTTACTTGGCATCGTTAAAATCAATGGATTATTTGCAGGTTAATGCATTACATCTGTGGGGTTCAAGGCAGTGCCACCTGTGAAAGCCTACAGGAGCTGTAGTAAGGTCCTTCCCTAGCACAGTTCTTACACACTTTTCCTCTTGCCTTCAGAGAAGTTCCTCTTTTGCATAGTGTTTGGCATGTGCTGAAATATCTAGATGAATTAGAAGGTAAGAACAGTGGATGCGATGCCAATTTTTTGTTGCGTGCCTTGCAATACCCTCTTTGAGCGTTGCACAAGAAGTCATGGACAACTGCATGAAGGTACAGGGAAGATGTGTTCGGAATTTTAATTTTGTTGTTTATGCTCAGACAACTTAAACTGTTCTCAAGGTATTTCAGTATAAAGCATAAAAATTTCTAATTAAACTTATAAATCAAGAACACACATACTGAAATATTTCCCGCTGCTGGATGCAAAGAGTATTTATGTGATGTGTCAAAGAGCAAAAGGTGCTGTAGAAGCCTCACGCAGTTGTTGCAGATCGCATATTGAAATACTCATGGCGTACAGGGCAGCTGATAAAAATAATCTTGTCTATATTGATGAGCCTGGTCACAGACATGTATTTATTTTTACATATAACTTTAGTGCATGCATGCATAAGTGTGTCTTTGCGTAATGTAAGAAGAGCACTCTTTATATCAGGTATCTCTCCTCAATTATTAGGTATCCCTCTATTTGAAAAAAAATTGCCATCAAGCTGAAATTCAAAAGTCACCATTCTCAGTCAAAAAACCAGGAAGGGAGTAATCAGACTACCTTGACTCAATGTGTATGTAATCCCCAACTGCCTTCCTCAATTCAGCTTGAAATATAGGCTGTCAGGTTTTGTTATATTGTATTAAAACATTTTCTTGGAGATCAGACTAGAATCAGAGCATGGACTAAGTGCGGATAGAACATAAGCATGTTACTCTCTGTTGCTGTTCTACATTTGAAAGAGAGATGGTACTGCAACCAGGTCTGGCTGAATATCCCTGCAAGTTTCCTTATAGACTAATTAATGTCCCTGGAGCTGACATCCCATGCGCCCAGAAGGATCAGACTGGTATTGTGTGTTCACAGAATCACAGCATGGTAGGGGTTGGAAGGGACCTCTGGAGATCATCCAGTCCAACCCCCCTGCCAGAGCAGGGTCACCCAGAGCAGGTTGCACAGGATCACGTTCAGGTGGGTTTTGAGTATCTCCAGAGAAGGAGACTCCACACCCTCCCTGGGCAGCCTGTGCCAGGGCTCTGTCACCCTCACAGTAAAGAAGTTTTTCCTCATATTTAGACGGAACTTCCCGTGTTCCAGTTTGTGCCTGTTGCCCCTTGTCCTGTCGCTGAGCACCACTGAGAAGAGTCTGGCCCCATCCTCTTGACACCCGCCCTTGAGATATTTATAAGGGTTGATGAGGTCCCCTCTCAGTCTTCTCTTCCTCAGGCTGAACAGCCCCAGCTCCCTCAGCCTTTCCCCATAGGAGAGATGCTCCACTCCCCTAAGTTCATTTAAGTGTTTTTTTTTAAATCAGAAGGATGGCATTTGACCTGCTGGTTAGTAGATCCCATTGCTAGGAGTAAATCTGACCCTTAATAATTAGTCCTGGAGAGCTTCTTTTGGCCTCCAGCTCTGGGATGAAAGGTTAAAGTGCTGTGATGCTGTTCAAAATACATTAACCAGAGTCTTAAGGAGCCTTTGGACTTCTTGACCTTATCCAATCTCTAACAAACAAGTTCTCTAAGCTAATCAATGGAACAGAATAACTTTGAGGTCTTTACATCTACCTACTCTTTAGTGTTTTTAATCCAACGCTCTAAAGGGAATGATTTTCTCCTACTATTAACACAAAGGCTGATAACCCTCTGAGCTATATTTCGTGCATCTTGCTAAGATGCCATTCTCCCAGACATTATTTTTAAGACTACAGCGATGCACAGTTCTGCTAGCGGGCACTGCTAGACCTGACAAACACATTCAGCCTTTTGGAGCCTAAAAGTACTTGACTAGCCCCGGCAGTAGGTGAGATTTTCACATGCACAGCTGTAACAATATGAAAACTCTTTGTGAACAGCATGCGCCATCTTCCTGTGAATGCATAAGCAAAAGGGACATGAATTATGTGTAAACACTGATAGGCTTGCAGCCCAAGAGAAGGGATGACTAAGTTGTATCTCAGCTATAGATGCAGACATAATGAAAAATCTCAGGTTTCTTGGGGACACACAGAAGATCCCAGTGGTCTTGGCATTACGAGGAGGCCCATCAAACAGCATTAGCAGACTAATTAAGTGTGCAGCTTAAACTTAATTTTCCTGGTAGCATTAAGACGGATTAAATGTTATTCATTTTGTGATGTCCTTGGTTCTCGGTTAGTATTTTTCGCTCCTCTTCCCACCTTGTCATTTTGTTTCAATCAGTAATATTACTGTTTTTAGTTTAAGAAATGCGCCTAAGCAGGATTTAAAACCAGGATTTTCTGAACAAATCTTCATAACTTACAGCACCTGGGTTCCTATTTCTCATAAGAAAAGCACTCCTTCTTTTAATGACATAGGTTAATTATTCAAAGTGTGAACATAGCTGCTAAGCGGAGAAAATTTGCTAAGCTGTAAATGAGGAGGAGGGGGATCCGTTTTACAAGGTGCACTTTCTGTATTGCTCTGTTTCTTTTTCTGCCACGCAAACGAGGCGAGACTATGCATCGGCACCAGTACGAAACTGTAGGATACCAAGTATGCTGGTTGGTCTTTCTGCTTTGTTTTCTGATATATACGTCCATTTGCAGTGTGAATATACAGTACAGTCTTACACAGAATGGGAGCTGCAGCCTTGTGCCCTAGTTCTTAATACTTCTCTTTATGGCTCTCTACAGAAATCTGGAAATAAGTGAAAGACTCAGACGCTTGGGGGTAAGGAGTTAATTTTTCTTTCTTTTTTTTTTTTTCTTTCTGGGCAGACATCTTTGATTTTTGTAATCATTTAAGTAGTCTTGAAGTGCTAAATCTTGCTCTGCAGGTAAACCCAGATCCTGCAAACAGATGCCCAGATGCTGATTGCACATGCGGTGGGAGTTTGACTGACGTGTCTATAAATAGGCTATGTGGGATGTGTTCTTTTGGACTTTAATTCTGGCATTCTGTCCCAAGGATTTGGTGGTCTCTTCAGTCTGTCAGGAGGTGAAACTCCCAGACATCATACTAAAACTTGTGTGTTCAGTGACAGAAAGAGTGACCTCTTCAGACTTTGACTTCTGGGCATCTGCACGCCGATATGATCTTTAATTACATTATCACATACTGCCTTTCCATCTGAGTCACTAGGTAGATTAGCAACTATAAAATCTCTGAAAGAGAAGAAATTCTAGAATGACCTGAAAAAGATAGTTGCAATTTATTTCATTTTGTGAAATGAATGCTCTGATACAGGGCAGGGTACTGGGGCACCTCCAAGATAAAGGTTCCTTTTATGTGTCCTTGAAATCTGTCTTTACTGGACCAGGAATCCCCAAACATGTCATTCTCTGCCATAATGAATACAACCAGCAAAATCTTCTGGAACATGATGCACCCCAGGATATGTGGGAGGACTTTTTTCATTGATTGTTTTTTGCATGTCTGTTGTTGACTTATTTTTCCAAGTGGATGCTTATATTATTTTATTTTCCCTATCCCACTGGGCTTATTGGATCTGGAAGGTTGCTCTCCTGCTTCTGCAACTTACTCATTGCTGTAATCACACTGTAATAATACAGAGGGAGTTGGTCAAGAGAAGCATCAGACAATTTCTGTGATTACTGCTTTTGCCTTATTTGCATTGAATTACTATTTCCTAGTGGGAACACTTTGTACTTTCTGGTTGTAGAAGAAGGGACAATTCTTGCTTGAAGAAACACATAGCCTGGTAGCTGAGCCAGGAAAAAGAAACAAACAGAAGTATTTTTCTGTCTAAATCAACAAAATTCATAAAGATTATCAGAACAAGAGGGGTTTATTAAGAGATGCTTCAGCATGGAGAAGGTGCAGGCTCGCAGCTGAGGCCACGCAAGAAGGAGGGAGTGAATTAGAGGTGGTTGTTAAAGGTCTCCTCCTTCGGTTTGGTAACAGCAGCCGCTCTCTGGTCACCTATTTGGCGCATTCATTTGACATTTTGCTTTGCAGCTTGAGGGACTGTGAACTGGGAAAAGATGAATGCTTGCAAATAGGTGGTGATTGATGCTGGTGTGCAGTTGGACTTGCACTAGTCAGGTGAAGCCCGTGGACTGTTTTTACCTTTAAAACCTTGCTCCTGTAATGACAGTGTGAAAAATGTAAACTTTCCTAGTACCTCTGCCTTTTAATGTTCACAAATGCTATTCACAAGCCCGAAAGTAGTAAGGTAATATGTCTGATTTCAAAGAGATGGACAACTTAATTGGTGTATAAATTTAGAGCTAATAATGCATACTTTTTTTTTGGTAATATATTCTGTATACTTTGTGTGTTAGCTGGGTAATTTGTTTCTGCCTTCTACCTTAGGAAGCAGTGGGATGGTGCTATTTATCTTATTTCTTGTGGGAGACTTTTGTAAAGCGTATGCTGGGCTGCTGATAAAGTGCATAACAAAACAGCCATTGCAATTTTTACTCATCTGAAGCCCTTTTCTTTAAGAAGCACAGAATGCGGAACGTGGCTTGAACAGACAAAGTACATTTAGTTTGGGACCGGTGCATGAATTTTCCAAAGAGAATAGCTAATCAAAGAGTGAAGTTTATGGAATAATAACATGATTGGAACTGTCTGCTTTATTTACTGATATAAGTCATGTTGAAACCAGGATTTTGAGAAGCAAATTGTCTGTGGGTGAAATTCTCCCTCCGCACTGCTGAAGTATAACTTGTGTACTGGGTATTGTAAGGACTCTGAAGGAGCTTAACAGGTGAAAACCTACTGGGTGGCCCATTAGATGGAGAAGATTGTGATCCCAACCACGCTCCATGCTACAACAGGAGGGAAGAGAGAACAGAGAAGTTGTGGGGGCTGCTGTAAGGTTGTGGTTTGAATCCCTCTTCTTCCCCCCAAAACAAAAGGATCACTATGAAACTCATCTTTCCCTCCCCCAGTACCAAGCATGTTTCTTTGGTTTTGCCTCCTCATGCATACACATGTACTTGCATATGTTTATGTGTAAATAAAAACAAAATGCTTATCACTAGGAGACTCTCTGCTCTGCCTGCTGAGAGAATAGATTATCTGCTTGACAACTACAAGTCATGTCATTTGAAGTACTGCTGGAACATGCTCATTTCCTTCAACAAGGAGCAAGGTACAAAAGATGTAAAAATTAGAATGAAATGTCAACTTCATGCTTTGCCACAGGGACAATCTTATTGTGGCTTTTCAATACTTAAAAGGGGCCTATAAGAAAGATGGGGAAAAACTTTTTAGCAGGGCCTGCTGTGATAGGACAAGGGGTAATGGTTTTAAACTAAAAGAGGGTAGATTTAGACTAGACATAAGGAAGAAATTGTTTACAATGAGGGTGGTGAAGCACTGGTACAGGTTGCCCAGAGAGGTGGTAGAAGCCCCATTCCTGGAAACATTCCAGGTCAGGCTGGACGGGGCTCTGAGCAACCTGATCTAGTTGAGGATGTCCCTGCTTATTGCAGGGGGGTTGGACTAGATGACCCTTAAATGTCCCTTCCAACCCAAACCATTCTATGATTCTTTAAATTGTTTTTCCAAGTTACGAAGTAACCAGACCTTGCCTCCCCTTGTATCCCTTGTTCAGCAGAGGACCACAAACTCCTGATGGAGGACAGGTTTGTGTCTGACACAGCTCTGCTTTCCTGCAGTACGTTTTCTAACTTGTTGAACAAACAAAAAGTTGTGGTATTACTATTATTATTATTACTATTACTTTTTACTTCATTTAATGGATTCCTGGTGTCTTCTTCTGTGCAATGCAGCCTATATGTGTCAGCGCTTTAAATTATTATAGTTGTTTATTATTTATTATGTGTTAAATGCTGACAATGTGACACGCAAAGGATGTAGGCTGAAAGAGAGGCATTTACGCAGATGTGATTTATGCTTCTTGCAAGCTGCCTTTGTAAGAATTCTGAGCTTTCATATTTGCAAATCTCAGGTTGGTGGGTTTTACAGGCTATTCAACTAATTCAGTCCCATCTTTCAAACATCTGTCGCCTCTGAAAAGTTCTCAGTGTAAAGAGGAAACTGTTATTTATAAGAAGAAGCTGTCAAAGATCAGCTATGTTCAACAATCTAAAGCATCGCTTACGTACATCAGCACTAAACTATGCTCATTTGGATAGCATGAATGGCTAATTTTAGCTTAAAATTGGAAGCAATTATGGGTTCAGGAAGAAATGTAGGGCTGTATGTCATTAGTAATTGATTTCTTTTGTTGAAGAGCTTGAAATGAGCAGTTAAGAAGAAAAACATTGTTAAGTGATGCAACCTGTCGCATGCAATATGCAGATGTTTCCCAGACTTGTATGTATGTGTCTCAAGTAGATGGATACTTCTGTTGTCATTCCTCCTCCTCCCTCTGGCTCCCTAAAAACTCCTACTTCCCCCCTCTGCATCTTCTAGCTTCTTCTGTGAAACTCTCAAGCTGATGATAGCTCACACTGGGAGCACTGAGCAACTCGCGTACAAAGAGGAGAGCGGGGTGCCATGGCACGGGAAGCTGTGAGTCACTTGGTAAAATGTCGTTGCTAGCTTTCAGTATCACAAGGTCTTAGAAGTAAATAATTGTCCCACCTGTGCATCTTGCAGTGAACTACAGTAGGTTAGTCCAACAGAACAATGATGTTCTGAACACGATGAGAAAAACTTAGAAGCTTGCATATAGCATCAGTAGGGATATTACTGACTGCAGTAACATACTGCTACTCCTTTCCTTCTCTGCTTCTTGGAACAGTTTGTGATCTTTCAAGGGAGTGGTCCTTGGCAATCTAGGGAATAGCTACCGGGTCAGGAATCCTGACCTCTCTCAAATGAGTCAGGTTGAAGAAATTGCCTTGCACTCATTTTTCACTGAACCTCGCCTTCTCGTCTGCAAGGAGTCACCAGAACGATCAGACCAGTTGCTGGGACCCAGTTGTCACCCTTTCCGCTGCCAGTGCTATACTGTCCTTCTTAGGGTATTTGAGGGCTAGCAAAAGGAGGGAGGGTATTGCCCACAGGGCTGATGTTAGAAAGGATCACTTCACTGACCACCAGTTCTAGGAATGCTTTGGGCTAGTAAAATAAAGCACATTTGCCTCAGTGGAGCCAGTAAGTGGGGAGAGGAATGATGAAATGATTGTTGTGTCTGGAAACCAGAATTTCAAGAGACTCCGTTGGAGAATTTCAAGACTCTGTTGGATCTCTTTTCTGGGAAGGGTTATGTTTACATGGTCTTTTGCAGACAGATGTGAACTGTGAGTCTGGGTTGATTAGTTTAAACTCAGTGTTGTGCTAATGTGATGATGTGGCTTTTGGAATAGAGCTAGATCGTGTCCAGTTATCTTCGTGTGTGGACAAGGTGAGTGTGTATCTGTCTGCACGAGATGACATAGACCTGCCAGGTGGGATCCAGTTCCTCAAGCATTATGTAATTTGAGGCCATATGACATGTGTGAGGGTATCCGAGATGTCCAGTAAGGGGCTGGCAGCAATAACACAGGACCTGCATCTGACCCATGCTTGTCTGGAGAGGTAGCTAGCAGCCAAACAGGATTCCCAGGGGCTTCTCAGAAGGGCTGAACACCTATGTGAACCACATGCCTGCTTTGCTGTCCAGAGGGTTGAGAAGCAGACCTATGACAAGTGCCCAATTTTTTATATGGCTGCCTGGGAGAGACGGCCTGTCCTCCAAGGGGCTAGGCTGAAGTAGAATTTGCTGTCCCTTTTTCTAAGAGAAGTCCATCTAGAAAAGGGCAGGTTTGCATATGGCCAGGAAGCTTAAAGCCAGAGGTGTTCTGTGGAGTTCTAGTTTACAAAGACAAATACACGCAGGGAAGCTGGCTGAAAAAGAAGGGTTTCCAGTTTGCTGAATACTTTTTTTATTTGATTTGGGTTCAAAGCTGGCAGGATTGCTAATTTCATGAGGAGTTGAGGGGTGAAAAGCCCCTTACCTCAAATCTTGGAGGATATCTGCCACATACATCTGCTTTGGGACCAGCACACCTTGCTAGCCAAGACAGCAGAACTGTAAGGAGTCCAGGGTTCACTCAAGAGTCTTTTGTGGATTAGGTCAACATTTGTCAAGACATTTTTTTAAAACAAAATTTTTCAACTCAGCAAACCATTTCTGATGACCTTGTTTCAGCCAAAAATTTCCAAGAATCTCTACTTGCAGAGTCTGAACCACACACAGGGGACATTTGGCATGACTGTTTTCTTTCCTTAGGACTCTTTATGGCAAGAAAAATTACACAAAGATTCCATTTATCTCATTTTTGAAATTCATATGTAAGATTTATGTATGCCTCTGACAGATTGTAGGCTGATCTCCAATCACTAATCCTCACTCTCCTAAAGACAGAAAAGATCTGTGCAAAATTCTTAAGGCAGAACAAAATACACGTTTGTATTTAGGCACTCAATAGCTTTCTCTGACTACATTAAAACTGAGTCTTAACATTCAGTTATATCGAACTTACCCAGTTTGGTGTCTCAGTCTCGCATGACTTTTTGGCTGGCTGCATGGTATTTTGTGTATTTCTGTAGTGTAGAGCTTCTGACCATGCCTAATCAGGCCAAAATTTAGACCTAGTTTAAAAAAATAGTATTTTCATATCTTAAAAAATAATATTGCAAAATACCTAACGTACAGTAAAGTAAAAAAAAAATCTTACAGATAAGTTTACTTACTACTATTTTTTTCCACTGGAACCTCATGACTCTGGAGTCCCCACACCTGAATTGTAGATGTTTCTTGTTTCTGGATTAAAGAAAAAAAACTCCAATCCCTTTTATTCTGTTTTCCTAAGGGAATGAGACTACGATTTTATTCTGCCTGCCTGTCAGTCAGTCTCTAATAACTTTTGAATCCATTGGCTGGTTTCAGCCACCTTTGACACAGGGTAGCCACCTCTCAGATATTATATTCCTACACATTTTGTGCGAATCAACTGCTAGGTCAAGGAGAAAAACTTTATTAGAAATCCCTCCAAGAGAGCGACAGGGATGCCTGTTATCCCTCCCGCAGGGTAGCAGCCACCCGACCAGTCAGGGAGTTGGTGCGGACATAGTTCCAGGTTAGCTGTCACACCTGGGCTGTGACACGGGGGGACCTGGAAATGTCGTGAATCCAGAGTGGGTGTGGGAAAGTCGGGGGGTGTGGGAAGGGGAGAAGGTTAGAAACAAGTGGGTTAGAAAACATGGGGGAGACTGAGATGATGCAGTGCATGTGATGAAGGGACACCGGGGAACGTGGGCTTATTGTAGGAGTGTGCCTGAAATGGGGATGTTAAAGCCACATCAGTAAGGATCTTTTGCTCAGTATCAGTAAGGAACTAGGCTTAGACTAAGGCACAGAGGGGAAGGTGAGATGCGTTTACGATTCTGTTTGTGTGTTTTGTATCCCAGCTACTTGGTGAGTGACAATGAGTAGTTAGACAACTGATTATTGAGTGTTTGATGATGATCTGTCTAATCTTAGTCCAGAGCCAATCTATTTAATGTCTTGATTTTTCTATTGAATAATATTGTGGCATTGGTTGCATACAGTGCTTTCTAACATCTTATTAACTAAACAAAATCACAGAGTACTTTTAACAATAAGTGGTTTGTTTGGCTGCACTAATATCAATTCAAACTGTTTTTACTGTCACTGCATAAATATGAACCATCTCTCTCAGAAAACCAGATTTATTCTCTTTGTGAGAAAAATCTTAATAGAAACTCCCATTACCCAGGATACTCCTCTACCTGAGAAAATTTCTAAATTTCAGCAAGTTTTGCAGTAAATAAATGCAGGTCTTGGAATATTTCATAGTGTGTTATGGGGCTAACTTGCCAGGTTTTCAAACCCTCTGCAACAATTCAAAGAAATGATTCGATGTTTTGCTTATGTTCTTAGTGCTTTGGGAAAGGAATATTTGCAAAGATTTACTGAAAGAGAGTACCAAACTGGGTGTCATTTTGGTTTGGAAAATGCTATCATTATGCTCTGTTTATTTATCTGTTTTGTGGCATATTATGTTTTAATCAAGAGGACTCTGTAGGCAGAATAAAATGAAGAGTATAAGACAGATCGACCAGCAGCTGCTATTTGACACACTCTGTCCACTGGCTTAGTTTATTAAACCTGGAGTGAAACAACCAAAGCACTAGTGATGAATATGTCTCAGTTTTCCATAAAATGAACTCCTGGGTTTTGCTGGTAGTGGCTGTTGTTTTTCATATGAAATTGGTAGAGTATCTCATTAAACAAAAGGCAATTATATGTATTAGCAATAATGACAGAATCATACAAAAAAAAAAAAGACCCAACCAAAAAAATACCCCCTATGGATGTAATTTTAGAAATGCATTATGCAAGGGGTTAATTTGAGAGCTGGTTTTTTTTTTTTTTTCCACGTTTTGAAAGCTTTGCTGTAATTTTGTATGAAATTTGAGATCAGTGAGTCTATAATATCTTATGAATAATTTACAACGCCAACAGTCTTTCTGTGGAAGAATACTAAATTAATTAAGGCCTGGAGGAATTTCCATGTGTTTAAGCCACATTATATCTTCAAGGTTTTACTGCTTCAAAGTCACTGAGATGAACTCCTGGCTTTTCAGGTGTTCAGTCCCAGGAAAACAAGATCGGTGCCCTTGTTTTAGCCTAGAAAAACTAAAGGGCTTGAGCGCGTGTGTTTTGTGTGAATCTATTAAAATTATAGTACCTTACACTCACTTTGTTCCCTCACTTTTCTGGGATTCTGTATTTAAAGGAACTGCCTCACCATCTCCCCCACACACAGGTATTTTGCTGGGTTGGATGGCACACTGCAGCCCCTGAGCCAGCTCTTTAGGGTGGCTCATTTCTCCGGGTTACAGGAGGTTGGGGCCATCTCCCAACAACAGGAACAACCCATAGCTGATCTTACCCCTGCTCTGAAAAGCACAAAGCTTACTTCTAACCACACCAGCCTGTGCAGAAAGGGAGTTCTTTGTACCTGTTGGTCAACCTTCAGAGAATCAGTCAGAAACCTCTTATTTTTGCAAGTCTCAAGCCATAAGCCACAGCTGATCTTACAGCGAAGGCTGGATATGGTGAGAACGCCAACCTGCCACACACACATTATTTATTTAAACAGGACAAAATAGCTGCTTTCCAGCTGCTCTCGATGCCCTTGAGTTGAAATGCAAATATAGAAAAAACATGTGCCACTATAACCAGCTGACGGTTGTTCCCCTTCCCTGAAAACCAGTCAAGCACAGCAAAGAGGAAATAAGTCCCTCTCTCCCATGGCTAACCACCCTCAGCATCCTCTCCTCGCTTCCAGCTGCTGACCAGCTACCCCGAGCACGGTAATTTTATTCTCTGTGAGAAAACCTTCAGGGATCCCTCATTCAGGCTTTCATTTGGTACACCATTTATTGAACCAGCCTAGTACTTGGATATCTCCAGGCCTGGGCTCACAGTTTTACTATGTTCTTCTTACACCACTTCTGTGCTATCCCCGCTTCAAGGATAATGAACTGGAGCGCGGAGTGCAGAGGTTAGTTTGCTGAAGGTTCATAAGGACATTGGTGACACATTACAGCACTGAATTTATACAGTCATATCAGCATATTCCCCATTTCACACCCAAGTCCTGCCCCTCCTATTTTTCATACTGTGTACACATTACTCTGTGCCTATGGTGGGGCAAACTAAACAGTTTTCTGGCTGGGAAAACCTGGGTGCGGAGTCCTGGGCTCCTCCACCTATGCATGGTATAGAATAGCCCACATGAAAACGTACTCCCATCAGCCTGCAGTAACTGCCGCCTTCACCAGTTTCTCTGTGCTTTATCTCAGTGTGTTTGGGGAGGCAGGGGAGGACTGGGCTCCACCTTGTCTATTTTACAGGTGGTTCAGGCGCAGTTCTCTGTGGTTTCTTCCTAAAGTTTCTAGTAGAGCAGAAGCACGGAGAGGCAGTGGGTGAAAAGGGGATGCTGCGAGGTGCTATGCTGATGGCCCAGCTCTCTGGCCACAGAGATCCAACTTGTAGCTGTACGGTGAATACGGGATGAAGAGTTGGATATGGTAGTGCTGGCAGGACCTGTGCTGTCAAGACTTACAGTAGAGATCTCATGTAACGGGATATTCTTGCTCAGGTGCTGTAACACACAATGTGTCTGTCCCAAGAGTTACAGCATGATGGCACTTGAAGTGTGAAACATCCCTAGCAAAGGCAGCAGAAGCTCAGCTGCATTCTCTCAGGTAAGCATAGATCTGAGCTCACTTCAAGACCAGACTTGTCCATTATCCTTCTTGTGAATACATTTTCTTGTGCGGAGGAAGCCGTGGGGTTGGTATCTCTGCGAGGGCCCAGCTCCTGCCCATGTGGTTTGGCTGGATTAGGCACCGTCTGTGTGAGTGGGCTATGGACTCACCCGCATCTTAAGCTTGGCTCCTTCCAAACACTGTTTGAACCTGTAGTGCTGCTGCTGCAAAGCCCGCGGGCCATGAACAGTGTTGTGCCTAAGCCTACTCCTAGCTCCACAGTGCAGTTTGGGGAGTCTGGTCCCTCCTCAGCACGGAGCTCTGCTTCTTCCTTACAGGCATGTGCTGAAACACTTCGCTGAATTAGGACCTCTCCGGCACCACGACCAATTTGTACATACATTAAATCAGAAGGGAACCGGGGCAAAGACTCAGGATACAGAAAGCTGCAGTGTCTGATTATACGTGGTCAAATTACTGACTGTGTATGTTCAGGCTACTTGAACAAATTAAAAGTGGGGGGTGGAGGAAAGATAGTCAATGAGGCCTGTATGGTTGTAGAAGGTGGGGGGAAGTCAGGCTAGGGGCCCTCAGCAATACCCAAATTGTCCTGTTTGCCAATATCCAGGGATAATTTACACATCAAAAGGAGAGAGCGGAAATGGACATGAAAAGTGACAGCAGTTGCCAAGTTAAATAAAAGCCCCTCAGTGAACATGAAGAGCAATAAGAGCTGTTTGGAAAGTTGGCTGCAGAAGAAGAGGTTATGTGAGAGCTTATACCCGACCGCCTTCTTGGCCCCTTGGGAACCAATACAGACATGGAATTCACTTGACCCGCAGGGCTGAGCAAAATATGGCCACACATCAGTAAAGCCTGATGCTTAAGTCATAGGAAACAAAAGCAGGACTGTGCCAGATGCCAGACGAGTGGGATCAGGTAGCAGGAACCACAGCCTGACTTCAAAACGCCTGAGTAAATCTGGGCTGCTAAATTTCCACTGGACTGAATCTGAAGAAAATAAAGTGGAAGAAAAATGCTGTTTTTTTCTTTTCTAGCAGGATACTAGCAGATGAATATAGGTTGAGTTTGAATAAGCAAGAGGCAATATTTCTAAGATAGAGTGTTTTTTAAAACATGAGGCTTTGTAGCTTTGGCATTAAAGCAATTTCTACTCTTGTCCTGAATTACTGGAGGACAGACACTGTGTTTAGGTGAGATATCAATACCCAAATCTTTGCTTGCCTCTCTGCCCTTGATTGTATTTTTTTTTCTCCTTTGCTTGGAGCAAATTCAGAAATAGTCTTGATTTTCCTCATCACATCCCAGTCTCACTTTCTACTGCTGAATAGCTGTTTAAGATACGTTGTCAAACAATGTCGTCCTGGCTCGACTTTGCTAAGAGATGGTGCGAATGATCCAGGGTTTCCAATGCAAGCACTAGGAGAGCAAAACTAAATGTTGCCCCAAGCGAGAATCTTCCGATGAGAAGCTGATCTCTTTTACACAAGTCCAAACCTGAAATAACTCCACAGACGTCAGTGCAATCACTCTAGATGTACAAGAGAGGCAAATCTGCCCTTAAGTCCTCTGTCTTCTTTCCCGGGGGAGAGCAGCCTGGCTCAGGAGTTGGGGAGGGGGGAGAGTGCCTGCAAGGATTGTTGCCTTTTTATACAATCTGCATCAGCTTCGTGATCAAAGGCTAAAAGTGACCGGAATAGGCAGAGTCCCGGGCTTTCCCATTCACACAGTGCAGGCAGGCTTAACCCTGCCCGCTTAACGCCGCGACGCGGGGCTTTGATGTGAGGAGTCACGTGCGTCTCCACCGCTGTGACTCTTTGTTCCAGGCAGTGGTGTGCCTTTGGGGTGGTGGTGGGGCGAAGCAGAGGGGGTTTAAAGCCTTGGCTGTTTCGGATACATCAGGGCTCGAGTCAGTCCAGAGTTCTGGGGGTCTATGCCCGTACCCCAGCACTGGTCTGTCTGCCTTCCCCTGTGAGCCGTTTGATGTGACGAAGCCTGCAGCTGCCGGGGGCCTCTGCTCTCTAGAGACGAGCCAAATAGCTCACAGGGTGGCTCTATCTTTGGCTGCCATACAGTGGAGATTGGATTACAAGCAGCTTCATGCTGACAAGGCTTTGGAGGAATAATAATATCTTGAATATTATGGAATTTGAGGAATAATAATATTGGGGGGATAATAACACCCTCTAGGGAATGAGGTTGTCTCTCTCTTTCTTATGACCCTGGCACAGAGAGGCTGTAGCTTCTTATATATAGCAGGAATTAGCAGCTTCTTCAAGGCCTACGTGCCAGTTCCAGTTAAAATGTTCCCAGCATGTGTTCTGGCACTGCAGATGGGATGGGGATCTCCCTGCAAAATAAAACAACTGGGATTTCCAGATCTGCTTGAAATCACTCTACTTCCTCTGCCCGGGAGGCGATAGCACTCAGAGATTTCCCTTGGCACCAGCTCTTTCTTTCTCCTTCCAGTCACTTAAGGGCCAGGTAGGGTTTTGCTCTCTTATATTCTCTTTAAGACCCAGACTCTCACTTGCTGTGCTTGTGCATAGGTCCATCAGTTCAAAGGAGCTATGCCAGTATAATCAAGCTGAGTACATAATATGCCAAAAAGATGGCTTGGGATACTGAACTCTGATTTCAGGATAATGATGCTGAAAATAAATAACCTTATTTGTTTTTCCTTGCTAGAATAAAGCCCATTTCTGGTGTAATTGATTAGCATTGCCTTCACAAAACCTCCTTACTAGCACCAGATTTAATACCTGAGGCTAAAGGAGAAAGGTTAGTTTTAACAGTGAAAGGACATTGCAGCAACGTGTCTGGAAGACGCAGATTTCTAAGGCTTTCTCAGAAGATGAGGAAAGTCCCCTGGATGAAAACCATACCCCGTGCAGGAGAAGTGTGCATGTGTTTCAGCATCGTGTTCTGGCTGGTGAGCCCTCCTGGGTCGGGAGAGGTGACCAGGTTGCCGGCCCTCGGGCGGTATGAGAATAGCAATTGCGTGTGCACTGTGAGGCCAAAACGCTGTGTGCCCTGGGAGGGGTGAGCCCTGGGATGGCGTGGCTGCTGTCACACGCTGTTACTGATCCGCTGCACGTCCACAGGCTGTTCACCTTTCCTGCCAGCTCCAGACGGGGAGATGCCACCAATTCAAGAGGGAGAAAAACTAGGCAAAGCATAATACAGCTCTTTCGTGGCTGGCCCTGCAGAGCAGCAGGGGGATTTGCTGCATAATCTAGAGGGATCAGCGGGCTCAGGGAGCTCCTGAGCCTAGGACTAGTTCAAGAGAAAAGCAGGACAGACTAGCAGAGGCACGTCCGAGCTCTCAGCGGCAGTATACAGCCTGCATTGTAGCTTCAGTACTGCCTGCTGGCGTCTCCCTCCATCGGAGCTGGCAGTGCCTCCGAAACAGCTGCTTGCCTTCCTTCTCCGACACCCAGCAAGGTGCAGCGATGGCAGCTGTTCCTCATGGAGAGCTGCTGAGGAAGGGCAGCCGGATCCGGAGGGACTTGCTTCAGGAAGGGCAGGCCATGGGCTGTGCACATGCCAGTCCGCACAGGCAAAGCACCATCTGCTGAGAGGTGACGGATGCAGAGGAGGGAGCAAGGACAAGGATTGCTTCTCAGAGCCAGAGGTGCAGACAGACTGGCCTGTATTTATTTTTTTTATTTCATCAGGATTGCTAGGAAAAAAAAAGAGGGGCTGGTATGAAATCATATCTCTGTCAACTACAGATGTGCACACCTAATCCGTAAAGCAAATGGGGAACAGTGGCCAAACTAATCTGAAAATCCTCTGAATTGCAGAAAAAGAAACAACCCCTAAAGTGAGATACCAAGCTGCACTGCCCAGATCTCTTTGCCACAGGGCTCAGAAGAGGGGAGAGAAATCAAATCAAACTCGGTGAGCTTTTAGCTGCCTTTGGAAGAAGTTTCTGCCTGACATGAAAGCCATAGCCATGGCAGATGCTTGGAGGTGCCTTTCAGGTGATTGAATTGCCGTAGCTCCAGGTGTCCAAGGGAGACAGCTGACAATTATGCCTTTTGTTTTCCTTTTCATGTTTGACAGCCAGATGCCTTTTTGATCTGAAATGTACGCTTGTCTGTGTGTGCGTGTGTGCATATGTGTATATTTATATATAATCTCAGATCTATCACTCTGGTGGAGTCACAAATGGCTTATTTGAGCATTTAAACAAATACAGGGCTGATTTATACACTGTAGCATCAGGTGGAGAGGTTCCCTTTTGACACTCATGGTCCCCTAAAGTTTTACAAAATACGTGCTTTCTTGTGGCACTGCGAAATGATAAGGTTGTCGTGCTGATTTTACTGAAGAAAAGCCAGTCCTGTGGCTGGTGTCCCAAATACTGAAGTTATACGGCAAAACTTTGCAGCTGGACTGTGGGGTTTAGCACCTCACAACAAGGCCCGGGGCGACTGGATGGACGTTGTGCATGATGCCTATCCAGAAAGAAGAGCTGGTTCAGGAGCTGAGGGATCTCAGCAATGGAAAAGCAAAAGATTTAACAAAGTCATAGAGGTGGAGCTCTTTCTGTGGCTCTGGAAGTCGAACAAACCAGGTAATTCCTACTGACTACATATTATACAGCCACAGCCAGAAATGTAAAGAAATATTTCGTATTAGTTCAGATATTGAGAATGACTTTTCCTGCCAATGAAGAGTTAAAAATCAAAAACCCCAAGCCCCTCTCTTCCCTGCGTGTTTACTACTGGTCACTGCGGGAGACAGAGTATTGGCTTGGAAGGCCTCTTATTGACCTTATTACATTCATATAAAAAGCAAGTTGTTTTCTGGTTTAGAGCAGAGATTTTCTGCTCAGAGAAAAAAATCTTTGCTGGTTATTTCTGCTTTGGAGCCAACCCTGCAGCAGGAGCTCTGAGGCCTCCCAGGTAATGGTATGGTCTGCGGGAGACCATTAAGTAGTATTCTGAGAGATGAAGCGGGCACTTCCAGGCTTGAGTTACGTTAGAGCAGTTTAAAACCATGGTGCTCACCACAGTATTCACAGCCTGCCATCAGAATTGCTTGAGAATAAGGCAGCAAAAACATTTGAGCAACGAGTTGTTGTGAACAAGAAAAACTCTGACCCAAGAGGGGGATTGGACTAATTAATGTGTGACCTTATGGCTCAAGCCAAGACCAAGACTTGCCCAGACTGCAAGATTGTGGACTGTCATTATATGAAAGAAGACTTGTTCCAGCAATTCCTTCTCTTTCCAGGGACTACTGGCTGGGGAGTGAAAAGCCTGGGGTGAAAAATTTATTTCCCTCTTGGACTGATATGGGTGGTGAGGGTGGGTGTTGCAAAAAAAGAATTGTCTCTTTTTTTTTTTTTTTTTTTTTGGCTACTGGAGAATTGATGTGTTGCTGTGAAAAAAGAATATAATTAATGATAAAGCGCTGTCCCTGACAACGGTGGGTAAGTCCTAGATGCCTTAGAGAAGTAGGCAGTACGGAGCTCTTCTGGTGACAAAACATCTGAGGATACGTGGTTCTACAGAGGAGCCAAAGAGAAAGGCAGGGGCTTGTATTTCATGATGTTCTGAAAGCTGAGCCACCCCCGGAGGAAAGTAAGGCTGGCAGGGCTGTCAGCAGTCTCAAAGGACAGCCCAGGGTGCCATATATCCCTGCTCACTTTCATGAGTCTGCCTCTGCAGCCTCTGCCCATGAAATATGTGAACAGAGTAACATGGGAGAGAGTTGTGAGTGCAGGACATACGAACTCTCTAAGGAAGAGCTATCTAATGCTCCTGTCTAGCTGTACTGTGATTGCAGTAAGTTCCTCATTTAATATTTATTACATTCAGAATTCATAGGAAATCACTGTAAGTTGTAGTTTTAATGGAAATTGACCCTGTAAACAAATTGATCAAATTTGGGGTCAAGATGACACGACATATGCAAATCATATGCAAAGCTCACGTACAGCTGCATGTACAAAGATCACACGCTACCACAAGCAAACCTCCACTGACTTCAATTAAAGTTTTGCCCAAGTCAGCTTGAGCTTTGTACATATAGGTCTATGTGGGCTTTGCGCATGATTTGCATATGTCATGAAATGTACAATATGGTATTGTGTACTAGCTGTCTCCCCCTAATTAATACATGATAAAAAAACTCTTAGAGAATAATGATTAAGAAAAATTTGTGCATAAGGAAATTGCTTGCAAATGACCACACTGGCAAAATTATAGCCCAGTAATATTGCAGTCCCATTTATTTTCTGTTAGGTTTAATCACCACTAATAATTCAGTTGAGGGTAATTAATCTTTGCTGATCAAAGTACAGGAAAGGGCTGAAGTACTGTAGCTGCATCATAATGACATGTAACGCTGATGCTGCACAATTGCCTGTTTGCAGAGAGATGTGAAGATGTCCTCATCGGCATACAGTCAATGAGTGGGAGTTCATTATCACTCAGTAGAGGAGAGAGGCTCAAATAATAAGGTAAAGAAGCATAAAAATACATACATAGGCAGATGCTTGCAACCAGAGCTCAGCTCATTCCCTGAGTTGGAGGGGTGTGTTTGGGGAAACTGTGCTAGAGATCAGTGAGGAAAAGGACATTCAATATTCTTCTCTTTTTTGGAATCACTCTGTCAGGATGAAGTCTAGCTTAAGCTGCACTGAAGAAAAAAGGAAGTTTCATTCCGAAACCCCTCAAATTCCCAGGTAGAAAGTTCCCAAGTTCCTTGTATCAGTCAGTACCAAGATGGAAGCTTGTTGCCTCCATGGGACCAACGGGTACTTTGTTGGAAAGGATGCCTTCTCTGGATGACTTCATGTGACCCAGATGCCTTAAAGCAGATGCCTTGTGCTTCTTCCCTTGAGGAAGGTGGTTGATGAAAAGAGGGAGATGGACTGTGGGCAAGAGATCCTGCAATGAACCAGTGTGTGACTGAGAGCTCAAGAGAGTAGGCAAGCAAGGTGTCCATCTTATTTCTTCCTCTACCACTTTTTGAAGAACAGTTTCAGATCCTGATTGTGCTGTTGTCTCAGACTAGGCAAAAATCCGGCAAGATGGTTTCCATCCATATAGCCAGCGAGAAGGGACAGGGGCATGTTGGTGGGTAAGGGAAGAGCAACTGACGTCATCTACCTGGACATGTGCAAAGCATTTGACACTGTCCTGCATGACATCCTTGTCTCTAAATTGGAGAGACATGGATTTGACGGATGGACCACTCGATGGATAAGGAATTGGCTGGATGGTTGCACTCAAAGTGTTGCAGTCAATGGCTTGATGTCCAAGTGGAGACCAATGACAAGTGGCATTCCTCAGGGGCTGGTATTGGGACCAGCGTTGTTTAACATCTTTGTCAGTGACATGGACAGCGGGATGGAGTGCACCCTCAGCAAGTTTGCAGACGACACCAAGCTGTGCGATGTGGTCGACATGCTTGGAGGGAAGGGATGCCATCCAGAGGGACCTTGACAGGCTTGAGAGGTGGGCCCATGCAAACCTCATGAAGTTCAAGGCCAAGTGCAAGGTCCTGCACATGAGTTGGGGCAATGCCAAGCACAAATATAGGCTGGGCAGAGAATGTATTGAGAGCAGCCCTGAGGAGAAGGACTTGGGGGTGTTGGTTGATGAGAAGCTCAACATGACCTGGCAACGTGCACTTGCAGCCCAGAAAGCCAACCATATCCTGGGCTGCATCAAAAGAAGAGTGACCAGCAGGTCGAGGGAGGTGATTCTGCCCCTCTACTCTGCTCTGGTGAGACCCCACCTGCAGTACTGCGTCCAGCTCTGGGGCCCCCAACACGAGAAGGACATGGACCTGTTGGAGACAGTCCAGAGGAAGCCATGAAGATGATCAGAGGGCCGGAGCACCTCTCCTATGAAGACAGGCTGAGAGAGTTGGGCTTGTTCAGCCTGGAGAAGAGAAGGCTCTGGGGACATCTTATTGCAGCCGTCTAGTACCTAAAGGGGGCCTACAAGAAAGCTGGAGTGGGACTGTTTCCAAGGGCATGGAGTGATAGGACAAGGGGTAGTGGCTTTAAACTGAAAGAAGGTAGATTTAGATTAGCTGTAAGGAAGAAATTCTTCACTATGAGGGTGGTGAGGCACTGGCACAGGTTGCTCAGAGAAATTGTGGTTGCCCTATTCCTGGCAGTGTTCAAGGGATGCTGGATGGGGCTTTGAGCAACCTGGTCTAGTGGAAGGTGTCCCTGGTCATGGCAGGGGGTTTGGAACTCGATCGTCTTTAAGGTCCCTTCCAACCCAAACTATTCTATGATTCTATGTCACTTCCTGAATTACTTCAGCTAAGTATAGGATATATAACATGCTTGAATTTACAAGGCTTGAAGTCAATGCTGTGCTGTATTGAGTTTTGCAGATGACATTTAAAAAATCCCAACAGCTAATTTATTTAGTCAGGGTTCATTTATTTTAATCTTTCAGTGAAGCCCTTGTTTGGGAACTTTGATCTGATAGTGGTGTTTATTTTCAAAGTACCAAAAAAAAAAATCTTTCCATGTCTGAATATTCTATTTAAAATTCTTTTGATATTCCCTTCTATTGATACTGCCACCAAACATCAGTGGTGTTAAAAACCCCAACACCTATTACCAAAAAGACAGACAGTATTTAGAGCTACAATGGTCCTGAAGTACAGTGAATCAAAACTAGAAAGCCATCAGTTCTTTAGCTGCTAAATGATTTCCATGCTGGGCTGGCATTTATCTTCTAGAATAGAGAAGCCTTTCAGAGAACAGCAAATATCTGGCAGGGGGCCAGAGGCCTTGGATATGAGACAATTAGCACAACAGGGGGAAAGAAGGGCTTCCGGAATTAGAGATGAATAAGAAATATTTGTAATGTGCACTTTAAGTTATTGGTTTGATCACAGTAAATATTTGTCGCTTATTTCTCTTGGTTGCAAGCGTTGTGCTGTATTACTTGTCTGGTTTTGCTTTCTTCTGTAATTAGTTTCACCACTGAGTGGTAGGACTGGTACATATCACACTTGTTGTCCTCTTCTTCATCTTTAAAAGGCTACTTTGTTTGGTTCAAAATAGATAAAAAGGCAACTTGCTAGTTGTTGTGAAGATAGACTGTTCCCTCCTAATCTGCTGGCTCTCTCTCCGTATGTAGCTTTAATTAGACATGAGGATTTAAGCCTTTACATTCTGAGGCATGTAACAGTCAAACTAATAATTAAGAGGATATATTTAGATGGTTTAAAAAACCCATTGCACTTCTAAGAGTAAATCTTGATGTTTAAAAGTGCCGAAGGGTTTCCAGGCTCCTCACAGTATCATGAGCTGTAAATTTGCTCTTCTTATTGTCAAAGGAAAATATCCCAATTGTAAAACATAAACAGACTGTCAAGTCTCGAACGTTAAGAGGTTTTAACCGTCTTGTGCTACTCTGTTAGAAAGAGAAGGTATATTTTTATTGATAAAGGTCACACCAGCTGAAATTCTGAAATTTCTCTGGGATTTATCTTATGAAGATGAAGAATTAATGATAATACAATATCATAATCTTGGCTAGTGTTAGGTACTGAAACAAACATTTACTTGAAAACTAACAGAGGCGAGACATGTGAAGGCATCCTTCTGCATTATGTAGCCCTGTTTAAGTCTCAGCTGGGATATCATGTCTGCTTTTGGACACTGCACTCCATGAAAAATATAGGTCAACAGAAGGAATGCAGTTCAGAGAACTGAAAACATGGATCCAAAAAAAGTTGAGGATGTTTAATCCAGAGAAGAGCAGATCATTGATGTGTGATTTGGTGATCTTCAGCTGTGAACCAAGCTGCTGCAGAGAACGGGCAATCTGTCTTCTGCAATGGACAGAAGAAGAAGTAATGGGCTTAAAGTTCAGAAAGGGAAATTTCATTAAGGCATTAGGAAAAGCTTCCTGATGTAAAGGTAGTTAAGGACTGGGTGAGATTGTCTGGGTTAGCCGTGGAGGCACATTGAAGGTTTCCCATAGCAGGCCAAAGCAATATCTGTTGAAGATGGTTTAGATTGGTGTCCTCATTGAGACGAATGGTTCTTAAAGTTGTGTTCAGCCCCATTTTCTATGATTTTCACTAATCATGCTCTCCTCTTGCAGGTGATCATGCTTTACTGCTTGGTCATTGGGGAACTAGCATTACTGGTCTTACATGTCTTTTGGAGTTCAGCATAGATTTGGAGTTATCATCATGGAACTGATCAGAATATATATTTTCTGTTTATCTATGTATCTGTTTATATATCAAGATAAAAAGGTAAATGAATATGAAAGGAATTTTTTCTTTAACGTTTGCCATGGGATAATATTGACTATTGAAAACCTTAAGCATTTTTTTTTCTGAAAATCAAAGTGCCCTACGGAAAAACAAAATCAAAATACCTCATGTGGAGTTGAGCCAATTGAAGTGAAAATGTTGTACTTTGGCAACTCAGTGGAGAGTGCCTGTTTGTGTGGGGGCTTATGGGAGTTACAGCTTTGTCTCCCAGGCCATGCTGTGGTCTCTATTCTTCTGCCTTCTCATGGTATCTCATTGCATTGCCTGGCTGGGAGGCTGCAAGACCTCCAGGAGGATATGGTATAGCCTGGTTTACGGACAGCTTTGAGGAACTGAGGAGCCCACACTACAATTCTCATGGGACACGGCAGTGGCTTGAAATGGACTATTCATGTTTCTGAAGTATGACATAATATTTCACTTTGAAATGTCAGAATATATTGCAAGTTACTCTTTTCAGTCAAAAACTGCCTCTCTTCACTGATTTCTAGGTGATTATTTTGGAGAGTTTCTTTTTCTGACAAAAAGCCATGTTTGGCATTGAGAAGCGTTGGTTTTCGTATTAGAAAATGCATGAAAAGAGAATGTTCCACAGAAAATTAAACTTTCAGTGAAAAGAAGCAAACAACCAACCCCTTCTTGCCACTTTGCTGACTCTCATTTTGATTGCACATGGGGGATTCCTAAAATTGAAAGTCTTTCTATGGTGCCAGCTGCGGAATGAAGCACTAGGATGTAGCTAGGAGCTGCAACAGCATTCCCACCTCCATGGGACCACCCTAGGGAGACATGTTCCAAACTGATGAGTGAACAGTGGCAGTGGGAATGACCTGTGGTTTGTGATCCCACTTACTGTGGAGGAGGACAGGGCAAAGGACTCTCCTGAATGACTGTTCCCTTGTAAACCTGCGTGAAAGGGAGGTCTCCCTCAAGTTCCCTTGATCGGGATATTATCGGATCCTCCTGAAATTGCTCCCTCTGAGACTTCAATAATCTACCCTGTTCAAATGACTCCAAGGGGCTTTGAAACTCTGGCTTAAAGGGCTTCCTACCCTACACTGCTAATGATCCAGTATAACTGCACCGCAGGACACCCTGACCCCCCTCTTCCCATCTTCCATGTCGAGAAGACGAAAATGGCTCAAAACTCTACAAGAAATGTCTTCCCCCTTCTCCCATGCTAGTATTTCTCTTGCCTGTTTCCAAGTCATGTAGGAACTATGTGCAGGGCTAGGGCCAGAGTGCCAGCCCCTGGCTTTGCATTGCAATAAAGCCTTGCAATGTTAACATAGCAGCTAGAGCATAACTGAAACCTTTAAACTGCAGTTTCCTTTGTATGAGGTCAGGTAATTAGCAGGGTTTGCTATTTGATTACTAGTAAACGCAAAGCTGTGTGGAAACCAGCTATCTGTGCCTGGAGTAGTTTCACAGGGAAGACAAGTGGTGTTAGAATAGCATTCCGGCCGAGCTGACACCCTGTCCCAGAGCCCTGGGGCGACCTAGGTCCCAGTCTTGTCTCTTCCAGAGACCTGGTGTGGGGCATTCAGACCTTCCAAAACTTTCTTCTCTCCCCGCTGTAACGTTAGCCTTTTTGCCTCATTCCCCTGATTGCTGCTTGAGGCAACAGGCCAATCCACGGTTAACCATGGTGAGCCAAATCCCCACCTATCGCAAACAAGTTAGAGGTTAATGACAAATGCCAGCTCCAGGCTGGGCCTCGTGTTCTGAATAGGGTTAAACCAACCCTGTGTTTTACGGCACACGTGGGCTGTGCCTGGCTCCACGAGAGCTACTTGAAAAATTAGCTCACAACAGGCTGCTCTTCAGCAAAGTAGGGCTTGGGAGGTGAGACCAGCCAGCCCAGCCTGCTGGGAAATTTCAGTGGGTAGCACTCTCAGGCATGACTCAGTCTGTTCTGCATTGCAGTTCTGGGGAAGATCTGTCATGTCAGAACCTGCAGGGTGGTGACATCCTTGTAATTCCTCTGGAAAAATAAAAAGAAGTGCAAGTCAAAGGCTGTAACTGAGCTTCATACTGTTGTGCTGTGTATAGGTACAACTTAAAGTCAAGCAATTGAGCAAAGAATGAATTAAACCTAATAAATGACAAAATAATGGTAGTTGCATGTTAGATACAAGGAGGAGTATTTTCCCAGCTGCAAGCCTTCATCAACCAGAGAGGCTGTAGGCATCCCCTTCTTGAGTCCAGTTGTGCCTGAGCGTCCGCCTCCTGTCTTTCCAGTCCCTACTCCTCAGCTCTGGTATTAGCATTACACTCTGACACCAGAACTCAGAGAACAGAAAAGGGATACAGGAAATTTGTCTCCTTCCTTCTTGCATACTATAAAGCACTGTACGCATATTCTGGCTGCCAGCATTTCTAGGAATGGGTCCTTTGCAGAAAGGGGAGTCGGGGCTCTGCGGTGCCCCTTGCCCTGGGTGGGACCCTGCACCCCGCTGTTCCTGTACAACACAGGCAGATTTCCAAACCAGCTGCTTGGGTGAAGAGTTTCTCAATGGCAGTGGCTGATCTCAGTGACATACAGTCCTGCCGTTCTTGTGCTTCTTGTCACTCAAACCAGGTGCCCTTGTCACCGGAAGTGAAATCATTTACTTGCTACAGCTGATCTTAACTGTTGCCGAGATTAAACTTCAGTGACTGTGAATCAGCGGCTCTCCATCCCTCTCAACAGCATTTTAACTACATGTGGGATATTAATTATAGGTTATCTTTTTCAGACCTATACTTCTGCATTACTTGTTGCTTTAGGAGCTGAAAAACCGGCCACAAGAGACAATGGCTCTACAGTGGCTTTTAGCCTCTCAGGACAAATCCCAGAGCTGACATCATCTGCAATTATGGTGCACAGATCCAACCACTCTGACATAAGGTGGTAAAATATTCATGATTTGGCAGCCACCATAAATGGGGAGTGTGCTTTAAGAAACCTCAGAATTGCAAGCCTGGTTTGTCACCACAGTCCGATTAGGCCAGTGGCCTATCTCTAAAAACAATACTTTGGATGATGGTGGTAGAGCCTTAGGGTAGATATATGTGGAATAAATTATTTCCCTTTGATTTCATGTGAGTTTCTTGGCTAATATGTACAGGTAGAAGTATTAAAATCCTTCCCAGATGGGCCCATGTGGCTTCTGTCCCAAAGACTTTGCAGTTTAAACTGAACCAAAGCTAAGTGCAGGGTGAACATGCAATTGCAGCAGATTTGGTGAGTCAGTGCAGGGTGGTAGGAAGATGAACTAATAACCTTGGGCAGACAAACTTCCCATCTTGTTCTAACAAACCTGTGTTCATTTCTGTACTGGCCAAAGATGAGGGACAGGGACCTGGGCACATTGGACTGAGAGGAACAATAACCATGATAGAAACAGGTGAGAACTGTAATTGAGGCTTGCAAGCTATTGAGTTTTAAGGAGCTCAGGTGAATGATACAAACATACATCATTCCAGCTAGGGCTATATTAAGAGTTTGGAGAAAAAGGACAATCTTTCCCCGCATATTGATCAGTTATATGAGAGTTCTAGCATGGGATGGAAAGTTAAAGCTGCTATAAGCAACCAGTGTGACTCTTGTAGGTGATTCTGCATCCTTTCATGGAGGATTCAGATTAGACTGAGACCATCATGGGCGACGGAAGGGGAGGAAATATTCTTTGGTACCACTGTTTTGTCCCTATGGAGACCAGGGGCAAGCAGAGGCTCACCCAGAGGTGGCAGTGCCATCATCCTGGCTGTTTGTCAGGACATGAGGATGGGTGGAGAGGAAACCCAGTGCTGCAGCCTGCTGTGGCTCTTGTAGGTCTTAATTCTTCCAGGAGACACCAACAGTTTGTGCCTCGCTATAGCACATCTCTAGTACGGGCCAGAAAAAACTGTTCGATCCTAAAAGGCAGTTCCTGATGTGTGATAAAATGTATTTCCTTCTCGCTGTTTGTCCTGATTCTTATACAACTTTACTGTACACCATCATCATCACTGTAATGAAAATACATTTATTAATCCAGCAACCCTGGGGAAAACTGACCAGGCTATTGTTTCCTTTGTGAGAGGTATATCTTGTTACTCAGAGAAAACCCCTTTGCATCAACTACCCTATCGATTTACTCTGTTCATTGAAGGCCTTTTTTACTCGTAATCAGTCATCTTATCTACACGTAAAGTAGAGGTTTGAATAAATTTTTCAGAAAATGTTGAAACTACAAATGACCATATACTCATGGATTTTCACAGCCAGTAGGGACCATTATGTTCCTTAGCCTGACCTCTTGTATAGCTGAGGCCAGAGAATATGACCAAGTAATTTATTTATATGGCATTAAAGGAAACACGTTCTTTGTAAACTGTATTTTAACTAGCTCAGGGAATGTGTGTGTGTTAGGTTGCTTTTATGTGTGCTGAAAATTTAGTTTCTTTCCCTTCTCATTTCCAGTTTCACTCTTTGCATTTCCTCCAGATCCATCTACCTGGCTGTGCTGGTAACTCTGGATAATGCCAGAGACCCCAGCAGCCTTCTGCAGTGCCGATGCGATGGCGTGTGCTTGAGCATCTGTTTGGAGTGTACCCAGCTTCTCCTCGTGAGAAGCTGGGGGACAGAGAGAGGAATTGCACGGTCAGGAATTAAATGTCCTTTACTGAACTGAATACTGACAAAAGGGTATGTTGACCAGTTGAAATTATTTCTTCTTGCTAGTGGAGATGATAAAATGCATGGTAGCTGTCCAGGAAAAAAAAAATCATTTGATTTTTCAGAGGCAATGTAGAGTCCTGTTCCTAATCCAAGGCAGGATAATGGAGGATCTGCTAGAGTGTCTGCAAGACATCACCCAGGCAGAGATAAGCATGGTCTACCCACGCTCCTTGTCACCGAAGCCATGTGAACATGGTGCTGAGCTGTAACTAATAAGCTTCAGTGAGAGACAAGACACATCAGCACAAAACAGATGTGCTAGTGTTGTCCATATAGTGTCCCTTGGCTCCAAGCAGAGCTGGAGTCTGCTGTGCATGGCATCTGCCTGGCTAATTACATGTATTAGGATATTGCACGATGACGGGGGACAATGGAGGAACCCTTGGAGAAAGAGGAGAGTGCTTGGGAAAAGGGACTTGGCAGATTTTCATTAATGAGTCCTGGTACTTTTGGGGAAACTCTTTCCCATAGAAAAGAAATGAAAAGAAGGTAAAAGTGACTGATTTAAGAAGCTGGACAAGTAAAATCTGACAAGGTAAGGTTTAAGGTGCTGTTTGGCACCTTAAAATGACTGTTGTAGCTATACTTGAAATGTGATATATAGGCTGACTTCAAAGGGAAATGGTGTTATAGTCAATATCTGCTGAAACGGTAAGAAGAGGAGTGTCCATCAAAGGACAGATATTGGCCTCAGAGAATGAGATTTATGTATATTAAAATACATCTGGGTGATAATTTTAATGCACAATGTTTTAATGAATGGTAAATAAAGGCCAAACACTAATGCTCCTTCGCATTAAACAAGGAACCCATGTAAATAAGATGCACCAGCAACAGCTGAAAATAGAGCCCTTTGCAGGCAGGTCCTTTGAATTTCTGCACCCTCACATAAAAAGCTGTACAAAGAGGGATAAGTACATTGCCACCTAGCAGCTGTCCAGGCGAAACAAAACATCGCAGCACTACTAGCTACAATCTGGCAAATCCAAGTCCCTCTGCAAAACAAAATCCCAATAAAACACTAAATTGCAGGAAGTCAATAATTTTATCCAATTAGGCAGGATAAGTGGGCTGGTGCCAATCTGGTATCTCACACTTGAGCGGGATAGACACAGCTGCAGTGGGATGCTGGTGACAATTTTTCCTCCAGCAGTCTGGGATGAACATAAATCTGCTTATAAGCGTGACATTTCCATGGAAGTTGGTAGTCCCTTGCCCTGCAATTTGAAAGAACTGTTTTCGAGTTTTTTGGCATCTACTTGCATCTGAGTCAGTGTGATTGCTCAAAGGTGGAAAACTTGGAGATGAAGCAGCCAGATTCCTCTCCTCCTTCTGGAGCCATAAATCAGCATTAGCATGTTGCTGGCCTGAAGCCTGTGTTCTGCCTCCACCTTCTGCACCAGTGGATGTGGGAGTGTCACAGCCACAGACCCTGTACCAGAGCAATTCTCCTCCAAGACCTTGTCACCCCTTTGTCTTTCTAGTCCTAGGGTGTTGCCAGATGATGGCCACTGAAAGAGACCTATTCCCTGCAGTTTACAGCCTGTCTTGGAGAGCAGAAACATGTTCAGTGCTGAACACTGCAGAAAGGGAACACATTTTGTGAGTGTGCTGGTGAGCTGATGCAAGCAGGGGCACTCCACCTGACTTAGGACAGGAGGGAGCCATCCCGGCATGCCTAGGGATTATTCCAGTAGTGTTTGCACATGTATGCATTATTTTGCATTAAAAAAACCCAACAACCAAAAAACCCACCCAGAATTCTAAAAATAGAAGACCAAATTTGATGTTTAAGCCTGTATATATTACTGCTAGATTTATAGCTACGCAGTGCCACGGAGCGCCAGCCATGGAGGAAGAGCCAGAGCCTGTAGCAAAAATCTGTTTGGAGAAAGCTGTAGCAATAAGTATCGCTGTTAAAGGATCTGATTTATAGGAGGGGACCCAAGCTTTTCTGGAGCAAACTGTGTGATAGAGCAGACAGCACAGAGAAGACGTGGGGGACCTAGCAGTACTTAGCAGTGCATCTTGAAAGACAGAAATAGCAACACATATCAGCAACAGGTATCAGCAACAGGTAATTAGCAAATTGTCCAATTTGTAAGTCCCCCGTCATTTTTTTCCCCTTGCTCCTTTATACACCGGAGGCCTGGTGTGCCTGAGAGCCAGCACACAGTCCACTGTCCCTTGTGATGGACACTAGAGTGAGCTTTAATGAGAACTGGAGTGGTGATGATGGCAGAAACGTGGGCTGCCAAAGTGACATTCACTGCTGAGCCTTGCTTATGGTAAGAGGGACGTCTGCATCAGCTTACATCCTTGAATATTTTAAGCCTGACATTCACATCCTGTGTTTTACTACCTGCAGGTTTGACATCCTTAATGTATTTTGAAAAAAACACACCACTGCACAGAAATCTCTGCAACAAGTGTTGTGTATTAAGCATGTATATATGACAGAATAATGTGTATCCAACTAATACCTCTGCTACATAGACACACGTGCCAGCAGCACCTTTGAAGCTTTCAGCATTTGTTTTTGGTGCTTAAAATTCAGTGATGTTCATGCTTCAAAAACTGGAAGGATAACATGAATACATAAGGTGCCTTAGGGCAATGAAAGTTAGTTCTTAGAGGTATTTGTGACACATGATTTAAAATAGGATGATTAGCTTTTGTTACTCC
Source organism: Phoenicopterus ruber ruber (assembly GCA_009819775.1). Classification (NCBI taxonomy): domain Eukaryota; kingdom Metazoa; phylum Chordata; class Aves; order Phoenicopteriformes; family Phoenicopteridae; genus Phoenicopterus; species Phoenicopterus ruber. The sequence continues at coordinate 9,652,338 of CM020219.1, forward strand.
AAATTGTCTCTGTTGGCCATGGATATAGTAAATCCATTCCTAGTCTGGCTACTCCTTCTCCTTCACTTCCAAGAAATCCAATTTTTGTTTTAAAAATGTACATATAATTAAAGAACACGTAATTCAGCAGAAAGTCTTTTAAATGCATAACTGATTATCTACTTCCGGTAATTGCTGGTTTGTATATTGAAACTTAGATTGAGTTGGCAGACAATAAAAGATTATTTTTTAATTAGATATACTCATCCCTATCATTTGGGAATACAGGATATTTTCCACCACTGCTATTCTTCCTATCCAGGAACATATGCTAATCTCTTACTTGATATCAATGTCATTTTTTCCTAAATGAGAAATAAACAGAAGCCTGCTTCTCTTGCAGAAACAGCGTGGCTAGGCGGCGTTTGTCACTTCAGCTTGATAGGATGCTGGTAGCAGGATGTATATGTATGCCTTTTATGACATGCAGCAAGACTACATATCAGGGCCAGTTTAAAGTACTGAGATTCACTTACAATCCCCAAGGATTTTTTTATGCTCATTCTTCATTAGAAATTCTGCTTTTAGATCAGAAGATTGTCAACACAAAATTAGGGCCCCCAAACTATTCTTTTACGGGGTCCCAGACTCATTTTTTCTTTTCCTTGTGGCAAACAAAGCAATTGTTAGCTGTCTTAAAAGGTATTTCATGTAACCTCTTGCCCTGCAAACTCCATCTAAAATGACAATATCTCTAGAGACCTTTCTTTGCTTGATAAACTGAGTTGCAGCCTACCTCTGGTTTAACATACACTATCATGAGCATTGGAGTGTTTGGAGCTTTCTGGTAATAGTGTGGCTGCAAAATAGGGTGTCTAGCTGGTGACTTGTGAGCAAGTCACATTCAAAGCATGGACTAGCAATTTATAATTCTTTTCTCGTGTGGGGGCAACATTTCAAAGACAGCAATGGGGTCTCCACACCTCTCCTACTCAGCCTGCCCTCCGTGATCAAGAGTTGCTTACTATCATGTGGCAACCAGAACAACTGATTTCATGACGAAGTAATAGGTGGTTCTGCATATATTTTTAGCTGTCCTTTTAATGTAGTTCTGCCACTAGAAAAGGTGGTGGCGGAAGCACTGGCCACCCTTACCAAGTCCTCTGAAGAAACTAGAATGAACCCATATGTGCTAGCACAACCAGGCCTTGGTTCACATTTCTAGTTAGAAAAGGAAGTTTTGAGATTTGGGGCACATGACAAAGCTGTCTCTCTAACGGAAACTACACTGAATGTTGCTTGCCCCTAATTTTTGCTTAGCCTTCTCCTTTCCACACCTGCAGTCTCCTCTGCTTCCTCCTCCAGACCTTGCCCTGTCGCAGCTCTGCCAGTGTAACTCCTATTCATGGCATCCGCGATCGTTTTCCTGTTGACTGCTGTAAATCTCCTTCTATTGCAACTTTTTTTTTCCTATCAGCCTCTCTCCAAACAAAAGCAATATGATTCTTCTTTCCCTCCCACTGGCTTTAACCTGTTGTAGTTTGCCATGTCATTATTCATGATTTAAACGAGGCTAAGTGAGAGAAGAATAGTGCACTGAGATTTTCATTACGCCAAAGCCATGCTATTCTCTGCACGCAGGCTATGGTATTATATCACCCTGTCCCTTCACCACTTTCAAAGGCTTACTTTCCTCCCGATCAAGCTCAATAGTATGCTAAGGACTTTCAGAGCTTGTTTTTGAACTTGCCTGACCCTGCTTCTCTGATCTCCTATCCACTCCCACACACATTTATTTGGCTTTTCTAATCTGGCTCTCTCCTGTGACTGCCCAGCTCTGAGCATCTGGGTGTTCGTCGTTATTTATGCTTCCCATTTGTCTGGCGCTCTGAGCCCCTGAGTCATTTCCCCTCTCTCAGTCTCACCTTTGCGGCTTCTCTCGTCCTCCCAGCTGGTGAGCAGGCGATGCCGCCACCCTCCCTTTCCACCTCCTCAGGATGACGCTGGCTGAGACCGCGGGCTGTACTGTGATGCCTCACTGCAGAGCTCCTGGTTGGGTTGAGCTGACTCCTCTTTCCCTTATGGTTTCACAATATCTGGGGGCTTTTCTGACTTGCACCAACTGTGCAGAGACCCCTCGCTCTGCTGGTGTCAGTGAGCACAGCCATCGCGGCATGGCGCCCTTCCCTCGGTGCCTTCCCCAAGATGGCTGCCGCCTGCCCGGTCATGCACTTCACAACAAGACTCCCCACTCCGGCATCCTCTGTCCAGGGCTGCTCTCCACCTCCTCTCTGCCCCAAAGGGGACACGCTGAGCAGGGTGTCTGAGGAGGGTGATGAGTTGTTCCCTGAAGGCACATGTGGCTGTCTCCTGCTGGGCACGCCAGGATCATGGAGGTGTCTCTGACTGCAGGTCCAAGGTGTGATTTAGCTAGTGGTGGCAGCACAAAGGTATTCCCAGCCTGGTTAGCACCCAGGCACCTTTCTGTGATTAAACAGTGCTAATAAAGCAAGCCTTGTCAAAGCTGGTGTTTTTCAGGCTGCATTTTAATGCCATTGACTCAGGATTTATGCTCCTGTAACAGGATCCTCACGTGTGCAGGCGTAGGCTGCTCGTTCCTTTCCTTCAGTAATTGCTCGGCTGCCCTTTATGTGGAGAAGAGAAAGTGAGAGGTGGTGAGCAGCTCAGTAACCTCTAGCTGCTACTGCATCTTCAGGAGGCCTTTCTGTCTGGCAGGTGTAACCTTTGGAGAAGACATATGCTATCATCACTCTTCCTCTCCACCCACCCAGCTACAGCTGAGGTGATATGTGATCAGATGATTCAGAGAAGAACCTCAGGGCAGGACTGCCTGGAATATCCAGGTATCAAATATACCGATCATCTCTATATAACTTCCTTTCTATTAGGGCACATATCATAATAACACGTGGGTGTCCTGCTTCCCGCCCGGGGCAGTAATTTGCACATGTATATGTGACTCTTGAGAGCTGTGTGCCTCTCCCCAGTGCAGCAGCGGATTCTGTGCAACTTTTTGCCTTCACAATAGGTCCAGCAATGCCTTTCAGCTCAGTGTTATTCATGCGTTTGAGATTGTCTAGACAATAAGGAAGAATAGAGTTACATTTCTGTATAAATGACAGCACCACTGCTCGAAAATTTTTTAGGGATCTACCACCATCCCAAAAGGTTGGAGCACACTGACTTAGAGTGACCGCAGAGAAGCTGTGCCTTCTTCTAAGCTTTAACAGCTTTCGTGAGGCTGACCAGTCAGTGGAGACCATCCTCTGACCACACATCCCACACCCAGCGCGCGCTTTGCAACACGTTTGTGAGAGAGCTGTGGGAAGAGGTGGCCAAGGAATTTGACCATAGGGGAAACTGCGTCTGATCTTCTATATCCCTTTATGCAGAGAAGATCAACCCTGGGACACGTGTGACAGCCACCCCAGTTGTCTTCCATGGGAGCAAGTATGGCTGGGAAGGAACAGGATCGTATTCCCGAAATCTCAAGGCACTTCTCTGGAGCTACCAAGTTGTTCCCACAAAGTCAGTTTATCACAAACCCCCAGCCCTCCTGGCTGCTGAGACTGAGATCTCTTCTGCTGACTGTTTCATTGGAGGGTTCAGGCCCTTTCTTGAGGACTGGAGAGGTCTGGTTCCTTTCCAGTGTGATACTTTAACTGTTGCTCTGCTCACCACAGAGCAGGCAGTGTTGGTAAGATCCCTCTTATCCTGTGAAAGAGCATATTTTGAGCTACTGTACACTGTGGACATACACTTTCTTCCCCTACAGAATTTTAAGTTAAGCAATTCATTACCTCTCTCTGGGATTTCAGAGGCTCTGACTGCTCAGGCAGAGTAAAATTTTCCTATACATTTTCTGCATGTGCCCAGATAAGCTACAGAGCACGAGTGGTGTGTCCAGCATTTCTAGGAGCCACGGCCTTTGGTCTGTACACTGGACAGATGGCCTGTATATGCACAATAAATGCCATGTGTTTCCAAGCACAGACCATCTGTGAAACATAGGCAGAGCTTGTCTGATGCTTCCGGGAAACCTGTGACAGAAATATGACAACCCTATGGCTGATGCTCTGCAATGTGACCGAGACCAGAATTTTCAAAGGACTTTGGACTTTCAGCTGCTGCTGATTTCAGCATATCTTCCAGAACAGATGTTGAGCAGGGCTTGGACTCCATGACTGGGTCATTTGGTAGGACAGATGTTGCACATGCAGGTCCTGAGTACAGCAAGGAAAGGCAAGGAAGCTCTTCATTGGGAGGCTATTTGAAGACTATGGTGCAATGTGGAAGGCTCCAGAGCGCAGCTGGGGTCAGGAAGGTAATTTAGCATGAATTCAATGTGATGAAGGGGCTGCGTGGCTCTTTTACTGGAATTCTACAGATGATACAAAAAATGCACCTACTTATATTGATAGCTGCTTTATTTATTCACTTATTAACCACCCTTGAAATTACAGTCTATTGTAAAAGTATCACTATTTTCTTCTCCAATGGACACCTGATTAATATCTTGTAAGCCATGCATGCCCTGCCAAATGAAAGTGACGTGTTTCCCAGCTGACAGCTAAATAATTCTTTAAGTGAGTTATTGTCTCACTTAGTAGCTCTGGTAGCCTAGACTCCCCACCTGATGCGCCCTCCCCGTGCAGAACAAAATTTACTTAATTTTGCTCTAATTTAGAATGATATGAGCATAAACATTCAGCAGTGAGAAATTGCCCAAAGGCTTTTTTATTTTTTAATCTTCCCTGTGGGATGACTCATATTTTAAGCTCTCCCAAACGAAAAGGTCATCCCATTTATTCCACGCCTTTCTGGAGACTAACCTATAGCCAATATTTATACAGGAGAACACTCTCATTACCTGTTCCTGCTGCCTCTCAAGAGTATTTTGAGGAATTTTCAAATTTGCAGCTCTCCCATATCAAAGAGTGAAGAAAAGATAGCTTTTGGAGCAGACCACCTGTTCTTGGAGAAGGAAAGGACAAGTATTGGGGGTGAAAATGCCCATTGTCCCACTGGGGTCTTAACTGCCTCTGGAGTTCCTGGATCAGGTGCCTGGGGACAATTCAACAACACTTCACACCCAAGTTCATCTTAACCTCCTGTCTTAGCTCACCTCATTCCTCTCATTTCCCATTCCCTTTCCTTTTCTCCCCCCTTTCTCTGGACGCTCCCACCTGCCAACTCTCTGTTTAGGTGTGCCGGCTTACACTGGTAGCTGCACCCCCAAGAAGATGGACATGCTCTTGAAGGCTTTTTGAGCTTGGCTTCTCTCTCAGATGTGGTCCTTGCCATCCTTTTGTTATCGTCAGCCATCCTACCATTCTTTATCGCTATTGTCTTTGCTGAAAAATCAGTGTAAAGTATCCATCTAATTTTGGGGCTGGAAACTTCAAGTCTTTAAGTTCTTACCTGTCTGCTCCACTCCTTTCCCCGCTGTTTATTTTATTCATAGGGCTGAAGAGCTCATTTCTATTTACTTCTGTATCCTTTGCAAGGCCTCACTCAAGTTTTGGCATTTCTTATTTTCGTCTCAAGCTTCTTGACCTCTAAAGTACTGTTCTCTTTGCTGTGTTGTCTTTTTTCCATTCTTTGTTGGCCTTGGTTGATTGCTATTATTCTTTGCTGAGGAGGTTTACCCATTCACTTACATTTAGAGTAATTTTTACAGGCTTTGTTTTTCCTTGGCTTGGGACATGTGCTGGAGGTAGTTTCTATACTTTTGGCTGAAAGGAATCTCAGGCCTTTCCCACATTCACGCCTTTCAGTTCTTTAGTCCAGCTGCGTTCACTAATTAGTTCCCTTAATTTCACCAATTTTGCCCATTTGAAATGTAGAACCTTAATTACAGACCTATTTTTGTTTACTCTTCCATTTAATTTAAACTGAATCAACTTGTGATCGCTCAGTCAAAGGTTATTTTCTTTGATCACTTCTTCTGTAATGTGCTTTCTATTTACCAAAACGAAGCCTAAAATAGCATCAGTGGTTCAGCACTCTTTGGTGAATTAATTTGTTGGCAATTACATCTAAGACTGTCTGGGCCATGCTACCAGTAGAGCTTCTGTCTCTGTGAAACTGTATTTGTTTCCCTCAAATTTCATTCCTTAATGACATGGTGCATCATCTGTGATATTGATAAAGAAGCAAATCAAATGTTAAAAAATCTAGAGCGGAAAAGAGAACACAACAAGGAGCACTTTTATGACACTTTGTAACTCTCTAATGCTGTATGCATTTCTGGTACATCCCATCTCATAAAGGGTACAGCATGCATTGAAAAGGTTCAGAGATGGGCAGCAAGAATGTAATACGGAAGAGGTCCTGTCTGAGGAACAACTGGCCGGAATAACAGTCTTCAAGCTGGAGATGAAATAATTGAAGGTATCTATACTGTCAGATGGGATGTCATGAAAATGGTAAATAAGGAATGATTGTTCACTGTCGTCTCCCACATAAGGGAATATAAGGGGAAATGAGGAGAAACTGGCAGATGGTTGGCTCAAAAGAGGCAGAAGGAAATGTTTCTTCACATGGTATGTAGTGCTGTGAAACACCTTCTTGCCACAGGTTGCTGGGCCTGTTTATAGGGATCAAAACAAACAAACCAACCAACCAGCCCTAGACAGATTAATGGAAGGAAAAAATCTAGTGAAGGCTGCTGGCAGCACCTCTGACTCAGAAAGCCTATGTAGGCAAGGTGTTTATTCTGAGACAATATCACTGCAAGCTTTCTCTCTTACGTTCTGCCCTGGACATCTGCCTTCGACCATTGTTTGGGACAAGATGGACTTCTTGTTTGTACGGCTGCTTCTATAACCCCACGGTCAGTGATGAGCGAAGGCCTTCAGCATACTGCAGATTATAATGCCTCCAAAATGATTCCCAGTCCATAGGCAGGGACAACATAGGAAGATTAATAGCAATTTATATTTGATTTTCCTTTCTTTGGATATTTGTACAGGCCTCAGTAATGCTCAGTTCTGCACGGTATGTGCTTGCCCTTTCTGCTTAATTTCCAGGCACCTTTTCAGTTGGAAATGGTCTCAGTGCTTTCTCTATGCTCTGGTAGGCAGCACGTCATGGAGTGAAATGCCAGGGAAGCATAGAACTCTGCTCGGGGTCATCTAAGGAATAAGGGTAGGTGAGGTCAAACAATTAAGAAAATGTGATTGGCTAACTAATATGACCAAGTTAATGGCTTCATGCATGGCATAGCTGTGCAACAGTGTCTTTAGGTGGCAGAAATCCTGTGAGTTCACCGAGACCACTGGGCTCTGCTACCAACTTTTATCCTGTTCTGTCTACCTCTCTGTTCGCAGAAGATGCTGCCAAAGCTGAGTTCATAACATGCAAACCTCTAACAGCTGCCTGATGTTCCTTTAATCTTTCACATATGCTGCATTCAGTCTTCTTACAGTGAAAAGCACAGGATTTTTTAAGTTCTGCAGCTTCCTAGGAGGTCTAAGTTTTGACTTATGACCCCCCAAACTGAAGGTAACTGGCAGTGTGCAGTTGTCATACATACTTTGGAATTGCTCGAGCAATGGATGTGTGTTCAAAGGACTGGGATCCTCTACCCTATTTTGGTAGGTGGCCCTAGTTTATACAAAGACATAGATCTGTCTTGGCACATGTGGGGAGAGTACTCTGTCTTTCCTGGATTGTTTCCTTCTCCAACCTTTTGTCTTGTCTGTTAAGGTCATTAGTTCCTCGGGCAAACTCTCTGCACTGTTTGTTCAGAGCCTAGAACAAAGAGATCGCAGCCTGGCCCCTAGACACTCTGCTATGAATGATCCTTTTTAAAAACTGCATGGATCGTACTGGTGAACTCCCACTTTGACGCTTCCAGACTGGTCATATGCACATCATTCTGATGATCAATTTTTTGTAGTTGCTTTGAAAAACAGCAGTTTACGACGGGTTTAATACAGAGAGGAATATAAAGAAGCAGTGTTCCTACTACGTCTCTCATGAGATAATCCCCTTTGGATATTTTCCAAGCTTTCTTCTTCTTGAGGATTTGTGTTTAGTTTTTGTCCCTAAAAATCTTTGATCGTTGCGCCTACATTAGTCTGCTTTTGGAGCATCTTCAATTAAAGTTCATCAAAAGTTGATAATTTTTTTAACTCACAGATACATTTAATAAATACTTATAAATTCCTTCCTACTCCTTCACCACCCAGAGTTCCTGTTTTTATTAACACATTCTTTTTTAAAACCTTTTCATCTTCTTCACCTCCACTGTATGCCAGTCTATGACTGATTGTTTCTGCATCTCCTCAAAGCTAGAACTGGAATTCTTCATGTCTTCTTCAGCATTTCAAACTACCTTTCTGGGGCTGTCTCACCCTTTTTCTGACTCTTAGTCACAGCTATTTTGTCCTTTCATTTGTACTTGCAATCTCAGGAAATATTCCCTCAATTTTTTTTCTGTGAGATGGTCACCAGGAGCTTGCTGTCTTCATGTAGCCTACTGGTTCCTGTCTCATTTAGTGGCTTCTGAGCCTAGTTAACAGAGTGACTCACCAAAATATTTTGCATCTCTGTGTATCGGTTGAAAGAGCCCTTTTGCATCAGCCTGCATTTATATATAAATATGTATGTGCCATCCTGCTAACTTAGGGTTCTATTTACCTGCTCACGTGTCTGTCTATCAAGCACTGTTCTCGATGGAAATTACTTCAATGTCTCTCCATTACTTTGAAGTGATTTCTAGACAGCTACTTATCAAAGAATATTAACATCGATGGCAGATCTATTTCCCTATTCCTGCAATTAACAATTCTATCCATTTAAACTGTTTTTATGGGCCCATGACTGAGGTAACAAAATGAGAAAATTATAGCTGGGAATGCAGTAATACTTCATGTAGCAGAGGGCAGTAGGACCAAGTACGAGGGACTGAACAAATGTGGTATTCCACTAAGCACACAGGGAGAGAGGAATTTAGCTCCATTGAATTCAGTCAGCTATTAACTTCAAGGAGGCAAAGAATCCTCCCTCCCCTTCTGCCTTGCAAGATTCTCACATAAGCAGATATCCTGAGAGCTGGTCCTGACAAAAGGTGCTATGTAAGCTGTGGTAGTCAAATACAAAGGGCTTTTTCCTTCTATTTCCCTCTTTTCTTTGATATGTCATTGCTTCATTCTGAAGTTTAGTAACTGTCACGATTTTTGGACCTGACACTTTTATCTTTGTTGATCAGGAGTATTATTGGGTACTGTAAGTCAGGCTGATTTCAGCAGAACGCTTATTTCACAAAGGCTATTTACTCTCTCTGGTTTTGGGTATCAAAAATAGATGTCTGAATTAGGCATCAAGGCTCCCTGTTCAGTCACGGGAATTAATCTGACCTGTTTCACATGAAAGCTCATCCAAATATCATTCTTGGACTATTGTGGGAAAACTATGGGATGTACCTCCTGGAAAAATTACACAGGGACCAAGTTTGCATGGGGGAATAGTACTCTATTCTTGCCTTTTCTCATGATTCCCAGAATAGGCAGGCACTAAATCAAGCTCAGCAGCAGATCTGCTCTGCACACCAGTGCTTGCTGCTGCAGCTGGTATCAGCGCGACTGTCACTGTGCTCTCACTATGGCAATACTTTCATATGATACATGAGATGTTCCTGGCCTGGATTCAAAGGGCAAAGGGGAGAAGGATAACAGTACAGACTCTGGTTTTGAGTATTTTGTTTACTGGAACATCCTTTTAACCATTCAACAGTGTATACTGTCGGGTTAGGGGAAAGTCATTAATGTTGCCCTTGGTGAGGGGATCAAGTAATAGTGCCATATGCTCTTCTGCAGTGAAACACAATCGCTGCCTATAAGACTTTTCAAATTGAAAAGCCAAATTAGACTTACTTTTGCTTATTTTGCCTTACCCTAAGGATGTACACCATCGCTTCTTCACCAATGTCACTAAAGTGCCTAAAGGTAGTAGTTGCACCCGTGCAAAGCAGAGATCTAGAAGAACCAAGGAAACAGTTCCTTCCTTAAATAACTGTTCCTCCCCTGCCTGACTTTTTGTTTTAAAGCAAAGTCTGCTTACCCCCTTGTTCACAGAGTCAGAGCTCTGTGCCTGGAGAGTTGCTTATCACGACTTTGCCTCTACAACCTCAGATGTTCCCTAAAGACCATTGCCAGGCTGGGTCCCCACACCCATCTGCTGAGGCACAGAACTCACATGTGACGCCATGTCAGCCCTGTGAAGCCGTCGTAAAGATAGAAAAAATTGAACTGAGGCAAATTAGTAGCATTGGACCTGGTGTATTTGCAAGAGGCTCAATTCTGTGTTGGCTCCCACCTTAATCCACCCCAGCTGACATGCATCAAGCATAAATCAGCACAGAGCCTGGCCCCTGTACTGTGCAAACATTAACTAATTAATCCTCCTTACAGCCTTTGGAGGCTGCAAAGGAGTTATTATTATACTTCTCTTCATAGAGTGTGTAACTGAAGCAGAGAGGATAAATGATTGAAGGACAGACATAATGATTGTCTGAACTTGGGTGCAGAAGGACTCTTGGACATTTCTGGAGCACTTTTCATATATTTTTTAGCAGTACCAATTGAGGAATAAACAGGAGGAGCTGTATAAGCTATTTTGAGACAAGCTTCAGGGCCTTATCCTCATCTGTGTTACACTTACAAATCTGGAGAAATTCTGTTTGGTCCTTGGGGCGTTTACAGCAATGCTGAAAATCAGAATCCGGCCCGTCATATTAATATAAAATGTGAGGAAAAAATACCCAACAACAAGCAAAGGGCAATACAGAAAATAGGTTTGTTACAAGCAAATTGGTTATGTTTGTTTTTTCCTACATTAATGCTGTCCAGGCCTCCCCTGTGTATTCTCAAGGAAATGACTTCGTTATATCAGTGAAGTATATTGAAAATGAAATCAGTGGTAGCACCAAATGTGCCCAGACATGACAAGACTTTTAAATAACAACAGAAGAATTCTATCTCCTTTCCTGTTTGTTCCATGTTAACTTAAGGAGATTGGTGCTGACTTTCTGGAATGGCTGCAGCAAGCTGTAAATGATGTATGAAAATGAAATGAAAAATCTCTACCCAGGCCATTGTGCACAGCAATCACTGCTGAGCCAAGTTAATAGCTGTTTGCTCCTGTACACCCTGACATGAGACGGAGCCAGAGAAGCCAGCAGTGCAGAAATTGGAACAACTACCTCAAAATATCCTGGACAGGATTTCTGCTGATTTTTCACCCAACATTATTTTTGGTAGTGGTGTCCTTTACAGGGCTGAAAGGGAAGAGACCCAGATGTTTGTAACCCTTCCTGTATAAGCCAAGAGGTTCATTCGCGGGAAAGTAACAAGTGAGGCAGTGATGCTGCCTTCTCAGGTCCTGTTTTTTCCTGCCTCTCTTTCCCGACTTTGTTTACTGTCCTCTTCCCCGTTTTTATCCCACTCTATCTGTGTTGCAACATCAACACCTCTGGGCTTTAGGGCTGTGCAGGTAAAAGACTTGCATCAAATGGGTGTAATTAAGCGAGTGCATGTGTGGGGGTACGGTTAACACCTGGTGATTATGTCAGCAATGCGATGGGCACGGTGACAGAGGGCATTTCTGGTGATCCAGTTGCTGAAAGGGTCTCTGGTAGTCACACTGCAGTGCAACGCTGCAAACAGTGATTGTTAATACCATTAAAAATTCATGCATGCCCAGGTTCTGCAAATGCTCTGTCATGTGAATAGTCTCTGTGGAGATAAAGAGGGCACTACAGCAAGCGTAGAACGCTGATGTCTGGGCTAATGATGCACTGGCTAGAAGTTGCCCTTCAGAGCTTTGGGCTTGACCTACTCCTGTGTCCTCAGGTGATGGACTGGCCAGACGTTTCAGGTAACATCCCTCATCTGGCATCCCCTTTTAGGCATTTACTATGTAGCTCTCTGCTCCACCTCTTGTTCCCTTTTGCGTGGGTAAACTAAAACTAACAGAAATTAAAAAATAACACAAATTAAGCAAAATGCCCTTTGTGTGTTACTCCCTCACAGCCTAGAAGCAAAGGGAGATGGGATTTAATTTAGGCCAGTCCTCTGCTGCATTTCAGATAAAGGATTTTTAATCTAGCTGTAGGTTGATAAAAATACCCCTCTCTGATCCTGCAGGCAACTTTTTCTGCCAATTTTCTTGGAAGAGAGGAAGAGAGGGGAAGAAATAATTGAAAGAACACTGCCGCATAGAAGATGACACTGACGGAGTAATGCACTTTGGAACTGTGTGCTTTGCCAGATCCTTGTTTTCTACTATTTTATTCTTCCTTTTACTTCAGAAATTTAACACTATTGGTAATCATCAGCATGATTAGGTGATAGTTTTTCTTTTTTTTTGTCTTTTTTGAGCACTAGCCAGGTAGCAGTCTTTTAAATACAAAATGATTTCTCTATTCTGGAGTGTTATTTCAACTTTCACAGTACAGCTTGTTCCCTTCCACCTCAAGCAGAAATTTTTCAGGGTTAATTTATTCATCTAATTGCTGGATGCACATGTGGTATTGCAGTCCACAGTGATTTTTTGGACTTAAGGCTATGGTAATGACTTAATAAACATGCATGTGTACATGATTTGAAGGCAATATATTCTCTTGAATGTAACATTTCAGAAAACATGGCATGAAAAATAAAAGGGTAGCCAGAGGCATATCTCAGTGGAGGCATGAAATGCTGAGCTTTTAGTATTTTTTCCAAATTAAAGACTCTGTTTAGAAAAGGTATTACCTGTCCAGTTTTCTGACAATTCATGAGCATTTGAATAATCAAAAAAACCTCACAACACAACAATTTTTTTGGCTTCCTTTGCCTCCACGTTATTCTTTCGAGCCCTCCTCTAGGCTCTTAAAGTTAGTGTGCACATATCCACAGGAAAGTACAGTTGAGCTGAATGAAGAAAAGGAACAGGACTTTGACGGACAGTTTTTAGGAAAGGCATGTTAGAAAATCTCTGCTGTCTATGAAAGCGTGAAGGGAGTCGGAGGGAGGGACAAGTTTCAAGGGCTGTTGATTGAGGGGCTAGTGCATTGAGCCACGCCAGCTTAAACAAAACCCAACACAAAAGCACCTCTGTTAAAGTGTATGAAATTACACTGGTTTAATGTTAAAAGGAGGGGGCGGGGGGGGGGGGGGGGGTTGGACTCCATAGCTGTTGGGCAATTTGTTACGCTTGAAAGCTAAAATGATTTTTGATTGTCCTGTTAGCAATTCTTAAACCTGATGGTCTGGATGCAACTTCCCTCTTGGGAATGAACCACTCACTGCTGAGGCTGGGAGCACGTGGCCAGGGGTGCTCACCCTGCACATGGCTCCTTCTTACCTCCTCCCCTCCTCACTGCTGAAACCAGGGTACCAGCTGGGATGGGCCTTTCACTGACCCCATACGGCAGTTCCTTTGCTCTTCTAGCAGTCTAACAGCCTAATGACATTTGCTGGCAGTACTTCATGAAGTGGTAAGATTTTTTTTCCTCAACTTTGGACACACTTAAGATTGGGCTGGACAGAGTGCTGGGCCATCTTGTCTAGACCGTGCCTTTACCAACAAAGGTTGGACTAGATGATCCTTGAGGTCCCTTTCAACCTGGTATTCTATGATTCTGTGATTTTCTCTGATGAGACTAGTTTTCATTGGCAAGCAAGCTTACTCTTTTCTTTTTTGAGTTGTCTCTTAGTAACTGCCAGGATGTCTGGTGAAAAGGTTGGTTCATTGATAACTGGGAGAAAGGAGCTGCTTGCAATGAGAGCTGTTGTGTGGGTTAATGGTTGGGTACTCAGTGATTTTGGGTGGGAGGGCTCCAGTTCCTTACTCTTTGCTTTCTCAAATATACGGTATTATGTTGTTTCGTAAATCTTATGGAATGGTTTATGGCACCATCCAGATCATTAAACCATGAGAGCAGGTGCCAAGTGGTTGACCAATAGCAGACGTAAACTTCGAGTCTTGGAAAGGTTTGGATAACTGTTTTAGCCATTGCCTAGGCCTGCTACCTGCAACGTCAAATACTTCAGGATATTTTTTCCTAGAACTGGACAGGTCACAAAGTTTTTGAAGGACATTCGATCTTTAGCTCAATTTTGAATAACATTTGGCTCAGTTTTTGGGTATAGCCCTGGTTCGGATACTGGAGGCTCACCTGCACTTAGTGTCTCTGCTTCCTTTAAGCTGTGATCAGAAAATGTCTCACTGCAACACTTGGCCATCACTTGAGGGGGAAAAATCTTCTTTGTCAGTCACAGTGAAGCAAGCTCCTGCCACAATGGCTATTTTTGGCCTTTACCAGATGAGTCCCCTGGGGAACATCTGTGAGTCCTTCAACACACTGTGGATTTGGATGCCATCTCAGCCTGCTGTGGCTCAGGAGGCTATTCTGGGAGATGGGCCAGTTTGGTCTGTGAAGGTAGATATAGGGAAGGCCCAGGATCTTCAGACAAACCCATGGTTCATGTGAAGGAGCATCCTGCATCCCACTGCCCTTGACTTTGTAATATGTATTTCCCCATCCAACCCTCCCTTGAGACTTGGCCTTCTGCTGAAACAGTGATTTTCATGTTTTGAGGAGATAAATGGTGATGACTTCTGCTTGAGCTATGGCATTTTCTCTCCAAAAAGATGATCGTTTTTGGAGGGAGAGCTGGTGAAGCTCATGACTTTCTCTGTTGCCCTGCTGTGGCTCTGAGGCACAGTGGAGATCTTTCTCTTTCTTGCTGCTCCCCTACCCCCATTTACTATCAGTAAAAGAAGCCAAGTTTAACTAATCTTTCTGTTAAAGTAAGGAGCTAGAGTTGAAAACTGAGCCATTGAGGTGCAACTCTTTTGAAGCCTGTAGTGGTTACAGCTGTCAGCTGCCTTGGTGAGAGCCGCCCCATCCTCCCGCGTGCTCGATCCAAAGGCAACAGGAGTGTTATTATGGATTTCAGTTGGTTTTATTTGGCCTAGAAGAAGGTGTGATGACGTAGTCTCCCACTTTCGCCTTTGCTGTCCTGCATACCTAAAAGCAGGAGCACTGTCTGTGCATCTGGCCATCCCTACAGACCAGCTGTAGGTCCTTGCTCATCTTGCTTAACGGCTACTCAGCAATGCTGGCAGCTAAAGGGTAATACACAAAAAGGCCATGAGTTCCCTCTGCCCTTGATGTGTAGCACTGTGCCTCCTACAGTTCAGACTGTAGTTCCTGTGCTTCTTGCTGCTTCCTAGCCTCATTATTTTTCATTTTGCTACTGCTAGTTTTGCTAGTAAGATCCCATTTGTCAAAACTGCGTTACTGAAGCAGGGAAAAGATTGGGTTGGGGGAGCGAGGTGCACAGCTTCACAAAGCATGAAGTTACTTCCACAGCACAAGATCGCATCAGCAAAGAACTGAAGGTGACTGCAAGCGCATTCTGGAGAATGTCATTCATTATTTGTACATACAACCAAGATGAAGCTATTCCTCTTTGCCCTCTTGGGAGGTGCTATTTAAATGAGAAAAAGGCAGGTCTTTCTTCAAAGAGCATGCAAGCTAACCAAACAAGGCAAGGAGAGGAGAAAATAAATATTACCCTGACTACTGAGATCAAAAGCAAGGCTTAGAGATGCTAAATGATTTGCCTGAGTTGATATAAGGAGTCCACAGAAGAGCAGAGGTAGAAGCTGAACCCAGAGCCTCTGACCTGGTGAGCAGCGTCCTCTGAAATACTATGTGGTCAAGAAAATGGCAACATCGTCAAAATCCAGCTGTTGTCTGTGAACTCTGAGACCTTAAAAAAAAGTGACAGCATGGAAAAAAAAAAGCTGTTTACTTTTCTGATAGTATTTTCCTCATATCAGAACTGTTTTTTCACAATTTTCATTGTTATTTGATATTGTTACTGTATTTAGTAGCTAATTTGATAGTTATTTTTGATAGCAAAATATTTTGAGATTCCTGAGTCTAAAGGTTCCAGAATTCTTGTTGTCAGAAACTTTTGCAAGTTAACTCCTTGTTCTGGTTTTGAATGAAAAGAAATTGGAATATGTTGGCATTTGTCACAGGACAAGCCTTCTTCTGGTGAAGAATGAAGAGCAATATGTACTTTGTACTATTTTTTAAAGAATGTCACTTCCTTCATCGTAATATCTTACCTAGTTAAAAATAGGAATGGTATTCATTGCATTGGAATTATGCTTGCAATACATTTGTTTAGTTATTAGAAAGACTCAGTTCTTAATTACCTGCAAACCCCATTTTTTTTGCCTGATATACTCTGGCACTATTAATATTACCCCTTAATTAACCATCTTAATTCCTCTAAATTAAAGAAAGATCATTTAAAATATTACCATGAACACACTTTTGTTATTAATGCCAACTTTGTCCTCTGCATCAAAAAAGAAAAAAAAAAATTTATTCTTTCCTTGAACTGCGATGTAAGTTTTTATTTTCTTGGGTGAGCAAAGGAGAGCTTGGTTCTTAACGCTTTGCATTTCTAAGAGCTGCTTGAAACAGAGCACACCATGGATTCATTTTTTTTCCCCTGTTGTCACAGGCTTCGTGGCCCTGAAGACTGCTCCATTTAGGAGAAGGAAGTTAAGTAATTGCCCCCTGACAGACCTCCCTGTCAACTCTTCAGGATATCAGTACTGGGTTGTTTGGTGGGAAAACACCTAAAGTCAACACAGGGAGGTACTGGAAATAGCATTCAGATGGTCGGGGGATATCCAGTGGGTCAGATGGAAGCACATGAAAGAGGTGAGCTGAAACAGAGTAAGGAACCATTTAATGACTGTGTAACTGTGTTTCTCTTTCGGCTACCAGGACTTCCCTGGAGCAATGGCCTGTGAGCCAGTAGTGAACACCTCTGTTGTTGGTAGATGTGAAGATTTTTCTGTTGACTTATACTTGGCTCAGGCGTGAAAACCCTGCCTGGAGGTTGAGGGTAATTACTACTGCATAGCAAAGACATGTGGGGCTGATTAGTTCCAGGATAGACAGGGAGAGAGGGTGGATGTTCCCAGGTAAAAATTAAAATAGGACAGATGCTTTGCTCCTGGGAAGTATGTGTTTAGGCTGAGGCTTATTCCAGATGAGGATTTGGGTACCCAGAGGAGGACAGCAGCCTTCCAGTACCTAAAGAGGGCCTACAAGAAAGCTGGAGAGGGACTGTTTCCAAGGGCATGGAGTGATAGGACAAGGGGTAATGGCTTTAAACTGAAAGAAGATAGATTTAGATTAGATATAAGGAAGAAACACTTCACTATGAGGATGGTGAGGCACTGGAACAGGTTGCCCAGAGAAGTTGTGGATGCCCCGTCCCTGGAAATGTTCAAGGCCAGGTTGGATGGGCTGTGAGCAACCTGGTCTAGTGGAAGGTGTCCCTGGCCATGGCAGCGGGGTTGGAACTAGATGGTCTTTACGGTCCCTTCCAACCCAAACCATTCTATGATTCTATGACAGAGGTAAAATTAGGTCCTGCAGGCCAAAACTGTAATGTAAATCCGCTGCTGCCTAACCCTGAGAGGGTCTGGGGTCAATATCTGTCTAAATATCTGGAGCAGCACTTCTGTGTGCTCAGGGATGCCCTGCCTGATGTGGATCCAGGGACTTCACCTGAAAGTACATTGAGCACCACTCAAAACCTCTCCTGATGTGCATGGGTGACTGTTTCAGCTACCTGAGAAGGCGCAAAGGGCGTGTTGGTTACATCCAAGGAGAGGTGGCACCAGGATGGGTATTCTGAGGACTGCAGCTCTGAGCTTAGGTAACTAAGTTCTGCCTCCCTCCTGCTTCTGTGCATGAGCCTGTTCTGGGTCTGATCTTCAGTCCATGAATGAGGAGCAGCTGTCTGTGCTGGTGGCGGGTGACTGAAGAGGGACCATGATTACCAATGCTATTTCTGTCACAAGGAGTGGGGAATTTTTTAATAATAAGAATGATGCACTTTAGGTTCCTTGGCGATGCTAACTGCTGGGCTGCAGCTCTACCGGTGCTTTAATGAAACACTAGCAAAGTTGAAACTGAGTCTTACCCCAGAAGAACTGGTTAACTGGGGTTGTTTTTTGTCATCGCCTTCTGTTTTTCTTTTTCTTTTTGGTTCATAGAGCTTTGCTTTTATGCTTTTCCATTACACAATTTTATGCCATTACTGTGGATGAATTAATCTTATGAGAATGGCTGTGGCTGTCCTTTACCGATGGGGGAGGAGGGCAGGAGGAATGACTTCAGTGCTCCTTTAATTACTGATCTCATTAATTACCCTCCAAACCAAGCGGGTTTTTGCTCAGAGCTGTTTCCACAAGCCAGAATGTCCTTCTGGAACTGGTTTACACCTGAAAGGGTAATTGCTTCCTGACTCTACTCTTACGTATTTCCAAAACCCAACAGCATCTCATCCAGCTTCATCATACACCTCCTCCCTCTACAAAACTGGGCTTGCCCCAGTTAGGAAAGTTCCTTATTTAGCCCCATCTTAAGACACCTGCCTGATAATAACCCAGGTATAGCTTGTAGCTGGAATTGCTTGTCCTCTGCATGCCTGATATGGTCAGGACCAGAATTTCCATCCTTTCATTTATATCTTGAAGTAACTGAGACTGGCAAAATCCATGCAGGCAGGGTCAAAATGGACAGGGCTGTGCATGAGCACCCACTCAGCAAACACTCACCGCGGAGCTGCTTCTGCTGAAATTGCTGAGTGCTGTGTCTTGGCCCACAGGATACGCTGGTACAGTGCCAAAGGAGCAATCAAAAAGGAAAAAAAACATCCAACCCACCAGAAAACCGCTTTCCTCCGGTGGTCCCCGAGCAAATGTGGTTCTGGCAAGGAAGGAGGATAAAAATGATCCTCTCTTTGTGGGTGCACTGCACTGGCTTGGTGCTGCTGCTGCGGTGTTGCTGCTCTATAGGCACTTTATGAGTGATGTGACAGCTTCCCTGACTGAAGTAATTCCAAGTACTGTAACATGAAGTGTCAAGGCAGACAGTAGAAAACATTTCAATCCTTTTCATTAGAACAAAGCACTATTCTCTTGACGGCTTTCAAATGCATATTGTTTAGCTATTATGTGCTAACCTTGACTATTATATTCCAAGCACAATAGCAGTGGGAGCTTTCTGCTTTTTTTGTTCGTTAGTGATCATGGTAAGAGGATTTCTTTTTCTTTTTTTTTTTTTTTTTTTTTTTGCAGGGTCAGTAAAATATTCAGTTACAAAGGAAGGAAAAGAAAAGAACAAAAAAAAGAGAAATATTTATGTTGCAGTAGCAGTGAGAAGGAAGTCTGAGGTCTCCCCTTGTGTCTCAATTTTCAGGTGGGTCAGATGGTTCCTAGTATGGATTTTTACCCCAGTGTGGCTCGTATTTCTCTTGACAGAAATCAAAGACTGCAAGTGCATCCTGCCTAGACTGCTCGTATGACTAGTGACAAGCTGATGCTAAAGTGACTGCAATGTTAGCTACTGAAAGCCTCGGGCAACATACAGCAGGTAAACGGTTAATTAAAATGATTCTTCAAGGATACCTTTAAGGGAACATGGAGCCTTTCCAAATCTCCGCAGGGAGTTATTGATGGAAATTGCTGCTCCACATTTTCTCTCAGGGATACACACAGGGTGGGTTACCTTAACTGTTTCTGACATTTCTTCCATCTGACCATGAGGTTCCTGAGATGGGAAGATTAAATTGCTCCTGTTAAGAATGAGATGTGACACAGGTGAAAGCCAAAGATAAAGATACAGAAATGTGTAAGCAACACATGAAATCTCCTGATAAAGCCTAGGAGGACCATGCACGCTGGAGAACAGAAATTCTTCTTGTTCTCTCAAAGGACTTTGTAGCCTCTGCTTGCCCAAAGGCCTGATTGGTTTTTTGCCCCATTCTCCTGAGCTAATGTTTTCCAGTTTCCACCATCTCATCTTTTCCTCATCTTTTTTTTTTCCTCATCTCATTCTTCATTTTTGAACAGCAACCTCATTTTGTTCCGCTTAATAAACTCTTTCTCAAAGTAATGCAATTCCCATCCCCATCCAAATCCTTCTTCCTGACCTCTTCATCTCTTCCCATCCATTCCTACCTTCTCCCTTGCACCACCTCTCAATTCCATTTTTTCCTACCCCAAACTCGATCTCTGAGATTACCCTCTCCCGCTGCCATCCCTTCCCCTCCAATGGCTTCAGCTCTTCCCTCTCTGCTGTTCGATTTTTTCTCCTTCCTTGGTGCCAACGCCTGACAGAGAAGGAGTCACTGATTATATGTCTTCATTGTAATTAAACTGGGCCAGAGCCCATTCTCTGGCACTAAGAGCAAGTGGCATAGCCTGGCTCACATCCATACAGCTAAACTCTCTTCCTCCCATAACAGGATGGCTTTATCCTTTCTGCCTATTGGGAACAGCCCTTGGCAAGTGCTAATCTCTGAACCCTGCCCAGACACAGTCTCTGAGAGCACTCCCTAGGACAAGTCAAAACTGTGCCAGGGAGCATGCTAATAATTAAACACTATAGACTGTGCTACAGGCCTCGATGCTGCTTAATTTACTCATAAAAATGCAGCTAAGAGAATGGGAGAGGCAATGTCTTTGCTTTCAGCTCAGGTATAGACCCATGCTGCAGCTACGGGGGTCCAGTAAAGCTGCCTCAAACCCAGTTTGGCCCATGCGAGGACGGCAGACTGAAGGCTGAGCGTAAGCCTCTGGAACTAGTTATCGTTGAAGCATAAACTTGGCTAAATATGGGCAGGGTTTTTTAATCTAGTGGGGGTGTGAGAAGCATGTCCTTGGTTAAACTCCTGCCCTCCAGCCACCACTGCCAAGTTCCTGCCCCCAGTTATAAGCTTCCAAACAAGGATTTCCTTGGAATTTTTAAATCTGAGTGAAAAAACATATTTTTTCCTGCTTCCCCCCTGAGGTGAGGATCGCAAAATTCAGCTGAAAGAGAACACCCACATGGGAAATTTTAGGTCCTTTAGTTAACGTTTAGCAAAATCTGCAGCAGCTGAGAGCAGGGTCTTACTGCATGTACGCAGTGTAACGCACTTTAGTAGCAAGTGGTAACACCTCTATCTGCCACACGTAAGTGTGGGTATACGTGCAGACGGGGGGGGGTTGGTGCTGGCATAACTCCTTTGACAAGTCGTATTTACATGAGACCAAACCAATCCTGAATCAAAAGGAAGGTCCTAAGCTTTCGGCATGGGCTTGGGAATGATGTTTGGAAGAGGGTTAGTGTGAAATTGTGCCAAGGCAGAGGTAGAGCTGGTCCGCTGGCTGCGTGGCAAAGCAATGTAAACCTGGGACTTCACTCTGACCCAGGGGTAAATGCGATGTGCAAATCCTCCATAACCATTGACTCTGATATTCACCCCTCTTGTCTTATAGAATCACAGAATAGTTTGGGTTGGAAGGGACCTTTAAAGGTCATCTAGTCCAACCCCCCTGCAATAAGCAGGGACATCCTCAACTAGATCTGGTTGCTCAGAGCCCCATCCAACCTGACCTTGAATGTTTCCAGGGATGGGGCATCTACCACCTCTCCGGGCAACCTGTTGCAGTGCTTCACCACCCTCATTGTAAAAAATTTCTTCCTTATATCTAGTCTAAATCTACCCTTTTGTAGATTAAAACCATTACCCCTTGTCCTATTGCAACAGGCCCTGCTAAAAAGTCTGTCCTCATCTTTCTTACAAGCCTCCTTTAAGTCCTGAAACCGCCTTTCCTCATAGGAGAGGTGCTCCAGCCCTCTGATCATTTTTGTGGCCTCCTCTGGACTCGCTCCAGCAGGTCCATGTCTTTCCTGTGCTGAGGGCTCCAGAGCTGGATGCAGTACTGCAGGTGGGGTCTCACCAGAGCAGAGTAGAGGGGCAGAATCACCTCCCTTGACCTGCTGGCCACGCTGCTTTTGATGCAGCCCAGGATACGGTTGGCCTTCTGGGCTGCAAGTGCACATTGCTGGCTCATGTCCAGCTTTTCATCCACCAGCACCCCCAAGTCCTTCTCAGCAGGGCTGCTTTCAATCCCTACATCCCCTAGCCTGTATGCATACTGGGGGTTGCCCCGACCCAGATGCAGGACCCTGCACTTGGCCTTGTTGAACCTCATGAAGTTCACGTGGGCCCACTTCTTGAGCTTGTCCAGGTCCCTCTGGATGGCATCCCATCCCTCAGGCGTGTCCACCGCACCACTCAGCTTGGTCTCATCCGCAAACTTGCTGGGGGTGTACTCGATCCCACTGTCTATGTCATTGATGAAGATATTGAAGAGTACCGGTCCCAATACGGACCCCTGAGGGACACCACTTGTCACGGATCTCCATCTGGATGTTGAGCCATTGACCACTACTCTCTGGATGTGACCATCCAACCAATTCCTCATGCACTGAACAGTCCATCCATCAAATCCATATTTCTCCAATTTAGAGAAGGATGTTGTGGAGGGCCATGTCAAAGGCCTTACAGAAGTCCAGATAGATGACATCTGTAGTTCTTCCCTGTCCACTGATGTAGTCACTCCATCACAGAAGGTTCATCAGGCAGGACTTGCCCTTGGTGAAGCCATAGCAACTGTCTCCAGTCACCTTCCTGTCCTCCATGTGCCTCAGCGTAGTTTCTAGGAGGATCTGTTCCATGATCTTCCCAGGCACAGAGGTCAGGCTGACAAGTTGGTAGTTCCCAGTGTCCTCCTTCCTACCCTTTTTAAAAATGGACACAATGTTTCCCTTTTTCCAGTCACCAGGGACTTCACCTGACTGCCATGACTTTTTAAATATCATGGAGAGTGACTTGACAACTACATCAACCAATTCCCTCAGGACTCTGGGATGCATCTCATGAGATCCCATAGACTTATGTACGTTCAGGTTCCTCAGGTGGTCACGAACCTGATCTTCTCTTACAGTGGGAGAGACTTTGCTCCCCAAGTCCCCGTCTTGCGGTCCATCCACTCGAGAGGTGTGGGAAGAGAGATTACCAGTAAAGACTGAGGCAAAAAAGTTGTTGAGTACCTCAGCCTTCTCCTCGTCCATTGTTACCAGTTTGCCAGTCGTGTTCATCATTATATCCTTGAAGGGTTTGAGATAAATAGCACATATACATTCCGGTGTGTAATGTACTTGGTGCCTGTATATATGTGTGTGTATTTATAGATCGCGAAAGTCTAACATCACTACATATGGAAATGATTAAAAAGTAGTGTATTGGGTTTGCATGGCAAGGTTTTGGTAATGGTGGAGCTACAGGAGTGGATTCTGTGAGAAGCTTCTAGAAGCTTCTCCCATGTTTGATAGAGCCAATGCCAGCAGCTCCAAGATGGACCCGCCGCTGGCCAAGGCCAAGCCCATCAGTGACGGTGGTGGCACCTCTGGAATAACCTGTTTAAGAAAGGGGGGAAAAAATGCGCAACAGCAGCCAGAGCGAGGAGTTAGAATATGTGAGACCAACAACTCTGCAGACACCAAGGCCAGTGAAGAAGGAGGGGGAGAAGGTGCTCCAGGCGCCGGAGCAGAGATTCCCCTGCAGCCCGTGGTGAAGACCGTGGTGAAGACCATGGTGAGGCAGGCTGTGCCCTTGCAGCCCATGGAGGCCCACGGTGGAGCAGATATCCACCTGCAGCCCGGGGAGGACCCCACGCCGGAGCAGGTGGATGCCCGAAGGAGGCTGTGACCCTGTGGGAAGTCCACGCTGGAGCAGGCTTCTGGCAGGACCTGTGGACCCATGGAGACAGAGGTGCCCAGGCTGGAGCAGGTTTGCTGGCAGGACTTGTGACCCTGTGGGGGACCCACGCTGGAGCCGTCTGTTCCTGAGGGACTGCACCCCGTGGGAGGGACCCACACTGGAGCAGTTCCTGAAGAACTGCAGCCCGTGGGAAGGACTCACATTGGAAGTTTGTGGAGAACTGTCTCCTGTGGGAGGGACCACGCTGGGGCTGGGGAAGAGTGTGAGGAGTCCTCCCCCTGAGGAGGAACAAGTGGCAGAGACAACGTGTGATGAACTGACCGCAGCCCCCATTCCCCATCCCCCTGCGCCGCTCAGGGGGAGGAGGGAGAGAAATCGGGAGTGAAGTTGAGCCTGGGAAGAAGGGAGGGGTGGGGGGAAGGTGTTTTTAAGATTTGGTTTTATTTCTCATTATCCTACTCTGATTTGATTGGTAATAAATTAAATTAATTTTCCCCAAGTCAAGTCTGTTTTGCCCATGACGGTAATTGGTTAATGCTCTCCTGCCTTTATCTTGACCCATGAGCCTTTCATTATATTTTCTCTCCCCTGTCCAGCTGAGGAGGGGAGTGACAGAGCAGCTTTCGTGGGCACCTGGTGTCCAACCAGGGTCAACCCACCACAAGTAGTAAGGTAAGTTATTGCTGTTGCCATGGCTTTGGAAGTGTTATATACAGCCAGTAGTAAAACCAATAAGTAATTACTGTATTGCTTAATTGTAATGTTATTTCTGAAATAATCATGTTTATTTCCTGAAGATTTTGCTTGTCTTTTAAGCCTGAAATAATAGGCAACCAATGTCTGTAATCCACCTGTTTATTTTATTTCAAATATATATATGTGTAGATTAGACCACTGGTTCTCTGCACAAACAGTGAAAAAAAGTCTTGAAAACAGCTTTTCAGTCAGTGAGTGTTACCTGGAATTTGTCTTGGACTAAGATTTCAGATTTGGCCCTGCAGACACTAGTATGTTCATCATCTCACGCTTCATGTAACCACCTCCTTGTGTACAGCCTGAGCGAGGATGACTGAAAGATGGGCCAGCCAAAGCACTCCATATGCCATTTAGTCCCTAGTTCCCCTTGTTTCCTTCTCCCACCTTGGGAGTTTGTCCTCTCCTAGTGCAACGATAGCTGTGTGGGAGGTTGGAGTCAGGTTCCTCAGCCCCACGTCCAGTTGTGTGGTCCAAGGCAGAACAGGTATCTTCGGCAATACAGCCCACGTGCCAGGCTGCACACCTTAGCTTGGGGCGGAGGTGATCCTTGGTTATCCTATCTAGTGCAAGGATGCTTACTTCCTACAGTTCCGTCGTGCGTCGTCCCCCCCCCGCCCCAGCAAATCCTATTGGCTTTGTGTGAAACCAAAACAGATGTTCAAATTACATGTGTATTAGCACACAGGAAGTCCGTCCAAGGCAATGGAAAAGCTCTGATGGGCCTATCTTGTGTTAGAGGCGTAAGTAATAGAGTCTTCGTGCACTGTGTGGGAACTGACAAGACTGTCTTGCTGGGGAGATTGGCAGCAGAGGACTATTAATGCGTAGATAAAGGAAGAGCATTATCTCCTGGTGTTGTTCAAGTCATTGGCAAATTTCCCTTCGACTCCAGCAGAGATGGGAGTTGAGCTGAGACGCTTGCCTTTTTATGGACAGATTTTTCTTTTCAACTCAGAGATAAAGATTTTTGGAGGGGAAAGGCAGTGACTGTCAAGACAGAAGATGGCTGTGAAAGCAGCAATTGCGTTGGCAGATCTGAGTGCTGTGGGACCCATACATAAACGCATGAACAGACAAGAAGAGATTTCCAAGCTGGGATCCTACCTGGAGACAAATAGGGCAGAGCAACTGAAGGGAAAGGCAGGCCACCAGAGCAGTGGTAAGGGCTGGGAAAGCCAGGCCACAGGGCTCAGCACGGTGCAGAGAGCACCCAAATCTCAGACCTTTGATCTCTTCTTGGTATGTCACTTAGGCGGGTCAGCAGGCTCATGGAAGAATGGTTATCAAAACAGTCAGCCTCTCTGAAAGAGCGAGAAAATGGGAGCTAAACCATAGAGTCTATAATTAAAAACAGATTCAAACTGGCATCAAAAACTTGTTCAAATAGATCTAATACCTTCTGCTGGTTTGCTCTCCTTCACACCTTTCTCAGTGGCCCGTGCAAACATTGCAAGGCTGCAATTTGCTTCTGAGAGACACTGTATTTTCTTCAAACTCAGAAGTGCTCTGGGCTTTGCAACTTTGCAGTTTTTGGCAGAATCACTCCCATTTTCTTTTTACTCCTGCCCTATGTGGGCGGAAGCAATGTGGACAAGACAGCAAGGTAAACAGAGCTGAGCAGAAGAGGTTCAGGGAGTCTTTCCACTGGGGAAATGGAGGCCTTGTGCTGGAAGCCAAGTGTCCTCAGCTGGACCCCATTTCAGCTCACTCTCCCCTCTTCCGCACTCAGGAAGGATTTAAACCCTTCCAATACAAGCCCAGGGTAATAGCTGGAGGAGATCTTGGATTTCTATGGATTTTGGCTCAGACCAGACTTCTTTCCACTCCCCAAGGAAAGTGCACTGATAGCCTGATTTACGCACCCATCTTTTGCTGTGGCTTTATGAACACTTTCATGACACAGAGCCTTTCCAGCAGTACATGCTCAGTATATGCTGGCCCCACTGCCCAGTAAATGTGTATGGCACTGGGCCATACAGCTGACAACAAAAGGTGTGGTGACAGGAGTGACTCTCTGCTTTTCTCTCCCTCTTTCTCTTACTCCCAGTTTCTCCCAGCTAGTCAATGCTGCCAGTGCCAGCATGGGAACTCATGTAGCTCTTCTGTGAACAAGAGCTTTTTTCTGACTGTGTTCTTCCATTTTTGTGAGTTAAATCAGCTCATGAGGTGATCTCATGGGCATTGGAATTAGCACAAGGCTAGGACCATGGTGAGGGAAGAGTGTACTTGGGGGGCTCCTTCTTTTTGCTGTTGAATCAGTTCACCATGTCTCAATGAATATGGTGACTGCAACACTTCCACCCAACACTCAAACAGAGCAAGAGAAAAGAAGCTGCAGCATTTTCTGGCTTTATTACAGAAGTCTAATATTGTCCTTAACCTTGCTAGCTTCCTTGTGTGAGCTTTGCTTGCGTTGGTGCTGGGGAACCTGCTTTCAGCTGCGCTCTGCTGAAAGGCTTCCATGGGTACTTTTTGCCTGTGCTTTTTTACCCCTACTTGAGACGAATGTTATTGCAGGGAGAAAATTAGAAGGGCCAAAGCCCAACTAGAACTTAATCTGGCTACTGCCGTAAAGGACAATTAAAAATGTTTCTATAAATACATTAGCAACAAAAGGAGGGCTAAGGAGAATCTCCATCCGCTATTGGATGCGGGGGGAAACATAGTGACAAAGGATGAGGAAAAGGCTGAGGTGCTTAATGACTTCTTTGCCTCAGTCTTTAATAGTAAGACCAGTTGTTCTCGGGGTGCCCAGCCCCATGAGCTGGCAGACAGGGACGGGAAGCAGAATGAAGCCCCCATAATCCAAGGGGAAATGGTCAGAGGCCTGCTACACCACTTAGACACACACAAGTCTATGGGGCCGGATGGGATCCACCCAAGGGTACTGAGGGAGCTGGCAGAAGTGGTCACCAAGCCACTTTCCATCATTTATCAGCAGTACTGGCTCACTGGGGAGGTCCCAGTTGACTGGAGGTTAGCAAATGTGATGCCCATCTAGAAGAAGGGCCGTAAGGAGGATCTGGGGATCTACAGGCCTGTCAGTCTGACCTCAGTGCCAGGGAATTTTATGGTGCAGATGATCTTGACTGCCATCACGCGGCACGTACAGGACCACCAGGGGATCAGGCCCAGTCAGCATGGGTTTATGAAAGTCAGATCCTGCTTGACTAGCCTGATCTCCTTCTATGACGAGGTGACTCGCTTAGTGGATGAGGGAAAGGCTGTGGATGTTGTCTACCTCGACTTTACTAAAGTCTTTGACATCATTTCGCACAGAATTATCCTGGAGAAACTGGCTGCTCTTGGCTTGGATGGGCATACTCTGTGCTGGGTAAAAAACTGGCTGGATGGCCGGGCCCAAAGAATTGTGGTGAATGGAGTTAAATCCAATTGGCAGCCGGTCACAAGTGGTGTCCCCCAGGGCTCAGTATTGGGGCCAGTTCACTTTGATATCTTTATCAATGATCTGGACAAGGGGATCGAGTGCACCCTCAGTAAGTTTGCAGACGACACCAAGTTGCGCAGGAGTGTTGATCTGCTTGAGGGTAGGAAGGCTCTACAGAGGGATCTGGACAGGCTGGATCGATGGGCCGAGGCCAATTGTATGAAGTTCAACAAGGCCAAGTGCTGGGTCCTGCAGTTGGGTCACAACAACCCCAGGCAACGCTACAGGCTTGGGGAGGAGTGGCTGGAAAGCTGCCCACAGAAAAGCACCTGGGGGTGTTGGTCGACAGCCAGCTGAATATGAGCCAGCAGTGTGCCCAGGGCCGTGTGTGGCCAGCCCAAGTAGGGAAGTGATTGTCCCCCTGTACTCGGCACTGGTGAGGCCGCCCCTTGAATACTGTGTTCAGTTTTGGGCCCCTCACGACAAGAAAGACATTGAGGTGCTGGAACATGTCCAGAGAAGGGCAACGAAGCTGGTGAAGGGTCTAGAGCACAAGTCTTATGAGGAGCAGCTGAGGGAACTGGGGATGTTTAGCCTGGAGAAAAGGAGGCTGAGGGGAGACCTTTTCGCTCTCTACACCTGCCTGAAAGGAGGTTGTAGTGAGGTGAGTGTCAATCTCTTCTCCCAAGTCACAGGCGATAGGACAAGAGGAAATGGCCTCAAGTTGCGCCAGGGGAGGTTTTGATCAGATATTAGGAAAAATTTCTTCACTGAAAAGGTTGTCAGGCACTGGAACAGGCTGCCCAGGGAAGTGGTTGAGTCGCCATCCCTGGAGGTATTTAAAAGACGTGGAGATGTGGTGCTTAGGGACACGGTTTAGTGGTAGACTTGGCAGTCTTAGGTTTGAGGTAGGACTTGATGATCTTAAAGGTCTCCTCCAACCTAAATGATTCTGTGATTCTATTCCCACAGGAGCACCAGGGAAGCCTGGCACACTGGGCACTCCGGCAGGCATTGCTGATCATCTTGGTGTACTGACGGCTTCAGGCTCCTCTCTGTGCAAAGGCTTGTTGGGCCAGGGACTATAAGGTCTCAGAAGTTATGTGTGAACTGCTCTGCTTAAGGGGTAGGGCTGTTGTATAGGAAAGGGCTTAGCTCTGCTGGAGAACACTTTACCTTGAATACTGTCTGCCAGACAGCCCCATCCAATCAAGTGGAATTCCCTTTTGATTTTTAATTAACTGTCTTCCAAATTTAGTGTTTCCTTTTTTAGAGGATGTGAAGAAGGCACAAACCTAAATTTTCTGAAGAGTTATTTCTCTGTCGAGACTCAGTAGTAGAATGCTACACATGGGTTCTGAAAAGGTACCCTAATTCTCTGAAGGGAGATGGCTGATTCTCCCTCCTTCACTCTAGATCCAATATTCTTGTCAGGAACATGAAAAGTATGTCCCAGCAGGCCAAAAGGATCTTCAAGCATGTAACTGTCATGGAAGCCAGTGTAGGCTGAAGAACGGGAGTGGTGGAAACAGTAGAGATAACCTGTCCATCCTAAAGATGCTGAAAGGAGGGAACTGGATACATTGAAGTGACAAAACAGCTCATTGTCCAGGGGCAGCAAGAGGCAGTTGCTCCCTAAGGGAGGACAAGCTGGGAGGTGAGGATGGCCCCAGCCTGGGCAGTGATGGGGTGCAGTCCTGCAGGGTATGAACATGGTGGGCAGAGCTCTACGGGTCTACCAACATTCCCAGATGAGGCAAGAGGTGAACCAGATCCATGATCCGCACAAGGAGTCCAGTCAGGAGGAAATGGATCCAGAGCCAGAGCTGGACACAAGGCTACAACATGGGTCCAAAGCCCATCCAGAAGACAGGGCCAAAGACAGGACTGGAGATGAGCAACAAGGCAGCACTATGCCTATACAAGCCAATAGTTTGTGCTCACTTCTTTTCTAATCAAGATGTCTTGTGATTTTAACTATTCCAAGGTACTCCAGAGTCTCTGCTTTATATCTATAATATTTTGGATGCCATATGACAGGAAAACAATGTGAATTGAGAACTGCACATTATCTTCCCTAACATTCACTTATAGTAAAAAAATCCATTACTTTCAGTGAAACATTTGCTGAATTGTCTTCTTACTAAATGGAATTTCATAAGGCTTTTTGAATCTCTCTGACCTAATTTAAAATAATCAATAACCATGCTAGAATTAGTGGGTTTTGGATTTTATTCAGTGCAGTACACAGGTCTTTGGGACAAAAGGTCATATGATCTTTCTTTGATGAATGGTATTATTAGAACAAACTTGCTATCCAGGCAGAGATGATCTGTTTCAAGTATTATCCAATATTTTTAAGATAAAAGTTGATATTTTTATTACCACATGTATTTTCCTAAAAACTCAGATTTATTCAGCATAACAGACCAGCTTGTGTTGAACTGTCTCAAGGACTGAAGCCTATATATTTTGTTATTATAGTGCCATCTTTATGACCTATTTTCTTCTGGTTTTTTTGTCTGGTATTCAGGGAAAAAACATGTGCCGTGTACAATTTGAGGATGCTATTGGATACAGCAAGATCAGAAGAAAAAATCAAATATTCACAAAGCTCAGCACATTACCATTATCACAGGTAGCATTCCTCCTTTTGCAAAGCATTTAAAAGGCCAGCTTTGTAAGAGCAAGGCATAGTTATTACTGTTTATTCTTGTGTTATTAGCTCTTTTCCACACCTCTGATCATATTTTATTTATCAATCAAATTTTGCATTATTAATGGAGAATAAAATTCAAGGCTTAATTTCAGAAGAACAAACTCTCTGTTCTTAGCACAGCCATTAGATTGTCCCTCTAATTGTCTTGTTCACCTTTTCCCTTTGCATGGTACATCATTTCTTCTAGGCTGGCGTTTTCCTCAGAAATGTTTGATTTTTTGCTTTTTGAATGGACAAAGTTACCTAAAACAGGACTTAGTGTCATCTCTCTAGCTTGTGTAAGAGCAAGGAGAACGGCTGGCTCCTGAAGTCAGCACCTGGGAGGGATGGAGTCCCCTGGTGAAAGGCACGTAAGGAAGTTGCACTGCAAAGCAAAAATCATCTGAGAGTAGAAAGTAGGACAATCTTGTGAATATAAAGATGGGAGCCTCCAAGGAGAAGCTGTGAGTTAATTATTGTGAGCTTTTCAGTCTCTAGAGCCTCTTGACCATGTTTTCCTTGCCTTCCTTCTTGACCTGCCAGGGCCTGCCCATGAGGACTTCCTAGTCCTGCAGGTCCCTCAGCTTTCACCTACAGCTTTTTACCTACATGCCCTCAGCTTTGCAGTGGGATGAACAGGCTTGTGACACAGCTTACACTAAATTAACTTGCTTTCTCCCCTCTTCCTTGACTCTTCCATCAGAAGGTACCACAGACATCCTCTGGAGACGAGGCAGAGAGCTCTGGAAGACATCCTTGGAAATGTCAGAATAAAAAACAGACTGGATTTTGAGAGCAAGAGTGAAAAAGGAGAAGTTTGAGTGATCAGCTCCTCTCCAGTGCTATGCAGATTCCCTGGCTGCTTTGGGAGTTTCAGGTTTATGAAATCATTGTGCTTAACTAGATACCAAAGACAGACTAGTGACTTCAGGTGTCTTAATACTGCAGTGCTTAAAAATGCTGTAATGGCAATAAACGAGATTAGATATAGCGTATGGAAATTAAACAGCTTTGACATGTCTTTAGGCACCTGACATGGGAGCAGCCAAAACCTCTAATTACCCTGAAGTTTGGCTCCGGGAGTACATAGGGAAGCTGAGCACTGGGCTTTCCTTTTAGAAGAAAAGTGTGTTAAATATGCAGTGATTCAACTGTATTTGTATAAAAAAAAAGGAGAAATTTTCCATCTGCTTTTTGTTTTGCATACAGAGAAACTTCAAAGACTTCCTCACCGTTTATTTTTATAAACAAATGTATAAAAACATATATACAACTGTACAAATAGACAATATTGAACAATGGAGAGGGGTGTTTGTGTACATATACACTCAAGCAAATTACAGTTTGGTGGTGGATCCAAAACTACTTATTTGTGCAGTAAACAAGCCCTACATTTCAGCCCTCAGCACAGGGCACAGTCCCTCAGAAAGTACCATTGTGCTAAGAAATTATGTTTTTGAACCATTTGGGAAACTTCCCTGTAGGAAGGAGAGGAACGGCCCCCACTTGCTGGATGCACAGTGGCTAAACACGGCTCTGGCCCCGCCAGGGCTGCAGCTATTCTCCCGCAAACCTCCCTGAGAATACTGCAGAAACTGCACGCTGCCTATTTGGATCTGCCAGCAGCGGTTTTCTGATTCCAAGTACCGTATCGCTCCCTGGCACACAGATTTTCCTTGGCTGAATCCCTCAGTGCCTTGGTGGCTGTATGAGAAAGCTGTGCAAAGCCTGGTTGAACATGGGAACTTCTGCACCTCGTACGTCTTGTGTGCAGGATGAACCAAGGCAAATCCTAAGTCATCTCGTTGCATTTGGAGTAGTGACAACTCTCTGACACATGGAAAGGGGCCAGCTACCAGACCAGCTCAGTTTTCCTTGTTTAATCTCTTAAGCACATTTTCAGGCTTAACTGCTTGAGTGGCAGAACCCCCATCAGCAATTTAAAAAAGCAATTATTTTGAATCTGTTCAGAAAATATTTTTATCTGCAAGATTCTGCCCAGCTACTGCATATTAGAAATGGTATGAATCATTCTGAAATATTAATTTATAAGATTCATAACCTTAAAAACATTATTAAGAGTAGGATATAAGGCATGCACAGTTTCTTTCTGGCCAAGGGGAACACAGCATTTTAATGAAAGAGCGTTAATTATCACAAAGATGGTAGAAAAATCTTTAGCAGAAAAGCAAAGTTCCCTATATGATCAGTCGTGCGTTATGCCCTTCACTTAACACAAAAAAATATACCAGATGAGTTATAACTCTGCAAGTCCCTACTGGAAAAGTCACATTTCCAGAAATGTGTTTTTCATACCACCGTGCTCTTCTGAGCCACCGTAGCAAAGGCGTGAGTGGCAGCTCTGTTTCCTCTGATCTTCCTGCTACTAACAGTTCGGCTTTCATAAGAACGATCTATTGTCTGTAGTTATTGAATGACATTTAGGAAAATTTCCATTTGTGTTTTTCTGTGCATGCAGTGAAACTTCCAACATCCTCCACTGGTTATTGCAGCATCAGAGATTAGAGACCCACTGGCTCGCCTCATTCACCGCGCCTGCCTTTCTCCTGCTCAAGTTTGTCCTATTTTTCAGAAGTGTTTACCTGATTAGCACATGCAATTACTGATGTGTGCATAAGGCTCAGTTCAGGTTTTGAATGTTCCCTGAACCTTTCCCTCTAGATCAAAGCTCCCACGTCCTCCCGCGCCAGATCAGCCTCCTGCTGAAATCGGTGCGACTTTGGCTGTTAACTTTGGCCCGCGAGCACATTCCCGGAGTGCAGAATTAGGTGTGGGCTCCAGCGCTTTGCTGCATCAGGACCTTTGTTAGAAACAGAATCTGAGCCTTCGTGTTTTTACATTATCAGTCATTTGTGAATTCCTTATAATTTTTTTAATGACTTTTGCAGAGAGCAGTCAGATGCTATTAAAGTTTTACTGAATTAAATTGGAGAAACTAATTTTGCTCTTAGTATTTTATTTCAGTGTGTAACTTGATTTTTAAGAAGCACTTTGTATTGCATGGCCTTTTGCATTTGCTTTATAAGCATAACATAAAGGTTTCCCTGGAGTCATGGAAAAATTACCTTCTACGTCCCCTATCTAATTAACACCATGTATGTTGCCTAACTCCTTATAATTCACTCCTGTGCACAGTATATAGAACATGATTGGAAAAATAATTTGAAGCAATGAGAAAAAAATGTCTTTTGTCATATATATGATATGGCCAAATACACTTCCAATCAAATTAGATTAAAAAAGAAAGGACAGCAGCACTAAGATATCTGATGTTGAAAAGAGACACCAAAGGCTTAATTAAAAGTGTGCTTATGTTTTTAAAGGGGATTGCGTTTAAAGCATAGTAATGAAACCTTTCTGGCTGAATAGCTCGGTGACCTGTCTGTGTCTGGGGCTGTAGCTGCCTGGCTCCCTGGTGAGAGCCCTGATCCGGCGTTCGATGGGTCACAGAGGAGCTGATAAGCCCTCG
Source organism: Phoenicopterus ruber ruber (assembly GCA_009819775.1). Lineage (NCBI taxonomy): Eukaryota > Metazoa > Chordata > Aves > Phoenicopteriformes > Phoenicopteridae > Phoenicopterus > Phoenicopterus ruber. Next base: position 9,686,321 of record CM020219.1, read on the forward strand.
GCTTGTTCTGGTGGGTCACAGGTTTCCAGGAGGGAGAGCAGTCAGCCGGCACACAGTTAATTGCAGAGCTGGTGTCTATCGTGAGGACATAGCCAGATGAGTCGCTGCAATCGAGTAAATCCAAGTATTGCCTCACAGTTGAGGAGGTGGTAAGACTTTAAACCGTTCTAACTAGATTGTAAGTGCCGTCTGACCAGGCTGTGGGGATTTTTCATCCTTCTTTTTTTTTTTTTTTTTTCCTTTCTCCCTGTGGAGCCTGGAGGACTAATATGATTTGGAGAGAGAGCAAGTGTCAGTGGACTCAATTCTGGCTAGTGCATCAGCAGTGGAACCGAATTCTAAATGAAGAGGTTAACCCCTTACCCTCTGCAGATTCACTGAAGTTAATCAGATCATGTGTGCGTAAGACAGGGCACCGCTAAAGGCAAGAGGCTGGATTTTGTGTCCTGCATAAATTACACATGGAGGCAGAGAGCTGGGGCACATGCAAGGAACTGAATCAGTCCACAGTCATGCAGTAGCAGCACTTGTCACGTCAGCCAAAGGCAACCTTTGCTCACGCTGCAAAGTTGCCACCTGTTCTAGGACCTGTCACAGCAGGACTCGGTTCTGACCTGCCACCCCTTTGCTCCCGCCACGTGAGAGGGACACCCCCTCCTCCATCTTCCCTGCGGAGGGTCAGCAGTTGTGGGACCCATGAGCCTCTTGCTTTCAGATATTGCTCACTGCTGGGCTCTCCTCTCTAGGGCTTGTCACCACTGGTCGTATCTGGGTGTTTTAAGGTCACATTCCATTTCCTTACCAGAGAAAGAGAAGGAAAAGATATAAATATATGGTCAGCTTTTCTATACTTGCACTTAAAAAATAAACAAACATTCCCTTTTTATGCTTCTAAGAAGATGTAGTGTTATTTCCCAAAGGAGAAGGAGGGGGAAAGAGGGCTGAGAAGAAAGGCGACTAGGAAAACAAATGCTTTTGACTGAAAAAAAAAATGTATGTGTATATTTTGTCCAGAAAAATGAAAATGTCCACCCTTTTCAGAAATCACTGATTTTCCACTGGAAAGAGGGAAGAAAAAAGGAAACAGAAGTTCCGCAGTTGCTGATTGTTTTGGGGAAAGCAAGTAAATGCAATACAAATTTTCTTCCCTGTATCACTTGGTACCAACCAGCTCTCTGTCCTTTTGCAGACTTCCAGGAAAGAGAGCCCATCCACCTATCTCCTCTGCCCTGGAGCGGGGACCACTACTCACCCATCTGCCATGGGTCCTTGTCTGACCACTCCACTACGGCTGATGCGTGGGTCACCCCGTGGCAGCCAGGGGCTCTGCACTGCTCCTCCACGCGTCTTTACACTCCCCTTCCGCTGACATAGAGGTAGCAGTCTGTATGGTCTGCTGGTGTAAGTTCACATCCCGCTGACTTCAGCTCAGCTCATCTGATTTGCATCAGCTACTGATTTGGTCGTGCCCAGGACAGGGGATGTCCACACACACCGAAATGGGTGGAATTACTCCAGACTGATGCTCGTGTACGTGAGAGCAGAGACTGTGAAGAGACACCAAGTCTGTTAGGTTTATAATTTCACTCGGAAAAATGGACTTCAAAGGTGTCTGATAGATATCTCACACAGGGTAAGGAAAGCAGACATAGTATTTCACAAAATGGTTAGAGCTTCAAAAAACAAGGTGTAAAGTGTACACTTGTGGCATAGTCATAGTGGTCTAAGGGATGCAACCCAGGCATTTTGGGAGGAAGCATTTTGCACCAGAAATGACTAACTTGGCTTTAGCAAAAGGCAGCTAAAACAAATGTACCTACTTAAGGCTACCAACATTAGTAAGTTGGTTCCTCCCATTATAAATGAAGACTTCTCTGCAGCTTCACATATATCGCATGTAGGATCTAAGATGACTTGAGATCAAGCTTAAAATAGTTCTGTCCTCTCCCTCCCATGAATTCTGATTATTTTTTTCTTCAGGAGGAAGAAGATCTGTCCTCAACATCTATTTTCCTTTCCTTTGTTGTTCCTTTCATAACCCAAAGGCCCTGCATCCCCTTTTGCTTTCTTATTTTCAGATATGTAGGATATAAAGGCTCTCTCCTCCCTTTCTGACCTTGGTCCTGTGCTTTTCCTGTGTGGATTACGAGGCATCCACCTTGGGTGGGTTAATCACTCTGCCACTCACTGGTGAGGTGCTGGAGCTGCCTGGTGGAAAAGGACCTGGGGGTGTTGGTTGACAGCCGGCTGAATATGAGCCAGCAGTGTGCCCAGGTGGCCAAGAAGGCCAACGGCATCCTGGCCTGTATCAGAAATAGTGTGGCCAGCAGGAGTAGGGAAGTGATCGTCCCCTTGTACTCGGCCCTGGTGAGGCCGCACCTCGAGTACTGTGTTCAGTTTTGGGCCCCTCACTACAAGAAAGACATTGAGGTGCTGGAGCGTGTCCAGAGACGGGCAATGAGGCTGGTGAAGGGTCTGGAACACAAGTCCTATGAGGGGCGGCTGAGGGAACTGGGGATGTTTAGCCTGGAGAAAAGGAGGCTGAGGGGAGACCTTATGGCTGTCTACAACTATCTGAAAGGAGGTTGTAGAGAGATAGGGGTTGGTCTCTTCTCCCAAGTAACAAGTGATAGGACAAGAGGAAATGGCCTCAAGTTGCACCAGGGGAGGTTTAGATTGGATATTCGGAAAAATTTCTTCACTGAAAGGGTTGTCGGGCATTGGAACAGGCTGGCCAGGGAGGTGGTTGAGTCCCCATCCCTGGAAGTATTCAAAAGACATTTAGATGTGGCACTAAGGGATATGATTTAGTGGTGGACTTGGTAGTGATAGGTTAACGGTTGGACTCGATGATCTTGGAGGTCTCTTCCAACCAGAACGATTCTATGATGCTATGATTCTATGACTCTGCTCTGGATTCAGAAATGCTGCAGATACTTGACACACTGAAGAAGTCAAGTGAGTAGTATGAGATGTTTATTAATTAGGAAATGCATATCTCATATGCTGAAATGGAGCGTAGAGAGAAATTGGTTCAGGGCGCTGAAACACAGGCGCTGCTGGCTGAAGCTCATCTGCCTTTTGCTAAGGGAAGGGATCAGTCGCAAACCAAATTCCTTCCTGTGTTAACCAAATTGCCTATTGCATTGGATTTATCTCTTATTAAATCAAATCTTTACAGCTCTAAACTGCAGCTGTCAGTTCTTGAATCAAATATATTGACTATTAAACTTGTCACCTGGGAAATGACATCAATATTCTATTCCAAACATATAGCAGTTGTTTACCAATCTCTGAGCTGATAAAGAAGATACACAAAATATTACAAATTGGGATTACATAAAAAGCACCAAACACCTTCTAAAATGAATTGAGATCAGCTTTCCCGGTCACTGCAAATGGAGCTTTATGCCTACAAGGAGCTCTTCCTTTCAACTTCTCTTTTAGGGACACTGATATATGATCATGTAGCGTGGCACTAATACTGTTTAAACGAGCTTTGCTTATCAATATGGTAATAATTGACTGATGAGCAGAGCTCACTAGATATTGAAATTTTGGAAGGAAAAACATGTATTAGTCTGAAACGCAACCAAGTTACATTTCAACATTTCCCAGAGTGGAAGTAGAAGGTAAATGAGAGAGGGACTAGTCAGTGTGAAAATCAAGACAACTTTAGATTTTCATCCTTTGAAGGTTTGTTTTATTTTTGAGGCCCGTGTAGGCTGTGACTGCATTTATATTCTGGGCTAGGAGCATCCCTCAGCCCTGATTTTCTAATCTAGATCATTTCTCTGTCTTGGCCGCAGGTCTGGATTTTCCTTCCATGGAAACAAGCATCTGGTAAGGATGGCTTAAGGTGTGTGCTCAACCTGCTCTTTGGGACAGGTTGAGGAGTTGGGTATCTGTATAGAGAAGTGTTGCCATCTCACCCACCCTATAAACAGCTTAAATTCCTTGGGCTGCCCCAGGGCTTCAGAGTTTAGGGATTTCCAGACTCCCAGTGCTCTGCAGCCCAGTGAACCAAAGAGGAGATTGGGAAAGTCCAGAAAGCAAATTGCCAAGCAGGAAAAATGGGCAGAGTGCTGTAAGACTGGAGGTTTTAGGGCTGGCTTCTCCCTGACTGCTCACCCTCTGCAGCAAGGGGGAGATGGTGCCCCTTGACAGCCAGTTAACACCTGATTTCCTCTCCTTTTTCAAGGGCATAGTTACCCTGACCAGGACTATGGTGACTTAGGGCTTCCATTACAAAATATTTTACCTCGAAAGGTTCCCATAAGAATTTAGAAAAGAAATTAATTCATTTTCAAGTCACCCTGAGCCACCCTGACAATGCCTCAGCTCCTTCAGGGCTGAGGGGAGCACAAAGCAGCCTGATTTGGAGGCAGAGAGGGAGAGGGGGTCTCTCTTACCACTTGTGCTTTGCACAGCTGCCAAGCTGGTCCTGTGCCTGGGGTGGCTGTCTCACAGAGCAGTCAGACCGTCTAACCTTAAACTCTTCGAATATTATAAAAATAAAAAGCAAGGCAATGAGTGAACCTGCTCACCCTGGTTTCTAGCACCCTGAGCTTCCATGGGAGAGTTCTGGTTTCTGAAAATAACATTTTTCTTTTGGAAGGTCCTCTCTTTTTATATGGAAGAGTTAAAACCCAAATGCTTGAATTCAGGTAACCAGGAGTTTAGTGTGCTGGAGAGCCAGTTCCAAATATTATAACTTGATCCCCTTTCTGGTAAAGATCCACGGACAGCTTTTGAGCTGTGCACACTCAGCATGAACCATTGCTGCAGTAACAGTCAGGAGCTGGGCTCAGGCACACAGTCGGGCTGGGGCTCAGCAGAGTGGGGTTTAATTCCTCGAGCTGACATGGCTTTCCTGTGTGATTCTTGGCAAGTCACCAAATCTCCCTGGGCCTCACTCCCTGTCTGCAAAATCACACCTCTCGGACCTGCTGCCTCTCAAAAGAGCTGGGGAGAGGCCATTCGTTATTATGTGTTTATAAATTGGGGGCTTTTCTTTTGGACAAGGCCCCCAGACAATCTCATAACACCAATCGCAAGATAAAGCAGGCAGATTATCTTAAATAGTCTGGCAGATGTTGGAGAGGCTCCAGCCACGAAGCAGTCAGGAGGTATAACGCAAGCTGCTTGTACAGCGCTGAAAAGACTCCCTGTGCTTTTGTAGCTCACCTCTTGTGAACAACCCATGATTTATTTATTGAGGAGTAGTTTCTGAGTCACCTTCTTCTCCACGTTGGGAAAACACTGAGAAAGTGAGTCATTTTGAGGAACAGAGCCCACAGCACTCAGTTCTCACCCTGGAATAGGAGGGGGAGAGCCCAGCAGGTGGGCTTGGAAGAGAGGGAGAGCGGGAGATGAAGCTTGCTTCTCTCCAAGGACGGTTGTCTGACCTTGGGAAAGTCACATAGCCTCTTTAGGATTTAGACCGTAAACTGGGAATGGTGTCCTGGCCTTGCTCAGGAGGGTGTTTTTTATAGGATGACACCATTAGAGATGTGAGACTGCCGGCTTCTGTGGTAACAGGGTCCTTTCAGAAGCCTTGGACAGGGAGAGTGATAAAAGTGCTGATGCAATAACGGACTCTAAATGTGTAAAAGGTGGCTGCAAAGACAGCCAGAGTCATCTGTTCCCCATGTTTGCAGTGGATGGGAGAAAAGGCAATGTCCTGAAATTATAGCAAGGAAAGACATAGCTTAAATGTTAGGAAAAATCTCCTGGAAGTGATGTGTTGAACGCTGGAATGGATTGTCTGGGGAGAGGGTGGACTCTCCAGCCCTGGGATTTTAACCCCGGTTAGATGCACATCTGTTTGGGATGGTTCAGGTGGAGCTGCTTCAGGCTGCTTATTCCTGGCTCTGTGCAGAGAGGAGTTGACTGCATTCCCTGAACAAGCTGACCTTTAGCAGGACCCTCTACTACTGACTGTCTCAGCATATCAGAGTGCAAAGAAGACAAATATTTAATTTGCCTAATTATTTGCTTCATTAATTTCTATCCTGGTGTTCTTTGATATCTTCCCTTTCACCAGTGGCACAGATAAGAAAGCTCAGTGGTGCCCCTTGTCTGTGTAAAATTTGCCTCTCCATCCATCAAACCCTCCTTTGATTTTGACGTTGTTCCTTGCTGCCTTCCAGTCCGTCTGCAGTTGTAGGACTGCCTCCACCCGGCAGGCATCATGTTTTCGGCTGCACACATTTGCTAATCAGGGTATTTGATAATGGTTGGCCTTTAGTCTGTCCTCTAGCTGGTAGGCAGGTCATTGAAGTGGTCAGGCTTTCTGGCTACTGCTGCCTGGTGTTTGGAAGAGGCATTGGCAAGGCTGGGACCCTGGAGTCTTCCAGAAGCTTTAATCTCACAAATAGGAGCTTCCTGCTAATGAATAGCAAAGAACCCAGCACCAAGATGAAAGTCCACCTCTGTGGCTGGTTTTCTTCAACTGTTCTCATGAGGTGAGCTGGAGCAAGCGTCTCCTCCGTACCGCCTCTGGCAGAGCTGTCCTGCCCATTTCCACCCCTGCCCTCCGCAGCAGAGCATCCATGTAGGCAGTTCTTCTCCCTTCTCTCACCTCTCTTCTGTGTGACTTCAACCTGGGTTTTGCTCTGGCCAGGCACTCTGCCCTCATGAAACCACCTCCTGCCAAAGCTCATGCTCCCTGTCCTGCTCTGTCTGTGGCAGACCCATCCCTTCCCTCCCTGTCAGCCCACACGATGGGGGTCTGCACATCCCACAGGACCTGGGAGACAGCAAAGGAGCAGCATAGCTAACTCTGCTCTGCCGAGTCCCCTCTGGGGACTTTGCTTTCCCATCCTTGCCTCAGACTGTGAGGTGGTATCTGCAGTCAGCCTTTTGCCTTATGAAGGTCTCTAAATCTCTAACCTCCCTTGCAGGGAACATCAGGGCTGTCCACCCCTCTCTTGTTCCTGCTGGCTGATTTAGCAGGATGGCCACTGGAACATTAGAAATCAGGGTGTCAGTGAGTTGAAGCCACTCTGAAACAACCAGTCTTTCAAGAGGAAAAGAGGGGAAGTCTCATGCATGAGCTAGAAAACTCTCATCCATGGTGCCCTCTTGCTCTTAGGAACAAACAGCTCTGCAAGCAGGTTGTGGCCAGCACCACCAGCAGCATCGTGTTGCTTCAATCCCGAGGAGGTGAAGGTACCATCTGTGTTGTGTTCATGCCACTGATAGAAGTTGAGGCCAATCCCAATCTACCTCTCTATGTTGGATCTGTGTGTGAAGACAGCTGGTAAGTCTGGGTACAGAAGATTTGCTCTCTCTGCTTGATGCATGGTCAGCTGTCTCTGCATGGGAGGAGGCTTGTGGGAGGCTGTGTCGTATTCCCTGCACACTGGGCAGGGTTGGTTAGGAGAGCGAATAAAACTCAAGGATGTACAAAGAATGGGACAGAAAGTCCTTAGGATACAACCTTCTGGGTGTTTCACCATTTCACAGATCGGTGGTACTGAAATTTCTATCTGAACAAGGGGATAGAGGAAGACATCTTTCAGGAAGAGAGGAGAAAAACACCTCTCTTTGTAGTTCAGGTAGACTGTGTGAGGGATGCCAAGTGCTCTCTACATCAGCCACACGCAGAGCTGGTGGGTGGAAAGCCTCTTGGATGATCACAAGGACACAAAGGTGCAGGCTGGCCCACAGTGAAGGGTCGCCACGTTAGCAGATAGGGGCTTCCACCCATCAGAGCTGTGAGTGTCTGCAGCAGTGAGAGGGGGAAAGCTGCAGACTAGTTTTAAGATGGAACTTGATGGATTTTGAATAGTCTCCTGAGTCCTTCCAATCCTACATTTCTAAGAAAGACACTGGAGAAAAAGAAGAGCTATAGAGAGGATAAGAGAAATGCTAAGACACAGCAAGCTGTCTTTGAAAAGAGACTGAAGAATTGGAAGTGTAGGAGGCAACATGCTAAAAGAGAAAAAACTCCAAAAAGCACCCCCACCCTCTATCAACTAGTGCAGGGAACGTAAATCAGGCTTTGCTGATCCCCCTCCTCGTCAGACAGGGGCTTCCAGTAACCCTGAGAGGCAATACACGGCAAATCCATCCGCTCAGCCCCGCGGCGATGCAGCGTGCAAGTCACCTGTGGGAAATGGCTGCCATTAGGCATCAGCGAGTCAGAGAGTCTAGCAGGAAGGACTAGAACTGGATAGGGCTGCTGAGAGCATCTGTGGTTATATATGAACGGATAAAAATAAGCATTATAAACTCGCATGCTTCCAGGCACAGGCAACCTCAAACTCCTCAGGGCGAAGAAACGTCCCTTATAAATAGGTTATTCCATAACGGTCTGTGGCATTAGCTACTGTCAGAGACAGGATACTGGACTAGATGGGCCCCTGGCAATTCCTCTGGAGAAACTATCTTTCCAAAATAAAGACCCTAAAAAAATTCCCTGTAACAAAGAAGAAATTATTGACTTGTTTATTAAATAAATTAATTTGAATAGGGAGAACAGCAGTTCCTTTGTTTCCCCCTCAGTTTGAACTGTGGGTCTCGGAAGGGAAAATGAAACCACTGCTCCGAGTAGCAGAATAGCATCCTCAGCGCTTGCTTCTTCCAGAATAAAAGGCCTATATTTAGAGGATTCCAAGTATTAGAGATACACTGAGCTGGCAACTGTTTTGGGCAAATTTCCAAACCCATCTGATTTTCCACATGTTAGACATTTCGGTAACATAAGAAGTTGCGAAGAGAGCCGAAAATAGTGTTTTGCTATCTTTACAGCCCAACCTGCCGTATTTAATACAGTTTTGAGGGGAAGTGTTTGATAGGATTTGATGCAATCAATATTAAGCTGCATCTGATTTTAGAATGGGTGTGTTTGCATGTATATAGTCACATACACATAAGTGCATACACACTCTGAATGTGCATGTATAGATATACACAGAGTAAGGTATCCAGGCTTTTCTGTTAGGTTTGTTGCTTCTGAATTATGCATTCATTCATTGTCTTTTGACATCTGTCTGTCTATCTATCTATCTGTCTACCTATTTATCATGGGACTTATGTAGCACGGGTGTATTAGAACAGAAGTCAGGCTCTAAATTTGTGCCGAGTTGAGCGCCTTTAATTTAAAAGCTCTAATAACTCTGTTTTAAAGGAGAAATACAGACGCATGAGACTATGATAAAGGATGGCAAATGCGATGCCTCTGAATCACTGCAACAGTTGCAGAGTCCCCTGGTCAATAGTTTGCAGATACCTCACCCTGATACGACAGCCATTCTGGGTACAAATTGCATCGTGTTTTAAGAGAAGTAAGTGGTTTTTATAGCTACCTTCCAGAGTATCACAGTGGAAATAACAGCAATTTCTGTAGTGAGCCTTCCATCACCCCATGTAATCCCCACTTCCTTCCCTCCGTTTTTGATTGATCATACATTTTGCATAGATCAAATGGGCTGGTGATCCCTATGCTTCTTCTCTATCCAAGAGTCAATCTTTTCCCAGAGGAAAACAGCTTATGTTTTTTTTTTTTTTATTTCTGCATTGGTCTAGTGTGGTCCAAAGGCATTTGTCCTACCTCTTTAGCTCTTTTTAGTGGTACCTTTATTATGACGTGATCTTCCAGGTGAGAACTGAAGCTAGATTCATAGTCTTCAATGTTTGTCCCTATGCCTTGTGTTTCGTAATGGCTGGGCACAACCATAGGTTTCAAATCAGCAATGGAAAATTTTAAGCACAGAAACTTAGGTGGAGTTTAGACAGCATGAATCTGGGCTGCAGTATTTTCAATCTGCAATAAAAGGAACTCAGTGTATCTTGGATACTGCCGCATATTAATAAACATGTATGGATTTAAGGTTGGAACAAGAGAATCCAAACAGACTCCAAATCAGAAACATGTAAGTGTAGGCCAAAATACATCAAAGTGATTAATGTAAAAACCATTGGTTTGCTTGGTAGATTGCAAGTGGTGTGACTTCTTGGTCCTGCTGGAGTTTTCCTGATTGCACACTTCCTTCCTGGTCTGGTATCAGCCACCTCACCTGCATGTCGGTGCACGCGTGGGCCGTCTTTACAGCAAACTAGCTGTTAGGCGTGGGCAGAGAGACATAAGGATAAGTCAGATATAGTCTACCATCAGATATGGTGTCATGAGTGCCTGAAAGTCACCCATTCCTGAGTGGCAGGGCTTCCTGACAGAGTCCTTGCCTGATCTGACAGCTCTGACAGCTCCAGGAGCTCCTTGGAGAGGAGACAGCCTGTCAGACCTGGGGAAACTCCGAAAATCCAGCAATGTTCACAAGTCCAGGATACCACAAAGTCAAAAGAGAGCGTGTGGTGACGTACTTGAGAGATGTGGGTTTCTCCTGTGTGAGCTGTGAACACCAGGGCATCTAGGACCTTCTTCTAAGGGGCTTTGAAAAAGAAACGCCCAGAAAAGCAAGTCTGTTGCCAGTGGCACATATGTAATGCAGCTATTATTGTAAATGCACATGTAACAAAGATTCTACCCTGTTGTTAGCAGCAATTATGGGGTCATTATTAGCTAAATACTGTCCTCATTTCATCATCCTCTTGGATATACAGGTTCACATTTCTAAACTATTTGTTAATTTTAGTGCTGCATGAGCATAGCATAGGAAATGTGGAAATGTTGTTTCTTTTCTCCAAGAATTAATAAAAAGATTTGTTTCAACCTATTTTTAAACATTGTGGTAGTGTTTTTTAAATATCATATATAAAAAAACCCTGGCAAATTGCTAGAAACAGCAGCTTAGAACAAACCCGTATGGCTAAGTGATTTGAGCAAATATATAAATGAAAACATCTCTTTTAGACACGCCAGAGATTAAGACAGGACTTTCAAAACCGTTCAGTGGCAACGAGTTCAACAGACTCAGACCATTTAAGCTAAGCAATCGCCTGTATAATGACTCCTATTTGAAGGAGTCATTGTCCTAATTCCTCCTTCATTATCTTCTAAGGGTTGCTCCTGTACTGGGTTTGCGTGTCCAGGTTTTGGTAGCGGGGAGCTACCGGGGTGGCTTCTGTAAGAAGCTGCTAGAAGCTTCTCCATGTCCGACAGAGCCAACGCCAGCGGCTCCAAGACGGACCCGCCGCTGGCAAAGGCCGAGCCCATCAGCGACGGTGGCAGCGCCTCGGGGGTAACAGAGTTAAGAAGGGGGAAAAGTTGCTGCGCAGCAGCAGTTGCAGCTGGGAGAGAGGAGTGAGAATATGTGAGAGCAACAACTCTGCAGACACCAAAGTCATCGGAGAAGGAGGGGGAGGAGGTGCTCCAGGTGCCGGAGCAGAGATTCCCCGGCAGCCTGTGGTGAAGACCATGGTGAGGCAGGCTGTGCTCCTGCAGCCCATGGAGGCCCACAGTGGAGCAGATATCCACCTGCAGCCCGTGGAGGACCCCATGCTGGAGCAGGCGGATGCCCGAAGGAGGCTGTGACCCCCTGGGAAGCCCACGCTGGAGCAGGCTCCTGGCAGGACCTGTGGCCCCGTGGAGAGAGGAGCCCAGGCTGGAGCAGGTTTGCTGGCAGGACTTGTGACCCCGTGGGGACCCACGCTGGAGCCGTCTGTTCCTGAGGGACTGCACCCCGTGGGAGGGACCCACGCTGGAGCAGTTCCTGAAGAACTGCAGCCCGTGGGAAGGACTCACGTATTCGGATGTTTGTGGAGAACTGTTTCCCATGGGAGGGACCCCACGCTGGGGCTGGGGAAGAGTGTGAGGAGTCCTCCCCCTGCGGAGGAAGGAGCGGCAGAGACAACGTGTGATGGACTGACCGCAGCCCCCATTCCCCGTCCCCCTGTGCCGCGCGGGGGGAGGAGGGAGAGAAATTGGGAGTGAAGTTGAGCCCGGGAAGAAGGGAGGAATGAGGGGAAAGGTGTTTAAGATTTGGTTTTATTTCTCATTATCCTCCTCTGATTTGATTGGTAATAAATGAAATTAATTTCCCTGAATCTAGTCTGTTTTGCCTGTGATGATAATTGAGTGATCTCTCTCTGTCCTTATCTCAACCCACGAGCCTTTCGTTATATTTTCTCTCCGCTGTCCTGCTGAGGAGGGCAGTGATAGAGCGGCTTTGGTGGGCACCTGGTGTCCACTCAGGGTCAACCCATTACAGCTCCTATTATATTTCTTAGTAAGGAATATTTTTTGATTCGGATACTTTGCATCCTTTTAAATAACATGACCATTTATTTAAAAGGCCTGGTTCTGTCCTCTTAAGCCACCCGCTACTCTATGAAAGTGATGCTCTTGTCTGTCCTGTTTGCTGTTGAATAATGTTTGAAACAAATCTTACTGGCCACCAAATGAAGCACTCGGGGATGATTTTTTTGGTTTTTTTCAAATCCCTGAAATACCAGCCTCACAAAATCAATCTGGGCTTAGAAGACTGGGCTGTGCTCTCTCTTTCTCATGCCACTGATGAAGAAATCTGCAGTCATGACAATGCTACTGAAAAGGTAGGAGTTGAGCAGAATAGCTCTTCCTCTCTCGCCACAGAGCTGGGAGGAGTAAACATTTACTAGAGACTGTAAACTGAACAGATGCTATGTAGAGGGTGAGCACATAAGTTCTGATTCTGGGCTTAAAAAATCATAGAATCACAGAATGGTTTGGGTTGGAAGGGACCTCTAAAGCTCATCTAGTCCAACCCCCCTGCAATGAGCAGGGACATGTCCAACTAGATCAGGTTGCCCAGAGCCCCATCCAGCCTGACCTTGAATGTTTCCAGGGATGGGGCATCTACCACCTTATGTGCTGCTATTAAATTCAGAAGCAGGATCCCATCATGTGCCCCACACAGTGTTACTGCTGAGGGAACTCAGCATACCTAAAACAAAAATTAAGCTTAGTAAACAACTCTGTTCAGTCAGAAAGTGTTATTTTTCACAAACAGGGTTTTTTCTTTTGTTAGTTTAACATAACACCTTGGAGACTCAAAAAAACCTTTGTTCGTTTTGAGATCCTGACTTGCTCTTACTGCCTTCTGACAGGCAGGTTTTGGGGGTAGGCAGGAACCCCAGGATGTAAACAACATGCAGTAAAATACACTGCTCAAGCCTCGCTGCTGAAAGGGCTTTCTGTGTTCTTGCAGGGCTGAACACTAATGACTTCCAAAGAAACCAAAGCATAGCATGGAAAAATGGGTCAGTAGTTGCACAGGATGCTGTCTGGGTTAATACTATATCTTTATGTGCTTGTTTGCCTGTTCAGCAAGCCTGGGCGTACGGACGCATTTGGGCGTGCATACCGATTCCTGTGTGTATGCACCTCCTGAAGAGGACTGCCAGGAGTAATTCTTCTCCTTCATTGTTTTGTCCGCCTGCACTCGGATCCTCTCACACACAGCCGCTACCGAGGCATATTGCAGATCTCGGCCCAGTGAGCGTCTGAGTAGGCACAGCTTTGCACTTCTGGTGGTTCAGTGGTGTGCAATGCTCTCCGCGTTATGCTCAAACGGCTGTGACTTGATCTCTGATAGCCCTACTCAGACTTGAAAAGGCATTCACAGTTTCCAGAAAGTGCTCTTCGTGCTGCAGAGCACCAGGCCAGGCAGCCGCTTTGCAGCAGTTTCCCACAGGAAGGGAGGTGTCTGCACTGACCTTGTGCTGATGAAATCCTCGGCTGATTCCGACAAGGTTCAGCTCCCGGAGAATTAGCGGTGAAGCTGACATCCTCCGGACTCCATGGAGCATGACTGGGAACAGCATGAACTGTGGAGCCCAGGAGAAGGAAGCACAATTAAATAAATAGCCCCTTTTCCCTCACACAAAGGGAGAATTGATACCCCAGTCAAAAAGCCAAGTGCTGTTACAGCAGTTCTTCGTTATAGGCACATGTTTATTGGCTTTAATAAAGTGTCAGAGAGGACGCCAATTCAGATTCGTGGAACAGATATTAAAACATCCTTTAAAACAATTTGTTTTGTATGTTTGATGTAGTGTGAGCAGTCCAGTGTCTTTAATAACAAATGGGAGCAAAGATGTGAGATGTCTTGCTTTGAAGTTTTATATCACAGCTGATAACTTTACTCCCTGTAAAGGAGGATGTATTCACCAAGCAGATCTGAAAGATCCTGGTAAGGCACTGTAGTCTGCATCCTTAAGGCAGGTGAGCTGTTTCACAGGGGTACATTTAACCCTTTGATTTGAGGAGGACTCAAACTGTTCATCTCAGATCTCCAAAGGAAACTGCAGAATCTGTTTGGTGAATGTGCTGTTGCAAACACCTAGCCTGAACCCAATCGGAGCATGTGAGCTTGTGATCTCTCTCTCTGAGAGCAGCAACATCAGGCTTCCTCCAACCTGACTACGGGAATAGACTTCTCATGACAAAGTGAGAAGCGCAAGCCCTTGTGACTGCAACATGAGACTGTGTGCTTGAATTCACGCAGAGTGAGAAAGGGAAGAAGTGACGGAAAACATCACCTATGCTGCTGTACTGACCTGCCTGCTCTTCTGCAGTGCATTTGATGGAGCAATCAGGATGGTGCTGCTACACAGATTGACAGAAACAGCAAGTGTCGAAAATATTTTCTATTGACAGAATGGCTAAGCTAACTTTACAGTTGAAATCTTACCGCTCGCATTTTTTGGCTGCTGGGATATAAACCCCAGTCCTTTTCATTTTATTATTTCTAGTACCTTGTGACTCAAAGTGCATTTGATGAACAAGGCTGAATTGGGATGAGCAGGAATCTTCCCCAGCCTGAATGCTGGAGCGGTTGGCACTTGCAGAGCACAGCTCTTTATCGTCTGAAATTAGGTGCACTTACCCGTAAGCTCCCGAGGTCCTGTGCGGGCTCCCTGCAGGCTCCGCGATGGCCTTGGTGATCTAGCAGGGGCGAGATCCCTCCTGGCTGGTCGGAGCTGATCTAAGTCTGCACAGCTGCTGAAAGGCTAATCCCACCCCATTCCTTCACACTCATCTCCCCTTCGGCCACGTTCTCGCACCACCTAACTAACCCTACCGACACAACAGTGTGGTTGCTTTTCAGATGGCTCAGGTCTGTGAGCCAGCTCACCATCTGCTGAGCGCCGGGGAGGAGGCAGGAATGTGCAGCTGGAGGTGGAGGGGAAGGCAGAACTGGTCCTCGTGGCAGCTGTGCAGATCAAATCATTTTAAAGCAAACCGTGAGCATCCTAAATGAACACTAAGGGCTAAGGGCTTCTGCTTGTTCTTGAGCCAAGAGGTGCTGACTAGCTACGCCCGCTGCTTAAGAGCAGCATTTTGCTGCACAAGCCGTCACGTCAGCTTTACAGTCGTGGTAATTTCTCCAAGGCAGGCGAAAGAGCTAGCCCTCAGTGAGGGATGTGGTCATGTCATGCTTCAAACATAAGCTGATTTTGCCCTGGAAGTGAGATACTGCATTCCCTGGCACCCACACACTGAGTGTCCTCTCTGCGCACACATACCGCCAGCTTTTGCTTCGAATCCTCTGTGCTGAGAATAGTGATAGTCTAGTCTTTTTTTTCCCAAGATTTGTTCTCTGTGGGGGATCAGCCATTTCCAGCTTCTTCAGAGACAAAACCTTTCTTTCCTTTAATCCTTTAGGGCTGCAGAAGTGACAAAGCAGCGGAAGATGGGAGTGAAAATCTGCGCCAGCTTTCGTGCAATTATTAAGCTCTAGTTCCATAAGTTTTACCCCAAAATGTACGGACAAGGCACAAACAGCCCTTCAGTATAAACTGTCTGTCCCACCTGGGTCAGGACAGGGGGTCGTGATGCACAGGCCAAGAAGAGTGTGGCTTGACTTTGAGCCAGGCTGCAGTTTCAGAGTTGGTAACTGAAATCTCATTTCACCGCAGGTGGGAGAATGTTGCATGGAAAGAGAGGAGACCCGGTGCACACCGAACACGAGTGTTCACTGCATGCCCACATGGAATTACAGCTGTCCTCTAAAATTATAGAGAGGATATTTGTTTGTGTTGCCTGAGCAGACAACATTTGCAGAGTAGACAACTCTTTTACAGTCACGGACATAGGCTAAAAAGGTGACTGCTTCAGGACATTGCTGTTGTGTGAAGCAAAGCGGTGGTAATGAGAATTGTTTTGCTTTTAATTAGAGCAGTCACTACTGGCAACCACTCCAGTTTTATCTAAGAAATCTTCAGCCAGTAACTACATCTTGATGAAAAGTAGATCCTCACTTTCGCTAGCTCTCCTTTTGAGCTGTTTTCAGGTAATTGCATTGCTCCCAATTGAGGGGTGGGAGGAAATCCAGGCAAACCATTGCTCAAGCTACAGCGGCCTGGAAGGCATTTTGGTGAACAGTTTTCCACCATGATTTGTGCTGCACCAGGCCAGACTGTTTTGCAGTGATGGACTGATTTTGGCTGGTATTTGACTGAGAAGGCAGGAGAATGGTGAAAAGCAAGGGCGTAGCTTTGGTTCTTATGGTACTGGTTGGGATGAAGGGACCCTCAGTGTCTGATCCACCACAGTGGATGTATGATAGAGGTGTCCATGCTAATTTAGCTCTATAGGAACAGTTCTGTTCAGGCTAATTTACCAGCCATGCGCTAGCTGGCAGCTTCTAGGACTTATATGAACAATGGTGCATGCACATATTCCATAGGAGAAAAAAACCCTCTGCTTTGTCTCAGGCATAACTAGTGACTTGACCTTGTTTTTTCCACATCATAGTGCTATACAGTATCTGAACACCATTCTAAAAAAACCACCAACCAACCAAACTGTTCTCGGCAAGAAGTTAAATGTTTAAAGGCATCCCCTGGTCTGCAATCATCCTAAATCAATATTGAAAGAGAGAAGTAATTCATTGAAAACACCATTCATTAATTAGAGTGTGGCCTGGACCACCACGGAATGGTCTCTGAAGACACAGCGCTATTTATATTTGGCTACTGAAGGATATGTGAAAAGGCTAGTGACAATTGTCGATGATGGTTCATAAGGAAGGCTGCTTGCTGGTGTAAATGCATTAATTACTGAGACAAATTTAGCTGGCTGGAACACTGCATAAACCAGCAAATGATCTGAAACTTATGTGGAATTAATTGCATTTGCCTTTGCAGATGTCTAGTTTCTGAGCACCAGAGCTTTCGAGCTAGCAGACACGAAGGCAGCCCTAAGAAGACCTGACTGCCTTCAAGTTCCTGCTGAGCCAGACAGCAGTAAGAGAGTTAATTTCTCCTGCAGCAGGTAAAATTCGACTGGGTGTCACCGTTGGAATTGCGTTTCCCACATATTACTCTTCTGTGAAGATGTATTGCAAATACTCATAGAACCAGAACAGTCAAGTTTACCCCAACTCAGACTACATGACCAGCGTGCCAAGAACTTGAAATCATTATGTGATATCTAGTAATACTTTATTACCATTGCAAAGTGGCTGCATCTCCCATGATCTCGCATCCCTCACCTTTGTCAGAATCAAAGTAGAGCATTCCTGTTCTGGTAAGTTTTCTGAGGCTTCTTCATGGTGTTGTGTTGTAGATGAAGCCTGCCATGATTTTTTTTTTTACCTAAAACTGTATATTGTGTTTGGTGGTGAACCTCTTTGTAAAATAATCATAGAATCATAGAATCATAGAATCGTTTAGGTTGGAAGAGATTAAGATCATCAAGTCCAACCACAAACCTAACACTGCCAAGTTCACCACTAAACCGTGTCCCTAAGCTCCGTATCTACACATATTCCTCCAGGGATGGTGACTCAACTACTTCCCTCGGCAGCCTGTTCCAGTGTTTGATAACCCTTTTGGTGAAGAAATTTTTCCGAATATCCAATCTAAACCTTCCCTGGTGCAATTTGAGGCCATTTCCTCTTGTCCTATCGCCTGTAACTTGGGAGAAGAGACCAACCCCCACCTCTCTACAACCTCCTTTCAGGCAGGTGTAGAGAGCGATAAGGTCTCCCCTCAGCCTCCTTTTCTCCAGACTAAACATCCCCAGTTCCCTCAGCCGCTCCTCATAGGGCTTGCGCTCTAGACCCTTCCCCAGCTTCATTGCCCTTCTTTGGACATGTTCCAGCACCATAATGACCCATGGCAGAAAAGTAAGGTTTAACATATGATCTGACTCTGAAATGAAAGAGGTAGCCATATACCTGATGTTAAAGCCCCATCTTTTTGGACTGGTGCAGAAGATGACATAGGGCTCACTTGTGGTAATGCTGTATTTGCAGTTACCCTCGCATAGATGTCGGAAATCAAGCACAGGGATTAACTCTACTGTCACTGATTGCCAGACGATTTAAGGTTTCCTGTGCTGTCCAAATTCTTTAACTAATGTGGCTTCAGCTGGTTAAGGAAGACAAACATGGAGCTCAATTCAGGAAAGTAGTTTAGCATTCATCTAATGCCAAGCACACAGGCGAACTGAATTTCAAGGGTCATGTCTAAATACCCTCCTGAACAGGAGACGGATAGCTTTGTATTCATCTAAACAGCTCTCTCCTTCATAGACAGTTTTTAAGTCAGACCCTTTTCTGTCAGATTCTTAGTGAGAGTTCCTGGGATTTCAGCTAAAGAGATACCACATAACCCACAGGGGAACATGCCCATCCGGCAGAGGACCTGTGTGAGGCTGCCTCTGCTGCTGTAGCTCTTTAGTAGAAACAGGCAGCTAATGCTTTGGTTGAGGAAGTTCTCAATTAAATTGAGATTGCTTGGGGAGGCTGGGGAGGCTGCCGTTGGGGGTCCTTAACAATGACCTCCAGGAACGGTGCAGGTCAAGCTGATCCCGTGTCAGAGCAGGATGACGGACCAGATGACTGCTGGAGGTCCTTTCCCAGGGATTTCATGTTCCCAGCAGAGCTGTAATTGCACGAATAAAAGGTCAAGCATTTTATACCTCATTGGGTGTGCCCTGTAATGGAAGAGCAATAGGTAACTGTTAAATCAGTTTTTATTGATAAAACACCAACTATCACTTAATATTTTAATCTGTAGGTATAGATTTCACCATAAGGTGGAAACCAATAGAGATAAATAACTCCTTTTTCAAGATGCAGTAGTCACTTTTCATTCTTATTTGTTCATGACCTGAATAATCTGACCTTTAGGATTGAATTGTAAAAAGCAGTTTCTTATACCCATAAATTTTGTGAAAAACACAGATCTGATAGAAGAGCTTTTATTTCCTTGTCAGATTGACAGTGTGCTCCCTCACACTAGCTGGTATTTTCAGATTGATTGCTCGGAGCAAGTTATACATTAAGGGAAGAAGAAAGAAAGAGAAGAACCTGGAGAGCCTGATACCACATGTCCTGTCACTGATACACGGGATCGCATTGTCAGGATAGACTGACCAAGCAAATCAAGAATTTATTTTGGAATTAAATGCACTGAGGTAGATGTTTTTAACAATCAGTGGTGATATGACTCAAGAAGTAATTTACTCCTTATTTCTGGAATTACTGGTGAATGACGTGCTTGTGATACACGCTGACTAAGTGTAGTCATGCTTCTCAGGGACAGGCAAATGACTGAGAAAACCCTCCCTGCTACACAGTTATTACTCAGCTCGCATTTACATGGGAGATAGGTCTGAGAAGAGTGACTACAGCTTTGCTGCAGGGAGGGAACTTGAATGCCAGCTACCAGTTGCAAAAGATGCAAAACTCCTGGAAACATTCCTCACTTTGCCTTTTGAAGACATTGAGCGACCAGGATGAAATTACTCCCAACCTGAGGGAGAGGGAGTGCAGCCACAGAGAGTGGCTTCTCCCCTCCCATCATCCTGGGTTCATTTTGCATGCTGGGCTCAGAAGTCCTCCTGGGTATTGAGTCCACATCAGTTTGTATGTGGGTCTGAGCCAATGCTCACCCAGCGTCCAAACCGATCGAACTGAACTCTCAAACAGGTGAAAGCTGCAGGTGAGCTCTGGAGCACAGCTGGAGATAAACCAGAGCTTGCTTTGTCCATTAAGGCACAGCTGAGAATGGCCTGTAGCTGCTGTGATGTCACGGGAGATACAAAGGGTGATGAAGGGCAGGAAATCTGTTCCTGAGGATGAGGAGGATGCCTCAACTCAGCCTGCTTGCAGAACTGTTGTGAACATGGCATTAGAGGCATCTCACCCACAGACACATGGGGACAGCTGCAGAGCATGAAGTTTATCTCAGCTGCATCCTTGCCATCTTCTTAGTGATTTAGGGACATCTCTTGAGGAAAGGAAAGGTGAGGTCATTAGGTGAGTCAGGAAAAGGCTATGATCGAGTGGATCCAGTGTGTGAGCACAAAGCATCACTGTCTGTGACTGGTGAGCTTCCTCCTTTCTTGGAATAGCACTTGAGAGATGAATGAAGTGATTTCCACCCCCTCTCACTTCTGGTGGGCTGACCTCAGAAGGGAGTGGTAGAGAAACCAGCTATTTAAATGGATCAAAATCGTAACTGGGAAACATCCTGAAAGGGTTACTGGGGAGGGGACAGGGAAACACCCAGGACATTCAGAACCAGCTAGCCAGTGAACTTGGAAAAGAAACAGCAAAGCAAAGCGGTCTCTCCTCCTCTAATCAAGAGAAATAAAGAATTGAAATACCCCCTGGAACTGATGGAAAATCAGGTCAGGAACAGAAATATTCATGCATTCACTCTACTGGAGGGTAAAGAATTTCCAAACCCAATTTCTTTTGTGGAAACCTGGCTCCCTAAGGCTCTGAACGAGATGCAGAGAATGTCCCACCGCATGTGGTGTGCTGGTTCAGGATCCCTGCCAGGGCAATCACTCCCAATAACAAGCAAAGCAAAACCGAGCTGCCAAGTTTCAAATGTTCATGGGAGAGGGAGGCTTATGACTGTAGAGAGCGCAATGAGGAAGCAGGAGTTCATTTACTTCCAAATCAGCCTGAGTGTCCACACTTGATGTGCTGTTGCCTCAGATAACATGGGTTCAAGACCAGCTTCTTGTTGTTCTAGGAGCTACTCCGATATAAAGCCCAAGGAAAGTACACCTAAAATATAAGACAAGAGAGAGCAGATGGATACACCACGGTAGATGAAACTCATGGAAACAGGAGACCATCTGGGGCATAGTGGGATGTGATACCTCAGTGCTTGTGGAGTCCAGGAGCAGACATGAGGATCTTCTATGGAGGACAGCTTTCAAGTCTATGCAATATATGTCCTTTCCTTGATCCCAAATGCTCTCTCTCTTTCAGACTTTTTACTTCCCAGGACTTCCCTCCCCCTATCCCTTCTTTTTTTCATGATTATCTTTTTCCTGCCAGTCTTCTGGCTGATGCCATCTTATGTTGGGAATAGTCTTGGTTCAAGTGTGAGGTTGTGCTGGAGATCTCCTCAGTCCCTTCCAAACAGCATCACTGTGATGCTGGGGGAGTGCCAAGCTCTGCTCAGTCCCAGAATTGCCCTCTGGATGTGAGACCTCATGATGGTTTCAGTGATTTTCTCCAGTGACAGCTGTTGGTGGCTTTCAACTCCTCACTCCCTCTAACCAGCTCATTGCAATATATTGGAACAGGCACCCAAACAGTCTGATACATCTGCCCTCTGCCACCTCTTTTGAAACACATTTTTGGGTGATACTGTCTCTTCCTCCCTATTCTAGCCTCACTCCTGTGTCAAGTATGCAGAAAGAAAAGAGAAGAAAACTTTCCTGTCTGTGCTTTGTGTCAGCCTGCAAGGTGAGTCTAGGATTATTTACAAAGTTGTATAAAATACCCCAAAATATTTTAGGTACAACATCTGCATTTTAATTTTAAACATATATCTATATGTAAAAGAAAAAAATATCGTTGGCTTTCTGCTATCTGCAGGCTTTGTGCTAAAGAGCCTCTGTGTCAGGGACATCTGAGCTGCTGAGGCAACTGGAGTGGTATTTATGTTTTGACAGCGTGGAAGTACCTCAGCCCTTGTTAAACCTGACTGAGCATTTGCTTTATCAGCCAAGGTTCTCTTTGTAACGTCAACGGCTTTTCTAGTTCCCCCTTCAATGTAAGACTCTCCTCGTCTTGATGTCTTCCTCCTGATGTGATGAATCACTCCGTGAAGTTGCCAACCTCTCTCCGGTGAATACAGGGGCACTCAGGCCACCTCGGAGGTGCTGAACTGGGCGGGGAGAATTTATGAACGCATGCACACATGGGCTTCCGTGCCCCGGGAAATTAAAAAAGGATAGCAGCGAACACTGAGCAGCACTGCTGTCGCCAGCACCTGGCAAACATCACTTGTTTACAGCTCGAGAGCTCACGTAGCGCATGTTCCAAGCAGGCAGGTCTGGGCAGGAGCAGGGAGAGGTCTCCACAGCCCCATCGCACCCAAGCCAGACCAAGCCATGACTCAGGGAGCAAACACAGATGAGCACTGAAGCCTTGACTGGCCTTCCTGCAGTAACACCTGAAACTTCTGTTTGCTTCCCAAGGGGATTTAGCAGTGAGGGAATAACCAGACAAGGCCAGATAATGTTTGCCTCCTTTTGATATAAATATACTTCCAGAACAACCTCCTTCAATGCTGACATTCCCACAAAAGGGAAACAATAAACAAACTAAGTTATCGTAGGACAGTCAGTAAATAATAATAGCATCAACAGTAATAATAATAATAACAATCCTTTCAACTAATCCTTTATTTTCTTTTGTAAATGGGGCTGCTTTGACCTGACAGAAGCATGCAACAGGGAGTGATGCCGAGTCATCAAAGGAAATGGCAGCTCTTATATTTCCCTGCATCTCCCTCCTCTGGTGTCCCATCAGCATTTTGTGAGGCCAGTGCAGGAAACATAAGGGGGAGGCTCTGAAGAAATCCCTCTGATCTTATGGCCCAACTTATTATTTTGAAAGTGAATCCGGCCCCTAGGAATTGAGGGTGCTCTCTGTGACAAGCAATTTCTGCCTACTTTTGTATTCAGGACATGCTGTATAAACTTAGAGTGCTCCTCTGGTAGAAATGCTCAAAGATGCCTATCACGTGGGCAAAGACACACAGAAATGACCCCATGGTCCAGTTTATGTCAGTATTGTCATACAGAGGCAAAAACTCCCTGCCCTCCCAAAAGGCACTGCTTGAAAAATGCAATCCTTCAGGATGACATTGTATTATCTAAGTTCCTCTTACTGCCCTTTGTGCATTAATTGCTACATGATGTGAAAAGGAAAAACAGGGGAAAAAAGGAAAATCTTTTACCATTTCTTGCTTTAGACATTTAGCATAATTTCTTATTACTTTGTGCAGAAGTTCTGCATAAAATTGCC
Source organism: Phoenicopterus ruber ruber (assembly GCA_009819775.1). Taxonomy (NCBI): domain Eukaryota; kingdom Metazoa; phylum Chordata; class Aves; order Phoenicopteriformes; family Phoenicopteridae; genus Phoenicopterus; species Phoenicopterus ruber. The sequence goes on from CM020219.1 coordinate 9,709,501, forward strand.
GAGCCTCCAGACACTGTGCATTACAGGTGGTGTAAATGTTAGAGAGTCCACCTGAGAGCCCTGACTGTTTTCATCGGGATAAATACAGGTGGAAGAATCGTTTGTGATGAATATCATTCAACAAAACGCATCTTCCATTTGTGAATTGTCCGTGAAGAGATTGTAATTTTCTTGAGCTGTTTGCTGAATCACTTCTGGAAATCATTCTTCACCAGCAGCTTCTTGGAGCGCAATTTGCTGGGAGCATTTCATATTCAAAGTTTGCAACTTGAGCTGTTTTTATGAGGTGTGTCAGTTCCCTGGTAGGATCTGTTCCCTGGCTGGATGAGTGTAACTCCTGAAGTTCAAATTTTTGTTCTGAGTAATCCTAGTTATGAATACGAATTTTGAAACTTTGCAAAGGTGTCCTGAAATGTTTGTTTGAAATCTGCTTGAAATAGATTTGCTTTTTCGCAAATATTGGTAAAACATGGAAAGCAAAACCAGCAAGTCGGAGGCAAATTCATTACAGCATTCAAATGAACATCATGGCAGCTCTAAGCTCCTGTGATCAGGTTCTATGCTTTTGGCGTGACGGATGATTCGCAACCAGTGGCATATCGTCTTGGGTCTAACAGTTTTGGGTAAATGGTATTATTGAAAACATAAGGATAAAAGAAAACCTGTCAGAGGTCAGGCGTAAGCAGAAAATGTTAACGTTCATGACGAGCGGGTGCTTCATATGACTTATTCAGAATTATGGAGTACTTGACCCTGATCTTGCTCAAACACAGCCGTTCTGCTGACTTGGGCAGAGCCTTTCCTGGTGTCCTTCATCTCTGCCAGCAGCAAATTCATTTCTAAACTTACCTCAGCTGAAAGAGCTGACAGGCAAGAGATTAGCTGGAAATAAGGTCATCTGGGAAGAACACCCTGCCCCTAAATTCTCTGAGAGAGACTGTTCAAACCTGAGGCTGCAATGGAGGCCCTAATGGTGCATAAAAACAGGAGAAGGTTCATAGGAGAAGGTTCATGTTTCTGTTGGCAGTGTTGTATAAAGTTGTTCCAAAATGGGTTATATTGCCAAGGATTGTTTTTGTTCAGGCTGGGCTTGGCTTTTCCTCTTCACGTCCTCACGATGACGGCTTGTGTTGAAGGTGAGGGAGGGTGGGGTGTGTGGGAATCAGTCGGAGGATTGTTTTCTCCTCGCAGCTCCTTGGTGCTGCTCCAAGCTGTGCAGTGCTTTGGAGGAGAAATGTCCCTGAAGAGCCGAGGCGGGAAACTAGGGGCCAGGATGGTCTCCACACAGACAACACAGGCCTCTCCTCTTTCCCTCCCAGCACCAGATGCAAATGGCTGCCTACAAAAACGTGCCTTTTATGGTGAGACAGCTGAAGGAAAGCAGCTGAAAATGAGACTCACGGGTTTATTGAACCGGAAAGAAAACAAAGCCTTTTAATACTTGCCTCGGTGCTCTTCCAGTCATGGAGAGAGGGAAGGCCTTATCTTTTGGTCACAAAAGAAGTATTGACAAGGCCTCAAATAATCCCAGCAAAATCTGTTCAAATAAAAGTTAGCACAGCAGAAAGCTGTGAAAATTAAAGAGTTCACACAGTCTCTGAGTCAATCAGGAGCTAGCGCTCCCTGAGAGCCCAGCGCCTCTCCAAATCAACCTAACGAGGACAAGACACCACTGGCATCTCTCATCCACCTGGAGATGGCCAGAAATGAGCCCGGCACCTTTCCAGAAGGAGCACGCTAAGAGCATGGAGCTGTTAACGGAAAATCCTCAATTATAGGTGATCAGGATAGTGCCCGGAGCTCCTACTAGTGGATGCACTGTCGGTCTTCCTGAAACCAAAGGTCTGTAGTTAAAAAGGCAGACAAATGAACTACTTCAGCCCAGTAATGATTTCATAAATGCACGTGTCTGAGTAATGATTCCCTGTATTATGCCTTCCTCCCACTCGTATTAAGCCATCACGCCTGGATAATCTAACACTTTGAATTAAGCCCTCCTGGTTTACCCGTTCTATGCCAAGAAATTCTGCTAGTGTTCAGCAAATCGCTGACCCCTATCAAGTCTTTACAAGTACAAAATCATTCACTTTATTTATATAAGTCATCCTACAGGCCAGATTTATAGGGCAGACAAAGTAAATGCACCTGTGTTGATGCCATGGTAATTTCCTTGTGTTATGTCAGGGGGAGTCTGCTCAAAGACGGCGACTTTCATGGTGCAGCTTGAACGGGGTTTGGCTACAGAACAGTCCAGCTGGCCAGCAAGCAGGGGTGAGCAGGAGCAAGATTGGATCTGAGAGTGGCTTTTGTGGTTCTTCTATTCCTAATAACATATATTAATTAAAAAAAAAAAAAAGACAGAAAGAAAAAAGGTCTATTTTGAAGAAGAGGAGAAAAACCCACTCATTGGCTGCATGAGGATTAACAAGGTAGTTTACCATAATATTAGAGGGGAGGAAGTCTTTTTATGGAAAGTACTGTGGGGAAGATGATTGTTTTTGCTTGCAGTTGTTTTCCCTGCCTTCCTGATGTTCTTTTTTTTTTTTTCAGTTGCGTAGAACAGGCTCAGAAAGTGGTACAAATCATATTATTTGTTAATGTGCCAGCCTGGTGAGTGGAGAATTTTTAGCGGTCTGCAAAGAGAACAAGCACAATTCCTGTTATTTGTTAATCACTTCTGTGTGCATAACTTTCAAAGACTGTTTTAAATATTTATCCTTCTTTTTCTCCAAGGATTTGTGCTTCTTACATTTAATTCCTTCCTGAGCCCAAACCTGGGGGCCATATAGAAGATAACACTCACAAGGAATGATTTAAGGTCTTCAACTTTCTATTTGAAATCCGGAAAAGAATCTCAAGGAGTTCTCCATCATGGTGAAGGAAAAAAATATGTTTTGTTTAAATAAGCAGCTTCACACAAATTCACCTTTTAGCATTACTAAGAGGAAGCGTCACTCCATGGCAAGTTACAACAGTGCTGTCTGCAAGGGAATGGATCCGTCACAGAATAAGCCCTGGCTTGTCACAAACTTTTGGTGAACCAATAAGTGGCTGGTCTCAATGCATTGTATTGCAGCTATTATGCAAATCTATCAATAAACAGACAACGCGGCTTGCTTGGTTCTTAGTCACCTCGTATGTCTGCCCAGGAGATAGGAAACGGCTTAATTAAATTAACTACAGTCAGACTTCGACTCCTTTATTTTTTTCCTTCCTGGTATGACATTAACTGCTTGCGATATTGTCAAGTTACTTTCAGTTTTTACATGGTGTAAAGGACCATTAAGTGAGTCATTCTGCATCGATACAGGCAGACAGCGTGTGCTCCGTGTCAAAGCCCTAGGGAGATTTTGGGTCCCGCTGAACCCTGAGTAGAAGTCCCTGGATGGAGTATGATCGCATGGGGATGTTTCTGTATGGGGTGAATCATCAAAAAGCATTCAAATACTACAATGATTTTTTGTTGTTTATTGAAAGCACTTCGTTCAGCTTGATAAAGTGGAGGGTGTAAAATGGTTACTTTTCCCTGTGCAAATAGCTTTGGTTATTTGTCGTGATATTTGTGTGTCCTTAATTTCCCACAAGTGTTGTATGTGGGATGGAAGTTTTCATTTATCATTTGATAAGGCTTTGTTTTAAAATGCACACCATCCAATCAGGGAGGATAAGCCTAGTGACTGAAGTCACCAATTACAAAATCTGTATACTGAATATGTAAAGGTTACAGCTTGCAAACAACCAGATGACGACAAAATATTGTGTGGTACTAATCACTAATCATAGCCTGCTTAAGAATGACATTTCCAAGAATCAGGATCCATTTGCCAATGATTCACTAGCTGTAGAAAGAACTAAATTCATAGCATGTATTATTTGAAGTGAGTGTTTTGATCAGTTCAGCAGGTATCAAAAGCTGCTTCCCATTGGCTACAGAGGAAGGAAGAAATCAAAGTCACCTACGTTTTTCACATAACTTGTTTTTTTCAGTTAAATACTGACATCGAAAGTTTGTCAGACTGAGACAGAGCCTTCTTTCTAGCCCTGTGTTGTGTACAGTGAAATGCTGGCCCCACTGAATTTGGTGACAAAATTCCCATTCATTTAACCTCACGTCAGAGGATTGATTTTTATTGACACACTGGGGAGCAATTAATTATTTACCCATCAGCCTGAGAGAGCATTTCAAAAGGATTTATTTAAGGTGCTGTTCTTTAAGAATCAGTTATCTTGAGGCATGTGATACCTTATACAGTTCACTGTGCTTAAATACCTTCCACTCAATTAGCTCATGTTTTTATTCAAGAGAAGAGATGGATAGGTCTCTTCAGCTGGCAACGCTTTCAGAGTGAGTCAGGCCAAAGGGAAGCTAATTAGAGGGAAGCGAGAAAAATGTGGAAATTACTGTTTGCAGAGGGCACTGTAGAGAGGAAACTTTGTTGTGAGCAGCTCGCTCTCACATTAAACATGCTGAAGCTGTACTCTTCTGACCATAAGATTAATGATGCCAAGCCAAACGTTATACCCGTGTCTCAAGGGTCACAAGCAAACTTCTTCTTTTATCATCTGTTTCTCATTTTGCCGGCCACTAAGGTATTTACTTAGGAATTAGTATATACCCAGGTTTAACTAGATTAAACTAAAAACATGCCACTGTTTACTGGATACATCTACTCTCATTAGTATAACTTGTTGCTGTTGGCATGAAGCAGTTTAATTAAAATGACAGCATCGTTTTCTGTGGAATCAGTGCCTGGTCCCAGTGGGGCTCCTCAGACAGATGTGAACAACCGCTGTCTACCATGGTGGTTGCAGAAAGGAGCCAGGACTTCCCGCTCCCTTCACCCCTTCAGATGGTCCCTCCTGGAAAGGAGAAGAAGAGTGCAGCGCTTTCACTTACATTAGACCTGTCTTATTTTTTTTTTTCTTCCCCGGTTATTCTTTACTTAGTTTAGACCACCTCATCCCATTAATGCCTATGAACATTGTGTATTTATTATTGACTTAGGTGTGGGATGCATGGGTTGGGGAGCTACCAAAACCAGATAGAGGCCCTGGGATGATGCAGGTACCGACTCCATAAGGAATGAAGCTGCATCTGCTGAATACTGAAGGAAAGTCCGGAGGCACCATCTCCCCTGCTACGCATGTGGCTGTCATAGAGCAGTTTCTCGGTAATGCCAGTGCCCCAAAACTGAGATGGGTTCCAGAAAATCCTGTGATTGCCTTGAAAGTTATGAAAAAGTAAATTAACAGGGTCATTTGCCTTCTGTTCTCTGAGTTTTGAGATGATACTTGGCAAACGTATTCAAGGATTTTTTCCTGCAATGACATAGGTTAGAAAGTGAGCTGGATCAGGAAACCACTCTGGCATGTGAAAGATGTAAGTCAAAACCCGGTGGCCAGGCCACTTCTCTGGGATTTTGAGCAGGGAGCAGGATTTGGCACATGCCCATCCTAACCAGCTTCCCTAGCTGGGAGTCAGTGTTTTCCTGTTTTCCATAGGCAACGCATGCCAGCACCAAAATATAAGCATCTGAATTACAGTTGTGGTTGCCCAAAGCTCCCCAGGATAGTCAGCGGAGAGGGAAAGGTTTCTTCAGGGAGTCATTGGAAGAGAAGACCTTGGGGATCACCCCCCAGCACCTTTTCTTGCTATAAATTTCCTAAATAATATAAATATTCCATTTTAACAGGAGGGTGACTCAGTTTTCTAATGGCATGGGAGGTAGTGGAAGATCCAAGTCCTGCAGTGTCTGACTGACAGCGTAATTTCTGCACCTCTCTCTCAGCTCCATCTTGGACTAGTCGCTCGATGAAATGACACCGCTTCAAAGGGAAAGATGCTGCCATCTCTTAACCGCTTTTGGTCTGGGAGAAAAGGAAAACCAGCCACCTACTCCTCGCATAGCAAGTGGAGTAGTGTGGTTAAAGCATTTAATAACACAAGGCTTGTGGTGAAATCCGAGTCCTCTGCTTTCCGTTCTTCCGGAGGCAAAAAGCACAGTTATGTAGCTGAGTGTTTCCTGAGGTGCTTTCAGCGAGGTGCCCGTCCTGCCCAGGCTCACTGGGGCGGGCGCCAGCAGGGGCCCGTCCCTGGGGCGCCGGGGGCCGGAGGCCTGTGCTGTGCAAGCACGTGGGGATGCAGGTCTTCTCCCAGAGGACTGGGGTGCCCATCTGAGATGGAGAAACTTTCTGTTTCATGGTGGCTGAACAGCTACTGAAGCACTTTTGGCTATCTGGCCATCAAAATACAGTAGAGGTTGACCTAGAAAGAGTGGAAAAATGTCCTGGTGATGATGAGCTATATGAAGCAGTGGGGCTGAAGGTGCCTCTTCTCCCTCCTAAACAGACAAAAGCAAGAAAACGGAGATGGTGACAGACATATGGACCACTGCTTGGAGTCTCAAGGTAGGCCCCTAGTAGATCTAGAGGAAAAATAAGCAGCCCTTGATGGCTTCACAGGTCCAGATGAAGCCGTCCCTCACTTGCCTGTTCGAACCAATGGTGTGTTTTACCTGTTTTTTGTTTCTAAGAAGCTTCCTCACTACCTCCTCCTTGGTTAGCAGCATGGATGAGCTGTGAAGGGGAGCCAGAGAGCAGTCTGCAATGAGGATGTGTTTGTATGGATGAACACACTTTTCACGTATAAATGTAATAAAGGGAAAATGCTACATAAATTCACTTGCTGACTCTTTTGCTCCAGTGTCATGGCCCAAGAACAATCACCCAAAGTCATCCATGTGTGAAAATTGTAATATTGGAAAAGGCTCCTGTGTTTGCTATTTGTGATATTTCTTTAAAATGACTTTCCTCTGTAAGTGGATACAGAAATAACTCTTCAGATTATGGATCGGAGCAGGGAGTTGTATTTGTTTCGTGGTGTAGCCGCATTGATTGGCATCCCCCCGCTCAGTAGAAATGTTTTTAAACAGCCAGAACAACAAATACTGCTGCAAAACCTACATGGGTTACATTGAGAGCATTCAAATGTAAAAGGAACTCAGTGTTTCAGGAGCCAAAACATGATTATTTTTAAATGGCTGTGGTTAGGAATGGTTATTATTTAATGTTTGAACATAGCAGCACCTACTGGCTCCAGCCAGAAGTCAGAACTTCACCACAGTAGGTGTAAAAGGTAGTAAAAAAGAGGCTTCCTCCTCCCTGAGAGGCCCAAGTCTGGGCAGAAGGCAACAGGCAGAGTGTTTGGACACCACCAGCACAAAGGAGGAGCAGGAGGGGATGGGAAGACTGGTCCGACCCCCCCGGTTAGCTCCAGCCGTGCTGGGCTGGCCCTGCCGTGTTGGGCAGGCTGAGGAGGCTGACGGTGGGGAGGCGGCTGGTGGTAACGCACTGCGCCTGTTCCTGGGAAGGCAGCAAACTGGGCGGGAGGACGACGAAAGCTGGGGGTGTGGTGGGAGCTGGAGGGGTGTCAATGCCTCAGTGGCACGCCACAGTTTGTAAGAGAGGAAGGTGAGGAGGATGTGTGGGATGCCGTGGGAGAAAGGGAGTCACTGGTTAGGAGTGAGATGAGGCCCTAAGGGATACGATTTAGTGGGGGACTTGGTAGTGCTAGGTTAATGGTTGGACCCGATGATCTTGGAGGTCTCTTCCAACCAGAACAATTCTATGATTCTATGATTCTATGAGTACAGTGCGCGATAATGGGATGGGCAGAGGTGGCTGGAGAGTGGCAATGGCATTTTCTCATCCAAATGTACTGATTCAGAGGAAAAAATCAGTGACTTTTTTTTTTTTTTTTTTTTAATAGGAAGATCTTTCCAGAAAGCCCACTTTGGAAAAAACTAAAGCTAAGCTGTTTGGCTTGGCAGTTACCAAGCTAAGACAGTTGTGCCAATTTTACATCCTGCCTGCAGGACACAGGATACCCTGGCAGCATCCTTTCCCACCCAGCCCTGCCAGAAAAAGGCATGACGTGGAAGTGGGCATTGGTGCCCCTCCTGTTCTTCCCCATCCTCGCTTCCCGAGATCCAGACCTCTACCCCTGCCCCCCTGAAACCAGGATTTGCAGAGAGATCTGTGCTGTTGTGGAGGCAGAGGCAGGTGCAAAACTTCTTCCACACTTTTCCCTGAACTTGGCTGCAAATCCTTCCATTCTCTGGAAAGCTGTTGGCCATTCATCTTCCCTCTCCCTAGGGAACAACATTGAACCTTCCACGATAATTTGATTTTTTTTCTCCAAATAGAAAATGGAAATTATTTACAAAACTGATTTTCTTCCACACAGATTTTAGTTTTCTTCCACAAGAACATTTTTTGCTTAGAGTACCATTCTCATGGAAAACTTTGTGGCCCTAGTGGTAAAAGTGCAGTCAAGAAAATTATTTTTGCAGCCGTATTTTAAATATGTAAGGTCAAGAAGAGCTTTGTCTAGGCAAGGAATCAGGGAAAACAAAAAGTAGTTAAAATCTGTATTCAATTCCATTTTAAGATCTCTCTTTTAGAGCTGTCTCTGTATAATGGCTCAGAAATGTCCAGGGAAGTTCTGTCATTTCTGGTTTCCATCTCAGGCTGAAACTGAAACAAGCAAACAGTCTTACAAGAAATCTTGTTCTCATGAAGAGATTTACAATTTCCTATGTTTTCATCCTCATGAGGTTTAGATAAAACATCCAGATTTTTCCTTTTTTAAACTGAAGCTAGACTCAAAACCTGCTGAGGTTTCCCCATCACTAATTAGAGCATGTATGTGAAATTATTTGCTGTGAAGGTGAAGCATGGTGTTAAACTAAAATCAGATACATCAAGAACAACTCTCTCCTGCCTTGGCAAGTGTATGGGGTTGGTGCTCTGAAGGATAGTTTTCATTTTGTCACACTATTTTCCTAGATGATACAAAAGGGTGCAACAGAAGGAGGGTTGTGGGTTTTTTTGAAAAACAGTTGAATTCTAACTTGGAAAAAAAAAAGATCTAATTTTCTGTTTCATCATTTCATTTAATTCTCCCTGCACACACAGGGAAAGACAGGCTATTTTTCCTCTCTCCTGCAAGGAGAGATGCCAGGTAAGGAGAGCTGTTATTAGCACGTTGCTGGCAGGAGGCAGCGTGGTGTGGAGCTTGATTGCTGTCCCGGGAGTGGAGGGGGTGTGTGTGGGGGGGTGTGTGTGCACTGGGCTCGTTCCCTACCACCCTGGCGAGCCCTCCTTGGGCACCAATAGGGGTTTCTTGGTTGTAGTAGGAGCTACAACGCCTTGCCCAGTTGGACTTACCCTTCTTCCTTTAACCAAACGTGTTTTCCTTGCAGGAACTGAACGCAAAGGTCTGTATCACTGAGAGCTGGTAGAGATGCTCCAGAGATGAAACACCACAGTCCTTGCTTGACAGCCATCCCTGTTTTACTAAAAACCACACTATAACATTCATTGACTGCATGTACGGTTTGCCTGAGAGAAAGCCCAGCATCAACGCAGTACGGCCACCCTGAAACCAGCCACTTGCAAATCGAGGTAGGCACCTTGTTCTCTGTCGGCTGCCTGCAAGCTGTACGCAGCAAGCACAAGCAATATTGCTGAGCTCCTTCTGAAACACTGAACGTCATGTCTCCGTGCTGAGAGTTGGGTTGGCTGGTCCCTTGACCATGAGCCACTTAAGATTTATTAATGTACAACAGAACATCTTCTTCAAAGTTATGGCTGATGGTTTGCTGTCTTGGCGATTTTTTTTAACTTTGCAAAATGTGGTTGTTTGGGTTTTTTACTTCTTAATGGCAAGAAAGCTTCCTGAGTAGCAATATCTGGTAGCTGTGAGTTCATGCTGAGCTACTTCAAATTAAAAATAGGTAAGAGTGTTTAAACACAGAAAAATCTTACAACAGCAAAGACTTTTCAACCCTCACCTTTTTAAAATTGCTACTGGATGGGGTCAGGTAGAGTTGCTGAAGTGTTTGGTCTGGAATGAACAAAAATGAAATTTTGGAAGGCTGAAGTATTTGTACTTTTAAAATCTGTGAATGTTACATGGGAAAAACTGTCTGGCTTTTCTGTGTGCTGCCAACATCATTAGCGTCTGAAAATGGCAAAAGAAATGCTCAGTCTAAAAATGTCATAAGAGAAGTAGACCCAAATCACTTTGTGATTATTATTTTTAGGGTGGCAATTAAAAAAAAAACAAACAAAAAAACCCCGACAAAACCAACACCTCCTTTCCCTCCAAGAATCTGTGAGCTAAATTCCTCTGAAATTGGCAAATATTTGATCCCAGTGACACAAATTATTGTAAGCTTGGAATGATATCAATTACTCTCCATTACTACCCGAGGACTTGCCGCTATAGTGGTTAATAAGCCAAATCCTAAGGTGCCCTTTATTTTTGTGGGTAAGGTCAAAAGCAATTAAGGATCTGTGGTGAAAGCAGCACTCGTGCAATATCGGTGGGGTTTTTTGTAAATCGGGGTCACGTTGTTCAGGCACTGCTGGATTTGATCAGAAGATGGGCTCTGCCCAGCGCTACCCAGGCTCAGAGGTCTATGGAAAACTGGCCCTCCCCTGACCCCGTCTGCACTGCGGAGCTGTAACTCATGACTGCGGCTCACCAAGGAGTACTCCTCTTGCAAACCTTGCCATTTTTTCCTAAACTCTCAGTAATTTTACAAAATCCTTTTCGCAGTGGATATCAAACTGCTCACTGAAAACTGGACCATCAAGAGATGGTATCTGATGTCAACAAAGTTAACTTTCTCAGACACACTTGTCCTGAGGAAGACAGCATCAAGTTTCTTTATGACCGGACTTATTTTCCATAAACTCATCTTGATTGCATTAATTATGCTGCAATCTGTTAATTATTTCCTGATTTTCTCCCATATCAGATTTTGCGTGCAGTCAATTCCAGATGAACCAACTGATAGTTATGCAGGTTTTTGTCAGCAGCCTCTTTCTACACTGGCACAATAGCATCTCCCAGGCTTCGTGACTCCTCTAATTTTCCAAGAGCTGTTATAAATTGAGGTCAGTGGCTCAGAAAGCTGCTCCACACATTTTCTTAGAAAGCTGTGATCTGCATTGTCTTGGCCTGCAGGCAAGCTTGAGAAAATTGTCTTCACATGCAAACCCCTCCACCTGGGACTCCCTGCCACCAACTTTGGCTATCTAAACACCAACATCTAGCCACAGCTTGTGAGGTTGGCTCTCTCCAAAGTCAGTGGAGAGCAGGAAACACTGCCAGAGGTGGTTCTTGCCATCCCAGGGGAGCAGAGGCCTCTGCAGATGCCTATCTGTCCCTACTAATGAAAGAAAAAGTCCAGTTGACTCAGAGTATGTGGTTGCTTGTGGAGTTTTTTTATGTGCAAGAGGTAGGACATGTCTTGACCTTGTGCTCCACATCCCGTAGGCTGCACCCAGAGGATTTGTGTTTCCCACCCTGTGACTGAGACAGTCACCAGATCATGACCCTTTCTTGGAGATTTCTTTCTCAGATATGTTCTTACATGACTCACCATGTCCTGCCAGCTGTCTGTAGCACTAGTTGCTGATATTAACACCTTCCAGCACTGATTTCAGTTCCTCTAAAGCTAGATTTTGCTTCATCACCATTTTTCTTTATTTCTTTTATAAACCCACTTTAGTTAAACCCAGAGCTTCTCAGCCTGTAGAAGGCTTCTGTATAGGTTTCTGTCTGGTAGCGCACACACAAGTGCCTAGAGAGACGTGTATCTGAGTGTGCTGGAGATGTCTGTTTTAAGAAATAACAGAAAACAGTGATTCCCAGCACTTTTCCTATGAGCACAGTATTGTTCCCCTGTATATAACCACACTAAGCAGTCCGTGCTGTGGTCAGACGAGGTCTCCCTTGCCCATCTCAGCCTGTCCTTGCCAGTCCCAAAGGAAGTTCTCCAGAGAAAGTGGCCTTTTGTCTCCTCCCGGACTGGCTAGTTTGCATAATCTGGTTAAATAAAACAAATACACATGCACAGAGAATTGTGGGGGAAAATGGTAGTATGAGTACGGCTGAGGGGTCTGTCTAATCTGACAACAATATAATAAATTGTTTATTTGTGTACACTGGAACAGCTCCTTGGGACTGAGGTCTATTCCTGTTTCCCAACAACACTGTCATTAAAACAATGGGCACTGTAATTACTGTGATAAAAAGGCATTATTGCTTCAGTTCTTCATCTGGCCCCTGTGCAGAAGGAAGAGGTTTTCTTTATAATCTCCCCGCAGAAGGAGCACAGGGACCAGAAGGCTCCTTCTCCCACTGGCTCTGCCTGTACAAAAGATTTCTCCACACCGGAGACTGCAGTGTGAGAGCCTTTGTCTTAAATGAAAGGGCATAACACAGGCCTTCTGCCAGCACTGGCTACGAATGAAAGCAGAGCCTTTATGTACCAGCTAACTGCTGAACTGCAGACAATACTGTAAAATCTGTACTCCTCGATTACCTCAGCTGCCTTCGCATCGCCGGAGTGCTGCCGAGCCTTAAAAAGAGGCAGGCTGCGGGCGCCAGGCTGGAGCTTCACAAAGTCTGTGTCAGTAGGAGAGCAGAAAATCTGCTTGCCCAGCACAGCCACCCTGGTGAGAATGAGGAGGGTGGGTCGGGTGGGAGATATGATTAATACCTCGAAAACAGTTGCTCCAGCTATTTCTGCAGCTGGGCCATTTCATCCTAGCAAACTGCATTTTAGCTTCTCTTCAGTTTCTTTTAAAACCTGCTAGTTTGGCAGATCGCTCGTTTGCTATGAGCTTGCTGCTCAGCTCTTGTAATACCAGGCTCTGCAGGAGATAGCACAGAGGTGAGCATTTTTGCACTGGCCTTCATGAAAAACTGTTTCAACCGAGCCCAAGAGCTCATAGAAAATCTGTGAACAAGGCCCGGAGAGCCAAAATACCAGCTAGTTTTGGCCAACATCTCTCCATTGCCTTCAGCAGAGCTCCATCGCCTGTTGCCCCTGAGAAGTTGGGCTGCAGTCCTTTGCGTGCTTCAAAGTGCTCAAGCAGTTGCTTAAATCTTCCAGGCTGCTTAAACAGGGACAGCCTGGCTGCTGCAATTTTAGCTTCCATAAAGCACCTGCCTTAGGGCTCTTACATCGTGAAGTACCGACTCCGTCCGGGACAGAGGGAACTGTTCTCCCTGGCTGTAGTGGTCACTGAGAAGAGGGCACGCCAGCAGCAAAATACTCCCCGGCTGTCTGCTGTGAGTGACTGCTGGCCGGTGGGGGGGGCACGCACGTCCTCGTCTGATGAGAATTGCAAAAGAATATCAATAAGGTGCTGAGACGACCACTGCTATTGCCAACACCCTCTTTTAGAAAAATATTTACCCTGTTGCAAGCAGAACTGATGTAAATTGAACGTGTCAGGCTGAGTAGAAACACCTACCCCCTCCCCGGAGCTGCTCTCCCCTCGTTTGACAAGGTACAAACAGAAAGCCCGTTCACATGTGAGCGGAGAGTACCAAACATTGCATCAAAAAGCAGAAGCCATCCTGTTACAATCTGCTGCTTGTCAGGATTTGACAGCGTTGTGAAATATAAATGATCTCTGAGATAGCAACGCCTGCCTCAGTCACCGGTAAACAACTCCCCTCATTAAAGACATGCTTTAGAAATGACAGCACCAAATTATGTTAATATTTTTATGAAGCGCTCTCCAGCCAGAGATCCTAAAGCAAGGTTCGCCATTCATTTGCCAAAAACCATTTCTTTGCAAGCAGAGGCAAAGTGGCCCCGCAGTTGAAAAACTGATGCCATTAAACAGGCTCCAATTGGGACAAAAATGGACCTGTTCGGATGTAAGAGAAGGGACTGTGAATGAGGAGATGGATTTTTCTAAGGCTCCTTTTTTCCTTAGAATATCATCTGTAACCTTTTTTGACCCATAGATTGTCTTCGGTTCTGAGTTTGTTCAATGCCTAATTCAATATCCTTAGCCATGACAGTAACTCATAGGTCCTATCCTGCAATACATTCTTGCTAATGATTATAAATGGCTAGATCTGAAACTTGCTTGATCTGAAACTATATTCTACTGTTCAGTGCCCTCTGCAACCTCGTTAAGAGATCAGATTCAGAAACAGCCCTTGGGAAAGAGTCCTGAGTCATCCTGTCTCTCTTTAGCGTTTGGATTTTCCTTGGAGACTTTTCAGTTAGGTTTTTGCCTTGATTTTGCTTATCTCTGAGATCTACTGAGATTAGAGTCCAAGACAGAATGGCTGCAATGAAATCATTACAGATTCCACCTGCATCCTGCTCTGAGTCAGAGAGAAATTAACAGGATAATACAGACTGTATGTATTTCTCAAGTGAGAGATCACTGAGTCAGTCCTTGTCAGAAATACCACTAGTAAGAACAGGCTACAGGCAGTGACAGATAATATTTTGTAAGATTTCCAAACTATTTTTTTGGGGGATGAAAATATTTGATCCTCTTCTTGACAGCAGGCTCGCTCTGAGCTTCTCTTACAGTAACGCTCACCGGTGAGGGTTCAGTTTCTCGTAGGCTGTCTGCTCCCACCCTTCAGACAAGGTCTGGGCTCCTCTTCCGCAGAGCTCTGGCTGTACCTGCCCTTGCAGAGGAGCAGCGCGGCAGCGAGACCCTCCACCCATCGCTCTCTGCAAGGGGGATCCAACTCAGGAAACTCTTCGGTGTCTTCAATGTGGCAGTGAAAGCTATTTCTGCTATGACAGGTCCCGTCAGTCCTGGATGTCATATTTGCATTACATTGTTCATTTGGGAGACATTTTTCATTTTCTGAAGATTTAAGCACATCCATTCACCAGTTGGTTAAGTTCTTCCAGCAGGTGATAATTTCTCCTCTTCCTCTTCTCTTTTCCTCTCAGAATCCCATCTAATGGCTCGTCTAGCTGGCTGCAGCCATGTTAATACAGTTTAAAAAAAAAAGGCAATAATATCTACTGCTGGATCTGAAAACACACAGGGACACTCCTCTTTTTGACCCTTTCAATTTAGACATATGAGTTCAGACAAGAACTTCAAATTAATTCTGTCTCCCAGTTTTCTATACATCAAGGAAAAGACACCTGAGTATTCTTACAACACAAATACCCCCAATAACCCAGCTTCACAAGCATAGCATACTGATGCTAACTGTAGGAGTAATTATGGTGTTATACAGCAAAAGAAGACACTGTTTTGATACTGTCTCCACCAAAGCCTGGTATATGATGCAGTTACCCCCCCCACTAACCTTTCTTTCGGAAATGTTTGGTTATTATCATGCCCAGGATTTTGGAAGAGCTAACAATAAATTACACCTACTGTTTCTATAAATGGTAGGAGTTCATTTGTGTTAAATAATTTTCAATTTATGAAGAGTTTGGTCTCCACCAACCTGCTGATGAGACAAGATCATTTCCTTTGCAGTGGCGTAGAGTTAAGCAAGACTCTCACCCCGACAGAGAATTTTGATTTGCTCCATATAACGTTCGTGTTCCTTCTGCCAGATGGAGACAACACACCGCCCTTGCTGTGTTACAGCTGGTATCTCCAGCAAGCACTGAGTGGGTGAATCGCTTGGTTCACATTGGGGGAAGGCTTGAATATGGAGGAAATGTATATTTAAGGACATCGTCACTTCCAGGTTGTGATTTTCAGGATTGGTTTCCACTCACAAGAGTTGTGCAAGTGTCCCGTCAGCTTTTTAGGTCGATGAGACAAAGACACGCCTCTTGGAGGAAATATCCGTAACTAAAGTCATTGTTTCTGCACACCTGCAAAACCTGCATTATAGCAACTGCCTTTACTTTTAACCTTGACATTTTGTTGGCACCAGGAGAGACTGCAGGGCAGCCACTGAACTGCAGGCATCCCCCCCGGGGTCCGGCAGCCCGTGGGCCTTCGGGTACCGAGCAGTGAGAGGGTGCTCTGCAGCACAGCTCTGAGTCAGCCCCACAGCCAGAAAGGCAAGTTTGGGAGGGATTTCATCGCCTGCCTACGATGGCCAGGCTATCCATAGTTTGCCACAGCCTGGGAAGGAGGGTGCCCACATCGTCAGCATCCTCCCACGGGCTTGGAATGCATCTCCTTTGGGCTGCTTTTCTTGCAGAGCAAATGATCTCTGGTTTGGAAAACACTGGGGTTGTATTAGACACCACCACATGTAAGTAACAACTCTTAGCTGCATGCGATGTATTTCAGTGTGTTTCTAGTGCATAAGATATTGCTTGCCTCGGTCTGTGTTCACGATTCCCCACCTTCCCACCTTTGCTCTCAAGATTAATGAGATGTAATTAGGACTGTACAATCAGTACAACTACTCTGATCTTTTTGCAACTGGCATGTTTTCTAATAAGCTTTTTTTACTTATTTGGTTTGAAAACAGACGCAGAGTCCTGATACATTTAATCTGACAAGGAAGACACAGCTGTCAAGAACTGTACTAAGGTGTGAATGAAAAGCTTATGCTGACAGAGGAATCCGGACTCCTAGCTCTGATTTCCCTGGGCAGGTTCAACCGTAGCCTGCTGACAACAGTTAGACGTTACACAAGAGCACAGCTACCCCAGCTCCTTGCCAGGTTGCTTTTCTTAACGCTATGTGGCTGTTCTTTTCTTTTGTCTGCCCTTAAGATGTGGGAAACAACCATCCAGAAGCAAGATGGTGACTTAGAAAATACAGCCAGCCCGACCTGCGGAAGCTTCCTCTGTAGAAAGGCAGGACTAGTAGGGCTCGGATAACACCATTAATTTAAGTTCCTGGGGAAAGAGCCTTCCATTGTTCATTACAACGCCCATTGAAAGTTTTATTAAGCCAAAATAAAAGGTATAATTTACAATGTCTTTCCCACAGCAGCTTCCTTAAGTTACTTCATGTTGATGGGTTCATGCTAGCAATTGGGTTTTGACTCAGTATGAAGTGGAAGTTCAGAAAAAGACTATAGCACTTGGCAAGTTACGGGCTTGAAAGTGCTATAGTTTTAACAATGGTGTAGCTCCCTCTTGACTCCATGGAGTAGATGGAAGATGAAGTGCTGTATGTCTGAATGAAACTGTAAATTCCAGGTTTACCTCCAATTCCGCATCACTGATCTTCTTATGGAGGAACAGGAATCAGTCTGCCCCTCTTGATTTGAAAGCCCTTGTGTTTATCCTGTGCGTGCGGATGGAATCCAAGCTAGACTCTCAGTGTCAGTGGTTGCAAGGGATATAGACTGAAATTTCAGCTTGCTGCTTACCAAAAGCACCTCAGAGCCCTAAATTTTGGAAATCACAGAAGCAGAATGTGTTTTTTCTTCATACTGTCCTATACGCAGTGGGAACTGCCTATAGGGCACAGCTCCCACTTCCCAGATTCAGGACACACATGTAGGGGCACTGCAAACACGTAACATACCTGTGGGTACGGTTACACGGGGGTGAGAGCCAGAGGGTCGCTAGTGCTTCCCACAACTTGGAGCCTGGGATGGTAAAAACTGGAAAGATCCGTGAAAATGGGAACGTGGGAGAATTGTCAAGCCCTTGGTTGAAGCCCAGCTTGCCGTGACATGGTTAAAAACTTCCCTGCAGCTGCCTGGACTGTAATCTCCATCAAACAGAGCAAATGCTGATATTCTGGCTGGATTGTTACATCTGTGTAACAGTAATACTCATGTATATTTTTAAAATACCCAAATACTGTTTATATACATCACAGAAAATAATAAATGTGTGTAAGGTTAACTCTACAACAGACTTCTAATACACCAGCAATTGAGTGTATAAAAATACACCCACACTCTATCATTGCTCCTTTAAAATAACATTATTTTTTCTACAAAGCCCAATTAAACCAACAAGAATTCCGCCAAGAATAGAAAGTTCTCTGTCCTCAGACAGCTAATATATCTCGCTTAGTCTTTTGAGAGCCCTAAAAGCAAAATTTAGTAGTTTGTTTTCAGCAACACTCTTCTACAAGGGAGAAAAAGAATAATTTATTTTTGATTCATAGGAGAAGTGGCTAAGCAGGGGATCACCAGCTGTTATTTTGATGACTATCTTTGTGGAATATAGTATGGACTCTAATTAAGTAAACCCTCTCACAAGTCTATAAAGTGCATGGCTCAGTGGTGGAACCTCTTGCTTGTGGATGGAGTTGGATCAAGCATGTAGCAAAGACAATTATGTGTATAATAATTCTAACCAGAGCTCTTACAGTAAATGCCAGATAAGGTTTCAAAGCACATAATGTGTTCAAGGGAGGGATTTGAGAGGAATCCATGCTTTTCTGGTTTTACTTAGTGGTGTTTTACAGAAATACACAGCAATGCTCAGCTAACTAGTCAGCAGTACCAGTCAGTCATTGGAACAAGTACTGCACTAGTCGAGGTGCCGTGGGCCTGGTCAGGATTGGGGAGGAAATGCAGTCTGGGGAGAAAAGCTTTATTTCCCCTCCAGAACCTTACTGGGGAGCCAAGGAGCACGGGAGAGATAAGGAGCCCTGCTTGAGTGAGGTGCAATGGGGAGCAAGGACAGGACCCGGCAGAATGTCTCAGGTGAACCTGCTCTTAGTGGGTTGTATCTGAGAGACATGGATGGCGTGGTGATGGCTGAGTCCTCAGCTCACACCAGGACTTACTTCCTTCCTTCCTTCCTTCCTTCCTTCCTTCCTTCCTTCCTTCCTTCCTTCCTTCCTTCTCCCTGCCGCTGTCTTCTCCCTCCTTCCCTCCCTTTCTCATTCTCTCTGTCTCTCCCTTCTTCAATAGGTCACTTTCAAATAAATACTAAAAAACCAATTAATCTCCGTGCATCACAGAGAGCTTGTCCAAAGTGTCGCAGCTATCTGGGATTTTGATGCATAGTGAAATGAAGATCATATGATCTTGCTTTAGCCTTTTTTTTTTGGTCTGGACAACCGTGGAACAATGTTCAGTTGCTTTAAAACAGTACATTTGGACTATCACCATAAATAAGACGCACTATACATGTCAAAACAAGTTCTTATGTAATACAGATCTCTGTGGTTTCATTTACTAGTAACACCCTTCGTAAGTCATAACAGGGAATGAAGCAATCTCTGTGATATGGAAATTTCTTCTCAAGTGCATAAATTATGTCTTAATGCTTCAATTGCTTGAAAAGTGGGACAGTCCCACAGGTCACCATTTCCATTCCAGTGATAAGATTTGCAAATATTAACAATGATTTCTGTTTTATGGGGAGGATTAACTTTACAGGCGTGAGGGGTCCAGTTTAGTTGAACATGGGGAAAGAAAAGCCTTAAACGTAATAAATTAGCAAAATCAAGTAATGAAGGCAGCTTTACTTGGGTTTTAGTGATTTTATAAACTCTCCCAATTCTGAAAGGCTAAATCACGTGCTCAGCTCCCACGTCAGACCTTTATGCCTTCATCTTCAGCCCGGTCCCCACGATGGGGATAAGGGACGCATGGACTTACACAGGGAAAGCAATGCTGCAGTGGGACCTGCCCTCTCATCCGTCTGTGCCACAAGCTTGCTGCGTGCTCTCTGACCAGTTGCCTCTCCTAAAACTTATGGACATGTCCTTGCCTGTGAGCTACCTTGTTTTTTGAAACTCAGCTCTCATATAGGCTCTAGGTGTTTTCACAATTGATTTCCCCTGGAATTACAGCGGTTCAGCATGTCTCAGCGCTGAGACGAGCATCGTTCATCAGGAAGATTTCTGAACCTCCAGAAATACGTGCAGATTCGCTTTGCTGTACTCATTTCTCCTTGTTTGAGCACTGAAAACGCATTCAGGCAGCCTCTTAAAGTCATACAAATAACAGTCATTGAAATGGAAAGCAGCAAAATTATGAATATTGTATAATGCAATGTTAAATTACAAATAAATAAAACATCTGGGGCCAGATGTTGCTGTTGGATTCCTGTGTGGAACTGCCATTCATTTTGGCAGCGTTGTGTGTGCACTTCTGAGAGCAGAGTTTGGCCCTTGCTGTAGAGAAGCAGTGTTTTTAATGTAATATTAATGGAGGATGATTCCTCCATTAAAAACAAGCTAACCTGGTAGATGGAGAGATTACAATATTTTATAAAAACAGTTGAGGATGTCTCTACAACAACCTTTCATAACAGTGATTTTTTTAAAGGTTGGAAAGATAGAGAACAACAGTGAAAGAAACTGGAAGAAACCTCTACAGAGTACATACAGTGAGAAAAGGGAGCAGACAGTGTAAGAAATGTACTTGAAGTAAGCCCGAATGCTCAAACATCACTCAAGAGTTTTAAAAGATAGAAGATTGGTGACAGTATGTGTAGGAGGATAAAGTCATCTCAAAATGTCCAACCTCAGGTGGACTTGCCAAGTAGCGAATGTCCATTTACCCTTTTTGAAAGTCTTGAATCTTTTCACCAATGCAGAATTTAGTAATACCCATGGGGTGGTTACAGGGAAAAAATGGCCATTTACTCAGGGAAAAAATTCCCCTTCACAGAGGTATGCATTGCTTGGTTGTGTGCAGCTTTGCAGGATTTGACCTTCAGTAGGATCTAGAAGATCCTTTTACACCAGGGCTGATCCCTGCGTAGGTTCAAGTGCAGTGCGTGGCCGTGCTTGTGGCTGCAGGCGCTGCTTTGTGACCATTTTGTCCCGTAGCTGCCAGCCCCTGCTCCCCTCCGCGGTACCTGCCCGGGCTTGTTTGCCATGTGCTTTTTCGGAGGGGGCAGAAAGCCTTTGAGAGCAGTGGTTGTTTATTTTTAAATGTCCTCAAAGGGGTTAACCTTTCAAGACACACTTCTCATTTTCCAGCCCACCCTCTTGCTCCAGCAAAGCTGGTCGGCAGAGTCAGTGCATCCAGGCTCAGCATGGGTGGCGAACTTTGTGGATGACCTTTTAAACAAAGCCTTTTAGCTAGGCTGGGCACCTTGGTGAAAGAAATTAAAGAGCCAGGCAGTAATTTACTGTTTTCTGCACATTTTTTTGAACCTTTGATTAAGGTGCCCTTAATCTCTGGAGATAGTTGCCCACTTGCTCTCGTCGATGCCCCGGTCTGTGCAAAAGGGTGATGGGAAGTGCTATGCCAAGGACCGGCTCGGGGCCGTAGTCCCCTCCACGTTAAGTTTAGGGCAGGCATTATAAAGCATTCGTAAACAAAGGGCTTTTGTAGGGCAGCCCTGGTGGGACGTGCCCACTGTGCACCCCTTGCCATGAGATGTCCAGTCTGGGAAAGGAGGGCTGCACATTGCGCCATCCAGCCCTTGAGCTGTGCCAGCAACCTGGTACCCAGGGCTCTCATCCAGCCGGGGGGACCTGGCAGCTCCAGTCAGCTTGGGAGCTCCTGCGTTTCAAAATGAAGGCTCAAGTGTGTGAAACTGTGTCGTGAAAGTGACAGTGTGCATCTGGCCCTGGACAGCTATCCGCGGTCCATGCCCTTGGAGAGGCAGTGAAGGAATGAGGCATAAAAAGCAACTACCTTTACCACAAGTTATTGATTGAGGCAGAACCCAAGCAATCAGTGACCAAGGGAAGACTACACAGTACTTTATTTATTGATGACAAAGAAAGAGAAAACTCATTTTTTGACAGTGTCCTTAAAGTTTTACAGTCCTATCTCCCTGCTGCTGCTTACTCTTCTCTCTTCCTTGACCCGTACCAGCCTGTGCAAATTCAGTCTTGTGCCCAATGTCATCTGTCCATAAAGTCCTTTAAAAAAGCTGAATATTCTTGGCCTGTGGGTCTTAACTCCTCCCTGAACCTACCTACAGATGGCAGTTTCCCAGGTCAGGGCAAACAGTCTTCCCTTCCAAACAAACAAATCTGCAATCTGGAAATCCTCCTCCGTAGCCCAGCAGGCGCAGCACAGGGCAGGTGTTTGCTATTTGCTAGTTTGCATTTCCTTGAAATGGAGGAAGAGCGACGAAAAAAATCTCCTCAACAGTGTTTTGGTCAACACTGTGTGAAATGACATCATCAGTAACACAGCCAGATGGGGCTGAGCACTGTGTCTGTGAAAATGTTCATAGGAGCAGTGAGCACCTTCAGACAGACGCTTTCCATTAGACTAAACACAGATATTCCTTTTAAAAGTGTGCAAGGAAATTGAGCTGCAGACTAAAGCCAACAGTTAAACACAGCTGTTCTACTGCCTTGCTGCCCCCCCCCAGTTATTTTTCTTCTAAGGTGTGGGCTCAACCAGGAAAATGGAAAAATGGTTGAGAAGTTCTATCTATGTCTTCTTCTGCACCTTGGATTTTATAAGGCAAGTTTGCAGTTTCCCTTCCAGTTTTACTCATCCAAATGTTATCTACACAAAATCCAAGTGTTAAAACTGGAGGGGAAAAATTGGATATGCCACCTTTTGGGCGTAAAAAAACTGTGCCAGAGCTTTTACCGGGCCTTTAAAAATGGTGTCTCTAAATAACACCTGCACTATACATTTTATATGCCAGTGTTTCAATTTATGATGTTTCCTTTGGCTATGGCTGTACGCTATCCTGGTTTTTATATCTGACAAGAACCCCTCTGCCACGTCTCTGGAGTTTTTGGACTTCAGGGTGTTAATAATGAACACCTTATGCTTGTTTCAGTGCCCAAGTCTGACAAAGACAGCACTGGCTTTTAAAAACCCTTTGTCTGAGCTGAGTGGAAAATGATGTTCCCATGCCATGGGACTTTTCCGAGTCTTCAGTATTTTCTCCTCCTATGTGGAAATAAAATGCATGTCAGGTTTGTGACAGCTTGGTGTGCCACAACGTAATTTTGGTCTTTGGTGATGTCTGCTCCTTCGCACAGAATTAGGTGGCCCAAACGAAGTGAAAAATGCCCTCTCCGACGGGTGGCTGCTGGGGGCTGTGGCCAGGCAGACGCGGCAGCAGCAGGAGGTGCCTGCCCAGGAGCCCACCTCTCTTTTCGGGTCTCTGCGCAAGAGCGATGCCTTCCCTGCAGCTCAGAGGCATTTCCCAACAGGTGTCTCACAAGCAATGAGTTCCTGCCAAAAGAGTTTGTTTTCTTGAATCAGCATTTTCTGACTGGAAATATGAAATTCCAATTGCTTCTGCTCATTGTAAATGAACAGACTGACAGTCCTTGGGAGACAGACTTTACCCGTCGCGTTTGGTTCAGTAGTATGTAGTAACCAATTGGCCTAATGGAAGACCTCCTAATATTTCAGTGTGGAGAAGCACTAATACTTTTAAAACAATTGCATGTTTAAAAATACATGTTTCGGCCATCTCCAGCAGCCTCATGCTAACAGCACAGAGCTGTTCCAGCACCATCAAAAATAGAAGGTTGCATTATCAGAGACTTCAGCTGTTTCCCCTTGCTTATCTAGAAAGAGAATCCCAAACCCACTGAAGTGCCCTGGGCAGACATTTTATAGCAGTACAGGCTATTTCATTGCTGGAAGCAAGTCTATAATAGCCTTTTAAGCATCATTCAGCCTGAATTATCTGCCTAAGACATGTACATAAATCATGCTATATTACACAATATTTTTTCTTGTTCCCTTTCTTGAATTTTACTCCTCCAGCGCAAGTTCTAGAAAAGAAGCAAATTAGATTTCCTTCAGTTACTCATCAGAGCTAGTGGGATGACTGAGTTATGCCAGAAATTTTTGGCCCAGTTTGTCATATTCAGAGGAGTGAAATTCTATCTAATGAAGTGGGAGAGGTGTTACAGAAAGAGGAGGCAGTAACTTACTTATTATTACTCATTTTTCCCTGCTTGATTTTCTGTCATTTAACTATCTGCATATGCTCTACACCACTGTAGTACCTGGATGATCCATTAACTGAGCCTCATCCTCACAACTTCCCTTCTGAGGGAGGCTCATGTCCTACTGATGGGGCCATTAGGAAAAGGATTTTAACCACCTGAATTCATCCCAGCTCTAATTTCCAGCTATTTCATATAGACACAGTTCTGGAAAGGGCGTTAAACCCCACCGTGCCTGCTGGGACGCCTCCTGTGAGTGGTGCAACTCTAGTGCTTGCATAGCAGAAAAGGGATAAAATATGGAAAACATGCCCAAGGCAGGGAACAGAAATGAGACCCACCTGTCTGGCTGAGTGCCGCGAGCATCAGGCTGCAGGACTGACCTTGCATGCCTGTCCTCTCTTGCTTTGGGAAATCTCTCATTCTCGCTTGCACGGGGACAGTGATTCAGGAAAAGGCATACTCTCACCTGGAATTTCAAAGATAACCCAAATCTTAGAAGTTGAATTAAAACTGGCAGCTATTGGAGGAGAGACCTCTGAATTATAGCCCCACATAGAGAAAGGAGGTACCAGTTCCCAGCACGCATCAGGAGGGCAGCAGCCACCTGGCTAGACAGTACGCGGCAGCTTAGAATTGCTGCTTCTTGGGATGGAGATTATGAAGGAGAAGTCATCACTGTGTAGGCTAGAGGGTAGAGGACACAAACCCAACAGAAACTGGGTCTTGTTAGTTCTGCTTCTCCAAAAACAATTTATTAATGTTCTCTTCTTGGGTGCTACCTGTAGGATTTCGTCTCAATACACCTGCTTGCAGGTTTCAAATGGTCCGGCCCAGTGGTTGAAGGGGAGATGATCCAGCAAGCCTCTGGTACCATCACGTCCAGCCTGTTTGCTGGTAGAGGATGGCCAAATGCCCAGTGAATGTTAGACACTGAACAAGTTGAATGGCTCTATCTGCCCCTGTGCTGCTGCTGAGCTGGAGCAGTAGCCAAATCTGTCCAGATTTGGTGTAGGAAAGTCTGGTGAATCTATTCCGAGCTAACTGTGAAGTTTGAAAAGTGATATATAGAGAAATTTTGGCAATGAGGCTAAGAAGCAGTGTTGCTTACAGTCCTGTTCCCTCTGAAGCTGGTGCCTGGCTGTAGGGCCATGGTCCCCCAATCCATTGCAGGACAAAGGCGTTTCTTTTTAGTGGTAGGATGGAGTAGAGGAGAAGCGCAGGTCCATTGCCTGCCTGTTGAGCTGAGCTGTGTACCTGACCATGCGCTAATTGGCTTACAACAGGCTGAATGGGTCCAAGTCCTACCCGAGGGCCCAGAGGAACGTGGACATGTCCATAACGGGTCTGTGACCAAGAGCTGCCCATTGCCTGTTAGTGCGCTAACTACTGAATCAGTCGTCCTCCCTGGAGTCAGCATCCCTGAAGCGTGTCCAGGTGATATCTCTGGAGCCTGAAGATCACTAGCAATGTCCTGCAGCATTAACACCAGAAGGACACGCTCTTCAGTGATCCACCACCAGCATTAACACTGGAGGGACATGCCCTTCAGCGATCCACCCCTTTCTTTCAGATGTGAAGAGCGGCAGCTCCTGCTAGGAGTGAGAAGCCAAGTTTGCTTCCATAAATGCTCAGGCTGCTAACAAAAATACCAGGCAAACCGTAGCAGTATTTGTGCGATGCTGACACATGCCCACTGGGAGCACGGCTGCCACCACCACCTCATTTCGCAGAGGCCATTGACAGCTGTCAGATGATAACAACTTTGGATAATTAGTGTCCTGAAGGGCTTGAACTGAGGACTCAGAAATGAAAGACTGTATTAGAGAACAGCTATTGCCTCCTCACCCCTGGAGACTGGTTGTGTATGTCGAGCTCTAAAATAACATTAAAAAAAAGTAATACTAAGAAAAGCAATATAGCAGGCTAAATTGCATCTGCTGCATCTTGGGCTTACATTTCATTACAAATACCTTCTAACTCAGGGTACAGCCTTTTTAAGTCATTAAGACAAGTCCTGAAGTCCATTCTCAGTTTTCACTCATACCTCGGATGCTTTCTCATTAACTTCAGTGGATGTCTCTTTGTCTGACTGAAAACTGAAAGGGGGCCTTGGGATTTGAACTACTGGGAATTTTGCTTGAGTAAGCAGCAAGAAATGTGGCCATGATAATAACCTTTTCTTTTTTCCTTTCCCTCTATTTTTTTCTTCCTGTTGCTTTTCTGACAGCTCTGAAAGAGCGGGAGGAAAGCAGTTAGGACTGCCCACCTTTTTGGTTTGTTTTTGAGGATTTGTGAAATGTTTTTCTTTTGAATTTCTAAGCAGAAGGTCATTTCAACAGAAAAGCCATCATATTTCATTTAGAAAATGTCAATTAAAAATGTTACAGGCTTTTTTCAACTAAACCAACATGAAGATATCAAGATCTACCAAACCTCCCAAAACGTTTAGGTCAACAAAAATCTAGCCTTTTTTTTTTGGATTATAAAGGCTCCAGAAGTTTTCACTGAATTTTTTGCCCTGTTCTAAATTAAAAGTTTGGCTAAATCATTCCCATAGAGACTGTGTTCAAACAGGGACGTGTTTACATATCTGCCTCTGATCATACAAGATAGTGCTGGATTATGGGATGCGCTGGCTTTCCAGCCCCAGAGAATGGCATGTCCTCACCACGATCCCATCTCTCACCAGAAACGTGGACTACTTAGATAACAGCAACTTCACTCTTTTCCTGACCTCAGAAAAAAACTCTTCTTTTCAAGGAGAAAGTGAGACCAAGGGCAAAACTGTATTTCAGCACTTCTGGACACTGCGGAGAGGCTGCCCCAGTTTTATGAACAGAGGGTGGCGTGTCCTATGGGAAAACTTCATTCTCAGAAAAAGTTTACTTTAGTCTTTTTTGAATTTGGTTTAAAAATCACCAAAAGGTTCCTAAAAGTTACTAAAACTGTGAACAGATTTATCTAAGATGAAATCAAGAGTGCCCAACCCTGGGTGAAGCAGGCGTAGGGAAAGCAATCACAGGTGTCTCGGAGAGGAGATGCTAACCCAGGGAGGGCTGCGTTGCCTCGGGAGATGCAGAAAGGCACAAAAAGCACCTGCAGGACAATAACAGCAGCTTAAAACCAGCACAGACATCTCTGCAATTAGCATCTGAACATGCTTAACGTTGCCTCTCTTTTACCTGTGGTTTTCACCTCAAGCCTCTTTTATCCTGTCTTATGCAGCTGTACCGCTGCTTCACAACCTCCCCGCTCCGCCAGAGGAGCTCAGAAGTCGCTGTGGCAGAAGCGACCGGGCACCCTGAGAGTATGCCCATGCCAACGTCCACGAAATAAGTCCTTTTTCATACACCATAACGTAATAATGGACATCGGCCCTCGCTCAGCCTCATTTAATGACCCATAACTGAGTGAATAATTCATTCAGTGCCTAGAGATCTTGCGTGGAGACTTGTTTTACCACAGGGCCCTGGGGAATGAAAACAGCAATAAAGTTCCAGCTTTTAATCCATCCATTTACAAAGCCTTGTGATATTATAGCTTCCATGATCAATTTAAATGAACATGTTGGAGGTTTACTAGCAGTCTTCCTGTATTTCATGCCTCAGTACATATTTTTTCAGAGCATTTACAGCTTATACTTATTGTTGGTTTGAAGGGAATAGAGAATTCCCAACTGCAAAGTCACACTTTTATTTAAAGCTTTAATTGTCTTAAAGAAGAGCCTTTCTGAAATCTAGCCCTTCTGGAGTCACTGATGCTGTTTATTATCCAGTAAACTCTTTTAAGCTTTGGGACAGGTTAATACTCCTCAGCATCAGTATAATTTTTCTTAGGCAGGGTTACTGTGTTTATATGAGGATCTTCATTTTGCTTTGGCAGCAGAATTTCTTTTCTGCTTCTGCAAATTACAAAAAAAAAAAAAAAAAAAAGCGCCTTCCTAAGCTGGATTGCTTTGCAGCTGTGAAAACCTATAATAACTTCAGTCGGATTACAACTACATCAAAGGTATTATATATCCCTGAGTAACATATTTACTGGGCTTTTCAACAGCTGTATAATTAGCTCTAGATGACTACTTTTTTCCTCCACATCTTTAAATATCCATATTTCAAAATTCACAGAAATTCAAAGGGAGGGTGGTTTTCCCTTTCACAGAAGGTGCAGCCCACCAGATTTTTTCCTTCGCTTTTTTTTTTAAAAAAAAAAAAAAAAAGAAAGAAAAAAAGGCATTAACTTCCCTGTCCCCTGGTAACCAGACCCACGGTATCCATCACCCCTCCCAGCACGCTGTGCCCTGATTGATGAGGGAGGGGACTCAGGCAGGGGATGGGGCCGGGGCCCTTTGTGGCGTCCCCCCGAGGAGGCAGCTTAGAGGCAGCAGCTGTCCCCAGAGCCGGTCGCAGCCCCTCGCACAACAGGAGGATGGCAGAAGGTGAGGAAAACGCTCGTGCCTCCACAAGGAGGAATAAAGACTCCATATGTCCCAGGTCTCAACAGATGCTCCTGCAGGGTGACCCCCTTCGCCGTCCCCTCCCTCCCGCCTTGCGCTTGCAGCGCCTCCATCACCGCCACTGACAGCCCCTATTCACGGGGACGTCCCCAGCGAGGGTCGCCGGCACGGCCCACCGGCACGGCAGGAGCTTTTGGGGAAGGGGTTGTGTGCGGGGTTGGACCGGACAGCGCATGGAGTCAAAAACCCCTCTCCCGCTGTGACCCTGCACACGTCCGCTGTCATTCCTTTGCAGGGGCTTTTGTTATGCAATTACCTTTATTCTGGGAACAGGAGGGAAAAGAGGCTTTAAAATTCTCTTTAACTCTAGCTGGGTTTTCTTTTCTTATTTTTTTGCCCTGTGATGAGTAGCAGAAGGCAGTGCTTCAGTGTCGACATGGAGGGAAGGTTTTTTCCCCCACGAGAATACACCGCAACCTGCTGGTTTATGTTGTGCTGATTGCTCGCTCCCGTGGCCAGGAAGGCAAGGGAAGGTGTGGGAAATGCCTTTACACGGCCTCTGTAGATATGCTGATTTCCTCTTTTAATTTTTTTCTCAGCTGATGGGACTTTGAACTCAGTTTTCTCTTTAGAAAGTTTTCCTCAGATGAGCTCCTCGCCTGGATTTGTCTGTTCCTCCCAACGTTTCATTACAGCCCTGTGATGTGTTGGCTGGCTGGCTCCGATGTGCAGGAAAGACCCAGCTGGCTGAGCACTTTCAGGACAAACAGATAAGACAATTTACTATCTGATTTTATGAGAGCCATTTACACTTTGCAGAAGTTTTTAAGCAGCAAGCCCTTAAGAAGCATATTTGGAGCGTGGCACCTAGGAGAATTGCACACACATTTCCTGTCAGCAGCCGGAGAATAGTGTCTAACACCTGCTATGAAGAGCTTGAAATATATTCTTAAATGGCTTGATTGCTTTGCATTTCCCTTGAGATGAGATGAGACATTATGGCGCAGTTTCTTTTCCGCATGGAGACCTACTGCAGACACTTCTTCAGCGAAGCTCCCGAGCAGCGGGGCTGCGCCCGTGCTTGCTTGTGCTTACGCTCACCGGGGTTTGAGCCTGTGCTTAAAATCTAGCTTATGTTCAGAGGGACCCTCAAGACAGTAGCTGGGGGACAGCAGACACGGACCATAGGCAATTGAGGGCAGGATCTTGCCCTAGTACGGTTTAAAGAATCGGTTGAGAGCAGGGATAAATTCTAGTAGGAAAACCTCTCAAAGGGTCCTTGCTGTAAGCACACACCTGCGGCTCTGCAGTGCCTGCTCTCCCTCTGCATCGTCCCGAGCAGCACTCTGAAAACCAGCAGCGAGAGAGCCAAGTGTTTTGAAAGAGAAGTAAAAACATCCACCTTGGTTTCCTGGCTCCATCTGGTTTGTCAGAGCATCCTACTACTCCCGTCCGGGTGCGCTGCAGTGGCCTCAGGAGGAAACCTTCCCACCCCGTGCCAGGCGCGAGCCAGCACCGCTCCGAGTGGCTGAATACCCCTTCCCTGCACCCCTGGCCTCCGACGCTCCGCCCAGCGAGCTGCCCTTGTCAGTGACCAACCAGACGTTATACAGTGAATATTCACCCGCCCAAACACGGGATGGGTAAACCAGAGCACACTCTACACAGCATCTCCCAAGAGCTTAAACCCAGCCTCTTCGATGCGCAGCACGCGGGAAGGACGTGTGCTGGGAGCGACAGGAGCTTTTACAGGGGACCCTTTTATTTCAGCATCTTGAATGGGAGCCCATTGCCAGCCGTTACCTTGCAGCCCTCGCGCTTCCCTGCACTAGCCCACCCCACCACGCGCCCACCCCGTGGGCTGGTTCTATAATTGTTTTAGAAGACACTGTGGTTTCAGCTGACCTTGGTGGGAGCCGGGATCCCCCAGCCCCATTGAAAACACAGTGCAATCCAGTATCAAATTGATAGGAAAAGGAAGCAGCAGTGATCTTCTACCCCAGAATGTTTCTGTTTTCAGACACCTGAATATATACTCTGAAAAGGAAAGAGGGAATCTATTAGGTATATAAATATTAATATTTATGAAATAAATCCTGAAGTTTCAACTCTTCTTTGGTTGTGGATGTATTAAAAGCTTATTCAATGGAGGATAATGTTTTTCTGCTAACAGGTAAAATGGTGGAAAAATCAGGACAGGCAGAAACTCGTTTAGCATTTCAATTAACAGGGAAAGGCCCTGGAATTTGAGTAGTAATTTTTCGTAACTTTCAATGAATATTTTCAAAGCTTTCTCAAATAATGTAGTTTTCTTTGAACTTCAGTTGCTGGAAGATGCCCAGGAATTTCACACAGATAAATAGCCTTTCTCCTCACTGCCGCTCCTCCACCTGCAGGATGGTTCCGCTGTGATTTCTTGTCCCTGTTTCATGTTCCCTGTGCTTCTGTATGGACCCTTCACTCCTTGCGAAGGTGGCTGGAGCTGGGTGCTGCGGTTAGGCTGCTGCTGGGGAGGCTGGATGTGATACAAGTCAGACTAACTCCAGCCTTAGTTCATGTATTTTGCTCTTGCAAACCAAAAAATAGAACCAAAACAATAAAAAAGGGCAGGTGTAAAGATATGTCTATGGGACAGCTTCAGAGGTTTTCTAATTAGTTTTTCATCTGTGGAGGAGTAGAAATTGATGCTTGCAAATGCTTTTTGCAAAACGGAATTGAGCCAAAATGTCCTTATTTAGGGCTCCCTCCGTCTAGCAACAGGAAAATCTGTCCTAGATTCTGTCAAAATCTTCACAAGAAGGCTCTGTCAAACATATGTGACGAGGGCAAAACAGCACGTTTCAATTTCACCCACCCTTCCTGGTCAAATCTAGTTCATTTTATTGTCTTTCTGCCAAATTTCCTAGTTTTTAGAAAGAAAATAGCATTCTCCATAAAATAAGGTGGAAAAAGCCAGCCTGGGAACCATCTCAGGCTGACCATGGAGAATCACCCTCGCTGCCAGATTGCTCCGACCACACCGCACGCTGTGTTCATGCCCATCGTTCCTGCATTTCAGGGTTGGGCAGAGGGGATGTGGCCGATGTAATTCAATGCCCGTGATTTCTGATTTACAGCCATAAGCAACTGGATATGCCTCCTCGCTGTTCCTAAGCTGCCCCATTAACCGGCATAGATCGGGAAGTTTCCAGGGCGGTGTGAAGTCAGCTGTGTCCAAGCAGAGCAGGGCACTCGGCCCAGGGAAACCAGTCCTCGGTAGCGCTGTCAACTTCAGAAGCTCTACAGCTCTGAGTTGACTGTAGCTAATTCTGAAATTTTGGGAGGATACATCTGTTTTAAAGAAAGGTTTTGATTTTAAGTATTTGAACTAATGGTCCACTTCTCTGTTGTGGTTTGGCAGGCGGGGGAGAGGGACAAGGACATCCCTTCCTGCACGTGAAATCCTATCCCCAGGAAGGGAGCCCGTACATCAAAGGGGCCTTGCTCACACGCTGAGCTGCTGGGATCCATCACGCACGTCTCCGGATCCATCATGCACGTCTCCAGAGGGAGGGCTGGCTCCCCGCCTCGCTGCCACCACTGCCCATGCTCCCCGGCTGCGTGCTGCCGCACACGCGACCGCGGCAGATCCCGTCCTCTCTGCTGCCAAAGCGGCACGCGGAGTTTCTGCTCTGCACATCCCACAGCAGATGTGCCGTAGCTAAAATGTGAGGGAGTGCTCAGCGGCCAAAATTACAACCAGAGGTAAATCTGCAGCGGGTACCCACTGGGCTGACTCTTCAGCTGCCATGTATTGGTGTAGTCCCGCTGCTTATCTGCAGGGCGATGCCGTCTTGCCCCAGGTGAGGAAATGGCCCATCGTAATCTGATTTACAGCTCTGCAATGGGAGACGATATGTTGGAGCAGCTCCCATGACCACGGGCCCTATAAGAGTCCATGAGTCACCTTGATTTCCATCAACCAGCATATCCAGCGCGAGAAGCTCTGAGTTTTATCTTCTGTGCCACAGTGACATTTTCAGCTGCAGGCTTGTGTAGGGTGAGGCAACAAGGAGATCCTTAGTTATTTGCAGACTACTTTCCTTTTAGTGGAATCATATTGCACCTCCCAGTAAGGGATTCGAACATATTATTGATGTGAAAGTATAAATGTCCATATTCAAAGTTAAGAAAATAAGGACAGACATGCTAATTGCGTGCCTGCAAGATGTTTAAGAGAAAAGGCATTGAGCTTTGGGTTGGTGATCCTACATAAAAATAAATTATAGTATCATGCAGCCAATGGAAAGAAAAAAAAAAAGAAAAAAAAATCAGGAGGAAATGAAAACAAATAAAATACTCTACATGGTGGTTTGTAATGGATCTGACAAGTCTAGCGGCTACTTCAGTAGCACAAACACACATTCCAGGATGCACTATGTTTTATATTGTACATGTTAAAATATTTAGTAACTACATTGCTATAAACATTGTTTTGATCTCAAAGTGCACCGTATTTTAAAGCCTGTTGTACTCCAGGAAGAATTATATTCTCCAGCCTCCTTAATAAAAGCCACAATCTATGATGGTCTTGATGTGCACAGGCCTAGACTACACAGTATGATGACATTCTTCAAGAGGCCTTTAATGAATTAATGCCTCTCCAAATGGTTTTAAGCTTACAAAAAGAAGATGTGTGCATGATCCTAAATCATTTGGAGCCATTTTATTCAGTGCCTATTGATTTTAGTGCCAGTAAACCTCACTGCTGCCTGCCTCTGATGAGTATTACATTATATCCTCCATAGCACACAATGGGATTTAACGGCGCCAAAAATGTAATTTCAGCACAAAATCCAGAAGTCATTATGACATCAACTCTCCTTTTTCTTCCAAACTTAAGGTACCTGAGGATCAAACTTCTGAAGAAACTGGAGCCATTTCTCTGAATTGAATTCAGAGAACTTACTCCTCCATCTTCAAACTAATTGTTGGGGCTGAAATGGTTTTAAAAAAAAGAAACGCCTTAGTTGGTGGGATTGTTTTCCTATGGCTTTTGTATGGACTCATTATTTTAATATCAGTAATGGCAGACAAAGATGGTTGTTTCTGTGCTTGGTATGTATTTGCAGAAAGAAGTTCTCTCTCTTTTGCCCTTAAGGCAAGTCAGACAAGATGCTCTGGTCGGCAGGGTTGGAAATGGCCATGCAGCCATGTACAGGAGCGCTAGTGTTCACTGGTAATCCTCACACAGAGAGAACAACCTACGGGGTGATGTTAATGATTTCTCCTCCAGACTGTGTGTGTGACACAGTTCTTGCTTTCCCAAGGACAGTGCACTTACTGCCTTAGCAGTCTGAAATACGCCGCCTTGCACGTGGTCTTTGGGGGAATATCGGTGGCAACAATACTGGACTGATACTGCAGATGTGCGATTCTGTGGCCAGCTGCAGGCACCAAAATATTCTGAGTTCCTAACATGGGGAATGGATGATAAATCAGTCAAGCCCAAGTGTCAGAGAAGAGAAGAGTAACCTTGGATGTTTTCATTTAATTTCATTTTGGGGTTGGTTTTTTTTTTTTCATTTCATGTCTTCTTTCATTCTTTTGCTCTTTTTCCTCTCCTCTCCTCTCCTCTCCTCTCCTCTCGTCTCCTCTCCTCTCCTCTCCCCAGTACCATTCCCAGCCCACACAGATATTTATGCTATTCTACAGTCTCCCCAGTGCGTGCCGGCAGAAGCCTTCTCCCTTCCCAGTTCTCAGGGAGTTGCTGCTAGAGAATACATCTCACTTCCTCAATTAATGGTGTGTCTTGTTCAGTTGTGCTCTTCAGCCGACACTCGGCCCTGCCCTGCAACCCCGATGCAGCTGGTTAAGCAGAAGAAGGATACAGCCAGCATCCAACCCCCCCAAAAGTGCTGCTATGGGGCTGGGAGGCCCCTGGCTCTGAAGTGGCATGGGTCTTCCATTATGCCAGCCCTCACGAAAACAACTTTGATCATTACCAGCAAGCAAGAAGAGATAAAAAGAGGGATCTTGGGAATGGAAGCCGTGGGCAAAGTAATTCTGTACCCTGGGAATCGACATGGATGTAATGGGTCTACGGCGTTACATCCATGGAGGTAATGGGTCTATGGCAAAATGGACAGGAATATCATCAGGTTGACCTGATCTCCTTATATAGTACCTGACCGGGGAGGAGAGCTGGGGTGGATTCACCAGCAAAAGAGCCTCTCAAGGGACAGATTGATCTCTGTGGGCGAGTTTCATCCACGCTCAGCATCCCAGCCCGCCTCGCTGGGCTCCTGCCTTCCGGTTAAGTACTGCTGCAAAGCTGAGAGAGGCGGGTGTAAGAGCCTTTCAGCAGGCAATTAAAAGCAGAATGTTTTCTGTAATATATAAACAAGCCCATTAAGCCTGACTTTAATGGGGCTGAGATTCTGTGATAAATAATTGAAAAGAAAGCTTAAAGTGAATTTCAAAGATTTTTTTTTCCCTTTTAAAATGTATTTACAATACTTCAGTACTTTATATAGCTTGAATGTTTAATCAATTGTCATTTAAAAAGAGTTCAGTTCCTGGAGTTTTGTGATATATATGTGCTAAACAAGCCACTTGAATGTCAAAAACACACAGAGCAGCAGCTCTTGGGTTGAGACAAATTTCACACAGTTTGTAGTGGCTCATACATGGGAAAAGCTTGCTCTCAACATCTTGTCTGCTCTCTGTAGATTCAAAGGGTCTTGAACCAGGTTGGATTTCTTCTGCTGTAGCACATATAGGACACAGATAGCAGGCCGGGCACTGGACAGAGGCCTGCTAATCCCTCACCTGCTCCCTGGGTCCAGCCAACAACCGGCACAAGGTCTCACTTCTCTATCAGCTCCAAGGCAAAATCCCAGCTCTGCTTCAACCAGGCCAGAGGGACGGGAGTGCAGAACAAGTGAACCTTTGAAAGGGGCAGCTGATGTTTCACGTGCACTAAACGTACCCGTTCGGTGCCTTGTTGTAGGTATTTTTCCTGGGTTGGTTGTGATTAAGGACGTTGGGGTGATGCGCTATTCCCTTCTCAGCGAGCGAACATTTATCCAGCTTCCATTAACACGAGGCCTGATGAGATGGGAATGTCCCTCAGTGCCTTTCAACACACACATTTACAGTGTCTGGTAAATTAGCTAAGACTTTGGACTTCCCATCGGCTGTGCAGATTCCCTCACTGAGGCTAAACTGGCACCGCCTCGGGGATGTCACTGGAGCGTCACTGCAGCCCCCTTGCTGCTGCTTAAAAACCCCAAACCCTCTTCTTGGGCCTTCTTCCTCCCACCAGCCTGTACTCAGACCAGAAAGATGCTGATCTCTATTTTGCAGAGGAAGAGCAGGCTCTCTATAAACCTGAGGTCGAGTGTGGCTTTAAGCCCTAGAAGCTTTTTTAATAGGAGATGCTCTGTAAAAGCTCTCATACATGTTTTAAGGTGCTGAAGTGCTTTGGGACTTGGGGGATGCAGAAGTTTACTGATGACCCCTCCCAGGCTTCATCTCCTACTGAAACGGGACTTGCTGGGGAACTTTCATTTTCTTTTTTTACCCCCTTATGTTCCTTTAAGTGACTCTGTCTCTGTGCCGCAGTGCTTCTGCTGACTGGGAGACTGCTTGCTCCCTGCCTTCGCTGGGGTGTTAGCAGCAGTGACCATCCCATGGCTTAGGGGGGATCAAACTGGCACCAAAAGAGTTAATGGGGAAGACAGGCTGTGAACAGACTGGCACAGTACTCTCCCTGCTCAGGAACACAGCAATAATTGCCCAGATGGCTTTAAAAATAATAAGAATATACACAGATATTTAAAATGATAAAAACAAGCAAAGGAGTATGCAAATGATTAAACTCACGGCAAAAGGGATCAAATCCTGCTCTGAGCAGCCGTGCTGGAAGTGGTGCAGTGTAGTCCTGGCTTTGCACCAGTGTGCCTGAAATCACAGCTCGTTCCTGCAGAATCCCCTAATCACCATTCCATTAACTCATATAACTGTGTGGGACTAGAGCAGATTTCTCAATAAAAATGATGGATAAGTAAATTGGGAGAAGCACTCTACCACTTAGCAGGTGTGAAAAGATTGACAGTCCCAGCGCTGCCGAGGGAGGATTGCGTGCGCTGACTGGAGGGTGTCGCTGTGCGGAAACGCTTGTGCGTGGCTGGGGGAAAATTGCCGTGTTTTTTCCGAGGGTGCAGGAACGGGAAATGGTGACGCGGGAGAGCTGCAAACACCCCGCGAGCAAACAACGTGTGGTGCAGCACGGGCAGCAGTCACGCAAGGAAGGACCAGGAGCTGGCAGTCCTCATCGCGCCAGTGAGCACGAAAGCTGGAAGTCAGGGAGCTCTCGGCATTGCAGAGATGTGTCTGGGTGGGAGACGGAGGGTGCGAAATCCCACGTGGCTGTCCCAGTGCCAGACCTGAGGGCAAACCCATGTGCCTGGGACATGCTTCTCTTTCGGTCTATTGGATGGAAAAACCTCCCCCAACACTGCAAAAGCCACGGTGTGCATGAGCTAGGGCCTTATTAATAAAGCATTTCTCATAAAAGTGATAGTGCCTTTGACACTCCTGTGTCCCACGCCGCCCGAAGCGGCCCTCTCTCTGGCTGGGGAGACAGAGATTGTGGGTGGGCAGACAGAAGTGTGCCCACTCTCGGGGCTGAGATGTGTCCGAGCAGGGTGTGCCAGGAGCATCCTACAGGCAGATGTCTCCCAGAGGGTGAGCAGGAAGGCTGGGGTGAAGGCAATGCAGCAGAGTGAAAAACGGCATTGGGGAGGATACTCTTGTTTGTGGCTGAGAGACGCGCTGGCCCTTAGGGAACGGGCAGGAATTATGCAGCAGCAGGCTTGATTGCATGGATAATGTAGTAATTTAATGGGCAAAACCTGTAGGCCTGCTCCTCTGTCCTGGTTAAAACCCAGCCTGAGCTCCTGCCTTCTCCTCGGAGGGGGGATTAGGGAGAGGGCACAGCTTTTCTGCTTCCCTCCAGGGACCGATGACCTGCAGGAACAGAGGAGGCTGTCGAGATCCCACAGCACAATGGTGTTTCACTCTGCTCACACGTGGCTCCTAGCTTTTGCTAAAAGCACGGCTTGAAAGAAATATCCCTTTGGCCCGCTGGACCCCCCCCCATCGGTATCGTGTCCTGCAGCTCCTCTTCAGGCTGCTCTGATCCCAGAGCCAGGAACTTCTCCTTGTGCTGAAATTCCCACCATGGCCCTCCCATTTAGCATTTCTGAGCATTTATAACATGCTCAGATGCTAATTAGCAAAGACCTGTCAATGACGCCACCCAGAGATGAAAATGGCCTTGCCATTTTCTTGCTGCATCCAGAGATCCAGAGGCAACACAAGGTCCTGGGTCTCTCCTAGGACTGTGCTTCTTACCCATGGCCAGGCTGCAAGAGCATGAGTGTTACCAGGGCTGCTACGCTGCTCGCTGGGCATGCTGGAGGGGCGTCATCACTGTCCCCCTCCCTGTCCCCACCAGCCCAGCTCACTGGCCACGCACCTTCCCCGTGCCATCACGGTGCATCACTGCCATTGCAGCCTTGGGGTGCGGGGAGCAGCGGCAGGGAAACATCCCTGCAATGAGGAAAAAGAAGGAGGGGATCGGGATTAATTTTTGTACATGGTGCCTGGAGAATTAGGCATTTGTTGTAAAGATTTATTGAGTGAGAAACAATGCTTCGCCTAATCCCTTGGCAGGGGGAGCTGCTCCGGCTAATGACTGCTTGATAATTAGCACTGGGAAATCCCCCGCTCCCTCCTCTGCTCTGCCTCGGAGGTATCTTGGGCGCTATCAAATCTAACGCTAAATTGTACCCCAGCGTGGTAAGCAGGTCTCACCATCCTGCAAGCCTGTCAGGGCACTCTGCCAGCTCCAGAGACAGGGGTTTTGGGCAGGGTGTTGGCTACCGTCCCTTCTGTTGGCCACCGTCCAGCTGCACTTTCTGACAGCGGCAGAGGAGTGCTGACAGCCCCAGGACACCCCGCCAGGCCTCCTGAGGTGCCACGGGGGCGAAGTGGCTTCCCTCATCATGTCTCTCCTGACTGGGTTGCTTTTGCTGAGCTTTGCGGCCTGGCAATGCTGTTTTAAGCCCAAAGATCGGGGTGTTTGCCACAGGCACCCCCATGCGTGGAGGCACCTCCACCTGGGGAGGGTAGAAGAGGAAAAAAGTATTTCCCAAGTCCAAGCACTAAAAAAATGACAAATAACTGCCTGTTAACACATGGCTCTGGATCGCTTTCATCCTGTGAGTGATAAAGGTGTGAAACAGGGAGTCTCCCCCAGGGTGGATGGCCACAGCGTTGCTGGAGCCACATCTGCTGGGAGGGAGGTGATGCTCCCCTCCCAAGCCAGCACCGAGTGCCGCGATGTGCAGGGAAAGGCAGCGGGCAGACCAAAAAGAGACAGGCAGAAGAATTGTAAGCGCCAGGCAGACCAGGCTGCTGGAAACCACAGCGATCGCACCATATCGTCCGCTGGGTCTCCATAGCTGTCGCTCATCCATTGCAGTGAGCAGTTCCCTTACAGGTCCTGAGGCAAGCGGCAGCAGAGAAACCCAAGATGTGCTCTGGGGTTGCAAAAGAAGCAGGTAGAGTCCTGCTGAAAAATATCCTGAGGCTGGCTTCATTGCACAGCTGATGTGCAACAGCGAGGAGCAGCGATGGCCATATGGTGTGCCACCGCCACGCATTTCCCCACCGCAGGTGTCCATGAGCTGGCAGTGGGGAAGGTAGTTAAAGGAAAATGACATTTGCAGAGTAATTGTCCAGTGCTGATCCCGAGTGAAAAGCACCAATCGCTTACAGAAGTGAAGGTTATACCTGACTCTGGGAATTTATCCTCCACCTTTTGCTTTTTGCACCTTAGCAGTTGCTTGCTGCAGAGCAGCAGGAACTATCCCAGAGATGCTGTACCCTCTCACTGCACTGCAGGCAGTACCTCGTCAGTCTTAGGACTAAGGTGGGTGTCTCCAAGCTATTCCTGAAATACATTTTTACAGCTTTCTGTCTCCTCTGTTTTTTTAAATGTTAAAGCTCTGACAAAACCATCCCCACGAGCCAAGATTTTCAGAAGTGACTGAAGGTTTCGGATGGCACTGTTTGGGTACACTTGTGAGAGTGAGCTCTTGAGGGTATTATTGTTCAGGTCTTGTGAGACATCTCACACTTTTGAGAGGCCTTGACCACAGTCTCAAGGTTATGTTGCTTTAAAAGTCACACAGCCGTGATAGGTGCAAGGCACTACCCTCCTTGATAAAGAATGACAACCAGCCTGGAATGATCCAAGAGAGGAGATGTGTCTTGGGACAAATTCCACAAGCATCTAGATATGAATACTGCCATCCAAACTTCACTTTCTTCTGACACCAAAAATGTCCCCATGCTTTTTGAATGACGCAAAGCATGTCCCCTGGACCATACTGTGCAGCTCACCTGATGCATGACAGGGATTTATCAGACAGACACTGACAACACAGGGGTTTTCCAATACGAGAGTGCCTGCTCCTAACGTTTGCCATGCGTTTCCTAGTATTACTGGGGAGATTTTCAGCTCACTTGATATATTGTTAACAGCAGCTATGAAACTAATTAACTGAGGAGAATGATATTTAACTGTCAATAAACCTTTGGATCTCTGCCCTCTTTCCTGCAAATTTAGACATTCATTCTGCAAAACCTTCTCCCTCCCCTACCCCTCAGCTGCTCTCCCTCCCCTTCTCACAGCTCCTTGGTGGCACCTTTTTGCTTCATCTGGCCCAAGCTGTTCGTCCTTTGCATTGCACCAAAGCCTGGAGCCTCTCTGCTCTCCGTCCCAATTTGGCAGGATACCACGTCTCACTGCTGCTGTGCCTCCTCCACCCTCCCATCACCAAAAGCCTGTATGGGGCTTTCTCCCAGGCTGGAGCTCGTCTCTGCTGCGTCCTTTGGGGCTTGTTCCTAACAGGGTTCTGCTGGGCATTACAGTGGTGGCACAACATGAAGGTTGACAGATGCAAAAGGAAAGAGCTTCTAATAGAGAGGTGAATATTTACCATCCAAGCACCAACTAGCTCCCAACAGTTGTCCTTGCTGGACTGTCTAAGTCTAAGCCTCTTTAAAATCCAGCTACCTTTACTCTCCTGACTCAGAGGGCAACAGTTCCTTTCATTCGCTCATGCTCCTCATTAAAACGTGCCTTTCAGCAAAGCTCATCATTGCTAATGCTTATTCCCTCTCCCCCTGGAAAAGCACCTCTGCGTGCTTGCCACCACTGAAGGAGCCCCGAGGACCGCGCAGTTCCCTTGCATTGTGCAGCGTACGCTCCTGACACTTAAATAATACCCCATTTCTTTGCACAATGGCCCCATGCAAATAGCGGCCTTGCAGGGAACAACAGATGACTGTAGCTTCAGAGCAGATGTGTATGTTGCTCATGTCATGGGTTTTGTGAAGGAAATCTGGAGAGGGAGGGGGAGAGGCAGATCTTTTGCAAGAAAATATGATGAGTGGGATAAAAAACCCACAATGCAGAGAAAAACCAGCTCTGGTATCTTCATGTGGCAGGCTTCGAGGACCTTGCTGATTCAGGGTTGTCTGAAATGTGTTTTCCCTAGAACATAACCCTTTCTGCATTTGAAAGGCAGACCAGAGCCTGACTTTGAGGTACAAATTTGCTCCTGGATTTGCAAAGGTGTCCCTTCACAAGATCAACATAAGGAACGATCTCTACTGCCTCTGGGAGGAAGCAGCAGGGGCTTTGCTCGCCCTGCAAGGCTCCTCGAGGCCAGGACAGTGAGGGAGTGCCCTGAACTTCTTGGGTTTAGTTGTGCGTGAAGTACGTTAAATTATGACACTGCAGATCCGGACTCTCCTGAATGACAGCAACAAAAGTAGGTGTCTGGGCATAGACTTTTTTCCCACTTGAATGTTGTGCCGGTGTCTCCCTTCTAGGTCTTTGCTTGAGCTCGGTACATCTGAGTTTAGGAGCATTAGCCCAGCTTTCTTGGACGCACTGCAAGAGACAATATGGAAGAAGCAGCAGTCAAAATAGCAACAACAGAAGTTGCAGCAGGCAGATTAGTGGCAGCAGCAGGCTCTGATCAAGCTGTTCTCCTTCTGTCACCATTTTGAGTGTTTATTGTGTAACGCTCCGAACTGCTGCCGGTTACAGGGCTTTACCAGTGAGAAGGGATAAAGGGCAGTACAAAGCCTCTGTAGGAATGTATGAGCCCACACGGCTGCTCCGTGCCAGAGCTGGATGCCTTCCCTCTCCTTCATTCGCGGCATGATCAGGCCCACCTGACTCCTGTCCAAGTCACACATCCTGGGGAAACGGTTGATTTTTCTCTTTGATAATTTGGTTACAAGCCTGAGGCCTGAAGACAACGAAGCTTCTGCCATTGTACGCTCTGTCTGCCCGTGCCCCCTGCCTTTCCACGCAGCTTCTCAATCTGTTGGCCAACATCAGCAAACTTTGTCAGGGAGCTAAAGGTCTTCAAGCTACGAAATTCCTGCAAGTTTCATAAAACTGGGAGACTGTGTTGAGGATGGAGAGCTGAATCAATGCCCATGCAGGCCCCCGCAAAGCTCCTGACTGCTACACATCCCGTGTTTGGCCCAAAAGGCAGAGGGAGAGCACGTGGCTTAAGACGGGAGCATCACCATGGAGTGCCCAAGGAGGAAAAGTGCAGAGAACATAGAGGTGGTCAGGAGAGACCCTCAGGCAGGAGGTCCTGTGTTGAAGGTGCTGCGGGAGGAGGTCTGCTGGCTTTCTGCGGGAGGCATGCACACGACTTCAGAGGCAAATCTGTAGGAATCCAGGTTTAATTGTTTTTGCTGCTGACAGAACAACTTAATTATGCACCGAGGGTCTCATTTGGTTTGGCTTCCCTGTGCGAGCCCAGATAACAAGGAGCACAGCTGAACGCCCTTTAGCTCCCTGGTTATCTCCAGACAGATTTTGCTCTGATGTGCTGATATGGGATTTGGTGGAGGAGCTGCAATTCCTGCTCAGGGACAATCCTAACCTAGTGCAGCCTTAAGCAAGCTGCAGATGCACGTGATGTCCAGGTTATGTCCACTGTGCTGGAGTGCTGTAAGCCCCTTGTGCTCCCCACCGACAGAGGAAGAGGAAGGTGATACCCCACCTTCCACTTGCTGTTGGAGCTGCTATGGCCTAGAGTGCTGTCTTTCTATTTTAAATATAAATCTGCATTGTGAGAGCTTATAAGTTTTTCCAGGGTCTGCAGCTGGACTGTGAATAGACTGTGAAACCCTAATTTCAGTATGGACAAGAGCCACGTTGGGCTTTTCCCGTCAGCCCACTCTGGTCCCTCAGGGACACTCCAGAAGGCTTTGCAGCAGCTCAGATGAGCTGGGAATGGAGTGCAGGTCTGAAAAGGAAGATTTTTTTTTTTCTTTCTCTCAACTTTGGAAAACAAAATAGAATAATAAAAGGCTGTAAAACATCCAGTCTGCTACCAAATTGCTTCTTAAAATGTCTCCAACTTTACAAAAGTTGCACGTATTGCCATTAGACATCCCTTTTTCTGTTACCTACTTACACCTCTTCAAAGCTGAATGGAAAAATTAATGCTGAACCTCCCTCCCCTCATAATCAAACATGATAACGCTGAGAAATTCAGAGAGAAGATTACACGGAACAGTCATTCCATAACAATACAATTATGATGAAATCATTTTAGCATCTGTGGTCTGAGATGAGATTAAATCTATTTTAACGAGACATTAGATGGGCTTTTTTCTCCCATATTTTTTCCTCATGGCGCCATTACAATGCAGAGTAAATTTTTTTTTTTTTTAGTTGCCTCACTTTCTGATTTTTCCTTTACAATAAATCCAGATTCTATGCAGGGGAACTAAACCGAGAGTTTTGTACCACTTGTTTTTGTACTTAAATTACTGATACACTCCCTCCTTCTTAGCTTCACTCTGACAGTTTCTTTTTCCTGAGAATTTCCACTTTTAAATTTCCCCCCCCCAAAAAATATTTCATATTTCCTGCATCAGCAAGGCTGCTGAAGGCAGATTCACCGGGACCCTGAAGCCGCCAGGGAGCTCCATCTTGCCAGGCTGTATTTATAGCAGCTCTGCGTCAGAAAGGCAACACGGGAGCTGCCAAGAGACGTTGCAGCGCTGGCTCCTACCGCGCGGTCCAGCCGGTGGCTTGGAGGGCTGCGTCCCTGCGGCGTGTCCGGGACTGGCACCGCCTGCGACTTCTGCAGCTCGGTGCCCAGGGCTGCCCCGCCGGCCCTGCCTCAGTTTCCCAGGACTGAGTGTGTGACCTGGGGGAGCAGCACCATGATGTTCAGGGTCACTCCCCAGCGTGAGGGCATCCATCCACAGGGTGTCTGTTCAGCAGGTCTTGGACCACATAATATTCACAAATTATTTCCTCTCAAGTGAGCTAGAAGCTTTGGTTGCTTTTCCTTTGTATTTTTTTATTTTTTTTTAAACAAGTCTTATTTTGATGGCAAAATCTGGGCTGATCTCAGATTTCAAAGTGAACCTAAGGCTCTTTAGGGACTGATATAGTTTAAAAAGGCGTGGGCTGTCTCCGTCTCAGCTGGGGACGTTTTTTTTGTCTTTGCTTCAGTTACCACAGCTTCTTCCCAAAGGCGACCTCCTTCCTTTGATCCAAAATAAACTCTGGGAATCTGTTCACTCATGGATCACCTTCTGCGGCATCCTCGGTGAGTTATCCGGCCAGCATCACACGGGGGCTGGCCAGCTGCTTGCTCTTCCTTCTTCTGTTTTGAAGAATCAGGTGGACAGATGGAAATGATCTTCCTGGGGAGCAAATCGGTTCCTTCGCTAATCTG
The DNA here is from genome assembly GCA_009819775.1 of Phoenicopterus ruber ruber. Lineage (NCBI taxonomy): Eukaryota > Metazoa > Chordata > Aves > Phoenicopteriformes > Phoenicopteridae > Phoenicopterus > Phoenicopterus ruber. Next base: position 9,753,385 of record CM020219.1, read on the forward strand.
TACAACTGTGAGGGCAGCTGGAGGCTTTAATTTGGGTACCTCTGCGAGAGATGGCTTCAGACTCCCCTTATCATCTGTTAAGCCTACCAGGATGAGGGTGCTCCTAAGGCACCAAATTTGTTGATAGCTTGATCCACAGAGAAAACAACAAAATGGAGAAAAGGGAGCTTCATTCATTGATCACAGCGGAGAAAAAAGGGATGGAGCTGATGCTACGGATCACCAGCAAACTGCCTGCAATGGAAAAAGTGATGTCATATTTTTTGCCTTTAGAGCAAGAAGGTCTAATCAGGTGCGTGTCAAAGAAAGGGAAAACCCCAGTCTCCATCTGAAGGCAGAAAGGAGTTATGCTGAATCGCTTGGAGCCCTTGAGTTAAATACGTCTTGAGAGGAAACTGATAAAGATAAAACACAATAATGGAAACTTGTCTCAGAAAGAGCAGGTAGGTCCCAGCTGTCAACAATAATCTGAACCTATAACAAGCACTCTTGTTTGAAAATGAATCCAACTGAAAATGAAAGATTAAACAAGTACAACAACGTAAGAATAAATTACACATAAATCTCTCTGGTATTCAGGATCAAAGGAAGATTAAAGAACAAGCTATGGAAATGTGGTAGAGGCAAAGAGAACCTATTAAGTGATATCATTTAGCGAGTATATGAGTAATAGAGAGTTCACATCTAAGTTTAGAGGAAAGGGAATGAACCTGTAGCTGTTAAAAGGGACTTCAAATGATATGTGGCATGAAAGAATATATGATGAAGATGACTTCTGTAGCCCAAACCCAACAAAAATATGACCCAAGAGCTGAGCTCCGCAGTTGCTGGCATGTGAAAACCCACTTTCAGTTGTGTTTCAAGGGTGATGGAGAAGGATCGAGTTCTTCTAGTCCACCCTGCAATTTTGAGAGTGTGAGAGTGCACGCCAGCTACATGAATTTCTGTTCAGGACACCCAAGTAAGGGTGCAGGCGGCTCCCCAGGGCAAGGGGTGCTCCTGGGAGCAGCAGGGTCCATCGACACCCCCCCAGAAGCTGTTCTTTCCCTTTCTGCCTCTGTGCTGGGCTCAGGTCACAGCCTGTTCTCCAGTGAGGATGCTTAGTAGGGACTGCTTTCCCCTCGGGAAACCACACTAAAATACTTGTCTGTGTGTGTAAGACTCTATATGTGTTTATGCAAGCGCGTTCTTTTACAGTGACGATATTAACACCAAAAGGCCATATGTCAGACCCTTTGCTCTCATATTTCATAACCTTCTGACACTTACGATCTAAATAAACCAAAATGGAAAAAAGAGACCCTCTTCTCCCTGCTAATACAAGTGAGAGTGTTTAGAAGAAGCAAGCGTCTTGTCCCAGCTCATCCAGAGACTCTACAGCAAAACCAAACCTTGAACCCATGAACCCAGAGCCCGTGTCTCAACAGTGCCCTGCTCCGTCCTCTGAAAGAGTGATTATACGGTATTAATAGTAGCTACTCCTCAGCCTCCTGGGTTAATAAACTGCTTTTCTCCTCCACAGCTGACCCCTGGCCCAGGACGAGCTTTCACAGGGAGCTGAGTGAGGGAGGGGAGTGCAACGGGATAAACACCAGAGTGGTGCTGCTTTGACATAGAGCTCGCTGCCATATGAACCCTGCTTTCCCTTCTGGGTGGGTTGGCATGGAGATTCCTGGCATCTGGTCACGGTGCTTTTCCCCTGGGGGAAACACAGTCTGCCTCTATCTTTGGGGGAATAGGAAGCCACATTCAGGACAGGGGGCCAGAGGTGCCTGGATCAGCTGGGAGGGTTAGGGGACTTCACCTCACCCCACGTGGACACTCCACCCTTATCATCACTACATCAGTGACAGGAGATCCAGAGTCTGTTTGATGGTCTCCAAGAGACAAGCAATGAATGCGTTGACACCCTGAATGTTTGTGCTGATTTCAACAATTCAATTCAATCTGAATTCTTTTTTCAAGATTTATCTTTTCTTCAGTGTAGCCTGTAGTTTTCTTTGTGAAAGCCAGTCAGGAGAGTTTAAGGAAGGAAGAAAATTTAACAAGCCTTTTCCAGTATTTTCCCATAGTGAAACCAGCTGGAAATTGGAAGAGACCAAGGTGGGGAAGGCATTTGCATGTGCAAAAGATGATATAGGAACAGCTGTGATTATACCAAAGTAAAGACAGTACAAGATAGTTAGAGGGAAGATTTGGCCTTCGTTTGGCCTCCCAACCCAATCAAATAGCAGTCTTTGATAGCTTTGAAAATTATTTCTTGCTCACACCTCAGATGGGTGTGCATTTGCTAAGTGCATTGCCTCCGGGCAATTTGATTTATGTTCAAATGTTTGTGGTACATGAGGTGCACGCAAATCTATTTATATATACGTATTTATTATCAAGGCATGCAAAGCAGAGATTTTCAGCCTACACTACACAAAACAGCTCAAAGCTGTGCCTGGCAGCAAAAAGCCTCGTGGAGGTCCTGACCCTAGCCATTATATAAGTTGCCCTATGTAAGCCCTTATCTGAGCAGCAAATGCCTGTACATAGGTGCTCACATCAGTCCCTCCGCTCACGTTATCTCTGAGCCAGGGGAGGGAGCGGGAATCGGGCGAGGTCCAAGTCTGGGGGCATGGGCGAAGTGTAAGCATCTCACACGGGGGAAGGGGAGACCACGTCCCAGCAGAGAGCTAAGAGCTATCGTTGCGCTGTCGCTGCCGCTGGGACCTGACCCCACCGCCAGCAACACGCTGCATCGACCCCGTCGGGCTTAACCCTCTCTGATGCAGAGAAGACTGCTCTCAGAGAGGAAAGCTGTTAACTTAATGGACCCTGTATACGTCTCATGCGACAAGCTCTCCATCGCAGGGACTGTCTCTTCATCCTTGTTTGCAGTCGCATTGTTCTGGCTGTTATACAGTCAAACTGCATAAATAAAATATCTCCTGCATCTTTCATCATTAAGAGAGTTCTCATAGCGCTTTTCATTTTCAGACACTTCACCTTTTCAAATCACTCATTAAATATTAATAAATTAATCCCTCTCACACTCCTGTGACGCATTCAAGACATTTTCATGATGATCGTCTTATGTTCTGTTTTTTATCTGAATATCAAATACATCAAGTAGATGTATCATTCAATACAATTAGCTGGCAGTTATAAACGGTGCCAGAAACCAAGCCTGGCAGGCTGATTTTTGCTACATGTGTTCAACTGGCGTTTAAATACAGGCAGTAAAAAATGAAGAGCTAGTGGCATGAATGATTTTTAAAAAGTTGGTGTTCTTCAATAGATTGTTTACATGTTTCCCTTCAGTTTTGCATGAGTCCTTTTTAGTGGAAGTTATTCAAACCATCAGTAAGGTCAGCGAGCTGTGCTGGGCTGAATGCTCACCTACAGCTGGGCAAGATCTTGCAGCCACGGCAGCATCTCTGGGGTAAGCGAGTGTCTTGTGACATGTCCCAGGAGGAAGGTACTCTGCCACCCCACCCGGCACAGCAGGGAATTTGGGAACAGAGCCTCTGAGCAGAGAGCTCATTCAGACCTCATCATCATGGATACAAGGTATTTGTAATGTTTAGTGTCGAAAACCATGCTATCCAGAGCCATTTCCAGGAGGAACACAGAAAATGCACTTCCAGGCCATTGGCTCTGCTGCAGGGACTGGTGGCCAAGGTCTGGATGCTGAGAAGGCGAGGACACCGCTGATCCCGGAGCCAAGCACACCTTGCCAGCAGACAGTGCTCTCTCTGCACTCAGGAAACCATTTTCTGCAGGACAGTAGCGGTGACTGGCTTCAGACGAGCCTGATCTCGTTAGCTTGAGTGTAAATCTTGAGGACTTACAAATGGTGCAGCAGTAATTGGGAAAAGTTGCCTCATTTTGAGAGTTGAGGTGTCTACCTGGGGTTCAAATCAGTTCACATGAAGCACAGCCTTCCCTGACAGTCTTGCTCTCAAATAATGACGAAATCCACTCGTGTGGCTCGGCGAATCCCTGGCTGCGTGTGAGAAAATGCTGAATATGTGGAGTGACAGGCCAGCAGTGGCTTCCCAGGGAAGTGTCACCACCGCTGCCCATCTGTCCCTGCAGATCTACACAGCAGCCTTAGGCTCATGATTCAGCTCGAAGCAAAGTGAGGTCTGTTTCTTTCATGCTATCTGAAAAAAATCCTCTTCGCCTGTTGTTTTTTGCCATGTCATTTAGCCTTTCCACGTGAAGGTGACGTCCCTCTGACGGTGCTTGCTACCAGGCTGCTGGTCTGGCATGATCTCAGCAGTGATAAAACTCCCCGACAACTTCACGGCAGGATGACTTCATCAGCATCACGCTGTCAGCCACTGCCCTGCCACCAGGTACCCCACCAACCCTTCAATGAGGAGTAGCGGGTGTCATTGCTATAGGCACCGCAGTCCCCGCGGAGGCACTTTGCAGGGCTGGAGGATCACGGCATTGCTCAGTCCCACCATTTTCCCAGTCACCCCCTGCCCTGACAGAGGTCTTAGACTCTCCGGGAAGACTTGAGGGGAGGGTCCTGCCGGGAACAGGAGCAGGCACACGCTGATGGGAATCGATGTGATGAGTATTGCTTTTTCCATAGGCAGGGATCGGGGAGCCGGGCTGCCTGCGGGGCCTACGGGAGCACCTGGGTCGGGCTGAGCTGCCTGGCTGCGAGCCCCTCGCTGGGACGAGCTGTCACATTCCCTTCACACTCAATGAAAAACAGGCACGTCCAAGGTGTGATACAGCTGATCTCCTTCTGACATCTGCTCTGGAGCGAGACGAATCAGTCTCTGCCAGTCTCTCTTGGCTAACTATGGGGGGAGACGAGGGTGACTTGCTCCAAGTTAGGTGAGGCGAATCCCAAACTAGGTGGGCAGCACCTGCGTCCCGGTGCTGGTCATCCCGCTGCATCCGAGCCCTGCTGCCTCTCGCAGCCGTGCCCCGGCTTTGCAGGAGGGTGCTTCTCCTGGAGACGGTGGCTGAAATGAAGAGGCTGCAGAGAATGGATACGAGTGTGGAGGCAGGGGATGGGGGGGAACAGCTCTGGCAAAGCCGCAGCCAGGCTTCATCTCAGACTCTTTTGAATGCCCATCACTTTTAGAATTTTATTTTGGTAAGGCAAAATGTAGGATAAACATGCAAAGATTGCTCTCTTGGCAATGTGGTGTTCAGCAATCACTCACAGCCAAAAAAAATTTGTTGAGGATGGCTTCATCTGAATCTCTAACTGGTCAGTATCATGCAAGACCATATCTGCTTAACGTACCGACTTTATGCAGCCAGACTTCGCAGGAGCCACTCCGTGTGCAGCTCCTCGCATCCCCATTTCCAGCCACGCACACCACGACTCACAAGCACTTTGCATCAGCAGAATATAAGAAGTTCATGTGTATTTTACAACTTACTGGGCACCCCCACTCATGGCTGTCAGACAGGCCTGGGGGTCTGTCGTGGTTTAACCCCAAATTGTAACCCAGTACCACGCAGCCGCTCGCTCACTCCCCCCCTCCCCTCTGGGGTGGGGAGGAGAATTGGAGAGAAAGGAAAACTCGCGGGTTGAGATAAAAACAACTCACCAGGACAGCAAAGGAAAAATATAACAATATATTAATAAAGATAATAATGATAATATATATAAGGATAATAGAATATATAAAACAAACAATACACAATTTCTCACCACCCTAGGACCGATACAGCCCGTCCCGAGCAGCAGTCAGGGAGCAGGGGTATCCCCCCCCAGCTATCCCAGAACAGCAAGTTCCAGAGAGAGCAGGTGAGGGAACAAACAGCCAAACGAACGAAAAAAACAAAAAGGAAAAATAGGGAAACAAAAAGCAACGCGAAGGGAAGCTTAAGGATTAAGGCACCAAGGGTCTAAAAAAAGCCTAGTGGCCCATCAACCGACCCTCACTTATATCGGGCATGACGTCTATGGTATGGAATACTCTCTTTGGCCAGTTTGGATCAACTATTCTGGGTCTGCCCCTCCCAAGTTTTTGCACCTGCACGTTAGCAGAACCTGGGAAACTGCAAAATGTCCTTGGTCATTTAGCAGCAACCAGCAACATCAGTGTGCTGTCACCATTCTTCTCACACTAAATCCAAAACACTAGACCTACTGAAGACAAAACTAGCTCCGTCCTGGCCTAAACCAGGACAGGGTCTCAGGGCATCACCTCTTCTGACTATCACCCATTTGCCCTCCCCAGCTTTTGTTTCTAGTGCCACTGTGGCTCTTGCACCATGGCCAGCTGTCATTACCTTCCGGCTGATAATTGTTCTGCTGCAGCACTGCCCCTTTCATCCCCATTCAAAGCAACGCGCCGGCACCAGGGAAGTTTTCACTCTGGCCCTCTGGAGCTGGGAGGTGCAGAGCAAAGCCAAAAGGGAAAGCAGTTAAATAGGAGGAGGTTTGCCAAGCTGTGCTGTTACAAGCAGCTGCTCCGTTGACAACTCTGTCACAAGGAAACTCTACTTGCCCCCAACCTCCCCCATGCTCAGCGCTTCTAGAAACTGTTGAAGCAGATCGTGTGTTTCTGCTTTTGAAAAGCTGGTGGGTGCTATACTTTAGGAGAACAAGAACTGGAAAAGTCTTGAAACCCAAACAGTATTGTAAGAGAAAGAAGAGGTCGTTGCTTGCTTTTCGCTTCTTGCCCCTTTTTCCCTCCTTCAGTGCTCTCACACTGACACTTGATAACTATTAGAGCAAAATGCTGTTCCCTCACATAGGGACTGACTATGTTTAGCAAATATTAATTTAATCCTGAGCCAGAGAAGCAACATGAAACAATATCAATGCCTTGATGGAAGCACAGGTGAGCAGCAGCACTGAGGCAGAGTGGAGGCTGGAGACTTAACAAAGTTTGCAACATAGCTAAAAAAAGTCATTATGATGTCATTCAACTGCCTGGAGCACATGTTTGACCTGCCCACCGCTTAAAGGGAGGCACCGCTTGAAAAGCGTGCAATCTTGGTCGCAGATGATTAATACGAAGAGCAACAGCCCAGAGCAGCAAAACCTCTGCGGTGAGACAGAGGGACCGAAGGGCTCCGTCCTGCATCCTGCACCGTCCTGCAGCGCCTGCCCTGGCTCGGCGTCAGGGGCATACAGGTGGGATGTACCCGATTTTGGCAACAGGCTGTTAGGAGGGGGAGTCCAAAATGACTTGGTGAATTCAGGTCACCAAACTTCATGGGTATTTTACTGCCCCAAATCATCTGCTTGCCAGGCTCTGTCCATAAACTGTTGCACCCAGCCCTGGAGGAGTTGGGAGGGGGAGAAGGAGCTTTTTCTTCATCTGCTGTTTGATCTACAGTGCCCTGACACCACTGGCAGCCTCTCATTGCTCCTCTTTGCTGCAACTGCTGGAAGTAGCCCAGCTGTGGTGTTGGGCAAGAAACCAGCTGAGCTGCCCTGGAGAGGCTGAGGGCTTGTGGACTGTTGATGTTTACAGCTTGACTGAGCAAAGGAGTCAGGTCTGCTCTTGCGCGAGGTGGAGTTAAGGGAAAGGACGTTGACGCAAACCTAATTACAGGTGTTGGGAAGTTTTAGGTCTTTTTGTATTGGAAACATTAGCACTTTTACAGCTCAGCTCTTCTGTAGTTGCGGGCCAGGGGTTCTGGATCATTTAATTAGTGTGTCCTCTCACTCATAAGGACAATTTCAGTTGCACAATAGCTGTTGCCACAGCAGCTTTTTGTTTCATGTATCCCCTTGGATTTTACTTCCTTGATCCCAGCAGTTTTTGAATTCCTCATATAGCTGTTCTCCCATATACCTATGTACATATATATATAAGTGTGTCTGTGTACGCAAAGCGTAGCTATAAAAGGGAAGAAAGGCAAGGAGTCCACAAGGAGATGTGCGAAGTTCTGCCCAAGGGCTGCAATAGCCCCAGTCACGGGTACAGGCCAGGACGTGACCGCCTGGCCAGCAGCCCTGCCAAAAATGACAGAGGATGCTATGTCAGACTTGAGCTAACCATATTCTCTCATCTCAGATAAGGCAAACCACATACCAGGCTACGTTAGCTGTTATGTGTCCACCAGGTCAGAAGAAGTTTCCTCCCTCCTCTACTTGGCATGAGTGAGGCCACACCTGGAATATTATGTCCAGTTTTGGGTCTCCCGGTTCAAGGGAATGTAGAGAAACTGGAGATGGTCATAGGCCTTGAGTCCCCATGAGGAGACACCAAGGCAGCTGGGCTTGGTTTTTCTGGCCAAGAGGAGGCTGAGGACTGAGCTGATACAGCCTACTGCAAAGACAGTTACAGCGATGAAGGAACCAAGGGGCTCTCAAGCACAGGGCAATGGCTTTGACTGTGGCTTGGGATGTTCAGGACGGACAGATGGAGAAAATGCTTCACCAGGAGGGTGCTGCAGCCCTGGAGCAGCCTGTTCTAGCCTCTGTCCTTGGAGTTTTTCACAGCTCAGCTAGACGGAGCCATGGCTGGCTTCATCCAGTGCTGGCCACGGTCCTGCTCCAGGTGGGAGGTTGGACTAGAAACCTCGAGAGGTCCCTTCTGGCCAACACCACTGTGAATACACACAGAGTACCACTACAACCGCGTCACACTGCTCATGCTTTCCCTGGCTTGCCACCTGCAGCTGTGAGGAAATATTTTTCTGCATTTTTTCCTTGCCCAGCTATAATCCCATCCATGTGGATGAGGAGATCTTTAGGACACGGGTCATCTTTTGATCTGTATCTACCGTGAGCCATAGCACAGTGGGGAACCATGTGCAATTGAACAACAGACAAATCCTACAAAAAAGCATGTCTGCAGTTACTTTCCCGTGCATGAGTAACTCAGCAGAAAACAGAAGTGGGACTTTACCTCTGGCAAGATCTGCTATAACTACTCATCAGCTGTGTTTTCAGGTGTGGTTTCCCTGTGGCAAGGCACCTGCAGCCATTTCCCCATCCATGAAAGTTTTTTCCAGCCAATCAATCTTCTATTTATCCATCAAATAATGGATCCATGTTGACTCTTTAGCAGAGCCCGAGCCTTAAATACATTTGAAATTAGAGGCTAACTAACACGGGCAGGTGTGTACGTGCGTGCATCTTTGTCTGGACGTGCACGTGGTGGAAGGGAAAGGTCTGACCAGAATCAAACAAAAATAGAATCCTAATCTCTTTTCTTTGTAGAGCAAATTGGAGCAGATAGTTTCCAAATGAAATCTGAGATGATGCCAGCTGCCTGCAAACTGTACCTACTTTAAAAATAAAATCTCACTGCCTGCAAGTCATCCTCATCTATGTCATCTCAAGTACAATCTTCTTTCACCCAGAACTGGGAACAGAAACAAGCAAGCTTCACTGTCCCCTAAGATGTGGGTATGAAAAATCACTATTTTGAACTGAACACAGCTAACGCTAACTGCTGACCAGGGTAGGGCTGTGGCCCCTTGGGGTCCTGCTGCCTTCAAGAAAAATCCCCTCCCTCTTCCCCGGGAAGCCTGCTCTCTTGCAAAAAGAAATTAAACAACTATCAAATAAGGACCAACTTTTATGCATCTTAAAAAAGCCCGTATGTCCCACTGAAAGATCCCAAAGAGCAGAACAACTTTGGTGAGTAATGAACAGTAGAAATGTTAAAGCAACTTTACAGGAATAGCAGAAGAAATGAACAACCCATGAAGCACAATCATATCGAATAAATACTTTGCACATATTGTTGTAATGGGATTCAGCTGACCGAGACATTTATATGGGGAAGGACTCATGGCCTCGTTGCAATCAACAGACACGTTGCCACTGACTCTAATGGAGCTCTGGTTTCGTGATGTTTATATTGCAACATAAGCCAAGATGCCTGTGAGCTGTCAAAACCCTTTAGAGCCATTTGTCCCAACAACCCCACAGTATCATCCCCTCATACTCTATTATGCAAAGAGACCCCTTTTATTTTTATTAGAGCTAATTCACCAGATGGCTTCCCCCCCCTCCTCCCTGCTTTGATGTAGAAAACGCGAGCAGTGATTTTGCTGACTACAGATCAAGGCACAGATCAGTGCTATTTGCCATGCACGAAACATGAAAAGCAGAGCAGGGACTGTCGGGCAAATCTAACATGTTTGTAAACAGCAATGAAACCTTTACAGACACGTGGGAGGCGAAGCAGCCCGCTCCCCTGACGTGCGGGTGGGCTGCAGGTACCGCTCCTACCAGCCCTGGAGGGAGTCGAGTGGGCAAGGGCGTGAATTTCTACATATTGATGAGAGATCAGACCTGCTGGTGACACTGAAAGCAAACGAATGAGGGAGTGGAGAGGCGCTGTCAAAACGGAAGGAATAGAAACAATGTGAATGGGCGACTCTGTCCTAGAAAAATGCTGATGGGCACGGACGGGTGGACGTGCTCCACAGTGACCCAAGCTCCAGGTTACGGTGCCAGTTTCACGGCTTTCTTTTCACATAGTTAGGCTGTTAATTGCAAATTTCAGCATAAATAACAACAAAAAGCAAGTAATGCAGCCAGGAAGTTTCACAGCCAGAAAGAATGTCATTAAGAAATAAAAATTCAAACTCCCTGCTGCCTGTGAACACAGCCTTACTGCTCATGAGCAGCAATTCTCACAGAAAACATGTCCTTCGCTGCAAAACTGTGTTAAAGTCGGAAAAGTAAAAACAAGAGTCCCCCAACCTCATGCAGATTGTAAATGCAAAAAAAAAAAGCCAAAAAGCAAGCAAATTAATTGCAAACAAACCCCACAACTTTCTCCAGGCTTGCAATGCAGTGCACAGAGACGAGAAGCAGCCCTGGAACAGGGTGTGCTCCGTCATTCATGGTGCAGCCCTGTTTGGAAGAAACGTCATAGGCACTGAAGGCTGTGCGAAGGGCTGCATCGGCTGGAGGTGAAACTTCATCTCACCCATATGCCTACGAAAAGCGCATGAACAGCCATCAGGGAGAGGTGCCTCCCCAGAATTATTTTCCCTGCCTGCAGCGAAGGGTGGTGGTTCAAGGACTTCGGGAGTCAGGCGCGGGACCCTCGTGTGAGCTCCATCCAGTGTCTGCAATAACGAATGGTGCACAATGCCAGTGGCATCATAGCATCTATACCTGAGGTGTACATCGCCTTGTGCCACACACATGGCATAAAAGCTCTCACTAATGGATGGGCACATGTTTTTACAATGATTGACATGATTTTAAAAATATATGTATTTTTAATGCAAGAGCTTAATTCTATGTGATGCTGAAAGCAGCTGGGCTGGACTGTACAACGAGCAGTTGCGTGAGCAGAGCACAACAGCGTCCTGCTCACTTCTGCACGTCTGCCTGCTGCGTGGACTCTCTGGTGTCTAATAAGCTGCAAGCCATGAGTGAAGGTTTTCCAGTTGTTGGGACATGTTCGTCACTACAGATTCCCCCGTGTCTAATTAAGCTCATGGCTCAGCCTCCCCTTTGGTGATGGTGCTAACAGGTTCTCCTCTCCTGTGGTGGCTGCTTATTTTAATAAGAAACCGAGTGTAACATCGCTGGGACCTCTGCTCCTCTGGGAGATCTGATTAAAATGAGTCAACGGGTTTCAGGATTTATTGGGAAGAGGGAACTGGCTGGCAGACATATCAGTAAGCCATTGACTGCTCACAGTCATGTTGCTTGTGTCTAAAACCGGGCTGAGAGGACCCTGGTGCAGCCCAGGCTCAGGAGAGGAGCCAGAGCCGACGAGCACAGGCACAGCACAACCATCTTCTCAAAAAAAGCAACAGCATTCACTCCGTTAAGATATATGCAACTACCTCAATGAATAGAAAGAAGTCCTTGGCTTTAAATGGGGTGAGATCATCCCCAAACGTATCTGCCTTGTTTACTGCCTTGCTCTGGGACTGTCTGCATTACAGTGAACTCTTTTTTTTCAGTGAATTCCCCACAATTTGGATTTCCTATCTAATAGTTTCTAGTGCATCTGGTAAACTGAGGCAGGTGGGGTAACATTTTCTAGCTTAGCCATGAGGTGGGGTCCTTCCTAGCAAGGGGGATGGGGAAGAGCTCAGGACAAAGAGACTCGACACATGGAGAGTGGAGATCAGATGCTGCTCAGAGCCCTTGGCTTGGCTTTTCTGGGGCAGCCTTTGCATTGGCAAGGAGGGGAATGGGACTTTTTGTGCCTGGGAACCTGCTTAAGGGGTGCACACACAAGACTTGCTCCTTCCCAGGCACTTTTGCACTGCTCTATAAAGCAGCACAGGAATAGGGAGATCAGAGCTCCCTCTCGAGGGGCAGTAGGGCCTCCCCTCCACTGCCCACATCTGGGGAGCTCATGGAGGAGATCACTGAAGCCCATAAGCACTTCTCTGGAGAAAAAGAGACCTCCACACCGAGAGACCAGGGAACCTCATTTAATCAGTAAAAATTCCCTTTCACCCCCTATAGAGGAGACCATGTAAAACCCTTCTACACTTCTCTGGGACTTGCCCCATCAAAACGCCCCAAGTTCTTTCTCCCAGTAACACCAACATATTTGAAAAGGAGTTGCTGGGTTTTCTCTCACAGGCAGATTTTTTTTCTGGCAACACCTCTCCAGAGCAGCACGTTTGCACAAACAAAGTTAAACTGCTTGGTTTCCATTAGTAACACAAGCAGTAAAAATAGAGGACAGGTGTTTCTTAGGAGGTGTGAAAGATTAACAGGATTTTCTTGGATTGTGGATGACGCTGTCACTGTAGGGTATCTACTTTTTTTTTTTTCTCCACAAAGAATAAAGGAAAATTTTCAATAACATTCACTGGTGCTTAGTGAAATTCAGGCAGGTTTGTGCCTGCTGTGCCTGCAGTCCCTGCAGGCAAAGAGGAATTGCAGCAAATAACCCCTTCATTTGCCCATGTGGATCCAGGTTCTCCTTTCAGAGACACCCTTGCAAACTCTCAGGAGCAATTAGCCCAGGTCCTCTGTGGAGGGAATTGCATGGGGGATGGAGGACCCCAACAGGAGCATCCAAGAACTGGTGGAACAAATAAACAGAAAAAGACCCCAACTGCTGTGTGAGGTCGGTTCAGCCCTTCAGCTGGGATCCCCAAAAGGGCTTTTAGTCATTCTTAAGAAAAGGCATTTTTCTGTGTGACAAAATGTGTCAGTAAGAGCAAACAAGTCCAGGATCCATTCCCCACCTCCTGCTCTCCAGCCTCCCCACACTGGAAGTCTGGATGGCTCTTCTATGCACCTTTCTCTGAGCATCTTCTCACAAGATCGTGCACTAAAGGTTTGCCACAGTGGCTAACAGGTGGAAAGGGCAAGGAGACAGGGTGGCTTCAGCCCTTGTGAGGTTACCTTTCCTTCTCCCCTGTGCGAGGCGGGCTGTGCCTGTGCATACAACAGGCTCTGCAGAAGTGCATTTTTCCATAATGTGAACCAGCATCAGCAAATGCCATCGAATACACCCCTAACATCAAATGTACAAACAGTCTGAATGAAGCCACTGGCCCCCATAGTTGTGTACGAATCTTAAACACCTTGCTGAACCAGCTGAAAACCTCGCTGCGTGCGAAAGCCAGACAGGCGTTTCCCCCGCCTCCCTTGCTTTGTTTACCTCCTGCTTATGTCAAATGGTGTATTAGGGCTGTAGTGTAATATACGGCATTTGAACTTTTCTTTTGTAGTGAACAATGTCAACAGACTGCTTTTCCTGATGAAAAGATCCTGAGCCCATAAATATCGCCCTGGCATGCTGTATGTTGCTGCCATTGTATAAATCTCCCCACAGCGCTCACCTCTGCTCCTGTATCATAGCGAGATAAATGCGGTGCTTAAGGCCTGATTTATTTCAGTCAAAGGACAAATAGTTTGATATCAAAAGGAGCTCGGTAACAATTAACATGACAGGCAAGGAGGATTAGCTGTTGTGATTTTCGGTGTGGCATAAGCAGGCAGGTGCTGTTATTTGGGCTGCATCCCTCCCCCGCACCCCTTCCCATTAAAGAGATAGTTATTGTACCGCTGTGAAAAGAGCAGCTGCTGTGCCTGAATTTCCCTATCAGCCACTGTTTCTAGTGTCGGTATGAATTGGGGACACACTGTTGGGCTTTAATTAGCCCTGAGTCCCACCACCATAGCACTGCCCTGCTCTGACACGCACCCCGGGACGCTTGCGTTGAATGTGCATTAATCTCCTTGTGCCTGATGGCTGGGAGACAGCCACAAAAAAAAAGATACCTTTATAGTATTTGCAAAATGCTTGGCTTTATGCTAAGCAGCCAAATTAAATATAACCTTCGCTCTTGAGTCTAATGGCCAAGCTGTTCTCTAAGTCCCATTACAATTTTTTAGATCTTTGCTGTTGTTGCTGACTCTAAGATTTAAACAGATGAAAACCTACTTTCAAACAGATGAAAACCAGTTTCCAAACCTGAGCCTAAACTTCGAGGGGAGGAACATTTGACAGGTATTATTTGGCGCATAGGACTGACTTCTCCTTCCAGGGATTGGTGTGAAGTTGGCTTGTGAGGCAGAGTGGGCACAAAAGGCAAGGCAGGTTGCCAGCAAAACTAAGCTTGGCTGATCCCGCATAATTACTGTGGTCTCACTGCTATCACCAAAGGTTAATTTAAAACAAAGAAAATCTCAGAAACTGTGGACTAGCCAGAGGATCAAAACAGTAGGCACATTTTTTGGCAAGATGGGAGGATTTCTCAGCACCTTCCCTGATCATGCTCCTCCTTCCCCCTTTGCACTGTCCGACGAGAAGAGCAGACCCCACTTCCCCAGCTGGGATGCAGCCAGTCGCCTTTTGCTGTGAACCTGGTACCTCTCCTAAACCATGCAAATTTGGGCCAAGTCAGGACAGGGCCAGGGTATTTCTGTAACACAGCTGAGTGCTTGTGCAAAGCCTTCTTGGCGGCCTGCTTCTTACTGTGGCCAAAAATCAGATCCCCCATAGGCTGTAAGGGCTGAAACCGGTTGCTCCAGTAAAGTCATACTGGGGTGAGTTAGCAAAGCAATTACGCTGGCAGCCGATGTCCAGATGAAGATTTTACGGTGTTTTGTGTAGTCTAACTGTATAAACACTGTGCTGGTTTTCGCTGGGGTAGTCTTAATTTTCCTCATAGTAGCTACTATGGGGCTGTGTTCTGGATTCATGCTGGAAACAGTGCTGACAACACAGGGATGTTTTCGTTACTGCTGAGCAGGGCTGACACAGAGTCAAGGCCTTTTCTGCTCCTCACCCCACCCCACCAGCGAGGAGGCTGGGGGGGCACAAGGAGTTGGGAGGGGACACAGCTGGGACAGCTGACCCCAACTGACCAAAGGGATATTCCATACTGTATGACGTAATGCTCAGCATATAAAGTGGGGAGAAGAAGAAGGAAGGGGTGGAAGTTCAGAGTTATGGCGTTTGTCTTCCCAAGTAACCGTCACGCGTGATGGAGCCCTGCTTTCCTGGAGATGGCTGAACACCTGCCTGCCCATGGGAAGTGGTGAATGAATTCCTTGGATTGCTTTGTTTGTGTGCGTGGCTTTTGCTTTACTTATTATTGGGTTTGTGTGGCAAGGTTTTGGTAGCAGGGGAGCTACAGGGGTGACTTCTGTGAGGAGCTGCTAGAAGCTTCCCCATGTCCGACAGACAAGGCCAAGCCCATCAGCGACGGTGGTAGCACCTCAGGGATAATGTATTTAAGAAGGGGAAAAAAAAACCTGCTGGGAGAATATAGCAGTGGAGAGAGGAGTGAGAATATGTGAGAGCAACAACCCTGCAGACACCAAGGCCAGTGAAGAAGGAGGGGGAGGAGGTGCTCCAGGCGCCGGAGCAGAGATTCCCCTGCAGCCCGTGGTGAAGACCATGGTGAGGCAGGCTGTGCCCCTGCAGCCCATGGAGGTCCACAGCGGAGCAGATACCCACCTGCAGCCCGGGGAGGACCCTACGCCAGAGCAGGTGGATGCCCAAAGGAGACTGTGACCCCGTGGGAAGCCCACGCTGGAGCAGGCTCCTGGCAGGACCTGTGGCCCTGTGGAGAGAGGAGCCCAGGCTGGAGCAGGTTTGCTGGCAGGACTTGTGACCCCGTGGGGGACCCACGCTGGAGCAGTCTGTTCCTGAGGGACTGCACCCCGTGGGAGGGACCCACGCTGGAGCAGTTCCTGAAGAACTGCAGCCCATAGGAAAGACTCACATTGGGGAAATTCATGGAGAACTGTCTCCCATGGGAGGGACCCCACGCTGGGGCTGGGGAAGAGTGTGAGGAGTCCTCCCCCTGTGGAGGAAGGAGTGGCAGAGACAACATGTGATGGACCAACCTCAGCCCCCATTCCCCGTCCCCCTGTGCCACGCAGGGGGAGGAGGGAGAGAAATCGGGAGTGAAGTTGAGCCCGGGAAGAAGGGAGGGGTGGGGGGAAGGTGTTTTTAAGATTTGGTTTTATTACTCATTATCCTACTCTGATTTGATTGGTAATAAATTAAATTAATTTTTCCGCAAGTTGAGTCTGTTTTGCCCGTGACGGTAATTGGTGAATGATCTCCCTGCCCTTGTCTCGACCCACGAGCCTTTCGTTATATTTTCTCTCCCCTGTCCAGCTGAGGAGGGCAGTGATAGAGCAGCTTTGGAGGGCACCTGGTGTCCAGCCAGGGTCAACCAACAACTGTCTTTATCTCAACTCGTGAGTTTTCTCACTTTTACTCTTCCAGTTCTCTCCCCCATCCCACCGGGGGGAGTGAGCAAGCGGCTGTGTGGTGCTTAGTTCCCAGCTGGGGTTAAACCACAACAAACACTCTTCAACCTCTTAAATACATTGTGCCTACTCAAAACACCCAACCGATGCTATTTGTTCAGCCTTTACCTCACACTGCCCCTGAAAGCATAAAACACCTGAGGAAAACCAAAATTGTTGGTGAGCCCTGAAGAGTTAATCATCTCTCGCAAGTTGTCTGCCAGCTGGTACAAAGATCTTTGTAGCTCAGCAATGTTTTCACCTGCTGTTTACGTAGCCTGTAGCAAAGATGTGAACTGGAGTGTTTTTGTGGGGAGGTTTTGCCAGCCCGGACTCTCCCATAGGGAGTGCTTTCCGGACAAGAGAGGGTGTGCACGTGCATGCGAGGAGACCACAAGAAAAAGCTTTGCTAGAAACATTGCAGGATTTCTCAGTTTGAGAAGTGCAGAGACGTTCCAAGTGGCCCTGAACTTCAACCGAAATCCTGATGTTTGCTGCTGTTTCTTTTGATCACTTTTGTCTTCATTCCACACAGATGCTAATGGGGAAATTCAAATTTATTATCCCCAGAGCTAGGTGCATTCAGATCTGGAGTGGTGCTGGTATGGATTCAATCACACCTGGGGCATGGGAGACGAATTTGGCCCAGAGCTGGTAAAGTGTCACTTACTGATATTCTGTTAGTCTTCACCTTGAAGATGCACAGATGTCATTTTACTTCTTCTTTCAAGGACATCAATTCTAAATCTGGGTTTTTCTTTCTATCCAGACCATACCTGCAAAAATAATACCAGCAGAGCTAGCGTCTTCCAGTGACTGGTGAACTCTGTAACACAGCCTCTACAGCCCCATAACAGTAGCTGGCACCAGATCACAGCTTGATTTAAACTCCACTCCTTGTTCAATAGACCAAAAATAAAAATAATGCTGAGAGATGAATCAAACCTTTTTTTTTTTTTTCCCTTTCCCTGAACAAAAAGAGCAAAATGCGTTTTTTAGTCTAGATGACTTGTCTTCCAAAGAGATGAAAACAATAAGAAACTAGTACCAGATCCCCCAGGAAGAGATGAGAACAGTGACTCGCTTTGTAACATTTGTCATGTGCACTGAAACATCCACTGAGGGGTCTTGCTGAGCAGGAGATAATTTCCCCACCCTGCAAATATTTTTATTTTTAGATTAAAAAAAAAATCTAGACCTAAAGAGGGTAAAAACATCAAAAGCAAAACATTTGAGAAATGAAAATCTGAAAAAGTCAGTACAAGTCTCAGAAATATTTCCCTTTGATTCAAAGCATCCCAAGTTTTGAAATAACTTTACTCTCACTAGAGTAATTAATT
This sequence comes from Phoenicopterus ruber ruber, assembly GCA_009819775.1. Taxonomy (NCBI): domain Eukaryota; kingdom Metazoa; phylum Chordata; class Aves; order Phoenicopteriformes; family Phoenicopteridae; genus Phoenicopterus; species Phoenicopterus ruber. The sequence goes on from CM020219.1 coordinate 9,771,370, forward strand.
TTCTAGACAGAAAGAGCAACTAGCATTTTTTGGTTTGAATCTGGTGCAGCTAATTCACTGTTTCAAAACCCCCTTCTGTAAAGAGAAAAAAGGGAGGGGAGAATAAAAAAGTTGAAAAATGCATCAAAACTGACCATTTCCCACAAAGCCAGTTTTCATTTCTGCGTATCAGCATTTTTGAACAAAACAAGGCACTACACAACTTTCCTGAGCAGCTCTATTCAAGCAGGATCGGAGGCCAGCAGGGACCCTGCTTTCATGTAATGATGTAGTTGCAGAGAACAAAATGAATCTCTTTCCCCCGGCCTGTGTATGTATAGCAAAGAAATCATGAAAGGGGGGAATTACTATGGTAATGACCACATAGCTGCTGCATGTTTATGCAGATTGATGGCCAGCGAGCCAAATCCCGAGGTCTTTACGTCAGTGAAGCTCTGTCCGCCCATCAGCCTCTTAAAAATCGCAATTCCAAGAATCGGCCCAAGGAATTGGGGGAGAGGTAGTTTTTAAGTGGATTTGAAAATATTTCAGTGGCAAATAGGAATAAAACCCGTTCTTCTTACATACGGGGATGCTATTTTTAACAAGTCAGAATTGCTTTCCCTAACTGTGCAGTGAGTAAGGGGAAATTACGCTGAGTCCCTTGGAAATGACTGTAGCTTAGACTGGGATCAAACAATACCCATTCAAGCATTACAGTGTGTCAGGATTTTCAGGGTTAAATTGACGGGGAGGAAAATGGGATTCTTCTTGCATGTTCCCGTTTCCAGTAGTGTCTAGCCAAGCTGACAGGAAAGATAAAGTTCAGTCTTCCCTCCACTTAACTGGTGCTGGGAGAGAGATTCGCACCCTGGAGAAAAGGAGACATGGCATCAGTCGTGACTTCTTGGCGTAAATGAAAGGAAATTTTGACAGGCATAAAAATGTTATTTTCTCATGAAAAGCTGCTGCTTCACTACGCAAATGGATGCTTCTTGGGAAAGAAAAAGAAAGGGGAAAAGAAAAGAGCAGTCTCGGTCTGGTGCCAGTTTATAATAATTCACAGTATTGCCCATTTCTCACTGCATAATGATCTCCAGCAAAGTAAATGATGAACTCTTATTTCTGGATCCACATTTTAAATATCAAAATAATTGGGCCGAGGAAAGGTCATCTCTTCCCACTGCTGTTAGCCACCCACTGCTGTTAGCCACCCTCCTTCCCCGGCAGCCCTGGGCTTTTGTGAAAGCTTTTAGCACCTCGTAAGGACTCACGTTGCTGGTAAGACCAGAGTCACCCCAGAGAGGGGGCTGGGAGTCTGCTGGTGTCTACTGGGAACTTTGCAAAATGTGGGCTGCCATGTGCTGCTGGACGTTTGGTCTGGGAGCTACAAACTCGATTAATCCACTTCTAACCATGCCCCCACCTGCAGTTGCCTGCTCCCACTGTCAGCCTCCCTGCTCCTGCTCTGCCTGCTCCAGCTGCCCTGAAATGCCACGTTTTGCACAAGCCCACCCTTGCAGCCAGCTGAGGAGCCATGGCTGAGTGGTGGGAGTAATGCACGCAGCCATTTCTTGGGATGCTGTACCCCAGTGGGTTAAAATCACAGTGTTACTTGGTCCCCAGGTGAGTGGCAGCCACCAGGGCAGGGGGATCTCAGATGGATCTGTTCCTGAATTGCCACAAAATTCAGCGTTATGTTCTGCCATTGATGGGAAGGTGGATGCTTAGGGCAGCTACCTCCTTCATGCACCCAGCCATCAGCCACCGGCCATGTACGTGGTGCTGGACTATGGGGTAACCAGCAAGGCTCAGTCATTTGTGTCAAAAACTAGTCCCAGGCTCTCACTCAGCCATACTTATAGAATCATAGAATCATAGAATCATAGAATCATTTTGGTTGGAAGAGACCTCCAAGATCATCGATTCCAACCATTAACCTATCACTACCAAGTCCAACACTAAATCATATCCCTTAGTGCCACATCTAAACATCTTCTGAATACCTCCAGGGATGGTGACTCCACCACTTCCCTGGGCAGCCTGTTCCAATGCCCGACAACCCTTTCAGTGAAGAAATTTTTCCAAATGAATAATTCGTACTTTAACCTTAGCTCAGGCAGACATCTAATCTTCAGCTTTGTCCTTCTCTGTAGACCCTACAAGCCAAACCCATATTCATGGCCTGAAGAGCAATGTGCCTGCAGCTGCCCTGATGCCATCCTGGGGGACTCTGCAGTCCTTACCACTAACTCTAAGTGTGGGGGCTGTGGGGGCTCCTGTCATCCTCACTCTGCTTAATCCCCCTCTGCATGTCCCAACCCTGGCCCAGTTTGACTCTGGAGAACCCCACATACCCCAGCGTGGTCTCTGTCCCATCAAGTCCTCCTTTCCAGCTCTGTCCTGAGATAAACCTATAGGCCAAAATCCTAAATCTTGCTAGTGAGGCCCAAAATGTGACCCAAGCCCAGAACATGTGAAGTCCTACTCTAACACTAGGCCAGGGATCACTAAACACCCATCCCCAACCTTAAATAATTTCGATACTTTCCCATATCCCTCCCTGACTGCAAAGGAACCCATTTTTAGTTGTTTTTTCCAAGCCCTGTACTTTTTCTCCAAGGTCTACAAGCATAGGTCCTAACTTGGAGCTCAGCAGAGCATCTATAAATCAGCTATAGAATGAATCGACACTGCAATGCCTGAACCTCTTTGTGCATTTGCAGGGCATGTGTATGCATGTTTGTTTAGTATGCACACACAGAGAGCACGCACAGGCACGCTCTTCTTTCTCTGCAAGTCTATGCTCTGGATAGTAGATAGCAAATCTGCATTGCCCGGGAGGGTTGGGGTGAGACTAACTGTAGGACCTGTGATTTCTTGCTGCCTGAATGGTGTGCATGTTGTCAGTTTGGTGTGTCTTTATTTCTAAGTGAGTCATATTATACAAATCAATTGCTAATTCAATTAATCATGAAAAACATGCAAGAGGACATCTCCAGGAGCTGATTTAGAGCATTTTATGTATGGGTGATTGAGTAAAGAAAGTTAATCTGGGTCAGAAGACTTTGATTTTTAATTCTTAATGTCACAGATTTCCATTCTTTTGAACTAAAATCTGACTTACAATTTATTTTTCTGAGGGTGCAGCTTTATAGCTCCATTGACATTGGCATGTGTGGTCATGCATACTGAGTGTGTCCTCTTATGCCTGACGAATAAGAGCTTTTATGGATGCACAGATCAATACAAGCTTAAGATCTATAAAGGGCTGCCTGGCAGTATTCATACGCAGGACACATCTCATTGCATTTATCTACAAAGTTGTTTACAGGAGGTGAAATTATGATTTTATTGCATTCTTCTTTCTGTTTCTCCATTCTGTGAGAAAAAACAGATTTTGATCTCCTGTGTTTCTCTGCAGTTTCTGGCCTAAATCTTAAAAAAAAAAAACCCTCCAGGTGAAGAAGTTATGAGTTTGTGGTGCAAAATAATGCCTCCATCATGATTTGTAGGGAAGTCACACCAGGAACTCAATGAAAAATAATTGTCTGCGCTTCTCGCAAAGAAAATGTAATAGAGGTATAAAGTGACCCCAGTCCACTGTGAGGGCGAACTCACAGGGTAGATTCCTGCTGGAGACCTGGATTAGACCTTTTCAGGATGTAGGAAACTCAGCCATGAAGAATCAGGTGCCAAAGATTTCAGTCTTAGATGATAATGTATGCGTAAATCCAAAATAGGATGCCGAGTTCCCTCTTGACAGCATGAAAATCTGACATTTCTGTTTTGTGGATAGCCCTAGGAAAGAAATGGTGCTATAAATAGCATGTGTGTGAATGCACAGAGTTAGGAGAACATGTGCAAGAAGCTTCCACTTGTCACTGAAACGATGGGCAATTCTAGCCTCTGCTTGCCCTTGAACATGTGGACCATGGGAGAGCGGTGGGGACAGCGGAACCAGGGCTGTGTCCCTCCTGCATCAGCTGCCGATTCCTGATTCCTTGCTGTCGTCTCGGGCAAGTCACCTTGGCCAGCCATTAGGTGTTGCACCTCCAGTCATCAGCTGCATGCATGGAACGCTTCCGCGCCTTGACATGTTGCTCCGTCTTAGAGACATCCTCGGATTTGTTGGGAGGGAGGTGGTACACAGCTCACACCGTGCAATACCATAGCGCAGGTCAGGAATGTGATATGGTGATGGGGTCTAGCTGGATTTATTGATTCTGCTTCCCCAGCAGGATTCTTCACTTGGGCAGCCCAGGTCAGGCTGGTTTCCAGACTGGAGCTGGTTGCCATCCCAGCAAACCTGAGCTAACTCACAACTGAGTGCTTGTAAGGAGCTAAAGGGATCTGCAGAGAGTACCGTAACACGGGATGCGGGAGGCAGCTGCAAGACTCTCCCATAAATGATGATGCACCATTTAGCTTTTCCCAGATAAAGCACAGAATCATAGAATTTGAGAATAATTCAGGTTGGAAGGGATCCCAGGAAGTCCCTAGTCTGACCTCCTGCTCAAAGCAGGGCCAGCTGTGAGGTAAAAAAACTTTTCACCTTTGTCTAGGTAACCAGACAGTGGGTGCTCCAAACTTAGGACAAGGCTCCAAACCTGGGTGGACTGGCTTTTTTAGGAAATCCATGATGAGTTACACAGAGATGTGACTATCCTGGGAAGAAAGTTATTAATTCCAGACGAGGAGAGAAGGAGGGAGGAGAATTCCCTATAGGACACAGGCTGTCTTCATGACTTTGAAGAAGGTCAGCAGTAGAGGAGCTGTGCACGGGGAGGTTTCCAGTTTCAGAATGAGATTTTCTTCCAACATAATTGAATATACACTTAATGCAGGGAGTGGGAAATAAATGTGTTAGGGAGGTGAGTACAGCATTATCAACACTTCATAGAGCAGAACTACTCAGGGAACATGAGCAGGTAATGCAGGTAATGGTGATGGATTCCCTTGTCACTCATCCAGGTAGAAATGGCTGGTCTGCTACCCTGCTGAAAGGCATGGAAGTACTTAGACAGATGATCGGAACAGAAAGATGACCCCACAAGAGCATGAGCTGCTAACAAGCCTTGCCACTCTTTGCAGCCGTGCACCCTCACTGCTGCTACCTCAAAGGGAATGTTGTAGGCAAAACCTTTTCCCCAAAACCCGACATCCTGCAGCCCAAGTAAGGTGAGGAGATACAGATCAAAATCCCTTTGGTTAATCTGTTGGTTAAACAGCATTGTTTTGATTACACGTTGGATCAGGCTCTGCTTCCTCTGTAGCATATCTCCCAAAGGCAGCAAGTACCCCGGCCTCCGATCCTCTGAACCCATGGGTAGTGTTGAAAGTTTGAGGCAAAGGCTATATGACAGACTTACTGGTCAAACAGAGATCACTAATCTTTGAAGACAGAGCTGGAAGAAACTTTAAGAAGCCACTGAATCCATCTCCCTGTTCCAGTTTCCTTGGTAAAACATGATTTTCTGGTTAAAGTAAAATCGAGCTTCTCGAGTCCATCAAAATTGATTCGTAAAACAATTAACCTAGCTGCCCCTGGTGAGCCTATAAACCAAGATGGTGCAGAGAAGCCAAGCCTTGAGGAAAGCAAGCCTAAAGCTGTACAAGAATTTTAATCTTTTGCCTTTATATTCTTTTAATGTGTGCTGAATGGGTCATCATGTTCAGGATTTTTCCCAGCTCAGTGCAAAAGTTTTAGTGGCTGTTTGTCTGAAGTATGTTACCCAAAGAAGGTTTGAAGGAGGGTGTATGTTTCCCTATCGATCACCCTCTGCACATGAGCACAGTCAGTGCCTTCCTCCTCCCAGAAGCAGTTCATTTCAGGAGATTTATTCCCCAGGTATCTTTCCTATTCACTGGCTGGCTAGTTAACATGACAAAGCTGGTATTGCTTATTCCTTTCTAGACGCCTAAGAAGATGAAACAACGTCATAACCTGAAAAATTGTCTATAATAATTCATCATTGGTGATCTCACCCAATGGCCAGTTAAGTCAATAGCAAATTTGGCCTTTGGCTGTAATTTACAGCTGCCTGCCCACCTGATGATTCTCTGCAGCACCCTCTCCTAATGTTGATACAAGATGTGGTGCACTTACACACTTTCCACTTACAAGGCTTCAGTTCTTTCATTTAGAAAGTCCCTGCGATCAGATCGGGGCCTCCCAAATCCCACCTGTCTTGCTTTAATGAATGAGATTAGGAGAGGAGATCTTTTTTGAAAACTCACACCTAGCTTTATATACCTGGAGCTTGTAGTACTGCAGTGGGGTCAAAAAGTCCCCAACTCTGGACTTCTCCTTCCCTTCTCCCATCCTTCCCCAGCTGCTCTGCCACACACAGGACTCTCCACCGTCAAGGCACATCTCCCACTGACCTGACTGCTCTGGTGCTGGCCTGCCAAGGGAGGCTGCTGAAGGAGTGATTGTTATTTGGGTTTCATTGTGTTTTATTAGCTTGTATGTTAGTATGCACTGTGCATTTAATTAAAGATCCTGCAGGACGGCTGAATTCTGAAATCAGAATCTGAAAGAGGTTTGGTCTTGAGGGAGTTTCCTGCTGGGCTTCAGTGTGACCATGCTTTGCTCTTGTGGTGCTGCTGACCAAAATTCAAGCCTGTTTCTTTTTCCCAGCCTCTTTCCCACATCTCAGCACTCCCCACAGTGGCAAATGTCTCCTTCAGCTTCCTGGGGAGGGGGATAATTCTCCCACAATAGACATTGATCTCTCATTAGACTCCGTCCTGTTAGTTAAAAGCTGTTTTTACTCAGACAATCCAGAACTCATTTCCAACCTTAAAAGGTTACGCTGTTGGATACTCACCCAGGGTATAATTTTTAACCACTCTGTTTACTGAATCTACAAAAGCAGTTATTGGAAGTGTTTGTATACAGTAATTTCTCCCTAGGCTCCTGAGAGCAGGAGCAGATGACCCAGCATTGCTAACTGTGGTCAAGCTTTTTCCTATTCAAAGGAGACAACATTATCCCATTTCACAGAAAGTCTGTTCATGCCATGGTGGCCTGAGGTGACTTGCTTAAAGTTGCACAGGGCAGACCAGGGCCAGTGTCCCAGCCAGTGACTGTCCCATGCTTCCCTGGACCTCCTCTCTGCGTCAGCCAGATGCAATGCTATTCCCACCGGGTGAGCTGCTGCTCTCAGGGAGATAGAGCAGTAATTCCTAGAGACATGGTAAAAAACTTCCGCATCATCAGGACACCTACATGCAAAGAGTAATCAATGAGGTACGCATCAGTTGTACTTTTGTGTGTGTATGTATACATAATCCTTGCCTTGCAATTAACTGGCATATAACTGAATTCAACTGAAACTTACTCAAGCCAACATGTGTTTCTTACAGATGTACTGGAGTTTAACCATAGATTATTGAGTTTTTAGAAGGAGTTACTGGTGACTCTGGTAGAGACTGTACAGATGGAAGAAGTCAAGCTGGGCCCTCCTGCCTGGGAGCAGGATGGCTTAAACTGGTACAGTCTCCCCTGGCTCTTCACCCTCCTGCCTCTTGCCCTGTGCCAGCTTCACTCTGTGCCACCATGTCTGGACCCAGGGCCAGGAGATGCTGTGGCTTCAAATTAACTCAGCAAAAGGCAGAAAAGTCCTCTTTCTTAGACTTGGTCAGGGCTCTGTGTGTGTGTGTCTGGGTGTGCGAGAGTGAGCATCGGGGCCATCTACTGTGGCATCACCAAAGATTCACTTGTTAAACTGGGCCCTGAACCTGAGGCAGGGTAAACCTTTATGGCTGGAAATTTTATGCATAGGCCCAATGTCAACATGCAAGTTTGACTCATCAATCTCAGTTAAGAAGCTGGTCTTTTATTTTTTTCTCTTAATGAAGTGACTAATAACTTTTTGATGAACACTCTTTTCTTAATACTTTTTACTCTACTCCGCTATTTCATTGTGTTTTAACAATGCCAGCTGCTTCACTTCAAGAATTGGTCTCCTGAAAGTGAAATGCCTCTTATCCTGAAGCAAGATGGTGTCCATTATTGATTTGGAGCTGATGATAGTTGCAGTAGCTGTCTCCGACTCCCTGCACCACTTAGAGCATTCCTCCTTCAAGTTAATAATAAGCAGCAAAAGGCAGGGAAGAACTCAAAGACTGGCGCTACAGTATGACTGCACATGCCAGGCACACTTAATATAATGTGTATCAGGGCAGCTCCACCCCCTTCCATTTTTGTGGGGTACCGTGGGGTAATATTTGATATATATTTTACCCCTTAGACAGGCTCAGTACACATTCACCAGACACAGCGCGTGAATTTTCAAAAGGGGCAATTTTGACTGACGTGACACTGGCTCACAAGGAAAGGAACACCCTTTCCTTGCAGAGATCACCTGCAACCAGAGTTCCCAAAATATAGATGGTACTGGGACCTCTGGGACCTCCCCTTTCCTTTTATATCCTCAAGCACCAGGGACAGCCTCTGGCCAGTTGGCCAAGTACCTCCAGGCTAAAAATACTGCTTCTTAACTGGAGCTCTCACTGCAGATGCTGCGAGAAAGTGACAGCTGAATTTGTTGATTCTCCACGGGAAAGCTCCTTGGCAAGGTTTTGCTAATGACCAAGGATGCCACACAATGTTCATCTCCTGGGATGACAGGGAGGGACAGCATGTGGGCAGAGAGAGCTGCCCACAGCTGGGTTGCAAATGCTTCCAGTTTGACATCTCACTCCAGCAGCTGAAGCATGGAGGTGGAAAATGAAGAGGAGGAAATGCTCCCTGGCCTATTTAGAAGTGAAAATGCAGAATTAATACATGCCCATGAGATCATCTGCAATTCTGCCATCCTTACAAATGATTTTGTTGCTGACTGACCAAGGAGAGCTTTGAGACAAAGAATGCTCCTGTGCAGGCAGCCAAGAGCTTCAAGGAGAATCAAAACCATGACCTGAACAGAAGGGAGCTTCCTTCTCCCAGGCTTGATGAAGCCTCAGTGCTATTTCACTGACATCCAGCAACAGATCAAAATCCCTGTAATTGCTTCTTCCATCTCCTGCCCTGGTGAGGAAGAGAAAACTGTGAGAGATCTTCCATGCATTTGTCGTTGGAAGGTAACATGGTGCTGGAGCTTGGAGAAAGGGAAAGTAGAGTTTGGAAGACCTTGGCAGCATAGCAGCAATCAGCATCAAGTGGCGAGTAGTGGCACTACTGGTTTCTGAATCACAATCTCCACTTACTCTTGCAAGCACAGAGATATATTGGAAATCCCTGAGTCAATGTAATTTTTTCTAAGAAAATTGACACAAATAGGGGGGTATTATCTTCATTTTTTAAAAATGATCTCTAGAAATGAATATTTTCATTTCAGGTCAGAGTTCCAAAACAAGACATATATTTTAGCTAAGCTTAAAAAGTCTTTTTAGCTTAAGACTTGGGTTCAGAGCTTGCGTAGAAACAGATCCAGATCTCTGGGGCTCCCATTCCAGTGTCTTTGGCTGCAATTTTTCCATCTGTTTAAGCTGATCTAAATCTACATTGTTATGGAAAGGAGTGGGTCCATGTTCCCATCTCCCAAGACTTGTCTTGCTTTATGCCAGTATTGGCATGAAATGGGGCAGACAAGAGGACCAGGGAGCTGCTTTGGCTGAAAATGAATTGCTTGCAACTGATCAGACTAAAACATACCTTTCAAAACTAATCCGTCTGAATCCAGTACTCTCAAAGTGGACAAAGGATGGGCAGGCTGAGTGCTAAAGGCGAGAGTGTGGGACCATCCTTTGGGGACTTGGACACCTGAAGTGAGTCATAGTCATCTGAAGACCCGGCACTTAGAGGAGTGGATACAGTGTGTGCAAAGCTCTCCGTACAAGTTTTCGGCCAGGAACTTAACAATAGGGAAAGAACAGCCTGGATTGCAATAGGAAGTGGCTGCTGAAGTCCCTGTGGTCCTGGAGGGTCCCGAGGGGTCATTAATGAGCCTGCATTGCTTCTTTGGCATAGCTAGAGGAAGGCCAGTGGGAGGATGTCTACTCCTGTTCCACTCTCTGCTCCTGACTGCAGTGCAGTGCAGACACATCCTGAGTCACGTGCCTTGCTTTGTCTCTTATTTATCTGCTTAGATCTCATTAGTGTGCATTTGGACTCAGTAGCAGGAAAGCTTTGTCCTTGTTTCTCTTTGGTTTTTTTTTTATCTCATGGCCTTTCTGTGACAAGTCCTAATGGAGATTTGAATAAAACCAAAGAATCTTATAGTAAACAATAAGTCTGTCTAATGAATCACAGAATCACAGAATCACAGAATGGTGGGGGTTGGAGGGGACCTCTGGAGATCATCTAGTCCAACCCCCCTGCCAGAGCAGGGTCACCCAGAGCAGGCTGCACGGGAACGCGTCCAGGCGGGGTTTGAATCTCTCCAGAGAAGGAGACTCCACACCCTCCCTGGGCAGCTTGTGCCAGGGCTCTGTCACCCTCACAGTGAAGAAGTTTTTCCTCATATTCAGATGGAACTTCCTCTGTTCCAGTTTGTGCCCATTGCCCCTTGTCCTGTCGCTGAGCACCACTGGCCCCATCCTCTTGACACCTGCCCTTGAGATATTTATAAGGGTTGATGAGGTCCCCTCTCAGTCTTCTCTTCCTCAGGCTGAACAGCCCCAGCTCCCTCAGCCTTTCCCCATAGGAGAGATGCTCCAGTCCCTTAATCATCTTTGTAGCCCTACACTGGACTCTCTCCAGTAGTTCCTCGTCTTTCTTGAACTGGGGAGCCCAGAACTGGATGCAGGACTCCAGATGGGGCCTCACTAGGGCAGAGTAGAGGGGGAGAAGAACCTCCCTCGACCTGCTGGCCACTCTCTTCTTAATGCACCCCAGGATCCCACTGGCCTTCCTGGCCGCAAGGGCTCATTGCTGGCTCATGTCCGAGGTTGTCTCTAAGTGCCCGGGATGTGCCTCAGGAGGGGTGTGCAGAGGCAGCCACGGGGCTCTGCAGCACCGGCAAGGCCAAGCCCACAGCACGGGTAATCTTACGTGGCATCATGGACTTGCAGAGGGCTTGTGCTAGTTTCTGCTTTTTGGGCATTTGGCTCAAAGCTGATAGCAGATTTCCCCAAAGGAACCAGTGTGCTCTCTATTAAAAGGAAAAAAATGATATTAAATGTCACAGTAATTGATGCTGCCTCTTTCTAATTAACTTACCTCTTTTTCCAACTCTTTCTCCTGCTTCCTCTTCCCTGACACCTTCTCCTGCTGCTTAGTGAGACTGCCTGCATGCAAGAGAAAAATAAGCCTGGCAAGGCCGCAAGAGTCCCCTCGGGATTTCCCACCTTGTCGAAAGCTGCCGAGTTGCAGGTGGGAGAGGCAGGCTGGCAATGACGTCATGGCCGCTACGCTCATCCCCGCTGACGGCTTTGAAAGCAGTATTTCCACATGAAAAAAGAGACAAATGCAAACCACATGACTGGGGAAGCAGAGGATGTCAGATGGGGAAACAGAGCTGCTTCCTAAAGCAGCCTGCAGGACTCTGCTGCTCTGCTCTCCTGCCTCTCCCCCAGACTCACTGCGGCCGGGGTCCGGATGTGGCCGGGGTCTGGATGCCGCCTGCCCCATTCCTCCGCCCCACATGTTTGCAGAGGGCACTTCCTCCAGCTGTCACCCCATCCTCACCAAAAGCTTTTCCCAGCAGAAAGGAGAAATGTGAAGGGTTTGTCTGGCTCTGAACACATGCTGCAGCAGGGTGGGTTCCTCTGCTTGCTCTGAGCAGGTATCTGTCCCCGCACCACCCAAAGATCTCCAGGTCACAGCACCAAGGGGGTCTGGTTGACTGAACGAACAGGTTGAAGATACCCCTCTGAGGGCCCCCAGACAGGGACGCCAGAGCAAACAAACTTAGAGAAAAACATCGCTGCAGAGGAAAAGGACATCATACTGTCTTCTTGTTTTCAAGATACCAGTAAAACTAGAAGGAGGAGGGGACAGAAGTCTGGACAGCCTCTTGGAATCTGTGTGTGTCACTGAAGTCACTGCAGAGCCCCTGTCACCAGCAATCCTGGATCAAAATGTCTGGTTAAGAACAACTGAGACATTCAGTGTCTGCTTATCCAGGATCCTGCTCTTGGGTTTAGCCAGGTTTTAGCATCTTTCTTACGTCCTTGGTTAGTCAACAGTGCCTTTGCTGGAAAAGCTGGGCAGGGGCTGGGAGATCTCGTATCAAACAACATTTCTTCTTGGTAGTACAGTAAAAAAGGGTTAAATCAGTACTTCAGCAATGGGCTCAAAGCTCACAGCTAAGAGCCCTAACTGGAACGTGAAGAGAATTTCTGGTCACTGAATTATTCTTATTGCTGCTGGATGGCTGAAGAGCCACAATCATAAAACCCAGCAGCGAGTGCTGCAGACAGATTTAAGATAAATCAGCTCCTGACCACAGCATTGTTTGGAGAAAAGGGGCCATGCTTTCTTTTTCTTTTCTAAAGGTATCGAGCAGACTGAGGTGATGGATGTTCCCTCTCCTGATACAGCTGATTTGGTGTCCCCCAAACCACAGGTCATTGTGGTTTCATTTAGATTTGCAATCTCTTTTCTCCAGGGCTTTATCCTAGGAGTTGTTACTTCAGTACAAACAGTTTGCATGAAGTGTCTGGGCAGAGCAGAGACTCTGGGCTGTCATTGGCATCCATGGCCATAATAACCTTGCATGAGTAAAGTCGTAAAGCCAACAGCTAAGCTATCTTATCCTTGAACAGCTGCAGGGTTCCAATAACCCTCATTATACCACATTCCCCTCCAGAAAGTATGAAAAAAAAAAAAAAGAGAAGACATTTATATTATGTCCAGACTGGCACAGGAACACAGATACTGTACAGTACACTATTAATTGTGGGATTCTTTTTTTCGCCATAGAATATTGATTTTCCTCCAGATAACCAGATATCATTAGTTTGATTAATGCTACCACAGCTTGGAATAACTGTCTGGAAAGTTCAAACTGGGGCATTTGTCAGGAGAAAAAGATAAAGCACAGCTCAGACTTCTTTATTCATACCTGGGAATATGCTGCCCAGAGGGTTTCAGTGGTGTTGAGCTAGACAACTAAGAAAAGGGATGGGAGAGGAGAGCTGGAACTGCACTACACAGCCTGTCTGATGATAATGTCAGGCCAGTTCAACCACGCTCAGGGCTGAGTTTATTTTGGTACCAAACCCCTAGGTTTTCTTCCTAACAAAGGTTGTCACATTTGCAGGGACAGCTGAGTCACACAGGCTGCCTCAGACGGAGCTGTGCTCCTGTGCTGCTGGACGCAGAGGCGGTGGGGTTGTGGACACTCATTCTCTTTGATAGCTTCAGAAGGAAAAGAAGTAGATGTAGAAGCTCCCAGTGGCTGGTTTATGAGTGGGCTGGTGCTCAGGGAACAAGTGTGTTGCTTAAGGACTGACCATATGCTTTGCCACGCAGAGGGAATCAGCTTCACCTTGCTTGGGGACATCAGCTTTCTCAGAAGCAGCAGGAAACTGTGAGCTGCATCAAGAGCCCCGCTAAGACCCTATTGACTCCATAACAAAGAAGGCATCTCAGAAAGAAGTGAGATGAGAAAGTGAGACTCAGTCCTGCAAAGAGGGCCGAGGCCAGCACACGCTAACCGGTCCCCTGGGTGAGAAGTCTCTGCCACCTCTTCAATTTTGGCAATGCTAAGGTCCAGGAGAAGGTCTCTGCTGCCTCCTGGGATATGTGGGCTGAAACCAGCACACTAATTGATATAGTCTGTGAGCTCAACATTAGAAATGTCAAAATAATAGCAGAAGGAGCAGAACAGTCACTTGATCATCACACAGCTCAGGAAATGGAGGACATGACAGAGGAATCTATTTTCTTTCTTTTGGCACGTGGGAAAGGTTAAGGAGCTCTGTGTGGTTTTTAGTCCAGGGGGCTGTACAGAAGACAGGCCAGAGGAGGTGTATCAGGGGCTATTTGGGCTCTAGCAAGGGGATGGTCACTACACATGCTTGTAAAGCATCTGTGTAGACCCCTTAACAGCCTCCCTACTCATGTGGGCTGTCCCAAAAATAGGAAATCCAAGAGGTCTGCTCGCAGGGTAAGTGGTGAGCAATGGTAGAGCCAGACCCTGCATGAGGGCAAAGCCTCAGCTCTAACAATGTCATCTGTTTAAAGGTAGCAGAATACATAGGTTTTTCTTGGGAAAAATTAGACAGATCTGGGCAGGTAGGTCCACCAGGAGATGGCACTGATCTGGTTTGCCCTAAGAGCACAGGAGCACTCCTGATGTGCATGTCAGTACTGCAACATGTATGTGAACTCTGAATTCACCACCTGTTTTTTTTTTCCCTTTGCCATTTAGACAGCCATTGTTTGCAAGCCTTTTAGCTATCTAATCGTTCAAATATCCTCCAAAACCAAGAACAATATGCTTGTGACTATTGTTGAAACAAAGTTATTTCACAAATCCAAATGTACCCAACATTTGTTTTGCATTATTCCCACTCTCCTCACACATTCCTCTTTACAGGTTCAATTTTACCAGCTCTGACATTGGGAACCTTTTCTCAGCCACAAGTGTCAGCAATCAACATCTAGTCTGTCTTAAAAACGCAGTAAGATCTTGTCTGTCTTTCCTGCCAAGCATCATAAAGTGCATTGATGCTTTCTGTTGTTCTGTCTACTAGGCAACCGCACATCGTCTGCATTTATTGCTACGGAGAGGGAGGGGTGACGTGACGAACACTTTCTGCAGGCTGGATGGGAAGTGCAGCTGAGGATTTTGCGCAAGCACCAGAAGTGCAGAACCGTCTGTCTCTCTTTTGGAGACACAAGTGAAGATCAAAAATTTTTTGTCGTCGTTGTTTTTTTCCTCGGGAAGAAAAGTAAATCTTTTTAACTCTCTGCCAACCCTCCAAATCAGGAAACTTTGAGAGACTCCAAAATGAAGTAAAGGCAAGTTTAGAGATATTTAACAGCTACTGTTAGCAATTGTAAGCTGCCAAAGATTGATATTCCTTCTACCAGACAGGTTGGGTATAATGAAAACACAGGGTAATAAGATAGGAAACTGTTATCTAGTCAGTACAAACTGTTAGCTAAATCAATAAATTACAGACTTGGGAACTTCTGTAGGCTGAATTATTGCTGAATTACTTCTCTGGAGAACCACCTCCAATTTTAAAGTTCATTTACTTTTACAAGATATTGGGAAGGAGTCGGCAAGGAGAATGGAGCTACTTCATATATAACAGGAGGAAGTTAAAAGACAGAAAAGAAAAATTAGGGGTAGTAGAAGTGCTGAGCAGTATCTACCTTTCTTACGCTGTGTGATCCCCAGTGTGAGTGCAAAAGTCACGACTTGCAGAAGTGATTTGTGATTTGGGGATGCTCAGAGGAATTACCTTACAGGATCTCATTTTCAGAAAGCACTGAATAAAACTTCTGAAAAATTAAGCTTGCCTAACAAGTGTCACAATGAACATCCAGTGTCACTAGTCATGTCTGTGACCTTGGCCTCGCTGTTGCCGGTAAGTAGAAGATCACTTCAAATTCCCCACCCGCTTTCCAGCTGGAGGATTATACAGTGAAAAGAGCTGTAGTGAATGAAATAGTTCTTTGCTGCCAACTTGATTTTAATTATACAACATGTCCTAACCTTTAGAAAATGTATTTAGATTTAAAAATAACAGTGTGGGGGAGCGTGGCAGGGGAAAATGTATGCTTGAGCTTACTAAGGGACAAAAGACATTTTCTCCAAGTGATGAACAGATGTGAACACAGCAATAATACACACGGGCTCTTGGAACAAAGGGATCATCCAGATGAAGAATATTCTGTTGCTGCAGTAGCTTAATCCTGTAATCCTTATGTGGAGCTTTGATTACAGATTAATATGATACCAATGAGGCCTTCATAACTTGTGGTACTGATGTAAGATTAAGTGACCTGCTCACAGTCATGGCAAATCTCTGGCAAGACTGGAGCTGACCCCACATTTCCCGACTCTCTGTGATTTCACAAATTTCCAGGTAACAGCTTTTGGCTTTGTCTCAGCCAAAGGGCTGTGAAAGGAAGGTGAGAGTGGAAGGACCCCCAGGAGAAGGAAGGAATTATTTACCCCCAGCTGGAGCAGGGTGGAGGGATGCAAATGGGAAATGTGCAACCTCTTGCTCTTTAGGTGTCACAATCAAATCTCTTCCTTGTGTGGACTGGAGGTTTCCAGATCACAGCTTACACTCAATGAAGTTTTTGCACAACTGAAAATCCCCTCATCATGTGTGCTTGAAACAACCGGGGAGAAATTGCTCTAGGTCATGGTGACATGCCACCCTGAATACCAGCAATCCAACCTTAAAATTAGTAAACATGGTATCCAATTTGAAATATTTTGCAAAAACCTTGTTTCCACCATTTTTATTCCCAGTCCTCTGGACGCATCCATATCCACATAGACTCTGCACAGGGGTGCTCCCTAAGCCAAGTCTTTTGCAATCAGGAGATACAGGTTCAGTCCCTGAAGCAGGAGGTGAACAGCAGGCGGAAGAGCCAGGCTGCCACTTGAGTCCATCACCAACACTCTTTCCAGTCTTGCTTCTGCCCGTTAGCCCAGTGGTGGTTCACAGCATCCACACTGTGCTGAGGAAAAGCTGAGCCAGGATTCCCGTTGGTACTCGCAGCCTCTCACATCTGTGAGTATTTCCACCCTCTTGACTCTAAGGATGAAGACCATCTCTTTCTCCTCTCATCATAGCTAGCAAAGTGCACAAAGTGGCTCTGACCTGAGCTGGGGCAGTAGCTGTTGATTTAAGACAGAAGTTTTCTGAATGGCGCTTGTGAATGCACACAGTATCATAAATTTGTATTACCTTTGGATGAGCAACTTTCTGTGCCTTCCCTCCCACTGCAAGAAATGAGTGTATATCTGACTGAATTATTTGACCTCAAATACTAGACGCTGAGGAAGTATGGCCACCTGCTTGCAATGTCCATATCCTTTTCCCTTCATGTCCGTCTGCTCTGGGCCAGGTTGGAGGGGGCACAGAGGGACTGGTGGGTCTCTGATCTGACCCGGCAAGGCCATTCCTCATTCTTGCACTGAGGCACCTCTTGTAAAACTTACATACTTGTCATTCTGGTTGTGTCAAAACAGATGTGTGAACTGAGGTTGGAGGACAAGCCCAACAAATGTGAATGCTGTCTGAAGCTGGATCTGACCTCTCCAGCCAGCTGCTTCCAGATGTCAGGAGTGACTGGCTTTGTTTTATGTGGCAGATATGAGGCAACTACAAGCTGGTGTAATTGTGAATTTCCATATGGCAAAGATCCTTGTTTGAAAAGGGCATCAAAAGGAAAAGATAACAACATTCAGAACCATGTGGAAGGAAAAGGAAACAGCTATTTGGTGCAGATCTGGCTTCAGGGAAGCAGCTGGGCTGAGCTCCAGTCTTGCACCAACTGAGGGTTTCATCCCAGATCCCTTCACCTTGCAGCCAGCTGCTTACCACCCCAGTGCTCTCCAAGCAGCTCTGTTTGTTTGCTATCATCTCCACACCTTTTTGCGAGTGGTGTTGTTTTGGTTGTTTTGCTCTTTTTCAGCATTACATGGTACATTTCTGCTCTGGGCTGAGGAGCATCTTGATGCAAATGTGAAGCCAGAAGTTTTGACACATCATGGATGCTGACTGAAAGAAAGCTGAATCAACAAGAAGAAAGAAATGTGAGACAGAAGAGCTTCATCACACTACAAAATTCATTTTCCATCACCCTCTAATAGCTGAGATTTTCCTTTGGCCTCTCCCAGGAGTCTGTGGCATTAAGCATATCAGAACGGCCACCAAAGGCCCAGCTAACGCAGGATTTTTTTCCTCAAAAGTGGCTGAGGGTGGGTGCCAGAGAAGCAGTAAGAGGGAGGCAGGTATGCAGTGACAATCTGCCAACCTCCAGAGATCTAAAGCCCTACAAGGTACAGTCCCCTGCCTATCTGTGATCAGCCACCTGCCCTTCAGAGATGCCCATTCCCTTCTTTTGGTGACTCTCCTAGAAGCAGAGAAAAAGTGCCCACAGAGCCCAAGGCCAGTAGCCTCATCCTCATTACTGCTAGTTCCTAGCAGTACTAGTTCCTAGCCTACTGCTAGTTGGCTGAATATTATCACAGTCCTCATGACCACTGTAAGGGGTCTTATTGTTGCTGCAAGCTCTCCAGAGGCTGTATTCATCTGCTGACTTCCATCACTGAAGTGGAAACTCTCCTGGGTAGGGGCAATTTTTGAAGGGTGTTTATAAAGGGCACAGCACATGATAATGCACAGATGCAAGGTGTTGTGGCTTCTGGTTTCAAGCCCTGGACTGAATGGGTCTAAATCACCCTTGTTGGGCTACACTACTGGTTTCCCTGGGACATGCTTTTGATTGCTTCACATGACCTGACTGTGTAGCAGGACTTCAGGATGCTTTTCCGGAGATGTCTTCTTATTCTAGACAGAGCTTCATCTGCATCCATAAAAAGCCTCAGCAGTGGAAGAGATCCGAGGCCATGACACAGGCTGGTGCCCCAGGGAGTGCTGTGCGTACCTCCCAGGGAGCAGCGAGTGCAGTGGTGGCACTGGCAGGCCTTGGAGGAAACCAGGGCACAGTTGTATCCACCAGAGAGGAAGGTCACTCTGACAGTGGACCTCTACCTCCCCCTGTTCTGAGAACCCCTCCCACTGGCAGGTAGCCATGCCTCGGCTCCTTTCCAGAGCTACCACATCTCAGCCAGGGGAAATTTGTCCAGAGCCTGAAGGGAGATGGGGAGCTCTGTAAATGCTC
Source organism: Phoenicopterus ruber ruber (assembly GCA_009819775.1). Taxonomy (NCBI): domain Eukaryota; kingdom Metazoa; phylum Chordata; class Aves; order Phoenicopteriformes; family Phoenicopteridae; genus Phoenicopterus; species Phoenicopterus ruber. The sequence goes on from CM020219.1 coordinate 9,790,124, forward strand.
CAGCCCAGACTGTTTCCGTTGATCAGCGGCAGCATGCGTTGTACGTCCTGATATCAAAGTGATGAATGTTGTGCTGACTTCTGCATTGTGCGTGCCTGTGTACTGAATATTGTCTGCTGGAAAGTAAATAACAGCAGATGAGCAAATGGGGCTGTGATGACATTTCAGTGTCCATAATGTTTCCATCCACAAAATGCAGTGGTTATGCATCATTTTAACGGTAGGAATAGATAAGCAGTCAGCTATCCGTATCCGGAAAATCAAAAAGGAAAGCAACATTAGAGGAAATAGATAGGCAGTGGGTGTTCAAGGGCAATGAGTCATCCTTGCCACAAATAAGGCTCAGAATGAGGAATACTAATAATTAGGCAACATATTTCAAAAGTTCAGTTCTTTCCTCCTTTCCCAAATTATCTTTTATGCCTTGGGGACATTTCGGAATGACAATGTCTGCACTGGGAGGTAGACATGAAGAAAATCCACTGTGGGAAGAAATGGCCAAATAGTAGAGAAAAATAAAGTTGAGCTGTAAAGCTTCTTTTTTCCTGAAACTCAGGTGGCTCCCACAGAGGAAACTGGCATGATGCTGGTCAGCCAACAGAATAAACATACCCGAGGGAAGGACAAAGCCTGTGGCCACTGACCTCAGCACTTGCAGGAAACATCAATAGCACCCGCTTTTTTCCCTTTCCCCACGATACTCATTCCCCTGAGCTTGCTCTGTTCAGGTGCCGTTCAGTGAATGAAATGACTCCCTCTCTCCCCCTGGGCAGCGGGTGAAGCCAGGAGGAAGGCTCGTGTGTCCCATTTTGGTGCGCTATCTCTTTCCCAGAAGTGGCACCACTCAAAGCTCATGCCTTCTGCTTCGCTGGAGTTGCCTTGGGTTGGAAACAAAGAGGGTTTTGACCCTGAACCACGCTAGGTCTTACCCTAGCCAAAATCCTGGACTATCTGGAGCTGAAATTTCCAAGGAGCAGGTCTGGATAAAGAATACAGATTCCACTTTGAATCCCAGTGCTCTGGCTTCCCGAAGGTTGGAAGCAGAGATAAACAACAGGCTCTGTCTTCATTTACGAGGATTTCTGGGAAAGTCTCTTTGGACCTTCAGCATCTCTGAGCATGACACAGTTAACATCTAGTCCTAAAAGCTCTGAATCACAGAGATGTTTCGGCCTGTGCTAGGTAGAGACTAATCCCTTTCTGAACTGGAATGAGCCTTAAACCAGCAAACATGAGTTCTTGTGAAACTGCAGGGCTGCAGTGTCATCCCCGTTCGTTTCCCTCCTTCCCTCGGCTGCAGAGCTCTGATTGCAGCAGCCTGACTTCAAACACTGACAAATATCATCGCTGACACTGCTATGGTGGGTGCACACCATCATTATAATCTGTGTGCATTTAGCCATCCCAGCATGATAAGAGAATGATTAGGAGAATAGTTAGAGAGTAAATTAAAAACTCCCAGCAGTTTCCTGTGTGAAGCTACTAACTTACAGGCATATTTTTTCACAGCATTACTGAAAAATGCCATTAGTTATACCTGCAAATACATGTTAGATTTAAACCCCCGGTGAGAATTTTTATTAACATACAAATATGTTAGGGCTCTTATGCTGCTTAAAATGTAATTAACCATCTTCTGAAGATTAAGGGTGCATAATCATAAAAGAACTGCACTCTTGTGCATTTAATTCTTCTAATCTGCTTTATGTTGATGTTAGTGCAGAAGAATAATTGCTAGTTTGCCTTAATAGTTTGGGTTTGTGCTGTAGGAAGAAATTGTTATTGGATATATTTCTAAACTTCAAATTTGCTAGATTTGCATTGATGGAAGATGATGAAGTACACTGAGAGATTAGAAAAAACTTGCTTCTTTGCTGCTGCTGCTGCTGCTGTTGCAAATGCCCTGCAGTGGTAAAGCTGTGTTTCAGACAGCTTCATTCAGCAGACAAAAGGGAGGAAGGGACAGGCACGCCCAGTGAACGACAAAGATAAGTGCAATAAACTTTAAGTAATCTCTTTAAGCACTAATTTAAACACATAACGTGTCAACCAAGTCACATGGGGACCCAACAAGATTTTTCAAGAAGCACGTGGAAACTGAGCAACCAGCATAAGGCAGAGAGAAAGACTTGATTTCCTGGGTTGTAATATGGGAGCTGAGTTTGTGAAATGCACTCCAAAAAAATAATGATTTTATGTTTTCATTAAAACATGCTATTGGAGTAGTCCATCCTCCCAGGGCTGTTGCAGTCCCCATGCAATGGCGATCAGGTTTATTTGGAAAGAGGTTAAAACCTTCAGGGATGCAGAGTACTGCTCTTTAGGAGTATTTCCTTCCTAGCAACATGATCCATAAAACCATTAGGTAATTCAGACAGCTTCACAGAAATAATGTTTTTTTCCTCCCCCTCTCTTCTGGCATGACTTCTTGCAAACTAGGAAGAAGTAAAGGAACAACAGTGAAGACTGTGCGTTGAAGGCATTTGCCAATAGTCACGGCTGCATGAATTCGCATTGAAGTTGTGCAATAAGTCTGCAGCCTGTTCCCAGGGGAGTCAGCGGGGCAGGAACTCCCATGGAAAACACGGGCAGAAGAGCCCCTGCCACCCCTGCTTTTGTGGAAGAGACAGAGGGGATGGAGACTGGCTGGTGCTCCATGAAGACCACCAGAGCAGGGAGTTTCCTCCTCACTTGAAGTGAGCAGGGGCTCTGCAAGGTCCTGCAGGAAAAGCAGCTTCTAACAGCAGTTTTAGCAACTGGAAAACAATTGTAAAATAGCTCCCTTTTTTTTTAAGAGTCATTTATTTTAGCGGGTCCCTTAGCACTCCATTCACTGTGGGGCCAACGACACTTTGCAGCAGATTGTTGTGGTCAAATGGACCCCGTTCTAGGGGAGACTGGTGACAGTGTGACCGTAGGGAGCAGTGACACACAGCCTGAGAAGGGCTCCTCAGCTGCTTTGTGCTTGTTTTCATTATTTCCAAATGAACGCACAGGCTTTATTGAAAGTCGCTTGTTTTCATTACAGCTTCCTTTTGGCAGGTGTGACAGGCAGCACGGCGGGTTGCTCTGGGCCCTTCGCCACGCTGAGCTCTTGAGGCAAAGCTGCTTTCTGTAATTCCCTGTAAAAGAGGCGGCCGCCACGCTCCTTGTGGCCACCTGTGCTCAGGGACTGTCACATGTGATGTCAGGGAAATCCTTTCTGCAGAGAACACACCCAGCTTCTCCCCCTTGGCACTGGCAGGGAGGCCACAGCAGCTGCTGCTTGGGGGAGCGATGACGGGGGCAACTCCTGCTCCCTGAGTCAGAATCCACGACAGCAGCGCAGAAGTTCCCCTGGGTTTTCCATCAGGCTCTCAGATCGGGATGCTGCGTAAAGAACATACTGCACTTCTAGTCTTTGGCTGGTTGTCCTTTACAAACATGCAGGGAAATACCAAAGGTTGTTAAAGCATGAATAGTGTTTCAGATACGTCTGACATTTTGTCCCAAGCTGATGTTCCCCACTGCCTGCTGCCCAGTAGCACGGGGTGGGGACTGCATCTCTGTTTCGGTAGGTGCCAGCAGCTGAAGGGCACTGTCGGATCAGAGCAGGCTTTAGCCAGATGCTCATCATGGCTTGAATCTAGCCTTTCAGAGAGGCATTAAATAGGTGAAATCTTAAAATCCTGCTGAAATTGCACAACAGTTGCGTGCTCAATTCCCTTAGGATTTTTTGAGCAGGTGGAATATATATATCCAAGCCAATGGAAAGGACACCAGGCTCCCATCCCCAGCTCTATTTAAGGACTGCGAGTGTGAATAACCCTGGATAAAGTGAAGTTGCGAACCTGATTAATTCTGCTTGCCATTCAAGCTTGCACTGAATAAGACATGAAACTCCAGACAGAAAGCCAGCCATTCTTCTGTTCTAACAGTTTGCTGTCAACGCGGGACAATAAAATATGAATATTTTAGATTCATAATGCAGACAAATAGGAAATAGGAGCTGTATTGTGCTTCACATGCATGGCTAGCTCAGTAATGCTAATGTGATTATCTCACTGAACTTTTGTGCCATTGCTTAAGGGTAGCTTTGTCTTGCTTAGCTGGGATATACGTATTTGTTTCTTCTACACACAGGTCTATAGTCCTTTTTAAGCTTGTAGAAATGAGGAAGCCTCATTTTCCTCATCTGTCACAGGGTAGCATCCTTCCTTGGCGTTGCTTGGCAGTAGCACGGCTTGAATGAAATGTCCACATGTTCCCATCAAAATATTTAAATGTCTTCAGGTTGCTTTCCAGCCAGCAGCATGGGAAAATCACATGAACATTTAAAGTATTGTGTCTGTAATGGAGAGATGAAGCAGAAAATAAAAACAATAAGTGCTCAAATTCAGTCCCCTCCCCAAGCAAACAACATTTCCAAGGATGGACTAGTTTGGTCAGGGTTTAGTTTTGATGGGCAGTCACTCAGTTATTTGCCCATGGGATCCATTTACTGTGCCAGCCAGCCCGCTGGCCCTGCCAACACAGGACAGCGTGCACCGGAGGCAGGGCTGCAAAAAGCAAACCTGGGCAGAGCCAGAGAGCCAGGGGGGCTGTACAGGGCAGAATGAGGAAATCTGGGATGCATCGAGAACAGTGGCTGAGGAGCAAGAGAAGGCTGCTCTGAAAGACTTCCAAGGAGAAGCTGGGACAGGATTAGCGGTTTGATAGTGACACTACCTCACCTGCACTCCCCTCAAGGAGGGCATGATGTGAATGATGCTTTTCTTACTGCATCGAAGTCCTGGAGGTGATGGCCTCCAGTTTACACCAGGAAACAGTGCTGGGGACCTAATCCTGGCTCTATTCTCCTGGTTTATGGCATTTGATCTTCTGGAATGTGATCGCGTCACATAATCTGTTTCATTACCCATTTTGTCAAGCTCCTCTAAAAATGAATTAGGCTCTTACTCCATCTCCCTCTACCAGTTTCCCCAGCAGCGACACTTCCCGATCTTCGCTTGTACTTCCGCGAGGAGAAATCCCACTCTGTCAAAAATATACAGTGGAGAGCGGAGGCGGACAACCTGCCTCTCTCTGGGTGCGAGCAGCTGCGGGGCCGGTGGGACCCGCAGCGGAGCGGGGGATGGCGGCGCCCAGGGGGGTCCCGAGGCGGGGAAACCTCAGGGGAGCGGAGAGAGCCGCCACGAGGCCGCGGCTCGCGCGGCAGCGGCTGAGGAGACCTGGGCGGCGCCAGGAGCAGCGGCGGGAGATTCAAAGGCAGCGGCAGCGAGACGAGCGTCGGTCGCTGAGGCGAGCAGCTGCCGTGCGGGCACGATCGGCAGCGGAGCGCTCTGGAGGGGTGCACAGCGGGGTCTCCCGAACCAGGGAAACCTCAGGGGAGAGGCGAGACCCGCCAGGAGCCCGCGGCTCGTGTGACAGCGGCTGAGGAGACCTGGACAGGGCCAGGAGCAACGGCGGCAAACCGCCCCCTGGCCCTGCCACCAGAACCCCTAAGGGAGCGCCCTTGTACCACAGGTACGAGTGCTCTGGGGCTGCTGAGCAGTCAGCACCCAAAGCCCACGTCCCCCAACAAAGTGATGCACAGACACTCAGTGGCAGAGAAATATTTATTGGTACCTTCATGCAGGGTAAAGATCCCGAAGGGAATGGAGTCTCTCAAAGAGGGTGGGCGGTTGCTGATCAGGTGGCGATGCAGTCTCTGTTGCAAGCCTCCTCCTTGCAACAGCCTCTTCAGCCGCATGGGGACCAACTCCCCAGAGTGTGGTTTTGCAGTGGAGAAAACATGCAGGAGCAATTCCCACTGACGATTGAATAGCGTCTTCTCTATGTCCAGGGTGCTCAGCGCTGTGGCACCAGCTTCCGAGGAGTGTCGGGTATGGGCAGATTCTCCACCCCAGCCTCAGTGAACACACAGAGGCACATCAGTGGTGCTTCTTGCTTGGGAATGTGGAGGCCCCTGTGAAATGGCCACCTGGGACATGATGGTGTGATGGGAAAGTAGGACAAAAGTCATCTTTGCAGCCACCGCAGTCGTCACTGGCTGCTCTGCTGAGGAGACCGTCCGCAGGATGCCATTGCTGCTCTTTGTTTTTCCTTTCCTTTCTGTTTCCCACCAAAGCCTCTTCAGCCACGTCGCTCTTGCTCTTTGGCTCTCACTCTCTCTTCGGCCACCTCACACTGCCGGTAACACTGATCTCCACCTATTCCATGCTCACGAATGTGTCCGAGTTGCCTTGCTGCACCGCCAAGATCAGCTCGATGGAGAGGGATCTCCTGAAGGCGGTGGTCAGCTTCAGCTTGCAGAAGCGTGTGGAGGGCAGCACCGTTAGCTTGTATGTGGCCGACGGAGGTACAGCACCGCAGGCTGCTGCCATCAGCTCCTGGAGCCAGAAGGCGGTTTTCTGCACGTCGAGGTACGAGCCGGTGCAGAGGGTTTGTAGGAGGCTGGCTTCCTGACTGCCCATCATCTCGTCCTCGGGGTGGTGAAGGAAGCAGAGCACGTCCCCCAGCCGCCGCTCCCTTGTGTCCATGCACTCCAGTTCCACACGCAGCCGGGAGCTCCTCACCAGCTTCTCCCCTTCGGTGCCCAGCTCAAGGTGGAAGGAGTGCCCGGGGGGTGGCTTCAGGGGCACAAGCAGGCGATAGACAAAGTCTTCTTCACAGGCATTCCAGCCTTCTAGGAAGCCGCCCACACCGACAGCTGGCTGCAGCCGCGGCATGAAGTTGTTGCCGGAGAGGATTCGGCAGACACAGAGAAGGTCGTTCACCAGGTCTTCCACCACTGTGCATATTCTTTGCCTGTTGGGCAGCGGCCACGACGTGCACTCGTCCAGAAACCTGTCCCCGTGTAATGGGTCTTCCCACTCTTGCTCCTCCTCCTCAAGGCTTCTGGAGCTGTCATGCTTGCTGCTGCTCCCTGGCTCTCGACTCCTTTTCCAGAGCCACCAGCAGAGCCAAAAGAGCAGGACCAGGCCTCCAGCAAAGGCCCAGAACTGCCACTGCTGCAAGGCAGCGAAGAGCAGGGCTCCCCTGGCCACCCCGCTCACCTCCTTGGGGCTCTGCTCCATCTCTTCAAACAGCCGAGCCATCTCCTGGGTCGGCTGCTCCACACACTGCTGCATGCGCCGCAGCACAGCCGCACGCAGCTCATCTCCGACCTGCAGTCGCGTCTGGATGATGCTCAGCACATTGCAGGCGAACAGTATCGCCAGAGCCATGGCCTGCAGGAGAGAGGAGAGAAGGGGGCTCAGTTGGGCTGGGTGCAGGGAGCAGGGGCGGGAACCACAGGGACATAGAATCATAGAATCATAGAATTGTTCTGGTTGGAAGAGACCTCCAAGATCATCGGGTCCAACCATTAACCTATCACTACCAAGTCCACCACTAAATCATACCCCTTAGGGCCTCGTCTAAACGTCTTTTGAATACCTCCAGGGATGGGGACTCCACCACCTCCCTGGGCAGCCTGTTCCAATGCCCGACAACCCTTTCAGTGAAGAAATTTTTACGAATATCCAATCTAAACTTCCCCTGGCGCAACTTGAGGCCATTTCCTCTTGTCCTGTCGTCTGTTACTAGGGAGAAGAGTCCGACCCCCATCTCTCTACAACCTCCTTTCAGGTAGTTGCAGAGAGCAATAAGGTCTCCCCGGAGCCTCCTTTTCTCCAGACTAAACATCCCCAGTTCCCTCAGCTGCTCCTCATAGGACTTGTGTTCTAGACCCTTCACCAGCTTCGTTGCCCTTCTCCAGACACGCTCCAGCACCTCAATGTCTTTCTTGTAGTGAGGGGCCCAAAACTGAACACAGTACTCGAGGTACGGCCTCACCAGGGCCGAGTACAGGGGGACGATCACCTCCCTACTCCTGCTGGCCACACTATTTCTGATACAGGCCAAATGGGGGCAGGTAGGAGATGGGGCGAGGGAGCTGGGAGGCAGCAAGGCCTGCGCCCATCCCCGGTGCTGGCAGCACCGTGCCCTGCTCGTGGTGCTCCCCCGAGAGCCAGGCCCTCGCCGCAGGGTCAGACCCCCCTTCCCAGGCACCCGTGTTTCTGCCCCGGCCCTCATCTAGCCCAGCCCAGCCTCCCCCCGCGTGCGCACTCACCACTGGCCCAGGCTGTACTGGGGCAGCGCTGCCTGCTGGCGCCCCTTATAACTACCCCCATTGTGACTCGTCCCCTGTGCTGTCACAGGCGCCAGGGCGCATCACAGGCACGCCCTTGCCTCACCTGGCCTCGCCTGGCCTTGCCTCTCCCCTTCCATTCTGCTCCATTTACTTTTCTTCTCCCTTTTCTGTTTCTTTTTTTCTTCCCCTTTTTTCTTCTCCCTTTTCTTCTTTTTTTCTCCTGCCTCTTTTTCCTCCTGTTCCAGTCCATCTCCCTTTTCCCTTCCTTTTCTTCTCTTTTTCTTCTTTATTGTGCCCTACTCCCGCCTTTTCTTCTGGCTCTCCTCATCTTCTACTGTGGAGAGCCCACACCAGACCAGGATCTCGACGTGAGCTGTGGCGCGTAGAGAGGAGCCAAGACAGGAGCAGGTTTTGTGGCAAGAGCTGTGGCCCACAGGGGAGCTGTGCTGGAGCAGTTCTTGAGGAACTGCAGCCTGTGGGAAGGACCCAATGGGAAGGACAGATGTTATGAACTGACCGCAACCCCCACTCCCCCATCGGCCATGCCGCTCGGGGGGAGGAGGTAAAGAAGTTGGGAGGGAAGGAGTGAAGTTGTGCCTGGGAAGAAGCGGGGGAGTTGGCGGAAGGTGTTTTTAGTTTTCACTTTGCTACTCACCATCCTACTCTATTTCTAAATGGCAATAAAGGAAATTAATTTTCCCCAAGTCGAGTCTGGTTTGCCTGTGGTGGTAATTGGTAGATAATTTCCCTGTCCTCATCTCAACCCACGAGCTTTTGCATCTCGTTTTCTCCCCCTGTCCTGCTGAGGAGGGGGAATCAGAGAGCGGCTTGGTGGGCACCTGGCAGCCAGCCAAGGTTAACCCACCACATCAGCAGAGGTTCGTCACCAGGCTCCTGTCTCTCTTCAGCCTGGGGTAAGCTATGCACCTTCTTTCCACCCTGCTATCCCAAGACAGTTAATGGCTGGCACATCCAGCCCACATTCTTTCTTCTCTCCACGTATTTACAGGCAGCTTTTAAACCAAGAAAGATTTATTGTCATCTTGGCCCAGGGTGAAGTTCCAGTAGGGAATGGAGTCTCGTGAAGAGAGTGGGCGGTCGCTGTCCAGGTGGTAACGCAGCCTCTGTCGAAGCCGCTATGCAGCGAGCAGCCTCTTTGGCCATCTCGCACTCTCTCTTTGGCTCGCTCTCTCTTCGGCCACCTCACACTGCCGGTAACACTGATCTCCACCTATTCCATGCTCACGAATGTGTCCGAGTTGCCTTGCTGCACCGCCAAGATCAGCTCGAATGGAGAGGGATCTCCTGAAGGCGGTGGTCAGCTTCAGCTTGCAGAAGCGTGTGGAGGGCAGCACCATTAGCTTGTATGTGGCCGACGGAGGTACAGCACCGCAGGCTGCTGTCATCAGCTCCTGGAGCCAGAAGGCGGTTTTCTGCACGTCGAGGTACGAGCCGGTGCAGAGGGTTTGTAGGAGGCTGGCTTCCTGACTGCCCATCATCTCGTCCTCGGGGTGGTGAAGGAAGCAGAGCACGTCCCCCAGCCGCCGCTCCCTTGTGTCCATGCACTCCAGTTCCACATGCAGCCGGGAGCTCCTCACCAGCTTCTCCCCTTCGGTGCCCAGCTCAAGGTGGAAGGAGTGCCCGGGGGGTGGCTTCAGGGGCACAAGCAGGCGATAGACAAAGTCTTCTTCACAGGCATTCCAGCCTTCTAGGAAGCCGCCCACACCGACAGCTGGCTGCAGCCGCGGCATGAAGTTGTTGCCGGAGAGGATTCGGCAGACACAGAGAAGGTCGTTCACCAGGTCTTCCACCACTGTGCATATTCTTTGCCTGTTGGGCAGCGGCCACGACGTGCACTCGTCCAGAAACCTGTCCCCGTGTAATGGGTCTTCCCACTCTTGCTCCTCCTCCTCAAGGCTTCTGGAGCTGTCATGCTTGCTGCTGCTCCCTGGCTCTCGACTCCTTTTCCAGAGCCACCAGCAGAGCCAAAAGAGCAGGACCAGGCCTCCAGCAAAGGCCCAGAACTGCCACTGCTGCAAGGCAGCGAAGAGCAGGGCTCCCCTGGCCACCCCGCTCACCTCCTCGGGGCTCTGCTCCATCTCTTCAAACAGCCGAGCCATCTCCTGGGTCGGCTGCTCCACACACTGCTGCATGCGCCGCAGCACAGCCGCACGCAGCTCATCTCCGACCTGCAGTCGCGTCTGGATGATGCTCAGCACATTGCAGGCGAACAGTATCGCCAGAGCCATGGCCTGCAGGAGAGAGGAGAGAAGGGGGCTCAGTTGGGCTGGGTGCAGGGAGCAGGGGCGGGAACCACAGGGACATAGAATCATAGAATCATAGAATTGTTCTGGTTGGAAGAGACCTCCAAGATCATCGGGTCCAACCATTAACCTATCACTACCAAGTCCACCACTAAATCATACCCCTTAGGGCCTCGTCTAAACGTCTTTTGAATACCTCCAGGGATGGGGACTCCACCACCTCCCTGGGCAGCCTGTTCCAATGCCCGACAACCCTTTCAGTGAAGAAATTTTTACGAATATCCAATCTAAACTTCCCCTGGCGCAACTTGAGGCCATTTCCTCTTGTCCTGTCGTCTGTTACTAGGGAGAAGAGTCCGACCCCCATCTCTCTACAACCTCCTTTCAGGTAGTTGCAGAGAGCAATAAGGTCTCCCCGGAGCCTCCTTTTCTCCAGACTAAACATCCCCAGTTCCCTCAGCTGCTCCTCATAGGACTTGTGTTCTAGACCCTTCACCAGCTTCGTTGCCCTTCTCCAGACACGCTCCAGCACCTCAATGTCTTTCTTGTAGTGAGGGGCCCAAAACTGAACACAGTACTCGAGGTACGGCCTCACCAGGGCCGAGTACAGGGGGACGATCACCTCCCTACTCCTGCTGGCCACACTATTTCTGATACAGGCCAAATGGGGGCAGGTAGGAGATGGGGCGAGGGAGCTGGGAGGCAGCAAGGCCTGCGCCCATCCCCGGTGCTGGCAGCACCGTGCCCTGCTCGTGGTGCTCCCCCGAGAGCCAGGCCCTCGCCGCAGGGTCAGACCCCCCTTCCCAGGCACCCGTGTTTCTGCCCCGGCCCTCATCTAGCCCAGCCCAGCCTCCCCCCGCGTGCGCACTCACCACTGGCCCAGGCTGTACTGGGGCAGCGCTGCCTGCTGGCGCCCCTTATAACTACCCGCATTGTGACTCGTCCCCTGTGCTGTCACAGGCGCCAGGGCGCATCACAGGCACGCCCTTGCCTCACCTGGCCTCGCCTGGCCTTGCCTCTCCCCTTCCATTCTGCTCCATTTACTTTTCTTCTCCCTTTTCTGTTTCTTTTTTTCTTCCCCTTTTTTCTTCTCCCTTTTCTTCTTTTTTTCTCCTGCCTCTTTTTCCTCCTGTTCCAGTCCATCTCCCTTTTCCCTTCCTTTTCTTCTCTTTTTCTTCTTTATTGTGCCCTATTCCCGCCTTTTCTTCTGGCTCTCCTCATCTTCTACTGTGGAGAGCCCACACCAGACCAGGGTCCCGACATGAGCTGTGGCGCGTAGAGAGGAGCCAAGACAGGAGCAGGTTTTGTGGCAAGAGCTGTGGCCCACAGGGGAGCTGTGCTGGAGCAGTTCTTGAGGAACTGCAGCCTGTGGGAAGGACCCAATGGGAAGGACAGATGTTATGAACTGACCGCAACCCCCACTCCCCCATCGGCCATGCCACTCGGCGGGAGGAGGTAAAGAAGTTGGGAGGGAAGGAGTGAAGTTGTGCCTGGGAAGAAGCGGGGGAGTTGGCGGAAGGTGTTTTTAGTTTTCACTTTGCTACTCACCATCCTACTCTATTTCTAAATGGCAATAAAGGAAATTAATTTTCCCCAAGTCGAGTCTGGTTTGCCTGTGGTGGTAATTGGTAGATAATTTCCCTGTCCTCATCTCAACCCACGAGCTTTTGCATCTCGTTTTCTCCCCCTGTCCTGCTGAGGAGGGGGAATCAGAGAGCGGCTTGGTGGGCACCTGGCAGCCAGCCAAGGTTAACCCACCACATCAGCAGAGGTTCGTCACCAGGCTCCTGTCTCTCTTCAGCCTGGGGTAAGCTATGCACCTTCTTTCCACCCTGCTATCCCAAGACAGTTAATGGCTGGCACATCCAGCCCACATTCTTTCTTCTCTCCACGTATTTACAGGCAGCTTTTAAACCAAGAAAGATTTATTGTCATCTTGGCCCAGGGTGAAGTTCCAGTAGGGAATGGAGTCTCGTGAAGAGAGTGGGCGGTCGCTGTCCAGGTGGTAACGCAGCCTCTGTCGAAGCCGCTATGCAGCGAGCAGCCTCTTTGGCCATCTCGCACTCTCTCTTTGGCTCGCTCTCTCTTCGGCCACCTCACACTGCCGGTAACACTGATCTCCACCTATTCCATGCTCACGAATGTGTCCGAGTTGCCTTGCTGCACCGCCAAGATCAGCTCAATGGAGAGGGATCTCCTGAAGGCGGTGGTCAGCTTCAGCTTGCAGAAGCGTGTGGAGGGCAGCACCATTAGCTTGTATGTGGCCGACGGAGGTACAGCACCGCAGGCTGCTGTCATCAGCTCCTGGAGCCAGAAGGCGGTTTTCTGCACGTCGAGGTACGAGCCGGTGCAGAGGGTTTGTAGGAGGCTGGCTTCCTGACTGCCCATCATCTCGTCCTCGGGGTGGTGAAGGAAGCAGAGCACGTCCCCCCAGCCGCCGCTCCCTTGTGTCCATGCACTCCAGTTCCACATGCAGCCGGGAGCTCCTCACCAGCTTCTCCCCTTCGGTGCCCAGCTCAAGGTGGAAGGAGTGCCCGGGGGGTGGCTTCAGGGGCACAAGCAGGCGATAGACAAAGTCTTCTTCACAGGCATTCCAGCCTTCTAGGAAGCCGCCCACACCGACAGCTGGCTGCAGCCGCGGCATGAAGTTGTTGCCGGAGAGGATTCGGCAGACACAGAGAAGGTCGTTCACCAGGTCTTCCACCACTGTGCATATTCTTTGCCTGTTGGGCAGCGGCCACGACGTGCACTCGTCCAGAAACCTGTCCCCGTGTAATGGGTCTTCCCACTCTTGCTCCTCCTCCTCAAGGCTTCTGGAGCTGTCATGCTTGCTGCTGCTCCCTGGCTCTCGACTCCTTTTCCAGAGCCACCAGCAGAGCCAAAAGAGCAGGACCAGGCCTCCAGCAAAGGCCCAGAACTGCCACTGCTGCAAGGCAGCGAAGAGCAGGGCTCCCCTGGCCACCCCGCTCACCTCCTCGGGGCTCTGCTCCATCTCTTCAAACAGCCGAGCCATCTCCTGGGTCGGCTGCTCCACACACTGCTGCATGCGCCGCAGCACAGCCGCACGCAGCTCATCTCCGACCTGCAGTCGCGTCTGGATGATGCTCAGCACATTGCAGGCGAACAGTATCGCCAGAGCCATGGCCTGCAGGAGAGAGGAGAGAAGGGGGCTCAGTTGGGCTGGGTGCAGGGAGCAGGGGCGGGAACCACAGGGACATAGAATCATAGAATCATAGAATTGTTCTGGTTGGAAGAGACCTCCAAGATCATCGGGTCCAACCATTAACCTATCACTACCAAGTCCACCACTAAATCATACCCCTTAGGGCCTCGTCTAAACGTCTTTTGAATACCTCCAGGGATGGGGACTCCACCACCTCCCTGGGCAGCCTGTTCCAATGCCCGACAACCCTTTCAGTGAAGAAATTTTTACGAATATCCAATCTAAACTTCCCCTGGCGCAACTTGAGGCCATTTCCTCTTGTCCTGTCGTCTGTTACTAGGGAGAAGAGTCCGGCCCCCATCTCTCTACAACCTCCTTTCAGGTAGTTGCAGAGAGCAATAAGGTCTCCCCGGAGCCTCCTTTTCTCCAGACTAAACATCCCCAGTTCCCTCAGCTGCTCCTCATAGGACTTGTGTTCTAGACCCTTCACCAGCTTCGTTGCCCTTCTCCAGACACGCTCCAGCACCTCAATGTCTTTCTTGTAGTGAGGGGCCCAAAACTGAACACAGTACTCGAGGTACGGCCTCACCAGGGCCGAGTACAGGGGGACGATCACCTCCCTACTCCTGCTGGCCACACTATTTCTGATACAGGCCAAATGGGGGCAGGTAGGAGATGGGGCGAGGGAGCTGGGAGGCAGCAAGGCCTGCGCCCATCCCCGGTGCTGGCAGCACCGTGCCCTGCTCGTGGTGCTCCCCCGAGAGCCAGGCCCTCGCCGCAGGGTCAGACCCCCCTTCCCAGGCACCCGTGTTTCTGCCCTGGCCCTCATCCAGCCCAGCCCAGCCTCCCCCCGCGTGCGCACTCACCACTGGCCCAGGCTGTACTGGGGCAGCGCTGCCTGCTGGCGCCCCTTATAACTACCCCCATTGTGACTCGTCCCCTGTGCTGTCACAGGCGCCAGGGCGCATCACAGGCACGCCCTTGCCTCACCTGGCCTCGCCTGGCCTTGCCTCTCCCCTTCCATTCTGCTCCATTTACTTTTCTTCTCCCTTTTCTGTTTCTTTTTTTCTTCCCCTTTTTTCTTCTCCCTTTTCTTCTTTTTTTCTCCTGCCTCTTTTTCCTCCTGTTCCAGTCCATCTCCCTTTTCCCTTCCTTTTCTTCTCTTTTTCTTCTTTATTGTGCCCTACTCCCGCCTTTTCTTCTGGCTCTCCTCATCTTCTACTGTGGAGAGCCCACACCAGACCAGGGTCCCGACATGAGCTGTGGCGCGTAGAGAGGAGCCAAGACAGGAGCAGGTTTTGTGGCAAGAGCTGTGGCCCACAGGGGAGCTGTGCTGGAGCAGTTCTTGAGGAACTGCAGCCTGTGGGAAGGACCCAATGGGAAGGACAGATGTTATGAACTGACCGCAACCCCCACTCCCCCATCGGCCATGCCACTCGGCGGGAGGAGGTAAAGAAGTTGGGAGGGAAGGAGTGAAGCTGTGCCTGGGAAGAAGCGGGGGAGTTGGCGGAAGGTGTTTTTAGTTTTCACTTTGCTACTCACCATCCTACTCTATTTCTAAACGGCAATAAAGGAAATTAATCTCCTCTCACCTCACCTCTCCTCTCCTCTCCTCTCCTCACCTCTCCTCTCCTCTCCTCTCCTCTCCTCTCCTCTCCTCTCCTCTCCTCTCCTTCTTCCTCTAGGGTTTAGTGTAATAAGACAGGAGATGGCAGAGCCTTTTTTTGGAAGAATTTGCATGGTACATGCTTGTGTTCCTCCTGGGCAGGGATCAAACCTAGCTGTATATTTCTGTACATGAGTGAATCCCAATCTTAGATGCTGCACTAGCAAATAAAGGTTTTTACTATGTTAGAGAGTCTTAAGAAGTATTTGGTAGCTTGTTGGGGAGGAATGGGATGCAGAACAGATGTTCTGAAGATCCCTCTGGTCTCAATATCTGCTTCATCGTTCCTGCGACTGGGAGAGTCTGGATTTGATGACCAGTTTCACATTCCTAGAATGGCCATAATCCCTTCCCCAAAGCACTCTGAGCCAAAGCAAGGGGTGAGTAAGCGTGCACTTCCATTGACTTTTGGCCCATGATTTCAACTTGCTGAAGTCAGTGGGACTTAGACACAAGATGGGAGATAATCAGGTGCTTAACTGGTTTCCTCATTAGTGATGAATTGGTCCCTTACATCAGAGGACACAACACAGCAACTGAGAACAGTACAAATTCCTTATGTTAAATTGGCCTCTGTGGAGCTCTTTGCATGTGAGAGGGAGAATGTGTGTTCGGAGGGAGGAAAGTTGTTAGGGATTTTTTTTTCAGGTTTTATTCTTTTCCCCTCTAGTTTCTATTGTACCCTCTTCATATTCTATTTATCCATCTTCCCCCTTTTCATAGAACTTGGGGTTTTTTTCATTTGCTTTTTCACAGTACTAAAGTAGCTTTAGTATCTTTAAAACCATTGCAGTCTCTACTCTTAAAGACTGACCCCACTTCTGGGAAATCTTAAATGCTGTGTCTCAGATTCCTTATAAACTCAGATGTGGAAGGGGACTAAGTGCAATAAAATGCATTGCTTTCCCCTCACCCCTTGCACCTCTTGGTTCTCTCACCCAATAATGTAGTTTAGCTGGGTTTTTTTATATAACTATAATTTTGGAGGCATCAGTTACCCTTTACATATCAAAAGTTACCAATCTGCGCTATGAAGCCTGAATGCATAGCAACACATTTCCTAAAGGGGCCATATTTGTCATGGATTTCCCAAGCCCATATATGTGTATAACAGCGAGTCTAACACTTCTAGGATGCATCACACACTCTCTCCATACCCAGATCTGTTGCACAGCATACATATAGCAGGTCCAAATTTTCCCAGAAAGAGCAGGACCATTGATGTTGGGTGAAACATGATGTAGGCAGGGAAACTGTTTGGGAGCTGCTGCTCCACCCACGCATGAGACACCTGGAGATGTTAGTCAAACATGTAAAAGCCAAGAACTCTGCCTAGATGGAAGAGAGGGCCCTTCCAGCAAAACCTGCTTGGCCCAAATGGGAGTCCAACATTTCCAGATACGTCTATGAAATGGTTTGGCATATCTGAATCAAGAAATGGCTAATGAGAGAGTTGATAGACTCAAGGTAGACTATGTGCTGAGAATAAATAGCCGTATGGAGAAAAAAGCCAAGGGATGTCTTTCCCCCCACCCTCCCACCTTTAAACTGGAATATTGCCAGAGGAAACCCAGTAGGTTTGCATTTGTTGGTGGAAGTGGCATTTCTGCATGCTTTTGAGGTTCCAAACTGATGTATATATCTCTTTTCTCCTGTGTCCTGACTCCTTGACGTCAAGCAAGGCATTAGGAACTACACTGGGAAGAAGGATACAGGCATCTCAGTATTCTCTCTCTGTCACATATGGCTCTTGTCAAATGCTTTAGGCTGTTTGATACTCTAAGCAGCTAGATGGGAGGGTTGGTCACCACATCACTTTCCACTGGAAAGGTATGCTCTGGGATGATTTATACCTGAAACAATGCCAGTCTATGCAAACGTGCAGCTTAGCTTGGGTGTCACAGGAGTGACACCCACCTTGGGTGCCAGGTGGTTATTGGCAGTGCAGGTTGACGCAGAATCCCCGTGTCGCCACATATCAAAGGATTATTGCCTCTATCTGACAGCCCAAGGAAACAAATGGTTAGGATCAAATGGTGCTAATCATGGCTTGTTACAGCCCAGCTTTACTGTTATAAAGGATGTCGTCTTTTCTTTGTAAGCAACATGTTAAAAATCACCTGTAGGCTAGTTCCTATGATACTGTAATACAGGAAATAATTAGGAGCAAGGAATGAAAGCAAATACATCTGATGAGACAACAGCTGGATTAATAGATCCCTGTATTTGGGGTACTTTTGAATGGCCAGGAATTACCTGCTAGGGAGCGGTGGCCTCAGCAACGCGCTCACCTTCATTATGACACACTGATGGCAGTTCACGGCGTGCAATGTGCTAGATTTACAACACTTGACTTCTTTGCTTTCTAACTGGAAAATCAAACCATGTCCTAGACCCTGGGTGTAGCCACTGCAAAGGATAAACATAGGGCAGCCTTTCCAGTCATATCCTTTCCTAAAGTAAAACAGCCCAAACAATTACTCTTAAGCCTCAGTGGTTATAATGACCTTTCTGGGTTTGGTAGGACCACTGGAACTCAAGGTATTTTCTCCAGCAACATCACTTTTGTAGCAACAAACTGGAAAGTACAGGACTGGAGAAACTAGTCATTTCTCAGTTTAAGTGCTGTATTTTACAACAGCCTAAAAGAATGCTTCGATCCTGACGCAACACTTAACTGACCTGAAACAGAAGCAGCTGTTTCTCTCCTATCTGAGTGCCTCAGCCTAGAAAACTGCAAGACTGAAGTGAAGGTCTGTGCTGAGATGTGTATAATTACAGATTTTGTGCATGTTTGGCACTCTCTATTCTACGCCCTTCAATAGGCCTTGTCTACAGTGTAAAGTGGTATGGAAAATTACTGGCTTAAAAAGGCATCTGCTAAGGCAGAGCTTGAGGTCTGCATAGCAGGCAAATGTGGTCCCCCTCTACTCCTGAAAACAAGACCAGTGGTAATTCTCCTCTTCAGAACAGGGGACCACAGAACTCCATGAGCTACCCTGACTTGATGCAGGAGGCAGAGTCAGGACAGGATCCAGATGTGCTGTGGATGGGAACAGCTGCAGTGTGGTCTGATGGCCTGTGCGTGCCGCTCTGGGTACCGACCAGGGAGTGAGGGAGGACTATTGTCCCCTCACTTCTCCAAGCCACCATCTGGGTATTCCCCAAGCTGAGAGGTGTTTGCAGTCAGGCAGTAAATAGAAAATGGACTAGGTATTTGAGGTCTGCCTCAATGCATCAGAGTTTTCTAGTTGAGCTGAACACAAGAGAACAGAAAAAAAACAGGTCCAGTGAACTGCAGGATTGTTTTTGTAATGCTCACCAATGGAAACTGTCAATGATGACAGGTGAAAACAGATAATAAATTTAACTGGCATAGCTTGAGGCTATTTACATTAGAATCATAGAATTGTAGACTATCTCAAGTTGGAAGGGACCCATAAGGATCATCAAGTCCAATTCCCTGCTCCTCACAGGACTACCTAAAACTAAACCATATGACTCAGAGCGTCGTCCAGATGCTCATTGAACTCTGACAGGCTTGGGGCTGTGACCACTGTTCTGGGGAGCCTGTTCCACTGACCGACCACCCTCTCAGTGAAGAACGTTTTCCTCATGTCCAATCTGAACTTCCCCTGACGCAGCTTCATTCCATTCCCTCATGTCCTGTCGCTGGTCACCAGAGAGAGGAGATCAGCACCTCCTCCTCCGCTGCCCCCCTTGAGGAAGCTGTAGGCTGCAATGAGGTCACCCCTTCAACCTTCTCTTCTCCAAGCTGAACAAACCAAGTGACCTCAGCCGCTCCTCGTAAGTCTTGCCCTGGAGGCCTTTCACCATCTCGGTCACCCTCCTCTGAACACACTATAATAGTTTGATGTCCTTCTTATAGTGAGGTGCCCAAAATTGCACACAGTACTTGAGGTGGGGCTGCATCAGTGCAGTGTAGAGTGGGACAATCACCTCCCTCGACCGGCTAGCTATGCTGTGCTTGATGCACCCTAGGCCCTTTGGGGCCAGTTCTGTTTAATATCTTTACCAATGATCTGGCAACAAGGCCAAGTGTCGAGTCCTCCACTTGGGTCACAACAACCCCAGGCAATGCTACAGGCTTGGGGAGGAGTGGCTGGAAAGCTGCCCGGCGGAAAAGGACCCGGGGGGTTTGGCCGACAGCCGGCTGAATATGAGCCAGCAGTGTGCCCAGGGCCGTGTGTGGCCAGCAGGAGTAGGGAAGTGATCGTCCCCCTGTACTCGGCACTGGTGAGGCCGCACCTCAAGTATTGTGTTCAGTTTGGGCCCCTCACTACAAGAAAGACATTGAGGTGCTGGAGCGTGTCCAGAGACAGGCAACGAAGCTGGTGAGGGTCTAGAGCACAAGTCCTGTGAGGAGCGGCTGAGGGAACTGGGGATGTTTAGTCTGGAGAAAAGGAGGCTGAGGGGAGACCTTCTCGCTCTCTACAGCTACCTGAAAGGAGGTTGTAGCGAGGTGGGGGTCAGTCTCTTCTCCCTAGTAACAGACGACAGGACAAGAGGAAATGGCCTGAAGTTGCGCCAGGGGAAGTTTAGATTGGATATTAGGAAAAAAAATTCTTCACTGAAAGGTTGTCAGGCACTGGAACGGGCTGCCCAGGGAAGTGGTTGAGTCACCATCCCTGGAGGCATTTAAAAGACGTGAAGATGTGGCGCTTGGGGACATGATTTAGTGGTGGACTTGGTAGTGCTAGGTTAACGGTTGGACTCGATGATCTTAAAGGTCTCTTCCAACCAAAATGATTCTATGATTCTATGATTCTGCCCTGTCTGCTTGACTTCCAGCACTTTGGAATTGCCTGCCCCTGCGCTCTTAACAGATGGCTCTTAAAAAGTGACCAGCATTCATGGACCCCAATACCTTCAAAAGCAGATTCCCAGGGGACCTGACTGACTAGCTCCTTCAGCAGCCCGAAGTCTGCTCTCTCCCAAGGGTTGAAGTTTTGCTGGCAGTTTTTCTCCTATTGCGAGTGACTGGAAACTCAACTACTTCGTGGTCACTGTAACCAAGACAGCCACCAGTCACCATCATTCGCTTTTCCCTTAATCCCCTTAAGCTAGCTCTCCCTAGGGGTTTCTTTTATAGGTGTGGGGCCTCGTCAGCCACTCTCGTGTGAGCTGCGGGCTCCCAGTGGGTCTCTCCGCTCCCCTGAGGTTTCCCTGGTTCAGGAAACCTCCTTGTACACCGCGATCCTCTGCTCTGCTGCAGATCCTGCCGGCACCGCAGCTGCTCGCCTCGGCAAAATGGTTTGGCCCCAACCATTTGAGACTGGCATCCTAAAAGCTTTTCTTCATATGATTCCTAATAGCTCACGTACCACAGGCACTCCCTCCTTGTTCACATTGGTGTGCATCTGGCTGGCTTTCAATTTCCCTGTGTCCTCCTCAGTGCAGTGAAGAGAAAAGAAACTAAACAAGGACATATAGTCCACCCACCAGCATGTGCAAACAGGGGAGTTCGGAGAGAAGTCAGCTGGAAATCAGGCTGCCTCGTGGTACCAAGGTGGAACAGCAAGGAAGTGAGTCATGAGACACCGTGATTTAGGTACTGTTTTTGTCACAGAAATCATCACTACATATTAAAATATATTCACACACATACACAGTGTATATGATAACTCAGTCTCTGGCCGCTCAGCATACTTACAGCAATTGCTCTTGGTCGAGGCAAAGCAGTTTGCAGATCAGTTACTTTTGCCCTTTGCATCATCTTGCATGGAGGAGACGCTAAAGCAATTTGACTTTTTGCCATAAAATCTCATGTGCACTCTTAATACGATGGTGCACTGAGGCCATGTTCCATTTCCAGGGCCCTCTGCTCACAGTTGTTAGAACGATTACACAGACCTTTTTTTCCTACTGAAGAACTGCATAGAGCTCTCAAACTGTATTCCAGCTGGGAACATGCAATTAATCATCACATGAGATAGAAGACTGCTTCCATATGTCTTCTGATGCATGCCACATTTACAGGTGTCTTTGCCTTGGATTCGCATACCTTCTGTGAGATGCTAAGAGGAAAAGAGAAAGCTCAACCTGATGTTCACCCTGCAAACTTTGTGAATGTAGTTAGTCAATGCTGAAGATGACCAAACTATTCCATGCTTTGAAATCCCTCACTGGATCTTGCTGCCTGTGAAACAAAGGAAATATGCAGCTTCTTTATTAAAATAAATGAATAATAACTGAATAATGAATATCAGTGATTAAAATCCCCAGTATCACAGCCCCATCTAATGGACTGGCTGAAAGATATTCAAAGGACCTGCAAAGAATCTATCTATCTGTTCTTTTGCAAAATAAATTATCGTAATAAACAGGACCCCGTGGCATATTAAACTCTTAATTATGGGCACAGGAGGCATTTTCTCTGAAAATTAAAATGGTTGCAAAATGGCTACAGCCTCTGGGAGGCAACTCTTAGAAGCAAAATGTAGCTCAGTGTTAGTGACTCCTTTATCTACTGCCTTCAGTATTCTCTTGGCACGGATTAGCGTGGAGAGGGGAGTCTCCATATTTCTTAGTCATGCTATCGTTGTGCCAATGACTCTGGAATACCATAATCCTACAGAGCAGCTCAGACCCACGGGAAAACACAGGGAAATCACTGAGAGAAGAGAGATATCAGTTAATCCAGGCTTCATTTTCTGTTGTCCATTTGAGCCTTTTTTTTTTAATTTAGGAAAAAATGGCAGGCAATGCGTGGCTTCCAGAGAAGTGGCTTGGCCTGCACCGTGTCAGTCCAGGGGAAGCCCAGCCTCAGGGCTGCCTGTGCTACGTGCTGTGTGACACATCTACGTAAGCCTGCCTGAAATGCTGTTATGCTGGTGCCATCACGATCGTAAGGCTGGTTACCAACCTCTCACATCTCATAACCAAAAACCTGTGGGTTAGACCGCACAAAACACAGTGTCTAGCAGCAGGGTGCTGAGAGGAGTGGTGTCACGAGGTTTACACCCCGATCCAGAGCTTCTGGAGGGAAGCGGAGGGACCCTTTTAAGTTGCAGTGGGGGACAGATGGAGTAACTACTGGTTTCTAAACATCTGCAGAGGTATTTTGGATCCCAGTAGCCTTTGTGACACTAGGTCACTAGGAATTTCTAGTGCTTCTTCCTCTGAGTTGCTCATAGCTTCTTCAGCAGTGTCAACTGAAAAAGTACAGCTTCCCAGATCACTCAGAGCTCTGAGCCCCCATCATATCCAGCAGTGCTAATTAGGCACCTTTCTGCTGAAAACAGGAAGAATGAGGCAGCAGAAGACCTTTATAGGTGTTCTCATCCTGAGAACCCACTTTTGTTCTATTCTGAAGGTTTCCCAGCACTTTAGTCAGCTCATTAAGAAAAAAGCTCAAGCAAGGAGATCTCTAATATTTCCCTTTTGAGACTGAGTGCCCAGACACAAACAAGGTCTTTTTTTGCACCAAATCCATAAATCAGCACTTTGTATCTTGCATGACTTCTGAGTTGGGCATCTGACTGTAATATTTACTATGCACTGTTACCTTAGGGCCTGGTGCAGACTTAGGTAAGAGAAAATGGGCTGGTGGAAGCCCCACGAAGCATGGCCAGGGAACTGACTCCGCCAGAGCAGGAACATTTGCCTATCTTAGATTGAGACCCTCACATAAATCCTTGCTTAGGTCAAGATCATTTTAGGGGAAAGATCACTTCAGAAGGAGCAAATGCTGTATGTGATTTTCTATGCTGGTCATTGCCGCACACTTTCTCTGGGGTTGGAAGGACATGGTGCAAGCATTTATCTTCTGGAGGCACAACTATTTCAGCAGCCACAAAAGCTCCCTCACGCTGACCAAGCACCAGATTCCCATTTGAATGGCATCAGTCTCCTTTCTGGACCTGTACAAAACATTCACAAGGAAACACTTCAGGATTAATTAGGGAAATGCTTCTCCTTGGGTTAATGGCTTTGCCCAGAGACTGACTTTTCTGGTATGGATTGATTCACCCCCGAGGGGCAGCAGGGGCTGGGGGTGCTGCTCCAGGGGTGGGACATGGCAACGGGCTGTACGGTCACAGGGACGGGGCGTGTGGGTCCAGGCAGCCATGTCCAGATGCACAGTCACTGGTGACTGAGCTTTATGTCACCTCCTCCAGAGCCACCATGAAACGGGAGCAGAAAAGGCAGGTGGACAACACCATTCCCGTTACTGAGCAACACCATCTCTCCTAATTGCCACATGCAGAACGATAGTTCCAGCTAATTACAAGGTCATTAGAGAGGAAGAGGCTGAAGTGATCAGGATTTCTACACAGTTTGAGCCCCAGGTTCAGGTCCTGGCTGTGGGACTCCCGCGCATGCCCTGCTCTGGAGCGCTCATCAGAAAACAGGGGCATCTAGTGGCTGCGTCAGAAATTTCAATAAACATCACCATTCCCTTGAAAAGATGTGAGAATTTGCCTTTTTCCTCTCTCGGCTCTAAAAATAAAAAATATTGTATTCCATAACGTTACCCAAAGGAGGAGGGAGAGGGACAAATCCTCACTAGGTTTCACGCTCTCGGAGCAGCGTTTCCGACCCGGCTGTGACGCTCTGCAGCGGTATAACCAGATTAAGTGAAGCTGTTGCTGATTTCTGCTGCGGCTGCTGCTCTGGAGAGCCAGACCTGCTGGCCTGGGACCCAAATCCCATGCTGATTCATTGCAGGGGAAATGTTGCGTCTCTGTGCCGACCAAGGCATCGCAGGCAGCGTCTGCAGGCAGCAGCTGTTTGCAAGGGTTTCCGAGGCTGCCTGCTCCCAGCCTTTGGCCCTTGTGCAGCGACCGTGCGCTGCAAGCACCGTCGCTGTGTGCGATGTCCGCGCTGGCCTGGGCTCTCCAGCCGCCGGTGCTAACGCAGTATTGTGCTTGGTGATGGTCAGCCCCCGCAGCGCTGGGCTGTAGCCTGGGTGCAGCCAGGCCACCGGAGCTGTACACCGCACCACAGAGAGTTAGGCGCAGGGAGGGAAAGCAAGGACTAATGTGAGTTTTGCTCCTGTGGCTCCCGCTGCCCAGCTTTACCCACTCTGGGGGGCTCTGTGACCCAGAGCAGAGCAAGGCATTGCAGCAGCTCCCCCTTCCCTACTCTGGGGAGGGGGCTTGTGCTTTCCTTCTGGACAGGCACCTTCCAGAGTCCCAAGGGGTTTTTTGCCTGCAGGGAATAAGAGGGAGATGATTGGAAATGCAGGTGAGGAAATATTATTTACTTTAATAGTAGGGATATGTTGCAACTCCAGGTATAGTTCCTTTATACAAGGCTCTGAGCCAACACGTACTTGAAAAGCAGTCCTTGCACACAGCACTTCTCAACCTATTCACATCCTAGGGCTTGCAAATGTGACTATCTGATAACTAATTGCCCCCTGGCAGTGACAGCTTTCAGTCCCTCTTGCTCCATTAGGTTCCCATCAGCATCACTGGCTTAGTGTGATCTGAATTTGTCTGCTTCCTAATGTACGGACAGAGCTGGCATATTGCAAAGAGACTATCACATAGGCAAGTCCCATGTTTTCCTATTTAACTGCTAAACAGAGGACAGTCCAGTCTCCTGGGCTGTCAGGCATCTAACAAATGCAAAATTCTTTCTTTTATTAAGCAAAAGGAATAAGGGAAAAAGCACAAAGCAAAAAAACTGAGTGCCGAATGTTAATAGGCCTGTTGCTGTTATGCAATTCTCTACAGAAAATCAAAGACAAATGATAATACTAGAAAGGCACATTATTATTTTATAGGCTTAGTCCCAAAGTGAGAGGAGGAGAGAGAAAAACATGCACAGCTGTTTTTCCCTTCTCTGGCCACTTTGATGTGCTTACAGGATACATAATTTTGCAAGGTCTGTACGTGCTCCCTGAGTCATGACTTGACTCACAGGTAAACTCCAAAGCCTGCGTTCACCAGACAGCCTGTCTTCCTCATAGATGTGCATATTATGTATAAATACTATTTATTTTGGTAAATTTAGCAGGCTGGCACTCAGCTAAGGAAGGAGGGGTCTGTAAGGCGGTTCCTGCTGTGACTGCCATTCAGGTGAACACAGCAAAGCTTGGCTCAGGTGGGTGCACCCGAGCCCAGCTGGCAGTGGGTCCATGCAGGAGGGAGCACGGTGATGGGCTGCCCAGAAAGGTGGGGAAACACACCAGCCATGAGCCCATGCTCCGCTGTGGGCAGCTGCAGCAGAGGGTTGGAGTTAGCTCAGATGTGTCACGAGGAGTCCGAGATTCCCTCCTGTTCCTGCTCTGCAAGAAAGAGATTTACAGAGTTGATACGTATTTGAAAACTTTGGTTACCTGCTGTCTTACAAGTGTTTTTATGCACATACCCACATGCACACAGAAAAAATGCACACAGATATGATGTGCCAGGTGAGGTAACTTTGATAACAATTTTGATAGCAAAGCTTTGAGCTAAACATTTTTTAAACAGAAGGAGTTCAGCTTGAGATCAGTTACAGCACAGTTATACGTGAACAAGGACATTTTTATTTGCATTCCTGTTACAACACGGAGTATAACTACCGCAGGTCTGCGCAGTCTGCCGGGACGGCCTCCCCTTGGTGCGTGGCTGAGGCTGCTGTGTGGGCACAGACCACCCCTCAGAGAAGCAGCTCTCTGGCTTGCTCTTCCTTTCCTAGTGGATCCAGTCAGCTGCATGGATCCAGTCATTGTTTAATACCTTTAATTCAAAAAATGAGAAACAACGCATGGATTTGAAGGAGAAGCTGACTTGCTCTGCTCACTCCTTGTAAAGAAGGAGCTGGAGAAGGTCAGTGCAAGCCCAGCAAGGGTCCCTCTCGCTGGAGTTGGTGGCGTGGGCAGTGCTCCCTTCCAGACAGCCGTGACACCTGCCAAGGTGACACCAGGGACTTGCCGCTGAGCGTGCAAGTGCATCTTGGGTGGGAGAAAGCACCTGGCGATTGGGTTTGTCTCCATCGGTCGCTCTGAGCTTCATCTCTGTGGTTGTTCACCTGACGTAACACTCGGTTTCCTTATGAGGGGAATAAGTTAAGCAGCATTTTGATGGCAAAGGGTAGGAATCAGTCACAACAGGCAGGGACTGCTTCTGGCTCCCACTTTTTCCTGTGCAGCAGTGAGCATGTTGTGGCCCTATTCAATATATAAGCACCCTCTGCAATGCCTCAACACTGAGAAGGAATTTTAGTATTAACAACCCAGGAAAGGTTGTATTTACTGTAGTGAGCTTAAAAACCCCTCAAACCCACTAGGAGATTGCCCTGGCAAACATCTCCGCCTCTCCAAGGCCAAGCTGCTGGCAAGGCAGGTAATGAGCAATGCCCCTTGCCATCGCGTCCAGCCACGTCGTGCTGCCGTGTGGCCAGGAGAGCCGCTCCCCCCAGTCAGCTCTCAAGCTCGGCCAAGAGCTGGATACTGGGGGAACGGCAACGAGCTACCGCAGATCACTCACAATAATTAACTTTGGGACCACGCTTTTCTCTTGGCAATCATCCACCAGCACGCTCAGTCACTACGGCTCAGGTGACAACTCTGCCATGTGTTAAGCTGCAGGAACCCACTTGCGTGTCTGAACTGCTGCAATATGCTAATATTTTAAACATTTTGATCTATTACTTACTCCTCCAGCTAAACAAAAGGTCTTTTTTACCTACTTTTAATTTCTTTTCCATGCTGCTGAGAGCAGTCGGCATCTGCCGCGGTGATGAACGACTTTGCACGAGCTCGTGTAAAAGCCAACAGTTCTTGGCAATCCAATTCACTGGTGCCTGCTCTGCTTTCTGCAGCAGGAGCTGCGAGCGCTCTGCGCCGGTTCCTCATTGATCATTGTGGACACTGGAAAAAAACACCTCTTCCCACTGGATTCAATCAGGATCCGCCGTGTACTTCATCGGGTGTGAGACCGAGCCTGGAGCAGGGAAGCTTGTACTCTGCTATGAGTCTCCATTCGCTTCACATTTCCAGCTCCTTGATAACACACCCAAGGCTATAATCTATCAAGGTCATTACCCACTTGCCTCCTGGGAAGCTGATCCTGATCTGTCAGTGTGACGGGAGAGGCAACGGCTGCGTGAGGACCCGTATGACACAGTAACCTGCGGAGACTAAAGATCTTGTCACTCATAGAAAAAAGACCCACCTTATCCCCACGTAACAGAGGCACAAAGAGGAGGGTTAATGGGAAGCTCACAGATCTGTGTGTCCCAGCAGCTGCTTTCAGAGCTGGTTGTTTGATTTCTAAACTCCAATGAAACTGCAAGAGAGGAAAGGCTTCCGGCATTCAGCAAGGAACAGATTTTTACAGTCACAAATGATCAACGCACGCTTAGCTCTGTCGGTTACAGAGGGGAAGCGAGGTCCCGGGGTCCAGCCGTGTGCCTGGGATGCAGCAGCTTTGCAGATTTTTAATGCTTGAAGTGATCTTCCTAATCACCTTGTCTAACTTCCCACATGACAGCGGCCAAAGGAGCTCCTCCAGTCCCTCTTCAGCAAGACTGTAGCTTTGGTTTACATTGACAGCTTGTTTTCCAGAAAGGTACCTTTCCTGAAATGATTGAAATGTAGAGCTGTGTTTGGTCCCTAGCACCAGCACAGGCTGCGGGCGGCTCGTCGATGCCCTCCAGCCAGGCCTGAACTGTGGGCTTCAGGAGTGCTGAGGATGGTGCAATGTGCTGTAACACTGGTGCCTCACTTTCCCGTCCGTTCAGGTTCAGCAGGGATAATGGCCCGCGGTTTCCACGGCTGCTCCCTCCCCGGTGCACTCAGACTCTGGACATTGCTGTGAGTGGGTCTGCTTCAGCACCTTCGCGTGGGTGGAGGCCCTTTGGTCCTCCCGTGGTGCTGCTGCTGCTTCTCCCCTGGTGCCGAACAGTGATGTCCTACCGGGGCTGCACCGCCGCGGATCTCAAGTCACAGTGCGGGGGAGCTGCACTCACCTGCGGATGAAGATGATGCCTTGCTGAGGAGATAGGGGTGGACCTCATGACTCAGAGCCTTCAGACAGGTTCCTTTCCAGGAGCCCCATCCCATCCCCTTTCTCACATGGTAAATGCTATGGGGTGGCTTGCTGGCCTGCTCCCCTATATCATATACCATGACTAGTAAAGCTTTGCTTGTGACAATAGGCACAAGACTTTGCTCAGGAGAAGGTCCAAAGCTATTTCCATGGGATGCATAACTGAAACAGGGCCCACGGGCCAAGGTGAGGACATGGGCCAGAGCAGGTAAGAGCCCTTTTCACCTCCATCCTCCGGACCTAACATCCCCAGCAGCATGATTTGCAGCATTGGCCTGGAAATCTTCTCCTGCGTTAAATAGTGTTGTGCAAGAGCACGGTGTAAGTTATTGCAGGTTTCTGCTCAGACAGGACTTTGATTAGAATTTTGCTCATATTATTACAAACTCCCATCCTTCACATTCCTCCAGTTCCCTTCCCTGGCTGCAGAGAGTTCAGCCAGGGCTGCCTTTGCCGCATTTAATCAGCCTAGGCATATTAACTACAAATTCCTGCGATGATTTAAACACTTAGGTCTCATATACGTGCCTGTAACTGATGATTACTAATTTTTTTACTTGGAAATTTATCAAGAGGATTGAATAATTGTTCAGCTCTCCACTCAGGATGGCATTGGAATGAATTGTATTCATTTCCGAAGTTTTGACAGCGATCTGAAACATCCCCATCAGTGTTGTATAGGGATGTCTTACAAACAATTAATAATGTTTACTGAAAATATCAGTGTGAGGTACAACAGTATGATAACTTCATTTTAAGGAACCCTGATATTTTGAGTCCCAGGCCAGCAATCCAGCTTGCTCTCTTCACTGTGCTTTCCGCACAGACCTCACCACAGTCATGGAGCTGAGGGGCTGCCGTGTTAATTTCTGCATTACTGTCCCTTTTACACATCGATGGTATATTTTTCACCACCGGCTGGGCATACGTTTCAAAAAATAAATGCTGTAATGGAGATGCGAGGGGTATGCTCCCTCCAAATGTGACAGTGTTCGTGTTGGGCGTTAAATCATGACCTCAAAAATGCACGCACAGTTACCTTAAGGGAGGGCAGAGGGGTGGGGATGACAATGGACTAAACTTGCAAAGCCGTTAGTCATGTAAGGTGCCTCAATTTCAGAAGGTCCTTCTTGAACTATACCTCCAGGGCCTTACGTAGAGAGGACAAGTGCGTAGACCTCTCTGCCAGGCGTGCTGCCTTAGCGTATCTAGGCTGGGTGGCTGGCCACGGAAAGTGCAGCCCTGCACAAGACTTGCTTGTAGCAGGGAGCAGCATTACCAATAGCTAAACCAAAGTCTGGCCAATGGCTCCTAGCGTAACCAAGCCTGAATTCTGCTAAGGTATTTATATACCAATAGCAACAAAAAAAAAATTAAAAAAAGGAGAATTCAGAGCATAGTAGGGGCTGGGTCTGTCTTCAACCCCTGGAACAGTTTTGCCCAGAGCTAATTTTGTAGCAGAGTGATATAGGACTGTGTACAGAGCTTATCTGGGGGAAAATAAAACAGTCTTATTGCACTGCTAATAAAAATGTCTGTTTCTATGTACACAGATCTTAGAAACTCTTTTAGTACAAAATTAGCTCTGCTTTTGTGTCATCGCTTATAACACTGAGCTCTGACAGTTGGCAAATAACTGACCTGCATCTGCATAGCCTGCTTCTGTAATTATATTTAGGAGACTAAAATGGTGGCTTTAGAGGCAGAATTTTTGAGAATATTTTAACATACTGGCTAATCCAGGCATCCTTTGCTATAATCCCATAAACAGTGTGGGCTATCGTGCCAGAAAGAGTCCCTAATTTCCATAGCAGCCCTGCAGCAATAGCAAAGAAACTAAATATTCCTCTCTCTCTCTTCACTCAGGCTCATTTCCCTCTGATGATGTTTTTAAAATATAGTCCTGCAAATATGTTGAACTCTGAGTTTTGTCTGGACAGCTCTTCATCATAGAATCATAGAATCATAGAATCATAGAATCATAGAATTGTTCTGGTTGGAAGAGACCTCCAAGATCATCGGGTCCAACCATTAACCTATCACTACCAAGTCCCCACTAAATCATATCCCTTAGGCCTCATCTAAACGCCTTTTGAATACCCAACGCCTTTTGAATACCCAACGCCTTTTGAATACCCGAAGGTATCATAAGGCAAAGATGCCTTTTCTGATGGATGTTTCTGTTATTACAATTGAAGTTTTGTCTCTTGAAATTAAGAAACAGTAATTAAAGTATTTAGCGCCATAGGCTGATAGAATTGTTTTGACACTAGTTCTTAAAAAAACCTAAAGTACTCCATCTTCCTTCCCTGCACTGTCTCATACAGGGACTTCAGAAAAATAATTGAGAATTCTAAGTCATCTGGGGCTATGGTTTGATTGCGTTTGAGGTGACTTTTAAGGGTGAAGGAACATCTGGCACCTTTTAAAAAGTAATGTTTGTGAAGAAAATAGAGAAGAAGAAAGAGAACATTAACAAGATGTGTAAACTAACAACCATCATAAAGGCAGAAAATGTCCATGGAAGATTTTTGTTTGTTGATACCATGAAACATTCGGTATGCCCAGGAAAAGCTGTAAGAAGTGGACTAATGGGGTGACTGTAAAGGGGCAGGTTGGAGATAATCCTTCCATCTCCGATCTGTTGTGGATTCCCTTCATGATCATTACAAATGACGTAACTCTGCCCTACTTTTTCCTTTGTAAAGGAGACTGGTATGGAGATGCTGCAGGGCTTAACTCTTTCCTATGTGTGTAGTCCTACATGTATGTATGTAGGCACAGTATTTTGGGGTGGCTCAGAAGTGGATGAACCAAGAATAAAAAGTGGGCTAGGGGCCTGGGCTGCTTGATGTACGTGATGCAGGCTATGACAGCAAGTGTACGCTTGTGAAGGAAAAGGAAACTTCTCCTCTCTGGGTCCATTTTGTTTCCCCATCTCCAAAAACAGCAGGAATGGAGCTGCTAAACTGTAGCAGACTTTCCTGGATTCACTGCTGATTGAAACCTCCTAGAGAGCATGGAAATCCTTATGTATCTGGGTCTCTGCTGCTTTCCACGCTGTTTGGCAAAAGGAAGTTGGGCGTGGGACAGGCTGGGCTGTCACGTCCCCTGGG
Source organism: Phoenicopterus ruber ruber (assembly GCA_009819775.1). Taxonomy (NCBI): domain Eukaryota; kingdom Metazoa; phylum Chordata; class Aves; order Phoenicopteriformes; family Phoenicopteridae; genus Phoenicopterus; species Phoenicopterus ruber. The sequence continues at coordinate 9,821,456 of CM020219.1, forward strand.
GAAGGGAACAACCCGTGGGTGGAGGAAGCAACGAGCAGCAGAGCAGCGCAGGAACACCCATCGCTCAGTACGGCCAAGGTGTCGACTCCAAGGTGCAAGACACTAAGCCGCCTTAATTTGCCCTGGAGAAACATCTAGAAAGAGGAATATTTTAGTGTCCTATTCCTTAAAAAAGACTGGGCTATTTAAGAACAGTCTTGATGAAGGGGATCTTCATCCAGAAAATTATCTTCTTTCAGGATACTACATATTGGCTAGTCTTATGTGTACATTTAAGTGCTTTTCTTGAAACTGGTGCTCCCAGATCAGAAACAGCAAGAGAGAAAAGAGCAAATGGTTCTGAGCATGCAGCAGAATCAAAGAAATAATCAGCATGGCCCTGTGCTAGCAAGAGCGTTGGAGATGTGCGTTGGTAAAACCGTAGCGTGAAAGTACCAGGCTCTGGGTCTTGTGAGCCTGAGAGGAGGTGACAGAGATGTATAAAGATACAAGTGGGGTGTTAAGATACGTGGCACATGGAGGATCTGTCATTCCAGGAAAAGCTGACAGGCTGAAAGCTTTGGATGGGGCTTTTTTTATTTTAGTTCAGAGCTTGTGGACATAATTATGACAATTTTCATAAAAGTCAATTCCCTTGTACAATTTAATGGGGCTTGGCAGGAGGGTTTGGGAGCACTCGTCGTGTCAGAGCAGCAGAAGAGAGCTGGAGCACGAGCTGCCGCTTGTGGGCCACGTAAAAGCTTGAGCTCCCCTGCCCGAGCAGGGGAGCCCAGGTAGCAGCAGCACTCTCCCGGCCCCAGCGCTCGGTTTCTGAAGCAACACGTGGGCTTTCCAATGAAAGATGTCTAATTCTCAGTATTTCCGAGCACCCACCTTCAGAGCTAGATCCCATTAAATGCTGACAGCTCTGGAAACCTCACCAGCTCCTGAAGGAGCACAAGAGCATTCCTGCAACCCCCCCCACCACTGGATCTAGGAGACCATTGGGCTGAGTGCTGAACTCAGTCCTGTCAGAAGTCAACATGAGCCATTGACACCTACCAAAAGTGAGTCTCATTCCTCTGCGGGTTTCCTCTTGCTGCCCTGGGCTTTGACAACCAGAAGAGGTGAGCGGAGAGGGTCTCAGCAGGCTTCCTCTCTGCCTGCGTGGTGCTCAGCACTTCTCAGGAATAGCTCCGTTACCAAGAGAAGGTGGTGACCGAGTCTAAACCACCCTGTCCCCTATGGGGAAAGAGCCAGGCTTGAAAGGTTAAGGGAGTCAATGCCCTCATAAGCTTCCTCTTCTTGCCTAGTATCAAGTAAACAAAATATATCTTCTAAATTGCTGAGGAGTGGAAGATTGTTTGTTTGTTTGTTCGTTTGTTTTTACTGGGCTGCAAGTTTTCTGGTAGCAGTGGAAAGGAGGAGTCACAAAAAAGGAGTTTGGTCAAGTTTGGGGTGAACGATTACGATACAAGCTCCTATTATCCTAAGCCATTCAGAGCCACAAGTGGACTAAACCATGCAAGTGAACGCTGTGTTTTTAATACGACCATAATTGAAGCAGTGGGCAGTTGTGCACACTGGGAATTCATTTGGAGCACTTCTACATAAGTACCTCGATACAAAATTAAGGCCTAACTCTGGGCCCCCAAGAGAGAAAATTCTGGCTTGTACTCTGCCTACATACACTCAAATTAATGCATAATGCAGCAAGTTTCTTCCTCTCTCCGCCTGTCCCTTTCTCTTTCTCACACATACACACGCACGCACGCAGCTGAACTCCCACACAAGTTCTGCGGGGAAATTACAGCCTGCTCATGTCACTCCCTTCTTTGTCACTGAAATAGTGCCATAGGTCTGGAAAGTGCTCTCTCTGTGCGGTACCAAACTTTTTCCAGCTCAGGAAGATCTTACTTTGATAATACATACATTAGAGTTTTCTATGTAAATCAACAAATTATTTTTTTTCTTCCAAAAACTGCATTGCAGCGACACTAGTCATAAATTGTAGCTTTCAAGTTGGTAAATCTTTGGGAACTAGGCATGAAGAACCAAACTTTCTGTTGTCAGGTCACATTAACTCCAGGATTTCTCACAGGCAAATTGTGTCTTGAATGCTCTGCATGATTCACAAAAAAAGGCCTTTCTCCATGTAAAGCATCAGCTCCCATTAAGCAGAAGAAATAAACTGCTGCATGCAAAAGATGTGAGCACGTGGCTTATGAATAATCGGAACAACTTGAGAAAAATCACCTCAGAGCAAGGCAAACAGCAGTAACACACTCAGGTTAGTATCTCTGACCCTCCAAGACCAATGCAAGTGGCCTCCTCTCGGTGTTGGAAAGAGGCCACAGCTCACGGCTTGTTACCAGTGGCAGTGAGAGGGATGTTTAACGCTGTGAATCTGCAGGGAATCCTGGAGGTGGAGGTGAGGAAGCGAGGGGCAAGAACGAGCGTTCACCTCAATGCTCAGCAGGAGCCAGCGCAAGTGGCTGCCAAGGGATGGTGGTGGAAAGGTCGGAGGTACGTAGCAGTGTAGGAAGTATGCAGAGATGGGCTTGAAGAAAATTTTATCATTGTAAACCAGGGATGGCTAACTTCTTAAGAGACAGGGCTATGACTATAATACGTCCAGTGGCATAGAGCAATGGCTTTAAAAAAATGCTTTGTTCAGTATTTCATGAGGAACCTTGCTGTAATACCCCTACTTCCATTCCCTTTCTCTTTGCGTTGTGTCAGGGATGAGGAAAGTTACAGCCCAGTGCATCATAGAATCATAGAATCGTTCTGGTTGGAAGAGACCTCCAAGATCATCGGGTCCAACCATTAACCTATCACTACCAAGTCCACCACTAAATCATGTCCCTTAGCACCACATCTAAACGTCTTTTGAATACCTCCAGGGATGGGGACTCCACCACCTCCCTGGGCTGCCTGTCCCAATGCCCAACAACCCTTTCGGTGAAGAAATTTTTACGAATATCCAATCTAAACCTCCCCTGGTGCAACTTGAGGCCATTTCCTCTTGATCTGTTGTCTGTTACCAGGGAGAAGAGTCCGACCCCCACCTCGCTACAACCTCCTTTCAGGTAGTTGTAGAGAGCAATAAGGTCTCCCCTCAGCCTCCTTTTCTCCAGACTAAACATCCCCAGTTCCCTCAGCCGCTCCTCACAGGACTCGTGCTCTAGACCCCTCACCAGCTTCGTTGCCCTTCTCTGGGTATCCTTCCACCTGAATACAACACATTCCTGTAGGACTTCAAGAAGTTTGCTAATTGCCTGCAGCCTCAACCATAAGCTGCAAAAATCACCATGTCCTGCTACCAGCAGAGCTCCAGTACTTGCTGCCATCCTACTGCAGAATGGAAGACTTTGCCCTCTCGCATCCACGCCAGGTGTCACCTACTGTGCTGCTAGACCTGTGCAGTATGGAAAACTATACTGCTGCAGACGATGGGAAAATAGTTGTGATTCAGGCTCAAATTAGGAGGTCTTGCCCCTTCGACAGGGTTAATGGAAACCCTAAGAAACATTCTGTGGGGGTTTTTTTGCCCTTCACAAGGTGTATACCCCTAACGGTTTCTTGAACTCTGAGTTTATTGTGGTGTCTCTCTATCAAACGGATTCTGAATGTTAATGATTCTTCACTTATTTTAGCCCACAGGCAGGTATTTCTATCCTCAGCTCTGTGCCCACTGAATATCTGATTGGGTTTCTTATGGTTACTTGGTTATGGTTACTTGGTTATAGTTACTCTCTTATGGCTTGAGAAATTGGAGAGGTGCGCCAACATTCCCAGGTAAACCATATCAGTGTTGACTTTTAAATCTCAGATACTTTATTCCTCCAACAACACAGGGGAAATCCATGAAGCACGTGATTTTGGACATGGAAAATACCTGACTTCACCATTTTTCTTCACATGAAAATGCAGCATGGTTCTCCCAACTTTTCTTCCAGGACATTTGGGAAGGCACCACCAGAAAGCAAAACTATAACCACAAAGAGATCTCAGCAACGCTGTCAAGTCCCCATGGAAGGTATTTCTTTGGCCTTGTAGATCGGAAAATTACAGCATTCAAACATTTGTGTGCAGATGAAAAATGAGGATCAGTTAGTACAGTTCAGACTCACTGCAGCCAAATTAAGTAGAAAATGAAATAGTTTAAGAAGCATCCTGTGGTAAGTGAATTTGAATTAGCTGCAAACATGGATGATTTCTTCCAATCGCCAGACCACACAGAACAGCTGCTTGGGTTTAATTCCCCCTTTATAACACATGTGTTTTTTCCTTTATTTCCTGGCATTGATAGATGTGTGATTAAACTATCACTTTTGATATCCCAAAAAGCTGAGGAAAGGAGATTACACTATAAATCACAAAAATCCTCCTTCCACTTGTTTGCAAGTTTTAGCTTTAAAATTTTCACTTGTGATTGTAGCAAATGGTAATAGAGATAAAACATAAAGAGTTATAGGTATTTTTGAGAGTCCTGGATTATGAGATCAGTTTATAGCAATAATTTTGACAACAAATGCAAAGTCATTTAGGGTTTTTTACTTGCTATGAAACTGTTAGATTAAAATACCACTTAAATTTGTTACTTCTGTGTGCTAACAGAAGTGAAAAGATGGCATCCCACTGAGCGGGTCACTGTCATTTTTCATTTTGCTTTTTTGAGGCAGGATATCCCCAAATTCAGCCTCCATAGGTATGTCTGCTGCAGCTACCCCCAGAATTATATCCTGTGTGTCGAAGTCCAAGACCACGGGCAGCGCTGGGAGCCCTTGGGTGCCAATGGCTGTTGAATGGTGGATCTGGAGATCCAGGGCCGCCCTCCGTGGCAAAGACCCACGTACGCACTGGTGGTGCCCGCAGCTCCACGACACCTCTCCCTGCACGTGTGCCCCGCGCCCGCTGCCTGCACTGGGGCCACGATTTCAGTGAACGATCCTGTCACGTGGAGAGGGACTTTGCCGTCTGATCCTCTGCAGCTCGCGGGGAGTTCGTGGAGGATGAGCCTGAACATCTGTGCTCTGGGGCCCCGTTCCAAAAGGAAAGGCTCACCCTGAGTTGGGCAGGATTTGAATTGAGTCCTGCACCGGCTTAGGACAGATCAGCAAATAGACACAGGGTAAATACTAACCAGGCGAATGGGACCTGACATGTACATGAGTCACGTCATCTGCTGCTGAATTAGAGGCACAGAAAGAAACTCCAATAGCTCTGCTGTGCCTGATGATTGATTTTACAGGGTGAAATCGTACACCCTTCTTGACTTCCAGGACTAGCGCAGAGTAGCGATCAGGTGTGTTTGCTCCCAGGTTTCTCCCAGTCCGCATCCAAACTGCAAGGCAGGTGGGTGCACGATCTCCAGATGGGGCCCCGGAGTAAGCAGGCACAGATGCAGTCAGGGCATCCTCACCAACCGGGAGAAGCTGTCAGTCAGCCAGTTCAGACGTAATTGTGGACTAGACGTCTCGTGTCCCATGTGCAGTCTAATCATGGCACCATGAATGAAGAGGAGAAATGCAACATCAGATGGCTGATAATCCAAGAGGAAGAAAGACTTTGTACAATACTATGTGTCAACCAACAGAAGCCAGTAATCAGCTATTAGGTGCTGCTACCGGCTTCCTCCTCCACTCCCCAGCAGTTAGTGGGGACTTCGTATACACTCCATATCCACACCCTTCTTTTCTAACCATTTCAGTAAAACTGGGAGTACGGGGTGTTTCTGAGGGGGAGCACTGTTCTGACCTGATGATCAGGCATTAGGAGATCTGGTGAACATGGTACAGGGACGAGGAGAGATATATATGTGCACATGCACATCCCTGCAGTGATGCAGGACTAGCCTTAACGCTTGGAGAAGGTAACTGGCATTTCGGCAGCTTGCAGAAAGGTATGAGAGCACATTCCCAATAAACCATCCAAACTGGATGAATAATTCAGATCATCATTTATACAACTCACTTTGCTTGTTTTACCTGTGAGTAAACATTGAGTATTTTTTGAGGTGGATTGCAGCCTCAAAAACATTTATACAGTCACGTCTCTTTTAACCTCTTTTAACCCTGAAATCAAGGAACTACTCACAGCTGTACAAAAGGCCTGCTGGCTCAGAGCCCTTAGTCCCAAAATAACGGCATGGTCCGTCGGTCACTAGTGCTCTGTTTGCAATGGTTATTCAGGCTTTGTTCAATTAGATTCACAGGATAAGTAATCTCAGGGGGCTGTCAGTTGGTAGCTTAGTTCAGAGCCATTAATAGATTGTAATAGCTGCATTAATTGTGATAATTGTAATGCAATTGCAGCTACCAGTATCCTTCCTCTTATGTTTTGTTACTCTTGCACCTTGCCCTTGGCCAGACCAGGTGGTCTCTGGACAACTCCAGGCCTTGGTGGAGATGCAGAACAAGCACTGGGCAATGTGTGAAGTCCTCCCAATGGAGGGATGCACACCCACCCACCGAGAGCTGAAAAGCACCCAGGATGAGGATATGGGGGTCTCAAATCTGACACGTGGCTGTCAGCATCAGGACTGGACTGCCCTGGGATGGGACTGCACGGGACAGAGAACGTATCTACCTATGTCCACCAATTTGTACTGTGGAGCCACTTTGATCTGTCGTGAGTACTGAGTGGGAACCGTCTGTTGTTGCACTGGAGTTACTCTCTAATTATACAACATTTACACTTTCTGATACTTGTAGTTATCATTAAATCTATATTCAGCACGTTCCCCACATGTCTGAGAATCTCTCCCATGTTAATACAATATAATTAAAACAGCCCCTGTTTCAACAGTATCTGCATTAAAAACGAACACCAAAGAGACCATAATAGGTGAAGAGAGGTTAATAATAGGTCATGTGGTTAATCTTCCAGTTACAAGGGCAAACACTAATTACAGGACTGGGAAGGGAAAGGGCAGCCTGATTGCAATGTGATTATGGTGACCTTGTTAAGGAGTGATCCAAGTCACGATGAGGGCCTCAATAAATAAAGATAATACATGCCTTAGTACCTCCCAGCGAACGTCAGACGAATGCTGAGAGCAGCGCTACCCTGCTCTGCAGACGGGGCTGCGAGGACGGAGGCTGAGCCACGTTATTCTCCAGCCCCATGTCAGCACAGCGGGATTGCTGCCTTCTCGTTCCGCTCACTGAGAAAAACAAAAGCACCGGCTACTGATAACAAATATATTATGTTGACTTCTAAAGGGCTTCGCAGTACAGCATGTTACAAATTACGGTGAATTTCAACATGCTTGAGCATCGGAGATGTAGCAGAGCACCATGATTCACCATGTTGTCAATGGTGTAGAGGGAATTCCCAGGGAGCTGCAAAAAATACTAGTTAAGATCTAGACTGAAAAATGGTAAAAACTTAAGCGTTTTCTGCTGTTTTTTTAACCCCGAGTATAAACTCTGCCACCCAGGAAAACGTATCCTACAGATTATAACAGTTTCATTATCTCAGCAGAGAACTTGCTGTCTGTGCTGCAAACTGGTCCATGGAGAAATTACCAGGCTCCCAAATTTAATTAGGGCAGGACTCAGACAGGGAACACAGTGAGGTTAACACAGATGTCTGTGTGTCCCATCATTCTCACATCCTGTAATAAACAGGCATTCAGGGAACAGTATAAGTCAGTACTGGAAGCAAACAGTCCTGTATTATAGACGTGAGGCTGGTGCCTGCTAAACACTCATAAAACCGCTTGGGTCATTGGTATGGAAAGTCTTTTGTTGCTCATGATGATTTTGTGTGTTAATTGAGGACAGGGTTAATATGAAAAGCAGCGTCTCCAGACACGCCGGGGCTATGTAGAGCTCCTTGGTCTGGCAGCTTGTTGGCTGGATGTGAGCAGGGTGAGAGCAATGACTGGAGCTGTTCAAACTCTCTCCATTTCTGGTTTTAAAAAGTCTGCAAAAACGCTATCTACTTTAGAGATAGATATATATTTAAGCTACATTTGCTTCTACCTAAATCTACATTTTGTTGAAGAGAAATGTCATGGTAACTACCACTTGCGCAAGGAAACCATTCCTCTGGGTTTAGTTACGCCTATAAATAAACTGCTGGCTTAGCCGCGCAAAGCCCTGCTCTTGGGTGTCCAGAAGGTAACAGGGCATTTCTTCAGCTGTCTGCAATGCTAGTGTGAGAGCTTGCTGTGCTGGGGGTTTGGAAGACCGCAGGCCACCAGCTAAGCTTTCCAGAAATGGGAAGAGCATGGGAAGAGCACTGGAACCCTGAAGGTGCGAAGGAAATCTGTGCCAGCTGTTTCTGCATATGTGTGTGTGTGCAAAAATGCAGAAAGCAATTAAACTTTGACATTTTTCCCCAAGATTCCCCTCACGAGGATTTCCTATTTAATATAAAAATAAACTCCAATTCATTTGTTCCATTCTGTCCACTCTACATGTTGTATTGCAGGTGCTAATAGAAAGCAATTTCACAGTGATCACAGGTAACCAAAATACATTTACAGGGCTATTCCACTAGCTCCCATACTACCTTCTGCAGTACCAATTACCCACCTTTGAAATATCCACCTGAATGTCAGAGAAAGCAAAACCAAATGTATAAGGACAGTAATTTTCTATTCATGCCATTTCTTTCTACTGTTAATTATGTCAGGTTAGAATATCCTGGGAGCAGAAATCGGTTTGCAGGAGAAAGGATCAGAGACACAGTGATTTCCCACGCATGAATTTTCAGCCAGGGACCCCATACTCAAAGGTGAGCTGCTTTGGGAGGAAGCAGTGGGTTTGGTCCCTAAGCATCCAAATATTCTCAAGTCTAGAACAAGGCCGTGATGCAGCAACCAAGGAGTGGATGAGACCCCAAAGTCCCTGTCTCCTTCAGGCATGTGCAGTCCCACTCATAAATCACCCAGACTCTGGGCTTGCTCACCTCTGCAGCAGAGTAACTCCTGCAAGCGCAGAGTAACCCTGCAAAACTCTGGGTTTGCTCACCTCTGGGGAGAGGAGGAGGGAAGGGAAGGGCCCAGCGAATTCCCAGGAGCCAGGTTGCTGCAGAGGATTGCTATCACCTCGGGTGAATTTCACTCTTTCTTCAATGATAGAGTCACATTTTACAAGTTTTGACAGAGCTTATTTTGCAAAGATGGCTAAATTGAACGACAGAGCTGTAAGGAGGACTCAAATACACCATTCTGGACCTTACCAGCATTGAATTACCTCTGATTTGAGGACTTATGTGATTGTATCCAATAAAACGTAACTGTTTATTTCTTTCTATAAATCAAGGATTTTGTCAGGGTTGCTAAGGGATACTACTCATTCTCTTTTTTTTTTATTTGAAGCCTGAATAGTAAATAGTTCTCCCTGGAAGCAGCTTAATTTGTGATTTTGCTTTGTAGAGGATGGCATTCTTAACTCAGCTCTTGCTGCTGCTCAGTCCTTCTGTTGCTCCCCTAAGTTTAAGCATGACTAAAGGGAAGACAAAGGCTATGAACTTTCCATTAGAGTAAAACGTTGTAACGCCCCCCCCCCCATTTAAAACATGTTTTGAGAAAAAGAAAAACAAGCGGATTGTACAGTGTAGCAAGGGATACAATTGATCACCACGCCTTCTGAGCATGCCTGCTATTTTTAGTTGTAACATCCCTAATGAAAGCCTCAGATAGCACCACTGGGTTTACCCAAGGATCTGGTGTATTAAAACAATCATAAGCCTCATCAAGGCTATGAAAGCAATGATGAGTCTAGAGAAGCAAGCTGTGATGTGCTACCCAAACAGCCACAAAATGAGAAAGATGATTTGGAACAGTTCTTTGGCAAGCGGAAATATTTATTCTCTGCACTCTAGAGAATAAATACTGTGATATATTAAATCCTCTAGCTGCTCACTCAAAGGATTTAGAAGTCTGGCCTTCGTCACCTTGCAAGTGGATGTTGTGCCATGATAAAATATTGGAGAACAGAGGAGCATCGTAGAACATTTGAATACTTGCTAATATTTTTGTCTGATGCCTGAAGCACAAGCAGTTCAGAATAGTTGCTATGACTTCCAGTGAGCCTACTAGCTGTTGTAAATGCATCCCTCTCCACTGTTAGCCTTCTCTCTGCATCTGACAACTTGGTGGCATCTTGAAGCTCACCTCCATCCACTTTGTTGCAATCCCAAACTATGTGACTCCTAGAAGGTCTGTGGACTGGTATTAGGATGCCCTGACTATCCACTTCTGCTAGACATGGAAAGGTCCGTGTGAACTGGAGAGGGCTCTGGGAGGTGAGATGATTGGGAGTGAAACGGAGGAGGCGTATAGAAGGTGTTGAGGATTAGGGCTGGAAGGGAAACAGTGTAGGAGTTTTTGAAAATTGTAACCATCCTTAAAAAGAATAAAAGGTCTAATTTACCCATCTTAAGCTAGAGAGAGAGATGGACTTAGGTCACCTGGAACATTTTATCTTTTTCCGTTTCAAAAGGAGCCAAAAATTTCTTTTCCAAAACCAGGTTTTTCCTTTGGAAAGCCCATAGATAGGACATCAAAGAAGTGCAGATCCTTTTCCTAAGGTGGGGGCAGCATACACACATTCAGGCTCTGCTCCCCACGCAGATGACTATAGGGTCTCCAGGTTGGCACCGCTTTTCTTGGCCGGCCTCAGCTGTGCCTCTGGTATGACCTGAGGGTATGCTGGGATTTGCTTTTATTCCGCAGGTGCCCTACGAGCAGAGTTGAGCCTGCAGGCCCCTGAAGAATGGAGGAGAACAGGACGAGGGTCACCTCAGATGAGCTGATGGACTGGGTCTTGGTGAAAGTTCCCTGGCATTACCGAGATTAAAATTGCTAAGAATTTGGTCTGTTCTCTCCATGGTGTCTAGACATTCAACCTCAGCGAGGTCTGCGATATGTGTGGGAAGGGCTCCTCCTGAGCATGCGAGCTGGTTTTCTTTCAGATGGGATCCTAGCCACGCTGGTGGGAGAGCAGAGGGAGAAAGAGAGGGGAAGAGTCCCTCATGTTTGTTCTACACAATAGTGGCATTACTCAATATTTGCACAAAGTGCTTTTCACTGATTGATTTTTTTATTTATTAGGATGTATGTTCTTAGACAGACTGTGTACCTCAGAGGGACTTGAATGAATTAATCAACACACACTCTGTACCACTGATCAAATGCAGGATAGCAACAGATGGCCACATGCTAGCAATTTCCTGGCAGATGGGTCCTATCCACCATCTTTCACTTATCCAATTTAATGCTGAAAACCACAAGCAAACTAATTGAAAAATAGCATTACACACACAAACCCTCTTTTTCTTCTTTCATTCCCTTCGCACCAATTGAATAATAAGTAGTAACTGATGTATTATCAGAGCCACACTGCTTGCATGGAGACTAATAAAAGCATAACTTTGATCTGTTTTGACAAACGCAAGTACAACTTTTGAGTATTTAATAATTACATTAGTCAAAGCCACTGATCATGACATGTGGCAGTGTGTTATTTAGAGAAAGAGAAACAGGTATTCACGTCACCAGGGTGGCTTCTAACGCAATCAGAGCATGAAGGCGTTTTTACCCTCCTTTCTCCCACTTCCTCCATGGGAAAAGCAATCAAAGAAAGCCTGGGCCAAAGGGAGCAGTGTCCTGCGTCCAGGTTCAATTCATTATTCCTTGTTGGAGCAATATTATGTACAGCCCATCATTTGCTCACACAATATTTGAAGAAGTTTTGTGAAATTATTGCCCATAAAAATGTTCTTCACCACCCTGCTTGACTGCTGCAAGTCAACGGACCAGATGAGCAGCCCTAACCCAGTGCAAAGTGAAACAGGGTTACTGAAGGCACCTTAGCAGAGGTTTCAGAGCTACTCTGCTTTCCTCTATGCTGAAAGGGTCTAGGCATGGTCGCATGGTCACTTTGTGTGTTGCAGCTGGAGGGTGGTACCTTCTGAAGCAGCTGCAGCTTTTCCTCTGGTGAACATCCACCAGCTTAGGGTTCCTGAGTTCTTGCAGCGGATCACGCCCTGGAGGATACTGTGCAAAGACAGTAATATCTGACTAAAGAGCTTTTCGTCTAAGTAGGAAACAAGAGACAGTAGCTGGAGACAGACAGATTGACTAGGAGGAAAGGGAGAAAGCAAGAAACTAGGAGACAATATTGGTCAGGATGGCGGCTAATAGTCTCAGCATCTCGGCAGACTGACTGATGTCAAGCTGAGAACTTTGGCAAAAGTCCATCCTAGTTCAGTGATGGAAGGAAGGCAGCAACTGGAAATAAAATACCACTATATAATAAATGGAGGGAAAAAAAGGAAAGTAGCTAGCAATCAATATAAATGAGAAGTTAATGAGGTACAGAAAAATTATAAATGTATATAAAGGCACCAGAGAAAAATCCATCCCTAAGAACAATATGAAGAGGTTGTATAGAAGGACTGCCAGGAAGAAGAGCAAGAACTGAGATAGGCCAGTTATGAGGAGGAGGTTGGGATATGGGTAATAATGATGCAGAACAGACATAAATGTCCCATAAGCAATTCTGTTGTGTTATCAGAAGGAGCAGGAAGATGCACCTGTATCACACATACTTGACAAATTTCCTTCTGTTCTAGGCCAAGCAGTATTCAGCCAGCTAATCAATTAAATCAAATGAATTATTAAAATATCATAAAACTACCAAGAAATGTTTATATCATGCAAAAAAGTGTTAAAAGAGTAAATTAAAGTACCAGTCAGTCATCAAAGCAATCCGGTTTGCTTGCTAACCTGGGCCTACTCTAACAAAGTGAGTTTTAGCACAGAAAGGTGCAAAATCTGGGAACACAGAAAGCAGATTAAACCTATATGGAACATGCAGAAACTATGTGCTGTAGAGCACTAATTCTGGCAAGGCTGTCAGATTCATAATGAAGAAGCTGCTCAAGTGTAAAAGGAATCACATCCTGTACTCCGAAAGATGCCATGGCTCTAAGCTTGCTAATGCAATCTTTGGCTGTAAAACCAGGAGAGCGGTGAGAAGGAGCGGGGAAGACACTTGTCCTCCATGCAGGACATGGAAATCCAGGCCATACTGCAAAGTGCAGTGCTGGAATGTGCATGCTCTTCTGCGTTACAGCTGCTCAAAATCTGAGAAGAATGTAGAAGACATGTATGAAGCAATGTGATGGCTCCTCAAATTGCCTTTGTCTCCAAGTCTTAAAGAGGTGGATTCTGTTTAGGTTATCAGAAGGAAGCACGAGAGGGGTCTTGACTGCAGTATGTAAATATGCTACTGGAGAGAAAACACAGGTCACTAGAGGGGCGCATTAAACAGATGAAATGAAATGCCCTGAGATATTAATGGGAAGTCAGAGAACAGAATTTGGTGGTTGCCCATGGGCTTAGTATTTGTGAGCCTGTAATGTCTGTGGGCAGTCAGAAAGGATGGATTTTGGAGGAGGAGGAGGAAATGGTAGCTATGCCGATGGCAACCCACAATTCCTTCTCAGGGGAGGAAGTAGTTCCAAAAAACCTCCAAAAGCACTCAGCTGAAGATGTAACACGGCAGCAAAGGAGACTGATCAATTAGAAAAGTGGCAGATAAAACCAAGAAAAACCATGAAGTCTCACCAAAAAAAGGCAAAACTTTAAAGCAGCGGACAAGATGGAGCCTGTGAAGGGAGGTGGAGAAAGATCCATCTCAAAGTGAAGGGCCAGGGAAATCACAATGTGCAGTAGCATTAAGAGTACCTAATCAAGAGAGAAGTTTGTAAAGAGCACAGAAAAGGACGTTGCAGTTCCCAAGTTATGATTATGGGGACTTGGGCAAGAGTCTGAGCTCTGTAGCTGGAAAGGCAAGGCTGTATGCGGGAGGTGCTCTGGAGAAGAGATGGGGAGAAAGGAAGGGAAGGAAGAAGGATGGAGACAGGGATGTTCAGGAGATGAAAGAAGTGCCAGACAGGCCAGTTCATGGTAAATCCTTGCTTTTGCTCCAATGCCACCAGCAGACAAGTTGCACATGTTGTAAGTACCAATGCTGGGCACTGCCCCCTCCCAGCCCTCAAACCGCCTTGTGGATTTAGGTCTTGCTAAAAGACCTCTTCTTGATTTACCTCTTCCATGTGCATGCCAGAATACCTGAACTCCTGGGAAACTCCAGCACTAAGTGACAGGACATGTTCCACAGAAGGCGTGTAGGTTAATGCAGTAAAATTTGCAACCACTCTTCCTCTCCTGGTGGGGACCCTGAGAGAGAAGGATCAGCATCAGCTGTCCCCATGAGCACTACCGCATTCCAGATTTGAAAAAGAAAAATCAGCTGCGATGTTTCTGAAAGCTTCTTCTGTATTTCTTTGTGAGAGCAGCTTTGGGAAGATATAAATATGTATATACATATATATATAAAATCTTTTTTGCATGACAAGAAAGAAAAATGTCATTGAAAATGTTGTGCTTTTGTCATGTATTTAAATTTCTCTTCACAAATTTAAAAAGTTTGCTTTAGCTCTTTTTTTAGAAGGAATGAAAATGGAAACAGTTCCATCAAAACTTCCAAGTCATTAAAAAGACTTTTTTAGTTGAAAAAGATTTCAATGGTATTTTTGAGTGGGATCATTACAGAAACAAAACTAATTTGAAAAGGAACAGGGAAAAGAGGCTGATCTAGCCATTCCGCAGCATTCAGCATCAAACTCGAACACAGCCAGATTCCCAGTTTGGGGTCATACCTATTTAAGCGGGAGACTTCCTTCCTCCTGAGAACCCCACGATGTCCCTATGCCAGCCGTATCTGTGGGGAGCTGTGAGGAGCACATTCCCACTGTGAGTGACAACCACTAATCCCCGAGTAATTGAGTAAATGTTCCTGAAGAAAAGATGTGGAAGAAACGGGTGGCTCTGAGGCAGGGGAGGAATGAAAGCTGAAGGGATGGAGGCAAGAGGGGAAATTCTCCAGATGTGAAGAATGAACACACAACCTTATAAAATCTTATAAAATATCCATCTCAGTGGCTTGAGGGACACGCAGGGTTTTGGTTTGGGGAGGTCAGGACATGTTGCCTTCTTGCAGCGCTGCGCCGTCCCACCCTGGCAGAGCCTAGTGACACCCCCTTTCCCGTACGCTGCTTTCCCTCACATGGGGACCCCAGGAGAAAGGGGCAGGTGGTGGTAAGACCGATTGCACTGATGCGGGGATCTGACCCTCTCTAGCTAATCAGCACTCCTTACCCAAAACCCTGAACGAAACAGCAGGCTTGGCAGTGAAAATTTCTTCCCCATGCATTACACTGCAGGGGTCGGCCAGTAACTCCTGGAAATGGTTAATTGCTGGCCAGCTTTGATCTCCTTGACATAGAAATCAATTCACATACTGACAATTTCTCACAAAAGGGCATGCCTCAGCACTCAGAGGCTTCCTGCACTCTTGGATACGTCTCCTGTCTCTCCATCACTCCCTCCCCAGCTCTTAGGAAAATTGTACTTAATGGCAAAGGTGATGGAGGGACTGGAGCATGGAACCTACAGAGCTACCTTTTTATTTCGCTGAAAGAGGAACTCTAGCTAAAGGGAAAAAAAGCTATTAAACATCTGCAAGAGCAGAAAGCCTGTAGACACAAGCAGCAAGGCATGAAGTCTAAAAGTTTTCATGGGATCATGGGATTCAGCCTCTAGGACTGATCACAGTCCATCTGAACACAGGCACTGATGTATATATGAAGGGAACAGAAGAACATGTAGCTTGGTTTCAGTTGCCTAGATGTAGGTGTCCAGTGTCACCTGAGATGCTTTGGGATATCCTGTCTGACCTCCAGCAGAATCCCAGAATGGCGTGAACGTCACATAGGTCCCATGTTGTATCCACCAGCCTTCCCAGTACGTCTCAGGTACCCCAGGATGTGTGAACTGGTTCTAGACACCTCAGAGGTCTGCCCTAAGGACGGGGGACCCTCGCCTGGGGTGCATGTGCAGGGGAACTCACGGGAGCTTGCTCATCGGCGCGTGTGTGTTAGAGGATCGTAGGCTGCAGCACAGGCACACGTGAAGCCGGAGCCCCGACACCTCCCTCAGAAGGGCTGTGACGCAGGGGAACCCACATTTCCAGAGGGGTTGTGTTTGTGGCCCACGTGGCCTGGGGGTGCATACAACTCAGTGGGGCTGGGGCTGCAAAACCGGAATTTGGGGGATTCGTTAGAGAGGGGTGTTTAGAAGTCTGTAGTGGTATATGAACCTTGTGTGAAAGTGTCTCCTATTGTGGTTTATTTGTTGTATTGCTAATATTGACCCTGAATGTATAGTTTATTGATTGCTGATTAATTACATGTTTTTAACAAACCAATAAACTACTCTGATCTCGATTTTGGTTTAAAATGCATGACTTGATCGGTTTTTCCTTGCAACCCATATCTTTACAGTCAGAGAAGCCTGGAGAAGGATTCAACCCACCCCATAGCAGATGCAGTGTATGCTCATCTCCCTTGGCTCTGCTGGTGGCATTGACCCCAGTTGCCCTGACCGTAAAAGCAGTTTAGGCAGATAGTTCATACATACACAAACACCTGCATTTAGGTGTCTTAGTCTCAAGCTAAGCCATCTGCCTTTAGCTGTCTGAAAATGAGCTACTTGTTCTAAACTTGCTGCTGAGACTGTAGTCAAGAGAAGGAGGTTTTGCTAGTGGGTCGTTGATCCGATCCTAAAACAGGCACCTAAGCTCAGACGTATTGCCTTCTACAAGTGCCTGTTTCTCTCCATGAGGTACAAATAGGGGATTTATTTGACTAGATGCCTTGTCTAGTGGATGACCATAAGGTGGTGGCACCAGCCAAACACAGCGTGCAGCGGAGATTAATCAATCAAGTGCACAGAGCGACATGCAACAGTGATTGACCACGGCAAGGTGAACTGCACAATCCCTCTTGTTTGCTTGAAAGTCTCTGCTTCACTCCACATTAACTGCTACTACCACTCCAAGGAGGGGGAGAAATGAAGGAAACTCGTTTGTATTCTGGAAACCAGAGGTGGGTGACAAGTGAGGGGGTTGGTGATGTCTTTGGCACATTAACAAATAAACTTTCTTTTAAACCCCGTTTGGCAAAGCCTGGCCCTCCAATAAGTGCTGACGCCTGTTTCTCATCATGTTGTGTGTTAAGTTAATAGTTAGCCTCTCCTACGCTCTGTTGTAGCCTAGGGTAATACCTTTTAAATGTACTTTCATTACTTTCAGGAATAGGCTAGAACATAATAGCATGTTTCTCTTTTGGGCAACACGATTAACCTTTCCTGGAACAGCAGAATGTGTATTATAACATTTAATGGCAAAATCAATACATTATTTTCTTGCATTATATTTATATATGCCCTCTTGCCACAGCATCCAAGCATGGAGAAAGCTGATTTTCTCATGGAAGAGATTTTCAGTTCCCTGCCACATCAAGTCTCTCTTTTCTTTTCAAATTTGCATCTACATTTTGACAATTCTGTATTTTTGAGTCAGAAATACGTACCCAGCAATGAGTCTCTCGTTTGCTGAGTCCCACCAAACACTTCATCTCTATTCCTCTGCTTCCAATATGAGCACCAGATTTTATCATTCCCAGACTTTTCCATTCCCATCAAAACCTTCACAAACAGTAAGATCAGAAACCTCTCATGATGTTTAGGAATCCTTTGCATAGTCCGAATAGTTACTGGAAATACTCTGGTTCAGTTTGCAAAAAAAGGAGAAACATTTGCTAAGTCAGCAAACCAGTTTTTAAAACACTTTATGTAATAGGACGAAACCTGTTAAGTTCATCATACAACTTGCTTCAAAAGTCTAAGATGTTGCTCTTTCCTAAGAAATTGTAGAGGAAATTAAAATTAGTTGTTTGCCCTAGTCAACCACTGCCTACATTTGTATGTAAAATTGTTTAGGCTGTAAGGAATTGCCCTATCTTCCACCCACTATTAAAAAGCCTTTATTTAAGCACTAGAGAATTTTTTTTAAGGTAAACACTGTATCATTAAACAATTATATCTTGCATCAGTCAAATTATCTGTACTTTTTTTTGGAATATGAAAAATCATTTCACATACAAGAATGAGCCCCTTTGACCCAAACAAAAGAGGAAAATAAACATAATGGCTTGTTTCAATGTGTTTAAAATGAAGCATGTTGATTTTTACATTTTGAAGTGATAGTTCAGTTCAGTATTTCCCTGAATTTAATTTTAAAAGAATAAAAAAATTCCTCCCAAAATGAAAATTATCATTTTGCTTGTCCTGAAAGGACTTCCAAAACTTCCTTCAAACAGCAAACCAAGAGGAAGAATAAGACGTCCAGGCTTTCGAACTTGTTCACATTTTTCTTCATTTTATGACTTCATAAGCACTTTTCATCAAGATGTGATTGCTACAGACGCTTCTCAGGGGTGCTGCTGCTTCAGTCCTGATTGGACAACTGCAGCCTTTTAAACGAGAGCAAGTAATGAACAGCAAATTCATCCTGTTTGGGTGAAATTCCTTCTCATCCCTCCCCCGCCCTTCCCCGGAGCCTATACTCTCCTTATGTGGCACTTGCGAGCTCAGAAATGGATGGAGTGGTTCGTACAGAAGTGTACAAGGTTTCTGAGCTCTCTGAGGGACAGGTTTTATTCCTGAAGAACAACCATTTCTGCTCTCTGTTCATTAAGAATAAATATGAGGTACACAAGCAAAATCAATCTGAAGAGGCCCTGGGGATGGGAGAAATAGCTGTGAACATTTTTTCCGTATCAAACAGCTTGGCTCTCCAGGACACCAATAAAATGGTGCATCCCTTCACTGGGATTTATTTTTCCATATCTGACCCTGAGGACCCAAGTTCTCAGCCATCCTCTGGTAATGCCACTCTGCAGCTTTATGCCCTTAATACAGCCACACTGCCTTTCCAGGCGCTGGAGGAGCATCAGCATATCTCCAGTTCCACCTTAGTTCATAAATATTGGTAGGAAATACCCCTGAAAAGGAGGTGCAAGACTAGGGGTGAGAAATTTTCAGGGCTTGCATGTCCAGAGATAATAGCTTTGGATTTAGTAGCCCAACCTCTGTCCCATCGGAGAGCATCCCGTTCCTTACGGCCCGAGCACTGTGCCACGCTGAGGTGCACGCACAGGCGGGCTCAGCTCCCCGCGGTGCTGAGCAAGCTCCACTCTCACAGAGGTGAGGAGGAACGAATTGTGCCCAGGAGTTTACACTCACCTGAGAAATGCCCTATTTCTAATACTTTGATGGAAACTTCTTCCAGCTCAAATGATCCACAGGGCAAAAATTGCGAAGAAATTAGAAAGAGAGTAAATTTATTCCCTGGTTGTGTGCCTGAGCATGCCACACTCATTCCATGCTGAGACTCTCTCATAGCTATCAACATTCCCTACAACTTCATTCACCTCCCCACCCCTCAAAAAATAAATAAGATAGGAGACAAATCTCTGATTTATTAAAGATATTAAGGCAAGAAAAGGAATTAAAAACTAATTCCCCAGCTCATGAAAAGCTCCATCTCTAAAAATTCATAACATTGCTAAAGAAGTTTTAAAAGGATAAAGAGAAAAACCCATTGTTTCTAGTTCATAAACAGAAAGGCAACCTATTTGACACAAAGCCCATGATCTAAATTAATATTTCATCATTCAGTAGTTTTATTTCTTGGGAATAAATTGTTTTCTCTGTTAATGGACCTGGGCATGTTTCAGCAGCAGTAGAACAACTATTTGGAGGTTTACCCTGTAGGAGCTTTTGAAGTGCAGTGTTTTTATTTACTATAAAAGTTTCTTCTCTACTTTCAGGAGAAATCCTGACTGAAGATGTGATGAAACAAGGTAATATATGAGCCTTGTTCTTACTGGATCATTTGTCCCAGGTTTTCTGCCAAAGAGTGACGGAGGATGGCTCCCACCCAGTACAGCCAGTATGTGGCCAGGGTGCACAGCCAGGGGCCACAACTGTGTCCCAGGTCCCATGGTGCCAACGCCGTCTGTGACAACCAGGACCGTTGTGCGTGAGAAGGAGCTGCCCTGACGCCTTCCCCTTTCCTCCTCTGCAGGCTCAGGTCTCATCAACCTGTTGCCTTCTGCCTTCCCCCCGTAAGGTACAATTTCAGTATCAGCCCCTCCCTGCCCTCTCCATCAGCCTGCATGCCACCGTCTGACCGCGCCTTTGCACATGCTGACTACAAGGATCCCACGCCAGCAGTGGTGCATAAGCGCCGGGCAGAAATCCCAGCAGTTATCTTCTATGCTAGGTTGGCTGAAGCCCCATAAAGCATCCCACTGATAGAGCTGTCAGGACAACTTATGCTCAGCGAGCTTAATCAGTAGATGTAGCCTGCAGTCACAAACTGAGATGCTATTTGCTTTCTGCTATGGCAAAATGTAGGTGAGGGACATTCACCGAGTCACACTTTTGCCTGGCTTGAGGTTTGTAGCAGCTTCAGCGCAGAGCTGGGGATGACAAAGTCCTGCTGGACCTGTAAAGATCTGGGCATGGTGACAGAGTTTTTCTCTTTAGAAACTAACTACATCTCCAAGAAGAGCTACCAAAAGGTTTGTTGTGTGAGGCACAGTAAATATAAACATAATGCAGGGACGGAAAATCCCATGGCTAGACACAAACATAGACAAGTGCAAAACCACCCACTAACAACACCCCAAACCCAGGACCCTTTGCCGGACACCTGGGGCATCTGAAGGAACCATAGAATTATAGAATAGTTGGGGTTGGAAGGGACCTTTAAAGGTCATCTAGTCCAACCCCCCTGCAATGAGCAGGGACATCCTCAACTAGATCAGGTTGCTCAGAGCCCCGTCCAGCCTGACCCTGAATGTTTCCAGGGATGGGGCATCTACCACCTCTCTGGGCAACCTGTTCCAGCGTTTCACCACTCTCATCATAAAATATTTCTTCCTTATATCTAGTCTAAATCAACCCTCTTTTAGTTTAAAACCATTACCCCTTGTCCTATTGCAACAGACCCTGCTAAAACATTTGTCCTCATCTTCCTTATAGGTCCCCTTTAAGTACAGAAACGCTGCAATAAGGTCTCCCTGGAGCCTTCTCTTCTCCAGGCTGAACAAGCCCAACTCTCTCAGCCTTTCCTCATAGGAGAGGTGCTCCAGCCCTCTGACCATTTTTGTGGCCTCCTCTGGACTCACTCCAACAGATCCATGTCTTTTCTGTGCTGAGGGCTCCAGAGCTGGACACAGTACTCCAGGTGGGGTCTCACCAGAGCGGAGTAGAGGGGCAGAATCGCCTCCCTCGACCTGCTGGCCACGCTGCTTTTGATGCAGCCCAGGACACGGTTGGCCTTCTGGGCTGTGAGTGCACATTGCTGGCTCATGTCCAGCTTTTCATCCACAAATACCCCCAAGTCCTCCTTCACAGGGCTGCTCTCAAAAGGAAGGTCCTAAACATTAAAGCATAAAGAGATGCTATTATATAGGCCTTGTAGTCTCAATGAAGATCCCCATGTTTTTATTATAATAATCCGTGAGATGATAATTAAGTGGGCTTAATGCCAGATGATAGGCATTCTATAGGTACCTTCTGTGTGAGTGTGCAGGAGCAAGATGAGATTCAGAATAATGATAGTAGTGTGAAAATGCTGCTGTGATCCATTAGATGGTGAGTGTTATATTTAATACACAGCTATAATCCAGTAAGCACATAAGCTTCCATGGATTTGAAATAGAATATCTTCAGGGTTTTCATAATAAATTTAATACTTCAAAGAGACATTGACTAATGGCTTTCAGATATTATAGGGCAGACTCTTCCCTATAGGAAATCAATTAAAGTTGAATCTTATTGATTTTAACCCATTTCTCCATACAGTGAAAAATCAGGCTTTGAACTCTCTTTGGATATAACTCTGATAGTCTGATCGCTTCCATGGCTGAGGCAGAAGTAATTTCTAAATCAGATCAGATGAAAGAAAGGAAATATTAGCTTATTAGTTTCCTCAGTTTTAAAAATCAACACTCTTTCTTCCATGTAATCTACTTCAGGGAAAGCAAGATAAATTCCAGGTAACCCTGAAACACGGAAAGCTGGAAACAGGTCTAATTTGCACATGCATAAACCTGAAAGCTGATACGGGACTGAAGTGACAAATAGACATGGCGCTGACTCTCTGCAGTGAGATGAAAATAATTTCCAGCCACCAGCCACCATTTGCAGATACAGAGTGAAGAATAGGGTCGAATCTTCCTAGGAAGTACTCTTGATGCCTAGCATTTCTATCAGTGTCATAGTGGGTTTTTTCTTCTGTAGGTTAAACAATAACTCGGTCCAAATAGCTTGGCTAGATTAAGTGGTGACTACTTCTAGTCCGTGAAGGTTCACCTCCCTTCAATTTTGATTGAGCTGGCCATCCAGTCTGAAAGAAAGAGGCACTTCTGCAGGGTAGTTCATCTGATCTGTGCTAGACATCTATTTTAAGGGAGGTAATTCTCATCATGCTAGACTCCATTTCTCTCCTTTTACCACACAAGGATCACTGACGACTAATGCAGATATAGTTGTGCGCTGCAGATGTCTAAAACTGGGCAGATTAATGCTACCCTGTGTACCTGTGTGGAGGGGAAACCTTAATCTCACTGACAATAGCACAATAAGATTTTGCAGCTGGAAGCTGAAGACAGATAAATTCAGGTAAAGGACAAGGCAGAAATTCTCAACCATTGAGTTAATTAGAACAATTTCGTTCAGGAGGTTGTGAATTCACCATCACCTGAAGAGCTTAAATCAATCCTGGATTACACAATACGCTCCAGCTCAGCTACAAACTTTGGAAATGCAAGGGTGAAACGACATCTCCAACGCAGCCAGCAGCACCCTTTGCTCCTGCGCTCATCCCTTCGCGCAGCCTCGTGCTCTGGTGTCTCCTGGCTGAGGGCTCTGGGAAAGCTGCCCTGGCCATACCCTCGATATCTCTGGCTCTCTTTGGCCTATGCCTACCTTGTGCTGTCTGTAACTGGAAAATCACCATTCTGGAGTAGCAATCTCCAGAAAGCCATGTAACGTGCCATCCAGAAACCTGGGTCTGATCCAAATGTTGGTAGGAGGGCTGAGCAATCGCAGCACGGATCTTCCCATTTGCAGCAGGACCAAGCAGAAGCAATAGCTCACTTGTAAGGAAGTATGGCCACGCGTGAAGCTTGATACTGTTTAGGACAGAAAGCCACAAGCTGTGCGTACCTGCTGTGTATCTCTACATGGGGACGGCCAGCACAACAGAAACCAGAGTAACAGCCAGAGCAGTAAACCAAGGTTTTTAAGTCCAGCTAAGCTTTGCTGAGCACAAATCCCAAGGACAAGCAAAGTAAAGATTATTTAAAACTCTTTTGTTCCCTCAGCAAACTGAGGGACTATTATTGGCTCCTTACCACGTATTCGAGCACTTCCAGGCCAGTTCTCATTTACATCAGCAGAAAAGGGCTCTCTGGCCTGTGTTGCCGGCTGACTACATGCGCTGGCAGAGGATGGATGGTTGATCCAGACACCCTCGCTGGCAGCTCTGAGGACAAAGCAGGAACAGATGCCACTTCCTTTTCCCAGTGGAGAGAGGACTGCGGATCCGTCTCGTCACTCTCAAAACTTTGGAAACAAAATCAGCATTGGAAATAAATTCCAGAAGCCATTAATCTGTCTCGCTTCTGACATGAAAGGATAAAATATAGATCTGTTTAAAAAAAACACACCCTGTGAGCAGTATATTTTCATTTTCCAAATTACTGAAAGAGCAGAACATGAATCCTTGTCTGTCAGCCTGAGAAAATATTTTATTTTCCCTGTGAAGGAGAAGCAAACGTAAGATAATACCATAAGTAAATGGCAGAGAGAGTGCAGTTAGATGAACTGCAGTGTATTGCAGCCATCAAAGGAGCCCAAAGATATCTATTGGTAATGAGAAAACTTCAGCAGAATTTTTTTTTCTTTTTTCTTCTTGATTGAGTTATTAGGTCATTACACTACAAGGTGTCTGCACAGCAGGGCCAAGAGGTCTGCACTGCACAGCCTCGTGGGGGACAGTAGGTGGGATGGTATGCAGCGGTACGCAAAGCCGTCTTCACAGGTCCTGTGTCCTTCATTTAAAGATCTTAAAATATTTTTTTTAAACACTGCCATTTTCCTGATATGTAAATATTAGCATAGTGCCCCAAAGCAGGCAGCCGCCTCTTCTTGAAAGCATCTAACTATGATAGTGAAGGGTGAAAAAAATGCAGGTTAAGGTGTCAAAAGTTTGGATTAGAAGAAGAAGAAGCCTCTTAATTAAAGACGGTTTTAGTTGTGGAGGTTGTAGAGACATAAAATGTACAGAAGCAGAGAATGGGAAAGCAAAGTATAAGTAAATTAATTTATAAACAAATGAATCATTGTCTGCCTCAAAGTGGCAAGTGGGGGGCAGAGGGATATAATAAAAAAAAGGGAAGAAGAGTGAAGAGGAATAGGAAGGAGGTCGGTCACAGTTTATCACGCTGAGCCTTGGATCACTGCCACTGGCTGTAAGGCGACGTGTCTGCAAGGAGTCTGAAGGAGGACAGAGCGGGTGTTGTGGCCAAGAACGGATTTCTTTAAGGCATAGCCCTAAACTTGCATTCTCTGACTTTCAGAGGTGACCTCAACAGAAACTTTGGAAGGCAGATGCTCCCCCTGTAGCAATCTCTATTTGCTCCTCAGCCTCAACAGAAGGACTGAACCTGCTCGATGTAGGGACCTCCCCACCCTCCCCGAGCCTGCCCACGCTGTGGCCCCAGCACCACGTGGAGCCGCTCCCCTCAGCAAACCCAGCGCGGGTGCCCCTATCCCAGCCCACCGGGCATCAGGGCTGCCAACGGAGGAGCTCATGACCGCCGTGTCCACCTGATGATACTCGCTGCAGCAGACGGGGTGCCCGAAAGGGCAGAGACCTGGCGAGGACATCCCTGCAGGGTCAAGATTTGAGAGGACAGAGTGTAGATTTGGTGGCTGCCCCAGAGCAGCTGGCACACATCAGCCAGTCTCCCCAGACATTTGCAAGTAGCCAGCCATACCGTATATTATTCTAGGTGCTCACACGATGTACGTGAGAACGCTCTGCAGGCCTGTGCAGTGCCAGGAGGAACAGTGGGCTGCTTTTCTGCCCTTCTTCTTCCTTTGCACATTGTGTTTCCCATTCTATCTTCGGTAATCTTTATGCCAAGAACAAGGGAACCCTGCCGGGAGGTGATTGCATTATTTTTTTCTTTTTCTTCTTGAGTGTGTGCCGTGCTGTGAAGACAGGAGTGGCACAGCGTACCTGCCTACAAGGGATAAAATCAACATTTCTGAGATTCTCCTTCTGGCTGCCCTCCATATACAAATTGTCTCCTGAAGCAGACATAAATATTCATTTTTTTTCTTTTAGTAGGGCAGTGAATACCCATCTTCCAGTATATCATCCATATGAAAATATTTGCATATAAATATAATCCAGAAATGCATCTAGACTCATTGTTTCCTAAAATTAGTAAGAGAAATTATGATCTAATTTCATTTCCTGCAAAGCACTAGCTGCACCATTTCTCCCTGTGATTCCTGCTTTGACTTTAGGTGAGTTCACACAAAGAAAATTCAGGCTCAAAGGCTGCAGAAGTGTCTTCCAAGCATCTCCTCTCCTCAGTGGAGTTATTTTTTCTTTCTTCCTCCTCTGCTGTGTTCACCTCCACTGCCCTTGGCTGAACGGTGTGAGAGGAGCATGGGAACAAGCTCTGTGTCCCCTGTTCTCTGACCCCAGCAGCCCCCAAATCTGAGGACGTCGAAATGCCTTTGTTATGCAATGAATACAAACAAGCAAAAATCTTCCAAATCCTTCATTGAGCAAGGAGAGTGTTGCAATCCTGTATGAAGGAAAGAGGATATAGCCCAATATAGTTTAGCAAACTATTAAAGTGAAAGGATGGAAAGAGACTAATTTCCATCAAGGAAATTGGGAATGTCCTTTATGTTGTAGCAAGGTAGCCTGTAGGCAAGAAGAAGAGGCGTCAGCTTATGATTTACTGACAATCCTCAGTGCTTACGGCAGGCTCCTGCGCAGGGCTGGTTGTGGTGGGACGTAGCGTAGGTCAGCCAGCAACAACCACTCCAAAAGCCTAAGGACCAGAAGCCTGGCTGGAGGAGGTGGGGATGTCACGGTTGTCAAGGACCCAAAAGGTTGTTGTAAGGCAGAAGGCAATAATCTCTTCTTCACGTCCGGCAGCGATAAGGCAGGAAGGACAGGGCGTAAGTCGCAGCAGTTTCCTGCGGCGTTAGAGAAGTTTGCAGCTGATTCTCATCTCTGGGGGATCGGGGCTAAAATATCAGCCTTTTTGGTCTGAGAAGAAAGAAAAAATGATGCAGTTGTCTGGAGCATCTTATGGGATGCCTTTACAATCAGCTCCTGATTTTCCAGGGCAAGGAGGGAAATAACTGACAGAGAGGAAAATGAGAGTGAAGGCGAAACCCTGATCAGGGAGAAGACGGTGCCTGTCTGCCGGGGAAAGTGGCACCCAGCTGAGCAGAGACGTGGGGCCAAGGAGTCCCTGTGGGGCCCTCGGCCCCTCATGGTGTGGACAGGGCCCCATCCACCAGTGTCCGTCTGGCATTGCTGGTCAGGCTGGGGGTTTCAACATCCCAGCCCTGAATAGCGAAGAGCTAGTGGGTGATGGAGCAGTCATGGAGCCCTTAGCACACTCTTTTCTGATGCCATCTCAAAAAGGGGTTGCGAACCAAGCAGCACACCCCAAAGAATCACCATTTGATAAATGCAAGTATCAAAACTCACGGCACGTCTCCTGCCAAGCTGAGACCTGGTAGGCAAAAATGCTGCTTTGAAATTAACGGGTTAATTTTATTGGCGTGTAACAAAGTGGACGGCATCTAAAGGCCGGATTTTTTTTGAAGTCATGAAAACCTATTAACATGGCTTGTGGTTTGACCACATCTCCGTTTTGCATTGATCTGAAGCCAAGCGTGATGCCAAGTTGCTCTTGCAAACAGAAAAGTCAAAGGGACTGTACCTTTCATGTAGAAAGCTCTTTAGCAGCTGAACAGTTAAAGATTATGCTCACTATGTTTTCCTGTCTTGCAAATTCCTCATTCATAATGTATGAGTGAGATCATTAAAAGCAACATATTGGCTGATACCATCACAGCTGCTACCTAACTGTAACACTTCATAGCAAGGAATAACATTACTCTTCTCTTACGTATGTGTTCGGAAAGGGAAAGAAAGAGACTTGTAGCTGCAAGAAGAACAGTGCAAAATGTTTAACCTCACAGAAAAAAAAACTTCACGTGTCGGGCAATTACAGATTTGCTGGGAATGTTCTCAAAATGAATAAAAAATATTAATCTCCTTTTGCCAACCCTTTTCACCCTTTGCATCTATCGCAATATGGCAGCATATTTTTCCCCCACACAAAATCAATATCACATTAACTTCCCTAATAAAAAAATATTAACTCCTACAATGAACAGAAAACTTCATCTCCATCCAGGGAATTTTAAACTCTCCAACCCTGACTGTTTAGAAACATAATGACGATTATTTTAAGCCAAGGATGGGATGTGTCAGTCTTATCAAAGGGAGAGAAAGATGTCTTAGGGCTTCCAGGCGTAAGCTCTGTGGTTAGTGTTTTCATTTGTAGGCTGCCCTGGGTGCTGATCTGGTTAAATACATCACATAAAAGTGCATTTAAGTTGACAAAGAGGAACTCTTTCAGCTGAAGAAAGGCACTTTCCATTTTTCATGGGTTATCTGAATCTTTACAAGCGTTGGGCCTACATTTTTATTTTTTACCTTTGAGGGAGAGGAATGAAAAGAATCTGCCATATAAAGCTGTCTTTTAATTTCCAAATATCTTATTTCATATCCCAACCTGAGAGAGATGCTATTCTTTATAAATCATGAGTCACCTCGAATAGCTTTGTTCCACCGTATGCCCGAGAGTTTCTGGGAGGGGGGAAGGGGGAAAAAAGCCAAGTCCAAACCATCATGAAGAATGAATTAGCTGTTTTTGAGAGAGAGGGCATTCCCTCTGGGCATGTAGCAACAACTCTGAACATTACCAGCTAATCCCCAGATGGCCAGTTTCACTCCGAATCACCTGAATTTGCACATATATGCCCTATTCTGAGGTGACGCTGTCTCCTTCCCCTCCTGCCAGGCTTTGCACCACAGTCACCCTTCCAACACCGGTCGAGATGTCTCTGGCTTGCACTCAGGCACAAGCAGAATGGGGCCCCACGGGTTCATTAGTTTTAAACTTTGAGTCAAGTAGCTAAAGCTAGGATGAAAGACTTCCCTCTGTTGCAAAATCGTAATTCATTTTGAGCGTGGCACATGAAACAGAGGGAATAACACGGTCCTTCCCGAAAACCTTCATTCAGGGTTTTAATTGTGTCTCAGAGGAACAAATGCAGGGGTTTTGCCTTCCTCCCTCCCCTCCCCTTTCTTCCTCTGATAACAGCTTGGTTTTTACTAGCATCACTTATGGCTTCTTTTATAATTTCCAGCCTCTGATAGAAGCGCTCCGCTACTCTTTCCTGTTCAATAATGAATGGACACATTTGAAGCTGCAAGTATTTGCACTTATGAGCTCATCCAGGCAAAAGATACAAGAAACGTGACTTATCTAAACAGCAGCCAGGGGACCGAGTAAATCACACACCCCCCCTTTGCTGTTCCTCTGCCCTGCCTCCTGGGTACCATACCTAAGAGAAAGAAGGTGATGAAGTCTTGCATCAGTTTTTCTGCTATTTCTCCCCAGCCTCCAAACTCCTGCAGGAAAGGTCTCAGGGAAGTTACGTCAGGTGTGCCCAGCTAATCTGGATGCAACTGAGCTTGTCACCTTTCACAGCCAGGGGAGAGCACCAGGCATTTTGAGGATGCAATTTATTTAATTATAAGGCAGGTGCCCAGAGCAGGTCAGATGAATCTCTCTCTCCCTAGAAGTGTCTGTTTCTCTTCAGGGAGCTGTGGCCACACTACAGGTAAGTGAGAAGGAGGTCTCTAAAGGGGACTGGCAAGTGTGTCTGGGGACAGAAGATCGTGCTCATGAGCTTCGCCAGAGACTCAAAAGGAAACCATAAGGGCACCCAATCTTGAATTTCCTTGCCAAGAATAATGTGGGCGTGGAATAATTACTCTTTGGGTAACTGCTAAAACCAGAGTTTAATTTAAGCACGTAACGAGGAGTAGGCATGGAAAGCAGTTGGAAGACAGCACTTAGGGTTCCTCTTTGGGGTCATTGGAAAGTGGCTCTGCAGCACAGCCGTGAGCAGTCTCCGGAGCAGGAGAGGCTCTCCCCTTGCTTAATGCCAGGCTTATGCCAGAAGGGGCATTTTCCAAAAGCTGCCATAACTTCAAGTGCTCTTAAAATTCTCACTAATCCCTAAGTCACTAAAAGACTGAATCAGCGAAAAAATCAGGCATTGCAGCGGTTAGCTTTTACATGCTTGGTGTCCACAGTAGAGCGGACCACGGAGGCCTGTGCAGTACCTGGGGATGGTGAGGCCTCTCAGAGAAAGGTCCAAAGCACCCAAGATGCTTAGCCCAGAGCAACCTTGAACCAGGCAAAAAGAAAACAATGAGGAAAAGGACAAATCCTAAATCCACTTCATCATTCTCAGGGCTACTGGCAGGTCACTTGGGCTCCAGAGGCCAGAAAGTCCCCCTGAGGTCTTTTTCAATTCAGACTGTAGAGTTCCCTCTTTTCTTCTAAAACACAACCGGGAAAGATGCTTTCCCCTTGTATAGACTTTTATATAATAGTCTTAAAGGATGTACCTCCAAAGCAGGAGAGCCAGGAGCAATTCTGCCCTTTGCCTGAGGCAGTTCAAGCCTCTCTTTTCCACCTAGCCATGGGGACAGACCCATCCTCCAAAAACCCGGACCTGAGAGAGGGAACCTGTCTCAGGGTGAGCCAGCTGGCTGGCAGCCGAAACACTCTTTTGTAAGTCAGGGATGTTGGCCTGTACCTGCTTGGGCAGAAGGAGGAATTAAGTGGAGATCCCTCACCTAGAGAGTGGACTACCCACAAGGCTACATCAGGAAGGGAGCAGCCAACATCTGGAGCCCACGCTGTCCATGTGTGCCAGGCCTGCCCCTCAAATGTCCACCAGCCCTGAGGGTCTAAGGAAAAAACTGATTTTGAATCCTCACAGGCCTTTTTCATGACCCTCAGACAAATTAAAATTAAAAAAAAGTGACACCTTTGGGGTTGGTTGCCACCAGGGGTAGTGCAGGGGGACAGGGGTGCTCAGGTGCAGAGCTGGAGGACTTCTTCCTATGCTTCACCTCCATCCCACGTCTCGCTTTCATTCCCAGTCCTGGAGGTGGCTCTCACTTCTGAAGAGAAAGTGGAAGAATTTAGCACTGTAGAGTATGGAGGAGCTGTCCCCACAAACGAACCTCAGAAAGAAAAACACAGCCATTTTGTAGTGCATAAGTGTAGTAGTCAGCAGGCACGTATAGTGAGGCTTTAGGTTTGTAAAGTGAAAGCTTTAGAAACAACTTTTGTTCACTTCTGTCCAAAAATATGAATAAATAAAACCCATGGAAAAAGAGACATGAAATATTCTGCTCCTGGGCTGTGTCTTTTGAATTCCAAATTTTTCTTGGGAAGGAATCTTTTCACGCCAAGTCTGAAATACCTGGAAACTGGGAACAGCTGACAAGAGTGCATGTAGTTTCAGCAGTGCCAGTGGGCACTGCTGCAAAAAAACATGGCTGATATTCATGCGAAAGTCCTCCTTTTCCTCTTCCCTCACTCAGGCAAGCATCAGGAGAGTTTGAAATGTAAAACACATTCCTATGTGACAATGAAAGAAAAATCACTTAGAAGAAGACAAGGAGGAATTGAAGTTACTCACTCAAACAAGTCAGGCTGACAAATTGCTTCTGCTGTCTCCATTCATCCACATAATGGCTCCCCCATTCCCTGGCCAGTTATAGAAGAATAATTATCTCTTTCAGATCAGCTGCCTTGGCTTCATCATAAATCAATTCTTTCCTCCCCTCTTGCACTTCCACTGCCTCCTTCCCCATTTTTATCAATGCATCCTTCCCATAAGCCTTTCCAAGTCCAGCTTTTGATTGCCTACATGAATCTGATGACCAAAGCCTCCTGTGAACTCACCATTTTTGGCACTCAACCCAAAGGCCTTCTTTTCCTGCCATAGCTGAGCAAATCCACACGCGTATTCGCAACGAGTTCGCAGAGCTCAGAGGAGAACAAGCGGGTCATTCAACATAAAGGACAACATGAGATCATAGAATCACAGAATCACAGCATGGTAGGGGTTGGAAGGGACCCCTGGAGATCATCTAGTCCAACCCCCCTGCCAGAGCAGGGTCACCCAGCGCAGGCTGCACAGGACTGCGTCCAGGCGGGGTTTGAATATCTCCAGAGAAGGAGACTCCACACCCTCCCTGGGCAGCCTGTGCCAGGGCTCTGTCACCCTCACAGTGAAGAAGTTTTTCCTCATGTCAGGCAGAACTTCCCGTGTTCCAGTTTGTGCCCATTGCCCCTTGTCCTGTCGCTGGGCACCACTGAAAAGGTCCGGCCCCATCCTCTTGACACCCGCCCTTGAGATATTTATAAGGGTTGATGAGGTCCCCTCTCAGTCTTCTCTTCCTCAGGCTGAACAGCCCCAGCTCCCTCATTGCAGTATGAAGTGACTGAGGACAGCCATACCCAAGGAATCAGCATGCAAGTTTAAGTTCACTGCTGATGCTGGGTGTTAGCAGGGCGATTGGATACCATCAAGTTTGCGATGGACTTGCCCCAAATGGGCTGAACTCGGTTAATTAGTAGGGCAGGAAATTAAGCCTGTTCCTCACTCCTGCAGGATAGATGCTGTGTCAGGGTCAGGAACAGCTCTCTGCTGCTCTCTTAGATACTGCTGACCCTTAGCTGGGCTCCCCTTGGTACTAGTCAGCCCTACACCCTGCACCACCCAGATGGTCCTCTGCTTCTGCCATCCCAAATTGTTCAGTGCTGGCAGGGAGATGCTTTGACCTCCTCCTTCTGGCTGGCTTAATCTGCCCAGCCAACTGGTATCTTCCCACTTTCACTGCTCACCTCTCACTCCCATTAGCTTCAAACCTTCAGCAGCTGAACCATGGCTCTGCTGGAGTCGATGGCAAAAATCACGGACTCCCAAAAAGCCCTGGTTTCATCGGAGCTGTCATCAGAACAAAGAGCCGGAGGGCTGATTGCCCCAGTGATGGACAGAGTGCCTTCGTGCTGAAATGCCTTTTTTGTGCACAGTCCATTGGCTTTGTATGATTCCATATTAAATGCTCTTATCCATTTTTCTATCTACTATTGTGTAAGGTTTTTTAGTATTATTACAGTATCTCTGATACTTTAAAGTTTAAAAGGGCCTTTTTAATGCATTAACTGAGCTGGTCAAAATTCCATAATTTGCTGATGAGAAACAAGGGGCAAAAATATCCAGAGCAGCCACTGTGAATTTCCCTTCTTTTCTCTCTTATTTCTCATTCAGATTTCCTGAAATACATATGTCAGAGCAGAGATTTTTCTTGTGTCTCCCTGCCTGACAAAACTGGATAGAGCAAGAACTTTTAGGGGACCCTGGTGAAAATAATACTGGAAGTACTCAGCAGAAAATTTCAGATACCACTCTACTGGTTATTTAAAACCCAAAAGGCCAAATGGCCTCAACAGTGTCAGTTTTTTCCCTTCTTTTATTTAGACATTCTGGTCCTCAGAAATGTAATAAAACAAGCTTGACACCCTACTTGGGCAAGACCTATGAAAAATAAGCTCCCACTGCTGAGTTATGAGTGTCTGCAAAAAAATTAAGACACAGACATTACCCTTTACAGTGACAGCAGTCTATGGACAGTATTTTGGGTGCCGTTGTTTTCTCCCCAGGGCCAAATGCTGCAAGCCTTAATCTGAGAGGTTTGGGGATTTCTGTGTTTGTGAAGGTCCTGACACAAAGCCCTTTGTTTACAGGGTGCGTGGTCCTGGCTGACAGCAAAGCACTGCTACTGCGTGGCACGGCTGGCAGGCTCCAGAAAGGCTTTTGAAAGGAAGAGAAAAGGGAACACAGGAGCATCAAAGCAGAGCTGACAGACGACGCCAAATTCATTTGCAGCACCTTGGCTTGCTTTTCTCTCTCTGATTTCACACGACCTCTTTCCATGGGGTGTGACGGGGCCAGAGTGGGCTGAACCAGCACCAGGCTGCAATCAAGTGGAGTTCACCCGCTTCCTTAGAGAGCCTGGGATGATTGCCGCCATGGGGAGGGGAATTCAAAAGGACTTTGGGAAGAAGCAGAGAGGTGAGAGCTTAATCAGCCTGCCAGGCTCTCAACAACCACGCAATAAGCTCCTCAACATTATATGCAGGTTTCTGATGTGTATATTTGATGCTACTTCCTTCCTTCCCTAGTCCCTGCCTTGCTTAATTAGATGCCCCCTACGAGAACAACAGGTAGATTCATTGTGCTTGCAGCTAAGGCAGGAGTAATTACATTATTCCTTTTCCTTAGCACCTGGACATATATTCTAACCCCTAAGTCGTACACGAGGGATAAATCACTGAGGGGATAGCCATGTTCCCTCCCTCCATCGTCTCTCTCCCTCGCCACATGAAGACAGCAAGCAGCTCTGCCGCTGCCTTCCAAGAGGCGAAGCTGCGCAGCCCCAGCAGCAGCCGGAGACTTCTCCCATCTCCCCGAGCTTTCTGAAAGAGTAGATTTCTCCAATCTTATTTCAGCTACCTGCGAGGAGAGGGAAGGTGGCCTCCGTCCTGGACGAAGCTCCTGCTCGTCTTTCTCCCCACCTCACCCACTTCCCACTGGCAGCTGCCAATTTCCCAGACATCCCCACATTTTCCCCTGTTAAGGGGCATGCAAACTGCCAGCATGGCTGCCTGGCTCTAGGAGCCTTTCAGCTGAAGCGTTTGTACCCCAGGACCACCATGCCTGCTGTTGGATTGGCACCCGTATCGTCCGGTTAAGGTTTGCTCCCGCAGTGCTCCCTCAAGCAAAACCCCCATTATGGCTGTGGTCTCCTGCGTGCGGGGAGATTCACCCCTACGCAGACACCCGGGAGGTCTGGCTCAGCCTGACGCAGGCGAAGGAGCTGCAAAATCAAGGCCTTTCTCTCTGCCAAGCGGCTGCTGGGGTGGCTGGGGCCTATGTGCACGACAGGACCCCAGACTGGACGGGGTCTCGCAGTGAACATGCCCAGATCGTCCCTTACGTGGGGACTCAGGATGAGATAAGGCTTTTCAGCTCAGGAAAGCCAGGTTTTACTGAACATGAACTAAATGCTTGGCTTCTGAAACAGACAAAGTACAAAG
Organism: Phoenicopterus ruber ruber; assembly: GCA_009819775.1. Classification (NCBI taxonomy): domain Eukaryota; kingdom Metazoa; phylum Chordata; class Aves; order Phoenicopteriformes; family Phoenicopteridae; genus Phoenicopterus; species Phoenicopterus ruber. Next base: position 9,855,749 of record CM020219.1, read on the forward strand.
ACATTCAGTAAAGCAGAGCAGAAATAAGGAGGATTTATAGCCCCATCTCTCTCTCTGCTCACCGCATCCCATCCTTCCTTCCAGGCTTGCACTCAGCCAAGTCCCTCTCGCCCCTGGGAAGTGCTTTCCCTTCCATCCTTTAACCCTCTTGCTGCAGAAAACACGAGACTTGCTACTAAGATCTTAGAGCCTTTAGTTGTTCAGGAATACAGCTCTGCTTCTGGCTGCTGTCTCCATTTGGAGAGCTGAGATATGCAGCAGTCTTACGGGAGACACACACAGCTTTGGACAATTGTCGGGGCCCTGGCTCGACTTCCAGCCAAAAATGCCCATCTCCATCAACTATATACAGGAATTTAGGCCTCCAGACTGAGGTGCTCTGAATTAAAATTCAGTTTTGTGCCAAGAGCAGAGAAGAAACATGCAAAAGGGGGAGCAAACACTGCAGTTTCATATCTAGGGCTGGTTCCTTGCCCCTTCTGCACAAAGCCGGTGGGTGTGATGCCACAAAACTGTCCATAGCAATGGATAAAACTGGTTGTAGGGCAAATTAATTAGCCAGGAGGAGCACGGCCAACTACAGAGGAAAGAATTTGATGGATAAGGGTATGCTAATTAGGGTACAGCCAGAAATTTGGTGTTTGGGTTTTGTGTGTCTTTTAAAAGCCTCTTAGAGGGTGACCCTGAACACAAAATTGGACAGAAATTGCCACTGTTGTAGGCAGGGACAGGTCTCTGGCCCCAGGAGATCCCATCTTCCTTCTCCCTGGCCATCTCAGCTATGGCAGGTGATGGGTCTCAGACCTTTGCAAATCCTTCTCCCGTATGAATTCCTGGTGCCACAGACTCTGAGATTTTGTAGTTTGATCTGCAAGGGAGAGATTTAACATCCATTGCATTTTTATTAGAAATTTGTCAGTTCTGATTTTTAGCAGTGATATTGAGATCCAGCCTGCAGCTTTTAAAATGTTTGAATGGGGAAAGGTTGAGGAACATAAAGCTCCAGTATGATGCCACGTAAGAATATCTGCAATTCTTAATGTGTCTAAGGAGCAAGGGTCCAGCTTTAGTTATGCAAAAGAGATGACATACAGCATCGATCCAAGTAGCCACACATTCCAGGAGGTAAAAGACTTGTCCAGTAAGAGATAAATACATAAATCTCTCTCATTCAAGATCCTAACAAAAAACCAACTGATTTTGTTTACCCAGGTTTGCTAACCAAGTTCACCCCATGACCTATGAAACAAAGCTCATATTTAAAATCCTGTTCTCTGCTCTACTGCAAAAGAACAATTAGGAAATAACTCTACAACAGCATTGGATGTACCAGACTGAGACATATGCTCTTAATCACAGATAACAACAATATTTATGGGAGGGTGGGGTGTTGATATAAATTCCTCCATAAAAAAAAACAAAACCACAACACATTCTGCTTAGAGAGTTAGTGAGAGAGAAGAATAAATAGGATGTGAAAGAAAACCACCAGCAGTTTAGCTAATACTTTTGTACAAAGAATGAACCAGAGCCAAGCCAGCCACATTTGTGAAAACTGGGACGTGTGGAATTAAATATATGGCTGATAAAATTGCAGAAATGTCTACCAGCTGTAAGAGAAATTGGGTGGTGTACGAGATGCTGGATCTTCACGTGCTAATCGACCAGATAAGGTGGCCTTCCTACTCACAGCTGAATGTGGAAAGAAGAAACACTCTTATTCCACTTTTACATGTGAGGAGTTGATGGGTGAAGAGGTGATGGCTATTTCTATAACAGGAAATAAAATAGACTGAAGCCTCTTCCCTGGCTTTTAGAAAATGGCACAGCTCAAGCCCACGCTTTTATTTTCTTTTCTCCCCAAAGCACAGTTGCAGGTAGCGTTTGAGCATGGGATGTCTCCCAGTTTGCAGCCCCAGGCTGTGTCTGGGCAGAGGCTGGGAGAGGCTCCCCGGGGCAGGCTGGACCACCCGGGAAGCAAGTGAGCACGTGTCATTTGAAGTGCCCCGTCACCATCATCTTGGTGCACACTGATACCTTTATCAGCATTTGAAACGTTTCACAACAGACTAAGCCCCAAATCAACAACTAGCAGGAGGCTGCTGAAATTCTTCAAAAGACCATCATCATGCTGCCTTTACCCTGGAAAAAAAGATAAAACATAGCATTTTGCCTGGGGCAAAAGTATGGAATTTGGTGTCTGGCCTGTAACCCTAAGCAAGGGGGGGATGTTAAACTCAGCCCTGTTCCCTTGCTCCTGCCCAGCTCGCGTAAGGATGCTTACATGCTTTATCATGCCACTTTCATATTTTATTTAACTGAGAAGTCCATGAAGTCCCTTTAAATAGAAACAAATATTTGAATAATTTATCCAAGAGTAATTTCTGTTTCATTTCCAAGTCTGGTGAAGTCGATATTGCCCGCTGCTGGGAGCTAATGAAAGTGCACGTGCTGCAGGGTACCGGGAAGAACAGCGAGCACACAAACACACGTGTGCCCACACCGACCTGCTCCTGGGCTGCGTCCAGAGCCTGACGTCTCCACTGACCTCGAAAACAAACCCTTCTCGCTCGCAGCCTGTGCGAGCTGCAGGCCCACACAGGCTCAGTGGTTTGCTGGGTCCCGGGGTGCCCTGGCTGCACCCCAACGCGGCAGGGAGGAACCGCGCTTCTTAAAGCCTTTGCTGCCCAGCGCCTTCCCCATCTCTGCCAGCCGGCACTGCAGAAACAGAGGTGCTACACGGGTGGCTGACGGGACCCTCGCGCCTGGTCTGCCGGCCCCGTCTCTCAGGAGCTGCAGGGTGCCCTGGGGAGCGTGCAGACGGGGCAAGCGAGGTTTCCTCTGGCTCTGCTCCCACCATGCAGCCGCACCGACCTTCGCATCCACCCGAGAGCGACCGGGAACGAACAAGCAGGGACGGAGATGGGGAGCCGCTCTTCCCAGGGACATTCAAAACTTGGACCAGGTTAAAACAACCACACACAGGTGTGCAGTCTGGGTAGCAAAAGCAGAGCATGGGGAAGGCTGTGTTTACCTATATAACAGTCGCATTGTAGGAACCAATTAGCCAGTACTTTCAAATTGCTGTGATAACATAAAGTGATAATACAATTAACCACGGAAGTCAAATTTGCCAATTCTGGGTCCTCAGTCCTCTGCCTGTTCCTTGAACAAATAAAGCTTTAGCGTCGTGCTAATTCTGCACAGCTTCTTGGGGTTATAAAGTAATCATTGTGCACTGTGTGGCAAAAAAAACTAGTAAGGAGGAATTTTTATCGCTGTGTCATGGTTTGTGCTGAAACCAGACGCTGCTATCAAAGAGCAGCCTTTCTAGGTATTTTCCACAATCAGATGAAAAATGTAAATATTCTTTCAGCATTGGTTCCAGCGGCAAGATCTGTCTGTGCTGACTGAACCTGCAGTCTTCATTTTAGTTGTAAAATTAAGTCATTCTTAAGAGACATAGTAGATATTTTACTTCAGGATAGAGTGTACAATTTTCACCATCCTATAATTTATCTTGCTAAAGGCCAAAAATATGCAGATTTAGTAAAGTCTTGAAGAACCGTGCATAATCCAGAATGCTCCAAGGAATACGTGCATAACATTACTTCTGTCCCATTTGTGATCTTGAATAGACAGATCTTCTTTTTGCAATTCTTCTGACTGAGAAGTCAATGAAAGGGCATATTTTTCTGCTAATTAGACTCCTGGAGATTGCCTCAACTCTTCAAGAACTACCAACCTATTTTTTTTTTTACATCTTTCTTCTTCAATCACAGAGAAAGCCTTTGTGCCAGTTTTGTTTTTTTCTCTAGTGAAGTGATTATTGAAACATCTAACGATTTTGCTCCTTTGCTTGTTGAAAAATCTTTTATAAGTTTATGATAAACAGGCTTGTAAATTAAATAGATGATCAGACATCTGCATTCTAGAAGGTGAGTGGCAAAGTGTTTTCCCAAATGGCTCAATGACTGTGAGAAGAAAAATATTTGTCTATGCTACGGCTTGAAAAGACTTAGTGTTTTCCCAGTGTCCAAAAAACCTTCATACTCTTTTTTAAATGTTCTTGATAAGATTTTGGGGATGAGAGAAGGGATGGGGAGAGGTAAACCTGGACTCTCATGTTAATACCACACAACTTGCTATTACAGCAGTGCACCAACGGGATCAGGGCACCATCGGGGTGAGCTGTGCTTGTGGCATTGCAACACTCACTCCGAGAGCACACGCAGCAAAGATGAACAAACAGATGTCATCTTCTGAAAGGTGCTTAGGCCTTGTAGTACCTCATGCTGCTTAAATTTTATATGATTTACAGCTTCATCCAGTTTTAGGAGCATTTTGAGAAAGATAACTTTGGAAGTAGCTAAGTTCCTTTATTAGGATCTTAAATGCCTTTCAAGCCCTGGTCCTCAGGGGCCTGTGTCCTGCAGGCTGGTGAGGGAGTCTTGGCTCTGTCTATCACTTTTGATGTCCCTGCTTATGGTTTTCCTAGATGAGCTCTTGCAAATGAAGTTGCAGCCATCTGAGATATTACCAGCTCCTGCCCCTTGCTTCCCCTGGCTGCTGACTGTGCTGGCTCCAAAGCTGGGATGGTAGGTTGGGATGTGCATCCACATCTCAGTTACCTCTGTTTGGAGCTTCAGCAGCTGATCTATCTCCATCACCCCTCCCAGAGACACAGACCACTGGCAGAGGTGGGGGACAGATGCTGAGAGTGAGGATCTGCCTCTGCTAAAACCATCAGGGCTCATCTGCGATGGCACTATGTCATTTTGGCATTGGAGGGCTCAGCACAGCAATGTTCAAACACCATTGCAGCTCTGGGCTGCAAGGGACATGCCTGAGCTCATGCAACCCTGCGGAGGAAAGACAAATCTCCCGGCTCCCAGTCCACCGCTTCATCTGCTGCACCCACAGTCTTGCTTTAATTTCACTTGTTTTGTACTCAAAAGCATGGTTATTTGTATTCTATGAAATAAATTGCATTATACGTCTCTAACAGTACTTGCAAAACATCAGAACTCCTATTCATAAGCACATGATTGCACTTTTATTCTTCCATTTGTATTTCTTCCTTGCTGCATTTGTCTTTCACACTTTAAAATGAATGGCAAAACCCCATTTCATTAAGATAGTAGCAAAAGTAACTAATGGCACATTCTGGCCAAACAAAAGCTGCTGAAAACACCCGGAACATTCAGAATATTAACAATGTCAAAACAGAAGTATAAGAAAGCAGGACAGAAGCCAGATGAGTTAGTCTTCTCACTTGTTTCTGGCTTTAAAATGTTTGAAGGTGGGAATTATACACAGGTTGGAGGGAATCACAGTACAGCAGTCTGCAGTGCGTACTCTGCTGTGAGCTAAATCTGGTGGGAGACTACCCCTGCCACCACCACAAGTCTCTCCCAGCAGACATCAGCATCCTTCTTCACAGCACCCAAGCTGCATCCTTCTGGTTCCTGGTCCCGTGGGGCTTGAGCTGAAGCGCAGCAGCCTGCCGGGCCACTCCGGGTCATTCAGTTTCGCTAGTCTGTGTTCACCGCACAAAGACATGTAGCTCTGCCCCTCCTTTCTTTCCTCTGATGTTTTTATACCAAAGATTCACATTAGTGATAACTTCCAACTTTTTATACGCTCTGCCATGCACAGAGTGGCTCAGTCTGTGGCTACCTGGTGGTGTTGGCCAGATAAATACAACCCACAGCAGTCCTCGAGTAACTCTTCTCTTCACTGCAACCTCCTCTCCTGGATCCAGGCGCAGTCAAACCTCCACCTCTCTCCCAACGTGTACAACATTGAGTGTGACATGCCCTTCTTCTTCTTCGGCGTCTTAATATGCTCCGTTCCTCCTGTCTGGCAAAGGCCAAAAGGAAACCCAAATTGGCACTTAGCAGCTTGTCAGGCTCCAGCCAGGAGCCTGAGGGGCTGCTACTCCTTCTCGCCTGTATTGATATTCATCTCTTTTGTCAAGGGACGCAGGTGAAAGGTTGCTGTTTCACTAAGGCGTAGCTACTCATCTGGAGCTGACAGAGCCCGCAGAGCGTGGCGCAGCGCTCCCTACGTGTCAGATGCGGCGGCAGGCTACTCTGGATCCCGTTGTCTGTTTCCTTTCCGGTCTTGGTGTCAATCATTTTTTGGACACTGTATTCGGGACGGCTCAGAAGGCAAACCGAGAGGAGCAGAAGCAGACAGTATGTAATTTTGCCCACGACGAGTCTTTTATCTCAAAGGCCGTTTGGTCCCAGAGAAGAACAACTAATACCTAAAATACCTTATTCTACCAGAAAGTACCATCCCAGGCCAGATTTTTTCTCTGTCACATACAAAACGTGTGATGGGGATGGAGCCCATGACACCAGTCCCGTTCCAGTTCCCGCCCTTAGAGCGATCCTTTGCCAGCCGACAGAAGCCAGGTGAACGCATTTAAGAGGCTTGTGCACCATTTCTGAGTTAGGGACAAATATTGTCTCTAAGTATGACCTAAGGCAGGAAGCAAAGAAAGCCCCAGCTACGCAATACAGATGTCAACAACATCACTTTAACCATTAGGAACTAGGAGCCGAGTGAGTCAAAATCGATGCGGCAGCATTACTGTCAGTGGAGTTCTCCCAGCTGATGGGCCCCTCTCTCTACGTGCTGCCGGAGTACAGAAGCCCTGTGGAAAGGGACAGACCAGCCTCGAAGATTGCCGCCACAGCCCTTTACTCACACTGGGCTCAGGCTGTTGCTGTATGAAATAATGAATGAACAAAATTATAGCTCATGGTAACAGTGCATATTGTTGGGAATGGTTTTTATTTTGGTCAATATTTCAATGAGGTTCCTACCCACTGGCGGGAATGCAGATCAGGGAGGGGCTGGGCTGATGCAGCAGAAGAAAGGAACATTGCCAGGCGCTGATTGATGCTTTATTGGGCTGTAATACTGGAAGCTTTTGCTTGCAAGAATCAAACGTTAGATCTCTCTCTCTCAGGGTTTTATTTTGCTAGTACCTATGGGAACCAGCTGGGCTGGCTGCCTAGAGAAAAGACAAAGCAAGCTAGTCAGGAAGTTTATGGTGATTTAAGATAGATGCTGATTAGTGATTCACATTTGTGTGAATAATAAAATAAATACGGAGAATGGGAACAGTTGCTAGTGTATTTCTTTATTGCTTCCCAAGAAAAAAGAGAGCTGCTGTGTATAAGTTGAGGTTGAGAATTTTCCCACTGCGGCAGACCTATTTTATTGCAAAGAAGAGAGCAATACCCTGGAGAGGTAAAGATGTACAGTATTCTCAGTGTTAGAATTCTGCACTGAGGACGTTTATGTTAGTGAATTGATTGGGAGAGGGAAAAAAAGTAACTTTTTCTTTGAAACATAAACAAGAAATACTCTCTTGGGGGGCAAATGATGTGCTGCAAAAATTTGGAACAAGGCCCCATGGGCGTGCTCCAGTGGTGGCAGAGCTGCAAGAGTTTAACAGTTAAAATCCAGCCCTGGAGGGACAGAGCTGGTGTGATTTGCTGGCTAGATACAGCCTACAGCATTGCTGCTGGCCTGGGCCAAGAGATGAGCAGCCTCTCATTATCTCTTTTCTGTGCAGGAATTCAGTCAATTATGGGCAAATTCTGAGAAAAAGTTATTTGCTGGGCTTTATTGTGAATCTTTTGAAATGTGCTGTCTGCTTTCAGTGAATGAAAGTACCATGATTTGACACCTGAAGTTTTATTTCCTGCCTTTAAAGCAGGATGGGTCATTTTTCGGCAGACTGTATCTTCTTCAAAAGGCTATTGTACTGCAGAATTAAATGCCCTGCCTCGGGAAACGGCATTAGAGATTCTGAACTTCTTAAGCAACTTCATAAAATTCAGAGGTTAGGAAGAGAGAGACCTGTAGGTTTTTAGCCTGGCCTGAGGAAAAAGCTTGTTTCTGTAACAGAATCAGAGGAGAAGCTCTGGAGCCAGGCAGACTGCCAGTGGAGAAGACCTCCTTTCTTGGAGACTGGTTGATTTTCTGGTGGAGCCAGGAGATATTTGACACTAAGGGAGTGGAGCCACTGCCCTGGGAGGGAGGTTTCACCAAAGAGACTTTTGGGTCTAACCTGGAGCTCGTTTTTCTTTGAGGCCGGAGGCACCCTGCCATTGAGGCTGGGCCATGTCAGGTCTAGCTGATCTAAAGCGCACCATGAGGTTTTTTTGAAGTCACATTGTCATTTGTTCCTGACCTCTTTTATAAGGCTGTATGACACCCTGTATGCTTTCAGATGGCTCAAATAGCCAATCTTGTTTTCTTTCCACATCTCCTTCCATCTGCGATTGCACTTCTTGATATCTTCTTTCCTTTCCGATTATGAATTTGGGCATATCTTCTCCTGCATTGATTTCTCTACCTGCCTTCTCTTTTTTTTCTCTCTGCCTGCACCACCAACTTCTGTTCTTTTTTCATACTTCTTCCTTGCTTTGGGATTTCTCACCAGAAGTCACTGATCATGAGAAGAGAATTTTTCCAAGCCTGAGATTTTGTTGCATGATCAGGGCACACTCTAAGTGTGTCAAGAGATAAATCATAATGGAAAATAGCTGCAGTATTCTAGTTCTGTTCACATAGCTCTTAAAATAGAAAGAAAGGACTCTTTGTATGCAGCAGTTCAGATATTTGTCTCATGCCATGCTAGAAGGACATCTGACTCATGAGCCAGTCGGATTTAGCTGCAGCGTTTAGAGATGCCACCATGCTGAACTGTCTGCCTTCCCCTTTGACTGGCAGTTATTGTCCTTGTACCAGAAATAGAATGAAACAGATGTCCTCATCTTAACCTCTCCATCCTTGTCACTGTCCGCAGTATCAGCTTAGGACACTGGTGATGACACGTTTGCTCGAAGAAACTGCTCTGTGAATTGTAAGGAGGAGGGGTACAGAGGGCACTTGGGAATCTACCAGTTTGACTCCCATCTGTGCAGAGTTGCCCACACACCGAAAAAGTGTGACTTACCAGGACTTTTCTGGGCTTTTTTTGTATCTCTTCAGCGAGCAGACCTGAATACCGAGGGGAGCAGTTCCCTGTGAAGTACAGGTGCAGGTTTCCCGCAGCCACCTGTAGTTAACTGTGCGGAGTGCATAGGGCAGAATGGAAATGCATTTTAAATGTGAGTTGGGCATTGCGACGATGATTGAATTTTTCATTGCATCCGCAAGTGTCCAGCATTGTAGGTGCAAGAATGAAATTGCAAGCTGTCGTTGGCAGTGTCCACAGATAGATGGTGCATACATGCACCGGCTCATGGGGGTGGCACGAGCAGGGTCCCCGGCCCCGGCGAGGGGCAGATGAGGGGTGTGTGGCGCTGCAGGAGTCCTTCAGGCAGCTGTTGTGTGGGGCAGGGGGTCTCCATTTCCACTGCTGTGAATCCAGCAACTGCCACCAGTGCTGAATTCTGTCTGCACTCAGTCTGACACAGGTAATTAAAACAGAGACATTAATTTGGGTCACAGACAATAAGTAATGTCAAGCTAGAATGTAATCTAAACTGCATAAGAAATAAGGCTTTGGTCTGAATGCTCGTCCGAGGCAGCTGGGCGGGCAACCAAAACCTTGACCCCCTCTGTCCACCTCGAGTGCAGTCTGTGCTGTGCACAAGCACAGGTCAGTCTGTCCAGCCTGCAGATGCTCGCAGGACTCGTGGGGTTCATCTCAAGAGCAGGACAGCAACAAGCTGGTGTCACCCCCAGCTTTGGGCACCATGGTGCCGTGGAGCCTCGGAGGGCTGAGGAGCCCTTTCATTGCCTGGCTCAGCCTGCTCCGCTGTGGCCCTGGGAGCACAGGGGATGCGGTAGCTGGTGACACGGTGTCTTGTGCAGAAAGGAGGGGAATGAGGGGACCCGCCGCATTTCAGCTGGCTGCCGATGAGCCATCTGGCGCTAATGACTTCCCCAGACTACTGCTGTGCGTTGGGTCTGAATTTCCAACCCAGAGGTGAAAGGCTCCTTCACTTATTAGGCTACTAATTGTCCAAACCACCAGTCTGGTTCTTAAGTGGCAATTAATGAGAAGTCAGAGCCGGAGCTTATAACTGGGAGGAGCCTTACAAAAGAAGATTAATAAACAGTGGAGGAAAAGGCTTGGGAGGGCACGAGATCTGAGCAGTTCATGCACCCAGGCTGTTGCCACAAGCTCTGACAAACAGCAGGCCCAGGGCAGAAAGTCCCACACGACCTCTGCTTTAGCCCAAGCTTTTTTGGCCCTTTCCTGAACAGCAATTTTCAACAAAGAGGGGCTCTTCAGTATTTCAGTTCTGCACTTCCATCCAAAGCCATTACACAGCCTGGATTGTGTAATCCTCCGCTGTGTGAAGTCCACCAAGGTAACACAGCGAGGAATTTCACTGTAACATGCTTCAGCACAAGAACTGGATATTCAACGTCAGGTTAAAAGGCACATTATTTATGGGAGAAAAGATTCCAGTGTAGTTTCTCAGGTTACTTCCCTATAAATTATATTTCTTTGCTGTTCATCAGACCCCTTGTTCTCTGTGCATAAGTAGGCTTCTTATTTACACCGTACGCAGCAGTCATGCTCCAAACAGCAGGAGGATCGGACTGAAACACAGGTTATCAGCGACTCACCCAGAGACACTCTGCAGATGTTTTATGCAACCGTGCGCTTTGTCATCCAGTGAAATATGCTCAAGCAAGTAGCCGATATCTGCTCATGAGAGACATTGCTCAGATGCTGAGCCTGCTAGAGACAAGTGTGCACACCCAAGATGCTGTGACATTCAAAGGAACCACAAATGCTTTAGAGGTGGGGAAGAGGTATGTTCAAATACTGTACATTAATGGAGCCTTTTCAGCTCACTGGGACTGCAGTGGTCACTTTCACTTGATCTTCTTTTTATTACATATCTGTTTAAGCGCCATAAGAAAGCTGTTAGAGCTGCTGCTGAAGAGGAATAAATAGTATGAAGAGCCATTTCACAAAGGAGCTGGCTAACCTGCTCAGTCCCCTGCGTTTTGGATGTCTGTTGTGTTATAGCTTTCACATTGCAACCTCGTTGTCTCTAGACTTGAATGGTCCAATGTGCTCTCCATCGGGACAGCCTTCGAGGGAGCCCTGCATGCTCTCAGAGGTGTGATTGATGGCCACGGGCAGCTCTTGATAGCCGACGGCTTTATCCAAAGCTGCCGACCCCAGGGGAAAGGTCCCTGTTGATTGCACAGCCACGTCTCCCTCTCAATATGGACACAACCTCTTGTCTAACTTCACAGCTGATCATTTTTAGCTAGGGGCAGGAGCTAATATTAGTGATCTTTTGTAGTGCAAGATGTGCCTGACATGGGCAGCCTGGGAGGCATGCTTGGAAAACGTACAATCCGTATAGATTTTCAGCAGCTTTTCTCAGCATTAGCCAAGGCTCGTGCATCATTGACTTCTAAAGTGCTTTGGAAAACATAACAGTAACGTAAAAGAAATAGTTTGTCCATCAGGTTTTCTCAGGGTGGCAGAGCCATTGTTTTTAGACCAATAGAGCTGTTAGGAGCTATAGCTGTGTTATAAGAGCGCAGAAGTTTCAGATCTCCACTAATGTGTTTATGAGGCTGCTACAGACAGGGCACAGCCATCTGCAGCGTTAGTGCAAATGCTTTCCCATTCTTTGCATAAATTAGGAGAAACATATTATTTCATGAACTGCGGCTTATACAAGTTTTGGCAGAGGATCAAAGTTCAAAAAAATGTATTTATTTTTTAACGCATGTGAAATGAAAAGTAAGGGTTGGGACAAAAATTCAACCCTGAAGCTATTTTTCAGGTTACAGGGGGAAAATACATCATAATTTTACAGGCAACGAGAGAATCCCTGGAGTTAATTATAATGGCACTTTCCCATAGCTGGAATGAAGCTGTATGTGTCAGCACTTCTGCTCCTTTCAGGGCTCCACAAATGGTGCCATTTTAGGTGCCGAGGCACACAGAGATGCAAGATTCAAGAGGAAATCATTCTTAAAATTGCAATTTTGGAATGGAATGAAATGAAAACCAAAATGTTGACTACTTTAGTGCTGTCTTCTCCTTGTTTGCATTCAAAAACATCTGCACTGGAAAACATGTAGGCTAGCAACTTGGGGGGGGGAAATGCCATTAGCATATGACAGAACTTGTTCTATTTGTTTATTAGTGGATGTCTCATGTACGTGATAAGACAGGAGCAACGCTGCACATCTTTGGCCTTTGTCCAGCACAGCCCAGAAGGATATGCTTCACTTTAAGCATCTTAAGCATTCTTCACTTTAAGTGAATAAATCTACTCATGTGCTTGACACAGATGGAGAAAAGGGAGAGCATGGAAGCTGGTGTCACAGCGTTGGGGAAATCTAATGAGAACTTGCAGCTGGAAAAGAGTGCCCAGTATGCATATATATGCATAAGTTTTATCTGTATCAACCATATATGTAATTGATATTTTCTTTGAACTGATTGGATCATGTTCTCTTTAAAATATCCTCCATTTCTGGGATTAAACACTTCTCCAACACATAAAATAGGTGCAGCAGAATTGGACACTTTATGGCTTGTTTCTCCCCATTTGCTTAAACAAGAAAAAGTAAGAAGATAAGCACAGTAAATTTCTGCCTAATGATTTTTGAAACTCCATTCATTCATTCATTCTTTCACAGTGGTTTGAAGTCATCAGTTAGGAGATATGAATAAGTACAAATAATTCGTCATGGCTTGCATGATATGCACATTTCCTAACGGGCTAACTCCTCACCCCCTGTGCACTGCAGTAATCAGGGCGATGAAAGTTTAACAGGTTGGAGCCAGCTCTGTTCATTGCTGATGGATCAAGACTCCATCACTTTTCTGTAAAAGTGTACCTGGCAGAACACCATTCAGAGGCAACACACACCTAAATTAAGCCATCCCTCAGGTAGGGCTTTCCTGTTTAAGGCCCATGCTGGATAGGATGCACTTTACTGCAAGTCCTCATTCTTACATATGCATGCCATCCACATGCCTCTCATTTGTCTTGAAGCAGCTGCTGCTCTTTGCCCAATGATTGAAGATGAGTAGAGGAGGGAGGAAGAAGAAGTGCAACTACCCTACACAGCACTCAGATCCTAAAGTCTCCCACATACCTTGCAACCATCCATTCCCTGTGCCCTACCACTAACTCCCCTGACTCCAGAGCTAAAACCCACTTCCCCATCTTGTGGTCATCCTTGGGGATCTTCAGCCACTGAGCTAGGAGGGAGCTTTCAGGCCAGCGAAGACGTATGCTTACATTCTTGTCAATACAAAACATTTTTCTACTCTTGAATGCAAGCGAACTGTGTTGCCTCACATCATAAATACTTGCTTTGTGCTCTTCAGCTGTGTGCATTCTTCATACAGAGCCTCTGCGATCATGGTACAGGTTGCCTGAACTGACCCAGAGAGGGACAGTAAGAACTGCATTTGAGAACCATCAGCCAGCGGCCAACAGGCTGTCTTAGTCCAGCCATTGTGACTCATGTGTTTAAGTGCAGATATTTGGATTCAGAAATACCTGGCATGTTTTCCAGCTCCACAGTCATCCTCTCAATCTGTTTGCACTGTTGTCACCTGCTAGGTTTCCTCCCCAGCTTAGCTGGACACAATTTGCGGCACAATAAGGAGCATGCAGGTGGCACTGAGCCATGCCAACCCCCACCTCCTGTGGTGGTCACAAAATGCAGGGGAAATGTTACTGTAACTGGCTTATCCCAGATCATATGTTGGAGGTTGGATAGCTGGTCCAGTTTCCACCCATTTGTGCTGCTAATACGGCACAGAGAACAAACAAAGCTGCCCAAATGAAGCTGTCAAAGACTCCCCACGACACAGGAGCTTTCTTAGGTGACAACAAGCTGGCACAGCCACCTTTCTGCCAGCCTACAAAATTCAGTATAATGAGCAAGCCAGGGAGAGGATAAGGCAGGCTGTGTAGCACGCTGGCACATCCTTGGCAGAGGCAGCATTTGGAGGCAGGAAAATGAACACGCTGCCCCATTAGAGGCACTTGACTTGCTGGCTCGTGTCCCTGTGGAGTCCTTTGTGGGCACAGCAGAGCGCAGGCATTCAGGGCAGCACCCAGCCCTGCTCTAAATCACCTTCTGACAGGACACTGCCGTTCCCAGACTAAGAGGTGATGAAAGCAGGATGGTGTGAATCCCCCTGTTAACACCCCCCTTAATCCATTCGAGGTTTTGCAGAGCTCCCTGGTCCGGGACTGGGAGCAGAAAGGAGCTTTATGCTACGCCTGGTTGCCGTGCGCTCTGCTGAGCTGAGAAGGATCCTGAAGCAAAGCTGGAAACCAAACCCTTTTATTCAGATAACTCTGCCCCTGCAATACAGGCATCTCCCCAGCTCAGGTGCAGCAAAGCCTTCTTTTCTTCCTCATTTCCAGGATCTGTTTTACCCACTATTGCTGCCTTCTCTCCTCTCCTCCCTCCATTGAGCAGCTGCCAAGGGCATTTTCTATGCAGCTTGGCCCTTAACGTTCTGCCCTAAGCAAGCAGCCAGGACTCCAGCTGCCTGACTCCACTGCAGCTGGATGCTTACAGAGAGCTTCAGATTCCCGACCCAGAGATAAGCCAAGTTAGCAATGCTGAAAATATACTCAAACTGAGGCTTGTATCTGGGTCACATAGCTGCCAAAACCACCCCCGTTTTGTTGAAACTGCTATTGAATTTGCTTCTAGAAGCAAAAAGACAGTAACATGCCAAGTGACACTAATTGTTAGGCAGCACTGAGCAAGTATAATGCGCTGCTGCAAATTATCTGGGAACATTTTTTCCCCTGTTTTGTAATGCATTTTGAGGGAGGAATGGGGAAGTTGATTAAGGTGAATGCATAATCCACGAAAATCTGTGAAAAGGCGGAGCTCTTCCAGGGGAACACTTTTAGTAGAAGAATGTTACCTGTGGGTTAAACATTTGTGGGGAAAATACTAATAAAGGCTTACAGATTTGAGGAGGACAAAATCCCTCAAAACCACCAAACTCATCATCAGCATATAGGCAGATGTTATCAACTCATCACAGGCAAAAGCCTAGCTTTCCTTTGCACCGCTTTCAGCACTGATTAGGAAGGTGGACATGGCACTGGGACAAAGAGAGCTCCTGCTTTGGAAATGGGGATAAATCACAGAGCATTCAACAGTACCATTTCATTAAGCAAGTTTGCTTTCTTTAAGCCATATGCGCAAACTTCTTTTCATCATCATGAGTTTAGAAAAGAGATACCAACCTACCAAAAAAGCCCAAATTTGCTCTGGGATTGGGTTAACATGGTAGATTCATGAAAGATGATATAAACTGCTGTCGAGCATACTACTGTCAACACCCACCAGAAAAGTCCCATTGGATGGATTACTTATTCTAACAATTTCAGACTAGTAAATTGAGGGCCAGTAGGTTTTGTCTCTGTCTCCTTTATCAGGTCTTGAGACAAATCATTTCACAGCTGCATCTGCCCCTCTTTCCCAAATGAAGCAGTACAGTATTCAGCCAGGAGGAATCCAGATGACTATTCAGGGACAAAAGAGCTGTTCAACTTAAATAACGGTGACAGAACTTGGTGATTAATTTTTCTCCGTTGTTTCTCTAGTTGGAGAAGAAAGAGGAAAAGACAGTGGCAGAGTAATTATACCTAACCGCACCAAGAGATTTCTGCAGTCCTGAATTCATGAGTGCTTTCGAGTTGCTTGGAGATCACCAGCTGGGAGATGCTTCCTAAATACAGGGCAGAACTATTTGAAGGCGGGAATACATGACACAGCAGCTGAAGAGTGGTGCGCTCAGCTTGTTTGCGCTCATTTGTGCTTCTTGGGCTTTTTTTAGAAAGCCATATGTATAAGTTTTGGTGGCTGTGGAACATGGCGTATGGAGAGAGGTTGTTACACACAGCTCGCTGTGCAGCACCACTCACCCGCAGCCGGCTGCTGGGTGATACAGATTTGCTGCAGATGTGTGTGGTCGCACTGGGGTTTGGGTTTTACTTCTACCATTGACTCTTTTTTCCAGGCAAAAGGACTTTTGAGAAAGCATTTAAAATATTTTGAAACCTGTGACTTAATACACCCAGCTGCTGTTCTAAGTCCCGTAGAGCCAGTGGGAGACTGACTGCAGTAAGGCTACAACTTCATCTTGGGAAGGCTTACATGGACATTTCACCTTCTCCATTTTGCATTTTCATTAGACGAGACTTGTTTAAAGATAAGAATGTGCACAGGTCCTCAAGGTTTCATGACCCTTAACAAGGGAAAAGAAGAGGGAAGCAGCCTTCCAGATGAAGTATTAAACAACATCTGATGTGAAATCATTTGGGATCTCTAGTGTTCCCTGATAATGGCTGGTTCTGGTACCAGGAACCGGAGGCTGCTTCTGAAGGAGCAGTGGCAGCAGAGCAGCTTTATTGCTCAACAAGCATTGACACCATTTAGTGCAATGGTTAGCTATCTCAAATCCAATTGCTCTCATGCTGTAAAGCACATACTGATTTTCAGTGCTTTTTAACTAGGGAAGAAATGTACTCTGTTATTTAGGTTGTCTTCCCGTTTATTTACACTCCTTCTGCTAGTAAGTGGGAAAAGAGAAAATAAAGAAAAGAGAAACAGCAGTGGCATAGCTTCAAATCTTTTACAGTCAGATGCAGATGTAATCAGGAAAAGGACAAGACCACCTTCTGCAGCTGACCCCTATACAAAATATATGAAAAATTCTTGATCTAGATACCTGGATCCAGAGGACATTGAAAGGAAACACTGGACAGAACTAATAAGCCAGCACATGTGAATTTTAGCCCTTGTAAAATTCACTACAGTAATTTCCCATCTCTAAAGGTGATAGTGGCTTTGTTTTCCAGTTTGAGTTTGGAGAAGTACAGAACACTGAATGCTGCTGTCAGATCTGGATGACACTTCACAAGAGCATAAAATAATTTTATTCCCGGGTAAGTCTGACAAATGATTTGGCCTGGGCAATTTAACAAGGCCATAAGAGATTGGAATCACTAGAGAATGATTTCATGGCCAATGGGCCAGAGGCAGCTCTGTTTTTTTCTGTCTAAGCTGTGGGTCGTTATGGATGTATGACAAAATATGTTCCAGGACTTTGAAGATTTGAGAAGCCTTAAGATGAAATGGTAGCAGCTGCTCATATCACAGACAAGGAAGAAGATCCTTTTACAGGCAGACTAGAGAAGAATTTTACCAAAAGATGTATTTTCCCTGCATTTTAAATGTATTGGGTACATTTCTGCATTGTTTCCAGCCTTAGCTGAGAATTAAAATTACACTGCATATTTACACAGATATTCTTTGCTTTGTAAAAATGCTTTCTAAAAGCTTTTCCCATGCATGCTTTCAGTATGACTAACAGAAACACCTTTTAAAAGCAATAGCCACTTGAGAGTAACATTTCTAAGGAACATCATCCCTTTCTTTGCCCTGTGCTGTTCAACCAGCAATAGCTGCAACTGTGAGGAGCAATAGAGCCTCAGGGGACCATATGTTGCTACTAACAGGCATTTTCTGTATGTAAATTTAGGAGGTTGTCACACAAGAGGTCTCAGATCTGTTAGTATCGCCTCTCATCACATGTTGCCTCTGGAGCAGGTGCCCAATCCAGTGACTCCACATCAGTCCGTAGAAGTCTGCTCCCATTCAAGCAGGCAAATGTTTATTTTTGTTTGATTTCACTTTGTCTCTTCGCACATCTCATCCTCCTTTATCCTGCTTTTGCTAACTGTTGCTTCAATGAACTAATGGTTTTTCTGTTGCTACAGCAAACACTTCCTCAAGCATGTTCAAAGCTGAGTGTGTGCTGGAATATTTTGCTGAATCAGGAATTCTTTGCATAACAACATAGCACAGTGTGTGTACAGACGGAGGACTTGAATGGGGAACGCTTTTAGCTACTGCAACAGGCAAACTGTGCAAAATTAATCTTTTTCTTTTGGGCAAAAGACTCCTTATTTAACGTAGTTACTACTTCGCTCACAACTAAACAGAGTTGCCATGACAAAAATCAGCAAGTAAGTCACATTGTAATGATAGTTTACTTACGAGTCTTTACTAGCCTTTCCTAGAATGGCCGAAAAAAATGCTTAAAGCACTGAGAATGTCAGTCTTGACCAGAAGAAGACTGCAGAGCATCAAAAAAAATCCCTATGAGGGTCTTTGTATCACAGAGAGCTCAAAACAATGGTGGAGACAATGGTGATCCTCATAAAGATTTAGCTTAAGGGAGGAGAAGCTTTCCCATACCAAGGGTTGAAAACGCCTGTGACATATGTTTGTGCAATAAAATTAAAAAAAAAAAATACAAACCAACATGTGCAACCCAATAATAACATGAAAATAACTAGAGTCTACTTCTATCAATTTAATACAATGCCTCTGCCTGCCTTCCGCCCACTCTGCCAGCTGCAGGTCATATACGCTGGAGTGTAGATTGCCTCACACCAACTTAGGAGCAGCGATAGACAGTTAGAGGTGTTCCAAGTGCAATGCTGTGGCCGTTAGTTTAAGTACAGATGTGGTATGGGCAAGCAATAGGATTTCACAGAAGAGTAAGGAGACAACTTCAGTTCTGTGAATGGCTCTCATGAGGCCCTTTTTGGAACATTTAAGTCCATCCTGTTTTCCACGTTTCACAAAATAAGTTGAAAAACTAAAAAGGGGGCAGAAAAGGTCTCCAGGAGTACTTAAAACTTAGAAATATCTCTCAATGTAAGATACTTAATTCCTCCAAGAGACCCAAGCTGTATTTTTTTTACCTCTATCTGAAGTTAAAAGTTTGCTTGATCACAGCTTAGAAAGGTCTACCTGGGGAAGTGTCAGGCAGCCTTTGGGAACCGCATGTTGGGAGCCAGTTGTTGGAAATTGAAACTGGACCAGGTCACTCTCCTAATGAGACACAAAAACTGTCAGGCTAATTAACTGTTCAAATGACTTGTCTCGGGGTATGATAGATCTTCATGTATTTGATATATTGAAGTCTAAGTTGCATGTCTTTCAAACATGTAACACAAATAACAGTGATGTACTTCCAAAAGGGGTTATGAGGTTGGTTCTTTCACTTCTGTTAGGAAGGTGGTTGGTTTAGATCATCAAAATGGTCCCTTTGGCTACAATAATGAATGGTTCTAAATCCACGTGGTATGAGTTTTAGAAGGTATGACTTTCTTCATATTAACATAAACTATTTATGCAGTTATATGAGGCCTTCTTGACATCCATACAATGCTAGTATTTTTAAGAGACTAAATTAGCAGTTTGAGTGTAGATCCTGATACATGGTGCAAAGTTAGGCATTTTTCCATGGGTTGACGCAATATTCATTCTTTAAAGAGCAACAAGCTTTAAGATATACACCTTAATACATTTTTGTGCTCTTTTCTTCCTAAGTTACCAATTATAATAGCCAGGCCAAGCCCTGGTCATTATGTAAGCAAACAAAACAGCTGCGGGAAGCATTTTCAAATGCTGATTCTGAAGCATTGGCAGGACTATCATGTTCCTTCCATCAGGAATGCAGGCAAGTGGAAGATCTATCTAGGATGGTTTTCCTGCAAAACTTCATTACCTTACTACATCCCCATGAAACAAGATTATCTTAGCTTCACTGCTGTGTCAGGGACATCTTTATTAAAGGGAAACCTAGATCCTTCTCTTGGATAGCTCTACTTCCTCTCTCTGTGTAACACATAAAATAATGTCTCTTACACCATTATCTACCCTCCTTGGGAAGATACTGCAAGATCCCGCAGGAAAATTGAGAACATTTCCATTACACTGTTGTTTTCTGCACAGGAGTCTCAGATGTTAATTGACATTTGAGAGACTACATAAAACCAGGGCAATAGAACATGACCTTTTTATTCAGCCTTTAGCTTTCACGGGTGTTGTTTTGTTATGGATATTGAGCGCATGTATTGTCCGATACAGTTAGTTTCTACCTTTGGCAGAAATAGAAGCTACACTCTGACAAAATGTTACTCATTGTGTGGTTAATGGCCTAAGTATTGAATACAATTTCTCATCAGCAGCCTTGGCACCTACCTCAGGATTTGACTTATCGCTTGGAAAACCAATGTTCTCACGAGTGGTGAATGTTTTGTAAGTTAAGAGTCTTCAGGAAGTGTGTTGTCTCCATTTTTAAATCTTAGCATGGATGTCTAACCCCTTCTTTCTTCTTCCTTCCAGCAGTGCAGATTCGACACTTCCCATCATCTCTGCAAGATGAAGTGTAATAAAATATAGATATGGGTGTGCTCTTCTTTGCTGCTTGCAATGCAACCCACTATGGAAGGGATTAGCAGTCTGACCCAGAGCCTGCTGAAGCCCACTCGAAATATTTCTATAGGATTTAGAGCCAAAGAATATGTCTATACTGTCTGGTAAGATGGCCCCAAAACTAGACTCTGTATGCCAAATCTGTAAGCATGAGTGGAGGAGTGCACACTGTCTGGAGAGCTCAGATTGTGCCTGAGCAGTCATGGTCAGCCATGCTTACGGGGCCGGCTGGGTGGAGAATGGGATGAACATGGAGGACTCCAGGCTTAGGGCTGTTCTGAAGGCTGCTCTTCAAGCGCAGCTGACAGGTAGTCGAGGACACCTTTGGGTTCCATGCCACTGAGAACCTTCTATCAAGTCTTAACATCCTGAGACCAGCAAAGGTGGGATTATTTTCTCTTGGGAGACATCTGGGTAGTCTGCTGCAAATTTTCCTGTGTACATTTGTTAAAAGTATGATAAGCAGAAAAATTCCTTTACAAGACCATTTATTAATATTATGACTGAACAGAGAGTCCATGTATCTAAGAAACATGGGATAAATCTGAATATGAACCCACAATTCCACAGATGGAATCCATTCTTACCATTTTTCTTCTGCAGCAGTGGGCATTGTTTTGCATGTTTTGTTTTTCCAAAAGCTCCTCTTTTTCTCCTTATTTGATCTCAATGACCTCTTCTATATCTTCACTAAGAACTCTACCTTCCCATTTCTCTTGGGTTTTCATTTTTTCTCTTCAAACATTTTCCAGCATAAGGTACACTTTTTTTTGCCTTAAATCATATCTGAGCGCCTTAATTTCTTTCCCTATTCTCACTGCAAGTTCAAAATGCACCCCTTTTAGAGAACGGAAATGGAACCCACAGAGATTAAATGATTAGCCCCAGTACATCTGTCTCACAGCTGAAAACTGAGATCAGGACTTCTAAATCCAAGATTAGACCTTCACCAATTGAACAAGTCACACCAGACAATTAAGGTCCTGTGAGGTCCCACATGGTCCTGATATGGCACATGGCCCTGCCAGATGTTCAGCAATACCCTGGCAGCGGGAAACGTTTATCAGGCTTTTAAAGATGTGTCATCTGAGCTGGTATTCCCCTAGGGTGCAGGCAACTTCAAGGCTTCCTGTGCCCTGGTTATTTTTGCTTTTCTTCATATATTACAATCCAGGTTGCTCTACAGAGTAAGTTTCTCCAGTTGAGTTCAGAGAGTTTCCAAAGGTGGCAAGGAAGGCTTGCATCTAACCCAAGGAGGCCAGGGAACAAGAACAAAGTAAGCTCATTTTATTTCTCTAGGCAAAAATGAGCAACAGAAAGCAAGCTCCACATTCAAGCTCTCCAAGTGAGAAGACAATAACAAGAATTATAAAAGGAATTATCAGTAAGAGCACACACAAAGAAGCTCCCAAAACATCCACTACGTGGCCTGACTCAAGATCAAATACATTGATATTCAAACACAGGAGAGACTCCCGTTTACGTTCAACAGGGATGACACTTAGCAGCCCTTTTGCTGATGCTCTCAAAGGAGTGTTAGTTGAGATAAAAGAGTTATACCCTGGGACTTAAACAGCAGCTATTACTGTAAGTAGAGAGAAGTCGGGTGCAGATAACAAAGGGCTAGTGAGACATGATGGACTGGCTGAGGCTGAGAGAAAGAAATACCTGCAACATGAAAGGAGTCTTAAGTTTTCCTTTTGATCTTCTTTAGTAACCTCCAGTATAATTTTGTCTGTTTATGCGCTCCAGTGACCTCCACTGCTGTAACGTCTAAATGCCTTGCTGGTTTTCAGATGTCCACTCTCAAAGCACTCTTTTGAAGGAGGGGAATAGATGTCTCGCAGTTAAAAAGCAGCACTGAAGGAACAGGAAAGGTGATGCCATTTCCCTTATATGACAAAATGATGCTCCAGTCACACAGGTCCGTGTGGCGGAGCTTGGCAATACAGGGAAGAGTAGTCTGGAGGGGATACTCAAGAGATGTGAGCTACGAAGGAACGGCGATACATCATACTGAGATGGCCATGGCTAAAGAGAGTGCACAGATAGGGAATATGTGAGCTTGAGAAATATATGCATGCTACCCATGCTCACTGATTGTGCCAAGATCTTGTTTCACATGCTCTTGGTTCATACAGATCCCTTAGTACTGTAAATCTCCTTTCAGGCCCTAAAATCATTAGATACAAAGCTCTCTCTTAGCTCTTGAAGATATAAGCTTAAAAGTGACCTTAAGAAAGTAGAAAGCCTCATGGGTTCACATATTCTGGCAGAGACACCTGCGTACTAGCCCTTCAATCAGTAGCTTCTCCTACAGCAAATCCACTGTGCAGAGTAAGGGGGATTAAACACAATTCTGCATGTTTCAAAACCCAGACAGTTTTCAGGAGAAATTATCTGTCACCCTAAACCCTGCAGCTCTGTTTATCGCTGATCAGAAAGGCAAGTGCCAAATTGGCATAGTGATTCCTGTACCAAAAAAGAGCGTGCCTATAAGCATAGATCATGATTTGCATACTTATTAGCCTTGACTGCCAAGGAACATTCTGGTTCCTTTGTAAGCACAGAAACAGTAAAAATATGCTAATAGCAGCATATCAAATTTGGGCTTTAGCCAATCTGTCAATATTGAAATTACTTGCTTGTAATATAGTGGGTAAACAACTTGCCTTATAGGATGATCCGAGGCATGATTTGAACTTGTTGAAATTTAGTCATTTTGTGCCTGAAAAACTCACAGATCAGAAAGCGAAACATAAGCATACATGCAAGACAGATGTCACACTGACTTTCTATTCTGTTATCTGTTTGCTGCCTTCTTTTCTGCTTTGTGAAGTGGCTCATTGAAGAAGCCGAGGGGGTGAGGTCATTTCCAGAGAGAATCACTTAAATCACCGTCGACGTATGTCCTCCACAGAGACCCCATTTCCTCTCTTCTCTGTACAATAAAGACAAAATGTCTCCTGACAAAAACTTGATATAAGCCCAAGTCATCCCTTTCTTACTACAGAGAAATACAGCTTTTCCCCACAGCAACGATCATCAAAACCCACCAAAAGTTAATGATCTTTCCTTAACTCTCCAGAGCTCTCCCATCTCTGAAATCAACAGAAAAATGGACTACAGCTGTCCAGAGGAGAGCCCTTCCCTTTTGCTGGCTCTTACACCCACTACCTCCAGTCCAGCAAGAGTCCAGCCCTCAGAAAACCCTCAATTACATTAATGATTGTAGTGATCATCCTATGCAAACTGATCCCGAAGTCCTGAAAATTACTGAATAAAACTTTCCCCTTCTTCCTGGGGGAAATTCCCTGTGTAGATTAGAAAACACTTGACCATTCTGCTTCTCTTCTGGGCTACGATGCTTCAGCCTGCCCAGTACCTCTTGTTTTGTGGTTGCCACGTGGACACGAGCTGCTGGATCCCATTTGCTGCCAGTTCAACCACACCATATAGGGTCAGGACAGCATCTCTGCATGCCAGAACACACTCCCTGATCTTCTGCACACCCGTGTAAGAAAAACTCTATGCTTGTGGGGTCACATGTGACTATGGTGAGGCCTTTCCTTACAGTCTTTTAGAGTTTACTCTCCAACTCAGAGGCACAACAAGCTCCCAGGCAGGGTAGCTGCCTCTCATGCAGCACAAAAGGCCACCTCAAGCATGTGAATGCTTTTGCAGTCGTCGTCCAGCACTGCTGCACGCAGGACAAGACAGACTTCCCAGCTCGCCATAATGTAATGCATTTTACCCCAGTACCCTTCTGCAGTCTCCAGTCAAGACGAGCTTTGCCAGCACGACTCTGGCTCAGAGAAGAATGAACCTCTGAGCAGACATGAAGGTGGGATGAACCAGGCTACCCTGATGAGCACATTTTACAAACACAATCTTCAGGCCCAGATGTCACTAGCTGAAGCCGCAGTGGGGCTGTGTTACCCTAGCCTTATCCTCTGGTTTCTCCCTGTGGCTTTGTGTGGCTCCACTATTTATTCTTTCACTCCATTTTTGTTTTTCAATTATCTGGCATAGACTGTGCTAATTGTGCACAGTTGCCTTCCCTTTCTTTGAGGACTGTTCCAGATAGAAAGGAGAAAAATGATGGTGTCGTTAATGAAATATTTTTGGCTCGATTGTCTTTATTTTCAAAGAATGGGTTTGAAAGTCCCATTTCTCTGAGCAGAGCTATAAATAAAAACAGAGAAATAAAAAAAGACTCAGAAAGACTCCATGAAGTTGCTTCTGTTTATCCTCAGCATATCTTTACAGCCACTTCTCCTCTAGCTTTTAGATGAGACAGACTTTGCGGAGCAAAATCTCCCAGTCCCAGCGATGCAAACCAGGAAAGCCCTTGAACCAGACGCACCTCTCCAGACCTTGCCGTGCAGCCCAGCGACTTGGGCAGAACCTTGCACTATTTCCAGCTGCTTCACTCCAGAGAATAGCTTCAATGATCCTTCTGTGAACCAGAGAAGAGAGTGGCACACTGACCTGAGACTAAACTTTGGTGAGCTCGTGGTCTGCTGAATAGCCACATCTGGGTCCCAACTCTGAAATCAAGGAGGGGAACCACAGGAATAGATAAGCAGGATGCTTTTAAGTGAAGGAGCTGGTTGGCAGGCAGAGACCATTACCCTTCACAGTGTAAATGTGAAAAGTCAAGCACACAAAGCAGCATGCAGAGGGGGACAGGGAGGTCATTGTCAACAGAAAACCAGCATGGAGCTCAGCAATCCCATCCATGATCTAAGGAGTCACACACATCCACTTCCAGACACAGCAACTTATGTCACTTTCTTCTCAACGAGAAGCGTGTGTTTGCCAGAGACAGGAGCCATCCAGCTGACAAAGAGAAGGACACTCTGCAAGGAATGCCTGGTTTAATGATGAGATTCACAGTATTTAATGCCAACACCTCAACAGCTAGGATCCCAGTTACCGACTGGAAAATCTCAGGGCTAAAGACAGACTGTTTCCAGGCTTAGTAGCTGCAGAGGAAACCATGGAAATGTATCCCCTTGAAACCTGAAAAGAATGACATAATCCAGTTTCAAAACCCATGTAAAACTTGTGATCACCTGTTGTTTTGGGCCCCCCACGTGTTGTGTTCTGAATGAGCCCAGTTTTTAAGACCATCCACCAAGTTTTGCAATTTATATTTGTGTGTAAACTTCATCCACATGTATGCCAGAGGGCGAGAGCCTTGTTCTCTCTGCTTCTTCCCATGGGATGATTCCGAGTTTCACAGCCAAGGATGAAAAGTAAATTAACAGGATATTCTATGATTTGCCATGAAAAAGGCAGCGTGGTGATATCTGAAGCACAGCAGGCCCTCCTTGCTCTTCACAGAGATACAAGGTGGGGTATCTCAGATAGCACAGGGTGGTAATTGTAGAGAAAAGTTAACTTGCTAATAGCAATCACTTTATCTTGTTTGTCAGTGATTAGTTATGTAAATTTGTTCTCCCCTTCAATTCCATACCAGTGCATCAAGGTGACATGCCACATGTGCATAATTACTGCCAGTGTTATTTCCAGACCTTGATCTACAAAATGCAAAGTGCCACTTATTAGAAAGTCCACACAATCAAATAGGCTTCTTTCATTTCTCTGCACATGTTTGCTGTTCTCTTTTGATAGGCACAGCATGTAAGAAGCCAGTGGGAAGCAAACACTGCATTCACAACGTGGCTTCTCCTTTGTTAATTAGCTAAATCAGGTGCATAATATTGTCTGTGTAACTCCTGGAGAGTCTGGGACATTATTGCTCTTACAACACAGGGAAACTCTGCTTTATCCAAGTCTGTAAGACAATAAAAATTAAAAAGGAAGATGAAAAATTATATTTATTTAGTGTTTATACAGCACCATGGCACTTCACAGGCAAATGATATGAGACTGTCAACCCCCGAGGAATTCATAATCTACAGGCCAGATTCAAGCTGTGTCACTCTTTACTCCCTGTGTCGCCCCTCTGACTCCGGGTCGATTCAACAGAAGTAACAGCATCAGGATCTGGCTTTAATTAAAGAAAACTTCAGAGACTAATAACCAGGATTAAATAAAATGATGTCGCCTCAGCCCTAACTCATTTAAACTGGAATGAAAAAAAAAACAAAACCACCAAAGAGCTTTTAGCTGCAGCCATGTTTTAGTCCTTGACATGCAGAGTCATCATGTCTGGGACCATCTTGCAGAGTCAGACAGTCAGTTTGGTGCCCACCATGTCTAGCTGTAATAAAACTGAGCTGCTGATGGCTTAAAAGCTCCAATTAGCATACACTTCTGAAGAAACGCATGCCATTGCTGATTCTCAGTAACAGGAGTGAGAGTCCCATCCAGCTCACAGAAAGAGATGGACTTCGTCCCAAACCATTCCTGTGTTCGCTCTCCAGTCCTTTGTCTTGTCATGTACGAGCTCCTACTTCCAGAATCCACAGAGAAGGAAGCAGCAGTCCCTGCTCTTCCCTCTACCAACAACTCACCAGAGAGGCCACACGCTTGACCCTGTGCAGCATGGTTTGGTCGGTAGGAACACGGTCTCCATGGCGGGCAGTGGGACGAGGTGCTGTAGGCCAGCAGCAGCTGTTGCTGTATTATGCAAGGACCCAAATTCCATCTGGGATCTGCTTGTACACGTCAAGCAGGAGAAGGCAGCTGAACCCATAGGGTTGGGACTGTCTTCTTTGGACTGAGTCCAAGCACACATACGTTTCAAGCCAGAAAGAGCTGCTTTGGAAAAGTTACCCAACAGCAGGGTTATTTAATCGGAGCCACAGTTCACGTTGGTATTACATGTGGCAGAGAGGAACGGCTTCTGGGGAAGTCCATGCTAACCTGATTTAAAAAATGGTGTGTGCACAGAGAATCAGAGATCAGGGCCACACCATATTGCAGCGTTAGAAAGCAATAGGCAGAGAAAATAGTGTGATAACAATAATATTGCATTAGTCTAAACACAAAGGCAGCCTCACAAATAAAGTGACCTTACTCTAAAAAAGGCTAAACAGGGCAGAGCCAGGGAAGGGGCAACAGGGTTCTTTAAGAAAACACATGGTGTGCTGTGTCCTAGTCCGGGTAATCTGGGGCACGTCTGAATCCCTTAGTGATTTTATTTGCCAAAAAACACCAAAGAGGAAGGAAAGTGCTATTAATCCAAGGAGGCAAATGAGGCATGGTGCAGCTGACTGACCCCCCCCATCAGTGATACCTCCTGCCTGTGAAGGATCTGAAGGTAAGATATGAAAGTGTTTTACTAACACAAGCTCACAGGGCCATGTGGCCCCCAGCTGCTTGGTAAATTGTCCAGTTTGGTGCAGGGAGGGACAACAAACTAACTGGCAAGGTGGCTGGTACCTAGCAAAATTAACACTTCATTATAAGAATGAAAACAGGGCAAGCTTCCCTTCCAATAGGAGGGGACCCCGTTGTCTCCAGTTTCACAACCTTTGGCCAATTTAGTCTCTGTTGGATTCTGAGCTTTGTGATCCTTACCGCCCAGTGCGTAAATACAGTGCTATACCCCCAGTGTGCCCCCTTTTCCCTGGGTGATGGGCGCAAGGAATGCCTTTCTCCTGCCCTTCCCAAGCAGCCCTGTAGCAGCCCCAGTGCGTCTGCTCTATTCTGGGCTCCAGCAACTGGCTGCAGCCCTCTGGGCCCAGCCCAGGCAGGGCTCGGCAGCATCTGGCTACGTGCCCTCCCCTCAGACTCTATTTTGGGGACTGCCATAATAGCTGGCTTTACCTACTTCTCGCTCGCTGTGGTCAGTCTCACACTGAGGGGTTTTGTCAGCACTAAAGGATCAAGCTGTTCCCCATTTCCTCCAGAGCTGGACAGAAAGGACGGATAATCTGGCCCAGCCTTTGTGATGCAGCTCTTAAATGCGCAGGAACCTCAAACATCCCCAAAATTGTGTGGGCCCTGGGGGCCTGATTCTGCTCTCAGGCAAACCTGATGACTCAATGCTGCATGTTGTTCCTTTGAAGTCAATGCACTGGCTCCAGATTTATGTTGGCATAAGAGGCATCTGGGTACAAACAAAGGGAAAGCGCTGCAAGATGCTCTACAAGACAATTTTCCCGAGAGCCTCAATGAAAAGAAATCCTATGCTGGGCAATATCCAGTAACGCTGGGGCAAAGTACGTGGCTCCCCCTCAGCTCTGCCTGGCTGGGCAGACACAGCACCTTGCCCAGCGTGCTGACACCGGTGGAGAAGCAAAATCCTCCCTTTCTTTTCCTCCTGATCTGCTCTGCCAGGCAGACCCCCCTCTCCGGAGCGGTGAGCCGGAGGAGGCTGTCCGTGTCAGGAGCTGCCGAGGGCCGGGGAGCTGCAGGGCAGGGGCCTGCGTAGGCAGCTATTGACCCCCGTGCTCTGCCTCTCTCCCAGAGCAGGGGGACTAGGGGAATTGAGGGCAAGGAGCAAATGAGACTGAGGCCAAAGGCTTCAGCGAAGAAGCTGCCTTCCTCTTACAGACCAATTCAATTAGAAACATCTTAATGGAGACCCGTTTCGTAACTCCCACTCAGCCAGACAGGACTAAAGGGGCATATACGACTTGCTGCCACATTACAAGTTAGGGGTCTTCACCCTGGTTCCCAGCAGGTCTCCAGTCAAAAGTGAGAGCGAAAGCCGAATAAGTGGGCTGCTGCCAAAGGGCTGGTTAAATAACTGATCTGGAGAGACGGCAAACCTTTGCTCCAACCCAGTACACCTTCTAACCCCAATTCCACTCTGTCCCTGCTAACAGAACTAATTGAAATGTCAGGAGATGATCAGAGCCCTGAAGGGTAACACAGCAAAAACGCCTCTGCTTTTAGATGCTAACTTCTCCTGCCTCTGTGTACATCATCAGGGAAATACGTACATGATTGCAAGCTTTAGAGAGTATATGCTTTTCCCTGCTTAAAGCCCTACAAAAATACTCCAGCTGAGATGAGGAATGCCTTGGGGAAACAGGATTTTTTGCTTATTGAATACATTCTTGTGTTTTTCCCAAAGGCTCTTATTAGGCTGTAATATCGAAAAAAACACTAAACCCCTTAAGATGATTTGATAGCAAGCAAAGGCGTATGAGAGCTGAGCAAACTGTCTTGTCTAAACTTTTTTCATCCTTCTCTAGACGAATGGTTTTCTTGTTCTCTGCAAAGTGCTTGCAGACAAAGTTGCAGTGGAGCTGGGAAGTATTATTAGTAAGGTTTATTATAGCATCTCGCCTTGAATGGCTGCAGTGAAGGAATCCCCACTGGGTGACCCAGGGTGCACATGAGTGTAGAAGCTGTGTGATTCATTGTGCACAGCGCAGTGTGAAATACTCGCAGCAAACCATTTGCCTGGGGAAGAACCGGGCCTCTGTCTGTCTTAGGGGACCTGTGATCTAGCTGGCATTTCCTGGGGTTTGTTGCTTGAATTACGTTTCATGACCCTGTTTCCCAAACATGTTTTTAACTTTTAAAAGTGCGTGTTACATGAGACTACCTAACACCCCAGGCTCAAGCTTTAAATTGAATTGCTTAATAGGGAAGGTAGGTCAGGTAGCGCTATTTCTGTTCCTCAACTACGTAATCAAGTGCTTCTAGGACATGGAGTACATCTAGAGCATTCATTCACGTGAATGAATTTGCAAATAATTTTCTAAGAATATTTAAGTTTTTCCCTTTGTAGTGTCTTCAGGAGCGATTTCAAACTGGGTTGGCTGTATCCTTTCTCTGATGGATGGAGCTTGCGCTAAACCTGCTGTATTCACTCAGAGTTAAAGCCAGTCACGTCATTGCTTAAAAAGTCAGGCCTGTTGTGATTACTTGCTCACTAAGTTGGTGTATTAGTGGAGAGTAATTGATATCACCTCAGTTTAAAAGCATAAGGCCCAGATAAGGGGTACACAGCAATCTGATCAGTCTTGTCAAGACCGAGGTGCTTCTGAGTATACCACAAGAATGAAGTTGAGGCACCTTCAAAATGTTAATGTCAAAAATAGTGGTGTTTTTGGAAAACAGGCACCTCCAGAGATAAGCAGTAAGAAAGAAGGGTTTTCAAGATTCAATTTTGATCTTAGAGGCACTAATTCCAGTGTTAGCTTCCCAGTCCTCTTCTGAGCAAGGCCACAAGAGCCTTTCCAGGGAATTGTATGTGCTTTAGAGCTGACCCTAAAATACATCTGAAGAAATGAGCGTGGGTAGGAATTGCCAGTGATGGAGGGGAAAGGAAAATAGAAAGGAGCAAATTTAAAGAAAAATAGAGCAAAGCATAAAATTATCCTGGAAAGGAAGGACTTTTCCAGGCCTTGCCTTTCACAAAGCTTATCTGGGCAAGGTTATCAGAGGTTGGATACTGGTTATCCAGGTTACTGGTCCTCCAGCCAGCCAGCCACGCAAGGCAAGGCCTGTGAGGGATGCGCACATCAGCTTGAGTGGATCTGTACTTACATTGTGTGTTGTCTGTAAGGAGTCAGTCGAGCTCTCAGGAGAAGGGGGAGAAGTCACCGGTGCTTCATGACTTTGAAGTTATGGAGTCTTCCCATGAGCTCAAAGGCTGGCTGGAAGGAGGAGGGAAGAAAGAATACCTCAGAAGACAAGACGAGGAAAGTACTGTAGGCTGGACATAAGTGGGACAAGGTGTTGATGATGTGGGGCGGTCCATCGAGGGCTTCTTGTGTCACTGATAATTTCAGTCTTTGAAGTGAAAAAGTAAGGAAAAAGTTTGCTTAGCATAGGACTTCTGTCATGGCAATGGCTTCTGCTTAAATGACAGAGGGCTAGATCTGTTGCCTGCCACGTACAATAGGAAGGGACAAATCAAGGACTGTAAAGTAACACTCCCCCGTCCTAAAAAACACTAGGGGCAACCCCAGGGGCATTGAGAAATATACCCCTCAACTCTCATACAGCCACCTATCAGTATGTACTGCAATGTCCCAAAAATACAGCACAGCCAGAGGCACCCTGGAGACACTCAGTCTGCGGAAGGACCCTTCTCCTAAAGTGGTCCTACCAACCTACTACCTGTATCAGCCAAAAGGGCAAAACTTTGGGGTCCCAGGGATGCTCCTGAGCAGGTTCTGCATTTCCTCCTGACCACGCTGCATTCAAAATGCGTGCACCAGGCTCTTGCTGTCTCCATGGGAGACAACAGCAGGATCAATGCCATCCCCACCAAGTTTCTTTCCTTTATGGAGAAATGGATGCCAAAGTTGTCTGTAATTTTTATGTAGGCAGTTCAGTCATTGCAGTGGTTGTTTTCCTCTCCTATCAGGGAAAAACACATAAAATCAGTTATAAATGGCTCTGTCTTTCCTAACACTAAAAATCATTAAAGAAAGGGACCAAGGCAAGAATAACATCCTGATGGCAGAGCAGAACACTCAGACGGTCCTTTCCTTTTCTCTGTGACCTCCCTGCCTGCTCGTAGGCTTTGTTGCAACTACTTGTCTCAGGTTGAAGTGCTCCATTTCCTTCCTAAAATCTCTTTCTTGTGCTAGTAATCAGGGCAATATAAAACGTTCCTTTTAGACCATCTGGAAGCCACAGGAAACATCAATTAACTGCATATATTTGAATCATAAGTACATTAGGCTAGAAATTTCTACATATTCTAAAAATTAAATCCTATAAAGATTTTAAGCTGTGCAATATTTAATTAAATGGTGGCCCCAGAGCATGGGGATCCGAATCAACGTCCCTGGGCCACGGTGCAGGGTTTGCCACAAATCCACGCAAGCCAGTCCCCACCAGAAGTGCGGCCATAAAGTTTTTTTTCATGTAGTGAGCTCCCTGTCTAGCTGGCGCAGCCACATCACAAGCATTTCATTTGTAGCCTCTTTTGAAATGCAGAGGATTTTGTTGGCTATGTCCAGCAGAGCTGCTGAAAAATAAAGGAAGTGTGCTCCCTACTGTCCGGAAAACCCCAAAGCAGAACCTGCCAGTTTGATTCAAGTACACTGGTCTAAAATACCAGCAACAGCTTAAAATTTAAGCCAACTCCTTTCTTTCTATGCCAGCAACATGCCAGGGTGTGTGTGCCCCACAGCCCAGCTCTCAGCTGGGTAACTCAGCTGCAGTCAACCCAACCATGTCTCACAGTGCAGCCCTGGGTGGCCTCACGTTGCGGTGAGAAGGTGAAGGAGAAGGAAACCTGCCACTCCCACCCTTCCTGTAGTGAGCATTGGCTTTAGTTTTGATTCTTGCCTGTTCTTGATGACTTCAAGCAATTTACCGTGCCTCGCCTTACCCTTCTTTGTAATCAAAGCAGGACTTCAATGCTGTTACTAGGGCACGATACTGTAATCACTCCTGAAGCTCCAACTATGAGCTGGCTGTACCCGAGCAAAGAGATTTCCCTGCCAGTGAAGACAGCACAGGGCTCAGCACATTAGTTACCGGTTGCTGCATTCCCTGGCTCTCAGGAGAGCGGGAGGCAGCTGGGAGGGAAGGGCTGACTGCTCCACCAGCACTTCCCTGGCAAAGCCCCTCAGAGCTCTGACCTGTGCTGCTTGGAGGGCAACTGTGCGAACAGGAGAGATTGCACAGAAAGCAAAATGGTTTCCTGGAGTGGGGCTGCCCACTTTTAAACTGGCATCAGGCCTGTCACTCCGCAGGGCATCCAGCAGGTATCACCTCCCCACAGCCAAGGCCCCTGCTCCCGGCGCAGAGAGGTGCGAGAAGCTGCACGTGCACCACAGCAGAGGAGGGAAGGTGCTAGTTTTCCAGCCACCCTCTTAGGGAGCACCAAATAAATGAGAAAATCTAATGGTGTGGTTGAGGGCCAGCCTTGGATACCTGAGTGCACTCTCCTCTATTCTGGGCCCTAGTGGAGCTCATCCTTTTCCACCGCCTAGCCAGGAACAGCAGGGGCGCAACTTCACTCTGCAGGCAATTCCATCCTGGGCTATCCCAGCCCAGGGCTCTCCTGTGAATGCTCCTTCTGGGATTACCAAGAAATGAATAGGGGAAGACATTAAAGTGGAGATTGGGTTTGCTGAGTGTAGGTCCTGCCCAATTCACCTGACACTGCCGTAGTCAAAAGTGGGGTGGCAGGTCACCTCAGTTTGGACTTCATTTCATTTGGGAGCGAGCCACAAGAGACTCTCAGAGTAGGGAACTCTATGGTGGATAAGGACTTGGCTAAGGGGATGTGGCAACCGCTGATGTTAAAGTGGGAAATACCATGTTAGAGAACAGTTGTTAATGGAGATCATCAGAGGTGGTAATTAATGTTTGCGTCAGTGATCTGAAATAAATATTAAGGGCATTATTAATGGCATCTGTTGATGACACAAAGGTAGGAGGCATCACCCATGGAGAAAAGAATTTGGGCTGCGGTTTGAGAAGAACTCAGTGAGCTTGATGACTGGAGTATTAATAAAAATAAGATGAAATTCAGTAGTACAATGTTCAGGGTCTTGCAATAAGGAACTGATGATAAAACCTTTTCCTATAAGTGGGAACTCACCTACTAGAATTGAGTGAAGCAAAGAAAGACCTGTGCATGTGAAGTGATTATGGGCTGATTATATGCTGCCAATGTGATGTAGCTGTGTAAAAAGAAAATGCGGTCTTAAGCGGTGTCAGGAGAGATACTAACTGTTGTACAAAGTGACGGTAAAACGTCATCCCTGTGGTATACAACAGTCCCTGCTGAAGACGGATGAACTGCACTGGGAAAGATGCAGCAATCAAGGGGAAGGAAAGTCTGTCTTCTAAGGGGAGCCTCTAAGCATTTTGCCTTGTACAGCCTGGCACAATGAAGGGAATATGACTCTATCTGTACATAACACAGGCACCCGATACTAAAGATGGAGAGGAGCTATTTAGGTCCATACACAATGCTGTTTCAAGAGAGAACGGGTGCAAAACGGCCATTAATAAAGTGAAACTGGAAGTTGGGAGGTCAGAGCTCTGGGACCGAGCTGGTCCTGCAGATGTGTGGCCGTGGCAGCAGAGAGGAAAGGCGATGCTGGAGTGCCATCGTCTGCCCGTTTACAGCATTGCAAGGATCTCAGGAGGAGGATCCGCGCTGCAAGGATCAAGCAGGGCTTCTTATGCAAT
Source organism: Phoenicopterus ruber ruber (assembly GCA_009819775.1). Taxonomy (NCBI): domain Eukaryota; kingdom Metazoa; phylum Chordata; class Aves; order Phoenicopteriformes; family Phoenicopteridae; genus Phoenicopterus; species Phoenicopterus ruber. Next base: position 9,890,093 of record CM020219.1, read on the forward strand.
TGGTTAAAAAAAAATTCCATGTGTGTGCTATGTTTTGTACCAAACCAGTGCAACAAGCCCTGACTCTCCCCTGGCAGCACAGCTGGCCGTGCAGCTCTCCCAGGCGGACACGCTGACGCATGCAGAAGGAGCAGAAGGACAATGCACGCAGCCTCCTGGGCCGCTTGGAATAGTCCGTGTCACAGTCCGAAAGCAGCAGAGAGAAATAATAGCAAAATATCTACAACCCCCGAGAAGAAATCTAGGAAAAAAGGGGTGAATAAGCCAAACTCACTTCCTAACTCTAACATCAACTTTAAAACCAAAAACATGCAGTGTCTGAGTTGGTTGGTTTGCAGCAGACCATCACACCACCTGATCGTGTTACCTTTAGTTGCGATAGTGGGGATAGCACAAAATGAATGTCTTTCTGGCACTCATCGCTTTTGTAGCTATCTTACATGAGGCTCCATGACATGTGAAAGAAAAACTGCAAACATTTTCACTTGAAGTACACGCTTTGGCTCATTAGTGCTCAACAGTATTGATTTTCTGTCTTGTTTTCTCAGTTAATTGTTCCAAACGGAGAGGGGCTGCCAAGGCTGTAGTGCTGATACGTATCCTCCTAATCGCACACCTCAGAAGAGGATGGAAGGCCCATTTTTAAGTGTAGTTGGGACACAACTCAAAACCAGACCTCTCTCTTTTGCATTTGCAAACATTTTGCAATGCAGCTTGGCGTCGGGGCCTGCCAGCATCTGCAGCAATGCTGCCAGCCAATTAGCAGGCCAATTGTCTATGCAGTGGTTGCTCAATATTGTCATATTACACCAGAGCCTAGATGGCCCTGCAATCAGAGCATCCATTTTCAACATCCTTTGCATATATTAATAATATTTTCTTCTTATAAAGTGTCCTACTATTCCTCTGTTAAATGCTGCATCAACTATTTGGCAGAGAAAAGCATTGAGAATAAAGAGAACTGTCAGTCAGTACCACATTTCTGAAAGCAAACCCATACGTGATAGATTCTTACTTAGCACCGCCACCACATTTGTGTGAAAGGAGTGCCTATCCCAGGCAGAGCTCTGTGGGATGTGCCAGGTGAGGAGATCAAACCCCTGGGACCCTGGGTCCTGTCATACTGCATACAGCACGGACAGCCCCGGCAAGGACGAAGTGGAGAAGTGGGGGAATATGTGCCTCCTTGCAAAAATCACGGGAAGCCTGGGATGTTAAAGAGCTCACAACAGCATGCAGGACCAGGCCAGAAAAAGGCTGGTGTGTGAGTTCTCCTCCAGTGAGCGGGCAGCCGGCAGGAGCAGTGGAAGTGCTCGGACACATCGCTGTGCTTTTGGTACCTCACACCAACAGCACCTCCGTGTGCATGGGCCTCGCTGCAGCTGGCGCAGGAGTGCTGCTGTTCAGAGCAGCAGTGCTATCCAGCAGGTCTGCAGGAGAGAAGCTGGAGCGTTTCTTAGCGTTTGCTCTGCGTTCATGGCCAGGGCTCACTTTGAATGTTTCCGGCTCCCTCTGAGCACAGGCAGTGCCTCTACTCCTGCCTGCCCGCCGTCCCCGCACGCTGATGCTGCTTCTCCTCACCTCCGCAGCCCCGCCTGCCCTGCCCACCAGGCAAACGCCAGCAATGGCAGCAGCACCTGCATGAGCAACTAGGCAGACTTCTGGGGCTCGTGTCAGAAAGTGCGATCTGAAAAAAAACCAAACACCCCATGAAGTGGCCACCTCATACTGATGGCACCTAAACTCCCTGAGTGTGAGAGGACCTGGGCTGCAGCCGGGCTGGGGGGGATGCCCAGGTCCTGCAGTACATCAGTGACACGGGGTCCCTAACGCCGACCCCCCCAGCTCTGCAGCGAGCAGCCCGCGGCACCGTGCCCATCTCCCAGTGGTGGGGCGAGGGGGAACAGCCCTGGCTGACCTGACGGGAGGGCTGGATGTCTCCAGGAGAAGCACGTGCCTCCCTTAGACATTAATTAAACATCGGCCCTGCACGGCACGCCACAGATAATTGCCCTTAATTTCTCATGTTTATGCAAAGGGGAAGTAATAACGCCAGTGCCTTTGTTACCTGCCAAGAGCTTCATTACTGTCACGGGATGCGGCCCCCTGCATTGGTCAGGGAGTGAGGGTGGGCGGCAAGGCCTGTGGTGTGGGCTGCCAGGGCAGGCAAGGTGGCCCCAGCTCTGCACGCCCTCCCCTTTCCTCATGGCTGTCGGGGGCCTGCGGGGGCCAACAGTGTCAAATCACCCCCATAGGAGGGCCCTGAGGTCCCCCGGGGCCAGCAGCCCTGGAAAGAAGGCAAGGCTTTGCCACCAGGCCTCTGCTCAGAGCCACCAGCGCAGGAACAGGCCATGTTTTCAGTGAGCGAGCAGAGGACTTTCTCCAAAGCATCAAAACCGAACCACCTTTGATGGTGTAGGAAAGAGTGCTGTAGGACATCCCTTTCAAGAATCCGCGCCAAGTGGACGGGAGAAGGGCTCCACACGTTCGTCCACAGTGGTGAAGATGTACGAGCATGGCTTGTACAGTGGCCCCCTTATCTCACCTGAATGCAAACACCTCACAGACATGGATCTAAGACATCAGTATTGCTCCGCACACCTCGTGCCTTCTGGGGGTCACGTAAGAAGTATAGGGTTTTGTGCACCCCAGCACATACAGAGATGAGAAGAATTCAGATTACCCACAGTTCTTAAATATTTTTCTCCATCTGTTACTCACCTTTTACACCCAACCATCCTCTCCACCCTACTAGGCATTCCTGTTGATCCCTTCCCTCCACAACAGCCCCATGCTCTCTTCCCACTCTTACCCCCAGTTCTTTGCCTCCTTTCTGTTCCCTCACCTTCTCATCCATGACAGTTCAGGTCATGACAGACATGAACAAAATGTCTGAACCTTGAATTATGCTTTGGCCATCAGAAGGGACCAGCAAACAGGAAGGCAGAAATGTTCCACAGGTACTGTTCTCAAGCTTAGTTTCTCTGCCTAAGCTAGAACGACCAGGCACTACTATACTCCTGGCTGACCTGAATGATATCTCCACTGAGGAGAGGCTACACAGGATCACATCCTGCTTGCCTGTGACCTCAGTCTACCCGAAGCTTCTCCAGCCCTTAAGAAAATGGCCTGTGCTGGAGGAAAACTACTGAGCAAGACTAAGTATCTTTTTCTTGATGGTCACCACCAACAGCCCATAATATTGCAGAGTATGCAGAGTTCACCCAACAGCAGCGGGGATATAAACAGATGCATTTTACTAATTTTGCTGTGAGTACTGAAGGGGACACACACACTTATTTTCCAAGTTAAATTTCTATAGTTCACTCCTGATGACTTCATTGAACTGAATCTCCCTGGGCTTTACAGGTCTTTTTCCTTGCTTCCTGGCTCTTACAGGACATCTGCCTCTAGACTAATTAAAATAACCACACCAGAAAAAATCATAAATACAGTCTTACCATGCCCAGACAAAGCTCTGTCTTGCCTGGTGTCCTCCTGCTATGGTAGTCAGTAGACAATGGTTAGGGAAGGGTGAAAAACAGAGCAAGCATGCAGTGATCCTTCCCTGGAGACTGTCCTGCTCCCCTCTTGTCTATGATGGCTCAGGTACTTCCTGAGCCAGAGATGCTTTCTTTGTGGTAGGACTCAGCTACCAAGGAGGTAGTTGTACTGAGTCCTGTTTCTTCCATTACTTACTCTGCACTTTGAGCAGAACAGACACTTCACCTCCATTTTAGTTTTTTAACTGTGTTCCAAAGAATGTGTTGATTTCAAACATTTTCTGAGATTTGTCCTCTTTACTTGATCTTGGTTACACTTTCAGGTGTGTATCTTTTTTTGAGAAATGTAGCTTTAGATCGACTGGAACATTTAGCAAATTTACATCAACTGGAGCTAACTGTTTTATCAAAACCTGTGTACAATTAATTGCTGATACATAGACAGTCTCTAGGTGGGGCCTGATGTAGTTGCTGTGCAGAGAACATACGTAGCTCCATCGACATCATACAGCTGAGGGTACGTGAACCACACCTGAGCAGGATGAACGGGCACTAAGCGGGGGATACGGTCCCCTTCACAACCCCTGCGGTACCTACTGCCCTGCAGTACAGTCTACAGGAACCACTGTAAGACGCCATGCACAGGCACACAGTCACTACCCGTGTCATATGTGAGCACTGCCAAATGTTCGATGCTCGATATTGCTGCTCAGGAGTTTAAAACAACTAAGATTCATTCACATTGCTAATACTGCCTAACAGTATGAGTGATTAAAAGGAAAGATGGGTAACAGATGGGTCAGCCTAAGTAAAGTACTGTCATGCAGAGAATACATTTTCACTCTATTGGGTGACTCAGTTTTTCTGGTTGTTCATGATCATTAGTGACATTACTCTCTGAACTTGATGTTTCCCATTCTATATAGGGAGGCATCTCTTTACAAGAGGGATATCTATTGTTCTTTCCATTGTTAAAATAGTTTTTTCACCAGTTGAAAAATGTGATGTTTCGCTGCAAGCTGGCTGAAAAAGAATACTTATTGAAAGGATATGTCAGAGTTTCCGTATCATTTTCCAAAAATATTTGTGTATGGTGGTGCATGCTCTGCACTTAGAGGACTTGGCAGTCTATTAGGTCTTTTTATCGTTAATGTTGAGTGTGGATAAGAGCACTTCTAAACTGTGGAGAATAGTTCTCTGCTGTCTCTGACAACCTTAAGATTACCTCAGGTAACAAGTGAATAAAGCATTCTCTCATTGTTATGAGTTCAATGACCGTTACTTATTTGCTAAGGCTGTGAGAGAGTGGCCAAAGAGGTTAAAAATACAGTGAAAGTACTCTTTAATATGATTTTTTTATTACCTTTTGTCTGAAGGTGTATCATATTATGCGTGTTAGGAGATAATTGGGTCTTACCTGCCATCAATAACAGAGCAAAAACCTCAATCACAAGGTGAAATGATACACTGAAATTGGCAGCCAGACATGTTCACTCCAGAGGGGATCCAGTATTGCAATATCTGGATGAAGAACTGGGATCTTCACGTAGCCCGTGTTTACAGCTCAGCCCAATGACTTGCTGAGATCTGTGGCTCTGATCCAGCAAAGCACATGTTTAACTCTAAGCATGTGAGTAATCCCATTCACTTCATTTGTACTACTTACACACTTCAAGATAAACAAATATTTGCGTGACTTGTTGGATGGGGCTCTTACTGAGCCAGAAGGAAAGAAAGATAGGTGATTATGCAGTTCCATGGGGGAGAATGTTTTCACATTTTTTTCTCTCGTTCCTTCCAAAGGATGCTGTATGAATGACAACCCCAGTAAACGCTCATTTAGTGTTTGTGGATACTGAGTCTCTTTTGGCTGATAGTGACAGGAGGCTTTAGGGATTGTCCCATCTGTTTTTGTTAATGTTTGCAGGGTTGTGTTTCCTTTAGTTTAATAGATGTCAAGGGTGGAAGAAGTTTTCATGGGTGCTTTTCACGGTGCTCCGTCACTCTTATCATTAAGCAAGCCCTTCTCGTGCCTTGTAAGAGTATGCTGAGCTGGTTCGTATATAATGAGGAATTTTTTTTCCATTAATACAAGTGCCTGTGTCCATATGCAATACAGCTGTAGCTGATGTGTGTGTATGTTTATGCACATAGGTATTTTGAGCTGGGAGAAGCCTCTGTTGACTGCACACTTGATCTCCCCACTGAAATGAATGACGTGAGGTGCTGTAAACCACATTATTCCCATTCTTGCAGCAGGGTGAGCTTGCCAACATTCACATTACAGGGAGACCACTTGACTCATCTCCACTTACAATGTGCACACAAAATACATTTCATGATTTTACTACAGAGTGTATGATTGCCTCCATAGGTCAACCTATCAACTTTCATAAATTCCAAAAAGACCAACACCTTCTGGGCAGCAGCCAAAATAAGGACTGCTGAGGAATCTGATATTTGTTTCATGTTTATATCAGGAGGAGTCAAGCAGTGATAGATCTTCTATCACTTCACTCAAGTTTCTTACTCTGGGTTATGGGATGAGAAGTCAGTTGCTCTAAGCAAAGCTGTGTAAACTTGTGGAAGACAGTAAAGTTAGAACATACCAGAATATACAGCATTATTAGAAATCTCCTCCTGCAATTGGTCTTTCTACTTAAAACTGAATACTCTCTCTTTTACTTATCCACCTGCTCATTTCAGGGAAAAAGAAAAATATATAAAACCAGATTTTAACATTTTTTGTATTCACTTTTGTATGATGGAGTTCATTGCAGAGGCTTGTTTGGATCTCCTGACTTCTATGTTTCTTCTGGAAAGGTTCTTTACACTCTTTGCAATTTGCAATTTACTTTTTTCTATAGATACACCATGTTTCAGTGTTTGCCCTAAAGACTAAGGAAGAGTGCAAGACAGCTATATGCTGATAATAGCTTTGCTACCTATTGCAGCTGCAGCTGGCATAATAAGAAGTGATTTCTTCTGAGGTATATATGGTAATTTTTCTCCAAGAGCTCAGTGATGTACAATTAAACTCATGATTTAATGAGACAGAGAAGGTGGTAAGAAATGTCATATCATTCCCATGAATTAGAAAGGTATAAAGCACTTCCCAATAGGCCAAGTCAAACTTATCAGATTTTAAATTAACCATCATTATACTGCAGAACTTATCACAGATTGTCCTTCCAAGACCTGTTAAAACTAAGATTTAAAAGATCACATAAATAATATCATGTGCACAGTTTTAACCCCCAAATTTGGGGCCAATAGAAGGTCTCAGATGAAGTCTAATTAGGCACATGGGCCACAAGTGAAATGCAAAACCCCAATCATTTTCAATGGAGACAAAATTCCAGTTAGAAACTCTGACACATCGGTCCTTATAACAAAACTCTCATTTTAATCACAAATTTTCTTTGATTATTCATGGTCCAGTCTAACTGTCTTCTATAACCCGGACTGTTCTTTTACTCAAACATGCGTAATTGCCTTAATCGTGCCAAGTTCTCAATTCAAGAATGTCTGGTACAGTAAGTACCACAGGCCAATCATACAGTGCATGAAAAATATTTTTACCAACTTGAAACATCTGATCAAAGGAAATTTTGCTTATAAAATGTCTTCTGTGTTAATTTAAAAATGTTTGCCTGTCTACATAGAAAGCATAATTGACATGTTAACTGCCAAAGTGGGTAAGGAGAATGGTTATAACAGGGGGTTTTTGTTATTTCATAGAAATTTGTTTGCATTACTCATACTTCAATTTCCTTTTCATTTCTTCTAACAACTCTATTAATCTATTGTTAGTCTTCAGATCTCTTAAACACTCTTTATAATGCTTTTGTTCAAAGGCAGCTCTACATCAGTCAGTATAATTCAGTTCACCCTGACCATTACCAACAACTCTGTGGACAATATTCACTTTTAGCTCTTTTCATGGCTGGATAGATACTATCATCATCTTACAGATGGAAAAACTAAGTATCTGGTATTTCTCTTTGTCTGTTTTGCTTTGCTTTAATCTACTATGTTTTCACATGTACAATCTGGGTTTTAGCTGCCAAAAAAGTAATTATTTCAGGAACAATGAGGGTTAAATAGTGAGTACTATAAGGGGAAATTTAACCTAGAGCCTTCTTCCTTGACATCCCACCAGCCTCGGCTTCTCACATAAACTGCTGCTTGTCTCCAATTATCCCAACATTACTCATCTCTGACCTGTTCCCCACCCCAGGCTCCTTCAGCAGGTAGTTTCCACCACGACCTGGGCAATTTGTGGGCTATGCAACCCTCCATGAAGGAGAGAGTGAGTCAGACAAGAAGCATCTGAGAGAAAATTAATTTTCAAGATATGGTACTTTTAAAAGGATAGATATGGGTTATCTGAATCATAGGTTATACATATAAAAATATGGCATCAAAGAAGATCCCTTAACAAACATTCTCTCCACCTCTGCTTGCATGCGTTATCTGACTGAGAAGTAAATTAAGTTGCAGCAGCAGGAACAAGCAAGAGAGCTGTTAGTACAACACTGAGCACCTCTGAATCACGATGAGCCGAAACCCCTGAGGACCACCGCAGTGTAAATGCTCAACAGCAACAGGAAAAATTCCAGATCAGATGTGCTGTGTTTCCCTTTTCAGAGTCTACATAGATCTTCAACAGGCTCTTAAGATCCCTGGGCTAACAAATTCCCTGGACCAGATCTGTAGTTAGTGTAATGTGGATCAGCTTTACTCATGTTAATGGAGATTAGGCACATATGAATAATCAGGCCTCCTAGGTTACTTATTCCATTTCCTTGCCATTGCTTGTAACCTTGCCATCCAATCACCGACATAAGCTTATCACAATCCATTTTAAAAGTACTTACCTCATTTGAGAGAATATTCCAATACTTTAAAGAAACTGGATTTTTTTTTTTCTTTTCTTTTACAAATTTCCACTATCTCAATTCTTCCCTTCTGAGAGATCCCATACGTGCAGATTATGGTTTCTTAAAATGTTTTCCAACTACTTTCCTTTTTTTTTTAATTTAGGAAACATTATCCCTAGCCCTTTAATTAACCACACTGCCCATCTGCTCCGAGCTCTCATCAAATAACACCATTCTCACGGCTGTGCTCTTCATCTAGTGTTCAGAGCTATCACACTATCTGGTCTCCCCGATAGCCAACCTTCTGTTCCAGGCCAAGGAATCATCTCTGCTTCCATTCCCATGACCATGTTACTCGCAGGCGCTTTGCTATTAAAAGCCTGCTTTCTATATCAAATGATTATTTTGATCATTAGCACAGTCAGGATGCAGCCTGGTTCTGAGGACTCTCCTGAGAAGCAGAGACAGGCAATATCAATGTAATAATAGCTGCGAGTCAGTAGATGGCTCTATTACAAGCCATTGCGACAGTTTTTGGGTCTGTATAGCGGGGGTGAGATCTTGCAGTTCTGCATCTTCCTTTTTGGAATCTGGGTTCATACCCAAATCAGTTTCTTCTCTGCATGTGTTAGCTGTAGATAAACTGTCCAAAAAATAGAGCCCATCAAATCCAAACCAAATCCAATATGCCAAAACATGACAATCCCCATATACTTTTAAGTCAAATGCTAAGAGAAAGTTCTGTGGCACCCCTGATTATTTGGTCCTCAGGATGACAAAATTAAAAGTAATTACCTCCAGCTTCCCTCAGTTTGTCCTTGCTGATGTTGCCTAGAGTTTGAAGGTGTTCAGAGAGGCCACAGCTTTTTAGTATCAAACTGGAGCCACTGATCTGTCTTTGTTGTATAATAACGTTTAACTGCACTTAACCATAAGAATGGCCATACTGGATTAGATCCATGGTCCATATAGTCCAGTATACTGTTTCCAACAGTGACCAACAGCGAATGCTAAGGAGGACTATAGGAACATGTCAGGTAACTATGAGATCCCCTGGGTATGCCAGCCTTTCCCTGCCATCTTTGGATGACATCCCTAAGTCCTGGATTGGAAGAGCGAGTGAACAGGAAGGCTCTGCTCCCCTTCTTTCTGTAGCTCATCATTTAAGAGACTGCTGTTGCATTTTCTGCAGTCCATATACTCTCCGTCCATGTCCATGTTGCAGGTTCAGTATTATGTCTAGAGATATACCCTGGCCAGGCAACTCACATCCTCACTTCACACAGCTCAGTAATCAGGATATGCTACAGCCTTGCCAGGAGGCTGAGGGGAACTGTGGTGCAGTTCATGACGTGTCTTATGAACCCATTCCTGCCAGCACTACTGCACTGTCTAGCCCTAATAATGGGTTTTTCTCATTTTCTGTCTCAAGCACTTGTTCAATTCAATTTTGGCCAATCAGCAAGAGCAACTTTCACCACAAGCTGGAACCAGGTCTTAGACTATATTTCTTTTTAGGCCCAAATGACATTTAGTGCCATTAAAAGGTAATGGTAGTTCAGGGAGTTCCCGCTGAGTAATCATGGTCATCAGGCACTCGGCTGTCTCTTGTACCTTTGGAAATGTCTCACTAATAGCAACATAGGGAAGGAAGGAAGAGAGTTCCCTGCGGACCCTGACGCATCGCTAATTCAAATACGATTAAGTCTGCCTGTCCATCAGAGCCCTGTTCCCTGCACTGCATCCTTCTCGCTCCTCTGGTTTTGCCTGCTCCTTCCCTTCTTCAGGTTTCTGCCTGACTCTGCTCCCGGCTGTGGTTCTGTCCTTTGAGACACATGCATCTTTCCTACCTCAAGCCCTCTGGATTTCTTTCCATGGTGTATTGATAAATTACCCACCCACTATCCTAGATCTGCCTTTAGCAAGAGAAATAGTTAAGTCCGCAGAGCTAATCTTCTGCATGATAAAAACCATATCCAGAAAGATACGGTTACTTCAAAATCGCTCCGTGAAGTGGTCAAACTAATACTTAAATATCTGGAAGGAGGGGACACTGGGCACGTTGTATGTGTTTCAGTTCTTGTCATTTACATGGGAAACGCAAAAGCTGGCAAGAGACCTTCATTAAAAACTGGTTCAGCTCCTCTGGCTGTTTTGTTACGTGGACAGGACCCGTGAGGCTTTGTGCTGAACTGCTATAAACAGGAAGTGTTAACAATAGCTCTGAGACAAGAAGGCTCCCCCGAAAGTCCGTGGCCCAGATCTTTGGCTGGTGCTAATCAGAGTCATTCAACTGGGTTTCAGGGAACTGCATTGATTACATCAAAACTAGCCCCAGCTCACATGTCTCTCGTGGAAAGAACAAGTGAGAGCAATAGAAGATGGTTGGGAAGCATTTTATTGTCCAGCTGAATGTTTCTCATAGGTCAGAAAGGAGCTTGCTCTCCAACGTCTTTTCAATCCACACAGTAAATATCCGCTGTTTTGCTGGTATTTTTGGATCACCCAGAGGAGATGCTAGCCTGGTGCATCCTCTGAAAGGCTGGATCACCCAAATAATCATTTCACCACTGGAAAATTATTCTCTTCTGTGGTAGTTCCCAAGCAACATCTGATTCATAGTCTGCAAAACAAACCAAAGTAGCCTGGTACCCATGGACAGCTTTGAATAGGAGTATGAGTGCAAAAGTGCCAGGCAGAAAAAACCCTAATTACTAAAGTAAGTAAATAAACATACATTTCCACTTCCCATGTGTCACCTTGCTCAGCTCAGCCACCACTTCTCCCCGCATCTTCATTTTATCCTTCGTCTACTTGTCTTGGAGGCAAAGGATTTTTTTTCTTTAGGTAGGTGCTGGTACCTACCACAGACTGGCTCAGGCTCTTGGCTGCCCTTAGGTGCCGCTACAGCACAAGTAAATACATCTGTGTTTAGCCTGGTCTTCCTCATGTGTGAAACGTAGCCTTTGCACAAGCTGGCATGCACGTTAGAGTTACGGGTGGAAGGCACTGAGTTCATCACAATTAACCAAACAAGAGTCATAAAACTCTCACAGCTCCCCATGGAACAGGCTGCCGTTTTGGGGTTCCAAATTGTTAAATTCAAGTCCCTCCATATTCCCAAGCCTGATCATTGCCAAGTTATTCCTTTACTAGGTGCTTCTTCCATACTTAACACATTTTGATCATCTCTTCTTCCTAGAAGTGGGCCCTCCCAGTTCAGCTGTCCTGTTCCTTGTGTGGACAGCCTCATAGACATCCAGTTGCTTGATCAAACACTCCCCTACCTCCAGCCTTGCAGGCGTTATGGGTTACAGCTTATTCCTTGAGAGAAGTGCCAAAGCGCAGAATACTCCAGACTTTGCAAAGCGTGCTAAAAGTAGTCATCCTTTGTTCTCACCAGGGCAAGAAACACACAGATTGAGGCGAAATGGTAGAAGAGCAGCATGGAGCACAATACTGAGGTTCACCACTCTTGAGCATTCTGTAGGTTTCGGTCAGTGAACCTGAGATGGCCCTCACTGCAGCTCATGGCTTCTCCCATGGATCAGGGGATCTCAATTTCTCCATCCTATGCAGCCAGCTTCTCTGATCTTCACCTGTGAAAATAGCTCCTTTGCTATAAAAGCTTGCCCTCCTGTTTCTCTCTTTTGCCCCAGTTTCCTCTCCCTCTTTACATTTTTTAAGGTGAGAACATCCTGGTTTCTTTGTTTTCCCATCTGAGGATTCTTCCTTTCTCTTCAGACCACAGAGTTTCAGATCCCAGGCCAGATTCATCCTCAGAAACTCGGGTGTTCAAGCAGAGCCCAGAATAACAGCTTATTTTCCTTGCTGTGTAGCATTTTTGCAGTGATATGGGCAGGAAGAGTGAAAGTGTCTCAAGGATACTTCCAGGCTGCAACACGCTCAACCGCAACATTCAGTGATGCAGCAATTTCCTGAAAATAACCCAAATTCATGCAGAGCATCTCCACAGCACTCCAGTGACTAAATTAATGAGGTTAAACCAGAACAAAACTCCGTCCCTGGGATAGGCAGTGACTTGCCCACAGCACCGGAAAGAACAGAGCTAGATTTGTTTTGTGCCCAAGGATATGCAATTTCTGCCCTTGAAATCATTTCCTAGAAGGAAAGAGATAAATTAGAGGCTCTGCTTTCCTCTCACGATGGGAAAAATTTCTGCTCTTGTTTTGGCTGAGGCACACTTGTGAGCTAGATCAAAGTTGTTTACGTGGGCATCTCCTGCTCACCTGTAGAACCACTCTAGGTCGTAGGTGCTGCCAGCCAGGACCAGGCCAGGGGACAACCTCGGCAGCAGCAGTGGCCAGACTTGGACACATCAGTACGTAAGACCCTGCCAGACATGTATGGCTTGCTCTTTTTCTACCTGTTCAGTCGTCTGGGTTTATCCCCATGGAACTGATGCCAGAACTAAGGCAATGGGACCTGTGGGTGCGGAAGGAGCCTCTCTAGGGATCCAAGTACAAAGTCTTGGTGCCTGATGTTGTGCATCCAACTCTGTAAACTGTGGCCAAAGTAGTTTAACTAGGCTGGGTAAGGGCTTGCTTCTCATATTGCTTCCTGTGCTTTTGTGCATTGTTACTTCTAAAGATATTCAAAACATCTAAAGGAGGCTGAAGCAATTACATTGCAACTAAAATAAAGTCCTAATTTTGTAATCCACTTCCCCCCTCACCCACACAGAAAAAATCCACAATGAAATATAGTGCATGAGAAAATACAGAATATTCCACCCACCCTTCAACAGTGCGTGTATGAGCACAGCCCTATCACAGCCAGCACCAGGCTAGAGCGCTTTTCATTAACTCGGAATATATATGGGCAGAAGCTTGATAAGCAAATAGCAGTGTTCCCAGCACACCAGCCAAGCCCTATGAAAACTAAAAACAATAAATTTATTGAAAGCTTTTTTAAAATAGGAGGAAATTATTACTCATTTGAATTCTGTTCATGTTAAGGTCAATGGTCTTTTTTTCAGATTCTGATTGTTAATATTAGATGAAAGGACATTTCCTTTACATTGTATTTATGAACTCTAATGGCACAAGGAGGATAACAGCCACATACATTGCACACCAGAAACATTTCTGAATTTTGCATTGTTTAAGAATTGGTTCATTACTCATTTTCCTTTGACCTTTAAGTTAAAGCCAGGGTTATTTAAATACATTGGGCCTGATTCTGGTCTGGGATGCAAAAAGTAACGATACTTTATTTTTACATTCTAGAAGTTCATCGTGTGTGGGAATACATGGTTTGCATTCAGTCAATGCAACTTAGACTATTCACATGGATAAGACAACGGTTTGGAAAACACTGGTCTGAGGGGATTCAGTTCTCTCACATTCCGTGTGATGGAGACAAAATTTCCAACGGGTTGTAAGATGGGACCAGAGCTTCTGTATCTTCTGTTGAGTTTAACAGAACAATCCCTGTTTATGCCCTAAGGTTGAGCACCACAGCATTCAGCTGCATGTGCCTAGCTTTGCATGCTAACAAATACCTGCACTGCATAATTTTGTGGGTATTCAGAAGAAAATTTTTGATTGCTCAGGTGAGAGCTTTCAAAACGTTGCACGAGCATGAAATTATGGTCTTAGATTTGCTGCGGCTTTCTGCTAACAGCAAACGTAATTTGACAAGTGAAGGTAGCCCCAGAGCCTTTTGTGTGGTCTGTATCATGGAACAATTATCCACAAAACAATATACTCGGGGCGACGTTTCCATTGCCAAAGAAATTGCCACCTTTCACACTGCTGGTGTTACTGTCGTTTCATATCCTCATTAATGATGGTCAAAAGCTTCCTGTTCAAGTGGAGGAAAAAAGAAGCAAACCCCTCAGATTTGCCTGTGCCCAGGTACTGGATATTGCTCAAAATACTTCGTTGCACTAGGTGATTGCTAACGGGGACCGAAGGGTTATAAACGGTGTCAAACCTTCACTCAGCTGTGGAGTCATTTCAGATTTACCCTGGTGCCTGTGAGAACAGGGCTTGGCTGTGGGTATTCCCAAATGCTCCCTCCCTTTGCATCAGCTGCCAACGCTGTATCTTTGTCAGCGAGATAATCCAACCGTGTGCTTCGCTCCAACATTGCCGTCAGCTCTGCAACTTCCACAAAACACCTGTGAGTGGTAGCTTCCTACGTGAGGCTGTGCCCATCTTTCCTTGGGAACCCAGCGCACGCCCTCCGGACTGGGGAAGGGTAGAGGGGTGGCCAAGGCCTTGGGGCTAGCAGTCCCTGCTTCAGCCCCTTGCTGGTGCTTAGCTCTGCCCTCCGCCCCATGCTCGTGGCAGTTGCACTGGTCGCTCCAGCAGTGGTTGTGCTTCTTGTCTTCAGGACAAGGGGCAACGGGCACAAACTGGAACACAGGAAGTTCCGTCTAAATATGAGGAAAAACTTCTTCACTGTGAGGGTGACAGAGCCCTGGCACAGGCTGCCCAGGGAGTGTGTGGAGTCTCCTTCTCTGGAGATATTCAAACCCCGCCTGGACGCAGCCCTGTGCAACCTGCTCTGGGTGACCCTGCTCTAGCAGGGGGGTTGGACTAGATGATCTCCAGAGGTCCCTTCCAACCCCTACCATGCTGTGATTCTGTGATTCACCTGGCTGCTGAGACATTGCTTTCATTTTTCTGGTGAGAGTGATACCTCTTCCTCCTGAAGGCACAGTAGCCTGCAAGCAGCATGGCTGCAACTCTATGAGAGTCCAACTCCTTGTCCCTCTGTCCTTTCCTTGTACTGACAGGATAAATTGTGGCCTTCTCTTGCCACGGAGGGCAAGCTATAGCCTGGCAGCACGTCCTCATGTACACACACCTCCATCAGAGCCTTTGCGGTTCTGATGAAAATGGAGAGTATTTTGACATTCGTGAGTGGTTTGGAAAGATTTAGAAGTTTCAGAAACATACTCCAGCATAACTGATACCAACACAGTAGCAGTTCAGTCTATATCCTCCCACAGTATTTGTTAAAGGCTTCTAGAAAACACATGAAATTAGTAAAGGCATTTTCGGGTTTGATACAAAAACCTTTTCTGTTCTCAGATTCCGAGTTCAGCAATAAACTCTATGTTTGAGAAACCTTAAAATATGGAAAAACCCTAATTATCAGCACTCTAACAAAATGAGACCGACGGCCTTCCCCTTTCATTTTCTAATCCCCTCTGCTCACACATGATGTACCACAGTAAAGCTGCAACGCAGTTTTTTGAACAATTCTAGTTTGTGAAGAACTTCCATTAAAGTTTTAATCTCAAGTAAAGATTTAGGACCTCATTCAGACTTCAGTTTTTTGGCCTAAAGAAAACATGGGCTGATACACTATTAGCAATGCCCTGGACACTCATGGCTCATTTCAAGCTAGCAATACTATAGCCGTTGTGGTAAACAGTCATAGATTTTGTTTATGTTAAAATTTGCAGAAAAGGCATTTGGGGGATGCTTTGCAGCCGTTTGAAACAGGGCAAAGAACACTATTTTTCCTGTTAGCCTTCTAAACTCACATATCTAAGGGCAGCTTAAAGTGAAAGACATAGTGAGGGTGTCATGAGGCCGCCTCTGCTCCAAAATAACAATACTACACAAATAGTTCAACTATTGAATAGGGTTGGGTAATCCTTTGTACTTTCAGTATTTCACCATCTGCCGTGTCTAAAAAGAAGTACATGTAGCCAGGAGCACTGTGAAAGATAGGCAGGCGAGGGATCATGACCCCTGCTTTTGACCTTGATGCTGAGAACTCACATCTCAAAAGAGATCTAGGACTGCAAACCTGTCACTTGTCCTGCCCTTCAGAGGTAGACAATTGGCAGGGCACAGATTCATCTCTGTAAAAATGAGAAACTGTTGTGGGGGGCTTAAGCGGGGGGAACACCAGAGAACAACAACTGCATTTCGAAGTACCCAACGTATTCCTCTCAACCCTATCAGCATTTCCCTCCTCTCATTTCCATACTGAAGGCAGATAGAAAGCTGTGAAAGATGTTCAAGATGTGGCATCCACTTGGAAACTTCCCAGGCAGTTGTACTAACATGTTTTTAAAGACTGCCTGTAGGTCTTTCATCTGGATTAGCTGCACATTCTTTCCTTGACTCTTTTTTTGTACTGAAGAGCTCACTCGCTTTTATCCGCTGCAGGACAAAGTTCCCCTTAAATCCCCACCTTAGTTCTAACTAATTTACACAATAGAAGAGGCTTGCTTACCACCGCTTTTGCATCTGTATTTACACACGAGGGGCACCTGGATCCAAGTGAAGCTTCTTTTGGGGATCGACTTCCCTTTGCAAATCAGGAGTACATTCCAGAGCTTCACTCACTTTAAGTTCACACCAAATATGCAAGTTCAGCTAGCTTATTCATGGGAGTAAGGCAAGCAAGAGCTGGCCTCCTACTTGACTTCACATATGAGCAAGGTCTGTCTTTTTTTTTTTTTTTCTTTTCCTTTTTTAAGTGCTAGAACAAGTAAGCAAAACCAGAGGTTTCTGCTTTCAAAGAAAGGACTGGTGAATACATCACACTGATCTTGTTGTCCTGGGCTACTTCTCTTTCATTAGGTTGGTTTTTTATTATTGAAGAGGAAAATAACATAGATGGAAAAAAATTCAGGAAGATCTATGCCAGACACATAAACTGAGGTGTTCATGTTTTGCAAATTGTTTCTTCTCCTGTCTGCTTGTTGATAATGAAGTTTTTGACACTGAGCCACAGAAAAAAAAAAAAGTTGCCTGCCTTGGCCAACCTATTGAAACAAATCATCTCCTCTTTCCAGCCTGTTTCCATTCCCCTCATTAATCCTTCTTTCCTGCCCAGCTTAACTCTCCCATCCTGTTATCTTTGCTTGGTGATGTTTCACCCAAGACAAGGGTGATGCCTACCATAATAAATTCCTCCAAGAGACCTGGCAAAAAGAGAACATGACAAGAATCTGCAGGTAGACAGAAACCTGAATGGCTGGCCTTAAGCTATATTGATATTTCTGTAGTGATATATAAAGGAACTGCACTAAAAAGCTAGGCCTTTGGCTCAGTAGGGCCAGTTACTTGGTTTTAGATGTGGCTGCTAATTAGTCTTTCAAAGGAAGATGAAAACTGAGCCCCAGTGTAATGCTACACAGAGGAAATTTTTCCTCGACCTTACAAAATCAGCAAGATATGTCATGCTTATTCTGGTATTGTCTTAATCCAAATACCTACAAATGCTATCAATCAACATCAAATAACTGAGTCCTACTCAAAATCCAGGTCAACAAATCTGTGTATGAGACTATGTAATTGTGTCATTGGTAATGATATGTTGCCCTTTAAAAATCTGAGTTTTCCTTCATTTTGGAAAGGTTGAAATAAATGATCTGATTGTCTTTGACCCAGCAAAGGGAAATGAAATAAGAACAGCTGGGTAGGTCAAGAAGGAGATGAGTCATGTTACAGTCAACTCATCAGGAAGGGCCAGAGATCTGGACTACAGGAATTAGGACAGCTGAGTGGGAGTAAAGCAATTGCAAGTGTATTAGACTCTTATCCAAATCCCTTAAAATGGGCTTTGGTTCTCGCAAAGACGGGGCCAAATAGAAGTCAGGAGAAAACTGGCAATATTTTGTTGGAAATATTTGACAAAAGTGGAAAAGAAATTGCTTTTAACATAATGTTCAGTGGAAAATGTCAATCCTTTATTTAAAAATATGGGCTGCTGTCTGAAAACCTGGAAGGTTTTAGCAGAAGAATTGTTGCAGCAAAATCCAAAGTAATTGAGGTGAAAACAACAATCTATCAGAAATGTTGTCAAAAGATTTCTTACCCTGACTTGATGCAAACTTTTTGGATTTTTTATTCCTGAAGTATATTATACAGACCCAAATCAATACACTGAAATACTGGCAAGCATTATGAACAATACATATGCTTTCATTTAACTGTTAATGGTATTAATGCTAGAAATAGCAAACTGTGCTTTTTTACATGTATCTGATTACTTCCACTTACAAATATGGATTTGCTTTAATAGTGATCTTCTAGAACAGGACACACCCTTGAATGCTTCACACTTTTCCCCCTATAAATCATGTGTAAACTCCTTCCCCTGGCCAAAATCATCTCTCTGCAACACTGCTCCTGCTCACTTCCACCATTTCTGCTCCTTACCCACTCACTTGATGCTCCAGTGTCCACAAGTAATGTCCTAGGGACATCTCAAACCAAAACAAAGCAACTGTGGGTGAGTGAAAAAAGCTCTGAGTCCACAGGAGCTCAGATAACGCTCTAAATACAAAGGTGCAGCATGTCAGTGGAATAGCTGAAAACTCTCTTCAGGTCAATGAAGATCAGGTAAAATTGGAGGCAAGCAAAGGCAGGCAAACAGTCTTTGGATTAAGCACATGGGTTTTTTGCTCCATGATTTTGCCTCAGGTTCATTTTGAAGTTTATACGGTTTTTTAATTATAGCTCCAGTGTTTGAGGTTTTATTGGGACTTTTGGGGTTTCTTTTTTTTCTGGGTAAAAAGAATATCGAAATATGATAAATGGTCAGACAAACTGGCAGGAAATATTTCCTGAAACCAAGAGAAACAAAGATGAAGATGAAAGTACCAGCAACTCACATTGCCCTTACTAGTCACTCCAGTGCTGAGGGCAATTGTTTTTTCATGAGGAACAAGAAGGAATGCATGTGCAACAGCAACATCTCCAAAGGAGCAAGGACTAGCACTGTATTGCCCAGTACATGAACTCCCATCAGCTCACTGCTAAATAGCTGCATGGTGGGATGTCTTTAAGTATCACAAAACTTCAAGAGAGCAATGAGTGCTTCAGATCATTGACTGTTGTGGAGTCTCCGTCCTTGGAGATACTCCAGACTCAGCTGGATGTGACCCTGAGCAACCTGATCTAACTTTGAAGTTGCATCTGACTTTGAAGTTGACTCTGCTGCGAGTGGGCGTTGGACCAGGTGACACTGAGGGGTCCCTTCCAGCCTAAGTTGTTCTATGATTCTCTCTAAAGCTGCTCAAATTAGTTACTCGTATAGCTAGCGTGACATAAAGACAGACAGTGATAATGCTTTCGTACAGAAGCTAGAGGCAGCAACACGAGTAATGTCTCCCTTTCCAAAGGTGAAGACAAGATGTGAGAGTTGCTAAAGTCATGATGATCTAACGATATAAACAAGGCAGTTGTTTGGAAGGTGAGATAGTATCTTTTTATTAAACCAGCTGATAAGGGTGGAAAAACAAAGATAACGTTTGGGGCATGTAAGCCTTTTTCAGGTCTGCTTTTTTCATGTCAGGTCATCTTTAGTTGATCTTGGAAATAATCATAATTACTGCAGTGCTAAACTATGGAGAGATGGTGGCTCTATGCATATAATTACTCAAGAAAATGAAGAATGTGAGATTAAGCTTTAAAATGTGTATTAAGGAGACGCGCAGCCTGAAGCAAAAGGAGCATTGAGTTTGTTTTGAACTAAAATACAGTGTAAAGGTAAATTCTACAAGTAGGATTTCAAAAGTCATTTTAATTTACAGGTTTATGTTTAATTTCCTTGGGATATGCCGGTTTGCACAGACTGTAAAACTGCTGCTCAGTTCACTGGAAATGGTGGTGTCTGCTGAAGAGAAGCCCTTGTCTGGGGCAGCAGAGGACATTGCAGGTCAGAAGTAAAAAAGTTCTTTGCTAGTAGTGATGGCCTTCAAAGAGCTTCCTAGACCTGTGCTTACCTCGTGCCAGCCCTGTGAATCACTCTTTTACACAAGCAATAAATGTATCCAGGTTATACATACTTAAAGCAAGAGGCCAGGCTTTTTACCTTGGTTTTTTAGAGATGTCTTATTTCTTCAACTGTTCAACATTAAGACGTCTCCCAGGTGCTGTGTGGCAGCTGCATGTATCCTGCATTCAGAGAGCTGTCTGACCATGTCAGGGCTGGTCTGCACCTTGGACAAATCCGAACCTCCTATATTTTTGCCCTTAGATTACCCTCGAGATTATTTGTTAAAAAGTCCCTGCTATTCAGCAGCAGAATGAGTTATTTTTTTAGAGTCTGAGGGGAACCCCCAAAGCCTCCTTTCCTCTGGTTTCTGACTGTCTCCGACTCCACACAGCTCAGCACCCCTCTTCTGCTGCCTCTCACTCTGTGTGGATTAACTAAGGGTGAAGTTATCTTGGCGGGGGGATGTGGGGGGGCCTCTTGGGACTTGTTTCCAAGTGCTGGTATTTTTAAAGGACCCAAGGTTATATGAGAGGTGGACTATACATGTCCAAAAAAAGGTAGCAATGCTGAGAAATGTCACAATGTGCTGTCTGGAAAAGGCACAAAGGACCCACATCCAAAGCCCACCGAATCAATGGAAGGATGTGCAACAACCTAATCTGATGAAGCACGGGGCAATGAGATGCTCAGAAGCTGAAGCCTTTGATACATGAGCCCCGTAGCAAAGATTCCCCGAATGCCACAAAGGTGAATTGAGGTTAGCAGGGAGCAGATAAACACAGGAGGGCGCAGACTTCCATCCACCTGATGAGGGAGCACAGTTTGCTTTCATCTAAGTGGGGCCCTGTGTTTTCTAAACATCTCAGGTGCTGCATTCTTGTTTTGGTTTGGTTTTCATTATTAAAAACGCAGCAAAGGAAACTCCCAGCAGAAAAGAAGCGGGAGGGAGAGCTGCTCCCACATTTTCACCTCTAGGTGGATTGCTTGACCCTGCCCACAGCCCCACCTCGAGTGACTAACAAAAACATAAATCCCTGTGGGACACGGGAAGATACTGTTTTTATGTACCAGCAGAGCATGCCTCAGGAAAAGGTATGAAATCATCACCAGGGAATCTCAGTATTTGTATGCAACTCCAAAGTAATCACCATCTTCTGTTTATTGCCTTGGTAAAACCTTTTATTTCTTGGGTGCTGCATATTTGAGTTCCTACCTATCGCAGACAAAACAGACATTTTGTTCTTCTTGCAGCTGCATCCTGTATACTCAGAGGTGCCCCGTGCTCTCTCAGATTTTCCCTTCTTTTCTCTTTATTGGCATCATTTTCCTCATTGAAGAACTATAGCAACATTTTGTTTGTGCAGGAAACAATGACATATACCAGAGCTACCATGAACATCCTGTTATCCGTAAGCAACGCTCCTTTTGCTTATTTTTCACAAAGAATATTTCAAAATTTCCAGACCAAAATGGCTTGAAAACTCATTAGTTAACATGAAGCTGTCCAGCCTTAACCACGCCTGATATTTCTCTGAGTACAATAAGGCTTTGAAATCCAGCCCCAGCGAATGTCTACAGGGCATCAAGGGCCCTGTAGGGAAGGAGGAAAGTTCCCCATAACTCACAGCTCATGCTTTAGGCAGGGACACCTGTACCAGGTGCCCTGCCGGGAGAGCAGAGGCCAGTTAGGCAGCAGAAACCACTCCATTCCCTGTGTACATCTATATTACATGCATAGTTTTTTCAGTGATGCACCAGGTTCAGCATATTTTCTGCAAAGCAACAGCTGACAGAGAACACCTTTTTAACACCTACACAGACTCCAAATCTTTAAAAATATGGTCTTTTCAGTATGAGATGAGAAACAGTGTCTTAACTGGTGTATGACTTGTGCCTAGTTCTTGTGACTATCAGTCCTTGGGTGTCAAGGCAAGAAGCACGCAGGTTAGGAAGACATGTCCATGTCCAGACCCTACAGACACCCTCAGTCCGGGCACCGGCAGATTAACTGAGTTGAGGACGTTACCGGGAGAGTATCCGTTCCTGGGAGCTGCCCAGGGCAGACCTGAGCAGGGGTCAGCACAAAACACAATCGACCTGAGAGGTTTACTTGAGCAACAAACCCTAGTCTTTCTTATCACAAGCAAGCGTCGCCCCAGACAGTGCTTTAAAAAACTCGGATCCAACTGTGTGGCTAGTGCCTCCTGACCAGCCTAGGTACAGTCCATCCGCACATGGGCTTGCGCACACCGCTGTCACGACTCAAGCTGTCCAAGAATTTTGTTGATGAATTTCTGCGTGCCAACTCAAAACAAGCCGGTGGCTGGGTGCAGATGATGGGTGCATTTGCTCAGACTACAGCACTCGGGGTGACTCGGATTGCACTTTCAGCAGCGTGCTGTGATGGGAATACTGTAAAACACTTTGGCAAACGTGTGTGCACACAGTGTGAATGTTATAACCACCAAATGTGTTCTGGGTCCCTGTGACTAGCCAGAGCTCTAAGATTTCAGCAGGGATTGAATTCTGTAGCCTGTCCCAGGGAAATGTGAGAAAGTCATCCTTGGTAAAATTCCTTAGACCTTGGGGTGAACTGAGACCTGTGTAAGTATTGATCCCAGGTAATTATTCTATAGGATTTTGCTAGAAGAAGGTAAGGAGATTTGATACTTGAGCTCTCTAGGGCTAAGGAGAGCTGGGTTTAATGCCCAGTCTTCCACAGACCCTGTCTCATGGGTCACATAGACTGGCTGGGGACTGCTGGGTGACAGACACCATCTCTTCTCTGGTTATACCCCGGGAGACTGGCGGGAATTACACAACATCCCCCGTCTGCCCGTCCCCTTATTCTTCTCCTCCATCCTCCACCTCTCCAGTCCAGCGCTTGCTGTCTGCAGCCCGCAGTCCCAGGAGCTGTGGTGCAGCCTGCGTACTTCACGGCTGTACTCCTGGACGTGCTCCTGGTTTTAGGTGGCATGGCTGCAAAATGCTGCTCTACCAAATTCACGTCGCTTGCAGTCTCCCTCTCCGGCTGTGCCTTTTCCAAGGCACAAAGATAGGTTTGTTCACACTGCGCTAGCTACCATGATTTTAAAAAATCACACCTTTTGCCTTGTGCTGGGAAATCTGTGGGCGTTGGAGCAATATATATATATACACACATACACACATATGTCTGTGTATATGTATGTTATATATATTCCGCATATCTATGTGTATATATATCTGTATCTACTTACATGTATGTGTATACGTATAGCTTAAGCCTTATCTGTAGAAGCAGGCTAATACGCCCCTTTTTTTGAAAAACAAACATTTATTGCTGACTTGTCAGGCATATTCCTTTTTGTTGTTTTTTTAACTTGGCCAGTTCTTAGAGTACAATAGTACATTGGCCATCTGTGCAGAGGAGAAGAGGGGTTTAATGAATAGACAAAGCAGGGAATGATTGACTGATTGGGACTGCTTCCCAGTCTCATTCATACCAGCCATACAATGGAATCACTCCCCATTTACACCGCCAGAAGTGAAAGGAGAATCACGTCTGTTTTGAGTTCATTCCTCAGAAGCTCGGATCATCCTCCTGGGCAAAAGACTTTAAAGCACGTGCTGCTGAAGCCAGGCTATCTAGTTTATTCAGAACATGCCCAAGCCTTTTATACGTGATAGTAAAATTAGCTTCTCCTCGGCCCCTCTGATGGTGTCACGCAGCAGACGTGGCCTTTGTATAGGGCTAGGACAGTTTGTGTCCGGACAAACTTGTTTATGCAACCCAGTATGCCCCTTCCTTTTTTTGTCCCCATGTATAATGACAAAGTTCTAGGCACGTGGGCAGATCACTTTCTTTCCCCTTTTGTCAGAGTACAAATTTACAACAGCCTGTTTGCATACCGTGCGCTGGATTTTAATCAAGTTCACTGTAAGGAGAGATAATAAAAATGAGAACCATGATTACTTCACAGTTGATTTCATTTGAATAAAGAGCCGCTCAATGACAGATGGTTTCTAGAGCTGCTCTATATGTGAGCTGCCATGATGTTGAATAGTAAGAAGCACAAGGAAGTATGCTGCTGTGGTCTTCGGGTCCTTACTTTGTCTTATCTATATTCATGTTTTATTCAGAGAGGAAATTAGATTCCACACCATTTTTTATTCAGAAGAGAAGGTTGGAAAGGGATAATACACAGTATGCAAACCTGCCAGCTTCTCTCGGATCAGGTCCACATCCCTCTACTCTGCCAATATAGCTTTAACAGTATTCTCCACCAGCAAAACGCCTTATTGTGAATGCAGCTTATATCAGGAAAACTGCGCTTTTGGCAGCGTGACTTGTTTCACCTCCACCCTCAGCCCAGAGGCAACTGTGTTATCCCAGAAAAGCAAAGCGAGGGTTTTTGTTTGTAAGACCTGTGCGAGGAAGGGACATCTCTATGCACTGCCTGATGCGGCTGTACCAGCAACTCTTTGCAGCGCAGACATGAGCTGTGAGTCTGCTTCCACTGGCTTTGCATGTGGTTACTTCTGTTGGTTACTTTTGCCATATCGATATGCTACAGTATTACACAAAATAGCTGAGGACTTTGTTCTCAGAGTTTCGTTCTGTGGAAGCAATGCCTTTCTGACATATATTGAGGGAGTATATAACCTGTCCAAAACAAAGATTGATGCTTGCAAACTCTTCCTTGCCTGCAAACCAGATATCTGATGGTCACAACTATCATTTCTTACCTCATCTTGCAACATCTTGGTGACGTACCATTGTTGGAATGAGTCGTTTTTCATCAGCAACTTAGAGTAATTTTTTTCTTCTTAAACAGAATATTGTTTGTCCTCTTCCACCTTTTCTGATCTCTCCCTGACTGCATCCTTACCTGATCCCAGCTGCATTATTCTGATTGACTCTCTTCTGAGCTGCAATGAAAAATCATTGACTTGATGAATTAAAATGCTAGGCTTGCTTTGCATTTGGAACGAGTTTTCCAGAAAAGGCGAAAATCTGCAATTTCTGAGCATCCAATTAACAGTTAGGAAGGTCAAAATTCGTAGGGAGAAGGAATAGCTTTTATTAGATCAGCTGTTGTGCTTAGAAGGGTTAGACAAGATTTTAAGCACGCCACTGAACTTCAGTTCAGAAAGTACCAATCTTCAAAACTAGGTACAGGTTGAAAACTATTGCTCTGAATTCAGTTAATACAGCAGGAAGCAATATCGCTTGAGACGAAAGGTAGTTGGTGCCTGTGGCTTGCTGGTGTCAGAAGGGATTGCTAGTAAAAGTGGAGTCCAGAAGGGCATTAGCCCGTGCAGATAAGAGGGAAAGAGATAGGTAATTTATCACCTGAGGAACAGAGGTATTTGCTGAGAATAGTTACTGAGGGATTAGAACACACCATTAAACCACTGTCTTTATTGTATCCATAAATTTTGCATCCAATAATGATTAAAACCAAGAGGTAAATATTTCAGCTCCTCGGGCCTCATTAATGGGAGTCTTTCCAGTGGCTTTAAAATGCTTTGAATCGTGCTCACATAGAGCACATTCATCTTGTAAGCTTTTGGACTAAACTTTTTTGGCTGTTGAATCACGGGTTCAGCTAGTGACCACCTGTGACTCTTGAGATCACTGTGATTATTAGCTTAGGCAAATGCACTTGTCTTCCATCCCTCCTTCCTGTCTCCATTTATCCTACCGGGGTATTCACCTGTTGCGTATTGTCTAAATCCTTGATCAGGAGGTCTCCGGGTCAGGGCCTGTCTTTGTGTCCTTTGTTAGATCTCTTCAATATTAATCCCTTTCACATTGGCAGTATATGAAAGGTGGATTCCTCACAAATTCTTATTAAGTACCCAATTAATAAGAGCAAGAGCGTGTTAAGAGCGTGGCACAAAGACAATGCTCCATTCAGATGCTGCATGAAATCTTGATGCTGATACTGTCATTTGAGTGAAGTCTGTCTAGGGCTGGGGATGAATCCCATGATGAGCACTAGGAGAGGATTATTAACAGAGCTGGAATTTTTTTTATTTATTTATTTGGAATTCGGTGTGTGTATGATGAAATAAAAATAACAAATGATTCCTTTGGTTTTCACTATGCACCATTTATACAGATTTTATCCAGACCTAACTTGATCCTGGGAAAAAGATAAATTGGTCTAAACATTAGCACCCAAACCTGAGCATAATCAGGGACTTCATTCTGCTTTACACCTTCTCTAGAAGCATACCACAACACAGAGCCTTTTATGGCCATTTGGAGGAACCAGTACATCTAGCATCCTCTCCTGGGATATCTTTGCGTTTCTAAGGGACTCATCAGTTCCCATGGGCCAAAGGATTGGTGAAGTTCAGACATCAGACCCAAAATCTGAGTAGAGCAGAATGCCTAAGAGCATCAGCAAGGAACCTTGTGGTAGATAGGCACTGAATAAAAAAGGGGTTGTATTAGACTGAGAGGAGAGCTGGGAGCGAGCTGACTCTTTGGGGACAACGACAACAGGGAACTGGCAAAGGCCAGCTGACCACCAGGGCAAGCAAGATGAAGGGAATGGTTCTGGTAGGCCTGCTGGGACTGCAGGTTGAGAGAAAACCCTGGGTTTTACCTGAAATGTCAAACTAAAAGTAAGGTGCCAAGCTACAATATTCGCTTTCAGAATAGATGGCTCCAAATTTCTGGAAGGAGGCTCACATCTGAGGTTTCCAGTGGGTCCATACTGAGAGGTGCCAAGCTGTGAAACCTGGCTCTGCTTCCAGGGTCCTTCCCCTTGCAGGAGTTCAGACTTCCTTCTTCCCTCACTCACGTCTCCTCAAATACGAACGTCAGAAAGCACCGGCGTGCACGGAGTGCCTTGAGTTTCTGACTCTACCATAGCAGTGCCTTGAAAAAATATTCCCACGGTGCACCTCCGGCTCTGGATGTGAAATGATTAAGGCAGGCCTCTGTGTGCTCCCAAAGATGCTGGGTGCTCGTTTTGCCATTCATTGCCCTATAGAGCAGCCTTTAGGCTGCTCTGAATGGTAACAGGTGCTTCTGGCCCCATTGTGCCGTCCCAGCTGTCAGGGATTTCTGGGGACCAGTGAGTGAGATTGTGTAGGAGTTGCTTTAGTGGCTCTTTGCCATTCAGGAATTCTTTTGCGCCAAGGGAATCCTCCAACAGCTGTTTGGGCTGGCTTGGTGACAGCTTTGTGCTGCCGGAGCTGGGCAAAGCAGCCCCAGCTGGGCCAAGGATCTGGCTCCTTGCGTGTAACTTGCTTATTTAGGCCTGTCGCCCTGTTTCGTAGGTAATCTCTGCTACTGTTAGTGAATGCAGCAAGCTGCTCAAGTTGGTGGCCTTTGCCAAAGAGCAAAATACCGACTGATGTAATTGGAATGTGAGATCTGCAACGCTTGAAAATTCTGCCAGAAACTAGTTAAATGGAGATGGCATCTCATTAAAGGGAAGAATGGGGGCTCTGTGCATGTTTTCTGTCCTTAGCCCAGGCAATGGATCTCCAGCAAGTTTCCTCTGCAAAAGATAAGCATTTGAAAGACAGGATGTAGAAGAGCTGGATCTGTGGGTGAAATGCATAGGCACAGGCCTACTGCACTCAAGGATGCGGCATCCAGGTGCAACAAATGAAGACCTGGCTGAAAGCTACACGTCCCTTATAAACAAAGATATGCTTTGCCATGCCGTACTTTTGGTTCGTACACGTGCCCTGAATGTCTTCCCTCATCCCTTTGTGCTATTGCCTATTCAGTAGCCACGAGGACCATATCATAAGGCCAGCTAGCGACAGTGTCTCCATATCTACTGAGTCACGACTGGCAATGCACGCTTCGAGGATCAGCTGTTTGATTATCCAGAGAGCATGTGGCTTCACTCAGCTGCTCCAAGCAAAAAAAGCCAAGAAGGACAACTGACCGATTGTCGAGAAGTGCGGACAATGAGGCAGGAGGGGGAATCCATGTGACTGGTTTCTGAGTGTGGTCCTTCAGTATCCAGTCAAAATAGAATTGGCTATCTGACGACCTGCATATGTAAAAATATTTGTCCTTATTCTAAAGGGAGTGGGACACCATATACTGTGAATGGAACAATGCATGTAAGCACTTGGAAATCCAAGATGTGCCTTGTAGCTAAGTCATATGAAATGACATATCTCCCCCAGTGCATTGTCGATGGGCAATCAGGTCCCAACAAAGCTGTGAGGAAAATAAAAGTGGCACAAAACAAACTCCTTGCTAGTGAGCAAGCCCATTATTTGTCTGCTGCTAAATACGTAAATACTGGAACAGATTAAGCAAGAGTAGCTTAAAACTAGGTATTTTTCTGTTCTTTTTTCCTGTATTTTGTAGCCTAATGGATTAAAATGCAAAGCTGACAGGCTGCTTTAAAGAGATGTTCCTTGTGGGACATTAAAAAGTCTTCATACAGTATACTAGACAAAATAATAGACAACCACCTCACTGTCTTTGCTCTGAGCGAAAATGGGGCTGCTTTTTATATTCAGTGCTACTAAAGGATATTGTTTATTCCGGTAACTGGATGGAGGAAGGATACACAAGAGAGATAGACATCATCTAGAAATTACAGTGTTTGCCATTATTTGAAATACATCTCTATCAGAAGGATGGTAAGAGTATTCACTTCCCTCGCCCCTGTTACAAACAGGGTTACAGAATTATGTGGCCTGGATTCATCCGTGAAAGTAATGCCTTGAAGGGACCTTCCTAAGGGAAGAGAGGGAAATGTGATCCTGTGGTTCCCCCAGTGAAGACACTGCCTGCAGATGGTGCCCCTACGGGATGCCAGGCTGGATGGGCCACGGCAGGGCCACCGAGTGGCTCTGTCCCCAGGACAGCCTCCCAAAGCTTATCTGGAAAAGCCAGAAAAGACTGGAGCCCCACCGCATCTCCTGTGCTGTCTCCAGGCTGTCTGCTGGGGAGCAGGGGGCAGGCGTGGGGTGTCCAGCCCCTGTGGATGGGCCTGACTTTCTGTGGATCCCCTAGGCTTTGCAATATCCCTGGAAACCTCTCGGATGTGAACCGCCCACCCCTCTTCTTCCTCCAGCTCCAGTAGTGAGACTTCACCACATTGACCACATGATGGATGGGGGCCTGGGCTTGGGTGATGGGCACCCGCCAGACGCTCGCTCGCCCGGAGGCTTTGGCATCCCCCTTTCCCGCTGTGGGGCAAGGCAGTGCCCGCATCCAGGGAGCCGAGCTGGGGGGCAGTTTCCCACAGGAGGCGAGAGAGGCTGGGTGGGTTTGGAGCCAGGGCTTGCAGCTATTCGAACGCAGAGGTAAACTTCATCTGCACCCGGAGCCAGCGCGTGGGGGGGTGGAGGGAGGGAGGGATGGACTCTCCCTGAGGTGATATCCTCCCTGCGAGGGACTCTCCAGGGTTTTTAAGCGTAGGCTGCAGAAATCTTTTTGATTCGTAGATACATGTTGCTCTTTGAAAGAAAACAATCCCCCCTTTTTTTTTCTCTCTCTCTCCCTGGGCTACTTTAAAATCTTCTTCTCCCATGAGGACTTTATCCAAAGAGAGAAGACTCCTCATTGTGTTAAAGAGAGGCCTGCTGGGTGTGAGCCATTGCACCAAATTCAAAATAAACCTGGAAAATATTGCCAAAAAAAAAAAAAATAGGAGCCTGTGTGGTGTGAGAAAACATTTTGCAAGCAAATTAAAATAGGAAAGCAAGGGGGAGCTTTCCTGAAATGGAGCCCAGAGGATCTCTTAGGGCAAAGCCTGAGCATTGCTGGCCCAGCTTCTGCCCCTCCACTCCTGCTCCCGTGCCGCAGAGTCCTCCCAGGTCTCCTGGCTCTTCCCCATCACACACGGTGCCTCCTTTGCCACAAGAACCAGTGTGCCGGATCCATCCCACTGCCCTCTTTGCCCCACATCAGAAAACGTGTCAGCTCTGTGCATGAAGCTTGGTGCAGATTTACCCAGCTTCAAAGTTAGAGCACAGTATAAATTAGGAAGAAAAGGTACACGCTCCTCTGAAAGTCTAAGTTTATGCCATCGCAACCTGCTAATACAGGAAGAGGGCCAGCTATTATCTTTTCATGCAGTGCTTTTTGTCAGCTTAGGCATGAGTAATGTCAGCTTACTGATATTTTTCATGCTTTAATAAAATGCAACCAACACTTTGGGAACAGCATGCATTTACATTTTCTCCCTCAGTCTCAACCACCTTAAAAATCAGCAGTACCAAATGCTAGGCAGTTACCACGACCGACTTACAGTCACCGGTGATGATGGCCCAGATAGGAGAGAGAATACTGTTTTCTCAACACTACTTTCATCTCATACTTTAAACCCCCATCAAAGAATTTCATACATATTTCTCTACATATTGCAACTTGTTGTAGGGGCTGGACTTGGATTGTCTTTTTAGTTAATTGCTACTTCACTTTATATTTTATTTAAAATACACCAGTTCTAAGAAGCTCTGCTAGGAGGTCATTGTCTCAGGTACTGTGTAAATGTCAGCTATGTTTTCATTTGCTCCTTTATTTCCTTTTTTTTGTTAGGATTTTCCTCCAGGCCATTCCCCCTTGAGGTTCAGAGTCCTTGAGCCTCTGTTCCAGCTCCTTTACTTTCCAGCTGAGCATCCTACTATCGTTAGTGATGTAGTTCCAAAATGCAGACATTTCTTACAGCTGAGATAAGAATATTTGGCATTTTCTTGGAGTAGTCTCTCTTCCTTCAGCCTCATGTAAAAATGTTGTCGTTCATAGGCAAGAAATCTGCACCACTTTGATTCACAAATTCATCTCCCGTGTCCTTGTGGACCTAATCCTGTAATTGGATGCAGGCACAGAAGCTCCATGTACACTGGTAAATTAAACATGCCCAGCAGTGTTCCTGGCCACTGCGGCCAGTTGGCATGAAAAGGCAGTGTCTGTGCTAGCGAACTGCCTAGTTAAAAGTGTTCACATGGTAATCACTTACTGAAAATGGTCCCTGGCCTGGTCCAAGTGCTGTGCCCAGGAACAGAGTTAGCATGGGCCAAATTCATGTCAGGGATGCTCTAACAGTCTGCTAGTGCAGGCAGCCACAGCCCAGCACCTGGGCAGGCTATTGCCATGCCTGCATTTCCTAGCACAGCCGTTGCTGCCCGAGTATCTTGCTACAGCGACGGTGCTGTGGGAGCGGGCCATAGGGATCAGCCCACCACTTTATCTGGGCGAGTTGTAGTACTGTGGTGCAATCCACATCTGCTGTACATGACATGTATGTGTATGACAGCATACCACTGCTGCCTCAATTGCGTGTCAAGGTACATTTGTCTTAAGTACTGTAAGATGATACACTGTGAAGCTTAGGCCATTGCTAAATGACACACATTATTTGGATACATACGTAGATAGACAGATAGATAGATAGATAGATAGATCAGGATTTTTCATCCTTTGGCTCTTCTCCAATGTCTAATTAGAGAAAATGAGGTGGAAGGGACCTCAAAGGGATCTCAATCCTCACTGCAGAGCATCGGCATAAAAATTCTTACACAAGGTCACTCAGGAGTCCAGGTGCCCCAGGACCCTGTCTCTGACCTGCAGCAGATTTGTAGGGAGAGTCTGCAGCAGGGCACGATATAGTAATCCTCCTGTGGGCATAGCCTCCTCCCAGCTTTTAGCAATCAACAACTTCCTAAGCCTTTGCATTCAATAGACACTAAAGGAATTTTTCATCATGAATATTTCTATTCCTTTTCTGAAACCAGTTATATTCTTGGCCGCCATAACACCCTGGGCAAGGAGTTCCACAAATCCATTAGATGTGGTATGAAACAGTACTTCTTCTTGTTTGAGTTTGCTGCTTGATGATTTCTTTGCCTGTCTCCCAGTTCTTCTCTTGTAAGAACAGCTGTCTTTATTTACCTTTTTATGCCGTTTGGGATTTAAAACATTTTTCTCAGATGTTGCCTTTCATCATCGCTTTTTTCCATAATGAAGATTCCAGTCTACTTGTTCAGTCTTTGCATAGAAGTTATTCCTCCGTAACTATCATATCCTATTCTATCACAGTTACAGATCTAGTCTAGTTCTGCTCTGTGCTTCTGAGATGAGGGGACCAGACTGTTTGAATGTACTTGAATTTAAGTAATGGCTTAATAATATTTTCTTTTTTTTTTTTTTTCTGTATTCTTCCTCCAATATTTACTAACATCCCATTTGCCTTTTTGATCATTACTGAGCACTGGTGGTGTGATAGTTTCATAGGACTGTCCCCAGTGGCTCCAGTTTCCCTTTCCTGAGTGGTAATAGGTATATTAGAAGCCCTCATTACATATCTAATATTCAGATTGTTTTTCTCTGAAGTGCATTACTTTGCACTTTCCAATGCTGAATTCCATTTTTTGCTTTATCATCCAGTCACTCAGTAATGCCAACCTCTTCTGCAACTCTGCTGTCAGCTGTAGTTGTGACAGCCAGGTCCTACCAGATTCGGTGGAAATCCCCTTTGTTGACTCTTTATTCTACCTTTGATTCCTCTCTTTTAAAGAAAGTCAATTCACAGGGGAGCCCGTCCATCCCTTTGCAGACTCTCTGCAGCCTACACACTATTGCTGTCGTCCAAACCCAAGTCTTGCCATGGACTTGCCATTCTTCTCCAATTGAGGTTGAACTAATGAATTAAATCTCTTATGCATGGTGCTGGGAATACGACTGGACTTCTCCTACTCTATAAGCGATATACTGTGCTTCATTGGCCCCGTGCAGCAGTTTTCATCTCCACATATCAAAGTACTTGCGAAGATGGGCGACTATCAATGTCTCCAGGTGACAGCCAGGGAAACTGATACCCCTTTTAGCAGTAACAGTATGCAGTGTTCTAGAGTGGCCTGAATGCTATTTGTTGAATAAATTAGTTAATGAGTAACAGCAATAGTTGCTAATTAACATACTCAATGAATATTTATGCTGGCACCTTGCCAGTTGTACATCTTATACAATGTGTCTTTCACTCTCACTTTCCCCTTATTTATTTCATACCATGAGCTCCCATCGGAAACGACCTATCCTGGCTCTGCCTCCCCAGCATCTGTCACAAGGAAAGCCGACTTTTTCTTCCCACCCTGCAATGGCCGATCACGATCAAATGTAAACCTCAAAAATCATCCCCAGCCTCACCGTGTCCCTACTTCCCAACGTAGCAGTTGATCAATGGGCCCTCAACAGCAGCCCTAGGATTTACAGAGTCAAACTACATAGGGGAAAGAAGATCCCAGCTTATGGGATGAGACAGAATCGATGAGTAACCTGTGGGATTCAAGGTTATGCCTGCACATTTCTTGCCACTGTCACAGA
Source organism: Phoenicopterus ruber ruber (assembly GCA_009819775.1). Taxonomy (NCBI): domain Eukaryota; kingdom Metazoa; phylum Chordata; class Aves; order Phoenicopteriformes; family Phoenicopteridae; genus Phoenicopterus; species Phoenicopterus ruber. Next base: position 9,923,500 of record CM020219.1, read on the forward strand.
CCAGCATCAGAAGAGGTGTGCCTTCAAAATATAAGTGTCCTGCTATATTGAAAGCTTCATAAAGAAAATCAATAGCTTGATTTCAACCTGGAATCCAATCTGCAGCCTGCATAGCTCCAAGCCCATCACTGTACCCCTCAGCCTGGATTAGCTCCAGTGCCTGGAATAGCCCCAAGCGTGTACATTACACTCATCTCACTAATCAGGCATTTCAACTCTGTACTCCCTGTAGGATGATGAGGTAAGAATTGGCGTTTGTAATTCAATGAGGGAGTCTGTTGGTGTTGTCTCTCCTTTTGAGATGTCCAACACACCTTTGGTCCAGAGAAGAGCATCACACAGGCACAAACCCCAAAGCTTGATGGCTTGTGTCCAATACTACCTTTAGAGATGGGACTCTAAGCATTAGCCCTGTATTAATCTTGCCCAGGTTAGTAAAAAGCTAATGCTAACTGTGTACAGTAAAACAACTAATGCTGGTTGTGAAGAGTCGCAGAAAATCTCACTCCAGCAGTGACTGCGATCTCACATTAGTGAATGATAAAATAGCAAATAAAAGTTTCATGATAACAAATGCAAACTCATGCTTACAGGGAAAAAACCCACCATAACAATGTCTATACAGTAATGGACATTACATTAGCTATTACCACTCGGGAAAGACACCCTGCCATCGCTGTGGATAGCGCTGTTAAGTACGTAACTCAGGGTCCAGCAGCACTCAGAAAGAAAAACTGAACATCAGGAACTATCAGGAAAGAAACTGAGAAAACAAAAGGACAGCTGTCCCCATCTCTGCTGCTGTGTACACTGATGGCGTGTGCCCTCTTCACCACGGCAGGCAGGGCTGCTCGCTGTGCCTAGGAAAAACAGAGCAGACCAGAAATGTTCACAGGAGATCAACAGGGAAGATCAAAGCTACGGAAAGCCTTCAAAATAAAGAAGTATCATATGGGCTGGGACTGTTCAGCTGGAAAAGAGACCACTTGGACAGCAGATGAGAGAGGTATGTGAAATCAGGAATGGCCTGGAGAATGTGATAAAAATGTGTCTCTTATAATGCAAGGACTGGGGAGCCTTTACGTGATTAAGTGTCAGGTTTAAAGCAAACACACCCAATGCATAACTACATTGCGACACCCATTGCCGCAGGATGTCGTGGAGGCCAAAAGTATAAATGGGTTCAAAAAGCAATTAGAAAATTCTTGAAAGAAAAGTCCATCAAAGGCTCCTAGACTGCAGAGATGAAGATACAGCCCTGGCTCAGGAAGTCCCTAAACTCCAGATTGCCAGAAACTGGAAGGATGAAGTGGAGGAAATATCGCTGTACTTGCCCTGCTCTTGTGCTCTTTTGCTGAGCATCCGCTACGGGCTGGTCAGAGACAGGATATGGTCGAGGTGACCCCTCCGTCTGACTCAGCACTGCTGTTCCTGCAGCCTGGCTCTTTTCCAGCTGGGCTAACTCACACGATGGCTGCTCGGAGGCTGTATTTCTTCATGTCCCACTGTCATGTGTTATTCACGTTACCCAGAAGGGAGGATTGTCTCTGCCAGTGAGGGTAGACCCTTGTTGGGATCAAGTCAAAGGGGCGTAAGTTTTCAGACACAATGACCAGAGCTGAGGAACTTGGTAGTATGAGGTCAAGGCTCCTGACATGTAGCTGCAAAGGAAAAGTGATGACAAGGACAAGAGCTAAAACAGACCCTGGGTCTGCCATGGCCAGACCAGCACTGGCTACCACATCACCCTGGCGGGACCTCATTGGGGTGTAGGAAATCACAATCAGATCCATTTCTTCTGAGACAGGCCCCATCTCCAACCTGTGCAACACAGGGTAGGAATAGGGATGTGTAAGGGATTTTGGATCCACGCCACGCCCAGCACTTGATCACTTTCTGCTGACTTTGCCTTCTACCAGGGCGTAACAGCTCTGGCTTTGCACTGCAGTTCCTCGCGAAACGAAAGAGGGGGCGAGTGTTGCTCCGGGCTCCTGCCAGGCTCTTCTCCGAGACTTCCCAGCCTTCCCATGGCAGAGGCACAGAGCTGCAGGAGGTTCAGATAAGGCCTCATTCCAAAAAAAAACCCAAAAAACCAAACCACCTGAGCACCCAGGTAATGAGCAGCACCTGTGCACCTCTAGGCACATGGTGCTTCCCAGCGGAGCCCATGGAGCAGCTCCACGTGCTGGAAATTATGCCTCTGCTTCAGCATTTTGCTGTATCGGGGCGTAAAATTGAGCAGAAAAGCCTTCCTTTACCTCATGTTGCAAAGCTACAGTATTTGTGAACATCTTGCTGCAGATAAGTAGTTTAAGTGCACTGTAGCAGCGCGGCCGTTTTGGAATTACTAAAATCCCAGCACTACAAGCTTTGTCTGTGATAAGCCTAATCTCCTGTTCTCATCATTATCATGCTAGAAATCATGCTGGAGGCCTCTACAATCTGCCTTCATTTTGCATTAACCATAATTGTGAGAACTTGCTTTCTGCATGCGTGTTTGGGCAGAGATTGTTTGCCAATGACTTTATACAATTATTTTACTCCCAGAAGTATGCCAGAATTAATTTCTTTTGCTTGATTTAAAAAATAAAAAAAGGAATTATCCCAAGGGAAAAACAAAAGGAGAAGAAAAGAAAGTCCCTGTTGTACAACATGGCTCTGAAGTGTACAGTAATAGCCTTAGTGGCACAAAGTACAAAGTTAGAGATACTGAATAACCAGGCTTCGCCAGTGAGCTTGGCGTACGTTGCTTCAGCGAACATTGCTGTGACAGATGCAGTCCCAACACACCAGCTCTCAGTAGGGGAAATATGTAATGGCATGTATTGCAGATGTATCTTCACCTTTGCTACTCTCTAATTAATACAGATAGAGTGTTGGGTTTGGACATCCTTTTTTTTTTCTTCTGCTTTTACCAAAATCCACGCTGCCTGTTCACTCATTACTTTTTCCTTTTCTTTACAGACTGTCAGGAGTTTTCCTTACCTCTGGGGACTAATCCTATTCCTGTTAAACCAACAAGAGACCTCACACGAGGTGCAGGAGAGGGGCAGGAGCCGGGCTGGGAGCTGCAGAGGAAGCTCGGCACTGCAGAGGGTGTGGAGACGGAGCACAGGCTAACAGCTCTCCGGAGTCAGTCAGGAGCTACAGGTCTCAAAGAGCAGAGCCAATATTTGCAGCTGCAAAGCAGACCTGATGCTGATCCCAACCTTTTTAGATCCCAGCCTGATACGGGAAAAAAATATTTCATAGTCTTTCCATTAAACACCTTATCAGTGATGTTAAAGCATCTGGAGTGACTGAGCGCTAAGGAGGAGACACTCATCGTGAGAGAGGTTTATAAAGAGGAACACCTAAGAACATGAAACCAAAGATATTATTATGGCTAATGAAACAAAGGCATTTGATTAATTACTGACATTGCAGAAGTACATTTTTAAAAGTGATTACTATAACTAGAGATGTCGAATATGATAATAAGCACTAAGCAACATACAATAGGGCTGGAGATTTATGAGATTTCCCTGCACCTTGGCTGCAACAGGGTAAGTTCATTGAGTCCCAGGAGTTCACAGGAAGAGACCTGAAGAGCTGTGAGTCTTCTCTGAACCCCCAGAGAGCCACATTAACTAACTGAGACTGTCAGTGATACAGATAATATACCTTGAGTCACCTAGGAGGGAGACAAGGCAGCAAGGCTGCTGGGCTGATGGCCTGTTCCCAGCACAGGGGGTACGGTGGCTTGGCCTTTACCAGAATGTCCAGGGAACTGTCTAACAGGAGGCATATGGGGCAACCGCGATGCTCACGCTTCCACGTGCCACTTCTTCCCAGCAGTCCCCATGGAGCGGTTTGGAGGTGGCGCGGTGTTCTGCCACAGAGGGGCAAAACTGACTTTTCCTGAAGGTCTTCACCATGGGAAGACCTCCAGCACACGTGAACCTAGCTGTCTGCTGGTGCTTTCCACCGCCCTGGCCAAGGGCTGGGGGAGTCATGTGTTGCCTTCCAGCACTTGGCCCTGCACAGTTTGCTCAGGGAACACCATTACACACGAGCCTCATCCGCTGCAGGGGAGGGAATGCATCCGGCCTCCATCTGCTGGTGCAGCCCCGAAGAGATGGGGAAAAACCGGCCCAGGGAGGGGAAGCCCTCTGAAGAAGGGCTCTTGCAGCCTCCTGCTTCTAGATCAGGACGTCTCCAAAAGCTGAGGGCTGTCACTTGCATTATATATGTAAGTGTTGGAAAATGAGTAATTTTTCATCAACGTTTTATACATTACCAGTTGCTGCACCTGGGTCAGATTAGTCACTGGTGGCTAGCAGAGCAGTCTGGAGAAATACCACTATCTGCTGCCCTGTTATTATCCTCTTCCACAGACACCAGTCCCTGGCTGCTCTCAGAGAGCACCAACACACAGCCAAAACTCAGGTTACACGTTGCATGTTAATTTGTCAGCTAATTTTGCTCTCTTTGCTCTGTTTGTGCTCTGGCTCTGAGTTCCCATCCATAGTTAGGACTAGCCATGCATATTTAGACAGTGACGGTAAGGAGGGCAGAGCTCAGGACAGGCAGGCAGCCGAGTCTTTAACGTTTCCACCTGCATTCAAGTTGAGGACAGTACCTAGAAACACTGCTCCTCTCTGCGTTCTGCACGGAAACATAGCTTTATTGATTACAGGCAGGGCTGCAAACAAAGCATTTCTGAAATGGCAAACAAATGGTGATCACAGAAAGAAAAACAAGTTATTAAAAAAAAAAAAAAAAGAATCAGATATAAGAAGGCAAGTTGCAACAGTGAACACCGGGGATTTGTCTAAGGGCCAAAAACTAACCCAGTGTTGGTAGGTGCTCTTGGACAACTGCAATGTAAAGATTTGGAGCCAGATTCTCCGTCAGGGTAAGCAAGTGACGAAGTAAATTGCACTAATCTGATTTATAGCAACAGAGACTCTCTGCCATTAAAAGCATAGATCCCTCCAGAAGAGCAAGGGGCATCTTTTATGAGTTGCTGCATAACAGCAATTCCTTACGCACTGGAGAAATATCTCAATGATTTCATTGGCAGACATATGCCCGTAGGGATGTTTCAAAAGGTGAAAAAAATAACAATATCCTTAAGCTACCTGTAACAATTGCTAATTTCCAGCTACCTTCTTTTTTAATCATCGAGACTGGCGTATGTTGACATTCCTTTATCGTTGCTATTAATCAGATTTGACTATCTCTGTTTAACTACCACCTTCATACGCCCCATGGCATTTTTTTGCGTTTGTATGACAGCTCCATAACCTGAACTGTGATGCCCTGCGCTAACGACACCGAGCGTAATGCGATAGGTTCAGATAAAGGCGCTAATGAAAGATGCTCGCCGATGCCCTTGCCGTAGCGGTGTTGAAGGAAGGCTACCGGTGCTGCCCTTGCCAGCAGAGGTCACTGCAGAATGGATGTGTCCCCATTCACCTAGAAACCATTTTAAGCCAAACGCGCAAAGTGAGTTTCTTTCTTCCTTCTCAGATACACACGTGTGAACTCACACACATTAAGTCTTTTTTTTAAAAAAAAATCAGACTGATGGAGATCTGAATCCAAGCAGTGCCAAAGCCTCCAGGTAGCACAGCAGATCTCCCCAGCGCTCAAGTGGCCAGACACAAAGAATTTCTAACACTCACCGCTCCCAGTAGGCCAGATCGCACTGGTTTTACGTGAGGATACCCACTATAATCAAAAGCAATACAACATTTTCTAAAAATAGCAATATATTTTACTATCATTGCTAGCAGATTGGTTACTTTTGATAGCAGACCTATTGTGCAAAAAAAAAAAAAAAAGGTGGGCTATTTTTTTATTATTATTGTTCTTTATCTCAGTTTCTGAGGCCCTGATGTTGAATGCTGTAATCTCAGTGAGATTTAAGTCTGATTACCCAGCATGGAAACATTTCTCTCATTCGTCTCTCTGGGGTACATAAACACAATGTGAATAAGGACCGTATGGATTTCCCGGTGCACCCAGGATCACACAGGGGTTGTCAGGGTAAGGCCTAAAGGGCATCGGCACGGAAGATCAGCTCTGCTGGACATGGGAACTTTCATGACGATCACCTGACCTGCTGTATAATCCTGATATAAAATCATCTCCCATAAGCTCCTCTCCATCCTCAGACATTGCAGAGGAGATTTTGGGAAGTCATCTGCCCTTGATTTAAAGAGAAACTGAGAATCCAACTTTACTCTACTAAGTAGTTGTTAATTACCTTCAATTTTTTTACTTGACTTCTGTTCTGGATGTGTCTAGCATCAACAACCAACCACTGGATTTTATTATGGGTTTATTTTCTGCTTGAAACATCTGTTGCATTTTCCCCATGCTCATACTTGTAGACCGCAAGCAAGTCACCCCTTAGCCTCTTTCAAACAGACAAATTCCACTGAGTTCTCAGTCTCCTACTGTAAAGTTTTCCAGATCTCAGATTGCTCATGTACCTTTCCCTGATGCCTTTCCAACCTGTCAACATCTTTTTTGAAGTGTGGACATAAAAGCAGGACAGAGCGTTCCCGCGGTAGCCCCGTGCTTTTGTGCACAGAAATAAATCCAGGTCACAGCTCCTCCTGTGCATGTTCAGGATGTTCTGCACAGCAGCAGCGCACGAGGAGCTGACATTTACCTCGCTATTTCCCATCACCCCATCATCTTTACAGCTCCCTATGGTGCAAGGAATGGAGTCCTCTTCTTTTCGGAGGGATCTTTGACACCCCCTCCCAGCTCCATACACTGTAAAGAAAGGCCAGCCCTGAGCTCGGGCAAGAAAATGGCTCCCCTGATCCTTGGACCATTTGGCTTAGGACCAACCCCAGGTTTAAGTTAGAGCCTCCAGGGAGACTCCCCAGCTGCAGCAGCACAAAAAAGATGGAGCTGGGAGCAAGGGTGGAGCCTGCATTCCTCAATCTAAAAGGAGACTTTTAGTCTCTTCCTCGCCTTTCTTTGAAATGTCTCTCAAGAGATGGTTAGAGAACAAAGGCGAGGAATGAATAAAACACACATTATCAGCACTTTGCATGAGTCCTGCAGGGAAAGGTGGCAAGCTCTCCTTTTCTCCTCCCTTTCTTGTTCCTCCCTTGCCATAGTGACTCTCCCAGCTTCAGCTGGCTTGGCATCCTCCTTGCAATTCTTTGCAGATCTCTCCTCGGAGTCAAAGGAGATGCTGGCTTCTCCGCGGGCCTCGCTGCTTTGCTGCTGCTCATTAGCATCGCAGTTAAAAATGCCTCGAGTGGAGTGGCACAAATGGCAGTAGTGGGGGGAAACACACAAGAATGGGCACAGAATGCTGCAAACGATAACTGAAAAGCCGTAACTGTTGGGGGGTGGTGCACACCACTGACTCACTGGGGAGCAAAGCAGAGCCGTATCACTCCTCGCCATCAGGAAAATCTGTAAGGCCTAATGTTACATCCTAGAACAATGACATTTTTAAAATAAATATATTCTTTCTTTTTTGTCTCTTGAAGCATACCTTTGAAAACTACATTGTCCAGTGCTGCACCATACTTTTTTTTTTTTTTTTACATAGGATTTTAATGGAAATTACTTCCTTTCCAATCCATAGAGCTTTACAGTTTCTCCATGTGTAACTCCATTAGTGCCATGCAATGGAAAACCAAGCCCTACATCTTGTCCTAATTGGTCAGAGTTATTTGTATAAGCCAGAAAATCTTTTGAATGCATTCTTTTATTAGCTGTTACGGGGCTTGTGCCTTTTCCAAGCAAGTTCTGCAGAAGATGAGCATTTGCTAGCCTGGAATATGTCAGCATAGCTCCATGAATGATGTAAAGCCAAATCTGAATAATGCCATTGGTATTAATTTGCATGACCACTTAATATAATCACAGAAAAGGTGGATAGGGATGGATTGTCCATTGTTTTTTGCTGTATGTGAACCGGCTTCAAAACAAACAAGAAGGGGTAGTTTTGCATGCAATAGATAGTAGATCTATGGAATTGCTTGCCAAAGGATGTTGTGGATGATAAAGTTTATAAGGGTTCAAGCAGTGACTGGACAAGTTCACAGCAAAGAAATGCACTGAGGTTACTAAACATATGGAAGCCACACCTAGCTCAGGGAGCCCCTGACCCGAGAATAGCTGGATGCTAGAAGAGTATCAGGGTAATGTGTCTTATAGGTTTGCCCTTTCCTCACTCTTCCCAAGGCATCTGCTTACGATTACAGTCCAAAACTGGATGCTAAGCTAGATGGACCTTGGCATGATCCGGTATGGCTACTCTTGTGGTTTTATGTTTGTGGTACAGATAGTGGTGATAAGGAGGCGGTAGTTGTGTTTCTATTTCCTGAAGTGTTTAGTTCTTATGAGAAAAATGTCCTAGATATTTGTACTTACTTCTGCCATTACAGTATCTTTTGGGTTACGCATGGCTTTCAAGAAGCAGTGTTGGTCAGTGGCAATATTACTTTCATTTTCTGCAGATGAGTTGTGTCTTCTTTATTCACAATCTCACAAGAAAATCAGGACAGTAAAAAAAAAAGAAGGGAAAATTAAAAACAAAGAAACGGAGTACACGTGTTATTTTGACCCAAAACAAGTCCATGACAGCTTAGTACACACAGACATTTCAACAGGCATGTTGGCTTTATAATCCCCTTTTTGGCGTCAGCATAAGTGATGAAAGGTAGCCATGTGTCCAGATAACTCCATATGAGCGATTAGAAAACCTGGTCATTTTTCCCATGGCACAGGCCCCTACCTGCCTTTTTAAAGACAGACTTCATCCAAGATGCTCGACGAATGCCAGCTCGTTGCGGTATTATCAGTAATGTCATATACCTGTGAACATGCAGCCCAGCCCTGCAAGAAGCAAGTGCCAGGGAGGAGGATGAAAAGCAGCTCCTAAAAGCCTGAATACTCCAGATGGGCAGACTGTCCCCAGGGAAGAGCTCTCCTCTTGTTTCTATCAGCAAGCAGAGGGAAACAGTTAAAAGAGACAGGCCTTGTTTGCATTAATATTTAGTGTTTTGGCCAAAACGTAGCTAAATAACGAATCTGAAGGTACTAAACACTGTTGTGTGAAGCTGGAGCTCAGACCAAACAGAGGAAGAGAGGTGGCAGGAAGGCGTCTTGGGGAAGCAGAGGCTCTGCCGGGCCCTGTGTGCCATCAAGGTCTCCCTGGAGGACTCCTCAGAGATGAGACTGCAAAACTATGACGAACCTGGCAGCAACCTCAGGAGGAAACATTGGTGCCAAATTAACGGCCAGTGGAGAGCTTTTATTGAAGCAGCTAAGGACTGCAGCTTAGCTGAGAAAACCCAGAGAGGGCTCGTCTATCCAGCAAGCCAGAATCACCTTGGCTAAATTAACCAGTGAAAGCAGGAGAGGCATCGCTTCCCTGAAGGGCCGGAGATCACCTGAACTTCCCCAATGCCAGTCAACAGGAGCGGCGAAGGGAACAGGCGCTGAGTGAACACCACCGTACGGGATGTTCAAGCTACAGGTGGAGAACTGAGCTCAAAAACTACTGCCAAGATGCTGCTGGGGGTGGGAAACAGCGAATCTCACTTAGCAGCCGAAGATTAGATCTAGATGCAGACGCAGATATTGTTGGTTTATTAATGCGCTTATTCTCAAACTGGGTGGCATGTCCCCCCGGGGGGCTGGAATGCATAGGGTTGAATAGTTTACTTCTGCGAGGGAGAAAGCAAGTCTGAAGCAAATCCCCCGCACTGCTTCCCTCTGTGTTACTGCCCGGATCAGCCAGACTTGCTCTTCCAGGACGCCAAGACCCACAGGCCACATCCGACGTCCACGGGCCAGGCAGGGCTGGGCACGGAGCCCCCACCTCTGCATTGCCTGTCCTCCCCCGGCTGGGAACGTGCCCGGCTGCTCTCACCGTGGCCTTGGCACTGGCCTGGCCACGTTCCCGACCCTGCACCACGCACTCCCCAGCGATTCCCCCCACTCCCCTGAATTAGGGTATTTTCCCCAGGGCTCGCTGTCTGAGTGTCAGTTTTTCCAAGTTGAGGCGATGCCAGCTTTTCATTTCCTTTTCTTTTCTCATGCACTAACTCATACTTTGTCCATGGGAAGCTTTGTCTAACAAAAGCACCTGGTGAAGATACTAGTTTTCCTAGGCCTCCAGGCTAGGGCTCAGGCTGGTGGCAGCCATCACGCCTGACAAAATCACTAGGCATTTAAACCCGTCTCTGCTGCTGCCAGCGGCAGCTGATGGGGCAGTTGCAACATCAGGGTATACAGCAGCAATTTATGACAAATGAATAATGTATAAAAACTGACCAAAGACTGAGGTACCCAGCCTGATGCACATAGTTGGTCCCACTGCTCAGAAAGGCAGCCAAATTAACTGGAATTCTGGATCTCTTCTATTCACCACCTCCCATTTTACTTCTGTTCATGCAAGTATTTGAGTTCATTCTTCTGTTTCTTGCACTGTGGTGCAAGAGGTTGGTCCTGGCTCTTGCTCAGGAGGGTGGCTGCCACAGCATCTCCTCGTCTTCGCCCAGCGTAGAGCCGGAGAGCTGGTCTTCACCATCTGGGCATTTCGGTCCTGTGTGAAGAGCACGGACACCCACCTGCCCACGCTGCTTCAGCCACTGGTGTTCAAAACCCTCCTCTCCTTCAGTTCCTGGCTCATCTGGGAGCAGTGTCAGCGCAGAAGAGGTGTGAGGGTGGGTCAGAAGAAAGTTCTTCTGTTTCCAGTGACTTGCTGCTGGCTGAGGTCCTGTCAGAGCCCATGCGTCTTTTATCACAGCCTAATGGTTGGGCAGAAGCTGCCCTTGGGATTGTCTGATGGGAAACTGAGGCCAGAGGTGGGTTTAGTGACCAATGACCAGATCAACTCACCAGGGCCACAGTAATGGAAGAGCATCGGTCATATAATAAGAAAGATCACCCAATGCTAGGTGAAAAGGAGGAAGATATTCTGCCTTAGCCTCTCCTGTGGATCACCACAAGTTTAACTCCTGAGCGTAGGTTCAAGAATACTCTTAATTTTGTGATGAGAAATGCAGGGATTTGACTTGATGCTGGAGAGCTCAACGCTGGAGAGCTGGTGCCTTTGAATAAGCACCTCCTATCAGCAGAGCCTGACACGGCTTCACAGAGCTGAATTTCATTCTAAATGGATATATTTGTTTTGGAAAAGTGTCCATAAAGCCGAACGTGGTGCAAGTGTGCTGCTGGCGGTGAATTTTCTGGCAGAGTCCCTCTTGGCATGCAGCAAAGTTACTAGTCCAGCCCCGTCGTTCACGCTGGGCCTGAATCACCAGCGTGTTGCTGCAGCTTTATGCTGGTACCGTTCCAGAGAAATGAGCGAGCGACTCTGGAGAGCCCTGAGCTGCACCGTGCTCCTGCCTGCATGGCAAGGATGGGGCGAAGCTGCCCACCAGCGGCTGGCTCCGTGCAGGAATCCCCCTCCGGCCGCATCAGGATGCTCTCAGTGTCCTTTGCCATCTGCCCGTCTGTGCCTCGTTTTCTCTCCCGGTCCTACACCAGCCTGGGTGGGCAGGGAGCAGCCCAGTGATAGGGATAAGCGGCTGCTGGGCCTCCTGCAAACAGCAAGAGCTGTGTCCCAACTGTGTTGCAGAGTGACGATGACAGGGATGGTATAGTGGAAACTGGGGGAGAGGCATAAAATCCTGATGAGGTTTGCATCTGACCTATGCCCAAGGTGCGTAGCGCCCTGCTTTATTGAGGGAAAGAGTCAAATGGCTTAGAGTTAGAGGGTACATACAGGCAAAGGATGATTTTTGAAGCTGAGACCCTCAACGAGGAATTGAAATAATAGGATTTAGTTCTCACCACTGTCACGACTCTCCTTTGTCACTAAACCATGTCATTTCTCCAGGCTGCAGTTCCTTCCCTGTGGAACAGGGAATTTCATCTTCCTTCTCCCATCCCCTGCTGCTCCTGCCTACTTAAACTGCAAGTTGTTTAGGCCAAGGGCTGTTTCTTATAAGGGATGTGTACAGTGTATATGCCTAGAAGTAAAAATGGGAACTTAGGGCTCCTATAAAACTGACAAGTCCCGCTGAGAAAGCTGCTCACCCTGCAGGCTGTGTCTACCCCGTGGCAGCATATGTGGTCAGCGCTTTGAGAGGTATTAATCTGATGTTTCCTCGTACCCTCAGCCCCTCTGACCCTGTGTGCTGCCAGACATCCGTGGCTGCAGCAAGTCTCCCTAATCACGAGCTGCTGGCAAATACACAATCAGTCACCAGCCCCTTTTGAAGCGTGCCAGACACGCGGTGGAATATGTGCTCCTCTCAACCCATCTGCACAACAGGCTACAGATGCCAGCTGCTTTCCTCGCAGTGACACGGACGAGAGAGAAAGAAGGCAAAAGGAGAAAACAGAGTAACTGAAAACCATATTCTCCACGCTTCTTTTAACTCATTTCCCTCTTGCCTGCACGCTATTGTCCTGCTGTTGCCCCAATTTTTCTCTCCTGTTCATTTTTCCATTGACTAATTAGGCTATCACTGAGTTAATGAGGGTAGTGAGTTTTTATCGCATGACAATAAAATATGGGATGTTCCTAAAGTGTCTCCATCCTGGTCTTTCAAAATACAGGACTTTTATTCAACATGTCCCCTACTTGATGGTTTAGAGCATTTGAATACACTGACAAGAGCAGCCAGTGCTGAGAACCCCCCAGTGTAATTCACCCTTCCTTCGCAAAGAAAACTGGCACTGTGGTTTTCCTTGGGAATATTCCTGATTTTAAAAAGGGCAAGATACAAAAGAGCACGGAGGATAATAAGCCTAACCTTGTTGTCCTTCATACTTTCCCAGCACTGCTCTGACCCCACTGACCATGATGAATTACTCCTGGTTGCTGCTGGCCAGCAGCAGTAGCAATGGAAGTCGGGCAGTCTGAAATGAAACCTAGCTGGTCTACAGCAGGTACGCACGAAAATGCGAACGTGCAAGTTCTGAGGCACGCTGGTACGGCAAACCGTTGTGAACAGGGCTACTAGGTGAGCAGCTGGTCATCATGTTGCGGCAATATTAGCAGGGAAATGACGTCGCCGTGACTCCTGTGCGGGATCATACATACTTTGTACCAGTATTTTAGGAAGACAATTTACTTCTTAAAATTTTTATCCTCCTGGTGCAAATCTACATGCAAACCTGTTCTTTTAAAATAAATGCGGCTGGGTATGATTTTGCGCACAAAGACACACGAGCATGGCTGTATCACCTGAATAAATTCCAGTTCAGTGGGGTTAAACTAATAATACGAAACAAAGTGCATTGGACCACTTGGATATAGGAAAAAAGAGGAAAGAGATCCTCACTGTGTGCAACTTCTCCTTTTGAAAACAAAATGAACGAAAGCAAGCAAAGGTTAATCATTCCATGTGCCCACAGACAAAAGGTGGTTGACGAAGACAAGAAGTCATTCTAGGAGTTTGATTTTTTTAGCACGTAAATTTTTGTGAAATTCTGAATTCGGGCAGCATCTACCACATCAAGGTCCCCAGCTTATCTGGGAGCCCTACAGACCCTCCCCGCATGTGTAATGAATCAATAAAGATTGTGAACAGCAGAAGCCACATTTCTTCTGATTGAAGTCTGTCCGCACAGACACACCATATGAATGAAACCGTTTTCAATTCACAACTCTTATTAATTTGGTGACAGAGGGGGAGAGCACAAGACTGGTGGGTACAATGAGCTAACTGGATAAAAGGCATGTGAAAACACCATACCTATAATGTACCTTGTTAGCATATGCAAATGAGATAATTATACAGGCTGATAGCAGTTAGGCACAGTAATACATAGTCCATGTGAACTGTCCACAAATACTTTTGAGATCAAGAAATGCAAGTAAATTCTTTAAACATCCTAATTGGTTGCCAAAAGGAAATTCATTCCAGCTAGAACTTAATTCAGTGTAAAGTAACGTAACTCATTTGATCTCACTGAAGATCAAAAAAACACAACCGTACCCAGACGGTCTTGGATTAGGACACACTGTTTGTATATATTTACTACATAAAGTTGTTATGCAAAAACAACCTAAATGAGATGAAGGCTCTGTGAAATCATTCACTACTATTTCTCAGGTGTTATTAGTGAGCTGAACACTGTCCTGTTCGTGCAAGGAGACACCAGCTCTTCCTAAAACCTGGGTTTGCATACAGGACTTGTACAAGTCAAATGGAGACTCAGATGTTTCTCATTCCCTCAATTGCACTCAGTGATTTTGCACTTCAAATGCTTTTTGCTTACACAAATTTAGGCCAGCCTCTCACCTTTCAAACTATTAATGTACCTCAGAGACATTTTCTAGGGAATTATTCAGGTAGACAACATTTTTTCTACTTGATTTGCTATGAAATGACAAGCACTGTTAAACCAAAGGTTAATCATTGATTAAGTTTAATGACACTAAAAGAAACAGGTCATGTGAGAAAGCAATTGCACTTTCATTTTTGCTGTCACAGGTCATTTATAGCTTTTGATTCAAATTCCACCCCACGCAAAGAGTTGCTAACAACATCCTACTTCAAATTCTAATGTACTACAACTGCAGAGCAAGCATGTGAGCTGGCAGTAATCAGGCCATTTGTAAAGCATACACAGATTCTTTCATTCATCCTGTTTGAAAAGATTATTTTATTGTTCCGCATTAAGAAGCAGTGCTTTTGACAACTTGTTTTACAGAGAAGTGCCCCATTTTGTTTGTACGCAAGACTGTTCTGCCATTTTTGTGCATTTAAGAGCCACAAACTCATCATCACCTGCAGTTCTTCCCACTTTGGTATGGACTCAAAACAAAAAAAACAACACAAAAAAAGAAACCAGCTTGAAAAGAGAGCATTTATTTTCTCTGTGACCAATAGCTCTTGTGCTTCAAAACACATGAGGGGCTGAAAAGTCAACTGTAAGTCTCTGTGGTTCGTTCAGGGGTGGCTACATCAGCCGGGAGCCGCTCAGAGCAGGAACAGAGCTTGATTCTGATCTCATCCGCCTTCGTACCATGGCATATCCATTTGGTTCCAGGACGTGACTCTTCCTTTACACCAGCATCAAGGAGGTCAGAATCAAATCTTCCACCTGCTGAGGGAGAGTTAATGGGCATTGTTAATCCAATATGCATCTATCCTTTGGCCTACTAGCCAAAACAATTAGCCCCCTAACAAAGAAAGGAGCCTTTGAAAACTTAGATGTGGGCAGGAAATAAGCAACAGAAGTAGATCACGAGGCTTATAAGGCTATATAAAGCCTCTGTAAGCTTTCTTTTCTTCCTTTTCATCCACGTACTATGAAAAAGAAGGACCTACTGCTCTAAGCTTTTGGGCACTCACATCAGGACCCACATTTTTTATGCACAAATGTCGAAAAATTTTCAAAACTGACCTTGTTTGGAAGAAAAAACATAAAGACAGCGATATTGGCTTGACCTCATAAAAACACTTCATAAAAGTCAGGATTTCTGTAACAAAGAGCACCTATAGGCAAAGGGCAACTGTGCTTTCAAAAAACTAATGGTGGGACAAAAGAGATGAGATTGCCCTCATTTGTCGATTGTACATGAATTCAGGGATGAGTCTGGCTCTTTGGAACTAGACCATTGCCAGATGCAAAGCTGTGGAGAACGGCTTGTCTCTGAAGCATAGCACTGAATCTTCATGCAATGGGCAAACCACTCCAGGCGTCATTTGATGAAAATGGGCTGTTGGTATAGACCAATTCCAGAGTATCACCACAGTTGATGATATCAGGAAACTGGCTTTAAAAAGGTAGTAGAACTGATTCAACAAAAGGAATGCCTTGAAGCATTAAGATATTTCTCTTTCCAAAGAATGCAGCGAGCATTGTTCAAATATATAAAACATGAAGAGAGCTCTAGTTCTGTAATAATGACATGATTTTTTTTTCCCTTTAAATCTAATTCAGGGATGATCATAAAAAAGTCTGCATTAAAAATTCTCATTTTCAGTGCTGCAGCGCTGGAGCATTGCCATGAGCTTTTTGAAGAGTCACTCCACATCCACATCTGTTTTCACCCTTTCAGCCCAATTCTATATTGTTACTGCTGAGTGGTGGAGCTGCCTTTGAAAACATACAAAGCAGGTGATTTTCAATTGTGTAAAGCCGTGTTTGGCTTTAGACATTTGAGTTCATGGGAATAGCCTTTCAAAGTGCCTGGTCCAAAGCATAGTGAAATCAATGGAAAATCTCCAGGTGACTTCACTGGGCCTTGGCTCCAGTCCAAACTCTGGAGCCTCGAAGTCTGGAAGTCTCAGCTGGGCTTGAAGTTAGTCCTAATTGTTCAAAAACAGAATAAGAATTTTGCAAGGTCAACCTCCTCCACACATGCTGTGTCCGATTTTGCAATGACTTGAGAGTCTCCGCCAAGGCTGCAGGCATTCAGCACCTTGCAAAACGAGCTCCCATCTTAGGATAAACCTTCTTACAAAGGTCACAGCAGTAGATGTACAGTGGATTCATTATGTTGTCTCAATCCTTCTCTGCCAGGATTCATCCAGCTGTGCAGTTTAGTCATCTTTAGCCACAAGTTGTGGTTGTGGCTCATCGCTGAGCTTAGAAAGCCACATAGAAATTCACTTCTAGGAGATGATTCCCTCTAGGAAACAGCTAAGAAAAATAAATAAATAAAAACAAAAATACAAAAATTTAAATTAAAAGTGTGATCTGATCTCCGAAACAATTCTTTACCCATAAAGTTCCCACCCAAGGAACCAGTTATATGCGTGTTTCAAGGAACTATATTGTTTAAAGAGACTGTAAATGTCACACAGTTAAAAGAGAGAGATGCAGCTAGATTGAGTTAAACAATCGACTAATAACTCAGTCAACAATATTCTTATCCTAGGTAGTAGTTATCAGCTTAGACAGCTGTTACAATCTTTCACTGTAATACTTAAAAGGCAAACCACCAAATTCAATACCATATTGTTTGTGTAGTAGTGTTTGTTTAAAGGTAAATCACTCATAAAAGTGTAATTTCCTGCTGATACATAATGGCGGATAGTGGCAGGAAGCCGGGCCGAGCAGACTGAGACCCTGAGATATGCAGCGCTAAATCGCCAGCAGTACTTTACCCCAGCTCTAAAATGATTGTGTTTTTACACCCAGTCACATCTAAATTAGCACCAGCATACTAGGCCTTCTTGCAGACGCCTCTTTTCTCTTTGTGCAACAGCACCAGATAAGAAAAACTGCTACAATCGACACAATGAAGTCGTGTTTCTCCAAATAAAGATTCCCTTCCTGCCGGGGAGACCCTGCTGGGCAAAATTCCCTCCCCAGTCTGTTTTTCTTATTGATTTGTTACAGAATCGTACTTATGTTTTGGGTTTCCTTCTGCTTGCGTTCGGCCGACACGCTACCTCACAGGATTTCATCATTTTTGGACCAGCTAATTGAAGCTCCCAGATTCACAGTGTTTCATTCACTGGTTTCTGAGCGTCAGCGGCATAGACAGAGAGCAACTGTTGCTGGCTTTGGAAGAGCTGCTCTAGATTCACATCAGCATAACCAAAATCCCAATTAACTTGTAAGCATGTACTAACTCTTCACCCAGTGGCCCCCGGACCCGTATAGGGGCTGGCAGTATGAAAGCGGTGGGGATGCTCCCAGGGATTAGGCCTCAGTGACTGACGCTGTGTATCAGGCAGGGGATGAAACGTGCCCCAGGAGGAATCACCTATTGTTCCCATCTTGGCCCTTTGAGCTGAATGCTTTTTACCCAACCTTATCATCTGCCTAAATCTCAGGTTGACAGCTCCAAGCCAGCTCTCTATATGGTATATTTTAAATTACAATCAATGAAAAGAGAGGCAGAAGGCAATTCATGCTGTGCACTCTGGGTACCTTTTTTGGGCGGAATGAATCAGCATCCATCTCTCAGATGGTCCCTAGTGCCCAAGGCAGGTGGATATGTATTTTACTTTCCTGCATTTCTTTAAAGAGATGTCCTGGGATGCCATCAATACGCCTCCACGGCCTGATGCCAGAGCACTCCCCATGTGTCATAAGAATGCACTGGATAAAATCTTACAGCCCATAGCTCAAGCCCATGCCAAGCAGGGAGGAAAGGACTTGCACTGCATCTCTCGCCCTTTCTCTGCCAAGAGTCTAATTGCTCAGCCAGCTTAAGAGAGGAAGAACAACTTGTGTCCGCTGCTCTCTCTTACCCGTCTGTACCTGAAAAGCCAGACTCAGCCAGACCTGGATCTAAGCCACAGAGTTCAAAGGAAGTTTTGACAGAGTGAGGATGTTGAGCCTCGTTTGGTAGGAAGGGCAGTTGCTGTGGAATTTGCACTGGGACTCTCCTGTTCTTTTGGACAGGAGAGACTTCTGATATGTGCATATGTAGATACGTTTTACAGAATTCCTTTTAGCAGTCCACAGAAAGGAAACAGGAGTCCACAAAGATCACAGAAAAGTGAACTACTCTGCTATATTTAAAATCATAAAACATTAATAGAAGGCTAAATTGGAAATCAGTTCCATCTTCCTCCATCTGCCAAGCTCTGCCTTCTCCGCAGCAAAGCACGTAGCTCAGGGAAATTCTCCCATCTCCCTCCATTAGGGTTTGATGTTATCAGCTTGTTCCTGTCACATACAAAAAATTCCCTTTAATTAGCTCAGTTTACACCTGTACTACCCAGCCTTGGAAACTTGTTTTGGGATATGAGGAACCAGTTGTCTTCTCAAATGTCTTATGAATCAGCAGCAGCAATAAATACATCAAAGTCCTGCAGCTCAAGAGGGCTGTCTGGCATAACTGAGGCCAATGCTTAGTCCTAGAGATGGACCTCCATTGAATGTGTCACTCCGTGTGCACAGCCCCACATCTAGTCCAGTTCAGCCATCACTGCCCCTTTTGCAGGTTGCATAGTTCCCAACCAAATACAGCATTTGTCAACGCTTTCCCCGCCCGGAGGAAGAGAAGATTGTCTATTGGTTTCCTCTTCATTAAACAGTTGCTAAAATAAAACGTCTTTGTTTAATTGAATGCCCCTGCAGACTCAGTCAGGTGCAAGTCCTCTTTCTTCAAACAAAAGGATAACAAAGGAAACATGCAACTGCCATATAACCTTGTCATTTGCTTTGAGGAGAGGAAGAGCTACAAGCCAGTCATACGTTTCCCTCAGTGCTTCAAGGACAGGAGGAACAGCTGTCAGTCTGGGGGCAGCAGGATGAAGGAGGATCACACACCATATAAAAGCAGAATAGGATTTGGAGTTAAATTGCAATCAGCAGGGGAATGGTTTGGAAAAGGCTATGAGGGACACGGTTTTGCCATGGCAATGCTCCCTGCTGGGCCATCAGGTTTCTGCTGTGGTAGGTGGTTCCTCACCCAGAAAGTTCTCTTGAAGCCAAGTGGGATTTTACAATGACCCTGGTGTGAGTGAAGATGCCATAATTTGGCATCACTTGTGCAAAATGGACCTCTTTGGTTCGAGGATTGGGCTATCCGCCTGAGTCAAGGATTGAGTAAATGTCTGTCCTTTTTTTAATAAATATTACTTCTCATTGTTTCCACTGCAACCCTGACCTCTTCACACCTAGAAAGGCAGACCCTGCCCCTACAAGACTTGCATTTGAAATCAGTGAGAGAGATGTGATATGGTAAGGATAACAGAAATGGAAAGGAAAGAATTAGGTTGCCAGGAATCACACAAGAGGTTAGTGGCAGTGCTTGAGTGCCAATTTTAGGATGCTAATGATAGAAGGCAGGAACATGGGGAAACGATTAAGGAAATCTCCCAGGAGTTCATCACTTAGTTGATGATAAAATGGAGAGTTTCTGAATAATACAGCGTTATTCATAATAACAGAATTCAGAATAACACACTGTCAATAACATACATAGACCCATGTTTTTGCAGTCTGTACTGTGAAAAAGCATAGGAATCTTGGGCTTTTCTTATCTTAATTCATGAGGTCTGAATTTGTTCTCCCTTCAGTCACAGCAGTGGTGACTTTGTGGAAAACCACCGAGTTATACCAGAATGGAATTCAGCAGAGAGCAGAAAACCAGCAAGATTGCCTTGCAGTTGCATCGAGACTCTGCCAGCGTTGCTGTTGTAAGATACATTTGCCAGTCTGTAAACTACTTCCACGTGAACCTGAATCTGTCCCCTCTCCCCTTCCTCCCTATCTTAAATGGTACAGCACAGGCAAAGCCCCACGCTGATCTCTGGCTGTGGCAGCCCGCGCATTCATTCTCTCTAGCAGTAGAAGAGTAAATCTGGGCAATGATTGCAATTCACAGATTTGTAATCATACAGGTTTTAAGGCCAGAGAGGCTGTCATGATCTCGTGATCTGATAATCTGACCTTTGGCGTAACCCGGCGCAGAGAAATTCATGCAGAAGTTCCTGCACAACCCTGTGGTCTCAATTTGTGGTTGGTGGCGGTTTAGAAGCTATGGCTTGCTCCAGTCTCCTGACGATGGAGAATCACCACATCCCTGGTCAGGTATTGCAGTGGTTTGCTACACTCAGTGAGTCACCTTAACACAAATGCTATTGAGCCTCCCAGGCCTCCTATCCGCTTGCAAACCTGGAAACCAAGACATTTTGCAGATTCTGTTTCAGTACAATACAAATAAAAATCTTGTGTTGGGTCTATTGCTCAGCCTAAAGCATCCAATAGAAATCAGAGCTGGTGCTCAGAATATATGGATATTCTCTATAAAGTGTCACTGAAGAGAGGAAAACCTACTTTCTACCTATATCACAAACGTATAAGCTGGTGTATTATCCAACCCAGACATTGTTATATAAGCCAGCCTTGGCCTCAGAGAGAAGGTCTGGCTTTACCAAGAGGCTCCTAAGGACATTGCAACTGAATTTCTCTTCCTATTTGAAAACATCTCTTGCTGAAACACTCTTTGAGGGAAATCACAAACGCAGGAAACAGCAGCTACAGCGCCGCGTGTTTGTCTGTATAGAAGGAATGCGATGATATCATTTTGGAATGTGCTTTCTTTCTCAGGTTTTTGTTTTGGTGGTAGGAATGTCACTTTCTTAAAAAGTAAAGCACATTCTTGGCTGTTCTCTCCCTCCCCCCGCTTCCAAATTTTGCCTACGAATCAATATTCCCATCTCCTGCCATGTGTTTTTCCCAACCTGTCAGATACCAGTCTCATGTTACTAGTACAACCATCTGATGTCAGGCATCCCAACAGGCAATTATAAATAGTCATTTACTATTAGCTAGAGGGCTTATTTCTATAGATGTAAGTTTCAAGATGTTCTTTGCTATCTTAACTTGAAAGCGTTATTTATTTGCGTTTGGCATAGAGGATTTGACCATTTAAAACACGTCCATTTCCATCACGCTGTGGTAAAACCCCAAGTGAAACCTTAGCCCTCTGAAATGAACCTTAAACACCTCATGTTACCCCTTTTCAGAGGCACCCAAAGGCATGTGATGTCCTGTTCTCCGTGAATCTGACTGGGCATCTCTGGGCAGCTCTGCCTGAGAGTGCCCATTTCCCAGTGGACACATCCTGACAGCCAGATAACATTTGTCAGTGCAGATGAAGGCGGCCAAGACACGGAGATCTCCTTTGCCATGCTTTTCTGTGGAACTGTCACTTTTTTTCCCCATGTAAACCTAATCCATGTGTTATGCACTTCTACTACATCCCCTATTACATCATGCTTTCATGCTTCTACTTCCAATTGTTGGTAAGCCTAACTTAAGGTTAAGCGATATCCTAAACCAGTCCCTCAAGGCCTTCAAGGTCCAGTACCCCAAAGGGACCAAGATGCTGGGGACTTCACCTGCCCTCCCAAGAGGCAAACCCTGCCTCACCATGCCAGGCTGTTGTCCCTGGGAGCACCTTCCCTCTCATGGAGGAATGAAAATACAAAAATGCCCGGGAAACAAACCTCCAGAAAGAAGAATCTGAGAGTTTAACACTGTTTTTCTCATCTGAAGTTGCTTCCCACTGTGGATCTCAGTGTGCTTTGCAGCTCATTAGGGCAGAAATTAATTCACTGTCCCTTTCAGGAAGCAACACGGGGGAAGCTCTACATGGTTGGAAGGTTCCCTTGTCCACATGGGGAAGATGAGTGTGGCTTTCCCAAAAGACAATGCTGGTGCCTCAGGAGCTTGTCCTGCAGCAGTCTGGGACCTCTTCAAATGGCAAGTGGATCCCCGCCGGTTGGAAGGACAAAATGAGCTTCTTGTACACTCTAGCAGCCAGACTCACAGCGTTTAAATTTTGATATTGAGAAGGGCAATGTGTATCAAAACAGTGAGTTACAAAAATCCTACTGATCCCTAAAACCAACATGTTTTCTGAATTGTGTGCTTCAGCAATGAACATCTGGTAAAGAATACAGTAGTAGAACAGCAGGGCATTGCCAGCACAGGAGTCAATTCAAATGCAAAAATGTTGATTCCTGTGTAAACGAAAGCTGACTCCAGAAAGCGGAGTTTTAAAGTCTTCTTGTCCTAGTATATCTCATGTCTCAGAGATGACATGGTGTGTTTCCTAGGTCTTTATTCTCATAAAACAGTAACATTAACATCAGTCAAACTGCAGTTTCTGATCAGGATCATCATGTCTATAGTAATGAACCCAGCACTACCAAAACTCAATTCACTGTCCTTGATCTAATGTTCTGTCTGATCTCCAGGGTCATTTCCAGTGAACGCTACTGTGTTTTTTTATCATAAAAGTCTTTCCTTTTCTTGAAGAATGTTTGACAAAAGGCCAAAGATCTGTAATTGGACAGAGAATCAAAATTATCTAATATAATCAAGGACACTGCAAGATCAAATATTGTCTTTGCACTAGCAGAGCCGTTGCTACAAAAGAATTAAGAAGCCTGGCTGGGCAGACATAATCCTGCAAGCATCAGCTAATGTATTTTCTTAAGTCTTCTATACTGGCTACAGAATGATTATGCAAAACCAGAGGCTTCCTACTGACTTAAATCAGGATTGTGTGTGGGTGTAAGGGTGTGCCTTCACTGGAGCACTTTACATGGCAGGGGCCAGAAACCCAACTCAACACGTCTCGGTATTCTTTAACAATTAGATAAACCAGTAATAAGTTCATAATTGCAATTCCACAAGGTAATTTCATGTGCCTGGGAGATGACAATATGCATACAATTAAAAGAAGAAAGCTTTTCATCCCTGCAGACTACGTTACTGAACGCTCCGGTCTTTTCTGTTTGCAGCACACAAGCAGAAGGGAGGGCAGGGGTCACCCTGAGCAGTGCGGAGGTACCAAGAGGGGAAGAGGGAATCCTCAAGGATCTAAATGCACGGAGTTCAGTTCAACAGACAATATGGAAACGCAGCGCTCTGACATGCTACCTCTTCCTAGCAATTTTCAGCTTTTGGGTCGTATGCAAGAGGAAATGTCTTGGGATAAGGTTCTTAGATCTAGTGTAACAAATAGGGTATGAAAAATCCCTTTTACTCCGACCATCTTTGAAATAACAAAGCAGCTCAATTTCTGAATTATTATATGTAAGCTGTCTTTCAACTTCCCTTTTTCCCCCGACAGCTTTAAATCTCTCTGTGGGTAGAGGTCTAATGTCGGCACATGCAATTCTATACTTTAATCATTTTTTAACTACAAGATCAAAGCAAGTAGGTTTTTATTACTCCAGTGTCCGATACTTCATAACTTAACTATTGAATGTCAGGCAACAGCTCTTCTCAATGCACTGCATTAAAATAAATCTTTCCACCTACATTCACCTTCCACCAAGAGAAGTATTGGGTCAAAAAAAAGAGTAATATTTTATTAATCATATGAAAATTAGTAGTAGAACAAATAAAATATGACAAACTTGTTTCTACATTTACTCTGGGGCTGTGCGAGCAGTGTACTGCCTAAGAAGAAACCCTGTGGCAGACATTGCTAACATCTTCTTCTTACTTTCATTTCTAACACTTTTCTTCACTTTCCCTGCTCCCACACAGGAACCCAGAGAAATTAACACCTGGCCCATAGCCAGGCTGTCTGGGTGAGTAGTGCCCTGGGGTATTACTCCTCCAGCTACGGCAGTGCAGAGCCACGGCACAAGAAGAATGAAGGCATCTTTTGCCCCCCTGGTGTCAATCCCTCCCTAACTGTGCCCGAGTCCTGCCTACGCTGCGGGTCTCTCTCTGCCGCTCTGCCTATGGGAATTCCTCCCATCCATTTGCTAGTGTCCCACTCTCATGGCTAGGTATCGCAAGAATAAAGTTTTCTGGACTGACTGCACACTTGTTTGTTTATTGACACCACTGGCTTCGAGTTTGGGACCGTATTTGCAAGACAGCAAAATCTGGATCATTCCTTTGTACTTCTGGAGCAAAGATTTCACTTACAACGCTACACGACTTGTTAACATGTTCACTACTGCTCACAGGGAAGTGACTTACTTACTCTCGTTTAGCAGTCCAGAGGAATTTTAACGGCGTCTTCTTGCGCCTACAGCATAAGCTCTGAGCCTTTCTGCAGGTGACTCACTTTGGGTACCCGGGCAGTCCCACTGACCCTTGCCATTCGGCTGCTCCGCGCACACGTGGATTTGCCGGGCTGCATTTCCAGCCGGGCAGAGCAAGCACAACGCTTGCACTTTGTTGTCAGGTTGAAATCCTCCCAAATACTTCTCTGTCACAAGCTGTTCCAATTAAGAAGGCATGCAATAATATCCCTAATTACATTTTACTTTGATGAGAGATCTAGGCATTTTTTAAAAATGCATGTTGTATAGGGTTAGGAGAACCTTCATTTCAATTCTTTGCATATTTTGGCACGAGCCGTGTCTCCGCCCTTCGGCGGGCTCCAGGCCCTGCAGGGGCACGTGCATCTCTTCTGCTACGGCAACCCAGGCTCTGGATGCCAGGTGCCAGCAGAGCGACGTGGGGTTACTTTTTGCTGACTCACCCCCATGCTAAATCTGCGATCTCGGACTGCTCCCACGCAAGAAGAAGGAAGACCCTGAGCTCTCCAGGGACTCAGACGGAGGGGTCCCGCTGTAAAATGCTCCCTCAGAGCTGTCAGGTTCAAGCGAGCGCTTAGAAGGAGATTTATATTTTGTTGATTACAATGGTAATAAGCCACAAACACAAATTCAAAGAGTAAGAGTCAACCAAACCCATGTTCTCTTTGAGCGAGATAAAATCTCCACCTTTTACACGCCTATCTATTGATGTGTTCCTGGATAAAATGTGTAATTTTAATTAACTGAAAGTGCCTGCCTTTTATATTGAAGTTGGTGCTAAAAACAAAGAAAATCATACAGCAAAAGTGCCGTGTTGGCTGAGTGCATCTCTCCCTTTTGTGCTGCGAAATTGGTATGTGCACTGTTTTCCTCTCAATCAATACACATTAGTGTGTAATTGGGGACTATAAAAATATCCACATCACTTTGCTAATTCTCTTGCCAAACAGGCACAAGCATTTATATGTTAAGCTTCTCTGATGCAGGTTCCACAGATAAATTTCTTTCTATTAGTGAAGCAGCTATGGTGAATGCAATTATCCCTAAAATAAAGAAGGAAACGAAGAAAACCTGAAAACAAATGTGTCAATACAGAACTAAAGTTAAGCACAAGGAAATTAGATTCTTCTCTGTAATTGTTTAATACTATTCTAGTATGAAAGATTTGTCTCTATTATTTAAGCTATTATGTCAAAACCGTCTCCATTTAACACACATGCATGTAAGTACGGATGAAGGTATATGTATTATATTTATCTATGTATATCTCAAGAATGCTCTGTTTTTGTTGGATCTCTCAGGATTATTTGGTCAGTACAGATCCCTTGATCATACTAAAGAATTTTAGCTCAGGAATTTATATTTGCACTGAACCAAAAATCTGAGCCAATGGGTATTTCATTAGAGCTAACTTTTAATCTCCATCCAGACCCAGGTCTCAAACACCCCTTCCTGGATATCCTCCGTTGTCTCTGCCCAAGGGCTTTGCCATCTCCCTCTCTCTTTCGACACCACCCTGTTGTTTGGCTAGCGAGACGCGTTGTTTCTCTAACTAGATCAAGGATTTTGCCAAGTCCTGTTGCTTCCACTTCTGTAGCATATTTAGAATTCCTCCAGCCCTCTCTATCTTGAAATTCTTGGCCCTGCACAACTGTTTTATTTTGGCTGCTAGAAGCCCACACTAATCTAACCAGATTTTGGCTGGCAACATAGATCTTTTTAACCATGTCTGTTTTTCCCTGGGCACATCCTTGTTTACTGAGTCTGGTGGTGGTGGAACCAGTACAGTAAAAGTCAGCACATAAAGACACCGAGGAAAATCCACGCTGAGTCTTTAAAACAAATAAAAGTGCCACAAAACAGAGCTGAGGACATGGCTTAGCCTAAGACTCAGGTTTTCTTTGGTTTGTTTTTTTTGAGGATCCCTGTATCTGTCTACTGACTACAGGTTCTTTTTAATCTTTCCAAAATGTAAGCATACGATGCACAATTTTCATTTTTCATGCCCAGTTTGCACACAGGTGAATGCCCACAAGCAACTGTCTCTGGGTAATGGCAAACATGATGCAGAGACTCTGGGATTCTCCCATTAAAGCTGACTGAATTGGGCTATTACAGCTAATAATGTCGGTTAATACATTAGTGGATTGCTAGTTTAATGTACACTGGTAGATAAATGTAGGTATTGGTATTGGTGATGGCAGTGATAAAAATATAACAGTACAAATGCACTCTCTTCTGCTGCAAATCACTTCTTCCTCTATAAACTCTCCATGTTTTAAGTAAAATTTAGCTTCAATTTTAGTAGCAAACCTTTAAGCAAAGCTCAGATAACATTTATTCCATGACCATTTTATCAGTATTATCTTCCTCCTCTGGTAGGTTAGATAGATAGAGCACTAACTTCAACAGTTTTCCTATATACAAAATGCATAAGATTGCTTTCGTTTAAGAATTGCCTCAGTGGTTTACTAAAAGACAAAGTTCATCTTTCTTTTTTTTTTAAAAAAAAGCTTTTTATAAAACCCATTTTGGCTCAACTTGGAAAATGTGACTATACAATGGGAAAGGGCAGGCCCTCTTTTTTTTTTTTTGTCTGAACACAATGGCAGGATAAGGGAGGCACCGCTCATTACAAGGAATACACTTTAATCAAGTTGCCCAGCACCAAGTATTCATCTTCCACCACTCTAGATGCCAATGTTTGTTTTCTGTCTGGGAGAAGAAATAGACAACACTTTTCATTTTAATAAAAATCTTTCAGAATGAGGCAAACAGATGACCTCATTTGGAGGATCTACTTCTTGGTTTGCAAGTGACTTAGGAGGTAAAGATAACTGGAGCTTCTCCCATTACAGCGTTGCTGGAGGAGATTTAACACTTTCCTGCTCAGTTTGCTGGCTGAGAAGCGTGAGATCGATTGCGATGGTGTTTGATTCGACTCTCCCTGCTACAACAACATTGCCATTACTATCACATACAGCTTGGCTTGAGTGGGAACTGCAAAATACGCTGCTCTGACTAAAACTGCAGTTGGAAAGGTGGAAATCTGGTTTTATCAAACACATGTAGGTGCTTGTTAAAATTACTTCTGCAGCTAAAACCAGGACTTCATCTTCAGTCTCACAACAGTCCCATTCTCTGGTACAATAGCATCTAGTGTTTCTAATTTTAAGGATATCATCACAAGTCTTCTGATATTTCTTTATCCTACAGTGCTGGATGCCTAAGCATATCAAGACAAGAAATCATCATCATAAGAAAGACTCATCTTTCACCTAAATAATTCATTTCAAGCCTCCAAGTTGGTACAGAAAAACACAAAAGCCTTAAAGACTCATAGTGCAGGGAAACCGAAATGCTTCTTTATTTTGAATCCTCATTATATCATGGCCAATCTCCAGGACTTTGGGGCTCAAGTGCTACATTTTTTATGTTGTTGGCTGACAGCAGATACTAACAACATTTGAGGGCTTCAAGCATCTTGTCCTGCCTGCACGTAGCATCTGATAACAGCAGAGATTTACTTTATTATCTGTGACCAGGTAGAAATAACAGCCTGAAGACTCTTGTTCTGTTCTAGGATTCAGCTCCTTTAAAGCCAGATCTCCCACCCTTTTCTTCCAGTTTCTTAAGCAGCACTTAACTCCCCAAAACCAAGAGAGAAAGGGGTAAGAGGAAGCATGAAGAGGCAGAAACATGAAACCTAAGTCCTCTTTCCCCTACAACACCTCGCATACCAAGGGAGCAGCCCTGTTGTCACTGAGCTGCAGGTACAAAAGACGCCAGCGCTGCAGGTTGTCCTCCTGAGACTCTCTGCTGGGAACGCAGGAGGGACACCAGGGAAGAGGAGACAGGAGGCAGTGGAGGACTGGAACCAATGTGTTTTCTGCCATGCACTTCTCCCCAGATAAACCCCTACTTGCCTTGCATCACACAGCCCGTAACAGCTGAAACTTGGTGGAATCTGTCAACTTGTCCACAAACTTCAAAAAAAAATCATATCAACTATCAGCCACCAGGAGATGGTTTCCCTTGGAACTTGTGCTCCAGTGGTGAATGATCCCCACTGTCAGAAACACACATCTTACTTCTCATTTAAACGTGTCTCGTTGTAGCTTCCTACCACTAATTCTTGCTATCGCAATGCAATACAGCATCTCTCTGTAAAGGTGCATTAGGCAAAAACCAGGCACACAAAGATACTGCAATTTTGGGGGGAGCAGAAGCTGAGACCTGCTTTTTTGCCTGCCTGCACTAGAGAACACAGCAGGCATTACTGCCAGCATGGAGCTGCTTCTGAGGCCCAGGCTACCTGTGCAATGTAGCTAATGTACAAAAATAAATGGTCTGTTGTAAGAACCTTGCAGTAATACCTGGCAGAACATATACTGGACACTGTATAACATGAAGGGGGCATTGACTGGTGACAAGCATGGGATTCAGTCTTTGTCCCAGAGCCATCCATGAACAGATCAGACCTCATTTTCATAAAATCCTTGTTTATTCTGCTGGCCTACTAATTACCACTATTAAAGCAAATGGTACCATGTATGGTCTTGCATGTGGATTACTAAGAGCATCAACAACCTAGAGCTGCCAGGCACCTAGGTGTGTTACAAGGTGCTGTACGCAAACATCTACACGCATCAGACGAGCGCTTCTTTGATTATCCCTCTGTTTTACCTTTGCTGTCTCTTAGGGCCGTTCCCCTCCGTGGGCACTGTCCATTCTGACAGCAGCTGCCTACCTGCTTTAGCCATCAGCTGCCACCAGCTCTGCGCTATTCATTTGGCAGAGCTCTCACTCCCGAGCAGGCTGTTACGGGCATTTTCCTGGGCTGGAAGGGTCAGGAGTGAAGGTGCTTTCATGTGCTTTTGGCCCACATCACGTCTGTGGGCCATGGAATATCCAACTCCCTGAAACCCCATCCCCTGTTCACTACTGACACTGGGAATTCATCTGGATTCAAACGTATGAGATGTAGTTTAATATGCAGTTTTCCTCTGAAACATTGTAAACCACCTTGGGATTCTTTTTACCATTTCGGAGGTGACATCCAGGGGAATGTAAGGATTCATTTTCCTCTATCAAAATCAGCAACACTATGTCAGCAGAGTGTCTGTCCCATAAGCTGGATTGCAGCTGGACATGCAACACTCCTGGTGACATGAACAACGGATTATTCTGGAGAGGTTCTGTAGACATCCTGCTAAATCTCACCCACAGGGAGGGTGATCAAAACAGTTGAACTCAAACATCTCATCATTCATCAGTCATGATCTCTTCTCTTTCTTTGTAGTTGTGAGAAAATGTTTTACTTCTACCCAGAGCTTTTAAAACAGTTTTTGTTTAGCAGTCTCTTGTCCCTGCTGGGGAAGTGCAGCAAACAAGTAGAGAAATACAAATTTATTTTCTATAAATTGGAAATCTTTTTTTCCGGTCAGCTCCATTACTGAGTCAGCTATCCGTGTGCACTGCCAAAGGAAGTAATGGGAGTTGTCTATATAAAACAGAGGGAGCACAAATCAACAGGAGAGAAAATTGGGTTTCTCTTGAGCCATCGGCAAAAACAAACCTATCAACGATGTAAAACAAGACAGGGCTCACTGCAGACTTGCAGATTCCCTGTACTGTATTGATGACATCTAAGTTGCAGGACTGCTTCGCAGCTCTTTTTCCTTTAATCCAAGTAGTATCAGCCTTCAGACTGCTTCTCAGCATATCTGTCTGCTTGCAGACACTACTGCACTGATTTCCATCTGGTGCATGTTTTAAAAGTTTTCTTCGCAACCTTAAGGATTAACTGCCCTTTTTTTTCACAGAAATTTAGATTCTGAAGCACGCTGAAGAAAACAATCACAGCAAAGAAGCACCAAATCTCTTGCAAACTCTCCCCTGATCATTGGGCATTCAAAGCCCTACCAGCAGCTGTTAACGTAACGTTATGGATGTTTAGCAGGACTTCCTGTAGCTAATGAACATAGCTCTTTCAGTGAGGAGACAAAGTGCAACGCTGTCCCAGGAAAATCAAAACGATGTAACATTCAGTCAGGAATGCACTTACTACATGGCCCGGAATGGTGAATTGATCGCATGCTTCTGTAACAAAGATCTCATCTGTAGTCCCCACGCACTGCAGGCACTGGCGCGGCTTCAGAACGAGCGCGATGATCCTGCTCCCAAAAGGAACTGATTAGGAGGGATGTTCCAGGAGCTATTCGATACAGGCAGCACAATCCAGAACGCCATTTATAGAAAAAAAAAAATAAATATTTTTATGTCTAAGAATGCCATCAGTATCATCTAACTGACAGTGACAATAAAGGCTTTTTAAGCACTCCTATAAATGTTGTGTTCCTGGATTTGAAGTAGGCAGAGTGGAGGGACAGATGTTTTGGTGTGAGCATGGCACATGGGAGAAAAAGTTTCAGTTTGTTTTCCGCTGCTTTCCTCTTGATTTTACCAGAAATTATACATGTAGGTCCATTTAAAATCCTACTGCTCATTTCTCTATGCCTTGTTGCACACAGAATGTATCCAGAGGTACGTGAAGCAAAAGGTGAAGTTGTGAGGTGACCTGGTGGTGTTGGAAACAAGGACGATGCAAGTAACTCAGCCAACTCGTAAGAAAGGCTTTTGGCATCTTTTGCCAAATACCCAACTTGTGGCAACAGTGCAAGCAAGGGAATGAAAATGTACTCGGAGTTTTGCTTCGTCAATACTATAAAATAAACCTAAGTTAAAATGGGTGTTGCCCAATCCAATTGTCAAACATTGCTGCCGCAATACAAAGACAAATGTTTATTGGCTTAACTTTGAAACTGCAGTAAATGCTCTTCTATTCAATTAGATAAACAAATACAGTACTGAGTATATAATAGGGTCCTTTCAAGTAAATTATGCTTCCTAACTCATGTGTAAAAGAAAAATGACTTTTAATGTTTATATTCCTGTAAAATAAGAAACCATCAAGGCTCTCCTTCTGTTATATTCCAAATATATATAAAAAAAAGAAGGCTTAAATGATGTCCATTTTATGACAACGTAAGCAAAGCAAAGAAGTAAAGCCAGGCTGACATTCCAGCGTTTCTTCTCACTATTACGAGAGAGGGGGAGAAAAAATTCTCTGTTCTGTTCTCATTTACAGTAGCACAAATCCCCAGGAACTGCACTGACTTCAGTTGGTTATTTTGGATTTACGGCAGACTGAAAGAGATTAGAATTTGGTCACACATGAATGAAGAACAGAACATCCACATTCACTCTAAGTATATTTTCCTTTCTTATGTACACAAAATAGCAATGCTGTCCTTAGCAATGACAGATTATGTGCTATTGGTTTACCTGATTGCCTAGAGATATTTATACGGGTACCAAGCAGGATGCCTCAGTGAAGGAAGCACTTAGTTACCTTCTCCAGCCAATGCATCCACATCTATGTCCAGGAAGAACTGCATTTTCTACAGGATCAGGGCGTTAGGCAAAAGGCTAAAATGCATACATACAGCCTTATGCATCCAGTGATGAGAACCACCTGTTTGTGAGTCTGTTCTATTGTTTCTGCCAAAGATTGGCTTTAAGTCATGACACTCTCTCATGCAGATATATTAGCATACGTGGATTGTATATCTTTAAAATACCAAGTAGAAAACTGTAGTAGTTACTGTATAGCACTATGGTAAAAACAATATATAATTCCTGATCTTGATGAAGGAGGGAATTTTCTTCATAGTCTGCTTAGTTCCGAGAATCGCAGATCTAGTCTCAGCAAAAAAGCAACGCAGTGAATAGCTCCCTATCAGTTTAAAAGCAATGATGCCCCTTGCACAGCACAAACCAACTTCAGATCCTAATGCCTCATGCCTTGTCCATCTTGTTCAGCTGAAGAGCACCATCCTTACGCATAAGCAGGTAGCCAAACAAACAGTGTCTTTCCTTTGGTCTTGACAGCTATCAACATTAAACACATCCGCCTCTTCCATTCTGCAGGCTTTCTAATGAAGTGGCTGCAGGCAAGGAAGAGGCATTAAGAGAGGCAGCATTGCAAAAGTAAAGAGAAAATAGGCTGCTCCAGGAGATCGACAGAGATTAGGGTTTGATATCCCTGGGCTCAGTTTTACTGTGAGCATATTAATGCCCAAATCTCCAACTGACATACTCTGGAAACCTTCTCTGCAGCCTCCAAGAACACAGGGCAAAATAATAAATCCAGCAAGCTGGTTCACAAATAGGAAAGGGGGGAAGGGTTGGTTTTGGGGTTGTGTTTTTTTTTTTTTTCAGTTGAGCTATAACCAAAGAATTGAAAATGTCTAAATATGCAGAACATTTATTACGAAAAAATAAATTGTCAAGGTTTCAAAGTCAAGCACTCAAAAGTTAGGAAATGTCAATGCCAATAGTTTTGAGAGTCCAATGTAAGATGCCTAGGATTTTATTTTCCAGAATCTTGATTCTTACGGAGACCCAATCTCTTAAAGACCCAATCTCCAACTTTCCAGCGAGCTCTCAACAACAGGTCAGCTCAACTACTTGCAAGTTACTTGCTAAATCATCTCAACTCAATCAGTCCGACTCCTATATTGCTTCCTGACTTCAACTCTCCCACACTGAAATCCTGCTGCCCGTATCTCCAGCCCACGTCCCGCACTGCCGTAGCACTCCCAGGCTCCTTTCTCCATGCTGTCCTTCAATCAAGCACACCCTTTGATGAAAAGTTACACCTCCTTGAACTAGGTCGTGGAGAGCTTACTCTGTCCTTCCTCAGAGCTCTCCTCCCACTCACTTCTAACCACAAGAAGCTCACAAAAGCATTTAGGCTGTTTTGTTCTGTGCTTTGATACTGCTGAGCACAATGAAGTTCTGGATTCCTAAGCACTGCTGCAATACAAGTAAATATGAAAATAATATAGTATGCCTAATGAAGAAGAGGCAGGAAAATGGCCAGTTGTGTCTCCTTACCCTTCTATCTCATAAATCACATATACATGTATTTACATTTAAGTATGTCCAAATAGAAGCCAGGTACCTGCTCCCTACATCTGGTGGAAAAAATCCCCTCTGACTATTTTTTTTTTCTTTGGAATGTCTCAATTTACCGAACAGAGACATTTCATACAGACAAGTATTCAATTAAATTCCTTTGGAAAACAGGCAAGCTTCCACTGGAGCTATGCCAGCCCCGGCTTCTGAGCAGCCCAGCTGGTAGTCTCCTGAGGACCAGGGCTTCCAGCTCCCACAGCTTCAACAAATCTTGCTAGGCAAACTGCCTGAAGATTAAGGACCCTTGGGCTTATACTGCCTGCAGTCCCGGGCAGGCTACCAGACATAGCACAGTGTCATGGTGATCGGAGAGCTCAGAGATACCAGGGTCATGGCTAGAGCCATGGCCAACATTCAAGTATCCAACAACTCAGGCTCCAGTCCTTTTTACAGACAATTTCAAACTATTGGAACACCAAGGTTCCCTGAGAAATCAAAATACTTTTCTCCTTCCAGCTCTATTGCATACATATGGGGCAAACAAAAGCAGATTCTTCTTACTCCTTTACTCTCCTTCAGCTGTTCCTTATTACCATACGATAGGCTTGTTTGTTCCTTTGTATGAATTAGTTTGCAGCTCTTTTGGGAAAGACACCATTTTTCTACCTGTATTTGAAGAGTTTCTAGATAATGAGACCCAGATTGTAGCTGTACATGGTACTGTAATACAAACAACAAGGTGTTATCATTTTTTTTTCCCCTCATTAGAGAGGAGCTTATTGAAAAATCAAAGTCTTCCCTCTAATCATTTTCACTCTGTTAGCTGTAGGCAACATTTGTTGGATAGTAATTAAAATAATTTAAAAGTATCTAAATTTTGCATGCATATTGTTTCTTATTTTTTTCACAGACTATGTGTTTGTTCTTCCCCCAGATGAAAAGCTAGAAATCAGAATTTACTTCCCATGTTCTCACCTCCCTCTCTCTACTTTATACCATATTGCAACTTGTCATATTATGAATATCTTATGAACTGTCTAATTGACATATTAGTTGTACATTTATGTTGAAGAGCTTTTTTTCTCCACTATTTTTAGAGATTGATTTTACATGTCATGATATCCATATCTATATTTATACAGAATATATTTCAATTATTTTTTCCTTACCATATTTAGTTCAAGGATTTTAATGATGACATGCACTGAAAAAAAGAGCTTTGTATCAGTCCTTCATTTCACAAGGCAGATGGACAAATTTCAGCTCTTCTGGGAAATCACACTATTCCACTAGACACAGGTGAGTTTTCCACTATAGCCATGAGAAAGTACTTGACTTTGCAAAGTGAAGACCAAGATGGTCCTTTCTCATTACAAGAGACACATTTGGGTTTTCTAAAAACAAGGAGGAGCTAATGAAAACATCTAAGGAAAACAAACTGAAATATTCCTCTAACTTGGAGTGGCGCACATGAGCAATACCACACACTATTCCCATCTTGCTCATGCTGTCAGTCCTTATGAACCAAATTCTGCAAACCCATACATGAATAATTACTCCGAGTTCTTCGGACTGAGGCTATTCATGTGATTAAAGCAGCTCTGAACCAACTGACGGTGAATAAAATTGTTGGAACGTAATGTTATGTACTGCAGTGCAGACCTCTAATTTTATATTTCATAATAGAAATGTAAATTATTTTAAAATAAAAAAGTCGTCTCTCAGAAAAGTTACTACTAAAATAAAAACAAATTTCTCTAGGGCTCTATTTACAATGCCAGAAGAATTGCATAAGCACGATTCCTGACTTTCATGAATGTAACCAGGGTGGTTATGCCCCAGAACTGAGTAATAATTAAAAGCTAGATATTGGCAGCTTCAGGCTTGCTTTTCCCCAGGAGCCTAAGGGGTAAACTTCAGAAGGCAAACTTCACAACAGCCACTTCATTATGGAAAGAACCTGCATCTGATCCCCAGAAAGGCACTCAAAACTAGCGTCTCTGCGGCAATGCAAGGATGGCCCACATGAAGAGGACAAGCTTTCATGTTGCCGGCTGTAAGGATTCCCATCATGAGATTACAAAATATACTGGATTTTGGCCATTTTCACCCATCTTTCTCACTAAGCCTTTACAGCAAAGGTCTACCTTCCTGATACCCTTATGTGACCTTAACAAAAACTGCCCATGGCCCAGCGAGCTGAGGAGGAGGAGGAAGTTCTGGGAGCAGTTTCCATGCAGAAGACAATGGCTCTGCAGGCGTCCCAGCCGTCTGCTGCCGGATGGGGCTGAGCCGGGCACGCAGCTGGATCCTGGGTCAGCCAGCGCCTCTGCTGGCTTTCTTCTGCCCAGACCTTATCTGTCACCTCAACATCAAAGCCCTTCTACTATATATGTGGCATCGCCTTGGCACAGGACCTGTACTTAACAGCTCACAAACCATAGGTTTGCCACAGTTTACACTTCCCGGCTTTTTTTCTGTAACCATGAGGTTCTACAGAGAGAAATATGAGGTTATATTAGAAATAGTATGGAAGCTGAGAATTGCAAGTCAGCGTGCCTCTAGCTGCTGAGGCTTTCGTACTCGCAGTATCTTAGTAACTACAGTACTCATAAATATCGAAAGAAATATAAGAAAGTAATGATACTCTGCAATATATTAAGGAGCCCTCTGGAGATAAGAAAGGCTCAGCACTCGATGATTTTTGTTCATGAGCAATGGCATGTCAAAGAGCAAAGCGAGCCTGGTAAGGATCGATTGAATTTGAAAGCACGCATGCAGACATGCACACACACAAACCACTATGGGAAAAGTGCCGCCTAACTGTGCGCGAACGAGCCCAGCAGCTCGGGCGCTTCGCTAAGCTCCAGCAGGAAGGGAGAAGTACCGCGAGGGACGCTGCTGGTGCCCACCCACGGGACACAGCAGGGCTGCCGCTGAGCGGATGGGCCGGGGCAGGCGGCGAAGGGCTGTCCCGACGCCCTGCACGCCCGCGCCGGGCACCGGGCAGTAGTGCCAGGCTTGCGCGGGAAATATTCCCCGTTGTGTCCCAGAGCAAACAGCAATGAACCGAACTGCTAATGAGGACGCAACCTGACCCGCTGCGGAGCACGTGCCCAAGGAGTGTGTGTCTGCCTGTGTCTAAGGGGAAGGGAAGGACCCTGTCGGCAGAAACTTCAAGCTCAAGGGGATTTTTTTTCTTTTTTAAAACAACAACAACAAAAAATTGTTTGGATATTTTGCTGGTAATAAAAATTACTCACAAAGTAACACAGAGCAAACACTGCTTTGAAGGAAAGAGAAGTCTGTTAAACAAAGAACCTTACCCTGCGGAAAGAATTCCTTTTTAACACTAACGTTAACATTTCATTTTTTATAAGGAATCCCAGTGAATCTTCCCTCAAGACTCTTCAGCTCCAGACAGGACACTTCTCTTTTTCCTCTCTGCCTGTTGACCTACTCTGCTGATCTTTCTTTCCAGGAAAGAGCCAAGATTCTACTCATGTTTTTTTGCTTTTCTTTATTAGGCTGATTATCACAGTTACACAAACTGTTCTCAGACCCATTAGAGCCTGTGCAGGCAAAACATCTATATTTCAGTATTTTACAACAGAAGACCAGCAGCTCCAGGAATCTAAAGAACCCATGAGGAAACCACACATGACAACATTCACAACGCTTTCTATGTTATTTTAATAAGGGAGAAAACAACGTATAATACAGAAGCCGCTGTATTACATGGAACATAATGCAGATAAATGAAGATAAAGGAATGTATTTAATGTAGTGAAAGGCAACCTGTCATTCTGACACCTTCCTGGTTTTTGGGGAGTCAAATTAACAGTAACACTTAGCAAGGAAGACGTGATGGCACAAGGCAGTTGCGTTATGGAAGCATATAACCGGCAGCTATTTCAATTAGGAGTGTAATGGTAAATGTGTATAGTGCTCTGCAAAGAAACTGATGGCAGAGAGCAATCCAGGACGTAAGAAGTTTGGGAACTGATGATCTAGGGACAGTATCATAGAAACGTAAATGATGATACTTGATGGAGTAGTGCTAATCAAAACCAAAAGATTTTGCAAGCAGTTAAACATGGGCTTAAGTATCGGAACCATCTCACTGAAGCTAATAGACACGAACACAGTACTCGGACACCTCGGAATTCTGAATGTCTATTTTCACAAGTTTCTGGAGGAACACCTCCACTAGTACTTCCGCTTTAAAAAAGGAGCACACACACAGGGATGCCAAGTAACACGCAGAGAGTAGTTCAGAGATCTGCAAGCAGATTGTTATCAGAGGTTATTAATCCATACGGGGCAGCACTCTGTCTGAGCAAACACGCCTGGTCTCTCAATTTTCTTTGGAATCAAGTTACTCCAGGAAAAGTGGTGAGCGCATGGTGGGCACATCTGCCCTGGTGGGACTTTATGTGTGAAGAGAGCTCTCCTGACCCCCGAGCCGAGCTGCCGAGCAGCACCCCTGCGTTGCATGCTCTCGTACCTCTTGCTGTGAAGCCAGACTGCTTGCACTTAGAGCCAGGTCAGAGTCACTGCACACGCCAGCACAGGCACCCTACAGAAGCAGTGCAAGGGAACAGGAAAGCAGGAGTGCATCTCACGCATCCAAAAGTAAGCTATTCCCCTTCGTTACTGCCCATTGGAGTAAGTGGGAGCTGAGGGGCATTTCCTTCCAGGAGTGTTCCTGGACTAGCAAAGGCAAAGCCACAAAGGGCATCTAGGTCTTAACAAAGAATCGTAATGAATTTCAGGTCCAGCTGCTCAGCACTAGTGGACATATTTTTCCTATTTATTTTCTCACTCAGATTTCACCTGTAGAACGGTAACACTAAGGCAGGTCCTCAGTCTCAGCCTGTTAAATCCTTAGTTCAGCTAGCTACTCACAAAGAACATTTTCCAATAAAGAAGTCCACAACTTTCAATTGCAATTGTAACACTAGAGCACCCTGAAATGTGCATTCCTGTGACACTGTGCTCAACGGTTCCAGGTACATTAGCGAGATCAGGTCTGTGACACATCACAACCCCAAGAGCTTCCCACCTAAGACTGAGAATGGAATAAGCAATCCATCACACACTATGACACGTTCCCCAAAACACACACACACTCAAAACCTTAAAGTGGTGTCAGAATGTTTATTGAAGAGGGCAATCTAACTGGCTGAACCGACCTGGGTAGCCGGTAACTTTTAACATAAGCAAACAGAGATACTGTAAACTTGCTGTGCATGGAACCTGTGTTTATACTTAAATTGGACTTGGAAGACTGAAATAATTTAATAGAAAAATATAGCTTAAGTTCCCAGGAGCTCTGAATGACCTCAAGATCATTCTGAAAAAACAGAAATATAGGGACATATCCAATGATGCAGAGAGTTACACAAATATTTTCAAAAAGTCAGCTAATAAAATGCATTTAGTTGCCTATTTGTTATGATAGCTTTGCAAATATACTTTTAAAACCACACTTTTCAGTCCCACCAAACATTTGTCACTTGCGTTATCAGAACTGATGGCAAACGTTCTGCAATGTAAGTGCTGCCTCATTTACTTCTTAGTGAGTTTTGTAATTGTTGGATCTGTTCTTTTTAGCCATACTGCTAAGAATCTTACTACCACATGACAAAATAATAAACTTGCTTAGTGATGCAGTGGAAGTAGATTAGATGAGAAAAAAAGATGCAAGAAGTTTCAGATTATTCTCAGTGTGGTCGATATATTGACAAAATAGCTGTACACTGAAATACCTGCATGGAAAGTGAACACAAATCAGAGAGATAATGACCATGGCAAACTGTGAGCTCTGTTGCTCATCGATCTAGAAAATCATTATTAGGAATATTAAAACACCAAGGGGAATCTAACCTAATGTTGCATAATGATGATCAAACTCCTACGAAAATCAGGAAATCATTAAATCTAATAGTGATTTGTTTAAAAAAAATGAAGTAAAAGGGGAGAGGATAATTATTTTGTAACTTTGTTGCTGAAAACAGCCAGATGAGTCTAATGAAGCTGCATTTATTCTTCTGCCATGGGCTGGGTGCATGGCCACGGAAGCCAACTGGAAGCTGATCCTGAGAGGGAAAGTTTCAGAAGCACCAAATGACGCGTTGCAGGTTACCAATGCATCTGTATTTGTACCTGCATTTTCCGCACCACTCATACACCTCCCATTTTGACATGAAAACACCACACAGGCAGACGTAAGAGACTGTGCTTTTAACAGCAGAGTCCTCATCCTGCAAAACCTGACGTACGTCCAGGATCGGGACAACCTGTGGCAAAATTCAGCACATAGGTTACACCAAGCCTTCAGAGGAGGGGGCCTGGTTTCAGTTTAGTGCAGGAGTACCCCATGAATTTTGGCGCAACACGTGGAAATAACTGACCCCCAGAGAACATTCGCCAACCTTTTGAGAAAACAGCATCACAAATAGGTGTTTGTGCAGAGTAAAGGCCCGTGTGTTGCTGCCGCGTCCCCGTTTTGGGGGTAAAACCCAGCACTACGGCTGTTCTCAGAGGGAGGAGGGCAGGAGGGCGCCGCAGCCCCGTCCTGTCACCGCTCCGCGGGCCGGCCTGCAAGGGAGCGAGCTCCGGGCTCCGTACCGCGCCGGGGGCCCGGCCCTGCGCTGCTGCCGGCAGCCGCCCGCCCGGCCCCGGCCACCGCCGCGGGCTCTGCGCGTACCGGGGCCGCGCCGCGCCCTGCCCTGCCCTGCCCGGCTCGGCTGGGCCCTGCCCGGCTCGGCCCTCCCCGCCGCCCTCGGCCCGGCCGCCAGCGGCTGCGCGCGCCTCGCCCCTTCCTCCTCCTCCTCCACCTCCTGGCGGCCGCTGCCCCCGGCAGGGATGGAGGCCATCGAGGACCTGGCGCTCAAACCCTGCACCTCGTCCCTCTACCTACGGCCTTTCCGCCTCTGTTACCGGCAGGTGAGTGGCGCCGGCGGCTCGCCCCTTGGCGCCCGCCCAGCCCCTTCCCTCACGGCCGGGCCGTCCCGTCCCGTCCCGTCCCGTCCCCCCGCCCCTTCCCTCCACCGCGGCCGGGCGGCGGGGCCTCTCCCGCCTCGTCGCGGCGCGGAGGAGTGGGAGGCCGAAGGAGAGGGGCCGGCCGGCCCGCGGGCCCCTCTGGTGTCCTGTCACCCCCCCGCTTCCGCCATTTTGGGACAGTGGCGGTGTCGCCGGAGGAGCGTGCGCCTCAGCCTCATGGCGCCCTCCCGCCCCGCACCGCCCGGCACCGCCCCTCAGGCGGCTGCTCTGCCCCTGCCCGCCCGCCCGCCGCAGCCTTCGCTGGCCGGCGGGGAAGGTGGGGCTCTCGGTGGACAGTGGAGGTAGCCCGAAAGCCCGGTGCCTGTGGAGGGCACTGCCATGGGGTGTGGCACCAACTCCAGCTCCTCCATGGGTGCGGCGTGCCCCCGGGTGCCTGCTACCTCACCGGGATCTGGGGCTGTCTCCTTAACCCTGTTCTGGTTTTTCAGTTCACCTTTGAGTGGGGCACCTCTTGATGTGGGCCTTGCTTTGGTGCTGGTAGTTTGCAGATGGAGCCCATTGCTGGCCAGCCCTCAGCATGGCAGGTTGTTACTTATACATCAACAAGTTATGCCACTGCTCTGCCAGGCCGGCCTCCGCGCTGGCACGTGGGCACCAGGGATGGAAATCACTTTCCTTATGTTTATATCAACGTGAGTCACCTTTCACAGGATCCCTGAGAACTGGTACCTCCAACAGTGGCAGGAATGCAAGGTGTGAAAGGAAAGTCTCTTCTCACAGCGTGAAGTGATGCATGTTCCTTGAACGTTTTCTGCAAGTGAGGTCATGCACAAAACCAGTTGTTTCTCTAGCTGACAGTGCAGCATTGGCTGGTCCAGGGTGAGCTTTTACGCAGGTAGAGGAGTAGAAGTGGAAATACAGAATTTGGACAGCCCTAGAAATGCGTGCTGCAGACCACATCATCTCTTATTCCTTCTTTGCTTTGCTTCCAAACAGATCAGTTGAAAAGGCAGAAGAGGGAATGTATATGGAGGATGTGTGTTTAAGTCCAACAGTGAGATAAGACATAGAAAAGGAAAAGCAAGGGTTCAGATAGCTTTCATCAAAGCAGATGAACTGATATTTTTACGTTTTTTAATACATTTTGTACATGATTTTCCTAAAGAAAGCTCTCTTCTCATTGGTTGGGATAAGTAAAACATTTTGATTTGTGAACAGCTGAAAGCTTTACACTGAATTAATTATTTCTTTTTAGGTATCCGAAGAAAACCTGAAGAACATTCTTTAATGTTCTGAATTTTTGCTGGCTTAGTTTATAAGTGACAAGTCTTACTTCTAAATTTCATTTTCATTTCTGAGTCATGCTCTATTTACATGAAAAATGGGATTTAATTAAAATGTACAAAACAGTATTACAAAATTACATTTAATTGAATACAAGTGCCTTAAATGTGATGAGTATGGTAAAGAAGAAATAAGGATGTGTTTAGTCACGTGCTGTAATTTGACAGAGACCAGCATTCCCCTTTCTGCACATCTTGCTACTTCCTCTCCTTGCACAAGTGTTTGCGCAGCAACATAGTGAGCTGGATCGGAGATCTGGTCGAGGTCAAACCTCATCTGGCCAAAAGAAGAGTTAGTTTTAACCTAAACAAGGTCTGTGATTCAATTCAAATGCTTATGCTGGCAGAGGGGAGGTGGTAATGTGGTGGTTAGGGATGAGTGTTTGGGGGCTGGTTGAGGGTAGAGATTCTTTCCCTTGGCCAAAGCACTGACTTAAAATGAACGTGAAAATGTAGTTTATATGGCATCTGTACAGAAGCTGGCTTGGGTCCAGCCTACCAAGAGCATAAGCTCAATGAGTGCACAACTGTCTGCACCTGATCTGAGAGACAGGCCCTGCATTTATTAAAAACACAATTTTGCATTTAAAAACTGAATTACTAACCAGAGGAAATGCTAAATATTTTTAGTCATTTGACTAATTGTTTCAAAGGCATTTAGGCCTGCTGAAAACCCCATTAAATGCCGAAACAGTTAAGTGTCTTAAATATAAGGGAGTTAGGTGCCAGATCTGCTTA
Organism: Phoenicopterus ruber ruber; assembly: GCA_009819775.1. Lineage (NCBI taxonomy): Eukaryota > Metazoa > Chordata > Aves > Phoenicopteriformes > Phoenicopteridae > Phoenicopterus > Phoenicopterus ruber. The sequence continues at coordinate 9,966,050 of CM020219.1, forward strand.
AGAATTTTTGAAAATTCTACCGCTCATCTAAAATTGAAAATTATTTCCAAAATTTAGCTCTTTATCTTGATGGCTCTATGCTGAGTAGATCTTCCCCTTGTCCAACTTTTTTTCATTCACTATCTGGAAAAAGAAAAGAAACTTTTCTTCTTCTAATTAGTGCTTTATCTTAGAGTAAAATTAGTTTCCCCCCTCCATGAATTCCCTGCACCTACTTGCTGAACTTAACCCAAATCTAATAAAAGTCTTTCTGAATAATAGAACAATTTAAATGAGGAAAATTTCAGTAATGTCATTTGTTGCACTGTGAAAACTGAAACTAGTTTGGATACTTAATTTATGCAATATGTGGCATCATGCTGTAATTGGAAGGCTTGGGGTGATCTTACAGGTACTTTTTGTGAAGCTATAACATGTCTCCTATAATCATTGCAGTCTGAAAAAGATTAATTGATGCATGTTTTTGTATTTATATAATATTGATGAAGGATAATTTGGGCCTTGAAGATTGAGATTTTGAAATCTATTTTCAAACAGATACATTCCTAAAATAGGCATTGATACTTCAACATAACTCCTCTGTCCAAGGATGTATATAGAATGAGAGGTTTTTATTTTATTAGTTTGGGTTTTTTACAACTACTGCTTTGCTGTACAAACAGTAAATTGAAAGAATTTTTACATACAACATGTCATTTTAAGATTATTTCTTAGCATTCATGAACACTTACAGTACAGCATTGACTCCTAGACATTTCATCATGAACGCATACGTTACAGCATCGATTCTAAGACATTTCATCTAAAAATTCTGCTACTTGTGTGGAGGTAATTTTGATCCTATCACTACAGCTAAAACAGTTAAGTCTTCAGCAGTTAAACATAAATTTAGATATAGGTAATTTATATCACAGTTTACTCAGCTAGTCTGATTTTATCCACTCAAGTCGCACCCCACTGAGTTGTAAACCACTGTTCTAGCAGGTTTGCAAACCACCAGAAATCTGCAAGACATCAGAAAGGGATCCATTCAGGGGGTGAAACTGAAACAAAGTGCTGAGTAAATGCTGTTGTAAGCCCACACAGGTTACGCATCCGAAGAAGATTGTGGTCGCACCTGATCAAGAGTGGAGCCAGAGACTCAGATGGTCGTCTACGTGTTCATCAGAGGCACTTAACACAGTCAAAATTGTAGTCCCAAAGGTTGGATTAGTGTTCTGGCCAGCTGAGTATTTTCCTTGGGTATCTGGATGTTCAGACAGAGGGTTGTGGACACGTGCAGGAACAGAGTTGTATGTACTTAGAATCAAGTCTGGCGGTTACTATCATGTTAGAGAAATCTCCAGCAGTGTCTTTCTAGGTTTGTACTCAAGTCCTACGTTCCTCTGTGTTGTAAGAGCTTGAGTCGTCCTTTGGATTGAACCTGTTATATTTAGTTACATATAGAAATACTCTTCCAAAAGGCCACGAGACAAATGTAGGTTTCTGGCTAGTTGGCTGTAGTGAGGATTGTCATAAGTAATAGCAGTTCCTGAGGTTACAGCAATTTATGCCCACGGTGGATCTGCTCTTCCAATAGAGAGTCATGAGATCTTTTCATATGAGGTCTTTCATCTTCCTCTTCCTCTGTCCACTTGTATTTTAAATGACAGTGATGAGCTCTGAATGTTTCCCATAGAGCGTAAAAGTAGGTGTACACCCTTCTGAAAGAATGCTAGGTTTTGAACCATGGAAATTGAGGCAACGTGCAGCTTGGTGTTAGGCATCCGAGCTATGGGGAATAGCCTGGCTCTCCAGACAAATCACTGTACCAATCACTTTTTTAAATGATTTGTTCTGTCTTTGTATAGTGCAAAGGTAGAAACAAAAGTGCAGTAAAGGAGTTGTGGAATTCAGCAAACTGTAGGCGGATTTGGTTAGGGCCAACGTGGAGGGGTAAGGTACAGTTTAAAACTATGTTCTTCAAAATAGACATCTAACAGCTCCTCCAAATGGACCTCACTTTCTACTTGGGATTTTCAGCTGTCAACCCTTTCCTCCGGGTGGGGCCCTCAGTCAAGTAAGCCATGTTGTTTTAAGTGGGGTGGCCTGAGGGTGAGAGATGGACAAGGTACCTCACATAGCCTGATGAATATCCTCTTCTTTTGGTCAGTAAGAACCCTGTTTACTTATTTTTGTTCTGCTTGGTACTGAAAGAAGAGAATTCATTTATGTCACATACAGGATAGCATCTGGCTAGTTTCAATGTGTACTTGCCCCCAAAGTGCAAATTGATTTGTTGTCTAGAGTGGCTTTTTTTTTTTTTTTTAAACATATATCACCTTCTGAAGAATTGGCTTCTTTACCAGGAACTCCATGGTAAATCTCTTTTCACTTTTTCCTATTGAAGTTTTTCTGCTTTTCATAAATAATTTATTCAAGAGACCAGAGGGATGGCTAATGAGAGATTAACTCGGTGCCCAAGGGCTAGGGCATTTCCCTGGGATGTGGTAGAGTCAGGCTGCAAGATCTTGCTTCAATTAATATTGCTTCCCACATCACAGGAGAGCGTGCTCACTGCTGGGAAACACATTTGTGTGTAAACCTTCAGCTCTCTTTTGTGAGTGTTAGCCTGGCATTGGTCTATATATTAGACAGACAAAAAATTACTAAGTTTAAGAATTCTGCTGAGACTAAGTTATGAAGTAGGCTCTGAGTACTAACAGTTGAGTAGAGTTGCTAGGATTTGGGGCAGCATTAAGAATCCAAATGGGAATTTGGATTCAATGTAGTCTTGGTAGTGATAGGTTAATGGTTGGACCCGATGATCTCGGAGGTCTCTTCCAACCAGAACAATTCTATGATTCTATGATTCTTAATCAGCACCTGAGCAGGGATTTCAGTGGTTCTGCATGTTGGATTTGGACCCTAACACAGGGCTTTGACAGACAGAGCTCTGGTGCATCTTGTTGTAGTAATTTAAGAAGTTACTGCATGTAATTGTTTGTCTCCGTGCTAACGGTTATTACCCTCTGAGAATCAGCAGAAAGGAAAGTAGTTTTGCTCCAGCTCTTACTCTGCTGTTCCAGTTCAAACCCACCTCCATCAGCCCGTTAAGCTAAATTACTGAGCTTTGCACAGAACTAAGTGAATTGCCTTTGCATATTCTTTTTGGTGACCTCTGTGCTGGGGACAGTATTCTTCAAGGGGAGGCAGAGGATCAGCTGGGGGCTGGGGGAATAGTATCTTGAGCTGTTACAGAAACTTTTGCCCAGAGCTCACATACCAAAGCCTTTGTGGATCTAGCCCAGACTCCTATAGCTTTGTTTTTGAAGGTTGTTCTGGCAAGGGAGCTCTTGCCACTGTTTCCTTGCATTGTATAAACATATACATGCATTCTGCCCAGGAACTTTTAGAAGTTTGCTACTAGAATATCAACTGTCAGTAATTTTCCCAGTATGTATGTGAGTTTGTATTTTTGAATCTGTGGAATGGTGAATGGGCATCTGTTTCACTGATGTGGGATAAACCTCAAAAACTCCTTGCATCTTGACTGAACCATACAGTCAGTAGTGGTAAATTGGAACTATTTGCTCTTTTGTGAGCTTCACATTCCTTCCACACTTCACAGTAGTCCAGTGCCTGAGCATCACATTTCCTCTATTGATTTAATGTTTAGAATCATTCATTTTGAAGTTAAACATGAAAAATGCTCCCTTCACCTTCATTTTAATGCATGATGTTTTCATTCAGTGTTAAGGGAATTCAGTTAGAATCTCTTTTACATTCATTCTAAAGTAATTTTCAAGGCTATTGTAGATTTTAACACATCATGAACTTCATAATGGGTAAAAAATGTACTTCAGGAGTAGTGTGCAATTCATCAGCGAAGAAGAAATTTCTTATTTCTAATCTTAGATTTGCTACTGCTTGCTTCTGTGACCATGAGCAACCACTCTGTTTCGTGCCTTACAATTTAACTGTCTTGGAGATGTCATGATGATTAAAATATGTATACATGCAGAAAGAAATGAGGCCTGTATCATTAATGTCATGAAAACTTTGAAGGTGAAAAAAGCGAAGCAGTGCAGTGTTACAATAATACTAACAATCTGATTTTACATTCAGATTTTTTTTTTTTTTTTTTTTTTTTTTTTTTTTTTTTAATGGTAATAGCAACATGAATGTGCCCAGCTGCCTGAAATATTCTCTGGAACTTCCATCTGCTTTTTTATAAACATAAAACATTCTTTTCTATTTTGACAGTTAAAAATGATGCTGTTGAGGGAGTAAACAGATTTTTAAGTTACCTGTTCAAACAAGTAAGTCTTCTGTTGAATCTTCAAAAGGCTCCAGTAGTAGGAAATATGCTACTGAGTAATACATTTATTTGCAGTTCATTTTTTCAAAGCAGTAGTGAAATAAAAGGAGATGCCATTTTTCCTGCAAAATTTGTCTCATTTTCTTCAGCTTGTCAAGTCTTTTATGTCAGTATATAGTATTAATCTTAAATGCAAACATACCCCTTCTAGCTCAGGAAGTCCCTGAGCTGCAAATTGCAGGAGGCTGAGAATATTTTAACAATATATTCTTCCTTAGGCATCTTGGCTTCTGTCAGAGGTGGGATCCTGGAAGAGACAGATTTTTGATCTGACTGATCTGACTGCTGCTGTGTTAACCAGGAATTATGGTTGAAGTGCAGTATAATTCTTTTACATGAGTGAAAGAAAAGAAATGTGAAGTTTTTGCAATGACAGCATTAGGTAGTTAAATGTCGAGGGAACATAATTTCCTTTGAGAGAAACAGTGTTCCTTGCAATTAGAGCACAGGTTTAAGAAAAGAAATTAAGGAATCTAGGCGTATCTTCTTCTGGCTCTGCCATATACCTTGAATTCAACTCTGGAAATCTGTACAAGTTATTTTTGTATGACACATTTATGAATTACTAAAGGGGGAAATGAGAAGAATTAGTAAGAACAGTGGTTGAAAAGAACACTAGTACTTGTTTTTGTTTCAGTGAATATTACGTTGTATTAATTTCTTCATCCAGTATGCTTTGACAAGTGAACGTAGGGTTCTTTGAAGTAAATACATGAAAAGTAGTTGGCAGTGACAAAACTTCATATTTTTAGGTCAGTCATATTATGATTTAACAAACTTAGGATGGTAAGTGTCACTTATTGGACAGAGTAAGGCTCTGTCGAGCATCTTTTGTAGCATCCTTGCACAGGGCTGAAATGTGTCTACATTGAATAAATGAACATTAAAATCTCATTTAATGTCATCAATAGCTAGACTACTTGGGTTACTGTGCAATAGCTATGAAGTTAAGACTGAGTATTAGGAGAAGGTACATAAGTTGTAGTTAGCTTAAACCAGCATTTTTCAAGTTCTGATACGTAGCTCATTGGGGGCCATTGGGCTACTTGCAGGTCATCCATGTGAGTCAACTAAGAAAAACAGATCAATTACCAGCAGATTTTAATGTGCTACCAAGGTCTGGAGCTTCACTGGAAGATGCTTCCAGGTCTGCAGATGCAGAGGTTGAAAACCATTGGCTTTGACAATACCACTCCAGTAGCCTCATCTGCAAGGGCTTGTCTACACAGGACTTTCCTGATTAACTCCATGTCTCATTCTACAACAAAGAGTCTGGTTCTGTTTACGTTAAACCATTTTCAAAGTACGATTGCACTTTGAATTCATACTCTACCTTAATCCATGTTAACTTTCCAGTGCATGCCCTAAGGGAGCAGTAAACTAAACTGAATGACTGTGTCCACACAGGGGTTTAATGGAGTTTAACTAGCAGAATTCAAGTTCATCAAGGTACTTATTTCAGATTCATTTTCTTGATGTCCTGGTATAGACAAGCCCTAAGAATGAAAGTGGTTTAGTTCTAAGTGAATGAACCATGTTATAAAATCCATCACTGAGATTTTATTAGATATTTTGTGTGTAAAATACAACTACTGTAGGGTATAAAGTAGGCTTTTTTGACTTGGTTGGTACCATCTCTTTTGTAGTAATTGCAGTTAGATCTGAGAAATAAAATAGCGTTCATGTTCTTCAACAACTAAGTTCTTTATTTGTTTTTCAGTTTGGATCAAAATACATATGTTTGCTTAAATAGCAGAAACTTCTTTTTCCTAGTACAAGAAAATCTGTCTTCTGAATCATAATTTCAGCTATGACATTCTGTGTATTTGGTATGTTTTAAAGCAGATGAACACTGTAACATTTTCGGTGTTTATAGCAAATCTGAATATTATGGAAATTAGACATTTTCTGTAAATGGGAATATTCTTTAAAATGTCTGGTTTTGATGATCTATATGGGATGAAACTATACTTTATTGTGTTCCTGAAAATACAAGTGTGTTTTAAATAACAATTTTACCTCAACTGCTGCCATATTTAAAATACATTTGTATGTTCAGCTGTAACTCATAAAAGGTCAGCTCCTGTGCTTTGAAAACTCTGCACAAGTTGATGTTGCATAAATAAGCATGTTTTACACAGCAGGCATACGGAGTTAACTGCCCCTCTGACTTGCATTCAGATTAATTATTCTTCCTAATTTTTAACTAAAACAAGTTAAAGAATTTAGCTTTTTGGTACTGTCCTTCAGACATTGATCAAAATCTTGTTAATACAGTAACAGTAAAGTTTACTGAAGTTTAAACAAAGTAAAGCTCAGTTTTTCTTAGTGGTCAGCTCATGTCACACTAAAGCCCTGATCACTGATCAAAACAGCATTAATTATTTGTTTCACGTTGCGGTTGCTGTGTCAAAATCCTTTAAATACCTCTTGGAGCTGAGAGGGAATCTTACGGCCTGTGACAGAGCAGCTGGTCTGGACATGGGCTGATGCCCCAGTTGACAGGTTGTTGGATTAGAAAGAATATCAAAGGCAGTGAGTAAGATTAGGGATAAGTGAACATCTGACAGCAGTTTGCAGCAGGGGAGAACAGATGATAAACAATGGGAGCGGGGTGCGTGGGGGGGGTGAGAGGTGAGAAGGCCATGGGAAAAGTGTGGCGGCAATCACTAAAGCTCCAGGTTGCTGAGCCTCATGAATAGAACAGGAAATGGGATTTGCTGGGACAGATGTGCTGAGCGGTGATGAATACATTATAGGGAAATGAGGCTAAACTCCTAAAGGTGAGAGATGTTCTTTCTCTGAAAACAGAAAATACGGGGGGACAAAAGTTTACCTTCCTGGAGAAGTAAGCATTAATACTTGAAAACTAATACAGAAAAAAGTAATGCTAATGGTAATTTTAATTAAATGGTTATTCCACAGTAGCATTCATGACGAACTCTAGGTCATGTACTTCTAGCACCAATCTTACAGTGCTATTACGTATATAGTATTGCAAGTGTTTATTTTAAACCTAAAATGGCACAAATGGCAGAAGAGTTTGAATGATGGAACAGCCTGAATGGAGGCTCTGACTGGATAATGCTCAAACACATATTCTGTATCTGGCATGTATTATATAGCACTCACATAGCATATGTTTGATCCTGCTACCGTTAAAAGAGAGTTGTGCTGAGGGATCTTGTGAGGTCCTCCCAAGCCTTACATTTTTTCAATTCTGTAAAGTGATTGTATGCTTGTAGTAAATGATACATGGTTGTTCCTGTTCCTTAGGATATTGTTTCTGTACTTATCAAACTTCTTCAGTTTATATTCTTGATGGATCCTTTTCCAATATTTATGATGTAATTATCTCAGAAAGCCAACAGACACGTTTTGTGTGTTTACTGATAGGACTGTATGTTCACTGACTTAGAATTTCTTCTGTGTAGTTTTTTTTTTAATTTTAAAAGAAAATTTCATTGAAAAAACAGATCTCACATTAACATTTTAATAGCATATTACTTTAGCAGAAGGGGGAGATGCAGAAAGTATGGTTGTTGACGTTACTCTGAGAAAGTATTGGTAAGATTTGTTCTCGGACATCTAGAAGTTTATTCCACAATGTATTCTCCCAGTTTGTTTTACAAATACGAGCTTGCTAACATGAAGTAGAAACACAAACTGTGAGAGTCACCAACTGGAAAACATAAAGCTCAATGGTGTAAGGACAAGAGGTGACTTAGCTGTAATGGGAATGCCCACCATCTGTCTTTCCTGACCTCAGATCTCTCATATGTGCTGCCCCTGTCCTCAAGATGAGGAGAAGTGTATCTGGCCTCCTTTAGTCCCTGTTTGCTCCTAGCCATGTGCACTGTAACTGCAGCTCTAGTTTTACAAAGAACAAGGGATAGTAACGAGAATCTGGGGTGAATAGGTATGTCCCATAGCCCTGTTTCATGGACGTAGCTGTTCATGTTGCAGAAATGCCACGTGTGGTATTTTGACCACAGTGGCATCACTTGAATACAGCAATTGGAGTCTGTAGAGCTCTGGAGTTCCAGAAGTTCCCCGAAATTAGTGATCAGCAAAGACTGTACTTCAAGTGGCCATAATAATAATGCAATAAAATGGTGGAACATACATAAAAAAGTATGCTTTACTGATTCTGATCAGCATAAGTACTATCCTAATAGTTCTGTTTTCCATAAACCTTTGATTTCTACATTTGCATAAAACTATAACTGAAGAACTTACCATTTGTTACAGGCAGTTCCCGTTTTTAAAGAGTGGTTGAAGATTTTTTGCAGTTGGTTTGTGTAGTACTTTAGTTTATATCCCAAGTTTTAAACTGTTATAGGGTCACTGTCATTATGGAGGTTTCAGAAATACTGCAGTAAAACATAGAACTGTATATAAATCACTAATCAATTAATCACTAATTAATTCAATTAATTGAATGCCAGTTGTATATGTCTTTTAAGCCACAGGTACATTTCTGTGTACCGGTGCTCTCTTCAGAATAGATGACAGGTTAGAAGATGTTTCCAAGTTACTTCTCGAATCTTTCTGTGTATTATTTTTCCCCAACGGGAAGATATGAGGAGATGACCACTGCTATGGGAATCTGATTTCAGTTGAGTCTATCAAAATTGAGAGGTAAAAGTGAAATTAAGAAAATAGCAAAACCTGGAGCTAGTTGCATCTGTCACTTTGAACTGATTTTTGGGGGGGTGGGGAGAAAAGAGAGGATGAAAAGCCCTGAGGATCTTTGTGAGGAGGGTCTGTGAGAAAGTCTTAGGAGAAAAATCTAAAGATTGTTACTAAGCCTTGGCTTCTATTAGCCCCCTGCTGCTGTTCTTCATCAAGTTGTTTTAATGGCTTTCAAAGCAAGTGAGTGGAAAATGGTTTCTCTGGAACTTTAAGGAGACTGAACTGAAAACTGTCATTGCTTTACAAGTAAAACACATCAAAGATTGATGGAAGAATTGCTTGTTAAACACATTGTAGATTTTAATTAAAAAAATGGGAGATATCATAAAAGAGACATCAGATCATCATAACTACCTAAAGGTGAAAGTTTAATGGCTTGTCATCTGCTCAGGAACCTGTGTTAAGTATCTCTTTCATAGCTTTTGTGACCCTCTGTGTGTGTGCATGTGTACAAGATTTTTTTTTTCCAAGAGGTTTTTTTTTTTCCTAATGTACAGAGGGAAAAGGACACAAGCATAAAAATGTAGGTGGTGGTTACTGTGCTTTGTAATTTTCTTTCCCCTATATTTAGGGATGCTGCCTCCTGGTATTTTTAATTACCTAGTTCTTCAAATTCTTACGTATTTCTGAAATAGTTATTTTTCTGTGTATTGCAGTGTGTAAGATACGTTCCATGTGTTCAATGTGTGCAAAGTGCATTTCTGTATCATCTAGTAATTGCGTGAGTGTTTCTTCTGGAACCTGGTCCTCTCACTTTCCTCTCCTCTCTCCACCTTCTTTTCCTTCCACAATCTTCCCAGTCAGTAAATAGTGTGGGGTTTAGAGTTGTTTAGTAGATCTAATTAAAAAAAAAATAGCAAAAAAAAAAGTGTGCCTAGAAAACATTTCCGCTGAGACTTTGAGCTTGATTCTTTTAAGCCAAATGCTTGTTCTGATATGTCGTGCTGCATATGATCAAGGTGTGTATTTAGTAAGCAAATACAAACAATTCCTTTAAAAGACTAGAAGAATTCCTCAGCAAGCTGATAAAGCACACAGTGCATTATTCACTATCCATCTTAAGATTTCAGAAATGTTTCATGTTGTAGTTTCAGTTTTAATTCATGAGTTCTTTCTGGAGTTAAACAGCTACGTCTATTCACGATTCTGACTCTAGATCTGATTCTTAATGTAGAAAATTGTTTTTCCCAAGAGCCTAATATGTGATAACTGCAATTACTGGATTTTCTGCGCATGATATGCTTAGAAATGGTATATATCATCAAAAAGCATAACATTATTTGAGTGATTCTGTAAAATTTTCATGACGTATAAGATCATCTAAATTAGGAGTACGAATATTGACTATGTGATCAACTACATAGAATTTGATAACTTGGTGTTATTATTTTAAGGATTCTTTTCAATTATATTTGTCATTTTAGCTGATGCTTTAGTTATCTATAAGTTATTTGTGAGCTTGGAATAGATGTAGCATTTCATTTTGCTGCATAGAAAGGTTCTAGACTATAAATGAGTCTGGACTGTGAAAGGCCAGATACTGAGATCCTTAGTATGTGTTTTTATAAACTTTTGAAATTCCAGCCTTGCTGAACACAATGATATTTTTGCTCCTCTCATGGGTGAGGCCAGGTCTTCACTTGCATTGTTTCTACTCAGTCCTAGTTTAGGCAAAGTCTAAAGCAATTTGACTAACAGATACATATTTTTTTTTACTTAGAAAGTAGATGATTGGAGTCACAGCAATTCAGTGCTTTGTGACCAGAAATTACATGTTCTGACAAACTGAGCTGGAAGTCAAGATGTGAAAAAAATAGGGGAAACAGATACATTTGTATATTGAGTAGAACACTGTAAATAATTTAAAAGTTTGTTTAGGCTATAAACCTATGTAGCTCTTGTATATATTCTTATCTTGAAATACTGAAATAAACTATCACTGTTGGCTTCATTCAGTTTTGCTTTGGCTTTAAGACATACCTGTGTTATTATTTAGTCACTTAAGCTTGTTGAGCTTTTGAAGCAGCAGGATTAGAAGAAAAGTTGGCTATCAAGTCTTTTGGCAAATCTGTCTTAAAATTTCATATGTATGTCTGCACTGAGCACTCTGCTTCCAGCGTTGTAACATTTCTGACACTTTAAAATACTGGACAGTTTCTGGCTTACTTTGTCTGCACGGCTTTTGTTGCTCTTCAGCGTGACATTTCATAGCACTGCAGTTTGTATGGCCTAAAATTTGATCTGTAACTCATCTGATTTGTGCTGCTCAGATAAGTTAAAGAATTACCTGAGATCATTGGCCTCCTATTCAGTGAAACCAGTCAGCAATCATTAGTACAGAAATGACTACTATAGTACTTTATGGGATAGTTCCTCCAAATTTGACACCTGATTGTCTCCCTGATTGTTTCTGTAAACCATTCTTTTTTCTTGCTGAGGAGAGATGGTTGACCTGTCAGTCTGGAGAACCCTGTTTCTTTTTATCTCGTTACTTTCTCTTTGATCTGTCTAGGAGTTAAAACCTCTTGGCAGAGCTCTCACAAGACTCACGGGAACGTATGAGCCTCCCTAGAGCATTATGGTAGACTCCATTGAGAAAGATTAATTTGTAAAAGTAATAAAATAAATGTCAAGATTTAAGTGTAAGAATTATGTTGGGGGGGTGGGAGAGTAGAGATTTAATCACACCCAGGGGCTGAAAACAAGCTAGTCAGGGAAACTGTTTCACTAAACGGAAAAACTGTTAGAATATTTGCTTTTGAAGTGTTTCTCAAAAAAGCCCAGGTGAATGCCAGTTGGCATTGCGTCTTCCCTCCCCTCTGTCTGTACATTCTTCTGCAGCCCTTATGATAGAGCAGTGGCATGCCTTCCAGTATGGCATTAAGTGGGATGACAAACCACACCTAACAGTTGTGCCTTGGGGAGAGGATGAAAGAGAAAAGAAACAACTTTCTGCAGTGCTATGTTTTGTATACTTTTTGGTCAGAGAAGTGTGTCTTGCTCTTGCAAGGGAAGGTGTGTAATTGTCTGTAGTACTTGTGGGAAGTTAATCCTTCATGTGATCAGCTCTACTGACTCTGTGGAGCAAATTTGTGAACTTCATTCTTTGTCTGAGATTTTAGGCTCTTCTGTATATGCTGGGTTCATGCCATTGCATGCTCAGGGTAGAGTCTTAGAGCTTAAGGTGTCTTGGTATTCTGTTGAAGGGCCAACAGAAACGGCAATAAATAGTTTTAACATGCTCACAGTATTCAGTGCTGCTGAGGAGACATGCTAAAAATCCCGGGACCTTGTCTATGAAAACCCTTGCAGTAAGCGGTAACCTTGAGTTCCTATGAGACTTGCTGTGTAGGAGGCGTCCTTCCCTGCTCTTACTTCACCATGGAGACCCCATGGTGCTGCACCTGGCTTTGTTCCCAACTTTGTTGAAACTTAGGATCTCCCAAGTGCTGCTTCCTAACCTTGGCCAATCTTGTTAATGCTGGTTCTTTGTTGGCATGTACCAGACTGGTGTGTGATGCAAAGTGTACAGTTCACTGAGCTATATTTTACCTGCATTGATTTGACTCCTGCATCAGAAATATTTTGTCCTTCGTAAGTTATAAATAAATAAATAGATTTGTTAATTACTTTTAAAAATCATACTTATGTGATCCACGGTATTGCTTTGCAGATGCATTTGCAAAACCAGGTAACTTTGAAGTTATGCATGATGGATTGTTTTCTGTGTTGTTTTTTTTAATCCAATTTTAATGATACAACAGGCTATACACAGGCTTTTTCTTATCAGTGTTCTGCTTCAGGTGACACAGTTGGTAGTTTTTGTTTCTGAAATTAGAACAGCATTCATCAACTGCATAGTTTTTGAACGCAGTTTTATTATCTATCTAAAAATGGAGTGGTCCAGTACTTGGTAGAAGAGGGATAGTTTTTTTTTCTGCTGGCTCTTTGTCAACCGGAGAAGATTTTAATCAGACCCTGTATAACTCGCAGTGGAATTTGTTAGAATGACTAAAGAGGTAATGAGAAATATTAGACAATTGATGGTGGTGATTAGCATTTGGCTGAAATACCAGTGGCAACTTAAACTGTGGTTTTATGGTGTTGTCAGTGTTGTTTTCCTGAATGGCATAGTGAAATTAATGATGAAAGGACAGTTTCTTTCCTTCCTCTTTTGGATGAGGGTCATGACCTAGGGTAGCAAAGAAGAAGAAATTACGCTTGTAGGCGTAGTGGTTGCCTTGGGACTGATGATTTTGAGATTCATTTTCTCCTTCCACTTGGTAAACTTGTGTTTGCTTCTCTTCCTGCTGTGCCTGCAGAGACAAGGTGAGAGCCCTAAATCCTGGCGAAGTCAGTGGGGTGGATGTCTCTCGGAGTCAGAGATTCTACACAAAGTTGTCTTCAGCAATCCCAGATTCTTTGGGGTGCTACACCAGTCAGGGGTCAGGGGAATCACGAGTTGTGGGAATGTGATTTGGACCAAAGCAGTGTTTGTCCAGTCTGTATCATTTGGAGAGTTCTCTTCCTAAGGGGTTGAAAGGATATTTTTGGCTAATGAGCACGCAGGATGAGTATAGGAAGGAGTTCAAGAATACAGAGTGAAATTTCTCATCTACTGTGGGGTCTCGGTCTCGCAATGGGTACTTTATATTGAATCTCACTCTATCTTGAAACAGCTACTACAGACATAAGTGATCTAGGTATGTTATGATGAGTGCAGAATTATTTCCCCTGCCTGTCATTAAACATCACTAGTCTGAAATTTCACAGTGAAGCCATTTATCTCAGTAACTCTGTGGTCAAAAGAAGCAGCTGTCAATGGACCAGAAAAGATTAAAACAGGTTTCCTGGAGATTTTTTTCATTCTTTTGGTCTCTTTCAAAAAATTTAAAACAAAGTTTATTTTTCTTATAGTTAGCTATGTCTCAGTAAAATTTAGCAGTTTGGAAAATGTTGTCTTTAGTTACTTAGGAGTGTAAGTAAGTGCCATTTTCCAAAGGAATTTGCAGGAATCAGTCTCACTGAACTTCACTAAGGCTCCATCAGGTAGCAGAGCAGAAACACTTTTGTAATCTTAGGACAAATATTGCAGTTTAAATCCCACCACAGAATATGACATTGTTCAGTAAAGGTGTTTAGACATTATTTGGGGGTTCTGGTATTTGCCTGAAATGATGGTGGTTCAGAGTAAAGTCTAAATTCAGAACTTCCATCTTTCCAGTGGGTGCCTTAAAAGTTAAAGTTATTGAATGATACAGAGTGCTTTCTTAAATCTCATCTTTTGGAGTTGCTCATGAATTATTATAAATTGGAGCAGGGATATGAACTCATGTCTGTTGTTCCCCAGATTTGTTTATGACTGAACTACAAAGACCATGTTTGTTTGTTTGTTTCTAACTCAATGAATATTTAACAATTTATACAAATAAGGACAACTCCAGAAAAAGGAGTGAAACACAGAACACCTAGGAGTTCTCAGCAGCCCTCTGGTTGAGGTATTTCCCTGGCTTTTATTCTCTGAGCTGGAGCCAGCAGATGTGCCTCCTGGATCTATGTTTCTCAGCCTCTTAGGTTGTTCAGGGAATTTTACTTTCCTTTCCCTTAATGTTCACTGGATGTGTAATGTGTACAATAAACTGAAAAAAAAATATTCCATGGTCCTTTTCCACAGGGATTTGCTTTTAAGGTTAGTATCACTTTTGCTTGTCCTCATACAGAATTTAGAAGACAAAACCTTACAGTTTCTTATCACGTTTTACCCAGGACAATTGTTTCAATTACTTCTAGCTTCTGATCCTTTTCAAAGATACGTGTATTAATCCCATTGAATGTCATCAAGTCTAGTATGTCCTTAATTATTTGGCAGATCAGAATTGTAGAATGTGAGACATGAAATTACAGGTGCAGTTGTCGCCTCTTTGTGTGGCACATACCTTTCCGCAGTGGCAACATGACTGGCAATGCAGAAGCTTTTTTGTGCTGAGTTGGTTTAGTCACCAGGTGACATCGTTAGTGTGGCTTCGAGTGTGGTTGCAGAAATGTTTGTGCAGTTTGCATGCAGGAGACCGTGCAGAAACGGGAAGAGAAGGTGATACTATTTTGATGGAAGTGCTGATTTAGGTCAAATTAAGCAGAAAATATGGCAAAAGAAATCTTTAGTGGTTTAAATTTCCTGAGTTTTTGACCCTTTGATAGTAATTTTGCAAATAAATAGTTATTGCAAATTGTTTGAGATTTTTTCTTTAACAATAACAGAAAAATATAGGGAAAATATTACAAAAATGGCATTTGCTATGCAAGTTTTTGGCAAGTATGGATATAAGTGGCTGTGTGAGATGTGCAATACATCTGTTGGAAAGTACAGTACCTGTGACAGCAAAATACTTTTCTGTAAATGTCACCTGAATGCACAGTTTGCAAATGATACTATCTCTGTTAAATAATCTTTCATTATTAGGAATATATTCCTTAACTATGTCCAGTCAAAGTTTCAGATTTCATGTTTTACTGTAACTTTGTGGAAAAAGTAGTGTTAGTAATTTTGTAGATACAGAAAGCGTATGTTCCTTTTATCCTTGCAAAGTAAGGAAGTGTGTCACAGACTTCAAAGGGAAAACACAGTCTAGTGAAAATGGGAAAATACATGCAGCAAAATTCAATAAGATGACGGGAATGTAAGTAAAACACAGAGCAGTTGAATACTTGCTTTAAATTTTGTCGTTTATATGCAATAACATTAGAGTCTGAAAACTCTACCTATTAGCAATTGGTTCCTTTCAACAGAATTGGAGTTAACTTAGTACAAGGAAAGCTCCATCTGTATCTCAACTTATAACCTTAAATTATAAGCTGACCTGGCAGTAAAATGATGTGAGAAAAGTCATAAATTTGACCTTTGTGCATATCGTGTTTCTTAAAGCAAGCACCATATCCTTATTCTTTGTAATACGGGTTTCAGTATGCTACTACGTGTTTGCCTTGGAATAAAGTGTGTTTGATATGTATATGCAACTGTTCTTAATAATAATGCATATTAAAAACAGAAAAACAAGGAGAGAAAGGAGATTTGACTTAATTTAGTGTACTTATATATGCTTAATTCTCATGTTTTATAAATTTCATTCAAAGGTAAGTGATCTTAGTGATAGCTGAATGCCAAACTAAACTGCAACAACTCCATTGTTGAAAAGTACACACAAAAAACAAACTGTGACCTGAAAAGTAAACTTCCAGAGGATTATACGAGAAAGTTTACTTACACATCAAGTATCTTAGTTGTAATTGTTCTGGCAGTTGATGTACATAAAATGAACAAAGTGGCTTGGCCCAGTATTGCATTAACAGTTGAATAAATTAATGTGTTCTCCATTGTTTATTTTACCTCCTAAAGTGTGAAAAAATTGCACCTTTGAACAGTAAACTCTATTGCCATAACCATCTGTTTGCAGTTTCATTACAAACTCCTACCAGAATAACCCTCACTTTGAAGAGAAAATTGATATGGGTTGTAAAAATTACAGTCTACGACCTTAGGTTTTATGTCTCTTGAGGTATCTCTGGTGTGGTCTCCACTGGTATACATTATGATTTCTTCAAGAAGTACCTTTATGTCTTCCAGCCAATTTCAGATAAGAAGTCAAGTCCACGCCTCAGAGTTTGCTGTCACATAGAGCTGAGCACCTCTGTCTCTTGGTCAAGATCCTTATACGTTAAATGAGTGTAGTGGAGACCACAGCAACTTGGCCCTGCCCTGCCTGGAGCTGCTGTGTCAGCTGAAGCTGACATGTTGTTCTTTAGTGTCTAGGATGATTTGTCCCCCGTGAACTTTGCTACCTTAGTCTTACTTATGAAATTGTTAATATTGTCAATTAAAGCCAATTAGCAGCAGTGGTATTTGTGCTTTAGATAGAATGTTCATTTTTAATGTTGTTGAAACGTCATCAGTTCGTGTATTTTTGGATGCAGATTCCACAAAGGCACTAAACCCAGTCATTTCTAACTGAAACATTTAAATATGGGTAAGTTAAAAACTGCAAAATGCCATTATTTGTAATCATGATGCTTTTAAAATAAACATTCTGGATAGTTTAGTAATGAAATCTTACAAGCTTTGTTTAAAAAACAAACACTCCCCCCCTTCCTCTTGAGCTTAAACAGTGGCTTGTTTAAAAAACAGTAAAATTCCATAACACTTAAACTCTTTTGAAGTAGTTCTTCAACATCAGCAAGTAATTCTGCAAATTGCTTTTGAAGATGAGGCTTCATTTACTCCAGCGTGTGCAGTCTGATGGAGTGGATTAGTGGGTGTGGACTGAAATTATAATTTAGGCTTTTTTGTGTGCGTGTGTCTTTCTCTAGAACAATCCTTATCAGATACATCTCTGTCCTCTTGGAGTAATTTTGAATAGACCAAGGCTGTTCTGTTTACTAGTCATTGGTGAAAACTTGGTATGTATGTAATGGCGTTACATTCATGTTAACTACTAAAAATCAATTTTTTCATCAGGTTTTATTGTAGAGCACTTTTTTTTTTAGTCAGATCAGTTCCCAGAACCGGCTTGCGGCGTGGTTACACAAATGTCAGTGATGGGGTAGGGGTAGAGCAGAGGCGTGCAGCTGGGGTAGAAAAAGGGGCGGCCTGGGTTTCGATTGACTTACACTGCTACGGGACTGCACCCTGGGCCTGAGTGAGTTTAACAGCAACACTTTGCATTTAAATGAGTAGTTGTGTAATACGATAGCCAAGCATAAGACAGTTCCCTAATACTCTTGTATACATTCAAATAGAAAAAAAGAGGGCCAGGCACTCAACTAATGCAAATTAGAATGATTTTATTGATTTTATTATTTTTTTAAATTGAGTTGCATGGTTTTAGGCCAGCTGAAAGTGCTTCCTTTCATTTTGAAAGATAAGTAATACTTTCTATGAAATCTGTAATTATATAAAAAGAAGTCGGCTTTCTCCCTGCTTATCACAAATCAAACCCTTAAAGTAGACAAAAAAACTGTGATAAGTTATTATTTCAAACAGATTTCATATGCAAAATAGTCTGTTCAAGATGGGGTTTTTTCTTTTAGATGAAAAAGTTGAGTGTTAATGGTCCTTGAATTTTTGACTGTTCCCTTGCACTGTTTTTTTGTGGATGAAGATGATTTTTAGATACAGCATGGCAGCTCTCTAGCTTCTATAAACAAAAACCCACCCCACTAATTTAGTAATCCAATAAAATTATTCAACAGGAAGCAATGGAACTTTTTAAAGTGTATGGAACAGGTATTTTATTTTATTCTTATTTGGAAAACTTCACAAGTCCGAACTTGCTTTAGCTGTCTTTCTCTGTTTGATTTCTGTTCTTTATACAGGTTTCACAGTGTCATGTTGACTACTAATGCTTTATTTCTTTAAAAAAATCCCAAACTATAGATTTTTGGGGGTCAAAGCTGGTGGTGTATTTTTTTATTGATTTACATAATTTTTGTATGTGGCATAGTGCTGAAAATGCTATGAAAAATATTCAGACAGTGCAAGGTAATTTGGTCACTAATTGTATGATAGGAAGGTGAAAAGCATAAAGTATTCAGTCCTGAGTTTGTCCTGCAAGTACAGCTTCTGTGGGCACATCATTGTGGACACTGGGAACATTATATATTGATTATATATAACAAAGAGTTATAGCATTAATAACTGAGCTGGCAAGAAATGGTTTATATTAGATTATAAATCCTCATATGTTTCCACTGAAAACTGCTACAGATGTGCCATCAGATTCCATTAAGCTGAAAAAAGAAATGTAACAAGGAAATCTCAACTGATAGGAGCACTTCTGTAGCAGGTGGAGAAAGGAAGGGAAAGGGCCATGTGCAGAGGGATGAGGGCTTAACTTCTAGCATCCAGCATCTCCTGTCTTGCTGGGTTTACCATAGGGGAAGTCCACTCTGTTTAGCCCAAGAACTGTGACTCAAGGAGAAGCAGCTGCTAATGCACATCTTCAGGGCGTATTTTCCCATTGTAGGAGCATATATTTTATAAAACAAGAAGTAATGAATTACTGAGTTGCTTTTATTGCAAATTTACCTCTTGGCAGCTTTTATTGGTCATAAAAAGGTGAATATGACTGAAAAGCACTAGGCTAAGACCACTTAAGGAAATAAAGATGGCAGGAAGCTGCAGGAGCTGGCTGCGTTGGTGCAGATATTTGTATGTCTTCATGAGTCAGTTACTTGATTCCCCAGGCGTGCTGCTCATCTGGATTAACCCGACGAAAACCCTTCTAATAAACTGACCAGTTTGGTGTTCTCCTGCCATGCGATTCTGAGCAACAAGTAGACACCTCAACAAGGGAATGCATAGTGAATTTCCAGATAGAGGCATTGCTGTGCACATTGATATTAAACTGTGTACGTAAATTTATAGAAGATCAGTTGAATGTGAAAATGAGTGCAATAGAAGAACAATTTTACACATTTTGAAAGAAAAAATATACCCTCATACCTTTAAAAAATTTTTTTCAGAACAGAAAAAAGCAAAATCTGATTATTCCTCTAGGGAGTTTTACTGCTTTGTTACAGGTAAATCATTAAACAGGGACTACACACTTGCTTGGCTTTGCTGACTCTGGTTTAAGACCGTTATTTGCCAATTAATTCTCCTGTCTGTTTTTCTTCACCTATAGTGTTATTATTTTGTTGCATGAAGAATGGTCACAATCCATTTGCATTAAGGACATTAACTGCTTTTGTGTCTTAGGAGCATGGAAACAAAGTAAATGGAGCAATGAGGACAGAGTTATTTTCATGTTATAATTGCTTCAACTTCTCGAGTTGGATTTTTTCACAAACATGGAACATTTGATTCTCATATGACTGCTTTAAACCCAGTCCAACTGGTAGAGGCTAGGGGATCATGACTCTCGTTTGTCATTTTAACCCTCATAACTTGTGCATGTAGCTTATCTATACCGTACTGTATTTGTCGTTTTTCCTTAACTGCCTCTGTTTGTTTACACCAACTTTTGTCTGGGCTCTAACTGAATTGTAAGATCATTGAACAGGAACTGTTCCCACTGCATATGTTCAGTGCCTATCACAATGGGTCGCCAAACGTCGTGTTGTCTCTCCTGTAATGTAAACAGTAAGAAGTTAATCATTGTCACGGACAGATTTTTTTGCTCTTTTAGTGGCATATGTGAAGTTAGTTTGCTTATTTTGGACATAGATCTGCAACATTTTAAGTGATCTGCCTGTCTGGCCTGTTACCAGTCTCCTCAAAAATCTGTAATACAAAGTATGAACCATTTTACTGAGGTGGTTTTGGTGTGACTTTACAGTTCTTGGCAACTTCGGCTTTGTCTGTCCAAGCAGAAGTTTTCTGTGGATAAACATGGGAGGTGACATAGGGCAGTGCCTTTAATTCAGTCACTTTTTAAATTATTAAATGCTTAAATAAGGAAAATAAGATAGGAGAAGCTTTAAGTAGATTGTGTTGTCTGTCCAGAGCTCATTACAAGACGTCATTTAAATCAGTGCAAATCCAACATAAATTTTCATTTGTTGTATGGTCTGAACTCCCAACAGAGCAACGTACAGGAAATCTGTTACTGTAAACCTGCATGTTGAGGATTTATTTTAGACACCCTTGTGTGATGTTGTGAAACAATTATTACATAGAGTTGAAGGAAGCATTTAAAGAGGTTTTGTGAGTGTTCTTGCACCTGTTACACGAACATGTTTTCAGTTTGCTCTTCAGAATAAAACTTTTAATAAAATCTGAGTCATATAAACCTTTAATTACATGTGTTTAAAACACATGTAATACAGTAGGTGTTTCAGAAGCTATCAGTTAATTGTTTCATACATAAAACAAGCAAAGCAAACTTCTCTGCGTGGCTGCTGGACTTCAGCACTGGTTCCTTGAAAGGAGACAGTTCGGTGCCCAGGTAAGCCTTAGCCTTTCTCCTCAGGTAGCCAGCTATGACATAGTGCTTCTATATTATGAGAAATAGTGAATAATTGTTTCACATTCACCAACTCCATGTCATTCATGATTTTACAGACTTCCGCCACGCCAGCCCTTAGTGTGGCACTGTACCTAGGTTACCTTTAGCTGTATGGCATGGCCTGCTGCACCACTGTCCCTTTCTCTTCCTCATCTTGAAACTCAGTAGCATTGGAAAGGTGTAGGTCGTCTTATTTATAACTGGGGCACCACCGCTCTAATTCACTTCCATTATTTATGAACAGATCCCATTCTTTGGGAGGGTCCTTGGAGATGGTCCTTAGGAAAGGCCTACATCTGTCTCTCTAAAATTGTGTTTAAGTACTCATTCCCTCCATTTGAAAAAGCTGCATGCACAGAGAAATTGTTGTGAGTCCCAGCAGGGCTGTACACAACAGTAGAGACCACAGCCACACTGAGGGGGGGGTGGTTGGGTTGGGGATTTTTTGAAGTCCCAGGATGGTATCAGTGTAACACTGAGCTGAGTATTGGTACGTGTGGAGACACATTTACTTGACGTATGAGCTGGTTCAAGAGCTTCTCAGATGGCAGACCGTGTATGGGTGCTGCCCTCGGGGAAAAGAGGGAGGAGGGCATTCAAGCTGCCCCAAATGAAGAGTAGAGGGAAACTCCCAGGTGATTTGTGTCAGAGCATGTCCAGGGTCTGTCACATGTGGAGCACACCCAGTATCACTGTAAGACCAGTGACAGTGAATGTTTCTTCCTACATTGTTAGCATAGCGTGTCCTTTTTTGTCTTCTTTATTGGCTAGCCTACGCTAAGTCTTAGGCGAGTTTCTCTAGTAAGCAGAAGTTATCCTTTGTGTAGGTATCCTGACAGCAATTTGACCATGTTGTTCAGACGTTATATTGCCTAAGGTAGTGGAGGAAAGCAGAGGACAGCAGTATCTCTGATGCAGTGATTCTTAAGGCATTTCAGCCAGAGACAGTGTAGGTGGGAAAAAGAATGGCATTTTGATTATAGGCTGCAGACAAGTCCAACTTATCCATAACAGACGGTGTGAACAGGCTCCTGCCTGTAACTGTGACAATGAGCAGGTGCAGGAAGAGTCTTAAGAAAATGATTTCAAGGATGGAAGGAGGACAAAGAATGTAGAGATCAAGTATGGGTGGCATCACAAACAGCTTTCTGCTGGGAGGAGTCACATCTGCTGAGCTTGCATCCACTGTCAGCACCTGTCTAGCAGAGAGCTCTTTGCTGTGCATGGTTGTCCTGGAATCACTTGAACCAAAATTGGGAGGGAGTGTTGATCTGCTGGAGGGCAGGCAGGCGCTACAGCGGGACCTGGACAGGCTGGATCGATGGGCCGAGGCCAATTGTATGAGGTTCAACAAGGCCAAGTGCCGGGTCCTGCACTTGGGTCACAACAACCCCAGGCAATGCTACAGGCTTGGGGGGGAGAGGCTGGAAAGCTGCCCGGCGGAAAAGGACCTGGGGGTGTTGGTTGACAGCTGGCTGAATATGAGCCAGCAGTGTGCCCAGGTGGCCAAGAAGGCCAACGGCATCCTGGCCTGTATCAGAAATAGTGTGGCCAGCAGGAGTAGGGAGGTGATTGTCCCCCTGTACTTTGCACTGGTGAGGCCGCACCTCGAGTACTGTGTTCAGTTTTGGGCCCCTCGCTACAAGAAAGACATTGAGGTGCTGGAGCGTGTCCAAAGAAGGGCAACGAGGCTGGTGAAGGGTCTGGAACACAAGTCCTGTGAGGAGCGGCTGAGGGAACTGGGGATGTTTAGTCTGGAGAAAAGGAGGCTGAGGGGAGACCTTATTGCTCTCTGCAACTACCTGAAAGGAGGATGTAGAGAGATGGGGGTCGGACTCTTCTCCCTAGTAACAGACGACAGAACAAGAGGAAGTGGCCTCAAGTTGCGCCAGGGGAGGTTTAGATTGGACATTCGTAAAAATTTCTTCACCGAAAGGGTTGTCAGGCACTGGAACAGGCTGCCCAGGGAGGTGGTGGAGTCCCCATCTCTGGGGGTATTCAAAAGGCGTTTAGATGAGGCCCTAAGGGATACGATTTAGTGGTGGACTTGGTAGTGATAGGTTAATGGTTGGACCCGATGATCTCGGAGGTCTCTTCCAACCAGAACAATTCTATGATTCTATGATTCTAAAAGGGATCGAGTTCTCCTTATGCAGACTGTCAAGCTGGGAGCATACTAAGTTGTCAATGCCATTATCAAGTCAGTCCTACAGACAAGATGAGCAGGACTTGTGACACACTATTGCACATTCAAATAGTATAGAAATGGCTATGTGTGCTTGCTTTTGGGGATGGGGGGAGGACTGTGTTTAATTTGGATGCCTTTTTGAGGGATTGTCTTTTGACACACTTCAGCTGCCTTTTGTCAAAGGCTTGGAAGAGTATTCTGGGGAAGCATCGCTGTATGCTTCCTCAGTTCTTAAATTTTCCTTTTGCTGTTAGAGACGGGATACTAGGCAAGATGGACATCTCATCTGACCTGATACGGCTTTCTTATGCAATTTGTGCTTATGTAAGTAATCTGTCTTCTGTGTAATATGAAACGAAGTTGTCTCACATGCTGCCTCTCCTGGAATACAGCTTTATTAATTTACACATACTACATGCACTAGTTCAGCATTGCAACATCACAGAACCTGATCACTGAGCACAGAACTAGAGTGCAATTACTTTGTGATTAAAGATTTACAAAATCAAATATGTGTTATACAAGGTAGTTGCAGTATCAGAATTGCTACTCTGAACAGATAAAAACTAATATAAAATACTTTTGACGTATTTGTCTTTATAAAACATCACAGGACACATTTCCTATTTGAAGAATAATTTTTGAAATCCTTCTCAAATGTAATAATATATGCCTTTCTCCTTCCCTTCGTCAGTGTTTAGACCTCCTAGCGATCAATTATACTTACTTCTCTCACTTCATTGAGAGACACTTTCATTGTTCCTTAGCAGATATTGGAGAATGGTCTATTTCATAATAATGCAAATATATATGTTTATTCCAATGAAGAGCATCAAGGGTTTGAGAGAGCTTTTGTATTTCACAAAGATACTTCTCTTTTTTGGGAGTGATGTTGACCATTGATACCTTTAATTCTTTCCAATTGTCTGTGGTGATAGGAGAGCATTGTCAAAGGCCAGGATATATGGAAGTAATCCATATATCCACTTTAACAAGTAATCATGGCTACGTGCCTTTTAAAAGCATGAATCTTGATCAGTTTCAGCAATTAATATTTTTGTCTTAAAGATAAGATAGAGATGTTACATACAGCTTGGTTAGAAACTGGTTAAAATTAATGTTCTGTAAAGTATGTAAAGCAGCATAAGAACCATTGGTAACTGTTTACATGCTATTAATAATTAGCAACCTTCATACTAGTCTGTTAGGAAAGAACCACGCATTGGGTACAATAGAAACTCAACTCCATACGGTTGGGTTCAAATTACATTTGACTTGGACAATAGGGCATGAATGGGGCTCATTTGAGTTTCTGCCACTGTAAACAATGAGATATTGGAATGTTTCATTTGTTTATTGATTTATTTATTTGGACAGGTGCAGGTTGATCATATGAAATTTTTTATTCAAATATAGGCAGAAAATAGCTTAACAAACATTGTCCAGTCAGAGTGTATGATGATAACCAACATCTTGAATGGACAGACTCAAATTAATTTAGCCTATGCCTGGTTTTGAATTTTAGTCAAATCATATTCTAGAGAAAGTGCTTTATGTGCTGTCCAGCAACTTAGAAAATATAGATTTTTTTTTTTTTTTCTGATTAATTTCTTTTTAGTTACTAAGTTCCTTCTTTTACTTTCTGTTAAAAATTACGTGCGTGTCTGTGAGGTAGATTCTGTTAACGCTAATGGGGCTCATCCTTGAGAAGAGGTCATTCAAATCTGATGGATCCCATCTGGATGAGGATCGTTCTCTAGGGTGTAATTTTCCTCAGCTATTTGAAACCCTTTCATGAGTGCTCCAAAGCAATCAGGTTCTATAATTTGCAGAATGATGGCAGGAGGAAAGAGCCAGGAAGATTGTTGCTGGGATCATACATTAGGAAGTAGTACCACAGGACTAATAGCCTAAATTAATGCAAGGGGAGCCTTGATTCAGGCTTTTTTGTCTTCTCCATCAGCTGAACACCCGCATTTCTCCCAAGTGGACACTACAAAGGGAGAATGGATGATGGTAGCACATCTTACCATTTGGGGCAGGGGAAGGTTGAAACTGGGGAAACAACATGAAGGTACATGCAGAGGACATTATCCTTGGTCCTCCATTTCCCAACTCACTCACGTCAAATAGAAAATTGCACAGCAATCTGCAAGCGAGAAAATCCCACAAATACATGTCTTACAGGTAGAAATAAACCTACAAAAGGATTAATACCTTAAATTATCTTACCACACAATATAGCCTATGCTATTAAGTTCGAGTGTTGCAACTATGTGTTGTGTCATAGTCCTTTCAAAGTTGTTCCTCTCTCTCTCACCAGGTGGAACGGATTGGATATACGCTTAGCTTGATAAACAACGGCTTTAATATTTCAGTTCACACTAAGAATTTGCTGTCTTTATTTCTCTTTCAACATTATATTGCACTTAAACAATGACAGGGCTTCTCTTCTAATGCACGCGTTTGATTCCCGTCAATGCTAACAGAAGGTATGCGCAGACACCAATGGAAGAGTAGACTAGAGTTTCTCTTGAGGTGAACAACTGTTTATAATTAGAGTTGTGGGAATGAAGGAAAACCCAGCTAGCAAGCAAGCAGTCACTCTTCCAAAAAGCTTGGTAAACTCATAAAGCTCAGGAGCTTAATCTCTGAACCAGAGTGCTTGTTATCTAATCCCCACCAGCTGTTGTGTACTTGGTAGCCATGACATCTGTAATAGAGCTGAAGGGCCTGTCTATATTGGTTGGCACCTTTACCCACCAACTGAACTTGATTCTTCTTTCATTGCTCACATTTACCTGCTTTAAATCATTAACCAGTTGCTCAGGGTTTGATCATCCATTTAACCATACTTTATAATAGACAGCTTGTGCTGCTTTTCACATTAAGCATATTTTAGGTATGTGGGTTTTCAGCAGGTCTAGTTTTTGCCTTGCTAACAAGAGAAAGGTATCGACCAAAAGAATTTCCTCTGGTTGCATACTGATTCCTTATATAGACCTAAAACTGACCTAGGAGTGAAATCTCGTGAGTTGTATTTCAGCTGAAAAATACTGTCACACTTCTAATAAGCAGGGTAAAGAATTATGTACATGTCTCTGTTAACTGGTGTGTATGAATTGATATAGGTGATTATAGAAGATAGACTGTAAATGTAAGCAAGTGTGTATGTGATCATTATAACTGTGGAAGAATGCTTGTTTTCAGGGATTGGTTTCAGCTGTGCTGCAGTGGGTGTTGTTCTTTTAAGATAGCAGAGGACAGAAATTGGCCCAACTTGAGAAAAGAATCCGTTTTAAGTCTCCCGGTTCTTGGGCGAGTGCTGTGACTTCAAGCCCGCTCCTCACCGCCACAGGCAGTGCAGAGTAACAGCTGTTGGGCCTTGTAAGGGGTCAGAGGGAAGGATGTCTTGTTCCTGGATCCCAAAGGAGTTTAGTTAGGAGGTAAGCGCTGAGCTGTCCTCCTAAGATAAAACCATTTCTGGACATGGAAGAACTTAGATCTATGGCTTATTTTACTGGTTAAAACTTAGCTGCTTATAGCTTCCTAGCACCTGAATGATTAGATTGGGCATCTGAAGTTGATAACTGTGGCCAAATTTGGGCCCGGAGACTACCACAGTCTGAAGTTAGCTGTCAGCATAATATTGTGGATCTAAGATTTTGAACTGTCCTAAGATAGTTCTCAGCATCTGTAATACTTACTGTCAAAGTCCAGAATAATGGTCTCATAAATAAAACCAGCTATACCAAGTTTTCAAAGAAATGCCTGTTAAAATTTTGTTAAATTTCGTTATAGTCATTTTTCACTTAGAATTAATTTTACTGATGGATTTATTTTTTTTTTTTCCCCCTAGAATGGCACTAAGAAGTTCTGGGATTTTATGAGGACACATGACAGGTAACAGATGGAATCATGGTATTTCCTTTTGTCTTTATGTTGTATTTCATACTGTATTCTCTTCCAGTGGTCAAATCTTGTTGATGTGGAGTTACTTCTTTTTCCTCCAATTTCTTCTTCAATTCTTACTTGTGTAATACTTGCAGATAGTTCTCTACTATTTTAGTCAGAATTAGCCAAAATTTTAAAATCTCCTCATGGTTTATTATGTTTTCAGTAAGTTTTGTCTGTGCTTGACTTTTCAGATCTTAGAGTTCAGCACATGATGTTTTGATTGGATTGTATGAAATTTTCTGTTTTGAGTTTGAATATGTCACCTTGAAGGAAGGACTCTGCCCCCCACATACTTAACTCTGTTGTTATTTCTGCCATTAAATGGTCTAGTCCCAAGTATGTGACGATACTCTCTCACCTGTGAATATACAATCTCAGGTATTGTCCTAATATAAAGACTGTTAAAAAGCAATCTAAAGTTATGGTCATACTGTTTGATTTTTTTTCACTGGCAATTACTTGGAATAAGGTAGAGATTCTGTTTTATAGTTAAGCAAATCCTAGTATTATGCTAACTTTTAAATCTTAATCCTCTCCATCACTGCTATATAAGGATGTTTCAGGCAAAGCCTAATTCACGTAACTTTACAAATGCCTGAAACCTTTCGGGCCCTCCATTCTGTACACCAAAACCCTTTCCTAAGCACACGGGAAGAAATGGATGGCCAGCAACTTTGTTCTGTCTTTCCAGTTGTATTTCTCCTATCAGGTAAGAAAAGCAGTTAACTCCTGACTTCAAAGATCAGTTCATGCCAAATTATAACAAATAGGGTATATATGAAACAGACCCAGTCTCAGAGTTATTAAATACTAAAATATTCATATGTCTTTTTTTAAAGTATAAATATTTAATCTAGTCACTGAAAATTCAGATACTAGAAGATAAAAATAAAACGCAAAGGTAACAACTTTTCCCTAGAAAAAGCTTTTCTAAATCTATTAAGTGTAAAAAATGTAGCAAAACACTAATGGCAAAAGAAACTGTGACTTATAACCAGAACCATGTTGAGAGATGTATTCTACTAGTGCATGAAATAAGTCAGTAAAATCAATTGCATTTTTGGAAATTCTTCCTGTTGGAACCCTCTAAATCCTTACAGTGAGTCTTTTTGTGTGTAGGTACCTGAGATGGACATAAAGTGATAGCAACACTTTTTTCAATATAAAGATTATGAAGGTAAATGTTCCAGGAAGACTGGAAAAATACTAGATAGATTAAAAATGCCTGTACTGCTTGAGAATGAGGACAGAAAAGGGAGTGATATTTCAATACTGAACTTCACACTTGCTTTTGGAATTTGCCTGGAAGACAGTTCTGTCTTTGCACTTTGTCTATCCATATGGGCATGTGCCTGGATTTATGATCACAGATACAAAGGCTGAAATGATAATTGATTGCTGGAAATTTAATATATGCCCTGTCCTTTTAAGCAAGTGAATCCAGCCTCCAGTCACAGTGCTGAGAACATGACTTCCAGATGAATAATTTGTATTAATTTTGTTTAAACTTTAGATTATCGCTCTGTGATAATGTGTGAATATATGCAACTAACTGAGTGGGGTAAATATTAAAGGATCAGTTTTCCATGAACTTCTTGAGAACAGTATTTCTGAAGGACTTTTGTGGACATTTTTAAAATAGTTGAGAACATAACTGTATAAAAAGGCTACGGCCACATGTCATGCCAGTCATCTCTGGTCACATAACATTTGTTAGCTTCAGATGTACAACAGCTGCCATCCTAACTTATTAGTGACTACTGTTGAACTGTAGAATGTCTAATGCTCTTTCACAAGTAAATTCAATGCAACTTCTGACACCAAAGATAATAATGTGAACTTTCTGTATAGAAAGTACATGGTTTTACATAAATTGTAATTGTGAATATGAAGCCAATTATTACCAGATAAATTAGGTTCAAAATTCCTTATAATGCATTAAAGCCCTGCATTTTACTGTATAGGACAGCTGTGATGCTAGTTATATGGAAAATTCATGTTGTCTAGTTGCTCAAGATTATAGAGAACTTCATAGTTAAAGGGCTCTTAGAGGTTCATTACTCTTAATGAAGGAGAAAGTCTTGAAGAGGAGGAGAGGTTTCTGGGACACGTGTCCTGTTGGTCAGGATTTTCTAGTGCATATGTCGTCTTCAGGAAGATTGTAGGTGTTTTCCATAATTAAGATCCCTTTTCCATAATACTTTTTCATAAGTATTCGAAACACATTTTACTTCTGAAAATGCTGTGATGCTGTTAAATGCTCCAAGTTTTTTTAATAAGGCTGTTTGCCTAAATTGAACATACACACTGGAATGCCAAATCTGTAAAGCACACATATGTATATAATATATTTACATATAATTGATATGTATAATGAATTTAATGATGCTGAATAAAAAAAAAATACTGTGCTAATCATAGAAAACCAGACATTGAGCCTAACTCATGTCTTTATCTGTCATCCTCTTTCAGCAGCACAAGTAAACGTTTGCTTAAGGCTGACTTCCTTGCTGTATGACAGTGAACCAAGAGCTTGTGTGCTGGGTTCCTTTGGGACCTTTCTCATTTCTAAGCCAAATTCAATAGATTTGTATCAGAATATTGTCTCGATACAGGAAAATATTTAGCAAAAGAGATGAAGTTATTTTTGTATAAATTTATCCTTTCCAACTGTTCAGATGAACAGCTGATTAAATTATACAAAGACAGAAACATGAGGACTGCAGTGGTCGTTTCATTTGCCTTAAGTGTGAGTCACCTTTTAAAATCTCACAATATATTGCAGTAGGACAAGATCACTTAACCATATGCAAGCTGGCATAGCACTAGCACAAGCTGAAATAGCAGAATTTTTATTAGATACTATTTTTTTTTTTTTCCTTTTCTTTATTCTTAGTTATTGCACATCTGGGCTTGAGTCTACACTGTGTGGCTCCTGAGCTTTCTTAAGATCAAGACCATTCAGAAATAAGGTATCAGTCCTGGATTCACCTCTGCTTTACACAGTTTGTAATTTATGCTGAACCAATCATTGCTTACTCTCAATCCCTCCATGCCACTTAAAGACAAGAAAAAAAAATTGTGCAAAATTATTACTGGTTGCACAATAAACTGTTACAAAGGCAGACCTTCAAAACCTCTGCTGTCAAAAGTCAACTGAGTGTCAGTATAGACAAAAGAAGCAGCATTTCCTACCGTATTGAGGCTTAAATCATAACAGAAGGAAGACCCAGGACACAAAGACATACTCACAGAGAGTAGTTAAGTCCTGGACCGCTTTGCCCAGAGAGGCTGAAGAACCTCCATCCTTGGAGAAATTCAAACCTTGACTGGACAAGGCTCT
Organism: Phoenicopterus ruber ruber; assembly: GCA_009819775.1. Lineage (NCBI taxonomy): Eukaryota > Metazoa > Chordata > Aves > Phoenicopteriformes > Phoenicopteridae > Phoenicopterus > Phoenicopterus ruber. The sequence continues at coordinate 9,996,592 of CM020219.1, forward strand.
GAGAAATCAGAGCTAACTTAGAAGTTAGCCTGATTTTGAGCAGGAGGTTGGATCAGATGATCTCCAAAACTCTCTTATAACCTGAAGGTTTCTATGATTTTATGAGTAGATTAAATACTTAATGAATGTTACAGTTCCCATCTGACAACTGTCAAAAATTTGTAAACTTGTCAAGAAATCTGTCAACTTACAAGCCATTTTTCTATTGGAAAATAATGCTTTTACTATTGTTCTTGTCCTGTGGACTTACATTTAAGTTCATCTTTCTGTGAAACATGCAGATGAACATTAGCAGAGCTCATTGCTAGGTTTTATTACATCATTAGAAACAACAGTGAAGATTACTAAAAGTGAATGAAGAAAAATAAAAATCCTTGATTACCTCTTTTTGATTGTAATTATTTAACAAGTTTATTGAGGTGGTGCTCCATAAATGTTACATAATTCTGGCCTGTCATGTTAGGCAGTGACACACAGCAAAAGATGCTTTCTGCAGTTATTTTATGTAGTGCTTGCTTTTCTAACTAGAGCTTACTTTTCCTCTGAATATTCAGCTGATGTGTTTGCTCATCATTAAATATATCCTTATGAAAATCAAGTGGAGTGCAGGTGATGAAAATTTAAATGCAAGGTGTATTTCAAGGTGCTTCTTAGACTTAGGTCTGTCAGAACTAGTTAGCAGTTTGTGGTGGTGTGATTTGTGGGGGGAGGAGTTCATTTTTTTTAAGGTCAATACTTTTAAAAATAAAAAACCTGACCAGGAGGACATTTTCCTTCTGCAAATTTATGGTGATTTTCTGTCAGAAATGGAAACGTACCAAGTATTACAAAGTAATCATTGATGCTGGTAACAAAAAATAGTCTCTAAAACCAGACTCACGTTCCAGTTATATTCTCCCTCTTCCTAATTTTGCTATATTTAGTACAGTAAGAGCCTGAAATGTAATACTTAAGTTTTGCATTCATCTACTTTATAAAGCAATAGACCAGGTTCGTTTCAGGTTTCAGCAACTCGCCTTAAACAGATTCAAGGCTTTTAAAAAACATAATTTGGGAACAGATGAAGGTCAGTGTACAGTCATGTGCTTGCTTTTGTGCTTTGAGTAATAACGTTTGAGAACAAGAACGCAACCGTACCTTTTGCTAGTTGACAATTAGAAGGACAGCTTTCAGATTGCATTGGGAATGGATATAAAGCAAAATTATGACTACTTCTCTATTTAAAAGTATAAAAAATCACTGTAAACTACATTTGAAAGAAAAAAAATTGAGGAGACTGAATTGCATGCAACATTGTTATGCGAGTTCCTCTTAACCCTGAAAATATCATGTGACAAGGAAAAGGCATTAGGACCAAAAACCTTACAACTGTGCATGTGCATTGTACCGTCGTTATGCTGTGGTTTTAACTACAAAAACATGTCGCAGTGGCTCAGTAATAGTGTCTGACTTAAGAATTCTTAATGGAAAAAACTTTAAATATTTTCTTATCTCTCTAAGAGGAGGAGGAAATAATATTCATGCCTTATAAGATTGGCTTCTTTTATGTAAAGAGATTAATTTATTTCACATTTAAAACAAATTAATTCCTAATTGAATTTAACTGTTTGCTCAGAAAAGAGGCTTTATACTTTATCTATTGCAAAGACAACTGAAAAGTGTAGTTTTCCCTCAGGAGGGAGTCTGCAGGCTCAAGGGAACCAAGGCCATCTGCACCTCGGCGTGTTGTCTCCTGCAGGTACCAGCGCTGGGGGTGAACAGAAAGAGGTTCTCGAGGCAAGCTAGAAATGAACATAACTCAGAACGGGAAGATGAATGTACTCGGCCGGTCGCTCTGTGCTCTGAAGTTACCTGGCCGAGTGCTGGCATCTGCGCGCTGCCGAAGTCGGGGAGCGCGGCTGCGCAGGGGGGAGCGAGGAATGCTGCTGCGGAACAGCTGCGCCGGGAGCCTGCCGCATCCCCGGCCCTGGCCACAGAGCCGGCCAGGTGATGGGTCGTAGAGCCACGCGAGTGGCCTGGAGGAGCCGGGGTTGCTATTCTGGCTCCGTGGCTGTAGCAGGCAGCTATGGAGACAGGGTGGAAGTCATGTGCCCTGACCACATTATAGGAGTGAATTAAATTCCTTCTCCTATTTCATATACCAGATCATTTGGGCTTTATGGAAACTTAATCCTGTATGTATTTTTCTGGTTTATGTCCTAGTGTATTATAAGACACCATGAAATTTAACTCAGATGCTTCCTTTGTGCAAGAATTATCACAGTAGCTTTAAAATGGGTAAAATACAGCTTATTAACATCTTTATAGGTTAAAAAAAAAAAAAAAAGTCTGTCTTGGGTGGCGTGTGCCTTTTATGTGCAATGATGTGCTGTTGTGCTGTAAACCTTGTCTGTCTTTGTAATGTCTCCTCCAGGATGTCAATGGTGTGGTATTTTCACGATTATCTTCAAAGATAGTGCAGAAGATAATGCACTGTTTAAAATAAACTGGATGTAGTTCAACAAACATCAAAAATGATGAAAAGTTTAGGGAAATAATAGCTGAGAGAAGGTAATGATGGCTGGGCATGTTCATGCAAAGGGTAACACAACTGAAGAGAAAAATTACTACTTATCACAAAAACATAAAGGAATGTTATAAAGCAGGCCGGAATAATTTTAATTTCATCACTAATCAATGACAGAAAAAGAAATAGTGTCTCATGTGGAAAGTATTTTTTAAATTAAACACTAAGAAACCGTTTTTACCAATAGGCAGTAAGACTATCTAGGAAGGCATGTTTGTGATCACTGTCATTGAAAACACTCAGGTCTAGACTTGATATCTGTCTATCAAGGATGCTATCAGGATAATGATATTTTTCCTGCTATTAGAAGGAAAAAACGTAGCCTATTAGTTTCCTTCGACCCAAGTAATTACACGATTTGTTTGCATATGATATTTGCAAATAAAATGCACATAATGCTTGTAGTTTTTTGGTTTTTTGTTTTTGGGTATTTTTTTAAGCGAAGACTTGACAGATCCTCTGCTTATGTGCCAGGAATTCTGCAGGCGTATTTGCTGTCTTTTAAGATGTCTTATTATGTTGTTAACTTAAGATCCGATCTAAATAAAATCGTAGCAATGAGGCAAAAATAAATGTTTTTGATGCTGTAAAGTTATCGGAGAAAAACACAAAATCAAAAGCCAAATTTTCAGATTCTCATTTCACCTTTTAAAATATGTGATATGAAAGCACCATATAGCATATAAACTGCTCTGCTGTATCACTGAAATAAGGTAAAATCACAATAAAATCTTTATTGAGGGCATTGCTTCATTGGGAAGTTAAATGTTTGCTGAATTTTAAGAATGGAATCCATAAAAATTCTTAAAACTAAGCAGGTACACAGGAGTTTTGGCTGATTAGTCATAAATTTCTAAATACAGGTTCCTAGTAGCCAGATTAGAGGCATCTTGTTTTTACAACTTTAGGAATTTAATTTTTCAGTATTTACAGTAATATGCAAAATAAGTGGGTATTTTTATTCTCCTATAGTCACTGAAATCAAGAGGAGTCTTCCCTCTGCTTCCAGGTGGTTTTGAATTAAACCTGTTCTGTCTGAAGAGTGCCAAAGTTTTACATGGTCTAGAGAGAGTAGCATGGTCATGGCCTGCATTTGGGATTGGTAAAAATAGGCTTATGAAACCTAGGAAATGCTCTATAATCTGAATGCCTGTATTTTTAGACTTTTATCTGAAAATATCTCTTGGAAAAGAGGAAACTATTGAAAATATTATTCTCAAAATGGGGAAATTAGGTGAATTGTGAACAACTGACTTAGTCTGTTTCTCACTAATGGTGGTGAGACAATACATTTATGCCTGGCAAAAGATTGTGTTATTCACTTCATATTTGGGTTTTGGTCGGTAAGAAACAAACTTGCTTATTTTCCTTTACTTTAGCTGGGGCAGAACACTCAGGCTTTTTATTTTCTGAACTGTCCTTGAAACCTGATATTGTTTTAAAACTTTGATTTTTGCCATTTCGGAATGGAGTCATACTTACGCCTTTTAGATGGATTATTTATTGGTCTTATTATGTGATAGCATTTATAAATGGCAGTTTCACAAATAATTAGGAATTGGAACAAAAGCCTGTCCGGCTCTGACATCTGTTGCACATAATGCCCACAGAGCTTTATTTAATCAAACAAGTTAGAATAAAACCTGAATTTATTTATTAAAATATTTTGTTGAAAGAATCCCATTGAGATGCAATGTGTCATTTCCAAGGGTATCCCGGGATACGGGCCAAGATATGACACTTAAAGAATGTTATTGAGAGCAATGTGCTTTGATGTCTCATTTATTTTGCAGTTGAATTTACTTTCTGTTTTTTCCTTTGTTATATGAAAACAGGGTGCTGGGAGGATTGTTTATTCCAAAGAAGTTGTCCTGCATCATATTCTTTGGTTGGGTGCAAATTACTGCTTTACAAGTTGAGAGAGATTATGTTTTAAAAGTGCACGTATATGGATTTGTTAGCACTTCTTAATTCATTCTTCCACCGGTCTGATGATTAACCAAACATATGCTTCCTGCTCTATGGTGTCATGAACAACTTCCTGCTGCAGTTCAGTTTGCTGAAACCAATCTTCCTTTTCATTCTTTCCAAAGTAATATTTATTTTCTTAAGCATACGTGTCTCACCACTTTATTCTGGTTTTACTTAGTATTAAATATTTAAGTTGTATCGGAGAAAGCATTCAAATTTCATCGGAATACAGAAGTCTTCTAGACGTCTCTAATTATCTTTTGCCAAATCCACTTTATCTGTGATTAGTATGAAAGGCTGAATGTTTTTGTCAGGAGCTTATAGCTTTGCTTTTGTAATAGGCTGCATTTTAAGCAGCCAATTGGATTGGTGTTGGCCTTTGAAAAATGTAAAATGCTTTGAAGGAAGACTTAAATGAACCAGTTAAGATTGTGCAAGCACACACATTTAATCTCAAGACTATCTGCATTATAGTTAAAGCTCTGGGAAACTAAAGGAATTGCACTGGAGAATAATCAAAGGGTACAGCTTTATTACATGTCTGTTCTGAAAACGGAGGGACTGTTTTCTCTGGCTTAAAATACTAGGTGCTGCTCTGATAAAAGGAAGAAGACAGCACTTTAGATACCACATGAGAAGTTTTCAGGGACGTGTCCGACTGTGAAATGGATGGTTAATTTGAATGCAGACGTAACACAGGGGCTGCATGCAGTTCTTTCTCCTGGTCACCAAAAATAATTTTGAAATAACTTCAGATGAAGTTCTGTAGGGCCTCCTGAAGGATGACTCTTCCCAAAGAATTGCTTTGGATTGTTAGCTCTCAAATAAGTTTGGGGGTTTTTTGATTATCACTTTAAAATTCAAAGCGCAGTCATTTCTGGTTTGAACAAGAAAAGGACACTTGTTCACTAGCATGCTTTTATCATCATCTGGGGTGTTTCTCAAACACCATATTTTAAAAAGACTAGATGGAATTATAGTCTTGACACAGAAAACAACATGAAAGATCAATTTGTCAACACTGTATGAACAAAGAACGCCAAATTCATATAACTTCAAGAAGAAAACAAATTTATACTTTAAAGCCAAAATAATTATAGGACATCTAAATTACTTTTTTTTTCCCCCTAGCTAATTTTCCTTCTAGTATGATTCATAAGTCTTGCCATTTGCTTTCTTGTGAGCCATATAGGCAAAAATATTACATGTATGTTTTTTATTCACATGCTCTCCAGCTGAGATGAATACAGCTCTCTTAAATACTTCTGTGGTTGCACACTACATTTGATTATTTTCTTCTGATTGTATCAAAGGGATTTTTAATACCAAAATACCTGTTGAGAGTCAACGGGACTGATTAAATAAATTACTTGCTTTTATTCCTGTATGCCGTTTTTGTCTTTCTTTTATGGAATCTGCCATTCTTTTTTCATTGTCTTCCTTGAGAGTGGTAACTGAAATACCACAGGCTCTGATAGTATTGGGGGGGGAGAGGGTGTTTTGTTTTGGTGTTTTTTTGAAATCAAATAACATTATTTCCTAAAGTCTCCACTATGGAGCTGAGATTATAATTTGTAAGCAGCACAAGCAATATTGTAGACTTTCAACTAATGTTGAGATAATTTTTAGCCTTTAAAAGTAGGTGGAAGTGACTGAGGTTAATAGCTGGGAAGCCCTGGCTTTCAGTGTTAACGTCAGTCTTTTTTTAGGTGCTTTATCCTCCCTTGTCCAATTCTGATCAGAATTTGTGTGTGACACACACATGCCCATGCTAGACATCTACACAAGGAGATCCTGAGTTGCTCTTACAATGATTAAAGAAAGGTCAGTTTCTTTGCCCGTATTACCCCATCAATTACTTAGCATACTATAGTATTAGTACAAGATTATCTTTAAAAATCCTCATCTCCAGCCTTGAGAGTCTTACTTCATTGGCAGAAACACAAGAGGATCTTGTCCTTTTCTTTGCTACTACTATACGTGGATATTTTATTTTATTTTTTTTTTAGTTCTGCAAATGCACATTTGTAAAGTATGCATTAAGGTCACATCTTGGGATAATGAAAGGCTGAATCAATCTATTTATTAAAGGATTTTAAAAGTTTGTCTCGTGAAAAGCAATTAGTAAGTGTTAGCAGTTGCTTGTGGATTAACTGTAGCCCAGGTCAACAACTGACAAATCATCAAGATAGAAGATTACCAAACCGATGACTACAAGGTGAAATTACATTTCTACCTAAAAAAAAAAAAAAAACCAACCAAACCAAAAAAACCCCAACCAAAACCAACAACAAAAAGCAAAAAACCCCTTCAGACAAAAAAAAAAAAAAAAACCAAACCCACAAAATCCCCCAAACCCACCCAACCCCTACCCCCCAAAACCTCCTTTCAAGTATTGGAGCGCTGGAAGTACATGTTCTTGTTGCTTTGGCCAAGCTCATTTGCTGATCTTAATTGCTAGGATATATTTCAAAAGAATTATCTTTCCGTCCCTCCATATGTGTGTGCACATTTTAACAGGATGTCAGTTTTCATCTGTCCCCTACCTCGTAACTGCTATGGTCAAATACTGCGTTTTTTACATTGCTCCTAGAAATACCACCTTTCATTCTCAGGTTTGCGTGTGTGAGTTGCAGTAGTATTTCTGTATAAATGTCTGCTCTGCTGGAATGTCAGAAAGCATCAGTTACCCCGAGTTCAATAAATACAGAGCTCTGCTGTGTTGGGGGAAAGAAGAAATTTGGAAATCATTTTCTAGGCCAATGGCACACAACAGGGTAATTTTCTAAACTCTTGTAAGAGGTGTTTTCAGCTATAAAGGTTGTATTCAGGTGGATATCTTCTCTTTCAATGAGAGTCTTAAAGGTGGAGGAGGAATTAAGATTCTGGACTCCTGTGTGGCAGATGTCCCTGGGTCAGTTGTATGGAATTTCTGCACATTGACTTAGACATTCTAGAGAAGCCAAATATCCATTAGAGAATCCTAATACTTACCTGTTTCAGCCCGGGTTTTCTTTGAAGTTTAAATGGTTAACTGCTACGTGAGATCCTTGACTGAATAGCTGGAATCCCTTTAAGAAAACGTTGTGTTAGATACCAAGACCAGGCATACTTTAATTGCAAACTTGAGTACAATAAAAGCTCAAGTACAGGTTAGCTGGTCTTTGTAGCTATGCCTTGCTGACATTTAGGTACGTATCTTTCTTAAAATCTTTTAAGGCTACCCAAATTGTTCCTATATTTATAGAAAGAACGGTGTCCTGTGCAATACATTATTGCCCAGTAACCTGTTTACATGCATGCTTTCTTTGGGAAAAAGTCTCCTGTAATTAGAGTAGAGATTTATTGTATGTATAAACTGAGCAGGAGTGACTGCAGGGGGAAGCCGAGGAGGGGTTGGGCTGAAGACTGAGCAGGCCTGTGGTCTTCACCAGCCCTGGAAGACACTGTGAAAACCTCTGTCATCTCTTAATATGTCGTCCTTCTGTTTGGTCATAGTCCCTAAAGCAGCCACCGACAGATGCAGTGCGGAGGAGCCAAGTCTCCTTCATTCGTCCAAAACGATCTGTGTCTTACAGAAGGAAGTTACAGCTCCTGAATGACACATGGAGCACATTTTGAAGAGCTTTCTTCTCAGCCGCCTCTTGCCTGCAGAGGTGGCAAGCCCACGGGCAGTGGCAGGTACCGAGCGCGACGCCTGCGTGCCACCGTTGTCTGTGTGCTCGTTGAGCCCTGGGTGCAGGTCTGTGGCTCAGTGGCATTGCGTTTGCGTTAACGACCTCTCCTTTTACACCAGCGATCTCCCCGACTGTCAGCTGCTGGAGGAGCAGCCAGTGAAGATGTACAACTGGGGAATATGGTAAAAAGTAATAATCTGCCACCCAGAATGAAAAGGTTGGCAGGTCTAAGCTGAGAAAGTGTTTCCTTTGTGCAGACATGTTATAGTTTTTTTTTAAGGTATGGAGGCAAATTTTGGATCCATCATGATCCTTTTACATCTGAGTATTCTTTTCCTTCATAAAAAATAACAAAAAGGTGGTCTTGTGCTCCTTTGGGATATGGGCACATGAAGTCTGTTGCTAGGTTAGGACCTTTGATGTCCATTTCAGTTTAAATTCTTGTCCAGGATTCCTGCCTTTTTAGGAAGTTTGGCTGGTTATTTTTTCTGTTCTAGTGGTTCTGTGTGATTTTTCTCTGAGAACATACAGTTTGGGCTTTGTTTATCTTATATCTTTTATTTGTGGAGATGTTCCCAAAAGTCATTGTGAATGTTTTAATTTTTTATTTTATATGTTTACTCTTTATTGATCACTTTAAAGCTTATAGATGCATATATAATATTCTAAAATAGGATTGGTTGTAATATTTTAAAGGGAATTGCCTTGAAACATCGAATACCCTTGTAATATCCTTGTGGTATGATACCACTGAAAGATGTATTTGCAACTCTGCTTTTGTAGTAGTCCTTTTTGGTAGCCTGTATCATCTGTAAAAATAGTAATCTCGAAATAATTTTGTAGTGAATTCTTTGCATGATGATTTAAAACTCCAGAAGATAAATACTTTCCATATGTCATAGGCCAGACCAAACAGCTAAACCCACGTATTTGGGTTGTTGCAGCAATAAGGAAACCCGTTGAAAGCAGTGGCTCAGGGGATCCTCCAATTAAATCAATTGAACAGTCTTGCCCTAACTTACTATAATACTCAAATAACTGTCCTGAATGAAGCTTCAAATGGGTTTTCAGAAGTTATAAACCTACTAACCTGTGGAAATATTTAATGTTACATTGTTTCTTGTGGAATAAGAAATACCAAATGGCATTTGTCATGTCACACTCCTGCTAAGAAGGTGTAATTCTGAACTTTCTCCTCTGTGACTCTCCAGCTCTGACAAGAAGTATGAGAACTTGTGTGTTGTGGTTTGTTAAAAAATGTAAATTTATGTTCAAAATTGTTTGTCAGTCTCTCAGAAAATTAGAAGTAATTAAGTAGAAAGTTCTACAGATTTGTGCCATTTCTGTACCCTCTCATCTCAAGATGGTGTGAGAAGCAGACAATTGTAATAACTTGCTGCTACTCCTTTCCAGCTTAATTTGATCTTGTTCCTTAATTCTGACAGATTGTTTTTAATTTTCCCATCTGTTCCATAAAAATCTCAAGTGATTGACTCTTAGGAAAAAATAATGTCTAATAGCTGAGCCATTTTTAATGAGTTGGTATGAGTTTATTTAATGAGACGTGCTGAAGAAGGCAAGCCAAGCGAAAGATTGGGCCTGGGGTGGTGGGTGTAAAGGAAGGTAAAGGACAGCCGTATGCTTCAGGAAATCTCTTCTTTAACCTCAGCTTTAGACCGCTACTGTCTCCAATTTCAGGCAGTGCACATCCTTAGACCCATGGTCAAAAAACAAAGGTTCAGTAGCAGTAATTCCTTGTCCCCTTTTACTTAGTGCAATGTCTACCCTCAGACAGTACCACTTTGGGGAGAGGAACAGTCATGCAAAGGAAAAAATAGAAAATCAAAGAATAATACCTAAGTAAACTTAAAAACATTGTAGGCTGTGGTTTAACTTCATCTCTTCTAGCAGCCTGCACCGCAACTCCAGATATTCTGGTGTTAGGTCAGAAAGAACCCTCGTGCCTGTAAACAGAGCGAATGTTCTCCCTCCAGCCTCTCTGAGGGCTAAAACCTTTGCTTTAAAATTGCCTGCAAATGACATCTCCTGGGGCAGGAACCCATCACTATGCAGGACGGGTCTTTGAGAATAGCAACCATGAATATAAATGTTAACATCTGGACTTCTCCCTTCTGTTTTGGTTTTTATATATTATTATAATAAACATTAACATTATTTTTAATAATCATCAAATAGCAGTTTCTCTGGCAGCTTGAGACTTCATTATTAAATCAAATAGTGAAAATAAATATACAGCTCTTTTACAAGGAAAGTTGAAAGTTTGACTCAACTCTGCAAATATGCCATTGTTAGTCTAATCTATTGTAGAATTCATAGAATAATGAATTAACTTTCCATGAGGCATAACAAATGAGAGAATGCTACCATGGTAATGAGCAAAATATACACGTATTTTTGCAGGTTTTAATGGCCTACCAACTAAGGAGAGACATTTTTGTCTGCGTTTTTTTTTAACTAGTAAAATCTGAGAGTAATTTAAGTGAAAAAGACAGCAGGGAACATCAGTACTCCACACTTGTAGAGCATCTCCAAATACTCAGCCTGTCAGGTTTCCCTATGACATGTATTTCAAACAACCAAAGAGGACGGGGGAAAGATTAAAATGTGACTTTTAAACTATTGAATGTGGTAGCAGTTAAAACTGCCTCTGGTTTAAATTTGTACAAAATTGGAGTTGGATGGTGTCTGTTTTAACGCCCAAGCTCAGCAAGTAGCCACGGTTAGGAGATGCTCTGTGCTTATACAGAAGTCTCTGGCTCTAAACGAGACTAGACTGTGCCTAAGAGTTAGACTATCCTAATCTGGGACTGATATCAGGGAAGAAAATGTTTTTATTTTTAAGGATTTTTTTCCTTGTTAATACTATTTAGTAGCAATGTTCCTAGAGTTGGACTGGTTTTATTCTTCTGTTGGGGAGAAGGAATTGATGGGTGGCTTACTTCATCTGCATGGCAGGAGACAAAGGTGACTTAATTTTGGGTAAATTCTCATGGGCTTTGGAAACACAACCCATTATCTATCCCTCTTGATGCATTTTTGGACAAGGATCTTGTTGCATTGTGGCTTTAGTAATAAATCTTCTATGTATTTATGTAGTTAAAATTAAATTCACAAGATGTAAGTTTAATAGTGCTGCATTAATCCTTCATAAAGCATTGATCTTTTGTTTTTTATCTTCTTCCTCAGTGTGTCAATCCTGATCTTTAATACTTCTCGGCAGTGCTTTGTTGTGGTGAAGCAGTTCCGCCCAGGTAATCCTCTTTTTTCAGACTTACTTTTGCTCTCTAGTGAAGCAAGCTTTTAAGGGTTTAGCAGTTAAAAGTTGGTGCATCTGTGGTGATAAAATCTTTGTTCTATATTCTGTCTCTTTGTATGATAGCCCACCCTTTTCAGTTGGTCAGAATTTCTAACCAAGGAAATTTCCATTACAGATGAAACGAATGATCAGCGTAGCCTTACATTCTGCTTTTGGGCTAGTCATTATCCTCTTTTGGATGAAATTACAAACAGCTCTACAATGATCATGCAATAGATTGCTTTTATTTGAAGTTCCTTCTTGACCTATCTAGTATTTAGTAGGCAGCTTCTGTGCAGAAGCACAATATTCCTTTTTTTTTTGATCTTAAGTATTCCTTTTTTTTAATGAGGGAAATTCAGGACTGTATGCTTTTTCATCAATATGTGGATAGCTTCATTTTACCAGTTATTATTATGAATTTAGGTTTAATATATTATATTTTTTCCTGAGTTTTTGTATCAGTTATTTTAATTCAAAGCAATATTTACTTTTTGGAAGTTAAAAATGAAATGCATATTCTCTGCATGTTAATTAAAAAAAAATCACAAGATATTTCACTGACTGTTGCTAAGAGACCGTTTCAAGACTGTTCATGGTAGACTTTATAGGAAACTTTCTAGGGTGGTGTCATGCTGTCCTTTCTTACTGACGGTGATTGACAGGCTCTTCAGCGTTGTGCAGCACTGTTATACTAACAGTGCATACTTCTCATGAAGCACTACATTGACTATTATAAAGAGAAAGTGTTTGTTTATTTGTTTATCTATAATCCACTGTCTTTTATTTGCCAGCCAAATAAAATGGCTCATATAGCTGTTGCTCTCTTTGGGACAATCTTAGGTAGAAGCCTTCATATATGTGCATATATATATGTACTGAACAGTGATGCGTTCATTACATTATTCCCGTGGAAGTGTAAAATCTGCCTTAAAAGATTGGACTATTCTTGGAGTTAAACTGTTCCAGAGGCTGGAGCTGCTCAGAAACCTGGCCTTAGGGACAGTGGTCAGTCAGACATCCCGTAGCAGTTCAGTGATCGCAACCATGCCCTGACATCACTCTCATCACTATAATTATATTTCCATTCTGTGGTTATTGTCTGCCTTAGTGCCTGTTGCACAAACAAAAATTAAGGCCAAGACTTTTCTCATTGCTATCAGGGTCCCACCAGGAAGGCGGTAGCTCGTTGCTTGTGAGCAAACAGCTGCCGCTCACTCACCAGGCACGTCCCCTGCACGTGTGCCGGCTGACATATGTACTTGCCTTTCCTTAGGGCACGGTGTCATGATCAGGTTTTCCCACTGAAATCCGTGCTGCTTGTAAAGGCAGTCATCCCTCCCTGTACGTACATTCCCACCCCGTTCCCTTTGGCAGCACCAGCCCTTAGGCAGCCACAGCAGAGGTCTCGTATGGCTGCAAACTGATAATTTTAAGGATTAGACAGTTTATCTGACTGGCCTGAAAGAGTTCATGCTGGCTTGAGGGGTGGCAGGAGCACACGATCGGGGTGAGGCAGACAGGACCATATTTTTCAGTGTACTGTGTACTTTTTCAGTTTACAGTGCACTTAGATGATCCTAAATGAATCACTTGGAAAGAGCAGAGAGAAAAAAGTTACAGGTATATCTCGGTAGTTTCCGTATTAGTTCCTCACCTGTGACTGATTGTCCAAGGTCTTAGGCAATACTCATTTTGGTAGTCAATCAACCACACATTTTCAAATATAATAAAACAATATGTTCCTGGGAAAGGCTAGGGTTAGTACCTATGAACATGTGCCCTGTTTTTATCACTGTAAGTATAATGACCTTTCAGCGGATTGTGCCATTTGGTTTTGTATTGACTTAAAATAAACAGTATCAAAGATTTGAATCATAAGCCATGTTCTGTTTCAGGAGGTGCGAAACACTGGTGCAATCAAAGAGAAATCAGAAGTTTAAAGAAAAGCTAGCACATTCCTCAGTCAGCTAAACCCCACTAACCCCTCAGTCCGTACTGTTGTTTTCTTCTCTTTAGGGATAGGAAGCAAGTCACTCTATCCGAGTCATCTAACAAGACTGCTTGGAATAACACTTAGGATCTTAATTTGATGAGTTTGGTTGAGCCATTTATCCTTTGTCCCAGCTTTGCAGAAAGGAAGGCAAGTACATCAGTTCTACTGGAGTTTCCACTCTGAGACTTCTTACAGCTGAGTGGCTCCAGGGTAATTAGTCAAGATGTTTAATGGGCACTAGATGGTTGTTTGAGTCCTCACTGTGCTGCTGCTCATTGCATGTGTCCATCTCATGATGGAGGAGACTGCCCAGTGATGATGAAGTGGCAGTTCCTGACCAAAGTAGCATAAACCATCGGAAGACAAGAGAGCAATATCAGACACGGGACTAGTGGGTGGGTGACTGTGCTGGGCGCTGAGTTCTTGCTTCTAGTTTCTGCTCTCCAAACTCTTTGTGCATTTACAATAAGCTGACAACCTTTGATGAGGAAGAGGAGAGTCACAGGTTTCCCTCTGAAGAGTGTGCCCTAGCCAATAGGCCACAGACTGCTTTTCCGTCAGGTACTTCATCTCCCCTGGTGCGTCACTTGTGCAGTCAATTTTGCACCTTCAGGAGAGGTATGGAGGACTCCTCTGTTCCCTGTTATTAGCAGGCATCTTGGTTTTCTAGGCTTTGTTTATGTAAAAGAGATAAATTGAGTTTGAACCTTTCTGAGCCTGCTGATAATGAATTCATACCGTGATGCCTTGGTGAATTCTCTAATTTTTGGACTCTTACAGAAGTGGCTGATACCGCTTCTTTTTTCCTTATCTGCAGAGAGGAGTTGTTAGTGTGCTTTAAGTGTTGGCTTTGCTCTGAAGAGGACTGCTGAATTGGGTCCTTTTGGGAATGTAGGTTTTGATCTACGTGGAGCCCAGTTGTGCTGAGGGAGAAGGAGAATGGCAGGTGCCTGCTGGAATGACAGGATGGGTTTCAGGGATCCAACAGACTTGTAACAGAGTTACTTTAATCACAGTTTCATATTTCTGTATCCACACTCTTACCTGCATCCTGTTTTGGTGCCCAAGTCCTTTACTGGAATGTGTGCATTGATATGGATATGTCAATACCGACAAAGCGATACAATCTTAAGAGTATTTGGCTCATCTCAGAGAGATCCTGGAGGTAGTTGTCATTTATGATAATTGTCATAGCTTTTAGAAGTTTTTGGAACAATGACAATAGACACCCTTCAAAGATCTGTCCTTCAGACTCTGCATGGAATATTTTTTTTGCCACCTTCTTGCTGCATTTTAAAAAGAAAACTGAGCTCTAGCCATGTTTTTCAACTAAGAAATGGAAGCTCCTTTCCTGAAATGTTTGAATCTGAAAGGCCTAGATGTGCCTACTGCAAACAGCTTTCAAAGTTTTAAGTTCAGGAGAAAGATTAATTTTGGGGCAAACTTCTGCGCTTCATCTTTCTTTCCAGTTCTTTAAGATTTAGAATGGAGAATATAAGCTCATTTGAAAGCCCTGTTACCTGTATGTGAAAGATGCATGCAAAAAAATTTAATGGAATAAACATAATTTCAAATTTTAAAATAGTTTTATTCAGGGTGCTTTATAACACCCTCATGGTGGCTTTTCATGAAAAGCAAAGGGATAGTCATGAGGAAATTTCAAAGAAGAAACAGGTGGGATTATACCTGCAAGCTAAAGTTACAATGATTGGATTTGTCAGTAGCGAGTCTTTGTGTTAACATCCAGCCCTGCAGTTCTCACTCAGGCAAAATTCCTGTTGACATCAGTGAGAGGTTTTGCTTAAATAAGGACTAAAATCTGGCATTTGCACTTTCTTTAGGAGTGCATTACAGTGGCAGCTGTTTGTAGATTAATTCAAGAAGTCTTTTTCAGACTCTGCACAGGAATCTGTGCAAGGAACTATATGTTCAAAAGAGGATTTTTTTTTTTCAAACAAACATACATGCTTTTCATACCCTTTCTAAATAACAGCTGAGTTGACAGGCTGAAAGACTCATCATTGTGCACATGGTACATAATGTGCAACCCAACTTTCCTGCAAGATAACTGCATAGTTTAAATTAAATCCTGATATCCACATTGCCCAACAAATGGAAGCTGTATGGCACTTCTGGGACTTAGACTTCTTGGATGAGCTAGCTTCCTTCTTTTATTTTCATTTATTTTAATGTGTGCATGAATTCATTCCAAATGATGTAAGCACAAATATAGTTTAAAGAATAATTTTACAGAAATGGTAAGAGAACCTTTGTTCTCTAAAATTCCCATTTCAGTGTGTCATAATTTTAACAGTTAGTACAACTGAATTCCTTGTTACTCTCAAGTACTCTGATGGTTACAAATTTCCAGGCAAAATTTGTGTACCATCTTTTTTTGTATTTAATATGAATAAACTAATATCCCTCTCCCTCACTTGTTTCTTTTTCTTTTGTGTGTGGTTTTTTTTTTTTTTTTAAGCTGTTTACATGTGTGAAGTAGAAAGGCGTCATCCTCAAGTTTTTCAGAATCAGGACAAGGAGAGCTTCTTTCGTCTAGAAGATCCCTTACCTGCTGTGGTAGGAGTGACCTATGAACTCTGTGCTGGCATTGTAGACAAACCAGACCTTTCTTTAGAAGAAATTGCATGTGGGGAAGTTTTAGAAGAGTGTGGCTATCGTGTTGCTGTTACAGACCTAAGGAGGATCACTTCTTACAGGTAAATAGCAGTAAGTTAAAACACTTTGCACTTTGTTGTTTCACAGATCACTGAAGTGGCCTGAATGTCATGTTCCCTATTCCCTTATTTAAGCAGTGTGTTGGAGGAACACAGACATCTCAAAGTACATGAAAGATGTAATTTTCAGCAAGTGAGAGGAGTATTTACAGAGACTTAAGGAATTATAAACTCATAATTATGAGATTGAATTCCCAGTAAGAATGATACTATTGTGATTTATTCCAAAGACTATTAGAACTGGGAGAAGTTGCAGTGGGCTCTTCAGAGCAGTTTTTTACAGATCTAGAAAACAGCCAGTCTTTACTGTGTCAGGCGTTTTCCATCTCCGATTCTTATTATTCTGATTAACTATAGAAGCTGCCCAAGATGGACTCTGATTTACCATTAACACAATTTTGCAGAAGCATGAGAACCTGTGCCATTAGATCTCTTCATAATATTTGCACTGTAATTAAGCCTTCTTTGAATGGGACAATAATTAATGTTATAGATGAAGATTTTGCTGATTTGACTGTGAAAATTTTTACATTATATTTTTGCAGGGTTTTAAATAGGTATTGACATAGATTTTAACATGTTTTAAAACATATGTTAGGAATAAGAGAAAAACTTAATATGTAAGAGGAAAAATACAAACTGTGAGTTGTTGGAGGGGGGAAACAAAACCAAAAACCCCTCAGGAGAAAATTTGCACACAGCTTTAATCCCATTATATCTCCTTCCCAGCTTTTAGTATTGTTATCCGAAATGTATGTATGTTTGTATTTTACAGAGAAAGCAGCAGGTTTTCTACTTTCTTTATTTTGCTTGACATCTCCATTGAACTAGGCCCTGTCATTGGTTTTTAATTTGGGAATTGAATACAAATCCACAGCTGTCAATCCTGGCAAATGTTATTTCCTGCTGGATTAACAAGCAGTGCTTCTGTTGAGGGGAGGGGGTGAATCACAGGAGCTGTCTTTTACAACTCCTTGAAACTAGATTAAGGGTCTGTTCTACTGAAAGAAAAAGTGCCTGCTAGATTTATGAGAAAAAGCTGTCTATAGAATTTCATAGGTGGGGTGACACTGACAGACTATAGCATGCAGATGTATACATATGTATGTGTACGTATGTATGCGTATACAAACAAAAAACAGGAAAAGTAGAATATCATTTCTGTAGCTGTAGAAGTTTGTAGCTTCAGTGCAGAAGTTTGACTCAACATTAAGGATTTATATCTGGCTAAACCACTGTTTTTTGGTTGATGAATGTCTTTCTGTCTTACAGGTGGTTGTTCTTTCAGTTACTTTTTTTTTTTTTTAATTGCACTGACTTGCAAAGAGAGTATACAATTGGAGTTTTCTCTGTTGAGACCCATGCAAAGGGCACTTAATATGTTAATCCCCCAATCCTGCTTTGTCTACATGGGCACAGCTTTCTGCCTGTGGAGATCCATGCTGAAGTCAGAAGGGCCTGTATAGTATTTACTTTTTTAGATTAATATGAGGTTGAAGCCTCAAAGATGGTATTTTACAGTTTCTTTTGTTGGACTTCCTGTGCTCTGTATGAGAATTTTATTCTAAATGTTATGGTCTTCCTATTAGGAGTGTCCTGTTCTTCTTCCTTCAGCCAAAAACTGGCATATCTATCTGATCCTTGAGGATCTGATGCAAAGACGGGAAGTAATTGGTTCCCCTATGGTCTGCTAAGGACATTTTTTCTGTAATGGCTATATTACATATAAGAATTTCTGGGCTTTTTCTAAGTGTAACAAGTTTTCCCAAATGGTTTATGCTGCTGTTTCATGCTGTGACTGTCAATACAAAGCATTGACATAAAGCGTTACATTAATGCATATGCATGCTGTTAATAATTAAAATACATCATGCACTTCTACTATTACCTGCCATCCCAGTGATCCATGTAATAGTTGCTCTATATTATTTATTGATCCAGTGTATCAGGTCACAGAGAAGCCTTAGAAAACAGAATTGGAAGGAATTTTGGGAGGATCTCTAGATCTAGACTGCTCCTCTTCCGAAGATCAGGCTCAGCTGGATTTAAATCGCTTCTGACAAATGTGCAGCTGTGCTTTCTGTAACATCTGATCATTTCATAGCCACTCTTGGAGGGTTTCAACACTCACTCTGAAGTGCCTTACTATCTGTACCATGAGCAAGTTTTTCCTCATATCTTGCCCAAATTTCCCTTTCTTTACTTCAAGTCTGAGCCTTACTTACCCTGTTCCCAGTGGACATGAAGTACTTCTGCACCTTCCACAGATTTGTTTGAACGTGTCTCCCCTTTATTTTATTTTTGCCTATGCAAAACTATATCAGTTGATTTAAGCTTTCTCTCTAGACCATGTTTTCTAGATGTCTGATCGTTCCTTCTGCTGTCCTCTGCCTTCTCTCCATCTGGTCTGCATATTTCTTAAAAACATAGTGCCCGAAGTGGAGCACAGTATTTTAGCAGGGGCTTTACCAGTGTCAGATAGAGTGGAAGCATTATTTCCCTAGTCTTACAGATTATTTTGTTTATATGGTGTAGTATGATGTTTGCCTTTTTTGCAGTGACATTATGTTGTCGACTTGTGGTCCACAATGCCTCCCGTAACTCAGAACTATTTTCTGCAGCTGTACTGTGCTGTCATTCACCTCCTGTCTGTATTTGTGCTGTTCATTATTCCTGCCTGAACACAGAGCCTTGAACTTGTCTTTACTGAATTGCACTCTATTTTTGCAGATCATTTCTCCAAGTTGTTGGGATGATTTTGAATTCTAATATTCATCTCTAGCTTCTTATAAATAACCTATCTCCGCTTTGCTACCTGCAGTCTATATTTCAACATACAAATCCTAAAACAAAAGACTGAATTATATTGAATGGAGGATGGTCCCCAATGGAATCCTATTTGGTTTATATTTCCAATTTGACAGTGATAGCCATTCCATGAGTACCATTTTCATACTAGTTTTGCACCTATTTCACAGTTTCTTCGATTTCTATCATGATCTCCTAACTTCTTAATGAAACTGTCACATTAGATAGCATTCAAAGCCTTGATAAACTGTAGTTATATTGTTTGTGTTGCTGCCCCTATCCACCAGACCTGTTATCCTATTATAGCTGATATTTGTTTGACTGCACTTGATATATTTCTGACAAATCTGTTAGCTGTTGTTCCTTTCTTGATGCAAATAAAGCCACATTAAAATAATTAGATAACTATGATTCATAATTACTGAGTTAAGTCTATTAGATTTCTGTAGATAAAAACTCAGAGTTGTGTGCACAGTGAAAAGGCTTTTGTACAAATAAGGATTTCTGTGTCGTCACACCCTTTGGTATGAAAGCAAGGAGTTGTCTTATATTCCTAATGAGGTCCCTTTCTAGAATCACGTGCATGAGAAGGAAATTGCCTGACTTGAATAAAAGCAGGACTTGAGCTAGACCTGACAGGAGGATATGGAAAGCAGAAGATACATCAAATGTAGAGGGAGAAACGGTTTGGGGCTAGGGAGGTCAGTACAGTTCTGTGGCTAATGGGTTGAGAAGGACAATGTGTAAGGAGAACTTAGAGCAGGGGGAAAAATGGAATAGAGGATCTTCAAGTAGAAGAGGGGGAAGAAGCGATGAAGGAACAATGCAGAGAAAAAATACAGACTGAGAACTAAATGGACTCAGGGAAAGTACTTTCATGGTGGTGGAAAAGAATTCTCTTCAGTGAAATGAGGAAAGTACTTAGACAGTGTTCAAGCAGAACTTTGCTCTGTTCTCAGGCAGTGGGAGCAGTAAAGATTGGAGGTAATCTGAAGATAGCATTGTTTTTTCTTCATTTATTATCAGGGCCTGCAGCAGTGGTTTGGGGGGAATTTTTTTTTTAGTGTTTGATGACACGAAACTGGGAGGACTGGCTGATGCACCGGAAGGCCGTGCTGCCATTCAGTGAGACCTGGAGAGGCTGGAGCGTTGGGCGGAGAGGAACCTCATGAGGTTCAACACGGGCAAGTGCAGGGTCCTGCACCTGGGGAGGAATAACCCGATGCACTGGTACAGGTTGGGGGTTGACCTCCTGGAAAGCAGCTCTGAGGAGAGGGACCTGGGAGTCCTGGTGGATGACAAATTCATCATGAGCCAGCAATGAGCCCTTGCGGCCAGGAAGGCCAGTGGGATCCTGGGGTGCATTAAGAAGAGTGTGGCCAGCAGGTCGAGGGAGGTTCTCCTCCCCATCTACTCTGCCCTAGTGAGGCCCCATCTGGAGTCCTGCGTCCAGTTCTGGGCTTCCCAGTTCAAGAAAGATGAACTACTGGAGAGAGTCCAGCGGAGGGCTACGAAGATGATTAAGGGCCTGGAGCATCTCTCCTATGGGGAAAGGCTGAGGGAGCTGGGGCTGTTCAGCCTGAGGAAGAGAAGACTGAGAGGGGACCTCATCAACCCTTATAAATATGTCAAGGGCAGGTGTCAAGAGGATGGGGCCAGACTCTTTTCAGTGGTGCCCAGCGACAGGACAAGGGGCAACGGGCACAAACTGGAACATAGGAAGTTCTGTTTAAATATGCGGAAAAACTTCTTCACTGTGAGGGTGACAGAGCCCTGGCACAGGCTGCCCAGGGAGGGTGTGGAGTCTCTTTTTCTGGAGAGATTCAAAACCTGCCTGGACGCGGCCCTGTGCAGCCTGCTCTGGGTGACCCTGCTCTGGCAGGGAGGTTGGACTAGATGATCTCCAGAGGTCCCTTCCAACCCCCACCATTCTGTGATTCTGTGATTCTGTGATTCTGTTTCTCAGCTAACCAGAAAAGGTTAATTATGATACTACTACAGATATTTTAAAATCACATACAAATAAGCCGTTGGACCCATTCTTAAGCTCTGTCAAAGCTCCTGTGGCATGATACTTGTCAGATAGCAGTCAGGCACTGAATTAAGCAGGTCTCAGACTTAATTACTTTGCACGATCTACAGAGTAGCTGTGGAGTCAATGAGAAATCAGGAAAGAAGCCAGGAGTTGGGGAATTTACGCTAGTTGAGCAAGAGTCTTAGGAACAAGTTGTTCCAGCAACAGGAGGACAGTATGACGTGGGTGAATGAAGGAGACTGGGTTGGGGGCAGATAACGAGAAAGACAAACACATTAAGAGGAAATTGACTGGAGGAGGTCAGAGGAATCACACTTTGAAGAATCAGAAATGTCTGTTCCTATTACAGAATAACGCCAGCCAGAAGGTGAATTTAAATGCAAATGGTGCATTTTGCTGTGTAGATGGAGGCAAGAATCATTCTGGGAAAAAAAATCTGTATTGTTTGCAGCCTGTGTGGTGAGTTTCCTCTTCTCAGCGTGGCTACACAAATTGCTACTTTTGTGCTTGGCGTACAACAAGTAACCTCATTTTGGCATTACAAAAGGTTTGTTTTCTGTTCTGGCAGCAGCTAATGCACTTTTGGAGGCTTCATGAAAGTTTTGACACCTTCTGTTGTGTTGAGGTCTCGTCAACTATATGTATGGCCTCAGTCAAAAACAGCATAGGTAGTAGATGCGATGGGTGTAAGGGAGCCATTTAGATCAATAGTGAAATGAAGCTAATACTATAGTAGTATAATTGTAAACTGAGGCTTCATGAAAATGGTTGCCAGTTAAATCGTTCATTTTTAAAAGCTCTAAAAGAAATCTGTGAGCTTCCCTCCATTTTTTTTTCCTAAATGCAAAATTTTGTAAGTGAACAACTTTGGACTTACTCATATATCAGATATAACAAATTTTCTATCTGTCATGGCATCCCAGCAGTTTTCAGTTTGACTCTCGTGTGAAATTCAGCTGTGAGTTAGTTTCTTAGGTTGAAGTACTTCCAGCTATCGTCTTCCTTGAGACTTGTTTCTTTACAAGACAGGGGCAGGGAAATATGTTGTTGCTGTTATTAAATACGTTATTATTTCCATTGCAACTTACAGTATTTTCTTTTAGGTCTTGAAATGTTTGGTCTTCTTGAAGAATATTTATAAAATTATTTGGACTTAAATAACACCTCAGAACATCAGGGTAAAGTTGAACCAGAGCTTCTGGTTCAAGTTCCTTTCCCCTTCATTCAGTCTTTATTTTCTCTCAGAGGTTGTAATAAACTCTTGGCTATGAACTGGATACAATAGGAGCTGCAGGTTCTCAGCCCCGCTGCAAAAAATTCAGATGGATTAGTTTAAGAGCCTAACTATATTAACATAGGTACTTACTTTAATCTTCCTTCATTTGATTTTTTCCCAAAAGTATACAACAAAGAAGAGTATTCAGAGAATTAATATTGGATGTTCCAATTACTGTGCTATGGCTATTAGCCCCTGTGCGATGAGGTAAAAATGGTTTGTATTCACAGGTTATTATGTAGAAAGAATAATAGCCTTGAAAATGTTGGAGTGCATTATAATTAGAAAGATCACCTGCTAGTACACCTGTTGGGTGATGGCATAATGTAATATAATTTTATGTTAATTACTTCTCTGCTTTTTTCCTGCACCTGCTGCTTATAATGTCAGAACTGTACAAAGGTCCTAAGAAGTGACAATAGGAGCTGCATGTCACTGTTCATCAGTTTACATGTTGCATGCCTAAATAGATCTTGATTTCAGCATAAATAACAGAGATTTGTGTCGTATGTATTTGTAAACATGAATTATGTATTCACTATATACCCATATTCTGCATCCAAATGGCTTACATCTTACAAAAGGATGTATTGCATTTAGGAATTTTCACATTAACTATGTCAGATTAAAACCAGAAAATATATTTCTGTGGTGATAGGAACAGGTAAATATTGATTGTTTATAGATTTTATATTTGTTAAATATTAAGAAATGATGAGAAATTTGGCTTTTAATTGCTGTCTATCAGAAATCAGTTAAACTAATAAGTCTTCATAATGATAAGTCAATTTATTTGTTCCCCGCATTGCAGCAGAGGAGTAGAGTATAAGATATTGTTTATTTTCTCAAACATATTTGTTCCTTCAAATTAAAAATTTAATAGTTATGAATGTAATAATTATGAATGGAATAATTGGTTGGCATGGATGAGCACCCAGACATGAGAAGAAGGCAAAGCTAATCTGACGTACATGCTTTGAATTTCGACCCTGCTTACAAATGTGCACGTGCGCACACATGCACACGTGTGCGCACACACGCTCCGCCTGAAGAAGAAACTCGCTGTTACTGAGCACCGGCAAACATACAAGGTGGACTCGATCTCACTTGTGGCTTTTAGGTACTACTAAACTTTTTTTTTTAAAATCAATAAGATACTGTTACCACTTGTGATAAAAAATATGTATGTAATGTATCGTTATGCTTATGAACTTAGATATGACAAGTGAAAAGCCCCATTCTGTGAGCTCTGTTTCATGTGCTACATATTTCCTCATGCATTTAATAAAAGGGAAGAGCTAAACAAAGGCTTTGTGATAGCTGCTATTGCTGTGTTTCAAAAACAGATTGCGGTGACAATCTGTCTCTTGTGTTCTCCCTGGTCTAAGGAGGAAGTAGATAGAAAATACTCTGGTTACAGCCTGGTTCTGCCAGCCAGTCCCACCCCTGGGCAGGAGGTGAGGAGAAGCACTTTGCAGTCACTCTGCAGAAACCGCTTCTCCGCTGTGCTGTTGCCTACAAGCGTGTTGCCCACAGCTTTGAAAGCCATAGCATGATTTAATCACTGTGCTTGAGTGTTTTATTTAAAATGAAATATGGGAATGCAGCATACAATCTTGTTTTGATGTGTTAAACTTACATTTAAGTTACTATTGTGATGAAAACCATACCACTTTGGTATCCTTACTTTGACATGCTTACATTCTTAGACTTGCTGTTGTCAAAGGTAATGGAGGTTTCTAATTGTCTCTGAAGCAACGCTAAAAGTTTAGTGCTAATAGCCTTTTGGTTTAAAAAGTCTCTCTCTGTTGAAGTTACAGGGTTTGTGAGCTTAAGCCCTAATGATTTGACAAAGAGTATTTGTCAGCCATGTAGCTGTTAATTGAAGCAACTATAAACTGCTCATAGGAAACTGATCCTCATGATAAAGAGAGGAGGAAAACAGAGCTGTGCTTTAAATAGATCATTTGCATTTGTCCCACAGTGGTAAGTAAGAGTCAAGCACCGTTCAGACACATCAAAATACATCTGGAACAATCAGCTAGGTCAAGCCAGGCTTAGTAGGTCTGGGTCAGTATGAGCCATGACGTGCCTGGTCTGGGCAACATGGTGCTAAACCCGTGGGGTGAAACTGAAGCCCGAAGTCTCGCCCTGGGCCGGTGCTGTGAGTTCAGACCCTGCTTGCCCTCCCCCACCAAGCCTCTCTGGTACCGGGAGGGGAGACACCTTTATCAGGAAGGTGGTTTTCCCAGGGTGAAACTCATCACTTGCAGTTCGGGCGTGCTGACCCCTGTGATTTCCACAGATGCAAAGCTAATGAATATAGCTGTAATCTGTTAATAGGTGACTCATTTCAGACCATGGCAAAAGCATTTTATTTGTAATGTGAAATACTAGGGCAAGGAAAAGCATATGTCACAGACTTGGGATAGAGGAAGAAGGCATCAGAAAAAGGAATATAACCACGAATAAAGGCACATCAAAATTCCTTAAACATTGTACTCAGAAAGTACAAATAAGTGCGCAAAAGCATAGGAAGTTCCTAGTGAAAGATAAACCTGAAAGCATACTGAAAACATAATAGCCACCTGTTGCCTATTTACCAGTCAGACCCACCTTCTCTCTCTCTTCTCTCTTCCTCCCCTGGTCCAAGTACCCAAAATCGCTGAAATGTATACACATTTTCCAAGTGTATGTGTTAAAACACTTTATTGCTTCAACCAGATGGAGGCTCAGAACAGCTTCAAAGCAACAAACCTGCTAAATTTTGATTTCTATAAAAATCAAAGGTACTAAGACAAATGAAATGTCAGTAGCATTGATTTTTGGACAATTTTCTAGGACAGGATACATTAATATCTAAGAGTCTGGAAATGTTCTGAAAGACAGCAGTAAGCAATATTGGAGAATATTTAATTCAGTAAAGGGCGTTCCACATGGATCCATGCAAAAATGATCAACTGGCAGAGTAAGCCAGAGCATTTAGACAAAGAAATATCAAATAGAAAAAGGTAAGAAATATGCCTTTTTTATGAATTAAAGTATATTCCTGTATCTTTCAACCTCTTTCTGAAACCATTGAAATGGGCATGTAGTTAGACAATAAATAAAGGCAGTGAATATGTTTATGAATAATGTCATGCAATAGTCTCCAAAGTGACATGTCTAAATAGTGAGGGGATTCTAAGTAGTCTTACCAATATTAAATTTGCTGTTTTGGGGGGAGAAGAATAGACTAGAATAACATGAATATTAATACCAGCACTTTTTGATTTGATTTACAGCTCATTTGGAAGTTTTTATTAATTTTTAATGAATAGCTCATGGCAAAGTTGCACCAGAGAAAGATAAGTTAGGTATTCAAATAAGAAAGAATGAACATGTGGCTATGTCCTTCCTCGAATATGCATTGTTGCAAATTTTTCGTTGGTTTCTGTGGCAAATTATATGCCAGTATATGTGAAGAAATGCCGTAACTTTGGGCAGTATAACAAAGGAAAGACATTGACATCCAGTGTTTTCATCTTTTACAGTATATTCAGTGTAATAGCCACTCTTGATGTGTTTAGTTCATAAGAAGAGAAACACTGATTTAATAGGAGTATCATATGAGTAAATACAATGCAATAACAGCATATTGAAATCACTCCATGCTATTTGAGCTACAGTGGCAAGAAACTGCATCTTACAGTCTAGCACCTCAGGAAGCAGTTTTCCTTTCCTTTAAAGAAAAGGTGTGGAGAGTGAACTCCTGTGATTTCCACAGCTGCAGCTATTTCGTAAGTAAATGGTCAGAAGGAGATTATGCTGCAAATAATCAAGCCAGAAAGTTCTTATAGAAGGGCTTCTTAAATAAAGTCTCTATGTTTTGGTATATAACCTTTACATAGTATCAAGTGGACATGGGTATACTCAATTTAAGAGCATTTTCATTCTCCAGGTGGGGCACCCCAGATGAAGCTCAGATTTGCCACTCATCAGAAATAACAGAACATTAAATATATTATGCATAGTCCTGTGTTCTTTCACATGGAGACTAGCGAGCTGCATTCTTTGTCTTGCAAATTTTACACTATAAATTAACATGTGTTTTTTATTCTTATTATCAATTACCAAAAAACAATCTCTGAACCCCAGGCTTCCTATGTTTATTTAGTTATTAAAAATGCAATTCTTGCAGAAACAATTGAAGAACAAGTAATCACTATAGAGAGAGAAAAACAGATCTTGATCTCTAGTTGATTAAAAAAAAATCCTTTCTGCCTCCTCACACAAGAAAAAAAGAAGAAAAAGAAGGAACAAAAAATGAACAATCGATCTACTATTCCATCTCAAATACGTCCTCTCTGTGAGGCTCCTTCCAATGGCCATAGCTACGATAGTGGGGAGTCGGTGGTCAGTGACTAAGCTGGGGGAGACTGCTCGCTGAATGCCTAGAGCTTAAACAGCCAGCAGTGATGGACTGTGGGATAGATCTGTTTGCTCTGCATCAGTATTTCATTTCCAGTGGTGCTTTTTAACATTATATATTACTGCTTGATAATAGCAAGAAAATACAGTGTATTTAAACGCAAAGGGAATCTAGTCAAGCGTGCCATCATCCTCGCGCCAGAAAGGGCACTGATGGCACATGACCATAAAAAAATGGTATTCCAACTTTTGCGAGCTGGTTACAGGTAGCAACTTGATGAAGATTAATCTACCTTACTTTTATAACAAGATCAGAATGATCCAGCCAGCATGGTGGGCCCAGTGTGCAACTCCTGCTGCTTTCAAAGACTGAGTTTGTGTTGTCTTGCCTGCTGGTTGGATCTTCAGTTGAGGTGAGACGCGTGGCAGCACGGCTGGTGAACGACATTACTCCTCCAGGCAGCTTCCCGTTAGAGAAGGGAAAAGGGAGTGAGGCAAGGGAGTCCTGAGAAGACATCGGTTCTAGTGCCAGTGGCAAGTACAGTCCGTGAACAACTGTCAGCCCTGGATGGCTTTTTTACTGGCAAACCATCTCTGATGGTCATCAGAATGGCGTACAAATACCAAGGAGAGTGGCTGCAGAAAAGAGGTCCTTAGGGAAAGCAAATACTGAATCAGATGATTGACTGAGGAAGGAGGTCATGTACTTTGGTGGGAGTGGAAGAGAGAGGGAAAACTGTTAGTCTGGCCTCTTGCGGCATCCTAGCAGGTCACATTTTGTTGGTTCAAATGTGTATCAAAAACCCCACTACTGACACTGAAATAAAGTGATGAGCCCGGAATGAAAGAAATCCCACAGCAGCCTTCAAAGTTCCTGGAAGTGCCAAAGATGCCGACGTTTCTCAAGCACTTCGTAGAGACACAGGAATGATCCTGGAGTTGTGAAACGTCTTTCCCAAAGTCACAGAAAGTATCAGTAGTAATTTTAGGAAAAGAATTCACTGGCTCGCTCCCTATTCTGTGTTTAAAAAAAGAGTGTATATTGATGTAAGAAACCAATAATCACTATTCATTCTCCAGACCAAGTAATTGCCAGTGTTCTTGGAAAACTGAGAGACAAATGATTAATTCCTGCTATGGGGTGTGATTTATGCTGGATTAACTGAAAGATTTAGTTGACAAATGGTTGGGTCAGTATTCATAGACACTCTAAGATCATAACACTGCTACAAATCTTAGAATCCTCTGTATAATATTATGGAAGCTAATTTTTCAGCTTGCCCTAATGCCTCATTCATACTCTTAGTGAACTTTGGATCCAGATTCAATGTGAAAAGTCACTTGTAATCATGTGAAATGAAGAAGTTGAGATTACGATGTGACTATTTTCTTGGGAGGACTAAATGAGTGGATTATGTACTTATCCCTTATTTAATAATACCTAAATGAAATAGTCCTAAGGAAACAGAGGATTAACAAATAAGAAGTATAATACACAGCAAGCGGTCTAGCTGAAGAAAGACTACATAATCTAAAATATCCTCAACTAAATCCACTGTAGCAAATGTAGCAGGGAGACTGAATTACTTCAGATACATCTATGCTTACAGTGGTCCATTTGGGTCAAGGCTAAAGTTCAGGAAGGATAGAGGAAGGCTCTGGGGCTGCCTTTCGGTTCTTGTACCTATCCAGTCCATGAGCAGAGGACTCCAGCTGTGAATGGGCATAATCTTCTTAAGAGTAAAAAATCTAAATATTTGTGTAAAAACAAGCAAACAAATGTAGCGTCATAGCGTGCAGATACACTGAGGAGCTTCATTCTGTTGTTTATAAATCTCTATGAGTCATTGTGCAGTTCGGCTCTCACTAAGGTCAGTTGAAAAAACTTCTGTTGACTTCAGTCTATGTAGAACAACTGTTCACCAATTCAAAAACTATATTTTTATTTTCTCCCAAACTAACATTTTTCCAAAGTTGCACAATATATTTGAAGACAGATCCATCTCACATGCAACTGTGTTCAAAAAATGTTGGTATTTCTGCATGGAAGTTGCAATCAATGTCTGTATTAATGAAATTGCATTTATAGGTTCTAAATGTCATTAACAGAGGGTAAGGACATGCATGCTGATGTTGCTTAGTGACCCAAGTTAAGGATCCAGGTTTCCATTCCTAGTTCCTAGCTACCTTCTTGTTGTCTAAAACAAAGTTTTCTCTCTGCCTTTTCCAGGTCTGGAGTCGGTGTGACGGGTTCCAGGCAGACGTTATTTTATGCCGAAGTAACAGACCAGATGAGAACCAGTGAAGGAGGTGGTCAGCCTGAAGAAGGAGAGCTGATTGAAGTTGTAGAAGTACCTTTAGAAGACTCCATGAAGTTTGCTTACGATGAGACTCTCCCGAAGACGATGGGTGTCATCTTCAGCTTCATGTGGTTCCAAAACAACATAGCACCCAAGCTACCAAAAAAATAAAATCGAAGCACCATGATTTGAAGAAAAGCTTTCCTGCTGGTTCTGTGGATACAGAAAGCTGCCTGCCTCTATCAGCCCAACTTACCACAGAGCAAATCTTTCTTGAAATAAATTTGGAAGTAAAATGTGAATTAAAATCCTGACCCAATTTCTGTCATTAGCAAAACACTTACTGGCTTCACTGGGGCCAGGATTTGCCTCTGAGAGGCAAATGCTGACTTTCGCACAAAGGCTAAGTAGATGTGTCCAGTTCTCCTTTTTCATGGCACTGCTCTACCACTGTTTTAAAGGACTGAGGACCTCAGTGCAGCTGCTATAGGAGCCTGTCGCTGTGGTCTGTACGTACTGGCAGCTGTGTATTCACTGGAGTTTCTGATATTTTCGTGGGGGAGGCAGCAAACCGTAATAGTCACAGATACCCTAACTACATTCCTGAGTTCCGCAGAGCTTTCAGGGAGCAGCTTTCTCTGTGGTGTGTAGCTTCTGTACAGAGAAAACGTTTGCATTTCTGAACATGCAAACCTTTATTTCATAGGCAAACACGTCCGTAAATCCTTCTGCTAATGTGTCATTTTGACAATAGACCAGATGTAAGATTATGTGCTTCTGTTTGTTCCCACTATAATGCTGAGCAGCAGTGATGGTGATAGAGGGATGAATGATGGGGGCTTCTACTGGAACACATGCTGCTTTGTTTGTTTTATGGGTAATACTTGATTAATTAGATCAAACTTTGTCCTCTAGAGCGGGACTCAAGAGGCCAAATTCTTTTAATTTGACTCTGAGGTGACTAATACAAGTGATTTCTCTGGGGTGTTCTGTGGTCTCAGTTTCCTTATCACCCAAATGGGAAGAATGGGACTTGCCCCTCAGATAACACTCCTTGAAATCTAATGATAGGAAGTGCTCTATTGAGAGATTTTATTATCATTTGTGCACTTTGCATTGAAGCCTGTACAACCTGCACAGAAATACCGAGCAACACAATTTGATTTAATAAAGTGGTCTAATTAGAATGTATATTATTTGTTCTATCAGCGTAGTTTAGATGTGAACTATTTGTCATGTGAAACTGTTAAGAGCATGAATGAAAGAGAATCAAGCTCTGGCAATTTAATTATGCACTGGTTTATGTAATTCACTGAGTTAACGTTAATTAAGATGACTACATTATATGTGCTTCTAGGATTACTGAGGTACTAAGTATGTTTAGAAGATGAGCACTGCGAATATGCAAACTTTCACATAGCAACTGGAATAAATGCAGTACTGATGCCTGATGGTATCCAGTGGCTGGTTTGAAATCACTGCATATCTAAATAGGTGTATAAATAAATAATTTTTTAAAAAAAATGCTTTTAGAACCGGTACTTGCTGGTTCTCCTACTACCAGGGAGGAAAGGTCCTTGGCAAGCCGCTGGAGAAAGCAGCCTTCGTCTGTGGGAGTCAGACACCTTTTGTGAAAGCTGAGACACATTTGCATTGAACTGTGCCTGGTCTGTGTTGAGTCAAGGGCTGAGTTATCGTGAAAAGTAAATAAATTCTGTCTGTCTGATGTATTTAGAAGGTGTTTTAGGGCAGGGTCTCTGCTGCTCTGCGTCTTTTTGGTGTCAACTGCTGCTGAGGCCTTTATGAACTACTACAATATGTATAATAAATAATGCTTTTTATTCCAGGCTGTAGTTACCAAAGTGTTTGATTCCATCAAAATTATTACACAGTAGCTTGTTGATCTGTTTATTGTCAAGCTAATAAGTGTGTGCGTACACATGTCGAAAGCCTTTTTTGCTGCATAATGCAGTAATTTGGCAAAATAAATCAGTGTAGTGGAGGGGGATCAGAGTTTGAAACTTTTCAAAGCAGCATTTATGTATTTATATCATTTGCCCCGGAATTACAAATGGACAAAACTCCGCTTCTAATGAGGCTGTTTGTGCAATGCTGAGCTTTCCCCCAGTCAGGCATTCCCTGCCCTGCCACATCGGGACCTGGAGTCGGTGCTTCACAAGGTGCACTCGCGTTGCGTTAACGGCCTTGCTGAGAGCCCGTGGCTTTGACCCGCCCCTGTGGGCAACAAGCGTTCAAGGCGCGATTCGTCAGACTAAATACACATTTCACTGATTAGTCTGTCTAGAAGTGCCTTCCAATCTCAGCACCTGCATTCGGTTTGGACTCATCAGACCACCCCTGGAGGAGGCAGGTCAGCCAGCGCGGGGTCCGTTGTGCCACCACGCATCACGAACTACGGGCTGCCGGGCCACCAGAGAGAGCACATGGCCGTACCCAGCACGGGAGGATGAGGGTCCTAAAACACAGCTGGTGCCAGCCAGTCGTGCCGTGGCTGCGCATCTTGGGGCTGGACAGTTTGAAACACGCATATTTTACCCCCTTCCAAGGTGCTGCGGCTGCCGCTCTAATGTACCATCCCTCCCCAAGAGCGCTTGTGCTGGGGGAGCGCCACGGGCAGTGCCAGACCTGCCAAAATCTGGCCCAAACTACTGCTGCTGGTCAGCAGAAGGCTGTTCCCCGCCACTCAGACGGCAGGGCGGAGGGCTTGCAAGTTGTACGTGCCTGAGGTCTGTCAGCTTCACAGCCCAGCCCCGGGGCCATGCAGGGGGATGCAGAGGAGCTGCCACCACCCCAGCAGCAGCCGTGGTTTCCCAGGCGTGGGATGAGAGCGGGAAGTCACTGCGCGGGAAGAGGGGACGTGAGGTGCAGCAGCGTGGAGCGGCGTGCAGGGAGGGAAGCTCACGAGGGTGCAGGGACCCCCGCGCGGGGCCAGCCCTCCGCTGTGCTCCGGGGCAACCTCGCCAGCACAGCCTACGGGCTGCACACTAACCGGTTTTGATGCAGTTTGTATTTCTCTTCCGGATAACGGTGACAGAGGGCACTCTCCGTGATCCGGAATGCCAGGCAAGCCGCTGAACAGCATTGTCCCCACCTCCCAGTCCGTCCCTCCCCAGGGGTTTACTGGGCAGACACCTACAAGGCCCCGGGGCCTGCGGTGGCTCTGAAGCCTTTACAGCCCAAAGAGATGCTGCGGCCAGGCCCTGCGCTCTGCCTGGCCGTCCCCGCGATTTGTAATTCTCAAACAGAAACAAAATGGTCAAGGGATTACTTTGGTTTCCTTCCAGAATTTGGGACTTTTCCACAGAAACAGCAGTGATGCAATATAGTGAAAGCTGTACGTAAAGCAATGCTGTATCTGGTGGTTGACTTTGCAATATTAAATATAAACGTATCTTCATCCTTTTCCTTTTTCCCTGTTAACGTTGGTGGGGATGTTTATAAGGAATTAGGAAGGTTTCAACATACAGGAGAAAGGGCTTGAACTTTTTTCAAAACAGCAGATGATTCATATTTATAAAAATCAGAGTAATTCAGATGCCACTTCTCTCATCAGGGCTCATTTCAAGGATCATAATTAGAGCAAATCCAATATACATCGGCCAAGCCCAGGCAGGAAAAAAGTGCTTCTAATGGAAGCTTGAAATCACGTCTGTGTTTTAGACTCATCCTTTGGACGTGCCACCACACATATGTCCATGGAGAGCAGACAGTTCAGAATAAAACAGGTTCCCCATTTGCTGGTAATGAATACTGACTCCAGCCTGCAAAACTCTGATCTGATCTCATCCAACCATCCCCGTGAGATCAGCGTCTTTCTTTTATTGGGTGCAATCGAGTGGTCCTCATTTAAAAAGAAATCCCAGCATCTCTCTCATCTTTATGATGTGGCTTTGGGATATAGAGATAATCTAATGAACCTGAAATTATGACTCAGGCTTCTAATAAGCCTGAAATTATAAAAAGTTGAATGTAATGTCGCTGTCAGGCTCGCTATTAGGTGGCAGAAGAGACGTCACCAGCACCTTGTGAGTACATGGACCTCATTTATTACTGTTGTTTATTACCCTATTTGTAAAGTATCTACAAGCCCTGAGCTACTCCCAGGTCTCACGGTATTAAGCGCTGACCAGCGATAGGATTAAAATGCCCTCTCCAAAAGGCTGACGCTTTAAATAAACGAGCTGAATTACACCGCGGGGTCGGTGGGGGCAGGCGCAGGGACGGGGCGCGGGGTCTCCGGGCTGGTGGGGATGCTGCTCCCCTGGCAGGCGGCCGCTTGCCTTTTCGCCCGCTCCCTCGTTACCATCCCTCCCCGCCAACGATAAACGCAGCGTCCCCCGACTCCCCGCAGGGCCACGGCCGGGGCCAGGCCAAGGGCAACCGATATAATTGCTCCTGAAATACACGTGCCGACCGAGCAGGGCGACCCACTGGACAAATAGGATTTTTGCTAAATTAGGACAATTGCCGAGCACGCTTCATCCCCTCGCCGGGGCTCTATACATAGATGAAAGGCACACCCAGTTGTGAAATCTGTTGAAATGGCACACCTGGTGCTGTCTGCAAGTCTATTCACAACCGTTAGCAGGTGCGACTTGGCCTTTGTGGCCATAAAAGTCTGGCTGCGCGGCTCCTGCTGTGCTCCCTGCGCCTTCGCCGCCCTGCGCGCTTTGGCAGGGGAGGCTGTCGCAGATTAATACGGTTGTTTGAAGCTCTTAGGAGCCACCGCCTGAAGCATGTAGCGGCTTCAGAGGGATCAGAATAAGGCCTGTGCACACAGGACGGATTTGCAGCTTCGGTCTCGGTGCCTGCGCTGGGCTGGAGGTAACGGGCAGGGCAGGGCAGGGCTGCTGCCTGAGCAGGGACGCGGTCCAGCGTGGTCCCCGTTTCCGCAGTCCCAGGGATGCTGCCGAGTGACCCCGCCAGCAGGCACCAGCGATTTGCAATGTAGCCCCTGTTTGGGCACAGCCTCTCCGAGAAGGATTATGCGTGCTCTGCTTTGGGATGCTACACCTCAAACAGTGCAGGAGTAAGGTGGAGCTCCGAAAACCCCAGCCCCAATCCAGACTTGAATTTAATTTAAGGAAGGACGCCATGGACTTTGGAGCAGGTTTTCAGCAGGATTTTTTATTCCCACTGGTTCACAAAAGATTTTGCTTCATATGAACGAAAAAAGGGATGCTCATACAAATCCTGTGCTACTGCAAAAGTTACTCCTCAATTTGTCTAATCCTTCAGAGCCAGTCTCGCTCTTTAATTGGGAATACATTTTTACAAGGGCATTAATTGCTCTCTGGATGAATCATGGGGGAGGAGAAGAAGTCATAACGTAGCTAAATGGCCCAGATTTGTGGCGCTCGGAGCTCTCTGGCCTGCCTTAGAACTGGCTTCAGTGCATTTCTCGTAATTGGAAATACAATCAGATACGTATTAAACCCTGCCAGCCACGCACTGTATTGCTTCGCTGCTGAAGTACTCAATATCCTGTGCTGGCTTCGGTCTCTAATAAAACATTCAAAAGCAGTGGTGCTCTGAGAAACCCCTTTCGGACACTTGGTTACGATGAAAATGGGCTGGGAATGGGCAATGCGGGAATGGCTATGAACCGTCGTCAATTAATGGCAACCCTCATACCCCAGCCTCATCAACAGAAAAATCCCTGGGCTCTTCTTGAGCCCACCTGTGGTTCGGTGCTCGGGGTATGGGTGCGATGAGTAGAGCATTCAACAGTAAGATAAACATGATTTTATCATTTTACAAGAGTAAAACGCTGCTGCGATCGCTACAAACATGCTTGTGGCAGCGAGGAGCCAGCCCCGGCTCGGGCACCTCCGACCGCCCGGGGATGGGGCAGGTGCTGCGTGAGCCCCAGCAGCGTGTCTGTGCGTGGGACCTCCTGGGGCGGAGGCCGCCCGTGTGAGACCCTGACCCCTCCGAACGACACCATCTGAGGGCAGGTCCATCACACTGTAAACACAGCCTGGTTTTAACCCTGTTCCCTTGGAGTTGTGGAGAGGGGCTTGGAAAAGGAGCAGTTAATTAATGCCCCTGAAAATAAGCCTCGGAGGACGACATCCCACCTGGCTCGAGGTGCAATGGAAACACTGGTGATGAGCCTTGCCCCGCTGCATCAGGGTGCCTGGCACAGCACCAGCCCCATCCCCGGCCCTATCCAAAGCCCCCAACGGGGGCCGGTGGGCAGAGACGGGCGCTCGCTGTGCCCCGTGGGGGCACAGCCCAGCCGCCACCTCCGCAGCCTCCCCAGGAGCCGCGGGCAGGGGCTGGGGCCGTGGGAAAGGGTGTGCTCCAGCCTGCTGCTTCCGTCCAGAGCTGCAGCTGCTCCAGCTGCTCCTACGAGCCAGGGGATGGGGACAGGTTTTGGGGCCAGAGTCACTAACCGAGTTTCTGATGAGCCTGGCCAACAGAGGTGGTGGTGAATAAAACATGCCTCCAGCTCCTGCCCGCCGTGCGGGTCCCTCTGTCAGCCTCGCCGTGTCTTTGTGGGGACGGGGTGTTCGGGTAATGCTTTTGCTCATGCAGCAATCGCCAAAATAACTGGACAAGGCACAGTCACGCACTTGAGAGTGCTAGAAACAATTTAAGAAATGTTCTTGGGACAAACGGCGGGCGCTGTGCAAACAGGGGTTTGTGAAAGGGGCCCCGGCTGCCCAGCCCGCCCGGCCCCGCAGGAATGCACTCGCACCGATAACCCGCTCCGCTCCTTTCGTAACCTCCTTCGTTTCATCCTTCAGGCTCCCCCCGCTCCCACCCTGGGGTTTTGGGGTGCACCTTTTGCAATGAAATCAGGAAAACAAAACCAGAGGTATTGCAAGCCCATGCCACGCTATCTCCAGCTCCTCTTTTCTACTCAATATGAAAGCAAGGGACTTCGTAAGGACTTCAACACTCCCCACGGGTCTCCCCAGAGACCTAACTTGGGTTTTGCTCCTCCACAGCTTCCCGGCTTCAGCAGACTTTAAGTTGAAGCTCGCTGGCCTGGCTGGGTTCGTACCGCAGCCCGAGCGCTGCTGACCCCGGAGCTGGCGGTGCAGCAGGGATGCGAGGGCTTGAGTTACAGCAATCCATCAGCTGCTAATCCCCTCTGCCAGCCCCACCGCTCGGTGCTGCTATCAATCATGTGCGGAGCCCCGGGGCGGGTGCGCAGCACGTTTGCTCCCGCTCCGGCAGGTTAGCGGGGCTGTGGCAGCGCAGGGGTACGGGGGCTATATGCAGCCCCCGGAGCTGGGACCTTCCAGAGGCAACAGGAGAGGCAGGGGGACATCCGCAACGTCTCCCTGGTCTTTGGGACTGGTGTCAGGATCTGTCCCATCTCTTCCTATTGTGGTCGGGGAAGTCGGGGCACCAGCATCAGTGCACCTCAGGAACGGGCAAAGCGGCCAGGTCACATTCAAGATTTGTGCTTAGTCATGGAAGTGCTTCAGAAAACCTCACTTGCTGCGGTGAGCGACCTCTGCCTCTGATGATACTTTTGGCTGATATTTATGAAATATCTTTAAAGAGCAGGGAAGGGGGCTTGCACCAGGCTCCCAGTGCAAAAAGGGAGGAGAGTTAGGCCGATGCTGGGTGTGTATGAAAATTGCACGGCCTCACGTTGGCCCTCCAAAGCAGCCACAACCCTCTGCATCCCCGGCCAGCTGCTGTTGTAAGGGTGGAGGCTGTCCCGTCTGCAGCAGCTCTGGTTTGCAGCGGCGGTGTCACGCCGAGCAGCTTCTGGGCTGCACGCAGCCGGAGCGAGGCGCGGGAGACGGCCAGGCCAGGTACCAGCTTCGTACCCAATGTTCTCGTCTGCTGCATCTTCCCGGTCACGCTGCCAGCTTCATTTTTTCAAATGGCTTTCTTTTACCTCTAATGCCTTTGTTTGGGTGTTTGGTTTTTTTTTTCCCCTTCTATTTTTTTCTTTCTTCTATTGCTCTTCCACACAATCTGATCCCAGTCTCTCCGATAAGCACAGTCAAAATAGCACCAATACATCAAAATAATAAGATCTGATTCCAGGGGCTCTCACAGAGCCAAGGTACTGAGCGAAGGCTAACGGGTTTATTGATGGCAGCACAGCGACAGCTCTCTCTAGCACAGGATTTAGTTCCTACATGGACACTAATGTGTAGATTTGTTTTTTCTCACTGGCAAAAGCGATGTGTAAATATTCTGCAGGTAATGATACAGGTCTGCTCCTAGTTCGATTAATAGGGGAGGTGTCAGCAAACATGAAAAGAAGCAAAAGAATTGAGGTGAAGGTCTTGCCTTCTAAAGCCGCGTGGCTGATCCTAATGCCCTGTCCTTTTTCTATCAATCAAGGCTGATTGGCAAAGCTTTTTAATTCAAGTCTCTAAGCAGGATGATCAGTGTTTACTTAGCTAGTGTTGATTTCCACTGGACCGGGCTGCTCTGGAGTAAGGTATCGTCTTATAGTGCAAACCCTCTTACAAGAGATAAAGAAACTGAGACCGCCTCGATCCTCCTCGTTACCTCCTCAGACCTAATGATCACCCCGAGCAGCTGTTGGTGCGGGTCGGGGGGACGGGGGTCCCGCGGGAGCCGGGCCGGCACCCAGCGAGGACCACGGCGGGGAGGGCAGGGCGCAGAGCGCAGGGCGTCGCGTTGGGCCCCAGCCCAGCTGCGGGGGGTGGCTGGTGGCTGCCCGGCCCCGCACCCCCCCGAGCCCCAGCCCGAGCCCCGGGCGGGCGCTGCCGGGACCTGGGCCTGAGTCCCAGCGCTGCTGCAATATAAAACAAACCTGGCACCGGGACCGCGCAGCCTGTGGCACATCTCCCGTGGCTATTTTTAGCTGCTTTTCCAGAGAAACTGGGCTTCTGCAGCCCACCTCCGAGCGCAGGCTCCGGCTACTGCCCACCCCCCGGCACCTCTGCCTCTCGGCTGGGGTAGTTGCTCCAGAATGGTTTAACAATGCTACTGGAGAGGGCAAAGCCCGTGGGGCTGAGACGCGAGCATCCCACGGACCCGGTCCCCAAGCTCTGCCACTCGCGGGGCGACATGTTTCCCCCAGCGTTTCTTCTGCCGTCTGCACCTGAGCACCCACCCAGGGCTGCCCGGTGGGCGGAGGGAGGGGATGGAAACATGCAATGAGACTGGTTTAACGTTAATCCAAGTGACTCAATTCTATGGAACAGCGAAGCTGCCGTGTAAAACGTGTTGTTCTGTAAGGTTCTGTCCCTGGAAAAGATCAGAGAGGGTCTTGCAGGTCGGAGCACCAGGACTTCAGGAACTGTCTTGTGGCACAAAGGCCGGGATCACGTTTTCCTCTCTACCCATTTCTTCGATCCATCCATTTACCCTCTGCCGTGGGATCTGTGTTTGAGCACTGACTTTCTGAGTGTGCTCACCTCCTCTTTACCGAATTAAAACATTTAGCTGTTGCTGTTTAGTGTACCAGCGTATTCACATATTCACAACAAAGATCATGCATCTCAGCTCATAATACTCTTAGCTTACAATAGTTTGGCATTCACATTTAAAGAAATGTAAATGCCAAACAATAAAAATATGAGACAATTATTCTAAGCCTGTGTGTACACTAATATTCCTATTAGGCTACAAGACACATTATTAAGCACGGAAAGACTATTGCACTAATGCCCCTTATAAAACCAGCCTGAGTTTGAGTACTCAGAAAGCTGCTTATCTGTTCCTTTGGACTAAGAAGACTCAAATGCCTTTCAATTATTAAAAGGGCTGAATTATGTCTCGGTCTAAACTTGGAAGTCAGAGGAGCCACAGACCTTTCCGAGACCTCTGAAGGAAGTGAAGTCCTTTAAACCCAGGCTCAGCTTTTCAGAAAGAGCATGCGACTTCAGGAGAGATCCCTCATTTATTTGTTTGTTTGTTTGTTTGTTTTCAACCCAGCTTATTTCCAAGCAATTTGCATTAACACGCTTTACGGGCTTGGGCTTTCCAGGGCTTCAAGGGAAGTCCCAGCCTCAAGGACTGTGCCGTCCCGGGTGACAACAGACGGACGTGCAGGGAGGGACTCGGCGCCCAGCCCTGCGAAAGGTCGGTCTGACTCCCTCCCAGCATCATCCCACCAAACAGCCCTTTATAAGGGATGTTGTCTTCACCTGAAAATTTGGAGACGGGGAGGCTCAATCTGCTTATTTAGTACAACCTAAGGCAGCGCTGTAATCCTGAGAGGTCTCTGCATCAAAGGCAATCATTTCACTTGCAAGCTGCAAAAGCTTTGTAAATGGAGTATTTCTTTGTGGAACACCAGCCCTGGGTAAAAGCCAAGGTCCCGAAGGTTAAAGGATGATAGGGAAATACAGCAGACCTACAAGGATACTGGATGTATTTTCTATTTGCAGATTTATGTGTCTGTCCCAGCATGTGTTTTTTGTCATGCATACAGCATGAGCGCTGTATTTGACACTTTAAATCAAGGAACAAAGGACTAAAACAGCAGAGAGGACTAAATTGAATTGAATTAATTTGTTTATCCTGCAAATCAACATCTGCTCAGACCTATTTCTTTCAACTCTGAAGTTGTCATAACGGAATATTTTGCCTTCTGCTCAGTCTAATTATAGATGCACAAGCCAAAAGCTCTTAGTTTTGCTCACAGCCATCAACAGGAGCTTTGCTGCTGCACTGAGAGAGGACAGAGTTAAACCCAGCTGTGTTTAAAAGGCTCTTTTTTTCAGGAAGGTGTTTTCCCCAGTAAGTTGTGTGTTGGTACCCGTCTAAGGGGATGTTTTGACACTGAATCCATTGCACAGTTGCTTTTCAGCACTGATGACAATCATCACAAAAGAAGAGACAGGATCCCAACAGATCGGGTCCGCTCAAGCAGGGATGGGAGGAAAGCGCTCGGTGGCATGCAGCTCTCTGTCATTGTCACCCTGCAGTGCCCAAGAGGAGGTGGACTTGTGCCGCAGCACAAATGAAGCACCCACCACCACCGAGGACCCCAGAAAGGATCATAACTCCATCAATATCCACCATGAAAGCCTTTCTTCCATCCTCATGTGGAAGTGTGGCTCCTGCAGGATGGAGGTGCCCAGGCTGGGGCAATCATGGGGCTGGTGGCTCCACCAAGCCCAGCACAGCCCTGCAGGTTCTGTGGATCCGCCCGGCGAGCCTGAGCCTGGTGCAGGCTTGTCCACACACCTTCGACTGCGGCATGTATATGACCTTAGCAGCCATGTTTGTATTTCTGATCATCTCAAATTATATCCTTTTCCTGCCACCCCCACGAGAAGTCCAGCTGTCCCACGCTGTAATGATAAAGGACTATGGCTTACTCCTTTCAGGTTTCATCACTTTTCTTGGACATAGGAGGCATCCCAGCTTCAAGAGCTCTTCGAAAGCAGAGGGAAATTTTCGGCTGCTCGCTGTCCTGATGGAAATGGTACGGCTTTATTTGCAACCTCGGGGCCAAACCAGGTTGGATGCAAATAAATACAGCTCCATTGTGTCCAGAGAAGGGTCTATGTTGACTCACACTACACAGGAAGATAGCATGACTTTTCTTTGCCTTGAGTGTTTTGGCACAGCTCCTGAAGCGACGTGTCCAGCTTACAAGGAACTGTCAACACCCAACTCCAGATCTGCTGTTGAGGAAAAGGAGCACTCGCAGGGTTTCCAGGACTTCTGACCACAGAGTCGATCAGAAAAAGGACATGGGGATGGAAACGTGCAGAGAAATTGCTCTTCCCTCCCTCCAGAGTCATACCTGTCTCTGAGGACCTTTTTCTGGCCAGGAAAGTGTCTCCAGCATCTGTCGGTGGCTGTCCCCGGCGAGGCCCTGCCCTGCGGCTCCTGGAGATGTTGTCTGCTGCCTTACCACCCTGCTGTTGCTGCTGCTTATCAGCAGCCCTGGCTTGAGGCTACCCCAGTCATTCTCGGTTTCAATGCATGGCCATTATTTCCTCTATAGAGTTGCAGAGTTGGGTAAAACAACAAGCTTTTCCCAGCGTTTGATATTCGCAGCTGTGGGTTGCAAACTAATTAACTCCCCTATCTGAAGTCATCCTCAGCACACCAACTGGGTCTTCTTTAAGCAAGGCTTATTTAAAAAAGAGCATCTCGTTAGCAGTATTGGGCCTCATACATGTAGGGTTTTTTCAGAGAGGCTTGGGGAGATGCAGAAGAGTTTTTGCCCTTAAGTCACAGTCTTCAGGTTTGAGTGCTCTTCTCTCCATTAGAAATATGCCCTGGAAAACACAGCTGCTAAAAGCAATCCCTGTGCATGGATCTGTACTGGCGTACACACGGGAGGGGTCAGGATGGCTGTTTAACTTCTCTCCGTGGACCTACAGCACCTTCCTTACCTGCTGTCTCTCGATCCTCTGTCAGAGTGGTTGCTTCAAACATCCCTGGATCTCACGCCTGGATATGACATGTTGGACCAGAACTTACGGCAAAAGTTTAATATTGCCAATTAAATATAAAGACAATATTTTAAAAAAAAGCTCCTCTGAAAATCAGCCCACCCATTCCCACCAGGTAGCTCAGTTGCAGGTTCATCCTCCAGAATCCCTGGAGAGGCAGAAGTCCCTCAGTGAGGGCAAACGCAGGAGTGGTCCAGATGTTCCTTGCAAAATGTGGAACAAACAGCTGGAGGGAAGTCAGTGCTGTGGTTAGCTATCGAGATGCTGCCTAGCAAATGGGCACAAGAGACCCAGGACAAAGGGACGTGGTAACCATCCTTGTTCCTCCAAATTCTGCAAAATGTCTGCATTTCTCTGAGCGGTGCCTGGCTGGTCTGTTCAGTTGGATTTCAGGTTCTAACGAACAATGAAAAAGGGTATGAAGTAGAGCAGGAATGTGCCTGGTGAAACCCTGGCCTGTGCAAGTCAATCCACTAGTTTTGGTAGGGCTGGGATTTGACTCTCTGCCAGCTGCCCTGTGTAAGGAGTGTGGCAGTGGCTGGAGGCAACTGCTGTGTCCCAAACATCTGCAGGACCTTCTCTGCAAGTGGCACAGGCTTTCACCAAGCTGAAACACTTGGAAAATGAAGGTAGCGCTTAAGCAACATCCTCTCCCAGAGACCGAGCAGGAATTTGGAGCACTTGAATAGTCCGTCCCCAAAGAATCTTTTCCAGGTCTGACCCTGATGCTGGTGCATGCTGAGACAGGACTACGCGAATTCGTAATCAGTGCTGTAGACATGATTTAAGACCCTATAATATGTATCTCACTATCACATCACAGTGCTTTGAATCGAGGAGCTCAAAGTATTGTATTTTCATGCATATAGCCTGCATCTCAGATAACTCACACCACTGTAAAAGAACTGTCCTTTGCAAACAACTACTTAGCTATTCTGCATCCTCAGATAACCCAGGGGTCATCTCAGAGTATCAGTTATGTATGTGAAACCATGGGTATAGGGTGGCAAGCAGCCGTCCCCTCCTTCCTCTAAGCCTCCACCATCCGTTCCGGCTCCCACCTCCTTCCCACAAGAAGACAAGTTTTCTGCAGTCCCCATCTCCCTCCCCCCGTGCAGCAGATGTGAGATGGGACAACAGAGCCGATGGCATTTCACGCTGCTCACACCTCCCCTCTGGTTCAGTTTTGTTTCTGGTGCTGGCGCCGAGCATGGACCACTCCACGGGCTCCAGGGGACGGTCCGTGCGGTGGCAGCCTGCAGCTGCCAGGAGCTGATGTGAGGAGGGCGGAAAGATAGATGGGGGAAAGTCACAGGTTTGGCCCTAAAACTGTGCTGAAAAACAAAATAACTAATTCTGTCTCTCTTGCATGTGTTGCCCTCTCAGAGGTAGCTCTATCCAGATGATCTTTCTGCATCTTGTTTTCTTATTCTCAACTCAGAGTGCAGACGGTAAAGCCTCCCTGATGCAAATTTCCACTCCAGCCTACAGAAGCTTGGCAGAGGAGCTGAGCATTTACAGGGATGCTTGCTGCAGCCAAGAGCCTAAAATTAGACTTTTAATGCCACAGCCAGCACCCGAGACGTAACCTGATTTTCAGAAGTGGGGGGAAATTTCAAAGCCTGGTCCATGTATGGCTTGATACTCCATGGAAGCGGCTGAGTCCGCAGCAGCTCTGAATCAGCTGCTTAAACCCTGTTTTGCACCAGGCGAGCAGGTCTGCAACACGGAAGGACACCACGCACGTAAAACCCAACTGCCCTCTCATTAGGGGACTTACCTGCAGAGGTGTTTCATCTGTGGCAAATTTATTCGCCCACCTTGCCACCCCCAAACTCCTATCACTCGCAAAAATGTCTGATCATCCCTTTCAAGTTCTGCAGTTGAGCAACTTTGCACATGCATTTATTCAGCTGATGAGATAATGGCATAATGTATTTGCAAACACCAGCTCACAGGCACAGAAATTTGCCAGGCTATGGGGTTTATTTAAAAGCACAAATATATTTCATGGTTTCCAAATGAGCCAAAGAAATAGCTTCCTAGCCAGCAGCAGCAATGCTGCCGGGCGTACACAAGGCCGGCCAGCTTCGGCAAGACAGTAACACATAAAACCTTTTTTATAACAAAACCTGTGAGTGTATCAATCCCTTTGCACATGCTGCACCTTGGGGCCTGTGTTTGTTTTTGACCAAGGTCATCAAATGAATTATATTCTCATTGCAGGGTTTGTTAGAAAGGTCTTTGAAAGCAGATGGGATTGTGCAATACTCTTTTACTACACCTAATGCATTGCAAATAACAGTGAAAAAAATGACAGCAGGCTGGAATGCCAAGAAAATTGCTTTGATAAACTAAAGTGTTTAAAATAAACTTTAATGTTATTGATTTTAACCCATGTCGGGAAGCTGAAGCAAGAAGCATTCTTTCTAGGGTAAATGAGTTCAGCTTCAAGCCTCTGTAAAATTGAAAAAAAAAAACAACACAGGGAGCAAGAATTAATCTGTGAAAAATTAGAGATGTGTGAGCCATCTCAGAAGAAACACACAGACTGGGCATCCCTTAAAACTTGCTCTGGTTTTATTATTTTCTTTCACAGAGGAATATGAGCATCCTAGCTAGCGCCGTGTGCTCCAGCTTGAGAAGGTGTTGGATGGGGGATGCAGACAGTTGAAGCGCGCCGTCCCTGGCAGCGCTGTCCTTTGGGCAGGGGAGAGCTCACGCAGCTGGGACCCTTCTGGCAATGTGCTCTAGAAGATGTCTATTTGATTTCCATTACAAAGCCACCTCCACGTCTTTGGTAGCTCCTGTATTGCCACACGGAGACGGCATCCCATGGTTCAGTCTCTGAAACTGAGCTGACACAAGCATGTTCGC
This sequence comes from Phoenicopterus ruber ruber, assembly GCA_009819775.1. Lineage (NCBI taxonomy): Eukaryota > Metazoa > Chordata > Aves > Phoenicopteriformes > Phoenicopteridae > Phoenicopterus > Phoenicopterus ruber. The sequence continues at coordinate 10,040,945 of CM020219.1, forward strand.
CACCCGGCAAAGGCAGTGGAGAAGGGGGGGAGCCTGTGATCACATCAAATTGTCTGTTAAAGTTGTGAAATGAGAAATCAGCACTCGCTGGAGCAATGCTTGCAGAGAGCTGTTAAGTCTCTGGCCCCCATCTCATCCCAAGCTTGGGGACATGGGTGTTGTCTTTGCATCACTACAGACTGGGAGGAACAACAGTGTCAGTCTCCTCCAGGCAAATGTCCCCAGAGCCATCAAAATACATAGAATCATAGAATACCTCAAGTTGGAAGGGACCTATAAGGATCATCTAGTCCAACTCCCTGCTCCTCACAGGACTACCTAACAATAAACCATATGACTCAGAGCGTTGTCCAGATGCTCCTTGAACTCTGACAGGCTTGGGGCTGTGACCACTGTCCTGGGGAGCCTGTTCCAGTGACCGACCACCCTCTCAGTGAAGAACCTTTTCCTAATGTCCAATCTGAACTTCCCCTGACGCAGCTTCATTCCATTCCCTCATGTCCTGTCGCTTGCATTTCTCCTGGCCATAGAGACAGGGGAGTGTTTGCAGCCCAAGGGACCCGGCACTGCCCTCCCATACCTCCTCCAGCAGAGACATCTGCTCCAGGGAAGTCCCAGCACACAGGGCAGCTGCTCCATGGATGCTGGTCCATGGTATGGACCAGTATGCCTGGAGGGTCAGGCCCATCGCACACCAGTCCTGCCAAGCAGGCTGGAGGGGCTGCCAGCCCCATCCCTGGGCACTGGGATATCCCCTGTGCCAGCTGCCTGTGTCCTCTGGATTGTCCCTCCTGCCTCAGAGGTTGGCATGGATGGAAGCTGCCAGGGCTTCTCCAGCCGTTGCTGTTCCTTATCGAAGCAGCTCATCACTTGCCTTCAGAGATGAGAGCAGAGCATGTTACTCTCTCCCAGGAGCTTTTGTGCTTCTCCCCCTTCCTCTGATCCCGTCCCTCCTTTCTGGCTGTGCAGGTCCCATTTCTGCTCAGGGATTGTGTCGGGTCCATCCGTCTCTGATGACAGTCCAACCAGCCAAAGAAACTCTATCGACAGCCCGAGAGAGCTGGGAGATGCTACCTCCTGCCCAGGCCATGTCACAGAGCTGGGCTGGGACTGGGGTCTTTGAACTGGCCCCAGATTTGAGGCTCTAACGCCCCATCCTGCCCCACGTCCAAATCTCCTTGCACGGGCCCTGAACTGAGCACAGGGGCAGATTTGTAAAGGCTGCTTGCTTGCTTCTTTTTCCTGGAAATCTCCCAGCCAGCTGCTGCTGTGGCCTCGTCTTGTTTGGCTCACGAGGTCTGATAGGATCACAGCCCGAGATAGTACAACCGCAGGCCAAAACGACTGGTGTCATCTACTCCTTACTTGTAGGAACGAGCCCCCGAGGACCTGATGGTGACAGGTCTGCAGGGTCCCTCTTCGGGGTCCTCCTGTCCACAGCGCCCTTCTCTGCAGAGAGGATGTTGCTGATACATCTTCTAGGTCCTTTCTTTCAAAAAAGCACAAAATAACCCTGCATTTGTCTCCAGGCTTTGATAGATACTGTTATGTAAAGCAGCTGCTTAACCCCTGAGGGCTCTGTGCTCTCCTTTTGGCTCAGAGTCTCAGGATGTGGAAGCAAGATAAAAACAAAATCTCCTGATGAAACATCTCTGCTGGACTCAGGGACTGGGGACCCACGACGGGAGAGCAGGACCCCCAGCTCCAGCCCCATCTTGCCATGGGCAGCACGGTGGTGTCATCCCCTACTGTGACTTGCTCTGTCTCCGCCATAACCCACTCCCTTCCCTACAGCAGCTGAGGCTTTGATGCTTTGCTTTTTGCACAAACCAACACAATCCCTCTGGGTATTAAATCCTACCTCAGGTCTAAGTCTTTAAAAATATTTATCAATATGCACCATTTCTGAAAGTCTATTGGAATTGGCAAAGCCCCTGGTGTTGGATTACAGAGATATTTGAGAGGCAAATAATAACAAGAATACTAAATCTCAAATGAACCTGTTTAGGATAATGACTGTTCCTTGGGTGGTCACTGCAGGCAGGGCCCCACGTGACAACGTCCCCCTGTCCTGCCCTGTCCCAGTGTGTGCTGGTGGCCGCGGGACTACCTACATTTGGAGCTGAGGAGCCAATTATGGGCCAAAAATGGCAGAGCACAGCATGAAAAAGAGGGTGTGATTTGGCCCTGCAGATGTATTTTTAGACTTTCTATTTCGGACTACTCATCTCTAGCATAACATCTGTTGGATCATTTTATAGCTGTGATTGTTTACTGGTGACCGGCTGACACTGACACTGCAGGGATTTGATAATAGTATTTTTTCTGTGTCTCTGCAGATACGTGTTACTGGAAGGCAGTGGGAATGGGTAAAAGAGCTGTATTTAAACACCACGGCAAAGGGAATACATTTTTAAATCAATCATTTTCTTGCTACTTGTAGGATCACCTAGTCTGTAAAAGACAAAAGAAGCAAGCTCTAGGCTAATGTTTGCTATTCAGAGATTACCTTGAATTTGACCCTTCTGCTCAATTTACTCTGTAGAAGCTGCTGAAATGGTCATGTCCAAATGCCACAGAGTCAATTAATCCGGGCTTTGCAGTTGCAACTCTGTCCAGGGACTCCACGGTTTCTGCACTGTCAGTTCCTGTGAGAGCCTTATCTGCAGGGGCACATCAGACAAAGGAGAGAGAGGGGTTTTTAGATTATAAAATTGCGGTTTATTCCAACAAAAAAGGAGGGAGAGGGAGGGAGAGAGGCAGAGAAGACAGGCAGTTTCCATGAGAGGAGAATCAACCCGGGCAGAATTTCCAGCAAGGCACATTTAGACGCGGCGCGTAATGGAGATTACATTGATTTTCCTCCATTTACTGTAAGGTAACTGCGAGTGAAACTGTAACAGGAAACTTAGAAATGCTCTTCACAGAAGCTATATTTAGGCAGACACACTGACATGATACCACTGAATAAAATAAACATGCAAGAGACAACCAGTCCTGAGAGACTTTCAGCTCCATCCGCATGACATGCAGCAAGGGGAGTGCGTTATTCCCAAGCCATCTATGCGACCTTTACTGTAGAAACCTATAGAAAGCCAGCAGGCTGCTGGGCAACAACCTGGGTAAACTGGGGGCATCTCACTTAAACACAAGGGTTTTGCCCTTCCCTGCTAAAACAAAACCCTTGCTAGCTGGCCGGAGCACAGCCCGCGGGCTGCTGTTCCCTTTTATGTAACAGGATAATTTATGGCTTGTTGTCACCAGAAAGACCAACAATTTGTTTGCTGTGCAGGCTGGAAGAGATGAGTTTTCTCAGAAGTCTGGGTCATTTCTGGAGTTAGGGGGCAGCTGCTGCTTTAAAGCCTCTGGCATCGTCTCCCGCGTGAAATTAAGCCGTGCAGCAGGTCCAGCCGCCTGGTCTCAGTGATGCCACCACACTGTACGCAAGGGCCTGATTTTCCACGGGGCACCCAAAGGTTTATCCAGTTGCCTGTGCTGAATTCTCTGTTGCTCCTTTCCCACTGGCAAGGGACACCTTTTCCCTAAAGGATGGCTCCCAAAGTCCCAGGGAAAGAGAGCAGCCCAGTGCCCTGGGGCTCTGCTGGCTTTTAGGTCCTGCTAGGGTCTTTCCAGAGCAGCCACGGACAAGTCACTTAACTCCCCTGTAAGTGCGAGCGATGATGCTTTCCCTCCTCACAGTCTGCACGTGACACACGCTATGTAAATATTTAGTATTTGAGCCAACTAATGCTTGCCGGAGTGGCACAAGTGAATATCAGATCTGCAAACATTACGTCCAGGAATGCAGCAGAGAACACTGTTTATTTTTATGAGCTAAGTGCACACCTTCTCCTCTTGGCTGCAAAGGCTGCTCTGTGATGGAAGGGGAAAGCAAAAATCTGAACACTGTCCCAAATACCAGCTTATTCCTCCTCGCACAGCATCCACGTCAAAGTTAGCCTTGCAGACATTAAAGACGAGATGTGAAATGACCTTCCCACTAGGCTGGAAGACCTCAAGGTGCCACCACCATGCCCCGATAGCGAAGGAAGACAGGGAGTTTTGGCAGGTAGCAGTGAAACTCTCTGCCCAGGCTCTGAAGAAATGGATGTTGAGGCCAAATACCCTCAGAGATGAGAAAGCAAAGTCAGAGGATTGTGTGGGGTGGCAGGGTCTGAGAAGGAGAGGAGGCATGGGGAGCTACGCCAGCTGGTCTTTGCCATGATCCATGCCTGAGGATCCCCCCTGAGCAGCTGGGGAATAAAGATAATCCACATAGGCGGAGGGTATATTTCAGCCCAAGAAGGTGACCCATGTAATCTACTCTTCGTTATCGAGCAAGCCTATTGTTTCCCATCTTCTGGTTTATACCAAGTGCCAAAATGATGGATTCATTTGTGGGAATCAGCCACGTGAAATCAAGCCTTTGTTTTTGCATACCTGGCGTGAAGTCACTTCTCTGTGCATTAAAGCAGGTTTTATCTATCTGCCCGCCAGAAAATAAATTCACGACTCTTGACCCAGCTTGATTGCCAGGTTGGGGGGGGGGGTTGCACGAGCAACCCCTTGTTCCATTTCATGCACACACTTAACATTTGGTTACATTAATCACACAAAACTGATCGCTAGGCCATTTCTTCTGCCAGGCAGAGGCAAAACCCCCTTGCTCCGTGGTTACAGACTGCAGAACACGCTCAGTGCTGAAGCCACAAGCTAAGATAAATATGTTGCGTAGATATTTCAAACATTTGCAATGGCTCGAAATCCAACTGTTTCCAGGACGAGTTTCTGTACGAGTTTCACTTGTTACAGACAAGTGTCTGTAAGGCATCTCCAAGGGTTTCATCCTGTGCACGCTCCATCTTTCAGATGACTACTGCGGTAAACCAGCACGAGACATCTACTGTAAAAATCTGCCGCACGACAATTAGATGTGTTTGCTGGTGCCACTCATCCTCGTTATATTTAGCAACATGAGCACCAGGTGGGCCAGCGAGGGCTGACCCGCTGCAAGCGAGAGCGTGGATGATCTCACTCCCCTGCAGCCCGACGGTGTGGGAGGGGAGGAGGAGGCGTCAGCGGAGGCCAAGGCGAACAAAGGGTATATGTCATTTTTCAGTTATTCTGCTGTCTTTTTTATCATTTGGGACAGGTCACAGGGAGGCCACTGGCCAAGGCAAAGAGACATCTCTGCCACCTCTTTGGGGAACGTTCCTCCACAGCATCAGTAGCCTGATCCAAGTGGTACCCGCTCATTAGGAGCCCACATCCACTGGTGGCAAGTGGATATCTTTACACAGGAGAAAGAGCATGGTCCAGCGGTTGCACCCCCAAGAGAGGATGTGATGGGGCACAATGTTGGGAGAGGGAATTGAAGCCCGGAGAAGGGTGAAACATGCGTGAGGGGTTGCGGACACAACACAAGCCGTCGAGTGCCATCTGCTGCTATCTGGAGATCATGTTAGCTCTGCGAAGGGCACGACACTTAAGGGTCTGCCTAATATGGAAGGAAAAGCAGGAATGAGCTCAGTGGTGCTGCATCTGCTCTCCCAGGCTAAGGACGAGCGAAGAAGGGGTCTGGAAATTGTATAGATCCACCGGCTGGCTCAGCACAGCCCCGATGCAGAGCGCAGCCGTGCCCCTGCGCTGGGGAGGAAAGTCTTTCCCGGTGATGTTTTTCTGGCCACCAAACGTTAATAACGTGGTGTGAGGTCCTTGCAGACAGGCAACTGCTGCCCTTTCTCCTCCTGCTGCAGAGCCCTCCGAGGTGACGTTTTTCACTGCTGCAGGGACGGCTGGTTTTCATGGCCCTCGCTGGCACCGTGCAGGGCCTCCAGCAGCGGGGAGGGCAGAGCAAGGCTGGCAAACGGCTTGCGGGAGCAAAGGAGCAGCTGTAGATCCCAAAATAGTTGGGTTGTGCCGTTTCGGTCCCAGTGGGCCAAATCCAGCATCCACGCAGAGAAATCGGGAAGCTGTTTGGGCAGCGTTCGCCACTTGCACAACCCTTCCTTGTCTTCTCTGGATGGATGGAGCTGTTGCACCAGGATGTGACCTACGTGCCACCAAGGGAACTTCACCGCAAAGAGGGTGTGTGACACACGGTTGCCTGCGCTCTTCTCCCATAGCCCACAGCACCCCAAATCATGCCTTAATTATGGCAGGGCTTCGCCAGAAGACAGAGGACACACCCTGCAGCAGCACCGCAGCCGAAATCCCCTTGCCCATGCCTGACCCAAGGAACTGCAACCCCTTCCCTTGACTTCTTCCTTGACCTCTCCCTAAATACAAAGCAAGGCCCAGCTCTGGTGTCCATGCCTTGTCTCAGTGCCTGGTGAGCTGTACACACAGGGCTGAGGCTGCACAATTACTTTATTCTCAGGCGATGCAAGATCTGCAATTTTCGAACAAGTGCTCCGGTGATTATTTCATTACAGCATCGTGTGCGTTTGGCCCCTCCTGTCATTCCCTTAAGAAGGACTGTCTCGGTTAGGAGGGCAGGTTCATTTGTCAGTGGTGTAACAGCTGCAGTTAAATCCAGTTCTCATCCCACCACGCAGCTGACCAACTTGTTCACAGGCCTACCCTGCCCGCCCAGCCGTGACACCATAACCTGCTCCACGCAGAACTCAGCACCGAAAATGGTGGTTTCTTTAGAAACATGGATGTATCACAGAGATTATGAGACAGTTTCTGGGTGGAAAATGCTTTGTTTTCTGATGCCAGACTCCCCTTGTGCACTGCAAAATCCTTTCTTCCTCATTCAGAGGTAAAGCAAACAGTAAAATTGCGCTTTTTTTCACCTAGATGGGTCTTTGGGTGTTGTGAGCACAGCGTCATTTCCCTGACCCCGCCGGCAGCAGGACAGGCCTGGACAGAATCCGTCCCCGACACTGGGGACGGGGGATGCCAGGGGAGCAGCGCTGGGGCTCGGTACGGAGGCAGGGGTGGAGAAACAGGCACGCGCCGTCTCTGCCAGCAGCACCTGCTCGCATGTGAGTCAACTGCGGAGCGGGAGGCTCTTGAGAGAACATAAGAAGGAAAGTAGATATTTAAGAAATTAGTCACAATCATAATGGCTTAATCAAGAGCCTGTTGGAGGCACTTGGGCTCCGTTTCACCAGAGGCTGCTCCGGCCACCTGGTCCAAGACGCAGGGGTGAGGGGTCTCGTTCAAGAGCACGGCTGGCTCTTGGTGTCCCCGCACCCTTCCCCGCCTTGTCCCTCGCCAGCGCCAGGGAAACCCTCCTGCCACGTACCTACCCGTGCGGCATCTCCGTGAGCCAGCCCAGGAAACTGATCCAGCTGGAAAATAACACAGGGAAGGAGAAAACACAAATCTCATTTTCCCCACAGCCAAATCTGATCTCTGCCGCTGTCCTCACCAGACCCTGGTACCCTCCCACAAGCACGGCCAAGAGGATGGAGCAGGGCAGGAGCAAGTGGCTGGGAAGGGTTGGTTTGGCTGAAACTCGGTGTGGCTGGAGCTAGCAAGCCCAGAGATGGGTCACTGGCCTGGGCCAGTGCATCCAGGCGTGGTGTCACACCACCCCGTACGTGGGCCACCACGCTGAGCCATGCAGGCATCACCTTCAGGCCTTCGAAGTCTCCAACAGAGACAATGCGGTGGTGGCCTCCCCTCCCTCGCGCTGCCTGATGCTCCTTTAGCTGTTGCTGTTTATCATACCAGCAAGTCTTATTTGTATTTATAATGACAACCTGGGTATCGCTGCAGTACAAACCAAGGGAACAGAGGGATGAGATGCTGAAAAGCATTTCCATGCTTATGCTGTTCACATTTGGCAACTGATTAGGTCCTCAGTGCAAACTGGACATTGAAGGTAAACCAAGTGCATCTCCTAAACAGGAAAATAAGGATTATCGCAGGAACAAAGAAAATTCAGGCTGAATCATCTGAACATAAGAATTCAGAGGCTGAAGCTTCTTTGTATTAAGAGCTGTCTATTTAATTTCACGTACTGACTGCAATATATCTTATCTATTGATAGGAACAGAGGGCACACTGCTATTAGTGAATTTAGTTGAAACATTTCTGCTGAGACATTTTTGCTAGCAGAAACAGTAGTTTTTACCTAAAAAAGCGTTTCTCTATTCCATAAAAGAAACCCAGGTTTTCCTGAGAAAAGCCATAACGCTTCAATGCAGCTGAAACTCCATTTTGTCAAAAAATATCTCAGTTGGAAAAGGGGAGGAAGAGATAAGGAGAGGACTTTCCTCGTCCGCTCTAGCCATTAGCCACTTTGTTGCTTGATATCTTGATTTCATGACCTCTAATAAAAAGTTAAGCTACAGGACAGGGAAGAGTCCCTGCACGATGAAGTTATATCTTCTGTCTCTACAAAATGCCTCAATAAATGTTTGGCACAATGCAAGAAGTTCTGATAAGAGGTATTGCCAATAAATTCCCAGCTGCATTAGGATGTAAACATAAAAGACAAGCATCACGAAAAAAAAAGAAAGAGTAACAATTTATGTTAAGAGCATTCAGGATGGAAAAAGTAGTTGCTATAAACAAAGCTAGAGGTTTGAATTAGATCTTTAGTTTGGTTAGCCCACCTACTTCAATCTGGCTCAGGAACGGAAGGCAGAATCTGGCTTTTTCAGTGTATATCTACCATTTGCATATCAGGTCTATGAAAATGTGCTATCAAACTTAAATTGCTACTTCTCCTCTGTTGCCTGAACGTGAATGCTTTGCACAAAGAAGTAAGACTACGTGGCCACATTTTCCTTACAGTAAAACAAATGAGAGCAAGGAGGGAATAAAAGCCACCAGCAAAACCCACTCCTTCTGTTTAAAATTATAGATGTAAGCAAAGAGCCCAAGGAGCAGCCCATATTAGGCAAAGTGCACTCTTTTCTTGTAAAAAGTTTGAAGAATTGAAGGTCTGCTGTCCCCACTTACAATCGTCAGCGCGCTTGTGTACTGCAAATGAAAACAAGAGAAGATGCGAGGATACCAGAGCAGAAGGAGGGGCTTTAAACTCCTCGCTGGAGGGACTGAGGGGTGGAGGGGGTGATGAGACATGCACAGAGGGAAATCATGGGGTCACCCCAGCTTCGGTTTGGTCCCCACAGCCAAGCCGGGTTGGCATCACCGCTGCACCCGCTCTGCAACCAAGAAGAGACATTTTGGCCAGGCTCCCTGGGAGAAGCGACAGCCCCAGGGAGAGACGCATCCTGGGGGCTTGTCCAGGTTGCCCACCTCCACGCCGCAGGTCGCGGTGATGGGCCACGCTCAGCCCCACGGCCGACGGCGCTTTGCTCGGCAGCCCGGCAAAGAGCACCCCGGGCTCCCGGAGCGCCGTCAGGCAGACTGGGCGCGCTCAAGGCACAACGCTCTGCCTGCGATGACAAAATCGAAGCTCGTTTTAGCTCCGAGAGCCTCACCGTACGTGACAGTGCTGGGTAACCTAGCGAGGACATCGCCAGTAATCAAACCTGTTTGAAGCGCGATGTAACGCTATACCTGGGTCAGGATCCCAGGTATGATTTCTGCCAGCTCTGCAGCTGAAAATGTGCTTTCTGGTATCTGGTCTCTCTCAAGCTTCAGGGATCAGATTGGTTTATGATCCTGCTTATATTAAGAGCAAACAATTTATCACTGCAGATTTTCCGTGGAGTCGCCTCGCTGTTGTTCCTCTGGTTTCACAGCTACCTGCCCCCGAGAGCTCAAACCTCGACCCACGGCTTCTGGGAGCTGTGCAGCCTGTGGTGACTCTGTGGATACCTCTCCCTCCTCCTGCCCCCAAGGTACACCTCAAATCTGGCATTTTTAACCTTTCTTTTTACTTTTCCTGTAATTCTTCCTGCAATTCTTCCTGCAAGGTGTCTTGAATCACAAACATTGCATAAAAGGCGCTGGTGCATAACATGAGCGAGAATGGTACACCCTCTGTCCTTTACAGAGTTTTCTTCTTTACACACCATGGCTTTTGGGTTGGTTACACCACAATCAATAAGGTGTGTTTTTTTCCAGATATAGACTCCACATACCATACAGTATGTTTAAAATTGCTGCATCAACAAATCAAAGTAAACAACCTTCCTCTCCTCTGTGAGATGATGAAAAACATAAATTATGTAGTCTTTAAACAAATGGTAAAGAGTTTCCTTATTAGGCTTCAGGGTCCTGTGTGTGTATATGCCCCTTGTAAAATCCTTGTCATTCCTGGGTCTGTAGGTCTGTATAATGTTCTTCACAGATTCAATTGAGTGGTCAGCATACCACGCCTGGGCTGGGGGATTTGACATAGACAGACACACACACGCGCGCGCGCAGATATATGTATTTATAAACTACAGTGAAGAAGTTAGAAATCTCTGCTGATTCTTTTGGAGAAATTTTCTTGAGGGTGAAAGCTTGCCTTACTTTTGGTAGATTCCTTCTTCCATTTCCTTTCTGTAGCATTTTCTCCATTCTTGGCTTGCATAGAAACGTCTCCTATGTCCAACCTCTTGCTTTACCAGGTAAGAGAGATGTAGGCTGGGGACACAAACTTGTCCTTTCCAGCCACGTGTGCTCCAGTCCACCTCCATGTCCCCCAAACAACGGACCCACTCACATCCTCACCCACGGCCCTTCCGTGCCCACCACCTTCTCCTGGGCCACAGCCACCAAGGCAGCTGCAAACCAGGGAAGACCTTGGTTGAAAACTGAAAGAAGACACTGGAAACATTGACAAAAAGTGTATTGGCAGCTTTGCTCAGCCTCTCCGTGGCTAGCAGGGCCGTAGCAGACATCTGGGTGAGCTTCCTGGGGGCACAGGGTGGGAAGAGCAGCGAGGAGCCGTGCTCGCTGCCCCAGGCTGGCAGGGCTGCCCACGGGCAGGGCACCGGGGCGGCTCGCCGCAGCCCTGCGGGACGTGGCTCCTTTGAAACAGGACATCGCTGTGGCCATCGGCTACAGGAGAGCACCTGTGAGGATCTGAGTCACAGTGCCGGCCATTCCCTCCATAAATAATATTGCTTAAACAAATAGCATCTAGTTCATTGTACTCGTTATGGGAAATATCTTGAATAAGGCAAATACTGAGGTTATCAGAGAGATATGTCTTATCTAAGGCAAATGGCAATTTTTAGGGGGGTCATCACTGTTGACTGATTAAACACGATCCTGATGGGATGTCTGGCATGTACTTATCCATAGAAACGCCTCACTTTTTCTGGGTAGCCTTTGAGAGCAAAACCCTGTCCTGGTCTCTTGCCCAGCTTCTATTTCCCATGCAATTACCTGTTATCTCAAAGCAAATGTACAACAAAGGAGGAGAACCAACAAGAACTTTGCAAAATGGGGTGCTAAACCACAGCTAGGCCTCCAAGGATTACAGCAACACAAATAAGAAGTGTGCGTAGCCAAATGTACTCGCTATCTCACCATCCTGGCAGTTCTCCATCTCCTTTCTACACCAGCTTTTCACCCCACCATGTTGCTGTGTCTAGTTTGAGATGTAACTAACATTAAAGCTAACAAATCTTTCAAGTTACTTTAGCTAAGTCAATGAACAACCATCCTAGGAACAAGCCACGAAACTGCAATCTCTGAGGATGATCTTTTTTTTCCCCTCTTATTTCTCATGACAGGTAAGGAACTGTTCATATCTTTGGAATTATAAATAGGACTGGAAAACCAAGTACTGCACAGGTAAAATAGCAGGATTAAGGATATCTTTAACTACATCATGACCTCAATTTTCTTGCCCCATTGCTAACAATTGCTCTTTGCAGTAGCTGAGCAGTTTGCCGGCATTGAGGACTCCATCAGCATGACTCCCTGAGAGTCAAAATGATGTTACCTCTTTTTGAAAGCTGGAAAAAGGAAAAACTAGGAGATTAAGGTCAAAACTGTCATCGTCCCAATTACTGAGTGCTCAGCTTGAGATTTTTCTGAATGCTCCATGTTTCATAGCATCAAGCCGACTTTGTGGTTTGAACATAAAGATGTTGTACTGGCTGTGAGCACTCAGACATCTGGAAATCTGAAGCCAAGTATTAATCCAGTCCTTGTGCCCTTACATCCCTTCTGAAGCACGGCCAAGTCAATGGGTATCTCCCTCCTCTCTCCCAGTGCACGTGTACACGCACGCTCAGCAGACCCACAAAGGAACAGGAGTATCATGAGCAGAGGGCAAATAATGCAATGATCGCTGATGTCCAGGGACTTCACTTTGGCTCTCCACTTCAGGTGGAAGGCACTTTCTACAACTACTTGCAAGGAGGTTGTAGCAAGGTGGGGGTCGGTCACTTCTCCCAAGTAACAAGCGATAAGACAAGACGAAACAGCCGCAAGTTGTGTCAGGGGAGGTTTAGATTGGATATTAGGAAACATTTCTTCCCCGAAAGGGTTGTCAAGCACTGGAACAGGCTGCCCAGGGAAGTGGTTGAGTTACCACCCCTGGAGGTATTTAAAAGACGTGTAGATGTGGCACTTAGGGACATGGTTTAGTGGTGGACTTGGCAGTTAACAGTTGGACTCGATGATCTTAAAGGTCTTTTCCAACCTAAACGATTCTATGATTCTGTAAAGTGTGGTGGCAATGTGTCCCAGTAAAATAAATGAGTGTCTCATGCTGGGCACCTCGAAAATAAGGAATACACTAAAAAATTGCATGTGAGTGATTTGCCACGCACTTTGTGCAACTTGCACGATGGGAGATGCAGGGGAAGAAACAGTTTCTCCAGCCTGCTGTTCAAACACCCTCCTCGTACCATTTCTTCTCCTCCCTTGTGTAACTCACCACCTGCTTTCTTCAGCGGATACTGAGAAAGCCCCCCGAGTCCCGTGTGCTCCCAGCGAGCCCCGAGCCCCTCCTGGAGTACCAAGCCTGAGAGGCTGGAGGGAGGTGGCATGCAGGACGGGAGGCGAGACTCTCCCACCTTGTCCTACAATCAACTGAGCCTCCAGCCAGCTGGATTCACCTCGTGTCCGGGAGCAGAGGAGAAGGAAATCACCTCTGTCACTGCCACTGGGCAGGGTTCGCCCCTCACGCCCCACTTGGCTGCCCAGCCCCGGGCTGTGGGAGAAACCAGGGAGCACAAGGGACATGGGCACCAGGTTGTCCACCATGGCAGAGGGATACTGGCCGTGTGGGAGATGTCCCAGCTGTGTGCCAAATAAAGCCTTGGCCAGATGGCATGGGGTCTTCACTGAAACCAGTCTCTGAGTTTAGTTAAGCAGATTGTTTTCAATTAAATGGGCATTTTCTAAGGTGATGAGTAATTTGAAGGTGATTTTTGGCTTTGATGTCTTAGCCCATACTGCAGTTGGCTTTTTTAAATCACTGCTTTTTAAAACCTCCTAGGTAAGACTATCCGCAGTTTCTTCCCTGCTTTCAGCACTACCAGTCTTTCGTGGTGCCACATTATTTTTATCTGATTACTCCTAATTTTACTTGTCCCACCTGGTGAGAATCCCCTGGGGTAACAGCCCTTGCATCCTCACCCGTGGCTTTGAAGTAGAAAGGTTCATGATCTGGAAAAGTGGGTAAAGACTTACTGGGAGGAAAAAAGCAGCTCATGCAAGGAAAGCTAGAGATAAGCATTAAAAAAATCTTAAATACCTGCCATTTTACCTTAGTTGAGATTTTCTGCCATGGGTAATTCAACACAGTTTAACATAACATTAGGGACCTGACTCCCATTTCATTTACCTCACTGAAAAAACAGAATAAATCCATTCTATTCAGAGGAACTAAACCATTTTAAAAGGAATTGGAGGTCACCAGTAGGCGTATGAAATCTAAGCAAATTTACATGATGTAGGAGTCCCCAGCTTTTCAGCCACAGTGTAGCTATTAAGTGAACGATCAGCGGTTCATTATATTAGTGTTGGCACGCAGTACAAGGTAGCAGATGACTGGGTAACACATTTCAAACGATCGCTGTGAATCAGATTTAGCTCAAGCTTTCACTGAGGGCTGCTCACCATTATCTCCTGCGGAGATCTTTTCAGGCGTCAGCTTTGGGGGAGCGTGCACCGAAATGCTCTCTCCCTCTAGACTGACAGATGCAGAGAGAGATGGAGCGGGAGGTCGATGATCTGCAGACCTACGCCCAGCAGGACTGGGCTGGGCACTGCCGAGAGCAGCCCCTACGTGGGCCAGCAGAGCTTCAAAGCCCCATTGCAGCATCTCCTCCTACCCAGGGTGGAAACCGCTGCCCATCCCTGCACTCCCAGGACAGTTTGCGCTGGGGCAGGACCAATAAATACATGCTGTTTACATCTCCACGTCTTCACTCTAAATGTCAGGAGGGTTACAGGGTATATTTTGCTTTCGTGCGCAGTGTTCATGAGGTGCATCCCATGTTTGCTGCTCTCGGTTTTGCCCGTGCATGCACTGGTTGTGCGGACACTGCCTTATCTTTATCCCAGCTAAGCTTTTTTATCTGTGCTTGCTGTTTATTGCTTAATACATCCCCATATAGTCATTTGGTGGCTGAACACATGCCTTGTGAAAGGAAGGAAAGAAGTGGAAGGGCACTTCCAGTAGATTTAGAGACTTACTACAGTAACCAGCAGTTCGTGCCAGACATTGTACAGCCAAAGCATTGAATAGGATTTCAAAACCTACTCAAATCCAGAGATTTTAGGCTGATTTTTCTATTATTTCTCTGTCCCTTGTTACTGGCTCAAAATAGCGCTTTTCAGTGTACAGACCCGTACCAGTACTACTCTTCCACATGTGTAAAAGGAAGTCCCCGAGCACAAGCACACAGGTCTCCAGCGGAGATGAGAATTTGCAGCTCTGTGCCTCCTAACAGCTCCCCAGCAGTGGTGGCGGCTGGACCAAGTGCTCTCCTGAACGCTTGGGGAGGAGCAGCGCCCGTGACCCAGCAGTCTGCCACGGAGAAGAACCGCTAATGGCATTTCTTATCTCTTGGCAAAAGCTGCTGGTGACCGCAATTTCCATTTCCACCCATTCCCACCTCCCATTAGACCAATTTGTCTCCTGCAGCAAAGTAGAAGAATAAAATATTTGCAGCGCTGGTATACACGGTCTCCTCGGTGGCCAGTAAAGCCAGTTGTGCAATGCAACTTATTTAGAAGGTCATCGCCATGGTTTAGAGACATTCTGGTGTTTTCTTTGCTTTTTCCTCACTCCTCCCTCTTCATCCTCTGTTTTTTTGCCACCGGGACTGCTGTCTTCTTTTCTGGCTTCCACCACAGGCAGAGATGCCTGCGGTGCCAGCTCTGCCTGGTGTGTCACTCAGCCCGAGCCGATACCCACACAGCTCCTGGAGCAACAACATGCCCTGTCTGGGACTGATGGTCAGGTCACAGTGCCCCGTCCACATCCATGGGAGGACTTGGAAACAGTGTAAATGTTGCTGCATCCAGTATCCAGGTCCCTGGCTCCGGGAACAGGGCTTACAATCCCAAATCAGGCACTTGCCCCCTCCAAACTGCTTTCTGACCCGTCCCAGTTTGCAGACCCTCCCTTCCCAGGAGGTGCCCTGGAAGGAGACGGAGGCCTGCTGGCAGCAGAGTTGAATTGTCTGTGCCACAGATCCACGTCCACGTTGTTTGGTGGTGAAGTCAGTTTCGCCAGCTCAACGGCACCAGCCACCAGATGGGATGGTGAGAGCGTGGGAGCATCAGGGAAGCCTCTGGGGTTACTACTCTTTACGGTGACACTGTGGTTGCTTCCACTGCACCGGACGAGCCCTGGCTGTTGATCCAGCCGTACACTGTGTTTTCTTTACTTGGCAAAGGCTGGGTGCAAAAGATGGCTCTCCTGAGGCAGCCGCACTGCTCCTTGCTTTCCTTCTCCCAGAGGGAGGGCAGGCCGCCGGGATGGGGCCCCCCAAGGTGAGCCACGCCGCAGAGCTGGGGCTTGGAGCCCCTCAAAGGGCAGTGGTGTTTGGATGGAGGAGCTTCATTCAGTCTGCGGTGAAGACAGAGCCTGTTTGCAAACCTGGATTTCAGCAGGGCTCAAAAATCCCAAAGTAAAGACACCCTGTGATTTAAATAGGGCATGTCTTACTTCAATGCTCATTCGGGAAAGAGTTTAGCTCTTGATCCTTCCTTTTTGAGCCAGAAGGGAAGGATCAGTCCCCTCTGTTTTCCTCCTATTGTATAGCACCCCCTGAAAGATCATTAGACCCTTCATGATGTTTAGATATAACGGTAACAGGCACATCATGAACTCCTTTGAAAAATAAATTTGCTTTGACTGTTGTAAGTTAATTGGGGATTTATTTTCTTTAAAGCCCAAAGCCCCACCTCTTCAGTGTCTGGGTTAGTTTGAATAGGACTCCAAGGCCCAATGTTCAACCTGGGCTTTGAATAGGATCCCACAAAGCATTTGCTTCGTTCAGACCCCGAACGCGATGGCGAGTGCCCAACAAGTGAGTCAGTGAGGTTCTGTGAATCTGTTTATCAGACGGCAACAATCATTTGTGGAAATGTCTTTTGTAGCAACAGAAGAGTCTATTTGATGGTAGCACTGACTAATGTAAATGAGGATTAATTAATGTTTTCCTGCAGTGATGTTGGCACTGATAGCGCCTTATTCATGTAATTTAATTTCTATTGACAGGCTGCTAATGGAAATGGATAGCAATGGGCGTCTCTTCCATCAGGCACGCTCTGCCACAAAAATAATTCTCCGAACTGGCAGTTGGACTCGTTCATTGCTGGAAACGTGAGGCAGCAAAAGAGGACGAGTCAGAAATGAGAAACAAAGGGACTTATTGTCTCATTCGTAGCAGTCGTCTCCCAGGTATTTGAACCAGGGTAAATTTGGGGGTTCGGGTTTGGTTTGGGCTCAGCTGCCCCTGAAGTCCAGTTTCCATTCAGCCCCAAATCATGGATGTGTGGCTTCACAGTGGGAAGGAGCATATTTAAAGCGGGCAGGGGGATGTGCAGGCAGCCCCATAGCTCGGGGCTTGGGAGGGGACAGGCTCAGCTCCCGACCTCCACCTCCCTCGCAGCCCAGCACTGCGGGCAGGGGAGCGAGGGCATGGCCGGGAGAGACCAGGGCTGATATGCACTAAATCGGGTCCTTCCCTCCCCACAGGGAAACAAATCCTGCACGTACAGACGCAGCGCAGTCCCCTCTTTGAACAGGTCCCCAGGAAAGCCACCGGTGTTATTCTAAAGCAGTAACCAGAAATGACTGCTGGTGTTCAGGGATGGTTTGAGTCCAGTAAAAGACTCAGGTTGGGACCCCCTTATGAACTGAGAAAAATGGGCCAGTTTTCTTCTTGTGTTCGACTCCACACTTTCCGCAACTGCTCTCCTTAATGTTTTGAAGAGCAGTTGGGGAACTGCCGTTCATCAGAAATCAGGAAAGCAGGAAAGTAGAAAGAAGTAATATCTGGTGAAAAAAACGTATTGCCTCTTACCTAGCTAATTCACGTACAAAATTCGCATACAAGTATTTTTTTCTGTTTGATGTAATTAATTCTGCACATCGCTTACTTCTTGAGCAAAGATAACACTTTCTAAGTGTCCTTTCGTCCATGGGAACTCGCAGTGAATTTCCAAAGGACCATGATTTTATCCTGTACTGAGGAAGTCCCGCACAAGGCTGATTGAAAGGTCCTCCATGTGAGTGGGGAATTACCACCCCATCAGAGCCTGACACATGCCATCGCCCCTCTCCTTGCAGAACTGAATGGCAGAAAACCATCTTTCAACATCTCTGTATCTTCAAGCACCACCAAATGTCTGACACTGAAGAAATTTTACCTGTTGAAGATCTTTCATATAGTGACCCTGCAATAGTCAAGGCCATGTCATACTCCCGCTCATATGACAGCCCGTAGAAAAATACTTTGAAATGTGAAATGTGCCTGGTCATAATAAGTGGGAAGGCTGGGACAAGAGGAACATACCAACCTGCCACAACCGACCTGGAAACAAGGCACAGCAGCACCTCTCTGAGAGGCAGGAGCAGCCCAAGTAAGAGCCCTGTGGCCAGTAGCTGCCCCATAACTCTGCTTGTCCCCACACGTAAGGGCCTGCAGCTTTCCCTCTAATCTGATCACCCGTTTACATGCTTACCATTAGCATTTGCTTAATCCTCATACCTTCACTGAACTCCATCCTTGTCCTTTCAAAGGCAGAGCAATAACCTGTCCCCTCCGGGTATGCTGCTGCTGCTATCCCCATTCTCTAACCAAACTGGAGGCTCTAATTTGACGCTTCTGCTGTGCTCTGCCCTGATTGCAGCAACAATGAGGAGAGTTCAGCACCTCGGAAAATGAAATCTTTGCCATCTAAAGTCAAGCACCCAGAACGAGAGGATACTGAAGTCGCGAGGGGCTGTGATGTCCAAGCGGACCGCAATGCTGCCCCACACATCAAGGTGTGGGTCTGGGTGAGATGAGCTGTGCTCAGAGCCGTGCCCTGCGTGGTGGCAGCAAAGCTGTGGTGGCCCAGCCTGCACGAGCCCCCCGAAGATCCTGGTGTCTGAAACCATTGCTGCTGCAGCAATTCATTCCCCACTGCCTTCTGGGGTATCTCCTTGCTGCTGTGAGCAGGGATGAGCCCAGCTGTGGGGACCAGACCCCCTGGTTCCCACCATGGGCACATTCAGACGAGGAGCCAAACCCACCGGCAGTCCCCCAGGAGGGCGCCCGCACCTGGCTGGGATACGGAGGCATTCTCCATCCCTTCTCCCACTGATGCTCAATCAGAAATAACTGAGGCTCTCATTAGCCAGGAGATGAGGGGTGGAAACAGGTCCCCAGCCTCGTGCTCAGGGCACCCCTAAGGAAAGCACTCTGCATTTAAAATTAATCAGATGCTGAAAGAGTTAGGGGAACAGGGACAAGAGCACAGGGCCTTCCTCTCCCTGCCATTAGGCAAGGCCAGGGTTGTATGGAGATATAATGACCCTCATCAGACAAGCTCACATGGTTAGAGAAAACACACAGGTTTCCAGGTCTAAAAGCCCTTCTTTGGGCTTGAAAGAGAAGCAGCAATTCCAGTCTAGGGATATCTGCACACTATTTCTTGAGTTTAATTTTGTTAATTACTTCAGGTAAGTGAAAAGAAGGGTTAGCACCTGCACAGAAGAGAGGACTATTAGCAAAGCGATAAGGTTAGGAAAAAAAAAAGAGCAAGAATTACTGCCTAAGGAAGGGAGAGAGGTTAATTCAAGGTAAGACCTGAGGTAAAGTGTTAATAAAAGCCTGTGGAGTCCTTGGGGTTTTGCAGTCAGCAGAGCTGTGGAGTCTGGTTTCCAGGCTCACCTTTGTCACGGGGGTATTCCTCTCCTTTGTCCTCCTTTCCTACAAGCACCTGCCTGCAGAACGTCCTAAGCATCTCATCTGTGACCAGACAGCTATGGCGCTCCCCTAAAAGGTGAAGGGAATGGGGCTTGGACCTGTCCCCTCTTACAGAAGTGCTCTAATTAGGTGATGGCATGAAAAGTGACTCCAGCCCACCTCCCTTCCCCGTCCTGCCTAGGGCAGGGCGCTGAGCAGCACCCCTGGCCCCTCTTAATGGGGATGCCAGAGGGGGGTTATGCAGTATGGCTTCTCTTTCCTTTTTCGGTGCCTTACAGCCATGCGCGGCGGCTGCTGCCTGGATCGGGCCCCTCATTGCCAACAACATCCTAAACTCGGCGGGGCTCGGGCAGCGAGTAGGCAGGGGCAGCCTGCCCTACGGAAAGCAAGGAGGAATTCCCACCCAGTCTGCGGGTTTGTAGAGGATGTGAGGGAGAGCAGGCAACGCGTCTGGGTGCCGGACAGACACTGCAGCTGTGTGCCACAGATGCTCGATGCTCCCAGTTTGTGCTCTGGACATGCCTGCATGTGCCCCTTCTCCGGGAATTTGGCTGTGCTGGGGACTTACTAGCTGATTTTACAGGGCTGCCCCAAGGCTTTGCTGCCAAGGTGCATGCACGGACAGTTTGCACCCAGTGTGCAGCACCCATGGGACACCACAGCTTGGAGAGCTGGGCATTGACCCGCTCCCGCCTGGGGCAGCAATGGGTGCCCAGCTGCACCCCCATGCTGGTCTTGAAAGCTGTCGCCTGACAGGCACTGTTAAGGAGGCTGACCAACTTTAGGTAGGGCAGAAGAGGGTTTTGCATCGCAAATTTGACCTTGAAAGCTTCTTCCTATACCTGTTTTTATCCCCTATATCCTTTGCTGAACATAGCTTACAGCATCCCTGCACCAGGTTATGGCCCACTGGAAGCGTGGGGTTGCACAGAGGCTGGCAGATGCCAGATTGCTGGAACTGAAACAGTTGCACAGATGATGGGAGGTGCTTTGTGAAAATCACTTTTGCACTGTTAACGGGATTCTGCATTTTGGGTATTGACAAGCATCTTAAAAACTACTTCCATACATTTGATCCCTGGGAAGCTGAGCACTGAGCTTCTACATGCATGCCTGCTTATTTTCTGCTGGGATACCAATACTTCCCCCCCATGCATTTGCTGCTTGCTAAGCCCGTGAACTGGCCTGCGTGAACATGGTCGCTTTAGATCATCTGTCGAGGAGATGTGACCGGCAGGACTCACTTTCTGCTGGATCCATCAAGACCGCCTAGCAGTGTCTGATGAGCATGCTTGCTGATCTTCTGATAATAATAGCGTGTCACCCTACATCTTCAACGCTCCTACCCCACGCAGGTTTTCCATATCTGTTTCATTTACAGAGCACAGTAATTATCTGTTTTACAGGTGAAGATACTAGCGGCAGCCCGGCATTGTTCAGCTCACGGTGTTTTACCGCAGGTTGTAGTCTACTCTCGCAGCCTGAGAGGTAAACAAACAGCCTATTTAATAAGTACCAAATTCTGTCAATGCCGGTAGTTGCTATGGTGAGAATTCCCGGCACGGTGCTGCAGCCCTTGGTCACTCCAAGCAGACAAACGTGGGCGTTTCGGATCACAACACTCTGTTTATCGAGGTAGGTCTGAAACGCATCGGAGGGCAGGGGCGGAGGTTGCTGGAACAGGGAGCCTGCTAAGGAAACCACCAGAAACAAACCCTCGCGGATGGGAAGATTTAGGAATAATCAGAAAACCAGCTCAGGTCGGCAGCACCAGACTCAGCGCTGGCTGAGAGCTGTTCAGTTTCTGTTGTGTTGGTATTTTTCAGGGCAACCCAGAGCGTGCAGGGATCCAGAGCACAAAATCCTTTGGCACAGCAGCCAGCAAAAGCACCACCGAGCAGCTGCAGATGGAGAAATATCTGCTCTTTCAGCCCTCGGAGAAGGCTGTGCAGAGAGATGAGAAGGCTGATAGCACGTTGCTCGATCTGCCTGCTGCATCCTCGCTGCGCGAGGAAGATTGCAGGCTCCAGGGCTGTCAAACCATCAACTTTCACTTGGTTTGACAACAAACTCGCTTCACATATATGGTTACATTTAAAGAAAATAAGAGGAGGAAAAAAAGAAAGCTGTTGGAGCAAGTAATGTCCACAGATGCTTCCTAGAAGTAGAACGTTATTTTGCGATCTGGCACCAACATTTTAGCAGCCTATAAAAGGTAAAGTTGGTACTACAGCCAGCCATTTGTACTGTACAAATAAGAGCTGTGAATATATTCTGGAAGTAATGTCAAAGAGGACCAGATGGGAAATGAGCAGCATTCATTCTAATTTAACAAAGACAGCTAACCCAGAATATGCATTAACATGTAGTATTTTTCATCTGCCTCCATTCAGAACAGATTCTCGGTATCATTTCCAAGCAAAGGAAATTGAAGGAATACTTACTCCTTGGTGAATTACTGTTCTCTCATAATTGGAAAAGTTTGGCATCCGACGCTAGGTGTAATATGTTTTGCCTGGAAATGTATGCAAGGACACAATACACCCACAAACCCCTGCGTTTGGGCGTGCAGCCAGCTCCGTGTGTTTTGGTCCATGCTGGATGGATCCAGGGTTTCGGAGGCCCCGGGCACGGCGCTGCCCTGCGTGGCAGCGAGGGGAGGCTGCGCCAGCCCTGCGCTGGGTCTGACGCAGGGGCCGGGGGTCTCTCCCCAGATGGGGGTCAGTTTGCACGTGAAAGTAAGAGCAGGTCCGACTCCCTGTTTCCGTGCATACACACGTCACGGCTTGTGCACAACAGACGCTTTGGACACACGCTTTGAGGGCTAAAACCAAATTCGGAGGCTACCAAATCTTAGATGTACATTTTTAAAATATAAACTCATTTTTTGGCTCTTCCAGGACTGCATCGAGTAGGGTGAGCCTGTTTGAGGGGAGGGATCCCAGAGTACAATAAACTGCGGGATTTCTTCATGTTTTTAGTAGAACCTCTGATCCTATTTTTAAACAAAGCACCATTTCCATTCCCTCTCTTTTTTTTTTTCTTAAATATTTAGAAGGGATTAACTACAGAAAACAAGCCACATCCTGAGCATTTTTTCCAGCTTGAATTCAATCTTTTTATTCAAAATAGTTCATTACTGGAATCTCTCCCCACTTCCAGGCTTCTTCGTGTAACATTTCTTTTTTTGAAGTCCAGAACTGCCGCAGTTCCCCCCAAACCTCCCATCCCGCCACACTACAAAGCCAAAGTTTTATAACATTCTGCTCAGTGGAGCTCTGTATTTAAAACATACCATTAATTTACGATAGCAGCACAACTTCAACACATGGTTAACGAACAGTTATCAGCTCCATTCCAGAGCACTCTTCCGTCGTCCGGGAGAAATGCACCGACACAACCTGTGCCGGGTCCCGGAGCTTTTTCTCTGCCACTCAGCAGGGTTTTCTCAGTTTGTTACGCAGCTCCCGGGCCAAATCCTGCCCAGTGAGGGGCCCTTCCTGAGCCAAACTCAGGGCGCCCGGCTGCAGAGCCTCTCTCCATAACAGCAAACTGAGGGAAAGCCTGAAAACCAGTTGAGGTCAGACCGGATCACCATCGAGTTTCCATCTGACCTTGAAAAAACTGATCAAAATGCACAGCTCTGACTGTGAGTTGACACTGTACACAAAATGCTTTTTGTATGACTGAAAACCATCTGGTTTAATGGATCCCTTCAGTCCCTTAGCTTTTTCTACGCAGAATCACATTTGGAGCAGCTACGTGTAACTCCTGGCCAGTGATCTGTGTCTGCAGGGCACAAATCCTCTTTCTATCTCTCTCTCTCTCTCGATAACACCTACAATTCATCCAGCTGGTATGTGAAGAAGCCACTTTCAGAAGCAGAATGGGATCTCCAACTTCCCAGGCGAAGGCTCTGCCCTTGATCCCAGGGACAGCTGTGCTAGCCCGGCTCCGCGGGGGACCCGGCGCACCGGGGGCAGACCAAATCCGGCAGCAGCCCCCGGCTAAGGTCTGCAGCCAGCGCCAGATCCGTCCCGGCAAACTCACCCAGATCCCCGCTCCCCCCAGCTCTGCGATTCTGCCCCGTAGGTCCCTGGGCTGCTCCTTACGGGGTCACTGCACTAACATGTATGTGCTGTGTAATTCTCCGTGAATAAGATACGGTGGAGCCTGCTGAAAGCGGTGGCAGCCTGTTTCGCTACCTGCTTCGTCGCTGCTTCGTGTGCTAAGCAGTTAGGTGCAAAACTGGCTATCGGTGAGTGAAGTGAGGCACGCACGTTGAGCCTTGCTTGTTCATGGCTTTGAGAGTTTATAACGCAATACTGAACAACATGAGACTGCTGCTGTGTGAATATGCTAGGGATCATCATGGCCAGGAACAAAAATGCAGGCTGGAAAAAATCTTAACCTGCAATTATGTGCAGTATAGCGCACCAAATCCTCTACGCCCCACAACTTTTTTTTTCCATGCTTTCAGCCTCTGCAAAGCTAAGGTGCAGGTTGTGTCCTATTCATTAGGGCTGGAGTAATGACTTACAACGGCTCCTGAAATCACTACCCTTTCTGGCTAGGGCAAAGCAAGCAGCATGAATCTTTATAGGCAAGAAAGACTAATAATCTCTTTCCCTTCTCTCTTCCTCTAAAATCCTCCCTCACCCCTCCTCTCCCGGAACAAAGACACTTTTTAAAAGGCTTTTAAATAATCTCATGTTCCTTAACAAAATTACAGCAGTAGTTTCCTCCTTTAATAGCACTACTCTTCTTAGTAATCTTGTTTTAGCTACAGTTTTTGATGGAGAGTGCTGGTAGATGAATCATCTGTCGCCCCTCTTGGTTATTTTGCCTGGCTCCAGGAAGAAGGAATTCTGTTTTGGAGCAAGGTCTCTGGTTCAGAAGAGGAAGCTCTCATTTATGTCTGCTTTTAACTAGGAGTGATAAAAATTTTATTTGAATGGTTAATCAGGGCATAAACAGATGAATTGTGAATGTGACTCTGATCCGGCACAATGGATGGCACGGTCCTGGCTCTGAGTCACTTATCTCAAATGAATTGAGCTGTCTTCTGCAAGCTAGAGGTCTGCTCCTGCACATCGCCTTCTTACAGAAAGCGCTGGAAGGCACTGGCTGAAAGAAAGGTCAAAGCCTGACCAAGATCCAAGTGTTAATGGAGACAGGGGGCACAAGTATTTCAGTTCAAGAGCTCTGATGTGGATGATCACTTCTCTAACAACCTCAGCTATACAGAAGGCCAAAGAGAGAATTTTTTAGAAAGAGTTACGATTTTATTTATTAAAATATAAGGGGCTGGAGGTGCCAGTGAGGGAGAAGAAAGATTGCATTGAACACGCACATCAAATCAAATTATGCATCAAGCAGCAATTCAAATAAATGCATTAGTAACTGGAAAAAGTCTATAGGAATGTCGTAGCTATTGGTCATCTTTTTTTTTTGTTAATCAGTGTCACTATGTAAGCGCATTACTGGACCTTTGCGCTGGAAGAGCTTCTCTTGTGCATCTCTGCTGCTGAGGCTGCACTGGCATGATGCTCACAGCGGGACATCACCAGTGTGGTGTTCAGCAGCACCACGTACAGATCTGCGTTTCCTTAGGTCTGACTGCTTTACTTCCAAGCACATTGTGTCACAGTGGTCCCTACGTGACAGAGGACCCTAATAAAAAGCAATCCCTCCTCCTCCAGCGTTGGGTAGGTTTTCCAGGTGACCAGAAATAGTGGTCAGTATCAGCCGAGGATGCTGCCATGGGAGAGCCTCGTATCAGTGAGGAATGCATGAACCCTACTCCACTGATGGCAAGGAGGATCCTTTCAAAAAAAGATGATGGAATAATAGCTTTAAACACCTCATATTTTTCTTCTGTCTGACAACAACAGCTCCTGCTCTGCCAAGTGATCCAGACACAGGAGAGGAATGTCAGGTCTCCCTCCTCTGACAGCAGATTATCCAAGATGTAAGTGGCTTAATCTGAATCCAGATTGGATTTCAATTAGGTAAACTTCTAACTGCATCTTGGATAATTTCCCTATGAATTTCCCATGGGAATCAGAGATCTGATAAATTGGCAGTTGGTTAGAACCAACACATCCAGAATGGGTTTTCTTAACATTGGTCAGATCAGTTCACGTATGAAAGGAGGGAGGGAAAATTCCTTCCATGAATAAAGCACTAGCTATTTTGGTCACGAGTGGCATCAGCTACTTATAACTCTTTTCCTGGAAATGGCTGTGCAGGTGGTACCATCAGAAAGGTTTTGACTTGCTTGAACTTGGATGGATGTTCCAAGAAAAAGAACGGGTGATCAGAGCTAGCATTCAATTCACAAAGCAGGAAGAGCATCTCTGTGCCCTCACCTGCTGAATTAATGCAACCAGGATCTACAAGGACTAGTTTCAAAAGTGAACAGGTAAATACAAGCATCAAGTACTTGGGTAGAGGTGTATAAACTAGGGGAATACCATTACTCGTAAGAAAATCATTGGAGAGATGCTGAAGAGGATGATGGATCACCTGATGAAATAATACAAACAGCATAAGGAATAAATAAGAGATTAAAACCTTGATACATAATCAAAATGAGAACTGAATTTGACTCTAACTAAAGAGAAGGAACTGCTTATAACATGCAAGAGGAATGCAGTTTGGGTGAGAATGACCATGAAACAACAGAGTTCATGAGTCGTAGGAAAGGAAGGAAGGAGAACAGCAAAATAAATACAATGGACTTCCAGAAACCATATTTCAAAAACCTCATAGAACTGATAATCATGAGAAACAAGTCTCAGAGAAAAGAGAATTCAGGAAAGTTGGCAGCACCTTAAAGAAACAATGGTAAGGACACCAATTCAAACAATCCCAGCAAAGAAGGGAAAGCAACTGTTGTAAGAGACGATGATTTGCTTAAATCATGACCACTTCATTGACCTCTAATGCAAGAAAAAAGTGCATTCAGAAAATGGAAGAGAGATTCACTTGCATGTGAATTTAAATGCATAGGCTGAAGATGTAGGGTCCAAACCAGAAAAGTCAAGATGTAAAAAGAAATACGACCAACGGGATCAACGGGACATTAAGAAAACATAAAATACATCAGCAGGGACATGAAGGCCATGGAAGAACTACTCAACAGGGAAGGAAAGCTAGCAATGCATGATGTGAAGACAGTGGAAGTACTTGTCTTTTTTACTTCAGCTTTCAGTAAAAAGACCACTCACACACAATCAGTGCCACAGATGACAGAGAAAGAACTCAGTCTAGAAGGAAGAAAGAATAAGTGAAGAGTACTTAGCTGGATTAAATATTGTGCGCTTGGGCTGCTTGTTGAAGCAATCTCACGGCTGTTAGCAGCTCTCTGAGACCCCACAGAGAACCAGCAAGGCGTCAGAAGACTGGAACAAAGACAGACATGTTCTATAAACATCTGGAAAATAACAAGGAAGAGAGTAACAGCTAACACAAATTTGTTAAATCACCCAGATATTCTTCCTATCACTGGGGCAGCAGAGTACGCAAGAACTAGTAGATGCAACAAACCTATCCTTTATTACGGATATTGACACTCGCATCGCATTCTCATAACCAGAAAACATGATCTAAAGCTCCAAGGGTAAAAAGCTGCTCAGTGGAGGACAAACCATACTGAAGTCAACAACATCGTGCTGTTGCCAAGAAAGAAAGAAAAAAAAGGAACATTAAAGCAAGCATCATGCTTGCGCGTATAGCCAGGAGTGACTTCTGCCTGGTCTGTGACATATTCCTCCCACTTCATCCAGTGCTGCTAAGATCTCACTGGAACTCTGTGTCCAGTTTGGGGCACTGGATTTTAAGAAAATTGAGGAACAATGGCAGAGAGACTACAGTAGGACCACAAGAATGATCAAGGGTCTAGAAAATATGGTCTACAATCATATAAGACCAGAAAAATACTTTATTTTTTTTCATTGTAAAGAAGAGACATCGGAGGGAGGCACAACCATAGTCTTCAAATACATAAAGGGAAGCAGCAGAGAGGAAGGGAATATGCTGTGTTCCACGTCTGTTGCAAATAGGTCAAGAAGTGGGATCAAAGTGCAGCAATACAGTAGCACACATTTTCTGAGCGTTAACCGCTAGAACAGGTTATCACAGCGATAAAATTTCTATCTGGGGATGTTTTTAAGAAGAGGTCGGATACCCATCTGTTATGCAAGAAGCAGGCACTGTTTGTCCTTCCTTGTGGAATGGGATAAACTAGATAATCTCTGGATATCCCTTCTGACCGTACTTTCTGTGATTCGTGCAACAGGAAAGTCGTAAGTAGAGGTTTCTTTGAGGATGACTGTAATGAACCTTAAGAGCAAAGGCCAGTTGTGGATAGTGGACACAGCATGGTTCAGTCAGTTTTGAGAAGACTTCTCAGATGGGTTGTCTTCTGAAAACCCACAAAGAAGATAAGCCCCTAGGAGAGCAAGAACTTCACTCTTAAGGGAGTGGATTGAGTCTCAGAAGTCAGATCAGCTGAGGTGGTTTTACTAATTTTTTTTCCAAGTGTCTAGTTAACACCTCCACCCTCACCCCAAGTGTTAACATTTTAGGCAGGGCTTTGAAACATGGGACGTGATCAGTTGGGAGGAACTCTCAAAGACTCTGTTCTGTAGATCTCCTTCATTTTATTAATATTGCTGGCCTTTAGTACCAAGTTGTACAAACTGAGACCAACTGACTTCTTGGGCCAGACTCAGGATATGCTTCTCTGGCAGAAGACCAGGCCCCAAAAGCAGAAAGCATGCCAGGCAGCAAAGTTGAAACAGTAGGAAACCACCTTCTTTCTGCTCTGGAGCCCACAGAGACCAGCGCCAGCTCAGAGCTGGGCAACCACTGAAATAGGAAAGGGTGGTGCCAAGATTGCAGCTTCTTTCCTGGCACAACTTCTATCAAGCATAACTTTACTTTCCTAGTAGCAGTTGGGAAGGAAGATGAATATAAGCACTACCTTATACCTTCTCCACTTGGTCTTCTCTTGGGCTGTACTAGCAGCTCAATCCTAAGAGAAACCACTCCCAGGTCTTATACTGGAAGATATTTAAAAACAACATCCTTACAGTTCAAGTCTGCTTTGCTTCCATGAAGAGCACACATATGCATGTATACACTCATTAAAGACATTACATGAGCCATACAAATCCAACAGGACTCTTCAGTCAAAGTCAAGGGAGAAGACATGTCTTTATTCTGCCAAGTCCACAGCAAAGCTCAAAATACCTTGCTCCAGCCAAGTTCCACAAAGAAGAAGAGGGAAAGAAAAATCCTTCTCCTCTAGTTACCCTCTAGCCCTCTTCCTGAGCAATCTTCTCCATTCATATACTTAGCCCCGGCCCACAAGGCTTCTCATGGAGGAGGAAGGAGAGAAATTAATTCTTCACAGCTGGTTCTGTCCTGCAATGCCTTGCTTTCAGGACAGGCAGCTGTAGCCTTTCTGGCCAGAAAGGGAGGGTTAACTCCTACCCTGCCAAGTTTCAGATGGACAACATCCAAAATGATCTTCTTGCCTTTAACTTTCCCAAGCGGACACATTCTGGCCTGGGTAAATGAGATATACGTCCATATCCATATCCACACACGTACTGACAAATGACATCCCTATACCTCTGCCATCTCTAAGGCAAGTGGATAAACCTTGCCCTTTCCTAGCTGCTATGATCCTCCAGGGAGATTTTATGCAAATGATTTAATGAGCATACTTGCAAAGGATTTGCATACAGGCATAAAGTTAGCACAAGCACACAGCCAGAGCACAAAAGCAAAAATCCTGGCCCAGAGGGCTGGGAACGAGGAGGTGCGGGATGCCGGCACTCCACCCTGCCTGAGACTGGCGGTGAGCGCGTCCCTCCCCTGCCAGAGGGACCGATGTTCTCCAGTCGCATCCCTTGTGCAGGATGAGTAACTGCTGACTGCAAGCTCAAACCCCAGTTAAAGTCAAGCATGAGTTTCCTCAGCTCTATTTCCACCCCTCTCTCATGCACAGCCCCCGGTTCCCACTTGCTACCATCAGCAGGGGTTACCAGAGAAAGGAGAAGGAGCAGCAACAGGAGGAAGCGAGGGAGCAGCAATGGGAGGGTATTTATGGGTTTTTTATGTGGTTCTTGATAGCCCTTGTTTCGGTGAGGAGGGAGTGAAAGAAGGGCACCTCAAAGCTCACGCTCGGCTTGGGGAAATGTATATCGAGTTCCCCTGAGCAGCAGGCAGGCGTCTGCCTGCGCGGGACTGCACGGACGGCCCCGCAACTCAACGCGAAGGCACAGGGACCCTTCTCTGGGGAAGGTGAGGGGAGGATGACCCCGCAGCGGGGAAGGAAAGGTCCCGGCCTCGCCCACTGGGGAAGGACGGCTGCCGGCGCAGGGCGCAGCCAGATGCAGGACGGCCGGGAAAGGCGGCGGGTTGGGCGACAGCAGGCTGGGCTGCAGGTGTGGGTGTAAGAGGAGACACGTTACACTTGGCAGCCGGGGCCTCGAGCAGGCCTTGGAGAGCGCAGCTGATTGGGAATGAGTTATGGAGCCGGCCGCCTCCAGCGTGCTTGCTCAGAGCCGGGGAAGCCCGGTCCCGTGGGCTGTCCTGCGGCAGGGGCCTGGAGCCCGGGAAATGCTGGAGCAAGAGGGGGGCAATTCCTGCCACCGCACTCCGGGACACAGAAGAGTTCGGTGGCCTGTTGGAAGTGATCAAGGCACCCCAAGGGCTGCGCAGGACCTTTTGCTTTTCGTCTTACCTAACTTCATCGCCCCAAAAATGCTCGTGGGAGGCAGCCCCGGTGGGAAGGCAGGGACTGTGTGGAGGCTGGACTGTCCCTCTTCAGGGCTGGTCCTGCAGGGCCGGTCTGATGCAGGTTGTCCAAGCTGCAAGGAACGGCTCCTCTTAGCCTTGCTCAGCATTCACCTCCAGATCTGGCCACCGGGCTTTTTTAAAAGCTCAGAGTTCATATGTTAAGAAATATTTTTGCTGCGTTTCCTGAAAACCATCACTATCTGTGCGGAACTATAATGAAACAATTTTCCATACCTGAAGAAGAATAGAGTGAAAGTCCACGGCGCTTGAAAAATAATAACTACAGCGAGAGAACTAAGGAGTTCAGGCTGAAAACAGGGCTGCAGCACCAAGAAGAGTAAAATGAAAATTTCCTAGAGCAGAGAGAATGCCTGGAAATAGCTGCACCTCCCCTCTCTGCTCCTGTGAAGTGAGGTTACAGTGAGAAAAGGCATTTTAAAATGGCACCAGAGTTTTTGAGTACTGTAGAATATTTATAAAGGCAAAACCAAAGCACAAAAAGAGCATGCAGTGTGCCCAAGGTAACAAAGAAATTCTGTGATGCAGCAGGTAACCGAGCTTGGCTCTGTAGAGACTGAGCATATGCTGTAACTACTGGATCATCTTTCTTCTCTATTATATTTGCTTAGCTTGGTGATAAAAATACATGTCTTCCTCCACAGGCACACTGACCGCATAATGCTGAACGTAGATTATGAGGTTTTATGTTTGTTTATGACGATACATGCAAACAAAATACCTGTCTTGCAAAATATTTTGGCTGCCATCCACCACAAAATAATCATTAGGCAGAAAGCTAGTCTAAGAAACTCCTTCCCTTCAGCCACCAGAAAAAGTAATTAAAAGCTAAAGAGCATTTGCCCGTTCATTTGGAAACCAGCAAGCAGCTCAGCTGGGCAAGGGTAAGGGCCCAGCAGTTTCTGATTAGCAAAATGTAGTGACTTTAAAAAAACACCTCGAACCAACATACTGTCCCTCCCTCGGTTCCCCTGCTTTCCCTTTGCCTCCTTCTAAAGGTGGTTATAGTAGAGGTTATCTTAACCAAAAAAATGCTTGAATGCAGTTATGTTGGGAGGCACAGTTTCAAAGGGAGGACACAAAATAATTAAAAGCAATATTCACTGCTCCACTTCAGAGAGCTGCTGTTTGAGCTCTGGAGGGATGAGAGGGAAAGTAGGGGATGCTTCCCGGAGAGCAAGTCAGGTGAATCAGGACAGCAGAGGGGTAGGCTCAGGACAGTGGGGAGGTAGGAAACCGGAGCAGATTGTGGCGAGTGGGAGACGTGGGTGGGGAAGGAGAAGCAGGTCCGTAGGTGGGGAAGCAGGAAAGCAAGGGGAGCGGGGCGGACAAGAGGATTTTGGAGAGCGGCTAGCCAGCTGGCACGCATATAGCAGCTGCTGCTGTGTCAGCCTAGGAGAGTAGCTGCAGCTGCACGCTGGCCATGAATAGCAGAGGAGCAGCGTGCCGGCTGGCTGCTGGAGGGACGGGAGGCAGCCGGGGCGCTGAAAAGGCAGGGGGAGGCTCTGTGAAAGGTTTTCCGCGCAGGGGAACATGACAGCCCTTTGATTTCTGAGCTGTTTGTTCTCCAATTGTCCACACCGGTGGATGATCCGTACTAAAGAGTTAAAATGGGGAGAGGGGGGAGGGAGAGAAACAGAAGGAAAACTTAGGTCCTAAATGCAGATCTGGGCTTTGATAGCGTATCCATAGCATGCAGTTGTCTGGATATATAGCTTTCATAGTTGTCAGCAGGGATCAAAATCACAGGGTGCTTAAACTAAAGGAGAAATCTCTGCTCGGTTACTCTCATAGTTGCTTGAGCCACCACTGGAGGAGGACATGATCCCTCCACTTTGGCCATCTGCTCTGTGTACTGCACATGTCACTGAGAGCACTCTATAAGTGATCCTCTGTGAACTCCTACAGGGCTGTGGGCACACGCACCCTTTGTGGTTCTACATGAGTGTGGGTGCACACATCCCATGTGCTCCTCCACAGCCACGGGTGCACGCACCACGTGTGCTCCTCCACAGCTGTGGGTGCACGCACGCTGTGCACTCCTCTGGGGCTGTGGGTGCTCCCACCTTCTGTGTTCCTCTACAGCCACGGGTGCCTCACCCCATATGCTCCTCCACAGCTGTGGGTGCATGCACCATGCACGCTCTTCCACAGCTGTGGATGATCCCACCCCATGTTCTCCTCCACAGTTACATTTGCATGCACCATGTGTGCTCCTACATGGCTGTGGGCATTCCCAACCAGCACAAGCCTCCATGATTGTGAGTGCATACATCATGTGTACTCCTCCACAGCTGTGGGTGATCCCACCCTGTGCGCTCCTCCACAGCTGTGGGTGATCCCACCCTGTGCGCTCCTCCACAGCTGTGGGTGCATGAACTATGCATGCTCCTACATTGCTGGGGTGCTTCCACCCCAAGCACTTCTCCTTGACTGCGTGAGCTTGCGCTATGTGTGCTCTTCATGCCTGTGCGTGCACACACCCTGTGTAGTTCTCCACAAGCGTGGATGCACATACCCCACGTGGTCCTCCACGGCCAGGGGTGCACCCACCCAACGCACTCCTCCACTGCCGTGCGTGCACATACCCCATAGTTGTTCCTCCAACACTGGGAGCACGCACCCTGCATGCTCCTCTGTGGCGGTGCGTGTGCGCACCCCACCCACTTACACGCGAGTGTGGGCACACGCACCCCAAGTGATCCTCCGCGGCTGCAGGCGGTCCCACCCCGCATGGGTGCACGTCCCCCACTCGTGCTCCTCCACGCCCGCGGGCGCTCCCGCGTCTTCCCCCACCACCTGGGGCTGGCAGACCCTCGCTGCCGGCGGAGCCAGGCAATGCAGAGCAAGGCAAGGCCAGGGCGGGGGCTGCCGCTGCCGCCCGCCGCCCTTTAAGAGCCGCGGCGGGAGCGGCGCTGGCCCCACCCGCCGGCCGCGGGGCCGGGCCGTCCCCCTCATTAATATGAAGGCGGCGGCAGCGGCGGCGAATGGGTAATGAAGCTGTCACTCCGGCACCTACTTGTTGGGTGTCCGCGGAGCCGAGGCGCACAGAGGGCGAGCGGAGCCCGCGGGAGGGGAGCGGCGGCGGAGCGCTCCGGGCGGCCCCGCCGGCAGCCCATGCCCTGCGCCCCCCGGCGCGCTGCGGGCGGCTCCCCCGCCGCCCATGCCGCGAGCGGCCGCCGGTCCGTGGCCGGTGGGCTCGGCGGGCTCCTCTGAGGCGGCCGCGCGGAGCAGCAGGCATGCGGGGCGCCGGCCGGCGGAGCCGGGCCCCCCGCGCCGCCGCGCTCGGCCTGGCGCTGCTCCTCGCCTCCTGCGTGCAGGTAGGGGGAAGCGGGGAGCTCCGCTCCCGGCCGCGGGGAGCCGCCGGCGGCGCGCCTCCCTCCTCCCCGCTCCCTTTCCACCTTGCGCGTATCTTACAGAGATAATTTTTAAAATGTATATATATGTGCTGCCGCGGCGGGGTTAAACCCGCAGCCGGCGAAAGTTGGAGGGGGGAACGGCGGAGCGCCTCGCTGCAGCCCCGCGCTCCCGGCGCTGCCCCCGGCCGCGGTAGTAACGAGCTTCTCTCCCCTTTGATTTTTATTTTTAGGTGTCCCGGTCCACGGGCTATTTCGAGCTGCAGCTTAACTCGGTGCGGAATGTAAACGGCGAGTTGTTCAATGGGGAATGCTGCGATGGCATGAAAAGCCCCCAGAACCTGGACTGTACCCGGGACGAGTGCGACACTTACGTGAAAGTCTGCCTCAAGGAATATCAGGCCAAGATCACTCCGGTCGGACCCTGCAACTACGGATTCGGATCTACCCCCGTTCTCGGTGGAAATATTTTCTATTTGAACAGCAACAAATACTCCCATCAAGGCAGAACCCCCGAGACGGGCAGGATTGTTATTCCCTTTCAGTTTGCGTGGCCGGTAGGTTGATGATCGCGCTGTTGTATCGCCCCTTTTTTTTTTTTCTTTTTTTTTGTTGGTTCCCCCCCACCCCGGTCGGTTCTGCAGCGCCTGCCCGCTCCCCCGTTAGAAAGCCGGGCGAGCTGCCGGTGCGCTGCCCGGGCGGGGCCGGCCGCCTCCCGGGGCTGCGGGGCACGGCCGGCGGAGAGGGGTGTGGGGAGGTGTGTGCTGCCCTCGCCCCGCGGAGGGGCGCGGGGGCCGCGACAGCCTCGCACGGGGCGGCGGGGTGCTGGCGGGGACGGCCCGGGGGTGCCGGGGAGCGGCTGCGGAATGGCCGGCGGCTGCGGACTGACCGCGTGACGGGCTCCTGCACAGGCTGCAGGTGCGACTCGCGGCGGCTTGTGCGCGAAAAACTGGGGGGAAAAAAATAAAAAAAAAAAAGAAAAATAATAACGAAAAACCCCACCCCAAACCGAAGCCCGACGGCAGCCGCGCACCCCGGGGCCGCGCAGCCCCCGCGGCTCCGCGCAGCGCGGGGCTGCCCCCGGCAGGGGGCGCTGCCGGGCGGCGCGCGGCGCAGGTGGGGGCGCGGCGCGGGGCGCGTGCCGCGGCTCGCGAAGGGCGCGAGCTACCGCCCCTCCTGGGGCGCGGGCGGGGCCGCTTGGCGGCGGCGACGCGCGCGGCGACCGTTGGCGCGGGGGTTGGAGGGGCGGGAGCCGCCGCCGGTGGGCGTGAGGGCTCGGGCGGGGGCCGCGGCGGGGGCCGCCCGCGTCCCGAGCGCAGCGAGCCCTCACACCTGCGCAGGGGTGAGCGTGGCGCCCTCCGCCGCGGCCCCCCGCCGCCCCAGGCGCACGAATCGGGAGGGAGCGCCCGAAGCGGAGCCTTGCTGTGATCCTGTCAGAAACCGGATCCGTGCCTCGGCTGCGTGGCGGCGGGAGCAGTGGGTCTGTGCGTGCGAGACCCTGGTGCTGCCCCCGTCGCCCTCTGCCCTCCCCTCAGGATCTCGGGGGTTTCTGTGACCCACCCCCCGGTCTATTACCTCAGCCCCCACCTCCCCATGTGCCGCCTGACCGAGGGGTCACATCCGCAGGGGCTGCAGGCCAACGCGCGTCCTTGGAGGATGGGGTACTTCCTTCTGCTTTTCGGGGGTGCTGGGTGTGGAGAGGGGCCCGGGCTGGGGAGGGGGGGAGGGAAGGCCAGGCTTCCTGCCCGGCTGCAGGCAGGTAGGATCCTGCAGGGAGTTTCACAGCTGTTGCTCTCGGCCCTTCCAAGTGGGCCACGGGGTGGAAGCTCGCAAGTTGCAAGGTGCTGAGGAATGGGGATGGTGCAATGCCCTAGCTCAGGAGGGACATGAGTATTGGAAGCCCTGGTACCTGCGGATCGCGTTTGGCACCTGGTGACTAACAGATGAAATTGAGATGAAATGGTCCTCGCTGACCTCTCGAGCTACATAGCTCACAGGATCTTTGTTACTTGCAAAACTACTGCTAGGGACAGGGACAAAACTGCTCAGTTGTATTTTGTGCTAAAGGAAACCAGTCACCATAAACCATTTAACTTCATGTGCCACCCAGGGCCCTCCAACCTGGTGCTCATGCACCTCAAATTAAGAACTGACCACTATTTGAAGGGTAGGGGTTTTGCTGGCATTAGATGGTTAAAAAAATGGTACAACCGACAAATTTCTCTACACAGAGGTGCTTATGTTCTGGTTGCCAAGTTGGAGTGTTTTGATTGCCTTTGTTGGTCCTGTGGCCTGTTCAACTTAGAAAGGTTCCTGTTAACAGGTATAGCCGATACTGTAAAAACAGGGTATTTAGAACTCTGCTCTTAAGTTATAAGATCAAAGGGAAAATTAAGATTCTTTCTCCTCTTTATTGGCCATTTAATAGAGGCTTGACAAAAACATAAACTCTTCAGTAGGACATTTTGGTAACATTAGCACCTCAAACTTTATATGTTATCTGCATGAGGAAGTAAAGGTAACTTAACTCGCATTTTTATTTTGCCAGTTGCTAGTATTGCTACTTGAAACAAGAGGAGAGTTTGATAATCCTTGCAATGCAGGTCCCTAAGCCCAGCCTTCTTCGGCTTTTTCTCTGTTGGAATAAGCACATTCCTACCTTGCAGCTGCCGGATATTGTTCTATGCTCATCAAGTCCTAAGAAAGGCCTGTTTGACCTACCTCTTGCAGGTAAATTACCACAGTGTCTCTAGCATACAATGCCGTCTGCTGCTGTTTCTTGTATCATTGCCTCCAGCATTTTAAAGGACTTGAAGTCTTTGGTCTTTCTTTCCACTGTTTCTTGCAGCTGTTGCAAAGCAGCCTGTAATTTATTTAAACAGTGCCACTGCAGTTTAGTGGGTGGTTGGCTGATTTTTGGAAGGTTTACTGAATACTCTCCCTGCCCACCTTTGATTCTAAAAATAAGCTGTGGAGTAGTTGTACTTTTAGAAAGAGTCCCTGTATTGCAGTCTGTGGATGCACTTACAGAAAGAAGTCCCTCCTGTATGTTGTAGTTAATCTTGAACTCTGGATGTTTGGTCTGTTGACAGGGAAGGCCACATCTTTATCACAACTGTGCGTAAGCTGTATAGACTCTGCAAGTAGAGGCTTAATTGTCACGCTAGTTTAACGCAAGGTTTTTTTTGAAGTAGATTGAGTTCCTGGGTTAGGTTTCAACTCCCTAGGGTAATTTCAAAATTACTCTCAAATAGATCTCTCTACTCAAGTTTGCAAACAAGAAACAACAATATGGACAGTCTTTTCATGTGACTTTTTTTTCTTTGCTGTGCAACAGTAGTGAAATTAATGTTCCTTTACTGAATATACTGGGAAGGGACAAGGCTAAAGAGAATTGGAAAGTGTGTCCTTCACTTACGAAACAAATTTGCCTTGGTGCTGGCAGTGAGCAAAGGACTTACTTTAATAGTACTGGATTAGATTATTAGGACTGAGAAATCCATCTCTAATGAAAGTCTGCATTGGTATATGTGGACTTCTTACTGATCCTCATCTGAATGATAACTCCTTCAGTTAAGGAAACTAACATATTAATGTATAAATCACTCGAGGGAGGTTTTTTGATGTCTGTTTGATATTGCAGTGTCCGGAGCTAGCAGTAGCTGTAAGGCAAGTAGTATCTTGAAAGGTGTTTTTTTGCCTTGATTTTGTTATACTGATTTTTTTTTTTTTAATTTAACATGGTAAAATTTTATTCTGAAATTTGGACAAGTGTCTCTTCTGTAAAGCTGCAGTACCAGAGTTCAGTGACTTCCACTGTTTGATACAGTGTCAGTTATCCCGTTTATTCCTATTTCCTGTCTTTTTAAAATTATCATTACTCTGATCTCTGATTTGCAAGAGGAGCTTGGGATATTGCCAAACAGTTCTTAAAATTGCTACCTTGGGATACATCATCCACAGAAATCTGGCAGTGGGAGAGGCTGAGGAACAGCTAGAACAATACAGCTGTCTTCTTCACCCACCTACCTCACATTTTTTTTCTTTGCCTCCTGCTGTAAAACTTGCAGCTTAATACTCATTTGAGATTGTTAACAAACATATGATGCAATTAAAATTTATGTGCAACTTTAAAACAAAAAAGACAGAAGAATTCAAGTAGCTTTGAAAAACGGATTCTGATCACTTACATGGTTTAGGTTCCTTACTTGAGCATGTTTTCCGAGCACAAAGCTGTCTGTTCAGACACTGAAACTTCAGAAATACCTTGCACAGCAATATGTATCGATAACAGTTAACTTATTGGCAGAATTTTAGATTTGGGTTTAATAAAGGAGGGATTACTTTGAAGGCTGTGTCTGAAGATGATGATTTAAAGTTATAGGTGTTCTGCTGGATGTTATGTGGAACCATTTTTTGTACTCCTTTGCAAGATGGCATGAAATGGAGTTGTGTGTGTGTGGTTTTTACCTCCACCCTGTTCCTTCCCTCAGGGAATGCACAGTTTTTCCTGCACCATAAATACTTGTATGGCATTCATTACTTCAGTTAATTAGTCATATAGAGGAATTGTTCTGACTAGTCGTGGATGTTGAAATCACGTGTTACAGTATGCATCATTATCTCCCCCCAGCCCCTCTGTTTTTGAGATTTGAGTGTGACTGACTGACAGTACAGTGTGCTCTGAATTCCACAGGTGAGCTTCAGAGTTCAGGGCCTTGGAGATAAGTAGCAGAAACAAGCAATTTCACTTTTCTTTTTCCTTGGTGCCTAGCTAGGACTGTGTGCCTATCTGAAGAAGGGATAGTAGAGATTCAGCAGCCCTCACAACTTGCCTTGTAAAGGTAAGGGTAAAGGGTGCCTTCCCCACTAGAATGTGGGCAACTAATTTATTATTTTTGTAAGCACTGATCTTCTGTTTTTCCTATTTAGAGTGTGATTGTAGCACCTCTCTTTAAAATTCTGAACTACTGTTAACTTTCAGGTAGATAAAAATGTGTGAAAGTATATAAATTTAATATCCAGGCTCTGTGTGAGTTTCATCCACGTGCAGTCCACATGTGAGTCTCATCCAAATGCCTGGAAGGGTTCAGTTTTGATCTAAAACATACACAGGAGTGTGAGCCATCAAATATGTAAAGCTGTTGAGAGGGTAACTTGGCTGCAGCAGTAAATGTTGAATTTCTTAGAAAGCAACCCCTCCCCTTCCCTGCCAAAACCTGAGCAGGAATACTTGACCTTACAGCTTTTATTAATGGGTACAGTGTTCTGTTTGGCTTTTTCAGATGTTGTCTGCTTCAGTATAGGACTGCATCAAGCTCTCTATCCTTCTAATTTGAAAAACTCTGTATCTTACAAAGGTGGTTAGGCCCTGGAAGGCATCTAGCCTTGAAGCGCATTATCTGGGATCCTTGGTGTCTAGCCTGACTGTAGGAAATGTTCTTGTCTGGTTTTGTTTGGCTGGTAGATCTACAGTTGGTCTACCTTCTGTCTTAACACAGCCATCACTACTCTCTGATCAGGACCTCGAGGCTTTGTAATGAAAATATTCCGGATTAGATTACTCCGTGTTCCCTGATAGAGTAAACATGCATCCTGTCAGCTTGAATGACAACACATCGTGACAGATATGCTTGAATTAGGCAGGTTAAAGTTAGGGCATTTAGCACTGAAAAGGGTACTTGTACACAGCTGTACCTGAGGAACAGTATGTACGCTTTTCTCATGAAAAAGATCAGAATTTCACAAATGAAGCATCCTCAAGTGATGCACAGCAAGCGTTACCTCTAAATAGTTGTTCTTTGCTCCATTGAAACTCCATTTAAAAAAAAAGTGCATGCAAACACACAGTCCC
This sequence comes from Phoenicopterus ruber ruber, assembly GCA_009819775.1. NCBI lineage: Eukaryota > Metazoa > Chordata > Aves > Phoenicopteriformes > Phoenicopteridae > Phoenicopterus > Phoenicopterus ruber. Next base: position 10,080,241 of record CM020219.1, read on the forward strand.
AAGCAAGACCTGAGGGCAGGGAATAAGAAGTGAGACCAAGACCTTATACCAAAATGCAAAATTCACCTGGTATAATGATGGGTTATAATGCACATGCATCACACCTCGGTAGCAGAGGAAGTCAGCATGGAAAAAACAATGTAGTTGATAGCCATATATTGATGAACTACATAAACGTTTAATGTCTTATTTGCCAGGAGCCTTTTTCCCCAGGTGGAAGGCTCAGCTGATAGCACAAAGGTCCTTTTTAATACCTGACTACTTTTTTTTCCCCCACCCCGAGCTTGCTGCTTGCTTACTGACTCTACGTGGTTGGCTTGTGAGCAGACTCTAGGACTGCTGTGGTAACTGGCATATCAAACTGTTTCTTGTTTTGACAAAACACCTATAGTCCTTGTGCTCATAAAGCCTTCTCCTGCCTGTTGCAATTCATGGACAGATATATGGTGGATCAGAAAGCATGGATCCATGTTTCCTCAGTCTTGGGGAAGTAGATCAGGCAGTTATCTGCTTTCACCTGCTCAGTACTGTATTTGCCTTCAAACTTTTCTGATCAGAAGTGAAAGGTTGAGGTTGGGGAAATGGTTTATTGTATAAATGACATCCCTTTAGTTTCAAGTTACACAAATGCAGAGTAGCTTGCAGGTTTTGTTATGCTCTTTCTTAAAAGATAATCAGGTGATGTTTTAGGGACTGACTTTAGCAATGCTGGGTAGTGACAACTCCAGTTGATTTCAATAGCAGCTGCAGGTGTCACCTCTAAAAAAGAATCAAGGCCTTAATGGTGAGCACTTCAGAACCACTCTTTGAAAAAGGGATTTATTATTGGCATGCTGTGTGTGCCAGCAACTATTTGCAGCTTGCCCAGAATAGAAAGCCTAAAGACTTAAGTTTCATGTAACTATAGAAAATCTGTCTTCTAACTTTAAGCAGAAGTGTTCTTTGCACTCTTAATCTTTCATACATTGATGTCACTAAATCTAGAATTTCTCATGTCTTTGAAATAAATATACCCCAGAGGACAGTATTCTGCTAACTATTTAAGCTTTTTATACCTTAAACTTCTGGGGGGGTTTTTGAATGTCAGAGATGGTCAGATAGCAAACACTTCTATTTATACTCCTTGAAAGCTCCCTTAAATAAATGCTTGCTTATTTGTTAGAAACACTGAGGCTGAACTCAAAACTTGCAGACAAATAACCTTACCTCCCAGACGCTGAGAGTGGTATACTTATCTCTTGTCAACTTTCTAATCTTTATTCCAGAAGGTGCTCCAGCCAGCCTATCAGTGAAATGCTGCAGTCTTAGCCACGCAGCTGGTGTGGGCATTAAATCTTTGACTGAAAATGGAATAGGTATTAAAGTAGTCAGGATTACTCTTACACTAGAGGATGTGAGCTGGAGAAGAGGGCGAGGTAGAAACGGAGCGTGTTCCATTCACCACAATGTGATGGAGGCTTCATAGCACCGTCTTTGGGCTGTTTGAAGATGTTTCAAACACTGCTTTCTCAAAAAAAAAAAAAAGTCTGCATATGAAAGGTCTGCTAAAGACATAACTACTTGTAGCTTTAATCTTAAACAATCAGGTTTATCTTTAACATAGTTGGTTGAGGTAAAACCATAATTGGTTGTGTTTATATCAGACTTGTGATGTTTGGCCTAACTGGGCCGTGTTCCCACTGTATTGTAGACTTTCTGAGCAATCCTCTGAAGTTCAAGGAAATCTGTTGGTGTAGATGTTGAGAAGCTTTGTGTTGTAAAAGCTACCTTCTGCATTTGATGCTACTGCTTGTATTCCTTGTGCAAGTCCAGCTCGCTTTGAGTTACTGTTAAGAGTTTACTGTTTGTCAGCACAAAAGCTGCAAAAAATTAAGCTTCTGTCAAACAATAAATGATGTGAAACTACTATGTTTTCTGGATGTAACAAATGCCAAAAATAGTTTAGTGCATTTTAATCTGTTTGTCATTAATCGGTTGCCACAAAGTCTTTTCTTGTATGAGAAGGATTGTATTTGAGACAGATGTGCAAGGTAAATGCTAATTTTTATATACATTTTTTTAAACTTTTAAAATGACTTTCGTTTGTGCTATTGTTGTAAGCCAGTGGCTGTCTGGCCCCTCTTCTGAGCAACACCATAGAGTCAGTACGTGTAGGTGAGATGAGTGGAATTCATCCTTTCTGTGTAGTCTGACTCCTTCACTTGTTTTTCCTGTAGGTGTTGCTTTGTGCGAGTGTTGGCTCTGAAATACATGCTATGAATGTACTTTAGAAACTATTCTTATTAAGTTCATAAAGCAGCTATGATCGCATGGTATACTTAGTCATCTGCAGAAGCTCTAAATTACTGTGTGCCTGAAAGCTTCCCTCCCTCCTCTTCTGAAAACAAGGCCAATGTTTTGTCAACTCTGTGTGGGTCCTATTTGTAATGCTTGCTCTGGTTCAGAGCTTCTCAGCATACTGAAGAGACTCAAAAGGGAGGGTCACTTTCCTGCTAGCACATCAATTTACTTTCCCTTGGTCCTCTCTAATTCTAGCTGCTGGTAATCATCTGAACTGGAAGAAGCTTGGGAGCAGCAGTTTGGAAGGAGAGAGGCTACTTCAAGGAGTGAAGAATAAGGGTATACTGGCATTGCTTCTGGCTCCTTAATGCGTAGCCAGATGCTTACCCAAAGGATAGTTGCTACTGTTTCGTGGCAGTAACTCCACCGTTCTCTTCCACTTCAGCACTCTGATGCACCTTTGGGCTTCTTACTGGAAAGCTGCTCTGGCTTCTGGTTAGTGGGTGTCTAAAACTGGTCGGTCTTTGGCCAGAGGTGACTACTGGCAGTACTGTCTGCCATATCCAGTTGGTGGTTTTTGAGCTGCATGTTCAGCTGTCGTGTGAACAGGAGGTGGACATGTAACCTGACCTCTCCCCCTTGCTCAGCCCCCCGGGTTGGGGAATGAACCAGTGTGGATGGCTAAGACCATCTGTGCTAGGTCATGTTGGGGGCCTGCTGAACTTCTGCCTCCCATGGGGTGGTGGGACCCTCTTAGAGCTGCTGCCTTCTCCTGTGCACCCAGGGAGACCTGTCAGGAGGGAGAGCACTGTGCGGTGGCTCTCGTGTAGATCATCTCGAGTCAGGGAACAGTGACCATCCTCGATTTAACCATAGACTTTTGGTGCCTTTGCTTACTGTATAAGGAAAAATATATAAAATGTAATGTTTAAGACCTGCGGTCTTAAGTGGAGATTATCATATGTCCATTTATTATGAATAGACTAGGACTATTAGACTATTAGGACTATTACAGACTAGGACTGAACAGATAATTTCTCAATTGCTCAGATTCCTTTGGCTTCTCTTCTGGTCTGATGGCCAGAATTTTGCTCAAAGATACTTGGTTTTAGAAATCAAAGGCATGCAATGTAGTAGATACATTTCAGCATCACCAAAAATTTAAATACTATCCAGGTCTATGAGATAAATGCTTGCTATTTACCTGAAATGTGTCTACTGCTGCTTTTGATATTAAGTATTTTTCTTGTAATTATATGTGGAGAATGTTTTACCATTATAAAATCTTGTTGTTTAAGAGTTGAGCTTATGCTCATTTATTAAACTTTATTCCCAAGGTCATCTTTTTTGGAATTTGTAGTTAGCCTTTATTTTGTATAAAAAGGAGGAAAATTAAAGGTTTATTTTATTAATTGATGTTTCATATACTAAAAATGTAAAAAGCATATATGACATGAAGCTCTTCTGATAGCAAGTGCTAAGAGGAACTCTTGGCTGAAACACATAGTAAGCATGGATCTTTTCTGTGGTTGAAATGACTATTTGCTCCTCAATAGCAGTTAAAATGCTATATTAGATGGAAGGGGCAAGGCATTTCAAGGCTAAATGACAATCTTAGTCTTACTTGATTAGAGCTTGCAGAGGTTGCTAAGAAACAGCCTAATAGTCCTTGAGTAACCAATTATATGCCCCTTGGACAGATGCACAGGTGCTCATTCTCTGAAGTCTTTTTTTTTTTTTTTTTAAATCTGAGATAAGACTGGAGTATTAGTACATAAACTGCAATCTGTTTACATCCTGCTTCAGGCTTGAAAGTCTTGATTATATACAACTTGTTCCCAGCAGGATGTGTTCTGATGGTTTTTGTTCAGTACATTACCATTTGATTATTATTACACTTGTTCTTGCAATGTCTCTTCTACTTCCACATAGTCCACTAGATCTCTAGGCTCTCCTATGCTTTCTAGTACTCTGAACATATCAGCTTAAGTAACTTTAAGCATCTAATGTTTGAATTGGACTTTCAGTGAGTAGGCCATATTAATATTGATGCAGTATCCTACAATTGGTAGAAAATGCTAGTTTTAGGTAGAGCTAGCTTTCCTTACTCCTTCCAAAGCAGTTCTGTACATGCAAATTGTAGTGAAATATTGTATGAGCTGGCAGTTAACCTAAAACATCAAATAGGATTCTTTCAGTCTTTTTTTTTTTCTTCCCCTGAATATACATAATTCTGTTTATAGCATTGTAAAGTTGAAATGTCTGCCTTAAAACACAGTCTACACTTTTAATGTTAAAGGTCCAAGATTCCAGCTGGAGAACTTAAGTTCTAATTAGGGAGCTTGTTCATGCTTTGAAGGCTTGACTGACATGTGCTTTAAGCAGTAAGTTGAGAAATACTTAAATAGCTTAATTATTGATCTACTCCAATCAAGACTGAAGTAGAAGGTTTTTAGAGTGTGCCACTTTGATACCATTTACTGTTCTTCCTCTTGGTTGAGGCCAATTTTAATAGCACTGGTCTGGTAACCTGTGCTGCTGCTCAATAGATTTTACTGGCAGTTCCTTTCTCTTACACCATATACAAAAAATTTCTTTGGGGGTGCATTTGATAGTTCTAATTCTTTTACGTTACAATAACATGAATTTCCTTATATCACAACATGGGAGTTTTTACTGTAACTGACTGCATGTAATCAGCAAAGTCTAGAAGTCAGACCATGTTTACTTGGACTATTAAGAGCGAGTATAGCCATCTGCTGCACCTCACTGACTGGTTTTTGTACATAACAATGAGCTGATGGCATCTCCTGTGTTAGTTATAAACTGTTGTTCAAACCATATGTTTATATATATAGGCCCGAAATGTTGTAGAGTTGTATTTGGCTGTTAGAGACCTTTGTAGAACAGAGTATTGTTTCCATGATTCATCCATGCAGACCAGTGCTTTCTTCTATCAGAAAGTGAGGAAGGGAAGGAAATAGAGAAACTGAAATATTTAGACTTGCATACACACTTAAGATGCTGGTTGTCAAATACTTAGTGCTCCTGCAGTGCCTTCTGATGTTTGCCGTTAGGCTGTGGTAACTTCAGGGTTGTATGGTTTATAGCTTTAGTCACTTCACACCTCCTCTCTTAAGAGGTGAAGGGTAGAGCGGTTGCTTAGACCCAGCTAGTGGCAATTCTTTAGAGGTTAATTCCCAGAATTCACATCCCTTTTTTCTGACACTGCATGTCCTGAACTTAGACTGTGGACTGTCAGAATGTAATTGTCACAGGGCTTAGAAGAACAAACTGCTGCATATCAACAGATCTTCTCAAGCTGTTCATATCTGCTCCCAGATCACCAGAAATGTAAGGTAAATAAAATAAGCTTTAGCTGGCAGGAAAAGATAGCAAGCTGCCACAAGTCAAGACTATTAGTGGTAATTTGTTTGTCCCTAAGGCCTTGGGATGGATTTTCGAGATTTGGTAGTCTGTGAAACTTCAGTTTGCCAAGGAATCTGGAGAAGACAGAACAGCAGAAGAGTCAGTGGCAAATGAATACTAAAGAAAATGAAAAGTGTTCACTAGTACACATTCTTGAGTTATGAGTCCAACTTTGGACTAGCAAAATTAGTCTCCAGGTTTTTTTAGTGTTAGCTTACTTAACGTGGCTTCATTCTGTTCTCCATTGATACTCATCCTTATGAGGGAAGCTGTAACACTGGTACCCACCAGAGAAGTAACTAGGGGTCAACAATGAAATGGACTTGAAGACTTGCTGAGATAATCTCCCTTTCATAGCTTCCAGATCCATGTCAATGGGGGAAGAAGGGGGGGGGGGGGGGGGGGGGGGGGGGGGAGAAGCACTCTTAATTCACTTGCTTAGAGTAAATTTACAGGGCAAGTGCCTGCTTTCAAAGTTTGTTCCATGTACTTTGCTATACTTATTGCAAAGCTTTCCTTCCAAAAGCGTGCCAATTTGTGGGTTTTGTCTGATTTGGAATAATAGAAACCTATATCAGATCCCCTCCAGTTTACATTAATCTGAAAGATACGATTTGATATTAAAGTTCTGGTATTGCTTTGTTACGGTGGAATTGATCAAGTCTTGGTTGTCATATATTCAAATAGGTACTTTGGAATTGTAGGCTACATATACTGTTGTATGCTGTGTTTATTTGCTGCTGTAAGCAGTTCATTTTTAATAGTAATTAAATACAGCGTAGTTGTTGGTGCTGCAAACATGTGATAAAGATTTACTGTAGCCACAAAGTACTGTTCAGAAGATTCAGTACTGCTGCTGGAATATGATACAAGCATTTGTTTCAGGAACATGTTTATAAACTTTACTTTTTTTCACAACTAAACTCTGGTGCTCCCACGTATATTTAAATGTGTGTGTCTGTGTGCATAATCCCTGTTTAATCCTTTATTCAAGTTCCTTGCATGTGTTGATCTACATGAAAGAACTTGCACCATCTCTTACAGTGGTGACTTATTTTTCTGCTCAACTTATTCCTGTGAATTTACAGAGATCAGCAAGATATGGATATAGCTTTGGTTGTATCTGCAGTGTCCTGGTTCAGAGAACTGAGGAGATTGTAAAGGGAAGGTTAACAGCTATCTATGAAGTTGAAACAAGGTGTTTCCTTCTGTTTGTTTCTCTGCCAGCCTCTTTAGCGTGTGCAGAAATTCAAAACTGAGCTGGTGTTCAGTTTGGGGCTGAAATGAAGGACAGCTTAAGTGCATTATCCCTTTTTTCTGGATTAATGAGGTTTCTGTTGGTAGCCATGAGGAACTCTACAATCTACTTGATAAGTCTCTTGTGAAAATGTGAAGTTCAAATTGACTCAAACTGTTGTGCAACTCATGTAGCAATAAAACCTAGACATTTGTGTTCCTTATGGTGAAAAGGCCTATGACAATACCTGTGCTTAGAGCCAATGCCATTGGAGAAAACTGATGCATCTTGTTTGGAGCTATACGAATGCTTGATCAGCCAGCTGTTGCCATCACTGTGGGCCAGCGAAGCCTTTGCCTTGTGTGTCCTCTTTCAAATGTGACTGATACTGCCCAACTATTCTAGAGTTGACTCAGTTGGGTAGGACTGATGAGAGAGTTGAAGATGACTTGGAAAAACAGTGCCCTAATCTCTGTGCTCCCTTAGGGACAGAGGTTGAGTATGGGCCTCTCCTCTTCTTAGGGCAAGACATCTAGGCTCATTAGCTTGAATTGGTTTTGCGGGCATTTGCTTTTTCAAAAACAAAGGTAAAGGCTGCAGTGCTATCAATAGCTAACATTATTTAAAAGGTTTAAGATTAAAACACTACTCTCTTCCTAGGAAATTTGCATACATAGAACTTCAAGGCATATCTATTTTTCTCCATATTTGCCTCCCTTCTTAGTATGCATATTTCCAATACAAAAGAGAGTGCATGCAGGTGTTCTGTGTTTAGAACAATAATTAAAGTATGTTATTACATAGTTAGTTTAATTCCCTCTTGACTTCAAGTTGAAATTATAATGATGCATGGCTTGAAGTGCCCAGAGGACACTAATATCCATGCCACATGGAGTGTGGAGGGGAGGGGAAAAGCAGTATTAATTACTAGTTCATCTTTGAATTCTAAATATTAGCATAAAACAAGTCTTGCACTAACCATTACTGGGTCTTCATGGTTGTTACATACACTTCAAAAGAGACAATCTAGCTATGTTTTCATTAATGCAACAAGAAAGTGTACATATAATGGGCTTAATTTATCTTGGACTTCTTCCAAAACTTTAGAAAAGGAGTAGGACGTGGATCCTTGGTTAATATCAAGTTTGTCTAAAACAGTTCAAAGGTGGTAGCAAGGCTGAAAGCTTCGACTTAAATCTAATAAAATGATGTTAAGATGGTACCCAACTGTCTGCATGGTATTGTACTTGTACCCGTCTCTCTCTAAAAGGCTTTTTTCTCTGTTCTCTAATTTCATCAATACTTTCCTCTGTTCTTTGCTATTGGATTAGCTCAGTGGATTTCTGGAAACTGCTAGTGCTGGTTTCAGCTGTGGTGGAGAGGACTGTATCTTAATAGCTGTGAAGTTATGAAAGTATCTAAGATGTAAATAGCCTGTTTATTTCCTTTTATGTAATGATGAGGCAAAACGTCTATTGAAACTTAATGCTGTGACTGTCTAAAACAGTGTTTTCTGGTAGGTTTCTGACTCTTCTTTTTGTCCACTAAAATTGGATACTAGCAGAGAAACATCTGCTGGAATTGCTGCTCTTTTCTCTTGTATGTAACTTCTGATTTAATCTCAATTAAAAATCAACACCCTGTGTTCTCTCTGAATAGGATGGAAGGGAACGCTATTACTTGAGGTTCTAGCAGGTTTGCAGGGTTGATGCATGTGGGGTTAATTTCATTTTCCTTCCTGCTGTTTCTGCTCTAGAACTGTCAGAGGAACAAAACCTGTGCAGGCTATACTAGGTCCTCCCGTTTGAGAGATGGGTGTAATACAAACTGCTGCACTTGTTTGCCCTCAGGTAAACTAGAAGGATGTTGTCCCTTCTTTTTGTATGGTTGTAGTATAGCATACCAAATTCTATTGCTTTGGTAGCTGTTACATTCAGGATAGTTCTGGTTTGATAATTGGCTTGCTTTTCTACTATCTGATTTCTTCTAAGGTATAGAAGGAGAGCTTGCTGATGCTATTTTATATCCCAATTTACTTTCCAGAAAACCTCATTGGAACAGACATGTTAACACCTATATCAAAAGATATTTAAAGATCGGTTAACTTACAATCAGATTGCCTAAAGGTTTAGTGTATATAGATGGGTTAGGTAAATGAACTAGCAGAGGGGAGCTGTGGCAGTAGGAAGGATGACTAATGCTGCTTCTGAGCACTGGCATTTGGTAGTTGCATTCTCTCTTTTGTGTTCTGTGCTCATCATTAGCTCTGATCAGCTATTGAAACAAAGCTAAGTGACAAGCAAGATGCTTTGTTAAGACTCTGTTTTCAGGTGGATCTTACTTTGTGTGTGTATCATCCTTCTTTACAGTGTAGGTTGTTCTTCCACGGTGGTTGTGTACGAACAGAACATTGCAGTGCTTGGGCACCTGTGGAAGAGCTGGCAGTTGGGTGAAGCTCTCCTTTTCGAGGCCTGTTTTCCACATGCCTAAGCTTTTTGTGAAATGCTAGGCCTCTGTCCAGCGGATCTAAGGATCACCTCCAAGGCAGATTTTGCCTGCATCTTGCTCTTTGTTGCAGATTGGAATGTGTGGTGGGGTGGGCTTCCTTTCTGTAGAAGAAAAGCAGTTTTACTGAGTTGTTGAACCGTATTGAGTTTCTGGAAGTCTTTTCCCATGACTTGTTACAGACCTGAAGGAGAAGCCTGCTGTGGGTACTGACCAAAATGTTTAAGGCATTCTTTCCCTACTGGACAGTGTGCAAAAGTTGAAATCAAAGTTTACCTGAAATAGGTTTACCTCTGTAGGTATGGCTCTGAAAGGCCTGTAATGTCTTAATTCCTGCTTTCCCACTCCTGCTCCTTTTGGTCTAAAATGTGTTTCCTGAGTCACTAAGGGTTCTGATCTCAGCTCAAATTCTGAATCTGTGTTGTCTGAGCCCTGGACTGAGCCTATAGTTACTGTCAAGTACATGGTTACTGAGGCAGATCCAAAGGGCTAAGCAGATAGATCTACTGTTTCCCTTTGTCAGGAGTACTTCAGGTAGCCATGCGGAGTATCTAGGAGCATCTTTTGGAAATCTAGGTAATTAATCTGGCTTGCTCTGAAGAGACTGGATCTTCTTCCTGTAGTCTGTGTCTGGGATCTCAAGTAATGGCAAGGATTCTTTACAATATTTGAAGATGTTTTACAGATAGCAGTGTTGCTTTTGAGGTGGTTCAGTCAAGTTAGGGAAACTTCTGCAGTAAGTCTGACTTTTTTACCTTTTCCCCCCTTCCAGTTTTAAAGTTCTAACACTTCTCCTTTCTTGTTAGCTGATATTTCCAGACTGTCACACATGCTCTTGCCTTCTCAGCTTTTGTGCCAGTCATGCTAACCTGATCTTCACCCTGTCTCTTCTATTCTTCCCCTAATTTCCCCTGGAGAGTATAGGTGATGTTTTGAAAGCTGTTTTGTTCCTTCTTAGTGAGTTGGTTCCTGAGTGACTGAGAGATACGGCTTCTAATGGGGGAGGTATTTGTTGCTTGCTCTTCAGCTGGTGTGGAAGAACATGTCTGTCTGGAACTGTGATACTTGGCTCAGCAATGTATATAGACAGTGCAGAATCGCTTTTAGCAGAGTAAGAGTAACTAGGAATAGCACCAGCCTTCATCTGTGTTACATAGAAGCCAGTAGGGATTGGTTTTGACTACTGTACATAGAATAGCTAAAGTTTGAAGATAAATTGCCTAATTATTTCAGTTACCTTTCTGTGTAAACCTCAGTTTAGTCTTCCCCAAGACAAAAATCCTGGTTTAACTACAAAAAAAAAAAAATCAGTATTTATCACAAATGTGCTGACAAATTTTTTGTGTGAAAAGTTGCTATAAAATCGGTAAGCTTAGTATTTCACTTGACACTTGTCAATCTTGCTGCGTTTGTGCATTTCTCTTACCTTGCCTTGGATGACAGCATGTTCTGCCTTGTGTCACCTGACTTAATCCAGAGAGCCTTGTAAGAGTGATTACCTTTTCCTCAGGGGAAGTTTCAGAAGCCTATAGTCCTCCAAACCTTTATTCCAAATGGTAAGATCTCCCAGTTAATAGCTCTAGCTCAGCAACCGATGCTATTCAGAAAAAGGACAAGGTATCTACTGCATCAGGTATGTGGCTTGTCATGCATGCATTGCATACATGGTTTGGTGATTTTTGCGGTTATTTCATGTGACATTTCAGTATTGCAGAAAGGAGAATCTTGATTAGATTTTTCAATTATGACTTCTGTCATGGCTTTCGAAGAGAAGTTCTGAGGTATAATTAGAAATCTAATTCAGAACTGGTTTTTGTTTCTCCTGGCCTCCTTTTTTTTTTCCTTAAACATTCCTTGGTCACAATTTTGATTACCTCAGGGTAGATACTAATGGCTCAGGCAGGCATGCAAGATTCTACAGTGTAATTTTTTTTTTTTTGTACTCTCTTTTTTTAATGTCAGCCATCAGAAAAAAGAGGAATACTTGCTTCAGAACAGCACCTGTACTGAAAGCAGAGTTCAGAGAACATAAGCAAATGTTTATGGAAGGCTAAGGGCAAGATTATAGAAAATGTCATTCTCCCAAGCTTTGTTTTCAACCTGGGAACCTCCTGAACTAGTTGTGATTGATCTTTCCTAAGCATTTGTGCCAGTCTGCCCTTGGACCCACAAAGCTCTTAAAACCACTTTGCCCTTAGGCAACCTGTGTAACATTTTGCCATGCATTGCATGAAGTGCCATCTTCTCTTGTTTCTTCTGACCATGGCTCCTGTTAGCTTAATTTGATGCCCTTTAGCTCTTGTCGAGAACAAGAAAATGGATCATCTATTCCTAACCATCTCCCAGGCCTTTTGCAGCGTTGCAGACTTCTGTCCCGTACTCCAGTTGTCTTTCTTGCAGGCTGAGGAGTTTTGACCAACTCTTTCATTCTTCTCATGGAAATCATTTGATTCTTGTTTCCTTCTTGTTGCTTTTCTCTGGACCTTTGATTTCTAACATCCCCCTCTTGGGGGATATGCTATTCATTCCATCTCTTGGGAGAGGGAGAACAGGAGAACCACACTGCTTCCCTCCCTCCACCTTTAGTTACAGAATTACACAGTGGCGTAACACTGAATGTCTCCTGCTCTCGAGCCTCCCCTCTAGCCAGGGTGCACTTTCCACCTGACTTCTGAATATTAAGTAGGCAAGACATGGATGAGAGTAGGAAGCAGAACTCTTATTGTGATCTGATCAAAGACCTTGTGTTAAGCTTGTGAAGGCAACTTGCTTAGCTAGAAACAAGCTGGCTTTGGTGGATTGAAGGAGTAGCTGTTTATGGAATTGACAAGTCACAAGACATATTTTTGTGATACTTTGCTTATCAATAAAAATTTGCACAGAACAACAAAGTCATGGATGTCATTAACTCAGGGTTATATGACACTCTCTGAAAATTAGTTTACATTCAGCAAGGTTGGAAGTTTAAATGACAAGATTTCAAATACTGTACTCCCATTATGACAATTGGTACAAAGAATTCTTAAAGGTATCGGAAGAGAAAGTACTAATCGGTAAGATTAAACTGTGTATATGTTAGTCTAAGGACTGGTTTAAAGGCATGCTAGAATGCCACTATTGTAGTCACTAGAATAAAATTGTAGTTACTGATTATTCACCTAAGATTAAATTGATTTTTTTTTATGGGCATTACACTTGCTCATCTGGTTGGCAAAAAAAAAATCATCTATGTCACCCTTGATGTATTGATTAGTTTTATAAACCAATACTTTTGTTGAAACTTGTGGAACACAGGAGGTGCCTGGAGGTGGCATAGGCAGAAGGCATTTGCAGTAAAATAGAAGTGTTTCAACAAAACTGGTAAATGTGGTAGCTGATAGCTCGGATTGGTATTAAACATCAATATTCTTCTCATTTCTTGCTGGAAAATCTCAGCAAAGGCAAGTTATTGCAGGGTGCTTTGTACCTGAGTAGCTAAGTTTTCAGTGATGTTGGTTTTTTTTGTTTAGCTCTGGAAGTATAAGGAAAATAAATGATTTGGAAGCCAATCCTATGGTGTTTGTTCAAATTTAAGTGACCAGAGTTAACAGCTTGGACTTCAGAGTTGGAACTTAATCTTCCCAAGTACAGCAGAGATGTGTATATGCTGGAACCAGGGGAGGGGGGATGGAGTAGGGTGGGGATGAATAGCAGATAGCTATAAAAAGCAGGGGCAGGAATTATTGCTGTTCCACAGGACTAGCATTGCTGCTATGCATGTAATGGTGAAAGGCCCTGCTTTTAAAATAGGGATGAGTCCTTCTAGAACCTTCAGTGTCCTGTGAGTTGAGAGTAGCTAGCAGATAAGCTTTTCTTCAGATAATTCCTGACATGACTACTGCCTGGTCAGGTCTCCTGCAGGCTAACAACTTGCTTCTGGCACTGTGAAAACTTTTAGTGAGGTGCATGCTGCCTCTTTACTCAGGGAGGATGCTCCTCTGTCTGCAGCAGCTGTCTGACAGAGGGTGCTATCAAAGGTCAGGGCCAGTACTGAGGTATTGGGAACAAATGCTCTGTCTCTAAGACTTGTCATTTGTCACAAGGTTAAATTGGCTGATGTTTGCTTTGAGTTTCTGTCTAGGGTGCGAAGTTATGAGAAGCTTGTAGAGTCTGTCTTCTGATAGTTTAGCTTCTCATATGTAGATGGATCTCCAGAGAGCTTTCTCTTTGCTCTGTATGTGGTCTGAGGTTACTGCATTGATGTTCTCCCTCGAGGAGCTCTAGTTGGGAGACATGGCATTTTGGCCTCTTGTGAGCTACCTGAAAATGGGTCATTGTTTCTACAGGCATTAGCTAAAGCTAATATGTGACTTCGGATGATTTTTAGAACTCTACAGCTAAAATGTGTGCTATCCCATGATATACCAAGAAACTCCTGTTGCATTCTGCCATAGCATCAGGATCAGAGTATTTTCAAACCTTCACTTGAAGATCTTCCTACAGATATATCATCTGGTAAGGTATGTCTTGATCTAGTAGCTTGATCACCTTGATCATAGTTGAGAATCACACTATGCTGCTGTTTCACAAAGCACTAGGCACTGCCAAATAGATGTTGTAATACCCCTTTGAGTTCCTCCTTGAAGTTGTTTTATCTTTTAGATCCATGCAGCTGGTTGCTGGTAGGATTCTTCCACCCAGTTGCTGGTTAATTTTCTTAACTGGAGGTGAGTCTCTACCTGGGTGTTAAATTTAATATATTAACTCCAAGACTGACTCTAACTTATTCACCTGTTGTTTTTATTTGTGCTCCTTTTGCAATGAAATGAGTCTTAATAGTCTAGACATCTAGATTTCCCCCTGCCACCCCCATATGCGTACACGCATACACACCCCTCCAGTTTTAACTTTGCTTAGTTTGAGGGAGGAGTGGAATGAAGTGTTCAAGCTCATGTAGGCGGAGATATCAGCCTGTTGGCTGTTAACTGTGGCAAAAAATACCCCTCTCTCCCCCCTGGTTTTGCAGACTTCCTAAAGATTGTCAGGTGGGGCTAATTCATAGAGTTCCCCTCAAACAACAGTAGGGCTCCATAGTTTGTAAACATCATCCTGCTTTTGTGACGGGGCCAAGAGGAGTATAACTCCAGTAATTACTCTCAAATAGAAGGCTTCAACTTGCTCAACTGCTTTCTGCTATCTGCTGCCGACATTCGCAGTGCTCTAACCCAGCCTTCCATAGCACTCCTAACAAAATGGGATTGTTTGGCTCTGGTTTCCAAAGGGAAGGCTTTTGTTTAGGACTCACTATGTCAATGGTGCTTACATGTCAAATGAAAAATGAGGGTTTTGAGGATGGGTGCCTTTATGACACTGTGTTGTGGAATGGTCTCCATTATGTCTTTATAATGTCTTACTTCTAAAAGATCAACCTGCAGGCTTGTTCCATTTGTCTGCCCTTAAACCTGTGCTGAAGGCGAGTCCTGGACCTTCTGAGAATCTTTCTTCATTTCTTCTGTACTCCCTTGCACTTCTGGCTTATTCATGAGGAAGTTGTAAGAACTTGCCTAGCTGCAGAGCTCCTGGGGAAGGAAATGGAATATGCTTGCCTTCAAGTCAGCTTTTTCCATGGCAAGCAGGCTGCTTGGGGGAGGGGGAGAGGTGTTAAAAAAAAGCAGGGGGGGGGGGAAGCCCCCAGGCTTGTTCTTGCCTGACTTGTCTAGAAGTTTCTTAGGAAAGCAAATCTGAGAGTTGACCGTGTTGTTCAAGACTTAATGGACTTGGTTGCGAGAAATACTGGTGATGGCTTACCACTAGTCCAATTTTTGTAACTTCTGGAATAAGAATAGTGATGTGCTGCTGGGTTTTGACCTGTTTTTACAATTGAAATGTTCAAATACAAATGTTGCATATCCTTGATTTGAGGTTTGAAAGGAAATGGTACTGACCGGTGATGAGACCTGGCGTTCACTGTGTGACCATGGAACAGGAAGATAATGTGGGCTCTGGATTTGTTCAGGAGCCACATTTTTTTCTAATTCGTAGCCGATTCCTGATTTCTTCTGAGATTTTTCACTGTAGAAACTGCAGTCAAAGTCCTTTTCACATGAAATTGATAATTCTTTATTTGTTAGAATAAAAGTATTTTAATACACAATAGCTTGTTATTGATGCAGAAAATGTCAACTATTGATTTCACCTCAACTGTAACTTTTTGCATTTTTCAGACTTTGAGTTGGAGGATATAAGTTCTATACCTGATTGAAAGCGCGTCAGCAAATCGATTATCTTTCTTGAGATGAAAAGTCTGACATG
Organism: Phoenicopterus ruber ruber; assembly: GCA_009819775.1. Classification (NCBI taxonomy): domain Eukaryota; kingdom Metazoa; phylum Chordata; class Aves; order Phoenicopteriformes; family Phoenicopteridae; genus Phoenicopterus; species Phoenicopterus ruber. The sequence continues at coordinate 10,095,983 of CM020219.1, forward strand.
TCTCTTTTGCAAAAAAAAAAAAGACCACTTTTAAATGTTGATTTGCAAATATCAAGCTAGTAGTAATAGTTCATGAAAAGACAATGCCAAACCAATATTTCAGATCTTGTTTCCCCCCTCCCCAGAAGGGAGGTACCTGGGATAGCATGGGGAGTGTTTTGTTTAGCGTAAACAATGGAATAATGCTTTGAAGTTGCTTTTGTCAACACCAATCCTGAGAAAAACACAACTGAAGCAGTATCACCAGGATAAACAGGCTTAATTTGTATCTTTCCAAACTGCTTGGCATATCTATTTACTTAACTCCTATGAAATGGTTCTCTCATAAAGCTGCACTTCTCTGCAGAAGTGTGCTGATGCTCCTCTTCTGACTCATAGCCTTCAACATCTTCTGGGTTTTGATTTGATGACCACAAATGCTGTCTTGTGTTTAACTCTTTCTGGAAGATAAACCTAGACGCCAAAGTCAGTAGTATCAAGTGTGCTTTCAGTGCTGTATGTTCACCCCCATCCCCTCCCTCTCCAATCTGTGCCATGATCACTTTCAAAATATTTTCTAAATATTTTGCTAGTAGTAGTTGAAATGAGCAACAAATACTGCTGCACAACGCTTTTGTTTTTGTGTATAAGAACAGACTGGAATGTGTGTGTCCTGCTGTTGTGAGGTGCTAGTTGTATCAACCTACAACAAGAGTTCTGTGCAGGTTAGAAAAGAAGCGGGTGTGGTGGTGTGTGTATATTATGCATAGAATACTCATGAATTTGGGGCGTTCTTAGGATACTTTCTAGAAAAATAGTTTTCTGTTAAATTTATGCAGGAATTCGGACACACTTCTTTCTATCAATCAATAGCCTCTGTAGAGAACTTATACCTTAAATAGCTTTTTAAGCTAGCTTGTTCTTACTAATGATATGTCAAAGAGCCAGTACCCCACTGGATGATGTGAGTGGTTTAAAGATTCGCAGTATGGGTAGACCTTAGGTTCTGCACAAGAGCTAAATTAATGCAAGTTCTGTAATTGTTTTCTGGAAGCACAATTTAAGAAAGATGTGACTAATGCAAGCCAATGGTGGAGCTTTTATAAAACGAGTATGTCCATTATGTAAGTTAAATGTGTTCTTCAAAATTTATATCTATTAGCTCTTACTCTGGTTATCGGGCAGGGTTACAGTATGGGTGAGTATATGGATATTAAAGTTTCCACTAATAAATGTTTTTGGTCAAGCAAATGTTTCTAGAAAGCTCTCAGTGCAGCATACCACGAACATATTCAGTAGCACAGGTGCTTTAAGTTTTCAGCTGTTGTTTTAAAGTGAAGTGCAAAATTCAAAAGAATTTAAGCAGATCTAGTGCAAGACTTGATACTTGGGGAGGGGGGGGGATTTTTTGAACCAGTAGATTAAGGATCCATTTCCTGTTTTGAGGTGTAGTAATTGTAACATGATGATCCATCGCGCTACCGCAGAGAGGAATTCCTCTTTAAAATTATTGACTAGCTGGAGGTGAGGAAGAGATGACAAGTTGGTTGGTAACCTTAACTGTCTTCTCTAGAGGTAGAATAGCCACAAAAATCAGTTTCTTTTCTGGTTACATTCTTACTATGCCTGTTAAGAGGTTTTTGAAGGGTGACTGTGTAACTGTCAGTAGAAAGCAGGAAGTTGCACAACTGAGAACTGTCCCAGCTGAAACTGATTTTCCAGTAAATGCACATTCATGTATCAATACCATTTGCTGCCATTTGAATAACATCTCTAATCTCCTACAAGTGTGACTACAAGCCTTCCTAAAATGTTACACTCCGTACGCTTGTCACGTGTAAGTGGCCAAGTGCTTGCCTCTTAGCCCAGAAGTAGACATGGAGAAGCTGAGGCTATGGGATGCCAGGAAGTGAAAGGATTTAATAGTGTAGGTCTTGTCTTTGTTGTGTATGTTCTTTAAGCTTTTTATAGATGGGCTTCTATTGATGGAGCCACGTCCTTGCCCTGCCTGCCACCAGGAGGCAGCACGAGCTGTGCGGGCTGCAGAGGTCAGTTACTCGGCCAGAAATTCAGTTGTTCCGCATCTTGGAAGAAGAGTTGTGTGCCAGAGTCATAGTTGTGTGTAATGTACTATTAAGTATCTATAAGGTAGTAGAATATGTTCAACTCCAGAGTCTATGCCGGCTTAGATGGTCAGATTTGCCACCAGAGCTATGGGACTCCTTATTTTAAGCATCTTAAAATTGGTAGACTGCTTCTTTACCCCTGTTCACACCTTTCAGCATGTGCATGCTGGAACAGTACATTGCGTGAAGCTCCCTTTACCCACAAAAGTTCCCTAGCGTCCTAGGCAAAGATACAAACCTGCATTCAAGTGGAATGACAGGAAGGCATAGTTGACCGATCTGTTTCCTAAGATGGTAAGTCCAGCTTAATCTTTATTTTTTTGCCTTAGCCTGTGTGGGCAGTCAGATGCAACAGCCAATTTGCAGTAGGAAGGACCAGCACTTACGTAAGATGAGTAAGTGGACATCTGGAAGCACTTGAGCACTATTTTGTACTTCTAATACATATAAATGGAACACAGGAAAACTGAGAGATATGTTAGAAGATCAGTTGTTAAAAGCAGGGGAGGTGGATAACGGAGCTTTGGATCACGCACTGATTTGCAGAATTCTGCCTAGGTTAACACTTTTAATTTTGACCCAAAATAAGGAGACTTGCAATTGCCAAAGATAACATTAGGGCAATAGTATATAGTACTTATTTTCTAGTACTATTCACTTTACATTTATTTTTCAGATAGCAGTTTAGGAGAGGGGGTGCCAGGCAGTGTTTTCAGAATACAGTGGGATCCTATTCTGCTCCCTAAATGCTGAGATTGGGGGGCAAGGCAGAGCAGGGAGTTAGAGGGTGAAGCTGCTGAAATGTTCCACTATCATTTGTTTTCAAAAAATTTGTGGACTTGAGTTGTGCTATGGTGTCATACCTTGGAGGTAGAGGCCTTTAATTTCTCAGCTGATCTCTCTCAGTTGTCCTTTTCCAAAGGCAGTTCAAGCTCGAGTATGCCTCTGTCCAGTGTAGTCACTGCTGAGCTTCCTTTTTCCCTCCTTCCTTGAGTGTAATCTAACTATTTACCACTAAACCTTTATCTGTTTCAATGATGGAAAATCATCTTCCCTAGTGTATGTGTGAAGCTGAAGAAGGATGTTTTTCAAAGGCATAGTTTGTAGTTTTATATGTTAATGTTAACTAAGCAATACAAAAACACGCACTCAGTTAAGTGTGTTTCTGAATAGACTGATCCCTTGCTGTAGTCATGAAGGACCTCAGGCAAAGAGCCCTTCTGCTTAGGGTGCTGCACTGATCTTTCTTTTTGTTGTTGTTGCTGCTGTTGTAGAGTAGGGAGATTTCAGTGTATGATCAACCCTCCTTGGTGGGGAGGAGAGGGGCATACAAAGCACTTACAAGCTATCTCAAAGTAAAAATGTACATCTCTTGATATAACAGTAAAATAGTCCTAAGCACCCTATGCAAGATAGCTGAATTCTTTACATAATCCTCTTCTTTAGATGGTGCTCTTAATTTCTTTGCTGAATATCCCCAGATCCATGTGAATTCAAAGATTGTTGGCCTCCGAATTCTGCACGCATTAAGGCTTGGCTCTGCTGTGTTTAACGAGCTTCAGTTTTTGGTGTGGCTTGCCTCTAAGCACAAAGATGTATACATGAGGGTTTTAGTATAGTGGTGCAATAACTCTTTCTGTTCTTGGAGGTTTTTTCCTTGGTTTTAAATGTATGTGAGAACTCAATGTTAACTTGGACAAGTTGGAAACTATTAAAGCTGAAGGGTTTGACAGCTACTCTTGTTAAACTCAAAACAGGTAACTATTACACGTATGCATAAGGTAACTTTTTCCTAAATAAGTTTAGTATTTGAGTATCAACATCTATCCTACATATTTGGTCATAAAACCAAGAAAAAATGCCTGAAGCCTTGCTTTAGTGAAGTAAAGCCTTCATGTTTTTTCCAAATCATTTTAAAACTGACTGAAATCATGCTTTCCCCTTTCCTTGGGGGACAGTATACTACCAAGTGTGCTTCCTTTTAACAATTACATTTCTGCCTTGTCTTTTGCAGGTCCATTTTTCACACTTCCCCTTTCATGAGAAAGAAGTCTACATTCTTGATAGATGCAGGGTTGATTTGCATGTGTTTCTTCTTTAGATATGTTTTTCTAGAAAACAGCAAACATATCTGTTATATAGACTTTCGTGTGCTTCCTAGAGGATGGCTCTGATTTTATTCCTTTTTTTGGTCTTCTGTTGCTTGAGTCTTAAATATCCTAGCTGTTTCCCAATGTTCAGAACCCCTCACTTCATTTGAACCTTTTAGGGCTACTTCTGAAAAGGATTTCTGTGGCTAAGCAAAGCTGAGAATTAAATGCAGTAGGAGGAGAAGAATAATAATTCAGTCCTTGTGGGGGTGTGGTGGGGTTTGTTTTGCTGTTGGCATACTTTGCCCCACAATTTTTAATGCTGTTATATTTCATGCTTTTGAGAAGATGCCTTCAAGGGCTTTAACATGACAGCAGAGAAGTGAAATTTTTAACTGCTTTCAGTTGGCTTTCTTGTAGCAGCAATAGTGCTTATTCTAAATCATTGTTTGTGCCTGGTGTGTAACTAGTTTTTTTTATTACAATCTAACTGGTGTCTTGTTTCTTTTCAGAGATCGTTCACGTTAATAATAGAAGCATGGGATTGGGATAACGATACAAAAGCTGGTGAGTATTTATGTATAATTTGCAGTTTTCACTGACTCTCTGTTGTGTATGTATGCGGATTGGGGAGGGGGGAAATGGTATGCTGCTGCAATTAGCCATCCCTCCAAATCAGTCTGAATACAAGCCTACTATCTAAGTAAAGGGCATATACAAATCCAAGCAGTGAATATTGGGTTAGGAACTGTGAAAAATTACTACTGATAGGAAAAAGAATGGGCAATAGTAAGTAAAGGTTAGAATGCATGACCCAATAATTAGCTTAAAATGTTTAAAAATCATGGTAGGCCCCCCCCCCTTTTTTTTTTGAAAGGAAAATTGTCTGTGCTGTAGAACTGCACTTTAAATTCTCCTCAGTATACCCATAACCATGTTGTGCAATGCTTTTCATGATCAGGTAAAGAAATAAGCATTCTTGCCTCCCCGTAAAGAAACCATGCTCGATATTTTTGATGAAAGTGTTCTAAATCATGGTATGATTCCTTCTCCGTGTTTCTCAAGTGCTGAAAGTTACCTTGCATTTCTGGTCTGTAAATGCTAATGATCAGTATCAGAGCAGGGCTATTGATCTGAAGGAAAAGCAAGATTATTGTATAAATACTTCAAAATCATATGAAGGTACTGGTTGCCATGTTGCTAAAGTAGGACTCTAGCTTGAACCTGCTCTTTGGAAATGGTTTACAAACCTGTCTTAAAATAATCAATGCTTTTGGCTACAAGTTTTAAGTGAACTGCAGACTTTCATTATGGTTAATGATGGACTTTTAATCTTGGCTGGGATCAACATAGAGGAAGATAAACGTTTGGACATTAAGATAGCGAAGGTTTATGTCCCAAATCACCATCAGTTTCTAATTATAGGTTCCATTCTCTGCTGTTTCACTGACTATTCTTACCAAGACGCATCAAGCATAAAAAATTGACAAAGCTCAATTGATATTAAGGCTATGTTAGAGTTTCAAGGTCCTTTTCCTTGAAGATTGGGATCAGTCCCTCTTGCATTTTTCTGGCAGACTTCCCTAACTTAGAGATTTTCCTAACATAGTCTGTCTCCAATGATAGACAAAGTAATGATGAGTTTGTAGTTTGTTCCTGGTCCTCCCCCTGTTGGCATTAAGGTTCTTGTGTCTTGTTGTTTAAGAGCTCCTTCAACCTTTTCTGATAGGTATGTTTTCTTTAGATCTCTGGTAATTCATGTTGCTCCAACCCTTCAGTTGGTCCACAGCCTTCTTGAACAGCACTTCCCAAAGCTGGACGTGGTATTCAAAATGACATTTTGTGTGCCGAGCAGAGTAAGCCTGAATCTTGAATAAGTTTAGATATCGTACATAGCAACAGATTGGAGGTGTCCTCTTGAATACTTTGTTCAAAAAGTACTACATGAAGTTAATTCCTGTAGATAGTTGCCAGCTTGGGAATAATTTACTTAGGGGCAGCTAGAACAGTGACTATCGGGATATTTGTGCCCTAGTTCTAGATGGCAGATCAGCTCATGAGATGGTGTAGAAGGGGGTGAACATGAAGAGCCTATCCTGCAAAACAGATCTGTATACATTTAAGTGCTGAATTTTGTTTTTTAATAAGCTGCTTAATAAATAATGGTCTTGTAACTTGCTATGTTTATGTCTTTAGAATCTGCAGAATCCTCTTGCAAACCTGTAGCTTTAAAACCCTAGTTTCTTTTTAAATATGCTTGATAAGGGGACACTTTAGGCTTGTGTTAAGTCTTTCTTACGCTTTTTAGTTTTTTAACATGCTCTAACAAATCTGTTTACTTGCATTGGTGCCATTTTTTTTTTCCTGAACTTCAGGCCAACAGGCTATATAGTGTCTTCTGGAGGCCCCATGGGCCATCTCCTTAATTTAACAGTTTCCATGAACTACGGAGTGTCAGATTACAGCTTAGCTCTCATGAGAAACTGCTAATGGAAGGTGAACTTCCCTTTAATGTAGGCTGCCAGAGAGGTGCTGTTAAGTTGTGTTGCATCTGAAACCTAGAAGGCTTGTCATGTGAATTTAGGAAGGCTTTCTTGGCCTATAATTTGGTAGAAGACTAACTAAATGCTTGTCTTGGTTAAATGTTTCTGTAGTCTGTTTACCGATCTCACAATGGAGACGTATTGCTTTGCCATGCTGCAATTCAGACTTGCGTATTAGATTCCTAGGAAGAATTCCTTAATGTTGAAGGGGGTTTTTTGAGTGGGCTTGGTAGGGAGTCCCCCAGTAGGTTTTACCTTGTGAATCTGTCAAGATGCAAAGGCACTTCCCTTGTATTTCTGCAAGGACTACTGAACTGCCAAACAGGGACAGATCAGTAAAAAAAAAAAAAAAAAAAAAAGAGAGAGAGAATAGGAAAGGGAATATGGCAGCTCATCCGTAGAAAAGACAAACAGTATTTGCATCCTGGAAGGGTGAAGAGAATACCTGTGGAAAGCTGAACTCTCTGTCATGTCCTGAACACTGAACTGATCCCTGGATCAGGTTACATGTGTCTTCTGTTGCTACTGTAAGAAAGATTAATCAAAGTAATTGCCAGAGTCTGTTTATAAGCTGATTAATTAGTTCCAAAGTCAGGTTTTGCTTTCCTTTAATGGGGCTGAGTAAGGCTGAAAGTTAAATGCAGGTCCTGTGTTCCCACTTGGACTTTCAAGTGGGTATTTCAAAAACAAAACCCAACCAAACCAAAAAAAAACCCAAACCCAAAAACAACTACCACCCCCAAAAAAACCCCACAAAACCCCAAAAGTAAACAAAACAACAGACAAACAAAACCTGGAAAGAGGGGTTTCCAGTGAACAACTTGAAGGTTTTAGAACAGTTGTCATTCTTCCCTCCATGTCTTAGCATCCTGTATTCTTCCTTGCACCCATCAGAAGCAAGGCAAGGGTGCTCAGAGCAGATCTGTGAAGTGCCCATCTTGAGGACAAGTCTGCCAGGGCAAATGTTTCCTCAGTACTTACCTCAAACTGCAGACTCTGAGCGGCTTTCAGACCCTGATTACTGAACTACTCCTGCACTTTTTTCCCCTCCTCCGTGCAGCAGAGTTGACTTGGAGGGAAGCGTGTGGCAGTGTAGTGTTACCACTTGTTTGCCCTGTGAGGGTGGAGGAGGGGGAGAGGAAGCTGGCTTAGATACAAAGTCACTGTAAAGGGCCTGTTCTCTGCCATCTGTCACAGCAGTTCATGCTACTTCCCAGGTAAGTCATTTGACTTGGCAAACTTGTATAGCAGAGGTCTTGGCAACACCTAAGCCAGCGCTGCCATTATGAAGCAAGCTGGCATCTTCACGTGTGAAGTAGCTTTCCATTTGACTACATGTCTACTGCAGGGATGCAGTGGCTGCCTTCCTCTTTCATGTTAGTCTGTAGGAGACTAATCTGTCCTTGCAACTCTTTTAAATGGTTGTTTGAAAAAGGCTGAAGACAATGTACTTCCTGAGAAGGGCACCTCCTGTTCCTTTGGGCATGAAGTTCTTATACTACCATGTGTGTTTCCTTGCAAACAGCTACCAGCATCACCTTTTGCCCTGTGAGTGGCTTGTTGGGAATGTCTGACCTCTGCTAAAAGTTAGTATGTTGATGAGCAGTGTTCTTATTTAAATGTAGTCATGGCTCCTGATTGTGCAGTTACAGTTAAATACTCTTCAAATAAGGAGTACCTTTCCAAAAATCAGATGCTTAATTACAGAACCACCTTTTAGCCATCATCTCCTTTTATGCAAACATCTGTGCCCCTATCTGGTTTTCTAGAGAGACTTGTAGAAAACTTCTTAGTAATCAAGAAGCCCTGTTGCTTCTGAGGTGTATGTAGGGGGAGGTTAGAGTAGTGTGTGCTGCTTTTTTGACCAGTGGCCTGACAGATTCAGTTACGCAGCTTCATTGCCTTTACTGAGGGCTAAAAAGTAATGCGTGTGAGTTCCTAACATGAATTTTAGTGGTAAACCAGATGCAGGGAGCAAACTTGTCTCATCAAAACAGTTAAATATGAGGGACTGAATATCTTCAGAAACACTTTGGCGTTGTGGGAGAGGAAGGAGGAACCTTGACAAACACGTTCCTCCCTTCAATTACAGACTCTTTGGAAGACACACCTTCTATTTGGGATCAGTTTTAAATTCGAAGTAAAGCAGAATTCTCATACTTTGGTACTTAGGAATTTAGTATTAGAAACTAAATGACTTGGAGCTGATTCCTGATGCCTTTTGTGGCTCAGGGTAAATTATTTGGCTTGTTTATTTAGGCTGTTGAGCCCTATTTTTACTGATATAAGCTGGAGGAAAAGCTCTTAAGATTCAGAACATGTTTTTTTTCAGAGGAGTTTGTGAAGATAAAGTTTGAGTGCTCAAAAAAACGCCAGCACTATTGGGTTATTTCCCCTGTTCTTGACCCGAGGTATCAAGAGGACTGTTCTGCATAGGTATATTTGCAATAGCTGTAATGCTTGTTCCAGTTGTTTAACTGTATCTGATGAATCTGTGTTAGCCTGAAGATGCTTGATAAGATTTTAATTATATAAGCCACTCCTTTAATCTCAGGACCTGTTCTTCAGTCCATCTGATACACTTTGAGGAAACACTTTTTATATAGCAGTGGCTTTTGCAGCTGTTTTTAGTGAGTCTGTGTTGCTTATAGCTGGAAAATAGTTCTATAATGCATGTTTGCTATTTGTTCAAATTCCTTGACTGTCTAATGATTCAGCATTTTTCCTTTATAGTTTTTCATCAAGGTTTTCAGATCAATAGTCATTAGAGAAGAATAAGATTATGAAAGGATGTTGAATCTAATCATGAAGCTTTTAATGGTGACTGGTGGTATGATAGAGATCCTGTTCAGTCAAAAATAAAATGCAGGCAGCCTTTTCTAGCTTGCAGGTTTCTTGTCCGCTCTTATAGTGACCATGTGCTGCTGGATGACAGAGGAGTTCACATATGGGAATTTGAGAGTTAAAGAACAGGGATAGGCTTCAGTGTATCTTGTCTAGCCATAAAATGTTATATGCAGACTAGTCCAGGCAAGCATGAGTTGTAGCTTGTACATGGCAATGCCACTTTTAATATTAAAGCAGAGAGATACTTTGAGTTCTTAATAATTGGAGAACCTTTCAATGCTTAATTAAAACAGCTTTTTTTTTTTTAGTTCAATATTTCTTAATTTAAGAGGAAAGACTTTTATGGTAGAAACAAGCTTGGAAAAAGATGTTAAGATAACAAAATGCATTGCAGAGCCCACTACTTCTGTAGCTTTCCTTTTCATTTAATGTTGGAGTGACTGAAAATTGTCGCTTGAGTCCTTTTACGTGCTGAGGGGGAAGTGCAGCTTTGGTAACAGATATGCAGGATACCTCTATGCTGTCAATAACTTCCTAGGTGAGAAACAGTCACTCCTTTAGTTTTATTTTCTAAACCAATTAGGTTAATGAGTTTTTCCTGAAAATGATAGTTTAGTATTGCTTGTTACCAGCTTGGTGTGTTTTGTATTATTAATAATCTGAAGTTTAGACTTTATCTCACTACCATTACAACCTCTTGCTGTGTGCAAGTTTTTAATTCTTAATTTCTTTTACCATGCATTTTAAAGAATCTGTTATTTAAAGAAAATAGATGCTGAAGCTCTGAGCTGGCAATATTATAGCTACTTCATAAATGGGTATGAAATTCATGTATACAAGTGGAGCTTCTGTACCTTTTTCTTGTCCTTAAATAGTGCTTAGAGTTCCAGCTGCAGCTTGCAGTCACCTGGAAAAACTTCTGCAGTAGGATGTTACCAGATTTGAATAGTGAAAACATTTGAAAACTCTTATCACTGGGGTTGCTCACTGTCTACCCTTACCCTCATTGTGCTTTGCTTATTCTTAATGTTTACTGAAGCAACTGTATAATTTCATTGTACTGACTATAATTCTCATCTCTTAGTACTGAAGCTTCTATACCAAGAATAAAATGGATAAAAATACAAAATGGATATTCATAAAAATGAGAATACTTTTGTGTTGGCAGTTCCATAATCTTATGTGCTAGAATCCCCTTGTCCCATGTGACAGCTGATACTTTGTGCACATTTGGTCTCAGTTAATGGAGCCTGGCAGTAGCAGTGCTGCTGCTTTCTGTGAGGGCAAGGCAGGATGCTTATAGAGTGTATTGCAAGAGTGATCATAATTATCAGTAGTTCCACTGGGGATAAGGATAAGCAGGATACAGAGTTGAGAATGGCCCCTTGACAATCCTGAGTTCGCTTGTATATTTCTTCTCAATGTCAGATACTAGTTGCACAAAGTGTTCTATGAAATGCTTCTTAAAGATGTTTTGCCTTTACTGTAAAGAGAATGATAAAATGGAAATAAGCTAGTTTATGTGCCTAGTGCAAGCCTACCAGAGCATTTACTATTGCTTAATAATTGTGCAGCAAATTGGGTATGTGTTTTGCTTTATTTTTAAAATTAGACTTAGACCAGAGAACTTTAATATCCCAGCTACTAGGTTATGCAGATTTTGCAATTTTATAAGAACAAAAAGGAGGCAAAAAGAGCCTCAGATCAAGATAAAGCTGCTGGTTGTCAGCGTGTGGGTGTGGTATGTTTGGCTGCCTTGAAAAATAAGCTATTTCCTATGGATTATGTTCCAGGGTTTTTTAATATTTCCTTTGGGACACTTTTTTAAATTGGCCTTCCTGTAATGAACTTTGCAAAGCAAAGGAAAATTCAGTTATACAGTAGATCTTTATCATCTTACCATTTTCTTTACTAGGTTTTCTCTTAACCAGTTGAATACTTTTGATTTGAATTTATATGTTCTTCTGTGCTATCAAACTTATCACCTGTTGAATTTACCTTTTTTAAAAAGGTGAAGACTTGTTAATAGAACGAGTGGCACATGCTGGCATGATCAACCCAGAAGATCGATGGAAGACACTACAATTTAATGGTCCTGTTGCCCATTTTGAAGTACAAATAAGAGTGAAGTGTGATGAAAATTACTACAGTGCTCTGTGCAATAAATTTTGTGGCCCTCGAGATGATTTTGTTGGTCACTACACGTGTGATCAAAATGGAAACAAAGCCTGCATGGAAGGCTGGATGGGAGAAGAATGTAAACAAGGTAGTATTGTTTGTTTCATTTTAGATTAGCTCTAATGCATATGTTATAGGTATAAACTGCAGTAGGTATTTTTGTAGTGTCGGTGCTGTGGCATATTAATTTTAACACATACAGACTTTGTCCTTTGAATACAAGTCTTTGTCAAAGCATAATTGTAACTTCATCTTGCTACTTCCTTTTGAAATAAATTTGGAAAGTGGTGGTGGTCAAACAACTTAGAAAAAAACTGTCTGTGAAGAGTGGAGCCCAGGGCAGGATACAGTGTTGCTTGTGGTGTGTGCTATGGGGGCTACACAACAAATTCAGGATTCAAAATAGTGAAACACCTTCTTAACAATTGACTTTATTCAGTGGTGGTGTTACTTCAAAGCAAAATGATGTATTACATCTGTTAATGTAAGATTTTATTGAACAGTGATGGTATCAGTAATACTGTAGACTTTAATCCTGTAAAAATGCCCTTGTAACACTATTTTTGCAAATGAAAAAGTTTTAAGTGTAATGTATGCAAAGCTGAAAGCTTTTTGATAGCTCTTCATGTGAACAGAAATTCAAGCGTAGTCATCCTTTTTAATGTACCACTCAATCACATCTCTTTGTTTTACCTTCAGTCTCAGTGAGTAATTAGTGCTAAAATTACTTGACATACTCTTCTTTCTGTTGAGGGCTTCTTGGTTTTGTTTTCTGTTTCTTTTCAGTAAAATGCCTCTTAATGACAGAGGAGAGGATTTTTAGGGCTTACTCAAGGTCATGTGTATGTTTCAAAGCTTGGGATTTCCAGCATAATACCTGTCTAATACCAGGTTTAAAAAAATAACTGTATTGGATAAATGTTTCAGTGCTGATACTCTTGCTGCAAACCTACTTGGTAGCAACTTTTTTAAGGAGTTATTTTTCATAAACAGTTGTAATAGGGTTGTGTTTTGTGAAATAGCTAGCTGGAAGCAACAAGTATTGGAACATGGCAAAAGACAGTCTGCTTTGTACAAGCAGCAAATAGGCTACATGACAGAAGCCCTAGCTGAACAGTTCCAGATTGCTGCTGTAGTAATGGACACCTACCTGCTCAGACTGATGCCTAAACCTTTTTCTCTTTACAGCTGTATGTAAACAAGGATGTAATTTGCTCCATGGGGGTTGCAGTACACCTGGGGAATGCAAGTAAGTCTGCATGCTTGAGTATCTTTTTTTTTTGAGTACTGATCTTTCTAGTATTTTCCATGTATGTTGCTACTTTTTAAAAGTCTACTTTAAAAGGGAAAAAAGTTCTATACAAAAACATGGATGGAAATAGATTTGAAGTAGATTTCACAGGTAAGAACTGCATATACTTCATACTGTTTTGCAATCCTGTTCTATTTTTTGTGCCTATAGGACTGAACAGATTTGCTTCATTAATCCAAAACTATGCCTTTATCAAATGAGAACAATTTTTTTTTTTTCCTTCAAAATCCTTAGGAGCTTTGATCTCTATTTACTATTTGTTCCCCTCAAATAAAAAAGGGAACTTACTCTTTGGGCTGTTATCATTAGGAAATGCTCACAGTCCTAGAACACTCAATATGTATATTTGATTGCCAAAATATAGTAAAATTAGCTTTTCCAAGAAAAAATGGTTTTTTGGTAGTAATGGAGATAATAGTAGCAACCCCAACCTAAGCTTTCTACCCCAAGGAAATGTTTTTTGATCCCTAAATACGAGAGAACAGTCTGAAATGTTCCCTTGACTTTGTGATGAAGCCTAAGTAGACTCTGTGATAGCAAGAGGAATTGACTGTTTCCTTGTAAAAGTTCAGGCATCCAATGTAGTACGTCAAGGGGAAATGGGTGTTATTTTCACGCTGGCTGTTGAAGTGGGACAGGTCTACTTGCAAGTTTGGGATCCTGTGAAAGTTCTTGAGTTGATTTGTGGTCAGAGTTGTACGCATCAATGTAAGAGTAGATTTGAGCAGTGGTTCCTTTGTAAGCTGTATTGAATCTGCTTGCTTGGAATGATGTGAAACTGAACTGGCTGCCAGAACCCCTGAGAGCTGGCAAACACCATTTGTGGCAAGCGGTGATAGTTTAAGGCAATTCTGCTTCATCCTCCTCGTAGTAACTACTACAACAGTCACGGAATTGGCAGAAATAGGATGCAGGTTGCTTAGCTTTGCTGGGTTTAGAGCTAAGCTGGACTCAAAGTGCCAGTTTGTGAGCTGTGGCAGCTGACATGCAAACAAGTCCCATCCTTCCGGAGAGCCTCGAGTTTCTGACAGTGGAGTATGGCAGATAACAAAGTAAATCTTAAATCATTGCACCACAGAGTGGTTTCTTACCGCCCCGAAACTTCCATCAGATGCTGCTGACTTGTAGAAGATTTGGTGTGTTGTAGCTCTCAAATCTGACTGAAAACTAAATTCCAGTATATGAAGTACAGCACTTCAGTGCATGCACAGTTTCACTTCTTGAGAGCTATAAAACCTCCCTTAAAAGATGATTTTTTTTTTTAAGGCAGGTTTTTAAACCATGACTTCCTTTTTGTAAGAAAGAACACTTCTATATAATGTTATTTGGGAGCTTTTCATATCACGAAATATTTTGCTTGTGATTTCAAGTGTTGTGTGCCCCTACTGCTGTGGGTGATTTTTTTAGGTTACAAGTAGAGCTGGTGGTTGAGAGCTGGGCCAGTATCACTTCTGCCTGAGTAAGACGTACTCCTTCCCTTGAGCCTTCCAAGAACACTTTTCCACTTGAGAACCTTCTCTAATGAATTTTGATTCATGTAAGGGTTTCTGGAGTCCTGTAAGTATCAAAGGAGTGTCCTAGGAGCCTGTGAATGTTTACTTCTTGAATGCAAGGAGCCTTTGAATAAAGGTGAAAAAGCAACAGGCTTAAGCAAATGCAAAACAGTACCCTTTTTGAGGGGGGTGGTGCAGTTTCCTTTTTAGCTTTCATTTCTCTGTGATACCAGCTGTATTTGGGAGGACAGAAGTTGGAGAGGAGGAAGAAGGTTTAAAGAAGGGAATACAAAACCTTTGAAGATGGGGGGACTGGGTGGCCATGGTACCTTTTTTTAAGGTGTATGTCAATAGGTAATCACATACGAGCAAAGCCTTTCCTTACAGCATGTCACTGACATGAAGAAGCATCTAAAGTTGTAAGTCTAGGTGCCCCCTTCTAACCTGCCTAGCTAAATAAAGCTCACAAAAGTAACATTCAGTCTATTGAAGGACTCTGACCAGAAATATCCCTATTTTGTTGGATGGATTCTCTCATCTGAAAGAAAGTACTGGGGGAAGGAACAAGGGACTTAATGTTTCAGATGGATTGTATGCTATCCACCTTGTTTCTTAACACCTGTCTGCTGAAGTGATAGATCTGTGACCAGCAGGTTGAAGGAAAACAATGGCCTTTCTGTGTATGGCCACTCTATTTCCAGTATTGCAGAAGGTTCTCGGCCAGCACTTTAAATGTGATTTGGTAGCTGGAGCTCGTTCACACAGATATCTTTAGCTTGTATTCTGTAATAGTTATTAGGCTGTATTAGAAATGTCGCTTTTAACCCAAATGGATAATACTTTCTGTAGAAAAATGATGCTGAACTAAAAATAAGTAAGGCTTACAGACATGACCTTTATCTTCAGCAGTACAAAGGAAGCTGTTATTTAAAAGAAACTGCTATGTTTGGTGCTATTGAATTATAATCTAGATTCCTTCATCCTGGTTTTTGGATAATTGCCACTGTCATTTAACAGGTGAAAACAATGTCCTTTTTTTAATTCAGAAAGAAAATGAAAATGTGAGAAAAACATGGGTGTGAGATGTATGGAAATCTACTGGTGCCAATAGCTACTTGATTGCCAAAATCCGCAGTGGCATTTATAAATAGAAAAGTTGGAAAACAGTTTCCATCTTCAACTTGTATGAACATGCAGGTAACTCAAGCAATGGCTCTGAGGCTTCAGCCTAACTCTCATAGCAAGGATCTACCTTCCATGCTTTGATGTTCCAATGTAATTTAGAGCTGTTCTTGGATTAAACATTACACCAAACCTAGGTCTTAAAAGTAGCTAAATGACTGCAGACTGTTAATAAAGGATATGCCACTAGCCGTAACTGTACCTCATTTGTTGGGCAAGTTCATGTACCCCTTGTTTTGAGGAAGTTAGTGTTGTGAAGTTTGCCATTTCTTTTGTTGAGCTTTCATCAAAGAATTGGAAAATAAGTAGGGGATGACCTGATGTCTCAAAATGACCTGATGTGGGAAACAATTTTGTGATATGGCTGGGTCTAGGTGATAGTTTTTTGTCATTGTGGGGGCAGTTCAGGAAAAGTAATAATTTACTGAATAATGAGCAAAATTACATCCTTGAAGAAAGCAAAAGTAACTTAGCTGGATTTTGCGAAGATGGGAAAGAGCAATCATCTTAAAACAAAACACCAAACAACCAAAAAAACCCACCACCAACAAAAAACCCACCAAAAACACACACGCACAAAATCAAAACAAAAAAAACCCAAACAAAAACAACAACAAAAACCAACCAAACAAAAAAACCAAAACACAACCCAGAAGACACAAAAATAACCTTTATCCATATCTAGGCTCAAAGTGTTTGGCCACTGTAATCTTTTCTGTTTTAGCCTGCAGTGGCATTCCAGATGGTCTTGTTGATTGACTTCACCAGCCCAAAGCAGTAGGAAGAATTGTCAAAGCAGCAACGCCGCCAAGCCATAGTGATTGGTGGTTTTTGTATGTTTTTGCATCATTTGAAGTACTTTGTTAAATTCCATTAAACTCTCTAGAGAAGAATGAAGTTTGATCTAATGGCTTGTAACTGGCTTAGGCTCAATCACCTTACGAAATTATCAAAGTTGAATATGGAGAAACCACAAGTGACAGTCTCCTTGATTGAAACTGCTGACTTGAGTATGTTTGGTACCACTCATAAACTGTCAGTAGGCTTAACAGCTTAATCTTTCACTTCCTTGTGATTCAGAGTGGTATGGCTTTGGCAGAAGTCCAGATATGCCTCGTATCTGGCCTACATTGTCATATTCCTGCTAGGATGATGTTTTTTTCAGAAGTCTTTTTACTTTTCCTGTTGCCCTTGAATGTTTGAATTTCTCTTCCAAAGCAAAACAAAAGGGGTCAAATCCCTAACACGACTCAACTTGTGTTCAGCTTCTGGAGCCATGGTAGGACCTAGGTTATATCCTGGGAAATGCAAGTCCACCTTCACACAACTGTGATACAAAAACTTATTTAGACTGTGTAGACTAACTGAAATGAATTAGAAATGGGATTGTTAATAGTACTCTAATGTGAATTTGTGCAAGGTGAGCAAAGCAAGCCTACAGTTTTAAAAACTTAAGTAAATTAATTGTTTAATCTGTGTGCTTTGATCTGCCTTACTCTAGAATTACTTTTGAACTACATGTGACAAAATTTTGGTTTTACAGTGTTGCTAATTTTGTCTGTTTTTATTTAATCACGTATCTTATGTTTGTCCTGTTGAAACAGGTTTCTCAGACTTCCTGTCCAGTGCCATGCCTTTTGTAGTCCTTGTATTCCACTTCAGCCCTGCTTGCGAGGTAGATTTCTTGTGTCTAGCAGTGGCTGTGGGTGCTATATGCCTCTCCCAAGTGGTTTTGCTCCCTTCATCTGTCACTCTAAGGGCCAGAACCTGCTCAACTATTATTCAATACTTTCTTTACAGAGATGCAGGAACAAAAGCCTTGAGTTGCAAAATGAGCTACAACTACCTGGAGTGTTGGGGGTGTAGTAGTGTTCTAGAGATCCTTTGTTTACTGTTAAAGGCTTGCATAGTCTTCCTGTTCTTTTCAGTAAAAGGCCTACCAGTATCACTGATCTCTTGCTTGTGTTTTCATGACACTTGGGTGGATAACATGGTTAACATCAGCATATGGCA
Source organism: Phoenicopterus ruber ruber (assembly GCA_009819775.1). Taxonomy (NCBI): domain Eukaryota; kingdom Metazoa; phylum Chordata; class Aves; order Phoenicopteriformes; family Phoenicopteridae; genus Phoenicopterus; species Phoenicopterus ruber. The sequence goes on from CM020219.1 coordinate 10,113,746, forward strand.
AATATTTCACAAGTAGGCATATTAAGTTAGGCAAAAAAGAATCCCATGTTTTGTTTCTTTATTGGTCAAGGAACTGAGGCACGCTCTGCACTCACTCCCTTGGATGGCTAGTGGGTAGAAAGGCACAGAATATATCCTAAAGGTGGATGCTGCTTCCAGGAGAATGTGAGTGGGTATACGGGAAGTAAAAACATGTAGTACTTTGACCTGTGTCTACAATAGTAGGTAGTGCAGACAAATTAGAACAGTAGATCAAAGCAGCGTTGAGAAACCAATATCCATACTAAAACCACTTCAGTTTTTTTAATTTTAGACTAGCTCTACTCTGTTCTTGTGGACTGAATGCCTGTTTGCAGCTGGAACACATTAGGTGTGCTCCTGGCATACATTGTCTAACCTTACCTTAGTTTAACCTAAAAGGAATCCAATTCCTTTGTTCCAAAACAGCTCAGTGATGTGAACCAACACACCATCAACAGGAATGATCAGGCAGTTCACTTAAAAAGCATACTCCTGTTGTGAACGAATGCAAATACAGACACACCCTTAGAGCCACTTACTGCAAGTTAACTGAGCAGCTCTCATGTTCTGGGTAAACAATTTTGAACCATCCCCTCTATCAGCTCCTTCACATAACTCTAAATAAAGTACTGGAGTGAGAATGTTAGCTTTCAATGACTTCCTTCATTAGAGGAGAAAAAAGTTTGTAGGGAAAGGTTTGTATCTTTTGGTCTAATAAGAATGCTGGAGGTGAGAAGAAAAGATGACAAGCTTTCAGCTAGTTAAATTGTTTGAGTTCATTAATGAGCATCTTCCTCCCCTATTCACAAAACTCTCATGCTTATTTCAAAGGTAGGAAAGTGGAGAAAACGCTTCTGTGACAAATCTTAGCGAGCAAGTACTGTACTACCTATAACATTGAATCCAGATGCTCAGAATTGTAGAATCTCCTAACAGCTAGACCATATTGCTGCCTGCTATGCAACAATTAATCTCTTAAAAGATTAAACAGACTTTCTTATAGTTATTTTAAGTAAATAACTAATATAAAGCTATTGTTCTGGCCTGTGCAACACCATCCTGTTCACGTCATTAGAAAATTTAGTGGTTTTCCATTTAAGAGGGTTATTTCTCCCCCACCCCTGAATGATGCATTTTGCTTCTGCTCTTAATGTCAACTGTTTTGCTTCGTTTTCCTGTCTTGAGTGTTTTGGCCACAGCTTCCAGTTGAAATCTGAGCGGGAGAAGCTCCCTCCAAAAAGCCTGCTTAAAAAATGACATGTAAATATGTCACGATGATCTTCACATTAGCCTTTGTAGGTTGTGCAGTATACCAGTAAGGTGTAACCTGTGGTAATTTATAGGCAATGTGGTACAAGCCTTTTCCTACCTAGGATTTTTTTAATTTATTTTTAGGCCCCATATCTTGACCTAGACTTCAAAAGTAGTTTAGTTTTGATTTCCTTCACATTGGTGATTTAGGTGTGCTTATGCATTAAGTGCTGACAAAGCTCTGTAGCTAGGTGTAGAACAGAATTTATTTAGGTGTCCTCTCGTTCTTATGAGCCTTTCCCTAAGGTTAACCAGAATAGATTAGTGAATGGATAAGACCTGTGATAGGAAGTTTCTCAGGTGAATTTTCTGCACAGAAAGTTCAGGACTCTCAAATAACCAGAAGTGATTGAACTAGGAGAATAAACCATGTGTGAACATAGTACAAAAAAGCTGCGTTAATAAAGTTGACGGTTGAGAGCTCCCTAACTTTTTGGTATGTAACAGGCATCTTCCTTTTGGATAAGGAGGAGTTAATCACGCAAGGTGCTGAGGGCCTATAGTTTACAGACCATCAGGATCTGGGTACATCTCTTTGGCTTTCCACATCACTTCCATAACTGCTGTTGTAGGATTTATCATAAAATCATGGAGTTTGGAAAGGACCACGACAGACCTCCAGGTTCATCTGGTCCCACCTCCTGCCCAAAGCAGATCTAGTTAGACCAGATTGCTGAGGGCCTTGTCCTTACAAACAGTGTGTCTGTTTACATACAGCAACATGGGATCTTTTGAACACCTTGTGCCATCTGATTCAGAAATGCTTGATTTATACCTATCTTTCACTAGATAATTATCAACACAAATATCCTCAGAAGAAAGCAAAGACCAGTATCAACTTTTTTCTTAATTATAGCTGTTTCAGAAGAACATAGGGAAAGCATAGTTCTGTAGAGAAATCTCTGTTTGATTGAACTTGACCAGGTTTGCTTTTTTAATAGCAAAAAAGGAAAAGCAAATAACCAAAATCTTCTATCAGCTTTCCCAACTTCCCCCCACTCCTGCCTCTGAGTACATAAGTATCTTTGAACTGTGTGTAGTGACGGGTGCTTCTGTAGGATTCCTTGATACTAAATTTACTACTTAAAACACATCGAGGTTTGCTGCAGATCTTTCTTCCTTGTCCTGGAATCTAGCTGTTTGAAGCCCCACTTGCTTATTGTAACTGAGTATACGCTATGAGTTGAATTATTGTGGCTTTATCTACTTGTCAATGACAACAGTATTTTTCCTGCACAGTTGCAGTTTCTCTAATCTCAAGACTGAAATGTTATCTAGAAGCTTTGCTAATGTTAACTCCTGCCACCTCCCCTTCCTCCAGCCTTGTATTTAAATTCTCATTTTCTATTGCTACCAGATTCTCATCTAAGGCGAATGGAAGCTGTGAAGCATGTCTGTAGAATTATCAGGATCTTTTCTGCAAGTTCTTGGTTTCAAGATAACTAGCAATTGTTCTTCTATTCCTGTTGCACTCTCTCTGTGTTAATCCTGACCTGAAGGGACGCTTTGGTCTGGGAGCAGATGCCTGTACTTCAGCCTTCCATCAGGAAGTTACTAAACTGTAACAGTCTATTTATGGTAGCTTCTTTTGTACTGCTAATAACCCAGCAAGGGCTAAGATTAAGCCATCTCTGATTTTGTTTTGTATGCGTTTGGTTGTAAAGATGAGTTAGAGCCGATGAAGTCAGCAGAGGGGAAGGACAAAGGAAGTAGAATCCTGATTCCAATAAGAATTTTCTTTGTCCATTGAACAATGGCGAATCCTTACAAATTCTCTAAATTTGGCTTATTTAGTCAGATGTGAAAAATTTAGGATTGCAGAAACTTCCAACAAATTATTCTCAACTGGGGGGGTGGTGGGGGGTGATGGAAGAAGTAACTTTAGCCCACCATTAACCACACAGCAGTTTCCTTTTGGCTTTTACACAAGCTGTTGTTACTTGAAAATGAATTGTTTTGTTGTTTGGGGTTTTTTTTATAGAAGATGTTGCTTTTGTATCTGTATCTTTTGGGCTTGTCATAGTGGATCATTAACCTTTTTTTCATCCTTGTGTTTTGGATTGATATTTTCCTCATGAATGACAACGTGCCCATTTCTGAATTGATTTCACTTTATTGATCACATCTTGCTCTAGGGGTGAGCTGAGATCCATGTAAATATTATCTTTTTAGAAGGAAGTGGAATTAAAGCTGCTCTAGCACCTGCTAATGTAGGATGCGACCAGACTTCCTGTTCAAGAGGAAATCCTAATTTACTCTTCCTTGTAAACTGAAGGCTGATCAGCTTACCACATAGTAACCTTTTGACTTGTAAACACTGTGTTCCTTTGGACTGCTTTTAGCCTCTAGAAATTATTTCCCTCAGTCTTGGTGGTAACTTTAACAGTAAACTTTGACTGTGTTGAATATTGTGAAAAAGCAGCAACCCTTTTCTGCTGAACTCATTTTAATGCAGTCAAGCATACCTACAAACTCAAGTAGGTGCTTAAGATGCCTTCAAGTTCTAAGAAGGTGGCTGTATTTTTCTTTGCACTCTTAATCACCAGTGCAGTGTTAAACAAAGAAACTTGTTATCCATTGGGTATGGAAAACAAATTGAGTTATTGTGATTATTTGCTTTGTGATGCAGACTTTCAGCCCTTGAAAATGCTTGTTATGTGTGGGTGGGGAGTTGGCTCTGACTAGGATAGTCATGGTGAATCACTGGCAGTAGTGCCAGGTTTGGCATGGATGGAGGTTTGGGTTGGGGCCAGTAAAGTGAGTTAGTGCTTTTTTTTATTGTTTATTACCAGCCCCTGAAAAGATTTTTCTGTCCTTGAGGAGGAAGGAAGAGATCAAATTTAGCAGCAGCAGTATTTGTTTCCTCTTACTGCTAATACAGCAAAAGAAAGCTGCTTCTGAAATACGTATGTTCTCTAGGCTTCTGACAGCCTTGCTTAGATGAGTGATCAGAGGCCTCTGGACTAGGTACGCAGCTGAGACTCTCCTTGGGGATCCTGTGACTGCGAGGTTTTGAATGAGGAACAGTTACTGGGACTAAGAACTCAGAGTAGTTCTAGAACTTTGCACAACGATATTTTTTTTTTATATAAAGTTCTGTATCTAGATTCCTTCTGCCTATGTAAATAGTAGAAATTTAAATAATATGCTGCCAGTGTAACCTGTTCTGTTCCTCTGTGGATTGATACAGCTTACTGAAATGCTGGAAGTGGATTGATTAGGTATTCAAAAGATGTTTAGATGAGGCCCTAAGGGATACGATTTAGTGGGGGACTTGGTAATGCTAGGTTAATGGTTGGACCCGATGATCTTGGAGGTCTCTTCCAACCAGAACAATTCTATGATTCACAAGGAACCAAGACTCCTCGTTTATACTTCTTTTCCTTGTCTTCTCTCACCACACCCCAAAGACTTAAGAATTTATTTTCTGTTCTTTTATAGTATTCAAAGCATGTTGATAATAGAATGGTGGTGTTTAAATCTAAAAAAAGTACAGTTTCCTTTCTAATGCTTTTTTTCCCCTAGGCATTAGGGCTTCACTGGCATGCATGTGCCCAACTCCCATTCAGTGTGGTTTTGTGCATCTCTGGTGCTAGTATGGCTCTTAAATTGTTTATAAGAAATACTCTTAAAATAACAGGCAGAATGGTTTTTTTGTTGGCCCAAAAGAGCAAGCTTACTATTTCTTTTTGATTAAAATGTGTGTGAAATATACATTAAAAAAAAAAGGCATTAGCCTATGGCCTTTTCTTTTTCTTTCTTTTTTTTTTTTTTTTTTTTTAAGTTCAGACTTTAACACTTTTCCTATAGCATAAACAGTTGCTTTTGTTAGCAGAATTCTTTTACAGATAACATAAAGATACTGGTCTCTGAAGAAATCTTGTGACAAAATTTCAACTCTTGCGTAAAACAGATGACTTGCTAATGGCTTTTGTTTCTGTTCTCTCTCCTCCTTTCTCCAAAGAGCGCTTTTTTCATAATGTCACTAGAGAACACTGAAGATGTAATAGAATAAATCTGTAAAAAGAGTTCTCTTGAGAAGCTAGGTCCTGAGAAAATTGACGAGACAGCTGCTGCTCTGGCTGCCCTGACCTTTCAAGACTAGCACTCTAGAGCAAACTAGCTAATATCTTGAAACCTCTCTTCATAGAGAGAAAAAAGCTATGGTGCTTGATGCAGTAAGCCAACAGTCTCCTGAAAAGTAATTTCAACTTCTTTATACCAATCACAATTTTTATCCTAGTGTGAGATGATTATGTGAAGATGGGACTTACTGTGAAAGAACAGCTAATTTATGTACAGTTCTCATAATGTATAGTGCTTGGTGTTGTTTGTTGCCATGGTACATAATATGGTTGAGTAAGATGAGTTCCAGTAAGGATGTTCAACAAGACTAGTATGTCCCTTCTAAATAGGAGAAATAAAATTTTGTTATCTGTTGCACATTGAACAGTTGACCTTGTTCTTGAGAATGGTAAGTGTAGTGTTCTAAATACCTGTAATGCTGATAATTAAGCATCACGTTGCTAACTTTTAACATGTGAACTTACATCTTAGGTGTCATTATGGTTGGCAAGGACAGTTCTGTGATGAGTGTGTCCGCTACCCAGGCTGTGCTCATGGGAGCTGTAATGAACCATGGCAGTGTAATTGTGAAACCAACTGGGGTGGCCTGCTCTGTAACAAAGGTACTTAACATTAATGTACAGGACAAATAAGTAAAGTTGCATGATTAACTGATAACTCATTAACCATTTTTTTTCCGCTAGTGTGCAACTGCCTGAGTATTTCTGTGCCTAATTCTTTTATGGCAGATGGCACCTAAACATCATAAGTATAGGAAGTTTAAGACAAAAGGCTTGGAATGGTCCTGACTGTTCTAACTCATGCAGTTCTCTTGCTCATCCTTCCCTGTTCTGTGGATAGTTAGCAGATGACAGGCTAGCTAATGGAATATGGGGATGATATGGGTGAATGATGTTGAAGTCAGAAAGGCATCTGTATGTCTGACTAGGGATTAAAGTGGTGAGATTTGTGTTCGCTGTTGATTGACATGTTTCTCTGTCCAGATCTGAATTACTGTGGAAATCACCATCCCTGCCTGAATGGTGGAACGTGCATGAATACTGAACCAGATGAATATCGCTGTGCTTGCCCAGATGGCTACTCTGGAAAGAACTGCGAAATCGGTACGTCTGGATATTGCATGTATCTTCAGAAATCTGAAACTGTTTTGGGCATAGCTATGTTCTAGTTAGCCAGGAGGCATTTTTATATGCGTATTGTTGCTTTTCTTTTTTGGTAGCGTAGCGGAGCTGTTTTCTCCTTTTTCCAAAAGCTAGCTTGGTTTCTGAGAGGGGAAGTGTGAAAACTGGTGGCATGCAACTTACCCTTTCAGCTTGATTGTTGCTTTGTGCGACAGTGGGGATATGCCAGCTCGCTCTCTCCTGTCTAGTGCCTTAGGCTGGCTATTCAAAAAACCACTGAAGACAACAGAAATGCTGCAAGTTTCCTTTGGATTCAGATAAGACTGAGAATATTTCTTCCCTTTGATCTCTTCACTTCCTTAATCCAAACATGCAATTGGGCTATAGTCTCATGGAAATGGGTTACAGGTGCGCCTTTCCCTGTTACCTTTCTCCCTGCTACCCATTTTCTTGTCTTCTGGCTTGCTTGCAAATGTGCATCTTATACAAGCTGGGGACTAAAGAAGGTAGTAGTGATAGACACTTCAATTTTAACTGTGGTGTGGCGTTTTGGCCCAATTATTAACTGCCTGAATGTGTTGACTATCCTTTTTTGATCAACTGAAACTTGATTTTTAAAATCATCTTTTAATATGGGGCTTTTAATACATTTGGATTAATAATGCAGATGTTAACTACTGTGGAAATGTGCCCAAGCCCTCCTAGAGTCACCTTGAGCAGTCTAAACAAAAAGTTTTCTTCCCTGTTCCCATTGGCAAAATGGAGGAAAGCATTTAAACCGTATTTCTGATGAAGTACGCCTTCTTGACTAGAGTCTAACAGATCTGTGTCTATCTAACATGAAAAACTGCTTCCTATCTCAACCATAGTACAAAGATAGCATATTGGGTTTTTTATTTGTATCTGCGTATGTGTTATACAAAGACCAAAATTTTCACGTACTGGAGGCTATTTTCGTATTTTGAGACTTTTCCCGATTATTCTGTCTCTGGAGATAAAGCGGAAAGTGCGCAATTTCTATTTCTTTCCTATTTTGCTTTAAAGAATTGATGTTTGGAGAAAAATGAAAGCTTTTGGTTCAATTTTTTCACGTGTAGTATTCAGCTGGGTGTTCTGCAGTAACTGTTTGGCCTTAAATTCACTATGAACTATTATCAGCAGAAGGTTTTCAAATATATCAGGATGTAGATCATCTTTGAACTTCTATAAAGTGCTATGTGGTATTAATAATACTATCAAAACCTGAATTTTGCTTCAGCTCGTAGAATGCGATGCAAAGTTTTGGCTAAAATAGATGAAGTCTTGTCTTAGCTTGCCCTGAAAGTTGTGGGGAAGCACCTTGGCTCTTCAGATGAGGAGGCAGGGATAAAGGGATCCATACATTTAATAATCAGCGTAGAACTCATCAACAGTAGATTGGTATATGAGCTGCTTTAGGTATTAGTACCAAATATCATAGACAATGTAAATTCGGTTTGCAAACTGGATAACATCCCTGAAAGAGAGATTCCAAAATGTAAAATGCTAGCAACAATTAGAAAGCCTTACCTAGTAAGGGAATTGTTTTCTTCTTTCCAAAAGCTTCTTTGGCTTCTGAGAGGGAAAATATCAAAAGTGATGGCATACAACTTGTCCTTCCTCAACTTGATTGTTGCTTAGTGCAGCTTCTGCAAGTGTTACAGCCCTACATGGAGTGACAACAAGCAGTACTGCCTATAATTGCGAGTAGCTCTATCCTTTGCTGTTTCCAAGGAACAGTATTAGAATGAAGCTAAACAGACCGTTGGTACTTAAACTACTACTACTGTTCAAACCTCTGCATACAGCATATCTGTTTTGTCTCACTGTAAAGGGGGGTGGGGGGGGAAGTGCTGGAGCACATTGGAGGCGCAATTGCGTGGCTGGAAGCATTAGGTTAATGGTGAACTTCTCTAGCTTCTGGGATATTGAGATAGTGACCTGTCTACCTTCAGGCTTTTTAGTCAGTAGATATGAAGGAGGATGCACCTTCAGTAAAATCTTGCTTCAGTCTCCCACTGGGAATCTTGCTGCCTGCAGCTGGGAGAGGGAGGCCCCAAACTTGTGTGCAGGCACCTCTCCACTGCTGATGCTCTTTGTCACTTTTAATCAGAATGCAATTTCTAACTGTGTAAGTTCTCCTTGATTGATACTGAAAGAGTATTTAGCAAGAATTTCTTTCTCTCTCTTCCCAGCGGAGCATGCTTGTGTATCTAATCCCTGTGCTAATGGTGGAATTTGTCATGAAATTTCATCGGGCTTCAAGTGTCACTGCCCATCGGGGTGGAGTGGACCAACATGTGCTGTTGGTGGGTATGCATTTACTGATGACTGACCTGTTAGGCTGGAAGGGTGGATACCGCTTACTTGATAATATCATGCTCTGTGGGTATGGAATTTCGTGGTAGTCTTTTACCTTACCTGTCTTTTAAGAGCTATGCGTTGGGAGACTCTGAAAAGGTTAACGATACTGTGCGGCCAGCAGTATCTATTTGATGCAGTTGAGATCTGCAGGTTATCAAAAGCATAGCTGGGCCATATCCAAAGAAATGCCCTGTTGCCAAAGCTTGTAGGACAATTTCTGACTCTTCAGCCGATCTAAAGCAAAATACAGAATGGATTTGTTTTAAGAGATACAAATGTGAATGTGAAAGGTTCTCCCCTTCTTAAAGTAGTAAGAGTAGATTACTCACTTAAATGCTTAAGTGTCTGGTTTGGAAGCCAGGGAAGTAGTTGGAATGTATTGTGGATCTATGTAATTGGTTTGCTTGTTGCCTGTGATGTGGAACACAGGATTTTTACCTATTTTTCAACAGCAACTATCCTCAAAAAAACCCTACTGGCTAAACTTGTGTCCTGATCTAGGAACATGACTTTCAGTGAATGTGTCAATCGTTGGCAGATTAACTGAATCGTCTTGCTGTTTGCAGATAGAAAACTTCAGAGTTGTTCTCTCCCTTATCTCAAAGATGCGAGAAAAGCCTAAGTAAAAATTAGGTTAGAAATGTTAGTCTGTTCCTAAGCTTATTTGTTTGTATGTTCTCCCCCTTAATCTCAAAATAACTTAAAAAAACAAAGAAACCCCAAAAAACCCCAAACAACAACAAAACAGCAACAACAGAACAAAAAACCAAAACAAAACAGAAAAGCAGGTTAAACCAAATTTTAAACGATGTAATGGAAGGCATGCTTTGACTTTTCAGATATTGACGAATGTGCATCTAACCCTTGCGCTCAAGGAGGGACCTGTATTGATGGTGTTAATGCATTTGAGTGCATATGTCCACAACAGTGGATTGGAGCAACGTGTCAGCTTGGTAAGTAATTAGCTTCTAAAGTTCTGAGGGCCACTGGAGATTATTCCTAAATAGTGAATAACTCTGTGTAAATGTGTTTCTGATGTCATTTTTATTGAAGAAAACATTGGAGAAGTGTGTTGCTATTGATATCTTAGCTCTTCTTTAGTAGATGTTAAAGCCAGAAGTTTCAAGTGAACCTGTAACTATTTAAACCCCAACTTAAGCTTACTTATAATAGTTCTTCTAGAATGCCCGATAACTCTTCTGTTTCAAAATACAGCATTGGTGATGGTAGCTCCTTTCTTCATGGTGGCAGAACAGTGACTATAAGCTTATGGAGGCCAGGAAGGGAATTGCCCTGACTAACACAGTACCTTTTTGAGTTTTGGCAAAGGGAAAAGTAAGATAACATGCATGTGCTACTGTAGACAGGTGTGCATTAAAAACCTGTGGTATTTAAATGATTTTAGTGCCCTACCAATGTATAATATGAGCTTCTGATGCTTGGATTGCATGGAAACTTTGCTTGGTGCTGTGGTAATCTGTTTCTGGGTTTGTTCTTTATTCTCTTCTTTCATCTTCTTTCACAGATGCTAATGAGTGTGAGGGGAAACCCTGTGTTAATGCTTACTCTTGCAAAAATCTCATTGGTGGATATTACTGTGACTGCATTCCAGGATGGACAGGAGTAAATTGTCATATCAGTTAGTATTTCTTTAGTATATATGTTGACCATAGGATGCTTTATTCTTTAAAAAAAGGTTTTATGATGAATGATAGCATACATACTTGTACAAGGAAGAATATACCTGTTGTCAGGATTTTCCTAACTTCCAGCAATGTAAATTGAAAATACTGTTGAAAAATTTATTTAGAGATGTAATTGGTATTAAAATGAGCTTAGATATACACTTACATCACTCTAATAAATCTCTCCCTACTCACTCATCCCTGATTCTGAATGATATCATGTACTGATTCAATTTAAAATACTTTTTAGCTAAAATGTTAGACATGAAATTAGCTGATAGCATTTAATTTCTATTACACTGTACTAGAAATATGTAATATGTAACTTTCTATTACATGTTCTTTAAAATAAGAATCTTTTTAAGTCATCAAGCATCCTTGCTTTCCATTGAAACATCTAGAAAAATACTTTCTGAAAAACACTTGTTCTGCATTTTTATGCTAGACCTGTGCTTTACAGCTTAGTCTTCCAGTATAAATTCTAATGCCTTGCATATTTTATCCATAGATATTAATGACTGTCATGGACAATGTCAACATGGAGGGACTTGTAAGGTAACTCTTGTTTATTACATGCCATGTTGAAAATAAATCTTGGTCTGGCTAGTTATGAATTCTATAGTTTGCAATTATAGGTTGGTTAAATGAGGTTAAACATTGAGTGTACTGTTGCACTTGCAAGCTCTTGCACCATTTCACAAAATAATTTTGTGGTGCTACTCTGTTCACAAATGCAGAATATAGAAATGACTTGAATTCTTGTGTGCAAGTTTTATCAATAAACAAATCTTTCTACTATTGCCTTTTTTTTTCTCCCCTCTGTGAAGGACGAAGTGAATGGTTACCATTGCTTATGCCCTCGTGGTTTCACAGGAAAAAACTGTGAGACAGAAACAAATGAGTGTGAAAGCAATCCATGCCAAAATGGAGGCCGTTGCAAAGACCTGGTGAATGGGTTCAGTTGCCTCTGTTCACAGGGCTTCTCAGGAGTCTTCTGTGAGGTAAGGGCAGGGGTGACATTACTGCAATACTTCTCATGGATTGAATTCTTGAAAGAAACGTGTCTGTGGGTTTAAATGGGAGTAACCCAAGGCATTACTGACTAGTGTAGCTGTTACTTGACACTCTGAATAAGCAATTTGTTGTGCAGTGCTGTCATAGTAGCCGTAACACTTGAATTTGCAGCCTGATAAACTGCAAGTTGTTGCATGTAGGTGTTGGCTCTCCTAAATGTTTTAAGGCTGCAAGTATTCCTTAAGCTTGAAACATTTCCCTTTGCAATTTTCAGGACCTGTGTCCTTTTGTTACGCTAGAACGTTTTAGGTCTTCATGCTAATAGCTCTGAAGTACATAATTGAATTACCTGTCAAGTAATCCTGCTGCTGTTGGTAGGAGTATCCACATAACTAAAGGCAGACAGATACACGAGTATTGGCTCTCAGAACTTTTTGTTTGAGGTCATTTTAGGAACATGTAGTTCTAGTGCTTAAATAAGGATTTGGATCTGAAATATTGAAGTGCTAGTGATAATTCATAGAGTACTTCATGCTAATGAAGTTCTACCTCTTTCTAGGGAGGAAACTAGACTTTTTAATGTAAAATTATATTGCCCTGAGTATATACTTTCAAGCTTTTGCTGATAGCCAAATTCACGTGTTATCGTTAGCAAGACAGTGTCAACTGGAGGCGTTGGATTTGCTCCGGAGTGGAGGGCATTGGAGTGATCTCTCTTAAATGCTGAAGTAATTTTATTCTGTATTTGCATTGTTAAAGAAACAATGCCCTCTTTTTATTCAAAATTAAAAAGGGTTGCAGATACTGACCGGTTTAATAAAACTAGTGCAGTACCTAATAGCTCATGTACCATTTCTGCATAAGGATCATCGCTTGAGTGCTTTACTCTTGGCTGATTCATACCATACTGTGTAATTAAAGTTTTAGCAAATCTGTTTGAATAATAGGGGGGAGTTGGCTGCTTGCCTTGTGTTGCAGGAAATATCTACCATTGATTCCAGATGCTAAAGTACCAGCTACTGAACTTGCATTGGGAAGGGGAAATTTACACTAATGGAAGGAAACAAATGGAGACATCTGATAGAGGAGATCTGAGAATCTTTCTCAGACCCTAGCTGTTTTTTGTAGTTTGCTTTGAATGTTCCGTATGAGAGGGCGAAATAGCTTGCTGAAAATCTCTCCATTGCAGCTGGAATTGTACGTGCTCCTCTGAATTAAATACTTAATATCATTCGTGTTCCTTCTGTTTTGGTTAGCTTTGAATTTTTCTCTTATTTAGCTACAGAACTACTAAAAATAGTGACCAAATCCACTATCAGACTTAATTTTATGTCTGTAAGGTTTGGAAAGCTATCTTTCTCACAAGAGAGATGTGAAGAGGGAAGAAGATCACTTCAGGGGAGGAAAGCAATCCTTAAGAATAACAATTTGGAGGAAAGATACTGTGATGTTACAATATCCCTTTTGAGGCCACTTTGTGGGTTTTGGGGCCAATTTAGGGCATCACCAATCAGTGATTTATGTATCCATCTAAGATGTAGAAAAAGCAGAATTGCTTTGCTGCAGCAATTTGTCTGTGTTAAGGGTCATATTATGAAAGCCAGGTTTAAATTTTGCGTTTTGAATCAGATGGTAAGAAGTGTTTAAAATGTACCTAGGATTTCTGTGTGTAAATGGGCAGGGTGATAGTATTTGTAAGAATAAGGCCCTGAGCAGCTTGGTCTAACTAGATCTACTTTGAGCAGGAGGTGTGGGAGTAGCTGACCTCTAGAGGTCCCTTCCAAGCTATGTGGTTCTATAATAAATTCTATGTGTTAATTGAGATGGAAAGGGAAGTTGCTCTAGAGAATAGGACTTTTTTAACGGTCTGTGTATTTTAAGTGTCTTGCAGACACAAAACTGAGAAGTGCACTGGTATTTAACTTGCATTATAGCACTTAGTATGTGGGTGTGGAGGACAGAAGTGACTTATAATGATCCAGAATAGTCACAGTAAGATGTCTCTTAATGGCTTGTTCTTTGCTAAGTTATTGCAAATGGTGCTTATTCAGCCTCTTGCAAAGGAGTATCTTTTTAGCAGCATCAGAAATGCTTTGTATTAGGATTGACTAAAGTAACCTGAAGCTTCTCTCTGTGTTGCAGGATGGAATGCAATATATATGATTCATAAACCTTCTTAAAACTTGAGGTTCCTTGTAAATTAGCTTCATCTGTGTCTTTGGCAACACAGATAATACTGCTTACTCCTGGGAAATGAAGCAGCTGCTGCTAACTATGGTCTCTCTCTTACAGATGGATATTGATTTCTGTGAACCTAACCCTTGCCAGAATGGGGCTAAATGCTATGATCTGGGAGGAGATTATTACTGTGCCTGCCCTGATGACTATGATGGAAAGAATTGTTCTCATCTCAAGGACCATTGCAAGAACAATTCTTGTAAAGGTACCTGCTGTTAGCTAGAAATTTGTCTTAATGTACTGGTGGTACGTTGAAAAAGAAAAGTAGTATTTCTGGAATTAGCATAATGCAGAAACATTTTTGTTGTACTCATTTGGACTTTGTGAAATAGTGAGGCAGTAAGAAGAAATGTTTGTAACAGTCCTTATTTATAAAGAGGTAACTTATAGTTAAATTGTGATTAGTCTTAATTTTTGGATAACTTCTTCAAAACTAAGAACTGGTGATGCAGATCATTAGTCTGATGATAGTCTTCTCATTCTTAGTCATAGACAGCTGTACAATAGAAGTCTTCACTAATGCTACCCAAGAAGGAATCCGTTTTATTTCATCTAATGTTTGTGGACCTCATGGACGGTGTATTAGTCAACCAGGAGGGAATTTTACTTGTGCCTGTGAAAGAGGTTTTACTGGAATATACTGTCATGAAAGTAAGTAGGAGTTTCTTCTAAATGATTTTGTTGCTCTAAAACTTCCTTAATGTTTTTCTTATGAAGCTTTACAACATAAAACATTAAGATTTTAATAAAGTTGCATAGAGCATTGCTTCAGGTATACTGCTTGAAATCCAGTTTCTTCTGGTAACAGTTGTCTTTGTAGTGGTTCACACTTCCTCTGTGAAAAACTGGTTTTAGTCCAATGTGAATGTGTCTCTACTTACTGCCTTTATGTACAGTCTTATAAGAAGCCATGGATTTCTCCAACATGGAGATGATAAAGAAGGGACAGACGCATTGACAGCACAGCTTAGGAGAATGTGTATTGCTGTTCCAGATATTTTTTGAACACCTGGATATTTTTACCAGGTAAACTTAATGGTCTGGTTCGACTTGCTACATGAGAGAGAATACATCTAGAAACCTTACCAGGCTTGAAAACAGATGTTTGAGCTGTTCTTAAGTATGTACAAATGGAGTATAACTTTGTGCTGCTTTTCCTAGGGACACAAGTGTAGATCACTCCTCTAGGTAGGCGAAGACAGCCTTGAGCAATAATTGTTGGCTTTTTGTCATAGATATCAACGATTGTCTTGGGAAACCTTGCAAGAATGGTGGGACATGCATCGATGAAGTTGATTCATTTAGGTGTTTCTGCTCAAGTGGCTGGGAAGGAGAATTGTGTGACACAAGTGAGTACTGCTAAGCATTGCAGGGTCAAATATTACAGCTTTGCTGTAAGAGTTAGTGATGGTTGGTACTTGGTTATTAATAATGGGGTATTTTCTCTGTTCTATAATTAACAGTGTACTCAGTGTTGTTTGCAAAAGTATTTTCAAGAAGATTTTTGGATAGCAGCTCAGTTCCTTTAATAGGGCCATAATCTGATTTTTTTGGTATAGTACAGGATATACCTCAGGAGGAGAGAACTTCTTTTTCTCCTGAGGAGAAGCAAAAGTGAATATACCCTGTTAAGGGGGTCTACTGGTTATATCGCTTTTATTGCTATAAGCATATGTACTTCTTAGTACTTGCTGTACATAAAAGTTTGTCCCTTACCCAATCTACTCATACACAGTAGTTTCCGAACTTGAAAAGCTTTTTAGCTTTAAGCCAGTGCAAGCTATAATGTGCTTCTACCTTATTGAAGGAATTTATAAATTTAATGTCTATTCCTTTAGTGAGAAAAGAACTGCTGAAGCCTGAATTCTTACTCAATGAGTATCATGAGTCAGTGTTTTATATTCCAGGTTCAGTGGGAGCAGGCCTTTACTCTTGCTGCCCTGGCTTGAGACATATTTGGCCTTAGTTGACAAAGAAGTGTACTAGGCCAGTTCGTGGTTAAGTTACCTCAGAGGAAACTGCAGTTGGTTCTTTTTCTGCTCTGAATGAAGCCCCTTCTGAAGCGTGATGGCAAGGACTTGCTGAGACTTATTACAAGACATGCACCAATTGAGATGTGAAATAAAGACTGAGAAGCTTTTGGCAGCTATCACTGTCAAAGAGCTTTTTGTGTGGTCCAGATGAAGTTCGGTCTGAAATAATTATGTTCTACCTATTAAAATGTTTGTCTCAAGTGAAAAGAACTTTCTCTAAAATTCATGGATGTGTATGTATATGTTTAATGTGTGTATACACACATGTATATGTATGTGTATATATATGGTTAAGCCATCTAGTGGCTTTAATTCTTTGTATTTTGAGACATAAAGCAGGAGAGGGAGCCTTAACTGTCTCATGTAGATGTCCTGGGCTGGGGCTCCTTTTCAGGACATTGTGGTCCCTACTAGAAAGTTTTCTCTGAAGTTCAGAATACAGCTGTTCGCTGGAAAAATGAAACTACTTTAGTGCTCTACTTTAGAAGCCATACTGAATGATACTTTTTCTCTTAAGCTGTCAGAAAATCTTTCATAATTCACGTTGTTCTGTATTAAATCAGTGTTTTCTCTTTGCTTATATAAAGATAGCCCCATAACAATTAGGAACACTATCTTCCTAAATAGTACACAATTTATTTCCTTTATAAAGAAGTATTTTATACTTTCTCATGACCTTGGCTAGGCTACATCATCTAATTTGAATAACTCTTTTTCTAGATTTCAATGACTGTTCTCCTAACCCATGTCACAACGGTGGCCGATGCATTGATTTGGTAAATGACTTCTATTGTGAGTGTAAGAATGACTGGAAAGGCAAAACTTGCCATTCACGTAAGTGTTCTTTACTTTGATCTTTAGTTTACCCAAAGATTTGTTTTCTTTCTTCTCATGAGACTAGAGTTCCTGAAATTTAAAATAAAACAATTGCAGTGAAATAATAGGCATATTTTCATTACCTCTTCAGTTTCCCAGCAACAAAATGGAACACTTAAAATGTATTCCTTCATGTAGTGAAATCGTGTTGTAAAGAGATGCCCTTAGATTCCACTCTTTTGGTTGTTTCCTGTAATACAGCAAGTGGAACTATGCGTTTCTAGTACTGTTGCATTTAGATATGAAGTATCTTTAAAAGTAATTTTGTGATTAAAAAGTACCTGGTCTTAAAATTCAGCAAGACCAATGGAAATTAAAACTGTTTTATTGTGATGTATAGGTGAATACCAATGTGATGCGAATACTTGTAGCAATGGTGGAACATGCTATGATGATGGAGATACATTCCGCTGTTCATGTCCTCCAGAATGGATAGGAAGTACTTGCAACACTGGTAAGCTTTTCAAATTGTCTACAGATAAAGCCAGAAGTAGAAGTGTTTAAATAACACTTAACTGTTTAGTAAATAGGCACACTGTTCTTCTAGCTGGCTAGTTCAAAGCTGTTCCAGTTGGCTGGTGACTGAAGTTCAGAGTAATTTCTTCCACTCACCTAACATGATACTGATTTTTAGGAAGCTGTTCTCCGCAGGCTGCTTACATGGTGTTTTACATAGCTTTGCCTAAGCAGATTTGGAACACTTGGACTTGTCCTGACTTCTCTCTTAGTCTTTAGAGAGCCTGTGTAAAGATTTTCTTGGGAACTTAGTCCCCCACTTTGCTTGAAGGTTCATAATGTAAATAAGTTTGTGATCGAGAGGCACATAAGCAGACATACTCAGGAAAAATGAAATGAAATGGTTCTTCCTAGGGGATTTGCAGGGTTACTGCCTGCTGTAGGGAACTACCCTTGATCTTTTTGTGCATTGAATGTAGTCTCTGTGGTACATTTTTCTGAATATGAAACTTCCATTAGGACCAAGAAGTTGGATGGAGGTAATTTAGTATAGTTTTTCTATTAGTTTTTCTATTTTCTAGATACAATTGCGGCATTTAATCAAAATATGAACTTTAAATACTAGTATTTTCTTAAGAAGTACACCTCATGACCTGGGTAGTTCACTGCCAAAGTAGGGATTTAGCAGTATTTGAAGGATGCTTACACAGATGGGGGAAAAAATAGATAATGTTTTTTATAAAATTTCATGGTTCAATCAAACAGTTGAATTGGGATGATAGTGAAGGTAGGTGAGAGAATTAGCATGCGATGTGATTATTTCTGGAGTCTTTTGACCTTCTTGTAAGTCTTGCACTGTTGACTTAAATGCTATTCAGGACTGGATATTGACAGGATATTGACATATCCAGATGATAGATACTTTTTGTTTTCTGGGCTAAATAGAGACCTTTTCTGTTTTCAAAGCTAAAAACAGCAGCTGTATTCCAAACCCTTGCATGAATGGTGGAACATGCGTTGGCAGTGGAGATTCCTTTTCTTGCATCTGCAAAGAAGGATGGGAGGGACGTACATGCACACAGAGTAAGGCTTTTCTCCTTTCTTCCCCTGCGTTCCCCTGAGACATTAGGAGTGTCTGGCACAGAGCTGCAAAGTGGAACAAAGCAAGTTTATAGAGTTCATGTGCCAAAATATCTGAATCATTCAGGGTGGGAGGTAGGTAAAGATGATGATGCTCGAGTAATGAATGAAGAACTTGTCATGTTTCTTTTTGCACCTAGTTTCTGCCAAAATAAGACTTTCAGCCTTCTATAGAAATACAATTTTTGGGAACGTGCAGTGCAAAAAATAATCCTCACAGAAATGCTGATTTTAATAATGAAAAGTATGTGGAAAGGCAGGCAGTAGTGCATATTCCATTGTTTTCTCTGAGGCTAGCAGTTAACTATTTTGACATACCAATACAATGAATTGGTTAGGAGGAGTAAAGCCTGCAACTTTGATTTTTATTTTTTTTTCCTAAGGTGTAACAGAAAAAAAAATCTAAATCTGAGCTCTGTTTTTACTCTAAATGTACTGTGAAATTACTGTTGTATTGAGGTATGCCCTAATTAGCTGTTTTAAAGCTGGTAGTGCTAGTATAAATGCTAACAAATAACTTGGAGCCATTTATAATGGGAAAGATTTGTTTAAGAAATCTGGCTAGTTGCACATATACATATGAAGTGCCAAAGTAGTAGTAATCCTTTAGAAAGCTTTTAGAGCCTGATTTGAATTATCCACTACCAATGCAACTGATACCGTTTTATTTCTGTTATGTTGCCATCATGCTGTGTATCAGTCTGTGCTGTTGATATATCAAAATACACTGAAGTTGTAAAATCTTGCATTTGTCAGTCTATTCATAAAATTTAAGGTATTTCATTGGTTTGTTAGGTCTAATTGAACTTTCTTTGCAAGTGTGGAAGAAAACATTCACTTCTGTATTATTTTTCTTTGCTTTCCTTATCAAATATAGTGTCTCTTGAGCTATAATATTATACATTAGAAAATAAATATGCCACTAGTTAAACTAGTCTGTATTCTTCTTTTTTATAGATACCAATGACTGCAACCCTCATCCATGGTAAGTGTGTGAATTCCAGTTCTGTACCTCGTGTGAAAATAAAAGCGAGCACAGTAGTAAGATTTCCATTGCGGATTAGAACTAATTCTACCCTAAAATAATTGAAGGCAGCCTCTGTAAAAATCTTAAAACAATTTTTTGCCATGCCTTATCTATTCCTTAACAACAACAAACACCACAAAACAATCCTGATTTGATTCATATATGAACAGATAAAAGCATTTTAGTGTAGTCTTCATGCCAGGACTAGTAAATTACTGTGATATGAAATGAATCAGACTTGATAACATTTCAAGCATCTACAATGCTATTTTAAATATAGAGGTTGATATTTATGGTTCAAGGGGAAAAATACTGATATGTGGATAAAGCAAACTATCTACCTTATCTTTCTCTGTTGTCCATTCTGATGCAATAACTGGTACTTCATGTGTAAAAAAGAAAAAAATCTTGCAAAAGCTTGGGCTTTCTCCATATTCACTTTACGGTGCTACTTTATCTCCTTGAGTTCTGTTGATACACTTCCCCATGCATGCATGCACACACTTTTGTAGGATGTTGCTGTTTTAACAGGTGACTTACTAAGCAATATTGTTTATATAACAGTATGTTTTCTCTGTTGATGGGAATAGATTGTCCCCCGAAAAAGCAGCAGAAAGTTTAATTAACAAAGCTTTAATTAGAGACCAATAAAACAATGTAGAAGGGCTTAAGTAGACTCATATTATGAATTAAAGGGACTTTTTAATTCTGCATTGTTGAATAGTGAGAAAGTACATGCTGCATGAGACCTATGGTTTTTGCTCATCTTTAGACTAGTGAATCTACCCTGAGAACGCTTGGTGTAATGACAGGTTTATTATTGTTACAGTTACAACGGAGGCATCTGTGTTGATGGTGTGAATTGGTTTCGATGTGAATGTGCACCTGGGTTTGCTGGTCCTGACTGCAGAATTAGTAAGTACCTGCATGGGTAAAGACCTGAAAGGTTGTACTGTTCTGACACACAAATTGGAAAGAACATCCTGTGACCCTTTGTGTATTAGATTAGCTGAATTCCAAATAATGAAGCAGAAGCCACCTGTCAGTCAGCCAGGTACTGATACCTTGTAAATAATGGCAACTTATGTTCCTGTCTTCATTAAACGGAATTGAAATGAGTTGGTTTAATTTATGCTCGAAGACTCGATTGCTGGATTTGGCAGACATTTCTGAAGGTTCTGGGGTGCTGGCTTCATAGAAGCTTATTAAGTATTTTTCTTGATAAGCAACTTGTCATTAAAGATAACATACATCACTAGGTATTTAACATTAGAAACTGAAATCTACTGAGACATCACAAAAGAAAACAAAAACATCAGGAGTGTAGTGCTAGCACATGAATAACGTAGAGAAGTATGATAAACGTCTTTCAAAGCTACAAGACAAACCTGTTACACTGCAATTGTCCTGAAGGATAGAAACTGAAAAGAAGGGGGAACAAAAGACCCTAAGACTGCATTGAAGTGTTGTGGAAGAGTTTGGGGTTTTGGGTGTGTTTTGGTTTTGTTTTGGGTTCAGGTTTTTTGGTTTGTTATGGGTGTTTGGGGTTTTTTTTGTATCTTTTTGTTTTTTCCAGAGGGTGACTGTAGCACTTGTGGTAGCATCAGCTTAGTGATCTCTGGATATAGAACCAGGGATGGCAGATAATCATGTATCTAGATCCAGACATGCAGTGAGGGATTCTCCTTTTCCAGACAAGAAGTGCAGAGAGGACTATTGTAGTCAGAGACAAGTACTGTGCATTTGTAATGGGACTGCAGACTCTTTTTTTTTTTCTTGTTTACACTGGTATAGACAAATGGAGTAGCTCCGATAAAAATGCCTTTTACGGGACGCTGATAACAGAAATGAAGTTAAGTCACTTTTTTCAGCATACAGAGGCTGGAGAATCTTAAACCAATGTAGCTTGAAGAGAGGAGGAAAGAGTAGTTAAACCCTGTAGTAGTAGTTTAGATACTCTGTTTTTGCATAAAACTTCATCTTAGAGCACTTCTGAAGGAAGCTAGAGTAGAACCAAAAGCCCTTCCACATCCGTTTGGTATTTTCTATTGCCTACATGGGTAACAGTCTCACTACTACCATTTATCACGTTTATTTTCTTTAAACACAGAAGATGAGCTGATACTGTGCATCAGTCAAGAATTGGTGTTTCAACAGTTTTCCTGAGGGGTTGGAGTGGGCATTCATTTTCAATGGAAGGAAACCTTTCGAAAGATGCTTTGAAAGAAAATGGTTAATGTTGAAAATGAAGCAGTTGTTGCCTGTGGCTCACAACTTGACAGGTCGATTTGTGTTGCCTTTGTTGGTAGAGAGTTACATAAATTAGTATTGGTCACTTCCCCAGGATAACAAATAACATGTTGCTGTGCATCTGAATGGACTGCGCTTCCCTGCCTTTTTCAATAGATTTCTATGGCTAAGCCTCTGGATCTTTGAAGGTTGGGTTTTTGTAAGAAGCTTTTGTGCTAAGTGTGTATGTACTAAATTCATCTACTCGCCATTTCAAGGTTATTAAGAAAAGCTACATCAAATGTCTGTTACAAAGTAAACTATTCCTCTTCCTTATGGTGAATTGTATTGCAGTAAGTCGCTTTTCTTGAGCACTGTTGAGCCAATTCATTGTTAAGTTCTTACACTACGATAACTTCCTGAAAGCACGTGCTTTTTCTAGGAAGCCTAAATGTCCAAGATTAGCGCCAGAACAGGATGTGGGACTTCAGTTCTATAGCTGAATGTGGAGAAGACATTAGCACCTTCAGCTGTCCAACACCTCTGCTCTATGAGATGAGTCAGCATATGACTGCTGCTTTGATCACCAGAACTTCAATTAGGGTGCAATTATGAGAAATCTGTTAGAGGTTGCTGCTGAAATGGTACAACTATCTAATTAGGAGAAATTCTGAAACCAAACTGTCCTTTGCTTGTTAGAAAAGCAAGTATTGTCAGATTACATCGCAGTAAATGTTTAATTACAACGTTCTAGGTTCCTGACATTGAGTTTTACCTATTTTTCTATTTAGATATTGACGAATGTCAGTCTTCCCCGTGTGGATATGGTGCCACTTGTATAGATGAAATAAACGGATATCGATGCACTTGTCCCCCTGGAAGAATTGGTCCTAGGTGCCAAGAAGGTATTCCTATATCTGCTATCAACCTTTACCCAAAAACACAGTGGGGTACAATGTAGCCAGTATAGAGTTTACAGTAGTCTGATGTGTAAGGAACTGTAGCTAGTAGTTTTTTGATTTAAATTTGTATAGCTTCAGTAAGTTGAAGACGTGAAGTGTCTGAGTGTGCTTTTTTTATCTTAGTGATTGGAATTGGAAAGCCTTGCTGGCTTAAGGGAATGACCTTTCCCCATGGCAGCAGGTGGGATCAAGAATGCAACAACTGCCACTGTTTGGATGGCCGTATTGACTGCACCAAGGTAGGCATTTTGAACTACTTTTTTAAATCCTTCTGGCTGAAACAAATGTAATTGTTCTTCATGCCCAAGTTAATCTTTGGGTGTTTTCCATCTAGACTCTTGCATAGATCTCCCCAAAACTGCCTTTGTCTAAAAAAAAAAAAGGGGGGGTGGGGGGGGGCAGGGAGCGTCTAATCACTTACTGTGAAAATACTTATGGGGTTGTCTTTATAATCATAAGCTACTGTCCCACTCTCTACCTGCTAGAACAAACTCTCTAGAAGCAGATAGGCACTCTTTGCAGAAAAGGAGATAAGAACTGGAATGGAATAATGATCCTTGAAAGGATTTATAAATCACTCTGCCAAAGCTTTGCGAACACAGTTTTAGCACTCCCAATTTTGTGAAAAATTAGTTCCGAGGTAAGGACATGTAGGAAGAAAAGTTTTTTTTCAGTGGGTAATAATTGCCTTTTTGTATTGTCCTTCAGTAGGTTTATGAATTGGCAAATTTCAACCTTTGTATATTTATACAAGAGACAAGATTGGTGCTGGTTACCAGTTGTAGGGCTAGGTGGGTGACTCCAGCTGAGCGCTAATAGCGCTTACAACATTGCCTTGCATGGCAGTCTCCCATGTTTCACTGGAAGCACCAGTTTAAAAACCTCTGGGTTTTATTAATCTGTCTGGCCTTAATCTTACTTTGTTTAGCTAGGCATGCACTGTGGGCAAAGAAAGACTGGTTAAGGGATCAGGAGCACAAGTAGTGTTGTCCTCTATCCTTCCAGTTGCAGGGAATGATGAGGGAAGAAACAGGAAGAGCCAGCAGATCAACACCTGGCTCTGAGCCTGGTGTCACCAGCAGAATTTTGGGTTTTTTGATCATGGGTCGGTTTACACAACACCCGGCCTGCTGGCAACAGATGGGGTACACCTGTCTCAAAGAGGGAAAAGGATCTTTGCACAGGAGTTAGCGGGGCTCATTGAAAGAGCTTTAAACTAGATCTGAAGGGGGAAGGGGATAAAACCAGGCTGGCTAGAGATAAGCCTGGGGGCAGCACACCAATGTTTGAGGGACGGTGTGCTAGTGATGTCCTTTAGTCTGCCATCTCAGTGGAGGTAGGGGATGGAGATCCATGTGGCAGCAAAGATGCAAGGGTTATTGATGTGTCAGAAACCACGGAAGCGCCTGAGAATGGTCATGTAGGAATTGGGGCTTCTCCCTTCAAGAAGGTGGCAGGATCAATGGCCCAGCTGAAGTGCATCTACACCAATGCACACAGCATGGGCAACAAACAGGAGGAGCTGGGAAGCCATTGTGTGGCAGGAAAACTATGATATAGTTGCCATCATGGAAACATGGTGGGATGACCTGCACAACTGGAGTGCTGCAGTGGATGGCTATAAACTCTTCAGAAGGGATATGCAAGGAAGGAGAGGCGGTGGGGTATCCATGTATGTTAGGGATTGTTTTGATTGTTTAGAGCTTAATGATGGTGGTGATAGGATTGAGTGTTTACGGGTAAGAATCAGGGGGAAGGCCAACAAGGCAGATATCATGGTGGGAGTCTGTTATAGACCACCCAACCAGGATGAAGAGGCAGGCAAAATATTCTATAAGCAGTTGGGAGAAGCCTCACAATCACTAGCCCTTGTTCTTGTGGGGGACTTCAACTTACCAGATGTCTGCTGGAAACAAAACACAGCAGAGAGGAAACAGTCTGAGATGTTCCTGGAGTGTGTGGAAGAGAACTTCCTGGTACTGTTAGTGAGGGAGCCAACTAGGCAAGGCACCTCGCTGGACCTGTTGTTTGCAAACAGAGAAAGTCTTGTGGGTGATGGGATGGCTGGAGGCCATCTTGGGCATAGCGATCACAAAATGACAGAGTTTTTGATTCTTGGAGAATTAAGGAGAGGGGTCAGCAGAAGTGCTACTTTGGACTTCCGGAGGGCAGGCTTTGTCCTGGTTATGAACCTGGTTGGCAGAGTCCCTTGGGAGGCAGTTGTGAAGGGCAAAGCACTCCAGGAAGGCTGGACATTCTTCAAGAGGGAAATCTTAAAGGTGCAGGAGCAAGCTGTCTCCATGTGCCAAAAGACGATCTGGTGGGGAAGACCACTGGCCTGGCTGAACAGAGAGCTTTGTCTGGAGCTCAGGCGGGAAAAAAAAGGAGAGTTTATGAACTTTGGAAGAAGGGGCAGGCCACTCAGGAGGACTACAACGGTGTTGTGAGGCTATGCAGGGAGAAAATTAGAAGGGCCAAAGCCCAACTAGAACTTAATCTGACTACTGCTGTAAAAGACAATAAAAAAAATGTTTCTATAAATACATTAGCAACAAAAGGAAGGCAAAGGAGAATCTCCATCCGCTATTGGATGCGGGGGGAAACATAGTGATGAAGGATGAGGAAAAGGCTGAGGTGCTTAATGCCTCTCTTACTCTTAAAGACTGAGGCAAGGGAAGTTTTCTCTGGGCACGCAGCCCCCTGAGCTGACAGACAGGGACGGGAAGCAGAATGAAGCCCACATAATCCAAGAGGAAATGGTCAGAGGCCTGCTACACCACTTAGACACACACAAGTCTATGGGGCTGGAGGGGATCCACCCAAGGGTACTGAGGGAGGTGGCGGAAGTGGTCACCAAGCCACTCTCCATCATTTATCAGCAGTACTGGCTCACCGGGGAGGTCCCAGTTGACTGGAGGTCAGCAAATGTGACGCCCATCTACAAGAAGGGCCAGAAGGAGGATCCAGGGAGCTACAGGCCTGTTAGTCTGACCTTGATGCCAGGGAAGCTTATGGAGCAGATCATCTTGAGTGCCGTCACGCGGCATGTACAGGACAACCAGGGGATCAGGCCCAGTCAGCATGGGTTTATGAAAGGCAGGTCCTGCTTGACTAGCCTGATCTCCTTCTATGACAAGGTGACATCGCTTAGTGGATGAGGGAAAGACTGGATGTTGTCTACCTAGGCTTCACTAAAGCCTTTGACACTGTTTCGCACAGTGTTCTCCTGGAGAAACTGGCTGCTCTTGGCTTGGACGGGCGTACTCTGCGCTGGGTAAAAAACTGCCTGGATGACTGGGCCCAAAGAGTTGTGGTGAATGGAGTTCAGTCCAATTGGCAGCCGGTCACAAGTGGTGTCCCCCAGGGCTCAGTATTGGGGCCAGTTCTGTTCAATATCTTTATCAATGATCTGGACAAGGGGATTGAGTGCACCCTCAGTAAGTTTGCAGACGACACCAAGTTGGGAGGGAGTGTTGATCTGCTTGAGGGTAGGAAGGCTCTACAGAGGGATCTGGACAGGCTGGATCGATGAGCCAAGGCCAATTGTATGAGGCTCAACAAGGCCAAGTGCCGGGTCCTGCACTTGGGTCACAACAACCCCAGGCAACGCTACAGGCTTGGGGAGGAGTGGCTGGAAAGCTGCCCAGCAGAAAAGGACCTGGGGGTGTTGGTCGACAGCCGGCTGCATATGAGCCAGCAGTGTGCCCAGGTGGCCAAGAAGGCCAATGGCATCCTGGCTTGTATCAGAAATAGTGTGGCCAGCAGGACTAGGGAAGTGATCGTCCCCCTGTACTTGGCACTGGTGAGGCCGCACCTCGAGTACTGTGTTCAATTTTGGGCCCCTCACTACAAGAAAGACATTGAGGTGCTGGAACATGTCCAGAGAAGGGCAACAAAGCTGGTGAAGGGTCTAGAGCACAAGTCTTATGAGGAGCAGCTGAGGGAACTGGGGTTGTTTAGTCTGGAGAAAAGGAGGCTGAGGGGAGACCTTATCACTCTCTGCAACTACCTGCAAGGAGGTTGTAGTGAGGTCGGGGTCGAACTCTTCTCCCTAGTAACAGGCAATAGGGCAAGAGGAAATGGCCTCAAGTTGTGCCAGGGGAGGTTTTGATCAGATATTAGGAAAAATTTCTTCACCAAAAGGGTGGTTGTCAAGCACTGGAACAGGCTGCCCAGGGAAGTGGTTGAGTCACCACCCCTGGAGGTATTTAAAAGACCTGTAGATGTGGTGCTTAGGGACGTGGCTTAGTGGTAGACTTGATGATCTTAAAGGTCTTTTTCAACCTAAATCATTCTGTGATTCTAAATAACTGCATCTCGCCCTTAGTCATTTAGAAATGCTATTTTAGACCCTCTATGGTGTTGTGGTTTCAAGTTTGAGATGTCTTCAGAAGATAACAGTACATGAAGGTAACTAGAATCTTGGAAATGGTGCAGTAAATGCAACTTACCCATATATGGTGCTTGGTTCTTTCATGCGTAGTGGAACAAATGTGCTTTCTTGCTGACAATTGTGCTTTAGGAAATCCCTAAGTTCCTAAACTAATACCTATTTAGTATTATATGGAATCTTCAAGGGTCCATCATGAAATGGAGCTCTGTTTGGAAGCTTGCTGCACCTTGGTAACTTGAGGGTAGCAGCATACTGTTCTCTTTTGGGAGAAGTGATAGTGCTTATCACCGATGTGCATCAGCTCGTAACATCTTCAGCATTCGGTGGCAAGGATCTCAGTATAAATATTGAAGAGAAATGAATCCTTGTGGAGGTATTTCTCTTTCTAGATTATAGAAGCCTAGATGACTAGTTTAAATTCCTGAACTTCTGTATAACCCAGTTATGTGGGACAAATCCGTAAGTCTCTGAGGAGATATTTCCAGTCACTGGTGTCTCAGGTAATCTTTGCACAGTTTTTACTCTTTTGTCCATACAAAATGTCCTCGTTTTGTGGAAGAGCAACTCCATCTGCTACTAGGACTACAGCAGTATTGAAATATGTATTTTTTGCAGTCAGTAGTAGATCATGACCATCTTATGTGAATTGCTTATTTTGATTTGATGCATAAGAGCAATTAACTGTAACAGTACTTTGTTCTTTTTAATTTCTAGGTGTGGTGTGGGAAAAAACCTTGTCTGTTACACAAACACTGGGATAATTCAAATAACCAGTGTCCCATGGGTCAAGAATGCCAGGAGAAGTATATGAAGTGTTTTCAGCCACCGTGTATGGACTGGGGAGAATGCAGTGCCTCTGAACCTCTGCCTACCAATATCAAGTGTCTGCCTAATTCTGGATACTTGGACAATGACTGTGCTAGAATTACTTTAATTTTTAATGGAGACAAAGTCCCCCAGGTGAGAACAGAATTATTAATGAAGTATAGCAATATATGTAGCGATATATTCCATGTCAGAGCATGGAATATTAATGTTTCTAATATAACTCCTTGCTGTCATAAACTTGCAAAATTTATTATTAGACTCCTCTGTTGCTATTAATTGTGCTTTGTCTGAAGGGCGAGGCAAAATTAGGGTTTGTACTGAATGTTTTGTTTTGGTTTTTTATATATCTCAAAGAACTAAATTCTTTCTTACATTTCAAGATGGGTTCAGACTGTACTAGGATAGTCATGCAAACTTAATTTCTCACCTTTCATTCCAAAACCCTGTTCTTCATTTTTCTGCCCTTTCTTGCTGCCCTCTTTGCTGCCTTTATCAGGTGTTCAGAGTTTTTGCAGTTACTGAGATGTTTATTTTTGTGTACTACTTTTTACTTGAACTAAAGTCATACAATTTCCCTTGTTTCTAACAGGGCACTACAACTGAAAATATCTGTTCTGAAATTCGGTATTTACCAGCTACTAGGACTGTTTCTAGGGACAGAACTTTGATAATATTATGTGATCTGTCTTACTCCACAGAGAATGCAGTGGAAGTTGCTATTGTAAGTATGAGACTTGTATTAATACACATAGGAAAATGTTTTCTTACTCGTTTGAGCTGGGGAAGAGGTTGTTTAAGCTTGTTTCGCTTCAGTGCAGATACTCCAGTCTGTGGCTTAGTCTGACTGCAAAGCTGTTTCGTGATCTCACAATTTCCTATAATGCTAGATAGCTGAAACTGCAGGTTTCATTAATGGGAGAAGGCTGCCACAATTTCCAGATTAATTGCTCTAAAGACTAAATCAGCCCAAATTAGTGTGAACAGGTGCCTACCTGTTCTGTCAGAAATCTTGGGCTATTGACC
Source organism: Phoenicopterus ruber ruber (assembly GCA_009819775.1). Taxonomy (NCBI): domain Eukaryota; kingdom Metazoa; phylum Chordata; class Aves; order Phoenicopteriformes; family Phoenicopteridae; genus Phoenicopterus; species Phoenicopterus ruber. The sequence goes on from CM020219.1 coordinate 10,142,571, forward strand.
TCAGTAAGGAGATACAGTTACAGGTGGCTGGATTGGATCTTACTGATGTGAAGAAGTTTCTGCTGTGCATTTAGAGTATGGCTGCTTCAGGGTGTTCATTAAATATGTAAGCGCTAAGTAGAAAGTGGAAGAAGGTGTGCAAGTTGAGTAGATGAAAGTAACTGTTGCCCTACTGAGCTAAAGACTTGCTTTAGAGGCATTTACAGCCCAATCACCCAATGCTTGTGTATTGCTTTGTTTCCAAGTAAAGAGTTAATTTTCATAGTAAAGCATTTATCCAGGCAGAAGCTGGACTGTCTGTCTCTACCAGTACTGTAAAGAACATGCTGAGCCATGATGCAGGAAGCAAAGTATATGGTATAAATAGAGCAGACTGTTATTAGTTCAAGCTTCTATCTAGATAATCCACATGTCTTGAAGTGCTCCAAACTGTGACTAAGTTTAGCTCAGCAGTGTAAGTAACATGGAAGTCAGCTGCCTTTTATTTGAGGTATGCTAGATTAGCAAGTAGGCGTGTTACCCACCAAGTCTGACACTGCATCTGCAGTTCAGATAGAGCCAGCCATGCTATTGCTACAGTAGACTTTTAGGGTACTATTCGTAACTACTGTCAGGTAAATTCAACCTAGTGAACTCAATTAAGATGTAGCTGAATTTAAAAAGTAGATTTCCATGCTTAGGTGATTGCAATAACTTTTTGGTTTTCCCTTTCATTCCCTTCAGTCTTTTGTCCCGCATCGAGATGAACAAGATAATAGTCTCATACAGAATGCTGCTAATACAATAGTAAATGCAATCACCAAGCGGCAGAACAGCACCGTTATGTTGGCAGTAACTGAAGTCAAAGTAGAGACCATAGTTGTTGGGAATTCATCATCAGGTAAGGTTCCCAATGCATACATCTTGTGTGTGTGTAAGCATTTTCTGTTCCCCTACTTGTCAGTCTTTTCTTATCTATCTTTCCATGTTGGGGAAAATGATAGAGTGGGTTGTTTCTTTAATTGCTATTACTAACTGAAGAGAAAGTGGCTTTAAAATCAAGATTCTGTGCTTATGTGCTAGTTTAAACTTAACCTCATCCCTAGTGTAATATGCCCATCTATCCTTGCCACTGTTTTGGCTCTGACTTCCAACCCCCTTCTCCAGTCTAAGCATACCTCTCACAAGATCAGGAGTTCTTCCCATGTGCTGCTCAAATCCTTTCTGATTCTCCTACATTAACCTTAACCCAACCTCAACCCTTGATGCTGCAGCACTATAGAAACTGAGGCTGTGAGGTAATGAAAAGACAGAGAGGGGGAAGACAGTGTGTGATACCAAGTCTCTTCTGAAGTGCTTATGTATTATTTACCTTACCAAGAGTTAAAGATGTCTAGTATCTTCTAATACTTGACCATGATAATGTAAAACTTTTTTCAACACATGTTTCTCACTAGTGCACAGCTGGCTTAAAATGTAATGTTCTTTCCTCTTAATGAGAATATGGTGTGATTGGAGAGATCTTTATCTCTGAATATTGGCTCTCCAAGAGCTATGCCAAAATAAGCAGTTGAAGATTTTGCATGCCTGTGTTCCTGCTGTGTCGAGGCAGGAGAAGGTCTTGTGGAAGACCCCTGATAGGCTCCAGTACAACTAAGTTCCAGAGTGGAAATCTTACAATGGTAGGAGACTCTCCCAACTTTTTCCTAGATTTCCCCACCATAATCATCTGGAAGATCTTCCACCCATAGTCCAAACAATTAGTACATTGCCTGGTTCCATTTCCCTTGCATTTCCCTTTTAGGGAATGCCTTTCATCTCTTAAAGCCTTGGCAAATGTACTATTTCCTCAGCTTCCCTGAAGGAGTGTACCAGCTTTGTTCTTGTCTTGAACAGAAATTACATAAATGATGAAGAATCAAGCTGAGATTCTGACATACCTCAGCCTCTCTTTCTTCTGATTGTGTGTTAAATGCTAGGGCAAAAGGGATGGGGATTACTTTGCCTCCCACCTCAATAAGATTCAAAGATACTCTAAGAAAGTGGATAGACTTTGACTTCTCTTGTAGCTAGTGCTGGAGAATGGTTTCCAGACTCCTCATTTTAATATGGATGCTCAGAATTGACCAGTGACCCCTAGTTCTCTAAGTGGTGTCGTTTTGAAGAAGTAAACTAACCTGGACTCTCATGGTCTTTGATTTGGTTTGTGTTATTGTTACCCCTTAATTGGGTGAGGTAGGTGGAAACCTATCACAAAATGTGGTGTAAAGCCCTGTCTATGAGAATCTCATTTCTGTGGGATGCTCAGGTGTCTAGAATGGAGATGATTGGTTAGACACTTTGTTAATTTGCTCTAGCTTTAAGAAAAAATAATCTTCATTTGGCATCTATATACAGACAGTTCTCTGTGTAAGAACCTTTTATTAAGTGAACTTGGATCCACAGTCACATGACTAAATAATAGACGCGATAACCATGAGAATGTAAGCTTTGCATTTTAATCTTGGAGAAGCTGGTATGAAGAGCTTCTCTTTTCTTGAAGTATTCCCTGCCTGCCCACCTCCCCCCTTCATGGTTTAGTATTAGATTGCTTATGAAAAATCAGGAGAGAATAGCAGTTACTTTTAAGAGTACGATCCTTCCCAAAACTGCTAAAATACAATTTTTGGATTCCTTGAGGTCAACCATGTTGTCAGTTTATTCATCCTCCTTTACCAGGAGGAAATGTTTGAGAATGGGTCATCTTCCACATAAGAATACATTCAGAAGACACTTTAATGTTAGCATGAATGACCATGGTGTTGAAGCAGTCTGTTGTTTTTGTACAGCCATTTGCAGGTTGTTCTCTAAGCAGTTGTCTTAAAACTGTGGAGGGAATTTATGTTTGGATTAGAGGTTAGAGTGGTAGGTTGACAGCATTTGTCTGCAGAGCTTTTGAGCAATCCTTCTGTCTCTACAAAAAGCAAAGCACCTCATGTCTTACTGCCTCTTACCATGTGTGAATTCTTGCTTATCAAGAATAGTAGAAAAATGTTGCTATTTTGTCTTAGCAGTAAAGCCCTTGGGGGGGGGGGTGGGGGGGAGTCTAAACATCCATACATTTCCAAGAGTTGTTTCCTACAGAAATAATCTGGGTCTGATGTGGCTGGGAGAACACTAGTGGGGTTTGTGACTGGAATGTGGAGAAAAACAATTGCCTTGACTCCTTTTGTTTATTCATTGAGCAGTGAAGACTCTTATCTCTAGTGACATTTTTCTGCTGTTTTACTCTGAAGTAAAACTGGAACATCCTAAAGAATGCATGATTGATTTGGTTACATATCTCTAACCTGAATGTTTTTTGAGATACCTGATACGTAAATGTCTGTGGATTTGATTGTAAAGGACTCTTCTGATAGTAAATGCGGGACAGATTTCTCCAAGTGCTAGTACTTCTAGAGCAACTTAGAGGGATAGTGCTCTTCATAGCCTGACTCCTACAAGGATATATTTTTTTCTTAGGAGTCACTACTGAGGTTTTCTGGGCCAACTTAGGTGCTTGAGAAAGAGATTCTGCTCATATAACCAGTTTGTCTGTTAGCGGGGCAAAAAACATCTCAAATGTAGCATTTCCCCTCTTCCCATCATTAAGCAGGGAAAACTCTAACATAGTTTAAATTAGTAAAGAGCATTTCTAGATGGACTAGTGCATTCAGACAGCTATCATTGTGCTGTAATAACATCTTATTTCCTTTTTCCTTGTGGTGGGTTGACCCTGGCTGGATCCCAGGTGCCCACCAAAGCTGCTCTGTCACTCCCCTCCTCAGCTGGACAGGGGAGAGAAAATATAACGAAAGGCTCGTGGGTCGAGACAAGGGCAGGGAGATCATTCACCAATTACCGCCACGGGCAAAACAGACTTGATTTGGGGGAAATTAATTTAATTTATTACCCTTTGAATCAGAGTAAGATAATGAGAAATAAAACCAAATCTTAAAAACACCTTCCCCCTCACCTTTCCCTTCTTCCTGGGCTTAACTTCACTCCCAAGTTCTCTACCTCTTCCCCCCGAGCAGCACAGGGGGATGGGGAATGGGGGTTGTGGTCAGTGCATCACACATTCTCTGCTGCTCCTTCCTCCTCAGGGGGAGGACTCCTCACGCTCTTCCCCTGCTCCAACATGGGGTCCCTCTGATGGGGTGCAGCCCTTCAGGAACAGACTGCTCCAGCATGGGTCCTCCACGGGGTCACAAGTCCTGTCAGCAAACCTGCTTCAGCATGGGCTCCTCTCTCCCTGGCAGGACCTGTGGACCCCTGAGCCTGCTCCAGCGCAGGCTTTCCCACGAGTTCACAGCCTCCTTGGGGCACATCCACCTGCCCCCACGTGGAGTCCTCCACGGGCTGCAGGTGGATATCTGCTCCACTGTGGACCTTCATGGGCTGCAGGGGCACAGCCTGCCTCACCATGGTCTTCACCATGGACTGCAGGGGAATCTCTCCGGCGCCTGGAGCACCTCCTCCCCCTCCTTCTTCACTGGCCTTGGTGTCTGCAGAGTTGTTGCCCCACATATTCTCACTCCTCTCCTCCGGCTGCTGTTGCGCAGGTTTTTTTTCCCCCTTAACTCTGTTACCCCCGAGGCGCTACCACTGTCGCTGATGGGCTCGGCCTTGGCCAGCGGCGGGTCCGTCTTGGAGCCGGCTGGCATTGGCTTTGTCGGATGTGGGGAAGCTTCTAGCAGCTTCTTACAGAAGCCACCCCTGTAGCTCCCCTGCTACCAAAACCTTGCCACGCTAACCCAATACACCCCTAAAAATCTTTCTAGGGCTAACCAATAGTTATGTGTGGATACTTCTCTTGCAGATGTCCAGTGCTATATATATATCTAGTTCTGTTAACGCAAGACTTTCTTTTCATTTGCCCTCTAGATTATTTGGTTCCAATTCTTTGTGCGGTATTTAGCATTGTATGGCTGACTTGTATAATCATCTGCGTGTGGTGGACTCGGAAGAGAAGAAAAGAGAGAGAGAGAAGTCGTCCTCCCAGAGAAGAGGGTGCCAATAACCAGTGGGCGCCTTTAAATCCCATAAGAAATCCTATAGACAGATCTTACAGTAACAAAGACATTCGTTATGAATGCAAAAACTTCATATCTCCTCAAAAAAGAACTTGTGATGCAGTAGAGGAGTATGTAGAGTATGAGGAAGAGGAGGATGAAGAGGAGGAAAGAGATGAGGAAATGGACAAATTCCTCTCTCACAAACTTGCAAAGCCTTTACCGACAAAGGCATCTGACACATCAGAGAGCAGTCCAGTAAAGAAATCCCATCAAATAGGCAAAATGGACAACAGATCTGTAAAAAATGTGAATGCATCAAACTTTGAAGGCAGTAGAGACTAACCTGTATTTGGAATGTAGGCAGACTGCGCCTGCGCTTACTGGGGAGGCGAAAAATTGACATCTCCACTTTGCATCAAGGACTAAAAATATCTGGAGTCAAATGTTCATAGTTTCTTTATTTTGCGTAAAAAAAAAATAAATAAAAATAATAATAAATAAAATTTATTTTGTTTCTTTAGCCTTGTATAAATTATTCAATGACTGTCAGATGAAAAAAAATGAGTAATCTTTGATAGTTGCTATTTTTGTAAAGTTTACTTATAATACACTCGCTGTGTGGCAGAGGAGAGGTATTTTCAATATGTGTAAAGTTTATTACAAAAGACTGTACACTGTTTACAGAATGTATTTCTTTTTATTACTTGCTCTAATTTAATGGTGGCTTTAAAACCTCCTGGTTGAGGAAATTGTGTGAACTTTGAACTGCTTTCTTGACTTTGAATCTCTATTAATGGCAGCTCACTGCACTTGTTACGTTCGTAGCTTCTGTAAGATTTTTTCCAAATTTGCCTTACACACTTTGTAATAGGAACAAAAAAAATTATAGAGATCTTTCAACTGTGGTTTAAAAGTGGCCTTTTTGTTTCTGTTTAATTACTTTAGAATTGCAGTATTGAAGCATGTGACAAGTGCCTTGAGATTAAACTTTTTCTATAGCAACTGTCAAAGACTGCCATATCAATATAGTAAAATTGTGAGAACTGTAGGTTCCCCAACTGACACAGTTTATTTTCTAATAGTGAAAGTGCTTTTTTGTAAATATGTACATATTAAATGAATCACTCTGTATATTTGATTTAATAACTTAAATATTTTGGTCTTTTTTTTACATGTCATTCCTTTTAATTTATGTTGCAGAAAAGGATGTTTTATGGCAGTTTATAAGACTTTTTTTGGTATTATGTCCAGATTAGAAAATGATGTTAATACAATCAATGTTAGGAATCTGTTGGTCATTTGTATTTACATAGGAACATAACCACTTACGTGTAAATAGATCCAGAAATGTTTGTTTATCCCCATGTTCAGCCCATCTCAAGAACACTAACGGGTGCATCTACTGTACAGTACCAACATAGCGAGGCATTGTTTTTTTCTTTTGTGAATATGTTAATTACATGTGGTATTACTTTTTTGCGTTTAAATACAGGCCTAATGAAGGGAACAATATTTTCCTCAATCTTGTTTCTGTTGTGCTTTATTCATCTTTCGCCCTAAAGAAAAAAGGCTGGCAAGCTCAGAAGATGGGAGTACCTCATTAGAAAGGGTTATGTGTAATGGAAGGCTTATGCGTGCGTGTTTTTTTTAAAGGCTTTATTATTGCTATTAACTGGGCAAACTATAAGTTTATTTTAATTACGAAGAAGCATAACACTACATACACCTAGTTACCCTACCAGTGAAAGGAGCGGATGTTTGAGAGTATAAACTCTGGCCCATGAACAATGTAAACATGAATGTTTTGAAACCAGTTATTTTATAGAGGAACGCAGGATTTGCTTTGCAGGATCTTCTGTTTTAGTACACTTTTGTTTGACATGTTCTTAAAAAAAAAAAAAACCTTTCAGAAAAGAAACTATTTATTAAAGCATTTTATAATAATGTTTGTTGTAACTTTTTTACTTGTGCTAAATATTCGAAACTTATTTTGATAACCTGGTTAGGAATTAGTTTAGAAAAGGGTACTGTCCTTCTCATGTTCCCCAGTATAATCCTGAGTATTTAAACCAAAAACACTTTTTTTCTGCTACTCTTGTAACTTTTTGTACTGTAATGCTGCTGTCTTCCATAATCTAATAAACTGATTCCCTCATTGTGTGTAAGATACTTCAGATTGTGTTTGCTTTCGAAGTGCTTGGAGCCCCGATGTGATGAGGCTAAACGAAGGAGGAGTGAAAGTCCCGGTTTAATGCCCGGTGCTTGCTGTACCATTAGCTTGCAGCCCGCGCCCAAGTGCCGACGCTTCCTGCGCCGACTCGGCAGCCTCGTCCCCTGCCCACCGCTGCGCCGCGAGCGTTTGCGTGGGCGGTGGCGTCCCACGCGCGGCCTGGAGGCAGGGGTGCCCTCAGCGCCTGGACCGGGGCTCCCCGCGCTGCCCCGCGGCAGAGTACGGAGGCTGGGTTTAGCTGACGGGTACCGCGCGTTCGACGCGCCCCGTTTGAAACGGTGCTCCGCTTCTCTAGGCGGTACCGGTTTGCTTCCTCGGGCGGTAAGAGGGCTGGCTGGGCGTGCGGGGGCTTGAGGTATTCTTGCCAAATTGAGTTGGATTTTTAAGTAATACCTTTCTGCTCTGTTCTGCAGCTGTTCAGAGCTTTTACTTGTCATGCCCCAATTTCAGTTTAGTAGGTCTGTGCCTGTTTCTTACAGTGACTTGAATGGCGCTGGTATAGAGTATTTTCTGTAGCAAAAGTTGAACTCTTACATAAGATAACACAGAATATAAAAGTTGAATTTTCTTAGTAGCTCTCAACCTCCAAAGCAGAATTCTAGATCATAGCAGAACTTTTATTCCAGTCATCATACAGTTATTTTCCCTGGCGTATTGGCTTCTCTGTATCTTGGTAAGTGAGAGCTGTTTCTAAATCAGTTCTCAAAATCAATTTCTATTGTTATCTCTGATTTCCTTTTTTCAAATGTCTGTCTCCTGCCCTTGAAGAAAGGCTGATGGGGGAGGGGGAATCCAAAGCTGAGACAGGGAACCAACGCTTTTTCAATGACCACTTTCTAAAATCAACTCCGTGGTGCCTTGGGAAAACCTAGTGGCTGCCATTAGCTCCTCGGAAATAGCGGGAGCAATGCTAGCCGTTCAGGGCAGCGCCAGGCTAGAAAAACGACTTTGTGAGACCTGCTACTCCCGGAGACTGCAGCAGCTGTGAGTACCTGCTGCAGAGCAATTTCTGATACTCGCAATGTACTTAGAGCAGCTGAGAGGATGCTCCTTGTTGGAGCTTTTGCGTGAATACAAATAAATGTAGTGGGTGCTGCTGCTGTAGGCAAAAGGAGAAATAATAGATTTCTATATACATATAGAATAAGGCTGTTGCTGTTCTCTCATGCAGCGCTGAGCTGGCTCACTGGTCCTGAAGGCGCTAGTTCTGCTGCTTTGGGCTACTGAAAGAGTGTATAAAGTAACGGGGTCACAACAGTGGTCATCACCCACCGGCCTAGACAAGGGTCGGAGCATTCCCCGGTGGCTGGTGGCGTGTCCAGGACTTGTTCCCCTGTGGGTTCACGAACCAGCATGGTCAAGCGTTCGACTTGGTAGTGCTGTTTGCCTGCCAAAACCAAGAATTATTTTATGCCACCTTCATGTGATGACCAAGGGTGAGTGATGTAGGCTGAGATCTGTGAAACAAGGTGAATAAAAGAGGATGAACAAAAAGTAAACTTCTTGACTTGCATGGTTTAACCTTGATCTGTTTTATACAGATTTTATTTTTATCCTGCTCTTAAATTAATTGCACATCTTCTCCACTTGCTCCACGTCACCTTATTCAGTAGTTTTGTTTCCTTTTGACTTATTTTTACATGAAACATTGAACTCATACATCTCAACTTCTTGCTGGTGCACATGTGCTAAGCATTATGTTATGTCCAGAATCATATCTGTTACAAGAACTATGTAATGAGAAACATTAGTAAATGGATGCTTCCTTGAGATTTTTCTAAGCAATGTGTAGTTTCAGATTAATTTTTCTTCTCTGATGCTCTCTGCAAGATCTGATGCTAACCTGAAACATGTGGTGAGCTCGAGTCTTTTGGCCGTTTGCTGTTAACTGGTTTGTTCTCCAGCAGACCATGTAACTAAGTCCTCTTGAGGTCAAACTATGCTTGGATGGAATTTTAGTTTATATAGCAAAATAGCTCACTGCTGCCCCATGCTTTTTCAAGAACAACCTAGAAGTTGAAAGGCATTTCAGTCACTGCCTTGAAAGCTGCGGAGGACACTACTTGCGACACTAGTTGTGAGGTAGCTGGGACGGTAAGGGGTTGGGGTAGCACGGAATTGATGTGCACAGGAATTCAGGTTGGTTCAATTCAGTCACACGTGTGGTATCTCTCTCGCTGTTCCTGAGTGCTGGTGGGCTATCGTAGCCCTCTGGGTGCAACAGAGAAAGGATGAGCCTGAAGAAGAGTTGAAGTGGCTTGCGAACCTCCCGAGGCAGTTAGCGTCCCTTCTGTTAGGCGGTCTAGCTGTGACCCTTGGGGGGCTTTTTGTGAGCGAGAGGTAGAGGTTGGCTTTGTTTCTTCCCCTTTCTCAGCAGTAAAGTGGGTGTTTGAGTCATTCGTAGTAGGAATCTTGCTCTTGCTTTGGAAAAATAATGTGAATCTCGGACTCGCTCTGTTCACTGCTGCACAGCAGTCCCTAACTAGCCTCTTGCCTTATTTCATCACAGGTGGTGGAGTAAGGAATGGCCTTATAAACCAGTAAAGGAACAAAAGGTCCCCTTGGGAATGAGATGTCACTAGAATCCTTCCCATGTTCATCCCTTGTACAGCACCCATTCTCCTGCACACAATGTTTCCATATGGATATGTGGAACATTTTGCTTTTGCTCCATATACAAGTGATTTCTTTCAGCATGATACGGACTTCGACTAAGTGCAAAAATCTCTCTTCTTCAAACACTTGATTGTAAACATCTGCTTGCAATCAAATGTTTATAAATGAATGTCATAGGTAATATTCTTAAATAGGATGTCTGTCTTCCCCCCCCCCGCAAGCATCGCTAAGTTTCATGGTTCATTGGGTCACCATTTCCCTTGCAGAAGCCAGTAAAATCTGGGTGGTTTATATGCATCTCCTTTTTACACTGTATATACTACTTCTGGAGCAAGAAGAAACAGACGTTGTACAGGGCGGTGTCTGTATTCATAGCACCGTGTCAGTCTTGGTGCAAATGAGCTGGACAGGGACCCTCAAAGTTAACAATCCAGGTTATCTGCAGAGAATCAGCATGATTTGCACAAGGCACGTAATTTCCCAAAGACTGAACAATGCCATCTTGATTTTTGCAGCCAATAGCAAGTCCCATAGTTCATACCTATAACCCATTCCTACAACTATGCAGAAGGAGCACATCCTTCTCAAAGGGTACTTTGCAATACCTTTATGAAAGGAGTATGCAAATCAACTAGCTTGAGTGAAGAATGACCAAGCCTTTAGAAACTCAAAGGAGGAACTTTAATTTCTTTCCCTGGGAACAAAGCTGCTTCAAAGTTTTCTAGGTTGGGCGAGAAAAAAAATCGTGGAACCCTTAAACAGGCAGTGTTTAGGAGGCGTTATGCTTTTGTTCGTATTAATGATACTCCATCCATATTACTCTTTACAACCACAGAGACACAAAGAATGTGTGCTTTTCTGAAAACCAAACTAAGATAATTTTTTTTTCAGTGGGGGATAAGTCAGCTTTGCAGGTGCCAATGTGACAATCCTGTCGTGATGCAAGACCATGGATAGGGAGTCACGCTGCTTTCTGGCCCGTGGGTTCCCAAGAGACACTAGTGCTTTCAAATGTTCTGTCAAAAAACCCCACAAAACCAACCAAATGCAAATCCTTCAGCCCTGTTTGGTAGGGAAAGACTTGTTACCTTGTAGATCTTTCTCAGCGGCTATCCTGACTTTTCTCCCGCCCATCTGAAGGAGGCTGGGGTTGGAGGGGACTTCTTCCTGCGGCAGATTTGCTGTGTCGATAGGCTACATATGAAAGAAGGCCGAGCAGGGAGCTGTGGAGCAGGTTTGGGAACTGCTGTGGCAGCGGCACACGTAAGGTCCTTTGAAGGCTCAGCCATCTGCCTGGAAGCGTAACTCTGGGCATAACCCCGCCTATTAATTAACGAAGCCCTACCTGTGGGTGGAAGTTGATTCAGCCAACAGCTGTACTGGTGCAGATCAAAGGTCCATCTATTCTAGTGCCCCGTGTCCTGCAGTGGCCAGTGAAAGATGCTTCGAGAAAGTGCAAGAAAGCAGCAAATTGCAGCGTGTGAGCCCCCCTCATACCCAGCCGGCTTCTATCGATCAGTGGTTTAGGGACTTCCTGAGCCAGAAGTTTCCGACAGGCACCTCTTCTCCATGGCATCCTATCATCCCTTTTATGCTTTAGGCCTCCTCAATGTCCTGTGGCAATGAGTTCCACAAATGCACCGTGAACTGGGTGGAAAAGTGCTTCCTTCTGTTTGTTGTGAACCTGTTCCTTGGTAAGGTGATGCGAATACAGCAAGCAGTTGTTCCCCCCCCACTGGCTCCACAACATTTGGGATTTACAGTGCAGACACCCCTCTCTCCCTAAGTCTTGGGGTTCAGAGTCCCAGTCTCTTCCATCTCCACTTGCAGAGATGCTGTCCCATGTCTCCAGCTGTTTTTCCTGTATAAGCTCCGTGCCCTTCCATATTATTCTCTGCTGCTTTTGAGTTGAGATGACCAAACTGAACAGCATCTGGTGTGTGGGCACCCCACATAGAGCAGCACTCTTCTCCACTTTGTTCAAATCCTTTCTTAACAGTCCCTGGTGGGCTGGTTACTTTTTGGTCCCTGTTGGCTTCAAGACTGATGGGGAAACGGAGATGGTTGTTTCACGCCTTGGCTCTGCGTGTGCCTGATGCTTGTTAGACAGAGGGTGCAAAGCTGTCAGAATCCTGCTGCTTTGAGTGCCGGAGTCCCTGGAGAAGCTCACTCTACCCACCGCTATCTGCAAGGAGCAGCACTGGGAAGTGCGGTGAGGCCTTCCACGCTGGGCCTGATCATTGTGATCTCATTTTGGGGGGGGAATATGCAATGCCTGGGACTCGTGCACACAAGACTAGTAGAAGACCTAACCCTGCAGCCTCCCCAGCAGGGAGGAGGCTGAAAAGGATGTGGGCATCAGTGAGTGTGGAAGAGGACTGTGTTTTGGGGAACGCTACATCAGCAAGATCCAGAGATGAGGGTTAGGGAAGTACCACATTACATTAGTTCATTCCTCTTCGGTTTCTCTGCTACTGAAGAGCTATGGAACAAGTCACGGCCAACAGTCTTTCTCAAAAGCAGAGTGTCCACAGCACCATGGTCTCCAAGGTGAGGCCAGAATGGCCGTGTTCATGCTGCACCACCAGCACTCGTGGTTTGCTGTTGGAGGAGAGGCAGAAGGGAGAAGGGTTGGGTGGCTGGTGGCCATTGTCCTGTGCCCAGCCCTGGGCAGACACGCGGTTGCTAAAGCCAGGAGGAAAGCAGCCTGGGGGGCTTCTCCATGCTGTTATCCAGCAGAGAGCGGCAGCTCCTGTTCATCAGTGGGCTGCCCGTTTGAAAGCTTACCCACGTCTAAGAACTGCTGCAGACAGATCGTACTTTTAGGAGCAGAGGAAATACCCTGCCAGGGCTTTTCTAGGTCCCGGTACCTGCCAGTGCTGGAAAAAGCAGCAACGTAAACAACTCCATTTAGAAATGGCTCAAAATTACAGTTTTGTATATTTAGGAGCTTTAGCTTTATATAAAGTTGTACGTGTTACATCATTTATAAATAGTGTATGATAGCCATTTGGGAGAGGAGGATTGTCGCTCCTGTTGTATCCTTGTTAGATGCAGTCCCAGGACCTCACCTCTCTATGGATTAGAAATTCAGGGTCAGTTTGTATCTGTTTCTCCTTTTGCCATGTGGCTTGTCTAGTTCTTCCCTGTTTGGTGGTCCCTTCACTGATGTATGTCTACGTGACTGGCTACGCTCCAAAATCCTCCATGTGTTACTTACAAGGAGGTGTAAAGGGGCGTGAGAAAGGGCCATTCGGTGCTGAAACCCTGAGTCAGCCTGCGCAGGAGATGCGCAAGCCAGCCCTTGCTCTGGCCAAGGTGACATCCCTGACCTGGCCTGCCTTCCGCAGGGCTGAAACTCCCCCGGGCAGGGCTGGCCCCTCCGCAGGGCACCGAAGGTTCAACTGCTGCAGCACTTTCTCATCTCCACTTCCCACGAGCAAATGGAAATTGTGAGTGCAGCAGCTTGTCGACGGGAGGCAAAATAAGGGACTGCTGGAGCTGAACATTTAGGCAAGTTAAAAGGTGAGTGTGGGTCAGCAGGCTCTCCTCTCTATTTCTACCCCCCCTCCCTTTTCTTTTTTTTTAAATAAAATGACAGCCAAAAAAAAAAAAAAAAAACACATGAAAAAATTGGTAGCAAAGAGCTCTGCTCTCTCGTGGCGGCCTTGAGCACGCGCTGGGAAGCACGAGGGTGCTGCCTTGGCTCCCCGGGCCCCAGTGGGCTGCTGGGGGGTGCCTGGACACAAACCTCAGCCTGAGGAGGGTCCCCATCGCGGTGGCACGGGGACAACCGTCGTGCACGGCCCTGAGGCGCCACGGACACGGCGGGTCGGCGGGGGGGTGTTCTGACAGCTCGCTGACATCGCTTTCAGTACAGATAAACCAGCGAGGTTATCTCAAGTGCAGCAATATCCTCTAAAAAAGTGAGGAGGGGAACCTACTTTGCACTGTGTCACCATGGATAAAAACCTGCTAATGAGCAGCGATGGTGGGAGCAGACACCCAGCACCTTCTACGGACATCGTGCGGCAGCAGCCTGGGTGCGCGGGACCCACAGAGAAATGCAGCGGAGGGGCTACATGGCCAGCATTTTCCAGCCTGGGTGTTTAAATTTTGCTCTATATTTAGTGCCCTAAATGAGTGCTTTGATTTGCAGTGTTTCCAAGCACCTGCTGCCTCCATTGACTCTGGTGGTCTATATGGGTCCCAGAAATCCTCAGGGTTAAGCTGCTCTATCTACATGCCTAAATTTGGGTACTTGGGTTGGGAGCTGCGGGTGCTATATTCTGCCTGGGTTTGTGTTTCTCCTGCTGTGGGGTATGGTGCTAAACTGGGGTTTGTGGGCAAAGGGTTTTCAAAACAAGGGTGGCTTTGATTTGCCAGTTTCTGGTTCAGCTCATCTGAGCGATTAATCATTTATTGGAGCAGAGAGTGATTAAAACTTCTGGAAATAAAAACTGAATGAAGGCGGACTACTTTTCCCTAGCAGCAGATGCCTGATGCACGCGCAGCTCGGCCGCTGCGGTCCACCTCTCTTGCAACAGGAGCGTTTTTCAGGGCCTGTCCCCCGCAGACCCGGTGGAAACGCTGAGCTCTAACGCTGAGTGCAACCATCCCGCTGTCAAAACCTCCAGCTGGCTGCGACAGCTCAGCGGGGCACCGCTGCCAGCGGAGCCGGCACTTGCCTTTTAAGGAGCCCTGGTGTGGAACCGGGCATAAACACTTTTCCCTTTCATGCTCCTTTCCAGGGCAGGTAATTTATGTAGCTAGGTAAGCACTGGCAACCGTGTCCATGTTTCTGTCCCTTCGTAATATCCTGTTGTTTCTTTCCAGAGAAAAATACCAGCAGACATTCAAGGTTACTTCCTTGGCTTGCTCTGTGTGTTTTCAGCCTGATTGTATCTGCACTGCTTAGATGTTTCCTGACATGCTGTATCTCCCCTGCTCTTGCATCACCCGCTGAGCATTAACTTCGCATGCTTTGCTGCAACAGACCTTTCCTGACCACGGCTCCGACTACCTTTCAGATGCTTGCTTGCAGCCACGTTCCCTCCCTTCTGAAGGAAAGATTCTAGCCAAACAGACCTAGCTCTTCCTGGCATGTCACCTCTGCTGAACGCTTTCTCAGATTGCTCCCCAGATACTTCTTCATGGTGCTCAGTAGATGCTGGATGTTGAGGCAAGTCTTTACCCAGAGCAGGAGATGAAGAGTGAACGTGGCAAGGATCAGATGCCCACACAAACGCAGGTGCTGCAAAGGGCCCTCAACTCTCTTGCTTCAAGACAAATGACATCTCTCAGAGGTGGTTTTAAAAAGTGACTCTCATCGCAGGCTGACTGCTCCAAGGCTGCATCCAGGCCACATTGCTCTGGTTCTCTGCAGCACCTGGGCAAGACGGAGCAGCCCCAGGATCCTCGCTTGTGCCTGGTTCGCTGACATGGTGCCGCTCCCTTTTCTCATCCGGACCCTGAGAAGTGCGGGTCCAGGTTTGCGGTTCCTCGTTGCTCCAGGATGCATTAAGGAGATTAGAGCCCGTGCCCATCTCCACTCCCAGGCTCGGGCTTCGGCAGCACAGTCCAGCCCCAGCACAAAGCCTGCGTTGCGCCTGATGCTCCAGATGAAAGCTGTTGTTTGTTTACAAGCTTTCTGCAATTAGAACTCATTTGCTGCTCACACACTGTGTTTAAATCAGCGCTGGTGATTTAGGAGTGCCTGTTGGTTTTTTTTTTTTCCTAGATACATACAGTAATTCCTCCACCTGTTAAAAATCTGTTGCTAATATTTGCTGTCAGGTTTCTTTTTCATTTTTTTTTCCTGCCAGGATAGCCAGAGGCCTACAAGTGTTTATTTAGCTGTAGCTGTTTATTTCTCATAAATTTCCCTGTCTGAAAATCCATTTGGGATCGGGCAGGAAAACGCTTTGCGATCAAGCTGGATTTGATCAAAATAGACAGAAAGTTTCAGTTTGGGCATTTTGGCAGCCCGGGATCTCTTCGGAGCCTCCCTCTCGGTGAGGCTTTCTGACACGTGGCCCCAGATGCACGGAGGGGAGAAGCTCGTGCCCTGACGCTGCTTTGCAGACCGGTGCCTTGGCCGGTGCCCAGGGTCCCGGGCCGTGGGGCAGCGGCAGGAGCTCTGCCCCATGGGGTGCTTCCCGGGGCCCCACGGCCTCAGGGGACCGCTCGAGCAGAGCCACCGTGCCCTCCCGCCCGGGCTGAGGTCAGCCCTTAGCCTTCGTTACTGCAAGTCAGCTAAGTGGGGGGAATCCGAGTGGATCTTTTTGTTGTTTCTCAAGCTTGTTGTTGTTGTAACTTTCCCGTTATTTTCTTTCTATTCTGTTTATTCTTCGTTATGCCTTTTTGCTAATTCATTACAAACTTCTCACCTGATGTCTACGTATACACTTTTCAGAAAATCAAATGGATCAGATCAGATTTACCCATAGGAGGATAACTTTAGCCTTTCAAGAGAAGTTTTGTATAGCCCTGACTATAAAAATTGTCCTGTGTCCGTGTGCACTTATTTCCTTTCACCTTTCCGTGAATGAAACTTGTGAGAGCTTCTTAGCCAATTTCCAATGTGAACTTAGGAAACTCGGGGTAAGCCCAGGATGAGAAGACAAACTTCCTTGCCACACAGTGAACGATCCAGCAGGCTTCCAGGGAAGAGGAGCACACCCAAGACTCGCACCGATGGCTTTGGGTTGCATCGGTCAGTTCTCCCAACTAAACCTGTCCTGCCACAGTCTCCTTTGTAGAATTTTCCATTTTAGTATTTTTCTGTCCGCCTACTGCATTTTTATGACATTGAACGTTTTCAGAGACCAAGATGGGTTTTCCAGCCGGCTGTGAACTGGGATGCTGACAGAAATGTTCCCACATAGGTGTCTGATTGGGACACAGCATTGCTTTCTTCCATGTCCCTGGACCTTTCCTGTATTTCACGTTTTAGCCAAGGGCCAAGTGCCAACCTCTGTTTCCCACTTCCACACCGTGGAAGTCAACAGAATCATTCTCGATCTTCTGTAATGTGTGTGAAAATTTTTTTTTCCTTTCATAATTTTTGCAACAACTCAAATGACTTTGGGGATGCAGTCAGGAAACATAATCTTGAGAAAGATAGAAACAAGAAAGTCAAGTCCTTGTTGTATCTTCCATGCTATTTCCATCTCCAGTGTATTTCCTCTCTCAAATTGCTTCTCTCCAGAGTCACACTCTGCCAGAGATAACTAGGTGGCGGTGAGTGAAGAAAGGAATGGTATTGTCTACAGTTTTGAACCATGAATAGCCCTTGGAAAAACAGCAGCAGAGAGAGATACAAGTTCACATTGATAAAGCAGGTTGCCAAGTGACAGAAGACTTGATCCTGTTTCACTGAAGTCAGCGGTGAACTCCCACGGACGTCGCTTTTATCGCTGCTCCCAGCCCATCTTGGGTACCGTCCACCACCAGCCTGGGCAGAGCGTGGCTGTGAGGATTTCTGCGGGACGGAGCTGGCTTTGCTGGTTGAGCATCCTTCTGCTGCCGCTGCTGGGGCCAGGGTAACGTGCACCCACGAGAAGCAAGGCGGGTTAGCTGAGGTTCAGCACCCTGCTGATGCTGTGCAGTGTGCTTTGTGTTGTTGAAGGAGTGAGCCCACATGCATACACATATATACATCATATTTATGTATATCAGGGCCTCATTAGCCACCAATTTGTAAGCAAAAGCCCCAGCATCTGCTGCCGTTGGCCGGTCCCCATTGACAAAGACTGAGGCCCTCAGCTCTCTGTTGGTATCGCAACCCATCCTCAGTTCTGGCTCCATCAGCAGAAGCTTCCCCTGACCGTGTCAGTCCAAACCCCGGTACGCTCCTCGGACGGCACAACGGGATGATCCCATGCGACGGACTCATCTCCCCAGCCCCTCCACCAGACCTGCCGCTGTGCCTTTGCCAGGCGATGGAAGGGGACGAAGCGATTTAAGGCCGTCTCGATAGCTGCCCGCTCCCCTGCCACCCTTTTCTGCCCACTCGGCACACATGACGTGAAACTCCGGGCAGCCCAGCGGCACGGTCACTTACCGCGGTCACCGAGGCCATTCGTCAAAGCCCTGCGTAATGTCAGCCGACAAAGGGAAACCGTTTTATTTCGGTGCCTCTGAGGGGGCTAGAAGAATAGCTGAACCGCGGCAGCCTAATGGATTTTGGAGGAGGGGGAAGCGGAATGGGACACGGCAACAATTTGCTGGGAGGCGTGTGGGGAAATGTTGTTGCAGTGATGAGGAGCGGGAGATGGAGTAACAATGGCTCTGGTTTACATTGTGCTGCGCCGGCGCTGTGATCTGCTGCCAAGATCAACCCGGGAGAGAGGAACTTGAAAATAACACGAATAGTGTGGCAAGAGAGATACCCTACAGCATATCCTGCTCCCTCGGACTTTGCCTTTGAGTCAGGAGGGAAATATTGGAGCTATTGTGGTGAAGTGAGACTTAAAAATAGAAGGAAAAATTGCTGCTTTTTTTTTTTTTTTTTCTCCAAGGGGATATTGTTTTTAAGTTGTGCTACTTCTAGCTTGAGTCAAGAAGGAAAACACTTGAAGGCATTGAAAGGGCTAGAAAACATGTCACTCACCAGCTGCGGTGTGAGGGCTGCCCCTTATCTCCATCGCCATAGCGATGGGCTGCTCTGGTTACTTTCCCCCAGGGGTTTCATGCTGCTCCCCGCATTACCCTCCACGCTCACAATCCTTTCATAGGAGACCTGGTTAATACCACAACCCTTGCAAAAAAACTAGTGCCCGAGCTCAGCTTTGGGCTTGGGTAGCGTTTCTGGTTACCTGTGTGTACGCCCTGCGGGGGGCGGAGGGCTGGTGCCGGGGGGTTCGGCACAGGAGGTGAAGCCGTCTTCCCAGCAAAGCCTGGAAATTGGCCTCTGTCTTGCAAGAGCAACACCCCGGAATCAAGCTGGGTTTGGGAAGTTACAAAGCTTGTATTTCTGCTAGTGTTTTAACGTATTTGTTTCCTTGTTATCATGGGGCTTGGTGGGCTGGGGCTAGTGCAGTTGGCTGGTAAAGCTTAGGCGTCTCTGGGTGTTCTTCTCTGGCATTTATGTGAATGTGGGATGAAGCAGACCATCACCAGATCTGGCCACAGCTATGTGGATGCTGTTTATTTGACATCTTCAGGAACAGCACACCCCTCTGTTAGGCTCCTGTCTGGGCGCTGCAGGATGCTGCCGATGTTGGACCTCTTAGAGGTGCCTTTCTGGGTCCACAAAACCCTCCCTCTCTGCCTCTGAGCTTCCTTGGGAGCGGAGAAGCCAGACAGGGATGCCAGCACCACCGCTACCCCAGGACAGCTGTGGATGGCTTCCAGCTGGCCTCCCACGGGGATAGCCCCCCATCCCAGACCTGCCGCCACCCTTCGATGAGTGACTGCTGCCGCGCGGGGACAGGGCTGCCCCCCTACAAGGAGAATGCTGCGCTGGTTTGTATAAATATAGCACACGACATTTATGTCTGAGTTTACCAAATTCAGCCCTTTCCCACCGGTAAACTGTGAGAACCAGCAGGGTCATAGCTTTTATGGCCAGAAGGAATTGCTAAATCTGGATTTACCCGGATCACTGAGCTCAATCATTCGAGCTCAGTAACTTGTTTCACTAAAGCCCACATTGCTCTGAAGACACTGAGATGGAGTCCTTCTTTCTCTTTGTCCCGATAACCGGTCACCATCGTTGTTCAGTCCTGTGCTTTCCTTCTGGTTCAAATATGCTTGTCCTTAACCCTCAAACCACCTGTGCCTTTGGTAATGTTAAAGATCCCAGTAGCACTGAATATTTTCAGCCCTTCAAAACATGTATATTAGGCTGTCTCTCAGTCCTCTTTGCTAAAATTAAGGAGACACTCAACTTCTTAAGAGACTGCCTCTAAGGTTTGCTCTCCTCCCCTGTCCTCATATTGCTACTGTGCCTCTTATGTCCATGACGGATAACATATATCCCCGGCATTCAGCATCGCAAACCTGGTCTGCCACAAACAGTTTCCAAAACTGAGGATGTTTCATTTTTCCTCAGGCTCTGGAAAGGGCCCACGACCAAACCAGGCACTTTGGGATGAGTTTAACTGAAGAATCCTCTGTGGCTGAGATCCTCCTGGCAGCAGGTCCTGGGAAAGCACCTCCGTGGGAGGTGGCCACCACTGAATGAGGAGCTGATGGTTTCTGCAGGAGGGTGAGGGCCACGGTGGCACCTTGTCCACGTGCATGACTCCTCCAGAAGCTCAGAGGAGCCACCATGAAATGTCTCATTTCTGCAAAGATTGAATCAGCAGAAGGAAATGAATAAAGAACAAACAACGGTTTTTAAGATGGAAAAACAGCCTCTTATCGATGTGAAGCCTGACAAAATACCCAAGTGCTGTTCAGAGGTGGCACAACTTGATAAAGGTGATGAAAACACAATATGGGGGCAGAGAAACAGCTCGGGGGCCAGCACTGCACTGGACATAGGGGTTGGCATCCTGGACAGTATCCCTGGCCAGCCAGTATGGGTCTGATGATAGTGCTGTGACCAGTGATCAGTGGTGTTTTGAGTCCATCACGTGCTCAGGGAGGGGTATTGACTCAAATGCTGAAAGAGAAGCAGGCTCAAGTCAATAGCATAGGGGCTTTTCCCTTAGGAAAAGGAGAAAAACGCCAACAGCACCCAAACGTTGGAAGAAAAATGAGTCACCATCTAACATCTGGACTATTCATGCCAGGTTAGAGCAATGCTTTTAGGCCCCAAAGCTCTGAGAGAAGGCTGGGGTGAGGAAGTTCAGGATGTAGGACCTTGACCGCCAGAGCTGCTCACTGGAGAAAGAGGTTTCCTTTTCACAAAAGGTTTTTTTAGCTCAGCACCCAAAGGAAACCTCCCATTCACCCTTCCCTCTGCATTCAACCTGTGGTGTGCAGAGCGGATGGCCACCCTCCATCCCAAAGCAAAGCCCAAGAGCTGCACTCACCCTGCCATGCCCTTGGTTTTGCCCCAGGTGGAGAAGAGACAGGAGCACCTGTGCTTTGCACCAGGGAGAAGGAGAAAAGCCCACTTACACCCTGGCCAGCTAGTGCCTGGCCTGGTACCCATTAGGACAGAAAAATTAGAGGCCAAAGGGCTCCTGGGACCCCAGTTTGGGTCCAGGTTTTGACAAACCTCCGGTTTGGGAGGTAAGAAACCAGGCAAAGAGCACATCAGATCGGTGCTGTGAGCCACACTTCTGGAATTGTCCTTCTGTCCACAGGAATCACTGTCCAGCTGCAGGTCCTTCCCTGAGCTGGGCTTAGTTCATCACAGAACAGAAACATACCCCAGAGCCTGCATACCCCATTCAGGCTCACTTGGTAGTGGCCTCCTGGGCTTTGCTCACTTCATGGGACCTGGACAGGCTGGATCGATGGGCCGAGGCCAATTGTATGAGGTTCAACAAGGCCAAGTGCCGGGTCCTGCACTTGGGTCACAACAACCCCAGGCAACGCTACAGGCTTGGGGGGGAGTGGCTGGAAAGCTGCCCGGCGGAAAAGGACCTGGGGGTGTTGGTTGACGGCCGGCTGAATATGAGCCAGCAGTGTGCCCAGGTGGCCAAGAAGGCCAACGGCATCCTGGCCTGTATCAGAAATAGTGTGGCCAGCAGGAGTAGGGAGGTGATTGTCCCCCTGTACTTGGCACTGGTGAGGCCGCACCTCGAGTACTGTGTTCAGTTTTGGGCCCCTCACTACAAGAAAGACATTGAGGTGCTGGAGCGTGTCCAGAGACGGGCACAGAAGCTGGTGAAGGGTCTGGAACACAAGTCCTATGAGGAGCGGCTGAGGGAACTGGGGATGTTTAGCCTGGAGAAAAGGAGGCTGAGGGGAGACCTTATTGCTCTCTACAACTACCTGAAAGGAGGTTGTAGAGAGACGGGGGTCGGACTCTTCTCCCTAGTAACAGACAACAGATCAAGAGGAAATGGCCTCAAGTTGCGCCAGGGGAGGTTTAGATTGGACATTCGTAAAAACTTCTTTACCGAAAGGGTTGTCAGGCATTGGAACAGGCTGCCCAGGGAGGTGGTGGAGTCCCCATCTCTGGGGGTATTCAAAAGGCATTTAGATGAGGCCCTAAGGGATATGATTTAGTGGTGGACTTGGTAGTGATAGGTTAATGGTTGGACCCGGTGATCTTGGAGGTCTCTTCCAACCAGAACAATTCTATGATTCTATGATTCTATGATTCTATGGAGCAATGCCATGTCAATGTCCCAGAGCAATGACATGCTAACAACCTGGAGCAATGACATGCTTAAGTTCTGGAGCCAGATGTAACCAAATCCTCACTTGAGCCATGGTAATGTTTATTTCACCAGAGGACCATCAAACTCATGGCTTGTCAGTTCTGGCACAGAGTGACTTCATGCAAACATGCAGAACTGCCTGAGAAACTAAGCTCATTGCATTATTGTTATTGTTATTTTATTCTTTCTCTCTTTTTATTCTTCCATGCAGGTCCCAAGCAGCTCAGTTCATCCCCCATTTCTATCCCCTGGGCACAATTATTGATCCTCACTGAATTGTCCTTCCTGCTACAGAAAGTCCTCTCAATGCAGATCCTTTGCAGAGTTTTATTCAGTTCATCAGGGGACAGAAACATACGCCACAGCCTGCATTTCCCATCAGAATTCACCTGAAATTCCAACAACAAGCAAAAAAAAAAAAAACCAACAAAACTCCCCGCCCACAACCTGCCAAGAAAAACAGAAGCCCATAGTCAGTAATTCCAAGGAATTCACAGGGACCTTGCTCACGTTCACCAAACAAATTCCTTGCTGGGAATTATTAGCTTGGTTGGAAGTGAGTGTTTTCTTGCCCTCTGTGCAGTGTTGCGTCTCAGATAACAATTTAAGAATCATTTGCCCACAGCTGGCTGACTCCAGAGATGAGCAATTTACCGTTTCATCCACCGATCCACACATTAACGTCACTAAAAGGGGTCACAACATGGGGTCTGTTTGGTTATCAAATCGTTTCCCCTTTAAAATATAAAGTCTTCACGCAGGAATACTCACACCTTTCTACTGCCCTGCTGTAAATCATTCAGTCTTCAAAAGCAGGAACATTTAATAGTTGTTGCTTTTAATCTGGACAGGAGACGGAGTGATGCAGCCTTCTGCAAAGCTAATTGAATGCCACAGAGCAGCCCATGGCTTACAAACGTAAGAAACCTGTCTTCCTTGCGACTCATAAATAATAAAAAAGACGCATCTCAGGCAGAGGAGTGCAGTGATTCAGCAAATGCTCCAGCAATGGCCTAGATGGCATTAATCAGCTCTCGTGTCAGAGGTGATGTGTGCGGTCGTCTCGCAAACCAAGCTCGTGGCAGCAGCTTCTGCACACCTCTGAGTCAGCTACAATTTTGAAACCTCGAGGTGCCAAATTTCCCAAGTGACCTCAAGGTGGTTTCCCAAACGGGGAGTCAAGCGTGGAGGGTTAGGAGCCCACACATCTTCAACGGGACTGGGACACCGTCCAGCTGTGAATCTCCTGTCGAGTAAGTCAGCCAAAGGGCTCTTCGTGCAGGATCTCACCCAAGAGGGAGAATGTCATAGGAGAGGAAAACGTGCAAAAAACTTACTGCATGAGGCCAGTCTTTAGTGCAGCTTCTTTCTTCTGCCTTTCCCCCGTGTATCCAGAAGCTGAATTACTCGATGGAGAGTCAATGAGATCTTGTGCAAGCACCTGCTTGGTTTCTGCCCATACACAGAGATGCTCCCAGGCTTGCTCCATAGGTCTGGGCTTGTGTTTGGGTCTGGCGACAGCCGTGGGGGAGGGATGCCCAGCCTGCCTTCAACCGCAGAGCGTGCCCAGCTCAGCGCCGCTGGTGTGGGACCAGCCCCTGGCATGGGCCGCAGCCGTGCAGCATCGCTTTCCACAAACGTTGTGGTGTGCGGCCACCGTGTCCGCAGAAGCCCTCAAATTTTGGTAGTGCAGGTGAGAGAACCTGTTTGGCAAGTGCTCCACGGCCCAGGAATTTGGGTCCCCTCTAATCTGATCTCCACTGCGTGCCTGCACTGGTCCTGCGTCTGTTATCCCCTCTGCAGAGTCTCCTTCCTTGCAACGTGTCACTGTGCCGGGCAGTCTGCAGCGGGGCTTCCCGATGCCCCTTTGACATCTCTGGGAGTGGAGTCATGTCAAGAGCAGCTGAAGAAAAGTGCCTCTGAATATTCTGCTTTTCAGCATTTTTTTCTCCCCACTGCGGTGTGTCGAGAAGCTGGATATCCTCTGGGGTCCATCTCCAGGCATCTGTTTCTATTTCTGCCTGCAACCAGGTTGTCTCCTTTCAAAGGTCAGCAAGAAGCAGGGTTAATCCAGTCACAAACCTGCAGCACAGTCCTGAGCCAGAACCCAGGCCACAAACAGCATCGGGCATTATTTGGACCGAACTCGGAAAAGGCCCTTGCTGTGCTGCCTGCGGCACCCCCTCACCAGGGGATGCTAACAGGGTCACCGCCCCCCGCTGCCTTCCACCCTCCTCACAGATGTTCCCCAAGAAATTTTCTCTGCAATCATTTTGATGCTAAGCTGAGTGGATATCAATATATTTGCACCAGGGGCAAGATCCCCTGCGCTCTTGTGTTTGGATACCTGGGGCTTTTTGATTTAAGAACATCCACATTTGGAGGTGGTTGATGGTATTTCGTGGGGGTGGTATTTCTTGCAGACTTTGCCATTCCCCACAGCCCGTACGTGGCTTTCTGCCAGCTCTGCAGCTCCTCACCCCTCCGCCTGGCAGCGGCACTGGCGATGACACATTTCACAGGTCTGCAGGGGAAATGAGTGAATCGACACGAGACGAGAATTTCCTTTGGGGGGGAATTTATGTGATTTTGAAACTTACCTAAGTTTGCAATATTGGTAACAAAAAAAAAAAGTTTGAAATCTCCTTCCAGAGGAAAAAGTGGGACTTCAGATGTCAGAAGAACACTCCTCATCAATACAATCAATGCTCCTCATTCCAGGCTCAGTTGTTTCTGAATTGCACTGCTGTTTGTAATAGAATACGCATTAAAAATTAATGAAAAGTTGTTTCAAAAAAATAAAAAAAAAAAAGGAATGAGGCCAAGAGAATATCTTGACCTTGGCAGGAAAGTGCCAGTGTAACTTCTTGCAAAGTGGCTTTTGGTTGAAAGCTCTATGTTCCCATAGAAAGCTTCAAATTGTTAAAGAAATGGCACTTTCTTCTTCTTTTCTTTTCTTCCCCCCCCACCCCCCGACAAGAAAGGACTCAACCTGAATATTTGCAAGCAGCTGTCTAAATAAGCTATGTAAAAAATGTCTTCTTGTGACACTGAAGAATGAGCAAAAGTATTTTTGGTCACTGAGCTGGCTGTACTTAATATCACACATTTTCCCTCTGCACTTTTCCCAGCGTATTTCCCAAAGCTGCTGGGCAGCGCACGTCTCTGCTCGGGAATTTCATCCTGGAGGTTTTGTTCCCTCTCTTGGGCCCATCTGAACCTCCTGCTGCCATTTTGTCCCATTCCCTCTTGTCTGACCCACTGTGAGCAGTCTGCTTCTCCCCGCTTTTTTGGCAGCCTGATAACCTCTTCAGGGATCGCAGCTATTTGCTCACAAAGTGTGTATCGGTGCCCCCAGGCAAATTTTAAGTCACTAAATCCCCTCTTAGATGCCTCAGCGGTGCATTGAATCTGGTTCAACAGTCTCTTAAGCAACATACCCTCCATAAAGAGCCGGGGGTGGGCACATCCCCGTCTTTCCACTGCAGTTTGCCCTCAGGATGCACAGGAGCATCCCAGCTTGCAGCTGATTATTTTTTTAACACTTGGAGACATCTGCCTGGGAAAGTAGCTGCCTCCCCAGGATCCGCATGCGTTTGTGCGTCAGGCATAAGTAAATGGAGGGCAATTTTCCAGAAAAGTTGCTGGGCGTGTGTGCGACAGCTAGAAATTGCAGGGAGGACCTGATGGAGCGGGGAGAGAGGCTGCGTCCCATAAATGGCCTTTCCTGAAGGAGGAGGAGGAGGAGGAGGAGGAGGAGGGGGAGGGCAGCGAGGAAGGTGGGTGGGGGAAGCCAGTGCAACCACAGTGCTCTTTCTCCTTCTGCAGAGAGGAAAGGCAAACACCATTCTCAAACAAACCTGCGAGTGTGGGGAAATCCTGCATTCGTTTCCAAAGAAATGGCAGATCCGGTGGCTAAGCCGCCCGAGCCCCGGGATTTTCTCCCCATCCCTGTGCAAACAGCTCGTCCCTTGCTCGCCACGTCCCCCTGCGGCTCGGCCGCGATTGCAGGGCTCTGCGGTTGCTTTCCCTGCCGACACGACTTGCGCTCGCACACAAAGCGACAAAGGAACCTCGTAAAGCCGGGAGCGGGAACGGTGTTTGGCCCTCTGACCCCTGACCCTCCAACAATTTAGTTAATGATCCTGGTTATCAGATATACTAGCTCAGCAGTGCATCCATCACCAGGGTGACAGGGATTCAATCCTATAAGGGGAGGGAATGTGCAAACACATTCAATCCTGGACCTCCAGCCCCCGGAGAGCCTCCCCCTGCTAAATCCAAGAACAAATAGAGTGTTTCCATTGGGCGAAGATCTGTGATTTATTGTAAAATAATACGCAAGAAGGGCCTGCAGATGCTGGCAATGCCTCACATGCAGGATAAACCCACGAGACGCTGCTTAGCTGCTAACGCTCCTTGCAGTATATTGGGAGGAAAGCAAACAAGCAATTGTGCTTTACTTTCCACGACAGTCTTTGCCCGTTCCTCTGCAATATTTTAATTGCACTGGGTTCAATCCTGCAGCCCAAAACTGAAGTTAGCAGCTTGTTTTGCTGAACCTAAGGCTCACACCTAGCGTCTGTACCATTTCAATGTCCTGGCCCTGCACTGAAGCCTCTTGTCCCATTTATTTTCAACCCCTGCCCAGGACACCGTGATCCACCCTGCCCTGCCCAGTTTCTCCACCCCTTTTTGGTAGATTATTCTGCAATAAATCACAGCAGTCTTCACATGATGGAGAAGCTCTGTTTGGTTTTGGATTTGGGGAAGGTCGGGAAGAGGCTGTCAGCCACAGCAGCCCCAAGGGCACCAAAGTGAGGAAGAGAATTGATGCTGCGACAGCAACGGCCCAGGGTTGATTTGCTCAATTTTGGACCCAACTCAAAGCTTCCCAAGGCTTGCAACAGCTGCATCACCCCTGTATTTTTGGATATCACAGTATTTTCATGGTGAACAAGGTCTGAGACAAAACGCTGAAATATGGCTGCTAATCTCACCAGCTTTTTTTTAGCAGGCTTGGAAAAATCTGGAGACACTTCCTCCGAACAGGTAGTGCAGAAACAAGTATGAACCCAGAGTCTCTAAAGACCAGTCCCTCCTTCTGCTACAATGCCATCAGAAATCTCCACTCCTGTTTCATTTTCTTGCCTCATCGTGTCACACGTGCATGGGGTGGGCGGCAGGGAGGCACAGGGCATCTCTCAGGGTGTGAATTTTCACCTCACAGCTCCTCCGTATGGAAGAAACCCCTTCAGAGGAGAGGTCAGAGGAACCACCATCGAACCCCGGCCGTCCAGGAGCACCAGGAGACAACTGACTGTGGAGCGGGGCGTGCATTAACCAGCCCGGCATGCATTTGTTTTGCATAGCAATTATCTCAAATAAGGCTAGGGTTAATTAGCTGCTCCTGGTTGCTGCTGCTTGAAAGAGGCCACCCTCTGTGCGAAGGGCTGCGGTGCAGAGCAGACCTGGCGCTTGCCTTTGCTCCTCACCAGAAACCGGGCAGGCAGCACTAGCTGGGCTTTGGACGGGTGGCAAACACCGTGCTGAAGTTTATATCTTCTTTTGGGCCCCTCACGCTGCCCAAAACCTTGGCTTAGCCTTCTCAAAGCTCATAAGCAGATAACAGGAGCGCAGGAAAGCTGGCTGTAGCAGGGATAAGGCAGCACAGGCACCTCCGGGTCGACGGGTGCTCTCCAGAGTAAAGTGCCTGATGCCAAGGCACTCTCCCTGGAGGCCCCAATGCTCCCTGTATAAGCTCATAGGTAGCTGAAACCCCCTTCACTGGGATTTACAACATGGCCAGGTGCAGGATGTGTATGCAGTGCTGCTTGCAAGGGAGAGGCTGGCCCCAGCCTCGGAGCAGCGGCCAGCTGGGGGGAAAGCTGCAACAAATGCACAGGTTTCCCCCTGCACTCTTTCCCCTCCCTCCATGCTTTTATGGGATCCCTGAGGAAGCCAAACGTGGCTTCCGTGCTGCGCCGGAGTCTCTGGTCCCACGCTGGCAGCCTTAGCGCTGGCCGGGTCTCGGAGGGACCACTGCGTTAGGGAACCAGTGCTACCACTGCGTGATAACAGCAGATAAGAGAGTTCCTGCTGTGATTACGGCATGACCAAACAAGTTTCCCGATCCCGTACCTACGCCTGCCGCTCCTTGAGACAATACTATTATCCCTGGCGGGAATGTGCAGGCAAGCAGGAGCAAACGAGAGCCGCAAGCCCTGCTGCCCTGTGGCAAATAAACATCACTATGTACCCTTGTCCGGTGCAAGGCACTGGCCCAGGGACTGGGGACAGGGAGATTTCCCAAGGAAATGTCCTGGGAGGGCAGAGTAGCCTCACTGCATCGGGCTTGGAAGGGATGGGGAGAGGGGAGTTCAAAGGCCCAGTGATGAGAACAGGTTGTGAACCAGTGCTGAAAATATGACAAAAAGTGACTAAGCGCAGAGAAACAGTCTCTCTTTGCCTAGGTGCAGTTTGCAATGGGATGCTATAGGGGAGCAGAGGCTCACAGCAATGGAAATGTTCTTCACTCCAGCAGCTCTTCCCAGCTCCACCATGGATGCTGACTGCTCCAGAGCCAGCCTCAAACCGCCATGGCCTGACCACCTTGTCCAGCAGAAACGAGCGTGGAGGAGCTCTCTGCAGCTTTGCATCTGTGGTCTGGGCTTTGTTGGCTTGGCTGCAAGAGAAGACCCTGGCTGGCAGGTTGGCTCAAGCCTTGTCGGTGCAGTCCCTGCTGTCTCAGGACAAGTGAGCCTGAGGAACTCTCAGCGATGTTTCCTTGTGGGACGGTTCATTCACATGGGCACTGAGCTGGGAAAATGAGCTGGGAAAATGGGAAAATGGAAAATGAGAACATGAGCACTGAGCTCATACTCAATGGTAGGCACATCTTTGCCAGGCTGGTATCGGTATTTTAGGGTAGACCATGTGCTGACCCATGGGGGGAGACTTTGCTGAATTGGGACCTCACCCACAGGGTTTTGCCTGCCTGATTTCCCTCGCCATTGGGGGATTATTGCTTTCCTTTTAAGTGAGCTCAGGGCTTTCTGGTGCTTTATGGTTTGCTTAGCTGCTGTCCCAGCAGCAGACCAGAGCAGAGAGCTCCAGGCCCACTCAGGACTGTGCCTCTCTGGTCTCTTCTATACAGTTGCTTGAAGGAAACACACCTGATTTTAGAAGCAGACATATTGCACCACTATTGTATATTCTAGTCCTGCTGTAAGAGGATAGACACTTCCCATGTGATTCTTACCCTGGTTGTACGGCAGTGAAGTCACCGGGGCTATGCCAGTGGGAAACGAGGGCAAATACAGCCCAAGCAAGGCCCATTCCTGTGTGACTTGGTGTACAGCTGAAAGTGGTTTCTGAACCTCTTGTTTTTGCAAGCTCAGTGTGTCTGCGCTCATTTAATTTTAGTGCCCAACCTGCAGTCTGGACAAACAGCATAACGTCATGCCAGGGTGTGCATTCAGCATGTACAGTCAGTACAAAGGAGCAAATAACGGCCCGTTCGACCACGGTATTTAGCAAAGCCCACAAGAAAGAGCTTTTCAGCTATCTCAGAGGGCTCATTTGCATCGAGAGAGCCAGTTTGCTTCTCTAAACGCTTCTTGGCCTGCCTGAACAGTGCCACCCCAACGGCTCTCAAGAAACATTTTAATAGGTACCACTGGATAAAACTTTGTAGCTGCACATCAGAAAGGTGACCAGAAAAATTACTCTGAAGTTCTTTTTTTCCCCATTAAGAGTTAATTTGCATAAATACCGAGGGATCACCAGGTTTTGCTGTTCTTCAAGCTAGTTTCTGCAAAGGATCCATGAGGCAGAGACGATCTCTTCCCCTCACCAGCAGAGAAAGTGCTCTGGTAAATACCTCTGCAGCTGTCCTGAGGTGCAATGGTTGAACATAGGCTTTTCCATGGGTCTCCATGGGGTGCTGAGTCCTGTGAAGACCTACAGAATGAGCTACCTCCTTTCATACTGAGAGTCGGGTCAATTGTTGTGGTAGACCATCTCCTGGTGTTTTGCCTCTTGGGAACACGCTGGGCGGTCGGAAGAAAAGAAAATCGTGTGTGTCATTTGGCCAGCTCAGACCCAGGAGATGAGAAGGTGTGTGGAAATAAAACACATTAATGATATACTCAGACCGTGGTAGTGATTTCTACTTTACTAAGGAACTAGCTACCAAGTCTCCTGATCTCTACCACTGCTCAGCAGATCAGCAACTCTAGTGTCAGAAGAATAACAATGATAATTTATCATGATTAAAGGTGCAATAGATCTCTCCAGATGTAATTAGGTGCTCTCTGAAAAGAAGAGACTATGGCTAAGCCTTGCAGGCATGTTTACTTGACCACAGAGGGCCCTCATCAGAACACCCAGTACTAATATATTATCACTAATGATGACAACCAACAGTTTTTTCTCCATGTGAATTACAATTACACATTCTCACCTGGCTGGAGAGTCCAATTTTCACTAGGAAAATTTTTCGCTTGTGTAGGACAAGAAATATTAGTAATACCTACAGGTTGTTCTTTCCTACATTTTTTTTATTATTCTGTTTTCCACTGCTAATTTGTTTCAAATTATTTCCGATGTTATTAGATTGGTATGAATGATCACCCACCACTTTTCTCTTTCACCAGCCCCCATGTGTCTTTAGATGCTCCACATTTTTACAGCTAGCCCAAAGGCAATATTCGATCTCTTAAACCAACCTTTACAAGAGGGTTTGCCAATCTTTATTTCACCACCAAACACTTTTTCAGTCTCGCATTTGACATCGGAGTTATGTGTTCCTCTTACCTCAAGTTCACCTTTGCAAATGTTCCTTCTCTAACAACAAGCGTATTTTAAGGACCACTGCCCCTGATGTCCTCTGCAATGTCCTACACTTAACAAATTGCTCTGTAAAGATCATAGAAGGCTGAAGCAGCTTTGGAGGAAGACTGTCTATCTCAATGCAATCCAATGGTCTGGAGGTCGCTATTACCCGTGTGTAGAAGTGATACCATAACAGACCCTCCAAAAGCAGTGCACCTTAAGAAACTCTGCAAAGCAAAGTTGACAGCATCAGCTCTTCTCACAGCTGGAGGTAAATTGTGTTAAGAGGCATTAGTGTGAAGGGAGATGCAGAAGTATTTCAGCTAGACCCCCAAACCAGATGAAATGCCAGAAGAAGGAGGCACTAGGGAAGCCTGAGACTGTCTGAAGGGGAAAGTCATGGCAATCTCAGCAGCCTCTGACAGGCAATACGCCACTCAGACGTCCTGAGGTGCTGTGACGGATGGGGACGTATTGCATTATCTGGGCTGAAACCACTTCCCCAGCTCTGGGGAAGCCCAACGTCTTTATGAATCATATCCTGAAGTGCACAGACCAGAGCTCAGCGGTGTCTGCTGCCACGTCCTTCTGTCTGTCTGTCTGGACTGCTCCTGCAGGAGGACAGAGGGCTAGTACCACCTAGGGAAAGCTCAGCAATACCCAGACGGGCAGCCAGCACCTAGTCCAACATCACTGTCCCTGCCCTGCAAAGAGATTCCTTCTGAACAGGATTTGACTCCCTGTATCTGCAAGACAGTCTCTGGGCATAGGAGGCTTGCTTTGGGGCACTGCTCCATCACTCATCCGTCCCCTCGCGGATGAAGACACGAGTCTCTCTCCCTGTGCCAAATTTGTCTTCTGCTGTGATGCAGAGCCTGCATCTCAGGTTTACTCTCAGAAGTAACCTCAGCAGTAAACCTCTCAGATTTGCTGGCTATTGTGGATGCTAATTTTAGGCCTCTTCTAGTAAACTTCCTTTTTTATTTCTATCTTCACCACCATCCCCAAATAGTTACTTGGCCAAAAAACTACTTAATTTAAAAAAAAAAAAAAGTGCCAGTTAGCTCAGGAAACACTTTTCTTTCTTTGAAATGTCCTGGCTAATGACAGCTCTCCAGGCCCCAAGGTGCACACCAGAGAGATGAGGAGGGCACTCTGCAGCAGCCAAGGTACTTGGCAGTGGGGTCTGAGACCGTGTTCTGCCACTTGTGTAACGTGCTGGCTCCTGCCCAGGATGCCCAGAAATGAACTGCCCATTTTGGGCAGCCTCTTCTCTGTGGGGCAGGAGGAGATTGCATTCAGTTGCTCTGTCTTGGCAGGCTGAGGGATTGTGCCTCGGGACTGCATGCGTATGTTCACCACTCAATCAAAGAGCAAGTTGCTGTCTAGAATGAGGCCAGGGGCTGTGTCTTTCAGATTCAGGTGTCTGTCCTGCGGAAGAACTGGAGGTGAGCCAGCACTGGACCCACAGCTTGTTTTGCCCCAGACCCTATTTGGTGTATTGCAGAGAGCTCAGACTCAGCTCTGAGAGCAGACTGAGATGTCTGAGCCCCCAACATCCCCAGCTGCAGCTCCAGTCCTAGCTCCAGCTGCTGCGCAGTGTTACACCTCTCTACTCTGATGATTTTGCTGCATCCTCCTGAGTACCCGCCTTTCTAACGCTTTCTTGATTAATAACCCTCTGCAGCCACGTCCTACTGTCATTCACAGTCACTTTAGTCCACCGAAACGTGGAGGCAGCTTGTCACCAATTTCAGCTGGGCAGCTGGAGCTGACCCTCAGAAATCAGGGCATTGCAATCAGTAGGTTTTGTTGCCTATAAAACAGAGCTGAACGCCACCCATGTTTTTCTTGGAGTCCTTGCTTGGCTCGAAGGTCCTGCTCCAACCTGCCATGGAGCCTGTCCTGCAGAGAGGTCCCCTCCTTCCCGCCCGGACAGGACACGGCGCGCTGGAATCTCATTCATGCATCTGCTGTTGCACCGCTGGTGCCAATCCAGCCCAGGCTTTAGGAGAGGAGAACATGATCGCTTCGCAGGGCGCTGGCGGAGTCACCGCACAAGCGGAGAAGACCATCTAATCCTCGCATTCCTGCAGGAAAGAAAGCCCCCAGTGAGCTAAACATAAATGGCCAACGGTGTGTGTTATTTTTAAGTCAGAAAGCCTGAAGGCAAGGTTTAAAGGCGAGTCTAATGGCATTTTTTTCATGAGCTGTCTTAAGTCCCCTTGTCTCTTGCCTGGATTGCGTCAGCCAGCAGTGACATATTTTGGTGCGGGAGCTGTCTCTGCCCCTGTTCTCATGGCGCTTTAAGCCTCCGTACGCGGCTGGACCAGGCAAACTGAGACACGGAGCAAATGCTGGCTTCCATCTACATATCTTGTCATCCGGGATTGACAGAGACCACAAAGTGGCCTCATGAAGGGATAAAGTCAAACGATACGCCTGCCTGATGTTTCGCGTTATACCCTGCCTCTCCTCCCCGGAGCCGAGGGGAGGCTCGCCGTGCCTCGCGGTGATTTCCCTGCCCACCAGCTGTCCGTCACCGGCCGCTGGTGAGAGGCCCCGGGCAGCCCCGCTGCGCCGCACCACCTCCTCCCTGCCGCCCCGAGCAGGAGCTGAGGATGCGAAATGGTTGGACCCGATGATCTCAGAGGTCTCTTCCAACCAGAACAATTCTATGATTCTATGATTCTATGAAAGCCTGGCACCTATCCTCCTTCCCCTCCCTGCTCTCCTGGCCGCCGAGAGCTGGGGCCGCACCAGGAGCATCCAACTCCCGCTCCCGCACGCTCTGCTCCCGCCGCTGCCAGAGCACCACGTGCATCCCGGCCGAGGCAAAAATCGACGACTTCACACTACAGATATGTCTAAGCGCAATATTTAGCTACTTTGCCGCTGTGTGGGGCAGCGCTAGGAGATGAAATGAGGGTTGCAAATGCAGAGGAGGAGCACAGCGTGTGCGCTCCGGGGAGCCCTGGCTCACCAGCCCCTGGCTCGGCACCGGCCAAGGGCACGCGCCCAGCGCAGCAACCGGCTCGCACTGTGCTTACTCTGCCGTAACAGAGCACCCCAGGTACACACTGATATGGCATGGCATTAAGTAATGGGCTCCTATTTAACACTTTCTCCATTGGAAGCAACTGTAGAGGCAGTTGAATGGTCCCCAAAACTCCACAACATCTGCCACACCAACGTTTTCATATTCCAGCAATCATTTCTGATAGCAACGCCATTTTTGTGGGGCTGCTCCAGCCAGCTCTGCCATAACCGCAAAATATAACCAGCTTCAACTTTTGCAATGTTTTATACTCCAAAATTAAGATGAATATTTTTGCTACAGTACAGACGGTTCTTGCTGAAACAAGCAGCCATTCGATCTGGGATGAAATCCGGAAGGTAGGTGGGGGCTTTTTTGGAAGGAAAGATGACTCCTGGGTACAAAGAAACCCAGGTCTTTCCCCATACAGAAAGGTTTGGGGCGAAAGTCGGAAATCATCCTGCCACAATGCCGATGAATGAGAGGTGATGGGAGGCAGACAGACGGGCCGCAGGGCTGAAGGCTGAGCGAGGATTTCAGCCCACCTTTCCGGATAGCCTCACCTGCGTACACACCAGCACGGGCTGACGCTTGAGCCTCAGATCCCAAAATCCCTAGCCTATGCACCCTGTTGCTCCCATCCATGCTTCTCAGTGTGAAGAAGATACAGAGACATACCACATAGAAAACCACCACTGGTGCTTTGTTTGCTGAAAATGAGCTGTCTGGTTTTATTCTTTTTTAGCTTTGGCTGCGACACCTTCTCGGTTGCTCCTCTTTTCAGTGACCTCACGTGCATTTTTGCTCTTCCTAGTCCAGGTTTTTCTGTCCCATCTTCTATTACCTGAATACCCTAGCTCTCACAGACAGCAGAGATAAGGGAAATCAGACATGTATCTTTCTACCCACCAGACCAGCTTCCAAAATTCCCTTTCCTCCTCTGCTGTACCATGCTGGCACCTATGGGACATCTGGAACAAACGGGACTGATCCGAAAGCAAAGCCTCCTGCATGAACAGGGGAAGGGGCTGATCGTACGGGCCAGGCCCCCCATCCCTTGAAACGGGGGTCTAGAAGCAGCAGTGGCTTGGGGGCAGCAGCGGCTTGGGGGCAGCAGCGCGATGTTCATGCAGAAGCACTCGGGCTTGTAACCAGGGCCTCTTCCCTGCCGGGTGAGGGAGCCTGGGCAGAACCCGGTGTCTGGGCATCTTCTTCAGACTCCCTTGGAACAGAAGACTTCTCCTGACTTGGTGCAGAGAAAACAAAGGAGAAGAAACACCAGCATCAGTTTGGGGATGGAGGCGAGGGGACCTTATTTCTGATTTTTATAATTAGTTGGATCATGACAGTGAAAAGAAAATCAGTTTAAAGAAGCCAAACTGATCTTATTAGCAATACGGTTATGAATGCACTGTCTTCCCAGGCAGAGGAAAGGGTCTCATCTTCAACAGTTTCATTAAAATAATGACTTCTACCACCTGTCCCTCCCCCCAGCCCTCACTATAGGTCCTCCCTCTCCCATGCTGGCGACTGTGCTGGGATATGCCCCTGATAATCTTCTGCTATCCTGGGGGCCTGGGAGGCAGGAGGGCCATGGAAAGAATCCCAGCGTTTCCATCTGTCGAATTCCCGAGCGGCAGAAACCCGACCCTGCACGGAGCGGGTACGCGCTGCATTATTGCTGCTGTGGCAGAGCAAGCAGCCTGTGCTCCTTGTCATGCATTATTAAGTGAGCTCGGAGAGGGAAAGACACCAACGAGAGGGGGAGTGAACCTGAAAAGTGGAAAAGTCAAATCTATCCCCACAGTAAAAAAAAATTAAAAAAAAAAAAAAAAATCCAACCCTGAGCAGCCTCAGTAGCCGACGCGTCAGCTGCTTTTATGGGCAGAGCTGACTGGACCTGAGACAGAGACATGACAGCCATACTGATGGTTTGCTGCAATAGCGTGGGGTTTTTCCATGATTTTAGCAACTTCCTAGAAAGGGAAAGAGTCTGTGTGAAAAATGAGGTAGTAAACGTTAAAGCCTGCAATGCACTTGGTTCTGTCCTAATTAGCTCAGGGCTGAGGGAGTGGGAATATTTTGCTGCTGCATGAGCTGCCCCAGAGCCAAACCCCACAGAGGTGCGATCCCATACAGCCGTGTATGGGCGGCGAGCCTGGCCAAGTGCTCCTGGGGTGGCATTGCTGGCACCTGAGGCTGGGGGACACCACGGCTGGTGCAAATCAGCTCAGCTTTGGCTCCCCAGGCAGCACATCCCCTTGGACCCAAAGCACATTTGGGAGTGGTGGCGGGGCCCCCTGCCCCACGCAGGGCCCTGCCACAGGCACAGCACTCCTAAGCCATCAGCCAAGGCCACCCCGGGACCCACATTTAGCTGTGCAGGTGCATCCCTGCAGCCGTGCTCCCAAACTGCTGCACCGTGAAACTGCACAGCGTGAAGTACATGGGAAGAGCGTGGGTGCAGGGCTTGTCCTCTGGGACTCCATCACCCGTAGAGATGGATGGGGTTTGATGGGGGGGGGAGGTGGACCCCAGAAGCCACCTGCCTCTGCCCAGGTGATCACGGTCACAGCAACAGTGGGAGGGTTTCAACCAGCAAACAACATTGAGCTCACCTGAGGGGAAAGGCCACCCGCCAGTGGAGGTCCTGGACCAGAGATGTAAACTTGACCAGGTATGCGATCCCTTCCCAGGCTTTTCCTGAGCCTGTTTAGAAATGCTTTTATGGGTGCTTTTGCCAATTTTCCAGCCTGGTGGTAACTATTCCTTATATGGAAAAACAAGAGCATAGAGGAACTTAATGTGTTTCTAGCTGCTTTTAATGAAATTTAATAACTTTTTGGCAAGGAAGCAGAATCAGCCCAACTAATTCTTCGTGAACCCAGAGTCTGTAACGTGAAAGTCTGTCTCAAGCAGAGCAAAAATGGCCACTCCTGTTATTTGCAGAAGAGGCAAAAATGCAAAGGGCCAAGTATTGCAAAACCCGAGGCTCTGCAGAAGGCTTTGCAGGGTGATTTATAGTTACCTGCAAAGACGTGACTAAGGAGCTCAGGAATCCCGAGCCGAACAACAGTCCATTGATAAGCCCCAAGACACTGCGGGCCAAACTCTTGGCTACTCCCCAGCCGACCCTTGGCAGTGTCCTGGGCTCGCCCGGAAGGCGAATGTTTGCAGGTGAGAGGCACCTGGGAGCACAGCAGGGCGCTGCTGCGGGCCAGGGGCTCCGCGCACCGGGGCTGGTTTGCTTTTGTCAGCAGGGGATGGACCAAATCCATCGCTGCAGGCAAGCGGCTTCATCGCTGTCAAGGGGCCGAGGGTCAGACCTCTGCTAATAGGGTTGTTTTTTTTTTCAGGGATGTTTTCTTTCCACTTGTACTCCTGAAAATGCAGAGGCACACAAATAGAAAAGGACAAATCAATCAGCATTTATGAGCCTTGAAAAAGCTTTCTTCTCACTCAGGTAAAATCTTAGTTGCGCTGTTTATGTGGCTGGGATGATTCATTATGCTGCCCTCTCCCCCACAGGCAAGCAGAAATAAACAGGAATACTTTCCAAATTCAGGAAGAACACCCTCTCTCCCTCCCTCTTTCCCCCATTATTAGTATAATTTTCTCCAGACAGCTCAAATCGTTCTCTCTGAATATGTGCAAACTCCTGATCACACCTGGTTTGCTGCAGCATAGCCTGGCATACAGGCGACCGATCTTCCCAACCATGGATACATCCCCAATTGACAGCTCATTTCCCCGTGTGCCAAAACCCTCCTCTGATCCTCTGAGCTCCGCTTTTGCTGTCACTGGAGTCAGAGGCAAAACTTCCCCCGGCTCCAGTGGGAGCAGGAGCACGTTTTGTCCAGCAAATCCACGCGTATCGCCATATGTTGCTTTCTCTCCCCGTTCTGTTTTCCTTTCGGCCCTATCTGCCTCATCAAAGAAAGGGAGCTGATCACGGCAGCCACGCGGGGTGTTTGCACAAAGGCGGTAATTCAAGCCCCGGCGCGAGCTGTTTTGGCAGCGTAGCCAAGGCACCGCTTGTTGTTTCAGCTGACCTCTTCGGCGGCGCCTGCCCCGGCCTCCTCGCTGGGTGCAGGTGGCTCTCACGCCAGCCTTCCCCCCGGTGCATTTTTTAAAACCATTTTTTGTGACTCGCTTGCGGATGAAGCGGCTCACGTCCTGGTTAGCAGGACACCTGAAGGTCCTCCCACCGGACAGTTTGCACCCTGCGTTAATTTTAAGACCCTGTGGGGCCAAGAGGTGCCGGGCAAAGGCAGCAGCCCAAGAACGACGCTAACAGCGGGTGCTGGCAGGGATTCGCCCGGGGTGGGTCTTTGCTGGGGCAGGAGAGCCACACGCTGCTCTCCATCCTGCTGCACGTGAGCCTGCACCCATCACGCTTGCGGGACCCGGCTATCGGTGCCTCCACCGTCTCACTCTGGGGACAGGCATTGCAACTCGAAGCAAATGATGACTTTCTTTCATGTAACCGTCCCCTTTGTAGGTGAATCCTCGCATGGAGGGAGGCACCCAAGCCCTTCTGCTCATCCTTTGCAATGGCCTGGGATGGTGCTCTCTGGCTCTTCCTTTCTAGGGACTTTACTCCAAGCCTGTTGCCATCCAAGCTCTTTGTAGTGAGTCTGCTGGCCCCCAACGGGTTTGGAGAAAGTGCAAGGTGAAATTTCCTTTCACTGCACGCCTTTGGTTTGGTTTCTCCCCACTGCGAGAAATTCCAGGATGGAGAACAGTCAGATCAAAGAGAGACAATCCCAGCTGAAACATGCACGATTTGCATATTCCATTAAAAAAAATCAAAGGGGAGGGTGTGTAAAATATTTGCGCCCTGGAGCATATACAATGTATGCCCCAACAAGATGCTCCGTGTAGGGCTTATACTTATTTACTCTGATGCCTAATAACAAAAAAAAAAAAAAAAAGAAAGAAAAAGAGGCTGTTGTAATTTTCACATCCCAAAGGATTCTGGCTCATCTGATACGCAGACCATCTCCCTGAAAGAAGCACAGATACCCCTAAAAAGCTGGGGCTGACTTTTGGCAAATTACTTACTTTTGAAGGTCAAACTAAATACATTCCTTGTGCAGTGGGAGGTCCCCTATTGATAGAAATCTTTATTGCTCTGGTTCTGCCGTTTCATTTAACATTTGATAGGCCCCAAACACAGGGGGGTGAGTGGAGGTTACATGTGCCTTTCTCTGCCAGATTTTAGAATGGCGCTGTGAAAAGTCAAAATGGCAAAGCTGAGTTTGTTTTAGGCTGAGAAAAGCACGGGTTGTGAATTTAATTCTGCTGCCGGCTCTGCCGCCAGCCAGCTGGATGACGGTGACAAGGTCACCGCTCTGTGCCACTGTTACTCCATCTATAAAAAAATGTTATCAATCCCTTTTTGGAGTACTTTGAGATCGACTGGTGGAAAAAGAGCTGCCTGA
The DNA here is from genome assembly GCA_009819775.1 of Phoenicopterus ruber ruber. NCBI lineage: Eukaryota > Metazoa > Chordata > Aves > Phoenicopteriformes > Phoenicopteridae > Phoenicopterus > Phoenicopterus ruber. The sequence continues at coordinate 10,182,035 of CM020219.1, forward strand.
ACTGTACACCACTATTGGTAGCATTAATATTCTTATTGCCTTTTACTACCGCTGTGGTGGCTGTTAACACTGCTAGCCCGTGTTGCACCACCCTGGTGTTTGAGCACAAGCACACCCTTTTGCAAAAGCAGGGTGATACTATTCACATGGGGAGATGTGACCTGTGTCGCTCATCCTGAGCCTAATGACTGTGTTCTTCTTTCTACCCACCGTTTCTGGCTTCAAAGTCTGCACTGATCTGCACTGCCTTCTGGCAGGAGGCAAAAAATAAAAGACCCACTGGTCTGTGCCACCCGTGGAGCGGTGGGTCGCAGGGCTGCTCTGCTGACCCCCATCTCCGAAGCCTTTCCTCCAGCGGCGGGTACAGTTCACACTTCAGCAGGCCCCGAGGGATGCAGCGAAGGCTGCAGGGTGGCACGCAGAGAGGAGAGGCGGGGGAAGAGGACGGGCGCACGCCCAGACGGGAAAACACCACCAGCAAGAGTAGAGCATCTCCTCCTGCCCGCGGCCACCCCGGCCCTTCCCCGGGCACAGCCCTCGGGTGTCCCCTGCAGAGCTACGGGCTGGAGGAGACACTCGGCTCCTCTTCGTCGCAGTGGTTTTCTCATGGGTAAAGCCCTCGTGTGCCAACGCCCCACCCTCGCCTGAAAACCCGACCTGCCGCGTGCCTCGTCCCACGGTCCCACGGCTGCCGTGCCTCGCTCCAGCCGTCCTCTCCCTCGAAGGGGCCAGGCGCGATGGCCGTGCACGGTAACGCCCTAAGAAAGACGCTGTCTTCCTCCCATTGAGTTTTCCTGGCTGTTGGCACACAGCAGCAGCGCTGTATTGATTTGCTTAAAGGCAATGGTCGAGTCCCTCATAATTTATTGAAAACCAGCTGGGTGGTTTTTGCTGACTCCTACGCCTTATGCGGCTCACGTTAATAGCGATCGGGTGCCAGCAACGAGTCGTTTTTGAGAATACAATCACTCTCACAGAGCATCTTCCAAGAAAAAAATAATACACAGGAAGAATGCACCTCGAGACATCAAGCGTTCTGGCGTTGGTTTGTTTGCTTTTTCCCAACAGCTTGCCTTTAAGGTACATCATTTCTGGCATCAGGTTTCCTCACGTAGAGACCATTTAAGTACTTAAGGTGCTCTCTATGTACTCAGCCAAATGTTTTGCCAAGAAACCTAGAATTTCTTTGCTTTAAAGGCATAAAGTCTTCCATCTGAGTCTTAATTACAGGGTTGAATACACAATGAAACTGCAGCTAAGCCCCTACATGTATGGAATGTAACACCACTTCACTGCGCCTCACCTGAAAGACAACTTGTAAAAAAGCCACAGATGAGTAATAAACTGGAAGGACACTAATAAGAAAAGAGAAAAGATTAAAAAAAAAAAAATCCCTCCAGTAAATAATTAGCTTTTTTCTGATTATGCTCCTCCTGATAAAAGACAAAGAGCTCTGTCAGGAAGTGACTCCATCTGAGAACCTACTTCCAGAAAATGTGGTTTTAGTGGTCTAGACCATCTGCTCATGGCCACGGGAAGGGTGGGTCTGCACCCGTCTGCAGACGAACCGCTCCAACGTGGGCGCCGAAGCTCTCTTGAATCGTGCTCCTGGGCTGGGTGTCCCAGGGGAAGCAACAGGAACGATGGAGTCCCAAACCTCCCCTGGGAGAAGGAAGCCCAGAAGCCATCGCTGCTGGGACGTGTCCTCGGTGCTATTAAAGATCTGCAGTGCTGGAGTCAACAGGAAATCTGCCCAGGTTTCTGCGGGCTTGAGGTCAAGTCCATCTGCAAGGCTCGTTTTGCACGTTGGCAGGGGCCGAGGTGGCTCTCGTGATGTGGCAAACCCAGCTGCTCCTTCGGGGCTGCCCTGGGGCTCTCTGGAGCACAGCAAAGCCGTGGGCAGTGCTCTCGTGGCCGTGCTCAGGCCAGCCCAGACCCCGGTGGCACCATGCCCATCCAGACCCCGTCTCCCCACCACACCATTTCTGCTGCCAGGACTGTTCCATGGGGTCTTGGTGGGACAAAACAGTACAGATAAAAGAGACTGCCCGGCTCCGGGGAAGAGGAAGGGGTGTATGGGCTTTCCTTCCCGGGAAGGAGAGGGGACAGGCTGAGCTGGGACTGTGCAGGGGGTGGAAATCCCTGGAGGGGCAGGTTTGCTCTGCACAGCCACGGCAGCCAGCTTTGCCTTTCCCCTCCTCGTGGGTGACGTGCCGCATGGTGCAAAGAGCTGAACAGTGGAGCAAAAGTCCTCGGTTAAATCCCTGGCATGGCTGGGTCATCTGCTCGGGGACAGAGGCAGGAGGATAACAAACACCGAGATCAAGTTAGTGCCGCTGTTCCTTAGAGAGAAACGTGCACTGCATTTCTTAGCAGGGGAAGAAGCCTCATCAAAGCATACCTGAAAGGATGGAGCATGCTTCACCCAGAGCACATAATCTTCATTTTTAACCTGTAATTTATTTTTTTTCCATTGAAAGATCACATTAGCTGCTTTAGCTCCATCCCTAATTAAATGTTTTTCTTTTTTCCTTTTTCCAAATGGCAAATTCCTGCAAATTCAAACAAGTTATATCACCTGGCAGAATTAATTTTTAGTCAGGACATGCCTGTCATTCCAAACAAATTAGATATCTGAAGAGGTGGGTTTAGCCGCATTTCTGTGCACTAACCAAACCAAGCCGTTATGATCCACACGGGGCCAAAACCAATGTTCTTCAGGCGACAGCAACCCCTATGCATACCAGCACCTCGCTGAATCAAAGAGTAAACACCCATTGTACCCGGGCATATGCCGCTGTGGGTCTCTGAACCAATGTTTAATGACCTTGTCAGGGAATGTGTGTGCTGTACTCTTACATTTTTAAGAAAGCATAATGGTGCTTTTGTCTTCTGTTTTTTCCTGTGTGGCAAGTTGCAGCTAGTCTTCAAACTTAGCTTAAAAACTTCACTTATTACTTCTGGACAGTTCTCTTGCCAGTTCTGCGCTTTTATTTTTTGTTTTATTTTTTTCCTCTTCACCTGGGTGTCTCAGCAGATACTGAACTTCTTTTTTTAGTGCAGCAATTGATAGCTTGCAAACCAGTTGTGTGTCTGTGCATGTGTGTATCATCTGCAGACTCACAGTCTCCAGCTCATTGAACAACCATAGGGGAAGAGCATAACTTCTATCTGAAGACCTAAAATAAACAGTAATGCCCCGTTCAAAGGGTCCTGCTGTTTAGCGTCTCCTTATTCAGCTGGGAAGTTCACTAGGTGGCTGCCTTTTGGCATGTGCCAAAGCCCCGCTCAGTGAAATACTCTACGAACTTTTATAGAGACTAAGAACAGAGAAAACGCAGGATTCGCAACCAAAGTGAAACTTTCTCTCCTCCCCACTCAGAGGCTTTCAGGAGAACTTAGGGCTCTTTTAGTTCCTCCTGGTGTGGGCACGGGTGTGCAACGCCCACGTACAGCTCATCAGCCTGCCCTAAACTCTCAGCTACAGAACTGGAAAGCTGCTGTTTCCAACACCTAGACCTGCAGCTCATTACAGAAAGGGACACTTCGTTACAGATAAGATAACAAATTGTGTGCTTTCACTCAGAAAGCTGATACAGAAGCTTCATATAAATTTCTTGGGGCCTGTCATTGGGATTTGGAGCTTCAAGAGGATGTTTGGGGTTACGAGGTAACAGGAACTATTCATGTGGAGCAATTAGAGAGAAGTTGGGGCTTTTGATGACTTTTTCAGTGCAGCCTTAAGTTCTTCTTTTCAACCAACTTTAATTACTGGAGAACAATGTTCGTGGCACAAGAGTAGGATTCATCTCACCACATTTTAGATATTTACAACACTGCTGTCTTATCAGAGCTCCCTTCACAGTCGTGTAATGCATTCTAGCGAAGGACGCATCTAATTGATTTTGGGCATCTATTTTAGCATGAGAAGAACCCTGCTTGAAGTCATTGGCTCTAAAGAGACAACAGCAGGCTAGATGGTAATCAGCTAGAGGGAGGTACCTGGAGCTAGGGAGATGAATTTCACCCTAGGTACCATTTAAGTGTTGAACAGGTCTACCAGCCAACTGCTTTTGCTGCAAAATTTGTAGGAAAATTAGTCAGGGAGCTGGAGGAATCTGGCTTTAGGCAAGGAACATTATCATCTCCTGGCAGGAAGAAAAGGCACTGGGAAGTGAACAATTAGGAAAGTGTATGAATATTAAAATCCTAATGGCTCCTGAGGTGCCTGTTAACTCTGCTAATACCTGGATGGAATGGAAGATGCACAATGGGCCTTCCTAAAGAAGATGACTATGAGGAGTTAGGGCACCTTTGATAGCTGATTTTACTTCATGCCCTCTAATGCCTCCCAGGAGCCAGCATCCCACTGCAGGGCAGCTGAAGGGGGGAGACCCAGAGCTCTTAGTCTCAGCCATGGAGGGTTGCTCTTCCAAAACCGCCTGAGAGCATCCTTAAGCATACTGATGTGAGGGACCACCCTGGGAAACCTCCTAAAAGTTATGAGATTTGGTGCAATGAAGTCTCAAAGAATCAAGCTCCAACAATTTGCCAAGAGACAGTCCCACTTGCTTTTGCTCCCATTGCCTGAAGGAGAGCTGTGCAGGAGGCAGTGAAGAACCAGAAAGGTGGGCTGAAGGACCCTTTTCGCTCCCCATTGCTCCACCACATGCCACAAACATGGGTGTGAAACACAACCAGCTCTGCAGAGTGGACACTGGAAGGAGATGAGATGAAGGATGGAAAGACACAAATGGGAGGGGGGGAAACGAGGCCCTGAGAGGGTGATTTACCCTATGACATGCTGGGAAGGGGACCGAGTTTCATCACTCATGCCTCAGCAGAGTGCTTCACTCCCAAAGACCATTACTCTTCACTCTGGATTAGGAGTTGCTGACTCCATACACCACATCCCCATGCTGCCACATACTGCAAGCCTCCTGAGAGCCAGCGCTCCGGCATACCCTCCCAGGGCCACCACACCATGCTCCAGGGATGGACGCACAGCTGAGCTTCGAGATAACCAGGAGAAGTTACTGTGGGCAGGATGTTTCCCTTCCCCCAGCTGGGATGCAGGCGGTGCAGCAGCCCCCACATCTGCCCCATGCACGTGGAGCCCACCCCAACACTTCCCATGTGCTCACACACCTTCTTCCAGTGGGCACAAAATGCAGTCTGCACGTGCGTGTGAGCACATGCTTTCCCTCAGACCTACAGACAGAGCTTTATAGGTTTATGAACACAGTAGGCTCCTAAGTCTTTCCATAGCGCTATAGGAGACCATTACATATAATGTCAGAGCATTAAGGCCAGCAGCTCGGGTCCTGCACAAGTGCCCCAGATGAAGATAATGCTTCCTATCCCAAAGCGCTTGCAATCGAAACATAAGAGCAGGGGCAACAGGTGGACACAGACAGCCAGGCTGGAGGGAAGCACACGGCAAAAAAGGAAACCAAGAAATGCATGCGGCACTGATGAAGCTGCACGCCCCTTTCATTGAGACTGGTTTTGTCCACGTCTTGCAAAGTATTGCACCAAAAAATTCACACGCTCCATTCTGGGTTGTACAGATAACGCTCGAGACAAAAATGGATCAGCCATAACCATACGCTCTAGTATGGGCAAACACTGGCAACTTATAAGGGCTTGTGTCCTGTACAGGAGATCCCAAATTAGATATTTTTGTTTAAATGACACTTCTGCCCTTACAGCTTTTCTCGCCAGCTGTCCTATGGAGGACTATGTTCTATATCTGTTTGTTTACCTACTCTGCTGTAGGAACAGTTCCTATGACAGCTTCTATTAGAGAGAACACCTGCAAGTCTGAAACCTCATGCTCCTTGGTTCAGAAATTAATTGTTCATCTTGATGGGTTGAAGCCTGAATCATTTAAAAAAGGGGACAAGCCAGAGTTTCCAAAAAGCAGTTAGAGCTGCATATGGGGAGTTGCATCTAGAAGATGGCAGCTTCAGATAACAATTTCCAAAATTCCCCTCTGCCAGCATCTTACATGATGGGTTTGAAATGAAAGTCTTTAGTTGCCTTCCTTTGTTAACTACCTGTCTGATGATAAGTCTCTAGGACCCCTGGGCTTGCTGTAGCAGGCACTATGCAAACACGTAGAAACGGCAGAGCTCAGAGTTTACAGTAACATCACAGGATGGGCTTTTTATTCTATTCTGCTCATTATTCTTTTTGTATTCTGCTCATGAATAAGAGCTGGGAAAAGGTTGCTTGCAGCTTCACACAGCTCAGAATCAGAGGGCAAGGCCAAATCCAGAAAAACAAATCTCCCACTCGGATGCTCCCTCTGCATCACTGAAATTAAACTGAGATCCAACATGAAGTTCAAATTCTGGCAGCGTTAGATACCAAACATCCAACAGCAGACATTGTAAAAGCAATCAAAGATCACTGTACCAGTAAACGGTCCAGCAGTGGCATCTAATATTGGTGTAACCTTCTTCAGCCAACAGGAAAATGCCCATTGACTGTACCAAGGACGCCAACCTGGACTACAGCATCTAGGCTGGAAACAATCTGTTCAGTCCTTCTCTGTCTGGCAGAGGACCGTTCCCTGGGCTATGCTTGCTAGAAGATTGGCCTTAGTGTCTAGCAAGGTTGTTCCTGTCACATCCCCGAGAAACATTCTCATAATTTCCTAGAGTACAAAATCAGAAAAAGACTTTTTTAATGGGTTAAGTTATTTTGCCTTATCTGTGGGTCTTTCCACACAGCAGGATGAAGTATGACTGCTGTGCATGTTAGCACACTGCTAGCACATCTCTAGCAATGATGCCATGACACGAGCGTTATCAAGCACAAGTAACAGGAGAACAAACCTGCTGGGGACCTGAGTAACAGTCAGGTAAAAGCAGAGTCATGGTGCTTTCATGGCCCCGGTCCTCCTGCTAGTTAGATGAAGACAGACATATTACAGTGACTGCTTTGCTCTGCGGCCTCACACATGCTTTCACCTCTTGGCTAATAACTCCTCCTTAGTGGGGGCTTTCTGTGCTCCTCGATTTGAAGGCTCTCCTCCACCTCCTTGCTTGTCATTCCCCATGGCTCACAAGCCCCATGGAGGTAGTAAGAGGCAAAGAAAAATACCACTTGTTTAAATTCTGATTTCTGCTCTTTGGCTCTGTCCTAGTAGGATTCATGCCACAACTCCTAGGATCTGTGTCTGCAGTTGAGCAGCCATGCCCAGGGCTGACCTTATGCACTTCATGCTGGTAGGTGATAGCAGGCTGAAAAGCAAGTGAAACCTCTGCAGACAAACTCTTCTGTCTTAGAAGCACAAATCTAGGCACATTATTTAACATTTTGGCTCTTAAAGAGATACACCTGAATCTCAGAAGCATGAAACACCTTGACAGGGTCTTGTCCCAGGGGTCAGATTTCAAGAATGACCTGAGAGGTCCCTTCAACCCCACTCCCCACTACGAAAGCCAACTTGGGAAAATGAGACTCACGTATCAGAGTCAGAACCACATATCTGGATGCATATGGTGGCCCAGCGAGCTGCTAAAGCAAACACTGGCAGCACTACCCCTTGACTCGCCCTGTAACACAATACAGAGCAGCTCCCAGGACTGATGCTTTGCAGTGCCGTCACCCGAGGAACCGCTGGGCTCTGCTGGTAAACTAATCCTTGAGGTGAGGTCGGGGGGCAAAGGGGAGAGGGGCGCACTGAGAAGGATAATCCCCAGCTCCTTTAAAAATTAAAAGCTGTGTTCTACGCCTACGACACCAGGTTGCACTTTGTTCTATGAAACACTCGTGAAAGCTAGGGAATTTTAGGTGTGCAAGCTGGCCAGCTCTTAGCTAGGTGCCACTCGAAGGGGCTTGTCTGGGTCCCTCTACAGAAGCAGAGAGCAGGCACCATGGAGTGCCTGGCCTCAAATGGGACAAACCCCCTCCCAGGGAGCCCCAGAGACAGATACCCACCCAAAATCATGTCTCCTGCCCATGGACAGTAAGAGCCTGCTCTCCTCAGATAGCTCTGTATTTTCAGTTTTCAGTATTTTATTGGCACCTGCTCCTCGAGAGACACTTCCCCATCAGGTCTGGGACTTTGAAGCTGGTGCAGCAAACAGTGCTGGAGATCTCACAGCCCAGGGACGACAGCCAGGGCTTGCACGGGACCAGAGTTGTACGTACATCCCGGGTCGCTGCTCCTCTCCAGCCTTTCACAGGCTGCCACCTCACCGGGGTTATATTTAGTGAGGCATCTGCGGTGACAGCCATTTTTTCAGTATTTAGGAAATGCTAGTGCTGTCTTCTGGTTGGCTGCCAGGTGCTACTGGGAAACATGTGTTGGGATTATTTTCGGCGCTCCCACCACCAGAGTGCCCATCAATCATGCCTATGGGGCTTCTTCAAGTCTGTCTGGACCACGGCAGCCTTGCAAAGTCCTCCTGCCTCCCCCGGGTGGGGGGAGCACGAGCACGGGGAGGCTCAAGGAAGGCATGCAGATCATTTTTTTAAGAAATTCCTGTCACGCCAGGCTTGGCTGAGCCCACCCAAGCCCATTGTAAAGCCTAGGGAAAGGGGTGACGTTTAAAAGGAGCGAGCCCGGGCTGGGGGCATGCTCTGGCTTCGTGAGGAAGGCTTCCTCCAAAATGGTTCCCAGGAGGAGAAGCTGAGTGAAACGCTCTCCTTCCCCGACATGCTGGCTCACAGCAGGGGTTTCAGCAATCAGGGCGTTGCTTCACTTCATATTGGCTTCTCCCAAGAAGCAGCCCCAAGTTTGCTTTCTGCAGGGGACTTCTTGCTATTTAGAAAGCAAAATGCACTAAGTAATTGCTAGTAACTAAGTGAGGCATCAGCAGAGAGCAGAGGGTTTTATAAGTGTTGTTATTACCAAACTGATACGCTCTGCTAAACCCCTTATTTTCTTTTAAACAGGATATTTTTTTCCAATGTACTTTGGCTACAGCAGCATCAAAGAAGCGTGGCTCAAACAAACACTTCTGCCAGGTCTTGTTTCACTTTCTCCCGGATTGCGACAGCCTTTCCAGACCTGCCTCTGCACCTCAGCTCCCACCACTTCCCTCTGGGGCTCTTCCTTCAGGCTCTTGGCGCTCCCAGGTTTTCCTTCTCAGCCTCTCCCCTTCCTCACAGCCACGCTTCCCTTCCCTTTCTGCTCTCCCAGGCACATCTCCTTACCGTGGGCCAACCGCATGCTGAGCTCAGCCTGGGGATGTACCTCCGGGGAGGGCTTTTGCCGCGCTCAGCCCTGAGCAAGGTCTGGCTTGCCCACGGGCTGGGCGCTGCTGGCGAGTCCCGGCAGGCTGGGGCGAGGGGTGAGCGCTCGGTCCCACACCAGGGCAGCCCATTAGCTGGCGAAGGGCTGCAGCGGTGGCGGCCGCCTCGCCCGCATCGCTCCGTGGGCTCGCACCTTCGATGCAAACCCCTGGGAGAACAGCTTGCAGTCACGAAGGCTTGTTTCAGGAAAATCCACACCCAGGGAAAAGGAGAGGGTTCCCCAGACAGCTAAAACCAGCAAAACCGTTCCCCAGCCCAGCATCCCCAGCAGGGACCACAAGCATTTGCTCCAAAACAGCCACTGAGGGTTTCTCTCTTTCTCCCATCAAGAATTTCTTCCTTCCTTGTTGTGCCTCAATAGTCTTAAAACAACATTTTAACCTCTATGCTTTGGTCTGCTGCTCAATTATTTTTTCACTGGAATATATACCTATATCAAGCTGCTGGTAACTGTAAAAATGTCTTGTGAATAATGTCATTAACAGTTACAAAGGGATGGCTGCAAATTAAAAATGATTTACAGAGGAAATCTGGACACTGTTTAGAACAACTGATAAGATACGGAGTTTTGCAATAAGAGTGTGAGACACAAGAAGACATGAAATTTCCCAAATACGTTGCTGGTGATGGATGGATTCATCACTGTGTTGTATCTCCTGTTTCAGCTTCTGCCATATGTGGGCTCCGAGAGGCATCTATTTATGAAATCACTTATAGAAGTGTTTAGGTTTCCCTGATGGTGATGATCTGTTGATCTGCATTACATTATTACAGCAAAAGCAGAGAGGGGATGGCTGATTTGGTTGCTGGGGGTGGGGAGGTCCTGCTTGTGCCAAGAAAGACATTAGATGCAAATCCCCCACAGCTGATGGTTTTACGATTCAAGTGGGTTTGTGGAGGTCCCTTTAGCTACGTATGGTGCTTGCCATTATCACAAGCCAAATACACTATGCTACTCCTGGCAGAAATCACTGCACCACCCAGTTGCTCTTTCTAAAGCATCTATGCAAGTGTGGGAGAAGTATTCATATCACCTTTCCACACCTAACACTGACTTCCACATCTCCCCTTTACTTTGTTCTTGCAGACAAAGGCCACCAGCCACAAGCTCTCCATGAAACGCTCCTTCTCTGGCCAGGCAGACAGAGGCACATTGCACAATCAGGGATAAAAAGGTCAGTAAAAGGGTGAAGTTTCTACCTGTCTGCCACATCAGAGCAGCGCGAATGTCCATCCTTCAGCTTGCAGGTCAAAGAAGTGGTTCAAAGTAGAAGATACCACCCAACACAGGATGGGAAGGCATTTGGGGTCATCCAGTCCAGCCCCCACAACCGCGTGAGCATTGCTCAGCTCTCCAGCGCCGCCTCTCTGTGCTCCAGCCATGCGGCTCAGGATCAGAGCTGTCCTCAACACCCAAAATGGGTTTCCAATGGAAGGTCAGAAACCCCAACGTGCCAGAGGAAGGAAGCAAGAGGAAACAAGTTGTCACCTCTGTCCTGGGCCCAGACAACAGGAGGGCTTTAATAGGTGGAAATGTCCCTGCTGAGACATATCCCATTACCAAACCTCAGACTGCCCAAGCCCCTCCCTAGTTATCATTCCCCCTGGGATTTTTGCTGAACCGGCAAGAAAACAGTTTCTTATCAGTCTCTTGCTGCCCCTCCCCAAATGCAGAGTTTTGGCGACAGCCAGGTTTCTTCCCAGGGTTTCCAGAAATAGGTGAGAAGGGCTCTGCAGTTCATGTGCACTCTCACGCAGTGGCCCGCAGCGTCCTGACAGCATTCCCACAGCCCACAGGCTGGTCTTGGTCACCTTCAAGCTGTACACGCAGCCCGTGGTGAATACATTAAATGCGCCCTGGACACCTTGGACCTGCTGTGCACAAATGGTGGCCAGGTGTGCTGAAGACATCAGAGTTCCTGCGCAGTGCTTGCTTTAGGAGTCTGATGCATCTGACACCACGTCTGAACCCTACCCACGTTGTACAGAGTCGCTCTGCCCATACCCACCGTGTCTTGCCCAGACTCCTGCATGTTCTCAGCTAGGGCAAACCCACTGCCCTGCCTAGGCTGCAGACCACCAGTACACCCAGCTGCAGGACCTTTGAAGTGAAGCTTTAAAAACCCAAGAGATTTATCCTATTCTTGCAATAGGAGCATTTGCCAATCCAGAAGGGCTGCTGAGGAGCCAATGCCCTCAATGTGTGGAAAGCACAGCAATGCTCATGCCTGTTAACCTTATCAACCTTGTCCTTTGAGGACAGCAAAGAGTAAAAGGCCAATGCAGCGGCTAACTACCCACCAGGGACTCTGGAGACCAGGGCTTTGCCTGGCTTCCCGTGGAGCCCAGGCTGGTGGCTGAGACCCATCTGAACTTGAGCACTTCATGAGGCTCCTAGATGGGAATTTTGCCTTGGGAAACCTTGGAGCTCTGCAGCAAGAAGTCCTGCTCAGTTGAGTTTTCCCTTGTCTGGGGAACAGGAGATGGCTCCAGGGTGTTCCCATGGGCCTGGGCACTGCCTCCCCATTCCCATCCAGCACCATGCCACAGCAGGTGCTGCACCTATGCCTGCCCCAGCACTGGTTGCCAGGGGCATCCAGGGCAAATCAGCTTCAAGCAAGAAAAACGGTAGCGTAAGGATTATTGAAGGGAGACAGCCTTTTCTCCCAGGGCAGGAGCTCCCGATGTTGCACAGCTCCCCCAGAGCTTGTTCGCTGGAAAATTCAGTTCCTGGAACCACTCATGGTGGGTTGAATTTAAGAATGGTGTTGCTCCTTCCCAGAATGGGAAGTATTTTATTTTATTTTTAGGTTTTGGACATTTCTCGGAGAAACATTTGAAGTTGATATAACATTTAGGAAGTGAGCATCACTGACTTTTCATTGGAGTAATAGAAACCAAAATACGAAATTTAAACAAAATCTTTTGGCTTACAGAGATTGCAATGTTGCGTTTAAAGCAAAGTGTTCAGACCGTCTTCAGATGTCCTTTCTCAGCCAGGCATCCAGCTTACTCGTGCAGTCCTGGGTGAGAAAGGAGGGACACAGGGACACGGCAGCCTCCAAACCCCCTTCTCTCAGCCATGGGGAGAGCATTGCCCTTTGCATCATCCCTGTGCAACACGTACATGGGGCTTGTTAGAGCTCATACTTGCAGCTGAGAAACTGCATCTCACATTTTCCCCTGAGTGGATTTTCACATGTCACTGACAAATCCCTCAACATGAAGTCTATTATCAAAAATATTCAGCATAAATATAGAGTATCAGGGAGGAATTTCTCTGTCTTCCTGCATGTGATCTCTTTTGAATCATGGCTGCTTGGTAAAGGCAAAACTTGTGTGGCTGCACAAGCTTCCCTACTCAGGGAAGTCTCCCCATAGACTTCAGTGGGATTTTCACATGGGTAAAAGTCCAGAATTCACCCGTGATGGTGAAAGAGGTGATTCCTGTATTTAGTTGTCCAAGTTTCATAAGGAAAAGGGGGTATCAAACCCTGTTTTTTCACATTAAATGGTTTTTATGTGAGATACACTGAGCTAATTTCAGGAAAAACAATGTGTGTGTACGTGTGTGTGTATGTTGTGTGTAACCCTGGCAACTGACTGCTCTGGAGCCTATACATACGAAGACTTCAATCAAGATTAGTTAAAATGTAATAAATCTAAGTAGGCAGACATGGTCTGCCCCAACTATTAATAGTAGGAGTAGGGAACTCAACAACTGCTGGTTGCTCAAAGGGCTTAAATGGATAAAATGAAACAGAAGGTATACGTTTTATTATAGGGTGTCACAGTGTTATCAGATGCGTGGAAATCATCCTTGCAATGCTACTGCACCACTAAATCTTGCATGCAGGCTGAATGAAGAGGATTATTTCCAATATCCTTTTGCTCATGCTGCTGTCACAGCTTTTCCATATTTGACTTTGGGAAAAGAAGAAAAGAGTTTGCAAAATGAAGAGTCATGGCAACACTGAGTGTTAGCACCAAATCAAATCAGTCATACACGGCTCGTGTTGGTACATCAGAAGACGTTACCGAGCCAGCAGAAATGGCTCAAGACCCTTTGCAGGGGTCCATTGGTATTTGGGTTTATATCCATTTCCAAGGGAAGATGTGGATAAAGCGCTTTATGGCAGACTGGCATATAACACTTATGAATACATGAGAGTAGGCAATTTGGTCCAGTATGCCAGAGGAAAAGTGCATTTAGACCTGGATTTTAGTTTCATCTCTTTATACTATCTGACTCCAGTTTGGACACTTTACTTCTTAATCCTTGCCCACCTTTAGTCTCTCGTGGGCACTGGGGCTGCCAGTTGCGTGGCACAAGCCCTGCTTCTCAACATACGCTTGTTCAAGGGCTACCCCAACGTGCCCAGTCTTAGTGTCTGTGGGAGGTATCCTAATGCTAATATAACCTGTGGGTTGGCTTGAAATATTTTTATATACACTTCCCATATGGCTCTCTGTGTGGATATATAGCTGGGTTTAGCAGGTTTTCCACAGATAGTACTAGAACTGCTAGAAATGAACAATGGGAAATAAAACCTAATTTTCATTACTTTCTCTTGTCTATTCCAGGAAAATGACAATATATATTAGAACGTTGGAACTGGGACACATTTGTGTGACTACAGCTATACCACTTCTACTAATAGCCATTGGTGACTTCCGAAGTTCCCTATTTTTCTTTCAGTTTCCAAATTCATTGTACTATGAAGAACGGCAAGTCATAGCACTGATGGGGGATTTTCCTTTTTGTTGGCACGACATGAAATCATGTCCATCTCGCTCAAGTTTTCTATATGGGCCTAGGAGTCCACTTTCTACTTAGTCTCCCAGCCTTGAATATAGATCAACAAGTTGAACCTTTGGTCCAGTGACCCTTTCAAATGATGCAACTTCCAGATAATCTACATAAAGGTTGATCTTGAAAGGCTATTTGTTCACTCAATGGGCTCCGTTAGATGCGCTTACTCACATGACAGAACTCCTGGACTCCTAAGGGACTACTCAAAAAAAAGAGATGTAGGTAAGCAACTGAGGCCCAGATGGACCGTACGGTACCAGGGGTACAGGCACTTCTCTGAGGTACTAGTGATTGTGTGGCATGTTGCAGAGCAACCCTTACTAGGGCTGCTCCATCCCCATCTGTTGTGGTACCTCACTTCTTGTATCAGAGGGATTTTTCAGGTAAAGCCTTTGCTGTCCTCCCTCCAGCTACAACCACAGTCCAACCTGCCTGTTATGCAAGGGCATGCAAGGATTAGAGGTTCTCTATTGAGTCTCTCATCACACAGGAGTCTTAAAAAATAGTATATTGGGCTATAGATGTGTGGGAGAGACTGCCACAAGGTGCTTCTCCCCAGGGGGAAGCCTGGGACTGTCCTGGATGCACTGATACCTAAAACGAGACAGGGGACCTTTCTGGGGCACCAAGTGACACAAACTGACTGTGTCCATGCTACATAGCATTTGGGACTGGATGTCCTTTGAGACTCGTGTGATGACCCTCCAACACTGATATTTTTTTACCCATTTTTTCGGCTCAAACTACCTGCAGTAGCACCAGGGGCATGGTGTCACCATTCAGAATGGCTGAAATGGAGGTGACGCATTGCATGCCCTGGCAAGAAGCCACGAGAAGATGCAAGTGTATGGGGCCACGCTCCACGCCGCAAAGATGGGGGATGGCAGGAATAGGCAGTTGGACAGGGTTATCCATATAATCCCTTGTGTAAGGGCCAGTACCAGCTGCACCATGCCACTGTGTCCTGCACGGTCAGGAAACGCATAACAGGGCGATCCCAGAAAAGGAAAAATGGATTGTCTCTTCTGTAGACCGATGGGGATGTCCTGTAGTGCTCGCACTGTGTTGGCTGACTGTCTTCTCTCCGGCCATCTAGAACTAGGAAAAGCAGCACATCGTGTGTGTGAAGGCATATGATAACAGCTGAAACTGGAAAAGAGAAGCAGAGAAAGACAGAGAAAGCTGTTTGTGCTGCCAGAAACTATTCTGCTAGATGCAGGGGTTTCATTTATTTAGCAGTAAATGTCAGAAATCAGGAAAAATAGGAATGAGCCCCAAAATGAGGAATATAGACCTTTGAGAAATACTGAGTTTTATTGAAGAAAAAATATTAAAATACTGATATTGATCTATTAAAATGCTTGAAACATACAATTTTCTTCCCTATTTTTCCCCTTTTACTCTTCATTCCAAGTCCCTTTGTTCCTCACTTGTCACTCAATGTCACATAGATTTTATGATATCTGAGGCTGCATTTTCTTTTCAGCTTTCTTACAATCATCTGTTTGCCCGTGTCTCATTTCTCTTCTAGTCACTCTGGGTGCAAATCATCTGACGCAATTTTAGCCATTTGAGAGTTAGCTGCTTACTCGAGCTGGTCTTCTGGGCTCGTTTTACAGCGGGCAGAGAGACCCAGCTGGCAGTTTATCCCACGCTCTCTAGGAAGGGGCAAAAGGCTTAGCTTAGCTTTCACTAGACAGCTAACTCCAAGACAGCGAAGAAAGAGGGTGATGAGTTCTGTCATCTGTGACTTTCCAATAATGGCATAGTACTGGAATTAAAAGGACAAAAGGAAGAATAAAAGAAAGACAAGCTATAATCTGAAAGAAAAAAAAAAAGTGAACTCCAAATTCTCCACTTGTCAGAAAAGGAGATTTTTTTTTTGAGAAATATCATATTTAGGAAAATCCAAAACATTTCACAGAAATTCCAAATTTAGGGCAGAAAGGGTATTTTAAGCAAAAATTACAAATCAGATTTAGAAAAATTATAGATGGCATTTCTCTAAAATTCCTCAAGATGTAGTTGGATACTTTATGAAAGGTAAGAGGATGTTTTAAGCAAGAACAACATCTAAGCAGTTATGAGCGAATTTGTCGTAGACCGCGGAGCGAATGTGTTCTGTAATGAGGCAGACACAGCGTCACCGGCTGCGCTGCTGCAGCGACAATGGGGGAACCCGACGCATGGATCAGAAACACACTTTATCTGGAAGCCCAGTGCATTGGCTGTAAAAACAATAAAGACAAAACCAGCTATTAAATTTATCAGAAAATTATCTAAAATTTGAAGAAAATTCCAGTATTTCCTTTTTTTCAAAGAAAAGCAAATCTGTATAAGTCTCCATGTGATTTTTAAGTGCCTCTATCTTCACTTCCCTGTCAGTTCCACACTATCACTTGACATCTCTTCATTTCTCCCTTTTTGTCTCAATTAAAAGATCAAATGCAATTTTCCAGCTGATTTTCCTTCCTGAAATTTTTAATTCCCTTTTTCCAACATCCTATTAAATATCTCTCTCTCCACACATGCATAAATTACTTAATAAAGTTTGGGGGGCGGGGGGAGAACAACAAGGGAACATTAGGAAAAAACCCAAATAATTCACAGATGACAGCTGATGAATAAATGCGACTAATGCCATTTTGATGCCACGGGGATGCTCTGCTACCTAAAACCTGCCCAGTCCCTTTGCCCCTTCCAAGGGCCTGGCTCCATCACCCCTTTGCACAGAAGGTTGCGTATGTCTTTGCAGGGAGGTGAAAACCCGGTTGTGCTGGGTGCACCCTGCTGCAGGGCGCTGCCGTGGCCGTGAGATGTGGACTGTCGGTGGTTTGATAAGGGTGTTCAAGCCAGGGTTTCAGGCCATGCACCTTTCTGCTTTCTCCTGAGCAGATCTGACCTGCAATAATCCTCAAAATTTGGAGAAGCGTCCCCCCGAGCGGTGCTCTGTGTAACACTGCCTTGCAGACGTTGGCTCGCCAGCTGAGCCCCAGCGCCAGGGCGCGATTGCACTGAACGGGAGCAACCTTCTTTCTTCTTGTTTCAGTAGTAATTTATTCAATTGGAAATTGCCCTGGCTGGAAAATTGGTATGTCCCTGGCTTATAGGGGCATACGAATGCGCTGCTCACTCTGCAAACAGAGGTTTAATTTACTTCCCAGTTGCTGTGAACTGCAGTGATATTCACTGCACCGGTGTCCTGTATAATCATGACTGAGGTCAGGCTTTAATGTTTGCAAGCTCCTGTCCAACAAATGGGTCTTCTGTCAGTGAATTTGTTGGTAAGGCTGTCAGAAGGAAGCACTTTTTTCTTCTAAAAGCACTATCCTTGTGATGCACCTGGGTCACTATTACTCCAGGCTTGTTGCCCCTTGTGACCATTAACCGAGATGCTCACACATGCCCTGTGAAAAGAGGAATTCTGCAGATGGGGAAACTGAGGCACAGAGTGGCAGTGTGGCCCAAGCCAAAGCCAATGGGGATTTTTCCCCCTGTTGCGTTGCCCTGACATCAGGGTTTGCCTGAACTGGCAGTCCAACAGTAATTACGACTCCCAGGCCGTGCTTTGATGACCTTTTCTCCTGCAAAGGATTTCCCTTGGGGCTGACGCTGCACCTCAAGATCGCACGCTGGTGACCAGCAGATGCAGGCAGCACCTTGGTGAAGCATGTTGGATCCTCCAGGCCTTCCTTGGTATTCTCAGCTGCCTCCAGCCACCTTCTCCCTCCCCACTATCCACCCCCAGGTCTTTTTCCTCACCTCTAAGCTGGTGTTTCTGTCTCCAAGTGCCTTTGTGCTAAATTCATTGGTGTTCAGAAACATGCAAAGGCAACTATAAAAGTGCAAAAAAAAGAATATATGTTAATGTATTCCGTGATCATAAAACCAGAAAAGGGAGAAAAGAAAGTAGTGATTTTATCTGCGCAGAAAGAATAATTTAAGAAACATTACCAAACATAGCTATAGGACATGGCTAATGACTCTATTTCAGATCTTAACCTCCATATCAACCTGCTCATAAATGAGGTATTTTTTCAGCCTTATGTACTTCCCAAGCTGCAAATAATCTGCAACCTCAGTGATTCCAATCTCATTTATTTGCACCAATGTGACTTTATTTTTCAAATAAAAAGCACAGTGCCATACATTTCGCCTCCAGCTGGAATAACATGCAAGTCGTTAGCTGTTAAATTCTCCCAAGGGGAGCAGTTTAAGGTAAAGCAGCATTAGCCTGGAGCACATGTCACAGCACAACAGAACCCCTTGAAAATGAAAATAAAAAATGCAAATCTGCCCTCTGTGTCGTCTGTTACACTGTGTCACCAGTTGAGCTTTAAACATTAAGAGAACAGCCCTGTTTGATTTTTTACTCCCAGGTTGGTTCTTTAGCTCAGTGCACAGATATTGCTCTGTCAAATAACTCCTGTGTAATTTGAACTACACTACAAGATTAATCCCTTCTTTTTTTTTTTAGAGGACAACCTGATGGAAAGAGCTGCAGTTAGCAGGTGGGCTTGTGGCAAAGAAAAGAGAGCAAGGATCAATTATAGCCTTGAACGTGGCTGCTCAACTATGTATCAGATAACCACCAATTCCTTAAAATCTGTCACTACCCAGCAGTTGCTATGCAAGGGTGAGTGTGAGGCTGCTCAGTTCATGTTCGTAATCAGGCCAGGTGGGTGATGCCTTTTAAGGAGAAGCGGCAGGAGGAATGCGTTGGGACCCAGGATGGACAGCCCTGTCATTTTTGCCAGAATAAAACGTACCTGATGGCCCGGGAGCTCTAGTTTTGTCTACAAAGGGGTTTTTCAGGGGGATTGCAGAGAAGCAGAGCCCCGTCCATTGGGTTGTGACAGTGCTGAGTAATGTGGCAATGGCAACAGTATTATTCTGTTTTAAATTTGCCCTTATAGTCTGGCCTAGGTCAAAGCTTTGATGGCATAGATATTTGGAGGGCAGAAAATGGATCTGATCCAGAAAGCGCTTGCTTTCTCCTGGACTCAGCCCCCTTCTGATTATCCTCACGTTTTTCACTGTATCCTATGTTTCTATGCATTTCTAAGAAGCAGAAGTGATTTTTCTCCTCCTGCTGGCACAGTTGCATGGATGCCCTCATTTCAATGCAGCCCTTAGGGGACGGCACAAAAGCTGGTGGTTGGTTTAATTGGTCAGACAAGATTATTGCAGGTAAATGCTTAAAATGGCTCCCTTGTCTGTGGGGATGCATGCAGAGCTCTTTGATGGAAGAAAGAACGTGCTGGTTCCTCATCTCACCACCTCGAACAACCCCCTGAACCTGGTTAAACATCTGGCTGATCCAGCTGCCACACTTATCAGATCTTCATGTTCACCAACACAAACCAAACTCACTGCTTTATACCACCTCCTGCTATCTCACCTGACAGCAGATTTACTTGTGCTGCTGAAACAGCCAATGGAAAAGACACCTGAGAGCATGAGTTAAGAGACCCACCAGCATTATCAGGTATGGAACCGGCTCTTGAGCACATCAAACTCACAGATCGGTTGCACATGCACAGTCTTTCCAACACACCTGGGGCTCATCCAACTTCTTGTGAAGTGCATTTGCCAGGATTGCCCAAGATTTTTCACTGGGCAGGTGGATCAGCAGTCAAAGCATTGCAAGGGTGGATGGGCTGCAAGGTGAGGAGACACATCCTCGGCAATATGAACGCTCCTCTGCATGGGGCAGGAGCACCAAAGCTGGTGTGATTGTACCAGCTGAACATCCTCTGTGGTACTGCAGAGCCAGATGATCCTGTAGAAAACGGAATTCAAACAGCAGGCAGTTGAATGAATGAAGAAAGTTGAGCAACAGATGAAGAAAGGAAGGGTCGATGTGACGCATCCTTTATGAGATGTTCACAGACGAAGCTGTCCCCATAGCTGGGCGCTTTTCAAGTGCACTGCAGACCAAAGTTGATTCATAGCTGTTCTTCAGAAAACCTTTTTAAATCATGAAACAAGAACATAAAGAAGACAAAGTCCTGCTCATACATCAGTAAAGAACTAAGGCAAAACAAACACAACAGAATAAATACATATTTTAAAGCCAGAAACCAGTAAATTCTTAAGTGTCAAGAAATGAACCTCTGTATTCAGAAGTGACTCAAAAGACTGAGATAATGGGAGCTCAGGGACTTGTGGTTGCCACTACATAACAGGACAGCTGAAGCCAGGGACTGCTCCCAGCTGTCCTCTTCATGTTCCCCATCCGAGAGAGGCGCCTCTGCTGCAGAGGCTGAGCAGGACGTCTGTCTGCCTCAGCCGTTGCATTTTTAACTCCACACGAGTCAAGACCCTTAGGTTCCTCCTTTTGAAGATGGGGTGTAGGTCCTTACATCTCTTAGTTGTGTATAAAAATACTTACCAAGAACCAGACATGGAGTTACAGGGCAGTGACTCACAATTGCTTGTTATTTACTAAATATTTCTATGGTATACTAAGCACTTATTATGTTCTTCAGTGCCCTCCAAGGGGAATTGTTGCAAACACATTTTGAGAGATGGTGTCTGTCCCAAAACACTTGGAGTCTGGACAGACAAGACAGACAAAGTGTGGGGGGATAAACAGTGGGGCAGATAAGTGATGTGCCGAAGGTCACAGAATGAAAACTGGGACTGGCTCTCCTGATGCCCCATTCCCTCTCTGACACTTTATCCACTCGGTTCTGATGCTCTGTTATTTCTGGCTAAGGAAAAAGATAACTGAAAAATATGGCAGAACAGAATACCACCGATGAATGATAGGGGCTTTTATTTGATGCTTATTTACAGGAGTAGTAATTGCAGAGGAACTAATCCTAAGGGTTCTCTGCTCCGTGAAAACAGGTTGGTTGTCTTTGATACCATTTTTATTTTCTCTCTTCTGCCACTGAGAAATGGTAGTTTACCTGTACGGGATGGGAGATTCATTGCAACAGTGCTTGACGTAGATCCTATTGCTGCCCCAAAGGTACGAGTGATATACCCACAGTATTTCATCTCATCTGTGGCAGAGCGGAGGCTGGTGCCACGGGGATGTCTTCTAGCAGCCGAGCAGGGCACAAAGAGCGAGTCCCCTGGCTACTCTCCACAGTTGCCAGCTTTGCAATCCTACCCTTAGTTCAGCCGGTGGCTGGTTTTGGGGCGACCACCCGTGCCGTCCTGTGAACTCGGGGTGCTCCGCACGCCTGTCGTGTCTCCGTCTCCCCTCTCGTGGTGCAGAGGTGTCATTCGGATGTTGCCCGTTTTACTGGGAGGCGACGGCGATGTGTGCTCAGAGCACCGTGAGACCCGCGGACAGGCAGGGAAGGGGAGAGGATTACATCTGCCACCTAGAAATCTCGAAAGAGGCACTGGAAAAGCCGTAGCTCTAAGCTAAATGTTAACACCTGCCTCCAAGAGCTCTCTGCTTTATCTATAATTGGAATATTTGTCCTTGAAGCAGCTCAGCTATGCCCCTGAGGAGGAAGAGCAGTGAGAATATCTGAGGGCACTGTAAGAACCAGCGAGCTCCAGGAAACAAAAATGTATCTTAGGCTTTTGTGGTTCCTATGACATCTTGCTAGATGTTGGAAACATAGTCAAGTTTTAAGAACAACAAAGGATCCAGATACAAAATGAGTAAGAATTCAAGCCCTTTGCAAACCACTTGAATTTAATAACATTTATTAACAAGCAGCAAAGAGACGAGGTACTGAGGGCTCATGGAGAAATTCTAGCCGCATGAACATGCTTCCTATGCCATTTACTCCTGGTTTCCCAAACCCACAAATGAGTGTCGATGGGGAGAGGGGAGGGGAGTTCTTGTGGGAAAGGTGGAAGAGGAGCACCTTCGCCTGGCGGTGATGTGCAACCAGACCTGTGAAAGGTTTCTTCTCATCCTTGGGACTACTTTGAAGGTATTTTGTGCAGACACAAGTATTTGCACGTGCAGCAGGCTGTGAGTTTAAGCTGCAGCGTAGGAGAGCCATTGAAGTTCAGAGGAGCTGCTCCTGGCTGTGGACACCATGGGCAGGGAAGGGGTCTCTCCTAGGGGACTGGAGACACAGCGTGTAAGGGTGGGACCACTGTGTGGGTAGCAGGCGGATTTGGTTGAAGAGAAGAGGTGGGTCTTGAGGCTTTTCTAAACCAAAGGGAGATGAGCTGAATCCCTGCAGTGAGTGCAGCGATGGGGGTTGGATGAGCAAAAAGGCAACTCCCTCAAACGCTTTGCCCTCCACAACAACGGCCTGAACCTGCAACATTAAAAGTTGGCCATCCCTAAGGTGAAGAGAAAAATGGCAACGATGACCCTTTGTGTAGACCACAGTGGATGTCCCAAATAGGTGTGCGAGTGTCTGAGCAAAGACGCATTTACAGAAATAGGGCTAAACCCATCATAGCTGTTCAGCCGAGCTCTGGGCAAGGTTGGGACCTGAGCACCGGGTGAATCCCTCTCTGTCCTTGGCAGATGAGCTCCTTCCTGAGATGATGGCAGCAAGAGTGATGCCAGTGGTGGCGGTGCGGGCGCAAGCAGACCTTCCCTGGCTTGCACCTCTTGGCAGCAAGAACCCAGGCAAGCTGATCGCCCCGCCGCTGCCGCCAGCCACATGCCAGTGAGCCTGCCTGGCCTTGCAGCTGTTTTATCATTTTAATTAAGCTCTGCAAACCCGGAGCTGTTAGGGCAGGATTCATGCCTCTGGTATTCGCTCTTGGCTCCGGCGTGGACACGCTCTCCATGGCTTTCGGGTGCCGGGGAGGGGCCCCGCACACCGCGGTGCTGGCAGGTCACCGGCGCATGCCCGGCAGCGACGTCCCGGTGCCTGATTCCTGTGGGGTTACTCAGCCGGCTGGAACACACAGGGCAGGAGGAATGGGCTCCCTCAGGGCACAGGTTTGGCTGCTCTGAGTGAGGTCCAAGCAATGCTGGTAGCAATCCCACACGCTGGTGTGGGGGGATGTGATGGCCAAGGGATGGCCACAGAGTCCTTTGGCAAGGCAGGGACGTGGGTGCCTCTGCTCGGCTCATTGCAATGGCTGCGGTGCCCAGGCTCTGCCCCGGGAGCACGCTGAGCCGGGCAAAAAGCTGAGCTTTTGTAAACGGGCACAGCACCGTGCGAAGCTGTTAAATGTCCCCCTCCGAGGAGATGTGGGGTTGAATGTGGGGTTGCTTTGTGTGATGTTGTAGCACTTCCCGCGGGGTTTCCCAGTGACCCCCCGCGGCCCCCAGCGAGCCCCAGCCTGACGGGGAGGTGGCATGCCCAGGCCCGGCATGCCGGGGCACCTTTCCAGCCTCTTTCACAGGGGCCGTACCTTCCCTCCCGTGCCGGCCCGTGCTGCCTGCCCACGCAGTCTCGAGTGCTTCCTGCAAGCACCCACGATGGTGACAAACAAAGGGTGCAATCCCCCGGGAGCTCCGGAAAGGTGTGTGGTACGTCCCAGAGGAGGCTCAGAGGTACGCACCCAAGGGCAGCCTTCTTGGTGGACATCTCAGCAGGCTGCAGCTCCAAGCTGGCTCTCCTTCATCCATGCATGACATGGGGTCACCTCGTTAGTGCCAGAGCAGCCACTTGAGCATTGCCCCTGGGTTCAAATGGGAAGGGATCCTGCTCTCTGTTACGCCCTCTGGCAGCTCCTCAGGAGCATATTTCTTTCTATAGGTGAAAGAATAAGGATTTTGCTTTGTTTCCATTTTTGAAAGCAAAAGATCTCAACGCAAACATTTTAGATCTAATAGCCTGACTAAACTTTGAATTCATGTGGTCACAAAACGTGATGTCTTATGAACACCCACAAAAACTTCAGGCATTAATCATGTGCAATTTTTCCCTTGCTTCTTTAGAGGCAGCAGGTGACGTGTTACAGCGATGCAGCATGTGCTCCTGCAAGGAAGGGGAAAGGCATGCCTGCGGGGCAGGCTCCAGGACTAAGGGACCAAGTTCTCACCATCCCCATGCGTGAGAAATTTTGGAGTAGCATTTGCAGCTGAATTAGTGGAGCTGCTCCAGCTCTGCCACTGTAACTGAGATCACACTTTAACCTAACACACTTCCAAGCAGCCTCAATAGCAACGCCGCGGTGCACCTTGGCACCGGGAGAGGATCACGCGTGGCAAGTGTGCCTTCTTCCCTCCGGTGCCATCTTCATCCCCGCGCAGCTGAGGGTCTGTTTATCCTCCCACGGTTTTCAAGATACTTTGTTTGATTTTTATTACTGATGAAAGATTTATATTGTACTTAATGCGATGATTCGGCTTTTAATTGTTTTCTCTTCTAGGAAATGACTTCAAACTTTTATTGTTGTTGTTTTAAAAGTTAAAACAGTTTCTTTCCCATTGTGTTTCCTCCCTTCCTCAAAAGAAATGTCATTTATAGGACACTGGTGTCTACACCCAGCGTTTTAATTGCTTGTGGAAACTTGTCTGTCTATGTGTGTGTCAGCTGTTTTATACCAGAATCAGAAGTGTATTTGAAGAAAAAAAAAAAGATAAAAGAAAATGGAGTGTAATAAAAAGTATAGCTGAAGGGTTTTGAGCGGTATCTCCATATCAAGAAAAGTTACATCACCTGTGAAAACATCAGATATACTCTTACAGCTCTGCAGTCATTATCCTTATTAGCAGCGTTGTTATTAGCGCTGGAACAAGTGTGAGCTCAGGGCCACGGAAGCAGAAGGGCTCAGGGGCACGTCCTGCAGCTCGCGCGATGGGGGGCCTCATCCAGACCAGCACCACTAAACAAACTCGTACAGAAGAGAAGGAGGAGCAATTTTGGTAGCTGCATTTTTGGAAGAAGTGTTTTTTTGGGAAGGAGTGTTTCAGAAAAACATTTTTTGTTGTTTCTCTCGCACGCTGTGCCCGGCTTCTTCTCGCTGCCGCTGGTGTCTCTGCACCGGGGCTCAGCCTGGCACTTCTCTGCTCTGCCTCTGGGGACGTGTGTCAGGAGGGCAAATCCTGCCCGTTCACCTCAGAAATGATCCCAAACACAGCGGAGCGGCTGGCGTAAGGAATTGGGCAGGTTCCTAGAAAAGAGGGAAGTTCGTTTACACAGCTCTCCCCTAGACAGAAGCTGCCTGCAGCCTGGCAGAGGTCTGCCCCATAGCCCATGGGAGAGGCACACGCTGAGTCCAGCTTCGCCTTCAGCCACCCTCAACCCCCCAAAAATGCCACGCAATATTCCTGCTCTCCCAGGGACCCTGAAAGACTTAAATGCTTAGTTTAAAGGAGTTGCTTAGGTCCCGTCTGTGGCAAAGAGGAGAGAGATGGACACCTCTGGGAGGGTGTCTCACCCTAAGGGGATATTGAGAGGAAAGGGCTGCTTCTCTTTGGAGGCTTATAGCTTGCCCCATCAGCGATAGACAAAGACCAGTCTGACTCAACGTGTTCCCTTTAAAATTGGTTACTCCAGGCAAGTTGGCAGAATTAAATCTGACCAAAGGTGGATATTTTTGTAAACAAATTATATTTAAAAAAAAAGCCAACCCCCTTTCCTAGGAAGCCACCCCCTTTTTGCATGCCAGCTGCTCCGCTGCCTGGAAGCTTTCCAGACAAAGTGCAAAAAAGTTTCTGGATGGGCTGCAAATTAATTCAGCAGCAGTTCATTTGTTTCCTTAGCTGCATGTACCAATTGCAAATAAGGTTAACAGATGATATTTGCTACTTAGAATAGTTTATAAAACACCACAGGAATTATTTATAACCTGCCTTCTCCGCATGCATGGAGATTTGATGTGAGGTTCAAGAAATCAAGCTCTCCAGCACAAGTTAAACCCCCTCTTGTGAAAGTTTCATAAATTACCATCAAGGGAGAACACTGTACAGACTTATACCATGCCAGCTGGTATCCTGGAAGACGGGTTTGCCACTTCATCAGAGAGAGGAATCACACCAGTTTTCACAAGGAAACAAGAAAACAGAGGAATTGATGTTCGTATTGTTCTGCATGGGTTGGGTGCTTTGCTGATCTGTGCTGCTGGAGCTCCGTTGCAATCAGCAGTACCACTACAATCTGCCCCCAGCTGGGGATCCAAATTACAAAAACCAAGAAGGGCATTTAATTTAAATCTCAGCATTTTACAAATAAGCCTCCAGATAAAATCCCTGCACTCAGTATGCACTATGTCTCATTTTTAGATAGTACCAACATCCCATTTACAGACCAATTAGGACATTAAAATACATAGAATCATAGAATCATAGAATTGTTCTGGTTGGAAGAGACCTCCAAGATCATCGGGTCCAACCATTAACCTATCACTACCAAGTCCACCACTAAATCATATCCCTTAGGGCCTCATCTAAACGTCTTTTGAATACCTTCAGAGATGGGGACTCCACCACCTCCCTGGGCAGCCTGTTCCAATGCCCGACAACCCTTTCGGTGAAGAAATTTTTACGAATATCCAATCTAAACCTCCCCTGGCGCAACTTGAGGCCATTTCCTCTTGTTCTGTCGTCTGTTACTAGGGAGAAGAGTACATACACATCTGTGTATACTAGGGAGAAGAGTACATACACAGGCACATACATATCTGTAAGTGCCTGTATGGATGTGGATACAATTTTATGGCTCGCATGTTAACAGAAGAGGAGTATCATAGGCCCAGAGTGCATTACTGCCTCCACCAACTCATCGCCAGAAATGTCTTTTCTCCAGATCAGTCATCTCCTCTGAAAGCACATTTAACCCCTCAGACCTCATGGTTACGGGATAGTGTTGGATTGGATCACTCCAACTTAGCAGCTGGTTACATGTGAACCTGGAAAAGGCCTTCTGCATGTGGAGTTACTTATTTTGCATTTAAAAATGAGATGGACCACTTATTCGGAAAAATGGTCCTGAGGTATACCTACAGCACCATAAGAGATTAAAAATTCAGCCTTTCTTCAGCCTGAGAAGAGGACAGTTGATGCCTCCAAAGACTGCTAAACAAACTCTGTGCTGGAGAACCCCTTTGGAAAGAAAACAAAACAGAAGTGCCTGTGCTAGCAAGACTGGGACTGTTTCCACAGGGTCTACCAGCACTTGTGATACTGCTGCCAAGTTAGCTCTGCTCTCACAAGGAGAACTTGCAACGGTCTGGAGCTATTGAAGGTAAATCTGGTTCACCTTTCTCCTCCATCCTGCTTGTGAGCAATGGTGACCCACCTCTCCAGGAAAAGCTTGCAGATGACAGGTAAGGTGAGCATGAGGCCTTCAGATAGTAGGCTGGGGATGACTGCAGGCATTTCCAAGGCATAAACATCATCTAGAAGTGAGCTCTGAGCAGTGAGTACAAGGCATCCAGTACATAAGTGCCAGGAAGTGCCTGGCATTTGAAGAATTTATGTACTCATTGTTCACATGAACATCAAGTCCCAGGGCGCCTGGACACCCAGAAACAAGACAGGCACTGCAGGTGTTTGTGGACCCGCCATATCGCCATGCTGACTTTGTCAGAGTCAAATACCACTTGGTTTGAGCTGAGGGTCTCTTCAGCTTGCATGCAGAATCATAGCTTCTTTTTTCCTCAAGTCCTCTAGATTTGAACCAGGCTGAATAATTGGAGGGATCAAGTGGAAGTTAGATACATGGCTCTTGACTTCATTCAAAGTCGGACAAAACAGCACTTACTTCCTTGCATTCCTTCAGGGAGCTCCTGTCCAACAGGAAGGGTCTAATGGACCAGTTCATATGGAGCCCTTGAGATACTGGTCTTGCTTCAAAGAGCAAATGCACACTTTGTGCTTGTACCTTGTGTGGTTGAAGGGCTTGGCATGAGTACAGAGGTGGGAGGTACAGAGGACAGTGTTGTCTGTCTGTCCAGGAGGTCAATAGCAAGTAATGGCAGCACTTTGCCAGGAAAAGGCTAGAAGACAAAAGCCTTGCTAGTTGCCATTCAGGATTTGTTGTCATGGTGCAGGGACTGCCTCAGACGCTGCAGGGCTCAGAGTGTGGGCCAGAAGTGAGAGTCAAAATGATTTTTAAAAAACAATTTTGCTTTCCACCCCAAATTCAAAGACCCTCAACTCCTTGCAAGGCATATTCTCACACCCCGAACCCTCTGCCTCTCCCAATACTCTGCCACTCAACCACCACCTCCTTGGGTGCCATCCTCGCTCCTGGAGTGCATGAGGACTGGGCTGAGAGCGCTGCCCTCTCTGCAAGCAGGTGGCTGTGCCCCATGGCTGCCCAGGCATGGGCTGCTAAGGTCACACCACTGAACACTGGCATGGAGGCAGAGAGGTGACGGGGAGGGCAAGGAAACCCCATGGGCTGCATCTTTTCCATTTGAAGTATGATCTCCCCCTTCCCTCTCTCTGTCCAAGGCCACTGTTCTCCAGAGTTTGTCGAAGTCTTGGTGTCAGTGGTGGCAGAGATGACATGAGCCAGAGCATCCAGTTAGTCTCAGCTTCCCCTCATCAAGGCTGTTTTCCTTCTGCTGTTTCTCCCCTTCATTGAGGTACAGACACTTCTTCTCCTTTCCCATCCCATTTATTGTTGGTCTGAAGTCACCACAGCTCTTGCAGGCTGTAGAGTTGAGCCCAGGCCACAGTGCTCAGCCCTGAAACAGGAATGAAATCACATGAGGACTCTGACCAAATGCAATGGTAATTGGTGGTAGGCAGCAGCACGTTTCTGAAAGAAACCTTGCTCGGTGGGAATCGGTGCTAACATGTCGCCTTGAAAAGCCTCCTTGGTCAGAGCTTGCAGAAGTCACGCAGATTGGATGTGAGTTCCAGACAGAGACTGCACAACACCCAGATATTGAAGACTGTTGATGGCTTCTAGAAAGGGGTTGAAAACATCATCAGCGCGGCATAATTATTTGTAAGACAGGCCAATTTCAACCCTCAGCACAATACAGTTTTAAACAATACCTGATGAAAATCAATTTCCAAGTCTGTTGAGAGGCTGATAACATCCCTGGTTACATTGCTAGTCCCACTGGCGTGCTCATTCTCAAGTAATCATATTAGAGGCAGATGTCGCACAAGAATGCGACTCCACTAACCATTAAGAGACACTGAGCTCCTTTGTCTTTTGAAGCAAGTTGCCATGGGATTATACTGGGTAGAATAATTTAAGATTAAAAAAACAATAACAATCCTGAAATCATTTAACGGCTATTTCTTTAATCTTCCTTGTATGGAAGAATCCAAACTAAGCAGGGGTAAGGGGACACCTCTCCCCAGAGGTAAATGGCCATGAAACGCTAGCTCACATCCAATTTCTGTGGGACCAGGACACTTAGTGGTTGTTGATATCTTTGCAAATCTCCCTCCTAGGTGAAATTGCAGTCTCCCGTTCTCCTGCCAAAAAGCAGTAGTCATTTTTGGTTTTCAGGGGGGCTTTCTTTTCCTAGATGAGAATATACAGGTATTCTCATCACTTTAGAGAGGCTTTCAAAACCCAGGTGCAGAGCTTTGGCATCAGCAACCTCCCCAGAGCATTTTATAGCACATAAATCTTGCTCCCGGCTAATCAAACAGTGCTGGAGCAAGCCAAGGAACCATGAGAACGTAAACTGCTCTTCCCCTCCCTTCCCACTTACCAGAGGTTGCTGCTGCTTCTTCAGAGGCAGAGTGAGGGGATTTTTTGCTCTAAATGTGACTTTACTGGTAAGGATGCTGACTTTGTTGGGCACGAGCATTTTCTGTGCAAACAAGTTTTTATTTTGTCATTTTTTCCAGAACCGCCCTTGGTGGGCCAACTGCTCTTCTGCCTTCACCCTGCTCTGGAACAGGCCCTTCGACTCTCACCTTTGCAATGATTTACACTGGCTTTAACCCCAGTTTGAGCCCTCAGCAAGGGTGGAATTGCTTTGCAATTGTGGTCAGGGACAACCACGCCGTTTCTCCCAGCCAAAGACTTAGCTGGGCCGGTGGCTGCCTTACTAGCACTGAAGCAGAGCAAAATGCAAAGTGTTGTAAATGGGATAGCGTGATGACCCTTCTGTTGCAGGTGTTTCAGTCCTCCGTGCTCCCAGGGTCGTGTGCTACAGCACAACTCAGGGTGCATTGACTTTTGTCGATGAAGAGCTTTGCGAGGGTCGGAGGGGAAGTAACACCACTGAGACCATTCTTTTCCCACCAAAGGCATCTTGGAACAACACCCCTTTTTTGCCCAAGGTTAACGCTGCGGGTGCCAGGCTGGTTGACAACCAGTGATGCACAGACTCAAGCTGAGCCATGCAGAGCCAGAGGAGAAGACTGCACCTCCAACCCGTTAGGAAATCAGGATTAGCACCTGAAGCAGGAACTGCGTTTAGAGGTTTGTTCAACCTCCTGCTTAACTGAAGCCCTTACTTTAATCTATGATGGCATCTTGTTTTGTCTTAATGAAGTTATGCAAAAAGTTCTTCACTGAAAAGACCAAGCCAGGATTTTCTTTCTTCCCTTCAAGCTGAGATGAAAAGGACTGCCTCCAGCCTGAAAATATGTTTCCTTAAGGAAATGGGAAGCAAAAAACTTACTTACATTAATGCTTCGAATGAAGCACCTTTGAATTTCAAGGGGTAAAAATTAGCCTCGACCCTGCTGCTATGTCTAGGTTTTCATAACCTTTTTCCCACTCGGCTGGCTCCAAGGTCAGTCTGCTGCACTTCTGCTTCAGTCTGTTTTAATTCTGGTCTCTTAGCACTGATTTCTGTGTGCAAGACATGGAAGCCACACCCCAGTGTATGCTACTCCCAGGCATTAACAACCTTGTGCTAAATAAACACACAAAGATACTTCTGCATCTGGTTTTATTGGCAGCAGAAAGAGACATTATATGTGTCTGGAAATCTGATAAAGCACTGACATACAAATCCTGGATTGCAAACATTGCCAGTTTAACTCCATTGGACTGAATTTCCTGCAATGCTTAAGGCTGAGAATAAGATTTCTCGCTTCTTCTGAGCACTGTAAACCAGACAATTTTAAAATTAGTATTTGGCAATATCTACAACTTTCTACCGGCAGATAATAACCCCTCAAATTCAGTTTCTGCAGTCTGACACGCTACTATAGGGTAATGACTTCTCATTTGTTCTGCCTTACTTATGGATCATTGCACAAGCCTGTCTTTCTTCCATGAATATTTAAAAAAGCTGGATAGTTGCTTGGTAAAGGCCTGGGCTGGTGCCTGGCTATTGTGCAGTCTATACCATACTCTGCCACAAACTTCCTGCACGACCTTGATAAGTGCCTGCGTTTCTCCCATTTCTCAATTTCCCATCATTGCAGTGTGCATTTCCTTTCTTCTATACTTTGTCTCTAAATTCCTTGAACTAGGAAATAGCCCTACGTATGCATCTTTATACAGGGCTTACCGCAGATCTTGTTTATGTTTTCAGATGCTAGAAGCAATATGATTATATTAAGAAAAAAAAAAATTCTACTGTTGGTTTTGTCACTACAATATTTGGGATTATTTGAGCATGATATATATACATATTTGTTTAGCCCGTGTCTGCAAGAGCCATTCAACTAGCATCAGATATGGAGAAAATAGCCAGTGCTAGGAACTAGCGCTTGGATGCAGGCAGGAGACGCAGCTGCGACAAGGGAAGAAGAGCAACACCCTTGAATCACTTGCAAGTGAGATTTAGTACTTGGAACAGGAGAACTTCGCTGCAGAAGAGGACTGCCAGATCTTGTCTCTGCTACGAGCTGTGCACCCTCCCCCAGCGCTGGACTGAAATGTCTCCGGTGCTGTATTCAGGAGCCCCGAAACGTGCCGATGCCCCCGCTCCCCAGCAGCAGTGCGAGCAGCCCCTCGCAGCTCAGCACACCCCGTCCCGTGGCCATCAAATCCTGTGGGCAATGTTCCCCTCCTCCCTCCTCCCTTCCCGACCTGCCAGCTGTCACCCTTTGAAAAGAGGTGGCCAGAAGGGCGTTAGGGAGGAGATGGTTCTGGCAGCATTTTCCACCATGGTGGAGGAAAGCAAGCATTGTTAGGGGAAATCTGGAGCAGGGATGGGCTTGAAGGATGAGTTTATGGGGGAGCAGGAGGGCAGATTTGGGACTGTATGGGAAAAGTGGAAGGAAACATGGTCAGTGGAGCACTAAGGACAGGGTAGATGGAGAGTTTGCCAAGAGTGGTGGAGGAAGATGGAAAGAAGATGGACTGGTAGTAAAAACAGGGAGTTTAGCTTTGGCCATTGCTGATAGTGAGTCCTCATGAAGAAAAACATAAGCAACCAGGACATGAGAATTTCCTTCAGACCCCAGGACCTTCCTGGCCTGGAGAACCCAGAAGGATCTCACAGTTGTTAACAGGGAAACAAAGTCTGCATCTGTTTAAAATTTAGTCCCTCCTCCTGTAGTCCCCATCCCTGCCCTTTTTAAGAATTGCGAGTGTTGGACTTCTGGCAAGAAACTTCCCTCCCTGCTACCAAAACAGAGCCACCACCTTTCTCAGCAGACAGGGCAGTCTAGTGCAGCAGTGATGGAGAAAGCCATGGCTGAAATACTCAATTCAGCATGTTTAAAGAGGTTTCATCAAACAAAATCAGAAAGAAGACTCCTGCAAGGGATAATCATCTCATTTAAGCACACAAAATTCACATTATTAGTGGTATAGCCATTCGCAGTGCATGTATACAGGCTACATTTAAGGAATGTATTATCTATACATTAAAAAGTCACTCAGAGTGTTATGGAAAAAGAATATCTACAGATAACATTGACACAAGCAAAGCTGTGAGTACTTAACCACTTATCTTTGCTTAAGTGTCCTCTTAGAAACACACATCTTCATATGCAACTTAATTTACAGAGCTTAGGTATGAATGAAATTTGCCCCCCAGCTCTTCTATTTGATTATTTCAGATACTGGACTAGATTCTTTTCGTAGCTCCTTGATTGAAGTAGACGTGTCTGTCTGTCAAATCTGGACCTCTTCTGAAGAAATGTTGCTAGTGCTCTTGCCCATGTTTTGCTATAATTAAGTAGTTTCTATGTTTTGCCTCGATGAAAGTGTAGGATTTGTCCTTTGGGGTCTGTGCTGCATTTATAGTTTCTAAATGGGCCTTTGTAGTTAAATCCTGGAGATGTAATTCATTGCAGAGCAACGGTATACAATTAAGCTTTGTTAAGTAAGAAAATACATACTATATGTGTGCATAACAAGAATTTGAGGGCAAAATTCTTCTGTCTGAGCCACACAATGAGGGCAGAACATGTGCTGAAGATGTAGCACGGCCAGCTGCTTGGGCGCAATTACGTGATACGTTCGCTTTGATGGTAAAGCTAGCTTCAGATGTTCCAGTGAAACAGAAACATTCCAAACACTGTGTTTAAGAATTTAATTTTCCACTACAATATGTGTGTCCTTCAAAAATGCATTTCTTGCTGAAACAACTTAATCAGTGACAGATATTACAACAAGGTATAACGTAGATCTTCCATGCACTCTGTGCCTCAGAGGAGAGTTTTGCCAGGCTGGATCGGCTGAGGAGCACAGCGTGTTCGCAAGAGGAAGATGAAAATAGCTGCAGTGTGTAATTGTCATCCTGGAGTCTGGTGGACTTGACACTTTACACCAGCACCACTTGAGAATCGGGGAGGGTTACTGGAGCTGGGTGTTAAGTACATGAACCTGAGCAGTGTAAATGTCACAGGAATAAGGCTGGTTTGGGAACGGGTGTTTTTTCATAAATGAGTCTCCTGCCTTTGTTTGTAGATGCGATTGACGTTCATGTACCAGTACGCTCAAGCACTATCTTTTTCCCCTTTCTCTTTCCCTTTTCTTCAGATAAGAACATAGCACAGGTTATTCTAAGCTTACAGGAAATGACAGCGGTATTAATCACTGATTAATCAGGGTCTCTATCAAAGGCCTCGCTGTTTTGAATATTCATATTGCCATGGCATTAGGAATGTCAGAATTGCCATTGTTGTGCTGATAGTGACACATCCCCGCTTTTCCCTCTCAGCATCTCCAGGATGCCGCTCTGACGAGAGTGAACCGTGCTCTTTCTTCCCAAGTGCTGCCCCTGTTCTCTAGATGGGAGGCAGAGGCACAGAGACATGAAATGACTTGGCCGGATCACATGGGATTCCAGGGAGAGCCAGGAAAGGAATGCAAGTCTTCTTAATCCTGGCACAGGGAGGGAACTTTGTTTCTTATAAACAAAATAATTTGCATACCTGACACGAAATGATGTATCAAGGTGATGAATGTATGTGTGTGTACGTGTGCACGTAGATAATACATATATACTTTGTGTGAGATATATGATATTAGATGTGTAACTCATTCAGACTTGGCCAGAAAGAGCTATTGTAGTGCTGGCTGAACAAATTTATGCAAATCAGTCACTGATGAAATTAATAAGCTTTACAATATTCTTCAGGCAAATCAAATGCTTGTGGAACTGTTAGTCCCAGAGCCCCAACCTACAAAATAGGTTATGATGGAAAAATGAGTCTTAACAGAGGGTGAAGGTACATGAAGAGAGAGTTATCTGTTGTCCATCTCCCCGCCACCACCCCAAGGCCGTTCTTGGCTTAGACCCCCAGGATCAGCCTTTGAGCCAGGACGTTTCTTGCACAGCTGGTAGTCAGCTTGGGGAGTTCGTTGCTTTCGGAGGCTGTGGAGGCAAGGCACGTCAGCAGGGCCAAGGGGGATTAGACAAATTTGTAAACAAAAGGAGCAAGCAGGGATGTGCCCTCTAATGTCACAAGTTGGAACACGGAAAATTCCAGTTAGATATAAGGCCAAAAAATTTTTTACCATGACGGTGGTCAAATATAGTACAAGTCACCCAGAGAGGCTGTGGGATTTCCCGTCCTCGGAGGTGTTCAAGACTGGACTGGACAAGTCCCTGAGCAAGCTGATCTGATTAGCCCCACTTTGCGTTGAACTGAGTGGTCTCCAGAGGTGCCTCCCAGCCCAAATTATTCATTGCTTCTCTGAGTTACCAGCTCTTCCTTTTACTTCCCTCTCTTTCCTCTCCTCCCCATCTGGCTTGCTTTCTCCCTGACGTGGCTGGTCTTGCAGGAGGATGGGTTTGCTCTCCCCTCTTGCCCAGCCACCCTCAGGCTGTGGCCTTCAGGATTCCAATAATACTCTCAGGCCTCATGTCTTTTAAGGCTAATTTCTTTGCTCTTGTCCCTGGAGATTTTCCAGTCCCAGCTCCTTGAAATAGAAACACCGGTTTCCTCGGGCAGCGGGTTCATGGTACTGTCACTCTGGTGGGAACCCCTGGGATTTAACTGGCCAAGGAAAGAGCTGGCCCAACCCTGCCATCAGATGGTGGTTTCCATGGTCAAGGTGCACCAGTATCTTGATATTCATCATGCTCTTGCATTTTACCTGGCCCATGTCCCCACACTGCCAGCCCTAGTATGGCAAGCCTGCAAAGATCTGGTAGACATTTTGGCTGGACATCAAGTAAGGATTCACTCAAAAAAACATCAAACAAGCTTGGCCCATCTGGCCCATGGTCTAGCATTTAAAGAAGTGGAGGATGTACCCAGCTTAAATTGTTTTCGATTTCTGCACAGTAAAAGCCTTGCTCTAGCTGGCCTTTCAATGCTCACTTATGTCGATATGAAGAGGCAATGACAACACGAGATGTATTAACGGGAAAGAAGACACTGAATTTCAAGTGTCCGTACTGGAACTGGGAGCCTGTTTTAATGTTTTGTGCGTCTTCCTGCCCTGAAGTGTTTCAAATACTCACGTCTTGTTTGCTGAACACTCTGAACTATACACGTGCAGTTACAGATTGATGTCATAAATCACCTAAAGAACAAGACAATCTTTCAGAACAGAGAGGACAATTTTGAGGAAGTTTATTTTTTAAATGGCAATATTTATCTCCTTAGTACTTTAGCAAGAAAAAAAAAATCTCAGCTGTTGGGCCTGAAAACCACCTGGAAAACATTAGAAAAGGCCTATATTCAGTCTTTGACATTGTATGTTTCTGTGTATGTGTGAATGCACATGTATATAAGTGTATGTATATAAAAATGAAACAAAATAAAAGTGGATAGGACCAAATCTCACAAGCCAAGTGAACTCCAAAGCTCAAATTTTGGTTTAGATGATAAACGCACATTTTTGAGCCAGCGTAGAGATATGAAGCTAAACAGGAACAGACTGGATAAGCAATGACGGAGGGCGAGTTTCTCCGGGGGAGGCTCTGCAGGAATGGCTGCGTTGGCAGAGACCCCAGCTGGAGATGTGTATATACTAGTGACAGGAGCTCCGCATCTGGTACAGTTACACTGTGTGTCCTGGTGGTACAAGCTGGGTCAGCAAAAGAAACCTTGGAAGGTCCTACCGAATGTTGATGTTCTGCCTCAGGCAGATTTCCAGAGTTTGTCTTTGTTCTCAGCTGGGTCAAAAACCTGAAATTTCGAAATTACTGTAAGGGAAAACTGGGAAAAAACCAAACAAACATGAGTTATGGTTGCTTGATTTTAATTGAGTCTATTGATCTGATTAATTTTGTTTTTTCAATGTTTTCATTTTGCAGTATATTGCATGAAGATTTTCTTACAGTATGATCTATGCTATAAGGGAATATCAAAATGAGAAGCTGTTCTATGGTGAAAAATGCAAATTACTTTATTCTCAGAAAGGTGGAACAGGTTGTTTCAGCATTGCCTATAATTTTTATTCTTGATTTTATGAATCTTCCAGATTTTAATAGAACCAATTAGTCTTATTTCCATTGGCATTTCTCTGCCTAGCCCAATTTTTAAATATTAAATAATTAGAGAGTAAAAGATATACCTGATGACCAGCAGCTCCAGGTAGACAAATCCTGCTTGTAAATTATGTACAGTTTTTCTCTTTTAATCAGAGAAGGCAATATGTACCATTTTAAGAGGTTGCCAAGGGACACGACAGACTCCCTAACACTTGAACTCTGTAAATCAAGATCAGTTCATTTTTGAAAGACGTACCTTACATCAGCTAGATATTATGAGGGCAGTAGCAGGAACTGTGAAGTGAAATTCCGTAACCCACATAAATGATCAGAAAGATCTTTTGGGCCCTACATCAAGCCATAATTTTCTAATTCAGTTCTGAGTTCAGTAAAAGGCGACACGTGCCGTGATGCGCCATACCTATTACCCCATCTGACAACCAGCTTTCTGTTTCAGAAGAAGGCTCCATGACATATAAAGCGCAGCCTGCCTGCATGCCGCATTTTTCATTTACTCAGGTGTGCTCTTTATATACATTTCTGTGGGATCAACTTAGTTACCCGAGGAGTGATAACTCCAAGCTTTGCAAGTGGGGCCACTAAACACAGCAAGGGTTCAGCAGCTGGAACACGAAGTGGCTTCAGCTTAAAGAGGTGTGTGACAGCTCGTGCTGTTCCCTCAGGCTGTCCTGGGAAAGGTGACGTCCTCTCACTTCACACCAGCCTCTGTTTCTGTCCGAGTGATAAATTGGTGCGTACATTTGCTCTCTGTCGCGAAGTGAATAGAGGAAGCAATTATCATCACTGCTCTCTTCCAAATCCTAATGAAAGCACCCCCTTCGTTTTCATGGACTCTTCAGTATTTGATCACCTGCCCCTCTTGAGCAAAGTGTCCTCTTCTCAGGGGCACATCACAGGATCTGCCGGCCCTGCCGAGGGTTTGGCTCAGATCCAGCTCTTCTGTGCACATGAACAAGTCTCTCCTTAGTACAAAGAGGTCCTGACTTGTGATGTCTCCGCTCGGAAAAGGTTTGCTGCAAAGCAGTTGTCCGTCAATCCCACAGACACAGAGGAGAAATGACACTGCTCAGTATCCCCCGCTGCTCAGTATCCCCCGTGCTCCACCATGGATCACCTCAATTCAGATCAGGAGCAAAAAAACAAAAAGAAAGAAATAAAACTAATTGAGGCTGCTGTCTTTCCTAACAAAGAGAATGAGAGAGTGAAGTCAGATTTCTCTATTTTTAGCCAGTCACATCCATCTTCGCCTCTTCCCAGCCATTGTTAGTGGCCAGTGATGTCTGAGCTTTTAAAATGGATCCAGCTGTGGTCCTCCTTCAGGCTGTGGGAGTTTAGAACACAAAAACATGCATGGTTTGGACAGGATTTCTGTGCTGATACTTTATAAGGGGGTCAGCTGCTGCACTTGGTGTTTTTCTCAACCCTTTCTATACGCTGCTCATCACAGCAGGAAAAAAAACTGTCAGAAACTGAGGATAAGGGACAGGAGAGGAGAGTTCGCACTCATTCCCTCAAAATAAGAGACCCCTGAAAACTGGTCTCCTTCCCATTTTTGTACAGAGGATGCACATCACTGCACCTTGGAGCTCACTTCCATGAAGTGTTAAAGCATTTCTCTTGCATTTGGACTTGGCAGTGACAGGTTAACGCTTGGACTCAGTGATCTTAAAGGTCTCTTCCAACCTAAGCAATTCTATGATTTGCCTGTGCCGCTATCCCTCCTTTTGGACCCTTTCCAGGCACGATATGTCATGACCCAGGTGCAGCAATGCCCTTCTGTCATGTGCACTTTGGATGAAGAGAATTCAGAAGACTCTGGGAAAAGACGGTTTCTAGCAGAAGACGAGCTGTGCCGCTGCTCTGACCTCCACCGCAGGCAGAGCCCGGGCTCCTGGGCTCGCTCCGTGCCAGCAGAGCACCCGGGGCCGCAGCGTGCCTTTGGGTCGCTGCCTGCCGCTCGTCTGCACCAAGGGAAGAGGCTGCATCTCCAGCAATCTCCCCGCTTCCCTCCTTGCTCCTGTCATAATTTACTAGGGACCGATGCCAGGAGCAAATTGTCATCTGTCACCAGCTCAGCTGTGCTGCCGAGCGGGTGCGGGATGGGAGAGGAGTCCTGCCCCGCCACTCACTCCCTGCCCCTCTGCGTGGGGAGGGCACTCCCTGCCCTCTCCCAAAGGCCATTTTGTGCTCCTCAGGGCTTCTCTGGCTTTTCGGAGGAGGAAGGGGCTCCCATTGCAATCTGAGTCCAGGGAAAAATGAGAGGAGGCAGAGAACAACCGGGAAGGAGAAGGAATGAGAAGAGGGCTCAGAGCCACTGAGCAAACAGACTCGTGGCATCCCGGCACGCTGCACTTGTGTAATTTCAACCCCGCGGCCAAATAGGGCTCTCCCAGGCCTTGGCCGTGGTGGGGTCGGGGGAGAGAGGGAGGGAACAGAGGTAACAGTTTCACAAGGACATACTGTTCTTGAGCAATTTCTGTGCAGGTATAAACATGATTTCCTGCGGCACTGATTGGTACACAAGTCTCCTCGCTCAAACAGGGCTGAATGCATTTGTTTACTGTGTCTGACGCAAGGAAAACTTCTGACATGTTTTATTTATGAGGTGTCCTAACGTAGTGATACTTTTTGTGTGCACGAGGTAGGGAGGGAATTGGTTGCCTCTACACGGCTCCTAATTTGAATGGCTGAGGACTGGGTTTATAGACATGTGTGGAGGGATGACTTAAAACCTGTACAGACCTTGGCTGTGTAAGATGATCAGTAGAAGTAAAGTGCGCACTACGGGGTACGTCCACAGACCCTGCAGCTTTCCCCAGGGCTTAGCTGCTTCGTTAGCGATTCCTAAAAGACAGCAAAGGTGGTCCCGAAACCAGGAGGAGCGAGTCCAAAAGATCTCAATCTTTCTGAGCTGCTACTGCGGGAATTTGCAGCAGATGTAAAGACCAGTGGGAGGGGAAATGCCAGCGACCTCCAAAACCAGGAGAGCACAAAGACAGAACAGCAGCATGGGCAGGACAAGCCCCGTGCTCATACTGGTGCTTGGGACAGCAGAGCAAGCCCACCAAGGCGAGGTTTGAGCAAGGTGATGTCCAGAGCTGTGGCAGACCCAGCCTTTCCAAGTGGTTGAACTTGCTCAGCCTGTCCCCTCCCTTATCAGCTGGACACAGGTGGCATGAAGGAGGTGGCCAACTGACTTGAGTGCTGGGGGTTGAGAACTCATTCTGGAAAGGGAGATGTGGCGAAGTTCATCAGAAGGGTTCATAAGAAGGGTTGTACCAATTCAGTCATCAGATCCATCTTGCCCAGAAACCTCTCTCTTGGCCTTGACCTACTGGTTGTGGTGCTTGTAAGAAGATAAAAATGTGGCAGATGTGTATGTTGCTGGAATATTGCTAGCTTCTGGGACTATATGGCTCTCTTACTTCCCGGGTCAGGACTTGTACCCACGTAGCCCTCAATAATTACTTCTGTTGTGATCTGGCATTGACTTCATGAAAGTGTCTGACCTCTCCAAGACCCTGCAGCAAGGATTTCCAGGAACTGCATGACGAGAGGACTGATGTTGCACTGGTAGGGAGGCAGGGAGCCCTTGGCAGAGAGGGTTAGGGGACATTTGTCCTGGCTGGGCAAAGATGCGCTTTTTAGAGGCTGAGGAGATGGCGGCTGCTTGGTCAAGGAGGCTGGAACAGGCAGCAAAATGGCAGCAGGAGGTGAAGAGGCAAAGCAGGTCTGAGGAAGAGCCCTGGTGCAAGGTGGAAGCCAGTGAGACTGACTGTGACCACAAGGTAAGAAAAATACAGAGTTTGGGTGAAGACTACAAGAATAATGAAACTGGGATTCATTGTGGACTGGGTCAGGAAATAATGGAAAAGACAAGGAACAGAGAAACCATCCAGATGGGGAACTGGGAGAAGAGCAGCTGGGACTGTTTGGGCCAGAGTACAGGCAAGAACTGGAGACAATGGGATGAGCTTCAAGAAATAGCGTGCGCTGAGCAACGTGCTGCTCAAAAGTGAGTCATGTAAAGGCAGTTTGGGTGCATCTGCCCTGCAGTTAGTTCTGTGAATGCAGTGAATTATTAGATTTACTGGCATGGGCCGTTCTGCACAGGGCAGGTTACTATAGCAGTGTTTACTTTTATGGCAAACAAACTTATCCAGTGCAAGTTACCTTGGGGACAAGCCTCCCCGCTGAGCAATAGCAATGTTACAGCTCAGCCCATATTTGAGCTTTTCCTTAGGCTCTAATCCCAGGAGGATTTGATGGAAAAAGGCTTTAATAATCACTTTAGGAAAGAAAAATGTACCTATAGCTTCCTGCTGACTTAAGTGTTGGAGCTGGATGGTGTTTCTGTGCAAACCAGTCCATTCAACAAACCCACAAACAGAGTTTTGGAGAAATGGATGCTATTCATGAAAACAGGTGGCATTTACCAAGAGTTTTGGCCCAGCCAAATAACAAACACGTGCTGTGTAGGGGTATGGTGTAGGGGAAGGATGTGCGGGGTTGAAGAAGATGATGAAAAGGTCAAACAAGATTTCAAAATTTTGCATTTTATTTGGTTTAGTGTTTTGTTTGGAAATACCAACTTTTCATTCCATTCTCAGCCTCTTTTCATAGTCCCCTCCTTCCAAGTTTTTCTTAAAGGCTTAGGTAACTTGCAAAAAATTAAACACTTTCTTTTCAGAAGGCCTAAGTGGTCTGGGGTTTCCGAAGTTATTTTCTCTTCCGTGTCACAAAAAAGCAGTAACAAGGAATATTCTTTATAATGTAAGTGGTGGAAATTAAGCCTGGTACATGGTATCAGCCTGGAGCTGAGCCCTTGAGGAGCGCTGCCTGGAGTTAGCAATGGTCGTGCTCTTTAGGAAGGGGAAGAAGCAGTGTATGTGCATGCCAGTACTGGGGCAGGGTGGGGAAGGACGCATCCGAGGGTCTGGTCCCTCCCTCGGTCACACACAGGCCCATTGTATTACAACTCTTGCGTGTCTGTGTGTAACATCCACCCTGACCTGGCCATGCGCGTAAAGCATGAGGCACTGGCTGGTCTATATATACTTGCCTGCAGGAAACATCAAAGTCACTTCCCCTGCAGTGTTTCTTCACCAACTTAACTGGAGAAACGTCTGCGGTGACGTGGTGAGGAGGAGAAATGTCTGGCTGCCACCGCAGCCAAGCGCAGGCTACCCAGGCTCCCTAACGGCAAGGGCTAATTGCATCAGCTTCCTTATTGCAAAGACCTTCCTTCTCCCAGCAAGCACACAGCCCGCTTTCTTTTCCCCCGAAATATCCCAGTCTCTGAGTCATCCTATCCACAGAATTCAGGGCAAAATTCAGCCCGTCATATCCTGCTTTTTATTTGAAGAAAACAATGAGCGATAGGTCTGCCAACAGGGTCCTAATGCGCTGGGGGCTACCACGGGCCCCAAATGAAGTCCAAGAGGATGTGGCCGACATCTGTCCAGGAATCAAGACGACTTTTTTGGTCCACATATCTGGATGTATCAGGGGACACAGAGATGCACTTGAGTTTCCAGACAGGCCTCTTGCTTGTAAAGGTCTACTGGCGGTGGTGAGAGTTTGCAAGTCCATTGCTCCCAGCTTAGGGTATGATGATTCCTCTGGACTTCAGCAGGATGCACTGCAGCTTGCTTTTGGTGTCCACCTCGCACACTTTGGCTTCCAAGTAACTTCTAACTGACGGGTTTAATTTGTTTGGAAGATGCTCTTTGTCCCTCCAGTTTTGCTCCACAGTTTTTAGGTACCTCATTCCCTTCATTTTTTTTAGGCTAGTGCTAGTAGGAAGAGTGTGGCAGGCAATAGATAAGAAAAAAAATTGCTGTGCAAAATGCTTCTGTCTCTGAATCCACTTGAGGGTTTGGACACATTTTAGCATCCAGGTAGAAATGTGACATGATCCGTGTTGGACACAGCTCTGCTT
Source organism: Phoenicopterus ruber ruber (assembly GCA_009819775.1). Taxonomy (NCBI): domain Eukaryota; kingdom Metazoa; phylum Chordata; class Aves; order Phoenicopteriformes; family Phoenicopteridae; genus Phoenicopterus; species Phoenicopterus ruber. Next base: position 10,224,694 of record CM020219.1, read on the forward strand.
GTCCACCTTGTTCCAGCCACAGGCATAAAAAAGAAATTTGCTTTCCATCACTATCAAAATGTTCTGCAAATTCTATCAACGCCCTATGTCTTTCAAAAGTAACAAATATCTCTTCTTTAAAACAAGCCACAAGAAAATGTGCTTTGGAGATACAATCCAAAGCAATTCTCCTTTGACAGGCCGACTGCTTAAATCCTGTGCAGAAAGTCCAAGGTAAGGCTGTTTTTCTGTGGGGTTGTTTTGTTGGTTTTTTTTTCCCCAAAGCCCAGTTTGACTCTCTAGAGGGTACGTGAGCCATAGCTAAAATCTCTTTGGGTTGAGTAGCGGAGACCGCGGCTCCAGTAGCTGCTCAGGGATTTTGCAGCTGTTCTCCAGCAGAGATGTGCAATAACTGCGCACAGTAACATACACGTATTTTCTTTCATAGTGGATGTTAATTTATGAGCTTGCTTAGAACTTTAACACTCGGTCAGTTTGCGCTGCACCTTTTTTTTTTACACATAGACAGCATTTCCTGAACCAGCATGGCAACTGGATACGGGATTGCCTCAAATCCTCGGCAAGGTCTGCTGCTCAGAAATTCCACCCTAAACCCAGCCAGGTCTTCTGTCACAGAATATTATTAGTTCCCTCTAAAAGGCCCTGAGAGTAACTAAGTACTTTTGGTTTTTTAAAACCCAAACTTATCTCAAATGGGAGGGAGAAAAAGTGATGGGAGGCTTATTTCTGGTGAGAAGATGCAGACTGAGCACAGGACGTTCTTCTCCGGTGTTCTTATAATATGTGACACATCTGCAGGTCTGAAAAGAAACCCTCCTCCCGTTATACCTGGCTCAGGATTACTAACATAAGAAACCACTTTTTTGCTTCAGAGTGGATGTCATGTCACATCATAGATTTCCAACAGTCCCTCTGCAAGCTACAACCTTCTGAGAGGGACCCTAAAAAACAGGTTTCATGCAACCAGCGCTCTGCAAACGGGTGCTTGGGGCACATACCTGGAGGGAAGGAAGGAAGAGCCGAGGTTTACGTGGCTCTCCCAGTGCAGCAAAAGGGGATTCCCATGCAGTAGGTGGGCATCCTACTCACCGGGGTGTGGCATACAGGCAGCATCGAGTCCCTGCTTCCCTATCCTATGCACACTTCCAAAGACCTCTGTGACTCTGGCCCCTTTCCCCTCAAATCATCCTTTTACTTTCCTGGAAAAGAAGTCTTCAAGTAGTCCCAGGTGAAACAGATTACTCGGGCTGAAAGAAATATTTTATTTGATCTGCTTTTTTTAAAGATTTATTGGTTTTCTGAAACTCCCAGCAAACCAAAAAAAGCAGATTATTTCAAGAGTGGTTTAAGCATGTGGTTAATTTCTGGTTTCTAAAGGTACTTTCTACAATACTTGGAGGTAAATGCATGCCCAAGTGCTTCATTGAATAAAATCCCTCTGTTCTTCGAATGCAGGGAACAGACAACCATGAAGGCACAGTATCACGGAGACGCGTGAAAGGATCTCTTCTTGGGCTTCAGTTTAGAGCAGCCTTTCAGAGCTTCATTTCTAAACCCAGACAAATCTCTGGAAGTTGTTCTGACACGTATTATAACAATAAATAATCACATGGGATTTTATTACACCATCAGAACTCTCTTTGCATGGGATACCAGTGGATCTGGATGAAGCCAATTCTAATTACAGATAAAAGGTTTGATGCATGAAAAGAAGCTGGTATTTACACCCAATTATCTGAGGGAGGAGAGATAGGGATGCGCTTCCTTTCATCATTTTCATTAAATTTCTTTTGAAATTAAAAGACTCCTTAAGTTTCTGAAGATGCAACAGTCTTTTCAACTTGCCGTCAGTGAGATACAGGTTGTTTTCCACAATGCATTGCGTAAGTTCAGACACCAGGATCTCTCCCCCATCCCCCGACCCCAGTAGAGCATTGCATGGTGCTCGTTCACCCACTTGCTTCCTTAACATCCCTTTGCTGAAGTTTAATCTCCTGGATTTGCATTTCATGTATTTCAGGTCTGAGGCCAGGCACCTTGTATTTGTAAACTGCCTCTGCCTTCGCATCACCTGAAGTAAATCACTTTGAATGAAGGAAACCTCCATGCCTTTGGGCTCGGTCACAATGGGTTCAGCAGCCCGGGGGTCATTAGGGAGGGGTATCGCAGGACTATTGCATGCTAACAGAGGGCAGATGGACCTACAAATGCCATTTTACCCCAGAGGACCCTCTGAGGGAACAGAGAGATGGGACGTGAAGTTGCCTGGTGGATGTGTTATCCCAAAGAAAGCAGCTCTCAGGGATGGGGGAGAGCAGGACCTTATCACCTCCACGTGCTGTTTGCCGTCCAGAAGACCTGGTCTTTGCTACCCTTCTCCTCCCTCCCTCCCGGGTGCTCTGAGCCCAGCCTCTTTTCTTGATCTCAGAATAGGTCGCTTACTTCTTCTCCTCTTCGTTTCTCCATCTGCAAATTGGGCATGATGCTCTTAAAGCTCCCTGAAATCCTCTGCAGGGAGGTGCCACAGAAGTGGAAAGTATTAGCTATCAGTATCCTTGTTAATATTCTGCTCGACTCTGAGTGAAGTCACATAATCCTGTGTTTGGGTCATCACTGTTTGTTGCTATGGAAATGTGTGTTATCAGATATTACAAATTCAGTACCTGAGGAGGGGGAAAATCCTTTGTTTGAAGAGGCACTTGTGTCGGTGGCACGAAACTTTGCCAGAAAGAAGAAAATTCACCTATTTGTATTTCGTTCTCTGAAATTTGCTGGAATGAGTCAATACGAGCTCCCCCCGCTCACCCCCCGAAAGCCAGTATCTCTTACTCAATGCACTATTCCAAAATGACTGCACATGCTGGGTGAATTTCCTGCAGTCATATGTGAATGCATCTGGTAGGATCATTAACACCAGAGCAGAAGACAAATGCAAAGTATGTGCTTGACCATATGGGTGAACGTGAGCTGCTTAAGAGTGTGCACCGTAATGGAGATGGAAAGTCTTACGAGAGACGATCAGTATCCCCCCATCTCTTTGGTAAGGGATTAAGGCAGTTGGTCTTGCAGGAGTATTCATAGAGCGTAAGGCCAAAGGGGACGGTTAGGTCACCTAGACTGACCTCCTGCATGTTACAGGTCATGGTATTTCATCCAGTGACCCCGGAGCTGAGCCCTGTAACTTGCGTTGAGGCTACAGTAAAGCTTCCAGTCAGACCAAAGAGGCAGATGCTAACAACTCCCTGCCCACTTTGTTCCAGTGAATAAGGACTCTCACCAGTAAGGCACAACTGGTAAGTTGGGTGGGTGCAGATCGAGCTTGCTGCAGTGGGGTCAAACCCAGGAATGGATGTGCTGGCCCAGTGCAGCTTCCAGATCCGAGCTGGTGGGGTTACATCACCCTGCGCCTCAGTCCCTCCTGGCTCCAAACCTCTGCACGAATATACCTTTTCCCTGGGAATGTGCTTACTCACCAAGTGACCACACAGTCTTCCTCGAGTGAAACAGAACAGGCTTTTTGGGCAGCTTGCTGCTCAGTTCTATGGTTCTCTATTGCACCTGTGCAAAATCTGATGATATTTTTTAAATCTAGAGATGCCCAACACATGTAGGTGCTCACCGTTGCTCCTGTGCATTGACTCTACAGATATAAAAATCCCCTTTGGGTATATATTCAGCATCACTCTGATTTCTAGACCTTACTGTCAGGTTCCCTGAACAAAGGCTGCTGTAAGAGAAAACATGGTTCAGGTTTTGATAATGTCTCTGTTTGAGGTATTTCGTGGCCACACTCTTATCTCACGCTTTAAGATGAAACACAAGCCACACCTTTATTTCCCTTTGGATCTCTGTATTGAGTGCATTCCTCATCCTTTACCAGTTTCTCACTGGGATTTTCCTCCCTGCTTCATAGAAAGATGATTTCAGACTGAAAGCAGGGAGAAAGGTGCCCAAGACCAAGTGGCCAGCTTGACTTTTCTTAATTAAGGTCTTTATTTTCAGCTATTCAGGCAGGTGGTAAAAGCTCGGTAATACTTGGGGGGATGCAGCCACTGGTAGGCAGGGCCGATAAGAGCTGTTGCCTGATCATCATGCATATACTATTTTTAGTAGGCAAACACCTGCACCCAGCACTAACAGAAGGCTCTTGCAGTGAGAAATAGCCAACTCATGAAAATATGTATATGTGTTTTTATGTATGTATATATGTGTGCATGTATATATATACACACACACGCATGTGTACCTATACATATGCGCATATATATTTGCCAAGATTTTTTTTCTGTGACAAATATTTAGTCCATTTAAACTAAATTTTCCATATTTAATGGGAAGTTCTAGTGAAACACTTTACTCTTCCTAAAGGAAGGAATATATGTTGCAGGGTAATTGTATATTGTGCTCTATAAATTCCCTGTCTGCTAAGAAAGATGATACAGCTTTTATTTTGTACAAGTTTCAGGTTTACAACTCCGACAGTAAAGATCAGGCTGGGAATCTGAACAGCAGCTTACTATTCCTACACCTCTACTACCATGGGGATTTTTGCCACCAGAACTGAAACCACCAATTACAGGACTGAGTCACGAAACGAGACAGGATATACTTTGCTTTTCCATCCAAATCAGCAGAACCTGCAAAGCTCTTGGTACTTGTAATTAATATTAACACTCTCCAAGACACATTTAAAAATCAAGAAGACATCCAGAAGTGCCTAAGGTGTTGCTCATCAGGAGCAGAAATGGTGAATTTAGATCTTGTTTGTAGGAAGCCATTTTTGGACACTTTCCGTTGCCAGGTCCATGCTATTACAAATCACTCCAGTGCCTGGGACGTTGTCACCTCCTCTCACAGACTGCCAATGTTCAGAACAGGTATTGCAGATACTCTTAGGAAAAATGCTGGTGTGAAAAACCAGTATCATCTGTTCTCCCATGTGTGATGGGAGAATGCAGGTGCTACACGTTTTCCAGCTTGACAAGTCATTCTTCATGGACCTCAGCTCTTCTCTTTGCTGAAGCACAGACCACAATTCTGACCTTGCAGGATGGTTTAGCAAGAATTACACAGACTTAATTGTTAGGGCTGTTGCAGGTAAAAACCCCAAATAGACATATAATAACACAAAACAGAGTGCCATATAATTTTAGAAAAATTTAATACGTCCAAATTCTGTATGTGATAGCCACAATACACGCCACTCCTTAGTAAAACTCTACTTAATTTTTAAAAAGTTACGTTTTTGTAGCTTTGTTTGATGTAGTTTCTCTAGTCAGGATTCGCAAACTTGTTTGTATCATTCTTTTTCCCTCCAGGTCAACTTTTGATCATTTTGGCCACTTGCAACAAACATTTGGCAGAAGGGGAGGGCTTTCAGGTATGCTACACTCCTAATATTTTTGTGAATACTTGTCTCTGCTTTAAGGAGAGAGAAACCTCATTAGCTTGCAGGGAAAAGCTGAAAAATGACCTCAACCACAGCAGGCACAAAGAGTGTCTACAGAAGATGCTGTGATGGCCCAGCCACAGCCACATCTCATGTTTTATTAGACACCGGAGTCTCCCATCACAAGCCACACAGCCCTGGGCAGCTCTGCTTTGCCTCTTTGGCTGGTCTTGGAGCTACTTGTTTTAAAACCTCGCTGGGTACGCATCAGATGCCAACATGAGAAACTCAGCCCACAGCCCACGATTTATGAACCACGTCAGCAAGACACACTTCTTCACTTACACATCTCTCTGCTGAACTCCAGCCAGTTTGAGCCAAACGCACCGTTTCTGCAGATCCGTCCTGACACTGCTGAGCTTTAGCATCAGTCATCTCCCATCTCGATTTCTGCAAACGCCTTGATGGCAGCGAGTGCCAAGGACCGAGCAGAATACGCCAAGGGATTGCCATGCACTGGAGAGCAAAGACCCTGGGTGCTGCCAGCTGCGCTGCAGGCTGTTGCTAAATGCTGCGCTGCCCATGGGTAAGCAGTTTACTCAATCAGTCGTTGATTAGGACATCTCTAGGGTACATTCAAAGGGTTATAGGTGTTAGGACACAACAACAGACACAGTTTTTAGTTCTGGGCTGGACTGGGCAGGAAGCACTTGGGTCTGGTTCAGTAGAACTGACTAGTAAAACCTGTACCCACAAAGCACCATTATCTGACCCCTTTTTGGGGAGCTGTCCTGTGTGGCTGCGACATAGCAGACCTCTTCTCCTGCCCCAGCTTCCTAGAAATCCTGCCCTGGCATTGCCCCATGGCTAATTGCCATTTCCCTTGGGGCTATGTACCTCAATATTTGCTGGCTTGTCTTCTCCATGCAGTGGAGGAGATGCCTACAGCACATGCTGGTTACCTGCCCCACATATTGCTGGATGTTTCTCACCTTCTCCTGACTGTGTGACTTTGGGGCTGCCCTCTGCTTGTATACAGGCACGTGGGGATTTTTCCAGCAAAAAATACATGCCCTTTCCCTGCTCTTGTGCTCCCTTTCATTGGATTTAAATGGTGCCAGGTAAAGCTTAAGGGTTTTAACTGAGCAAAACAAAAACGATGGTGAAATGAAGCCATGGATATACAAGGTAAGACCAATTGTGTGTTTGCTACAGATACCTGAGGGCAAACTTTTGCGTTTTATTCACCTTGGCTGCTCCAGGATGCCTCTCAGCTCACACACATTTCAGCCTGGGCCTTTATGGCAGCACTGAATGATGACTCTCAGTTGCTAGTGACATTTTCCCTCTCTCTTAGTCCACTCAGTTTTCACCCTCCGGTTCCAGCCACCGTTTCCTGGCTTATTTTCCACTTGGAAGCAGTTCTCCACCTCCCCCAGCCATGTCTGCCTGACGCGTCCCTGCTCCTTCCACTCCCTCCAGCTCAAAACCTCAGCCCTTTCTCCCACATCCCGCAAAAGCTGCGTCCTCCTCTCTGTCGGGACAAACTCCTTTCCCAGCCCTCTCCTCCGCATCCACATCAGCAGCACACTCTCCGAGCCTCTTCCTTCCGTGCTCCTTTCTTAGGCTGGGCTCCCTTCTCCAGCTCCCCCTCGCCACCTCCCCTGCTCTCTGGGAAAAACCAGCGCTTGCCCTGCCTCCAGCCTTGGGACGCCGACTTCCTCCACCGCGAGCAGCCGCAGCGGCTTCCTCTGACCGCGGCTGTCCCAGACACTCTGGCTCCGCGGCACACCCTCCACGTGCACAAAAACACCACATCAGGGCTTTGCTTTCTTCTTCAAAAATTCAGCTCAGCCCGAGCAGCTGCACCATTGAGGAAGCACCTGTAATGTGTGCCGGCCACTGTGCCACCGCCAACACGGACAGCCCGACTGGCTCCACCAGCCGTCATGATCCACCACCACAGGTGCCACTGGGGACCACAGCATTTGCTCATGCCCTTATGCATCCGTGTGTCCTGTAGGGCCATCCTGACAGAGGATGATTTTTTGCAAACCATATCTGTTGTTTTGCTACAATGCAGATACCCTGTGGTTTGCAGAGGGCACCAAAATTTTAAGTGGATCCATAGAAAAGCACTCTGCTTGGGTGGAAGTTTGCACAAGAGATGGAATATTCAGCTGGAGTTAGTGCCCACGGACAAGCTTGGCCCAAGGGGCCGCAGGGAACGGGCAGGGAGAGATGGAGGTGCATCTCTCCCGGGGGAGCCCTGTTTGCTCCGCTGCCTTCCCAGGTGCCGTGACTCACCCTCCCAGAGTGTCAGCTTGTGTAACGGAGGGCGAATCCCTCCCTGTGAGCGGCTCCTGTCGGAGCTTGCTTGAAGGTAGGCTGCTCTGCGTGTGCAGCCTCCCTGGGCAAAGCTGTCAGGGATGGGGACGGGACCTGGCTGTCCCTGTGCAACCCTGCCATTGCCACACAGATGTGGGGCCGCTGATAGGAGTGAAGCCTGGACCATTCCCAACGGCTCTGTGCAGATGCCCACATGATTGCTGGGAAATGGATAACCCAGCTCTTAGCACAGTTCTTGCCTTTGATGCTGCCAGCTCTTAGCCAGCTGTCTGTTTTCAGGTCTCATGAACTCAGCAGGCTTGGAACAAGCTGCAGCTTGGCAGAGACATCCAAAGAAAATCCAGATGTTGCAGGAAGTGCTGTCAGGCTGGGTCAACCTAGGACTAATTCAGTGCTAGTAGGGGCCACGGTGCTGCTGGCCTCCAGCCTCCCAAATAGAAAGCTACTTTTAATGTCCTGGTGGCATGTGGCCACTAGAACCACCATGGTCTCCCATTCCCAGATGCTGGAGTCTGAGTGTCATTGGCCAAGCCCAGTTTTAACTTACTTAATTTTCTGCTGCAATTTAAGTCAGAGAAGTTTTGTTGATTTCCTCCTTTCTAGGCAATGGTTGTGTAACACTCCTGGCTTGGGCTAGCTGCTGTGTTCCAGTCCAGAGCAGCTGTGTTGCAGCGGCGGATTTTGGTGATCCATATTACTTAGATATAGTGTTTGTCATCTGTCTGGACACCCTTCAGTCTGAGGGGAACTCTCTGATGATAATGACTTAAACGCCTTGACCTCGTTTGGGAATTTTACTTGGGAACATGTGCAGAACTTGGCTAGCGAGGGGTAGGGATAGTCAGCCTGTTCTTTACGTTTCTGTTCGCTTAAAGTACGTATGCTCTGACAAATGCTGTCTGGAAAGCCTGGCACAGCTGCAAGCTCTCCATCTCAAGCAAACCCCGGGTCTACCTCCAGGATGGCAGACTGCTTTGGGAAGCAGTGCCAACGACATCATGAGATGCTCTCTATGCAGTGGGGTGACAAGAAAAGTCTAGTTCTTTCGCAGAGGGATGGAAGGTGGAGTGACGTGCAATCAGGAGAGCCACCTTGCATCTGTTACAAGAATGGCTTGTGCCAGGGCAGCAAGAGAACATGAAGACACTGGAGGGTGCAAAGGGGGATCAGTGAAGTGAGGCTGCAGGTGGGAAATGAGCTCTGTGGACTAAGAACTAGGATGCTTTTTGCTTGTCAGACAGCAGGTTGAGAAATGACTTGATCACTGCGAGTGGGTGATTCCACCTGGAAGAGATCTGACAGAGGGGCACTGGAGAGGCTTTTCAGTCTTACTAGTGAAGGTGCAACACGATCAAACAACATGAAGCCTGGTAAACCCAGCCTTGCAGTAAGGAGTCCACTGACATCTCAACTTCCCACTTTGTTGTAGCAAGAAAGGATGTTTTTCTGTGTGATGTGCTTTGATCCAGCTACTGGGAATACTCCAGTGAAGTGAGTATGTACAATAGGGCAAGATTGCATGGTGTGGGGGGTACTCTTCCCTCTGAATCCGACTCCTGTTCTCCCTCTTCCTGGACATTATAGAGAAGGCGGCCAACTGCAGTTGTCCTCAATGTCGTTATCGCATATGTGGCTCTGTCTTCAGAATATGACAGTAATACAAGCTCGTGGCTCCTACAGAAGTAGATGCATTCTAAGAGGATACTTTTTGTTCATTTACCACCTTCCTCTGAAGGCTCAGGCTGCTTCCAGTTCCCAATATGACAGCAAAAGGGACAGACCTGCAGATTAAAGTGTTCCTGAAAATACTCTTCTGTCTAGCTGATATCTGGCTGATCGGCGTCGCCGGCATACCTCATATGTTCTGAGAGGGTACACACAGATGGGTTTCTCCAGAGACAGAAACAGTAGGAAATGCGTGTACATCTGCAGAGGGTTGGGTGATTCAGCTGGGAGTTCCCAGAAGCGGCCAGTGAAAGGATGCAGCGCTTACTGGAAGTGCTCAGGTGTCATTTCCCCAGGAGAGAGCGTTAGCGTAGGCGGTCGAGCTGGCAGGTCGCACTCAGTCACACTCACCAAACCAGGGCGCAGGGAGAGAGGATTGTGTTTTAGCAGTTCTCTCTTGTGGACTCGGTTTGAGTAACCTGTCCCCCAGGGGTGTTGGACTTCATAGCATGTATGGAAGGCAAGCAGGGGCATTTGCCAGCAGCTGAGGGCTACAGGGAAAGGGTTCTGGCAAAGGAAAAAGAATAGAATAGAATAGAATAGAATAGAACAGAACAGAACAGAATATTTCAGTTGGAAGGGACCCACAACCATCATCTGGTCCAACTGCCTGACCACTTCAGGGCTGGCCAAAATTTAAAGCATGTTATTAAGGGCATTGTCCAAGTGCCTCTTAAATATTGTCAGGCTCGGGGCATCGACCACCTCTCTAGGAAGCCTGTTGAGTGTTTGTCCACCCTCTTGGTAAGGAAATGTTTCCTAATGCCAAGTCTGAACCTCCCCGGCGCAGTTTTGAACCATTCCCATGCATCTTATCACTGGATACCAGGGAGAAGAGCTCAGCACCTCCGTCTCCACGTCTCCTCCTCAGGAAGCTGTAGAGAGCAATGAGGTCACCCCTCAGCCTCCTTTTCTCCAAACCAGACAAGTCCAAAGTCCTTAGCCGCTCCTCACAGGACATTTCTTCCAACCCTTTCACCAGCTTTGTTGCCCTTCTCTGGACACATTCAAGTACCTTAATTTCCTTCTTAAATTGTGGGGTCCAGAACTGCACATTGAGTACTCAAAGTGAGGCCGCACCAACGCTAAATACAGTGGGATAATCACCTCTACTGATTGATGAATTGCTTGTTGGAGAGATGCTAAGGTGCTGCCATTCCCTCACTCTTGTAAGATGAGGGCACTACAGAGGGACATCATCTCTGAAAGATCTGGTGGGAATGTGTGTTCATATACATACGTGACAGCAAAACCCCTTCTGAGACTTTATAGTATGTAGCAGCAAGAAAAGGCCATATAAATGAGGACACAAAAAGCATTTATTGTCTAGGACTCCTAGATTTACTGCCTGATAATTGATTTTCTTATGAGCTATTTATAGTATTCAAATGGCACGCACAAGTTTTTCTGTGCATCAGGCCTTTCATTGAGAAATGACTTCTGTTCATTTTGCACGTTATTTGGGAATTATTAACAGTTACTAACGAGGATGTTATACACTGTCACTCTGAACTTCTATTCAGTATACCACTGGCAGATCCTGGTCAGAAGTGTCGTGCAATATCCTTGAGCAATAAGTGGAAGTGCAACAAGAAAAGTGGTGCAACAGTTATACATGGCAGTGTTGCCACATCTCCTTCTGACTCTTGACTCTAACTTGCTGAGTGACAAAGTGATTACTGTGTTTGAGGTTCAAAACTGTTTTTTCCTCAGATCAGAGAGCAAGGGCCTAGATTCTTTTTGCCTTCTTCTACAGTAGTGGGTTGCTGGTTGCCTGCTGGGATCACGGAGGCACAGCTCCCCTAAGCCCTTCTCTGCCACTGACGAGGCATCAGACAACCACAGGATCGCTCTATCCTGTTCCTAGACTTTTGACTGAGACCCTATAGTTTTGAGAGGACCAAGATATTTTGCCTGACCAAGTCACCAGACCCAGTACTCGGGTGAAATCTGATGGTCTGTGATTGCCAAGCCAGGTAAGACAAACTAATGACCCGTTCTGACTTACAGCTGCATCACGTGTTGGGTCTGTGTCACTGTGTGTGTGCAGTGCCCCATGGGGCCTGGAGCATGGTCACTTTTGGGGTGCTTGGAGAGGCACCCGGGGCTGGGCCGCTCAGAGGTGGGGAGGCTGCGGGAAGGCTCCTCACAAGGGGAAGGTGCTGGGCGCAGCTGGAGCGAGTGCCCCGATGTGCCTGCCGGAGGGCTCCCGAGAGCCTGAGGATGCTGTGCTTTGACATCTCTCCCCTGAGGTTTCCCCTGAGCGAGCGTGACCGGGTTTCAGAGCTTTTCTCAAACTGCTTGAGTGCTCACGTATCGGCAGGGTGTGCGATGTACTCTCTCCATGTCTAACTCCTACCGACATCTGCAGCGGTTTTTACGCATTTCCTTTTGCTAATGCTGCCTCCCCCTTCTGTCTCCTCTACCCCCCTGCAACCGTGGACCTGTCCCCACTGCCCAGCTCCTGCAATGGGCTCCAGCTGAGCCGGTTTGGGAGGGGAAGCAGCCCCCCCCCGGGCAGCTCTGGGTGTTCGGTAGCTCCTGTCTCAGACATTAGTGTGACTGCTGATGTGTATCTGTCACAGAGCACCGCTCACAAGGGAAACTTCTCACGTGTTCTCCTTGGCTCCTCTCTATTCCCAGTCACAGCAATTACGTGGCTGCTTTTTGGCCTTCATTTGTCCTAAGCTGTTGTGCCTCAAGTGAGCGCTTATTAGCGCTTCCTCCTCTGAAAAGGAGTGACTGCAAAATCAGCCAAGGGTCATTTCCCTTCCCTTGAGACCTGGAGATGTCCTGGCTTTTAAATCAGGTTCCATAAATTTTAAGCCTTAGCATCTCATGTGTTTTGCCTAGAGAGGGGTGGAGGTCCCCCTGGAGAGAGTGAGGAAAAGAAACTCCTTCTGATATGACAGTACGTTGCTTGGGCAAGTGTTTTTAAGGCATCTGAGAAAAACGACAGCACAAATCAGTGAAAAAAGCAATCATTAATATACCAACTGTGTGAAATCAATCAGAAGAAGAAGTGGAAGAAGGAAGTGCCTTTCTATTTCTTGCATCATCTTTACTTGCCTATCATCCTGCAGGGTTGGGCATCAGCTGTTGGAGTTGCTAAACATTGGCCAGCAAAAAAATGCTGCCAGTAAATAAAATGCTGTTGTTGAAAATCAACACAAATAGACTGTTCTATGTGTGATGAATGTAAATTTTTAGACTGAAAGTACTCTTGATATCTGCAATGCTCACTATGAGCTGGGAAACAAGAATTTGGTCTAATGTCAGAAGCTTGAAACTTCTACAAGTTCATAAAAATCCCAAATTTGCCAGCACATAAACTGCCTTCTCAGCACTACCCACAGGTTTCTCTAACCATGCTGAGTCTTTCTGCAAGAGATTCCAGTGGGAAAAGCCATTGGAGAACAAGTGGCCCCTAACAAGTGATATCAGGAGTACGTGTTAGAGTGGCGATGTGGCAGGGGGGTCATGAACTGCAATGGCTGACTGGTTTCAGTGGTGAGCATGATATTTGTACCTCAGCATGTTCTGGTCCTTTGATGGAGTACCCCTCTGACGCCTGTATTTACACCCTGAGAGCAGAAACAAGGGCTGCATCAGGGAGCTCCCCTCTGCCCCTTCTCTTTCAGGGTGAGGGTCAGTATGGGTAGCGGGAGGTACGTGCCTCAGGGCAAACGCCCTCATCGAGGCAGCACACCTGGCCCAGAAACAACCAGAGTTCCTGTCCCAGGCTCAGCACTGTTTCTTGGTTAAAGTCACTAGGTTCCCCATGTCCCCTCACTAACAAGTCCCACGGGTAGTAGTACTAGCTTTACTTTTCCCCATCAAGCCCATGCCTTCTCTTGGGCCTCAGTTTTAATTTCTTTTCTACAGACACAATGGTGATGTTGTTATAAGTTGCATATTCAGGAGGGCTCATGGCCCAAAGAAGTCAAACTTTTCTAAATCTGTGAGCTGCTTAGTGAGATTTTCACACAGCCCAGATACAACCCACCTCCCTCAGAGAAGCTGCTCATGGGTAGGAGACAAATGTGTGCCCAGGGCTCTTTCACCCCACCCCAGGAGTGGCTGTCCTGCATGGCCGTGGCAGGACAGTAGCCTGATGGTTTCATCCTCAGGTAGGGATTAGACCACCAACACCTCATCCACCAGTGTAACCCCCAAGGTGGGTACGTGGGATGGTCCTAGCATAGGAGCCACACCTGAACGCAAGCTGTGTGTGGCATACAAGCCCACTTCTGCCTGAAAATCTAAGCATTGCTCAGGGTATGGAGCAACCTACGTACGGAGGAAACCTGTTGTCGTCTTCTCTGGCAACTGACAGGGCTACGGGTGAGGGTGTGCCACAGAGAGAGGGAGAAGGCAGGGAATGAGAAGAATATTATTTCTTGATTTCTATGCTGCAATTAAGAAAGGGTTGTGTTTTTCATTTTCACGTGCCTCAACTCCCACCAGCTGCATGCACCCACCCACAGCATGTGTGCCGTGTTTTTATTACGGCTGTAGCCTCAGGTAGCGTGGAATCGGGGCCAAGCATACATTAGTAAAATTAGAAGAAATATCATCTGACGGGTCCGGACGGTGCTGTGGGCAGAGCATATTTGGCAAGACTCTGCTTCCTTCGCAATCCAGCCCAGAGACATTCCCTGATCCTATCTGAACAGGGACTGAACTTGCAAAACGAGTCCCAGCTTGTGAGCTGTGAGTCAGGGATGTCTTAAACACTGCCTCAGCATCCAACACCAACAAGCTCTTTTTATCTTGTTCATCCTGCTTAAATAAATGCAGCAAGCCCTCATGTTAATAGAGCAGCCTTGAGGGCTGCAAGGCATAGGTCTAGTTTTTTCACACCCTCCAGCATTTCTCCCTTTGTATTTGGCCATTTTTGAGCCATTATTCTCCTCTTCTCTGGCTCAGCTAATGGGACTCTTGACTGCACTGCTCACAGACAGTGGTCTGAAACCTGCATCTGCTCCATATGGCTATGTTCATGTTCCTCACCGGTGGGCCATAAGGATACACTCACTTCAATGAGTTTCTCTATGAAGCAGCCTTTGAAGGATGTGTGTCTGTGCTTAAAAGCAAGTATACCTTCCAACTTCTTTCCAGAACCATCCTATTAAAGAGAGCCTCCTTCACAACTCGAGAGATTTCATAAATTGTCTGTCAAGACGGGCAGGAGTCTGTGGAACACCCTGCGGCACCCTTCCATCATATCTGAGAAAGCCTAATTAGAGATGTTGTGTTTGGGAACCATTTGCTGAAAAATGGTGATGAAAAATGTCAGATCAGAGGAAGACATGATTTATACTGCTCTCTTCCAGAAAATCCTACCTGGTAATGGTATTGCAATGGCTCAAGCTATCCTTGCCCAAGTTTCAGTGAGAAAGTGCAGATGTAAAGGCAGTAAGGAACAATGACTGCAAAGGGGCATTTACCTTGTTACTAGAAGACGGAAAAAGAAAACATTATTTACCTGTGAAGCAAAGGAATTCAAGGCAGAAGTTTGTAGTGACAGAGAGTAGAAAGCATAATGTTTTGTTCAAATACAGAGCAATACAGACAAAAGGCTGATACAAAGGGACTACGCGGGATGTGTCTGATGTTTTCATAGCCTTGATTTATCTTACTTCAAAAATGGGCAAGTCACAGAGAATAAATGAGTCCTGGATGGTAATAAACAGTACTATATGGGAGACAGAGGGTTGTGCTCCCACGTACCACGGATGTACCAAGATTTACCTTACTCTCATGTACCAAGAAAGACACGTTCAAATCTAAATTTCTAAGAAGGTAAGAGAAGGATCAGATTGGAAGAGAAAATAAAGGCAGCTTGAAACTGGCTTTTATCTTACATATATTCTGCTCCTCTTCCACAATACAGTGCAATGCAGTCTTCATGCCCCTTTTCTCACCTTCCTTTCATTTTGCAGTATCACTCATTGCGCTTTACATGTCAGTACTGCCCACTATCAGCACAACACACATTCCTTTAACAAACACCACCATTCCCCTCTCATGGGCTTAGGATGAATTATTTCAGAGATATCATTCAAGGGCCTTAAATATATTGGCTTTAGAGCTATTTTTACTTGCAAGTGCTTGAGCCAGACCTTTGATGTTTCATTTGGGTTCAGGGCAAAATAAAGAACACATTAAAATAAGCAAGAGATGGTGGTTTTGTTCTAAGTGTTACCAGAAGCCAGGGTGAGACCCAGAAGAGGAAGGGAAGGGGATTGCCAAAGATTTCTGTTGGATACTTACTCTCTCCAGGGTTTGTAAATCTGTCCTGTAACACTCTTAATCCCTCCTCCTGCAGGGGAGTACGGTATCACTGAAATCTTCATGATCTCCTGCAAACAGAGGTTTTAATGCAACCCTTTGTTTATTGTCTCTGCAATTCTTTCATTTTTCAGGAGAAAAAAGGGGTCATTACTTCTCTGGAGCCTGAAGGCTCAGGGAAGTTATCCAGTGTCCTATCCCGCTCTGCCTCCCATCCAGCATTTTGACAGGCATGGACTAGTCCATATCCAGACACCACCTCACTGGACGTGCCAAAGGAATGGAGTGCTGGAGACCATGCACGACAATTTTCCAAAGTCAGTGTGAAGGGAAGGCAACCCCACCTGCCAGGCTTGAAGTCGATGCCCGTATGGCACTGAAAGCAGCCTCTGGAGAGGTCTGAAGGCCATCCGAGCTGTCTGCTGCCCAAGAGTCTCCTCGCTGATGTTGTGCACAGGGCCTGGGGGCTCCCCGTGTCTTTGCCAGGACCCCGAGTGTTGGGGCTGAAAAGGCTCGTGTGCCCCTCCGTGGCACTCCATGGCTACGGTCCGAGCATGTGCCATGCAGGAGGGAGGCAAACCTGGTCCTGAGAGCAGCCTTGGGAATACCCTTAGCCAACAGTATCAATGTCATCAAAGGTGGCAGGGTTCAGGAGGCTGAACTGATCTGCTCCTGCCTCCCCACCCATGCAGGAGCTGAGGAAAGTCAGAAGTGCAGAGCAGCTCCAGCGTAGTGCTTTTGGCGAGTCTGACCTAAGACAGGAGCCTAGCGCCACCTAAAAGCAAGAAGTAAGGAGTCTGTCCCCCTCCATCCTTGGTACAGGGAATGATTCACATCCAAACTGAAGCCATCCTGGGAGCATGCCCTGGTAGGTGTGCTGCCTACCTGCTGTTTCATCTAATGAATTTTACTTACTTACCTTTTACTACATCTTTCAGCATATGCGTAGACCCATCATTGTCTGTAGCTATTTCAAGGAGACTAGATATTAGAGATGATATAAACCTGTTGTGTCTAACATGCATGTGTAGAAAGGAGAATATTTTTTTTTTTTAAAGGAAAAGGAAATCCTATAGAAGTCATTTTAAAGGAAAAATATTCTGGGAAGAATATGGGAGAACAGGAAGAAAAGGTGGGAGAAAAATGAAAGCAAGTCACATACAAGTAAGCAGGGGAAAGGCACAGTACAGCAAGATGGTGTTGATGCTAAAATGGGAGGAGTTTTGAATGTTATTGAACGGAGAAATTACCCTGTGGCACCTACAGAGATTAGCAATTTGGCCAGGAAATAACATAATGAAACTGGAATAATACAGACTACCAGCACTCAGGAAAAAATATCCCCAAAGGACACTCAGAAGCAGCCCCGTAAGGAAAGGCTGGGAGGTGATAGAGGAGGACAATCTACATGTAACTTTTGGCAGCCAGCTTGCATTGCAAAAGACCCATGCCATTCTCAGTGGGCATCGCACTAACCGGCCTGGCTTAGGTACAGCTGGAAGGTTGCAGTTCATTTCTTGGCATCCCAATGCCAAACACTGTAAAATCAGAGGCCTCAAAGAAAAGTAGAGACACGATCAGATCATTTGGTGTGGGTTTGATTTATGAAGATTAAGTGATGCTTAGATATAAGCTGGCAAAGAGATAAGAAAATAGCAGACATGAGTCTACAAGTATCTGAAGGATGTAGGCAGGGTCACATAAATGTGCTTGGAGAGAGAGAAAATAGGACGTGATAGGAAGGGAAAATTCCCTACCAGTATCGAGTAGACAACTTGGATATAGGGTCTTAGACTAAAAGAAAATTCTCTTGCATGGGACCTTTCAAATAGCAGAAAATGTTCTGCAGATGCAGCCTTGCTTGGATAGGGCAAAAGATAGTATTTGCAGCTCAGACTTTTAAGACTCAATGCTTCTTGATGAAAGGTGAATTTTAAAAGTGAGTTCATTTCTGCCATGGATACAGTGAGCTGAAAAAATCATCACCTATTCCAGTTTTCTAAATTTCCTTTAAAAACATTATGTGCAATGAGCAATCAAAGGAAAGCCAAGAAGCTGAGAGCTAAAAGTTAGCAAAATCATTAAAGAAACAGCAAAGAAATATTGAGAGTACAATGCATTTAAATCGGCACAGAGGGCCAGATGGTACATACCCGAGGGTATTAAAGGAATTAGCTGAAAAACTCTTAGGCCCATTATCCATTATATGCAAGTGTTCCTGAAGAACTGAGGAAGCCCTGATGACTGGCAGAGGGAAAACATCGTGCTTCTTTTCCAAAAGGGGAATTACAGATCAATTAACATCCTTTCCAGGTGAAACTTGGTCTCTAATAATCAGAAACTACTAGTAGCTGTTCTGCAGGAAGAACAAAACAGAAATGTGTTACACACAAAACCAGGTCACATTAAGAGACACAGTTGCATCTAAGTGATAGACTCTACAGCCAGATTATATTCACAGTGTTGATGGGAGGAGGAAAACCACAGGGTGTGTGTGTTGGGTGGGGAGAGTGAAGAATAAGCAGCTGCTTATCCATCATGTGGGATGGAGCATACACCATAGTGGGCCATGCTGGTGGGAGGAGGAGAGGGATACAGTCCCTTGAGTCGCTCAGTAAATTTGCCCTTAAGGGTTTCACTCATTGACAAGACAACTGGTTGTACAGAGAGCTCTCCTGCAGAGAGCTCCTTGATTTCAGTAATTTTATTCAGAGTCTTCAGACATAATATTCCTGTAGATCCTGATCCATCCCTAAAGGATTCCATGCAGACACAGTTGACTCTAACAGTGGTTGGACTGGACCCAAAGGAGAACAAGAAAGATGTAGGGTGGATACAGAGAATAACAATGAAAGAGATTAAAATCAGCCCCTACAACAGAAAGTGGAGTATGCTTGTAAATAGTGCCATGTTGGGCTCCTCGGGGACTCCTGCTGTGTTGGACATTATATTCATCTGCAGTAGCATTGAGGAAGGAGAAGAAAAATACATCAATCAAATTCAAAGATAACACCCAGCTGGAGCGTGAATTGCAAATCATTTATTAGAAGCACCATCCTAAAGGGATTTCAATAAATGAAGAGTGGGACATAGTGGGAATAACAAGAAATTGAACAAATCTAAGTGCAGAAACATCCACAGGGTAACAACGCTCGCTGAAGAGAGGTCAAAACAGTAAGCCAGAGGCTGTGGAGAGCAGTAATCCAGAAAAGACTCTTGGATGCAGATGTTGATAGAAAACTACAACTGACAATTCATTAAAAAAACCCAGATCAATCCACTTTTGAAGTGCTAATAGGAACACCACTTGGGGCAGGGCCTACTGAAAAGAGTGCAGGCAAACAGGTAATGATATAGATTAACTGGTATAGACAAGAGGGTGGAAGCAATGACCTATTTACTAGGAAGATCAAAGGAAATAAACACATACAGAGCCTGGAAAAAAAGGGAGG
This sequence comes from Phoenicopterus ruber ruber, assembly GCA_009819775.1. Classification (NCBI taxonomy): domain Eukaryota; kingdom Metazoa; phylum Chordata; class Aves; order Phoenicopteriformes; family Phoenicopteridae; genus Phoenicopterus; species Phoenicopterus ruber. The sequence continues at coordinate 10,243,903 of CM020219.1, forward strand.
CAGCAAGGTATAGTCTGATACAGAGACAAACCTTACCATGAAAGAATGCTACTGAGTGGGAGGGAGAATCAGGGCTCATCAGTTTTAGCAATGGTGGGGCTACACACAGAGGGCCACACTCAGACTGGGAAAGGGGGTAATGATCTGATGACTCGACAAGATCTCGAGCAGGATTGGCTTGGAAAGGTCTCCACTGTTCAGAAGAACAGGGTTTAAAACCACCATACACTTTGGTCCTGTGCTTGGTTCTCCACCTACATGGAGTCACCAGTTGGCTGCCTCTGAGTTCACAGCATGTTTACAGACAAATTTTCAGCAATGTTCCTTGGGCCAGTAGAGACGAAAATGGAAGCAAAATAACAGAGCTTGAATATCGGGAAAAAAGTGTCATGGTGAGCAGAAGGAAAGTATCTGCAGAAGAGGTGGAAAATCCCAGCTGCATGGAGTTAGATCACTCCAGGTGTGCACAGCCATGGATGGGCAAGGCACACGTGTGGTAGGCAAAGAAAAGGACATGAATTATCACATGGAGAAGCCTAGTCCCAGCACAAGGATTGCAGATGTCCTTTGCAGTGGTGTTATTTATCATAGAATCATAGAATCATTCTGGTTGGAAGAGATGTCCAAGATCATCGAGTCCAACTGTTAACCTATCGCTACCAAGTCCACCACTAAATCATATCCCTTAGTGCCACATCTAAATGTCTTTTGAATATCTCCAGGGATGGGGACTCCACCACCTCCCTGGGCAGCCTGTTCCAATGCCTAACAACCCTTTCGGTGAAGAAATGTTTCCAAATATCCAATCTAAACCTCCCCTGGCACAACCTGAAGCCATTTCCTCTTGTCCTGTCATCTGTTACTTGGGAGAAGAGACCGGCCCCCATTTCTCTACAACCTCCTTTCAGGTAGTTGCAGAGAGCAATAAGGTCTCCCCTCAGCCTCCTTTTCTCCAGGCTAAACATCCCCAGTTCCCTCAGCCGCTCCTCATAGGACTTGTGTTCCAGACCCTTCACCAGCCTCGTTCCCCATCTCTGGACACGCTCCAGCACCTCAATGTCTTTCTTGTAGTGAGGGGCCCAAAACTGAACACAGTACTCGAGGTGCAGCCTCACCAGGGCCGAGTACAGGGGGACGATCACTTCCCTACTCCTGCTGGCCACACTATTGCTGATAGAGGCCAGGATGCTGTTTTGCCTTCTTGGCCACCTGGGCACACTGCTGGCTCATATTCAGCCGGCTGTCGACCAACACCCCCAGGTCCTTTTCTGTGGGCGGCTTTCCAGCCACTCCCCCCCAAGCCTGTAGCGTTGCCTGGGGTTGTTGTGACCCAAGTGCAGGACCCGGCACTTGGCCTTGTTGACCCTCATACAATTGGCCTCAACCCATCGATCCAGCCTGTCCAGATCCCTCTGTAGCACCTGCCTGCCCTCCAGCAGATCAACACTCCCACCCAACTTGGTGTCATCTGCAAACTTACTGAGGGTGCACTCAATCCCCTTGTCCAGATCATTGATAAAGATATTGAACAGAACTGGCCCCAATACTGAGCCCTGAGGGACACCACTTGTGACTGGCCGCCAACGGGATTGAACTCCATTCACCACAATTCTTTGGGCCCGGCCATCCAGCCGGTTTCCTACCCAGCACAGAATATGCCCATCCAAGCCATGAGTTGCCAGTTTCTCCAGGAGGTTGCTGTGGCTGTCAAAGGCTTTACTAAAGTCTAGGTACGCAACATCCACAGCCTTTCCCTCATCCACTAAGCGGGTCACCATGTCGTAGAAGGAGATCAGGTTGGTCAGGCAGGACCTGCCTTTCATAAACCCATGCTGACTGGGCCCAATCGCCTGGTTGTCCCATACGTGCCACGTGATGGCACTCAAGATGATCTGCTCCATAACATTCCCGGGCACCGAGATCAGACTAACAGGCCTGTAGCTCCCCGGATCCTCCATCTGGCCCTTCTTGTAGATGGGCGTCACATTTGCCAGCCTCCAGTCAACTGGGACCTCCCCACTTAGCCAGGACTGCTGATAAATGATGGAGAGTGGCTTGGTGAGCACTTCTGCCAGCTCCTTCAGCACCTTTGGGTGGATCTCATCCAACCCCATGGACTTGTGTGTGTCTAAGTGGTGTAGCAGGTCACTGACCATTTCCCCTTGGATTACAGGGGCTTTGTTCTGCTCCCCTGCCCCCTCTTCCTGCTCAGGGGGCTGGAAGGCCCCTTTCTTGGAGAACAATCAACATAGGCCAGAGAAGAGAGAAATCTCACCTCCTTCTTGATATCCCTGTGGTAGTATCATGGTTCTTCAATGTGGGAACTGGGAGAAAGGCACCTTACACTGCCATACCTCAAGGACTTAACTCCTGTTAGCTCACTACCTCAACTAGACTTTCACCACAGACAGGAGATTAATGCTATGCTTGAATCCCTAGTTTTGTCCATCATCTCTCAATGTCTCTGCTTCCTTTGTGGACAAAACCACCCAATGTGGGAGAAGATGAGAGACCCTATTGGGAATTTCAGTGGTTACCTTACAAAATAGCTGGACCACTTGTTCCACCAGTGCCCCCATTTCTCTGTGTTGGCTGCCCACTGATTTCTGGTTGGGATTCACAGTGCAGGTTATGATCCAGAAACCTCAAAAAGTGCATGGCTAGCTAGCCAATTCTTCCTCGTTTTCTCACACGTCATAGAATCATAGAATCATAGAATGGCTTGGGTTGGAAGGGACCTTAAAGATCATCTAGTTTCAACCCCCCTACCATGGGCAGGGACAGCTTCCACTAGACCAGGTTGCTCAAAGCCCCATCCAATCTCTGGACCTTTATTAACGCATGGGTTTCAGGAGCCTACGGCAGGATGTGTCTGCAGCAGGCCCTCTGCTCTTGAATTTGCACCCAATAGAGACACTCCCCATTCTTATCTGCTCTTCACCAGAAGTGGCAACTCTTCGCCTCTCTGCTCAGGCAGTGTCGCTCGCAGTAGGCTAAGGAATTCCTGGCAATTCTTCTCAGTGAAAAGGCTTCACTATACGTAAGCGATATGAAATCCGCCTACATGTTTGGGAGGGTGACAGCGCGTTATAATCATATGGCATCACTTGAGTGCCCGTAACAGCGACTGTAGCAACACTAACGGAAGCTCTGAAGGAGGGGAATGAGAAATTCACTCCCACCACTTGACTCATGTGGGTTGCTGCTTAGATACAGGTTGAAGCAGCCACTGAAGTCATGGGTGTCTGTGGGCTGCCAAGTTTCTAACTTGATGTTTTATGGGGCTATGCCTATCAAAATATTTGGGATCTACTCATCTCTGGTTACCGTGCCGGCTTCAGAAGCATGTTTTGGCTACACAGAAGCCATAGTAAGGCACCATCTTGCTCAAATGCTGGCTGAGTTAGCTACATTTTGAGCATGGTTATCAGGGAAAGGCCATGCATGTACAGTCACTATGAGCTGTTGAAAACAGCTTTTAAGGGGCATCCCAAGGCTCCAGGGCTGCTATTCTAACTGGACAATGTGGTGCTTACATAAGTATTGTTTCAGAGAAACAATCGCAAAGGGAATATGCAGATATGTGAACAATTGTTGGATTTGGGACTAGCAATCAGGGACCCAAAATGAATATTATATTTTCAAAGGAAATGTTACATTGTCTAACCTTCAAATTGCATGCTACTTCGGGTTTACTAAATGAGAGGAAGTGCAGGCTCATGGTTGAGACGGTGGGACAAATAGTCCAGGATCAGTTCTTAGTTCTAGCCCAAACTTCCTGAACCCAAGTTACTTAATCCTCCTACCTTTATGTCCAACAGTTCCCTACCAGGAGATAAGGATAATACTACCTTTCTCCACTCTTCTTCTATTTTATCTATTAAATAATGGGGGGAGACGGAGAGAAGATTTAGTATAAAGATGCACAAGACCGTGCACAGTGGAACATCTGATCTTGATTGAGGACATATACGTTATTGTCATTTATATTAATTTCAGTTGTCCCGTCATATTGTCTTATACAAAGGAAGACTATTACAGAAAATAACTGTTATGGAGCATGGCTAACTAGGTACTGCATGGGTCTATCTCCCTGGTTTAAAGAGGCATATATATCTGTCTAGGTGCGGGCAACGTGTTAGAGAACGAGTGGTTTACAAAGGGGCCAAGTCTTGTGATGGAGAGTTTATTGTGACTCAAAGGCTGAAGACTGTTTGTTTTCATGGAATGGCTCCCAGAACTAGCTATTATTCACTATACATCTACACCATGAAAGGGTAACACGTATGATTAAAACTAATGTACGTATTTGATCAGTTTGGGTACAGATTACCATGCAAGTCTATTTTAATTCATAGTATAATATCTATTCTATGTTTTGCAAGCAAGAGTAAAAGTGTAAGGTATACTGTTTTCCGAATCATGATGAGTCAATGACAGACTATTTAAAACTTCCTATTCAGGTGAGCGGTTATCCCCTTGTCTTCTTTCAAATTTATGATCTTCCTTCCTGCCTTTAATTGTCCTACTTTTCCTGAGGAAATCAAAACATAATGGTATAAACCAGTCATTTTGTGGTACATAATGCATATGATTTGCCTTTTAACTGTAATGTTTTCACCCATGTAAGGCTGAGAGCACAGCATTTGTATGCTGTGGGCCTGAGTCAGCGCTGTGATGGTGGTGAGCGGGCTCTGCTGCCTGGTTGGGTTTGTTTGGCTTGTTCTCCAAAGTGTCCAAAGACACTCAGGGCCACATCCCGGCCTGAAGTCATCTCATGCAATCTCAGATGCCTGAAAGTCAGGAGCTTAATCTATGTTAGGCACCGTAGTCATTGGCGAGACAGCTCTGCAAAGCAATTCTGCACGTGGCTCTTCCACGGTCTTTATAAGAGCATGGAGAATAGCTAATGTTGCCAACCAGGCAGGGCAACTAACCCTTCTTCTTGGAGAACTTTCCACAATGGGACAATCTGGTAAGAAAAAAGCTCTGCCAGAGAGCAAAGGGTTCACACATAACTGCCCCTACACCCATCGGGTTCAGGGTGATCAACTGCCCTGGAATTTATACAGTTACAAGGAAACAGCCTGATAGTGATCTAGGTCCAGCCCAAAAGGTCACATACATCTTTCAAGTCCACAAACAGAAGCCTAAAGTACATGCTTAGGTATCTGCTGTGCCCTTGTATTCAGCCTTCTGCAGAGACTGAGTTGCAGACATCCCTGAGAACAATTCTCCTCCTGCAAGCTAAGAAGGAAGGAAGTTTAAAATTTCAGTTTCAGTGTTTCTTACTCATGCCTGCCTGAATTTATTTGAATAAATGGGGTGGAAGGGGAGGTGTCAGTGTTTGCAAACCAGGAGTTCTTAGCAGTATTGATGAGCCACTTTCAATTTATGTTCGATACATGTTGCTTTCTGTTTCTGCTCTTAACATTTGTAAGTGACCGGACGCAGAGCACACTGAAATCTGTGGGTGTTGGAGCAGGTCTGTGATGAACTCTATGCATAGAAATGCTGGGTATATTGATAAAACGTAAGATTTTCAGTCAAGCTGGGGAAGCCGTGCCAAACTTTGAACTGCCTCAACATTACTTCCATTGACAAAATAACTTTTAACATTATGCCCCCTCTGAATTTTTCACTGAGACTAACTTAATCCTCCTTCATAAACCCTGTAGCAATAGCAGGCTCATATTTTATAACAAAAATCACAGCTTTACTTTGCATTTATAGATGAGACTAATCTATACAATAAGGCTTTCATCACTGCAACGTCTTTAAAGAAGTAAAAGGACATAAAGGAAACAGAGTTGGAAATATTGATTTATTTTTTTAGGTAGTCAAATGCTGAATCACTACAAAATATGCACTGTGCTCTTAAACCTGCTGCCAAGAAGAGGGAGAAAACAGACGCTTTTCCCATGTTTGTCTGTGTCATCCTCTCATAGTGTGTGTTCTACAAACAGCACCATTTGTGCATTTGAGCATCGACAAACTTGCAGATTGAACACTCACATAAACCAAAGGCGAGACAGACCCTGGCTGAGTAAAGTTCTCCAAGTTATACTGACGTCCTGTTGAGGTTACTTTGCCGAGTATGGGGGAGCTGAACAGGTTCAGTGCTTCGTTCCCACAGGTAGACGGGACAATTCACAGCGACCAGTCTGTTTGTCAAGCGTAACCTCTATGGCCACTGAATACTAGTTTCTTCAAATTTGTTAGCTATCTGAATCTCTACATTTTGTACGTGTTATTTATGAGCAGTAGCATTTCAGTTGCAAAAGCAAGTCCTGCCAGGGCAAGCATTTCTGTTGGCTCATTTAAAATTTGTTTTCCCTAAACACACATTTGGTGATGCAACATTCACTTTCTACTCATTTGCCCCAAAAGGCCATGACAATGAGTGTTAAGAAAGATGTGAAGCAATATTAATAAGACTTAAATCATAATTACCATCCATCGGACATAGGTAGAAGTTAATACACCTCCTTCTACGCTACAGTAGGATATATTTTGTTTTCAAAATATCCTAAATGGAGTGTCTTTCTGGAGCCTCTGCTGCTCCCATATGTTGCTTTTAAACATCAGATGAGTTTTTCCAGTTGGTTTCAACATCTTATGCTGTGGCCAGCTGATGTAAGTTGGCATAGGTCCATTATACCATTGGAAATATGTCAGTCTACACCAGCTGAGATTATAGCACGGTTCTAGTTTAAAAAATACTTAACATCTTTTTATTTTTTTCTTGAACAATGCTAGTGAAGTCACCTGTTTTATCTCAGTTTCTGTCTTCTGTAAAGCGTATGGGTAAAAGTTAACATCTTGGGGAAGACGAAAGAGAACAGGACCTGTGCCCACTCAATCTTTAAAGCAAATATCCTTTACAAAGTCACAATGGGAGGGACTGAGTTTCCATAAGACCAGTGGGATAGAAGAACATAATTTAACATTTTAAGTGGTTCTGAAAACAGTGCTAAATTCAAAGCATTGAAACAAATCTTTTTGGCTTCAACTCTGGTGCTGCTTAAATTATTCACTGTAAACATATGACCATACTGATTTAACACTTTTGCTGTTCTTTGTGATTTTGTAGAATGAAATGACCTTGATTTGCTGCCTGTTCAAAGCACAGTTTTGCCTATTATATAACGTTCAAATGTTCACCTTGGCTACCTAAAGATATTACTGATATGCTCACATAATTCCTCCCCTTGAAGTGTGTGGTGGGTTGACCCTGGCTGGACACCAAGTGCCCACCAAAGCTGCTCTGTCACTCCCCTCCTCAGCTGGACAGGGGAGAGAAAATAGAACAAAAGGCTCGTGGGTCAAGACAAGGACAGGGAGATCATTCACCAATTACTGTCACGGGCAAAATAGACTCAACTTGGGGAAAATTAATTTAATTTTTTACCAATCAAATCAGAATAGGATAAAGAGAAATAAAACCAAATCTTAAAAACACCTTCCCCCTCACCTCTCCCTTCTTCCCGGTTTCTCTCCCTCCTCCCCCTGAGCGGTGCACGGGGATAGGGAATGGGGGCTGCGGTCAGTCCATCACACATCATCTCTGCCGCTTCTTCCTCCACAGGGGAGGACTCCTCACACTCTTCCCCTGCCCCAGCATGGGGTCCCTCCCACAGGAGACAGTCCTCCATGAATTTCTCCAATGTGAGTCCTTCCCACGGGCTGCAGTTCTTCAGGAACTGCTCCAGCGTGGGTCCCTCGTGGGGTCACAAGTCCTGCCAGCAAACCTGCTCCAGCCTGGGCTCCTCTCTCCACGGGGCCACAGGTCCTGCCAGGAGCCTGCTCCAGCGCAGGCTTCCCACAGGGTCACAGCCTCCTTCAGGCATCCACCTGCTCCAGTGTGGGGTCCTCCATGGGCTGTAGGTGGATATCTGCTCCTCCATGGGCCTCCCTGGGCTGCAGGGGCACAGCCTGCCTCACCATGGTCTTCACCACGGGCTGCAGGGGAATCTCTGCTCCGGCGCCTGGAGCACCTCCTCCCCCTCCTTCTTCACTGGCCTTGGTGTCTGCAGAGTTGTTGCTCTCACATATTCTCACTCCTCTCTCCCAGTTGCAACTGCTGCTGCAGTTGGTGGGTCCATCCTGGAGCCAGCTGGCATTGGCTCTGTCGGACATGGGGAAGCTTCTAGCAGCTTCTCACAGAAGCCACCCCTGTAGCCCCCCCCCCCGCTACCAAAACCTTGCCACACAAACCCAATACAAAGTGCCAGTCTAGTTATATCAAAAAGAAGTACACACACATATTGAGCTCATGCCCCCATGTAAAGTGCTGCTTTGGCAGAGCTTTGTACTTGCCTTGAGTCACCACGTGCTGGCAGTCCCTTGTGTGGTCTCTCATCTCCACACCCTGATGTTCCCCATGGGATGTTGGGGAGGGGTCTAGCAGGGATTAATGATGTTTTGGGATGGAGCAGCTAACTCCTATGTGTTATCCCCCACCTTGCATTCATTTTGCCCAGGTGACTTTGGAATGGCTGCTGGTACCATGAGTGAAATCGAGCATCGTGAGCAGGGGTCTCGATGCGGACTGCAAGCTGGCTTAAGCAGAAGCTAGAAAGGAGCTTTCCCAAATGTGTGCCAGCTGCAGGAGTGGCGTTATGGTACAGCAAAAGCCACTTTCTCAACTGAGCTCACCCCAGCACTGGGCAGTGCAGAATAAACCCAGAGTGGGGTATATCCTGACATGCCACTGAGCTTGGCACTGCAGAGATTTCCCCTTGCTTTGAGGAGAAAGCCCAGCTCAGCTGTGTGGGACCTGTTCTCCTGTGCTCTGGGAGCCTACAGGTAGCCACCCCTGCTCTTTGGCCCCACAGGCAGCCACAGCCTGTACTATGGGGAACATGCTTGGCTGAGCTGTTCTTCAATGTATTTATTGAGTTAACAGGAAACATGAATCCTAAGGAGCTACCTCAATAAAACCAGAAGGATTGAACAAGAACATAAAGCAAATGTGGGGTGATGAAGCTGAAACATGGATAAAGATGGGTGTTGTCAAAGTGGAAGGTGATTTACTTGACTAAATGTACCTCCTCCTGAAAGTTCAGTCATTGTGGGAAGACTGTCATTTAGGTTGACTGTAATGGGTGTCCCCGGGTGGTGTGGTCCCTGAGGTACAGAGCTTCAGGTATGCATCAGAAGGGCCTTATTACAACTGTTGTCCTCCCAGGGTCAACACCGGCTCCTTTCCTGAGGAAAAAGCGCCCCTTTTGGATGCTTTCAGAGAGCTTCAGGAAACTGTCTGTCATAGACCCCTCCTCGTTCATCCAGGCATCACCCCAGCCTTTCCTGGAGCATCCTACTTCTTTCTTCTCCCATCTGGAGAAGTGCCTGCCACTTTGGGGCTTTCCCTGCCTTCAGAAGGGAAAATTTCGATTTTTTTCTTTAAGCATTTTTCTTAAGTCAGAAACCTTTAAATCTCTGTCCCATTCTTGATATCTTTAAAAGGCTGTTTTGGACCATTCAGCTCAAGTCTGGGGTTTGTGAGAGTTAAGTGTACGAGTGAACCAGAGCTGATACACGTTTCTGTCTCTATCTTTCTACACCCTCAGCTTGTCTGCCAGGCAGCGCACTCGCTGCTTTTCAGATTCTCTGGTGACATCTGAAATCCGCTGAAGCGTGAGTGGGAAACCAAGAAGGATGCCATTTGGGAACGGGTGATTTCAACACGAGCATGTTACTGTGCTGCTTTTATGCATCAACAAAGTAAAGCTTAAAGGTCTCCTCTGTGCATGCCATTTTCAGCATGTTGGGGAAAATATATTTTTACATATATAAAGCAAAGCAAGCTCTGGGAGGCCGCCAGCTCCCTCCAGATGACATAAAAATGCTAGTACCTGGAAAGAATAAGTTAAAACCCCAGAGCTGTGTGAAATAGTAAAATGCAGGGCACAGACTTGAGTAGTAAGACTTCTCCAAAGCAGTTTGAGGATGCCTACGTGCAAGGTCATGCTGTTTGTATCTGTCCCATTAAATGTCCCTCTTGTCAGAGTCTACAACATAAAGAGCTTTTGGTAAGTTTTGGGCTGACTGTCATGTCCGGAGGGCATTTAAATATGCCCCTTTTGACCTGAAGGAAGCATTGCTTGCCAAGGGAAGCTAAACGTCAATCCAAACTCAAATGTAAGTGGTAGCATTCATATCCGTAACCCTGAACACCGATGAAACTTCCAGCGCTCACTGCATAAAATGCTCCTCGTCAAGGTCCGAGTCGAGTCCATGAGATGTTTGAACTTGATCCTGTTCTGGTTTAAGACAGTTTGGTTGTGTTGCAGCCCTCGGCAATTCTGCCAGCCTACGCCAGCTGGACACATCTCCCTGGCCATCGGTCTTCGCAGTGTGTTGCACCCAGCAACCGGCAAATATTCAGTGGTTTTCTGTTGCTTGTGTTTCTCCTAATGGAACTCCTAAGTAACCTAATTGGTAATTCACATTTTAATGAGCTCCTTATTATGGGGTTAATAACCTGCATTATTTTGTGTGGTTCTAACCATTAGCAGCGTGATGCTAAATGGGTTTAATTTGTTTTGATGCACATCTGTTGACTTAGCACCTCAAAAAGTAAATAGTTCAGTGCAGATTTGATCAGGAACGAATTTGGCATATGCCCTTGAGGTCCTAAATGCAGGCAGCAACCCTCCCACTATCTGCTCTCTTTCAATTTGCCTTATTAAGACTTTCCCAAGACACAGCAGGATGCGTTTTTCCAATATGATGCTCCACGAAGTTGTCCCACCGCTGCGGTAATTGGTGACATGCTATCGTAACCCGACGGGCTGTTTTCAAAGCATCTCCCTAGGTGTTCAGCTCAAGGAATGAATTGATACTGGCACCTTGGGGAAAAAAAAAAAGGGGAGAGAAATCTGAAAAGGGACCTGAATGGGTGGGGGAGGAGGAGGAGGACCGGTTCCCAGGGATTTCACACATAACTTCTGTTGCTATGGCAATCGCTCTGTCTGTCTGTACTTGCTCAGAGTAACAGCTTCATCCGGAGCCACACAGTCAGGCAATTTTGATAGTTCTCATTTGGGAGTGTGGGGGACAAGCAACGGGGATGTTTTCTCCAAAAAAGTGTGTGTGGGGAGCGGTGATAGAGAGAAAAGAAGAGTTTGCAAATATGCATTAGCCTGGTCCCTGCGCTCACCAGGGTGTCATCTGGGGCACGTTTGTGTACGGCACCCAGCACAACCACCACCTGAGTTTCAGCTGGAGCCTCTAGGCAGAGCCACGGTGCAGATAAGCAAAAAGGTTTGGGTCAGGGAAGTGAGAATTCAGCAATCACCCCCTCCAGCATATGGAGGAACTACGAAACGTGTCTTGTATCCAAACGTCTCTCTTGCGTGCTCTCAAACTAGCAGGATGGGAGAAAGTGTTGAATCACAGATATTGTCCTTGGTAAAACACCGTCTCACCCACAAATTGCTTATAACACTAATAGAAACATGGCACAGACAAGAATCTGTGGGAAGAGTGAATCACTGGAAATGACATATTTATATAGCACCTCTCGGCATCGTATTATGGCAGCTCTGCTTCCGCAGGATCTGATCCTAGAGGTCCTGCTGTGCTCTAGACCTTGAGATTGTACTCAGCCTTCACGCTCTGCTTAATCAGGGCCTTTCCAAAATACAGGAGCTGGTCAAAGTGTCCCCTCCAACAGGGTACCAGGTGCCTCACTTCCCTTGACCTTGAGACAAGCCGAATTTCAGCTATGCTTCACGGTGCTACGTGCCCACAGAACAAGAGGGGTCCAACATAAGTCTAGCCTGCAAACAAGTGATCTTGCTTCTGCAGAAGGTATTTTCACCAGGGCAGAATCAAAGAAAAACTCCATACCTTCCTGCACCCTTTTCACCGTGTGATTTCAGGAAACTGCTCCCTCGTGATGAAAAGTTCCTGCAATAATGCACCCCGAGGTGTTGGTTTTTAAGCTTTTCCAGTGAACAAGACATGTCCTGCTTAGAGAATTGTACTCGCCAGGGCACAGCTTGCCAAATGCTAGGATTCAGACTTGGAGAACTGATATTTTTTTTTTGCTAAATTAAGCTGGATCGAGTCTTCGTAAGAAAAGAGTATCTTGGCACAGCCTGGATAGAAAACAGAGATAATGCCAGTTGCGTGTTAACTTTTCAGTTGGCGTGTATTTTGTTGTTTAGAGCTGGTATTAGTGGGATGTGATCTTCTCTCTCGTGCCAGAGAGGTTAATGTAACTGTCACTACAAGCATTTGAGTTAGGCAACACATATCTCGTTTTAAATCATGCTTCACATGTGGACTTAGTGTATTGAAAGCATTTAGGATTTCAATCCACACTTCCTCTTTCAAGTCAAGGCTTCTTTCAGCTTCTTCGAATACTTTTTAATGACTTTTTAAAGAAAATGAACTAAGTGGATAGAGTGGTTGATACAATTTCCAGCACGTAAAGCAGTGCAAACTCTGCGCCACGAGCGTCATGCCCAGCAAGCCTTGCTCTGAGCATGGACTGCACGGCAGTGCCTGCCGTCCTTCCCTGAACCCTCATTGCCACCAGCAATGGTCCAGAGGAGCTTCAGCTCCATTTCCCTGCGTCTTCTAGAAATGTTTCCTGGCCCCATGTGCCCTGGAGTCTACTTTCATATGGAAAAAATGTGAGGTGTCCTCTTGTGTTCTGGTTGCTGGTGTGTGTAGCACCGTCAGGAAGGGAGCATCTGATCAGGGAAAACTCCTATCAGAAAGCCCTGCTCAGAATAAACACCAGGCAATGCAGAGAAGGGTCCGTTTTGTCAGGCCACACAGCTCCCCTGGTTTCTGCTGGCTGGAGTCATGTGAATCTCCCACACTTTCAGCAGCAGGATGGGTTTTTTCCTAGCTGTTGAAGTATTCCACTTAAATAAATGGGCTCCTAACGGGGTTGCCTCCCCCCTACAAGAGTGAGAATTAGTAGGGCCTATCTGAAGTGAACTGCCTGCAATCGTGTTTCTCTTTGAGAAAAATCTCACTTTTTCCAGAGGGCTCCCCCAGCCTGGAAGCCTGGAGATAAGGAGGCGAAGATAAAGGCTGCACTGTGGGGCTGTTTGCCTTGGAAGAGACAATAAAGTTGATGATAGTAAATGCTGAGTGTATGAGACTGAATGGATGGATGGAAAATTACTGAGATATTATATGCTGCTTTATCTTGGGAACTCGGCAAGCAAACGTGATTTCTAGCCCGGCGCGATACAATACTAGCTGAGCTGCATCCTAAGATACAGGGGAGGATGGCTGGCCTCTCCCACGTGCCAGCCTGCTGCTCTTCTCAGGGGTCTTTTCGGGGTGCTTCACGCCATGGACAGCGGGTGGCCAGGGACCACCAGGCTGTCGGGAATCGTGTCCTACCTGTGCCACCCCTGGGAAAGTCACGCAGCCCTGTTCCTTAGCTCCTTTTGATTTTTATCTAAGTCCTTTTGGGGTTCGGAGCCTTAATCTGCCTGTCAGTTGCTCTACGTTAATTTTTTTTTTTTTTAAGGGCTAACAGCACTTCCTTTCCCACAGACGTGTTGTGTAGATAAATAGGTGGTGCCTGAGGGTGTATAATCCGAGCCTTTCTGACAGAGTAAACCTGAGGCCGGCACTGGGAGTTGGCCGCTGGGGCAGCAGAACAAGAGCCTGTACTGCTCTTAAAACAACATCCAAACCAACAAACGAGTGAGACACTTTCCTTCCATCTGAAGCCTTTCTAATCCTTACCCAGTGCTCATGGCTGCCAGGGAAAGTCTTCGTGGAGCACCGAGCTGATCGAATGGAGGCACACGGAGACTTTCTTTCCTCCAGCCTGTGGGTTGCTGTGTTGCACCAGAAACCTCCGTGACAGTGGGAGGAATTCTTATTTTCAAGATTCATAAAAACGGAAGGCTGCTCACGTAGCTGAGCTGGAATTAGGGTGGAGCCTTCATCATTCCTTTATATTTTTCCTTTCCTCCTCCTCTTCCCCCCTCCCCCATTTCAGCAAGTCCAAGCAGGGGCTGGAGGGCAGGAGCAGGACCAGGTTGCATGTGGGGAAGCATGTGCAAAGTCCAAAGGATGCACCTGGGACCTTCCCAGGGAACAGCTTGCAGCCTGTGGGTCATCTGTACCCAACAGCCAGGTCTGCTCCTGGTTAGCCCCCACACGGGACCCAGCCTCATGCATCCAGATCCGAAACTTCAGAGGAATGGTCTGTGACCAGCCCAACAGCAACCTGCACCCTTCTTCTTTTGAATTTCCAGCAGAAACACACTGGGCACTGCAGGGACTACAGCTTTGTTTTGCTTTACACATCGTGTTTCCAAAGGAAAGATATTAGATCTTGAAGCACAGGGAGAATGGGAAGGGTGGAAATAAATGCATAGGTTATATTCCTCTTAGATATAAAACAACTGGGGCCACCAGGAATTAACCTGCCCCCTTGCCTTCTAATGTGAGTCACAATCTTTTTTTTTTTCACAGAAAGGCACATCCTTTCCAGAGGTAGGCACAGAGGTCTTCAGATGTGAGCTTCAGAGCTTTGGGTGGGGATTCCCAGTTTAACCTCTGGGGTCTGAGAAAAGAGCCCCTGTTTCCAGGCTGCACTGAAAAATGGAGACAATTTAGCGTCTCCCAGCAGCATGCCGATCCTCTCTTTGCTCTGGTCGATAGCGCAGAGCTTTCCTGTCTGACATGCTGTTTCTTCACAAGCCTGGAATCTGACAGGGCTTAAAAAAGGACAAAAATGATACAGATGTGCATTCCAGGCATCATTCCCACATGAACCGACAGGGCCCAAATTAGCCTGGATTTACACCAGTGCAGTAGGTCAGCCCAAATGTGAGAACTGAGCTCAGCGTACACCCGGGAACCCGGACCCTCTGCCCCGATATCTCTGCATCTCTTGGACCAACTCAGTATGAAAGGGATGGGGAAGGGTCCTGGGCAGACCCCGTTGCCACGGTCTTCTCTGCAGCAGCTGCTGCCTCAGTTTCCCCGTTCCCAGGTGCTGTCTGGAAGGAGGCTTTGGCAGGGCTTGGTTAGTCCCGTGGTGTGTCCGTGGGGAGGAGGTTATCCTGTATTTCCACATCTCATAGGTAACTGGGAGGCTGGGAAAGGGTCCCAAAGCCTCGGCCAGTATACAAGGGGCAGCACTTGTACTGTAACGAACCACGCCACCATTTCATGACCCACACGAGGGTGTTTCTCATTACGAGCTGTCCTGCATCTTGACCTTGCAAACTGGAAATCTTCCTAGCAGCTTTGTGATTGGCATTCAGATAGATAGATAGATAGATAGATATCTCTTACAGAGATTACTGGGCCAGAGCCTTAGCTGGCATAAATATGTGCAGGTCCAATAGGGCCAGCTGGTGTATGCCAGAAAATATGTGCGACTGAGGCTGAAAATCTTACTGGGAGGGAATTGTCTGTGACATTTTGTCGCGTGTCACATTGTTAGTAAAGCTGAGCAAATCATCATTGCTCACAAAGTCAGCATGGGACCGACGAGCGCTCTCCTCCTGAGCCCCAAATCTGTGCCGGGACAAAGGCTGGCCATGCATGATTCTCCCCTCCCATCTCCCCAGTTCACCGGGGGAGGACCCCCCCCACGAGGCTGGAAAGGAGACAAGCTCTGCCTTGGAGTTCACATCCGCCCTAGTCTGGGCATGGCCAAATTATCCAGGAGCAATGTCCAGTACTCACAGATTAATTTCCCATGACTCACAATATAATAATTCCTGCCGTAATTCGTGGTATGACTCCTAGAGTTGCGCTTCTAGGATTCACCATCTGAAATTTGAGGAGAACTGCGCGGGCTTGATTGGATGTATGGATTACAGGGCGTCTCCCAGGGATCTCACAGCCCAAGCATAGAAAGCACCCGGTTCTCAGCTACAAATGTTTCCAGCCCAGAAGTGTGGTGGATTTCCTGTTTGCAAAGATCCCAGATGTTTGCTTTAAAATTCACTCCAGCCCAAATGTTCACACTGGTGAACTTGTTCACTGGACTGTTTCCAGAAAATGAATGCAAAAATGGGGCTGGGACGCAGGGAGGGAGCGACAGGCAATGGTTTATTAGTTCGCCGTGGGTGAATCAAATGCACACAGACACTGTCTGGGATTTGACCAGCCATGATTGGAAAACTTGTAGGAATCAAGTAATGGAGATGGTAGAGGAAATCCTGTCATTCATTGTTTTAGTCTTACTGATGTCACTTTTATGTCCCTTTTATCCCTTGTCTCATCCAAGGCTTCCAGAGGGAAAGTTGTGACTGACAGTTTTGGTCAGACAGCCAGACATGACGTGCAAGAGGTCAATTCATTCTCTGTTTGTCAGAGAGGAAGAGATTTATTTGCTGTAGGTACATCCGGCTTTGACTTCTTTGCGATGCTCTTTTGTTTATGCAAACCAGTCGGCTGGGGGCACGGAGGTCAAGATCTACATCCCAAGTAGGAAATCAGTGCTCAGAAATAGCAGCCCTGGGAGTTCACGAGATGAAGGTCCCTCCAGGCTCCCTCTCAAATGTGCCCCATGGAAGGGAAAACAAAAGCCACGCATTTCTACAGGAGGGTGTATTTATGGTTTTAAATTGCAAAGCCAAGCTTTATCACAATGCAACCAAATTATTTCAGGGCAGATACACAGAGGAGGTGATCGGGAACTATTAGCTACCCACATTTTCCAAATGGAAATTCCAAGCACTTTAGCATATGTTGTGTTTTGATAAATTTTGCCGTGCCAGCCCCTTTTGCAAAAATATTTGAGGATCAAGACAACAAATCCCCATTTGCTATTTAAACACTGAATAAAGGTCAGGTTTGTGCCCAAAAAACACAGACTCTTAATAAAACTATTCAGGTGGCTTTCTTCTCTTGATCTGCAGTTATGTGGTAACCATTGGGGCTTTTATGAGCTGAAGGCTATCTCTACATGACATAGGACATCTCTTTCTTTGCAAGTTACTTTTACTACTTGTTTGCAGCCGTGGCTTCTTTCTTGTTTTTCTATCTCATTGCTGCTAAAAATTGGAAGTGGTTCAAGTCTCAGGTGAAATAACTCCCTCCACTGACCCTGTTAATGACAGACCTATGTACTTGCCTTGCACTGAGTTAATGAAGTTGGTTGGTTTCCTTGTGCTGCCATCTACAGAGCAAGCAACAGGTAGTGCCTGGGCAGTATTAACAGCCAGATAATTCCAAGTCCTCCTCTTTAAATCTTTATGATCAGTACCTTCTCCAGCTCTGATAAGCAGTGGTGGCAGCTGGGACTGCTGGTTTTCTCTCCCAAGACTGTCCTTGAAGTCATCACCATAAGACTGACAATCCAGATGGCTTTGCTGCAGATCTGTGTCACGGGCTGCTTCAATACGAGGGAGATTCAAGTCTCCAACCCTGTGACCAGAGATCAAGAGCCAGGTCTCAGCTCTAGGAATTTCTAGGCCATTCAGCAAGTGATCTCTTCCTGCCTCATTTTCACTTCATGCTTTGATTCTTCATCCTCATCTGCACAAGACTTCTGTCTCTCCTTCAGCCACGTGAGTCTCTGAAATATTCTTGTTGCATCAGTGGTGACCTGTTTGGGGACATTTTTCTGCATATCAGTGCTCCCTGTGTGGCACAAGGGAACTGGAGTCTCTGTCACGGAGCTGCTGCATGCCCTCAGTCACATCACTTCACCCCAGTGGCCCTCTGAGACAGGGCAGAGCTGTGACGTTCTCCCATAAAGGAGGAAAAGATTGCCTGGGGTCGTCTTTAATTTTTCTATTGATTTCAGTAGCTTCAGGGTTAGGTGTCCAGAGTTAAGTATTGCTCATGCCAGACTGAGTGTTCTCTGTGCACAGGTACACAGCGATGTACCTGCAGGGCCCACGTGGACAAGAAACTCCTTGAGACAATCAGGTTGATGGGAATCCATTTACTTCTGGTGTTTTAGACATTGCAAAAATGTCCTTTAGCAAATCCTGATGGTACATATACTGTGTCTGGAACCTCAAGGTGCTGGATGGACCTTCTCTTCTAACAGAAGTGATGAAAGCAGACGGGGAATGCATTGATTTATAATGTGCTAACATCTTCAAAAATCTGATCCAGCCTGACTGCTCCGAGAGTCTCTGTATGAAACCCTACCCCGGGTGACTCCCTTCAGGTTAAAAATAAATGCTGCATTTCTGTACGTGGTGCAAGTGACTGCAGTCGGAAAGTCTGGATGCAAAGCGTACGGAGTGGCCTGCAGAGGGGATTGCAGCGCGGGGAAGTTTGTCACTGGGATGGGGCTGTTGCCGGGTGTTCCCCTGCGGCAGCAAGAAGGAAGCACTCCAGCACGATGGCCTTCTCCTTCCTGTTGTGTTTGCTCCCTGGGATGGCAGCGGGCAGGAAAGACCAAGGTCTGGTGCAAGGTTATAGGTTCAGCGTGCAGACCGGCAGCAGGGCACACAGTAAAGACGTTTGCAGACACGGAAAAGCCAGACTCTTGGGAGGTTGCAGCAAGCACAGCCCATGATTTCTCCAGCCCCGCGGGAAATGGGGGCGGTTAATAAATCCCAGCCCTCCTGGGGGTCTGCCTGGGTCTGGAGAGCAACCAGGTGCCACAGAGGCAAGGGAAACACGGTACTCCCGCCGATTTGCTCCATGCTGGAGGCTCCTGTCCCCTTCATGACTCTTTCTCCTGCCCAAGGTGGCAGCCAGCAGCCTCCCCGCACCGTGGCCTTGCAGGAACCAAGGAGGGGCAGGGGTGAGCTACGCCTCGCAGAGCTGCGTTGGGAAACAAGCCTACGCGCCGGCATACGCAGGCCAGGCACTACCTGGGCCAGCTGTAGCTCCCGGGACCTGCTGTGGGGCAGAGCTTTCACCCAGCTAATGGCTGAGCTGAGCTTGCCAAAGCAGGTAAAGATATAACCTGCAGCTCCCTCAACGTGTTTGTGCAGCTCTTTTTGACTGTGTCTCGGAGAGGAAGGAGGGCACTAGGCAATAACTCACATACCTGCACTGGATTGTGTAAAATGTGGCTGTGAGCACCCGCCTGCCATGTTGCTGCATGTGCGTTGGTTTTATTACTCTCTGCCCCAACAGTGTATATGCTGGTATTTTCAGGGTGGGGTTCATCACAGGTTTCCATGATTTATTTCCTTTCTCTTTGTTGGGGTTGCTGAAGCCTCTGAAGAGGCTTTTGAGACTGATAGACAGAATCATATTTTTGTGCCTCTGCCTGTTTTTCTAGATGAGGCTGTGTCCTGTGTGTCTTTAGCTTTAGGGTCACTCTGTAGTATCCACAAGGAAGAGGACCGCAAATAAGAAGAGGACTGCAAACGGGGGGTTTATGCTGCTGAGGCAAGGTCTGGGTGCTCTGTACTGGATCAGAAACTACCCTTGAATAGGACAGGAATTGGTTTTATTCCCAAAGTGACATCCAGGACTCTGCAGAAGCCAGCACTGGCCAAGGACTTCTGACCACCATGTAGGTTTTACTGAAAGCCTTACCTGCACTGTGCAGACAGCCCACTGGCCTCTCATGTAGCATCCAAATCCATTGCAAAGGAGAGCATAATGAGCGACAACAGCCAGTCTGACTCTTCGGACTCAGTTCCCAGGATGCTCACTCCACCCTACCCATCCCCCTGCGCCACCTCCACCTCCCGGGCTGCCAGGGAGGCACCAAGTCACCTCCGGCAGTGAGTCAGCTGCGTGCACCCGTTGTTGCCCGTGGGTGCCTTACAAGAGGCTGGGGGTACAGGCAAGCACTCCTCCTTTCCTGCAGAGGACATTCAGATTTATTTAAAAAGGCATGACTGACGTTAATAGCATGCACAGCTACCTGGAGGCTGCAAAAACCTGTAGGAAAAGCTGCTGTGAGATGGAAAGAAGTCGCCTGCAGCGGAGGAAGCATCACGTTGAGCTGCTGCCCTCTGCTGCTGCGCGGCCCCAACCAAGGCAGATAGTCGGGATGTGCATCCGTTTCCAGCAAAACTTCTCACTGGAGGCTCCCAGGGGCTGCGGAGCCTAAGCCGCCGGAATCTGCCATCCTGCCTCGCCTAAGGACTGGGAAGCTTCTCCCAGGTTTTTTGTTCAGGATCAAAGTAAACAGATTTGTTGCTTGTCCTGAACATTCATTGTCAACGCAGGTAGCCTACAAGGAAGTAACTGTCATTTACCAAGATAAAAGGTTGCAGTTTAATCACTAATTATCTCTTATCATGCTTTGCTGGCCTGACATGAGCCAAAACGAACACAGTGCTGCAAATAGGTGCTGTGCTGGTGCCTGGGGAGAGGGAACCTCTGGGCTCCTCTGCAGAGGATAGAAGGGGTCTGGGGTTTCACTGTCCTCTGACCCTTGTCATATATCTGGTACCTTCTGCACACTACACACCATCCCCATCAGTCATACATTAATATAACACTACTTTTTAAACAGACCTTTGATCTATTCTGCTGTACTGATCAGTGTCTAAATGCTGCTTAAAAGCCAGGAGCAGGTAGCTGGGAGAAGTATTAGCACAAGGAATGAACCGCTTGATGGACACCCAAAATATGAGCATATGAGCTCCTTCTGGGGTGCCTTCAGGCCAATCTATGGACAAATGCATAGGGACGGATGACGTAGCGAAGCCATTTCAGGGAGGGCTACAGGCAGTCCTGAATAACAGCAGTGTCTAGACAGCAGCATTAAAAGCAAAGGTTTGGGAGGCACCTGAAGCACAGCCTGGCTCCTGATTTTGTCCCCTGTGATGGTAGGAAGTAGCTTTGCTGGATCTGGATGCAGGTTTTACCCACTCCCAGCTGCGCTGGTTGGCATACAGAAAAACAACACCATAAAGTAGGTGGCAATTACCTGTCACTTCCCTGCTGCCACAGCTTGTCCAACTGCTGCCCATACCAAAAGTTACGATGACAGTTTATACCCCTCCCTCCCTGAGTGAGTAAACAACACAGGCCATGAGACCAGCTCAAGAAAATAAAGTTAATGCAATCTCTCATATTTGCCAATGAGCATTAAGAGAAATGGTCTCTGCTCTGCCCTTTTCTAAACCCCACATCTCCCTCTACAGACAAAAATGTTTTCAATATGGTTCAGAGTAATCTATAACCCTAGGTTCACCTTTTCTTCTCTTTCTTCAAAGAGAATACTTAGGAATTTTAAAAGCCAGCTGGAAAAATGTGTCATCATCTATGAGAATAACCTATTGAATTAGCAAATTGTTTTTGTAGAAAAGAATAGTTCAGTTGGAAGGGACCTACAACAACCACCTAGTCCAACTGTGTGTTAGATAGATAAGCAAGTATTTTTACAGAGTTGTGTATAAGTTAGACATAATTTCATAAAATGGGATGGTTCTTTTTGGTAATACTGGGTGAAATGTCTGTAACTTCACCTTGAGTGGAGTGTACGACTATGATCAGCACCCAAAACAAAGATCACAGACTACATCCCTGATGCTGCTGTTCTTTTCACTCCAGAAACGTTATGTCCTAGATATACCATAATATTTTTTCAGCAAATTAGAAAAAAAAGTCTGTTTTAGTTAGCATATGAAATGCATTCTGTGCACTGCTGCTGTCAAAATTGTAACTGACTGCATAATGAAATATAATTTGGGATGTAAAAATGGCATTTTAATATGCTCTACTCAGGGAGCAGAATTTGATATGTCATGCTGGTGTACTGGTAATGTACATTTCCCATTGGGAAAACTAAAAGAGACACGTAGTCTTGCTATCCAGAAAGGTGTCAAGTCATACCCAGTCAAGAATAAGCTTTTCTAGGCCATACAAAAACATGTTAAATTCTGCAATACGTGACTTAATTCAGAGAAGATAACTGGAGTCACATGCTTTAGACCAAAATTACAGTAGTCAGATTGCTAGAGGAGGTATTCACAATCACACCGAACTGGAAACAAGCAGAAATGATCTGGCATTACACAACCTAAATCTTGCTCTGCTCTGCTGCTTGGGGTGCCACAATTCGGGGGTTTGGCTTGGCCCAGGGCTGATGTTGGAGTTGGGTACAATAACTGGAGTTGCCCAGGGCGCAAGGCATTTGGAGCTGCAGTTCTTGACAGATAGCTTTAACCAGCCTTCCCTTTTGGTTAAAAGCTGGGGAAATGGTTTCTCAGATGTGTGACTTCTAGTTAAAACCAGAATTTCTGTTGACCACCTCACAGAGGAACCTGCCGGTTACATCTCAGAGTAGCTGCTGGAAAAGACCAAGAGAGTTGAGCTTGTGATTAAAAACTATTTCCATTAAAAATAACCTAGTTTCTGAATGAGGACCCTGCTGCTTTAGAAAAGCAGTATGCTTGGTGGTGCTGTGCATGGTGGTGGACATGCAGAGGAGTCTGTAGACCCAGCCACCACCACCATCATCCATAACAACAGGCTGCAGGGAAGGGGTTTTGCCCCTGGTCAGCAGGAATCATCTGAGGCTGTGGGGCACCCAAAGGTGCCCCTTCACCTCCTGCAGCAGCCCCGAGCCCGGCGGTGGGCTGCCTGAGCCTCCCCTCAGCCACACATCAAACACCCGGGAAGGTCAAGGTGCGATGATCGGGACTCACCCGCCCTAACGGCAGCTGCTGCCAAACCTGCACCCTGGGCACGAGGAGATGCCCCCATCCGCAGCTCCAGCCGCCTTCGCTGATGGCATTTCCAATGCCAAAATCCACTGCAGTGCTTCGTCCCGACTGCTCCTTGACCAATTAGCGAGCTTCCTAACAGGATGTCATGTCACATTATCTTTATTTGCACAGTGCTTCAAATGCCGGAGAGCTGGCTGGGTGGCTGGGCAAAGCTGGACGCTGACTTAAAGGAACATTGGCCAGTTTATCATCTGCTCCCCTAATTTCTGATTGCTTCACGGGGAATCCGCTGACCTCTATCCTCAGACTCAGAGCCTGGCCTCACGAGCAAGCCCTCCATGCCTCGATTTTTTTTTTTTTCTTGTTTTGCCTTATTTCTGATTTATTTTTGGAGTGAGGGACAAGAAAAGCCCAGTCTCTCCTACAGCTCTAACTGTGTCAGGCCAGGCTCATCCTGAAACTCCAAGTGGAAGTGCTTCCCAGGCTCCGGGACCCACCCTTCTGGGAGCCACAGTGGCGGAGGAGACTTCTGCCAAGGGAAAGGAGCTTTCAAACCCCACCAGAACATCTTGCCTGGGAAAAGGAGTCTCTGAGTCACCACAGCTCCTGCTTCCCCTTTCCACAATATCCCACCAAAAACGTTGGTTCTTGATGCTTGCGCCAGATGGGGTCGGAGCAGAGGATGGCAAAGCATAGGAGGCAGAAGTACTGCAGTGACCGGCTCCCACCATCCAACAGTATAAAGTTTCTGGCTGGTAAGCAGGACTTCTCCACCAACTGCTCACAGAGCCCAGCATCCAGCGCTGTACGGCCAGTTGGGGTTGAATCAACCAGGACACCTACCCCCAGGATGAGCCCACCTTGCCTCTGACTTACCCCAGCCGCAAACAGACACTTGCAATAACTTATGAAATAGTATACAACCCCTTTTCGGAAACGGCGTGTTAGCAGTTGGCCGCTTATTATCCCGATTGGTTTAGCATTGCATTTTGGCTGATGTGCAAAGGCCTTACAGTCGCACAAAGGAGCCAGTGTCACACCAGCTGCAGCTGAGCAGTAACATTATATAAGGCTAACGAAGGCAGGAGAGAGCACGGATCCCCATGAAGGCCGGGACTGTCATGCCAGGGGGTTTGTTAATGCTGCAGCTTCACTTTAGCATCATGAAGGATTTAGAATCACTTTTTTGGCCCAAGAGCCTCCACAGCCAGAGTGTCTGCTGCAGGATGGTGCACAGGACTGGCAGGGGGTTACAAGCACAGGGAAATGGCACGCACACCAAGTATGTAATGAAATGTGTGTTCATGTGAGCAAATGATTGAACATGCAGAAACAGAGGATAGACTCAGAAGTGAGACCAAAGTGGAGGACAGCCTCTTGGGACTGGTAACCCTTGGCCACCTATTTCTGAGCTGCAGTACAGTAGAAATACTGCAACAGCCACCGCCAGCTCCATCAGCATCTGAATTACCTGGGATTCCCTGGTGTACCATCTGCACTAAAGCCTTTCCTCGTCCTTCCCGTTCCCACTGGCTGTACCTTTTCAAGTCCAATTTAACTGACCATTTGTTGAACTTCAGCTTCTGCAATTGGATTAGAAACAACATTGTGTTTAGGTGCAGGAAACATGAAGAAGCAGTTTATATTATGTTCTTTAACTCTGCTGGAGAAAGGGACCTGGCTGGTGATTACATGGGGCACAACCATGCAGATGAGGGTCTCTCAGATTGCCTCAAGGAGTATAATTTCAGGGAAACTAAGACTGGCCTTGAGGTGCTGTCAGAGGTGGGAGAAGCAGAGAAGCAGCTTGCAGGCAGCCTGCGCTCCTCTCCCAGGCTCTCCACAGAGCACAAGGCTCAGGGTTCCTGTGCAGTTTTCCCGGAGATGGGATTTGAGCCAACACATCAGTGCTGAGTGGAAGGATTTCTTCACGAGCACGTGTCTTTGTCCACACTGCAGCTCCTGTGGGCTGGTAGCGAATTATGAAATGACTGCATACAAAACAGGTCACCTCTGAGAAGAGGAGGGGAAATGAATTGTCACAAAAGATAAGTGAGAAAAGGAAGTCATTGCTTTTAGAAAATGGGGTATGTTGTCCCTCTGCAAGCCCAAATGCACCCTTTCCAGTTAAGGCACTTTAATAGCAATGGGGAATTGTCCTGTCCCATCTGCAGAGCAGCACCTTTGGACTTCTCCTTTGTTAATGGAGCTGAGATTTCCCCATCCCCCAGTGATGACTGGAGTAGGTGGCCTGAGGAAAAATTCTTTATTCATGTGAAGACAACCCATCAGCTTCATTAAACTGCAGATTACATAGGCTGATGACAGAAATAAATTAAATAAGGTTTTGTCTCTTTACTTCCTTATTTTTAATTGAATAATAGACAATTAATTTGATTGAAGCTAGTCATGTTAAACAGTTTCCTAGGATATCACATAGACAAATGTCTCATCCTGCAGGTTGCCCTGTGACTTGGTTACTTCTTTGGCAGTGATTTTGTGGCAGTGATTTCAAGATGCCCACTGAGGTGTTGCTCCTAGATTGCTACACCCTTTCTTTTTTTGGAGGGGGTGGCGGAAGGTAGGGTTATTAGCGTTATTCCATATTTAAACCAGACGCAGGGGTGGTGGAAAAGCAAGTTAGTGTGAAAGCAGGACAACTCCAGTGAGAACTAGGAGGGAAGAGGGCACAAGACCTGGGCTGCTGAAACGGAGAAGGTCCAGGATGAACATCGACTGGACAGACGCTCCCGTCCTGTTCCTGGCACTTGTGCCCATGTCAGCACTAGTGCATCCAGCAGGAAGTTTGCCTGGACATGTGAAAGGCTGCTTGAAGGAAAACAGGCTGAGCGCTTTCCAGCCCACATCTGCAAAGCCCACGGGGGTGGGCAGATCCTCAAGGAAGGCTGCTCGATGAGTTATGGATGGGCAAGCCACTTCCTCACCTCAGTGCCTCTGCCAGCACCCGTACCGATGCCCAGGCTGATTGAATCTGGTGTGGCAATGAAGCACGAGCTCAGTGGAGAAGGAGTGTGGCGAGGTAGCTGCCCCTCGACGAGGCTGGCTGCCTCCCCGCCGCAGAATGTGGAATACTGTTTTGCTCCGAGCACGCATAGTTTGTGTGGGTGTAGATTTACATTTTGTTAAGGAAAATGAAATAAGGGGGCCGGTTTCAACTAGCCTGCAGTTTTATTATTTGCAAGAGCCCTTGCCTTCATGTGATGCTTTACGTAACAGCCTTACACATCTGTGAAGTATGTAAAGCATTTCCACTGTTGGGAAAAAGAAAAAAGGGGAGGAGATTTCTGAAAGGTACTGTATCTCCCGGGAGGACTTGACAAGGAATTTTTGCTCCCATCGGGCAAGAAAACAGCAAGGATCATGGATCTGTTCTCTAGGGCCAATTTTCCCTAGGTTTATGGGATAGTAGGCCACATTTCCAGGGATGATCACAAAGTATGCTTAAGAACATATCCAATAACAGCTTCAGTTCAGAAATAAAATGCTAAAATGAGACGGGCTGAGTGGGAATAAAAGCAGCAGGAAACAGGGACGTGCATCCTGATCTCAAGGAGAAACAATGGTACCAAGAAGAACATGAAATTAAGAAATGGACAGAGCTCGGGGAGCAGGAGAGGTGTTGCCAGGGGCAGTCTCTGAGCAGCTGCAGACCTACAGAAAGCTGAGCTGAGGGCTACATTTCTGTCTTACATCACCTAGAAGACGTGAACAAGCACACTCCTTCTTTAATGCCTATTATTACCCTATCTGATAGTGCAATGTATATACATGTAAGGCTGTGCAAAAAAATAGCAAAAATGTTACGAATGTCTCCAAGGAGGATTGGAATGAATGAAAAATGTCTGAAGCCGTTCAAGTGCAAAGTCTAGTGAATCAGCCCATCCACTTTTCTTTGGCTTCTGAGTTTGGGTGGACCCAAACCACAAAGAAAAGAGGAAACAAAGGTGGAGTAGACATCGAGAAAGATCTTTATGAAACTTGGCATTAAAATGTAAGAGCTCCCAATCACTTCTCAGCCCACGCGATGTGAAGCAATTGGGAAGGACTGGAAAATCACTGCACAGTGCCCTGAGGTGCAGGAGGTGTTTTGTTTTTTTCTTTTTCCCAGGAGCTGCTTAAGAGCTCTCTGACTTGTGAGGAATTGTCACCAAGTTCCTCCTCCACTGAGGTTTCCCTTAAAATAATCTGACAAAACACAGGAAACATGAATGTTCAGTTCAATTCAGTAGTTCTGCTTCTGCTTTGCACTCAGTTGTCCTCATTTAGAGGTATGTCACCAATTCTAACAGTCTTCCCCATCTTTATAGCCAGGAATAAGTCTCAGATGGTGAGCATCCTTCAAAACAGAAACTTGTAACCTTGGTATACAGAGCTTCTAAGTGCCCATCTTTTGGACATAATCCTGCAGGTACTTCCTATAATCAGCATGGTTTACTCCTGAAAGCAGATCTCCAGTCCAACGCACCATGGAGTCAGTCTTGACTCATCAGGTCTCAGGAGCATAAGACCATCCAGCTCCTTTCTGCCAGTTCCCACTCTAAAATCATACTATAAATGCTAAAAACCACTAACATTTCTCATGCCATGTATCGCCTGCACCCATAATCCCACATGGAGCTCAGCCTAGGGAAGTAAGGTAGATGAATATGAACTCGTAGAGTAGCTTAGACATATTCATGCCTTCAAAAAGGCTGGATCCAGTATTACCCTAGCCCCTTTACCAAATTAGCAGAAAGGCAAGAAAAATTGGTACACTATTTCATGTGGGCCCTATGCTGTGGCTCTGCTCCTGTCCCACAAGCCTGTTGTGCACAGCAGAGGGGCAAAGGAACCCTGCTCCAGGAGACAGGGAGACAGCCACCAGCCTCTGCAATCCCTACTAGGGTGACCATCAAACCCTCAGACATAGTGCAGATAGAAGAGCTAATTCCCCTGCTCCCTGCCAGGGCTGTAGCCATCTGAGGAGAACAGACATCGCATTTTCCAGTAAATTAAGAGGGTGATACTTCCTCTGTGGATTTCTTTGGATCCCCAATTCTGTCATATAAAGTGCACCTCAAAACACCTTACACTGCTGCCCCCGTGACTGCACATTGCTCTCCTTTCTTTGCCTGAACATTTTCTTGGCTGGGAGCCATTTACCAGGAGCCTTTCCTTCTCCCAGTTGTATGCTTGATTTGTAGCATTTGAAGCATTTACAACTTGGTAGAAATATTTGCATTACTAATCACAGACTCGCAGAATCACAGAACAGTAGGGGTTGGAAGGGACCTCTGGAGATCATCTAGTCCAACCCCCCTGCCAGAGCAGGGTCACCTAGAGTAGGTTGCACAGAACCACGTCCAGGCGGGATTTGAATATCTCCAGAGAAGGAGACTCCACAACCTCCTGGGGCAGCCTGTGCCAGGGCTCTGTCACCCTCACAGTAAAGAAGTTTTTCCTCATGTTCAGGCGGAACTTCCCGTGTTCCAGTTTGTGCCCGTTGCCCCTCGTTCTGTTGCTGGGCACCACTGAAAAGAGTCTGGCCCCACCCTCTTGACACCCGCCCTTGAGATATTTGTAAGCATTAATGATCTCAGGTCTTTTTACTGTTGCCCATCTCCACAGCATCTGATCCTCTTCCTTATCACTTTTCTTTTCATTACTTATTCATATATTTATACAATATAGGACTCAAGAGACCACTACCAGAAACATGCCCCAATTGCACCAGGCCCACAGGGAGAAATGGTCCATCATCTGACAGAAAAGGAAAAGCCACCAGAAAACACCCAAGATCAAAGGGGTCCTGTATCCTCCCCCTACCAGGATAAAGGCAGCAGCTTAAAGGAAAGGGGTGAATGGAGGCAAGTACACGCTCGGGGCGGCAGGTGTACCCCCCCCCTTTCCCACCTCACCTTCCCAGGTGCCTCTGTACAACAGGTGTAAGGCTCTGGATGTGGAAGGGCAGTCAAAGGAGGATGTGGATGGCGGTCCATCTACACCAGAGGTGTGGCCGAGGCCAGAAAAGCCTGCCTCTCGTATCACAACCACCTCCACAAGGAAGAAAAGAAGGGTCATAGTTGTAGGTGACTCCCTTCTGAGGGGAACAGGGGGTCCCATATGCCAGACAGACCCTCCTCTTAGGGAGGTCTGCTGCCTCCCTGGCGCCCGGGTTAAGGACATCACTAGGAAACTTCCTAGTCTGGTATGGCCCTTGGACTGTTACCCATTACTGCTCTTCCATGTGGGTGGCGACGAAGCTGCAACATGTAGTCTGAGAGCAATCAAAAGAGACTTCAGGGCCCTGGGACAGTCAGCAAGGGAATCTGGAGTGCAGGTTATTTTTCCCTCCCTCCTTCCAGTTGCAGGCAGCGACATTGGCAGAAACAGAAGGGTCCAGTCTATTAATACATGGCTCTGTGGCTGGTGTCACCACCACAATTTTGGATTTTTTGATAACGGGATGGCCTACACGTCACCAAGCCTGATGGCGTCGGATGGGGTTCACCTTTCTCAAAGAGGGAAGAGGGTCTTTGCCCACGAGCTAGCGGGACTCATTGACAGAGCTTTAAACTAGACTTGAAGGGGGAGGGGGATAACATCAGGCTTGCCCATGACAAGCTGTGGGATGATGTGCCAAGGTTAGAGGGATGGGGTGCTAGTGAGGGCCCTCAGCCTGTTGCTCCAAGACATGCTGGCTACACTGCAGCATGCTTGAAGACTTATGGAGAGGAGACAGGGGCTCCTGAGGTAACAGGAGCCAACAGGGAAACACCAGTGAAAGACCTCAAAGGAATTAAGGGGTGTTCCTCCATGAAGGTGATACGTCCGACAGCCCAGTTGAAGGGCCTCTACACTAATGCCCGCAGCATGGGCAACAAACAGGAGGAGTCAGAAGCCACCATGCTGCTAGCAAGCTAAGACCTAGTTGCCATTACTGAAACTTGGTGGGACGAATCCCATGACTGGAGTGGGGCTATCAATGGCTACAGGCTGTTCAGAAGGGACGGGCAAGGAAGGAGGGGGTAAGCGTTGCCCTCTACATCAAGAAATGGATAGAGTGTGAGGAGCTGTCTCTGAAGAATAGCCACGAGCAGGTGGAAAGCTTATGGGGAAGAATCAGAGACTGAGGCAACAAAGGGAACCTTGTGGTTGGGGTCTACTACAGGCCGCCCGATCAAGGGGAGTGTATTGATGAAGACTTCTTACTCCAGCTACAGGAGGCATCGTGCTTGCAGGCTCTCGTCCTGCTGGGGGACTTCAGCCATCCTGACATCTGCTGGAATAGCAGCACAGCGAGCTGTAGGCAATCCAGGAGATTACTGGAGTGCATGGAGGATAACTTCGTAAGCCAGGTAACAGACAGCCCTACCAGAGGGGACGTGATACTGGACTTGATGGTCACCAACACGAGTGAGCTAATCAGTGATGTCACGATTGGAGGCAGCCTGGGCTGCAGTGATCATGGGCTGGTGGAGTTCACAGTCCTGAGGGATATGGGTCGGGCAAAGAGTAAGGTCAGGACCCTGAATTTTAGGAAAGCAAACTTCCAGCTCTTCAAGGAGTTAGTCAATAGGACCTCCTGGGAAAGTGCCCCTGGGGACAAGGGAGCGGAACAAAGCTGGCAGATCTTTAAGGAGGCTTTCCATAGAATGCAAAAGCTCTCGATCGCCAGGTGTAAGAAATCAGGAAAGGAAGGCAAGAGACTGAACTTGGCAAAGGATGCAAAGAATAACAAGAAGGGCTTCTACAGGTATGTCAGCCAGAAAAGGAAGGTCAAAGAAAGTGTACCCCGCCGATGAGCAGGAGTGGCAAACTGGTATCAATGGTCAAGGAGAAGGCTGAGGTACTCAACAACTTTTTTGCCTCAGTCTTCACTGGCAATCTCTCTTCCCACACCTCTCGAGTGGATGGACCGCAAGGCAGGGACTGGGGGAGCAAAGTCCCTCCCACTGTAAGAGATCAGGTTTGTGACCACCTGAGCAACCTGAACATACATAAGTCTATGGGACCTGATGAGATGCATCCTGGAGTCCTGAAGGAATTGGCTGGTGATGTTGCCAAGCCACTCTCCATATTTGAAAAGTCATGGCAGTCAGGTGAGGTCCCTGGGGACTGGAAAAAGGGAAACATTGCACCCATTTTTAAAAAGGGTAGAAAGGAGGACCCTGGGAACTACCAACTTGTCAGCCTCACCTCTGTGCCTGGGAAGATCGTGGAGCAGATCCTCCTGGAAGCTATGCTGAGGCACATGGAGGACAGGGAGGTGATTGGAGACAGCCAGCATGGCTTCACCAAGGGCAAGTCCTGCCTGACCAACCTAGTGGCCTTCTACGACAGAGTGACTACATCAGTGGACAAGGGAAGACCTACGGATGTCATCTGTCTGGACTTCTGTGAGGCCTTTGACACAGTCCCCCACAACATCCTTCTCTCTAAATTAGAGAGATACGGATTTGATGGGTGGACTGTTTGGTGGATGAGGAATTGGTTGGATGGTCACATCCAGAGGGTAGTGGTCAATGGCTCAATGTCCAGATGGAGATCAGTGACAAGTGGTTTCCCTCAGGGGTCCGTGTTGGGACCAGTACTCTTTAATATCTTCACCAATGACATAGACAGTGGGATCGAGTGCACTCTCAGCAAGTTTGCGGATGACACCAAGCTGAGCGGTGCGGTGGACACGCCTGAGGGATGGGATGCCATCCAGAGGGACCTGGACAAGCTCGAGAGGTGGGCCTGGGCAAACCTCATGAGGTTCAACAAGGACAAATGCAAGGTCCTGCACCTGGGTCAGAGCAACCCCCAGTATCAATACAGACTGGGGGATGTAGGGATGGAGAGCAGCCCTGCCAAGAAGGGCTTGGGGGTGCTGGTGGATGAAAAGCTGGGCATGAGCCGGCAATGTGCGCTAACAGCCCAGAAGGTCAACCATGTCCTGGGCTGCATCAAAAGCAGCGTGGCCAGCAGGTTGAGGGAGGTGATTCTGCCCCTCTACTCTGCTCTGGTGAGACCCCACCTGGAGTACTGTGTCCAGCTCTGGAGCCCTCAGCACAGGAAAGACATGGACCTGTCGGAGTGGGTCCAGAGGAGGCCACAAAAACGATCAGAGGGCTGGAGCACCTCTCCTATGAAGACAGGCTGAGAGAGCTGGGCTTGTTCAGCCTGGAGAAGAGAAGGCTCCGGGGAGACCTTATTGCGGCCTTTCAGTACCTAAAGGCAGCTTATAAGAAAGATGAGGAAAAACTTTTTAGCAGGGCCTGCTGTGATAGGACAAGCGGTAATGGTTTTAAACTAAAGGAGGGGAGATATAGGCTAGACATAAAGAAGAAATTGTTTACAATGAGGGTGGTGAAGCACTGGAACAGGTTGACCAGAGAGGTGGTAGATGCCCCATCCCTGGAAACATTCAAGGTCAGTTTGGACGGGGCTCTGAGCAACCTGATCTAGTTGAAGATGTCCCTGCTCATTGCAGAGAGGTTGGACTAGAGGACCTTTAAAGGTCCCTTCCAACCCAAACTGTTCTATGACTCTATGACTCTATGACTTTACAATTGAAATGATTGAGGCAGATGGAGACCTGGGGTGCAGAGGGACTGACCATTATGCTTGTAGCCATCATCTGGGCCACACGAGTGTCCTCCTTGCCCTCGACTGTGGTTTCCCCTGCCTGCCACATTGTAGTGGAGTGTGACACAAAGAATATCTCTTGCTTTACAAGCAAGCACCAAGAAGCTGGAGGAGTCCTCTCCCTCCCCTGACCCACCCTGCAGTACTGTCCTCCTGGCCTGGAGCTGGGTCAGGTCCTTCTCCACAGGAGCTGCATCCCAGCATGAGCACGGTGCAACTTATTCAGCTTTCAAAAATGATTTGCAGGGCACAGTTTTTACAGTTTGACCCCTGAGTCGCAGCCTTTCCCCATTGTGCATACATACTATTCTCTTGCCAAGCAAATGGCAATTTTTCTTCACTGAAGGGATAAAAGCAAAAATTTGCTCCCAGAGAGAAAGGAGAACTTTTCCCGTCCTTTTTTTTGCCTCTTTTTGTAATGCTGGCACCAAGCCAGCTTGCTGCATTTTACTTTCTTTCCTCTGTATGTGTGATTTTTTTTTTTTTTTTTTTTTTTTTGCACAGCTCCAGAGGAAAAGGATTTCTCAGTCTTAACATCCTGTTCACTTCTGCATACTTTTGAATGCTCGTTATTAAAAGCCAGCTATTTATACACAGGAACAAAGTACATTCCACTAACCCCTTGTGGCATAACTCTGCATGCTGACTGGTAAGCTCTAGAAAGGTGAATCGAATGTATGACAGAGAGCTTTTTATAGGGATCGAATACCCACTGTAGATCAACACAGTAATACCCTTTTAAAATTCTCTTTGCTATCATGTCTTTGGAAATATGAAAGGAAAACCTTTCAACAACCTCATTCCCTCTGACTCTAATCTTGATTGTGTTGAGAGGGATAGGTGCCAGATAGCTGTATTGGTGGAAACAAAGATAAGAAGGCTGTGCATACCATAAACAGTTATATTGCTTGAATTATGTTCTTGGACAGATGCAGTGACAATAACAGGACAGCTTTAATAGGGCAAGTGATTAATATACCTGCCTGGTATCTTTCAAAGAGATCAAGTTGCATTTCATTACTGGAAAATTCCTAAGGACCTAAAATGAATCAAGAACAAGTGCATTACCTCAAAATCACCCATCTGACAATACAACAGAGTGGGTATCTCACAAGGAGAGGTTAATTTAAGTGATGTCTTTGTGCAGCTCACAAAAGGGACTGGGGTTGAAAACAAGATGTCAAAGCAACCTCTCAGCTGAATAGAAGGATCCTTCAGAGAGGATTTGGATGTTTTAGGTCTATCATCTACTCTTGGAATATCTTTAAGACAAAAGATTGGTGCCCAAGGTGCAATTCAACATTTTTGCTTTGATTTTCACCTTTTTTCTATTCCCATCAAGGGATACATGATGGCCCCTCCAATTCACAGCTGGTACACTGGTTTCAAAACCCACTGAATTACACTTTTAATCTTGATGGAAGCCTCTTCCACCTGTCTGCCCCAAAAGTGCTTTACTCTATGCACAGTTGTGACCGCAGTTCCACCTGGCGTTCACCCACCTCAGTAGTTGCTCTGAGCCTTCAGAAACATAAATCTTCCCACCCCTGCTTTGAATCACGACAGTGTCTCCACAGAGCACCATGCCCAAGGTCTTCAGGAGAGGATTCCGGTGAGACCACGTCATGACTTCCACCAGTATATTGTGGGAACGGAGCAGGTACAGCACTTCTTTTGAAGGCCCAGCCTCTCAAGAGGACAGAAGCTGTAATGCCATTCCACCTCATTTGCAGAGACTCTGTGATCAATGTATCACCCAGTTTTTGTAGGTCCTCATTCTTGTACTGTGCTGGTACAAACTGTTTCAGAAGCCTTGGCAAAAGAGAGCAGAAAAAGTAGCCCTTCTTAACCCAGTTTACTTGACAGTTTCCATAACAACTTGACACAGCTATTTATATAGCTGGAGAATATCATTTGCGTTTCATCATTTTTAGAACCTTTGTTGCCATATCAACCTCAGCACTGTGTAGGAGAGCACAGCCCCATTCAATTCTCTGTTGTTTGCTCAGAAAGAAACTTCTCTCTCAATGAACTGAAATTCAGTTGGTCTCAGAAGGACCCTTGAGAGGCCTGTGTGTCACTTTAAAGTATCGTTCGAGCCCTAATTTAAATGGGCTTGTGCCTGTGATGTGACCTATCTGCACCAGACAGGTGGGACCATCTGCAGTGGGAAGCAAAGATGAGGACAGGGTGGACAAGCAGACCAGCAATGCCAGCAGATTGCTTATCTTTCTTGGGAAGCAAATAATCAGAGGGATATGGCAGCTACTGACTTTCTTTGTGATGGGTGGGGAGGGAAAAACTAATTTTGAAATGTCAGAGTTTCAAAGGCTTGGCGTTAGCGTTCCTGAGTCAGCGTTTTGGGAGGGAGATTGGGTGTGAAGGAGTTCCAGCAAAGAGCAAGGTTAGGATGCAGTGAAAGTCAAGATGGATAGAAAAGTGGCAGAAGACAACTGCCAGGGGGGAGACCGTGTTCCCAGAGGAGGAGAGGAACCTTCCTGATGCGGTCTCAGGTGCTGCTTAGTCCTGGATTCATTCCCTGCAATGCCAAGCACCAAAAGGCAACCCAGAAGGAGACAGACTTCCTCAAAGCACAACTCAGGTGGGGATTAGGTGTCTTGCAATACCTCATTTCAGAGGAAGATGTGGTGCTTAGGCACTTAAAAGTCCTTACAGCCAGGTGAAATGAATCTGGGCCTCATGTTCACACTGAGGCTTTTCTTCTGGTTGCTACTGGCTGGTCCAGCAAGCGCTCATCACTCGCATATCTACCGTCCGTCTGGGGAAGTTCAGCCTTGCAGACCATGACACCAAATCTTCCCTTCCAGGTCAGAATATAATTAATTTTAAAATACTCATACACCGTGCAATCACAAGTATCTGTAATCCACCTGACACCTTCGGCTGACTAACAGCGTTCCAATAACCCTTCGGCTGCGCTGCATTTTGTCACTCACACTTCCTCCTCCTGTTGGGAGATGGCAGGTCTGCTGTCCATGCCCTGACACCCCACTGTCTCAGTCTGCTGTGGCTGCTACTTTCCCAAGACACTCCTGTTCAAAACAGGTGTCCCCCACCTCCCCTCCTTCTGAGAGCTGAAGATGTCTATTCCTGGAGCAGGCATCCATTTGGCATAGCAAATTTCATACAAATAAGGCGGCCAGTTGACATAGTGCCAATGATTTAGCCTGCCTTCCACCAGCAGAAATGCACACAACAGCATTTCTAAGAAGCAGTGTCAGTTCCTGGTTTGCTTTAGTTGTATTGTTCTGTCTTGTCTTAATCGTCTCAGTATTTCTACAGGATCTCCAGTGAGACTGAAGAGCATGTTAGCAGCTCCGTCGCGGCTGGGTTTAGCTGTCTGTGTCAGCAGATGAGAACCTCTGCCTCACGGATGTGTTTTGTCATGTAGCAGTGCTGAATACAGACTCTGCCGGCTTTATTAATAGCAGCTCTATTATTTTAACATGATGTTCCACCAACCCGTTGGACCGGGGACAATAGGAAACGGCACTTACATGTTTAAATCTGCGGCACGCTGAACTGTTTGAATCTGTATGATTCATTGTCAGACAGTACTGGGTCAGGCACTGCAGGCAAAATAAAATAGACTGCATGTGCGTGATCTATATGCGTTTTACACGTAAGCTGTATGAAATGCATCCTGCCCAGCTTCTGCTTGCAAAAGCCACAAATGAACCCCATGTATCCTTTAAAGCATTCTTGGTAGGATCTTGGGAAGTGCGAACCTGGTGCTTTTAACCATAACCCCAGCTGGTGCTAGGAGCTCTCTCTTCTCTTGTCTGCAGGCACTTGGAGGATGTCTGGCTGGCTACTGGAAGGAAATAGCTTTAGGTATGTTCTGGAAGAGGTCATTTGGTTCCTAAACCCAGCAGTTACCACCCACTCTTCATCAAAAACCAGGAAGTTTTGGAGTTTGGGGGTGGGGTTTTTTTTTCATACCGACGAGTATTAGTTTAGCCCCGAGAAATCTGGTAAGCCCTGAAAGTTTGAAACTTGCAGTGTTCACATTCCTCCAGCATCTGCCTTGACGGGTTGGTATTCCTGGACTTTGTTTCTCTCCCCTCTCCCCAGACCCTGCTTGATTTGCAGTATAATTGATACTATTTAAGGTCACTATAAAGTCACTGAATTCAAGGGAAAATTTCACATTTGAAAAACTGTATCCTGAAACCACTAGTTTTGCACCAAAAAATAATTCTGAAAGCTCTGACATACCCTGAAAGCTTGTGGCTCACCGTACGAACAGAGCAATGTAAGACTTTTCTAGAATGACTTGCTTTATTCAGCCTGCATCTCGAGTCCTGGTACAGAAACGGTCCTGTCAACGGCAGGGTTGTGACCCAAGGTTGTGACCCAACGGCACTTGAGTCACAACAACCCCAGGCAACGCTACAGGCTTGGGGGGGAGTGGCTGGAAAGCTGCCCGGCGGAAAAGGACCTGGGGGTGTTGGTTGACGGCCGGCTGAATATGAGCCAGCAGTGTGCCCAGGTGGCCAAGAAGGCCAACGGCATCCTGGCCTGTATCAGAAATAGTGTGGCCAGCAGCAGTAGGGAGGTGATTGTCCCCCTGTACTCGGCCCTGGTGAGGCCGCACCTCGAGTACTGTGTTCAGTTTTGGGCCCCTCACTACAAGAAAGACATTGAGGTGCTGGAGCGTGTCCAGAGACGGGCAATGAGGCTGGTGAAGGGTCTGGAACACAAGTCCTATGAGGAGCGGCTGAGGGAACTGGGGATGTTTAGCCTGGAGAAAAGGAGGCTGAGGGGAGACCTTATTGCTCTCTACAACTACCTGAAAGGAGGTTGTAGAGAGACGGGGGTTGGTCTCTTCTCCCTAGTAACAGACAACAAAACAAGAGGAAATGGCCTCAAGTTGCGCCAGGGGAGGTTTAGATTGGACATTTGTAAAAATTTCTTCACCGAAAGGGTTGTCGGGCACTGGAACAGGCTGCCCAGGGAGGTGGTGGAGTCCCCATCTCTGGGGGTATTCAAAAGGCGTTTAGATGAGGCCCTAAGGGATATGATTTAGTGGGGGACTTGGTAGTGATAGGTTAATGGTTGGACCCGATGATCTTGGAGGTCTCTTCCAACCAGAACAATTCTATGATTCTATGATTCTAAGCAACACGTATGTGATTCTTCCTTTAGGATCCTCAGCCCAAACACAAATGCCTCTTTCTTGAGAGCAACCTGTCCTAGGAGGAGACTGAGGCAGAGACAAACTATACTGCTGCTAACACCCCTTTGAAAGACTGAAATTCTCATATCCAGATTAGGATTTCTTTAAAAACTGAGCAATGCCTGCAAACTAAACAAAAGAGATCTGATAAAACCTTTCAGAGCGTTCCCTGGTAATTCCCAGCCCAGCAACATGCTCCGTCTCTATTGCTATTAAAATAGTGTCTTGTGCTGTGCTAGTTGCTTTCAGTATGAAATTAGACCTTACACACAGTACCTCTTTTTGTACTTGTCTGCAGAAAATAATACTCAGTTTACAATCGTATGACAGTGATGATAGTCACCATTTTAAAGAGAAGTCCATTTGTCTGAAAGCTGTGACAAAATCACTGCCTTTCTCCCATCCCTCAAAGACAGTTTTCTGCTCTGAGAATCTCACATGGTCATCATTTAATAGAGCTTTTCCCTTCTCCCAGCCCTGCTCCTGAAACGATGTCCAATCTGGCCTGCCTGGCCCCGCTAGGAACTAAAAGCCATCCCAGGGAGGCTTTTCTTTGGAAAGCAGCAGGGAAATCTAGCAGGGCTGTAGCCCCCGTGGCACCACAGACGTACACAGCATGTGGTGTGCCTTCCCTGCTACGATGGGCCACCATGTAGGACCTTCCAGAGACACAGAGACCTCAGCCTGTTGCTGATCAAAAATCTTAGGCATAAACTTCCCAGGTCTTGTGACAACCAAGGCTATTTCCTCGCTGTCCTCCTTGGCCCTTTGGTCTCTGGCCTCCTGCTGCACATCATCCCCAGCCCAGCAACGATTTCAGCAATGGGCAGAGATCTGCGGGCACCATCTCCCAGCGAGAGCTGCACAACATCCCGCCCGCCAAAAGCACAACCTGCTCTTTGCCCTTCGTACATCAGGTGGACTCTGTATCTTTGGTTTTTCTCCACCTAAAACAAAGAAAAAGGTAAAAAAAATCCATGCTCCAAATGCCAAGCCAGGGTCTGGTACACTATAACGCGATCCATCCCATTTATTTTATAGCACTTTAATGCCTCTCTCAGTTGTCTCACTACACAGACTTCAGGCAGAGTGGAGCCATGTTACTTAGCAACTCTCAGTACACATGACAAAATTAACCCAAACAGTTTTGTTTATTAACTCTTAATAAGGAGCAAACAAAACAGCAACCTGAGAGTTTCACAACAAGAATGTTTTCCATTTTGGGTGCGTTACTAATATTACAGATGACAATGTTATCTTGGGTGTTCTGTGGGAATTTTTTTAGCCCTTTTGTGAAGACCTATTTGAAGCACAAAAGTCTTCCCCACCCTCCCCAATGCCTGATGTTTCTATAATGGAAAAAGTATATGTAATAATGGAAAAACGAAAAGACTACTGGAGCTAGCGAGCTCTAGCTGATGCCTGCTTGGCTCTGTGAAATCCAGGTTTGGAGGCTGGAGATGCAAGTGTTACCCCCAGACTCTCTCCCAGAGTTTGGACAAATTGCAGGGGTCAGGTTTTCAAACTGCTGTGATTTACTCCAGGGTCTTCAGAAAACGTGACCATCAGTTACTGTCCCTGTACCCCAACCCTTGAAATACAGTCCTGCTTCAGAGAGATTTTATGAGGATACACGTATTAACACATGCAAGGCAGCACAGGCTTGATTTGAAAAGGTGTTTAAGTGGCTAACTAAATCACACTGATTTCAGCAGAATTAGGCATCTAAAGATCTGGTCTTCAGGTGCTCTGGAGACGTGAGCCAGACCTGTTCCTAAGAAGAATATTGAGGATGCCACTTGTGGAATAAGTTGGTTTATGTCCATCATAAAAAGGAATTAGATGTATTCTTTTTATGGTTCCTGTCATATGGAGTTTAAAAAAAAATTTGATTGCTTTTCAAAAATATGTAAAACTTGCCAGGCTTTACCAAAGGACGAGAGCCTATCGCCTTGCTGTCTCAGGGGATTCGGATGAAAGGCTCCTGCCAAGAATTTCAGCCCTAGGAGTGACTTCTGCAAGATTATTTCCAGATATGAAACCCTCTTCCTGCTGTGCTGCTGAGCCCTCCCTGTCCAACACTTCGTGGCGACTGCTGATAATGAAAGCGCAGAGGCCTCCCTCCCAAGCATTAACCACAGCAGCTGATCCAGGCAGTCTTTTCCGGCTTTTATGGAGAAGAATGAGTGACTTGTGCATTCTTGTGAGAAACTACTTAGACACCAGATACAGCATCTATAGGTTTTTATGGAAGCAAAAAGCAGATTCTTATCAGCCTCCATTTATTTAGCAAGTAATGACAAATGAATTCCTTGGAAACTTACTCCCGGTAATCCCGGAGCACCGAATGCTCGGCATTGAAATGGCTTGGAGGCAGGGTGGTCAGAGGCACGTACTCCAAGGGTCAAGCTCTGCCTGGTGCCAGCTGGTGGAAGGGATGGCAGGGAGGCGAGAGAAGGAGAGGGACTGGAAGGGGAGCAGGAGGTAAGGGACAAGGTCCACTTGCGCTCTCAGCTCTGCAGCTGGGCTCAGTCTCTTCGATGGGTTTCTGCCCAGATGCAAGTGAGGAGGTACAGGCTGGAAGGATGCCAACATACCCTCGCTCGATGCAGCGTGGTGTAAGTAAACAGATAGGCTCTGAGAGCCTGACAAGATCGCTTATCTTATCCAGGCCATCCTCTGTCCTACACGAGAATTCTTCCTTTTTGCACATTTTCCAGTATGCTAAACCTCAGTGGATATAAGCATTTCCCTTAGGAAGTCTTTCACAAGTGACTTGCTTTCCCTGCCAGAAGGTCTTGCACAGGCTGCAGCTAGAGCCCCGTGGCCAGATGTTCTCGACAGAAAAAGAAAAGGGAGTAGGTTCACATATATAGGGGATTCCTGCTAAAACTAGCCTGCAGCCTTGCTCACCTCCCCACCCAAAATTTTGGGTAACATCTTCCAAGGCTCCCTGAGCATAGAATATTTCCCCTTTCATGAGCACTCAGTGCAGCGGGGAAACAGTCGGTCTGGGAAGGCACAGAGGCAGTAAGTCAGGCTATTCCTCCATACCAAGCGTAAGGCAGATTCCCCTCCTATAGTGCCTGCTCAGGTTCATTTGCTACACGGCCCATGGGCTCTTCATGCTCTGCCCCAGCCCCTTCTGTGCACCCCCTTGCAATCTTACTACTGGTAGCTGTGAGATCCCAGTGTGTATCAGGAAAAATGGTCCTATCCTGCCGTGTAGAGTACGCAAGGGCCTCCCTTCACCCCCCCCCCCCCCCCCCCCCCCCAAATTTACCATCTCTGTACCACTATGGCCTTGGCACAGTCTTGTGCTGTGTTTTTTCCTCCATGGAAAGCCAGGCCAGCTTTGTTCCTACATCTCAGGTAAGAATGCAACCCTCCTTCCCCATTGTCTTCCCCTATCTAAGCTCCACAACCCCTGTGGTCCTTGACATTTGAATGAAGAGATCTCTGGGGCACATTAGGGTCAGATCTGCTGCCTTTCCATAATAAAATTTGGCAAAATTGAATGAACCTCAAAATCAAAACTGAAGAGACTTTCAGCTTCTTCTCTCTAGGACTGACATGACTGTGTTGGCACAACGTAGAACTGGCCACAATTGGAGGGTACACACTGACTTAGCACATCTACAACTGTAGCATCAAGAAGGCTGAGGTTTTGATTCTTTGCTGAGGACAGCAAGAAATGTGACCGGCTCTCCCTGACCCAGGCTGGGCTGCAGTCTTCTCAACTCAACCAATGCTTATCTCAACTGGTAGCTACTTAGTGTTGAGTGTTGATGCTGTATG
Source organism: Phoenicopterus ruber ruber (assembly GCA_009819775.1). NCBI lineage: Eukaryota > Metazoa > Chordata > Aves > Phoenicopteriformes > Phoenicopteridae > Phoenicopterus > Phoenicopterus ruber. Next base: position 10,285,087 of record CM020219.1, read on the forward strand.
ACATAGCAGGAGTATCAAATCCTAGAGCATGTGGACCAAACCTGGGATTGATTTTCAACTTCTCCTGGCCTTCACAACATGTAAATAAGACCAAATGAGCCTTGTGGAGCTATCCATCTATCCATCCATCCATCTATCCATCCATCCATCACTAAAGCCTGCTGTTAAGTGTGGCTCTGGGAACAAGGAAGGGGCAGGCATGTGGCTCAGGACCTCAGCCCCAAGATCTGCTTCTGCTGGCTCCAGTGTGGACAGGCTCCGAGAAGAGAGAGCAGAGTGGATAATTCATACCTGGTCCCCCTTAAGATGCCCGATCTGTTTTCTTGCTCAGCTCCCTCACCATCCCTAGCAGAGTGAAGGAGGAGCAAAATATCCAGCCACTGTTCTGCACCCAAATCAGCATCTGACCAAAAGAAAGGCAAGCTTGATCTGAAGTGTTGCTGAAGAAAAGGACAGGACACCCTGGGGAAAGGAGGGGGCTTTCCCCAGGGTCCAAAATGCCTTGCTCCCATCCACTCGTCAAGGTTTCTTTTCCTTGTATTTTTAATTTTTCCCCCTTTCTCTGCGCACTTTCTTCAAAAGGAAATCAGAAAGCTGACATTGCCTCAAAACCTCAGTTTAAGCCTTCTCCATTCCCCATTTCTACTTTTTTTCATCCACAGCTCCCTCAGTCACACCCATCTTGCCTTGCAGCAAGAAGACTTGGACACACATGAAGGTAGATGTGAACTATTGCCTTTGATAGTTACAGGATCTGCTTGTGGAAACCAGGCTTCGTACAAAGGTTTCCAATGGAAGTTTATAGCATCCAGGTCTCTCCTGACTTGGACACCAGCTACAGAGGTCCTGCTCAGCCCAGCTTGGAGGGACAAGTTTAAGTCACGCTCTTCTGTCAAACCCATCTTGTAGAGTTCGGGGAGTGCTCAGATGTTCAAGCCACCCTGGGCCCCTATATTATTCTCTGTTCATCACAAAAACTGTTCAGGTGAAAATGCCCTAGAACAGGGGAACCTGTTCCCTGGGGGACTGGGTAGATTATTCTCCTCCACCCCTTTCTCTTCTTTTCCTTTCTTTGTTTCAGGGCACTGGTCAGCCCCTGGCTCACCACCCTCAGACACGTGCGCACGCAGCCGGGCCAAGAGGGGAAATGAATCATTTGCAGCGCGAGATCACGATTGCAGGATTCTTATCTTGAAAACGAACGTGCACATCTTCAGGAGCCTGGCAGGGCAAAAAGATCTTGGCCAACTCAAGGACTTGAAAACAAGATTTCCCAGGGGTCAGGAACAAGCCTAGTTTCTTATTCATCACGATCTTCTTCACTCCCCCCCCCAAAAAAAACAACCCAAACAACCTATATACCAACCTTTTCAGCTGCAAAATACGCACACTGGGAATAGGGAGATGGGAAAATCCCTACAAGATCCGTAGCTCCAGGCAGGATATCCTCTGTGTTGTGAGCTTCAAGGGTCTTTCAGCTTCCCGAAAGCTGGCTGGCTGCAGCCATTGTATCAAATTGGATTACATGGGTAAGAATTCCTGATCTGAATGTCATTTGGCTGCGGCTGCTGCGTACAAGACAACGCTATGTAGACAACGCTCTGAAAATCCAACAGGTCCTCTGAGAACTTAGAGCTTCTCAAGGCAAAATTAATTAAGAAGTAATGAACTGAGCTTTTGATACCACAGTGGAAGTGTTGCTGCAGGCGCAAACACTAAGAGAAGGGTGCTTTTGACTGATTTTTAATTAGAATTTAATAGTGCCCTGAAGATACATCTCTCATTAAAAAAAAAAAAAAAGCTTACCTAGTTCTATGCAATGAACAACCCAAATTAGATTTTAACATATGCAAATAACCGGTCTGAAAGATCTGTGTGGGAGTAATAGAGATAGGACAGGTTAAATCCTTGACCCTTTACAGTTGATTTTTCTTTAACTGATCCATCAGTCAGTTTGTTTGCAATTAAACGTTAGAATTAATAGAGCTTAAAGGAAGCACTGAAAAGCCATGTGAAATGCAGACACCGAGGGCTTCAGTTGAGGTAAATTAGCACAGCCCATTGATTTTAACCGCATTAACTGCATTAACTATCTCACTGGAGTGTGCAGATCTTAACTGTATGCAATATTTCCAAGTCACGGCCAGTCCTGAGTCCCTGCTTACACTGAATAGCCGCTTACTCTCCAAGATGTCCCATTAGTTAAATACAGCTCAGCATGTATAAGCCTGAGGAAATCTGCCCATAAAGTCATCCAGATTGCTCAAAAAGCCCTAGCTGGAAAACAGTGTGTGTCAGGATAACTCCAAGGGCTCCCGGGGTGGCTTAGCCAAGGAGGTGTGTATCTCTAAGACCTTTGCAGGTATGTTGCCGCTACTGATAGCATCAAGAAACCCTGCTGAGCAACAGCCCACGGGGCCTGGCCTGGGATGAGCTGCCACGACAGGAGGCCAGCAAAATGCTTTAGTTCATCCTGAGCAAACACCTCCTTTCGCTGCACTGTATGTAGTAGAATATTTATACCATGTAAATATAACTGACCCTCTCTGCCTGGAGTGCTGCACTTTTGCTGCACTTCTCAATAAATCTCTGCCTCAAGATGAACAACATCATGCAATGCTAAATAGTAAAATCAAATAATAAATGTGATTCCCCTCAAACGATCTGGCCTAGCAGAGATTTCCACTTAGCTGCTTTTCAAATGCATCTCAAACTCATCTCATTCAGAGGCATGATACAGCTGCTTAGCTATTTAAAAACGAAGACAAACCTCCATCCTCATCTTACAATGTCTGGTGGTGATGGAGCTTTTCATACAGCTAAGCAGAAGGGAGAGGAGCTGACGAGATGCACAAAATCACACCTCCTGCTCGAGACAAAGGACATTTGGGTACCTAATGTAAGTGCCACAGTTGTTTTTCTGCACTCACTGTACCAAAGCCTTGCAGTCCTGGATAATAAGTGACCTGAATCGCTGACTTACATATCTCTTGCAGTTGTATGCTATAGCAGTTGGCTGTGTGTGGTGCCAGCAGCAGACTGGATACAGCCCATAATCTCTGGTCTGCCATGCTCAGGAGTCTTGTCTGTACAGTTCTCTAGTCTTTAGGATTTCATTAAGCATAAGGGGAGCAATAAAACATGGTGCTTGTTGTGGTTTGGGGTTTTTTTCCTTACTTCTTTCTAATTAAACAAAAATTTAAAGGTACTGTAGAAAGGCGGTGCCGCGAAACTGTATCTTTCCTCACCAGTTCCATGTTAGTTAAGCGCTGATTCTGCACCTACTGAAAAGCAAGTTTGCATCGTCTCTTCAACAGGACCATGATCTGCCAGGAAGGTTTCTGTTAACGTGCAGGAGGAAACACGCTACCTGTCTACGGGACACAGCATGGGGACAGCTGTTGATTCATCTTCATGTGACCCATGGCAGGCTGCGCTCCCAAAGACAGAAGCTATCAAGGGGTGAGGGAATGGGCAGGACGAGAGTTTCAGGTCATGGGCAGGCAATTCATGTAGTACTGGGCAAGCGGCTCAATGTTCACTATGTTTGATGGGATCCTGTGCGTTTGGTTTGCTCTGAAGCAGTGTGGTGGTAGGCACCGCGTCATATATGAAGTCTCTCCCCACTTTGAATCCTGGTATATTGGTGTCAACCACCATCTGATAGCTTCTATAAAATGATGCCAGTGTCAGGCAGGTCCCTTACGGCGACATGCTGTGGAACTGAGTACAGACAAAATAACTGAGGTGGTGTAGCAGATCTGCAAAAGCCTCTGGTGAAATCTGGGCTTTGCAGGAGTCCATGGAAGGGTTTTCCCATATTTTTCCAAGAGCCAGTATGCTACTCACATGTACTAGAGCTACTTTTAACTTTCCCTGGAACTCCCTACATGTGCATTTCTAGAGACATGTTTTGCTTTTTCAGCCATGGAACTTTTCCACTCTGCATTCACATTTGGTGCAGAAATAGAGGCATTGGCTTTCCTTCAGACTGACTCTGTCATCTCAGTGCTTAAATCGACTCATATCAGCACCAAAATTTGCTTGGTTGGCTGTTTATTTTAATCCTCAAGGTCCCAGGTCACCCCTCCAACACTTCTCCCAGTAGTCCTTGACTGGTTTGCTCCTTACTCATGCCAGCCTCGCAACCCCCCCTATTTACGAAGGAAACATGGGGCATCCCAGCAAGCAGCGTTGAGAGCAGCAGCATTCAAATGCCCAGGGTAGCCGAACTATCAAGGTGAGCCCTTTGGGTATGCAGAAGGACAGAGGTAAAAATTTGGGCTTAGGACACTTTTTTGCGGCAAGAACAGCTGGGAAAGCTCACAGGTAAATCGTTCTCTTTTGGTGTTTATTGGGACCTCTCATCACTGGTTTGTACTTTCTCCTTACCTCAGGCACGAGCCCGGGGAGAATGTATGGGGGCTTGACAGGTAGATAATGATAACAGCTCCTTGGCAATTACTCTGTGTCATCCCCAGCATGATGTGTTTAGAGAGTGTCTAAAGTGGGTGTTGTTTCAAAGGGACAAAGCAGCTCCTCAAGCAGTTTTATGGCTTTGTAATTTATTTACCAAGGCAAGCTCAGGTCAGTCACACTACCTATTTCTTTTTTAATGAGGTGCTGTTTATTTTTCACTCTCATGTTCTGGATGGATTGAGACACAAGGAGGTCAAACAACTTATCCCTGAAGTCTCCAGGGCTTCCAAACCTAAGTCTTTCCACATTTTAATGTGTTAAGCACGGAGCTTGACTTGAAGTGAGGGGAACTGCAAACACACATTTAAAGGTGCTTAAAAACCTTCCTAATGAGGAACCTACATGAGAGCCTTGGTCTTCTCTGTACTGTTGAGTTTTAACATCTGTGCAGCTCCACTCGCTTCAGCAGAGTCTCACTACCAGCTGAGGTGATCTAAGGATATCCTTTGGGAAAGGTCTGCAGAGGAATATTTTTCATTAGCTCATCTACAGATCTGGACAAATTCAGATACTCTCACTGTTTTCCAGACCTGAAATAGAAGCTCCTAAACTTAGCTTGGAGTTTTCTGTTTCAGACCAGTCAAGGCATGGACGCTTGCCTTTCTGTCCAAATATACCAGAGGGACTTATAAAAGATACTGACTCTCTTTCCACACTTTGCCTCCACTTTAAAATTGGTGCAACACACCAGGGAATTAAGAGATCCTTTGATGGTGCATGAAAGTTAACTATTAAATATTCAGAGGCTTTTTTCAAAAAGATGCACTTTTTCTTTTCCCCTTTTCTTTCACAAAATAAGCAAACCCTGTATGAGACTAAAAAAAAATCATCCCAGATGCTCTTGCACAACCATGTCATTAAAGAAAAGCATCAAGTGAAACCCAAGAGAGGCTGGTGTCACTTGCGGAGGTGAAACACAGAACCAGCACTCGGGTCTGTGCTATGGTGGTGCCTGAGGCTTCAGACACGCACGGTGCTCGGTGCTGCACGGCCGTAAACCTGCAGGCAAGTTGCTGTGCCCACCTCTGAGGCACACAGCCACCCCAGGGCTCTCCCAGCTCAGAGTCGGGTGTCTGGCCCTCCTCCACAGGGTATATGAAAAATGAGGGGCTTAAGGTCGTAAGAAATGAGCTAACCCACGGGGAACCCAGTAGAGGTGACCAGGTGTTTATATCCACTTGGGAAAGCCATCACTTCTGGTGGCCCGGTGTATGTCCTGGGGAGGAGTCATTAAGGATTTACCCTGCGGTTTTGCTCTTTCACCAGCACCTGCCTTCAGCCAAGGCTGGAGACAGACATGGAGCTCATGGGAGCCTTCTGACCCAGCTCATGTTTCAGGCTTTATGTGAGGTAGCTCAGGTTCTTTCTACAGAGACATCTCAGCTCTTATATCAGCAGTTGAGATGCTTGCAGATTTTGCAGGTGGCTCTTGACTTACTTTCTCCTCTGTGTTGGGGAAATGCCCAAATGAGCAGGCCCTGGATGGTCTTCAGAAGGGGGATCTCAGCCTCTCCTGTGGGAGCTGATCCAGTTTGTGCTGCTGGTTAGCTGTTCACTGGAGCAGAAACCTATAACCTGACTTTCCCACACCACACAGATGAGTGTCCTGACTATAGGGCTGGAGAGTTCATCTTCCACTTCTTCTGTCTGGTCCAGTGAATGTTTAATTATTTATACAATAAGGAACAGCTTCAGCAGGAGATTTTGAGACCAGATCCCAGAGGATCTATCAGTTGGATGCTCACAGCACTTTTTCAGGACGTGGGAGGCTCTGCATAAACTGTAGGAGATAGAGGTTCAGTCTGGGTTTCCAACAGCCCAGGAGAGGGCTTAAACCAGTGGCATCTGTTTTCAGTGCAGATTACTGGTGCGCTGAGAAAGTCATTTATATGTATGGGATATAGCCATTTATAGAGCTTCTTGTGCCCTGCAAATTTAGAGGATGAAATCTTAGTCAAATTAGGAGAGAGGACAGACTTCTCATTTGTTTCCACGGGCTGGGAAGTCATCAAGCAGAATTTAGGTATGATCATTTCAGCCCAGCCAAGATTTACGCAAGTTTGCATATATCAGCATGTCAGAAATGTAAACACTACAGCGAGGTGGGGCAGATGCCCCTGTTTCAGAGTTAGGCTCAAAGTGGCAATTAGATACTTCCCTACCTTTATGGGGTTAATCTGCAATAACTCCACAACATAAAGCTGCAGAAATGCTATTTAAGTGATTGGGAATATATAGTTAAAACATAGAGGAGGGAAAGATGTAAAGGCATACACAAATGCTACCAGAAGTGCGACCTTCCTGCAGCATAGCCTTTGCTTAGGTTGTATATCACTGGGAAAGATTTTATTAAAGCTCATTCAATTTTAAAGCCTTAATGGTACCTTCTGTACTGCGTGATTGGTACAAAAAGAAGAGCTTGACAAAGCATTAATGCAGCAGGACGAAAGGCATCCTCCACTGCAGTGTTTGTGGCTGGGAGGTAAGTTCCCGGCTGCAGAGCATCTGCGGGATTAGCGTGACATCGTCTGGTGAAAGCCGGTATGAGTCCTTCAGCTCAAGGCTGGAGCATCCCTGGGCTGGCGAGAGAGGATCAGAGAAGCAGAAAAGATTTGCAGGGTGAATGAACCGGTCCTGATGCCTTTCAGGAGAGCGTGGGAGTGTGACAGTCAGGAGCATAGGCAGGACTGTGGCAAATAAAGCAGCGTAGTATAGCAAACTTGGTGTAACAAAACTGTAAGCAACTCAGAAGTCCAGATTCCCACTTTATATTAATTGGTTCTGCTGTGCCTAAACCCACCCGCTGGCTCTACTTTCTTCCCTCACTTTCCCACTGTTGGCTTTTTTTATACTTTAAAACTTTAGCAACTAGTTGACACATTTTGTCTTTCCACTTGTCTGCCACCTCCAGCCACACTTGGCAGACAAGGTGAAACACGCAGCCGTGGGACAGTGCTGCTGGCTGTGGCGGGAATGGCCAGCAGCAGGAGGAGTGAGTCCCAGCAGAGTAATAAAGTTACTCTCAGGTGGATGCTCTGTGTATGACCTGAACCTTTGCATTTAGAAACCAAGAACCCATCTCTAAGGTCGGTATATTTTAGGGGCACCAGGGCTGAAACTTAAAAAAAATCCCTAGGGGTGTTGCACATCTGAAACTCGGTCTCCCTGGATGTTGAAGGCCGAAACACACTTGGGTCTCTGCCTCTCTGAGCCGTACACCCACAGCGGTAACCTGAAACTGTGTATGTTTGTATCCAGGTCAGGGAGACGGCACAAGAGCTCATTTGCCTGACTCACTGACTTCCTTGCCAAGTGAGCATGAAATTTTCATGACACTGCAAAGTAGCTGATCCACAGCCTCCTAAATGTCACTGCCCCAGAGATTTTATACCAAGGAAGCACCCTGAATAATTGATTTGCTTTGGGGATGCAGGAATATTCATTTATTTATTTATTTATGGTGGTGGTAGTGCTGGTGGTTTAGGGAAAATATATCAGTTGAGTTGGCAAAAACAAAGTCTTTATAAAATCTCAGGTGGGACAAGACCACCTACTAGCTCTGTATAGAAAAACCTAGGACAAACCATGGGAAGATGATGCATGGTTGTGATTTTAAGCTCATCCCTGGGCCAAGGGAACAGTCTTCAGTCTTGGAGATGGAGTCCACATCAGTCCACATTTCTAATACAACCAGTGTCAATCACTCAGATGAAGCTACTGTCCTCCAGGGATGCAGAACATCTGTCCAAAATACCTCTTAATGGCAGCTGAAATTGGCATCCTAGAATCATTCACAGCTTTGTGGGTTTTTTTAAGTTTGTGTCCTTTATGTTTTGGTATTCTCCAAAACACTAATGAAAAAAGTGAACGGCCCAAGCAGTGAATTCAAGTGTTATCCATCATTTTCAAAGCACCTGGGCAGAACAACAAATGGCCTCAAAGTCTAAATGCTGGCACCGCTCTTCCCAACTTTTTTCTTATCATTGGCTCAAGTGACAGCCACAGAGGCACATGAAACCTTTCTCTGTATCCCACTTTTGTGATCTAATGCTCACAAGGGCCCCCCTGGCTTTGCCCATTGCACCCACAGTGTCTCAGACCTTTTCCCTGCCAAGACTGAGCAGTTTCCAAGACCAGGGTGACCCAGCCAGGAGTAGCCAAGAGGAGCTATAGCTGTGGGCAGCAGAGCAAGGGGACAGACCAACGCCGCAGTGAGAACAGAGAGTTGTGCACCATGCCCTGAGGATGACATCCCTTCTGCAGGACCAGTATTTTGTGGAGTCAGCCTGGGACATTCCTGAATTCCTCTGGTTTGAGAGATTCAGACAAAAATCATCTATCAGTTAGAGGTACAAGATGCTTTGAAGCCGCATGTTACAAGCTGAGTCTTGCTTTTAACACTCCATGGGGCCCAGACTGGGTTGCTTTATTATTCAAACGCAGTACATCTTAGTCATGTTATTTTTTCAACATGGAAACAGCTACATACCTTCTACAAGCAAAGAGGTTGGATGTGCAGCCTGCACAGCCGAGGCATGTCTGAATCTGCCTCTTTTAAACTCTTTGATAATTTTCTCTACCCCTGAGTAACTCAAATAGTTTTACAATGAGTGACCCAGGAAAAAAAAAAAAAGAAGCTATCTCTGACTGCATAAGCTTTGAAAGGTTCCCTTCAGATCACTACATTGTGACAGCTTTTCCGTGCCACCTCTGAATCCTTCGCGTGAAAGTGTGCGAGCCCCCTTCAGTCATGCAAGAACAAGAAGATCTCTGCACAGGCAACAGGCATTTGAGGAAATTTATCGAGGCAGCCAGCCTAACACAACACAGGCAAAATGTAAATAAGCACCGTCTAAGTGCTCACACACCAAGAGCGTGCACGGGCTCCTCACCGCCACTGCAGGGTCTCTTTAATAAATAGCCAAGTAGAAAATTAAAAGCAGCTTGGTATCAGCAGCAGGTAGCTCTGTTGAGCTGCTCCTGGCCCAGTGTGAGGCTTCCTCCCCGGTGGCTTCCCACGCTGGCTCGTGCTCCTCCGCCTGTGGGGGTCCAGGCTCTGTCCTTCCGACGCGTGGAACCAAATATGTGTCCACAAGGAAAGAAGGCACCTACACCTGAGAGGGGCTGTGGCAGTTATCCATGAGCAGTAAAGAAGTAAAGTAAAATTTTCACTTTTAAGAATTAAAAATTATTTTTCCTATCAAAAACAGAGCTGCATTCAGACCACCTCTCATGTCACCTTTTAGACCTGGAGTTGTGACCCTGGCGAGGTGGCCAGGGGGTGACGGCCCTGGCTGTAGCAGTTATGGTTCTGCCCCCCTAGCCAGCTGTCCAACTGGCCAGGAGGTCCTCCCCAGGGATAGACAAGCATGCAGACAGACGGGCTACCCAGTTTTGACACGTGCTTTCCCAGTGACTTACTCTATTTCCCAGTCAGACAGACAGTCAGCGAGGAGCTAGAAAGTTTCATTTGCATCTTGACACCTTCCCCTAAAAAAAACCCAACCACACCACAGTTTTGATGCATGCAGAGAGTGGGCTTTCAGCACAGCCTCAGGAAATTTTCTGAGTCAGTGGGAAGGCACCGAGGTGCCACCAGCCCGAGGGACAGAGGGAAAACCTCGCAATGCTCCCGGCCATCACTAGATGCCCCCCTTGCTCATTCCTGGGGGGAGCTCCTGGGTTCTCTTCCTTAAATCCCTGGAATAGCTCTCCAGTCCCTTTTCCCATTTTGGGCAGTTGTTCTCAGCTCTCTTGCAGCCACGTCTCATTTCAGAAACTGGTGGCTTCGTGCTTCACCTCTCAGGACAACTGATACCGCCTGCTCATCTGCCCAGTCTCTACTTCTGAGATCCTCCTTACCACTTTCATCTCTGAGGAGAAACTAACACCTGGTGGTGGGTACAACTGACTCCATCTGGATCCTCTCTGGTGAACCTTCAGATCTGTCTGCTCCAGGAGCTGGAATTTAATCCTTTGGTGTCTGTCCCACAAGCCATCTCTGCAGGCCTTGCCAGTGAAGGCATCATCACCATTTGCCAGTCCCTCCCCTGGCAAACTTGTCTCTATTCTTTATCACCATAACCATTTTTCTGAGAAGGATATTTTCATCTGTATTGTTAGCCTGACCTCTCTGTAACTGTGAACTCTTACATGTCCCACCACCATTTCAAAGACTGCTCTTCCTACAATAAACCTTTCTTTCAGGCCCATTCCCATTCCTGCTAACTCCCTCCTCCACCTCCATGCCACATTCACTCTCCTTTTCTTCTCCTATCTTCTTATTCTCTCCCTGCAGTCAGATTCGATAACTTCTGCCTTTGCTTACAGCATCACGAAACTCTGGGGGTTTTCTCATCCTGCTTACATTAAAATGTCCTGCCCACACCTTCTTCACCATCCCCCATGTTCAGTAGCACAAATTCCTCTCCCCTGACTTCCTACCTGAAATGCCACCGCTATAGAAACCCCCTAGCCCTCCCTGCACCAGCCCACTCTTCCTGTCTTTTCTTTTTGTGCCTACTCTGACTGTAATACCTTCTAGTCTTGCCCTGACTTTCTAGACTTGATAAAACAATGGCTCTTTTCCATCCTTACATCCCTTACTGCTCTCAGGAGGCTCCATCCAACCCTCTTCACACTACCTGATGCAGCATCCATGCTGTGGGTCATGGGATCGTAGCATCTATTGGCCTCGGTAACCCTCTGCCTTTATGTGGAAGATGCCTTTATCTGGCTCAAGATTTCCATTATGTTCCTCCAGCCCATCCTCGGCTCTGCAACCAGAAGCAAGGCCATCCCCTCCACCTGGGCAAGTTCTGGGTGGACTTGGCCACCCTGCTATGCGGTGGGAGCTGGGAGCCAGGAGCTGGGACTGTGCTGCTGGGCACTGTGTTGCCCTGCCACGTACGGCAGCAGCTCCCAACGTGGGAAGCTGTCTGGCTCATGATGTTTCTCACTTTCTCAAACACACACTCACTTGCTGTTACTGTCTTGCACTCTCTTCCTTTCCTCCTTCTTGAAAGACACTCCCACCACAACAGTCTGTCTCACAGGCACCTTCCCTTGACCCAGATATTATAGATGACGTTTCATTTTTCATTACTGTAACAGCAGTTTAGAGTCAGTCTCGCTTGTCGATGTTCACGTGAATATCGACAGATCAGCAAAACTGATCTTGAAACCTCCTAAAACTAAATATTTTCTCATGAGCATTCAGGTCTTTCTTGTTCTCATCCAGCTAGAGCTGACATGAAATAATAGCCAGCACAACAGGTATGAGGCAACCAGGTTTGCTTTTGCTTGTCTCCTGTTCTTGAGGAAGAGGGGTAACATCAGGAACGGAAATAAAATGACTGTCACGTGTAGGTTCCACGTATTTTTACTGGGGGCTACATGGGGCTGGTTAGACCAGCAACACTAAAGACGGTGCTGAGAAAGTGTGCGCCATGCAACTCCGCATGCAGACAGCAACTCGGCAAGACTGAATGAGAAAAAATGAGAACTTGTAGTTGTTTATATCAGTGCTAAAATGTCCGTAACAAATGAGAGGAATGGGAAGTTACGTTACTTGTGAAGGAATTTGACGTAGCAGATGCCACGGAAGCCTGGTGAGCTGACTTTCCTGATTACTGTGATAAAACCGTTGATTACAAAGGGCAGACTGGGAGCGGTTCTCTATATCATCACTATCAGCTTATGAGTTGCTACGTCAGATTTATAAGATGCAGAGCAGAAGAGGAAGAATATCTGCAGAATGATGTGCTACAGGCCATCAAACAAAGTCAGAAAGCCAAAAAGCAGGATGAGTTGTTCCTTAAACCCATTACTCATTAAACCCTCATCCAATTTGTGGAAAGAATAGTTCTGTATGCATGGAGGACTTCAGAGTGGGAGACATACGCTAGAGATGTATGCAGCCAGTAGAAAATAGCGTTTAGGTGATACAGGTGAATTCTCTAACCCATCAGGTACTGCACCCAAGGTGAGCTCATTCATTACGACACAGCTTGGTGAACTAATTGCTGGGTAGACAGTTCGTTGCCCTCTGAAGACCAGCCATCATGATTGGGACCTGATTATTTGTAGCATTGACTGCTCTAAACACTCAGCATTAAAAAGGTAAGTTCTCTAACTCAAGGAAAGTTACTATCCAGATTCATTGGTAGAAAAATCTGAATGAAAGTTGAGTCCGTTGATGAAGAGTTTATCAGATGGTTAAAAAGTCAGGATTTCCAAGTCAAGAGCGCAAATAGATCACAGTAAAAATCTCATCCTGGTTCAGTGACAAAGTGAAGCAATCAATGTGAAATAGAAAAGCAATCTATCACAGATGTGAAAGGGGGAAACGGCTGCCAATTAATTTAAAACAGAAGGAACTAAGTGTGAGAAATGAGTAAGTGAAACTAGAACTGACTGGAAACACCTCAGAACAGAGCAAAGAAAGTATTTGAACATGTACTAAGAACAAAAGTAGCTTAACAATAGTACAGGAATATCACTAGAGAGAGGTAGTAAAATTAATAGTAATGTAAAAAAGGGGAGTACTTAATAAATATTTGTCTGTATTCAGAAAGAAGTCAGAGTGTGTACATGTATAACATGGGGCTGCTGATGGATGTTTTTGCTCAGTAATATCAAAAGGATGATAAACAAGGTCTACTCGGGAAAAATATTTAAAATGAGCACTCTGGCTAATTAGCATTCCTGAAAGAGATGACATGATCTCTCTCCTGCTTCCATTTGAAGAAGTGCTTATAGTGTATCAATACTGCAAAAGGGTAAAGGGGATGAACTGGGTAAGTACAGTCAAATAGAAATGACAGATGCAAAAACCTGTGAGCTAAGGGTGGGAGTGTGGCAAATGCTAATAAGCATCTTTCAAAGAACAACAAGATTTATTTGCCAAACTGAGTTCCATCTTTTATGAGTCTGGCCCAGATATGATGGATTCAGAGTTTTCCAAGGCGTTGGATGCTGTACCAGGAAACAAAACCCTATCCTGTAAAACACTAAAAGTTATCCCATAACTGATGTGAGAGCTGGAGAAGTACGAGATTTCAAATATAAATGAATGACCACAGCATGGGCTCCCAGTACAGCACTATAGCATAAGGAAATAAAGCAACTGCGAGAGTGTACATGGTGTCACACGTACGCAGAGATGTAGGGAAATGATTTTATCTTTGCACGTTCATGCATAGCAGTAGAAAGATCAATGCTGAAATAGTCCCTGACCTGCAGACTCGTGGAGTCAGGGAGAGGCTTTGGGGAGAGGATACTGTGTGCTGCCTCCCCTACATTGCTTTTCCCCAGGGACTGCTTTTAGCCACCGCTGGAGACAGGATCTTGAGCGAGACAAATCTTTGGTCCCCCAGTAAAGCCACACTTATGGTCTTATGTTATCCGCATGCTTCCCATGTGTGCACTCTTCAGAGCAGTCTGAAAAAGGAAACCATAAGCTACCTGCAACAGCCCAAAGACCAGAGCAAACACCCCTGTGTGCGAGGTTCAGGGCTCGCTCTGCTCTTCAGTCTTTTATTGGCTTTAGTCTTTATTCATCACGTTAAATCACTTCTCAGCACTCTGTGGCCGCGTGCAGGCTAACTGCACAAATATTTGCACAAAAAAAATACTTGTTTCTTGAGTTCCTAGCTATCACCACAGCCTTTTAGCCTTGCCAGCGCAGGTTGGCCTTGAGTGTGACCTTTGGCAGGGTGCATGAACAGCAGTTGTTTTTTGGGCCCAACTGTCAGGACTGTTTCTCCGTTTGATCCACTACAGCTGTCTGTTAAAAGACAAAAATAGCCCTGGCACCAGGGACTGGGACTTCCTTCTGACAGCTGAGTTCCCCAGTCGCCAGGCCAGTTCCCCAATTGCTTTCCTTCTGAAACATAAATGTATTTTCCATATACTTGGCCTATTTTCAGTGGGAGAGGTACAAACCTCCCCCTCTTCCACCCCCACCTCTTTTCATCACATCTTTTCTCCAGTGCAACCAAGATCCTCATAGGAACCAACAGGCACAGACTGGTACCCGCCACCAGCTGGGAAGTCAAGGACTACAGCTGCTGGATTTCCATATACTAAGGAAAAATATGACAACAGGATTTAAAAGTAAATCCTGGCTGCAGCAGCATTTTCTGGAAGGGCCTATTGATAAGAGCTGGTTGTCGCCACTGCAAATCTGCTGTACTGAGACTCTTGGGGAGACGGACCATGGTTTCACCACGTTTTTGAACCCACACCAAGATTAGGTGCTTTGCTGCTCAGCACTGGGCACGTGGGAAGACTCAGCTGAAGGTATCATCTAGGGACCACAGACGATAAAAAGCATGATTTCTGAGAGAAAACAGATGGTGTGTTAGATGTGGGCTAAACAGAAAGGCAGGTTCATGTTAAGTGTCTGTTGTTCTACTAAGAATGGCTTCCAGGAGTTATGCCTTTTTTTTTTTTACCTTGAATTTACACAGAAGAAAATACCAGGAACTAAAGACTGTTTTACTTTAGGTGAGAAGGTTGAAATAGATGTTCCTTATGTATAAAACAGGTGTACTCCTTACATGTAAATGATGTGCTGGCTTCTGCTGAGTCCAGACACACTGAGCCTGGAAGAAAGGAGGCAGTTTTCAGCAGTGCTTTTTGATAACTGGGACAAAATACCATGGGAAGTGATCGAACACAGTGGGGGGACTGGTGGAGTCTCCGTTCTTTGCATCTCCAGAGCAAGGCTGCACATCTCTGCGGGAGATGCTTTAACCCAGCGGGACCTCTTCAGACTCAATGCAGAGCAACAGGGTGAAATGGGCGTGAGACTCAGAGCCAACCCCCGTGACCATACACCAATGCTGCCAGAAATCTCCCCAGCTGAGGACCTGGCTCACTTCTACGCACACTGGAAATCTAGGGGAGGTTTTGGGAGAAGGGGATTGTTTGGGCTGGCTTTTCTTTTGAACCCTGTAATAACAGTACTCATGTCTAGTTGCGCACGCTCTTTAAAGAGCTGGGATTCCCCCTTCTGATAGAAGTTACATAGCAGTCACACTTCCTTTAATCTCCATCAAACTATTATTTCAACATGCCACCTACACAGCCAGATGAAAAAGCACCAGTAAAAGGGAACTGTTGTTGTTTTGTTTTTCCTTCTCAGAAAAAAAACAGAGCTTAGAAGAAAAGCTCAGAGTCCGGCTTTGTATGTACTAACTCCTTCGTTCCATCTGGAATTTCCCCTTAGTTATACCATAAACAAACTCCTCTCAAATATGCTAAAATAAAGCGAACTGAAATTTAGTAGCAGACATGGAAGTAGGGACTATTTGTAATCTGGTGTTTACCAAAAAAAGACCAAGAGCAGATAGAATCTGATTTTTCATTTTAGACTATTTTGAATCTCTTATTCAATGAACTAATAATTCACGTTATAAAGTATGTTGCATTTGAATATAGCTTTTCATTTGATTTTGTGGTTGAGCTTGATAAGGTTTTTAACTACAAGATGTTGCTTCTCTTCATTCCCAAATAATGGATTAGACTTTGAAGAGTAAATTCTACCATGCTGCTAGCATTTTTCAAAAGGATTTTGGCACCATAAGATGATTATTTATTGTTTTGTTGTCCTACCACTGATGCTTCTAGTAAGACCCCCTCTGACAGAGAGATAAAAGATGGTCTCCTAACAGAAAACATCGTTGCTATGAATAGATGTACAAATTTTAGATTACCATGTGTCATGGTTTAGCCCCAGCCGGCAGCTAAGCACCATGCAGCTGCTCGCTCGCCTCCCCCACCTAGGTGGGATGGGGGAGGGAATTGGAAAAAAACTCGTGGGTTTTTACAGTTTAATAGGACAGCAAAGGAAGAGGAAATAATAATAATAATACTGATAAAGGAATATACAAAAACAAGTGATGCACAATGCAAAAATTGTTCACTAGATGATAGCCCGTCCCCGAGCAGCGATTCCCGCCCCCTGGCCAACCCCAGTTTATATACTGAGCCTGACACCATGTGGTATGGAATATCTTTGGGCCAGTCTGGGTCAGCTGTCCCCTCCCAGCTTCTTGTGCACCTCCTTGCTGGCAGAGCATGGGAAGCTGAAAAGTCCTTGACTTCTAGTATAAGCATTGCTCAGCGACAACTAAAAACATCAGTGTGTTACCAACATTATTCTCATACTAAATCCAAAACCCAGCACTATACCAGCTACGAGGAAGAAAATTGACCCTATCCCAGCCGAAACCAGGACACCATGACACACTTATAATTTGCTACAACAAACCACTATAGGGGAACCACAGAACAATCACAGACAACAGCAGAAGATGTCCTTTTTATAAATAATATGGCAGCCTTTATTCTATCCTCCTGGTTTTATGCTTTTGGATTGCTAAGAAGCTTTCTAGGGAAACAGGTGTGGTATTCACTGTGTCCATTTTATTAAAATTTTTATTTTTATAAAATTTAAAAGCAACAAAATTAGCTGACACATCCCTGGCTGTCATTCCACCAACCAGCAGACAGAAGCAAAGCATTTTTTAAATTGTGCTTCCATGCGCTAATAGGAACAGCCACTGGGAGCCTGATGTTGTTCTAATAGAGATCCACTTACTAAAGTGGCCCAGATCTAACTCCATAGCTCTGGTTTAGTAATAAGACCTCGATTCATAAAACATTTTAAGCAGATGCTTCAGACTGATAAAGCTGCAATTCTGCAGGCAGCTGAGCCAACATCGTAATTTGCTGCCAGTTGCCTTTGTACCATCTCTGGCATTTGTCAGAGCCTTGGTTGGGCCAATTCTTCTCACTAAAACAGCAGAAAACTATCCTACTGTTTATTTTTCAAAGGGAGCTGGACCTTCCCCTTTGGACAGAAGCGGACTGCGATGCTGGCTTACCCTGCCTCCTGGAGCTGTTCCCTCAAGCAGTTATTTAGATGCTGTGTTAAATCGTAGCTTACAGCTTTCTGGTTTCCTTTCATG
The DNA here is from genome assembly GCA_009819775.1 of Phoenicopterus ruber ruber. NCBI lineage: Eukaryota > Metazoa > Chordata > Aves > Phoenicopteriformes > Phoenicopteridae > Phoenicopterus > Phoenicopterus ruber. The sequence continues at coordinate 10,302,543 of CM020219.1, forward strand.
CTGGTTTTGCCCAGTGCCTATAACAAAGGAGGTCTGGTCCACACAGCAGGCTGGCGACTGCAACAGTACAAATAAAAAATATTGAAAATCGGACTCGGTAGAAACCGCAGGCCTAGGTGGCTGTTCCAGGAGGTCTGCTGGGGAGCAGACTGAGAGCATGAGTGGCTGTTTTCATACAAAGCAAAATGTATGAAACATGAATTGCCTGAGGTGGGTAACAGGAGGCTGATGGCCAACACTTCTGCTGTGGCTGCTGCTTTCCTGGTCTGTAAAGAAGTCCTGAGCAAAGGGACTGCCTGGTTGTCATAATACAATGTGAGGTTTCTCCAGGGCACCCAAAAACATCCATAGGGTATCGGTGGCTGCTCCCACAGCTACCTACAGATACTCATGTTCATGTGTCCACAGAAAAAAGCAAAGACACTGCATCCTTTCTGGGACATCTTCTTTCTTCTTTTGTCCTCACAGCACTTTCCTCCTGCTCCCAAAAGTGCCAGGAAGTCGCCCGAGGTGACGGGACAAGAAAGCGCCATTGTAGCAAAATGAAAGTCAGATTTTATGAGTTTACTTGTACTAGTGTTTTCTTGGATATCTGGCACTTGGGAGCCTAACAAGACATGCTTTATTTTGACCCATATATCTGCTGTATGCATTCCATAAGCTGCAGCTCCAGGATGCAGCTGGACTGCAACCTGCCTTTCTCCTGCCAGACTGGGGTCTGTTTGCCGGGGATCTGAGCGGCGATGTTGGCACAGCACACCACGACGCTTTCGCCCAGTCAGGTCAGCGGGAGTCTTAGCATTTAGTTCTGTAGAGCTCTGTGAATTTCATGCATGGTCATTACATGTAGATATCGATATATTTTTTTAATTTGCAATAATACCTGGGTCTCATACAGTATCTTTTTGCCACTTAATCTCAAAATATCTTCAAAGGAAGTAAGCATCACAGCTGTCATTTTAAATAGAGAAAATAAAGACTCAGACAGAGGTGAGATTAATGAAAAGAGCCCACAAGATCAGTCCTGAACTGAGTTGCATCTGTTTCCTTCCCATTATTTGGCCACATATACTTTACCAAAGCTGGTGGAGACTTACCAGATATTTGCATTTCTTAAAATGTTGAAGCCTGCAGGTTTGTCTGCACTGAAGTTTCATGCAAAAACACCCCACATCTGGGTAACCTGGAGTACACAGAGCTTTGTGGTGTCAAGGTCCACCTGCTTCCACTCTGCAAACTCACTCGAGAAAAGCTAATTCAGGTATCACTCACATGCACCGCAGACTGCAGGGCAGACAGCCTTCCCATCTCCACTCTCACATGTTATAATAAGTCTGTACTACACCAGCACCAGGTGAAGCTACACAATTTATCTTTCCATGGGTAGCTCTGTTTACAAAATGATTGAAGCTGCTGGTGTCAGGAGAAAAGACAATGGAAGGGACATCTTTTAATGTTAAATAATCTTTCCAATTAATGCGGTTACTTCACAAATGCGTCTTCAGAAAATACATTCTCAGCACCAAGCAGGGCATGGAAATAGTGTTTGGAAAATGAGGCTGTAATTCATCGTTTAAGTGAATGGAAACTGCTGAACTCAAGCCAAAATCCCAGGTGTCTATAGGAAGACCAATTTATAGGAAAATCTATACTGAGAAAAGGGTGTCAGAGCTCAAAAGTCGGCATTTTCAAGGGTGATTTCCAGTAGATTTTTCTGTTGTCTGTTCCATCCATATGACGGAGTAAGAGGATCTGAAAAACTGGGGGGGAAAGGAGGGGGAAAAGCTTGGATTTTTTCCCCTTGGTGTGTATACATACCTAGAAATCTCAAGGAAGAACATACTTATTTTTTCAGACTGTATCAAGGAATTTATTTGAGAAAAGATGGAGCAAATATCTCAAGATATGAGCCCCACTAAATCTTTCACTTTAATCGAAGGCTGAACGTCATACCTTCATCAGGCACTTTCCTTTCTCCAGAACATTAAGTTGCTTGTGACAATACAGCGGCAGAGACTGGAATGGGCCTTTCACACCTACCAGCATCCCTCAAGACTCAGAGAAGGTGCCTTAAGAGAGGCATCAGAGGTAACCCTCTAACTTTGCAGGAGGCAGTTCCACGGCCTGGCCACTGCAGAGTGGTGTCATCACCCATATCATCACCCACATATGAGCCTCAGTTTCCTCAGTGGAGGCCAGTGACACAAAGACAGTGGAGCAAAATGAAGAAACAAGTAATTGTTAAAGTAGAGCCTGGGCAACTCTGGAGCTCCCCCACTGAGGTGCAGTCAGGTAGATCACAAAACGGATGGCAAAGCCTTAAAAAAATCAGTTGTGCAGAGACGTTCTCCCTGATGCTCTTACTGAGATACACGCTGCTGGCAGGAGGTGTGTCTCCCATTGCTTGCTAAGGCTCACATCATGATGGGGGTTCGCCTCGCAGGGAAGTCACACAGACCTCTGAGGTCTTCTTGCAAAAGGCACGTTTGAGAAAGTCTGAGAAATGAAGCATGGGAGGTTGGGGGAACTCTACCATAATGTGCCTGCTCTGCAACCACTTCTCCATCACACAGAGGTGCTGAAGTTCAGATCAGTGGCTCAGGGACTGGTTTGCTCTAGATAAGGGCTAGCATGCCCAGGGTGATTCCAGCTGTATACATGAGGGAATTCCTGGTGCAGGAGAATCTCAAGATGATGCAAGTTGTCCATCTTGTTAAATAAATACAGACATTTCCTTTTGAATCAAAGGACTCATCCTCAGTGTTCACGTGTGAGCACAGACTTCCACAACACATCGTGCTCAGGAGAAAACCCAGGACATTAAGTCCTGTCCCCAATGAAATCTGCCAACCTGTTTTGTTGTCCTGTTGCCTTTTTCCTCCCACTCCTCCTCCGTCCCGTTTCCTTTTCCTGTGATGCTTACATGGCAGGTCCTGTACATGCGAATCAGTAAATCAAACCATTTACAGAGCACTATTTTCAATGTTATCTCTGCTCTGCAAAACGTTTCCTGCTTTCCTGTCTGCAGCATTTCTCTAAGGTGCCCCTCAGCAATGAAGTCCCAGCGCAGACGTGCCGGGGGTAACCCACAGCTGCCTGTCAGCTCAGTGACAGTTTCCCCTAGCAGGGTACAAGCTTCCGAAAGCCACTCAGCCTCCGAGGGCTTGGTGCAGCTCTCCAAGGCGGACTGCCGGGGTCTTTGCCGTGGAGAGCTGACAGCGAGGCTCCCTGACCATACAAGGAGGAGTTGATGCAACGTAAACACCAGCGCCCTTTGAATCTCTGCAGCATCAGCTTAGTCAAGCCTAGCTGCAGAGCAAACTGTTGGAGGCTAAGGGGAAAACAACAGGAGTAAAAAAACTTTTGGATATTTGCCAGAGGTGTTTGAGTGGGATTTGGTTGATCCGAAACCCAGGTTTGTCCAAGGCGCTTACTCTGTGTATGCCGATTCCAGTCCTTCAGCCATTCACCTCACTGGGGATTTCAAACAAGAGGACAAATTTTATGACTTTGTTTCTGTGGTTGACATAGTTTTTATATCAACCTGAGATACAATTACCAAAAACAAAAGAGCCATGCAGTAGCACGGAACTCTGGTAGCCACATTAAAAAGTCATACCTTCTCAGTAAATCACCCCCTTAATGCGTACCGAAATACTGCAATTTCATCAGCTTTTGGCTCTTTCACGGAAGCCTTCCAAGTTAAAAACAAAGTGAGGCTTGAAATTACAGCTCTGTGCATAGAAAGTGCAAAACCAGCTTGAATTTCTGTATATTTGCACCACAGGACAGGTGTGGTTGCTCAGGAGTGTAGACCACGCTATAGATGCGCAATTGATTGTTCCCTCCAAGACTTCTAAGGTTAAACTGACCTCAGGCGTTGGCCCAGCACTGCTGCTACTGCAAGTTTGTAAAAAAAAATCAGAAACACATATTCTCTGCACCACTCCCTTTTCCTCCCCCATGCACTAACAACTGTAACCTTTGTAACCCTGTGGTTGTTATAGTTTCCTAGTATAAGGAGGGGTTTTTATAAAAAACAGACAGACATATCTGTCAAAAGGCTGCATCGTGGGCTGCAAGCGCAGCGTGAGCGGCAGTGCCGAGCCGGCAGTGCAGCGCAGCAGTCTGGCAGCTGGGCGGTGATTGGCGTCAGCTATCTGAGTCTATTTATAGTTTTTGGTTGCCTTTTATTCTGTCAGCTCAAGCTGAACAAAAGAACAACGTGGATGGGCCGGGATGTCTGGGGACATGCATGTTCAGTGATGGAGTTACAAGCATGGAGCCAAATCCGCTGTTGCTGCAGCACAGTCACTCAGCTCAGCTCAGGCTGCGGGTGCATCGCTGGCAGCAGGCTCTCCCAAAGAGGCTGTGAGATATAATACAGCTGCATACCCCACCTCATCCCAAGGAGCCCAACGTACAGACTGGCACCTCTTTACTCTTACCATCCAGAGGACAAATCTTTACTCTTACCATACACAAGACAAATCTGTCATTGCTCCAGAGAAGTCAATAGAGTCAAAGGTCTCTAAGATGCACCGTGTGACAACCAGCTGCGCTATGGCAGGGAGCTCTTGCCAGGGTACATATTAATCTCAGTGCATGAAGGGATAGGACTGTCAAACATGATAGGGCTTTTCTCTTCGGGGTGAGAGACCTTTCCTTGATGAGGGCATGATCAGTCACGTATTTGACTTCACAGATTTCCACTCCCGAGGCACACAGTACATCATTGCATCAGTGAAAACTGAGGATGACCAAATTTCTACACGCCATTCAGAAAAATAGGCAAATCAAAAGCAGGAGGACTTTCAAATGCAGATGTGAGATGCAGGCATTTATGCAGCCTGGCAAACCAGAAGGAATCTGACTGTGTCATCCCACCCTATGATAGCACAGCATGCATCACATGTAGAAAAGCCAGTGCATCAAAAATCTCAGCAGCTGACACTTCTGCGTTTCATTTCGAGCAGCAGAACAGGAAGGTTTCTGCATTCCTTGAAGACTGCATGCTATGAACTGGACGTGCATGGGAAGCCAGAAAGCCGTATGAGCTCTGTGCTGGGCTCAGCTCAATGGTTTTGCCACTCAGCCGGCCTGATTGACAGGGTGGAGCGGAGCTACACTGCATGTGTGAGGGGAGGACTCCACAGGCAGGCAGTTCCTGGGAGGAAGCAAAGCCTTGGTTTTAGAACAGAGCTCATCCCACACTATCTGGCTTGAGGGATCCAACTTGTGGTTGATCCTGATATCAACTGCAAAAATCACCACGGCTGGTTTTTGTCCCTGTCCCAGACCAACAGCATCACAGCCACTGTCACAGATAAACCAGCTTTGAAGCACAAGCTACTGAGACTCTTTATTAGGCACAGTTGTATATCATATCAGTGCAGGGGGACTTGTACAGTGCTTGGCCAGAGCACAGAGCTGAGCAGACTTCAGTCCTCAATGCTTCTTAGCCCCAGGCCATTGCTGTCCTAGAGAGACTCCTGAGCACTTTTCTGCCTTGCTTTTATCATTAAGAAAGTCCTTTTTGCCATCCTGTACATGCTGCATTCCCCAGACAGGTCTGCAGCTCAGTCCGCATTCAGTGCACTGTTTGGTAACAAGAGAAGAACCAGACATTCGGCTTTTCCCTACCAAGATCCATACTTCAAGGAGCTGCTTTCATTTCCTCATTTTCCATGCTTCAAAATTTAAAGCCATATTCCATCATTTTCCAAGAAAAATAAGCCTCAGTTGCTCACAAAAAAAGATGCGCAGCCGTACAAAAATTGTCTTCTTGGATAATCTTTTGCAGAGCTGTTATGTAAGTGTCACTGTGTATGTTCATTTGTATGTGGAGGTAGGAGATGTAGAGAATGCAAGGTTTCCTCCACTCAGAGGTTCTTGTTGGTCACGCCAGGGGAAGATAACGCTAACACAGAGCACTTTCATGTGCAGTGGAACAGAGAAATGACAAATATTCTACCAGCTTTTTTCTTGATGGTTTCTAAATGAAAAAGGGGAGTGAAAAACTCCGTCTGAAAGTCTTTCAAAGACATTGGACCCCATCAGTCTTCCACAGTTCTTTCTGTTTACTGGTCAATGGTGCACAAGCATTTTCTCTAACACAGTGCTGTGAAAATCCCCAAAAAAGGTCTGTGTTATGCAGCAGTGAGCTAAACCAAAGCTGGACTCTTTTCTCCCTTATTCTTTGGACAGTCACTGTACCCCAGTAGGAAAATGATGAAGAGTGCCGAGAAGACATCTTCTATGCAGCTTAACTTGCTTAAACATGCTACCTTAAAGGTAACTATCTAAATAGCACCCAGCAATTAAAAGGTAGAAGAAATATGCTCAAATTGCCCAATCTAAACTCGCTGAGGCTCAAAGAAACATTTCCATTTACTTCGATTGGATTTAGACAGAGGCCAGAGGGTTTCTGCCTTCTGCTATAAATAGTTCTTTATCTGATCTTTTTTCTGCCTGGATATGATATCAGTACAATACAGCTCAGGCCAAAATTTATATTGCTGTACTGCTTGTATTATGTCGACTGAATACAGACTAAACTTACTTGAAATGTCTGGTTCGGTTTTGCCACCCACAGAAGCACTAGCTCTGTTTTCATCTCCAGTCACAGAAGATCTTGTCAAAAGTTTTTGAAAGCATCTTCCAATGTGAAATCTTGGCATCAGTCTTCAGCTTGCTAGGGCAATGATTGTGGGTGATGTTGATTGGGGCCATATTACTTAGAGAAGCGTGAAGCAGCAGTGACTCTAAACAGTAAGGTTTTTCAGGTCTGTCTGAAAGATTCAAGGGCACAGAGATGTGTTATCTTCCATTTCCCTACGGAGGACTATGCAATTTTCAATGTTTCACCATAAAATCTAGTTGACAAATGCATGTGCCTCTGGATATCCTAAACCCTGTATCAGTGTGTGCAAGTAAGCATCACAGAGAGCGTAATCAGGCAGGTATTTGACTGCACAATTGACTGCACCCAAATGGGAACTGTGATCTGGTACATCACAAATACCACAGAGGAGCCCACTGGTCTCCATGAAAACTCCAGTTCTTCAGGACAGAGAGCACTCTCCTCTTTTCTGTCCCACATCTCTGAATGAGGAATGGTCATCTACACAGAGAAATCAGTTCTAGCCATCTCAGAAACATTATTCCCATCCTTCTTCATCGTTTCCTTTGGGTTTGATATCTATGCAGAGGAGGACAAAGATGAAATCATGGGTTTGGAGCAGTGCACAGACTGCTATGTCCAGCCAGGCTGAGCTGGTGCACAGAAATTTCACCTGTTCTCCTCTGCAGATGGAGGCTACCAAGCTGGCTTCAGCCTCTTCTTCCCCAGTTCCTTCTGGCCCCTGAGAATGAAGTGCTCTTCACAGAAAGACCCTTCCCCAGAAACCCTCTCCAGCAGAACTGAACCAAAGTAACTTTTTCACCACAGAATGAAAGTACAAGCGAAGCATTTATTTCATTTTCCTGAAGAAATGTTTCACTTCTGATACAGCTATCAAAAGTAAATTCAGTTATCTGCTTGCCTTAGGTTGTAACCCAGTTCTTCCCTGTCCTACATTAGCCCCCAGCAGTCTGCAAGCACTGCCAGATCCTCATGGGATGCTGTAAGCACCTCACCACAGCTGGATTGGTGGAAGTTGATTGGGAAGTTTCCTGAAAACTTAATAAATCTGGTCATAACTGACTTTCTCAGGGTCACACATAGCATCTGGAAAGACACATGGAACAAGTCTCACAAACAAGGTCTAGGCTGCCAATGTAACACTGGACGCTTGTTCCTCTGTCACTTAAAGCCTGAGCTAGGGCCCTCGGTAAAGCTCATACGCTCCTTTGTATCAATGCTCTTTGCCATGCAACTCATGCAAATCTACTCTTCTTCTCAAAGCTGCTCAAACGACCATCTCATCTTTAGCATTCTCAGCCTTTTGTAGAATCATAGAATCATAGAATTGTTCTGGTTGGAAGAGACCTCTGAGATCATCGGGTCCAACCATGTAGCACCATTGGCACCAGAATGGGCTTTCCCTCATACCACCATCCCCTTGTATTAAGCTCTAATACTGCTCCTCATGTATTTAAATACCTAGCCATTTCATACATGTGCAAGCGAATATATGTGTAGCACCCAGGGTGGGTATTACCTCCACTGTACAAACAAGGAACAAGCACCGACTGCAGGCATCTCGTTCCTCTGCCAGAGCCTGGCAGCCCAAGCCAGTAGGGTTTGGCGCAGTTTGTTGGTTTCTTGCCCCTCTGTGGCATGTTAGCACAACGATTAGGGGGCACACTCAGAACAGGAGTCCAAGAGATGAAACTTCTGGTCACAAATGGAGTCCAGCAATCACAAGAGCTGAACCTACATCTTCTCACCCCTGTACAAGTGACAATTTTAAAGCAATCCCTTCCCTTGTTAAGGTTTTCTTTTCTCTTAGCTGCTCTTTTGACTGCACTGGTCAGTCTCTGCTTCCTCCATCAGCCAGCGCTAGCAGCTCATCGAGCCACCGCTACACATGCCCAGGAAAGAGCCCAAGCATACCTACGCATGTCTCACAGCCCTGCTGGCACAGCAAGAAGGACACATTAAATGGAGGCTGGAGTCAAAGAGTAACAGCCCAAACTCTCCCGAACTGGGCTGTGCTCCCTGGTTTGGCACAGGGGGGCAAGAAGCACGGCATTTCTCACAGGCCCCCTCTTAAAATGCAGCCCTGGTTGCTGAGCCACTGACTCGTGAAAGGCAGCAGCCATGCACAGCTGATCTCAAGTCCACTGTGCAAGAGCGTGGGCACTCTTTCCTATCTGAAAGCAATACAGGGGACAGCAATGAGAACAGACTGTTTCAGAAGACTTTTTGAAACCTTTTTGACTTTGCAGCAATGTTGCAGAGACTCTGATATCCTGTGTGCTCTGCTCAGTAGAAACATTATAGCCCTCAGTCCCTGGGCTGCACTTACGCACAAACCCACCAGCGCAATGCCCTTTATTCCTTCTATCTTCCTACTAATTCCACGTTTTCCTGCCCTGACCATTTGTTTTGTCTCCTTTCTGGCTATCCTCTACTTACAGTAACTAGCAAATAGTTTCTTCTGCCTCTTCGCACTCTTTCAGTAAATTTTCAGGAGCAGATCTTCCCCACAGATATTCCTTGCCATAGAAGTCTTTTTACAATAACTTTCTCAAATGATGACAGGACTAAAATTTTCAAGGCTGGGGTATTCCAGTCACCCTCCTACCTATAAGTGTGCACATAACTACGAGTGACACACTTCAGGAGCCTGATGGCGTCATGAGCAATCTACTTTCTTTTAGCTCATGCTACTTCTGACTGTGTGTGGTGTAGTTAGAGACTTCCTGGAGCTTTTACAGAGCAGCCTGTGAGTACGGCGTGAGCTGGAGCACTTCATCGTCTCCTCTGCGAAAGCCAGAGAAAAAAAGAAGTAAGTGATTTCTGTCCCTGAGGCAAGGCATTACTTCTGTTTAACAATATTTTGCTTTGTTCTGCTTTGATTACTGCTTCTCTATGCTGTGCCTTTGTGCTTCAGAAATGCAGACTCTGTTGATGTTTCACTGTAGTCTAAATCTTGTGATTGATATAACAGACATAAAGTGTTGTGGGGATCTGTATTAATTAGAATTCATTGCAGCTGATGGAGTCTTTGCTACCTGTCTTCCTTACGAATTCCCTTTCCTATAAAAACCATGTTTCGCTCTTACAAAACAATCTTCATTCCAGTCAGGGATAGATGATAATCAGGACTGAAGGATTTTGGCAGGTACAGGTTGCTGTGAGGTTAGATTTAACTACCACTGCAGAGCGTGACGCGTGAATACAGAATTATATTAGAAACATGAATGCTGGGCTTCCTTTGGTAGACCATAAGGAGAATTCACATCCAGCCTTTTCTCTCATCCTTACTCTGCTGGAAAACCAAGACAGGCATTTTATTGTGATGTTTACCTGCTGGTCTATAGTGACTAATTGGTTACACTACATTTCTTCTTTTTCTCCATCTTTTATTCACACAGTACTGCTGATCTCTGGCACTCAGAAATGTGGAGACTGAAATAAGATTTTTTTTTTGTCAAATATTTTGGGAGTTGGCTTGTTTCTCTGAGACTTCAAAAACACTGGGACCATGCTTAATGTTCTCCTCAGCAAACCAAAGACCTTGCTTTTAAATGAAAGCTGATACTCCTTAGCATTTAGCATAGCCGTTATTTCGCGTAGTGGCTGCAGCCTTAAGGAGACCACAAGTCTTGTGATAAAGTCACAGGCTGGTACCAGCAATCGCACCACACTGGTAGGTGGGCAGAATGAATCAGTTTGGGTTCCTTCCTTTGAGACATTAAAGGATCCTCCTTTTGCTTTGAAGGATTCTGAGATTGTAAAGGATCTTTCCTACATCAAATAAGATTTAGCAATGGGTAAACATCCTACCAGAGATGGGCTGACCTGTTGACTTGATCAAACTGAATTGTTTCCTGAATTTAGTTTCTCATAGGGTCTTCTTGGTCAGTTTTCTTCTCCCTGTTACCTCCCCCATTTGTTTGTGTGTACATTGCAATCAAAAGCACTAAAGATCATAGCTACTGGCTTCTCTTGAAATTCTAACATAAAATTTGCTACTCTGCCAAAGACCAAGGAGCATCTGGGCTTAGTTTTAACCTGCCCTTCCCAGAATCCCATTTAGATCAGCAGCTGCCTCTAAACCAGCAGTTCCTTAGCTTCCAGTAACCTCATTTGGGGGAAACAAAAAAAAGAAAAAAACCCCACTCATTCTGCTCTTTAGCACTCAATGGGCAAGGCTGACTGACTTTCTTCTGAGGACTTTTCCACAGTTCTGTACACAGGACACCACATTTAAACAAATACTCACAGTATGAATTGAGGACCCCCTCTGTACAGATTTCTATCATCTGAAACTGCAGACGGCTCTTTCAGGTTCAGCATTTCCCATGCCTCTCGGGGAGACACTGATCTTATAGCCTTAACATGGTCACACAAATAGCATTGCTGTCAAAGTAGAAGTGCCTGAAGGCAGCATTTCAACTATCTCAGGCTGCCCTGACAAAGCTCAGTCCCACGTCAGAGCTGAAAATTTCACAGTTTTGTGCAGAATGATTTTGCCCTCCCAGCCAGGTTCCTTTATTTTTGTATACAAGAGGCTACAAAAGTGCATGTAAGTCAGTGGTTCCCAAACCAGAAGGAGCTGGGAGTGGGGAAGTGGAGAGCAGTGTTGCTGCAGTTACAAAGAGGGTCATGCTGCTGCTTTACATGAGCAGTTGTGGTCCCAATGCAACAGGAACGTGGCTGGAGTGGCGGCTGCAGTAACTGCTACGCCAGACAACATGAGGACAGGTTTCTGTGGCTACTCTCTGTGACTTAGTGCCTGTACATCTGGCCTGAGCTCAGCACAAGCTCAGGTTTTGCTTGCCTTTTCTTGATATTCAGTGCAAACCTACTGTGTTCTCATTGTGCCATGGGGTGTAATTAGCAATGAGCAGTTCAGTGCTGAAACTAGTGTTGTCCCATTGCCACCTGAGGTTATTTTTTCTCCTTTTACTCCTTTTCCCTCCCTGCACAGACTCAGCTGCTTGTCCAAAAACATCTGGATATCTCCACACTGCTCCTGGCTCCAGGGTTGCTATGCATATCTCATGCATGCAGCCAGGACAGATCTGGCAGGGTTTAGCAGATAGGACACCTTCTCACATCCCTCTGCCACACGTTATTGCCTCCTGAGTGGGGTGTGCCTCACTACGTGAAAATCACTTCTTTAAACTGAACCCTTTTGGCGCCAGTGCATATGGAGGAACACTATTTCGCTTAGCCCTGCCTCCTACACTGCGGCTATAACAGGGCAGCGGAGGAGGAGGTAGTCAAGGATCCCACCATACTGGCAGAAATCCCATCATCTTTACAGCTGCTTTCTGTAGAGCACGTCAAGCTTGACAGAATCTGTCTCTTAGACTACCGCTACTTTCATCTTCTCGGCTATTTTTAAAGCAAGGTATTTAGTGCAGATACATAATACGTAACACATCAAAGGTTCAGACCTGGCTGCTGCTGGTGGTGGAGTAGAGCATGTGACAAAAACATTCTCCAAGAATCAAATATCCCGCTGGGGACTTGAAGTCCATAAACACAAAGGTTTCAGTATTGAAACTGAGGTGGAAACTGAAGTGGGTGGTATCAGTGCACAGGCAAGCAGGGTCTGACTGGAGTGGAATGGTCCAAGAGAAGTGGGACATTCAGAACAGGGTCTATCGGAAACAATGTATGATTTTGATATTCCTAAAGAAGGACACTTTGGGGAATATCTGGTAGCTGGGATTTTTACATTAATATCTTCCAGGGTGGACTCTAAGGGTCCCAACCAAGAATCAGATGCTTATTGTGGTTGATGAACAAAGAGCTGGAAGAGATCACAGCTGAGCATTTGGACAAGACACTACAGGAGATTTAGCAGACATTAAGTGGGCTCACAGAGACGTCAGAGACATGTGTAGGTGCAAAGAGGAATCTTTGAGTCTTAAGAGTTTTTGCTGGTATAACTAAGGTCTTAAGGGGAAAACCCTGCTGCTGGTATGTGAGCCAGCTAGCTATAGGAGGTAACCCAGATGGCAAACAAGGAAAACGGTAGTTCTCCAATTAGTTGAGAGTGAATCACAGGACAAGAAGGAACAAAGAAATTGAGTTTCACGGTAAATGGAAAAGGAGGAAATATTGGTGTCTGAGTTCAGAGCACTTGTAAATACCATCTTTAACTGCTCTGTTAAAAATAGGATTGTTTCAAGTAGAGAAGACACTGTGGTTTTCACAAGGCTTTGCAGATCTCACCTGCTGAGACACATTCACTTTAGCAAAAAGTAAAAAAATTTTGAGGGGAAACTAGGTTGACTTCTCTTGACAAGCAATATGTCAGTGAGCCCAAGTCTGACAGGTCATTAAATTATACTTGACATCTTTTTGCTGTTTTTTTCCGGCAACCTCTTTAGTATTGATGCTGCTACCAGCAGCAGTGGAGCTTCCATGTCACAGCAGCTCCCACACAGACCCACAAGGGCAGTGCCAAGACCAGTTAAGTTCCCCATGGGAGAGAGTTAATCTACTGTCACAAGGTCAAAGCTCAACACCATCTTTGCATTTTCCTGCTACTGGCAGAGAGCAGCCATTCTGTCTACGCTCACTCTTTTCAGTACAGCCAAGCTATACTGGGGGATTTCAGAGGGATGAAAGGGACAATCATATTTTGGGGATGTAGGAAAAGCCTGTGGTTCCTGTGACTCTCACTATTGCAATGGAGGTGTCAGCGCAGGAAAGGGGGAAGCTTGTGAATTTGGGAGTTTGATCTGCAAGTGTCACTGCGTGGTGGCAGTCCTGCCTCGACACTTGTCCCCTGAGCCAGCATCCTTTGGCTTCCATGGGAACTTGAGCAACAAAAGAGGTATGAGTTACCATTTGTGGATCTACTGGGACAGCAGTGGTTTGAAAACCACTGACTGACTTGGGAAAGAGGCAAGGAAAGCAGCAGCAGGATGGTGAAAGGCAGGAACGAGCCATGGCAATGCAGAGACCACATATAGGGAAAGACAGACCCAGATGATGGCAGGCTGCGACCTGGTCACACGCACCCAGGCTGGCAGGATGCGACCAGGTCAGCAACGGAGGACAGAGCCTGGGCAGGGCTCAGCAGTGGCACACCAACAGCACGAAGGACCAAGCTGCGGATGGACGCAACCCTTGGCTTTTAATAAAAACGAACCAATATAGGGAAACAAACAGAGCCACTGGCCAGCCACAATCCACAGCCAACAAGAAGCTTACCACAAGGTAGGATAACTGCATGGTCACTAAAACACATGCCCTCTATCTGACTCTGCTACAACAACATTGCTCTGTTCATGTGTGGCAGCAGTAGAGCCCGAGGTCCCCATAGCCTCTGTGGGTCCAGCAGCATGGATGTGCTGGGTGCCAGCTAAGGGCCACCACAAGCCATAAGCATGGCTATGCTGTTCCCACACTGATCGCCCTGCCTGCCTGAGAGGTGATGGGATTGAACATTCACACCTCTGGACATGATGCTCCTCCTAGCAGGGACAAGTCTCTCTCTTGGCCACAGGGTGGCTGTGGCTGTGCTTCACTTCTTCATGCACAGACTTAAAGGTCTTCATTTAGGCCTTGTGTTGGTCCAGGTGTCACACGTGGCCACCTGCCAGCATTCGCTGAAGGGTGAAAAGATGTATGGCCTCAGTCCAGAAATCTCCAGCAACTCCAGGTGAACAGTTGCTGCCCCAGAAACGATTTTGAGTCATGATAGTCTGGGGTGAAAATGGCTCTAGTACAGGCCTTTCTGTGGCTCCTAGTGTGTTTCTAACTGGAGGTGCCAGAGGTTTGGCAGGAGGCTCCTGTTTGAAGACCTGGATGACTGAGGCCAAGAAGAAGGAGGAATGTGTCCCTAAGTAGCTGCTAGGGAGATTCCTGAAGTCTAGAGGGTGATGGAGCACCTCTTTGTTAAGGGCACACCTGAGGGGTTTAAGATAGGTCTTGATGTTTCTTTGTTAGCCACCTGAAGTCAGATTTTCCTTAAATCCATCAATTAGACACACTCGGCTCTAGCAGCATGCCTGCATGGGCAGGCCTCCTTGCCTTGTTAAAACAGCTGCTCCCTGATACCCCAGCCTGCTCTTTTGGGAGTCCAGAGCAGCATTCACCCGCATGTAAGCCCTCAGTGTCAAATTTGCTGGCACTTGGCTGTTTTGACATCCAGGAGCACCGAGGGTGGCTCAGAGAAGCTGTGCATGAGAAACCCCCCTCTCATCTCTTTCTTCTGAGACTTCATAGTTCCAACACGAGCTAGCAAGGAAGTCTGGCCAGTTAGGTTTCCAAATGAGCCACTCGAGTAACAGAAGCCTTATTTAAATAGCCCCCACTGCCAAGGCTATCAATTAAGCTGTGATGGCTTTAGGGAGGCATCGAGCACGAGTGCCTGCTGGTTTCGCGTGTGAAGAAGAGGGTGTGAATCAGCAGCACAAAACTCGCCAGTCCCAGATCTGCTCTCAGCTGTTCGCTTTCACTGCTGCTGCTCCAGAACCTATGCTTTCCTCAACCTTTTGACTTGATGGGCTTTATAGTTTAGCCTCAAATTTATGATGGTGTTTCTGGGGTTCCTGATGGCTCTCCTGGCCATGAAGCCATTCCTCTGGCTGTGGGACCTTTTCTAGACAAGCTGGTAGGTACCAGGGAGTAAATCTGCCCTGCAACAGCCGCTCTCTGATGCTCTCAGGGAGGACTGAGAAACTTTGCCAGGTCCAAAAGTCCCAAAATCATGAGTCATGGCCTCCAAATCATGAGACTGAGGAAAAAAGTCCACTGGTACAAGGGGATTTTGGGATCTGTTTTTCACCTGTGAACTTCCCCTATCTACTCCATATGACACATAAGTAGTTTTACCTAGTTTTACATGTGTTGAATAAGGTGGTTTAACACCCTGTAGCCGGAGCTTTTGTTTACACATTTCTCTCTTACCCACCTGGCATTCTGCTCTCCTATGCAGTCCCTCACCAGGTAGCGTAACATGGCGATAGGACACCCAATTTATGGAAGGATCACTATTTTAAGCCAGGTCCTTTGTCAACTCTGAATTATGACAGTTCACCTCATTGATACCACAGCCGCTCATTTCAGCAAAATGGTACATTCAGTTGTAGATTGTGGGAAGGGGGAAGTGGATGTGTGGATCTACGTAAACACCTGCACACAGACATTTAAAATCTCTAGTTGCTGAGAGTTCACAGCCATGAACAGTGTATCATGAGATAAATCAAACACCCTCCTCTCATCAGAAATGATTGCTGAGTTCCCCTCCGGAAAGGCAGAGGATGAATATCTTTTCTAACAAAATATCTTTCTTTTAATGAGACTGCTTATATCTGCAGTATAGAGTTAAGTATTACGGCTGTATTACTAATCCCAAGGTCTTGCTGCTTTCTCACAGCAGCTATTTTCAGCCTACAAATGCTCCATAGCTTGTTTTAACCAGCACTAGTCAACAGAGGGATTACCTGCTTCCCCACAGCGCTCTCTGTCCAGTGTCTCGCAGTCGGAGATCAGTGTAACCATGGACGTGGAAGTGCTTGCTTCTAGCAATAAACCTACCCGAACTTCAGATGACTACACTTAGTAACCAAAACAAAGCATATGCCGTGCCTCGGTTCAGCAGAAGGCTGCTCAGAGGTCTTTCTTGTTTCTTAAGAGTCTTCTCCATGGCCGGAGCAGCCAGGAGAGTGTTCAAAAAAAGGGTAAAACTCAAACAGAAATCTAGCAAAGACAAGAAACTTGCCAGTTTCACCTTTCAGAAATCCTGTGGAGAATTTTTTTTTTTTGACTAGGCATTAAAGCTGCTTTGTACAGTTTTTATTTGCCTCTGCATTCAAATCCCATCAGTGGTTTCCTTCTGATCAAGCTAGGATGGAGGCAGACATTTTAAGAGTTGTTCTCAGGCCGGATTCCCAGTATAGTCCTGCAGCTTTAAAACACCCTTTTTTCTCTACAGAGCTTTGAAACTCTGTAGTTTCAAAATTATATATTCATATACTATATTATATTTTATTATATTCAAATTTAAAACTATATAGTTTCAAATCCCACTATCTTGTGTGTGTCAGTAAAAATGATCAGTCTGCTGGGTAACTAAGTGGAGCCATTGCAGCTTTTCCTTTGTATGCTGAGACTTACTTATAGCAGTGATTTCATCTACTAATTTGTTTATTACTAATGGAAAAAAAAAAAACCAACAAAACCAAACAATCAAAAAATAAACCAGTTCACTGACTTGCTGAGCTAATGGGTCATAATCTAATTTTATCCACAAAGATACCACAAACATTTTTTCCTACTTTCAAGAACAGCAGAGCAAATAATCACAGCAATTTCTTAGTTTCTATTAAAGTTAATAGACACAAATCTAGTGCCCAGAAAGTTTAACAGTTCATAAAGTTTACAGACGGGTCATGTAGGTTCTGCATGAGAAAGAGAAGCCCAGGTTCAGAAGAGGAGTGACATCACTGATGATGAGTATTGTAGGTGGCATATCTGTCATATCTGGGAATTGATGTGTTACGATACTAGATTTGAGTGGTCAGACTGACGTCATGTTAGTAATCTTGTGTCATGTAGTTACGGTACCACATGCTACTAAGGAAAGCACACAAAACGCCTCAGGAGAAACTCAGGTCCTGTTTCACTGAAGGTTGATTTAGGCTTTAAAACATGCAGGTTGTTATCCTTTCCAACTATTGGGGGCAGGAAGGAAGGTGTGAAGGGATGGCTTGTTTTTATCTTAACCTTCATAAGCATGGCACTTTTTAAAAATTATTCTTAATATCCACATAAACTCCTCAAAATTCTCAGCTCTAACGATAATGCTTGGCATAGAAGGATGAGCAGAAAATTATTAGTAAATGAAAAATATATGAAACAACGTGCTCTGCTGATCTAACTGTACTCATGTAATGGATTTCACTGCATCTGTTTTCTCTTCTGTCCCTCTGTATCTCAGGTGAATTAACCCAAAGACTTTCAACTCTGTTCAGCTTTGTTCAGCTATTGTCCTTTTTTTGACTTCTCCATCTCTTCCCTGTAATTGTATCTGCAATTTTCTTCTTTACCTTTCCTAATAGGGGTTATTTTTATCACTCCAACTTCTCTCTTGGAAATTGAAACAGTTTTACATGAGTAGCTCATAGACAAATAAAGAAAAAAAAAAAAAAAGGAAAAGAAAAATAAAGCCTTTTGCTTTACCGCTTCTTTTCACTTCCCTCTTTACACTTCAGTGTTAGCAAAAACACTTCAGTCTCTTGAGGGAAGATCAGATATTAATGCAACTGGCCCGAATGAGCAGCAGGAGCCACCAGTCAAGTCTCTGCACCTCCCAGGACCCTTTTCTGCTTCATTCAGGGACCAGACTCCAGTGAAGATCTTAACATTCACTCTGGAGCAATAAGCTCTAATCCGGCAGGCTCACAAAAGCCCACAAGCTTTTCGGGGCTTAGCAGTTACATTTTCAAGGCAAAAGAACTGAACAGAGTGATGCGGTCAGAGCTGCTGTCCAGCTTCACATGACTCCAATGGCCAGATGCACCGCTTATCCAAAGCGCTCTGCTTAGCACTTGCAGCATCCACAGAGAAGGTGCCTGGTTGGGTAACTCGGTTGCAAAGACCCCTAAATAGTCAGCAGAGATGGGCAGTGCCTCTGGGGAGGCCGATGGAGGGTGCAGCTCACACTACGGCCGAGCTGCTCTCAGTACAACCCCTCCCTCCGCCTGCCTCTGGCTGCTCCACTCCTGGCCATGTGCTCCTTACTACTAATTCTCTTGTGCCAGCCCTGGTGCTGCTTTGACCCTGGTGAGCCACTTCAGAAGGGTCAACTGGTGGAGAACTGACACAGGCCTAAAAAGGAGACAAGTCTTCTGCTAGGTTACCACTCTGCGTGCGTTGGCTGCAAGGTCAGGCAACCTAATGGTCAGGGACAAGGTAGAGAGAGGAAAAGGTGACACCCAGGCTGTTATTCTGGCATGGCTGTGATGTGAAACCACATCCTCACAGCATCCCAGGTTCATGATGTCATCTCCCGTGAGCTGTGTAAAGCACATCCGTAGGATAGTTCAATGTTCCCTGATGCTGGGTAGGAGAGAGGACAGATGACCATCGCATACACTCTCCTGCAAGAGCAGTGCTTTGGCCCCTGTCCACAAGATAGATGATCTGATTTCTAGACCAGACACCAGTTTGGTATTTGAAATCTGCCATTTTCTAGGAAAGGCTGAGAAAGAGCACCTTTCCATTCCTCCTGGTAAATTCGGACCTGCCACAAGAAATGCAAGGTGCACTGGATCAAAGAGAAGGTGAGGAAAGGGCAGTCAATCTCGATCTGGTTTCACAGCCCTGCTTGGCGGGTCTGCAGCAAGACACTTCTGCTGCTTTCTCACCACACCCCAAGAAAATGGGATTTCACGTCTGTCATGCCTCTTCCATCCACAACCCTTTTTACTTGGGCATCTCCAGGCACCCTGCCCTTTTCCAGGGTTTTCTCTCCATAAGGTCTCAATACATTAGAGCATGTAGACACTCCATTTTAGGAGTAAAAAATGTAATTATCTATTTGTCTAACAGTGTGAACATAACACAACAACGTTAGAAATGCTAGGCCTACCTACCCTGATATCGTGGCTATAACCTAGACCAAAAGCGGTTGTTAGGGAAGAGTGTAAATACAGAGCAGGCACACAGCAAATCTTCCTTAGTGGATTGCCCCATCTTCCAGTGATTTGTGCCCAGGCGCTTTTTGAGCCAGAGGTGATGTCTCTGTCCTGGAAGATGAGATATTTTGTATGTCTTAAAGGTGAGAAACATGCATGTGCTGACTGCGGTTTGTCATGTGGAGTGAATCTCACAGAGCAAGAAGCCTCAGAGCGCTGCTAAATATACGTTGAGCTGTTGATGCAAAACAGAGCTAGGACCTGATGTAGCACGAACTAATGGTTGGTGAGCCCTAGCAGAACAGCACAGGTCACAGAAAGGTGAGAACAGCTACTTTGGACAGACTTTGCTCAACTGAAAGCTACAGGGCAGCTAAGAAACCTAATGCATTGAAACATCTTGTCTCTCACAAACACGTTCTTGGATATTGCTCATCCTTGGCATCACAGCTACGTTTGACCCTTTATAAATGCTTGAAAGTCATTGGGTGTGATAAATCTCTTAAATTCTGCTGTTCCAACCAATGTTTCTATCACTAAAATTGCTCATCACAAATATTAGTAGAAAACGAACCCTGAAACAGTGTACGTTTTTTCAGCTGTGTGATTATTATTATTTTTTATCTGAATGAATATCTGAGATGCAGGTTAGCCTGCTCCACTCCTGCACCAGTGTGAGACAAGAACAAAGTGCTCACAGATAACCAGCTGCCTCTTTAGAGAACGCAGTACAGTTATGAATGCTACATTTGAGAGATGTGGGGATACATCCATCACAACCCAGGCACCACAGAAGAAGACAGAACTGGGAATCTTCTGCGCTGAGCCAAGTATCAAATCAGCAAACTCTAAAGGTCTGACAACAGGATGAAAATGTGTATTCAGTTGCAGAGGAGCAACGCCATAGGGAGAAATTTCATAAATTGTCTGCTGAGTGCTGCTTTCTGATCTTCAGTTTAAGGAGGAAACCCCTCCTCAGGCCTGGAGAGCTGAGCAGAGACAAGTGAAGCTCAGAACTGGGGCTGGATGCAGCAGCCAGGGCCAGAAAACTATTCCCTGGACAGGGCAGAGAGCCAGGAGAAGGTGAGGGAGGGGAGCAAATCGATGTCCTCCTCTCCTCCTTCCTGATATGGGGCTGAGACATAGAGCATTACTGCTGGGAAGGATCCAGGCTCCTGAGATGACAGGCCAGGCCTTCAGGAGAGGCATTCAGCACATGGTTTTTCTCTCCAAGTGTAAATTCACATCTGTACTTTGCCAGTTGAGGCTTTGTGCTTGGCAGCTGACAGTCATTTAAGGGTGAAGGTCTCTTCAGCTCAGTCTCAGCCCTGTGGCTTAGGCCATACACCAAAAGCCAAGAAAAAACCCCACGCCCCGTGCCGGCAGCTTTAAAAGTCACAGGCATCTCCTTCCTGAGGCTCACTCACAGGTGCTAAGCATGGGAAGGAGACTTGGAGCAGAGCGGGAAGGGAAGAGGTGAAGGAAGGAGGCAAGAGAAAGAAACATTGGGAACCATGTGTCTACACAATAACTCTTCTACCGCTTCCTTCGTGCCCTGCACCATCGCCAGCTGCTCGCTGGCAAGACAGGTACCTCTGGGGGAAGCATGCCTTCGCACAACGAGCGGCGAACAGCAGGCATAGGCAGTGCAGAAAGGAGAATATTCAAACAAACACAGGGTCAAGAGAAGTATGCAAAGCCCAGGGGGAGGTGAGGAGAGCGCACCTTCAACCACTCTTGAAGGATTTTTGTTAAGGCGCGCTGGGTAGGCAGCCGCTGAGTAATCGAGATGGCGTGCGACTGTGCCACACCCCTGCCTCGGCTGCTGCCACTTCCCTCACGTACGAGTTGTATTCACCCGCTGCGCTTCACCTTAGGAGGGGAGGTCTCCAAGGCTGCTCTGTGGCTTGCAGGCGTACAGCAGCTCTCACATCAGTCAGACACGCCTGGTCGAGGACAAGCTCTCATATGCCCCGTCCCAGGTGAGGTCTGGGCAGAAAACTGCCAATGACCCTGAAACCAAGCACCATTTTCATCCCCTCTACACAGCGGTTGGGTAGGTGGCCCAGAGAAGGCCTCACCTCACCTCATTCACCAAGGGTGGCAGATGCCCAGAGGCAGCAAAAAACTCAAGTCACTACCAGCCCTTATCGCAATCATCATTTTTCTAAGTTAAACACCAGCTAGCAGTACACTTTCACTGCTAGGAAAGAGGGGAAGTCATTTTACACCCTCTCACGCAGAAGCCTTGCGGCAGCGCTGCTGAGTACCATGCCGTCTTCCCCCCACAGAGCAGTGACGATCCTCTTCTCCAGTCATTCTTAAGATGGACACTGGAAACTAAAGGAAACTTCAGATCCCCCACATACCCACCGGACTCCAGATGGTCCAATTCTCAGATGTGGAGGGATGTGGCCCTCTGGCAAGACGCTTTGGCCCAACTATCGCGGCGACCACTGCCTGCCTACCCTCGTCAACGCGTCAGCACGCGAGCGGAGCATGGTTTGCCACAGGGGGAAGTGGAAGGCAGTCGCAGAGTGTGGTCGCACCCTCCGGTGTACTTCTTCCACACACACAGCACTTTCTCAGTTCCTCTGTCTGCGAAGGCATGCTTCCAAATGTCCTCACCCCAGGGAACAGCTTATGCTGCCGCCAGGGACGGGGATGGCAGGTACTGCTGCCTCTGCCCCGTCTGCTCGCCTGCCAGGATGTCGTCCCTCAGAAGCTGCTGTCATTGAGTAGGCTCTGACTGTGTTGGGGTACTTGCTGGAAACGAACACCTCTAGGCATGGGCCAGGAGATCCTCTCTTGGTGTTTATGGCTGTGGCTAGCACTGTGCTGCTGTGAGGGTCTCGCAGCCTAGGGCAACCTGTGTCCATTTTCTCATACTGTTCCCATCATCTCGTAACTAAACGAAGTCAGGGGACCTGATTGCCCTTCAAGCTCTAGGGATCTTGCGTGGCAGGTGCTCTGTTAGGCATTCAGGGTGGAGTTGCTTGTGCCACCCCAGGGACTGCTCTTGCCCACGTGGAATGGAAGGAATGGCCCCACCAGCTTGTCCACCCTCCCAGAGATGCAGGAGATAATCCCACTGCAGTGGGAGCAGACTGCTTCCCCTTGGTCTGCTTGAGACGGGCCCAAACAAGCAACCAATAAATGTTCCAAGGCTGCTAAAAGCTATCTTCTCCCCTGCATAAACTCAGGGTTAAAGAAATTGCTCGTGCACAGTGTGGACCAGAAAAGCTCATGCCCCTCCTCTGTCTGAAGGGACTCAATCTCTGTCAACACATCTCTTCCTTGTGGAGTTAGCTTGCTGCTCCCTGGAGCAGGTGTCCACCCCGTAAGAGAACGCCCAAAAGATTAGGCCAGACAAGACCTCTTTTTATCAAGGAAAATATATAAAAAATAAATACAGCAAAGTACAATTTTTAAGGCCACACAACACCATTACGGTGCACCCACCTCCATATTCCTCTATTCACTTGGAGAAGACTTCTGCATGGAAATCATCATGTGACTTTGCAAGAAATGCTTCTCCTAGCACTGCTTAACACTAACCAAAGGCCAGGTCTTTTGTGTGTGGTCATCTTGGAAAGTGGTTTTTTGTAACCACTCCTGTTCAAAGAGCATTAAATTTCTTTGCCTCCATTTCTTAAACGTGCGTATATTCTTCTCTTTGGTCTTGTTTACTTCCTCTAGCTGCCCTTATTTCCTGTTGTTTCCCAGAAGCATCAAACAGATGTGGTAGGCAGTTTCACTGGCTTACTCTGGTGGGTGTTATACAGCACTACAAGTTTATGTTTTTCAGCTGCAGTTATTCATTAAGAGGAGAGAGGAGAGAAGTATGAATTAGCTAGATCTAAACCACTACATTGTAATACGGTGTGGAGGAACATATCAGTGGCCAGATTCTGGTTCCTGTACGCTGGGTAGTCTCTGACACAACAACTACCACCACCCAATTCAGACAGTTCCCCCATCTGACTGACCATAAAGGATAGCTTCTTTTGGAAGTCTGCCTCTGAAATCTCTACGGTTTGCATTTTTTGTTTCTCAGGTTGAAAAAAATGAATTGAAGACTAATGCCCTCAATTTCCTCTGAGAAGTGACTTTAGCAATTGATCGGCAGCTCTGCCTTATTTATGAGGCAGCCTGGTTTAGGGACAGTCCCCAATACCCTGTTTTAGTGAATAGGCATGCTGTAGTCAAGAAATTCCTTGTGAAGAAAAGCACTTTTTTCTGGAAGTAAATCAGACCTGACTCTCAGGGGAAACTACAGGAGACCAGCAGGTCTTGGAAAACTTGCCTGTCTTAGATGCTTCCCCAAGACAAGCATCCCACTTTTTCCCCTGATATGTCCTGTTGGCACCCATGAGACCATAAGCTTCACTGACACATTTTTAAGTGACCCAAATGCTAACTTTCCACCTTGTCTTCTGATTCTTAGGAAACACCAACTGAAAAAAGAATAATGGAAAATTGTACAGACACAAATACTACCTCCCCTTGCCCAGGAATTCCCTACGAAGACAGCAAGACACTTCTGATTGCTGTTTACAGCATTGTTTTTTCCATAGGCCTTCCAGCAAATTGCTTAACTTCTCTGCTTACGTTTGTACAAATCCAAAGGAAGAAAGTAATTGCCATCTACATTTTCAGTTTATCATTGTGTGAGCTGATGTATTTAAGTACCTTGCCTCTCTGGATTAACTATGTGAAAAATACGCACCACTGGACTATGGGTGTAACGGCTTGCAGAGTAACAGGATTCATCTTTTTCTGCAACATATACATCAGCATTCTGCTTTTGTGCTGCATTTCTCTGGATCGTTATGTGGCACTGGTGTATGCTCTGGAATCAAGGGGGAGAAGAGGACAGAAAAATGCAATCATAATAGTGTGTCTTCTCTTTGCTGTGGTTGCAGCAATCCACACTCCAGTATTCTACATGGAAGAAGATCAAAGTACGAATATGACGACCTGCTTTGAGACTTTGCCCCTTGACATAAAATTGGCTTCTTTCAGCTTTGCCAGATTCCTATTTGGATTTGTCATACCTTTCACAATCCTCATTTTCACAAACTACAAAATTTTCCAAAGTACAAAAACAAGCAGCATCTTAACTTGTCAACAAAAAGCCAAAGTGAAGCATCTGGCTATTGCCATTATTGTCATTTTCCTGATCTGCTTTGCTCCCTACCATGTGGTACTCATAATAAGATCCATATACTTTATGTTTCATCAAAATTGCTCATGTCCATTTGAAAAAGATATATATTCAATTTTTACAGTGTTTCTGTGTTTAGCCACTGCAAACAGCATTGCCGATCCAATCATCTACGTGCTGGTTAGTGAAAATGTCAGAAAAGATTTTTATAGCAGTCTGAGAAGATGGAGATTGAACTCATCCAGGCTGAATTCATCCATTAATCACAAGACTGACAGCATAAAATTGAAAGCGTCAAAAGAATCACTGGAAGGAGGGCTAAGAGAAGAAAACAAAGAAACACCAGATTCATCTGACACTCAAAAGGCCTGTGAGAGTGTCAAAGACCAAGAAGGTGGCAGCTAGCAGTTAGCTGCTGACACAAATAAGAAGTTCCCAACACCAGCTGCAGGCTGCAGACTGCAGCACACAAGTATTTACGTGCTAATATCCATAGGAAGTTTCGTCATAGTGCACAGGCCAGCAGCTCCTTGAAGATGCAACAGGAGCGATACTTCTTATTTCTGTTTGTCTCCTACCATAAAGTTTGTCCACCAGTATCATTGGTGAAAATATTGCTTTGCTAAGGACATGTGGAATAAACTAAGTCATCTACTTTGACTCCAATCGAAATCTTAAAAGCTTATTTTTTGGACTAGCTCTTTTCCTCATATGAATTCAGAACCAGTTTTATCTTCTGAGCTGGACAAAAAACCTCCCTGCTGATGTAGGGCCCATTCTTATGGTTGAAATTTTTAGTTCTTGAGGAGGTACATGTTCAGATTCTCATACACATACTCTGTTGTTAACGTTTGCGGTTAACCAGTGGAAAATATTAAAAATGAGGAAGTCTTTCAACAAGAGCCTTGAAAATGTTCCTAATACCTCATTATGCAGCTTTATCTACCTTGCACAGTCTGGGGAGAATTAAAGGGCAAAACAGTGGCCTGATAACACAGACCAATAGTACTTCTACTGTATTAGTCAAGATCCTGCACTGTCCGGAAATTCTTAAAATGTACAATTCTAATGCTTGACATTTTACAATTAGTAAATTTTACTTGTTTTGCAATTAAATCTGGAATGCACTGAAGTATATAGAAAATTTCTACATTTCCCAGTGGTGTCAGGGGCTGTTTTTATTCCACCTCAGAACGTTTGTTGAACTTGTGTTTCATTTCTGCCTAAGCTAACACTTCCCTTTTGGTATTGATCCAGCCTTTAGTGTGTAGCAGTCTGTACACGAGCTAAGTGCCTTGCTGACAAGGGAGGGCTGGCAGCCTGGAGAACGCAGTCCCTTCTCCCCATAGATGGGAACTCCCTTGGACACGCTGGCGGTGCACGCATGAGACTCTGCTGGCGCGGATTTCGGTGTTGCTGCTGCCACCTTCGCTATGAATAAATTATTGATGGTAGCTTCCTGTGCCTTCAAACCAGAAATTAAAAAAAATTATACCAATCTGGCAAGATTTATCTAAACAGCATCTTCATATCTTTATGTGATCAAAGTAAAACAGGCAAAGATCGTAAATTAGTTGGATGTTTATTTGAGTACGAGTTTGTAAAGTGTTTCACAGCGTCATTCTGCTGCTTCTGTAATGTTATATTTCTGTAATGCTTTTAAGTTGTCATTAATGTTGGCATTTCTGAATTGAACTAACATTAGCCAATGTTAATGTAAATACAATACTTGTTAATGTTTTAAAATTGTCATAGGTATTTCTGTATATCACGCTTTATTATTATACACTTTTGCAAAGAAGCATTGTGGCAAAATAGCATTTCCTCAAGTTATTTATGACATATTTAATTTTTGTATTATTTAATGACTCCTCTGGTATCTACCTATGAAAGGCTTGTGCCCTCAAAAGTAGTTCATATAATACTGAATTAAATAGGAGATTGTTTCTTGGAAAAATGTTAAATTCTGTTGTGATGCTAATGAACAAACTGTGGGTTTGTATTTTCATATGCATCCCAGAGATCAAACTCTCTAAAATATCAAGGAGAGACCTGCAAAGTGCTGAGTATCTGTAACTTTGCTGAAAATCAAACTTTCCTTTACTAAAAAAAATCAGCAGCAGGCGTTGCTCATAACAGCCCAGTCAGCCAGGGCATTGGTGATTAGTCTCTGACGACGCATATGCAAACTGCCCCAACCTCAGGATTTTCATAGTCTAAATGTAAAACTCTGATTAATAATAGCAGTGAATTTAGAAGAAACCAAAGATACCGACTTCTGAACTGATTGAAATGGATGCAAATTAGATATTCACCTCGATGAATTTTGAAATCTCTCTGATGTTTGTCCTCCGATAAAACGCGAGAATCTTTAGAGCAACCGATATTGGAGCCCAGTGCCGTAGGTGCAGGGGACAGGGATTAGCAGGCTCTGATGCAACATCTGTAATTCTTTTGCCTTGCCTAATTTACATGCTGTTCTAAATTACTACATCGTTATGCATCTTCTTTTAATGAAAATCCTTAGAACTTCTTTATTCAGATGCACTCTGAAATAAAAGCCTTAGGGGTGACAAGGCCCTGTACATCCTGATCCAAGATGACCTAGATGATCTCCAGAGGTGCTTTCCAAACTAAAATATTCCATGACAGGGATTAGGAGCCAGGTACCAAGCAAGGTATCCACATGGGAAAACTGCAAACCCTGACTTCTTTGGATAAAAGGAAAAGCAGCTTTACGTCTAAGTGACGACATCAATAAATGCTATTTCCACATTGGCAAACTATCCCATCCCCAGAGCTTAGGGACATGGTTTGGTGGCGGACTTGGCAGTGTTAGGTTAACGGTTGGACTCGATGATCTTAAAGGTCCCTTCCAACCTAAACAATTCTATGATTCTATGATCAGATAAGTCGACCGTTTCTCACGTGATAAATTGAAGCATGCGATCTCTTTTGTCACACAGTATCTGACTGTGCCATACAGGCCAAGGAAGGGTCTCAACACTGGGACACTTGCTAGAGACACAGCAAAGGACACTACTCAGTTCAGAGCAGATCCGAAGGATGGATTGATTGTGTGGATCCTTCCATCCTTTCCTCCTACAGGGACAGTACCAGTGAGCCTGCAGGGACTGCTTCGCGCTGTGAAGAAAGGTTCACCTACTACATGAGATCTGCAGTTCTCAGCCCAGCTATTTGGATCTGTCCTCCAACTTCCTCAGCTCAGTTTAAGCTATAAGATGACTTGGAGAGAGTACAGAATCAAACCTAGGCTGTGCTTCCCAATTTGATCCTCAGACGGCCAGGTCTCCGCATGTATGGCTTGGAGCGGGTAAGTCGCTCACCAGTGTAATGGGGGTGAGATTCAAAAATTTCACTCTCTTTTGTATTCAGCATTTACTCAGGTATAACTTCCATAATTTGATTTAAAGAACAGTGGGTTACTGAATAAATAAAACATGATTTTATTTTTACATGTGTCTCAGACATTCATAATGTACCTGGGAGATAAGTGGATTGCTGATTATTTTAAGTATGACTGTGAAGCATGAAGTGAATAATTTCTGGCTATGAACTAGAGCTGGCCAAACTAGTTTTTGCAGACAATATATCTGATGTGTTTGTTTATTCATCAATTTTACATTATTTCTAAAGACTGCATTTTTTAAGTAATTGTTTGGGGTAACTCACTTATAAAACTCTATTCCTGTCTAAGAAATGCTTTCATGTTCAGTATTAAATTTTGCTTCAAGAGGATAGTTATACAAAACAGGCAAAACCATATACGAATGAACTCAGACTCCCTATGCGTGACAAAGTTTCCTCTGCAGTTGGTGACCCTGTAGCTGGTCTGATTTAGTCCCTGCTATCATGTACAACCCATTGTCGAATTTCTGTTGGGTAGTGAGTGATGAAACCTAACTCAGAACCAGGCTTTCAAAAATGTCCACAATCTAATAGCTTTTCTTTGTGAGCATATTGTCATCCTAGAGGTCACGCTGTGGGATAGGTCTTTTAGGAAACATCCTCTATATAGTGAAATGATGCCAAAGTTGCCTCACAGGTTGGAATACCTGTCTTATTTTCAAACCAGCACAAACTAAAGGTAGCAAATAAGGGTGGGGGGATTGCATCAGAGAGATGCAATAATTTTTTTAACCTCTTTGGTGTGCAGGGAAGCATACAGGTGGCAGCATCCCCAAAGCTGGATCTCCCAGCATGTCTTCTACAACTAGTGTCTAGAGACAAGGATGACACCTGCCAGTCCTCTCCATCTCTTCTAGTGCCTCCTGGGGTGGTTTGCATCCCGCTGCACTCCCTCTTTCCCCTGCACAATTAACCTTTGCACAGGAGAGGGCGTTTCTCATACTCTATTTGCACCAGGGATGCAGCATGGCCGCATGATGCAATCTTCAAGTGAAAGGAATGTGAACCGTAAAAAAGAGAAATCTGTTCTCCCAAATTAGACTAATACTAATATACTGGTAATAGATGTTAGTTGCTGCCATCACGAGCTATTGGTAAGAAAGAGTAGGACTCTAAATTCGTTATGTTTTACCACTGTAATTGAGGCCACTTATAACTTCTAAGGTTTTAATCTCCTACTCCATCCTGTAAGAAATGCTCAGAGAAAACGAAGCAAAAACCAGCCTTGCAGACAGATGGAAAGTCTGCTGAGGAGAGATGATAATCTATGTGGTAAGAATTTCACAAAACATCACATGAATAGCATCTACTCAAGCAACCTCAAAAAAAGCCTTCTCAGAACGCCATGAAATGATCCATCCTGTCTGGCTGCCCCAGCCTGTGACAGGGCCCATACATTTCAGCCCATGATCACAGAGCATCCCCTGTGTGTTCAAAGGTCTGTCTTGAAATTTTTTCTTGAGGGAGATGAAGAATCAAAGAGAAGAGAGATACTGTGGGAAAAGGGTGTTGTACGACATACAAAGTCCTGAAAAGCCTTGTAAATCTAAAGTTGCAGATGTTCTGAACAAGTATGCAAATACCTGACTGTTCAGAAAGCTACTTAGAAATGCACCAGTCTGTATCACAGTTCCCCATCTGTAAAATGGGACACTTCTTCCCTTGAGCATTGTCTGTCTTCTTGGTTTAAAATACAAGCCCTTGCAGGAGATACTAGAAAGAGCGAGCAGATGTGTCATATGCATACTCAGAGCTTACTGCAACAGGGCAGTGAACGGCGTGGAGGCGAATGTAAGGTACTAAAGCACAAATTCTAATGGGTCAGCACTTTCAGGGTCAGATTCAAAGCACTTTATTTGCTTCTATTTATGCTGGGGCTTCAGAAAAAAAAAATTGCAGATTTTTCATTTTAACCTCCTGGTAACTTGGGCACTAGACCCTTGGGGACTTCACTGGGATTTTTCCTGACTGGGATATTTTGGTGTTTGGGGGTGTTTTGTTGCTTCCAAAAGGTAAGAGCAATACCGATCCACAGAGCTGACTTCCAGACTGGAAACACTCAGGGCCAAGAGCTCACAAGGCTCATGGTACCTCTCTGGGGACAGGACTGAAAACCATCAGTGACACTAACAGCATTTGCTGTTGCAACTTCCGAACACCGTAGGCCACCAGTAATAACCTAAAATCCTTAGTGCTTTGAGATCTGTCCATGTGGACACTGCCTCTCAAGCTCTTCCCTTCCTGGCACTATTTTCGTGGGTGGGGAAGCACTTTCTTAGCACAACATTTCTGGAATGGGTCTCTGACAGTGTGAGCCTGATATGCTTGAGGCAACAGCACTATTACTGACCTAATATTTGATTAATTTAGGGTTGTTTTCTGCCTTTCTTAAATATAGTTGAGAAGACTGGGCTCACACTACCCACTACAGGTAGCTTTTATTATTGTATATTTGACATTTATAGGTGACTTGACATTATGTTGGATAAAGGACGTTTGATAAGGTATTTAAAAAAATCCTGTCGTTTTCCATTTAGCTGCATGCATGGTTCCTGTCTACCTCTAATTCTTTTGTTCAAATCTTTCCTAGACAAAGTAAGGCTTATGAAAATGGACAGTCCATAGCTCTCGATGGAATGGCGCACTTAACTGCACTGCTTGCAGTAATAGCTGTGTCCCGAAGATAACAAATGCACAAGCCTCAAACTAAACTCGGGACTGGATGCAGCAATGTGCAAAAGGGAAGAAAGATGTACATTAAATAACAAGGGAACTCAGGAATATGACTGACTTCTTGCTTTCTTGACTGCTACGGTGGGAATGGCCCGTCAACAAAAGGCAGGAGATTCCAGCCAGGCCAAGCACAAATCTTCAGTTTCTATCAGAAACAAGAAAAAGGGGGTGAATGGGGAACTTCCTTTGTACGCAGGAGTGTGAAGCAGATAGAGACAGACTGTGATGTAATAATAGAAAAGAGTCGATGGGAAACGAAAGGTCAGCAGGTAACTTCAGTACTCCACAAAAGCAGAATTCAAAGGTGTGTGTGATTTTATAACTCAGCAAGGGGCTTTCCCTAATAAGAGGCTGAGTGGACCGTGCTTGCTTTATTCAAGGACGAGTCACTCCCTCTTCTGACCAGAAATGCTCCCCTCTCATGAGAGCGAAGAAGCTGGAAATTATATTAAATATTTGTCTTTTTGTTTTCTTATCATTCAGTTTCAGATACTAGAAGCATTTCTTAGTCAAATTCCAAATGAGAAATAACACTGTACAAGGAAAAGTCCCAGAAAATAATTCTTTTTTTCTCTGGAGATACTGAAAACCATTACAAATAAATCAATGTGATGTTAAACCAAAGCTGTGAAACCAGCCCTCCTCCCCTTAAGGTTGTGGAAAATTAAATGTGAATCTGAACTTTTTTTGCTGGCCTATAGTTTCAAATAATAATGACTTCAAATCTCCAGAATTTGGAGAAAATACTTTTTTTTTGGATGTAGAAATGTATCTCAGACATATCCTTCCATGATGTAAAACAATATTAATGTATAATCCTGACTTGTCAGTGCTTCAGCATCATATGTCTAATTGACTAACATGAAGAAAAGCTTTTATGAAAGCAATGTATCATTTAAATATTCAGCACATCAGTCAACTATGATCCTGAGTCTACTGTCTCTATTCTGAGCCACGCAGCAGAAGTTTCATGTCAGAAATATTACATGGAGAGGTTAATTCCCCTTTTCTATACTTCCAGCTTTTGTTTTGGATAAATGTCTTTGTGTTTTCCAGTGTAATTGAAGCCCTGATACCTTTTAAGAAATGGGATGTTGTTTTTCCAGGAGTTTAATGTAGTCACAAGAGGGCACCAGACTCTAGCCTATTTCTCCTGCTGGCCATGGTGGACTTTACAGTGGAAGAAGAAAAATTAGTATCTCTTATATCTCTTAAGTTTGCAGCCTGTAACCATAAATTTTTAAGACTTCGTGTTGCTAGGTAAAACAGTCTGCAGAGATGAGTGGGTGTGCATGTGTGCTCATGCTTACCATACAGATAGCTACCGAGGCAGACGCAAGATTGGGTTATAATGTATATCCAGCTATGGCAGAAACACGCAACCTTTTTCAAATGGTGGCTACAAACAGGCAGAAAAACAAGAGGCAAAAAAAACCAGAACTGAAAACAAGCAAGAAAACTCATGGGGAGAAAAAGAGAGAGTCAATTCACTCGCATCACACAATAAAAAATGGAGGATGATGGAACTTGCCAGGATCTGTCCTTGATTCCCCGGAGAGGATGTAAGTGCAGGAGGCAACCATACCATCTAAGGCATTCAGCTGAGCCAGCCCCTGCGGTATCTAAACACCCAGTAAATTCTAAAAAACTCTTTCAGGAGCCCCACTCTACCTCCCTGCTTCGGCAAACCACTCTCCACACCGTCCTGCACCACTGCTCACTGCAGCTCCGGTGACTTTATCCCAAGTCTGTTGGCATTTGGTGCTATTTGTTAGTCAGATTAAGTAAGGCCAATTAAAGATTTATTATTCTGTTAACATTAGGCATGTTGAAATGATTGCTGGGAAACCACTGGCTACTGACAGAGCACCAGGAGACATGAGTTAACATTCCTTTATTGCTACAGAAGTCAAAGCTGTCATTCCCGTCAAGGCACAGGACCGGAGCAGAGAACAAGGCCAGCTCACAGCCTGTTATCTGTGTTCTTACTCATGCTCCTAATTGGGTTAACCCTTTAACCAGATAAGGCAGACAGGCATTAGCAGTCATTCTCTTAGGAAAAAATAGGGTAAAAAAATAACATTTTTAATATGCCTTTTCACGCCTTAGTTTACCTACTTCTTATGCACATTTTTGGATACCCTCATTAAACTATAATTGCTGTGTTCCTACTATAATTTATGACATATTTTTTCTTATAGACTGTGTAATTCAGACAAGTCACCAGCAAATCAACATCACCAGTAATTTGTGGATACAGTATATTTTCCAGTTTAACCTATCAATTCACCAGACTCCAAAACAAAATTTGGAAACAATCCAAACACTCCAACAAGCCATCACAGCCTTCGTCTACTCTTCCAAGGAGCACAGAGGGTCAATTGAACTTGCAGATAAAGCATTAACTTTTATTCTCCTCATTATTAATGATGGGTCTAAGGAAAATCACATTTCACTAATGCTGTCAATGGCTTGTTACTAAAGTCTCAACCACTAGAATTAAGTTACTTCATAAGAAACTCAGTGTTCTTATTTTTCTACTTTTTTTCCCCTGGTTTTCATGGTCCAAATGCTTAACAACGTCAAGGAAAACTTAAAAATAAACAACTGACCTACATATTCTTATAAGTTTTGTTACCTTTAACTGTGCTTCTGAATTATAACTCTCCAGTTTGCCACTACTGCAGAAATTAGTTTCCCACCAGTACTGTAATTTTCAGGGACAGGACTTCTAGAAACAGCACAGTGCCTTCCAAAAGGCTGGTTTCAAGAGCAAAACACTGTAATATCAAAAGATACAGAACAGCAAAGGTGTAAGCCTCAAATTTGGCCTAAAAGATCTGAAAGCCACACTCTAATGTATGTTCAAGGATATATGAAAAAGGAATTATTCATTAACTTCTTCAGCTTGCAACCGCTTCAGGCTATTTTGTTCTTATAGTATCTGCAGTTTTCAAAGGAAGGTAGAGATGGTGGGGGAAAAAAGATCGTCATATGCACAGCACAAACACGTTCATCAGAAACAGGCTAACTCCCAAGATGAAAATATGGTACTTAGTTTGCTGCAAAGAAAGGAATACCTTGTGTAGTGACAGGCTGCACATGTTTTTTGAGCTTGTGGGTGCTATTTAATAGTAGATGCTTAGTTGCTATAGTAACTGTCATACCCTATGGTATTTATGCTTAGATATGGAACACATATTTTAAGCAGCACCAGACAACATGGCATTCAAGTGTCCAAAATGTACATTTAAAAGAAAATCCCTGTTATGAAGGAAGTAGGCGTGTTCCTCTAGTTATTAGAACACCTTTATAATGCAACACTTTTGCTACAACAAAACAATCTTGTCCCTTACAAACATAAAACAGAACTACCATGATGATCCAGAAGAGGGCTTAGAAGCCCTAAAATAAAACCCCAAACAACATTCAGCACTTTAAAATCCATCTTTGCTGACTGCTACTGCATAATCTGGAGACTTGCTGTTTGCTACAGTGCACGGCGCTTTGCCACTAGAGGTTTCTACTGTAGTTTTAGTATCTCGCTAGGTACCGCTTTGAAAGTCTTAAACTTCGTGTCATCTGTGCTTTCTTCCTACCACAGATGTCCACTACCAACACAAAGCCACATACTGGCTGTCCGCCCCCGCCTGCCAGTGAGCATATGCATTATTTGTGGTTTCTGGAATTTCTCAAGTGTCCTTTGTAGCCCCTTTGGCTTTTGTAGTTTTGCATATCACCCGCCACAGAGAACGATTCCTCTGATCTGGCTGGCAACTGTACATCTTGCTGAAAACACTTCTTTTCTTTTTATTTTGTCACATCCTGGTGGTTATGGAGCATAAACAAATACTATAATATGAGGGCACTCCTTCTTTCAGGTCCTTTCCACCATAAGAGGAAACTGATGGTCAGTAACTTCTACAGCTGCCTGTGAAGGGTCCTTAACTCCAACACAACTCCTTTAGTGAGGCAGGCTAAAAGAGTTTGCAGACTAGTACAAGCCTAACAGCTTTCCTGTGTCCTGTTTCCACTGTATTTCCTGCAGTCAAAACATATTAATACCTCTTCTTAGCAATTTATTATCAGTTCCATAAAGTTACTAGCTGACTTGGATAAACACAGTGGTGCTGCTAAAACGCTCACAGAGTTTCTTAGTCTGTACAAGTTCTCATAAAGAACTCAACTTAGCTCAAGTCATCCCTAATCCCCCTGGCCTCCTAGTAGATAGATCAGATACCCACAGCCATAAAACCTAAGGCCTGAGGCTGGTGGCCTGAGGCAGACAGATTTCTGCCTAAGAACGGATTTGCTTTCCCACTGTTGTACTGACAGCCACATACCCTCCCTCCCATCACCTGCCTACTGCTGCTCTTCAGTTTTTCACCAGCACAAACACGCAGCTGAGCCAATACAGCCAGCCAACTGTTGCGATATTCAGACATGTATTAGCTGGTGCATGGATTAGTTGGTGTGATGAGTGCTCTCACTATGCTATTCTCATTTTGTAAGCCACTAACATTTGATGCCTGCATCATTATCATCCTTCATCAAGCTACAGTTAGCCCACAAATGCTCGCTCACTCACACACTGTGCATGCTTTGGTTTGTTTCACAAGCACCAGACACCCACTGTTCTTTGTCCAACCCCCTCCTACAGGTAGAGCGACAGCCTTTCCAGGCTCAGAGCAGTGAAGGAGAAGCTTACCCTCACTGAAGGCTGAGCAGAACTTTCAGCCACCTTTGGTGGTCCACACATTAACACACCGTAACGATACAAAAACACTTTCTCTTAAATTCAGCGCGCTGTGACTGCAGACCGCACACAATGAAGTTGTATCCTGTACCTGGCTTACGGGGCCCAGCTGAGCTGCCACAACAGGCTTACTTCTTAGAGCACAGCCACATTTAATTACCCTCCTCAGCCTTTCTTCCATCTGCTCCTGGATTTTTCAGGCTAGCTCTGCTGCAGGAATGTGCTTGTCTGCAGAAGCGCTCAGGACTGTTTCATAATGCTGCCTATCTCAGAGGTAATCAGAATTTGCCAGGTTAGGCTTAAAGGAAACGGTACATTATGAGTGGGCCTCCTGCCCTACTCTGGAGCCAAATTAAAAAGACAAACGTATCTTAAATGCTTTAATCAAACAGTAATTATGAGAGAAACAATACAGACTCAAAGCAAGTCCATGTTGTCTTTAGCAGGCAGAGGCAAGCAAGCTCTGTCCCTGTTCTGAACCAGCGGGATCACAGCCAAAACTCTTCCAAACCTCACGCAGTCGTGCCGGTACAGCACAGAGCTTGAGCTAACACACCGAGTCTCTCAGTAAGGCTCGCTAGCCAGAGCACAGCACAGCACAGCACTGACGACAGCTCACGGCTTCCAGTTCAGGGCTGAGTCATGTCTGGCTGGCTCCAAGCACTGGCAGTGCAAGCACGCATTTTCCTGCCCCTGACTGCACAGCCGTACTGTGAGCTATTCGCCCAGCTACATAAACCCCAGAGACAGAAAACACTGCAGCCACGCAGGAGTGCAGAGTGGAAAACATTTCATTGTCAGCTCGGTACTGGTATTGAGACAGAACTCCGTCCTATCTTCCTGAAACTATTTGTTTCAAAGCTTAAGCAACCTCCTGACTAATTCTCCTACCCTCTTTATCTGAGGGCTTGCAAGCCACTGGTTGTGAAACACTGTGCTAAGCCTCATACAAACACGGAGTAAGAGACAGTGCTGTCAGAGCCCACGAAACACTCCCTCCGAGAGACCTTTCCATGGGCTAGAAATAATATCAGTGCAGGGATCCAGTGGAAAGTGAGGAACTTCATTCTGCATGTATTTCTGTTTCTTATTCACCTACATAAAGATTATCTGCATTAGCCCTTTAAAACTATTAAAACCCGCAGCTTGAAATTGTACAAATAAGCTGGAAATTCTGTCTTTTTTTTTTTTTTGTCTTTTGAAAGCACAGTTTCAGCCCTGCTCCCAGCCACTGAGTTCCTATTAATTTCTGTGGTTTTATAAACACTGTCCAACTCTAAACCAGCCTTCCCATCACTGCTGATGTGTGAAAGTCTGGCCAGCTCAGCAGGGGCTGAGCAGCTCTGAGAAAGGAGCAGCAAAGCTCCCGAGGCATCAAGCACAGCCCAGCACAGGCTTGCTCCAGAAGGGAAGGAAGGAGGCTGGGAGGGAGGGAGCAGTGGCTCATTTCCAACTAGCATGGCACGCAGGTCACACCACCCGGTACCAGCCACTGCCGGAGGAAGAGGCAGGCCGGGGCTCCCGGGAGAGCAGGCTCTCTGCTGGAGCAGGCGGGCTGCGGGATGGGGAGAGCCGGAGCTGGCTGCCAGCACGGTTCCCGCAGCTGCTGCCGCTTGGCTGCAGGGGAGGCGGCACGGCCGGAGCCCGTGCGCACATGGAGCTCTCGCAGATTGAACGGGCCCGTCCTCCACCCACGCCGAGCACAAGCGAACCACTGCCCAGCCGAGGGAAGGGGCTCAGGGTAGCACCTCCACTCGACTCAGCCCTCCTGCTCTGGGGCAGGGGCTCCAGCTCGAATAAGCCCCATCATGTGCTAAGGATGGATCTGTGCCTTGGAGCTGCTCCTGTCAAACCAGCCCCATACCTCCTGTTTTCACACAAAAAGGGCATCCCATTCACCCCTCTTTGGTGATCACACTTTTATAAAAGCTGCCAGTGCTTTTAAATCCCCTCTGGACTGCCACTCACTCTGAAGACCTTGCCGGGTGCCAGTGGTGACCCGTCCTCCTAGGAGAGATCTGCTGAGCTGGTCTGCATCATTTTCTTCACTGTCACCCGTGCTGGTCTTTCCATCAGCAAGCAGGTTGCTCTGCAGTG
Organism: Phoenicopterus ruber ruber; assembly: GCA_009819775.1. NCBI lineage: Eukaryota > Metazoa > Chordata > Aves > Phoenicopteriformes > Phoenicopteridae > Phoenicopterus > Phoenicopterus ruber. The sequence goes on from CM020219.1 coordinate 10,340,003, forward strand.
TCTCACCAGGTGCAATGCCTCTCAATTGTGTAGAAGCTTTGAGTACATATTCTGAATCACCTTTTGATTTAAGAGTCTCCTGCCATTTCTGACCAGTAATTCCCCCCCCTTTTTTCTTTTTTTTGTATGCAGTTATTGTCTTCATTTCAGTTTCCCCTATCAGGTTGCTTTGCAGACTTTTCTTTCCAGTTCTGCTCCATGCTTTGTCTCTAGAACTTCAACTTAGGCATCAGTTCTGCTTTTGCCTGAAGATTGTCTTAGCTGTGAAAGTTTCATGGGCTGAGATAGCTTTCTTGATATATAAATATCTGTTTAGGAAATTACCAGTTTTTCACCTGATCTTTTTAACTCTGGTGTTAAAATTTCGTCTACTGAAACCAGTAGGAGGATGAAAAACTTTAGCATATAGCTAAAATTTGATCATTCTCTTTATCACATTGTGGTTACAATTGAATTAAATTCTTTATTATGCTATTTTAGTCCTATCAGAGATTGTTTGCTTTCTAGTAAATTCTTTGGGCTGTATTGTTTTGCATAGGTCTGTCGAGATTTTCCCATTTTGACTTTTGTTTCTCACATACGTGAGATTTGAGAGTTGTTTTCTCCTGAGAATAATCAAGTGTTGTCATACCTCGATGAGACATAGTTTCTCAGCTTTTCAAAGAAGACAGAGTGCTGAGAACCTTTCACAATTTTTCTTTCAGTGGCTTAATCAGAACCATAGATGATGTAGTTTTTAGGCCACCAGACATCCTCTCGTTTCACAGGAGAATTTATTGGGGAAAAAGAACCCCACAAACAAAAATGTCAAGACCCTCTCATTGTATCTAAAAGAAAAAAAAAAAGATACGGAGAGGGGGATTATGTACCTTACTATATAGATGATGCTTTCACTAGGAAGAGCAACACCAATGAACTCTTCTAGCAGTGATCCTGCAGGGAACAGCACTCACACTGCCTTGAAAGGGAAGTCCAGAGCAGCTCAAACGTTCTTGCAGGATTTATTGTGGGAAAACTACACAATGGTTCAGGACCTGAAATACAGAATTACTGCCTCCGCTTGGAGCTGCAGGGGAAATTTCGGTCCGCAAATAGGATGAATCCTATTTACGTGTAGATGTGGCGCTTAGGGACATGGTTTAGTGGTGGACTTGGTAGTGCTAGGTTTATGGTTGGACTCGATGATCTTGAAGGTCTTTTCCAATCTAAATGATTCTACGATTATCTATTTGAATTCTTTGCAGCTAAACTAGAAGAAGCCAATGTCAAGCTGAATAGAGCATGAGAACATCTCTCTTTGTGGTGGTGTTCTTTCAAAGTTTTGACTCTTATTTTTGTACCATGATGTCATAAGCGCAGCGCAAGAAACTGTGAAAAAAAAAAAAACCCAAGGGGAAATACCGCACTTTGTAACCTGTCTTGTCCCAGCAGCAGACCTTGCTTTGCTATGGAAATGTTATTTCCTCCCGCTTTCTCGTATCAAGCTACAGCTCTGTTGTTTTACAGCCTTTCCTACCGCACCTCAGCCCCAAGCCCAGCTGATGCCCCCCCCCGCCTCGCCTTACCCTGTCTCCATTTTCTCTCGCTCCCCGCCCCCCGCGCCCCCGGCGGCAGCAGATCCCGCCGCTGCCCGCGCCGCAGGCGGGAGGCAGCAGCTGCCGTGCCTCTGCGGCTCCCTCCCGGCAGCCGCAGCCAGGACAAGCCCGGCTCCCCCCGCCCCTCCTTCTGGCTGCTTTGGAGGCAGCCGGCACGTAGCTGCAAGACCGGGAAGGCGACCGAGAAACGCTCGGTCGGCCTAAGTACTTGCAGATGTGCAGCAGCATCGAGCTGGGAAGTCAGAGCAGCGTTCAAAGCTTTCGAGTTTTCTTTTTTTTTGTTTCGCTCAGCGGGGTGGTTGGGGCTTTTGGGACAGCGGCTTCCTGAGGGGTGCGAAGCTTCACCCCTTCCCCCCCCCCCCCCCGCCTCAAGGAAGCGGCTTCCCCGTCCTCTGACTCCGAGGCCTGGGGCGGGAAGCCAGGCCCAAACAGGAAATGCCACAAGCCTTGCTAATGGAGTCATGAGGCTTGGCACCCCCCGCGGGGCGGCAGCACCGGGGATGGGAGAGCGGCTGCGAGGGAGGGCCGGCAGCGGTTGGCGCCGGGGGCTCCCCGACCCTGAGGGAAGCGGCGCCCGACGGCAGAGAGCGGTCGGGCCCAGCGGGGAAGGCGTCGCGCTGCGGCCTCGGGGTAGCCGCCCCCCCTCCTCCTTGCGGCTCCCTGGGCGCGCCGCGGGTTGCAGCGGGGCCAGGTCTGAACCTGTTCCCGCCGGAGCCCGTGGCCGGGAGCCCAGACGCGCCGCGGGGCCTTGGCTGCCGTTTGAAATCGGGGCTCCGCCTCGCCCCCCGCCTCCGCCTCCCGCCAGCCTCTCACGGCCGAGGGGACGGGCTCGGGCGCCATGGCAACCCCGCAGCCTCCCGTGGGCGTTGCCTGGGGGCGGGAGAGGCCGGGCGCCATGGCAACCGCGCCGCCAATCGCAGCGGTGAGCGGCGTCTGCACGGTTTGGCGACAGCCAATAGCAGGCGCCGTTCCCTTGTAGGCGTGGCTGCCAGCGAAGGCCCGCCCCCCAGCGGGAAGACGGGGGCTGGGGGGAGGAAGCGAGTTCCTTTGTGGGCTTTGACAATAAGATGGCGGGCGGGGGGAGGCGGGGCCGGTCCCTACGGTTAGCCCCGCCCCCTCTCTCAAGCGCGGAGCGGTCGGTGAGGCGGGAGCGGGGGCTCCAGCGCTGGGAGGCGGCGGCGACAGCAGCGGCGAGGTGGTGAGTAGGGCAGACTGGGCTGGGTCGGGCGCGGCGCGGAGCCGCGGGCCCGCCCGCCTACCTCCGGGGCTCCGCGTGGGGACGGCGCGGGTGGGGAGCCGGTGCCGGCGGAGCCTGCGGAGGAGGGAGTCGATTCAAAATGGCGGCGGGCCGTTTGCCGGGAGCGCGGGACGATGAGTAACCGCCGCCCAGGGCCGTCCGCGGCCGCGCGCACGCCCCTGGAGCAGTGAAGGGGGCCGAGGCCGCGGCGCTGGGCGCTCCTCACCTTCGCTCGGTCCCTTCCCCAGCAGCGCACCCTCATCGCCCGCGCCTCCACCCCCCGGGCACCCGTCCGGCGCTGCCGCACGCCGCGGCGCCGTTGCCCTCCCACCGCCGGCGTGCCGTGGCTGGGGACCTCCCCCGGCTCCCCGAGAGCACGCATCGCTGCTCAACCCCGCCTCGGCCCCCGCCGCGCTCCCTCCCCAGCCTGCGTGCGCCGGGGCTCGCTCCCCGCCCCGGCCGCGCCCGCTGGTCACGCCTCTCCCCGCCGGCTCTGGCAGGCCGCTCCTCCCCCCCCCCCGCTCAGCCGCTCCGTCCCCGACTTCCGTCGTTGGCGTTTCCACGAGCCTTCTGCTCCTCGGACTGCCTGCCCTGGGCATGCGGCTGCCCCAGCTTCCCAGCCTGCCCTTCCTCGGGAGCTACTGTCCCTTCCCGAAGCCCTCGTGTCCTGGAGAGGTGCTGCCAGCCCCCTACGCCTGGACACCCCCCCCCCCCCCCCCCCAAACCCCAGTGCTTTACAGGTGCCTTTGTCCCACTTCGAATAGGGATGTTTCTGGCCCTAGGAGCCCTCTGCTCTGTCTGTAGCCCACCTTATAACTCAAGACCACCATGCGCACATATGCACGCCTAAAGAGGAGTACCTGGCTTTCCATCTTCTTTTCACCTTTACACATAGCTTTGATTTCTTCCTGCAGCTGTTGTAAAGGACAATTTTGGAATGCGGGGGATTAGAGCAGTAGAGGGGAGATACAATACCTTCTTACCTTCCCATGCTAAGTATTATCACTATACTGTACGAAAAGAAAAAGCATCCTGCTTAAGTGAACCTCCAGCACTGGCCTAGGTAGTTCTTGTCTGCTCTCTCCTAAAGATGAACAACGCTAAAATCTCCTATCTTCACTGTTACCCCAACTCTTAGGAAGCGACTTTTCCCCTTAAGTATATCTTTGGCAGCATATTACTACATGAATCTGAATTGAGTGTGAATCTGGAATGTGTAAGTTGATGCTCTAGTAAGAATTGGATCAAATTTCAAGCACCTTATTTGTAAAGCAGACTAGGAATTTGTCAATCCCCAAAGCAAAACTTGTAATGAATTACATAATACTGTGCTCCCTGTGCTACTATGTAAAAAAACAACCAAACAAAACCCACAAAAACTCCTTTTTCATACTGTGTTATGCTACGGATAGCTGTTGTCTTCTTGACAGCTTTTTTTTGTACAGCTATCTCAAACAGCAGTTAAGTTTAACACACCAAGTTTGGGCTCTTGACACTCAGTCATGGAAAAAGGGAGATGATCTAGCTGGTCTAGATAGTGCCTCTTGGACAGAGACAGATGCTGCTTGAAATTATTGTGGGATTTTGAACACCTTGACTCTAAAGCAGCAGCAATCTTGCTCTCATGTACCTAGAGGTTTTACACAATGGCTAATGCTTTTTTGAGTATGTTAATATGTAAATCAATAGAGAAACATACTTACATTTTAATTAATTAGGTTTTAAATTTAGCATTCTCTTGAGATGAGTGCTTGTTGGAGATAGTGCAGAGAAGTCTGGAGGAGGTTTAATTGCATCTGATAATGGCTATGAAGTTAATATTTTTTTTTACTGAGAACTTAGGTTCTGAGGCACTCTCATATGCCAGTTAATAAAATCTGAAGAAATAATTGCTGTGATGGGCATATTTAAGTTTGTGCTATCAGAGGTCCACATGGTTTGTTTATTGCTCTAGGGAAGAACTTGGAATCACATGCAGCAGGTGTTACACATTATTATACTGCATGGGAAAACTGTTTCCTTCTTTAGTATGTTAACAGATTACAGACTGGACTGGTCTGCCAACATCCTCTATGTCTTTTAGTTTGTGAACGTGTGTCATGGTTTAACCCCATCCAGCTTCTGAGCACCATGCAGCCGCTCGCTCGCTCCCCCCCCAGTGGGATGGGGGAGAGAATCAGAAGGGTAAAAGTGAGAAAACTCGTGGGTTGAGATAAAGACAGTTTAATAGGGAAAGCAAAAATCACACACGCAAGCAAAGCAAAACAAGGAATTCATTCACTGCTTCCCATGGGCAGGCAGGTGTTCAGCCATCTCCAGGAAAGCAGGGCTCCATCACGCGTAACGGTTACTTGAGAAGACAAACGCCATCACTCCAAACGTCCCCCCCTTCCTCCTTCTTCCCCCAGCTTTATATGCTGAGCATGACATCATATGGTATGGAATATCCCTTTGGTCAGTTGGGGTCAGCTGTCCCAGCTGTGTCCCTTCCCAACTTCTTGTGCCCCCCCAGCCTCCTCGCTGGTGGGGTGGGGTGAGGAGCAGAAAAGGCCTTGACTCTGTGTCAGCCCTGCTCAGCAGTAATGAAAACATCCCTGTGTTATCAACACTGTTTCCAGCACGAATCCAAAACATAGCCCCATAGTAGCTACTGTGAAGAAAATTAACTCTATCCCAGCCAAAACCAGCAGAACGTGATAATGGCTCTTTTACTGAGAACTCGTGCGTTCCTGTCAACGGTCCCCTCCAGTATCAGTCTATTTCAGGAGGCAAACGGCCAAAGCCTCTTCCTCTAAAATTGTCAGATACCCAAAATAGCACCAGAAAATATTTTCATTTATTGTTCTTGTGAGTGCATCATGTTTACCTGTAGTTGTTGGGGGTTTTGTGAGTTTTTGTTTGGTTGGTTTTTTTTAAACAAAGTTTATGCCCTTGTCACCTACCTCAAACTAAAAGCATATCTAGTAGGAATTTGGGGATTCAAATAGTTACCGTATACAGGCTCTCAAAAAGATTGCTCTTCGTTTACAGAATGTTTTGGAAGTATACCTGGGAAACAAAAACTTCTGAACTTTTATAGCATCATAAGGTGTTTGACAGAAATAAGAAATACTTTTTTGACTTGATATTATGGTGTCTCACTGGAGTTGTAGTTCAGATGCCTCATGACCCTGTCTTGAATGTTGCTGTGAGCTCAGTCTGTAAAAGAGAATGAAACTGTGAGTTAGTTGAAATAGTTTCTGTGACATAACAGCATTTTAGTCTGAATATTTTGGGATCAAGTCAAAAGATTTTGGCTTGAGAGTGTTTAAGGTGGTGTGGGGGTTTTTTTGTGGTATTTTAACAAGTATGCAGCGTCTTGAGAAAAACATGTTTTCTGCCCTCCCCCTCAAGTCCTTTGTCAACCATCTCCTCCCTCCCTGATTTTTGAGAGCAAGCGGTCTTCAAAAATTTTTTATTACTAGCCACAATAGAAAACAAAAAGAGATGTCCATAGGCATCCTCTTTACTTGTTTCTTTTCTAGGTATGTACTTCAGTTGCAGACACTGAACTGTCTTGTATTGTACAGACATGTCTAGAAAAGTATCTGAATTGTTTTCATATTTTATCGCATAAGTTTTTGTAGCCTGTTGAAAGGGAGCATTCTTTTCCGTTTCAGTAATTAAAGGAATTGTTGCATGTGTTTGGTAGTTGTATTTGGTATATCAAATCTTATTTTGCCTTAAATGTGTTTTAAAAACTCATCCTTTATACTTAAAGTGATTTAATTACTGTCATTACTTTCATTATTGTCATCTTGCAAAGTAAATCTTAGTCATAAAGTTTCTGTGCTGGTAAAGGAAAATTCTCCCTGGTTTTGCTGTGTTTCGGTTTTGTATTTGTGCATGCTTGCTCTTTTTCTCTAGATGTTAGAGAGAGATACGGTTTTGTGCAACAAAGGTGAAAACTGTATCATTTTGTGGTAAAAGTAATGAAGACTTGCTTTCAGTATGCTTTTGTGTGCGTTTGAATTTTTCAGATGATCGCTAAAGATTTTGTTTGCTCTTGAAGGCAAAGGCGTAGGGATAAGGGAGAGGCTGGTCCAAAGGTCAGGGGAATAGCCTAGGACTTGGACTTAAACTGGCAGTTTCCTTCTCCTGCCACAGATTTTGCGTGTATTGTTGGGCAAATCACCTTTGTGCTCTAGCTGTAAATTGGGTTTAATAGTACCATTCAAGTTGGTAGGAGTGTTGTGAGGATAGAGATACTGAAGCAATTGAAAAGAGAGGTGTTTAAGTTTCTGAAATGGGAAACTATTTTGTTCTGCATCCCCTGTACTTGGCTGACATCTTGCTTCCTGGTACTTGGTAGGTGGTGCTCTAACTTTTACTGTATGGACTCTTGCTCAGTAGCATGGGAGAAGAGGAAGGACTACATCAAACACAATTACTGGTATGTAATTTTTTTCCTTTTAAATGAAACTGTAGCCTAGTATTTTGTGCAGTCTCAGGAACGGGGTGACAAGGAACTCTTTTTATGATGTAAGATACTAATTGGAAGTAAGTGTTACAGAAAAAATTCCAGTGAATGCTGTGGAAGGTTTACCTTTAAGAATCCATAAACATTTTTTTCATCTGCTTCTACACACTCAAGTGTGTGTGATGTATTGAGGTTTTCAAGTTTTATGCTGCGTTCAGTTCTTCTGTTGGTGTGCCTTAGAAGGCATTTAAATGCCAAATAGTAGATGTATGAAAACCAGGTTAACATTCAATTGAAGTCTTAATTATTCTTCACAAGAATATAAGTTGAAATAAAAGAAGCTTCAAACTCTGTGTTTAATGTTTGATGACATAATCATACGTGGTTGATTAGTAGTCCCAAAAGATGTTTCTAGAGGTCAAGTTTCACATGGGGTGTGTACGTTTAGAAATTACTGTACATACAACTTTATAGGAAAAATTAAATGGGATATCCTATGATAGGAAATTTGCATGAATATCTAAAAACCTGGAAAAGGCACTATGAAGCAAAAACTTTGGTTGTTTTTAGTGGGAATAATGCAAATATGTCAGTTTACAGGAGAAAATGTTAAAAGAAACTTCCAAAGCTTTTAATATATTGATATTTCATGGATAGCTTTTAAGAATTCTATGAAAAATGACCATAAGACCAAGTTCATATATTCTATATTGCAGTCTGTTTTATGATTTCTAAAGAGTTTTTTACCTTCAGTGGAAAGAAGTCTTTAAAGAGTTGGCAAATCCAAAAGAAAGGTTAATTCATAGATGTATGCAGCAATGTAAGAAGTGTTGTACAGAGTCAGACCAAATGTTTATCTAGCTACTGTGCTATCCCCAGGTTTTCAAAGTAGATAAGCATGTAATGTATTTTGAAAGGAACAATGTTGTTGCACTTTGGTGCATTTTTAGTGACTTTTTTCAGTCACTGAGCGCTGAGAGAGTGCGCTCTGAAAATATGTGGAACATACCATAGCAACCAGAAAAGCAAGGCAGACGTTAGCGCTTACCAAGGGAAATGGAAAATGATATAGAAAGACTATGCAATAGTATTTTGTTTTTATCAGCTTTTAGTTGAAAAACTTTGTTTTGTTTGGGTCACTATGTTAAAAAAAATCCCCAAATATTGGGCAAACAGGAATTCTAAGGACAGAAGACTTAGAAGGGACATAACAAAGGTGCATAAATGTAAAGATCAGGTACTAGCTTTCATTTGCAGCCTAATTTTTATAAGACTAAAAGAAGTGACATTTACTGCATTTAAAAAAAAGTTACTTTGTATTTCAAGAGATCAGCTGCAATATTTGCATGGGGCACTGTTGTCAAAATTAGTGCGATTCAGAAGATCTGGAGGCTAGTGCTTGAAAGTCATACCTTGGAAAATTCAGCAAGTGATTTTTAGATGTAAATAATGAGAAGCCTGCACATACCCCACTTATTTTTAGTTGGTGAACCTAAACTAGGAATACAAGAATTTTGCTTTCTTATAGTCAACTGGGAAAGAAGTACAGAAGCCCATACAGAGGATGACTGTGCCTGTCCTTATTGGACTTGCGTAATTCATATTGGAATTACACAGTTCGGTTACTCACCTGAGTAAGGGAACCGGAAGGATTGCTTTAGGCACCTCAGTTGAATGTCTCAAGTTATATGGAACAAATCTAGATCTTACTCTCCCTGTAGCCAAAATAAGCTAACCTTTTCAAGTATGCTGCCCATGGTGTTTTTTTCATGTTACTCTGTAGGGCATGTTGATGTTCTGGAGGGGTCAAATCTTTTAAAGATGGTGTGCCAGGTTGTATTTTTATTTCCAAAATTAGAGGTTAAGCATGCCAGTAGAAACTCGGGAGGAGCGAGGAGAAACTGCCTCTCCAATAGGTGAAATACAGCCGTTGAGATGTTTGCTTCTGTGCGAAGCAGCAGCTCCTGACTTCCATCAAGTGTGGAACTTAATGGGAGCCAGGAGCTGGGAGCCCCTGCCTCTCTCCGATGCCATGGCTTGTGGACCTGCTCACCCCTGGTTCCCGAGTGCCGTCTTTGGGACCCAGTCCGTATGTTCCTGACCCCTGTTGTACCACACTGGCCATTCTATAACCTGGTATGACAATTCTGATGTTTCTATCTTAAAAGGATTTGCTATTTAAATTTAAGATTAAAGTTTTTCTGTTTTGTTTTTTAGTCATTTTTTTCACCTCCCTCTTGAGCTGTTTACACTGTGCAAGAATTTTTTATTTTATTCTTTTTTAACAGGACACAATGTTTGTGCGAGGATTAAAGAGAAAATGTTTTGATGGTGAAGAAGATATTGAAGGAACTCTGGCTGGTATTAAGGCTATTCCTTCATATAATCTTCAGCGGCAGTCACTTTTAGATATGTCCTTGGTTAAACTTCAGCTGTGTCACATGCTGGTTGAACCTAACCTTTGTCGTTCGGTACTTATAGCCAACACGGTACGGCAGATCCAAGAGGAAATGACTCAAGATGGGACTTGGCAGATGATAAATACACAGAGTACAGGGCAGGCATCCCTGGATCGTCTTGTTTCCACAGATATCCTCTGCCGTTCATCTAGGGAACAAGCTGAGGGAAAGCATGTTCCAGGCTATAGTACTTTCAGTAAAGACTTTGAGGGTGACCAGGCACAAGATAGTTCAGAAACTATGTCAACAGCCTCTTCAGTGCAACCTCCGAGAAACCTGCAGAGCAATGTGTGGGAAATGGAGAATCCACAAGAAAATAAAGGAAACTTTCAAAAATCATTAGATCAAATATTTGAGACACTGGAGAATAAAAGTCCTAATTCTGTTGAAGATCTGTTTTCAGAAGTTGACAATTCTTACTATGATCTTGATACTATGTTAACAGGCATGATGAGCAACACAAAAATGGGACACTGTGATGGGCTTGAAACGTTTTCTTCTCCAACAACTACAACTTCTAACTCTAATTGTAAATCTGATCTTAATGAGCTTGATCATATTGTGGAAATCCTTGTTGAATCCTGAAACTCCTTGTGTAGGAGATAAAGATCTGTTAATGGGGAAAAAAGACTTGAGAAAGCTATTTCCACAGTTTGTTCTATCAAATCTGCACGTGTATTTTACAAATATCTATATATTATATAGATATATATATTAAAAAAGCACTTCATATTGCAAAATAGTGTTAACTCTTAAAGTTAACCTGCAACTTGTAGTGTAATAATCCAATTTATTGTCCACTGAACTGTAAGTACATACGGTAAATGTTTTTAAGTTTGGGGTCTAAGGCTCTTGAAATTGGGTTCCTTTTACCCATTTGTTTTAGCCTTTGTTGGAGGATATGCTCAGTGAGAGGGATTCTCTCATCGTTTTCGTATACTTCTCCCAGTAAAAATGGTAATAAACATAGAGAGAAGTTGGATAAGTGGTTTCCTATTTTCCTCCGGTTTCCACTTCGTTACACCACATAACTCCTACCATATCTGCTGCTTCTGTTCTAAGTCGCTACGTGGCTCTTAAAGAGCAGTATGCAATAGTTCCTGTTATCCTAGCTAGCTTATTCTGGGTTTTGCTACATTTTTTACTTCAAAAATAGTTTTAAAGCGTTTATTGGTGTTTAGATTTTTTCAGGTATTTTCCTAAAATATATTTTTACTACAGATGTTATGTCAGCTGCTAACTTAGTAACTTTTGATCATATCTGCAGTTGATGTATTTTTTGAAAGATTTTCAAAAAGGGATGTTTTTTTACTGTGAGCTACCCAATGTAGTTCAGTAAAGTGTATGTAAATGTAAATATACGATTTTATACTTTACATTAAAATGTAAGAGCTGTTTTCATGATTCTGTTTTATAGAGTAGTACTTTACTAAATTGAGAATTGTACAATTATGCTTTTCATACCCCGTATACGTGAGTATCATTAGAGGCAGAGCTTTGATCCAGCTAGATACATTTAATTCATTTCAGACCATATTTTTTGTTAACTACAAACCTAAATTACGTAGGTTTTTATTTATGTGTATTTATATGTAAATGTCATCAAGTGAATTGTTTATCACTGAAGTCTGCCATCAAATATTTGTTTATATGGGATAACTATCTTGCACTAATTACTACAAAAAGTGTTATTAGCGGCCTTTAAATCTCAACCGGTATGTCATGATGTCTTGTCATAATTAATATGCTCCACTCTTACCAAGGGTTTCCTCTTGGCTTTTTTTAATAACAAAAGATAATACAACATGGGATGGTGTTCTTTTCTTCAAGTACTCACATTCGTTTTAGAGTGTATATAATTAAGCTTATTCCTATGAGACTTTCAGGGGAAAGGGATAGATCAAGTACAGTGTATAATTTTGTTATAAAATGACAAATGTTTACCTTCACGAGCTGGCACTGGGGAAGAGCCCCGAACCAGCAGGGAGGTAGAGAAGGGGGAAAAGATAGGTTGGTTTTGGGATGTGTTAGCATTGGTTGTGCTGGGGAAGATGTCCGCCAGTAACACAGTCGTTTTCTGTAGACTTGAACCAAGCAAGTCGCTGAACATGAGGAGACTACTTTCCTGTGCCTGACAGACTCTGCCTTCCACAAGTGACCTTCCCTACTACGCACTATCCTTTTCAGATTCGCAAACCCCTAAAAAGGGGAGGGTGGGGGCAGGGGGTGTTAAGGACATTCCAGTGTCACCTCCACAAAAGGAGACCACTGAGCTTATGATTTAGAAGCATCTGGCTTGGGGAAAAATGACATTGCTTTGCTAAATTTTTCAAACTTGAATGTGTATTAACTCAGCCACATGAAACCACGCAGTTGGTGTGAGTCTTCAGTGAATTTGAAAATGGTTTTTGTATTAAACTGGGACATGAGATAATCCGTAGTTACTGTAGTAGTTAAACATTGCTTCTTCAATTAAAGCTTGATTAATAACTTTGTACTAAATTATGAAATACCATATAGTAATACAGCTGGACCAAAGAAACAAGCCAATGCTACATGTCTTAATCAACAGAGATATCACTCATAACTGAAAGGTGTTGCAGTAGTATATCCTGCTTCAGGAGGATACAGATATTGATGTGAGCAACATAAGTCTGTTTTATTTGGCAGTGTTTGTTGCAGTATCAGAGATCTTCCCTCAAAATTATAAATCTGCAGGAAATGTTTCTTGATGCTTTTCTGTGTGTGAATAGATCCACTGAATCGGACAGCAGATGCCTTAGGGTAAAGCAGAAAGCGAGGCAGCTTCAAAGTTTTATAAAGGGAACGTTAGCATTGAGTTTGAATAACTAAATATCTTCAGTCTCTCTGGGAAAGTTCCCCAAAATGGCTCTGAACTGTGGTTCAAAACCCACAGGTTCGAACAACTGTGGGTGTTCCCCTCTGCCCACCCCCACCCTCCATTTTCATTAAATGAGCAATTGCATGTTAAGATATTTAAAAAGATGCTCTCACCCACCTCCTTAGTGTGCATCAGTCTCCGTGTTACAGGTAGGAATTAGTATAATTTGTTCATAATTCTTAAACTGTATGTCAAATGCACGTGTGCGTATATATATCTTTATATCTTGCTGTACGAAGCATCTAGCTGGGTGCATTCCTTTGCCGAGGAAGCCATGTCTATCTAGTTAGAGCAATTTGTAGCAACTACTTGGCTTAATGGCAAAGGTATTAGGTAAGTATGCATTTATGTAGTTAAGCATTTAAACAGAAATATATATACTGTTTTATTATGTTCTTAAAACTTAGGCCAAATCTTATGTGCTTTTACATGCCTGATATCTTGGTTCAAGTCTTCAGCAGGTATAAGAATTTGTATTGCTGAAACTTGCAGAGTCACTGTACAGAACCGATGTGCGCCGAGAACTGGTCTGACTTTGCAAGGACCAGTCAGTGTAAAATCAGCTTGTCTCCCTGCTGCTTCATTGGTGTGTCTCAGTCCGATTCAGCTGCTCATTCTGGGTAGCTTCGCTGCTTCTGTTTTTTTTAAAAAAAAAAAAGGCGCTTTATTTTCTAACTGACATTGTCATTTCTTTGCTAGTCCAAAGAGGTCTTAGTTAAATGTGCATCACTTAAAGGTTAATATAGTATTGTTTCCCCTCTATGTATTCTTCTAAGATACTGAGAGACATCAAAAATGATAGAGTGCCTGTAAGACGGCGAATTTTAAATTACTTTGTGAACAAATGGCAAGAGATGATACTTGCTGGTGGTGGTGTTCTCAATTTCTACGTATAAATGGGAAATAATTTAACCTCTTAAATTAGGAAAGGCTTCTGTAAGATTTTGCTCCCACTGCTAGCAGTCTTTTTTCTTGTATGTGTTCCTAGGGAAAAGAGTCATGAAACTTGCACGGCAGTCAACGCCGTGTCTGAGACAAGGCTGCTGGTCTGAGCAAAAGAAAGTACTTTCAAGCAAATAGCTAACATCAAATCTGCTTCCTTCTCAGGTAACCTTGAATATCTGTCCCCTTCTGCCTCTCTGCCTGTGGTTTTATTTCTCCTTCTCCCTTGCAAGGAAATCCAGAACACACGGAGCTTCTGGAGCTCGGGCATTCAGCAAAGGCAGAAGTGTGAGGATCCAGGCTGAGTTAACAACGGCTTGTGCGCATGAAAGCTTGTCTGCCTGTCACTTCCCTGTTTGTTTGGTGTTTGTTGGGGTTTTTTAATCCGCTTTCTCTTCTGCAGCTCTGAGTTTATCTAGCAAAAGGCATTGCCTGTCTCTATGAATGTAGCCATATTTGCCTCAAGGACAAATCTGGTAAATGAAGAGGGAATAGTTTCTTTGGATGAAAAGCACCTTTCCAGACTGCCTCGGAGGCGCAGCAGCGAGGGGTTGCAGCCTTGAGCAGGTTAGGGCTTCGCAGGCGAGTCGTCACACTCACCGGGAATTACCTGTTTTCAAAGCTGTCCTTAGACTGTTTTTGAAGTCTCAGGTACGTCTGGACTGCTTTAGTAGGCATTTTAAAAAGCATTATTGTAAATTGACTGATAGTATAGTTTTATATTGTAATTATTAGACCATTATGGATTTCTTGTGCCTCAGAATATTGACTTGAGTGTATGACTGCTTTACACTTGGCAAATTATTCCATATTCCCATATAACCAAACAAACTCTGTCAAAAGCTGGGATGAAAAAAAAAAAAAATCCATCTATTTGCTGACATCTAGGATAAGACAAATAAAAATGCTTTCAAAAGTGACTTCTGTTCAAAGTGAAAGTATGTTTATGTCTCAGGCCTAGGATGTATAGTCCCTTATGCAAAAAACCCCATGACTGATCATCACAAATTTTGATTGCTCATCAACTCTTAAATGAGTGTGATTTCACACTAGGTGACTAATACTAGAAGTACAAAAATACCAAGTTGGAAAGAAATGAAATACACATCTTGGGAAAATAGGTATTTTTGTCAGTTTGGCTCGTTCAGCTATAAGCTTTCACAAGGATTGTCTAAACTCCTTTTGGTGTCTCTTGCAAAGTTGACAGTTAAGATAAATTTTCCTATTTTTTCAAGGAAGTTCCACGAAGAGATGAAATCCTGCTGAATAATGCAAGTTGTCAGGAAAGAGATTTACTTCAGATATCTGTAGTGACTTGACTCTTTTTTTAAAGCCAGTGAAAAATACTAAAATGTCATTATCTGACATGATTTTCATAAGTTTGTATGGTAGCTTTTTTAAAAAACAATTACTCCTTTGCTTAACCAAGATTCCCCCAAAATGAGTGTGTTATGACCTGAAGAATTATTGTGGTAAATGTTGATGCACAACCAACATGTCAACAGGAAAATATAAAGCTAGAGGCAACTTTCCATTGCGGGGAAAACATTCAGTAATTTCAACTGTCATCTTTTTAGGGAAGAATAATTGAAGACACAGGTGATTACATGACTTGCAAAAGCAGAATTAAAAAGAAATTGTATCCACATCTCTTCTGTATTTGGAAGCCCCCTAGGAGCATGTGGGAAGTGGCAAGTAAGTACTGCGATAGTAAAATGTTACGACAAAGGAACAGCTTATCATATTTTTCATGTGCCAGTTACAGACAAGTTCTGAAGATCAAGAAAATATAATGTAACTTCAACCTGGGGTTGTACAAGCTTCTAAAACAAGACTTCTTAAGGAAGAGCAGGTTATGTTGCTAAAAAAAAAAAACCCACACCAAAAGAGTTTAATACTCAGAGGAGAAAAACAGTACTTATAACAAATTCACTTTTCTGTGTTTGAAATCACTACTGAGAGAAATGCTAGACATGGAAAGTACTGGGTGTTGGGATTTTTTTTTTGTCCAGTGAGCTGACTGAAGTTTAAGATAAAATCATTGAATGGTTATTTGTTTTAATTGAAGCCCAGTAACATGGGTTGCTTTTGTGTTGCTGCTTTGTTTGAAAGGTATGGAGAGAAAGTGCTTTTTCTTGTAAATTGTGATTCTTTTGACAAAATAGAATAATGGCTTATTTAGCACTCTGACAAATATTCAGTAATTTGGATTTTTTTTTTTTTTTTAAATTACCATCTTGAGTCATGGCGCTTTTTTTTTTAAAAAACTTGAGTAAGTGTAGGATTAGTTAGTAGTTCACAGAGGCTTTACCACCAAAAAGAGGTGGTGAAACTAACCAAGGCTTGATGTAGTAGGCACTACCCTTTCTCCCTTTCCTACGGAAGTATGGCATACATCATCCTTCTGTCATTCAGCTTCAGAATAGCTAATTAATTTCAACCAAATCTGGCAGATCTCAGAGTCACTACATTTTTAGATTTTTTTTTTAAGTGTGCAGGTGAAAGGGAAGAATGCAGAAGAAAACTGCATTCTGTACTGATATCCAGTAATCCAGATAAGGGAGAGACATTTACAAGTTTCCAGGCATGAGACCAGCTTCAATTAGAGCTTGTACCTTAGACACAGAGGCAATTAATCACAGGCATAAATCCATAGGAAAGCAGTCTTCATTAGTTCCTGTGTTCCTGGAACTGTGCTTTTTGAATAGATGCCTAGTACGAAGGTAAGTAGAAGTAGCAGACCTCCAGTAATCCTTTCAGATGAGTTATATAGAGACCCTAATTGGTTTTGGGGTTGGGTTTTTTTCTGGTTCATGTGAAATTTGCTGCAAAAGCAAAATGCTGTTCATGAGAATGGTATCCTGGCCTGTTGTGGTGAGGATAGTCAAACTGAAAGACCATGTTTAAATCATTAAAAAAAATCATATTGTTAAGTCCTCTCTTTGCCTCGAGGTTAGTTTAAGGCAAAATGGGAGAGCATTAAAGACTCCTAGAACATGACCTCATTTGAGAAAGTAAGGGCCTTTTAAAGACAGTTTTTCTCAAGAAAGACCTTATATGCGATCTCAGACCTCTGAATTCTTAAGAAAGCCTGTGAGGCAAGCACAGCTCCTCTAGCTTAAGATGTGAGTTGCACGGCACACAAACACAGCTGGGCTGAGCTGGGTTCCAGTTCTCGTCTATGAATCCCACTGTTGACACTTGACACAAGCAAAAAAGTGACAAAAAACCTTTGGAAATAATGAGTGTACTTTGTGTAGTTTCTATTAATTTCTCCAAATGTTAGGTGATAAATCTAAAATTCTGATGTGTGTATTTAAACAACTCCCTGTTAATTTTTTCATAGATCTTGTCAGAGCATGTATGAAACAGAACTGACCTTTCTAAAAACTCCTGCTGTAGAATGCACGTGCACCCTTTTCTGTTAAACAAAAATTGGTTACGTAACAGCTGACCGTGTTAGGTTAATAACTTAAGAAAGAGTGGGGAAAGCAGGGTGACGGGTGTTGGTGTCTTTCTGAGGGGTCTGCTGAACGGGAGGGGAATGGCAGGGTGGCTCAGGTATTGTATTAACTCGCTGTAGCTCTAGAGAGGAATGAATTGTCCACCGTACCAGTGCTATACACAGAACGTATAGTTTTGGCCAACGGGGGTCAAGTCTAGAAAACCTAATTTTTGCTCAAGTTATTAAAACATGTTGATGGTGGTGCTGGTTAAATTACCCCTTTATATGCTGCATTAGACATCATCCTTCCAGATACGTTCCTTCTGCATCAGCTACCTTTGTACGCCTCTCCTGTACCTCTTCCTCGCAGATAATCCCTAGCATATGGCGGGGGTCTGTCCTGGTGCAATACTCCTGCTTGTCCCCGGTTGACTTGAGCAGACAGAAGAATCCTGAACATCTTAGGAGTTACTCTTCCACTTAAGCCACGGTGTGTGGTGGGAAGGGAAGGAGTACAGGGGGGGGATATTTGGTCCACTCCTCCCCCTTAACGCTGCTACCGGTCCCCCACTTACACATGGTGCAGCAGATGGACCATGGGGGTAGGGGTGTCACCCCTCAGCTACTCGGGGAGGCAGCCCCTCTCCCACACAGCCCCGGCAGCCTGTCAGAAAGGATTCATTAATGCTTCTCGCGGCAGCGCTCGCTCCCCTTCTGTGCTCCGTGACCCCCGGCAGCACGGTCAGGGCACAGCTGTGGCCCAGGAATCGGTGGTGAACGCCGCAGGAGAGAGGCAGCCTGCAGAGCCCATCCCCTCGCCTCCAGCGCTGGATCCTGCCGGGGTCAGCTGCGGCTTTCTGTGCCTCTCGGCCCTCCGCCCCTTCCTTCGGGTGGCGGGCCCTGCGCGCTCCTACCCCTGCACAAATGCCTGTCAGGGGACACGGGGGTTCAAATCTGTTGGACCTGAGGGGTTTCCTAAAAACCATCAGTTTTCTTTAGCTGAATAATTGCAAAAAGCAACTTGTGTTTCAGCACAGTTGTAGTTTATCTCCACCAGAGACCTGCGAGTGTTTCTGTAGTATTTATTAGACCAACATGTAATCTGTGTGTGAATTTGGTCTGCGCTCGCGTTCAACGTAGGAAGAACCTGTCTGTGCAAATGTGCTTGATTTTTCTTTTTACTGTCCTAGGGATTAATCTAAACCCATCTCTCAGAGCTGAGCAGCTTTTTGGGGATTCATCAGGTAACCCATGGTAGGGCTCGACAAAGACTCAAAATCAATCTTTACAAATACTTGAATGTCAGATTTTGAAATCTGGTTTGCACAAACACTTGTGCCAATATAACTTGATTACGCAAATGCCTGTGGAAAGCAAATATAAGAGGTTTGAGCACGGCCAAAACCACCTCATCTTTAAAGAAAAAAAAAAAAAAGGTGAATATTTATGGAAGAATTGTGCAATGTTTGATGTAGCTTTATCGCTGGCTGAGAGGCGTGTGCGCCTCGTTTCCCAACTGCCCTGGAAGGGGGAGCGGTAGGAGCGCTGCTGTACGGCGGCCCTTGCCAGTCCCCGTACTTAGATTGGCCCATTTCGGTCGGAGACTGACTGAGAAAGAAAAAAGAGGGGGGGTAGGGGGGTGCGGGGCTGGGGTCGGGGCTGGCCGGTGTCCCCAAGGATGGCTCCGAGCCCCGACGCGTGGCGGCAGCGCCTGCCGGGCCGGGGGACGCCGCCGGTGCCCGGGGCGCGGCCCCGCCGTACCCTGCCCTGCCCGCGGGCGGCGGCGCGTGCGGCCGCGCCGCGTGCCGACCCGTGCCTGCCCGCGCGCTCCGCCCCCCCCCCCCCGCCCTCGTCAGCGGCACCCGCGCCGCGCGGGCGGGGCCGCCTCCCGGAGCGCCGCGCCGGGGGACGGGGAACTCGGCGGCGCCCGTCTTCCGATTGGGCGAAGCCGGCGGAGCCCAACCCCCTGGCTCGCCGTCCAGTGAGAAAATGGTTGCTGGGCAGGTTGAAAGGGCCGCTGGCCAATGGGAGGGCGGCCAGCTGGCGGGCGCGGTGCACGCAGCGCCCCCCCTCCACCGCTGTGGGTACCGCGGGCGGAGGGAAGGGCGGAGCGGAGGCTGCCGGGGCCCGGCAGGGGTGGCGCTCGCCTCCGCCTCCTCCCGGTTGGAGTCCCAGCCCCGCCGAAGGGAGCCCGGCCGGCTGGCTAGGGAGGGCACGGCAGGCTGCGAAGGAACGGGGGGGGTTCCTCGGCTCCCAGGTGAGGCGCCGGGCAGGGTCGGCTCGGGCCGGGTGGCGGCTCTGAGGGAGGCGCCGTGAAGGGGCAGGGGGCGGGAGGGCAGCCCCCACCCTCCGCGGGCGTGGGGCTGGCGAGCCTGGGGGCAGGGAGACGACCCGGCGCGCGGGGGGGGCAGTAACGGCCGCGGAGGGACGGCTGGGCACGGCGGCCGGCCGAGGCGGGGGCAGTCGGAACCCCCCTGCGGGGGCAGAGGGCCCTGCCGGGGGGAGCGGGGGGAGGCAGGGCACGGAGGGCGGGGGCCTGGCGGAGCGCGGGGACGGGGTGGCGGAGACAGGTGGGGGGGGGATGGCGGGAGGGGGGAGCGTGGGCACGGCGGGCCCTGAGGAGTTACGGCTGGGTGCGGGGGGGGTGCGCGGCCGGGGCTGGGGAGGCCGGCGACCAGGGCGCCAGGAGCGGGGACTGCGGTGGAAGTTGTTAGCGCAGTTATAATTAGCTTGGCCGGGGTCTCTGGTAAGCTGGGGAGGAGGAAGGGGGAGGAGTGTAACTTTTCGCAGCTCGGGAAGCCCAAGGTTGTCTCTGGTTACTGCTGCCCGCTGCTGCGGGGGGAGGCGCGGGCGGCCGCCTGCAGGAAGTACCAACTAGTCTCCTTCCACAAAGGCCAAATGGTGGCAGGCTCCTTCGGGTTTTATTAGTGCTTGTGCGCTCGCAGGAGTGGCTGCAGGGAGGGTGGCAGGAAAGAGGCTTTCCCTGAATCGCAGCTTTTTAATTCTGGCACTTGTGATCGCTGCCTCTTGAGAGTTACGACTCGTGTATTTGCTGCAGTTACATTTTTTATAGGAGGTTTTGTTTGTCTCAATAAACGTGTGTGTTAGTCTGAACTACAAGTAGGTAGGTAAGGCTGGAGGAGCGTAAGCCTGGTCTCTTTTATGCATATCGTAAATTCATCTCGCTAATAGATGCAGTTAATAATTTCTGCCCTAGATAGGCCTGGAATTTTTCAAACTATGTTGGAACAGTTAATTTCCAAAAACATAGGTAGGAGCCTTGTGCAGTAGTTTTCTACTTTGTTTTTGATTCAGCTAAGGTTCTTTAGTTCAGACAGTTAACTGCAATATGGAAAATACCATGAACATTGAAATTAATGCTATAATCTCAATTTTCTAAAGTGACCCATAAACAGGTACTAGGAAACTACAAGGGAAGACAGTGAAGGAAAATGGAAGAAAAAATAATCTACTGCACCTACAACTCATAGTGATTTACAGCTACTGTGTGTCTTCTATAGGCTTTTTTTAACAGATTGTCAAAACTAAACCTGGTAACCCCACTTCTCTACTTCTTCCTGACGCTGGTCCCAGTGTGAAATCATATAGGGAAAAAATCATAACTTCAACAGTTAATTTTGCAGGAGTCCTTTAAAGTATATAATAATGGAATTAAACTTGATAACTTCTTGGACTTTGGTTCCTTCTAGCAAAAGGTTGGACTTCTAAAACACAATTAACAGTATTAATTTTTTATCAAACACTTTTAGCTTTCTCTTTTTTAACTAAGGTGCTGAAGTCTAAAACTTCAATGTTTTAGTATGCTTGTTAGCTTTTTTTAGGATTCTTTAATGCTAAAAAGGCTTCATATTCTAAAACATTTGTTCTTTTATATTCATTGTATAGAAAATGCAATGAATGTACATCTCCCCCTGTGACCTAACAAGTACACTTTAATAAACCTCAGTAGTGACCTTCTGAAGTCCTGCTGTTTCAAAGAAAATAGGTTATGAATCTTCATTTGTCTATTTGTTTTTAATTTTTTATTTACAAATAGCATGGATCCCCTTCCGATGGGAAAGAAGTCAGCTTCTAGAAGGAGGAGGGAAGTATTAACGTGTTTATTGCTGTGGGTTAGATTTGACGGGCATTTTACGGCTGTTTTACTGCATCTTTACAGTTCCAAGATTCTGTAAACGGAGGAGCCCTTTGCTAGCGTCAGGCAATGAGTTGCTATGTAAGATGAACTGTATTCATTTACTTGTCCATCTGTCTAAATGTAAGACTACCTTTCACTGTGTATTATTTTAAGATTTGTAAAATAACGTATGAACTCTTGATCCTTGACATGAAGGACTGTATTTATCTGGATAAGTACTGATCTTTGCACTTGTGGTAAATTTGTGAAGTAATTGGTTTGCTGTAGTTGGGGGCAGGTGTGTGTATGTATGTGTATTGTACACACACAAACATGTTAAACATGATCCAGACAGTAGGCTGTTAGCCTGTATAAGGTCTTTAATTCTTAGAATTTAAAAAACTTTGATTCTTCAGGTTGAGTTGAGACCTCAAGAGCATGGATCATGCAGTGCCCTCCACATCTCCTAGCCTAGTCCATAGCTTACTGTCACTTCAGCCTTTTCACATTTCCCAGAGTTTCCAGTGCCTTGATCTAATCCGTAATTTAATCCATGTGGTCTCTAGCCAAACTGCAGATGTTGCTTGATCAGGGTTTTGATGAAAATGATGCCATGCTGAATATTATATGCAATCATAGGACATCCTGCCAGCTATCTTCTCATACTGGTTTTGTGTATGCTGAAAATGAGGAAACTTAGGGAATTTAATAAAAATCTAACTCCTTTTGCAGCCTCTAAATGGCAGGGGCTAATTCTGAAATATACTACTTTACAGTTCATGGTATTGTCTCTCCTGATACCTGATTTCTGAGATGATTACAACTGTAAATCGGTGTTCAGTAACCTGAAGGAGTATCAGTGCATGTTCTTATCCTAAAGCCTAACACTTAGAGGATCAGCGTTCTATTCTGTAGTGTTCGTTTATGAAAGATAATTTCCACGTTTTATGTGTACATAGATGAACTATTTTAATAGGATTTAGCACAAATCGTTTAAAAAGTTGTATCAAATTGTGTGCTTAATACTTCTGGTTTAAAAAAAAATTCACATAGTAATGAAATACTCTGTTGTTTGTTTTTGTTTTGGTTTTCCCCTTAAGTCACATCATCCTACCTGGGTGGATGGCTTGGCCTCTTGAATAGTTCAAAACACTTGGATGACCACGCTTTATGCAAAATCTGGAATCTTCCTGCCTGGACTCCTTTCTGTTTTTTAAGGGTAACTACTTGTATGTTTTTATGAAATCATATCTTATGTGCATAGCGCTTGTTCTGATAATCAGCTGTAGATGTTATTTTTGTGGGTTAGAATGGCAAGCTGAAAAATAATTTTTTAAAAACGAGGTATATAATATTAAGTGAAGTGCTTTAGGCTTACTGAGTAATATAAACTCTTTAGTTTGAATATTCTGAATTTGCATTACTCTTTCTCTCCCCACCCCCCCTTTATAATGAGGAAGTAGTATAATGTAACAAAGAATTTAATATTACCATAAGATCACATTTCTTGGAAATTTGTTAACTAAGGCCTCAATCTTATAGTGAGGCGCACTGTTCAGCTGCTGAAATTGAGAGTTACAGTCGTCTTGTAAGGAGAAGGCACTTTGGATACTGAAGAAAAGTAGTTGTGTGCTGCTCTGCCAGTGAAAATTTAAAGTGATTTCTGATTGGTTATTGAAAATTACTTACCTAAATATCCCATACAGAGAGCTAGAGTAAATGCATGGGCCTCTATCAGGAAAAGAGAGCTTGCTTTTTTTTTTTTTTTGGTTGCTTTTACTGTTGATGGTCTGATTTTTCTGCTAAGTATGGGCATGCCGATTTGATATAGTTAATAAGCTATAACTTTTGTTATTAGTGGATCTTTATTCAGATCACTGTAACCCTAAAATACGTGTCAGTGTTATGTAGGTGAATGCATCCAGTATTTCTGTATTTGAAGTAAATAAATACTGTAAAGAAAACGGATTGAGAACTGTTCAGCTGATTAGGACAAGCTGTGAAGAGGCATGTCATCACATTTGCAGTTCTCATGATCATTTGTCTCTCCAGTGAGATACTTTAGTGGAATCGTGGTGGTTTGGTTCTTGTTTAGATTCCTTTATGTTCTCATTTAATTACAGTTTAGTTTTACTATGGGAGTTTCTAGATATAGTAACTTTTCATCATGTGTTATCTTTTGCTAACTACTGTTGATCCTTAGTTTAAATGATTCCTGTCCTTCCTCCTGCTAAAAAAAAAAAGTCCACCCAAACTCCTGAAAAAAAAATCTGCTCAACACACTCTCATTAAAAATATACACCTATGAGCTTTATTTGTAAATGTGGAACTAAATACACAAGCGTAGAGGGGGAGAGAAAGGAGAAGAGTGACAGTGGTTTAGTTTGTTTTCTTTTAAGGATGGAAGTTTTTCTCTACCTAACACTGGTACTGCCTCAGCAGCTTTCTGTATTAGCCTCTAGTGATAGAGACCAGCTGCTGAGAATATGGTTCATTTACTGTTGTAAACAGCCCAGATCCACTTGTTTTAGCTTGTGGAAGGTGCACATCCTGACAGAGGAGCTGCTTGTCCAGAGTGAGATGTTGTGCTCTGAAACTTAGCTGTGGTAGTTTGTAAAGCAAAGCTCTTACCAGTGCTTTATGAAATAAAATGGGAGTAAGGAATTTAGGAAGATGTCCTCTAAGTGCAGGAATTTTTCAGATCCGATTAGACATAACATAAACAGGTTGTGTGTGGGGGTTCAAACTAACTTTTAAACCAAGGTAAAACTTACTTGCAAATGCTTTGTAAACATCATTTCAGGTCCTAAAATACTAGTGTATGATACATATTTATTCTCTACTTCCACAAATAGTTAAGTGACAGTGGGAAGGTTATGAATTCCAGACTAATTCTGTGCTAGACTCAGTCTTCCTCTCATTCCTTTCCTCTACTTAATGAATCCTATTCATCCTACTTGTATTTTCAAAATATGGGAAAGGATGTTAGGTACATCCACAGGTGTGGGGTTTTTTCTGTGTGGTTTTGGGATTTGGGGGGGAGGGGTGGGGGTTTTAATCTGAACAGTAGCATATCTTGATTCTGTGTTCCAGTTGCTTTAGTAGTAACAGACTTAGGTGTATTATAGGTCAGAATTTGGTGACCAAAAAATTGACATTAATTCTCCTTTCTTTGAGCAGCTATTTTCTGGTCATTCCTAACTCCTGTAAAGAAGTTGTTACATAGGAGTTTAGGTATGGGAGTAAGCTGGTAGGACTGCACTCCTCCCTGTATGCGCACTTTTAGCCGCTTGTGCCTTCTCCAGCAGTTACTCATCTTGGCTAAACTGGGGCAGGGCTGGGGGCGGGGGGTGGGGAAGCAATGGACTTAAATACATTTTTGTGTATTTTAAATTGTGTATTTTAAATACATTTTGTGTAGTTAAACATTGGTCTTCAGGACCAAATTACTTTTTACTTCGGTGTTTTCTAAGGTGTTTAATCCTAGTTCCCTCACTTCCTCTTAATTTTTGCTAACATCCAAGATGTGATGTTGTGGGGCTCTCCAACACTTGCTGAGGACACCAGATCAGATATACTGTTCTGTGTAGTCTGCAGCTTACTGTGTTATGTAAGTCATGTGTAAGTGATCAGTGTTAAGTCCGGATGGGAGGAAAGGATTTATACTCTGTCTGTTAACTGTACCTTCAGCCTTACCTTTTTCTTGTGCAGCTTCTTATAGATGGAATACTAGTCAAGAGCCAGTCCGCTACTTAATTGAAACTATTAATGAAGTTGTGTTGCTGAAGCTAAAATGTATGTCAGGTAGGGGAAAGATTCTTATTAAAAATAGTATGCAACATACATCAAATAATTCTGGGAAATAACCGTAACTGTAGGGATGTTTGTCTTCCTTTGCACTTCCTGCAGTTAGATTTGTGCTTGTGAAATGTGTGTCCATGGAAGAGAGGGGTGAGCAGGAAATCGGGTTATCAATCAGCTTCGGTCAGTCACTAACACAAGTTTGCAATCCAGAGAGACTTCTGTCTGTTTTTACTGTTACATGCTTTCTACAGTTAGGAGCCACAGGAGAGTTTGAAAGGGAATTACCTAAATTACAATAGCAAGGAGTCTCTAATTTTGATTTTAATACATAAGTTCCATTACTGAAAACTAGACAGGCAGCTTTCACTCATGAGGTGCTTACACCTATTCAAATCCAATATTTCTGTCCTACAAGAAGAAGTAATTCATCACTTTGAGACAGTCTTGGGCTGAAAAATGCAACACTCTCGCTGTATGAAAAGGATCAAGCAAGTCTGAATTTAGTAATGTCCTAAAAAGAAAAGCCAGAAGGGACCACTATCAATGAAACGATTTTGACCTGCATAGTGCAGGCCAAGTACTTTGTTGATGATCTTCCTATTTAAACATATTCTTTAATGGTAAATGAATAACTCTTGTGTAGTTGACTATAGCGCTTGTTTTGTGCATGAAAAGTTCGTGTTCAGACAATACGAACTGTGGCAGTCATGTTTTATATACTCCTATTTTTTGAAGCTTTTCTCTACTGAAAATTAAAGCTCTGTGTGGTTCCGAGTTCTAAACATTGTTTAACTTGCTCTTAAAACCTTTTTTGGAAGGTGAGGAAGAGTAAATTAAGAAGTAGTTTGCCCAGATAGAAGTAATTGAGGGTTTTCACATGTGGCGTTCTTCTTTGTGACTGTTTCCAGCTGTACTTCCTAACCATGTGTCAGTGGCAGCTGCACTGCACTATCAGACCCTGTGAGAGATGGAGCTGTGTTTTTCCTCTGAAATGGCACGAGTCCTGTATTGTCCACAACAAATTGCAATGTGAATTTTTCTTGGTAGCCTGGAATGTTTCTTCTGAGTAGCTGCACGCTCTGACCAGGCCTGTTTGTTTGGTATTCTGGATTTGCCAGCTAGGGACATGCCTCTTCCCTCCAAGTTTTTTCACACTCTGGTATGGTGTAGGATTACAGTGCACGGATGCTTCTTCCCATCTTAGCAGGGAGGAGTTTCTATGAAATGTCCTCCGTGGAACTGGAAGGAACTGAGGAACATGCTGTCAGGGGGAGAATTTCTATGTACAGACTCCTTTGTAGTTCAGTGACATGGATGGAGAGTTTGGCACTCTTAAACATTGAGTTCACTTTGCTTCCTTTTCTCTATATCTGTAAAACAATTTTAATTAAAAAAGCATTCTGCCATAAATGGCCTGTGGCTCAGTTTGCATTACTATGAGAGAAGATGAGAAAATGCCAGAAAAACATTATTGAGATGTGATGTTCCTCATTGTTCTTGTTTTCTTTTTTTATGACAAAAGATTCTAAAATAGAGCATCTGAACTCAAAAAAATGGTTGTTGAACTTTTTCTTAAAGTTCAAGAGAAGGGGGACTTACAGCTTGCCTCTTTTATTATTGAACAGCTCTGTATAGACCTCGCGTTTGAAGTTGGCATAAACTTTAATTTCTGTTTAGTTTATTTACTTACAAATTACAGTGTTATCAGATTGGCACATTCCAAAATCCTGTTACTTGATCCAATTTTCTGAGATCTGAGTAGGTTCCTGGAATTAGGCTGGAGTAAGGAGAGTGCAGTTTCTAGACACTCTGTGTGTTTTGGTATGCCCAGCTTGTGCTTCTTCGAACTGACAGCTGTGCAGCAGTCACTCAGTAACACAGGATTGTCTGGGCATGGTAGCGTGGATTCTTGTGTGGACTTCTATTTGTTTTCCTTAGTACCAAAAATTGAAGTGGAGGGAGCACTGCATAATTAAATAATGTCATCAACATCCTATATTGCAAAGTAATGCTGTCAAAAGAGAGCATTTGACTGGTTTGTGAATTTTGGGTTTGGGATGTGTGTGTTAATACTCAATGCTACAAAAGGACAAGTTATTTAGAAAATACGGAGTAGTTTGTTAAGGATGTGACCCTGTCAGAAATTCTTATGCTAGAAAGTAAAGCAAAAGGCCTGATAAAATGTAGATGAGCTGGTAACAAAGGGGCTTTGTATCTTTTGTAGGTCAGCAGCTGAGTGTGTTTGACAAGAACTGAAATTTAATGTCTCCTGTAGCAACCATGACACTAGTCATTTTTAAATCCGCTGTACCAATGGTACTCTGGTTTTCATTAGCCTTTTCCAAATTTTTGTGTAACCTCTGAGGTCTTATAGATCCTTGCAATTAGACAAAAATCATACTGAACAGGCAGAATTTGTAACACATAAGATAGGAGTATGTTTGTGTATTGGGGAAAAAAAAATTAAAAAATCTTTGATATCTAGAGAGTGGGGAGTCTGTTAAGTAGAAACATTTGAAGTTGGATCAAATAATGTTTCCTGCACTTCATTTTTATAGTTGGGTGCTGTCATGCTCAAGCTTTGTTACATATTCCTAGAATGCTCTGGGACAAATTTTAAGAAGAAAATTTGAGGAATGAAAAGGAGGGTGTCTGCATATCTGAGCACGAAATATTTAGTCTAATTAGACTGCTGTATGAATTTAAAAGTTAAACATTTCATTTTAAGTTGGTTTTGTGATACTGTATATCCTCGCATATGATAGTTTGCTTGCTCTTCAAGCTTGCTTACAGAATTTAAATACTACCCCATTTTTGAGATGCTAGAAATTAACATTATTTATATAATTCAAATAGATAAGTCTAGAATTTCCTGTGTATCTGACAAAGTTTAAATATATATCTTAAAATATATTAAAAGCAATAAATTGTCAAAACTAAGCATTCTGAATGTATAAAATGTCAGAATTACTGCTCCCTGTATGGTCTTAATTTTGTTTTCTGAGTGTGAATTTTCATCTCCTTTAGTTAGTGGAGAGAAAAAAAGAAAAACCAACTAGTGTGCGGTGTATGGGAAGGATGGGGCTTAGTGAACAAATAGCCATTTTGATGTATATTTTTATTCTTTATGGTAATGGTATGGGGTAATGCCTTAGGTAGTACACAACACTTAAATGCTACTTAAAATGGAGAGTTAATACTTTTATTGTGAGTTTTCTATGATTTGCAGATGCTAATTGTCTTCATGATATGTTATGAGTTGGTATATTTAGCAACAGTTTTACTGTAAAGTCCTACATAATTATGATTTTCCATAGATTGTGTCTAAAATTGTTGGTTGCTGATGGTATTGTCGATAGTTTGACCAAGGATGCCTGACACACACACTGCCCCCCAAAATACTTTTGATTATTATATTTGATGCCTGAACGTTGTATCCAGATTTCTGCTGATTTTGTTTGTAACTGAGTGCTCAGTACTGTCTGGTTGTGTTTGCTCCAAATGGGGTGCTGGAATGGGGGAGTGATAGGTGACGAGAGTGGGAAGAATCACCTAGGTGAATAGGCACACCACATCCAGTCACCTTATGTTTTTGAAAGAGATTTTGGCTGGTGCTGTGGCAGTTTAGCAGAAAACTTTGGAGTAAAACAGACTTCCAAAGTTAAAAAATTGCAGCACTGGTAAAATTACAAGTAATTAAAAGTGTTTCATTGGGTTTTTTTAATAGTGAATGTGTTGGTAAACTGAACTATAGGCCAAACTACTACCTGTTATTTAAAAATGCATTCTTACAACAAATTTGATTTCATCCAGGTATGTCCGTAAAAGAAAAAGTGGGTATGATCAAGAAGTCTTAAACTCCTTTACCAACTGTCTGTGTTTTCCTGTGTGCCTTACTGGGAAATATGCACTGCTTGCTTACTTTATGTTCCTCCAGAGGACCCGAGTTCTCCAACAGCCTTGTCTAGGCACATGGATGTAGCCATGGAGCCTTGCAGCACTCCCTGCAAATCTGGAGAAATCCCAAAAGTAAAAGAGGCTTTATCCTGCTGCCATCTCCTTGTCCCCAAAAGTCTAGCAACAGGCTAGCAGCTGGCAGCTGCGGCAATCAGCTGAGCTATTGCTGGCGGTATCCAGTGCTCACATGAAAAGGAAGTTGGGAGGCCCTCTGCAGCGTGCAGGGTCTGGGGCATTGTGTATGAAGGATCTGCCCTTAACCTGCCACTGGGTGTCTAATTTATGATTGCTTAATTTTTTTTAATTGTTTGGGAGTGAGGTGTCTGTATTCCATATATTCCATGAATGCATCGAGATGTGTGTAATTAGGATTTTACTGGTGCTTCCTGTGCGTGGTATACTCGTTTTCTGTGTTTATACAAGTGATTGCATGGTGCTGCTTGTCCCTAATAAAACACTTTATATTTTGAATGGTAATTGCAAAGTATCCAAGCATGTATTTGTCTGGATCACATGTATTTTAAGTGTGTGTGCAGACAGGGTTTTTTGTACCACAGTATTCTAGACCATAATTCAATGCAAAAGCACACAAAGCAGACTGAAAGCAACTAAATTCTATTTCTTTTCTTTTAGCTATTTACCGAAACTGGTCACTTTTAGAATGCCATTTGATAGCCTCCTGCTGGGTGTCCTTAGTGTTAAGTCAGTAGCAGGTTGTGAACCAGCAGCCGTGAGCACTGATCATCGTTCTGTGAGCTCTGTGGCCCAGCCAAATTTCCTCCCACTGTTTAGCTAAACTACTAAGCTACGGAATGGAAGTAAGGATCCCATGGGAGGCCCTGTTGTTGGTCTTGCTGGGTGGTTCAACTAGTAAAACAACTTTAAGTTAAGAAGAGGGAGAGAAATGAGCTCTATAGAGAGTTCTCAGAGACACTGAGCAAGACATTAAGAACACCTTAATGAGATAAAAATGAGTGTTGAAACTGGCTTTAAAATCTTACCTACTGTACCTCGTAACGAATGTTAAAATGAAAATGTTGAAGTATTTTGTACAGTTATTATAATCCTTAGTGTAAAATCTGTTTTATTTCATGTGGACATTCAGGTATTTCTCATTAATGAATTTTTGTACACTATATAATTTAAATGGATAAGAGGCTAAAAAGCTCACCTGTTAAAGTTTTTAAACGATTCATATTCTCATAGTAGAGTTAAAAGTAAACCTTAAAACCAAAACTTAGAAGTATATAGCTTTTTTAAAAAAGTTACTATATTTCCTGTCTTAAAAAAAAATGTTTTGAAACAATAGAGCTGGAAAGTGCATCTTCTCAATGAAAGTAGTGTCTTGTGTAGGATTTTATTCTGTCTTTCAGCGTTCTATGGCATTAGAGTCTTAAGTTAACCAGTACGTTGTATGCCACAGACTTTTGAAAAGTGTCTGTTGAGATCTCGCAGAAGAAGTGGTAGTCTTGCCCAAGGTTAATTCATAATTTCTCTCTTTCAGGTTCATGTTGGGGAGAGGTCTAAAACGCAAGCTGAGTGACTATGAGGAGAACATGGCTGGTCTCTCAAGTGCCTTTGATTCCAGTCGAAATCTGCCATATCCGCTTAAGAGGCAGTTGGTGCTTAATATGTGCCTCACCAAGTTACAGACGTACAAAATGCTGGTGGAACCAAACTTGCACCGCTCTGTCCTCATAGCCAACACAGTACGGCAAATTCAAGAGGAAATGAGACAAGAGAGTAATCAGCAGCCAATTAATGTCTGCCCTGGCATTACTCCTAGTTCTCACAGCTACACAGGGATGGAATCATCTGGGATTTCTCTCCAGTTGCCTTCAGGTATTAGTCAGCAAGAGTCTAATTGTTGCGACTTGCGGTCTGTAGAAGACCCAATTGAAAATAGCCTGCTGATAGTTTCAGATGATGATATGTCATCTGCTATTTCATCTATTCTGAAGGATTTAGACTTTGTAGAAGATATAAGCCCGCCTACTTGTCTGGTTCCTACTGGAGATGACCAGCCAAAGTTTCCAGAAAATACTGGTCTAAAACTAGAAGATGATAGACAGGATTTGAAGGGAGCTGAGTGCGTGTTTGGTTCCTTTGAGATTTCAAATTCAACTAGTTACTTGAAGGATTTGGCAATAGATGACATTTTTGAAGATATTGACACTTCAATGTATGATTCGGACTTTTGTTGCCCTCCACTGATGCCACCCAGACCACCATCTCTTGCTACAGAAGAACCATTGAAAACCTTTCCATCTTGTAATTCTTCTTCAGCAAGCAACATTCAGATATGTAGAACAGATCTGAGTGAGTTGGACCACATCATGGAAATTCTCGTTGGATCCTGATACTTGTTTTACCCAAAGATACTTTTTAACTGCCACTTTCATTTGGTTTCCGGATAAAAGCCACTGGAAAAGTTGTAAAGAATTCTTTAAAACACAAACTAAAAATAATTTGTCCGTAGTGGGATTTTTCTAAACAATTCCAAAACTTCTAAACCAAGAAAGTGGCAGATTTTTTTTTAAAAAAGAAATATTTATTTATCAGAACTGTGCAATCATCTTTTTTCCTTCCAGGGTGTATGTGGAACAATAGGCACATACCCTTATCACCCCTCACGCCTCTTTCAATAAACTTTTTTATGTGCAATTTTTAATTTGTCAGAAGAATTTACATGCAAAACAAATTTCATATGAGATGAACTTTTACAAAGCCTCCACTTTATTTTTAATATCAGAGTCTATGCCAAGTTGGCATACGTCAAGTTGCATAGTTGGATTGCATGGATTGCAGACACATTACTAGAGATGGGTATATTTTAAAAATGAGACACACTTTGCTTGATTTTGGTCAGAAAAGCAGATCAAGACACTTGTCAACAGAGTCTCTTGCATTTTCTAAAGCATTCAGAACTATTTATTTTTGTAAATTTTATAGTCTTTCTACATTTTACTATGTTATTTCATCATAGTTCAAATATAATGGACTTCTAGTTGGATGTGTTTAGCACTACCTCTGAGCTGAAATGCTTTAACTCTTTCCAGTGCTTCGTCTAAGACTGCAGATCTTTTTCTTTCTATTTTTTTCTGGGGGAAAGTACTTCTAACTCATTAAGCTGATCCTTTGACAGTGACCTAGCTGATTTGTGAAATCAAGGGTATTCAATGTTTAAAAACTTTTAAGTATTTACAAATGTAATTTATATGTAGATTGTGCAATTTAACATTTTTCTGGCAGTATTACGTGCTTAGATTTTGAATAATCTTGGCGTTCTTTAAATTAAAACTTACTATGTACAGGTAGCTTTTTAATCTGTTTTGGAAAACACTGTCCTTCAACCCTGCTTTCACTACAAAGTTTAAGATGATTTTTACGTGCAATATTATTTAAAAAGATACACATTTGTATACCTGGCATTGTAGAAAGAAACGCTTCAAACTTAAAACTTCTAGCACCTTGGGAGGATACTCAAGAGAGTCAACGTGTCTGTATCCTTTAAGAAACAAAGCTGAGAACACTTCGCACTACACCAGTGCTTACTGCTTTGAACGCTCCCGAAATGCTCGTTGATGTGCGGTGAGCAGGTGCCATCGCGCAGCTGCGTCCGTGGGAGCTCAGGGGTCTGACCGCTGGGATGCAGCGCCGGGGCTGGGGCCGGCGTGGGCTTCGGAAGCGTCGTGGCGGTGCTGCAGGTTGTACTGGGAAGGAGGGGTGCGTGTGTGTATGGCAGGTGTGTATATAAGTCTATATAAGCACACTCGTTAACTGAAGATGAGATTTGCAGTGAGAACTATTTTTCCATAAGACAGTTTGGATACTGTGTTTCAGCTTGAACTGAGGTCTACATTGATCCTTGATGTCGTCTTCTTAACTACACACTTGCACATTAGTTTTGGGTTGGTTTTTTTTTATTTTTTAATTATAAAGGTTTTACTTTGTTCTTGAAAGCTGCAGCACCTGTCTTGTAAGAAAATTTGCAGTTGTAAAAGCTTTGCTTTGGTTTGTTGTTTCTTGGGGTTGTTTTTTTTCTGTTGTTCTGCTGAGACTTTTCATGAATGGGGCATCGGCAGAGGGAAAAAATGTTGCCCGTGTGTTGCATCTCTCAGAAGTTGAAATCCTGGCCCTGTTGAAGGGACCAGGGTGTCACCTACTATTTCTAGTTTTAACTGATGCTGTGGCACATCTACCTTGTGCAAAGATCTCCATTTTTTACTGTGACTGTTGTGGTTAACAGTTAGCTGCCGATACAATTTGGTATCCCTAACCCATGGAGAACCAGTTCAGGTCACGTCCTCGCAGCCATCTGGGTTGTTTAGCAACCGAAGGGTATAAATGTATTTATATGCATATAATGTATTGATTCTAATATAAAACTTCTGATCTAAAGTATTTTGAATTGCTGGATAAAGGGATTTGTTTGAAGAGTGTATAAATAGCTCTTGAAGAGGTACAGCTTCAGAATGTACACAGATTGTGCATTGTGTATAGACTACTCTGGCTTTTCCTCAGCCTCTAATTTTGTATTAAAGATTATGACTGAATAAATCCTTGAAATATTAAGGGCCTTCTGCACTGTGATGAAGCAGAGTTGTGGTTAAAAATGTCTTTAAATTCAGTGATGAGGAATAAAATTAAAAGACTGCATCTAATTTCTTTTTGCATTTGAAAATATGGAATGTTACTATGCAGTAAAGATATTTTGGTATGAAAATTGTATCATGTAGCAAATAGTGAATGCTTAATAAATCCACTTGCTCACATTGCAGCCCCTACAGAAACATAAGAGAAGACAACTTGCTTTTCGGCATTTACATGCTAAAGTTTCTTGTATACTTCAGAAATAGATTAAATTGTTGGTAGAAGTTTTACCAACAATTCAAAATGCAATTTTTGTTCAAGTGCTTGCTGCGGAGCTCTGTTTCTAATTGGTTGCTTGCATCACAGTGCCAAGACCATAAGCTGGTGTGTAATGCAGTTCAGTTATGTATGGAATTACGTGCAAAGGGAAGTTTAATTTTTAAATATGCACAAACTAATTTTAAAATCCTTCCATGTAAAATGAAGTTAGAGGCTAGTTGTGGTGGACCTATTTATTGTATGTTTGGAAATAAAAGCCACAGTTTTGCAGTTTAACCATTTATATGTTGAAGCCTTCAGTATTTGACTGTTTTAAAAACAAAACAACATGGTACCTTACCACCCTTCATTTGATCTTTCACTCATGAAGATGTAACACTTTCCCTAGGTGATTGCTTTTATACCTTTTTTTTTTTTCCTTTTTTTTTTTTCCCCTTCCTTTCTCCCCAGAAATACTACTTACCTTACACGGCTTCCTGGCCCCTTTGTGCCTCCTGTCCCCACAGAACGAGGGTGGCCCACAGAGCACTTTTTCCAGCTGGTGGGGTGGGGGGGTTCCTGTTGTGAACAGCACTTTGCTGTCCTCTGGTTTTTGTCTCGACCGCCCTGTGTAGTCCTCCCGGCCCGTGCGGTGCTCAGTGGTGTTCAGGGCTTGCTGTGCTTGGAAGCCAGCGTCAGGTACAAGCCTCCTTGATGCACCTGCTCTTGGGGCTTCAGACTTGTATCCTTGTCTGTCGGGGACAAGAGTACTGCCACTCAGGCTGTGCTAATACGAAGTACACCAGCGACTGCAGGTTTAAAGGTGTCCATCCTCTCCCTGTGGTGCACCTCTGAAGTGAGATCCTGACTCTTCTGCATGAACTTCATTTTATTGGGAAGACTGCACTGGCTGCTACTTACAGACCGGGACTTCTTCCTGCCTGTTGTCCTGGGGCCTGCTGACCGCAGCTGGAACAGCATGCGTCTAGATGTCACTTCTTCACAGCAACCTGTCTTTGCAGTGAGGTGGCTACCAGTTCCGTCTGAACACGAGGAAAAACTTCTTCACTGTGAGGGTGACAGAGCCCTGGCACAGGCTGCCCAGGGAGGGTGTGGAGTCTCCTTCTCTGGAGAGATTCAAACCCCGCCTGGACGCAGCCCTGTGCAGCCTGCGCTGGGTGACCCTGCTCTGGCAGGGGGGTTGGACTAGATGATCTCCAGAGGTCCCTTCCAACCCCCACCATGCTGTGATTCTGTGATGTTAGCTCTGTGACTGTCTCCGTTACTGGAGCAGGACACTGCTGATATTGCAGTACGGACCTGGTCTTGTACTGCTGGGTCTTGATGTTTGGCAACAGAAAATGCTACACTTTAGTCTTTTAAGAAAATATTTTTAAAGTATTGCTTTCAGGTCATGTTGAGACTCTTTAAAGGTGGTGTAGGGTTTCATATATTTTCATACACTTTTGGCATAGCAATCACAAAATGACGGAGTTTTTGATTCTTGGAGAATTAAGGAGAGGGGTCAGCAGAAGTGCTGCTTTGGACTTCCTGGTTAGGAGCCTGGTTGGCAGAGTCCCTTGGGAGGCAGTTGTGAAGGGCAAAGCACTCCAGGAAGGCTGGACATTCTTCAAGAGGGAACTCTTACAGGCACAGGAGCAAGCTGTCCCCATGTGCCAAAAGACGAGCCGGGGGGGAAGACCACTGGCCTGGCTGAACAGAGAGCTTTGTCTGGAGCTCAGGCGGGAAAAAAAAGGAGAGTTTATGACCTTTGGAAGAAGGGGCAGGCCACTCAGGAGGACTACAAGGGTGTTGTGAGGCTATGCAGGGAGAAAATTAGAAGGGCCAAAGCCCAACTGGAACTTAATCTGGCTACTGCTGTAAAAGACAATAAAAAAAATGTTTCTATAAATACATTAGCAACAAAAGGAAGGCAAAGGAGAATCTCCCTCCTTTGTTGGATGTGGGGGGAAACATAGTGATGAAGGATGAGGAAAAGGCTGAGGTGCTTAATGCCCCTCTTACTCTTAAAGACTGAGGCAAGGGAAGTTTTCTCTGGGCACGCAGCCCCCTGAGCTGACGGACAGGGACGGGAAGCAGAATGAAGCCCACATAATCCAAGAGGAAATGGTCAGTGACCTGCTACACCACTTAGACACACACAAGTCTATGGGGCTGGAGGGGATCCACCCAAGGGTACTGAGGGAGCTGGTGGCAGTGCTCACCAAGCCACTTTCCATCATTTACCAGCAGTCCTGGCTCACCAGGGAGGTCCCAGTTGACTGGAAGTTTCTTAGGGACATGGTTTAGTGGTGGACTTGGCAGTGCTAGGTTAATGGCTGGACTTGATGATCTTACAGGTCTTTTCCAACCTAAACGATTCTATGGTTCTGTGATCACTTTCAGCCACACTGAAAGATCTGAACTTAAAAGTATGCTGAGCAGCACAGCTCAGTACAACGCTGGTTTAAAACAGGGCTGGCCGAGGAGGGGCGGGCACTGCCCCGAGTGCTCTGTCTAGCTCAGTGTTCTGTACACTGGAAGTGAGACTTAAAAAGACTGGCCTTCCAGCTCAAGCAAGAGTAAAACACACAAAATAACCTAGCCATTAGTTCTGTGAGGAAGATGAGTTATAGTTAGTTGCAAAACTAACTTTGAGCTATTAAAAACAATATTGGAAATGAAGAGTTAAGCTATTAAAATGCAGAAGTGTGTCTATAAAAATATGTATTATTAAAGCAGACGTTCAGGGAAGCTGGAGCATCTTCTGGCATTTAGGCATTTGCCCAGCATTCACAGGCCTCTCGCCTTCATTGAAAAAGAAAAAAAAAATGTTGCAACTTCATTCCATACATTTTTCCCTCATTAGGAGCCATTTATCCCAGCAGACGCCGAGCTAGACGGGCTGCGCTTTGGCACCCGGGCTGTGCTCGGGGAGGACAACTCTGAGGTTCTCATCCCTGTTTCAGCAGAACGAACAGCGAATCTGTTGGCGGTGACTGCAGCAAGCCTGCTGCATCTGCTGGCTGGCTGCTTGGGTTTTGTTTTCTTTGACTTCTCCAGAGTGGCTCTGGCAAGTTAAACTCAGAGTCACAGTGAAGTTTAAGGGCTTAACAATTAATGTGAATGCAGCTCCTTCTTAGCCAAATTCCCCCTGCCATCTTAACTGGAGTAGGAGTACTCCAGCAAGTCTGTGAAAACTGATCTTCACTATTAAAAAGATCAGAGTGCTTTTGAATTCTGTAATGACCCTGCCCTTTGAAAAGAACTTTTAAGTTTTCACAAGATTTTTTGTTTGGTTGGTTTTTACTCCAAGTCTCATACGTCTAACCAATGGTGGGCTTATAGTTTACTTAGAAATCATCCTAGCATCTGGAATGCCTTTTTTTTTTTTTTTTTTTAATAATCAAATTCTACATATTATTTAGACTTTTAAAAATAAGCCTACAAATACTAGGAATATGCTGTTTCTAAAATAAAACTTCCCAGAACTTTGCCTTCCTACTCAGTTCAATTTTAAGGCTTGTTGAAGTTCCGTAAAATTTTACTTATGTTGTAGCTTTGAACAGAATGTGCATTGAAATGTTTTCAGTCGTTCACAATGTAATTGTTCTTTTTTTTGCAAAACTATTTACAGTGGTCCTTCTACAAAGGAAACACTTCAGTAATTACATTTCTGGTTTGAATTTTTAAAAACTTTGTTCTATGGGTGTATTTCCCCTCTAATCTCAGTGGAAGAAAAAGGCATTTCTGTCTAGTTCTGCTGTCTAAAACTCTTACCTTGCTTTAGTTTTCACCCTTTCAAAATCCTAAGCAAATGTCAAAAGTCTGTGGTATTTGCTTTCCACAAACACTGAGTACAGTAACATGTTTAGTTCATCAAAACTCAGTATTTCACAGCTGAGAGCTCACAACTAAGATTAGAAATGATGAAATTTGTAGCTTAAAACATACTAAGATACAAAGTTTTCTTTGCTCCGTGCACCGTTTTCACAGAACAAACACCTGCTGCTGCTCAGTAGAGCTGTGCATCGGGAGCGTGGGTGCGCAGCAGTTGCTGGCACGCTCGGCCGGGTGCCGGGAAGGCAGAAACGAGGAAATGACTAAAGGAAATGAATAGCCAGTATTTGTGCAAAACACACCAGAGGGGTTTCCGGCACCCCTCGTTTCCCCGGATAACAGCAGAAGGCAACGCTACTTTATGCTATGCAATACGCCTGAAAACGGTCCACGAAAACTTGGTTTGTCGCCCCGAGCGTGCTCTCTTGTCAGCTAAGAGAAACGGAGTGCGATTTTCTCTTTGCACATACCCCCAAATACGCAGATTGTGTCCAAATTCTGATAAGGGCTGGCTGGAGGGCTGCCAGGACTCCACAGCCCTGAGGCTGAGTTGAATTACTTTGTAATTTCAGATCTGCTAGTCTTTCTCTTTGAAGAGGTGAACTTGTTCATCTCGGACTGACAACAGGAGTCAAAAGGTGTCTCCGCTGTCCTGCGCAGCCCCTGTTTACAGGCAGTAAGGGCTCAGGTGGTCCAAACCATCTGTCCGAGAAAGAAAACCCCCAAACCCAATCTGTACCTTGGACAGGGATGTAAAACCTGCTGCTACGAGGGAGAGATTTATGTATTCACCCTTCCCCTGAGTAGCAGTGTGAAACACTCTTCAACACATTCATCCCATATTGGCGAGAGCAAAGGCAAATGTGGAAGCCCAGAAGAAAAGAGCGTCTCCGGGGCCTGGTGCATCAGCCGGTGCTGTACGTGCTACAGATCGCCCCCTCAAGCCCCTCTGTGGGGCCCTGCTGGTCTGAAAGCATAAAAATGGGATTTTACTCTTATAATTGATTTCAGTAATGTTTACTACCAACCTCAACTATCCATTTGTCATTTATTGGCAATTTACTATTTTGTGAGTTTATGACTACAACCTATAATATGTGTTTAAGTGCTCTGAAAGACTTAGAAGGGAAACTGAAAATGAATTCAAATCCCATGTTAAGTGAAAAAGTTAACCCCACTCTTGTATCCCCAGGGAGGCTCCGGTCTGGCGCTGCAGAACTCCCGCTAGGGCCAGGGAAGCTGCTGAGCCGCGCTCAAACAGCACTTTTCCAAAGGGCCGTTACCATTCACTGAGTAACCAACCAACGCTTCGTCCTATGCTAATTGCACTGAGGTATCATAAACGTTACTGAAGTTATAAGTTATTATAGCAATTGTAATTTCACCGCTGAACAGTTCACTAGATTAAGGGTTGGAGTCTGGCAGTGCTTTATAGTATGCTTAATTCTAAGAACAGAAGCAGCACATCATTAAATAATTAACTGACTTTGTTTGGGAATACCCAAGTTTGTTCCCTGCTTTTAACACATAAAACGTCGGTTGCAGTGCTTAGCAACTCTTAAAAATAAAAAGCCATATAAAATGCTCATATTCAGAATGGCCAAAGCAGTAAATGAATTAGTAACTTGCTTAAAAGTTATGACTGATGAATAAATAAAGCTGGTGCAGCTGGCAAGGAAGCACCACAGATCATATGAATGATAGTGAAGTGCATCCCCTCTGGCACCCAAGCGTGCAGGACGATGGGCAACATAGCTGGTAGTGACTATAGAATTTTAAAAGGGCAGCGATTTCCAGCACTGCGCAGCGCAAGTCCTGAACTACGCCGCTGTTAAGCTTTAACAAGCGTGGTTATGCGTGGTGTAAGCAAGCGGTGGCTGAATGAATCCAGGAAGTCCTGTTACAATCCGCTTCAGAGAGGTGATTTATTTCCGTTGGAAACCAATGCCAGAACAAAACGTTTCACTGACTCTACCCGTATTACCAGAGTAGGCTTCATCAGAGAGCAGTCAAAGCAGTTCCCTCTTCCTACGCCCCGGTGAAAGCCAGCAGATGTAGAAGGCTCCTCTCATTTTGCTCAGCACTGGCAAAGCAACAGACCTCAGCTGATCCAAACTGGGCCAAGCGGGAGGAGGGACGGTGACAAGGCACACTTCACAACACACCTGAGGCGTGTCCAGATTTCGGTAGGGAAACAAGGGTTTTGATCGAAGAGGCGTTAAGGCCTGAAAGGTCAGTAGTTGAGGAGAGTAGTGCACCAGAGTATCTTTAAAGTGTGATTGCAGCTGGATTTACTGTGAGAGACATGACTCTGCAGCAAAACTTAGCAGGACAGAATTAAACCTTTGACTTCACATCTAAATAGGATAAATACCTTCTAATAATGTGGCTCTAGGTACCTCATATGTAGTAATACGTCACTTTCCTAAAGAACATACGTAGTCTATAGTACCAAGCCAGTAACAAAATGAAGGTAAACTGCATTCAGTTCAAAAAGAAGAAAAAAAGATTTAAAAGTGCATTTGGTTCAACAAACATCACTACTGAAAAATTTCATTTTTAAGTTGTGCGTAGCGAAAATGTGCTTCTTCCTTGGGATTGTTATATATTGCATGCTTCCGTTTGACGATGTGGTTTTCAAGAAGAGGTTACAGGTGAAGAGATGACCATGTCTGGAATCTGGTGATACCGAAAGCTGAGTGAAAAAGAAAAACTAAGTTAATTTTTTCCATCCTCCAGTAAGTTAATCACTTCGCATATTTCAATCTAATTTTTATACAGTTTTCATAAAAATAAAATTAGCATAAGAAAAAAAGGACATAACTAGGAAGATAAATGGAAAACATCCCACTATATGATTTAACTTATTTAAAATTAGAAATGGCAACATACATTTCCTAATGAGCTTTACTTTGAGACACCAAGCTGCAGGGCTTGTTCCTTCCCTTCAAAGGCTACTCCAGAAAAATATTGTCCATTTACCTTAACTTTGTATCATGATTCATTTTACTTTTACTCCTTCTTCATCCACCTCAAATCACTTCTCCTTTGCCTAAACCCTGTCTCTGTAGTTTACACATTTCCAAGCATGTGCCAGCTACTGTGATCCCACCCTCATGGACTCGTTGAAGAAAGCAGAACTGAATAACAAAGGAACAAGCTGGACAGTCTCTTTCGGTTTTCTTCCTGAATTCTCCAGCCTAACATCTCTTAGGTACGAGGTTCCCAGACCAGTGCACATCTTCAGTGTCCAAGGCAGTAAACAGAATAAAATACAGCAATGAACGTGTGCCTCAAACCATGCATCTCCACAGCAACAACAGTTGTTCGAGTTTATTCTCCACTGAGGAAGGGACCTTGGGTTAAGAACATTCATCCAAAATACTTTGTTAAAAACAGAATGCAACTGATTTTTTTAAAGCAATGGGGAATGCCAGAACTTTCCTTCCAACTTGCATTGCTTTAGCAAGAC
Source organism: Phoenicopterus ruber ruber (assembly GCA_009819775.1). Classification (NCBI taxonomy): domain Eukaryota; kingdom Metazoa; phylum Chordata; class Aves; order Phoenicopteriformes; family Phoenicopteridae; genus Phoenicopterus; species Phoenicopterus ruber. Next base: position 10,381,104 of record CM020219.1, read on the forward strand.
AGAAACAGAGCTTATTAAGGCCTGTTTGACCAAAGACATAAATGCACTAATAATAAAGTACTTCAATTTCATTTCTCTATATGTTTTGTAACACAGCTTAAAAATAGTAATGTTCTCAAATCCTTGTAATTATAACATCAATTCTGCTCTCCTCCTTAAGTAGCTCCTGTTTGCTCCTTGAGTGAACAAACCAAATTTGAATCATTCTGAATATCTGAAATGCAAGTTTGAAGGCAATTTCTTCTCTACCAGCTTTGCTTCTACTGTCTCCCTTACATTTTAGGAGTGAGTTACAATCACCGTTCTCAGTGATCGACGTGTTGATCCTTCTACAGATACACTAATTTTCCTTTGTCGTCAGAGCATCCCAACTACATGTTATATATCGTTGCTCTCTCTCAACCAATAAATATTTTGGCCTAAAGTCCAGCTTATGTAACGAATAACCTTACACTTCAGCATCCCCCACATTACATTGCTTTGTATTTGGTACATTGTATTGTACCTTTTCTAAAGCTGTCAGACAGGTTTCAAAGAGCAAAAAACAACTCCACGTCCAAACAATTGTATCAGGGCCAAGCAATTACATTAGGACATCAGCTAGAACAGCTGGCTACGGCACAGAGGAACACGTAAAATACACCGTGTGATTCTCTGAAGTACTTCCTTTCAGAGCAATTCTTACCTTGGTCTGGATCACTGCTTTGCAGTCGTTAATACTGAATCCATCAAATCTGAAGTCCTCATTATCCTTAACATTCGATTCCTCAAAAACGTCATCCTGTCTCTCCAAAAAGTCCTAATAAAACATAATTTACATTTTCTTTATGAATGTCTATCTGATCTCAAAGCATATAACCTGAAGAGAAGTTTCCCTCAAATAACAGTAACAATAATAAAATTTTACTTTCTGAAGCTGTATTTTGATTTATCATGTGCCGCCCTGCATTAAAACAATTGTATGCCAAAACAAGTTCTACACAGGTGAATCAAATTGTCACCTAAAATTAAAAAAAAGGCAATTTCCAATTAAAATTAGCCCAACCTACATCAGAAAATAGCTGAGAAATACGTCTTTATCAATATTGTTAAATGCAATACAATTTTCCAGTAACAGAAAAGTAATGACATAAGTTTAAGCTGCCTGGACATTGATTTAATGCCGGTGTATCTATGGGCAAGAAAGGAACAGAAGGGGAGTTGAACTATGTGGAGAAATATCTCCCATTCTCTCCTGTTCAGTGACAGTTCTATGAAAGTGACTTTCAAGTGCAGCATAGGTCCTATACCTTCAGCACCGTCATTCTGTTTGTATGTAACTTGCATGAAAGGTCAAATATGTCCATAGAATCAAAATTGAGCACAGTACCCCCCTCCCCATGCTTCAGCAATCAAATTACCAATTGAAACAGTTACTTCTGAAAACCACATGTGACTAATTCATCCCAACTAAATAACCAGGTTGAACACTAAACCATCTCTGATACTTTTATCTTCTCAAAACAAGAGATTCAACAGAGACATTTCTTTTTGAGGTCTTTCAGTGCTGTTCGTTTGTTCTTGATTCAATTTAAAACATAATCCTCTCCCTCAAACCTTGCAAAAACAGATTGAATAATCTGAGGAAAAGGGAAGTGGAACACATTTTCAGTACATATACAGTAAAAACATCCAGTAATTACTTTAACAGCTTCTCTGATTCAAATGTGATTTTCACTTAATGGAATGGTATTAGAGGCTAACAATTTTCTCATACTCTGAGCAAAAAAGAAAACCATCTTACCGCAGACATATCCGAAAGCTAATTCTACATCTATACTGAAGCTGAGCGTACCACCTAATGCAACAGGGCGCTACATAATGGAGACTTCAATGTAAAGACAATCAAAATTTGATCCTGCACAATTTCATAGTTACTTACACATAATGATGAGAAAACACTAGACTATCATTTTAAAAGGCTCTCTGTAAAAAAACTTATGACTCACCCAGATCTCGTTCCTCACGCATCTGCATGTATAGCTTACAGAAAATCAGATTAATAACCAAGTGCTTATACTGCCATACTAGCAAACCCTTGTTCAATTACCTTTTGATTTGCATCTATTCCAAGAACACTCAAGAGGTTTTCTTGGCAATGAGATTTACTCCAGGGATGTCTTAAGCTGGGGGTATTATCAAAGTCTCTAAGTGTTCTCCATATGTTTCCAGAATCAATGCTAGGAAAGAAAACACAATCTGAGGTTATAAGGTGTACAAAGTTTCCAGTAGATGTATGTAACAGTTATTTTCACTACATATAGTTGTGTACTAGCCTACCTTGATCTAAAAAGCAACTTATCTTAAAACTATTTCTACATTCGTCCAAACTATCAAGTCAATGTACTAATAAGCTTGCATGACAATTAATGGAAACAGTAAGTCAACATAACTGTATGTTTGGGCTTCTCGGATGGGAAGTGCATTAGAAGCATATTTCAGAGCTCGGATTATTCAATTGCTTCTGTGAAATGTGGGTAGAGTTCAGCCCTATTAATTCTGCACTTTGCATCTTCTGTCTCGCAAACCGTTCTCCTTCCTACCGGTCATGCTTCTCCCCTGCAGCAGCCTGCTGCTCAGGTGGGCGACCTGCATCTGCTCTGGGCACTACGTACTACAAAACAAGCCAAAGGCACACGCTACTGAAACAGTGAGAATTAAAGAGTTCCCTCTACATACTACTTTGGGTTCTTACACTGCATTCATCCTATATAAATCCAGTTGCTTTTTCCTTAGTACAGGATGCAATTATCATTCATCTTAGTTATTCCCCACAGTATATCAGGGCTTGTGTGTCTTTAGTTGGTACTCTGCTATAATATTGCAGACCCTTTTACATATATATCATATTACTCCACAAGTTTGAGGCTGATTAAAATATAGTGCATGTGCAAGGGGAACTTGCTGCAAGGGTGTCCACATTAAGTGTTTTCCTTACATTTCTTGTGATTCCTATGACATTTCCAAAGTATGGTCTGACCCAGCTTTCTAGACACAAAGCCTCAGATGTATGCAAAAAATAACTACAATAACGTTCAATAACTACAATACTGTTCAGAAGCTGCTGATCCTTCAGAAACATGTAACATCTAAAAGCATTCCAGCTGTCTTAAGAGAGCTAAGTTAATGATACTAATTGCTATTAAGCCCAGGAAAGAAGCCAGATGCACCACAGATTCTGAAGCACATCTGGTTAAACATGGGAAGAAGTTACCACCTGGGAAAATTGGGGAGAGAGGAAAAAAAGGGAGTGGGTTGTCAGTAGAAGCAGCAGCAATGCTCCTGCCTCAGATGATGGAGAATGAAGTTGGATGTGTTGCAAAGAAAGGACAAGCGAACAGGAAGAACAGGCTGCCTGTTGGGTGTTCTGGCATTCCAGAGGCTTAGTCATAAGAAGGCACACCAACAGCAGGAAAAACCCAAGCAAGAATTTGTAATTTTGATATATTCCCTTCCTTGTTTTCCAACGGCTAAACCACAACCCATTTCCTTTAACAACACAATACAAAATTGGTAAGATCTATATGCTGAAAGAGCATAGCGATTAGAAAGATTTTTAAATTCACCTGCAAGTACCACTAATTTTTAAATCATGAAATAGTGTAATTGCTGAGGAACTTTTTTTTTCTTAAACTGTTGATCTAAACTCATTACCAAAGTTGATTCTTCATAAGTTCAGGAATCCCAACATCTTCATTATTTGTATCAAGTACTTGATCTAAGCGTCTTATGCTCTCTCTGGACTGTGATACAAAGATTTCTGGAAAGCTCAACTTAAATATATCCTCATAGCTGTGGTTTGCCTAGAAAAAACAGAGTTTTATTACATACGTTATACAGGTCAACCCCACAGTTCATGAAGACCTAGTCCAAAGACTACAGTGTTTCCAGAGATTCTATTATTGACTGGTTTTAACATTTGTATTAATATTAATGGCACAGAGGGACTGACCCCATAGTTCAGTGTTTGGAGTATTTACCTAGAATTAGAGGAGGAAAAGCAAGAGGCCAAGAGTTTCTGATGAACCTTAGTCTCGAGCTTCCCAGCTACTAAGTTACAGACTGCTTTGCCTGCTAGCAGTCAAGACTCCTTCCTCTGCTCAACTAATTCAGTTCAGGTCAAAACAGATGTATACATCAATTCAAAAGCTTGTTTTGCTAACTTAGTATTCAAACACACCTAATTCAGCCAAACGTAACAGAACTACTAAACGCTATAGTTACCAATAAATACGTGCACTGTGTAAGTCCGCATAAAAGCTGGGGTCGGTATGTCTCTATATCCTTGCATTTGCACCAAAGTTTTTCCAGCCTATGTTAAAAATCAGAGCCAGATTTACATACTTGTTCCTCCTCTAGCAGTGATGAGGAGGAGGTTTGGAGGACTGAACATAGTGATCCAAACAGGCCTTCTGGAAATAACAGGGTTATCTGAAGACTGAGAAACACATATACAAGGAAAAACATGCATAATTTACATCCTATCCTAAAGGGATGTTATCATGCCATCTGGTCCAGAAGCTTTGTCCTTCTATTCCTTCAAAGAAGGAATTACTGCAATTTTCTAAATCAAAGCAATTAATTGACTTCAACACCCTGCAGAGGGACTGCAATCGAGGAGCAGCTATGTTGTGTGAAAACTAGAGAATGAAAACCAGTCAGTTTGTTTTCTTTGCCTAGCAATCAACAATTTAATCTGAAAAACCTAAGTATGGATGGGCCATATTTTGACAGTTTCACTTAATGGTAATTCAAACAGCTGAAATAAATTGAGATATTTCCACAGTTTCATTACACTGAACTCGGATGAATGCAGTGAATATCGAGAGAGTACAGATTTAATCTAATGGGTGAGCAGGCAAAATCAACAGAGCTGGTAGAAGGCTTCTGTACTTCTGAGCATCCTTCTAGAAACAGAATTTGTGCCCCACGCTGCTCCTTCTTGAAGTGAGGCCTTGCTAAACTGCCTGTCCTGAAGGGCAACTGCTGGGACATTCAAAGACTCCTGGGTAAAATCCTTTGAATCTTGCTCAAAGCATCATAATACTTTAAATTGATTTGTAAATTATTTCAGTAGACTTAACTTACAACAGGGATACTACATTGAGGAGAAATAGGCTTGAGAAGCAGAATTCTGTGAAAGCACACGTGCGAAAGCATAAATGGAGAGTCATGGCCAAGGAAAAAAACCCTCCAAGTAGGTACCAAGCCCTAAATGCGATGGGAGCTAAGGAAAAGTCAGGCAGCTGCTCTTGGCTTTGGGGTGGGGGGGAATTACAGCCACAGAAGTGTGAAACGAGGGAAGCGCAGGCCTGCCTTGTTTGTAACATCTTCTTAGAGCCTGTCACGTTACCCCAACATGCATGCAAGTCACTGGCCTACAGTTTAGCCAAGCCAGATGAAAAGCCCAACACACAGGAAAAATGCAAGATTTTTTTGTATTATCTTTAGTACTGTCTGCTTCAGTGGGTGTTTCTAAACCAAAATTTGAGTATATTTTCATTTACATTGTAGCTTTGAACTGATTATAAAAATACAAATGCACAAATTTCACATCCATGCTTTTTGAACAAATCCTCTATATCCTATTATATCAGAATACTCTAGTGCTTATGCAAGTGCACTAGTCCCTCTCACAATGGCCAGTATTTAAAGAACACATGAAAAATCCTTAAAGTTATTCAATCATGTAGGCAAAGTATCCAGCTACTGCAAGGAAATTAGCGACTGTTTTCATCTTAAAGTACCTGATTCTGCTCCAGACTGACATATTGTTTAATTAACTGAAGCATTAGATATTGAAGGTCAGACCTCTGACCTCAGATAATCTCTAGAGGTCCCTTCCGACCTACCTGGACTTTTTTCTATTGACTATACAGAAGGCAGAGCTCCAACCTGAACAGTTTATGATCTCAAACAAACCATACAAACTGCACAGGGATGAAGAACAAGCTACATGTATGTTCTACACCCAAAGAAATCTCAGACAGCTCTGCAGCTGTTTCTGAAATTCTAGGCATGGTTAACATGCTCTAGGTAAACCTGCTCTGGCAGGGGGGTTGGACTAAATGATCTCCAGAGGTCCCTTCCAACCCCCACCATTCTGTGATTGTGTGAACATATTTAGCCCGTACTGGACATTTCCTTTTGCCTTTAATAAATGCAAAAATAAAGCAAAGGCTTCAGTAAGATTAAGATCTACTGCTTTTGGAAAGAAACCAGACAATCTGCTATATTCTATTTCAGCTCCAGTCATTACAAACTCTCTTTTTTCAACATAAGACCTCTTGTCCCTGATTTCCAACATTACGAACAATGTAAATTCTCTGTTTATGCATACCAATAACCAGGTATCTTGTGATCTCCACTCTATCAGTGCTGGGCAGCTTATGCCACCTGCATCGTTGCGCTTTCCCTAGTAACACCTCTGTAACAGGCAAAGTTCCCAGGCAAGGGCAAGAAAGCCTGTCTCCAGAAAGGCATCAGTTCCCTACGCAGACTAAAACTCATCTAACAGACTACAAAGCAGTAAGCTATTACTGCTACTGATTAACTCCATGGAAGTTGATTGCTCTCTTTTTTCAAGTGTTTTAATTTAGGATAAAAGTTGTAAGAATGAGGGCTTTTTGTTTTGTCTTTGTACATTCTTATTTTCCTTTTGTTACTCTGCTTGGCTTTGGTGATGCATTTTTGGTAAAGATGGAAACATGTTAATTGCAACAAGGTATAACCCTTAACCTGAACCTTTTTTGAGCTGACAAGGACATATTATATTATTTATTCAGATTATCAGTTCTAACATTGTATAAGAGTATGTAACATCCTATGCTAGGAAGTGAATAATACTACATTATTTCCATCCAATTTTTTTTTCTGTCATTAACTTCCACCCACAATCAGCCTAAAATTCCAGAAAGACTGTTGGATTATTCAAGCAGTATATTAAATAACGAAAGTTACTGTTTTTCCCAATTTCTAACTCAATTTTATCTTGGTTTATTTCAATAAGCTTTCAGGCAACTCAGAGAATTTTTGTCCACCCTGGTTTTGTTACCCACCTTCCCGATTTTTTGTTTCCTATGCTCATTCTTGTCTAGCTTTTCAATTGCGTGTGCTTCAGGGCAAGGTTCATCGTTTCTACGTGCTTACTTACTCCTAGTGTCTAGAAGCAAAGTAGCGCATTACATTCTTTAAAGCTCTCCAGCAGGATAACTTAAGTATTTGTCAAACACTGTAAAGAAGTTGCTTTTGTTCCACTTGAGTAAGCTGCAAAGTAGCTTGACAGTTTCTCTCCCTGTACAGCATTATCCTCCATAGAGGAGACATTCAGATACAAATCTTGAGATGTAGGAAGCAGTAACACAAACATTTCTGGCCTTTGGTTTACTATTAACACATACCTCACTTGGAGAGCTCGAAGCCTGTATCCCACTGTGTAGAGATGGCTCAGAACAAAAGTGGCCAGCAGAAGCACTGCAATGTCCGCTGCGGAAGTCCGTATCAGCTCTAGAGGGTTTTGTTGACTTCACCAAACCGTCAAGATTATGACCAAATCTCTCTGATTTCTCTAAGGACCCCCCGAAGCCTTCAAAATCACCCCAGGAACCGCTGGGTTCTGAGGTACTATAACTGCTCTCAGAAAACCCCTCACAACTTCTCCCTTCGCTATTCACTACAGGGAGGCTTTGCTGCATTACTTCAAGATTCATAATTTCTTTATTATTTGTCCTTTCATTCGAGTTACAGTCATTTTCATCGAGAGACACAGCACCTACTTCAACTGCTATGTCTTTTAGAGACATCCAGCAAGATGTGTCTGTATTAGTAAGACTTTCTATTAGTGACAGGTTCTGCATCTTTAAGAAAAATTCATTTGTTGAAAACTGTACTGCAAAAAAGGCTACTGAATTTCAGTTGCAGTAGCAATCTGAGTATTTCCAAAACAGAATCAAATTCTTCATATCACCCCAAAGAATAACAACACTGCTAAATCAAAACAGGATGTCCTTCAGCCTCTCCTCCAGTAATCAGCATGTGCATGTTATTCAGTCTCACTTTCTGTGTAGGATATTAGCCTGCAAAGAAAGAATTATAAATAAATACTTCCGTGATAAGGGCTGTGTAGGAATAAAGAAAGATAGCTGATAAGGTAGGAGAAAGAATGCTCAGGTTAAAATAAACACATTCCAGTATTATACCACTGAAAATTGCTGCAGGCAAAATTATTTGAAATTTACACTTAACTATCTGCCCACATCACAAGAAAGCCGTTACATTAGTGAATAATATTCAGAAAATATTTAACAGAAGTTGCTGGATATTAATTGAGTACTGATTGAGTATACAGGAGACAAATTTAAATAATTATAGACAATATCCAACACTTATTAAATATTTTCCGCTACTATTTCTTTAATCCATCTCGTGCACACTCGGACAGTGCTCCTTTTGTTTCCATGGGCTTTCCCTGCCCCAAAGATTACTGAAGAGGTGACCGGGACTTGCAGCAACACGGGAACCGGCCGTTTAATCCCGTGAAAAATATAGTGCTTCCGACTATTTAAGCAATTAAGCCAGATTTAATAAGTTCAGTTTAGCACCTGTAAATTATACAGGCGATACTGTGTTTATCATTTTAGATGATTCACATCTCCTCAAGCGTTTTCCGACTGACAAGCTGTTTGGGGGGCGGGTTAGGAGCTACACTAAAACCACTTCTGACAGACCGGCCGCTACCAGGTATTTTCTGTGCTTAACAGGTAGAACAAATCTGGGGTTTTTTTCCCCAAGTTCCCCTCGAAGGTGGCACAGGCCCGGCCGGGCACAGGCCCGGGAAGGGCTGGACCCTGGCCCGCCCCGCAGCGCTGGGCTTCGGAGGGCGGCCCCGCCGCCGCGGAGGGGCCAGGCAGGGCACGGCGGGGGTGCCCGCCGCCGGGGCCTCCCCCGGGACCCCTCAGCCGCGGCGGAGCAGGGCAGGGAAGCCCCGGCGGGCGGCCGCGGAGAGCCCGTCCCCGACCGGAGCGGCCGGCGCTTCACCCGTGGCTCCTCCACCCGTGTTTCCCACCGCCCGGCCCGGCCAGCCCGAGCCCCCGGCGATGACCGGGGAGCGGGCACCCCGGGCTGGGCGCTGGCACCTGCCCGCCGCGGGGAGCCGCGCTCCCGGGGAGGAGGAGACAGGTGGGGGGCACGGCGAGCCGCCTCGCTCCACAGCCCCCGGGGAGCGGAGGGCCGCGGCCGTGCCTCAGCTCCCCCAGCGGGGGGGCGGGGGGGCAGAGCCGCCGCCGAGGCGGGCGCGGGGCCGGAGCGGCGCTGGCCGTTACGGCCGTTGGGGCAGCTCGGGGCCCCTCCACCCGTGAGGAAACAGCCTTACCGCCGATCCAGGGCCCCACCGCCGCCGCCCGGCGAGCGCCCCGGGCCGCGCCGCGCCGGCAGGTCGCCAGGGGCGGGGCCTAGGTGTGCCGGGGCGGGGCGGCGGGGGGCGTTACCGGCGGAGGGCGGGGCCGCCGCGGGGGGGGCGCCCGCTGTGCGGGACGGGGCGGCCGCGGGCACAGCAGAGCCCCCGGACCCCCTCAGCCGGGGCGCTGCTGCCCGGGGCGGGCGGGGCAGGCCCCCCCAGCGCCCAGGCGTGACGGCGGGCCCGGTCCCCCGCGGGCCTGCGCGGCCTCCGCCTGCGCCTCCTGTCAGCCCTCGTCTGCGCCTCCTGTGAGGACTCCGCTCCTCCCAGGGGAGCCGCAAGGGGCAGAGGAGCCGCAGCCCTTCCTCGGCCCTCTCGCAGCCAAGGCTGGCTGTGGCCGTGGCCCTGACCGAGTCCCTGTTCTCTCCCCTTTCTCTGTTTTGCCAAGTGCTTCCCCGGCTCTCCGACCTTGCCCCCGGGCCTCGGTCAATCCGGTTGTCTTCACCTGCGTCTCCCTTGGGTTAAAACCACCCTGTTGTCTTCCAGCCAAAAGTCAGCTCCCACCCTCCGGGAAGAGATTGATTTTAAAATCGTGACGTGTAAAAGAAAAGTATTCACATTTTTCCAACTTCTTTCTGTGATCTGGCAAGCCAAGGTTTGATGGTGGGGGGTGTTTGGTTTTAATTTGAGAATAGCTAAAATCCTCATGTAATTACAACATTCCAGGATATGAACTTAAAAAAAGTAACAATCAATCCACCCAGTAATATATCCTCACGATAAAATGGTACGAATTGGCCAGCGAGTGTCTCTCAGCATCTCCTCCTCCTCTCTCCTTCCTTTTGCCCCCCAAGACATTTGGTTGTCCCCCCTCTCTGCTGAGGCTGGGACTTGATCCCCCGTAGCACGTAAGGCCCTAAGCCGTGGGTCTGGTGGCTGAGGACAGGTCGCGCCACGGCCTGGGGTCACCACCTCTTCTCGCCCACCTCTTGAGGAGTGGAGGTGTGGGCTGGAGGCGGGTGCCCAAGGCTGGCTGCTCCCACATCTGGGTGGCAGAGGGAAGAGCGCAAAGAAAACTCCCCAGCCTCCCTGTGCTTGGGGCTGGGTTTAACATCTGGGCAGTCCCAAGCAACAGAGAACAGTTGTAAAAGCAAGGAAAAAGGTTTTCTGGAGCAAGGCCCAAAGTAAAAAGCATTTTCTAGGCATTACAGTACATATGTTTTCCAGCCCAGGCACAGATACGTGCACTCCCCTCCCACGCATCTGACTCATTCCAGGCTGTAGTGCTTTATCTGAGGGCGAGAGGCTGAATTTGGGAGCGATGCCGAGATGCAGAGCCAAAGAAACTTTATTGGCAGGTCTCCGAAAGATTTTTTTAATTTGTTTTCTTTCTGCTTTGGAGCAGTTTCTTACCCTCCGTGGCCATCCTGTGGCAGCCTGCAGCTCTGAGGACATCCGACCAGCTCAGCGAGACTGTGATTCAGCCCCAAAGTGTCTGACACTTGTTGGGATAGCGTCATCATCCTACGCTGCCGTAAGTTTGCGCTGCAGGAACCTCTGGGATTCCAGCTCTCTTTTCAGTTTTGAAGGGAGCTCAGCTTTTTTTTTCAGCTGCTGAGGTTGTTTTGCACGGCTTTACATTTTCACCTTTGTCTTCGCAAAGGAAAAGGCTACAAACACACCACGCAGAGGCCGAGATGCTCCTCTCCATATCACGCTTTGCATCCGGAAGGGAAGAGGTGTGTGGGTTTTGCAAACCTGCCTCTGCCCTGCCAAGTTCAAGCTGTCTTTGCAGTTGTGCAAATGGGGCAGCGGGAGAGCTGGTGAGCATCAGAAGTCAGAATCTGCCCCAGATATTTGAAACCTCGGTGTAGGAACAGAAGAAGCTGTGGTGCCTTCTTCCCAGGGTAACGTCAGTAACTTCATTAAGGACTTGCCACATAATGGTGTTGTTTATTTCTCACTCCAGCACACCTTATAACCCACCTTGGGAAAACTGGTTGCTATCCCCGAGTCCCTGCAGAGGAAGCAATCGGCTGCACCATCTGCTGGATGTGCCTGCTGCTGCCTCTGCTCTCAGGCAAACGCAGCTGAAAACCCACAGAATCACCCCAAGAAAAATCTGCATTGGTGCGTTTTGGGCAGGTTTTCAAATCAGGAGTCAACACGTGCCGCCCTGCAAAGTGGATTTCACCTGCCCTCATCTGAATTCACTTCTCTTGACTCAGCCCAGCTGAGTATAACAGCTGCTGATGAGATCCCCCATTCGTGTTTTGAATGACAACCTCTCATAAACTGACCAGTTTAAGTTAAAAGCATTATCACTGTTGAATTAAGAGTTTTCCCCTCTGAAGGATATTGGAGACAAAAATCATGTTATCTGTTTGAAGGATAAGTCTTATGATTTTGTCTGACATATAATAGGCCTTGGGATTTAACCCGTAATTGACTGCATTAAATCAATAATTTCTTTTTGAACTATCACTTTTATTTTTTAAAAAAATAACCCAGTCTTTATTTAAAGGGTAAACATGCTAAAAAGCTTCAAATATGGACTATAAGCTTATATTTAGACACTTAAATATATGCATCTACTAGAGCAGAACCTCACTACTCAAAAACTCACCAACACAAACAACTGAATTGACTGAACTCTCATCTGCAGCTGCTATTGCTGCTCCTGCCACCATTGCTACTCAAAAATTATTTGAGTTTAGTATGCGTATTCTAGAATTATTCTTTTTTTCATTTTGTCCTTTGGAAAAATACCGATGTGCAATGAAAAAACTGAGTAGAATAACTGAAAAGTATTTAGTTTCGCAGCAAATCAGCACCACACTGCTGTAATATGAATTTTTATTTGTTTGTGAACTATCTGGTCCTGAATTATTGACTTCTGTGGTTCCCCTGTAAATGACGGGGGTGATATGGATGGCTTTTTTCTTCATTCATTTTCTCTCTTGGAAAAAAAATACAAAAAAGCAGTACCTTTGTATGCAGAATTTTCAGTGTTTATTTTTAATTGAAGCATTAAACAAGATTAATTTGCTATTTAAATGACTGAAATATTTTCTTTAAATCATATTAAATATTTGGATGTCTTTTCAGAAAAAATAAGTTGCATTTAGCTAAACTGGCTTAAATTGTCATTTAGAAATTAAGAGTAAACATGTTTTCAAAAGCTGATAAACAATTTTGATTGACTCAAAGCGACTTTTCATTAAATGAGCTGTCTTTTCAGCAGATGAGTAATAATTTTTTTTCTCACCCTAAGCATCCAGATTTTAGAAGTGTAGGACATCAGCAATTCTTTCATTTCAATAGTAATAGTGCTCAGCTTTTTGAAAATCATTGCAGATATCAGGTCTAAACACTGATTTAATTGACTAGCTATGGCTTAAATTTGAAAATGTCGTTGATATTATTGCATTAAACTCCCTTCTGGAGGCACAGTGGTTTTTGCAGTACCTTCCAGCTCGAAGAGCTTTGCTCTTGGTATGGATGGTTCAAAATGTCAGTAAAATCCTTCGTCTTTTTTTCTGAGTTAGAAATGAGAACAGCAGCACTTCAGGGCAAACTTTCCTTCTCCCCAGTGCGCGACAGGTGCAGATTTCCTGGACCCCCTGCGAAATATTGCTCTGTGTGCTGGAACAGTGGGATGGGAGTCACAGCACTCAGGAGTTGCCTGCAGCAGTTAGCAGTGCCGGGGCTAAAAGATGAACCAGAATCTTTCCAACAGCAGATGGCAGCTCTCCCTTGTCTCTCTTGCATGCACACAACACTGCTACTCCTCTTGAGCAGGGGAAGTAATTCATCCCCTCTACACACCATTTGACCACCTGCTTTATGTGCTGACTGCAGACAAGCCATTTCACAGGACCCCTGCGTTGATGGGCTGCCAGTGTAGAAAGACCTACCCATGAAAATGGCAACATCCTTTGCAAGGAAGCACAAGATATACCTTGGGTCCCTCTCTTCTTAGCTGTGTAAGACAAGGGAGGTGTAATCCACCTCTCAAAAAAGCTAGATGTGCGAGAGATATATGTGCCCTGGGTTCAGTGGCTGCTTTTAGCACTTTTATCTAGCCCAGTAGTGTGGTTTCAAAGCAAAGCTTGCATTTGCTTCCATGGCTACTCTGGTTCTGAGTGATTTTGAGGAGCACAAACTAGGTGTCTTCTGGGGAAAGGCAGTGAAATGCCATTCCAATCTGGCACTTCATAGAAACATCATCTTCCAAATCCATATGTGGGCTGCACTACTTCAAGGTCCTCCATCATGTTACGTAGCATGTGCCAAAAGAAGATTCTCGAACCATTCAGAGCTCCCACAAGATCCTGAAGTGGTTCTTGTGCTATATGTAAAGGGCCAAGTGCCATAGGCACTTCCTATTTGCCAGCATCTGCCAGCCTTCGACTCTTTGCCACCACTCCATCATCCACTGACACTTCTAGTTTGAAATCCGTTCCTGTCTTCAGCTGCTTTCCCTTCTGTTGTCAATCCCACTTGCTGAACCCCTCATTTCTTGTATCAGATCTTTTTCTTACTACCCATTTGCCAACTGTTCTCTCTTCTGCCTTTAGCCTCCTGAACACTCAGAGAGTTGCGACTTGGGCCCCTCATGGAAGTGGTAGTGCTTGTTATTCCATGAGAGGGACGTGAGAGGGACAAAGGTTTCCTGGGTAGCAGAATAATTTGGGGGCAGAAGCAGGAGGTTGCTCTTGGTATGAGAGCACTGGCAAGGAATAGTCCACAGATTTCAGGAGAATAAAGGTGATCCTCTTGAAGTCCCATTACACTTCATTGAGACCATGGCAGACATGCACCTACTGTGCACGCACAACATGGCAGCAGCTGCTCCACTGGACTCTGTCACCATGGCGGAGAACCTGGAAAAATGACAGTGCTTTGACATGGCTCCAGGGTTCCTACTCTTGGATCCCACAGAAGATCTCTGCAAGGTCATACTGTAAGATACCTTTTTTACCTGCTTCTCCCCATAGCTGGCGTCAGCACCCCCATATGCATACTCCTGTTTCCAGCACAGCAAGTGTACTCCTTTTCTACACATGTTGCTTGGCAGGGGAGACAAAGCTTCTGATGGAATTACAGCTTTGGGCTCAGATCTGCAGGGAAGTGATAAATGTCACCAGACTGCCCCGGAGAGCTGGCACACCTCTAAAAGCAATTCCACAGGGGCTGCAGGAGAAGTCATTCACACAGCAGCTGCGTGAAACTATCAACAACAATCGGAAAGTGCCTGCCCAGTCCTCACCTAGTATGGATGACTTTGACTCAAAGCCATGCAACAAACATCGTAATGTATATGTAAAACAAATAGTAGAAGGGCTCCTTCTTTCATTCAGCAGGGCTGACAGCTATTCCAGATGCCATACTGGCCACTCAGAAACAAAGGCTCTGGAGCGGTGGCATGGCCCCACAACAGTGTCTCCCTCCGGAGCCACCGAGTTGCTGCAGACACATCCTGCAGGCAGGCCTGTGGCAGGAGCCAGAGGAGGAGGGAGTTCAGCACCTTCCAGTGACTGATGTGCAAGTCCAGTCCTCAGAGAGACAGACTTATAGCACCAAATTATTTGCTACTGTGGGCATAGCCAATGGGCATCTAAAGGTCTCTCTTCTCATGATCCACTCGGCCAAGGAAAGGATCCTCAAGGCAGACAACTACGCATCTCTTGAGCTCTGAAACCTCCAACTCCTACTTCTCTTAATGCTGGTTTCTTCTCCTGCTTAAAGCTCCTCTCCTTGCCCTGAGTGTAATCAAAACAGAAAAACTAGGAGCATATCTTCTCCTTACAGTACCCCTTCTGAACACAGATGAAAGTGGGCCCTACACTCCCTGGAGATGCTAGAGCTCATAGAAAGATGCTACATATCCCACATCTTCAAAAAGGTGGTTGTTTAAATGTATGGCAGTAGTGTGTGGTACCACAGCTGAATTGTATTTGGTGCTTCACAGTCACCTACCTATACCTGCTCCTTGCTCTAATTTCCCATTAAGCTACTGTTCTGTGTTGCTTTTTCTGCAGATCATTCACAACCGTCATATACATATATTGAACGTTAAGTCCAACAGTCTCTGCTGCCCGCATGGGTTTTTCAGATATGTAGACGTTAATTTACTGAAAGCGTGCCTTGTAATTTTTGCCAGTTCCCTGCACGCACTGTAAACTGAGTTGTGATCGCTGCAGTTTGCAGCTCACTAATCCTCTGTTTTAATGCCTGATTAGGTCCCAAATCCATTATTGTTAGTGAGATGTGGGTGTGGGGAGGGTAGGAGGATTTCATCCTCTTGGCTGAGAGTTAAGCTGCTAGAGGTACACCCGACTGGTGCTGTACCAGCGTATTAATTAGCTTGCCTGGAAATTTCGTCGGTGCTGTTCAGTGAGGTTGTTGAAAGGTCAGACACTCCATTAGAAGTGTTGTGCTTTAATTCTGTCATAGCACTTGACACTTAACAAACCTGTAGGAAAAAAAAAATCAAATAAAGCATTAGCACAAAAATATTTTTAAAAACTCAAGTCCCCACTTAAAGCAGCATTTGAAAGAACACTAAATCATAATAATTAGCATCTTTGTAGCTCCTTAATTACAAGGATCTTGCTTCTTTATTCTCCAAGTGACCTTCACAAAAGGGAGGTGGAGTAGTGGTCACCACTGCACTTTGCACAGGTGAAAACAGAATTAAAGACAGATTAAGTTATCTGCCCCCAAAAGAAGACACCAAGTCCCTGCTGATGTCTCCGTGTCCCAAACTCTGTGAAATGAAATTAATTATCAGTAAAGATGTCATTTTATTGCTTAAAGTGTAGCACTGCAGTATGAACGAAAAGTACCTTCCAACCTTGCAAGAAAATAAAAACACGGAATTAAATGGCAAAAAGGCAGAATTTGCGTGAGTTTTGCATAGGTGTGTAAGGCAGTCATCTGCCTTTCCCGCCGGACAGTGCCACCGCTCCGGTAAAGCAGTGTGGCTGTGGTACAGGCAACGGGCAAAGGCTTAACTATCCAATAAAACAGGTGACAATTTCTGAAGCTGGAGGAAACTGCCAGCTGAACTTTTAAGCACTTGCTGTGCCTGTTCGTACCCCTGGGAGGTGGGGACGTGCTGTCTCGGACCTCTCACTCACCTTTCAGGCGGGACACGCATGTCTCCCAGCCGGGTGAGCCGAGAACGTGTCCAAGGCGCGACGGCAGCGCGGGGGGCAGAGGGCGGCTGGTGAAGCCCGGTAACTCGGTCGCCTTGGGCTGCGGGTGAGCAGGCTGTCAGCTGGAGGGGCTGCGGGAGCAAGCCCTTCTCTCCCACCTTCGCTGCGAACGTCCTACGTGTGCTCTCGGCTTGTCCCTTCCCATCGCAGCTGAAAATACAGCGTGGACCACACTCCGTCAAATGTTTTAGAAGCGCGCATATGGCGTACGGACTGCACTGAAGCCTCATTCAACCGTCTCTTGTATTTCCAGATGCTCTTTGCAGCGTGCAGTTTGTAGGAAGGCAGGCTTTAACCTAATTTTGTCTATATTGCAAGTGGTAAACTAAGTACAGCTAAATGGATCACAACATAGCCGTTTTTGAAAAGAGAAAACTGTTTAAACCCACAAGGTTAGAGCTAACAGCCAGGAGCTGGGTGGGGAAAGGAGGCAGCTCTCCAGCTCCGTGTATGTAACACCATAAAAATAAGGCCGGACAATTTACAGAAAAGATCAAAAGAGGGCAGGCGAGAGTACACAACCGATTCCTCCTGTGCTAACGACGCTATCACAGCTAAAGCTGGAAGAGGGCAGCATGTGTTTTATTTAATGGTTTATATTGCTCCATTGCTGAGGTCACATTTCTGAGAGCAAAACAAATCAGCCATAAAAGCAGGGAACCTCTGCTGCGGCGACGGGGTCTGGCCTGGAAATTCAAAGTTTGGGTCTAGATCCAAACTCTCTCCAAATGCCCAAGGACTTGCATTTTAAGATTTAGATTGTGTTAATTTCTATTTATGGTAAAAAAACCGAACCAAACAAACAGAAAAAGCTTAGCACGCATCTATTAGCAGCTAGCCTGGGCTTCTTACGCTGTTGTAAATGAGGTTAGCAGGACTCGGCAGAATATTGTCATAAGGTTGCAATTAGCCATGAGAATTATGCCACACACATTTTACATTAAAGGAAACAGTTGCAGTAAAAGGCTGTTCAATTCAGGCAACATCAAAGCACGCAGTTCATGTAAGTTAATAATACAGCAAAATATAAACTTCAGATGCACAGACACACCAATAGTTTATTTTTTAAAAAAGCTCTTGTTGAGAAGTTTGGTCACACTTTATATTAATTTTCCATTTTCGAATATTTTATAGAAGGGCAATAATTTATTATTAGCTTGAATACAGACATGATTTATATGGGTATGAACGTGTCAGGGAAAAACATCAGTTATATGGACATGAACATGTCAACAAAAGGCATTTTGTTAACTAAAACCCTCTTTAAAAGTAAATTTACTGAGCTATTAAATTTTATAAAATACTTAACCATGTACTAGGCTGTCTATTCACCAGTTGCTCTCTAGTTATAAGCTATTGATGCTTTATATGCTGTTTATGAGTAGAACCTTGCAGAATAAGGTGACTTGCAAACTTCAGATTTTTTAGTTTATAGCTAACACCTGGATGTTGTTCTCCCTACAGTCAGTGAGATTGGTTCATTAGCTATAATTGGAAAAAAGATTGGGTCCTCTCTTTTGAAATAATGACACCGAAGTTTCTATATTTAAATCAATTTATACGGAAAGGCTAGTTGGCAAAAATATTCTGAATATAGAGAGGACTGAACTGAATATAGTGGGGTAACTTTAGTATTTTAGATCTTTGCCTTGTTTAAATTTTAATGTATTAATTTTGCATTTCTATACAGCATCTTTCAATGTAGAAGTACTGGGCTAAATTTAGTTCCAGTTAATGCAAGCTCCACTAAGTAAGTTAAGGGCCGTTTGACAACATCTTCATGAAGGGCTGTAACAGCACAAAGCACCTTCTTGCAGAGGATCCCAAATGAAGACTCAGAAGTCAATGACATCAGGTGGCAAATGCACGCAGTCAGCGCATCTGGATCAGCACATCACGACAGCATTTGCTGCAGGAGATCCTTCTGAGCCACAGTCAGGTTCAAGCTGCTCTTTTCCAGGCAGAAGCCTCGTGGAGAACAGCAATGTAATTTTCCTAGGCCCCCAGCTGAGCCTGCTGGTGTACTGGGGTGTGTGTTACAGTCTCCTGTTTTCCACACTCCCCCAACGGGGCAAGTTATGTCTAGAAAATCTCATTGCAGAACTACTTGAAAGGCCATTAGTGGCCTTTAGTTGCAGCAGGGATGAGGAACAGGTCCTCCTGACACCACGCTCTACACCCAAATGGTTGGTTGGGCTCCTACTGTCCACCCTGTAAGTCTCAGAATGTTTGCTGGTGATGGCATTCATGTTGTCCACTCTTGGTAGCGGTCAGGCGCGATGAGAAGGGCAGGCTCAGATCTGTTTTCAGCTAGCAGTGCAGGTGAGAGAGGCTAACTCTCTTGTCCCGTGAGCCACAAGCCAAAATTTGCCAGTCTTATGTCACAGGCATCCAAAGAGCTGAGGGAACTCCAGCGGCCATCCCTCCATCCTACTGATAAACTGAGCAAGGCTTGGGTTGGTACCTGGGCAGCCTGGCTAGTTCAATTTGAGCATGCATATTTTATTTGCCCCCCGAGCTGGGGATTTGGCTAACCCAGCAGAACATGCGCTATAGGTCTGGAGAGGATCTGTGCTTCATCTGCTTGGAAGCAGCACGTGGCTGCTGGTTGATCAGCCCTTGTGCAGAGAGCTGCAGTCTGCTGCAGGTTTCACCTAGCTCTGTGCGAGGACATCACGTGCCTCAACCATGCGTTGGTACACTGCAAGTGGGCTGCTAAAGGTTCTTCTCTTTCTCACCCATGGGCTTGAGGATAAAAATATGATTACCTGTTACTTGCTCCCCTTCTCAAGCTTAACTATGAATGAGATGGTGGTTCAACCAAGGGACTAAAGGGATGATTTGCACCTCATTCCCCAGACAGCCACGCCAGACACTCTATGTGAGAGAGTTGTCTGTTCTGTCACTGTTTTGCTGTTATTTTTACCCTTTTCTTTTGCTACATCTCCAAAAAATCTGCAGAGTCTTAGCTAATTTGGCTTCATTTACTGCAAAGATTTCAACATTCAATGAACCAGACCAAATTACTGATTTCAAATGTCTGATCTATAGCATGGGCAGAGTCTTGAATCAATTACAACTAGCAGAAATGACGTGTGTGCAGAAGTGCAGACTGGTTCTAGCACAACACCCCTTTCTATCTCTATGCTTTTCCCAGGAACTGAAGAGACTTTTTCAATAAAATCCGGAGTCTATGATTTCACAACAGTGCTTTCTGGAGATCAATTTGCTGGCTATGCTCTGTCTCTGACACCCTAAGAAACAAGGATCAGCAAGAAATTAGAGAACAGTGTGTGTGACTGGAGCATACATCTTGTACGAGACACCTGGGGATACAATATTCCTAAATTTTCTTTGTGAACGGGCATTTACCTTCCCAGCTGTTGTATATTCTAGAATCACTATGAATAAAACCACACAAAGTGTAACTAACTGGCCACTGCTGTTGTAATTTAAAGCCGTTTCAACCGTCACTGGATCATACTGCAAAGCGTGGGTTTTCTTAGAGCTCTTGCATGAGCAGGGGCACCGTCGTGGCTGAAGGAGCTGCCTCCCTTCAGCTGAGCCCCGGGAGCTGACCCCACCTGCATCTCCCGTGGAGTTAACAAGTGTGTTTTGTTCCTTGGGTGAAGCAGATGGAAAGCACACGAGAGACTGTTGCCAGGGTTGTGACACCTTAATAGCTTTTGATGTTTGTCCACACCTTTCCCATAACTGTGAGTTACCAAGGCTGACCTGCCCGTCCCAGTCGCAAGGGCTGCGTTTACAGCAAACACGTTTTGTGCCTACAGAGCTCTTCCTTAAGGTCTCAGCTGCTGGTGCAGAGGAATAAGCCTGTCTGTGTGTGTCACTAACAACTATTCCTTCATTTGCCCAGGTTTTCTACCAACTTTATCACAATTTTGTAATAACTAAGCTCAGGAAACAATTTGCAAAGTCCATACTAAAAGGTTCTTCTCTCTTCTTAAATAGCAATTTACCCTAACATCATATATGAAATAATTGTATGATACGATAAATTCACACCAAGCTTTGGTTCTTCCAATTGATCCAACAGTTTTCCCCAATTAATGACAACAATTTTTCTGTAATATAAAAATGAATCAGGTGATTTTATAGACTTGCAAGCTGAGCTTTTGAATGAATTTGTCCAGAATTTTACATTTCTGAGGTGGATTCATAGTGCTAAAAGAGTAGGTGTACATGCAGCAGTTTAAATAATCAGAGTAAACGATTCACAGTGTATATATAAAGTTGCAAAATAGTTATCTTAAGGAAAACACAAGCTTGAAGAACACTTAATATTTATTTTCCCATTATTTGAGTAATTTTGAAAGGCACTTTTTGTGGATGCAGAGTGTTAAGTAAGAAATATGACAGTATTTTGCCTTAGGGGGATTGTGTTCTTATCTTCTGACTTGCGAGAGGCATGGGGTGAAATGTCCAAGCTGTTCTAGCTGTCATAGCTACATAATACCACTCTGAAGTATGTTAATACTCTTTCTGAGCTGTTCCAGTGCTCTCCACTGAAACCCTCTCATTACAAGTTGTCTTCAAATAACAGAAACAGCTCGAAGAACCCTTAATCTGCAGGGCCATGCAATGCTGCTTTAGATATGTTGCAAAAGGGGACAAGAAAAGACAAGAAATTAAAACTAAAACTGATGCGGTTGAACTGTGGAAATTCACGTGTCTTGAATTCCATGGACTTTTACTTTAATCAGTTCTGTGATCTGTTTAGTTAAGCTGTTGTAAATCCTAATGTAAGCACTATGAGGGATATTTAGTAAGGCTAAGACAAGGAAGACTTGTTTCCCTAGGCTCTTTCCACAGTCACGGGAGAGAGAAAAAGGCTTTGCCAGGAGAACAGCTGGGGCTGCGGATCCACTGAACTGATCTCATGAAAAGATGCTGAAGGAGCGATGTCTCCTCCTCCAGTGTGTCTGCTCCCTCCAGCCAGCTTCTCGTACTCGCTGGGCTTTCCCACCAGCCAGATCAGCTTTCTAACACAGAATAAAAAGAT
Organism: Phoenicopterus ruber ruber; assembly: GCA_009819775.1. Lineage (NCBI taxonomy): Eukaryota > Metazoa > Chordata > Aves > Phoenicopteriformes > Phoenicopteridae > Phoenicopterus > Phoenicopterus ruber. The sequence continues at coordinate 10,402,783 of CM020219.1, forward strand.
GCCACGTTTTTCTGTTGGGTTAGTCTGCTGCCAGGCTGGTGGCTGAACTGGCAGACGGGGTGATCTGACCTTCTCTAGGTAGGGACTCCCCTCACAAGGTGATGTGGTACTGTCAATCATTGAGCATCTTCACAGAACTCTGTGCCTTACAGGGCATCACCATTATTCTGCATTAGGTACACGTGCAGATACGTATACACACATATACATACACAGACATATATTAAATATGTACATATGCCTATTTAAATACTAATTATAGAGACATACATACCCCTACATTTGCCTAAGAAGGGATTACGTAAATGTATGAAAACTATGTTGAGGAGCAGTTTGTTTAAAAATGTTGCTATGGCTGCAGTGGCTTTTGTGCATGGTTATTTAAAAGTGGGCTTATGCAGAACGAAGTGACAGACAGATGTGTATCTTTGTGTGGTCAAATTGCCACTGGTGGTTGGTCCAGCTCTGCTTGCTAGTTATGACAAAAGACAGCATCTCCCTTGTGTCCTGGGGGAGCAAGTCTGGAGCTCGCCACTCATACCCATCTTCGGGCAGCTGTGACTCAACCAACCACTCTGAAACTGTTTGCTTGCTTGAGAAAGGAGGTGGATGTGTGTCATTTCCTTGCATAGACACATAAGGCATCATTTTCCTTTCTCTTTTTTTTTTTCTGATTTGTTTTATTGTTGGGGTTTTTTTTTATTATGAGAAGGCAAATCACTCGGGACCTACAATGCAGTGCAAACTGCATAAGAAGACCAAGGCTTCTGAGCATGAAAAGACTGAAGGATCTGAATTTTCTAATGGGTCTTCATTTGGACTCCTAAAAAAATCCAAGAGGCATCTGAGATGACAAGGCACTTAAAAGTGTTGCCCTTGGATTACACAGGGTAAAAGCAGTCAGTGAGCCTATCAAACAAGTCATAAAACTTAACTTGAGAGGCATGGGAAGGAAATGTGGCATGGAGTCTGGGGCTGGAAGGGGCCGCAGGAGAAGTGATTTTAAGGAAAAGCAAGCGAGTGCTTGGCAGACACGAAAGGAATACTTGTTCATCTCTATGGAATAGTCCAGCTTCCCACAAAGAAATATTTTGATGGTCTGATACTGGGGATTATTTTTGTCCTTCTTGTTTGTTGTCTTGTGGGGAATTAAATCAGTTAGTGGCATAATCACAGATTTGAACAGTATGATCCATATCTGATGGGCCGTAACAGTATTTCCAATGCACTGTTCATTGCTCTGTTGCTTTCCATTTTAATTCCCCTTCTTAAAAAAGCACACGCAAGAAAAAGGCAAAAATATAACAAAGAGAAAAGAGAGGGAAAGGGGAGCAGACATTCAGACTTCAAAGATCTTGACAGAATTGATAAAGCCCTGAGTGTAGATACCGAAATGAATATCATTCTTCTCTTCCCCCGGTCTTGAAAATGTTAATGAACAGTATGCCATTTTTCACTTGCTCAGAAAGTCCAAGTCCAAGACCTGTGCCCTTAGTGAGGTGCACGCAGTGCACATCCCCGTAGCACGCTGGCAGAAGTGTGCACACTTGCTCATTTGTAGGCCAGAGTCCCGGTTTTGCCCATGGAAAGGGTAAGTGAAGTTTTGAGGCTCGTGCTCTGCATAGGATGCCAAAAAGTTTAATCCCTTTGGAGGAGGAAGGCTAAATAACAGGCTGGTCCCAAGCCACCTATCTTTGTGGGTCAGTAGGGATCTGGTGCTCTGTACAGACCCTCGGCTTCCCCAGGAGCAACGGGCAAATGTTCTGTGCAGCAAACAGGTCCAGATCCTGTGAGACCCTCTCTGCTATTTCAAATCAACTCTGCCAAAAAAGTCTGCCAAAAATCAATTTGCAATTGTTTCCATAGCTGTGTCTTTATAATGGGGTCATTAATTATCCTCCATGTTATTTATGAAACAGTTCTAGTGATTTTCAGACTTGGCCTTTCCCAGCTGACATCTGTGCTCCAGAGATGTATTGACCAAGGCCCTGATGCCCCATGAGCTCCACATGGGCAGACTTCTGCTCAGATGACCTCTCTGGAGATGCAGATCCTCTGCCAAGCAATCACAATGGATCAGGGCCCAAAAGTTTTGCTTCCAGGACTCCCAGAGGTGAAATGGGCTAGAGCTGGGCAGAGAGGAATGCCAGGAGAGCTGCTCTCTGCCTGCAAAATTGTGAAAAAATGAGTGGTCTTGATTTTATGAATGAAATGCTTGGATGTAACTTGTATGGTGCATATTATGTGTATATATATATATATGCCACCACATGCATGGAACATATCAAGCTACGATATGTGCTGATGTTGAAATACCTGCACGAGCTGAAGGCGTTAGATACTTTTAGAGTTTCTCATCTTCATGATTACAATCAGTAGTTTTATTTCCCATTCAAAACTTCGGAAGAATGTCGATTCTCTTCACTTCCAGCCATGACATTATCTGTTGGAGTCATCTGGTTTTTCCTCTCTGAGATGTACCTCAGCAGGATTTCAAGTAGCAAGGATTTGTTCAAGCCACCCACGTTTTGGCAATGGAGGTAGAAGCACAAGTATGAATAAATTCCCTAGCAACCCCTAACTTAAGAGACAGGGATAGAGAGATCAAAAAGATAGCACTTATTTGGTGAGGGTTCAGACTGGTTTGGCTAGAAGGTACCTTTCTAGCCACAAGAGAGATACTGTCTGTCATCAAAGACTTTATAACCTGATATACTGATTACATTTGTGTGGGTGATATAGTCTGTGCTCATAGCTGGGCCAGCATTGGTATACCTATTATTCACCGTCAGGTGTAAATGCTAAAAAGAAATTAAAAATGGGACCATTTCTCAATCCTTACCTGGGAGGAAATGTAGGAGAAACAGAACGTCACCCAAGGGATGCTGGTACACTGCAAAGTAAACCTGGCACCTCCATAAATAGAAGTATGGGCCTCCGTAGTTTGAGCTAAAAATCCATTCTCATTGAATAAATCGGGCAAGACCTGGGTCTGAGTACTGTACATGATCATCCTCACCACTAAACTGCTGATGGGCACCATGGCATGGTTTTCTCCCCACATCCAGAGTTAGCAGGGTTAACACTGCTCCTGCAGGCTTCTTGGTCATAGCCGCCACGTCCTGGGCAGTAAGAGAAGTGAGCTGTATCGATGCAAACTGTACCATGCCATGACCAGAAAACAGCCCATGGCCCATTTTATCTTCTAGCTTGGTTGCAGCCAAAAACCTAGTACTCAAGCTGAGTGGTGTGACCAGTCCTTGGCCTCTGTGTGTTGGGTACCACCTGGGAGATGGAGCAGACGCTGGCATCCGTCACACACTCAACATATTGGGCGAAGTACATGAATGAAACTGTGGAGCCTACATAAGGATTAGGGACCTAAAATCCTCATTGGATGTGGGTCTTAGTCACCCAATAGGGTACTGATTAGGCATTTAAATGGGTAACTGTGGCTCTGAAAATCCTCCCTCAGTAGACACCAAGGTCCAGAGTATCTAAACATCAAAGGTCCTTCATTTCCTGACATTAAAGTTCCTCTGACTTTTGACCATTGTGCTCTGGGCCTGCAGATCTACAAACAAGGCACTTGTCCATGTACATCTCACAAGCTTGATACAGGAGGCTGTCTCAGAGCACACTGGGGAGACTCCAACAGAAAGGGGCTCCCACTAAGTGCAGACAGCTGCAGCTGCCCGAGAATAGCAAACCCAGCATTGTCCCCCTAGAAGGGAAGACCCCATCAGCAAAGCACTCGCTGGGATCGTAGGAAAGCCAGGTTCATTACTCACCTATGCCTACAGGGACACACATTCCCCCTTCCTAGGACACTACTCTAACCACCGAGTCTCCAAGAGAAGACCTCTCCCAGCTTCCACTTGAAAGGTATTCAAGATACACTTTGTCAGAAAGAGAGAAAATACAAATGTTAAGATTAATGTAATCTCTTGAGAATCAGGAATCCCGTAGTATAAACTTTCTTCCTGGATCTACTCATGCAGATGATTTTCACATGTGGTGCACAGATAGTCCTAGGAACAGAGGTTGAAAGTTGGGTTGAAAGTCTGAGTGATTGTCCCATGTCTTAAATGTTCTGAACACCCCTCATGCAAGAGTGTGCATACAACACCTTCCTCAGTATGATGTTGTCTCCCACGTTTTGAAAGACAAGAGTGAATTTTATTCCTATGAAAGAAAGCGCTGAGGTCCCTCTCTTGATGGGGTGCAGAATATGGATCCCAAGTGGATGGGGGCCCCGGTTGGCAGCTCTAGGAAGGAGCCTCATCACTGCGTATGGGTGAGGTTTATACAATTCTTTCTGTTCTTCCCCCAGCAACCTGGTGATCCTGGATTACACATTGAGGGCCTACTCCTACATATAAGGAGCCCAAGAACCCAGCACTGATGGTGGATTTCTCTGTGATAATGAGACACTTCCATCAACTCCTGAGCTCGAAGTGCTGCGGGAATGCTGAAATGTGTTGGCTGAATGCAGCCAACACAAATCACAGTTCTACATGCTGAACTAAATTGTGTTTTGCAACCTTAATTGGGCATTGTATAATTTATTCATAAAGCACTGTATGAGTACTAGGAGGTGGTGTTAGTCATTGGATTGAGCAAACACACTGCTCTTGACTTGTCTCTTTGGCCAATCAGTTCTTCTGTTGGTTATTGACACGTTAAATTCCCAGTAAAACCAGTTGAGGTTCCTGAATATTACCTTTGTTCCGCTGAAGTCAGGGTAGGAAGGACAGATGGCTGGACCATATGCACCACTTGCTCTGTATACGTTTGTGTCTGTATGTGTGCATACGTGCCTGGACTGACAAATACAGACCATGTTCTGGTTTATATTGCAAGTGCATATTGCAATACTGTACCACTTAAAGGGTGACATTACAGTATTCCAAGCAGACAGTATTTTACAAGAATCAATAATCATGTTAATTAATAATGGTTAAAACCTCTACAGACTTGTTTTGCAAGGATATCAAAGTACTTGGCAGGCATGGGGCTAATTCATGCTCCTATATCGTCATATTGACTTTGGTGGAAATGTTTACGTAGAAAAAGGTATAGGAACATTTGCCTATTTCATACCAATGAAAGCAGAAAAGGTGAGTGAATCTTGTGTGGTTTCTTTTCAGAAAGGACCTGGCCTTCCCTGCTTGACTGGGTGCAATATTGGCAGTCCATTTGAATTCTCTTCTTTGCTCTAACTTCTGTGAGACAAGGCTCCTCCTCAGGTCTACCTTTCAGTGCTTTTGATATTCTGCTCGATTAGACTGCTGGTTTTACTAAGTCAAAAGAGATGACTCAAGATCCCCATCTTCACATTTGGCAGTGTGCTGGAGTAATTGAAAGGCAGAACTGTACTACCATAGAGAGAAGTCCCTGTATGAAGGCAGAATTAATGAAACTGCTCCAGGCATCTTCTACTAGTGTGTGACACTGTCTCCTTTCCTCTTACCAACCTGTGTAACACCCATCCTAAGAATGTTTTTGGCTGCTGTAGTATCAAAACAGAAGGTCATAGAGATTGGAAGGTCAATGGAGCCCTCAGCACAGGAAAGACATGGACCTGTTGGAGCAGGTCCAGAGGAGGCCACAAAAATGATCAGAGGGCTGGAGCACCTCTCCTATGAGGAAAGGCTGAGAAAGTTGGGCTTGTTCAGCCTGGAGAAGAGAAGACTCCAGGGAGACCTTATTGCAGCCTTTCAGTACTTAAAGGGGGCCTATAAGAAAGACGGGGACAGACTTTTTAGCAGGGCCTGTTGCGATAGGACAAGGGGTCGTGGCTTTAAACTAAAGGAGGGGAGATTTAGACTAGATATAAGGAAGAAGTTTTTCACAGTGAGGGTGGTGAAGCACTGGCACAGGTTGCCCAGCGAGGTGGTAGATGCCCCATCCCTGGAAACTTTCAAGGTCAGGCTGGACGGGGCTCTGGGCAACCTGATCTAGTTGAGGATGTCCCTGCTCATTGCAGGGGGGTTGGACTAGATGACCTTTAAAGGTCCCTTCCAACCCAAACTATTCTATGATTCAATGAAACAAGCAAGCCATGATTTATAAATGAGACATTTCTGAAGGTGAAAGAATGACCACTTTTCCTGGATCCCAAAATCGTCATTCCGTAGTTCTTCAGATCTGGGCCAGTCAAAATTGTTTGTTTTGCAGGTTTCAGAGCAAATGACTAGGCACAGCCACACAGAGCAACTAGCACAGAAGAAAGAATGATAAGGAACAGTACGTGAGAAACCATAGAAACATTGAAAAATTCAGGCTGGAAGGGACCTCTAGCTGTCACCTAATCTAGCTCTTCACTCAAAGCAAGGCCAGCTACATGGGTTGCTCTGGGCCTCGCCAAGTTTTTACTGTCTCCCAGGATGGAGATTTCCCATCCTCTGGGCAGCCTGCTTGCCCCTGTGCTTGCCTGTCCTCATAGTACAATTTTTTTCCTTATATGCTTGGATTTTCCCACTCTCCTGCTTGTGTCCATCGCTTTTGGTCCTATTGCTGTGCACCTCCAAAAAGAGTCTGGCTGCATCTTCGAATACCTTCCTATAAGGTAGTTGAAGACAACAGTAAAATCGCCCTCAGCCTTTGCTTTTTAAGGTTGAACACGCCCAGTTCCCTCAGACCCTCTGCGTACATCATGTACTCCAGATCCCCACCTATCCTATCTGCTAAATCCTCTCTCCTCTCAGACCTGTTTGAGTCAAGGATAGATCAGTGCAATTGAGAAGGACTGTGACCCACTGTCCAAAACATGCCCTACTAGAATGAGGAGCAACTGCACTGAGGTTGTTGGGGCATTGTCAGAGCTATCTGGGCTCCAAAACTTTCCTAAACCAGCAATTTTTAAAATGCAGCAGTCTCTGGATCAAAAATGTTCATGAGCGTTGCTGCCAAGGTAGTTCTAAATTTCTGCTCGTTGCAGTTATTGCTACGGGAACATTGCTGGCGTAACATTTTCTCCTGGAGTCTTTCTAGAGCACCTGCTTCATTCACCACGTGTGCAGACATAAGCCAGGACAGATGCTCAGGGAAAGAGCTGAAACCCCAAAGCTCACAGGGCTGACGCCCTTTATCAGAAAAGAGGCCACCCAAGTTCTTGATTTAAGGATGGAGGCAGGAAAAAGTCTTTGGAGAAGAAGCAGCTTCCTTAAAGTGTTTAAGGAAACCCTTTCCAGAGACAATATTAAAAATGCATGGGTGCGGTGAGAGAGAAAGAATTCTTATTTATGTATAAAGTTACACATGGACACAATGTCCAAAATCACTCAAAAAAAGAGTCTGTGTGTCTCTGTTTTCCCGAGTTATGATAGCATGTGTTTAGTATTATGGCTAATCCCTTTTAGGTGCCAAAGTTAACATCTTCCAAAGCATAAGGGTTGTTTTTTTTTAAGCTCAGTTAAATTCTAGCGCTTCAAAAACTACTTAAGCATAGCAAAAAAATCTCTGGAAACTCTTTATTTAGCTTTCTGTAGCTGAAACAATTATGTAATTGGATAAGCAATCAGGCCAGTTCAAATTGGTGAAATTTTGCGTTACAGAGCAGAACAAATTATATTTGAACCTGGAGAAAATAATAATACGAGAAACGTAGTGCTTTTTTTCCATTAAGAAAGGACAACCACATAGATCTAGTCTGAAGGGGTCTTATTGGAGCTTAAGGAAACAAACCTAAAGACTTCATGGGATGACATATCATGCACATCCCAGGGCGCAGAGGTGTCACAGGATGGTGGATGCAATGAAAGGTGGCTAGAGAGGCCGCCTTTGGAGGCTTCGCGCAGTTCTCACATCCCAGCGTATGACATTCCGGTCGCTGAGGCTGTTGTCTGTGGTTTTCACGTGCTCAGCGTGTTGCAGTGAGCAGGCTCTGGAGGCAGCGAGTTGCAAGGGGGAGGTAGGAGCAGTTCGCGACTCCCCGTCCCGTCTTTTCAAGCAGCGCAGCCGTTAAAGCACATATGTGTTTCCCAAATGGCTTAAGTTTTTTGTCTTTAACTCAACTCTCTTTTTAGTTGTGGAATAAGGGATTTCACTTTAACAACATCATCTCAAACAAAACTGCTGGGAGCTGTGAGTGTGTATATTTTGTTAGGGGCTTTCTGTGGAGTTGCTGGTAGGAACAGTGTAAAAAGGAAGGTTGTAGAACTGGTGCATTAGGAGGATTTCTTATGTGGGAGAGGGCATAAAGCTAAAAGGGATCTTACTTTCCCCAGAATCAGTTGTCCCTCATCCTCTCCCCTTCGATGGCCTTCAACTCCAATCTGGCTGGTAGTGACCGTGTCCTTGCTGTGGTGCCAAGCTCCTGGGGGCTGTATGTGAAGCACTATGGCAGCAGGACAGGCTCAGGCTCCCTGGTCAGTGCTGCCAGGACCAGGTCTTCTGCCATGGTCTTCAGTTCAGGACTAACAGAGAGCAGGTTTCCTTTTTCAGATATGAATTGCCTAAGAAAATGTAGTGTTTCCATTTATTGTGGACACAGGGGTTTTCTTTAACGATTTTCTTGTTTTAAGGACTTAAAGGCTAGGGCTCTGTGCAGCGCTTCATAGTGCCTGGAGAAGGGGACCGCTGACAGCAAGAGCCGTGATCCTTTTCAGGAGTCAGCTCTGGCAGGACAAGGAAAGCACAAAGCTAGTGGAGTTTCTGTACCTCATCCCTCTCTCGTCCAAGGACAGTTAATTCCATATGGTTTAAAGCAGGGAAATTGAACGAGAAGCAAAAAAGCCCCTTAATTAAAACCTGAGAGATTCAGTACAGACTCAGTGCCACCCAGCATCATCCAGAGTTCCCATCCATCTAAGCTTGATTTCCTGCAATTTGTTTCATCTTGCCAAAATACTGCATAACAAGTCACCTTCTCAGATAGCACAGGGAGATAAGCTGTAATTCCACAACACAACACTCGCACACAAAATGTTAGTGAGGTCTCCTTGGGCAAAGAGCAGCCCAAGCAGCAAGAAGATGACTTCTGGTGGTTTTCTTCATGAACAAGCAATTCGTTTCTTTCATTAATCTAGCAGAATGAGCAAAACACTAAACTGTTAACTTGATTGTCACTAGCACTGTCCAGGCTGCCAAACATTTAGCAGCTGATAGCTAATTCGTACAGCTGCTTTCATCTGACTGATCCAGTAACTTTTCCAGAGTTTTAGGGGGATCATGACCAAATCCAATTTCTATAATATTTTCGGAGAATTGACAGGAGAAACAAGCCAGATCAAACATGGCCATATCCCTTTTCTACACATAAGGCCAGGAGAGAGTGAACCACAGGAAAAACCACGAATTTTCCATGTTTTTAGGACTGGATGGTTCAGCTAATCTCCATCCAATGAGCCAAGGCAAAGACAGAGGGGAAAATGTTTTACTACAGATCGCCGCTACAATGACGAAGACTTACTTCTGTGGGAGAAGAGCCACCATGCCGTGGTATTTGCTCATCCTCTCCAGCTTGGCCCCTGGGTCTTACCTGTTCACACTTTCCTTGACATTCAGATCTTTCCACCTCAGTCTCTATCTGAAATTCAGAAAGAAAATACTTTTCACAGCTGAAGGCCCTTCTGCTCTGTGGGGATGTTTGTATTTTGTACAATATTAGAGGCTTGCTCTCTTCCGTGATTATAATATTATTTACCCTGCACTTACCCAGCCACCATTCCCTGGTGTTATGTACTCAGACTTTGCAGTGGGAACTTGAATACAACTAGATGAAGTTGCTTTAGGAGAATAAAAGCAGCAGTTTTGTAATTCTCACTGCTTCTCAAGCCCAGTTGCAAATCTCCCTATTCCTCTCATGCAGGCAGAGCCATCTTCAGTCATAAAAGCTTTACAAGGGCTTATGGATTTGATTAGGTAGATTAAATAGACACAAAGATGACATTTGCAGCGATCTTCCTGAAAGACTGAGCAGTGGATGGGAACAAGAGCCTCCTTACCAATTTGAGGTCTAATCACTTTAACCCCTCTGTCTTTTAGAGGCCCAGCCAGCAGACAGAGATGCTAGAGAAAAACCAGGCTCTCCAGAAAACTGTTATGAGGGTCCGGTGAGTGCTCTGCCCAGTCTTCAGGTATTTCTGAGGTCAGTGGTGGGCCACAGACTGTTAGGAGTCACAGCAAGGATTAGCCATGGTGTGAGAGACTCACAGGAGTTGCTACAAGCTGGAGGGTAGAAACTTCCAAGGTCACATCTAGGCTGCTTGCTGCCCTGCGAGGGACGGGTGCAGGCGTGGGAGCTATTCACACCACCTGCTGCTGGTGCTGTCAGACCATGGCTTTCCAACAGTGAGATGTCAACTCTGTATTTAGGCAGCCTATTATAGATGACTTATTTAAATAGCCCTTTGCATTTTCTTTCCTTCACTGACCTCTTAGAAGAACACCAAGCAGCAAAACTAGGTGGACCCTGGTCCTTGGCTGAATGCTATGCCCTTCACCTTCACAGTAAAACCCTGAGTATGGGACAAAAGCAACACTTGTCAGTTGTGATTTCGCTCACAACAGCCTATCACACAGCTTGGAAGCAAAGCAAATGAGTAATGGCACTCCCACACTCAGATGTATAATTGACCATCGATTTATTCCATACCAGAGGCATGCGCACACATCCCACGCAAACAGCAGACCCCCTCCAAGCAATCTTCCCCATAGGTGTGTCATCAATACGACCACAATTTGTTTCACAAATAAGCTTGTGTTGCAAAACATCAATGCCTGCTAAGTCAGAAAGTCCATCTAGCACGGTCTTCTCTCTGACACCAACAAGAAGCAGATTCCTGGGGGAAGAGGTAGGAAACACGGCAAGTACTGAGTTACCTATTCCCTGCTTATCCCATCCCAGCCTGATTCCCAGCAACGGGTGTTTTAGGGACTGTGAGCTATAGGTAGCATCTGAACTATCTTATTTAATAGCTCTCAATGGACTTCTTTTCCCCGAGTTTGTCTAAACCTGTGTAGGCTTTTGGCCTCCACAACATCCTGCAGCAATGAGTCACGATTCAGTTATGCATTGTGTGAACAAGTACTTCCCCTTGTTTATTTTAAAATAAATCTGCTACTTGCTCTTTTCACTGAGCACCCTTCAGTTCTCATGTATAACAAATAATGCCCTGTTGTTCCTCAGCCACCTTCTCCCCACCGCTTGTGACTGTAAAACCCTCTTTATTACCCCCCTTTAATCATTCCTCACGCCCTTCCCATTTATTGCTATTCGGTACCCCTGGTACCAGGAATCCAACAAGATCAGTGGCCTCAAATGTAATCCAATATTTTCTGCAGTATCACAGAGGCAGAATAGGTTGGTATCACCTATAAGTACCAACAAGCTTGGAATTAGACAGTGGCAGATAGATTAGACTTACGGCATGAGATACAAGCTTGCTTTCGGTGCTCATTATGGGCAGAATCAAGCTGAACAGAGGATTTATTTGGCTCTGACAGTGCCCTGGTTTTGGAAGGCCACCTCACATTTTCCTGCCAAGAAGGATAAGACCTTGCCTGCTTTGTGAGCTTTCTGACTGGACCCAAAATCAGAACTGTAAGCTGTTCTTCCAGTCTTGTGCTTTCTGAGGAGCGTACACAGATGCCTGAACCAGTAATGATCCTTACGAAGTGGATCTATCACTTTGTGACCCAAAGGTAAAAATATCCATGGAAAGATGAAAAAAATCCTCAAGCATTTCAGTTCAGGGTGGTGAAATGTGCAGGAAGACATGCCTCATCTACTCGTAAACACACCAGCTCTCCATTTTGCTACTATAAGTTTAACCAAGCAAAGCTGAGCTCAGCAGGGCTAATCACCTGAACACTGTGGAGAGAACAGTGTCTCCTGGCTAAAACAAACGCACCTTGACTTTGTTTTGTTCAGTAACGAATCCTTGGCAAATTAGTCCAAAGTACAGCTCAGCAGAATTCAAAGGAGATCATTGATGCCCAGTTATCACCCACACGGCTCTGCTTTTCTGTGAGTCGCATAAATGTAAGATTTTGGAAGTTTAAGACATGGAAATGCTGTTGAAACCACACATCCCTTTGGGTTGTAACTGGAGCATCCTTTGGCTTGAGGGTTTGCTAAAAGAACGGAATGAACCTCAACCACCACCAGAAATTGTTTAGGGTTACAGAAAATTAGCTAATTATCCAACAAGGGGTGAGGATTTTTTCATTAGAACAAGCAAATGCTTGTCATGTTTGTTGGCATCTCATGACCAGTTAACAAGCCGTAACACTCTTCTTTCAAAACAGTTTGACGATGCAATTTGAAATGAGTGTGAGTCATGGGACTGACCCCATTGGACTGCTGTAAGATAAGGCTATACCAAAGGAATCTGACAGAAGTGCAGAAAAAATGTCTGCCCACTATGCCCACTGTGCCCCTATGAGGCGGGCATTTTAACAAACCAGGTATTTTTTCTCACTTATTAATATTACAGCCAGGCAGATGAAAGCACAAGTATAAAAATATGAAAATACTAAAAAGTTATAAATACTGGTAGCTGTAGACGAGCCCTTAAAATGGTGTCAGAGGTCAGGTAGCATAAAGTAATCTCCTAACCCTGATGGCCAGGGACTGAAAGATTCCAGGCCTGAAGTTTGGTAAAGGAATTTATTCTCCAGAAATGATGGATTGAGGTTACATTTCAGCAGCAAGGTCACAGCAGTGAGATAAGGAAATACAAGGGAGTCTGTTACTCATCATAGGTTTATCTCACTGGACCGCAGTGTTGCCACTCCTAATTTGCACCAGCGCAAAGGTGAGCTGAAGGAGTTCACCACTGCGTGAGTGGCTGTGTAAATAAAATGCGATGTCTTTCACCAGCTATGCCAACACGGAGCTCCTCTTCTATCAGGTCAGGGATTCCCCACGGGGGAAGGTCGGGCACAAGGTCAGAAGGGATCTGTGGTGCCCAAACAGGTCTCCTGCTCCAAACAACGTGTGCTTTGATGATGAAGAGCCACAGACCAACCTATGGCACAGCCTGGGCACAGCCCTGGCCCCAGAGCTGGGGCACAGCCCTGGTCTCTGAGGAGCCATCGCCGCACCACAACTACAACCTGCTGGTGATTTTTGCCTGGGCTGGCGAGCCTCTGATGAAATCCTCACTGGAGAGCTGTTCCTGACACCTGCGGCCAGTGGCACCTCATGACCCCGTTCATGGTGGACTGGGTGCTTGGGCAAGGGTGGGATTTCCCCTGTGGCTTCCTAGAAGGGACCAAGTGAGTTCAGATGCTGTAGTGATGGGGCAGCTAGAGATTCACAGCAAAAAATACATGAAAACATCTTGTCTTGCTTCACTCAGAGGGAAACAGAGTGACTGGGGACAGAAAGGAGACCTAGAAGCAGAGCTCAGATGGTTTTTTCTATGGGAGGATGAGACTGTCCCCAGAAGTGAATTGATTTCTGCACTTTGTGCTCTCCAGCCTTCTCAGTTTTTCTCAGCCTTTCTATGCACTGTTAGCCTGGGGCTCTGGACAGAGGGAGAATTATTCTTTGATTTTCCAAAAAGCAAGAACAGACTCTGCCCAGTGCTGGGAACTGAGCATATTGACCCTAATCCCGGTGAAGTTGGAGGAGAGTTAAGGCCCATAAAGTAAGGCATATCCAAAAAAAACAAGGATGACTGAAATAGCCTCTACTCTGGACTGAACTAGAAGTGGCAGAGATATAAATTGCGGCTCTGCAGCTTGAGCTGTGAAGCTGGCTATGAGAAATCTGTGATGGAGTCAGAGCTCCTACTCTAGCAATGGAGAAAGATGCCATGCTGGTGTTAGGCTTACCACAGAGAGATCCCTTATTTCACTGCTCTGGCAAACTGCTGCCAGCAGGGGTTTTGTTGGATTTGTGTGTTGTTTTTTTGCCCCCCTGTGCTTTCTTTGCTAGTGAAAATAATTTTTCTCCTTTCTGAGTTTGGAAGTTTCTGGCCTTTGACCCTTGTCTTCAAGGGCAGCTCCTGGGTGAGGAAGGGGTCAAAGCAAGGGGTATCAGAAGGATGGCTCTGGAGAGCATCATTGCAAACATTTTTGAAAGACACTGAAAAACTGTTCCTGCTACGTCTGGTGTGGAGCCATCGCAGCCAATGAAGATGAGCTCTCCTGCTGGAGCCGAGGGTATGGCAGGGAGCTGTCAGATGACTCTGCTCCACAGCCGCGAGCCCTTGTACGCTTAGAGAAGAAAAAAGGGCCTTTCCCTCTATTCCTCCTTTCCGCTCTCCTTGGCTGTCTCTCCTCATTCACCAAGATAATGTGCTGGATAGAGGAGAGAGAGGAGAGAGAGGACATACCAGATTGGCTGGTACAGAGTTAATTTTCTTGATAGGAGCTTGTATGTTTGCTGCCTGCCAGGGTTCAGTCATGACAGAGGGAAAAGCAGCAGTTCCTCTTTCCTCCTCCTCTACTCCGACACCCCCTCCAGCTCCTCCGGGAGGTCCTGACGTCTCCGTCTCACTGCTGGAGGAGGCTCCCCCTGGCAGCACTGTGGGGTTGGATAAAGCACCCCATGCCTCCGACTCACTGGGGCTGAGAGCAGCCGTGCATGAAGAAGGCTTGGAGACGCTTATTTTTAAGTCTCCTCTGGGACTTTCACTCCTCTCACCTAAATAAAGCAAATGCTGGCTGAGAGCCCTGCTCCACCTGGGATCTGAAACTCCATGCTAAAGGAGATGGAAAAGCTTCCATCAGTCTACACTAAGAGTATTTTCTTTGCTTGTGAACAGCCGATGACCCGTGCAATTGTGTTGATGGGGCTATGGGAAAAACAGCTCTCCAGGAGGAGAAAGCTCTGACAAACTGGCCCTGAACAGTCAGCACAGGCTGCTGTTCAGCTGAAGAGAAGCCCAATAGGGTTTTTGGACACCCCCCCCCCCCAGCACACAGACCCATGTGTAGTGTGGATGGTGTCACTGAGGGGTGGTAGGGTGATGACCAAGCAGAGGTGCTCTGGGAGGCTTGTTTTGCTTTTTGGTCATACTCAGGCAGCATCTATAGCAGCAGCTGTACCCAAACCACCACAGGGCTGCATTGGCCTGAGCATGAAGGCTGGTGAGCACGGTCAGGATGTGAACACGGCGGCGGTCCTTCATCCACTTGGGGATTTGAGGGCTGTAGATTCATATCTGCCAGGACTTAGATGCATCCTGGCTGCTCTGGATATTGCCAGTAGTGCTGCCAGAATATTTGCTGTTGTTGCCAGCTATGACTGACAGCTTCACGGCGGGGTTCCTCAGACCCACATGCGGTGAGGAGCTCTCCGTACATGCAGCAGCAGCAGAAGGATTAAGCATTAGGATTTTGCACACCTCCACAGGTAACTGGCAATGCCAGAGGGATGAAGGGTTGCAGAGCTCACTGCTGGGGCTGAGGTTTGTGGGGGACACCAGGGTGTGGGTGCACCAGAGGGACTCAGTACACCTCCCCAGAGAGCACCTGCATCCAGGCCAGGCCTGGGAGAAGTAGGATGCTGCCGCACCTCCAGCCAGGTCTGTGCAGACAAGCTGGCCCCAGCAAGCAGCCCCAGCGCTACCCACACAAATTGTGGTGCCTTCCCACAAGATGAGAATCAATCCCTTCAGCCTTACACTGTCATCTTGTTTGCTTGCTTAGCCTTTCCCTGTATATCCCATAAAAAGTGCAGGGAAATGTGTTTTTTTCTGGTATGGCCATGCCCATGTGCATCTGAGTAAGCTGACATTGTCCCAGCCTGAGCTTTCACCATCCTAATAGCTTCAGGTTTAATCATAAAGCACTGTTATAAATAATGAATTGTGAGAGACGACATCTTCCAGTAAATCCCGCTGTGTCTGCTTATGTTTGGATCACTGCATTATGCTGAAGTCAGCTGCTCAGAAGCTATTAATGCAGGCAGGCACGGAGCGGATGAGGGAGAAAGGGAGACAGGCATTAATCTGCTTTGTTGGGTGATGATTAAGGGGCAGTGCTGGGGTGACTAGTTTGACGCTCAGAGTGGCCTGACTCTGCTCCATGACAAACTGTGGGTAAACCCAAGGCTAAGTCCAGTAGGAGCTGGATCAGACACTTGTGTGCTTGATTCACGGTGTAAGGGGGCTTTAAATCGTTAATGGACTCACCCAGGAACTCTGGCAAAGGGCTCATTTGGCTACCAGGCGAGGGACAGATTAGCAACCAGGGAAGCAGGGAAATGGCAAGAAACTTCAGGCAGGGATCAAAGGATATCCCCTTCCACTTTTACAATGGATCCATAGGGATTTCAGGTGGGATCTGCTAACCCCACAGTGAAAATGTTCATGTTGCTTGTACAGCTGGAACTCACCAGTCCTCAGGACCAGGGTACACAGGATCAGCAGTAGGAGCTTGTCCTTGCTGGGAAATGTCTTACGTTACACTGACTTTACTGTGAAAACAATGTCATGATTAGACAAGGCCTGAATCAAATTAAACACAATTCAGAAAATATAGATGGGACTTAAATAGCCTCCTTTGAGCAGTACCCTGAGTTTTGATGGATTTAACCTCAAAACTCCCCTGCAAAGTACATGCCCTACAGTTCCCGGTTTACTACCGAAGAGCTGAAACACAAGATGCTCAGGCACTGCCCAGCTCAGCTTCGCAAGATCTGCATGACGCTGGTGACCAAGAGCGGACCCATCTGTGCGACAGACACTGTGCAGAGACCCCAAATGAGCAGAGGCTTTGCAGGATGTAGCATCGCAAGCCATATAGCCGGGTCATAGCACTGCCGTACCCGAGGGGAGCACCTCCCAGCGAAGGTGGGCTCTGCAGCCCTGGCCGAAGGAAGCGCGTGTCTCGGGGCTCCCCGCTCCTCTCTCTGCGCAGTACATGCTGTGCTGTGTCATGCTACCAGCCCACCAGGATCACTCACATCTCACTGCACACAAATGCCCTGAATTTCCTCTTCAGAAGTGGCTTGGTGCAGGTCCCCACCTCCAAAGGCTTGCTTTTATAACACCCCCGCACAGCTAGCCATGGATAATTAATGCTGATGGAGACAAAGGACTTCACAAGCCTACCCAGAAATGGACTGATTGGAAAATCCTGCTGCTCACCAACCTGTCTTAATGAAAGTAAACGACTCTAATGAAATGTTGTGCTGTGAGCAATCACATGCTGGCTCCGGACTGATTCAGCACAATTCCCAGGGCTCTCTCTGCCCTGCGTGGCCGAAGGCGGCATCGCCCCCGCTAGCCATGCATCCTTGCCTCTGGCTGGAGCTCCAGTTCACAGACCCGTTTTTTCTGGGACGTGCACCCTCAGCCGGGCCATCCTGCTGCTCAGCCACTGCCACCAAGGGGTCACTGTCCAGACTGGGGCTGGAACCACAGGTAACGCTCCAGCCGTGCAAAGCAAGGAACGTCTTGTGTTTCCAAATATCCCATGTCCCATCTCCCTGACTTTGACTCAGCCTGCCCCCCCCGGAACCTTATGCGTTACAGGAATCTGGATGGCAAATTATGGTAAGAACCTGAAATATTGTCAGTGAGCAGCACTTTTGAAATAACAGATTACTTTCTAAGTAGCACAAGAGCTCTGGCTATTTACTTACTTGTTCAGCACTCTCAATTTTTAAGCAAAACTTTATTTATTTTTGATGTAGAATGAAACATTTCCTGGTATTTCAAGGTCATTCACATTTTTCACTCATTTAGGTTTTGTGTGGCTGTTTCTCCTTCTCTGCTTTTCCATCCTGAATCCTCCTATCTGGCAATAATGGAACTTGGAGAAAAGGAAAAAGAGGAAAAAAATAGAGAAAACCATTCCCTTTTTTGTGTTTTAAATCACATTGAGCCAAAATGAGAAACACGGTTTTACTGCAGATTGGAAAAATTGGGGGGGGGCGGGGGGGGGCTGTCCAGGGAAGAAACATAAATTGTTCTAATCATCTTCTGAACTGGGATTGCTCCCATTTCCACCAGCTTCCAGTTCCCGCAGCCCTCGCTAAGCACGCAGTCCCCATGCCTGCCGAGGGCTGCTGCAGAGTGCTTGTCTTGCACTCCTGCCTGCAGCATTTCAGCCTCCAGCCAAGATGGAAAGTGCTGCAGACCCCGGCATTTAACCTTTCAAAGGGCTCCTCTGTCTCAGAGACACGCTGTGCAAATCTCCTCTACTTAATGTGGGTTCTTGGCCTGGCCCTGAAATATTGAGTGGTTATGGCAGAGAAAGAGTCTGTGATGGGTGATCAATTTAAGATGGTAAACAGGCTGTCAAGGACTGTTCCAGGAAATACATTTTTTTTGAGTCATTTTTTATTGGAGAACATGAGGAGGGTAAGTAGAGAAAGCTAACAAGTGTATTCACTTGGAATTAATAACATCTGAGTGAGATACACAGGCTTCCCATTAGCTAGCAGTAGCACAGAGACGTCCTGGAACCGAGATTTTGGGAATGGATGAAGAATAAAAACGCGAGTGATGTATCTGCTGCAGAAAATCAGATTTTCCAAGACAGCATTCACCTGTTCGGCTGGTCACCTCCTTCCAGTTCACTGAGGCACACTCCTGTTTGGGATGGCATTTTATTCTCAGGTCAAACCATTCTGGGCTCGGAGAAGCTAGAGCCTAAGCTGGTTCAAATCAGCAATACCCCCATCACCACCCAAAGCCAGGGGAGTTAAGGCATTTACACCTGCGGAGTCTTCCTCAGGAGATCTGCTGAATGATCTTAGGGAGGGCAGAGAGCTGAGAAAGGGCTGGGCAACAGCAAAGAGTTTCTGACCTCCCGTCCTGACCCTGAAAGTTGCACCTAGTTTAGGAAAAACTAAGTGTTAATTTTGTTTTTCTCTCTTCCTCCCCCACTCCCCCCTTCCTTTTTCCCAGCACCAAGCAAATAGGGATCCACAATGGGCCTCTGAGCCTCCCTCCACATCCCAGGGATGCCTGTAGCTTCCCTCATCCAGTTTTGTGGGACTCAGCCCTTTCCTTAGGGCACAGCCCATCTCCTGGATGCGCTTCCCGGCCAGCCCTCCAGCCACTGGAAAACAGGGTCTCTCCATTGCTTTTAACAGTGCTTTCTGGTTTATTCTGGGTGAGAATTTAGCTTTTTGCCTTCCATGTGAGTTGTGCGGCCCCTGGGTTATGCCTTAGAGCTCCTGGGCCTCTCTGGTCTTGCTATGGATTTGCTTAGGGTGGGCAAGCTGGCAGCACCGCTCCTGTCATGGGCTTTGGCTAAATCCTGAAGACCTAAACCAGCTCCTAATACCCCCCCTATGCTTGTTCTCTTTGTTGCCCATGTTATTTCTTCTCTTTCCTTTTGCTGTGACTCAGTCCGGTGAGCCTGGGTTGAAAGCAGCATCTAACAGCAATGATGGGAGGGGGACAGCACTGCTACCAGTTCACTTGGTCCCAGGGGCGATGATAAAATCGTGCTTGGACCAAAGGCTCCCCAGAGCCCGTTAACCCAGGGATGACTGCAAGTGAGCGTTGCCCTAGGGCTGCAAGCTGACATGGTCTTCATAGGCTCCTCGTTTGTGTATCTGTGCGTGTTGAATAAGTTGAGGATTCATTCAGTAATTGCTACAGTGAAAGCAAGCCAGCAATAATGCGGTGCAATGTTCAGACTTATTTAACTATTTAATATTATCACAGGGAGATTTTCTCTTCTGTTGACCCTTGAACACTCTTGCTCTTATCCTATCATGGTTCTTTACCCAGTCTCTGGATTCTTCTCTTATCTCTAGGTCATGTTTTCCCTTTAGTCCCACACTCCCTCATATGCACCCAAGTGTACTGCCTATCTCCTTCACCCTGACTTTGCTTTGTGCCATCTTCCACACCATCACCTCCACCAGGAACATCATCTCCAAGGTGTGCTGGTAGCTCTTCCATGCAACATCATCACAATGGACCAGCACGCCGTTCCTCACTTCTCTTGCTGGTTTGTGCTGTGTTTCTCCTGCACCTTTCCCCCTCTATTTCCCCTCCTGTGCTCTTGGATGAGGCGAGTGCACAAGCCAACCTCTTTGAACTCTTCGCCACAATTAGGCAGCGACAGAGCTCCAGGGAGAAGGAAGCCCTGGACCTCTTTGGTGAGAGCCAGGGTGCCCATGGGCAGGAGCACAGGAAAAGCTGAGGGAGCCGCAGAGCAGTTCCCGGTCGGAGTGGGGCTGTGAGTGGTGTAACGGGGGGGCTTACTGCATAGGGTCTTGACTGCATAGCGTGCTTTACTCATCCTCCCACTTCCAGGCACTGGTATCTTTGGCTATGAAGTAGCTGTGATAATATTCTATTCTATTCTATTCTATTCTATTCTATTCTATTCTATTCTATTCATGTCATGTCATGTCATGTCATGTCATGTCATGTCATGTCATGTCATGTCATGCTGCCATGCTTATAACTTAAATATACTCCTCTTGGATCAGAGCCTGCTGTCTGCTGGACATGACCCACCCATGGCACCATACTCAGAAGTGCTAAAGAAAGGTAATAACGACATATGTCTTTTTCATCAGTGGATCTTGGAGTGCTCCATGAAAGATGCCCAGACAGTCTCCTCTGTGTGAGGGGAAGCTGAAGCTGATAAGGGTCTTGTCCGAAGTCACCCAGCAAGCTGATAAAAGAGCCAGGATGCAAATCTAGTGATCCGACACTTCAGTGCAATGCTCTGTGTCGTAGGTCTTCAAACAAAATGGGACAAAACACCTCTCCCTCAATTCTCACCTCCCTGGAATAACAAAAATTACTTTGCGGTCCCAGGTCACGTTTCACACATTGCCTGCTGTGACGGTGTGTCTGCATCCACCCTCCCCTCTGGACTGGGACCGGGAGGATTGTTCAAAGCAGCAGAAGAGACTCTTGCACAGACAAAAGCCCCTGGCATGGGTACACGAGGGTTGTTGCAGGTTCAAAACCCACGTGTGAGTTCTGCTGGCACAATCTGGGCAGGAAATTTTACAAAGATGCCAACTTTCCTGTGTAACTTCATCTCTCCCGGCAGTATATGCATGATTCGTTCAGACATATCTTTACCCCATACGTTTTCCCATTCCTTTTCAATTTATTTGAACTACGTTTCTCTCGTCTTTCTTCCAGAGAATGTGCTGTCATTTCACCAGTGCAGAGAAAAAATGTGAATTTTTTAAAACAAAAAATAATCATATTTCAATCTTTTTTGTGAGTATTATGATGACACAAGTCATCATCAACAACCCAGAAGTCGGGAAGATCAGTTACTGCCACAGTCAAGCCCTTTACCTCTTCTTTTTCTGTTTCTTTTTTATATCCTTATTTATTCTTATAAATCCTTCCTTTTACAGCCTTCTTTTCTTTATAAACACACCTTTTGTATACTTTTTGGATCACATTGTGGTTTAGGTACGTATTTCTGCTTTCTTAAGGTCTGAAACTGTGTACAGCCTAATGCTTGGTATGGGGTTACGTCACAGCTGGGGGGTTATTAGCAGCAAATTAAGCAAGGATTAATTCTTCACCCACACATTGCTTGCAGCAATCCAGATCTGCTTATCTGTTTGGTATGATGATCTGGCAAAAAATACCGTGAGCTCTTGGTGTGTCTGTCTGTACAGCTATGCAGCAACGGCAGCAAAATGGCCAGAAAAGATCACGAGAGGTGGCCGAATAGCAAAAGGCTTGCAAGTGGGACATTGGTTTGTACGGTGAAGCCTCAAGAGGTCTAAACAGCGTTAGTCGCTTCAAAGGTATTTTTTTAACAAGAGCGGTAACGAAAGGTGTATAAGCCTTCCATGACAACGTCTCATTTAACTGATGGATGAAGATAGAAAGTTTTGCCACAATAATAATTAGCATGCATTGCCTAATGTTTTTTTTGGAGGTGGATGATGTCTAGGACTTTGCAGGGGAGAGGCGGGGAGAAGAGGGTTTGGAAAAAGAAGTTACAGGTCCCAAATACGTATCTTAGCTTACGCTGCCAGAAAGATGCCAGAGCATCGCCCCTGGGGCCTGTGCGTGGAGCTGGACCCAGAGCACTGAGGTGCAGTGCCCGGTGCTAGCCTTTTGCCTTCTTCTGGCCCAGCCAGCTCCTGCCTCAGTTTCCCCATTTGTAAAACAGTGCTAATTATATGTTTACTCCCTTTGTGAAATGCTTTGAAGCCTACTCATAGTAAATGTCACCTACAGGACAGGTAATGGCTATTAGAATGAAATTATAATCAATTTATATGTGTATATATATAATTTGTATATACATCATAATTAAATTATAATTAAAACTGCTATTAAAATTTAATTTTTGCATGACTTGAGACAACATATACAACAGTTCCCAGTAAGCCAGAAGATCGCAAGTTCTTTTAGTATAGAGCAAAACCACCATTAATTTCAAGCTGGAGTTTTAGTGTAAGCAAACCAACAGAGGAAAGCCTAAATTAAAGACAAGTATCAAGGGATTCCAGGATTGTTAGTATTCTGCTGAGCATTTAAGTTATTTAAGCAGAGGTGCTTTTCAACATTGTTTTGACAAACACATAAAAGTAGGAGTAAGAGAGTTCAGTCTTCTGCATCAAAAGTGAAGATCCAGATCTGGTTTTGTCCATATTTTTGGTCTAAGATCAGCATCCTTAATTCATAACTCAGGCAGATGTGTTGACTTTTTCGAAACTGGCAAAAGGTTTGATTCTTCCTTAATTTAAGTGGCTGTTGGCTGCCAGTCAGAGGAACTTTACTCCTTCCCACTGGTTTGCAGTATAAGAATAATTCAAGCTTTGCATTAATTTGAAAGCTCTCTCCTAAAACTCTAACTTCCAGTAGTTGTTCAATTTAATAAAAAAAATTGAAACGCAAGCCAGGTTGATTTATATGTGATTCAAATTCCCTGGGAGCATGATCTTCAAAAAAGAAAAAGAAACACATTAATATAATGCAACCAATGTCAGATGCAGGACATAGTTCTCTAACTGAAGATGGAGTGAATTGCATTTCCAATTTACCAACACATCAGTCACCTTCGTTTCAGAGGCTCTGTGACATTTAATGAGTTTGTCTTCTTAATCGGGCACTGGACGCATTACAGAATTAGGGTTAGAGCCAGAATTGCATTTAGCTGCTTAATGCCTGATTCCCATTAATTTCGGTGAGAATGAGGTGCAAAAGTACCGCTGTGGGGTCCCTTTGCGTTTAGCTGTGATGGCTTTGTATGTTAGAGGAATGAAGAGCAAAATGCAACCTTTTGCTTACAGTGCTCCCTTCCCTCTCGTTGCATTGCTCCGGCAAATGCACCAAATCCCCCCCAGCAGTGCCCTCGAGTGGGTGACTTCCCTTCAGACCCCTGGGCTCCTCAGCTCCCCACCGAGCCTGTGAAGGGCAGGGATGAGGACCACAGTCAGCATGTAACAGATTGTGGGACTCCCTTTCCAAGGTCACCATCTAAACGTCCCCTTCTTCATCCTCCCTAGCCAGACCATACCAAGACGTTCCTCCAGCTTGCAAGCCTGGGATTTGTGCAGAAATTGGGCACAGTGAATGGGAGAGGATGATCATGCTCTGGTCTTGCTTTGACATGAGCAGTCTGTAGTTTGGACCATGGACCACCCAGGCCCCAGGGCTGAGCCGGTCCCTTCCATTGGATGTTACCTAAAGGATCTGGGCAGCAGGCACAGCGCACAGGAAGCCTTCTCCAACAGCAGGCAGCAGAGCGAGCTCAGCTGGACTTGGCTGCAGCTCTCGGGAGCTATTTGTAACACACTTGGCTTGTTTAGAAAGATGCCCTCAGCTTGCCTGCCTTCAAAAGCCTCTCATTTTGCGTACAAGTGGTGCTGTGAAATCACACCAGTTCTCCTGAATTCTCGATGATGGCAACATGGTTCCCACAGTCACAGCCCAAGCGCTACTCCTACCTCAGGAGAAACTCTTGACGTGTTTATCTCTTTGTGCTGAGACAGCTATCAACATGGCCCTGCTGTACAGCTACGTGATTAGATAAATTACTGTTTTGTGGAAAATACACCTGGCGCACACTTCTAGCTCAATATCTAGAGGAAAACTAAGGCTTTATTTAGGTTATATCTGCTGCGAGGAGATAAAATGCTCCATGCACTTCTTGCTTAGACATGAAAGCTTTGCCACCATCTGTAGTTTATGACTACTCTGTTGTGGTTGAAGATATGTTAGAGCCCCAAATCAAAACTGGAACTCTCCTTTGTTGGATGCAGCAGAGGAGACAGGCTCTGCCACCCAGTCCCAACAGATCTAAATAAGCAAGAAAGTCATCAGGAGAAAGGGAGGACCTGAGGCAGAGCTTGACTACTGCAGAGGTCCTTAGTGCATACTGACCTAACTCAGTGGTAATTAAGAAACCGGGTATTTGAGAGGAAGCTTAGTCTAAGGGACTTCATCCTCCTGGAGAAACTGGCTGCTCATGGCTTGGATGGGCGTACTCTTCCCTGGGTAGGAAACTGGCTGGATGGCCGGGCCCAAAGAGTTGTGGTGAATGGAGTTAAATCCAGTTGGCAGCCGGTCACAAGTGGTGTTCCCCAGGGCTCAGTATTGGGGCCAGTTCTGTTTAATATCTTTATCAATGATCTGGATGAGGGGATTGAGTGCACCCTCAGTAAGTTTGCAGATGATACCAAATTGGGAGGGAGTGTTGATCTGCTGGAGGGCAGGCAGGCGCTACAGCGGGACCTGGACAGGCTGGATCGATGGGCTGAGGCCAATTGTATGAGGCTCAACAAGGCCAAGTGCCGGGTCCTGCACTTGGGACACAACAACCCCAGGCAACACTACAGGCTTGGGGGGGAGTGGCTGGAAAGCTGCCCGGCAGAAAAGGACCTGGGGGTGTTGGTCGGCAGCCGGCTGAATATGAGCCAGCAGTGTGCCCAGGTGGCCAAGAAGGCCAACGGCATCCTGGCCTGTATCAGAAATAGTGTGGCCAGCAGGAGTAGGGAAGTGATCGTCCCCCTGTACTCAGCACTGGTGAGGCTGCACCTCGAGTACTGTGTTCAGTTTTGGGCCCCTTGCTACAAGAAAGACATTGAGGTGCTGGAGCGTGTCCAGAGAAGGGCAACAAAGCTGGTGAAGGGTCTAGAGCACAAGTCCTATGAGGGGCGGCTGAGGGAACTGGGGTTGTTTAGCCTGGAGAAAAGGGGGCTGAGGGGAGACCTTATCGCTCTCTGCAACTACCTGAAAGGAGGATGTAGCAAGGTAGGGGTCGGTCTCTTCACCCAAGTAACAAGCGATAGGACAAGAGCAAATGGCCTCAAGTTGCGCCAGGGGAGGTTTAGATTGGATATTAGGAAAAATTTCTTCACTGAAAGGGTTTTCAGGCACTGGAACAGGCTGCCCAGGGAAGTGGTTAGGGCACCATCCCCAGAGGTATTTAAAAGATGTGTAGATGTGGCGCTTAAGGACATGGTTCAGTGGTGGACTTGGCAGTGCTAGGTTAACAGTTGGACTCGATGATCTTAAAGGTCTTTTCCAACCTAAACGATTCTATGATTCTATGACTTGCCGAAGGTCACACAGGGAACCTAGGATACAGTTAGGAACTGAAAGAAAATGCCAAATTGTTGGTCAGTGCCTGGACCGCAAGGAAATTTTCTGATAATGTTCTTTATTGTGCTTTTAGAACAATTGCACTGTGGCCCAAGAAAGACAGGCAGAGGGCTCAATCTGGTATAACTCAACTCCTGCCAGTTTTGCTCTGTGAGAATTTACCCTTTAGGACCTATAGGCTTCCTTCTTTCTCTTATCTCTGTGGGTATCTTGGCAGCCATTAAGCCTGAGTAAGTGTTTCCAAGCTGTAATTTCTAGAAATATAGGTAGTTATTTTTGTCTTGAGTTGCATTTGTCAGCAACAGGTGCTGTTGGAGAGTTTTACAATGGCTCAGGAATGGGGGAGATGGCACGGAGACTCCTGGGAGATCTGAAGGGCCTCTGGGTTGAGAGAGGAGTTTTTGAAGAAGGAGAAGAGAAGACTTTCTCCATAGGGAACGAGTGTGATCAGGCAGGA
The DNA here is from genome assembly GCA_009819775.1 of Phoenicopterus ruber ruber. Taxonomy (NCBI): domain Eukaryota; kingdom Metazoa; phylum Chordata; class Aves; order Phoenicopteriformes; family Phoenicopteridae; genus Phoenicopterus; species Phoenicopterus ruber. Next base: position 10,428,709 of record CM020219.1, read on the forward strand.
GCCATACTGCAGCAAGAGACTGTGGGTAACAACCATTAATAAAGGCGCTTCATTCTGTTGAAACGTGGTTTATTTTGCTGAAACCCAGTCAGTAGGAAACATCACTTTGGATCTGAGTTTCTCATTCTCCTGTAGAACTCCGAGTCAGCCCTTCACAGTGCCACTAGGTTAGTCAAGATGAGTGCTTTCACGGCTCCTGGATACATCAGGTGTACCTTTAAAATGGAGAGAGGTTTTGCAAGAACTAGGAGAAATCAAGATTTAGCATGTGAGATAAAGGTGGAAGCTGCTTTAATTATAGATTCAGTGCACATTGCATTAAGGATTACTCAATAATGAGATGACCACTCAGTCCCCACATAACCTCATTAAAGACTGATAGACTTGTCTTTTAAACATTTGCTCTTCACTGTGCCAGATCTTAAATGGTTCTCTGCCGGTACTGCAGCTGTACCTATTCAGCAGCCCTCGCTTTTTTTAGGTTATTGAAGATGCATAAAAAAATGAATCTGCAATGCTTCAAATCTGGAATCTTAAATGCTGACTGCTTAGCCTCTCAGAGGACCTGTGGAGCAGCTGCCGGACTTCTAAAGGTTAAATTCTGCAACCAAATTCCATTATGTTTTTAGCAACATCATCCGAGTCTGGCTGGCTCGGTTACCGGCCTGATGAGTGCTGCATTGGCAGCCCTGCATGGCCAAAGGTTTGGATTGTGCCTGTCTGCATTTCAGTTCGCAATTGCTCTCCCTGCATCTCCCAAGATCTACAGAATCTTTCCTGGTGGTTGTGAAAGGACCACGGGGGATGCGAACCCACCAGGACACTAGCAAAAACTCCAAGGGGGTGGAGGAAAAGTGTTTGACCCACCACCAAACAATATCTGAGTGTTTCTGGCAAACCCTCACCTATCTTGAAATGAGCTTAGCTGGTTTCTTACAGGAGGAAATAAGGCTTATGCATCTAAGACTGCATTTGGAGTTGATGCCACCTTTTCCATAGATTACTCCTGTGACTTCAGAGAAGTAATTTATCTTTTCCTTGCCCCATTCTCACATAAAATACAAATAACAAAATTTGCCTATGATTTTTCTCCATCCACAGTTGAGTTAAGTCAAGAGCATCTGAACTGGAGTCAATGGATTTGCAAGAATGTAAGAAGGTGAAATAAACAGTGATCAGTTACACGTCTGCTTAGAGTTAAGGTGTCCCTGGCTGTGTTTACACCTCACTGCACGATGTGTATATAATACTTGGCAGACTATGTCATGATCTCATCTGGAGTCATTAGATGATCCTATCCTATAATTAATAAACATCCCCACATTCACTGTTGTCTAAATATGACATGTAAAACTTTTAACAGCAGAGAGTTTTTCATTTGATAGTCTCAAAACGATCTCAGAACAATACTCTGATTTCTACTTTAAAAATCTGTGCTTTTCACTGGTCTCATGGAAAGAAAACAGCCCTCCCCCTTGTCTCTCAGCCTAGAGAATGAAGGGGAAAAAAAGCATTTATATGTCTTTGCATTCCTGCCAAAGTGATTATCAAAGTCGTTAACATTTACAGCATTTTGAAGTGAATCACCAGCCTACATCTCATCTGAACATCTATTTTTTCCCCATAATCTGCTTTTAGAGGAGCTTTTAACTGCATCAGACTTTTCTTTCCCATTAAAATGCTGTCTGGGTGATTGGAAAATAGAATAGCCGGTCCTCGTTGCTTAGTTTCCATAGTGAATGTCTGGAGCAAAGGTCTGTGGGATTATTCAATTACTGCAATAATGGCCTTTGACCTGGTAAAAACAATCCAAAAGACAGAATTCATCTATTGGATTATTTTTAACATTAATCATATTTTGTTTAGAAATCACAGTAGAACAGCTAGGGTTCAAGACAGACTGCAAACTATTTGTGTGTACTTTATTGAGGTGGCTTAAATTTTTATGTACATAGTTACACAAATGATGTCCTTAGGGATTTCGCCCCCCCCCCATTTATATACTTTGCTAAATGTGCTTCAAACTGCAAAGCCTCCCCTCTCAGCAGCACATTACTAGCACTAAATACAACAACCGGTGTGATCTGAGCACTCTGTGTAGATATTAAATTGCAGATGAACAAATGTTCTTGATCCTGAAACTGCAGAAGTGAGGGAAAGCAAGAACACCTTTCGCTCGAGGCTGAACTGTTTGTTTCCATGGATTAAATGAGGAGCGAACAGACTCAAACGACTGTCCCCGCTTAACATTGCCCCATGTCCACAAGCCATAACCTTCCCCATGACTCTACTTCTTGCAAGACATGACTTCAGAAAAGAGTGAATTGCCTCTCAGGCAGGACTTGTCCCTGGACAAACTCCAGGGAAAGATTCCTGGGATCACCAACACGTGCGTCATCTAGACGCGCTCCCCTGATGTCCCCCAAGCTGCCAACTGCAGCTGGGGGCAGGCAGTGCTGCAGCAGAGCCCTGCCACCGCTCCCAACATACAGCGCTTACCGACTCACAGCCCAGGTCCTCCCAGGGAAGGAGGAAAGATACAGGGCTAGCAAACGAGGTCTGTGGGGCTGTAAATCACGATAAGGTTTTAAGTTCAAGTACCAGTTGAAAAACACTCACTGTTCTTGCAAACCAATATAGGATCAGATGCCCTCGCTGAAATTTCTGGAGGTTTTTGTTGGCATGGTGCTACACCCACAGCAAGGACACACTAAGGACACTGGCAAAACAAATAAATGTCTGAAAAAGGAATTCACACAGCAGTAACGCTGGCAACACACAGCTTCCCACCCAGCCGCTTCAGAAACTACAAAACACATCTGCTTGGAAGCCTGGTGACTGCAAGGAAGATGCACACCTGATCAGAAGCACAGTGGCCTGCTTTCCACTCCTTCATCCTACTGTGGGAAGAAGTAGATTTATGCTTTGGCATCGGAGGCAGTGGTACCATGGGCACCAAACTCTCCATACGGGCCCTCGTGAGGAAACAACCACCTGGCTGCTCACAGCAGGTTTGCTAGATGCTCAACGGACTTGCTTGGTACATCTTGGTGGTGGTATAACCGTGTGGTGTGTTGGTTACTGAAAAGAGAGTGGTTCCGCTGGGCTGATTGAGACGAAGGGATGGGAGCATCCTTCCCCCCGGTGAGACCTCCCTCGTGCCACATTTGCTCATCCAGCAACCTCCGCTGGCCAAACGCCGGCTGCGCCTGCTGCTCCCACACCCCTGTGACCAGCAGGACTCTGCATGCGCAGATGTGGAAGTTTCTTTTGTGTTGTCTCATGCCAACATACTAATTTCCAGTGAAAACCTCCCCATCAGGAGTATATTTGAGGGAGACATGTTTACTCTCAGACACACAGTAAAACAAAACTTTCGCTGGTACAAAGGGGTAGAGGTCTGCCCTGGAGATCCTGAAATACTAGGTGAGACAAATCCTGCAAATGGCCTACTACAGATCAATCGTTACGCTGCAATGTTGTGAGTATGTGGCTGTGCCCTTACACTGGGGCCAAGTAAAGTCCAAAGGGATTTTAGATGCTCAGTCTGTCCTGGCTCTGCCCCAGCACTGGATGACTTTCAAAAGTCCCTTTCAGCCCTTATTTTCAATGATGCTGTGATAAAATTTGACAGAATGCGGAAAAAGTATAACTTTTTTCCCCCTGAATGAGAATGAGTAACTTCTTAACAGAGGCATACCCAATAAATCATCAGTGCTTACCCCGACGGCAGGATATATGGCACCCTGTGACGGGTCAGTTATAAATGGCCCAGCAGAAGAATCTGTTTTACGTGGGGTGAAATCAGAAATAATTCAGTCAGAGCGGGTGACATGGCTTTGCTGAGGGGGAAAATCAAATGCTAGAAACGTGCTGGCTGACAGAGGGCTGTGGCCTGGCGGGGGCTGTAGGAGACTGAATGCAAAGCCGTTCCTAAAAGGCCAGTTCTTCCCTGAGAGCCCTCCAGGTCCCTCCCAGCTCGCTGGCAGCTTCACTGCTGCCTCCTGCTTGGCAGGAATGTGTGTGTGCACACGCACGTGTGTTTCTGTGAGTGTGGCCAAGATGCACGTAAGGCAGCCTCCAGTGGTGTTGCCCTGGTTTATCAGTTAGCCTCACCGCTGATAAGGCTTGGTGCTGAGAGCAGGGAGAGCGTGCTGGTGGTGCTCGACAGCATCCCTCCAGGCAGCAGCACGCTGCAAGAGGACTTTCCTGCACCAAGGTTTTGCAGTATCAGCGGTTATGGCAGGCGAGGAGTGAGTAGGGACCCACCACACAGGCGGCCATTGCTGCAAGGAGTATCACAGGCATATCTGCTGCCCGAGAGCTCGCAGCACACGGGAGGTGCGAGAGCAAGGTGCAGCCCAGCTTGTGGCAATCTCAAGCAGGCAGCGGGGGAAGATTCACATGATCCAAGGGGATAGATGCACAGAGGGCAGCTTTGCAAAAGGTGTTTGTGCTTTACCGTCTCAAAACATAATAGGATGGAAAAAGCAAAGCGAATAAACTGGAAACCCACCGCAGAGCACTGCAGGCATAAGCTCCAGGGCAGAAAGGGTGAAAACAAGCCTGCAACATCATGTCCCTGCCTGAGGAAACGCCCCGCAGGCTTACGTGGTGCAAGGAGTGAGAAAAGCAGCCGATGCGCAGCGCCAGCGGTGGCTGGTACAAACGGAGTGCTGCCAGATCCCAGGTTGAGCATCCCTGGGATAAGCCCCTTGCTCAGCTGGGGATGGTCTTCAAAAACCTGCCCCTATACAAGGGTTGTGTTGGGCGGTGCAAACCAGGACTGTGCCCCAACCCATGGGGTGCAGGCAACACCAACAAATGGGGTCTACCAGCCCCCCCAAAAAACGTTGAGCCCCAGGACAGCAGCCACCCGTAGGCTGCTTTCCAAACCTAGCACTGAAAATCAGTCTTCTGTCCCCAGATTGACACAGGTAAAACTCTTTATCTTGGACTGGGAATTTCCAGTGCCCTGTCTTGGAGCAACGACTTTGCAGCGCCTCTGCCCAATTACCCAGCACCACACCCAGCGCTTGTGGCCATCCTGCTCGAAGCGGTATGCAGGTAGCTGGAAAGAAATCAATGACTTCAAAACGGGAGATGTACAGACAGATTATAAAAAAGCCAAGCAAGCACGCACTAGCACAAGCTTCTGTAAAAGCGGTGAGACCTAATATATCTCGCTGTGTAAGTGCTGCTTTTGATAGGGCTCTAATTGGGAATTTTTATTCAGCGTTGACTCGCTTTTATCAAGTCCTTGTCTGCACGAGGTTCTTCTAGGCACGGTAAAATGAGATTCATATTGCCACATTTATGCTCCTCCAGGCATTTTCACTTCGCTTTTCCCCTCTGCAGATGAAAAGCAACGTAGTAATAAGCGGCATTTCTGTAGAATACGCTGCCTCCAGACACAAACTGCATTCACAATTACTTCTCCCTATGGGGAAAATAAGGCGACTGAAGACGTAATGATAACAGCACCTTACCTTCACTAGGCTGCTTTGATCCTGGAGGATCTCACAGAGTTCCAGAAAATCTGATCCTGAAGCAATAAATCATGTGAACCGGGCCCAGCATTTCCAGGATTATTTTTTTAAATACAAACAACGATCATACATGGACAAAGCCCAAGAAGTTCTGACTGTCACATGTCTCCCATGACAGCTTTGCATAAAAAGGGTGAGAGAGTATAAAAATACCCATGGATTACCATACACCCAACATTCTGGATTTTCCTTAAAATCGGAGTCCCTTACTTGCATTTCCTAAATCATGGCAATCTGCTGCTGACTAGCAAGAGATGTGCAGGCAGAGAGCGTGGCCATTACATGGGTGCAGTTGTGATTCAGGCAGAGTAAGTGGGGCTGATCATAGCCCAGAGAACTGGAACGAAACCATTTCGTTTCCTCTGTGGCTGCAGGGACTGGAGTTACACCCATCTAGCTGTGGGGAGACCTGGGTGCCCATCTCTGCTCCTGGAGAACCCTTATCCCAAGTATCCTATAGCCTGGAGGTTAAGGAATTACCCTGCTACAGAGATGTTTGCCTCATACCATGTGGAGAAGAGCTTTGGGTATGTGTCTTCTAGATCTATAAATACGAGCTCTCTGAGAGCAGCCGGAGCCCCATCCCTCTAACTTCTTGTTTTCAGGGCACAGGCAGTCCTGCACAAACCCAGAAAGAAATGTATGTGGCAAGAGCTGAATGTCAGTGGCATTACACTTTTGAATGTAAAAGAGTCTCAATTTCCTTTATTAATCTAGCTTAAAGACAGGTGATATCAAACAGGTGCTTTGCAGTCAAACAACACAACCTTAGTGCCTGCGATATTCCCATGGCAGTAGTTTTAGCTGTAGTAATTCAGGAAACATCTTAGCCTGAACTACCCGCAGCCCTTACCACGACACTGACCATATCTAGCATTTTTAAGAGCGAGCTGTAAAGCACAGTAGGGTGATTTAAGAAAAATGTTAGGGGTTCTGGCTCTCCTTATGTAATAAAATAAATACATTGAGCCTGTGTGTGAACAATATGCTTCACGCCCAATGGGAGCTTCTGACCACCGACTGACTCACAAAAGGACGTGCTAGCAGAGATGCAGGGACTCTGCATAGAAATTCTGCCATCGGCAGAGCCGCAGGCCCTGGGAGCTTTCTTTGCTCTCACACTGTGCTGGTGGAAAATCTTACTTCCAGTGTCTAGCTCTCAGCCAGATTTCTTTTCGACTTGGTTTTAAACAGCCTCACTAGACCATTCCTTAGCTGGCTTCGGTTGGGGCAGCTTGGCTTCCTGAGCCACCCGGCTCAGGGATGGAAACTGAAGTGAGAAGGGAAAAGCAAAAAGTAAGGCAGGATGGTTTTGCTTATCAGCTGCAAGTGGATGGTTTCACAGGCCTGACTAGGAAAGTCTTCCCAAAATCTGCTTTCATAAGCTCTCCAATCTGCCCTCCGCTGGCTGGCTCACAGATACTTTGCTGGCTCGGAAATGAGCTGTTATAAGTGAGACTCCTGTAAATCAGATGACTCTGTAGTCATTTGATGCTTATATTCAGTGTGCTGAGTCATAAGGATGGGGGTTACATCATGTCAAGTTAACCATGCAAAACGAATTACAGATGAAACAGCCAGCACTGGGCTGTGCACTGGGAAGGTGCGTTCATGCTGCACGAGTGGCCCTGAGCTGTGGGAGCTGGGCGGCCATGGTCCTGCCCTTACCCCATCCACGCCTCACCATTGATGGGGCTTTGCCCCCAACCTTGCTCCTGGCACAACTCTTCTTCCTCTGGTGGGAGTATCTCCTGCGAACGCTACCTATGACAGACTGCTACGAGGCCCCAGATAGTGGCTGGTCACACACCCAGGTCAGCGCAGGGTCGGACAGGGCGTCCCAGCATGGACTTACACAGAGAACGCTGTATTTTTCTTTAAAACAAAACAGCCAAATTATGTTTTTTTCCAATGCAGTGTTCCCTCTTAACAGCCTGTCCCGACCTCGCCTGCTGGCTGTACTCTTCCCTCCTTGAACTATGGCTTCATCCCTGTGGTCCCTCCTTTCCTCCACCTTCTTGCTCCCCAAATCGTCCCAGCCCTGTGCCCTCAGTCTCCTTGTCTTCATGCCCATGTGCTGACTATTACTGTGTGATAAATGCTAAGCAACCTTTAGACTTCCTAAAGATACAATCTTCATTCAAGAGCTTAATGCAGTAGCGAAGTCACGGCACCCTCTCTCAGCAACCCCTTTGGATAATTACAGTCGCTGTTAAATACCGCCCTGTGCTGCAGTTGGATGTACCCACTTCTCGTATCGAGCTGTGGGATCTCTTTGTGCCTTTGGCTGCTCAGAGTTCACGACAAAACCACGTAGGCAAGCAGAGTGTCAACCAGCCATATTATCACCTTCATTTTCCATAGGGGTGGGGCAGCTTAGAAAAAAGAGCGTTTCACTCCATTTGTGTTAGTCTTGCACTGTAAAATCACTCAAAACCTGCAAGCTGAAGCCTGGACAAAAGTCTTGTAACCTCACCGAAAAGCGGTGTTATGATAATGTTATTCTGATATTCCCCAGTCAAGTATTTTGCAAGTTGCCTCTGACAGGACACTCTCAACTTTCAGTTTTTTCCTTCCAATTGCAGAAGGCAAAGAAACCTCAGCGCATTTGCAGCAGGGGAAAAATGATGACTTGGATGGTTTAGCAGTCAAGCCACTCACCTAGAAGAAGGGGCATTCTGCTCCAGAAAACCATTTCCTTTTTTTATCTGCTAAATATTTAATGCAAAATGCACAACAAGGTTTGGCAGCCACCTGCATATCCTGACCACTAAGTCGCAGTCATATTTGCAGTGGTGCTCTCTCTAAGTTCTTTGCTTGCACAGCAGACCCCTTTTCAGCAAGAGTGATGGGAAGTCTGGACTAACTGGTTAGCAAGCACGGATTTGAATCCCCTCACTCACCAACCCTGGCTCCCCCACTTCTTGGACCAAAGATCCAGCCTCTGTGCAATCACTGAAAAGGAAGAATGGGAATTCACTCAGAAGAAAAGCAGCAGCTTTGATGAGGTCTGCGAAAGGTGGTGTGTCTACACCTGCCTTCAGGAGAGGGTCCTGGCTGGTGGATCCCAGCAGCGTCCAGGTGTCTCCTTGCAATCCTGAAAAGGATGCTGGTCCCATAGAGGGACAAGCTTTCAGGTATACCCCGTGCTGGATGGTAATACCCCTGTGCCAATGTCAGCCACTGACAATCAGCGTGAGGAAACCAATGTGTTTAATGGGCCACTGCAGGTGGAAACCAGGAGAAGGGCGGAGGCCAGGTGGCCAGCAGACCCTCGCCAGCAGCTGGAGAGGGCTCTGCTCAAGCACACAGTTACAGTCTCTGCTCAGAAGGCGTAATGCTGTGCTGGGCATGGGGCAGAGATGCCCTCACTTTCCATAGAGTAGGAGCGGGTTATTTCTTAGGGAGTCCCATTACCTCTGAGGGTACAGGAGTGACCTTCCCTCTCCCCGACTGCTTATCCCTGCTGCAGCCATATCCATATTTCAGTTATGTGACCACTTTTGTGTTTGGGTTCATCTTTTTGTTCACAAGCAGAGTATTTTTGTAGGGAGATCGGTACAAGTGCATCACGCATTTGATTTTTGTCCCTATTCTCTGGAAAACAGCGCAGCCTGCCCGCAGGGTCAGGCCAACCGAGGAGGAGGAAAGCCATCTCCACGAGCCCTCCCGGCTGGCTTGTGGACGGAGGCGGTGCTGTACTCGGCGATGGCTCCTGTTACCAGCAGTGCAGGAAGCGGTCCCAAACTTTTACACAGGCAACGAGCAGCGGCTGCGGCTCATGGTGTGTCCATGTGCACTGGCAGCACGGCCATCCCTCCTCGTGTGCTTGGCTGAAGCCGTAAATCCCTTGCGGCAGCAGCTGAGTCACTCTCACGCTTTTCCTTTGCAGAGGTACGGCACGTATGAAAAAAGTAAATAGCAGCAGCCCTGCTGAAAGGCTCCTGTCTTTCTGGGGACCAGGTTGAAACCCCACCAGGCAGCAGGATCACCTTTTCTGTGTCTCTCCCTCCTCTGAGCTTGCTCTCCCTGCTCTCCTCTGTGAGCAAAGGGGCAAAAATCCCACAGCCATGGCCAGTGCCCATCCTGGTGGGAGAGGGGATGCCTAGGCTTGGAGGGGCACAGCTCTCACTGCCAGGGAGAGGTGCGAGAGCGGAATAAGGGCTGCATGAAACCTCCTTCAGGGCTTCAGGCTTCGGCCTCTGTGCTTTTAAGCACAAAGAAAAATGCTCTCCCCTCATCCCTGGGAGAGCCCCTGGGGTGGGAAGGGTTTTGCAAACACACAAGATGTGGTGGCCCCACCCAGAGAGATCAGTGGATGTCGGCCCCAGAGCTGACCTGAGGCTGGTCTACAGCACAAGCGAGCAGAAAGGTGAAATCCCTTGCGCACAGGGAGCAGCCACTGCTCATCGCTGCAGACCAGTCCCTGGCCTCCGGGAAGCCGAGCGCACGCTGTGCTCTGAATATCCGATCCCATGTGAGTCACGGCTCTCCCTGCTGCGATAGTGCCTGGTGAGCTCAACAGCAACAGCTCAGTCAGATGCTACAGAGGTTGCAACACCGAAACGTTCCTGCAGCAGCTCTCTGCTATCTGGGTCTAATAACAGCCCCAGGCACTGTCCCTCCTCTCTCCCCAAGCAGAGCTACTGTGCAATGTGAAAGTGCTCAGGTTTTTGGAGTAGAACATCAAGCGCAACTTGATCTCCCGAGGATAAGTAATTACAACGTTGTCTGCTGGTGCCTGTGGGGACCAGCAATGCATTTCTTGGCAGCACTCACATGTTGTTCAAGGCAGATTTCCTGCATAGATCCAGGCGCTGGCTGTCAGCCACAAGTAGGATGGAGGATGAATGCGCCTGCTCAGGAAATGATAAAGGAACCGAGCGAATGCTTTTGTTTATGAAGCAGCGTCATTTGGAGAGCCGTGAGACCCCCTTCCAGAGGCAGAGGCAACGCAAAGCGTGGAAATCACGAGCAGCTCCTAACCTCATGCCACATTCTGGGTCTCGTTGGGTGAGTGTCGTGCATGACCCCGCAGCTGCCACAGTGGTAGCAGCATCCCAGAGCTGGCCGTGGGACAGAGCAGCCCCCTGCTCTTCTGCCACTCCCACCTCTGCTGGGAGGGTCCCGGCCAGCCTGGCCACCGGTGGGGATTCGGTATCAGCACCATGAGCCACCCCGATGGAGTCACGGAGGGACACCACTGCTGTAGCGTTGTGTGTTCAGTGATCCCCAGTGGGAAGGACTGACCCCAGGTCTGTATTGGTTGAGGTTCCAATGCTGAGACCTCTTGTCACCTCAGTGCAGGAATCCTGAGCAGGAACGAGTTTTCGTCCCGATACCTTAACCGTTAGACAGTTTTATCCTACATTAGCACTTGCCCTGGAAGCCATTGTGTGAAGCTGTAACAAAGATTTACTTGAGGTGTTCAGATATTCTATAATCCTCAGTTACAGAGGAGGCTTCTGATGACTCAGATGTTAACTTTCACCAGCTTTTTGTTCATTAGTGCACTTTTCTTCTGGCTTACTGGGTGCTTCTTGCCACCTGATAGGCACGGCCTGAGTGGCGAAGTGCACACACAGCCAAAACCATCAGCCTTCCCTGCATATCCCTGAGGAATTACCGCGGGCTGCACAAACTGTGCATGCAGGGAGCCAGCACAAGAGCGTGGCAGTCAGCTAACATCACAAGGGCCTTAAGTCATTGTCGTCTCCTGAGCGGTCCCTTTGGGAATCCGACCAATGGGGAAGGGAGATGGCCACAAGGATGGTGACCCGCTTGTTATGAACTCATCTCTGTAAAAGTAAAAGGCTTTTCTTTACAAAGCCAACCTTGGGAAATCAGGGAATGATCTTGGCATGGGATGAAACTGAAAGAAAGAGAGAGCAGATGCAACAAAGGCGAATGGAGTGGCAAGCATTAACACAGTGCTACATAAATCTGCAGTAGATAGAGAAGACCTATTAGCAAGGATGGACTGGATGGATTTCAGCACTGGGGAGACCCTGGGGTTAAAGGCCTTTCTCATGTGGAAGATTACTTTGCAGAGATGAGTCCTGGATGAGCTTTACAAATCAGGCATCCTCCAAGCCTGCAAGCTCTGGAGCAGGGCCTCTGGCAACACACAGAAAGAGGTGCCCACCAGCCAAAGCATTTTCCCAGACGTGCAAGAGCTCAGTTCAAACACTTTCCCTGCTGGGCCGAAGGATATTTTCATGTAGGGCACAGTGCCTCTTTTCTACTGCAGCAGTTCTCCATGGTGTAGCCAATGCTTACAAAGGCTCTTGCACAGCGAGAGGTCACCTTCAGACGCCCTTCTCCGGGAAGTGGAGGGAATTGTTCTTCAGCTTCTCGCCTACCAGAAGAGTCCTCCAAACACTGAGCTATTGTATGCAAAGGGAGACAGCCATGGCTCCAGCTGTGTTTTGTGACAAAAGGGTGGCTTGGACATGATCACTAGGAAAGAGTCCATGGTTACAAATCCAAAGTGTGAGCAGGTACCTCTACAGCTCAGAGCTAGGTGTCTATATCTATTTGCAGGTCCCTGCTACTCTCCTTGCCGTTTTCTGCAAGCTCACTTAGGTGATTGCTCCTTGTTGGCTTGGTGAATCTCACTTGTCCAGCTCTCCCAGGGCTCTGCACAGGACTCAAATCAGAGCTGGACAGGGAAATACATGAGGTAAAGCCCTGAATACTCAACCTTGCAGCGTAGATGTGGCGCTAAGGGACATGATTTAGTGGTGGACTTGGTAGTGATAGGTTAACGGTTGGGCTCAATGATCTTGGAGGTCTCTTCCAACCAAAACGATTCTATGATCTAAGTCCTCTCACAAGTCCTACCTCTATATCTATCTAGGTAATGCATATCACCCCCGGTAGTTAATAGATCATTACTTTTTTGGCTGGTTAATGGAGGAATACTGATCTGACCACTGTGGAAGAAGAGGTCTTTCTACACTGATATTTTCACTTCAGCTGGGAAGAGGAGATTGGGAAACAGAGCTACAGAAAACTAACAGGTTTTACGATAACCAATGGGCATTTTTCCAGGCTCGCAGTACCTCTTCATAGCCCAAGAAAGATAACAATGAAAAATGTGTCCTTGTGAAAGGGAAGAAATTTCTGTAACTGATTTTCTGACTGAAATGGCTGAGACAGAAGGAGAAAAATGAACTATCCTCATAACTGGACAAGTCAGAGTATGCAGGTAGTTTCTTATAAAATGAAAGCTGTGATATAGTTGAGGTGTTGATATATTTCACTGAGAAACATTCAGATATATTTCAATGAACCTTTCAAAGTTTTTTTAATAGAACACTAACCAAAAGAGTCTTTCTGGGTAAAACATTGAGACATTACATTTGATTGTCTCAAAAAAGAGGCCTGAAAGTAAATATATTTTACTAGGAATATCTATACTGCACTTTGCATTACTATAGTTTGATGACGGTGCAGGAGACTAAACCATGGCCTAAGTCTTTTCCATGGTTTAGAGCAGTGAAATCTCTTCTGCCCAAGCCTTGATCTCTGCCTAAAGGCTTATCAGGAGGAGGCTAAAACAGAAAGCAGAGAGAGGACTCTTGTAAAAGGCCCGAAGAGCAATAGTAGAAATTCTCCAAAAAAAACCGTTGAGGCACAGAGGGCCCAGTTACATCAGCAGCAAAAGCCGATGTCTTACAAATAATAACCATGGAGGGGTCAGTCTCTACAGGTCTTGCCCAGTCCTCTGTCAGCCTGAGTCAGATGCTGAACTATATTGAAAAGTCCAGTGTCTAAATGGCTTGAAACAGCTGGTCAGTGGCACTTGGCCTAAGGAATGGCTGAGTGAGGACATCAAAGACTGACCCTACAGAGTCTCACGGGACACTGCGCCGTTTTCCTCCTCCTTTGCGCCATGGATGTGCCAATACATATTCACATGCATGCACCAAATACATACACAGAAAAAAAACCCAACAAAATAACAAGATCCTTGAAAATCAGGACCCATATTCTAGAGTCTTCACTCAGTCCAGCAAAGTGGTGTGGCCCCAAGTAACTAAGGCTGAAAAGATCTCAGGCTAGAGAAAAAAAAACCAGTGTAAACAGCTGGCCCAAATTTTCTTAGAACAATTCCATTTTCATGCATCTGGGCTGCGCAGGCCAAAGGCCAGTGCACCTGCGTTCCTTCGGCATCAGAGGGGCTGCAGCAGAATCCATGTAGTGTCTCACATGTTAGCTTTGGATACGGCATGTGCACAGCTCCAGCAGCTGAACAAATCACGGGTGTATTTAAAAAGGAGGGATCGGGCAGGAAGGGTGAAGTTGAGAAGGTCTTTTTTTATTCAGACAAAATATTTTAATGTTTTGTATCTGTTTTTGCCATGCACAATTACTAAGCTTTGCCTGCCTGTAGGAACAGTTTCAGGCAACTTCTAAACTTGCTTCTAAGTTCTCCGTCTCTTCTTGCAGTACTGGTTAAAGCAGCAAGACTACAGGATGGCAGAAATGAATGACAACCAATTTGGCTCCAGGAACTTTGTTGCCTTGCTTTCACATTGCATTTGTGCCAGAAGAGGGTTTGTACATCTGAGATGATAGCAGCTCCCTAACAGCTTTTTACCTCGGGAAGTGACTCGCTGGATGTTACCAGCAGAGGAGATTGTATAAGCCAGCAGATCCCAAATCACAGAAGTCAGGTGGGTGAAGTCGCTGGAACTTATCCATGCCATGTAGACTAAACACCTGATCGTCTAGAAAGTTAAGTAAAACATCTTACATAAAAAGCACAGAGGACAGATATAACTAATAAGACAATAGGTAATTCAGGAGAATTTGCAGGATCTTGCGGGATCTCAAATAAGCTGAACTGGCCAGACCATAAATCTAAGCAGAAGATATCTAGCAAATAAGAATGGGCGCACTTAACGGGGGGAGAAGCTGGGGAGGGACTAGCTGGACCTTCTGTTGGACATGGCAGCATGAACATGTTTCCCAGGACATGCAGGTCCTCGCTGGCCCCAATAGACCTCAGTAGAAAAATCTCATGGCACCCATTTTCCATATTTACCCATGCAGTGGCAGCACTATCTGACCAGTAATCAGCGACACAGTCAATGCTAAAGCACAGAGGGTCCCTCGCTTTGACAGTGAGGAAGAAGGGAAGGAGGAGGGAGGATCAGGGCCTTTACAAGAGCAAGGATATTAATTTGGCTGCTAGAGTGCAAATGTGGGAGGAATGTAGGAGTCAACGCTGGGAGATAGCTGTGAAACCTAGGAAGCTAAAATGCAGAGTGACAGTGACATCCAGTCCCGTGGAAATGAAGGAGCTTCTACCACTTCAGAAATGTACCGTTGCAGAGCAACTGGAGGGCTAGAGAAGGCACTGCAAGTCTCACACAGCCGGCCCCGCTGAGAACAGATGCCAGTGGCCGATCATCTTCCTCCAGCTCTAAGTTTCAAAGGCACTAGCTATGTTCCCGTGTTTTGACCATATATCTGAGGATCAGGGAGGCATTTGGCCCCATTAACCTTTCAGTGGTATGAAAGCTGCAAGGCAAGAGGACAGCTGGAATTCTTCCTTCTGTACATACTGTTGCTGACCTATGGCAAAGTCATCTGAACGCACTGGCGTGTGGAGATGTGGTGAGGGGCTGACCCAGCCAATGTTTGGAGAAATTGCTCAGGACACCTCCAGGAAGTAGATTTCTAGCCCGAACTCTCTGCTAATATTTATATTTTTGACAAGACTATGGCGTTATTGTGCAAAATGACCGGCTGGGGGAGGAGATCAGGTGCGCCGCAGCCAACATCAGCCAGCGGTCGGTCTGTGCCCTGCTCTCGCCCCTGCATTGTGCTCCTGCACAGGCTGCCCTCCTCCAACCAAGGTGGAGGGAAACGTCATGTGCCGGGCCAGAGCCATAAATCCCACTGGGAAGAGCCTTACCCATGAAATGAACTAGACCACACGTCCAGAGAAGGAAGTTTCTAACAAGAAGCCCCAATTACTGTTGCTATCCAGTAAGCACTTACAGAGAGAACAGAAACACAAGCTCCTTTGAGGAGCTGCCTTCACAGGTGCTTCAGTGTTTGGAAAAGTTGAACTGCAAGGGGAAGAGGAAATCAAACAAAAGAGGTAGGAATTAATGTAGAAAAAGAAATCTACAGCTCAGAACAATTCCAGGTCTACCCATTATTCGAATTGTCAAGATCCAGAACAGATGTGATGACCCGGCTTTAACAATGTAAAAAGTGAGACCTCCTTGGCCAGGTTCAGTTGTCCAAACATAGGTAAGTGGTGCTCTCTGAGACAAACCAGGGTATCCTGCCTTGCCTAGCTGGCCTCTCTGGAAGGGGACAGGTTTCCCTCAGGTCCTGTGTCGGATCTGCCAGCCCCATGCAGATGTCTAGGGCCGTGAGGTGGCTGGATGGGCACTGTACACCCATGCACACACAAGGAAATGGAGCAACTGGGCTGAACCCATCCCTCAGGCTCCCTGCGCAGTAATGGAGAGGGTGGTGTGTCTTCAACACCCGGCGCTGGAGATGGGGGAGGAATCTCCCCTCAGAGGGGCATTTCTTTTTCCAGGCGCTGTAAAAGGACCTTGGAAATTAACTATGCTGTACATGTCCCTCTAGAAGCTAAAGACACTTCAGTGATTCCTTCTTTAGTCACATGAACATACTCCCCTCAATACCTCATTCTGGGCCTTGTAGACTCAGTGGGAAATATCTCACCACCAACCTCCTTCTGAGATGCAGTGACTTTTGCCTCACTCTGGACATAGCCCAGTTGGTGGCCTGGTCAGGCCGTTGCAGCTCTGACATACCA
Source organism: Phoenicopterus ruber ruber (assembly GCA_009819775.1). Taxonomy (NCBI): domain Eukaryota; kingdom Metazoa; phylum Chordata; class Aves; order Phoenicopteriformes; family Phoenicopteridae; genus Phoenicopterus; species Phoenicopterus ruber. Next base: position 10,445,071 of record CM020219.1, read on the forward strand.
TGGCCAACTCAGCCTGGGCTGGTGGACTGAAGTCATGACAAGCAGCGAAGGGATACAGAGCAGCATGCCTGCGCAGCAGAGGGAAAACGGCCCCTGGACAAGCAGTTTTCCCAAACCGCAACCCACTGGGGCACTTGCACTAGGGGCTGCTCTTCCCCTGCCACAACCCTTCTGGGGTACGAAATGTCACAAGAAAGGTCTGGTATTGTCTATTTTATCTTATTCTTGTTCACGGCCCCCAAGGGAGCATTAGCACATGCGATTGCTTTTCCCTATTCTTCTGTCATCTGATGTTTCCATGACACACTTGTCCTGAGGCCATCAGACCCAGTCGCCAGCCCTGAGGGCATCTCCACCTGGCTAAATATAATGAGCAATGGGGAGAGGATGTTTTCAGAGGATGAGATTTGGATTTTACAGAGAAAGGGTGTGCTCAGAACACTGTAGCATTAGCTCTACTCACAGGTTGAAAATGCTTGCAGAGAGCAGCAGGAAGGCTGGGAATAGCCTAGGGAGGACAGGCTGAGCTTTGGCCCTGCAGAGGTTGGCCAGCAGGTCTCTCTGTGTGGTTGTGCAGCTACAACAAACCAGCAGCCCATCTCTGTGTAGCCAGCACATACAAACTAAACATGCTGAAGTCCACTAATTGCAGCTGTGTGCATGCTGTGCCATTTCCAAGTCTTGTTCCCTTCCCTCAGCGCCTCAGACAATCCCACGTTTCAGCAGCAACAGCCACTCTGGTGATATCTGGTCCAAAGGCAAGAAGCTGCTGATTTTCACCATTTCATTTGTGAAAGGGCTGTCACTTTCCCTTCATCTGCATTCAGGAAGACTCTGTCTGAAGGAGTGTGTTCAGCAAGCAGGAGGCACAGAGCTTTCACAAAGACCCGATGCTGCTCTTTATTTATGCCTCTGGTTCTTCTGAGATAAGGAAGATGTGGATCCAAACCCTCACCCTTGCAAAACAGACTGAGAACTGAACCTGGACCATCAGCATGCCAGGAGAGTGCTCCATGGACTGGAGTGTTATGATAAAAGCGGGTACCACCCTAAACCACTGCAGGTGGAGAAACCCAGACCTTCTAGTGTGGATAAAGCATGCTCCAAGGACATCTAAAAAATGGTCTCTGGAGATCCAGCAGAGATCCAACAGCTCAGCAGGCTCAGGAGTCCAGATGGACTGAACTTCTCCCACAGGACAGCTGTGGGCACATGCGGGAGCAGATCCAATCTCTTGGGCAACAAAAATGAGGTGACTCCAGAGTACAGTTGTGTTCAGCATTAGACAGCAGCCCTAGCAGAGAGCTGGGGTGTTTGGCAGCACAGTGACGACTAATTTCTGCACAAATCATGCTTCAAGCTCTGAAACTTCATTTAAATCTAGTCCCCAGTTATGGATCTCTTCCAGGTCCTGCCCTGCTGCTTCCTGTGCCGGATGGTGACATATTGGTGCATTCCTTCCCTGCAAACGTTCTGTGTTCTGCAGGAATTCACTACTGATATCGGAGGCAAAAATAAAGCTAACTAAAAAAAGACCTGCTACAAGAAGTATTTTGGCTTTGTAGGTGCAAACACATGGCTGAAATGAGTAAATAAGGGGAATCTTCCAGCTGAGCTGTTCTTCTGTGTGTGTGTGTATGTGCGTGCGTGTGCTTGCATCTGCATTTTACTCGAACTGTTGTAATCTTCACTAAATATTTTACTATGTTCAAAAGCATAATTTTTAAACTGCTGTCAACAGTAGGAAACAACACATGGGTTTTTATTCCTCTGCTGCACCAAGAATAATTCGCTTGTCAGATGCCACACCACTCTCCTGATCAGCTGGTTCTGCAAATAGAGAGAAACCACATCCTATGCGCACAGAGAATCCCTGAGTCACCTCTCTCTATCTTCCGATCCATCTTCTCCATATTCAAGCAGCGACAAGCTGGGGGGCCTTGGACTGCTTCTGCTGTCCAAGGATTTATGTCATCAGGCATAGGTAGCAGAATATAAAGCTTAGGAATATAATACTCTAGCAAAATGTTTATCAACTGCCACTACTGCTCCTACCCAAGTGGTGCCTCAATAGACCTTGCTGACATGGTGAATATCCTTTTTTCAAGCCCCGTTGAGGTCCAGCTGGGTGTAAGGGACTCACACAAGCAGAGGAGTTGTGACCTTAGACTGCCATCCTATAGTGAAGCCGCTGTCTGTCACAGGCGCTGGCCCAGCACTGTGGCAGTTGGTTAATAGGGGCCGGTGTATTTAACACAAACTTCGGTCTCATCTGTTGCTCCTCTGCAGTAGCTCACCTCATCACAGGCATCTGCAGTCCCACAGACACGTGCGGTGGCATTCCTCTTGCCTAACTGTAGGTAATTAAAGTGTAGGTCTCTACACCTAAGCTTGGTATCTGGGCTCCCAGGGCAGTTCAAGGGGTCAAGGGTCTACAGTCGTGGAGTCGAGACTGTCGGTTGCATGGTCCATACAGACAGTGAAATCAAGAGTACAGTGTCTTAACATCCACATATGGTTGGATGACTATAGTCCTTTGACTACAATGAGACATCGATGTAAGCTTTTATTCTGTAGACATCTGAAGCCATGGGAGTTCAACCCTACCCTCAGAAGTCCACAGACCCTAATTCTGGTGGGAGTCAGCTCTCCTATGCTCTTTGAGGCACCAAACCCCCACAGTCCTGGCTGGGCCCGGCTAACTGGTGTCATGGGGTTATCATAGAATCATAGAATAGTTTGGGTTGGAAGGGACCTTTAAAGCTCAGCTAGTCCAACCCCCCTGCAATGAGCAGGGACATCCTCAACTAGATCAGGTTACTCAGAGCCCCGTCCAGCCTGACCTTGAAAGTTTCCAGGGATGGGGCATCTACCACCTCTCTGGGCAACCTGTGCCAGTGCTTCACCACCCTCACTGTGAAAAACTTCTTCCTTATATCTAGTCTAAATCTCCCCTCCTTTAGTTTAAAGCCACGACCCCTTGTCCTATCGCAACAGGCCCTGCTAAAAATTTTTTCCCCATCTTTCCTATAAGCCCCCTTTAACTACTGAAAGGCTGCAATAAGGTCTCCCCGGAGCCTTTTCTTCTCCAGGCTGAACAAGCCCAACTCTCTCAGCCTGTTTTCACAGGAGAGGTGCTCCAGCCCTCTGATCATTTTTGTGGCCCTCTCTGGACCCGCTCTAGCAGTTATGCCCATTAAGACGAAGTAAGTATGATCTAAACTGGGTGCCGTAAGCAGGAGAGCCACACGTTGCCTTCATTGCCATGAAATGCCAGTCACAGGGTGACTGGCTACCGTCCAACTCTAGCCCGAAGCCTTGAAGTCCCTTCCTACCCTGTGCTCCTTACCAATACCACTGCAATACTCACAATTGGGGAACAGGGATGACAGTAAGGGCAAATTGCCTGCCTTTAGCAGCACTCACCTCCTGGCTCACACTGGTTGCTCCTGTTTCCTCCTCAGCTCCCACTCGGATCAGGGAAACTTGTCCCATTGGTCTCGGTGGGCACTGGCTCAGACCTAATGCGCATTCTTGCACAGCAGCTGGTTTTGGCCCCGGGCTGGGTGCACATGGAACGGGCAGCACGATTTCCATGTTTTGCAAAAATTACTAATGAAATGCATACAGGGGCTTTGGGATTTCTTTGTCTGATATGCATTGCATAAATGTCTGAGCATTATCCTAAGTACAACACTGAAGATCTACGTATAATTTATATTTGCTCTTTTTCATCCTTGATGGTGGTAAGTAGCTGGCCACGAATTTAAGTTTGTTCTCAGGATGTCCCCCAAACCCGTTCCATTGTTGGGTGACCGGGGTTTAAGTATGTGATTTTTAAGTGTTGATGGATGAGTGGGGTCCCTTCTGCTGGCTTCAGGGGGGTTTGGATGAGGCGCTGCCTCGCAGGGAAGGGAATGTCCTGGGGTCTGCTCCCCTTTCCTGCACGCCTCCCGCGTTCTCCAGGGAAGCATGCAGAAACCTGCCTTGCCATTTCTCGGTCCCATTCCCCCGGGGCTCTCCTGGCTCTCTCCATCACTGGGAGGCTGCCGCGCTCTCCGTGTCAGCTTGCCCTCTCAACCGGAGCTCGGGGAGCGCAGCAGCCAATCGGGCAGCCAGGCAGCCCGGGTATCCTTCATCAATCTCCCTAAGTGTCTTTGGGCTCTGCTAGGAACATCCACATCACTCCTTTTCTCTCTCTGCAATGACCTGAAGCTCCAGCTCTGCAAGCAGTGATCAGTCAGGCATAATGCAATGCAGGGCAGCCCGGAATAATCTGGTTAGCATCCAAGGATGTATATTCACTGAGAGGCTAAGGAGTGTGTCAGCATTTAGTTTCAGTCTAGCACTTTTCCTGCAGCACAGAATCACAAAGTCTCCGTCTCCTCCTCTGGATTGGGACTGATTCTGCACTGGGATCCTCTGAAAAGACAAAGTTTTCCTCTCTTGTTATTGCTGTACCACCATAATCTACCAAGATGTGACTGCTTTCATCTAGTTCTTCCTAACTGGCCAGGATCTCCAGCCAGTGGTGGGCTTACATTTTCTATACTTTTCTGTATTCTGCTTCTGCTTTTCTGTGCTGCTAGCTGCGAATCAACCTCCGAGGCAAACCCTGCAGCTTCTAGGGTGTGGCTTTCTCTGGTGCTGCATGAATCAGATAAGGAAAAATAGAGTTTAGAAAAGCCTGTCATTACCTCCTCTAAACTTTCCTCGGTGCCTGCATTATGTTGAAGCTAAGCTTAAGGAAGCCTTTGACTTTGTATACAAATTAAATTCAGTTGTGTCTAAATTAACTGTTTCGGGTTGCATGCCTTAATTCACATGCTTGCCCTTCATTTCTCACAGCGATTAGGAAGCGACTAGCAGGATACAGTGCATGATACAATCTACCTGGCATTTACAATAGCTAAAAGCTGCGCTGTGTAGTGTATGTTTGCAAATTCAACGTGCCCTATGCTCTGTATTTAATCTGTTGGCTGAACAATACAGCACTCTGGAAGAAGGGCTGTTTTTTCCTGTGTTTCCCCACTGCAGAGCAGAAGGAAATTAGCAATTTAACCTCTTTTTTAAAGGGGAAAATATACACGTTTGAATGTAAAATATTGCTGAAGCAGAACAGTGATGACTGGAGGAATGAGTCAAAGGAGTAATGAAAACCAGTTCTTAGCTGGCAGAAGCGTATCAATAAATTACAAATCTGCTCTTCAGTTTATGCACAGATTAGCCTGTTTTAAAATAAGCAACTAGTAGTCTTAAGATTGTGTCTACAAAAATGCCAAGAATCTGAAATTTCTGCAGTATCTTTTTTTCCCTAAAATACAAAATCTATGTTTATCTACATTCTGCAATAAATTTCCTCACTATTTATTCTGGTAGAAGAAGTTATAATCTACAAAACACAGTCTGTAAACAGACTGTGAAGAGTTTTTTTTTTAAATATGCCTGATTATTTCTGCTTTTCTTTTGTAAATAGTTTAGGATTATATTTTCCACAACAACGGTAAGTCAGAAATTGCTTGTCAGACTCCCAGTCATACAGAGTAGCATCTTATTGCTTAAGTTTCCTTGTTGAAATCAAGGAGACTCAAGGAATAAGTCACTTCCCTCTACCCAACGAAAAGCTACAGTCCAACCCTCTGCTCGTTACCTGGTGTTTAGATTAAGTAATTGAATTGGTATAAGGTTATGGCAAATATTTTAGGACTGCACCCAGACAGTAATTTAATACGACTTACTCAAAATATATTTCACGTGAGTTTTGGAGGAAAGATTTTCTTTTATAAATGTGACTTTTTCAGTAGTATCATTTTCTTAATGTTTGCCTGCCTGCAGAGATTTACTCATTCAGCAAACAAATAGTTTTGTGGCTCTTGCTATTTTCCACATCAGAGACGTTGTTGGGACTTCTAGGTGCTACCTAACAGAAACAAATAAAAGCGTAATGCTAACAGAGCGCTTCACATAACCACCCTCCAGGCTTTCCCCACCGATTAGCAAAAAAAATTGGGTTTTTTTTTTGCTAAGGAAACAAAATTCTCCGATGTCACGAACATGGTTGTTATCTCTCCGGTACCAGTTTTCTGGTGGTGTGAAAGGATGCTGCGGTGGGTCACGCGCAAGGGGAGCATCTCCTGCACCGGGTCACGCCACGGCACCGACCGAAGCCCGGTGCCTGGCCCGGGACGCGCAGAGCAGGAGCGAGGCCACGGCACAGCCAACAAGGTCTGCGTTGGGAAAGGACGTGGCAGGGAAAGCCAGCTGCATGCGAAACTTGACAGGCATCTGTTTTCCAAACAGTTATTGCCGATGTTTCTTGACAACGGGTTATCACCCTCAGAGGTCAGGTGTGGCAGGGAAAAGCAGGTGTGTTTTTCTCAGACAGGTAGGCTGGCTGGCTGCCCGGGGCATGTGATGTGTGTTTGAGAAAGCCTGTCAAGCGCAGGAGAAGAGAGAAGGAATATTAGCGTGGTGATGAGGCAGGCTCATCCAAACAAGGGTGGGGAAAACCACACGATGAATCCCACATCCAGAAGTGCATATTAAATCCCTTGTTTCCTCCACAGCATGGAAGGAAGGCTTGTTAAAAATAGGCTTGTTTTGTAAGCTGCTGTCTCTGCTGGCTATATTCATCTGCCCTTGCTTTAGCTGACTGTCATGATGACACAGGTGAGAAACAGATAAACAAAAATTTGCCAGTTTTCTTTATTAGCCAGGCAAGCACGAGCATGCATTTAGATCTGACAGCTGGAGGATGCCGGGAGCATTTTGCAGTTGTTGATGAAGACCGAGACAATGTTTTTCATGTATAATTTTTGAGTCAGAACAACAAATAAGTAGGAGAAGAGAACATCTGCATCAGCAAACTGTGGCAATTGGCCAGATCCCAAAACATCAAGGTCTTTCTAGCACAAATGTTTTCTAAACCTATTTGTTACCTTGTTTGGAGCGTGATCTAAATCCCAGAAATTAACGGCAGTCTTTAAAAGACCCAGTTCAGTAAGAGACTTGAGCAAGTTTGTGTGGCCTCCTGATTGCCACAGGACTGGAGCCCAGGGTCAAAGCAAAACAGGTATTTTAGGACTTTGCTGAATGGGCACTTGAACTGCAATGTTGCTGCTTCTCAGGTGCCAGGTTCATCTTTGCCGTGTGAGAATAGCATACCAGTGGGTTCCTGAGGTCAGCCAGAGCTTGAAAGTGCCTGGGCAGGACTCCATCGCAAGCTGTGACATCCAAAAAATGCTAAAAGCACAGTGACATCCCTTCTCTGCTGTTCTTATCTGCGATGCCAAAGGCACAGCGAGGGCTGGGTGTCCGTTCTGTCTTGCGAGCTGCTGAATATGGCCCACAAATTTTGAGGATCTAAAACAAAATGCCAGCTGAGCTGCATTTTTTCTTAGAAATATTTTCTTAAGATGTTTGTATACGAGCTGCAACAGCGTCTATTCCAGCCCCATTACAAGACAGAGATAAACAAAACCTGTAGGAGCCAGACTCCCAGCTCGGGTGAGGAACACCCTCCCCGACTCTCAGGAGAGGCTCTGACCTGACATGCCAGCATATTTCATTTTCCCTCCTTTTACTTCTTTCACTGAGTATAACATTAAAATGACACAAGCCGTTTCAGTTTCAGCAGACACGTTGGGGTGTCAAACTCACTGTCCAGTAACTTCCGAAATACACGCTCCTTCTATCCACGGTGACACCAAAATAACCGTGGTGCCAGCACAGACTGAAAGGGAATCTGACTCATCTGGCTCTGGCAGAGAGCTCCCTGCCAGCACCGTGAATCAGGCTCAGTAAATTGCATCCCTCTGGCTTCTCTCTGTTCTCCCTCCCTCCAGAGTCATCTCCTTCCCTCCAGAGCTTTTATTTTTGGTTATTAGTTTCACACTTCTATTTCCAATGAGTATGCACCAGCCCTTTGGTGACATACGAGCACCAAGTGGAAAAGAAACATCAGTGTGGCAGAGTCCCACAGGCAACAAAGGTTTTTTTGTCCATCCACTGTGCAATAAAGTGTGTTGCTGTTCTCCATCTAACTGCAAGAAATGAGGATGGTATGTACCCGTTAGAGGCATAGCACATTGTGTTTGCCACAGTTTGATTCATGAGAGGAATGGACATGCCCTAGGAGCAAACCAAAACCATCTGAAAAATGTTGATTTTTCTTTACTGCTACGTTTCAAAGCTTCAAGGGGGAGGAAGAATTAATAGAGATCTCAAGTCAGCTTTGGTAGAGTGCTCCTCCCTGAGCAATTCGGACTTGTGATGCGTTTGCCCAGTGGTTCATGCGCCATCTGTTTCTATCCAAGCCACGCTGGCTGCAACAACCTCTTTTTCAGGATCCTTATTTCTGTGCGAGAGGTGGAGGAATGCAAAGGAAAGGCCAGGGAGAGCCCCCGCCAGCGAGGGCCTCCGGGGCTGCCGCTATTGCTGCTCGCTCTGGTGAGGGCTGCTGCTGCCGGAGATAAATGACACCCTTGGTTCGATGTGGGGACTCGCTGCCAATACAAACAGTCGAACAAACAGCCAGGCTGGGCTTGTCTGTACAGAGGAGCGGCTGCAAAATAAGCCTGGACCTGAGCTTGCAGCACCCAGTGCCTGTGTCCCTTGCAGATGGATCTCGCAGGTCCTGGGAGCACCGCGCTGCGCACCCTCGTCCCGATCACAGTCCTTTCCCACAGCATCTGCCAGCGCAGCCGCCGCGGGTAACCTGAATCCATGGGGTGCTCGGGGCTGCGTTATTTAGCATGGGGATATCCCCATGGGTTTCTAGTTGGCGGCGAGGTTGCAGGAGGGTTATTTTCACCCTGGTCTGACTTAGAGCACACCTTTGGGGATGACACGGCAGTGAGAAGGTGCAGGAGAGGGGATAATGAGGAGCTCCTAAGGCCAGTGTTGCTGTCAAAGAAAGGGACATGGAGCTTGTCTTCTGCACGAGGGAGTTTCCTCTGCCCTGGCTGGCCCACGGTAGAGCCTGTTCATCCTAGGAAATGAAGGCCACCATCTGTTTCTATCTATTGAATACTGAAGGAATATCCATCTCTCAAGGATACATCCCTGTCTTTATGTCAACAGAGATAATTATGTAATTTTATTCAGTTATGAGACACAGATGATTTTTTAAAATGTCTACAAGATCCTGATTTTTCTAGGCTTAACCCTATGTACTAGTATAGTAGTAGATACTACTAATAGTATACCCAGGTACCAAAACTTACTGGCGTAACGTCTTCGTTTTGTGCCGAAGTATCCTTGGGGCCATAAGGGTTGCACAAGCACAACCTTTCGTTCCTGTTTCTCCATTAGTTTGTTCCTCTACTAACCCTGCTAGCCCATGTGCCTGCACAGAGCCTCGCCGTGCGGATAGCAGCCAGGTCTGAGGTTAGAGTAATTAGTCCTGGCTGGGCTTGCAGGGTTTTCTTTAGTACAATTGCACCATTAGATTTCTATCATCTGCATGAGTTCCTCTGTCAGAACAGGCTGAAAAAAATCTGTCCAGTTGTTAAAATCACTGTGGGAGAAATATTAGTAAATTTATGCTGGTAAATTAATTGTAAACTATAGCATGCACTCTTACCTGCATTTAATGCTGCCTTCATAGAACACATAAGAGACAAGAAACAAAACTGCTTCATCTGTCCTTCACTGCCACAGGGCTTTCCATCTCACCTCAACACAAACTTTTTCTAACGAAACACACAGCTGGGATGGACCAATGGATTAGCCCAGTGTGAGGGCATGACACACACCTATACACCAAGAAAAGAAGAGGAAAGCCCTATCGCCTTCACCCTTTTCTTAGGGCACAGAAGGCAGATGCTTTGCAAAATCTGGGAAGTTTTCCAGACTCACTTTATTTTATTTATTTATTTATTTTTTTTTTTAAAGTTCATGACACACAGCATGAAGCAGAATGTTTTAAGCTACTGCGGCATCACACGTTGTTCAGGAGAGGTGCTATGAAGGAGGATGAATACAGAACAGATCAGGTACCCCATGCGTTTGTTTTTGAGATCTGGCAGTACCAAAGCATTGCTCAGCTTGGACTGACGATCCGCATCAGTACATCCCTTTGGGACTCAGCAGTAGCGTGAAAGTGGTAGATGCACCCCAGAGTCCTGGGGGACTGGGAATCCTACTGCCATGGGCTGGAAGAGGAAGTGTGATAGCCCCCAGGGAAGTCAATGCCACACGGGGTGGTTTGTCCCAGACATTCATATTCAAGTTTCCATTCTGTAAAGGTCTCTGCACTATTTAACATAACAACAGGAAAGGATTCTTTCACTGACCCAAATTTGATACACTCGTGCCATGGAAAAGACCCAGACTTCTGTGGCACCATTTTCCCAGTGGGATCAATGTTCTGGTAGGACAGGGTCAAGAGATGGGGACTCTTCTGTTGACTCCTATCACTGACTATGAGCTAATAAAACCAATGGGGGATTTCACCACAAAACCAGGTGGGAGCCTTGATATGTGCCTTTGAGAACGTTGCTCCCTTCTTAGGGCCTCACCCTGAAAATGAATGCCCTCGTCTTTATTGAGCTCCTATATTTAATTAATGGCTGTAAAGCATCTGGAGAAGGTTGAAGTAGGCAAATTATGCAACTTAACTCCAAACCTGATGATTAGTATCACCATTCCCAGACTGCAGTCTCTCTTTGATATTGGGAACAACAGTGAGAAAGATGCTGACGACAGTCACACTGGTTTTGGCTCTAGCTGGTGGAATGTACAGTCATCTCATATCTTATAATCCCAATTACACCAGCAGATTTACTCTAGATTCACACTAGTGTAACTGGAAGAGGTAGCTGGACTGCAAAAAAACTTTAGTAAACGGAGGTTAAAGCAATGATTGGGAAAACAAAAAGGATTAAAACAGAAGGTATGGAAAAAGATCAAAAAGGTGATTCTCAGCATCAAAGTGTGAAGGAGCTGGATCTCAAGCTGTTGTGAAGTATAGAGCAATTGGTGATCTGGCTCAAGAGTCAGAGTTTCTGAGCCTTCAACAGCTGTTCTCTGTATTATAGAGAAGGGCCAACAACCTGATGAGAAGAGAGAAGCAGGGTTGGGCTCCAGTCCCTACACAGATGAGGAGGAGCAGGAGAAAATATGAGACTTGGAGAGCCATGCAGATCCCGCATTACCAGAAAGGCAGCAGTAAAGGGAGGAGGAAGAAAATATCCTAGGAAAGCTTTGTCATGAATGATCATTAAATTATGTCAAACAACCTATAAACAGTCTCAAGGAGTAGCTAATAACAAGACTTCTTGTCTCCCTCCCTTCCCCTTTGTGTCCTGTCTTAACACAGAGTGACCTTAGCAAAACAGCACAGGAATAGTTGGGCTCCACCTAGTTCGGTCTAAGGATAACTGACCTCCTCCTTACCCTGTTCCCATTTCTTTGCTTGACTTGTGCCATGCTGTCTCTTACACTCTGATCTCTGCCCTGTGCCACAGCAGGAGCAAGTAGGGAAAGGAGAAACGTTAACCTTTTCCTCGATAAGCAGAGCATGACTGGTATGAGGGGGAGCACAGTGCCTTTGCTTGGCCACCTGAATTAGGCAAGCAGAGGAAAGCTGCCATTTGCATGTCCTTATCCTGATTTCCAAAGGAGAAAAATTCATAAAGGAGAATATGCTCCTCACCACCATCAATCTGCAATTTAACTGAACTTTAGCAAAATATTTGCGGGTTATGTAATAGCGATGGATTACAACAGCCTGCCACATGGCTGAAAACTGCAGTTTTAACCTCTGGACCGACTGCCTTGTCATAGGTAAGGATAAGCAACATCGCAGGGATGTGAAAATAGTCCAGCTCAGACAAACCTCTAAAACACAGTTTGAGGGTCCTTCTGGTAGAACTGCTCCAAATATCTTAGGCCACTTTTCTTCCTGATCTTCTTGGTTAATGTGGCTTGTCTGTCTGTCTGTCTGTCTGTCTGCTCACCCTCTCCTCCTGAGCAGTCTCAGAGCAGTTCCTCCCATTGCCCTAGATGCCTCTTTCTCAGGCTTCCCATCCTTCCTGGTTGCTGAGGACCCCTTGGAGATGTTCCCTTGAAGCCAGTGAGTTTGCACTGTCGTCCTCTCTTTATGTCCCAGCCACCCCCCCTCTTGCAACTGCAGCTGTTGTTAATTACCTCACTATCACCTTAATTCAGTGATCTGTGCCAGGACCAGGAGCAGAGATGTGGTAGTTGGCTGCAGGGTACTGCAGAAAGCCAAGGCACGAACCCTACTATGGTCATTAACCCCAAGCCACATGTCTTCTTGATGTTGTTATATGCATCAGCTGGATAAACCTGCCATAGGTAGAGCAGCACCTTCATTTTTCAGCAAGCTACAGCCTAGCTTTAAAGTTTCTCTACATCTGCTCAGCTATTATTGGGCAGCACTTAAAACTGGAGAAGTGAGTATTGTAGCTAATTAACTGAGCCAGAAAGACACAAGAATGTTTGAAACAGAAGAGAAAACAAACAAGTCTTGGCAAGCAGTCAAAGGCAAGGCAGAGTGGCTGCAATTTGGTGCTCAACACACGGAGAAGCTCATGAAGGCTTACAGAAACATGAGCGAAGGGAGTTGGCTTTGGGAAGACATAGCTGTGAAAGGCTCACATGATGCAAGGCGGAGTTGGAGCCGAAGCCGCCCCAATCCGCCCCACCCTGGGACCTGGGCCCATGAATGACCCAAAGCACCTCATTCATCACAGCAAGGACAGCTGTCAGCCAGGAGACTGAGCCCGAGACCGAGACCTGCCACCGCTTCCAGGTAGGAGCTTGCTTCTTGCAGCTTGGCTGTGTGCCTTGCCTCATGCTGCCTTGCAGTTGCTGCTGCAGACGTACAGGAGGAGAGGCTCCTGGTGCCCTCAAGAAGATGCAGTTTCTTGCTTCTCTGAGCACATCCCACGTCAAGAGCTTCTACCTGTGTGTTAGGTCTCTTCTCTCTCTTTTCCCCAGCTGCTGGGGTTTGAAAATCTTGCTGGATGTGTGCTAAGGTGATAAACTGGTTTTATTTCCCTTCTCCTGGTACTGCTGTCATGACAAACAGAGGAAAATGGGCTCTCCCCATCCCGACAGAACAACCTACGTGCTGCTGTGGCATGTACATTTGCTTTCTTTACAAATGCCTGCAAAATAGAGAGTGGCAAGGAGCTTCTTGAAATGGTTATGAATCATTGAACTTAACTGGCACCCACCCAGGCCCCCAGATGGGAGAAGAGCAGCTTTTTCTAAGCCCTTCCCACATTCTTGTGCAAATAGAAGGGATGAATGATCACCGTCCCCAATGCCAGACAGTTTTCTGGGCCAAATTCACACACGAGTCTAAGAAAGCCAAGGGGAACTGAAACTGGTGTAGCTCTCCCTTCCTTCCGCTTCTTGCAATGACTATATTTCAATGTTCAAGTCCTTCTGGGATTGCTTAGACTGACTTTGTGTAATTATTTTCATCCTTGGATTAAACAGGCCAAATGTAAGCTGGATCTCAGCTTGCTGAGATCTTATTTTACACCATATTTTGTCTCTCTGGCATATACATTACATAGGAGCACATTGGATTTAAGTAGTTTTTTCAGAATAAAAGTCTGTCTTTGCTTAAGGGTGTCAATTTTCTAGTAATTCTTGCTGCTCTATCTCATATCGATACTTCAAAGGATCATGGAAAAGTCCTAAACCAGGTGTCTACCCACGCTGGCTCTCAGTAAACACCGCCTGACACCCCTCCAGACTTAGAGCACACAGATTGCTCAGCGTAGAGGTTAGGGGGAAGGTGTGACTTGGTGCAAAATCCTGTACCTACCACCTTATTTCTGCCAACCGTTGTCCTTCATTGCTTGTGATCACTGATGAGATGAGCAGATTCATGGATGTGCCTAAACCTGGGAGATACTGCTATTCTCAAATTAAATAGAGAATGGCGCTGATTGAAATGAAAGACAAAGGGGTACAAAGGCTGTGGGACCCCCAGGAAGGAGCAGTGAAATCAGCTTTTAGTTGCCTTGTTAGATGTGTGGGGCCAGTAGGTTTAGGAGAAAGGATGGTCTTTCAATGTATCATGCTATGGGAAGTCCTGAGTCCGTCCTGCATGGAGTGGTGCAGCATTTATGCATTATGAAACCTTTAATATGTTCCATCTGCCACCGGCTCAGAGTCAACAGGTGCAGTCAAAATTAACAACAGTATTTTTGATGTGCACCACCTTTCTTTCTGCTGGCAAAGTGCCACCTAAAAGCTTAAATCTTTCATGACTGAAAATTATTTGCTGAGCAGCTTCTATGAGCAGCCAGAGATTTCCAGGGAAATAACAATAGTTTTGAAATCTCCACCTGTGGCTCCTCTGTACATTGGTCTGTCTTAACTTTTGCTGTGAGCACTTGCAGTCTAAGATCGAAATTGTGTTGTTTGGCTATCACTGGAGACATCTTGGCTAGAGAAATCTTACCATCCAATTTCTACATCTACTATTAATACACGCTCAAAGTCTTCCTCTAGGCTCTCCCCTATGAACTTGTGTGCTAGAGGATTTGTGAAATGCAGTTGTGATGGGTAGAAAATGCACAAGGGGCAAGTCCTAGCTACACACCTGAGAGGACTGTTTCCCCCAGACCCATCTCTCCAAGACTCCTTTCCTCCTTACTCCACACAATAAATTCCAGCTTCTTCTGTACTGCTGGCATCTGTCTCCAAGGGCTCAGGAGGTTTCCACCATGCTCCTCATTCAATTCAGGTGAAGATGTGCCCTCCTTGGCCAAACCTTGACTAGGTCCAACCTGTACCTGAGCCTAATCCCTCCAGCAGGTATTGCAGTAATGCCTGACATATAGTTTTTGTCCACTGTCTCCTCTCTTCAGCTCTGCAATCTGCAGGATTGTCCCAAGCAGGGGCTGACCTGCTGCCAACCCCTCCTGCCCCAGGAGGTGGGTGTTCTGTGTAGGGACATGTTCTGTCCAGAAACAGAGAAGTTTTAAGGGGGAGAAAAACAGGGCCACTGAACTAAGTTATGTAGCTAAGAAAATCTTGCACTGGTTGGGAAGGAGGGGCTGCTTCAGGCTCCTGTCTGTCTCATGTTGGCTTTATCAGGAGCCCATACCCAATGGTCTCACCGTCCTGGCTCCGTCACTGTTCTCCTGCTGTGCCTATTGCCTGATCAGTCTGGTCTTCATAAAGTGACTGTTTCTTAAAATTCATGGGCTGTCTTGCTGGTAAGGCTCTAGGTAACTTCTGGCAGGATGACTTTTTGCTTTTGGCAGGTCACTGGATGTTGACTGTGGACCTTGTGCTGCTGATTCCCAAACCTGTTCTGGTTCATAGGCACTATTCTGCAGTGCTGCTCTGTTATAACTTGTTCCCTTCTTAAAAGTCAAAAGCTCCCCCAGATTAAAAGAGTGTGAACTAGGAAAATGAAAGATTAATGCTGTACCTGAATCTAGTCTCTTTTCCAAGCTGTCTTTTAAGGTCTCACTAAGGCTTCTCTTCTGTCCAGTTACCAGTTCATCCATGCTCTCGCTCCTCCATCTCACAGCCCTTGGTCCTCCTCTTTCCAAGTTTAATGGATAGTTAGGTGGGTGCTACAGAGTGCAAATCAAGCTTCAAAGCTGTTGCTGGCATCTGCGCTCTCCCTCCTTCCTCCAAATCAGTGCAGGGAGTTAGATTTGCAGCTTGGTTGAGATTTAGGCATTTGTGAGGCTGTAAATAAAACATTGTTCGAACTTGTCTGTGATATCCATGGTCATCTGGGTTTGCTGATTTTACACTAGGCTCATGCTGCTGTTTAAAAGTGAATTGACTGCTCTGTCTCATCTCTTCCTAGATAGCGTGACTCACATTAGAAACCTCCTCATGGGTTTCTAATAACTTTATTATAGAGTGTGCACATACAACGTCTTTTTGATGGTCTCCGAGTTTGTGAGATGTGGCTGGATTTTCACAGAGCCCACACATGATATGATAATAACAGTGACTAATTGCGCATTTGGGATGTTTCACTCCTCATCCTTTGCCAGTTTTAAAGTTTCAGGTTGTTGCTTGGGGCCTTCCCATTACCTCCAAGGGCTCCTGGTTTTCTGTGGTGCATGATCAGTTTGGAAATGGAGATGGTTAATGGGTCCTTCATTTCCCTCTGAAGGATCTTTAGGTAGCAATAACGTTATAAAATCCAGGAGAGGAAATATTATTTTCCCCAGAGGGAAAAAAAAAAAATCCATTTACCTTTGAGTGATAATTTATGTCTGAAAATAAGCCATGTTTCATTGCTTTTCCATGTTGAAATTTTACTGTTCAGCAGAGGGATGAGAGAGTCTTTCAGCAAGGAGTGAGAGGATACTCAGGAAAGACAATCTGCACCCTTTCTGCTGTGATTCCTTGCAAAATGGACTATAGAAACAGTCTAAAGCAGGGAGAAAATAAACCTAGGCCACGACATTACGGATGTGTTTCCAGAATTAGTCTTGTAGCTGAAAATGCTGAAAGCAAGGCGAGCAGAAAGGTGCGTCTGAGGGGGTCGTGCTGGAAACGCTGAGCACCCAGCGCGAGGTTCAGTCCCTCCGGCTCCCACCTGCAGCTCAGGAGAGGGCAAGGTGGCAACGTCCGCGTTTCTTACTGAGCGCCGCCAAGGAGAAGGGCGCAGAAATGAGAGTGAGTGAGGAACCCTCTGAACCCAGCGTAACCAAAGATGAGAGGAGGAGGGACGCAAGACAGTCAGATCAAATGCTGGTTAATTGCTGTTGTTATGTTGTTGGTATTGCGTGCTAGGCAAAATCTGCTCTGCCATCTTATCCCCGTGTTCACAGGGGTAGAAGATAATTGCACCTCCCTCTGCCGTCAGAGAGGGCTGAAAGGCGCCTGGGGAACAGACCTGGTGACCGAAGTCTCACGCAGAGTGCATGTGCCATTTTTACCCATGAATATTTCAGGACTGAGAAAAGACAAATATTTGTTGTTAATGAGCTAAATTATTAGCCCCTGTAGTTGTACTTAATTGTACAGAACTACAGACCTACACCCAGTGAGGCCCGTTTTCCACACGGCATGAATCACTTGCTCAGTTTTTGTGCTCACTAGTTTCACATTTTAGTTTTCCATTCCTCTGGCTTTCCTCATGCGGGTGAATAACGGACCATTTATAATACATCAACGATATCAAAGCATACGATTATGGCTTCAGTCCATGTAATCCCTTCAGACAGTTCGCAGAGCACGAACGCACTTCCTTTGTTCCGCAGATAAAACGCCTGTCGTGTGAAGCCGCATCCTATTTCCACAAAGAAAACAGAAGGGGATGCCAGCCTGGCAGCTTCTCCCCTCTGCCACTCGAAATAGCTCTCAGGAGCTGAGTCATGAAGCGGAGCCCAGAATAACAGGCAATTCCTTTAACCCAGGGACAATAATCAGCTGTGTTAACAATTACAGATGGAAATGGGCTTCAGGCAGTGGTTTATCGTAAGACACGCTGACGCCCTGCTATTGCTGTAAATAAATGCCTGGGTGAATCGTTCTTCGAATCCAACTAATAAGACTGTGTAATCGAGCTCTGTTCTGTTGCATTAGGGGCTGAGCCTGCTCCTGCTGCGCGTAGCTGTGACGACTCGGTGGGTCGGCTGCGCAGAGGCAGAGGCAGCAGCAGCCCGAGGACCGAGCTCCGGGCTGTTCTCCCGTGGTGCTGCAGGACCTGTGCTGGATACTGCCACATTCAGCATCCTTATCTTCATGGATACTGCTTTAAGGATATCACGCTTCTCTTCAGGCATCCAAAGACCTTCATTAGGGACTAACAGATCAGACTTAAACATGTGACAGTTACTAATTGCAGTTCTGCTCTTCTGTTTCCTTATCACGCGTTTTCCTCTGTCATGTATTTGTTGAACATTTGGAAAAGGAATCGTTTCCTGAAACCAGGATTTTGAGTTTGGAAATCTGTAGGGCCAGTGCTGCTTAACTGAATTACTCTATACATAGGATACAGTCAGCAGAAGGAGGTGATGAATCATGTCTATTTAGTGTGAAATGGGAAGCCTTCAGAGAGCTGCTTGTGAGCTGTCACATGTGTTTGCTGCCTGAGTCACTTGCGTTACTCAGAAACACAGGCTGGGATGCGGCACGCGGGTCTGCCCGGGCGGGAGCCTGGTCCGTGCAGGAACCCTGCGGCTGCCAGCGGGGCTTGGAGGAGCTCAGGGACCGTGCGAGCGGGATGGATCGCTGTGAGCGGTGCCATAAGGAGCATTACAGACTCCATTTCCATTCCTTGAGCAAGAACTTAGCAGCAGCTAAAAAATGGATTTTAAAAATTCCCCAATAACTTCTATCTTACCCATTTATCCATAGGAATACTCATTTTAAGTAAGAAACTTTTAAGGAGACTTTTTCCCATTTTTTTAAAAAGAAAGGTGTTTAAACAAAGCTAACATATAATTAAGCTGACCAAGCATGAGGTAGAAAATAGCAAAGCTACATTCCCTTTCTCTTCTTTTTTGCTGTTGTATTTTTCACTGGTCAGCCTAGGTACTTCTTGGGATTCTTTTCATTAATAACATAATTTTAGATAATTTCTTACTTGAAAAAGATAAAGAAAAGGTAAAACTATCACTACTTCTTGATTTAGCTTTTCCAAATACTTTAATGAACATTGTGGAAAAACCATTTAAAACTTCAGTTCTCCTCCTACTCACCCAATACTTCCCAAACCCCCTTTTTTAGGAAAGGAAAATTAAATATTTTTCTTTATAAGCAAAGAAAGACTGAAAACACAAGTACTCCTGTGAGGATAACAGATTATGGAAGAACATTGACTCACTGCTGACAGCATTTCGGTTTGCTGTGCTCCCAGAGCAGGTGCTCTTCTCTGCTCCCGACCCCCCTGGCCATTTTGGGCTCTGCACGTCTTTCTTCTCAGCCCACGTTTCACCGAGTTTGCATCAGAAACTGCACGCGCTTTCTGCTGTCAAAACTCCACGATATATATAACCTCTCCTCTCTTAAAACAATGTGAGTTATTGCTCTCATTTCATCGATTCCTATCTACGGGCAAATGCAGCCAGAACCAACACAGCACCGTGCGCTGTGCAAGACTGAACAGCAACTGTGTTTACCGTTAGCATCATTATCAAATTAGGAGAAATTAATTATTACACATCGAGTTTGTTTGTTCAACCAAGTGGTTGGCAGCTGAACTCAAAGACATTAGCACAGTGGTGGGGAAGGTTTTTTTTCAGTTTGCCACTGGTACCAGAGCTCCTTCCTCCTCTCCTCTCCTCTCCTCTCCTCTCCTCTCCTCTCCTCTCCTCTCCTCTCCTCTCCTCTCCTCCTCCTCTCCTCTCTCTCCTCTCCTCTCTCTCTCCTCTCCTCTCCTCTCCTCTCCTCTCCTCTCCTCTCCTCTCCTCTCCTCTCCTCTCTTCTTCCTTCTGCTACCTTGCTACTGAGTACTTCATCAGAGCTTGAAGAAATCCTATTCATACTGATCAAGCTGATTTTCTCTGCCAGCAGCATCAAATACAGTTTAGATTCAGCCTGTGGATGTGTATCGAGGAGTCAGGCGGCTTCAGTGCTAGTCATCAGTAATATTTTACTCTTCTCCGGCACCAGCCTGCTGAAAGGCAACATGAAGTATTGCTCACCCCTGACTGAGGTCAGTTCCTGTTGTTCCCTCTCCTGTTCAGAGGGAGAAAGTCGGGAACGAAGCATTAAAGGGCTCAACCTTGCTCCTGTTAGAGTCAAAAGCAAAACTCCAGCTGATTTCAGTGACCGCAAACAGGGGATGAAAAGGCCCGAACCTACAAAGCGCCGCGATGCGAAGGTGCGCGTGCTAAGAGGAAATGAATGCCCCTAATGCCCAAAGATCTCATTGCAACTCTGAGGATGCTGAGAACTGCCCAGGACGAAGCCAGCGTTGCACCACAGATGCATCATGGAAGCAGCAGTCGTCTTCTCACTCCGTCTTGGCTGCCGTTTCCCACAGGTTTCCTTTCTGGGGCACCAGCGAGCCAGTTCAGCTGAGTAAGCTGAAGTACAGAAGTCAGATAACTGTGCAGATTATCTGATTTTATTTACCCTGTGCTTCTGGCTTTTCCCTTTCCAAGGGAAGGTGGGCGTGTAATGGGATGTAGTGCTTGGAGGTGTATTTCGTGTCGTTGGCAAATCAGTCTCCACTCTGTAAGGAAGCAGGAGACCTCGCAGCCCCAGATGGAATTAACAAAATATATTTCCATCTCTCACGGATGTTGTTTACACAGCGCAAGCCAATCCAGAGCGGTGAATGGTATATTCAAAACAAGGTCCTCTAACATTTGGATCCACCCCATCACTTGACTTAAGAGATACTTGATACGGATCAAGTGACTCACTTCATTAAGAAATAAACCCTGCTGTGTTGCTGACCTCCGACGGCAAACAGTGAGCCACATTGTCATCTGCTGAGTCCTTTCTCTGTCCCAGCCCTTACGCCCTGAAGATGCACAGGAGTCGCGGGCACAGCAGCAGCACTGACCTTGTTTTTCCATGGTGGTGTGTGCCAGCCGTGGGCACACAGCGAACCCCTGTGCGCGTGAAATACCCTCATTTAAGCCCTGGACTCCCTGCGTGCCCCTGCAATGGAGGAGCAAAACAGGGTGATCGCTCATGATCTGGAGGTAGACATCTTATTTTATTAGCAAGATGGGAGCTGGTGCTTGGTTGTTCCCAGTTTGAGGGAACTTCTCCTGTTTTTCCCATTTACCCGGGCTTCTTGTTTGTGCCTGACAGCAGCGTCTGCCAGCTGCCAGCTGCCAGCTCCCACAGAGCAGGGCACGGTATCGGCCACAAGTAATCCAACAACAGATGATATTCAAGATGCATGCAAGGGCCTGGGTTAAAATAGTCTCAGAAAGAAGTAACTGTAAGAAATGTACCCCCATGCCCAGAGCCACTGCCGGCAAACAGCCCTTCTCTGAGCGAGAATGCATGGGTCCAGCTGGGTCCCCACGTGAATATTTACACCTCTTCCACCACCAAGGGCATGTTTCACTGGGACCCCAGAGGCAGAGGAAAGGCATTATTTCAGTGCAGTTCCCAGTTACTCCTTTATCTGCTCCACTTCAGCAAGTGTTCTAATCACTGGTGGTTCACTAAATGCCATGGAAACCCCAGGGCACATAGTGAGATCATCTGCCAGTACTTTTTATTTTAAGGTTTTTGTTTAAGACTGTTTTTAAGGCTTTGGGAAAATAAAAACAAGGGAAGGTTCACTCAGAATCATTTCCACAGCTAGAAATAGTCTTTGTCATAAGCCCTGACCATACAAGCCCCCACAAAAAGCAAGAGTTTATATCCCTCCATACAGTGACTGGTAAAAAGGAAAAGAGCCAAAAAAATCATAGCGAAGCAACTGAAATGTGTTTTGTTATAACAACTGAAAACTTTTCTTTTTTCCAATGGCATCTGAGCTACTACATGAAATGTTTATACTTTTCTTTTATCAGTGTCTGCTTTTCGTATGAGATCTAGAAACCTCAGTGGCAACATCCTTTAACTTTCAATTTGATAGAAGAAAGTGTCTCAATCAAATACAACAAATGACCCAGAAAGGTTTTTAAAAGTACCTTTCTCTTCAGAAATATCCAACTCAGTACGCAGTCGCTCGAAAATACAGAGCTTGTGAGTGTTGTAGTCACAGGTGGGCAGGTTTTAGGGTTTTTTTTCCTGGATTTCCAAACTGAAGAAAAATGACAAACTCGGTGATAACTAGAAGTACCAAAACTGTGGCAAGAAAAGGGCTTACGGCAGCATAATGACATGCAGGAAGAGAAATAATTTGTTTCAAATCATTACTTTTTCGGATACTTGAGCATTGCCACCTAGTACAATCAGGCTATTTGTGAGTAATTAACACCTATCTTTCCACCTTGAACAGATGCTTTTGTTCTCATGGTGTCGGCTGTTTGTCACTAATATTCACATTTCAGGGAGGAGCCTGGTTCCGCCTTCTGTCCAGTATCATAGCTTTTGAAATAGTGAAATAATAAAGGTCCAGGGTCAGCCAGCTCTGAACTCTGGTTCAGCGGGGAATTAAAAACAGCAGAGAGAAGGGAATGAGATTGTTGGGGGGAACATGGAGTAAATATTAACTTTTAATTAAAGCCCTCCACGGCACGCAGTGCGGAGACGGCTCTGCGCTGGCAGAGGAGGAGGACGCTGATGGTTGGGTGACCCGTGGGGCCAGGGTGAGCGAGGAGCTCCGCAGGCGATGGCTCTGCTCCGCTCTGCTCCGAGCGAGCTAATACGCAGCTGACGAGGCAGGAAGGCAGCAAGCCCACGAGGACTATGGTTTTCTTCAATAGCCTCGCTAATTACAGCAGTTTTCCCCCAGGTCCGTGGCCATGGCTGCATTGCCCCTTGGTCTGGCTGGCTCCTTTTTTCTGGTTCATTCTGTGCGGGCTATTTTGGCTGCAGAAGGTCAATGCCAGCACTGTCAGGGCCAGTGGAAACGCGTTTAGGGGACAAAGAGAGATGGAGCATATGCCCCAGGACAAAGTAAAAGAAACTGTCCAGAGTGAATCAGTTTCCTTTTTCTTCTCCTCCTGTTAGTGAAAGGATTGGTCTTGGAAATGTCTCATTTTGTTTCATTTCTAAATAATGCTTTCTCTGTTGTTGGTGGGGTTTTTTATTTATATTGGTTGCAGATCAGCATTTTTAGCTTCCCCTTTTTTTTTTTTTTTTTTTTCATCAGCAAGAATATTAACCACTAAAGTGAAAAAATATGTATTTAGGAATCCCGGAAGAGAGTATTTGACTTTCTGAAAATACACAACTCTTCCTGGGGTTTGTTTGGGTTATTTTGCCCTGAATTTGGCTTTTACTACTCCATCCCTGGATACTGTGCAGTTGAAATTTGTTTATCTTCACAAAGGAGAAACCTATTACTACATGAAATACTAGCAGTTGCAGCTTGCTGTTAGTGCAGCATGCAGGTAGCGTTGGTAGAGCCTACCAAGAGCAGGTAGACACTGGAGCCTCTTTTGAGTAAATTCTCAGATGAAAAGGTCATAAAGAACACAAGACTAATCTATTTGGAGGCAGATTGCAGTTAGGGTACAAGATACTTGAATGACACCCATTCACTTTTTTTTTTTTTAATCCATCTGAATTGACTAACTTCAGAATGAGGTCTTTGAGCCCAACATCGAGGCTTCTTAAAAGAGGCAGTGATGAAACCTCATTTCCATACCTGGCTCGCTCTCTGTTTATGAGGTTATATGCCTACCTGTAGCTGGATGGGTTTTATGCAAAAAAATGTTGAGGCAAATCAATCAAATTAATGGCTTATGTATTGCAAAAGAGAAGAAATTCAGAGGAAAGCTGTGTGGCTGGCTGACATACCTTTTTAGTTCAAACTAAATGATTGTAACAAACATAAATATATAAATTTCTGTGTCATAACAAAATGTGGAGTCATGGGAGACAAAGCATAGGAGATGTGATTAATGCTATATTTATCTTCCTCTGGGCTTAATCTGAGAGTTGGTGGCCAGATCCCTCCAAAGCTGTCTATTCATTCCTCTCGTTGCTAGCCCAACATTCAGCTCCATCTACTCCTCTACATCTTCTGTTCACGCTGGTCTTGGCTTTCCCTTCCTTTTTCTTTCTTCTGTGGATCCTTCTCTGGGCAGCCCATTTCTTTTTAAGCTGGAGGTCCACAATTTTTAACTCCTTTCTGAATTGTGTTAAGTTCACTTTCTGTAACTGGTCTTCTCTGCTACTCAGACTTGCCTACGTGTGGAAGTTTGTGGCCTTATAGTTTTCCCCCAAATGTCTAAAGATTCATAATTGCTAAAAAGGAAAAAGAATAGAAACGATCACCCTTGCATCCTCCACAATAAACTACGGGAATTTCTATTTCAAAGTGTGCTTTAGTATAATCTCAGTGAACATTTTATCTCCCTGTCTTTGGACCAAAGAAAACACAAGAACATTCCCATTGTTTCTCATCTCATTTCTCAATTACTAGTAAAGCAGCACACCCTTATGCGCAGGCCTAACGTCAGTCCATTCACAGGTCAGGGTGTGAAGAACACTAATGAAAGAAAGCTTGTGTCATTCGATTGCGTGTTCCCCGCCTTACCCGTGAACCGAGTAAAGAAAACAAAGTTGTAATACAAGGAGCTGGGAAATGGGGTTAGAGGTGGAACAGAGAAATGTGAGATACAGTGGTGCTCCCTGGCAAGGCAACAGAGCAGAGAGGAACTTTCAATATTGCCTCAGCATAATTCAAAGAGTTTCTCTTTTAATATTTAGATGTCTATTGAAAAGAGTAACTAAGAAGGGCTATTTGGAGTATGCCCACTGAATAAGTCGTCTCTGTTGTGCTGGAATCATTTGGGGAATTGGAAATTATCAGCTTGGTAGCATTTTTTTAATAGCTCAATAGACAAGCAGTTGATTCGATAAACGTTTAAAAATAAACCAAATGAGCATTATGCATTCATGTCAGTCAAATAATTTTGAAATAATCTTGTAGTCACAGAACTCTACCATATTGACTGACAAGAGGGAAAATTTTAGGCTGGAAGTTATGTGGGGATAAATCTCCAACACAGGAGTTGCATTCGCTGGAGTTACAGCAGCAGGGCGCTGCTCTGACATTAGGGCTTACACGTTCAGTTCCAAGATGAAACCGGAAAAAAGCCAGCGACAATGAACGTAGATTTCCCAATACCTTGAAAAAGAATATAGGTATTTCTTCCAGGTTTATGGAAAAACAATTGGCTTCTGTCAACATAGCCAGGGTTTTGTCTCATGTGGGCTTTAAAAATTCTTAAAAGATCAAAACAAGGCCCATCAATATATGCAGCAAAGACCGCTGAAATAAAGCATCGCGTGGGGATCGAGCGCACTGCTGCTGTTACGCCGCCGTCATGCCAGCCGAAGTGCTGCTGCTTGCACCGCGGGCTCGGGAGGCGGGAGCCAGGTCTCTGCATCCAGATGAGCTGTCCCCACATCGAACCACAGTGTCAGGTCGGGCTTCTTGTTTTGCATGCCTCTTTCTAAAAATATATGTTGTTTGTCAGGATGATGTTGAAAGGTGGTTCAGAAAGGCTGGACCTTGGTATAGTCCCAAGGAGTGAGTACAGAAACAGGGGTGGCAGCAGAGCAAGCCAAAAACTAGCTCACTGTTAGAGCAGTCTTGCTGCCTTTCCCAGCCATCACAGTTCGCTGCCTTTCCTGCTGCTGACCACACCTCAGGAGACCTTTATTGCTTCTGGTCGCATCCAGCCTTGAGGCAGCTGCAGCAGGTCTCTTGAAACGTGGCACCTTGAAGAGCCTCACACCCCCGGTGCTCACACTGTCCCATTGCCTCGTCTCCCTCCTTCGCTGCCATACCTCCCCGCGTCGGCCACAGCCAACGTATTTTTTCCTTTCTTGATGTGGATGCCACACTCACAAGAAGATAGAGGTTGCGTATGAACTGCATAGCGCCTCACATAATATTTATATTAATTATATATGATTATATAGGTAGTCTATAATCACACATTATATATATTATATATTTTTATATACACACAATATAATCATGTAATAAAAAGATGCATTTTATGAGGCACTATCCAGTTCATATACATACAAACTGTGTATATTAATTAGATAAAATTACATATAGTATTTCTAAATTAAGCTATATATGTCATCTTATACAATCAATATATAATGTATAATTAGAGATAATAGTACACATTAATTACACAGAAACAATTACAGATTTGGCTTTAATATAAATACTGTAGTTCTGTTAAGACCCAGATTTCACAAATGCCTGTGTTAAGTATCCACAGAGGATGGAAGCAGAGGTACACACTCAGTTTTCCCTGTCAGATTTCCACATGCCCTCTGTAGAAACCGTGTGCGCCCATTCTAAACTTGGGTCTGGAAATCCAACATCTACAGAACTTCAGGTACTGAAACATATTCAGAGCCAACAGCATAAAAATCCCCAGCACAACATCTGCCCCGACATGAAATGAGGCTGCTCTGTCAACACAGGGGATTTCCTTTGGCTGGCGTGTTTTTTACCTGTTCATGTTCTGCTGTGGCGTGTTGGCAAAGCAGGCGGAGTGATTGCAGGACGCTCCCAGGGCTGCTTATGTGTTGTTTGCATTTTGCGCCCTCTCTCACCTCACGCCTACCTGACAGCAGCCAAATACTCTGTGAAACAAGGAAGCCCCAACTGAAATCTGTTGCTGTGATTTTTTAAAAGCTTCAGGGAGGAGGAATTAGAGGATCAGAGGAATTCCTCAGAGAGGGAGGAATCAACTATATTACGAATTTCTTTCCGTTGCAAGGGGTGGAGAAATAGAAACAGGTGAGAGGAGGGGCTGGGAATTTTAATAAATCCATTTCTGCTGGCGCTAAGTGGCTTGCTTCATGTGTTAGTATCAGGACACACTGCAAAGGCAGCAGTAAGCACACCGGCACTCCCACGCTGCGAGCCACAGTAACGCTTCAGGTGGTGTAAGGTCTGTCAGCTCAGCGTTCAGGGTTTTTTGGGGAAGAATTAAACAGCTGACTAAAAATGATAAGGAAAGATGAACTTAAAGAGGACACTAGAACAGCCTTGAAACCCGTTTGAACCACACTGTGTGACAGACTGCATCCTGTGTGTGTGCATGCTTGCATGAGAATTTACTAATACATATAATGTTAATTACCCACTTATGTCCTGAAGCAAGGCTGGGAATGAATTTCAGGAAAAGAGATGTTTGTTTTGCGCGGGCACCCACATCCCATATACTTTCAGTCCCGAGGAAATTGCGCCGTATCTCCACCCTGTGTACGCTCGTGCCTGTAGCTGTAGGCAGTAAGCGAGGAGAAGACACGGAGCTTACGGAAACCCGTGCACCCCCGTTCCTCCGCGTCCCCCAGCATGGAAAGCCTGACCAGCAACAAGCCCGGGGTCTGTCCGCTGCTCCCGCCTCGGCTGAAGCCGTACAGCTGTTGCCTTAGCAGAGAAAGGGATTGGATTTCACAGGCTGTGTAATCTGCGACAGCGCTCTTTGGCTTGGGGATAGCAACGAGCCTCACCCAGGCTCAGCCGTCCCCTTTCTGCCCGTAGAGGAACGCCCCGGTCGACATAGAAGGAAAATTGTTTGCTGAATTTCTGCACAGCCCTCCTTCCAATTGCTGGAGAGAGAGGGGGAGTGAGAAAGAGAGAGAGTTTAAGGCAGGCTCTGCACTGGTGTTCTGGGCTATTTCAACTTCAGGGCAACTTTAGAGAACTTCAGTTATTTTTGGTAAGTTTTTTTTTTTTTGGAACCAAAACCTTCTCTCTCTCTCTCTCTCTCTCTCTTTCTTTCTTTTTAATCTCTTGTGCAGATTGCACGAGTTTGCAGTAGATGATGGGCTTTTTAAATTGCAGAGAAATGTGGGCGTGTGTATTTTGTGTCCTTTGATACAGAAACTGGCCATTCTGATTATAAAGACATAAAGTTCCCAGCTGCTGTACTTGATAAGCGAAACCTGAAGACGCCGCAGGCTAAGCAATACCACTGGGGAAAAGTATGGCCAGAACTTCAGCCAAGGTGCATCCCACCTGGCGTAAAGCTTTGCCTCTGTCTTGCGTGTGGGAAGAAGCGTGATCAGGGATGAACGAATGTGTTCAGCCTGCTAAAAAGTTTCTGATCTACGTTTTTAATGCAGGGGTTTCACGCTTGTGCACTAAACCTCCCAAAGCTTTCAGAGCAATGTTGGTTCTCAGTATACACACCCCTCCATTCAGTAATCTCTATTCCAGATCATGCACGTTGTTTTTCTTGCTTCCTCTGTCTGTATACTTAACCCATCGTACGATCTCAAAGATAGCGAAGCTCTCTTTTGTAGTACAAAGAGCCATAGACCCGGTTGTTGCAATGAATTGCAAGGTGCAAATTGTAATTTACTTGTAGTGAAGTTGGTTTCTGATGAATATGAGTTTTCTGTTATTTGTTTTCCCCATAGATATGTTTGGATTTTTATAGTATCTGTGCTTCTGCAAGAGGAATTCTATTTGTGTGGATATTATATCTCAATGGATACCATTTGCAGTATATATATATATCATAATATACTGACTTGGCACTAGGATCTCTGTATGTTAGTGGTATTTGAGACTAAGATTAACCTTGACGCATTTAAAAAACAGATCCATAACCTTGTCAGTAGAAGTGGGATCCTGCATGTATTCACTGCGAGGCTGCTGAGGCTAGTTCACAAAATGCTAGGAGATTTTTCTGTCCACCTGTCCAGGCTCTTTGCCCCATCCATGTACCTTAACGTGTTTCTGAACACATGAATACAGGTGATCAGAAGTAGGATTTGTATCTGTAGACACCTGTAGAAAGAATGAAAAGTACATTTTCTTAAAGCTTTGATACAAAAGAGAAAAAACATTGCTCACGTGAGAAAATACCAAAGTCTTCCCCTCTACCACAAAAATAACCATTCTTCTTTATCCTTTATGAAAGAAGAAACGCATAAAGTTGGAAGGTGACTCTTAAGAGACACAGTACTTCGCTTACAATCACCTGTTGCATGCACGAGGGAAAACTTTTAAGTATTGCCTTGCTATATCTCTTACTATAATAAAGAAAAACTATAAGGAATTTTGCAGATCCAAGCAAATTAGAGGAAGAGCAGCTTACGACAGCCAATTTATTTCCAAAATCTATCCTGACATAGGTCAAAAGTCCAGCATGAAAAAGTTCCAGATGCTTAACAGCACAGGAAAACATATCACGTCTCAGAATTTATTGGGTTTTATTAGCTGTGTTTAAAAATGATAAGTGTGGCTGGAACTTTTAATTGCAGTAACTCTATAACAATGGAGTTAACAATAACTCTTCAGTAATAAACTGCAAACTATAAATCTGGCGCTCTGGAGTGCTGACATGTTCCATGATGGCTGTAGCTTTTCTGTGGAAGCATGTAGATTTGTTAGCTAAAATCCCATTTTACTATCTTTGGTGTGGCACTCTCTTAAAGTAAACTCTACTATTAGATTACGAGGCTTGTGTAAATCTCCGACTGAAGTCGGTTTGACTCTAGTCAGTGCTCATAAGCAATCCATCGAGGATGGCTGCCTTCCAACCTCCTCTGCAGCGGGTGTTAGCGTCTTGTCAGTCGAGCGGGGCAGCGGTAACTTCTAGCACTGATTCGCCAGGGGTTTGGAGATGGCGCGTATTTTCTGCTTTTAATTGTCTTGGACGCTCAGTCTGTATTCACAACTATGAGGTCAACGTGCCTCTATTCACTTTTGGCTGTACTTGAAGCTCATCACTGAAACAAAATCCAACAGTCTGTAATATATGGTCAGGGGAATAGCTGTGATCTGAGTTAACCTCCTGTTGACTTCAGTGGGTTCAGCGCCCCACGCTTGGTGCGAAGAGGCCATGCTCGGAGCACCCTTCTCCGGGAAGCCACACCAGGAACTTCACGGGCTCTTTACTTAACGTTGTCAGTGAGTGGAGGGAGTGGGACATACAGCATTGGCATCTTAGTGAAGTATCATGTCTTGTACGACACCACAGGAATGTATATTCCCTTGGTTTGAACCTCTGAAGATGCATAGAGCTTTGGGTTGGTTTTTTCCCTCAAGTTTTCTAGAAGGGCAAAGAAGTAAGTTCATCGTGTGCAAGTGTAAAACACTGAGAGATTTAAGTGAGATTTTTTCCAGGATTCCTCACATCCTCACAGGAGACCTAAATAATCAGAATATAAGGCAGTGTATTTGAAAGGTGTGAAAGTTGCTGGCTTACATTCAGAGTAAATATCTGAGTAAATAGATTTAATCTATTTTTTACATCTAGCTATTTTTGCGTTCCATAATGTCCCTCACATCAGGGAGCAGCAAAATATGCACTGAAAAAATCATGCTTTCCACTTCTGGAAAAACATCTCACTCTGTTTCTGGGCTCCATGTTGCAGGTTCAATCCAAACCAGTAAGATTGCGAAAGGCCTCAGCGTTAGCCCTGCTCTGAGCGAGGAGGGGACCTGGCCCTCTGCACCGGCACAGGCAGATCGAGCAAGGGCGAGCTTTTGCTTTCAGGCAGTTTGCCACGTCCCTGAGCCCTAGTGCACTAAAAAACTGTTTTCCTGACAACATCATCTAACAACTACTGCCTTTCCGGCTTCCCTTAGCGGTAACTTCCAATCTGCCTAGCAGGCTTTTCCCTCCAAAGCCAAGTGGTGGAGCAGCGCCGAGCGACGTAGGGGATTCAGCTCCTGACGGAGCTAAGATTAAACCCTACCGAGACTAGGTTGCTGTCTCTCCACGTGCGACAGAAATCAAGACAACATTCTTGTGGCAGAAAAGATCCTTTGGATGACCCGCAGCTGTGCCTAGCCCCGGTGCAGGAGGATTACGACTGCACCTAGGGAAACTTGCTAAATCCACACGTTTGCTCATCTCATTCTGGATTTTAAGGTCAAGGCTGGAAGTCATTATTTTACAAAAATATTATATATATATAAAATATATATTTTACAAAAACAAGCATTATTTTTACAAAAACAATACTTCAGACTAGGAGAGGACCTTTCACGTACTAAATACTTCTTATCAGCATTTTATTTCCTGAAAGGAGGCTACAGGTAGCCAAATATCTGGAAGTAACCGCTGACTTATTGCAGAGAATGGGTCTGCAGTTTTCTATCAGAGAAGGGGAACTCATGGGTTCACCATCCAAATCTGACCAAATTTGTAGTCCAGAGTGGCTGGAACAAGTCAAAATACATTAAGGTTGTTATGGCATGTAAGTAACAAATAAGCCAAGGTAACTGATAGGGGACCCATCTGCTCCCATGGTACCGGGACGGCAGCTCTGCAGGGAGCGAGTCCCAGGCCACGGTAACAGCCCAAATCCCAGCAAAATTCCACGGAGCAGGAATGCGAGCGCCTGAGGAAGAGCAGGCACCGAGCCCACTTCATCTGCCCAATAAAGATAGCAGTGTCTTCAGAGGGCAAAGTTATCTGTTTTTCAAAAACACAAACAAGGAGATAAGGTTTATATGATTTCCAAGCCTGCTGATAAATGCTCAAGACTCCAAAGACATAGTAACTGTTCTTCACTGTTGGGCAAATGTTATTTCTTCTCTGTAGTTAAGAGAACAAACACCACTTGATTTTGATAGCGGTGGGCTGTGCCTGACGTTCACAGAGTCAGGGGAGCAGCTGTTATCCATGCAGCCATCTGATTTTAAATACCTTTCTACCTGCCCACTGACCTCTCAGCTCTCCCCCTTTGAAGAACAGTGTGTTTGCGGCCTCAGTCAACCAGCACTGAAAAGCAAAGGTTTCAAGCTGCGCGTGTTTCTTCCCGTTTCTACAAGTCCTAGCTAAATAGTCCAATAAACTACTATAGATATAAACTCTTCCACCTTGCAGTGAGTCCTGAAAGCTCACACATTTTAATAGTCCAACCATCCCTATTTTTCCTAAGTATCCCGTACTCCATACCAATCCTAGAAAGCTAATGTCATTCAGCTTTCCACAGGTCACCTCTTTATTTACTTGCTGTGTGGTTTGCCCCCTTGACTGCCAGCCAGGCACAATGCTCTACTTCTCCCTCAAAATAAGTGCATGCAGGAACTTTTCTTTTCCTTGCCTCATACCATTCTCATTTTAATCCAAAGAACAAGCCTTAGCAGAATTACTTCGAGGAGTGAATTCCAAATGGAAGTTTTAGCATGAAGAAGAAACTTAAAGGACATGCATGCAGGAGCAAAAATTAGAGATTGGTAGCGAATGGAATAATAAATTTCTTACACAGCAAGAACTGCTTCAACTGATGTTTGCATTATATTCCGAAGGGCAAAAATGTCTTAGTGGGATTAGGCATCATTATTTTGAAAAACAGTTAGAAATCAGCTTTTGGTGAACCTCAAAAAGGTTAGCAACTCTCCCTCAGATCAGATAGGCATCCAAAAGGTTGGGTTGGTTTTTTTGTTCAAAATGTATGTGGGTTTATTGGAAGGCATATGAGCCAAAGATCTGTGAAACTATCATGAAAAAGCTAGTGGTTTCGATTGCTGGTATCTCCT
Organism: Phoenicopterus ruber ruber; assembly: GCA_009819775.1. Lineage (NCBI taxonomy): Eukaryota > Metazoa > Chordata > Aves > Phoenicopteriformes > Phoenicopteridae > Phoenicopterus > Phoenicopterus ruber. The sequence goes on from CM020219.1 coordinate 10,477,115, forward strand.
GGTGTGAGCTGAGCTTTCCCTACTCCTGCTTCTAAAGCCGAAAGCAAATAATTTACAAGAACACAAAAATGTCATTAAGCATTCCCCAAATATTTTCATATATGTCAGATCCGATCTGATTTATGTTTTAGTGAAAGGTTGCATTGATCTTTATATGAACTGTGTCCTCACACTCCTTTAGGTTGACTTTTTCACATAATGAGCTTTACTATGAGAAAAAAATTATTTGCGCAACGAATAGCTCGGACAACTCAGTGCCTAATTAAAGTAACCAGTTAGTCAGAGCCCATTTTGGAGGCAAACTGGGCGTTTTCTCATGAGAATGACTACATGCGACGTTTGTACTCATAGTGATGGATGGCTACGAAGGCAAATGACACGTGCAGTTGTGATGCACGTTCTTAGGCTCTGCTGTCGCTCTCTTCTTTTGGGGCGCGTGTTGGATTAGAAAATTATGGACTGTGTAAGTGGTATAAACCAGACTTTTGGAAGGCATTTCACACACAGGTATTGATAAGGGACATTTCAGTGATTTACTGAGCTGGATGGAGGCAGGACCCCCACAGAACTGTTACGAAAGGAATACATTTAGTAATGGCACTGTGATCTTACATCTATATTTGGGTTATATGTCCACAGTGGATTTAGCAACTGCTTCAGTCAGTCTAACAGGAATCTGTGAATGAAATGGTTTGGATAGAGATAGCAGGAGAAATCATATTTTTCTTTTTAAAATTATCCTTCCTCAGAGATTAAAAAGAAGCTTTTGGATAACTGTACAGGGTTATGCCAGGAAAGCTCATCATGGAGATTAGGGCATTAATTACATAATTATAATGTATACATTCCATACTTCACCGACCAAATATATAAACCTTATTTATTCTAAATAAACCTTAAAGCCCAGAGAATAAGCCTAGCACTTCCCGATAAGCTCAAGAATGAATGTAATCTCCTAAATATACCAGCTTGTTTCTTAGAAAGAAAACAGGGTGCTCAGTGCATGTGACAACAAATCATCCCTGGGTCCCATGGCGAGGAGATCACAGCAGCCGTCAGGAGTCTCCGAGGAGCCCAAGCAAACTGTCCACGGCATATTTTCCTAGGAGGTCTGCCCCGTGCTTCCCCCTCCTTCTCTCCCTTTCTCCCTTTTTCTGCTTTTCTACTGTGGATAAACAGTCCCGGTCCTGCAGAGCCGCTCACATCCCAACCACGTGTCCAGCCCTAGTCCATGGGGCTCCTCCCGGAGACCTGGAATATCGTTCCTCTTCTGCTGCTGCTGAGCACGGCAGGACTGGGAGCATGGGCGGGTACGTGGTCGCATGGGGTATGTCTCTTCAGAGGCCAGGCTGCTCAGAGAGTACTGGAAAATACACGGTCCCAGAGTGGCAGGATCTCAGTGGCTGTAGGTAGGGGGAATGTGGTAGCACAAATGTTGTTTGGAGGGCAGCAGTGTTTCGTCTCTCCAGGGCCGGCACCCATAGCTACGTGTCAGCAGGATTTACTGTACATCCAGTCGGTGCCTGGCAAGATGGCGCTGCAGACAACCCACAGGCTCTGGAGCACGTTGCCGGACAAATGCAGAAATGTCTCTCTCTCTTGATTTAGAAAATGATGCAATCCCTCTCTTTCAGCATAGGACCATGGCTTGCCCAGGAGACAACGGCACAGCGCAGCAGTAGGGAAGGCTGTGGCGGGCAGATGGTGGAGCAGAAGGGTTGATGGTTCGGCAGGTGGGGTGTCTGCATGCAGGCAAATGGTGCTCAGCCTGGCAGCGCGATGCTGGCAGGGGCGGTCAGGGCACTCACCACTGGAGAGGTGCAAGGTGCTCTGAAACAGAGGGGCTGAAGTAGCTGAGCCGGATTAACTTGTTGGATGTGGACCTTAGCTGATGGCAAGGCTTGGGTAGGAAAACCTGTGGAAAAAAACTGATTTCCTATTTTCAGTTTCTAGAATTTTTTCTGAAGCAAAGTTTAAATTCATACAGCACCCGTGAAGGAAGCTTGTGACAAGCCCACCTTTGAAGTCCTTTGCAGGCTGGTATCTCTGGGGTCAGTCTGCCTGGCAGAGGCAGCGTTGAGAGAAGATACCCTGGCAAAAAGACAGGTTTGGGAACAGGGAGCCCACAGCACGCCCCACTGCCACAACCCACCACCAGTGCCTCAGCGAGACTGCCTAAAGGTGCCTGCAAACCCTCATGATGCAGTGGTGGAGTCAAAGACGACCCCGGAGCAGGGACAGAAGCACATGGTAGGAAAAGAAAACCAATGATTTTGGATTATTTCTCAAAGGCACTGAGAGAGCAGCCAGCAGGGCCACACACACACACGTCCAGCCACACAACAGTGAAAACCAGTGTGGGTGAAATAACTCCACGTAGCAAAACCCCTTCCTTGCCCCCATGGGCAACCACAGCCTTTCCAGCCCAGGGGAAACACCTCGTAGATGTTGCATCAGACCCAGGCACCGTGGAGCTGTATTGGCACGTAAGCAGCGAGACAGACAGCAGTCCTCGCAGCGGGCAGGGCGTTTGGGGTGTTTCTGCTGACCGCTGCCCCCCCGCATTCTCAGCTGTGTTTTAGTAATTTATTTGCACTCCTTTGTGTTTGGGGCTCGTGGCTGGTTCACAATCAGTCCCTGCCCTGCTTTGAAAAATGGGGATGGGAGTCAGCAGATCTCCACCCTGCCATGTGATAGGGAAGCAGCGCTTTTGCAGTGCTCTCCCAAGTTGTGACATGCATCAAAAACCGGTCTTCTGACAGCAGCCCTCTGTGTGGGGAACTGCAGGTAAATTCAGGTGCTGCATGAACACCTCTCCACTATCCCACTGTTTTTTCACGGCCTGGGCTGACAAAAGTCAGGCCCCTGGGCAGCACACACAGATCCAGCCCTTGAGCCTGGGCCTGGGGCTTTCATTTGCACCAGAGCAAAGGGAGGGCAAAAGAGGTATAAAGAGCCATGAAAATGAGCATTTTCTCCTTCCTGCAAATCCTGCTCTTTTAAATGCCCGATAAGGGACAGAGAGGGAGGGAAAACCATCATCCACTAATCCAAAACAGGAGCTGGCTGTCACACCAGCACAAACAGACCACACTAACTCCTCCACTAACTCCCTTCTCGTGAGGAGACAGAGATGGACTGCGATAAGGTTTTGGCTCTCGGACACACTTGGAACTATGTCCGAGGCCCGCCAGAGCCTGCACGCTCAGGGGAAGGGAGCTGGGACTCAAGGAATTGGCACTGACAAATCGCAGCAAGGAGCAATGTCCTTAACCTGGCTGCAATAGCTCTGGGGAGGAGGAGTGAGAGTTTCCTGCTTTGCAGAGACTTTGCAATGTCTCTGGGATGAAGGCAGACTCAAATCTGTCAGACTTACTATTGTTGCACAAAAATGGCACAAGCCAGCCGTGTTTGTCAAGACTTATTCTTGTCATTTATTGCTGCTGCAGCCTGCTGGCAGGTTAAGGTCCCCACCGTGTTAAGTGATACATAGCCATCTGCCCAGATGCGCCTCGGAGGACCTACAAGCTTTGTGTCAAGCGAGTCGAGCAAAATAGAGGTGGCAGTAATGAGGAAATAGTGGAAACGGTTGTACAGAGAAAGAAGGAAGGCTTTTTGGAGCTGTGTTTTGGTTTGTTTCATTGTCTAGAAGATATCCGAAATTCTCAGTCATAATAAATCCCTGCTGGCTGGAGAAAAGCTGTGGATGCAGTTATCCAGCATGTGGGTTCGTGCAAAGTGCTCGTGGTGGAGGCACATAGTACGACTGAGCACGAGGACTGTGCTCTTGCTACGTGTGGGATCTCCCGCTGCTGTCCGGCGGAGGGGCAGAGACCTCTGCTTGGAGACCTGAATGCAAGATCTTGCATACATTTATTTTCTAGTCAAGAAAAATGAGGGAGTTCTGCAAAGAGGAATTAAGTATTTTAGACAACCTGCAGCTGCTAAAGTTTTTGTTCCCACCGTCAGGCCCCTCGAGTGTTCGGGGGAGAGAAGGATACAATGTGCAATGCTGGATTTCTTTTTAACTTCTGTCCAGCTCCTCAGAAGTACCCTTCCGTAGCCAGAGCAACACATTGGCAGTGGAGTTATAGCAACAGCAGCACAACACCTACAACTCCCAGCTGGATTTTTATGATGACAGGCAGGAAAAATGGAGTGGCATTCGCCTCAAGGGTGAAAAAAACCGCAAGTAAGAGTTTGTTCAACCACTCCGAGACCTGGACTCACCTTGGGCTGACAGCAGTAAGGATATTTTGCTGACAGGACATGACGTATTCCCATGGAAATGAGATTTACATCGCTTTTGGAAAATACATGGAAGTGGCCCTCCGCACAGAAACCATAAAAATCATAAATAGTTGGACATTTTGTTCACAAAATAAATGAATGAAAAATTAATGCTAATTAGATATCAATCTTTAAGCAAACCTGAGTAGGCTCAATGCAAGAACCATCCTGACAGACATTCCTACCTTTCAACACAGTAAAAAGGTGTAGAGGCTTGTTTTAAAGCTATACTTACAAAAATCATGATGCAGTATTTTAATGTTTTTAATAGTAGTAGATCAGTCTATTCGCTGGCTGAGTTGCAACGATAGTATTTTTGTAATTAGTGATTCTTTGCAAAGTCATGAAATATACAATGCGGGTCTATATAAAAGTAATATGTGCTTGGATGAGTTTTGCACTGATAGGCTAGCTGGCAAAGAAATCACTTTTAGTTGTCCATTAGGGCTGGATTCAATGGAAATGTTGGCTGACTTCACTGCAAGCCTTGGAAACCATCGGAGTATTCAAGGCTTAGGCAGTCAGATGCCTGCTTTAATTTCTATTGACAAAGGAAAAGGAGGGATGAGTAAATGCAAAACATTTCCTTCCAGCATTGAGCTAAGAGAGGCAGCATGGTGCAGGGAGGAGGTGGAATCCAGGACATCTGGGTTGCATTTATTGCTGGCTCTGCTGCCAACTTGCTTTGTGACTTTGAGCAAGTCGGTTTTTTGCTTTGCTACCTTACTTTCTGCGGGGCAGGGAGAGCTCGCCTGCTTTCACGTGGTGCTCTGGGCAGGTGCCGGGACTTTCTTGGTGACCATGACCAAATGCAGCAGCTGCCAAGCTGGCAAATCCATATGCGCCAGGCAATGCCGTCTGGGTGATTGATACCCCAGAGGGTGCAAGAGGGGTAGCTCTGCCCTTTGAGAGCCTAAAGCAAAAGATGCTCATTAAGTAGCACTGCACCTGCATAAATAGGTATCCATAAGTGCTAGCAACCAGTGCCTTCTGCTACCACAGATCAGAAAAATTATTCAGAGCAGGAGTTGGGTTGGCAACCTCTTTCACCTATACTTAGGATCTCTTATCTCATTTTCTGCACCACTCACAGGGAAGAGCAGTTGCTTTTGGGGAAAGTCACAGGGAATGAGGTAGCTTTTTTGAAATGGTCTCCGTATGGTGCTTCCAGTACCCAAAGCTGTTTTCACGTTCTCAGTGTGGAGGAATGAAGCCTGGCATCTTTTTTTTTTTTCTTTTCTTTAAGATGCATTTTCTGCCAAATGTGAAGAACTGAAAAAGCACGTGAAAGCAGAGTCATATATGGCCTTCTGCGTGACACCAGCAATTGCTCTGTAGCCCAGAAGTGATATTTAGGCTATAGCTGGAAAACTTCTGCCTATATCTTATTTGCCTTTGTTTTTCACTTTATACAACACTGATGTCTTAATGCTACTTGCTGTATATATCAATTGAATTCATGACTAATCTACAAAATGCTTGCATTTTTTACAAGGATGCAGGCATGATTACTGTGTGCAATGCTGTGTGCTCTGCTGGATTTTACAAGATGGAATCAAAGCTGATCTCAGCCCATATCACAGTCTGAATGACAAGATGGATGTGATATAGCATGCCATATATCAGTTTCATCTAGGCCCATGGATGTCTTGCTTGAGTAGGCAGAGAATGAAATCTCAGTACTTCAGAATTTGATCCTGTGGCACCAAATGACCAGCAGGTATCATCCGAGTCCTACAGACTTTTGTATGCTTCCATTTCTGACACTGTCCTGTTTATCCCACTGATGGGTCAAGATGTCTTTCATGAACACCCCCTTGGAAATACCTGGAACACTACAGCTTGGTCAGACCTCCCTCTCCACAAAGCTGCATATGATCTCAAAATTCTCTGCTGAGTGTTGGGAGAGATGATGGAAGAATGTGCCATGAATTGCGATAATCATATGTTTTTATGCACAGTAAAAATCTATGAATAAAGATGCAATATGCAGTCTGGAGCAGAGTAATTAATATCAATAGAAAACATAGATCTTTTCTGTGTACAGTTTCTCACTGTACAGCAATACTCCCCTTTATTTTTTTCACCCATGAAGGAAAGATGTTATTGAGAATAATGGGGCAACACTAATATAAATTTTGCTTGACATAACATAGCTTTGTTGTAAGCCATCCTAGTTTAGGAATCACTTTAACCGTATTGATTTCCCTCCTCTGCGGGGTGCATAGCGTATTCTCCCCACAGTAGCGTCTTTGGCAACCTGAATCAGACAAGTGAACTGGGGTGCGAGACACCTGGGTTCAACCTCTGGCTTGGCAGGTGGAGCAGTCACATCGCCTCTCTGTCTCTGCCTCCCACTCTCCCTCTGTCCGTCCTCCTCTCCCTTTGGCTCTCCCCATTAGTTTGACAGAAAGCTCTTTGGGGCCAGCGTTGCTCTTGACTGTGTGTTTGTACAGCGTAATGAGGTATCAGCCTCGGGACAGGCTCTTGGAAACTACCAAAGTATAAATTGTAATAGAAATTAATTAAGTGGATACCAGTGTCCTGGGTGTCAAGGCAGAGTGTAAAAATGATCTCGAGTAAAGTGGTCTGAATGGTTTAAAGCGTGATCCAAAGCTTCTCCAGACTTCAGAGGCTCAAATCCGTCCCTTAACAGGCAGCCAGGGCTTCCTGCAACGCACTCTAGTCCTGCACAGACAACTTTGCGATGTGAAATGAAAGCTGTAGTTGAATCGTCGTGGGTTAAGGCCGGTTATTCCCACAGTTCCCATTTCCTAATGTTTTCCACTCATGATGTTCTTCACTTTTAATGTTCATAGTAACTCATGCCAAAAAAGGTGTTTCCTATCATGTTCTCCTCACATTGTGTATTGTGGTTGGGGTTTTTTTTATTCCATATTTTCAATCCCCAGAGAGCTAAGGTTAGTCATAAACATGCTTTTGGCCATCAGATTCATGTGTGGTTTGCTATAGCAACAAACAAAAGCATTAGTCAGAAACTGGCATGAAGCTATAAACACATATTTTTTTGTGATATTACCCAGAGTTAGCTTAATTTATGTGGTACAGTGTTGCCACACAACTGCATCCTAGTTAGACTATTATGCTTGTTGAATAGGAACTTCATGGAAAACCCAAAGAATATATTGCAGAGAAATAAGCAAGTCTGTTAAGTGATGTTGTCATCTGAAGATCACAAGCCAAATTCTGCTATTGCACTGGTATAAATCCAGCTGAACTCCTTCAGAATATGCATTTAGATCAGAGGACAAAATCTGAATCTATATCTATTGAATAAGAGGACAATTATCATCAAGCAAATAAACACTCACTTTGCCTTTGCTGTTTTCACCCCCATAATTTTACTGCAGCAAAATGATTAGAGGTAAGCTTTATCAGATTGCGGTAGACGGTTTAAATTCACTGCCAACACACTTGGAAAACATTATCTGCAGCATGGCAGGGAGAGCTAGGCTGGGTTAAGGACAGTCTCTCTCCAGATGTGCCTGTGCAGCGCTGGGAAGGTGCAGTTCGTGCAGAGCCCGTGCCTATCCAGCCGGTCTGGGCACGGGGAGGAGTGGCTTGTGCAGCAAGTACTGACTCCCTGGGGAGCTGGCTGGGTCTGTACGGCATTCACTGAAATCCCACAGCCAGACAGCTACTAGTCCCTGAGCCAGCTAGTTTAAAGGTTGCCCTGAAGGCTCTACAGAAGGGGTGATTTTTGCCTAGGCAGAGTAGGCACATTCCTGTTAATGCATTATTCCAACCATTTGTCTTCTTTTCGCTGCACCTTTTCAGGAACATGAGCCCTCCTCTTTTTTGACAGCTGCATTTAATAAAAAACACATGCATGAAAAATGTGTTTTCCAGTATCCCTGAGCTGGCACTGCTCAGCAAGGAGAGCTTAAACTTCCCTAGAAATTGTACAGATACATTTTCAGACCCTTCTCTTCAGACATATAGCTGTGAAGTGTTCGTGACCTTCCCTGCTGCAGAGGTGAGCAGAGTAACCTATAAGTAAAATCCACATGTGTCCAAGCGATAAGAGTAACAAAACCCTCAGAGCCTTCTCGTACCTACCAGTTCCATGGTTCCAGCTGCAGAGGATAATCCTGCAGCACCATGTAGTTTGCACATGTATGCAGAGGCCCTCTGAGAATGGGCCTTTGAAGTCCAGGGATCAAGAACAAGATATAGCACCAAGCGTTGGCCAACCCATGTTCCAAAAACAAAGAGCTCTTTTCCCTAACCAAATCCGTATGCAGAAGAACATGCCCCAGGAGATCCTGCATTTTAGCCCTGTTCACTGTGCTTTGCTTAGCGTTGTTGGTTCTGGGTCCTGTGCACTTGAGACCCTGGCCCTGGTGTCTTTTCAAAACCTTCTGAGATAGTCTTACCATGGTAGATTTACCTGGTGTCGAAGTGTAAAAGGTCCTATTTCAAGCCCTGCATTGAAAGATTTCAAACGCTTGATTTGTCTGAAAACAGGAGAGCTCTGGCTGTTTGTCTTCGTCAAAGATCAGCCCAGTGCTTTTCTGTTTCCTTTACTCCCTTTTGGTCAAATGGGAACAGACCTTTCCTGTAAGAGTGTTCAAAGAATGATTAAGTAGTGTTCAAAGTATTTGCAATGAAGAAAAAACAAATTCTGCTCTCAGTGTAGTTGCAGAATGATGTCAAAACTGACCCCAACAGCACTATATATAGCAAATATTTCAGTCATTGCTAAAACGTTATTGACATCTCAGTTCATGGAGGACTTCAGGCCTGCAGTATTTAAAAATGTTGCAGTAAGATGGTGTTGGAGTTTTTTGTTTGTTGATGGTGAAGTGGAAATTATTCCACCTTGTAAATAGTAGACAGGATAATTTCACGGTAGCAATCATTCTCCTTTTCTGGCTTCCTTGACTGTAAACTGTGTATGGTGGTGGGGCAAGGAACGCAAACGCACCTTCCTTAGGAGAGAGCAATAGTCTCTCTGCTGCACGTGATGAACCGCAGCTTACAGACAGAAAGCAGAGAGTCCTCACTGGGGCCGTTGGATGAGACGGTGCAAGAGAGCCTAAGGAGTAAAACACCATTGGTTTTAAAATACTCTTTGCAAGGATGTGGAGAAAAACCTACAGATGGACTGAGGGGCATCTCCAGGTGCCTCCCATTCTATTCTCTTGCACTCAAACTCTCCACAGCTCCACAAATCAAGGTGGTCATTGCCATTCTGCAAAGTGGGGATGAGCGTTGGCTCCTGCTGCACAGATGTAAATGACTCTGCAGAAGCCACCTGAGAGAAGAATCAGATCCACCTACTTGCAGTAGATCTCAGAGGCTGTAACTGCGGCCCCGGCGTCTTCCTTTTCCTTTTCCTAACTTTGTATTGGTACAAGGCTGTTGATTTCAGTAGAGCCCTTGATCTAGCTAAAGGGCAAAATGTAATTTACTCTCCCTTATACATTAGTCTGAATCTAGCACAGCTGTTCATCGAGAAAAACGTTTCCATATGCCTTCAAAAAGAATGCATCCTGTTTTAACTGAGTTAAAAAATATTTAACCTGTGTGTGAATAGACCATTATGATAAAGAAACAGTTACTCATTTCCAGAAGATATCATTATTTTCTTATTACAGAGAGGCTCTGAATGTTTGGAATTGTTATGAATCAGCCTTAGGGTTGATAATCAAATCCAAGAAATAGTCCTCTTAGTGCTTTCAAACACCACCACCCATCTCAATTCATTCACCAGTTACTACGTGGATGAACTGCAGTGTAATTACTTTCTCGCTATTTGAGTCTTTAATGAAAAAGAAATCCAAAACTGCAGTAATGAGTCTTTAAAAAAATGGTTTCTCCCTATCGTTTATACTAGCCTCTGTGAAACATAAAACTGAAATCTATTTCCTTAACTAAACTGTGTTTTCCTCTAATCTATTAGGCAAGCATGCTGGTTTGTTATTTTTGGGTGCCTCAGTACTGGCTACACGGCGCGGAGGGGGAAAATGAGCACTGAATCATTTAAAAACCACATGCAAAGATTCAAATAGGGTTTTTTTGCAAAAATATAATGCAAAGAAAGTTTGTCATCTCCAGTTTTTCGTTCTATAACTTATAATGCACTTAAAATTCCGATGTTTTTCAGTCTCACATATCTGATTATTTCTAATTTCAAACAACAAAGATTAAGTTCACAAATTGAATTTGTAAAAGAAGACAGTTATCAAACAGCAAGTTTAGAAAATGCTCAGGCAAGGTATACATCTGCTAGGGAAAGACTTTCAAAAAAGAGGTGAAAACCAATGAACTGAAATAAGGAGACAACATTTTTGAAAATCATTTGGTAGGTCACCTGTTGTATTCTTTTGAAATCTGACCTTTTTGGGACTGAAAACCAAGTTTATAGTCCATTTATTCAGATTTTAATTGCATTGGTGTGAACAGAACTATACTAATTAATTTATTAATTTGATTCAGTCGATTAATTTATCTGTAAATGAGCTTTTATACTTTTGTAAACCCACAGTCTGCATCCAGAAATTCTCTCTAATTTTTAAAGGGACTCTCCTACTCCACATAAAAACAAGAGAAAGTGAGCTGTGCCAAATACTATTTTGCTACCATCACTGTTTATTGATAGAAAAGATTTTTATCTTAACAAAGTGAGGGAACTGCTAACTTTATCTTTGATGTAAAATATTTTCCCATGATAATTTTCTGTCACCTTTATCCCATGTCTCTTGTATTACATATACATTAAGGAATTTAAAAGCTTAAAAGATATTTTCTTCTATGATGATTTACATCCAAACAAGTTACCCGGGGAACTTTCTCTCAAACTGAAAACCTGTTTCCAAGGGCAGATATTTATATAAAGGCCCCCATAAAAGGCTGTGGAAAAACTACCAGGTTTTTGCTGCATTCCTGTTTTGAGAGGGGCTATGCCCAGCATACCAGAGAGACGTGCAAAGTAATATCACTCCATTAATATTGCTACATCTGGGCACTTAATTCTGCCCTGAATTTTATCAGTGGAGTAAAGAGAAATAAAAAATCTTCCTAGACCATAAGGATCTGTAATGCGAAAAAAAATATATATATACATGTATATTTGTGTATATATATGTTTATAGTTATATAAAAATACAAAATTTTTTTCTGTGCATTGATTCTGATAAGGATGTTTTTTAAGCAGCAGTTTTGAAGAGCAGTTTGGGCTGAAAAATCTGTTTCTAATTTGGAGTGGTAAGTGCCATTTATATAAAGCCCGCTTTGAGCTTTTTGCATAATGTCAGTAGATCCTCTATTCTTATTCTTACCTTAAGACCTTTTCTTAGGGGACAAACGTGCTCTCTATCAAAAGCAACAATAATTAGCATCCTCCTTTAATGTCAGAGAGAGGACAAAGAGCAGTGAACTCACCCTGCTGCGTCTCCTGGTCAGTACTGGGCTACCTTAAGAAAGAGCTTGGTGTTACGGCCGCTACTTCTCAAGCAGTACTTACTCTGCGGCCGGAGAAACTGAGTCTCCAGAGCTGCCAATCAAGCCTACATGGACAAAACGATCATTTTTTAATAAATGTATTCATTTGATTCATTTCTAAATCTGAGCAGGGCTGCGCTTTGGCAGTGGAACAGGCAATCTGCTCCGGGAGAAGCCGGGATTCTTGGGGGGGTGAATCAGCGAGGAGAAGGAATGTGAGAAAGTTAATTTGCGTGAGCTTTATGGGCCTTATCTGCAATAGGCACCCACCTGCCTCCGCTTCTAGGGAGTCATGATAAGAGCTGAGTTCACAGCTATCTAATAGGGAGGACAGTAGGAATCAACTGTCCCTCGCCCCGAGAGGAAGGCAGCTTTGCATTCACTTTCAAAGACTCGTTTGTTATATAGGCGAAGGGGTTTCTTTCGAGTGAAAAAAGCTGCAACATGCCTAGCCAATCTATTGGATAACCAAATAACTGCAGAGTAGTTCCTACTAGGGTTCCTGAAGCTGGTAAGCTGGTAACCAAGTGAGAGCAGTTCACTTGCAGCGTGCCCCTGAAGACCTGCTTAAAACCCAGACCATCCAGCTGGACAGTGACACCCTGGGAGATTTTAGCTGGGTATCCGTGCAACTATTGACAGCACTAGTAGAGACTCAATTGCAAGTAAAAGCCGTATACCCCAAGAGATAAAATTGTTGAGAGTCCCAGGAGATAAAACTGTTGAAGATCACAGTGGATTATAACAGCCTTTATTGCTTTATTTGACTATGAATCTCTAACCAGCTTTTGCCCTGTCCAAAAGGGTGGTAAGCAATTTTGGTTCAGTCCAGGAGCTAGGACATACACAACAGCAATTTCTAAGAAGTGATTCCCTTCTCTTACTGACTTTGTGAGAATAGAGGCCATGCAGTCCTGGAAAAAGATCATAATTGATAATTATCAGAGAGGGTCCTATTGTCACACCATCATCACAATAATTATACACCAGAACACCGTGGGAATTCATGCAGGAAGTAAAGCACACATTGGAAACCCATCCTGTCACGTACTACCTGAGAGAGAGGAAAATTCCTGCCTAAGACAAGCAAACACACAGACACAGGCCAGGACGTTACACCTACCCTCCAGGCAATCGTTAGACTAAAACTACGGAGAGATGCACAACTTGTACTTCTGAGACAGAATCATTGGGTGGGGAAGGCAGCACAGAACCTCTGGTCACCTGGTGGGTACCATGAGCATTTCTCCAGCTGCCTTTTTCACTCTGCCACTTGCAGCTGTATTTTAGCTAGTGAGAGGAGGGATGGCCCAGGAGAGAGAAATTCAGGTATCAACCACTGCTGCCTGCTTCTGCTGTCTCTTTTGGACATCATTCTAGTCATGTTCTCACAATAAACTTTGGTTGAGAGCTCATTGTCAAACACTGTGTTACTCCTATGAAACATTATTCTTTTTTTAGCAACAGGTGAAATATTGGACTAATAAAATATTTTAGTAAATATTTTATTCTTGTACCAGAAGAGTTATGTGGATCGGGTCACATTTCCTATATAGCCAAGTAACCAAAAAATGGTGATAGCTGGATGAAACTCATTAACCCAAGATCTGGGAAATTTCAATTTGACAATTGCAAAAAAAACCCCCAAAAAGTCCCCTGTGCTTTTCATGTTTAAATATGACTCAAGCTGAGAAAGTCTGTGCAGAGCCCCACCAGTGTGATTTATTCTCATGCTCTGAAATGTCCTATGGATTCTATTAAGTTTATCTTTACCATCAGAGGAAAGAGGGACCACTGTAAAAATAAAGAGCTCCTTTCTAATCGGTCTCATTAAAGGTTTTGCTCCTCTTGTAAAGTGTAGGCAGGCATGCTTTTAATAGTTTTAAATCTGCGGGCAGAGCTTATCAATAAGCATGCACTCACGGGAAAGCCATTCACTCTCCTTTTCAGCTGGGGGCTGTTAGTTTCTCTTTTTATGGTAGTGTTTATGTCTGTTCCTAGTTGCCAGTGCTCTTCCACATCTTCCCTGATATTAGTCAACCTGTAGAAAATGCTCTATGAAATCCTACAGAGCTCAGTATGGTCTGTAAGAAACCTTAATTCCCTAGACATTTCTCTACTTGGATGTACTTTGCAGAGCAGAGTACCATTCTTTTTGATAAACGTAGGAGCTAACTTCATGAACAGGTCTCCGGCCGGGCGAGGAGACTCATGATTGTAACATATATTTTCTGGTTGTGGAAGGTTTTGAGATGAGATGATTTGAAGGCTTTTAATGAAGTACTCTAACTGCAGACAAGGGCAGCTTAACATACCAAGGCATCGAATCAAAACATCTTGTTCATGCCTTGAATGGAAGGAAACTATTCACACATTGGTTATTTGGGAGTAGCTGCTCCTTTAGCTCTGCCGTGCTCCAAGCCCCTGCTTTCGGCTCCGCAGCCTGAGCTACGTTCATCCCAGCACAAGCATGCAGCTCAGTGACAGAGTGCAGCCAGGGGGCATGACCAAACCAAAGGCAAAACAAAGGCGGGAGTAGAGCTTAAACACAGGCCTAGCTGGTTCTGATAGCATCCTGCAGATAATAAGGCCTGTTAAACCCCTTTAGCAGCAAAATCTTTACCTTCATTCCACTGACTAGTTCTTTGCCTTCGTCCCACAGAAACAGTTAGGGAGACCAGAATTTCAGGGCTTGGTGGGGAGGGTCCTACTCCCAGCACAGGGCAGAGGAGAAACACTAATGGGGAGGTGCTATTCCTCACATTATCACTTTTTCTGAGGCAGAACGGCTGCTTTTTCTGCTGTGGCAATCGTTCATTTCAGAGCTGACAAGCTGGTTCGTCTAGGTGGAGCTACCGGGTGCCCCCGCTGTCTCGCTGGCTGTGGTTCAAGTGAAGTAACATTGCATTCCCGCGACGGAGGGCTGGGAGAGGCAGCCTTCTCCGTGACATTGCGCCCGCATCTCCCCATTGCCACGTATCCTGCCCGGATAGAGTGACAGCCGCGGCATTCCCGCTGCGGTCCTGCCGTGCCCCAGAGCCCTGCCCAGCAGTTGTTGTAACTCAGTCCGTGGGATCTTGCAGGACAATGGAATGAATCCAGGTCTCTGGAATGTGCTAGGAAATCTCTGTAGAAGATGAACCTCTTGACTTTTTGCTGATGGTTTTCCCCAGCATAGCTGGAGCTGCTTACTGGGAGTGCCATGGGCCTGCTGGAGCTCATGGTTAAGCCTACACAGACTGTGCAAGAGCCTGTGCCATGAGCTGTGCTTTAAACCTCATGGCGGCTTCCTCAAGGAACACAGTGCATGCATAAAAGAGTTTATTTGCAGACACCTTCAGATTCTTATCTTTGCCAGCTGATGCTTGCAGGATCATTTTCCTCCAGCATTGCTTGCTTGGAAGGACATGACTCCTCCACCAAACTGCCCAGGAGGATTTGGGTGGTGGGGATGATTGCTCTGAACTGCCACAGCCAAGCCCCTCACACTGAGCAGCCCTCCTACACTCCTGTGCTCCTAGTTGTTCTTGTTCATGGTCTTCACACTTAACCGTGGCATTTACACTCAAGGAAATCCACAGCGGAACCCGAGGTGTGGTATTAGAGCAGATGCTCTTTACCGTGTAGCCTCCAGACAGCAGTTCTGGACAACACATCTGCCACGGTTTGTTTCTTTTTAACAACAGACCTTGAAACATTACAGTATCACTGGGCTTTTAGTCCTCTTTAATATGGCATTAGGTCACCACTTCCATTTGTAACTCGAGCCGAGGAAAAAAACTCTGGGGGAAACAAAGAGAAATAGTGAAACACTTCAGGCCACTGCTAATACTGAGAAACTATTTTTGTGCTTGTACATATCATTTGCACAACATTTTTAGCTCAGGGATCGGCAAATTCTGGCTCGTCAAGCCAATTGATGCAGTTAGCAGAACACAAAGATCTGCTTGTGGATTCAGCGATCTTTAGCACAGCTGATTTTGGAAAGTGGTGAAAATAGTTCTTTTAAGTGCCAAAAATTCACGTTCATATCCACAAAATGGTAGCTGAGACAGAAAAGGCAGTCCTTTTGCTGTCATTGTAACTTTGTCTGTGAGGGCTTTTAAAAAATCTGATTTAGGCCATTTTTCAGTCATGGCAGCTTTAAGAAAACCAAACCAAGAATGCAATAGCTTATTTGCTTGATGACACTGCCTAGCTGAAGTGACATTTTAATTAGCTGGTTGATCTACATTTATTCATCAATCTCCCGTCTTCTGGGATATCCTAGGAAACCCAAAGAACCCACAGCAAGGTGCATTAATTTAATAACTCATCAAAATAATAGAGACAATGGATTGGGATGGGTATAAAAAAGAAGCAGATACGGAAACCGAAGCACTGAGGTTGCCAAAGAAAAAGTAAAATGTTTGAATTGCTGCCTTTTTGCCCATAACCCTGAAGTGAAAAATTTCTCTTAGTAAACCAAAGTCAGGTGAACTTACCTATCTGAAAACGTGCTCTTGAGAGGCCAAGTTGAATGCCAAGCATGTGCATAGCGTTCCTGTTATCAAGTGCTTTCCTGAACTGGGACCTACGATTTTAAATATTCTAACTATTCTAAATATTCCCTATTTCAAATATAAGAAGTGAATCAGAAGGGGCTGCGGGGCTTTGCAGCAGCACTGCTCAGGCGGCTGTGAGAGCTCTGAGGGAAGAAAAGGAATCCCAGCAATTGCGATACCTGCAAGAGAGGGAGAACAAGCTGTAGGAAGAAAAATCAGGCATTTTGAGAAAGGATTTTGATTTAAAAGGTAGGACGGCATTCTGGAGCAGTGCATTAGCAGTGACTAGCCGTGCATGCATGAGAAGTAACAGGCCCACGACAGGGTGCCTGAGGGCACGGGGACAGACAGACCAGCAGGTACAGGGACGGATGGCTGCAGCAAGAGAGGTCTGATAGAGGAGCCAGCTGAAGGTGTCCATGGCCACAGTGATGCACAACCTGATTTACAACAAGACATAAGCACATGAGGGAGCACAGTGAAAACTGCTGACCTACATGTAGGAATTCTTTGCTGGGTCAAACACGGTGCCAAGGATGACAATGATATTAAATTGTTGTTGTCGTCGTTTGTCTTGCAATTATTCACTCCTCCTTCTCCTTATTAATAATACAAATCAGGTTACGTGCCCAGAGTGTGCTTCATATTGTCAGAAAAGACCTGAGCAAAAGATGTCCCAGCCTTGCCCATGCGTTAAGGCACAAGTCTTCTAACCGGCAGTGGACTCAAGGCTATTCATTTCCACAATACCGCACAAACAGGACTGCTTGTTTCTTATCATAGCTAAGAAATGGTAACCAGCAAACACCAAAATCCTAGTAAAAAAAAGGCACAGGCTGTGACCTTCATATATTAACAACTAATAGTTAATGAGTGAGCAAAGCATACAAGTTTTCACCTGTGGACAGATGTTTACCACGGATCAGGTTTCTGTTAAGAGAAACCAGTTGTTGAAGTGAAGTTAGATAATTCATGCCAGTCAGCACATGGCAAGAAGGAATCGCTTCTCCTTCTACCTGAGAATGAGCAATATTTAATCTGCATCTTTGTAAAAAATACGTGCATTGCAACCATTGCTACTCTTGTCAGTTTTGAGTGCTCTACATTAAAATCCCAGCGAAAACAATGTAACAACAGTAACATTTTCGTTCTCTCCAACAAAAAAAAACAGAACAAAATTAAATAAAAGAAAACAAAACAAAGCCACTTTTAGCAGGAAAGATAATGCCTAAGAAGTTGATGCAAGGAAAAGTTATATCTTTAAAGATAAGAGCAGATTACTTAAATTCACTACATTTATATGCAAACATAACTTTAGTATAAATTCTTAAAAGGCAGAAAGTCCAAATCTAAGAATTGTGGAGAAAGGGATATAATTTGTAAACAAGGAAGCTAGGATGATCAGCAAAGGACACTATCATTTCTTTTTTTAACAACATCTCCGGTATTCTCATTTGCTGTTTTATTTGATTTTAAAGTATACAGATTATGGTAATTTTATATGCCAGTGTCCCAATTAAAGCTAGGTTTCTCTTCAGTTTATACAATACATTAAAGCACAATTGACCTGAATTCAATGACAAAGTCATACTTTAAATTGATTATAATGTCTCAAATGTGGTTTTGGAGCTCGTTACCCACTGAACGTGAATACCAAAAAAATAACATGGCTTTACGTTTTTGTGGTTTTATCCAAAACAGTCCAGCTGGGTTGCTAGATTAAAGATAAAATAATTTTTTAAAAAATTTCATTTAAAAAAGCAAATACAATTTTCAGTCTTATGATACGAAAATGTTCCAGCCTATATAACTCCTACTGCCCACTTTCAAAAAATTCCCTTGTTCTGAAGTCAGTTCAGTGGCTATTAGAAGTAGTCACTGATGTAAATTCCATCTTGTTTATGAAAACATTTTGAACAAAGCATTGATTGTCCAGCATTTATAAAAAAAGTTAAAACCTATAAAATGTTGGCATCACTACTATTTGGGGCATGAGAATGACATGCATATAAATCATAGCTTATTGGCACAGTCTTTTATACACAGAAAGAAGGCTTTGCTGAAACTGGAATTCATTGATGTACTGTAATTCCCTGCTTTTATAGATTTATTTTTAATGTATTCTGAATCAGGAAAAACATCTGAAGCAAATTTTAGTCTACAGTAGGAATCAGGGGCACAAGAAGTCTTTTATGACATGGGTTAGCTATGGCAGAGGGGAGAATTAATATACAAGTAGGCAGAGTTTGGGGAAATCAGGATGGATGCGAAGGCTTCAGTGTGAAGCTTTGGGAGAGGAGGTCATTTGTGTAGCTGATGTCCTGCTATGCAATCTCAGCCACATCTCTGTTAGCCCTGGGGACAATAGTCTGTTGCTCCATTTTGCAGGAAAGAGTCCTACTATCACCATTTAGGAGAGGTAGCAGTTTACTAAAGGCTTTCACAGGAGGACTTTCTCTTCCTGCCCATCATGAGGTGGGTGAAAGAGGCCTTTTATGCAACAGATTCACATCTTAACAGAGGGGGATTTTTTTTTTCTGGTGACATTTTGGCAAACCTTGATCCGCAGCCCCCCTAGCAAGGACAAGGAGAGCAATCACCTGCCAATACTTGGCCAAGCATGTGAAGCCACCCTTGTGCCTCATACACCACTGCTTTGCTTGATCAACAGCTGGTGGAAAATAAGAAACTTCTCTCCTGGTCCAGGCCCAGACGAGATGTCATCCAGGGCAAGGCTACCTCTCTACATCCACGCTGAACAAGACTTGGCAGTGTTATTTGTTGTTTTAAAATGTCATCCCAATGGGAAATAAGTGTTCAGGTCTCACTGCGGAAGTGATCTAATTCTCTTGGATTTTATGAGTAGTCTATTCTTAGCAACAGGAAGATTTTGAAGGTGTTGGCCATCTAATCATTCTAAGTATCCTTTGTTTAAAACATCTAATTTTACAAGTTTTACCTCGATTAGAACCTGCAGGATATCTGCAGTACCCTAGACTCAGAGCCACCGTCTCTGGATGGTGATAGATCCACTGCACAAACCGTACAGGACCATTCAAGTCCTGAGAACGGAGCACCCCGTACTTGCATTACTCCAGTTCTAGACAACTAAAATGTCACTGAAGTTACACCAGAGTAAAACAAGAGAAACAGCAGTGAACCAGCCCAAGAATTCTCCCAGATAATTCTTTCATTTTTCTTTTCCAGTAGCAAAATTATTGGCAGCCACCAGGGATCAATGCTGTAATTAGCCTTGAAGTGCTGCACTGAAGAGCAAACGCTCTAGCAATCCAAGCGATATTCGGTTAAGTCATTCTACTGGACTGCAGGGCTTGTGGGTGGGATTCTCCCAAGTGGAAAATACGGCAATGCCACAAGACTAAGTCCTTACTATTTCTTGGAATTTTAGTAACGGCCATAAAATTCGCTGTTGGCACCTGAATCTTTAGAAGCACTAAGCAAATTAAACAACCAAGCCTCAGTCCTGCAGCTCTTCTACTCATATGATGCTTATTAAAATACATGTGGTGAAGAGCTTCATGAATGGATTCCAGAATTTTCAAGCAGAAATGCCTAAAATGGGGTTCATAAATCCACATCGAAATTTTTTTAACAAGGTTATGCTTGTTTTCCAATTTTCTTGAGCTTCTGAAAATTGAAAATGCTAGAGCTTTTGAAAAAAAAATCAAGCCAATTTATGTGGGTCTTTACTCTGAATTAGGGTCTGCATTAAGACCGTTTTCTAGAATTGTCCATCGTAGGCATCAGGACTAGTCCTGTGAAGGCTAAAGGAGGTATGGTCTGGCAGCCCTGATGTGTTCTCAGTTGATCCTAGTTCTCTGGAGCTAAAATACCACAGGAGAGCTGATTAAGATGATGTGCATATGGCTAATGAGGATGCCTTCTATTCTATCGAGTTTGGAAACTTGGCCTACAGACTGACATGGAATATTCCCACTGGAAGCACACTATTACCATTCATCTTAACTAAGTGGTCCATCACTGATCACGTGGCATAGATCTTTCAAAACCCTGCCTGTACTAAATAATTTAATCTCAAAAAGAGTCAAGGAAAAAATAAATGTAGGAGATGAGAAAACTATGAAGAAAGGCTAGCAAAATCACAGCCACTTTAACAAGAGCTTGGCAACTTGTGTAAGTAAGAGGGATTGCATACATGCATAAGTCGTGCCAGCTTGTCTGCACACACAGCATGTAATATCCACATCCAGAAATGTTGTGTTCCAGCCCAAGGATTCTTCATTTAAAGCAGACAATGAATGGGTTGCACAGTTCTGCTTGCGGTTGTCTTCTCTAGTGTTTGAGCATATTTTTAAGCCGGAGGATCTGTTTAGGAGAGCCAAAACTATGTATACTAATGGCAGTTGCAGAACTGGGTGTGAGAGAGCTAGACAGACTGATGGCTCAAAAAAAAAGGAGCATGGAGACAGGAAAGAGACATAGTTATCAGGACAAGGACTTGTGCATGTATTAGAATAGCCTGTGCACCAGGGAATGTGTAATTCAGCCACACTGTCCTCTACTGGCTAAGCCCGGATCGCTGAAAACGATGATGTATTCATGCTATTTTCATTCTTCAGTGTCCAATTTAAGGCATTTCAACAGAACCACACTTTCAAGCAGACCATCTCCTTCACCCCATCTCTCTCTGCCCTCAATAGTTTTAAAAACCGAGAAAGCAGAGTCTTTATGACTATCAAAGCTTCATGATGTTTACTCTCCAGCTCTTAAGAACTCTGTCAAAGGCAAGGAAGAGTTTTGAGATGGGGAATTTAAATTGATTTAATTTATTGCCAATCAATGAAATTTTAATTACTGATTCTGATATTTAAAAAAAAATAAAACCACTTAGGGAAAAACTCCTCAGCTCCCCTCCATACACCTCTCCTCCCCTCTTTCTGGCCTCCAGTCCCCTCACTGTGGGCTATACTCAGTCCCTTTGGGGAGGTGGGGGAAGGCACAGAAGATGGGGGTCAGCAGGTGGTGGCTGCTTTTCTTTTTCCACTCCTTGTTTTGTACTCAGTTGCCCCAGGGTGGGTTCCTGCACCAGCCACTGACCCATCAGAGTCGAGCCTCCTCCTCTCTGCCCCTGCTCAGGTGGCTTTTCTTCCTCCGGCCCCTCCTCGAGATCCTATTTTGCTCCAGCATTTCTCCTGCTCTGCCACCTCTCCTCTCTCCTCCTGCTCTGGTGTGGTCTTCTCTGTCTTTCTCCTCCTCCTCTAGTGATGTTGTCTCTTTTTCTCAGCGTTTACCACCCTTTCTTAAACACATTTTCACAGAGGTGCCAGAAACTCCTCCGATAGGTTCAGTATTGCAGGTGGAGCTGGCTGCAACTGGCTGCATCCAGCACAGGGTGGTCCGTGACCTCCTCCCACAGAGACCACCCCACAGCCACACCGCTGCCAAAACCCTGCCAATTCTGCCCAATACACACCTCAAGCCCCCCTTGGTAATCAAAAAAAAAAATATGGCCAACTTCTAGTTCTACATTTTCTCCAATCTGGGGAATTTTTCCTTCACAAAAGCCTTTACATTTCTGAATACAACTATTTCTAGTATCTTTGGAAAGATCAGCCTGATGAGATCTGAGATAAGGAATCTAAATGAAAGCAGGCCTTTCTACAGCTGGCCGGTGCGTGTCCCCCGGGCGTGCTGCTCCGGAGGGCTTTGGCTTGCAAGCTGACTGCTCTGTGCTCTGCGTGGCTCCCGCAGACACCAACAACCCATATGCTGCTTTCAGGTTCTGGACGACAGCTGAGACCAGCCGAGCCTCCGGGAGATGCTGATGCTGATGCAGAGGCAGATGCAGAGGACGAAGATTCTGTGAGTTTTTTTAGAGTTGGGGTTTTTTGGGGATGGGGGTTTGGCAGTTACCTTGTTAAAATGAGATCTTAAATATTTTGTTTATAGTTGGGTCTTGCTGGTGATTTTTCTCCCCATTAAAAATGTTGTATTTCTGCTTGGGATTCTCCTGCGAGCTCAAAAGCCAGAATGATGCTTCAATATAAAATGATCTGCTCTTTGCCATGATTCACCAGCATAAGTTTAATACCAAGACTTAGGAAACTATTACATGGCTGTTGACTACAGTAACTTCTCTTTGAAGCTTTAGCTGGTTTAGGTTCCCTATCGTTTGACTCCAGAAGGAAGCATGCCAAGTGCTTGTCAGCAGAAATTCCTGCTGGGACTCTTCCATGGTTTGCTTGGTTATAGAGGGCAATAAAGTTTGAAGCCGCAGGATGCAAAGGTTGTGTGTGCAAATAAAGCAGAAGAGGGAATTTTTATTGCCTTTTTCAATTATTACTAATTGATCTGTCAGTATTTTCAGTCTGTTCAGCCCGTAGATGCACACAATACATAAAGAAAACCAAAATCAGCCTTACCATTGGTTTTGTGTCTCAGGAGTCTGTCCCTTGTCTTCTTGAATAACATCCTTAAAGGAGAATTGTATTTGTTCTTCACCTAAGGAAAGAGTTATTCTACATCCACCATTACTAATGAAAGATTTGTATGCAGAAGGAGACTATGCCTAAGTAGAAAAACTCTCCTAAAAAAATGGGTCACTGTTTAATGGTCGATGTTCCTTTCCCACCACTCATTTCTTTTCCACAGGTTAATGAAGTGGCAGTAGAAGACATCCGTCCAAGGCCACAAGGATCCTCTCCAGTTTATGAATATTCCATAGAAGAAGAATATTTAAAGGCAAGACACTGAGTTCTCATGCATGCATGGCTTTACCAAGTTGATTCAAGAAGCTTTAGCTCCTACAACTAGCCAAGACTCGTACGTCATGTAACAGGATGTTGTGGCAGCCATATTATCTTCCTGTCCCCACCAAAATCAGGGCCATGTTCATTGATGGCTTTATATAGTACTGGACTTGTTGTTGGCCATGTTCTTGTTTCTTGGCAGAAAATGCATTTGACTTCATTCCTTAAGGGGCCTGGGGCAGAGAGTATCAAGAAATCACAATGTTTTTCCAATTAGAATATTTAACTGGCTTGAATCTAACTAACACGTATTTCAAAATTACCTATACCTCTTGGTTATTCAAAGTTGAAGATTTAATTAGTACAGTCCTGTTAAGATAAGCAGGCAACAATTTGAAATTCATGCTGAAGTCGAATAAATGAAAAAAATGTATGTTCACAAAGATGAAAGCATGAGAAATGTGCTACATGAGTAACACACAGAAAAGCTCCCAATAGCTTAATACAATTGGTCTCTGGCATTCATTTTATGCAAATTTTGGTACAATACAGGGAAGCCTTGACATCTAATTTACTACTGGGAATAATATAGTTAAATCATTCATGTCATACATTGAACTTATAGATCCCAGTTTTGCTCTGTTGCCATTAAAGTCAGCCTCAGTTCTTAGTCTAAACCAGGGATTTTAACTGTTGTAGGACTTTTGTTGTGCTTTACAACAGCATAACTTCTGGACACTAAATAATTGCAAATTATTTTTCAGCTTCAAGAAGAAAACAAAAAATATTCTACAGACAAATCAAAACAGAGTCATCCGCAGGTCAGTCTAAAAGCGCTCCATAGTTTTAGGCACGTGGCTTGCAAAATAATAAAGTCTATTACAACACACAGATGTGGATGGGTGGACAGAGGGAAGGACAAATGCGAAAAAAAATCACTTCAGACTTGTTTTGACTAGGAACTTCACAAATTGCCTAGTTGTGGCACAGGCATGAATACTTACTTGCCCTATTTGGGGTCCTTCCATAATTCTTTTTAGCATTCTTTAGCCTTCTCTGGTTTGAGTACAGTACAGCATTAGCCCTTAGTCTGACTTTTCTGGCCCATTGACTGTAATTCAAGTGCTTAGTGCCTTCACAGAAAATACAATCTTTTAGCCCTAAAAGATTCCATATGTTTCATGTTTTAAAATTATAACCTATTTTCCCTATGGCCCTGATCCAGCATAACCCTAACTCATGGGTTTAATTCTAATTTAGTACAAAATCAAACCCACACTGAACAAGTACATCCTCTATTTTAGATAATCTTTCTTGAGCTGCTAAAAATATACCTGAGGAGACTCAATTTTTTATTGTAGAATAATGTAGAACACACTGATACAAATGAATAAAAATTCTAAATTCACACTTTTTTCTATATCTAGGAGACAATGGAAGTGACCCTGAAAACAGAAGTGGAAGCTGGTGCTAGTGGTTTTAGTGTGACGGGTGGAGGAAATGAAGGAATATTTATTAAAAAAGTACTTAAGGAATCTCCTGCTTCAAAAATATTTAGTCTGAGAGAAGGTACAGTATGATTTTCTGTTTTGTTTTGGCTTTTTTTAGTATCTTAAAATAATCAGGTATGTACCTGTGTGTGCATATAGATACCTACCTGATCTGTCATCTCTTGAGGTAATAGAAATAGTAGATCCCAAGCCAACTAATGCTATGTGTGAGCTTGACCTTTCCATATTAGTAATTTCAAAGATCAGTTTCTTAAACAATAATGAAATGTGATTTTTTTTGTATACCATAAAAAAAAAAATCTAATTTTCACTGGAACACTGAAAAAGGTGATACATAGAAAGTAGCACATACACAACTAAAACGAAAAAAACCCAACTCAACATTCATGAAGAACCTGCCTTTGATTCTTTCACAAAATAGTATGCCACAAAACTACTATAAATAATGATTTAAACAAGAACAAAAGTCCAAAGTCTAAATACTGAAGAATGTAAGAAAAAACTTTGTTACTGTCAGGGTGATCAGACACTGAACAGGTTTTCCAGAGAGGTTGTGGAGTCACCATCCTTGGAAATCTTCAAGACCTGACTGCACGTAGACCTGAGCAACCAGGTGTAGCTGACCCTTCTCTGAGCAGGGCGGTTGGACTAGATGATCTCCAGAGGTCCTTTCCAGCCTGAACTATTCTGTGATTCTATTATGTGAACATAATTTCATATTTTAAATAAATACGATGTGATAATGGGGGGGGGGGGGGGAACACATTAATTCAACAGAATTTGAAAAACTGCAAGAAAACACAAGCTAATTAAAATGATGTCTGATTCCACTTGCAGGTGATCAGCTTCTAAGTGCTACAATATTTTTCGATAATATCAAATATGAAGATGCACTCAAGATTCTCCAATATTCTGAGCCATACAGAGTCCAATTCAGCCTCAAAAGA
Organism: Phoenicopterus ruber ruber; assembly: GCA_009819775.1. NCBI lineage: Eukaryota > Metazoa > Chordata > Aves > Phoenicopteriformes > Phoenicopteridae > Phoenicopterus > Phoenicopterus ruber. The sequence goes on from CM020219.1 coordinate 10,502,605, forward strand.
AAAATTGCTGGGAAAGAAGAGCTGGAACACATTCACTCTGCAGCCCAGTACAAAAAGGAACGAATAAGCCAGGTAGAGATTTGATTAGTTTACCAGGTTTGGATAACACTGTAGTGATGTGCTGTGTGGAAATAGACCAGAAAATACACACTTGTGTCTTCTTAAGACTTAGGCATGTGTTTAAACTTACTAGCATGAATATTCATGAGAAGAAAAAAATCCCACACAATATTTGCAGCTTTTTAAATATCCCAGGCAAGACTATAGATTTTGGATAAAGCCGCAATCTTGCGTTAGGGTAGAAAAACATTCTCTAGTGAGTCAGCATTTTTTTGTTGTTAAATGTCCACTGATAGAACAGGCTCAGATAAGCTCTGTAGTATTCACATTCAATATTTTCAAAAATGTAAAATATCAGTAAATATTTTTCTCAAAAACTCACCAATGAAATTTTCTTTTAAAGATATGTGTTTAATCACTGATATCTCCATAGACATGATCTGCTCATAGGGCTCCATCACATTCAAAATTACTTTTCTCTTCATATACATATTATCTATGTATTTGTACAGACATATAGAGAGAGAGATACATATAGAAATCTCTATTTACTGCAACGTTTTGCAAAGAATGTAAACCTTCAGAAATCTACATATTACAGTCATATAAACCATTTGTTTTATGTGATTTCTGCCTGAATTATATACACCATTTTCAGGATTTTTTTATATAACAAGTAGATACTGTGAATAAAAAGTGCATTTTTCTACATATTTTATAGTATGTATTTTATTTTGTGTTGCAGCTGTATTTAGGTTACTTTTAATCTTTTGACTATTATCCGTTCTTTCAGGAAAAAGAACTCAGTGAGAGCATTCCTGAAGAAACCCTGCATGTTTCAGGAAAAGCCATTTCAGAAGAAGACAGGGAAACATTAATTGTAAGCCAAAGAATAGGAAGAAGCAAGAGACCTAAAAAAGACAGATTATCATGGCCAAAATTCCAGTCAATTAAAAATAAAAGGATACTGGGGCACAGAAGATCTCATAGTACATCAGATGCATATGAGCCTGCTATACAGGACATTTCCCCTACAAGCACAGACACAGAGTCTCAATTTCAACAAGAAGTCCATATCAAAGAAAAAAAAGGAAGCCAAAAGAAACTGAAGTTCCCTAGCATTGGATTCAAAATGCACAGATCCAAACCAGAGCCACAAGACAAGCAAAAAAAAGAAATAAAAACTACGCTGTTATCTGAAAGAGAAAAAATGCATAAAGAAGATATCAGCCTGGAAAATCCCGAAATCCTAACTGTTGAATATACCACATCTCCTGCTTATGAAATTAGAACAGGGGAGGTACATGAAACTTTAACAAAAGACTTAAAAGATATGAAAAATGGCATTACATCTCATGCAAAAAAACGCCCTGAAGTTGAAATAAGCATTAAAAAAGACAAGGAATCAACATTAAAATTTACTGTACCTGAAGTACCAGCTGTAACAACACAGATATCAAAGCCCAGTTTAGAAACACCTGACCTGAAAGAAAGCCCAACTAAAAAAACATCGCAAGCCTCATCAAAATCCCGAAAAAAGAAACAGAAAGGAACAGCAGATAAAACAGAAGGAGAAACTGGAATTAAGATTGACATGATGGGTCACGCGGCACAAGGATCTATACAGGTAAAAGGTCTAGAAATAGGCACTGCTAAAGCAGAATTACACACAACATCTGACACGCTGGAAACAGGAGAACAACAAGCAGAGGAAGATACACAAACACTAGCAATTCAGAAAACAAAATTTGGGATTTCAATGCCCAAAAGAAAAGAGCCAGAGACTGAAAACACCAAACTAGGAAGTGATGTTCCACATACGGTACCAGAAAAAACAGCTGAAACAAGTTCAGAGGATGGCAGGAATTTGGATGTGAAACCTCACATGCCTGATGCAGAATCAGAAATATCTACCTGGAAAATACAAATGCCATCATTCAAAATGGCCAAAACACCTAAACCTGACATGAAACTAGCAAGAGAAGAAAGCACAGTTAAATCAGTAGATACTGTAAAAAAGGCAAAGATAGAAGAAGATGACATGCCCACAAGTGATAAAACCATAAAGATGGACATTGGCATGAAGACAGGAGAAAAGGATATAGAGGGAAAAGAAAGCAAATTCAGACTGCCAAAGTTGAAATTACCTACGTTTACCTGGGCAACTACAAAGGATGAGACAGGACAAACTGAAGGTCAGGTAACCGACAGGGAAGAAAAAGTGCCATCCATAGAAGTAGGTGCAAAAACAGAGCTGAGTGTATCAGCAGAAGAAATGAAGATTCCAAGTGCTGAAATTGAAATCGAGATCTTCAAAGGGAAAATAAATGAAAAAGATGTAAGACAAATGCCAGACGTCCAGCTACCAAGTCTGAAAACTCCAACTGTAAAAACTTCATTAATGGAGGATCATTTAGAAGTAAAAGAACGAGAAATACTGATTACCAAACCTGACATTGAGATAACAAAGGGTGAATTCAGTATATCATCAAAGAAAACAGAACAAATCTCTCAAACTACACAAGCTGACATCAAAGCTCCCAAGGTGGACGTCAGCCTCCCGTCCGTCGACGTCACCCTTCCAAAGGCCAGCGTCGACCTGCAGGCGCCCGAGGCGGCCCTCACCCTCGAAGGCGAAGCAAAAGTCCCAGAGAAGGAGGCCGCAAAGACCAAGGAGGGCAAGTTCAAGATGCCCAAGTTCGGCATGCCTTCCTTTGGCTGGTCCAGCAGCAGAGAGGCCAAGGGCACCGTGGCCGCTGATGTGGACGTCAGCCTCAAGGAGCCCCAAGTGACGGTGCCCTCGGGAACCGCCGAAGTCGACGTGACCCTGCCCGGGGCCGAGATCCAAGCGCCCGGCGTGGAGGTGGGCGTGGAGATGGCCGTCGGAGGAGACGGCGAGAAAGGTCGCTTCAAGATGCCCGACGTCAAGATGCCCAGCGTCAAGCTGCCCAAAGTCAAAGCTCCCCACGTGCAGGTCAGCCTGCCAAAGGCCGAGGTCTCACTGCCCAAAGCCCAGGCCGAAGTCCCGGAGGGCGAACTCGCCCTGCAGGGCCCCGACGCCGAAGGCGGCCTGGAGGTGGCTGCCGGCAAAGTTGAGGGCGGCGGCATGAAAATACACATGCCGAAAGTCAAGGTGCCCAGCGTGGTCTTCTCCAAGCCGACCGTCAAGGCTCCCAAACTGGACGCAGACGTCAGCCTGCACAAAGTCGACGCCAGCCTCCCAGAGGCAGACCTCAAGGCCGGCGCCGGCGACGTCAGCATCGCGGCCCCCGACATCAAGCTGCCCTCCGTCGAAGGCTCCCTCGAGCTCCAGGCGCCCGACGTAGACCTCAAAGTGCCCTCTGCCGAAGGCTCGCTCGACGGGGCCGAGCTGGAAGCCGCGGGCCTCAAAGGGAAGTTTAAGATGCCCAAGTTCGACAAGCCCAAATTCGGAGTGTCCCTCCCCAAGGCGGAAGGGCCCGAAGGCGAGGTCAGCCTGCCCGCCGCAGAGGTCGAGCTCCCCTCCGCCACCGTGACGGCCGCGGCGGAGGGCCCCGCGCTGGCCCTCAAAGCCGACGTCCCCGGCGCCAAAGCCGAAGGGGCCGGCTGGAAGCTGGAGAAGCCCTCCCTCAAAATGCCCAAAGCTGACATCAAAGCTCCCAAGGTGGACGTCAGCCTCCCGTCCGTCGACGTCACCCTTCCAAAGGCCAGCGTCGACCTGCAGGCGCCCGAGGCGGCCCTCACCCTCGAAGGCGAAGCAAAAGTCCCAGAGAAGGAGGCCGCAAAGACCAAGGAGGGCAAGTTCAAGATGCCCAAGTTCGGCATGCCTTCCTTTGGCTGGTCCAGCAGCAGAGAGGCCAAGGGCACCGTGGCCGCTGATGTGGACGTCAGCCTCAAGGAGCCCCAAGTGACGGTGCCCTCGGGAACCGCCGAAGTCGACGTGACCCTGCCCGGGGCCGAGATCCAAGCGCCCGGCGTGGAGGTGGGCGTGGAGATGGCCGTCGGAGGAGAGGGCGAGAAAGGTCGCTTCAAGATGCCCGACGTCAAGATGCCCAGCGTCAAGCTGCCCAAAGTCAAAGCTCCCCACGTGCAGGTCAGCCTGCCAAAGGCCGAGGTCTCGCTGCCCAAAGCCCAGGCCGAAGTCCCGGAGGGCGAACTCGCCCTGCAGGGCCCCGACGCCGAAGGCGGCCTGGAGGTGGCTGCCGGCAAAGTTGAGGGCGGCGGCATGAAAATACACATGCCGAAAGTCAAGGTGCCCAGCGTGGTCTTCTCCAAGCCGACCGTCAAGGCTCCCAAACTGGACGCAGACGTCAGCCTGCACAAAGTCGACGCCAGCCTCCCAGAGGCAGACCTCAAGGCCGGCGCCGGCGACGTCAGCATCGCGGCCCCCGACATCAAGCTGCCCTCCGTCGAAGGCTCCCTCGAGCTCCAGGCGCCCGACGTAGACCTCAAAGTGCCCTCTGCCGAAGGCTCGCTCGACGGGGCCGAGCTGGAAGCCGCGGGCCTCAAAGGGAAGTTTAAGATGCCCAAGTTCGACAAGCCCAAATTCGGAGTGTCCCTCCCCAAGGCGGAAGGGCCCGAAGGCGAGGTCAGCCTGCCCGCCGCAGAGGTCGAGCTCCCCTCCGCCACCGTGACGGCCGCGGCGGAGGGCCCCGCGCTGGCCCTCAAAGCCGACGTCCCCGGCGCCAAAGCCGAAGGGGCCGGCTGGAAGCTGGAGAAGCCCTCCCTCAAAATGCCCAAAGCTGACATCAAAGCTCCCAAGGTGGACGTCAGCCTCCCGTCCGTCGACGTCACCCTTCCAAAGGCCAGCGTCGACCTGCAGGCGCCCGAGGCGGCCCTCACCCTCGAAGGCGAAGCAAAAGTCCCAGAGAAGGAGGCCGCAAAGACCAAGGAGGGCAAGTTCAAGATGCCCAAGTTCGGCATGCCTTCCTTTGGCTGGTCCAGCAGCAGAGAGGCCAAGGGCACCGTGGCCGCTGATGTGGACGTCAGCCTCAAGGAGCCCCAAGTGACGGTGCCCTCGGGAACCGCCGAAGTCGACGTGACCCTGCCCGGGGCCGAGATCCAAGCGCCCGGCGTGGAGGTGGGCGTGGAGATGGCCGTCGGAGGAGAGGGCGAGAAAGGTCGCTTCAAGATGCCCGACGTCAAGATGCCCAGCGTCAAGCTGCCCAAAGTCAAAGCTCCCCACGTGCAGGTCAGCCTGCCAAAGGCCGAGGTCTCGCTGCCCAAAGCCCAGGCCGAAGTCCCGGAGGGCGAACTCGCCCTGCAGGGCCCCGACGCCGAAGGCGGCCTGGAGGTGGCTGCCGGCAAAGTTGAGGGCGGCGGCATGAAAATACACATGCCGAAAGTCAAGGTGCCCAGCGTGGTCTTCTCCAAGCCGACCGTCAAGGCTCCCAAACTGGACGCAGACGTCAGCCTGCACAAAGTCGACGCCAGCCTCCCAGAGGCAGACCTCAAGGCCGGCGCCGGCGACGTCAGCATCGCGGCCCCCGACATCAAGCTGCCCTCCGTCGAAGGCTCCCTCGAGCTCCAGGCGCCCGACGTAGACCTCAAAGTGCCCTCTGCCGAAGGCTCGCTCGACGGGGCCGAGCTGGAAGCCGCGGGCCTCAAAGGGAAGTTTAAGATGCCCAAGTTCGACAAGCCCAAATTCGGAGTGTCCCTCCCCAAGGCGGAAGGGCCCGAAGGCGAGGTCAGCCTGCCCGCCGCAGAGGTCGAGCTCCCCTCCGCCACCGTGACGGCCGCGGCGGAGGGCCCCGCGCTGGCCCTCAAAGCCGACGTCCCCGGCGCCAAAGCCGAAGGGGCCGGCTGGAAGCTGGAGAAGCCCTCCCTCAAAATGCCCAAAGCTGACATCAAAGCTCCCAAGGTGGACGTCAGCCTCCCGTCCGTCGACGTCACCCTTCCAAAGGCCAGCGTCGACCTGCAGGCGCCCGAGGCGGCCCTCACCCTCGAAGGCGAAGCAAAAGTCCCAGAGAAGGAGGCCGCAAAGACCAAGGAGGGCAAGTTCAAGATGCCCAAGTTCGGCATGCCTTCCTTTGGCTGGTCCAGCAGCAGAGAGGCCAAGGGCACCGTGGCCGCTGATGTGGACGTCAGCCTCAAGGAGCCCCAAGTGACGGTGCCCTCGGGAACCGCCGAAGTCGACGTGACCCTGCCCGGGGCCGAGATCCAAGCGCCCGGCGTGGAGGTGGGCGTGGAGATGGCCGTCGGAGGAGAGGGCGAGAAAGGTCGCTTCAAGATGCCCAACGTCAAGATGCCCAGCGTCAAGCTGCCCAAAGTCAAAGCTCCCCACGTGCAGGTCAGCCTGCCAAAGGCCGAGGTCTCGCTGCCCAAAGCCCAGGCCGAAGTCCCGGAGGGCGAACTCGCCCTGCAGGGCCCCGACGCCGAAGGCGGCCTGGAGGTGGCTGCCGGCAAAGTTGAGGGCGGCGGCATGAAAATACACATGCCGAAAGTCAAGGTGCCCAGCGTGGTCTTCTCCAAGCCGACCGTCAAGGCTCCCAAACTGGACGCAGACGTCAGCCTGCACAAAGTCGACGCCAGCCTCCCAGAGGCAGACCTCAAGGCCGGCGCCGGCGACGTCAGCATCGCGGCCCCCGACATCAAGCTGCCCTCCGTCGAAGGCTCCCTCGAGCTCCAGGCGCCCGACGTAGACCTCAAAGTGCCCTCTGCCGAAGGCTCGCTCGACGGGGCCGAGCTGGAAGCCGCGGGCCTCAAAGGGAAGTTTAAGATGCCCAAGTTCGACAAGCCCAAATTCGGAGTGTCCCTCCCCAAGGCGGAAGGGCCCGAAGGCGAGGTCAGCCTGCCCGCCGCAGAGGTCGAGCTCCCCTCCGCCACCGTGACGGCCGCGGCGGAGGGCCCCGCGCTGGCCCTCAAAGCCGACGTCCCCGGCGCCAAAGCCGAAGGGGCCGGCTGGAAGCTGGAGAAGCCCTCCCTCAAAATGCCCAAAGCTGACATCAAAGCTCCCAAGGTGGACGTCAGCCTCCCGTCCGTCGACGTCACCCTTCCAAAGGCCAGCGTCGACCTGCAGGCGCCCGAGGCGGCCCTCACCCTCGAAGGCGAAGCAAAAGTCCCAGAGAAGGAGGCCGCAAAGACCAAGGAGGGCAAGTTCAAGATGCCCAAGTTCGGCATGCCTTCCTTTGGCTGGTCCAGCAGCAGAGAGGCCAAGGGCACCGTGGCCGCTGATGTGGACGTCAGCCTCAAGGAGCCCCAAGTGACGGTGCCCTCGGGAACCGCCGAAGTCGACGTGACCCTGCCCGGGGCCGAGATCCAAGCGCCCGGCGTGGAGGTGGGCGTGGAGATGGCCGTCGGAGGAGAGGGCGAGAAAGGTCGCTTCAAGATGCCCGACGTCAAGATGCCCAGCGTCAAGCTGCCCAAAGTCAAAGCTCCCCACGTGCAGGTCAGCCTGCCAAAGGCCGAGGTCTCGCTGCCCAAAGCCCAGGCCGAAGTCCCGGAGGGCGAACTCGCCCTGCAGGGCCCCGACGCCGAAGGCGGCCTGGAGGTGGCTGCCGGCAAAGTTGAGGGCGGCGGCATGAAAATACACATGCCGAAAGTCAAGGTGCCCAGCGTGGTCTTCTCCAAGCCGACCGTCAAGGCTCCCAAACTGGACGCAGACGTCAGCCTGCACAAAGTCGACGCCAGCCTCCCAGAGGCAGACCTCAAGGCCGGCGCCGGCGACGTCAGCATCGCGGCCCCCGACATCAAGCTGCCCTCCGTCGAAGGCTCCCTCGAGCTCCAGGCGCCCGACGTAGACCTCAAAGTGCCCTCTGCCGAAGGCTCGCTCGACAGGGCCGAGCTGGAAGCCGCGGGCCTCAAAGGGAAGTTTAAGATGCCCAAGTTCGACAAGCCCAAATTCGGAGTGTCCCTCCCCAAGGCGGAAGGGCCCGAAGGCGAGGTCAGCCTGCCCGCCGCAGAGGTCGAGCTCCCCTCCGCCACCGTGACGGCCGCGGCGGAGGGCCCCGCGCTGGCCCTCAAAGCCGACGTCCCCGGCGCCAAAGCCGAAGGGGCCGGCTGGAAGCTGGAGAAGCCCTCCCTCAAAATGCCCAAAGCTGACATCAAAGCTCCCAAGGTGGACGTCAGCCTCCCGTCCGTCGACGTCACCCTTCCAAAGGCCAGCGTCGACCTGCAGGCGCCCGAGGCGGCCCTCACCCTCGAAGGCGAAGCAAAAGTCCCAGAGAAGGAGGCCGCAAAGACCAAGGAGGGCAAGTTCAAGATGCCCAAGTTCGGCATGCCTTCCTTTGGCTGGTCCAGCAGCAGAGAGGCCAAGGGCACCGTGGCTGCTGATGTGGACGTCAGCCTCAAGGAGCCCCAAGTGACGGTGCCCTCGGGAACCGCCGAAGTCGACGTGACCCTGCCCGGGGCCGAGATCCAAGCGCCCGGCGTGGAGGTGGGCGTGGAGATGGCCGTCGGAGGAGAGGGCGAGAAAGGTCGCTTCAAGATGCCCAACGTCAAGATGCCCAGCGTCAAGCTGCCCAAAGTCAAAGCTCCCCACGTGCAGGTCAGCCTGCCAAAGGCCGAGGTCTCGCTGCCCAAAGCCCAGGCCGAAGTCCCGGAGGGCGAACTCGCCCTGCAGGGCCCCGACGCCGAAGGCGGCCTGGAGGTGGCTGCCGGCAAAGTTGAGGGCGGCGGCATGAAAATACACATGCCGAAAGTCAAGGTGCCCAGCGTGGTCTTCTCCAAGCCGACCGTCAAGGCTCCCAAACTGGACGCAGACGTCAGCCTGCACAAAGTCGACGCCAGCCTCCCAGAGGCAGACCTCAAGGCCGGCGCCGGCGACGTCAGCATCGCGGCCCCCGACATCAAGCTGCCCTCCGTCGAAGGCTCCCTCGAGCTCCAGGCGCCCGACGTAGACCTCAAAGTGCCCTCTGCCGAAGGCTCGCTCGACGGGGCCGAGCTGGAAGCCGCGGGCCTCAAAGGGAAGTTTAAGATGCCCAAGTTCGACAAGCCCAAATTCGGAGTGTCCCTCCCCAAGGCGGAAGGGCCCGAAGGCGAGGTCAGCCTGCCCGCCGCAGAGGTCGAGCTCCCCTCCGCCACCGTGACGGCCGCGGCGGAGGGCCCCGCGCTGGCCCTCAAAGCCGACGTCCCCGGCGCCAAAGCCGAAGGGGCCGGCTGGAAGCTGGAGAAGCCCTCCCTCAAAATGCCCAAAGCTGACATCAAAGCTCCCAAGGTGGACGTCAGCCTCCCGTCCGTCGACGTCACCCTTCCAAAGGCCAGCGTCGACCTGCAGGCGCCCGAGGCGGCCCTCACCCTCGAAGGCGAAGCAAAAGTCCCAGAGAAGGAGGCCGCAAAGACCAAGGAGGGCAAGTTCAAGATGCCCAAGTTCGGCATGCCTTCCTTTGGCTGGTCCAGCAGCAGAGAGGCCAAGGGCACCGTGGCCGCTGATGTGGACGTCAGCCTCAAGGAGCCCCAAGTGACGGTGCCCTCGGGAACCGCCGAAGTCGACGTGACCCTGCCCGGGGCCGAGATCCAAGCGCCCGGCGTGGAGGTGGGCGTGGAGATGGCCGTCGGAGGAGAGGGCGAGAAAGGTCGCTTCAAGATGCCCGACGTCAAGATGCCCAGCGTCAAGCTGCCCAAAGTCAAAGCTCCCCACGTGCAGGTCAGCCTGCCAAAGGCCGAGGTCTCGCTGCCCAAAGCCCAGGCCGAAGTCCCGGAGGGCGAACTCGCCCTGCAGGGCCCCGACGCCGAAGGCGGCCTGGAGGTGGCTGCCGGCAAAGTTGAGGGCGGCGGCATGAAAATACACATGCCGAAAGTCAAGGTGCCCAGCGTGGTCTTCTCCAAGCCGACCGTCAAGGCTCCCAAACTGGACGCAGACGTCAGCCTGCACAAAGTCGACGCCAGCCTCCCAGAGGCAGACCTCAAGGCCGGCGCCGGCGACGTCAGCATCGCGGCCCCCGACATCAAGCTGCCCTCCGTCGAAGGCTCCCTCGAGCTCCAGGCGCCCGACGTAGACCTCAAAGTGCCCTCTGCCGAAGGCTCGCTCGACGGGGCCGAGCTGGAAGCCGCGGGCCTCAAAGGGAAGTTTAAGATGCCCAAGTTCGACAAGCCCAAATTCGGAGTGTCCCTCCCCAAGGCGGAAGGGCCCGAAGGCGAGGTCAGCCTGCCCGCCGCAGAGGTCGAGCTCCCCTCCGCCACCGTGACGGCCGCGGCGGAGGGCCCCGCGCTGGCCCTCAAAGCCGACGTCCCCGGCGCCAAAGCCGAAGGGGCCGGCTGGAAGCTGGAGAAGCCCTCCCTCAAAATGCCCAAAGCTGACATCAAAGCTCCCAAGGTGGACGTCAGCCTCCCGTCCGTCGACGTCACCCTTCCAAAGGCCAGCGTCGACCTGCAGGCGCCCGAGGCGGCCCTCACCCTCGAAGGCGAAGCAAAAGTCCCAGAGAAGGAGGCCGCAAAGACCAAGGAGGGCAAGTTCAAGATGCCCAAGTTCGGCATGCCTTCCTTTGGCTGGTCCAGCAGCAGAGAGGCCAAGGGCACCGTGGCCGCTGATGTGGACGTCAGCCTCAAGGAGCCCCAAGTGACGGTGCCCTCGGGAACCGCCGAAGTCGACGTGACCCTGCCCGGGGCCGAGATCCAAGCGCCCGGCGTGGAGGTGGGCGTGGAGATGGCCGTCGGAGGAGAGGGCGAGAAAGGTCGCTTCAAGATGCCCGACGTCAAGATGCCCAGCGTCAAGCTGCCCAAAGTCAAAGCTCCCCACGTGCAGGTCAGCCTGCCAAAGGCCGAGGTCTCGCTGCCCAAAGCCCAGGCCGAAGTCCCGGAGGGCGAACTCGCCCTGCAGGGCCCCGACGCCGAAGGCGGCCTGGAGGTGGCTGCCGGCAAAGTTGAGGGCGGCGGCATGAAAATACACATGCCGAAAGTCAAGGTGCCCAGCGTGGTCTTCTCCAAGCCGACCGTCAAGGCTCCCAAACTGGACGCAGACGTCAGCCTGCACAAAGTCGACGCCAGCCTCCCAGAGGCAGACCTCAAGGCCGGCGCCGGCGACGTCAGCATCGCGGCCCCCGACATCAAGCTGCCCTCCGTCGAAGGCTCCCTCGAGCTCCAGGCGCCCGACGTAGACCTCAAAGTGCCCTCTGCCGAAGGCTCGCTCGACGGGGCCGAGCTGGAAGCCGCGGGCCTCAAAGGGAAGTTTAAGATGCCCAAGTTCGACAAGCCCAAATTCGGAGTGTCCCTCCCCAAGGCGGAAGGGCCCGAAGGCGAGGTCAGCCTGCCCGCCGCAGAGGTCGAGCTCCCCTCCGCCACCGTGACGGCCGCGGCGGAGGGCCCCGCGCTGGCCCTCAAAGCCAACGTCCCCGGCGCCAAAGCCGAAGGGGCCGGCTGGAAGCTGGAGAAGCCCTCCCTCAAAATGCCCAAAGCTGACATCAAAGCTCCCAAGGTGGACGTCAGCCTCCCGTCCGTCGACGTCACCCTTCCAAAGGCCAGCGTCGACCTGCAGGCGCCCGAGGCGGCCCTCACCCTCGAAGGCGAAGCAAAAGTCCCAGAGAAGGAGGCCGCAAAGACCAAGGAGGGCAAGTTCAAGATGCCCAAGTTCGGCATGCCTTCCTTTGGCTGGTCCAGCAGCAGAGAGGCCAAGGGCACCGTGGCCGCTGATGTGGACGTCAGCCTCAAGGAGCCCCAAGTGACGGTGCCCTCGGGAACCGCCGAAGTCGACGTGACCCTGCCCGGGGCCGAGATCCAAGCGCCCGGCGTGGAGGTGGGCGTGGAGATGGCCGTCGGAGGAGAGGGCGAGAAAGGTCGCTTCGAGATGCCCGACGTCAAGATGCCCAGCGTCAAGCTGCCCAAAGTCAAAGCTCCCCACGTGCAGGTCAGCCTGCCAAAGGCCGAGGTCTCGCTGCCCAAAGCCCAGGCCGAAGTCCCGGAGGGCGAACTCGCCCTGCAGGGCCCCGACGCCGAAGGCGGCCTGGAGGTGGCTGCCGGCAAAGTTGAGGGCGGCGGCATGAAAATACACATGCCGAAAGTCAAGGTGCCCAGCGTGGTCTTCTCCAAGCCGACCGTCAAGGCTCCCAAACTGGACGCAGACGTCAGCCTGCACAAAGTCGACGCCAGCCTCCCAGAGGCAGACCTCAAGGCCGGCGCCGGCGACGTCAGCATCGCGGCCCCCGACATCAAGCTGCCCTCCGTCGAAGGCTCCCTCGAGCTCCAGGCGCCCGACGTAGACCTCAAAGTGCCCTCTGCCGAAGGCTCGCTCGACGGGGCCGAGCTGGAAGCCGCGGGCCTCAAAGGGAAGTTTAAGATGCCCAAGTTCGACAAGCCCAAATTCGGAGTGTCCCTCCCCAAGGCGGAAGGGCCCGAAGGCGAGGTCAGCCTGCCCGCCGCAGAGGTCGAGCTCCCCTCCGCCACCGTGACGGCCGCGGCAGAGGGCCCCGCGCTGGCCCTCAAAGCCGACGTCCCCAGCGCCAAAGCCGAAGGGGCCGGCTGGAAGCTGGAGAAGCCCTCCCTCAAAATGCCCAAAGCTGACATCAAAGCTCCCAAGGTGGACGTCAGCCTCCCGTCCGTCGACGTCACCCTTCCAAAGGCCAGCGTCGACCTGCAGGCGCCCGAGGCGGCCCTCACCCTCGAAGGCGAAGCAAAAGTCCCAGAGAAGGAGGCCGCAAAGACCAAGGAGGGCAAGTTCAAGATGCCCAAGTTCGGCATGCCTTCCTTTGGCTGGTCCAGCAGCAGAGAGGCCAAGGGCACCGTGGCCGCTGATGTGGACGTCAGCCTCAAGGAGCCCCAAGTGACGGTGCCCTCGGGAACCGCCGAAGTCGACGTGACCCTGCCCGGGGCCGAGATCCAAGCGCCCGGCGTGGAGGTGGGCGTGGAGATGGCCGTCGGAGGAGAGGGCGAGAAAGGTCGCTTCAAGATGCCCGACGTCAAGATGCCCAGCGTCAAGCTGCCCAAAGTCAAAGCTCCCCACGTGCAGGTCAGCCTGCCAAAGGCCGAGGTCTCGCTGCCCAAAGCCCAGGCCGAAGTCCCGGAGGGCGAACTCGCCCTGCAGGGCCCCGACGCCGAAGGCGGCCTGGAGGTGGCTGCCGGCAAAGTTGAGGGCGGCGGCATGAAAATACACATGCCGAAAGTCAAGGTGCCCAGCGTGGTCTTCTCCAAGCCGACCGTCAAGGCTCCCAAACTGGACGCAGACGTCAGCCTGCACAAAGTCGACGCCAGCCTCCCAGAGGCAGACCTCAAGGCCGGCGCCGGCGACGTCAGCATCGCGGCCCCCGACATCAAGCTGCCCTCCGTCGAAGGCTCCCTCGAGCTCCAGGCGCCCGACGTAGACCTCAAAGTGCCCTCTGCCGAAGGCTCGCTCGACGGGGCCGAGCTGGAAGCCGCGGGCCTCAAAGGGAAGTTTAAGATGCCCAAGTTCGACAAGCCCAAATTCGGAGTGTCCCTCCCCAAGGCGGAAGGGCCCGAAGGCGAGGTCAGCCTGCCCGCCGCAGAGGTCGAGCTCCCCTCCGCCACCGTGACGGCCGCGGCGGAGGGCCCCGCGCTGGCCCTCAAAGCCAACGTCCCCGGCGCCAAAGCCGAAGGGGCCGGCTGGAAGCTGGAGAAGCCCTCCCTCAAAATGCCCAAAGCTGACATCAAAGCTCCCAAGGTGGACGTCAGCCTCCCGTCCGTCGACGTCACCCTTCCAAAGGCCAGCGTCGACCTGCAGGCGCCCGAGGCGGCCCTCACCCTCGAAGGCGAAGCAAAAGTCCCAGAGAAGGAGGCCGCAAAGACCAAGGAGGGCAAGTTCAAGATGCCCAAGTTCGGCATGCCTTCCTTTGGCTGGTCCAGCAGCAGAGAGGCCAAGGGCACCGTGGCCGCTGATGTGGACGTCAGCCTCAAGGAGCCCCAAGTGACGGTGCCCTCGGGAACCGCCGAAGTCGACGTGACCCTGCCCGGGGCCGAGATCCAAGCGCCCGGCGTGGAGGTGGGCGTGGAGATGGCCGTCGGAGGAGAGGGCGAGAAAGGTCGCTTCGAGATGCCCGACGTCAAGATGCCCAGCGTCAAGCTGCCCAAAGTCAAAGCTCCCCACGTGCAGGTCAGCCTGCCAAAGGCCGAGGTCTCGCTGCCCAAAGCCCAGGCCGAAGTCCCGGAGGGCGAACTCGCCCTGCAGGGCCCCGACGCCGAAGGCGGCCTGGAGGTGGCTGCCGGCAAAGTTGAGGGCGGCGGCATGAAAATACACATGCCGAAAGTCAAGGTGCCCAGCGTGGTCTTCTCCAAGCCGACCGTCAAGGCTCCCAAACTGGACGCAGACGTCAGCCTGCACAAAGTCGACGCCAGCCTCCCAGAGGCAGACCTCAAGGCCGGCGCCGGCGACGTCAGCATCGCGGCCCCCGACATCAAGCTGCCCTCCGTCGAAGGCTCCCTCGAGCTCCAGGCGCCCGACGTAGACCTCAAAGTGCCCTCTGCCGAAGGCTCGCTCGACGGGGCCGAGCTGGAAGCCGCGGGCCTCAAAGGGAAGTTTAAGATGCCCAAGTTCGACAAGCCCAAATTCGGAGTGTCCCTCCCCAAGGCGGAAGGGCCCGAAGGCGAGGTCAGCCTGCCCGCCGCAGAGGTCGAGCTCCCCTCCGCCACCGTGACGGCCGCGGCAGAGGGCCCCGCGCTGGCCCTCAAAGCCGACGTCCCCAGCGCCAAAGCCGAAGGGGCCGGCTGGAAGCTGGAGAAGCCCTCCCTCAAAATGCCCAAAGCTGACATCAAAGCTCCCAAGGTGGACGTCAGCCTCCCGTCCGTCGACGTCACCCTTCCAAAGGCCAGCGTCGACCTGCAGGCGCCCGAGGCGGCCCTCACCCTCGAAGGCGAAGCAAAAGTCCCAGAGAAGGAGGCCGCAAAGACCAAGGAGGGCAAGTTCAAGATGCCCAAGTTCGGCATGCCTTCCTTTGGCTGGTCCAGCAGCAGAGAGGCCAAGGGCACCGTGGCCGCTGATGTGGACGTCAGCCTCAAGGAGCCCCAAGTGACGGTGCCCTCGGGAACCGCCGAAGTCGACGTGACCCTGCCCGGGGCCGAGATCCAAGCGCCCGGCGTGGAGGTGGGCGTGGAGATGGCCGTCGGAGGAGAGGGCGAGAAAGGTCGCTTCAAGATGCCCGACGTCAAGATGCCCAGCGTCAAGCTGCCCAAAGTCAAAGCTCCCCACGTGCAGGTCAGCCTGCCAAAGGCCGAGGTCTCGCTGCCCAAAGCCCAGGCCGAAGTCCCGGAGGGCGAACTCGCCCTGCAGGGCCCCGACGCCGAAGGCGGCCTGGAGGTGGCTGCCGGCAAAGTTGAGGGCGGCGGCATGAAAATACACATGCCGAAAGTCAAGGTGCCCAGCGTGGTCTTCTCCAAGCCGACCGTCAAGGCTCCCAAACTGGACGCAGACGTCAGCCTGCACAAAGTCGACGCCAGCCTCCCAGAGGCAGACCTCAAGGCCGGCGCCGGCGACGTCAGCATCGCGGCCCCCGACATCAAGCTGCCCTCCGTCGAAGGCTCCCTCGAGCTCCAGGCGCCCGACGTAGACCTCAAAGTGCCCTCTGCCGAAGGCTCGCTCGACGGGGCCGAGCTGGAAGCCGCGGGCCTCAAAGGGAAGTTTAAGATGCCCAAGTTCGACAAGCCCAAATTCGGAGTGTCCCTCCCCAAGGCGGAAGGGCCCGAAGGCGAGGTCAGCCTGCCCGCCGCAGAGGTCGAGCTCCCCTCCGCCACCGTGACGGCCGCGGCGGAGGGCCCCGCGCTGGCCCTCAAAGCCGACGTCCCCGGCGCCAAAGCCGAAGGGGCCGGCTGGAAGCTGGAGAAGCCCTCCCTCAAAATGCCCAAAGCTGACATCAAAGCTCCCAAGGTGGACGTCAGCCTCCCGTCCGTCGACGTCACCCTTCCAAAGGCCAGCGTCGACCTGCAGGCGCCCGAGGCGGCCCTCACCCTCGAAGGCGAAGCAAAAGTCCCAGAGAAGGAGGCCGCAAAGACCAAGGAGGGCAAGTTCAAGATGCCCAAGTTCGGCATGCCTTCCTTTGGCTGGTCCAGCAGCAGAGAGGCCAAGGGCACCGTGGCCGCTGATGTGGACGTCAGCCTCAAGGAGCCCCAAGTGACGGTGCCCTCGGGAACCGCCGAAGTCGACGTGACCCTGCCCGGGGCCGAGATCCAAGCGCCCGGCGTGGAGGTGGGCGTGGAGATGGCCGTCGGAGGAGACGGCGAGAAAGGTCGCTTCAAGATGCCCGACGTCAAGATGCCCAGCGTCAAGCTGCCCAAAGTCAAAGCTCCCCACGTGCAGGTCAGCCTGCCAAAGGCCGAGGTCTCGCTGCCCAAAGCCCAGGCCGAAGTCCCAGAGGGCGAACTCACCCTGCAGGGCCCCGACGCCGAAGGCGGCCTGGAGGTGGCTGCCGGCAAAGTTGAGGGCGGCGGCATGAAAATACACATGCCGAAAGTCAAGGTGCCCAGCGTGGTCTTCTCCAAGCCGACCGTCAAGGCTCCCAAACTGGACGCAGACGTCAGCCTGCACAAAGTCGACGCCAGCCTCCCAGAGGCAGACCTCAAGGCCGGCGCCGGCGACGTCAGCATCGCGGCCCCCGACATCAAGCTGCCCTCCGTCGAAGGCTCCCTCGAGCTCCAGGCGCCCGACGTAGACCTCAAAGTGCCCTCTGCCGAAGGCTCGCTCGACGGGGCCGAGCTGGAAGCCGCGGGCCTCAAAGGGAAGTTTAAGATGCCCAAGTTCGAAAAGCCCAAATTCGGAGTGTCCCTCCCCAAGGCGGAAGGGCCCGAAGGCGAGGTCAGCCTGCCCGCCGCAGAGGTCGAGCTCCCCTCCGCCACCGTGACGGCCGCGGCGGAGGGCCCCGCGCTGGCCCTCAAAGCCGACGTCCCCGGCGCCAAAGCCGAAGGGGCTGGCTGGAAGCTGGAGAAGCCCTCCCTCAAAATGCCCAAAGCTGACATCAAAGCTCCCAAGGTGGACGTCAGCCTCCCGTCCGTCGACGTCACCCTTCCAAAGGCCAGCGTCGACCTGCAGGCGCCCGAGGCGGCCCTCACCCTCGAAGGCGAAGCAAAAGTCCCAGAGAAGGAGGCCGCAAAGACCAAGGAGGGCAAGTTCAAGATGCCCAAGTTCGGCATGCCTTCCTTTGGCTGGTCCAGCAGCAGAGAGGCCAAGGGCACCGTGGCCGCTGATGTGGACGTCAGCCTCAAGGAGCCCCAAGTGACGGTGCCCTCGGGAACCGCCGAAGTCGACGTGACCCTGCCCGGGGCCGAGATCCAAGCGCCCGGCGTGGAGGTGGGCGTGGAGATGGCCGTCGGAGGAGAGGGCGAGAAAGGTCGCTTCAAGATGCCCGACGTCAAGATGCCCAGCGTCAAGCTGCCCAAAGTCAAAGCTCCCCACGTGCAGGTCAGCCTGCCAAAGGCCGAGGTCTCGCTGCCCAAAGCCCAGGCCGAAGTCCCGGAGGGCGAACTCGCCCTGCAGGGCCCCGACGCCGAAGGCGGCCTGGAGGTGGCTGCCGGCAAAGTTGAGGGCGGCGGCATGAAAATACACATGCCGAAAGTCAAGGTGCCCAGCGTGGTCTTCTCCAAGCCGACCGTCAAGGCTCCCAAACTGGACGCAGACGTCAGCCTGCACAAAGTCGACGCCAGCCTCCCAGAGGCAGACCTCAAGGCCGGCGCCGGCGACGTCAGCATCGCGGCCCCCGACATCAAGCTGCCCTCCGTCGAAGGCTCCCTCGAGCTCCAGGCGCCCGACGTAGACCTCAAAGTGCCCTCTGCCGAAGGCTCGCTCGACGGGGCCGAGCTGGAAGCCGCGGGCCTCAAAGGGAAGTTTAAGATGCCCAAGTTCGACAAGCCCAAATTCGGAGTGTCCCTCCCCAAGGCGGAAGGGCCCGAAGGCGAGGTCAGCCTGCCCGCCGCAGAGGTCGAGCTCCCCTCCGCCACCGTGACGGCCGCGGCGGAGGGCCCCGCGCTGGCCCTCAAAGCCGACGTCCCCGGCGCCAAAGCCGAAGGGGCCGGCTGGAAGCTGGAGAAGCCCTCCCTCAAAATGCCCAAAGCTGACATCAAAGCTCCCAAGGTGGACGTCAGCCTCCCGTCCGTCGACGTCACCCTTCCAAAGGCCAGCGTCGACCTGCAGGCGCCCGAGGCGGCCCTCACCCTCGAAGGCGAAGCAAAAGTCCCAGAGAAGGAGGCCGCAAAGACCAAGGAGGGCAAGTTCAAGATGCCCAAGTTCGGCATGCCTTCCTTTGGCTGGTCCAGCAGCAGAGAGGCCAAGGGCACCGTGGCCGCTGATGTGGACGTCAGCCTCAAGGAGCCCCAAGTGACGGTGCCCTCGGGAACCGCCGAAGTCGACGTGACCCTGCCCGGGGCCGAGATCCAAGCGCCCGGCGTGGAGGTGGGCGTGGAGATGGCCGTCGGAGGAGAGGGCGAGAAAGGTCGCTTCGAGATGCCCGACGTCAAGATGCCCAGCGTCAAGCTGCCCAAAGTCAAAGCTCCCCACGTGCAGGTCAGCCTGCCAAAGGCCGAGGTCTCGCTGCCCAAAGCCCAGGCCGAAGTCCCGGAGGGCGAACTCGCCCTGCAGGGCCCCGACGCCGAAGGCGGCCTGGAGGTGGCTGCCGGCAAAGTTGAGGGCGGCGGCATGAAAATACACATGCCGAAAGTCAAGGTGCCCAGCGTGGTCTTCTCCAAGCCGACCGTCAAGGCTCCCAAACTGGACGCAGACGTCAGCCTGCACAAAGTCGACGCCAGCCTCCCAGAGGCAGACCTCAAGGCCGGCGCCGGCGACGTCAGCATCGCGGCCCCCGACATCAAGCTGCCCTCCGTCGAAGGCTCCCTCGAGCTCCAGGCGCCCGACGTAGACCTCAAAGTGCCCTCTGCCGAAGGCTCGCTCGACGGGGCCGAGCTGGAAGCCGCGGGCCTCAAAGGGAAGTTTAAGATGCCCAAGTTCGACAAGCCCAAATTCGGAGTGTCCCTCCCCAAGGCGGAAGGGCCCGAAGGCGAGGTCAGCCTGCCCGCCGCAGAGGTCGAGCTCCCCTCCGCCACCGTGACGGCCGCGGCGGAGGGCCCCGCGCTGGCCCTCAAAGCCGACGTCCCCGGCGCCAAAGCCGAAGGGGCCGGCTGGAAGCTGGAGAAGCCCTCCCTCAAAATGCCCAAAGCTGACATCAAAGCTCCCAAGGTGGACGTCAGCCTCCCGTCCGTCGACGTCACCCTTCCAAAGGCCAGCGTCGACCTGCAGGCGCCCGAGGCGGCCCTCACCCTCGAAGGCGAAGCAAAAGTCCCAGAGAAGGAGGCCGCAAAGACCAAGGAGGGCAAGTTCAAGATGCCCAAGTTCGGCATGCCTTCCTTTGGCTGGTCCAGCAGCAGAGAGGCCAAGGGCACCGTGGCCGCTGATGTGGACGTCAGCCTCAAGGAGCCCCAAGTGACGGTGCCCTCGGGAACCGCCGAAGTCGACGTGACCCTGCCCGGGGCCGAGATCCAAGCGCCCGGCGTGGAGGTGGGCGTGGAGATGGCCGTCGGAGGAGAGGGCGAGAAAGGTCGCTTCAAGATGCCCGACGTCAAGATGCCCAGCGTCAAGCTGCCCAAAGTCAAAGCTCCCCACGTGCAGGTCAGCCTGCCAAAGGCCGAGGTCTCGCTGCCCAAAGCCCAGGCCGAAGTCCCGGAGGGCGAACTCGCCCTGCAGGGCCCCGACGCCGAAGGCGGCCTGGAGGTGGCTGCCGGCAAAGTTGAGGGCGGCGGCATGAAAATACACATGCCGAAAGTCAAGGTGCCCAGCGTGGTCTTCTCCAAGCCGACCGTCAAGGCTCCCAAACTGGACGCAGACGTCAGCCTGCACAAAGTCGACGCCAGCCTCCCAGAGGCAGACCTCAAGGCCGGCGCCGGCGACGTCAGCATCGCGGCCCCCGACATCAAGCTGCCCTCCGTCGAAGGCTCCCTCGAGCTCCAGGCGCCCGACGTAGACCTCAAAGTGCCCTCTGCCGAAGGCTCGCTCGACGGGGCCGAGCTGGAAGCCGCGGGCCTCAAAGGGAAGTTTAAGATGCCCAAGTTCGACAAGCCCAAATTCGGAGTGTCCCTCCCCAAGGCGGAAGGGCCCGAAGGCGAGGTCAGCCTGCCCGCCGCAGAGGTCGAGCTCCCCTCCGCCACCGTGACGGCCGCGGCGGAGGGCCCCGCGCTGGCCCTCAAAGCCGACGTCCCCGGCGCCAAAGCCGAAGGGGCCGGCTGGAAGCTGGAGAAGCCCTCCCTCAAAATGCCCAAAGCTGACATCAAAGCTCCCAAGGTGGACGTCAGCCTCCCGTCCGTCGACGTCACCCTTCCAAAGGCCAGCGTCGACCTGCAGGCGCCCGAGGCGGCCCTCACCCTCGAAGGCGAAGCAAAAGTCCCAGAGAAGGAGGCCGCAAAGACCAAGGAGGGCAAGTTCAAGATGCCCAAGTTCGGCATGCCTTCCTTTGGCTGGTCCAGCAGCAGAGAGGCCAAGGGCACCGTGGCCGCTGATGTGGACGTCAGCCTCAAGGAGCCCCAAGTGACGGTGCCCTCGGGAACCGCCGAAGTCGACGTGACCCTGCCCGGGGCCGAGATCCAAGCGCCCGGCGTGGAGGTGGGCGTGGAGATGGCCGTCGGAGGAGAGGGCGAGAAAGGTCGCTTCGAGATGCCCGACGTCAAGATGCCCAGCGTCAAGCTGCCCAAAGTCAAAGCTCCCCACGTGCAGGTCAGCCTGCCAAAGGCCGAGGTCTCGCTGCCCAAAGCCCAGGCCGAAGTCCCGGAGGGCGAACTCGCCCTGCAGGGCCCCGACGCCGAAGGCGGCCTGGAGGTGGCTGCCGGCAAAGTTGAGGGCGGCGGCATGAAAATACACATGCCGAAAGTCAAGGTGCCCAGCGTGGTCTTCTCCAAGCCGACCGTCAAGGCTCCCAAACTGGACGCAGACGTCAGCCTGCACAAAGTCGACGCCAGCCTCCCAGAGGCAGACCTCAAGGCCGGCGCCGGCGACGTCAGCATCGCGGCCCCCGACATCAAGCTGCCCTCCGTCGAAGGCTCCCTCGAGCTCCAGGCGCCCGACGTAGACCTCAAAGTGCCCTCTGCCGAAGGCTCGCTCGACGGGGCCGAGCTGGAAGCCGCGGGCCTCAAAGGGAAGTTTAAGATGCCCAAGTTCGACAAGCCCAAATTCGGAGTGTCCCTCCCCAAGGCGGAAGGGCCCGAAGGCGAGGTCAGCCTGCCCGCCGCAGAGGTCGAGCTCCCCTCCGCCACCGTGACGGCCGCGGCGGAGGGCCCCGCGCTGGCCCTCAAAGCCGACGTCCCCGGCGCCAAAGCCGAAGGGGCCAGCTGGAAGCTGGAGAAGCCCTCCCTCAAAATGCCCAAAGCTGACATCAAAGCTCCCAAGGTGGACGTCACCCTTCCAAAGGCCAGCGTCGACCTGCAGGCGCCCGAGGCGGCCCTCACCCTCGAAGGCGAAGCAAAAGTCCCAGAGAAGGAGGCCGCAAAGACCAAGGAGGGCAAGTTCAAGATGCCCAAGTTCGGCATGCCTTCCTTTGGCTGGTCCAGCAGCAGAGAGGCCAAGGGCACCGTGGCCGCTGATGTGGACGTCAGCCTCAAGGAGCCCCAAGTGACGGTGCCCTCGGGAACCGCCGAAGTCGACGTGACCCTGCCCGGGGCCGAGATCCAAGCGCCCGGCGTGGAGGTGGGCGTGGAGATGGCCGTCGGAGGAGACGGCGAGAAAGGTCGCTTCGAGATGCCCGACATCAAGATGCCCAGCGTCAAGCTGCCCAAAGTCAAAGCTCCCCACGTGCAGGTCAGCCTGCCAAAGGCCGAGGTCTCGCTGCCCAAAGCCCAGGCCGAAGTCCCGGAGGGCGAACTCGCCCTGCAGGGCCCCGACGCCGAAGGCGGCCTGGAGGTGGCTGCCGGCAAAGTTGAGGGCGGCGGCATGAAAATACACATGCCGAAAGTCAAGGTGCCCAGCGTGGTCTTCTCCAAGCCGACCGTCAAGGCTCCCAAACTGGACGCAGACGTCAGCCTGCACAAAGTCGACGCCAGCCTCCCAGAGGCAGACCTCAAGGCCGGCGCCGGCGACGTCAGCATCGCGGCCCCCGACATCAAGCTGCCCTCCGTCGAAGGCTCCCTCGAGCTCCAGGCGCCCGACGTAGACCTCAAAGTGCCCTCTGCCGAAGGCTCGCTCGACGGGGCCGAGCTGGAAGCCGCGGGCCTCAAAGGGAAGTTTAAGATGCCCAAGTTCGACAAGCCCAAATTCGGAGTGTCCCTCCCCAAGGCGGAAGGGCCCGAAGGCGAGGTCAGCCTGCCCGCCGCAGAGGTCGAGCTCCCCTCCGCCACCGTGACGGCCGCGGCGGAGGGCCCCGCGCTGGCCCTCAAAGCCGACGTCCCCGGCGCCAAAGCCGAAGGGGCCGGCTGGAAGCTGGAGAAGCCCTCCCTCAAAATGCCCAAAGCTGACATCAAAGCTCCCAAGGTGGACGTCAGCCTCCCGTCCGTCGACGTCACCCTTCCAAAGGCCAGCGTCGACCTGCAGGCGCCCGAGGCGGCCCTCACCCTCGAAGGCGAAGCAAAAGTCCCAGAGAAGGAGGCCGCAAAGACCAAGGAGGGCAAGTTCAAGATGCCCAAGTTCGGCATGCCTTCCTTTGGCTGGTCCAGCAGCAGAGAGGCCAAGGGCACCGTGGCCGCTGATGTGGACGTCAGCCTCAAGGAGCCCCAAGTGACGGTGCCCTCGGGAACCGCCGAAGTCGACGTGACCCTGCCCGGGGCCGAGATCCAAGCGCCCGGCGTGGAGGTGGGCGTGGAGATGGCCGTCGGAGGAGACGGCGAGAAAGGTCGCTTCAAGATGCCCGACGTCAAGATGCCCAGCGTCAAGCTGCCCAAAGTCAAAGCTCCCCACGTGCAGGTCAGCCTGCCAAAGGCCGAGGTCTCGCTGCCCAAAGCCCAGGCCGAAGTCCCGGAGGGCGAACTCGCCCTGCAGGGCCCCGACGCCGAAGGCGGCCTGGAGGTGGCTGCCGGCAAAGTTGAGGGCGGCGGCATGAAAATACACATGCCGAAAGTCAAGGTGCCCAGCGTGGTCTTCTCCAAGCCGACCGTCAAGGCTCCCAAACTGGACGCAGACGTCAGCCTGCACAAAGTCGACGCCAGCCTCCCAGAGGCAGACCTCAAGGCCGGCGCCGGCGACGTCAGCATCGCGGCCCCCGACATCAAGCTGCCCTCCGTCGAAGGCTCCCTCGAGCTCCAGGCGCCCGACGTAGACCTCAAAGTGCCCTCTGCCGAAGGCTCGCTCGACGGGGCCGAGCTGGAAGCCGCGGGCCTCAAAGGGAAGTTTAAGATGCCCAAGTTCGACAAGCCCAAATTCGGAGTGTCCCTCCCCAAGGCGGAAGGGCCCGAAGGCGAGGTCAGCCTGCCCGCCGCAGAGGTCGAGCTCCCCTCCGCCACCGTGACGGCCGCGGCGGAGGGCCCCGCGCTGGCCCTCAAAGCCGACGTCCCCGGCGCCAAAGCCGAAGGGGCCGGCTGGAAGCTGGAGAAGCCCTCCCTCAAAATGCCCAAAGCTGACATCAAAGCTCCCAAGGTGGACGTCAGCCTCCCGTCCGTCGACGTCACCCTTCCAAAGGCCAGCGTCGACCTGCAGGCGCCCGAGGCGGCCCTCACCCTCGAAGGCGAAGCAAAAGTCCCAGAGAAGGAGGCCGCAAAGACCAAGGAGGGCAAGTTCAAGATGCCCAAGTTCGGCATGCCTTCCTTTGGCTGGTCCAGCAGCAGAGAGGCCAAGGGCACCGTGGCCGCTGATGTGGACGTCAGCCTCAAGGAGCCCCAAGTGACGGTGCCCTCGGGAACCGCCGAAGTCGACGTGACCCTGCCCGGGGCCGAGATCTCAATGCCCGACTTTGAAGTTTTCATTGATTCCTCTTCTGGAAAAGAGGATGAGATGGGTAAAGCTAAAAGTTCTCTGTTTAGAATGCCTAAGGTTTCCCTTTCTAAAAGTTCTAAACCTCAGGCACAGAGTAAGTCTGGAGCTGAAGTTTCTTTGTCAGAAGATCTTTGTTATTCTGTAACAGAGGAAACTCCTTCTGTTCTTTCAGGTAGTGTTGGATCTAAACTTCTTCCTGACGATAAGGTTGATAGTGGCTCTAAAAAATTCAGAATTCCTAGCTTGGGTTTCTCCAAAGTTGATATTGGTTCTTCTAAAACTGAACAGGATTCCCCGTTACCAAAAGGGGATATTACTCTTACTAAATACCAAATGAATCTAGCAGAATCTGAATCAAAAATACCATCTCTTGCTGATCAAAATCTTTCAGTAACAGACTTTGAAATTTTAAATGAATATGGTTCTTTGGAGCAAGGAAGTCTGAAGCCAGGAGGGAAAACACCAGCTGCTGAAATGTCTGTGGTTGACACAGAGTTTACAGTTAAGATTCCTAAATTCCGAAAACCAAAATTTGGAATTTCTTGGTCTAAGGGAAAACCGTCAGAAGGTGGCGTTGATTCCAAAGTGGAATCTGAAATTTCCAAGGGAAGGATAACATCTGATATGACTGATACTGATATTGAAAAACCAGCTGATATCTCTGATGCTGAATTAGATGTAAAGACACACAAGCCTTCACCTGAAGTTGTTCTAGATGCGCCAACGTTGGATGTCAGTCTCCCATCAATGGAAGTTACCATGCCAAAATTAGAAGTGGAAATCCATGGACCAGTTTTAGAGTGCAAGGCAGAACAGGAAGTAGTTTCAGGAGAGAAGGACACCGAGGAGAAAGAAAACAAATTTAAAACATCAAAATTCAAACTGCCTTCATTTAGTTGGTCGCCAAAGAAAGAAGCTATTGCTCCTTCTGAAGCTGAGGGACATCTGGAAGAACCCACATTGTCTACTTTATCTGGAGACACAGAATCTGAATTAACATTTCCTACCCCTGGGAATCAATTTGTTCATGTGGAACTTGATACATCAACAGAAAAAGATGGGGAAAAAGTCAGAAACAAGAAGTCCCAATTTATCATGCCAAAGATCTCATTCCCTAAAATTAAGGGTCAAAAAGTCCAGGTCTCTCTGCCCACACTGGAAACTGATGTTTGTGGTCCCAAACAAGAAAAAGAAGGTGTTTCAGTACAGAAATCTGAGAAAGGGAGTAGTGGAGAAGGGGCAGGAATGGGCATAGAAGTGCCAAAAGTTACAGTCCCAACCTTGGAATTATCCAAACCAGAAGTCAAAGCTTCCAAAATAGAGATGGATATTAGCATGCCTACAGGTGAGGTCATACTTCCTACATGTGAAGAAGATGACCTGACATTGAAATCAGCTGCTGCTAATGCCAGCCTCTCTACCTCAGATATCAAGATGATACCTGAAGACTCCCTTGAGGTAAAGAGTCCTCACACAAGTGTTGAAAGAACATCAAGTGAAATTGCTGTGGGTGATGTAGAAATAAAAATTGAAGGTCCTGAAGGGAAAACAAAAATGTCTAAATTCCAAATGCCAAAGTTCGGAATTACACATTCTAAAGGGAAAGGATCAGAAAAGGAGGTCAGCCAATCCAAATCAGAAGTCAAGGTTCCCCAACTAAAAGCAATGGTAGAAATAGCTGACATTGCTGTTGAAGCACCAAATTTGGAGGTGGAATGTGGTACAGGAACAGAAACTTACAGCCCTAAAGTCAAAATGACCATAGCTGACATTAAGGCATCAGAGGCTGATGTTCACCTCGCATCAGCTGACATTTCTATTCCAAAAACAGACAGTCATATTCAGGATTCAGATGCAGCACTAAAAATCAAAGGAGAAATAAAGCAAGATGGAGATGGAGAAGAGAAAGAAGGACATTTCAAAATGCCAAAATTCAAACTTCCGTCCTTCAGTTGGTCACCAAAGAAGGAAGCAAGTATTAAACTGGATTCTGGAGCAAATTTGGAAGATCATAAACTTGCTATAACGTCAAGCAGAATAGACACAGAAGTGACAGGAACTGCAACTGATGATCAAGGTACTGGGCCAGCCCTTGATCTGGAAATATCTGCAGGAAAAGTTGAACAAAAAAGTCCAACGAAAAAGCCTCAATTTGTCATGCCTAAAATTTCACTCTCCAAGATCAAGGTTCCCAAATCTCAGATTCATTCACCAAAAGTTGAAGCTGATGCTACTAGTCCTAAAACAGAAAGAGAGGGTGATGATTCAATACAGATACCTGATACAGAAAGAAGGCATTTCGAAAGGAGTCTGGGGTTTTCCAAAATAGAAACTGGAGCTTCCCAAACTGAAATGGGAGTCAGTTCAGCAACGACTGATGCTTCTCTGCCTCCCTCAGAGGGGAGTTTTCAACAGGATGTCCTAAAATCGAGTTCTACTGATGAAGATATCATTCAAAAAACAGGTATTAAGTTCCCCAAAGGAGAAGCTTCAATTGAACTGAGGAGCCCTGAAATAATAACAGAAAGATCATCAGTTGTGGATGGAAGAAAGATGAAAATGGAAGGTCCTGAAGGGAAGATTAAAATGCCCAAATTCCAGAAGCCAAAGTTTGGAATCTCCCTAACAAAAGGGAAAGGCCCAGAGACAGAGATCAGCTCTCCAAAAATAGAAACTGAGCTACCCCAGCTAAAAATGCCAAACGAAATTGCTGACATTGCTGTGGGAGTTCCAGCATCAGAATTTACATCTGCTATGTCAGATCCTGGAGTAGGTGTTTATGTTTGTAAGACGAAAACACCCCAGGTTCTGACAGCTGGCACCGAAGCTCCAAAGGAGGACATAAGCCCCCAGTCAGTGTCTAAACCAATGACAGAGGGAGCTATTGAGAGCCTTGAAGAGAAAGAAATCAAGTTAAAAGAAGAACATGAAATAAAAGCTGAAGAAGTTCAGACTGAAGAACATCAGGGATGGTTTAAAATGCCAAAATTCAGAATACCTGCATTTGGCAGGACATCCTTAAAGGAAAAAAAAGGTGATGCTGATATTGAAAGAAGCATGGAAAAAACTCAGGCAGGCATTCCCTCTGACAAAGTACAAACTGAAACAAGTATTCCTGAAAATACCTTCTCATTACCACAGGCAGTCGCTGAAATTACTACTGCAAAAGACGCGATTCCAAAATTAGGAGATTCTGTGAAGAGTTCTGATGTTAGCTTGCCAAAGATGGAAGGAGATATTTCATTATCTGCAGAAAGAACAGATAGTAGAGTGAATATTTCAAAAGCTGAAACTTACGCAGATATAGTTAAGCGCGGTGCTGAAGGACAAAAAATGCATGCTTCTGAATTCACAGTGTCTTCAGCAGAATTGTCTAAAACATACCTAGATGCTTCAGAAATTGACAAAGACAACAGCTTAACAAATAGGTTTCCTACATGTACTCTGAGTGTTCAAGAGCACAAAGTCAAATCACAGGATATAGAAGTCCCAAAGGCAGAAAGTTCCACTAAGTTAGAGACTTCAGAAGTAGGATGTAAACTATCATCAGCTGAAATTACTCTGGATGCAACACAAGAGAAAATAGATGTTAGTCTTCCAAAGGAAGAGCTAGATATTCAAAATCAAGAGGCAGTAATTAAAAAAGGAAAGATAAAGGGTGAGATGAAAATTATAGGAAAAGACAGTGTAGGAAGCCAATTAAAAAGGCCTACAGGTGAATGGTCTACAACAAAGGGATCAGAAGATGGTACTTATGTTACAGCTAAGCTGGAAGATCTAAAGGTAGAAGTTCCAGGAGTGAAAATGGATGTTAAAATTGCCAGAGTGGATCCTGAAATGAAATTTCAAGTGAAAAGTGTTGAAAAGGACATGTCTGCGGGGGTGGAAGAGGAAGTAGAAGATAGAGGAGGAACAAGTAAAATTAAAATATACAAGCTTAAGACTCCGAAGTTTGGAGTGTTGCATTCAGAAGTGAAGGATTTTGAAGATGATATCAATTTGTCAAAGTCAGAAGTTGATTCAGTATCAAAAACTGAATTAGGCACAGCAGAAACACAGTTTCAAAAAACAGAAGGATCCATTGGCCTGAAAAGTTCAGGTTTAGATCATATGGAAGCATCTGCCGGAATAACAGTGGAAACAGTGGACAAATCACAAGGTGGGCCAGAAGTAAATATAAAAATTCCCAAACTAAAAATACCAAGATTCACTTTGAAAGCTCTCCCAATTGAAGCTGATGTTTCAGTGTCAAAAGTGGTAACAGATCCAAAGGGATCTAGTACTGACATTGAGGTAGTGCAACTGCAAGCAAGCTCTACTTTCTCTGAAGAAACACCAGAGGCTCTAGAGGGTGGTATTCGAAAAGCAAAAAGCAAAATTCTAACACTGACTGAACCTGACATTAAAACAGCACAGATGACTACTACCATAGAGTCCTCCCTTTCAAATGCAGGGCAAGACATTCATTGGTCGTATGTAGAGGGCCAAGAAGTGAGTGAGAAAGTAGAACCTGAACATGTCGCTATTGAAAGGTGTGAGATTTACACGACTGAAATACTGAAAGAATCGGA
Organism: Phoenicopterus ruber ruber; assembly: GCA_009819775.1. Classification (NCBI taxonomy): domain Eukaryota; kingdom Metazoa; phylum Chordata; class Aves; order Phoenicopteriformes; family Phoenicopteridae; genus Phoenicopterus; species Phoenicopterus ruber. Next base: position 10,530,958 of record CM020219.1, read on the forward strand.
GATTCTCTCATCAGAAGTCAAAACTGCTACTTTGGGATTCTCGTTGCTCAAGGTGAAGTTGCCTGAATCACATAGCAACTTAGAAGTGCTAGTCCAGCAGCCATCTTCAACAGAAGATGCATCAGTCAGCAAACCTAAATGTGTTGATGAAAGCTTCGGAGTAGCAGCACAGGGGACTGGCAGTGCTGAGCTTAAACTATCTGACAAACCACACAGTGAGACTCAAGAATCTAGTGGAGAAGTAAGTTTGCCGAAGTCAAAAAAAATTGCTGTTGAAGCAAGGCCTTCCAGTAAACCTGAAGTGAGTCATCCTGATAAGTCACCAGAGGGAATAACTGCAGGTCCTCTCTCTAAAGACGAGGATATAGCTGAAGCACTAGAAGATGAAGAAAAAGACATAACCAATGAAAAAGAAAAGACTGATAGTAAAAGATCTCCCGGAAGATTCAAATTTTGGCTTCCAACTATTGGCTTTTCATCTTCTGGTGATGAAACAAGCACAGATTCAAAAACAGAAGTAAAAAAATGTGTTCCAGAAGATGTGAAACCTGCTGACGCATCAGATGATAATGAGTCTTCTAAGCAAACTGAAAAAACTGGATGGTTTAGATTTCCCAAGCTTGGTTTCACATCTCCTTCCAAAAAGGCTAAGACTGTTGACAAAGAAGAGGCGGGTCATAAAGAGGGAAGAATCTCAGATGAAGACAGCCCATCAGATAAACCTGATGTATTTTTTGATGCACAGGAAAGCTTATCACCTAAAGAAACAACAGAGGGTGAAAAAGTCGAAACTGATGGGGCCTCATCTAATGTTCCAGTTTCCCGAACTATCGTGACATCTTCAGCAAGAACTGAACTAATCTTGTTGGAGGAAGAAAAAGATAGTCAATCTAATATTCCTGGAGATACAACCAAATGAATATTGTCTTTTCTCAACCCTCAATGAAAATAAAATAATCTACACATACAGAAAAAAAAGTTTTCTTAATTTTCTAGTAACTGAAAATTAAATAAAATGCAAAGCCAATATTTATGAAAACAGTTGAACAGAATTTACCACATTTCAATTTTCAAGTACATGGATGTGCTATACTGTGCACTAATAAAAACACTGATTTCCTTAAATCTGCCCCAAAGGCAACAATTTCTACAGGTACAGAGGAGCTTATAGTTTTAGCAAGTCTGAAAAGATACCTGAACCATGAAAGTAAACCATTGAAAGGCTCGATGATAGCAAAAAGACTTGTTAAATAGGCTTCTCAAAAACACACCAATTATGTTTAGATTATAGATTATTTCCAGAATGGAGTATAAACTAGGACTATAAGAACTACACTTACCTGTTTAGATTTTGGACCTTTCTGACCTACTTTTGCTTTCTTATTAAAATATTTTTCTGTATTTCAGCTAAGGTGATATGTATATTCCACAAACATTTTACAATGCAAAATAAAAACAAAATACTAGTGTAGAGAGACTAACGCTTTACCCCTTCCTCTCTTCTCATTTTTTGATTATTGTGGTGGGTCGTATTTAGCCTTAAAAGAATTTAAAAAAAACCAACAGAATAAATTCAAGACCAAAAACCATATAACTAATTCACATTTTTAAGATACCAAAATAAAACATGCTGACAAAGAATAATTATTAAAATGTGGATTAAAAAAATTTAATGTATATATTTACTGGATAGTTACATGCACAGAATGATCTGCCACACTGGTAGAATTGCTTCAAAGGTTTCTGGGAAAGGAGATGTATATAATTATTTACTTCTTTGTTTATATTAATGCTTCTCTCGAGTGCACAATGAAAAGCAGAGTGCATATGTGACAGCCTTCACATGTATCATTAAAACACTGTCTGTATTCTTAATTCACAATAAACTCACCATATGAATAATAACTCGAGTACCGTGAGTTACTGCTAGTGCCGTTAGCATTTTCTGATTCTGAAAATTCCAGCTTAAATTTGCAAAAGGTTTGAGTATACCCCACTATCTGCTGAAGTGATAATGACAGCACAGTTTCTAAACGTGGTGGTAATGGTTACAAACTGATCTGAGAATTTTCACTCATTACAATCCCAAGTTTTATAGATTTGCATTGCAGACATGCTTCGTTATAGTAGTTTTCTCATCCTGTATTTTCTTTCTCCATATTCTACTTAGTGCAGGGAAAGCAGATACAGCAAAACATTTAGAAATTGGGTTGTAAAGGAAGTGTACTCAATTGTCTAACCATCCGTAGCTTGAGACGTTCTTCATTTCTATATCTTTGCGGTAGGCTTAAATATTCTAAAGAGAACTGCTGGTAGTTATTCTAAAGAGAATTCTAATGATCTCTGAAGAGACTGTTCACGTAAGCGTTAGGCATGCATCATTTATTCGGACCATGCAGCATTTCCCTGGAGTTTCCCTAAGTTTAAAAGTCATCGTTCAATAGACCCAAAATTACCACATCAGACAGCAATGGCGTATACCAGGACTGAGGAAAACTTTTTGATCAAGACAGAAAAATTGTCTAGAAAAAGGTAATGTATGTAATAAAGGACATCTCGTTCTAACAGTTCACATCTGCCTGCAAAGCAGCCTTCACATAGAATGTTTCTCAGGTAGTGTCCATTTACTTAGGCCCACAAATAGGAATCCACCTAGACAGCACTGAATGTAGGAGTCTGTTGCAAAGGTGAAAGAATTGAGTCAATTAAAATCGAGCTCTGAGACAGCAATGACCACAGAGCAATAATCACTACGATGTTTTTAAAAGATGAATGAAATAGTTAAGGGAAGCGCAGTAGAGAAAAGAAGCAGCAATAAAACCTTCGTCCAAACAGGCTACTGTGACTTTTGGGAAAGATGAAGGTTAGCGAAAAAGCAACCAGGTCAACAAGGGTCTGACCGCAGGAATAGCTAAGAACAGAGCTCAAGAGGGTGCAAGGAGCGCAGACACAAACCTGCAGACAAAAAAGCCTGCACAGACACAGACACACCTACAGACACAAAGCCTGTAGTCAACAGGCTCCTGTGGTTCTAACCCCGCCTGCATACTTAGAGATGCTCAGGCTGTTCTTTTAACTGTGGCAGGTTTCCTTGATCACTGCTACTTATTTTTTAACATCTGAAAAAGTAGGCTGTTCAGCTAAACATTTACAGGCACTCTCCAGCCAAACAAACCTACAACTGTGATTCGACATGCAAAAGAAGTTATAAATGCGTTAAAAAGACAGACACTCCCACCCCGATAATACCTTGCATTGTTAAGACATGAATACATCTCTATTAGTTGGCTATTTTGTTGTTATATTTGAAGCAGGACCTCTCATATATCCCAAAGGCAAGACAGCCAAAATTAATCCTGAATGAGATAATACATATGAAGAAGAATAGAATAGAATCATAGAATGGTTTGGGTTGGAAGGGACCTTAAAGATCATGTAGTCCCAACCCCCCTGCCATGGGCAGGGACACCTTCCACTAGACCAGGTTGCTCAAAGCCCCATCCAGCCTGGCCTTGAACACTTCTAGGGATGGGGCATCCACAACTTCTCTGGGCAACCTGTGCCAGTGCCTCACCACCCTCATAGTGAAGAATTTCTTCCTTATATCCAATCTAAATCTACTCTCTTTCAGTTTGAAACCATTACCCCTTGTCCTATCACTACATGCCCTTGTAAAAAGTCCCTGTCCTACTTTCTTGTAGGCCCCCTTTAGGTACTGGAAGGCTGCTAGAAGATCTCCCTGGAGCCTTCTCTTCTCCAGGCTGAACAACCCCAACTCTCTCAGCTTCTCTTCATAGGAGAGGTGCTCCAGCCCTCTGATCATCTTTGTGGCCTCCTCTGGACTCACTCCAATAGGTCCATGTCCTTCTTATGTTGGGGACCCCAGAGCTGGACACGGTACTGCAGGTGGGGTCCCACCAGAGCAGAGTAGAGGGTGAAAATCACCTCCCTCGACCTGCTGGTCATGCTCCTTTTATGCAGCCCAGGATACAGTTGACTTTCTGGGCTGCAAGCGCACATTGCCAGCTCACATCCAGCTTTTCATCCACCAACACCCCCAAGTCCTTCTCCTCGGGGCTGTTCTCAACCCATTCTCTGCCCAGCCTGTATTTGTGCTTGGGAATGCGCTGACCCATGTGCAGGACCTTGCACTTGGCCTTGTTGAACTTCATGAGATTCACACAGGCCCGCCTCTCAAGCCTGTCAAGGTCTCTCTGGATGGCATCCCTTCCCTCCAGCGTGTCGACCGCACCACACATCTTGGTGTCATCGTCAAAGTTGCTGAGGGAGCACTCAATCCCACTGTCCATGTCGTCGACAAAGATGTTAAACAGCGCCAGTCCCAATACCGACCCCCGAGGAATGCCACTCGTCACTGGTCTCCACTTGGACATCGAGCCATTGACTGCAACTCTTTGAGTGCGACCATCCAGCCAATTCCTTATCCATCAAGTGGTCCATCCATCAAATCCATGTCTCTCCAATTTAGAGACAAGGATCTCATGCGGGACAGTGTCAAACGCTTTGCACAAACCCAGGTAGATGACGTCAGTTGCTCTTCCCTTATCCACCAATGCTGTAATCCCATCATAGGCAGCCACCAAATTTGTCAGGCACAATTTGCCCTTAGTGAAGCCATGTTGGCTGTCACCAATCACCTCCTCGTTTTCCTTGTGCCTTCGCATAGTTTCCAGAAGGATCTGCTCCATGATCTTGCCAGGCACAGAGGTCAGACTGACTGGCCTGTAGTTCCCCAGGTCTTCCTTTTTTCCCTTCTTAAAAATGGGGGTTATGTTTCTCCTCTTCCAGTCAGTGGGAACTTCACCGGACTGCCATGACTTCTCAAATATGATGGATAGTGGCTTAGCAACTTCGTCCACCAGTTTCCTCAGGGCCCATGGATGCACTTCATCAGGTCCCATGAACTTATGCACCTTCAGGTTCCTTAGATGGTCTCGAACCTGATCTTCTCCTATAGTGGGCGGTTTTTCATTCTCCCAGTCCCTGCCTTTGCCTTCTGCGACTTGGGCAGCATGGCTAGAGCACTTGCCAGTGAAGACCAAGGCAAAAAAGTCATTGAGTACTTCAGCCTTCTCCATATCCTGAGTAGCTAGGTCTCCCATTTCCTTCCGGAGAGGGCCCACATTTTCCCTAGTCTTCCTTTTATCAGTGATGTACCTATAAAAACTTTTCTTGTTGCCTTTGACGTCCCTGGCCAGATTTAATTCTATCAGGGCTTTAGCTTTCCTAACCTGCTCTCTGGCTGCTTGGACAATTTCTCTGTATTCCTCCCAGGCTACCTGTCCTTGCTTCTACCCTCTGTAGGCTTCCTTTTGTGCTTGAGTTTGTCCAGGAGCTCCTTGTTCATCCATCCAGGCCTTCTGGCGTTTTTGCCTGCCTTCCTCTTTCTTGGGATGCATTGCTTCTGAGTTTAGAGGAGGTGATCCTTCAATATTAACCAGCTTCCTTGGGCCCCTCCTCCCTCCACGGCTTTATCACATGGTACGCTACCAAGCAGACCTCTGAAGAGGCCAAAGTCTGCTCTCCTGAAGCCCAGGGTAGTGAGCTTGCTGTGCGCCCTCCTCGCTGCCCGAAGCATCTTGAACTCCATCATTTCATGGAGCTTCACATTCCCCCAGTCCCTCCTTGTTGGTGAGAACAAGGTCCAGCATACCACCTCTCCTCGCTGTCTCCTCTATCAGTTGGAGAAGGAAGTTATCATCAATGCAATCCAGGAACATCCTGGATTGCTTATGCCCTGCTGTGTTCTCCCTCCAACACATATCGGGGTGGTTGAAGTCCCCCATAAGGGCCAGGGCTTTTGAACGTGAGGCTGCTCCTATCTGTCTATAGAGGGCCTTATCTGCTCAGTCTTCCTGGTCGTGTGGCCTGTAGCAGACCCTGACTATAATGTCACCTGTCCCTGTCCTCCCTTTAATCCTGACCCATTAGCTCTCAGTCAGCTCCTCATCCATCCCCAGGTGGAGCTCCATGCACTCCAGCCGGTCATTGACATAGAGGGCAACACTCTCTCCTCGTCTCCACTGCCTGTCCTTCCTAAAAAGCCTGTATCCTTCCATTCCAACGCTCCAGTCGTAGGAGCCATCCCACCACGTCTCTGTGATGCCAATAAGATTGTAGCCTTGCAGGCGTGCGCACGTCTCTTAACTCCTCTTGTTTATTCCCCATACTACATGCATTTGCATAGAGGCATGTATGGTAAGTTGGCCCCCTGATGAAGCTGATTTACTGGCTGGAGTGGATGAGATTCCTTTGTGCTGCTGCAGGTGTGTCAGGAGGTTCAGGTGCTCTCCTGCTGGTCTGTGATCCCTCTCCAGTCCCTGGGCATCTATTGCTGGGATTGGCATCAAACAGATAGGAGTGGGATGGATTGAGGTTCCCCTCCCCCAGCAACTTTAGTTTAAAGCCCTCTTCACCAGCTTGGCAAGCCTATGGCCAAAGATGCTCTTCCCCTTTTCTGGCAGATGGACCCCATCAGCCCCCAGCAGACCAGGTTTCTCAAAGCAAGTCCCACGGTCTAAGTAGCCAAACCCCCAGCTGTGGCACCAGTCCTGTAACCATTTGTTGATTCGCCAGATTTCACCGGCCCTTTCAAACCCCTTCCCTTTGACCATGAGGACTGATGAAAAAACTACCTGCGCTCCAGAGTCCCTTACCGCCGCTCCCAGGGCTCTGTAATCCTTCCCGGTACTCCTCAGGCTGCTCCTGGCTGTATCACTGGTCCCCACGTGAAACAGCAGCAGATAATAAGTCAGTGGGCTGTGTGAGGCTTGGTAATCTCTCAGTGACATCCCTGATAGGAGCCCCGGTCGGCAGCACGCCTCTCTAGAGAGTGCATTGGGTCAGCAAATGGATGCCTCCGTACCTCGCAGAAAAGTCGCCTACTACTATCACCCATCGCCTTTTCTTAGTTGTGCTGGTTGTTATACGGGGAGCAGATTGGGCTGCTTTACTCAGCTCCAGCGTCTCTCCTGATGTGACGGGTCTTTCCTCTGCAGTCTGCAGAGCGGTGAAGTGGTTCTGCAAGGGCATCTCAGGCTTTGGGGCAAGTCTCTTCCTCCTGCTGGTCCTTCCTGTTGCAAGCTTCCATTCTTCTGCATTGTTGCCCCCTCCTCCCTTCTGTGTGTGCCAGTGGGGGAGTTTTTGGCTGTTTGGCCATGGGCTGTGGGTCCACTGCAGACTGTGCTTGGAACCAGCTATCTAACTCCTCCTCAGCCTCCCTGATGTTATGCAGCCTCCTCGCTGCCTCCTGCGGCTCAGTCACCTGCAGCAGGAGGTCCCCCGCCTGGGCACACCGTTTGCAGGCAGGTCTGCCGCCTGTCCCTGCCCCAGGAGAAAGGTCTGGGCCCTTCCCGCAGTGTGAGGTCTGCCCTGCAGCCTCGCCCTTCAGCAGCTCCCTCTGCGTGGAGGCATCGGCCACCGCTGGGGCGGATGGTGCAGACCCCCCAGCCGGAGCCGCAGCCTTTGCTCCCAGACGAGTGCCCGCCATTCTGCCTTGGGGGTCAGGCAGGACGAGCGCCCTTGACCTGTGCAGGTGGTCACAGAGCAGTGCCTGGTAGCTGGGTTATGTGTCCGTCAAGGCTCCCATTCAGCCAGTGGAATGCCCCTCCTTCGCAGAGGCGCCCCCCGCGCGTGTCCTGCTGCGCGAACTGCCGCGCCGGGCCCGGCTGCCGCCCCACGCCCCGCTGCCCACGCTGGTGGCTGGCGCTCCCCGGGCTGCTTTTTGCAGGCGTGGGGGTGGCCGCGGTTGCTCTGGCAGCGCCCGGGCCTGGTCAGCGTCGCCCCGAGAGCTGCCGGCTCCCGGCTGGTCTCCCCGCTGCCCCGGCCTTTCCCTGCCGCAGGAAACCCCCTGGGCGCCCAGATCCGCCGCTCCGCCGCGCGTCGGGCCGGCTCCGGAGCAGCTCCCCTCGGCGGCTCCGCAGCTCCCCTCGGCGACGTAGAATAGAATAGAACAGAACAGAACAGAACAGAACAGAACAGAACAGAATATTTCAGTTGGAAGTATCACAACCATCATCTGGTCCAACTGCCTGACCACTTCAGGGCTGACCAAAATTTAAAGCATGTTATTAAGGGCATTGTCCAAGTGCCTCTTAAACACTGACAGGCTCCAGGCATCGACCACCTCTCTAGGAAGCCTGTTTTAGTGTCTGACCACCCTCTTGGTAAGGAAATGTTTCCTAATGCCAAGTCTGAACCTCCCCGGCGCAGCTTTGAACCATTCCCACGCGTCCTATCGCTGGATACCAGGGAGAAGAGCTCAGCACCTCCGTCTCCACGTCTCCTCCTCAGGAAGCTGCAGAGAGCAGAGGTCCAGGAGTCAGTGCCCATGACAGAAGAACTATCTTCCAGGGTTTATGGAGATATTTATGAGTGTCAAAATATTAACTGTACATTGATCTAGCATAAATGGTAGATGAAAAATTTTCTCAGTACCTGGATGAAAGCAACAAAGGTACGATTTATCCAGAACAATGGGGAAAGGAAAATCCTGGGTAATGGGGGAAAAAATTGAGAACAGATAATACTACAGCTTTTGGAACAAGCTGGTGTCTAATGTGGGAACCCTGGTGACTTTGCAGTCCTGTCAGAACTCATAAACCTATGGAGCCAGCTAGGTTCTGTTTTGCTGCCATCGTCACTGCTGTCAGCAGCGCTGTAGCCGCAAGGCACTGCACCAAACCCAGCACACTGGCAATGAGACTGCTGGGAGAGCAGTGCAGCAGCTCTCCAGGAAATCCACTCAGGTAAAGCAGGGCTGGTTCACTTAAGTTGTACTCCATCATAACCCAGGTACGTGAGATGAGCTGATCAGAGGAGGGTATCCATGCTCAAGACCCAAACCAGCAACTTTTTCTAGCCATGAATAAACCAATACTGAGAAAAATTGAACTGCCTGCAACCAAACTAGAAAATCCGTCCAAGGATAATAAATAGATGCTAATGAATACTACTGGAGGCCCCAGCTTACATTTGGTACAGTCCCTAACTTGAAGAAATCACAATCTAAATGAAAGAGACAAGCAATAGGTGGGTGGATAAGGACTGTTATTAACCGTGTTTCATAAATGGAAAAGTACTGAGAGACTCAAAACTTGGTTATGATTTACACCATATTCTACCTTTGTAATAGAGAACAAGTAAATGAGAATCAATCTACAAAGGGGCCTAAAAAGTCTCACAGTAAACCAGAGAAGTAAGTTCATCGTCTTAGTCGTAAACCCCTCCTTCATATGTGGAGGAAAAATAACACAGGTGATGCTAGTAGAGAAAATAAAAGAACACTCTCATAAGCATCAATTTTTCCTTTAAAAGCTGAACCTTACCCCACACGAGTCTGATATGACCAGAAGACAAATCTCCCAGCTTGCCCAGAAACTCTGTCCCACTGAACAACTTACCCCGCACTGTCAGATTTGAGCTCACAAGTAGAGGAGAAAGAAGTTGCCTTCTTATTCCTGCAATATCTATCCCCCCCAAAAAACACGAAAACATAGCTTCGAGTGCCATCTAGAGGAGGGCACTCCTCCATAGAAAATAGGTTTGTTCATTAAAGATGTAACTTCTCAAAAAGGTTTTCAAACTGACCCACCATTCACATGCGGTCATTGCCCTGGGAAAAATCTGTCCAATGTCATTCTTGCATGCAGGTATTAATACAGTGTATGGTCGGGTGTATTTGCTGGTACAGGATAATAAACCTGTGAAATGGAGCTAGTGAAAACCAGCTGGGGAGGTTCTACTTTGCCAGAAATTTTAATTAGTGAATGGAAATCTCAAAATATTAAGCAGCCTCTAGAAAAGAAATAGGGGAGGAGAGCTCTAAAAGCACCTGTATCTTCCTCAATATGTTTGCACATATGTGAATACTCACAAAATTTCAGCGTTATCTGTAAATGTAACTACATGTCCTAAAAATCTGCCTTAGTAACAACAAATATTGATTTGTAGTGATGGATAAACCAATCCAAGGAATCTTGGAAGTGTCTGGAAGAGACAGCTAAGGAGTAGCCTGGAAACCAAAAAACAGAAAATTGGTTGGGATCATCTCCAAAAGACCTCATGGGGAAGGGGCCTTATTTGTATGAGGATTTGTGTGTATTCACAAAGCCATAAATCAGTCCACGCACAGACGATCACAGCAGGTCCCTTTGTCATTCTCAGCACAGGGCAGGGATTCAAGAGCACCAAAACGCTTCCTCTGGAGGATGGGGAGGTTGCACCGTGATGGGGAGGCCTGTACTCCCTCTACCCAGTGCTGTGTCTGTGGCGACAGAGAGGACCTCGGAGCTAAAATGCGACCAAATGGGGTCCTGCCAGGACGGGAGTGAAGCCATGAGCTGCCACAAGCCTTTCGGGGCTGGAGAGGTCCTCTGTGCTTTCACAGCTCAGAGATGGAGTGCCAGGACAGGGTGTTTGTCTGACCTTTCTGTGGAGCCGTGCCCTGGGCTTTTGCCTTGGGCTTTCTCGCCTCTGCTGTACCTCAGTCCCAAAGCAAAAAGTTCACTTTGCGACACCATTTCCAGTGTCAGGCAAAGGTACCTCGCGCCGGCGAGGTTCACGGAGCCCCAGCCCAGTGTCAGTCGCACCCCTCCACAGCTGGAGCACACACCCTGGTTTTCTTTTCTGTCACTTCTGAGAGTCATCCAGGGCAGAGCCGCCGCGCAGTGGCAGGTAAGGACATAAGGCACCAGGTGGCTCAGGTTTGTGGTCCCTGTGTGACTGCAGAAGAAAAGGCAGCCTGGAGACACAACGCTGGTCAGGGCCAGCACCAGGACAGCCCTAAAGGAGCAAGGAGGCCCTCCAAGCACTGCCCACGGTGCAGGCAGGATGCCTTTGCCACACCAGCACCCGTGCGGCAGCTTTGCTCCACTCCCCCCATCCTATTTGCTGCACGAGGCCAACACACAGACATTCGAACACCCCCAGACATTCGGGGGTCCAGGGCAGCTGAGCTAGAAGCTGGCCCCAAGATTTAAATCCCAGGCTTTTAACTCTGGTGGCTAGCCTCAACACTTAAATACAGGTATTTCCCTGTACCTCTAATTCCTAAATGCTTTTAAAAATCTGTCCTCGCTATTGGAGGTGATTACTTACATGGCTCAAATCTTAAAGTTTATTAAAAATATGCTTAAACACATGTAAGCAAACACTGTTAATGGAACATTAAGGTTGAAATGTGCAGCTTCCTAAGGTAAAATAGCACAGCAATAATGATCTGCGTCTCTGATGTATTCAGATCTGGTTGTATCTTCCATGTTTGCTTTAATATCAGACAGCTTGTCATATAACACTATACATTTCATTAACTATGGGATGAGGTAACCACACAAAAAAGGAATTGTCACACACTGATTAATGGTTTTGCAGGTAGAGTCAACTATGAGAAGTTCTCGCGTCATCAAACAGTGCGGACACCACAAGGAAGCGGTTTCTCTGACAAAGACATAAAGAAGAAAGCTCCTTGTTTTGCACAGGGAACAAGATTCAAATATATTTTTGTTTCTATTTAAAATGTATATTTCAATTCACTTCAGAGTCGGCCCCTCCAGTTACAGTCTTTCTGTCCCTGCACATCTTCCAGATTCACTGCGTATTTGGAATTCCAGTCTCGCTCAAAAAGGTTTTTTAATTGTTCCTGGATAGGCAGTTGCCTTCTTGGCAGGTTGGTCGAATTCTGTTTGATAATTAGTCCCACGCCAGCTGTATTAATGAAGTAATCTTCTGACCAATTGGAAGTCCCTATGCAATGGAAAAGTAGCTAATTAGAAAACATTCATTTCCCAATGTTCTGTTTGATCTCCATACTGGTTAAGTCCACATCGCCTGGCTTTGCTGATTTGCTGTACAACTGCAAATCTCATTAGGACCAGCAAAAATCAGGTCACCTCCTTCTTATTCCAGACCTCAGGTTTTGGAAAGTCAGTATTAACCACAACCCTGAAGCTTCATAACCTTCTGATTCCTTACAGCCTGTGGCAGAGGTGCACAAATCTACTCATTATAAATATGGGAATAGAGTACAACATTTGCATATTAAGAGGGGTAAAAGCCATTGTTTGATATGGGTTTCTTTGTTTAAAGAAAAAAAAATCCTTAATGGACTTAATTCTCTTTACTTGTTAAAGGAAAACAAAAGGAGAAACCGGACCCTTGATCAATAAAACCTCAGGAGCTGTTCTGAGCTCAGCATGCAATGCCCGCTTTTAAACCAGGCAAAGCTGGGAATCCGGCTGTAGACGTTGTCTAGGGCTCTCTCCAAAGCTACCACCACTCAGAAAATCAAACACTGTGAAAAAATACACATTCTATCACTTAGCACTTCTGGTGTTCACCTTACCCACAAAAATCTACTGTCAATTCCAGAAGGTGCTTAGGCATGAAAACAAACTGTCTGCCTACCTGTCTTCAAAAGACAAGTCAGTAAGAAGCAAGTTCTAGTAAAGGCAACTGGAGCTGCAAGTCCTCAGCCCGTTGGAAGACTGGGCTGTTTGCTGGCTTGCATTGCTGGGAGGATGAGCTGGCTGAAATGACAGAGCCCTTTCACATTCCCTTTTTTGAGGGATCCTAATAGAAGCGTGAAAGATAAACACCATCCTGACTTTCAGGAACTGAGCAGCAATCGACACTGCTGTTTTCTCATTTCCATTCCTAGAATTCTGTTCAGCAAACAGTGCATGGAATTAATTCCTCCCAGCAATTTCTTTTTATTAAAGCACGATAACTTTGTATACTAGAGCATCAGCTATCACCGCATCATTCTGAGCGCACAGTCTGTGAAATTCCTGCTGTGCTTGTCACAGGCTGTGCACTCAGACTTGTCAAGCTCTGTTCTTAATGGTTCACAATCATATGAAATAATCTCTTACTGAACTTGACCTACATTATTTTCTCCCCTTTACATCTCTACTTCTTTACCCAAGGCAGACATTCTGATAAAGCCATATACTTTGATATGTTTATCTGCTTTACATGGCAAAATGAGGTCTTTTTTGATATTGTAGACCATCCTATCTCAGTCTCAGTCCTATAGATCTGAAGATACTGTAAGTGTTTGGAACAATGGAATACATACCAATATAGGCTACTTTATCAGTGACCATGTATTTGTTGTGATTCACTCTCCCATGAGGAATATTTGTGTGATTCAGAACAGGAACAATGAAGAGTTTCTGGATGGAGAGAAATTAAAAACATAAATAGAAATACCAGAGTGAGGAACAGATTGAATAATTGGACAATGCAGATTTTCTATATTTTCAAAGAATAGAATAGTACAGAAAGAAGAGAAGAGAATATTCTACACACTGTTATTAAATGTATCATAAAAGAGATTTTACTCTTATCCAAGAAAACTAACAAACAGTACTTCCAATACACATAAAATTGGATAAGCAATTGAGATCAGATAAGGATAATGTTTGCTTCACAATGTTCCATTAGTGGCACAGCTATTATCATTACAGGGCAGACAATTAAATGCAGTTTTAGGCAGCTGTTTAATAGATCTGCATTTACCACTGATTGCTGCTCTTATTTTGTGCTAGAATGGGCTGATCACAGACACGAGGGGTACTACAGGCAACAGTACTGCCTAACTTTTTGTGTTAACTCTTACTAAAATCTGTATTTCTGGGTTTTTGGTGGGGGGGGTGGGGTTTTTTGTGTGTGCGCGTGTGTGTAAAAACCATTCCTCCTTACTTCTGTGACTTCTCTCTGTCGTGGTAACTGCATTATGTTGGGAGCTTCCACACCATCCCCACCCCACTCGATGCATTCCAGCCTAGTGCCTCTGGCCTGTGTGTAATATTTAGTGTTCAAAAATGGGTCCATTTGTGTAGGCAGCCAGCAGAGCTCTCAATTGTAAAAAACTAATAGTAATTAGACCCATTTAAGATACTCCATACAGGAAAAGGTCTGTGAGAAGAGCACTATGTTGTCATATAAACTGTCACTGTCATGGTGCTCAGCGAAAGCAACTGCCTGGATAATGTCACAGGTGCTGCAGCGAGGCACATCCCTTGGTGTCACTAGTAGCTTGCAATAGCTGCTTCCTCAAAGGTTATGTCTTGGGCCTTATTTTCTCAAGGACCCAAAACAATCGCTGCAACAATGGACAATCTGCTTCTCTAAAACCTGATACTTGCACATGCAAGTGGCAGCTTAAACTCAAGAATCAGTGGGGGACCCGTATCCTCAAGCTGTCGTTCCGAAATCAGGTTTCTTATCGTACCACGCCGACACTGATGTGGGCATGCGGGTTGTTGAGAGCACGCAGGGACCTCAGGTAGTAGAGCATGGCTGGGTCAGAGTGGGTCCAGCAGCTGACCAGAAGCCGGATTTGTACTCGGTAGTTGAAAGCTGCACGTCTCAGAGCATTGTCGATGGCTGGCCAGTATCTAGAGAAAAGTAGGTGAGGCGAAAAAGGGATATTTTTGAAACAGTCCAGTAGAAAGCTGTGACAATAAACTGAGAATACAAGTGACACTGTGCACAGATGGGATCTCTGATGTCTAGGAAGAGAAGCAATTGTGCCTTCACTGGAGGTACAAATAAGATTTCTGCCTTCTACCCAGCCAGTTCTTTTCCCAGAGTGTTTTGAGACCTCCAGTGCCAAATTGGGCTGAAATTGATCAAAAAGTTTAAAGCTTAGTAAAGTGCATGTACACAGATAGACACACAGCATGGTGCCGTCATGCTCACGTCCTTAGGAAACTACAAATAACAACAGCAACTCCAATGTAAAGCCAGATCATACAGCATGAAGTAAAAAGGACAGTGCAGAGCTCAGAGGAAAGCCTAAGAGCTATTTTGCAGAATACGGCCATCTCGGGACCCTGGGGACTGTTTCTAGTGTCCACAGTGGTCCTGTGCCATCAGCCAGCATGGACAGGCTCTATCCCTCCCCATCCCTCCTTGCCCTCTTTAGTATGCCGTGTGCCCCGAGGTAACAAACACAGCTGTGCTCTCGTGAGCACCGGGCTGTCCGTTTCCCTGACATTTGTGTTGGCAGTAGCTTAGGGAAAAATCTTTAACATCCCTCACCCAACTACACAACACTAAGAGCTGGGCAGTGTACATCCCAGGACTGATAACTCCAAACACTCTTGTAGCATTTTCATTCCGTAGATCCTAACAAATGCTGCACGGAGGAAGACACGTATCTTTAGTACACATTGGAGGACTGATACAGAGAGAGGCCTGGCACTCGTTCACAGTCCCATGAGCAACGATGAATTAATTTGCCTAACTTATTCCTTTTGGTCTTATGTACAAAGGCCTGAATTCTCAAATCCTCCCTCGCACATCGTCCTATCGTGATCAACAGACCGGCCATGTGCTTTCAAGCTCAGGCTTACTTGTAGATCCTGAAAAACTCAGAAAAACATGCTATTTAGAAATGCTATTTTTGAACAGTTTCCATTTTTAAAATATATTGGTTTCTAGTTGATTAACACTCAGGCATTAAGAGAGCAGCTTTGTTCCCCCTGCCTCAGCTGCTGGAGGAACCTAACCTGAACTAATCAGCCTCAATTCATTACACTACAGCTGGTTGCTGTGGAGATAGCCCGAGGCCCCGCACCGCTTTCCCTAGGCCTTTCAAACTCTTTTTTGCATCAGATCAGGCCCTAGATGTCACAAATGGTGGATTAAGGCTTCAGATGAAGAATGAGGAGTATTAACACACTCATTCCTAAGGGGGAAAAGAGACTTTCTGTGAACCTATTCTTAGCTAAAAGCAGGAGATGAGAAACCCAGAGATTCACCCGTACAACACAGAAACCAAAAATTCTCTAAGCTGCTTGATTTATAAAAACTGTCCTCCCAGTGGAAGCTAGTCTTTGAGATTTTGTTTCAAGAACAGCGGAATTATCTGTGTCTATCTGTTATCCTACACCGTTCCTGCGAACACACACACGCCCAGCTGAGCAACAGAGGCTTTATACAGTCATGCCAGAGGACACGATGCATGGTATAAGTGTGGCTAAATGGCAACCTGGAGCTCACCCTGTTCTTTACAAGCCACGTTGTACATAGTTATTTTGCTTGAACTTCTTTCTCAGTCAGATTATTTAGATGACTGGAAAACTCAGAAATGTTATAAGCAGGTAATACTCAGAGCACTTGGTCACATGTAAACATCCTAATTCAAGCATATCTAAGAGGATTTGGAGTCTTAGTGGTTGCCCCATGACTGACTAACTTTCTGTGTTACTCAGATGTGAGTTGATGTGCAGAGTCTGCATAATTCTGCTGTGACCTTGGGCAGCCCACTGGGACCGTGGCAATTTGATCACTCCAGATCACCACTACCACCTTCTCTTTGAAAGCTGATGCTGCATGCACCCAGCACGCTTCAGGAACTTGGATGTCCTTAGATGGAATTATAAAATAGGAAAATAAAAGCCCAGAAGTTTCTTTTAGAGACTGTTTCAGCTACCATTGCAGAGGTCAGCAAGGACAGTTAAGAATCGGCCTCTAAACTATGGGTCACGGAATCACAGAATCACAGCATGGTGGGGGTTGGAAGGGACCTCTGGAGATCATCTAGTCCAACCCCCCTGCCAGAGCAGGGTCACCCAGAGCAGGTTGCACAGGTCTGCGTCCAGGCGGGGTTTGAATATCTCCAGAGAAGGAGACTCCACACCCTCCCTGGGCAGCCTGTTCCAGGGCTCCGTCACCCTCACAGTGAAGAAGTTTTTCCTCATGTTCAGGCGGAACTTCCCGTGTTCCAGTTTGTGCCCGTTGCCCCTTGTCCTGTCGCTGGGCACCACTGAAAAGAGTCTGGCCCCATCCTCTTGACACCCGCCCTTGAGATATTTATAAGCACTGATGAGGTCCCCTCTCAGTCTTCTCTTCCTCAGGCTGAACAGCCCCAGCTCCCTCAGCCTTTCCCCATTGGAGAGATACTCCAGTCCCCTCATCATCTTTGTAGCCTGGATCAAGTCAGGTAGGTCAAACAAGCAGCAGAGCCAGAAGTCAAGAGTCTTCAGAAGTAAAGAACAGTAAGAGAGAAACAGGAGCAGAAGAGGGGAGCAATATTTTCTCTGAAAAGTCTGATGTCAGATATAGTTCTGTGGTTCCCATTCCTCACTCTATTCATAAAGCTGCTCTGTTGTATTTTGAAGGGAGCTGTACCTGGCTGTCCCTAGTCTGGCAGTTCCCAGTTTTCTTGCTGTGTGAAGGGCACAGGAGATTGCTCTAAAACGCTAGTGAAGCACATGGGCAGTATTGGATACCATCCTTCCTGTGGCATCAGTATTTGCACTGTCCACAAGGCAGTCGTGAATGCAGAGCAAAGCCTCAGTTCTCTCCACTCTGAATATTTTCATTGCAGAAGGGGGGGATAGTACATTTTTCCTTTAAATAGTGCAGTCAACTGATTTGCTCAGGATTAAAATTGTACCTTTCTGGATGAACGAAACGGCTCGTAGGGAAATATTCCATAACAGAAACATAGACAAATTTCTGTGCCTCACTGATAATACTGATTATAGCACAGAGGTCGTGGGTGCGACCTTGTGGACAAAATGCTGGAGGAGAAGCCTGTAAAGAAGAAAACACGCAGGCCAGTGATTTCATCCTTTTTCTGTCAGACTGTGATTCATTTGTATTCAGATCTGTTCAGTTTTCATTACAATAGCACAAAGCATTTGAGGTGGACCACTATCGTTCCTCATGCCTTCCACGTCCTGATGGGTCAGATACTTATTGATATGTAGAGCCCACAGGTGATTAAAGGAGACCTGCACCCCATCCTTGTCATACTACTTGACAGATGAAGTTGGGTTGACCCTGATTCGCTGAGTAGTTCCAGAGAAACCTGTTGAATGAATTATTATCCAACTGGAGCACAAGCAACTGAGGACTGCTGAAGAAAATTTTCTGGCCAATGCTTAAACATAGTTTACAATCTGCCTTGTTATTTTAAAACATACTTACAGAAAAGTAGGCTTTTGTCAAGATTCCATTGAATTCTACTTCCAGAGGCCGATACTTGTTAATGTGGGTAGAATAATTAAGAGGCCAAGGGAATGGGATGGTAGCATTAGCATGTCCAAGATCCCAGTAGGTACTAAATGTTTTCCAGAGGTCTTTGGCCAAGCAGCTGCAGTTGTATATCACAGCACCAAACTCTTTCACCTGCAAAGAGAGCAAGCCATGTCACAGGCCCAGAAAGACCCACCTCCAACTCCAAGGGTTTGCTGTTTCTCCCACTCAGTCAATATTTTGCATCATTATGATTTTTCTCTGTTGTGTGCTAGGACATGAATTTCCCCCCAGATTTTTGAATATGCAGCAGCAGAGCTTACCTGAGATAAAGATCTCCAGTCCATATTTGCACTACCAATATATATGTGTTTCATGTCTACAATCCAGAATTTGCTGTGCAGCACTCCTCCTGCCAAATGTCCGAAATCAATCTTTTTTACATGAGCCCCTGAAGAAAGATGGGGAGGGGAAAAAGAGTTTAGATACAGCATGGAGATGGTAATCTATACCGCTCCCCTGGCAGCCAGAACATTGTCTGGATGTCTAATACCTGCAACTGGTAATAACTACCAAAATTCACAAGCACTCATCCCTGGGAATACAGTAACTTGCAAAAATATACAAAATGTGAATTTCCAGAAACATCCTTAAGGGCATGACAACATACACAGAAATCATGAACTAGTGAATACATAGTGCTTGTCCTGTGAACCCATGTAAGCACCATGCCAGAATAGGCCTTGGAGACCCGTTTCTCTCAGATGCCTTTTTGCATTACTGAAGTTCTGAGAACATCACTGAAGTGAGACAATTACCTTTTTCCTCTAAAAGTTCAAGGTCAGTTGAATTGGTAGCCAAAGTTGGCCTACTTGCTGCAATGTACACAGAGACATTCTCTGAGAGTAATCTCTCAAACCTCTTCAGAATATCTTCACCCTGCATGGTACATTGTTTGTTAATTTTTATATTTTGTTATAGAACACTTAGTAAAATATATGCAATTACAGTGTTACTAATGGATGCTTCCTTTGAAGCACCTCAACACAAGGAACGTCAGAAATTTCACCTATTTCAGGAGTGTTTCAACCAGAGAAAAAAGGGAACAAAGATTCTGATCCAATGTATGAATCAAAGTTTATTTTCTATCATTTAGTGCTATTAAATATAAGGTTTAAAAGTACGACCACAAACATCCCAGACTTCAAAGGTGAACGCCCCAATGAAGATCAACTGTTGGATGCTGATGCTCAACAGATATGCTGTGTCATTTCTCCCTGAGGATAAAAGTAACAGAGACTGTCCTAAACGTAGCTGTCCCTTTAGCAGAGACAGGGCTCAGCCTTACAGCTGTCACTTTTACTTCTTCTTATGTGGAGGAAATGAGTCAGCTTACAGCACCGGACCCACCTGGCGAGGAGGACAAGGAGAGCAGTCCCAGAGAGTGAGGACAATGAGAAAGGTGTGCCAGGAGGGAGGCAGAGGCTCTGCCCAGCGTAATAAACAGGCCACCATCTGGTCTATCAGCAAACAACACGGTTCCTGACACATGACTAAACTCCGTACCTGCCTGAAAGAGAGTGGCCCTTCTGCTTTTCAGAACAGTCCCCAGCCCATACTGTCCCCCAGACTCTGCTCAGCATTGCCTGGGAGGTTGCCAGCTGCCGCAGGCCAAAAGAGAGCCAAGGGACAATTAAACGTGATGGATGGTCGCAAGGTGAGCCTGTGCCATGGCTTCTGTTACTTACTTTTGGTAGTGGAGCCAGAGAGGCCCCACGGGAAGCCTGGCTGCACAGGGTGCCCATGAGGACAGCCCTGCAAAGGACAGCAAATGTCCTAAGCTGCTGCCCAACGGCATGGTTCAGGGACACCTGCAAAATGGGTGAAAATAGATGCTCTGTCTGTACATGAGGGAGAAGCAGCCTCTGACTTAGTCAAAAGTCCAGTAGACTTTCCTTCCTGACTCTTCCAGCTAGCCAGTGGGAACTGGCGTGTTCACTTGTGTATATGGGATCCTGCAGGCTCTTCAGCCATGCCACTGGCTGCCCCTACCACAGGTTGGCCATCTGCAGCGTAAGTGAGTGTGGGTTTGAGACTGACCTCTGGGTTGCTCTTAAAACACAGCATAGAAATACTCAGAGACGTGGATAGAACCCAGACGGAGTCTAGCTTGACTGGAGGAGGAAAGTTGGTGTGTTGCTTCAGACCAGAACTGAAAACCTTTCTGGGTTTGCAGGAAGAGTCAAGCAATGTCTCTGGGAGACAGACCACACAGTCAATCTGCCTTCTGCCATGTGGACATGAGACATACAACCATAGATGTGCTTGTCACTGATTTTCTCCTACCTGCTTGGAAGATGAATCATTGACGTTGATATCCTTCCCAGTAAGAGACCAATAGTAAGAAGCCACATGAATTTTTTCCTGGGCTATATCAAGGAGTTTCATCCAGGCTTGGTACAAGGGTTTGGCTGCAGTGCTATTTATCTCAAAAGCTAAGTCATAAGGAACATTTTCCACGAGTTCAAAGCTGCAATGGCAATTGTATATTGTGAAGCAAGCGACTGTGACCCAGGCAGGAAAACAAGCACAAGTCATGCCATACAGTTGGCCATTTTGAATGTCAACATCAAAAGCAAACAAGCTGAGCTGGACAAACAAGCTGGGAGTACTCTGTATCCCCGTTTTTTATAACCAAGCCTATATGTCCATTGTCCTCCCAAATCCAGCAGAATGACTTCTCAGTAGCTGTTCTGAGCTTTGAATTTTACCATCCTAAAGGCAAGGAGAAAAATAACCTCCTGGGGCTGGGTGTCGTTTGGTACCCTCTCCACCCTCTGCCAGGACAAGCACCCACCGCCCCCTCCAGCCTCTGAAAGCAGGTGAGCTCAGGAGAGGCTGCTTTGCCCACTGGTCGCTCTGCTGCCTCCCACCGCTGCCACAAAGGGAGGATGGCTGGAGGTGATGGAGCAGCTACGGAGCTATGCTGAACATAAAAGCACAGGACCAGTAGTGGAGCTGCGATACTGCCCCTACCGCCCCTCATAACAGGCAACTACTAATGACCCAATGCCTAAACAACACCCCCACTTTTCCCAAATTAGTGGTACTTTATCACTTATTATACAATGGGAAGAGAACAAAAGCCATGCTGATATTGTCAGCATTGTAATTATTTCTCCACCTGGTGATTACTTCTCTATGTGCCATTGGGCATGGCTTACCTGCAGGAATCATTGGACCTATTGGTGTCCTCCTCAATTACTGTGGTTCCCGGGAGATCCCCATAGAGTCCTTCTTCCTCCTCCACCTCTCTGTAAACACTGACAACTGGTTCTTCTCCCTTAGGATCAACTATACTGTCCACTCTCATGAAGTAAACAGCCATCAGGACAAGACCAAGTAACAAAATTGCCCCTAAGATTTGAAACTGGAACAGAATCCAAACAAGAGAAGATTTAAGTGATCACCAAGTCACTGATACACCAGCTAACGGATGACTACCTGTTGCAGGTGAGTAAATCACAATCAATGAATAGTAGTTCTGCTTTCAGCTACTGGCAGACTGTATTCTTAGATACATCACTGAAAGTGAGGACCGTGAGCTACGCAGGGGTTGGTTTATGTGAGGACCATGCTTTTAGGGTTTTTTTTTTCATTTTTACTGTGCCAACATATTGAAAACCTGTTTTTTCCCAAACCTTATGATTAGTTTGACACTGATTAGCTTTATTTTAGCACAAGACAAATGAGTGTTCCACAAAATTTCTACTGAAATCCAACCAAGGAAATCCATAACACAGCTATGGGATCAAGACCAGCACTACCATAAAGAGAAAGTTCATGAAGGCAGGGGAGAAAAAACAGGCCTGAAAATGTCAGAAGCAGAAGGACATTTTGTGGTTTCAGAACATGTTCTGGTTTTGCCTTCTAACTTAAGCCTCACTTAAGTGAAACTACAGAAATCTCATTTATGGCGAGTGAATAGTATTTCCTTGTCGTTGTAGTGTGGTGAGTTAGCTCTATTTCCCTTTTTCTGTACTTCCTTTTTTTTCCTGAACACAGATGGAAAAAAAAAAAAATAGCCTGGCCACCTGGTGTATCTAGAACTGGAGTCCAGCCACTCACATGCTGTAACATACAGCTCTATATGTTGCCCTGTATTAAGGAGGAAAAGACAACCACCAGGGCAGATCCATTTCCCCCCAACAATTATCACGTCTGGCTCCCGATGGCAATTCTTGGGAGCTGGGACCATCCACCGCCCGGTGCCAGGCAATGTGCACTTCAGAGTTGAGCTTTTGAACCTCCAGGCAGGAGAACCAAGTCTGGGAGCGGTCGTGGGGCTGTACCTATAAATGTGAGCTCCCAAAAGAGTACATAAGAAAACTGCACAGAAACCGGTTGCCTCTGAAAGTATCTATTTCAGTTTCTATGTGGATAAAGTTTCTTACTTTTCATTTTCTCTGCTTTTCTCAAGATCTACAGTGCTGCCATCAATTTCAGGCAGTGATCTGAATGAGACAAACATTTTTAAACTGACTATCTACTTAAATTTTTGCCCTCTGGTTTGTTCTCCCTCTCATTGATGGCAAAAAAATCCCACCAATTTTTAACAGTTCTGCATTTCATCCCGTGAACACGTTGGCAAGACTTAAACATCTCACAGGTTTTAGAAGACATTTCTAAGGTAAGAGATTATTTTGAAGTCAGATCTTGGCCGTCACCATGCTGTACACTTTGATGTCCAGGTGCTCTAGGCATGCTGAATACATAAATAAATGCTGTGCTAATGGTGGAAGTGAGGCTTTTTGTATGAGCAAGGTTTGCTGTCCTGAGCCAGGGCTGCAGGATTAAGCTCCACATTACTCCCTCTCGGCAAGGTTTGATCAGCCTACCGGAAAAATCAATGTGGGTTTTGTCACTCACTTGTTTACAAATAGGATCAAAACCTACATGGATTTCCCAAACAGGCAATAAAATCATTCTTAATCTGTTATTTCTTTTCAGAAATGTCAGTGTAATCTCAGCTCTTGTAAGCAAATGTAGTGTATCCCAATAATTACCATTTTGACGTCTTTTTGATTGTTCATGCTTAATTTCATGTTGGAGGACTCATTAAACGTCAGGGATGTTTTTAATGCTTTTTTCACAATCTGAAAAACAGAAATGTATGCAAGGGGAAAAATAAACCTTTATGGCAACATTTGTATAAAGCCAGTTACAGACAAAATGCAGGTTACTGCCATTGCTTTATATAATGCTCTGGGATTTAAGTACAGATCTGTGCAACATCCACACTGCATTACAGGTCTTGAGTGACATTAACAGACTCCAAAGTGAGAGAGACGGGTCCCTGCAGTTTTTCCCTGGTGCTATCTACACACAAAAATCACTGCGGTAATTAATGTGTAAACAACTGCGTCCCTGCCTCTTCAAGCCATCCTTCAACACCCACTTTTGTCCTGTTGCAAACTAACACATTTGCCAACAAGCTAATAATTAAGCGCAGAAGCCGTGGGTGATAGTGTACAGCATCAATGTCATCCTGTGTGTGACACTATTAGGCTCCTGCTGTCTTCTTATGCATATGAGCTGTCTTCAGTGTTGGTGTCTCTTCCAGAAGAGACTCTGTTAAGGGGACAGGGACAACTCTTCTCCCCTGTTGCAACCATGACCCTAGGAAATAAGCTAACTTCTTTTCCTCCTCCTAGTCTTTTGTTATCACCAGCAGAGGCAACCACAAGGGCAAACACCAAAATATGCCCAAACTCAAAGCAGGTGGTAGGGCAGGGGTGGTTGGCCACTTGCCTATTTTGCCTTCTCGAAAGGTCAAACCAAAAACTTCACGCACACCTAATGGGTCATGAATCATCCCTGCACTGGCAGAGGTGAATTTACCCCATAGAAGTCAGCTGTCGTTTTTCATGCTCAGAAGCAGAAGCACATCCTGGGGTATGGTAGATTTCAAAAAGTGCTACCAGATGATATCACCACCTGTCCAGTCCAACTACCGCTTCCTGTCCCCGAGGCACTGGGCGTTTGTAGCCTGGAGGCTGAACGTGCTGTAACGGTATCAGATGCGCAGTTGCTCTGTGGGTGGCCACACTCGAACAAGTTTTCTGTAGGAAGGATCCTGCCAGACTTGCCCCATCCATCTTGCCATATGTTCACAACTATCGTCACCTGAACTGGATGGGCTCGTGGCGTCTGCCCTCCCACGCCAGTAACGTAACATGGCCCCACATGTCCATACTGCGTCCAACTCCTGCCCACTCCACCTTTCTGTACGGATGCTGTGACCACATGGAACAGGCAGGAGTTGGACACAGCACGGACATAGCCCCAAAGGCTTCTTGTGGGACCCAGCTCACAAGAACTAGTGGGGCTGAACCAAAGAGGTGGAGGATGTCTCGCGAGACATGGGAGGTGGGTCTGAAACAGTGACTTGGGGAATGCGGGGAGGGATGTGAAAAGAGGGGACCCAAGGTAAAAGAGCAGACAAGGGAGAATGAGAAAGGTGGAGAGGGAAGAAAAGGTATTAACAGCCATGCTTAAAAGCATGCTAGAGCTGCAGAGATGAAAGGTAAGTTTCTGTTTCAAGGCCTGCTTGTTGTTATTATCAGCTGTAATCACGACGGCCGTGCCTACTTCCCAAGGCAGTTTTACTCACACTTTTCACTGGCACTTCCTTTTGCTGCCCCCGATCCAGGAGCAAGCTTTTACACTAGAAATAGTTATAAATGCTGGCAGGTGAACACCCATTCTCCCAGCCCTAGAGAGACTGAGCTGCTGCCAGCAGGGACAGACAGTTGGCCATTCCCTGGTGAATGTCAGGTCCCCATGCCCCTGAAATTTCCCTTCATGTTTTAAGCACAGTACAAATACGCAGTTGTCCTGGTTTCAGCTGGGATGGAGCTAATTTTCTTCCCAGTAGCTACTGTGTTTTGTGTTTAGTATGGAATTTGGTATGTGAAGAATGTTGATAATGCACTGATGTTATTAGTTGCTGCTAAGCGATCAAGGACGTTTTCCTGCTTCCCAGGTTTTGCTAATGTGCAGGTGCAAAAACCTGGGAGGGGTAGAGCCAGTACAATTTACCCAAACTGGCCAAAGAGAGTATTCCATACCATAGACGTCATGCCCACTATATAAGTGGGGGTCAGCTGGTGGGCCGGGGGCCTTTCGTTTGTTTGTGCTTTCGTTCATTCATTCATTCAGCTGTTTGTTCCCTCGCTGGCTCTCTCTGGAACTTGCAGTTCCGAGATCGCTGCTGGGGAAATCGCTGTTCCGAGATTGCTGCTCGGGATCGTTCTGAGATCGCTCTCAGTTTTGCTCTGTGATCGCTGCTTGGGGACAGGCTGTATCAGTCATCGGGCCATCAGGCAGTGAGAAATTGTGCATCGTTAGATTTGTATATTCTATTATCATTATTTTTTAAATTATTATCACTATTAATGTATAATGTAATTATTATTCTCTTTTTCTTCGCTGTCCTGGTGAACTGTCTTTATCAACCCATGAGTTTTCCTTTCTCTCCGCTTCTCCTCCCCACCCCACTGGGGAGGGGGGCAGCGAGCGAGCGGCTGCGTGGTACTTCGTTGCCAGCTGGGGTTAAACCACGACAGCAGTGTCTTACCGCAAAGAGCTTACAGCCCGAGCGGAGAGGCAGGATATAACACACCGCGCAGAGAAAGCTGTGTGGCGGCAACACGTGTCATTCCACCACCTGGAGAGAAAGCGGTCGAATGCCAACCCAGAAAACTTAGCGGGAAGAAAAGGAAGAGAGAGCAAGAGAGAAGAGGCTGAGTGTGGTAGGAAACCGAGGCAAAGGGATTTTCAAAGGAGGAGGAGAAAGACAATTGAAAACCAGCAGCAGCAGCCCTTCAGCCCTGGTTGCAGGTCACACTCCACAGCTCGCTGCTTTGGCAGCAGCTGTCCCAACCAGCCGGGCTATCCGGTAACAGACAGCCCCCCCCCGGCAGCTCCGGGTGGTTCTCATCACAGAACCAGAGCATGAGAGGTGTCATCTTGTCCCCCTGGCCCCCAAAGCTAAAGTGCTCCCCGCGATGCATTCGGTGACCCAAGCAGTGTCTTGGTAAGGAGCTGCAGCTGTAGGTGCACGTAGAGCCGTGTGATGGCTTCAGAAGGAGGGAGCTTGCGAGAAGCAACTTGTTTCAGTTCTCTTTTTCAGCAACAGTTATAAAATGGCTTCAAAAAGCAGCATTTCTCTTAAAATATGAGAGCGAACAGATCTCATCTGTGCTGTAATAGAGTCATCTACCATGTGGTTCAAAGTCCTTCTTGATATCTTTGACCAGTGATGGGTTAGATTCCCAGCTGTTCTACAGAAGTCATGAGAACGGCACTAAAATATGCAGTTTAACTTTCAAGAAAGAAAACATCACAGACTCAGCCAGAATTCTTAAGAATAATATTGTAGCTGGTCAGTAATTAACTATGGCTCCCTCTAAGCTTTCAGGGCTTTACTAGCGGCCAATTTCAATGACTAAAGTTCATCCAAGAGCAATAAATACAAGCGCTACTTAGTGTTGCTTCAGACTGGAACACAAGCTGCTCAGTACACACGGGAGACTGTTGTTTATAACGTTAAGGCTGCTTTCTCCCTGCCCCCAAAATAACTTTTGGTAATTCTTTTCTCCATCAACATCGAACTGTTTCAGATTTTGTATTTCAAACACAGGGATGAGACTCTTCAGCATACAAAATCCTCCCCGGCAGCTGTTTGAAGTTCCTCAGAGGAACAAAGTGCATTCATCTCTCCATGACCGCCCCCAGCACTCTCAGGATGATGGCAAATGTACTTACCATCCTGGAAGACCTCCTCCTGTGTGGATGTCCTACTGCAGTCTGAAGTTACTCCCGATGCTACTTACAAGGGGCAGTGCACATGTTTTTCACCAGCAGATTTATTTTGGGTTCTTCTGGGTTTTTCCTCCTCCTGCTGCAGATGACTTCCTCTTAAACACCGAGTTTCACAACATGCGCTGACGGTTAGAGTCCCAGGTTATCATCTAGTTGTAGCTACCCACTTCTTAGACTCCAGGTCCTGACCTTCCCCTATTTGGCCTAACTTTCTGCAGTGCCTGACCCGGCTCAAGCTCTGTTGAATGGCAAGTTCCCACTGCCCTCAGTGGTGTACGACCAGAGCCTAGCGCAGCACTGGAAGACACTGGTTGAAAGGACTGCTCAGCTTCGGCGCAG
Organism: Phoenicopterus ruber ruber; assembly: GCA_009819775.1. NCBI lineage: Eukaryota > Metazoa > Chordata > Aves > Phoenicopteriformes > Phoenicopteridae > Phoenicopterus > Phoenicopterus ruber. The sequence goes on from CM020219.1 coordinate 10,558,195, forward strand.
TTTGCGTCACAGATGTGACAGTATTCTCACTGCTTCATTCTTAACCCACCAGAAACTTCATTTTAAACAGACAAACAAGCCCTCCAAAACCACCTCTCTACCCAGGTCCTCTTGCAAGCACTCTCCCGCCCAGTCATCCTTGGACAAACATAAGGAGCAAACTAGCTCCTTTGAAATAATACAGCTTTTGTCTTAAACAAATGCTATTTGGAATTCGCAGTGTCATTGTTGAGGAAGAAGGTTACACACAACGTTAAGTTTGAGGCAGCTTCTAAGAAATGATGTCTTCTGTAAAAATCCAAAAGCTGCACCTCAGTCGACTGAATATGGCAATGCCGCTGCTATTGTCCAGGCAGTCCCTTGATCCTACTGAACCGAAGGATGTAATTCCCTAGCTCAGTACCTGAGGAAGGCCGCTGTAAAGGAAAAAAACAATGGAGAGACAACAGAGAGCCAAGAAGGATCATGAGGCTTTGTCATACCTTGTATTAAGCCGCTGAAGATGGAAAAGCTAAGAGGAGCCAGGGGCTAGGTCAGGTACGGCAGAAAGGGCCTTGCTCTGGGAAGCTGAAGGTGTCATGAATCCTCCACTTCCCCTGGGATCAAAGCACAAGCAGTAACTCAGTGAAGGCCAAAAGTGAGAGAAAAGAAGATGGTGGAGCAGACAGGACGCCTGTCTGACCAGCCAGCTCTCTCCTGAATTTACTGCTGTACACAGATCACCTGTCACTGCAGCCATCCCAAATCTCTATTAAAACAGGCCTTAAAAACAAGGCAAAGGCTACGGCCATCCCTTTAGACTCAGCTTACCAGAACGCTGAAGGCAGGATCCTGCTTGACCGAGGCTTCATCTGCAGTCAGGGAAAAGAGGCAACTCCAGCGAGCCACCATGCTAAAGGTCCAAACCGCCCCTGGGAAGTGTCCCTGTCCCTCTGCTGACTTCAGAGGCTGAGCATCCGAACAAATGTTTCAGCGAAGCGCCCCGTGAGTTGCAGTCAGCGTGTGCGCTGCACGTGTCTGCAAGCTTAGCCACGACCCGCCTCGCGCTGCTTGCGTGCAGGACTGAGATCCCAGCGCGCGCTGTGCCGACGCACATCACAAAAGCTCCCGCTGACTTCAGTGAGCTCAGGATCGTACCGCGCAAGCACCAGCACATTTGTATGAAGTTCAGGACTTATCATTTATCGCTCCAATACCATCAGTTTAGTTTAAACTGGGAGAGGCTGGGTTATATCAGGGGGAAGAGCAGCTTCCCGAAAAAGGACCCGTATTTCTCCTCCTCCTTGGCAGCTCTCTAACCGCTTACGGCACTGATTAATCTCATCGTCCTCCTCCTCTCGAGCTTGCAAAAGCCTGGTTTCCTTCTGCTTATCTGATCTCACATACCAGCCCAACATCAATTACGCATTTCTGACCTTACTAGCAGCATTGCAGCTTTGAGGGTTTAAGGATGGAAGTGGGTTTGCGGGGAGAATATGATTTATTTGACCAACTCCTGCAATTGGAGGGAGGAAAGAAAAAAAAGACTGGCAAGTTTCAGGGCAAACAAGCAATCTTTTTTATTCCTCCTCTTCCCCGTCTCCCAGACAAGGCTTCTTCTACCAGTTGCTCTGGTTGACTTGCCGCCATCCCACACACAGAGTAAATACATCTCTCAGTGTACAGTTGGATGCCACTCTGGTTAACGTACTCCCTCTAAAAAGCGTGCCTGGACTCCAGCTTGTTAGAAGCGCGCACTAAAAGATACAGTGAAAGATCTTTTAATGCCTATGTGGGAGGTTTGCTAAGAAGAAACTGCCAGTTTAACACATTCTCGTCTCCAAGAGCTAATAATAGAGAAAAACGTCGCTACCACTGCAGAGATTACTACGAAACTACACTTTCTGTTTCACGAGGACTAGGCAGCTGGGCTCCGAACACCAACAGTCGACAGAAGGATGGGAGGCAGGAGCAGGCAGGGTCCTTACGCTTAAGGAGAAAAATGCTCTATTTATACTTTGTGCCAAAAGACTGTATACTCAAATGAGCTGGGGGTGGGGGGGAAGTCATTTCAGGTCAAGAATTGGGAAGTGATTCAGCCGACAAGCCTAGAGAAAATGTCAAAGTCTAAATAAAATTGTGGTTCTTTTGTTTGGAAATATTTTAGAAGATTTACTCAATTTCCACTTTAAAAAAAAAATAATAAATTCACTAAAATATCTAACCATGGACTTGAAACATTTAACTTGAAATATTTAACACTTACTTGGAATCATTTTGTTCAACCTAAAATTAAATGCTTGTCAGCTGTATTTTGTTCGGAAAAATAGTTCAGTTGAAAAAAAAAAAAAAATCAGTGATTTGCATAGCTCAAGCGATTGCAGAGTCCTTCGCTGTCTCAGTCTTGTCCCTCCTCTTGTGTGGCACTCACCCTCCCGTCGCACCTGGGAAAGACGACCTACAAGGATTAGGAAAAGCTTCAGTGTGTGCTGTCTGCCTCGAATATACCTGGCTTTGTATTACAAAAATTACACTTCCCCTCTTCGATTTGCGAAGTACCTGGCAACCCAGGAAACCACTGGCCCAACGCAACTGCTGTCCCCGCGTCCTCCTGAAGATAAAGAACATTTTTCTTGCTAACAGAGAATTTGCTTTGCCTGTGGCGAAGGTGTGTTACGGGCTGTGTTAAAATCCATCCTCGTCGAGCCTGCCCAGCTATCGGCGGCTGGGAAGGGGATCCGTTCCCCAGGAGAAACGTACCACCCCCAGGAGTGACCTGCTATCTATGGTTGCTGCTGTGCTAAGGCCACAGGTCCTCTTGCTGAAACCGAATTTCACCCGCGCCTCTGGATATTTCCTTGTCTACGAAGCGTCCCCAGGTGCCAGCTGGATCCTACATTTTGGGTTTGTATTTTTTTTTCCTTCCTGTGAGTTGGATGTTGACAGAGGCAGAAGCGTCACTGCTCAACAAGCCTTTTCTGGCACCAGTTCTTTTGGCAAGTACAGTATTTTCTGTAATTTCTGTTCAGAGGAGGAAAAAAGCTTAAGGAGGTGTGGTGGGTTGACCCTGGCTGGACGCCAGGTGCCCACCAAAGCTGCTCTGTCACTCCCCTCCTCAGCTGGACAGGGGAGAGAAAATAGAACAAAAGGCTCGTGGGTCGAGATAAGGGCGGGGAGATCATTCACCAATTACTGTCACGGGCAAAAGAGACTCAACTTGGGGAAAAATTAATTTATTACCAATCAAATCAGAGTAGCGTAATGAGAAATAAAACCAAATCTTAAAACACCTTCCCCCCACCCCTCCCTTCTTCCCAGGCTCAACTTCACTCCTGATTTTCTCCCCCTTCTCCCCCCGAGCGGTGCAGGGGGACGGTTCACTCCTCTCTCCACTGCTGTTTCTACAGCAGATTTTTTTTTCTCCTTCTTAACTCTGTTACCCCCGAGGCGCTGCCACCGTCGCTGATGGGCTCGGCCTTGGCCAGCGGCGGGTCCGTCTTGGAGCCGGCTAGTGTTGGCTCTGTCGGATGTGGGGAAGCTTCCAGCAGCTCCTCACAGAAGCCACCCCTGTAGCCCCCCTGCTACCAAAACCTTGCCAGCAAACCCAGTACAGGAGGGTAGAGTCCTAGTGAGTACTATTTTCTTCCCTTCATTTTTTTTTGGCCCACATCTTGCAAAGACCTAAGCAGTCGATGCATTAAAATAAAACACTTTTTCTAGATAACTGCATCAAGCACGCTCCTGTGCGCAGGTGCTCCAAGTCCCTGCAGGGCTGCAGCCCAATGGCTGTACCCCTCCTAAGGAAAGCAACATGCCCCACAGCCAAACCACCCACTGTTGCCCCGTGCCAACCCCATCCCACCAGAAAAAGCTGAGACCAGCAGGACTTTGCTCTTGAACAGTCCACAAACACCCTTGTCAAAAAAGGCATGGCCCTCCCACACCATTGCGTGGGCAGGACCCAACAGATGAGGGTCTGTTGGCAGATCTTCACATGACGTCAAAAAATGAGAACCTGTCTCTCTGATGACTTAAAGTTTTGCTCTAAGGAAGGATCCTGCAAACCCTGCTCAAGGCAACGCTTTCTGGTGTTCCCTTCCATACGCACGTGGAAAACCAGGCTCTATTTCCCAGTGCAGATGAGGATGTTGAAGAGCCGACAGGATTGCAGCTGAACGCTCAGCAGGAAGATGCACAGAGGAGATCGTTAGTTTTGCCATCTATCCTTTATTTTTAAATTCTGCCAGATAGCAGCTTTCATTACGTTGCAAATAGTTCTGGCTGCAGTTCCACTACCTCTTATGTTTATTCAGTCAGACTGTTAAAAATTAATGAAGTGGATGCGCTACTGATTTCAAAAGGGCACTTTGGATAGCATCCCAGCTCAAATACCGCTCAGCACCGCTGGGGAAGCCGGTGGAGAGGCAGTGCAGTTAGCGCGTAACCCAGCCCCGTATTTCAGAGAACACAGAAAGCCGCCTCTGCAGACACAGCGTACACAAACTAAGTTTAAGAAAGGTTTTTAAGAGAAGCAGAAGATTTTTCTTTTTTTTTTTTTTTTTCCTTTTTTTAAACACAAAATCCCTCCCTAAAACTTTAAGCATAAAGGTCTCATGTTCAAGTATCTAATGCAAAAGTCACCAGGGGATGGGAAGACTCCCACTGATCCTGGTTAGGTACTAATATTATTTTTTTCCCCCCTTTGTCTGCATTTTAGTTATTGCTAGCAAATAATGCAATGTTTTTATCAGCTACACGTGTTCTACTTCCTATAGAAGCTGTGCTAATGCAGAGGACGTGGAGCCAGAGTCCCACATGGCACCGAGCAGGGTTGGGGAGGCTGCGGGCACCTGAAGGCTGCGCAGAGGGGAAGGAAGAATTAACGTCATTTCAAAGGTGCCTGAAGGATGCAAAGGTCAGACAGAACTGCAGGAGGGAAGGAGGACAGTGATGGAATGAAAGGAGAGATCAAAAGAACTCTTATATATATATAAAAATATATATATACACACAAGGTGAGAGCAAAAGAGTTTTCTATAATCACATACCTGCTGGGGAACGATCATATCCAGGCCAGATTTAACTACCATTATTAACCATGGCAATGAAATAAAACAGTACTAAAAATTAAATCAAGTATCACCATACCATACTCAGAAGACAGACCACCCTCAGGTGATGGGGACTCGCAGACCTGGGGAGGAATAACCCGATGCACTGGTACAGGTTGGGGGTTGACCTCCTGGAAAGCAGCTCTGCGGAGAAGGACCTGGGAGTCCTGGTGGATGACAAATTCACCATGAGCCAGCAATGAGCCCTTGCAGCCAGGAAGGCCAACGGCATCCTGGGGTGCATTCAGAAGAGTGTGGCCAGCAGGTCGAGGGAGGTTCTCCTCCCCCTCTACTCTGTCCTAGTGAGGCCCCACCTGGAGTCCTGCATCCAGTTCTGGGCTCCCCAGTTCAAGAAAGACGAGGAACTACTGGAGAGAGTCCAGCGGAGGGTACAAAGATGATTAAGGGCCTGGAGCATCTCTCCTGTGGGGAAAGGCTGAGGGAGCTGGGGCTGTTCAGCCTGAGGAAGAGAAGACTGAGAGGGGACCTCATCCATGCTTATAAATATCTCAAGGGTGGGTGTCAAGAGGATGGGGCCAAACTCTTTTCAGTGGTGCCCAGCGACAGGACAGGGGGCAACGGGCACAAACTGGAACATGGGAAGTTCCGCCTGAACATGAGGAAAAACTTCTTCACTGTGAGGGTGACGGAGCCCTGGCACAGGCTGCCCAGGGAGGGTGTGGAGTCTCCTTCTCTGGAGATATTCAAAACCCGCCTGGACACTGCCCTGTGCAGCCTGCGCTGGGTGACCCTGCTCTGGCAGGGGGGTTGGACTAGATGATCTCCAGAGGTCCCTTCCAATCCCTGCCATGCTGTGATTCTGTGACTTCCATCCTGTAACCACAGGGGCAAGGGAAAGGGACTCCTGTACTACTGGGGAGGGATCTGCCCCAGCCATAGATGTCACCAGGATGGATCCAGTTGCACTGTGAGTCTCCAGTTGCTGACGATTCTTCCACGACACTGTACTTAACACCAATGTAAACAGGCAGTTGAAAAATTTAGTCCACCAAGCACATGCTCCCCCGCAAATTAACACATGAAATCCAGAACCATTGTCACATGATAAAAGAATGATTTATTAGAGCAACTTTATGATAAAATTATATAAAATAACAATTTGTTTTTTTAAAGACATCCACAATATCACCTTGAAACAAAATGTACAGATACTGCCTATAATCCAAACAAAAATAAATTACCATTCAAAAAAAAAAAAACCAAAAGCGGAAAAAAAAAACAGGGCAGGAGAAACAAATCAAAATTATACACAGCATTTCAAGAGGGTGTGGAAAAGAGAAAGTCATTAATCGATTCAAGTTATACAAACGTGTTTCAGCTTTACTCTCAGACAGGTCAGCTTGCATTTGTGTTGCATGCAAATGGAATGATCCAGTGAACAGTTCAGAACAGCAGAATCAGCAGCATAACAACAGCAGAGAGTGAAATAGGCACAATTCAGCACGGGGCACATCAAAAGTGAACAGGTAGTTCTGTCTGGTCTTTGCAAAAGTTATACGCATTTACTGAACTTCAAAAATAGCTAGTGTGATCTGCAAAACAAGAAAAAACTAGTAGAATCTTGCACTTAAATACTTTACACTTTTTAATCTTTTTTTTTTTGTCTCCTCTTTTTTTCAGTAGGCTGTATGTAAACATTCCACTAGTTGTACCTTTACTAAAATACTCAAAGATGATGCAGACGTTCTTTTCTCCTGGAGCACGACCATGACATGACATCACGCTAGATACATTTAGGTCCTCGCTCACAAAGCTCGTACACATTCTCGCAGGAATTTACATTCACACCATCAGAACAGAGTAACAGGTTTTTACATTTGAAAGCATCGAACTGAGAACATGGTTTTCAAGTACAGTGGAAGAGCTGAGGGCTGGGATTTCGAAAAGCGCTCACGGCGTCAGGCACCCAAAGCGTACAGAAACCCAAAAGCACCCGAGCACTCGCTTCCGTAAGACTTTGAAAATCCCACCCTTCGTTACATTTCTTTAGTCAGATACAAAACACGTGAAAGCAATGTGGTATGGGAGTGATCCACAGGTCAGCGTCACCCTACCAAGCTCAACGCAAGGCCCACCCGTAGCTCATGGAAGCCCACAGGTGCCTTACGCACTGATCCTGGGCCACCCAGATACACCGCTACACGTCTGTTAGGTTCGCGCTGGAGTCACGGAGAGGCATGTTTTCACGGCTGCACACAGTACTGCTTGTAAGAATGAACAATCGACGCAGGAGCAATAGTCAGGTGGCTAGCTCTTTGGCTTATCCGGAGCAGACAAGTGCAAATGGGGTGTACTTCAGAGGCAGTGAAGACAAGAAAAAAATACGTTGCATTTCATCATTGACTAGCAAAACTGTTTTAAATGCAAAGATCCAAGGATGAACGTTGTGTCAGGACACAGAAGCATTTTATAGTTTGGCTGAGTCACAAATAAAACAAATCAAGCTGTGCATCCTCCCCTCCCTTCACACACTCATTTCCAAATTATAAACAGACACCGATTGTTGCATCCTTATTAGTCACTTGAAGAGGTACCGTATTTTGCGGGCTGATTTAATTGATGTAAGGTGTCTGCGGGCTCTCGCTCAAGTTCAGAACAGAGCAACCAAGGAAGAAAATCCATCCCTGATGTGTTCATGAATGAAAGAACCACCAAGCAATTTTAAAGTGAAAGCAAACAGAAGTCCCATCAAGGACACGTTGTAGAGAAACAAAATCCACTAGAGCATAGCCATGAAGATGTGGAAACACAGTTACAAATGATAATAAAAGTCAGATCCGAGTAATTCACTTGCCTCTACAGCAAAACTGAAACTAACAGCAACACCTTATCTGTGAAGGTCCTTCAACTCCTAGTGAGTTGAGGTAGCACCTGGTCGGTTCAAACCCTGACCAAGAAGGGCTTGAAAAATTGTGTCTCATATGTCAGGAACGATACCACCACTTACGATATTCATCAAGGACACAGTCGTCAGGTATTTCAAGAAAAGACAGACGAGAATAAACGACTGAATAAACACATTCAGATAGTGCGTATATTACAGGCAGAAGAACATCAAGGGCAAATTCTTGTTTTATTCTGCATTCATCTACGCGAAGTCCAGCAGATTTCTTCATGGAAGAGCATCTCCACACAAGCAGATGAGTCTTATAACCTACTGGAGATCTTGGAAGGATATTTGCACCTATTGTTTACCAGCCAGCATCTTGCACGCTCAAAAGAAACTAACGGCCTGTTGGCATACTCCCATTTTGGGACCGATCCTGTTTCTGCTGAAATTGATAGAAAGCTCCCACTGGCTTCACCAGGAAAGCAATCATGGTCTTCGCTAGCAAGATTAAACACTTTGTGAGCATCTCTACTTATTTAAATTATTTTAACAGGTTCCCGCTGTTACAATATTCTAGCAGAAAAGCTCAGGTAACTACTGAAGCTAACTAAGGAATCCACTACCCACCCCAAAATATAAAGTCAGCACACAAGAAGCAGTCAAGCGTGGGAAACCATTTTCACTGGTTAAACTACACACTGTATGAGGGCAAAGTGGAACTCATCTGCTCACCTTTCCCAATAAGCATATCCTCCACAGCTACAGAAGAATTTCTTTACCTGATTACTGTTTATTGACCAGGAAGAATGAAAAAGGAATCGATACAAGACAGAAAAAAACTGGGAGCAAACACATCTGGAAGAGGTCCCATCAAAAACAAAACTTTTGTTCTTAAAGCAATAAAAATTGCTTCGTTTTTGCAGTTTAACAGAAAGACAGAATACAAAAAACAACTTTTTTTAAACAAGAAATTGTTCAGTGCAACTGCACATAATCCTTAGTGTTTCTAGGACTATAACAGACCAAAAATAAAATCCAGACAAAAATCCCAAAGGTACCAAGTGCTTGACACTGTTGAATAGTTTCTGAAGAACACCACAGAATGGTGGGCTTCCAGCACTTTTGCATTGAAAAAAAATTCATGACGGAACTAGCCATAAAGGTGGAGCTACATTTAAGCCATTATTTTTTCAGTGTTGTCAAGTGAACAGTAGTTCACAGCAACTGTGCAATTAAGTTTATTACATGAGCCATCGGAACAGATGTTTTTCTTAGCAATAACCTAATCGCAAACATCTTAGTCTTTGGCCCAGCCAAGAGCATTTGTAGCTCATTGTAAAAAGACTGTATATTTAACAAAAAAAAAAAAAAAAAAAGAAAGCAGCTTAAAGACAGCATTTGTACCGAAATCATGAAAATTTGGCAAGCTAAACTGTAAAATCTGACTTTTTGTACCTTCCCCAAACTTTGGGCCTGAAACATCATCAAAAATAGTAACTGTATAAGTAGTCTTTACATTCATACCACTATTAACTTTTACACTTTCCCAAGAGAAAAACAAAGGGTTTATTCTGTCTTGTTTGGGTTTTTGGACTGAAAAAAAGGATGCACAACTTCAGCGTGGTTGCCTTTTTATGACTGCTGAAAAGGACTTCTTACACAACTGTAGTAAGAGTTTCTCCTAGAAACCCGCGATATTGCACGATCAGTCTGTTGGATGTGCACATTGATTCCAACAGAGTTGTAATGCTTCACTTGTACACTTAAAAAAAAAATTTCAAACAAATAAAACCAAAACAAATATAGTACCAAAAGAAGTGTTTTTTAAATTGCACCTCATTACAACTGAATAATTATGAACAGGCCAATGCAAGAACACTTTAGCTTCGGCAGTATTGAATGGAGCGTATGCAAAGCCTGTTTTCTTATGGCACACTGGAAGAGTGAGTAATTTTCTAAAAATCAGTTTGCCTCTATGCTGAATATGTGCTGCTCCACAGTGCTAGTCTTGTTTAAAAGGCATACACAGACTTTCCATTCACCCTCACAGCATAGATTATTTTTTTTTGTGCAACGTGTTAGCAATCTAAACAACTGCTCCACACAAACTGTCCACAAACCACTCATACACAATACTAATGCGACAGTAGATTACAGTATGACAGCAATATAAAATATTGTATCAGATCACATATTTCTCTCCATCTGGAATGAAATTCGAATCTTGTAAGCTAGAAGACCCATAGTTCGATTTCTGTGTGTAGTTTCTCATCTGTGCTGGGGACAGAGTCTCCAGCGTGGACCCAGAAGTGTTAGCAGTCCTGACTTTAGTGGCTGTCGATTGTTTAGCAGCAGAAGATGCTTTGTTACTGGCAACTACATCCAAGTTCCCAGCAGGGTCAATGATAGCGTTTATGACTGGGGGGGGAAAGGGAAAAAAAAAAAAAAAAAAAAAAAAAAAAAGAGAGACATACACAGACATATTAGCAGCACTCAGCAGAGTTTCTAAACAGAAGGTTGCTGCCTTCATTTTGAAGGCAGTAGAACTGTAGGCAGTACTCGCATTCATTTTAGTCACGATATTTTCTTCATTAGTACCTTCAGGCCTAAGCAGCCTTAACAAGCAAAACCTCTCCCAAAATGAAGCTACGAAGACACTCAACTTTCTGGTCACATTGGAAAAGACAAACCACAGCAGCCAAACGGCAAGCTTTTAGCAGGAGCCCAAAATGACACCTGTATGTTTTTATATGTCTTTATTAAGCTTCTAGATAATGCAAGAGCTTGTCTTGCCTTTTCTATTGCACAGAGCTCAATGTGCAAAATTCAAGTCCAAAAAGCATAGCACAGCTTACTGGCTGAAAGAGCTGCTAAATATTATTTCAGCAGAATAGACCTTTACCAGTTCATCTTATGTGAATATGCTAATTACCACAAACAAAGCATTTCCACAGCAACAGCTTCCACATTGCAAAAGTCAACAATTTTCTTAAAAATTGGCAGCACAAGACAAATCTGCTGTTGATTCCATATGCACTCAGAGAGCACTGTGCAAACTAAAACTTCTGCATCCTTTCCCAGCTTTCACTGGCAAATCAGGCCACATTATTTTATTTTGTGCAACTTACTGGCATTTGAGAGACAAAAAGAACATTTTAAATGACCAACCTTCAAGTTGTTTTTGAACTCTCCTGAGCTCCTTCAGGATAGAACTGATTTCCTAGAAACAAAAGCATCAGAATGGAAAATTAAGCAACAAAGTACTCAACTGACACAGGAATCTAGTCTTACTCCTTCTGCCTTATCTGATCAAGAAGATTCAAAGTCAGTTCCAACCTTGCTTGTTTAATAGAAAAGACAAAGCTAAATATCTGTATCGAGGTGCATTTGGTCAGTGCACAGGGACCTCTGCTCTGCATCATTTCACTAAGTGCTACAACACCACCCAGTTCATAGCCACAATGGTTTTTAGATCTGAAACAGTAGCCTGATTAACTGTACAAAGGCTCCTCCACGTCCTCCTTAATACCAAATACATGAAGATATTTGTAAACTCAACTCCTAGATCAGACAAAGCAATTGGCCACATATACACTGCTGTAGCACTGAGCTACACAGGTCCTGCACAGTGTTATATGTACACTTAGCATTAACCATATTTGCTGGGTCCATTATTGTACTTAGATCCCTACCGGCAGTCCTCATCAACGACAATAAGAGCTCATGAGAGCACAACCACCACCCAAGGGCTGAAGCTTTTTTTTATTGCCCTGTTATCAAACTGTTACAGGTGAAGAAAACAAACATTCACGAGAAACACCCCTCTACAACTGAAGCTATGGCAACCACACAGTAGGTGATGCTTTGACAGATGTTTAAATGAGGCCTAATGACCCTGAACTTGAACATCTGTTAAGGGACTGGGTCTTTGAAGATGAATCACAAAGGAAGAGGGGAAGAGTTTGGTGAAACACAACAGCTGAGGGAACTCACTTTGTCACACTTCAAGCATCAACAAAAACCAGCAGTTCAACACATGCAACTGGACTAGAAATTTCAGAAATAGATTTAAGAAGGGCCAGAGCTTGTTGTTTTGGTTTCTTACAGAGCTTTCATGGACAAAAGCCTTCAGTATTTCACTTGTTTGCATGGTCTTACCTTGTTTGATGTCTTCAGAATTGGCACTTCATTTTCTGAATTGATTTTGGCCTCCATCTCCTCCCAGGTCCTTTCCGAGTTTTGAAACAGAATCCTGCAGCACAAGAAGTGGAGCAGGTCTTAAAATTGCCATCCAAAAGCTGCTTGTTTAAAAGACTTAATTATCACAAGATGTGGCAACAAAGGAGATTAGTGGATTAGTGACCGGACAAAGCGCCTTTCAGCCGATTTAGGAACAATCCAAATGGTTCCCTAACTGATGTCTTCTAGAGCAACAAGCTTTGAAGAGATTTCACAAGCTTGGTGACCTGCAAGCTTTCCGAGAGCCTTGGGACAGAAAAGGAAAGAGAAGACAATTCACCAATTTTCTGCTGTATCTTTGCACAGGTAACACTTCAAAGTGTCAACACATCAACAGGCATTACAAATCCATCATTAAAATTCCAAAGGCCGAACATATGAGGAAAAGAGATAGCAAACAATCATATTACCTTTCATTCACTACACACACAGTTTCCTACATCTAGATTCCCTGCATCTTGATAACAAGACTTTCCGAGGTGACAATGCATTATCTTCCACAAGTAGCAAGTCAACAAACTCAGCAGCAAGTCAACATTTCAGGCCAGGGACAAAAAGTTACTTACTTCATTTTTTCAGCTAGGTTTTCTGTATTTTCACGGATTGCATGTGATAACTGGGACACTGGGTTCAACATCAGATTGTCGAAGATTACCTAAAATATAAGGGCAAGTCAGAGAACTTTTAGCAAAAGTAGCATATTACAAAACTGGAAATTTTTTACAATAAATGATCTCCACTGAAACATCTCCCTCTATGTGGATGATACTTGAAGCTCAAGGGAGATTAAGATGATGTGCAGCTTTGTTGCACTTTGGCAAAAAGATTAATACTAACTTGTTCAGATTTTTTTTTTTTCTAGAGACAGACTTGTCTGCAGTAACATAACTACTTTATGCATTTCTGAAAGAAAACGCTTAAGACTTTCCAAGCCTCACAGGCACCCCCCCCCTCAAAAACAAACAAACAAACAAACAAACCCAAAAGCTAAATCACAATGCAAGAAGTCCCACAAGTAGTCTCACTGAAACCATCTAATGTGATTTATATGAGTTCAAGCCACTTTCACAGTCAGGTATCCCACCATGTTACATTCTGCTTTATTAAAAACAACAACAAAAAACCACCAAACCCCCAATATTCAAGTCCTGTACTCAGCAGAGCCTCTAGGCTTCTGCCAGGAAAGCTGGGGGCACTCTGAACCTGCCCCTTTTATTCAGCCTTGGCACCTCTCTACAGGAGAGTGAGGGATTGCTTCAAGTCAGTCACAGGACAGGATGAGAACCACAGGCTCAGCCCAAGTTCCCCCTCCATCTGCCCGTCTGTGTCACGCTCCCCCTCCAGAGCAGCGGGGTGGGTGACTGTGCTGGAGCCCAGCTCTCCCCTCCTGCCTGCGCTGCCTCCCCGGAGCCTCTGCCCCAGCTCTTCCTTCTCACCCGGAGCCAGCAGGCAGAAAACAAGCAGAAGCAACAGCCAAGTGTTGCATCAGCGGCCTCCTCCTCCACTCTCCGGCACCATCACCCTGCTACACCCCTCACCCCAACACCATCCCCAGCCTCCAGTTTCAGGCCAGGCTTCCTCACCCTTTAGCATCATCCCAGGGATTTCCAGGTTACCCTGTTCTCTCAGCCCAGAAGAATTGCATCAAATTGCATATGCTGGAGAGAACAAGCAGCTTGCTGTCTGCGCGGGACGGCACAGCAAGCCAGCTGTGCCACAGCACTCAAGCCCAGCTGTAGAAACTCCTTGTAAGGTCCAGATTCTGCCACTGCTGCTCCGTGAGCAGCTCTAACCAGGATGCCAGTTGCAGAAAAGTAAGGTGCTGTTAAACTATGGGTGCTGCAGATTTCAAAGTAGAGATTTTTGTGTTTTTCTTTAAAATAGCAGTAAAATAGCCTAAGTGGGCTCTGATACTGAATGCCTCCTCCCAAAAAACAAACGACCAAGCCTCAGGTTTTAATGGGATTTTACATAAGAGAGGAAACTTCCAGTCAGTATGGGCAAGAAGGGTGATTCTGTTCCTCTTTTTTTTCTTTTTTAAACACTGTTTCTATACCTACACGTCAGGGCTCTTGAGAAGTGCATATTTTTTTTGAGTAGCCTCCTTTGGCAGCTTAGAAAGAGCAGGTATACATACTGCAGCCTAAAGCAATGTCATATATAAGGTAAAGAAAAAGGTGGCCTGCCTCCTCACGGTTTCTTGTCCTTGTTTTTCTTGAGGGATCCTCTTCTCTGTTATCGTTCATATTTTGGTCAAAATCCTTCAGTTCCACTGATCCCGGAGGCACTTTCTGGTAGTTCAGACTTGCTTCTGGAATGTGCTGCACCAACTTGGAAACAATGAGTAATGAGTCATTAAAAATTAGTAGGGAAGGAGGCACACAGGCACTCACTGCAGGTATTGCAGATTTTCAGGCAAGCCCCAGAGGAACACTGATTCATTTAAGTCTTGTTCAGACAGGTATGGGTTCCTAAGCAAATTACTAGGCCCCAATCCTGCAAGCATCCTACGATACTCAGTGGAGCTCTTCCACTTTGTAATTTTGAGTCTTGAGCATGTAGTTGAAAAGTACATCTTTGCCTTTTTTGAATTCAGCTAAAACTCAAAAAGGCCCTGTTTTCCCATATCTTATGTTTTAATATATCAATGCAACATTAAAGCCACACTAAAATTAATCAGAAACCATTTAGTAACACATGGAAGAGATGAAAAAGCAATAGAAAACCACTAATAATGCAAATAATTAACAGGAAGAACAGAAAAGACAAGACAGCTACTCCTGTTTGGTTGACTGACAGACAAAAACTCTAAAAGGGGAGGAAAATAACAGCGACAAGACAGAGATACAAAAATAATGGGATGGAAAGTGCACCTGAGATGGATATGCCAGCCGAAAAGATCTACGAGCAATCTGTGTTAAAACAGAAACAAAGAGATCAATGCTAGTGAATGACTGTGACAGTAAGTATCAAAGAGATCACATGGTTGGGGTTATTTTGGGCTGACATTCCCAAAAGCGCATTCCTGAGGGCCAGCACTGAATGCCCACCCCCCACATGCACTGAAGCCCATGGAGGTCCTGGTCACCAACCAGTTCTGCAGAGGCGGTCTCGGGCAGCTCCCCAGTTACTTCGAAACGGACCGTGCTGAGTGAAATCCAGCAGCCCTCCGAGCACAGAGAATGGGCTAAACACAGAGCCCAGGAGGCTCTTTGGTTGGCAAAGCACACAGCTCTTGCAGGGAAACCATGTGCCATCCAAAGTCCAGGCTCCCCACGCTCTATGCAATAGCACTTGGGTTATACACAGGCAAAAGGTAGGAGATATTACGGTACAGCGACACAGCAGCCAAAATGTTTAGCTAATAAACTCTTTTTTTAAGCATCCTTTGACAAAGTGCAGAAACAGTAAGTTAGGCTGCTTGCAGCGGTGAAACAGCATCAGAAGGGAATGAGATATTCCTACAGTCCAGCAGTTCTCAGCACAACCAGTTGAAAACACGGTAAGGACAGCACCTGCTCCACCATCACCACGAGATTTTCATATGTGACCTGGTCTGTCCCATGCTCTCTGTTCTGTCGCACTCATAAGCATTTCCTCTTGTCATACCAACAGTCATTCTGAGTACGTTAAACAACAACTTAACAAACATAATTGGGCTCTTAAGTTTTTTGCTATATCATTATCAACTTTAAAAAAAGACCAACGGAAAGAATTTCACGCAGGGCTAAAATTTGCAGAAGTGGCCAGTGATTTGGGATGACCCACTTGCCTATGCTTGCAGCAGCTGAGCTTTCAGTTTGACTGCTCGGCTCTGCAGAAAGCTGGGTCCTGTAAAACCTACACACCCACAACCCAAGGCATCCCAAACAACCCGTGGCTTTGGTAAACAGGAATCATGAGGGTTTCACTCTTGCTGAACTCTTTTTTTGTTTTGTTTGGGTTTTTTTTTTTTTTTTTGCTTAATTTGTAGCAGTACTCAGCTCACTATGCCAAGAATCTAGGTTATTATAAACTATACAGCTGAGACTACAAAAACAAACAAAACCACCCCAAACATACACTGAGGAAACTGAAAACCTTCCTGGCAAACATCCAAGCCAACACTGGACCTGAAAGGACACAACATGAAGAATAAGGTTTAAATCTAAGGCTCCATCTTAACTTTTAAGAGAACGCTCATGATTTTAACCTTTAACCAAGCTTCATACCAGAAGTAATTTATAAAGCAATTCATCTGAGGCTGAGAAATGCTGTGCCACACACTGGTCCAAAGTGAAGCTTCTGGTATGGCATTAAACCCTCAAAAGCGATTCCAGCATCAGCACTTATTTTTCCTGCATTTTTCCCCACTTAATTAGAACAGATATAAATATTTAGTAGTAGAAAATCAAGAGCTAGCAGAATGGCATACAACAGTGCAAGAGCCAGAACAGTATAAGAGACAGTCACGCACCGCAAACGTTTCTTATTCACATATTTTCTTTTATCAGATGTTTCAATACATTACTGTTATAACTACAGTAGCTATTTCTCATCACTATGTCCTTTCCTAGAATATTTAATATAAAGTTATTTAATAAACACTCATAAAATTCACAGTGCTTAGCATCACACACACTGATCGTCAGATATTTCCTAGCAACTTCCCTACATTAAGCCAGAATAGTTATTTTAGCACAGCTCCCAGACTGAGGGAAGTGTGTCTGTGATTCTAGTCCAGTTGCAAAGACACGACACATGTTTATTAAACCCACATCAGTTTATATTACTCCCATTCATAACATGACCTCCAAGATGCACAGTTCAGGATCCCAAGCTATTTAGGATTCAGCTCCACATCGTAGAAAGTCCTGCTGATTTAACCTGTTCCTGGCCATTGCTAACAGAGGGCAGCTCCACTGATGCATAGTGGCATTTTGCGTGTAACTCAAATGGTGTAACTCCCAGCCGCTGGCCCTGCTGAAATCACAGTGCTATCCAACCCTATTTGGAGTGAGTCTACTTAAAAGCCTTTACGGTGTTTTCAGCCACCACTGGCTGAACGCACCGAAGGTTATGGCTCCTGATCTGTCTTCAGAGGCTCCTACCAGTGCTTCTTCATTTACACCACTGTAAGATCTCAAAAACTGCCCTAGCAGTGGGTACTGCTGGGAGCATTACCTACAGTGCGACACAGCCTTACATTTGCTCTCCTGACTATTGCGAGGAGGCTGACTGGCACATCCCACGCAGCGCACGGCAGCGCTGCAAAGCCACGTCACAGAGAAACCCTCAGTTCGCCTGGGTCCAAGCAATCCTGGCTTTGTGATCCGGCCATTCAGCATCACAACCATGTGCTTTGGAGACCATACTTTTGCACAGAGTAGAAACACTGTGTTTTGCAGGCGTTCTTCCTCTAGCAGCAGAGGACATCCCTCTCTATGAGCTGACTTATGGCTGTACCCTTCAGTGGCACTCAACAAAAAAATAGCTGATTTTCTGGAAGGAAGCGGGTGCTGAGTACTGGTCATTACCAACCCACAGCAAACATTTCATTTGCAAGTCAGAAGTAAGGCAGATTTGTCACCTTAACTGCTCAAAAAGAGTAATACAAAAGGCAGGTTTGCAGGTGTGGCACTTGCACAGAAACAAAGCAATAAAACGCTTTATCTCAGAGCCTGAAGTTATTGCGAAACATTTGTGCACTTCGGCTCCAAACGGCCTCAGGAAAAAACCCCTCCCTGAGCAGGCTGCAGTTGACCTCGGTTTAATACAAGCACAGCCACGCTTGCCTCATCTTCTGGGTATCTCCCTAAACTTCTACTTTGCACCTTCAGTGATGAACAGAGCAGGGTCACAGGGCCTCCTGCGACTCTCTTGGCAGGGTAACGGGTTTGGTCCTCAGCTTTGAACCCTGCTTAGGACAGGTCTGCAATTCTCCCAACAGTCAAAGACAACAGAGGGCCAAGAGGCCCATCTGAACAGCAGATAAAGAGAGCTATCTATTTTTTTTAAGCCCACACTGCTGGTAGACAGGAGGGAATGTGGATTTAAACAGCACCAAAGGCAATCTTACTTCAGCAGCTGGAGCCTCCTGGTGACCTTTCAGCTAAGTCCGAGCTGAGCTGAGTCCCTGCGCTGCGGCACTGGTGAGCCAAATTAAGAAATCACCTCTCTCCTCCCCACTCCAGTGCAGGCAAACTGTGTTACACACTTTGGGAGGAAGCCACATCTTCACTGAAGAGCTGGAGGACAGCCCTTGCCAAGCTAACTGCCTTCCTCCTTGCCCATCTTGCTGGCTGGAGAGCAGAGTCCCTGCCCTTGCCCATCAATACACAGATGGAGGGAAGGGATTCAAGAAACACCTGCACAGCACTTCAATGGCCCTGACAGAAAGGACACAGCAGAGGTACAAAATACACAGCAATACAGAGCATGCAGTCAGTGCCTTGTCTGAAACTGTCTGAAACCAGGCTCAGGCTCCCTGGTCCAGCAGCAGAGCACGTCCACCGTATCCTGTTCCTCAGATGCAAACTTCAGGGACCAAAGTCCAAGTAGAGGCCGTGAGATCCTTAGGAAATAATATGAGAAATCTAACATTTTGACACTAGGGCCCTCTTGCTTCCTGGAGGCAGTAAGGATGCCCCCAAGAAAAGCTAAACCTGCCCAGATCTAACATAGCTCTTGACCCATGCAGCCCGCTCCCACCTCTTGCAAGGCTGGCTGTGGCACAGGGGAGGGCAAAATAAAGAGCACCCTAAATAGACTGCAGTCAATCTTTCTGCTGGTGTTTTTTAGGGGGGCAGGGGGTGAGTTTTTTTTAACGCTGCAGCAACTGGGGATGCTGCCCTGGTCTCCAACCGCAACCATACCCCGCGTACTTGCTTGCATTCAGAGGCAGAGATTTCTGTCGTTCGGGATCTTACCTCTTCTCTCGCTGATATGGTGGAAGCAGGAGTGTTGGGCACAGAGCTGAGGGAGGTGCTTGGTCCCGTCCCTGATGAACTCTGTGAGTCCCCATCTCCAGCAACGTCGTGAATCTCTCGAGCAAGGATGGCCACATCCTTCACCAAGGTCTGGCTGAGTCTGAAGCACAGGGCATGCAGCAGAGCCATTAGGACACATGATACAACAAGTCTCACACTCATAAAATATAAAAGGAGCAGCCACAAAAAGTTTGTACAAATTATAACCTCTGCAGAGGCTAGGGAAAGCAGGTTTTTTTGGGGGGTGCCTTGGCGGGGTGCCTTGGCAGGGTGCCGAGGAATACTCTGGCTACATACAAGAGGAAAATAAATCCACTCCCCTCCTGAACCCAGCTTCGAAGTAGAGATTTGATAAAAAGGCAAATTCTAGTGACTACACACTACCAGAAAGTATGGGAGACCATCCATAAAGCAGCATTATGTTATTGCTCCCCCACTCATCCATTCTACTTCCTTTTTGTTTTTTTTTTTTAATTTAATAGATCACGGCCACTTTTCTTCTTGAGACTTCTTTCTTCTCCCTTAAAAAGCCCATACAAGGAAAAGCTTTTATTACTTAAATAATAAAATTTCGAACTCTCTTTCTTTCTCCTTTGTGGTTTATAGACTGTAAATCAAAGTACGCCTCCACGTTCTCCAGAAGGGCTGAAGGATTACCAGGGTAAGCACGGCATACCTTAGAGAGACCTGGTTTTCAGAAACCAAATCTTGAAACTTCAAGCCCCTTGACAGGTATCCAGTTAACACTCAGCGATTGCAGCACTCTGCTCTACTTGCTCTAGATCTCAAAAACAGTTTTTAAGTCTCTGGATTGTTGCTAGCAGAGCTTAAAAAACCCCCTTCAGACCAAAAGTAGCTGTCCTGGTAATTTTAAAGAAAAGCTTCTAAGGGAAAAAAAAAATCTTCCAGCTAGCTAGCTTCATCTGAAAGACACTTTCTCCTTTAATTCGAAAAACGAAGCAATGTAATAAAACTGTCAGTGCACCAAAACATTTCCTTGGAAAGAAAATGCGTAACTGAGCCAACAAAAAGCAGTTTGATCTGCCTGCCTAAGGTGCCCCCTACCCATGCTGGTCTGGATAGAGCTGTCACCGAATGCATCCATTATGTGATCCACTTACTGTAAACAAGTGGCATTTTCCCTTTTAACTCTGACTCCTCTAAACCCCTCCCAGTTAATTTGGAAGTAGCAACGGAAATCAGAATTGCAATTACGAAGCAGACTCTGTGACCGAGCCCTGCAACGTGCAGCGCCAGACAAGTCTGACACAACCATTTATTTATAGCTGCTGCAACCCGAAGCGCTCTCCCGCGCTAGGAACGCTGCTAGGAGGGAAGCCAGCGTCTCCCACACGCACACTGCGTGCAGGGCAGGTAACGTGGCCTGGTTTGAAGGCTGACACACTTTCTAGCAGCCTGACAGCAACGTTCATGCAAGAAAACCCCTTACGAGATCAGTACAGCAAGCGATAGGCATGACCTGGAAATGCTGACCAAAAGCAGACAGAACACGGCTTCCGCAGTCAAAAGTATTTCAAGTATGGCCAGTACAATGGAAAACCAGTATTTCTGGAAAGTTGGCATAACACAGTTGCATATTAGAGATGTCAAACCTCAAATGCCACTGTTTAAAAAAAGAATCTATTTGCTTTACTGCTGAGGTCCTCCAGGCAACCACCAGACCACCAGGACACAATAGGTCCCGTATCCAGGGACATCAAGCTAAGCAACAACTCATTTATACACAGGGCCCAGGCAGATTTTCTTGTTTGGATTCAATTGTGCCCAGCAAAGAGGTTTCTGCCCCGCAGCGACTGCTTACTGCTCCCCCACCAGCTTCAGGCAAAGCAGCTTCAACAGTTTACATATTCAGCCTTTGCTAATCCATTTGACTTCCTCTGCAGAGAATTAGGACAGTTCACACCAACTGGTCGAGGCACACAGTGACTTCCAGCCGAAAGCAGATAAGCAGGTATAGACAGTTACATCTTCTGACAGACGCAGAGCTAAAAGAGGATACCCGTCCACAGCTTGAACAAGAAACAAACCAAGACACAAGAAACAAGCCAAGACACCCTGCACCTTGGCATTTTCTAGAGAGAAGGTACAACCAGCACTGCCTAGCACAGGCTGCAAAGCTTCATGAAAACCTTTCAAGTCTGAACATACTGATGTTCAGATATGAAGGAGATGGGGGGCACACAAACAACAGGAGAGAGTGCCTCTCCTTCTGCCTCCACACCTGGGCTTGTTCTGAACACCAAAAAAACCTCAATCCATTTTCAGCACGTGGGTCAATGCATAAAGCCCCACCTCACCTGGCTATTTCTGCTATCTCTGCTGTTTGCGCCATGAAGTTGTACGGGTCAGGGTGGTCATCAAAATCTTCATCGTCATCCGTTTCTCTGCCGTTGTGCTTCTGCTTGCTCAGCCCAGAGCCACGTATCCTCGGTGTTTGTGTGGCTGTTGAAGTATGGGAGCGTTTGTGTTTAGGGGAGCTGTGATTTGAGCCATATTCCTCCTCCGAAGTAGAAGTGTAATCTGAACCCTGTGGTCTCCGCCTTGATGCTTATAAAAAATGAATTGGTTTCAGATCGAGGAAAGTAGTGAAGAATACTACAAAAGGGCAAAAGGTAACACAAAACTAGCCCAAGAACACAAGGAAAGGAGAGTTTCTGTGCAGATTTTAAGTTAAACAGCACATTCTCAGAGCTTATTTCAAAGTTGAGCACTTCTATGGCTCCCATTCACTATACAAATTTGGAGTGGGAAATTCCAATGGAAAAGCAAAATGACTGTGTTAACAACTCCAATGTAGCAAATTACCACAGACTTGGCTTTCCATGCACAGAAGCTCTGTGTATAAGTAGCACACGTTTCAGACTCCTCATAGTCCCACAGAAGTCCTTTTCTAAAAAAGAGCCCAATTTTCAAGCTTGTAGACACCTTTCCAATTAGCTGCAAGTACAAGCAAAAGGAGGGGGTTTTGAGTGAAGAACTGACTATGGTGCTTGGTGTTATTTGCAAGAGTCCACAGCCCAACGTTCACCTCCTGCCTCACAATTCACCATTAATGACACTCCACAAGAAAGAGTGTTCACACGCTCAGGACCGGCCCCAACCCCTGGAGCCAAGCGGAAGCTGCCCACTTCTCCCAACTGGTTCTGCAGATCTGTAGACATCCAGGTCCTCCTTGCATGGGAAGCATCAAGACGTCTTTATTTGAAAAATGGGCTCCTGGTGTTCGCTGCCTCACTACACTCTCTACAGATACTGCTTCATTCCCTTCCATCTTTCCCTGGAGAATGAAGACCCACCAAACACAGAACCAGCCGGTTTCTTTCAAATTACAACACCTAAAAGCTTCACTGTGTTACCAAGATTACCATAACACTGAAACACTGCAAGTGAATTAAGCCAGCGTGATCAATCATACAACAAAAATAACAAATTTGGCATATAAGGTGCAGGTAGAAACTACAGATAATTACTGTATAGTGAAAAAAGTATTACTAGACATTGCTATCTCAGCTATAGCTATATAAATGTCTTGTTTTAGGATTAAAATAAATATATTTTTGTTTTTTAAACACAGGTTTAGAATCAAGAGGTCACCCTGTCACTGAACAGCAATTTTAAAATGAAGAGCCTGATTTTCCATCCCTGTACGCCAAGGGAAATCACAATCAACTCCCTCAGTACCATTCAAATTACACTGAGTAAACAAATCATGTACACAGAGGAGCAGGGGAGACAGGCCCTTAGCTTTCAGAACTGGTAACTTGGATTATTCTGATGTTATCTGTGCGTTTCACATAAAGTTACTTCAGATGGCCCGACAATCTACTGGCATTTCTTGTCTCATGGCCAGACATTCATTCTGTTCCTCCGTTAGCGAGATTAACTTTCTCCCACTGGGAGAGTTGGAAACTACTGCGGTTAGCTAAACGCTTTAAGAAATCCTTGAATAAATCAGCCACATCTGCCTCCTTACTCCCAAGGCCTGACACTCAATGCTTTCAAGGGTTATTGTATCATGCTAAAAAATGTCTTGATGGCACAGTGCAATAGTTCAGTTTATCAAGGTTTCACTTTTGCTCCAGGAACGGGGTGCTAGGTGTTGATTCACTGTATCTATAATAGCATTAGTATAAAAACATGCATCACACACTTGGTACAGCAACATGAAGCATGAAGTACACTAGTATACTTAGAGCTTGTGCAAGGTCCACAATCCTATCAAGGAATTAGGAGGTTAGTATTTTAAGAGCAACTAATTCAGAGAAAGGATTAGCATCATCTGCTGTAACTATGCACAAGGAAAGGTGTTAGCATGCTGCTACAGAGCTCTGGAAATCAAAAACCAATTCATTTAAACCAAAAACCGCCAACACTTATCATTTTTCTCCAAATGATTTGAAGTCTGTGGTCCCAAGGCAGAGGGAGTGCAAAGAGTGCCTCCTGTTCGGAAAACTCTGACCACATTATTTTGCTTTAAATTTGTTATTGTTTAACAAGAAGTCAGTAATAGCATCATCTCAAAAAAGGCAAGAGAATAGACCGTACACACTCTTTTGCTTATTCACATTCTGATTTACATGCATATACAAATGTGTAAGAAAAGAATCATTAAAAGGTAAGCTGGATGCACTAAAACAATCCAAATCAAAACAAGCAGCAAATAACATTTTTAGCATGCAATAAAAATGAATACTGCAAGAAGGATAATTATTTCAACTGTATGAAAATAAAACGACACATCCAGAACTCTAAGACCCCTTACAAAAACACAGATCTGGTGAAAATAGCATCCCTCTCAACAGGCCTGAGAAACCCAGCCAAAGGGGTTCTTCCTGCCCCTTTGCCCCCCCCATCATTCCCAAAAACCTAGGAAACAGATCTGCTTTGCCACATCCATGGTACGTCAAGGACTGTGGGCATACACCCGGATTCAGACCAAAGGTGTTGGGGACAACCTCTGATTACCAATTACCATCTTAGAGTTATCTGCATTGTCCCTACCTCTTAATTAAAGGCTGATTTCAATATGACAAATGTTGATATTGCAAGGGTCTGTTGAGTGCACAGCTACAAGGCAAGATAGCCCCAAACCTCCGCCTCGTGGGAAACACGACTGTGCACCTGCCTTACCTACGGCAAAAGTGAATGAAAATACACAGTAGCGGGATTCTCTTGGGGCAATCAAGGTGTAGTGTCCAGCTCCACATCTGCATTCACAGGAAGAACAAGGGAACAGCCTTCACAACACAGGGACATTTATTTATTGTTCTCATGTTTCAGATGCCTTCAAACCTGCCACCTTGGACATCAGCTGTCATCAACACCGTTATAAGCTCTCTGGGAGCAACCTTTGAATCTCAGAAGTCAAACAGAACAGAATTCTTTGTAGCACTGGAAAGGCATTAAATTCTACCTTTTTAACAGAAAAATGGCTAACATGCTCCTGTCAAATAGCAACTGGTTGTTCAAAAAACAAAGTCACTGGCAAAAAAAAAAAATAAAAAGAAAAATAGCTATTTGCAATATCCTCACAGACAACACCACAATATCTCACTGGGTATGAGAGATGCTCTGCTGCCTCGAAATCCACAGGAAATCTCAACCTCTGTACCGCTCGTTAATGCGGACTTTAGTACTCACCGATGCAGCACTTGTATTACTGAGATACCAATCCTTGGCAACCATGCGCAGCCTGTAAATCACAAAGAGGGAAGTAGGGGAGAAACTTAAGGCACAAGGACTTACAGGATGAGGAGGAATACTTGACACTGCTTGAACGGGTCCTGCTGAAAGGCTGCTTCGCAGAGGCAGCGGCCGCTGTTTTCCTCGCTGCGGCTCTAACCTCTGCAACACCCATCTTCCGATAGGGCTCCGCACTCCGGCCCGAAAAAGCCGTCCTCGACTGCGCCGCCTCGGAGTCACTGGGCACCGTAAATGAACCTGCCCGTTTCCTCGGCATGGCAAGGATGTCCAGCCGGGAGAGCTTCTTCGCCTCCGTGGACTGCTTGGGGCCCGGAGTGGTGGCTTCAGGGTTGGAGGCCGTTTTCTCAGTATCGACGCATTCATTGTCTGAAGCATCTCCCAGCCGGGCACGACGTAGCTTTGAGGCCCTTGTGGGCCGTGGCGTAGATAAACTGTTAGAGCGGGTGAGAACTTGCTGGATCTTCTGCACATTCGATGTCGTTTTGCTGTGGTCCTCCTTGGTGGCCTGAGTAAAAGGTTTCCTTCTGGGAACTGGCCGGGCTACCGAGTGCTCATGGTCAGACACAACTGCATCAGGGACCGGCAAGTAGGGCAAGCTTGAGCTTCTCTCATCATCTGTGAAGTCAAGCGACCCTCGAGTCCCAGCACTCCGCTTCATCTGGAAGCGTTTGGTGGCCTCTGTGCGGTTTGATGCCTCTGGTGCTTGCGTTTTCCGCTTCTCCGTCAGCCTGTCCCGAGCACTGGGCTGCCCACACTGGTCCTGGATGGATGGCGTGGAGGAAGATTTCTCCTTCTGCAAGCTCGCGACCGCTTTGCGTTTTGGGGCACTCGTTGGGACGTTTTTGCCACTCACCAAGCTGACCGTGCTGGCAGTGTCCACGTCTGAGTCCCCTGACAAGGAGTCCTCCAGCTGACCAGCAGTTTCCAAGGGCTCCAGCTGTTGGCTTTGACCAAGTAATTTGGCTTCCAGTGCTGCCAAGGCAGTTTCAGTGTCCTTAAGGAGAAGATGAGTCTCCTGACCAAAGTCCATACGAGTTGACCGAACAGTTTCTAAATCTTTAAGCAGAGGGTGACTTGAAATATGTGGGAGTTTATTTTGAGGAACACCACTGCTTGATTTATCTTTGGTAAAACTTTCCTGTCTAACAAAAGATGATGTTTCCTTTCCTGCCATGTTTTCTTGATCTTGAGGAAGACTCTGATGAAGGGAAATAACAACTTTTCCAGCTGCATTTATGTAAGCGCTAACATCTTTGACTGGTGGCTTTCCAGGAACTGGTGTACTAGCAGACTTGAAGGAAAACTCCTGATCCTTACTGTCTTTGTCTGCTCGAGCATGAGATACACTCAGAGAGAGCTTGGAGGGAATCCCTGCATCGTTGCTGTCATCACCAATGTAGAATGAAGTAGAAACTGGCTCACTTGCAGCTCTCATGTTTGAGACCCGGGAGGCTCCTGGCTGCCGGTTCTCTGATCTTGTGTCTTCCCCCATCTGCTCTACCATTTTATTGTTCTCTTTATATTTCTTGCCTTTTTCTGTGCTGAAGCCATCGTCAGATCTGCTGGCATCGCTGAGGCTATCTGGATCCAAGTCTTCTTGGATGAAGAGGCGGCTGCTGGGATCGCCATAGGCTTCCACGCAGTGGTCCTTCACGATGGTTCTCTTGGTAACCTCAGAATAGGACTCCTGGCAAACTAGGACTGTGGGTGTGGGGCTGTCTGATTTGTCACTCGGTGGGAGTTGGGGAAGAAGGCGCCTTGTTCGCAAGGGCACAGCATTTTCTGGTTCCCCAGATTTTGGGGCTACACCGCTTTCTGAAGAGAGTTAAGTGGACAAGAATCAACTGTTGTACAACTATACCACTTATTTATTTATTTAGGAAGAGCTTGATCCTGCGAAGTGCAAGTCCACAAAAGCACTCACAAGACACGTGCTCACAACTAAGCTTTTATGTAACATGAACATCAATAGGGCCTGGCTCACTCCCTCAGGTTTATCAATACAGACACTATACTTAATTCCTTTGCCGGATCAGAGTGCTCAACACCTTCCCTCTCTCAAGGTAGGATTTCAGATTCATTCTCCCATAATACACCTCTCAGTACAAGCACATACTTTAGAGGGCAATGGCATTGCTGGCATCTATCTACCATAAATCAGGTCACAGGAATAAGATGAAAAGCCATCAGACAACATACTGCATCACTGCAGTGGTTTAAGTGCCATTCTACACAACATAGCCCATTTGACTAAATAGATGGTGTTTTTCACAGTACAAGTTCTCACACAGTATCCCACAGTAAAGTCTCAGGAGAAAGACTCTATAACAATTAAGAGGCTCTCAATTAGAGCTAACTGCCCCAGCGTGGGCGGGCTTATCAGTATGGACACACTTCATGGAAAGAGTGCTTATTTCTCCCATGCCGCTGGCCAGGACTTCGTATCTGATACCACCTTTAAATACCAGGAAAACTGGTTATTTGACTATGGTAATATTTCAAACACTCTGGGAGTCATGTTCTCACACAGTGTGAAAACAGTGGCAGTGACCTCCAAAACAAAGGTTTCTTCTAATCTTTACTGTGTCTATCTATAGCTGTTGATGGCATGAAGGCAATGACAAATATTTCCAACCAAAAAGGGTGAAAACGTTTACAAAAGCCAGCAAAGTGCTGTTTTCCCTTTCTCGCATACCAACAAGACCTGGGGGTCTGTAAGCTGTCTTCTCAGCTACAATGGGAGCCTGATCTCCTCCCACTCCCCTTGTCCCCTCCATACCCAGTTCTCTATGCTAATCTCCACACTTTGAACCTGCCACCCAACAGCAAACCCCAGAACAGCCTAAAATTCTCAGCACAGCCAGACACAGAAGCACACAAAAAAAAGCACAAGTCAGCAATTAAGTCCGAGACAACTTGCAAAGGGTTCTCATCTGGCATCATAAGGCAGCCTAAAGAATCACTACTCAGGGCTAGTTAACACCCAAGGCCCTTACGATCTTTCTCCTTCCCAGGTGCCCTTTAGTCATGTGAAACGTAACATTTAAGAACTTCTTGGATGACTCTGAAATGCAAACCAGAGGCTCTCTCTCTCTTTATTCCACCGGGAACAATTCACTCTGTCCTTCCCATCCCCAAATACATTAGGAAAACAGAAAACAAGCCACAGGCAGATGCACAGAAACCCTTAATTTCTGCTTTTCATATCATCCTGGCTTAGATTCAGCCACCTTCAAACAGTAATGTCAGGATAAGACTTACCTGCACCTCCATCACCCTGCCCAGAGACAGATCCAGAGTCAGAGTAACTGTCCGCAAGGCTTGCCCACCTAGACACCCACTTCTGACTCCCTTGAGGTGCCGCAGACATCTACAAGTGGGGAAGGTAGTGTCAGAAAGAGGGTTTGTAAACCAAATCCTAGCCATAAAATCTCACCTCTCATACACACATCACTCAGTCTCCTCAAAGTGGAAATCAAACTATGCATCACATTTCCATCCAGACAGAAAATCCAGACACCTCCACCATCCCAGCAAATCCACCTGGACTGCCCGTACCTGCGCATCAGCCTGAGACCCACTCACAGCTTTTGAGGCAAATGCCTGGAGCAAGGGTGACTTCTGACTAGTGCCATTTTCACTGATTAGATGCTGATGAGAACCGGAGTCATCTTTTTCACCTTTAATTATTGGTCTAAAGACTGAAGAGATTCTGGAAAATTCGGGCGACTCAAGAACACCAAAAACCTGAAAAGGTGTTTGCATAGGAAAGATTAAAACCCAAGAAACTGGAAAAATATTAGCCCAAAATCCAAATCCACGAAGCATTAGTCCCACACAAACTCTGATCCCAAAGGGCCAGAAACACTTGCCAATGCTTCCATACAAACTAAGTAAATAATTTTCTTCTCTATTCCACAATAGCAGCTTTAAATACACTTATTCATAGAATCCCACTCACGCCCACCTTTCCTCTCACCCTCATTATTTCAGTGTGTTGCCTTTAACAATAGTAACTTCCACTGAAAAGGAGTCCCTTTTCAGCCCTGAGAAATTTAGGATGAGTGACAGGAAAGCTATTTACCAGCTAATTCACAGAGAATTAGAAAAATCTGTGAAAGTTCCATCTCCAGGGTCTTTCATAGACTGTAGCAGCAAGTGGGCTGAGCAAATTTGCACAACGAGCCTTGCACTGCCACATGAGGACCTGGGAAAGGATGCACCACAGAGACGGGCGAGTGTTTGAGCTAGCTGGCCAGATTCCCTCTGGAGATAAACAGGCTTTCCTAGGGGGGTGACCAAAATCTATGCCTCCAAAGGGCTTGTTTCTCTTCCTCTGAAGTACTTGTAGTCAGACAAGGTGCCACCATGGATGGGTACCCTAGGCTGAGCTGAGATAGCCTTGAAGTTCTCCACTCTCACTTCTATTTAAAAAAAGCGTGTAGGGGGGTGGAACAAAAAGCAGTCACCTCAAAACCTCAACAAGTCCAGAATTCATATCATCTTTCTTCCTGGACAGAAACACTGAGGGGCCCAGTTATTAGCTGTTTCCCAAGTGGCAGGTCTGCACTGCACCAAGTCTATGGCAGAGTCAGGAGCAGAACTTGGCCAGCTTGCCTGCCCAAGTCACATGGCTGCCAAGACTACTCCTCAGAAATAATTGTATTTTTGTGGCATTCTTCCTCTTATTTCCCCATCAGAGCAATAACCATCTAATGTCAGGACTAAGGCCTTGCTGTGGCTTGAACACCTTGCCCTGAAAGCTTCCGATCACATTTCGAACAAGATGTAAGGAACAAATGTAATAAACAAACAAATGAGGGAAGTTAGATCCAGGCTCACAGAACACTCTATACAAAGCTCTAAAGCCAGGTTCAATTAAGGCTTCCTTTAAACCTCACCATCCTCCTGCCTACATTTCACTAAATCTTCATAGCAACTTGCCAGTTTTGTTTTCATAATAGACAACAGATGAAAAGTTAAACCTGAAAATCAGCCAAACTTTGGTTTGCCCTGCGGTTGCTTAGTTGGGTGGGTTGTTTCAAGCCTCTCCCTCATCTCTGGGGTTTTGTTTTTAGGCTATCATTCACTTTGCAAAATCCAAACAAGTATAGATCCATCTAGGATTGCCTCTGCCCTAGACCACACCCTTCTCTATCTCTACTAGCTGCCACTTGCCCTGCCAGCAAGCACTCCCTTTCTAACCAGGCACAGCCAAATACAGAACCACCTACCACAAAGGCTTGTGAAGGATCAAGAGCACCAGCCCTTGGCCTGCATTTCCTTTGGCCTACCATGGGATGCTGCGTCAGTGATGGGCTGCAGCTCCCGTCTTCATAACAGTGGGCAGGAGGTGATGCAACGCCAAGGCAGAGGCTTGGGAGCAGTCCTGGAGAGCAGAGCTGCTCCCAGCCACGGCTCTCAGCAGGATCAGCCCCATCTTTATTCTGGTGTTGCCTCTCCTCTAAACAGATGGCGAGCCCACTCTCACACTTTTGCATCCAAATCTCTTTTTGGAAGCAAGGCAACTCTTTGCTGTGGGCTTACCTTGCCTTCTTGCACTCTGTGGGGTTTTTGTTTGTTTGTAATGTTGTCGGTTTGTTGGGGTTTTTTAAAGACCAGCCTCTCAGTTTGTCAAGGTCTATTGTTAACACAGGTCACCCAGGATGATTTCCCACCCCTAGCCATAAATCCCCACTGCACCCAATTCAAAAGGGAGCAGTCCTTCATGGCAACAGCTAATGAAGTTAGGCCCGCCAGCACAAGGTGCAAAAGCCCAAGCCTTCAGCCCTCAGCTCGCTGGCCAAGCACACAAAACCAGCATTTACCTGATCTATCATTTTTCGTGCTTCCTCCACCTCTTTATCCTGCGACTCCGTCTCAATGGTGTATGTGCCCGTCTCACTCACACTGTCTTCCTCATCGTTCCTCCTGCCCTGTGCTGACTTTACCTCTGGAGGTGGAGCAGAGGCAGACTCTGGTTCTGACGATATAACCACGCGTGGAGCTACCGGCATGGGCAGAGGTGCTGGTTTCTCAGTGCTCGGCTTCCCAGACTGAGCAGTCTCCCGCAAGTACTCGGCCATAAAATCCTGAGCCATTTTAGACTTCCTCCCAACGCTCCCGTAAGTTTTGGCTGATGCTCGGGAAGCAGAGGAGGACGAAGAGTTGATTCGATCTTCTGTCTTCTCCCTCTTGAAGGAGCTAGTTCTTTGGGTCCCAGAGGAGGTGTTACTGGGTTTGCCTGCCTGGGCCCCAAGGTGGGACGGTGGTACCGCATTTCCCGGCTTCTCTGCCGGCAATGCATTTTTGCGCTTTTCAACCTTGGTCTTCACCCCTGGATCGGTGTCGCTCTGGGAGGAGTGAGCGCTGTGCGTGAAGGACTGTGACCGCTTCTTCCGCGGCGTGTCCTCAAAGAACTCGATGACGAAGGCCTGCTTGTTGTGCAGCATCTCGTGGGGATCACGCCTCATCTGGCGCTGCAGCCTGGTTTGCTCTGTCGCACGTTCGCTGCCCGTCGTCGTCTCCTCTGCCTTGGGCGCCACAGGGTCTTCAGAGTCGCTCTGCGTCCCGTCCTCGTGCCTATTGCCTGAAAACAAGGTATGTAGATTTGACTTTCATATTCTCAGTTGCTGTGGCCCTGTCAATACCTCCCAGTTGAAATGTATCTTTTCAGTTAAAAGAAAAAAATCCTATAGCATTAAACAACACCAAAGACATCTGCTGTGGTATAGGGATTGCATCCCATCAGAGGAAATAAAAGAGAAGGCAGCTGTCTCCTGACTCCACTTTTCACAACTAGTTGGCTATCAAGTTTTTAAAAACCAGTTCAAGAAATCATTTCAATCCCAAGGGTTTCTGATTTTGTAACACTGATTGTTTTAGATACCTAATGTTTTGTTTCTTTCCTTTTTTCCATTTAAATAAAAATGATGACATTATTTTGCCGTTCTGCCCAATTACTGAAGTCCAAGATCATCTCATCAGGTTCTTTCTGTTACAGAGCAGAAATCTCTCTGCAGGATCAGTAAATAAATCCCGCACACTGCATCCCATGAAACCAAATCCCCACGATGAAAGACAATCAGTGCGTTACGAGTGCATGCACCTCTGAGCACCCATGTTACCCCCCCATCTACAAGGGGGAAATAAACCAGAGGCTAACAGAAAAGTGAATTTGCAGGATTCTTTACTTTTCCTGAAGATTTAAGATCACACCATGACACCCCCATGAGTTACACCATCCTATCACCAGCCAAGCAAAGGTTAAATCATTACTTAGAGTTCACTAAGCTTAAAGTAAGTTCATAATTATTTTTACTTATGTTAGCAACAGCCATCTTTACAACCTTCTCTGTGTATCTGTGATGCTCTGCCCCTCACTGCCTTAGTTCAGGACTCTCAAGAAGTAAGTTAAAGTAAAACAAAAAGTTAAAAGTAAAACAAAAAACAAACCTTTTTTTGGAGAAGCAAACGGGTGTGAAGGCACACAACACGATTCAGTCAACGACCAGGAACCTGTCATCGGGAGAACGGGGAAAGAGGTCTCTGCGCTCTAGACTGTAATATGCAGCAAGATATACTGGCTAAAATACCACGTGTTTGAAAGGAAAACTGCTCAAACCTACTTTGCAAGTTCTCCAGACACATGGGTGAAGACCATTTATTACCTCGAGTTAGCTGTGAAAGATTAGAATTTAATACAAGATCCATTCAACCCAGGAGTCAGTCCTCTGAAGAGTTTCCTAACACCCTCAATGAAGGAAGCCAGCAAATTTTGCATTGTGCCTCAGGGCTGATAAGCTCATCCTTAGAAGGGAAAGTTCTTAAATTAAAGCGTCTTGGCTAAGAACTCTGATGAATGCAAAAGGGTGAGGACACAAGGAAAAACACCCACCATGTCCATGGATGCCCCATGCACATCCCCTCAAGCTGCTAAGGCCTGAACTCTAGTCTCGATACCAGGCTTTACATTCACCACATTGTTCCTGAAAGTGAACAAATGTTACTAATGAACCCTGACAGTGGGTGTCTCTGATCCTGAAGACCCAAACCTGGTAGGCAGCCAGCAGTAGCCTCCAAGACATCTTCAAAATTAGTCCTGCCAGAAGAACACGTTACACAGCTATCGCAGATAAATGACATCCTGTCCTCTGCCAAAGCAGAGGTGGATAAACTCCTCAGGCCACCAACACTGTATGTTTTAATCAAATGTCCAAAGAGTTGATTTCTTGATATGCAAATTATGCATTAAATTACTTCAGCTTCTTTCCATGCCTTATGGACTGTAAAGAGGCAAGTGCAGTCAGTCTAGTATTCCTGTGCCTCACTCAGGAAAATCCTAGGATGAGCAGCTGCCTAACTCTCTATTTTTCTCCAAGAGGGAAGAGCAAAATGACTGAAGCACGTTTGTATCCCTCACAATGTTCTCCAGCAAGTCAACAAAATCCAATATCACAATAACAAAATAAAAAACACCCCACAAAAAAACCCAAACAGAAAACCAAAAAAACCCTCACCAAATCCCAAACCCCTCTATCACACAGTTACAGTAGACTGAAAATAAGACCCCAAATAACCAGGTAGGGCACTGTCCCTTATTGGGAAGGA
The DNA here is from genome assembly GCA_009819775.1 of Phoenicopterus ruber ruber. Lineage (NCBI taxonomy): Eukaryota > Metazoa > Chordata > Aves > Phoenicopteriformes > Phoenicopteridae > Phoenicopterus > Phoenicopterus ruber. The sequence continues at coordinate 10,591,677 of CM020219.1, forward strand.
CTAGAAGCAAGCAATGACAACAAAACAGTTCAATTTCCATGCCATGCCAAACCCCGTGGCTGCACATGTGAGACCTTGACTGTAGGAGCTTCTCAAAAAACTGTACACAAAACAGCAAGTTGGAGGTGTAATAGGTAAAACTCTTCGTATTACAAGGAGTTTTTTTCCAACAAGGACCAAGCAAATACTCTTTTAAGGAAAAACAAGGTATTGCTCTCTTTTAAGAAGGACCTCAAGCACAAGTAGGTCTGGTAAACTTCAATATGACTTCCTCAGTTAAAACTGCAGTTCAAAATGATAGCTTTTCCAGAGGCATGCAAGGCAGTGAGAATGCAGGAATCAGTGGTCTCCTCCTAGCTGTTCAGTGCAGGGCCCAAGAGAGACATCCAAGCAAGCCCAAATCTTGCAAAATATATGAGAATCATGTGACTCCCACGAGCTACACTAAGAACTGGGCCCCAAACTACACTTCAGACCTTTGAAAATCCCCAAATAATTCCTCAGTGACACACTTAACAGGACACAGGTCCACGAAAATTGAATTTTTTGAACAGAACAGGATTTCAGAGAGGCTTTAGTATAACAGAAGAAACCTTCTTCTACAAGCACAAAATTTCCTCCATTGGTGATCATGTATATCTCAACTCTATCACCAGTCTCCATGTTAAAACATCTGGTCCTTTGACCAAGTGGCTCTGGTCATTACAGCCATCAGGATGATCACACTTAGCCTCTTCTGGACTACAGCTAAAAAGAAAAGTTATTCCTTCAGCTAGGAGAAGCCAAGAGAAGAAAAGCCACTGAAATACCTATGTTTACCAGCCTGCTTGACCACACGGAAATTATTTTAGACATTTAAAAATCAAAATCCTTTTTTCAATCACTGTTACTGCTGAGCTGGCATTATAGATGTAGAGGAACCAGATTAGAGTGTCCCGAGGCCAGCATCACACATGACTTCAGGGCCAGGTGAAGAGCCTGCTCACCAGATTCAAAACCACTAACAGTCACTAAAGAAATAGTCTTCATCTTGCAAATTTGGAGCAGAGATAATTAAGTCCAGTTCTCCTTGACAGGAGAAGGGGTTTCCCCCTTTATTATGCTGCATTTGCATGGCCAACAGAGAACTATGTCCACATGACAAGACATTCGCTCACCTTTAAGCGTCCTCACATGAACCGGCAGGTCACTCTTCGTACTGTACACATCGTCTCCTGGAGACTGCCGTCTCATCAAGCTTGGGTCATTCTGGACAAGCCAGTCAGCCACTTTGCTCTCTGCTGACATCACTTCTGTATGAGCTGGTTCCTTACTATACAGTCTTCTCTGTCTGAGTGAAAATTTAGTTACGTGGTCTTTTATCTTTATTTTACCGGGGGTACCATCATCAAATTCAATGGTGAAAGAGGCATGACTCTGTACAACGGGGGCTACTACAGCATCAACATCCTTTGTTGGGATCTCATGGACTTGTGTTTCTGGAGATTTTGATGGCTGCTGAAATTCTTTAGTTGGAATCTCAAAGTAACTTGGCTCTCTCCGGAAGGCAAACACAGACTGTTCTTGGGCATCTCTATAAGCAGAAATATTACCATTCAGTTCCTCTTCATGTTGGGTTATCTCTTTTGATCTTTCTACAAAAGAGGAAAAAAAAAAGGCAAGAAAACCATAAATTCACAAACATTAGCTGAAATGGATTAAACAAAAAAAACAAGTTCTGGTTTAGACACCTTTGTACTGTGGCCTCATCATTGAAATCTGTGCTTACTGCACTGCTGCAGCCTAACCAACATTTGTTATGTTCACTTTGTCCTTTCTTCCATTGCTCCCCAAAGAGAGAGCTGAGCACGCACACACACGCGCACAGTTGCATGTTTTGACAGAATCTATGTGGTTGGTGGCATTTTAAGGATTCTGTATGTCTGGGCTGATGTTGAAGGAAGGAAGATCCTTTTTCACTTTGCTAAATTCACTTACATGCACACCTACTCAACATTCCACAGTTCAAAGGAAAAGCTTGAGTGTGCAAAGCTAATCACAGGCATGGTTTTGCTGAATCAACACCTAATCCTTTAACATCACCAGGGATAAAACCACATTTTTTCAGTAGTACCCAAACTTCTTGGCTAGAGGGTCACTTACTTATTTTAACCTCGAGAGAGCTGCTAATCACAACTCCTCTCTTCTAGAGAGCAGATAAACATCGAAATAAAACACTTCTTTGTGCAGTAAAGCATATGCTTGATAGACACATCAGATTTACTGCACAAGTGAAAAAAGATGCATCTTCCACGCATACAGATTCACAACAAAAGGAGTGGTAAGACTAAATGGTTTCCAAGGATGATGAGGCGAGAAACGGATTGCTTCCACATTAATCACATCTGCTCTTAAAATGCGTCTTAGATAGGAAACTCCTGGGAGACACAATAGACGGTTTATTCAGGTGGGCTGCATACAATCACAGATACAGCACTGCTGTATAACTAGGTGTCAAATAAGCTTAGCAAGGCCTTTCTCGTCCATACTGAATTATTCCACAACTGCTGTTTCTAACATTCAAATATTTTAGAGGAAACATTTAATTTTCCCTTATTTTGGTTTCAGCAGCAGCAATCTACACATAGGAATGTGCAAGTACAAGCACAAAAAAGTGGTAATTAAAGCCTTAAAGCAGGATGGCTTCACACAGTAAAGATCAAAAGTGTGCAGAAATTTTGTTCCCCCCATCTTCTCCCACCCCAAATCACCTCCATTACCTGAGTAATGTTCTTCTTGCCTTCTGTCCTCCTTGTTATTTGCATCATCTTCCCCCCACCAGGAGGGCTGCCCATAAAGAGGGGTGCGGTAAGTATTGGTTTCTAGGAAGAGGATAAGCAAACACTTTGACACAGAAAATATCAATTTACCAGGTTCACAGAAGTCAACTACATGTCAAAAAGGGAAAAACAGCAGGGTCAGATGAGATCATGTACCTGTAACATTGCAGTTACAACAGCAGCAAATTATACATAATAATGAGTATGTTCAGCCTTTTCTCTTTTTTCCCCCTTTTTTCTTTTTTACATTCTGCTGCAAGATGCTGACTCCACCTCCCTTCGTTGTCTTTCACAGCTGTGTTTCCCAAATACTGGCTTTTCTCCCTCTCTAGCCTCATTATTCACAGGAAGTGGAAGATTTTTGGCAGGACAGACTGCAAAACACCAACCACAAAATTGTCTGCAACTCACCTGCAAATCAGGTGAAAATCAGACTTTTTTCCTGATCTTAATTGGGAAGACTTTAGCTCTGCCCTTTCTTGCCCCACCACGTCCTTGGATGTGTGAGGCTAGGGATTTTTTCCAACTATTCACCACTCCCACTCTAAGTGACACACATCCCACAACAGGAAATTCTTGAAGCGTTACAAATTTAGGGAAAATGGTAAAACCATCTCTTTACACATACATAAAGAAGTAAACTCTTGCTCTCTAAAGCTTACAGTAAACCAAGTGGATTCCAGAGTCACTGCAGGACAGAGGTTTTTCCTCATGGAGAAGCTTCCCCTAGAGGAGCCAGACTTCTATCCTATTCTCTGCTCAGTGAGCACTCACTGGAAGATCAAGGCGTCGCTGCAACAACTGGTACCCAAAGAAGCTGATCCACTGCTTCTTGTTTTGTCTCCCACAATACAAGATTGTGTTTTGGCAGTGCCTTGGGCTGCTGCTGTTTATGCAACAAGTAAAAAGAATACACCTCAATTTACCTGTGGTATAGTTATTATGTTTTTATAATAGTTTAAGAGAAGCAAATAAAGTAGCTTTTGTTCTTTCATCTAGAGGTGATAGAGACACAAGAAAAGGTCAGGGGCTGAGGTTAAGCTCCAGCTTTGTTAGCTGATTCTGCCTCTACCCGTAACAGCCATCAGCACACGCTTTACCGGCCACGTCTTAAACCCTGGCTCCAGCTACAGAGCCACAGCCGGGCTTCTACTGCCAGCTGCTGCTTGGCTTGTGGTTTTAAAACCACACGCTGCTCTGTGTAAAGCAGCCCTCAAACAGCCCTGCAATTCTGCATTCCCTGCTTTAATAGGGACATGACAGAAAGTAGTCATTAAGCATAAGGGAAGTCAGGAGAGGAAGGGGAATTAAATAAGTCAAAGAAAAAAAGAAGCCCGATCTTATGCTGCTGTTTCTAAAACTACACAGACCCAACGGCCACTACTTCAGATGTTTTTTTTCTAGAATAATTCCAGAGATATATAAGCTTATACATTGACAGTCCACAGGCAAAAATTTTGCTTTACAGATGCAGCCCACAGGCCCTTTTCAAGAGATCTTCTTCATGTTTCAAAATTAACCACGCTGCCTCCCTTCACACCGGGCATCAAAAGAGGCTGAAAGTATTACTCTCCTTTCTGCCTAGAGTGTGTGGAAGATAAACTGTGTTCCCATTATGTAGGCGGCCTTTGAAAGTTCAAAGGAGGAAGCATTTCTCACCATGAATAAATTGGAATTGCCAAGCAATACGTTTCATAACTGAGGATGGGTAAATCACTCAAGGGAGAGGGGAAGGAAAAAAAAAAAAAAAAAAAGAAAAAATCCTATTCACAAGGTTGTCAATGAACAGAGAGAGGAACCCTAATGGAGGGTTTGGTCTCTGCTAGGCTAAGATCTTCCATCACACAGCCTAGGAGAAACCTACCACCCTCTCTTCATGCCATGACTTGCCCACTAGACCCCCACCCCAGCCACACAGGATCTGCTCTACCATCAGGCACTTCTTTTGGGCACACACTGCAATGGATTATCACCCTCTGAATTGCAGTATTGATTTTAGGGTCAATAGCCAAGTGGCAGTCAGGGCCAGGAGAAGGAGAACACCACTTTGGGATGATGGATAAATCTCTTGGCAACAGCCAGCTATGTCTGGGGTAACTCATGCCTAAAGGTGAATGGGGCACAGTGAAGGGCTCAACCCTGAAGAAACACATGAGATTTTGGATACTTGCCTCAGATTAATATGATCAATTCTGAAAGCTCATCAGTGGTTTATTTTAAGTTGCTGGCAGAACAAATCCTGAGCATACTACCCTACAGCTGAAATGCAAAGACCATCTCGCACTCAACTCTTGCACAAGCAGCATCTTTCCCAAGCATAGGTGCTGTTACCACTTGCACCTTGCAAGGAGTTGCCTCGTTACAGGTCATCTCTCCAGCACATCCCAGCCCCTCACAGGACCCCAAAGGCCCCCTAGTCTAGGAGCTTCCAGTTACCTGTTCCAAGAAAACTTTGTTTCCAAAGGGGCAGAAGTGAGCTGAGAGAGCTCACATCCATCGTGCAGGACAGACTTCCTCCCAGAAGCTGCTCCAACCTCAAGATCTGTGTCTCACCTGTGTACTGGACATAGGAGCTACTGCCTTTGTGCCTCAGCAAGTTTTCTACTACAGGGAAAAGGCAGCTAGGGGAGCAAGTCAACCTTGGTCAGACTTTTCTGTTGATAGGGAACTTTGGGATTGCAAGGAAAGCTGAAGGAAAAAAAGAGTATTTATAAAGAATAATGAGCCAGCTCCTCTGCCTTCTCAAATTTCCACCTCCACCCTAAAAAGCCCCAGTGGGTGCTTGGAAATTCCCCAAATTCCCCCTCTGACAAAATCTAGCACAAAGCCAAAACCCCAGGGCACGTCAAGGAGCACCTACAGAGAGCGCATCAGGTTGGCCAGAGTGCACAGACCTGGGACCACCAGGGGGGAAGCCCCTCCATTGCACTCTGTTGCACATGGCGGCAGAAGGTCCCTCCTGCCCCCTGGGGCATGACACAGAGCTCAAGTGGCCCCACCTGCAACACTCTGTTACAGCGTGTTAGCACATCTGCTCACTTCTGTGGGTTGTTTTTCATTCCTTCCCTCTTCCCAGCCTCCACAATAAACTGGAACTTCATATTAAAGACTGCAAAAAGCACAGATGGAAAGCCAAGGAGTCAGTATCTTGCTATTTGGGGACAGTTTCAATATTTTAAGAGCAATTAATGTTTCCACTGAGCCTTCATATTAATTTGCATTTTGAACAACATTATCAAGTGACACAGATGCCCTCAACTCATAGCTACTGCTGAAAGTGGGCAGATCCTCAGCCAGAGTAAAATTTCCCTGACTTCAGAAGAGCTACAGGAATTTGCTGCCCTGCTCATGTCAGAAGCTTCTGCCCCTTCTAATTTGCAAGCACAACTGACCTGATGCCTCTCCTCACATCAGCTCTATCACAGTATTATATACAAGGGCGGGGGGGGGGGGGGGGAAGCACGATAGGAAGGCAGCTAAACCAGATGGCTGTGACAGAAGCAGGCCAGGAAGCAGCTACATATGCAGTTGTGCCAGGGGGCTCTGCTCTTCACCTGCTGGGATGTATTTTGGGTAGCGACCTCAACCTGGACCTGCAGCATCCAGAGCAGCACATCTGCCTGTGTCCCAAGACATACGTACCACCCGGAAGCCACCGCCTGTCTGTTATATTTTAGTGTAAGATGGAAGCTCTTGGAAGAGCAAAGAGACTCGAGGCTTGCCCGAGTCAGCAGTGAAGCGAGGAACACTAGTGAAAACTAACTGCTCAGTCATTTTAATGACATGAGACTTCCTCCAACTGATGGCAGCTCGTTACCACCTCTCTCCACTCCGTGCCAGGCTGCCCAGATGGTGCCAATTCATTTAGACATATTTCTTGGCGCATCAATCCAGGCAGACAGCCCGAAAACCATCCTTTTAGATAACTGAATTGAGGTCAGCACAAGCATTCAGCCAGATAAACACTGAGCTATCTGCGATGGTGTAACACAGGGAAGACCACTGACACGCACATGTTCTGCTCCTGGATTTCAGTCTTTGGACAGTCACTCAAAAGAAAAAATGAAGGCTATTTTAGCACACAACAAGGAAGGTCCATTTGTTTAACAAGTCTGACAACGATGTGGACAGTTAAATTCAATACAGAACTACTGATCACCTGAAGGAGAGGCACCACAAAAAGAGAAAATGAGACATGTCAATACAAAGGATGTATTTATGGAGAAGTGAATCCCACAGAACAACACAAGGGCAGGACCAAAAATACCGTCCAGGTGATGAAAGGGAAAGGAGAAAGCCTGTGTTAATGCTGCTTTCTATCAGTGAGTAGGCAGAAGAGCTTTCATGACAGCACGCAGCTCCCACTGCAAAAGGGTCTGATTTCCCTTGAAGGTGTCCCCTGTGGTCAAGACAGGACTGAGGGCTGCGCTTCACCCAGGTCCTCACAAAGCTTCAAACCATCACGAGAGAGAGACAGGCAGCAACAGCAAATTTCTTTGCTGACAGAAGCACATGCAGCTTTGAAGCTGTCTACAGCAAGTCATAACAAAAGCATGAGAAATCCAGCTTGCTTTAAGTCAAACTGTTTTTGATTCATTATTAATAACAATAATGTCCCTCTTCAGAAGATGCAGAGTAGGCTTCTTATGGCAGAGGCCTTGGGGGAAAAAAAAAATGATCTAGCTATATAATTTTAAAATTAATTCCTTACATCTCTGCTTCTTAACTCCTCTCCAAAATAGAGAATTCAGACCTAGTAGGAATAACCATAAAGCAATTCTCTGACTCTTTGCTGCAGTATGTATTTCATGCGTGCATGGCAAACCTAAGCCCCGGTCTTTTGTACCTGCTGTGAACGTACACAGATCCCAGAGGCTTTCAAATCAGGCTGATAATCACAAATTTATTTGTATCAATTACATGGTCAAACCTTTAACATGCTGCAGGTACCACCACCCTAGCTCAGATGAAAAGCAGATACACCACCACCACTCCCCTAAATTAAAGGCTAGGGTAGAGCTGTGTGTCTAAATAGCTATTACCATGATCTCATGGGGAAAGCAGCCAAAGACCATGGAAACCACTGCACAACTGGGCACAACTCCCACTGCCTCCGTCCACGCTGCCTGCTGACTGGACACCAACAAGACTTTCAAGTCGGCCACTCTGTTGAGAGGACTCCCTAATGACACGGACGCTAACCTGACGAGCAAGCCTGCTTCACAGATCCTGGGAGAAGCTCAAGTCCTGCTCCTGCAGCCAGCGATGCCCATTTCAGCTGGACACTGCAGGCAGCCTCCACCCCTGGAAACTCAGGCCTGCAGCAGTTATTCAGAGGTTAGTCATCAGATTCGGCATTATCTAATGCCATCAGCCTGTGAGGGCTTTAAAAAAATAAATAAATTAAGATCAGCCTGAGGATTAACTATCCTTGAGAACAGAAGACCACAAAGTAGCTTAACTCATCCAGTACCTCAACTCAGGTAGCAACAGATGGGGAGTGTGGCAGACTTAAAATCTGCTCAGTTCAAGGCTGTACCTGGCCTCCTGACGACTTAAGCCTTTAAACATGAGAGCTGATGGCTATTTTTAGCATTAACTAGCTGAACTGTGGGTACTTCTTATTCATATCCATATCCAACCCACAGGGCTTACCAAGCTCCTCGCCTCAAACATTTCACAAAGACTGATGATTTTCTGCTTACAGGCAACATACACCCAAAAGCTGCAAGTTCAACAGCATAAAGACTAAATGGCTGAGCTGTTTCCCATTCACTCTGCTGGATCTCTTTATCCTCAGCCCCTCACCTCCTCCCATTTCTAAGCAGCTCTAATTGTTCCCATTGTTTTGTTAAACCTCTTCCCTGAAAGCTTGCATTCCCTCTGCCTCTTTTCCACCCGGGCCCTGGGAAGCGATCCTTCTAAAGGCTTTTGTCACCCCAGACCTTGCTTTAATTAGTCAATGCAAATTCCTAAATACCTACGGGCTTAGCAAAACAGCTCTCTCCCCAAAGCCTCTTTCTGCTGCCACTAAGCAAGCCCACTCCCCGTAAGAATACTACATTCTTCTTTCCACTAATCATTTTAAATTGTTGCCACTCCTCCGAGCAACCAAGGAGAAACTGTGCATGTGTGCAGCTGAAGACAAGGTGAATTAGTCACATCACAGATGAAAAAGGGACCCACTGGTCATTCTGCTCACGTGACAGAAATGCTCTTAGGAGAGCAAGGTGCTGATTTAATGCTCAGACTCCCTCTCTTGCTTCCACAGGCTCCAGTCCAACCCAGCAAAATACTTCCAACAACAAGTCCTGAATTCCTTCATCTTTCAGTGGGGTTAGCAGCACTTCACAGATTTTTTTCGTAAGTCATTTTTTTCATCAGTTCCAGTGCATGCGACACACTTCAGCACTGGCCCCCAATAAGTACTCACAGCCCTTTTTGCCTTAGACCTATGGCCTGTACCCACTAACAATGACAGAAATGTAATGCAGGTCTGTGCACCACACACTAGAGAAATGGGTCACCTTGCTGAAGAGTCACTCAACATCCTGACTTTGAAGGTGTTCCAAATATCAACCGCTTATGTTATGTAGGTTAAAACCAACCAGTGTGTATTTTGGAAGGCGGCAAGAATAAAAATGAGAATGTTCATGCAACCAGGCAGCAGCAAACGCAAACTAGTTCCAGTTACTGGCAATGTTTTTCAAGAACCCCATGCCCCTTGAAAGGCAGCTGGAGAGCTCTCCCCCCCGTGAGGTTCACCTCTTCTCACCCTCCACAGTCTCATGGTTAATCATCACCAGCTTCATCCCTTTAACTGCACACTTGTGAGGCAAAGTCACAAACGCCACATCCACGGGGGAGGGCAACACACAGACATCGCTAAAGCAACACAAAGAAAGGTTTTGCGGCACACAAAACGGGAGTTGGGCACACGGGTGCGTGTGCATGTACTTCCGTGCACACCTGGAGGCAGCAACGAGACTAGGGAGAAAAATTACGCTGTTTTAGTCCACTATGTCAGCTTAGAGGGATTTTCATAAAGACAATACATGGGAGATTAAGGTCAGCCAACCCACTCCGATTAGTTGGAGCCTTAACGGATTTACCCAAAGTTGTACACTTTTCTAGAAAGCTGCTGTATCTATCTCTAGGTCACCTCGCCCAAGATGCTGTCTCACTCTTTTCCTTGCCCATCCCCTTCCCTCCATTCACCTCCCTGTTTCTTCCTCCAACAGACCCAGTGGGCAGTCTCTCTGCTAACCCTAAAGCTTTCCAATCGCTCTGCCATCCTGGTGCCACAAGACCACCACTGGCAGTCATCCGTCACTGGGATGCTTTAAAACCATAGTTGTTCCTCCCGTGCATCATCAAGCTCTAGAAGGCCACCAACTGATATCTGAGGAGAACTGGGGAGAGACCTGCCAGGGCAGTACATACAGGTAAAGAAATGGAGAACAGAAGGAATCTTTCAAATGGAAAATGTTTGCAGCTGGGGAACAGTGACCCTGAAGCAAATGTCTCCCCAGTTTGGCAGTCAGTTTCAATCCCACGTATTGGCACATTAGGAAGTACAGCCATTTCAGACCATACAGGGCTTTCTGAAAGAAATAGCTTGCTGCTGCTTTGCCTGCCTGCCAGCACCACGCCACAGCAGCCATACATTTTCTACTCTGAGTCAACGTCTCTATTCAAACACCAGCTCACGATTAGGAAATTAAAAATAGACCAGACAGGTGCCAAAGAACTTACCAAACCTGCTCAGCCCACAGGTTCTCCAGCACACACACGGCGACAAGGCATGTGTCAGCCATCACGCTAGCTGATTTTTTTTGGAGGCTAAATCTCCAAAAACTGAGAGTCTGGAATACTCAGAGGTTTAGAAAGGTGACCCTTCTGGAACAGCTCCTAGACGCAACCCACACCACTGTACTGTCAGAATCATGACCCAATACAGGGCTCAAGCTGCACTTTGTTCTGAATCTTGATTAACTGGTTCCCGAGCAAGTACCTGTAATTGTTTTCCTCTCTCCTTTCTCCAGCTTTGCTTGCGGGGACTCAGTGTAGACACCGTGCTCCATGGGCTGCTCCGCCCTCTTCATTGCTGTGCCTTTGTAATTCATCTGAAGTTGGCTGGTGTACTTCTCATGCTGCAGAGAGACAAGCAACAGTCGCAGGGTGCCTGCGTGATCTGTGTGCTAGCCCACGGAAAAGATAAACCACCCTTCCCCGCAAATGGATCACGCAAAGGCAAATGCTGCAGCTATGTTCTGCAACAAAAAGAAAGCACACCTGAGGAGACGCTACAGAACAGAGGAAATGCCAGCTGAGCAGCTTTCAAATACCCCATTTGGAAGACATTAAGTGACAATTCTAGTCCACGAGAAGGTCACTGTGACTTAGCTCTGCAAAACAGCTAATTAGGAAACTCTTTAAAGAATAAACTGAGAAGAATCAGAACGTAGGCCATTTTCCATTCAGGATTCAAATCCTGAAATCCCCTTTGTTCTTAAAGCAACATTATAAATTCTTTCAGGGCGCTCATCTGCATTATCTTAGTTTTTCAGCAAAGGCAATTAAAATATATTTTAATTATTTCTCTCCAAACTATCTCTCCAGCTAGGAAAGTGATTCTGCCTTAAAACAGGCTCCACATTAACATAGTAAATGAGTTATTTAAAAGTGGGTTTATTACAAGTATATTAATAAAAGGGTGTATCCATCCAGATTACCCCTGCGTAAATTCGATGAATCATTTGCCCAATTCTAGCTGTTACATTTCCGATCCTCTCCAAGTCCTAAACATGGAAGCAGGGCTAGAGGACAGTACCAGCTAGCCAAGAGGTGATGCCTGGCACTGATAGCCCAGTCCCTCAGCTGAACATGACAGCTTCCTTGCCTAGAGGGGGTTGCTTTTCTGCCTTAGATAAGAGGATGCTTGAATATTTTGTACCTGCTACTGAACTCTTTGTTTAAAAAACACCTCACTCATAATAGGACTGCTCAGTAAGTAAAAATTGGGAGCTTGAAGGCAAAAATGAGATAATATACAGGAATAAATTAAGCAAACTTTAGCCTGCTGGAGGAAGTGTGATGGAACTGGCCTAAGTCACCATGCTCAGAAAAAGGCATCTGCGCTCCACTGCTGGGAGGGAACAAGTTCTACTGCACTTCACCCACAAGTTAATGTGCTGACTGTTCTTTAATACGTTACAGCTTTAGTAACCCTTTTTGTTGGCAGTCATGAAATCATAAATAACCTCATCTACATGTTAGCACAGGGATAAGAGAGATCAGAGCTGAGATAACTGGGAAATGTTATCTCTCCTCAAAGGAAGGTTTTATTAAGTCCCAATCCAAGGAGAGCCTCACGTTGTGGAACATTTTACTGCCGTTGAGAGTATTTTAATAGTTCAGTTTGCTTGACCATTACTAGAGTACTTAAAACATTTTTTTAAAAATGTACCTGCACCCAGACACCCTTACCTTTAATGCTTCTTCTGGGACTTTGTGTTGAATTTGTTCCAGGACATACATGTTCGAATGTACAGAACTCATTAAGGAAATGGCAAAGGAATTGGATGGACAGAGAAATCTAGCATTTAGTCACAGAAAGAAAATGAGATCATAAAACCAGAGAAACTTAAAATACGCAGGGTACTAAAAGTTGCCTGTGCTGTATCCTACCACAGTCTTTGTTGTCCACGCTTTGCAAGACAGCGTGCAATCACGTCTGCTGGCCAGACCCTTGCCAACTGATGGGCAGCAGACAAGGAAAGCAGAGCAGGAGAAGCTTGGGGAGCACTAGCAGCTCCGTGCAGGACCCAGGGGAGCAACCAGTGCCCTGACTCAACTCACACCCCGCTCCTCTCCATCCAGCTGCCAGCTGCAGGCAGACCACTCTCTCCCCATGGTATCCTGGCCAAAATGCAGCAATCTCGGGCGCTCTGGACAAGGAAAAGGTAGAGTTCAGGTCCCTGCAGGGATGCCGGGGACTATGGTGCTCTCTTGCCCTGACAAGGCCTTTCAGCCACTGCAGTTTCCTCGATGAAAAGTAAATCAGGTCATGAGCTTCTGTGACCTCTTAGGAAGAGAGGCGTTCAACATGGCTGAGCCTAGGCAATAATCCTCAGCAACATTGCATTAAAAAAAAAAAAAAGAAAAAAAAAAGGAAGCATCTGGCAATGTCATCATGAACAACCCAATCAGCACAGCACAGAGCAAAGGGGAGGAAAAAGGAAAGATGGAAAATGCTAGACTAAAAATAAACCAAGTGATACTGGCATAGCAGGGAAACTCCACACAGTCTGTAAGTGAAACTGTAAATGGAAAAGAGACAAACGCTCTTATGCAACAGCACACAGCTGACTCTGAGACCTCAGGAGATGCTGCCATCCACACCAAGCTGAACGTGGTATGCACAGAAAGCACTGCTAAAGATAGTGGCACTGAAGCATCAAAGGAGAGGAAGAGATTGTAACTGCCACAGCAACTATGCTGAAGTAAAAAGATGACTCTAAAACCTACATTCTTTAAAGTTTTCCTGTGGAGGGCAATAAATTCTACAATTCGTAAATGCAATCACTCATTTCACATGAATATCCATGTAAGGGCTGCAGGACTAAACACTTCAACTCAGCTGCTCAGCGCTCAGAATTGCTTTCTATAAAAAGTTTAAACCTGTATCGTAGCCATTAAAACCTACCCACGCTCTAGGCACTGGTTTATGCCTTTGCTAGACTGGAGTTCACAGCAAATCTTCTACGAGTTTTCCCGTGCATCTAGAGACTAGAAGACACATGACCAGCTACATCAAAAAAACATTTGCAAAGTTGCAAAGTCAAGAAAAGCTAGAATTGAGGTTGCCTACAGGACTGTAACAGGCTCCGTCACGTGTGCACTAAGACACCACCTTTAATGACATGATCCCAGAAGACAGTGCTCTTTTATTGAGCAGCACTCAGCAAGGGGCTACTCAGTATTTTTTTCCCCCCATGTATGCCTGAACCCTCATCAACTGCACCCCGTTCAAATACTGATCTGAAGGCAAATAATCTGTCTCCTTTTTTTAAAAAAAAAAAGATTTAGCAGCTACCTCCCTTTAAAAAAAAAAGAAATACCACTGTGAAGCAAGGATTTGTTATTTCTAAAATGGCAAGAGACAGAGCGAGACCAAGACCAAAAGTATGATCTTACACAAGGCCTAGAAACCCCTCTTTTCCAGCAGATCCAGGACTGCGTGCACATCAGTTTAAGCATCCCTGTTGCAACAATGAGTGCTCCTGCACTGCCACTGCTTAGAGCCAAGGTACCCAGAACCCTGGAAGACCAGGGAGGCTCAGCCTCTCCTCACTGCTTCAGCTCCCTGTGCTCCAGCAAGGTTTGGAGTATTTCAAGGGCTACAGCATGGCCAAGCACAAACTGATTATCATGGGGACAACAAAAGGCACAAGAATGTGGCCTTGGGGTCAAGGATGCACAAGAGTTTTCCAGCCAAACACTTCCTCCCCCCTCAATGGTAAAATTTAGTCTCTGCCTCTATTCTCAGAAATGTCTGGACTGTTTTAACTGAAATTTCCCCACAAAACAAAAAAGAAACCTGGAGAAGACACTTGCTACTTCTAAATTCAGGCTGAGTGGGTAAAGTTTGGCAGATAGAAGCAACTGAAAAAAAAGTGAACAAAAGGATTAGATTACATGAAAAGGCAGTAATAGGAGCCTCTACTTACCACTGTTGCTCTGCAGGCTCAGAAGGGCATTCCAACATCTACGCTTATAGCCAGTCATACAGTCACATCAGGATAAAACCAAAAGTGATGAAGGCAAAGGTGTTTTAGCAGACACTAGCAGGATTTGCGACTCTTTAAACAAAGCAGTAACTGCAGCCTAGCCTCCCTTGATAGAGGTGAAATTTGCTATTGCTGAAGAGAGATTTACTCTTGCATTTTGTGGCAGAAGCAATTTGCACAGGCAAACTTCAATCAATACAGAGTCAAGGATCTGACCACAAGCCCCAAAGCTAAACGTTTAAGGCTGAAGACCTGCAAATTGCCTGAAAGCTAGCATTTGGGTGAAATGATTAACAAAAACACACAAGTCAGATGAAAAAAATAGGAAGATGTTAGTTCATACAAAGCGTATGAAATATGTTTGCCTCCCGGCTGGTACCAGCTACAGTTGCCACCCAAATAAAAAGAGAAAACGCAACCCTTCCTTAGAAAGAGACTGAAGAGGCACCTCCACAGTCACTACCTCCACAGTCACTACTGCCAGTGCAGGGCCTGATTCAAAGTCCAATGAAGGTAGTAGGCATCATGATTAACATGATCTGAATCAGGTCCATGGCAGAGAAACAAAAGCTTATGAGCCATCCAAAGGCTCCAGGAGGCAAAACAAACACCCTTACTCATTAGTCACAATTAGCACTGTTAACTCTCCATGCAGCAAACAGTACAAAACCCAATCAAAGACCATGTCCCACTCCCTCTTCAGACGAGAAGGATATCGTAGCCAAAGCGAATGACATCATTCAGTTTTAGGGTGATGTACTTCTGGTCAGGAATCCTCACGTCATTGACAAACGTCTGCAGGAAAGAAGCACAGGAATGTTTTTGGACTGAGAGTATCAAGGTGATGCATCTTAGATGGACTGGGCTCCTGGAGAGCACCCATGCCCATCTGCCAACAGCACTGCACGCATTCAGGGTGCACTAGCACAAAGTCAGCCAGGTGAGGAGCTAAGTTCTGTAGAAAAATCAACACTGGCACGTAGCTCCCATGGGCAAGTTAGAGCACCCCAATTATGCCTCAAAGCAAGGTGCTCTGAAGGCACCTTTAGGGAGATTTACTTTTCCACCAACTGCAAATAAAGTTTTAGTCCCCAACATGAAAACATAAATGAGGTGCCTGAAGTTAGGAACTTCAGGAGCTCTTGGTTCTCCTCCGCCCTTCACAACTAGCAAGAGCAGCAAACGGTGCAACTCATACTCTAGTTACTGAGCTGGGAATCAGCTTTCCGCTGGATGTCAAACACGACTGGTGTCAGCCCCAAGGCCTGATAACTTAACAAGCGAAGCCGATCACAGAGGAAGGGGGAAATTAAAATGCACAGGAAAACAAGCATTTGCAGTGGCATTACCATGATGTCCGAGGCCACATTGTTCAAGACACCATATATCAGTACAACAGGCCCCTCGTGCAAAAGATTTGCATACTCATTTTTCCTATGCTCCAGGCAGTTAATTGAGGCCCAAGTTATCCTTATAAAGGTGCAAGAAATGTACTTCATAGCTGTGAACAAACGTCTTGGATGTTTGAGATGCCTGCTTTCCGAGGGGACCCCCTAAGGAACAATTCTTGCAGAACAACGGAGGAACAAATCAAGCACTCAAGGACATCTTTCACAAATAAACCCATGTACTTTTGTAATAACCCAGGCCAAATAAAAATAAATCAGGAACTCAGTTGAAGAAGCACCAGTGTGCTGATGGGGATCAGGCACTCAGTTGCACTTGGGGCAGTCACAGACCCCAGGAGTTACCCTACCTCACAAGGTGGGATTCACCCAGCCTCACAGACCAGAAACCCGCAGCTGGGTCTTTGTAGCCTCAATACAAATGCAGCTAAGCTCTGATGAATCAAAATTATACTAGAAAATGAATTTACATGCTCTCACCACTGAGGCACAGTCTTCTCCTGCCTTCTCACCTCAGCCAAGCCAAACATGCATGATAGGACCAAGTATTAACCACAGGGGAAAAATAAATGCTAGAGCAGGAAACTAGAACCTGAGCAGACAACAGCCCCCAGCTTCCTGGCAATTTACAGAAGAGCTGGGGAACAGGCCTGTAATTTCAGAATAAAAGCAGTGAAGCTGGTTAAAAGGCACGGAATTCCTATTTGCATGATTTTTTAAATATTTTAAAAACCCACAACAGTCAGATCTAGAACAGGAATAATTATTTGCTAAATTTTCTCCAAAACAAAAGTCTGCAAGAAAACCCATTTTGACGTTGTTACCTATTCATCCATGGTTACTTCAAATAAAATAAGCCAAGGAAACTGCTTATTGCAGATAGAAATGCTACCTTCAAACCTGAAAGACCCTTAATAGAGACTGCAGAATCAGCTGAACATTATAATAAAAACAATACAAAACATTTCAACAATTAATATGAACCAGATTATCCAGCAAAACCATACAATGCATTGTTGACAAGCCATACAGTAAATACAAAATAAAAGCAAATTCTGAAAATGGAACTAAAATCAAGATCCTCAAAAGTGATTTCTTTAGTTTCGGGGGGGGGGGGGGGGGGGGGGAACTAGTTTTCATGAAAATCTTCAAATAAGGACCTATATTTCTTTCATGCAAAATAAATTCAGTTTGGCCACAATGGCCTTCTCCAACAGAAGTGTGTTTGACCAGCTGCAGAAGACAGGCATTGCTACAACTTCTTTTACTCCACTGCCCCTCTGAGCACAAGTCCATTACTAAAACGTTGTAAATTCATATGCTTTAGCATGTGAAGATAGAAGACAATTAGTGGTATAAGCCTTCGCTCTCTTGCAAGCAGAATCTTCAGCTGCTGTTTTGCCACCATGAGCTAAATACCACAAGTTTTGAACCAGGGATCCAGCTAGAGCCCAGACCAGCTACTGGAAATATTCCCATTTCAGCAGGACTCTGTGCCTTCAGCTATTAGGCTGAGAAGGATTAATACTCATTCTTGCTGTTTTCAGATGCCAGAACAGGCAGAACAGTTGAGGTCTGCTCTAGCCACTGTTTTTGTACAAGTTTCTGGGTTCGTCTTGTGGTTTTGTGGTTGTGATGGTGGAGGCCTTCTGTTTCTAAGCCCAAAACAATGACTGCAGTAAAACCCCTACTGGGAAGACAATTATGTGAATCTAGCTTAGACCTGCTCCAGCAGAGGAATAGCTCTGCTGGTATGAAGAAACAGCCAAAAGAAGAGGCATGCTATGACATTAGGACAGTTTTAACTACGATGGTGTATTTAAAAACCACAGAATTCAGGTGGGCAGACAAAGCCCTCGCCGAGCTGCCTAACACCACTGCATGCATTGGGACCGGAGCAAGGGTTAAGATTCAGGCAGGTTCAGCTCCCTGTTCTGGGCTCATATTATCCCTCGGTCTTCACACAAACCAGGCTCAAGGCAGGAAAAAGAGCAATTTTTTTATAATAAAAGAGGTGGTTTTAAATAGTTTCTCCCCAAAGAAATTAAATGTCTCATCATCCCATAAATCACTCTATGCACTGACAACTGAATTGCCAAAAGGTCACCCTGCTCATGCTGAACAGCTGCTCCAGAATCTTCACCAGTTTAACGTTAGCATCCCCAAAATGAGACTGAATTTATTTCCTCCTCTTTTGCAAGAGGCTCTACGATTTTGTGAGCCCTGAAGTGTTCTGCAAGGACACCAGAAGAAAGGCAAAAAGAAATACAATATTCACCAAAGCTTTCCTCTTCTAAGATGAGATGCCACATGACCTCCATCTCAGGCCTTGCAAATAATTATGTATGTTTAGCTTAACTCATGCCAACAGTTGCAGTGACCCAAAAGGGTCTAACAGTAGAATTAAGTAAGCACACAAGCGCTTGCAGGCTCAGCACGCCGCGTGTTCACCTCCATCAGCCATGAGGTTTACTACTTACGCCATTTAAGCTCCCGAGATCCTTCACCCAGTGCTCATCTTTCTCCTTGTCATAGTTGATTACAGCATGCTGCTTATCGACACTGCGGGACTGGCAATGAAAGCACAATGAATGTGAGACTGGTCAGGCATAAGAGACACTGTTAATCAAAGCAACATTTAGACATTAAACTAACTTGATATGGGGTAGGGAGAGAGAGAGGAAAAGCAGGAAGGATTAAATATTACACACTACTATAAATAACCAAAAGATAAACAGTAAACGCTTCCATGGTTGTTTAAATAGTTCACTGAAGACAATACATTATTTGCGGGGGGGGGGGGTGGATCACTGAAGGCTGTCAAGACTACGCCATAATTTCAATAAATTATATCAATACACACTGAAAACAAAACCAGTCAAATTGAAAGCCTGGGGGCCAGGATTTCAGCCAGTGCAAACTAGGAGAACTCCATTTTTCACCAGCTGAAGCCAGTGGCCTCATCACTAGGGACGTTCCTATTTGGGATGATTTCTTCCTATTTTTCAAAGAGAAAAAAATCATTTTCTTAAGTTACAAACCAAATTTATTCACAACAATATATACTGTTCCCAAGATTATGTCCTGGAGTAGATTTGAATGCTAGGATGTTTTCCAAGTTGGAGGGAGGTTAGCAAATTTGGGATGAGAAAGAAAGCAACTCTAGGAAAATTCAAATTTAAAGCTAGGTTTGAGAGCACTGAACTGGACAGTGATTTGGTGCCACTGGCTTTGCCACAATGCAAATGCACCTTACCTTCAAAACAGAGTATGACGCTTCAGCAGGAGTAGTGTCAGACTTCTGAGGAAGAAGTGTTAGAACAAAATCTCTGAATATTTTTGAAATATGGTGTGTCACAGCTATAAAGACACCAGACTGTCTGTACTTAGACCTACTGCCTCTCCTAACTTGAATTCTTGCTGCAGTTGACCTCAACCGGTCACTGGAACCGGTCACACCACCAGCATGCGCACGCGACACTCAGACCTCCCTGGTATCCCAGACCAGGGGAGGGCAGGGCGTGCTACCAGAGCAGGGAGATGAGCCAGGCTCTAAATCAGCTAATCCTCCTCTTCCTGGGAACTGACCAACAAGTTCTTGGTGAAAAGTCCTCCCCTTTTCCCAAGTATAAACACGCTGGTTTCCACAGCACCGCTCTCAGCAAGCCATTATCTACTTCCTTGCGACCATGCAGAGGCAAAGATTGTTTCAGGGGAATTCCTTGCTGAAAACACAGAGGCTTTTTCCAGACAAACTGCTACCATTTGTAGGAATCTCTTCTGCCCCTGACAACGTCAAGCACATTGGTAAAATGCCAACAGCTGATAAATGGCACCTCCTCCCCCTACAGAGCATATGTCACCCCAGGAGACCTGTCCTCCAGAATAACCCTGAAGTACCAATATGAAGCAAGCACATACTTGGCCAGAAGACTGCCCTTCCACCTTGCGATGTCCCTCACACCATTCACAACATGCCACTGCAAGCAGAGGCAGCGAGGAGAGGGGCAGGGGACTCCAAGCCTCCAGCTGCCTCACTAATACAGTTATCCATACGCTGCTGAATTTACAAGGTGTGAGCTCACATGAGCCCCAGCTGAAAAACGCGGCAGCACTCGATGCTTTGCTGCCCAACTGGTGCTGCTCGGACAGCAACCGCTCCCCAAAGCGACAAACAACAACTGGTGGGACAGGCAGAGACAATGCCGTCAGGGACACCCCACTCGTATCTCCTGCTATGCTCAGCCCTAAACGCGGGAAGCAACGCACAGCAATGCCCTCCCAGGCAGCGCACACGCAAACCTCTTGCCCCCGTGCAATCCCCACGCTTGACGTCTGACCCTGACCTCAAGGTAGGGCAGGTCTTAAGCGTTTGCAGTGCAAAGCTGCTGCTCCTCTCTGTTACTATTCACATTAGATGCAGCCCCTCAGTCCAATTTGCAATTGCCCAAGTGGCTGTGGCAGGTATGGGCAGTGTTAAGGTAAGGATGGTCAAGGGATACTGCCCAGGACCTGCACCTCAGCACACGGCCCTGAGGACGGGAACGTCTCCAGCCACAGCCTCACATATCACAGCAGCTGGTGCTACACGAGCTGGGGTTGTACCTGACCTGCCACACGGTCCCTCACACCCTTTGGGAGGGTGTGAGAAGACGTCCTTCCACCGCCCTGCCTGCCCAGGGTCCATCCCCACAACATCGGGCTGTGTGGGCACTGCCCCTGGGCTGGGGCTCCTAGAGGGCTCACCACACCTTACCTACAACGCAGAGGGGGAACACCGTCCCCGCTCACAGCATGAGTAGAAATCCCCTTTCCCCATCCGTGGGCATTTATATAACTACGTTTCATCCTGCTGGACTCAGACAACCACGTACAGGGGTCCTGCCTGCACAGCACGTATGCAAGGTCTCCCTTGGTCCCTCTGCTACCCAATATTGTGGACATCACTGTTCCCAAGGGGATGTGAGGGAACGTTGATTAACTGATGCAGCAGTGTTTGCTTTAGGTTTTTACAGCATGTCATAGAGACTCATTTAAAAATTAACAGATTTTAAAGGCAGAACAATCCCTCTACCCCCCTTCCAAGAGGAGAAAGTCTCCCACCCCAAAAAGCTAGCCCAGACAAAAAATTAGGGTAGATTTTATCTGGTATCTGATTTTAAATTAATCGCAGGTCATTTAAAAAAGAGGTTATTTCTGGGAACCAGCTGTCTCCCAAAAATTCTATTTGCCCTGCATCTGACCCTGATGTGAGTCAGCACAGCTTTTGGGCTGCTGTATTTTACAACAGCTGGCTACCGCCACTCAGGGGTCCCAAACCAGACGAGGGTCATCACAGGGGAGCAGAGATGTATTCCAGCAGCATGACATTCCCCTACATAAAAGCAGGAAGAGGTCACCAAAGGAATCGATTTATGCCAAAACTTCCCACCTTACAAGGAAGTTTCATCTGTATTCAAGATGGCCTTTTGCAAAAGGAGTCCAAATGATATGCAAAATCTGACCCACAGTCTTGATACAACCTCCCAGCATCTCTTTAAAGAGCACACCAAGAACACAGCAAACTGTTACACAGATTGCACTTCTGTGAAATTTCGTGCTTTTGTAGAGAAGAGAGGAATTTTCTTAGTTTTGTTTATGTTAAACCAGCAAACATCACAGGAACTGGCAGCAGGAGTTCCTAAGGGCCTGTCTCCAAGGAAACTCAACTTAAAATAACTAAAATCACACCTTATTTATTTTGATGCAGACTTGCCAAAGGTCACTCTTACTTGAGAACCGAAGTGTGGTTTACTTCAACATCAGTCACATTTAACATAAACTGCTCTTATGTGCAGTGACAGCAGCAACCCAGCAGCTGATCATGCTTTTGTTCTGAAAGAGGAGCAGACTGCCTCAATCCCACTTCCAAAGAAAAGACTGGTTACCGGTTTCCAGACTGGTAACAGCGAAGAGCCCAATAACAGTCCTGCAGAAGTCACTTCAGCCCAGCAGGCCAGTGGTTTCTAATGCATGACCTACTGAATCACAGAAAGTGATTTAAGCAGCCTGAGTCGACACACATTACAGAGCAGCCCACAGGTGCAGAGCTCCCAACCGTCTGCAACTCCACTGGAAAGATTTTAGGCATCTATAAATTGAAAAGCTGCAATTAAGTTGACTGAATCACAAATATAAGACGACTCCCTAGCTTAAATGCATACTTGCACCAAATACCGAGCCTCGCTTATGATCAGTCACAACCTCCACAACAAAAGGCAAGACTGATCCATCTGTCAAGAGGGAACACAGGTGTCCAAGCGGAAAAAAAATAGGAATTTCCAATAAAGTGTTAAAAAAACCTGAAGTGCCTATATCCAGATGTCAAAAGCAGAAAATAACCAGCACACCCTAGCAGTTAATGTTTCACCAGAAAAGCACTTGCGATGGGGTGAGCAGCACTCCCAAGCTATGGCAAGGATCACTGAGATTCTGCTTGGATCCAAACAACAAAACCAGAGCTGGAGCACCTCAGATGAGATCGAGAAGGGAAAAAGATGGCAAGGAAGGGAGGTGTCCTCCTAAACACTAGTGATCTGCAGGCAAGAAATAAGACTACACTGCGAGAGGCTGCAGATGAAGGAAGAACACAGTGTTCTCACCATGCCCCAACACTGGATCTGTCATCAAATGAAAACAACTCTCGGGAGAACACAATATGTGCTTTTCTGATTAACAACATTTACACTTCTCTGAAGGGAAAGCATGGACACTGATTTGTTACTACACTAAGCTCATCCAGGGCTTGCATTTCCAGACATTCAAATCACTTCCTAATATAAGGCTGTCCTGCTTCTCCATCATACTATCTACAATGCATCACGTTTTAAATACCTAGCAGACAATGCACATGCAGGATATATCTGAAGACAGAGGTATCTTATAGCTCTTCTTTCTTCCAAGATCGTATTAAGGAGATAGTCCAGATCACAGATAGGAATGGCACCTCTGGATCTTCCAGTCCCATACGGGTACCAACATCTTAGATCACCAGTCTCCAATCAGTCATGCAATGAGGCAGCTCGCTTGTGATTCTCAAAACTGCATGCATCAGACCAGCAAAAGCCCCTGTTTAGCATGGGAGCAGCAAAAGCAACTTCAGAAGTGCACAGAAGTTTCCACGGAGGTACATATCACACTGGCTACGTGTGCTGCAGATACCCTACAGCTTTGTGTTTGGTGAAGGGTCTGGTACGTAGAACAGGGCACTCAGGATGAAACCACAAGCTGCAGAGATGCCAAGCAAAACCAACAAGGAAACAAGACCTGCTTAGGAAGACAGGAGGAGAAATACAGCCAGACAGCCTGCGTTTCCCCACAGGGCCAGGGAGCAGACGCAGCTCAGCTGTCTACGTAGATACAGATGCTGCTTTTTCCCCAGGAGAATTACCATGGGCAAAAACCTACTGCTCAGGGTTGAGATTTGAACCTCAGCCCTGCCAGTGCCGCGAGGCATCGTGGTATTGGAGATAAAACAAACAAACGAGAGCAGTTTCCCTATTCCTCACTGCAGTCTGTTGTGCACGTCTGGCACAAGATAACTGCAGCATTCTGGTGGCAGCACGCAATAAACATTTGCTTGAATACTTTCCATAGTGAACAGGTTACATTTCTGCCAGTACCGTGCTCTGCACAAGTGCCCCAGTAAGGAAATACAAACCTCTCCCAGTGTCCCACTTTAGAAGGGAGACAGACAAAGCCAAATTTAAAAATAAATAAATAAATAGATTGCATTCTGGCCTGAAATATGATTTTTGCTCCTCAAAAGTAAAACCCTGGATAACATTTAATGATGGATATGAACACTGGGTCTCTCTCTTTCACCACGATGCATTTCACAGAGTTGTGTATATTGGCCACTTCAGTACTTTTCCAGAATGTTAGTGTATGGTCCCTCCTGCCCCAGACTAGTTGCAAGTGAGACACCCCGACAAGAGGCAGCCTGATTGCTCCCAGGGGCATGAGCTGCTGGTTTCTAAATGACTGCCTGAGCAGACAAATGCCTCTTCAGCAAGGGTAGCCACCGCATCCTGATACTGGACTCACATTATAGCTCCCAAGCTGCAGAGGCTCCTGCCTTCAGCTTTGCTGCAGTCAAGATCACGGGCTTAGTGGATCTGTGGCAGGACCAGGGCCTGAGTATTCATGCAAAAAATAAGGCACTGAACAAAAGAGGGAAATCCCCCAGGAAAATGAAACTGTAATCCCCACAGCTTGGCAAGGGGATTTGGAGGCTGGCATAGTTCCCATAAACACTTAACCCGTTATTTTGGGGTAGAATGGGTTTTTGCTTGGTGGTTCCCCTTTCCCAAAGTGGAGCACCAGTTCAAGTGCCCCAGGGTCAGATCCTGACTGCAGGCAGGGACCATGCCGCCCACAGATGCACTGGCTTTCCCTTCCTTTTACATAGCCACCCAGGAGGCATAGAAAAGCATCATATTAGGTGGGACAGAAGCCTGAATTTCTATAGCGCAGTCAAGCTGCACGCCAGTGCCTGGATCAGGATCTCAGACATGGAAGGGGTCTCCTTTTTCCCTGCCCGCTCCAGAGAGGGACAAACTCTTCCTCCGCAGGCCAGGCTTCCAGCACTTTGTCAGCCCTGTGCAGCCCTCTCACCCCTAATAACCACCTGCCTGCAGTGCCACCATCACCTCTCTCCCCACCCCGCCTCCAGCAATGAACTCCCCTCCCAGGTTTGCCAGTCCTGCCATGCCTCCAGCCTCCTCAACCCACATTTCATCAGACATCGTAATCCTCCCGTCAACTGCACATTCACAGAAAACAATGGGAGAGGCAAGAGCCAAAAAACAACTCCAGGCCTGGAAATACAGGATGTGCATCCTTCCTCCAACAGCTGCTGCCCATGCACCTAGAAGCACTACCTGTGAAAAAGCAGAGCCTTCCCAAGGCTAGATCCTCTCCCTTCTGCCTGTAAGACACCTACTTCCCTTGTGACACCTAATGAATGACTCTTGGGATCACTGCAATTCCCAACGCCCTGGGACCAACTTAGGTGCTGGTTTACACCCTCTGGATAACTGCAGCAAAACAGCATGAGCGGGGTACCGCCCTGTTCCGACTATAGCTTCCCACTCCAGCCCCATGCTTCCATGGGGAAGGAGGTCAGGACACAAAGGCACCAGAGATTCCCCATGGCTTCTACTGGCAGCTCCTAATGCAGGAAATACCCGAGTGATGGAGGGATACTACTTCTGCACCACAGTGAATTCACCTAGAAGTACCAGGAAAAAGATAATCTACCAAGTTCACACCATCTGCTTCCTCCCAGCATAATGCTACAGACAAACTACACCACACCTATTCGCACTTGTTTATGTATACACGTACTAAACTACATAGGAGAGACATTGTATTATCAAGTACGGCCCAGGGCAGGTAGGATACGTCAGGTCAATGAAACCTTAATTCAACCAGATGTCACACACACACACACACACACACACAGAGTTCACCATTGCACTGTATTATTTGCAGAGTGCGCCATGCACCCTGCGTACCAAACAGGGAACAGATCCCGTGGGGAAAAAATATCCGGTAACAACACAATAACAAGTTGCATCTTCATGCCTATGTACACAGGGACAGAAGCAGGATTACACAGGCAACCTTCACATTGGTATGTCAGAACTGCTCCGCAGTTATAAACACTTGACTTAGTAGCCATAAGAATGTTCCTTCAGTGCCTAGAACACTTGTAACTCCCTAGCTTTTTACCAAAGCAAGCTAAAAAGAGGGAAATGCCTATTCAAGCAGTATCAAGTAACCATTTAACAGATTCACCAGCAGAACGAACTTGTATGTTCAGCTCACAAGCCCCTAGCGCTTGAACTGACTAATTGATACCATAAGCAGCATGCGACGTCCCATATGGACTAGTGACAGATGCTTGGCTTGTAGCCTTCACAGCTATCTGCTGACACGAGAATAAAAGTGAGTCTTGAGCCCATCTCAGGCCTAAGGGAGATGCTGCTCAGCAGTCATGTCCTGTAATGCCCACTTTCCCCACACCGAACAGCTTCTGCCCTACATGCACCACCCTCCACTTTTCCAAGTCCTGCTGCTCCTCCTCTCACTCTGCACAAATGACAGACTCCTTCTTGTGCCTCTCTGCTCAGCCAAACCTTAATCTCCTGGTGAGGCTTTATAGATTAGAAATACAACGATTAAATGCAAAGATCTGGCCTCTGGCTTCCTGAAACACAGGTCAAAAGGTTGAGCAAGTACTCCGGAAATTATCATTATACTCTTGGCTTGCCCTCGCACTTTCCTCGACAGCAGCTTTGACCACTGTCTGAGTCAGAATACCAGGCTAGATGCACCTTGACCTAATCTAGCGCTGTTGCCCTTATATCTAAACCCCAGCCTTGTGCATCCCTGCACCTAGTTCCTCTTTGCCCAACCTGCGACAGTTCTGTCCTCCAATCCGTCCCCTCACCAACCTCACTCCCAGATGAAACATGACTTAAAACAATAGTATCAAACAAATCCCTGCTGACCACATGCAAACTCCAACTTTTTTCCAAAGGTTTGGAACTTGGTCAAATACATTTAGACTATTGACTGGGGGGGAGGATCATCTCTGACGTAGGCATTCACTCTTGAAAAGCATCACCCCCCAGCTCTACAATGCCAGAACTTCAAAGAACAGGTTAAACATACTTCTAAATAGTTTACACGAAGAAAACAGCATTTTTCTCAGAGTTGCTCACAGCGAAGACTGAAGAAGGGAGCTGATCGCGTCCAGAACACACTGCCTAAAACAGACGCCTGGAAAATAAATTCTCATCCCAAACAGTTACGAAGTTTAGCAGAGTTATAAGCAATTGAAAACAGTGTCTCCTGATAGGAAGTGTCAAGCTGTCTTAAAAGACACGCAGGACAAAGGCATAAAACAGAAAGCATTGTGCCATCTGCACCTACTCTCGCTGTAACTCACACTCATGTGTACAACCTCACCTGGCATAGGACAATATAGCGTGCCCAAACCATCACTCTAAAGAGAGGGAAATACTCAAGGGAGCACTGGTTAAACATTTTGCTTTCCCAAATTTTCCAATAAACATCTCTCGCTCAAACAAAAACAGGGAAATCATGACCCTGCTTTCCCTTCTGTTAAATATTTACATTTAGCAAAAATGCAGAAGAGGCTTTGTTTAGAGGCAGAGGGGAAGATTTTAATGGGTAAGTGAAAATTTTGAGTTCGCAAAATGTCCCCTGAGTAAACACCCATCACGTTAAGCAAATGATCAAAGCTGATAAAAATGGCAACCATATTTCCCAAGGGCGGGAATTACTTTGTTCAAGAGATGGTCAAAAAACCCTCTTATTTTCGGTTTAAAAAAAAGTAAACCTTTTCAGAGAATTACTTCCTATCACCACCAAGCTTCACAGAAAAAAACACACTAGTGCAAGTTAGTGAAGGTCTACATTTCCACACTCCTGCTGTTTGTTGACTGTTATCTGAAGGGAGACAGTGAAACTGTTGAAGAAATCAAGCACAGTTCTTCAGAAAAAGGGCAGAACTGAGCCCTTGATTCCTCTTAACAACAGTGTGCATGCCAAGCTATGCTACATGGCATTTTCACCCATGCATTAACATTCAAACTCAATGTAAATCTCGCATTTACTTGTACTAGAAGCTTTACAGTGCTGCAAAAACATTTAAAATATTTCTAATCCTCTTAGTAGTTATAGAAGATTTCAAGACAGATTATGTTTCCCCACTATCAAACCTACTTAATTTTAAGATTAAAGACTCTGGTTTTCTTCACCTCTTTGTTAACCAGAAAGCAAATCTAGTACCTGTATGAAATAAGTAAACATAGGCGAAACTAAAGCTTGATTGTTTGGTGACAAAGCCATCATTTTTTGCTGTTTAGGGATCTGATAACTTGAGACAACATGTTCCAAGAAAATATCAAAAGACAAAACACTCCTAAAACAGTAAAATGAGAAAGACAAGACTGCAAGGTCTCCAGGACAAGGCTTATCTCTGTGTCATATGTTTGCGCACTGTCTAATAGACATGGTCTCAATAAGGAACCACAAACCATATCACGATGAAAACACTAAGCAGTAACAGCCTTTGAGATGAAAAAACCCCTGACCAGGTCACCCAGTCCATTCCCCAGACACTGCCAGTCTGCTCCCAGTTGTGCACTTTAAAGAATTAAATACCAGTATCTTGAAATACATAAGCAAAATAACTGTGCAGTGAACATACAGTTTCAGGGTCAGTATCAGAGAAGTACTACAGGTGCAAACACTGTCACAACAGCTCTGTCCATCTGCTCTGATAACCACCCTGCTTCTTAAGCTTTCCCCAAGACAAATGACTGTGCCAGTCTGCACGACGATTTTGTGACATGGACAGTCACAGCAGGAAAAAAGTCTATTTTTAGATCTCAGGCTCCATCTGCTCACACACAACTTTGCTTGGATATCAAGTCTCTGTTCACAGTCTCTCTTCCGCACTGAGTCTTACTACAATCATCTCATTTGGAGCCCAAGGTAGCTCTGGAAAACATCTTTATAAGCAAATGGCTAGGAAAATAATGTGCTGTGCTGTTCAAAATAAGACCTTACAGGTGATCCTAGAAAAAGCTTTATTACTGGAGATAGTAAACTAATATGTTTATAAAGGGTCACATGTAACTCACCCCATGAACATAAGCAGCTGACTTTTACAGACAATCCAGAACCTTCATTCTGGTGAAATAATGAAAACCTCCTTTAATACCACCACCACCTATGAGCCCCCAAATACAACCACTTCACTCTCATAGGTACTGCTGGCTCCTCCAGGAATCCAAATTCATTTACCTTGTAGAAAGGAGCACAACAAATGCAGAGCACCACAAGGTTGCTAGTCCACAAGCAACACTGACAAGCCAGATCAGACTTGCAAAGAAGCATGAAATACTTCACGTGGTATGGAGTGGCTCACAATCCACATTGTCCAGTTAACCCCATAAATAACCAGAGAAACAAGCAGTGCATTTTAAGCATGACTGATACTTGGGTACTTTTTAGGGTGCACAACTTGAGACACGTGATTCTCAGAGTGCTGAACCCTAACAGTAAAAAAAAAAAAACAAACCAAAAAACACAACAAAAAACCACTCAAGTACCTTCAAAAGGTATTAAGATGGACACCCTAAAACTCAGGCTGGTTTTGGAAACCAAGGCCGCTGCATATATTTCCTCCCTTCAAGTCACAAGAGAACAGAGCAATCAGGTTTCTGAGCAGTCAAATGCAGACTTACAGAAAATATCAGGACATTTTTAATGTCTCACCTTTACATGCCTCACCAGTCAGGCACGTAGAAACATGAAATAAAAGATAGTGTGATTCATGGAAAAACCCAAACAAACGATCTGCTGTCGAACAGGAGCATGCTTCAGACTCTACCACTGCAGCACAGCCATGCCATTCACTGCCAGCTAGCAGAGCAGTACAAACACTGCAAGCTCTCC
The DNA here is from genome assembly GCA_009819775.1 of Phoenicopterus ruber ruber. Classification (NCBI taxonomy): domain Eukaryota; kingdom Metazoa; phylum Chordata; class Aves; order Phoenicopteriformes; family Phoenicopteridae; genus Phoenicopterus; species Phoenicopterus ruber. Next base: position 10,621,230 of record CM020219.1, read on the forward strand.
TTTTGCGGACACTAACATTTTATTACAGCTAGACAACACCTTGCCTTCCAAGTACACCTCGTACGAGAACTTCTGCCCCCCTAAACAGACCTCCCACCAACATGTCATACAAAATCCCTGCAGTAACTACAAACACAGCCTGCCTCGTAGAACATCACTAAAGCATTTAGGACATACCTGTGCCCAGGTTACCAGTGAAAACTACAGGGGAGGAAGTCCCTGTTGGGCAGTTTCCCAATTTTGCCACCAACAGGCACATTCACCACCTTTGTAAAGGGGCAAAAGGGGGACAGGTGGGTGCAATCAATCATTTTTTTTTGCATTTAAGTACTCATGGCATGGGTCTAGCGGAAACATGAATTTAATTCTGAGCTTCTACAAATTCCTGAGCTAAACTGCTCCTGTCAAAAGCTCTTTGCAAGATTCCAGCTTCATTTGTTTGGAGTGACATCCATTCCATTATGCTGTCAAACATCAGACCACAGTCAACACTTCAGACACATTGGATTAGGTCCAGCAGAGACACACGCTGGTATGGGAAGCACTAACAGAAGCTGCAAGTTTGCCCGAGTAACACAATTACTTTGGGAAGAGGTCACCACCTTATCCACCCCACCAAAACAGCTAGAGTTTCTCTGCTAAACATCAGTATTTCCTACCATAACAAAAAACCTAAGTGAGGATACAAGCACTGACAATTTCATCAAACTTAAAGTGAAAAATAGACAAACAAAAAACCCTGCCCCATTCAAATCACATGTACTAGTAAACAGTGCACATATTAAAAGCTACAAAAACCAGCAGTATAATCACAAATCAGGACAGAATGGTATGTCTTTGCTTACTACTTCTAGTAGCATCAACATAGTTAATCTATTTGCTAATCTCCCATCACTTCAGCTCCTATCCATCTGATGACATGGCAATTTGAAAGAAACCTCACTTGCACTTTCAGAAACACATGAAGTCTTCATGGGAACCACAAACTCAACATAAAAGGAACTTCCTTTTTTTAAGAGATGTCATTTGAAGAAAGAATGCGACATCTCTACAGATCCCCAGCATTACATTCACATCTACTGCATCTTCAGAAGAAATAACAAAAAAAAGCCATGTTACCTGGAGCATCAGTTCACAGTCATCTCTGCCAACAAATATCATCTCCCGAGGGAGCCGATGGCGAATGCCAGTGCTGCTCACCAAGAACCACGAAGTCACGCTCATTTTGGCGCTTGGTACTTAATCTTTATACATCCTAAACACAAAAAAAACATGACACACAGTGAGCTATTAATGAAGCGTGGAAGTACACCAGTGCATAGCTGCAGTTCCCAAATTTCCCTCTGCCATAGGACCCAGCACTGCCTCTTGCACTTTGTGTTCATGTCTTAAATTTCTCGTGTCAACAAGCAGTTGTGAGGTGTGTGCCAGGATCTGCTGCCCATGTGCCATGTGTAGGAGCTCTGTAGCCCTGGAAGTATTCCCACAGCAAAATAAGACTACAGGTCTGAAGAAAGGATTGTTTAAAAAATGAAGCATGCAGCCAAATCCAATCAATGAAATGATGAAATATGGTGTGGGAAGAAAAAAAAAAAAAAAAAAGACAGACATCTTTTCCAGAACATTTCCTCATCACTAGCGCTGTGCACGAATCACAGCCTGAGCTTCCCCATCATCAAAGATCTGGACCAGCACATCAGTAAGCTGACATAACGTGGCTCTTATAACCTTCCACCGTACACTCCCAGGAGCGGTTACACCGGCGCTGGGAGGAGAACAGCCTCCCTATTGCTCATCCCACTTCCACAATCATCTAAGTTGGGAGCCCACAATTCCTTCCTTCCTCCCTCACTGCACGAGCTGGTCCAAAACCCACACCTGGCTGCTACCCCAGGACAGGAAACACAGGCTGCAGCTCCCACCGGAGGGCTTTGGTGTACACCGCCCCTCTTTCCCCCGCAACAGGCAGAAGAGCAGGCGGCTGTAACCTGCGAGGGCAGCCGCGGCGTGCAGCGCTTATCGGCAACTCTCCCAGCCACACCTGTTTGTTGTCGCTGCTACAGCCCGGCTGCAGGCAGCCTGTTCCTGCGGCCTCTCCTCCTCCCCCCTCGCCCACAATATCGCATTTTCCTCTCCCTGGCTGAAGGAAAAGAAGAGTGGCACACATCAGGCTCTCGCCTTCCCCTCACCCGCCTCCCGGGATCGAGGTTGCATTCCTAAATGCACCGAGGGAAGGAGATCTCCATTTTATCTGGGCTGTGCTGCCCTCCCGGCCTCACCGCCGGCCTCCCCTGCCCCAGCGGCCCCAGGGAAGCGCAGGTGACACCGGCGGGGAGGATGAACGACCTTCCCGGCAAGGCGCAGGCCTGGGGGGGAACAAGGAGAGACCGCACGCCCCGCCACCCTCTCTGTCGCTGCGGACACGCAAAACCGCTGTGGGAACCGGCGGTACGGGCTTCCGTGCCCGTGTCACGACATGCGAGCGGCCCCGCCACACCGCGCCCGCCGCCCGGCCCTGCCGGGGAAACGCCGCCTCCCTGACAAAGCGCCCGGGGAGGGGAGCCGGGAGCCGCCGGCCGAGCCCCGCGGCCGCCTCGCACCGCCCCGAGCCGGGCTGCGGGGCGGCCGCCGGGGCCGGCCCCCTCCCCAGGGCCCCGGCCGGGCCGCACTCGCTGCTGAGGGGAAGGCGGGCAGCCCCGGCTGGAGCCGCCGAGGGGCCGCGGCGGGCCAGGTGCGGCGCGGGGTCTCCCCCCGCGGGGCAGGCCCGGCCCTTTGTCTGCCGGGGCCCGGCTCTCCCCCACAGCCCCCCCCCCCACGGCCGGTTGCGGCGGGAGCCGCCCGCCGCCCTACCTGCTGCGGCCCTCGGCGCGGTGGCAGGCCGGGCGCCGCGCCCCGCCAGCCGGCTCTGCCTGCCCCGCGGGCCGCTCCCGGCGCCCGCCCCGCCCCGCCCCCGCGCGCGGCAGGTTCCCGACGTCAGGAGGCGGCTCCAGCCGCCGGGCCCGGCCGCGGCCCGATCGCCTCCCCCGCCGCGGCCCTGCTGGGCCCAGGGGGCCGGCCCGCCCCTCTCCAACCCGGCCCCGGCCTCGGACCGTGGCCGGTGCTGGCCCTCCCGGGGCCCGGCACCTGAACGGCAGGTGTGACAGAGGCTGACGGGATTTCTGGGTGGTGGCTCCTCAGTGCGGTAACAGCCGTGCCCTGGTGCAGCATCCCTCATTTCAGGCTCTCTGAGGGGGTCGCCGAGCACCAGCGGAGCCTCGTAATACCTCTCTGACTGGGATGCAGCTGCCCCTGACCTTGGGAGGCCCAACAGGCAAGCTCGAGGTCGTGGGGCAGGAGATGCTGCCTCTGCTAGCCGCTGGAGCGAGCCCAACACCAGCCTCTTCTCCCACCCAAATGGGTCCCAACACCAGCCTCTTCACCATCACCCTCCACTGGACTTCGGGGAGTAGGTTGGCATCCATCTCCACATGCACCCCTCAGGTCCTCTTGCAGGGCAGTGCCTAAAGGCAGTTGACAGGACTGAATTAATCTTGGGGATCTGACCATAGAATAAGAGCCTGAAAGGGGTGCTGTGAAAGGACGTGCCATTTTATGGGTTCTTTTCAGTTGTGTGTAACTAGAAAATTCCTGAAGAGCAGTAAGAGCAGAGAGCAATGACCACTTTTTTTTCCCATCGGGAGGAAGTCTGAGTATCACGGTAATGGATCCAACCTTTTGCCAATGCAAAAGCTTTTTCAAGAGAGCCCCCAGCTCCTGCAGAAATCAGTGGAGCTGCAAACAGCAGCAGCTTCGCACTGGCTCTCTGACTCCAGCTGGCACAGGCTGCTAAGGAAAGACTATAGGAAGACAGCAAATTCATAGTGATGTTTCCCCAGACTCGTATTGCAGCTGGAAAGGCATCTTTGCATTTATATGCTGTATGTTTGGTTTCGAGTATCGTTTCTCAGTCACCTGCAGGAGCTTCCCTTGGTGCCTTCAGTGCTGTCGTTTAGAATTTCAGCTCGGGGTGTAACCTTAATGAAGTCTGATGGCATGGAAACCATAGGTCCGGTACGCCACTCACTGGGGCAGTCCTACAGCAGCGTCACTCCCTGGGCTTACTCCTGGCCTACAGCCTTACTGAAAGGCTGAGGAGCCAGGGAGGGCAAAGCAAGCTGCAGCAGGACCGTGAGGAGGGAAGGAAAACAGCATTTCTTCTTTTCCTTCCTCTTTCTGAAGTGCAGTAGGACTTTGTTATTATTTAATTAATAGTATTATTGCCTTCTTTAATCAACATTTGACTTCTTCCCTGGCAAATACATCATGCCCTGGGCTGATTTCAAGGTGTGGTTATCTTCAAAGGCTTCAAAGCTGGCTGAGGCTGCAGCATCTGTGTTTTATTGCTCTTGGTATCTCCTCGGAGCGGAGCACCGCGCCCTTGCAGCATGCCGTGTCCCTCAGATGCCAGGCAGGACGATGAAGTGAGCAGCCGCCACTTCCCGGGTGCTTTAAAGGCTTTTGCATTGAGCACTGCTGTAAAGTAATAGAAATCCTTTATAAATGAAAATGGACTTCCACCATATTTGCTAGTTTGTCCTGTCGTTGAGTGATGTTTTATTACTGATGTAACTGACCTATAGCTTAAGTTTTTATAAATATTATTCACTTCTTTCTGAACTACATCTGTTTACTGGAGAGGCTGCTCTATGAGCCGATCTGTAGAGCATCTCTATACTGCTGTAAGGAAGCAGGATGATTTACTTCTTTATACAAGCCTGCCATCTAGGCAAATCTTTGTTATAAGTTACTATAAAAAGGTTAGTGTTTGCTTTAGTCTCTCTTTAAGCCCGCTTTTACTGTTCATTTATACATGTGTATTTACGTGAGCAGTCAGTACTTCACTATTTATAGAAAAGAAAAATAGTTCCTGTTCCCACCATGGGTCTTCTGACCTGATTGAAGATGCAGTTTAGGCCAATACACTGGGCCTGGCTGAATGCTGCATTACAGCCTCCTTGTTTTATTCCAGGGATCTAAAGGGAATAAAAAAGCTAGTAAGTGGAGTCCTTCATTCTCTCTCTTCACCCCTTCCCAAGCAGTGTGCGAGCACTGGGGGCTGCAGAATAGCCTGGTGCTACACTGTCATCTTTAAATCCCGGGCAGAGAGTGCCTCTGTGGGAAAGGGAAGCTGTTGCACTGCCGTACTTTGATTTTTAGGTTTTTTTCCTATTGGAACAAGCCCCATTGGCAGCCACTGCAACCCGTAGGCTGCTCTAGTTTACACTGCAGGCTGACCAAACACACAACTGCCTTTGAAAATATGGTACTACAGAAGTGTCTTAAAACCATGTCTTCCCGCAGGGAGGAGGGAAGGCCTGGGAAAGACCTCAAGAAGTTGCGTGCAGCAGCAGCACAATGCAGCTCACGCTAAGTTTGCAGCAGAAGGTGCTTATCATGCAAATCTCTCTTCGTTCATCTACAGCACTGTCACCTTCAACTACAAGGGACATGCCCACGGCTGTGTTAACCTGTACAACCCAGGTGGCGGGAGGTTCGTTGTACCGTTCATTGTGCAGATGCAGAGCAAGGACCAGTCCCTGTTCCAAAGCACTCATATTCCCAGTAAACAAGGAGTCTGAAGGTGAGATAAAATGTTCAGGCGGAAGAATAACAGCAGGTCACAGGGCTATAGGAAAGCCAGATTTCTGTGTCCAGAGCTGTTGAATCAGGTCGTCTACTCTGCTGAAATACCTTTTGTCTGACACCCTGAGCCCACAGCTATCGCTGCTTGGAGCAGAACCACTTTAGATCCCTGCTTCAAAACAAAGATCCCACCATCCCCAGAGGAGCTGAACTACATCAAGCTCTTTCTGACAGGCTCTGATGTAAGGGAGATTTTTGACAGACTTCCCAAACATGAACCGTCTTGCTGCATCTTGCTGCAGAAGAGGCTTCTGTTCCAGGCTGGTCATAGCCTGATCCAGATATCCCGTGTGGCTTCCTCCCTGAAGCGCAGTTTTCCCTGTGCATGAGCTAAGGGAAAGAAATCATTTTGGTTATTGCTTAGAAATTCACATGATGGGTAGCTTATAAGTAAAGAAGTGCAAGATTACTAGGTGAACTCTGCCTGATTAACCTGTCACAGGCTGGCTGAAATCCAGTGAGTGCTGTTGCATGCACATATATTCACAGGCACGCGTGCAGCTTATGAATTCCTGGCTGCTTTGCATCAAAGAGACTGTAGAAATAGTCATCAGGCACTGCTCCTCAAGCTTATTTCATTTGCTCTTCACTAACTTACTTTGAGATGCATCAGGAGAGGTTCACAAGTAGGTCACGCAGGGTTTCGTAACCCCCTTCTTCACTCGGATGGATTCTGCTCCCCAGTGATGACTTTCTTTTCCAGAAAGCCAAAATTGCAGCCAGGCCAGTTCTTCGGGCCCCGCTGCAGGGAGCTGCGTACATTCCTGGTGTGTGCCTGCAGCGTTCTCACTTTGGATCAGGATTTCTGCGTTGATTTTTAATGCGAGCAGGAAAGATCAGTGGACTTTTGCAAGAGGACACTGCAGGTCTGAACCTGTGTCCTTTACACAGCTAATGGTGCAGTTGCCTGCCAACAGAAGTGTGGGATTGAGCCCTTTCCTACAGAGCCTGAGACCAAAGCTTTTCATCACTGGTTCTGGGTATCAACATAAACTGGATCATCATCAAATGCAAATAATCCCCCTTCTGAATATGCACTTTTCAAGTGCCATTTTGAAAATCTTTCCCCTGATTTTGTTGTTTCTTGTTGATTGATTGATTTTTAAATGACTAGGTATTTGTCAAGAGTACGGATATTTATCTTAATTTTAGTTAGGCTGGTGTAATAGTGTTGCTGAACTGAGTTTGGACCAGCAAAAGCAATCTGCCCCTCCTCTCTGTCTAAGCATCAATCTTTCACTCTGCCCAATATCTCAGCTGTGCTGGTTGCCAACATTCCCGTCTCCTGTACAGCCGGGAACAGGCCCCAATCCTGCCTAGTCAACTGGAAAACAATAAGACCATTCATGTGCATGGTTATTCACTGGCATAAATGTTTGCAGAGATACAGTCTGACTGAGACAGGCCTCTGTCGTTCGGATGGTTCTACAAGATGGCTTTTTACAATACTAGTATTTTTAACCCATTTATTAACCGGCTATAGGGACAGATTCTTAGCTGGAGCGTGGTAGCATTGCTCAAAATGGCTTCAGTTTGGCATCCTTGTTTTATACCAGCTGGAGAATTTTTCCTGTATTTTTTTTTACCCACAACACAGTCCTATGTGCCAACATGACATTTAATTTTACTACTACGGAATTTACTAAAACAAAATCCTATATGCATTAACACTCTATTTCAGAATGCACAGTATGGCCTTCTCCAGTCATCCTCTTTTATTCCCCTGCTATGCCACAAAAATTATTTTCTTTTTATTATGTAGCCAAAATTGTAGAGCTATTTTTAATTTATGACCCTCATAACTTGGGGGGGGCAGGAAGAAATATCAATGCAATAAAAGCATGGAGCTGGTGTAGTGTGAGCATTGTCAGAATGTCTCATCTAGGATTTGTGTGGTATAAAACTTTGCTGAAAGAATTAAAAACATACGCTTAACTGATCTCATTTTTGGCATTTTTAATTAGTAAAAGCTCAGCAATGATGATGTCGTGCTGTCTGATGAGATTAGGTCAGATGATACATGGTTGTATGGTGTGGCATCTTAAACAGGAATCACCTTATGGCAAGTCAGAGCCATTTCGATATCGTATGTAAAGAAATAGCTTCTCAGGGAAAGTTGATTGGTTTCATAAGAGAAGCAGCAGGGTTTTGAGGACTCCTGTGTGGGAGAATGGGAAAAACGGGCAGCTTGAGATCGTCTCTATTTCATTTTTTTTCCTCTTATTTGTTCAATTAATTTTCATGTATGTGCGTATTTCTTATGAGAAAGGTTGCAAGCCTCCTTGAACAGAAAAACGGTTTCACATGGCCTGGAGAATCCAATGCAACATGCATGGCCAGAGGGCTGTACTTTGCCCTCCAAACCATGAGCAAATTCCTTCTCCTGTTCCTCTGTGGTTGTTATTATAATGCTAAGGCAAGAGTATTTGATTGAATACCAGAGATGCAAGATTTCCTTAAGCAGTTTTGCTCCAGTAACCACCTCTTTTTCTTTTCGTTCCTTTCCTCTAGTACTCCGCTCATGCACTTGCGCATTTTCAGACCCAGCCCAAGGTTTATTTTGGGAGTACATTCACTACAGACTCTGTTCCATGCAGCTGATCCTCTGCTACCCTGTCCCAAGAGTCTGTTTCTTCAGAAGATGTTTTATAGAACTTCTCCCATTGGATCAATTTCAGGCCTTTCTAGGAAAATCCTCTTGATATTTAGTTCACTGGGGCCATTTGATTGATATTCATGAAGAGGATGAAAATCCTGGTTCAAATTTGAACATCAGTTTACACTAAAGAAAACCAAGATTGTCATTCAACAGGAGCTCACTGATTTATGAACTGCACAAAGTTGCTCCTTGCCTGAGAGACTTACTAAGACAAGACTTAGAGACTCGGCCATGGGTGAATGAGAACTCGTGAAAAAGAAGCCATTCCTGTATGTTTTGATCAAATTAATGTATTTTACTGGAAATCCAAGACTGCTGAACTTTGTTTGCTGGCCTTATAAATAAGGGAAATAAAGAAGGGAGATTTTAGGTTACAACAGACTGTTGCATCTCTAGAGGAATCATACTATTGTCTCTGTAGCCAAGTGTTTGCTCAGCTGATCGATACTAGACCATACCATTCCGGTTTAATGAAAATGTCAGTTCTGCTTGAAACTATCTATCTTCTTGGTTTCTTGCATTCTATTGCATTATAATTTTTGCCTGCAAGATTAAAAGCTTTGATGAAATATTTAACAGATACATTTTTTTAAAAAATCATAGTTCCCTTTAAATTGAAGGATATGTCTACAGTAACATCCAATGTAGAGGCACAAGCCTTACAGGAAGAGAAGATTCATAATTTGCTGGCCTGCAGGGAATAATTTACTAAATCACTTGGAGATTCACCTATTTTCTACCCTGTGAAGTTAAAACCATATTCCACTATGCTGATCTTCAGCGATGCTCTTCCTCCGCTTGAGAATGGTGGGCAAGAACGTTATGAATATGGATTAAAAGGTCAGCAGCATTGGGACGAGCCAGCCTGCTTCGATGAGGTCAACTGTGGGGGCAGCTGTAGTAATTTATAACATACAAGCCATCAGTTGGAGACTTACACGCTTGCCAGGCACTTTATAAGAACTCATCTGAGCAATATTTATTTCTTTGGGGGAAACAGTTGGATTAGCAGCACCATAGGAGAATAAAAGCCACCAGAAGGAGAGCAGCAGAGCAATATTTTCGAGATGTAGTAGCAGTGGATTCATTACATGCCGATTCTTAAAAGCTTCAGGATGCTTCAGGATAATCTTCTTTAGTCAGCAGGTGCATGAACTCCCATGTGTTCCACATTCATTAAATCATCTTAAAACCCTGCAAAATATGCCTGTTAGGTAACTGCATATACATGCTTGGGGCTGCCCTTCTCACCACAGATTTTATAAGTAGAAGCTCCATCCGTTTCAGGTAAGCAGAGCGATCCCTACTGAAACAAGCTCTCAGGTAAGCTGGGCACAGATCATAGTATCATTTCAACACTCCTGGCAAGTCTCAAGTTCCAGGGTATTTCCATGCTGGTGACATTAACTTGAAAACGAGTTGTGGGTAGGTGAGGTAATTGATTGACGAAGGCGACGTGACATCTGAAGAAGAACCAGAGGTACCACAGTGTTGGTTATCTGCCAAGCACGAAGCAACTGCGTACTTCCTACACACACAGGCTGCTTTGTTTAAATTGTCCAGAAGAGATCTGGAATACCTCTCACCTCCACTGAGTTTCACTATCTTGCAGTACTTTTTGAGATGAATAAAATTCTGGGGCCTTTCTACACCTATACCTACAAGATGGATGCCTGCTGGAAGATAACAGCACCATCTGACTGCCTTTGTTAATAATCAGCTTCAGTGTTTGGGGATGAATTGCATTTTCTGCAGGAAAAGCTTTAGCAGAAACGACTCTGAACTGATTGCATCTGGCCACTGCAGGCCGAAGGACCATGTTGTAGCTCACTGGCCAGATCTAACATCAGAGGGCGTAGGAGCAGTCAGAGGAGGGTCCAGTCATTATCTTTGGCTGATGCCTCTCCTTTCCCTGGGGCACAGCAGATTTGTGCCGGTTTCCTCTTTTTCAACAACTTGTGCTCCTCCACCGCACCAGTTCCACAGAGAAAAGGAGGCAGATAACACCAGCAAGCAGTGCCTCTAGGAAAAAACAGTGACTGCAACACCAGTCAATGCTGGTCACACCTGCCCAACAGCTGAGTACGTAGGGATGGGAATGGATTACACTACTAAATCTCACTAAGGGACTGTAGCCATCCTTTTTTTGCACTGGGACATGCAGAATAGGTTCTGCATCACATCACAGGGCAGAGCCTTCTCCACGGCACATCACCGTCTCAGTCATGTCTAGCCCCATTTTGCCTTTGCCACTAGCTGCTACAGGTCAAATTTCTTCTCTTGGGATCTTGCAGAAACATCCTAGAGCTTTCCGCTCCCTCACCATGAGTTAACTTTAAATACAGAGACATTCATTAGCACTGTATTTTATCTTAATTTCCCATTCATTCGCAAAGGTTATTTTCCCCACTCTACATTAGACATTTCTCAGTACCTGGGCCTGCATACGCGTCAGTTCAAACATATAATGGAGAACGGAGGAGCCAACACAGCAGAGAGACGCCATGAAGAGGTTCTCCAAGTGGCGTGGTTGAGACTGGATGGTCAGGAAAAAACAAGCATGAATGAAAATGCAAGGAGAGCAAGAAAACGGCTGAGGACTGTACACGTAGGTGTTGTACAAGACTGAGAGTTAGCAACAGCAGGTGGGACATGAGCGTTGTCCCACTTTGCAGCTATTTTCCCTGCTGTCATCTTTGGTACTCAAGTAGACTGCAAGCATTTTGAATCAGGGGCTGTCTTCAATACTTTTTTTGTACTACGCATTGAGCTTCTCAGCACTCCTCTAATACAAACAATCGTTCAACAGAAGCTAATGTATAGCTGGCAAGGGTGAAAATCAGATCCGTTTGAGACCCTAGGTAAACCGGAGATAATGTCTTATAGGAATTTAACTATGAAGACAATAAAGTGAGGAGGGGAGAGAGATGGTGATATAGTTAAAGTTGATGACGTGGTCTGTAATTTCTTTCTTTGATGGACTGGTAATAGCTGAGCAGAAAAAAAGAAACAGAGCAACATCTTTTACTCAAATGATCACATTTATAATAAGTCATCTTATTAACACAAGGAGAAGATGAATAGGAAATTCTCCCGTGTGTAGTTCAACCGGTCCTATGATCTGTTGTTCAGCCGTAAGCTGATTGCTTGGGACACGTCTGGATAAGGAGAGGAGCTGAGGTTAACCACACTCTGCGGAGAGCTCGCGATGCCCTTTCACAGTGAATTCAGCAAACTTTATGCAAATGTCTTTTGCAAGTATTTGAAGGGAGGAAAAAGAGCAACACAATACTGTTCTGGTGGCACAAAAGGACTTTTGAAATTTCCAGTTAATACTTGAAAGCATTTTGAACTCTGACTAGTGTATTGGCCAATTATTTGCCAAGTTTCTTTGTTCCACCCTGCAGGATAAAAAGTCATGCAGAAGTATGATGTAGGCTTCCTTGCCCCTACAGATCAGCCTTTGCAAACAGAAAAGGGGACAATAGCTTTCAAAGAGACAGCATTTCCTGCTTTAAAGCAAAAAAAAACCACCACAAAAAAAACCCACGCCACCCAAAATAGCTATCTTTTAAAATATACTTTTTATTTTTCCTTAAAGAGATGGAATTGGAGGACGAGAGCGACTGTGTCATTCCCAGTGCGCCACGGAGCCCCACGCTCAGGGAGTAGGAGGAGAGGCACTGCGCTGGTGGGGCCAGGGTGCTCCCACCGCGGGAACCCTCTGAGCGGCAGGAGCACAGCCCCCTCCCCGCTGCCCCGCTCACAGCCCCACGAAGCTTGAGCCCAGGAGTGCCCAGGAAGAGAGAATTCTGCCTACTGTAACATAACCCACATGAAGGGATGTCGGTACCTTCAGAGCCCTAATCGCAAGATCAGGTCATAGACCGTAAATGTTAACAGCGGCAGCGATGATGTCATTGGCCGTCGGGCACTTCCTCACGGCGCACTTCTGTAGCTCTGTGCCATTTCTGCGCTGTGCTATCAGAGTTAAGCCATTTTTTTCCATCTCTGAGCTACAGCTGGTTAATTTTTCACATTAGAGGCACTTAGAGTGGATGGTGCATAGAAACCAGCTTTTAAAAACATTGTATGAAAGATGCCCGCTGTTGTAAAATAAATTTAAGAATGCCATTGGCTTAAGAAAGCACCGTGCTGCCTTTCAGACTAATTTAAAACTTGAATTGCAGCCATTTTTAGCTTTAACCAAATCGATAAGACCGTATGCTGTGTCAGTCATTGCCCATTTCAATCTTTGAAGTAATTTCGGTAGCCAGTAGCAAAGATACCAACATCTGGGAGGCTGAGTTCACCCCTGAAGACCCTTTAGGATTTCAGTGGGATTTTCGTATTGCTGCAGTCTTGAACAATCAGGTCCTAAATCGGTCACAAGTACATTAAATAGAACGGGGCAATAAGCTGGCATTTGGCTTTAGTTTACATTTAAGATGATGCTTGCTTCAAAAGCACTTGCATCACTAGATGGAAATGGTAAAATTGTGGACGATGATGTGAAAAGGACTGAGGTGTTCAATAAATATTTTTGTTCTGAGTTTGGAAAGAAGAAGAATCATGCACTGATGTAATGAGGACAATGCACTTTCCATCCCATTAGTAACCAAGGAGGCTATTAAACAGCATTACTAGAGATAAACATTGTTACCTTAACAGGTCCAGACAACTGTCACCCTCACAGCTGAAATGAATTGGCTCAAGGGATCTCTGACCCACTCCCACTTAGTCTTGGATGACTGCAAATTTTTTAGAGGACTGGAGAAATGCTGCGTTTTGGGTAAATCATTACAAAAAAATCGCTAGGGCAATGTAAGTAATTCTAAGCCAGTCAGCTTAGCAATTCTGGGCAAAGCAATGAAATACTAGTATAGAAGACAGCAAATAAAGAATGTCAGTGGAAAAATACGGGTGAACACGATTTATGGGGAAAAAGTCTTGTGAAAGAAACTTGATTTTCTCTTTTCCTTAAATCATTGGTTTGGTTGATAACAGCTACTAAACAGATGTCAGATATTTGCCTTTTGTAGATTGCTTTATTGTTTGCAATATTGTCATAAATTATCACAATAACTAATAACATTCAAGTACCAAGTAAGTAAATTAAGAACTGATAAACTGGTGAGTCTTAAATAAAATACAGACTTCGGTAAAGACTCAGCGCGAAACAGAAGTGTAACCAGCTCCTGACACTGCAGCCAACACCACCCTGCTGCTTTTTCTAAGGTGAGTGGTTTGTGCAGTTTGTGTAAAACTGACTCCACTTTAAAAAATGGGGATGTCACGGTTTGTAGGAGTGCCAGCTGAAGCCGGTTTTGTACCACTGCCCGGTCTGCAACTGGCTATGAAAAAATATCATCGCATAACTGGGCTGCAGCTGGTCCCTCCAGCAGTATAAAATCCAGAGCATGTGCAGCTCAGCCCTGGGGCCTCTCTCCCGGCCGTGGCAGAAGGGACAAGTGCTGTGGTCAGACACAGAAGCAAGTGGATCTGAACCTCTCCACTTCGGCACCTGTGTGAAGCCCCCAGATCCCCCTCCAACCCTCTGGGATCAGGAGATCGCCCGCTGGCCGGGGACAGGCCGTGTCCTCTCGTGCATCGCTCCTGGAAACCTCCCAGCCCTGTCTGCCGCGGTCCAGCTTCAGGGGCCCACAGGAGCGCAAGAGGCTCGGCGTCTGGGGTTCTGGTTTTCGGTCACCAAAGCAGTCGTGCTAGGAATATTTAGCACAGCTGAGTGCTTCATCTGTGCTCTCACTGCTTTTGCTTGACAGCGTAAAAATAAAAAGACGAGAAGTAAACGTGGAGATGTTAACATCCTTACACAGTGAGATTTCACATCCCTGAGAACTTACACTCCAAATTCCTCTTCTAGGGCAGGAAGAAGGGCAAGAGAGGCTTTGAACACCCTCATCTAGTAGGAATAGATCCTTTAAAATCTATTTACATTAGCAGAGGGTCCAACTGTGTGCATTTATTCTGCTCTGTGTAATTACCACTCTTGCCTCCTGGTAATTATTTTACTATCCATGAAGGATTACAAAGCCATTAACCTGGAAGAGAAAAAGAAAAAAGCAAGGGCATGTGGGAAAGACTTTGAACACCAAATTCATTCAGCAGTTGGAAACAAAAGTGTGTATTTACAAGGTTAATTAACAAAAACTCTGTCTCAAGGCAACTTAGACTTACTACTAAAGGATACCATGAAAATTCATAAATTCGCTGCTACCGACAGGATTTGCTGACTGCAGACTGCTGCCTGGGACTACACCTCTCAGCTCCTTCGCGATGGAAAGGTAGGGGATGGCCAGAAAACCCCTCGTTCAAGTGAAGGGGTAAACTCCTGCTGACCTCAGCAAGGCAAGTTTTTACACGCTGTGTCCTTGTCTGTCAGGGACACGCATTGCCCCGTGCTCACAGAAAGGTTTAAACTGCAGTCTTTGCTATTTGAAGGGAAACTTAAAGCTCTTGACCTAAAATGAGCACTGCCAGCTGCGTTTCGGCCAGCACACAGGTCCAGGCTAGAAAGGCTCCCGATGCCCCGGGGACCTGCTCCCACTGAGGGCAGCCGCGCGCAGGCAGAGAAGGCAGCGCCAGTCCGCGATGAGCAAGAGACCCAAGAGCTCACACGTGCTCTGGGAAGCGACGGCTTTCCTGGGAATGGCCGTCCTCCGTCAGACAAGGGGCCACCTAGGCAGCAGGGCCTCTCTGGCCACAGCCAAAGTGAATTCCTGGAGAAAAATGCAAAAATACCTACTTGCCCTGGGTATCACCTGGCTGCCAGCCGTTCTCAGCTCAGGGGCTTTCTGAGGTCTTTGTGGTTCCCCTCTGCTAAAAAGCCTTTCGCGAATCTGCCCAGCCTCTCCTTGAAGTCAGGATAATTTTTATCATGTGCAATATAATATTGCACCAAAGAGATATAAGGCACATGGGGCCACGTTTTGTCTTCCTTTACCAGGGTACGGTGGGCTCCCTGGTATGGGGGAGGCAGAGGGGATTGAGGACACCTGTATTGGAAGGGCTCACTGCGTTTGAAGGCTGTTGCAGATCAGCTTGCACCGAGTTTTCCTTCAGGCCTTTATGCAATTACTGTGATTTCTTGGCACTGAGCGCTAATGATTCACCTGAGTTGAGTCATGCACAAGGCGATGTGGCTCTGGAAGGCTTCCCACCGCGATCGCTGTGCTCAGCAAGTCCGCGAGGTGAATACAAAGGATCTTGCAACTGCTAAGCCTTCTAGGGAAAAGGAGAGGCTTAAAAGAAGTTCAGCAGTAGCCTGCGCTGATCACAACCATAGACTTTATAAATCAAGCTTAGCTCCTTTGCTGGAGGAAAGCAGCTTTCTGGATATCTAAGACTTGAAGGGAGATGGCATAGCTAGAAGGCTGGGTTTGGGGGACAGGGGTGGATGTTGGGAAGGTAGGATGGGTTTCCACAAAAATGACAGAAGCCAAGGAGCCAAAGAGCAGCACAGAAATGATTCCAGAGCCCACCCTCCTGCAGCAGGCATGGGGCAAATAGCGAGCAAATAGTAGATATGCCCAGTACCTCCCAGTAGATGGGGCTTTACTCAGTTACTTGTAGTTTTATCACAAGAAATATTGATTTTAAAATTTGACATGCCAAGCACCTGCCTTAGATTGAATTTACTTAAGTTTCTTGATGCCAGTGAGGATGGCTTTCTGGAAATCCTGCTTTGTCATGGCTTGAAATGGTGTAAAAGTAGACAGAGATAGGAAGCCTGAAATGTAAGGACTGGGCCGTATTCAGCTGCTCTGCGTTCATCTGGGTGCTGTTTCGCTCCTTAGTAATCATAGAATCATGGAATCATTTAGGTTGGAAAAGACCCTTAAGATCATGGAGTTTGCCCTGAAGACTCAGGCAATGGGAAATGGCAGGGCATAGGTGGCAACCTGGCCACCTCCATCCGGTCATATGCCAGTGTATCTGAGTGAGGAAGACGGGTCAGGTGTGGAAGAGAGGCAGGCGTGAAGACCAAGCTCCTGCCAGATCTCACCATCTTGTTAAAACACAGCACATTGCGAGTGTTGCCGAAGAGAGAGGGTTTGCCAGCATTTCATACAAGCAAGAATTTTTTCTCCTTTTCCCTTCTAGTCTTTCTTAGAAACAGCTAAAAAGAAACTTGGCTTCAGTTATGAGCCTGAGGCAAAGAGAGTATGGAGGGGTTTAACCTACATGACTAAGCCTTAAACAGAATATAACTAAGTGAAAACGGGTTTATGAGAGGAAGTTAGAAGTAGCACTGCCAGCCTCACCTATGAAAGGTACTATGTCAACTGAGCTCACCATTTTGTGGTTTCAGTCCTCTCCAAGATTTATAATAGGCTGTGAACTTGTTCCTTCATATATTTGATCACATCAAGAGATATTCGTATTTAGAAAATCATTTGGGGAGTGCATAAATGAAATAAGGGATTTTAAGATTCCCTTGTGTATAATGGACTTTCTAAGTTCCTGCTTTTGCTGTGATTCCTTCAGCTGTTCCAACACTGATTCTGTACAAGGCAGCACATGAATATTGCAATGATTGGTTTTAAATATAAAAATATACATATTTGTATACACTAGTGTGTGCTTAATAAAAAAAAAAACAAACCTTAAAGAATCTTTGAGAACGTGAATTCTATTTTTTGAAAACTAAATAAACTTCTTGTAATGCAGCTCACCAGTGTAAAGGTGGCTTATACCTATCTAGTCATCTTCCCTTCCAAAAATAAATACAAGAATTATCACAATCCCTTCTATACTGAAAAGTGTGCCTGCATGAAGGAGGGCGATGGGTGAGGCGTTGTCTCTCATAGCAATGCCAATATAGTTAAAGAGGTAGAAACAGCAATGGAAATTGCTTCTGCACCTGAACGATTGTGTCTAGGGTGCGGTACGGAGGTGAAACAGGAGCAGGGAGTGCCTTAAAATGAGCCCTCCTGTGACAGCCACACTTGCTGTGGGATGCACAGATGATCCGTTCCTTTCAGAGCACTCACTCAAAATTGCCTTATTTGACTTTCTTACTGCTCAGTATTTCATGTTCCTCCCTTGAAAAGCAAATGTTCCCAAATTTCAGGTACTTTTCCCTTCCCTCGTTTCATTTTTTTTTTACCATAGACTTCCTTAGGTGTAGCATACAGCTTAGCTACCTCCCAGGTTGAGCCTGGTCCTCTGGTAGCCTCAGGCAACCACATCACAACACCCCACATATAAACAGATCAGGCTCTACCTTGAAAATCACTCTGGGCTTCTCTTCCTGATACTCACCCCACAGGGACACTCTTCCAGCCCCAAGAGTTAGAAGCTGGCTCATTCCCAGCCAAAACTACTCATGGGACAACCTGGATCTGCTGATCCTGGTGCTAGCACTGAAGCCAGAAGCCAGTCCCTTCACGCTCCCCAGTGCATGGTCCCCGCACCACACCACACTGCAGCAGTGTGGCCAGAGACGTGGCCATGGCCCCTTCAGCTCCAGTTTGCTTGACTGGGCACCGCTGGCCATCTCCAGTATCTTTTGCACGATAAGTGATGGTGGAAGAGCGTGATCCATCTTGTGCAGTGTGACACCATCCTGGAAATAGTTGTCCCTCCTCTTCCTCACCAGGGCTGCTGCTTCCTACCCCAGATACCCCTTGCTTGTGCTAGTGCAAAATTCACATTGGGCACATAAACAAAGAGAAAAAAAAAAGAACAAAACACATTGTTTTAACCAGGGACAGGTCTTCAATGGCAGGACTGCTCCCTTTGGTGGCCACACCAGTTTCAAGCACTCCTCTCTCATTGCCTCCTCCTACATTTGTCTTTCTTTCACACAGAGGACCAAACTGAGCAGGGTATCCCAAGTGAAGTCTCACGAGCCCCTGTACCATGGCCTTTGTCCCTCCTAGTAACTTCTGGAAATACATCCCCACCCCTTACATCCTAGGAGTGAACACACCACTGTCAGGGCCATGGCATGTTGGTGGCTTAGAGGAGGCATTGAGGTGTTCTCCTTCCCAGTCATTCCCCAGCGGCAAGCACCTGTTTCATGGCAGAAACTCTGTTGTTACTTTACGAGCTCACACTCACAGCAACTGAATTTCATCCCCTTCTCCTACTCTTTCCATCTGTGCCCCACTGGGACACACCAGCTGCCTTGTACTGGCAACAGTTTCCCAGTCTCCTGCTTGAGGAACTGCTCCAGCAGCTTCCCCCAAGGCCTTCCCGGCTGCTTACATTGCCCTGGCCAATTCCTTACCCCACCAAAACATTCCTACTAATTCCCATCTTAATGCATAATTTCCCAAATGGCACTTTATCAGCTGCTCTGAGAGACAAGGTGGGTAAGGTATGGATGCAGTAGATGTTATCTGGAAGATCAGTTCTCTTGTCAAAGAAGGCTAACAGGTTAGGCTGGCGTGGTGAACTTTGGGTAAGCTCTGATGGATGTTATCTCATTTTGTATTTGCTTCCATGTCGGTAAGTGCTCATCCCTTCAAAGTTTCTTTGAAAGCCTTTCATCCCACTGAGGTGAGATTAATCTAACCTGTGGCTGTCCTGATCTCACCCTTCCTCTCTACTCGTTTCAAGTTTATGCACAAACGGAGCGTGCTACTTGCCCTAATATCTGCTTGACTCCAAATCAGAGTGTATGTATGTGCTGCCTTCCTTTCCTGCAGAAGTTTTCGGCAGTGTTTTGCCACATGCTTTTAGCAGACAACAGCAACAACCAAAAAAACCCAACCTGGTAACAGGATGGTTTCAGTACTTAGAGGGGGCAGGAAAGGTGGGGTGGGACTCTTAATCAGGGGCTGTAGTGAGAGGACGAAGGGTAATGGTTTCAAACTGAAAGAGAGTAGATTTAGATTAGATATTAGGAAGAAATTCTTCACCATGAGGGTGGTGAGGCACTGAAACAGGTTGCCCAGAGAAGCTGTGGATGCCCCATCCCTGGAAGCGTTCAAGGCCAGGCTGGATGGGGCTTTGAGCAACCTGGTCTAGTGGAAGGTGTCCCTGCCCATGGCAGGGGGTTGGGACTAGATAGTCTTTGAGGTCCTTTCCAACCCAAACCGTTCTATGATCTATGATCTATTCTATGAATGCACATACGTGCATGCACAGAGTTGGGCTCGCAGTAGACTTTCTGCTAAAGGAGGTGACAAGAGGAAACCAAGTCGGTGCTGTGACTTTGTTGGAAAGGGGTAGTTTGCTAGCTGATGAAAATCAAAATGCTAAGATGCAGTGGGGCGGGGAAGGAAAGTATGGCATCATTTCTCCTGTCCAGGCATTGGAAGGTAATATGTTGTCATTGGCCACGTGTCCATCCACTTGTAATATTTATACAGCTCCCCATCGTCTTTTAGCTGAGCACTCAGGATAATAGGTTTATTCCCTTCTGAGGCAGGGAAATTAGCCTTTTTTCCATTTTACAGGAGAAAAAATAAGGCACAGGGGGACTGGGTTTGTGTCATATAATACCATAAGAGCGTAAATACACATAATAGTCATGTAATGGCTATTTTAAAATCTTTAGCTGCACTCTTCATTATGCACCATTTTTCACAGTGCAGTGAAAATCAAAATGTCCCAGTGCGGGAAAATTGCTTACTGTTACCGAAAAGATAAAGTAGGTTTTCACGGCAAAAGAAAAAAATCCCACAACCTCAAAGGTGGTTTCACTTACCTTTTCTCATTAGCAAAATGCATTTATAGTCAAAACATGTCCCTTACAGACATTACTGTAATCTTTAAGCACATAATATGCGTTTTAATTCATTTTAAGATGTTTGTCTGCAGCAAGTTTTCCATTTTTAATATACCTGGCCACTTCAAAACATTTAACATTATGAAGTGGTTGGCTCTCAATCCCGCTCAGAGTTTTATAGGCGAGAGCTACCCGACTGCCCCATAGAAAGGCTCGGCCCCGCGGGGCTTTCAGCGTTAACTCCTCCTGAAGCCAGCCTTGAATGGGAGCAAGCACTTGCTGCCTGCGTTTGCGTTCGTTTCCTCAGCTAGCATCTTGTGCTGCCTTTTACCATGAACTTCATGCAGGGTTTTTGCTCCTTTGCTCTGACAAAATCATTTTTCCTAAGGCAACCAGGCAGGGGACGTGTAAGTATTTCCTTAAATATACACTAGAGGATGCTCTTGGGTCATCAGTGAGAGACAAACTGCTTCCTACTCTCAATCTGCAGCGCTTCAAGACGTTTCAAGGCTCAGAAAGTGTTTCGAGGCTTAGCCAAGGCTTAGACGGTGTTTCAAGGCTTAGAAAAGATAAGAAGAAAATGCTCACATAGGGACAAAAGTGTAATGTAAATGACAAAGTAGAGATAAACACTACTCCCCCCTGCTTTTGCAATGCTATTACCGCTCAATATACGTTTAAAACACGCACGCATGCAGGCAGGGACTTAGACAAGCCCAATAGTTGTTGGGGGTTTTTTTTAAATCACCTGTTCGTTATACGTTATGTGGGACCTAACTTTGACAGAGAATATGGGGCAAACACGAGATAAAGGACATTTCTAAATCCTCATGTGCTGTAAACATTACCGTAGACAACAGGGAAGGAAAGGAGGAAATTTGGGGTGGTTGTGCCTTTCTGCAGCGCTGTGGAGAAGCACCCACCCCACCGCAGCGCCCGTCTCCCACCAGGCAGGAGCTCCCAGGACTTGGCGAAAATCCTGAATTTCAGCCTCAGGGGCTCTCTGCTCTCAGGCTGCTGGGCGCAAGCGGGAGCCCCCGTCCTCCCGGCAGCTCTTGGGGTATCGCGGCGGCGTTTCTGGGTCCAAGACACCCTCACGCAACAGCCTGGAGGATGGAGGCCAGCGGAAAGTTTGAACACACGCGTCGGCACCTGAGTGATCCCGTTGATCCAAGATTACATCTACGCATATAATCGAGACACGCGGCGGTGCCTTCCCTCCCACCGGTAACGAGGGAACTTCTGCAGAGATTTGTGTTTGTACCAAACACTTGTTCATAACGGCGTAGTGTCTTGCTCTGCTGTGGTTTTATTTTGTTAGTTTGAAAGATTTTCTCTAAAAGCTCCCTTTTCAGCAAAATGCCTCATGTTGCGGGATGAAACCCGTTGCGGCACACTGGAACAAATCCAGTGCAACGAAACACGTGGATGCAAATTCAGACTGTCAGGTGAGATTCAAACTAATAATAAAAAAAGGATTTTAAATGAAGGGCTTGCAATTTCAGGGGGAGTTGGAAAACCCAGGGGGGGATATTTTGTTTTTTTAAAAACAGTCCTGGCATTCTCAAAACAAAAGGGAAAGTAAAACCCACCGTAAAAAGCCACATTAATTTCAACATGAGGAGACTAGAGGATACTGTGTCCATCATAACCACGCTAAAACTCCAGCTCGGGTGGCTCTTCAGGGGCGCAGCGCCTGCGAGGCTGCAGCCAGGAGAAACCTTTCCCAGGAGCAAGGCTTGCTCCAGCCTTCAGCCTTGACAGTCCGTCCAGCAGAGCTTATTTCCTACACAAAACTTTCCGTACTTTGCTCCTGTCTGAAGGGAAGGTAGATTTTGACCTCTCCCGCAGCACAAAGTCACGCATCAGCTGGAGCGGCGGGGGAAGCTACCCACGCCTTTGCCGCCCACACACAGAACCATCAAGCCCGGTCCCTCGTAGTGCTGGTATGGCCCCAGGGAGGAAGGTAACGTAAACCTTACTGCTGCTGAAACTCCTCCGGTGGGGAAGTTCGTGCTACTGGGTGAACCGGTGGTAGAAAAAACAATTATAAAAGCAGATTAATGGTGTAACCGGTAGTTGTAACGCTCACCTGGGACTGCAGGTTGCAATTCAAGACCTTGCTGCAGTCCACAGAGCATCTTAATCACTCAAACTGAAGCTGACACTCCTGCTCTGAACTTCAGACCCCTCATTTGAATTCAAACCTTTTTCATCAGAAAAATCTGTTTTCCATATAAATCCCCAGATACCCTTTCCTCCTCCAAAGATGTGTGAAATGTTTGGCCTAAGCAGCTCCATGCGGTAACAAATCCCAAAGGCTAATTGTGTGGAAAAGCATTTCCTTTCATCAGGTTTAAATTTTCTGCCTTTTAGCGTCGACTGCACCCTTTTCCTTGCATCATGGGAAAGCAATGTTTAATGCACAGAGCTGGAAACAGCCCAAGATCACCGAGCCGTTGCGTGAAGACCAGCGGCCTGCCAGGAGTTTTAAACAACTGTTGATCACCACCAGCACCAAATTCCAAACAGATTACCAAAAAAGGCCAAGGGCAAACCCCTATTTCTAGGCTATAAAACCAGATTCTTCCAACAGTTGTTACGGTGAGTAATTCAGCTCGTTTGCAGATGACAGGCGGAGCAGAGCTGTCAGTTGCTGGCAGGAGGAGACACCCAAGGCTTGGGAAGTTGTACCTTTCTCCTTTATTTTGCCTGGGTAGTTGCTAACATCGCAAACAGCTTTTCAGAAGAAAATGCCAAATCAATCTTTTATTCTGAAATGAAGCAGTAGTTATTCTGACTTGCCCCAGCAGCATCTCTAGGATGTCTTTGCAATGTGACGAGGCTTCCACCTCCCTCCCCAACCTCACTTTCTCCTCCCAAGCATCTGCAAGGGCTGGTGGCTCTGAGGGCGCCTTGGGAAAAGGCAAACCAGAGGACGAAGGGAAAAGCAGCAGTACCCCTGCTTTGCTCTTGCTGAGGAGCACAGGCAGCTTTGGACAGAAGTTGGTTCAAGCCCACCAGCCCAGTCTGGTCTGAACGGCTTCAGGGCCCTCTCTCATGGGAGTGATGTTGGGATGGCAACACAACCGGCAGCTTCAAACCACACAGCCCACATCAACCTGTGGGCAGGGGGTGGAGGGCCCTGGATGTGGCTACGCCATAGCAAGGGGGGTCCAGGCTCAGGGCCCCTTTCCTCCTGCCACCTCCTTATAGGTGCTCAGCCCTCAGCCTGCGGCAGAGGTGGTCCCCAGGGATGGGGCAGGGTGGAGCACACCTGTCTTTTCCTTAAGAAATCCAAAAGCAGCCTTGTAAAAGAGGACATGCACCCAAACCCAGCCTTTCCAAGAGCCAGGAGAGCACCAGCTATGCCAAGCATCCCCATACTAGGCCTCCAAACACAGTTTTTCTCCCATTTTTGAAGCAAGACAACTTAAAAAAAGGCACACTGGCCACCAATAAGTCAAATCAGTGTGGTTTCCACAGCTCATTTGCATGGCTGACATGGGCCAACAAAGCCATCACTCCCGGCTCCACCTGCTTCTTCCCAACATGTGCCGGCAGCAGCAAGCCGTGCACCGCCGGCTGTGCCCGTGCCAAGCCCTCTCCCGGGGCACGGACCCACACGTGCTGGGCAGAAAGGGCAGCAGACAGGTCGGGAAGCAGCAGAGCCTGTCCCGCAGGGCTCCCAGAAAGTTTCCTTCCTTCGGGCGATGGCTCCTGCATCCGGGCTCTGCGAAGCTTGGGCAGAGACACCGCGTTTGTCCCCACCGGCAGAGCACCGCGGCGCTTGTTCAGACCAGGTGAGGCAGAGGATGCCCTTGTGCACGGGGCTCTGCTCACCTTCCTCCCTGCCCAGCCACTACCGATGGGGATGAAATAACTAGTTGATAATCCTAATAAAAATACAATTAAAAAGTAAGCATTACCACCCAAATCCCTTGCTGTAGCAATGTACAGGGTAAGCTTACAGCAGATTAGTCGGCAGCTCCCAGCTATCCCGTATTCACGTGCATGAACTCCACTGTTCTAAAATAGCTGCTCCTCTAACCTGCATCCTCAGAGAACCTGGCACCGCTTTGCTCCCTCCCCTGAGAAGACGCGGCACGTGGGGGACAAATGATCGCCAGAGGCAAGAAAGCTCTGGGGTAAATCCCCATTTATTATCTGTAGATGTAAACAGAAGGGCTGAAAAGACGTGAGCTCAGAAAATATCTGGCTACTGCAAGTGACAAAGTGGTGTTTGGGGAAGTTATCTGAAGGGCAGCAGCCTTCCCGAGGCTCAAATCTGCTCCTATTTCAGTCAGATAAACACAGACCTCAGCTAAACTACTTAGCAGAGATTTCTTCACAGATCCTTCATTCAAAATCTTTGCGTGAAAGAAAGTACAATTATGATTTTTGTAGGTTTATGGCCAGGAAAATGTAACCAGGTTATTATAATGGAAAGTGTCACTCATATCACCACAGGGACAATGCCGAAGCTGTGGTGGAGATGGAGCTGTGAATATGCATTTTTTGGGTAAAGTAAAAAAATGCACTTTTGGCTCTACAATATAGCCAAACATAGAAATAAGTAAATTTCAGAAGTCAGAGTTTTGAGAATTTTTTTTTTTGTTTCTGAGGGGTTTTTTTGCTATTGAATTTGAAAATGGCACTTGGGCGGGGGAGGGAGCTGGACTGGCTGAATTACAGTTTTGAATACAATCTCCTTATTTAACTAGTCTCATTCCCTCAAACAAAATTCCTCTAGGATAAAAAAAATCTCTACTTCATCCATCCTCACAGTTATCTTTGCTTTTAAAAAGTTTCCATGTCAAGTTCAACATGAACGTCTTTTCTGTACACGTCCCACACGCATTTGGATGGGCGGTTATGCACGTTCATAACCTCAGCAGTTAAAATTTTGTTTAAACACAACTCGCCTCAAAGAACTCCAGAACAAGCCAAATTTGTTGCCTTGCTGTACACAGGCTTCAAAGCGAGGTCTGTTTGCATTCACGTATCATTAAAGACAATATTGATGAGTTAATGAAAGGTAGAAGTGGAGCAAGGCATCAAACACTTGACAATAATCCAGGGACAATTTTCTATCGAGAAAAGAGCTGCTCTAGTCTAAAGAAGCAGAGAAAGAAGTTGAAGCAGCAGCAGAAGTGCGGGCAGATGCTAAGGCAGCCTCTGCATGCAGAGGGGGAGACGAGGGAAGAAACTCAACTACAGGTTCTGCTTGTTGTCAGCTAAAACCAGCTGAAGACACGCAGAAAATTTTCCCATCCCAGTTTATTTCCCTTTCTTTATGCTTATGATGCAAGTACAGATTAACGTGATTTTAAACAAAACCTGAACTGTTGCATAAATTCAAGTTCTACAGATAGTCTGGAGGAAAGAGAAAGAGGGATGAGTATATGAAAACCAAATACAACTGGTTTCTTTAGGTGTGTGGAGGTGATTTTTGTTACATTTCTCTCTAACAAATAGCCAAATGGATATTATTGCCTCGTACCTCAAAGGGTAAAAACGTGACCAGACTCAGCTTCAGGATGAGGGAAGAGATACCTTCAGATTAATTTTCCCTCTTTTTTTTTTCTGTTTCCTTCCCATTGTTTTTTCCCAACTTCCTTCTATAAAGAGGCCTGTGCTCATGACACCCCAATACTGCAGTGGGGGGGTTCATCTTGTCTTCCTGCTGATAACCAGCTGTCCCTTCTGCGCTGGAGCAAGAAACAGTTTGGTTTAGCTGAATTTGTTGCACAGTTTTGCACACACACAAAGTTTGAGGAATCGTACAACAGTCCTACTATTTTTAAGGGATTAAGAGGCAATATGGAAAACAGCACGTCAAGAATCCTCCATGACCTGGGTTTTCTTCTCCCACATCCCACACGACAAATGTTTAATGCCCTCAATTTGGTTTCTGGGTTGCTCTGGCACTTCTCCC
This sequence comes from Phoenicopterus ruber ruber, assembly GCA_009819775.1. Classification (NCBI taxonomy): domain Eukaryota; kingdom Metazoa; phylum Chordata; class Aves; order Phoenicopteriformes; family Phoenicopteridae; genus Phoenicopterus; species Phoenicopterus ruber. The sequence goes on from CM020219.1 coordinate 10,647,210, forward strand.
GGCGCCAGCCTCAGCAGCGGGGTATGTGGAGGAGCTCAGCATGGGGACTAGACCCTGCTCCATCATCCCATCCTGTTCAGGCGCTCCCAACCCCACGCAGAGCCCGGTTTGGCCGAAACCCAGCTCGTGCAGGGAGCGCATCCACGCCGTCTCGCCTTGCTCCATCACCACGTTCTGCGCAGCGTGGAAGCGCCTCTCAGGTGGGTCTGCAGGGCCAGGTGCCACAGGGCAACATCCCACCCTGCTGCTGGGAATAGCAGAGTTCTCCTTCACTTCACAGGACCCAAGATTTCACCCAAATATCTTTTGCTGTTTGTTATTCTAGGGAGAGGGGGCTTTCTGTGGGAGATGACAGTATCACAGAAGTGACTTCAGCATTATTGGCTCTACCACAGCCAAGAGACAAACGCTTTCTGCTATTTACCCCTCAAACTCCAGTCAATATTTACTGTATTGCCCTCAATGCATTAGTGAAGACATTCACTCACATCCGTTGTCTGCCAAAAAGCAAGTTAATTTAGCTCAGTGATACAAATCAAAGTGGTTTGAGTCATCTACATCCCTGACTATCGGTATCCAGACAGACACTGCATCCATCCATGCATGCATTAATAAAGACTTAAAAATAGACCATCAGTTCCTCTAGACCTGAAATGACACGTCTGATCCCAGGAAAGCAAAAGACCTGACAGGGACAACCTCAGCCAAGGGGGTACAACGCAGGCGGTTTTCCTAATGTACCTTCAAGTGGTGGTGGCCAAGTCCTCCTGCTCTTCTGGAGCCCGCAGCTGGGGAGGGGGCAGTGGAGATGCTCCGGCAGTGCCGGCGCTGCCGCCTCGGCTGTGCTTAGGTGCTGACGAACGGTGGATCAATTATTCATCAGCTAAAAGGCAGACTTCTATTACAACAGATGTTTCTCCGAATGTTTGACACTGCCCATTAACTCACCCTTTAATTTTAATTGCTTAACTAATGGCTATGTTCAAGGTTAAATGAGTTTAAATCTTCATTCTTCTCTTTCACCACTTAATATAAAGATACCATCCAACCTAACAGGGAAAAGGGAGGGAGAAGGAACCAAACCAAGTATCATCTTTGACGGGATACAAACAAGTGGCCAGTTAATCCTCCATGTGCTTGCCCAGGGGTAGACATAACACTCAGACCTGGTTTTCTCTAAGACAGAGAAGCGATGGAAGGATCCCTCTGGCTGAAGGTGGCCGTGGGGTTGCAAAGCCGGCCTGGATCTGGGACCGCAGTCGAGAAGGACGCAGCTCGGGGCGAGCATCCTTCCTGAAGCCAACACAAAGAGGAAGCGCCTGCTCAAGGAGGGAGGAAGCGCTTGTTTCAAACATGCTGTTTAGGTAGCCTCCAAGCTGAGAACTTGACTTAGGTGAGTAATTTAGATTTGTAAGTTATGGCGGTGTTGGCCCAGCATGGTGCTCCTATGCTTCTTCCTATAAATATTAATAGCCTATCTGAAGAGCAGAGTTTGCTGGCCGAGCAGGGAAGGAGCTCCTGAAGAAGAGGAGAGCTTCACCTCGCTGCCTGGGGCAGCAGGGCGGGATTCGTCTCTCAGAGGATACAACCCCGAAGAAGTGCTGGGCTGCAGGGCAGGGGACGTGGTCCCTGCCTTGCTGCTGCCATTGCATCCTGCTGGCTGATTTCTCCACTCGTTTTGTACCAGGCAGGACTACGCAGCTGGTGCTCGGCATCTTGGTGAGATCACAAACACACGTTTCTGTAGCATGCGCAGCTATGGTCTTGCTATCTGCCAAGCCAGTAAATACCATGCATTTTAGCTCTACAAGTTGGTACCCCCCAGGAATGAGCAACGTAGGGGCTGCTAATGCCACAGAAAGAAGCATGCCCCTGTCCCCTCACTGCTCCCCACCGCAGGCACTAGGATGTCCCCACAGCAGTACCCGCCTTCACTGCCAGGATCAGTCCCCTCAAGTCACACTAGAAGAAAACATAAGGACGCATCCTGGAGAGGCCACGTCACCAGGCAGGAGGCTTTTCCTCAGCTCGGGCAGGCTCAAAGACACCCTTCGACATCGCATCTGTTGATGTAACTCAAGAATATGTTGCACCATTTTTCTAGCAGGGCCCATGGATTTAGCTTGGATAGTTCAGATCTGCCCTCAGAAAATAAATTACCAGTACCAGTGGGAATAACAGGAGAGGCAGGACCAGACCCAGCCTTCCACAGCCCAGGATGCAGCAGCAGCAGAGCATCCCCATCCCAGGAGAGGGACTTGACACACATGGTCAAGGAAAACACTTTTTATTCTCTGTGTCTTACCACACTAAGGAGATGGGGGAAGGAAGGAAGGAGGAAGCAGGCAGAAGAATAAGCATTTTTTTTCAACATAGAGGAGAAAAGGAAGCACGTTTCCTTCCTTTTGTCCCTTTTCAAGAGGTGAAGGAGCAGAGACTAATGCACATCATTCTCCAGCTTGTTCTCGCCCTTCAGGATATGTTGGTCCAGATACTTCTTGTCCATTTTGTGAACGATTTGGAGACTGAAAGGTGAGCAGACCCCATGCTAGGGCTACAGGAGGCTAGGGTCTGATCTCTGCTTTGCTGGTGTAGATCTAGCTCAATTCAGCCATTACAGCCAAACCAGGCTCTACCACCACGTTCCCACCAAGATTTTGTGAAAACCCTTTGGTTACACCGCTCACCCAGATTCAGGAAACCTCGTGCCCACTTTTTGTCCTGGAAACATTCAAGGTCAGGCTGGATGGGGCTCTGAGCAACCTGATCTAGTTGAAAATGTCTCTGCTCGTTGCAGGGGGGTTGAACTGGACGACCTTTAAAGGTCCCTTCCAACCTAAACTATTCTCTGATTTACCAGGGAGGTTATAACCAGTTGCTTCACTGCTATCACGCATCAACCACCACTATGATTGTGACCTAGAGCATGCCCAGGCCTGGGTGTCCAGGTGGGAAGAGGGAAAAATGTTAAAGGACATCAGCCTGTCGTCCCCTGTTGCCACAACCAGCGTTACACCACAGCCATTAAGCTCAGGGCTGGCTGTGGTTAAACATCCCTTCTGGTCCCAGGAACAGTTTAGCACAAGAAGAGACACTCCCTCCTCCCTGCCAGAGTCTCCTCCACCCCAAAACGGTACCAAGGAGAGACAGCTGAAAACTTGTGACCTTCCACTTTTGCATGCAGCAGGAATGTTTCCCAGCCCTTCTTCCCAGCTAAGCAATTATAAAGTGGAACAAGCCTCTTTAGTTTAGTTTCCAAACTGAGAAGTTCTTAGTTTTTTAAGTTGGTTTTTTTTTTTTCCCCCAAGTAGGCTCACGAGGACATCCACTCATTTGATTTTGGCTCCAGCTCAGCAGCGTTCGGTAGTGACAACCATCAATCCTGCCAGACAGCCGATGGCACAGACTGCTAGGAGTGGGCGATCTCAATTTTTTGCAGCTACACTGCAATTTGCGTGGCGGTTCAACGCTAGCTGGCAGGCAGCCAGGCGTCCAACATCCTCCTCCCACCCAGAAAGGTGTCTCTGCAGAGCAAGGTGCCGGGGCTGCGTGACGGCTGCCAAGACCACGGCATGAACCGTGCCAGTCCTGCAAATAGACGCCGGATCGCAGAGCTGTTAATCCTACACATTTCGGTGTTGCAAAGTTCACCGGTGAGATTTTTTTTTCCCCCACCCACCGAGTTCAGCCTGAGTGCTATTAAGTTTAGTTTTATGGATGGTTCAGTGCGGCCCAATTTTTGGCAGAAAAGGGGAAGGTTGCACCAAGCACCGGCAATATCGAGGTCCAGCTACCGGCTCGCCCCTACCCTTTGGCGAATATCGGATTTCTGAGTGCAGAAGTGAGGATTTCATTCTTTGTTCTTGAACTCATTCTTTCCATCCCAGGGGCCAGTGGAATGTAATCTCTCCAGATGCCAGCACCTCTTAGGAAATTGTAATATAGCAGCTATGCACTGTAAGTGGCTTATTCATACACAGAGAAAAGAATAGTAATATCCTTGGGGAACGGTTTTGAAACGGTGAGCAGTGACACAATCCCCGGGACAGGCGGGATTTACTTCAGCTGAGGATCCGTCCCCAAACACGCTTGTTTTCAAGGGGAGCAGCAGAGCTAGCATTTCATATTTCGCTCTTGGTTTGTTTAAAGTCTTTTCTTGCTGTTTAAAACCACCAGTGCTTCCTTCCTGGGGAGGGAGGCAATGCTTTTAGGGTTACTGTAAATAATTAGAGCCAGAACAATTGGCTGAGTAAATTATCCTGTCCGCTGACACTAACAGACTCCACTGAGCTACAAGGAACCTGATCAGCGTTTTTTTTTTTTTCCCCTGTCTTGCTACTATTACAAAATAAAGATTTGCTCCCTCTTCGGAGCAAAGCAAAAGAAATGCCTCGTGGAGAGCAATTCCAAGGAGCATTCTCAAAGCTCTCATTGACCAACTCCGAATTAAGAGGTTTGTCGAGAAGAAAAAGCATGCAGGAGAACAAGGGAGCCCGAAGAGCCAACTGACAGATTACCACATGACAAAGCTCAAAGGGAACTCCAAACCCTGCCAGCGCGGCTGCCCGCAGAGCCTGCCAAGAGCCAGATGCTGCCGCGGGGATAATATCCTCCAGGGCTGGGGAACCGGGCGCTTCTCAGCCTGCCGAGCTGAGGACAAGGGGGTGGAGGGGCAGCTGTGCACCCCAAGCCTATCACGTCTATAAGAAAAAGCCTGGAGAGAGGCATAGGCAGGTGTCTCTGGAAAAAAAAAGGAGAAGAAATAAAAAAACAGAGGGTATCTGCTTCTTACCCAGAAACTCCTTTGGAAAAAAAAAAACACCAGCTGCAAAAAAATTTCAGAGTCCTTCTGGGTAGTGTCTTTCCTCCTTATGCAAAGCAAACCGCCACTCGCAGCGGGGGGGATAGCAAACAGGTCAGGCAGGGGAAGAAATGACACATAAGCAAGGGAATAACCAAGGCGCTTTGCAGAATTAGGAACCAAACTGCACATATTCAGGAGCTCAGCGCTCACCCCACCCCAAGCAGACTTTTATTAGCAACCAGCTCCGATGGCTCTGCAGCGGGATTATGCTGAGGAAAGGGCAAGTTAACACAGACGCACTGGTGTTAACATTACCCTTGAATGGAAGTAGCAAAAACACAAAATATTTGTTTCGCTGCTACTGTGCAACATCTGTTCCCGATGACTTACTCATTCTCCGCTCTCCCTCCCTCGGGGTTTCAAAGTACACAAGGAAGAGGGAGAGGCTCGCAGGTAGCCGACGCCGTTGTGCCCGCTTGGAAGTTGTGCAACATCAGAGCCCGTTCGACAGCCCTTACACGGGCAAAAGTCTGCACCGCTGCACTGGAGTTTGCCCCACCGGGGCAGAGCTTCGCCGGATACGGCCAACAAACCAGACGCTTTCTATAGAAAGTGCATTATATTTTCTGCAATTCGGTACCTCCACGTGTGAAAATCTATAAGGATGGCAAACTTGAAGACTTTTACCTGAAAGGCTGTAAATGTAATACTTTCCTTAGTGGATTAAAAAAAAAAAATTTTTTTAAAACATCCTATTTTAAACTCATATTTTAAACCCCACTGAATCAGCCAGCTTTGACTGCAGTGCCAAAAAGCCAGCGATGCAGTAAGAGCTCTCACTACATCTATTTTTCTTCCACAGAACCCTTTAACACCACACAGTTGTAAAAGCTAAGGGAGTTTGTGCCAGGTCATGATGTGGAGACAGGCTCTCCCAGGGAAACTCCCGGCGCTGACATTTTAGCAACAAGGCTTTTAGATATGTCAACTTGAGAGGAGAATTAAGAGATCCAGATATCATGACTGTGCATGAGATCATCCTGGGGGACAAATTCGGGTTTTGTAGTTACATTCCTGATACCTCCCCACACTCCCCTGTGCTCCATCAACTGCACACAGCCCCATCGCACACCCTGAAGACCCAGTAAACGGAGAAAACACACACACAAAAAGGCATATTTTGAGAAATAATTTTCCAAGATAAATCTCCTACATTTCCTTATTCTGAAAGCAGTTGACATTTTTTGTTGGGTTTGAAATAAATGAAACAAAAAGCCAGAACTTCTGATTTGAAGGTGAATAACAAAGCATTGCAAGAACTTGCCAGTATGACACTGGAGGCACAGTGAAACACTCCAAGAAAGTCGCTGTGCTCATACTGTACTTCAGAGCAGTGTTCAGTAAGTTTTGGCATCTTTTGATGTTTGCAAATACTGTAGAACAAAGTGTTGTCTGATCTTTTAAATTCTAGTTTTACAAGCAGCAAGGCTTAAAAAAAACAAGCCCAATAAAACAGGTGGCTTTTGTTGTTGAAAGTCTCGGGTGACTTTTTAGCCTAATTTTAGAGGTAACAAGAGTTTCTGATTCTGCTGATGCCGAGGAGTTAAACGCAGCGCTTAGGAAGTATTGCAGTTTCTCTGCCCCGCTGGAACTTGGTGCTCCTGGGAGCCAGAGCACCTCGGCCCCGCTAGCACCAGCAACAAGAAGCAGCAGCGCTATTACCATCGTATTAGGGTGAGGCCATGCCCAGAGCCTTGTACTTTGCTCCAAAAACCAATCGCCCTTTTTGCGTTCAAGTCTGCAACCCCAGATTCCTCCCACCCCAAAACTGTCCTCATCCGCTGGGTGCAGAGCCTGGCTCTCATCTTCTCCTGGCAGTCCCCCAGCAGCACCAGACCCTTTCCCCTCCAGCACTGAGTTTCTCCACCATACCCTCAACATACACCATCTGAAGCGCTTAGACGTTGCAGGGCAGAGCACAGGAAGGACCGTCACGTTCGCTACCTCATTCACATACCAACACCACCACGTGCTACACTGTCCTACACTGGTCCAGCTCCAGTCTAATGGGTCTCACAATAAGCTCTGGTGTCTCCTGGCCCCTGGCTCCCTTTTCCTAGCATGATCTACCTGAACACCTGCCTTTCAAATTAGCGCAAGAAAAATTAGTTTCATGAGTAAGAAAGAGGCTAATTGGGTTATTTCTGAAGTCAGAACTGGAGGTTCATTTTGAAGGCTACAAGAAAGGGAAGGCAACCACATTTGGGAGTTTTTCCCTAAAAATTTCAATGATGTTCATTAAAAAGAGACCAAAATTCTACCTTAAGCAAAAGCCTAAGACAAGGCACAGGAGAACACAGCCTACTGTTGGCCAAGCAGATGTAGGTCCCTAAAAGTTTCCTGAAGAACAAACATAGCACTGAGGTCTTAACCTTATACATTTCATAGAAGTCCCTTCTGCATGTGTTGCCTCAACAGCCCATTTCTCACGCTGCCCACCTACAGACGGCAGTTTACGTCCTGGGGCCTCCTGTATCGTTACCAGCCATGACATAAAACACGCAGGGGCTTTAGAATAAGCTTGTTCTGCAGTTTGGCTGCTTTGCCCAAGACTCCGCATCCAGGTCTAGTTGACAAATTGGGTCAGTTCATCACATAAGCCCATTTTCATAGCCCAGTCATCGCACTGCCAGCGGAGCCTCCCTCCTTATCCACCTGGAAAGACAAAAGCCTCAGAGGATATGACCTGGGCTAGGCATTAGGGGGAGAAAAAAGCTTTCCAGGCTAAGAGACAGGTGGGCACTGCAACAAATTGCCTGAGGAGGTTCCCACAAGCAGGTCAGACACATATTTGTCAGGCAAAACTACTGTTGAGTTCACTCTGCCCAGGAGCAGGACAGACCAGATGCCCAGACAAGGTCTCTTCCAAGGATTTTGTGTATGTTCTTTGACAGCAGCAGGGTGAAAGGGTTTGCTTACAAAACATTTTCAGAAACAAAACTGTTAGATGTGTAAGAGCATCTCTAAGGAAACGATTAAAAGGAAACCAGCTTCTTCTGACAGCTGATCAGGCATGGGAAGGGTTGAAATCCTAGTCACTGCGACTACTCCTGGTCTACCAAAACTAAGGTATTTTTATTTAATTTACAAAGTAAGGGAGATAGAAGCTTCTGCTCCTCCAAACGTCACTGGCTCTCCGTAAAATAAAGATAGCTTCTGGTACATGAGAAATGTCACGACCCATTCCTGGTCCTTGTTCAGTGCTCAGTGCCATAATCTATTGCACAGATGTGATGGATTTTTGAACACAAGATCTATTATGTTTCCTGCCAGAGGCTCAAATGTGTACAGGCTTTCAAAACACCTTGCCAGGTAGTTACTTTTTATACTGACTCAGTATTTGCTGGCAGTCGCTGCCAAGCATTAGCTCGAGTCTTACCAATAGTTTGGGAAGTCAGCACTGGTAATGAAATGCTTCATATTATCTGAATGATCATCCTTCCCCCATCTCAGAGCAAAATTCAAGCAATTCTCACACTTGAGGACCTGCCCCAAGGCAAACAAGTGGAATTTGTGACACCCAAGGCAGAATTGGCATCACCCTTTCCGCCCCCCTCTTGCAGCCAGCCCAGTCCTGCATTGCATTTGTTCTGCAAAATCCTGCTGGACTAGAGCTGCCTTACTGCCCCACGGGGAATTCAGCCCCTTATTTCCCCCACTTTGGAGACACTGTATTTTTAAACGTGTGCTTTTGAGTCCAAGCTCCCTCAGTATGACCTTGGGAACGAAGATGGCACCGTCTCGTTCCCGTCTTGTGCCAGCCAGGAAGCCCAGCGCCTGCCAAGCGTCGACCAGACGCCGCAGAACATCACACAAAGTGCAAGGGAGGTTCTTCCCTTCCATGGCCAAAGCCAAAACAGCCATTTGATAATTAACCGCCCGGATCGAGCCAGACAAGCCATGACGATGAAGGTGAAGATCGCTGGGCTCCCCCCCATAACCTGCGCCCCGCGGGGTGGCTGAGAGGAGGTTAGGGGCTGACCCCAGACCTCGCTTGCAGACACGGCAGCAGATGTGCCGGGCTTCCCCACGGTCTCCCCCTTGCCTGGCAGATGCTGGCCTCTCTGGGAAAGCACTAAATGGATTCTGCTGAATCACTGCAGCAGATGGTTCGTAACACCACCTGGATAGCACAGAACAAAAAGGGAGAGATAAGGAAGGTTGGGGAACAGAGAGTACCTAGTGTGTGGGCTCAGTTATCCCCCGGGAGAAGTAACCTGTGGATAAGGTCATCATTTGAGCTTTTGTTTCCCCAAATTCCTATGTTATTAAGACTGATAACATCCCTTTCCTGGCAATTCTGTCCTGAGGTCTGCAACGTAGAGTGCTTCAAAACCCCTTGGGATGCTGGAACCCACCCTCTGCCGCTGGAAAACACTGGCAGCGCTGCCCAGTGCGGGCTGCTTCGGCTGGCAGCAGCACCAGCCTTCATCCCCGCCTGTGCCAAACTCCTCTTGCTGGGGTAGGGCACAAACAAGGTTGATGCACATACAAGGCCCAAGAATATTAACAGGGGTTTTCAGGGGTTTGGCGGGGCTGGTTTTGGTTTTGTTCTTTTTTTTAAAGCCAGGTTGGCAAGTACTTTTCTTTTCTGCGACAGATCATTCTGAAAGGGCAGAGGAGCCAGCTGTGTACAGAAGCGTGCAGCTGTACGAGAGGGAACAACAAACAGGAAACAGGTAACAATAACCAACGTGTTTGCTCGCTCTCCTCCTGTTAAACAGCATTGGGATTTTTCTTCTTCTTTTTTTTTTTTTTTTTCTTTTTTTTTAAATTGGGTTGAAAAGAGCTAGTCAGGAGGAGAGCGGAGGGCTACGGCACATACACAGAGGACGCACGCTTGGGAAGTGCTCGGCGTCCTTCTGCAGCGGCTCATCCCCACGTATGATAAGTAAGAAAGCAGGACCCCTCGGTCCTGTCGTTACGAAAGACACCTCGCTGCACAAAGTTGCTCAATCTGCAGCACTTCCAGCCAGGTCCTTCCCGGCACAAAACATCCAGTCATTTGAGACAAAATGTTCTCTAGGCAGGTCGCTCGCAGCCCCGTTCACGATTCCTCCTCCTCCCAGGACAAGGCGTTTTCACACACCAACTGCACCGTAGGCTTGACTCCATCTCACTTGAGCCCAGCTTTGTCCTACATAGGCTGTTTTTGCTGGGTCACACCTGCCATTGATTTCCTCAGATAACAGCTGCTGTTTCATGTTCTGCTGTGCGCCTTCCTCAGCAAAACGGCACAGAAAGATACTCACCGGCAAGCGAAGCTCAGGGTGGCATGAGCCAACCCTGAGCACCAGTAGAAGCTGGATGGTGATGGGACAACCAACAAGCTGGGCAATACTAACATCCCTCTACCCTCCCTACCTCCAACTACTTCTCATGGGGGACCTCCCTCATTAACATGCTTGGAGGCTTATTTCACCTGCAAGGATCTAATTTAAGCAGTAAATGTGGTCCATCTGCACAGTGCTTCCCACAACATGGGATCCAACAGCACCAGGGGCCTCACCTGGTGACATCCCCATGGGTCAGCATGAACTTTCTTTGGTGGCTGGAAGGCACTCAGTCCACCAACACCCCACCACCCAAGCTAGGGAAAAGACATTCCTCCGTGGTCTCCAGCTGCACGGTGGCATTCGGTGACACATGGCCAGATGCACCCGGACATCCACAGCTACTCCGGTGCATACCAAGGCCAGACTACCTCCAGAAGGCACTCAGTACTTCAAAACAAAAGCTAAAAATAAATAAAAACATTTCACAACACTCACCCCAAGGAGACCCGGGCTTTGCAAGGGTGGCAGGAACCCAAGCTGCTGGCATTGGTAGGACTGACCCTTGCCAACCTAAGCAGCCGGTTACGTGCCGTGATCCTGGAAGATGACAGCCCTTGCAGCCCAGGGTTAGGACAGCAGATGCCCTTGGGGGTCACCCCCTTTCCCGTAGGGAAGGGCAGGATTGCTCCCAGCATACCTGCGAGCTGGCAGGCAGGGAACCTCGCCTAGAGGGATCCCATTGCTTATCCGGTCCGTATGCACCCCCCACTCCCTCCTTTCCAGTATCCGCTTAGTGGCCTGGTTTCTTCTCAAAGCTTTTTATATTTCGCATTCCTAAGATTTAATTATGTTATCAGAACGACAGGCATCAGGATTTGGAGTGCCAGAATTCACATTAGCAATTGCTATCAACAAAGAAAATGGGCACAGCATGCCCATGCCAGAGTAGATGTGGGCTGCTCTCCTCAATCTACTCACAGTTATTTATAGCCTATTTGCAAGCCATCCACCTCCCAGGTTTAGCTTCAAGCTCACTTCTTTCTGCACGCCCTCTCCCTCAAAGAAAAGCCCTTTGCCTCCCCCTTCCCTAGCACAGCACCCAGATTTGGACACGTTTAGTTAATTTTAAGGGGCTGGGGGATAAAACACCTTTCAATCCTCTTCTGTACATCCACAACGGCAGAAGAGAGTGAAAACAGTGAGTGCCACAAATAAGCAGCTGCAGGGACACCCCCCCCAATGGCAGAAATTAAAAAATATGTATATATATATTTATAGTTTCTAACACTTCACCACATCGGAGCAGGACCGCTGCGCATCTCCAACAGCTTTCCATCCTCCCCGCAGATGGGGACGGAGGCACAAGCTCCACGAGGCAGGACTCAACGCTTGAACGCAAGAAATATCTACTTATTTTGAGATGATTGCAAAGAAGCAGCTACGTGATAGCAGGAGGGGAGAAATAGCTGTGCCTCCACACCAGCATTAACTGTAATTTGCCCATCCCTCAACCAGCATCGTTTCAAGGCAGTCTGATTCTGCCAGGATCCTTCGCCTCCAAATAAGTAAGAAACCCAAGGTGCAGTGTGTGCAGTACAGGTGCAAACTTACCCACCAGCTTATTTTCCTCCCCTGAGCAGCAGCTGGCACGGGCAGCTCGCGTCTTCTTCCTCCTAATCCCAGCTCCTGCTGCAGTCAACCCAAGTTTTAAGGCGGACGTAAGCGGGAGTTGGATCAACTGTCGCAAGCCTGGGAGAGATTCGGTGCTTAGGAGAACCCCTTCGCGCAGGTTAGCCGCCGCGGCTTCGGTCAGCCCAGCGGTGCCGGGACGCCGGCGGGCACCGGCGCCCTTTGCCGGGCTGCCCTCGCACGTCGCATCACCTCTGCGTTCACAGGCTTGTCACCCGGACCCCGCACCCGCCTGCGGCTGTAAAGCCCCATCGCTCGGGGCAGGGCTGGCCCTAAGCTCACTCGGGGCATCGGAGGGAGAGTTGAGCCCCTTTAAACCTCCCTGATACTCTGGTTAAAATGCAGAAGTGGTGCTGGTTTTAGTCCTGCCCAGTGACTAAGGAAACGCTCGGTCAGGCTCTGACTGAGATACAGCAGCTCCTCACATGCCTAAAATTCCATGTGGCCCTGAAGAAGAAATAAATATTACAGTATGTGATTTTAAAAAAGCAGCACAACCACCTGTAAAATATTAATAAACAAAAAACAATAATAAACCACCCAAACACCACACCCCTTCCGCTAAAGGGGGGAGGAGGAGGAGGCTCAAGCTTACAACTCTAGCACGTTTTATTTTGTGTAAATTTATAAAGACAACAATCCTAGTCACGATTGTCACATTGTACAGCACATACCAATACAGTTGCAAACAGAACTCCACGCAAAACTAAGCGCTAACAGTAGCTTGAATCACTCTTCCTGCGATTGTCGTATCTAGACTAACAGTATTACACTAACACTGAAGAAAAAATAGTTCACTATAAAACAGTGATAGAACGTTTTTATAAAATATATTCCATTCCAATAGCTTTTCTACATACTGTATACTATAAAACTCTCCCACAAAAATTAGTGTCTTTAAATATACATATTTAATCTGAACTGCACCAAGATTAAAAACAATTAAAAATATCAATGATTTTTTTTTTTTTTTTACATTAACTTCACAGTATTTGTTTGTAGTAGAAGAGAAATCCAGTGTTTAAAATGCGGAGCAGGACTGTCCCCTACAGAGACAGTAACCGCCCCACAGTGAAATAGTTTATGAAGAGACGAGCGTAAGTGTGCAACGTTTTTAGTACTTCTCTGTAGAGTCATGAACCATTTTGAAAACATGCTCCGAGCTATTGCAACTTAAAAATAAGAGAGACACACCGAGAGATAGCCAAAAAAGTCACCTTAAGAACAAAAATAAGTGCAAACATTTTTTTTACTTTAGAAATTCAAGCTATGAGGAGTGGGAACACAAATACCAGACTATGAGAACAGCGTGTTCATGATGTAGTCAAGAATGAGAAAGTCTTTTTTTTTTTTTTGTCTTTTCTTTTTTTTAAAAAAAAAAAACTTTTGCCCCATATTCACTGCAGTACAGAGCATGCTCATAGCATCAGTTTAATGAATTATTTCTATACTAAGATCAGACACAAACTTGTTTCAACTTTTCCCTGCTCCATACGCTAATGATGTTCTTGTGGCACATCCTATTTTATGATCTTCTAGAAAAAAAGAAACAGTAACTGAAGACTGAAATGCAAAAGAAGTGTCACAAGAATGCAAAATTAAGATTACCAGCTTCAGTAATGCTGACTCTACATTAAACTCTTTACATGTTGTTCAACATGCAAAACCCATTGTTATACAATTTAAAGTGAAGTGTAAATTAACTAGTTTTGAAATAGATTAACAGTAATAATTCCACTTCAAAAAAAAATCTAATAAATACTATATCAAGTATCTTCAGGAGAAAAAAAATAACTTAATTTTAGTAGAAAGAAAAATAACTTAATTTTAGTAGATTTTGTTCAGTGCTATTTCCAATCACAGCAAAATGGAAAAAAAAAAAGGAAGAAAAAACTGATTAAGTAGAATAAGACCACAGTACCAAAGCCACTTATGTTCAAGATACAGTACTCTCCCACAACTTTCATATGTAACAGGTTCAGCAAAATATTTTACAGTCGAGAAATTAGACTGAAAACAACAAAACCCAAAACTATAAATAGAAGCAAAATTTCACATTACATGTACATTCATAGTTTAAGAGATGAACACTAAGAGGAGGCTGTAACAAGTATATCCTGATTTTCTTTAAAAGAGGAAGTACTTATTAAAAAAAAAAAAAAATTATCAATCCCATATTATTTACGTAGGTAGTGCTCAGTTTTTGGACCAGAGGGGGAAGGCATTGGGAAATTGTTTCTTCATAAGATGAAATACAGTATTTTAAGCACAACTTTTTAAAATAATCTAACTCAGTGCTTCAAATTAATTTAAAAATAAACGCTTAAGTTCCACAAAAAAACTCCAGGAGTGTCAGGATAGCTGGTGAAGCAACGCTAATGCAGCAGAACGACATTCAAAACCCTCAGATATTATTATATTTCAGTCCCATGTACATGTACCTTGAATGAGTAATTTGGAAGGGACTGGAAGGGAATAATCTGATAGTTACCGACATGCACAGACCAAAGGATGCTCTATTAGGCAAGTAATTGAGTTATTTGGAGTAAAACTGGTTATAGTTACAGGCAGCCTCAGTTTACAAACAAAAAAAACCACCTAAAAATACCCTAAAACCTCCCCCGAAAAGTGAGACATGGGGGAAAAAGTTGGGCCGTGTTTTCCCTCCAGCAGTTTATCTTCATACTGCACCTTCGAAACGCCGGCGACTGCACGGAATTTGGCCCAGAGGGAATTACCAACTTCATAAAAAATAACATTAAATAAAATTCCGAGCTGCTGATTTTAGCGTAGCAGCAAACTTTTCGGACAAGATAGCAGGGCATCTCCTAACACACGTGGTGTGAGTTACCTCGAGCTAAGACACCCCAGGAGCCCGATACCGAGACGGGTTATTTAGCCGCTTTGGGGCTGCTGGCCCCCCCCAGGTGGGACAGGATCAGCCCCTGGGCGTCAATATGGGAATGAAAATATTCACGTTATCATGTCATTTTTTTTGTATGTCCTAGCGGGCATCCTTCAACATTTCAGGAGTGAATATGCTGCAGACAGAGTTTTTCCATCCACGTTTTTATGCTCAGAAGCAGCTTCTCAGAAGGTCAGCCCATGGAGGAGGATGGGTGGGAAGGGAAAATTTAAGTCAAGTCCCGAGGCAAAAACTTCTCATGCGGATTTTAGGACCGTTTGCAGAACTATTCTAATATAATAAAGAGAATTAAAAAATGACCAGTACCAAAGATGCAGCCAGGAATCCTCAACCCCCTTTACGGTTGGGGCCAATTTAAGGTCTCATCTAGCTCTATAAAATAAGAGTACGGCCGCTTACTCTGCGATATGCAGACAAGTTTCTCTACACTGAAATGTATTTAAACCATAGTTCATCTCTTCGGATGTTTCTGTGCAACACGCAGAGAGCATTAGGGGAGCTTAATGGAACTCAAATTTTTCTCCAAAATTGGCTGATAATCTTCTTTGAAACTAAAAAAAAAAAACCAAACAAAAAAACCCCTGACCACGAAGCAAGTACTTCCAGCATGAAAAACAGATGCTAAATCATTGCAGAATTACTTAGATCATTTCACATTAATAATGTAACATGGGTGCGCAAGAGAAGACCTAAAGGACAGGGCTGGAAAGGGAGGGTGGCAGGAGAAGGGGGGAGATAGGTGGAAGGATTGCATTAAAAGGCCTCTGGAGTGTATACCTCTGCATCTTTTAAAGATCATATACCTGAAGTGAATATCACCAAAATAAAATAAAGGAAGGGAGGGGGAAAAAAAAAAAATTAAAATTCAGATGCTGCCTTTTTTTTCCTGTTTTGTTTTAAAAGGGCGAGGGGGGAAAAAAAAAAAATAAAAAAAAATAAAAATCACGCGTCTCAAACAACCAAGGACTTTACAAGGCCACAATGAAATTTGCGGATATGTCTGTACAAATCCCCAGACTGCGTGAAGCGTCTCTCGCACCACTTGCACCCGTGGGGTTTCTCCCTGGTGTGCACCACCGCGTGGCGGCTGAGGTTGTGGGAATACTGGAAGCTCTTTCCGCACTGGCCGCAGGTGTAGGGCTTCTCCCCCGAGTGAGTCCTCTCGTGCCTCTTTAATGTGTACATGCAAGAAAAAGTCTTTCCGCAGAGGGTACAAGTGGGGACGGACCCGTCGGGGGACAGGCGGGTCCGGGAGCCGTCCTTGTCGCGGAAGTGAGAGCTCAGGTGCAGCTGAAGGATGTGCGGGCTCGGGAACACCTTGCTACAGAGGGGGCAAATGCAGATATGCCCGGGAGGCACGAGGACGCCCGAGGAGGAGATGTCCGACGAATCCATGTCGTCCTCGCTCTCGTCTCGCTCTTGATCTATATCCTCCTCTCGGGCATGAGAGCTGCCATTCCCCGCGAACATGTGTCCTAACCCTGTCACTAGGCTTTTGGCTGAATTCCCAAAATGCTGACTCTCCGGACTCCTGGCTTCGCCGTCCTCCTGATCTGACAGCAAGTCTTGTTCATCTTTAACAAGTGGCTCGGTACCCTGCTGCTGGCTGTCGGAAGCCAGCTGTCCAAAGACATAGGAGGGGTGTAAGGAATCTCTCCCCGGCACGGGCTTGAAAGACAAATCCAGCGCGCAGTCCACATCACTCGAAGCCAGGGGATGGTTAACAGACCTTTGGGACAAAGGTCCTGTGGAACTATTGACATTAGCCTTTGTTTTTCCAGCTGCTGCGGCGCACGGTTCTGCCTCTGTCGGCACAGAGCTGACACTTATATGATCAGAGGACCAGGCGGGGTGACTGCTGACCTTTTCTTTGCCTGCTGCTCTCTCGTATTCTGCAACGCTGAATTTTTGTTTGTTTCCTGGGTCAAACTCGTGGACGAGGGGCACTCCGGTGTCTAGAAAATGCTCCGCTTTCTCCAAACTAGCCGCCTCATCATTAATCTTCTCTTCCGAACATAATTCTTTATCTTTCAACTTGCCCTTGCAGACTTTCACAATGTCATACATGTGAAGGTAGCTAGCCGCAGCCAGCACATCTTCGACCGGGAGACTGTTGAATTCCAGCTTTCCCTCGTACATGAATTCGAGCAGCAGGCTGAAGGCAGGGGCTGTGACAATGTCACTGTTCAGATGCACAATATCCCTTTTGTCTAACTGGTCCCTGTAGAAAAGATGGAAGTACATACTGCAAGAGGCAAGAACGGCTCTGTGAGCTCTGAATTGAGCTTCTCCAACTAAAACAGTACAGTCACACAGGAAGCCCTGGTGACGCTGCTGACTCAGACACTGCAGCAACTGGCGGCTATGGTCTGGAAACTCCATTCTTCCTTCATAACCTGTTCAAAACAGGAAAAACTTGAATGCTACTGTAAACTAAAGCCTCCTAGCAGCTGTAACAAACAGATCGGCTTTTTGGTAACACAAGCCAAAGAAACAGCCTTGGAGATAACATTTACTGTTAATTATCTGTAATAGTTTTATTAAGGGGGGGGGAGAGGGATTAAAAAAAACAACACAACATGCTTCTCATCCTTTCGCACCTGCCCCGAACAGGAAAAACTTGATTGTAAGTAAACAAAAGCTAGTAAAGCAGCAGCCCCTCCAACCTTTGTTTCTCCCACTAAGCACTTTAATAAAATTAATAGAAGGAAAGCACACACAAACACGCACACACACAAAAAAAAAGCAGCATAAACTCCCAGGCTGTCTTCCCAGCAACGCTAACTCGGGGCATCTTTTAATAAAGCATATTACCCACGTCACGCACATACACACACGCACATTTAAACTTTATCCTCAGTCGTTGTGCACCGAATCACAACAAACCAGTCGCGGGGAAGCGGCGTTTTTGCGGGGACGGAGCGGGACGGCGCAGGGCGGGGAGACGCGCCCCCGGCCCCCGCATGCGGAACGGGGGGGAATAAAGGGGAAAAGTTTCCCTTGAAGTTATTAAAAGCCAAGGAGGGAAATAAGCGGCGTAAGGACAGCGAGAGGGCAGGGCTGAGGCTGCAGCCGGCCACCTGCCGCGGCCGGGCGCTTACCTTCCCGCGGGGCGCGGCGGAGCCGGCCGCGGGCGCGGAGCCGGGCGGGCAGGAGGGAGCGCGGGCGCGGGTGCGTGCGCGAGTGCGAGCGAGGCGCGGCGGGAGGGAGGGAGGGAGAGAGGCAGGCGGGAGGGAGGGAGGGAGGGAAGGAGGAGTGCTCGGTTTGCTAATTACACCGCAAGCTGGAGAGTCAGCTGCTCTGACTTCACTGCGATGGAAATGCTACCTCCAGCTGTGCGCCTTTTAATGCCATATGTTACTCCAAATCTCGCTACCAGCCAACCACAGCTTGCTGCCTTTTAAAGTTCCAGCAGCCCCATTTATAGCCCGCGATTAAATCCCACAAACTTGCCCCGAGCCCGCCCCCCCCATACACTCCCCCCCCCCCCCCCCGACACCACCTCCCGCCGCAAAGTTGCTCCCCGCAGCCCGTCGCCGTGACCTTCGCCGGCGCCCGGCTCCGCGCAGGGGGGGGCACCGCGGAGCCGCTTTCGGAGCGCCCCCCCCCCCCCGCCCCCCCCTTGCAGCCGCGCTCCCCAACTTTGCAGGGAGGACTTTCCCCTTGCGGGAGGGGAGGTGGGGTTCGCCCTCCCGGCCGGCTCACCGCGTACTTACCGGCGTGCGGCGGCGGGGCTCGGCGTCCGCATGTGCGCGGCGGTGCGCGGCGCTCCGCGGGTGCGGCGCGGGGCCGGCGGCGCGGCGGTGTTGTGGAGCAGGTTGTTCGCCGGCCGCTCTCGCGATACTTTCCCTCCGAGCCGCGGGTGTGTGTGAGTGTGTGTGTGTGTGCGTGTGTCCCCGTCTGGTGCACACAATAGCCCCCGCCGCCCCGGCTAGCCCCGCCGGCGGCGGCCGGTGCGCGCTGCCGGCTGCGCCCTGCCCCCTCCTCTCCTCCCCTTCCTCCTCCTCCTCCTCCTCCTCCTCCCCGCCCGGCCGCTGCATTGGCAGCGCCGCCGTCCCGCTCCCAACTCCGCTGCGCCGCCGCGGAGAGGGCGCGCACGCCCGCCTGCTGCAGCCCGACGTGCCGCGGAGGGGGGGGGGGGGGCTGCCCGGCGGAGAGCAGGGCCGCTTCCGCGCCCGCGGAGGGCGGGAAGGGGGGGGAGCGCGGCAGCGGGAGTTGCGCGGCGCCTGCCCCGCGGCGGGGATGGGGCGAGAGGCGCCGCGCTCCCCCGGATTTATCTTTAGTTGCGCGTCAGCTGATAAATACCAGATGCCTACGGATTTTTCAAGATGACCTTTTCGATAGTTGATTTGAATTTTAAATTTTAATTAGCTGTAATCCCATCAAAAGTGAGCGCCTTCAGAGGGAGAGAGCGCCGAAGCGCGGGGCCGGCGGGCGGGGCCGGGGCCCGGCCGCGGTTCCCACCGCAGCGCCCGGGGTCAGGCCCGGCCGCCGCCGAAATCCGCCGCAAGGCTCGGGCTGCCGCGCCCCGGGTGCCTCCCTCGCCCCGCTGGAAGCCGGAGCGGGGCCGGCGGGGGGGAGGATCGCTGCCGTGGGTTGTCCCGGGAGCCGCCGGGCTGCAACAGCGCCGGGGGTTGGGGGGGTCGGAGGTGTCCGCAGACATGAAGCGTTGGACCGGGGCTCCGGGTCCAGGGTGATGTTTAGGGGGTTTGCTGCCCTCGAAAGGAAGAAGGGATGAGTTTGAGAGTGCTGCTAGGTTTGGGGGAGCAGAGCACTGGGGGCACTTCAGAGCTCCCCTGCGAGCACCCTGCGAGGTGCCCGTCGGAGGCTCCAGCTCGGGCTTCAGCCTCCAACAAGTAAAGCAGGGAAACTCCTTTCTCTTCCTTCCTCTAGGTTGCCTTGTCTAGATTATAATATCCGCAGGATAGCAACTTTTTTATGGTTTTTATTTTTTTTTAATGTATGTCTTTTCCAATGCACAACGGTAGCATTAGTCCCTTAAAACATCAGGTTTATTGATTGGCATATTTGTTACTAATTTAATCCCGTTCTTTGCTATTTTATCTTCAGGCTCTTTGTCGCAGAAATCAGAGTCTGTGTTGCCGACACCACTTTTCTCTCACAGACCTCAACTAACTCCGTTGGCAGCGAATGCCAGGATATTTGGGTGGGGTTTGAGCATTAATGACTGCATTGTCACAAAGCTCTTCTCAGGTATTTGGTAATATTATCATCCATACTGTTCAAATTGGGGAAACTCCAGCCCAGAATGTGGAGGTGCCCGACTGCAGCAAAATTGTTAAAGATCTTGGGGTTAAATCTGTCACCGTTCAGTAAAGCCGAGAGCTTTATCTATTTGTCCACGATCACAGACACGATCGGGGAACAGGAGCTCTCTGTCCTTTTAAAGACAGTATTATCCTGCAGTCACGGCCTGATAATACAGGCTCTACCAAAAATGGAGCAATTTCTTCCCCAAAGTGCGAGTGCAGCTTCCGTTAAGTTACTCCGTGGATGTGTCGGCTTGTAGAGTTTCGCTGTCTTTGTACACTGGAAATGTTAGGCAGTTTCTTGTATTCACGTGAATTATGCTGCTTGGCAGAAATCTCTTATTTAGTGTAATTCATTGTTCATTTTTCCCTCTCCCCTCTAATAATAAGGGGAGAAAAAATAAGATAAAAAAAGAACCAAGGTTTTAATTCCTGTTTGGGTTCTGTAAGCTAGGAATAATTGTCTACAATCTAGCAGTGTCTTATTTTTAGTAAACCAATTACAATTTCACAGTAAGTCTGCGGTCATTACCGAGTTTGAAATGTCAGAAAACACAACAGCATTCCCATTTTCTCTAGGTATCCATTTTGCGTGGTGTTGGCTTGCTTTTTAAGGGCTCAGAAATACTATACTCGCCTTCACACCAAGGCAACGAGAGATACAATACAGGTGTTGTACTGATTTAACTACGGTTGTATAAAATACTGGTAGTACAACTCTCTAATGTAAACAAGCCCGGAGTGATTACTGGAGGCAAGGCAACAGGAAGAACTGCCCCAGAAACTTTATTCCGAGCGCTCCTGCGTTCCTGAAGGCCCTCGTGAAAGCACGACACGGGAAGCAAACCGTCTGCTTTCATCGCGCTGGCCCCCGAGCCCTTTGCATGCTGAAGGCTCCCCTACCACGGAGCTGAGAAGAGGCTCCGTTTTCAGTCCTTCCCCGAGGGAACGGAGCCAGGCAGCAGCTGCCCGGCTGCCTCGGCCGATAGGAAACTCCAACCGGCATCCATGCTCGGGGGAGATCGTGACTGTCGTGCCGCCGAACATCAGGACGGCTGAACGTGAATGGAGACTGATGGAAGATGTCGGGAGCCACCACATTAGGCATCCTTGTGCAGCCGTGTGCGTTCCTGGGTCCGGCTGAAGCCCTCCTGGGTGCCAGCGAGCCTTTTGCTGCTTATGGAGCCTTCTAGAGTTGAGCAGAAAGCCCAGGTTTCGGGCAGAGAGAGTAGAAATCGGTGGTGCTGGCAGGGCTTTCACTTGCCGAGCAAGGCTAGCCCTGCTCCTGGTTGTTTATGCTGCCTGGACACCAGCCAAAGCCCACAGAAATTAGTAGAAAAACCAACTGGATCAGGTCCATAAAGCCTGAGGACTCGCTTCCATTCTTACTCCTTTGATCCAACAAGAGTATATATTTACTGAGCGGGGCCTCTCTAGCCCTCTTTGTTGGCCAAACGCAGAAGCGGTAGCAACAGGTTTTTCATGCGATTTAATTGTTTTCTCTCTCACCGCATTGGGCAGAAGCCTCTTTGTGTTTGTTTCTACATGATTTCAGTGCTTGTATGTTCTTTTTTTTGTAGGGCATCTTCTTTATGGTAGTCCAGTCGCATTTCAGAGGGAGAGTCAGGGCCCGAGATTGTTTGATACCTGCAGGATTGAAGATATTTTAAGTGCATTGGTCCTATGAGGTTTATCATAGTGAAGTTTATTTGCAGAAGTTCTTCCAAACTTTTCCAAAGGTTGATTTATCCCATGCAGACAGCAGCAGGCATTGGAAAGACCGAACGCTTCATTCCCTCCTCTGAGACAGGGAGGAATTTAACCCCAAAGGATGCTGAGCCCTGTGGTGGTAAGAGAAGGAGCTGCCATTGGTGTCCACGGATCTTCCCCAACTTGCATTCTACTCCGGCACTTACCCTGCACTCAAATCCAAGGTCAGCATTCAGGGGCTTGCTCAGTTTGCAGTCAAGTCATAAAAGTGGGCATGACCTTCCCAAAGATCTTTTCAAGTACGTCATCTAAGACTCAAGGAAGCATTAACTTGCACTGTTGCCATTCCAGACATTAATCAGAGCATATATTGCAGACAGTCTCCTGAGCAGTGTGCTTGTGTGAGCCGTATTTGTTTTATGGCTGTCCTGCTGATTTCTCCCTGATAACGAGAGCCTGTGTGCGCTGGAGTATTTGTGAGTATATATTGTGGCAGCTAGGGCCGTTGTCAAATCATCCTACCAAACGGATAGGCTCATAGCACTAAGCTGCGTATATAAATTACATGTTAACTTGTTGTATTTGCCGTAACACAGCTATCAATAAGGATACACCGATCTAGCGGCCTGCAGTGAGAGCGCAAGGGACTCTGCAGAGGTACCACTGCCGCAGGTCACGTTCGACTCCGCAGCGAGAGCTTGCAACGTCCCCGTCGGAACCAGCCAGGCATTTAATATCACACCTGTACTTCAGCTCCCTTGTCAGCGGCTGCGAGACGGCTTCCTCTCAGTTATTCATCTTCCATAGGTGCACTCAGCTTGCCTAACCCTCAACTTCTGGTTGTTTTTGTTACAATCTGCCGTGTTCTGGATTTCTAGAAATGGCAAATGAAGGTACTTTTTCAGCCTTTAAAAATCCGTTGGTTTTTTCCATAAAGGGAGCACACTTCTTGGTTTGCAGTGGTGAAGGAAATTTGCATGCCACTCTCCTCTTTGAGAGGGGTTTTTTTCCTCTTTCACCCTTGCTAATCACTCTGGCAGCCATATTTTAATGTTGCTTGGGTTTTCTTTGACACATTCAGAATATAATATACGTTTACTTTAAAAAGATCTAATACAATTAAGCATGTTATTTCCTTTTTAATATTTGTTTTATTTATTTATCCATCCCCAGGAAGGAAATCTGAGAGCCCACGTTATAAATTAACAGGTGTATAGAAATTTGTAGCAGGATATATAGAGAATAACAGTGAAAGGCCATAAATACCGGTGGACACTAAGAGACAAAATCGCTGTCTGCTTTGGGACCAGGCGTAAGATTTATCAGGCCCAGACAAAAGTCTTTAAATCAGAAGCGGATGTATTCTCAGATAAGCTGAGCAGCACTGGTAGGGTCCAGTGTAGGGTTACTAATTTCTTATTAAAGGAGAGGTTCTTAATTGGCGTTGCTCTATTTGTAAGCAAATAATACACCGCGTTAACAATGCACTTTATTTTAGTAACTCCCAGAAGAAAAGAGGGCTAAATACTGCAGAAGTGTTTTGCTAGATTAGGACTGGGAAATCTCACAATGAAAATACTTGCTAAGCAAAAATATAACCTGGAATAAAAGGCTTCATATTAGCCACGTTCTGGTGCCAGTTTAGCAGCGGTT
The DNA here is from genome assembly GCA_009819775.1 of Phoenicopterus ruber ruber. Lineage (NCBI taxonomy): Eukaryota > Metazoa > Chordata > Aves > Phoenicopteriformes > Phoenicopteridae > Phoenicopterus > Phoenicopterus ruber. Next base: position 10,670,598 of record CM020219.1, read on the forward strand.
CCTCAGAAAATGTTTTGTCCCAGGATAAATCAATTTTACCTCCAACTATTACCCTGAGCTTTGTAAGGCAAAAAAAAAAAGAGCTGGCGTGCCTATCCCACTGTCTGTAAAAGGTCTCTTAAGCAGGATCCTCTCTTGGGACTTGTGGGGTTGGCTGAACATATTCTTAGAGCAAGTGTTGTGATCCTCATAAGATAAATCTGCAGTCTCGGGGCATAAAAGACTCTCTTCCCATGTGTGTGGCACATAATCTTGGTCTTCTCTTGATTTTTGCTTTTCCATGGGGTTTCCAAATCAACCCAACCTGAGCAAATACGAACAAGCGTAAGCATCCTAGATGCCAGTTAAAATAATAAAATCCCAAACACCTCACTCTTCTCCATTCCCCATACTAAAACTTCCACGTGCTACACAGTTCACACTGTCATTGCTACAATCTCTTTGTTGTTGGCCTTAGTGATGCCCACTTCTGCCCTCTCGAACCCATCCAGATAGCTGCAGCAATCGCCTCTACTATTTCTTTATCCTTTTATCAGGTACTGAATCAACGCCAAGCTCCTTGCTCTCACCTCCAAGACCCTCTGTAATCTGGAGTGCTCAGACTGGCATCATCTTCTAACCCCATTCCCTACCCTCCCTGGACATTTTCTCCTTCCCTCACCCCTGTATCCTTTTCGTGCTGTCATATTAGGCCCCTTCAGCATGGGCATCTGTCCTGCTCTTCGCCGTGCCTCAACCTTTCTTTGGTGTCGTTCTCCTCAGTCTAGTCAGAGGAGCTGGGATGAGGATTTGGGGAGAAGCAGCACTGCATAGGAGGGATTTGGGGGTGAGTCTGGGAGCTCTGTGCAGAGAGAAGCTGGGCTCGGCATGCTCCCAGCCTCCGCTTGACTCCCTTGGGAGCCTGGATGCCAAACCCACGCCTCTCAGAGCAGTCCAGCCCCCAGGGATGGAGAGAGAAATGGGAAGCTGGGGATGGGGAGAGCAAGACAGACCATTTTTCTAGTTGGAAAGAGCTGCTGTTGTCTCAGGGCTGTATAGTAGCCATCACACTGGTCGCTCCACTTCCCTCTGACATATTCCAGGTGGAGGGGAAGTCCAGAGAATGTCATGTAAGAAATGCAAATAAAAATATCTTTCTAGACTTCCTTCTCTTATGTACTGTCTGCCAAAACCTTCGCTCCCCTCCTTTACTGTTTTGCCTATGGATGCGTTTTATGCTTTTATCTTGCTCTTCTGGTAAAAGAAGTAGTACTTGCTGCGAGTTTACATAACTTGCCTTTTACTGCTCTGGAAATGAATGTGGAACTTTGGTCTTAATTAGACTCTCAGTGTAAGTCCTGTTTTAATGAATCGCTGAAATATGTGAATAACATTAAGCTTCAGAATACGGCTGCAGAGTTGGATACTTAAAGCTGGTCACCCAGCTGGGTCTATGGGGAGACGAGCACTTAGCACCCAGGTGAAGGTGTAGTAAGGGGGAAGGGACTCCCTGAAACTAGGGCGTAGGTTTGTGTTTAGCTGCAGGTAGACCCCTCTGCCTGTGGAAGAGTTTTGATTTCAGACCTTGTACTTGTGTACTGAGCACTTTGCTCCTGCATCGCGGCTTCACTGTGCAACGAAGCGACAGACTTCATGACATCGGGGGTTCGGGCTGCGGTTTGAGATCCAATCTATTGCGTTGCTGAGTTCCTCCTGCAGCCCAGCGAAGAGCCTGAGCTCCACCTGCACCCATGGAGGAGAAGGTTTTTAGTAGTTTGCTTCTTGGAAACAAAATGGGATGGTAGAGATGTCAGAAAATGTGCAAAACCTTGGAAAAAATACCAGCTCATTAAGATGTTCTCCTGATGCTGTTGCAAAGTGTCAGTCTTGTCTGGTGAACCCGGTAACATTTATTAAAGAGCATTTGGAAAAAAGGCTTCCAAAAGACCCTCAGGACCATGCTTAGCTGGAGGTCAGCCTGTAACAGTTAATAAGTGAAAGGAAACAACCTGGAATGGTAATCACCTGCCGGGGGCCTGCAGGCGTCACTGGTAGGATGTCACCTGGTCAAAGCAGGACGGGAGGAATGGACCACTGTGGTGGAAATGGTGCTGGTGACAGTATTTTCCATTCGGTATACAAAGGGGTTTCGCAGAAGTTGACACAACGGTGAAATGTTCTTTTGCAGAAAACAAAAAATGGACTAAACTAAAACTAAACAGACTAGGAGAGTTGCAGAAGTAGTAGTGGGCCATACCCCTGTGTTTTTTACATCTCCCTTAGTTTGGCTGACTGTCAAGACCCAGGCTTGAGGATGTGCCTAGATGGTCCATTTGGCAGGGTGCCTGCAGGACCTTAGTTTGCGTAGCCAGCAGCGTACACAAAGCGATGTGCTGCTGCTCATGTCTGCCTTTAATTCCATAGTCCAAAAGGCTAAGTACTTATTTTCAGCCGAGTGAAGCAGAGATAGCCTCCAGCTCAAGTCCAGAGCAATGTTCAAACTACACCTTTGTAATCGGGATACTCTCGAGCTCTCTGCTCCGTCTTGGGGATGAATATGGGGGAGGATTTGTGACTACGTGCATTTAGACCAGACTTGTAAGAAGGCAGGGAAAGAAGAGGAGAGCAGAGGTCCTTTTAAGATCAGTTATGATAAAAAAACCCTGGAATTTGGGGGTTTTGTTTGGTTATTGGGAATTACACCTAAACTCTCCCAGCTCTTCCAGCGCTGCATTTGATGCAGAATCAATACCATGATGACCGGCTCTGATGCAGAAACTGAAATCCAAACAATCTCTGTCTCCTAACCAGGAGATCAGATCGACGATTTAACTCATGTCTACAGGTAAGGTGGGCAAATGTAGAGAGATTTATATAGAGGAGAGATTGGAAAGAAAGAAATTGCAAGTGAAATGGTGTTTGCAGTGATAGGGAACTCTGGGGAAATAGGCAAAACCTGAAGAGCAGCAGCAGGATAAAAATGGTGAAGTTCTCTAGAGAGGCCGAAAAAAGTACAATTTATTTACTGGAAAAATAAGATGGGTAAAGGCTAAATCCCACAATCCCTTACTCATGCAAGGAATCCTGTTGACTTAAATACTTGTGTAAAAGTATTTCTGTGGGTAAAGGATTTGTTGGACTCCGTCCAAAACTGGGTTAAGGTTGATGTTTTCACAGAGACGGCAGTCTTTCGTATGCCACCCCGGGTAGTAAACGGCAATCGTGGGACACGTTTTACTGGATGCACCAAATAAATAATAAAAAAAACCCTTTTGCTTAAGTGTGTGGGAGTTTCAGGGTGGCGGGGGGCTGACAGGAAGGTGACTCGGTGACCTGGGAGGCAGGGTCGGTGGTTACGACTCTGCCGCGGCCGAGCGCGGACCCTCTGCCGGAGAACGCCGCTGCCAGCACAAACTCACACAAGTTGTTCTGGCGCCTGGCCTAGAACAACACGGGGCTGTTTTTTCCCTTTTGTGCTCGACTCCGTTGCACTGGGACAATGTGAGATTTTTAATTTTATACGCAGAAGGAAGAAAGAATGCAACCTTTTTTCTTTTTTTTTTCCACTGTACTTCTCTTTATGTGTGGCAGTGTTATAAAGCCAGGTCAGCAAATACTTTATTCCGGCAACAAGTTTTCGTGCAAAGGGCACAAGGGGTGTCTGTGAGTGACCAGGACACCTGTAATAGTCACAGACAGAAGAGAAAACCCAGGGTGTGCTGCCCCCACCTTTAACTTTCCTCGATGGGTTCTTCAGCTGCAGGCTGCCAGGTCCAGTTGATGCAGAAAGAGGGAGAGAGCAACGAGCAGAGCAGCAGAAGGGGGGGTTTAGGTGCTTGAAGCCCGACAGACAAATGAGATAAAAAGTCCCATCTCCCCCGTGCCCTGCTCTTGGCACCAATGACTCGGGGAACCAAGTTGCAAATCCTGCACTTGTCCAGGTGTGCCGGGACAAAGATGAGCGACTCTGGGCATGCATGACCCTTCCCAGATCTTCAGCGCAGCTGGCGGTACCTGCCCAGCAGCACCAGGAAAGGCTCCGCTCTGCCTCGATGAGCCCAGTCCGGGGAAGCTGGAGGAAGACTTGCTCATCATCATCGTCCTCATCCTCCTCCAGGACTTTGCAGAAGGTGGTGTGAACGTGCGCAGCGCCGGTGTCACTGAGGCTTAACGCTAGGCAGGTGCTCCCTGGATCAGGACCTAAATGGTTAATTTTCAAGTGGCTTCTTAGAGCAGATGTTCCCATGTGTATCCCCTCCTTCCCTCTTCTGACACATTTCCTACACAAACAGCAGATTGCATTGCTGCTGTCCTTTTGATCTGCGGGAGGGGGAGGAAAATCCCACACAAATGATATTAGTTCTGTTTTCAGGCAGGCTGGTGACGGTGGGTATGGGCATGTGCCTTCCTCCTGCCTCTCCCTGCCCAGATGTCTTTTCTGGGACTTTCTTCTTTAGCCTCTGCCTGCTTCTGGAGCTGCATTTAAGGTTGCTTAGAATCATAGAATCATAGAATTGTTCTGGTTGGAAGAGACCTCCGAGATCATCGGGTCCAACCATTGACCTATCACTACCTTAAAGTCTAGAAGGAAAGAGGAGGTAGGGTTGGGAAAATTGTGGAAAAATTATGATTGCAAAACCTTGCTGTCTGTCTAAACACATACAGAGGCTGGCGTACGGGCTGATCCGTCTGCTGCCACGCTGCTGGTGCTCGTGCGGTGCCTCACACTTGTGTATCTGTGCTCCTCGTGGGTGCTGATGAATTAAGCCACGCTGCTTGGGTGAGGCTTAAGACGTTCCCAGACAGGAGAATGTCTTTGAGCTTGTGTCCGAGACCATTCCCGATCCCAAACTTCTGTCCAGACTGGTGGGACGTCGACCCGCACACCTGCGCAGCCTCAGAGCGGTCGCAGAGGGACGGCTCTCGCGGCCTCGGCGCCAGGCAGCTCAGGGAGGGATGGCAGGAGCCTGCAGGATCAGGTCAGTATGGGGAGATCCGTCCTTCCCTCTTTCTTCCAGGACAAGAACCAAGGACAAAAGATAAACTTAGCAAGATGGCAGGTTCAGGATGAATTAAAGGGGGTGATTCTTTATGGGATTGTAGTTAAGGTGTGGATGTCCTTGGCACAGCACCTTCAGGGTGCCAAGACTGCATGGGTTGGGAGGACAATGAGAAAATTTCATGGTCAATAGATTCACCAAAATGTGTTAAATGCAATGCACCAGTTTTGGCTTAGAAAGCCACACAGTGTTAAGAATATTCTGGGGAAGTATCACTGATTGCTCACCCTGTTCTTACGTTCATCCCTGCATATCACTGCTGTTCTTTGCTGGAGAGAAGACACTAGACTAGGTGTACCTTTGGTCTGACCCAGAATGGCCAGACTTTTTTTAACATTATTTTTTATATTATTATTTCTATTTTTTATATTATTATCCCGAGATAGGGAAGAAAGCTTGCTTTTGCTCTGCTACTGGTGGCAGTTGCAGAAACCCTCTAGACGTATGGTGGAGATGACAGAGGTAGGTGTGGTGGCCACTAGTTTTTCTAGCATCATCCTCCTTAGAATCTTAGAATCGTTTAGGTTGGAAAAGACCTTTAAGATCATCGAGTCCAACCGTAAATCTGACGCTATCAAGCCCACCACTAAACCATGTCCCTAAGCACCACATCTACACATCCTAATTCCTTCCTGTGACTTGACTGGTCTGAAAAAGGCAAAAGAGCCTGAGCTCTTTCTTTCCTAAAAGACCAGACATCGTTGTTCAGGAAGAGCCTTTGGGACAGCTGAGATGCTTAAAGCTGCCGGTGTCACTGGCCTTGCCGCAGCAGCCGGGTGGATGCACCGAGGCAGGGCAGGACGCGTGTATGAACTAGCCTAATGGTGAGCTGGCTGCTGCTGAGAAATCTAAACACAGCCAGCGGAGTTTCGGAAATGGGATCTTTTTCTTCATTTAATTTTGTCTTCTTTCCCTGCTTTAGCATCATCCTCATTTCTAACCCCCAGTAGTATCAGGGCTCTCTCCTGTTGTCTTTGGAGGCTGCTATAACAAACACCTGATTATTATGATGTTCCTTGAGGCAGGGGATGGGAAGGCTCAAACGTGACACTGGCCAGCCAAAACAGCAAGCCAGGGAGGGACTGATTGAAATGCTCTAAATAACAAATTCTTTTAACCCAAAAACAATTCCAAAGAGACTCAGCGTATTTGCAGATGTTATTCATATAGAAGGAGAGTCAAATATCATCAAATAATCCATTAAGCCTGACTTGCTCGCTGGCTTAGAGAGGATACACTAAGCTTCGCGCTTTATTTCACTTGGTTTCTGGAGCTTGTAACCAGAACCAGGCAGTTTGCAGCAGTCAGCCCGCACGTTCAATTCAGCCCCTTCTTCTGTAGTTAAAATTGTTAAAATTGCTCAAGAGTATGTAATGAACCCGTGTCTGTGCGGCTGTGCACCAGCACTTCAGCAGAGGCATAAAGTACACGTGGGTGCTGGGTGGGTCTGTGCGGTTGGGTGTGTTGGGGAGGGTGCGTGCAGCGTGCGGGCTGGCACGGGCAGCGCCGGCACCGGCAGCGCCGGCACCTCCGCTTTCCCAGCGCCGGAACATCTGCCCCTGGCACGGGGCAGCGGCGGCGAGCGGCGCTGCTCCCGGGGAGAGCCCAGCCCTTGCAGCAGTCGGGAAAAAATACGCGTAGCCGCAACAAGCGGCAGCTGGGAAAGGAAAGACCAGACTTGCCACGCTCCTGGAAAGAAAAGTGCAGGTTGTTTTTCTTTCATGGTGTTTCAAATGCAGCAGCTTTTCCAGTTGTGTTTGTGATATTTCTTAGATGGCAATTTTGTGATATCCTTCGATTTACCAAATTTCTGATGTTTAGTGTTTCCCCTTGACGCCAGGGGAAAAAAAGAAACCTGCCCGGTTCCTTGTCTTCCCCATTTACATTTTCTCATCATTTCTCCATTGCAATCCATCAAGTGAGCTCTCGTTTCCAAAAGTAAGGGGGTAGAAAAGCTAGAGTTTGCTCTGCTTTCATTTCCCTGTAACTTTTCCGAAGCTGATGAAATGATGAGAAGTTAGAGACTGAAAAGACAAGCAGTCGGGAAAATGGGGACAAATGAATCCCTCCCACTCCTCACCCTGGCATCTCCCCAACATCTTTCATTTTATTTTGTTCAGCAATAACAACAATAGGAAACAGAATTATTTATCAAGTAATCAAATGTCCTTTGTGAATGCTCAAAAAAGTGCTTTTTTAGTTTATTTCCGTAAGCACTGGGCTTCGTTGCTATACATTCTCAGGGCTATTTAAAAGGAGGGCTGTTTTTTGGGAGAGCACATTTCGTTGAAAGGACACCAGAGTTGCCTGAAGCAAATTCATTTCAAATTCAGATGAAATAAGGTGAGGGAGGGGGAAAACTGGGAAAAGTTAAAAATAAGAGCTTTGGAGGAAAGCAGGTTATGGTAGGTGCACTCCCAGCCACCAGGAGCTCAGGCTGAATACGGGAGATAAGGATTCGCCCAGAAGCCCGGGAAGACCAGCGTCTCCGCAGACCACGCAGGTACACTTGCTCTTAAACATTATTCTGTCCATCAGATCATATTCTTTGTACTGTATCAGTAAAAGCTAAAAGCAATTTCTTTCTTTGTGCCTTTCCCAAAGTTGCCTGCATCCCTTGTTCCCACCTCGCAGCTGGCCCATCGCGTGGTACCAGCTCTTCTTCCCAGCTGCTTTTACAGGTCATCCCAGGAGTGTTACCGGAGCTCGGGATCTAGGTGGTTGCCCTTCACATCAGAAGACCGTATGATGCGTTTCAGCATTTAAAAAGGTAATTTTGTCAGTTTCATTGCCTTGTGTGTAATATATATTTATGAAGTGGGTGTCCATATGATTTCTACCACTGAGCTTCTAACCCTGTGGCAGCCCTAAGGCTTAGTAGACCTACACGCAGCAAGACTCAAATTCTTTCCTTTTAACATCAAATCGTTCATTACTGTGTGATTTATTCATGCAGCATGGAAAGTAAGAAATGCCCATTCTTGCCAATAATATAATCACATGTGGGGCTTAATCCTGTAAACATGCACAAGTAAAGTTACTTACATATCTGTGTCTTTGGTGCATGCAGCCATTTGAATGGAAACTCCTCAGCCTGAACGTGCATCTGTACAGTATTTAACACGAAGGGTTTGAGCCAGCCTGGGGTCTTTGTGCTAAATATATAATAATTATTATAATGAGGGTATTAATGATTTGTTTGTGTGCCGTTCTTACATCTAGTGCCAAATATTCTATAGAATGTGTATCTGGGAAGAATTTAGCCCTTCGTATTTTATATCTGTAATAATCCATGACTGAGCTGCTGGATTCCATCTCATTTGTATATGCCATATTTTTTTCCAGAACATCTGTTTAAACCCACACTGGATAGCTGCCAGATTAGTGGAAAGGATATGGTATAAAGAAGACTTTTGTTTCCTCCGAGCAAGGAGAAAAAATAAGTTACAAGTCGGTGCATATTGCCGAGAAGAAGCAACTTTTTCTCTCCAGAAGCAGATGTCCTGTAGTGTTTGAAAATGAAATGTTTTTGTGTCTCGCAGGCAAAGGTTCTGCGCTTCAGCAATATTGATTGTCAGTTAGTACAGGCTGTCAGCCTGCCGTGGTTAACCTACCAGTTGTTGGAGAGACAATCATGAGCAATTAAGAATCACATTTCGCAGTTTCAAATGCATCCATATTGCCACTTTATTCAAAATCCCTTTTTTTTCATGTTGGAAAGTACATTGGTGAGAGAGAAGGAGTTTTCTTTTTTCCTCCTGCCAACCATATTTTCATTGCTGGCCAAATTAAGAGAGATATATATTGCTCATAAACTTGCTGCAGTTTCTTGATTAAAATCTTACATGCAGCACTCCTTTCAACATCAATCTATAATAATAAGGAGGGAGCACATTGCATTGCATGTCTTTGTGTCGTGCCTTAGATGCAAAGCACCAGGGAAGCACGAGGGAAAGATTCAGCTGCAGAAGAAGCAGCAGCGCAATGAGAAAAGGACCGTTCTTCGCGAGGACGGACCTTTGTGGTTTGAAACAGGGAAAAAGGACAGGAGGATTAAAACCAACAAGAGCCGAGGGCTTAGCAGCTGAAGTTACAGCGGGGCTGGCTATGCAGCCATTATGGGAACGGCTGACAGAAGCAAAGTGCTGAAATCAACCTGTTATGCCAAGAAAAAGAGCCCACGTGAGATGAAACACGGAGTGCTACACAACCCCAAAATCAGCAGTGCGTGGAAAGCTTGGGGCTCTTGTCACCCCTCTGCCAAGCATCTTTCAAGGCTTTGGTCGCTGGTGGCATTTTAGAGGGAAATATCAGAGACACTGGGGCTGGGCACTCTCTTACCGTAACTCAGTGTGTTACAAAGCCTGTGCCAGGCACTCTGCACATTACGTCATGGCAAACTGTGCATACTGTCACCTTGGCTGGTTGTTTCGGTCCAAACACCTGGGAACCATCTCAACCTCATGAGCCAACATGACTTAGAAGGACTTTAGGCAAAGATAAATCCTGCCTCCTCTTCCAGAACTTTTCCAAACGAAATAATTTCCTAAAAACAACAAAAATCCATCAGTTCTTCCAAGAGAGCACACCACTCACGGCCTCAAAAGATATTTCTGACCATGGGATGACTCCCTCCACAGGGTTTCTCAGCACCTCGAACCTCAGAAGCCCTTCCCATGCCTCTGTCACCCACCTCCCATGAAATCCATGTGTGGTCTGGGTCCATAATGCTCAGGGGAATGGGATGGGAGCAGCACCGGCAGGTTTCGCTGCTGGGAATATGCCCCTTGCAGAACACATGAGGTTCTGCCTTACACACAGGGAAGGCGAGTAAATGTCAAGTCCTAAGCAAAACCACATACATCATTCAGAGATTGTCAAGAGCAACTAGTAGAAAATGTCAGCACACACTTCACAATTAAGAGGCTCAGAAAAACAAGTTGTCTGTGAACCTGTCCATGGAAAGGGTTTCTTTCCCACCGCGCACTCCCCTCCATCCCATCGTCATTACAAAAACCCCCAAACCCTGAGCAACATCAAAACGGACCAAGCCAGCGATGGCCCTGAGCCGAGTCCCACAGTGCCGCCTTGGCATTGCAGCACTGACGGATTAATCGAGTGAAATCTTCATGATTTAGGATCTCAGCAGAAGTCTTTCAGAAATGATCGACAATTTGGGGCAGCAGTACTAGCAAATGAAAGGTGCTGAAAATGGGGAATCACAAGAAAAAAGGGAAATTATGTAGCTGAATAATATTGAGAAATCATCTCCCACGTGCAAATGTACACAGGTTCTGATACCAAGGCTGGTATGAGTATAAAAGTGAAGAGTTTCATCTTTAGTAAGACTTTGTCAATTCAAAACTTAGATTAGAGGGATTTCTGTGCAGTAGCTCTCTCTGACCATCTTCACCTCTCCTCTGTACAAAACACAAGTTTGTGGTTTCACAATCACATTTTCCTATTTTTAAAACATGTTTTCTCTGCTGTCCTGCTTTGTGAGAAAGACACTGAAACTGCAACAGAAACTGTCTCGACAGAGGAAACTGAAATGGCTTTGTGTATGACATGCGAACAACGGAACAAAGTAAACACCGACAAAAATAGAAAGCAGCGCTTTATTTTCTCTCTGATCTTTCATTTTTAGGGGATATTTGTGATTACGGAGAACTTCCAACATTTCAGGCAAATGGGAAATTTTTAAACAACTGATGTAATAGAGAGTACAGGTGTTAGCACGCCATGAAACAATATCTTATTCTTACTGACAGCAGGATACAGAGGTTTCTTGTATTTAGGACTCTTCCTGAAACTAGCAAGAACGATGGATAAATGTCTTTAAAAGGACTGCAGATCTTTGCATCACACTCAGTAACTAAACGCTGTGTCTCTTTGATTCTTCTAGGGTTAAACATGCAGGAAAACTAAATACGAATCCCCCCCTCCTATGTTTGCCTTTGAGTTGGGGAAAAGTTTTCTATCGAGCAATTCAAGCTGTGGAAAACGTCAAGTACCCCGAGCACCTTACTCTGATTTATGATCCCCAAAATCTTGATCCTGATACCAGAGATGAGAAACTTGGATCCGTATTGAGAAAATGACTTAATCTTATGCTAATCTCGATCAAACCGTTGACACTGACATTAAGCAAACATACTAGGGCGTAATTACATTTTACACTGATCTATGAAATATTCATGTAATAATAACGAACACATACATGCAATCATACAATATAATCATCATAAACTGTGGTCAAACACATATGATATTTGCAATGCTTATACCTTGTTCATATAAATAAATATTCATTAGAACTGAAACTAATTACCGCATGGTTGATGACAGCTGAGAATATTAAGCACCGCTACTGAATTATGCCTTCAAAGGCAATTTTGAAATGACATTCATTTTCAAGTTGTGGGTCAGTTTATTTGTCCAGCTATGATAATATTTTTTTCCAATGGAAAGAATAATGTTTATACTAATTGTCATGAGAATGTCTAAGCATTTTCTGTGACTAGTAATCAAATTAGGGAGCTGCGAGTGTCTGCGAGTACACCAATGTTAGTCTATTTTCATATTTAAAATTGGCCTTTCCCACAGCTCATTCAAGTTTATGTTCCAGCCACATGTCCCACAGATAAATAAACAGATGCTCTATATAAAGAGTTAGATCATATTCTGAATGAGTGAGGAACATATGTCATCATTAAGGGAAGCTTTGGTGCCAACGCTGGCATTAAGGTAGAGGAAAGAAAACAAGGAAAAACTTGAAATAGAGCAACATAATCCCAAGGAAGTTGTCAAAACCAGAAGAGAGGTTATTTGTGCTAGAGTTGGCAAGAAAATGTTGTTCAGCAGTTTTTGCTGAAAAACAAAAGAATAGCAAGAGGATTTTTTGATTTTTAATTAAAACACATCCTCTGTTGTTGGTAGTTTGGGGCTGAAACAAAAAATTATGGGTTTTTTACCTCAACATGCCAAACCCCTAAGTTTTGTTTGAACAGAACTTTTTGCGAGGGATTTAAGGTGCCCAGTTTTCCAACAAAAACAATGACAAAGTGAAGAAAACTGAAATTTCCCAAGAATATTTCTCTTTGTTAGAAATTTAATTTTTTTTTTCAGTAGGAAGTTTTCATGGAAGTTTTTTTTTCACATGCCACTGATGAAAGGAGGATATCCAGATATAGCTGATAATAGATCTTTACTGTCTGAACGCAACTAGATGACATTGTTTTTATTGTCACTATTGTGTTGTACTCTTCATAAATAGAGACTGGAAAGACAGTTCATGCCCAAGAGATCACTGTAATCTCAATATAAGTCTAGAGGCTGTATTTATAAAATGTGCAGAATCAGGGTTTTTAATTGCATGCAGAAATATTGTTCAGAGAAAAATACTGTGCACAGATAAAAAGAATTTTAGTTCCCAGGTTTTGGGAAAATCATAAGTGAAAAATCATGCTATAAGTAAAAAAATAAAAAGACAAAGTTATCTGCAAATGCCTCATGAATTTATCTGCAATTTGATCATAGCAAATGCACTGAGGACTAACATAGAAAACCTGGAAAAGACTGAAGAGCTCCCTGAAGTACCAGGAGAGGGAGGGGAGTCTGTGATGGGCAGAGGAGAGATCACAGATGCACTTAGAGGGTTTATGCAGGGTATTGTTTCAGGTGACGGTTGATTTCTTAAATCACAAACTTCCTAAGATACATCCAAAGGTGCAGTGACTAATAATGCACAAAGCACTGGAAGGACAGAGCTGCTGTTACACCGATTTTTATCTCTAAATTCACTGAAAAAGGGTTTATTTCTTGGATGAAATCCACGAGAACTGGGGGATCCAGGGGTGGGAAGGGAGAGACTGTCTCGAGGAAAGGAAAAGACCTGTTTCCCTGCTGTCAGTGCAGCACGGTGGGATCAGGAAATCGGGGGCCAGGCTGGGGAGCCTCTGGCCGGTGGGACACAGGGGAGGTGGGACGTTCTGCATCTGCACATCGCGCACCAGCTCCGGAGGAGGCTGCTGGATTTAGGAAGCCGTTTTTGGCTGCCAGTTGCATCGGTCAGTGGCAGTGTGTAAAGATTTGGCAGTACACAGCCGGATCTGTGTGAGACTTGGCTGCTTGCACCATCTTTTTATGCACTTAATTTGAGAAATGAGTACACGACAGAAATTTCTGATGGCCTGATGCAACAGAAGACATCCAGTGCTCTGTAAGCTGAAAATGTCCTATAAAGGCCCAGATTCAGGTGTAGTCTTACCTGAAGGAAACACCCGCCTGGCACTCCAGATTTGGAAAAGAAACTTTATCTGGGAAGTTGTCAAAAGGTTTTTTGGAGTAGAACCATTCACAACAAGAAGCTTTGGGCTATTTCTTGTCACAGTTGTGCAACTGGCCTTCTGCCCAGGTCTTCAGCATCGCCGCTAAATGAGTCCCCCACCAACCAGCCCTTGCCAAGGGGTCCCAGACTTTTGGGAGTGAGGGAAAGGGGCAGCCTGGTCCAGGGTGGCCACTTAAGTTGTCTTCCCCCAGTCGTTGTGGCTGTCACCACCTGCTCTGGGTCTCTCGGATGGGCAGGTCTTCTGAGGTTGACTGGAAAGAGAGTAGAGCCGTGGTTTGCCGAATGCAGTCAGTGGGTGCTGGCAGGCTGTCGGCAATCGGGTACGTTCCTACCTCGCTCCAGCTATTTCATTTATGTGACAGTTTGTGGGAAACATCTGGCACGGCATCTGACTGACACGTCTCCAGCTACAGAAAGCTGAGAAAAATCAAAGCAGCCACCAGGGATAACAAAATGCGGTTTTATGCATCTTAAGCCTCCTTCTCTTCTCTCAGCCACCAGACCTGAGCCAGGGGTAATTCAGCTAAAGTCAGTGAAGGACAGGCTAAAGATAGAGTGAACTTTGGTTAAAATGTTCCTGCCTGATGAGATGATCGCTGAACCAGGCCATCCAGGTTCCCCTACTTGCACCATCACTGATTTTGTGTGTGACCCTGGGCAAGTAATTTTTCTTTCCCTTGCCTCAGTTTCTCTCCCTAAATGAGGAAAAGGAGAGACTGCTTTGGTCATGGTGCAGTCTAGAAGAGTTAAACATAATTACAACCATTCTGCCTCCATCGACGATTGTACGTAACTTTTGGTGATCATCCAACAGCCAAAGGTAAAATAGGACCAAGAGCTGGAAGGTGAAATGTTTTCAGTTCAGCCAGCATGAGCAGAGCATGTTTTTAGGGCAGATGATGAACCACTGTGATGGCTTACCAGTGACCGTGGTGGATTCTCCATGCAGAATATCTACAGGAGGTCTGGGTGTTTTTCTGACATTAAAAATAGAGGTTCTAGTGGACTAGAAATGTGTTTTAACATTCAGTTTTCTTTCATCCAACACCTGATGTCCTCACTACTATAAATTAAAGATAATACTCTTATGTGAGGGAAGCCCGGGTCTGCGCAGGGCTCAGGTACGCAATCCAGTTACTGCGAGTGAACAAGCTACCTCATGTCAGCTGAGATGTGGTAACTCTGCGGGTACTTGCTCCTACAAGCAATAACAACAGCTCCCTACAGCAACTGTGCGCTATTTCAGTTTTGCTTTCCCCACCACAAGAAGTGCCATTCCACTGCCTTTACAAGAGATGAAGCGTGCACACGGTTATAACAGTTGCCCCGCTCAGTTGGGCTGACAAGCGCTAGCTTGTCAAATGGCAGTAACTCGATCGAACGTCTGAGCACTAATATCGAAACTCCGCTGAAAATGAGAAGACCTTTTCGGAGACACGTTCATTCTTAAGACGTGGTAAAAGTGGATGTGGTTGTACGGTGGTGAAGTTCAAACAGGTAGCCCACAATCCTTTCCCCAAGTCTACGTGAAGTTCTGCAGCTTCGTAACCAGTCAGCGCTGCTGCTATCCAAAGTCGCTGCTTAAAATACTCTCTGCTGTTGGAATACACCAGAACAGCCCTCCTCCCACGTCCAGCCCCCATACAGAACGATCTAAATGCAAAAAGAAATGACAAAAAGAGTGGTTTTGGAAATAATTAGGTCAATTAGAATGTAACAAGGAGAGTGGTCTAGACATAGATGGCATTTAAATTAGCAACAAACTGCTCCATTTGGGTTCTTCAGTTCAATCACCTATTTAATCATCAATTCATCTATGCGAATTCCTAGCAAATTAGAGAATTTGCTAATTTAACGTACCCTGAAGGTGGTGACTAAATTATGTATCAATGTCACTGATGCCTACTCTGTCTAAAGTGTAAGAGAAATGCAGCCAGGCTGTTCAGAGAGGGGCTTTGGTGTCACACTCTCTCCAAGGATCACACCAAATGCCGCGTTTTAGGAAGGCCTGCAAGGTTAAAAAAGCCACTTTGGTTCTGCATTAGCCAATTGGATTTTCATTTAAACTTTCCTCGCCCCAACCTGAAGCCAATGCACAAAGCCGCCGATAAAAGAGAGGGAACTGAAATAAATTTCATTCTCAACGTCCTGTACTCCAATGTGGCAGGTGGCCATTTTTTAAGCCAAAGGTAATGAACAATAATCACTTTTATAAGCGATATGGTGTAAGCAGACCTACAAGTGGGAGATGATACAGGAGACCATAGCGTCCTCTTACATGATATGCAAAGAAACTAATCTCGTGGCTTGTATAGCACTTCTCCCAGGCCATACAAGATGCCATCAGTCTCTCCTAGTGGGGCTAACCCTTACCTGGGGTGGAACCGGCCCCTGTGGAAAGCCTGCACAAGAGTTATCCATCACTTGGGTCCCTCCTCTAGTTGGAATTGGCACATAAAAAGTAGGTTTTGGCTTTATAATTGATGCCCTGCCAGAAGCCAAAGTGTCCTTCCTCTGGGGCTCAGATGTGATCCTGTCACATCCTTTTTCAGGACTGACACAGACTTCAGTGAGACTGAAATCAAGCTCTGAAGAAAACAAGTGTATGGTGCATCTTCGAAAGGGATCTTTGCAGAAAACATGGGTGGAGAGGGAATGGAAGATGAGGAAGTTGGGTGGGGATCAAATCTGGGAGGAAAACAAAACTGGAGTTTTTGAAAAGTGTAATTTTATGCTGCACAACCTGCATGCTTTACTCTCTCTCCCGTTCACTTTCATTTTAGACTCAGCAGTTTGAGGAAGCCCCTACTGTGTAGTCAATAACGGATTGAGGATTCAATCTTGGGCTCTGCCTAGAGCAAAAAAGATGATATTATTTGTCACACACAGTAGCTCTGCTTAAACATCCCCTAGAAAAGGGCACGCTCCTGTCTGGTGAGACCAGGCTGACAGTCTCAGAGATCCTTTCAGGTATGGTGGATGGAGTGGTACCTCTACAGGTAAGAGGCAGCATCGTTCCAAGGTGAGGTGCGCTTTGTCAGCACGCCGTCATCTGCAGGGGTTTCTCAGAGGTTACGTGGTGACTTGAAAACAGGCCTACTGTCAAAGGGTTCAGATGCTTCTTGAGTGGTATTCAAATGCCTAGAGATATAGGGATGGGTGCAGCCTTGGCAAGATTTTAAAAGCAAGATAAGGAGAAATGAATAATTAGGCATCTGACTGGAGCTGAAAATTCACATCTCTCCTCAGGATTGGTGAAATGCTTTGTCTAAAATAAGATGCAATTTGAATCTTTGCCAGTTGCCTGTATTAAACTGAACCCATTTTTTTTTTTCCCCTTAAGATCAGAGATTGCTTTGTTCAATGTTGGAGCACGTCAGAAATTCTTCTGGGAGCCTTGGAAGTCTAAGTGAGGGGGGATGGAGAAGAAGGAGTTACCATATTGCTGCATTTGGCATCGGGTGTACTGAGTGAATGCTGCCTCCGGGTCTGGGTCTGTGATTCTGCAAGGATTTTGATAAATGAAAGAGGCTGCATAGATGCAGGTACCCACCTCGGTACCCCTCCATGTTTTAGGACATGTGGCTTGGTTAAATACAGACTCCAAAGAGAGGGTCCCTCTGCTCACCCCGGGGCTGGCTGCTTTCAGAGAGATTTGCCCTTCAGCACAAGACCTTGCACAGACACCAGCTTTCTTCCATAGCCACTTGCTGGCTTTAAAATGACTTGCTCCCTTCCCAGATGGGCCCGGTAACGGCACGGAGCCGGCTGGCCCCAGGCCCTCCGGACTGTAAAAGGTTGCAGGCACCACTGCTGCAGCCCAGAGCAGAGCCAGGAGAGGGGTTACAAGAAAAACTCCCTTGGACTTCAGCAGAAAGTGAGATTATTTGGGCAATAAAGGACAACAGCAAGTATACGCTAACGTGGCCGGATCTGAAATGAAAATAAAGGCAAGTTTAGCATTCCTTTACAGTGCCCAATTGAAGAATTTGGTCACATGGCAGGAATGGTGGTCACTGAAGAGAGCTCTTTTAACAGAAGCTCATTCGTATTTTAAACTGGTCACATGCCTTTTCATTTGTGTCTTCTCTGATGTGAGTCTCCTCTTCCTTCATCTTTCTTTATTTACATTGATCTGTTTTCATATTTTGCTTTGAATTGCAAGCCGACTTTTCTCAACCAGCCAGTTTGAAAGGGTGGCAGAGGCATCCTCGCTCCACTCCTGTTTGCCCTGTGTCTGAGCGGAATCATTTTCCTAATGAAAGAGCATTATGGCAATCGCATTGACACGATGCATTTTATACTGACTGGTCAAGATCAATTTTAGAAACAAACTGTAGCATGCGAGTGTTTCTACTCTTCCATTTGTCTCTGCAGTCAGGCGCATGTCAAATACATTCCACGTCACGTTGCGGACCAGAACAAAAGGTTTGTATCTAAAGTGGTGGGACTCATAGCTAACATTATCAGAAGAGCTGCATAGTGATGCCACTGTAGTGAAACACAGATTTCTATCAGAGAAACATATATCATGCTCAGAAAGATAGCAGTGTTTGTAAAAGCATGCAGTACATAACGAGAATTTCATCATGCAGAGCAAGGAGATACGTTGGCTGCTACAAAGCAATAGATTTAATTCATACCTGAAAATAATTTGATCTTCGGTTTTCCTCCACACTACTTACTACGTCTAAACAGCTTGTACGAGCTACTGACGGGCAGAAATTGCCAGGGAGTTATGGCTTTTTAAGATCTGACTTTCTCAGCAGTTGCAAATGCAAGAGCAGAATGCTGATTAGCTCTAAGATGACACATGCATAAAAAAAAGGACCCCAAGAATATAATAATCCACGGCTACTTAAAATGAAATGTGTTTTTGTAAACATTACGCAAATAGTGATTTGGGAAATCTGAGCCCCGAGCTGAAAGCCAGGCTGAATGCATTTCAGGGAATGTGCAGTTAGTACCTTGGCCGTGCTAAGATTACAATGAGCATTTTCGACTATTGCTAACTATAAACAGAAATTTGAGCTGTGTGGGTCAACCTGGTGACTCAGCAATCAAAGTTACTTCGTCCTGCTGCAGTCAGAGGACTGCAGTTTGGTTTCCAGCGCCACGTTTAGGATTTCCAGGGGGAACGGGAGATGAGTCAGGGAATTAGAGCAACCTTGCATTACTTAACTAGTGCTTGTGGCTTGATCAATGGCACTAGGAAGGCTCTGCTGTAGGGAACCCCTGCAACAGTGTCGCAGTGTGCTCGCTGTTACAGAGCGCTGTGGAGGCTGCCAGTGCTGTCAGATGAGGGGGGGGAAGAAATAGGGGAGAGGAGAAAAAAAATATATGGTCAGCAAATAATGTGAGAATTTACTGTAGCATCACATGGCAGATAATATTTACCCTATTGTGCGTGAACTGATGCATACCATATCCCAGCTGTGATGCAGGTAGACACAAAACTTTATATCCCACGGCTCAAAAATACTGTTATTTTCAAGCTACAGCCAATCTCTGGTAAACTGGAACACACACGAAACCCATGACGTTCCTAAAGCAGGAGTGTGTCCTCGCCAGTCAGCTGCAACATCAGGCAGGTAATTAACAAATGCCTGGGTAAAATGAATGAGGTCTTGTTTATCAATCAACATACTATTAATTAGCTCACGTGTCAATTTTAATTGAAGAGATTTGTGTTAATAATGGTCATCTGTGCAAGTTGTATGGCTATATACCTGCAGGGATCTGTGCTTGCTCCTGAGCTTAACTTTTGGCAAATATTGTAACCTAGGAAATATCTTCATAATTTCAAAAACACTAATTTTTTTGAGAGGTAACTAGCTGTGTAACTGATGGCTATTTATTAATAGAACCTGTACGTGCAAACCCATCACCTAACGACTAAGTCTCAAGTAAAAACAGAATAAGAGTGTTATGTAAGAAACTGTCTAGCTGAAGCCATGTCATTAAAAACCTCCAATGACACACATAAAGGGGGTAACATTATTTGCAAATTATAATAATAGCTTTCCACATCTGTTCTCATGAAGAGGGAAAGCTGTGTGCTGATGGTATTTTATTTAAGGTTTGAATCCATCCATCGTGCTTTACATTTTTTTTAAACATCTATGACTCTCTTCATTTTACCTTTTCTTACTTTGTTAAAGGCAATGCTGTAGCTCAGGTTACTGGGGGGTTGTCATCATCCCAGAATCAGGTTGAGCCTCTTCTGGAACCGAATCGTCCCAGGTGTGCTTTCAATTTAAAAATTACTCTGTGAGGACAAATATTAGGGCAATCACAGCTGCTTTTGTGCTACTGAACATGATTATTATTTTACCATTTATAGGACTACCAGAGCTTGCTGGTGCTGTGTAGTGTCCTGGCACCCCACAAGAGGCAATATCTGCCCCAAAGAACCTATAATCAAAAACCAGAGAAGGGGCTGGGGGAAGGGAATTAATCAATGATTGACTTTCTCTGCATTAAATACAGGAGTGTCTGAGGTATGGAGATTAAATGACTTGGCTAGGTTATGCAGAGAGTCTATAAAAGAATTGGGAATTGAAAGTAGCGCTCTTCCATCTAAATTCAGACATGTTGAGTCATCAGTCAATAACAAGACTGATTTCCATGGCAGTAGCGTTTGGAGGCTTTAATCAGGTTTCATGTCTTATTATGCTGGGTACTGTGTAAATATAGAATAACAGATACTCTCTGCAGGCATGTCCTTAAACAGATCCCTGCTGATTTCAGTAGAACTCTGTATGTCCAGAAGGATACCCTGGGGTAAATCTGATTTTCTAAATAGGGATGAGATGCAGTAGGTGGGAGTAAAACCTGCAGGATTTATGGGGAAGAGATTATAAGTAATGGGATCACAGGGGTGCCTGTGTAAGGTACGCAGTGTAGCAACTTTGTTGATCACTTGTTTTATTTTGGAAGAGGGTAAATGAACAAGGGAAAATCAAACTTTTTCAGTGGAAATCTGGTACCCACATGCTTTGAAGTATCTCAGTACTGGTGTTTTACTGAATTGCAATGTTTCCCTGCCCAAGAATAAATCAAAAACAGTTAAAACAACTGCAGCAAAGCTCTTTTCCATTTTTTCACATAAACAGTCTTTAGCAAAGAGTAATCTCTTTGCTGACTTAAAAGGTGGAACTATGAAAGGTAAATGGAAAATAAAGATGCTATAATGGGAAGAACCATGAGCACATTTGGAGGACATCTGCTGAGATGTTATCGGTGGCAAAGAAGCCCTGCCCATTCGGTGACATCATTTTCTACAACTTCCAGCCTGTCCTGGCAGGCTCAGGGGCTGCAGCGGGAACGCTGTGTGAGAGCCAGGCTGGATGCGGCAGAAAAACACAGTGGGATGGATTCTCTCCAGGCTGGCAACGAGTATCTGACTGAGGAGCAGCGAGCTCTCCAGCCAAATGCAGATGACAAGGCTGAGGGCAGTGAAGACCGTGAGGCAGGTCAACAGGTTGCTTTCTTTCACAGTTACCTTTATTATTTTAATATTTAGCGCGTATGTTAGACAAGCACCAAGAAGCTCCTGCAGAGATTGTGCTCGGCACTGGACATGGACATGCCGAGAGGTAGGTCCTGTCCCACACAGCCCCGAAGGGATGGCCCTGTTATGCACAGGCTCTCAGTGGACCCAGCTTAATGCTCAAGGCTGGGGTGGGAAGTTCAGCAGACAGGCAATGTTTGACAACTCGAGGTCCAAGAAAACCAATGTTATGTGCTGAGTATGGCGAGAGGTGGGGTGGGGAGGGCAACCAAATAGGTACTTGTTGTATCAGCACACATGCAGGGAGGCTCAACCTCAGCCTCCTTTTCTCCAGGCTAAACATCCCCAGTTCCCTCAGCTGCTCCTCATAGGACTTGTGTTCTAGACCCTTCCGCAGCTTCGTTGCCCTTCTCTGGACACACTCCAGCACCTCAATGTCTTTCTAGTAGTGAGGGGCCCAAAACTGAACATAGTATTCGAGGTGCGGCCTCGAATATACTTATTTATCTATATATAAAAAAAACCTTATATAATATATAAATTATTACCAGGGCTCTCCTTTCATAGGACTGCTTCTTGTATTATAAATAAAGCAGAAACTCCTCTCTCTTGTTGCTCTATAAGCCATTGCTTTTTGGTTGGTGTCTGATCGGCGTGACTGCAGAAACAAGGACACAGCAGGGCTCTGGAGTAGAGAGCACCAAAGATGATATGAATTTATCTTTCCTCTTTTTTCCTGCTTTTATTCATGGTAGTGTCATCTCTTTTACCTGTGAGGTGTGAATACAGATGAAGACATCACTAAGTGCAATTTTATGGCTGCAGTAGCCAGAGGGTCAGACCAGAATGATGCTGAAATGGTCACTACTGCCCTTAAAAGTTTCCAAACTATACAATTTTGAGGAGGTTATTCAAAGGGTGGCAGAATTTCATGTGCATGCAGATGCCATTAAAAACTCACTGAAGAAATTAAAAGCAGTCCCTTCTCTTCTAGCATTAATATACAAATAATAAAAAAAGGTGCCAGTCCACTGAATAAATGTCATACATACACACATTTTAAAGGATCTAGGAAGCCCCTGTCACCATAATGCCTAAAACTTTAACAGCTCGATTACAGCTCTTGATCTCAAGGAAATTGCAGATGTCATGAGGAAGACTGACCTGCTCTGCGCTGGCTTTCACCCGGAGCTCAATGCAGCCAGAACCAGTGCTCCAAGAACCCATTGCTGTGCCGGTGCCCACATCCAGCAGCGCGGCTGCTGCTCCTTCCACGTCTCCATGTGGGGATCTGCAGGGGTAATCAACCACTGAAACTGCACCCGAGTTAATATGCCCACATTGTGCTTAACTCTGTAATTTTAGGTGAAGAGCATAATCAGCGTTGGGTGTGTGAGAGTTGGGAATGCAACAGGAACCTGAAAGTTTTTACTTTTTTTTTTTTAATGTGTCTATAACTTCAGTATTTCAGTCTCAAGAGGATTTGCCTTTCTGACTATAGTTAAGATCGTGATGTTTCCTCACACAGATCATCGGAATTTCAGCATTTTCAGGTATCTTCCCAGAACTAAGAACTCATGACACGTTACTTTATAAGCAAGGGGGAAAAGCAGCGGTTTGAAGCAGACTTCAGTCCCTTCAGATCAAAGACCGTGTCTTCTGATGTGTCTCTACAGCGCCTAATGGTGCCTGGTCCAGACTGGGACTTGTGGTTATTACAGTAACAACAAAAGCAACTGCGGTGGCGTATGGGGCAGAACTGATATATTTGCTATTTTTGTAGGTTCTATATCTAACTAGTGCATTTTCTATGCAAACCAACTCAGTTCCTGTTTATATACCAAATTCCCCATAGCGTGTTTGCTGCCCCGTGTCACGGCTATCATTATTCCTGGTGAAGAGGACTGTACTGCTCTCACTTCGGAGCTTGTCAACAGCGTTCGTGACCCGGCCAGAAAAGCTCTTTGTGGGACTGTGAAGCGTGCCTTCTTGGGGCTTGGACTAGGTGACCGTTAAAGGTCCCTTCCAACCCAAACTATTCTATGATTCTATGATTCTTCCTCCTGCTCCAGCTGGAGAAAGCACACCGCCATCCCAGGGCTGTCCAGCTGCAGCACCCTGGCGACCAGGAAGAGAAGCCAATTCCAACCAGGAAACCAAACCTAGGTCCCCTGTCCAACCTCTCCCAGGGCTTTTAGCGAGCCATCGGGAAGAGGTCCCAAAAATGCTGCAGCAAACAAGCATCGTTCAGCCCACTGCTCTTCACGTTACCAGTTTAGCTGACACTTAGTCTTGGAGGAAATTAATTGGAGAAGTACAAACAAAATCACACATTTATTTATTCACAAGATGAATTTCTAAAAAGCAAAACTACAGCAATGTTTCAGTATGACTATATTTATTATTTTTTCCAGATAGCTGGCTATTGTTTTGCTATTGAGAAAGACACCTTCAAACATTGGCTTCGTTCAATTTTAGAAGCACAACTATGTTTATTATATTTGGTGCTGTGAAATGCACTTTTAATTTGTGTTTTTACTGAGCTAGATTTTTGTCTGAGTTGTTTGTTTAAAACCTGCTAATGCCTACACCGAGATACTAGCTCTGGAATTCTAATAGGATGTCATACAGTCTCCTCCTTTGAGTACAGCCCACCTTTTAAAAAGGGAGGAACAAATTCACTGTTGGCCCACAAAGGTGCTGTCATTACTTGCAACCATGGAACAGAACTCGTTCTACTGGGGGTTAACTCAATAATTCCACTTCATCTTACCGTGCTAGTCTTTCCTCTTACGCCTCACTGGATAACAAACATTTTTATCCAAAGCTGCATAATTTCAATGTTTTAAAATAACTTTTAAAAGTTACATCAAATTATATGTTACCTATGTATGTGTTAAAAATGGATGAAAACAGGAGTGCCTGCGCTTGTGGTACTGATACACTGTCTGGCAATCAACCATTCTTTGACACTAACCCCTACGTTCAGTATTTTTGGGTAATATAATACCGAGGAACAGTTGATGCACCTTATCCTGAAGCACTTAATAAACTAGAGTCAACAGATGTGAAATTTGAGGAAGCGCTCAGGGAAATCTAGGGACTTCCCTGAAAATTAGAGTTTATAGACTATAATCCCATTGATGATAACTGAGTGATAAAACCCACATTGTTTGCATTTGTAACAATTCTTGAGTGATTTCATTGTTCTCAAAGGAAAAAAAAGGCAGCTTTTGTTCATTGTTGATACAAAGTCACTCTTGTTTTTGCAGACCAGGCACTTCCTACTTTACCTGGGTATTTTTATCCACAGTACTTTGCTGTGTTTGAGAGATAAGCCCTTACTCCAGACTCCGAATTGCACTTCCCCCTCAAATTTGGGGAATGTCAGATCCAGATTGAGATCCAAACTTTCTAGTTTGGGCCTGTCTTTCATCATGGTAAATCAACAGTTGGCAAATCTAAACAATCAGTTCGTGTTGAAATTTTGGGGTTTTTTAATTGTACTTCCTTTCTAGCAAACAACGGAGGTTTATTTTCTTCTCTTCAGGACAGAAAACTGTTTACTGTATGACCTTATTTTTTAAACTGCTGCTTCGTTTGCAGGGGGAAGTCCTAATGACCTTGCTCACCATGCAGCCTGGGAGCTTATCAATCAGGACAGGGTTTGGCAGGAAGGCAAGAAAGCTCTCCTGCAATCAGATCTATTACCAGAGATCCCCCTTCCTGGACAGAAGCTTCTTACAGCCAGTGAACTCCTGTACTTACACACGCTCTTTATTGCTAGGTGTAACTGCAGGCTGTAGGCTCAAAATTAGTGCATAAATGAATTTTCTTTTTTTTTTTGTTAAGTTTGATACATGTCCTCTGAGCTGCCTGCAAGCTTTGCACACTGATGATTAATTTAATTTTAAATGTATCTTTAATGCCTACCTACATTTTAATCTACACTAAATATTCTGACCATAATGCACGGTAGGTTGAAATGTGATCACAAACCCAGATTTTTCCTTTCCGTTACCTTTGCATCTTAGAGAGTTCTCACAGCCATTTCATTCTGCCCTGGTATCAACAGAAATCTTTCCACTGACTGCAGCAGATGAGGATCTGACCCTAATCTAGGTAATCGGGCCTGTACTACGGGGTCTGCTTATTCCGCTGAGTTGCCCGAATGGTACATTTTTAAAACTGTGCTGAAACACGCCCCAGTAAGCCTAAAGGAGAGCCGTAGAAAATACCACGCTGGTGTAGCAGCTCTGCCATGAGGAACTGCTCTGTTCCTTGGTGGGAAAGGAGGTCTTGCTCTTTCTCCCTCCACCATGAAGAAGAGGGAAGCCTTTCCTCCTCTGCCTCATCATTGGCTCCTCCAGCACGCTGGTGTACCCAAAACCCAGCGATCCATTTGACGCTCAGGAACCCTTGTGACAGAAATGATTAGACACACCTAGTTGATCAAAATGGAAGAAAGTGAATTTCACTAAACGTGTACAATCATTCAAATGATGCGGCAGGAAAGCCTCTTACTGTATCAAATAGGTTTGCTACCAGTGTAAAGGCAGAGTCGTGTACCCCAGTTTTACTGCTCTAAATGCATTTTATGCACCTTTACGTTGTTAACAGTGCAAAGCTGTGGGAAGATGTGCTGGTTTTAAAATTTCAGGTAGCGTCCCATTGCAGAAATGTGATCATCAGTGATCACACATTTCTGAAGAAATCCAGTCAGTTCTTACAGCCCAGTTAGTGTTTATGGCACTGTCAATTAGAAAATGAACAAAATCCCTTAATGACCAAAGAGGGCAAGTTTTGATACTGGAAGCACGAAGAAATAATAAATCTGTCAAAGGCATTTCCACAACATCATTTTTCAGAGCAGAACAGCTCTTAAAAAACTTACAAAATATTGTCGTGCTGTAAGCAATAGTTGAAGTAATTTGTGATGTTTTGAGCCATCAAGAGCAGGACGGTCTCGAGCGCAGTGAGGCGTCGGGGTGAGCAGCCTCCAGACTCACCGCCCCGGCCCCTCCGCCACGCGAGTCCCGCGCAATCGCTTAACCTTTCCACGCCTCACAGCCCGCCTGCTGCGGAAAGGGATATTGAAATACCTTCCACGGTACCGTGATACCTAATTATTCAATGAATTGGTATTTCACAGGCGCAAGGGAAAGCTCCGAGCACAGGGTAAGCGGACTGGCACTCCGTGCTTTCAGGGAAGCTTACTGGTGGCACCCCAAGAGGTTTACGGGGGCCTGGCCCTTCCCAGAGGTTAAAATGCCGGGGGGCTGACTGGGCCTCTGCCCTACGGCTGGGTCGAGCTCCTGTTTTTTGGGGTAAATTGTCCACGCTCCGGGCACCAGGCTCCTAACGGTGGCGGCTTCCCGCAGGGCCGAGTTACGAGAGGCCACATCACCTCTCTGGGCACGATGTCCCAAACACTCGGGTCAAGGGCCGGGACGGTCCCGGGGGGACAACCCCGCCGCCGGGCCGCCCGGGGCCAGGCCGCGCCGGGGGCCCGGAAACGCCGCCCTCAGGGCCTGGGGCCGGCCTGGCGGGTGGGCGGAGGGGGGCGGCGGGAGGGCCGGGCCGGCGGGCGCTGCCCCGCCGCGCTGAGGGGAGCTCCGAGGGCGGCGAGGCGGGGCCGGGCGGCGAGTCCCCGGCGGCGAACCGCCCTCCCCCCCGGGGAGCAGCGCGGAGCGGAGCGGGGCGGCCCCTCGGCACGACAGGGCGGGCGGGAAGCGGCGCGGCGGCGGTAGGACCCGGCGGCCGCTCCCCGGAGGATGTGAGCGAGCGCCGCGGAGACGCGTGTGGGACGAGCCCGGCCCCGGCTGTGGGAGCTCGGCCCGGTGGCGTGGGGGGAGGCGGCGGCGGCTGCGGGGGGGGCTGCTGAGCGAGGCGAGGGGCGGCCTCCCCCTCCCGGCCGGAGGCAGGGCGGCGGCGGGGGCGAGGCGGAGCGGCGGGGAAGGCAGGCCGGCAGCCGGAGCGGGCGTGTGAGCCCCATGGGCCGAGCGCCTGCGAGAGGGGGAGGAGGAGCCGCCCCGCCGCCCGCCGCCCGGGGATGGTGAGGAGGCGGCGGCTGCCGGGAGCCCAGTGAGGCCTTCGCTCGGCACCCGCCGGAGAGCCCGCCTCGCCAGCCTCCCCCTTCCCCCCGCTCGCTCGCTGGCTCGCTCCCCCCTTCCCTCCCCTTCCCCTGCCTCCATCCCCGGCTCCCTTCCCCTGCCGCCGCCACCCTCCCATCACCTCCTCCCCGGGCTCCAGCCATGTAAGTGACCCGCTCCCCCGGCTGGGAAGGGCTGGGGGAAGGAAGCGACGGGGCCGGGGCCTGCTCCGCTCGGCCGCGCCGTTCCCGCCGCATTGTGCGGGGCCGGGAGGGGAGGGGAAGGGAAGGGAAGGGGAGGGGGCGGCCGCCCTCCGCCTTCCCCGGGCGGCGGCCGCTGACCCGCCTAGGCCGCGGCGGCGGGCGGGGGGCTGCCCCGCTGCCTCCCCCGCGCACGGCCGGGCTGCGGCGCCCCGGGGCAGCCGGGCGGGGTAGGGGGGGTGAGGGGGGCCGGGCTACGGGCGGCCCCCGGCCGGCGTCCTGCCGGCGGGCCCGGGGCGGACAGGAAGCTGTTGGCTCCCCCGGGATGCGGTGGATGAGAGGGCGGCGAGGCGGGGGGCTCCTCCGGCGGCCCTCGGGCCTGCCCCGGCCCCCTTGGAGCCGCGGCCCTCCAGCGCCGGCGGGGGCTGGGGCCGCCGGGACCTGCCCGAGCATCCCCCAGGGAAACGGGGGTGGCGGGGGGGGGGGGCTTTTTCTAAAACTGTGGCAAATAAAGTCGCCAAGTGCTCCCCCTTCTCCCACCTCACCCGCCCCCATTTTCTCCCCTTGTCTTCTGCAGCCGCGTTGTTCAGCCCAGCTCCGCTTTGCGGACCACTAAGTGTTTGCCGACGGGGGTGTGATTATCTGCGTGGGCATTCGGCGTGTGTAGGTGGCTGTGCAGCGTTTGTGGACTTGATTTTTTTTTTTTTTTTTTTCAGTCGTGTTTTGCAGAGCTGTAGGGAGCTGTCTGCAAATGCCTCCCCGCCCCCCCCAGGTGAAATTCTGCAGTTGCTGAAATGTTCTTGGAGACTTCTAGGACTTTTTGCTTCTGTTTCTTTGTAAAACACATAATTGAGTATATGAATTTGCTGGGACTTTTTATTTATTTTATTGACACTATGCGACTGATGCTAATGCAGCTTGCACCTTATCGGTATCCCCCTCCCCTCCCATCCCCCTGGGGAAAGTATTTAACTGTTTTTCTTTTTGCTTTGTTTTCCTACCACCTCTAACATAAAAGCAGCAAATCCCTGATTTGCTCTTGTTTGTTTTATTTATACCACAGGAGGGATGTACATTTCAAAATACAGTTATAAAGGGGAGTTACTAACACTTAATTCAGAAGAATATTTGTTTACAGGTAAATAAATTTGACATACTGCATGACTAGTAATTACTTCTGTGTAGTAGTTAATTTCCTGATGACAGCCACAACATTTGTCTGAGTTAATAGATTTAAAGGCACTGTGGAACTACCTTTGATTTTTTAAATAGGAAGGTTTTTGTTGTGTGCGATGTTTATAGAACTGTTTTTTGTGTGCAGCAGTGGTAAATCAAATTTAAGAATTGATCCAATGTCCGCAAGTAACTTGTAGCTGCAGCATTCACTTGCCGGCTTATAAAAATGTCCTGTAAGTGATTACATTAAGAATTAAATAGGTTCATGACTGACTTGATTTGTTTGGGGACTGAACAAAACTTCTGTTATAAATACTTTAAAATGGAATTTGATTAAATGCATCCCAAGTTGGTACAGAAGTTCTGAGCAGCACAGTTCTTAAATTATATGAGCATAAACTGTAAAAGGACTTGTTCTTGTTTGGGAACATAAAGAGGATTTTGTCTGGCCTGTGTCTTTGACAGAGAGGATATGAAGAAGTCCCTTTTCTGCCGTCACTCAGTTTTGAAATAGGCAGCTTAGTTTGTCCTGTCAAACTGTAGTTGTGGTTGCAGCTTGGACAGCTGGATGTTGTAACTCTGGCCCCTCACCTGAACAATATTAACCTCCTGTCTATTGATCAGCAAAGACATGAGAGCACAAGCATTTCAAATTACAGTTTTGTAAGCCTAGATTAGGCTAACAGATTGAAAGAAAAGTGGATGTGGCTTGAGAGATTTTTATTCTCCACTTACTATTTTGCCTATAGCTCTTAGTGTCAGAGAAGCCTTTCTGCATCTCATGATAAGCTGCACTTGCTGCCATGAAATACCAGTTTAGACATAGCGTCATTCTACGCAGAACATATAGCAGCAAATACTAGTGACCACACCTAACTCATGGCCCACAGTGCGTTTTTGTAAAGCAAGCTAAGATGCTGGAACCACCTGGTCCTTCTAAGCTTTCTTGAAAGCTGTCTGCCCAGATTTGGTAACTGGGTCACGGTGCAAAGCTACTGTGGGCCTAGAGGGCCTTGAGCGCGTTGGAACCGCTGCTGCTCCCGCAAAACACCCCAGGCAGGATTTGCATAATGCAGGAGATGTACTTCACTGGTCAAAGCCTGGTGGGGACACCTATCTGTACGCTTCGCTTGAAATGTTGGCTGGAGCCCAACTTTGTTGTGTCTGTGCTGTTCAAGTGCAGTTGGCTGCCAGCTTACACTGGGATCTGGGTTCTACTGTGGGAAGAGAGCTTAGGTTGCTCATGATATCCCATGTAATGGGCCTAAACACGCATCCCTCTGCCCCCCTCCAGCTCCTGTGTGTCTCATCTGCTCTTGTGACAGTTTCCTGTGCCCAGCGGCAGCTGGATCCTTTTTTGCCTGATCCTGCTGTTGTGCATTATGAGAGCATGTAAGGATGTGTAGCACGTTAGGGCTCAGGGCGTCCTGGGAGCATCAGGACTGTGCCACACCAGGGCAGCGGGCATCGGTAACTGGCGGTGGGATGGGCAAAGTGTTAGTCCAGGAGCATGCTTTGCTAGAACCTGCTTTCTGATCTGGGCTAACTAGTACAGCCTGGTCACAGTGTAACATGCCAGGTGAGGCGGCAGCAGGACCGAGGTTGGTGGGTCTGATCCTCCTTCAGTCTCTTGCTTACTCTCCCTCATGAAGGTGAGGTGATTACCACAGATGTTCCTGCATCCTGTAAGCTTAGGTTTCAGCTTCAGCCTTACGGAAGAATTCCTTTTCTTCCTGCTCTGCTTTAGGGTGTGAGTAGAAACGAATATAGAATTTCATCTTGGAAGGAGGGCAAGGAGGACAGATTCATCTCTTGAATTTGTAGAGACAAAAGAAGGTGAGCATAATAAATGGAAGAGAACGAGAGAAGGAGCTCTAACGCGACTCTCCCAAATACGGAAAAGACGGTTCTGCTCCACCTTCTGTTGGACGGTTGGTTTGACTGACTCCTTAAAGCAGGTTTTGCTGATGCAGTGCCTAGGGAAGTGAGTTATCTCATTATTTATGAAGAAGTTAATAACCTTTCAGGAATTAATATATGTGTAAAAGCAGCGTCACCGTGATACAATGCTGATGTCATGCCATTCATGATTTACTGCACTTCAGGCGCATGAGAAATACTTTGGTATTGAAAAAGGTATTACAGAAATGCATATTGAAAAACAAGGAAACAGAAGGCTAAGAGAAAGACGGAGTTGTTTCGCTTTTGACAGTATTCAGTCATGTGCAGACGCAGGCTGGAGCAGCCAGGTCATGCTTACCTCAGATGCCCTCTGTTCACTGGGAACCATTCCTAGATGGCCATAAATGAGGACTGTAATCATTCCTTTTTTTTTTCCCTTCTTTTTTTTTTTTCCCCTCTAAGGATTTTATGGAAAAGGAACTTTCCCTGGTTTACACATCTTCAGCAGTACACTGACCTGTAGTTAACTTGCTCTTCTATTCCGAGAAATTACTCTTACTTGCTGCCACTGTCTTCAATAGCATCTTTTACTAAAAGAGATATATTAGGCACAGTTTGAACATGTGTTTTAAAATATACTAGATAGAGCAGGTTTGCTGCTGTTGGAGCTGTGTCTATGGCCATCTTGTTGGACAGTGAGAAGGGATCCCCAGCTTTTTGCAGCATGAAGAAAAAATAGCTTAAGTTCCTCCTTATAAAATAAGCGCTCTGGCATAGCTGACTGAAGGACTGAGGTGGAGCCCGTGCTGCAGGTTGGTGTCAGGGAATGTTTAGTGTTTTCCCACTTTGTTGTGCTGTGCTACCCAGTCTTCTGTGCGTGGCTCCTTTATAATACCCCCTACGCCCTTCACCACCCCTCTCCTTTTGAAGGACGTGGGCAGGTAAAGACACATCCCTGATAGCGGGCTGCAGTAGCAGGTGGGGAGTGTTTCTTGGGTAGAAATCGTAGGGAAAAGGCAGTCCAAACTTTTTGGACACCACAGAGAGTAGGAAAAAGTAGTTCCTCTGAACTTTGGATTTCTTGTTGATCTGCTTTGTTGGGCTGTATTGTCTTTCAAATTCAGGTTATGAGATGACAGTTTAGCCGATGACAAGCAGGAGGTTGCCAAGTGGTAATCTTGGCAAGCGTTCACCCAGAAAAACCTGGAGTAAGTTAGCTGCAGATTGCAGAATTTTGGGTCTTCGTGCTTTTTTCTGTTTTTAATAATAGGATTGTCCTTTCTACAGACTAGTTTGGCTTGTAGCTTCCTTTTTTACATACGGTTATTGAAAGGATATTGATCGTTCAATGCAGCTAAATTGTTGCATTCAAGATGCAGAGGTAGGTTGCAGTCTCTCTGTGCTCTGTTAGGGCACAATGTTAGAAGCGTTAACTTTCACACCTGGGTGTTGCATTTCCAGGCGTAAGATGTGATAATCTTAGGGTTTTTGTTCAACACTTTGCAAATTGCTCGGTGCTTGAACAAAGCCTCTAAATGAGGTCTAGTCTCCTCTTGACATCAACAAGTAAGTCT
Source organism: Phoenicopterus ruber ruber (assembly GCA_009819775.1). Classification (NCBI taxonomy): domain Eukaryota; kingdom Metazoa; phylum Chordata; class Aves; order Phoenicopteriformes; family Phoenicopteridae; genus Phoenicopterus; species Phoenicopterus ruber. Next base: position 10,702,444 of record CM020219.1, read on the forward strand.
AGCTTGCATGACTATTGTGCATGCAGTTTTGAAAGGAGAACGAAAGCCTGCCGTGTTCATCAGGTTCTATCCTAATTGCTCTGGATCTAAAGGAGTTTCTTCCAAGAGAACTCTGGCAGCTGTGCATTACTGGTCTCTCTTCTGCAGCATATGGTGTTCTCATATTTATTTATGAAATTAAGGAATTCTTACATGTCTGTTGTTCCAGTGTCATTTTTTGTGTGTTTTCCCTCCCTCAGGCAAACGTCTTATCTGTTTCTTGGAGTTGATAATTACAACCAGTGAGAGATGGCAGATTTGTAATTTGGGAAAAAAAAAAAAACCAGCTTGTTTCTGGGGAAAAACTAGAAAATAAAGTGTTACTGGAAAAGCTGAGGAATAGTCATAAACAGTGAAGGTTCATAGGCAAAGTATCAGGGGAGTGACCTCTTTTCTCCCAGTCCATTTCTGCTTGCAGTGATGGAACTTGTTCAAGTTTGACCTCCTTGCTTTGAAGGCTGCCTGTTTCAGAGCACTGGTGATGTACGGTACAGAGCCCTCTGTCCCTGCTGGGGTTTCAGTTCGAGGTTGGATTCATTTTATCCACCTGTTTCTTCCATCCAGGGTTGTGTCTTAGTGAGTTATGGGGAATTAGTTGCTTTTTAATCTAGTTTCTGATGGATGGCTATCACCTGTATGCTCACAGATAATTGATGCACACATGCCAAATGCATGCAGAGACAGTATATATTTGTTAGGTGGGAATGTGATGTCTCTGTGGTTGGAGAGAGACTCCAGTAAAAGCCAGGTCTTTGGCAGTGAGTTACAAATGCTACTGGGTTCTGTTTTATTAAACTTCTTGGTTATTGCTGGGAATTTGTCACCAATTACATTTTTTGATCACCCAAGTAATACCAAATTGAGTGGCGGTATGGACACTTCGGAGAGCACAGAAGTCATTAAAGAAAAACAAACAGAGAATATTTGTACCACAAGCAGAAAAATAATCAGATTCAATTTAGAAAAATAATAAAAGCTAATGCATTTGGGAAGAGATTACTTTCAATGAGGGAGAGAAATGCGAAGAACGTTTCTGTGGTAGTCAGCCGTGAGCCAGACACATTTTCAGTAAGATACGGCAATTTTGAGCTATTTAGATAGGGACTTTGTCTCATAAAGCAGAGGGGTAAAAATCCTAAATTGTGCTTAGGTGTATTTCATCGCGAGAAAGACAACAGTAAACCACAGTATGTTCAGGGAAGAGCAATAAAATTGATCAGAGTGCTATAAGGGCTGATTTAGCATAACAGAAAGGTATGTGAGCTTATCTGAGATTCTTTGTATACCTCTAGGAGAGGCAGGAGTTACAAATATCTAAGGTAGAGAAGACACTTTATGGGAGAGTTGAGGAGATCTGAGTGGGATTAACAGGATGACACTGAAGGTAGGAAAATCTGCAGCAGAGTATTAGGAATTTTTACTGTCAGAGGTTTATCTCTTAGACGCACTGTGTGCTAATTGATAGACTGCTATACATCAGGCTGTAAAGAAACCTTCCAGAAGAGGTTCTGGAAGTCTTCTTACCAGGAAATATTTAAAACTGGACTTTGTGAAATCTCAGAATTTTTATTGTTGTGGAGAGTGAGGTGTTGTTGGAGAGATGGAGGTCTCCTCGGCAAGGTCTTGCATCCACCTCTAATCCAGACAGCGTCGGGTGATGTTGTGAGTCTGCCCGCGATCACCTTGCTCAGTGAAGAAGCAGGACTTAGCAAGCACGTGTTTGGGCACCTCCACTCGCTGAGATATAAAAATCCTTGTGAAGAGCTAAGCCCTCGTTTAGGATTTGTAATAATAATAAAAAAAACCCCAAACCAACAACCCAGCAATGAAAGCTACTCCCTGTTGTATCCCTTGCTGTACATATGTGACATGCTTCAAAATGATGGTGCACTCTTCTTTTGATCCTTTTAGAAATAGCTGAGAAGGAGAAAAACGGAAAAAAAAGCCCCATCCCTTTTGTGGAGCCTTCTGCGGAAGTTCAGGAATTTCAACAGAGTGATCTTTTGGCATAAACTGTTTTTTCAAGAGACATTCCTGCCATTATGAATGAAGTAGCAATAGTGAAGGAAGGGTGGCTTCACAAACGAGGTAAGTGTCTCTTCCCTCCAGGACAGTAGATTGGCTTTCTCTTATGCGGTGATCTGTCCTTTAGCAGCACATCTGCAAATAGTCCGTTATTTTCCTGTCCACCCTAATGGGAAATGATGTATAAGGAGTGTGTGGGATGTTCTCTCAAGTTTGAGAAAACACACATATTATGGGTTTTCTTTGGATGTGTGCATGTTCACCGAAAACTGCGTCAACTGCTTTGAAAATGATGATAAAGATAGCAACTGAAGGAGATGCTACTTAGAGTGTTAAAGGTTAAACTGCAGCAAATTCTTTTGTTTTATCTGTAGGTCTGTAGCTTTTCTTTTTGTGTTAGAAGGCAGAATTGTCTTGAGGTGTAGCTTCGTTTGAACGGTGAAAAATATGGCTGTATTTTGTGAGCAATGCCATGCTCTTGCAGAGGCTTGCTAGAGAATGTGCTGTTTTGTTTGTGTCTGAACTGCTCTTGGTACCAGTGTCCTAGGCGGGAAGAATAGCCTTGAATTTGTGCAGTCTGTGCATTTCTGTTTTACCACTAATGACACTTGATTTTTATAAAAAGTCTTTATTCTTGACTGGGCGGCGAAACTGAAATAACATAGTCACATGTACCATTATGCTTTTTGCATTCTTAAATGTTTTATTCCCAAAACAGTGAGTTCATTCTTTTTTGGGGGGTAAGGGGGTGTTTGTTTTCAAGTACTCCAGCATTGCTCCTATAAGGTACTTGACTTACCTGTTTCTTTGTATTCGACTATCATTTCTTGGAAAGGAGAGAGCAGTGTTAGGTACTTTCCATAATATCGTCACTTTTTTGGACCAAAAACAGAATCTGTGTGCTCCAGCAGTAGGGAAGCTCACATGGTTCTGCAGACTCAGGGTTTTTCTAGAGGGTTTGCAACAACTTGCCTGAAGGTGCAAAGGTGTAGCATAATTATTTCTGGAAGAAAATGGAAATGCGTTATCATAATCTTGATAAAGGCTGATGGTTCTTCTGCAACAATAAGAAGTTTCTAAGAATTTAGGAAATGTGTTGATAGTCCATGTTTTAAAAGGGTGGAAACGTGTATTTCTAACAGCTGGATATACAGCTTAGTTTAGCAAATTGTCTGATGCTTGATGTAAAAATGTTTTGGTAAAGTTTTTTCCTTTTTTTTTTTTTTTTTTTTTGGTTCTGATTTATTTAAGTTAGAAACGTCTTTCCACTCTTTATCTTAAATAACTCATTTGATAATTCTGGTGTACCCAGACTACCTTGTTCTGATAAAGTATTTGAGAATTATGCTGTGTTTGGATAAAACAGGAGGAAGAAACACAGAATTGTGCTTCCCATTCCCATTTATGAATCTAGAAGCTCTTCAAATCGAAAATACATGGGTTTAGTTTTAAATGATGTTTTTAGGCTGAGTTGTTTTAACTGTCTGTTGTTACAATTCTTTCTGCACTACCTGTAACTTTATTTTGTTATTTTGAAGAGCACTGCACAAAAATGTGGAGGAGAAACATTTATTTTAAAAAGTATGAAAATGGAATTGTATTGTTAGGATGATTCAGAGGCAGATGTGTCTGAAACTTTGAAACAGTCATGTTGTATTTCAAGCTTGTCTGTATTTACTCTTGAGAATTGAATTTTCGTTGTTTCTAGGATTACGATAAAGCTACTTTCAAGAAAGGAGACCTCTGGAGGAGGTCTTAGTAAAAGATGCCCTGATCTGCTGATCGGATTTTTTTTTTTAAATTACCTTAGATAAACAGATTATTATCTCTGATGGTTTGCGATTATCTGCTGAACGCATTTCCATTTCCAAAATGTTACTCTGCATGTTCTGCAAATTTGTGCCCAAATGCCCAAACTGTTACACGTATCTTGGCCTTTTTTGGATGCCAGGTTTCCTAATCTTTTTAACCTGTTCCCCAATGCCTTTTTCCCTTCTCGGTATGTGCAGTGATACCTATTTCATTCCACTTCATTGACTTTGTGACTGTTAATTTGGCACTGTCCATGCGAGGAGGGTTTTAGAAAGCCGTGCTACCTCTCCTCCTCAGCTTGCCAGTGTGTCAGCTTTGTTACTCTCTTGGTTTTCAAAGCTGTTTCGAGATCAGTTGAGAAATTCAGTTCTTTTGGCTGGGGGTGCTTGTGAGGGGAGCTGATCCACTCGTGTGTGGTTTTGTGTTTTTGGTTTTTTTTGGGTTTTTGTTTTTTTGGTTTTTTTGTTGTTTTTTTTTTTAAATCGTCTACATTTATTGCCAGACCCTATCAGTTTGCTGGCTCTGCAAGATCAAGTGCTTCAACCACAGGATGTTTCCAAAACTGAGGTCTGATACTGTGAGCTTCTGAAGTTAAGGCATAAACAGTAATTACTGCAGGGAGGGACTGCTAAAGGAGGATTTTAGATATAGGAAATGCATATTGTTTGTCTTTTGGATCATTTATAAAACCAAAGGTTGCACTGCATGTGTTCTTTAAAGATCCTAGGGCTTTCCACATGCAAATATTTTAAGTAGTGACTGGCCAAAATCCAGATTGGGCAATGATGTTTTCTCTGCCTAACGTCTCCCCGTAGCTTCTGTTGGGTATGGTGTCAATTAGTTCATGTCCTGAGCAGTTGAACAGCATGGCTGTGTGCAGTTAAACAGTTGCTACACCTCACCCCAGCAGTGGCTTAATTTTGGTGGTTTTAATGATTTGTGTATGTATAAATCAGTCTGCAAAGTGCTCTGGAGCCCTTCTGGATGGCAGGTGTATATAAGCATAAAGCCGTCATTAGCAGGAGCAGGTGTTTTGGCCTGGCAGGGAAATAGCAGGGCTTCTAGAATTGTGGGGTTGTTTTCTTCTGTCAGCGTGCTTTACATTTCTGTTTTTGTTTCCAAGATTAAAAATACAAATGGAGAAATGAAATTAAACATCACTGCCTGGCCGAGAGCTCTTGGCAGTTCTGTAAGTCAGTTGCTTAAAGGAAGCTCTACTTCCAGTAGCACAGATGTTTGTTTGTGCGGGGGCCAGAGTCATCTCCATGACATGTCTAACCTCAAGCAGGCAGAAATAGAAGAATTCATGAATGAACTTTTTTTTTCCCCCCTTTTCCCTGTTGGCAGCGCTTGGTGCTGTTACTCTAATCACAGTGAGGCGATAGACTCTTGTGTGAAGACAGAAACAGTAGTTAAAATACTAACCACTCTTCGCATAACCGCATGGCTGAAGTGTTCCAACACACACGGAGAAAACATGAAGAAACTCAGACTTGGGGTTGGTGTTTTTTATGTGTACGTCCAGAATAGGTAGTCCCTGGTTGTGTTATGTTGAAGGTTTGTTTAGTGGGAAAGGATGGGGGAAAGGGGTTGACGCAGAGGTGCTATAATTGTGATTGAATATGAGGGGAGAAGGAGAAAATTACCTGCCCAAATTGCTGCTTGTTGAGTTCTGAGATTACAGGTTTTCTGGATGTATGTCACGAGTATCCTCGCTTTTGGTCGTGTGTTGTGGAACTTTTTGGGTAAAAGTAGTATACTGGAGTGTATTTTATTTACTTTACTGATCCATTTTAAAGATCTCATTGGATTTCTTGCATCTTTCTGCTCTGATCCCTGTTTATAAAGGTCCTTCTATTGTCTTCAGTCTTCATCCTGTTGTTTTTTTTTTTTAAGTCTTTCTGCAAGGCTAACAAAGAGGGGGATTGTGCGTTTTGATACTCTGTCATCTCTGTCTTCCCTAGTATATCCGGTTTTCTTATTAGGGCATAAACTTGTATGGAAAAAGAAGTCTTTTGGAGGCAGGGAAAGAGGGGGAGGGAAAAATGTACACTGACATTTAAAAAAGGAAATAGAAATCTCGATTTCTCACTCTGAGAAGTCTGAAGCAATTCTAAGCAGCAGGAGAGACCTGTGTATTCAGCCATTAATATTTAGCAGCAAATGTGGAACTACTTTTTGCTTTTGTTTTTAAATAGTATATAAACACTGCACAGTAATTTTAACCATGAAAACCAGAGCATGTCCTCCAAATGTCCATTTGTCTCGACTTAAAGCAGGTAAAACTATTTGACTGTTTGGGAGTCTGGCTGCCAACCTGATCAAAATTTCTAGAGGTCCTTAAATGAGAAATTATACAAAAGATACTTACTCCACTTACGGAAATCCTACTTTTTTTTTTTTTTTTTTTAAGAATTATTTCTGTAATAAAATGGAGTGATACAAATGTCCTAATAACCAACCAGTAATCCATGGCGATTTGTCTTCCTATAGCTTCATTGCATAAAATGAATGCAGGATCCGTACGTAAAATACAAGCCAGGAATTAAATGCTGATTGTTGCTCTTTTAACTTTCTCTAGCAGAATACCACAGGCGGTGAACTTTAGCTTTGTTATTTTGAGCACAGGTTTGTACTTTCAGTATTCTGTTAGTATGACTCAAAACAGGATCTTGCGAGGTATGACCAGAAGTTAACTTTTTTTTAAAGCCAGTGGGTCTCTTGTGTTGCTGTTTTTCTTCACCTCTTCTTTCTTCTCTCTTTTCTGTTCTCACCGTGTTCCCTACCTCTTTTTGTATGTATGTGTGTGTGTTTTGTTTTGGGGTGTTTTTTATTTTTCACCTTGGCTTCTGTCTGTCCCTGGGATGTAGCGGTGCGCTTTCTTGATGACCTGTGTAACCAGAACCTTCGAGGTTCAGATTAGTTCAAGGATCGTCTGACTTTCACAGTATTTCAAAGGCATGGCTGTGGCACTTGATACAAAGGATCCTAAGACACATCTGAACTCTGAAGATGCCAGCTATAGAGGGCACAGCTGCTTCAGAGGAAAGACTGGGGGGAAGAGGAAAGGTAAGAAACAAGATAGGGGCTGAACAAAAAATGGAGGGAGGAAATTTGTAACAGAGGGAAAGAAGCTGATGCTACTTCCAGAGCTGAAGGGTTGGGTTTATAGGGAAATCTGTTGCTCTTCTTATTGGAAACAAAAGATAAGCTGTGTCCGTTTGTGGTTTTTCTTGTGTGTGTCTTTTTCAACACAAGGGGCAATAGTTTTGCAATGTTAGCTCTCGGTTGCTTTCATTTTGCTTGCCCTGTTCTGGGAAAAGGAGATTGGGGAGGAACCAGGAAATCGTCGACCAATAAATCTGACCTTGGTGGTAGGCTAGATGCTAGAGACATTAAGAAAGGATGAGATCACAAAACATCTGGAGAAATATGAGCTGATAATGGCTAGTCAGCTAGACTTTTGAAGGATAAATCTCATCTGATGGAATTATTTGTGGAGAGATCATAGGAAACAGGCTGGATCCAGTGTACTGTAAAAAGTCCACTTTGGATGACAGGGAAGTCAGATGTGGAGAATTACCTAGTACAGTGTAACTATACCGTACTACATCTTTGAAAGAGCAAGCATAGACTAGAGATTGCTCATCTTCCTTCCACTAAGCAGACTACTTAAGTCTTTGACCACCGTTGTTACCTTCCAGTGTCCTTTTAGAAAAGTCTTTCTTCTAGAACATTTTTTTCATGGAGGAAAACCCATTCTTTAAGCCACAGCTTCACATTTTTGAAGGGTGAAGTCCAAATGTTTGGGTTTTTTCAGTAAAAATTACTCGCAAAAATCTTTATTCCAACATTTTGCCCCACCTTTTTTGTAAAATACTTTCAGTTCTTTAGAGAAGTCATGCTAGGTTAGATGTTTTTCTCTGTTCGTAAACTGGCTGGAACTTACATGCGAGTGACACCAAACACACTCTCGCTTTGAATGGCAAAGAGGAAGAGCTCAGATGTTGATGCCCATGTTAGTTATGTCAGTCCTAGAAGTTTACTTTCATATTCTGTTTTATTGTACATCAGAAGCGAAACAAACTAGGTCTCAATTTGATCTCTAAAAGTGGGGTAGCATCATAAATTACTGTTACTTGTCGTTAAAAGAGATTTGAGAATGAGGTATCTAGGACGTTGCGAGCCTGGGAATGCTTGATAGAATGGATCATGCAGAAACTGCCTGTATTGGCTTTGATCCTCTTTCATGGTTCCTTCATTTTTTGAGAAGGAAAAGGTAGGCCTGCACAAAAAAAAATGTTGTCCATGTGTGGTTTTCTGTTCTTTTTTTCTCTCAGTAGGCATATTGAGAATTCATCAGGTCTGGATTTAGGAAGAAAGAAGTACTAAGTGGGTATGCTATTTTGAGGTAAAGAGAGATCAAGAGAGTAAAGCTTGCAGGAGTGGTTTTAGGCAAGGTGCTGTGCCATGCGTTTTAAATTTGGCGCCTTGTCCTCACTTGATAAATGTCTTTCCCCTGCAGCCTTGTGGATTGCCAGAAGGTTCCTTCCCTTCCACCGTTCCCTGCTGGTGCTCCCCCTGCCTGAGCACCATCAGTTGCACTCCTTGCCTGCGCCCGCGGCTTCCCCCTGCCTAAACTTGCTCTGTGTTAGCACTCTTAGCCCTAGACTTTACCATCTGAAAAAGCTGGTGAGGACTTCGCTCTTAGAGCAGTACGTGGTGACATCTCCTTTTATCCACTTTTTATGTGACTAGTAATTCTCTTAAAAATTAGGGTAGTTGTTGGTCTCAGACTCATTTGGGAACAAACCTTAATATGTGTTGGAAAGAGGGATTTGCTTCACATTTGAACATTTAATTTGAATACATTTTAAAAGACAGGGCATTGTAAAAAGCAAACAAACAACTGTCAGCCTTGTGTTTTTTTTCCCCCTTTTACATGTTGAAGTAACTGATTCACTAAGAAAAAAAGAATTCAATCTTATTTAAAAAGTCATCTCTCATGGGCGTAAGACAGAGGTGGAATTATTTTCAGATGTATTATGTTGCAGGTACAATGTGCCTCTTAAAGGGGGAACAAAAACCAGGAAACCATATGAGGAAAGAGGAAGAAAAAGAATGGAGAAAGAATAGCACCATATTAGGTGTGAAGTAGTGTGCTTCTGTGAGAAATACTTATTGCAACTGAAAGGGGGAAATAATGAAGACCAACTTTGAGTGCAGTTGGAAAATATGTTACGGAACTCTGGTATTATTCTCCCACCTCTTCAAGTTGAGCCAAAAATGTGAAAAAGATAGCTGGTCAAACAATATTGTGAAATTTGTCAATTTATTCAAAAGTGCACGGTCTTATTTGAGGACAGCAGAGGTAAATAATCATCACAGACTGTGGGCAAGTCAGTTACTGTTTTCCTGAGTCTCTTGGGTAAGTTGGGAGAGCGTGTTTTGAAGTGCTGTCCAAAGCCCAGGCCTTTGGTGAACTGCGTGTAGAAATACACCTTGGAGTCAGTGGTTCTGTGCATGACTGCAGTGGTATTTCATGTTAATATTGAGACCGAGTGCAGCATCTGAATCATTTGCAGGGCTATTGAATCAGTCTCTTCTGCTTGTGCTTTACTAATGTACTCTTAATGAGGATCACAGAATGTGCATGCTAGGGAACTGAGTTTTGTGTTGGTCATGAAGCATCGCCTTCAGAGGAGATACCTGTTTTGGGAGGGAGCTCCAGCCTTAGAATGATAGTTTGGCTTGGAGGGGACCTCTAAAGGTCATCTAGTCCAACCCCCCTGCCATGGGCAGGGGCACCTTCCACTAGACCAGGTTGCTGAAAGCCCCATTCAGCCTGGCCTTGAACGCTTCCAATGATGGGGCATCCACAACTTCTCTGGGCAACCTCTTCCAGTGTTTCACCACCTCTCACAGTAAAGAATGTCTTCCTTACATGTAGTCAAAATGTGCCCTCTTCTAGTTTAAAACCATTAAGCCTTGTCCTATCACTACAGGCCCTGGTAAAAAGCCTCTCGGGGTATTTTTAATAAGCCCCCTTTATATGTTGAAAGGCCGCAATAAGGCCTCCCTGGAGTCTTCTCTTTTCCTGAACAACCCCAGATGTCTCAGCCTGTCCTCATAGGAGAGGTCTTTTAAGACAAGCATTATTATGCTGATAGCAAAGTCTAACTCATGAAGTTGACGCTGGTGTTATTTTAGTGGACTTCAGGTGCTGATGGGGGTCAGGGCTGCTTACAGCAGTTGATGCTAATTCTCAAATTTTAAGTTCAGCCCTTATGTTTGTTGTGGCTTTATAAATCGGTTCCCCCCTGTAGAAGTTGCAAGATTTTGAAGGTTTTGCCCCTTTTTCTTTCCGAAGCAGAGGAGCTTGCTAATCCTCATAGTGTGGAGGAAAAACTGAAACATAACCTGAGTGCCTTCTTCACAGTTTAGACTAAGGAGAAGAAAAAGGGCTGTTTAATTACTTCTAGCAAAAAGTATCAAAAAGTATACGATTTAAAATAATTTATAATGCGTGTTTTTATTTTTCTGAACACTCAGCCTTAGCAGTATACCCTACTATTTCTGCAATTCTGTCAAAGGATCTGATGATCAAGAAATGTACCCTGATTACACTTCAGAAAGCAAGCGATGTGAAAGAATAAATGTTGAATTTTCTGCAAGAGGCTTGACTGGTCTAATGGCTAATAGAAACATACAAATGAAACTATATTTGAACTGCTTTTTTATCCATCTTTAGTTAAACTAAATCTCAAGATTTAAGAGAAAAAATACTTATTTATTTATTTTTTTTGCCATGTGTGATGCACACTATTTTATATGTGCTTGCCATTATGCCTAGGTTGGAGGTTCACAGTTGAAGTGTCAGTAAGAAGTTACACCCATGAAGAAAACTGTTAAGCAGTTCAAAATCCATTGTCAGGCCTCTTCATCCCTGCAAAGTGGGAATACTACCTTATATTTGCTGCTTACTTTTCAAGGACTTGCAGGCATGGATTGTCTGGATTGGGGTTTTTTGTGTGGGTCACACATATCCCTGTGCCTGCCTGTGGTCTGCAAACCTTCTATAAATAGCAGTCAGTTAACTAAATGAGTGTGTTTTCTCTGTAATGCAGATTTTTGGGGGGTTGTTTTGGGGGTTTTGGGTTTTGTTTTGTTTTTTTTTAAATTTTTGACTTTTGATCATGCAGTCTCCTTCCCCTCCTGTCCTCATTAAGGAGAAATGAAACTTTGAAAACACCAAGAGAAACGAAGGCATTTATTTCTTAATTCCAGACTTGACTTAAATGCGTAGTTGTCTAGTTTTAGCTATATTCCACTGCAAGTTTATGCATGGAGCAGGCTAGAATCCAGTTTTGATAATCTGTGGTGACAGTGCTAGTTGTGGGACTTAGAAGTAGTTTTATAGGTGGAAATTGATTTCTGGACATAGGATATGAATCCTTTGTCACTACAAATTAAGTAATCAGGTCACTCTGTGATAAGTGTTCTTTGTGTTGCTCTGGCAGTGTCTTGAGAAGACCGTGCTTTAGATTAGGAGGTTAAACGCCACCATTCATCATGGCTTTTTCTTCAGTAATTTTTTTTTAAAAAAGAAATCTTGCCTTTTTATGTGTTGGTTAATAGAAAAATGATTTCATTGCTTTAATACTACCTTTGGTGATATGTTTCAGACAGTGAAGGAGTAGGATAGTAGTTGGCTTTTTCAACTTGAAATTTTCTTTGCATCAGAGATCATTGTAGTTCTAGGTCGTCTTTTCTGGTACAGACACATTTTTACTATAGCACGAACATTTGAAGGTATTTAACTGATGTATCTCCTGGTGTGGAAGTTGAAGTTGCCTTGTTACTTGCATGATAGGAAAAGTATTTATTCTAAATAACAATTAGGGAAAAATTACTAAAAAGTAATACATGGAAAATCACTGCAAACTTGCCAGCAACGGCCTTCAGCTGACTTGCAGAGATATTGCCTATTGAACACTATTGTGACAGCTTGTTTCTGTCGTTTTTGCTGAAGTTCAGCCTGTAAAGTCAAGATATCTTGATCCGAGAGATGGGGAGATAGTTAAATTACATCATCATGGAAGAATACCAGCATACTTAGCTTTAAAGCCATTCAAGACTACATTGGCACCCCTTTGTTATACAGTGTAGCTGAAAACGAACTGCAGCAATAATGAACCAATCCATCTAAATCACAGCAGCTGAACAACTGACTGTTCTATCTCAAAATGCAAATGCCTTGTGCAGAATGGATTTAATTGTAAATGTTTGCTTAGTAGGGAATATGAGCCTTTTAGTTTGCGACAATAATCGTGAATACAAAGACCCACAGAATTTTAGGGTTTACATAGCTTTTCCCTGTTCTCATAACAATATTTCAAAGTCAGTTTTTTAAAATGTACCATTTGGCTTTTTTCTAGCCAGTGAATAGAACTCTAAATGCCCAATCTCTAAGCGGTGTTTCAAAAACTGAAAGATAAATTTAGCTCTGTGTATTTAGATCAGGCAGTATTTTCTGTTGTATTTCTTTCAAATCTATGTTAGGGTTTTTATATAACTTCAGATAATAAGAGGAAAAAGTGCTGACTTTCAGAGCTTGGATTTGGTTTTGCCGTGCAGAAATGCCGAGTGTAACTTAGAGTATTAGCATTTTCTTTGAGGTTCTAGTAAGGTGCCTCTCAAACAATTAAAAGGTTAGTTAGGAATTTCTATTCTAGTAAAAAAAATAACCAAACAAAAAAACCCCCTCCATATTAAAATCTTCATTCTTTGTTAAATTCTTGAAACCTGGCTGCCGAATGCGACACAGGAGGATGAATCTCTGTCACCGATTTGAATGAATTAAAATAAAATAGCATTGCCATTTTATGGCAAGGAAAGGAAAAGGTTTTCAGAGCTTCACTAGTAAAAAGAGAGAAAGCAGAAGTACCTGCCTTCAGGCTGTTCCTAGGTATCTTTCTGTGTAAGAAAAGACAGATAAAACTTTGAAAACACACACACAAAAAGTGTGCATATTTATGCTTCTGTTGGCATTTTGTGTGTTCTTTAATAGCCTTTACGTGTGGATTAGTCCTTCTGAAAAAAAAGACAACCAAGCCCCCTGAAGAATAGGCCTTTGTGACACTGGAGAAGTTTTCTGTGCCAAAGTTATGGTAAGAATTTGTAAATTTTGGCTGCTGGAGTACTTCCTTCCCTTGCTGTGTTTTTAATGTTGGAAACTTAGAAGTGTGGAATAGAGGGTGTTTTTTATTTTTTTTTTTTTTTAATGACAATGCAAACATTCATTTCACAGACTAAACCGCCCGTTCACATGATGCTGCTGGCTGTATATAAACACCCTGTTGATCTTGTTCTGCAGAAGTCTTCGTTGGGCTTCCTGAGTCATACAGAAATGCTCTGCTGCTCTTTTCGGGGCTGTGCTGTGGACTTAGGCTATATCTGCCCAGATTTAGTTTGCCAAATTAATGTCCCTGAAAGAAATGTTTTTACTTGGAACAGGGCCCTCAAAGCCGGGATGTTTTTCTATGTCTCTCTTTCTCTATGTGTTTAAAATATTTTATTCTGCTATCTCGGGAATGGTTTTTGTTTTGCCTGTATTCCTCTGATGAAGCTGAACCTGTCGGGGAGATGTTTAGTATTTCTTAGTTGCAAAACCATCTTCCTCTTACATACGATGTTGTTTCTTCATGCAGATCTTGTGTTGAATGTTTTAATTTGTGGGTAGGCAAAATAGCTTGTGTTGAGGGAGCCCTGCAGAGCACAGAGAGCCAAGAGGATGCCGGTAGCTGCGCTGCCAGGTGAGCCTTCCCAGTGGCCTGGGATGTGGCGACGAGCTGTGCAACACAGTTGACTTCACAGGGATTTTCTGGAGTAACCAAGGGCAGAATTCGAGTCCCAGGCTAGACTGTCATGGTGACAAAATATTTAGAAAACATTTTCTTGCTTGAAACAAAAGCTTAGATTGTGCAACACAAAGTACCGTCCCAGTGTAATAAACGACGTTGTGTATTTTTAAACGGTTCTGTGTGTTCCCTGATCATCAGCTCTTGCCAGATGCAGCATGTTCAGGTAAAATGAGGCATTTTTCCTCTGGACTGTTGCCTTTACGAGTTCAGTTAATTCTCCCCCTTTACGCAGTGGGGTTGCAAAGATGCAGCAGCCAAATCTGGCCTCACATTTTGATCATAGTGGACAGCCCTGTTAAAGACAGATGCTATGGAGCAGCTTCTCTTCAGCCATGGTGGCTCAGCCGCATTAAGAGCAGTTGCATAAAACTTACACCTTGTTGTTGGCATAGACTGATCTGATCCTGAGTGAGCTCTAGGACTAGACTTGGTGATTGCTTTTATTGGGTTGGAACGTGCTGTTCTTCTTACAACAGGAATCTTTTGTACTGTAGGTGTTTCATCCTTCCATAATAACTACTATAACTTTTTTTTAAATGCCTGAGGTTTTGAGATGTCCTAGTCTTACTGATATCTACCCTCTGACTTGAAAGGAAGCCAGAGGTCTAAAGTGGCTGTGGTAGATTGTTCATCGGGAGTAATATAAAATGATTTTAAGATGAGCAAACCTGTGACAACTGAGTGAAGACTACTAGCCAGCCGTATACAATTCAGTTCAGCATAACTGCGCCATTTGGAGTTAATGCATTTTTTTTCCCAGTCTAGTCCATCTTCCTGGGTAATATCAGTTGTAATTTTGAAGAAAAGCATGATTTTACATGTATACTGCCTTCTCTGCTTAAAGCAGCAGGTGGCCAAATTTCTTTCTGAAATAGGGACTTCTCTCAGCTCTACAGCAGCTATAACCAGATCATCTGCAGAGACTATTTTTTGATCTGCAAGGAAGTTGATGTTTTCAAAGTTGCCGTAGTTTTTGGAGTATGCTGTTATTCATGAAAATGGAAAACAAAAGCAAAACATAGAGGGGAGGGGAATACACTTTTCGAAGGTTTGCATCATCTTGCGTCTTTGTATGCTTGGCATGTGTCCTTGTCCCATTCAGAGTGCTGCTCTGAACAGGGCAGAGCTCGTTCTTTGGGCTGCTGCTTTGTTGCTACCCACTAGTTCCTCTGTTGCATTGAGCTGCAAAACCAGCTGCTTTTGCTTTTCGTACCTATTTTTACCATCTCTAATCTAATTTGCCATTAAGATGTTAACTTCTGCCTCCAGTTAGCCTAGCATGTCTCTATACTGAGACTACAATGTGGGGGCAAGCAACCACTTCTGTGCTTTCTCTTGTGCTACCCTTTCACACTTGGGAAATGGTCCCTGTAAACAGCTGCAGTACTGCTTTATTATCCTCTTTAAAAGCTCTCGCTCCTTGTGTTGCTTATAAAAGGCCTTGATGAACTTGCAGTGCATGTGTACTTAGACTGCTGTTCACTGTGATGCCCAGTATTAGTCCGCCTTTTTTTGTGTGTCTGTCTGGCCTTCTGTTGTCCCTGTCCTGCGACAGTAAACTCTGCAGAACAGGGACTGTCTCATTGTTTTATTTGTACAGCAGGTGGCTCAGCTCCAGATGTGTATCTGAAGTTGCAGTGTACTGCAGTAATACAAATCATTATGTTATAGAAAGCTGTATCTAAAATAGGGGAAAAAAAAAACCCAACAGATTTACTGTGATAATTTTTATGCATTTTTAAGTGTTGTTTTTTGGAGGGTTTTTTTGGGGTTTTTTGTTTTGGTCCTCTGAGAGGTTACTGGCAGGAGTGTGCAAACATCAGTATATATGAAGTTTTCTTCCCATTTTAAGGAATCCTCCTCCCTATGGCCAGAGGAAAGCTTTCTTCTCAGCAGCTGCTCCAGGCTACTAGGAATAAGCTACTTCACAACAGCTCTTGTTGGTGTCTTGGAGAGGTTTCTTTACTCCTGCAACTAGGCTGGGTGTGCTTATGGCAAAACCTCATGTTTCTGGAGACTTCTCTCTTTTCAGGCATCATTTTAGAAGTGGAATCACACACAACAGGATGTATGGTTGTAGATACGTGTTCACGTTTCAGAGGCTGTGCATACCTTTTTGACCATGTACAATCCTGTGCTATTTCTCTCCTCATCATTCATGTGGTGAAATAAAACATGGAGGAACACAGAATTCATTTCTCCTTTTTATGCCCAGTACACACACAGAATGTTTATTGATATTTGTCTTTCTGCTGACTCTTACAATCCTCAAACCAGTTATTGGAGGCAAGGAGATTAGAGTAAGAGCACGTGGCCAAGCAGACTTGAGGTTTTTGTTCCTCGAATTTGATTTGAAAGTTGCAGTTTGATAAAAGTTGCATTCATTCTATTTTTTTGCCTTTGTATTTTTATAATTCTCCTGAATTACCTACATGTACTATTAGTGTTAGGATTTCTTTTGTAGTATTTTGAATGGCCCTGCTTTGAGTGGACAATTAGACCAGATGACCTCTAATGGCTGCTTTAAACACAAAGTATTCTGTGATTCTTGAGTGGTTTGATATTGGGAATCTGATGCAAAGCCCAGCCTGATTTTGAAGGAGAATAACAACCCCATTTGCAGAGGTGTTTGGTTTTAGTTTTGATACTCCTTGCGATGGCCATCAAACAGAAAATAAAGAGCACTTCCTCTGTTGTCAACAGGCCTTTTCATTTTTCAGTGTTGGCTGATCCGTTCAAATACAGAAGTTGGGATTTTTCAAGGAAAAGGTTCAAAACATGGACTAATAAACAAACCTCACTAATTTACTACTTGTTAGTGTTCTGGGTCTGTGTTTTGGAACCAAAAGTTGCTTTTTCCTTTAATTACTAGAATGTTTGGTTTACTAAGATTGCTGCGTAGCTGTGAAGCTGCTGGGAGTTTTGCTTTCTTTTGTTTGTTTGTTTGGCTGTTGTTGCTGAGAGACTCACTGTCAGAAAGTAGAAATGTTTCTAACCTCATCCCAGCCTTTCTCCTTCACCCTTTTGTAGTCCTGATGTAAAAGAAGAGGGAGAAATAGGGGTAGCAGGATGTGTGGTGGGGCTAGCTCTGTTCTTTCTGGTTGTCTCCAAGCAAGGCTTCAGTTATTTTATGTCACTGATGGAAGTTGAATTACGTGCCTTGATGGTCACCTTCAGCAATAGCTGGTTGGCTGCAGCTCCTTGAGACCCTGACCATGGCAGAGGAGGTGTACTTTAGATTCCCATTGTGTTCCTGGTGGCTGAAGTTTACAGCAACAGCCTGTTATAAAAGTAGAGGCCTGGGCCATAAGGTCCAGCTTATCAGCAGCGATTGACAAGATAGTCTACTGGTAGCAGAGGCAACCTGGAAGCTGAGCATGGCTTATCTGGTGCCCTCAGCTAGCACCAACTCACAAATTTCATCTTTTGTCCCAGTCAGTATAGTGACCGTGTCCTTCATCAAGGCCTGTTTGTGACGGTTTAGTAGTGATCTGTCATCCTTTGGCCTTCGTGATGAGCAGCCACCTTTTGGAGTCAGACTCGATAAACCAGGTGATCCATAGGGTGGTGGATCTCTGCTGTTTGTTCCAGGGTAATAGTCACCTCAAACAGTTGACATTAAATGCTGCTTTATGAATGCCCTTAAGTTGTAGAAGCTTATTTCACAACTGGTGCTCTGGATGGCTGCAACTGGAGTCCCAAAGGACAGAGTAAATTTTGGACCTGATGGGCCATTTCACTTAGAAAAGAGAGCCTTTGAGGGCAGGGTTGAAGTCTGGCTCAGCCAGAAATGGGAAACCTTGAGCAGTCTCCAGCCTCTGGAATTTGTTTTATCTGAGACAAGATTGTTGTGTGAAGTCTGGAGCCAAGGTCTCCGTATGAGACTACATCAGATCTGTGTTTAGATCTGTGTCTGAAATGAGATAGCTGTAGTCCCAAAGGGATTTTTTTATTTTTTACTGCTTTATAACCTAAAATCTCCAGAACAGGGATCTTCTGGAAGGATACATGTCTAATACTAGCTTCCTATTAAAACTTTCACTAATTATTTTAAAATTGTACTTATGACCTGCCATGGATTTTTTTTTTTATTTTTCTACTTTGAAAACTTGATACGTCTTCCTTCCTTTCCCCACAATACCAGGATAGTGCTGACTATTTTGGAAACTGTTTTCTTTGTTCAGAGTTGGACTTCTGAATGCAAACAACGCCTGCATCTGATACCCTCTTCCATTTTTACTGGGCTGGAAATGCTGTTAATAAAAGGCGTAGGCATTCCCCGTTCCTTGTTGCCCAGGGAAGATAGGTAGGTCAAACCAAAGGCAGAGCATCTAGAAGCTGAAGAGGTGGCTGGTGTATTAGAGTACCATCCTGGAACTGAGAATCGAAGCCAGTCCTCCCCTGCTCTGCCACAAACTTCCTCCTATACGATCATCTCGGATAAGGTTATTTTTATCTCTCTGTGCCCCAGTTCCCTATCTGTAAAATGGTGATAACAGCACTTCCCTACTTCACAGGGATGTTGTGAGGACAAATGTAGCTCAGGCTGTGGGCCTCTTGGATACTGTGGTAACTGGGGGCACAGATGGAAGAAGGGAAATGTTCCGCATAAAAGCTTTCTGTTCTTTAAGCCCAGCGGTAGGTTACAGCACTGATGTGAGTGTGGTTTCCACTGAAGTCATGGCTTGACTGGTGCCATGTCTTTTCCCCAAATGTTTCATGGCTCACTACTGTGTGCATACCAGCAAAGCACTTAACGTCCTTGCTAAATGCTGTTGTTTGCATCCTTGGCTGCAGGCTCTTGAGAGCCCAAGAGCCTGGGTGAGACTTGCTACTCCTGTGTTTGCCGGCGTGGGCTGCTCACAGTGACTGAATGGAGTACGTGCTTCTGGCAACAGCCACCCAGTGCATTTCACAGACTCACTCAGAGCCTGGAAGGAGGTAAAAATACGTATGAATGATTTTCACTTTTGAAATTCAAACTACTGGAGCAGTTACTCTGAGCAAGCTATGGACTGCAGTCTGACCAGAAGAAAGCAGTTGTCCTTGACATAACTGGTTGAATTTCATAGAAACCACATCCTTTGTGTTGCCACTGACAACATAACATTCCTTAATGTTTGATTTCAAGCGGTGCTTTATTACCCAGCTGTACATGCAAACATGCTTTCTTCAGAAGAATTTCTGTCCAGAGACACCACAGAAGAGTGCAAACCTCTTTCCGCTTTAACATGGACTTCGTAGTGCATGTTTATATATAGTATATAAGCAGGTAAGAGACAGGAAACCTATCTGATTAACATTTACATTGTCACATGTCCAAAGGGAAGGCTGCGGTGAGTTGAATATTTGTTCAATCAAATCTTGCTCATGCAAATTGAAGTATGTTTTTTGGGAGCTTTTTGGGCCAGGAGGTAGGAGTGTATTTCATTTATTGCTTGCTCCTTGAAACATGTGGCTCATGTCATCTTCCTTGTTCACCTGCTTTGATAAATTCTATATTTAGTTGTTTCTGCCTATCCACTTGAACAGGACAAAAATAGCTTCAGTGTAATCCATCCTCTCTGTCCTTTCCTCTCCACCCCTTCCCTCCCCTTTCCTGCCACTGGGTTTAGGGCATTCATTTGTTTGGGAAGTGGTGGATTTTTTGTTTGTTTTGCTTTGTTTCCTTACAAGTAGGGTTGGGGGGCAGGAGAAAACATTTATACCCTGCAATAAAATTGTTGTGAAGAGTATGCAAACTGTCAGAAACACTTCCTCCTCTCTTACAACGTTTGCTGAGGGGTCAGAGTGTGTGCAGAGTGCGTGGAGGGAGGTGGAGCAGAGAGGTTGGGAAATGACTTGCATGTGGCATACATCTGTCTGACAAAAAGCCAACCGTGCCAGGGGATAAATGGACAAACAAATAGTGTTTCAGTTCTGAACTCAGAGGTTGAACCTAAAGTTTGCGCAGGAGCAACTCTCCAGATAAGTTTCCGATGGACCTTGACTCCTGTTGTGCAAACATGTAGTAGCTAGCACAGAGGAGACTGTCCTCTAAATCCCTGCTCAGGAGAGGATCTACGCATAGGCTTGCTTTGCACGGCTTCTCCTGTGTCCCACCGTGGGCATATATATAGTCATAAATCCTGCCACAAATCAACACTCACCAAAACCTCCAGAAGTATTTAAGCACCTAACCTCTTGACTTTAGCGTGAATGAAACACCAAATTAGTTAAGCACTTTTGTTAATCTAGCTGTGGATGTTGACTGTTTTTATCTGCGAATTGGATAAAGAATGTCCACTGAACTTACCAAAATGTTTGCTGCCTATGTTATCTGAAATATTATTGTCTTTCACTATTAAGCTGATAGGGATTTGAGGGAAACTATTGTTTTGGTGAAACTGCTTTGAGATACAGCCTGCCAAGTTCTTGTATCTTGAGCCGAGTGTTGGGTATGTTGTTGTTCCTGACAGACACATTGTCTAGAGATGTAGGGGGAGTGTTTGTTCCCACAAAAAAATTTCATTTTTTTGCAACTTCAGCGGTTTTTAGGTTGTGTTAAAGGTGGTGATGAGGAGCAGAAAGATGGAGGGAAAACTCCTTAATTGATGCCTAAGAGAATTCAAGTTGTTCCTTGATGAAATTTTTCATTCAGTATCTGCTTTTCAAAAGAAAGTGAGATTTTTTTTGCCTATTTTTGCATTCATAGAATTACTGCAGGACGGGAGGCTGAAAGAATTGGTTTTGAAAACCAGTCACAATTCTAAAGATTAAAATTCTCCTTTCTTCCTCCTCTTTTGCCTGTGTGCTGATGAAAGCCCGAGCCCTGGGGCAGGGACAGGGTGGCAGTGCTGCCCCGTTCTGACTGGCAGCACCCTGGGTGACGCAGGCGTGGAGGACACCAGATCCCGTAGGGACTTCTGAGACGTGAAGTGTGCTGGGCAGTGCAGTGGAACCGCTAACCAAACCTGGCTTTCACTTAGGAGCCTGAATCCCAGTTTGAACCCCCAGGCTATGAATCTGTAACAGGACTCACTGCCGGAGCCTGCCTTGCCACCTCACCTCTCTGGGGTGGCATCTGATTGCTTCGGCCCTCGTGCTTGTAAAGCGAAGGGTGCTTTTAGTTTTTAGGAACGTTAATTCCTTACTTCACAAGTACAAATACGTGTTCTGGGTGTTTGAAAAGAAGGGGGCCCCAAATTGAGAGTGCACTTCTTGTGCTTCCAGGCATGGTGTAATCCTGTTAGTAGTCTGGGTTGCTGCGATTGTACCGGGCAGGCCAGGCTGCCTTGCAGGCATCTGCTGCTCTCCCTATTGAGTCAAGTCAATATCCTCAAAACTGTAATTTTCACTGTAATGATGGATTACACTTGTCACGGTTTACAGAATTTTGTCTTGTGTGTTTAATAAAAGAAAACAGATTCTAACGCTTATTATTTCTGAAGTCCAATACATCTGAACTAAAGCTCAGCGTATGCAAGACAAACTACGCTTTAATTTTACAATTGTCTGATGGGACTTTGCGATTTATTTGTTGTTACTTCCTTAATGATGTTGCAGTCAGAGGCACTGTTTTGCTAAATGTTGTGTAAAAAGTAAATTGTAGCACAGCAGATGTTGGTATTTGGATGGATGTCGGTGCAATGGGGGGACAGCAACAGTCATCTCTGTCAGCTGTCTTCAGGCTCGGCAGGCCTGCTGCGTGGTTACTTTGGTGTGTAAAAACAGCTCGTTTTGCAACTGGGAAGTTTGGCATCACATTTGGCACCGAGCCATGTAACTGGGTTAACACAAGTGTTTATCCAGCGATTTTCTCAAAATTGGTAACTTGCAGAAAATGTTTATTAAACTTCAGTACAGAGAAAGGGCGAAATATGGCTGGATATCTTCTTTTTAAAAGGCATCAACATTTGCAATGCTGAAAACCTTTTTTTATTATTACTTTTATTTCCCCCACCCTGTCTGTCTTTTTGCTGTTTTATCATCAACCTTTTTGCAGCTTACTGTTTATAATTTCCTTTTTAAAGATTAAAACAGGGAAGCATACCTGATGAAATACAAAGTATATAGAATGTTGGAACTATCTTTCTCTCCATCCTGTGTGCTGTCATGAATTAGGTGCAAACAATTGAGGACTGCAAATGAAGGTATTTAATTACAACCCCCTTGGCCCCTCCTTTTGTAGAAATTCCAACTACAGCATGGAACACGAGAGACCTGATCTACAGAGCAGCTGATATTTCTATGATAAATTACTGTAGATTTTACCTTTGGGTTAAGTACAAGAATCCCTGCAGGCCATCAAGAATTTTTCATAGAACTACTGTCAATATTGGACATATTTCTTTATGGAAATAGCAATTTGTATTGCATTTTTAATAAGGAGGGGCAGGGGAAAGCAGTAGTTTTGCAAAGCAACAGCAGTTTCAATCAGATTTTATGCCTGAAACTAGGAACCTTTTGATTTAAGGTTCATTGGGAAACTTTATCGTAATGGAGACATTTAGTTTGGATTAATTTTTCTAATCCATTTTAATCTTGTATTGCCCCTGTGATTAAATAATTAAATGTCTTCATTGCTTAGAAAAGCTCCCATTTCTTTTGGAAAAGGGAAGATGATTAAGCTAGGAAATGTGGATTCTCTGGTGAGGGGAGGAAAAGTATGTAGAAAAGCATATTTTCAAACTAATGTCAGTGACCCAGTAGCGGGCTTGTGCTTAGTTAATTTTGTAGTTGAACTGCAGTTTTATCATCAAATGTAATATCAAGACAGTAATTTTCATGCGAGTCCTTTGTTGCCTTTTTTTTTAAAAAAGGAGGGCATGTTACCTGTACCTTCCAATTTCTGTGCCCAAGCGTGGCTTTGTTTAGAAAACCATAATTTGCAAGAAAGTCTGCCCACTACAAAGATTCATTCAGTGTGCTGTGCATAAATGAAAATTGCAGATTAGCCACTGCAAGTGAGCAACAACTGCTTTTAGGAAACTCTTTTTTGTCTCTTAGCTTGGTACTGAAATTGTAATCTTGATGTTGAAATGGTTTTCTCACAGTATGGAGGGGGAGGGGGAAATCAATGCAAGAAAGCATTAATTTGGGAATAATCTAAACTTTATAGCTTCCCCAGACCAGAGGGTGGTCTGAGGCTTCATGGCCAGCCTGACTTTTGGAAGAATTCACTGCGAGTGTTGGCTCTGCCTGTGCTTGCATGTGAAAGAGCAGGGTCAGTGCAGCGATGTTCTGCACTCAAGACCAGGCTCTGCATTAGCTCCATTTAACATACGTATGTGTGTATTTAAAGGATGTAGCTTTGCTATTTAAAATAATCTTGATTGGATTTGGCCATGTTTCAAGAACGAGGCCCTGAATGGGGAGCAATACTCTCTCCCCATGGGCTGGGTGCAACATGCCCTTCCAGCTGTCCCCATTGCAGCTGGGATGGGACCAGGACTGGTACTGGTGATGGCCACGGGCACGGCTGGTGTGGCCTGGGGTGTGAGGGTCAGCCTGCCCACCTCTCCCTGCCTTGCCTGTACTTTTGGCAGCCCAGCACTGGAGACACCCCGGCTTGTCCCGTTGTCAGCACCCTCCTCTCTGATGCAGCCGACTCCAGCCAGAATTGTGGTAGCCACATCTTGGCTCATCTCCACCACACTTTTTCCCCTCCACAAGGTGCCTCTGTCCTCCCCCTTTCTCCTCCTGCTCCCCTCCCACTTTGCTGGCAGCAGCAGCAGGGTTTTCAGGGTGGCCTTTGTGGCTTGACCCTGGGGTGGCAGAGGAGCCCCTAGCAGCTGCCACCTGAGCTGATAGCGTCAGATCAGGGGCCAGTGGAAGAAGATGCTGTAACCAGAGCATGCACTAAGCACTGAATGACAAAGCAGGGTTTGCATGCAGGGTTTTCTGTACGTGTGCGTGTACCTTCCTTTGCAGAAGTCCCTGAGGCACGAACATGGCCCCAGATGACCTTCTTTAGGAATGTTACCCCATATGACCTTGTCGTTTTTTTCTCCCCCTCCTTTTTTTTTTTTAATATTTTATAAATAAAACAAAGCAAAAAACTCTCGTATGAGTTCAAAGCTTTTATTTATGGCTTTCTGGTGTTCTCACACTTAAAAGTATGGGAATCTAACTCTTGTCGATGGTTGCTGTAGTTGTTGCAAGTTCTCCTACAAACCTGAAGGGTAGGGTAGCTATAACCTGTCTACACGAGGGATGTGTTTTGGTGTTTGTTTTGCTTCTGTTCTGCGGGGACATGGTAGTAAGAGTGGGAAGATGAGCTACAGAGAGCGGACTGTGCTCAGTTACGGGATGAGGCTTTTAGGGTTCAGGTGATAAAGGGGATGTGCATGGCAAGAAGCAGTTGCGTGGTGCACTACGTTTGGAAAATCAGGTGTGGAGGAAAGGTGGGGCTGATGTAGCAGTCCCTGACCTCTGAAAATCCAGTGGGGCAAGTGCCAGGTTTGATGCACATGAAAACTGGTGTGAGTTTAGGGCTGGCTGGGGGTAGGGAGTGATGTTTGGTTTTCCCCTGGGAATAGGAGCAGTTTTAAAAGAGAAGATTGGAATTTTTGCCATGTCTTCCCAAAACAACAGTGTAGGACACTGCAGGCTGGAAAGTGTAATTCAAGCTCCCATCTTCCCCTGCCCATCTGCTTTTTGCTTCTGTGTGGTGTATCCCTTTCATTTTTGATGCTTTTTTTTAAAATGAAAGTGGCTTTAAAGTACCAAGATGCTGTTGCAACATGAAAATTAATTCGTGGTAACAATGTCAAGGTAGCTGGGTCTTTATTCAGGTGGGTCTTTATTTCATTCCTCCTTGTGCAGTAAACAGATTTTCATGTGACTGACTGGACTGCATCTCTCCTGGAGCTTGGAGCTGTTAGGGAGAGGTATGAGGAGCTTACTGTATAGAGATGACTTTGGGATTCAAAAAATAATAGTCACAATTATATGTATGTGTTTTTAGTAGTACATACACACATTTCAGTATTACAGGGCTAAATTGTACCACTGAAATCCAGCAGGAATTTTGCTGTTTGTTTTTATTGAGACTCAATATTTTTACTGTGCATTGTAAAAATAAATGAATTTTAATAGTGTTTAAGGTGATGGAAGTGTGTCTAGCTGAGCCTGTGACCCTGTTGAGGCAGCAGCGTGGATTGTGCTTTGCTTTACGGTGATGACACACCTCAGTCCAAGGCACAAAAATCCTTGGCAAAGTTTCTTACGCTGTGTTACTCTGCTAAGCTTAGCACCAGAGTTACGGTGACTGTTTGCTCTCATGTTACCCAGTGGTGAAGTTGCTTTAATAAATTCTCAGTATGCAATTAAGTTACTTTGCAAAATTCCTCTGAACTGAGGCAGGCACTCCTGTTATCTGGAGGAGACTTCCATTGCTGAGTTTGGGGTAGTGACTCAGTAAAAGTTATCTGTGGAATACTAAATTTGGAGGCGTAACCAGGAGGTTGCCATGATAACAAATATTAGAACTTGCTTTCTGGGAAGTGCTTGTAATTTTTCCATTGATGGTCGTTAAATGGCTCAAGATAAATGAAACATTTTATTAGAGCTAACGTGGTCTCTGTGTGCTCATCCAGGGTTTTGCAGACTTCCTAGCGACGAAATTAAGAAGGGAAATCCAAATTAGCCCCAGCCATATAAACAGCACACCCCTCTTTTTGTGTTGCTTCTTATTTTTACCATTGAAATATTTGCTTAACTTGGCTTTTATGCATCTTTCTATGAAATATTTACCCAGTAACTGTTTGTATAAACATGTTTAAAATTCTGCATTGATTTTTTTTCTTGGCACTTGTAAGAAATTTCCTGATGCACAGCATGGTCACACAATTACTGGTAGAGCTTTTATTGTAAGTGGCCTAAAACAACTCTGTGTATTTATGTTGAAAATTAGGACGCAAACCCAGAAGCTAAAGGATAACAATATGACGTGTTAATTTCTTACCCTCCATAAATTGCTTATTTATAAAAGTCCATGTTCTGCAGCTTAGTTTTTACAAATTGAGCCTTTTTTCTGTTTCAAACTGCCTCTGAAGTTGGTCCATATCATCTGTTTTAGAAAAGCTGCCATTTCCATAAATCTCCCCTAATGTCCCTTAGCCTTTTTTTCACTATTTCTTTACAATTCCCCAAGGTTTTGATTCGCTTTGTGAATGACACAATGATCTAGTAATGGGAGCCTAGAAGAGTGAGCCAGGGACTTGTGAGTCCTCGCCGCGGATGTTTTCTGCGCGGCTGCGTTCTGCTTTTTCCCTCCCCTGCTCTCGCGTTCCTGTGTGCACACCCCCCAAGTTACCAGCTCACCTCTCAGCTCACCAACTTTGGGATTTAATGGGCAGCCTCTGCTGAGCACTTTCCAGGTTTAATGTTCGCAAAGCAAATAAATGCATCATAAAATCACTCTTGCCTGTGTCTTTGGCTCTCCTAATCTTTTTTTTTTTAATGGGGCAGAGTGGAGGAAGGGACCTAGAATCAATTTTTATTCAATTAATGGTGCTTTTCCTGTACATCCCCTATGTGTAGGCAGCCCTAGGAATACAAGCTAAAACTGTGCTTTCAGACTTACTTTGTTTAATCTCTGGAGGAGCTTTGGTTTGTGTGCGTTTCTTTGCTTTGTCCCCTCTTACACTATCTGTCAGTCTCTAGACAGGATTTACTGAAGAACAAAACTGGGTATGTCATATTCAAATAAGGCATGTGTTCAGATAAGTGTAAGAGTCATGGCTAGGGATGCTTATGCTAAGAGGTAGAATAATTAAATCAGCTTTTAGATGATGTCTAGAAAAGCCCTTCCTTGTTCACATACACCAGGGTGTGGCGTGTTTGGTGTTTTTGGTTTGATTTTTTTTTTTCTTTGTATTTTTAGTAGAGATCATAAAACCTTTGGAGGCTTAAGTCACACCCTTTGTATAAATACATGCAGTGTATTTAAGAGCCTGATTTGCAGAAATACTGATTGTATTAACTTCAGATTGAGCTCGAGGAATAGTTGTAGGTACCTCCCTCCTCTAAGGGAAGATATTTAAAAAGTCACAGAGGCTTATTAGCTTAAGTGCCTTGTTAGCTGCTTGTGCTATTTTCCATCATAGTGTCAAGGTAAAAATTACTTGGGGAGAAATAATTGTTCCAAGCATGCTTAATCCAGTTCAGTGAATCTGACACCTTCTCTGTGATTTTTTTTTTTCTTTTATTTATAAAAATGAGAGTTGGGCACCTGTCAAAAGCAGAGGAATGTGTGATGGCACTTTCTGTTACAGGAACGTTTTATTTTGATAAAATGCTGTAGCTGCTCACGAGTGTATTGCAGAAAAGATTTATCCAGTTGTGTTGGACACCTTGTGGTAGTTTTAAGTCCTTTTGCTCCCACCATGAGGGGAGATGCAATTCACTCTGAGATTGTTTTCAGTGTATCTTAAGAAATTGCTTTATACTTTCCTCTAATTTATGTAGCTATCCTTAAAACTGCTGTTTTTAATGAAACTTCATTTACATCTCCCACAGGAGACAGCTGTAGGTTAGGACTAGCCTGACTAAGCTGTGCCAAAGGTAGGAGTAAGGAGTTTTTTACATGCTGATTAATTCTCTTTTGCTCCTTTGGGAATATCTGGTATTGCTTAAATTGATTGCTGTAAGCAATATGGCAACATTTTTGACCTTCTAAACTGAAATTCAGCAAAAAAAAAAAAAAGGAAAAGATAAACCTCCGTTTTTCAGTTTTACGTAACCATACAGTTGAAATACAGTGATTAAAAATTACAGAGGTGTCATCTTCTGTAGTGGTGGTGTTGGCTAGTGATTTCAAACCCTTTGACGGAGATGGAATCAGAGAATGTGGTAGTTGTCCATCCCCTGCATGGAGAAAGTATTGGGTGAGAATCTGTTTTTCTTTCTCCCTAATCTGACTTCAGATCTCTCCCATGACCTAGCTTTGTGAATCAGAGCACCCATTCCTTGCCTTCCTTAGGTGTTTCCCATCTGCCCTGTTGTGTAACTAGAGACAGAGGTAGCTTCCAATATGCTGATTTTTCTACACAGTGCACCCATAGAGCTATGTGGGAAGTGCTAAGCCAAGGCTGTTTGTTACTTTCTGAAGTTAATTTACAGATGTGGGGTGCCAGGTGAGCAGGAGCAGTCCTCACGGGGCTTCCTTTGTGGCTCGAAGGCCAGACCGCTCAGCCATCCCCCTTCATCCCAGCTCCAGCTCCCCTCCCTCCCCAAATTCCCCCAAGATATGATAATGAAGCAGGTGCCCTGTATTGCAGCTTTGTGCGAGCGTGAGAAACAGCAGTAGGTTTAGAAAAGCCGGAGCCAGGCTGGAGGAGGTGGAGGAGGCATTTCTTCTTAACCTGTTGGCAGTCACATCAGTCAGGGCCGTGCGGGCTGCTGGCGCACCGCGCGGCCGTCCAGCTGCCCGAGGGAGAATAAAGCGGGGAGCGGATTTGCCGTGCCCCGAATTAGCCAGTTGCGACCGTGGGACCCCGCGTTAGGGCCGTGAAAGGCACGGAGGAGCTGGGCTGCGAGCTGTGGAGCGTTGGCCTGGCGCAGGCGGGCCGCGGGCTGACCTTCCTGCTGGGGAGCAGCCCCGGCGGCAGGCCCGGCCGCCTCATTGAGATTCCGGGCACAGGCGGTGCCTCCGCAGCTGTACGCTGGAGGCGGCGGCCGAGGAGGCATCCAGAGAGGGGCCAAAAAAAAAAAAAAATCATCAAAGAACCGGCCCCCTTCGCTGCGCCTCTGAATAGGCAGACAAACCAGAGGTCCTCCTCTCTCTGCAAGCGTGTTGGGAAAGACATTAGCATAACCTCTTTTTTTTTTTTTTTTCCCCCCTTTCTTTTTCCTTTCCCCAAGCTACTGAAAACCTGGCACTGCGTTTAAATATCTTGTTTTGACAGTTTGTTGAAGGAAGGGAAGAGTGCTGCAGCAGCCTGGTGGGTGTCTGTGCAGCTATTTTTAAAAAAACATACATATTTGAACGGAGAGTTTTCATTTGGGTCACCCTAAACTTGTTTAATTGTTTGGTGTCAAGTCGTTAAGATCCAGCATTAGCTCCCTGCCTTTGGAAAGCGCTTGCTTCCGAGAGCTTTAGAAATGCAAAGGCGCGTTTTCAAGCACTACTTTCTTTTTCCAAATCTGTTTCGATTTCAGCTGGTTTTGAAGCGAGTGGACACATACCCTATTTACTCAGGCAGCAGAAACTAACTGTAAATCCGCGTCCCGCTCTTCAGCACGCGTGAGATGGCAGCTCCTGAAAGCTTCACGTCTTTAAGGAAGCTGGCATCTGTTTCGCCGAACCCTTATTAGGCCGACAGGATGCAGACCACTTCTCGTGGCCATTGAAGTCTCAGAAATGAGTCATTCCGCCTTTGACCGGTGGCACGTTAGTGCTGCGATTGGCATAACTTTTGTGTTTCCCTCAGAGGGTTCAGGGCTGTACAATCAAGGAATGTCGTACATCTTCAGAGCGGGTGGGAACATAACGAAGGCTTGCATAACTCAAAAGCTCTAACATTTTGAGTGTTAACCTTACTTGTAATTAATGGTGCTACTTCTGATGCTCAGAGCAGAAAGTTTAATGCATTATTTATCCATAGATTTGTGGTAGCCACTTGAGTGCATTTAATATAACTGAGACCTTGTTTTCAGTCGATGCTCCTGGGCTTGTTCTGGTTACTTTGGGGCATAAGAAAGTTAATAGTTGGTCCGGTGCTTTTGTAGATATCAAGGGTATCACTGGATGCTGACTTGGTTAACCTAATGATTTTTTTTTTTCAAACCATTGGTATGTATGAGTTGATTAAAAAAAAAAAGCAGAGGCTTCTTAAATATAGTCTGTTCTGAATTAAAGGGTGTGGTGTTGGCTTTGAATGAGCTTGATGCAGCAACAAGCATGCAGCAGTTGGTAAATAAAGATGGATTTTCTTTTGTTCTGCTGGTGCTTGCTGCTCATTATTCTCCACTTACCCCGTGAGCTTCCCAGGGAGTGGCAGCTGTTTCTGATGTTAGACACTCTATCAGTGGTAGACAGCTCCAGATTCGGTGAGATACTGTTGTGGGGAGGAGAGGAAAATAACCTAACCCTGCATTATTGTAAATCCTCAGTAGAATTAACTTTTCATGAACCAAGAGAGTTTTGTGTTTAACTTTTTCTGAAATACTCAGGCGTAAGCGTGCTTTGCAGTATGTGTTACTGTGAAAAAGCTTTTCTGGCATGAGATGGATTTACATTCTAAGTGTGTGTTAAGTATTTTAATGTGCAGTGTGTGGGGGCAGACACGAGGCAATAAAGGGAAATCGGTCTATAACAATCTTCGTGTATATTTCCAGATATATACAGTTTGGGAATCTTTGCAATTTGGAAATTGCTTGGAGTAAACAGAATGGTACATAAAGATTTTAAATAATAAAGCTAGCGAGCTACAGAGGAGTCTATTTGGTTCCAGGATTTTATATGTAGGATTTATAACCCATGCTTTTGCTTTCCTGTCTCTGCAGTGTTAGCATTCTGTTACTGAAAACAAAGAAGGCTCTGCCAGGGCATTACACAAGCAATGAATCACAGAGGAAAAAATGTTTTGCTTTGTAAATTGTTCACTTTTCCATGGTGGATCATTATTATTATTTTTTTAGTGTTGTCTGATAGAATTTGCCACACATGCTTGCATTTACTGTACTCAGTACAATTCTTCTAGTGTGACTACATAACTACTAATATTAGTGACTTCAAGTAACTTCTTACTTACGATTCTTAAAAACAAAACCGCAACAGGAACAAAAAACACAGGGCAAAAATTGAAACCGCTCAGTTCACTCTTCAGGCATGACAGCTTACTGAGTATATCAGAGGAAGGAAAAGGTGTTAATGTTTTTCAGTCAGCTTTGTCTCAGTGGTTCCATGTAATTATTTTTTGTCTGTATTGACAAACTCCTTTTCTGCCTAAAATACTCGGATTTGCTGTCATGATCAATGTGGTCCTCCTCACAGGTTGTAGGAAGTTTATAGTGTTTCAGCTAATTGTAAAAATATAAACTTGTTTCTTAAGAATATGCACTTTGTACATTTTCTTGAAGACTCTGTTGGTGAATCTGTGTTTCAGAACTTCTGTAGAGGAACGATAGTTTGCTCAGGCTTGAATATAAAATTATGCTTACAGATTATCAGATCAGGAAGTCGCACACCGGGCGATGTCTTGCCACTTTGCTGCAAGATGCAGAAGTATAACCTTAGTGTGTTATATAATAAAATTTATACCACAGATGCTGCAGTGTGCCTCATATTGATTATTGCTCTTGCCAAGGACAGTAATATGTACGCTTGCCGTATTACAGGATTCATTAAGCTTCAGACATGTGGAAAAAGAAGTTTAAAATCATGTTCCTTATTTGCAAATTAAAAAGGTGGTTCAGGAACCAGAACCAGCTGAAGTAATGGATAAGGGAAGGTCCAAGTAGAATGGTCTTGCAAAATGCCTGGCAGTAATGAAATCCTTGATTTTTCACACAGAAAGAGTGAAGAAAGAGTGAGTGTGGAGGAGGATGCTATATATGTATGGAATACACCATTTTAAAGACTATGTGATTAATCCTGTTAGATGATGTGTTTCTAACAGAGAAACAGATCGGTGGAATAAAGCTGTAAGAAAGTATGAGCGCCAAACAAGCATTTAATCTAAGAGGAAGAGTCTCTTGTGACAGTACAGTGTAATTTTGTGTAAAATTATGCATACTTCACTGAAAAAAACCCAGATAATAATTTCAGAATCTGCAAAAAATAAATGTCTCCTTTGTAAATACCGATGGGGAAGACGTGTAGATGAGGTAGTAAGGGAAGTGGAAACTCTGTCTTGCCCCTCTTCAGATGTTTTTTGTCCCATCCAATCTGGATTTAGTCCTAAATGCAGGTGTAAGGAGGGATATGAGATGGTTCCTAGGTCTCCTGGGTCTGCTTTATGCAAGAGAAGAAAATACCAACGATTCAGGTATGTAACAGTGCATTCCAAAATGGTGATAGTCCGGGCAGCCGCCTCCCCGACCTGCTTACCTGGCAAACCTCTCGGCAAGAGCTAGGCTGAGCGTGCCATGTATCTTCTTGTCCCTGTAGTCACATCTGTGGTGTAATAGTAATGAGATTGGAGTAATCTCACTGATCTGGGCCGAGTTGGACTGATAATGTAAATGTGAAAGGCTTCATAATCTCCTACGGATCCCGGAAAGTTTTTAGCTTTTAATTAAGGTCAGAATTAAAAAGATGACAACAACAAAACCTTCTACATTTACTGCCTTGCTTATAAATGTTAAGCCATGACAGCTATAGGTGAGTTCTTCTGAAATTCCTAAAGCGACGATGACATTTTTGTAAACCCCTTATAGGTTAGTATAATGCTTGCAGCTGTAACTATCGTCTCTAAAAAAAAGACTGAATGGGTTTGTGCTCATTCCTTTTCCTCTCATCTTTCTTGCCCCGTGCCCTGTTTCATCAGTGCAAATGGATGTTTTCTGCAGACATGGCTGCTGTTGGAAAGGTAGCTCTGTGTGACTCTCCCTTTCGGTTCATTAACTTTTAGTTCTTTGCTTTAGATTAGAAAATTAAAAGCCTAACGAGGGCTAAACAGGTGAAAGCAGCAGCTAGGGATGCACGCACCCATGGCCGCATGGTGTGGGCGTTGGTGTTGCTTGTGCTTCTGTGTGCAGAAGAGAAAAGTATGAGTCTGAGAGGAGAAGAAATGACACAGCTGGTGCCCGAAGCAGGTTGAAACTACACCGCAGAAGGAGAGGAGGTCTGTGGGGAGAGGAAGGAGGCAAAGCAGCTGCAGGGGAGTTCCTGGGGCAGGGTGCACATCGCTGGGAGAGAAATTACCAGCGGAGGAGAGCTGAGCAGCAGGAAAAGAGGGTGTGAGCGGAGACTGGGAAAACAGGAGAGCAGCAAAAGGTTGCCAGAGCCAATAAATCTAGTGAGCCTTTTCTTCTCACTGTTTTCGTGGTTGTTTGAAGAGCTCGCCAGCAGATGAAACCGTGGGCACTGGGTACCAGCCGCTGCAGGGGCAGCATCGTGGGGTGGGCAGGTGTGCTCCTGCTGCGGCAGACCAGAAAGAAGCTTGGCTCCTAGCGTACTCCCTCGTCTTCTCCCTGGTGCTGAACAAACAAATGAGAAACCATACTGGACGGAGGAGGGTATAGACGTTGCCCAGCTGTGGGTGCTTTGTAGTCACCACTTCTTTTTTTAATTTTTTTACATCAGTTTGTTGTTGGGGTGAGCAGAGTTGGAAAATTGTAGCTGGTGCCCTGATTTGAATAACACCTTGAGTGAGGCTTTTGTGATTCAGCCAAATAGAAACATTACTGCAGGACCTTGCAGGACCTAGAGGCCTAGCTTGACACCATTTAAAGCTTTTTGAGGTTCTGGAGAGGCTGCCTGAGAAGATGACAACATGGACAATGAGCAAAGGGGGAAACTGAGTCACATTGCCAAAGTCACCCAGAAGAGCCACAGGTGGAACCCCTGTCTTCCTTCCCTGAAGCCCAACTGAGTAAATCCAGTAAATCACTGAGGTTTCGATCAACTCTTTTCTTTCTATTCTATGGCTGGAGATTTTGAACGTGACTGTAACACAGTCATGCGACTGTTATCTGCCCAGGTTACTCAGATGAGCAGTAGCATCCTGTGAGCAAGGGATGTTTTCTCTGACAAAGAAAGGTGGAATATCTTTCAGAATAGATGTTTGTTTTCTTCTTTGTGGTGGCTATACATCATCCAGTGTTTTCCCCTTCATATTGTGATATATCATCTCGTGTTTCACGCTTGAGATGTGAGAGGAGTGAGTGATGTTATGTAACTTAAGCAGAGAATTATCTTCTTGTGTTCTAAAAGTCACTGTTGGTTTGATAAAGCAGTTGACTAATTAGTAAATTACCCATTGTTGTTTAAAATACTTGCGCTGCAAAATGTAAATGAAAAAAATTTCTCCACTTGTCAGTATGAAAAATGACAATAGCAAAAATAATACATAGGACATCTGCTCTGATTTTTTTAAAATTTAAAATGCATTTAAGGCAGATGTTGCAGAATTTGAATGGAAATCGGAGTAGATGGAAGAACAAAACATAGCTGTTTACCTTTTATGAAGTCCCAATTTTATGGTTAACATCACTAGCAGTATCTGACTCAGTGTCTGTATTTTTCCACTGTTCGTATCGGAATGAACTGAACGTTCTTAAAACTGCTGCTATGTCAGGATGACATACAGTTTCAATATTTAAAAAAAAAAAAATTGCTGGTGAGTCAGTATTTTGGGGTGTTTTCTGATGATCTCTCCCTTTGCCCATCCTTTCTTTCCAGGAGAATACATAAAAACATGGAGGCCACGGTACTTTCTTTTAAAGAACGATGGCACATTCATTGGCTACAAGGAGCGACCACAGGATGTCGACCAGCGGGAATCACCTTTAAATAACTTCTCAGTAGCTCGTAAGTGTTTTTACATGCTCCCTCGTCCAGTTTGGGGGTTGATGTTGTCTTGGGGTCATAGTGTCAGTAAGCTGCATCAGTAACATTCAAATCTGCCCAGAGTGATGTATCTAAACACTGAATGTGTTTATTTGAGATGATAGAACCCCTCTGTGTTTCTC
This sequence comes from Phoenicopterus ruber ruber, assembly GCA_009819775.1. Lineage (NCBI taxonomy): Eukaryota > Metazoa > Chordata > Aves > Phoenicopteriformes > Phoenicopteridae > Phoenicopterus > Phoenicopterus ruber. Next base: position 10,736,865 of record CM020219.1, read on the forward strand.
AGGAATGACTGTGATGTGGAGATTTGATGCTCTGCTTTTTTGGCAGTTTTTTACTAGTTTGCCATTTTTGGTTATAGAATAAAATGGGTTTATTTGTTAATATTTTGTATGTCTGTTATTCAGCAAGTTGCTTTAAGGTGAAAATTAACCCAAGCGCATCTCGGTACTTGACAGGTAGGCACAGCTGAAGCATTCAGCCTCTGTTCTGCCACCAGATCTGGATTCAAGTGGCATTGACATAGGTCAAAGTTATTTGATTGTTAGCATAAGAGAATGCAGAGTGATGAGCACTGGTTTTAATGAAACACACTCAGTTTCTCTTAATTTTGAACACAAACCCATATTTCTTCTATTAGAGCCAACAAAAAGGTTTGGAAATAATAACATCTCCTAACCTCTGCACTCTGTCCTATGCAAACATTTCCGACTTTGCTCAGGTGCTGTAGCACAGGATATGATAGAAGAATCTGAAGATAATTTCCTTTTCTTGCTCATGTTTTTAACCTTTTGCTGTATACTTCCAGCTTTTATTTTCTCCTGTTCTTAATCTTTCCTGTCTCATGATCTGCGTGTGTCTCGTTCCACCACTTAAAAATAGATCATTGTGGCACCTGTTATTAACAACGATCTGTTGCGTGTTCCTGGTGACTAGTGGAAGTGAAGTTCTGCAGAGAGAAGGGTAGGGGCCTTCCCTCTTTGTTACAGGGTAGCTTGAAATATGTGGGGTTCATCTTTTGTAGTTGACCTTTAAGCAGACAGATTTATTTTGGAACACCCGGGGCCCGGAAGAGGGCTGGGCAGCACTAGGAATTAATGCAAATGTTAATTTTTTTCTGCTGGTAGCAAGATATACCTACCTGTTCTGACTGATGATGGGAATAAATAATGGACATGCTGTTGCCTGGTGCCTCTGTGCAGGATGCCAAGAGTGCTTTGGGGTTTTTTTGTCTTGTTTTAGAGAGAGAATTGTCGTTGTGTTTTCATTTCGGTAATGACACAGTACTTTCCTCTTTAGGCTGGTATCTCCCTATGGATCAAGAAGGTAAAGAAAAGCAGCAGACAGCCATTAATTCATAAATTAATTCAGTACCTGGTCTGTAGCCAGAGGCTTTTAACGAATGCACTTTTTGCAGGACACTTCCATCCTGTTGCTGCTAACTGCATTACTTATGATAATTACTTACTGCAGCTCAGTGCTAAGGAGTAAAAAAAGATGTCCGTTGCCTTCAAAAAGGGTTAATTTAAATCGGTTTTTACAACAGGAATATGGTGCTTTTTTTGGCAGATTGAGCCCATGAGTCTTGGCATTTATAGATAAACAAGTTTGTTACCATGGTATCGCAGCATTGTCAAAAAAGATGCGACATGCCTATAGAGTAAGGTGTAGCCCCCGTAAGAGGGATTGCAGGGAGGGTGGTGGGTGAAAGGATGTTCCTAGCAGTGGCTCTTTCCTGGTGAACTAGTGGCAGGTCGGGAAGGCCTCGATAATTATGGGGAGGCGTCCTTGCTAGAAATCATTATTGTGATTTTTGGCTCACTAAAGCAGCTGTTGCCCCGCCAGGATTTAATTTCTCCTGTAGGCACTGGCATGCCGTGCTGCCAGCACCTAATGTGCAGTTCCCTTCTGGGTACCCTCCACACTTGTATCATTTGGATGTGTTTTGCACCACAAGTTTTTCCTGTGAACCTGCTTACTTGGTACTTTCATTCGGGTTAACTTGTCAAGTTAGCGTGAGTGAACTCGAGCTGCCTCTGGAGGAAGGCTCAGGCCAGAATGCAGCCTCGTGCTGCAGAGGCAGCCTGCAGAAGCCTCCTGCCAGTGAGGGGGGAGGAGTTTAGCTTAAATGTTTTTTAAAATTCATCCTTTTTTTTTTTTTTTTCTTTTTCCAAGAGACCATGATAGCCCTGACTTTTTTGTTAATTAGTGAAATAGAGATTTTTTTTTTCTTTTTTAAAAAATGAGATGGCAGGCTGACTCTGTCAGTCTGTTCTTTGGAAGTGGTCCCATGTTTCTGATTAAAATCTTCACCCTCTTCTGCTGTAAAATAATGTAGGCTTTTTTATCTTTGCAAGTAAAAGGGTTTTTTTCTTGACTAGGGGACTCTTCTTCTAGTGTAAAATTCATATTAAGTGATTTTGTCAACCCATGAGAGGTAGGAATTATTCAATTCAGGAGAAAACAGTGAAAGAAGATAACATCTAATGATGATTTGTCTTTTCCCTTAACAGGTATGAAGAAAGTATTAGCAATAAATACAGAGCGTGCTTTCCATGTGCTTGACAGTCTCTTCTTTCTCCTCACTAGCTTTTTACTTTCAGTCTGTGAGGGTTTTGATCATACATCTTTGAAAACTTGTTTATAGGCCCCCCCATGGGTAAAGAGAGGCTCACTTTCTTGGTTTTTTTAAGTGCCTTTTTCTCCAACTAATTTTCTATTTAAAATAGCCATATATCTATGTTTGGAATTTAATGATATGTTTAAGGAGTTTATTTTCGCTGGAAGGTACCTGTTGGTGATATATTGGCGGGGGGGGGGCAAACAAACAAAGCAAAACTTCTGAAACACTGAAACACTGAAAGATGGTGCCTGAGCATTTAACTGCGATTTTTGAGTCATATTTGTGTTCATGTTCTGTACTTCACCACTAGTAAGATCGAAGGAATAAAAAAGCCTGTACCTAAATAGTTCTGCTCCAGAGACCCTGCAGATAAATAACTGTCGTGGTTTAACCCCAGCCGGCAGCTGAGCACCATGCAGCCGCTCGCTCACTCCCCCCCAGTGGGATGGGGGAGAGAATCAGAAGGGTAAAAGTGAGAAAACTCGTGGGTTGAGATAAAGACAGGTTAATAGGGAAAGCAACAAACACACACGCAAGCCAAGCAAAATGAGGAATTCATTCACTGCTTCCCGTGGGCAGGCAGGTGTTCAGCCATCTCCAGGAAAGCAGGGCTCCATCATGCGTAACGGTTACCTGGAAAGACAAACACCATCACTCCAAATGTCCCCCCCTTCCTTCTTCTTCCCCCAGCTTTATATGCTGAGCATGACATCATATGGTATGGAATATCCCTTTGGTCAGTTGGGGTCAGCTGTCCCAGCTGTGTCCCCTCCCAACTCCTTGTGCCCCCCCAGCCTCCTCGCTGGTGGGGTGGGGTGAGGAGCAGAGAAGGCCTTGACTCTGTGTAAGCCCTGCTCAGCAGTAATGAAAACATCCCTGTGTTATCAACACTGTTTCAGCACAAATCCAAAACATAGCCACATACTAGCTACTGTGAAGAAAATTAACTTTACCGCAGCCAAACCCAGCACAATAACCAATAGAGCCTGTGTTGTAAATCTGCGAGATAAGTAGCCTTCATACCGATTGTAATCTCAGATTATCATGTATGTCTGCCTATTTGGTTATAAGCCTTTAAAACCATATAGCTGAGAAGAGCAGTATGTTGTGAAAAACCACATGGAGGGAGAGGCTGTTCCTGTTAGAAAGAAGGGATTATTTCTCCGACTGTCAAAAAGGAGGGTGGACTGTGGTGGTTTTGTCGTACAGCTGAAAACATAATTGCTCAACAATATGAGTGCTCCTTTTGGGACAGGACTGCGTGTCTGCAGTCAGGCATTTATCAGAGGGCACGGGATGGCCAGATGAGTGGACAGATTTTTTGTCTGCTGTTACTAGGGGCCACCTTAGTCCAGGTCTGTAACTCAGGGCTTCCAGGTCTGTAACTCAGGGCTCCCAGCTCCTCGCTTTTGTGATGCTCAGCTGTTTGGGGCTGAATCTATCCAGTGGTGCTAGCAGAAAAGGAGCACTTCAACATAATATTCCTGTTTGCCTTTCCAAAGTTTTATTTATTCATCGTTGTTCTTGCCTGATTTACCTTTTGTTCCCCCGTCCCCCACCTCCTCCTTCCTTAAAGAAACCAAAGCAGGAATGGGAAGGATTCTTCCTTGACATTACTGTTTTAAGTGTGATGTCATTATATAGGGAGCAGAGTTTGACACTTTCATCGCAAGTAATCTGCCTTTTAGCTTAAGTGCTGGGGAAGCAAATATTGTGACATTTTAGAAAGTCACTGGGATAATACTAAGTGTCTTTCAACACAAAATGGTAATTTACATTTGAATGCCTTGGTGTCTGTTCCTGTTAGGAACAATTTCTCTGTCCTACTTACTTTAAAAGACCAAACGCCAGGAAAGAATCAAGAGGTTCTTCAGAGCAATTTAAATCATTTTTAACAGGCTGCTGTTTATAGTACTTACTTTGTTGCAAATGGGGAATACTTACGTTGGCCTGTTTGACAGGAAAAACTGTCTTCAAAGTGAGTAAGTGACCCTCGGCCCGTATTTGAAATGTGAATGTTCTTACAGCAGAACCCCCAAACATGCCGTGAATCGGACTTGATATTATACACCATCTGCATCTTTGCTCTGCTGTAGTGGCGCGTGTTGCGGTACATGATTATAGAAGGCAAGTTTGGTGCTTCTCTAGCTTGCCAACTACAGAAAAGAGCACAGAGTCAGTTTTAAAAGTAAGAAAAAACCTACTGCTTCATCGTTTCGTTGATAAAATCCATGCGATTGTCGTATATTGGGAGAACTAAGTGGTAGCATCAAACTTTCTGAAACCTATGTGGTACAGCACTTTGGTAAAGCAATTTAAAAATAAAGCCTTCTGTATTTCTTGATATGTGCTGTTATGATTGAGCAGGGTAATTAGACAGCATATTGTTCACTAAACAAAACACTTCTATGTGACATACTTGAATTATAGTGGTTATTAACTGACAAATCTCTATTATTCATCTTGCTGTATGCCTTAAAGATTGCTAGATCAGCAAGCTTAACAAATATCAATGGACAGTGCTGATTTAGGGGAAAAGTGGTGATGTTTAATTGGTCCCCTTCTATGACAGAAAATGCTTTGTGTGGTTTATTATGCTGAAATTAAATGGTTAAAGTTTAGAGTTCATGGCTAGTTTAAATATCTGTGCTGCTACTTCAGAGTACTTAATCTGAGGCGCTAAATGTGAATTTAAAGGCTGTTTTAAAAAAGTAAGCAAAACCTCTCAGTGTATTTCTTCATCATGTTGCACTTCTGTATAAGTAAAGGAGAACAGCTCTGGATTTGCACGAGGTTAGAAATAGCCTGATTTTCTTCTTCGAGTCTTAGGGCTGCATTGTGCAGGCTCATAGAGGACACCCCCAGCCTTCATCTAATCACGTTACGCAGACAAAAATGGGGGACAGAACAAACAACAGAAAGAAGAGCAGCTAAGCTAAGGTGGACGATTCGGGAGCAGGAATGAGATCTCTTGAGTTGAATTTATCAGAACGGGGCTTACTGGGCTGCGTCAGCTTGTGCAGTTGTGTTCAGCCTTGACTGCCATTCTGCGAAAGAGGATGGAGGTAGCTGGAAGGCTAAATACGGCGCTCTGCAAGCACGCCTGCGTCGCTCGGTGGAAGTTCTTTAATCTCAGTGAATGAAGGAGTGCCGTTTATCACACTAAAACCTTTTCATGACTCATTAATAAACTTTCTCTTATCTAATTGCAGTGCTTTAGTAGGATGCAGTATAACCTCAGCGTGCTATTAAAGAAAAATTAGATTTTCTTGTCATGAAAAATGCAAAGTTACTCATTGAAAAGCTTATAATTCCAGTAGCAAATGAGGCATGAAATATATTGCCAAAAATACGGTGCCCAAAAACACTGACGGTAAATATTTTATCTTGGTGCTAATTAAGAGCTTGAATTTAAAACTGAGCATTCTAAATTTTCACAATAATAAAATTAACCTAACGATACCACTGTAGCCTTAGTAACACGCAGTGTTATTCTGTCCGGATTCTGTCCTCGACTTGCACATCGTTGATGGTGGAGGATGTTCATAGCTCTAGCAGTAAGCTGAAATTTCTCCTTGTCTTCATAGTGCCTTTTTATTTACTTGGAAGTTGGTTTAGAACCTGAAGACCAAATAATAGCGAGCTTGTGGTTTCATTAACTGCAAGGAAGATAGTTTAATGGAAGAAAAAAACTCGATAACTCTCCCCCCACTTGGTTTCTTAATTTGACTTTCCTTTAACAGGAGCTGTTTAATTATCATTAGAGTTTCTATTAATACAAATCTGAAAAAATGTGGTGTTTTGGCTTCTGTTGTTATTGCATTGATTTTCTTTTGTTTTTCAGATCCTCTCTTTTAGTATAGGTAGCGTACCCTTAATCAGGTGCCTGTTTCAGGCCCAAATTTGAAACATAAACACCCATAACATCCTATGAAGCATAAAATAGTAGGTGTGATTTAAAAAAAAAAAAAAAAAAAAAAAAAAAAATGCTCAGCTCGAGAGAGAGCGTTTTTATGAAGCCGTGTTTTTGCCTGTAGCTGTACTTCTGTCGCCTTTTTAGGTTGTGCTTAAATACTGGCGGTGATGGAAGCTGTTAGCTGCCTGTCCGTACAGCATCCGACTCTGCGGCAGCTGTCCCGAACGGGTCTGTTCTGGGCGTGCCGCTTCGGTTTGATGTTGCCTCTAGTGTTTGAGGACTGGAAATGCTGAGTCTAATCTTTGTCAGGTTGCTGCAAAATGACCAAACACGCTCTCTAGCAACACCTTGAAAGCCAAGGCAGGGTTTTATGTCGGGAAAGTCAAAGCGAGGGAATGTGGAGGCTTGGCTGTAGATTCAGTGGGTGTAATTGCTTCATCATCAGCTGACTTTGTCCGTCTGCTCTGCTCTGGGTGACCTTTGGAGTGTAGGACCTGAGTCTGAACAGCTCCTGTGTCATCACATCACATTTCTTCTTACCTCTCTGGGCGGACCAAATGTGGAGCCTTTCTAAGCAGAATTTGATTTTGATGCTGCTTAGATGACTATCTCCCAAGCTATTTATTGGTTTCATCAACGCAGTAAATTGTCTCAAGTCTCCTAAAGAAGTACTTACAGAGATTTCTATGGCTGATTAATCGCAACAGTTTGCTAGATAAGAATAAAGACAAATGATTATTTAAACCTGCTTATGTACCATGACTCTTTCTTCCTTGATTGTGGTAGAGTGCCAGCTGATGAAGACAGAACGACCTAAACCAAACACATTTATCATTAGATGCCTCCAGTGGACCACAGTAATTGAAAGAACATTTCATGTGGAGACTCCAGAGGAGCGGTATGTTTCATTCATATTTAATACATAAACTACTTGCAAAAGCAGATGCAAGTGTTCAGCATTAATAGTGAGCCCTTTGCTGCAGCTCTTATTTATCAGATGATGTACGTCTAGACTGAAAAGCGACAAATAATTTTTGAATGCCTCAGTTTTAGTGCGTGTTCCAGTATAAAAGATACCTTAAAGGGAGTTTCAGAGAGTGGATTTTGAGTAGTATTTGTAAATGAAATGTTGCTAGGTTGGGTATCCAAAACGGACAGGTGCAGGTGTGTACCAGCACACAGGTAGTTATTTCTGGAAACTCAGGGTTCATTTCTCACTGGAAATGTTGTGGTATGTGAAATGAAGGGTTTCTGACCGGGGAGTTTCTGGAAGGATAAGCACAAGTGAAATATAGAGATTCAGGCTAAGTTGAGTTGGATCAAAATACTGACCTTTTAAAGTCTTTTTAGACACCTTGTTTTTAAAGGAAAAAAGTTAGTTGTATATTGCTGATTGCTAATGTTTTATGCAAATTAGATAATAAAGGTGATAGTTATCTGCTGCAGGTGCAGATTTTTGTTTCAGCTGTTAGGAAACAAAGCTAAGAGCATGCATCCTCTGCTCTCATCATTGGAGAATTGATCTCTTACCTCCTGAGAGAACAGTTTTCCAGCACAGCTATTCTACAATTACAGAGTATTTAAATATTTACTTGCTCTTCAGGAACTGAACTTAAATTATTCCAGTACCATTGCCCTAGGGAAAGGGGTGTTTCAAAACCCTTGTCTTCCCTACATACGACACTGGCACATGTTTATTTTTAAGATCAGCAAATTCCTCCTAATATTCTTTGCTTTTTTCTTTTGTAGCCTTTGCATGCACTGATTTAAAGAAGGTTTCTGTTTATTGCTTTTGATTCTCTTACAATGATCAGAAGAAGGTGAAATCTAATTAAAAGCAAAATAAAATAAACTGGTCCTTGTTTCTTTTAGTAGCTTTGTGGTCAGTGACCCTAAAGGAAGTGAATAACAGATTCCACTTGAGGGAAGATTGTATTTCAGTCTTGTTTTGTTCCCTCCTAGCCAATTAAGTCAGCTTTGTGACACTTCAGGGCTCAGAGTGTTAGTCACCTCTGTTGTGTACGCTTGAGACATAAAAGCTGAGGGTGAAATTCTGGTCTCCCAGAAATCAAAGATACTTCAGGAGGGCCGAGATCGCAACCAAGTCAGTAACAAATCTTAAAAGAGATGTGAAGATAGATATGCCGTTAGCTTTTTCTGTGCCTTTAAAGTCAACATTTGTTTTTTGAGAGAGATGGAGAGATAAAAATACAGAAGAAGTTGTTCTTGTTGTAATAGTTCTGAATATGAAAAATGACTAGTAAATAAAGGCATGTGTTTGTGATGGTGAATGAAGTAGTCTGTGTTGGGAGTATAGGGAGAATGTTCAGAATGTTTAGCATTACCTTGCTGCCCCAGACAAGGCTGGATAGTGCACATTCAGACAAAATCCAAAATAAAAAATGCATGGGGCGGGAAAGGCCTCGTGTAATTGGTGCAGGTTTTATTAGAATCTTGTGTTGGGTACTTTTTCCCATGGACTATGCTTCCTCTGGGGAACGATTTGGCTCTTCCATCCATCACAAACTGACATTCACGTATTGAGATATGTTTTGGGTTTTGTTTTTTTGGTTTTTTTTAATAATTTCATAGAACCAGTGAAAAATTTGACATTGGTTAGGATGGCGTGGCTTCACTGCAGATTGTGCATGGAGCTGTTCAGCTTTGGCTACTTCTCTTCCTGCTGTAGTAGCAAAGTATTTTACCGGGGATGTCCTTGGGAGAGGAGTTTAGCCAGTGCCCAAAAAAACAACTAAGCCACTACATCCCATTCCTTACAGATACAAAAGACTGTAAAACATGGTAAATTCACATAGTCCACTGAACATGTCTTCAGCCCCTCTATGCCTTAAAAGTCCATCCCAAAACCTTGTAAGCCCTTATGAGTTGTATGCTTTATGTTCAATAAATTTGCAGTGAAATGAAGTGAAGTCTGAGAACTTTCACTTCAATAATTTCCAAAGGTGTGAAATTTTCCAAAGGACATTGGAGTGGAACTGGTGTCCATAGGAGTTAAGGGGGTCAGTATTAGAGCACCCACTGCTGAAACAGCTGTGGAAACCAAGACCTGTGCCTAGGATAAAATGTCACTGCTTTTGCTGACATTCTGTTAAACTTTACACAGGAATTGGTGTACTTCTGTCATCATCTTTACAACAGAGGAATAACCTAAGTGTCCTGGGCTTTAATACCTTCTCCTAGAACACCCCCTGGCACGAAAATTTGGGATATGTGTGCGAAGAGGTGGCATAATGCCCCCAGCAGTTGGATGTATGTGTTTCAGTGCACCATAGGAATGGAGAAGCTGTGTTTAATTGCTTCGTGCTGTATGGGAGCCTTTTGCTTTTCGGTTTTGGCAAGTCTGGTTTTGTTATGTAAATCTCTGTATCACCAGGTCATATCTTGAGCTGCTGACTGAAGGCCTGTTAGAAATTCTGTTGTCTGAAAAGCCTTATATTGTATCCAGACTGGGGGGACTTCAGTTGTCTCTTGTTTCTAGTACAACTAATAAAGATATATGTTAAAAGTGCTCTTAAAAATGCATTTTTACAGGGCTTGAAAATGCACATAATTCATTGTATGTTGCATTGATTCATCAAAAGAGCATTAGTTGCTCTGTATTCCTTGGTGACCCTTGCCATGGCAGATGGTAATCTAAAGTCACAAGTAACGAAATGTCTTCGCTTATATTTTGCCAGGGAAGAATGGACAAAAGCCATCCAAACAGTAGCGGACAGCCTCAAGAAACAAGAGGAAGAGATGATGGATTTTAGATCTGGCTCTCCCAGTGATAATTCAGGTGCTGAAGAAATGGAAGTTTCTATGACAAAGCCAAAACACAAAGTGGTAAGTGAGCATAGCAGGAATAACAGTATTTTTCAGGTCTTCTCGAATGTATACAAGAAATAGCCATCAAGACACATCTGTTCTCATAACAATTACACAGTTGGTTGTAGATGCAGGTTCTGGAGGAAACAATTGTCTGAGCTGAGCAGGTACCAGGCAAAGCCTGTGTGGGTCCACCCGGCTTCTGAGTTCATGTGTCCTTACTGGATGGCTTTCAAGGCCAGCTCAGGTCTGGATTTAGTTTGCCTATTTTCCTGTGGTACAGAGCCTGAAATCATAGCTCTTGCTGGACAGTGTGACTGTGTAAACTCTTTGCAGGCTGGTGCAAAGATATTCCAGTGGATTTGCAGGATTTAGGGTGGGTCCAGTGGATTTAATTGCTCTGGAGTAAGCGTTTAGGCTAACTCCCAGACAGCCGCTGCTGTGTCTGGCCATAGTGTTCCTAGAGCTCGGGTTTTTGCATCAGGCACAGCAGTGGCCTTCCATGAAAGGAGTAAGTGCCAGAGGAGATCTTTGCCCTGTGGAGCCCTTTTAGGTGTTTGTCTTCAACCTCCCTTCACTTCTTTCTACCCCATCATGGTCTCCTGTTTGAGTTTCCATTTTCCAAAGCATTCCCGCCTGCTCTTGGTAAGAAAGAATTGACAGAACCTTCTCCCACGCAAATGCTATGTCTGTGGATTGTACCAAGGCACTTCTTTCTGTCCTTATCTCACCATTGTCATCCACACTTACTTTCATAAGTTTGTTTCAGTTTTGGGAAAACAGATAAAGTTTTTAAAGAAGAAAGATAGCCATCCACCAGTGTCATCACTAAGTCTGTGTGCCAGCCTTATGTCATGTCAGTGGTTTTAGGCTGATGTGGGTGGCTACTTACATGTCACTCTGAATTGTAGCTGCCATTAGCTTTCTGTGTCCTTGACCGAGCAGATACTGCTCTTCCTGAGCAGCTCTTCGTAGAAATGCAAGAACCCCCTCGTTGGTCAACTATACACATTCTTCTGAGACAGTGACTGTTTCTCTTTGGACATGTTAGTGAGGATAACCAAAATGATTATTGGGGTCCTGGCATCAACTGTCTTGAACAATTAGCAGCAAGTCTCTCAGCCAGCTCTAGGGAAGAATATGGAGGAAGTTTGCTGTTGGGAGCACCTTAAAATTTTTCCCCAACTGAGGCTGCAGTAGCCTTTGGCTGTATGAGTCTCACTGTTGCCATGTTGGCAATGGTCATTGATATGACAGTACAGAAACTATCCTCAGCCTGCAACAGATTCTGATTTTCCCCAACATCTTTCCTAATGGCAAAACAAATAAGAGCGAATGGCTAATTTGTGAGGCAGTCGTTTTGTCTGTGGGTTTTGGCGCTGTTCAATGAAGCGTAAGAAAGCTGGTCTCCTAGAGAGGTGGGGAACATCAGAAAAAAGGTATGAGTTTAATCCCTGGAATCAGAGCAACATGTGCCTTTTAGCGAATGTCTGCACTGACAAAGGGGTCAAAGTGTCTATGGATTATTATTAATACGTTGAGTGGTATTTGCACAGTTGAGTGTTGAGTCATGTGAAAGAGTGTTCTGTTAATTGAAAGCTTATGGTTTTCCCTAAATAGTTTGATTATCTTTGGGAGTGCACTGGTGTTCATTTTTATGGAAGAATCATTTCTGCTCCTGAATTCTACTAAGCAAAAGGATTAAAAAAAACCACATATGCAACATATGCAATGTATTCTCACATGAATGAGAAATTCTAGTCTGAGAATGATATGCTTGTTGTTAGTTCATGTAATTCAGTTCTTGTTTATCTGTATCATTAACAGACCATGAATGAGTTTGAATACCTTAAACTACTGGGAAAAGGCACTTTTGGAAAGGTCATTTTAGTTAAAGAAAAAGCAACCGGACGGTATTACGCTATGAAAATTCTGAAGAAGGAAGTTATTGTAGCAAAGGTGAGTAGATGGGAAACTTGGGAATGTGGTTCATCCTTGATACAGCCTTTGGGAAAGTCATACCAAGGATTCTCTGAGTACTTGTAAATAATTGCTCTGTTAGTGTTTGAAATGGACCCTTAATCTGGGGAAACACTTTGCTGATTTCCTTCTGCTTGTGTTTCAGGATGAAGTAGCGCACACGCTGACAGAAAACCGCGTTTTACAGAACTCGCGGCACCCATTCTTAACAGTAAGCATTTCTTCCTCTGCTGAGTGTAATTTGACATCATGACAACCGAGACTTTCCTTATTTTTTTGTTATTTATGTAATACATCTGAGATCTGTGTTTTCCAAGTGGCTGTGTATTTTTGTACCCTTCCATTTTTGGGAAGCACAAATTAAAATGCTTTTTTAAGTCTTCTGATTCTTGCAGAGCAGGTCCTCAGTACCTCTTGAAGACAGTGTTTCAGGGTGTGGTTTGACTTTATGGCTCACCCATTTAATGGCTTGCTATCTCTGAGAGAAGCATCTGCTTTCCTTGTCCTCCAAATGCTTGGTCTCCCTTTGTAGCAGAGATCAGGGTGACCCTGATCTTGTGACAAACAAGTTCAGGAAGATATAGTGGGGGAAAAACCCTTTAATTTTGCCTGCCTTTGTTGTTTTTTTAAGCTCCCAGAAGCAGCTCACTGTGGAATCAGGGCACTGGTAATGCCTGCCAAACGATAGTGGTGGCAGCATGTGGGATGGGACAGGGACAAGCAGGACCGTGCTTTATCCGCTGCTTTCCTTTTGAATTGGCTTAGCTGTAAAATCAAACCGTGCTCTCAGTTTAGACTTCCAACACCAGCAGTCTCTCTGGGTTGAGTTCAGATACCTCAGTTCCACCTCAAGATTTTGTTTCTAGTGTTTACTACAAGTTGGCTCTGAATTGTTTCCAACCGCTTAAGCCCTCTAAGAGACCTGTGTAGGATCCTGGTTGTTTCCTTTGTCCAGGTACACAAGGCCTTAAGTGGAATTTAGACCTTTTAAGCATGGCCTCTGGAAGTAAATATTGGCTGCATTGGGTATAATCAGTAAATGTTTGTTGACATGTCTAAAACCCGATCCTCCCTTTCTCTGCAAAAATATGACTGGTTTAAAAATGCCACCCCTAGTAATGAAGACGATGATGTCATATGCAGTATTTTCTTTTTAATGCTTTCATAAACCCAAATATCCAAAACAAGGGCTGTCTTGAGAAGTCAGCTACAAGACTGCCTTATGACCAAGAAACTTAAGACTGTGGCAAACAAGTTGATGTTACTCTTGCCACAGGAATACACGTGACAGGACTGTACAAAGGCACCTTGAGACACTCCATCACACCCTTCATCCGGTCTGTTTTTGTGAATTGCTCACAAATTGATACTCACAGCATTGCTCAATCCTCTGGCAGGCTGTCAACAGGGAGCAGTTGCAGACAGCAGGGCAGAGACCAGGGGGCTGGTGTGTGTAGATGCATATGTTTCATATAAGAGGGCTTGTAGCTGGTGCGGTAAAACCTTGTGCTCTGGGGTTTGGTTGTGGCTCTTGTCTGTGAGATGAAACTGTGTGAGCTTGTGGCCTGGGGAGGAAACTTCAGAGCCACTATTGGTACGTTTTGTATCACTGTTAACGGGCCAGGACTTTGTTTCACAGCATTATAGGCGTTACTGATAGCTTCTGCAAGGGATTGTTTTAATGTTTCATTAAATGTATTTAATGAAATAAGTTGGCGGTGGATCAGTCCTCAGCTGCAACAGGAAAGTATAAGTATTATATAAGAGCCAAAGACAAAAAGTCCACTAAAATAGAAAATTTCATGTCTGTCTATGTTTCTGAAAATCTGTTAAAAATGCTTTTATAACTGTCAGTGTGATCTGTCTTCTAAGTTTCGGTTTAAATCTGTTTCAGGCTTTAAAGTATTCCTTTCAGACACATGATCGCTTGTGTTTTGTTATGGAGTACGCTAATGGAGGGGAGGTAAGGGAAATGTAATAATGTTTAATACTTTAGGATTTTCCTGTACTACTACTAGTTCTGCTTGACATTATTTAGCTAAGGTCCATGTTTGCAATTCTAATTAATCCAAGTTGTCCTAGTTAAACAGAGCTGTTTGGAGGTTTAACTAATACTAAGAATTAAGACTCTTAATTTTCTTAATTCCATTTTTAGAGAGTAGAGGGTTTGGGTGTAGGTTCATATTTTACATGACAGCAACGTATTGTAATCTGAGATGTAGTAATTCAAGAAGGCAGGGTTGCTTTCTAGTTGCTCTTCAGACAGCTTTTAACACTTTTTAATTAATATTGTGAGCACGTGATACTTTGGAGGGAGAACTGGAAACAGCAAACTACTGTTAGACAGCTAAGAAGTTGGAATATCAACTGTATTTTTAATATATAATTGTAGTTCAATCAAAATGGGTTTTTATAATTTTCTGTACATACAAGAATGTGCAGCACACAAACTGGTTATCAGTGTGCATCTGTGAATATGAGATATAATTGTCTAGTCATTTAATTTATGATGCTTTTTAACACATTTGGGAACACAGCTGGGTGAGGATGAAAGGGGTTTTCTCTTAGGTAATATTGCATTCCGAGCAGGATGGCCTGCAAAGTACGAGACATAACTCAGAAACACGTGCAATCTAAAGGTAACAAATTATTGTTCTTGCAGTTGTTTTTCCATCTGTCAAGAGAGCGTGTCTTTTCTGAAGACCGGGCTCGGTTTTATGGAGCTGAGATTGTTTCAGCACTGGATTACCTGCATTCAGAGAAGAATGTGGTTTATAGAGATTTGAAGGTACGTAGAAAAATAATTTCATAGGCTTTCTGGCTTTTTTAAGCCTGAACTATAAGAAAGCCTTTCCTGACCGAACTTTAATGTAACAGTTACTGCAGCTGTTGGACTTGACTTCACAGGATGCCTAAACACTTCTATAGTCTAAGAGCTTGTATAATGCATTTATCAGGACTCTGGCAGTGTTTCAGAGAATATGAAGGGGTACTGAGCTACTTGGGTTGCATTTTCACTTGTCTGCTTACGTTCCAAGAGAAACCTTGCTGGCTCTTCGGTGTGGTGAAGCATAATTCTGGGCTCTGCATCCCAGGTCTTATCAGATAGATGCAAATGCATACTGTGTGGATGTTGCGCTTCCTTGCAATGGGCTGCGCAGCACTATCTTCATAGTACCTGCTTGCAGTTAGAAAATTGGGTAAGCTTCAAGTTGCTTATTTGTTTGGTGAGCACAGAAGGGGGGGAAAAAAAAATCAACCAAACAAGAAATCTCAGGGCAAACAAACTTGGGAAAGTCTTGAGGAAAATGCAACAATGGCATTTTTTTTTTTTTCCTGAGCAGTGTTTTCAGGAGAGGATGAGGGGATACTGTTAGTTCATTTAGGAGCAATCTAAAGTGAAGCATGCTGTGTAGTGTTTTCAGGCTACGTCAAAGTCATTTTGGGATTCCTGCTGGGATTTTGTCTCACATATCACCATGATTCCTTTGAAAGTGCGCTTTATTTCATACACAGTGGAAACTCTGTCCTGAAATCTGCATGGCTTTCTCAAAAATTAGTGGTGCAATCTAGGGATGAATACCACGTGCTGAGTAAATGTTATAAAGTGATTCTCAGGTAAAGGGGTCTCTTTGGAAGTGGTTCCTTAGCTTTGCATTTGATTTTTGTTCCATTTGCTATCCTTTACTGGTACAGAATATTTCATAAAATCACTTAGAGTAAAAGCAGGGATGAAGTTGTGTGAGGGGGAATACTTAATTTATTTTTAAAAGAACTGGTGTTCTGTTTGTGGTAATATTGTAGAAGCATAAATACATCTACATTCTGTGTTCTTTCTGTATATATGATCGGTTACCCAAAGACTGCAAATTAGTTACCTAACGTTCCCTAAAGAACTAAGGAAGGTGATATAAATGTATATTTATATCATACGTGCTTTGGCAGCTACTATGGTTCTGACCCCAGTGAGAACGAGGTTGAAAACTGATCTGCAGAAATTCATGTCTTTCATTGACTTGCTCAGGAGCAGTGTACGTTATATGTAATAATGTCTTTCATTTGGATTTTCTTCTCAGTTGGAAAATCTTATGCTGGATAAAGATGGACACATAAAAATAACAGACTTTGGACTATGTAAAGAAGGCATCAAGGATGGAGCAACAATGAAGACTTTCTGTGGCACTCCAGAGTATCTTGCACCAGAGGTATGTTTATGTTGGCTGTTGTACTAAATTACCTTCTTAAATGCCATCCGTGATAGCAGTAGTGATACAGAATAATTCCTGTGCCATAATGTGTTCATACAGTAACTACTGTTATATAACAACACATACTGAGAATCTTTTATTCATTATGTTCTGGGACATATCTTTAGCATAACGATATGTGATAATTTTCAGGCAGGGTAGTATCTTCCTTCCACTTTAGGGAATATTTACATTTTACTGGAACAGTGCTTGCTTTTTATGTCAGAAATCTAATTTAAAAAAAACCCTTTAAATCACTTCAAATACTACATGATGGATTGGTGACTGTTTTGCAAATTGTTTGCTGTGTGTTGGCCTATTTGAAAGCTATCAACAGGACTTCGCTTAAGAAGTAAAAGTATTGTCCAATTCTTTTACTCTTTGAAGACAGCATAAGGTGACATGTTTTCGGAAACAGGACAGACCAAGCTTTTTCTGCAGTATTGAGCATGGTATGCATTAAAAGTGCTGACTGTTTTGTGACTGTAAGAGCACGAGATGTTTCTCAATGTTAATTTGAACTTTTCAGTTTCAGAGGAAATAAATCCAAGCAGGGGATCTTGGTCCCCAAACTGTATGTTTTGGGGATTTTTTTGTACTTTTTTTTTTTTTAAAGTGTAAAATGCAAATGTGTGCTTGCAACTTTCATCCTGGAAATACTCCTCCTGAGAGTTGTGCAACACAGGTGGTGTTATAGCCCTGAGTTAGTTACGGGCAGATCAAAAGTGAAATTGTGTGATAGAGGATATATGTATACATGGTATTTTGCAGGCAGACGCTAGTTTTCTCTGCCCACGCTCTGAGCTGTCTGGGAGCAGACTCGCTGTATTAGTAGGGCACCGAGCCTGAGCTAACGTGGTGTGCCTCACAGAAGGGCTGGTTGCCTTGCAGCAGGTGCTTTGCTACCTGTGGCGTAAAGACTTCCATCCAGCTCGGAGCACAAGCAGAAGCAAGTCTTTGGCTGCCAGCAGATTATAACGTTGGCACAGCCAGGATGTAGCCTTTCTCCAAGGTGGGAGACTTGGGCATTGCAAACCTCTCTTGAGTTGAAGTATGCAGGAGTACAACGTATGGAAAACCAAAGTGGAGGAGGAATATTTCTACTGAGAGCTGATGTCTTTGCTGATCAGCGCTTTTGCGCTGTGCTCTCCGCTTGCATAGCCGTGGCAGCGCACTCTTGTTTTTTGTTTGGGTTTTTTTTTAACTCCCAGCTGCTTTCAAGGGCCTCCAGTTTCTTCGTAATAATAAAGAACGTGGGCACCTGTCGAAGTAGCTTGCAGCAAGGAGGTGGAGCCAGTCTCATGATAGCTGCCAGCTCTCCATGGATCACCAGAAGTCTTCAGGGAATCTAAATTGGGGTCCATGCACCACAATTTGAGATTTACTGATGCAAGGAGTAATTAGCAGCATGACAGAGTGTTTATTATTCATAAACACGGCTTTTATTTTAGCTTCCCTCTTAAAATCAATTGCTGAACTTCAGTTTCTCATCAACGATTTTATGAGGAGACTAAAAATATTTATTGTTTTGGTTTTGTTTTTTCCTAACTTGGAATGTGGGGATTCCCTGTGCGGGTGTTATGTTGTTCTTTCTGTTACATTATTTGCTATTATTTTTCTTTTCATATTTAGGATGCTCATCCAAAACCCTGAAGGAGAAATCCTTTTGATTAACCCAGCTCTCTCCCTTACTTGCAAATCCTGTCTGTGAGTTGGAGTGTTAAATTCTGGAGGCTTTTGTCATCTGGTCGATAGCACGCAAAAAATCTAGAAATTGTGCGCGAGTGATATTCCGTGCGTTTAAGGTCATACATCCTTAAAAGCAGGGGTCTCAATCTTCTTGTCTGCGTTTGTAACTTGAATCCGGCATAGCGGCGTGTTTGTACAGTTGTTGCATCGTTGTTTTTAGGTTCATACTGGAATCTCGTGCATGGCTGACAGTGACTGAACCATGTCAACTTTGATGTGTCAGATACGTTGATGGCTGTGATGTTTACAGCTGTTGTGCCTTCTCTTTCAAATTCCATTTCACAGCAGTCTAGAGCTCTAGAGCTGCTCGTTAGGAAATGATGATCCTTTAATTTAAGTGAAATGACCTTGTTACTTTACTGCTCCCCAGCTATGCTGCGTGTTGCAATAAATCATGGATGAGTGCAATACCTTTTTTGTTACGGTATATTTTTGATACTAACACCATTGCTCTGTTTTGTACAATCACTACTATAAGTATATGCTCGTTGTGATAAAGAATTGAAGAAATAAGCATTTTATATTCTGTTTAGAATTAATGGAGGTGAACGAAGGAGTTGTAGTTAGTAATCTAGATTATAATTCAGAGTATAAATACGCTTACTAAAGTAACATTTGAAGTATTTGCTGCATTTCGAAAGCACCTGTAGCATTTAGTACATACACAACAAAGGCCTCTGTGGTTTTGTTTTTCTTTCAGTCCTCTCCTATTGTATCTCTTGCAGCAGTTTAAGAAATAAAAATAAAAATCGGAGGCCCCGTGACTGTTATTTTAGGTAACCCAATGTAGGGGAGTGCGAAGAGGAAGCGCTTATTGAACGGGGTGACTCAGAGAGCGGTAACTGCATTGTCACCCAATATCTCCTGTGAGCTGAAGGGCCGCGATGCCTCGGGAAGGACGGGGCCGGCTCCTGGAATCCTGTCCGGCCGGCAGCTGTGTCGGCCGTATACATATACGGGGCAGCTGCAGAGCCAGCTGTCGTTTGGTGTGAATCATACGGCAGGGGAAGCTGTAAATAGACCAACGTGGGGTAATCTAATACCTGGCAGCCTTTTGATTTTTACTGCAGGCCCTTTCCCTCATTCAGATAATTAAGGGGAATAATTATTGAACAAAGAGAGGCAGAGTGCGTGCATACAGTTGTTACATGGAGTGTCTCAATGATTCTTTTTTGTGTGCAAAACCTTTATCAAGGTTTGTAAGAAGTTCAGATCCTGCTTTTGTTAAACTTGCATCGACTTCGTTTGGCTCTTTCACCCTTTTGAGTGTAAAAGTATTCTGAATTGTAGCAATGTAAAGCTCACACAGACACCGTGCGACAATAAAACATGATGGTGGTGCGGTCGTGGTTTGTGCTCTTAGCAAGAGTAAGCAGTTCGGTACAGACCCGTGAAAGTAAAGATGACAACTAAAACCTGAGGACAGGGTCTGGAACATGAGACTGTTGGTGTCAGCTACAGACAACTGCGCAGGAGACACAAAGTCTAGAGAAGTCCTCATAACATCCACCCCACAAGCCACAAAACACTCCCCACTCCCTTCAGCAACCTTCAGTGCAGAAGATCAGAAATGCACTATGACAGTGCTTCTCCGGAGCAAGCGGGAGAGATGGAGGGCACTGCTGGGGTCCCGAGTCCCTGCACCAGCCGGGGCTTTGTTAGGTAGAAGTGCCCAGGGGACGGGAAGAATGAACTGTGCTGGACTCCTTCCGCTGTGAGACCTGGCAGAAGTCCACCCCGCTGACAATTCCTGGGTTTGCAGCCCTCTCAGCAGAGGCAAGGAGTGTTAGAGCTAGTGAGCAAGTGCCTTTGGAGGAGGGGAGACATTTCCAGACAATTTGGCTGCCGTTTTACGGCCTTACAGCCGGTCAAATGTTAGGAGTGGCGTTCTGGCTCCTAGTGTTTAATGTAAATTAGTCATTTAGTATTTGTGGGTGGTCTTTCAGGATGTGCAGAGCCACCCTTTGAGGGGTGCAGGTTGATATGAAGATGATGGGGATGTTTGGCTTGTGGCTTGTGAAGTAACAAGTTGGCAATCTTCTCTCTTCTCCCCGTACTGGCTCCTTGGTGGTTTGGGGTTTTTCTAAAAAATTGGATCCCATTTGGAACAGTTTGTGATGAATAAGTGAGAATTTAACAGCTGGCTCTGTAACGTGAGAACACTTCTCAGCCTTTGGGCTTTCGAAGGTTGTGCTTATCGTGACCATAATGTGAGGAAAGGTGGGAGGAAGAAGAGAAGGAACCCACTGCCTCCTTTTCCCCCTTCTGCTCACCTAGTGCGGTGAACATGGATGCCAGTTCTTTTCAAATGGATCTTCTGCAAATATTCCACTGGTACATTCGGCTGTGACATGTGAAAAGATGAACTTGCCGGGGTAAATTTTGCCTCGAGTTCTGTTTTCATGCCTGGTTTGGGAATGTCTTCTAAAGCTTTTTCCTTACATTTCTGCAGGTGCTGGAAGATAACGACTATGGTCGTGCAGTGGACTGGTGGGGTTTAGGAGTTGTGATGTATGAAATGATGTGTGGCCGCCTCCCTTTCTACAATCAGGACCACGAAAAGCTCTTTGAACTCATCCTAATGGAGGAGATTAGATTTCCGCGCACTTTGTCACCTGAAGCAAAATCTCTCTTGTCAGGTTTGCTGAAGAAAGATCCTAAGCAAAGGTGAGACTGTTGTTTAATAGTTGCACTTTTAAGCACTCTCGTGCCCTCTGAAATACCAAAAAAACCCTCCAAAACGAAAAAAATTCTGTTAAAGGCTTCACAAAGAAGTTAATAACTGTGCTATGCAGAGGCATGTCTATGAAAGGGAACTATCTTCAAGACAAGTGACTTAAAAGTGACTGTTTCTGTGCTGCTGTATGAAAGGCCCGTATCGCCATCATTGAAAAACAATTGAAAACGGTACTGCACAAAGGGCTACTGAATGCAGGCGTGCCAGTTGTGTTATGGGAAGGTATTTAAGACAAAATTGTAGTTTTGTTTCTAATCCATTCAAAATGATCATCCACCAAGATGCAGCAAGTGGACCTACTCATTTTTGTTTTAACTTTTGACATGAGCTGACACCGCAAATAGCGACATGAAGCAGCTTTGGTGATCAGAAGGCTGAACTTCAGAATACGATGGCTGCCGTTAATGCAAAACTATAGCCTGGGACAAAGCAAGTTAACCCTGCCTTCGGCCATAACGAATCCAATGGCTGCTGTGGGGTATAAACTGCTCCACACTGAACGCTTTCACCTTCTGTCCCAGTTCAGGCTGCTGTCCATTTTCTGAATTTTTGGTTAAATCGGTGCCAGTGATTTAGCATCCTGCTTTGGACAGTAGGTGGTGGTGTTTGTACCATGTTTGTGGTGGAGTTTATACCATGCTTAATCTACTTTTCCTATTTCCTACTTTTTTTTTTTTGATATGCTGTATTATTTAAAAAGTAGCCCTTGATTTAAAAACAGAAAAAACAAAACAAAACAAAAAACCCTAAGCTCTTAAATGGCTAACAAACAGAAAATAGAACAAGATCCAAAAAGGATGTTGACCTTCACACAAAGATAAACATCAGTTTAAAAACCTGCCATCTTGTCAACCCAGACTTTTTTTAAAACAAATAATACGGTGGCTCTGCCCCTGATCTCCTGTCGTGAACCTTCCACCGTAAAGGGGCCCCAAATAGGAAATCTTTCATGTGAGGTGCAAGCAGAGTATTCCGGTCTGCTTTCTGATGTTTGTTTAGTCTGTGTGTGTGCGTGCACATAGCAGGAAAATGGGTTTTGCCAGTACTTGGATACTTGTAGCAAGGATTTTTGTCACCACTGCAGGCTATTTCCATCACTATTTTTGATGAAAAATCCTGCTGAGAAGTCTTGTAATGCAAATCTACAATTGGTACTACCGGAGGATTCAACTTACCGGTGCCCTGGGAACCGGGAACGGTTGTAGTCAGGAACATGGCCAGCCTTGTACTAGGTGGCAACAGCTGCACACCCCTCCTGAACCCGGCGCCTTCGAGGGGACCTCCAGGAGAAGATTGTGTAATTGATTAGCAGCCCCCAAGGCACTGTGCTCTGCGAGCGTGGTTGTGGCCCCTGCCAACAGGACTCCTGTCCAGGAAAGCGCTGGGTTAAATACAGTTGTGACCCTTTTGTAGCTTATTCAGGTGGGGCCTTTCAATCACTGGAAACACAAGCAGCATCTGCTGTAATTTGTTCTTAAAGGAGCATCTCTGATGAACCAAAATGCAATTTGTTTACAAACAAAGAACGCCCACTTGTTTCTAATTACAAGGTTTTCCCGGTGCCAATAATTACTCCACAATATGCTCATTTTATACAAATAGCCACTTCTTCACATGTATCTTCTGCAGGCTTGGAACCAACGATGCTCTGATCTGTTGGACAGATGATTTTCATGCTGCTGATAGAAATAACTATAGACTAGACAAGCCTGCACACATGCCTGCAGCTTGCTAATTACACTGGTGCTTCCCAAGCTTTTTGGATCATGGACCATTCTTAAATACTGGTTTCTCACTGATCACCATTCACCCAGCTTTTTAACTGAAGCTGTTCCCTGCCCTTCGTGGCGTTTCAGGCAGTACGGAGAACTGAGCTGGAAGCACTAGAGGTAGAAGTCCTGAGTCCTGGCCTTGTAGTTTTATTTTCCTTTTACTGTGTGGTCTGTGTGCTGGGGTGGGCGCCTGGGATACTTGGTAGTTGACTCATAGTGAGTTCATGGAGCCATATTGAAGAAAAACAGCCAGATAGCTACGAAAATACATTCAGTGAAGTTAAATAATGTACGATAGTCTGGTTGACATTAGCCCGTTGATGATGCTTTGGGGAACCACTGTGTAATTCAACAGAAATCCCCTCTTCCACAAAGCCCAATGGTGGACAGAAGTTGGTGTCATCATGGCAGAAAACATCAGAATTGGCAGCATTTAGTAACTGCTGATGAACTTCAGAGTGGGACGGAGGAGACGGCCAAAACCATGAGAAAAATGAAACTGGGAGATGTTGTCCCTTCCCGTAAAATCCTCAAAACCCCAACAACAAAAGAGGTTGATATAATGAAGCTCAGTGATGAGGATATTTTAAGTTAAATATCAAGGAGTTAGGGAATTGTGACCTGCGTCCGTGAATTAAATCTGAAAAATTACCTGTTGTACCTGAGCTGGATATACAGAAGCAGTTTAGCACTCTGCCTTCAGTAATACCAGTTCAGTCTCAAACTCACAGGCATATGGGGAAAATGTGAAGAACAATAAATTGCATTCTGCTTTTAATCATGGCTGTTTTCTAAGTTTGGTCATATAAAATCCATTTTGTAAGAGAAAAGGAATTTTGAAGTTTCTTTTGGGATTGATATAAGTTTATTAATCTTGTAATGTGAGCCCTAATTTTCCTAAGAAGGAAAAAATCTATTCTGTAAATATTTCCTTTTAATGTGACCTGGAATCCTCCTTCGCTGCTTTGTGACATGTATCAAGTGGAAGGAAGTAATGGGAGCGTTTTTTTCACACATAAAACAGCAAAATTTTTAACTTTTATTATTCTTTCTCTGGCTGTGGAGACTGCAACCTGTGAACGTGGGCATGGATCAGAGCACTCCATGTAAACGGGCTGAGTTTAGCCGGGTGGGTGGGTTTGCAGTCAGCCGAGTGTCTCGCAAGCTCTGAATCTTGGCAGGCTTTAACTTGAGAGAACTTCAGGATGGTTTCCTCCAAATTTTGATCACGTATTTTCACTACATGCCTTAGCGCTCCCTGTCATAGGTCAGGGTTGTTCAGCCTCTTTCAGATGGGGTTTGTCGCAATCTGCGTCATCTACTTCTGTCTTCTGTGGTGCTGTTGGACCTTGTTGTTCAGGAAAAATGGAGAGGAAGAAGATGCAGCATTTCACAAAGGCCTGTTAAAAGATTTAGTGACTTCACAGAAGTTGTAATTGTGGCTTTGGAGTGCTGAAGGTGGTTGCTGGGAACGGGTGATGAGTCCTTGCAGCCACACAGAGATCTGGCACTTTGTTCTTTCTAGTGACGGTGGTCCTTTCCACATCCAGAGTGCAACTTTGGCTCCAGATGCTCAGGAAGATCAATCAAGCCTTTATCTGCATGAAAACTGAACTCCTTGGTTTTTTTTCCTTGTGAAAGGAGGCGATTTGTAGTTAAGGTGTATGTCTGTGTCCTCTGTTTGTGGTGCTCTGCTATGGGAAGGGTAGATGGCTTGAGCAAACTTGCTCCCAGACACAGCTAGGTCTGCAGCCCACGCAGCCGCTGCTGGAGTTAGAAGAGGTAGAGGTGACAGTCAGGGGGGACTGCAGGGGCCTGGAGGTGGTCCCAGCTAGCTGGTGGCAGGCAGGAGGAGGTAACCTTGAGTAGCTGGTCCTCTTAGGCAGCAGACTTCGTGCCTCGTGGGCATCCAAAGTTTTGAAACCACACATGACAAGTGTCTTATGTTTGCTCTTAAATGTGTGTGTCTTTGAGTACAAATGTGTTTCTATCTCCAGACAACTCCAGTGTCCTGGGTGTCACTTGAACTGCAGAGTGCTCAAGTCTTCATACGTGTTTCACCAGGTGCTTTGAGGTAGACTGAAATTTAGCTGTTGTGTATGGTAATTTTAGTCTAAATTGGTTCAGTCCAAAGCTATTCAGAATGAGTTTGGACAAATTTAAACAGTTCACCCATAAGAAATCTAAGTTGAAGCAGAGGAAAACATAAAAGTCAAATTTAAAGAGATTTTTTCCTCAGCTTTCTAGAAATCGGTCGTTGAGACTTCTCAAGCCTCAGCATCCTCAAACATGACTCCTTTGTGGTTACTAATGTTGGGAGGTGGGAGATTTTCCAGTGTTACTGGATCCACTACATTTGTGTTGCACGCATGTGGTTAATGAAGAAGCGGGGAAGTAAAGCTCAGCACAGAGCTGGGAGTTGCATTAGGCTTTCCAAAAGTCTTAATCTCTGAGCAGGAAAGCCCCCAAAGACTGTGTGTACAGGGCTTTGGGAAGAACATGGCCTTTTCCTTCCAAATCTGGAGTCATCAAATTGTGCTGTTGCCAAAGCCAGCCAGAGCTTCTCTGTGCTGCTAGTGCCAGTCACAGGAAAGCAATGGAGGTGCCGTTCCTAAATCCCTCCCTGGAGCTGTTAGAGACCTCTGAAGGTAAGGGCCATAGTAACATAACTAGTCTCCATCCTTATTGTATCAGAGGAGGAGAAACACAAGTCTGTGTGCTCTGAGCTGGTGGACACCAATAGCTTTTGCTGAGCTGATTTTCTTGGGCCCGGTGGGTATGTTTGCACTGTTGTAGAACCAGGTTTGGGGGCAGGAGGGAGTCAGAGAAA
Organism: Phoenicopterus ruber ruber; assembly: GCA_009819775.1. Classification (NCBI taxonomy): domain Eukaryota; kingdom Metazoa; phylum Chordata; class Aves; order Phoenicopteriformes; family Phoenicopteridae; genus Phoenicopterus; species Phoenicopterus ruber. The sequence continues at coordinate 10,762,263 of CM020219.1, forward strand.
TCATGTGAGGACAGAACGGCAACAGAAATGGTGCCTAAAACTCTGGCTGTCCTCTCAGATGAGGATGGTGCACGTGCAAATCTGTGAACAGCAAAATCTGTCACCTAAAGGTATGACAGTCTCCTCAGATGAGGATTCCCCAGTCAGAATCTGTGTTGTGGCTCCTGATACGGTGAAGCACGAGCTCATGAATGGGATTATGTGGCAGGGCAGAGTGAAGGCGGTTGCTGCCCGATTTCCCGCGTTGGAGCCTCGCTGTCCTTAGTAGAAACTTTTTAAGTATAAAACTAGAAGTTTGTGGGTTTCTTCTTAAAGAGCTGGGAATGGACCTGGGTGCTGAGCACTGTTTACTTATACACGGACAAGTAGAGAAACAGTATTTTTCCTGTGATCCACTAATTGCAATCTTCTGGCCTGTGATAATAATACTTTCACTGATGACTGTGTGTTTATACACTATTTTTTTACATATATCTATTAAATGACAGTATGTAAATTTTTAAAAATATTTGCACATGATATCTCTGTGGAATGATAGCTGATTGCCCTTGCCTTGTGGAGCACAGACATTTGTCATTAAATGATTAAAGGAACTTGCAAGCAATACACTGTTTCATAAAAATTAAAACTGTGGAAATGGTTTCAGTTTAATATTGATGTTGCACTTTATTAATAATTTTCTCCTTTGGGATTTTGCTGAAACATAGAAACAAAGGCTCTCAAATATAGATGGAAGTTAAATGAATAACCAGAATTGTTTGGCAAGTATTTTTTAAGGAGACTAATTTAGACAGAAGTTTGGGGGTTGTGGGTTTTTTTGTTTTTCTTCAATTGCTTTTTGGCCTCTACACTTTCTCTTATATTTGCTTATATACTATAAATCTCAGTAGCTTTTTCTTTTTAAGTCCTATTTGTATTATTTTTGGTTCTGTCTGAAGACTTAAATGCACAGAATTTAACTTTATTGTACAAGAATCTTTTCATTCCTGCTATATTTTTCTTCAGTTGTTGCATGTCCTTACAATAGACAAGACTGCTGCTTTTTCAGTTCTCATTGGGGCTTAACCATGATTTTTGTGTTAGGTGCTGATTTAATTTTGTTCTCCTTGAGAGGGTCCTTTCATAATAATTCTGAAAAACAAGAGTGTATTTTGGAATAAGTCCATATCCAAAATATGAGGTTTCTCCATATGAATGGATTTGTTTAATAGTATAGATTCTTCAAAGGTAAGTAAAACATCTGGGGTTTTTCTTGGCGTTTCCCTGAGTATGTATTTGCCCTTCATGGAACAAAGGCTCGTATTAGATAACGTATTCTCCAAAGCACTTGTACGTGGCTGCAGCCAGCCAGCCTTCCTGCATCCTTCTGCAAAGCACAATTCAGGTGGTTCTCAGCTCACAGTCACTCCTGAACTTCTGTGCCGAAGTGCAGCCTGTTGACGTTTGTGGATAAAGAGGACCAACTCCACCCTCTTCTTCTCTGGCCACCATCATCTGCGCTGGGGAAGCAATGAGGAGCCTGGTAGAGACTTGGCAAAGCCTCTAGACCTGTGGGGAACCAGCCGAGAGATGATTACTCACAGAGTTTGTCTCTGTTCCCAGGCTGCCCTGGAGTTTGTCTCTGTTCCAGGCTGCTCTGCAGCTGCATAGCGTGCTGCCAGGCAGATGGAGAGCCATCGTCCAGCTTGTTTTGGCCTGTGGGGCTCTAGGGTGAACTTAGGCTTGGGCTTAGAGCTTACCTGGGGAAGGAGAGCGTCACCCAGCACTGTACTGCTCGAAGACTGGGGACCTGTTCCCTGTTCCACTGCGCATTTCCTGAAGGAAGGTGAAGGAGCAAACCCCTTAGGTTGCTGTGCCACTAAGTGGAAGAGGGCCAGGAAGCAGGCATGGACTCTGAACTGCGAGGCACCTCTGCTGCCTGGTCTCTGGTACAGCTGTGGCCTCTGCCAGCTTGCGCTCTCTGAAGACAGTGCTCAGGCATAGCCGAGAGGGTTGCATGCACCAGGATCCATTCCCAGTCAGCAGTACGGACAAAGCGTCACCATATTTGACTCCTCCGTGCTAAATGATTGTCCAACGCTGTCCCAATAGCATTGTGCCTTCAGGTTGCATCCCAGAGCATGCAGTGCAGTCTCAAGCTGTAAAAATACCACTTCAATGGGCTGTAGCACAGCCTTCACATTATGTCTGATATTTTGAACCAAAACCTTCCCCTCTATCCCCAAATAATCCTGTATTAGGGCAGCAGGGTTAGCGCACGTGGCCCAGAGGAGATTCAGGGCCAACTGCTGTGCAGCACGGATGGGGCCTGACCGGGCAGCTTGGCTTCAGGTTCAAAGAACCCTCCTTGGCCCTTCTTTCTGTAGCGGTATAGCTCTAGTCTTGGTCATGTAGAGGCATTGTTCCAAGCTCTTAAAATAGGGATAATATCTCAGTTTGCCAGTGGCACCAAGAATCAGAGAACAGGCAGATACCAGAGGTCAGCCTGGATAAACATGGTGGCACCTCTTGTGCTTAAAATCCTGAGCATCTTCTTAACCTTGTTACCTGAAAGTAAGTCTCCTGCTGATTACTCAGTATGTGTTTTGTTTTCTCAGTGCATGCCTTTGCTTGCAGATGTGGTTCAGTCTTTTAGAGAACATTTTAACCTCCACAGCAAAATTTAAGCATCTGTTAGCTCAAGACTGCAACTAAACTGATTGCATCTATAAGCTGTGTGGACAGTTTTATTTTGGAATGAAAATGCTTTATCTTGATATACCTTAAGTCAATAAAACACCCTTTGTGCTTTCATGAAGCCAAGGAGGAGGAAAGATTTGCATACAACATGATATTATCACTGCAGTTGTCAACTGTTTTCTTTAATGGAAATTTAAATCAGGTTGCATAAATCAGTTTGTCTTAAAAATCCTTGCCTCTTACGCTTCAAAATCAAATTCAGTTTTACTGCTGGCATCACTCTGCTGTAGAAAATTGTAAGGGGTAGTCACTTGTTAATTTAGAAAGAGAGAAGGGTGCGTGGCTCAGGCCTTTTACTTGCAGGATCTGCTCAGGTCCCTAGGACAGCATCTTCCCTGAAGGGCAGATCTTTTGAATGGTGATTTTGTTTTTCTTTGTTCATTTGTTTAAGAGAGACCTTTATTCTAATTCTATTTGTTAGCATGTTTTCAAAATATTTTAGTGGAACTGTGTTGAAGCCTAAAATAGACTATCCTGCAGCCCTTGCATAAAAAACAAATATAAAGCAAATGCTAGAACTGATCCCAAATGTATTTTATAAACTCAGAATTTCTTCACTAACGTTCGATAAAAATTGTATGAGAAAAATAACTGTACTCAAGCATTTAATGACTTATTTTGCCCCAAACAGGTTAGGTGGTGGTCCTGATGATGCCAAGGAGATTATGCAGCACAAATTCTTTGCTGGCATTGTTTGGCAAGATGTATACGAGAAAAAGGTACTTAATACAACTGTTCTTGTAGCTGAATTGTAGCTGTGGATATACCAAATGTTTCAAATTTTGTTGTCCTCTGTAAGGTACACAGAAGCCCTTCGTGGAAGAGGTTTGCCATTGTTTTTAACAAGGCTAAATTGCTTCATGTTGCTTAAAATACTGTAAATGGATTACTTCTGAACCAAAGCTTTTTTTCACAATGAGAGGAGCATCTCTCAACAAGAGACTTGTTTCTGTGACTGAATAAATAGCATGTAACCAAAATTGCTTCCAAATTTAGACAGTATATAAGATTTTAAAATGACTTTTCCTGTGAATTCTTGTTGCCATTCCTTGCTATCAACTGACATACCTCTTGTGAGCCCAGGAGTTATTGTTGGTTCCTGAGCATCTGGAAGCAAAACTCCCTAGAAGCAGTCGTGGAAGATGGGCTGTTTGTTCCCTTTGCATTTTCCCCATCTTGGATGATGAAATTAGGCTGAACAGCCACGTGCAGAGAAGTGTAGGCTTTTACATCAATCCAAGCCTGGTAGCAGAGGGCTGATGTGAAGTGTCTGCACTTCATGGTGTTTCTCATTGGTCTTCCTTGAGACCCACTGAGTTTGTAGGCTTTCCAGTGGGAGGCACTGAAGTCCAAGAGCCCAGCACTTTCCGTATGAGTGTGTTTCATCACTTGTCTGTGCCTCACTGTCCCTTCTTTCACAGATAACTTAGTCCACTCCTCCAAGATGCCCTGCTTCGTGCTTTCAGGGCGATCTGCTGTTGTCCTCTCTCATTTGATTCACACCAGCCACATTTTCCATAACACTCACGTGAAACGCAGCTAACTAAAATGTGGGTCTGGCGATTAAAGGCTCCCATCTACTGGTGCCACGTGATCTCACTCAATCCCAGCCTTTCCCGATTTCCCTCCTTCCCCATGCAGCCCCTCATGATATCGGATCTCATTTGATCTCTAAATACAGTTTAGTTCTCCCTCTAGTTGGTGGGAGCAGGTAAGAAACTTAGCAGAAACTGAGTTTTACTTCTTTGGATGCTTCCGGTAAAACTTACTAGCAATGTTTGTATTCTTAAAAAAACAGTGCGTAACACCACCGGTTTCCGTACTGTAGTGGGAGAATTGTCCAGTGCTTGTATACAGTTACAAAGAGTGCTCTGTTTCCTTCTCTTCTTTCACTTCCTCACAGATTTGTGTGGCTAAAGGGAACTGAAAAATCATAAAATACTTTTTTGTGCCTTGAAAGCGTAGATAGAGTTTAGCCCTCTGTCCTTTCAGAGCATCCCTCGAGAGAGAGCTGCGTGCAGCCAGGAGGGCAGGAGGCAGCTGTGTGGAGTTTTATTCAGTATAATGTAAAAAGTATATCTGAATTATTGTTCTAAACAGGAGGTTATTCTCATTTTTACCCAGCTGGCAAGCTGAATACTTGGGGTTTTGCTCTTTTTTTGCAGTTTAAGGTGAAAAGTTGGTAACAGGGCTCAAATGCCTTCAGTGAGGTTACTTGTTATTTGATGGTGGTCCTGCTTCCCTGAATGGAGGAGAAATCATACGAGCTGGAGGCAATTTATTTATCCATAGGACTGAGAAAGCCTTCCTAGATTGTCCCTTAGTAGTACTGACTCAGATTGTTGTGGAAACTACCAGGAAATTCCAAATGTTACATATTTTGGAGAAAACAGTGTGCTAATTGAGACTATTTCTGACCCTGGCATATCCAGGGAGGCTGGATTCTGGTTCTGCCTCTGTCCCGTTAGCATGTGCATCTGAAATTAGATGTAAACCATTACCTACTGTAGAAATAGCCATGCTGTGCAATTGAAGAGATTTCAAAAAGCCTGTGAGTAATTGCTGCCTACGTTCTGGGTGGTCCGAAGAGGATCTTGCAGCATTCACCTGAAATGCAGTCTCACGGATAAAAGCTGAATTTTGTCAGCTGCCTAGAGGTGTTTATGTGCTGAGCTTGGTTACCCACTATCTCCAGATAATGGTGAATATGTTTATGAATATAGGCTTGGGGTAATCGAGAACACTTACTTTGTAATTAAGCTTTTTGGAAACATAGCTTTGCTTTGAATTATAAGGAGTTTTGAATAACTGGGGTTGTCCCAAGAATTTAAAATATTCACTAGAGTCTCCTGGAAGAATGTTGTTATTCGTCTCTGGTGCAAAGAAAGGTGCGATTTAATTTGCAGTATTTTGCCCACCCACAAGCGAAACGTATGCAATGAGATTTTAATCACATGGGTTTTTTCTGGTCTTTTTTTTGTCTCTTAAACCAACACGAGCCTGCGGGTATCATGCTGGTCTGCAGCAGTGGGAGGCTACAGGTGGCCCCTCTCTGCCAGTTGAACTGCAGAGCTATTGCAGTGACAGCTTTTCCGTAAAGCAACATATTTGCTTGGTAAAGCCAGTGTTAGAGCTTTCTGCGGCTTCCCCTCTGTTTCCAGCTTAATGTTCTGAATTTGACAGCTAGGGGGAAAAAAAAATTGTCTTGTGGGTGCATCATAATCTGTCTAAAATTGCTTTTAACAGATACTAAAATAAAAGGGAAAATGATACAGGCAGCGCTAGCCCATTACACGTGTGTTCTGAATTAGGATTGCTGCTCCGAGTCGTTCTGATGTGCGTAGTTCAGGTGTCTGCTGCAGTGCCCAAGTCCTAAATCACTCTGCTGCGCACAGCCAGCTAGAGCAACTGGGAGCACTGCGAGTGCCAAACCCACCATTAGCTTAAAAGGACAGACAGAACTTCACACAGGCGTGCGCGCACAGCTTGTCAGAAACAAACCACGGTTCGCTTTAAGGAGTAGGCAGAAAACTGCTGGAAGGAGAAAGAGAATACAGTTAAAATACAAAAGAAAGAATGCCCATCCTCAACAGAGTTTTTATACATAATATTTGGGTGTGACTTGATTGCGAATAGTGTTATTAACATTATAATGCGAAGCATTCCCTCTTCAATAGCTTCAGGAGGACTGTAAGGCTCAGAGCGACGTGACTTTGGGATATCCTGTTTCCTTTTCCTTTTTAAATTCAGGACATAAAAAACACTTCTAAAGCCCTAGGTTTTTTTGACAGGAACATTTCCCAGGGTCCTTTAAGCCATCCTTGGGCACAGAGGATCATTAGTAATTAAAAAAAAATTATGATGAATGTATACTATAATTGTGCTCTCTTACAATAAACAGAATTTTTATGTCCCTTAATTTTTAAAAATTGGTTTTAAACTGTAGAATGTTTCTTTGTATTTGGAAATACCACCATATGTGTAGATTACACTTCTTAAAGTCTTTACGTTGAAAATGGAGGAGCTTTATTGGATTGTTGTTTCTAAGACAGGACAACACTCTTAGGTGCTCTCAAAACAGATCAGAAAGATGATCCTGGTGATAGGGAGCTTGAAGCTAGTGCTTTTCTTATTAACTGACTTGCCAAGCAAATGATTCTTCAGATCTAAGCAGGAGGAAAAGTTGGGAGTGGGGAAGAGGTGTTTCGTACACTCAAGATTTGCTGATCTTTTCCAGATAGGGATTTCTGTTGTCATTCTTCTTAATTCTCTAAGAGCAGAAGTGCAAGTCTCGGGGTCACTGCTTAATTCCAGTTGGAGCAATCTACCATTTGCCTTGATAAACCTTTCCCTGCAGTTCCAGATTGGAAGCCGTATACTTCCTCAATCACGCTCCTAAATTGTTGCCTGGTGTGGCTCTGTGCTATTAAAAGATGGCCACGCGTAACCCCAGTGGTGGGCGATCTGAAGCCCAGCGCTGAGAGCTATTACATGTCCTCTGTGGGAGGGCTAAGAACAGTGTTTACATTCTGTTTCTACCGCATCGTGCAGCGGGGAGGTGAGCAAGGTCTGAATCCCAGATCCGTTGCCCTCCAAAATTGTACGTGTTCCAACTCCGTGCATCTGTATGCAACCAGCTCCGCCACCCCGCTTCCCAGGCGCGCTTCTCCTCCAGCCCCAGTCAAGCAGCTCCGCTCCATCTGGAGTGCCTCTTGCCAGAGCTTGCCTAGGCACACATGGATGATTTCTAGCCTGTCTGCCCAAGCGAGCGTCAAGAATAAAACCCAAATAGTGCGACTCACAATGTAACGAGAGGAGAATGTTCACCACTAAGCATGCTCGATTTTTTTGTAAGCGCTCCACGTCTTCTAAGTTCAGAGTTGATAGCAAAGTGCTTTTGGGGACCAGGAGTATAAATGTGTAATGTTGCTGCTGCCTTGTCCTGGATTCTCCCAGGTTGGTCTGACCTACAGTTGCAGTCAGAGCTGCATGGGTGCAGTAGCTCTGCAGCTGAAAGTTTTTTGTGAACGTTTCAACCCTTGTGGTGATACACAAGTCCAGCTGATCAGGTTGGTATCACTGAGCAGCTTGCTTATTCATTTTCATCCTTCTCAAGCATAAATCCGACCTGATGCAGGTGACAATTTCCATATAATTAGGTGGGGAAGCAGTATATACTATTGTTTTTAAAATCTGTACACGTTATTTATTACTTGAAGAAATGTTAGGGTTCTAGGTTTTTCTTTGTGCAATTAAATCCTAGAGGAAAAAATGCCTTAAATGCCCCATAAATAGGACATGCACACCTAAATAAATACTTCTTACTATATATGGTTCCTTCTTTATGAATTGGTGTTTTTAAAACTTATTTTAGGAATGTAGGAAAAGGTACTGTAGCTTATAACTATTTCAAATTCTACCTGTTTCAAACAGTACTGCAAGAACCTGTAAATGGACAGTATTTTCTTTTTTTGCTTTTCATAGCTTGTACCTCCGTTTAAGCCACAAGTTACATCTGAAACAGATACAAGATACTTTGATGAAGAATTTACAGCACAGATGATAACAATCACTCCTCCTGACCAAGGTAAAGTTTTCCCAAATGTTGCGCACTATGTTCTCCAGACGACCAGAAATAATTTGCTGTAATGTTACTTGGTCTCTTCAGAGCATGTGAAAAAGCATCAGTTTAAACTTGCTGGTTTTCCCTAGATGTATTTGACCAAGAAGTTGATAAAGTGATGTGAAACTTTCCACATGTCTTTCCAGTTTGGGAAATGAAAAACTTGGTTTAGAACATAGTGAAATTATTTGTACTGTTGTCTTTTCCAAACCTGCACGTTCCTACTGGAAAATAATTCTGTTCATGAGTTTTGTATGTGTACATCTGCACACACACTTGCGTACATGCAAGCAGTCAGTTGAGTATGGACTAACGTCCATATTCAATCAAAATATATTTTATTTTCATGGTAACTGAGCATGTTTGATGCTCTGAAATTGCCAGAAATTCACAACACTGAACATGGATTTAAGCAATCCTAGCAATTTCAGATGGATGTCCGAACAACTGTTTACATACCACAATCAGGATCTTCTGTGATGCCCATTTAATGGGGTGAGATTTAAGACTTCCTCTTTCTTTGTCCTTTCAAGTTGCGGAAGAAAAAGGGGACAGTGAAATTTTCTGAAATAACTTTACTGTGCATTATCTTATTGTTTGTTTACTTTAAAAGGTAGCAAATGTTGTCTACTGCTCTTTTTTTTCGTTTTCCAGATGACAGCATGGATTGTGTAGATAACGAGAGAAGACCTCATTTTCCTCAGTTCTCCTATTCAGCCAGTGGAACCGCTTAATGTTTTGCAATGTTTTCCCATTCAGAAACAAAACAGACTGCATTTTGGGGACCTTACTTCAATGGACACTAGAGAACTTTCTATATTATCTGAATTACAAACTGTGTTTGTATTACGATTTAGATGAATTTGTAGGAAGCCTCACAGATTCTGTATTTAAAACAATTCTTTGATGCATTTTTGAGAAGGAAAACAAATCCATTCTTAAAGTATTATGTCAAGGCTTTTATGCTGAATGACCATAGGTTTTTAAGAATATACACCAAAACTGTTTACTTTAGAAATAATTAAGGTATTCAACATATCAGCAACTCTGACCAGAAAATCCCCTTATTTTATTTATTTCATACAGTTCATTATCTAAATATAGAATCTGCACTCTGAACAATTAGATTTATATAGGAAGATATAAGACTTTAGTAGCTAGTGCAATAATATAAGCAACAAAGTGAACAAACTCTGGAGGGTTTAAGGTTCAAACTCATTTTGGACAGCAGTGAAGTGTCATCCAACTCCAGAAAACCAACTATAGGAACAGCATTAATGGCCTCAGTGAGGTAAATCAAAAAGCAAAAGTTATTTTTGTTATAACATCTGCTACAAGACATTACATATCAAACTGAATCCAGTGGGATTGCCACGTCGTACAGATGAGTATTCCATTCTAGACAGTGCGTTTAATTATTCCATTTGTGTAGAGTTTAGGAATACTTCATAGGATTGGCTTCTCAGAACCTAGAAAACTCTTGATTTACCAATCTAATACGAAATGCAACAACGCAAAATCACCCACTTTCACCACTGTACAAAAATACCATACAGGTCTAAGTGAGAAATCATCATCATGAGCGAGTCAACCAGACAAAAGTACATTTTGGCACTGAAGTAATGACTTGTTGCCGCTTTTTTTTTTTTATTGAAAGATATATGAATATATATAAACACTTAATCATTTTTTGCATCATGCCAGATCGTTTCTTCTTTCTTGAGTGTGCATTAAAGGTATCAGCCAACAGTTCATGGTGCCTTCTCACTCTTGAAGATTCACTTTAACAGTGTTTCCCATGTATAAGAAAAAACTAGGTTGAAACTTCATATGTGTTTGAATAATAATGGTGTTCAAAAAGTGAATTTTTTTTTTTGTTTTTCATTTTTAATCTTAGTGGAAAATTCCCCATGCCCTATTTTTGTTGTATCATGTTTCTTTGTAATTTTCATAAAAGCAGTCTTATTCTGTCTCTGCTGCGAATGAATTTATTCCATTGTAGGTTGCGTTCTCTTAAATTGCTTTTTTTGTTTTTCATTCTCTTGACTGTATAAAAAATGATGACATGTACTGCAGTTAACTAGCATTTAATTTTTTTATTTGAAAAGGAGTATGTTATGAAAACCCTCACTTCCCCTTTCCATCAGAAACTGCTGTGTTTGCACAGAGAGCCCATCATCTTGACCTTTTTTTTTTTTTAACAACGTTCAACTCTAGTATTTTTACTCATGATATGAAAGTTTCCCTCCAAATACTTAAATAAAAATTGCTTTAACAAGTTAGGTTCTTATTTCTTGTGGTAGGAACCTTCTGAATTTGTAGAGATGCAACAACTGCTCTAGTTTCTCAAGTCTGATGTGCACATCGCTGAGGGATTTAGGCTTTTCTGCCCCTCCTCAGTTGTTTCATCTCTGTGCTGATCATTATGCAAAGATAATTTTGGAAAATGTTTGTTAAAAAAAATACACTCTGTGCCAGAAATAGTTTGTCTTGAGGTGAATGAGGACAGGCCTCATTTTGCTGTCCTCCTGATGCCAGTGCAATTTGTTACTGAGGCCCAAGTCTTCAAAGGTATTTCTATTCCAGTCACTGGGGCCAGTGTACAATATATAACACTGCGTTTCCTTTCTAGGGACTGATATTAATCGCTTCTAGGAGGTAGTTATACAAGGCTGGAATGTCCTTTTTCAAACAGGAATACAGAGAAAAATACAAGAACGTCCAAGAACAACTGCAGTACGCTTCAAACTAAGCACAGAAGTTGCAACTGTAGTAAGCCATTAAGCATCCGAAGCATTTTTTGGTTCAAGGAATAGCCTGTAATTCCCAGTAGAATGTACTGCACAGTTTATGCAAGGAGGGAAGGTGAAAGGAGGGATCTGTGGCGCTGGAGGATACCTTGCACTGATGCTGGACAGCCCATCCCCTTCTGCAAGTCTGATCTCCTAACTGCTCTCCTTCCTTTGCTTCCAAGCCTTCATCTGAGTTTGCAGCCAGCCTGGGGACGAGGTCCAAAGAACTCTTCTGCAAGTCTACAAGCCCCGACAAGTCCTGAACTAACACACTTCGTGCATCCAAATATAGGCAACACGAATGAGCAAAGGTTACCATCATCTGCCCCAGGAAAACCTGGTCTTCCAAACGCAGGAACAGACATGGATCGGGTTGTTCTGTTGAGGCTGATTATGTCTCAGAACAGTATTTTTCTGCCAGTTGTTGCTAATGGATTTTTGTTTTAATTCCCGTATATAAAATGGAACTTTAAAAAAAAAACCTGCCAAAAAAGTCTGGGAATCTTAGTATTGTTAGCAACAGTGAGCTGTGAGGGCCACCCCTGAATGCACAGTCTTCTGGATATTTTCTCTCATTTTGCCTGTGATTATTCAAAGCGCCTTGCCTGTTTGTGATTGAATGATTACCAGCATGACAGCTGTCTACCTGCAAACATAAAGGGTGCTCTTCAAATTTTCATTTAGCACAGAAAATGAAGAGTAACGTGTCCATCGCTGTTAGCATCCTGTTGTCTTTCCCTACCGATCACAAAAGTGTGTGACCTGAGTGCCATTCCCCTCGGATTGCTTTTGTACCATATATGCAGAGACTGTTTATCTTGCATGTTCATTTAGCTCTTTTATTTGAAAACCCCAAACTTTTCTGTCAGTACAGCCCAAACCTCCTCATTCTTCCTTCTGACATTGACCAATGTCATCTTGCTCTGGTGTTGTACGTTGCAGCAAGGATGGTGCATCCCAAGCGCAGAACACTGGTACTGTACGTATGTTACAGCCCAGGAGCTTGGTTGTAACCTCAGGTTGGAATAGAGAGAAAAAAAAAAAACCACCTTTGCAAGAGCAAGTAAGTAACATGCAGCTCTCTGTGCGCCACTGAGGCTGTCAGAAGACGAGGTCAGCTGAGCCCTGGGTGAAACAGAGATACGCTGCTGCTTCTGCTATTCGGGGTTAAGAGATGCTGGCAGAAGCCAGGTAATTCTGCAAATGCCAGTTTATATTCTCTTGTGTAACTGAAACATCCACTACAATCCCATTCGGATATGGCAGGCTCTTCTCCCTTTAAACTGGGTGAAGATCACTGTGGTTTACAGCATACCTAACTGCACAAACTATGACCTCTCACTCCCCACAACAAAATACTGCTTTTTCTTCATTTTTCTTTCTACACCATCACCCCTCCAGCAGGTAACCTCCGTGTGCTCTCCAGCTGCTGCATGGCTCTTGTGCAGGCCTCGTGTATCTTGGCTGCTATTTGAATTTGTTCCTGGTTTTCTACCTGAGAAACAAATTACGATAGTTTTTGGAGGCTTAAGGGTAGAAACTGATTGTTTGAATTTGGTGATCTTTGCTTGTACTGAGGGTGGATTTTCTTGTCTGCTACTTTGGATTGCTTAATGTGTATTTAAATGCGCAGCACAAGAGTACTGTATTCTTCATACTCTGAAGGGTTTGTGGTTTTTTTAAATCTTTGTCAGAGAAAATACCCTTTGCTTTTTAGAGGGGATATGCTAAGTCAGATTCTATCTCCAGTAGCAGGAGTTAGGATGGTGGTCCCAGATTAGAGGTCACAACCTATAGTGGGAATGCAAACTCCAAGACGATGGAGGTGCAGAAGAGAAGCCCACACATGTAAAGCGCCTGGGAGAGTTGCCTGGGTTGTCTGCCTGAGAACTTCGGGAAATTACAAGTTGGGAGGAAAGTTTGATTTGTTTCACTGTATCTAAAAGAAAGAACTTCAGAGGTAAAAACACATTTGAAGAAATGGGCGTATGTAAAAGGACCTTGTTTCTTCAGTGTTGCAAATGAGTGTGTTTGTCTTCCGCTTTTAGCTCAATTTTCTTAATAACAGGGAGGTTAATTGCCACTAGAAGTAAAACGAAAAGAACACGCAGTGCCTATAGCAAATGGGAGCTTATTATCCCCAATGCAGCTGAGTGTACAGACGTTTGGTAGCTCTGTCTAATGGAACATATGTTGCATTCTAATCAGGTGATGACTAGTTGCTCTGTGTCTGAAATCATTTTAAACAAAACCATTTTGTTACAGTAGTCCCTGCATGCCACTTTTTTCTCATTTTTTTTTAAATTTTAATTTTTGCAACTGCTGGTCACCATGCTGGTTTTGTGACCACAGTGAGTTCTTTCTTGAGGACCAGATCAAGGACTTTGTATGTGAAAACACGACTTCTCTGTGGTTATTCAGCGTGCTTGTACCGCGGTTCTCAGTTTCTCCTTCGCTGAAGCACTGCTTCACGTGGTGGTGTGCTTGTTCCTGCTCACTGCCTGTTTCTCTGGAGATGGACTTTGAACTTCTTCCTGTGTTAAATGTAACCCCAGCCTATGCTAAGATTCCATTTTTAAGAATTTTTCCACACTGTTCCTTCATGTCTTCTGTCATATTACCGTAACTGCTTGTATTTTGCATCTTCATCAGGTCTTTGAGTTTGTTTCAAGAAGATAATGACAACACATATGGTGTGAGTCTGTTTAATGATTTATGTATGTCCTGGATCTGAGCGCACATGTTCCAGTGAAGGAGGTTCTTCATGGGTTTTTTCCCTATCATCATCTCTGGTATGTATTTATACTTCCAGACTGACACAGCCTGTCTACTACATTCATACAATCTATGTGACGGCCCCAGCCTTGCTTTGAGATGTTTCCAGTAGCACAAATCCTGCATTTTTCTAATTTCCTTTTATGTCATTGGCCCTGGTCATCTCAAGTTCACTGCACTTACTGTTTTAAGCAAAGTATGTATCTTTGTTGAATTTGTACGTTTTTTACCGCATTACAGTTTTGTCAGTAGTTTTCTCAGGGATCTGAAGAGTACATTGTATTCTAGTATATTGTTACTTACTGAACTGGAGGTTGGCAGCACATTCCTCTAAAGCAGGAACACCAACTCTTGCCCTTGCATTGCTTGAGGCGGGTGCAGGCAGGCTGGATACTCTTGGTTTCCTCCTGGCGTGACTAGGAGAGAAAACCCTGCGCGATATTTACTCTTTCAGGTGAAGGCTGATGTCTGCTTTGCATTAGGATTTGCTAACAGGATCCTTTGGCTGTTTCGGAAAGGCTGCATCAACAGCATCACCACCAAGCAGTTCCATCTCTGCTTGGGTTTGGTGGTTGCAGCTTTTCCTTTCCATGGTGTCATGCCTAAAATAGATTCATTTAATGTTCTTTTCACCTGTCTTGACACAAGTCACTCAGAAATTGTTTCTAGCACAGGCCGGAGCTGCCAGCTCCCTTAAGGTGGCTCGCACCTGGAGCCGCGCAGCTGCACCCCGTGGATTTGCATATGCTTCCAGCTTGCTGGCTGCTGTTGAAAATGCCACTTCGACTTAGGTCTCTTGCCAGAACTGAATCCAGCAGCTCACCACATGTCAGCAGCCCCAGCACGGCCGAGGGCAAGGTCTGCGCTGCAGAGGCTCCTTACCCTGAAATTGGCTTTTTGTTTTTAATTCAGTGAAGTGCGGAGCTGATTTTAGAGAACAATTGCAACACCTTTTCCCACACACAGGCCTAGAGATGATACAGCATTTGAGCGATTTTCTTTTTAAATAGCTAATTAACTTTTCTAATGTATTTGATAAATTGCTCCACTGATTTTTAAAGGCTTTATGGATGTGCAAGAAAGATCAAAGCATAAGCCCTTTAATGAACTTTAATAATGAAAAATGGAGTGATACTATTCTTAACATGGTTGCAGCATATATTAAGCTTTCCTTATGATATGTTCTGCTGCTGCAATTGTTCCTTACTCCGATATTATTGGGGGAAATGAAACTAAATAGGAAGACAGGAATACCTGCTGACAGTCCAGTAATGAGTATAAAGTGACACTGAGTAAAAGCAAAGTGGAATGAACAAGGTCACTTGGTGCAACTGCAGACTGGGAAGTTGCAGAGGAAGCGAAGTATAAGAAAGCAGAACAAAATAAACTTATTTACACAGGTGAGGTTGTCATAAATTTAATGTGTAACTAAGATAAAGGAATTAAACTTAGCATCTCCCTTTACTTGACTGTAAAACTTGAAATCACATTACCTTTCCAGAGTTTTACTTCCTGTGCTTATTTGCTTAGCTGTTAAGGAAATGGAGATCAAAGGTGGCCGCTTGTTATTTAAAATGGATTTTTTTTTTTCATTCTAGTAAGCAGCTCACGGAGTTGTGATGAGGGTGATGCTTCCTGGGCTGCCCAGTGGTATTCCAGGTAACTTTGAGAAACTTGTCACACCTGTGCTTTGTCAGAGCTAGGAGAGGTATCCAAACAATATAGGAAAGCGCCAAGATTGACTGATGATGCAGTGTTGTCCAGGGTTCCTGTCTGCAAAACAGGCATGTCAACTTTCTTCTCAGATCACGGCTGGTAACTCAGTTTTTATTAGCAATATCTCTCGATAATGAAAAACACGGGCCCATGTTACAAGAAAGGAAAAGTCAAGGATACTTTTTAAACATGAAGAAAACCCTAGATATAAATACACCTATTTTTCTAACGGGTTCAGCTGAAATTTTCACAGTACCGAGATGCATGTGTGCACATGCCCGAGCAGCATATGATACGGGTACGCAGACTGGTGGAGGCCCCGAGCACTCGAGGGCTGCTGGAGAGGAAGGCTGTAGCAGCACAAAGAAGCTTCCAACTCCCCATCTGGAAAAATCCCCCACAGGAGCACAGGCAATGGCAATGCCATCTGTCTGTTTTCTGCAGAGCAGATCTCCTCTCCTGGGAGCAGAAAAAAAGCTGGCACATGGAGGTGGGCTTTCACTTCCCTGCTGCACGGAGGCTGGATGCAGATTGCTGGGTGTTACCTGTGGAGACCAGGCTGCTCTATTCTGTCCCCTCTCCCTTTTTTTAGTCAGTTTTATCTGAATTCCGGTTCTCTTCATTTTCCCTTTTTCCTTAGGAGGGCACCTTCCTCCTTCCCCTGTCTCTTCCCAGCAGACAAGAAACAATGGATTCCTTCCTCCTCTTCTCCCCTGCTTTCTCTCATTCTTTTTTATGCCGCATCAGCCTGTTCCTGATCTTCTGCAGTCCCTTCTACAGGGTGTGTTATACTTTAAATAATTATTTTTGTCTTGGCTTGTGTCCTGATGCTGGATGCTCCTTGGGTCACTGCGGAGACTTCAGAGACCCAATATACAGTAAAGCTCCCTTGTAAATGGTAAAAGGAAGCTGCAAGACCCTTTCCTTGGTCTCTCAGACAAGTGCAGACTTAATGAGCAAAAGGAGGTACAGTAGTTAAAGCCGATAGCCTAGTCCTTTTGCCCATCATCAGCATTATCTGATGTGGCAGACGGACTAGGAGAAAGCCCCCGCCACAGCCTGCAGCACGGGTCAGGACTGCGCCTGCTGCTGGTCCGGGTGTGGTGACTTTCCTAGAAGATACAAAATACTAAAGACAACCGAGTATTTGACTTTAGGGATGGATGTATTAGCTGTACTCTGTCAATGAAATCTGATTTTGGATACTACAGTTCCTTAATGTAGCAAAGCTGGGTCAGTTGAATTTTTAAAGTGATTTCCTATTCCTACTGACATTTTTAATATCAATTCTGCTGCAGAAGCACAACTAGAAATCACTAGGGTAAGAAGAGGAGGTAACTGCCCAGTGCCTTTTGTCACACACTCCTATTTCTTTAGAGTTAGAAGGGAGTCAGTTGCTTTAAAAAAAAAAAATCTGGTCATCCCTCACTGTCTGGCATCCATTTCTGTTCCAGGGCATCCCTAAATTTTCCAGCTGATAAATGCAAGAAACCTGGGGAAAGCAAAACAGAGCATTTCCCTGCCCTTTATCTAGCTTATCTTTTCATTGTGGTATGAACTATCAAATTTAACCTATCCAGAGTTCTCTATAGAGTTAAATCCCTGTCTTCACCAAAAGGGTTGTCAGGCACTGGAACAGGCTGCCCAGGGAAGTGGCTGAGTCACCATCCCTGGCAGTATTTAAAAGACGTGTAGATGTGGTGCTTAGGGACATGGTTTAGTGGTGGACTTGGCAGTGCTAGGTTAATGGTTGGACTTGATGATCTTAAAGGTATTTTCCAACCTAAACGATTCTATGATTCTAAGACATTAACTGAAAATTGCTGATGGAAGACATTTACATATTCTCTTTAGAACTCAAACTCCTTAAAATGTGGGAAATTAACATCAACCTTCTTCAGCATCCTCAAGTTCATTGCCTCAGTCTGCAGCCTGAGACCTATTTAATCCACTTTTCTAGCCGTGTGAAAGGCTTGCAGTCCAACTCAACAAAACTGGTTAAACTCTTGGAACAAGACTTAATCATGTCCTTTTCGACGCTACTTCTGCAGAACCTTAGGCTTTCCATCTCTGGCACCCATCCCTCATTATCCCCTGGGTACCCACTGATCTGATTCTCTAAGAGGAACTGAGGGGAAGTCCTGCCAGGCAGCCCTGTGGAAGTTGCCCAAGAAGTTTCAACACCCTATTCCTGAATGATACTGTCCCATCCTATAGTTACCCTGCTTGGCTCCAGCTAGTCTGCAGATGCAGCTTCAAAATAAAATCAAGACAATGTAACCTCCATATTGCTCCCTCCCCCCCTTATTTAGGCAGCTAAGTGAAATACAAACATATGGACTCCATAAATTCTTTTGTGAATGGCCTTGTGTTAAGCACTCAGCCAAAGCAATGGTTATCATTAAACAAATAATGACAACACTAGAGCATAACACATTATATGCAGGAGGAGATCCTCAGCTGTGTAGCTCAGTTTGCCCAATGACACCAGGCTGATTTACACCAGTCCTTTGGGCTTGGTGTCGGCGCAATCAGCTAACTGCTATAAAACCAACAAGGAATCCACACTATCCTCTTGCAAACCTTAAAGAAGTGCTCTTGCAGCTTGCTAAACTCTGAATGAAATGATGTTTTGTAGTGTTTGCAGAAGAACAGTACATGATAGCAAATCTTTCAATAAACATACAGCATAATCAAGAATGTATCCACAGCTAAGCAAACCAGACTAAAACAACTGAAATAAAATACTGCTGGAGACAGGTTTAAATATAGACTGACTCAAAAGCATGTGAAGAGCAGTTCCACTGCTGGGGCAAACTGTCTCTCAGTAATATGAAATGCCACAGGGAATGTGTCAGAATAGTTTGCTGTAACAAACACACACCCTCCAGCCTACTGAATTTTTTTGGTAATTAATGGTAAATTCTTATGTGCAATCTAGGTATTCCCAAAGCTTTCTGAACAGTAATAAAACTTCAGAGCACATTGCATTAAAATAAGTATCAAAATAATGATCTTAAATTTATGTCACACCTTCCAAGGAGCTCAGTTCATAGCACTTTTGCTTGTGTGGCATCTGACCAGATTGTCAAAACCCATTCTTACAGGGTGCTGCAGGGTACTATAACTTAAGTGATTCATGCATGCAGCTGTTGGAACTGCTTGTTGGGTTGTGAAAAAGCTCACGGTGCCAAGTGCTGATCTAAGAGAACTCAGATCTCCATCAGCCGCCTTGGCTCTGAGTAGTTACTGAACAACAGATGGTAGCATGAGTTAAGCAAACTAAGAAAAATTCTGAGTGGAGGAATAAAGTTAAAAGCCTCCCAAGAACTGAAATTCTCGAGAAAACAGAGAGAACAACTGTTGAGGTTTGAACTAGTTTTCATGTCCAAAAGTGATATATGCCACTAAACTTTAAAGGGTAGTCTCATTTCTGACAGTATTTCTGAGGCACTCATCATTATGGAAGTTTTCAGTTAACTTGGGCAGAAGAGACCACATGTGAAATTACTATTACAAACATTTCAGATACAGCTCAAAGCCACAACTCGTGCGTATTAAGCTATACTTGCACTGTAAAACACAACCAAAGACAATACCTGGCAATAAGGGAAACATGAAAGAACCCCAAATCACGTCATTTTGCAGTAGATTACAAGCACCAGCAATGACGGGACAGCATCATGAGCTTCGACGATCTCTTCAGCAGAGTAAGGACAGCACTACTCTTCCACAAATGGAAAACTTATTGGTGTTAAGGTGAAGAGAAGCGCACAAGCTCTGTAGCATCAGCACAGAAGGGACAAAGTCAGTACAAGATGTAAGAAAAAAGATTACAGCAATGATCCTAAACACAAATGCATGGATATACAAAAGTGCATGGAGGAACCAAAGAGTGGAAGACTTGTACCAGTGAAGAGGGAAAGTCCCTCTAACTTGGTTTACAGTAACTTCTAGTTCTTGGTCTCGCTAAGACAGTGTACTCCAGTATAGGATAGGTGAGGAACAAAAGATATTTTCAGGACTTGTAGATGCTTGTGTTCAACAGTGCTGACACAAACTCACATGAATGAAGCAGTTTTCTATAGAACTTCTTTACTCCATGCAATGGCTGAATAAGAAAGCTCTCGCATTCATGTGAAAATCTGACCTGTCTAAATACACAGGTATCTCAAACCAGCTCTGTAAGTAGCAATATATGTGACTACACCCAACTGAGACCAAGTTCTCTCATTTTCAGAGAAGTGAGGACTTCCAGAACAACCTGGAGTTAGACCACTCAGCACAAGATGAAACAAGCTATGAAGGAAGTATTTGAGCTGGCTTTCTTTTAACATCTAAGTGGGGAGACCGTGAAAATTTACACATTGACTATATATTTTCACAGCTTTACATTTTACTATACTTTAATTCCTTATACTGTTCATCCAAACTGACTACAGTCTCAGGTTTCTAAGTTTGTTTTTACTAGGTTTAAAAATGTTTTAAAATCTAGTTTGGAGCAGTAAATAATCTTGCTATCATGGAAAGAGAAATCAGAACAATCAGATTACTCATTTAGTGAGATATTACTCAGTGCAAGAAAGCGTGGGAGAATCAAGCTCCCAAAATGAAACTTGCTGGGACTGAGATACATAAAAGTGCATTAATTTTTGTATGTAAGCTACTTGGTTGAAAATTTAATTATTTCTTTAGGCTCAGGAATCTATATTCTGCGAAGTGCTGCACTCTACAGCACAGCCCACCAAAACACTTAAGGATATGAGTAAGTTTCATCATATCAGTAGTTCTAGCAGAGTAAACAGGATGTAAGAGTGGACATATTCAGACCACATATCCTTTTACCAGTTCCTCATTTCTGACAGCTAGCAGTAATCAATGCTTAGGAGAAGAGAAGAACAACACAGCAGGTCTAAGAGTGCTGAAGAGTTTCAATAGTACTATAAATTCCTTATTCAAAAGCACCATACATGAATACACAGCCTTGCAATCCCAAGAAAAATCATAAAATACTTGTGCTTTTGATAGACTCTGAAGGCCACAGACATGCCCCATCTGTGACCTGGAAGTCACCAGCTTCCTGTCCCTTCGTGTTGGCTCTCTGCACTGTAGGGTCTTCAGGACAACTAAAGCCTCCGCGTGCGACAGGAACACCTCCGGATCTCGCGCACAAGGGGAACCGTGCTGCCTCTGCCCTTGCTAATGCAGCCCAGCACAGCTTGCCTTTACCACGGCAAGGACGCACCGACTCGGGCGCAGCCCGCCCCCCAGGACCTTCGCTGCAAAGCTGTTTCCTAGTCAGTCAGCACCCAGCCCGGGCTGTGGATTGCGTGACTGTCCCCAGGCAGGACTTTGCACTTACTTACCCTCAGGGAACGCAGGAGGCCCCTGCCAGCCCACTTCTATGGCTTGCTGAGGCTCCTGTGCTGCTGCCCTTCAGGTACTGACCACTGCCGCCAGCCCAGCATCATCCAGGGACTGGCTAAGGGTCTGCTCTGTCCCATCATCCAGGTCGTTAGCAAAGGCATCCAATAGCACCAGTTCCAGTAAAAACCCCCCAGCAATGCTACTAGTAATCTGCTGCTGGTTGGGTTTGCCCTGCCGGTCACAGCCCTTCATGTCTGACAGCCCAGCAAAGCTTCTACCCACCTTACGGTTCACCTGTCCACACCACACCTCTCCAGTAGAGCTTCTACAACAGTGTTTTCAGGGGCTGTGTTGAAAGCCTTGCTAATGTAAAGGTGAATGACATCCATTTCTCTCCTCTCATCCGGTGCTGCTCATCTCATCAGAAAAGGCAGTTAGCTTGGTCAGACATAATTTGCCCTTCATAAATCTGTGTTGACTGTTCCCAATTATGTTCCTGCCCTTCATGTGCCTGGATGCAGTGCTGGACACAGCTTTTGCAGGCTGAGGTCAGACTGACCAGCCTGTAATTCCTCAAACTGTTCTCTGCAAAGAATGGCATAACCCTCACTTTTTCTCAATCATCAGGACCATCCCCCAGTTGCCACTGCCATTGAAAGGTGATGGACAGCAGCCTTCTAGTGATGTTAGCCTGCTCGCTCAGCACCCTCCGGTACATTTCAAAGTCCAGCTTTACAGCCCTACTATCGGCATAGTAATCACTATACTCTTTCACATCTTTATGAGAAGCAACTTGTGTGTGATATGTTAATTTAATGCAACAACACGTGGAAAGTGGGTGTTTTGGGGGTTTTTGTTGATTTTGTTTTTTTTTAAAAAAAAAAAGAAGAGTGATATAACTTGACTTACATATTGTCTGGCATATAAATACCATTGCTTATGATACCGATACCTTAAAATTCAAAGAAAAAATAATGTGACCAGTTTATGCTTATGCATATGATTTACATTTTGCTTTTGTCTTTGTAGACAGCAAAATAGTCCACTTTGCTTTTCAGGCTATATTTTATGAATGGTACAAAGTACTTTGGATAAAAAATTCTGTTTTGGAAATGTTTGGTTTGGACCTACAGATTTATGAGGGGGATATTTTAAAACAAACCTCCCCCTAAAACTAACAGTCCATTTGTAACAGCATCAATCAAGCTGTGAGGACTTGAGAAAAAACTAAGAACTTGGGTAACAATCTACACAAAACTGACGTAGTGATGCCACCCTGTGGCTACACCATGAAACTTCTACTGAAAAGGTAGGATGAATGGTTATGTTTTATGTTAAGTCTCCAAGCAGATTAAAGGGGACTTCTGCACAAGGAGTGCAGAACTGCTGGCAGTTTTCCGAACTTCGGGGCAAGTTTAAGAACATATGTATGTAGAACAGATCAAGATAGTACCTGGTGATTCTATGTTGATTTTGACATTGCTGTGCAGGTTATCAAGCAGACATCTGGCCCCACTACCTACAACTGTGTTTGTCAGGAAAAGAAGAAACAGAAAAACATCCATATCTTACAGAGTAAGTGACAACAGAACAAATGAGAAGGGGATCATGATTTCAACTATTACATTTGAGCAAAACAATGTAAGAAAATACAATTAAATAAATCCTAAACTTCAAAGTAAATCCTACAACCACAAAATGTTTACGCAATAATAACCTCTGCAAGAGATAAGTAATATAACGTCTATCACTAGGTTTTAATGGAAATCACAACCACAAGAACTAAAAACTTGTAAAAGTATAAGCTATAATCATTTGATTCCAGCTGGGGCTTTTCCTAAAGGAAAATACAAAATAACAAAAGCCCAGACAACACACCACTAGCAAGTATCATTAAAACTTGTATTACAGTGGTAGCAGTTCAAAATGCAATCGATTATAAAAAGTATTTCTAAAGATACTGAAATACCATAAAATACAGCTGCATCTACTTATCAACTGCCCAGAAAAAAGGGGGGAAAAAAATTTTTAAAAAAGGCTATGAATTGGCTACAAGTCAGGGTCCAAATGGGTAGGACACTAAAGCGGAAGGAGGGGAAGCAGCTTAGGTGCTGGCTGTATGAAACAAAAGACATACTAATCACACCATGGCACTGGGTGGATTTGTGTCCTGAGCTAAGATTTTGTTGGTTGGTTGGTTGTCTGGGTCATCTGTGGAATGGCTCACTTTTCTCTTGGAAAGCAAACAGGCTTCTGACCTGATCTGCAAAACATATAGGAATTACTTGCTGTGCACACAGGACTGAGGTTGTTTGTGTAACCACCAAATCTGATCTACCCACCAAGGACACACCACTACTATGAGGGATGCACGTAATGGATAAATGCTATCGAAGGAGATAACTCAAGTGTACTTGATCTTTTTACTGAAGTTGTTCATAATACTGTGTGGTTTTGTTCTAATGCAGACTGTAGATACTGGAGACTACTGAAGTCATTTACCACCTTAGCTTGTCCTTAAAGGAATATCTGGTATCTCTGAAACCATACAGTTCTAGTATTTACTCACATATTGGGCTTAAAAGAAATTGTTTTATCCTGATCAGATCAGTTGACTTCCTTTTAGACATAGAACTGTGCTCTTTGAGACTTATTTCACCAGTAATGATACACAGGCCTCAGAAGTTGTTTCTCATCCACCTGTAAAATCATTACTGCAGGATATTTTCACCCATCAATATGCTGGCTCCTCAGAGGATCTCCTGCACTCTGAACATCAGGCAAACTTTGACACTTTGCACTGAACAGGAGGGGAAGAACATACGATCATAACAAAGCACAGTATAAAAACCAACTCCCTGCTCAATTAATAAACCAGACAATTTCTCTTGCTCTCCTATGCAGTTCTAGGAGTACCTCTATGACCAGTGGTGACAGACAAGGCCTTGTGAATAGGAGTTAATTAGACAGAAAAATATTTAGCCCTCTCACCCGAAGAGTCTTCCCTTCCCATAGGTTTTTTTCTGTAGGCAATTGTCCTGGCTTCAGCTGGGACAGAGTTAATATTTTTCTTCCTAGTAGCTGGTATAGTGCTGCATTTTGGGTTTAGGATGAGTATAATGTTGATAACACATGGATCTTTTTAGTTGCTGCTGAGCAGCATTTACACTAAGTCAAGGACTTTCCAGCTTCTCATACTGCCCTGCCAGCGAGGAGGCTGGGGGTGCACAAGAAGCTGGGAGGAGACACAGCTGGGACTGCTGACCCAAACTGGCCAAAGAGATATTCCACACCATATGACGTCATGCTGAACATATAAGCTGGGAGGAGTTGGCTGGGGAGCGGCAGCCGCTGCTCAGGGATGGGCTGGGCATCGGTCAGCGGGTGGTGAGCAATTGCATTGTGCATCATTTGTTTTGTATATTCTTTTATCATTATTATTTTCCCTTCCTTTTCCCTATCCTATTAAACTGTCTTTATCTTAAACCCACGAGTTCTACATTTTTTCCAATTTTCTCCCCCATCCCACTGGGGGGGGAGTGAGAGAATGGCCACGTGATGTTTAGCTGCCTGCCAGGTTAAACCACAACAGCAATATAAAGATTTAAAAACAGTCCCCAGTCCAACCTCCCATTGTTCATCTAAGAACTGCAGGACTAGAGCAGGAACTTTCCTTAGTAATATGAGTTTTTTGGGAGATACAAGCACATGAGAAGCAGTTTTTCACACCTTCTGAAGTCAGAGAAGCAAATGAGCTGGTAACCACTAAAAAACATTTCTTCCGTGTATGATGCACCACTCCTATGCAAGAGTTGACCACACTGTTCTGTGCTCCTCCTGCCCTGCTCCTCCCAGCCTCTAACCTTTCTCTTGCTGCCCTCCTGCTTTTTTCTTCTCCCAGCTCTTCACTCTGCATCAGGTATCTGTCCTAATGAACAACCACCTTTCAAGGGGCAGGCCAGAGGATAACAAATCAGAACTCTAAGCCATGAAATCCATGTCATTGTTTACAGAGGACAGCTTTCTATGAAATAGAGCAGTCACTAAATGAGCCAAAAAACCATATCTATCAACTACTTTGAGACACAAATCATTTGTGAACAACATGTCTCATCTCTCCAGGAGCCTAGAAGCAAACCAGTATTTTCAGTCTCACCCTCAGGAGAGAATGAGAAAAAGCAGACACATACTTAAAGGTTTCAGTTTGAAAAATACGCTTGACTGAAAAACATTTTTGTTCACCGCTTAGAGCTTCAAAGGAAACAAAGCCAAGTTTTAAAATTCTTTCCTAAAACTAACATCTAAATGCAGTAACCCACAGATTCTTCCCATTCATAAAACCCAGCTTTGTGTTTTAAGATGATTACCATGGGAACAACATTTTTATCTGACCTATGATACCTGACAGCTGGGAACTCCACCAGAGATCTGCCATCATCCTGGCTTAATCTATTATCACTTTGAAAAGATAGATAATACTGTGGAATTACTGCACACTGACTAATACTTTTACCACTAGCACACCTGAGCGACTTAGACTTTCTTTCTGTTTGTTTTAAGGGTAGGGACAAGATACATTTTACAGTTGCTCGAAATCAAGACTGGAGTAAGAACTAGCAAACTCTCCCATTTTAACTGGCTACAAAGCACGCAGAACACGGAAACAAATGAGCGTCATCAGCCAGACTATGCTAGCACACAGATGGTTGACCTAGTAGTGAAGTAACCCCACCAGGATACCCAAAAGGGCACAAATGCTTTTAAAGTGCCTCTGCATAGTTATACAAGGTATTACACTGGGGCTAGAAAGAACATCACCCTGCGCCTCATTGTGCCGATATATCCAAAGCCACGCAATGTGCAGCTATGAAGTACTGCTATTCAGCAATAGCTGTCACCCCACCCTTTGCTGCAGGATTTACTGTTCTGTTTGGTTAGCTGCAGTATTCTGAAACAGAAAAATACCCAGTATGCTTTCGACATGTCAAATAAAGACGTTCCCACAAGAGAGGAACAGGTCTCTCAACTAAGCTAGCATTGCAAGGGCCTTTCAATTTCTTCAAACAGAAATGGCTAGAGTGGAGAGGAAGAGGTAAGAAAATGTTACTCCATGCAAAACATACTAATCACAGTTGGGAAGACTGGGAAGCATGAGCGGTAGACTTGGCTTTGGGACTTCAGGGCAAATAATTTGGGAAACAGAGCATTAGCAATGAGTGCCATGAGAGTTGTTTTCTCTCTGAAATCTGTTCATTTTTTCTACAGTCTGAAATCAGCCACTTAACTAATCATTTTCCTGAGGTAAACATCACTGTAGTTTTATCTTACAGGTGGCTGGTTTGCAAGATGAAAAGTCTGGTCTTTTTTTAATGTTTAAAAACATAGCAAAAATAGTAGAAGAAAGTTACTTTGAGGGGCTTTCCAGTAGTGATAGTAGTCTCACTCCTACAGCACAAACAATACTAAGCAAACTGGTCTCTGCAGTGACATGAAAGGAAAGAGAAATAAGCTAGTTAGCAGAGATGCACACTTGAGCGCTGACCATTTTTCAGATCACTTCATGAGCTATTTTTGAGTGGGTATGCAGGACAACATGAAGTTTACAGTATAGATAATCAACTTATACAAATAAGCTGCTTTCCAAGAAAGAGACCTTGCAAGGAGGGCACAGGAAAATTAGTCTTTGACACTTAACTATTGAGAAAAGCTTTTTTGCTCAAAGCCTGGTGTACCATTGTTCTATCACAGTTATCATGGAAATAACAATTAAAACCATTCCAGCTGTCAGTAATCATAAGATGTTTGTGACCATTTATAAAAAAAAAATTAACCAGAAATCAGCAAATTTTCTATGTGGAAAAGCCTTCAGGCCTGGCTGACTTTCCTAGTTAGCTCACAAACAAAAGGTTGTGCATCTAGAATAGATTTACACTCACCTGAAAGCACACAAGGAGCTATTCAGATCTATTCTGATCCCACAGAGGGTGCCCTGACATGTGCAACAAGTGGAGAGACACTGAATGGATATTCTGAATTTTATATCACATAAGGAACACCAGGTAAGAGCACAAAGTGGCTCCTTCCAGATAGGCATATCACAACTAGAGACAAAGCAGAAAGTTGACTCAAAATAATCTAGAAATCATCAAAATATAAAAGTTTATTAAGCTACAATATTAAAAAGTATAATATAAAGATATAAAACATAAAAATTCCATAATTAATTCACATGCTAAAAGGATTAATTGACCAGCCGTAAGGAGGAGACTTCATGAAATTTACAGACATCTTAGCCATAAAGGCTATTTCATCAAGTTTCAGACTTGAAATATTGAACAACCATTGCAGAGAACTTGCTCTCCCACATCACCATAACTAGGGAGAAAAAAAAAAAAGAAAACCAAAAGAAACAAGTCAGCATGTCTACTGTTTATGGAACGTAACAAAAAATACCGTCCTATTCCATTATCAACTATAACCACAGGACTCCCACACAACACTCTCAATATTTCTTTATATTGTAGAACTGTTAGCAATGACAGCAAAAACTTAAGATTACTCCTTGAGAGTGCATTCATTCACCATTGGCCAGCATACTATATTGCTGGTGGGAAAGCAAGGGGAATTGTTGCCTCTTAGAACATTTAAATACGATGTTAAACTTGACTTGCACTAAGACTGATTAGACTTCTTCACACAAGCATTTTATTTTCCATGTTTCAGACAGTATTACTGCTGCTAAAGCAACATGAGAAGAATTCAAGTCCTTTACATGGATGAGCTAGGTATCTTGTTGGGTCTTCATATGCTAGAGCCAATTTTCAGGGCATATAACTAAAATAAGCTTAAAAATGCAAAAGGCACTTACTCAATAGTGGAGCACAAAGAACAGGTAACTGCATTACAGCAGCTGCAGAGCCTGCTGCAGTCCTGGCAGACAAACTGGTTGCACTGAGTACACGCTTCCTTGACATCAGCAGTTCTTACACACGATGAACAGGCTTTGGAAACTCCCACGGGTGGAACTGCTTGGAAAAGATGCAATTAAGAACAGATGTACTTTACAGCAAAACAGAGAAAGCACCTGGAAGTTCTAAAAACTGCAGTGTGGTATCTCCACTCAGCATTACAGCTACAGGTGGCAGCACTTGGCAGAACACACTTGCAGGCACCAGCACAGGGTCCACTGCTTATAGCTTTGTTGGTTCTTTTTCTGCTCGATGGCAAGACCACTAAAAAATTCTCAAGCAGACCATACACGCAACAGTTTCTAAATCCGTCAGCGAAGCTCAAATCTAACACTCCCCTTAAAAAAAAAAGAAAATAAGAACTACAGAGGGACACCCCCCCAACGTGTGCCGGGAGGCCGGGGGGGCAGAAAGCAGCGCCCGCAGCCTGGCTCACGCAACAGCGCCGGACCCCTGCCCGCGGCGGGGCCACTCACCCTCCTCCGTGGCGGCGGGGCGCCGCAGCAGTTTCCCGTCGTGGCCGATGAGCAGCTGCCCGCTCCAGCGGCGCCCCGCGCTGCCGTCCTGGGCCTCCCCGCCCGGCTCCGGCGAGCGGGTGACCGCGCAGGTAGCGGCGGGGCTGGCGGGCCAGGCGCCCTCCATGTACGCCTGGGCGCCCCTGAAGAGCAGCCGCCGGGTCCTCTCTGCCGGCGGGAGAGGAGAGGAGAGTTAGGGGCAGCTCCCCCCCTCACCCCGCAGGCCCGCTGGAAGGCAGAGGCGGCTGGAGAGGCCTGCAGGCCAAGCCAGGCCAGGCCGACGGCTCCGGCGCTTCCCCCCCTCCACCCCCGCCTCACCGAAGACCTCCCGGCGGTACTCCTCGCCCCGCACGCCGCGGCTCAGCTCCCGCAGCCCCACGCGGGTTTTCAGCTGGAGCGGAGCAGCCTCCCCGAAGGGGCAGGAGCGCTTCGGCATGGCGGGCCCGGCCAGGGCAGGCCAGGCCCCGCCTCCAACGGACCCCTCTCCCCGCGCCGTCACCGCCGCGCCTGGCCAATGGCGGGCGGCAGCGGGAAGCGCGAGCGGCCGGGCGGGGCGGGCGGGCGGCGGCGTCGCTGTCGCCTCAGGCCCGGCCGCGGCCAAACCTCCCCTGCCCAGCCTGAGGTATTTCGGAGCCGGGGGCCTCTCGGTTCTCTTCGCAGGGAACCGATCGCCTCATCTGCAGGAAAATTTCGCTTTCCGCCGCGTCCCGAGGGCCCGCTGCCGCCCGCCGGCGCTGCCTGCGGCGCCCGGCCGGCCCTGCCGCTCCGCCCGCCGCCGCTCCTCACGCGTCTCGGCGGCTGGAAGTCGTGTCCGCCCTGCGCCTGGTCCTTGGTGTAAAGAACCTGGCAGGACAAAGCAGAACAACGTTTTGAAATTCGGGTTTGTCAATAAACCCTCTTTCCCCGTTAGCGTTTTCGGGCTCGTCTTCCTTTCTGATGGTCCTGCGGGTTACGTTTGTGTTCAGGCTCAGGTCGTTCTTCCTAAAACTTAAACTGCCTGCCAGAGTTTTAGCTGTCTAAATGCTGCAGAACCAATAAAAATGTGCACAAGTGCAGGAATTCACTTTTTTTTTAAAACCAGCAAGGAGGCTGGAGAACCTCTCTCTGGCCAAGGGTGCTCCTCAGCACCTGCTAGCAGCAAGAGCGGATTCGTCACTCATGCGCTCAGTGGGGTTTCAGGGACTGATCCTTGGTTTCGGTTAAATCACGGAGCTCCCTGAGACTTTCTGCTGTCATTGTGTGACAGGGAATTACTACAATTAATTTCCTGGTCATATGTAAACTGTCAATAGTGGTCTCGGTACGGTTTCATGGATTAAAAGCATCATGTTCAATTCCAAGTAGCACTCAGTCTGGTTACTGTGTATATTTTGAAAATACATTGTTTTCCTCAGGGCAAACAAGGCCTTTAGAACTGGTGTTGATGTTCCTGGTGCAATGTTTTGTGTTATTTGAAGAACACAGTCAGTCACGACAGTTGTATTTCTTGCAGAGGGGTTTCTGAATTCAAACCTTCACCTGTATGTGTGCTAGGATGCCGCACAAAATCACGACCATGTATAGGAGTAATTTTTCCCTCAATGAACACCACAACCATGCTTCCACTGGCTGCTGAACTGCTACTAGTTTGCAGGTACAACCACACTGATTTCATACAGGTTAATGTGATTTATTTTTTTTTCTGCAGAGCTGATCAGCCCAGCCTCGTGGTCTGTGCAGTGGAAGCTACGGTTGTAATGCACAGTAATTCACAAAAATCCCTTCTAAGCTGCGAAGTCTGACTCCTGACACGCTTTCTTTAGCTGTGAAGATTTCTGCTTCGGCTTTTTCTGTGTGTACTTGCAAATGCATGCTTAAAGATGTACAGCAGACGATTTTCCACTGCACACAGAAAACTCATGGTCTTTTCTTTCTCTCTAAGGAAATTTCTTTGTAAATATTCATTAGATATACACTCTGACGTCCCTGAAGCTCTCTGGGGAATGTGGAGCCCTGTCAGGATAGAGGGCAGCAGATCACACAGGTTTCATTAAGACGGCACAGGGTAAGCGTGGATGGAACTCGACCGCCTGAGAACTGGATGAAACACAAAGAAAAGAAGTTAGAAGTGCTGTTCTGCTTGTGAAGGAGTGCTCTGAAATGCTGATCTCAGAATAGGAAGTAGATTTGAAAGTGAGCAGCGCGTGCTGCAGCAGTGCTGCTGGTGCTGTCACTAAAGCGTAAATTTAAGGGCACTTTCCCTGAGGGCTGATTACATTTGACACATGCCACGGCCACCCCACTGCAGCGCAGATGTAGAAATCTTCTGTTGCAGCTATCTGAGCCAGCCTCAGGTGGTGACATCTCTTAATTGCTTTGCGAGCCTCAACCTTAACAACATCTGTTACCTGTTACTTATTTCCTATTTGTAAGCTACAAAGGCAAAATAATTCTGTTTGGTCTGTATCAACGCACCTTAGCATCCTACAGGGAGGGAATTGGTTCATCTGCCAGTCTGTTGACGTGTTTGCCAGTATAATGATACTGAGTGTTTTATTAGTTTTGTAGCAGTAAGCCTTGAGGAAGATCCACTGGTGATTTGGAAGTAGAAGAAAGGCTGAGATCTGATCTGGCAAAGCTTGCTGGCACTGAGCATTCACGAAATTAGTGCTGACGATTTCCCGGGTTAGGTAATGAGATTGTGTGTTACGTTACCCAGCTTCTGAATATGAAAAAGCAACCCAGACAAATCCCAGACCGCTAATGGTAATTGTGAAATACGATGATTTTGGTTTATCCTTGAAAATGTGTTTGTGAAAGAAAGCAGAGAATAAAAAGATAGCCTTTTCTTGCTACTTTGCTTCTCCCATGCCTGTGTGAATATTACAGATAAATTGCCTGGTTGATAGCTTTGTCACTTACAGAACAAAGAAAAATTGCATTTCATTTTTTTTCCAATAATTTCCAGTAGGCAAACTTAAAGAGCAAAATGGACTGGGCTATGCTCGCTAAGTCTGTCTCTCCTAATATTCTATTTCTGCCAGTGCTTTGAGAAAGTCAGGGCAGATGCAGAAGGACCCTGGTCATAGTTCACCTTCATTGCTTTTCTGAGCTGAAATTTCCAGCTGGATCTTAATGTTTAATAGTTGTCAGTAAGCCCACTCTCCATTAATTTGTCCAGTCCTCTTCTCAAAACTGGTAACATTTAATTTCTTATTTTGTCTAGCAAGGTCTACAACTTAGCAAGATATTATTTTTAAAAAAATGCTTCATCAGG
Organism: Phoenicopterus ruber ruber; assembly: GCA_009819775.1. Taxonomy (NCBI): domain Eukaryota; kingdom Metazoa; phylum Chordata; class Aves; order Phoenicopteriformes; family Phoenicopteridae; genus Phoenicopterus; species Phoenicopterus ruber. Next base: position 10,794,014 of record CM020219.1, read on the forward strand.
TTTGTTTCCAGTTTGCCACCTGTTAATTTCCTTAGGAATCTCCTATGTCTGGTTTTATAGAAAATAACGAATAACTATTCCCTATTGACTCTGCATAACATCCATGACTATAAAGATGTCTGCCATGTCATCCTCCCTCATCTTTTATTCAAGCCAAAATATTTTGTCCCATGGAAGCACTGCTTTGTGTCGCGATCCACATCACCTGTGCCGCACCCCAGAGCACAGCACAGGAAGCCTCGAAGGTGCACCGTTGCTCTGGAAAGGGATTGGGCTGCTTGGGAAGAAGGGAGGGAGCCCCGGGTGCCCCGAGAGCACCTCTGCTCTGGGCAGCAGGGGACTAGGTGGCCGAGTGCCCCTGGCACTCCTAAGCCGCAGGGTACAGGCAGCCCCGGGTAGAGGCGTTAGAGCCTCGCGTAGTCTCTCACGTCCTTCCTGAAGCCGGGCGGCCAGCGCACCAGCTGCGGGCATGCTGTGTATCCGGACAGCATAAATCTAAAGAAGTTTTCTTCTTGGTCCCTTCCCCAATAATTCCTGACATCTGATTTGTCATTTTGGTTACTACTGAAGTACCAAACTGGTGCTTTCGGGGAACCATTCATAAATGGCTCCCAGCATCATTCCCCTGAGCGCTAATGACTTCATCCAGAACCCATCGCTCTATGTGTATAACTGAGGTTATTCCCCACCCCCGTGAGTTACTGCGTACTTACTGACACTGCCAATTTTTATTGCCTGTTTGGCACAGTGAGAGCCTAGAAAATACACAGCTGTAGCTCTTCCCAACTGGCCTTTAGATCTGACTTTTAACAGTAACACAGCAAACACTGGTACCTCACTGCTCATCCCCCTTCCTCAGAGCACTTATAAATATATTGGATTGCCAGAACCTTCCTCGGGTTTACTGATACACAGTCCTCAGGATCACACAGATCCCGTTGTAAAAATTGGCATAAAGTTCCTTTCGCACTGAGAACAATTTAATTAAATATATCACATTGACCTGAACTACAAATAGACTTTGCCTACAAAATGTGTAGATTTAAAATACTCCAGTAAGCAATGATGTTTTTAAGATGTTTGTTTCTGAGCCATCTGATCCATCTGTAAGACAGTCATGATAAATGTTTGCCTGTCAGCCAATGCTTCCAACTACTCCAAAATATAATTAGAAATAAACAGGTAGACAGAAATAAAAATCACAGATATTGCAAATTGAGATTGGATGTTTACTTAAAATGAAAAGAACTTACAAAGTTGGAAAAGAGTAAATTGAGGAAAATTCTGCCTTCTGTTCTACACAGGGTCAGGCAAAAGATCCACGATTTGGCTTTGTGAATCTAATTATTCATCAGTCTTACTTTTTCCTGTCTACGTCTTGTTTCGCAAGCAACCTTTATCATTTACTGTAACAAATGTTCCATTTTAGGCACAGGTGGCAGATAAATAGCAATCCAGGAGATTATATGAGCTTTTAAACTGTTCCAAATGCCTAATAGTAGGTTCCCATAAGCATTAGGGGACCTTAAAAATAAATTATCCTTCTCTTTAAAATCAGGAGTTTCCTTAACGATTCCTCTCAGTTTGTACTGATATAAAAAGAGTCTGTTTTGGCCAACTCACTGGTTCTTTTATAGTGTCTTAATGTAAAACGTTGAAAGCAATATTCTGGAAATTCTTTTAAGTGGACCATATATCACAGTAGCTGATGTAGCTGGCCGTGCGCCAGCACGCAGCCTGCGTTAAGTCGGCTGGAGTATCGGGATGCACACACATCCTCCGTGAGGACTGAAGTGAAGCACCGCGCCCCATGCACTCCGTCCCACTGTACTCTTCTTTCCGTGCTCTGCAATATGGACGCGAAGATAAAAAAACCTTCTTGAATAAACCTGTTTTTACTAGAATAGCCCGGGGCCGTTTCCCTTCTTCTGTACCCTTTTCTTTTCGTATCGTATTGTAGCATGTCAGCGTTAACAGACAACATGTTTACGACTCAGATCAAAGGACTACACACAGTTCAGACGTTCTCTGTTCGCAAGTGCATGTCATTTTACTATGACTCGTTAGCAAGAGTTCGTGTCCTCATCTTGATGAGTTGCGTCGCGCATCAAAAGACGTTTGATAAGCCAGTGATGTGCAGGATTAAGGGCTGGCTCTTGAAGTATGCTGCTGTTAAGCCAAGGTTCTGCCATCTTGGCACGGCAGCCAGTACTCGCTCTCAAATTAGCATGGCGTGGTTGAATTTCATAGCATGTTACTGTTCTGCCAGGTACGAGGCAGACCCGTTCTGCTCAGTAGATCAAAACACTGAAGGTCCCACTTACACTAGAGGGCACTCTCAAGGCTACAAACGGTTACTGCAGCTGCAAAGGTGTTACTGTTCTGCTGACAGCAAAGCGGGGGGTTTGCAAAGGGGCTGATTTCTCCAAAGGTTTTTGTGTGGTTATTGTTCCTGGCCTTTCCAGTTGCGTGCCTTCATTTCTGCTGCACACAGGTTCCTTTTATTTTGCCTCTTTCCAGACTATTTTAATCTACCAAGAAAAAAGGAAATTGAGCTCTGACAGTGATAACTGCCATTCCTGACCTAACGCGGTACCCCAGTATTCTGATTTCTTCCTCTGCAGGCAATAATGGTTTTCATTTAATACTAGGCGGTTGTCCTAAGAATTCCTTAAATCTGTGCCCAAATGGTGCTATTCCATTATTCTGTATGGATTTACCTGGGAGAAGCTACAGGTACCTCTGCCCTTTCACTAGCCCCACACCGTACAAAACATCCTCTCCCTCACACGGCATGGGAAGGGCTCGGCAAAACCTTCCCTCCCTCCGCACAGCACCTGCATCAGCTCTGGTCTTGTTATTTTGTTGGAGAAATAAATCCTTGCTTCGAGAGAGCTTTGTATGTTGTGCCTCGCGTGCTCGCCTTTATCCGCTCCCTAAAGCAGCCGTTTAGCTGGAATAACCCAGGGTACGTCCATGCGGCTCAGAGGGACTGCGTCAGCACACGCTGGCGAAGAACCCGGCTCTTGGCCCTCACCATGTCTAATTTCCCAGCAGCAGCCCACAGAGTGTGTTTATTTTAAATATGTGCGGCCTCCTTGTCAATCCTGGATAGAGGAGATCTCTGTCCAGAAAGCAGAAGCTGCACAGAGTCAAAGCGAGTCCCTGAGCGTTGCCAAGATAACATGCCACAGCCACAGAGACCGTCACTAGGCCTAATGTGGAAATTTTCTTAGTACAGCCTTTTCGGTTGAAGTCTGTTTACACCGGGAAGTCTCGGAGGCATTCGTTCTATCTCTTTGCTCTCTGCTGAGCGGTTCGCAGGAGTGGTGTTGAGTAAGCTATAAAAGTAATGTTCAGTCCTGGGCCTACCATCCAGGGTGCCAATTAATAGAATGAGACTTTTCTGTGCTGCTGGCATGTTTCCCCTGGGTGGAAATCATCAATACATTTTGCGTAGGGCTCAGACTTCCATCAGTACCAGCTTTGGTATTTTAATTACGTAGGCTGGTGCAAATCAATCAATAATAGACAAAATGTCTTATCCCATTTGTAATGCCTTAACTAGCTAACATCTTTTATTTCTTCCACTTGACCTCTTTTTCGTGTATATTAAAATGCATTATAACTTATTCTATATATTTATGCTCAATACGTTCCTGCCATGTATATGCATTCATATTTTTTTCTTTTTTTTTTCTCTTTCCCGTCTGCAAGATTTGAAAGATCTCCAGACTGATGGTGAAGGTGTTCCGTATTGCCTCTGTTTCTAATCCTGGTTCTTTATCACTACTTAAACTCTACCTATATATACAAATATATCACCACTGAAACTGGTGCAAATATAAACCTGTAATATTGGCATTGAATAACTGACTGAATAATGGAGGAGAGCAGCCTGACATTCCTCCTAGCTCTTCAAAATTCACAGCCCTCCAGTGTTCGTCCCAGACACCGGTCGTTCTTTTGGCCAAGTTCAGCACCCATCTTGCTGCTGGTTTATTCCAACTTCAGATCCTCTAGCGAAGCTGGAGACGCTTCTTTCTCCAGCCCCCTGTTTATTTCAGTACCCAATATAGGCAAGTGGAGATCACTGAAGGTACATTCTTATTTTGTCTGCAGAATGCGTATACTTAAAATCAATGGAACAAATCCTCAGGAAATTGGTTTGATGTCGTAGTTACCTTTTCCAGTAATCTTCTTTAAAAGCTACAGATAGAAACTTAATGCTGTTTCAGAATGGCAAAGCAAACCTTTTGTGAACTTAGTCAGTAAAACTATACAGTAAAAATACAGTAAAAACTGTATTTTATCTCACATAGACATGATTACATCCTGTTGGTACAGACATAAACTGCATTCCAGAACTCTGAAAGAATGGGTCTATGCAATTGCAAGGCAGGAGGAAATGCTTCTAATAATCTTTCAGGTTGAGAGTGGTATTGTATTATTTGAGAACTGAAAACGTAATATTTTTAAAGGAGGCAGTGAAAAAATTATGCTGACAACCAGAGGGTTGATAGTCTAGACTTAGTAGCTTGCAACACTTCAGCAATGATTTAAAGAAAAGGTTCACTAAAACCATGGAAGTAAATGCAAAATAGGATAAAATGCAAAATGGACTTAAAAAAAAATAGATGACCCCTGAGTAACTTATCTTTCTTGGGTAATAGCTGATTTTATGGACAAAGGAAATGCAGTGGCTATAATCTATTTAGACTTCATTAAGCATTTGATACAGAAACATACAGGGAATAATTAGCTATTAGGGATTAGTATAAAGTGAACAAAGAACTGGATAAGGGGAGATGGAATGGCTGATGTCCAAAGGCTGTCTCTGTATTAGCAAGCAGTGCAGCCCTACAGGAACAAACATGCAAAGCAGTTGGTGCTCAGGAGCCAGTATTCACGCTATAGGTGGAGGGTTGCTTCTGACCAGCTCTTGTGTGTCCCTATGGACTGAACTCCGATTAGCACCTGGAGCATGGGAGGGGCATCTCTTGTTGAGTTTCATCTGAAAGGGACCCAGTTTCCACACTGACACTACTCCAAAGTGCAAACGAAAGTGTGGAACGTTGATAACAGCCATTGCAGAGCAGGATGAAGCCACCACGAGGGCAGAGCCTCGATGGCTGGCACAACTGAAGCAGAAGGAAATTGGAGTACGAAATGCAAAGTTCAAAATTTGAACTGCACTGCGTATTGTTGATGCTGTAGGATACTAACTAAGCAGTAAAGTTGTAACTGTAGTACTGACGTACATGTAACTGCACTGGGACCGTAGCTAGTCTTATCTGTAGCAAGGCAGATTCCTGAAACAAGAACGTCCCATCATCTCCCTAATTCTCCTTTACCCATTTACTAAGGACACAAAACATGCCGTTACAACAGCTACCAGCGGACATTTAGCATGAACCAGTGGTACTACTCACCAGCAGGAGTAACAGGAAACACCTTTCCTCTGTCTCCTGGCATTATGCCCCTGGTACAGCCCAGTAGGCTGTTTGCTTTATTCAAGGTGCGAGAGCATCGTTGGCTCATATTCACCCTGGCACCTGCTGTAAACCCCGGGTCCTTTTCAGCAGAGCTGCTCCTCAGCCAGGTGCTTCCCCCTCTGTCCTGAGACGTGGGGAACCCCGCGCTTCTTCCTGAGCTTAATGAGCTTTGCGTTGCCCAGCCCTCGAGCTTATCAAGGTCTTTGCCATTTGTCGTCAGCCCCTCCTGAATTCAGAACTCACCAAAGGACAGGTTTCCATTCATGGCAGAGTGCTGCACTACTTTAAGAATCTCAGTGGAAACATAACTAAATACAATAGGTCTGTAACTGGGAGTTTCCTCTTCACAAGCAAAGAACACCATGAAATACCTTTTTATGATAGTGACTGGTAATACACTGTATTTACCAAGTTGGTCATTTTGTCAGGCTCACCAAAGGTTGGCTCCAGCACCCCTTGCATGGGAGCATAGAATCATAGAATCGTTTAAGTTGGAAAAGACCTTTAAGATCATCGGGTCCAACCATTAACCTAGCACTGCCAAATCCACCACTAAACCATGTCCCTAAGCGCCACATCTACACGTCTTTTAAATACCTCCAGGGATGGTGACTCCACCACTTCCCTGGGCAGCCTGTTCCAGTGCTTGACAACCCTTTCAGTGAAGAAATGCTTCCTAATATCCAATCTAAACTTCCCCTGGTGCAACCTGAGGCCAAATAATTCAGCATGAAGCTTTTACTCCACTATATTTCTTCCAAGTGTCTTAGAATTATTTGGGGGGTTTTTACCTTGTATTGCTAATGGCATACAGTTGCTTGAGTTGAAAACATACCACCCTGCAACAGTTGTTTTCAAATGCCTAGTTCTTGCATGTAGACAGCACCACGACCTATCCGTTACAATCAAGCAGTGTCAAAACATTTACAGGCCAGCCGGGCTTCCACAAACCTCAGCTGCAAACACCGTTTCCACACGTTTGAAGAATCGGGCCCATTAGAAGTTTTGTCCGACCTAGAGGAAGATGAAGATGCATGCTGCCACCTCTGCTGTAAGGGCACGTATAGTTAGTTGACTGTATTCTGCAGTCCTTAAGAAACACGTCTCCAGTGCTTCTGCCCGGGGTACTTTAAGGGTTTCAGCAATAACCCAAACTGTCTGAAGTACTCCGCCACTTATCAAGCACTGTAAAGGTATCTCCTGAAACCTAACGCTGTTGTCCGAGGCACTATTTACAGGCCTGTAATGTAAACTCTGGTGTATGTAATCAACTTCTAAAAGGTAACGCCTATCAAAGGAAGGGTACATTATCTTGAGACTGCAAAAACATTCAAACACACCAGTGTTATTTTTTTCCTGACAAAGATATTTCCTTGCCAAAGACATTTCTGTACATAGTGTTAACACTTGTACTGTTTCCAACCACTGAAAATGCAGCTGCTGGCCAAAATTTGCTACATTAAAGGAAGCTATAAACTGTATGTGCTTAAAGACCTTCTTTCCTGCTTTTTTTTTTTTTTGGTTTGGTTTGGTTTTTTCTTACAGTCAGTCTCATAGGGCTGATGGTCAAATATTTAATGCACAGTCTTCACTCCAGAAACAAACAGATATCGATAACACATAAAGGTATTTTAGAACAACTAATTTCCTGTAAGTATATAGAAGATTAAAAGGCAAAATCTTGAAATCCTGATTTAGGCCTTACTTCTTTAATACCTCGCTCTATGGCTGACATCCGCCTGGGCAATTTTTTACTTTAAATTTGAACAATATGTAAGGATTCAGCCAGCCCCATCTGAGAGTAAAAAGTGTTCCTTACCAAAGCTCCCTTGTGACGGACCTGTGATTTGGGAAGGAAAGAACCCCGTTTCCCACCTCTCTGAAGCACGCTGTACAATCCCACGCAGCACTGTGACGGTCGGGCAGGCTCCACGCCTCAGGCACCCTCTTTTTCACTGGCAACACTGATCTGATAAAGAGACAAAAGCAGCACTAACAAACTCACTTAAATTAGTAGCCAACAAATCCACAGGCTACTCCCTTGATACAGCGCCTATATCACAAACAGGGACTTCTGCTAAAGAGAAGATGGCTGGAGCTGGATTTTCTTTCTCGCCCGATGCCTTGTTAAGAGGGTGATGCCAGCTCATCCTTTTTGCAAACATCCAGCGCTTCAAACCAGCTCTCTGATGGATATGAAACGCTGCTGTAAAGGAAGCTGGGCCGCTTCCACGAGGAATAAGGAGTGGGCTAGAGCTTGACCCCATGTAAAGTATTACTAGAAGAGAGTAGGGACAGGAAAGTCATCTATTAATTGCAACTCTCCAAAGGCAAGACAGCCCCGTTGTTCCCATTTTTACCAGGCTGTCTATCTTCTTTCCTCCCTCCCAATCATAAGACTCGGCTCTCCAGCTGACAGACAACAGACGGACCGGTAACAAACCGGAGTGCTTTCCCAGTGGGTAATTTCAGCAAAGAGAGGCTCCCTCAGTTTTGGTTTGGTTTGTTTTTTTCTTGCCTTGGGCTTTGCCAGTGTCACATGGAGTTAGATGAAACTGCTTCAGATGCTTCAGCTACCGAAGGCCATTCTCTGTGAATTTTTATATATATATAAACTGATGCAAAGGAAATGAAGAAACACTAGTTAATTAGCAAAGCAGTTCTCATACAGCTCTCAGACCTTGCCCCGAATTGTGTATTAACCTGCCATCATTTACCGGACAGGTCACTCACCTGCTGTTCCAGGCTCCTTTTAAAAAGGATGAGAAAAAGTGATTTCTATAAAGGCTTCTGAAAGCTCTAACAGTAGCCGTCTGAAGCCCACTCACATTTTAGAGGTGATAATTATTTACCTGAGCCATTATCTACCTTTCCTTTCCAGCACAGCGCTGCTGATAAAGAGCTATACGGAGTTCACGTCAGTTGTTCTGAGCCAGCTGGTATGGCAGGAACATTTTTGCATCAATTAGAAAACATTTGTTTATTTCTTCATAGAACCATTGTTCACTCAGGTGAGCTAACTAAAGGTGACTAACCATGAATCCCCAGTGGTAAAGGTGGACCCTGCTCAGTTTGTAAATGGGAAAGCATGACAAAGTTTATAGAATATGTAAAAAAAAAGGCCAAACACTGAGAATCTGTTGACTGAAAGAAAATATCCATTCATTCAGTAATGCTGCTAGTTATTTTTTAAAATCCATGAAATATTGAACCAGGTTTTTTGTATGAAGTGTATTGTGTTAAAAAAAAAAAAGAGAGAGAGAAATAGAGACCAAGCACTCTTACTTTAAATTGGTTTTAATATGTCTTTCAGGACAAAATAAACAAGTGTGGATCCAAAATTCATCTGAAAAAATTTGCACAAGGTGTAAGTACAGTTTGCACATTACTATGGAAATGCTTAATTTTCTTTCCTTTTATAAAGTGCATTATGCCAGAACTGTAAGACCATATATAGCCAAATTAAAAATTACAAAAGCTTCAAAATCCTATACTTGCATGTGTTAGGAAGCATACACCTGACTACGAAGGCCATGTTGTAAGGGTAAGTGTGAGAAAATACATCACATAATTCATATGCATGAGTGAATCAGTAATTGCTACTTTTAAAAAACTATAATCTTTACCACAAACTATGCCACTTTGGTAGATGTTTATTCTTCCATCCAGATATCTAACAGGATGATGCATCAACCAGTTTTAGTCGTTATTATTGCATTTGGCTGGGGAGAAAGAAGAAATTAAATTCATCATAGTGATTGTTATTAAAATGAAATTCCAAACAATACAAAATAATACACAGGGGAAACAGTCAAAATGAAAGCAAATTTACATAAAAATGTTCTTATTAAGCATTGTGTCACTCAGTAGATTAAAGAGCTTTTCGATAAAAGCCTGAACTTACTCACATTTAACTCAAAGACAACACATAGGAAATTCAATAGGAGTAGAATTTTCATTTAAAAAATCCCTGCTATGAAATGAAATGAAATGTATGATATTATTTTTACGGTAACAGAGTAAGTCACGGGACAATTGCCTGTTATATCATGCCCACTGACAACATCACTGGATTTTTGAGGAACACTTGAATGCAAAGACAGGCAACGTGGATCTAACAGAGACTTAATGGAAAAATTACTTAATGGAAAATAAAAAGATTAGGTGAACAGGAGAAAGTAATCCTGAAAATTAAACTATAAAACCTATTTTTTTTCAATATGCCAAACACTTCATTTAGAGTTGCTCATTTAATCCAGTTATTCAGCACACCGAGTGGCTTGTTAGTCATTGTGGACTTTGCCTATAAATCAACCAAATCTTAAACAGAGCGGCAACCTCCTAACACAAATGCACTGAGGAAGACAGGCCAAGAAAAGGAACAGGTCTAAATCATCCAGTAGGGAAATGTCACAAGGTTAAGCCACGTGAAAACCAAAACTTAATTACTGTATCTCCAAGCATCTTTATGTTTAAATGACCTCATATAAATGAGGTGCATTTCGCAGTGCTTGTAATAATTAGCACTTACCAAGCACCTTTCAGAAGTGCTTTGCAAACATTAAATAAGGTCAGAAATCTCATCGCTCTTTCATTAGAACACCCATAAATATGATGGGGAGAGCTTCCTCATCAATGTCAGAGCAAGGACTGCAGGGCTCCAGCCACCGACCTCCAAAAAACAGTTTAAAAGAGGTGAGGCAGTATTCCTAATTGCTATTTTACAGATTGCAAAACAGCAGCAAGGAGATTAAACAACTTGCCAAAGATTGACAAGGAGTTGTAGCTGAATTAAGAATTCGCGGCTTTGGGCTCTTTTTTTTAGAGATAAGAAGTATTTGATTGTGGCATAAAGCCACATGAACTGGGGTATGAAGAGACTGCACTGCAGCCGGAGGGTGTAAGAATTCTGCCCTACAAGCAGCAATACATCCATAAATAGTTAAATTTAGTGCTTGCTATGTGCTTGTACCGGTATGTTTTTAATTGCTTCTTGACACAAATGGGTTTGAACATTAACTGTTATTGAATATTGAGTGAGAAAAGACAAAGGGTATGAGTATGACACAAGATACTCCAGATAGGTTTGATAGGTTTTTCTTTTTCCCCATCTCTGATGCAAAGAATGTAATCGTTTTATATCCTTGGAGTTATCATCTCAGAAAAGGGATATTTTCACACACTACATAATGGCATTACTGGGGTTGTGATGCCATTTCCACAGCCCCTGGGAATGATATAAAAATATTGTTATAGCTCTCTAAGACATATATAGAAAAGGAACATTTACTTGGAAAATTCCGCAGTTAGGGAGTAACTCCGTTTCTAGTGTATTCTTTTTCCTCTACAAGAGGTAGGCCTTTTTTTGAGAGCTCTTGAAGTATAGCCATTACAAATCAGAAGATCCACAAAGAAATCCAAGCGTATTGTTGAAGATTCTGGGACCTCTCCATGGCTTCTACATGTCCCGGCCCTGGCTGCCGCATGTCATCCCCTTCTATAAATAGGCATTACATTTTGCTGAGGAAGGTCAAAATGCATGAGGGGTGTAAATACTGCAGCAGGCATCAAGTCATGCATTGATTTATTCTTGGAAACCTAGGAGCTGGGGAAGCGAGTGTGCCTTACAGAGCCCCAAGTCCCAAGTTCCTCAACTACAGTAAAACTTGGAAATTACAGTCACTGCATTTGCAGGAAGAAATGTCTCGGGTTCACTGAGAAAACAGAGCGTGCTGTCTCGGCTCCACTCTCCCCGTGTGTTTTGTACCCTGAGGACTCTCTTCCTTCCACCTTCACTCACTCCTTCCCTATTGCATAAAATAAAGGCTGCGTATCTGATGGTCTCCACAGGGGTTGTCTTAGTATACAGGATATTTGAAAGAATTATTAGACAGGTCAACTTTCTCCAGTTTGGCCCCTCTACAGATGTTATCTCAGTTACTAGAATAGGCTCTGTGATGAAAATACTTCAGCTGCTCTCCATTCATTTTAGTGGGCTATTAAAAAATCATTATATAAAAATTATAGATAATTGTGTTTGCTTTGCACAGTCAAAATTACCTACCTAACTTTACTGTATTTTAGAAACTGAAAATCTGTATAATCCGACCAACTTAAGTACGCTGTATCTGTCTTATTACTGCCAACCTAAATACATAGATATTTTAACATTTGAAGTTGAAGAACAAATCCAAGCTTCACAATTCTGAAGTCACCCAGTAACTACTGGAAAAGGCTTAATACTGGTTTCAGCAAGAAGAAATAACTCTATATGGATGTAAAATACTTTCAAATAGTAACATGGCTCAAGTTTAAAAAAATATCTTTTCCTTACTTTGTTAAGAATACTTTTTTCGTTTTGGGTTTGGTTTTTTTTTTGAATGATGGCCACCAAATATTTTACACTGAATTTACTGAGAACTTAAAGATAAATAAAATGTTACCATACAGAATATATGTTTTGTTTCTATTCAATTCCTAGAAAAACATGTTGGTTTTAAATAGCATCTCCATTTAAAGAGGAAGCAGTAAGGAACAGATGAATGCTAAATTGTGCTTCTCATCACTGAAGTTCTTCATTTGTTTAAAATAGCTGGATCATCGACTCTCTTGATTTTCCAACTCCGACCCATTTAACTAGGGAGGAAAAAACATCTATTAGATCAATTACTGAGAGTAAATTTTATAAACAATGAATTGGAATAATTTTCATCTTTTATTACACTTCACTATAAACTGGCCAACTTTGTGCTGAAACACAATGCTAGGAAGTTGTACTGTCAAAAATCACTTCACTCCTGCTGCATTACCAGACTAGGAGTGCAATATACTTAAGTTTGAAAGCATGAAATAATTCTACCATAAACACAAAACACTGCAGATGAAAGGCCGAACAGAAGGTCAAGCATGTTTGTTGCAGGTTTAACCATCGCTGTCTCGCGTGATAGGACATCTAGCTCAATCCCTGCAGAGAGGCAGCGAGAGCTCTGCCAGACTGAAGTTTTCTTGATGTGGACCAAGAGACAGTGGTGCACACATGCTATAATATTGTTAAATGTAAGGCTGCAATTAAAAACATTATCCAGTGGGAGCAGCCACCCCAAATACCATAACTATTCCACTACAGTTTTTGTTGCCCATGGATACTACAGAACTGACTGTAGGTGGGTCTCCTTTAGCCATCAAACCCACCAAGGCACCCTGCCTTCGCACTGAGAACCTCAGAAATAAAGTAAGGGGAGCTTTATTTACGTGTCCCGTCACCCACATCTGCGTCCGTGACCACACACAGGCCATCCACTGAGTTTCAGGCTCTGCTATCAGATGCTTCCTAATCCATGAACAATACTGGAATTGTCACAGTTGCAACCAGCTCACACTCCCCAAATGTGACCTTTGAGGTGCTTTATGGAAAACAAAAGCACACATGCTAGCTTTCTAAGTTTGCTACTGCAGAAATTCCCTTCCAAACTCCACCATTCATGCCATACCTAGCTCTTGGCACCTCTAGAGCTCTAGCAATTAGATTTGAAAAAAACTGGGTGGCTTAACCTTTGGAGATTGATCATGTTAAGATTCTCATTTTTCCACAGTGGCAAAATTGGGCTAAACAATCTTGTATCCATTATGCAACACATCTCCTTATATGGGTAAGTATGAAAGAGAGGAAAAAAAAAAAAAGGAGGAAAAAAAGCAGAGAAGTCTATGTTCAGACAGGGATACAGTGTAGGAAGTGAAGAGAAAGGAAGACGTAAAAGGGAAGAGTAAAGGGAGGACATTAGACTAACCATGCACTGAAGCATGGTGCGGAGATCCCAAAGTTCTCACTGACAGAAGGTGGCAGTTTGCCAAGAACAATACACGTTTATCTTTCCTCTGGTTAAATCCTTGTCAGCAGCAGCTTGGAGCTCTCAGCAACACTGCAGACCTGCCCGCAGAACACCACCCTTTGCTGCCTCTTGGCAAGCTGTCATTTACAATCATCAGCCCAACCACAGGTGCCTCCACTGCCTCCTGCCCAAATCAAGCCACTCCCTGACTAATGAATTTAGCACTTTTACATAGCTGTTCCTGTCTGCTGTGGCATCCTCATATGTACGTCTACAGAAAGATTTACCTGGCACTCCAACGTGGTTCTCCACACATCGGATGTAATTCTGGGCCTTGGGTGGGAGGTCCTCCCATTTTCGTGCACCGGTTGTGTCAGTCTTCCACCCAGGCATTGTTTCATACTCTACTTCCACCTTCTGTAGTATCTCCTGATTAGCTGTGGGAGAACAATTTTTATCACAGTTGATTTTAGCTGCTCCACCTTAAAAGAACACAGCTATGGTTCTTGACCAACAAAGTCTTTTGTCAACATTTAAAATCTGATATATGAAAAAACAGTATTTCTACTGGTTGGTTCATTCATTCATTCTTAATTTAGATTAAGTTCTGTTACTTAGGAAGATAAGTCTGTTTCAAGAGGATCCAGGAATCCAGTTTCCTCTTCTAAAAACTACAGGATGCACTCTAGGTTGTCAGAAGACTACAGTACTATTTTTGAGGAAACAAATTATTTGAAGTTTACAGTAGTTCCACCTTTTGGTTAAGATTTGCACAGAATAAAATAGAAGTCCTCCTGTAGACAAGGCACTACTGTCTCAAACTTTTTTATCTTTATGGAACAGGGTTAAATCAGGCTTGTTAAAAACTTAGATGTCTGCAAGCCTTTCCCCACTGGAATTCTCACTGTGTCCACAGCCAGGATCTACCATCAGTGGAGGGAAAGCTGGCTGCTGCCAGCCCTCCCCGTGCCTCTGGAATCCCCCATCTCAACAGAACAAACCCCTCATCTTGGCACAGACCGTTACAGGTATCTTGAAAACATCATTAATGTAAGAAAATTACATATTATTACAACTTAAAAGTTTTATCATGAATCATATTGAGAGGCAATATATATTTTTATTAACCACAATGTTGTTGCTGTTAATTACAGTTATATGATGATAGCCCATAAGCAGTTTTATTCTGCTTGTATCCATCTCATTTTTGCACAGCTTAAGTACTGCTTTTATTTTTACTTTACTTCATTAAAGGCTATTACCAATGGCACACAGTCACTGACTTGAGTCTTGCTGACTTTCGCATCCCTGGTGTTGCCAATAAAAAAAAAAATCTAATGGGTCAAGACAGAGGCCCTCATACAAGATTTCATTTGCTCTGGACTTCTTGTCATCATACATAGAGATGCAAGGTGATGAAAAATGCTAATGACTGATGGAGCAGTCTTTATACTGATATGGCAGTTCTGCAAATTTCTACAGAAAGTCTAGTGAAGAAGAAATCGAGCCTGATTTTAAAAAGCAGTCTCTCCCAACAGGTATAACTTAACAGGCAGGAAAGAGAAAAATGAACATAGATATTTAACATACCTGGAAAATATGGAATTCTTTTTCCACCCAATTTGTAAGCAACACCAATTTTAATTTCATCAAGGACATCAAGAATATCCAGTTTTGTTAATGCCAAACTGTACAGAAAAACATCAGTTAGAGTTACACGCATGATGAATCTCCTCTTTAATACTTTCCACCTGTCTTTTTTTTTTTTTTTTTTTTCCCCTCCCTTTCTAGTTTTGTATTCACAAATCCAGCTCAGGCAACCCAGCAAGCAGAAATACACAAACATATTAAACTATGAACATTCTTAATTGAATTTACGCCTCTGGGATGAATACATGACTGAGTTACTAAGACACATTTCCAAATGCTTGGCTGCTCATACAGGTGTACAGTGTTCAGTTCAGCGCATGAAAATGCAAGCTGACTATGGAAAGTGGCACTTACTGGACTTGGTTTGGGTGTGTATGACAGCATGTCACTACATCACTACTAGTGATTACTTCTGTCACTCCTACTGATTCACAACAACTATAAGACAGACTTATTTACTAAATTACACTTTTAAAACAGACTTCACAAGTATAATCTAGCTACTAAAATCAGTTATACAGTTCAGCAGGAAGGATCCCAGCCTGACTTTCAGTGCCCAGGCTGTGCTATCAGGGTTGTCAGTTTAAAGAACCTTTTTCATATTGTGAATGAACACACTGGAACACAAAAATGGAACCGCAAGAAGACACCGTAGTATTCACTGGTCAGAATAAAACTGTATTTTAAAACTAGTCAAATTCTCTAGAAACAATATGCCAGACATCACTTGGTAAAAATATGAGTAGCTAAGGATTTAGACAGGTATGTGCATAATAGTCCATGCTGTATGTGCTCAGTAAGTATATGATGAATGCAATGATTAAATGAAAAGACCTTTCGGGAAAGAAGCAGCATAGAGCCAGTTCTTCAACTTTTTTGAAGTTTTTGTCTCCCCATGTTTTTTAACTGTCACAGTTACCAGAGCTGACATAGTCTTGTTGATAGAAGTGCAGTAATTGTATAGGACTGAAATGGAAGGAAACATAACGCCTTCCTAACACTACTTCCACATAAACTAGAGCTGTGTAAGTTAAAGCAAAATATAAATCCAAGTAACAAAAATATTTGAAAAACCCTTCTGATAAATTAATGAACAAAGATCATTGTTCCTTTGTAACATTAGAAGGATAAACAATATTAAGTCTCAGTTTATAAGATATTAAAATGTCCAGGGTCACGTGTTTGCACATATGAACAAGTTTGCCTGAATGCATGAGTAAGTCTACACTTCATATGAACAAAACTGTAATGAAACTTTTGCAACTTTTTCTGAAAATACAGATTGGTAAATAGTTATAAATTAATGGCTTGAGATAGTTACTAGTATTTTAGCATTAGACATAAGCTAGCTTGATGCTCTTGAACAGTTCCTTTAAACAGCCACTTTTCCTTTAAAATGTCAATTTAATATATATTTTGAACTATAAAATAATTTATATCCAAGTCAGTCGCTCAGTCCCAATGAAAATAAAACTCAGCCCATTAAAAGCAGCATTTATAATACAATATTAGACTACACCTTTGTAAATAAATGAACCTGTCGGGACTGGAATAAGAGCTGTGCCAGTTGCTGTACACTTTGTGTCATCCCACTTATTTCACTTAAAGAGGTAGTGGTTCCGAATGATGCAGATTTGGTCCTGCAAGTATGATCCACTAGAGTCAACCAAAGCTCAAAACCAGTGGGTTTTAGATCATGAGATAAGGCAGTATGAAAGCACTGGATCAAAAACACTAGAGCAAACTGTTAGAAAACTGATACATTAATCCAATATACATTGGCCATCTGATGTAAGCAAAGTGAAACATATATGGAAAAAAAATCACTACTATGATGTTGTAAAATCACTTGATTTGAAAAAAAAAGAGTCAAAGGAATTAGATTATTGTTAGCATTAAGACAATTCTCAGTTGCCTATTGTGAATTATTTTATTGCTTAAAATGTAAACACTTTACTGGACTTATATTAATGTTACCTACATATTTATTCTGCGAAGCACAAAATTATCACTTCCAAATGTAGCGCAAAATCTGTGATGCTTACGCAGTGAATCCGTTGATCATATGAGCATATTTCAAAATGACAAGATCTAACCAGCCACAGCGTCTCTTTCTGCCTGTAGTTACTCCCCATTCGTGGCCACGGGACTGTAAAAGATCTCCAATTTCCTAAAGAAAACAGAAAGAATGCGGATGGTGTTTCACTGAAAAATAGCAGGAAAACAAAATCGAAACAAGTACAGATGAATAGTAAGAAAAACATAGTTGTTCAATTCCAAGGCTTTTTTGTAGGTAAAAAAGAAAAAAATAATTAAGTTTTATTAGGAGGGGACTAAGGCAGAGAATAAAGACCCTCATGCACAGGAGTTTTGTATTTCAATCACTAGCATTTCCAAAATACTTATTTAATATGACTATTTCATGTTCCAAGAAGACACTTTTCTTCCTTCTTCATCTGATGGGAAGATTTCCTTGACAATTCAGCCCTGTTGTTAATTTTGTTTGTGTTTACTTTCTTCATCTGGTCTTTTGGCATCTATTGTTTCGGGGGGCAAGACCGTAAATGCTTGGGACAAGATCAATGCTTGTACAATGTTGAGGTCAACAGACTCCTTGACCATGCCTAGGGCTCCTAGGTTCTACTGCAGTATGAGACTGCCAACTGTTCCCTTTGGGCTGGCAGTGTTTATGATGTGTTAAAAATGAAGAAGAAAGAAACCTTACACTCATGATTCATAAAACTAAAGGATATCACCAATTCATTTGAACCATTAGAGAAAGGATTTTAGTGACTAAATCCTTAAATTAGATTTGGGTCACTGACCTAGAGATTGCTGTGTGCATAGCTCATAATCAATACCCTGAGCTTTCTTACTTCTTGATAATGAAAATACAACAGACAGTTTAAAAGAGTCAAAATCTTTCCCCTTTTTTTTATTGATCAATTTGTGCATGACTGGCTGATGCACACACCACATTTATTCTATAAATGACACAGAACATAGGCTGTTAAGCACAGAAGTTGTATCTTGCAATTTAAGCTTTACTGCAATGCACTGAGAGTTCCAGTCTACAACAAACTCTTGCCACTGAAATACACCTAACGATATTACATAAAATGATGAAATCTGTTTTGACATCACTCATTACAACAGAAGTGTGGTCACTGTAATATAACATCATCACACTCATGTTTCTCTCCTCCGAAGAAAGATACCTTAAGTTTATAATGTAATTCTCTCTTCATGAGTGTGATTGCTTGGCATTATTACTATGGTGCTTATTCATTGTTGGTCTACCCTTACCCCATTCCATTGACCTTATTTTTTGGCAACTGTATATATTGAACTTTGTAACATTAAACCTACATTAATCTGCTCAGTGGGGAAGGCTCCAATTCCCACCCGAGTAGTATATGCCTTCACCACACCATACACGTCACCGACATGCTGGGGAGGAACGCCAAGCCCGGTGCATACACCGCCTACGGTGCAGTTCGATGAAGTCACAAAAGGATATGTGCCTGTCAGAAAAACACAACAACAGAACCCTGTTTCAGCAATGGTAAGAAACAAAGACTGATTTTCCTTTACGCGTTGAAAGGAGATTTTCACCTGTATGTTTGACTTTAAAGCTAAACTGAAAGAGCAGCCAGAGAGCAGGGCAAATTCTTCTTACTACATGTCCCCGTTTTGCTTTTAAGAGAACAAATTAAGCTGTTCTTCCCCAAATTGCTTCCTCCTGTAGTGACTAATATGTACTTAGATTTCTAAAGCTCCACAGAAATCCCCCCAAAATGAAGGATTTTTTTCCACTCAAATAGCTGACTTATCCTGGCAATTTGTATAAGCATATTATTAGTGAGCAAGAAAAATAAGAAAATATACTACTTGCTTATACTTAAAGAGGTATCAAGTATGCGCGATCTGTTCCAATGCGTAAGCTTCTCTACATTCATCCTTTGCAACTTTCACTGAGGATTGCCCACAAGGGAGGAATTTAAAAGCATCTCAATACTACTTCCATTAGGCACTGGATCTATTACAGGACGCTGCTGCTGTGTAAAGCTTTTTTCACTGTCCTATGTATCACAGAAAGTATTTCCGCAACATCCACGGAGAGCCTGGTGTAAAGGTCACAGCCTGGCATTCCCAGTGCTCGACACAAGGAGCTCTGAGTATCTGCAGCAAATTTTCTAAGTCTTAAGAGGTTATTTGTGATCTCTACACTGTAACTCTGGACTGGAGCATCTCTCCAGTTCTTCATTTCATCTTCATGGAGACCTAAGTGGTTTAGCTAGGGAGACCTATGTGGTTTAACTAGACTTCTGGTGAGAGAGCAGAGCAGAGATCAACTGAAGAAGCTAGACTTACAGGTTATCTGCACCAGTTTAATCCTCCCTCCACTGCAGAGGAATTATCTCAGCAGCACTGCAATGGCTGCCTGGAATGTATGGCAATGTGCACACACATTTAGAAGTAATAAAGACAAGAATATCTGGAGTGAAATTTCAACTCCACTGGAATAAACTTCCATAAAAATCAATATTTAAACCCTAAGCACTTAATCCTGTTAATGATACAATCTCTGGCTTACTGTGCTTTACTTTGGGGAGATCTGTTCCTATTAAAGGAAAGACTATTTTGTTTCTCTATTTTCCTGCTGTTTGCAAAGCTGATATAAACACAAATCAAAATACAACTAATCAAAATAAAACTAATCTCTTAGGAGTTAAATTGAATTTAGAATTTAACTTACCAAAGTCAATATCAAGTAATGCTGCATTGGCTCCTTCAACAAGAATCTTCTTTGGGGAGCCATGAAGAGCTTCATACATAAAATACACGCCATCTCGAACCATGGGTCTTATTTTTTCAGCATATCCCTGCAAATTTGAGCAGCAATGTCAGGTTCCTCAGACAATGGCTGGAAGCAGGGAACACTGTGTTCACTTTTGAAACACGAAACATACAGATAACCCTAACACACCAGCTTCAGTAACTGTGTCTTACCTGAAAAATACAACCATTAACTTATATTCTATGGAAAACAAATCAATGTATTGAACCACTCACACAAGAAAACATGACTTGTTATGGCATTAGAATGCCATAATTTCTGTACCATTTCTATTCACAGAGATGTCGTATACCTACCTCATTTTGTTGATATAGTCTCTATATAGTATGGTGTGTCTATAGTCTAGACACACTGAGAGTGGGACTTAGAAATAGTGCAAGCTCCAAAAGAAAAAAATCTCTACTCACGAGTATTAAAAAATATCTTTAAAGGTAGGGTGTCAGCTCTGAACAAGTACCAGACAAAACTTGGGAAAGGTAAGCGATTTTTTTAGCATCCTCTTTTCTTACATATTCATGAAAGGAGATGTTTTACCTGTGGCTCTTCTGAATTTATTTATAAAAAGACATTTTTCTTGTAATACCAGGATCTTGAAACTCAGCTTCCACAACCAATTCTTCAGTAAGCATGGAAGTCTCAGACAGACTAGATCAGTCACATCTGGAGACTGCTAACTGCAAGTGTCACCCTGCCTTCTCTTGGCTACTTTAATACAACAGTTATTTTATGTCAAAAAGGTAAAATATTATAGGAGAATTAAATCATCCACAAAATTTATTTATTTTAATGCCCACAGTAAGAGAACATTCTATTACAAAGCATATCTACTGCTTATTAAAAGTTTTTATAATAATGAAGATATGTATTTTTCATTTAAATTAATTAATTAGGTTAATAAGTAGTAGTTCTGGTACACTTCATTTTTACTTTTTTAATTAAAATAAATATTACTCTTTTCTTCTATACTTTCCCTGAAATTGAACAAATATTGCAAGTGTTAAATCCTTACCTTTAGCTTTTTCAATTGTCCTTCTATATCTATTTCCAATGTGGGAAACATTGACTTGTATTGTTGTGCCAGATTTTTAAATCTGTAAAATATTGAAATCGTATCTATGAAGAACACTCTTCGAGTTACTGTTCACAGAACCTTCGGCAAGAACTCAGCTTATATTATACACAGTATATACTGAGAGCTATAGGGAGAAAATACCCAGAACTTCGATACCTCAACCAGTGCATTTCCCAATGTACAAAATTACATTTTAAATGACGAGAAACGCTGTGAAGTACAGGAAATAGACTCACACACATTCTCCCCAGTTTTCCTCTCCTTCTAGACAATTTATATACAAAATTCAGACACATACTTAAAAACATCTCCTTAAAAGCAAATCTGTCAGCCAAAACATATCACTCTAACATAATATTTAGAAATGAAAACAGTTGTACCTTGAAGAAAATTCATCAAAGTCAGAAAGGAGGTCACAAATTCGAAGGCCTGTTCGTGCAGCTTTGGAAGAATATGTTGGTCCAATCCCCTTCTTTGTTGTGCCAATACTAATTAAAAAGAAACCCCCCCAAACATGTATAAATATATGCAAAAATCTTGTTAAAGCTCCTCAATATATCATTTACTGGGCAGAAGATCTGAGACATATAAAAAGATTAAAGTTCTATAGTAATAAATATACAGCAACTTTCATGCTTCAGTAGATTTGCATAAATATTGCTAATATTCATGGTAAGCAGTAAAGCATCAGGCCTTGAGTCTGGCCGAGACAAACGTAGTTGAAACTATGTGTGTATATACATATATTATACAGTAATAATGGTTACTATACTATCCTGTGGTACTACTACATTCCTTACCACAAACAATAGGAAACAAATGTCATTTTCACATTTTCACAGTTGCAGCACTGTCTATAGCTGTGAACAGCAACCATTTCTGTGAGCGATCAAACTGGTTTCCTATGGCTTTGGCATTATTCACACTATCTCTGTCCCTATGAGCTGCTGCTGCGGCCTTTACCTTGATGAGGATAAAAATGAAAGTGTTTCCCTACCTGCACACCTATTTTCATGGGCATTTTAGGAATACAGTAATTTTGAGATCTCTATTTGTACGTTAAGTTTGGCTGAAATTGTCCAATGGCATCAAAACCCAATAGACTAAGAGAGAAAAATACAGTTTGTTCACATAAACCTTTGTTCTTTCAGAAACCAGAATAATGAAGTATGAATAGTTACATACTGTGCTAAAGTGTAAGACTAAAATTATAATAGAAACTAGTATCTCCATGAAGCGTAAGTGAACATACAACAAATGATTATAAGTGTGGAACCTAATCGTGCCAACACTTCAGACCTGATTCAAACGAGCATCAGTAGTCTGGTATCAAACTGGATTGGAAACATCATTTTAATGGAAATGAGATTTGAGTATTTGGTAGGAATTTCAAAGTGTCTCTATATGTTGCAGAGAATTGGAAAATGGAAATATGTAAGAATTCATACCCTGCCTTTTCAGTAATACCTCAGAGTTTGTTAACTAACATAAGCAAGAGCAGAACAGTCACAGAATTAGTAACATCAGCAAGGCTCTTAGAGATACATTGCATTTCTGTTTTCCAAAATTACATCAATTTTTCAAATTTGCATAATTATTAGTGAAATGAAGGGGCTGAAAATATTTACTTTTTTCCTTCTTGTGCTTGACGTTGCACTTCCTGGAGCCCATCTACTGCCTGGTGAAAGTCAAACACTGCAATGGAAAATCAAATGGACATGGTGGGCGACCAAAGGAGAAAAACAGTCTTTAAATCACAGGCATCTATAATTTCAAGACGAAGTACCTTTGTTATCATTCATAGTGCACAGGCCTCCTCATGTGAAAATAGAGCAAGTATTCATTAAACATTGTGAAAACACGTAAAACATCACTCTCTAGCGGATACAAATTCCATTATTATGCTTCAGATACACAACACATAAAGAAGCCGTATGAGATCAAATACATGACTGCTCTGTGGAATAATCATGTACTTTAGCACCATGAGCTAAGCAACCATTTGTGAGTTTTTTCCTCCTTCAATCATCACTTACCTATATGTGCTCTATCTGATATAATCAGTCTTTTCTCCCAATCTTTTAAACCTGTCAGAAGAGACAAAGAAAAGGAGGATTTCAGCTGTGCTGATTGGTCAAACTTTGAGATTTTCTTTTAGTTTTTCTATGTCTTTCTTGTAGTTTATATAGCTTCTTGTTAAGAAGACTGTAGACAAAACAGATAAAACATAAGTGAATATCAAACATCAGCAATGTTTTCGTTAACAAACTTTTCTGATTTTTTACTTTTTCAGCTTTCTCATTTTGGTATGGACAAAGATACTCACTTCTTCTTAATGCCACAATGCTGTGGCTTACACACAATTCTTATTTTAAGGAAAGATTCTTGTTTAACTCACTATATGATAAACCACTTAAACTCCATTTGTACCTCAGAAAATAGAGAATTTATATATATAGAATCATAAAACAATTTATGATCTAATGGACCTCAGAAGGTCATCTGGTCCAAAGCCTGGCTCAAAGCAGAACCAACTGATTTATACATGGGCACAGAAACGGGGACACAGAAACTCTGGGTTAAATCATCTCGGTTTGAGGTCAAAAGGAGCTTTGCCACACACTTTAGGATCTTATTTTCTATCTAAGGTGTTATCAAATGCCATAAAACTCCCTGAAAACCCATCAAAAGATGATGGGTTGAAAATGTGTCTGAAGACTACAACACAATTCAACATTTTAAATACTGTTTTCCTCGTTATCTAAAATCCAGAATGTTACTGTACTGAATATTTATGGTCAGAAACAAAGGCTTAAAAAAGCCCTCAACCTGGCTGCCAATATAAAGAAAGGTTAAAAATTACTCGATACAAACCCTTCTTTTCATTCTTTTCAGCTTCTTCAAACAGGCCTGGTAAATGTATAACCACTCCATTACCTTTGGGAACATAAATGGTTTATTTTAAAGCAAGAAATAAAATACTCATTCTTAGGATGTAAGGCACATAAATATTTGCTGCCTGAAATTTTATTTAAAAAGTAAGACTAAGTTTCTCACATTTCTCACAAAGTGATCTTGAGAACTTTTCAGATAAATCCTCATTTTGGGTAAGCAGCTACAAGCTTGCTAAAATCAGAGAAACCAGAGCTTGCTTGTTTGTGATGTGAATGCCGAGCATGCTCCGAAGCCAGCTGAGGTAAGCGGATTCTTGTCTTTGTTTGAGGTGGACTTCGCACGACTTCAGCCTCAATTGTTCACTGGTAAAAGCTCAAAGAAGTCTATGGCCTTACAACACTGACAAGTCTGTGTGACAGTATTTAAATTTTCTTCAATATTCACGTATTTGGTTTAAACTGAGCTCAAACTAGTGCTGTCATACATTAGCAATGCCTTCTCCCTGCTTTTGAACTACAATTTAAAATCCACAAGCAATACAGAGCATTACTTAGGACGTGGAGGATTACCGATGTAGTGGGCTGGAAACAGCTGCTGCTTCCTTCTTGGGAACATCAGAAATATCTGCAAGAGTCTGTCTCAGCCTAAATTTAGGATAACTTAAGTTATAGTCTTTACTAAGTGACAAGGGAGTAAAGCAGAAAGCAAGACAATACACCCTATTCAGCAGGGAGAAAAAAAATATGTTTTGTATATTTCAATCATCCATTTGGAAATTATCAAATGGAACAAAACTGCAACTACAGTTCCGTGACTCACTATAACTTACGCTCATTTCTTGCACAGTCTGTATATATTTTTTCTGTCAGAAAGGATCGTAATTTTGGACAAGTAAAAGGCTTAAGTTTGCATATCACTTAAATAGGAGTTTAATGTCCAGTAAGCAATGCAAACTTTTTTATGATGCCATTTGTATAGAATACAGTGAAATATAACATCACCTTCAACAGCTGGTAATGTGAACAAAAAGGAGACTGGATGATGACTTTCCAAGCAAAGCCCTGTATCCTGGGGCCTATTTCTGGAAAGTCAGTAAAGAAATGCCAGAGATAAATGATATTTATTTAGCCTAAGTGCTGGGTTTTGTGTCCTCAAAGAATAGCATTTATATTTCTGAAAGTATAAAAGGACTGTGCAAGTAGAGGGTGGGATCCAAACTTGTACCATGAAGTATAAGAAAGAGCAACATGATAGAAAGAGGGGGTTCTTACTTTCAGTTTTCTAGTAGCAGACACTAAACTGACACTAAACATAGAATAACTCTTCTGTTAAAGCAGCAGTGAAATAAAAGACAAAGAGCTGAAGCTAAAGCAAATCTGACTGACAGTCACCTATAAGTTTTTCTTTGTTTGCTACTATAAACCATGGTTGCAGCTACCCACCATGTAATGTTATTTTACTCAATAAGTTCCAGAATTGTCTTACCAATAAAAGAAATTGCCTTTGGATTAATGATGCCACTAGGAAATAGGTGAAAATCATATTCTTTCCCATCAACAACCACAGTGTGGCCTGCGTTATTCCCACCCTGCAACAGAAAGAAACACCAGAGGATTAATGGTCTCATACCACCGCTCTAAACTCTCAGCAGATTTAACAAGATCATATTTTTTTATTTGTACACTCATGTCTTAGGTCACTGCTTTCTCCACCTGATAGTTTCTTGAGATGCTGTAGTATTGTAGAAAGGGCTCAGACACGACAATTAGGGGGCTGAAGAATTTCAGCAGGACTGTGTAAAATTAGGAAGCAGAATGACACCACGGAGTCAAGGCAGGACTGGGGCAGAGCAAGAGTAAATACGGGAGTGGTGGCAGAAGCTAGAAGAAAACTGAAGCTTCCTGGGAACAAAACCAGATTGAACTACCACCCACTAAGTTCTGTCTCTGACATGCCTAGACAAGCCCATCCTTTTTGGGCATCTTCTGTGCACGGTCATTTCTTTAGAGCTAAGCCTACAATGCGCAATATTTCCTTTTGAATGGGAGCTCTTCCTGCCTGCTCACCCACAAACAGCTACTGCTTCTCTGGGTGTCCGAGACAGAAGGTCTGTATAGAGTTGGGAGCATGTGCAGTCTTTGCAGCTTCACAGAATCGCCCTGTCAAGGGATGATGTTCCCAGTTAACACCACCACACCTTTATGGAGTCTACTACAATTCATCCCTTATATGACCATCTACCAGACCTGAGAATGGAAGCTGGTATTTTCCTCAAGAAACTGATTCTTCCCAAAAGGCTTTGAAAGAGGATGATGAGACAACAACAAACTTGGGAAGAGGTGAGTAAATCAAGGTCATGAGTTGATTTGAACTGAAGCAGCCAAGTTTTGAAAATTAAAGGTCCAGTTTTCTCGACAGGCTTAATGTCTGTTGCTGTTCTGTGGCGATATAACTTCTTCTCCTACTGATAAGGTTGGGAAGTCTGACTACTTGTCTGCTCTGATGCTACAGGCCTTCCATTTTCCAAAATGATGACAAATCTTCATGGATTTGATATGAGGTCCGAATGATGCAGAAGTGCCTGGAATAAGGGCATCTACTGTAAGAAGAACTGAGACTGTGACTGGTAATTTGCAAATAATGAAGAGTGTTGGCTGAATGAGTGGAGCTGTTGCATGAAAACTCTGAGAAAGAATAGTCATTTATAACAATTAACACATGTTCTTCCAGAGTTTCATTTACTTGTTTGCATGTAATATACAGCAAAATAGCAACTGACATTCCTTTCAAAATGTGGATATACACTGAAACACAACATTAAAAAAAATAAAAGATACAGGCTATAAAAAAAATCAAGTTCTTTTTTAAGCAGTGGGATGGAGGGAAACATTAAGAAATATGCCTTTAAATACAAGAAAAGTAATTCTCATGTTTTGGAAGATGCAAGCTCAACAACAAAGTTTAAAAAGATAATCTGCTAAGGGAGAGCCGAGTATGAGTTGTAGCAGAAAACCTAGTACACGCAAAATTTCATCTGATTTAGCAAACTGCTGGGCAGCTCATCCTTGGGCTGAGAAGGACTCCCAAGTGTCTTGCTAATGCACAGTTATAACTTGTCTGGAGAATCCTGAAGAAAGCAGAACCATCCTGGGTATTTCGCTTGCCGCCGAGATACAGTAAGCCAGTTGTAGGAACCTGGATCTAGTTAAAGGTACTGAACTAACTAGCAGGCTAATAAATCATGCAGGAGGCCCCTTTACATGATATTTAAGAGGTCTGAGACTGGACGGATTGCACTGGTTGAAACACTATCTTATTTTATTATAGTGGTATCAGGCTTGAGAAAGAGGCTAGTAACTTCTGAAACCATCAGCTTTCCTTTTCTGCTTGCCTATAGGTGATGGCAAGATGGAAACTTTAAGAGAATGAACTCCATCATTTAACACTGATTTAATCTCTACTACAAACAACAATTTTCACATTTCCTGAGAAAATGGGGAACGAGGCTCCTTCACAAGGACAACTATACTGTTGTCACTAACAGTATAGTTACATTCTGCTTTTCTTAATCAATGTGAACAAACGAAATCAGGCTTGAGGACTCACAATCTGAGATAACAGCACTCCTAAATTATAGTCAGAAGTGTTTTCTTGTATCCTAAAATTTTAGAAGGTGGGATATAACAGTATGATAATGTTTATGAAAGAGAGTTTATGATTTTGGAAATTTTCCTTAACTACTGATACCCAGACAGATGCTGTTTCTTTCTTTAGCAAATGCTTAAACAGGGATATTGATCAATCAGCAGTGAGAGCTGGCATACATAAAAAAAAATGCTGAAGCACAGCAACATCAGCAGATATGATACATCCTTTAATTGCCAAAATCTCTGAATCCCCTTTCAGTCCCTCTGGACAGATAATAATAAATCAAGAATTCAGCAACATACCTTATAAAAAAGCACTTCTCTAATCTAAAGCTAACGTTGACAGCTCTGGAACTGTTTTTGTGCACTGCTCATGTTGGTCTATGTTTCCTAAACAAATGTCTTCTGAGTATATTTTTACAGCTCAATTAATTACATTTTTACAAATATAATTAAAGTGGTAGTAGAGCACTGAATTGCCCAACAGACATGATCTAACTTGCAAAACATACTGCTGGTCTGATGAGATACTTTCTATTTATTATCTGGTCATCTCAGTAATTTCTCATGTTCAGTTTCATAGATATTCTAATAGCATATTGGCAGTCTAATGGCTCAGATATTAAACATATCTACTTCTTTTCTAATTTTACTTTAGTTCTAAGAGTCAATATAGGGTCTATGTGAGCTATTTCTTTTGCTAACAAAGTATAAAGGGAACCTAAAAGCATGTATGGGCTTAATCTGAAGATTACATGATTGAAGGTGCATGGTACATTGCAACCTTATAAGCTCCCTTCTTTTCCTCAAATCGTATTTCATTAAAATGGAGTCAACACTAACACACCTAGTGACAGTATTCTCTGGACCCTCAGGATGCTTCCACTTGGACCAAGAAATCTTTGGTTTCGCTGCTTGGCCCTTCCTTCAAATGCAGCTCTGCATAATGAGCTTCCATTTAATATCCAGACCCAGCTGACAGAATCTCTGCTGTGCACCACTGATCTCACCTGAATTTTATTTATCTTTCATAATTTGCATTTTCCTAGGTCTCTAGAGATGGTATCTGCCTTCTTTTGTGGTTCTTCAAAAACTTCTCTAATGAAGGAAATGTTAAGGCAACAACTTCTGACAGATTAATCACCAGTGCCACTTTGGCATCATCTGTATTGAAAAATCATGGTATGACCAGGAATATCAATAGCATTCACTTCCAAAATCTGGGGAGCCCGGGCATGCCCATTAAACTACTCCGGTGTGGGAAGTTCTGTTCCGAAGAAGAAACCATTAGTGGAGCTGCTGAAGATCCAAAAGGCTAAGAGTGCAACTAGGACGATGGTAGTGTCTTGAACATTAGCATCCACTTCAACCTGAAACCTTCCTTACTGCTCCTGCAGTGATTCCAACATGTTCAGTAGCGCTTGTGTCCCTTCTGTTAAGCCACTTTAATCTCTAGTGACTCTATTAAAACTGTACCAAATGCAGGAAACCTACCAGGTGCAGGTGATCGGGGCTATCAATTACAGCAAACTGCAGCAATGAAGTGGGACTTGAGAATTAGAAAGCATTAACCATGCCAAAGACAATAGGATAGATATCTTACTAAAGTAATAAAAAGACCTAAATATCATTTAGGAAGCTCATCTCCAGAGAGCACACAAAAATCCTTCCTTTGAGGCACTGCCTAGATACAGCAATACTTTTTGACTGTGCAGCCATGGCTGCTGTTCTTCATATCAACTATATTAAAGTTTCAGAGCACATAAATGCTAGTTTCTAAAAGTATTTGGTAGGTGTTAAAGTTCTTCACATTTAAATCAGGCACCTAAGAAAAAGTAACTTTCATTGAAGTCATTCATAGCCTGCAGTGGCAAATTAGTATTCAGCCTTTTGAAAGTACCCACATTGCTTAACAAATCAGTTTTTATTAACTTTGAAAGTGCTAGAAGTTGAGGCTCTATTAACAGCATTAAATATGTATAACTTCAATATATTTTGCCTAAGGAATGCTTGTGGTGCTTCAAGCTATACCCTTTCTTCTACAATCCAGCACAACACCAGCAATGTGGTTTAAATTCAACAACCTAAAATACCTGTCATTCCAGGTGGGAAAACAGACTTTAAGTTAATAGAGAGAGTTGTAACATATTGTTTTCAAGACTTAAACAACAGGAAACATACTAGGCCTTATTTTCAGAGCAGAGTAATCCTACATGGTAAGGTTCGGTTGTTGTTTTGGGTTTTTTTTCCGTTTGTTTTTGAATTATTTTTAAAGAATCACAGAATGGTTTGGGTTGGAAGGTACCTTAAAGATCATCTGGTTCCAACTCCCCTGCCATGGGCAGGGACACCTTCCACTAGACCAGGTTACTCAAAGCCCCATCCAACCTGGCCTTGGACACTTCCAGGGATGGGGCAGCTTCTCTGGGCAACCTGTTCCAGTGCCTCACCACCCTCATAGGGAAGAATTTCTTCCTTATATCCAAGCTAAATCTACCCTCTTTCAGTTTCAAGCCATTACCCCTAGACCTATCCTTACATGCCCTTGTAAAAAGTCCCTCTCCAGCTTTCTTGTAGGCCGCCTTTAGGTACTAAAAGGCCGCAATAAGGTCTCCCCGGAGCCTTCTCTTCTCCAGGCTGAACAAGCCCAACTCTCTCAGCCTGTCTTCATAGGAGAGGTGCTCCTGCCTTCTGATCATTTTTGTGGCCCTCCTCTGGACTTGCTCCAACAGGTCCATGTCCTTGTTGTGTTGGGGGCCCCAGAGCTGGACATAGTACTCCAAGTGAGGTCTCACCAGAGTGGAGTAGAGGGGGAGAATCACCACCCTCGAGTTGGACTCAAATAAAAATGAGTTGTTTTTTTTTTCTAGAAGATTTTAATCTGTATTCTCAGACTTCTAATAATCAAAGTGTAAAGTTACATGTTGTCCCAGTACCAGAAGAAGCTAAAGGAACTTAAGCTGGCTTATAAAATATCCAAGTGTTTTTTTCAAGTACATTATTTAAAAAGAAAATACTTTTCCAAGCTTTTTATGTGCTGACCTATTTGTGATATTGGATTCTTGCACTGAAGCGATGTATTTTGATTACTATTCTGTAGTATGTGAACACAAGCACTGCATCAATACACTAAATTGAGAAGCTATTCCATTTTACCAGTGTTAACAACTGTATGCTTGTATAAATACTATCTTCCAAGGAATTAATAATTATTATGAACAGGTTGGCCGAGGAGAACAGAGTCTTCATCTTGTTAGTAGAACTTACAAAAAAGATGAAGAAACAAATCCACCTGCCAAAGTGCTCAGCTGATGTTTTGTTCTGTATTGTTTGTTTCGGGTTGGGTTTTTTTTTAATCACCCTTCTGTTCTTTGCAGCTGAAACATCCCAAGCTAGAAACAGAATTTCTGTTCAGAGCAGCAGTGAGGCTTTTCAGTACCTGCAGCAGGAACTCCTTCCTCCCAGCTAGCCTTATGATACATGTTTGAATAGGAATGAAATGTGTCCTGGTGCGCAGATGTGTTTCTGCCTGCTCTTGCCAGCCAGGTAGAGTGCAAGAGATATGCATTCTGCATATGTGGGAGGAGTGTTTTCAGATGCTCTGCTGGTTTCCACTGGTTAGGGCATCTTTCATTTGCTCAGTGCTCCCCACAATGCCCAAACATAACTTGATTAGCAAACTAGACTGATACGAAAAATCACCGGAGCACATATAAAGCAGGTATGTTTCTGACAGGTCCCACAGTGATCAGTTCTCACCCTCTTGCAGTTAGCAATGTTAACCAATGCAACAGGGAAAAAACAGAAACTCGTTATTGAAGATCTGCAGCTGACACAACTATCGTTTCAGTGGTGCACCACGAGTACGCAGCAGTCTGAGCTCCTTAGCCAATTGGTATAAGCAGTGAGTGTAATTTGTCATGAGCAGGTCTGGAATAAGTAAATTAGAACCACAAAGGTAGGTCAAACTTTGGATGGGACATATCTATGCTAGGAAGCATGTGGAGGTGTTTGAACACCGTTTCGGTACTGGCTGATATGCCTAATACGAACCTTGCATGTATAAATGCGAATATCAAGTAGGAGTAGAGAGATTGTATTACCTCTCCTTTTGGCAGTGGTGCAACTGCTACTAGAATACTGTGTCCTTGGTACTCGGACAAGATTACAAGACGATCCCCTCTGGCATTATAATCTATGAATTTATAATCTATAAATTGGAATACCAGCTACAAACCAGCAGTTTGGGAAGTCTGCATCTGAAAACAAATGCTAAGACTCCTGTCCATCTCTTTTCATTGTAAGTGGCCCAGCTCCACTAATTCCATCCACCAATGAAGCAAAACATTTTCTGAAATTCAACTGCATCTGCAGGCCAAATACCTCTCATCACACTACAAAACAGACTATAAAATACTTTAGTTTTCTTATCTGGATTGAGCAATTTTCATCCATTTATAGCATTTCATATGTGATTCTGAATAAACAAGAAGGAGCACTGTTACATAAATTGTTTCTTCCTTCTCTTTACTATTTAATTAACGATGGCTATTTCTAACTTACATTAGCAACTGCCTGGAACTAGCTTGAATAAATGTAGCTAATAAGTGTTACCAGCATAACTGGCTTTGACATGAACTTTATAATGATATAAATCCATTGCCTTTCATAGTATTTCTCTTGATTTACACCATTGCAAGCGAGTTTAGAACAGCATTGGTTTAAAAAAAAAAAAAAAAATCCCCCACACAGACAAATGCAATGCATTAAGTGCTTTGAACACTCAGATCCTTAGACAAAATGTCACAAAATCACCTGTGTGTGAAAGCTTTTGTCAGATGACTGGAAGTGCTGTGCGTTCTGGTTGGGAAGTTGCTGCCATACGTGCTTATTACTGTTTCCTTTACTGGAAGTTTTTTCTTGCTAATTTGTCCAGTTAAACTGTCGCCTGATAGCGCCCAACTCACCCCAACTCAGTTCCAGGAAGTGGATCATAAGGGGTTTTTTTAACCCAAGCCATTGGAAGGAGTTGGGTCAGGGAATAATCAGAAGTATACTTAGAGCAGAACAACTGAGGGAGCAGTGATTTTTAAAGCTACGGTGGTGACAAGGAGCTGGAGTGAGTTGCAAGTATTTATCTCCTGGCACCAATTATCATCAGCCAAATCTAGTTTGCCTTGCTCTTCTTCCCAAAGAATGCATTTGCAATAACAGTTTCAGGTAAGAACAACTCGGCACAGAACTGCTATGTCCGATTCCTGCATCGGTTCAAGTGTGTTCCTGCTGTGTCCCTTCTCACTGTCTCACAGAACGAACAAAATCCACAGGATCCCACCTTCCCAATTAAAATAGTGATCTCTTCAAAAACTCCTGAATTCCCATGGAAGGAGACCTTCTAAAGCCTAATGAGATAATTAGTATGATTATAGACACAAACACTCTTGAGAAGAGCTGAGCAAAACTTTTGACCTTTTACAGAAATACAGAAAATATTTCTAGTGCAAATATCCAAAACTGAAGCTTATATCATATTTTGCACTAATAATGTAGTGTTTGTCCTTTACTACAAATGAAAAGTGACCCTAACTTACATGGATACCTTGGTCTTCCTAAGTATCTGAAAAATGCAACTGAAAAAGCCAGGTCTAATTCAACTCAGGTTTTAAAGAGCAGTGTCAGCAAACCAGACACTTTTAAACGCTAGTTATTTTCTCTCAAACAGAATTTGAAGTTTTGTCAAACCACGTAAAAACAATCTACTACGACAGACCACTACAACAAAACACACACTTAACTCCAGCAGAAGATGTAAAGAAAATAACAAATTCAACATATATTGATAGAAAATGCTATAGTGGAAAAAGCATTTTGACTATTGTTAGTAGAATCCTAAAATAAAGGAAATCAAACATGAAAAACCTAGACATGTCTGCTCATCTTTAGTCCTCTCTGAAGAAGTGTAGCCATGTCCCTGTGAGAAGTAATATGATCCAAGGATATGAACACAACTTTTCTTATATCTGTAAACAAGTAACAACAGCTAGTGAGTTACAACAAGAATGAAATAGAACAGATGTTGTTTCAGCTTAATTTTCAGCTGCTTTCTTTTGATGCTTGTAGAGGATAATAAATTTATCAGGCTTTATAAAGGGGACTGAAAATTAAGCTTGCTTTCTTATGGAGATTTGGAAACTTTAAACCTGACCTTCTCATACAGTATTTATAATCCTGGTGGTCCTGAGATGATCTCGCTGATGCCCAAAGGAGAGGCTAGTTTAAAATAGCAATGTCACCATGTTGTTCTAAAGCCTAAAATGATATAGTGTAGCATGTAAGTATGTATAAGCAAAATGAAAAGTAAAATTTGGATAAAATATCTTACAAATGACAGATTGTCGCAAAAAGTTTCAATTTTGAAAGGGTGGCCTTCTTTATTGTAGCTAAGGAAACCGTAACTCACACTTAATGAGCCCTCTCCTGTGTTGAACAGCAAAATAAAACCTACTTGCTTTTTTTGCAGGGAATCTTGCAAAAAATTACTTAGAAGGCACTATGCCTGTATGAATGTACATGTGCGTGCAAATGGGACTATCAACCTTTCCAAACATCAGAGAAATCAAAAACTGCAGTCCTGTAGTCACTGCACACTCATGACTCCAAGGTCATCAATCTCTTCACTGAAGATCATCAAGCACTAAATCATTAGGAGATTAAAGTCTTTACATGCTACTTTATCATGTAGGGAGAAATTATACTAAGTATCAGGGTTAAATCTCACTGAGAGGAGAGCAACACGATACATACACACAGAGAAAAACAGTAGCCAACAAGCCCCTGTAACTCTACGCAATCATCACATAAAACTGCCCTGATTTAATCCCCGTTGCAAACAGTTCCAGCAGCCTGTGATCAATAGGGACAGGAACAACAACATGTGGCTGCTTTGCCCTGCCATGTCAGCAGCACAACAGAGGAATAAAGGAAACCACCCTGTCTCGCACCTAAACCACTAAGAAAAACTTCTTGTCTGGCATTTCTGCCACGTTTGGTTCTTATTATTCGATCAATTGCCCACAGTATATTCCTTCACATTCCTCAAAGTACCATTTCTAATATATATGCTATTTACTTTGCATTCATGAAATCACTAGAACAAGGAAATAAGGAAACTGACAATAATACGCAACAGTTACTTGTATTTTAAGTGTTGGGCACGTCCTTTCACCCCTTCCTAGATTGTTCTCTAATGTTGCAGTGGTATCTCAAATGCAAAACATTGCTAGGCTTTCCTCACTGGTTAGCCCCTCTCAATCTTACTTGTTAATGTCCACTACATTGAGAAAACTAGCCACTCAACGTCCTTGGCGTATGACTTGGTTAAATCTCTTTGGTCCAAATGACTGCGAACTACTCAACCACAAAAGACCTTAACAGCAAGTTTTTCTGGTACCTTTTTCAACTTCCTCAGCTTTTCTTCAGTATTAACATCAACAATAATTTTTATCTGTCTGTCTCAAAAGATCAGATGATCCCTTTTTAAAACCAAAGCAATTCTTAACTTGAAAGCATACTGACTTGGACAAAGGAAGCGTTTTAAAAAGTGACTGCATATTTAGTGAAAAATAAAAGCACATTAATACGAGAAGCTTAAGAAATCTAGTAACAGCTCTTCTTATTGCAATCACATTCTTACAATTTGGTGTTGTTTCTTCAATGCCAGCTCTTAAGGGAACGCTGATAACATCAGGCAGGCTGTTTCCAGACTTCCAGATGCTAGAAGGGTCACAGGTCTGACACATCCAGCATTGGCATGGCCAGCACTGGAACAGCAGTGCCCAATGAAGGCTTGAAAAATCTTAAAAACTGTCTTGGACTAGTCGCTGCTGCTGAAGCATCGTCACTGGTTTCAGTATGAAGTCAAGGAAAGACACGCACTTGTGCTGCAACTGTTTTACCAATCCATTCAGTAACCAAGATCAAACCCGCTGCAGGTAATGATTACCAACACAGGGGCTCTACTAATCTACTAGCAACATTTTTTGTATCTTTCACACTGAGCTTTTGGAAATTCTTTTTCCTCTCCTTTAAATTTTTTATCAAATTGTTTATGGACATTTTCCTCCAATGCTTTTGGATGTTTTGTTGAAAAACAACTTATTGCACAAGACAACTTAATCTGTAAAGGCAGAATTGTTTACTCTCCATTACAACAGGAATTCCCAGGCATTCTTGAATCTGGAAAGGCAGAATTGTTTACTCTCCATTACAACAGGAATTCCCAGACATTCTTGGCACACATCTGTATTATAAAAGGGAAAGTGTCTCATGAGTAATTCACCATTATTGGCAAAGATGCATGGGACTTCTCCTGCCATTTATGCCAATGCCTGCTATTTCCTTTTCCATTCACACCCATACACAACTGTACAGTAAACACGTTTAGTGAAAAAAATATTACTACAAGTGTACTTTACACAGTCTCAGCTTAAGGAAACAGCTAGAACTGTATGACCACCAGCTGTCCTCAGTTAACTGCGAACTTACTACAGCAGTTCTATATACAACTTTTGGGGACTAGATCTACTTAAGTGGTGCCTCTGGAGGCACATCACCTCGGCAGTTGTGACAGTTGACTGTTGGGTCGTGCTCTAAAGCAGATCTGTGACATTATTTAATTAAACACAGATAGGTAAAACCAACCACAAGCTCTAGTTTTGCGGGTAGCCATACAACAGCGTGTGAGGTGAAGTGAGAAACATACAGCTGGAATGGGAGCTGCCACTGAAGAAATCACGATCTGAAGTCACGTTTTGAACGTTTGTTTCTTTAGTATGTTATATGTATCCAAATTACTTCAACTTACATTAGGACTTCTTGTTCTACGACAACATGGTAAGAGGCTAGGAAAAAAGTGAACTTCCTTCTTTATGTCTGTCAGTTAAAAGCTTTACACAAACGCACAAACCCTGGTTTTAAAGGAAACATCAAAATGAAACATTTGCAGGTAAACTGAAAATATACCAGGGATTAAAAGTATTGCACAGCATAATGTGACAGTTTATGCCCCAGGAGGCCACAATAAGAAAGAAATATTAGCCCCTATTGTTCTGCTTCTGAATGCCTTTGCTTGCTGAAAGAGCAATTTAGAGGAAAAAATGTTCTTGATGTTCTCCATTAATAACCCGAACTTAGACAAACCTACTCAGTTCTTTAACAGCTCTAAACTACCCATTGTTATTAATTTATTTAGAAATATTTTTTCTGCTTGTTTATATGGGTATGTGTGCTGGTGTATCTTGTATTTTAATGAAAGCAGCCTGTGAAAAGTTAAGTTCAGCATCATCTACGAGGATATCCAGAGATCTTTCACCCTTATTGAAACATCCTCTTTCACAAAGAATGCTTCAAGTATACAGGTGAAATTAAATCAATTACTTCAGGTGAACTAAGATTTCATAATTTAATTTATGTCACATATTTCAGTGTCACTAATGTGAAAAATGAAGTGAATGATGGTGTGTACCGTAATTTGTTTGTACTTAGACTGAGAAATCTAAGTACTGAGAAAGACAGAAACAACATGATCAACAAATTGAGATTCTTCAAGTCATGTGAAATTAAGTTCTGAAAACTCAGAAAAATTAAAAAGGCCGGGTTTTTAATGCAGAATTTTCTTTATTTAACATATTTTGAAGCTTCCCTTTTGCCTGTGAAGGACTTCCTATTCCCATTTGCCTGCTCGCCTTTCTTTCCAGTATCCCAGAAAATTTCATTTCCTCTGTAGCAATCTAGCTGTCACAGATTTTTCACACGAAATCAACATACTAAAAATACTTGGGAAACATTTAATGAAAATTATTTCCTTTCACAGAAATAATAGAGAACTACTATTTTGAGAACGCTCTTCAAACTCAAATTTGGCCCTGAATTTAAATTCCTATTCGGGGGGGCGGGGGGGGGGGGGGGGGAGAACCTCCACCTTTTTTAAAATGTTAGCTCAAAGAGTATCCTACTGTGATGAAGAATTAATCTAGCTGAGACATTGTTTTAAAAGACAAATATCCCCCTTTCAGACATTCATTTTCTAGCTTTCCCTACTTTCATTTCACTGAGGACTAAAACAAGTTGTTGAACATAGCTTCCATCAATGTCTCAGAAAATGGAGTGGACAGGACATCAAGAAATAACCTTGTCAATCACCGTATTCTAAATCACAAAAAAATCCTGATGGAACTTTTTCTGACATTTTCACTAAAGTCTCTAATAAGGGAGACATTCAGTGTTTCTTGTTTAAGCAAACTCTTCTAACACACAAGTGCTATTGCGCTAAGAAAGTTGTTCTTAGTTTCTAGGAGGAATATGAAGCAAGCAAGATTCTGGTCCAAATGCTGAGGTTTTTCACGGCAGTACACAGCATTAATGAAGCCCCTCTCAAACTAATTACACCTATAAGTTAATGACCAACCATTATCACACTGAGAGAATTCATCAGTACTGTTCACATGCTTAGATATGTGCATATCTTTACTAAACATTAACAGTCCCATCTAACAGAGGCAAAAATCATACACTGTTATCTACTTGCATGATTGGCTTTGAAAGTATGAAATATTAAATTATTAAAATGGCATCTTTTTAAAAAGCATCCTCAAAATTGCCACATATGCAAAACCCTCACTTAAAAAAAAATAAATCACTTCTCACTTAACTTGTATAATTTTTGCTACTCAAAAGTAAATTATTATTCATATTTTCTCTTTCAAATGTTTTATATTCTTCCCTAAACTTTAAACCTGAAGACACTTCCATTAGATCACTGTATTAGTAATCCCATTGTAGTCTCATACCCACAGTGTGCATGTGTGTATCAGTGAACACTAGCCTGAAGAGAGTCCAGAGCTCCTCTAGACCCACCTGCCTTCCATCCATCCTGGTCTCATCATCAGGCTACAGAAAGATGATCTAGATGTGCCCAGAAGCATATTAAACCATTTAAGCCATCTAGCCTGTTAACACAGTAACCCTTCCGGCATGCTCATGCATGCAGAGTCCTCTCTCCTTCAAAGTGTAGTCTGAGGCTGCACCTGGGGGCCAGGCCTGCAAATTAGTTCTCTGGATGGACAGCAAATCCATCTTGAAAGCAGCCTTAGGGCATCCCTCAAAAGTGGGTCTAGAAAGAATCAATATGACTTCTTGCAGTAACAACAGTAACCCCATGAGAAAGCACTGTTTTGACTGTGGCCTACATGAAATACTCCTCCTCAGCTAAAACTTTTAAATTTTGTTTTCTCACCAAAGCAATTATAAGACCTGTGTTTTAAATTCCTAGCAACAGCTTACTGGGGGGAGAAGAAGAAATAAAAGATGGAAAAGTAGCTATAGTCCTGATAATACATATTCATTAGCTAACTTGCACAGAAACTTCTCCCCAAGGTGATTCAAGATCTTGGGAGTTTAATGTTCCAATTGAAAATACTTCCTCCACCTTCTAAATATTTAACTCACATGACAACATTTATTTACATAATACACTTAATCACACAAACGTCCTTGGATTTATCATCTCAGATTCAAGGATATCTGTAGCTTTTCAGTAGCTATCATGTACTTTAAAGCTGAATAAATTTCATGGTACATACCAACTGAGCTGGACTAAGCCGACTGCTTATTAATGCAGTCATATAGTTTAAAGGGACAAGTGAACAGATTATTAGCTGTATTGGTCTAATGTGTTCATAATTAATGTTTGAAAACAGTTCTTTTAAAAGTTATTACTATTATTTAGGATCACCTTTGTGTCTAATTTGATTTATAATAGGCAAATAGCTCATTTTAAGAATCCCTGCACTGTATTAAATTAAAAAATACATATAAGCAAAGCCATGTAAGATGTTCCTTGTTTTCATCAAACTGTTTAAATCTTGTACTTTTACATAACTTGTTTTTTTCCATTTTACTCACGCTCCATTTTAAAATATTTTTAGAATAAACTTCTAGGCGTTTCGCAGGGACCACAACCTGCCTATCCCAAAAAGCCTCTGCAGTAAAACTTAGGAAAACTCATGAGGTTTATTAGCAGCTGGTCTTCAACCCGGTTCATAACGGTTTTTCCCCGGAGGAGGAACAAGCCCGGAGGCACAAACCGTCCCCCGGCAGCGTTACAGCCTTGCCGGCGGCTGAGCCCACCCCAGGCCCCGCGGCTTTGCTTCCCGAGACAACGCAGCGCCCGGCAGCGCCCGGAACGCGGCCCTCCGCCGGCCGCCCGCCCCCCCCGCCGGCCGCGGCCCCCGCAGTGCAGCGCTGCCCTGCCCGCCCCGCCGCAGGCAGACGGCCCCCCTCCCCCCCGCCCGCCACCTCGGGATCTTGTGTCGCTTATCGTGAAGGGTCAGCTATTTATATTTATAGTTCAGGGCTTTTTCTTTCCGAGTGGCATTTCGAGGCGCAGCCGGGGAGGGGTGGGGGGGGTGTGGGTGTGGGAAGCACATGGCTGCCCACCGGGGCACATTCGCGTACCACCGCTCGCTGCGCGAGAGGGGGCGAGGGGACGGGGAGGAGGAATAGGGAGCGGGGAGGGGAGGAAGAAAACCAACAGGAGCGAGGAGCGGCAGAAAATAAAGGCAGGCAGGCGGCAGGAAACAGGGCTGCGGGGGAGACAAGGGAGAGCGGCACAGGAAAGAGGGGACCCGCGAGGGAAGGAGGGCGCCGGGCCGAGGGGAGCGGGGGGTAAACCGGGGGCCAAGGGGAGCACGAAACGCAGGGCAGGGAAGCGCCAAGGGGGAGCGGCGGGCAGAGCCGGCCCGGCCCGGCACCCACCTGGCACCGGCACACAATGTCGGACTCGGTGGCCAGCAGGTCGACCACCTTGCCTTTGCCTTCGTCCCCCCACTGCGCCCCCAGCACCACCGTCACTTTGTTACCGCCCGGCTCGCTGCGCGCCCGCTTGAGCCCGCCGCCGGAGTGGCTGCTGCGGTCGTTGGACGCCCGGGTGCCCGACATGGTGGGTGAGAGGGTGGCTGGAGCCGCCGCCTCGCTGTGCCTCGCTCCCCGCCGAGCCGAGCCGAACCCAGCCCCAGCGCGCTGCCCGCGCCGCCGGCCTTTAACGGCGCCGCCACCGCCCGCCCCGCGCGGCGCGCTGACGTGCGGGTCCGGCAGCCCCGCCGGCCTCGGCCGCCCCGCCGCCGCGCGCCGTCGCACTCACACACGCACGAGCTCCACACACGCGCGCGCGCAGTCTCCTCACACACACGCAGTCTCCTCACACACACGCGCAGTCTCCACACACACACGCACAGTCTCGTCACACACACACACACGCAGTCTCCTCACACACACGCGCAGTCTCCTCACACACACGCGCAGTCTCCACACACACGCGTAGTCTCCTCACACACACGCGCAGTCTACTCACACACACACACACAGAGCCTCCTCACACACACGCACAGTCTCCACACCACGCAGTCTCCTCACACACACACGTAGTCTCCTCACACACGCCCACACCGACCTCCGAGGCGCAGAGGCTGTGGCACTGTGAGGCACGCACAGTCCTGAGGCACGTGTGTGACAGGGGCACCTCAGAGGGATGTGGGCCTGTGTCACCCTCAGACAGACACACTTGTCTGAGGCAGCCAGGCCTGTAGCACAGACAGACAGATAGATGTTGGGCTGGGTCATGCGGGGCTGTGTCACTGCGAGGCACACTCACTGAGGCGTGCGGCTCTGTCACTCTCACACGGGTCTGAGGCACAAGGCTGCATGATGGAGACACAACACATGGGTCCGAGGTGTGTGGCTGTCATGGCCATCTCAGGTCCGTGGGACCGTGTCACGGGGACATACAGACATGTGCCGTCCTGAGGTGCGTGACTTTCACTGTGAGACGCACGAGCAGTGCTGAGGTGCGTGTGACAGTGACACGAGACAGACCCACACATTGGTCTTAGGCATAGGGGCTGTGCCGCTCTTGAGACGCACAGACAGTCCTGAGGCGCATGAGCCTGTGTTGCTGACAGACAGACAGACAGACACTGGCCTGAAGAACATGGGCCTGTGTCACTGCAAGACAGATGTTACTCTGAGGCATTTAGGACTGTCACTGTCAGACAGACAGAGTTGCAAACACAGAGTAGCCTGACACATGCACACATACACTCAGAGTACCCTGTGGTACGTAACAGGCAGAGGGAGAAGGACAAGCACACAAGCTACTCCGGCACACACGGGTCATGAGACACAAACATCCACCCGCTGGCCCAAGAAACATGGGCAGGCACACTTTGAGTTTGACAGACACACACGCTAGCCTAAAATACATAGGACTGTTGTTACTGAACTGGCACATACCCCATTGACAGGCACATACATACCCCGTCCTGGTGGCCTGAGACACCCAAGACCATTTTGGCAAGACGCGTGCACACCCACACGTACACTCACACACTGACCTGAAAAAACACAGGACCGTCGCTGCGAGACAAATAAACAAGCGAGGCACATGGAGCTGTGTCACAGGGATAGATTTACATGCCTGCTTCCCTGGTGTGACAGGCGAACAGGCAGCGCCTGGCACCCATAACCCCTTCCCTGTGCACGAGCCATATGCTAGGCTCGACTTTTTCTGTAGCACACGTCCTCTAGCTCCAGGCATGTGGCACCATGTCCTTAAAAAAAGCAACTTGAGTAGTGTAAGCTTACAGACCCGTCTGAAGCACATGCAGCTGTGTCGGTACGAGGCATATATATGCACGTACATGCCTGCACACACATGTGTGCACAGTAGCAAAACACCCGCAGAACATACCGGGTTGCAGCTTCAGGCAGGGAAAACTGCACCAGCCGCTGCTTGCGCGCTCCTCCTGTCAAATGCACGCGTGTGATTCCTACCAAGAGAGCAAGTGACACAAATTCAGCATTTTCAAGTGACACGTTCCTTCTCCTACGCTCTGGCTCAGATGCGATGCCATGATATATATGAGATCACACAAAGACGTTGTGTATGCA
The DNA here is from genome assembly GCA_009819775.1 of Phoenicopterus ruber ruber. Taxonomy (NCBI): domain Eukaryota; kingdom Metazoa; phylum Chordata; class Aves; order Phoenicopteriformes; family Phoenicopteridae; genus Phoenicopterus; species Phoenicopterus ruber. Next base: position 10,836,466 of record CM020219.1, read on the forward strand.
GTGGTCAAAATGCAGAAAGGTAGTCATACAATCCGTTACTCTGGTGTAAGGATGAAAAGAAAGGACTGGAATACTCGAATGAACTCCCAAGAAATAAAAATATAGCAGCATTTCAAACGTGCGTATGTGGGCTCTGTATGTGTGTATGTATGCACATACACCAGCATCTACCTATGTGAATACACATACATGTATGCGTTTACATATGTGCGTGTATAGAAATAGTATAGAACATATTGCAGACTCCAGCACCTTGTAAGCATGCATGGTGGCAAACAGAGCAGACATTTACTCTACTTCATTTCTAGTATTTGCAATATTTCCTCTAGGAAAAGGAGGTAGGGAAGATTTAACACTCTGTACGCTCCAGCTGAGTATTTAGCATCGATCGGTGGAGGTGATAAATATGGAAGAGAAGACTGGAAGGGGGCTCCTGATGTTTGAGCCTATTTTCCGCCACTACTGCAGTGAACTAAATCATACAACACCTCGCTGTTCCTACTGAACAACCCTTCCAGAGCTGCTCTAGTTAGAAGCTTCTGCTAATTTCCATCCTTCTGGCCAATTTATATCCATATGTTCTGTGCTGACGTTGGCATTTAGTTTAAATACTTCTTCCTCTCCCTTTCCTGTGTATGTATTTATAGAAGGAATTACATCCAGTCACTGGCTTTGTTTTGCTCGGCAGAAAAAGACAAGGTTTTTCACTCTTCTCCTCTAAAGACCCACTCGCAATTCACTGGTTGTTCTCATCTGCCTGCCCTGCACCTGTCCTGAATTTGGTCCATGTTTCTTGAATATGGGTGGCTAGAATTGTACCCTGTGGTCCACGTCAAGGTCCCTAGTACCCTCTACACGGGAATTGATGTCTTCTCCTTTCAGCTGGAAATATCTCATCTAAGGCATTCCTGGACTTGTCAAGTTTCACATAGGTGACAAAAGTCAGTTCCTCTCCCCCACTTCTGCTGGTATCTCACACACTGAAATGCTGCTGCCTGTTTCTGCCATTGGCATGTCACGTGCACGATACAGCTACTTGGCATTTCATGTACATATTCACAGCCGGATGCCACGTGCAATCTAACATGGCCTGAAAGACAAGCCCCCAGCTCGGGTTTCAGAATTTTGCATTATAGAATTTTAACCTTTACTTTTATTTTGACCATTATTTCAGTTGTAAGGATGGAAGGTTACTGTGAAGTCTTTTAAGACATTTGGTTCCTGTGGTCTAATAGGCACCAAATGCCTGGCCACAACTCCTCAAGCACGGGCTTTACGCCAGACTCCTTGGGGTTCTTGGCCTGGTACCAGCCAGTCCAGAGCTGCCCAGCGTCCCTGACTAGTTGAGCTTGAACTTGTTCCACCTGACACGGGAACAGCCGGCACTGGCCATGTTTCTCTTCACAGCCACACGCTGACAGCTCATGGACCTCATCTGAAAAACTTCTGCACTGGTCTATCATCTCCTCAATCATTTGCAGCCAGCCTGGTCCTGCTATGCAACAGAAATTCTTGTGAATGGCTTCACCTTTTCTTTACCTGATACCTTAGCCCCCTTTGTAATTGTACTCACCCCATACTCAGCACCTCATTGAGTGTCTTAATGCCGTCCATGTCTACTGCATTTGGTCTATCATCTTCATAGCTGGCAAAGGAAGCCAGTGCCAGAATGATCTGTTTCTACTTTTGCTCATCCCTTTTGTACTTTATCCCAGTTTCATTCCCCTCCAGGCTTTTATTTTCCTTCAACATTTCCTCTAAAGCTTTCCTTACTGTTCCATCAAAGCTTTCAGGGTTTTTTTGCAGCTTAATAACAAAATCATTTTGTCCATTAAATAATAAAAATTCTGTCATCTCATTGTGGAATAAGTATTTGTCAGGCATTACGTTTACGGTTGTTTTTACAATTTGAAAACATGAGCACCAAGGACAGCAAAATGTAGCAGTGGTGTCACTCAGTTTCCTCACACACACACTGATTCTCCTCAAAACTGACAGCTTGCAAGTCGGCTCCACACAGCTAGAATATAAAAATACCCTTTGCTGCAAGAAATACATATTCCTGGTGCTGTTCCTCTGCAGGAGAAGCTGTATACAGCTACATTTTGAAGTCAGAGAGGATCCCAGAGTTGTATTTATTATTATTTTCATGACATTTAGCATTGCCATTCTTGCATGGCTTTTTTTCTCTCTTTATGATACTCTACACCCATTAGTGTAGGAACTCAAATCTTTTTCCAGAGTAATGTTATTGCTGTTCTTTTGGATGGTTGGTTGGTTTTTGGTTATGCTCTATCTGTTTTTTTAAAAGCAAATCATCCTGGCATGACTATATGTAAACTGCCCTGCTTAAGGACAGAATCTAGCCTTTTTAACAGGAGATGACAGTGTTTTTAGCTATTTGTTCTTTGTGGCTCTCAGCCACAGAGAACACGTTCATAACTTTCATGTATCTTCAAGGTGACTGGCGTGGTGGAAATTTCTGCATTTTTTTCTGCAAAGAAAGGTGCAGTTTCTCTGCTATTAATAGCCAGAAAGTATTCTAAAGTATTCTAGGGTTTTCTTTATATGTTACTTCAGATGTAGCAAACTTGAAAATTTTTTGATGTTCTCTTCAGCATTTCTATAATCAGATCCACTGTCATTCTGAGATGGTCAGAAACTCCAGTTGTATTTTCTTTCCAGTGCCAACAATGTCAAACCTTCCATTTCTGTAAACTGTTTTACTTGAAAAAATTACTGAACACTTTGCAAGCAAACTAATCGACCGGGGAACACTTCTCTTTATAAAAGTTCAAACCATGTAACTCAGCATAGAAATAATATGCAGCAGTTCATTACTTGAAGTGATTTATTCTTCTTCTTACACCAATTTAAAAACAAACTCAAGTCCACTGAAATCAATGGATTTAAATGCATTTTGATGTGTGAGATGGAAAAAAAAAATCAGATCTTCAGGGTAGATCTTGCTCAGTTAGAAGCAAATGTTTGACTTCTAAATTGAGTAATACATGAGATTAACAGTGAGGTCATGCAGAGTGACATAAGAGTTGTAAGGGCTGCAGGTATGCAGTGTCCCCGTCCCCCGTGAGTCACCTGGTGCTGGGTACACCAAAAAGAAGAGAATGAAGGGAAAAGAAGGGAATGAACCATTAGCTCAGGAATCAGTATCGGTATCTCAGAGGAGCTCCCTGCTCCTCAGAGCTCTTCCATTAAAACCAATTTGCCTGACAATGCTTGACCTTTGCAATTTCACAGGAGAACTTTCAAGCATTTGCCTTCTTAGATAAAAAAAATGCAGTGCTTTTTACTTTGGGGCAACTAATAGGAGCAAAATATGTCCACATGATTAAAGCAGTGCACTTTAGATTTACTGCAGAATAAATTAACCAAAATTATACTGTTTTTTTTCAAAACTACATTTTTACTAAACACTTGTTTGTTCACAGCCCTGATAAAAATAGTAAAATGGTGCAAAAGCACGTGAAGGACTATACTCTGAGAGTAGTTAAGAATGATTTATTTGAACAAAGCATATATCAAGTCATAAAGGCTCTGTTGTGGTTCAAAATTTTTTCTGTTTCCATGAAAGACTTGGTGCGTGCAATAGAGTGCATCTATTGAATGTGCAGATGACATGAAGCTGGAAGCAACAAGAATCATGCTGGAAACCGGGATGCTTCTCTGAATAGGAGTCAAAATGTTATGTGGTCACAAAAGACGTCAAACATCGTGCTGAGATGGAAGACCCACCTGTAAAATGCAGGAAGATGGCCTTTCCCTCTCCTCAGTCCTGCTGAACCGCCCGGCTGGAGATCCAGCGCTGGGCTGTGAGGAAGATGAGATCTAGTTGAAGGAAATCTAGAAGAGAGACTCAAATGCATGAGCACAGATTTGGAAAGCCGTAGGATGAAAAAAATAGGAAAGCCCCAGGATGAAAAACTGAAAGGGCTGGGGTTGTTTAGTCTGGCAAAAAAAAGACCAGAGGTGACCTGATAACAGCCTCCAAATATGTAAAAGGCTGCTGCAAATTAAAACGGAGCGTAATGTGTTTTCTCTCTGGCGGATAGGATGAAATGAAAAGTGTTTGCATCTTCTATTAGACTAACCAACTGATCTGATAAACGTGGACAAACTTGAAGGCATATAAAGCTTTATTAAGCTTGAAACAGAAGCTGAGTAAGACCAGCTTTGCTCCGACACTACTAAGGATGGCATTTTAGCACAGCAGCATCTTAGCACCATCTTAGCACAGCAGCACTTTGTCCAGACTGCGAGATTCCTGTGTCCTTGGGCATTTTTGAGACGAGATTAGGCAAAAATGATTCAACATTAACTGCTTTGAGTTAGACCAACTTTACTAACTGTCTAAGTCCCAGCGCTGCAGGTCTTTCCTGAAGACTTTGGCCCAAACCTTCAAAAAGTACGTATCCACCTGTTTAGATGCCCAGGTCAAATACTTCAGCAACACTTAAAAAGCTGCTCAGCTGCCACCCAATTCTGTAATCACTTACATGTCTGTGGGTGGGCACGTGCAATTTATCCCACAGATCAGCTTGTTGTGTCAGCCTCTGCGAGGGGTCTCGCATCAGGCATTCTGCTCTGCTACCAAGGCCCTCCCGCATCCACAGTGAATGTATAAACCAGAGCAAATGCCCCAGAAAATTGTATTTGGACAGTCAGCACAGATTGGCTGAGGAGTTAAGGGTCTCGGGTGTGATGTGACAGGCACTGCTTCAGATCTGTTTTTCCTGACTAGAGACGTGAACAGGAACTCTATTTAGTCTCTGGCATCCTAGGGTGAGCCCTCTAGTACCTGAATTACGTAGCATCTTTCACTGCCCAACAAATAATCAAGCTGATGATACCAAAACCAGAGGCTTCTTCACATCATTTCAGCTGTCTGAGTAAATAATATGCACAGAAATAAGGTTGCGTAAAGCCTATGGAAAGATTTAAAAACACATTTTAATGAAACGAGCTCAATTTGAATCACCTCTCCAGCCAATATAATGAGTTGAAGATTCTGCAAGGGAGTGTATATTTCAAAAAGAGATTAAAGGAGCATTGCAATATGGTTATGCTCCTTTATTCCTGTGAGAGCATGGCCTGAAGTCTGCCAGGCTGCCCGTACAAGAACTGTGGCACACTCGTTGAACTATGGGGCATGGGATCAAGCTTTTTCTTTTTTTTTAAAAAAAAAAAAAGAAGAAAAAAAAAATCTTTGCAGTTTTCTAGAATTCATGTGAAATTAATTTCACTGCTTAACAGTTTTGTATTGTGAGATGCAATGAAAAAGCTTTTTCTCATTTATGCACCATCTTCTTTAGGAAATTAAGAACCAGATAGTCTGTCCTTGCAGTTGTACCTGAAAATAATGCCACTTAAAAATAAATAAAATAAAAATACCAAGACTGTATTCAGAATCAGCACAGGAGCTGCAGTCACTTGCGATCTTATTTGCTAGTATGTGATTTAAAACCACAACTAATAAGCCTCACAGATCCAGGTACATTTGTTTAGCTCCGTTTACTAAAATGAACATATACAAAAGTGAAATACATCATGGAGTACAAATACATACTACAGTACAATGCAGTTATAAGTAAACTCTGCATTGAAAGTTGTCCTTCATACACCATTTTTAAATCATTATTACATGCTTTAAAAAAGCAAAGCCAAGCAATGTAACAGTTACCCAGTAAGCTTTTAGTGGCAGAACACTTGCTTATTTCCCCTGCTTTTGAAGACTTGATGCTTTTAATATTGCAAGACCAGTTTATGCTGATGACATTTTATCATATATCAGTTTGTTACTTACAGCCAAATGATTAAGTCCTGTGTAAGTACAGACAGTAAGAATTTTACCAGAGAAAAGCTCTTGTATTTGATGCTGAATATATCAATGTAAGAAATTGGACTGGGGGGTCTGCTTTTGCAGTTGGTTTCTATATGTAACGATGGTAGTTATGCTGTGGAACTCCTGTACTGTTCATCAAAATTTACTTGCTCTTCATCTTTTAATAGCATCTCATTTTCTGCTGCAGTTACAGTATTGGAGCTACATACATAAATTCTCACCAGATATTTACCTGCACATTTTCATTTCTTAATTGTTTTTCTTCTGTTGCTTACTTTGGTCATTAGCTGCATCCACAAATTTGCATTAGAAGCAGTTCATTTTTCCACTCAGTTAGCTAAAGAAACCTCTATATGTTATTTCTCTTGAAAAAACATATAGACTTGGTCTTTGCAAGTATCTGATACAATTCTCGTGAAGAATTTAAATGCCCAGTAACAGAAGCTGCTGCAATAGAAGCTGAAGAAAAATGAAGCAGGATAGTCGCTTAGTCCATTATCAACATGGTGAAAAAATGTCTTAATATAAAGACATATATAAGCATGTTCAGAGGAGTTAAAAAGACCCCTAGATGTCTGAGTCTCTGGAATCAGCAGAAGCCTGTCATGAAACTTTTTTAGAAAATCGTATCTTAAATTTTCTTGACAGGAAAGCTGTTTTTAATACTTCGAATCAAGTAAGATATTGCTCTGTTCTCTAAATCGTGCCATGCATTTGAAGTCTGGTAACCATTTCTGACTCAGCTTAGTTCTCGGCAGTTTTCAGTAGCTGCAAGCCTTCCCTTGTAGTCTGTTAATAATAATACATCACTGACGGGTGCTTCTGCCTTCACCTCTTCTGTTTGAACTCAGGAGAGGGAGATTATTGCCTGCCCTAAGAGACTTTGCTGCTGCTGTGTGCTGTCCATGGCAGAGCTGTCATCCGCAGAGAAATGATCCTCAGACAACTGGGTAAACCAGATATTGACACGGACAGAGCATGTGACTGGAGTTAAGGTCAGAGATTCAAAGGCTGTAGGATTGGGGCCTTAAAAGATTTATGCACAGGATTACCCCGTGAGCTGTATATCGCTGGCTTCCAGGGACGTACCTGCAGAGTTAAAGGTGTTCTTAATTCTTTGTGGAACCAGGCCTCGATAATCCTGTAAACACATGCTAATACGGTTTCACCAGATACACTGTCTTTTCATTCCTTCCTTCAGAAAGTAAATACAGAGTTGCTCCATTTGCTAATTATATGATAAAAAAAGAAAAAAGATTTATACATAGACTGAAGAATGTTAAGATGACCTCCACTGTCCTGCCATGCCAGATCTGATACCCTCTATAGTGTATGTCACCATATCCTGATGGAGATTAAAATAGATTAAAAAAATGCCTGATTCTCATTGTTACCAGTGCTACGCACAGTTTTCTAAAATAAGTACCGAAAAATAATTCAGAATCTAAATGCTCTCTCATGTTTAAATTTATATCCCAAGAATTAAATCCACCTTCTCACAAAGGACCAAAAATTACAACAGTTCCACTTAAACCGCATGTTGGAAGCGCAGAAGTTTCTTCTGGTCTGGTGCTCTTTCTTTTCGCAGGGTTGAAGCACACTTTTAATCCTTACAGCTGCTGAATGCTGCTTTATAGTTTTGTTTTACCATATATTAAGTTACTTTTCTGTATTTACAGCAAAAAGGTTTATTGTTTTAATCTGCCACTTTACATTAAGCATGCTATGATTGCAAAGTACGTAAAACATATTTGCAGTACAGCTTGTCAAGACAATATTGAAAACTTTGGTTTGGTCAGTTTTCAATGTATTTATATGTATTTTTAAAATATATTTCTGAAGATTAGTAACTGGAGTAGAGGAGCTAAAAGAAGGCCATTTATTTAGACCACAGGTACAAGGAAAAACACAGTCTTCCAAGGGGTGAGCATCTAGTGTAATATTTACATGCACTCCACTCCGATTTACTAATGCCATTTTTGCAGTGGTTCTCTGATGAATCAAGAATCATTTGGCGTTTGCCAAATGATCAAGAGTCAAGGCATTTGCCAAAATAAAATTTTAAAATACACACATGCCAACGTTAGCACTAGAAATGCTTCACACCCAGCTAGACTCGGCACAGCAAATGCTTTTCTGCATTTATGTCAATCAGCTGTTCTTCAGCAAAGCGCAGACGCTCCTTTCAGCACACACATAACCGCTGTAAGGAGTCAGACCTCTAATCAGAAAAAAACAAATGTTGCGGTAACGGGAACACGTGACACAACTTGCCCACCACAGTGAAACGGTGGAGCTTGAAGTTCAAGTACGTGCAACTTTCTATACCCCTAAGTGTCTTCCAACAACTACTCAGAGCAATAGCAGGGTATCACCCACCTCTAAGCAAAACGGTAGTAACTTGCTCACTGGGAGTGATACTTTTTCTAACATCCCTGTCATGATTTCTTCCAAGCATTCACATGCACTTGAAAATTGATGTCTTACTGTACTAACTGCTTGACAACTACATCATCCGTGGTAAATCACTCTCATTGTATTAGATCAGCCACAGCTAAACAGATAATTTCCTCCTAATTAACAAAAGGCTGGCTAATAAAACCAGAATTAATTTTTGTTAAATGTACTGCTCTTTCCGTACTCTCCTTTTAGCCTCTTTGCATCTTCTCCTTTAAGCTGTTTCTTCCTTTTCTCAGACTTTGCAGCTTGCTCCTTCCTTTCTTGGTTTTCCTGCATTCAGACAGAATGACAAAATAAAAAAACAAATAAGAAGAGTTAGCGGAGGAAAAGCTGGTACAAAACAAACTCTCAATTTGCAATGAATAGCTGTTCTGAATATGCCCTATACATACTTAAAACGCTCAGCTGCCGGGGCTTGAGGGTAAATAGCAGAACAGAGCTTCCTGGTCAATCCCTTTGGCTTTCTCCATATGATGATGTTACCAGCAAACTATTTCATTAGCTTTAACTGCAAGGTTCAGCTGTGGACTGAAACGCATTCTTCTTAATTAGTCCCTTTGTCCACAAAACAGAACATTAGTTTAACTTAATTAGCATTCTGGAGATTTATCCCATAGCAACCTTGATTTTATATTGTTTGTATTCAGGGATTTCTACTAGAAGTTTCAGGAACTCAACTGTGTTCAACAGCAATTCAGAGTTTCTCTTCAGGCACCCGTTTAGTTTGCCAGCTGTATTTCTGCACTGGTGTTCAGTGGCAGAGTCCAAGCTGGATGTCTGCTGGTACCAGTCAGACAACTGCCAGGATGGCATGAATCCTGCTGGGATTTATGCAGACAGGCAGGACTCTGGTTTCCACGTAGCTGCTGGTACTGGGATGATACGATTAATGGAGGAAGAGAAAGAAATTGAACAATTACTCCTAGTAAAGGAAGACCTTTGCTCAATGGAGGGATATTTCTGGGGTTTGATAAGTAGCACAATCATAGGAGAGGGTAGTTCTGAACAACTGGGGTAACTGTAGCAGAACATGAAGATGACAAAAGCCATTTTCTTAAAAGCTTATGCAGTCCTTGTTCCACAGCTGCACTCATCATCAGAACATTGCCATCACCACGTGGAAGCTTGCCTGTTTTCGATTCCAATCAGTCAGTAGCTAATCTACGTGTTGTAGGTAGATCAGTAGTTATGGGGCCTGCTGTCGTAGAGATTTGTGATGTTAAGAGGAGGGTGCTGCTGTGTCATAGTACAGAATTTAATAATGTCCAGGAAGATGTTGATAATTTGGGACAGATAGCATTATTGATGAGACATGTCTGGTGTCCTTTACAGAGAGTTTGGCAACAGAAAAGACATTTTCCCATAGTAGTAATAGATTTAGTTCATTGCTAAGGATCATTTGCCACTATTTCCACAAGATGACCTTAAGAAGTCCCAGGAAACATGCAAAAGTTTCTTAGAGCCTTTATAGAAAGTAAAAGCCTAGGATCCTTTGGTCCACAAAAATTTCCAGACAAATAAAGAAAACTTGTGAACTTTAATAGAGTTAGTCTCTCCAAAATATAGGAGCATTATAGGCTCAAGGTTATGGGGACCTTCACTGGATGCCTACAAAAGAAGAGAAAAATGGTGTACTCTTGACAAAGAAAGAAAAGGATATATTTGCCCTGAATGGAGGGTGCTTCTGAAAGAATGAGGTACAGGTATGAAGTCTTACGGAGAGGCTAAAAGCATTTCATCACTGTATACCTCCTACGTGCTTGCCTGATAAATTCCAGCTGTGTCTTAGCATAATATCTTTGAGATATTACGGCTGTTGAGAGACTTGCAGATCTGTGGTCCCTGGGAGAATATCTCTGTGTAACGTGCCACAAGAAATAAAGGAGGTGAATTCAGGGATACATTGTCCTGCTACTTGGGCAGCACACACTGTACTGGAAACAAACCAAAACACATTAGGAAAAAATTTATGGATTGAGCAAGCCTGAACTGAATTGTTTAGAGAAATTAAAAAAAAATATACATAACAATTCGACGCAAACACGCTGTTAACAGAGTTTCTTCAACACAAGAAAGCCCGACAAGGTAAAGTGGTAGCAAGGCAGAGGAATGAATATTCACAATCCCTTCTCCATCGCCTGGATTACTGAAGGCAGCTGTATAGATGAGATTAAATGAAAGAAGGGTGCCACTTTGGATTTGCTCTTTGTGGAACGTCAGATACTTGCTTGATCTTTGAATTAGAAGATGCTCCATGACAACTGTTCATCCCCACACTATCTAAAGCACATCCTGTTCCAACACCATATGCACCCTACTGAGGAGCAGCTGCTGCAGCTTGGTTATCCTAGGGGAGCACTCAGAGGAGCTATCCCTGCGCAGAGCTGTCTGCGTAACCTCTGCCATCAACTGAGTACTTCCTAGAACAGATTTTGTTTAACATTTTTTCTCCTTTTCCTGAGATTAGACAGCCTCTTTGTGGGGAGCTCCCCTTTGGAACAGCTGCAAGCGCTAAGGGAAATCGGATGTTTCTCCTAATCCCCTATAGTCACACAGAGTTTCTTTTCCCCACAATTTTACAACTCAGTTTTTAGTGTATCTCCAATTCTGTTTATCTTTGAGCGGGGAAGCTATTTTCTCCCTGTCTCCTTCCTTCTGCCATCTGCTCCTTTTATTTTTTGAGAGTTGGTGAAACAGTCATCAGCCCTGGGTGACGAACCAGCTCCTTTTCACAGTGTCAGTTTTGGGGATCATTTGGCTGTTTGAAAAGCTTTTTTTTTTATTTCCCCACCTCTTCAAGTAGATGGAGAGGAGGACAGCAGATTCGTATTACAGCAATTTCATTTGTGTAGCTCAGTTTTTGTTACCTGAAGGATAAGAGACCAGAAAGAACCCTTAGGGAATGGAGGAGGATTTTGTTTAAACAAAGTAACAAAACCAAAATCCCTCTAGGTAAGCTTAGGAGCCATAAAGGATCACTCTTTATCAAAATTATTTCCCTTCTTATTTGATGTGAGGATGGAAAGATAGCACTAACCATTTTGGTAGTGCTAAGAGACCTGCTTTACAAAGAAGACTCATGTCAAAATAAAAGTTACACCTTAGCCTTAAAGCTTCCATCAAACGGCACTTGAAAGAGATGATGCACGTGGCTGATTCTAGTGTAAAAATCAAAATCACAGAACAATAAAATACTTTAAAAATTAAAACCTTCAACTTCTCAGCACGTTGCTGTTTCAAGCGCAGACAGTATCTTTACTACGGCGACAGGGAGAAAGCAAGGCAAGAAGGGAGAGGAGACGACATTACAGGTCTGCAATGGAGGTAACAGATACGCATACAATGTGGCTAACAGCTGTGGTACCTTTAAGGTGAGGTGCTGCTGAGAAATGGAATAAAAAATAGGATGAAAGAGAGTTTACATGTTGGACAGATAAAAAGAAGCTGCTTTCTAGTTGCTCCAGCCTGGCTGTGAACAAGCAGCACTCAAAAAAGTAGTTTAAATCATCTGCAGCTGTGCTAGGACACTACATATAACCTTTATTGGGACTGTTTCTTAAAAGAACTGCAGTTGCTGGATTTACCCTTCACAGAAATTTGGCAGTGTAGCTCTCCACACATGCTGAGCCATGATGTTCTTGACTCTCTTAATTCTTTCCTTCCTGCCTAGAGTTTTAGGAACTCTAAGGGTCAAGTGTATTTCCAAAGGATCTGTGGTTTATAGGGTTTGTTTTCCAGACTGCCTGTGGTGCTATCACATCATTTCAGAGTCTGGGTAGCTGTATTGCTTGCAAAATTGAAGTCAAATGCCTCACAGGAGGGGTGGGTAGTGGGAACATTACAGGATATCTTTTTCATCTTTCATCTTCCAGCATTTCCTCAGAAGCTCCTTTGGTTTGATCTGAAACTAGGATCTGCCCTAAAGCACTCCTTCACCTTCTCTTGCCTTGACATTGCCCAGCATAGTTGTCCGTTTTCTTGCAATACTTCTTGTAACGTGGATGATTCCCTCTACAGAAGGCAAATCCAGTCTGGGGCTCTGCTGGAGTCAGCACAGGAGCGGGTGATTGTTGCTGTTAAAATATATAAATGTGAAGCCACTGTCACCTGGCATTAGGAAAACCCTAGAGCAAGTACATTAGTTCAGGTGTGAAGTATGCAGTAGGGGATGCGAAATGGATGTTCGCTGGCGGCTTACTAATTGGAAGGTGCTCTACACAACTTCTATGGTGAAGTCGCTGTTTTCTTACTCCTCATTGCATGGGGTAAAGTCTTGTAAATTAATAAAGTGCCAAATACAATCTCTTGGGAGATTCGTAGTTTTGTAAGGGACACAAAACATACTGGTTTGAACTAACTAGTACAATGAAATACCTACATGTAAACATATCTTCCAATTAGGCTTTGCCTATTGGCAAATTTACCTTTTGCCTATTGGCAAAGCCTATAAAGCATGTCAGGTTGCTCATTCTTTCACACACCACTAAGCTCCTATTGCATTGAGGCCTGATTAATAATTTTACAGTGGGAACAACAACTTGGAGTGTTCTTAGTTCTCCATAGCAAAAAAAAAAAAAAAAAAAAAAAAAAAATCAAAAAAACCAATCACATTTTATATTTGCCCCCATGCTCATTTCTTGCTGCAGGTTGCAAGCAAGTAAACAGTTACTTTCATTTACTCCTGCAGTGAGGGTTTAGGTAGACCAGTTTGGAGTAGAAGAAAAAGTAGTTCCTGCTTGCTTAAAAAAAAATACAAGTTCTTAATCTATTTCTAAACAGTCACAAATGCAAACCACCTGTAAGGCCTTGAGGAAGAGCTCTCTGAAGGTTTTCATTGTGCTAAATACATCTTCCAAAGACAATTTTTTTCGGTCTTCACAAAGATAATCAGCAAGTTCTTCCTTCTTCTTTTCAATGGTGGCAAACTCCTTCTGCAGGTCCTTTGAAGCATCGAGACTGCCCTGAGACACAGTTTGCGACACAATTTATGCATATTAAGAAGCGGCGTATTCTGAGCTGTCCAGAAGCCAGTTAACACAGAGCAGTCAGTTTTTAAAAACCTGACAATTAAGATAGGTTCACAAAGCATGATATTTTCTTCCTAATTGAACCATCTGCGTTTCCCCTGGTTTCATTTGGCCCAAAGCAGCTCATTGTATGTTGCCACTTTCATCATAAAACCACACAGAAATTTGGCACAACCTGGGACGACTGATCAAGGGAGATACAGCACCAGGATTTCTGCCTTTTGTCTTTAGTTAAGTGACCCTGTTTTCAGAACATGAAAAGCTAGGATGTTTGGAAATATATGCAAAAAAAAGCATATGGCAAATCTGTTCACTTTTTTTTTCCCCAAAGAACAGTGAGACAAAACATGTTTCTGTACTGCACTGTACGCATTTATAGTTGCATCCTACACTTCATTTTTAGGGCCTTCCTTTCTTTTGCCCACACACGCAGCTGACTGGTCCTCAGCTGTTTCCTTATCACGATATCACATTACAGAAGTGGAGGAAAATCTGGGATGCTCCTTCCACCAAGGTGCAAGGGGAGTGTAGTTATGACCCCTTTCCCATAGAGCTCTATGTCCAGTTGCAACCTGAATTACAGTACCTTTGAGAAGAGATTGAAGGTGTTTGGGAAGAAGGATGGGAAGTGTCACACCCATATTACCTACTTGAACAGATTTTGCATGCTGTATTTTTAAATCATCTGGTGACAAAAATAAACGCTTCTCTATTTCCAACAGTTTCTTCAAATTGGCACCTGCCTCAGCCCGCATAACGTCCAAGTGGGTTCTGAAACGTCCACAAAAGGGATAGGACATTCAAGAGGCGAGTCTTTTGTTTTCATTAAGTTAAAAGATTATTATAAACAATATAAACTCTGAAAATGAATGTAGAATTAATTGTCCAACCCGGACCCTGCTTTCGCAGGTAGTTCTCCTCTATATAAATCCTTTTCTATGTGCTCAAATCCTCATGTAAGAAAGAAGTTGTGGTTTTGCCCTCACTACCTCCCTGGACAGACTGAGGAAGAACCTCACTGTTCTAGTATTCAAAAAACTCCTCCAAAATCTCCAGCTTATTTTTATGCATAGGCAACACACGCTCGTCTCCCTTGTGCCAATACTGTCCTATTTAGCTGATTCTTTTCCCTCCTCGCCTTTTCTCCCTAATCTATTTATAGTCCAAAATTATATGTCTTCTCAGAGTTCATTTAGCTCACGTGGAGACCCAAACATGTTCCACTGCCAAACCAACATCTTTTGTGGTTCTGACCTACTCTTTGTGCCAGACAAAAAATACTGAATTGGCAAAACTTGAGGTGGTGTTTCACGGTGCATCCAGATGTGAGCAGCATTAGAAGAGTCCCTTGCAGGATTTGCATTGTAAACAGTTCTCTGCAGGTTGATTAGCAAATCAATTTTGTAAGTTTGAGAGTTTGACTAAACAAGAGGGCAATTACTTTATATAAAAAAAGCACAATTATATCATCGACCAGCAAGATTTAGTTTCAGGTAACAAAAGTATTTCTGTTATCACAAAACCCAAAAAGAAATTAATGTTTCAAAACAACATCCAACTTAAATTCTGCACAGATAACTTGCAAAAGCCATAATACTTTCTGTTGCATTACTGAATAAAAATACTTTTTATATTTAATTATTTAGCAGCTACTTAACAACGTCAAGCCATCTCCAGATTTAAAAGTTACCGCTGCTGCTAGTTACAAGGAAATTTAAAACACTGCAGCATTCCTATGAATTCATAACAGATTAAAAAATGTTAATCCTGGTGCTATAAATGTGGATTCCGAGTAGTGTAATTTAACATATATCCATGTGATTCTTCTGAGCTAAACAGGAAGAGCTGGCGTTACACTCACGAGGCTTTCAGGCACATGGAGGAAAGTCTGCAGAAACAGATTTTTTCTTTCTCCCCATGTATATTAGAAACTTGTGCTGATACTCAACTCAGGGACTCCTGAGGTCCCCTGATTGCCAGTAAATCACCCCAATCATTCTCTCCTTACACCAGCTCTGCGCATGTACCTCCTAATGGGCTTGCGCATGAATATGCCTGAGAAATTTCAGGGAGGATATGCTTCTATTGCAGTATGTGGAAGAAGAATCTGGTCCTTGAAAAGGAGAGAGTTCACTATTTACACAGTTTCACTTCTAAGGTAGTACTGGAGCTTCCTAAAGAAAAATCCCACTGAGTTCCACATAAAAAGTCTTAACCAGGTTGATTTATAAATCTCAAAACTGTTTGCTGTTAGAAGGGAACTTCTCTCTCCCACAGCAGAGAAGTCCTGTGACCTTATTACAGCACCATAAAATGACTCAGCTCCTTGTTGGCTTTAAAGAGGTTGGCAATTCATACATGACAAAAACAAACAATAATGTCCTACCCCGCTGCCTTGGAAACAAAGTCAAGATCTCTGGGAAGCTGCAGCAGATCTGTGTGGGTTTTTTCGACCTCCTAAAATTGAAGTGAAAAATTGTTATCTTGCACAGTCAGTTAAAGAGTATGAAAGATTTTCAGCTGGACAACATCAGGATTGAAAAATTAACACTTCAGTGTTCATTCTTATAAGCATAGCGGTAAATTTAGTCTCGATCATTCTTTTTCTCATATTGGCACCCATAGGGAGTTAAAAAGAAAGCAAAAGTCTCTTAACTCAGGCTTACATCCTGTGTGCTGCCACAGTGCACAAGCTGACCTGAGATTTTGTCTTCATACCACTAAAATTAATTTCATTTGACAGTTGTGTTCGGGAGACACATCAACATGAGAGAGCAGTTGGAGAAGAAGAGAAAGAAAACAGCAAGCAGACATGTTAAGCGAACTTGAGAAAGGAAGACTAGTGTTAACTCTCTAAAAATTACTGCAGGTGGATTTGATCCTGTCTGCACACACAGCAGTGGAAGTTTTCGTTGTATTTCAGGCACAGAGGCTCACCTTCCAGATACCTACGGTGGGGTGCTACTGAGTTTAAAGCCCCTTAATTTCTGGGGAATGAACGCTTGGGAATAATGCACGCAGGAATAATTTCACAGTTTTGTTGTACCTCCAAAATATGGTGAAGCAGAGTAATGTGGCTTTGGTTTGCTTTTGTTTCTGTTAGTCTGAGCAAGGCACTAATTTTAAAACCTCCAGCATCTCCAGTGTGATGCCCCTAGAAGATACAGAAAAAAGTTCCTTCCTTCAGTTTCCAAGCCTTGCATTTGTATTTTCTGTTATCTTTAGAAATATAGCAATTAAAGAAATCAGTTTACTTACATAGTTCAGAAAGTTTCCGACTTTAAGAATCAATTGGCAGAAAACTGGCAGTCGGTGACTGGTAAGAAGTGCTGAAGAATAAAAAGAGAGAGATTTTCAATAAATTAAATTAAATGATCTGAAATAGGATTTTCTTTAGGTTTGACAGTGGGGGTAACAAAGTTATCATTCAAGATTATGTCAAGCCATTGTTATGGATTTGGAAATATACCAGTACAGAAATAAAGCAGCTGAATGGAAGTGGAATGAGCAAGTTTCTATTGAGGTCTCTTCTCTACAAATAGATGGAAAACTACTTTTCCCATCAAGTTTGGAGTATAGATGGGTCATCCCTGCAGCCACTTATGAGGGAGGGCTGCATATCAGAAAGTCTATAAGCTTGTGAAAGTCGATAGCCCCCATTTCCAGCACATATTATTCTAGGTTAAGAAAAGCAAAGGGCTTTTTGCCTCATTGTCATCATTAGTGAGAGGATCACCAGAAGCTGTGCACTTTTGCAGGAGAATCTGGGGTAAGAATAAAGTTTTTGGCAGAATTAGAACAGAAACGCTGACCTACACAACGGGATGGAGGGGTGATGGGGATGACAGGGTGAAACTGCGGAGAGCTGTTGGTTGCACCACAGTAGAGAGTAACTATAGCTCTGACATCAGACCGCCAGGTATAGCCAAGTTTTATGTGCAACCATAAACAGAAGTTTTGCAGTTTAACTGTTCAACAGGAGGTCAATGACTCTCTAAAACTATTGAACTGAAGCTAGAATCCAAGAGCAACTTCAAAAAAGAGATGACTTAAAACTAAAACCAAGGCTAATTTTGTGTGGAGGGGGTTCCTAAAACACTGGTGAACATCATCTGGGACATCCATTTTGAAAGCCAAACCAGATTCTTCTATGTCACTGTGGCCTGCTCCACCGCAGAGCTAAGCTGGACTGCAACCAGTGTGCACCAGAGGAAAAAACTGGAACCGATTCATTGTTACGGACAAAAATCTCTGCTGCACACCAAAATTTAACCTGTATTCAAACAGAATTTGGCATTGACATGAAGGAAATTTCCTTGTTCTCTACAGAACCACTAATAGGAGAGAGGTTTGTGTTACTCATGTTGACAGAAGGTTCACTTCAGAGCAGAGCAGCACAAATTGCAATTCTGCAGAACGAATTCTCGAAGCAGGAATCTGCAGAATCATTTTGATGTTTGGTATATATTCAGTGATTAAAGGGTTAATTTTGATTAGATTATAGCATATGCTACCACTGATGCTATTCAAGTAGAAGAGGAGCTTCCTATGCCTGAGCCTGGGCATCGGCACAGCGCTGAGGTACTTACTTTCACAGGCTGTCCTGATGGCTTGTGCTTTTGGCCACAGACACTCCAGCAGAATTTTTGTTTCCTCACAAATCAGCATACATTCAATCCGCAACTGGTAGCTAAATGAGATCAGTGGAAAAAAACCCGACAAACACCACAAAAACAAACCCCACAGGCCTGATTAATTGACTTGTGTTCAGCATGAGAATCACCCATTTTAGGCAAAGTGCAGTACCAACATTGTTATATTCTCTTTCTTTAATGCTCTGACATAAGAACTGGATTATAAATAAATAAAACACTTAGATGTTTCCAAAGATGTCCTAGAAACAATTATCATCTCCTCTTTCAGAAAGCAACGTTGCACTGACATCTGGCAGTGACTTCCTAGCATAATGAGGCAATAATTTTTGACAATTCCTGGGCAGCACTAGCCAGGATTTTTGTTCTTCCTTTTAACTTCCCAAACAGAAATTCAGACTATTTTTGCAGTGATGTCCTTTAATGCTATTTATGCCTCGCCATGGATTAACGTTGTGGAAGAGCCATGAAAACATTTCTAAAGTACTTTTAAAGCTAGCTATAAGTTTGAGAAAACGAAAATCCACATTTTCACCACCACATTTTCAAAAAAGCATCTCTGGCTGTGGGCTGGCAACTGATCAGATTTATGGAGGGCTATTGCTATGAATTACGACATATCACCATGTTTTTATGAACAGCATAAAGATTTCTCTGTGTGCGCCTCATCTGACTTGGTAAAAATCAGGGAGGTGGTGAAAGCACCGGGTGATTCACTCATGGGTTTGTGGGCTCTCTTTGGTAGCCTGGAATCTCTAAACCAGGGGTGGAGTGAATCAGCAGCCTGGTGGCAGGATTCAGTCTGTAACTTCATGCCATACAGATAGTAGCTGTACAACAGTCACGAGTTTTCTCATACCAAGGTTAATTTAACTGTAGTTTGCCAAAGGTGTCTGAAAGCCTCTTTGGCCTTTGGGAAGGAAAAGTTTCTCAAACCAGCTCTACAAATAGCAGTCCGATGATTTATCCTGAAGGCTGACTGTCAGGAACCTCCCTCTAACACAGGAAACAGAGGCCTTAATTCTTATGGACAAATCTTACAAGAACCACACTCATGGGTTGAAGACAAGGAAAATTTTGCTTACCTAGGAACTTCCAAGAGATGGAGATAAAACTGATCTGCATTTGCTAGTTCCGATTTTTCTTCTTTGCAAGATTTCAGGCTATTTATCTAATGAGGAATAAAACAGTAAAATAACCACACAAATATTTCTGGTGCCCATTGCTTCTTACAGGCATGAAACTGGCTTTTCTGAACTTGCTGTGCGCACAGGCAATGGGAGTGAGGCAGATGAACAATAAATTCCATATATGAAATGGTTTGCAAGGGCAAACACGTAGGTTTTGTGTTGACTGGAAGGTCACCTGCATTTGTACGGCATCTTGTAGGATGAATCCCTGATCCATAGGCAGGGATTCAGCAAGCTATAGTGCATACAAGTCTAGCAACCCCTTTAAAAAGATGGGTTCTTTCCCTTTCTCCTCATTGAAACCTGCTCTGAAAGGCTCTTTATTCACCTAAGTCCACAAAAGCTAATGTACTTCATCCATCTAATGAAAATAATGGGAGTAGAGAGCAGCACTTGGTCTACACCTGTGTTGGGTCTCCCAATGTGCTGTTGCCTCACCTCTGTGTGAAGAGCCCAGACTGTTGCTGGGGCAGACTTCCCACCACTCTACCTTGGAAGGTCATTGACTGAGATGGCGCAGGAGCATGTGGGAGCCAGTCATAGCTTCTTGTTTTAGCAGTGCAAGTGTTTCAAGCTGAGCACACAAAGCACACTGAACTCTATCAAAATAATAGATACCTCATGGTCTTCAGGCAGCAGTTTAAGTAGCTGCTTCAGCATCTCAGCATCCAACTTGGATCTGTCCCCTTTCTGAATCATGTCAGCAATCTCTTCATTGGAGCTGCAGGAAAGAGAGAGGTGCTGTGGACCAACGGCGTAGGGAGGAGTAACATGACAAACAGAAGAGACCCCAATCTCAGCTAGCACTGTAGGGGTAAATGAAATAATTCTTACTGTGCTTGCCTCCCATTACATGTTGGATCTTAGTCTTCAGAAGTACAGAGGAGGTACGAAAAAGCAAAGGATTTTTTTAAGCCTAAAGCAATATTCCTCATAATTTAGATGTGCTTTCTGGGCTTTGTTCATCTTTACACAACTAACCTTGAAGGCTCTCCTTTTACTGTGGGTGTCCAGTGTCACTGAGAAGAGATTTACTTTTGAATTTCTCCACTGCTTGCAGCAAAGCCAAGGCTAAAAGGGATGGCTCTCCTCCTGCTGAGAAGTATTTCTGAAGATCCCAGAAGGTTTTACCCAAAATCCTTCCCCGAAACTTTGGCAGACAACATGTCTTTGAAATGAGTCCAGACTGCTCTGGTTTGGGCTCTGGAGAGCTCAGGTCCCTGCAGCCACCAGCGCCAACAGAGGCAGCACCCAGCTGCAGAGCAGCCTCATCCCTCACGAGCGCAAGCGGGGCTCAACTCTCAGATCCCACGGTCGCTGGCTGCTCTCAGGAGAGCTTAACCACTGCCCAGGGAATCATGCAGAGAGAGGCAATAGCAACTGGATTAGGCTATGCACAGCTCTTCCCCACCGACAAGCAGTTTGCAATGGAAAAAGAATAAAATAAAATTAAAAAAATCCCTCTGACCAATTCTGATTTATTCTTAACGCAAAGGAACTTCTAGGCTGAGTTTCTTTTTGAAGCTCTCATAACATCGGCCACTGCACAAAAGGCAGGGAGAGAGCAGAAAATCTATCTTCATTCTGCAGTAGTTTCAGGGAATCTAAAAGTAAAGACATTCTGCCAAAAACCAGTACAGATTCCTTTCTTTTACTTTTTCTTTTTCTTTTTTCCGCAGTGACGACTGTGACTTGGTAAATTTCCGTTTGTTTAAGTATAGAAACCATTTCCTATTTATAGAAAAACTGCAAATATAAACTATATACAATTTTGGATCTGAACCCCTGGAGACCTCTTTAAAATCAATTAAGTAACTTGAAACTTCCAGTCAGGAATCTTCACTAAGGGTTGCTGCCAGCAGTTGATATTTATGTCAATTATAGCAAAGAAAAATATGTTTCCACATTATTTTGCTGTTATTTATGAATATTGTCTCTTTAGGAATTAGTGGTCCATTTTAGGTTTAATACCAGTTTGAGACATGATATTAATTGTCTGAAAAGAAACTGCCACATCTCATTAGTTTAGAAAAAAGAAGTTGACTCCTTGCTAAAGAAAGATAATGGTTGTAAAGTATCTCTGCTAAATTTCTTTCATTTAATATCTGAATAAACACATAGACACATCAAATAAGTAATTCAGATGGTACTCTCCAAATCTTACCACTTAAATTGCTTCAGAAATATACTCAGAAGGAGGCTTTTCTTTGGACCTACGAATGTGATCTGTGAAAAGAAGAAAAGCAGTCAGCTAGAAATACATTTACCTTTATTTTAACAGAAATTTTAGAGCTTTTGTTTGTTTGTTGAGCGAGATTCATTCTTCTCTGGCAATAACATTATCAACAATCTTCATTGATCAAACTCAGAGCAATTTACAACAGTACAGGTCATTAGATCTATTTTAGAAAGAGAAAGAGGCAAAGGCATAGAGAAGGGAATTGATTTGTCTAGAATATTCCAATTTATAAGAATTAATACTGAAATTCCCGTGTCCTCCCTCTCTCAGATGAAGACCTGTCCCTCAGCAGAGTTACTTCAACATGTTTAGTTCTAAACCTCTCCTGTGCTTTTTTTAGTTAATCTTAGGCAGTGGATATCAAAATATTTCAAACTTTCTTATAATAAATGATTGACAACAATGAACAGTGAATAAGCTTTTCACTTCCAAGAATTTTGCCAAGCTTTACAAAAAGCAAGCAGTCCAAGTACCTCTTTTGTTTTCTTTATTTTTGGCCCCATTTTCTCCTTAGGTTCTGTTGATGGGACAGAGAAAAGTAGCTCCAAGCTTGCATAGTCAGGCTCTACAAGCTCCTTGCTGCTGCTTGGCATCACAGCCCACATGGAGCGGCTTTCTGGAAAACAGTAACACTTCAAGATGGACCACAGAGCTAGAGGAGAACTTTCAAGGCAGTGTGATTTGTGGAAGGGGAAAACACTTTAGAGGATGAATGAAATACGACGCTCATGAGTCCTGGACAAATGTTAATTATTTAAGAGTGGCAGCTCCCACAGACAGCATCCCAAAGGTCTGAAGGCTAATTAAACCTGGAAAACTACCGCCACATTCAATTCACTGAACTGAAGGCAGCAGATGAACTTAATGGGCTGCTCCAAATTCTTTTGGCTATTGCTGACCGGCTACACATCGCAGAATTGTGGTACCCAAACAGGGGATGTTGTGTCCAATTAGGTAAACATCTCTCTTTGCAAGAGATAAGGACTCCCAAGCCCATCATTATTGCCAGAATCATCAGGAGCCATCCGAATAACACATGGCACTTCAAAACATGAACTTGTCTACAGCAAAGGATCTCACCTCCTTTTTCTTTAGGAGAAATTGCAACAGTGGCACTGAAGACATTGGGGATGAATCTGAATTTGCATCTCTGCCCAAGAAAACAAACTGTGGCTCAAACTGTTTTCTTACATACATGTGTACGTATTTTATCATAGCAGCAAGTTCTTACCGCCGATGTCCCCTTTTCTTGGTGATAAGCACAAGGGAGCACAACTACGAGATCTGTGTTGTGTGAACTGAGTATTAAAAGCTGCAGCAAAAATGGAAACGTGTTCACAGTCTCCTAGCTGAAGGTTGAACAGGACTCGCACACCCCTTTGGCAGACCACATGTTAACCACAGACCTTAGCGTTATTTTGTGTGGGGGACAAAACCCACACAAATCACGTGACTGTGGTCAGTATGAAATGAAGTTGGAGGCTACATCCTACCCTGAGGGTACACATTCCCCAGCCCTATTGACAGGAGTTTTCAGCCTTGGATCTTGGCTGGTGTATCTTCTGGCTGTGCAAAGAGAAAAAAAAACGTAAAAGCTTCAGCTGAGAAGACACTCACTGGTGATGTGCCAGGAGTTCATTAGGAAGAACCACAGAGCATGACTGTTCAACAGATCTTTCCACTCAACACACTCAGAGCGTTTTGCAAACCTTAATTAGCGCAGACTCACAACATCACTTAACAAGTAACAAATAGAGACTGAGAGGTTAAGAGAAGATAATTTTAGCACCCACAGAGCCTCAGTTCAGTGCTTTTCCCAAACTACTATTTCCTCCATTTATTGGCAAAGGCCTGGCTTTCCATATTTATTTCTGATTACTAATTTTTTGTAGGACTGAGAGCGAGCAATGGGACCACCTGTGTGACCTTAGTGAGTCAGGGCCTAGCCCCACAACGTGAGCATTTTTGTTTGGATATGAAGTAAATGAAGCCATCAGCCCAGTGTTACAAGCAAGCACGTACGTCTCACCACGTCAGAGGGGAGCTTCTGCCAGTGAAACACCTTCATTCTCAACGTCGGTGTCTTCTTAGGGTGGGGCTGCCCCCCATATCCGCAAGCAAGATGATTGCACTCAGGATTACTACATGGCTGGGGAGGTGGGAGTGATGGGGCATTTATGCCAGGCACGGGAAGGGGTGGAGGAGGCACCTTATGCCCAGGGGGTAGGGGCGGAGGGGCTGGCAGCAGTGGTAGCAGAGCCGGCATGGCAGACTGTCCTTGGCAGGATGAGGAAACACGTGGCTGGGAAGGTGATGTGTTCCCTGGAGATTGCTGCAGCTTCCTGGGAAGGCCAGTTGTTGGACAAAGGCCAGTTGTTGGAGAAAGGTTCAAGTCTGCACTGGGATTCTCCTCTTCCAAGTCCATATCAACTTGAATGCATTTGTTCACCTTTTGAACAGATCTTCTGGACGCTGTTTTGTGGTGATTTGGGCACTGCATGCTTGATAGCAGGTTCTCCATGGCTTGCTCTGGTCCCATTTTCCTGTTCTACAAGACAAAGAGGAGGTGCATGAATCAGTAAAGATCCCCACAACTGCTGCCTACTGCTAACTCCTGCAGAGAAACAGAAATAACAGTGACCTTCCCATTAAGGTAAATAGCAGAAACATTTCTGTCTACTTTACAAGTGACATTTCATGGTGGTTTCAGATGTGTGAGTCAGGAGCAAAGCAGTACTACTGGCCATAAGGCTCCTTTTTGACTTCTCTCGATCCTTCTACCTTCTTGTTGTGACACATAAAGAAAGGAAGAGCAAATGCATAGTAAGTCTCTACCTGGTTCCTTTTTTCCCCTTGTTGCTCAGCCATTCAGTGGGATTTTTCTTTTGAAGGGGTAAAGGGACTTCTCAGACAGCAGGGACAGTCACTTGTTCCTGAGAAACCATGTTACCACAACTTACCTTGAGTGCAGAAGGGTGGGGATTTTGAGAGAAACCTCTCAAAATAGCCTAATAAGTTAAACAAGCTACAGCTGAGGAGGGGTCAAAGACCTCAGTCATCTCCGCCCTTACACAAGTCTTTAACAAAACGTACATTAGTAGCACCAGTGGCTTTACTGGAGTTAACTTGATGGGTACTTTCATTTTTATGTTTAGTGCAGGGTCAGAGACTTATTTGGTATATACACCATGTTTATGTTCCCAAAGGTCTAGCTTAATACTTATGAATGACCATTTTCCTCTCAACATGGCAATTTTAAGTAATGACTTACACAGACAAAACTCTAAGGGAGCTGCGTTAAAACCTACAATTCATGCATCTCTAGTCCATAGTACACCTCTAAAGCGTCTCCTATAATTTGAAACAGTTTGTCTTTGAAACCAAGCAGTTCCTACTGATGACAGTGTCCAGCTCCTACAACAACCTCAGTAAAACCGTGAACCGGTGGATCGAAGGCGAAAGAAAGCAATAAAACTTTTGATTTGTGTTTTTAATCTTAATTTAGTAAGAAATGATTTACATTAAAAACATTAAATGTTAAATCAACCAGAAAATAACACTTGATTTACATACAAAATGGAAACAGTTAAAATAGCTAGGCCAAAGGCCCGTAATAGAAAATGAGTATTAACTGTATCTGCTGTTTACTTGAATTAATTTGTTGTTGGTTTCCATAAATATTTTTTTGCACAAATAAGCACTAACACTTTCCCAAAGGTAAAGCAGGCTTACATTTAATTTATGTAAACAACTTAATGTATCCCCTGTAGGACTTCACAATCTTTGTGTTAAACTTGTACAGGTGTCTGTAATTACCCTGGCAGGACAAGTGAGGGATTCAGCACTGTGAAAGAGCCTAATGAGAAATAAGTCACTTTCTGCTAGAAATATTAGGAGTAAAATGAGCTGATTAAAAAAAAAATCTTATTAGAAAAAATCATGTTAAAATTCTTATGGTTGTTTATTTTAATTAAGCTGTTGGAGGAATTGGTAAAAGACTATTAATTAGGAAGCACATTTTTTTTTAATCAGAGTGTTCGTCTGAATTGCTACAGGGTTTGTGTAAAGGAAAGTCTTGTTTTTAAAAATCCTAATAAACAAGGAACATTACACAAGAAACAGCTAATACACTTTGAATGATAAATAGGCTTATAATAATGTACCTCCAAAGATTATACTTTTTAGACTATGTAGAGAAATCCATGCTCTTAGGAAGATTAAAGCTTTGGTATAACTTCAAGGCAGCTGTAACTTACATTGCTGATACTGTTCAAGTGAGCTTGTGGGTACATTTTAAAAAAAAAAAAATCTCTGCATGAAATTTCTGCTTAGAAAGTGCAAAAATCCACTTCTAATAAATATATACATATATACACACACATCTCAGTGCAACCAGACAAGGACTAGCATACTGCAGAAGGCTCCAGAAGCTGGGTAATTGGCTGGCACCCTTTACGCAGGGCAGGGAACAGAGATTGACTCAATACACCAGCCCAACTCTGATGATCCAGTTGAAATCAATTAACTTGCAATTAACTGTGAAGCTGTTTTCAGTCCTCTGCTACTCTACCTTTTGTTTTATTGGAAAAGCTGCTGATGTTTGAGGCCTGCCATAATACAGGCTTTCCTTTTCATTTGCTTACTGACATGCTAAAAATCGGCACACTTATCATTAGCCTAGAAAGATAAGTTGTATTTTGATGGCATAGGGTTTACATTTTTAAGTTAGATCCAAGAAACATCTTACCTCTGTGTCTTGGGCCATATAAGCACTCTCATTTTTTCATTTCTAGTGTTGCCGATGGGCTGATATGGGTCTATGTTACTTTGTAAAACTTGATTTTCTTTGTAGCTGGAAGTTCATTTATTGGTCATTATTATGCTGGAAACAGGGATTTCAATGAATGCTTCAGAAAACCTGGTATTTCCCCTTGTGTGCTCTTCCTAAAAAGTTTTTTGGAGGAGGGAAGTTGTTTAAAAACTGTGCCCCATACACTTTCAAGGTCGCCATCAAAAGTGTAAGCACAGGAGTCAATATCTGCAATGCAAGATATTTTTGAGGGTAAGAAGATGTGCTGCTTACTAAATGGCTGGAAGTGAGCTACAGGACGTATAACCCAACCAGGGAGAAGGTTAGTCACTTGGTTATGCAGGGAGACTGTCCTTAACTAGTACAGAGCTATTGTTCGTTACCTCCCAACAGGCTTCACTTGCTATGGTTTGGATTCAGGGTCCTGCTTGCATCAAGAGGCTCCCAGTGTGATACTCTTCACTGTTGACTTTTCAGCAGGGGTAATTTATTCTTGATATTTATGATTCTTACAAGGATAAAACTAAGAAGCTGAAGAAATTAGAGATCTTAATCCTTTCTTGTACAAGGAATCTTGTTGCTATAAGGGTCACCCTCTTCCTTTCAGATACATTCCTAGGGGTTTTCAAGGGTTTTCTGCAATCTGGGTTCAGAGGGGTCTTAGGGGAATGGTAGTTCTCTGAAAGTTACCCTCTCTCTTTTGTTTTGCTCTAATATGGCTGCAAACTTGTTATGATGTCAAAAAAGAGAAGAATGATTTTTTTGCTTATTACTAACAATATTTCTTTTCTGGTGTTTTTCATCAACAGTTGTCAAAGTGTTTCAAAGGATACTATTGCCCCCATTTTACGGATGGGGAAACTGAGGCACCGAGAAATGGCTTGCCCACAGCCACTCAGGAAGCCAGCAGCAGAAACTGGGTGATCCCAGTAACCCAAGTCCCTGGCATTTCATTTCAGTGCTCCAGCAGTCAATAACCTGTTTAGTCTTTGCAATCTAGCAAGTTACCCACCTCTCCCTTATTAAGATCCAGCTACTGCTATGCCTCCATTTTCTCATATGAAAAAAGCTGGAAGCAGTTGGAAACAAAGCAAAAGTGCTCACTTTTCCCTCTGTAACTGCCTCTGCTGCTGTCTGGAGCGTGGCTGTGAAGTCTATGTGCTTAATGTCTGTGGGCTTGGTCCTAGTGATGGAGTTAATGAAAAAGCCCTCTAAGGGAACTGGCTGCACTTTTTGGCAGCTGATGGGAAGGCAGGAGCCTTGGAATCTGCTGCAGATGGAGCCTGGACCAGCAGCAGCTATGGGTGGCAGACGTTGGGGGAGACTGCTGCGAAGACCCCTTTGCTGGTCTTTGTGCCCTGCAGCAGAGTGGTGAGGCAGTTCAGCCAAGGGACCATGCGAAGGTGTATGTAGAGTACGGGGATGGGATATGAAAGGTAAGAGGCTGGGAGAAGGTGGGCTGTAGGACTAACTGAGGGCTTTGTAGAGAGTAGGGGTGAACTCTTCAAAATGGAAAGGAATTTTGGCGGTTACTTTAATTGGGGCTTGTATAGCTGAAGGGATTAGTGACAGGATATAATACCTTTAATCTTTGGATGTTTGCTAGGTTTGAGGTCATGGTTTGGAAGAGATTACCATGTTGGCTGTCATTTGATCTACATGCAGTTATGCTGTGGTCTGCACCCAGACCTCTGCAGGCAGCCATATGTGTCACAGAACTTGCCTTGTGGAGGTCAGGGTCTCTCCTCTGTCCTCTAGACCTCTGCAAGTGAAGTAGAGCAGTTGAAAGTACCTGGAGGGACAAAAACCCTTCTGTCCTCGTGTTCTCGCTGGGGTCTCTCCAATTAAGGAGGTGTTTTAGCGAAGCAAACCATTTGTCTCTGATTCAGGATGGATTTGTAGACTGCTACTATGATGAATGTAGTCACTACTCTTGGAGCATATTCTTCTGAGTGTATGATACCAGTTCACCAAAGAGGATTAACATATAGACCTGAAAGGGTTTCTGAACTCCTACTACTCCTATCTTTTCTGAACTACTCTGCTTCTCTTGTATCTGGTTCTTGCTGAACACAGAATCATAGAAATGTTGGTTGGGGGGAACCCTGGAAATGGTATTGTCCAAGCTCCTATTCAGAGGACTATCACCACCACTATAGATCAGATCAGCTATGATTTTGTCTAGTTGAGCTGTGAAAACCTTGAAGAATGGAGACTACAAAACATGGCAAAGTGTACAGAAAAAGTCTGTTGGCCTCAAAGGACCACTCCTGGAAATTATGTGCTATTGGGGGTTTCATTTAGATTACAAAATCAAGTTGTGAGTTTTGAAGGATCACAGCAGCAGACATTGTAGATCTGTTACACTTTTTGCCTACGCTGCCTCTTCTTCTTTGGGCAAACCCTATTTCTTTGTGGTAGCTCTGACTTTCTCCATCTATTCTGACTGGTGGATTTGGTAATTACTTGTCACCAATTCATGACTAAACACATAGAATCATAGAATTGTTTAGGTTGGAAAAGACCTTTAAGATCATCAAGTCCAACTGTTAACCTAGCACTACCAAGTCCACCACTAAACCATGTCCCTAAGCGCCACATCTACACGTCTTTTAAATACCTCCAGGGATGGTGCCTCAACCACTTCCCTGAGCAGTCTGTTCCAGTGCTTGACAACCCTTTCAGTGAAGATATTTTTCCTCATATCCAATCTAAACCTCCCCTGGTGCAACTTGAGGCCATTTGCTCTTGTCCTATCACTTATTACTTGGGACAGGAGACCGACACCCACCTCGCTACAACCTCCTTTCAGGTAGTTGCAGAGAGCGATAAGGTCTCCCCTCAGCCTCCTTTTCTCCAGGCTAAACAACCCCAGTTCCCTCAGCTGCTCCTCACAGGACTTGTGCTCTAGACCCTTTACCAGCTTCGTTGCCCTTCTCTGGACACGCTCCAGCACCTCAATGTCTTTCTTGTAGTGAGGGGCCCAAAACTGAACACAGTACTCGAGGTGCGGCCTCACCAGTGCCGAGTACAGGGGGACGATCACCTCCCTACTCCTGCTGGCCACACTATTTCTGATACAGGCCAGGATGCCGTTGGCCTTCTTGGCCACCTGGGCACACTGCTGGCTCATATGCAGCCGGCTGTCGACCAACACCCCCAGGTCCTTTTCTGCTGGGCAGCTTTCCAGCCTCTCCCCCCCAAGCCTGTAGCGTTGCCTGGGGTTGTTGTGACCCAAGTGCAGGACCCGGCACTTGGCCTTGTTGAGCCTCATACAATTGGCCTCAGCCCATTGATCCAGCCTGTCCGGATCCCTCTGTAGAACCTTCCTACCCTCAAGCAGATCAACACTCCCTCCCAACTTGGTGTCGTCTGCAAACTTACTGAGGGTGCACTCGATCCCCTTGTCCAGATCATTGATAAAGATATTAAACAGAACTGGCCCCAATACTGAGCCCTGGGGAACACCACTTGTGACCGGCTGCCAAATGTATATTTAACTCACTGCAGATTATGTTGTATGAAGCTGCTTAAGTACTAAACAAACACTGCGTGCCCAGAGCAGGGCAAACCAACCATAACCATAATGTAGGTGTCATCAGCAAAGACTGCTAATCCTAGAAAAAACCTACTTTGACAGGCTGGGAGTGTATCTAAACTGACTTGATACGAGCTGACTGTCACAGAGTGATTCTTGTCTTCTGACTTTGAGTAATGTAAGATGCGTCTGCTTGAAGTCTCCATTAGGGAAGAGCAGAGCTCCTGCTAATCCCTACCGACACCTGGCTCTATATGAATTGTCACACACAGTTCTTGCAAGAGTTGTTCATGCTGCAGCAAAGACAGTGTTAGGGAGTCCCTAATGTGAATTAAGTGCTACCACAGCATGGATGAAGGAGTGAGTTATGCTTACAGTGCTGAATATGCTGATGAACTTGCAGTGATCAAATTCTCCACTGGTATTTAAGGTCTAGTACCTGCTCTACACTAAGGAGTTGGAAACCTTTTTCTGTACTATGGACCTGCATTGCTATTGCAAATCCTGCAAACAATGTGGTTATTCTGCAAGATTGTCACTGTGTAGTAATTGCAAACACGTAGCAACGTTCCTTCACTATCACTGCCCCATTTTTAACCCTCTGTAGTCACACTTCCAGACATGGCAAAGCTGTTTTTCGTATCCTGCCCACAGCTTGATTATGAGGTGACCAAACAAAACGTGGTTCGTGATGGAGTTGGTTCATGACTGTATTTACTTTCAGGTACATTAGGTGAACATAACCCCATGACTAACATGTTCACCCATATTTCATGGCTATGACTACTGCCACATAGATAGAGTGCTGACTTTTTTAGTATTGGTAAGCTTGTAAGCTGACCACTGTGTACAGAAAACCAGAAATATGAAGTTGTAGATCTAGGCTTTACGTTTAGACAGAATGAAAACTGGTTAATTTTGCTGAAACAGGCTCGTGCATTTTTCTTTTATTTCAATTTATCCTCTGTCTTTCTAACCAGAACAGAAGGTATTTCTCAGCCCCCTCTGCTCTACTGAATGTAGGAGAGGACAAAATGGTGCACTCAAACCGAAAGGTATTGGCATAACTTTGGTCACAGAGATTTCAGCCAATGCAACGCTGTGGTGGTGCTCATGTACTAGATATAGCTCCATTTATACATCGCTGTTTCCTTGAGAGAAAACAATGGATAACTATTACTAAGCATATACAACAATGATATGCTTAGGTGCTTTATAAACTATGTGGAAAATATAGGACTTTGATGGACCAATTCTGGTGAATCATAGGCCTTCCCCATCCCCGCAACAGAAAGGAAACTTGTCAAGTACTTATTTTATTTTAAACTTTGAAATATTTTCAGTATTGAAATTTAAAAAAAACCCAACAAAAACCAAACCCTGAAAATCCATCCCACTAAACGTATCTGAATTCAGATGTGAAACACTTGGAAAAGACTTCTGCTGATTTCTTCCAAAGCTTCATTTTATCATGTAGCCGATGCTTAATTAAGGAATATGCAGTTATTTGGCAGCTAGAAACTTGTGACGTTCACAGGCTGGTTTACATACTGGACTCCATGTGCAGTTGCTGTAATATACCACAAGAATTCTTTTTTGAGGTCCAAACTCACCGTTGGCTTAAATGACCACAGACCTGTTGAAATAGCTGCAAGTGACGTTGTTTTTACCAGCAATTAATTTGCCCTTGCAACCACTGAAAAATCTTCAGGATCATGAGCTTTATTTTAAGGTCACAAATGGAGCAAAACTGCACACCCCAGTTGAACATCTTTCTTTGACCTGCTCTGATTCTGTCCCCCTGTTCTTCTTAAATAATCACTGTAATGGAAGCAGAGCTGCTCTGGAGTAATAAATTATAAATGGTGTGCTTCAGCCTGCTTATTGGGATGTGATTGTATAATATAATAATTTAATATAGTTTTCACAGATGACTATGGAACAAAGAACCAGTAGTGGCTCAAAATAACCCATTTCTCCGTAAACTCTTGAGGGCAGTGTAAAGATAATGCCAAATGCTCTCTCTTTGAAGGCCAAGCTAAGAATACAGAGCAATAAAACCTCTGGCTGTGTGAAAAGAGCTGCTCTCTCTAGGTGGAAATGGGGGTAGCTGAAAGACCCAGATGGAGAAGTGGACACCTGCTGCAGCATCTGAAGAGAGCAGCCTGTGGGGCATCAGCAGGTAAGGTTCCCTAGGTAACACCCAAAAAGCCTCTTTGTTCCCAAGTCCTGAATCTCCAAATGACGTTGTTGCTATCGGTAAAACAGCAGGGCGGGGAGGAGGAGGCTGGCTGCTCACTGCAAGCCTGGGCTGCAGGCTCTTGCTGGAAACATGAAGGTTGCAAAGGTGCTGGGAAAATGTGTTTGATATACTCAGATTTTTGTAGCCTGGGGTCTAATCTGAGAGCAGAGAAGCTGAATTAAAAAGGACTGATGCCTGGGTGATGTGGTCTGAGACTGGAAAAGAGAAAAAAAAAAAAAAAAGAGGAAACCTGTAAATGTGATAAAGACAGTCCTGCAAGTCAAACTGGGGGTGGGTTACGTGGTTCTGCAGGAAACGGTGGGGCTCTGCCTGCTTCTGCCAGCCAGGACCGGGATTTGAGCTGCAACGGGGCTGTGCCGCTCTGCGGGGTCTCCTGAACTGAAGCTGCCCATGCGTCTGCTCTCAACTCATCTTTGCTTTTGTTAACTGAGTCTCAATATGCTCATAGCAATGCTTTGGTTAAACTAAACCAGTGATTTAATTCTTGGTTTAACTTCTAACTTAGTCCAGCAAAGTTTTCAGTATTACAAGGACATTACAAGTTCTATTAAGCAAAGCAAAATAAGCTTTAGCCTGAACGTTAGTCTAGCCACAGTGAGTTACCATATAAAGGCATAGTGCTTCAATGCACCCAGCTCTTCCACTTGATTCGTGTTTCAGCACAGTATCACAGCATAGATTCAACAAACATAGATCATTTTAAATGGACAGCTATGTACAAAACTATGATACAATGTTATTACAAAACTCGAGAAATCAAGCTCTGCAGTTTGAAAACACAATACTGCACATTCCCTGTTTTAAAGCAAAAGTAACATGAATCTACACCTTCTGCAGCTTGAACACAAAGACTTTTGAGTGCAAGCAGCTGACAATGGCATTCAAACCCAGAGATTCACTAAAGGATGAGCTGAAAATGTGTCTGATATAGAGCACTCTGGAAAACCTCTTTCTGTTGCTTTAATAAGAGGAACTGGAGCCCTGGTTCTCCAAAAGTTGACGGATGCATCTCTGTGTGTGAGAAGACTACTGCAAGACTACTGATGTGCTTCAACTTAATTGCACATAAGCATCACGTAGGAACCAGACACTGTTTATACGGCCATATGCTTACTAAAATACATTTTTTTTTTCTTTTTTTCCCCCCTGTAACTGATTTCCCTTGCTTTAAATGATTGAGCGTAAAAATACATTTGTCTGATCTGGGTCTTGGACCTGGTCCAATATAAATCATCAGTGGGCGGTAAGAAGAGGGAGTAACACGCTTCCACCTGTGATGGTACAGCCACTGCTTAATTTATACCCTTAATTTAGTTGAGGCACTGCTATTTTTAAAATTTCTCTGAGGGCTAAACACTGCGGTCCTTTCTTGGGCCACACTCGGCTGTCGCTTCAAGAGGAGTTTGGCCTAAGAGCAGGTTGAAGGGCTTGGCTTCCAGGTCAGCGGGCGAGAGGTCTGACCCTTTCATGCCGCCAGGTGCAGAACCGTCCCCCGTCCCCGCAGGTGCCCGGTGTAAGGCACGGGCCGAGGGTGCCGAAGTCTCCGGGGAGGCTCTTTGGGTCTTGGGGAGGGGAGTGAGAGGCTGCGCGAGGAGAAGCGGTGCGTCCTGGTGGGGCAGAGGTGACCACGGTGGTGTTTCGGCGATGCAGAACCCAGCTTCCGAGAAGCTGGCAGCACTCTGGGGATGCGTGAGTGGTTTGCTGGGTCTCCGCTATTTCTTCTGCCTTGCCGTGACACCTGCAGGAGGAGGGGGAAACGCAAACTATTTGCAGCTATAAAACGAAAGCAGTGTGGTTTTGCATGTGTGTGTATCTAATGGTCAGGGTACTACTAGGGAAACCAATTTCATATTCCTCAGATAACCTAAAAATAGGTAGAGCTAAATCTTTATGTACTTAAAAACCTCCTGTTTCCAGAAGTAGTCATGGTGTTAAGAGTTTCGGCAACTTTGCTTTTAAGCTGGGTGCTAGTTCAGTCCAGCAACATGAGTCTTGTGTTTTCCAAGCAGAATATTGGAATATGCTTCTAGATATTAAATTGCTGAACTTACTAAATCTAGAGGATTTAGCAGGACTGTCAGGTGGATAGGGTGGCACACTGTCTTTTTTAAGAGCCTGTCTCACTCCATAACCAAAGCAAATACCATTTCTAATGACAGACATGAAGGCCAAAGGCCATATAGGAAGATGAGCATTAGCTTGATTATATTCTTGTGGTCGGTTAGAAAACTGCCCACAGACATTACTGAGTCGGCAGAAGGGGAGGTGAAACATCTGGTTCTCTAGAATGAAAGGAAAACCAAAAAAAAAAAAAAAAAAAAAAAAAGAAGGAAAACCTTGACTCCCAAAGCCTGCTGCCTCTTTGCAGGGCGAGGCTGATGTCTCACCGTGCCAGTTGCATGTCGTAGCTGCTGGCAGGCAGCGCTGCGTCCCCCTCCTGCCCCTTCCCTCCCTCCTCACCAGGCTGCGGTCTTCCAGCACTGACCTACGCTCCCCGTTTGGTTTGTTCTTTTATTTTCTAGGGGATAAATCAAGTAGATTTGTGAGCAGGAAAATTGCCAAAGCCTGGTTGCTTATGGGCTTGGGCTTTCAAGACTTTGGTTTCCCCTAACCTTTCCAAGGGACATAAAGATGGGAGAGGAAAAAGGGAGCGGCACAAGCAGACGTGAACATTTGTCTGTAGCAACTCTCAAGGGTCTAAGGCAAGGGAGCTCAAGGAGCACCTCCCCCGAGTGCAGGCATTTGTACAGTCCCTCCTCTGTCTGACTGTCAGTTAAACGGTCCTTCTTCAAGCCCTTCTCGGATTTGGCTGGAAATAAGTTCAGAAGTTCCCAGGACACATATGAACACAGTGTGACCATCAGTGCCTTGATCCCATGGGAAAACAAGCTAAACTATTTCTTTCAGGAACATGGAGATAATATGGGATACCACTCTTTGGGTATAAAACCTGACATTTAAAGAATATTGACATTAATACAGAAACTGTTGCAGAACAAGTTCCAGTTAAGGTGAGGCAGGGGCTGTGTAGCTGATTACAGCAGTCCTTCTACTGCTCTGAAATATTGTTTCAGAGAGTCACAGGCTGTTCCTGGGAGGCCAGATCCTGCCCTTACTCTGCTGCTGTTACAGAAGCTCTAAAAACTGATAAGGGGAATCGAGTCTTGATCCCTGCAGCTGGATCTGGAAGAAGGAAGATTCCCATGGCTTCACTGAGGTCCAGCAACTTCCAGATCCAGCATATCAGCCAGAGAGAGAAATAGCCCGTACGAAAAAGGAACTGGTGCCGGGACCTGAACAGACTGTGTGTGCTTGGGCCAAAAACGAAAAGGTTATCTCTCTGAACAAAGAAAAAATAATCAGGTGGAAGATCCTGGGAAAAATATTGAACTTCTTTCACGAGGCTCTCCCATCTGTTTGATGGGAGCGCTCCAGGCTTGCTGAGGCTGTCACATCGAGAGGGACGGCCTTGAGCTGCATTTGGGTGAGGAAGCACTGCGGCTGGAAACTGAGAAGCAAATGGTTTTTTCTTTCTGCTAACCTTGCCAGGTGACATAAAGATGTGAGCAGAGGAAAAAGGGAATTGCAGGTTTCGAGGTGCAGCTCGTCCCTGCCCTCCCGGCACCGAAGCACAGGCGGGTGCTGCCGGCGCAATGTGGCTGTGCCAGGCGCTGCATTGCAAGGATGCGCTGGAACTCCCGCCTGACTTGGCCACTTCACAAAGGTACTGTTTTTCCATGCGTTCCTCTGTGTTGCTTTCCTACATCTTCTAAGGAGAATTCAAAGCAGTCTGCGTCTCTGGTTTTTTCAAATACAACTTTTTTTGAAGCCTGCATGCTGGAATCCCTGTGCTCAAAACATACATAATCTGAGTTACACTTAACTCATGGTTTCAGCTGCCCTCCCTGTGCAGCACAACCACTGGTATTTCTTACCTGTTCCTTACTGCTATTTTCTGCTCTTGCTGTAAGTCTTCCTTAGGATTTTTAAACTGACAGAGCTACTTCCCTTTTCCACCTGATGTAATCCTGTGGCATGGCACAGAAAGGGCCAAGAGGAGGGCAGGAGTAGTCGGGACTGTAACTACCCAATTTATATCTCCTTTTCTCTTGCTAGCAGTGATGCTTTGGGTGCAGTAACAAAAGTCACCCTGTGTGGAAATCCTGCAGAGATCCCTCTGTTCTACCTCCCCAGGGGCCGGGAAGGGGCCGGGGCCGCGGGGCTGCACGGGAGCAGGGCTCCCAGCCGGGCTCCCAGCCCCAGGGAATGGGGATGCTGGAGAACAAATACATTCCTTCCGGGAAATGAGACAGAGAGAGATTTGACATTATTGATTCAGTTCATAAGAGATGCTCATCAGCATGGAAAGGACAATGCGTAACTATGCAATTTCAGTACAGTGGGTGTTTTCATTGTTTCTTTTTCTTGCTCTTCTTTCCACGTGCTGTAAAAACAGGTGAACGTTCATAAATGAACGTCTCAGCCTGAAACTCCTGAAGTTTTATTCTGAGGGGCAACTGTTTGTTGTCAGCATCGGTGAAGGATGCAGGGAACTTGGTACACAGTTTCACTAGAAATTGGGTTTACCTGTATTATTTTGGGGGGGGACAGAAGCCAAATTACACCCCCCCCCCCCCGCCCCATCTCAGAAAGCTGCATGAATGCACCTAAGAAGTATGCACGGTCTGTTTGCTCCAACGGACTAAGGTGTGTGCAGCTCTGGAACTGAATTTGGCTTTGAGTTGGAGCTGGTATCTTGCCCCAACTCGTACTTCTCCCCGGGTCCAGTGTTTTATTCCCTTTTCCAGATACCTATATTTAAACGGTGCTGTAGGAAGTGGCTACCCACAAGCAAAGCAAACGTTCCTCGCAGGAGGTAGGTACTGAAATTGCATTTTTACAGATTTTGAGAAAATAACGGGATCAAAGCAAGGACTTTGTTTATCACATGAAGCTGGATTCACTTGGTTAGAATAATGAGTTTTAATTATCGTCAGGGAAAGGTGGTTTGGCTGCTGCTGACACAGAGGACAGACATGAGGGCTGCAACCCTGTGTCAAGGGGAGATCAGCACTGACTCCACTCAACACAAGATCAACACCCTGGAGAGTAAAAATCAGAGTAACACATTTATTTTATGTGTATTTGTGATTAGCCACAAAGACAAAAAGCTTAGCTGATATGCTGAATACTGATTAGATCTGTAAAGTCCCAATGCTCTGGTTAGTTCACATAAAAATACCTTTGTGAGTTTACATACCTCATTGTACCATACAACCTTTTTTTGTTTTATTATCTCCAGTATCAGTCTCAACCTCTGCTTTTAAACAAAAGACAGACACTAAATATATCTGATCATGGCAAGGCAAATGTAACAACAGGGAACTTTTTACGATGAAAACATTGTCTAGTAGCAGAGAGGTTCCTAAGATGCCATCCCTGGATGCCCAGGGAGCCCCGTGTCTTTTGGGGGGGGATCAGTTCCTTAAGTCAGAAATACTAATTTCAGATGTCAGGAAAGCATTGCCACAGCCAGGAGTGTGGGGTGCTCCCGTTGCTGCAGCTCCTCCTGCTGCCTCCTGTGAAGCAAGTTTGGGAACCACTGCTCCAGGAAACCACTTCTGGTTTGTGGCTTGTTTTTTAATTAGGGGAAAGTGGCGTGTTTAGAAACATAAATAACTACAGCCTCAGGGCATGCCGGCATCATAAGGGTAAGTCCCTCTGTGGTAGATGCTCGACCCATGCTGTCTTTCTCAGCAGGGGGTATTCAAACTCTCCTTTCCTTTCTCCTCCACCTTCCTTGGAAGGAAAAACATTAAACATTGGTAAAAAAAGACTTCCACCACTTTCCTGACCGTTGCTTAACCCCAGGATCTTGCAGAAAACAGGCTTTGGACAGTACATTGCATCTTTCTAAAGGCTGACAGACCCCTGTGTCTTCGCTATGAGTCACCTCTGATTTGGGACTAAAGTGCCCACCCAAGGGCGGCTTCAGCGCAGTAGAGTCTGAGGGACTTGGATGCACTTCCCAGGTTTGGGACTGGCTGTGGACACTCACAGTGAGGCGGAGACCTGGGTGGCTGCACGCCTCCGGCGGCCAAGCTCTCTCCCAGCACCAGCGGGGTGGCACCGTGCGAGGGACGGGTTCATCCTGCCAAATATGACCCTTCGCACAAGCATCAGCAAGATGCTCTTTCTTAATTGCTGGCTTTCTCCCCTCAGCCTGCAGCAATGGCTTGAGGGCCTGATGTTCAGGAGCCACCTGAAGTACCCCTGGGACAGGGTGTCAAGTCACTGCAGGCAAAGCGCTCTTGCAACGAGGCTTAGGAGACGAAAAACAAACCACCCCACGGCAGCGCCGATGTTGCTGGTTTTATGTGTTTCTAAGTAGTTGAGAGGGGGTGATCGCTGATTAAGTACCCAGTATTAACTGCTCTTAATCACTGCTCTGGAGTCTAATGGAGCTCTTGTTTGCACATAACTGTGCCTTCTAGCTGTCTTTAGCACACTTGACAGATGTGCTTATTGCCATCTTTACTGCATATGTGTAATGGGCTTTTTAATTATTGATTCATCATTACCCCTTTATAAACTACTTCTAAATGTCAAGAGAATGAACAATGCTTGTGTTTTTCTTTTTAAATCTCTTTCAGGTTTAAAAAAAATAACAGCTCTATGAAACAGCGTGGTTCTAGGGGCAGGGGGCATTGGACCTCGGAGTGGGGAGGAACAGATATATACAAATATACGAGGAAGCCTCCCCGGCTTAACTCAGTCCCCGAGGGCTATGTATGAAATACGCTACCTGAGTAGCTTTTGCTGTGCCTCTTCTTCTTCCTCCGTTTCCCAGATGGCCTCTGCTTTTCCCTGTCGGTGTCAGTTTGCCCTGGGGGGAGCGTTGCTGAACAAGAGGAGTCAGTGGCTGGCTCCTCCGAGAAGGACTTGTCCTGAGAGGTGTCCAACAGCGAGTCTGTACCAGGGTCTTCATTTTCCTTCGCCATCTCTTTCGACTCTGCCCGATGAGCTTCATCGCAGGGAGCGGACTGAGCGCTGCCAGGGTTGACCCCATTCTCACTCAGCCAGGTTTCTGGCTCCTGCACCAGCCTGTAGCTCTCCGAGCCATCAGCTGGGCATTCCTTGTCCTGGCCTTCTGAGATGGACCCATTGAGTTGGTCTCTCAGAGCAGTGCCCGAACTGCTGCTCGCAAACCTTATCCTCGTGCCTATGTTAGCAGCAGAGAAGGCATCAGAGCCGCTCTTTGTGCTTGGCTGGAGGCTTGCCCAGCTGTCTGCCTGCTCCATCCCAGCGCCCGGCATGGGCTGACTGGCTCCATCAGCTTCCACCAAGCTTACCGAGGAGCTTTCCGTCCGTGACTCTG
Organism: Phoenicopterus ruber ruber; assembly: GCA_009819775.1. Classification (NCBI taxonomy): domain Eukaryota; kingdom Metazoa; phylum Chordata; class Aves; order Phoenicopteriformes; family Phoenicopteridae; genus Phoenicopterus; species Phoenicopterus ruber. Next base: position 10,875,883 of record CM020219.1, read on the forward strand.
GTGGCAAATTGCCTGCAGCATTGCTTTTAGATAACGCCTGGTTTGAAGCTGAGGCATTTGTAACATCTCCACCCGTCTCCATCCAGGCAGTGGTTGAGGGGGGAGTGCTTTCTGAGGGATGACCATTGCTGTTTTGCTTGGTCTTATCATCGATCTGCTTTTCTGCTGCTTGTGGATCCTTAATGCTTTTTCCTTTAAACAAAAAACATGCAATCAGCCACAGCTGCAGAGTTGCACCTGAGGTCAAAAAAGGTGTTTCTGCCACTGGGAGAGGTTACAAGCAAGCAGCTGCCTGTGGAGGGTGCACTGACCCTAAAGCAGCTATGCAGAAGCAGCACCATTTTATCCTCCTTATACCCCCTGTGGTCACTCCAGTTGGACGCCAAGGCTCCAGCTCAGCAAAGCCCCTGCTCTGTTTTCAGCTCTGTTTATGTGTCCTTGCTGCCAATGGGCTGATTTCCATGGAAGCCCCCGGACTCGCGAGGGTGCCTGGAAGCCTACTGCAGGAAGAGGGAACCCGCATGCGAGGTGCTGAACCAGCCGAGTCTGCTGGCTTGGCTGCACAAGGACTTCAAAACTGCCCATCAGCCAGCCTAATCCTGCCTTTGCAATGCAAGTTTAGGAGAGCCACAGTGCACAAGTCAGGCTCTATGGTAGGCCAATGTCCTTCGAATTATCTAACGTGCACTGACACCAAGTTCAAGAGACCAAAGAAAAGCTAAACCCGTGGGCTGTCTCCTAAAAAGCACCTAAAGGACTTGAGTCCTTCTGCAAATAGAGTTTTCTAATCTTTTTTTAAGGCTGCTTTAGACTCCCAAATGTAGGCTAAGACAGGGCGCAGCGACACGCTGTGCTACTGAGAGTCGATAGCATGGAGGGGACTTGCGTGGGGATGCCACCAGTGCTCCACCAGCATGGTACTGCGGCTGACCCGTGGGCCATGCCTCTCAGAGGGTTCGTCAGCGTGGGTGCAAGGCCACGCTGCTCTAAATTGCTGCTAATTCTGGGGCAGACCTGGCTGGCAACAGCTCAGGGCTCTCTGCTCCTCTTCTCCACAGCACTGGCTGCAAAGCCTCCTTAAATAAAATGCCCCAAATGCAAACACGAAGGCTTCTTGCTTGTGTGCTTGGCTCAGGCTCAGAGGCAGATGGGAATGCATAGCTGCAGGTACGGTCGGGTCTGTGTTCTTACCAGACTGGCTCGCCTCCGGGCTCTCCGCAGGCAAGGTTTTAGGAAGTGCATCCGACTCGTGTCTGTTCTTTGTCTTTCTCAGCGTGAACCCTTTCCTTATGTCGGCCAGCAGCGCATCGATGACGCACACCTCCTCCTGCTTCACCAGCCCCTTCTTAGCTGGGATACAGAGAGAACGGGTGTTAAATCTGCCCATGAGATGGGGCAGAAGGACACAGCCCGTGCTCCGTGCCCCCGCACCCACGTGTCCTGGCTGAAGTCGAAGGGTCTACCCCAAAGCCTGAGCGCTACAGGCTGGCACCAGTGGCACCAGCTCTGCCCAGACTTGTGCCTCATGTACTGGGACCTTGAAACACCTCCTGTTTGTTATCTGTGTTGGTGAGGGCCGTTTTGGGGGAGGAGAGAATGGAGGGAAAATGATCTTGATTTTTCCTCCCTCTCTGCTTCATTCAATTGTGCTTTTCAGTTGTGCCTTTCTTTTTCATTCACAGAAAGGCAGATTTAAGTTATCTGTAAGATTTTTGGGGCATTTGTAGTCTGTGGTAAACTGGGGTGAGACTATTCAAGTGTATATGGAGATTTCAGGGGGGGAGAAGTCAAATGTCTCTTGTTAGATTTGGGATTCAAAAGTTATGTTTAGAAACTGAAAAAGTTAAATGAAATGTTTCAGATTGATTTTTTTTTTTCCTCTGCTGTTCAGTCAGCAAACCTAAAATTAACTTCTCTGCCCAGCTGCAACTGTGAAAAGTCAATTCTTAGCTATGGCTGTGAGACACCTAAAAGCCTTTAGTCAGCCGGCACCTGGAAACCCACAAAATAAATTACCACTACTGGTCCATTAAAGCAGGACCAGCAAAGACTCTTACTGGCTCCATCTCTCTTTTTTGTAGCCCTTTCAGATACTCACTGACTTTTCCATTTTCTCCCTTCTGTCTCTTCGCCTCTTCCTCTTCCAGCTGTTTCTTCCTCTTCTCTGCTTTGGCAGCTTGCTCCTTTCTGTCCTTGTTTTCCTGCAGTGAGGTAACAAGGACATGAGAAGGTTGGCTAAACGTCTGCTAGAAAAGCCGATGACGAGAAAGATGATCTGCAGATCGTTGCAAAGGAGGAAGAGAAATTCTGGCCGTATCCTGTGCAACAAATCAAATGTGCATGGGGAGTAAGGGCTGTCTGGCCAAGAGGGCGAGAGGGACACCACTGGCTTGGCCAGGACTCTGCCACATCCCGGTAGGAGGTGGCAGCAGTGATCTGCCTAACACAGCTGCCTACACAGATCTGCCCAACCTTTAGCTGAGGCAGAAGTGGAAGGTACTGAAGCCATGATTTCCTCCAAACTGGTGGCTTTTTTACTATACATCCCCTTTCTGAGCCTGTTTGCTCAGGTTGGAGTGAAGGGTTAAGTTTTATAAGCCCGTTCCTCTAAAATTTATGCACTTGACTCCAAAGCGTCTTTGCGACTCTGCAGCTAAAGCTGCACTGAAATCACAAATCACCAGGGTCTGGGCCAGGCCAGGAGCACCAGCACTGCATGAGGGTGCAGTGGAGTGGGGGTCAGACACCTCTTCACCGGGTGACCTCGTGCCAAGCGCTGAAAGGAGAAGGCCGTAACCAGCATCTTCTCCCTACCAGATCTGGGTGCCCACCCCACCCTGTCTGTCAGAGCGGAGGCATGCATCAGTACTAGGGATACTCGGCATCATGTGCGCAGGCGCCAACCTTCAGGGCTCGGATGAAGAGATCTCTGAAGGTCTTCATGGTGCTAAATATGTCCTCTAAGGATAACTTGCTTGGATCTTCACAGAGATAATTTGCAAGTTCTTCTTTCTTCCTTTCAATGGTTTCAAATTCTTCTTCCAGCTTTCTGGAGGCATCAATGCTATCCTGAAATGCATTTAATATACACAGTAAAACACCATCCAGAGGACAATGAGGGAAGCGCACTTAAAGAAAAAAGGATGTCAACATAAGAGCTTGGAGCAGGTCTCTGGGCCCTGGCTTTTAACTGCAGCAGAGCTTATGAGGTGGGAAGAAACTAAGATTTGCAGATGATCTTTGCTCCTGGCAACTGTGCTGTGCCATTTTACAGGGGTGGCTTGAGCAAGACATGGAAAGCTCAATGCAAAGCTTAATCCCAAGAGAAGGGCTTTACTCTGGTGATCCACACAGAGGGTGAACATCTTCACTCAAAGTGAGGAGTCACACAACAGAGTGGAGAGAGCAGTTGGGGATGGGACCTCAAAAAATGGCCTCACCAAAGGTATCTAGGTTTGTGGTGGAGCTGGCAAATAGACACTGATGGGTTGTGTGGCATCACAGCCTATTTCCAAATCTGAGAACATGTCTTGTGGCAATATTTTCCACCGTCTCATGAGCCTCCTCAGCTGCATATGTACCGCGCACGGCCTCTGTGTGCGTAATGTGGGAGATACGAGGCAGCTCCATTACTGACCTGGATAGGTTTCTCATACTGTTGTTTCACATTGTCGTTTGATGATAAGACTTTTCGCTGAAGCTCCAGCAACTTCTTTAAATTGGTGCTGGACTCCGTGCGTATAATATCAAGATTAATTCTGAAATCACACAGAAGCCCCTCATTAGTTGACACTCCAGCATCCCGTGCTGACCAAAGAGAGGACAAGGCTGAGCTGGCAGCTTCATTGTCCCTCTACTTCCCACCACTCACTGAACTGAAACCTGAGCTCTGAGCTCAGCCCGACCTCTTGAAAAACAGCCTTCCTCCACAGCACTTATGAAAGGTCTACCTACAACTTTGTGTACTGAGTAGGTGAATGCCCCCCCAAAAGTCCGTCCATTCAAAGGGCTGTTCTCCGCTCTCAGATCTCAGCATTAGCTCACTTTCCCTGGTTGAAGGTACTTCAGAAATGCTTCTGGGTAGCTGGCCTTCAGAAGCTCCTGCTACCACAAAGACAGTGCAGATTTTGGAAGGGCCTGGGACGTAGCATTAACTGAACGCTCTGCAAATTTCAGCTCTAAGTGTTGCCAGCTGTAGTAGAACTATTATATATTAAAGGGGTTTCAACATTCATCAACCAAATCTTTCGGTTAAAAGTAAATAAGATGCCATCTTGTTAATGTGTCCTACCAGCTGCGTGTGTCCTAATTTCCGGTACATTGTTGATGTGTATGGGATTTATTTTTGTTTTTAATTTGAAGGAAGTGACACACAATTTTACCCTGCTGCTTTTGAAACATATTCAAGATCCTTTGGCAGTTCCAGTAGGTCCGTGTGGCTGTTTTCTACTTCCTAAAGTGGAAGAGAGAAAGAAGTGTTATTTTCTGTGTGGCAGAAGCTGAGAGGAAGCTGGGGGGAAGAGACACGGGCAGAAGTGCTCGGGAAGGACGACTACGCCATGTCATGCTGCTGCTCCCCTTCTGTAGTTTGCTTTGCCTCGCAGAGCCGAGCCGCACTCAAAACACGATGGTGTGTTCAGAGAGGAAAGGCATTGCTCTCAGGCTCTAAAAATACACAAGAGGGCTGAATGTTGGGAAATACTCATAGCTCAAAGCAAAGCTGACCTGCCGCTGAGCTCTTCTTCTACCCTCTTCTGAGACACCTACTCTTGGCCATGGGAGGAGGCAGGACTGTGGTTTGATGCAGTCTGACACTTCCTACGGTCCCAGGAGGGTACCAAAAGGGCTTGAATCTTATTTGCATAATTTACTTTCATGGCTGTGCTTGCTGAAGCTACTGCCAGCTAAAGCGGGGCTTGAACACGCGTAACTGGAATTGAGGGACCTTGAATGAAGGTGGCAGAGCAGAGCATGGAGTAAAAAGGAAAAAACAGCATTGCAGGGAATAAGAAAGCCACGGGGGCTTGGAGAGGAGCATGAAAAGCTCGAGCATACGCTGGTGGAAAAGGGAGAGGCCGTGGAAAGGCAGAAGTGCTGAACGGGTACAGACCAGCCAGGATAGCTTTGGTAGCCATGTGCTCTGTGGTTTGCAGCTGATGACGTGCAGATTGCACAAATATGAAAAAGTTCCAGCCACTGTGGGGAAAGATGCTGGAGGAAAGCAGAACAAGTCTTGAAATAAAGAGCTCCCTGAGTAATGCCCACAAGCAGCCTCTGCCAGCCTAAGTGAAGCGAATGCTCCCAGCTTGCGACACTGCGGCTAGCCAGGGAGGGTGAGAATACTCATGTGGCAGTAACTGAAAGCAGAGCAGGAGAAATGGTTCATCCGTGATAAAATCCTCCCCCTTCCCTATTGCCCAGGACTTGGCAGTGGTACCTCCAGAATATGGTGCAGCAGCGTAATGCGGGTTTGGTTTGCTTTGGTTTCTGTTAGTTTGAGTAAAGTGCTGATTTTAAACCCATCGGCATCGCCTGTGTGACTTCCCTACAAGATAGAAAGCAAGCAGATGTAATTCCTGTGTCCATCCAAATTACAATCCCAAAGGAGATCACCCACATACTGTAATGGGGAAAGTCCTTACATAGTTTAGAAAGTTTCCAACTTTGAGAATCAGTTGACAAAAAAGCGGCAGGCGATGACTGTTCAGAAGATCTGAAAAACATAACGGACTTTTAAACAAAAGCCTCTGTTACACCAGAACATTTCCGAAACTGCAGTGAAATGGGGATTCTGAATTCCACCAAACCAAATCCGATTTTTCAGGTTTGCAGCCCAATGGCCCAACCTGCAGAGAAACTGGCTCTACATAGATTCGATTCCATGAGTTGTGGAAGTTTTTGTTGACTTATGTTTCTTTCTTTCTTTACATCTGGTCTCTCATTCCTAATGGAAAATAACCTGGAGTTGGACCCTCCTCACTAACAGCCATCAACTTGCTGCCTTCCTTGGAAGTACCCAGATTTACCCTGGTGTGGGCGAGAGTAACTGGGCTGTAATTTTAATCCTGCAGACTCCGTTCAGCTGTGCAGTGAAGCCAGTTCTGACAGCCCTGCGACTATCTGCCAGCTGCTAAAACCAGACACACTCGCCCTGTTCTTGGTCTCGCATGGTGGAGGTGATTACCAGGGCATGAAGGGTTCAGTCCCTGTCCTTCCTCTTACGACGGGGTGCTGCAGTCGTGTGCTTTCTGAAGCGCTCGGCTTCGAGGCAGGAATAGCTCCAAAAGGACAAGTAGGCTGCTGGGAAGAAACGTTTTGGGGGGAAGCTTCAATTAATCCCAGCAGACAGTTGTCATTCCAGCTGGAGATACCTCTGGCAGTAGTTGGGGGAACTGGCTCTTTAGGACAGGCGGCACTTGACAGTGCCAGGGAGAGCATCCTGCTCTCAGCGGAGTGGGACCTGAGGTTTCTGCCATAGGAAGCCGAAACCTATTGCATAATCTCTCCATGTACTCATAAAATCAGAGCATCAGCAATTTATAGCCCAAAATAACAAACTTTTTCTTCTGGTTCCATTTGTAGGCAGGGAAAAACTAAAGCGTCACTACTTTCTGGGGGAAGTTTGGGGTGTGCTTTTCCGGCAGCAGAGAAAATTGCTGTGTGAAGGTCTTAACGTGGTAAATAATGCTGGATGAATTGGCTGTAACAGGGCCAGCTCTGCTGTCTAAATTCAGCTCCTTTGAAAGGGCTGACAAGCTTCCAGTGCTTCACTGCTGAAAGTGTTTCAGAGGAATACAGCTGCTGCAGAAAAAGAGGCCTGAGGTTGAGGGAAAATGATCTCTGGTCCTATTAAGGGCCTTGACCATCAGTGGAGATAGCCGAAGCTGCATCCCGTATTCTGCAGCGAACCAGTGAATGGACTGCAGGGGACTTTTTGGGGGGCTGGGTAGACTCATTGCAGAGCTGCAGGAGAGTTTTTTAGAATCATAGAATCGTTTTTGGTTGGAAGAGACCTCCAAGATCATCGAGTCCAACTGTTACCTTATCACTACCAAGTCCACCACTAAATCATGTCCCTAAGTGCCACATCTACACGTCTTTTAAATACCTCCAAGGATGGTGAATCCACCACTTCCCTGGGCAGCCTGTTCCAGTGCCTGATAACCCTTTCAGTGAAGAAATGTTTCCTAATATCCAATCTAAACCTCCCCTGGCGCAACTTGAGGCCAGTTTTTGGGGGTTTACAGCTTCCTGTCATAAATAAGATCCAGAAATAAGGTCAGATCATTTACCTTCACAGGCTCTCCGGATGGCTTCAGCTTTCGGCTGAATCATGTCCAGCACAACGGTGGTCTCTTCACAGATCAGCATACATTCAATGCGCAGCTGGTAGCTAAGGACAGAGATTGAGTCAAAGCTTAAAGGCACCGTGATCTTGGCCGGCACAGTGGCCCTCTTCCCACATCACCGGTAAGTCTGGCAACCCCACACCATGGCTGTCAACCACATCCACATCAAACCAGTGTCTGTGGCTTGTGGAGGGAGGCGAGGGGCTGCCGCTTGCCTTGGGGACCAGTGGGGATGTAGTTTCTGCTGACGCACTGTGATCAGCAAAGAGAAGAGTGACCAGCGCATGGGATATGGGGTCCCCCTTCTTGGCACTGCATTTGGCACTGCCTTTCAGTAAGTTACATGGCTTCCTTGGGCAGGTCTCACCCTGGGTCTGGGCCAGCTTCTGCTACTTCAGAAGGAGACGAGGTGCTGGAGCAGCAACAGCCCTTCACCTAAGGGTAAGGGGGAATGGATGGCTCTAAGGTGGAAGGGGGAATCCACCAGCTATATTCATCAGTGTCTGTCTGTGAGGTTCCTATAAAGAAACTTAAACTTCCCAGAGGTAAACCCAGAAAAAGATTGGGCTGAAGTTCATGACCAACACCCTTACCTGGGAATCTGAAGGAGGAGAAGATAAAACTGATCTGCGTTTGCAAGCTTTGATTTCTCTTCTTTGAAGGCCTTCAGGTTTTCTATCTAATGAGAAATAAAGAATCAAGAATGCAGGACTGCATGTGTGATCAGCTCTGTGAAGTAAGGGTACCATTTTTCCTCCTGACCTCATGCTTTTCAGGCAGCAGCTTCAGCAACTGCTTCAGAACCTCAACGTCGAACTTGGTCCGGTCCCCGTTCTGGACCATGGCAGCCACCTCTTCATTGGAGCTGCAGGGAGGAGGAGCAGAGTCAGCCGTCACCCAAAGGCCTCTCTTCCACAATCACACACTACCGAGACATGTATTGGTGCAAGCGCTCCGTGCTTTCCCTAGTGAGAGCCACAATATTCCAAAAGGAAAGATACGTCCCCGTGATTAACTCGGAATTGGGACCTGGATCCCTGCTACGCCCCAGATTTTGTTTCTAGCCCTGGTCTAATGACTCAAGGCCAGAGATCAATCCTGCAACTCAGACAACTGTCTCTGGGCATTTGATTACCTTAAAAAAATATTTCATTCTTAACTTCTCCATTGGCCCTGTTTTGAGGAGGGGTTTGACCTCCAGAGGTGTCTCACAGCCTAAGTCACGCTAAGAGTTTGTGCCACAACTTTATCTGTCACATGGAGATGTCAGGCCTTTTCCAACTTACAGGGATGTTGTAGGTAAAAATGCAATTAAACCCCTAAACCCCTAAATTTTAAAGACAGTATAGGAGAAACTGGGAAATGTTCAGATGTTTCAGTAACACAGACCACCAAAGCACATTGGCTAGCATAGATTTCATGAGGACCTTCCAGGTACTATGCAAAACCTACTCAAAATTTTGTCAACTGTCACGAAAATTGGCCATATCTTACCATTTAAATTGCTTCAAAAATATGTTCAAATTGAGACTTTTCTTGGAGTCCAAAAATGTGATCTTCATTAAAGAAAAAGAAGATATCTCGTATTAGATGAGCTGTCCGCAGTGATCTTTATGTGAAAGAACGAGAGGGATCTCCTCACCTCCTTCGGTTCTGCCTTCACTGGTGCGGCCGTTTTCTCCTTGGGGATTGGTTGTGGAAAGCAAAACAGCTGCTCTATGCTTGTGTAATTGGGCTCTATAGTTTCCTCGCTGCTGCTGCTCACTGAAGCCCACATCGAGTGACTTTCTGAAAAAAGACAAGGTATTCAGACTGGCTACAGGGACAGCTGAAAGCTCCCGGCTTTTGGGGCAATGTGAGCTGCTAGAAGGGAAACTTCTCAGAAAATGAATGAAATAAGAAGAGACATATTAGTCCTGGACAAATGCTAATTATTTAGGAGGGACAAGTCTGATAGGCAGGATCCAAAGGGCCTGAGGAGTAATTAAACCTGGTGCTTTACCCCAAGATGCACTGGTAAGGCAGTGTTGGAAACTACTGATTTAGTTGGAATGGTTATTATACTATATTAGTAGTTACAGGCTACTTTTATTTATTTAAGCTCTGCAGGTCAGATGTAATGAAAATCAGGAAAGTTCTGTATCTAAATGGAGTGGACCACATTTGACAAATTCAGAGATGACAGTGTTTTTTCCTCTGGGTTACCCCTAAAGCAGCAGTGACTTTATTCCAGAAGCACCTACCTCTCACCACATTGGAGGGCAGCTTCTGCCAGTTCAGCTTCTTCATTCTCAATGTTGGCGTCTTCACCGTCTTGTGGGGAGGCCTGCCCGAGCCAAGAGGGCAGCTGAACTGGGAGGCCACCACGGTTTCTATCACCTGATCTCCTGCCATGCCGGGCAGGAGGGGTGGAGGGGGCGGGATGCCCCCCATGCCAGGCAGTGGAGGTGGAGGCGGAGGGATGCCCCCCATGCCAGGCAGTGGAGGGGGAGGCGGAGGGATGCCCCCCATGCCAGGCAATGGGGGTGGAGGGGGAGGGATGCCCCCCATGCCAGGCAATGGAGGGGGAGGGGGAGGGATGCCCACCATACCAGGCAATGGGGGTGGAGGGGGAGGGATGCCCCCCATGCCAGGCAATGGGGGTGGGGGTGGAGGGATGCCCCCCATGCCGGGCAATGGGGGTGGGGGTGGAGGGATGCCAGGGAGTGGAGGGGCTGGAGGTGCATTCATCATGGGGGACGTGGGGGTCACAGCTGCTGTGCCAGAGGGCGGGGGTGAAGGTGGTGGGGGTGGGGGTGGGGGTGCCGGGGCAGGAGCAGTGTTGGGTGGAGGGTTAGATGTCTCCAGCGAAGCATAGCAGACTGTGATCTGGGAGGACAAGATCTTTTTGTTGGCAGGTGGCCCTGAGGGAGGTGCTGGTGCCTTGGAGGGGTTTGATGATCCCACTGGGCTCTGAGCTGCATGTGCACATGGCTCTAGCTCAGCCTGGACGCCTCCATTCGCACTCCCGGACAGCCGGTTTTCAGCTCGCTTTTGCTTGTTTGGATGTTTCTTGACAGATAGTAGCCTCTCGATGACTTCTTCAACTGTGTTTCCTTGGACTAGAGAAACAAGTCAGGGTCAGAGAAGGGGATGGGGCCCAAGGGTTGGTTTATGCTATTCAACCCTCACCAAGCAGCAGATCTGGAGCCACAGAGGCCACTCCCTCATGTCACTTCACACAACTGCACTTCTAACTTCCAGGCAATTTCCCTCCCATGGTCCTGCCCCATAAACACTGTTTTGAGATGCCAATGAGGACAGATTCCCACTGACTCACGTGACCTCAGGACTTAACCATCAAAGCAAGACCGTGAATCCCGAGCCCACTGCTAAACGTGGCCAGCTCTCACTGGCATCCGCATGGCTGGGGCTTTGCATCAAGACTTGACCCTGTGCAGCAGGTGTAGCTTTGTCCCAGCTTCTGCTCAGCTCTTAGCAAGTCCCATAGATTATTTCTTGTGCATTCGGGAAGGACTTTTGTGGGCACTGGGTGGGACAAGGGAAAACAAGAGGAGAGTGCAAGGCTGGATGGATAAGTCATTCTTACTGTCATTTGCGAGCAAAAGGGCTCTGTTCACTACCGCGTCCAAGGACTCCCACAGCAGGAGGCTGGAGTGATGAGATGGTTCCAAGTGCAGCAGGCTCTGGAGGATGGACAGCAGCTGGATGGAGACTGGAGAGCGACTCACCTAGAAGACAAGGCAGCTTTCCGTCATGGCATGGCTGCTTCCAAGCAAAGTGTGTTAACTTTGCACCCCACGTGAGGGCCTACTTACTTTATTGAAGAGGGATGAAAAGACCTCATGATGATCGTTCATGTTTATCCCATCAGATATCTTCGATAATTCCTCATCATCTTCTATCTTGAACTCCTCAAATGTATCACACTGGATAAGCAGATCCTCCTCCTCTATGTCTCTGCAATATTACAGCATTAATTTTCACTGGAGAGCCTTTCACTGATTTTCAGATGATTGTTTCTGTGTAAATGGCTTTTATCTCTTTGCCTCTCAGACTCAGCCGGTTGGTGTTGAAAGCACCCAACTGTACCTTATTTATACAGGATCAAATGCCATCAGCGCATCCTTTCTTGAACTCAATGTACCTCTTTCTACAGTCAACACATACAAATGAATGTGACTTTTCATGGCATAACCTGGCCCAGTGTATGCTTTGTATGGACTTCTCCTTGGAGCTGTAACAACAGAGTGGCATTTCCACCTTTGTGAAACTGGGCCACCACCTTCTTTTTTTTTAAAGTCAAGACAAATTGGAAATATTCCAGTGACATTGCTGTTTGAAAAACTTCGTTCTCTGTTACTCAAAATTGGATTAACAAAACCCCAAACACTCTAAAGACAACTTTTTCAGCACTCTCAAGACCACTCGGTACAGGAACTCTACCCTTGCTGCTTGGCAGTATTGAAAGATCTTCTCTTCTCTAATTTTTATGGGGTTGGATGGCAATTCCAGTTACATGGATAACTGCAACTCACATATAATGCATTCTAGAATTTATCATGAGTGTTTCTAACAGAATATCATTTTTAAATTAAGAAACTGCGAAGACAGGTATGTCCAGGTATGCATTAGTAAATTGTCTTAGCTGGATGCTTCTGGGACCAACACCAGCAGTGAAGGGGTTTGGATACAGCAAGCTGCTCAGTGAGCCCACAGCATCCCTTCAGGTTCAGTCTGAAATGCAGCCTCAACAAGGACGTTGCTGAGCCTTACTCCATCTGTGCCCAGAGCCTCTGTCAATGCCACCTGTGCCAACAGCTGTCCCCGTGACACTGTGGTTGGCGACAGCATCTGAACGCTGGCCTAATGCCTCCAGTTCCCGTGTAACGGGCGCACACTAGCGTGGTCCACTCCACCCGGGTACGCTTCACTTCACACAACTGAAGGCTGATAAATATTAAGTTTCTATAGCTACATTACTCTGAATTTCATTTATAAAAGAAAATTTAAACAGTTATCCTTACCTTAGCTTGTCTAAAATATCCAACAACTGAAGCCCTGGGAGAACAACAACAACAACAAAATATTAGCATTATGACCTACTTGGCACTGATCTGTTATGATCTTTATACAATGTTATTCTCATAAATCCTTTTTTGCAGGTACAAAACGTGAAAATATCTTCAGATGGATCTGTCAAAGTGGGTAGGGTCAGCTGGTAAGTGAAGAGACCCACGGAACAAATGTCTGCAGCTGTGCGAGCCACCAAGCATCCCCTTGGAGTTACTGAGGGACGTAGGCACTTCTGGGGCACAAGTCACCTCCTTCCAAATTAGACATCTAAAATCAGTCAGACGAACGGTGTGGCCAAATGTCCCTCGCTCTCCACAGAGAGAAATGGAGCCCAGGCTCAGCAGCTCAGATGCGCGCATTACGTGAGGTGAATCCTAACAACAGTACCTAGGATCCCATTATTCAAGTAGTTGGAAAGTATTTCCGAATCACAGGGCGGCTTCTGTGGCTCAGCTGAGTAGATGCAGGCTAAAGAAACATTATCTACTCTTATGAGAAGTTTTAACATATGGAAATGTGGCCACATAAGATGGTTGGTTATAGAAATGTATTGAAGAAGCTCAAGGGATACAGTGCTGCTGGGATGCCAGATAAGATTAAAGCTATGGGAAAGCAGTAAAGTTAAAGCAATCTGGTTACAGAAAGGTTGTTGAAGATAATAGAGACGAAAAGAAAAGAAAAAAGGAGTCTGCCTTTAATATTAGCAGTTTTGCTCCCCAGCCCTCTTTAGTCACCTTATGGATACCTCTGAAAATAAAACTGCTTGGCAACTGATTTCCTCTGGAGAAAGTTTGGTGCAACAAACATCCTTACCTATGAACTCGTTTCTGATTTGTGTCCTTGTTCGTAGCTCTTCTTTCCCCAGTATGATGGCATTGATAGCACTCAGCAGTGTCACCATGTACGGCACGTTATCTGTGTTGGAGAGCTCATTCATTATGACGCTGAATCGATACTGCTGGTTCTTCACACTCTGTTAGTAACACAAGTGATATTTCTGTTCAGACAGTTCAGAAAGGTCTACCACTTCGGTGCAGGCTCTCAGATAGAATTAGCATCTTAAAACCTCTCAGTTTATCCCACTGTGCACAAGACAGGAAGATACAGGTAAAAACAGCACTCCTCCATCATGGAGCAGGGTCTGGTCAGCAGAGAAAGTCAGTGAAACTCCTCTTGGATCCCTTTATGCTTTCTGATAACCGATGCACAGTCGTGGTTTAACCCCAGATGGTAACCAAATACCACGCAGCTGCTCTCTCACTCCCCCCCTCCCCAGTGGGGTGGGAAGGAGAATCGGAGAGAAAGGAAAACTCGCGGGTTGAGATAAAAGCAGTTCACCAGGACAGCAAAGAAAAAGATAATAATATATTATTAAAGATAATAATATATTATTATTATTAATAATAATAAAGGATAATAGAATATATAAAATGAACGATGCACAATTTCTCACCACCCGACGACCGATACAGCCTGTCCCGAGCAGCAGCCAGGGAGCAGGGATATTCCCCCCCAGCTATCCCAGAACAGCAAGTTCCAGAGAGCAGGCGAGGGAACAAACAGCCGAACGAATGAACAAAAAGGCCCAAACGAATGAAAAAAAGGAAAAGCAGGGTGCAAAAAGCAACCAGAAGAGAAGCTTAAGGGAAGTGGCCCACTGGCCGACCCTCACTTATACCGGGCATGACGTCTATGGTATGGAATACTCTCTTTGGCCAGTTTGGATCAACTATTCTGGCTCTGCCCCTCCCAGGTTTTTGCATCTGCACGTTAGCAAAACTTGGGAAACTGCAAAATGTCCTTGGTCGTTTAGCAGCAACCAACAACATCAGTGAACTGTCACCATTCTTCACACACTAAAGCCAAAACACAGGAGCTGCTGAAGACAAAACTAGCTCCGTCCCAGCCTAAACCAGGACATGCACCTACCTGGGCTTGTGGCCAGTGAAATCCTTGGATGCGGCACTATCTATTTTGCTAATCTGGTAGTGCTTTTCCTGCCAAAAAGGACCTTGTGGTTGGGCAGTTGTCTGTCCAGACAAGTCACAGAGCAGCACCATGGACTTCTGCTGACCAGGCCAAATTTCCTACAGTTTTCACCTTATAAATTCTTATCTCTCTTACCAAAATGATGCAAAAATGACCTTGATTCTTAGCCCTTTTCTATGGTACATAGATCTACCTGCATGGATCGGAGCAGAGCAGTACCTCCTGCTGCAGCCCAACACTTGCCTTGTAATGGTCCAGGGCATCCAAAGCCAAAGTGTGGCCATCTGATGAGTAAATGCACAGTGCAGCCAGGAGCTCAAATACTTGCTTTTTCACCATGACATTAGTTGTGTCAAGTGCTGGAGGAAAAACAAAACAAAACAAAAGAAAAACCGATTTATAATGACACATTAATGTTCTGGATCTCAGTGTCTTCTGCTACATGGCTTATGACCAGTGGTAGGAAAAAGACTGAAGGAGTGGAGTCACTACATGGAAGATGGGAAGAAAAACACCTCAATTTATAGATATCCCATCCCAATAGCAATATGTGTTAGTAACTTCTTGTGGGAACAGTAAATGCTAGTTCAAGTACCCTGTTGGCATTTTGGTGCTGCTTGTAGGTGTTCATCTCTTCCACATACCACTGGTGTGCTGCAACAGTGGCCAAGATCTCAGCATTCACAATCACACATTTTATTTCCCTTTTTCACACATGGGTATTTTCTAGAACAGCAGATGAACCATTTTCCTCAATTAATGAGTCTTATTTTTAGTGCAGAAACACCCAATATGCATATCAAGTAGGCCAATTGTTCTAACCAGTCCCCATGTATTCCTTTTTTTTCCACTATTCTTTCTCTGTGAGCCCTGGGAGCTGGGAGGGAGTGGATGAGACCATCTTATTTTTCCTTTATTAGTGCACAAAGAAGCTCGGCCACAGAAAAGCCCAGGGTGCCCCCCTGTTTTTCACCGCACAAAAATGCCAGCTCTCTGTTTCACACTGGTTAAGAAAACACAGGGTGGAGAGGAAGGAAGAGGACTTCAAACCTGAGGAGGGGAGCAAGCTAGCTTTCAGACTAATGCATTTTAAAGAGCTATTAATAAGGGTTTCTGGGCACAGCTGTGATGTCAGCTCTGTGGAGCAGCACAGAAGAGGTCCTGCCAGCACCACCATCATTAAGTGCTGTACCATAAATCCTAGGAGATGCCCTGATGAGTTTCATACCCAATGATGAGCCAAGTGAATGGCAGGAGAAAGCGAGTGGTATTACCTAGCATCTTCTAGGAGGAATAGACTGAGCAGCGCAGAGAATGGGCTCTTGAGTCTAAACCATGCCACCTTCCCTCTTCTTTACAGGCTACAAGTCTCCAAGCCATTTCAACTCCTCTCCCTCTGCCCTCAGGGCTCAGAAAGACTGAATAGCAAATGTCTGCTGACAACTAACGGTCGAGGACTTCTCATGCCCGCGTACAGCTAAGGCTGGGTTTATCCCTGGCTTCTCTGTGAACTATGAAGGTATTCGTGTGGAATCAGCCCATCTAAATAGCATTGAGTGGCAAAGGCAATGCCATTTTCAAGCAATATTATTTTGAAGAAGAAAACGATCTCTTTCACTAATCAGTTGTGATTAACAACTTGCAAGAAGCCTGGTGCAGGGCAGGAGGATAAACAACAGAAAAGACCCCCCCATGCCACATGTGATGCATGAAGCAGGAAGATGTCTTCTCACCTTGGAAGAGTTTTCTGACGTAGCCCTCGTTGCTCACAATGTATTCGATGCCTTTGTGGGAGTTCATGACCGCTCGCACGCAATTAATGCAGGTGAGCTGAAGCAAGGCATCAGAAATCCTGGCCACTCCTCGCCCGGACAGCCTGTCCAGGGCCTCCAGGAGGAGGTCCAGCCCGCACAGCTCCAGGAACTGGACCATCCAGGCATCGTCACTGTTCTCCAGCCGCTTCTTCAGCCCAGAGTAGTTCACCACCGACGGCATTTGCAGGAGACGGATGCACAGCTCCGGCTCTGCATTTTCCAGGTTGGCCTCCGACTGGTCGGTCTCCTGGGGTCCGAGTTTCTCCTTCAGGGCAGCCCATTTCTTGTGGGCACCTTCCTTTTTGATTGACATCGTGAACAGTTTGTCCTGAAAGAAAAAGAAAAGACAAAGTGAGAAGTTTGTCTGGACTGACCAACGACCCTCCGGCAGCCCTGGTTTTCCTCCTAGCAATCGGGACGTAAAGCTCAACTGAGGTAGGTCCCTGCTCCGAGGGCAGCTCTCCAGCGCGCAGGGCACACACTGGAACCAGTCCTCTGTTGAAGAAACTCAATATATCCCCTCCTTAACTACACACATTACATTCAGGCCCTGAAAACTCTGTAGAGAGACTCTTAGCACATCTAAGCCAGCAAATACAGCTTTAAAAGTAGCCAATTTACACCGGTCAATAGCCACTACCTATTTTCATGCAGCGAAAGGATAAGATTGGAAGTGGCATTATCAGCTCTGAACTCCTTATGCCCATTCAACCCCTTTAAAATCTCACTGCGCTGGAGAGGCTGTGCAGTTTCTAAGCATTTGTAATGGGATGGAGAAGTCATTTTGAGCATATCCTGCTCATAAGTGCATCCGATTACCCTGTTATTTTTTGCTTTTGTTTCTTTTGACTGATCCGGAGGTTAGTTTTATAGCACTCACTTACTTACTTAATCTCTTCCTGTCTTCTGTAGTAGCAAATATGTTTGCAAAATGTGGTGCTTGTGCACGATAATGTGAGAGCCCGATAGGTTGCAGGCGGAGGGATGCAGTGAGAGGCTCTGGAAACAGCAGTGCGTCTTTTTGGAGATGGGGAGCATCCCTTCGATGGCCCGTCTCAGCCACGCTGTTAGCAGCAAGGAGGGTGAGGAGCAGATTCAGCAGAGAGAAACAGCAAAGCCACGTCTAATTAACCCTTGGTGCCAAATTTTATGTTTTTAGGCAGGATCCTTATTTTTCAGACCTGCAGTGATTAAGTTATACAACACAAGTACTTTTCAAAGCTGAATGCAATCGTTTTAACGCTGAATTGGTCCCAGAGAGGACAATTTGTTCCACAAAAGAAGGACAAACCTGGGCCTGGCTGCTGGTCCCAAAGCCAGCTGCAAACTCTACCTCCCCTCCCTGCTGTGCCACCGGGACCGCTGCTTCCCTGGGCTGGTGAGCCCGCATGGGGCTCAAAATAACCTGGGGGGCAGCTGGCCCCTAAAACCCAGCACTTGGGAGATTGAAGGGATTATAGGAGAGTCTCGCTTTCCCTTATCAGCTCCAGCACAAGGGTTTCTAGCCCTGCAGCGTGTAGGTAAAAGGCTTGAAAAATCTAAACTGAAAAATCTAAACTGAAAAATCTCTGAAAGGTTTTATTTGCCAGAAAGCAAAGATAAAGGACGGACCATTTACAACGGTTGCAAATAATCTCGTTATTTTAAAGCCCGCCTTGTGATTTTGCCTGGGGACTGCACTGCTGAGCAAGGTCGTGGCTGCCTCGCCGCAGCAGAGCCACGTGCCCCACGCGCTGGCTGCCAGCTGCCGCTTTACCTCAAAGTCTCATTTTGGCAGCCACCCCTTAGGAAATTATACAGGCACAAAGTTTGCTTACTGATTTGCTGTAGGCACGTAGGGCATGATATTATAGGCCTAAACATGCCTTGGAAAGATGGAAGGTGTGGTGGGATGGGATATTTGAGAGAGCTCAAACAGTTCCCCTGGCGCAAGGTGATGGTGAGACTGGCAGGGGCACTCAGCATCAAAGGCTGTGCTGAGTAAGGGTCAGAGGGGTGGCGGAGTGAGGGGGATACGGTCACACAAAATCATTTGAGAGCTCTGGAGAAACCCTCTTGCAGAGTTTCCCTTTGCTTCAAAGGCTAAAGAACTGGCCAAGCGCCCAGTTGTTCACTGTTCTGTTATCTGAAAACACGATGGTCACGATTGACAAACACAAAGTTGCGAATATACCATCTGAGAACACCCTGTACAGCCAAAAAGTAATAAAAAGGACCATATTAAGAAAACCAAAACCCAAACAGCAAACCATCCTGCCAAAGTACAGGCTTGAGTTTCTAACATTTGTCATCACTGCCTGCAGCCCAGAGCCCTTACTCACTCCTGGTGAAATTCTTGTTGGAGTTAGTCACCCCCAGTCGCTCCTCTGTACCCAAGCCCAGGAATTTGGGTTAGGCTCAATGCAAATAAGAGAAATCCTCCCTCCCCGGAGGGAGAGAAGCGAAAGTGTCCTGCCCCAGGGTCACAGCCCTGGTGCCGGGGCAGCATCCCACACCTCTCACTGCAGCGAATTCACAGTCACGGGGCTGGAGAGCCGTTCCTAAGGAGCTGCGGTCAGATCCTGTCCCGTGCTGTGCATGGAGCCCAGGGGTCCTCTTCCAGTGCCTGGGGTCAAGGCCAGACCTTCAGCGCGGGGCAGTGCTGAGGACCATCTGACCAGGTGGAGCACCGCTCATCCTGACCAGCCCCGTTCTTTGGTGGCTTCCCCAAAGACCCAGGATCCCTCAGCCTCCTGCCTGGGAGGAGGAATCGACTGTCCTGGATTTTTTGCTTCTGCACAGGGGATGGGCACAAACCCAAGGGCTGGCAGCAGGCCCGAGCCCTGCTCACGGGGTGGGACTCGCCCCTCCTCTTGGCTCTGCCCTAACCCAGGCTCTCTCCTCTCCCAAAGAGAAAGTGTGCACCAAGCAGAGAATCTGGGTTTGGGCCCTGCGTGTGCATGGGAGAGCCTCGTGGTCCTGGTGGGTGAGAAAGCCTGCGGGAGCGGCCGTTGGAGGAGGACGGTCCTCCCAGCTCACGGCCGGGCTCTGCCCTGCCCGGAGCTGTGCCGGCGGCTCGTGCCGTTCAGCCAAGGGGCTGCAGAGTGGCTGCCGGCCGCAAGCTCCCTCTCTCGCAGTGTGACTTCTTTTTATACTCAGCAAATCACTTCTTTTATTTGCATATGACTAAACGTTTCTTATCAAACCGGATAACAAAGTGGGTTGGCTTTTTGCTCCCAGTTGTACAAATACTTCATTGTATATTGTATCAGCTACAGAAAGTCAGAGAGATTATAATAGCATTATTGACCTTAGGCTTACCTGATTTCTGAAAATTAAGCTCAACCAGTGCAACAGGAGACAGGAAAAACTGACAGAGCATCCTGTTTACCGGCTGATTTACTCTGAATTATCCTTTCCTCCCCACCTGCTCCGCACAGATGTGAAGAGATGAGAAACAAACTCAGGCAGGTACCTCTCCAAACAGCACCGGCTTGTGTTTTTATGCACTAAGCTGAAGAAATTGGATTGATTAAATATTCTTTTCCACAGAGAGTGCACTCTTTTTGTAGGGAAGAAAAAAAGATGGCTAATGTATCTAATCATAAAAAGGGAATAAAATAAATAGGAGCTGTACTGTAGAAATGGAAAGGAAATAAATATGGAGGAGACCGCAGTATGATTCTGCAGATGGTGTGATAAATCTGTTTACAAACACAGATATGAGTGATATATTATGAATGCAACATCTTTCCATATTTTCCATGAAGCACAGTGTTGCAAAGCCACTCAGATAGATACATCCTTAAAGGGCTGGTAGTTTTCCCTTTTATCTCTGGCCACAGGAGCTTATTAGCAGGTAAATGATCTCAGCAGAGTGAGACAGATAAGAGATTAAAACGGAACGCATCTATCTGGCTGTCTCAGAGAGGCCATTTAGACGATGCTGGCTGAGGACAAGAAAGTCCCCTGACAAAGAGACATGGCGCTAGAGTTAAAAGGCTGAATACATCTTGCCTCCTGCCAGGAGAAGGCCATGGGCAGCTTTGCTTTTTGCTGCCCAGGCCGTAGAGGAGGATGCGATGGTGGCAGCAATGTCCCCAGCCTCCGTGTCCGACCGTGCCTGCAGCACCCCTGGTCTGCCCCCCCAGTTCGCGCTCAGCGTCGGTGCTGGGTGCTGCTCCCTAGGGCACACCCCCACAGGGAGCTGTGCTTCCTGCTGAGGGACCCCCCCAGCCCACAGCATCCACTGTGACAAACGCAACCCCCTCCTCATCTTGCTTCTCATCCTCAGAGGTTGCTTAGGCCTGATGGGGAATGACAGCTAAAGAAGTGTCAATGCAAAAATGCTCTTATTTGAAGAGATTCCTTTGGGAAACATAAAGGCATCATAAAGGCTCATCCTCTTTCACCTGGTCACAGCAACATTGCAGCTCATGGTGCTAACTTTTTGGATCATTGGGTTTGCGAAGCTGTGATGTTCCCTACTTCCGTCCAACTCAGTTCATAAAATTTCCTCCTCCTTTCTTTTTGAATCAGGTGCTTCCCTGATTCAGTTTTCGGTGCCCCTCTGTCCTTCAAGTCAGCTCCTACCGAGACGACATCTGTGGGAGACAAATCAGGGCACGCCAATACTTTCTCCATCCTGTGAAGCTGCGGAGAACAGAGCTGCACAGCACAGCTTTCCGTCTGAATTATTACATGCCTCCAGGATGACATGGATCACAGCAAGGGCCTGGGAGCACATGTAAAAAGGGATTTCTCAGGGCAGCTAAGTATAATTGGGTGAAAATGAAAGGGAGAAAACTTACAGGTCAAAACAAATCCGATGTTTTGGGAGCAGACCCACTGCCCATGCTGCAGGATGGGGGGGCACGAGGGGGAACAGCAGCTCCTTGCTGCCCTTTGAAGAAGTCTGGGAGCATCCCAACGCCACGTGCTGCCTTCGCAGCCCTCCGCTTCCCTCCACAAGGCTGCTGGGGCACATCACCGGCCCTTAAGAAAAGCTCTTTTTTGCTGCTCAGCCCCTCCTCCCTTCCATGGCTGTTCCTGGCACTCCGGAGCCCGTTCTGCCTGGCTGACTGCTAATGATAGGTTTTGCTTCTGGGTAGTTCCAGTTTTCACTCTGCTGCTGGGAATACGCCAAGCCTTTGTATTTTGCAACATGTCAGACTACTCAGTCACTAAAAAGAAACAACATCCTGGCTTTGTGCTTTCCAAAACCATTTCAAAAAGCGTGATGGGTTTGTTCCTCCTCTCCTCTTGCCTTCATTTGTACTATTGTGTTTTCCCGTGCAGCATCTGAACAGCTCGCGTACATACAGGCTAATGAAATCATCCTCCCACGCGCTGAAAGAAGTAGGGGAGGAACACAAATCTCTATTTCAGACACTAACTTGACCCCTTGGTGTGGGCCCATTAGTGTCGGTAGGAACCGGCAGCGTGCTCAGTCTCCCAGGGGAGCTGACGGTAAGGGTACGGGGGAAATTCAGGTGTGCAAATAAAAGGCATGGCTTGCCCCACAGACTACAGCAAAATGAGCTGCGACCCAGGCTCACCATGCAAATCAACTGCTGCTCCGTCCTTTTTCTGCCACAGCCAGTAGCTTCAGTCACCTTCAGATCTAGTTATTTGTGATCCTCAGAGGCTTCTTCTGGCAGCAAACTCCCAGAAAAGGACTTCAGCGCATTGACAAAAAGGACCATGGCCATACTGGTATAAATGTATGTGTATTATGCCAGTATAGCTCATTCTTTTGCAAAGAAAGGAAAAACACGTTATCCTGATTCAGTTCCATCCACCACTATTAGGATGCTGTGTGCCAGCACAGCTTCTCTCCTGGGCTAATCTAAGCCACGATATCGTGTGATGTCTTGCACAAGTGGTCAATGTGTCCATTCAATATGTGTTGGTAGTGGTGGGGTTACACCAGGATTAATCACACCGGTAAAAATAATCACCAGTGCTTTCTTCCTTGCCAGTAAATAAACAAGTGAATAAATCATCAGGCTCCCACAAGTACCACATACAAATCAAGCTCAAGTGAGATGCTCAACGACGTTTATGTTAGGATCTTCAGTGGCATCTAAAACCTTATTTATATTTAAAGGTTGCACTAGCTTAGCTTTAAATGGGTTTAAAACCACTCTTTGTTACAACAGCAACACTGTCTGAAGACGCTCAGTAACCAACTCACCTTAACCCGGTAAGCCCGGTTTAAATCAGGCTGGTGCAGCTGTCAGACCTTCGCTTCAGAAGACCTCCACTGCCACCGGGCAGACCTGGCCAGAAGCAAGGCGCCAGCCTTCCCTATCTGAGCGCCAAGTCAGCTGAACTGATTTAAAAAGCTTTCCGTGGTGGATGAGAGCCCTGCGGCACCCTCACATGCCACCACAGGCCTTCGGAGGCACGGCGGATTTTGGGTTGGAGGGATGCCAGGTGGGAGCCGGCACTCGCCCCATGCAGAGGGTGCCGGCTCCCAGGTGCCCTGCAGCAAATGGGGCTGCAAACGCTTCACCCCGGTCTCACCGGGGCTTCCTCCCTGCTGTGGATAGCAGACCCACGGGAGCCAGCGAGGCGTCCTGACCCCAGCCGGAAAGCAACGGGACTCAGGTCCGGATCCCACGGAAATCTGACAGGGCGTAAGGCGGGTCTGGAGGCCCCCCCGCTCCCTGCTCCAGCACCCGCACGCTCCGGCAGAGGCAGCACCTCCATCTACCAGTGATTCCAGCATCGTCTGGCATCTTGGGATGCGACTTGTTATTATGATTTGGGGGTCATGCGAGAAGTGAAAACTGTTACCCAGCAACACGGACAGTGCGGTGGTGACTTTCTAAGACTCTCCTGGCTCCCGTTCAGTGGGAAGCTGTCACACAAACAGATATTATGAGAGCTAAAAACATTTTATTGCTTTTTTGTTTTTGTTTTTAAACACTTCCACAGGATGCCACGAGGACAGAGAAAATGGACAGAGGAAAGAATTCCTACCTTGGAGCTGAAGCCAAATTATTCTCTTGTGTCTCTCACATGAAGGATCCTTCTCAACGGGCTCCCCAGCCAGCTCATTTTCTCCTTCTCTGCCAAGCAACCTTCAGTCAATAAAGTCTAAATCCCCGAACGAGCGCGTCTGCAAGTCGCACGCTCTAAGAAAGTTCAACAGGATGTCGGCGTCTAATAGTATGTAAATACGAGTCTTCGGAAAGGTGCGAGCAAGTGACTTTTCTGTGGCCTCCAGGGAAGGCATTTGCATGTCATTTGTCACCCCGCTCATTCACTCGGCGCTGGCCGCTGGGAGAGTGACACTTCCCCACGGGCTGGGAGGGCGAGAGGCTTGCACCACACCGCACCCCCACCCGCCAGCACGAGAAAGCAGTCCTGGCACGGGGTGACTCAGAGCAGGGAAATGATCAAAGCAGGGAAATGATCTGGCAAAGGAAAGGAAAAAAAAAAAAGAAGAAAAAAAAAGAGGAAGAAGGCTGGCCGGGGTGGGTGGGATGCAGAGCGTGGGGGTGGCAGGCGGCGGGGACAGTCCCTTGCACCTTGCATCGGCTGCACGGAGTTTTCTGGCTTTGTGGCACCAGGGCTTTAAACACTGCAAGATCTCAGAGGTCTTTGAAATGCTGGAAGAGCCAGGGCAGCTTAAAACAATAAGCGTGTCCGACGCAAGGCTGCCCACCCTGGGATCGGCAGCCGGGAGAGGGGCGGCACAGCAAAGGTCGGAGGCTCAGGCAGGGTCCCCCTGGGCAGGGGCTCGATGACGGGAACCCTGCTCTCACCAAGACACCCCTAAGGTCCCGCTGAGCTTCGGTCCAGCCTGGCTTTTATGGGCTGAGCAGGCTCTGAAGACTTTAAAAGCTCTTTTTTAACAGAAAACATCTCTGCGCCTTTCCGGTCGAGATTTCATGTGGAAACTAGTTTGCAAGCCACAGCTGTAAAATGCATCCATTCAGCCTCTTGGGAGGTGTTAACCGAAAGCCAGTTATTATTAAATTGTGAATATTTCAACATGGCCCATTTTAGCAGAGGCCTTCTGCCTGGCTCAGGGTAGCAGTTAGATTTCAAATACTGTTTTTTTTCTTACTCCGTGAGGCCTCTACCCTGAATTGAACCCCCTAAATCAAAAGTTGGAGCCCACAGCCAGAGTTTTTCTGCCTTACTGGGGAAACTCAACCCTTGAGTACATGAGCACAGCTCCACCAATATTAGAAATACACTGATCTGTCTGCCCTTTGGTCCAAATTCAGCTAGCCTTTAAAGAGACGAACTTGCCCATGTGCTTTCTAATTAAGGCAGTTTCACCATAACAATTCAACGTCCAGGGAAATGACTTTGCACAGCTCCCCATCCTGCTGTAGGAAGTCCCTGAGAGCATGTTTATACAATCCAAGACAAACATTAATTCACGATGGGTTTTATAACAGCAAATCCCTGAGTTCTCAGAAGATTAGTTGCTAATCTGGTTCTTGGGAGCATGATGGGGCTCACTGCAGGTTTTGGGGGAAAAAAAAAAAAGAAGAGAAAAAAATTCCTGCAAAGGAAGGATTGTTGATGTTGCAAATTCCTGTCCTCGCAACCACAGAAGAAATTTAAAGGGCTATATCAGCTCCCATCAGGTTTCATCTGAAGCCTGGACCTGTGAGATATGCCAGAAACGTTTGTATTCTTAGAAAGGCTGCATTGTCTCCCGTGTAAAAAACAAGCAGAAGCTGAGAAATCAGGGTAAAAAGCAGAAAAACCAGCTCTGGGGCTGCAGCGTCCCTCTGCGAGCGCCACGGCGCATGAATAGCAGTGGCAATGGGCAGTAGCTAAGGAAAAAATGTGGGGGTTTGGATCCCGGCTCCTGCTCCCAGCTCGTGCGTCACTTGTGCTGCTTCCAGGTGTCTGCATCCCTGCCCGGCTGCTGCAGGCAGCTGCCTGCGCCCTCGCCACGCTCGAATGCCAGCCTGTGCGGGAGCGGCTCGTGGACGGATGATGCTCGGTGCAGACCCCGCTGAGCTCAGCCCCCAGCTGAGGTCCATCGACCCGACTATCCCTAACCCGCCCCTAGCAAAGGCGTTTGTTTTTCACGGCACAGCCAGAAAGAATCCACGCGTGGGGCTGTGTCTCTGCCTGAAGGCTTCGGGCACCGCCTGAGGAGCGAGGGTTTCCTCGGCACCCCTGGCCTCCTCTTCCTCCGGAGGAAGCAGCGGCAGCAGGGGTGCCGGTGGGGAGTCCAGAGGCTTATCTCCCAGGAGAGCTGAGTGCTGCCCTGGGGAGCAGAGATTTGCCCCCCAAACCACAAGGATGTAGGATGTTAAGGGTGTAAATCCTTTTATGGATCCATCCCTTCATGTCTGAGCTTCTGTCCCAGCAACTTTGCTTTCAGGTTGCTCAGAGAGGGCTAATGGTTTTCCCCCAGCAAATCAGCCCAATTTTACCCCAATTTTCTAGCAGATGGTCCTCTGAACAGTAATTATATCAAAATCAGAGAGATTAAATCAAGAACTGAAAGTTTAGTCCCACGTTAGGTAAAGCAGAGCCAAGACCCGCTACAGCTCCAGCATCGCTCTGCTGCCTCTGGATCGCAGCGCAGCGGCTCCCCTGCCCACACGGCGGGTCCATGAAATGCAGGAATCCAATTAAACGGAAATAAATACACCCCATTTGCTCATAGGAATTAGATTATTCCTAATTACAGCAATCAGTGTCGTCTCACTGCTCTACGTTTATGTGACAAATCAGTTCCCGTGCCAGCGGCTTTTCTTGTAAGTTCTGTCAAGGATTTTGGAAAGGAGACACCCAGCTCGTTTCTGGCTGGCAGGGAGAGATGCCAGCCAGAGGTCTGCTGCGATGGCTCTTTTTAGGTGATCCTGTCTGGAGTTTATCATCCGCTACTAAATTACTAAACATCAGCACAGCCAGTATTCAAGAATTACGGGTGTAATATTTGCCTCCGCCTCTCTGTGACCAGCTTGTTGGGTACTGCTGCTCCTGTGGAGCCACTGAAGACAACCACGTGTTTACAGGGGAAAAATAAAGGTACTGGGAAGAAATCTGGATAATTCAACAACACTCCTTCATTCATCTGAGAACTAAACTCTGTGTTAAGCGACCAGAAGGACCAGTGTCAAAGAAAGTGCTGAAAGGGCACTGAAAGGGGGTTTGGCCAGATGAAGACACACAAATTTAGGGGGAGAGCGCAATCGTCCCCCTGCCCACAAGGAAGGGAAGGTGTCTGGCCTTTGCAGCACGACCCTGTGCCGCAGGGACAGCAGGAGACGCCAGGATAGCTGCTGGGGAGCAGATGGGGTGGGCCAGGGCTGACCTTCCCAGGCACTGGGAGAGCACAGTGATAGCAGCCGGTTTGCTCCCTCCTCGGGGAGCAGAGACATCTGAGCATCCTCAGGAAGTCGCGGGAGGAAGATGGGAGCTGCAAATCTGACTGCTCGCTCTTCTGCTTACTGAATTTCGCTACGCTCCTTGGAGATGGACACCCCTCCAGCCCTCTTGTCACAGACCAGCTCTCTGACTGCTTTTCTGCTGGATACATTCACTTTAGATGATGCTATAAGGAGGAAGGAAAAAAAAAAAGCCTTCTGAAGTAGTCTTTATCTGATGGATACTTCAGACAATGAAAATAAAGGACTCTGCTACTGCCAGCACTCGCATATTTCCTGGAACTTTGTATTTAATGGGGTCGATCTGCTTTAAACATCCAAAACTTTCGCTCCACAGCTCTTTTGGTAGGAAGTTTCTGCAACAAAAAAACATCCTGTTCTGGGGAGGATGCTTTCAGCCAGGGAGACTACTGGGGAACTCCGTGCTTTCTTTGGGCAGGCAACAACAGTATTTTCTGTCAAAACCCCCAACGGCACCAGCAGTTCTACGCAGAGCAAAGGCCACAGACCCATGCCCGGGTTTCTACATGATATGTGTGCTCCCGAGCACAGGCTAAGTAAAGAGCCTGATATTTATTCAGTTTATTTATCCTGCGTACGTATATTACATCCGTGCTGAGGCTGCAGGGGAACCGCTTAGGAATTGCCAGGATGAAGGCTGCCCGGGCAGCTGAACTCTGCTCCCTTGCACGCACACAGCGTGGTGCAGCCTCCACTTCACTGCGGGCAGTTTTCCGCAGAGCCCCTGCTGCCCTCGTCGCATGGGTAGCGGGAATATCTCCTGTACCCGCGCTGCTCCGTGCCTGGTCCATGCCCCATTCATTGCCCTGGGTTTGCTTTTGAAACAAACCTGCCTCACTTTAAGTGCTGCGGTACTGAGAAGATGTAATTACAGAGAAGACCTTTTGAGCCCTGCCCCAGAGGGAGAGAGGCAGGCAGGTCCTGGGCAGGTTTTGGCCACGCTCCTGCACAGGCACAAACCCTCCTCACCTGCACAAGGATGAAGATCTTTGGGCATAGAACAGCTCTTCCTTGAAAACCAGTGTGATGCAGGAGGTCCACAGAGGAAAGGGCTGTAGGCACCGCTAAGCCCAAGAGCTACCCGGATCCCTATCAATGTTTACGGACATCTCTGCCGAATAAAGCTACGGAGACACCAGAACAGTGCGCAAGGAAGCAGCTTTTTCCAGTTGTTCTCCAAACGGGCTGCCAACGCGACCCCCTCCTTTTCCATTCAACAGCGGATGAATGATGGTGGCTGGTATCTCACCTGGTGAACAGCCCCAGAGCAAACATCCTGACTGTTTCTGTTCAGATAAGGCTGAGCATAGCCAGGATTCCTAATGGCACAGGCAAAGTACACACTGTACGCGTTAAGGAGAACAGACCCAGATACTGCTAGGTACTTTCCTGCGAGCTTGTCCGAATATGAACGTTACTAAGAGTAACCAGAGAACATGCTCAGCTGCTAATTCAAGAAGTTAAGCATTTGAGACATTTAAAATAACTTCTTGCACAGAGCAGAAGAGTGGCTTAGCACGATTTTAAACGTAATTCACTCCAAAGATGCCTTCAGACTATTTTCTCTACTGCTGGGTGAAAAAGTTTGAAGACCCTATTTTATAACACAGTAATCCTAGAACATTGACTGGCTTAACCCTTCACTTTGCTACAGTACTTGGTCCAGCTGTTTTGAGAGGACCTAAAGTTGTTCTCCTAGATATTATCTTTCCAGTTTTAACTCAGTCTTGGAATTAATGCAAAGGGATTTTCATATGGTCCAACCAGCTGGAGGTTTATAATGGGAAATTCTCATGCTGGGGCAAAATGACCTTGCTATACATAGGTCTAACTTACTTATATGCAGGATATCTTATACCAACACTTCGATCTCTTTTTATTTTTTTCTGCATAATAATTTAAATCACTTTAGAAACAAGTAGTTGATACTGTTTTCTTCTTTGCAAAGGAATCAGTTGTTCAGTCATATCCTCAGGTTTGCACAGTCCAAAGAGCTGCAGTGCTTTACGCCAGCTGGGCATGTGGCTGTCATTGATCTTCAAGAGGAAAATCACTGTATTTATCTGATAAATAAATATACAACTAATATTAGGATATCATTTTATAAGTGATTCATCTCTACACATATGGCTTGCTCCAACACTTGCTTACAAGTGTTATTAGAACAGGGATTTGGGAATTACAGGCTTGTAAATCAATTTAGCTTTGTGATAGTGCTTTCCCCTACCTTTCTTCTAGATAAATAGAGGCCTTACTTAGGCCCTGGTAACGGTTGTGGAGGTTCAGTGCTTTTCCAGTAATGGAAATAACAAACCTCAGAATTTATCCCCAGGCTTATAAAAGAAGCCTCAGGACTGGGCAAATACAAAATAACTCATGAATTTTGGACAGCTTGTTCTGAAATATGGAACTACAGCCCACCAGCGCATAAACAAGCGCGCAGAGCCAAGCCGGCTGGAAAGCAGCCTCCTGAGGAGGAACGGGGCGGCTCAGCCAGGCTTCGGATGCACGCTGCTCGGGGAGCCGGGTGCCACATCAGCGTGATGCAAACCAGAAGGGAAACAAGTTATAAAACGTATCAGGGAATAGAAATATTTGTTCCCCAGTTCACCTTCGTGGTGGGCTCAACTTTGCACCACTTGTCACGTAAGTCAAGAACAAGACACGCTCACGAATACCTCCTAAGGCGCGGGGCCCACCGCTGAAGTGCCAGGTAAGTCGTGCAACCCGCAGCTTCTTTTCCCGTGCAAACTTTTTTGCTCTGGCTCAGAGCATATTTGCTTCACTGCGTTGCACACGCAGCTGAAAGTTAAGCCGCCCAACTCTAAAGGATTTCTCTTTTTTTTTTTTTTTTTAAACAGCAAAAGTAATTAATCTGCTTCAGAGAATGAATCAGCCTTTTCTGAGCTAGAAACGCACAAAGGAGGAGACTGTGGCTGGTTCTGGGGCGGGAGGGAGGGAGGCTTACTCACACAACCAACGCGGCGGAGGCAGCCGCCAGGGTCCGCAGCTGCGGGCAGCAAAGGGGGCACAACCCCAAAGCTGACGGAAAGCGCCGCTTTGCCGCCGCTGGGGTTCTTGGCGGGCTGTGGGAAGAAAACCATCGCTCACGAAAAGCTGCTACCTTATACTATGGGAACTTGTGTTTCCACCCGGGGCCTCTGTCAGAAAATAACGCTAACGCTTAGCTCGCTGCTTTCAGCGAACGCCGCGCAATGACTTAACAGAAAAGCAGGATGGACGAGAAGTAGACAGTTTCCAGATAGGGGAAACCAGCACAACAGAAGCAGCACGGAGATAGCTGCCTTATTAAAAATAATGCAATTTAACTGACAGAGCGGAGGGTAACAAAGTTATTCCTTAGCTACACTGACACAAACAGAGCCGCTCACCAAAGTGATAAATAAATAAATAGAAATGATGCCATCCTCGTTCAGCGGCTCGGAGAGAGGAAAGGGGCTCTGCTGCAGCCGGGGCTGCTGCCGCTCCCCTCCGCCGGCCGGGGCAGGTTGGAGCGGGGCTGTGTCTCCAGCAAGGGCCAAGCTCGTCGTGCAGCCCCTGGGACGGGACGGGGCTGGCACGTCCCCGCACAGCGCCGGCCCTGCCGGGGGGCGAGGGGGAGCAGGCAGCCCTGGCTCCCCGTGGAGAGGCTCGCTGCAGCGCAGAGGGGAGTGGAGCAGACCTGCGGGTCTCCAAATTCATCTGACTGCCGCAAGGGCAAAATCACCAACATTTTCCATTTTAAACTAGAACTAAATTTAGAGGTTTTATGGTTGCAGGGTGCCTTCTTTCCCACACTTTCCTGGAGTGAGCTCCAAATTCCTCTGTTGTCCTTGCTTATTAAAACGTGACTCAGTTCTCCCAGCTGGAAACGTGGAGACCACTGCAGTCCCGAGGTGGCCTGCTGCCATGAGTGGTGTCCTGCTTCGGCATTAACCATCAGCTTGGGAGCAGCAGAGGCAATAGAAGGCTTTGCAAGTTGGATATGGGGAGAAATCAGTGTTACTGAACCTGTGGGTACTCTGTGAGCAGCTATGCAATGTATCAACTGGAGTTTCTCTCACATCCCTTTTGGGAAAGTCCTCCTAGCACCGTGGGCTGACCAAGGACACCTGCACAACAGACTCTAATGGAGCAGCACTGCAAATTCCTCCTCTGCCCTTAAACATTCCCCCAAATTAATACTATACACACCTCAGCCCAGGCAAAAGAATGGTCATGGTAAGAAAAACAAATGAGAAGTCAATGCAAAATAGCACCACCTGGTGATACCTACTATAACCATGCCAAGTTCAACAGTGCACCCTACCAACTACAAAATTTGGCAGCTCTTCATTTGCCTTTACTTTTTTTATTAGACATAGTGCTAGAGCAACGTCCCATATGAAGTGAGCTGCTGCTTTTAGGGTACGTAAACATTTTGGAATCAGCTGAGTGACTCCAACGCTGGGATGAGGACTTCATCCACTGGCTCTCAGGTCTCCTTCTGCCTTTGCCCAGACTCCTTTATCAGCTCAGTACATTTCTCAGAGCACCTTGAAATACACCATCAAATGCTACAAAGCTTTTTGCAAACACTATTGCTTGCTTAAGATTTTCATTGATCTGTGGCTTCAGCATTCCCAGCACATTGAAATGTCAGCTCAGGTATCAAACTAGGAGAAACAGCTGAATCTGTGAAGAATATCTGTTCATTACATCAAATAAAAAAAAGTCATGCTGTTAAACCCATTCCTGATGCTTTCTGCAGACGTGAAAGGCTAGCTCGACAAAACGGCAACAAATGTTCACCTGCCACATCATACAAACACTCACTTTTAACTGCAGCCACTCTTGTAGATGCCAGGCTATGACTCAGGAGCTCACGAGCCCCACACACCCTCCTCCTATTTGTTTCCACATCCAGTTCCATAAAATCGTCTCCTTGTCTACCACTGACGACATCTGGTAGCAACCATAAGGCTCAGCTGTTGCTCACTAGTTATTTTTTCCTAGGAAAATGGAACTAGACAATACTTACCCTTGAGGAGGATCCTGAATGGCACTGAGAAGTTGCACAAACTTAGTGAACCCTTTTTTGAAGCATTCCCGTCTTGTGCTTCCTTCCAGTTTGCACAGCACGCCTGCGGAACTGGAACAACGGGCATGCCGTGACAAACCCCGTGCCTCAGCTCAGGAGCAGACCTACCAGCACGATGCCGTCCTCCGTTAGAAGGACAAAGCCAAGGCTCAAAATTTGACGTCACTTTTTTCCTTCTCCCAATTTAGTCTCAGCAGCTCAGTTGACAGCATGAGACCCAAGAGCTCTCTGTGTAATTAAAACACAGATTGTCTGCCCGCTCTGTTGTAGCACTTGGTGCTCTCAGAGCTTTTTCTGGCCACTGGGAGATGAAGGCAGCCTCCGCAGCACAACGCTCGCAAGCGCCGTATGATAAACTGCTGCACATGCAATGCTGAGAAACACTGGAATAAACTTGAGTTTGGTGGATAATACCGGAGGGATTATAATATATTAGGTCAGAAGCATGTAGTCATTCTCGGGCCTCCCTCCTGCGCTGAACACCGGGGGTATCACACTGCAGGGCTATAGCTCACTTCTCCAAAATATTTAGCTATTTTTCACTAGTTAGATAAAAAGCCATGTACAACGTTAACAAATGGAACAGGGATAACTCCTTGTGATGTGTTTGCACCTACCGACTGCGCTATTTTGCACCGAGCAGAGCTGGATTTGTTCAGTGCCACTGTGTGATCCTATGAGTTGACTCTGTTGATTCAGCGGGTGGTATTTCCTCTGAATCATTATTGATAGACCTTATTGCAAATATTAAGAGCAAGGATATTCAACTGGGAATTAAATCTGAGCTCAGATATGAGCACTGAGTTTGTCTGAAGTTCCCCCAACTGTTCCCGCTCTATGAATATTGTTCGTGGCCCAATCTATGGCATCGTGTTGCTACCCACTGCCAAATTACTCCCATCTTCTACTCATGGCTGGGTACGGTACAATGGTGGGATTAAGAATCCCTCGTCAACAGAATAATCATTGCAGAAAAAAAAAAATAATTGAAGACGTAGAAGTAAATGGGGGAGAAAGAGGGACAAAATGCAACATAGTTTGCTTTGATAAGAACAATTTTCTACTCAGTTGCTCTGAGAAACCTATCCGGCATACCTGGCACACAAGCAAGGGGTAGAGGTCGGCTTCCAACACATTTGAAGCACAGCCACTTGCTATGCAGCTCGGTGAAACCGGGATTTAAGACACAACAGACGAAAATTTGTAATAAATAGAGTACAGACCTAAAAGGATCGGCCAGCCAGTCCCATGGAAGGGGTCAGTCTGAGTTTGGCAGGGGCTTGGAGACCCCATCCTACTTAACATCTCCCTTCACAACAGAGTGAGTGGGAGAGAGCTGGGAGAATACCGCACCGGCACAGAGCGCGGGGATATGTGATGAAAACGGGATTAATAAGAGGGCTGGAATAAGGTCAGAGTTGCCAGCAGAAAGAAGAAGTTGGATGGACACCTGGGGATGAAAATGCCAGTTTCCCACCCCCATCACGGGACAGGAGGAGCCCGAGGAGGAGGTTAATTGCAGTACCTACCAGGTGAGGTATTTATTTCTAGGTGAGGTGTCAAAGCACGAGAGGCACCAGACGGACCCCTGAGCCTTGCAGCTCTGCTCATCCACGGGGAAGCCGGAGAGCGAGAAGCAGAGCGCAGGACTGCCGGGATCAGCAGAAGCCGGAGCCTGCTTCATGAAAGGAGACAGCAAGTTCTAGCTTGCTTGGCATTGCACAGCAAAGAGAAAAGCATGCAACTCCTACTTCTATACTGGTAAGAGAGAAAAGCATCAGACTGAGAGCTAAGCAATCATAGTGCAAACACAAAGTAAGAGAAAGCCATATATTGAGGAAAAAAAAAAATTATAATATCAGTTCAGTAAAGTTCTGAAACTTCCCCTTCCCAGGAGACCGGGAACAAATGAATTACAGTGGTGTGCAATAAGGCATAATATCATTCAGTGCTTAGATTTGCTGACCTGCCAGGTCCCTTCCTGTCCTACATTTAGATTATCTTTTACACAATGGGTCTTGTATGCTGCTTGCATTTTTGAAGCAAAATTCTTGGATAACAGCCTAGAATAGGATTATTAATTTATAATAGAACAGAAAAAAAAATCACATATGCTCATAGGTTCCTGCAATCCCCCCTGCCCGCAATTTTGGCAGCCACTGCTCCTCCGTGTAGTGGAAAAACGAGCTTAAGTGGATGGAAGAGAAATGAGATTATTGGCCAGACAGCCCAAATTCTGAGTAAGTTCAGTAGGACAATTGCAACCTTACTGTAACTTTGCTGACTCCAACTTTTCAACTGACTTAGGCCAGAAGTTTCTTCGCAGTCTACCAGGGAGCCTGATGTGTTTTGCAGCCAGCAGGTTTAGTCGAGAAATTCCCTAGCCTTAGGAATCCAAGAACGACGACATGCAGTTCACAATGCCGATCTGATATGGGGAGGGAGGACCGTGAACACTGTTTTGGGGTATTTCTCCTAAGACCAGTGTATCTGAGCTCTCCTTCCCCACCCCCAAGCTCTGGAATCCAGCTCTGGGTGCTGATTTTGCAAGAAGCCTCTTCATCATTGCAGAGCTATTGAGCAAAAGGGAGGATGAGGCACGAGACAAGTATGTGAGTAAACCTGGGCAGGACTTGGGAGACCTTGTCCAAAAACCACTGGATATCAGAATCTTTCAAAATAAAAGCCTAAAAGGGGCCCAGCCCCGGGAGCAGACACAGCAGCCGTACACTATATGCTAGTAGATGCACCGCACGCCACAGCACGACCACATCCCACCTGCACATCACACCGTCACACGTGCAATCTGGACCGTGTTGCACCTATACATTGCATAGTTACACCTGCGATCCGAACCGCATCCAGCCCGCGCACGGTATCTTCGCAACTGCAATCTGGACCTCGTCCCACCTCTACGCTGCACTGTTGCATCTGCAATCCGGACCGACTCCCACCGATCCCCGTACTGCCAAACCGGCGCTCGGGCCCACGTCCCAGCGATGCGATGTGCTCTCCCACCTGCAGCCCAGCCCAGGTCCCACCTGCGCCTCCCACCGCCGCACCTGCCCCCCCCGGCCGCCCTGCCAGCACCCCTCTTCCGCGCCGAGCCACGTCTCCGAGCAGGCTGCGGAGCTGCGGCCGGAGGCCGGCGGGGGTCTCCCCTCCCTTCCTACCAACCCCGTCTCACCGGCTGGGGCCGGGGGGAGGATGCCCAGCCGGGCTGCCACCCGGGGGGGGGGGGGGGGGGGGGGGATTCAGCCCAACTTCTCCCGACCGAGAGGACCCCGCTCCCGCGATCGCCCCCGGCGGGGCTCAGCCTTACCGCAGCGGCCTCCTGCGGGCGGGGGGCGGCGCGGCGCGGCGGGCAGCGACCCTCCGCCGGCGCCCGCAGCCGCCGGGCTCTGCCCGCCGGCGGGAGCCGCGCCCGGTTCCGGGGCGGAGCGCGGGCGGGGCGGGGGGTCTGGACCGGCCCCGCCAGGGAAGTTTCTCCCTGCCCGGCGAGGGGTCCTGCCGCGCCGCCCCCGCCCCGGAGGACGAGCCCTCCGCGGAGGACGGGCTCCGGCCCTCCCCGGAGCCGACGTGCTGCGTCCCCTTAGCCGCCCCCGCTCGCCGCAGAGGGGTCCTGACCACCCCCCAGGAGGGATCCCCCTTCCTCCTGTCGCCCGTGGGCAGCCCGGAGGCCAGCGCTGCCTCCCGCCCCGTCTTACAGCCCGAGCTGCGGCTGCTCGTTGCCCCGGCGTGTGCACCCCGAGCCTGGCGTGGGGCCCCTCTCTGTCCAGCCAGGGGGGCTTGAACCCACGGCCCGGGGCTAGGAGGTGAGTGGGGAATCACGAAAGCTGGGGAGAGGCTACCCAGGCGGTCAAAGACCCAAGGGACCCTGCGCCCCGGTCCCTGCATTTTACGTGCCTCACTTTATTCGCCTGTGAAAAGAGGCGAGGGATGCCTTTGCCTTTAGCAAAATGCGTCGGCTCTACAGATGAGCGGTGAAAGGCGGAGTTAAGCCTAAATGCTGTCAGCCAAGTGGGGAGAGTTTGGTGGAAAAGTTTGTTTCCTTCGTGGGTCGGGAGTGCTGTCTCCTACAGGCATTAGGGGCCAGACCCGGTTCTGGTTTCAGGCAGAGCCACTCCGCTTTGCCATCCAGAGAGAAACCTGGCCGGGAAAATCACGGGTGGGGGAGAGGGGGATAGCCGACGTAAAAATCCTGATGAAGTGCTTTGCAAAGGGCTGCTGCAAGCCATTGAGAGCCAAGCTTAAACCACTGAGTGTGATTACAGGAGACTGGAGGATAGTTACAGGGTAAGAACACAGTGCTAAGCGTCCCTTAGACTTCAAATTGGAAAATAAGACCTTGAGGTTTTAGCGTTTGCTCGTAAAACACTCCTCTGTTTTTAGTGGAAGGGGAGAGAAATGGAAGAAGACTGCATCTCTCAGGGATGGCAGTGAACCAGCGTGGCTCATCAGTTATTCTTTTACTCAAAATAAATGTTTCTAATTGGTACCTTATGCAATACTCAGGTAAGTATATAATTTGTTTTACAAATCTACACTGCAGGAAAAATGAATGTGTCCCCTGGAATCTTTCTGTGAGGGTATAAACCTGATTTTGAAAGAGCTATTTCTTGTTTAGGAAATAATAATTGTCTTTTGCTGCTGCTGCTGGTTTTGCTTTAGCCTTTTTTCCCTTTTCTGCATGTTTTTGCTACTTTGGTGCATGAAAAGGAACAAAGAGCCCAAATCTTTCCTACTCGAGTCCGTTTTTCTTCTCCTTTGCCTTTGTTCCCTTTTCGTCCTGGGGCAGCCCTGGCACATGAGCAGTGTTGGCTTATGGAAGATGAATTATAACTGCTGGGCTATGAAGGCTCTCACCATCACGTAGGAGTGAGGAGCAAAGCTCAGCAAAGACAAGGCAAGGAGAGAAAATGAAATTCTGTGTAAATGCCCCTCATTTTCACCCAAATCCCTTTTGACCGAAGCAGATATGAGCGCGGGGGTGAACAGTGAACACACAAATGGTCCTTTGTTGGGATAAAGCCACATTGTGCATGTGTGTCCAGAGCTGGATGCACACGTGACGTGGCCGAGGGGATGCAGGAGCTGATTTGCTTCCCCAGCCCTGTATCTGCAGCGTGCCTTGCGCCTTGGAACCTTGGAACCTCGGAACCTCGCATCCTCGAAAAGCAGGCTGAGCTCTCCCTGGACTCTTCATCTGCCTGCCTGGAGGGGATCACTGAAGCTGCTGTTGCATGTCTGTCTGTATTGCCGTGTCTGTTTGATCCTGTCATTGCCAATTATATCAGAAATGTGTAAAGAGAAGTCCACCACATGGACCAAATTCTTCTTTGGTTACACCATGAACTACTTTTTCTCTTCTAATCCACAGCTGGCCGCTTTTTTGCTTTGCTTCAGGCAAAAGAGCTGATGGCAGGTCTATTTTTGTTCAACAGCACCCTCGAGCTGGTTTTTGGTTGCTCGGTCCCACAGTAAAAGGGATGGAAAGAAACACCACTGCAGCTGGAAGATGGGGCTTTGAAGCTTATGGGAGATTGTTGCCCTGGCTGGATTGAGCCCTTAAAAAGCAACTTTTTCAGTGGAATGAGCTACTTCCAAATCACTTGTAGCTCATGTTGCTCTGTGTTCTCACTACCTACACTAATACTTGGATCGGAGTTTTTTTCTGCTGATCTCTTTCCTCTTGCTGTCCTGGGATCCCTGTCAGGTTCCTGATATGGTACCTATGGTTGTGCCCTGCCCCTCAGGAGGACTGAAACATTTATTTGGGGTTTATGACATGAAGGCAGGGCTGCAGTAGAGCTCAGGAATGTCTGAGAGGCATGAATGTTTGTGCAGACATTCCTCTTCCTACCCATTAGTTGGGTTTTAGATAGAGATCTGCCATGCCGAGAATGTCATTGCTGCACAGCTGCAGGAATCGTTGTCCCAAGGTCTGATGGCGAGAGCTGGTTTTGTGTTTGTCCCTGCTGGGATTACAGCGGGACTCGCTTCCAGCAGCGGTGGAGGTTAAGAGCGTGTACTGCACAGAAGGATTCCCGGTCTTTTGTTTCTTCGTTTCAGCCCTTTGCAATGCTTACAGCGAAGGTCAGAACACAGAAGAAAAGTGCTTTTTGGTTTTGAGTCACAAAGCAGTAACAGCGGTTGAATTTTCCTGAGGGAGGGGCCCCAGGAGAGTTAAGAGCCTCAAAGATGAAGATATTATCTGTAATATCAAGCGCACAATAATCTTTGTGTTTTAGTGTTCCCTGAACCACAGGAGATTAAGTAAGAACACTGGGGAGCAATCTAGTGTTTGTAAGTCAATAACGGTGCGTACATACACGAGGATTTAGACACACATTTTCAATTGTTGTAATGGGAGGAAGATTTTAAAAAAAAAAAAAACCATGAAGCCTAGAGACAAGAATCAGTGAAATGCCTCAGATTGTGTAATTTAGATAAAGACTCGCTGATGTCCTAGTATGCAATGCAGCTAAGCACAGTCAATTTTTCTAAAATGTTTTCAGTCACTCTGCCTCATATTTTGTTTTGTTAGAGACGACACTTGGAGAGCGAGAGAGTCCTTTGTTTTGTAAGCGCTCATCGGCTCCTCTTGCCTGCTCCCCACTTGAGAGCAGTTTTTTCTTCATGTGCCATCATGTTTATTTCCCCAGCAACAGCGATTGCGTCTCAAACATGATTTCAAAGAGGTTAAAAGCTTCCAGAACAAATGTCCACTGCAGTTAAAGATGAGGCTAAAGTCTCCATCCCCTCACCCCCAGATTTCTACCTAATACACACGATCGAAGTTTAGGATTAATGGCTGTTTCCCGTGTAATGGATTTTTAAAGCACTGTAGTTCTGGCACTGATGTATTCAGGCACACTCAGGGCATGGACTAACAGGACATAATTTTGTACTGATTCAGTGCTCTGGCCTTCCTATAAATCTCTTACTCCTCGGTCTGCCCGGTACTCTTCCAGGTACACAGCCAAGCCGCACTTGCTGTCGCTTGCCATGGATAAGGGAGCTGGTTACAAACTCAGGAGAGAATATTCACAGGCAGTTTATCCGGGTGCCCCGTTCACTGGTGGGATACACGTCTTTCAGCCAAATTGAGGGTACAGGACAAGAGGAAATGGCCTCAAGTTGCGCCAGGGGAGGTTTAGATTGGATATTCGTAAAAATTTCTTCACCGAAAGGGTTGTCGGGCATTGGAACAGGCTGCCCAGGGAGGTGGTGGAGTCCCCATCTCTGGGGGTATTCAAAAGACGTTTAGATGAGGCCCTAAGGGATACGATTTAGTGGGGGACTTGGTAGTGATAGGTTAATGGTTGGACCTGATGATCTCGGAGGTCTCTTCCAACCAGAACAATTCTATGATTCTATGCGTGGCTCCCTGCCCCTATCGTATCCAGACAGCTTAAAGATTTCTCAGTCTGCCAGAGCTTGCAAATGTTTCCAGCTCTGGCAGGAAAGCCTTCTGCTTTTATGTCCAGCTTGCTGGAGTTCAGGTCCCCACTGCTAATAACTCAGCTAGGAGCATCCTTTGAAATGCTGTGTGTAATTCTCGATAATTCCCAGAATGGTGAATTTAAAGTGGAACAGATGCTGAGAAGGGGAACGCTAGCGGTGGTTTACCGCATGAGATTAAAAGACTTTGGCTGATATAGCGTAACAAAATGAGGGTTGAGAGGGGATGTGATCATCTCTGAGTATTTCAGGAAAGGTGTCAGTGCCACGCAGGAGCAAAATCCCCCCAGCTATTCAAGCGTGTGAACTACACTGGCACAAGACCAAATGGGTGTTAATGAGAAATGAACGCATTTACACTGGCAATGGGAACAAGTTTTTCAACGGTCAGAAAAGTGATATCTCTGTCAGGAGATGAAAGGCCAAAAATCCTAGGCTGAGTTAAAAGGGAGATTCATTGCTTTATGAAAAGTGATTGAAGAGGGGTTTGGCTGCAATAGCAGAAGCCAGTTTCAGCGACCACAAAGGGGTTTGGTCCTAAATTCTCCTTTTCCTTTTACTTAAAAATCTTTCTGTAGCCTGAAGGAATGAGGAAAGGCTGTGCTATACAGTTTTGCCCTCCCATTTTGGGTAGTGCTCAAGGACAGCCGCTCTCGCAACGTGGGGTGGGCTGCTTTTGGATAGGTCACCCCTCCTTTGGTTCCCGCCTTGTTCCTCAGATACTCACATGGCAGGCTCAGCGTACATCTCATGCCTTGATTCTGGTTTGCTGGTGGCTTCCTTTCTCCCTTCGTATCCTGTATGCACGGTGCGTTTCATACACTCTGAGACAGAAGGTGAAGGTCCACAGGCTTTGTAGGTTCGATTGTCTCTTGTAGTGGAAACTCCCTCCATCAGCCTTTGGATGAGCAATCCACAGCCA
This sequence comes from Phoenicopterus ruber ruber, assembly GCA_009819775.1. Classification (NCBI taxonomy): domain Eukaryota; kingdom Metazoa; phylum Chordata; class Aves; order Phoenicopteriformes; family Phoenicopteridae; genus Phoenicopterus; species Phoenicopterus ruber. Next base: position 10,915,953 of record CM020219.1, read on the forward strand.
TAGGAAGGAAGACGTGTGTTACAGGGACTAGTTATAGCCAAATCAGTACATTAAGGACACAATTCTGCCTCTTTGCCCTCCCTAGAATGGTGGAGGTGCAGATATGGCAAAAATAATGTAACGTTTCTGAGAAAGGACTTTGGAAAGGCTTGGGCCCTAAAATTTGTTGGGCGCTGTGGTTGGATCCAGTAAAGCACAGTACAGTTATTTAGTGTCTTTTCCAGCAAAAGAATTAAGAACCTCAGAGAAAACTCATAGAAGAGAGGTTCAAGGCAAATAACAAAAGATGATTCCTCACACATGACATTAAAAGTTGTGAAGCTCCCTGCTGCAGGATGTTGTGGATGTTGAAGATCATTGAAGACCAATTCATGGAAGAAAAACAGACTGAGGGCTATTAAGATAATAATTCTGGCTCTGGAAGTCTAAGCTGTAAAATGCTGGAGGCTGGGGAGGTATTAGGGGTGGGTATCATTATATGCTGTACTTAGACAGGACTAGCAACTGCGAGGCATCTGGTTTGACCACTTAAAGAGAATAAATGTGGGGCTAGTTGGATGCAGCCTTTAGTGCGGCCCAGTACAGCTGCTGTTATGCTTTTGGGCTTTCTTCCAGCGTGCTCCTCATAGGTGGTGGTAGCCCTCCACCATCTGCAGAGCCTGGTTCACTATCCATTCTTTGATGTCTGCAAGTCTTAGTTAAGTGACTTAGCAAAAGACTGGTTAAAAAAGGTACGATGTCCGCAAAAAGCTGTCTCACTTCTTCCTCAGAAGGTCTTGGTTCTGGTTTTGAGCAATGGGATTTTGTGTTTCCAGAGACAGCTTGGTGCTAAGCTAGCATGGACTTTGCCAGGTTGCCTGAGCTGGTGGAAGGATGGAAGTACCACGGCAGGGCAAGGCATGGTTCCTTCTCCTTTAGGATCATCACTATTCCCACCATCCTAGCTTGCCGAGTAGCAGCATGTTCTGCATGTTAAGTATCAACATGGCAACGAATTTCATGCGCAGTTTTGATAAATACAATCTGTGTTCTAAGCAAAGGCATCCAGACAGAGCCCCTTTGTGAGAGCGAGACTTAGACCTAGTGTGTGTCATCGGGAGAAATGCAGAATTCATTTTGGGGAGGGAAACTGATACAAACAGCAGGCCATTTTCCTTTACAAAGGCTCTCTTTCAAAGCTGGTGCATGCAGCAGAACAAAGGCTGATCCCATAATCTGTGCTCAACAATAGCTTGGAATATTTGATAATTTGGCTATTGTACATGCATACATCATGCTTGGCTGTAAATAAATAGGGCCATGGTTGGATCCACTGTGAGGATATAGTCAGCCTGTTTCCCATTACCATTCTGGTTTCACGGAAATGCTTATTTTATGTGTCTGCTCTCTCCTGGTCAAGCTAAGTCCATCTTGCCACCGAGGCCAAAGGGTCTCAATTTCAAGCCCAATAATAAAGACACAAAAGATTTTGCCACCATTTTACAGAAAAATTCTTTATTGATGCCAAACTGGTTCACCACTTCTCTCTCTAACTTCTGTTTCTCCTAAGGATCTTTTCTTGGCTGAATTCCCGGCCAACAAACAAGTAGCCCAAGAAGAACCAGATGATCTTTAAGATCCCTTCCAACCCAAACCATTCTATGATTCTTTGAATTTGGGTCTTACAGATAACTTGAGGCCCATGCTGTGGTAAATGTATAGACTAACTCTCTGCACTTCTATTCCTCAGGTGTAAAAGGAGGAAGATACAACTTCTGAAGCCTATGCTCAGATGCCTGCGGTACTCCAACAACAGAATAGTGGCATTTGCTTACGCATATAAAGCAGTGGTAGTCTGCAGATTAGTGATAGGTTTGTATAAGTTGTCTACAAAGTTCTGTGGGGATGGAACATATTTCTCGGTTCATTTTGTGGTTATGCTCATAATGCAAGGAAAATTTGGGTTGCTGTACTGGAAACGTGGAAAATCACTGGCTTAAGACACAGTGTATTTGCAATGTAAACATTTGAGCCTTTGTTAATATAATTGGTTGTAACTGGAGAACAAAGCAACCAGAGTGAGACTCTTGCAAAATCATGAGTTGTTGTACTGGGTGAAACAGTTTTTACTTGGACATTTTGATCACATTCAGTTCATTGATTAGCATTAGGCAAGAGTTTTTGCAGTGGCAGTTGTCAAAGCTTGGCATGAATGACTCATCTCCTATGTATGTCACATGGCATAACAACACATAAACATTTTCTAATAAAGTCAAAATCTTTGTGTATGTTTCAGTACTCAGGCCAAGAACACAGAGATGTGTTCCAGAAGGAGAGCTGATGACATATATGACTCAGTACATGGCATTGCCTCTAAATACATAAACACTTGACTACCATCAGCATTTTACTCTGGGGCTTTGTGACATTCCTATAAATTGATTTTTTTTTTTAATTTTTTTTTTTTTTTTTTAGTATTTACTATTTGCATTCCTCAAATATTGTGAGGACACATGGTGATGAAGGGTCAGATTTTCTGGAGAACTCAACAGCCAGGTCCCTTAGGATGGGGGTCTAGGAAAGTATAGAAAAACTACATGGGAAACTTCAGACTGTCCTCAGAAAATTGGTAGAAAAGAATAACAGAGGATTGAATTAGTGGTCAAAGGTGTAAATGTAAAAGAAACAATCAATCAACCTATAAAAGGAAGCTACTTCCCTGGATTAATGACTGGTTAAAGCATATGAAGCAGAAAGTTTTCACAATTGAGAAGGGATGGACCAATGGGCTGCTATAGCGATTTATCTTGGGTTGCTTTTCTATGTGTTCCTAAGTGATCTGGAAGAGGAGTGAACAGGGAAGTGACAGCAGTCCCTGATGATGCGGAGTTTACTGAGAATAATAAAAATTAAAACTGACAGTAAAGATTAACAGAAGAATCTTATAATGGTTATTGGCTGGAATGGTAGCATAGCAGATGCAATTCATGTACTTAAGGAAAACAAAACAATCCTAACCATGCACAGCAGTAAGGTCTAAAATTAGCTGTTGCCACTCAGAAAGAAGAGCTTAGACTCGTCACGTATAACCGCATGAAAATGTCAATGCAATGCTCGGCAGAGAGAAAGTGGCAAATCAGGTGCTAGGTATTGTTCAAACAGGAAAAGAGCACAAAAGAGGAAACGTAACAAGCTACTCTAGAAATGTTTTGCACTCGCAGCTGGGATGCTGCAGACCCCGAGCAGTGCATGCAGTTCTTAACTCCCTTGATCAAAAAAATTGAAGTAGAAAGGATGCGAAGAAAGACAACAGGAGTGGTAAAAGGAATAGGACAGCTTCTCGTGAGAAGACTTTTTACTGACTAGGAAGAGGGATGATTGAAAGGGTCTGTGGTAGAGGCTACAGTGTCATGAGTGCAATAGAGAAGGTGAATAGAGAACAAAATTCACTTTTTTTCCTGGGATCATAAAATGAACTCATTTTTTCAATAACCCACTTTTTAAACAAACAAAAGAAGGTACTTCTTTACATAGTTGTCCTGGTTTTGGCTGGGATAGAGTTAATTTTCTTCCTAGTAGCTGGTATAGTGCTGCGTTTTGGATTTAGGATGAGAATAATGTTGATAACACATGGATGGTTTTAGTTGTTGCTAAATAGCGCTTATACTAAGTCAGACTTTTCAGCTTCCCATGCTCTGCCAGCGAGGAGGTGCACAAGAAGCTGGGAGGGGGCACAGCCGGGACAGCTGACCCAGCCTGGCCAAAGGGATATTCCGTGGCATATGGCATCAGGCTCAGTATATAAACTGGGGGGAGTTGGCTGAGGAGGGATCACTGCTCGAGGAGGGGCTGGGCATCGGTCAGCGGGTGGTGAGCAATTGCATTGTGCATCACTTGGTTTGTATATTCTTTTATCATTATTCTTATTCTCTCTTCCTTTGCTATCCTATTAAACTGTCTTTATCTCAACCCAGGAGGTTTTTTTTTCCAATTCTCTTCCCCCCTTCCACTGGGTGGGAGGGGGAAGCGAGCGGCTGTGTGGTGCTTAGCTGCTGACTGGGGTTAAACCACAACCATAGTCTAGCATTAAACTGTAGAGCTCACTGTTCTGGTGTAGACGCTGAAGAATAAAGGGCTTCAAAAAATGGTTAGAGAAATTCAAGGGAGAAAAGTCCACTGAGCCTATTAATCATAAAGATCCAATACAAGCTGTGGATCAGAAAGCCCATAAGATGCACATGGATTAGAAGAGTATTGGGATTAGCGTGCCATGTCCTTCTTGCCTAAGTGTTCACTGCTGTCCAAGACAGGATACGGTCCCATACCGTACATGGGGCATGCGTGGTCCCACGGCAAGTGTTGTTACCTTTTTCCCCTGCGCTGTAAAGAGCTCAGTAAATCGGGTGCTAGGCTGCTTTTAAAAACTGACCTTCAAATTGGTCCTAGACCTTGAAACTCTGACTTTTCCAAGGTTACAGAGGAAGATGGCAACAGAGTCTGCAAGTCCACCCAGATCTCCTGCGTCCCCACGGGATTACGCACCACGGGACGAGGCAAACCGGTCCACCTCCCCGTGTGCAGTTCTGCTTCTGTTCTTTGCAATTAAGCTACCATTTAATCACTTGCTAGCATTTTCAAAACATTTATCCCCTGCCACTGACAGGTTTTGAGCTAATTGTGATACAGAGAAGCTGCTTTTTTGGAAACATCTGAAGACGGCAGTCACAAAGTGACAGGAAGTGATGTGACAGGAAGTTTCCGTAGCTTGCTCTTGCCGCCCAAAGCTTTGGTTCTTGTGACTCAGCCACTGATGTGACTCAGTTACCCATCAGAAAACTGCTCAAAGAAAAGACTAATTTTGAGTTGAATTTGATTAAGATCTGAATGGTGGAGAAGGGGCAGAGGCTCAGAGCTGGGGTTAGCAGTGGGATGGGGTAAGGAGGGCCAACAGCTTTCTGCATCGCGCTGGTGCGAGCTTCTGCTTTCATAATAAACCTTTTCCATCCTTCCAGCTGCACAACAGCTGCACCGAGCCCCAGGGGTTTGTGTTAACCTCAGAAAGCAACGTATTTAGCCCTGGAGCCTGCTCAAGGGACCTGCCCGCCTGTGTTCTCGGCTGCGTACGGACTGACGTGTCCCCTCCTGCAGCTAGGTGGGCTGCGTGCGGAATATGCCACATCTCCACCCCGTGTTTATGGGACCAGGCACCCGAGCCAGCATGAGAAAGGCTGTTATTTAACATTGCCGTGGGCCAACAGTAAATGCTTCTTTCAGTTCAGGAGGAAACGAGAAAGGGAGTGGCGAACCTCTGAGTCACAAGGCTTGCAAGGGTTTTATTAGGGTAGGGCAGGATATACCCTACCCCTTACTTGATGACAAGCCTTCAAGTCGCTGTCTATCTCTTATTTCCCTGCTATTAGCAGTCTGTGCTGCCTCGTGCTTGTTTCATTCGTACTATATTGCTTTGCCCTTTGCCCGACTGTTTTGATAAAGAGTGAAAATCATGTTCGCGGCCTTGGCGTTGTGCAGTGAATTGCTTCAGGCTGGACAAATGAGTCCTCTCCCTGCAAGGCCACGCTCCGAATGAAGGATGGGTCATTGCAGAGGGCTTTCGTCAGCAGCTGCAAAGCCAAAGCAGCGCTGGTGCTTGTGTGCCCAGAGAAACTCATCGCAGATGCAATGAAGATCTATGGGTCTGGCCCTCCTGATCTCTTCTTCGTAAAATTTTAAGTGCTCGCTGTCTTCTGAGTGTCTGGCAGACAGGGACCGGAGGCGACCTGAAGCTGGTGAAAACAGGAGGCAGAAGTGTGGCTGCAGAGGTTGGGGGAGCTTTGCCCCTTGCTTCGCGGGCAGCAGAAGCTGCCCCGAGAAGGAAAGCTGGAGAGGCATTGCCAGTGTTGCCTTCTGCGCTTGGAATCACACCCACTGAAGGGTTGCAGGTGGGCTGGCAGCACCGGGGTCTGCTTTCCCCAGCAGGGTTTCTTGGTGTGGCTGGAATAAACACTAAAGATGGCTCACTTCAGGCTGCCAAATCTTAAGGATGAGCAGTTCACGTCGTGACTCCCAGTTGCACAGCACAGATCCTACAAACCACAGCAGGGCTGGCTGTTCTTGGCTGCAGACCCATAACTCTTCCCCAGAGCAGAGCAAGACCTAAATCCCAAAAGCCATCCTGTAGGAAGTCAGATCAGATCCTGCCGATGCTGCTGAAAGCTGCCGTGGACTGCCTGAATATTCATGTAGCCAAGTATTGCTGTAGCTGTGATGCTGTAAGGATGTAAACAGCGTGAGACATGCAGGGAGAGATCTTTTGTTATACTTACTTCAGTTTTCTTTTATTTATTAAGAAATCTGCACAGGGCTTAGGAAAACTGGTCTTTAAATCTGTCACCAGCTTTTAAAAAGACGAGCCCAAAAGTTTCAGCTTGGCATTATCTGACAAATTTGTAAGACAACAGCTGGGGAGGTGTGTAGGTGCTGAGCTCTATTTTCCGAATCCATGAATGGAGCTGTAAATGAATGGGGAACGGGTAGCTCACATCTCCTACCCGCATCGACAGCTCTGCCAGAAAAGGGCCTGTTTCTCCACTGAGCTCACCCTACTAGAGGTAGTTATGCTGGTGTAAGACACTACCAATCAGAACAGCAGATTTGTCACATCTCACATGCTAGACATGGGATTTACTCATTCGACTTCTTTCCAGTCCCTCCCTGCAGATGCAGCGTGTTCATGGGCAGTATTGTGCTGTGGTAGCTCCGCTGCGTTGGGATCCCATGTGTCTGGTGCAGCTGCTCCACTTGGTCTGCAAATTCCCCATCAAACATGTAGAGGAGATCCCAGATGGGAGGATGGAGGCAGGGTCCCTTACAAACACCTTGCACTCATCTTTCACTCCAGAAAGTCCAGATGAGTAAACATCAGCCTTGAAGTGGTTTCTTAGAGAAACAGCATGTTGTTTGCCCTGAAAATGAAGAGCCTTTTCTCATTTTCAGAAGCAGTATGATAAATATTTTCATTTCAATATGTTTTTTGTTGGAAATCACTTTCATTTAGCTTCTTATCACAGTGACTTGGGGGCTAAGAATAACTAGAGTCTAGCAGCTTCTAGCTGGTGAGACATGTATTTTGAGAAGTGAGTTCAAACTTGCATTACTCATAAGTAAAGAAGCAAAAGCTGCTCCTGCACTGAGCTCAGCTTCCTGTGGGCCCGCGAGAGAGAAGAGAAAGATCAATTTTCTTTTACCTCATCAAAATTAAGACCATTAGGAACACACAACTACTCCAGTCTCTTTGCACTGAAGGAGGTTGATAACAAGCAGGACAGAGGTAGCTGCCTTCAGCCCTCTGGCTGGAAATGGCTGATATTTCCCAGATAGCCACTGCTGGAGATACCCCTGCAAAGCTTATTAGCGAGGTGCTGGCTTTTGTTCTGAAGGTTTGCAAAGATGCTCCATGCGCAAACCTCTACGTGTTCTAGTGCAGAGAAGCCCTTTGCAGCTGGCAGGTTTGCAGTTCACTGGGGGCATGGCCTGATCCCCTGCTCAAGCGAGGCAGCTGGAGCCTCCCCTCAGCAAGGGCCACCGTGCACCAAGGCAGCAGCGTGCAAATGTGCCTGTCTACACTGGCCAGCTTTTGTCATCTAGCAGTGTTAGGCATGCCTTGGAGCTCCACAGCTCGGCCCTTTGCGAAGCCTCGGGACCAGAGGTGCAGGCTGTGCTTTCTGAAGGAGAAAGGAGAGTCTCGCCTTTCCCCTGGGAGCAGATGAGGACAGCGTGGAAAGGTCCGGGTCGCCTGTGACGTGGGAGGTGAGCAGAAATGCCGGAGGAGTCAGGCACTTGGAATGGGAGGGGGCAGATAAAGCCCACAGGACTGCCCGGGAGGAGCAGGAGGCAGCGTGGGAGGCTTCGCTGCCATGCCAGGAGCAGGGGAATTGTGGAGGACTCCAGGCTTGGTGGTGAGATTGTGAACTTCAATCCTTTTTGCCTTCTTCGGGCCAAAAAAGGTTTCTTTTTAATTTTTTTTACTGAAACCCACATTTTGGTGTGAACAGGACATAGAAAGGAGATTAATTTGTATCAAATGAAAAAAAGGACGCAGAAGCAAAGATGTATGCTGAAGTGTCTGAAACGTGGTATGAAATGAATGGCCAGTTGCTGTCTGGAGTTACAGCTGGGTAAAGGCAGTGTCATTGCGCTGAGGTTGATGAGGTTTATTAGATTTCTCTGCTGTGGATGAGATTACACCCCCAAGAAGCCAAAGAGGAAGCTGTGAATCTTAGCCACTTTTAGAATCACAAATCAGTATGGGGGGGAGGAAATTTGGGCTCTGATTAGAAACGGGGAATCACAGAGCCTCTGGGAGCGGAGACTCATGCAAAGCAACACTCAGCTGCACAACATGTCGGTGACCTGGAGGTATGGGTATGACAGAATGCTCTTGAATTGGAGCACTTCCTGCGAGCTCCGAGAGCGAGCAGGAAGATGCTGATAGTGATCAAAAGCAGAGAGGTCTAAGGTTTTCAAGCTTTTCACCTTGCACAGAGGAAGTGCTATCGCACTCCTTCCAGTAGTAGGTATTAGTGTGGTGCAGCCACTGGGGAGATGACAGGGGCAACCAGGAGACAACCAGGACAGCCAACATCTGGCCATACTTCTGCGCCTGGATGGTGGTGTGACTCTGGTTTCAGAACCCATTAGGTGCCTGATGGCCTTTGGAGATGTGCGTCTTTGTCCCCATGCCCTTCCATTAAACAGAGGCATCCTATTTGCCTGTGTTAAGTGCTCTAAGATCTGCTGGGCCGTTAAGCTCTGGGTTACGGTCCCTGCTAAATTCCCTGTGGGATGTGAAAGGGGTTTGTTCACAAACTGTGTGATTACCCCGCTCAAGCCATCACTGGCCCTGGGAGGGTCTGGGCATCCATCCCTGCCAGACCAGGCACCAGGCACTGATGGTGCTGATCGCAGAGAGTGGTGCACCTTGTCTGGACAAATGACTGACTATTGTTTCTGAGAAGATATCAAAGGGTTGCTGGCAGTTAGGAAATAAACAGCTATGAATTGTGGTATCAGGAGGCCTGAGAGGATGCCCGCACAATTTTTTTCTCTCTCTTTTTTTTTTTCCCCCCCTCATGTTTTGTAAATACTAGCTAGGGAGAGCTTAAGCAATGTCTTCAGCCTCTGCACTGTGCAGGTCAGATATGGGGTTGGTGGAATCGGCAGAGACTCCACTGAATTACCCTCTGAGGATCGATCTGAAAGCAGCAGTAACTCCAGCCATGCTGGTTAGTTGCAGGCCAAGTGGGAATTTCTTGCCACGGATGGAAAAATGAGCTTGGGAAGAGCTGGACCATCGTTTCTAGCTGAGATACAAGCACATGTGCTTATTGTGCCTGTAACTGGATGTGAACTCCCTTCTTGAATTCGTGCTGATTTAGAGAAATAAAGCCCCTCTTCTAGCTGTCCTCAGTGAAGAAGATGAAAACGTGCCTTGCCAGCTGATTCAGCTCTTGCGTGGGGTTGGAGGTGAGCAGGTGCCCGTGCCCTCTCTGCTCCCAGGCCTCGATGCTGCTCTGCAAAGCCTCGTGAGTACCACGGGCAGCTGCGGAGCCAGGGGAACTGCAGGGCAGCCCCAGGGGCTGGGGAACGGAGCCCAGCACCGTGCCTGCAGGAGAGGCAGGCAGGAGGAAAGTCAATAGCACTAGAATTGGGAGAGGATGGCTTGTGCCAGGCTTGTCGGGAGAGCGGTGTGGCTGGCTGGCAGGCTCCTTCATTCTCATCGTGGTCATGGTGCAGGAGCCGGTAATGCTGCAAATGGACACTGAAGCAGTGAGACCTGGTCTGTAGTGAGTGTGTCCAGGTGTGCAAGGAACAGGTATGATCAAACTCTGCAGGACGTTGCTGTGCCAGAGCAGAGGCTAAAAGAGAGACCTGAGGATCGGTAACCTGTCTCAGCTACCGACTCATGCTGTGAAGCCAAGCAGCTCCTGTCCACACCTACCATGCGTGTGTCTGTGTGTGCATGTGCATGCACCCAGTGATGGGCAAAGGCAGAGCAACTTTACTTTGAAGCACACTATTCATGCACAGGCTTGGGTGCTTTCCTGGAAGAGACCATGGCTGAGGGGTTCACACCGAACTGTGCCTGTCGTGGAGGTGCTCACGGTTCAGGGTTATGCCTTTCCTGAGGCCGGATTCAGTGCATATGGGGCTGAGCTGGAGGTGAGGTCCCTGCGGCACGTGTGCAGGCTGGCACGGTGCACTCAGGGCTCTTGTTCAGCACAAGTAAACCTCGTTCTGGGCTCAGAAACCTCCAGGCAGAGACATGCAGGTGCTCATTTCCCACTCTCATACCCATCTGCGCTGTAGTGACCACAGACCGAGTGCTTTCTTTCTACTTCCCATTTTTGCAACTGTGGTTTGAGTTTTCATGCAGAGCTGACCTTGCTGGGGGCCACGGCCACCCTGACAAGCTCCAGCTGCCATTTAGGAAGGGCACCTAGAGCCAGAGCTGCAGGAGGAGACCGTGCTTATGTAGTTGGCGAGAATGGGGTTGAGCCCTGTCTCTCACTCTTGGGTGAAAGCTCTTCCTCCCTGGAGGATGGGGATGAAGGATGGAGTATCATAGGCCTGAACACTTGCCTGTGGTGCTGGCAGTGTGACAGTCCCTTCTCCTTGGCCTGGGTAGAACCGTGCATTGGCTTTCTCATCAAAAGTATGTTGCATGGGGCAATTAATCTGCGTGGAAAGGGAGAGGCTCAGACATTCAACTGGGTAAGACGAAAGCCTGGGCTTCGGGGCCCTTGATGCTGCTCTGTGCTCTGGGTCAGCACGGTCACCCTGGAGCGATACGGGAAAAACCAGCCACAGCCCTATTTCATTTCTCTGTTTTCTGAGAAAGGATCAAGTGAGGTCCTTAACCCTGGGGCAACAGCTGAAAAAGCACTCCTTTTCTCTGCCTCTGGCCTGCTGGGGCAGCTCTCTGCAGGGCAGGCTGGGTTTGTTTGTCTGTCTTCCCTAACGCCTGTAGCGATGTGGCTGTGCCGGTGTGAGGAGACCGGGGCAGTGCCCCGAGGGATGGGAGCCCCGACCCCGCTCACCCGCGAGCTGCTCAAACGCCTGCACCGAGGGAGAGGAGGATGGCCCTTGCAGCAGTGGTCAGGATGAATGCTGGACTAAAGGGGTCATGAGATCACTGTCTAAATCCCCCCACTTGCCATTTAGGGCATATCTAGGGCTCCATGAGAAAGCCAGGGCCAGGATATTGCATGCCGCATGGAGATGCACGGCACTTGGGGGGGTTCAGGACTGCACCTTCAGCTGATTTTCTGTCACCAAGAAACAGCCCCACTTCCAAAATATTCATCCAGATCCTGCAAATCATCCAAGTCCCCTTGTGGCCCCCAAGCCAGTAAAACACGTTGGCCTCAGCTTAACTTCAGCCTCATGGCTAATTGACATACCTGTGAGTTGGAGTGTTTTGCTGAAGACAAGTGGAAACCAATTAAGCCTTCTTCTAAAATGTGGCAGTTTGGCACAAATTGTGAGCTCTGGTAAACATCCCTTCCAGGGACTTTACTAAGTAGAGTTGTCAAATGAGGACCTGCCTATATTAAGTGTGCCTCATCTTGTCCATCCTTTCTCTGTATCAACAAGTGAGTGCCCACATCATTTTTCACACCACCGGTGTCCCCATTGATTGCGGCTCTCTCCCTGGGTACCACACTGGAGTACATCTTGCGCATTTGCAAAGGAGTTATTTATTGCCCCTAGACTGCAAGATGGTGAAGTGGCTCGGGGCAGCCATGTAAAATGGCTTACAGATCATTGATTGCCACAGATGAGAAGACAGCAATTACACTATTTACACCACAGTTGTTTTGTTTTACAGCCTAATTCACATTCATTCCCCTGTAACAAACTCGCAAAGAAAAAGCACCCGTTCATTGGTGTTACTCATCTGTATAATTAAACAGTAAGTGCCTGATCTGTCAAACAGATAGAGGCTCATTCAGGTTTTGCTTGCAATGTGTTTGCTCAGTGGAAGGGTGGAGCCCCTCAGAATTGGCACAGCTCCATTAAATTCAGCTCTGTTAAAGCAACGAATGGAGGTCTGGATAGTTACCCAGGCTGCTCTTGCAATGGCCAAGAGTGCTAATTTCAGACAACAAGGCACTTGCTTAGGTTTTGGGGCTGTACTGGCATCCCAAAGCTTCCCAGGTTGAGTGGGCTGAGCATTCAAACCACTTCAGAAAAAAAAAAAAAGTAGCAAGTGTGTCCCCATCTCCAAACCTTCTCCCTTTCCCAGGGTGCTGGAGAGCAGGTGAGGACGACCTCTTCCCTTCTTAAATCATAACTTGACAGTTTCAAAATGGGGATATCATGTAACAGCTCGTTACCGTCTGTATCCTTTGCACATCCTGGATTGTGCATGGGGAGTGAATGACACTGATCACACCAGATGGCACTGCTATTTGATTTTCCGATTTATAATGGACTTGCATTTCCTCATTGCCATGTGCTCTTTGCTCCTTACAGGAAAACACCACGGTGGAGCCATGTGAGCACAGCTCCATCCCAGATAACCCTGTCTGTGAAACGACCCTGTGGGAGACTGCATTGTCCTGCTCTGACAACATCTTTGTGGCTTCCTTTGAATCCCAAGGAGATGCAGCCGTGAGGCTCTAATCCCTGCTAGCCTGGCTTGCAGGGGCTAATTTATTAGTGTTGGATGAGCTTTGCCTGCCTGTGTTGCATTCCTTTAGGTAGCCTGCAATGCTCTGTGTCTGCATCCCTAACTGAGACTGAGATCCCTTTTAAGCAAGGCTTGTAACACTTATTCTGGCTCTTCTCAGGCCATTTGGATGCCAATGAATTCACCACAACTATGCAAGACCATAGACTCCTTATAATGACCAGAGCAGTGCTCCTTTACGCTACTTTGTCCAACCACTGCTGCCTGTGTCTGCCTTTTCTGCACTTCATCCTGTTGCTTGGTTTCACCAGACCAAATGCCCTGAAGGGACACAAATCAGGCTACGCTGAAGAACATTTGCACTGTCAGAAGACCAAGATTTCAGTGGAGGATGCTTTGTAAGAGCCTTCCAAGGGAGGCTTTTGGAACAGGCAGTGTGTATCAGATGCAAGAGATGTGCCTTTTGTGGACAACCAGAGCAGGAGCTGTGAGTACTGTATTTGTCATTTTGCATTTATCCAGAAATACTGAATGAATACGCACTGAAACTTGGGCTTTTGGAAAATAACCTTTCCCTTCTAGACTATGAGGGCAGGCATAATTCAGTTTTGTCAGAGTCCTCGCTTGTTGCTGCTCAAGCTTCAGACTTGTTTTATGGTTGGGCATTGACAGTGCAAATGCCCTTGACACGGGTGAAAGAAAAGCCTGTAGATCTGGGCTGAGTTCTGCTCTGGGCCGTGTGAGTAGGTCTGGTGGCCAGTCTTTGCTGTGAGTCAGCCTGGTGACAACATGCCACCTTCCTATCGCATGGTTCTGGTTCCACAGGTTTGGATTTTTTAATTTTAAGAATCACGTATCTAGTTCCGTGTTCTTCTTTGGGTTTTAGAGAAGTGATACCTTCAGATTGAATGTTCTTCCTGTGCAGGCAGCACTGGGGGCAATGGGTAGTGACTTGAAATAGGTATGAATCAGATCTGCTCTGCGCTCCTGTGAACTTAGAGGAAGTAAAGCCGTCTGAGATGGATCAGTCCTCCCTACGTTACCCACACACGTCCTCCAAAATTCTGGCACCTCAGCAGACGCTGCTTACCACTGGTACTGCTGGTGAGTCAGGCAGAGGAATGCAGTGTTCTCCATTTAGGTGCATGAACCCTTAGTGCAACAATTATACGTACTTCGGTAAGAAGGTATTTTACGTGTGTATATCTCTTTATGGTTCTGTCTTTTCTACCAGAACTTGATTGGCAGCAACAAGGCATGCACTCAGCTTTTAGATTAGATTCCTAATAAAACATTGGGTCAGATCCCCAGCTTGGGAAAACTAAGCTTTCAGTTGCTCGGGAGATATTTTTCCTACTTGGAAATGTGGATTAGTTGGGTAAATAAGCTGTATTTTGCTGGAGGGGAGAAAGAAAAAAATCTGGTAGCTCACTGTTCTTGCTAATGGCTCCCACTTCATAGACTTTCCTGTCTCTTTGCTTCTTTGGCACCCCAAACCTCCCAGAGTTGCTTTCGGTGAGGGTGACAGCTACCATGAGTTCTTGGGCAATTAATTCAGATTCTCCCATCTGCCTGCAGTAATAACATTTCCCCAGCTTTCTGCCATGTCTCCTCTTTGAACAGAAATACCTCCTAAACATATGGAGATTGCAGAAGTTTCAGGTCTTTAATCTCCTTTCTTTCTTCCAGATGCCCACAGAACCTCCTGCCAATTTGGGTCTTTTTTTTTGCCAGGAACTTAGGTTTCATCCAACCAGCAGCACCTGCAGCTTCAATTAGGGTTTAAGAAGCTCTAAGGGTAAGCAAAGAACGGTGCTGGGGTAAGTCCAGTGCCCTTGGTAAGTCCGGTGACCTTGAGGCTTTCTCCAGGGAAGCAAGAAACCCGCTGAGAGGCAGGGCAAGATTTCACTGGCATTACACTGCAAGGTCAGCCTAGTGCTCCTTTTCTCGCCGATTTTCCCTTAATAACCTAGGCCACTCTGTGGTCAATTTGTGAGTCTGGGAGCTTAACTTGGGCTGAAAATCCCTCTGGGCAGCAGGTTGCTTAGAGGGAGTGCAATGATGAGTGAAGAAAGGCTGTACGGGTGGGGAGGCTTGGAGACTAAAGCCTCTCATTTTTAAGTTTCCAATGTAAGATGCTCAGAGGCAGCTGTCTGCAAGGGCTCTGCGGTCGAAAGCGCGTCTGTGCTCCGCGTGCAGCCTGCCTGGCCGCCGGCCGGGCTGGTTGGCACCGCTGCAGAGCACAGCTGGGAGCGTTCGGCTCTTCTGCCCATCAGGCTCCAGGGTCCCCAGGCAGCACCTGGAAAAGAAGGGATGTGCAGTTAGTGACTACTCATCTAAAGCTTTGTTTAAATGGTCTAGCACGGCTGTGGCAGGGAGAAAAGCTAATTCCTGGGGACAGTGTTCAAATGCCTAATAAGGGGACGTCCTCTCTCCTCCTACAGTCTCTTTGTCCCTCTGCAAGCAGCAGCAAAGTCAGGAGGTAACTTGTGAACTGGCTAATCTGGAGAGTTTTTCACGGGCCTAGAAAAACCCGTGTTCATGACTCAGAAGTTACTTCACTGCTTAGTTCCACATCCTGTCCCTAAACCATGTGAGAAAGGAAATTTGGGGGTTTTTGCATGGGTAAAGCAACAATATCTCCACCTTAGCCTTGTTGTTGGAAAGAGATAAATTCCTTTCTGCCGTGTTTCTGAAAGCCAGACTAACTCCCCAGATGTGCAGCCTGAAATGTGTACACAGTGGATAAAACTTCAGCCCAAACAACAGACATTTGAACAGTCATAAGGAACAAAACCAAGGTAAGCATAGAGTAACCTTCCTCAGACCAGTCCTGCCAAGCTGCTTCAGTCCACAGCAAAGTGTTGCTCAATGTTCTTCTGCCTGGTGTTCTTGGGGCAGGCACCACTCCACTTACGTGATTAGATAGGCTGTATCTGCAAATCCTACTAAGCACACACTGAACCAGCAGGTATCTTAAGAGGAGGAGCTTTATTGCAGTTCTCAGGCAATCTCTCTCTGGGTTCTTATCCCCTTTGATTTCAGACGTGACAGCAGGAAAATAAGCCACCAGAGTTGTTAAATTTAAATGTATCACTTCTCTGCTGTGATTCTTGAGTAGAGGAAACCTGAAAAGATGGGTATGTCCCTAAGAAAACACTTCCTTAAAAACTGAAACTAAGGAAGTAGAAATTAGGATCTTCATAAAATAGACCATCTCTCTGATGATCTCTGTATTTCTGTTGTTGGCAAAGTTTACTGAAGTTGACTCAGTTCCCACTGAAATCTCCAGAAAGATTTCTGTTGACCTGAGGGGGATTTGATCCATGCCCCACACAGAAAATCAAGCAAAATAATCCAAGAGTCAGCTTGTCACACGCAGTGTTTTGTGTCCCACCCTCTGAGAGGCATCTAAGGCTGCACGTACTCTGTTTCATTGCTCCAGGGCCTTGGACCATTTGTCCACACTTGCCCCCCCTTGCAGCTTGTTCTGTTCCACTCACTGGCGTATTTTTCTTGTGGAAGCAGAGCGTGTTGGTAAAGGGAGGGAAGGGCTGGCACATGCCCACGTTCAGCTCTGATAGCCAGCTGGGAAGTGGCTGCAATCTGGGAGCTCCCGGATACCTCAGCTTGGATCTATCATAAAAGTACACGTGTAAGTCAGTTTAGGGACTGCACTACTGCTGCTGCCCTGTAAGTAACCGCCACAGCCATGCTGATGTGTGCACCTTAAAATCCAGAGAAAGCAAACGGAGAATTCAACCAGAAACCTGCCTTGCAGTAGCTCTGGAAAGGGACAGGTTATTACACTCAGTGCTGCCAAAACAGGAGATCTTAACTTGGAGCTGTGACAGATTCACCATCCCTTGGCTCCTTAAACCATGGGAAGAGCATTTTGGGGAAGACCTGCTACAGATCAGACAGCAGAAACAGATATTTTGAGGTTATCTGTAACAGTCCAGAAATTTATAACAATAATTAAGTCATCTTCTCTGAAGGAGCTTCAGGCCGGCATGATGTTGTTCAGACTATTCCCAAAATGCATTTTGCAGGCACACCTGAGCAAAAGGGCTTTTTGGTGACCACATCCTTCCCTCTGACTGGTTCATGCCTCAACCAAGACCCAGGCCTGGCTGTGTCACAGCCCCCAGGAGCCCCCCCATCCCGAGGAGCTAATACAAGGGGGACAGAGACTGCCAGGGGAACATGGCAAGGGGATGTCCTGCCAGAAGCAGCAGAGCAATGCCCTGCTTTTGTGTCTCCACTCGCCGTGTCCTGCCGAGTGGGCCTCCCTCTTGGCTTCTCCAGCAGAGAAGCAGAGTTTTAGGGCAGGGAGCTGGACTGGACCAGCGTGATGGCCAGGTCATGCTGGCAATAAGATGTGAGGAGGAGGTTCACTTTTCTTCCTTGGCTGCGCGCTGTGAGTGCTAGGCTGTTGTAAATACCCAAACCTCCTCCATGGCCACTCCGGCAGCTGTGCCGCAGGCCGGGAAGACGGGCGCTCTGCCCGGTTGGGCACGCAAGCCAACGGCTCTGCTGCTGAGCCTGCTCTGGCAGAGCTGAGTGAAACGCTGGGTTGCTCAATCTGGCAAGCCTGGGCACTGAGGCTGAGCGCTGGTGCCTTAGAAGTGCCAAAGAAGAAAGTCTGGATGTTTCTGTGGTCAGGTAATAGCCAAATGAAAACTTTCTTGAGCTGAGACCTTGGCTTTGCACCAAAATTAAGCTTAAATCCTTTGTTGCATCAATTCCTTATTCTTGGTCACAGTTCAGCTCCCTGTCCTTGCCACACATTAGTATTTTCACACTTCTAAGAAGTGCATTATTTTTTCTTCATTATTTATCTAGTCTGACTAATTGCCTGGACATTATTTCCGTTACTCGTTCGGGACCTCTGCCCTTGTCCTCTCCTATTGTAGTGTGATGACAGCATGAATACGTCTGGCATAAATGTTTCTGTGAATGCAAACTCTCACCAGCTTTTGTAACACTTTGTGTGTGCCAACATCCAGGGAAAGTGTAAAGCTGAGGTAGCAAATGCTGCCACCCAGTCTTCCTTTGAACGAAATCTCGTGAAGAAGGTTGTGGGAGATGTCTATATCTGCCTCTAGTTTATCCAAACATCTGCTAGGAGAACGGGACTCTCCAAAAGCAAACATGCTTATTAATGGAAGTCGAGATTCGTATGTGTTAGCTGAGTTTCACACCTCCCTCCAACTAGTGGGGAAAAAATAGTTAGGCCTGATAATAAGGGTAATGAATCCAGCTGGTTTTTAAGATGACAAATGCATAGCCACAGGTTGTAAATCGATCCCCTTTTTTTAACAAAGGCTGTTAAAGAAGGGTGCAAACTATTTCAATAGTTTAGGACTACTGGTCCTAGAATGCTGTCTGAAATTCCAGTTCATCTGTGCTCCAGCAAGGCTTTTGCTTAGAGGATGCGAGAAGCAGCATCCAGTGTTTGTTTTTTCTCTGACCTACTGCTGAGTAATTGAATCATCCCAAGCACCAAGCTAATGTTTTTCCTCCCTGGGAGAACATAATGTTACCAGGAAAAGGAGAGGAGGAAAAAATAAAAAAGGCAGCTGCAGGTGTTTACTCCAAATGCTATACAGTGTGTATCTGAGACCAGGAAAGAGCATTTTTGTAGCTGAAGAATATATTCAAAAAGCCAAATGATGATGATGATGCTGGGTGGTGCTGAGCCCCTGCAACCAGTGGGGTCTAGAAGGGCATAGCAGACCTGGCTGATGGCATATAAATGCAGATAGGCAAAGACAAAAATGTAGGACCTGACTTCTGGACTAGTTTTCAACCCTCCCAAGGTAGATACCTGAATTATAGATGCTCAGAGCTGCCAGTGGACCAGCTTAACAGACCGGCTATTTCCATACAGCAAACAAGATGCTGAGAGAGGACAACCTAGGCTCATTTTGACTCTTAGCAAGTACCTAAACAAGTATCCATCTTCCAGTGGTGTGGGTGGACTAACTACTTTGGGCCAGGACCTATGTTGTTGGTAAGTTTTTAATTCACTGTCCTGTGGGCAGGCAGAGAAATTGGGCAGAGACTCCCACTCTACTGTTCTCGACAGAGCCTGGCAAACTCATCACAGCTATTGCTGCTATCACCTAGTAGATGCCAAGATATCAAAAAAACATTTCTTTGTTGTTCTGTGTTTTGGCCTGCCTGCCCTCAGAAGGATACGGGCACTTGCTGAAATGAAATAATTTTTTCCTAGTAGTGTTGTTGCATAAGACCAGTAACTTTGGGGAGAAGGGTGGAGAGGAAGCCACCAAACCGTGTTGGGCGGCATTAGCCAGAGCAGAGGCAACGGTTCCTGTTGTGCGTGAGGTCCAGAGATGTTGCTGTTACGCACGGAGGCTGTAGTTGTCCAGAGACCCTGCAGTGCAGGGACAGCACTAGCAGACAGGAAGCCTGGAGACTTCCAATTCACAGATAGGGCATGTCTGTGGCTTTTGGAGTCTATCACAAGCACATCCTCCTTTGGAGAACAGAGAAGGAAGAGGAAAGAAATGAAATTATTTAAATAAAGCAAGCGTTTCCTGCAGGTCTGCAGTTCGCTTCTTCCACGGGCAAGGCGCTGGGGCTGCCTGAAAACTTCCAGCAAAGCATTTTTTATTTTGCAAAGGGAAACTGGGTTTTGCACAAAATAGGTGTCTTTTGAATGTCTGATTTCTGTAAAAAGATTCAATTTTGTGGTTTTGGGTTGATGAAATGTGTCCATGGGGTTTTATTGAAGTGCTGTCTTTAGTTTCCTTTTTTTTTTTTTCAGCTCTACAAAAGCTTCTTTTTCCAGAAGAAAAAGAACTTTTATCTGTATTCAACCTGCTCTCCAGAGCACTGAGACAGGCAGATCAATGGCTGCATTTCACCCATCCGTTACAATCTGTATCTCTGTTATCAGGGGTCACATCGGTGGTGACTGGAATGTGTCCCTGTTCAAAGCCCCGTCCAGGAGGAGCCACCCCAGCGGGTCGTGGCTGGCAGCAGTGCCATGCTCCGGGGGGTCCCGTGTCACTCGGCTCCTCCACCCCGAGCGGTGTCCGGAGGTGATCCAGGTGGGCATGTGTTCTCCCTGCTCTGCTGTACCTGCTTCGCAAAAGGAGGATTTCATCTCTCAGATGTGTCATTTCTGCCTTGTTCGTGAGCACTCGGCTCAGCTAAAAATATTAGAGTGTCATCTCAGAAGTTGTATCACTGTGGCCACCTGTGGTTTCAGCTCAGCTGCAGCATCCCAAGAAAGCAGACTTGTTTGGGTTTCCAGTCATAGTAAAGCATCAGCATGGAGTGCATATGGTAGCTGCGATGGCGAGGGGTGCAGATTATTGTCTCCATTATGTGAGTGTGGAGCAAAAGCAACTCAGCTGAGGCTGGTGCAATTATACACGCCCAGCTTGGATCAGAATCCAACCCTTGACATTAAACAACACTGATTTTTTTTTTTTTTTCCCCCCAAACCTCAAGATTTATTTTAGAATAATGAGATCAGCACTCTAAATAAAGAGTTTTAATGGAAAAAACATTTCAAAGGTGCAGTTTCCTGCTACCAGTTTTGCAGCGCAGATACAGTTCAGGAGCATCTGTGCTTTATCAGGGGTCCAGCTGTAATTTGTTCACTGGGTTGACAACCTGCCAGCATTCCTGGCAGGGACATGGCACTTCCCAGTTCTTCAGACCTCTTGCGTGCTGTGATTTGACGATACGATAAATCCGGCTTTAGAGTTCCTGGTACCAGAATGAAAATAGCAGTATCCTGTGCCACAAAGTGCTGATGTTGCATGAACTCTCTCAGCCCGTCCAAGCGTGCGCTGAAGGCGCCGCTGGTGTAGCACTGCATGGACAAGCTTCGTGCCACATCAGCTGTCGCCTGCTTTCCTGCAGCTGGAGAAACACCAGCCCGGACTCTGGCTTGTGCTTTCTGGCTAGCTGGAGACATCAGATGCCTCTGCCTGGTGCAGATCCGATTTACGCTGCTGAGTGCTGGGATGCAGCCCGGCTGCCTGGGGAGCTGCATCCAGAGCTGCAGCACTGGCCTCTGCCTGAGACTTGCCTAAAAACAGGCCGTGCAGCTCCACTCTGTGGGGAAGGAGCGAAGCAGCTGGGAACTGGCACCGGGGATTGCTCTGCTCGCTGGCACCTCATCCTCTGCTGGGATGCTGAGGGGGATCCACCGGCTCCCCACACCCCCAGGTCTCCCCTTGTCCTTTCTGCAGTGCGGGGCTGGGAGCCTCACCCTTCCTCAGGCTGCTTTGGAAACCTCCCCTGGGATGCGTTGCGGCTCCTTCCTCTTCACATTTTTTTCCACTTACAGGCTTGGAAAACAACAGCAGGTGACTCTGGGAGGAGACTGGACATGGGACCAACAAAGCCCCGTGGAGGACTTTGCTCTCCATTTTCAAAGGTGTGTTTCTGCTTGCAGGGGATGTCTGTGGCAAAATTCCCCGTGCCTCCATGCTGGCCATTCCCCGGCCTTGAGCAGGGGTTAATCTTCAACTGCTTCACCTGCTGCTGCCAAAACCACCTCTTCCAGGTGACAGGCCCAGCCTTTATGAGGGGGTGCCCCCTTGCCCATGTGGCACATAGAAACCTCTAGTACCGTGCTGCTGGGGCTGGCTCTCCACTGATTAAAACTCACTAGGGTGCTGATAAGGTCCTGAGCATCCCTGGTCCTGAGCATCCCTGGCCCTGGCAGAGGGTCAACTGAGTGGGGTGAACCCTGTTCTTAGGGACTAACTGCTGGTGGCAAGGCCAGCCCATGGTGCAGCAAGTGATGAAACCAGGCTGCCTCCGCCGGGGCTGCCAGCTCTCCGATATGGGGATGAGAGGGCTGAGTACTGCCAAAGGACCTGTCTGATGCAATGTACCTGGTGAGCTGGGCGGTGTTGCAAGGGCACACTTGTTCTGGGATCAGTCAGGCTTGGCTCCAGCAGGGATAACTTGCAAGGCTGATCTGAACAAGTCACTGCTCCGTGTGCCCCCCTGAGTAGCAAGTGCTGAGGGTGTTTTGGGGCATCTGGCAATGGTTAGTCAATGACCTTTAGCAGCTGATTTCTCCTTGAACAGTTTTGCCCTGGGTTGAACTTCTCCCAGGCTGCCCTTGGAAGGTCACCAGGTGAATAGTGCAGCAACGTACAGTTTCAGCTTCGTATTATCGAATGGGTCCAATTGCTTCCCTGTTATTTTGGCTGACGAAGCCAGTTGTACCCGTTAACTGTGACAGCTTCCAACAAGCTGTCTGCTCATCTCTACCCCTAAACGTCATCAGCAGTGACATGGATCCCTCAGAGTCTTGTTAGTGTGTCTTGCTGGCGGCATCTCTACTTTTGATCCCAAATGACAATCCCGGCCATCTGTACTTTGATCCTGGTGTTCAAAACAAGGCGAGGAGGCTGCTTTCCTTGCCTAGTAGCTCATGCCAATCTCCATCATTGCCATCAAACACTGGGGATATCTTTTTTCCTTTTGCCAAGTCAGGTAAGGTTTCTTTGGCGGTAGGCGCTTGGACGGAGGTGTGTTCAGTGCACTGTTTAGCTTGCTTGGGTCTGTTCAAATGCATAGCTTGTTTGCTGCCTTGATAACTGCACCATGGCTGGAGACTCTGCCTTGAGCTGCCTTTTGCCATTGGTTGTGTTGCTCTCATTATATTTTCTCTTAACATGCCATGTAGTCAGGGAGGTACCTGGTGACTGCTGATGTGCTTGAAGACTGGAGTCTTTTAGCAGAGTCTTTTAGCAGCTTGGACGTAAGGAGATTGGGGACGTAGTCTGCTTCGGTTGCATGTTTTTATTCTGCTCGTGTTTTTACCATATATTTCATCCCAGGTTTGGCCTCACTTGGATTACAAATTTACACAATTTTATTGAAGCTGTAGCTGCTGTATCCAATACCAATGGCAGCCCTTTTGCTTCTTCCTCCCCACTCGGGCTTGTCATGTCCCAAACCTGGGACTCGGTCATTCAGCTTCCGCGTGGTGCCATGTAGGAGCTCTCTCAGGCAGGTATTTGGCATGTTGTGACACCTCTCCAGGCCCCTCTCACCCACAGTGACGTATCCAGTTGCCTCACGTGCTGCCAAAGAAGGTACTTGAGGGTCTGAACATCTTGTGTGTAATTTGGAATCTCCTCAGGGGTGTTTGGATCCTGCCAAGCTTTAATTTTGCTTTGTTTAATTGCAGGTTTGGTTTCTTTTCTGTGTGATGCTGAGAAATCCCTGGGAACCCAACCTGCTTACTGTCGGTCCTTTTGCCTGTTTGCCTTCTGCTTTCTTAATCCTTATCACTTCAAATTAGTAGAGAAAGAGAATTTCCTTCTCTTTCCTGAAGCTTTGACATAATGATTTCTCTTGCAGTAATTACTGTTGATGACCTTTTGTGGCATTTGCTGATATACCCTGCCCTTCACCGCTCAGAAGTAAAGCACTCGCAGTGCATTTTTTTGCACCAGATTTTCCTCCTCTGCTTTGTCCTTTGTCCTCCTCTGCATTTCCTTGTAAATAGCTTCTGGTGCTGTTTTTCCATGTGTTTCTGGGCTTTTCCAGGCCTGCTTAGCGAACCAGCTCTGTGTCTGCTTCACGCAGGCTGCCTTTGGAGGGATTCTTCTTAATTATGTCTGTGCACATCTCCAGCTCTCGGGTGGCAAATGGAGTTTCTTTGAGCATTTCTGAGCACTGCCCTGGCATCTCGGTATTGTCTCTGCTGCCTGTTAAGGACAGGCTCTTTCCCCTCCGTTGTGAGCCCACAGACCCTGTAAGTGTCTCTGAAACAAGTGTCTGAATTTGTCCTGGCTGTGGATCGTGCCCCTGCCTTACCCTGGAGGTCCCAGGAGCACGTTTTCGTGGTGCAGGTGCTGGTTGTGTGTGTGCAGCAGAGGAGCTGCAGCGTGTCCCTCTGCACGTAGCCACGCACAGCTGGTGGCTGCTCCCCCTTCTCCTACATGTGCCTCCAAGCAGGGGCTTTGGTGACTGGCCTCAGGAGAGAGCAGGGCTGGCTGGATAGGGGCATGAAGCTCTTCAGAGCACCTGGATGCTGTTGGGATCAGGCGTTATAGTGCTGGAAAGTGGCTGTGAAACGTGATGGTGGTTGTGGTGCTCCTGAGATGTACAGATCAGAGCTACAGGTGAGCTAGACCCAGATGTCACTGGTCACTCTTGGACATGATGGGATGTTCTGTTATGTTGTGGGCAGAACAGCGTAAGGGTCTTGGGCTCAGCTCTGCTACTGCCTTGCTGAGTGCCCTTAGTCTTGTCACTCTCTTCTCCAGACTGGGATTTCTCTGCCTGTTATACGGGGATTTTGTGGCTTTGTGGTATATTTTAAGTTCAGCGGATTGACAGCTGTACAAGAGAGAAGCCGCCTTCTTGTATCAATGTGTTTCCTTCAGCAGGGCTAACCGTAAGCTAACTGCTAATCCAGATGCTCTTGGAGTCAACGGCAGGTTTATACAGTTCAGTCAGTTCCTTGCTGATATGGTGTCATGTCCAAATTGTGATTTATGATGCTAATGTTCTCTCAACACCTTTCTATTTTTTAATAAAGATACTTTTGTGAAGTATTCCTCTTCAAGCCTGGCCTTATTAATGTGTCTAAGGTATAAACAGAGTAATTGATGGAGCAACAGCTGTTTAACAGACTGGCATGGCTGAGAAAGAAACCTGCCTCCTCTGCAGCTCCCCCCGGGGGGGGAGTCAGGAAGGCAGAACAGCAGATTAGTAACCGCTCTGCTGATGTCTTCTTACTACATCAACAGTATATTGGCAAGGAAATTGCAGGCTTCCCACTTCGGTATAGTTATGGTAATAAATTAGGTATACAGAAGAGCTAATAATGAAATTAAATGGAGTTATGAATATATATTAGATCTCTTTCCCAAGGTCAACTCTGGATGACACAGCAAAGATATTATAATAACAGATAAGCATCAGTCAGTAATGGGCAGCATGTTGCTGAAGCATGGATGCTAACGTTTGTTAAGGATGTACACAGAGAAGGAAGAAGATAAGAGCTTTCAAGTCCATGGTATCTCCTTCTGCTCTTGGTGGAGCCCTGTTTTTAATAGGCAATTTTACCTGTTGCCACCCCGATGCTTAGCTAACCACAGCACCCCTCACACTAATGTGCTTCGTTAGGAAGCCATGAAGGGGCAGGACTCGAGAGCTGAGCTCTGGGCACTGGGTGCCACAGACGCATGTCCCGAGGGGACACCCAGTGTCCCAAAGGATGGAGACTTGGGCTTTTTGGATGCTACTCAGCAATTCAGGAGGTAGTTCAATTTGCTTGGCCCCATCCCAGTCTCCCCTCTATAACCTGGGGCGAGTCATTTGGGTCGAAATTTCAGCAGTGACTGGTGATTTTTTATTCTTTTTTTAAGCACCGTCATGTTTGATTGTTTAGCTTGGAGCAACTAAACTGGATTCAAGCCAAAGCTGCCAGTCTCACCTCTGCAAGTAGGGCTCTCTCAAGTAGGATATCCCAAACACAAGACTCAGAATTGCCAGTTGCTTCTGAAAAGCCTGTCCTTACATCCTCTGTCCCCCAGTTCCCCGGGGTGCGCACAGAGATAACAGCGCTTCCTTTGCCTCCAGGAATGCTGAGGGCATAGATACAGTAAAAGCAGAAGGGAACTCTCAGACTCAAGGGGATCAAAAAAGTGTCTCAAATAGATTTTTTTTTTTTTTTTTAGATTTGATTCCATTTCCAAAGTCTTTGTAATTACTACCATACAGAAGTCATACAGCTCTGCAGGCTTCGCTCCACAAGTGGCTGCTGCGTTATTCCAGAGGAGCTGCTCACCCTGCAGGGAAACGCTTTGTGAAGCGGTTCTTGAGAGATGTCCCTGTGCTTTCTAAGTGACACAAGAAGTTTTATTCACATTTCGCCAAGTGACCTTGCCCAGAGCCGCTGCTCTGAAGTAAAGTCTCTACAACTCTGCAAGTTGTGTGTATGCAGCAGATTTTTGTCTCTACTATTTTTCAGGTGAGGATGTCCTTTTCTAAGGTGAGGGTATTAAACTGATCAGTTTTCATTCCACTTTTGTTTGCAGTTTGTAGAATAAATGGAAACGACCTGGATTTGCTTTTAATTGGTGAGCAAGCGTGTCTGGCTTCTACCGCGATAACGAAGAGGGGGGATGTATGCTCCCGGGGAGCGCCTGGGCTGTCCCAGCTCTGCAGGAGCTGGGAGCTGCTGCTTCTCAGGAAGGAAACATATTACAAGCCAGTGTTATCTGTGTCAGGGCACCGCGGTCCAGCCTTGGGGAGTCAGGGGTGGGGAGTGCTGGCAGTGGTGCAGGACGGGCCTGCGTGCGTGCCCTTGCAGACCAGCTCTGCTGCTCCGGGCTGAGACCGAGCTGGCACAACACTGTGGGCAAGCGTGAGTGGGTCATGCAGCCATCCAGCAACGTGGGTGGGATGGGGACATCGCAGGTCTGTATGCCGGACCAGACACTGACCCTATTTCTCTCCTCCTCTTCCTCCCGAGTACCTTCTGGCAAATAAGCTAATGTATGCGTTTTTTAATTCCCCTTAATTTCCAGCCTTGGAAAGGCGCTTGGGAAGACCTCCGCGGTGGGGATGCGGCTCTCCCCGTCCCCTCCGTTGCTTGAGGCTGCGTTTGCTGACAACCTCCCGTCCCCTGGCAATCCCGCACCGGTTGCAGTAGCCGGCTTGTGACAGCAGAGGGAGACGAAAGCCCGGCGACGGGCCGGGGCACGGGGGGCCGGGGCTCTCCGGCGTGCGGGGTCTCCGGCTGCG
This sequence comes from Phoenicopterus ruber ruber, assembly GCA_009819775.1. Classification (NCBI taxonomy): domain Eukaryota; kingdom Metazoa; phylum Chordata; class Aves; order Phoenicopteriformes; family Phoenicopteridae; genus Phoenicopterus; species Phoenicopterus ruber. The sequence goes on from CM020219.1 coordinate 10,942,390, forward strand.
GGAGCTGCTGCTGCTGCCCGGGGGAGCCGCTCGGCAGCTCCCACTCGAGCCCTGGCTCGGGGTTAGGGCTGGGCACGGCAGCGGTGCAGGGGTCCCCAGCTCGCCTTTGGGGAAACTGAGGCACCGAGCGGCTGGGATTGCCCAGGGCATGGGGCAGAGGAGGCTTCGTGTCCCGCTGCGGCTTTCCTGACTCAATCAGGGTGGTTTTCACTCCTTCCTGGGATGCCCAACTCTCTCAGCAGCGCATTGGAGTTTTGGAGCTCGTCTCTGGTTGTGTGAGCCCATTTCTAGGTGCTGGCTCTGCACAGGCACGGTACGTACCTGCTCGCTTCCCTGTCTCCGCTGGCCACACCGAGGTAGGGGTGATCCCCAGCACTAAACGCTGGCGTCAAAGTATTCACTTGTTAGAGTAGCACACGTCGCCCTAATAGCCATTTCTGTCTCCTATCAAGCACAGGTGATGAGCCAGAGAAACGATCTGCCAGGTTAAATCTAACCCACAAGCCGTTAGCTGAATGAAGTGGAGAGGTGTATGAAGATGTACCTAATTTTTCAGACATGGGCTGCCTTCAGGTTGTCTCTAGTGCCAAGCACCATCTATCTAAAAACCTTACCAGGTAGGGAAATATAATATTTTAAATGTTATGTACAGTATTGAAATGCATAGCCCAGCGGGAGCCAAATTCCGAGGCAGAACAGAATTCCAGCCTGCTGTTTCCAGGAGGCAGCACCCCTGGAGAGAAAAAAGAAAAAAAAAAAAAAAGTAGGAGCAAGAAGCCAGTAGCTGCTGGTTAAGGATCACAGCACAGCCAGCAAAACTGAGAAAGCACAGCCTCGTAGGGCTGGCTTTGGACTCCCGAAGGGAAGAGGTGCCTTGGTGCTCTCTGCACACTCTCCCATCTAGAAAGAGTTTTGCAGCCCCTCCAAAACTCCAGCTAACTGGTGTGTGTGGCTGCAGGCTGGTGCATTCACATCCCTTGTCTTTTGAGCATGCTGCTCATGTGAGGTAGAGTGAAGCCAGAACCGTTGTCAGCCTGCATGAAATCCTGGATGAATGTGGGCTCTCTGCAGTAATGGGGGTATTACTTTAAATGGCTCAATAACGCTACAGCTTTGCTATCTCCTCCTCCGTAATATATAAACTCTTTTACAGACCTAGATGGAATTTCTCTGACATCTCCTCAAATTGCATTGTTTTAAGGTACTTTTGCATTTTTATTGGCAACCCAGTTGTAATAGAGCGAATCCATATAGCATCAATGCCGCTTTCTAGGAGCTGCCTGGTAGCTGTGAAATATAAACCAATAAGGTCTTGGACTACAGCTTAATCTTATCAGCAGAATTCAGGTAGTGTGAGGCAGAAATTGTGCTACTAACACGTGTTTCCAGCTATCACTGCCTTGATGAAATGGGATGGAAAATTCGGAAAACAGAGCTGTGTCTGGATCCACACAGCTCCTGAATACAGCAGCACAGAGAGAGGAGCTGGCCGTGCCAGGCAGCAGCCTCCTGATTAAAATAAACTGTTCTGCGCTCCTTGTCTGCTCTAACGCTAACACTACTCTGGTGAGCCTCCCAAGCCCAGAGACATCAATCCTCTTCAACTCCAGAGACAAAAGGCAAGCAATCGCAAGAAAATGTGGATCGTTTGCCGATACTTTTAGGGACTCCTCTCCTTCTAGGTTAAGAAAGAAGTGAGGGCTGTCAGTGTCTTGGCATTGCTGCGGGTGTAAGCCAGCACCTCAATTTATTTCCGTTCCCTTAGGAGCAGAGATATAGGTGAGGTATCTTTTTAGCTGCTGGAGTTTTGATCTCTGCAGGCTTTTTGAATGGCTGACTGTGGGTTTTAATATCCATGTCGGAAGATGTGCAAAATTCACCCTAAAAGCTTGCCAATACCATCTCTTAATGCCCCCCATCTCTTCTGTCTAATGTCGTACCCTGTGGAACCGTGCGATTATGTGGCAGCTTACACAGTGTAGTTTAAACTGGAAGGATCTCTGTTTCTTAACAATTTATAGCCCCCAATTATTGGGGGCTGAAGGTTGCACAAACCTGTGTTCATAAGATAGCTCTTTGGAGAGCGGGAGGTGATTACTCAGAAATTACTGCATTTATCTCAGAAATTTAGCTCAGAAAGAACAGCAGAGAGATGATTAAGGGGCCAGTCCTTGGAGTGGGGCAACTGGAGAAATTTAAGATGTATGTAGCCTCCTTGCTGCCTGTGGTCTTAAAAGGGGTGAGTTCCGTTCATTCCCCTTCTCTGGCTGCGAAGGGCTGCCTTAACGGGTATGGTCCATGGCCAGATATCCATGGTAAGGGAAGCCAAATCTGCTGGTTTTCAGTACCCAGAAGGTTTCTCCTTCCCGATTGACTTTGGTGCATCTCAGACCCTACGGTTTCCTCACATTCCAGCCCCATAGAGCCAGGCTGCAGCAGTCCTTCGACCCCAAATCCAGCCAGGAGGGAGGCAATGCATGCACATGGGCAAACAGACTCATGGTCTCTCAGGCATCTGGTCCCAGACGTCTCATCCAAGTCTTTCTGTGCCGCATCGCTGTTAAGCAGACATCCCCACTGTCCAGGTGTACATGCCATAGTGCTGTTCCTCTCTTCCTCTGCTCCTCACGAGGTCCTGGAGCTGTGAGATGAGCCCTACAGTGTCACTGGGGCACCTGTACATCCCTTGCACCGCTATTTGTTCCCAAGGACTCTTCTCTAACTGTTTAATTAGTCCCTGCAATAATTACCTATGTACCATTTGTTGTTCCCTTTCAGTTGATATTTACCCTGTGGGAACTGGGGGCTCCTGAGAGCTACCACACATCAAAGCACTATGGGCACCTCAGGGAAGAGGAATCACGTGTGACTTGGGTTTTGGTAATGGCCTAGGCAAGGGGGGAGGAAACCAGCCCCAACCCCTTACTTTTAAATACTGAGCCAGGGAGACTGGAGCTGGTCTGTAATGGTGCTTTTCGGCTGGCGCTCCTCTCTGTCTCTCCAGTGTCCGTGGGACCTGTGCATGCACCTCCCCTCAGCCATCCCGGCTGCAGGAAAAGGGACCCAGGCAAAGCGTATCAAGAGTTGTTTGCCGAAACGTGCGTAGCCAGAGGCAGTAGGATGATGGAGAGGTAGTTCCCAGGGCCCCTCAACCGGTAGCAATCCTGCCCTGCGCGCGGCGGCCGAGGCTGGGCCGCGAGCACACGTGTGGCAACCGGGCCATCTGCGGGGCCAAGGCGAGGGTGTGCTCTCCCCAGCCTGAATTTCCCGGTCAGGTGTTTCTGGGATGAGAAGCCCTGGGAATTTTTGATGGTGTGCTAAAAATTAATAGCTGAATAACCCCCCTAAGGTGCTCCTTTGACATTTTCATTGCTCATAATTCAGAAACTTGCGGCAGCCTCAGTCCTTGATTTTTCCTCTAACCCATACGTTGGAGCAGGCGAAGCACCCATCGACCTTGGTGGGAATTCAGATACAGGGACTCCTTCACCGGCCAAGCACGATATAAAAGGTGGCTTTTCTGCTCAGGTGCTGTGTATTGCTCTCAACTTGTACCATTACATACCTAAAGAAATGCCAATTCTAGCAGACTGATGGATTCGAACGTGTCAGCATCGCTAAACACTCTGTTTAGAATTTTTAAACGTTTAATTTGTAGTGATGGAGACTAAATTGAGAATTAAAACCATGCACATCAGTCCCAAGGGAGTTCCCTCCTTCCCTCCCACTCCATCTGGAATGAAGAGGAGTTGGAATTATACATGAATTAATGAATAAGTAATAGAGAGTCACACAAATAAATTTCAGATGCAAGGATTTTTTTTTTAAATCATCCACAAGTTAATATTTATTTATGTAACTTGCAGAATTCCAGCCAATGGCTGCATAAATATTAATTACTTATTAAAGTTTAATGGCAAAGCAAAACCCTTGCATTTTCTAAATGTATGTATTAAAGCCATCATTATTTGTTTGGAGAATTGGGTTTGTTTGGGACTTTGGTCAAGCAGTGACAAGAATACAATTTTGGAGCAGGAGACACCCTGGCTTAATCCTGCTTTTTGCTTTGATTGCAATTGCTCAAAGAGAGGATGAATTAATTTCTTTTTTTTTTTTCCCTCCCATGAGGAGACGATAACAAATTTAAAAAGAGCCCTCGGCAAAACTGGGGCATCGCTGTACTCCCAGTTGTGCATCCCCGCTACATTTTTGACTGATTTCCAATACAAAGAGGAGGAGGATGGCTTCTCAGCTAGTTAGCACAGCTCTGCTGGCTGCGGTAGCGTACTCATTTAGACTAGCTGATTCTCTGGCCTGTGGCGGTAGTTTAGCGTTTACGTGCCTTTTGGCAGCCTGAAGGCTCACTTGCAATTGCCATTTTTGCAGGCTGCCGTGAGTCATTTTATATTCACGACTTGGATCCGTAAGTCCATAACGTCCCTGCTTATTGCTTTTCAGTGCATGTTGCTAAACCCACCTGGGAAGGAGGTTTACAGACGTGAGCTTTCCTCCTCTGCAAAGAGAGTGAGGGTGAAAAGCCGATGAGTCCCTGCAGAGCCGTGGCTCAGCTCCGAGTCTTCCCTGCGGCATCTCGCACCGCTTCGCCGGCTGCTCTGGTTGCTGCTGTTTTCGCTGTGTGTCATCTCACCACTCCGGGGCATTTGTGAGGGTTTCCCAATGCTGTGGTTAAACCGGGCATTGTCCCCTTGTGATCCAGTCTGGCTGCTGCTCTCCTGGTTCCCAAGTGGCTCTTGCTGGAGCCTTGCCGTGATTCGGGGCCCCTGGGCTGTGTCTTCCTTGGGCTCGGGAGAGGGAAGCAGGCGAAGCAGCCCTCAACATGAGGGACCTGCGACTAAAGGACATGGCCGGTGATACGGCTGGGAAAGGGGTAATTTTGCTGAGCTGTGGCTTCAGCAGCACTCGAGCTCGGGTGGACTATCACGAGGTGAAACTGCCAAGTGGTGCAGCAAACATCTAAGGGGTAAATAGCCCTAAGATGCTCTAAGAACTGAATGCACCTTTGGGTAGAATGTGGTTTATAGGTATCTATGGGTTTTTAAAGGGGAAAAAAAAAGATTCAAGCCAAAAAGAGAGCTCTGGCATTCTGTGTAATCTCATGCAAAGAGCTGGTGGTACCGCCTGTTGTGCATCCCTGCTCTGGGGGAGTCAGGGAGGTCCAGTTGCACTGTGGTTTGGGTTTGGATTTGTGCTTTGCAGCTTTCTTCTTTTAAGCCAGTAATTATGGCCTTAAGATAGTGAGACAAACCCTGAGTAAAGCACATCAGCCCATTTCATCCTTGCAGGCAGTCAGGGTCTGCCTCCTGGTGTGGTCCCACTGTGATCCCCCGACCCCATGGTCTGTTGTAACTATGGTCTTGGAAGTCAATGAGGTGGGTCCCAGTGCTCACCGGGACGCGCCTGTGTAAGCTTTTGAAGGTTCAGGGCTTTAATAAGGATGGGGAGCGGATAAAACATTTATTGCAGTACTCTTATCTTGAAGCTCATTTAATTACAGGGACACTACTGGTTAAAGAGTTTAATAAGCAATTTTCTTACCCATTTTGAGATTTGTGGAGCATACAAAGACATGAGTTGAATAACACCAGCCAGGCTTCACCCAAAATTCAGAGATGAGTAATCCGTAAGGTCTGAAAAGACAAGTACGTGACTTAGGCTTCCATGCAATAGCCCCAGGTATCTCCCCAATGAACTCCCCTGGAAGATGTGTGCTCTTTGGTTCAATAACAGTGGATGGCCTTTGAGTGTGTCTGTTTTAACTAGAAGGAAGAAACAGAGGCAGAAAATAAATCGAGATGGTTATAAGCACAATGAAACGAAGTGCACAAATTTAAATGTAAAACATTGAAAATGTACCAGAAGTAATAAAGACAAACCAGTGATAGGACTCCAAGTGGGAGCCCTAGCTAATTTTGCACTGCAAAGATATAAAAGAAAATCAATATTAAAAAAAATGAGACCTTTAACACAGAACCTTGTTAAATGGCGTATGCGGCAATTTAAAAGAAATAACTTGGAAGTTAGAAGTGCAGCATAGAAACATCTGAATAACTGACATTTAAAGAATTAACATAAAATTATTGCAAGATAGTGATAAAAGTAGTCAAGCACTCTTCTAATGCCCATGTAAAACCAGGCAGCTTTAACAGTGCACCCTCAACCTTGAATGGATCTGCTTAATGATTTGCCCTGTGTCGCAGCGCTCTCTAGGCAATATAAGCATTCAGTAATGTGTGGACCAGCCTGTTTAGATCAGATTTTTTTTTCCCCTTGTCCTTGGCCTCACTATTAGGTGATGAAATGGCAGGCCAACATGGGGTTTGCTCTACCTCTGCTCCTCTGATATCATGGGCAAAACTCTGGATGGACGGAGAATTAAATCAACATCCCCCGAGTAAGCCGTCGTTCCTTTGGAGGATGGCTTTCTCTGGCAGTGGTTGGCATAAACAAATAGAAAATGCTATGGTATTGCCATGCATCCTTCATTGATACAAACCTTTATTTCACTATGGTGCACTCCTTTTAGTGTGATGTCACAGATCTTAACTAAACAAATACTCATTATTTAAGCAAAGGAAAATTTGAAGTCTGTCCTTAATTTCTTTTCAGTTAATTCTTCCCTCTGCATCTACAGCAGGTAAAAATTAGGCGACAATACCAGTGCTGGTGTGCAAAGTTCAAAACATTTCTGTGTTTTAATGACTGTGCACTGATCTTCAGTTGGTTTTTGGACTCCCCAGGCAGTTTTGGACTGGCACAGTCCAACACCAGACTTGAGTGGCAAGGACCTTTAAATATGCAATAAAGTGAAGGTACCGTAGTGTAATGAAACGCTAATGTCCAAACCGATGCCTGTGCAGCCAGGGCTGCTGCGAGCCAGTGTTCACAGAACCAAGGCCCTCCATCATTCAAACGGTGAGATTAAGGCTGTCCTTACTGTGTGACTCCCAACAAGGCTCAGAGCAATGATCCATTGCACTGCCAACTTGTGCGTCTCCTTTCCTGCGCACGCAAGGAGCACTTGGCTCTGGCTGACGCAGGCAGTCATAGAATCATAGAATCGTTTAGGTTAGAAAAGACCTTTAAGTTCATCAAGTCCAACCATTAACCTAGCACTGCCAAGTCCACCACTAAACCATGTCACTAAGCGCCACATCTACACGTCTTTTAAATACCTCCAGGGATGGTGCCTCAACCACTTCCCTGGGCAGCCTGTTCCAGGGCCTGACAGCCCTTTCGGAGATGAAATGTTTCCGAATATCCAATCTAAACCTCCCCTGGCACAACTTGAGGCCCTTTCCTCTTGTCCTGTCACCTGTTACTTGGGAGAAGAGATTGACACTCACCTTGCTACAACCTCCTTTCAGGTAGTTGTAGAGAGCGATAAGGTCTCCCCTCAGCCTCCTTTTCTCCAGGCTAAACAACCCCAGTTCCCTCAGCCGCTCCTCACAGGACTTGTGCTCTAGACCCTTCACCAGCTTCGTTGCCCTTCTCTGGACACGCTCCAGCACCTCAATGTCTTTCTTGTCGTGAGGGGCCCAAAACTGAACACAGTACTCGAGGTGCGGCCTCACCAGGGCCGAGTACAGGGGGACGATCACCTCCCTACTCCTGCTGGCCACACTATTTCTGATACAGAAGTTCAGAGAGCAGAGGACAGAAACATCTTTTAACTGCTTTGATTAGTGCAAAAAAGGTTTTGTCCCTCACCCAGATAAAGTTTCCCAAATGGCTGAGGCTTAGTGTCCATCAGATCTTCTCTCTCTTTCATAAAATATACACCAAACACCTGAATCCTGTCCCATAACTGCTGAGCTGGCTTTTTATTGTGTAGTGGTGCAGGCAGCACAACATCTGAGCGAGGAGGATACCAAAAAGTCCCTTCCTGATGTTTGGGATACAGGCTATCCGCACACTCTGGCATGCCTCAAGGACTCCTTTGCACAGGCTTCACATTCCCAGGGTTATCTTCAGAACTAGTGGGATGTTTCTAACCAGGAGATGGGGTTTTTATTACAGATCTGTAGTACAAGGCTGACAGTTGATGTGCTTGATACCTAATATGAGCCCAGCATCAAGTCATGCCTAAACCAGAGTCCCCCTCTCACATGGACTATCCGGCTTCTCCGTGGCCTGAGACTGCAGCCTTTGCATTTAGGGCACATCGCCTCTCTTGCCTTTGCTTGACCTCTTATTTTTCTTGACGCTTGCAGGAACTTGCTTGTTTTTGAGATCTTACCACTCTAGGAAATGTAGACTTGGCCGCTGGGTTTAGAGGCTACCAGGAGAAGACCTACACGCAACGGTAGGATTGCAGCCGCCTTGTTTCTGCGAGAAACCAACCCACAAAGGAAGCCAGGAGCACTGTAAGGCCTGGGGGAGTCGGGAGCGGTCCCACGGCTTTGCCTGTGTGGGGCAGGGAGTTAAAGGCAGGAAAGAGCATCACGCCTGGAGCCTGGGTGCGTGCCGCTGCTGTAAGCTCAGGCCGCTCTGCAAAGCCCTTGCAAAGGCAGGTACAACCCTGGCACGATGGATGGAGCTGGGAAATCCCCAACCATGAGCATTGTACTGCATTTTCCGTTTCCTGGAACCCCGACAATGTATTCAAAGAGGTTTATACCAATATTTTTGTCTGCTTCCGTTTCTCTTTTTTCCCCTTTGCAACGACTATAAACATCCAGGGCAATTTTTTACCAGCCATGAGATTTTTCTCCCCTTTTTTCCCTTTTCATAAGCACAGGTTTGCTAATTATCTTTTTAAAAATAAAATAGATTTCTCCAAGTCTTAAGTTTTAGTCTCTTTTACTTGAAGTTTTGTGAGTGCTAGCTCTCCGTTTCACAGTTTAGCTGACTTAGGGGCTGGGAGGTGTTAATTATTCAATGATTTAAATGAAATATCAAAGGAGTTTTTATTGATTTGCATATAAAAGTTATGAAACCCAATATATGGCACAACAGACAAATTAGTAGGCCATAAAAAGCATGAGTGAATTACTGTTTTATTAAAGCTTTAAGATAACATGCTGTAGTATCTGAAAATAAAGGTCAAAAGGAAAAAAAAAAAGTAAAATTTAAATGTGTGCACATTAATGGACTGAGGAATGTGGCTTTACTAATAACTTCTGTGCATAAAAATTTATATTTTTCAACACAGCAATCATTTCTTTTACCCTGTTGGGTATTTTAAATGTGCTCCTGTGTATATAATATTAATTTAGTCATAAAATAAAAGGCAGTAATTCAGACAGTAGCCCATGTGAGCTATTAAATTCAAAGTACCGTGTGAAGTATTTGTGGTTATGGTTCCTCGCAGTTCTGGATAAGACTCAAACAAACCACTCCTGACAAGATGAGAGTGTTTGCTTTCAGAATACCTGCCCGTGCTCGGCTCCGAGTTTCTGCATTTCCTTCTCCAGAGCTGACACTATCTCTGATTAGCTTGTTCGGGTATAAATTATGAGAATTTTCCTTGAAAAAAAGCACGAAATGAGGATTTGTGCAATAGCCAGGCTTTTAAAGGGGGATTGTATGTTCTCCGAGTCTGTCTAAACTAGCTAATGTTATAGTTCACTTCTTTTTATGCTAGATCAGTGAGCTTCGCTGCCTTAGGAAGTGAAAAGATGTTTTTGCTTGTCCTGTTCCTTCACTAACACGGAGCTCAGAGTTAACCGACAGCAAATGGGCCTGGCTGCGAAGCCAGTCAGCTGTGTAAAACATTTTCATGTTGTCTCTCTGAAAAGCTTGAAGCAAATATACCATCCACTGCAGCGGCAAATTAATACACAGCAATTAATCAACATTCTTCTCACTTGCTTTCTCTGTACATGTACTCTGGCATTAAGTCTTGGAGTGCCTGGTTGTTCTCCTGGTAAATGCGTCTATGCTAAGACTCAACACAAGCATTTCTCAGCAAGAAGAAACTAAGCCTGGACTCAGGCTGAATCCTTCAGAGACTTGGCTCAGCGCCTGCAGCTCAGCTAATACAGATCTGTCAGCGTCCAGCCCTTAATGCAGCCACTGCAAAGACTCAGAGACTCCTGGTAAAACCTTCTCCGCGGATTCTCTCTATATTAGGATATATCATCACGTAGCATTTCAGAGCCATCTCTCACCTTTTAATATGAGTGCCTTGGAGAGAGATCCCCTTCTTGCCCCCCCCACCAGCTCTCTGCACAGAGAGTCCAGGCTCAAATTTGCTGCTGGGAATAGCCCCTGTTACAGAGGAGTTTGCAAGTTAAAAAGGATTTCAATGGGTTCTCCTTCCCGCAACACACAGAGCTCAGAGGCCGCATAGCAGTCTCCTCTAAAGCCATGTCTAGACAGCGTACACTCGTGTGGGGCAGAGGATGTGCATTTGCCGTAGCTGAAGCACAGCAGTGGTTACTTACACGGCTCCCGAGTTCCCCAAAATAACTGCGGCACAAATCAAAGACAGCCGGTAACGCAGTAAAAAATATTTCCTTCTTCCAACGCTGCTTCTTACCAGCTAGGGGCACTTGAAAAGCAGCTGGTGAGTTCAGTGCATGCTTTACATGCTTGATCCTTGGTCAAGGCACAGCTGTGGCAAGAAGTTGATAGCAACTGTTTGCTTGCTGCTGCCTCTGTCTGCTGGCTGTAAAAGAGGGGCTGAGCGGGTTCCTGCAGGTGTCACAACACGATGGATAATCGTGACCCTTCTGGCAGACCTCAGAAAAGCCCCAGCCATGTGTGTAACTCGGTCTTTCACAGCTGTACGTCAGGGCTGGTGGCTTGGCCCAGGCTCCTTCCAGCGGTGGGAGCCCAGCTCGAGCTCCTCCGCGATGCCCCAGGCTCAGCCTGTGAGCCTCTGCTCCGTGCTGTCTGGGGTCCTTGTTGTCAGAGCTGCTTGGGCCAGCCTACATCTGCCATTGTAGCTGTCGTCAGTGTCCCCTGCACCTCACCATCACCTTCCAGGACACCAAACAGTCTTGCAGGATATGAGAAATGTCTCCATCCAAATTCATCCCTCTGGTCAACCAGAGAGGAGAAGGATGGATGGATGTCCATGCCAGTACCCCAGGTATAAATCAGCCAGCAGTCTTCCCAGACAACTGGTCCTGTCCGCACTGAGACTCCCATCTTGCAGAGAAACATGGGAGAGCCATTGCCAGCATGCTGGAGATGGTCTGAGGGCAGGCGTTTTTGGTATTTGTTGCCTTCAGCAAGGACGAGATCACAGCTTGGTTGGGAAAATCCGGGCAGGCCACCCCCATACCTAAAATGAAGGATTAATTCACTGCCAGGAGAGACGAGATGTGTGTGGGCAGGCATAGCATCCCCACATCTGTGGTGAGTCAGACACCCCAGAGATTCAGCCGGCAGACGATGAAAGGGAGAAGTAGGTCAGAGCAGACAAAGACACGGAGGGATGCATCTGCCGGAGCAGACGGACCGGGAGACGGCAGCGGAGGGGCTATCTGACCTCCTGCATGGTTGATATGCAGAGTAGCAGAGAGAGCATTTATCATCCCGTGGCCTGGTAGAGGGGTGATGTTTAATGACGGGCAACTGGAAAAGCAGGTAGCAGGCTGAGAAGAGGGTGCGTGATAGGCCTCCACCTGGCCAAATAGCCGGATAAGATTGCAAAGCCATGGGGAGTCTCTTAATGATGTGCTTGCTGCATCAATTAGTAAAGGCAAAAGCATTGGCCTGTCTAGTTTAATTGGCAGAGCTAGTGAGGAGGGCACCTGACATGGGCACCCTCAGCCTCCCCGGGGGCAAGGCAAGCCCAAATGACTCCGAAGTTGCAGGAGAGGAGCTGCGGTACAGCCTGCCGCCTTCGCGCCGATGCGTTGCTGCACTTAAAAGCAGCTCCTGTGGTGGGAGCAGCTGAGCTCCACGCAGTCCTTGGCCATGAGGTCTGGAAAGGCTCACTTGAAGCTGGTGAAGATGCACAGAGTGAAATACGTGTTTTAGAAATCAAGGCTCCAGAAGGGAAAGGTCAGCCTTTAAAACGAAAGGCATTTCCTTTCCCTGTCAATGCTAATGCAAGGTCTAAGTTGTTGTATCACTGATGTATTTACTTTCATTTCTCCTTGGTGGGCTTGGGGTATTCCAAGCCTCGAAGGGAAGCAGGTGCTTCTCTGTGGCGAATGCAGCCTCTGGGGTTTGTCAGTGCTCAGGAAAGCGAAGATGAATCAGATCTGAAACAGGTGCACAGCATTTCAGGCCAGTTAAATTCCTGCAGGGATGTTCTCAGTCAGGCTTCAAGTGACATAGCTTCTTGCCACTTCATTTTCTTCACAGGATTAAAGGCATTCCGGCTGATGATTTGTCTTGATTCTTCTGGCTGTCCCCAGAGCCATTGCCTTAAGCTGCAGGAGGAAGGTCTGGTTGCTCTAGGCGTGTCGAAGCTTGTACCTTCACCAAGCCCCAGGCAGCATAGGACTGATGGATAATTATAATTATATCCTCCTCTCTCTGGTAAGCAATAATCAGCACAAGCATTTGAAGAAGACCCCAATGGCAGGATGGGTGGGAGCTTGGTGCAGGAGTCAGGGTGGCTGGAAGAGTCCGGGGGAAAGCAGGAGCTGACATGGACACGGCAGTGGGGTCAAGCGGGAAGCCTGGCATCAAGGTATAAATAAGGGTCAGGACACCATACCAGAAAAGTGATGAGTAGGGGAATATGTCTTTCAGGAACCCCTGGCTGCATGGAAAGGGAATTAAATCAGTGAGCAAGTTACTTGCTGTGCCTTGTGTCCAGTGGGGATGGGGAGATGTGCATGAGCCTGGGAGGTTAGGAAGGAGACTGAGATACTTCCTTCATCCCAGGATCATGGAGTTTAACTAGAAGAAGTCCTTCCGAAACATTTTGCAGAGTTCAAGTCCACTGGTGATTTCTACCTCTGCTGTGAAACTCTCACTCTGCCACTTTGGATAAATTACCATCAAAAGATTGTGTTGGTGGAAATTTTCAGCCTATGTAGAAATGCTCACTGATGAAAAGCAATGAGAAAACTGCTTGGCTGTGTTGATCAGTGTGCACCTAAAATTATGCAGATCCCCAAAGGATCTGTCCAGCCATGGTCTCATCTGATAGTGGGGTTTTGGCAAGAGAAACAGTTTGTCTCGACTCTGAGGCTTTATTCTCAGCTGTTTTGCATATGTTACATTTGATAGTACCAGAGCAAAAGGAGTGTAAAATGCAGCTTTTCCCACTTGGGAAGGGCTAGTTGCCCATTTTGTGTAGATTTAAAATGATGATGTGCAATGCAGCACAGTGGAGGATGCTCTGAAAACCCATCACCCCAAGAAGTGGATCTCTTTAAGCAAGAGAGTGAAAATAAAAGTGTATTTTCGAAGTGCTGAGACTTCTCAGGAGAACAAACAGTAGGAACCGTGGATGGGAGGCTGCTCACTTCAGTGGGAGCAGAGCTAGGCTGGTGCTAACTGCTCTGAAAAATCCTGACCGAAGAAAATGGGAACCTCAACATACCCCCTGCAGCAGGAACCAGCGTTTCTCCTGTATAGATGCTCCTGTAAAATAGAGAAAACAACAGGTTTGATGAGGGATGCTGTATTTACAGCTCCAGAAGGGGCCGTTCATGTGCTTGGGTCTGGGTTGCTCCGACCCTATGTCCAGCCTCTCCACTCTGCCCTGGTGCAGGATTTGCTACCAGCGCAGCGGCACCTGACTGGGGCTAAGGGAAGCTGTGGTGACTTCTCAACATCTCCACGCACAAAAAAGAGGGATGCTGTTCTGCAGAGCGCTGCAAAAACCTGCTAGATGAAACGTCCATGTCCTATCCCTCCCCTAGGTACCGAGCCCGCTGGCTCGTGTAAAAACCATGTCAAAATTTGGCAGTGGTTTTGTTCGCATAAACTTTCTAGCTCTGCCTGGAGCCAACTCAGTGCAGCCCATTGTGCTGTGTGGCTTTTCCTGAGGGTGCTCAGCTACTGGGGTGACAAGTGTCGTCTCTGGGGTAGGCTGGAGATGGTGGGGAGGGCAGCTGTGGGCTGGGAGCAGCAGAGGGGCCCGTCACGCAGCTTGCAGCTCTTAGGTAACCACATCACACAGTCCCCATCTCGCATCTGCATAATCCATCACTTTTAAAGACATTTCCTTATATCGGTTAATATAAAATGTTGTTCATTGTGTCAGCCAGCGGGAGGTTTCATAGGTCCTTTAGGCAACTTAAACAGTGATTAATCAAAAAAAGCCTCCACCTTCTTCGTGCTGTTAATGCTGTTGTTAGGTTGCAGGCAGCATAATTTATGGTATTTCCTGATCCTGTTAGCTAGGATGTCTGATTAATTTTGGCTCTGGGATTAAGTCAGCAAAAGAAATTTGACTTCCATAAGCAAGTGATATATATCATCCACCCGAGTGCAGGCGGGACAGAGCACTATCTTTCTGCCAACATTTTTATTGTGTCCTTGACTATAGCCAGAAGGTGGCATTATGTACTCATTTTATTACTGCTGCTGGCTGGGGACGGAATTGGTTTTAAAGCCCAGGACATGGTCAGCTTCTTGATCTTGACATGGAAGGGAGAGCACTAGCATATGATGCTGGAGCTCCTGCTCCTGCTTCTTGATATGGACAACAGTGTGCAAGTTGGCACATTTCTCATTCTTTTTCCTCCCAGATAATTCAGAAAATGACATATCAATGACTTAATTATTATCCAGGATTTTACATTTTTCATTCTTGGTGCTCGGGTGGCTTTTTTGATGCTGCTGTTTCATTTTGTCTTGCTGCTTATACCTTGTCTGTGCTTCTTGGGGCTAGAGAGCAAAGTTGGGGGATAATACAGATTTTTCAGTTCTTCCCTGCCTTTCCTTCTGATAGAGAGCTCTTCTTTAACATCTCTTTTCTCCTTCTTATGGAACTTTTTATCAAACAGGCAAAGGATCCTTTAGTGGCTCAGGGAATTTGTCAGTTGATGAAACAATCTTGTCTAAGTGGGTTTCTATGAGGTAATTTGAGCCACTCTCAAGTACGCAGATACAACAGGAGTATCTTCATCTAGTAGCATAGCATTTGGTCTTGTTACGTGGGATCCTTACTCTGGGAGGCCTGGCAATACCCGTGCCGCTCTCCATGGGTGCAAACAAGGCATGGCCATGCAGAACACCACGCTCCTTTCCCTTTCTGTGCCAGTCACCTCCATTCCTTCATTTTGGGTAGCAATGTGCAGTTTACAGACTGAAAAGCTCCATTTGCTCCATTTCTGGAGGATGATAGAAAAGGGGGGAAGTCATGCAGGCCTCAGGCTGCTGCAACGGATTCAGCCTTTTGATGGAAATTTCAAGAAGAAATCTCCGTCCCATCTTGGCCCTGCAGGCCATAAGGAAAGACATTTCCACACCGCAGCTGGAGGTGCGACTGCAGCCTGGACAAATGCAGCAGGGATCTGGATCTGAAACTGTCTGGAGGATGCTATTGAGAGGTGACTGTAACCCTAAGATGCTGCAGTTTATATTCTTGCTCCATTAACTCTGACAACAGACTTCTGAGACCAGAGTTTTCTAAACCTGGCTTATAAATCATGCTGGTAAAAATGCACCGGGATTTACTTGGGCATAGCATGGAGCTCTGCAAATAAAATTAACCCTTTGTGCAAGGACTGCAGCTAGTGAGAAGCAGATGCTGGGCACTTAGGGTTAGACTGTTCAAATTTTGGGCTGGGTTTGTGGAAACGCGACAGTTGATACTGCATGCTTTGAGCTTCGCATGTTCAGCTTCTCCCCAGCTGAACTCAGACAGACGAGAGGTCAGAGCTGGTGGGATGAGACCAGCCCCAGCCTGGAAGCTGTTATAGACACATCAGTGCTGGGCTATGACTGAACCATCCACTTTGCTTCCCAGCAACTAATGATGCTCGACAGCTTCCAGCCCCAAGCTGGGCTTACACCTGCCTGCTTAGCATGGTGGAGCTTAGTAGTGTTTGTACCCAAAGGTTTACTCTGTCCTTGAAAAGATCCGTTTTTCAGAAGCTACCAAATACTCTTTAGTCCTTTGTGAAAATATGAGCCTTTAAAAATAGCTCAACTGGTCACCCAGAAAGAGACCTGCTTGAAATCATCCATTGTTTTTCAAAACCTTGACCTTAATCTCTGACAGGATGCCACCTTCTGCATAACTCAGGCAATCCCACCAGACGTATGTAACTTGAAGCCATGCCTGTGCAGGTCTCTGACGTGTACAAGCTTTTTGTAGCACCTGCGTGGCAGAGCCACGGCGGCTCTGCAAGAGCAAACTGGGTCACCTCCCGCCTTGTGCATCAGCAGCAAAATTGGGAGCTCAGTTCTGGTGGCAGGATCTTTATCAGCGGTGATGAATGGCAGAGGGGATTTTCATCTCTTTGATTAATTTGGCAAGGCTGACAGTTAGAAAGATCACATCTTGACTCCTGCGCCAGGAGGTTTGAGTAAGGGAGTCCTTGGGAGGCGTGGGTGGTAACTTTACTTCTGCAGTCCCCAAACCTCGAGCTCTCGCAGCTCCTGCATGCCCAAGGGTGGGAAGTGGGCACACAGCTAAGCTGGCAGGCTGGCGGAAACCATGCTTGTGCTGTCAGGCTGGGAAGAGAAACACTGATGGATCTGAAGTCACGGCCTTTGTAAAGGAAATATTGAGGCAGGAGCGGCCCATTTTGCTCACAGGAAGAATCTCCATTGCTTCAATGGGATGTTTGGAAAAAGAGAAAGGCAGGATGGATTTGACCTCTCTTTTTCTAGGTATTTACTGGTTTGAGAGATGGAGGTTTGTGGCCCAGGGGCTGCTGCAGCCGTGCCATGGCTGGGGAGGAGGGAGGCAGACTGCAGCAGCTGGAGGGTGCCACGAGCGCCGCAGGTGGCATGAATCTGGCATGAAGTGGAGCAATGGCTGGACAAAGCCTGAGGGTAAGGGTCTTAAGCAAACATATGTGAGCTTTTCTTTTGCTCCTTAACTCCTCTTTGCTGCTGCGGTTCACCCATTCTCCCTGCTTTTTACCAACACCCGCTCCTGAGCATCTCTGTCCTCAGCGACCCAAGTCATGTATATAGGACATTTCCTTGCTTTTCCTTCTACCAAACCCCGTTATTCCTGACTCAGCTCGTTCGTCTCTCACCCTCATGCCCTCCTCTGCAGCCACAATAAGGAGCTGGCTATCTCCTTTTGAGATATCTACCTACAGTCTGGGTCTGAACATTTTTTATTAGGGCAATGCAAATCTAATGTTGCTCCACTGCTCAAGAGAAACTAGTTCCTGCCTCCCCTTAGGGCACTGTGATCTTCTTCCTTGTGCTCCAAGGGCATAATATGTGAATAATATGTGATACTTCAGCTGGGACCATGAACTCAACAGATGAAGGAGCCTCCAGTACTTCCACAAACACAGAATATTTTTCTCCCCTTTATGGCAAAAAAAATCATCTTAACTAGGTTACAAACAGTGTAGCATGATGAGCAAAAGGAAGGAATATGCCGATTTTATCCCAGTCCCATGGGATGCTGTGGGCTTCTTATGGGATTTCAGACATTGAGTGATCTTGCACTTCATTTCTTATTAGACTGAGGAGTCCGAGGCACAAATCCTAAGGAGGGCGGCAGAATCAAACCCAGACCTCTTGCCTATGGCCGGCTGAAGCAATGCTGGTGCTGCTAATTGAATGGGCTTTATGTACGAGTGCAGTTCAGTACATACATCCAGAACATGCTACGTATTGTTTGGTGATATACAAACCGACCGGGACAATTTGCAATGGTGATTTTTCCACTGACAGGTAAATTAATGCTCTCTATTATAGGCATTTAATCAATGCCAGCTCCCTAAGTCTCTAAACAGACCACCAAGATAGAAGATTGATTGATCTGAATGCATCATATATAAAACAGAAATACTTCATAAGAACATAAATGACGTGTTTGTTTCCCAGAGCCACAAAGACAGCCCCATGGTAAGGAGGGGTGTTGACAGCCTCCTGCTGAGACACACTGAAGGGACAAGACTTGGGTTTGTTGTGGGTTTTTTTGTCTTGGGTTTTGGCTGTTTTTTTCCAAGGCAAGAAGACTGAAATGACCTAGAGATGGGGAGAAAGATCCTGCTAGCTCTGCACACGGGCACAGTTATTTGTCTGAAGGGGATCCTGGTGATCTCTGCCTGCCTGTGTGGCTTATGGAGATGCTGCTCCCACACGGTGCTTCATGGCAAAATTAGCAGATCATCACAGAGCTCTGAAAGTCGGCTTTGTAGTTACACAGGTGGCCAAAACTCCAAAGATGCCAATCCCCAATCCATCCCCTTTATTAATATTACTTCTCTTTTTATTTAGAACAATATAATGATTTGCTGCTTGGCTCAGCCGGGAGGGCAAATCTCATTTCCAAGCCATGGTTTGGGCACCCAGGGGCTGTTGGTGGAAAGGATTTGCTGGGGCTATGGGAAGCCAGGGTCTCCCTGAGTGGGTCTGTGCTCTTAACTGGGACAAATGCAAAGGAAAATGTACTAACACAAGTACCCCTGAAAGAGGTATAAACTGGCTTGTTTTATCTCATGTGCGCAATGGGTTAAAGCACACACGGGGTCAGTTTGCATTGCTTACTGACCTTTGCAAAGTCATTAGCTGAAGTACTGGGCACTGATTTGATTTTGAAACGGAGACCCATCTTCCTAGATCAATGGGATAAAATATACCTTTTATCATTATGGCTAAACACACCTCTAGTTGCATAAATAAAAGAGGAACACATAAAGTGATGGTCACTCTGATGGGATCCTGAACATAAACTACCCATGAAAGCCAGTGAGGCCGGGGAGGCTTAGGCACTTAAACCTTAATCATGCTTAAAACGGGATTTAAGTGTCCATGTGCCTCAGAAGTTTATTTCCTTTGGCTTCTCTTGGGTCTATGAGATTGTAATTAGGAAATCAGGCTAACTTCACAGCTGGAAAGATTGTCACTGTATTCCTCCCAACTAGATGGGCCAGAGCCACTCTTGGTTTCTGCTGCTGGAAAGCCACAGACCTCAATAAATAAGACCTGGTGTCTTGAAACTTCATTACTTTACACTCACAGAGTATATTGTGTACGCCACTGAAATTAAGGAGGAAACAGGAGTTTGTGGTAGTGTTTCTGGGGTAGCAGGGAAGTAGTAGCATCCTTTTGATATATTCTGACTTTGTTCCTGCACTGCTCCTGAGTTCAGTCCAGGCATCAGCGCAGGTTTTTATCCTTAGTCCTGAAATCCTCTGCTTTGTGAGCTGGTTTGTCTTCTCAATAAGGCACACGAGGGTATCATTTACAGCCCAGTAAATTCATACCTCGCACATTCGGTGGCACACGGCCTTCGGGCTCCTGGTTAACAACACAAGCGTGACTCGCTGCACTGTAACTCACGCTCTGTCACAGCTCCTGGCTTAATTACGAAGCACTAAAAATGTGAAATAGCAAAAATAATTACTATAATAAACTAACGAAATAAAATATGTTTTGCTGAAATTAAAAAAGTCTCTGTCCGGCCTGAAAGGTCCAAACATTAACCTGTGTGTAGGAACTAATTATGGTCTGAGGTATGTGATGGTGATAATGACTTCTGTTTGACTGCTCCACTTCGAAGATGAGATCTTAGTTGTATGGGGAATATGTCCGTACGTTTGCATAACGCTTCCAACAAATTTATTTGTCACTGTGAAAAACTGAAACGTACCCCCCCAGTTCCACACTGCTGTGGGATATCTGCCCAGTTTACAGTGAGCTAGACCTGGGAAGGAGCAGAGACTACGTGCAAACTCTCTTGCTGTGTGGGTATCACCACTCCAGTACCTTCACGGCTGGTTCATCCTCTTCTGTTGTCTTGTTGAAATGAGACGTGTGATGAGATCTTTGGAGCTGAGCTCTGTGGTGCTGGTGACCATGGGACACTGTATGGGACTGATTCCCCAAGTCACTTGTAGCACACGTCGTCACTGTCCCTGTAAGGCCATAGGAAGAGGTCTGTGCCACCTTGCAGCAAGGACCTTCTCTTGTAGCATCCACACGCAGGTTGTGGGTTGGTCTGTGCTGCCATTGCTATAGCATGAACATGAATGGGAGATATTCAGGTGTGCTTGGGGACAGCAATCATTTCACATCCATACTGACGTGCAATTCCCTTCTATTTTTCAGTTCCCTTTTTAGCTTTTTGAAGGAGACTGCTATGTGAGTTGCTTTGTTCCATGCCCCACCTCACCCATCAAACACTGGAGACCTGACAAAAGGAGGGAGTGAGGAATGTGCCTGTGGATGCAAAGATAACATGGACACCCAGGCACCTGAAACAGGTAACGTTTTAATTCACTTGCATTTTTTTTGGCTTTTGAAATGCTGGCTTTAAGACATCAGCCACATGCATTTGACTTCTAAAATCAGCATTTAGGCTTCTGAAATAGGCACCTTTTTTTCACTGGAGCAACCAAATACGGTTCAGTGTCTCTTTTGCATCAATTTGATGTTTATTAAATGTCATGAGGACGGCAGTTTTCATTGATAGCGCAGTCAGGCAGGGCTAAATTTGCCTTGTTGACTGGAGCTGAGATGTTTGGGGAAACAAAACCATCAGTTGTCAGGGCACTGGCAGTCTCCATCCAAGCGATGTGTCATGAAGAAGCATAAATTGGATCTGTAACACGCAAATTGTATCTTTAAAACCAAACTTAGAAGTGACTGAAGTATCAACCTATTCACTGAAGTGGCATTTGGACCAATATCCCCATGACTTATCAGTGGTGAATCCAAAATCTAAAGCAATGTGGGAACAGGTGGCACCACAGAGCTGTGTCCTTAACTGGCAAAACTGTTGTCCGCTCATCTGACAGACCCACTACAACAGTGCTTGATAATTTTTAACACTGCTTTTCACACAGAATAAATCTTTTTCTTCAGGATTTTTGTGTTTTAAAGGGTTACACATGATTCCAATTGTCAGGCGGCCCAGTTCACCCATCACAGAAGGAACTTCTGCTTCTCCCTCCGTGTTATCTGGCCATGAAATAGCATTTGGGCATAGCAGCTGCTCACTAACCTGTGAAACCAAGAATGAGAATTGTGTTTAATGGGCCTCTTAAGTAATGCATGTACTCAGGATTTCACACGTTTCTGGCGTTACCGGTGATTGCGGGCTGCCATGCAGGTAACTGCGATTTGCAAAAACGCACAATTGTTATTAAGATTGACTCTTGCTATTATCCGTGTTTGTGTGTCATTTACGGTAAGAGCAGGTTTTAAAAGGTAATTAAGGGAAAAAGCTTCACAATTTTGGCCTGCTCTCATTCTTAACCATTGAAGTTAAAATAAATTATAGCCACCAAATGTTATACCCAGGTCTCAGCATAGGGCTGGGCTCATTAGAAAGCGAGTGTTTGACAGCACTAGTGCCCTGGTGAACTCCATCAGTACATCTCTGCTAAACCTCGCCTAGGGGCAGCAGAATGCAGTCTTCTTCACACAGTCCTGTGCCTGGTTTCCACCCCTGCTCACATGCATCCTCCGAGTGCCTGCAACAGTGGGTCTTCATTGCAAAATAAACCCAGCTGTAGGTTTGTGCTAAACGCCACTGTTCCTTACGGGCCAAGTGAACATCAGTTCATTACACAGAGAGCCCAGGAGTGCTGTGGCTCAGTTTCCACCCAGACTAACTGGGATCCAGTGAAGGGAAAGGGTTTTTTTTACTTATTCCACTGTTTTTAGAGCTTTTATGGAGTCTCCACACCAGTTGTGTCCTTCCTGGGTTCACTCTGGCAGAGGTATTCAGACTGGACCCTCTCTGAAGCTGCCAATAAAATTTAACCACGGATTATGAAAAAGACCCCTTGGGGACCAAAAGTGCATCCCTATGTTGTCACCTTGTGGGAGGCAGCCCTGGTGCAGCTGTGTCCAGCTGTCTGTTCTCAGAGGAGGTGCTGAAGGAGATGTCCAGGTGTAGCTGGAAGCATTTACTCAAAGCTGCAGATCGTTCTTTAGGGTCGTATTAGAGACTGGCACTTGCCTTTGCACAGATAACAAGAAATTTCATGTTTAGGATTATCAGATTTTCCAGCCACTCTGCAGAAACAGCTGTCAGCAAATCTGTGGCAGCAGATGTTGGGATGTTACTCAGTGTACTGTGTGCTAATCTGCTGCTCTGCCCTCCCTAATTAGACAGGCATTTTTTGCTATCACAGGAGGAAGCTTGGACATATATTGGTATAAGAACGTGCAGCAAAGTAGTCTGGGTCCTTCCAGAGTAAGGAATCCTAGGCAGGTGCTCACTTTTCCAGCCAATTGACCTTATTTAAAGAGTCCTGTCAAGACAATAATCTCTTGCTTTGCTTTCCAACTATGCCATGGACATTGTCAGGATGGATTGCCTCAAAAGAGCAGGAAAGAAACCTGTGGGGACAGGGACTGTTTGGAGGTGACATCAAAAGCTACACACTGCCTGAGCTGCACTGCACTAATCTCCAGCTGAAGGGCCTGATCCAGTTTGCAGGCAGATTGGTGTAAATTGTGGCACACCTTGCAAATACTGTCTCCTTTGGATGTGAGACATACATTATGCCTTTAGGTTCCACCAATCAATCCACAGGGCTAGGCGTTAATGAAATCCAGGCTCTCATGCTGTCCTTTGACATCCCAGCTGGAGCTTTGGAGACAGCATTTTCTAGCGCTTAGCCACTAAAACTCAAACTCAGAAGCAGCATCTAATGTAGTCCAGTTTCATACGCCTCTTTCTCAGCAGCATTGCTGGTTTTAGCACATCTCCCACCTCAGGCTTTGAAACTTAAAAGGTCTGAAGTCCTCACCTTGAAGAGCTCCTTCCCTTTTCATGATCTGGAAACAGGCAGAACCGATCTTCTTGTGGGAAACTGGCTGGCTGAACTCTTGCTGGTGATCTTTGGGACCATGTCATGAGGTCCCCTTGTTTCTCTGTTAGATGAGTGTAACTCTCAAGGCAATTTGTACATGGACAAATCCAACACATGGTTCCTGCGTGCTTACCTGTAACCTCATCATTGGACGGTCTGAATTTCAAAACGTCATAGAGTTTATACAGTCTGGCAATGATCCTCAGAAATCTCAGATTATTATTTTCTCTGTAATTTTTAAGTAAAATCAAGACTAGCAGAAAGAAAAATGATTATATATTTTTACCCAAATTAATGTTCCTGTATTATGGGAAACCCAACCATTACAGAAATGAGATTACAGATGAGAAATTAGAAGCAAAAATGAGGCTGGTTTCCTGGATTTTCTCCCTCCAATAAAGACATATAGAAAAAGCTGCTTGTCACCTGGCTTGTAACATCTATGTCTTCCTCTGAGCTGGTCATGCAAGGCCCCTGCTACAGTGAATGGGAAGAATGTATTTAAGGCCATGGTTCATCTCATCTATTTCAGAATGAGATGAATGATGCCTTGGAAGTGCTTCTGTGCCTGCAGATAGAGTCAAGGTGACTTGCTCAGATACAGAAGTCACGTTGCTGACTCATCCTTTTGGTCAGATAAATCCTGCCTGTGGTGATGATGTAACAGGGTTTAGAAAAATTCTGTAGAAAAACACAAAACAGAGAAGGAAAGGCTATATTTACGTTGCACAGCATTTTGCACTCGGTTATTTAAAGGCAAATGCATGTTTTTAAAAGCGACCCAGGTCTCTCAACAGAATCATCTGTGTGAGCTGACAGGAAAGGTCTACAAATTTCATAATGTCTGGTGAGGATGCTGTGCAAACTCCTTGTTTGCCTTGATCTGGGACAAACTGCCCCTGGAGAGGAAGAGGAGGAAACAAGACACAATAACTATGGTTTCTGAGAAACTTTGCAAGGAAATGAAACAATAACAGAGCAGAAGATCAACAATTCCAGGTAAACAACATGCCAATATGTTGATTTTGCATGTATGGGAATTTTCATCCTTATATTGTTAAACTCCCATGGCTAATGCTGTGATTAGTGTTCTCCTTCCAAAACAAGTTAAAGCTTAGCTGCAGTGTCTGTGGAAGAGATTGATAAGAATTCCTATGTTATATATGTAAAAAAAATTATTCCCATGGTGTCGTTCTGGATAGAAAGTTCACTTCTTTTCAATTTCTATGTGAAAATATACCAACATGTCTTTTTTGTCTCAGCAACACCTGGGATGAATCTATACCACAGAGCAAGGCTGTTGCTATCCCAAAATGAACTCCTTTGCACATGCTCTTCATGGTTAACTACTGTACTTCTTGCTGACTCTTGCAGTTTTACCCCACGTTCACATTTGCATTGATTCAAACAGCTTTCAACTCCAGTGAAAAAACCTTCTAGTTTCAGCTTCCGTCCCCTTCCTTCCTTGTGATCATTGTGACGGAACTGGTGATTCCCTGCTTGGTTTCTGCCCTGGTAGAATTTAGGTTTAGAAAAATAGTTTTGCTGAGGCCGTAACCAGATGTTGTTCTGCTAAAGCACGACTGCTCACTGTTTATGGTCCTGACAACCTCCTATTTCAGAGACGGTCATTGAGTCACAATCCCATCTCTCTTTAACATAAGCTGTGAGCCTACAACAAATGACCATCACAACTCATAAATGCACAGAGCGCTCATAAAATCACAGCTGGAATTCATAAATTGGCCATGGGTGGTCCCCAAGCTGTTGCAATGTGCTGGTCTGTCTGCCTTCATGGATGCGCTCCCTAACCCTCCCTCTCCCTTGACCAAATGCTGGCCAGAGAGTCCCTTCTTTCAGGATCCACAACGCAGTACTTACACGGAGATTCGTTTTATTTCATTCGGATAAGCTCACTTGCTGCTCTCTCTTGCACAGAATACAAGATTACCCTGAAGAATAAAATAAAGGAATTAATTGACATTTTTGTTAATTACAACTTTTAATTAATATTCACCAGGGTGACAAGTGTTCTGGAATGCAAAACAGGAGTAATTCCTGAGGAAAAAAGGGAAAGGCCCTGCAGTTTGTGTTCAGGTTAAATGAAGACCTTGTAGCTGAATATATGATTATATCAGGTATCCGCTGACTCCGTTCAATGCCTGAAACTTTTGCTCATTTTGAAACAGCATGGACAGTTCTTTGTTAACAACACGAGGGGCTGTGAGCAGGGCTCAGAGGCAGAGTACACTGGCCGAATAGGAAGCATGGTCCAGAACCGAAATAACTCAATGTCTAAAAACCTTGGTTGAGCTCAGGCATTGTACCAGAGAGAGAGAGGCAGCGAACACATCAAGGGATGGACATGACAGGTGCCATCTCCTTCTCCTGCTGTTTGCAGCCCACCTTCTCCCATGCACTGAAGGAACCCACGTAGGTGGACACAGGAGACCTGCAGCCTGTTGATGGCTCTGCAGGAGCTGAAGGACTCCCCGCAGCCATCCACCACCCAGTCTTGCTATGAAATACTGAGCAAGGCTGTCATGAAGTGTTGCATGGATGCGCTGTATTTTATTTGCATACTGGGGATCCCTTGCTTGAATTGCTATAAAAACTGTCCTGTAATTTTCTGCCAGGCATGAACTACAGCTCTTTGACGTGCCTATGAAAGATGGGCTCCTTTTACTCACTGGTGGTAAGGTGGGGGAAGGGGAAATTCTCCCTGTATATCATTTAGTATTCACTTTATAATGTAGTTTATATGTTAGTAATACTCCACTTGTTGCAAGGAATAGTTGGTGCTTACAGGCTGTGATCCTGAAGGACGGGGCAGGGCTGTACTACAGGTGGGATCGGGTATTTGGTGAAAGAAAGAAACCATTGTTTTTTTTCTGAGCTTAAACAACTGTAGATGTTTGTGGAAAGAGATGAACTAAGAGCAGTGGAGAGTTCCCTGTCCTGCCTTTCCAGCATGAATACCTGTATCTTCTGCACAGATAACTACTAAAATGGAGTAGTGCCAAAAATTGTCTTACTGACAAGAAATAGTTCTTAGCTCATTTGACTTTGCAGTAGATTTGAAAGTATGAGGGTGGAAGAGATTTTGTATGCCGTGTTCATCCTCTGAAACATAGACATTTCCCTTCTCCAGTGGAAGGCATGATCACACAACACGGTCAAGCTGAGCCAGTGATTGATTTTCACTGAAAAAAAGAGCTCTCCCTTCTTCCCCTCTCTTCCTTTCCTTCTCACCTCACCTGCACTCCAAAAGCAGCCCTGTCCTGACCCTTGCATGAACCGACTCAACTTTTTTTGCTGGGTTAGTTTTCTGCCAGGTTAGTGAGTTCAATCAATTCAGCAAGGACCAGGAAAACCACCCCAGTCACACAGACAGACGCAGAAACACAGCTGGGAGCAGGGAAAAAAGCAAACAGGGAGGCTGGAGGGACAAGGACTGCCCTCCCTCACCAGCAGTGACCATTAGACTGGCTCAGCTATGTCATCCACAGGTCTTGGAGAATGTTTCGCTTCTCAGATAACTTTCTGATAGCACAGCAGTTGGGATACTCCTTTACCAGTTCAGAGAAAGTGTTACCAACTTGGGTAGTTTTTTTATCTGTTGGGGTACCACGCAAAAGTTAGACTGTGATCCTATAATCCTTTCTCAGGCAAAACTCCTCTGGGCTGCAAATGAGCTGGTGCAACACCAGAGCAGTCCATGGCAGAGGCTGAACCTGCTCCTTTGGAGACTGTAGTTTGGTTATGCTCTTTTATTGATGGTGGTGATAGTTTCCAAGCTGCCTTAGATGTCAGCCCATCACTTGTCCTAATCCTTCGGTGACCTCCAGGTGGTAAGAACCTTTTTTGACAAGAGTTAGGTCTACACTTATGTGCTTTGGACATGATTTGAAGGAAGATGGGGACCCTTCTTGGGCCTGTCTGCTGATATTAGTTGTGTGATGTTACCAGAGAGGAGGAGGAATAGATGGAGTTGGACTTATTTGTCCACCTGGCAGCTAAGCTGTAGGTTATGCTGAGGCACAGAAGACTTGTTGACTCCTACACCAGGAGGAAAAGATGAAACTGAAATCAATCAGGAGCTGAACAGGGAAAACAGTCTCCAGACCTGGTCTTGTGGCCACACCAGCACTCCAGAAGTCAAGAAAGCCAACTGACTTCAGGATGAAAATACAGACCCTTCTGTGTGTGAGCTACGCAGAATCAGACCCTAAATAGTAAAGGAATTTACTGCAATCCCATCTTTGCCAATTAAGTGTCTTCTGCTTCTAAATCGAAGGAAGCTTCAATGTTAATTTTAAAATATTGCTGGCATTTATCACAGTAATTACTTTAGCCATGTAAAACTCCAGACGCCATAAATAGTGTTGATACTATAGATTAAATGCTCCCAAGGTACGTATTACTGATGCTACAAAACACACATGCAGACAAGGATATTCTTTTCCAAGCACAGCGTTTGTTGGGCTCATGCAAAACCGTTTGAGCACACAGTTGCCTCATCACATTTCTGAAAATGACTGATGTTCCTTGTCAAAAGCCATCCATCTTTATCAGTGACCATATTTTGGAGGAGCGAAAGAAGTATACCTGGGCAAACGTATTCACGAGCTGTAATATGAAAACATGCTTCATATTGCAATTATGTTTTTCAATTAGTAACTTTTAAAGGTGGGAAAGGTTTATCTTAGGAACTTTGAATGTCCATGGTCTTCAGTTTCCAAATTCTCTGTCTCTGAAAATAAGATCTCTTTGATCTCTTAAAGATATTGTTGGTATACAACCCATAAATTAATCATTCTGAGTTATGAATCAGCTTGAAAAATGTTCATCTTAATCTACCACTGTGGACCTCTGCACCCAAAAGCAATGAAAGGTGTCTGTGTAAGTAGGAAAAAACAGACTCTTTATCAGACACCCTTCCCTAGTACCAACAAGCTTATGCAAACAGGTATGGAAAGGTGGGTAGGGCAAGCATTTAGCGACAACAGAAATAAGCTAGAAACTGATAAGATAGCAAACTGTGAGGTACTTGAAACCAGAAATTACATATTGGTCAAATTTACACATGTAAAGTGTGACCATTAATGTAATCAGCTGATGTCAATATCATCTATACTACTATTGATTATAGGCACGCCTAACTGGGAAATATACGCTGCACGTCTGTGAACATTACTAAAGGGCACTGTTGCCAAAGAAGGTAAAGAGATTTCTCTTCAGACTTGGCTCTGGGTGCTCCCTGCGGACAGCCTGCCCCATCACCGGGCCGATGGTGCTGGGGAAAGGCTCCCTGGGCTTACGCTTTCTGCAGGTTTGCCTGTTTACAGGAGGAGGCTGTATGGAGCCTGCATACAGCAGGAGGTGGCTGCACCGCTGGAAGCAGCAATATACGTATATAGTGATGTGTATTGCGTAAAATACACATTTATCACTCCATTGCTCTTTATTAATAGGAGGGAAGATACTAAAAAATAACTCAACCCCAAGACACAGAATGGAGATAAAGCTGTTTTATAGCATCTGAAAGCATGTGGAAAAATTGTTGCATAGCTGGAACTTATTTGGCACTAGGGAAACTATTTGTTGAGCTGCCAGTAAAACTGTAGAAGAGGAAATACTTATAAGAAGACATCCAAATAAACACTGAGCTTCCTTCCCATGAAAATCAAGGTCAAATAGACCACTTGAAATTATTAGGAACACGTGAAAAATGAGCCCATATTGTCACTGGGAATGACTCGGACAACGGTTGGAAATACAATGTGTTTGTAAGGACCCAATAGCTTCCTACCACCTGGGGAACTGCTCAGAATTTATTTCTCGAGCATACCGACTGGCATAGCTTGGGCAGAGGGCCCAAAATTCAGCTTGTGTGGCCTGAAGGGTGAGCTCTGTCTGTAATACCATCGCTCTTGCTCATGTTTAACCCAAGGGGAGATTTCATTGCCCGTTAACTTCCATCCAGGAGACCTGGCCGCATGCTCTGGCACAAGCTTGGTCAGCTTCTGCGACGCAGTGCTTCGAAAAGCTGCACGGCTAGTCTGACTTCTTAACAGGATACATATTTTGCTGTGCAAAACTGCATCCAGTTTGCTTCCATATGGAAGCATTGGCTTAAACTTAATATTTTGTGTCCTGTGGCCACAGTGGCATTGTCCTAAAGATATGTACAAGTATTGTTGCTTATAATCTTTAGACAGAGAATATTCAGTGGCAGTAAGAAGTCACAGGCAGCCAGCACACTAGGAAGTTTATTGTTGTAGGCTTTTTTTTTATT
This sequence comes from Phoenicopterus ruber ruber, assembly GCA_009819775.1. NCBI lineage: Eukaryota > Metazoa > Chordata > Aves > Phoenicopteriformes > Phoenicopteridae > Phoenicopterus > Phoenicopterus ruber. Next base: position 10,971,535 of record CM020219.1, read on the forward strand.
TTCACTGAAGCTACACTGGCTTTTTCCAGATGACAAACTGACTTCAGAAACAGAAATAAAACTGTATATTTTTACATTATTTAAAACCTTCTTTTACTTTATATTGCATTTCCCACGAGAGAAAAAAGGGATTTTTTTTGTTTGTTTGTTTCCAAAGTGAAATATATCAATATCCATTTTGCTCTGTTTCTGTTCACTGTAACTAAGAGTCTTCTGTGATCATCTTTTGCAGCCAGTAGGTTGCTGATTGTTTAAGAACTTGTGGTCATTATGGAAGACAAATGACAGTCCTTGGAGCCCATGGCTGAAGCACACATTAGTCACTAGTAAATGATGTATAAAAAATATTCAGCTTGCAAAAAGATAATGGTGGTTCCTATTTGAAAATGCAGAAAAATGCACATATCTGGAGCACAAAAGTGTCTCATCAATATCTCTGTGGGTAGAAAACTAACCTGTCAAGAAGAAAATGTTGAAGAGATGGAGATATTTATGCACTCACAGCACTGATCATAATGATGTAAAGGACTATTAAAGCAAACTTAAAATATTAGATACTGCAAGTATACCACTTAATTGTTTTTTCCATGGGACCTAGGAATGCTCTAAAAAAATTCAATAAGGAATTGTTCATTCAACATCTTTGACCTCCAGTGATCCTGCCTTTCCCCATTTCACTGTTATCCATAAATTTAATAGTCATTCCTGGTTTGACTTTTTACTAATGGCAACGTCTTTCGCCCCCTCCAGTGCTGGAGCTGAGGACTGGGACTCACAGGGAGGGAAGCCCAGAGGACAGAAGTGTGTCTTGGTGACTCTGGCATTGCCAGGGCTGTAGCAGCATCATCCCAGATGATGACTCCTAGATGAGACATCACCCCTGCATTACACAGAAAATCTTGCCCTCCCAGAAGAGGGCAATTCTGCTGTTTCCTTGGTGTGGAAATCGGGTGCAATTATCTTGTTTCAGGACTCCAACCTCCAGGCTTTGGTTAGCACCAGACTTCGCTGAGTGAGCCACATCACAGGACCAGGCTGTTGGTGTGCGACGGTTGAAGACCTGTGGTGGAGAAGGCAGCTGCCTGCCAAGAGAGGGGCATCTCTTTCTAGCCAGCGGCTTAGGTCCTTATGGACCTCTTCTCCCTTGCCGTTCATTCCTGACTCCCTTAGCCTACCTAATGAAGGACCTTTTCTGTATGGATTGCCAGCAGGGCTGAACTGACTTGCTGCTGCTGCTGCTGGCAGAGCCAGTCCTACTCCCCTTAGCCCCAGGCTTAGTGCTGTGGCCTTGCCTCCTCCCTTGTGCTAGATCTAGTGCTTCTCTCACTCTTCACTGAGCCTATTCGACTCACTCATCTGGAAGAAAACAAATATAAAGATTATATGCACATATATATATATATAAATTAACTGGCTTTTTAACCACTTTAATTTTCTGCCAGTTGTGTGAGATCAGCCTCTGAGGACCGGAGCAAGTGAAGGGAAACAGTAGGAGAATGGAAAGGAGAATGGCGGAAAAGAAGTGATGGGGTGGAGAGAGCAGGACCACCCCTTCCCAAGGCAGTGAATGATAAAGCAGCGCAGCTGTGCCTTTGAACGGTCATTTAAGTATACAGGTACAACACAGGGAAACTTGACACGAAGCTGGGAGAGCCAGCAGGAGGGCAGACAGCAGCTTGCTGTTGCTGTGATGGGCGATTCAGTACCCACCTGGAGGGCTGTTGCTTCGACCTAGAGGTCAAAATCAGTTATTCAGGTTAATTTTAATTTTCTTTTTCATTAGTAACTACAAATTCTGATGGAAAGGAGAAAAGTGTCAGAGAGGGGCACCTGTTGAATGCTACAGATCCTAGAGAAAGCTGCTTGTACTTGTTCCCTACCAATACACAGATGTGATACAAACTCCTTCATGGGAGGCCTTTCTGCACACACGATGCTCTCTGTCACTCTGTGCAGCTGCCAAATGATCTCGTAGATAAATATTCACCTTCAGTTCCTTCCTGGCACTCTGCTTTGAAGGTGTCATGGTTTAACCCCAGCTGGTAACCCAGTACCACACCCAGTGGGGTGGGGAGGAGAATTGGAGAGAAAGGAAAACTTGTGGGTTGAGATAAAAACAGTTCACCAAGACATCAAAGGAAAAGCTAATCATAATTATATTATATATTAATAATGACAATAATAATAATAATAATAAAATACAAGGATAATAGAATATATAAAACGAACGATGCGCAATTTCTCACCACCCAATGACTGATACAGCCCGTCCCGAGCTAGCCCAGAACAGCAAGTTCCAGAGAGAGCGAGCGAGGGACTGAACAGCTGACCAAACAAATGAAAAGGCCTAAACGAATGAAAAGAGGCATCTGGCCCACTGGCCGACCCCCACTTATACTGGGCATGATGTCTATGGTATGGGATTCTCTCTTTGGCCAGTTTGGGTCAACTATTCTGGCTATACCCCTCCCAGGTTTTCGCACCTGCACATTAGCAAAACCTAGGAAAATGCAAAATGTCCTTGATTGCTTAGCAGCAACCAACAACATCAGCGTTATTATCAACATTCTTCACATACTAAATCCAAACCACAGGAGCTGCTGGAATGAAAATTAGCTCCATCCCAGCCGAAACCAGGACAGGAGGGAACGGTATGACACCACCACCCGAAGGGTTATATACTCCTCCTTTTACAGGAAAAGCCTGTAAGATGCAAATGAAAAAATTGGTCTGTAGATCTGGACATCTGTAAATGACACATGTTGGCCAGTCAGATGCTGCCCAGCTGCTCAGAAGAGGACCTGGGGTCTTCAGCTGCTCTCAGCTACGCTTGACCAGTCTGTTGGAGCTGTCCTGTTGTAGCAGAGATAACTTTGGCTCTGAGCGCTTTTCTTCATCCAGCAAAGATGCAAAGGCTCTTAGTGTTTTGAATTTTTGATGTTCAGTCCCTTCTCCAACTTCTATAATCCATGAAAACAGGGAGATATTTTGCAGAAAGGGAAGCCTGGAGAGTTTGCCTGCCTTCTGCTGAACCTTGCCCGCGTGGTCTGTACTGAGGGGAGAGGGAAGGTTAGTTTAACTCCCTCAGCGTAACAGAAAGCTGTTTGGCACTCGTACACCGAAACAACAAATTGAACCTGCCCACCCTCTGACCTGTTCAGCTCTTCTATAATGAAAAGCAGTCAAATTCAGCATGTAGCAACTTTATTACCAGAAAAGAGAGAGAAATCTCTTTAGCAACACTTTATTTACTTCAGAAGTAACCTTGAGTTGTCAGCTGGAGAGGAATATGTTCCCCCTCTGTATCCACTTCACATTTCCCTTGCTTCCGAGGTTCAAATTCAAGGCAGTTTCTGCTGCTGCGGGAGGAACGATAGTGTGTTGCTGAGTGACTGGTTAAGATATTTATAGGTGCACATTTAGAGCCAAAGAGTGCACTGTAGCATTATGTTTTCTAGACACAAAGAACAGTTACATGTTTTCAGCTAAAATGGTTTTTATTTGAAATTAAGACACTCGGCGCCATAAAAAGTACAAAATCAAACTCAGCCGGAGGCAGCCTGCTGAGCATTTTTGATATGAACTCTGCTGCAGGAACGACAAGAGCAAAATTGCTGCTTTTCCAGGAGTACGAGAAGGGACTTTAGGAAGTCAGTCCCCCGCTAGCAAAGGCAGTTACCTCACAGCTGCTTATTAGAGCAGGCTGGGAAAGGGTACTCGCTCTCATTCACAGCGTTTCTGTTCTGAAACTGTGTGTAACCAAAGTCTCTGAAGTTTTCATTGACAATGGGGAAGGTGAGGGAGATTCTGGAAATGAAAAGCTCTTGTTCATATCTCTTCCCTTCTTCTATGTCCTGGCTGGGGGCTTTTACTGCCATGCTACTGGAGAATCTGGGGTGGAAACCAGCTTCGAGGCTGTCTTACTTTGCATGAAAGCTTTTTGTATTTGTGCCCTCCATCCTATGGGGCAAGGAAGAGACATACAAACAAAAGGCAAATAGAGGAACAGTTAAATAGACTGGAACTCTTTTTAGCATGGAAAACAGATGACTGATTGACATCTACCTACCTGGATTACCTTATATAAAACAAACAAACAAACAAAACCCCCAGATGTGTCAATTGGGAGATATTTTTAATTGAATAAATCATTGTGGTTTGAGTGATGTGGTCTCTTCCACAAGCAGTTGACTACAGAGATTAAAAAATTTACTCAACATAAAGCTCAGCCAACAGAAATCATTGCTGAAATTGTTTTAAATGTTCCGTATGCGGGGGTGAAGTGCAGCTATGTACTGTTATAAAATAAAATAAACACACAGACAGGCAGGATGCTAAGAGAAAGAGAAGTCCAGTAAGCTTTTAAAGTTTCTGTCTATGGCCAATATGATTTTATGAGGCAAATTATCTATTGCACATCTCTACAAGCTGGCCCTTAGCCATTGCGAGTTCCGCTTTCTTCCCCTTTAAGGAAGAGGAAAAAGTGCCCTCTGAAAAGTTTGGTTGAGGAGATAGCACCCGGGATGCTGGAAGACGGTCCTGTGGTGGAGTTGATTTGATGGCCAAGGAAGCACTCTGGGAAGAGATGCTCCACTGAGGTTTCTGGCCCTTGCCAGTCACAGAGAACCTCTCCTGGAGGTGCTTGGAAGAGAAGAACAAACTCTCCTCTAAAGGAGCAATATGGGACCCTGCCCAAACTTCACTAAATACACTGGGGAAAAGACGAGGTTTATGAGCTTAGGCAAACGGTTGAACCTCTGATGACTGCCTGGAGATTAAATTTAAAAGGTTACAAGAGAGACAGTGGCTTTTGGAAAATTATGTCCTGCAAAATGTCAGAAGTTGAGGCTAATTAAAGCTACACCTTCCTTTGGAAATGAGTCATTTATACGTTTACTCTAGGACTAAAACCAAGGGTAACTTTGCCTTTTGGTGGATGTTTGCAAACAGTGATGAATAGGTTATATATTTGCTTTAAAACATCTCCAGGATTACAGTTTAGAAATGGAAATGGAGAAAAGAGGCAGACTTTACTGGAATAAATAAAACCCTGCAGTCTAATTTGTCATTTGAATAAATTATATTAATTACACAATGTCTTGGAATTTTGCATACTGGGTTTTGACAGGGTTGGCCTCCAAATTATATCCTACACTGGAGAAGTTATCACTAGATTGAAGACTCTGAGTCGCATCAGCAAAGCAGCACTCCTCGCAACCCATTTTTGTTAATAACTTCTGTTGCAAAGTCAAACAAAGCAATGCAACTGCAGCCTGGCAGGGGAAAGAAAGGCAATGCAAACACTCTGCAGCGCTCATGCTATCCATTAAGCACAAACCTGATCAGGGAGACAAGAGGTTTTTACCACACCGGATAATTCTTCTCCCAGTGGTCAGGAATTAACACAACAGCAACGAAATGCAGGGTGTTTTCTTTTCATTCACTCACACAGCTTCTCACTCCACGCTCTCAGCTTTCAGGAATCCCATTCCTCCCTGTTTAATTATCCCCCGGCACTGAGCACTGGCTCTCCTGTGGAGTAGGTAATCCCACCACTGTCTGGGCATCTAACACCTCCCTTGCAGTGCCTGGGTCACTACGGGACTGCTTCTTTATAACTAGTTCCTGCTCTTGATTTCTTTTTTTTTTTTGAAATATTGATAACCGGAAAGCCTGCACCACTTTAACAAAGCAAGAAAGAACGTGAGGCTGCTTCATTTTGAAGTTGCTCTTCCGGCGCGCTGGAGGGAGCAGATGGCAATTCATGCGAGGGAGAGCGAGGTAGCCCTCAGAAAGCAAAGACAGAGTGAATTAGGGAATCCTAATTGTGAAGCACCATCAAATATCCTCTGGAGTGGTCCCGTTTTATGCTCCCCCATCTCTGAGACCTCCATACTGGAGGTTTGCAGCAGCGGGGTGATGATGCTGAGGAGCTGGCATATGCTGGGAGACTGACAGCCAGCTCTGCGAGCGGAGCTGGCAGCATCCCCCCTGCTCCCGGGGGATGGGAGCAGAGGCCTTGTCGTGGGATAATAAAATATGCATGTGTTTGGGAAACATGTATTTCCCTCACACTTGGGCACTGTTCTCAGCAACTGCGGTGCAAATCCCAAATAGCTCCTTTGACATCGGGGTCTGTGTCTGTGTCTGTGTGTGTGAGACTCTGGTTTTACACCAGTGTGAGAGGTATTAGGGAATCTGACGCCTTCTACCAAAACTATTTGGAAGCTGTTGGCTCAGGAGGAGACTGGCATTAGCAGGCTCTAGGGATTGCTATTTATACATATATTTTAAACTGCAGCTGCACTCAGAAAATCTGCTTTAAAAATAGCAATATGCCTTTGTATTCCCCTGGTTGCCATATGAGATGCCGTGTGTTCCCAAGGATATGTTTGGGTATTTTCCTCCTTAACTGCCAGCACTAGAAATTCAATCTCAGGTCTGAGAGCAAACAACATCCTTGTCTTCTCACATATCATCACCAGTAATAAAAACCTGAGGATCAAAGTGTGCCCTTGGTGACACCTCTACAACCACTTTATCTGCAAGTGATCAGCCCTTGGCAGGAATCCTGCCAGCACTTCTCTCCTGGGTGCCTGAGAAAGGGCTGGACCCAGATTGCTCTCTGTGTTGTGTCTTCCTCGACAGCAAAAGAAAAACAAGAGTAAACCAATTCCTTTTAAAGAGGAATGGATGGGGATGTGATTACATGTAGTGTTACCTCACTGTTACTTGATGTAATATTGCATCAATGTCATTAACCTGTTGAGAAGGTGCTGATTTTATTTTTGTGGACAAGTTGTGCACTTCAGTGCAGCTAGACTGGTAAATATCAAACTCTGATGTTGCTATTACTGTCCCTGACAAGTCTTTTTTAGGTGTGGGGAGTAGGGGAAACTAACTCTGAAGCCTCTAAGCCATGGCTTTCAACCCAAGGGCTTTCCTGGCCCAAAGAGGACATACTCATGCAGAAAACAGGCTATTGCTGACCCTGATTATACAGAGCGCTTAAGCAGCTGACGAGCGTTTGACACATGACATGCTGAAATTTAAGCATTCGTTGAAACAGGTCCTAGGGGCAGGCCGGGCTGCGGTGGCCACGCCGGGGGCTGCAGGCGGGCGCGCGGTGCCCTGCAGCTCGGGTGTGCGCCTGGGGAGCCGCGCGTCCCCTCGGAGGGACCCACACGCTGGGCCGGCTGCGCGGCACAGCCCTCCTCCTGCTGGCACCAAAGCTGCGCCCAGCCGTGGATGTAGATTTAATCTTGTCGGGAGCTAACGGACTGAGGAATTTGACACACCTTTTCCCTCTCCGTAGATGGAAGCCATATGGCTCCCGACTCTCGCAATGTTCCTTGATCTGAAGATGAATGAGCATTAACATATGTTCTCTGGAGTAATTAAAAATGTGATCATAAACATAGCCTGACTCACTGAAGGTAGAATGTGTTACCGGGGGACCCACCTCCAGCAGCAGGGCAGGATCTTTGGAGAAAATTAAGGAAATAGGAATTGGAAAACTCTTTGGGGGTTGCCAAGCCCATTCCAAGTGTGAGTTAAACTGCAGCATTCTAGCTCCTTTTTTCATATGCATGTGAGATATAGGTTTGATGAGATGTAGGGAATTCTGCTTACACTTTGTCACTACGAAGCACCTGTTCAGATTGGTTTTGCTGGAGGCAGCTACCAAAAATTGAAGCGAAGCCAGTGCTAAAGAGGCAAGCGTCTATCTGTGGTCCCAAACGCAGATGAAAGTGCAGCAGTTTGTGTTCAGTATCGGAAAGGAGGGCACCAGGAAGAAGGAAGGAGAACTGTTTTGCGTAAACCACATTAGCTTAAAGTTCCCTCAAGAAAGTTTGAATTAAAATATTTCAGGGTGTTTGAATTAAGACATTTTATGGTGTGGACAGAAGCGGCTGCTGCAGCTCAGCTGGTGTGAGGTAACTCACTGAGCCAGGGGAACTCAGTTATGTACCCGAGCCCTAAGAAATTCCTATTGTTGAGCTAGAGCTGAATCTGAGGGATGTTCAAGAATTTCCCTGGGAACTACCTGAGGACTGGATAGCCCTGGCGATAGACAAGCAATCCCTAAGGCTGGGGGAAGAGGTTTTATGCTTCTCTTATAAGAGCTGTATTTCATGGACTCCCTTTACCAGCAATATAGAAAAAGATACAGTATTTCCTTAGGGAAGTTCAAGTATCCCATCCTGGAAAGCTGTGAAAGAGGAAGAAGGTTGCTGTTTCCCATCTCTCCTGAGAGAAAGAAGGGATTGGGTGTGAAAGCACTCACAGAGGGAGAGCTTTTCAAAACGAGAAACCTTCAGAGATGCTCCAAAGTGTAAAGCTGTGAGAGCTCCCAACAGCGCAATCTGCTGCGGTGGACTGGTGTAACTTGCTTGTTGTGTGCCTTCCTCTTCAAGCAGGTGCTTATCTTCATATCTGCTGAGGGCACCTTGCTGATTGTTAAGATCTCCTTTCCCCTGGGATTAGAAATAGGTGTACTCTGCACCTGGGGTCATTGCACAGCCGTGCCCCCATGCTCTGCTGCACCCCACGTGCCTTTATTGTGTCCCCCGCGCCAAGCCTGGAGCCCCATCGCCTGCACTTGGGTTGTGCCTGACACATCCTCTCTGTTTCGAAGAGCTCTCCTCAAATTAAAAGCAGACTGAAGGCCGACTTTGGGGTTTTGCACTGTTGTTTTCTGTTTCTTTTTTCCTCCTGTCCTGTGAGACAGGGTTTCGTGACGTGCTGCTGCTTTGCCCTGCCCTTGGCCCAGACAGGTGGCTCTCACTGAAAGCCCATGGCTGGGAGAGCGGCTGCCCGAGGGCCGGCTGGGCTGCGGTGAGCCCTGTGGCCGCGAGATGCAGCACGACCCGTCAGTGCTACAAAAGGAGGAAGGATTTGACATTCTATCCTGTGGACGTGAGTGATGTGGCTGCTCCCGGAGCCAGGAATAGCAGTGGAGCTAGAAAGGGGAACTCAGGCCACCGGACAGGGCCCGGGGAAGGCAGCTCGCCCGCTTCCGGAGAGCAACAAAAGCTGATTCCTACCGTTTGTGAGAGTCCTGGCCAGCTCTCCCGGGCATATTTGTTCCCTTCCTCCAGCAGTATTTATTTTAAAATTGCATTGTGTCTGGCTCCTCAGTGCTATGGTGGTGTGTCCCATCCGTTCAACCTGAAAAGAAGTAAAACCAACCCCTTCCACTGAATTTTTGCCTTCTGTTTTTTGGGAGCAAGTTGCCAGCAGCCTTGAGATCTTGAAGGTCTGGTAGCCAATAAAAAACACCATAAAAAGAAAAAAACCCTGTAGTTTATATCAGAGAATAAATTTTAGGAAACTAAGCTATGAAAGGCTAATCTGAACACCACTGAAGTTGGTGGGAAAACTAATAATATCAAGTGTGGAAGGATTTCACCTCAGGAAATACGATATTGATAAGTGTACAGGGAATTTTCAAGGTTTTAAGATGAAAATTTCCAGTTGATGTTCATGAATATTACCAAACAGATACTCTTTAAGTGATTAAAGGCTCTTCTTGCTTATGACTGGGAAATTCTAGGCAAGGTGTATTGACTTCTCTGAATTAATGACACATTAATGGGGAAAAAAAAGAAAGGAACAAACTCTTAAAAGTAGGTTAACATCAGTAAAAAAAAACCCCAAAGTCCAAACATATCCATTTGAATTCAATATTTGGTCTGTTGCTTTAAGTTATTTTCTGTATATTTTGGAGAGCGGGGGGGGGGTTAAAATGGCTTTTCTAGAGAATTTCCCAACATATCGTAGGTCAAAAGGCAAACAGAATAAAAGGCAAATTTGATATAAATCATTTATTGCAAATACTTTGCTTAGTGAATGATGAACCAGAATAACAGAACAGATTTAGATCTTCTGCCCCTCTAGGTCATGATATATTACTGTCTGCAGGTCCTTTCCCATTCTTCACCCATTCACGTCTCCATAAAATGTCTCGAAAAGCAAGTGAGTAATCGCCCAAGCCCTGATGTCCAGGCACTGTCAAATAGATGGAGAAAAAAATGCGACAAATGTAAATGTAAACTCCATGCTGCTATGTAGTAGTAGGGCATAATTTGCATAAATATTGTTTGCAAAGAGCAATTAGCACTTCATTTACATTCAGCGAAGCAGCAATTTGCACATTTTCAGGAAACAATTTCTTTACCCATATGTGCAAATTTTGTGCACTGCAATTGACACGCTAATAAAAAGATGTTAATAGACCAATTTTTTTTTACTTTATATCACAGTGTACTGAAATATTGATTCACTCTCCTGAAATATTGATTTGGTGGGCTATTTGTAAAACTAGAAAAATGCAGACTTGAATTTTTAAAACTTGCTTTTTCAAAAAAAAATCAGAATTAATTTCAGATGTCTGCAGTCTTCATGCTCTTTAAGTGGTATTTTAATGGGCATTTTTGTCAGAGAAATATAATAAACATTATTAAAAAACATTAGCAAATTCAATCTCCTAATCTGCAATAACAATGAGTATATTTGCATATCGCAGTATAAAAATAATACAGTCCATTTTCTAGTGTCAATATAGCACTCAATTCTCCATTAAATGCTAATAAAAATACGTCCCATTTATATAGCATTTTTTTCAGAATCCAGAAACTTCCTAATTAAGAGACAAATTTTATATTTATTGGGGATACAGAGCATTTCCTTAAACAACAAGCATTTACATGGGAGCTGGTCAGGGAAAGAATAGCCCCATGTCAACCAGCTGTTGTCAATGGACATTTCTGGCCTTTGCAGCAGAAGAAATTGATGTTAAGTGAATTTTTTAGACCTCCTACAGCACGGTCACTAATGATTGTTTTGTTTGTTGTGTTTCCTTCAATATTTTGTCATATCTACCATGATGTGTGCATTCGGGGAGGGGTAGGGATCGGAGATCCCACAGAAGTTGGGTTGCACTGTGGTTGGTGGCTATTGAAGGAGTGGAGAGAAATCTTTTGGGCAAGATGATTGATTTTTGGAGTGTGGCATTTCTCCATTCTCAATCTGAGTTTCCTAGAAGGAGTTATTTTGGAGATTGTTAAGTTGCCCGTTCTGAAGAGGGGTAGGCATTAGGATGTAGCAGCAGAGAAGGATGCAGACTGACACGAATTCTCCTGCCAAGCAGGCTGGACACAGCCCACCTCTGCTCTGCAAGCCGTGTAACAACGTGTCCTGGCTAGTAGGCCCTGCACTTCCTAGCAGGAGACTCTCAAATTAGCATATTAGCTAAATTTGTCCTACCTATGGCAAGCTCAGGGTATAGACAGAGTCAAATGGGTCTGTCTGATAGTGTCTGTGTAGAGACAGTGTTAGTGGGACGTCCAGACATCACAAGGCACCTCTGAAAATCTTGCTCATACTGTGCATTTTAGTAAAAGACATTATTTGTCAGTTGTTGATCAATCATAAGGAAAATGAATACCAAATATGACAAGAAACAGCACCCCCCCCACCAAATCCCATTTTTACATGGTTATTAAAGTAATTGTTACAATAATGAGCTTGTATTCCCCGTCTTTTCATCTCTGCCACAAGATAAGATATCACTATGGTTGCACCCAGGAGTGTGACATTCAGGTCTATTTTGATGTCTCATTATTACTGTTGTTGTCTTTTTACTTTGCAAATCACAGATCTGTACTTCATCTGCTATGCCAAGTATTCAAAGCTCTGCTTTGATCAATGTAAAATGCGTGTGTCCCTGACACAAGGTGGGACCTCTGTTTGAACCTACAACGTAGTTAATTTTGAGCTCACATGTCAATCTCTGATTTGCTAATCATTATTTTACTCTATTTTTATTTACCTTTTTTTATTCTTTTTTTTTTTGATAGCATCCTACAGAACCTTTGAGGCCCTTGGCAATAATTCTGCATAATACAGTTACATCTCAGCTACGCAGTAACTTCTGGGGACCTCAGGACTGACCCCAGCAGTGGGTGTTATCCTCCCTGTACAGACCTTTAAACACAAAGCCCACCACATCGTTTTATAACCGATCCCTGTACGTTACAAACAAACAACACCCTAATGAGAAGGGGAATAAATAGTTGAACCTTTAATGTTTCTAAAGCCTCAGAGGGACTGCATTTTGCGAACACCTCATAACATTCCAAGAGAGGCTAATTATAAGACAGCAATGATGACAGGAGACATTTGGGAGTCCTCTGACCTTCAGAAAGCCCATGGGTTTATTGTTTTCAAAACCAAGTAGATCTATCCAATTTTCTGTTGATTACCGATAACTAGATCCAGGGACAGCAACTGATGCGTACCCAGCACCCGTGCGGGGGGTACGCTGGCGCCAGGCAGTGTGTGTCAGCTGGCAGGCACTTCTGGCTTGGACTGAAGTATGGAAATGGAGCTGTGCAAAACCACCTGGTTTATGCGGTTTTATCTGCACCGAGCCAGGAATATGATGATCTGGGGCTCTTTTTTTTTTTTTGATTTAGTTCCACTTCTTTCTCGGTAGCCTCGAGGGACGATGTACCAGGTCAGACCTCCTGCTGGCTGTAATTAGGTTAGTACCAGCGCCTTCAGCTGAGGAGCTGAGCTGAGGAACATTTCTCTCTATCTCACATACGAGCAATGTGACTCATGAGGCCACAATACACTCCGGAGCTATTTGAGGGCCATAGTCACCTCATTTCCCTCTAAGTCTTTGTGTCTTGTGTTTTATTGAGGCTGGCTCTCAGCTTTCACAGCTACCTGCCCAATGTGCATTTTGGTGGTGGGACTTTATTCAGGTTGACAGAGCATGTCTTTAGGATGCTGAGCGTGGGCTGTGACGTGATTGTGTGGTGGAGAAGCCACGAGACCCTTGTACTTCACCCTTAATCTATGGCTCCAGAATCAGTATAAGTCCACTTCTCCCCATTACAGCTGCATTGTCCCATCCACAAGCAGCAGCAAAGCCCCGTCTTAATGTTTTGGGTTCTTTTTTGCTCACTTCCTCATTGGAGGTAAACAGTCACCGTGAAGTTCCTCCTGTCTCCAGGAATTAAGGATGTGCCTCTCTGTCCTGATTTATTCACTTTTGAGACAGAGTTTAATTTCGCAAACCGGCTCTCTCCTCAGCCTTTGCATTCATTTTTGGCGGCAGCAGTTGCCTGCGGCATGAGCATTGAAGACTAGCTCAGTGTTAATAGTTGTCAGGGAAAATGAAGAGGCTATTTCTCACATCAGACTTTCACCCTGCATGACAAATGCTAGTTTGAGCAGATTAAAAATCAATGCACGGTACAATATGCCGCACGTAAAGCAACTACATGCTATTAATTGGCCTGCTACCCATTAGCTGCTCTTAGTATGTTTGTCTATGTGAGTGGAACAGAGAAGCTGAAGACAGGTGAGCCAGAACCTCCTTTGGTATAAAGTAGAGCAGCAGCATTGGAATCAATTGTGATATGCTAATTTGTAGCACCCAGTTACTTGGACGAGGGTTTGAAATGCTTATTTTCCTAAAATGTGATTCAACTAGCATTTAATTAGAATGAACAGCAGAGACAATCTGTGATACATCTCCCCTTGCAACCTACAACCTTTTTAATCACAATGACAACACATTTAAAAGCATGATGTACTTTACAGAGGGATTTTTTTTTTTTGCTTCTTTTCAGTTGTCTTTGTGGTGGATCATCGATTACTGACCTTGAGAATTTCCCAGGGAAATGACTCGATCTTAAGATACAAATTAGTTAGTGGCTGCACATAAAAATGGTTTTACAAAGAAAATGGAAAAAAAAAAAAGCAAAGCTTGAAGTTCTTTTTCAAAGCCATATTAGGGCTGGGAAATGTTTGAGTGATCTTCAGGAAAAACACGTGAGCATGATTTTCAGAAGGCTCAGCGTCGGAGCAGCAGCGCTGCGAGTGCTGGGCACCCCCCACACCAGGCTCTGGGCACCAGACTCACTTCTGCAAAGTGCCAATCACCAGCAAAGGCAGTTTTGTCCTGAGGATAAAGCAGTTCAGAGCTCTTCCCCAAAACTGCTGCTAGATTTCTGCATGTCGTAAGAATTACCCATGTTAAACACACCTTCCTGCAAGAGGCAGAAACGGAGAAGGGGATGTGGGCAACACGAGGGACTTTGCTGCTGTGTGGCTGGCGAGGCCACAGCCTCTTCCCCCTAGTAACAGGCGACAGAACAAGAGGAAATGGCCTCAAGTTGTGCCAGGGGAGGTTTAGATTGGACATTCGTAAAAATTTCTTCACCGAAAGGGTTGTCGGGCATTGGAACAGGCTGCCCAGGGAGGTGGTGGAGTCCCCATCTCTGGGGGTATTCAAAAGACGTTTAGATGAGGCCCTAAGGGATATGATTTAGTGGGGGACTTGGTAGTGATAGGTTAATGGTTGGACCCGATGATCTCGGAGGTCTCTTCCAACCAGAACAATTCTATGATTCTATGATTCTATGATTCTTGCCCGCCGGTTCTGCTCGGTGCCTCTCATGCTACAGAGCAGGCAGGGGCATTACAAAGGGGCACAGGATAGCCATTTTATCCAGGGAAACAGTGCCTCCTCGTAACTGTCTGGGTAGAAAAAGGCAGTTGAAATAGAACAGAATACTGCGACAGACTTTGTTATACGCATGCAAAGGGCTTTTGGCTGCTTAATGTCTGTAACTACAGAAAGCACAAGCTCTGAAGTGCAGAGTTTTGATGCACAAGACCTCAGTGACTGCTTGACTTCTGGATCTGGTGATATTACAGTCTTTGGCAGTCACAGGTTAAGCTGCAGGTGTAAGATATTGATGTAATATGTAATGACCCCATTTAATCTGAAGCGGGGCAGAGTTATATTTATCCTCAGGCTGGGTTTTGATTGCTCAGACTCCGCGGGTTCCTAATTTGCTGATCTCTCTTCTGTCATCTCCCCCCTCCCCCTTTCATTTTTTTTATTCTTTTAAGCAGTCTCCAACTCTCCCATGCTCTTCTAACATCTTTTTGGTGCCAGAAGAAAATACACATTCACTCCTGAAGCTTGTTTTTTCAATACACTCTTCACCTGTGCAGAACCTGGGATCAGAGCCTTGCCAGAGTTTGTCCTATCCTTGTCATTGCCTCTGTGCTCCTTAAAAGAGGACAGGAGAGGCAGGTGAGCAAATAAAGTGTGGTTTTGGGCCCGTGCCCCTGCTAGCTGTTATAGCTGTCACAGGCTGTAAGGTGCTGTGTGGAGTCTGACATGCACTAGTCGCTCCGAGCTTAGGGTTAGTGATGCTCTGAAAAACTCAAGCAT
This sequence comes from Phoenicopterus ruber ruber, assembly GCA_009819775.1. Classification (NCBI taxonomy): domain Eukaryota; kingdom Metazoa; phylum Chordata; class Aves; order Phoenicopteriformes; family Phoenicopteridae; genus Phoenicopterus; species Phoenicopterus ruber. Next base: position 10,986,797 of record CM020219.1, read on the forward strand.
CCTTTTTTTTTTTTTTTTTTTTTAATTTATATTTTCGCCACAGCCTGGCTTTGTTCAGTTCAGAATGTGAATAGGTTTGCATATATTTGTTTTTCTTTGGGTATCAAAATACCGAGGTTGTTCTACCTGGACATATTAATGACATTCAGTTGCTTCCTGACAACTGCTCGCTAATGTCTGTCAGCGTGGCTCCTTCTCTGCCCATAACCTCCTCGCAGAGAAGACAGCTTTCCTAGCAGAATGGAGATACTTAAAAAAAAAATGCTTGCACAAAAAAAAAAAAAGGCAAAATATCAAGATGTTCCCAGATGAGATGCCCTGAGAGACTCGTGACGCAGTAGTAGCTGTGAAGCAATGCAGATGTGACAGGTGACTGACAGTTAGGTACTTTGTCTATAATCCCTCTGAACTAGTGGCAGACACCTTCTTAGAGATAGCGATTACCATGAGAAGCCTCTCCCAAAAAGTGGTACTTGCAGTACTACCGTAAGATGATGTGCAGGATGCCTGGACCCTTTCTATTAGTTTCAGAGGACAAATACCATAGGTCAAGACTTGTGGAATAATAATAATAATAACGGATTAATATAATAATAAAACAGAGTCTGAATAAAATAGACTCCAGAGCCTGGAGCTAGTTTGCTGCATGAAATGGGCAAACTGCATTTGCTAAAGCATTTGGTAAAATGGGCTGAGGCAGCCGTATGAGCTCAAGCAAATCGGGGAGAAGTTGCCTTTGGGTGACTGGAGGGCTGGCTCAGAAGCAGCCATTCGGACTGGTTTTCTCTGCCTAGAATGCAGACATATTGCTCCCTGGGCATCCTTCTGCAGAGATGTCACTGTGACTCTGTGCCTCCTCTCCAGAAATAAACAGCACGTTACTGGTATCAAGATGGTTGCCACCTTCTAGACATGCCACCATTATTTTTCTCGGACTACGGAAATGATATATCCAAGGTAAAATAAATATATAAATAAATAAAGTTGCCCACAAAAATGTTTTTGCCTGAATAATTAATTCCTCAGCAAATTTTCCCATAATAAAACATGTCCTAATGAGCTATCAGGAGGAGAGGAAATTCATCACTTACCTCACAAATATCAACATGAGAGCACTGCTCGTGTCAGATGGCATAATTAACGACTTGAGAGGGAGCGTGGAGCAGCACAGCCAAACCCACAGTCCCCATCAGTCACTCCATATCAGTCCAACTCATACAGTGTTACTTGATCTACAGAGGATTAGCCAGGCAACTAGAAGGAGATATGGGGCTGAAGGGAATACAGGCAAATACGATACATCTGATCTTGATTCATCCAGGCTGGTTTTCTGCTCACTACTGAGGTGCAATGGCAGCTGATCCTGCAGCCTGTTTTATTTTTGTGGCTTTTTTTTTTCCAGACAAATAGAATTTACAAACTTTGGATATCACCCTCCTTGATGCTGAGCAAGCCATCTTCAACCCCATGTCAGCACACGGTCCCCTCGGGGTTTCTTCCCTGCAGGAGATGGGAGTTCAGTTCCTGTGCAGAAAGCCCAGGTGGGTGCCCTGGAGTGGGCAAGCCCCCTCTGAGCTGCAGACTGAAGGTCTGGGATGTCCTGTTCAAGATGTTGTTGGTCATGGTGGGGCTGCAGGAGGAAGACATCTGAACTGTCCTCCTTGTGCTGGCACCACCAGAGCTGGGGGAACGTGCAGCCTCCTCTCATCACACATCCACCTCTTCTCTCTGTCCTGGGCAATTGCAAGCGCTACTCCACTGGCTTCCTCCACAGTGCAAAAGGGACCAAACGCTGACCACACGTCTGCTCCAGTGGTAACCTAAAGACATCTACAGAAGCCAAGGCAGGGGGGGTGCTTTGGAGGAACAGCCATCCCTACCCGGATGGCAAAGCTGAGACAGCAAGCTAGTGATGCCAGCTGTTGTAATGAGAACCTGAAATGGCCATGGTGGGTCAGACCAAAGGACCGTCTCGCCTGGGATCCCATCGCCAATGACAGCCAGTAGCAGATGCTCGGTTTAGGGAAGAATGGAGGTTTCTGGCAAATGCAGAGTGATCATTTTGTGGCACTACCTTCCCAGCAACCTGCTGTTCAGGGACTTCCTGACCCGAAGGTTACCTCCCCAGCTCCGTGTTTAGCAGCCCTTGATGGGCTTTTTTCCCATTAGTTTCTCTAATCTCTTTCTGAACCGGTATTTATTTTTGGCCTCTGCAGGGTCCTGTGATGAGTGCCACAGAATAATTACGTGCTGTGTGAAATGTGCATCTTTTCCTCTTTTTAAAATTTCTGCCTGATCTGTATATTTGATTCCCTGTGATATGAGAAAGAATAAATAATCATTCACCTTGCCTTGTGTCTTTCTCCCCCAGTCGCACCATTTTAAGGAAACTAAGCCTATTTAAGTCTTTGTAAAACACCATCAAATTTAGTCCACTAATACAGCTATATATTTCAGACACTAAGTTCCTGCCTAGTGTAATTTTTTTTTAGCATTTACATGAGAGAAGAGTATGAGAAATCCAGGCAGCTGCCATAAGAGTGGTGAATGACAGGTTTGATTTCTACCTCTTTGCTCACTCCAGTGTGTGGTCGCTCCATTCGACCAAGCACTGCGCTTCAGTAGCTGTCAGCCTCCTCAGCGCGGCTGTTTTACATGTCTGTTAACATGTGTGAATGCCTAACTATATTTTCTGAAACTCTCTGATAAATGCTCACTTGAGTTTGTTCGTCAGCAAAGCCAACTTTATATGCTCTACAAGTGACCCTCACATTTCACCTCTGCGACGACGCTCCTGTAACAGAGCCCTGGGGCTGCTGGTGGTAAGATCTGAGCGTTGGGCTTGCCCAAGGCAAAGCGCCCTTGGCATCTGCTGTCCCCTTCTGTGGGCTCCAGTGTCAGCAATAACTGAGCTTTTATGTTGATGTTGACCTCCCAGGTTAACTTCAGAAAACATTATCTGGCAAATCTGATGTGTCAGGTTTCAAAGAAAAGAGTTTTCCAGCTCAATCCAGGTCTGATTTCCTTCTGGATAAAGCACAAAGCCCTTTGGGAACCCAGCACTGCTTGGAAGCAAGGTTAAGAGCAATAAACTTTCCTCCTTACTACCAGACTGAAATATCAGCAAAATCTTCTCTGTTAGGAATGCACGTCTATCCCCACAGGGTCCAGCCAGTGCTCTATAATTCATCTTGCAAAACTGAAATACAATTTTTGATGATCAGAGTTAGGTAAGGATCAGAAAAATGGCCTGACGCATTTCATATATGCTGAAAAATGTTTTTATTCAAGAAGCAGAATCTGCACAAAAAATACTTTCCCTGTACGGATAGAGCAAGATTTCAAGATAATATGCATTGGAAATGATTTACAATGAAGCTGAATTAATGTCTTCACTGAGAATCCCCCCAGCACCTGCATCAGGACTGTATCTGTAACCTCTTAACAGCATAGAAAAATAATTGTTTTGCTGCCCAATGGAAACACAAGCCTGAAATCCCATGTGTGGTATATTTGGGGTCCCAATCCCTCATCTGCTCCTCTAAACACTACCCGGGAAGTAGCACGGTGCCTAAAATGAGCAGAAACAGCCCTGGGATTAAGAAGTGATCTGAGACCTGCAATTGACCTCAGACTGGATAAGGCTAGGAAATTGGATTAGGAAATGACTTTACCTGGAACTGGAAATGAATTGCAGTGTCTTGTGTTGGAAAGAGGATTCATGTTTAGATGGAAGAATGAAATTGGAATTGAGGGGAAACTGTAACTTGGGGTCAGTTTAATTTGGATTTTTGTGCCGGGGGCGGAACTGAGCACAACTCACACTCCTCTCTGATGCCTTTTGCTTTCTTGCATCCTGGCCATGCGGTTTTGGGCCCTACAGCTAAGTGGATGCTCTGATGTCTTTCCAAGAGTGGTGCAGGGCAGGGGACTGGTTCCTGGCAGAGCAGAGCAGGGGGGATGCTCACCCCTGGGAATCGAGTGAGCGGCGACTGTCCCTGCCGTTGCATGTACCGTTGCTGTGCTGGTCCGTTCTCATCTTGATGTTCAGCTGGAGCTCAGGGTTATTTTCTTTCACTCCTAGTCCATCTGCCAGCCAGGGGACAATGTAGGTGATCCCAACCTTGGGCAGCCCCTAACTGACACCAAGGCTCAACAAAAGTTCTTCCACTTCTAGTGAGACCTTGCTGCCACTTGCAATATCTTGGGGGCGAGGGGGTGACCAGTTGGGCTAAGAATAAAACCACTTGGTCTGCAGGTCCCAGGGTGGCTGTGCACCCTGTCCCTTATTGCCACCATCTGAGATTGGTGGCCAGATTTTTGGAAACTGGGGCCAAACCTTGCTGGGATCCAGCAGCCAGGATGAGGCTGTTTTTTGGGTTTGTGGTTTGTTTTTTGGTTTTTTTTTTTTTTTTTGTGGCAGAGGGGGGCGTGTCACAGCCACAAACACGGGTGACATCAGTGTCCTATGTCATTAGGGGGACACCCCACTGGGAGCCGGTGGTACCCAGCCCTGCTGGGGAGGCACGGGCTGATTTAACCCCCTGGGCGCCAGGGTGTTTCAGTGGCCAGATTTTCCCGAAGAAGAGGGATCCCCTGCAACAGCTCTTCCTCTCCGTCCCTCCCGTGCCCCCTCCCCCCCCCCCCCAAGCCCTGAAGCCATCGGTGGGGGCAGCTCCGGCCGCGGGAGAGCAGCAGCCGTGTCCGCAGGAGGCATTGCATTGCATTGCATTGCACTGCGCATCCTCCCTCCCCACCCTCTACTGCTGCAGGCTTCCTCCCTTCATCCCCCCATCCTCTCCCCCTCCCGCCCCGCATCCCCCCCTCCTGCATCCCCCCCTCCTGCATCCCTTCCTCCTGCATCCTTCCCTCCTGCATCCCTCCCTCCTGCATCCCTCCCTCCATCCCTCCCTCCTTCCCTCCCTCCTTCCCTCCCTCTGCCTGCGCAGAGCCGCGGACATGGCGCTCAGCAATTTCCTCTTCGCTCAGTGCATCTGCTACTTCCTGGCCTTCCTCTTCAGCTTCATCGTGGTGGTACCGCTCTCCGAGAATGGCAACGACTTCCACGGCCGGTGCCTGCTCTTCACCGAGGGCATGTGGCTCAACGCCAACCTGACGGTGGAGAGGCAGCGCTTCACTGTGCAGGAGTGGGGGCCCGAGGCCGCCTGCCGCTTCAGCATCTTCACCGGGCTCCTCTCCCTGCTGCTGGCCACAGTGCAGGCCTGGAGGACCCTCTTCTTCCTCTGCAAAGGGCACGAGGAGTAAGTACCCCCGGGGAGGGCAGGGGTGCCCACCCCTCCTGCAGGCTGGGCCAAGTGGGAGCAGCCTGGGGGTGAAGCATTGGGCTTTGCACCATCCGGATCATCCTGCTCCCTAGCGGGGTGTGGGGTGAGGCGGTGTATTGCCTGCATCTGTCCGCACACACACCACGTACACCTGTGTCCAGGGCCCTCTCCAGACGATGCTCCCCTGCAGGGGTTTGGGGTAGGGAGGCAGATTCACCGCTATGCACCCACTGCCCTATGGCAGCCTGGGAGCAGCATCTGGCCAGCTCGGCTGCGGTGGGCAGGGAGGGTCCTGGGAGCTGTGGGGTGGTGGTGGAGGCTGGGGCTCACACATGCCTCCTGACCATGGTCCTGCTACATGTCCCTGCAAAGCGGGGCCTTCCCCAGATGTACACTGGGTGTGTGAAAAACCTTGAAACAACATGGTTGTGTGTGGGGGGCAGAAGGGAGCAGTCGGTAATCCCCCTCTATTTTTATCCTGCTTTTGTGGTGGACATGGCAACTATTGCAGAGAACAACTATTGCTTGGTTACGACACGAGAGCAACGCTGAGCGCTCCCTGCAGCAGCCGCAGGGCTGCACTGGCAGCTGGTTACTGTGCTCAGACAAACCAAGGGGCATCAGACCCCAGCAGGTACAGTGAGAGGCTTGGTGGTCCAGGCAGCAGCTCGAGAGCGCTGTGCTCTGTGCTTGCCTCTCTGGTGGCCTGTCCTGCCACCTTGGGTAGAGCCCCTGGCACAGGTAACCCAGCCTGTGGGTGCTACGGGGCCGGGGCCCTCCGAGCATCCAGCTGCACCGAGGTGGGAAGGCAGGAGCACATGCTGGTGGCTGGCTAGACTAGGAAAGCTGTTCTCCCATGGTTTAGTGACCATGCCAAGGGTAAATCACTTGTGTCCAGGTCTATTTGGATTTGAGGTTGCTGTTACACACATTTGTGCTTGTGCAACACACTGATGTTGTTAATATTGGCGGCTGGATAGCAGTGTTGTCTCTCTGGCTCTTTCTGACCACTCTCAAGCTGCCTAATACTAAAACATGCTATAGTAAGTATAGACTAGAAACTTATTTCCGTATCAAAACTTACCTTACAAGTTCTAAATATAGCCATATACTTCTTAATACATTTGAATTCAACTTCCTCAGGTGATCAGATACCTATAGAAGATTAGTTAAATCCGGATACTTTTTTCAGTTTTGCAGTTCAGAACTAGTTATTTTTTGGAAGAAACCAGCAGTAAACCCCTCGTAATAATGAATTTTGGATCAGATGTTTGGCCTGCTTCCAAACATGGCTATTTAGTTCAAAACTGTTGGGCAGGCCTCTCAAAATCGTCTCTTTAGGATCACTGCTGCTGGGCCAGCTCTGGAGTAAGTTGGCCCGAGGCAGTCAGGGGTAGCACCCTATCCATCCTAGCAAGGTGGCCAGTTTTCATGTGCAATGGCTTCGAATGATTGCTGTCAGGTAGTCAGGTCTGCTAAAAATCCTTCTTAACAGGGTCTCAGCACCCCTTGCCTCAGAGGCGGAGTGAGCTCGAGTTGCCTGCAGGAGTAGGAAAAGCAAGTGCTGGCTGCCAGCCGTGCTCCGGGCCTGAGCCTATCCAGCTCAGCTGAAAGGCGGAGATCCAACTAAAATACTTCACTACCAGGATTGCAAAGCGACTTTACTTTGAGTGTAAGCGTTTATCCTTACAGGGCATTCACTCAATCTGGGATGTGTAGCTTGAAATTCTGATCTAAGGAGAAAAATAAGTGAGGTAGAGAGCCAAATTAGCATAGTTCGCTACCAGGATGCCCTGGCCGTAGGAATCTGCAGCACACGGTGATGGTTTCTGATTGCCTGGTGCAAATCAAATGCGATGCTGAGCCCTGCTTTGTCGGTGGAAGGTCAGACTCTGGACCTTGGTACCTCTTATGCTGCAGGATAGGAGGTAGAGGGAGGACTAAAGGTCCTGGGCTGGCAAAGATCCACTGAATAATCCTGGTAACTGTTCCTTTTCTAGAGCTGTTAACTAATTTTGGTGTCAACTCTGCTTTTATTCAGTGGCCAGCTCGAGTCTTCACTGCCTCTCAGGCCTGCATACCATGCTAAGGTGCACACACTGGATGTGGCTTTAGCAACACTTGGGACGAAATCCAGGCTAGGTGTGAAATCAGGGCAGGGGCAGTGAGCATGCAAACCCATGGTGTACTCGTACCAGCTCCCTCTGCTATATGGTGACCCCACCAGTCTGTGGAGGTGAGCTGATCCAGTCTGCCAAGTCCATTGAAGCCAAAGGACAAGAGTAGGATTCATCTCAATGTTCATCTAGAAGGCAGGTGTCCTGGCATCCAGCTCCCACTACAGTCTGTAAGGGCACCTCTGGAAGGTGGTTTATTTCACTTCTTTTCTATCAATGTTGGGACGGGACGACTGTCACTTTGGAGAGAACCTAGACAGCCCCTCTAAAGCCATGTCAACCCAGGAACAAACATCCTAACCCCACTGGTTTCCTCATCACGTTTTAAAGAAGTCCTCCTGAGGTCGCATATGTCTCACCATGTATAACCTGTAGAAATTAGGATTGTCCAGCCCAGAACCTTCCCAGGATTCAAACACTGACTCAAAAAGCCTCTCGGCTTTTCATTTAATGAGCCACCAGGGAAAAGAAATGACTGGTTTTTTGTTCTCTGGGGTTAGTAGAGTCCTTCTATCCCCAGCATAATAAGAGTGGCACTGGTGGGAAATTCGTCATATTCATCCTTACCACCTAACCTGAATAGGATGACCTGCCTCCTGGCATTGCCAGTCTTTCTCCGACCTAGAGCTGAAGTCCAGTGTTTAGATAAAGAGGCTTTCCATGTGCCACCTAGGTGCCACCTAGCGCAGTTTCAAGTAGAGAAGGGCTTGGTCGGATGAATGAGAAAAGGATTAGGAAGTTTTCACCAGCTGGATTTAAGGGGGGAGTTAAGCAGTGGGGCTGGAAAATGAGAATGACAGTTCCTTGGCCTTACGGGACCGCTGTAAGCATCCCACCCTCTGCCACCCCAAACACAGCACGTGCCTAGGGCTGGCCCTGGTTGGGCAGGCTGAACGGGGCCGAGGTAAATTGGCATTCAGCTGGCAGAAATAACATACTGACACCAAAGCCAGAGAAGTCCCAGGAGAAGCTGGCCTGCTCTGCAAATTGCCCATAAAACGGAGATTCGTGTCCTATGATGGCAGTACCTTGTGTTACATTGCTTAAAATGATCATAGCTATCAGCACTGTGTTGTTTTATTTTTAGTCTCCCTCTCCTAGGCAATTTTTGTCCCAATTATCACTTTAGTCATGAAATAATTTTAGCTCCAGTTACTATATAATTTGAGCTAATGACATTTATTTTAACAATGGTGATTTTCATCATTACAGCTAATGAAAGCCATGCTGTGTATGAACAATCACCACTTAGTATTTATGATTTAAAACCCCATGCTCTTATGGTGAAAAAAAAAAAATCAAACTCAAAAGCACTTACAAATGAAGATAATGTGACTCAAAATCATAATCCATAGTTTTTCAATGTATTAGGTGTTCTTAATTAAAGCAGATCTGTTTCAAATGGAAACTGATATCTTTGTGCCCAGTGTATGCTGCTTAGAGAGACTGCTGATGTTGTGTTTCAGCTGTTTATGAGTTACATTTTTCTTCCCTTTTATTGCAGCTCTTTCTTTTATGCCTTCCTGAATCTGCTGATCAGCGCCTTTGTGGTGTTTATCACATTTATTGCTAGCACTATAGTGAGTGTAGGATTTAACATGTGGTGTGATGCAATTACCGAAAAAGGAAGCATGCCAAATAGGTTAGTATTGAAGAACACGTTTTCTTCCTTTTTTTTTTTTTTCATATATGCACAAATGAACAGTGGTGTTACAAACTGTAGTTATTACATGCAAGGTGAGCAAAGGGGAGAAGGCATTTGTAATGTGGAAATCCAGATGTTTTTCATCTGGAACAAAACCAGCAAATAAAACTTTTTTTGCATTGAGGTCCTCACAAAGAAAAGTATGTTTTCCGTGGTGTTCCATGGTCTCTTTAAGAGTCACGATCATAAGCAAAAGAAATCTATTAGTTTAAAAAATTTTATTTCCAAAGGAGAGCTAGATTTGGAAATGCTGTAAGAATGGGGGAGTGTGGTCTTGTGAGCAGGGCAGGGGACTGGGAGTCAGGGCTCCTGGCTTGCTGTCCTGGCTCTGCCACCGACCCACTGTGTGACAGCAGGCAAATCGCTCGTCCTGCCTGTGCCGCAACGCACCGTCATCCAAAAACTGGTATAAAGATGCTGGCCTCGTAGCGGTGCTGTGGACGCCCTGAGAGCCAAAGAATGGAAAGTACTTTGTAAGTGCAAAGTACAGGTGGTCGATACTTTCTTCCAGTGCACAAAATGTACAGCTCCTAAAATGGTCTACTGTATCCCACGCTGCTTATGCTCCTTAGAGGAAACATGATAAGTTGAGGCAGTTTTTCCTATCAAACAAATAGCAATGAAGAGAGAGGAAAAGGTGACATTTTATGTCATATGATATTGAATAAACGTACTACTTAAAGCATACATTTATGTTGCACATTGTCATATGTTGTAAAATGCCATAGTAAATGTTCTGTTTAGGGCTGCAACGATTAATCGAATTATTCGAATATTCGGTTAAAAGTTCCATTACAAAAAATGCCTAATCGAATATTCGGATAAGAACCCAAGATGACCGACAGCACTGAAAAGGAGAGAGAAGAGGCTGCAGAAACCAACCAAGAGATAGAAAGACAACCTCAAAATCCTGGGATATTTTTCCACACCAGTAAAAGTCCAAGTTATTTGTAAAATCTGTAGGCAGCCTCTATCTTACCATCAGAGTATCGTCTCCTTGCTGGAGCATCCGAAACAAACACACCCACACAATTCCTTCTTCTGAGGCTTTTCCTGATGAAGTCAAAAGGTAACGGAGGCTCATACACTTTGTTTGATTGAGGGGTGAAGCAACCAACCTGGGGTGATGCCAGATGCGTATATGTGGGAGGCTCGGGGGTAGCGGGAGAAGAGGGTTTCACGTATACTGTTTTCATAAAACTATTACAGTTCCACTTACGGAAGATTGGTGTTATCACTTACATAATTATACATTGTTTTTTTTAAAGAAAGTAATTACATGCCTCTTTTAGCCTAGTTTTAGAGAAGATTGGCAAGCAACCTGGATACTGCAATAACTTAAATATCTTTTGATAGAACATGCCGTTGTCACTGTTTGAAACACATTTAAGATGCTACTTCATTTCATGTTTGGTTTACCTGTGTGGAATCTCTGAAATAATTTTCTTTTTTCCCCTCCAAATGCCTTCCTTGGGTAGCTGTGAAGAGTTACAGGATATAGATCTTGAACTGAACTTAGAAAACTCTGCTTTCTACGACCAGTTTGCTATTGCACAGGTAGGTCGGACTAGGTCATGGTTCTATTCCAGTTCATCTACCATTTGCTCATTGATCTGGGATTGCTGGAGCTGAACTACCATCCTCTGAAATCAATGCGAACGTTTCCACTGACTTCAGCAAGTGCTGAATCAGGATGATAGTGACGGGCACATTTGCATTTTAAATTCAAAATAGATAGCTTTAAATGTGGACATGTCAAAACCTGACTCTGCCACTGATCTTGTTACTCATGATGGAAAATTTATTATTTCTCCAAAGGATGAGCTCTGCAAATGTTGCAACACTCTAGTGTCCTGGAGATCTTTGTTGCTGTTCAGAATAGTGTCTGACCTGCACCAAATCATGGGGCTATTAGCTTTGCCATCCATGAGTTTGTCCGAGATCGCCTGAGCCCATATAAATATCAGACCATTGAAAATAATTAAAGATTACTGTCATTTAGATAGGACTGTTTTCTGATGAATCTTTGAGAATTAGACCTCTAAGGCTGTCAGACCTTTCTATTGAATCAACACTCAAAGCCAGTGAACTCTGGGACTTGAGCGCTTGCTCGTGCGAGCACACACTAGTTCTGCCAGGAGGACAGCCCCATCCCTGCAGGGCTGCACCCATACACATGCTTCTTACGTTGTCCCGCATGGGAAGAGGCATTCGCTTGCCTGGGGCACTCCTTGAAGGTAACTGTGCCTCTTGGGCACAAGCTAGTTTGGTGTCTTTGTTGCCAGCACTAGCATCTAGACACCCAGCTCAGACATACCTGCATGTAGGATAGAAATATGTCATAAAAGTGGCCCCTTACAGCCAGGCTGTATTTCGTAGCAGCATTTGCCGTTAACTCCTAATCTGCCAGCTAGTGAGAGGGTACCAGAGGTAAACCTGTTGTCTGTCTATAGCTTTGCGTTCATGGGCACTAAATGTCCGTGTCCACCCTGTGATCACAGGATGGACAGTTTGCAATCTATATGCAGGAGAAGGCATTTCTCCAATAGGAAATTATGCCTAAAAAGTCAAAGTCCATGCACATAGCACTTCAGTTGGTGGAGAGTTAACATATCACAGTGTAGAAGGATCAGCCCAAGCCGTTGGATGCGGCTCCCCACACCAATCCACGTCCCTCCAGATGTTCCTGGGAAGAGCTAGCCTGCAAGGTGCAGCCTCCACGCTCTGCGAACGCCCAAGTATGAGGAGCCTGGGAGCGTAACAGCTCCAGGGAAACACCATTTGGCTTCAAAAGCTGAACCCGATAGTGTCAAAGTGAATCCTGATTACAACTTAAAGGACCAAGCAGGGAACAAAATCCTGCATCATTGTCTTCTGATATCCAGGGTGTGGTAAGCAGAGTTGGACAAAGGCATGAGAATGGGTCTGTCTGTGGAGGGCAAATAAGTTTATTTGAAACAGTAGAGAGAAAAACCCAAGAATAGACTAGACTTACTGGCTAAAGCAAACATTTCCTTGTAAGTGCAATAATTTCCTACAGTAGGCTTTACTTAGAAGCAGTGGTCTGAATGGAGATATCAAGATTGCTGACAATTTCAGAATTACAAATACGGGCTCTGGATAAAATCTAGAAGAGAAGAACAAGCAGCTTAATTAAAGCTTTGGATGTTTGGCACATGTATACATGCATGTACAAACACACAGACACACGTACGCAGACCCTGTCTCTGTCTGCTTTCCTCCACTCAGATGCTTCCAACACCTCAGAATGACTCTGGGAGTTTCACTGAATTTGGCTAAATCCACGTAGATTCTTTCATATCATATGCTGTGAAGACCACAGCAGTGGCAGATATCTGAATGCCTTCAAGACAACATTTCATTAATGAAGTGATGCTTAAGAAATGAATGCAAAGCTTCCAATTCTTTAGATACGGTTATATAAAGCCAGATTAATATATCTTGTTTCCAAGGTTTGTAGAATAACTCAAAAATATTCTTCACTGGTGAACTGAGATAATTGTAAGTAGGGGCAGAAATACTTAAGAGAATTTCCAAAGTGCATAAAATATATAGGAACATAAACTCTCTTTAAAAAATAGTGGTCCTTGCTTATCTAAATTGGCTATTAGAGTAAACAGCTGTATTACTGTCTGGAAGTGTTTAAATTGTTGTATTTTTTTAACTAAAAATGCAGTGTGTCAAAACTGAAATACAGGGATTCAGTTAATGTGTCTTTGCTAAAGACATCGTAGAATTGAAATGGAATTTTTGCCAGAAAGCCTTACTACAAATGAGCCTGCTCTGAGACAGGAGGCCAACATTCAAGTACCTGTACCAAGCAAAGTGTAATTCTTTCTATGAAGTTAAGCAAGAGAGACTGACAAGTTAGTGATGGAACCTGTTGCAAATCTGAGGCTTTAAGCCCAGGTATCTCATGCCAGGTACAAATGAGCCACCAGGAACTTGGATGGATTGGAGTGGGTTTCTCATGTTCACTGAGTTCATGCTAATGTGAACCAGTTACCCCAGAGTGTAACAGTTCAATAGATAAGATTTTTCTCAACAATACTTTGAATAGAAATATGTTAAAATTTATACTTCTCCAAGGATAGTGGGAGGCCCAAAGGACTTGGGAAGAAAGCTTCGGAAAATGTCTTAAAACATATTGCCGTTCTAAAGTAACTTAAGTGAAATAATCCCAAGAATTTTGGGGTGGCCAGGATGTCAGAAATGGGAATTTCAGTGGCTGCACCTGGATTATACAGATTTCTTTTTTTCATTATTGTACTTAGTACTTTTTTTGCTTCAGTTTTTCTAGTACATAAAGAGTTTTTCCTTGTAAGCTAGGAATAACCTGACAGGGCTGAGGAGCAGTGGGGCCAGAACCTCACTGAGTTTAACTTGGCATGACTCCATGGGTTTTTTGTCCAGTTGAGATTTTGATCTTCACCTGGACAGTGGACTTTGTCTTTACAGAACAGTACTGACCTCTTCATCATTTGTTTTCTTCTCTAGTTTGGTCTCTGGGCTGCCTGGCTGACTTGGCTAGGAATCACCATTCTGGCTTTCCTGAAGGTTTATCACAACTACAGACAGGAGGACCTGCTAGATAGCCTGATCCATGAGAAGGAGCTGTTGCTAGGAAGATCCTCTTCCCGAACCTCTTTGCAAGATGAGAAAAGTGGCATGATCTAAAGCGTAAGCAAATTTCCAGGGCAGGATCTAGATTTTATTATTCAGTAGTGTGAGCTGAAGTTGAGTCAGGGTATTGAGTGTGTGAGATCTTTTCTTTCCTGAAAAGAGATGTACTTGTGAATCACTCCCTTCCGCCGTGAAAAATTGTTGGCAGAAATACTTATATTAGGACCCAGAGAATGAACGGCCCCATGTGCCATTGGCACAGCAAACTTTCTGTCCTGCGCAGGCACAATCTGTAACCTGCTCTTGCTAGCAGAGCTCCTACGTGCTGCCACTGGCTTTCAGGGTAGGGGCCATTTCCGAGGACCGAGCTGGCAAGACCAAGCTACAGAGTTTAGGCTATTTCTTCAAACTTATTTTGCAACAACAGTTGTAACTGGGGCTGCGTCCAGTCCCTCTTCTCTCCCTCTCCTCCCTTTTGCCAGTAAAGCTGCCCCTGTTCTCACTTTATTCTGGGTAATTGCAGTTCTGGTCCAGGTACAGACTCGCTGTCTCTGCTTTTGCTATGTGTGGACGCAGCGCTGACAAGCCTGTTGCTCCTGCTCTGATTTTGAGTTCATTTAGAACATAAAGACATGTGTTCCAGACTTGATATTTAATATTGGACAGTGTTAATGAATTTCATGAAACCACTATATTATTACAGTATCTGTCAAAAACTGTGTATCATTTGGAAGGATGATGGAGAATTTTTGTGGTTTTCTTTCTTCTTAGATTTTGGCATGACCAACATTTATTATGACGCCTGAAGTATAGCGTAGCTAGCAACTGCTGAAGCTTGTATACTAGGAAATTAGGCTGCATAGATAGTATTAATGTTTGTGCGTTTATAAATGTATCTTGGTCCTTAACATTGTATACTATGCAGTTTTGAGTATCAGAATTTACTTGTGATATTTATTTCATATAGGGTATGCAAAATTACTGTAAACATTTGCATTGTAGGTATCTCTATATATCTATAAACATAGCAAGGAGCTCGAACAGCTGAGTTATTTTGTAGGTAGTTCGGTGTTGAATAGGTCCATTCTCCCCACTCACGGGCAGGAGTTCCAGGGCTGACAAATTTTGCTGTGAAAAGGGAGAAGAACTGTTATTTTGACAAAGCTCACTAGTGACTTTGTTGTTGCTTTCAGTTTTGCTTGGCCAGTGCTTCAACACATAAGGTGGATGGTTGAGATGAGAAGTAGATCCGATAAATAAGAAGAGTCACTCAGATGTGTGTGGGATTTGCATGGCAGAGAAGTGCAGTTGTGCTAGAATTAGGCAGTTATCCCCGGGTACACATTACACAGAAGACCCCGATTCGGCAGAAAACTTAAGTAAGTAGCTAAGTTTAGGCTGAAGAAGATTTTTGAGTACACTGACACTGCCTGTGCAGCTGCGTTTGAGTTGAGACTGAATTTATTGCAGCACGAGCGCAAACCATGCAGGACTGTATTGCCTGGCAAGCGGGAAGGCGGGGAGAGAAGACCGCAAGCTTCTGCCCCCTCAGAGCTCAAGCCCGGGGCTGGCACAGCCATGCAGATGTACTGCTGTCTTCTGGGGACTATCTGATGCTTAAAGTTAAGTACCAGCTTAAGCATTTGGTTGAAACAGAATTTGAAGTCATAACAAAACCCTGAATTAGTAAGCATTTTAGGGCATGAAATCTCACATTACATTTAACAGCCAAATTGTTCTCATAGGTTTAGGGAAAAAACCCTCCATGGGCTCTAAGCAGTGAGCCAGCCCTGTGAACATGGCTTATAGCTCCAGCTGGCCACAGCTATCGTAGAGAGATCTTGTTTTTCGGTATGGTTTCTGCCCACAAGGGAATGCAGTTCCTTTGAAAGCTTTACAGTGGTGGCTTTTTTGTAGCTGTGAATTGACATTAGAGGAGGGGTTCCTGAAGAGGGAATCAGAGATCAAGTTAGATAATACCAATTTAAAATTCAGAGATCAGGACTGTTGGAGTGCCTTTTTTTATTCATTTGGTCTAATAAGAGATACACTCTTGCAGGTACCTAAGCCTTTTGCCAGGGCATGACCTTCCCCTTCATACCCTGAAGAAGACCTTGGGTCCTGAAATTTAGCCTGTTTCCTATGTTTCCCTAGTTGTTTCTCTACCTGTAAAAGACACTTCTTTTTCCAATCTCACTTTGAATTTAAGATTCAGCAGTGATGTCTCCTCCCACAAATTACTTCAGTGCATGCCATGTTCCTCACGTGGAACCATGCTGCTGCTTTGTATAATGTATTTTATGTATGTGCCAAATTAGACTTAGGCTGAAGTAACATACAGGTTGGGACCACTGTTCTTGGTCTTTCCTGGGGGTCTGAAGAACCAGGAGGCATAAGACAGCAAGTATCTCCTCCTCATCCTTGCTCTGAGATACCAAGAATCAAGACCTGTCTGGTTCTGAGGAGGAAGAAGATGCTGCTCATTGGTGAGGCTGTCCGGAGCTCATGCTCTCTTCTACCTCTCTTTCTCCTGTCTCGAGGTCTTTTCCTCCTTTCCACTTCCACGGGAAGCAGCAAACACTGATCCTGGGGTTTCTGCTCTTGTTGATTTTTGTGGTTAGCATTTTCACTAGCATTTGTCACCCTGACACTATCTCCCTGACACTACCTTCATTGTTCTGCAACTCAACAAACAAAAAGTGGGATCTTTAAAGCACCTGGGGCAGCCAGGATCTCGCCTCAGAAGTCAATAGGAACAAAATACTTCAGCCTTTGGAAGGTCCAGCCCAATGAAAGTACATGTACAAACTCACCTGTTAACTTTGACATCAAAGCTTAGCCTTTCTAATTCATTTACCTGGGTGAATTCTTCTACCCCCGGTTGCATTTCAGTGCCTATGTGTGCAAGCATCTCAACTGCTGGAGTTGGCATGTAAACTGAAAGGAGGCTGAGGCTCCTCTTTGAGTCCCACATGCATCCCGGTCTGTTTTTCCCAGCTTCCTTCACCTGACCAGGTGGGGTGAGGCTGGCACCCAGCTTGCAAGCATCAGTGATGCTTAAAAGCAAAGCTAGTTTTGAAGGAACCCCCTGGGCAGGTGAGGAGGAAGAGCATGTAGTGAGAAGCTCTCTGGCTGACTCGAGGGCAGGAAGGGTATCATGCCATGCCCAGTTATTGAACCCGCTTGGGCTTTTTTGATTGTATTTAGCTTTCTGCAACCTCTTCTCCTAAAGCTTGGACACTCTGGTGGTGCCAGGCTGAAAATGTGTTAGAATAGAGGAATTATTTATACACATATACATACATACATACCTATGGTCTCTCTCACACATGTCTCTCTGTTGTACATTTCTGACCTCTGCTTTTAGTCATCCATTGCCAACCGGTGCAGAGTATAGCTGCAGTAGGAGTTTCTCTGAGTCAAATATCGCATTTCTGTGATGTTTCAATGCCTTCTTTAATTTGCCATCTCCAAAATCAGGCCTCTGGGAACACTCTAGCAAGAGGCGTATTCAAAGAACTAGAACCCTGTGTGGTATTTATGCTTTTATTTATTTATTGTCACATGCATTTGCCCATGCAGCCCCTCCTGCCGCTGCCCATGGCAAAGCTGTGAGCCATTCTGGTGGAGAATGTGGGATGCAGTTGTTTAGTCACTGTGTTCCCTGTAATGCTAAAACCACAATCAAAAGCTCTTTGTTTTGGCCTATGAAAATTGCTAGCAACGCAGCGAGATCCTTACTTGGTCGAATGCAACTGGATACTGCTTTCTGAGGCACCGGCGTGTTGCCACACAATTATTCTCTTATATCGAATATATTCCCCAGGTCCTGGCTACCATCTGTGGTTAATTTCCCTGTCAATTCTCTGCCAGCAATCCACATTGGGTTAGAAAAATCTGAGCTAACAAGTGTCATCTGAGCTTTTAGATCAATGCTGTTTATTATTATTTTTATAATGGAGAAACAATTGAAGCTATTTTTTGGAATAGAATTTCCTCATGAGGGCACAAATGCTTATAACTTCTCACCCACTAATTCATGAGGCATCTTTCAGCTGTGCACTTCCAATGGGAATTGCAAAAATAAGAGCATGATGATTTACTTTAAAAAGTGAAGGATACATAGAATCATAGAATCATAGAATCATAGAATCATAGAATTGTTCTGGTTGGAAGAGACCTCCAAGATCATCAGGTCCCACCATTAACCTATCACTACCAAGTCCCCCACTAAATCGTATCCCTCAGGGCCTCATCTAAACGCCTTTTGAATATTTCTATGGTCCTTTAGAAAACTGGTTGTTGTAATAACCAGTGCTGGATGCTTGAGTAGACAGACTTTGTCATGAAAGCATTCAGTGTCAGGGAGGTGGTGTATGTGTGTACGTACAATGTGCACAATGTATGCCAGAAATAATTCCACTGCTCTTCTGTGATATGGATATAGGCTCTTCTCTTAACAGGCAGCTTAGGTCGGAGTAGTTGTTAGGTTGCCTTAACTTTCTACACTGCCTTTTTTCTTACTTAGTATTAGGATCTGTGCAATGATACATAGGTTACGATACCCAGAGGTGCATGTGGATGTGATGTGAGCGGAGTAGGAAAGTACTGGCCAGTGCACAACCTCTGAAGGGCTGAGATGGGTTTCTAATGTGGGATTGCAGAGATTTTAATTCCTCCCCTGTCTCTGGGTAATGTCCTGGTGTTACCTGTACTAGTCCTGTTAGGAACAGAGAGTCACATTTCCCTTCAAGGCCTTCCCTCACCGACACGAAACACTGTTGATTTAACCTATGTAGTGTTCAGGATGGAAGCAGAGCTGCGAGGAAGAGGAGCACACACTTTACAGTTATATTGCATGAGCAAGGGGTACTTTTCCCCTGATTCAGGAATTCCACACCATGGACTCCTAGATGACCAATGACCCTGGCATGAACGTGGTCCTGTTATTAATTCATTTAAAATACAGACGTGCAGGAGACAAACAGAATGTATTTGATAGAAGCGTCAATCCTTTGGTTGCCAAACTAGACTCTTCTGCAACACAGTACAATATTCTGGCTCAAAACAGCCAGCATGTCTTTTTGTAAATAGTCATTTGTTTGCTGTTAGAAAAGATAAGGTGACAAAGGGGAAAAAAAGATGTATTTATAACACAGTTATTTAGTAGCGGGAGTTTAGATGGGAGAATTCATCTGAAAACTTATTTATTGTCTCAATGGTTGAAGAAACTCAAGTAGATCTTTGGTGTAGCAAGTTAGTGTGTAGTTCTTGAGGGACAGAAGGGCTAAGCTGATTTATGGTGTCTGGGAATCTAACCAGTCTAACCCTCTGTATTTAAAGTAACCTGAAAACTCACCTTAAGAAAACATGTGCACTTGCCCTGTTTCTTCTAAATCCCCAATGTAAACAGCGGGTTCGAATGCCCTAGGCTGTGTTACTCTCTGAAATGGAGGGCTGGACTGCACAAACTGATTCCTGGTTTGAGGGCTTTGGGGTTTCTCAGTGCAATGGCTGTTGCATGTGAAATGCATGACTGGTTGGGAGAGGACACTCAGGATTCCCCTGGACACCTGAAGGCTCTCATCAGTGAGATATGAAGCCATGCTTCACCTTCATTTGAACTCCAGAATCTTTTAGACTTTGTCGCATATTGGTACAATCTCAATTGTTAGCACCTAATGCAGCTTAGCTCCCGAGGCTGATGGTTGGAGACCATCTCCTGAGAAATGGGGGATGGGCATAGGAGTCTCTTCAGGCTGATCTGGGTGCAGAACGCTGGTTCCTCTTGCTAGGGAACTATGAGCCATTGTACAGGCTTTATGAGGGAAACAGGGTTTCTGCACAACCTCAAATCACACACCTAGCTACGTGATGGGTCTCAGAAAATGCAATATCAAATGTGCAAATTCAGAATGGATGCCAGCCACGAAATGTTCAGTGCAAGAAAGTACATACAAACCTGGTGTCTGGGTGAATGTGGCTTTTATCATCTCCCCTCTCCAAAGCACCCCACCTCAAATGTACTGCATGTAAAATCACTTTACTATTTAAATGATAAATTTAACAAAAATCCAGCCAGTCATTCATACTGGCAAGACTTACAGTATTTTGTGACAAACCAATCTGGATTTTGACAAAACTTTTGTCTTTTCTTCTAAATCAATGGCCTGGGTGTGAACATCCTTGAGCTAATGGGAATCCTGTCTGTATCCAGATCCTAAATTTGTGCCTCAGAACATTTCCTTTGCTGATGGAAATAGCCCATTTTTATCTCATTGAAATGTTTGCTTTGGAGACCATAAATGTCCTTTCCTTATGCTTAGGCAATCTAGGGAGGGAGACAGGTTTGGCCTGGCTGGTTTCCACACCTGAATCAGTGAGGAAATGCTCATATAGCCTCATGAGCACTGAAATTGTTTTAGAATTATTTCTGTTCGTGGTCCTAATGTCTTGAAGTGCATGTTTCTATTTTTGTCCTCCATAAGAAAGAGGAAAACTAACCTGAGCTGTATTTTAATATTCACAGATACACACCTAAAAGTTTTTGAAATTTTTTTGAAATGATAAAATTCCGCTAAATAAATTATGAAGCTAACAACTGCATGGAAGACAGCACTCTGACATACTCCTGATGTAGAAGGGAAAAACACAACTGCACTCTCTCAGCATTTGTTTCTGAGAGGTTAGACAGCGATTTACCTAATATACGTCAAGTACTGCTTATTCCAGTGCAGGCATGTAACTGATAGTGTCTTTCCATTCTGGTGTTGGGAAGAGTATTTACATAGCAATGCTTTCTCTTTAGTTTCTTTTGTCCATGCCAAAGAGTGTAATTGAACCGCTATGGCAAACATAGATTAACGTGAATGTATTCACCTGAGTGCTTAAACTTTTCTACCTCTCGTAGCTACTTTAACCGCTTGAACTGTTATTGCACACAATAGTCAAAAGAACTGAATCCATGTGACAGTCTAAATCCTATTTTCATAGATAGCTAAAGGATTTAGGATTTAACGCTTATTAGCTCCCTGTCAGATCCTCGTTCCTACAAAATGGGCATAGGCACCCAAGAAGGGCTGTGTGAATAGCCCTTTTGATTGGTCAAATAATCATTTTATTTTGGTTTGGTTTGGGTTTTTTTTTTAATTTTTTTTCTCACCAAAAGGAAAAAGCCAGCAACTGTGATTTGTTAGACATGGAAGGTTATATGTTGCCCGAAAAGTTGCATTTCATAGGGGTGGCAGAAAGTGATGAGCTACTTGTTAAAATGCCTGTAGCGGTCCTTCCCCAGCCCTCCCCACTGGCAGGTAACTGTGGGGCACAGGTTTAATCCCCCCCTCTGCCTTGGGAGACACAAACCTCCATCTACGTGGCAAATGCCGCTTCCGTGTGTTATCCTGGGTCCCCCTCAGATCCTCCTATTGGAGCTTTTCTACTGGCTTGAAATTCCTAAATAACAATGTTTTAGCCTGGTGGTTCTGGTGTTTATCAAGGAGATAAAGTACTTGGCAGCAAGGGCTGCTCACTGAAATAGCTTGAATTATTTGTATACGGTGGAAATCCAGTCTGAGAAGTTTTTGTTCCCCCTTTCCACTTGACTATGTTGTAAAGTGAGGGTTGAGACAACCTGTCAGGAGGTGGCAACAAAGATTCATCGGTGCTGTTGATGTCTTGGGTGATTTCTCACACAAGTGAGTAAACAGTCCTGTGACAAAACTGTCCTTTATCTCCTCCTTACTTTCCCGTCATTTCTGCCCAGATTTGGGTAAGTTTGACCCTAGTTTGTATACAGGTTCTGAAAAGTATTTATGAATGCGAGAAAAATTGCAGGTCCTATGGCAAACTTTTGTCAAAAAATAAGAAAAAGTGTAACAGATTTTCCCTATTCTCCCGTGGGCTCTCTGGGGTATGATGTCAAACCCCTCCCTTTACATAAGCCAGGCCTGATTCGGGTGCCATGTTGCTCTGGGAGGTTCCCAAGGCTGGTGCCAGCAGTCCCTTGAGGAACCTGGTGGAGTTAGATGAGTGCTATATTAAACCATAGATTTTAAGGCGGGGAAATGTTTGAAAATCGTCTGTCACGGTATCCCACATAACAGAGTCCAGAGTGCTTCACCTCCTCACTCCTACAGCTGAGGGAATTATTTTTCCCTGTTAACATGGCGAAGTTCAATAGTTTGTGTCTGAACTACAGCACATCTTCCTGCAACACACTGGATCTTGGTTGCATCAGTCAACCTATTCCACTTTCTAGACTGCTGCAACAGTTTTAACTGTCATTGTTAAAACAGTGTTCAACATTTGACTTCAAAAGGTGCTGACAGTCCCCTTATTAAACCACAGGCTTCCAGAGTTGCAAGCAGTCCTTTTGCTAAATGATGCCGAGAAGCTCTGCGCTGAGCAGCATCCTTCCAGGGGAGCGTTGGGTCAATTTCTGGTCAAATACTCTCTGAATAAAACTATTGTTGTTTTTCAGCCCAAGCTACACAATTGAGAAATCAACATATTGTGATCTGAAGTACACTCCTCAGAGGTTTTTTGAAGGTTTATAAACAAAACAAAACAAAATAACAACAAAACCCCCCAACAATTCCACTGACATCTCTTTCCCCTGAATTCTTTCATCTCCAGAAACATTCCTGCAAACTTCACAGAGGGTTTTATTGCCATCAAGCTGATCAGGCCTTATTTCTCGCATCTCTTCCTACTGGGGACAAGGACTGCTGAGGGGGACAGGAGAGTGCCACAAATCAGAGCAGGAATAGGTAGTGAGGAGAACTGTTAGTGCATTTCCCATGAGGGATTTTGGCTTTCAGGCTGCGACGTGAGGGATCCAGCATGGAATTGCCTGTGCCAGCAGCACTGACACCAATTTCAGCCTTTGCTTGGCCCACTCAGCCAGTGCTTGCTCGTGTGGCTTCACAAACTGCAGAGCATCTCCTTGAAGCATGTGTTGGCCTAAACTGAGCTTCTGGAGAGACCCACCTGTGTCAGCTGTGCCGATATCTAGTGCAAAGGTGCTGGCATTGCCACCAGGTTTGGAGGGGCTGCTTTGGAAACCTCTTCTTTCCATGTTGGCAGATCCAGATACCCTACAGCTGGCCCTTTGCCCTGTGCAACTGGTGGCTTGTGTGAGGAAGGAAAGACTGTTCCCAAATCTCTGTAGACTTGCCATTTTTGAAAGTAGCTCATTAACACCCATAGTTTTAAAAGGTTTGGGTTTTTTGTGTGGTACCACCTGCAAAGATCTGAAGGAGATCTTTCTCGCTTATAAGTCAGTGCAGAGCCTGAAAGCATTTCAGCCTCTCTCAAATGTATGTTCTGTGACTTACGTATTCGTGAGCTACTGTTTCTTCTTATAACCACATGGGAAAAGCTTTATAAGAATCTAGATTAACTATTATGTTATGCTGCTAAAGAGGTCCCCGCGTAATGGGTATTTGGGGACAAAACTGAACACTTTTTCATAATCTGTTTAACTGTTGAAAGCAGTAGAGGGGCAGATCCTTCGCTGGTGTACGCAGCTTAGCTTTGTGAGCCGTGCTGGAGCCACACCAGTCCACACAAGCTGAGGGTAGAGCCTGGTCTGTTTTGAATATTATCTCTCCTGATTTGTATGGTCTTTTGCAGTGTAATGACTGCTGACTTGGAGCTTTAATTGCATGCATTTGACAGAAACAGAATTGGAGTGAGGTTTGTTATTGTTTTGATACAGTCTCAAAAGGGAAGCTTTTTACTAGCATTTTAATATAGCCCTTTGTAAACACCTAGCAAATAAAAATTCTGAGTCCAATCCTTCTGCTAATGGAGTCACCGACAAAGTTTCCTTTGGCTTTAGTAGGAGCTGGACTGGGTTCAGTATAAGTGATACACTCTAGTGTTACTGATAATGAGTTAACGTGTTTTATATATTGATGCTTTTTGCTGGACAGTGCATTGGCTTTTTATGATTTGGTGATATATACAAATAAATTATTTGAAAAGTCAACATTCCTGTGCCTGATTTTTGGAGGTGAATTTGAATTGTGACAACGTAAGATAAAAAATTGTTCTCAAAGTCAGTGGTAGTGCCTTAGTTCGTGTACTCATTCCCCAGCATCTCCATGCCACAGCTTGTATAGGCAAGGATATGGCCAACCATCCTAAGCTGCCTGAGTCCTTTTGGTACCATCTTCCAGCAGTGAACCCTGATGCTGTAGGAGGCGAGGAGAAGATGCTCCCGTGTCAGCCTGCAGCTGAAGGGCAGCTTGTTACCAAATGTAAAGGGGGATCACAGGCTGCATGGGCAGGTGCATTTTCTAAATGCCAACTGGTTAATTTTCTTCATGTAGCATCAGCCTTTCTCTTCAGAGGTGGGCCCAAAGGTTCCCAACAGCTGTCCTGGAGAGACGAATTAATAAGAAACAAGTCCACGCTATTATCTCAGAGGTTCCTGAGTTATTCCTTGAGGGGAGCTGGTAATACCCTTTTCCTAGTCACATGCTGCCAGCCCTTCTGCTTGCTTCGAAGTGGCAAAAGGCAGAAATGACAATTAAAATTGCTGCTAGGGGCTTCTCCTGCCCCATTAACTTGTTTCCAGACTAGCAGGGTTAGACAGATGAAGGGAGAGAGTGGGACTAGAAGCAGTCTTTGGGGCTGCCTTTTACCGGCGGTAATGCTGAGTGCATTAAAAGGTTAATGTAAAAAAATCTAGTGTCATCTCACTGTGTCCTTTCCTATCTCCTCTAATCGTACGGGTACGGATACGCCGGCTGGTGCAATCAGGTGCTGCTGATGTGGTGAGCCTGCCTGAAGAGGGTGTTGGCAGCTGCCCTCCGTCCCTGCTGCAGGAATGCACTGAACACTGTCAAAACAACACTCACCCCGTACTGTTGTGGTCTGCTGATTTCTGTTGTGCATTAACTTCATACTCATTGCATAAGGGATATTAGGCAGCAATTCCACCCTTAGGCCCTGTCACTAGCCCATTTTCATGCACAGACCTCATTCTACTCTCTTCTGGCACTTTGACTCCTGCCACCCTAGACACTGCTCCTCGGAAGCCCACCTACTCGCTGTCTGCTTCAAAAATTGCTGCAAGAGTCCTGTCCCCCATCACTCCCTCTTTCAGCCCTTTAAAACTAAAACATGACCATTTCCAAGCTGGATTAAATAATTGCTTAGAGCTGGTTGGCTGCAGGATTCTTGACTTCTGAAGTGATTCACCACGCTGGCACCAGCGAGAATTCACGTGAGCATCTCGACTGTTTGTAATAAATTATGTACTCCTTCTCCTTTTTTACCTCTTTATGGGCAATTCTCAGGAGTTATACTGAAGGGAAATATTACCCAGCATGGCCAGCAAGAAAATTATTACCCAACATGGCTGATTTTGTCTAACTTCAGAGCTCCTATTAGCTCTTCCAAACTCACAAAGGTGTCACACCTAGAAAAACAGCATTGAAGAAGAATAAGGAGAAATCCCATCTGGCCCACAGCAGTGAGGATAGATCTGTGTTGGGTAAAGAACAGAAGGAAGGGGCAGAGTGTGAAAAGGGTGTGTGTGTGGGTGCGGAGGGGTGTGTGTGTAAGCAGGATGGATGAATGGGAAAAGAGCTTCAGTGTGAGAAGGAGATAAAACAGGTAAGTCCGCAGTGAAGCTGTGCAGCTGTAAATAAATGCAAGTCCAGGAGTTGGGATTTTTTCTCCTATTCCCAGCTTTGTTATTGACTTGCTTCATTTACTCACACAAATGCATTGGCCTTCTCAGCTTCAGTTTCTTCACCTGCAAAATGCCACCACCGTCCCAGGAACGGGGTTTAGCTTTTATCTATTTCAAACATTCTGACTTTGTAGCAAATTTGTTTTGGCTTTCTGCAGCCTGCCACGTATCTGACTGACCACAGTAAACAATCCTGACCTGGGAGGCCTTGCAAGGCCATGGCGAGACCTCAACAGACAACTCAAGTGCTGCCTTTGCCCACATCCAAAACTGTCCCAACCAGAGCCTAGGCAGAAGCCAAGAATAGCCGTTCCTCTGCTTAATTTCCCTGACAGCCCAGATGCGATAGCTGTTCTCACTCGCACCGATAAAGTTGGGCCCCAGCAAGGAGAATGTGGCCATTTTCCGTTTAAAGCAGACCCAATGGAAAGGTGGTCCCATGCCCATCTCCTGGGGAGCCATGCAGGGGGGTGAGCGCACACACGGACTTCACACTGCCTCTGCATTTTCCCTCACAGTCCTAAGAGGAGTTCCTGTTTTATCTTAACCCTTTGGCTTGTTTTACAGTTACTGAAACCAGCTTGCTAACATATTGGAAGGGTTCACTCTACTGCTCTTGCTCTTGAGATTGCTCAGTTCTTGTCAGCTCAGGCTTTGCTTTCTTGTTGCAATGTGCCATGACTTGCAGTGAGGGAACCGTCCCTTCAAAGAAGGCTCCTGTTTTGAAGGGGCTAGTTGCTACATGCTGGGAGGATATATCAGTCCAGAGTCAAAAAAGGAACGCCGCTGATTTGCCAAAGAGTTTCAACATGAACATTAAAAACAACATAAAAGTTACAAAATGCAAACAGAAGTTGTAATGACCCCCTTGCCCCATGCAGGTACCAATGCAAACCTTTTCATCAGAGATTCACCAGCACACAAATTTAAAACCTTTCTTCTTTATTACCTAAACAGCAAGGCTGTGACGGGGGAGAGGGAAGGGAAGCAGCGGTGAAACTTACCCTCTGAGCTGGGGTACCCGAGCGGCTTGCACAAAGAGCCGCTGAGCTAAACACCCCTCCTGCAGCACCCTCTGCTTCCCACACCGGCAGCGTGTCGAATGCAATTGCTGTGGCCTTTGACGTCTTAGGAGGAGCATGAGAATAGCCACTGAAGTCACTTCTTTCTGTCTTGGACTGCAATTTTTTTTATCTCGTTCTCAATCAAGTTGCTGCCCGCTCTCCTCTTGAGAGAAGGCTGCATAACGTGTTTCTGCTTATCCTCGGCCTGGTTAAAGTCCTTGGGCTGCTTGGAAGAAGGTTGTTGGGGCAGAGAGGTATGGCCCCCTTTTGTTAAAAAAGACTCAATTAAAAATAAAGCACCATTTTTTCTTTTTGGTGGGTTGCAATGGCAGGGGAATTTGAGCCAAGGTCTTGCAGGCGTCTCTTGCATCTTCTCTGCAGCGTTTTCTTTCTCTTTTTTTTTTTTTTCCTTTTCTTCAGCTCTTACAGGTTCTGATGTCAATCTTATCATATCAAATAAACCCAAGCACACATCAGGTGCTACTTGACAAGCATCTAAGGCCTAAAAAGCTGGTTGTGCTGGTTTGCCTAGGAAGAAAACGTAGCTGAAGCTCATAAGCTTGCACTCACTTGTTCTCCTCTCAGACACCCAGAGCACCATTCCACGTTTATTGCATGATCTCCATTAAAAGGATTCCCTTCAGAGAGATGCATACTATGGTTGGACAATGGAGGGATAAAGGGGCTTTGCCTCCCACGCCTTCATAAACAGTCCATATTACCATTATACAGGGCCTTGAACACCTAGGCATAAAAGCATAACCTCTGACTGAATACAAGCACTGTCATAAATCTTGTAAGCTCAGCTCGTGGGGTTTATGGACTGAATCAAACCCAGAGGATTAAACTACTGATTTGATAATTTGTCTGGGATTCAATGCTGCTATTTATTATGTTAGGCAAATAAACTATTTACTGTTTAAATGAGTTTTCATGTTCTTTTTCACACCTGGGAGTCAAACGAAACATTAAGAAACAGCTTTTGCCCATGGAGGAAAAAAATGCATGAAGAGAAACAAGAAAGCCATTTGCTGTGATGTTACTAATAATCATTTCAGGTGTATAAATATAGCAGCTTGCCAAGCCTTTGGCCACCAGAGTAGTGTTTGCGCAATAGCTCAGCTTTATTGTAACTTTTGCAGAATAGCTCTTAGGAGACTTGAGGAGAAAGATGGTTTGGTATTTAAAGCCTTCACCTGAGACTCAGGAGACTTTTATTCAGAGCTTGCTGCTGCCTGCACAGATCAATGCATTTCTCTCTCTACTTCTGCTCCTCATATCAGCAGTTTATAAGCTCTTTGAGGGACAAAATTCAGAAACTTGTTTGCTGTTCAGGATGATGGAGCACGAGTTTGGTGGGACCTCAAGGCACTAGTATGACCGTCCACTAATGTGAAAAAAACAAAGAAGAAAAAAGAAAGAAGAACAAGTGGCTGCTGGACAGTGCACAACAGGGGTGGTTTTCTTGCTCTTTGAGTGGATGCCCACATGTTCCCTGCACGTGGCTGGAGTAGGCTGGGAGCTTTGTGCTGTTGCGTGCTGCTTAGCAGCGCTCTGAGGTGTCTGTCAGGCCGGAGGACATCGCTACTGCCTCATAAACCAAGTCCAGCATTTCTGAGCAACGTGTCTTATCTGAAGAAAGAAGATAACAAGTCGGGATTGAAATTCCTCCAGGACTTTGACATCTTGCTTCATGCTGGTGTAGTAGAGACTCACAGCAAGGATCAGCACTGCACAAAATGAGAGCCACAGGAGCACAGGCAATCCAGATGACGACCTGTCATCTACTGAACAGTGACGAGGAGGAAAAAGAAAGCGCCATTATTTTAGTGTCATCTTAAACACTTCCCAAATTTGACCCCCTGCTGATGCCTTTGTCCCACTTTTCTGGGAACAGCAGGGGACACGGGCTCTGGGTGTGAGTACTTCCGTAGGCATCAGTTAAGTGATAGTGAGTCACACCTCCTGATGGAGGGTGGCGAGTATAAAAGATCTCATCTAATGGAGCATTTAAAGAGTTTAATTATATACAATAAGAACAGGATTACCATAGCTAATGCACGATCTCAAGCTTCCCTCCAGCAATTATTTTTTATACCTTTACACTAGATGTGAAGTTAAATACTAGGAGAACATTAAGCTACCTCATCTAATTATTTAATGCTCACAAGTGTTCCATAAAAGAGAGAAGATCTAGATTTCTGTCCTTTTCCTTGGTAACTCAGCTTGTTTGGGGCTCCTGCTAGTTACAGTAAGAACCGAAACGTGGCCCCATTAACCGAGAGGCATATTTAGAAAGCTCTGGCAGGTTTAGCCTCTCTCTAAGTGCTAGGTGTGCTAATTACACTGGAACATCCTCTGCACTTGCTCTTAAGCAGGAGGACACTGTAAACATTTTCCTTGCCTTTAAAATATAGTTCAAGTATGTTTAAAGTGCCATAGGTCAGGCACAGTACACTTGTGGAAATCAATGGGCTACGTTTAGCTCGCCGACATCCGTGCCCCAGCCCTCGCACGTGTGTATCCATCCATGGACCTCGGGGATCTGGTTTGACTCAGATCTGGCTGCTCCGTTTGACTGCGTGGCCATTGCACAACCGGTATTATTTTATAAAGCACTTTGAGTATTAAACATGCAGTATAAAGCCAAATTCATGCCTGAATAAAAACCCAGGGTGTGCAGCTATTTTCCTGCCATATGCACATAATCAATAAGGAGATAAAAACGTGGTGTGTATTATTATGGGTAAAGGGCCAACATTAGCTGTAACATATTTAAATTAGCTTCTACTACGAGCCCTGGAATATACACCAGTCAATTAAACTGTCATACAGATGTACGGAGAGGAAGGTAAAAGTCATAAAACCAAACAAGAAACACATAATAATGTATCAAAAAGTGTATGGGGAAAAGGTAAAATGTTAATAGGCAGTCATTTTATAGCTAACCAGAAACCAAATCAATGTCTCGTAATAGATCTGAGTGAATTATTTGCAGCAAATAATTTATTCATTTGAATTTAGCCCTTCTTTCTGTTTGCAAATTATCCATGAGCAGACTTCAATTTTTATAAATTTGTTTATTTGGCATTATTCTATGAATGGTTTATATGACGGTATTTAGCCAGGGAATTACTCACCACTTTCTGCTTTTGCAGAGATTTGCGATTTGGCAGTTGGTATTCCCCTTGTGTGATCTCCCACACCACACGACACAGTTCTCGAGTGGGTGACCCCCTGCCTTTCAAAGCCTGGGGCCTGGCTGATGGGCATACCTGGTAACCGTGACACTCTTCTGGCGTAGCCAAACAGCTTTTCACATCAGCCCTTTTCCATGAAGTGCTTACAACCTTTTTCAATCTCATGAAAGTTACTTGCCGTGTGAGATTTCTGGGTGATCTCAAATGCAAACTTGGCTTTTCCTTATATCCTCTCAATACAGGGGTATGTCCAGTCCAGGAGCAGAAAAAAAATAACGCGGAAGAATAATGCTACCCACAAAATAGCGATGAGCTACGCTCACAACAGCTTCAGCACATTGCTACAAGTATTTGCTGAAATGTAAGTACAAGTCTGCTCTTTTCTAGATTACAAATAGAACATTAATGCTTCAATAGGTTAGTTAAATTGTTGGTTGGAACAGCACACTCAGCCCTAGCTGTGTGCCCAGTCTAAGAAAGAGGCAACTCGTCTGGGAAAAGCACTGGACTGAGATACAGGAGATTTTGGTTCAGTTCCTGCCTTGGACACACATTTCCACTGTCACCTGAGGGATATTTAGTCTTTCCTTTTCCACCTGGCTCTTTCCTGCCCACAGCACCTTGTTCGTAGCCTGATAACCGCCTTAGCTGAGGCTGCCATCGGCACGAGCATGCAACCCCTCTTCCTGGGCAGCAGCAACAGCCAGGGGATGTGGGGACATTGGCTTCATTTTGGCCTCCCCACACTATGGCTCTGCACGTGTGTCTATACATACATGTGTATCTGTACCTCCCTCCCCTTACTGCATTGCATGCAGCAGGGGCTGGATGTTGGCTGGGGCCTCTAGAAGTGATCACTATCATAACAACATCCAGATACACACATTTGCTTGTGGGTCTGTGAGGCTGGTTGGCCTTAAACATCCTTGCCAACAAAAAAGAAAAAACAGATTATTTTTATTATTTCTACCCCGCTGCCAGCATATAAATGAATTGTTTCTTCCCAACACATGCAAGTCAGCAGGGAGGTCTACTGTTTCGCTTGGGGTGTTTTGCCTGCATATCTTAGTGAAAAACCTGCACCTATTCTATTGCCATAAAATATATTAATTATATTTAAATTAAAAATAGCTTCAGGGATTTCATTTTTGTTTCCACTATTTGTCTTACTAGATGTCTTGTTTAAAATACTGCACCAGACCTCATCAACACCTTGTGCTTCATGTGCTGAGAAGAAAAAGCAACAGCCACAGACAGTACAAAATGCTTTGTATACGGAGGATGTATTTGCGCAGTGCATCCCAGCAGCCGCAAAGCAAACTCAGGTTAGTGCCGTGGATGGCTCACAGTTATAATGTGAGTCTTTGACTTACCCACTACGTAGTCACAGCAGGAAATGGCTAGAAAACAGAATGAAAATGTTCTTACATGCCTGGAAAGGCCTCTTTGCAGCAGCTGAATAAGAAAGTAAAGCACCGAGTGGTGTCTCTGAAATTGCCTGTCGCCTTATAGACGCTGGGCCACCTCTTTTACACCACATTTGGCTGTACAGATTTATGCCGGACGAAGATCTACCCACTCCATGCAAACATGCAGATGTAGGTGCACTTCAGAAAAGTGAGAAAAAATTATTGCATGGGGGGTTCAGAGACAGAGATTGCTACAGTTGCAGGGAGGTCAGGATTCAGCTCTTGCAAAAAGACTTCCCTATTCCACATTATTTCTAGAAGGGAAAGGAGATAGACCAGCAAACTGAGAGAAGAATGAAAGTCAAGAAAGCAAACCCCACTGTCAGATGCAACTTTCATCCAACAATATCCTGGAACTGCCTCCTCTTGGCAGCCGGGAGCCAGATGCAATCCAGGATGAAAAATCCAGAGAATGGAAAAATTTCAGTGGTGCCAGCAACCTTCCTCTTACCAGCCTCTACATTAATAACATTGCATGGACAAACAGCAAATCATCTACATCACAGGCTATCTGCAACACAGAATACTAATTATGGGTTGGGACATTTCTCATGTCTTCATGGAAAAGAGTCAGAGTCTTCTCCATCCTTGCAGCTCCCTGGAGCTCAAGCACGGCTGTGCTGAATTCAGAACCGGTGAGAGATGAACCAGGTCCCCCAAGCTGGACTGGCTGCAGCATTACCAGTGCTGATGTGGGGGCATGGACTCTGGCAGGGAGCTGAAGGAGGTCTTACAGCTCATCAAAATCCTGCTCTTGAGCAGCCAGATGAGCTTTGGAGAATTTAGGATCTACTCACTGAGTCTTCCCAGGAGTTCAGTTTTCATGGGAAAGCCCAGGCCGTGTTAACAACCTTATCAAGAAATAGCTTTTCCCTCCTGCATCAGGAGGCACCACAAACAACGTATTGTAAAACCAATGAGAGGTCTGTTTACAGAATCATCAGCAGATGCCAAGCCTTGTTTTCAGAAGCTGAGTAGCAGTCCAAACAGGTGGCTGACAGAAATTTTACCATTCTATCACCTGTGTTTTTACTGACCAACGTATCAAAACCACACAATTTTAGTTCTCCACCAATAAATACAAATTTTTGTGGCTAGGTCAGTTTGTGAAAGTCAGAATGAAGCAAAGGTTCTTATTTGGTTATGAAATGTATATAGCACGTGCAGAAGTGCGAACTGGATCCTCGTGCTAGACCTCTGCTTAAGGTCACTCCCAGTTGACCTACCTGCAAACTGTTATTTTGGCTCATGAATGAAAGACCAGAGGTTATGTTAGCTGTATCATTCTTGGGTGCCCTCATTGGCAGAAATGGTTATATCCTGGCTGCTTTTAACGCCAGCTAGGCTCAGACCTTTACTCTTGTATCCTATGGCAGGCATGCTGCTCAGAAACATGAAAGGGCTGGTTCTCTCCCCACCATTACATCCTAGTTACCCAGAATGACATAAGCGTGGATAAATTTGGTCTGAGATCCTTTTCTATGAGTGGAAGCATTGTTCTGGGGTAGACCTGGGGCTCAGCCAAACCCATGGTCTACAATGATCCCTGTGGGGGCTGACTCAGGAGTTCACCACGAGAACAGCCCTGAGGCTGCTCTAACGTGACGCAGGAGCCTGTCTCCTCCCAGGGCAGGCAGGCAAACGGACCAGATGCAATTCTGCAGAGCACAGAGCAAAAATTGGCTGTCGTCTGCTCTATGCTGAGCTCAAAATCACAAATAACATTCTCACAGGGGAAAGCTGATGTGGACAGACAGGGAGGATGTTAAAAAGCTAGAAAGGTCATGCCAAAAGGCTTAGTAGCTTGAGCCTACCATGTTCAATGACTTCTTCTGGCTCACGAAATCGAACCCTTCTCTCTGCTTTCCGCTTTTCCCCCACAGCTTGGTCCACAGGTGGCCTTTTCCTTAGTATTGATGGAGGATAGCTACTGTCATCCGTCTAAAAAATTGGTCAAAACACAAAACACATGGCTATTCAAACTGGAGTAATGCATCTGGCTGAAGCTTTGAGCTTTTGTGGCTATGTTACCATGGGACATGGTAAGGACATGATATGAAACACATCTGTTCTGACATTTATAGTCAGACCACTGTAATATTTATAGCAAGACAATATGGATATTCCTTCATTGTCATAGATCTTCAGTCCTCTAAAGCTATCTTCTCAGGAAAAAGGTTGGTTAAAGTAATGAACAGTGAAGTGTTCAGAAAGGATTTCTCTGAATTGGAGTGAACAGTTACTGAAGGTGGCTGCTCAACAGCCCCGGGGTAGATGGACATAAATGTGATATGAAAGATATGAACCGTAGCATTGGGAGCACCTTTGAAATGTTGTTCTGAGCCAAGCAGCTCCATTCTGATTGCAGTGTTGCCATTTCAACAACAGACACTATGCAGCAGTTTTGGGTTTGGACACTATCCTGATGGGTACGAGAAGGTAATTTGTTTGCACTTCAATATCACAATTATGTTGTTGCTCTGGTTTTTGCTTGGAAGCAACACTCAGTCTTTGATAACGGAATCAGATTGCTGTGGAGTCTGCCAAATGACAAGAAACAGAGCTGCAATAATAGTAGTAAGTCCCTCTTCTGCGTAGGAATGCTCCCACAGTCAACTCCCCAAAGTGAATCCAAAGCATCTTGGTTCAGAGACACCCACTGCCCTCTGGAAGTGGAGAGCAGATGGAAAATTTTCTACTTTTCAAAGACCTAAGTGGGTGGCAGAGATTCTCCACATTTTATTTTTACTTTAAGATCAAGGTCATCTCCTCTACCCCTTTCTCCCCCTTCCCTCTGTTCCTCTTCTAGGCACAGGGTATTATTTCTTAGATGGTTTGTTTGCTCCTTCTGGTCACTGTCCCTGCTCCTTTTTATTCCCTTGTGTGTCATTTCCCTACTCAGTGATTGCACACTCCTTCCTCCATGTTTTTCTTCCTGCTTTAATCTTCCTACTCCTCAATGCCTGCTACTTTTGCCCATTTTTAGACTCAAATACCTTTGCCCTACACCTTTTCTCATTGGATTCTTTCCCCACATTCACCATTTCACACATGCACTCCTTAGGATGCAGAAGCACGATTAAGTCCCATTAACTACAGTCTGGGGCTATCGGGCCCCAGAGTACAGAGGATAAGTAGGTTTCCCTACACATCACACTAGATAATCTCAGAAAGGCACATAATGTGGCCGGCAGGAACTGCCATGGAGTGAGGAACGTCTTCAGCTTTGATACCTTCTCCTAAAGATCTATAAACCAGATTTCAGCTTAATTTATCACTGATAAGGATGCTTTCTCCGATCTTGTGATCATACAAGCATCCATACCACCTCTGTCTCATGACTGGGGACAGTGTGTGTTAGAGCTCTGGGTTTTTTATTCAGCAGCTCAGAAGCTACAAGACCCATCCAGGGTATGGGAAACCTGGATTCAACTTCTTTCTAAGTTCAAAGGAATATGAACCCACATCTCTTACATGCACACACTCATCGTCAGAGCTACAATGCACATATGGGAGCAGGGAATCTCAGCCTCTGCCACTGAAGACGTCTTGTTCGGCCTTGAATAATTAAATATTCATTGAGCTAAAGAAAGAAAGAACGAAAGAATGACTTTACCACCTGGTGTTTGGGTGCTCCCTTGGGGGTGGGAGAAGTCTACTCCTATCCTTGCTCCAATGAATACTTAATATGAAATACTTAAATATTCATTGGAGCACTCACTGGAAACAGGGTCTCTCCAGGTAAGTAAGTACCCTGATCACTCTGCTATAGCCACACACACACACACTTTCTGGCATAATGAATATTTAATTATTCTGTGTAAAATAAAACAGGTTTAGGGAGACACAGCCCAGCTCAGACTAGCGGTGGTTATAGCTTTAGCTAGGAGGGCTCCTCCCGTGGCACAGCCAAGGAAACTGAACCTTATGTTTGAAGAGATTTATAATTTATAATTTATAACTCCAAGCGCGGCTTTTGTCCATATGAGCTTTTCCAAACACTTAACAGCAACATCACACCAGAAGAGAAAAACATTAAACAACTAGGTGGTTGGGTAGCACCTAGCCAAGGAAGATCTTAAAAAGGAAGTGGTATTTACTAGACTTTAATAACTTATGGAAATCAAAGCTACACAGTGTCAGAAGAAACGATGCATTCTCCCCTCAGACAGAAACCTGGTGTTAACATACTGTGACAAGAGCTGGAAACCTACCAAAGTGCTAGTTGGGAAATTGTATCACAGAATGCCCTTAAAAGAAACCCATTTGTGAAAAGCTCAGGGCATTGGACACAAGGATTCTATCACCCATTGAGAGATTACTTACCGGCAGCTCCTCTGCACTAGGATCAGAAGATGGGGCTGGACATATTTGGGACATGTACTCTGGATGCCAACATGAAGCCTCCCACACGAAGCTTCAGTTGGAAAGCCACTTGCTCAAGAAAATGAGAAGGACCAGGGGAAAGCGTCTGGAGATCCCTCTGCGGCGAGGACTGAGCCGGCAGTGCGACTGAGCAGATGGGAGCAGCGGCAAATGACAGAGAAGTGGAAAGAAGAGTTTCCGCCCTTCATACCAGTGTTGGCTTGGGAAGGATGACGTTACTTGAAATGTAGTCGGTAGCCAAAAATAGCACATAGTGATAATACTGACTGTGCAGCTGGAAAGCAGGGCTTTCCTGGCAACTGGAAAGGGTCTGAATGGAGCAAATCATAGATAAAGACCCACATATTTATACGTGTAAACGTGAAGTCGAGGCTGTTCTTTTTATAATGAATGCTGCATTTCTGTGATCATGTTGATCTCCTTTCCAGAAGCCATTCCTAATTTCAAAAATCTTGCAAGTGGGATCGCTTTTAATCCTTCTCTCGTTCAAAATATGTGGGTAAAGCCATCAGGAAATGATATAGATGCAGTGAGATCACATATATCTCCCTCCAGTACAGTTATGGCCTCACTTTATATGTTTTACAAATTAGATCCATTACTATAGTAATAAAGTGGGATTTTAACATTAGACATTTCTACAGATATTATAATAAGATTATTGATAGGAAGAGAGGTGATTTACTGTTCAAGAGGCTGTAACAGCCCCTTGTCAAATGCTGAAGGCTGATCATCATCAAATACACAATTTCCAGTCAGAAATACCTGCCATGACTGCTGAAATATGGTGGTTTACTGTCTCTATAAGCACAAGCTTAAGCTTTTTTTTGTTGTTCTTTTCCTGGAGCTATTTATTTGCTGTGGTATGTCTGAAGTACCCCAGTTTTGTGTTACTTTCCAGATGGTTGGATGGATTCTCCCATGGCATGCTCAGACTGGCCCTCATTTTGCACCTACCCAGTGGAGCGAGGGTTGCAAGATGCTTACATTGGCACTAGGAACCAGAGGGCACAGCAGCTCTGTGGGCTTCACTGTTTTAATCTTCCTTTCAGGGATTTGGGGAATGGGTGAGTAGATGGGGAGAGTTGGGATCGTCCCCCAGAGAAAATTGGGCCAGCACAGCAGGAGAGGCATCTGCGGCTGATGTGGGGTCAGCAGCCCCCTTGAGCCTTGCTGCCCTCCTGCAGCTCAGCCTCTGCACGGCTCTGCAGCGCTTGCAGGGGTTGCTGTCCTCAAGCCCTTCCCTTTCCAGCGGTGAAAGCAGTGTCAACATGGAGAAGAACAGATTTTGCTGGCCTGGGGCTCTTCACTGAATGCACCGTATCTAAAAGCCACCTGGAGAGAGTCACCTTACCTTCTCTTTCCTGTACATTGGGGTGATGGAGGGCTTCTCCTCATGCTGCAACAGGCTCACAGTGGCAGGGCTTGTGAAATGCTCTCCAAATCCTCTCTCTGGTGTGTCCTGCAAGTGTTTCACACCAGTTATTTTGAGATATCTAAGCTGAGCTTTTGGTGGGGAAAAGTCATTCTTCAAAATTTTGTTCATAGTAGATCCTAGACAGAAAGGTGACAAAGCCTTCCAAACCGTGGTCCCTAGCTTCTCCTCCGGTTCCTCCTTCCTCCTAGTGTGATAATCACTTGCTACTAACATAAGAAGGAATTTACCTGCCTACTTTGGTCAGCAAAACTGATGGAGGTGGGAAGAGGGAAGTCAAACTCTAGTCTTCATCTAGCTTTGACTTTCTCCATGTGGACTGTCTCAATTATTTTTAATAGTGTCATCTGCAAGGCCCGTAAGAAGGTCTTGTGCAGCCTCTTATTCCTGCAGAGAGCAGCAGTGAGCTCGTGAGCTTTTAGACCTGAATGAAAAACCTCGTTCCTGTCTTTTTCACTGAATCTGGTTTTATTGAAAGAAAGGTCTCACGTTTTTCTAAACAATTGATCAGATTTTTTTTTTGTATTTTCTTTAAAAAAAACCCTGCAGAAAAGTCAAGGGGGTTTGTTGTTTTCAAGAAATAGACATATGGAGACAACATTCGTCATTTTTGATGCCAGAAACCATTTCTTTTCAATTCTAGATTCCCCTTAAATGTAAACAATTTTTCTGTTCATTTGATTGAAAAAAAATTGAGCAGCTTATAAATGTTTTCATGAAAGATTGCTATCCAAATGCTAGGAATGATCATTTCATAGTGCCATTCTCACTTTTATCCCACTATGTGTTAATTATATTGCTAGTAATAGTTGTAAATTCTTGAATAATTTAGTAGTTACCTGGGCACTCAAATTCCGGTGGATAAAGACGTCAGGAGTTCAAATCTCACAACAGGGACAGTTCCATTCCTACTAAGTGCTTTTGATTGCAGTTTAACAACCTAAAATTGGATATACATTATGAATAAAACACAGTTTAATGCACGAAGTGAAAGATTCCAGGAAAATAACTTCACTAGCCTCTGAAATCACTGGTAATAAATAATGGTTACTATAGTGGGATAATTTCTGCTTTGGAAGCTGGAAGAATTTCCTTTAACATTGCCCTTCTTTTTAAAGTAATTTTTCTTCTAAGCTTTGATCTCATTTCATGCAACGTATGTCAGAACCAAAGCTGGACAAAGAATTCATAAATGAATTATTTAGCTGATGAGTGTCACCTCTATTTCTTTCAGCTAATTGTTCACAAATAGATAGTGACTTTTGTGAACATATTCATTATTCAGATTTATTCAGTGGATAATTGCTGGGAGTAATTCTTTGTCTGTAGATTGCTTGGAAGCATTTTGCTGTGAACATTTAATATTAAAAATCTATCCAGGCTTTCAATATAAGACAAACTAAAAATATCTGTAACTACTGATGGAGTCCTTAAACACGAACAATATACTGCGGTCTTAACGAGCAATGCCAGCGTTTTCAGGAAGAACTCCACTGCTTCCCGTGGTACATAGGAGGAAAAGCAAAGACATCTCAACTATCTCTGTAGTGCCGGCTTTGAATGGTGCACATTGTATATGCAAATAAGTTTTTACAAGAAAAGGGTTGCTTAAGTGTTTGCTCAGCAGAAAAACAAAACAAGCCTGAACAAAACATGATTGACTTCCCAGTGAATAAATATGAACAGTCTACACAAAGGAACTAACTGCATAGCCAGTGTTTTCCTGCAATACCCCAATGGAAGATGTCTAGGAAATAAACATAACATGATAAAACAATTTTATCCCTCAGAGGATAGCTGTGTAACCATATGAACTCTTTTTCCATTTCCTTCTGCGGGAATAAATATTTTAGACAAGCAAAGTACTTTGTAAATGATGCCTTTGTGGGGATTCGTCTGGCCTGGTTCAATTATTTTGAAACCTAGCAATTTTCTCATATCATTGAATCTGGTTTTATTGCAAATAGGGTCATAGAAATAGTCACTCATTGCGATAATGGACTTAGTTTATCTTAACTATTAACACTTCCAGTAGGTTTACACACACGTATATATTCAATATTTATGGATATGCACAGTGCATATATATTAATAATGAAGTAACTTTATCTCCAACAATCTGAAAACAAAATCACGTAATACCATACAGTGCGGGGTGTAGTGGTAACTGGAAGCAGCATATCAGGATAACAGAACAGAAAAGGAATAAATAAATTAGAAGGGAGTCTTCCGTATCTTCTTCAACTTCCAGAGTGTCAATTGAGCCTTTGTTCAATATTCCACCTTTCGTGGTTCTGTGTGCTCTTGATTAATAATTTAGAGATGCACCTTTCGGCAGCAAGGTAAGTTTTGTGTTTGCCAAGAGTGATTTTCCACCAGTCAGGGAATACATCAGGAAATAAAAAGGCAAACTGCCCCACAGAGTATAATTAGCTGTGTGCCTTCTTCCTTTTTCTGCCTCTGGAGAAACAGATTTACAGCTGAAAGGTGTGGGACACCCTTGAGGTGTCGTACGGCACCGTTTCTGCTCCTCAGACCTTCCAGGGAGGAAAGCACTGTATAAATCCCAACCTCGAGACAAAAATAAGCCCTTTGGACTGTGCATTTCTGTGTGTATTCCATGGCCAGAAGGGTCATGGTTAATCTCTCGTCTGATGGTCGCTCCAAAATGGGGCGTTTTTGTGGAGTTGGGGGAAAAAAAACCCCAAACAACAAAATATGATGGAGACGGAGCAATGAATGGGAAGATGGTCTGATGACACTTGGCGTGTGTAGCTGGCCAGGCTGAAAGCAATCAGTTTTCCTTTCCGTATATTCGTTAATTCCTGTGATGCCCAGAGCGCTGTGTACCCAGGCATGTTTGCCCCAAAGGAGAGACAGTGTAGTCAGCACAAAGAGCAACATCGGCAGTCCCTGTGGTGCTGCGTGAAGGACCCATGAGGTTATCCTCCCAGTGAGACCTTCTTTTCACCCTTTATATATTACTACCCTGCGCTGGAAGTTTTCATGATCACGCAGATCTGTAAGCTCCCCTTTGATGCAGGTAGGCAGACCTGGGGCCATTCATCCAGGAACTGCAGGCCTGGATTGCTGCTCTTTGCAGAAATCAGATTAGGCATGGTAACATCACACGCAGCCATCTGATCCAGCACAGCAGACTTCGTTTCTGAAGGCAGAGCCCTGGCTTTATTGGTGGATGTAGTAGGTCCTTCTGAGTGACGACCGTCTTCCTGGAGCCATGGCACCAGTTTCAAATCCACAGCGTGCGGGGGTTTGTACTGGCTTTGAACTGAGCTCTTTTCTAAGGCAAAGACACAAGCACCGAGCAGAACGTCCAGCAGAGTTTTGCATTACGGTGAGAACATCCCCACTGCGGGGCACAGTGATTTCTGCTCTATTGGGACTGGCTAGAATGGATTTAACTCTGTTGAGAAACCTTGTTCCAATTCACCCCTGGCATGAATCCATTGACTTATAAAAGGCATGGATCTGTCTCCATCTCTTAAAATTGCCTCTCTTATTCATGCATCTTTCCGGGTAGATGTTACAAATAACCACAGAGTACTTGTGATGATATATGGTAAACATAGAGAGAATTTCTGGCTGCTGAAATGAACTTTCTAAATAATTACAGAATGATTCCACATGCATTTCATAATTAGACTCCTGAGATTACAGTCAAGCTATTATTTGTGATTCAACATGCATTTTTATTTTGGAAATGTCCCATAAGCCATTAGGCTTATTCCACCTGAGGTTTTCTAATTCGTTCTGTTCATCCTGCCACTGGGATCTTAAATGCAAAGCATGTATTGATCGAATAAGAGTTACCAAGTAACCAAATGCTAATATCTGCTGTTGGCTCACTGATTCCACATCAGCCAGTCCTGTTGATGTGGGATGTAGGAGGTGGAGAGGGCTGGAGTGAGCGAGGTCATTCTGAGTCGGCTTTTATCACACACTCATTATATTTTAGGAACAAAAAGGAGTGGAACTGGAACCTCTGCTTAAAGCATCCGGGCTGCTGTTGATGGCAGGGCTGCCACCAGCCATGAGATGAATGAGAAGGATGAATCCACTGCCAGCAGGAGGATGGCCGAGCTGGCATAAAACAGAAAGGGAGGCAAAAAAGGCATGAAAAGAAACCCCCTCAGAAACAGCAAAAGCGGAATTATCTTCAGGAGTTCCGTTTTAGCAGTAATCGCTTTGTGCTCTCTGTTGTGTTGATTGGCGCTTTCTGTAACAATTCCCCATTTTCCCAGGTGAGTTTTGGCCTGAGGAGAATTCAGGCGAGGATGACTGCAGGGTATAGCCTAAAAAGGGGATTAACAGTCTTGTCTAAATCCCAGATATCAAAAGGCTCCTGTTGACTTCTGCGAGCCACTGTCTGTCCTTAATGGATTTTAGAAACGTGGTAGCCATTAATGCCAAACTGGTCCTGAGAAGGGCAGCAAGGGAGACTGACAGCAACGGGAAGGGAAGAAGCCAAGGGAATCGTAAAGTACGTAGATGCAGGCATCGCTACATAAGATGATTTGAAGGCACTGATGTAAATGCTCTTGAGCTCCATTTGCAGTGTCACCTTGGAAGGGGATTAGATTAGATTAATGACATGAAAGAAGAACAGAAAAATGGAGAAAAGAGCAGATTGAAGCGCAAGAAAAGCCCAAATGAGTAAAATATGCATGAATTGGAAAGAGTTTGGATGGTGACATTGGATGATGAAGAATATAAAAAGCAAGTGGCAAATCCCTCTGTCATTGGCATAGACTTTACATTAATGTTAAGTCTATTAATGCCGATATTTGTTCTGGATTTAATTTCTTGTAATTAGTGTGTAAGTCTCCCTCCTCCACCTCTCCAAGCCCTGGAGGCTGGTGTTTTCAGAGTGAAACAAGTAGGTTTAACAAAGAGTAATTGGCACAATTTCCAAAACTGCTCCTGGAGCCTCTATTCAATTGTATCTCAATTTAAGCTGATGCAAGGAAACTAAGCAAGGAAAAATTCAGGCAGCACATCAAAGAACACTTGTGGACATCAAGATATACAGATAAGTCAGGTTGAAAGCCAGTTGTGTTTTGCACAGGCAAGCTGAAGATTTAAGTTGTGTTTTTGTTCCAAAGCAGAGCATCCTTTGGCACGCCTGCAGGAGTGTCAGAGGGTCCTGCTCATGCCAAGGCAATTTGCGCCTTACAAAGGGGCAGCTGAGAGCAGGATGGGCTTTTACTGGAGAGTGTGGAACCCGGGTCCGGCTTTGATCCCTGGCAGGTTTGGATCAGATCCTTAAAATGCGATGCCCCTAGGAGGCAGCTTGTTACTAGCTGCCCTGTAACAGCTACAGCGCTCTCTCTTCCCCTCCCCCCCCCCGCCCCCGCCTTCTCTCTCCTTCATTCTTATCGGAAATTTGGTCCGGGACCAGGAAACCTCTCAGCTTAAATTAATATGGTGTTCAGAATCATCTCTGCTTCAACAAATGTGCTTTTTCTGATGTGGAGCATTTTCGTCAGCATATTTTTCATCATCTCGAATGTATGAGCCTTTCAATCAGTCTCCTCAATGAAACAATGGAAATTACATTGCCTTTTCTTTTAAAGCTAGGCAAATGCAAAGGCAAGGAATAACCTTCACGGGGCAGCTATGAAGATGGTGAATTAATAGTGTTTGAAGGGATGAGAATTGAAACTGAGCTCTTGGTCTATCATATGATTCTGGCTAGGTGGCGGTTCCCTGGCAGAGGCAAAACTTCTGGGTACAGAGAGCTGGTTCGGTGTCTTGCATTCTCTTTCATGCATTATACCTGCTCTAGCAAGCATTTCTGGGAGAAGTCTTGAGACTGGAGTGCTCTTATGCTCTCTACGTAGTGTTAGCATTTCTCCCTGTGTGTTGGAGAGGTGGAAAAAAATAAATCCCTTTTGGAGCATACTGGGCCAATAGGCTCTTTCCAGTTCTAAAGTGAAGATGATGGAAAGGTGACACCACCACTCCTCCTTCCCAGAAGACCTCTCCTGCTTCTGTGACTCCCCTGAGGCTGTAGAACTGAAACACTTTTTCCTGACACTCCTGGTTTTGTCAAGCTTTGTCACTCGCTGAACGGATAGTGCCAGAACTTCTTTGATGGACATGTTTGCCAGTCCAAATCAAAAAGTTATTAGCAAGGGATGCTATAAGACTTCTTTACAGAAAAGTTACCTTCTGTTTGACTGACGTATTTTC
Organism: Phoenicopterus ruber ruber; assembly: GCA_009819775.1. Lineage (NCBI taxonomy): Eukaryota > Metazoa > Chordata > Aves > Phoenicopteriformes > Phoenicopteridae > Phoenicopterus > Phoenicopterus ruber. The sequence goes on from CM020219.1 coordinate 11,030,079, forward strand.
TTTACAAGGTGTTTTTTATGCAACATTTCTAAAAGAAAGTAAAAGGACACCTGGTTGTTCCCCGCTCCACAGTCAGGGATGCCACTGACTCCAATGAAAAGTTCTGTATGTGGAACCCAGGCAGGATTTCACCTCTGCTGCTTACATCCGTGGAACTGATAGAGCTACATTAAATGAGAAAAACTTATCTCTGTTAGGGCACTTTGGGTCAAGCTGCCTTTCTACTTACACCCCTGAAAGAATATTGCTGTGAACGGAAATTTGTTAGGGAATGTGTAATGGCATTTGCTCTCTGGTGAAGTGATGTAATGTGAAACACGGACTGGGGCAAAGTACTGTTGATCCCAAAACACAGATACCAAGTTTCTTGTCTGACTAGAGCACTAATTTCTATTTTCCTCTGGTTAAAGTAACATTATTGTGAGGGGCACAATCTGTCTGTAAGGTTGGCACTCTGCTCTCTTGAGCTATGGCTCTACTGGCTTCTGCCAAAAGGCCAAGTAATTTCATCTGTCACATTCCCACTGCCTGGTCTGCTATCACTAGCTTATTACAACTGGTGAAATTCCAGCATTTTGGCACTCCTGATGCACTGACACAAGATGTAATCTTCTGAATAATACACTCCGCTTGCAGTACACGGGTGAAGAAAGTACCTGTCTGCTTCACATTTGCTTCACACCTGCTTCACACTTCCTTCTCTTTAAATGGAAATTCCTCACCCATCTCTGCACATCACCTGGTTCCCATTTCTAAGCCCGGTAGCCAGCCTACTCCTCACCTGCTCCTCCAGCCTGGGTTCCTTTGGGCTGTGCTGGGTGACTTTACCTGGCATTTGTCACGAGGGCAGCAAACGCTGCAGACCTGGCTGCAGTCTGCTACCAGAGAGTGATGGATGATCCAGGTGTTGGGTGCCTCTCCTGTTTCAGATAGGCAGGTATACCGAGAAAGACATGCTTTCTTAAAGCCTGCAAATTTTCCTTGGATACAAAACATGTCCCTTGGCTAAAGCATGTTCAAATAGCACATCTGAGAATAGAAGAGGAGAGGATTTCCTCAAACTAACCCATGGGAAGGTGGCTCCTGGAGCCACAACTCTGTCATCTCTTTCAGGAGGATCTGGTGTGAACCAGCATCAGTGTTGGAGAAGGAGACCAAGTAAGTGCCAGGCTAATGAAGGCTGGCGGGTTTGCATGGCCATGATACACTATCATCTGTTCTGTGCTCCCCATTGCTATTTCAGAAAGAACACCTTCAGCTCCTTTACTAAATAGAAATCAAACACCTGCCACGCAGCAAAATGGCACCGCTTCCTTTTTCTGGGGATGTGCAACATAAATAAGCAATATAGAGGAGGAAAAAGAAAGGGAATTTGGAGAATTTAGAGCAGGTGGAACTGGTGGTTGTCACTTTTACTTGTCAGTTCAGAGTTGGATTTTGGGGCAGCATGTAGTGATGGAAATGAGCAGGCCCTGGAGAGGAGAAGCTAGCACTCCAGTGTACCAAGCAGCTCCCAGTTCTTCGAGCTACCTGCTTACACAGGAGTCTCTTTTACAAAGCCAAGGCTGGAGATGTCTTGGGGATGAATTCCCCCAAATCTTGGCTCTGCCCAACAGTCCATGCAGTAGTAGCTCTGGCCCTAGGCTTGTGCAACCAAACCCCTCCTATCTGAAATCTGTTCTTTATTTGCTCCCCAAAAAAGTAAAGCAGCTGCTCCAGGATGCATATATAAAACTTTGTAAATTCAGATACTTGTCAAAACCTTCTATCGCAAAACATTCCTGCCTGAATAACGACCCATTCACTCTAGGTGCTTTGTATGAGCACAGTGGAGGTTAATTCCTGGGTTTGGCAGTGGCACTAGGAAGGGAACACAGGGCTTTCCTGATCCACACAACGTTAAGCAGGTCAGACCTCCTTTCTGGAGGTCAAGTAGGTTGTTTGGGATCTGAAATGTTGTCTACCTTGTTTTCAACATTAATGGCAAAACGGGCTTTAGAGGAACAGGTTGTCATATTGCTTTTATACTGATTCAATTCTAAAAAGCCTGCTAATAGATTTTATTGTAGCTCCTAACAATAGTTATTATTGATCATAAATAATATGCTCATTTTCATAAGTCTTGTTTAAGATCAGGGCTGTATAAAAGCTACAGACACTGGTAAAGAGACTATTCCTGCCCTGAAGTCTGTATAAACTGAAAGAGCAATGCCCGTTTACACCAGACTAAAGATTTGGCCCACAGTTTCCAGAGAGGCTGAATATACAACATAAGGGAAAAGAAGCCAAGAAGCTGCAGTGTTTTGACAGAAGCAGGTTAAGCAGTTTTATGCTAGAGGCTCCCTCCACACTGGCCTATGCAGGCAAGAACACAAACCCTTGTTTAGACGTACCTGTTGGTCACGGTGAAAAACGCAGGCAGCATCTCATACTGACATGTCTAGCTTGGGAGGCCTGCTCAGAAAAATCCTTCATCAGAGCAGCAGCTGTCTCCTTCCCCCGAGCAAATTCCTTTAAAGCTGTCAAAGATGCTGTAATCAGACTAGGTCATCAAAACCGGTCCTCCTGAGGACTGGAAATAAGATCCAGAGATGAGCATTCAGCTACATGGGCAAGGTCTAAAACACTAAAGTTTCCATTGAAATTAAATGAAGGGACTGTAATTGCTGTGAAAGAAAAGCAGAGCAATCATTGGGAGAGCCCGAAAGCTTTCAAACTACCTCCTGAAATGATGCTGGCTGTAAAGCAGGGATCTATGTACCGCATAACAGAATCTGATAGCAGAGCAAAGCTTTTACCGGGAAACCAGCTTAGATAACTACTGGAGCATTTGCCTGTGTGGCTCCTGGAGCTAAGGCAAATTTTAATCAAGATTTCGCCACACAGCTGAGTAATTTTATTACCAGGTTAAATAAAAGAGGTTAATAAAGTAATAAAAAGTGGATTCTTTGTCTTCTTGATTTCAAAACATGGAGCTGTGGTCAATATGTTTAATAATTTGTAAATAGAGTGGAATAAAGCACTATAGCCATGGTGACCACTGAGAGGGGATTGCTGTGCGTTTGCACCCTCTCGTACTTGTGCTTTCATCGCAGTTTTGCAGTTTCCATGAATCGTTTGTCAGTAAGGAAGAGAAAATGGATTGAGTTCCTCTCTGGTGCAATGTTTACTGCTGTTACTGGAGTTACATCTGGGATAAATTTGGCCTGGATTTGACTAAACCCACTCTTGGATAAAATTAAAGGGTATCAGTGTATTTGATTTTAGCTGTATTTACAGTATATTGTTTACAGTGTCCCTGATTTTATGTGATTGATCCCTGCTTGAGGAATAGTGTTAGAGTAAATAGATCAAAATGTGTCCTTAATGCTTCTGCGGTGCTCTGGCATTAATTCCAGATACTGGTTCCCAGCTCTTTCCTATTGCTCAAATTTAAAAAAAAAAAAATCATCATCACAGTGCATGGTGCGAATTTTTGCATGACTACAGAAAAAATGAGGACTAAACACCCTCTCTCCTGGGCAGGGATAGCTAGGGAAAATCACTGGCTGACCTGATGCCTGATGCGCTCGTGGTCTAGCCAGCCCTTTGGTACCGCTGGGCTTACAGCTGCCCAGGAGCAGTGGGCAGTGCCCTGAGCACCACGGTGGGCACCGGCGAGGGGAGGAGAGAGCGTGCCAGGCTGCCCAAACGGAAAGCAGCAGCCGGTATTTAAGAGGGGGGAACCTCTGGGGGAAAAAAGAAAGAAAATGAAGGTAATATGCCCCACGGAGCTTCTGAAAAAGGTAGTTGGAGAAGTTGCTGAAGCACAGGAGAGGTGGAGGTATGTCGTGGGGGCATGGGGATCTCTAAAGCAGTTAGGGAGACCCCAGAGCAGTGAGGCACAGGGAAAGGTGGTGCAGGCAAGGAATGGGCAGCAGTCCCAGGAGGTGGATCATTAGTGATAGCGAGGAATCCATTTCCCATTGCTGATTGCTGTGTTCATCAAAGTCTCTGAGTGTGTTTCACCCAACTGCTCTGTGCTGCTTTTGCTGTCTGTCAGAAGAGGAAACTGAGGCACGAGGTTGCAATGTGACTTGCCCAAGGCCACTCAGCAAGCCAGCAGCAGAGCTGAGTGCTGGGGTGGTGTGATTGCTCATCCCACCTCCCACAAAATCCCCCACTACCTGGAGCAGGTGACTGCTCTGAGGTGCTTCAACCAAAGGCTTCTGCGGGCTATGTAGCTCACAACTATTCAGGGGGAGCATGCCAAGAATAATCAGAGCATAAAAACTGTGGGAAATGCTGCTATAAATCCTGTAACACCAAAGAGCAACTCTGCAAAAGTTTTGCAGTGAGGCAGAGTATGGAGCAGGTAGCAGAGAAGCATATCTCAGTATATATAAAGCCATGTACTTGCCTGAACCCTCTCGAAGAGCAACACCCACCAAAGGCACTGTGCTCGAGTGAGCCGCAGGGCTTCTTCAGCTGTTTATCCTGGTGAAGGATATTTAACAGCCCAGTCAACTGGCTGAAGCTCAGCTGAAAAACCGCAGTGCCAAAAGCACAGGAGACGGAGCCAGTGCAATAAACATGAGGCCGCCTTAATTTTTTTCTGTGTCTAATTATATATATGTTCAGCATTCCTGGGGCTCAATTATAACCTTAAAGTTGCTTTTCCTTCCTCAAAGGCTATGTCCTTGAGTTAAGCAACCAAGAACAAAACAACAAGTGTCTTTACTCCTCAGCTCCCCTGCCACATTATTCCCGTATCGAATCTGGCAGCTTCCAGCCTTCCCAACACTATAATTAGAGCATCTTGCAGCCATCGAAATAGCACTGACCCTTGCCACAGCGCTGACCTGCCGGCTTTGCAGCTCTCATCTGTCACGCATGACAGCTCCTCGCCCACGCAAAGCAAGCGCACGGAGGGGACGGGGGGTTTGCGTTTTGGCTGCACGTGCCTGGCCTGCGGCCTGGGTGCACACACCACCCCAGCTCCCGCACACCCTGCCCTGTGTTATGGAAGGCTGGCCGTGCTCCAGTTTGCTGCTGGAATGGGGGAGCTGGGTGAAATGGGGAGCTGGAGGAAGGAGGCACTTTAATGTGGCATCCCTTCGCCTAGGCTGCTTCTTGAATTAGTGCATGAAACTTGGCTCTTCTGTCAACTTTTCATTCGGATTTGATTTATACAAACGTGCAGGCAGGTTGTGGCTGACTGTACAGCCTGCTGATTTAGGGAGAGCCGAGACCCCAGGACAAATTAATGCAGCCTGCTTTCCTTCAACCTGTGCTGCTTCTCCAGGCTTCCAGCTCCAGAAACCCCTCGCTGAGCGCTGGGGAGCCCCTGCCACCTCCCGGACTCCTTGCAAGGGCTGGGAGAGGGAAGGAACAGAGGGTTTCCCTGCCAAGCAAGGATTGCCGTGCTGTGAGCTGATGGGCTAAATTTGCCCTCAATCTGCTTAGAACAGTTAGGGGGATTCAAACTGCTCTCAGTATTTTGCTGAGTTTCATTTAGAGGAATTTATCCTCCTTAATAAATGGGGTGAATAAGCGACCAGGAGAGGTGTGAGCAGTCCCAGAGAGCAGTTATCCCATCCTACGAGCTGTAAAACAAATGAGCCTGCCCCCAGCAAGCTTTCTCCAGGGAGCCACGGTGGCTACCTTAGATCAGATACCTGAGGTTTACGTGGCTGAGAAGACATGTGAGCTGGGTCCCCCTCTGAGTCAGACCAGGTTAGCAGAAGGAGCCGGTGTCCGTGGTTTCATTGCTGGGTGCACATCAGATCTGGCTGCCTTGGGGACCGCAGGCTGTGGTGGCTCTGCTGCACGGGCAGGGGAACTGGGCATGGACCAGGACTTCTGTTTTATTCCCCGCCATCCTTATCACACATGGACTACCGTGCTGTAAATGCAGCATCCCCTCCCTCCCTCCCTCTCCTGCTCCTGCCCATGCTCACCAGCCTAAACTGGAAAAGCTGTAAAAGGTCCGGCTTCATTTCAACTCCTCTTCATTTCAGCCAACTGGCAAAAGTTGGCAGCAAATCCACGCTCATCTGGATGGAGTAAAAGCACGAACACTTTCACCCTGTGTAGGGTTCCTGCCCCCCCCCCAGACTTTCTCTCACTAACTACAAAGTCAGGATTCACTGCCCTGCGGATACCCCCACCTCAGTACATCACCCCAGCCTCCCACGATAGTCAAGGGAGACAAAAAAGTGCTTTCAGGGGCAATTCATCCACCCTAATTTAAACGTCTACGTCAGCAGCAGATGAGTCCTGTCCTGTGGGTGCCTGTTCCTCTCCCCTTAGCGTGAAGGACTAGCTCTATGCAGATGCCTCCACCCAGCCAGCTGGATCACACCTACCCTATCCTCCAGCAAAGAAAATTTTTTTCCTGAAGGCCAGAATGACATTTTAATACGTATTGCTGGGAGGCATGGGAGGGGGAGATGTCTTCAAGGTGACCTTGAATGCAAGTTCTCTACCATGAGTTTGCTGGGCTGCAAGGGGAAAGGCAAGGAGGGTTTACCAGAGTGCAAACTAACCTCCATATCGAAGTCCTGGTGCAGAACTACCCAGCTGAGCTGCGTGTGCCCTGCATCAGCACCTCTTTACATCTCTCTCTCACTGTAATTGTGTTTCAGAGAGTTCATTTTAAATATAAACCAAGGCTCTTTCCCCTCTTCTGAAGTCTCTCTTTGTTTATCAGAACATAATTTACATTTTCTTTTACTTTTATGGGAGGTTTGCGTTTCTGTGTACGTCAGCAGTGTACAGAACAGACATCTGAGTGGGTGAAGTGGAATTTTGATTTATTGGAGGAGAGTGCATTATCAGTAAATTCAAGAGACTAAATCTGCCATGGAGAGGACTTCTTTTGTTTCCATCATCAAGTCAGACATTATATCCTGTCAAACATCCCAAGGGATGCTTTTGCTCCAGGCACCAGAGGTAATAACTCTGCTCAGAAATTCACTGTATACTGAAGTCTTCATCTTACAAAGTCCTCAGCTCTTGTTCAAATGCAGGACACAAGTGAAAGAGAGAAAAAAATAGGCATTAATCCTTAGCCTTACCAGCCCTGTAATATCCCTGTTTTTTTCAGTGCAGGCTGTGAGGTTCTTCATCTGAACTTTTTCTCCTGGTATGATCCCATGGCTGAGGGTGGTGTTGCACGATGAAATTTTCAGATTTGGACACATATCACAGCATCGCAAACATCAGCTGTCAGCATCCCATCACTACTATGATTATTTTGTCACCTTCCAGTCCTCAGAATAACTATAATGCTTGTTATTAAAAGAGGGATGGATCCTCCTTCTTGCCTTTGTCCCCTAGCCGGGTGGGTTACACGATGGAGAGGCAGCCTCTCGCTCTCAGGCGCCCTGGCCTTGCTCCTGGTCCATGGGCTCAGCATGGTGCTCATTGCCCTTGCACAGAGAGGGAGACCATGGTCAGATCCCCTGCCCCAGTGTCTCTGCTTCATTGACACCACTGCTACCTACCACACTAACACTGTGCAGGTCACTTGTTGCTGGCCTAAATATGCTCAGCTCTGGTGGTGTTTGTGGAGAGCCACCAGGTCATCTCTGCAGCGCATCCACTCCTTCACTGGGGGTGTTCATTTGCTGAAAGTCTCCTTTTTTTATGAAGTCAGTGAGACCTGTAGGGCAGGAAATTACCTCAGATAACAGCATTTTACAGCATGCAATCAGTTTTGGACTGTGCTGGTGCCATCGCTGTGACACTAGTCTATGGCAAACTGACCCGTCCCCAAGGGCAGTTTTTAATCAGAGCCCTCAACCGGGAGAGGAGCCTGTCTCTCCTGCTTCTTCAGACACCCCTGTAGCCCTTCTGCTCTTGACAGAGGTCTGGTGACCAACTGCAACACTTAGTGACTGATCTTTGACCCTCTTTCAGGCTTCACAGGTCGATAGTGACCCACTGCTGGTACATCTGAATGAAGCTCACAGAAGCTTGTACAGGGCACCTTTGGTGCGAGTTGACTAAAGAAATACACTGTTTAGTGAGTTCCGCAGAGCGGAAGGAGACTCACTGAACAGCCAGCTATTTATGAATAAATATATCTATTCAGAGGGGGAATCACATAAAACAATGGGCTGGCAGTGGCTGGTAATTTAAAATGCAGCAGCAGACTGTTGCGCACATTAGTAACCTATGAGACACATCGCTTAAATAGCACAATCAGCCCCAACCAGCTCCTTGGGAATTACTGAACCATTTGTGGCCTGCTTTATTCTTAGAGAAACTTGCTTTTAAGACTCGATTGTATCTGGTTTCTTTATTTACATCAACTTGATAACTTTAAGTGACTATGGTTTCCCTTCAACCATATGCTTTTCATTTACAGAAAGCCGCATACAGTCAGCTCTTAACGTTACTTACTTTGGGCTCCTGGTAGGGTAATAATATTTAACAATCCAGTACTATGCAATTTGTTTCATTATTTTGGTCATTTCTTTTAATCTCTGATATGCAACAGATTCTTCTCGCCACTAGATTTGGAGCTAAACTGCGTGCGTTTCCTGTAAGCGGATTGTGCCTTGCTCTAGTCATTTGGTGCTTGTATCGTCTCCTTAATTTTGCAAATACCATCTGTTGTACCACAGACACTGTAATGATGGGCTGTGTTTATACAGTGGCCCTTTTTCTAACAAAGAGCTATATGGAAAATGGAGGTTAGATCGTATGGTTGAAGTAAGAGGTGGACTTTTGAGAAGCAATTCAGCAGATACTCATCTGGCCTCAGCTACAAATGGAAGCAGCCCTGTTAAACGCAACGAAAGGTGCTAATTTAGACCAACTTGCCCAAACATGAACTTGAGTATGATCATAAAACAGAATAATCACAAAACTCAAAAAAGTGTAATTGAAAAGCTAGTTTTCCTTCTTTGTGGTTAAATAAAGCATTGTCTGCTAGAGGATACTAACCTATTCTTAAAGCAGCTCGTGCAAAGTTTCCGTTTCTAGTCTAGACTAGAATAAATATGATCTCAGAAAGACTAGGAGGAAAATTGGCTTTTAAATATGCAGCTAAAATGTGAACTTGAATAGCATGAGTAGCTGACCTCCGTCTGCTGGAGCACTCTTTCCCTGTTTGCCGTGGGCGTAAGGAACAAACAAACTGTCTGTTACCCAAGAGGAAAGTCTCAAGTAGTTTGAGGTTTTGTGGAGGGTGTTCTGGGTCTTTTTTATGTATTTTTTAAGTGGTTCAGGACTTTTCTGATATATTCAGCCATCGATGGGATGGAAGGCACAGGAGAGCAGTTTTTCACCTTAACTGTATCTGCAATCTTCGCCTTCAGGACCTAATTCCTTCATCCAGTCCTCCTTTGAACCTCAGACTACTTCTGTAGTATGTCTGCCCTCACTCCTGGGATCGCCATCAGTGGTGTTGATCCTGCACAGTCTTTCTCTCCATGAACCCTTCACTCACCCCATTTCCATCAACTGTACCATGCTTGTGCAAGTGACTTAGCTGAGCTGAATAAGAGCAACAACAACAACAACAGCAACAACGACAACAAGACAGGGGGCCACCAAAGTGAAATGAAAATGAAATAAAAGGTTGTTTTGGCTCTTGTTTTCAGACTTTTAATGAATTTTTTTTCCTAGCGCCTTTTGACTGGACAGGATATTAACAGCATTCATGGAGATTGTGTTGCCTCAAAATGACAGTCCTTAAAATCAGCAATGAAGAAATGAATTTAGAGATCTGCTGAATGGTGACCTAGAAGCAAAAGGATGCACTAGGCATTAAATCCAGTCCCCTGGTACAGGCAATCACATCATACAATTTCATTTCTAAATGCAGCAGCATTTAGAACAACAAACAACAGTGTAGTAACTCTCAGCCCTCAGCATCCAACAGAAACCTTTTCCAGACTTTCTCTTCTTCAAATCATCATGTTTAAATTTATTGATGGCTAGTTTATAGTCATTTATTCTCATGGCAACCTCCTTTAGCTTCCACAGCTCCTTCACAGGAGAGACTGCAGTGCCATTTTACTTCAGTTTTTAATTATTCACATCAGAAATAATGCTGTTAAATGCTAAAGATCAGGATGAGACCTAATGTGTAGCTGTGATGGGGAAAATCATTCCCAGATATCCTGCTGAGCCCATATGGTAATTTCTGTGTTTGGGTATGCTTGCAAATGTCTGATTCTGCGTCAGGGAGAGACAAGGTAGTGAGGGAACAAGAAAAAAGGCACGACAAAAGAAATTCTCCCTCCCTCCCCCTTGCCTCTCCTCCTCTAAGTGCTGAGCTTCTTGCGCTCAATCCTCAGGAGCAACTGGAGTAATTACTGGAATGGAGATTTTTTTGTTCCACTGAGGCATCGGTTCAGAAAGTCCCTCCGCTGCTTTCTGAGCAGTCCCTGTGACGATGCCATCAGACACGATGCTGTGGCATCTCCTGCTCGTGATCACAGCTCCGTCCCGGTACATACCAGACACTGAGACTGAAGCTGATTTTACTGCTTCTTCCACATCTGATTTCATTTCACCCTTGCTCATGAAAGAGTCACAAGGTTTAGGATATGTTCGTTATGCCAAACTGCATGTGAGCTCCAATCAGCTTTTTGGAGAGGGCTTGGTCAGTACAATGTCTTTGTGGTCCAGGAATTTTCACGTTGGCTCTTTTATTCCACACAAGGCTGCTGTAAATGATGATTCCTCAATTTCACTTTCCTTAGTAAACGGATGTTTAGATGTTTAATTAGGAAGCAAACCATATAATCAACCTTCTGCAGATATAGCTGCACAGTGTAATCAGTCTCGTTCAGCTTCTTTACATGCTGCTGGAGTACCAGCAACTGCCGAATTTATCAACAATGTCATGGCTCGAGTGGCAATTTGCCCAAGGATTTCTCAATTAATAGATATGAAGCAGCAGGCAGTCCGGGCACCACACGGGCTACCCTGCACATCTAACATAGTGGTTTCACTCTATTCTGTCAGGAAACCAACTCCAAAGAAATCAGACAGAAACAGAAGTAACAATAATAACAAACTGCGTTTAGGTTTTTGGGTTTGATTTTTTTGTACTATTTCCTTTGCAGATTCCCACAAAGTGCTTGTCTGAGCAGTGTAAGTTATCCTGGCTGGCGTTCAAGGCTATCGCATTCTTGGCGAATGGTGCGGAGCCCACCCACCAGGCAGGCGGAGGTACAGAAACCAGGAGAGAGATGGGATCCTTGGGAGGGCGGTGGACTGGAGAAAGCAGGAATGGAGGAGTATTTCTGCATGCTCAATGTGGAAATCTCTTCTCCTGGTGCTCCTCATGCAAGCATGAGAGGAAAGGGTTGAATTCAGAGGGTGAACTGAACTATCTTCTGAATAAAACTCTCCATCATCAGCAAAGGGAGCCAAGGAATATTGGCCTCTAGCAGGTGCCTGTGGTGGGTCTCTGTGAGCTCCTGGCAAGAGTGTCCAAACTTGCAATCTGTGAGTGTCCAGATATTTCCAGTGAGGGTGCAGACTGTCCAACAGTGGGTCAGAGAGGGGATTCCCATGCTGAAGGCCACTGAGTCACCAGTATTCAATCCCCTGGGTCCTGCCAAGGTCTAAAGCTGCAAAAGATGTGTTACTTGCCTGTTCAGCCCCATCCCTTTTGCTTGCACTGGTGCAGCAGCAGACTGCCAGAAACTTCTCTGATGTGTCCAAGACAGCTGTTTTTGAATACAATTTCTGCTCAGTCCATCCCAAATCTACTCCCAGTCCCAGGCCAGAGAGGTGTTGCAGAAGAGTCCGCTCTCCTCTGTTATTTACAGTTAACAAGGAGCTGCACATCTGTCAAAATGATGCGTCAGGAGTGCCTTCAGAGACACTTTCCTGTTATTTTGGTTTTGGCAGCCCTCAGTCCCTTCATGCCACAATCATTTTAACCACCGACACACTAATACTTTTTGACACTTCTTTACCGCATTTAAGCTGCAAAGGAACATGAAGTGCCTCCCAGGCTTCCACCGCAGCCTGTTCGGAAGTGTTTGCACTCTGTCCTGGAGGAGGCAGAGCTGCTGTATCCTGGCATGGGAATGTCTCTGCATCTGGGCTTCACGTATCCGTGAGAAACCAGAGCAAGCAGTGGGGGGACAAACTGAGACAAACTCCTGTGGCTCCTAGTCACCCAAAAGATTTTTGGTGCAGGAGAACTAAAGGCAAGTGAATGAAGCAAAGGGCCCAGACAAGCCGTGCAACTCTGGCAGTTGAGCAAACGACTGCACATCAGCAGGTCCAGAGTAAGGGCTCATGTGTGCTGTCACTGATCATGGCAACTGGGAGATAATTCAACTTATCTGATGCAGTTCTGAGAGATCTACACTAGGTCACACTATCGTCCGCTTTTTGCACATTAGGAACACTTATGTAGGCTGTTACCAGAACTCCCCTGATGTGCAGCTTTTATATCTCATTAAAGTGCACATATGTCTGTGTAGTTGTAGAATACAGAAAGATTAAATAAGTTTACATGTTCTGTGGAAGAAAATGTTGGAGACTGACTTTAAAAGCAGACAAACTACACACTGAAAAGTGTGCATTGAATTAGTTGTCCAGGGCAACGTCTGAGTGTTCACAATGACATGGGTGTTCCAGTCAGATGACATTCAAGCTATGTAATAAGCCAATAAAAATTTTTTTGGCTTGGACTCAGAAATGGAGATTTAGAGATTGATAGATTTTTTTTAAGACCAGAAAGATCCATATTATTTGATTACCTCCATAACACTGACCCGCACCGAGCAAAATATGTAGTGTTTGACCGAAACATGATTTCCCAAATGGTGTCTGAACATCATTTGCAACAGAAAATAATTGAAAAGTCCCAAGGCCCAATTCCCCACTGCTATGTAATTACTGATGCCTATGTAATACACTATTGATTTGCCCATGTTTTCCTACACTCATTTTGCACAGGTGCTAATGACTTACAAAGCATAAGACATTGGAGAAACAGCCCCAAAGTCTTAACAAGAGTAAAACACAGTTCAAAGGTCCTTAATTCCCTTATCTCCATATTTATTTGTGGTATACGGTCCCCACCAGCCACGTGGAAGTGAATGCGACCTGACTGTGGAAATGTTCCATATTTAAGGCCTTTTACCTGCAAATGTAACCGCACGAGCATCCTTGCTGCCTTACGCACCACTTGCTGACAGCAGTTTTCCTGTTGGTTTTGTGGACCATGGCAGAAGCAACAAACAACCGGCTGCTGCTCCGGAGATCAGGAATGCAGCGATTCTTCTCGACCGCACAGCCCTTTTAAGGATCCCAGTGGTCCTGTCAATCAATGTTTACTTTTAATGAGCCCAATTAGGTATATCTCTCCAGTGCAGGATTATGAGGATTTGAAAAGGGTCAATTTGTAATGGTTCTTGTGGCGGTCGCTGCTACCTGCAACATTAATGAAGATTTATTGAATTAACAACACATGGTTTTTCAGTAATCCAAAATTCACACACACAGTTAATTAGGGTTGGATTCTATACATGCACCAGCTTGGTGAGCTGCTTATATCTTATGTGTGCAGAACTGATTAGCTGTAGTCCTGGAATATTCATCCAGAACTTTGCTGTCCTTATTTATAATCTGTTTTGCTCCTCATAAGGTCTTTTAAAAACTCAATGGAGTGCTGCCTGTCTTTAAACCAGAGACTCCCACAAAATGTTTTTCTCTCAGCATACTGTAGAGTCCTCAGAGAGTGGGTAAAGTTGCTGCAGAACGCTTTTGGGGCCTGAATGGGAAATTGATTTAATTTTTTAACACTTCTTTTCCCTCCTCAAGCCTCAAATTAATGCATAAGACAATAGTCAACTACTTCAACAAAATCACTCAGGCATTAAGAGAAGAAATGCCACCATAATACTTCAGGGAGGAATATTCATGTAACCAACCAGCCCATTAATTACATCTTTTGCTCACATTTTATCACCTTAAACACTATAGCTCAATCAAGGAGACCTAAGTGTTTTTATGATATTCAAGGTTAGCTTCAAGGGAAATGTTCAGGCCAGATGTGTGATCTGGACTAGGCATCTAGTAAATATTTAATAACTAAGAATCTGCCTTCATTCAGCAAGGAGAATTCAAAACACCTGATGCAACACTTTTTATCTCCGACTGCAAATGGATGGGAGGTTGCCTGGTTCTGCTGAGATGCAGTAGATGTCTGGGTGTTTTGGAAGATTTGGGAACAATTCTCCAGTTTACTGGAAATTTTACTTCTGTACTGGGCAAGCTACTGTCTCCATTCAGCCAGAGGTGGATTAGAGGATGTGCAAATAGATTTAATCTGTTTTGGGTGGCTGCAGCAGTACGAGCTCTACTAATAGCATGCCTGCTGGAAAGGAGACTCTTCCAACATGTATCCAACTAAGGTATTTCCATGCTTCTCGCATTACTGGCATTACATCCAAGCATAAATCTTAATGTATTTTCCACCTGGAGCACTGGGTAGGTTTTCAGTAAGTAAAACCCACACCCTCGAAATTATAGTTATAAGTGTCTGATTTAGAAAATACAAACTTGCCAGTGTATTGAATCTATTGCTGGGGACATATTCTCAATCTCCTTTACCCTCAGTATTCCTTCCTATAAAAAGGGGCGTAATAAAACCTCTTTACCTGGCTGCTATATGGACAAATACATGAAAGATCATGAGGCTTCTCAGTTACTATTACCATAGACGCCATACAAATAATTGAGACAGACACCGGGCTACACTGCCTTGCCGCTTTATGCAAACCACGACAGCAGTGCTTAGCTGGGGGTTAAGGTAGCTCTAGTGTCCCATTAGATGGATACCCTGCTGCCTTTCATTTATAGGAATGAGGAACTGTACTCCTGTTTCAGGTCTGGCTCGCTGAACCCGCTCCCTGCCCCCTGTGCCTCCCTCCCCTGATGCTCAGTCTGGATAATTGCTTCACCTCTAAAACCAAATGGTCCCAGAAGAGTGAGGAGGCAAGGTGGCAACATTGCAAGCGCAGCAGGGCAATGTATGACTCTGGGAAGAGCAGGAGGAGACTTTTTAAAATAATGGTGACAATTGCTGATAATACTGAAACTTCCTCTATTCCCCAAAGATTTCACACAAGTGGGAATGCTAGCTGGGCAAAAGAGATCAGCATTGTTTAACTAAAATCACTGGCAATATTCATGTTGCTCCAGCCTTGAGTGTCACCAGAAGCATAGCAAGTCCCACATCCCCTCTCCTCCCCTTCACACTGGAGCATTTTCCTAACCCTGCTCTTCAGCCATGCTTTGGTGGACAAGACATTGACCTGGAACATGGCATTGGATTGAGTGTTGGCTCCCACAGAGACCTCATGCTGAGGCCTGGAGAAGTCGTGTCCATCTGTAACCACAGGTGTATTCAGGCACCTAACTGCTGCTTGGGAAAGTAAGTCCCACTGATGATAATCACTTTGCTGGTTGTGTTTTATTGGTTATCCCTGGGAATTAGCTATTGGGGGTAAGGCTTTAAACAGTTTTGGTGAATATAAAACTTCATTGCTTGGTGCTTAGTCTTCTAATGGGAATAATAATATTGTCACACCTCACTGCACTGTTGTAAGACATGTACATTAAAGATTATGAGATGCTCACATGCTATTGTTATGAGGGCCATGAAAACGCTGAGAGAGAGATGAAGTGATACCAGTGTGAGCAAGAGAACAAAGATATAGCCTTGACTGATTGCTTTTTTTGTCTTGCAATAATGTACACAATCAGTGCCAATCAAATAACAAAGATTGTGGAAGCTACCATGGAATTAGATGTTTTTACAGTGCAATTCTGATATGAGGGATTGATCCAAAGTTGGATCCTTTGATTAGCACATGAAGATTGAGGCTCTGTGTTCAAGAGTTTATGCTGCTTCCAGCCTCCTACGTGGCTGTCATCAGGTCACTCAGGCCTCTCTGTGCCTGCAAGGTCTCATAAGTGATCAGTGAGGGCAAAAATACTGAAGGCCTTAGCCAACTATTGCAGAATAGACTCTATGGAGGGGTCACAGTCCTATCTGCAGCTGGTTTGTTAATGCTTGTGTTGTAGTATCAGAGCTGGATGACACAGAGCACTGTGAATTGTGACTAGGCTGAACCCATAAGAGGTTTTGGCCTATGTGCTTATTCTCAGCGTCATTCAGAGTTAAAGTGAAGATGTGTCACTAGCAGGTGATGCCTTTTTGCACCTGGTTTGCCCAGCAGTGTGCGGCGACGGCTGACCCACAGCCCAGTCACAGCTTCGGTGTTGCTGTCCCAGAGGAGCCTGTGACAGGTTAGAAAGGTTTCACTGGGTATTTCTTTGCCTTGTTGTGCTTGTCTCATGCATATGCTCAGGCGTACGAGGGACTGTGATTTGCACTAACGAGGGAAGGGATCGTGGACCTGCCAAACCTCTTCTGCGCTCCTGGCCAGGCTGGGGAGGTGGGGGGCCAGGGCCTGGGGCTGTGACCGCGAGCCCCAAAGGGGCTGCTCCCCATGGAGGGCCAGGGCCTTGGTAGCACACCCCTGCACTGTCGTGTATGGCTGTACACGCGCTCCAAGGCCTCGTGTCATTTGGAGAGGAGAATCGCAGACATAGGACCCACTGTCCCGCTGTGTGCACTGGGAGCGTTTGCAGCATGCAGGAGGGACCACAGCTCTCATCCATAGATTCATGGGGTGGTGAGGATGTATGGGGAGGCATCGTCCTAGTCTCACTCTCCAAACATGAGACCCGATAAGCTTTCTTTCCACTCAGAGAGAACCAGGATCCCAGAAATCCAGCAGACAAAACTTACTCTCATTGCTTATTAGCTACAATTAAACTGCTGTCGAACGCCTGTGCAAGAGGGAGTCTTTGTGCAAACCATAGGTTTTGTTTTGTAGGGGAAAGCAAGCAAACAAAAGCTAACCTTGCCAGTGGTTGGAAAGCGGTATGAAAGCACTTTGGAGTAGCCTTATCTCCCCTTGCTGGTGTTTGGCGGTTATTGCAGCCCTGTCTTTGTGTCTGTGGTCAGACTTCGCGCTGCATTCCAGCTGCAGGTTTGCAGGATTTTCCGAGTATCGCCAGAAAAATAGTTACACTTTCTGTGTGCATGCTTATGAAGCTAGAACTGAGCTTACTTCTTTTGATGAGGTTTAGCCAAATAAATGGATTTTTTCTTTACTGAAAGGCCTTCATACCTAGCACCAGTATTCAGACTGACTGCAAAGGGGCGTTTTAAGTGATTCCAGCATAGCCATAGTTGCTGGGAGAAAAAGGGAAATATTTCATTAACAGAAAGAAAATTTTAAAAACCGCTTGAACCAAAGTAGACTTGCAAAAATGCTGATTTAATTGCATACGAAGGCCTTAGCCTTTGCGGTCAAAGACTGCATGAGTTCTGATCCTCACTGAGGAGGCAGGAGGGAGTGTGAGGAGAGAGCCTGGTCTAAAGCCACACACGCTGATCTTGATGAGTCAGTTTTGTGTTGCTGTGATCAAGAGCCCCCAGATACGAGGCTGTGTGCCAGGATGTATAGGCCAGCCCGGAGCTCATGCTAAACCGCTCTAAAGCCAGCAGTCTCCTGGGCCTGGAGGCAGGAGGGGATGTCAGATGTAAGGGCAGGGAGGAGGGACATGGCAGCTCTCTGCAGCGTAACAGAGTTAAGCACCAGGGAGCAGGATGAGCCACCTAAACTAGCAGCAGTGCTGGCACAAGAGAAATGGGCTATGAATACATTCAAGTTGGAAATAGCAAGAAGATTTCTTGCCATCAGAAGACGTGGAACAGCTTGGTAATAGAAATAGATCTGTACAAAGCCAAACTGGGTTTGTACCAGTCGATGAAGGAGCTTATACGATGTGGGAACCAGATGTGATGATTCAGGAGGTAATTTTCAGGCCTGTGCTCCTAAGAGGGTGGTCAAACACTGGAACAGAGAGGATGCAGTCTCCACCCCTGGAGATATGCAAAACCTGACTAGAGATGGCCCCCAGCAACCTGCTCTCACTGGCTGTGCTTTGAGCAGGGGCGTTGGGCAAGATGGTCTCCAGAGGTGCCTGCCAACCTGAGCCATTCTGTGGTTCTCTGGGGTAAATACATAACCCAGGGACAGCAAAGCAGGTCTCCAGGTCCTTTTCTTCTATGTTTATTTCTGGGTTTGCTCTTTATGGGCAAGTGCTATTTTATCCCCCTCCTATATTGACCCCCAAGCTATACATGACCTGCATCTCCAGCTCACAGGAGTAAGGGAGATGTGAGTGGGACCAAGGGTGGACCTTTGTTCTGAAGCTTAAGATCAGCCAGGACTAATGCTCTTTTTTAACAAAACTCAGCAGCGTTGTGCTGTCCAGGACAAGAAGGTGCAAATCCTCCCCCAAAAACATAGAGGAAGAGCTAACTTAAAGCTTTATCTCCAGCAAAGGACAGTACACTCAGGAATACGTGTGGGTCAGCTATTCTGATGGGCTAAATTTTGCTTTACTCCTCTTTTCCATGTGGTCTTCTTTTACTCAGTTTAGAGGTTTTATTCAGAGAGGGAGGAGCCTTGATGTTGCTTTTTCCCACATACTTCAGCTAAGGTTTGTTTTGGGAATGGGAGAGATTTACCCTTTCCAAAAATCTCTCTCCCACGGACTGTCTACCCAGCATCGTGAAGATGTGTGAAGTCGGAGCCATGCCGGGATGCTGTGCTGAATGATGGCCAGCGTGCGCAGCACAGTGCACGAGTCCTCTCTCACACATACAGATCCCAGAGCTTGTTCAGAGCCACATCCATAGCTGTCAACGTATGAGGGTTGAAACCTCTACATCTAGTAGTTTTTTTCCTATTTATCTTTGAATAAGCTTTGGAAATGAATTTTCTCACCTTTAAATTATTCCTTGGCACAAGATCCATGCTTCTGGCTCTACTGGTTAAAGAGCCATGGCTGGATTTACTGCCCTCTCTGACTTTAACTCACTGTTCAAGGCTACAGTGATTGAACACTGGCTTGCAAACCCAGCTCCTATATTTTTTATACCATATAACTTTTGCTGGTGGTATTTCCCTAATGGCCTGGGAACGTGCATCATTTTTTCCAGCGAAATAGCCACCCATTTATATATTTCTCTTGAGAGACAGCACGATCTGACATTGCATTTAACCCACAGCAAGATATTTAGTTTGTTGAATGGGTACTAAGAGGGGACAAACGTATGCAGCACAGTTCATAATAGACAGTCATTTACCAGGCAAAATACTGCTCATATTGGAAATACAGTAGGGTTGAAACAATGGCATTTCAAGCCCCTTCCTTCTCTTTTTCGGCTGCGTAACCCTTTTAAGCAATTTACACAAATAAACTTGATATACCAGATAAACCTTAAAATTAACAAATCGGTATGAGGCACCACTTCAGCAGGACCAATAAATAAAGAGCGTTTCTGTGCTGTTTGGGGAACACCCCAGAAGCAAATGGCAGAGTTAAAACGTGCCTGTGCAGTGAGGAAAGGCATGAGCACGCATGGATGAACTCAGCCGTGTTAGCTTTGCTCCATCTCACTGGATTCAGGATAACAGCCAGGATTTCAGCTTATACTGATCAGCTGAGTACACACCAGCGGTATGTACAGAAATCCGAAAATCTGTGCCAGCATGTTTTCATGGGTCAGTCAGGCACGTGGCTACCAGCATTGCAGTCGTGCCTTCCTCTGCAACACCCCCTTGCAACTCTTTCCGAGACCAATGTCCTAGAAGCTATGGAGCTTCCCAGACTCCTTGTGGGAAGTGTAACTTGAGTTAACCACAGTGGAGAGTACTCAGCATCATACAGATTTAAGACTCCCAAGTGTGATCCAAAAGCCGCTGAAATCACCAGAATATTTCTGTTCATGTCAGTGGAGCAGGCTGCTCTTGGATTGAAATCTCCCACTAATGTAATTATTCTCTACTAAGGGAGGAAAATGGAAAAGTGGAGATGGCATTTTGTGCATCAAGGTCACACACGCCAGCCAGCTCTCAGCATCTTAAATGGCACTGTACGGGGATTTTATTCTTTTCCAGACATAAACATACGTGAAGTGCATCACAGCACGGCCTCCCTCCTGCCACTCAAGGTATGTTTCGATCGGGAGCTGAGAGAAGATGTTCTGCACCTCAGGCAGAGGGGCCATCAGGGCACATGGGGGAAGAGCATCACATCTGACCTGAGCAGAATTAGGGGCAGGGGACAGAAATTGGGAGGACTTTGCTGGGCTGACCCCATGACAGCTTTCAAAGGCCACGATGGCTCCACTGACCCTGCTCTGACCACATGTGGTCCTTATTGCCAGGACTCTCACCTCACAACCTCCTGGTTCTTACATCAATCCAGCAGAAGGCATTTTTGCAATCAAAAAATATTTCTTGGTTTGTTAAATGATTGTTTTCTTAATTTTTAGGAAGTGAATCATCTATACTCTGATTGGAAGCATCAGAAAATCTATATCACTGTCTAGCTTTGTGTTTGTGCTCTGGATGAAATTACAGCAGATCAGTTTAAGTTGGGTTAGTTCAAATAAAATTGGACAGAACGGTTATTGAAAAACAAATAAAACATATAAAAAAATGTATCTGGTTCAAAACTTTCTATCCAAGGAAGTTTTGGATAGAAAGTTGAGTTCCCTCTAAATCTATATCTATTTATTAATTACATGAATCATTCAGTTCCTAAAAAGTCAGTCCTCGCTGCTCTCCTCCACCCTAATTATGGGTGGAAGTGAAGGTGAATCTTTCCATTAACTTCCATGATCTTTGGATCAAACTCTGAAACGCAATCATGAGAGACGGGTGTTGATAATGAATCCGGGCATGGTGAGGTTATCTCTGGCCCAGGTATCCTAATACCAGGGTAAAACCAGGGCAATGAGACACAGAACTGACACTTACCCTGCGGTGAATTTGTTTGGAGCAGTTGTAAATACAGCGAAGCCAGACACTGCAGACACGGGCTTGGAAATACTTCTTTTATGGTCTTATGGGAGATTCGTACCTTGAAGAAAATGGCTTCTGTAACCAAACAGCAGCCTGTTAATTGTATCACATTATCACTTGATAATGGAGTGAATTAAAAGTGTGACTACAGCAAACAGGAATTTCTGTTTTGCACCAGACCGCTTAAAAAGCCCTACCTTTATGTAGGGCATCAGGACTTTTCCGTGTCACATTCTATTTCCGTTTCTTATTAAGAGCAAAATTGATTTGCTGTGCCAGGGGCTTTCCATTTGCATTTCAATTACAGATTTCAGTGACTTCTTAGGCTTTCCAGGCTTTTAAAGGACTAGTATTCCCTATAAAATATTCTGAAGAAAAAAATTTAGGGGCTGAGGTGAAATGAAGTTCATTAAAAATAAAGCTTATCACAAGGACTACGATCCCCACAGTTAAATTCATTGGTGATTACTTATATTTTCATTGTTTATTAAATAAATAAAGAAAAAGTCATTACTAAGAGCTGAAAAACACTATAGGTGAACAGATGACTTATATGATTTTACATATCCTGAAGTCTTCATTCACCCCAACTTGGCGGTGAGGTAATGAAGTCCCTGGAGGTTGTGTGACAAGGGGTAAAGAAGCTGATAAGGGCAATAAAAGTCCAGCGGGGGGTGTGGGATTTCGGGTATGCAGCACTGTTTCGGCAACTGGGGAGCCAGAAAAGCTTCCTTCAAGCTCAGATTCCCAGAGCCCCACCTTGGCTGGGATTCCCAGGAACAGGGACCCAAATCCAAGGTAGAAATCCTGGCACGTGAGCTCTCTGGCTCAATTGTATTTACAAAATTTCAAAATCAAATGTTGGGACAATTTTGAAAACAATTCAAAACCTCTTCCCCCTCCTCTCCAGCCACCGTCTCTCTTACACTGAGCACATCTTCATTCTGGGTAGAAACTACGTATGTGAACCTCAAATCAGAGATTTTTCTCCACATTTTTCTGTGCCAAGGGGAGAGGACCTCCACTCCCAAAGAAAAAGCTAAAGATGCAGCTGTTTAACACAATACTACATTTTATCACCGTCTTTATGGAGGGTGTAAGGCACGATCAGAGGTGAGCAGACTTTTTACCAACCATTTGCTTCTCTCCAGAAGGGATCTCTTTACCCGGACCTATTTTTTTTTGCAATACATGCCATAGATTGTGCACCGTGGGGACTCCCGGCAACGCTGCCATTGCTTTCCTTCATGTCACACACTCTCCCAGCCGGGCTCTTGCGGACCAGCTCTCCCGACTCCTGCGCCGGCTCCTCTGGCAGAGGAAATGCAGGAAAAACGGCCTCCTGCGAAGCGGGAAAGGATTTCCATCCAGCCTGTAATTCACTCTGCTATTTCCAGGCATGCCCTTTCCTACCGTTGGAAAGGAAATGAAATAATTACACTCTCTGCAAGAAACATGCTTTATGGCATACGTTTATGATAAAATTATGGAGCTGTTGCAATGAAATATTCCATCAATTCATTAAAACAAAGCAAAATCAGTGTGGCAGTAAAAAACTCTTATTGTCCCTGGTTCATCCCTGGTTTTCTTTTGTTGGGTTTATTTAGTGCCTTTATTAAAATATTTCTGTTATAATACTGGTTTTAATGCTGTATTGTTTTTACAATGGTATGATTTTTATTGTAACATCACCTCCAATTTTATATCTCTTTCCATTATACGTGAATTGCTACTAAAATGGAATTGCTGTTGTAATGGACGTAATACCCTTGTAGGAATTTTAAGAGCCATTACTACTAAATAATTACAAAAGAAAAGCCAGGAAATGGCATGAAGAAGAGGCAAATACTAACAAAGTAGGAACTGTTTGTGATAAAGACAAGCAAGATCAAATAGTCTGCTGGCCTGCAACTAAGGAAAAATACCTCAGAGAGGAAACACAGGAGAGAGACGTCCCCAGAGCCTGGGCTGGACATCCTTCTCTCTTCTCGATTCTGCAAATGAAGTTCAGAAGAGTAGGATGGAGTGATGGTTGCCTGCTCCTTGACCATCACGAAATGCCCACCCAGAGACTGATTTCCTGGTGCTGGTGCCTTCAGAGTGCAATGCGTAAATGCAAAACCTGCCTCTTGTCTGGTGAACGGGGGGCTTGGGGAAGGGACTGAGCTCACTTACTTATTCACTTCTACTGCTACTAATGCCGTATTGCATATGCCCTTCTTGGAAGCTCTTTAGATGGCTCTTCTTCCTTGCTGGAGCTTGATCTGCTCGCTCAATCTGAATTTCTATTATCTTTAACAGAAGCATCCAAGGTTATACTGGAGTATCCTCACCAGGGAAACCAGTTGGTGTGCATCTGAGCAGGGGAGCCCCATGCGCCCCACCGTGAAAATCTGAGAACACTAATCTGACAGTACACACGTACCAAAAAACAGAGTGCTCATCCGAAAAGCCAGGCCTAAGTTTACCGAAGTACCTATAGCTATGGATTTAGATATCTAATCTGAGGCAGTCATATTTAACAGTAGCTTCTGCTATCAAATGTGCCATGTTTTAGTGAAATAATAATAATAAAATGAATCAATGGCCCTAAAAGTTCTACAGATCACCCAGATAAGGCACGGATACATTTTATTTTTCATGTGACATTTTGAGGGAGGAATAAAATCCCTTATGTTCACACTGTTCTCCTTCGGATCATTGAAACATATGGAAGCAGATTTATGGCAGTTTATCAGAAGATTTGTATATACGTGGATACAAACTAAATATGCATGTAAAACTGTAGCTGGCTCTTTTGCACTCTAGCTGAAATTTATCTCAGGGTGGATCTGCAATTTCCAGAATGTGAATTATAGTTTGAATTCTGAGTAACAGGGCTTACTGGTTGGTTAGCCCCCCGTATCTAAGGATAATACATTTTAATCTCAGCATCTCTCTGGGGTGGTGCAAATTAAAAAAAAAAAACAACACACGCACACGCACAAAACCCCTGAAGCCAGTTTGATGAATTTCTATGATCTTATCTCTGCAGAGCATTTTCTCTTTGGCAGGGTAGAGTTTTTTTGCTTCAGCGGATAATATGGGAATTCAATCATTGTTTTCCAAAGTACATATTATTTGCAATAGTGTGGTCTGGGCGATTGCCTTTCTCAAAGAGCAGGACAATATTTCAGCTAACAGGGTGGAAATCAATAGCAAAAGATTAAAGCTCAAAGGATGAACAAGTGCACGTGAACCAAAGGAGAAAGTGACAGTGAGAGCTGCCTTTAAGTGATAGCAGGTGCTCCTGTAGCCAAAGAGGAGAAGAACGAAGAGAGACGCTTCAATTAGCTCATCGCTGTGCTCCCGACAGACGCTGCTTTGTTCTTAGCTTTGAAGGATTCTTTCCTTTCTTCTGCTAGGTTTGCACCTCCCTACCAATTTCTTGTTGCAGCTTGATCCCATAATCCAGTCAAGCCCTGGTCAGTCTGTTATCCTGCCTGATGACTTCTTTGCTAACTACATTCTGACTGAAAATCAGTTTAGCTCCCCTAGTATAACAGAGTAATTTCATGCCTGCCCCGTCAGTGCCAGGGCTCCCACGCCCGACAGCAATGCCCAGGTGCTTTGTCTGTACCCCTTCCCCTAACAGCTGAGCTCTCTGCAAATGCGAGGGTCAAATCATCAGAGTCACATAAACAAATTACTGGTTAGAAACTATCAGGAAGAAAACAGAACAAAACATTATGCAGCCGCATGCTGCGTACTGTGTGCAGCTTGGCTCTGCTCATCTCTAAAAGGAGAGAGAAGGGCTGGAAAAAGGCAGCACAGATACCCAGATGTGTGGTGGCTCCCACAGAAGGAATGGTCACATAGACTGGGATGCTTCAGTTCGGAAAAGATTTGGTCTAGGTAGGATATAATTAGAGATTACAAAATGAGGAATGGCATGCACGGGGCAAACGGAGCAACTGCTCTCTGCTTCTTCCAGCTGGGGATCTGGGGAGGAGGGCTGCAATTGGCAGGTTTGAAAGAAAAACAAAAGAAGTATTTCATTGCCAGTGTGCGTTTAAGGTGAGAAATTCCTCCTCACAGTATGTTGTGGATGCTGAAAGTTTACAGGGCTACAGACTCTGGCTGGATAAATTCATGGACCAGAAGTCCATCAGTCCCATTCCTCACTGAGAAGTGCCTCAGCCCTGAGTGCCGGCTGCTGAGAGCTGCTGTAGAAACCTTCTGCCCTCGTGTTTTGGCATCAGAGGTCAGAGAGGGGCTCTGGGACCAGTCAGCCTCCAGTCCTTACCCGTACAGCCATGTATATGTGAACACTGACTGACTGCATTGAGCCTCGATGCTCCAGCTCCTGCCTGGGATGGGCCCAGAGACCTCTACCTGCAGCACTCCATCCCCCTCCCTCCGTCTCTCCTCTCACGCTGAGGAGGGCTCAGGCTCACCATTTTCTTTGCTGTGAGAAATTATGACGCACGAGCTAATCCACGCTGTTAGCCCAGAGCAAATACAGGCGGTGGGACTTACAGTGTGGACTAAGCTAAGCTCAATTACTTTGCACATGCCGTCGCTAGAAGTTTGCGTACAGATCATTGCTGTGGACCTGCTGGTGCACAGGAGCTTGTTAGGATGCACTAATTTCATTACGTGCCTGAGTAAGCAGAGGAGTGCAAAGGGCAGAGAGGGAGAGAAGGGGGAGAAAGAGAGAGGGAGAGAGACTTTTGGCCACTGGCATGTTTTCAGGGAGAAACATGGGTATCGCAATGTTGACTGCTTTACTCAGTTTTGGGGCTGGGACTAGCCATTGTCTTGACAAATTGTGCTTGGCAAACTGAAGCGAACAGGCCCCTTTGCCAGACTGCTCCTGCCATGGCATTAGCTGTTCCACCATCCTGGTCTCATTGACTGTCCCTCACTGTCACTGAGTTACTGTCACTCCTGTCTGCAAAAGTCAAAATATGTCAGCATTGATCCCGTACATGCTCATAACACTTATGACTCCCAAAGATCACAGAGAATTTTAACCCTTGAACAGAATTAAATCACATTTAGTGGGAGTTTAGGGCCCATCTATTACCTTAGGAACAGGTACCTTTGCCAGGATTTGGTCCATCTCTGCCGTGCAGGCTGGGAGCAGAAGAGGATTCCCAATATGCCCCGTTTCAGTGGGGTTCAGCTGAGGTTCTGCCTGTGAGCAGGTGTGACTGTGTGGTGGCAGAGATTTTGTCTGGACTTAAACTATGGATTATTTTTCAGGATGAAAAAAAAAAATCCTCGTGTATATTACACATTTGATTCAGTTGCAAAGGTTGAGAATTAACATATTTATTCTAAAATGATGGTGGGAATTCTGCAGTCATTAGCCTGAAGCTGGGGATTCAGAGGAAAGAAAAAAGAAAATAAATAGTCTTCAGATCCAGCCACAAGGCTTCAATTGCCCACCCTGCCAGTATTAAGAGCTAAGTTTAGCAAGTTGGAGAGCTAAGTCTAGCTGTTTGGAGATAATTCTAGCAAGAGCCTTCTGATTACTTTGCTTCCGAACAAGATTAAATAAATTAGAGAACTTCCCAGTGAAGTTACATAAATTAAAGAACTACTGTAATGGGAACATCACCTTCTCCATATCAGGATGATTAGAGCCCAGCATGACAGTAAATATGTTCTGCTTCCTCTATACGCCTGTGCTGGAGTGAGGGCTCCAGCAGTGAGGTGCAGGAGGAGGATGGCTCTGCCTCTCTCAGTCAATGCTCCTGTCCAGGACATCTCTTCTACCACTTCATGTGACAGGCAGGTTGCTTCGGCACTTGCTCCAATTGCTTCTGTTAAGGGATAACAGTTCCTGAAAGAATTTCCTTACTGTCTGACCTGGGTGACTGCTTTGCCTTGCTGAGCCACGCAAGCGAGCGAGACAGAAGACGCCAGGCTGGGATGTCTACCTGGTCATTTCCATTCAGACAGGGGGAAGCAGTGATGGTAGCAAAGCACCAAGGAGGTGGGACAAGACTGGTAGCACCAAGGGATGTCTCACCTGTGCTGACAGTTCTCTGGAGACCTACAGAGGTGGCAGCAGGCTTATAGCCTCAACAATTCTTAAAACATATATCATTTCATGGAGACAAGGAAGATGGTGTCACAGTACCAGAGCAACCCAAATCAGCATGGTTCAATGTGCAGGAACCTACCTGAAGCAGACCCAGAGGCTGATGCCATAGGTAGACAAAATGTTATTGCAATGACCCATTGCTGAAGAGCTGTGGGTAAATCCCTGAATCTGCGTAATGTCTGGTGAAAAATAAGCTGGAGTGAGGTAGGGGATAGTATGACAGGGTTTGAGAGCCCCTTCCAGCTTTAAGCTCTACAAACTCAGCCTACACGCAATTCCTTTAGAAATGCAAAGGTGTAAATGCTCCATACGTCAGGCCCAGTAGCAGAGTGATGGGGATGTCATCATACTCTTCCTCTGAGCCTTGGCTAAAGCCAGAGGCAAGATAAATATCTGGGACAAGCTGCCATTCATAGGTAGAGTGGTAGAGGTGTGTAATTCCCTGCTAGGAGAAGCCACTTGGATGAACTATTAACTTTATTTCAAGATAAATCCACACATGTCAAAGGCAGCACCGTAAACAATATCATCTTTTCCCAGCCATGGGAGAGAAGCAAGGCGAGCAGAGAACTGCAAGTGCTCGGCTGCCAGAGCCTCCCTTACTGCTCAGTGCCCTCTTTAACTTCTGCTTTTTATGACCGAAAGAAGATTCATAGTCTCCTGTTCCCGGTTAGCTTTACTGAAGAAGTGAAAGGTTGATGTTGCCAATAAATGGCCCTAATACCCGTGGCACATCAGTGATACAGAAATGGAGGCCATGAAAAAATTTTGGAGGGCTGAAAGGAAACAAGACCGTAGCTTTAAAAAAGGGCAAAGTGCAGCTACAGAGAGAGCACAGAAATAAAACTTGGTCTATGTTTGTGAATTATGAACCGGTGCAATGACACTGCAGGAACTCTGATGTGCCTCTGGCTTTCAGGCATTTTAGTTCTCTTCCCATAGTTTTGTCTCTGCAAACACAGCAACATTTTGTGGCACCATGCATGGGAAGAAAAGGGTGGCAGGAGAGTCACAATCGCTGCCTGTTTTGTCAAGTTATTCCCTCCCACCACCCCCAAAATGCAGGTTTATGACACAAGTTCAAAGCTGAAAGTTTATGACTGGCTTATGACATAAAAGTGCAGGGAATAAAAATAATGACAAGCCAATGAAATAATTATGCTTGTATTTTATTTCTTTTTTCTTTTGAAATTCTGCTAGCTGGCATCTTTTTCTGAAATTTGCCAGGTTTGGTATCTGGTTGTATTCCTCATTACTTAAAACATTTCCACTATGTCTTGTCCAACCCAATATTAATTTACTTATGTTTTAGGCACGCACAGTAGCATTGACTGATAAGCCTTACTGGAGGCCTCAAAGCACTAAAAGCTGGCTGAAGGAAGACAAAAACTCGGGTGACTATTGGGATTTGGGTTACAAAAAGACCTCCCTGGGGACTCAGGAACCAAGTTCTCCCTTGTGGAAGAGGACAGATGTTAATTTAGGTGCAGAGCTTCCCACCTGCTCAGAGATCTCCCTTATTGACATAGGACCAGCTCCTCATTTGCTTCTGGTGGCTGTGTCAGACACAGCACCCTTGGGGGTCACGAGCCCTTGGGGAGTCACTGCACCCAGTACTTAGCACCAGGGGGGAGAATTCATGGCGAACTTGACCTCTGATGAACACAACTCATCCAAAATCCAGCAACTCCCACACCAGCATGAACTCCCCCCCTTAGAAAAGAGAAAAAAAGAGCATGCAGAAAAAGTGGAGAAATACTGCACTGCTGACCCTGGGTATTTGTATGTTGACCAGCCTGGAGACACAGGGAAGTCCCTGCAACTTTCCGATACGTGAGCAATACCACTTGCAGGGTTATGCGGCACCTGCATCATATGGCAAAAATAACCTCTGTAGCATGGCTCAGGTAACTGCTCTCTCGCCGCGTTTTCCTTGCAGCCCCGCAGCACCTCCCCGCTCGTAACTCAGCAACAGCAGGTGAATTCACAGCCTTGCGTTGACAGCAGCCCACAAGCAAGAGACACATGCAGCAACCTGAAGAACAAAACAGTCCACCCGTGTTTATTAACATAGCCTTGTAAATCAAAACAGTCTGCCTGTCCGGTGTCTTGTCCAGAAATTATTGGCTCATTCATCTTAGCCATATTAAGCAGGCCACATTTATCAAGGTCGCATAAGAAGAGATATATAAAGACTATGCCTGGCCAGTGGTTACACGCAGGTATCATGCCTACAGCAACTGCCCGCTTTGCAGGGAGGTACCAGTTGGTTGGCATTGCCGTGTTGTATAGAAGGAGAGAGAGAAGGTGCTTAGCTTCTCTGCATAGGTGTACAGACAGGGACACAAGAAGAGGTGAAACCCAGAGCAACTTCAAAACTCAGGTCAAAATAATGGCACAGGCTGAAACACACTGAATTCAAGGACCACTTTCTGGTTGTGTGAATATTTTAGTGAAGATTTTGTGCAACTGCATCAGGTAATAGCAATATTCTGTCTATACTCCCAGTATACTCCCATGAAATACTGGGAACATAGACCTGTACTGTATAGACATTGTCAGAAACATCTGGAATAAACTTTGTTTGCTGCCGTTCACTCATTGCAATGTCAACAATGCTTTTATTTGGATAAACTTCCAGCAGGACTCAGGCTGCATCTCGCTGGACCCAGCTGCCGAGCACACTTCTATTCCTGGCTGCACGGTGGCCAGATCCCTCGGGTGGCTTTTTAGCCACCTGAATGAAGACATGGCCACTTTTCCACTGGCCACCTTGCCACGGTCAGTAGGTCCAGGTCAACTATTTGAAGCTACCTGTTCCCTTTAACCATTCAGGGATTCTCTTCTAAATCAAATGCAAGCACATTTTAAATGATTGACATTAAGTCCATAAAGTGGAATTATATTTCTCTCCCCATGATTGCTATAATGTTTAGTACGTCGAGTGACTCTATCAGAGCAGTATATTATTGTGCTGGGCAGTGCTCAGACACTCAGGGAGTCCCTGCCTCCGTGAGCTCCCACACTGAGGGACAATCTTTTTCTCAAAGAATTTATAGTCTAATCAGAGAAAATAGAGGATGGCTGGGAAATAGGGGTAGCAGCTTGCCATGAACATGTTTCAGCAGAGCTCGCTCACAGAGGAAGCCTGTCAAACTGTTTAAATTAAAAAAAAAAAAAAAAATCTTGTTTTTTTAATTAAAAAAAAGGGATGAAAATGGCTGTTTTAAAAAAATCAGGGTTTTAAAAATCCATCTTTTTTATCTGTTTTATTGAAAAAAAGTTTTGCAGGAGGCAGTACAGTAGCCTCTGGGAAAATGATACACCATACACATTTTCCTATTTTGCCTAGACATCATCATGAAAGGCACAGTATAAAACCCCTGCTTATTTCCTAGATGGTCAAAACCACATATGTAATAACACATGTTAGTAAGTATCTGTAAATGTAATATTTTGGAATGTTTTACTTTACAATTGTAGAATCTTTTTACTCGATCTTTCTTTTTTCCCACTTCACCCATCCGTAAACCCGCTTTGACCTAGTCACTACCTATATGTGTTGGATGACAGAATAAATGTTAAAAACCTTTAAATCATCAGAGATAGATTTTCCATAGATCACTGTCATAGCCTTAAGGCCCGAGAGCCAGCCAACCCCTAGAGCTTGCTGGAGACGGTTATATCGTTAGAAACCTGAACATCCCAGCTCCCCGAGACAGGTGTTTCTAGTGATGATGGGTAAAGCTATTACATCTTACAACACCCCCTGCTCCATGCTCATATAATGCCAGCATAAACGGTCAAAGTAGAGCAATTTGGGGAACAAATTACAGCACAAAGGCACCGTGTCATACCCGTGCTGTTCTGGGACATTCCTGTGAACTGGAGTATTTCTAAAAGGAAAATTCCACTTTAACAAGAAACATTGAGGATTTCTGAATTAATATTTTCTGTGTTGGACTGAAAACTAGACCTTAAAAATTGCATGTGTGTGCGTGTCTAAGTGTAGGACAGAGGAGGGAATCCTGTCATGTGAAAGCTGATAGCCCGGGGCAGGGGACGCAGGCGACGGAGGGTCAGTTCCTTGCTCTGAATCTGCGGAGATCCCAGCCGATGCTCTGGCTGCGGAGCCAGCCTTGCATGCGGATGTTGTGGTAGTTTCCTCAGCAGCGAATCCCTGAGAAAAGCAAGACAAGACTTGGCTCTGTAGGCCATTTGCTGTGGTACAACTCCTAATCTGTTTTGGTCCCTCTACCTCTATTGCTGTGATGAGGAACTGGGTAACGTTTCTCAGCATGTTGAAACCTGTAGGTATACATCCACCAGTAAACGGGAAAAAAGAAAGGATGAGAGAGAGCTTAGAAAAGAGAAGGAATAATAAAGTCTTAACTGTCTTGTTACATAAAATATGCATACTGTATGTTACATGTATAAACATGGTATATACATAATGGTGGCTAGCTGTTGCCCATGGCCACTATACATGACCAGAAGAAATGAGCAGCAAGGAAGATGCAAGTTGGGTATTAGAACTGTCTTAAATGGAGGGAGAGCTACAACAGGCTGCTGGGAACTGTGGAGTCTCTTTTACAGAAGAGGCTAAAATACGGGCAGAGCAAGCACATTGTGAAGGGTTTCCAGAGAGTGGTGAACCTCCTTTCACCAATGGTCCCCACCACAGGATCTCCTGAAGCTCTTTCTGACCCACCGTTTCTACCTCTTGATGTTTTTTGGGGTAAAGTTGTCATCCTAGCCAGCAATTCACTGCACTACAAAATTCCAGATCAGGCCAGCATTTGCCCAGAAAGCAGGGAGAAGATGCTACGTCCCACCAGAGCCTGTTTGCTGCAGTGTGATACCAAACAGCTACGTGGCTCCTGACCCTGAGCTGAGCCTGCCTGGGGCTGTGCCATGGGGATTAACCAGCTCTGCTCCCTTCCTTCACTTGGGCAGCGCTGCACTGCAGCCACAGCCCTCGGGGATGTCACACTGCATGTGGGAGGGAAGTGGAAAATATATTTTCTAGGCGCGTCCACTGCAAATAAATCACCCTGTATGAATTATGGAGTGAGAAGAGGTACACGGCATGATACCGCTGTTATAAATGCCAGTGTTATTAGTTGTGCTGGGGTGCTGGAGGAGACAAATCGGTGTGGACGGAGCATGGATGTGTGGTATGAAGATTAGGTATGATGGATTAGCGTTGCATTTCTCCAGGACTGAAGCACTGTCTGAGACCTGTGTGTGGTCAGGCAGCCCCACGGCCGGAGAGGCAGAACATGCTGGTGTGGCAGGGGAGATTTGGTGGCATTATGTGGGTGGCTGTATCGGGATACGCGGAGACCGCGATTCATCACTCGAGTTCCTTATTTCTGCTTTCCTGCCGCTTCTGAACAACAAATGGAATTGAAAATGCAAGCCTGTGCTACAGCAGGACTCTCTGGGGTGGCTGCGAGTAACTGACAGGTATAAATTGTAGCCCTGCAAGCAGTTAGGAGGCCCATGGGAATAAGAGACATCATAACATGAAAATGAAGGTCAGCTACGACGCCGTGAACATGGAGTGATCGCCCACTATATTATAGGCTCTTTAGGAACTAGCAGAACTACCCAGCCTTTCGCAGCCGTTGCAGACCAGAGGGCTGCTCAGGGTGCCCGTGAGAACCAGGGATGGCTGCGGGATGGGGCAGAGCCCCGAGTCCCCTCGGGGGGTTAGTCTGTCTGTAGCTGTCAGGCAGGAGGGATTTGCTTTGGGTGTTTTTCACCGTAGTATAACTCCCTGGGATTTAATAAACACAGAACAGGAGAGTCAAAGGGAACTCATGAATCTCCCCTGGCAATAAAATCCAAATGTTTCTGCGATGCTTATGTTCACACTGGGGTAAAAATAAAAATATTGACTTACTTGCAGTGATCCAACACAGCTTATTTCACTAAGTTATTTCACCAAGTTATTTCACCAAAGTATTTTGGAATAAAAATATTAAACCAGAAAAAGCCATAGAGCTTTTACAAAAATCTTATTGCAAAATATAGCCTATTTTTCAACCAGAGACACATGTTTTGGGGATTTTTTTTAGATATTTTTGTGCTCAAAGGAGAAAAAGTCACAACTTTGAGGAGAGGGAGAATTTACCTCTTTTTCCTAATGGTTCTCAGGTGAAACCTTCAGAAGTGTGTAAGTGACTTAGCAAAGTATGTTTTTCTCTTCAGAAGGGACATGGGTTGTTTGGCAATTACTGCCAGGCACGCACGGGGAGATAAAGCTGGCTGCAGAGGTTCAGAACAAAAGCAAAACTGGATCATGAAGCAAGGTCCGTCAGAGACTTCCTTGCTGGCTGGGGCAGGGGATCCAAAATCATCATCATGGGTTTGCAGACAGTTTGTGAACCCTGCTGTGTGTTTGCGAGCAGAGGCTGGTGGGCTCAAAGACAGGTATGGTAGGCAGCATTTGGCTCTGGGCTCTTCCTCCCCTGTCCCTACTGACAATTCCCCACCTAGGCAGAGGGGGAAGGCTGGGAGGTGAGCTTCCCTGAGCCCTCGCTTTCTCTTAATGGACTGCTGCTCGCATGCCAGCGGGTATCTTATGCTCAGGGACTGGTACCTGGAATAATGCAAATTGCTAAAATGAGCTTTAGTTGGAGATGTAATGGACTACGTGGATGGAGTCCAAATGGGGACATGTAATAGACACTCGGCAATGAATTATATCCCCAAACCCCAAGCAACTTTTGCAGATCTGATGTGTAAGGATGCTTTTCACAGCTGCAGATGAAGAGCATTCTGGTAACAGCCTCCATCTCTGGGAAATTCTGCAGGGATTTCGTGGGCTCTGATCCTTGCTGTACCCTAATTTCCATTCTCTTCACTAGGGCCCTTATGTGGGGAGAGTCTGGTTTCGTTTTCAGTCCAAACCATGCAAAAGGCAAATCCTCATCAGCCCCTAGCAGATGTGATGGGCTGATCGTTATTGAAGATGATGTATTTGGGATTTGTAATTAAAATTAAAGCTATTTGGTATAAAACATGTAGAATTTAATTCCTTTCATTAGATATCTTAGGCTAATTGTTGCATCCAGCAGGGAGCAAATGGCATTGTAATTGCTTGATATCTCATGCTGATTTGATTCGAAGATGATAGGAATGGGAAAAAAGAGAGATAACTCCGAGAGGGCTTTATCTTTGTTTCTTTGATTTCTGCTTGGTGCCAAGCACTTCTAAAATAAAATGGAAATTTTCAAACTGACTTTCTCTTCCTGCCTCAGTGAGAAGGCCGTGGGGTTGAGGAGTGAAAATGCTGGTTTTATTTACCCCTGGACAGGTGCTGAGACTCTCAGTTGAGGAACGGCACTGGTTTAGAGCTGAGCTTAGTAAGCGCTCACTGGTCACATAGAGGAGTTCTCATGAGTGTTCTTTCCATCCTTCTGCCGGGGAAACTGAGGCACAGAAAGGCAAAGTATTGAGTCTCATGTCACACAGCGTAAGCGGCAAGGATAAAGACTGAGCCCAAAGAGCCTCCCTTTTCTTCTACGATAAACACTTCTGAAATGACTGTGGTGCAGTTCAGGAAGGTGATGGAGGTGTGAAATACTAGAGAATCACAGGGGACTGCTGCCACTCCTGGTTTTTAGCTACTAAATTATAGTCCTCATTCTTCCAATGCACACTAGGCAGAAGTCTATTATGGGTGATGTTTGAGATAAGTAGGGAGGTGTGCACATCTGTGTACGGGAAATCCAGTTTCTGTTATAGCTCTGAATACGGCATGCAGCTTCCTAAAGGTGCCCACGCATTGTCCAGACCAGCCTCTCTGCAGCTGCCTCACGTGGTGAATAGCACCAGTTCAATGCTAATCCTGGGATTAACATAGAGAACCAGGGAAGCTTTTCTCAGTAGAGCAACAGTGTGGTGGGTCAGACTGTGCCTCCTCTTCGGACACTTACCGAGATGGAAACAAGGCATAGAAAGAGTTAATGACAGGCATGAAAACAGCTAGAAAAGTCTGGGGAAAAGAAAATCTAAGAGGAGAGAGTTCAAGAGTGGAAAACTAGGCAAATCTAGTGTAAAGATATATGAAAAGGCAATTCCACCTGTGAAATATATGTTTAGAGGGAGCACGACACACTCGGGATAAAGCAGCTGGCAAAGCTGCCCTAGGCTCCCTGTATGCTCGCACAAGCCAAAGAGCCACAGCCCGGTGGGTTGTGCTGCAGGCACCCAAGGTGCTGCAGGACACTGATGGGTGTAAAGGGAAGAAGGGAGGTGAGCAGACAAGGCTGACAGTTTGGCCTTTTCATGGGAATTCAAAGACCAACCACAGAGGGAAGCCTATCTGTGGCAGAGATAAAGGCAGGAAAGTTGTCTTTGTCTGTGTCAGACACTCACAGGACTTGGGAGATATTGCTGTGGCAAAGTGAAAACAGCAGCCTCTACAGTGTCTTCCCTCTTCTTTCAGTCTTTAACAGAAGACTTTTTCACATTCCCCCCAGGTACAATAATTGATACAATGCCATGTCCATGGCTACAGAGAATCCAGCTCTGTCAGCCACCCCCGTGCTGCTCCATCCTCATCAGTGTGCAAGTCAAAGCCCATGCAGGAAACTTCAGCCCCTAGCAATGACCCTTTTATTAAGAAGCAGGCTGTGTATGGCCCCAATCACAGCGTGAGAGGCAGGTCACACCTCAGTCTTTTAAAGAGGTTTTTATGGTACTCGCTGCTTCGGACTCTGAGCACTTCATAATCTTTATTAACATCCTCTCCCCAGCATTTCTGCAAGATAAGAAAAAGCCACTGCCTTGTTTTTTTTCAGATGAGGAACAGAGGTCCTTCATAGAGGTCTTTCAGGTACCACAGGTGTCTTCTGACCCTACGCTGAAGCTCATGTGCCCCTGCAAGCATCCAAGTTTCACACCTGGGTAGTTCACCTCAGGTGCTGAGAGTTAATGAAATTCATAGCCAGAGCTGAAATCACCTCTGCAAAGGCACCGAAGAACTGGTATTTAACCAGAAAAATGTCTTGGTAGCAGGACCACAGTTCCTGCCTGAAGAGCACTGATCCCTGCGGCAGCCGGGCCGGGATGCGCCAATCCCTGGCTGCACCCGGCAAGCGGGAGCTGTGGCAGGGCACGTGTGGCTGGTGCAGGGCTGGGGCTCGGGCTCGGGCTCAGGCTCTCCCCACCTTGCTGTGTTTGAAGCTGGACTTGGCTGGTGGGCTTCAGAAACTTTGCGAGTGGAGAAACTTTCTTTTGTGTCTCTGGATGTTAAACGTGGTGACTATTTCTGCTGCCCTCCTTTTTACTTTAGAAAGAGGTTTGCCACTGTTTTTTTCCATCCCTTCCTACATGTGCAAATGCTTTGTGTGGCCCTGGTGACAACCTCTTACTGGAAGTTTATTCCATCTGTGCTGGCAGCTGTGACTGGCTTTTGCTCATACAGGTACGCAGGCATCTTCTGCACTTTCTGCTTTTACCTTTTTAAAATATTCTTCTCCCCTACATTAAGTAAGCTCTTTGCGCATGAAGTTTGTCCACAGTATGTGTGACATATGAGTCCAAAATCCAAATCTACAGCTAGCTGCTCTGCACCGGGCTATATTAAGCCCATCTAATCAAGACTTTTTCTAGTGAGCAGAAGGGGAAAAAGTCTCTGTGGCTGTTGTACTGTCAGCTTTCTTATCCGATTTAATTAGTTCTGTGGAGCTCCTTGACTAAATTTGCATATAATTTATTCTTCCCTCCCTTTCCTTGTTATATGCGTTAATTATTTTCATGCGGCATGCTCAGGGCTCACAGATGAAGCGCAGATCTGGGCGAACATCTCTGCCTCCGGCAGGCAGTCACCCCAGGGAAGCGCGGCCGTGAATAGGTACAGGAGGAGAAAATTGCGTATGATAAATCTGAAGTTAGGCAGACTGAAAGGCGGGAACGGAGCAGTAGGAAACTGCTGGCAGTCTGGGTCTTCTCTAAGTCTCTGCATACAAATACAAAGGTTGATGGAAAGTGGCTTTATGAAACCAGTTTCTGCTTCTAGTTTAAGGGTCAATACCGCGTCAATCCCTTTGGGATTTTGGTTTGGAGCACACGGACAAGACTTTAAGAGAAATAAAATTGCAGCTCTAATTTGAAGTGGTTTTTAGGGGTGCACACGGGGTGTGCCGAGGCATTCCCTGGGTGCAGGGTGTCACAGGAGGGAGCGGTGCGATGCCGGGGCTGGCGGTACCAGGGCAGCATGGCAGATGTCACCACCAAAGAGAGCGAGTGGGACGAAATCAGCCGCAGGTTGAAGACTGATGCTCCTGTCACTGCTATCGGGGCTGCTGGAGCAATAACATCCCTCCCTCAAAACCCAAGGGCTGCGGTGAAACCTGCAGAAACCGGTTTTGTTTATTTGTTAGATAGAGATACATGAAGTGAAAAGCTGATGGTTTCACACCCGTGTCTAAAATCGCTACGGTCATCAATCAGGACCTGAGTTTCCCAAATAGTTCTCTGCTTCTTTGGAAGGAAAGGCAGGGTGCTACTGCCTGACCCTGGGATGGGGCCAGCAGTGACCACCCGCTCCAGCTCCCAGGTCCTGCTGATGCTCCTTTTGTCGTGAGGAATTAAAAAAAAACCAAACAATCTGCCTATGTACTGACAGAATAGCAGATTTCCTCCTCCCACTCGATTGCAAAGTCTAGGTTTATGTCCACCTTTCTCTTTGCATTTATTTGCTTACAGGGACATAGAGGAATTTGGCTAAGCGCCCTCCCTTGCTCTGTGCTGGAGTCCTGGTTTGACGAGACGAGGAAGGGGACTGCTTGTGGCTCTGCCGTGCATCCAAAGGAAGATAGTAGCAATCTAGTTCTGCATGATAAGCATAAAAAATTGTCATTTTATGCTAGATCATCATCTGTTGTGCAAAGTAAAATGGTTTTGCATCTCTATATGACAGAGGCAGAACCACTTACACACAGTCCAGAGGTATATTTTGGTATCTCCGTAAGTAACGATATTGCTGATAATTAGCAGACTATCCTGTGGCCCATAGTTCTAAATTTATCCATGAGGAAACAGTTTGTGGGAGCTATTGCATCTTGATTTTGTTATTAATCCATCTGTACAGCTGCGTTCTCCCCCCATGGTAAATGTCAGGTACGGGAATTTGCAGGGTGGACAGGGGAAATACTATGTCTGGAAGGCACAGATTGTTGGCTAAATAAACCTCCCCCAGGAAAGCATTCAGAGAAATGGGAGCAGGGGGAGAGGAAAGGGGAAATCTAATTCCAAACATAAAGAGGGAATTTAGTTTAAATACTTCAGTGAAAGGAGCAGAGATTTTTAACGTATGACATGAGCAAACGATTCTTTTTTTTTTTTTTTTTGAGTGCTTTGTTTACTGCATAATTTAAAGGAAGATTTTTGTCACCCTTTGCTACATAATTGAATTTTTATAGTGCTGTTAATAAAAATATACATCAAATGTGACAATTATTATTCTTCAATGGATTTTTATATTATTTCAGTCTGAGAGAGATATGAGAAAACATTAAGGATAACTCTAAAGATGTATTCTGAAATAATTTCTATGATTTAGTACTTCTTAAAATTACCAAAATACTTGGAAGTCTTCTCTACTTCTGTGAAGTAATGCTGAGTTTTCGGAGAGAGTCGATATATTTTAACAGTCGTAAAAGAGGGGCCAATCCTGCAGTCACTTTTAGGTAAAAATCCCATCTGTTTCCATGGGAGTTTTGTCAGGGTAAGGGAGACAGCTGCAGCAAGATGCATAAATGTACGTAAAAAATGTCAGTTCCAGTATGTCATTTGTTTGAGTGTTGAAAAGAGCATTATCCTTTCATGTCCCATACAGTGAGGCAGTAAATCATTTTAAAAAGGTTTGGAGATAAAGAAAAATACATTTGACCCTTTATGCTTGATCCTGGCCCCTTACTTATGTCACTCCCTTGGTTTCTGGGGGACATGCTATAGAACAAAGCTGCAGAATTTAATTGTGTCCATGAGCGGAACAATGGTGCAAGTCTCTGCAGCTTGCTTTTATACTTCATGAGATATAAACTGATGGAGTTCAAAAAATTATTTCCTTGTCTTTTTTATTAATGGGGAAAAAAAGACACATTAAACATCTATCATTAGATTTATTTGGGACAGCTGAAGCATTTCTTAAAAGTATATTTATCCTTTGAAGAAGAAATGGCTTTATTTCCAGAATGGAGAAAATGATGATTTAAATATGTTTTCTGATAATGGAACCACTTTGTTAATGAACAGTAATTTTCTGGCTACCTCCAGAGGAATTAAGCTCATGGATTATATAATACATCTGTGAAAGCTTATCTGATTGCCCAGTAATTGTGACCTCATTGTGGGTTGTGCAATTAAGCATTAAGCTACTATTTGGCACCATGGTTAATTGTGTTTTACTTTTCTGATACGCTTGTTGACAATACGGAACAAAATTACGGGTACCAGCAGAGGGGTGGGAGGAAGAGCGCTATCTAAGCACCGTCCCCACGCAGCGCTGCAGGGGCCCCTCTCCAGCGTGGAGGAGATAATTAAGCAGGCAAAGAGCTAATGACAGTGGGGAGACTGTCACATCCAGTGTGAAGGCTTTGAGGCCAGGCACCAACGTCTTTTTGCTTTCAAACTGATGGGTTATGCTGAAAGAGGCAGATGGGTTCAGCGTGTGAGGGAGCGGTTTTGCAGGGCAAATTTGCGGATATGTCTTTGGGATATTTTCCTGCCTCAAGTCATAACTTCCCAAATATAAATGGTTGGTTGGGAACGTGCGAAGCAGCAACATTTTAGAAACCTTTTGGGGGAAATTGTGCCCAAAATATAGATGTTAGTCAAGTTGAAGGTGGGTTTTGGAGACGCAGTGAGAGAGAAGAGATCAAGATGAGCAAAAAAGGCAATGTTTACAGGCAAAGATAGATGACGCAACACTGGGAAGGGATCTCAACTCTTCTGACCCTCCAAACAATGTGCCAAAATCTTCAGGTGACCAAGAGCCAGGAGATGCTTACCTGGTACCTCAGAGAGAGCGGGGACTTTGGGAATGGTTCATGGACAGGAGCCTATGTGATCACAACCTTAATTGCAAAGCAGGGATTCACATGTAGCTCTCCTGTAGGACAACTCAGTGTAGACACCTTTGTCGACCCAGTGAATTTTCTTGTTCTCCCCACTAAGGACTTGTACTGTGCATTGCTCGCTGCACCAACAGTGCCCTCCTGCTTGATGCACGGCACAGCTGAGCCTGAAAGCCAGCTCTGAGCCACTGAAGAGACGCAGGTCGCCATGTGCTAGTGCACGAGAACCAGAATGTGAAACAGGATGGAAAGAAGAAATAAACTTGTCAGTTCTTTCATGCTGAGAGAAGCAAGAAGCATAAGCATCCGCTGTGGCTGATTTCAATAATGCAAAGTGAGGAAGTATTAAAGGCTTTTTATTGTGGTGTAGTCATCCCTTCTCAATTAAACATGCTTCCTCTTGGACCTCCTCCTCTTTGGACTCTGCCATCTTTTGAGTAGTACATCAACAGTACGCCCTTTTCCGTCATGATGTATTGTGCTCGTATATTTTCAGAGTGAGCTTTCTTTCTAATGATCTATTAGTGAAATGCATCATTTGAGTGAGGATGATGATGATGATATACTACTCCATGGATGATGCCATCCAAAGGAAAGAAAAGGTCAGACAACAAATTCAATAGAGTTATTGGATAAAAGTCAGGCAACACATCATCTCCGAGGCCACTTTCCTAATGCCAAGGAAGACTGCTGATACAAGCAATGCATTCCGGGGACCATTTCTTTTACAACTGTGCCTGAACTGACCTCTGAATGTCAAGGGAAAGCAGTACTTTGTATCATCTGAATTGAGAGAGAATCAAAATATTTTTGTGTTTGAGACTATGCGTATGACAGGTTCAGCCTCAAATCCCCAGGCAGCATATATCTCCTGTTCTTCTGGCCGTGCTTCTGTCTTTTGGGTGCACATTCACAAACGTCGCATGCATGTCTCTCTGCTAGGCTAGTTTTAAATTATGTGCATCTTTGTGGAACCTGATCACTCGGTTCACTACGATCATATAACACGCTAGCAAAGAAGCTTTTTTGTGAGTAGAAGTTGCCAGTATAGGATTATAGAATAGCACCTATAAAATTCTTACTTTATTGCAATCATTTCCTTCATCAAGTCTGAAAATATATTTTAAGATCATTCCCTCTGCCTCTTTTCCACAGCATTCAAAAACCCTGCTATGCTCAGGCTGAACAAAAAATATTCAATGTACCTTAGCAGGAATTTTTAAAAAACAGTATGGATTTTTCTGTTCTCCTCTCATGTGTTTTGTTTGCTTTCTTAAAGTCCTGGAACTTTGCTATGGAAGGGCACGGAGAGACACAAATAAATAATGTGCAGAGTTGTATCCCAAAATAGCTTAATTGTTTAATGCCTACTGAAATGTAAATGAAGCATATGAGAGCGCTAAGAGATTAATCTATCCATCCAAGGTCGATATATTGAGTAAGGTGCAATTTGCTATGGGGGAGGGGTCTTCCAATGAATATTCTTGATTTTCAGAAAAAGGCCTCGGGCTGGCCTCTCCTTTCAAGCCCCCCATATTTGTATTTGCTGATAATGATGAATGGTTTTGTAGTGCCGAGATGTGACATCTGACCGCTTGGTTTTGCCATTTCACACGTGAGAATGACATGCAATGCAGCTGCTCAAACAGTGGGAATGTGACCTGGCACTGGCCTTGGAAAATCGGAAAGGATGCTTTTGAAGCCAAGGCCAGTACTGCGCTCTGTGGACATTTCAAGCTGCTGGGGTGAGTTGGTGCCAGTGGCTGACCCCCCAACATCCCCTTTTCTACAGAGCGTGGGGTGTGCTAGCAGTTGTATCATCGTAAGGGTAGTCAAACATCTCCCAGCTGGAATCTGTGTATGGTCGATGGAGTACTGAGGAATAAATTCAAAACACAATGCATACACTTCCTCTGCTCCACCAGGATTTCTCTGTTTTTTCCCCGTATCATTGACACGAGATTGATTATTGCTAGG
Source organism: Phoenicopterus ruber ruber (assembly GCA_009819775.1). NCBI lineage: Eukaryota > Metazoa > Chordata > Aves > Phoenicopteriformes > Phoenicopteridae > Phoenicopterus > Phoenicopterus ruber. The sequence continues at coordinate 11,072,168 of CM020219.1, forward strand.
GAAATTGCACAGTGGGTTCCCTGGGAATCTTGGCATGCTTGAGTCTCTGTGTCCAGTGAGGTGGTTCTTTGTAATGAAGTGAGGAGTTGCTTTTGGGAAGTGGGTACAGGAAGATGCATCCTGCCTGCAACTGGCTTCCGGAAAAATGCAGCCCATTCGTAGCTGGGAGCCACTGTTTTGACGCCTCCAATGTTCGGCTTCTAGTCAGAGGTAGCACACAGAAAATTGAATGGGAATTATCAGAGATTTATTACACTTTAGGGAGTAGGAGTCTAAAATAGCAAAATCACAGAAATTTACCATGCACAGAATAATTCCTGCAGAAAAAGCTTAGAGAGTCTTTTGGCACTTCTGCCCAGTTCCATAATCTTCATGTCACTTTCCTTTGTTTCAAGAAACGTATGTTCAGGAATGCTGCTGCTGCTTAATTTGAAACTGTTTCAATGAACTTAAATTGCTTCAGTATTATTAAAGCTTCTTGGCAAGCATGATTTTTCTGGGTTGAGTTAGGGCATCTAACAAGATAGAAAAATAAGAAGTCTGAAGGTTTCTTTGTTTTTAAAAGCTTGAGCAAATTTCTGGTAATGGCCTGTCAAATACAGCTTCTAAATTATACAATGCCATTTCATGACAACATTTTCAGCTATTCCAGGCTTGATTCTGGTTAAAATAAAGCTGAGAACCAGGTTAGCATGTAGAGGCGTGTGCTCATGAATCACAGAGTTAGTCTTCGGAAGGATGGATCTACGTGTTTCCAACAGTTAAAGCTGTTGTAAATGCAACTGCAAAATAAGTGTTGTAAATATATGTATTCATGTATATTTAGACAAAAGATCCTATACTATACACAGACAAGCAATCTCTGAGTATGTCTGTGGTTATCTGAGATGTGGATATATTGTCTATCCTATCTCTGTTTCACTACCTGCTTTTTAGAACTGCTACCATACAGCTCATAATTTAAAAGACGCAAAGACACGTCCCTACACTATACAGTCATAAAAATTTCCTAAGAGCAAAACAAGAGCTCAGACTTATTAGAGAAATCTTCCACTATGAAGAATTAATAACACCTCAGTATGAAATATTTGTAAATACATTTTTGCTATTCAGTATTATAAGTGAATGTCACGCTAACCTGAACAAAATCCAGTTGCCTGCTATTTTCTTCATTGCTTCCAAATAAAGCTTAATAATCAATGATAGATCTTTTCCTACCAAGCCTATTTTTTCATGTTGGTTCCTTCCTTTACCTTCCCTGTCACCTCTCTAAGCTATTCTTCTGAATCCCTGCTTAGCCTAGACGCAGCTTAACCATGTCCTGACGGTGCAGTGATTCACACTACAGTGCCAGTGTCTCCCCACACCCAAGTCCGTGCACCACAAAATTAACTCATTGCACCTGCAGCCCGATTTCGCAGTAAGCCAAACTTTCTCTTTAAAATAAATAAATAAATAAATAAATAAATAAATAAATAAATAAAATGCCATCTTGTCGCTAATGGTATTTGCGTCATTTTGCAGCTGTGTTCACTTTGAAGTGAGCAGTCAGTGATTTTCGAGTTAGCTAGGTGAAGTGGAAAAATAATGACGGATTCAGTAGTCTTTTGTCACTTTTGGGCCTGAATGTCTTTGTGAGTGTTGGGTGTGTACTGCCTGCCAGTGGTGAAAGATAGATTCCAGTGCTGGTCCTGCTGGAAGAAAAAATCTGGGCCATTTAACTTCTCATCATTTCCCCCCAATTCCCCTTTATAATGAGTGTTAATAAGTAACTAGGAAAAATGACTCATGATCTTTTATCACTCAAACGTGCAACAACGAAAATTAAAATGGAGGAGAAACTGATAAAATGCCTAATACCTCATAAACATTCTTTACCTGAAATAATGAGTAACAGGAAATAGAAGCATCTCTTAATGGGAAGATCTGGAGGTTTGAGAACAATCTTGATTAGGCTTTTCCCCCCCAATTTGTTGTGTGGCTTATAACATCTCTTTCCAGACAGAATAATAGAGGTCAACAGCTGACTTAAAAATCTTTAACAATTGGAATGATTAGCAGTCTGAGCAAGGACCATTAGCCGATTCACCAGTTCGTGCTCATTCAGAGATGAGCTTGTCTTTGGCCAACGTGCATAAATCTAAAACTCCAGACTCCACTGTTTGCATAAAATAAATCAATACTCAGCCCTACCAAGGGAGGCATTGATTTGGTCAGAAGGAAGGAGGGCCTGATGGTTACAAGCTCTTTTTTTTATCTTTCTTTCTTCAGGAAATGATGTTTACGATGCTGTGTGCGCCCGTCTCCCTGATGGACGTTTGACTCTGTTACCCAATTTCAGCCAGATTTAGCCAGTGTGCAGGATCTTAAAGACATTGGGGTCTGACAAGTTTTGTGAAAACTAGAAGTGAAGTTTGGAAGCAAGAACGAGGATGCCAGGCGGTGCCTGCTTGCACCAGCAGAGACTTCTCCAAAGCTCTTGGGGCATGCCTTCTGATGTGCCCATCCATGGGAGCTGCTCACAGCCCTTGTTTGACTCTTGAGCTCAGTCCATAGATCAGCCTAAGTTATTATTTCATGTAATACTAGGCAATACTGAGCAATCCAGGGAGAAAACTCCCTGTTCCTGGCCTGTCTCACCCTTTTTGGATCTAAGCTCTTTGGGAAGAAATTAAAGTTTTTCATCTACAGTATTAGGGCCAAGGAACTCTGTCCTGACTGAAGTGCCTGGTTGCCACTGAAATATGTATTACGTGTTCACGTCCCTCAGAAACCATCCTGTATCCTCAGGCCCTTATCTCAACACCTTCTCAAAGCAGAAAGGCAACTCACCACCTCTCACCGGAGCACAGGTAACTGCAGAGCAGAGGGCATTTTTCAAGGTCTGGCAAAAATGTAAAATGAAATAGGTTACCATAGCTCTCCTCCTTCGTTGTCCTGGCTTTCCCAGTATTTTTACTTTCCAGCATGTAGATGACTTACTTAAATCCTAAGCTCCCTCTGGCAAGCAGGGACTTCACATAAAGTCTTTCTACCTACCAGCCATCAAACTATGAGCTGTTGGAGAGAGGAAAATATATACAGAGGACAGCGGAAAATATATAAGGTGGTGCAATTGGCTTTTTAGGGCCATTTAAAGGTGGCAGCCAGTGAAGGCAACGTGGGGATGGGAGGTGGGGGTGGTGAAGTGTAACTTTTTCTGGTTAACAATAATCACACACGGTTTCCTTCTGCAAACTTCCTCCTGCAGCTCCTCTCATTAAATGGGAAATCAGGCAAAAAGCTTTTGATGTTGCGTTTATCTGCACATGGTGGGTTTCTCCTCTTCCACACGGTTGTGTGGAGGGGAGTTGTCGCCCTGGCTGGGCTGGCTGGTGGGAAAGGTGATGGGAAGAGAGCAACGAGGGCTCAGATCCACACTGGAGCACCTAGCTTGCTCCGTGTACTGGGGTGAGGGGAGGAAAGACGCTCACAATTAGCAATGATCATTATCATCAGGCAAGCGATTCATAAATATTCCATAAAACAGGGCCCTGGACTGCACAAGCAACAGCAAATATTGTAGCAGATTTATTAGTGGAGCATGAAACATTTATATTTTTCAGATGACAGGGCAGATGATGACTGTGTTATGCTAGCAGGCAGGATGAACCTCATTCGAAAAGTGCCTCGTAGGTGATGGCTAGATATGACAGCAAGATGAATTAAGGTCTTTGAGCATCAAGATGGTGTGATAGACCCTGGGAATTGAAAACTAAACACCAGTGGTATCCTTCAGAAAGCAGCTGAGCTTTCTTTGTGTAAGTCAAGGCACAGCCTTGATAATTGTGGTGCCCCGGTGACATTGGCAGGGATTGAATTTTCCTGTCATCTTTTAGCCTGGCGGCTTACCAGAATAAATGTTTAGTGCTTTGAATTAGAGTTATAGTAAGCAAGAGATTGAGGGAAACTGGTGTTCCCCAGAGATCTGGACTTTGGCAAACAACTTTGTTGAAGGGGTTTTGAGCCAGTGACAGCTTCCTTTTCTACTGTTTATTAAATGCATTACTCCCCAAATCTATAAAAGAGCTGGACTGAGGTGTCTTTCTACAAAAAGCTGATTGAGGAGGACAGCTGAATAAGATCCAACTCAGAGTCACAGCCCAGGTAGGGCTAATGGAGTAAGTAATTGGACAATATTTAACATAAACAGTCAAGCTCTTTGGACTTACTGGTGTTTAATTATACCCATGTCAGTTCTTGAAGGGGAAGGAAAAGGCCGTGGATTAGAACCAAATAGGACTTTCCCTCAGCCATCAGCTGCCCAGAGGGAGACACTGGCATCTTTATCTTTTCTGCATTTTTTATCCCCTTCTAGGTTTTGCCATTTTGAGCTGACACTTTTTTTGATATAAGCACATTTCCAGATGACAGATCTTCCCACCTTTCACTCTGTTGCTATGTTTAAATACATTTCCTTGAAGCAGCCCAGTATGTGAATGAGTTTCACACCTCCTTTAAAATGTATATGCAGGTGGATCAAAACTGTGCCTGAGATGGCAGCTAGTCTGACTTATATCCTGGGAATGTGTCCCCTGTGAAACTTCACTGGATACATCAAGATCATCTATCTACCTTTCACACTCAAAATGCTTTGAACTCAGATGCGTCCTGACAAATTGTAATGGTCTCCTTCAAACAGAGAAAGGAGGAGGTTGTGCACCAAGTTGTGCTTTTTCTTTTCTTTCTCAAGTATGAAACAAGTTTTGTCATTTTTTTTTAGTGAAATCTGCAAAAATCCCCCAAAAGTCAAAATCTGATCTCTGCCCTGGTTTTGGGGGTGTTTAACATATTGTGCATATTTTTGTCAGTACTGGGCTAATTCAAACCAGTGTCTGTGCTTGCTTCCATTTCATTGAAGAATGAATTATTGTTACATACTATAGTTAGTCATCTCAAATTTGTCTGGTCCCACTGAGACACTCGTTTTTCTGCCCTCTTAAAAGCCACATTCATTCATGTCCTGCACTAAAGGGTCTGTGTCTTCATCTTACCAATGATCTGAGCTTCATGATGAACATTTTTTTTGCTGGAGGACTTTTGAGGAGATTATGGGAGGTCTGCAGGACTTGAGCAGACTGCCTATCCTTTACCCATACTACACAGCGGCTGTGTCGGCTGCAAGCAAGCTGGGAGCCCTCGAGGTTTAACCTATTTCCATTTTCAGGCTGGTTGACTCCAGCTACAAGCGCTGCTGGACTAGTGGGAGGAAAAATATAGGTAAATGGTAAGAAAAAATCTGTGTTCAAAATTAAGCATGGGACTAAGGCTTGGTCTCAACAAGCCCATGATGAGAGAAAAAAAAAAATTTCTACTATTCCATACTTCAGTCTTTTCTAAACTGTGACCTGAAGTAATTGGTTCACCACTCAGAGATCAGGCAGACTAGGCTTTCCCTGGGCACAGAGCTTCCCCCTGCCGTGACTGCTACCCTGGAACACCAGCAGCTCCGTTGGCACGCTGCAGGGACCTCCACCTGGAGTTATCCTTGCTTGCTGTCCCCATCTGCATGGACAGACCACTGCAATGAGACCTGAGCAGAGCTGAAGTGTTCCCAAGGAGAAACTGGGCTTCCACCTTTGCAACTGCAAGCAGGCAATACTTGCCCTCCTTTAAGCAAATCTGGAATTTCTGCCACAGAAGAACAACATTTCCTGTGTTTTATTATAGACGTATTACGGCAACTGCGGCCCCATCCTCTTGTTTTGAGCCAACGTGGCCTCTACCTCTCCTCTGCTCTGGATTGAAGGCACGAAGTTCCCATGCTCTCATGTTTGTCCAACATTTCTTAGTCAAGCTAAAGTTTGTAGGGAAAGAGAATTTGTTTTAAAATTAGAACAGCTGGTAGAGTTGGAAGAAAAGCAATGAACTTTTGGTCTTCAGTTCTCTCTGGAGTGTTTGGCATTGTGAGTAATGCTTACGGATTTATTTATATGTGGCCTAATTCATCCTCCAGGACAATGGATATAATCCTAATTTTAGTTATTTTGTCAGTATGATGCAAAATAATTTTATGTGCTTTTGAACAGTATTTAAACAGTTGGATGAAAGGGCACTTATGGCTAAAATGGATTTGTTATATCACTTGAATCTGCTAGTGCAGGACGTTCAGTGCGAGCTGAATTGCCTTTTGTGCCTGGCACAATGCATTCCCTTTTTATTCACTCATACCGTGAAATCCGGGACGAGAAGTTACATGTTTGGCAACAAGTAGGTCTCACAGGAGTTTGGATGTCAGAGTAGAAAGGGCTTTCATTGTGTGATGAGCAGGAAAAAGGGAATGAACCCCTAAAAAACTATTTTACCAAATTCTTCCCATGGACATTGCATTATTAGAGTAGCAAGTGAGTTAAAACAACATCTGACATGATGGTAAGCCAAGAAGCACCATAAAACTGCAAGGAGCAGGAAAAACAGCACACAGCACACAAACATGTAGATTAAGACAAAGAAAATGACTGCAAATGCCAGCAGTCCCTAAAACATTAGGGACTAATTTCTAACAAACCATTAGCTGCATGGGGAATTGTCAAACATTATTAAATATAATTTGCTACATCTGTTTTATTATAGAATTCATTTGGCACATATGCTATTTATGTTGTACACTATTTTTTTTTCTTTATATACTGTTTTTTAATTTAAATCTCACCTGACACCCAAATGTAGTACAGCAAGTGGATTAGGATTTATTTCACTCCTGCTGTAGGCACTCAATTTGTGCGTTTGCATGCACACTTACATGTGAACCCCCCTGCCTTTGCCCTCCTCCCGCCTCCCACAAGCAGCTGCACACGAATGTTTCTGCATTACAATCAGCGGCCAGCCCCCCGCGAGTGCTCTTTCTGCCGCCTAACGCTATGTATGCATGTATGGAGGACATGGTTTGCAGCCTGTGCAGCGATACTGTTACCATCAATATCATTGTGCCATTAATATTTAAATGGAACCATGCTCTGAATTGCATTGGGGTTTTTTAAGCTAATATTCAAGGAGTAGGTGATAGCCTGTAAGCATCGATATCAACTGCATCAGCCAGCCAAAGCTGTAATCTTGATCAAAAATAATAATGTCATCCATAACACTGTAAAGATTTATTAGTTGTGACAGATCTATACATTAATGAATCGCTACATGGCCCTGAATGCCAAGTAAACAGAGCCAGTCTCATAAGGAATAGTAAGACTTTCTGGAAACCCTATCAGGTAGTGTTTCATACAGGAAAAATTTGCTCCGAAAATTATACATATTTGTGTGTGTGTGTCTGTGTATGCATGAGTGATGGACGGCTGTCTGTCCTCTCTTACTCTTCTACAGTCAGGATGGGGGATGACTAGCAAACCAGAACGGGCCCAATAAGGATTTTCTGGTGCAGTTCTGGTTTGTGTTCTGCTGTAGCTTGAATTTGTTCTGATTTGGTTCCACTCTCCCTTCTACAAAACTGCAGGATAACTCACACTGAGTTGTTTTGAGAAGATACCACAGTTAAGATGACCTTTAAGCTTGATTTGACCCCTTCACTACAATTGTTTAAAACATCCATTCTTATGATGACAGTAAGGTCATCTTTTCTATCACTCATGTTCGTGGCTTCTACTGGTTGGATGTACAAACTGTGAAGTCAGGAGTTTCCTTGGTGATGTTAAAGTTTTAACAAAATCAGTTAAAATAATGAAAAATGCAGATAACATTATCCATTCATGCTTAGCCCTGTCTCTGTGGTGTTTCCATCTCAGGTGTTCTGGTGGTGGAAAAGCCCCCAAGATCAAAAAGATGAAAGTATCTAGCTTCTGAGGACTCCTGTCCCTGAGAGGAATACTGGTAAATCCAGTCACTTAAAAATCAGGACACAGTCCATAAATATCAGAAAATTAAAGTAATAATAACCTGGAGATTTTTTTTTAATCTACTTCCAGGTTGTAACATCTTCATAGCTCCTATTATCAGCATTTTGTTCAAAACAGAATCTGATGAATAATTTTTTTGTCTCTAAAGAAACCTGAGACTCTCCATAGTCACCCAGTGGCAAGAGCTGGAAACGGGAAAAACCACTAGATATTGTGAGACCTGTGAGAACCTTGTAAGAGCTGAGAAGACGGTTGCAGGTCAAATGCTGGAGAGACACCCAGGTCTTCCAGGGTGCAGTGCAGCAGCTGCATGTGACCATAATGATGGTGAAGGTCTGCTGCTAGAAAATGAATTCTGTACAAGGTTTTATTTTTCTCCAAAACCTCTGCTTTCTCCAAAATTCACACGTATCCTCTAGTTTCTTCTGTTTTCTCATGCCTCCCTTTCCTACTGTTCTCACTAAAGCTGAGAAGGAGGAATCATTTCTAAGCTTCATCTATTTTAGTAAATAAACAGTGCCTGGGAACGGTCTTTGGTGCTCATCGTTCTCTCTGTCCAGAAACATTCCCTCCACAGTTAGTTTCCTAGTGCAGGCAGAGCTTTAGTGTCTAGGGATTTTCTGCTCCTGTCCTCCTGAAGGAAGAGCTGATACTGTTGTTAAGCCACAGCCTTTGCCAGAGAGGAAACAAAGATTTTCCAGTCTCGGTCACTCTTTTCCTTCTCTCTCTAATGCTGTCTCCTTCTGCTTCTTGTCTCAGAGATAAGCACATAACTGAGTGCTCCAAGATTGGTTTCTCTTCATCCACACACCTCATCCACAGTCCCTCCAGCTCTTTCCTCCTGCAGGATTACTTTTCTCCTTCCCTCACCAGTGTTGTCACATTCCAGTTCACCTGAATGCCAGCGCCAAGATGATTTTCTTATTCTGCTGTTTTACCCTCTCCTTCTCTGTCACTTCAAGCAGATCTGCCTTCACTTTCAAGATCTTTCACAAACTATCCATACACTAGTGTCCTTTTTTGCTGATAACTGACTCCCGGATGACCCCAAGACAGTGGCCTTCATTGCCCACTTGCTGAAGTTTCAAACAAGCTTCATACTCTTTTCTTTAAACTTGGGATGAGCTCACTGTGAACATCCACCAACATTTATCCCTTTCCCATACCCTCTTCAGATCTGTGTGTGGGTGAAAGCCATTCTAATCCTAACGGTGTATGACCATGCTGGAGGAATAAGGTAGATCAGCAGGGTTTATCCTTGTACTTTTGCATTTTTAGTCACTAAGCCAGTTGCAGGACATGGAAGTCTCAAGGTAACAGCTACCAGTGGTTGAACAACTGATTTTGTATGGTCTTTAGGGAGGATCAGTCTTTGCCAGGCAGTTGTGCGAAGGGTGGGAAAGTAAAAACACTGAGGGTATTCTGTTGATCTAATTTATCAAATATTCAAAGGAAAAATCGATTTTGATTGATTTCATGCTTTGGAGAGAAGAAGCAGCAATTCCGATTTGCCAGAATGCCTGTTTTGACTTTTAAAATATTCTAAAAGGTTTCAACGGAAGTAAAATGCTTAGATATGAGTGAATCATACTGAAAGACTCTCTCTGCATTTTTTTTTGAATGTTAGTTCAACAAGATTTTTGAGACTTTGTTTTGGTCCTGAGCTGGGACAGAAGGAGAAGTATGTAATCCTTCAAACTCTGCAGGCTGGGGAATCTCCCCTGCCTGGGAGAAAGCTTCATTGTCAAGGTAGCTGCAGAAAAAGCAAGCAGCACCAGCATTCACTCTCCTGATGGTGTTTTGACCCAGATTGACCAGGACCTCTCCTCCTGGTTGGCTTAAATGATATGGCAGGATCAGCTGGACAGGCTTTTAACCCACATTTTCTTCTGGAACATGTAATTAGTGGAGCTGTGACAGATAATATGTCAGGAAAATATTTTTTAGAGTGCTCTACCTCATAGGTATAGGGCCCCTGATATTACTGGAGGAATGCATCATAAGCTCTGAAATGCACCCCTGAGGCAAACCCCAAAGTATTAAAATCCTCTTTTTACATATGGGAAAGGGAGACCAGAGTGACGCAATGATTTGGGTAAGGGCATATGGCTGCTCAGTGATGGAGCTGAGGACTGAACCTGCGCTCCTGCTGACACTCCAAGTACAGGGCTGCATTTTCTACCCCTCTCACTCACAGACAGCCTCTTCACATGGTTTGGACATCACAATAAACGCCACATGCAACACTTAACTGATAACTGATACATTTGCTACTTGGAATGGGATGATGTGAGAATAAAGAGGAGGACTGAATTTCTTTAGCAGCTTTATTAACTATCTATTAAATGGTGTAAAGAGCAGACAAATTGCATTTGCAGGTACTTCTGACTGAAAGAAGGGGCTTTTGCCGGAGGATTTAAGATCAAAGACATGGAGATGTTAGGAGCAATGGTCAGGGAAGTTGTGAAACGGGACCAAAGCAGCAGTAAGCTTTTGTGACCGTGCAGAAACCTTAAGGCAAATGACAGTGCTAAGGAAATGTGAGCTGCTCTGATAGAAAATACCTGTGATGATGTTGGCAAGAAGGCAGATCCAGGCTCTTCATGGCAGTACATGGTGGGTGGGCAAGAGACACTGGGTGTAAGCAGAACCAAGGTGAGTTCAGATTGGCTAGGAGGATAGGCCTCTGGGGACAGTGAAACACTGCAACAGATTGCCCATAGAGGCCGTGCTGTCCCCACCCTTGGAGATCTTCAAGACATGACTAGATAAAGCCATGAGAAAGCTGATCTTATCTCACAGCTGACCCTGCTGTGAGGAGCAGCTGCCTGAGCTGCCCTATGGTCCTGTGTCCCTGGAAACGGGACTCACTTCACCCCAGAGGCCAACCTGGGACCCAGATGTGTGTTCTTCCCAACAGGAGAGTGAGGACGTACCAGGAATTATTCAGCAACTCTACCGTGGAGCTGGGATGCAAGTAAGGAAACCAGGATTTGGCCTTTGCTGACCAGCTTCTCAACACTACCAACTAATCTTTGTTTTCCCTCCTAACCGCTTCAGGCCAAAGAAAGCCTTTGTACTTCTCTTTGTCCCTCTCTTTCCCCTCCTGAACTTTGTGTAAGGCCAAGAGAGCTGGACATGAGGTCTCTCCTGAATTAGGAGAGGATGCTCAAATGCGATTGCGTATAGTCATATATATCCTTCTATGCCAGGCTTTTGCATATTGCTTCTGAGTGCTGGTCGCTCTGCTAGCAGGGCAAGATTAAACACTGTACTGATATCCCCCATGTGGCAGCATCTATGACTAGACCATCAAATCAGTCAGTGACATACCACCGGTGGAAAAGTCATCAATCTGTCTCCATAGTGACACATCTCCTGCCGAGATACTTCTGGGCAAGGCACAGGCAAGAAGCAAAGTTACAAAAGGTGTTTTTCTCATGCTGCAGATGCTGTTTGTGTTTACTTTTTACAGGGATTTTTTGTCATTGTTTGTTTTTTTTTCAAATGGGTCTTGCAGCCATATATGCTTAGGTTATTTTTTTCCTCTTTTGTGCACCAGTATCTGTCTTGTAAAAATTTATCTATGGAAATAGATGATGGGTTGAGACCAAAAAAAGAAAATTTTAAAGGCTGGATCCAAAGTAACAATAATGGTACCTACACATTTCTATAAGGGACTCACTTAACGAGAAACCCCCCAGCTTCAAACTCCCAGGACTTCTATGCGTGGCCAGTGTTGAAATCTGATTTCTCCACTCTGAAGTCATCTCTAAAAATTAACAACCCTTTACTGGATTAATAAACATGCCAGTGCAAGAATCTCATGTTCATTTTACTTATTTTTGGTCCTGTCCATATCAGCACATAACTTAAAAATCCAGTGTTACTTATTGTAGTATTTGGGAGTTCTGAAAAATTGCCTGCCACTAGAGGTTATTCAAATTCTGGTCTTGATGTATTAGCCTAGACAGTTTTAAAGCCATATCTACAGCAAGTAGTTAGCCATACTGCTGAACAGACATTTTTTTAAATGAACTACAAAGAATAGCCTATTGTGGTTAGCTTATTTTATTTACAGCATTTCACATGGTGTGAACATTAAAAATTTACAGAGTAATATTGATTTGCAGCTCCATCAAACCATTTCTACCCAAACTACGGAACCAAACTGTTTGAGGAAAGGTGCCTTATTCGAATGATTATTTGTGCTGCTCCGAAGGCTGCTCTCTGCGAGGCGGCCATAAATTCCCCTCCTGGCAGAAAGTTAAAGAGGAGCTTCAGAAAGTAAATAATTGCCAGGAAGCATCGGGAAAGGAGTCTTGCTAGTGCGTGTGATGCACGAGAGCTGGAGGAGACTGGTGTGTCTGATAAGGGTTTAATCAATGCGTTTTCGGGGGCCGGGGGCGGCGGGCCCGCGGCCGGCGGGACGCAGGGTGGCACTGTTGTCAGCCGCTTGGCTGGCTCTGAAGCATCGCCCCTTCCAGCCGGCGAGAAGGATTCTTGTCACTTCTGTCACTCCCCAGATAAAAAAAGCTAACATATTTGAATAGACCAGAAAAGCAAATGATACCGGGTAATGGCACATGGCTTTGCGGTGACACTTCTGCCTGACAAGTGAGCTGCAAAAGGGAAAAAGAAAAAAAACACCTCTAAAAATCCAGAAAGCCACAGAAGTCTAAGTAAACTTTTTTTTTTTTTTTAAATATATAAACACAAAAAGTGTGTGCTGGAAAGAAAGATGCCCTTCTCAACCCCATTAAGGGGAACTTAATTAGGCATAAAATTTATGAAAGACATTGGAAACGTGATCTTTTTCCCATTAGGAGAAAACTGGGCTAGCTTCAAGTCTGTGGGAGAGCTGGGTGAGATTCATATGTAAAAAGATACATCTCCATCAGGAAAGATATATTTGAAACATCTGGTAAAGTTCTTTGGCCAGCAATGTGTACGTCTTGAAAAATATATATAGAATCCTTTTGGTCTCCCTTGTACTAGACACGTGGAATTAAACTGTATTTCATGCAGATGTTATGAACTAGATTATTCAGCTTTCAGCCTCTCTGCTCACAAGTCCTGCTCACATTTTGGAACTGAACTGCCAGAATTTCAAAAGAAATTACAGTAGTGGGATGACCAGGCTTCACGTGGCAAGACAAAGGAACTGAAAATCCAGATATTTTGGAAGTACTGATCTAATTCTGATGCTGTTAGCCCTTTTTTTTTTTTTTACACTGCTATAACCCAAACAGTTCTAAAGCAAAACTTTTAGATTTGCACCAGTGCAAGTTAAAGCAGGATCAAATTCATCTTAACTCATTTAACTCACTGCTCAGGTTAACTCACCATCATAGCAAGGGCCAGAGTCACAGTTAATTCATTTGAAAGCATCCAGAGTGGAGGAGAAGAAAACAAAGATAGGATTTGGTAACTCAACCTGATACTTCTGAAAACAGCACATCAAAAGATGATCTGGAAAGAGCAGACGAAACTTCACTTGACATGGATGATGGTGCGTGTTGCACAGCAGCTGTGAGGAGGTGAAAAGAGACTTCTGAGTAATTCGCGGTAATACGGATGCATAGATTTCTCACTGGAAGGGCAAGTGGCAACAAGAACGGACAAAGGCGGCAGCTGGTCGCGGCACCACCTCCCACGTGCATGGCTTGGCTGTGGGGGTCTGCCGTTCTCCCACGGGGACACGGCACGGAGGGGTTAGGTGCTGGGGTCCGTAAAAAAGGCAACAGGCAGGAGATAAAGTTAGAGCTGCTTTACCGTAGTCTGTTGTCGGTCTGTTTAGAGGCCTTTGTCCAGTGCCTAAATTACTCGGTGTGTTACTCAGCAGCATATGGCCAGGTCTGAAGACACTTATGCTCTCCGAGTAAATGTAGGTGATTGAGTTCATCAGTATAACCCATTACCTTCCCCAGCCTAATCTTTTAAGAAGTCTCTAGTAATTTTTTTTTCATTGGCGAAGTAACTTCAGCACCTGCAGTTTTGCCCTAGGGGATATATAAGGAAGGAAAATTGTCCCTGTGAACACAGAATTGCTTTGGTCCATAAAATGGGGCATCCCAGGAAGGATTTATTACTTGTAATGGTCTTATAAGTGACAGTGAGATAAAAGCAATGTGAGATTTGAAACAACACGAGTGTTTTAAGGAGAGATCTGAGTGACGGGAGATAGTGAAAATACCTTCCTTCCCTCTGCTGGCATTTCAGTGTGTTCATTGATTCAAAAAACTTTGCATTGGGGGGAAGAAAAGAAAAAAGGGAAAGGGAAAGGGAAAGGAAAAGGAGGAAGGGAAGGGAAAGGAAAGGAAAAGGAGAAGGAGAAAGGGAAAGGGGGACGGGAAAGGGAAAGGGGGAAGGGAAGGGAAGGGAAGGGAAGGGAAGGGAAGGGAAGGGAAGGGAAGGGAAGGGAAGGGAAGGGAAGGGAAGGGAAGGGAAGGGAAGGGAAGGGAAGGGAAGGGAAGGGAAGGGAAGGGAAGGGAAGGGGAAAACTCAGTCATAATCTAGTTATACTGCTGCCAAAATTAATGGTAAAGATCCTGTTCATCTTTATCAGGCAGAATCATCCCTCCCAGTGAGACTATGCTATGAGCCTGGAGCTTGCCTGCAATCCCACTTCCAAAGGGGTAAAGTGGGGCTGCTTGATTGAAACGCAGGGCATGTCACTGGGAAAATTATGCAGGAGGGAGTTGCATCTCTTCCTGGTTCCAATTCTGTATCTTTTACAAAGATCTGTCTTAATGGTACAGTCCTGTGCTGCCTTGTCATACAAACTGCTGAAGGGAGGAGGGGGAGGAAGGCAATTCATTCTGCAGAAGTAGGTCCGCTAGAGAGGTATTTAGGTTTTATAAATAGGTCTATAAATAATACATTTCTATTTCTGCTGGTTTTATTGCTATTGATATGCAATATAGTCCTCTGGGCTCAAATCTGCAGATATTTTTATTACTTGAGGTCATTGCCATGTTGCATTGTACAAATAGCACACGGCATTCACCTCAGCATATGTTTATTCTTGCATGCCTCAGTGGCTGTCTTGAAAAGGCGATGCATCGGGTGTTATCCATCTCTTCTACCTGTCCTTAGATTTTGCTAAGTGCGTACTTTTATGGATCAGTTGAAAAGCCCCAATCACTCTGTAATTTAAGATTTTATGCCTGAATGCTGGATGTCATCCTAATAAGTGTGGTGGTGGGTGTGTGTATGTGAGGAGGTATAAAAGAAAATAATGCTTTGTTTCTCTGATGGGCTTCTGCAACTATTTCATGGTACTGTCTGCACCTCTGCTAATTGAATAAGGATTATTTTGGAATAAGGGAAGCTGTAGCGGCTGAATAAGAGTCAGTCAGTGCAATTAAAATATTAATGTAGATTGCTGCTAAAGAGGCAATTGCTTTTTTTCCCAGTGTACATCGAAAAAGCCGAGGTGAGAAGTGGGTGGTCAGCTGCTGGGTTTTATTCTCTTCCAGCTTACAGTGTGGAATATCAATAGTCTGCAATAATTCCCTCTTTGAAGCTCACTTTAATTGTACTCTTATATATATCAAGTCACCAAATGAGACCCGAGACTCCTTGCCTGCTGCTGTGTAACTACCCAGCAAAAACTTGCAACCTCGTATGCTGGTTTCTGAATTTCACCACGTGCTGGCTAGTGTATGCACGAGCAATCATGCTGCAAAATCGCACTGAGGATACAGCGCTCAAGTGTTTGTGGCGCAGTAAAATCACGCGGGCACCTCTGTGCTCCCGCCAGCCGCTGAGTCTGAGCCAGGCTGGAGCCGGGGTGCACGTCTACGTGTCAGATGCCCCAAGCTGTCGTGGCTTCGTAGAAGCAAAGAGCAAAGCTGCAGCTGAATCCGGCTCTTCCAAAGCCATCCAGCGCCCATGCCCGGAGGGTGATGGAAACTGAAGAGGTGTGCCAAGGCAGGCCATAAAGCACTGAGGCCGCACTGCCATTTCCAAGCAATGTCTAACGAAATGAAAAGCTCTTCCCTTTTCCCTTGTCATCATCTCTGTCACATCATCCCGCAGAGATCAACCCCTAGCTCACAGAAAGGCTTTCTCCTAAAATATATTAACCTTGGCTCTCTCTGGTGTCACTACTCTAATTGAGACTTAATGTATTTACCTCTGCTTTTGTCACCCTCCTTCCCGCTCCCCTTTTATTGGTACCGTGTTGTATTAGCATCCGTAAGCATATGCCCTTTCCCGCACATGTCAGATGGGCAGAGTGCTGTCAGTAAGACCTATCATTTATCCAGTGTTCTGGATCATTAGCACACAGTGTCGCAGTCTCACCCTCCGTCCTGGTGCTTTCCCTCAAGTAGGTTTCACTGCATAAGTCTCATTTTCAAAACGGTGGCTTAAGTGCACATGCTAATTGCAAGATTTAATTATACGGCGGCAAAGTTGTGAAATTTTCCTCCTAATTAACAAGGAAAAACTTGGCACGGGAGAAAGAGTATAATGGGGAAACGCCTTTTGCATTTCATCATTGGCAATTCTGGCCCGCGGCTGCCGCAGCGGCGCGTGCCCTGCCTCATTGGCTTCCCCGAGTGAGGATGGACTGGGTGCAGGTGAAGGCCAAAAGGTCCACGGCCAGACACCTGCGAGGAAAAAGGTGGTGTAGGAGCTGGAGGGGAGCAGAGCGTTGGTATTACAAGAGAAATATCCAGAGAGTTTCAGGGAGCTTCTTTTCACAGCTATGTTGACCTGCAGCAAGCAGGGTGAGCCCAAATCAATTTTAGTCTGAGATTTCTTTCCAAATTGGTATCTAGAGATTCGGTTCAGATTAATATCCAGTCTCCAGGAACTACATCCCAGCACCAGACGGGAATTAGAGACTCAGACAAAAAAATGCTGCTTCCACTAGATGAGAATCTGTTTCTATTTCTGCAGATCTGCCTGCCTGCCTGCCTCCAAATGTGCCCTTCGAAGGCAGGACACCTTTTTTTTCTCATCTTGGGTTTTTCTTATTTTTTTTTTCTTTTCTTGTTCCCGTAGCCGGTTCAAATATTTAGCCTTTCTGTTAACTCTCCTTTGTCTTTCCTTTCCCCAGGACAGACTCTCAGAGAAGCTGTGCCGACTGGGAGTGTGAACAGCGCCAATGTCAGTACCAGGGAATCAGAAATGAAAGAATATTAGACAGTTAATGTCTTCTTTTGGGTAAGGCTCTCGCACAAGCCCGTCCTAATCGAGCCGAAGGGGTATAAAGGACACAGTTCACATCAAGACTGCATCCCGCCTCTGCCTGTAGCTTGTTCTCCTTTCCTTTAGCCTTTGTCATCACATTATGTCGGTTTTATTTTATCCTAGTGCCTCTGGTGCCTGATGGCCGACGCTCTCAGGCTTTTGAAGCGCTCTGCTCTTCCTGGCAGCCTTGGCTCCTTGCACCCAGGTCACTCCTCCCGGGCATCCCGTTTCCATCTCATCAGTGGAAGAGTCTCCTAAGTCCTGGCAATCACCTTTCGGGGTGGGAAGGGCAGCACTGGGAACCCCCGGGAGACTGGATAGCAGAAGGGTCCCGGGAACAGGCTCCAGCCCTTTCTTTTGCAGGAGTTCAGTGTGGTGGAATTCGTCTTGTGTAATTTTGCAGACCCCATACTGGTAGCCAGTACACTGGCAGTGTTTCAGGATTTCCAGATAATTGTTCTGAACTCAACTGAAAAGTTGCAATTCTACAAAATAAAAATATTTTATTCTTCTTTTGTATTTCTTTTAAATCAGACATTACATTGTAATTCATAATACAACATAAAAAACCCTTCTAAAACGAGGATTTGAATCTTTGATTTTGACCTTATTAAAAAGTTGTTTTGTTTTGGTTTGTTTTTTTCCCCAGGTGAATTTTTGTGGAATTCAACACACTCCTGTAGAAAGTCCTGAGACTACTAGTGCATTTTTTTCATTCATCATGCAGTCACCTTATCTGACATTAGAATTTCACATGTTTTTTCTTTAAGGCACACTGCACGGATACATAATTCTGTACTCTCAGACTTCAGGTAATGAATAATCATATTCACGGATCAACCTAATTAGGTAGCAGAGAGCATTGCCTACAACAGAGTGAAAATGTGTATATATTCACAGCTAGATAACTGTTCATTAGGGGCCTGACCTTGCAGCCATTATTCATGTTGAGTGGTACTCACTTAGGGGAGGTACTCCTTTTGTCTTCAGCGTGCATATTACTACGTAAAATATCATCTGCCAATGTTATGACTTTCTTAACATCCCAATATTTTCTACCTACCATGACACCTGGTGTAAATTATGCAAGCAAATTTTTGAAGAGAAGGCAGCACTGGCAGCGGTGCTGTGCATTTCACTGCATCTGTCGGAAAAATCCCTCCCGACGCATCGAGCCAGTTACCACCCTAGAGCTGAGATAATCATAACTGGCCTTGAGTCTGCTCCTAGTCTGTTGCTGTGTGATTTAAACTTTGTTTACTTAACCCTCTTGAGGAAACCTGTCTGACTGTGCGCTGCAGAGCAGCAGGAGGAAATGGTCAGTCGACCACACTCCAGCTGACGGGGCAGCTCCCAGCAGCTGGGGGCCCCTTAACGTATTAAAATGCACTAATGCAATTGCAAGCAGTTGTTTCACCAGTCCCTCAGGGATGAATGGATTTGAATTGCAGATTCTTGTTTTCCTTCTCTGGGGCTCTCTGTGTTTTTCTGTCCATTTCCATCCTCTTAGCCAGGAGGTCTAAGTCCCTCTCTGACCTGGCCTGGTGAGTCCGAGCACCCCGTCTGCCCCACGCACCAGCCGTGGGCCACACAACCCTGCATACACACGAACCTCTGGCAAGGGACGACTGGGAGCAAACTGGTGCTGCCAGGACAGGTCACACACACATTTCTGCCCGTCTCCTTTCCATTGGGAATGGACAGGGAATGGGCTGCATTATTTGGGCAGCTCTCTCTTATGCCTTGACAGAATATTTGCTGCCCCATCTCTATTCTGACTTGCCCGTTTAAGAGAAGTTTTTCATGGGCAAAGTTGTTTTCCAGTACTGTACTGCCTTGTAGAAAAGGGGGGTAATTCCCTGCTCAGCTGGGCTGGGCAGTGAGAAATGGGTGATCCTTTCATTGCAATAGGCTACAACCCATCTGCCCGTGCTACCTCTTGATTGCCACGCTGCCTCCAACCCCATTTCCGCGGCCAGTGCCGGCACAGCCAGACCCCCGCCTTGCCTTGCTCTGCAAGCACCACTGTACTGCAGACAATAATAACAAGGCAGCCCCTGTATTTGTTTAATGCTTTGCTGTGTGACAGCTTTTCGATATAGGTAAGCTTCATGGAAGAAGTGGAGGTAATGAGCTTGTGTATTGGCTTAATATATCAGGCAACAACATTCGTACGTACAAGGCACCTTCTAACTGCTGTGAGTGGTTTGTGAGCAGCAAAGATGCTATCTGCTGCCAGGAAAGGAGGCTGGTTTTAATATGTGAGGCATGTGTTGCTGTCAGGTTTTGTCAAAGAAAGGATGGCTTATCTTATCTTGGGATCAGGCAGCTCTGAATACAACCATGGACATGATGCGGTGACACGGGGAGGTGAGCTCCAGAAACAGCCTTTACAGGTAGAGTGGATGTAAGGATTTTGTGCCCAGCAGATCCTCTCCCCTCTCTTCTTTCTCCAGTGAGGAGCTGGCCTGAGAAATATGTTAAAGCCGTTTCTTCTTCAGCTCTGTGGGGATGCAGAGGGTTTGGCACACAGCTGTTGAGCACACGTGTAGAGCCAGGGTGACCAGACAGCAGGTAACAGGGCCCGTGGCTGATGGGAGGTGACTCTGTACGAGCTCCCACACCCCCCTGAAGCTCTCACTAGCCACTAGTGTGGTTCAGGTTTCTGTCGTGTCTGATGAGAGCAAGAGCAGAAACACATTCCCGTGGTCCAGGAATTACGCAGACAGGGCTCTGTGCTCAGACGGGCACTTTCAAGTCCATCAACATCCATGTTATTGCTGGAAGTTTGGCTATTAAGTATTCCTCTTCTTGCTTTTGCCAATATCTGTCCATGTTCACCAGGGCTCTGACTCTGTTTCACATGGAATCAGGCAAAACCTTTGGGCCTGATGATGGTAGAAGGTGATCTGACTAAGCTGGAAGTGATCAGGAAATCAATAACATATTGATACTCTGTTAAAATGAATCTGGTCCGGATGGGCCAGGCGTCTATTTGGAAGTTTACTGAGGCAGTGGAAATCTGCATTTGATTTGAGAGGATCGGGCTGTCAAGATGCAGCTAATCCTGGCCAGGATCCTACTGCTGTCCCAGTCTCTGGAGTCAAGCTGATCTTGAGTAATGTGATATTCTCAGTGTCTTCTCTCTTGTAATTTTTAACTCTTTGGCAGGATTTCTCCTTCTCTCTGTTACACACGAGCACCAGGTCTGTCCGAACCCACGCAGATCCCAGGGTCAGGCCCTGATGTCTGCCTTGGGGATGGAGACCCAAGAGCGCCCAGCGCTGCCCCATCCCAGCCAGCTGCCGCTCCGCGCCGTGCAGCCTCCTGTGCCCAGCGCCAGGGCTAAGCTCTTAGCAGCTTTCAGACGCTCCTTTCTCACGTTGAGAGGGAGACAGAAAGCGCTTGTGAGAATTATCTCAGCCCCATTCATCTGAGAAGGGCTCTCTGTCTGGGTTGTGATTATCCTGATTCCTTTTCCATAGTCCTGGCAATGATACAAAAGCAAAAAAAACACAGAAAAGCTCCTAGTCTAAAAAGAGTTGTTGTTGTACGGCAGTCCTGTGATGACTTATTGCCAACAGACATGTGAGTTTACTATAGATCTACTTTAGGTCATAAGTGCAAAAACATATCTCGTTAATATTTAAAGATGCTTAGCACAAAAGCATGCATAATTAAACAGTGCTGATAATTCCAAATAATTTGTCTTCTGAAAAGGGATTTTTGTAATTTGTTAAACTGGTTTGAAATCTGTGGCTTAGCAGCAGGAGTACGTTTGCATTACAAAATGAATTATTTTAAATGTTGGGCTGTGTCCATCCTCTCTGAGAAGAAAAAGATGCATGACATGAGGGAGAATTTTTAAAAATGCACATAGGTGTGGACTCAGCATTGCACAAAGCTCTCTCTCTGTCTGAGATATGTCTCATTTTTAAAAGCAAAACCATATTCCTGCCAGGTGTAGCATTGCTTTCTCTCCCAGGATGTTTTCATGTTCCATGAGGAGCTCATTGATATTAACCATGTCTTTCTCAAGATAACTCAATAGTGAAGGTATGCCTGTAACAAGAGTGATCTACTAGTTAGTAAAACAAGTGACATACAAGATAAATATGAAAAAATTAATGGTGTCACGTACCAGTTACAATATACTGTGAGCTTTTCATTACATCCAAAAGGCTATCTGAGCACATTTTCTGCCTGGATGCTAAAAATCTATGAGGAAAGAAAATGTACTTAAGATCCATTGCAAATCATGCTTTTCAGAAGTGTCAAAATACAAATTGATGTGTGACCACAGCTATTCTTTAATTTAATATAAGATCAAAAATTAAATGGCAAATGTTCGGGGCACGCTCAGATCATTGATCACACAGGAGAGTTATTTACAAGGCAAACCTAAAAAATCCTATTTTACAGGTCTCACTGAAGGTATTTCTAGAAGTTACTGAAGTCGTCAGAGTCTTGTTTACCTGTGACAGTAGTGGGAGAGCAAATCTCAGCAGGCACAGCTCCGCCGCAGTGAAGCTGTACTGGCTGTTATTAACTCAGGACCTGGAGCTTTTGGCTTAACTCCCTACCACAGACATATTTTCTATTCAGACTAGTTGGGAGGGAGTCGGGGGGTGCATTGGAAACTGTCACATATTAATGTCCTACTTAGGGCTGGGTTTTATGCAACAGTCCAGCACGTCATTGTTTGTGCTGGGTCCTGCTCTGAAGTGGTCAACACCAGTAGTGGCGGGAGGGAGGAAGGGGGCAGGAGGAATTTGCTCTCATAGCTGGAGAACGACGCCCCGAGAGGTGTATTTACTTGGTATGTCCTGGATGTTGTGGAGTCCACGGTGGATTTATGCTGGATGCAGGTATCTAAATTCAGCTGACCACAAGTGAGCATCTGCCAGGGCTGCTGTACCCTGATTTAGCAGGGAGTCAGAGGGGAGAGATGAGCAGCCGCATCACAGCTGCCTGCGAGGGCTGACCGGTGTTACTCCTCTCTCCTCTGCCTCTATTGGGAGCCCTCAGTATGAAGGCAATCCGAATAGCTCACCATTTTCTTGAACTTAAATGTCCCAGTTGTCCATCTAAATATAGCCCAGAGAGACATTAAGGCCAGCTCATGAAATATATTTAGTTAAATAACTAGTACTTGCATGCATAATTTTCAAAAAAAAAGGCGGGGGGGCGGGCGGGCGGGCGGGGAGTTGGCTATATCTGACTTGGCTTCTTTGGCACCAGAAGAGCAGATGAGTAGATCAAAGCAGCTGGTGCTGAGGCCACTGTATCTGTGCTATATTTGGTTCAGGAGTTTTACTTTGTCATATATTTTGTCTGGTCCCAACGGCTGAACATCCTCACCAGACCTGTGATTCAAGGCTGCCCAAAGAACTATGTACCGGTGCAAGCCAAGATGTCCCCATTATGGAGAGCATCAGTAGCACACCTGGAAGGCAACTTTTCTCCAGAAGAAATCTAATGTGCATGAATCAAAACTGTTCTGTGAACTGAATCAGCCTGTAGTTAGCGGGGCCAAACAGGGGATTCACTTCAAACCAGCAGCCTTGCTCAGAGCTCGCCACTGAAGCAGACGCAGCCTGGTGCCTGACCTTCAGCATCGGGGAGCTGTGCACGGACAGTGAGGAAACCTGTGTGACTGAATGTGTAGCTTTGGGCTCTACCACAAAACTGCACTGGTCCCAAATATACACTATCTAAAGTTTAACTTGTGAAGAATGCGCATTTTATATATTGGCTATGAGGAAGAGACAAAGCTTTCCCATCCAGCCACTGTAATTTATTTCTCCTCTAATTCCCTGTCTCTCGTCTCTGTAAGTTGGGTGTTCTGGGAAGCCAATGACTAGTCTGACTGCTAATAAGGCCCTTCAGACTGGCCACAAGGGGATAATCAAAGGCTGCATAATGTGGCATGTACTTCTCTCTTAGAGCTGACGATATTCTTCCACTAGCAAGTCACAGAATGATGATGATGCTATTAGTGGGGCCACTGAGTTTGTTTCTTTGACATCAGTTTCTGCTTTTTTGAGGGCAATGGCTTGACTTGACTACCTAATGCCAGAGAGAGATAATTTCCCGCTATTTTGCGAAAACTAAATATGAATACTAGGAATTCATCCTTTTGGCCTCCTTAGGGGGAAGGTCAGAGACAACTTTCTCAATAAGATTTCTGCTTTGGAGCAACATCTCTTCAATACATACTTAGCCTATGTGGAAGAATAGGACAAGATATATCTCCTAGTCCTACTCCATGTCTGCCAAAAGCTGTGGAAAAGGGACTAGGAGGGAGAAAACATAAAAGTCTTTGTCCCCTTGGCACCGAATACTTCAGACGGGCAAGGACACGGGCAATCCAGAATGCCCCACGATTCCAGGTTGTGCCTTGGCTTAGTAATTATTGGGAAAGAGGCACAGGTATAAGCTTTGTATCTAGACTTACATTTCAGTTTTCTCAAAGGAAAAGAGATTTTGGTTCCACTCTTTCTCCATTGTTCTTAACTTGGGATGCTGCCAAAATGTCCGTATTACTGTGACACTGAAAGAGCCTTGGATATCCTGCTAGAAACCACAGACCTGCATTCCATAGGTATTAATGAGATTCATCATTATTATCCTGCAAATTCTCCCTGGACGTTGGTATAAAACATAGCCCCATGGTGTTACATTTCGTGTTAAGGTATGGCCAGAGGCTCATCAGGAGATGTCAGATGTATATGTTTCCGGGCTGGATATTTGGATATTCTCATTTCTGTTTCTATCCCCCATTCTTCCCCCCCTCCCCCTCCCAAAAAAACCCTGAACTGGGTTCTTTAGACAACACCAGGGATATAGAGGGAGGCCATGGGACAGCTATCAAGCTTTCTTGAGTCAGCTGCTTCTTCGGGCTCTGGGAGTGGGATACAGCTTCAGATTAAGACACTTGAACATAGGTATGTCCTTGTAGATGCCAGTTTGTGAGCTAGACATCTAAACGCCTGTTACAGTCAGCAGAAGCTCACTTTGGTTGCCCTCTGGGACGACCTAAAATATCTGCTTGGCCTCCTGTTGCCGCTACAGAAACAGGCTGGTCCTTTTTCTTATCTACCCCTGCAGATGTCTTGAGTATCTTAGGATGTCGGAAGTGGTGCTAGACATTCATATTTAGGGAACTATCTCCCCCTCCTACCCGGATATTGCTAATGAATGTTCAGATGCTTACAAGTAGACACAGGTATTTACATGTCCTAATCTGAAATTGAATCTCAACTATATTATTGTTCTTTGGTTTTGCCTGCTTCCATCCTGCCCTGGTGTGGACAGACCTCTCTTGCTCAGCCTTCCCCTAAAGCTATTTTCTCAGGCCCGCACTGGATAGAAAGGCAAGGCAGTAAACTGAGGTTATGGACTGATGATCATTTATGATGATTCACCGCTTTTCAGCTGCTTGTCCCTGGCTGGAGGGATGAGGCAGTGGGAGAAGAACGTATGGGCACTGTGAGGCCACTGCTGTGCTAAAGCACACCAGGTTTGCTTAAACCAGTCGAGAGATTAGCAGTTCATGCTCAGACTTACAGCATCTCTGGCGAGAGGACGATAATTGATTCAAACAGGCCAATTTGCCTGCAAGGAATCGTCTTAACGTATCACTAGGTGATGCACTTAAATATTTTCTCTCTTCTGCATTTCAGCTGCCTCTTGGTTCCTTTTCTCCACCCATCTTGTGGGAGCTGAGGGCGAGCATGGACCAGCTGAACCATTCTGGCAGTGTTTCCTCCTGGTTGTCCTCCTTTGGGTGTCCCTTGGCAATGGGACTGAGGGTCTTGTCCTAACCTGGGCTTTGTGTGTAACCAAGCACTTTCTTGGCTCTGAAGAGAGAGTCAACACTGTGCAAGCACATGGCCGGTTATGATGCCGGCTGTGAAAAATCACAGTCTAACTAATGCTAGAAATAAATTACTAATAGCTAACAACTTTCTCCTTTTGCCAGCCTCTCCTCCCTTAGAGACGCACTGAATCACACTGTCCAAGGCCAGAAGGAGCCATTTCACCACCCACTGCAGCCTGCTGAGCTTTGCAGGCTGTCTGTTTCTGCTCAGTTAACCCTGCACTGACCCAGCTAAGCTGTGCCTGGCTCAAGCACGTCGCCCTGCGCCCCGCCGTGACCCCAAGGGCAGGTCCAGGCGGTGCAGACATCCCGCTGGTCCTCCTGAGGAATGCCTCCCCTTCCCTGTGGTGATGTGCCCGGGTCTCCATGGGTTTTACCCATCATTAACCCCTGTGAAGCTGAGCTGGCCGAGCAGAGGCTTTGTCATGGGGCAATGCCTTATTGCCAGCCTCTCCGAGAAACAGAAGTGTGCAGAAAGGGTGGATAAAAGAGCATCCAGGAGAGGAATATTTTCATGCATACTACACGTTTTCTAACCTAGATGATGCTTTCAGCCTGCTGCCAAAATCTACCTAACACGTTGCACTAAACTTCAGCTCCCTGATTGCAAAAAGTCTCACTCTGGGCTGCTATTACTGTCTCCTCCACAGTGAAATGTTCTGCATGATTTAGTTGGCAAAGAACAGAGAAAGAATACTACAGGTTGGGATGAATTTTATTCCAGAGTTTACCTATCTAAAATGATTAATACATGCTTAATAACTTCAAAGATTTCCCATCTCTTCAGAAGGAGGGGGTTTCTTCAAAGCCTTCAGACAGAGAGTCTCCCTTTCGAATTGATGAAGGCATGGTCCCAGTGGAGATTTTACATTGCCAGTATGTACTCCTTCAAAGATTTCATTGTTGGCATGCTGTATTTGAAGGTTTCCTGCCCTCTGTTACCTGTTCATTTCATTTTTCAAAAAAAGAAAACGAAAAAGAACAAGAAAATCATATCGTTGGGGTCTCCTTCAAAGCAATTTCATGTCACACCCCTGAACCCTGGAGAGGAACAGCATACGCCAAATTTAGGGGTTTGCTGTAGTGTAATTAGCATCTCTGAGGAAAAGAGCTGCCCTTTCCTAGAAGATTTGTTTTTCTTACTGGGAACTGTCTTTGATGTGCTTTGATTCAATTGCCAGATCATTTTTCAGATTAAATGCTGAACAATAAGTAATTCTTCAGCAAGTTCATCATTCAGCTGGAAGGTTTTTGGATCAAGGAGACACCTACTCATAAGTCTAGAAGGATTTAAAGGTGCTTGCAAGAATATCAGAGCAAAAACTTCTGGGATTTTTAGAAGCAAAGGAAAATGTTGATCACATGATGTTGCTAGGACTGTAGGAACAGTGACTAACTTGTTGTTTCCTAGCTGTTTGTGGAAAGAGATGTACAATAATATATTAACTCCTGGAATGCATATTTTAAAAGTTTACAAGGACTGCAAAAATTTATAGCTGCCTCACTTCCACTATTCAGTCCTATCAATATAGTTTAAAGTAGATCTGAGAAAGATATAATTCTTCTAATGGTTTAATCAATTTACAAACACTGCTTTTACTCCTACTTTCCCCTGTGTAATAAATTGTTAATTAGTGTGTGTCAGAAACACAGGAAAAAAAAGTCCCAGTCTGCATAGGCTGCTGAGAAAAGGAGGTTATTCCTGAAACGGTATATAAATCTGTGCAAACTGGTACAGCTGAGATTCCAGAGCATACTCAGAGGTGTCCACATCCCAAATGAACAGTACTGCCGTGTTGTTTTGAATGCCTGTTCTTTCTAGTTGTCCTTTGTTTTGCCCAGTGACTGCATTCATCAGCTCTTCATGGCTCAGTAATTCATGAAATTCTCTTTCCATTAAAAATAAATACTGCATTTTATATCCTTGAGATGGACCCCATATTTGATTGTCTTTTCTATGGCAGTGTATATTGAAAACTATAAAATTATAATACAACTATTAATCCGCTGTATCTGCTTGTACCTAATTTTTATTAAAAATGTATTGTGCTCCAGCTGGCTCATAAATTACAATGCGGTTGAAAAGGCTCCAGTTGGATTACTTCTGAAGGAGAACATATTGAAATAAAGAAAGGCTTACTGATTAATATTTTGACTTTATATACAGTGTTACTAAGGTAGCAGCTTGATTATCATAGAAAAGAATTTGTAGTTAACTATATTGCAGATCTGGTGAATGTAACAATCTGAAACTTGTGGAAAGTGACATTTACCAAAGAAACCACATTATCATCACTGATCAAATCTTTCATGTCATCTTCTTCTTTTATGAAGGGCATAAAAACCCTACTTTGTTTCAACAGTAAATTAATACATTTTTAGGAATGTGGCAGAATCTGGAATCACAAACCATCTGTTCTCTGTCTCTCAATTGCTACCACTGATTGGTTTTGATAGCCCTTGTAAAAATGCCCCAAAATAGCTGAAATAGCTTTGTCTTTAGTTTTAATACCATGAGAAGCAAAACTGCTTAATTATGTCTCATTTGGGAAGTAATGGGAAAGGAGAAATGAGGATATTTGGCTTAGAAACAACTAGGGGCCTCCTTTCCCCTTTTGTATGCTTAACAGTCAACACAATTTTGGGGGTAAAATTTATACATTAAAAAACACCCCACGGACTCAGTGAATGAACCGAGAAATTTCAGCTGAAAGCTGAATTATTCCAATTTGTACTTGCTGCCTAAGACCGAAAACACAAGCTGAACTCACACGATGCACCCAGTTGTTGAACTGGAGGCTGTGACTGCTCACGGGTGGCAGAAGCTCACTGAAAAAATGAGCTACTTTCTATAGGCAAATGGGCACACAGGCACTTGGACTGCAGCCCCCATGAGACGTGATAGCTGCATGGCCAGCCTGAAACAGTCTGATTTCAGACTTCCCCCCCCCAGCTTAGTTTCCAAAACAGCCCTTTGCATTTTTTGTCTGTCTTGTGTTCTCTCATTCTTTCTCACACATGCACACCAGGCTATGTTCCTTTTTAATCGATAAGATGACAGAGAAGTTGAATTTTTGCTTACATTTGTGAGTTGAATGAGAATAAAGCCCCTTTATCGTCTGTACTTTGTTCCTAAAGTTTTGCCAACAATAATGTTGGCTTTATTAGCTGCGTAGGATTGAAGATGCTATCATGGTGTCAGACCACATACCAAGATGCAGGACTGCATGTGTTTTTAATTTTCCGGTTATTTATCTTGTCCTTTTTGGTCAGCCAAAGACTCATGAGAATACCATCAAGCAATGAAACAGAAATTGAGGATTGGAAAGAGCAGTGGCAGCTGCATAACATAGAAAGATGACTTAATGGCCGCCTTCCACAATTTTCTGGGCCAGCCATACGAGGAGATTTACATATGCTCTCTTAAGACGTCAGCGTAAGAACATAAGCATTATCCTTGATGTACCATAATGCTGACTGACAAGATATACACATGATAAGACTGCTTTAGAGAGTAAAGTGGTATTCCTTTTGATCACAGGTATTTACAGTCGTATGTAAAGCCCAATTCATTCGCTTCTTTATCTGATAGCGAAAAGGTAGGACACGGGATTTAATACAGAGTGATTACTGGGTAGTGAAATAAATAAAAACAACCAGAGGGGTTTTGATGCCTTGCGGTACACAACCTTTCTGCCCACTTGGATAGGCAGGCTCCCAAGGATTTGGTTGATCAGTACACATGGCACCTGGATGAGCCAGGGTATGGCCTTGTATCACATCTGAGCTTGAAAAAAGTAATTTATTTGCATTCATGAGTATTTTCCTTTTTTTTTTTAATCAATGATTTTCTTTTTTTTACAGGCAATTCCCCTGCAGTTTCAGTCCTTGGTTGCTAAGAGTGTCTGGGCAATAGCTGAATATGGCAGCTGTGCTCACGTCTGCGCAAAGCTCTTTCTAGTTCTGAGACTATGCAAATGGAGAGCAAACAAGCACGTATGAATTAATATGAAACATCGTCACTCCAGCAAATGCAACTGTGTGAGGCTATTTGAGGAAAACATTAAGAAAAAAATTCCAATGATGGGAACCTTTTTTCGTTCCTTTCAGAATTTTCACTCCAGTGGCTCCCTCCTGCTTTTACTCTCTGCTTTCTTTTTCTGGCCAAAAGAGGAACACAAGGCACCGAGACCACAACTCCTGCTAGGCAAGAGAGTTACAACTACAGATTGAATTTTCTTGGATTTCTAAGGAAAAGAGGAAGAAGGATACCTCACACCAAGGGGATACATATTAGTGGATTTAAAATCTCAATGGAAAATTCACTCTAAGTTTAATTTCTAAATGTTAATTTTCTTGAAATTGAGAATTTGTCTCAATGAATAAAAAGGGGACTAGCTTTAGCTTTTTGTATATATATAACTTTCTAAACCACTACTGAAAAAAATATTTGACAGAAATTCTGGGGATGATAATGACACAATCAGCTGAGGAAATTCCCACCAAAGACTGGTGGGGGTGCCCATGTTCATTATTTATGGAGAAAGTAATATGTTCCTTAAGAAAATTATCACTCATAACTCTCTGTGATGGGACACTATCAATGAACCACAAAGCTGAAGGACGGCTGTGGAAGCAGTACTGAAGTCAGGATTAAATTCACATCAGAAGGGTCTTGCCAGGGAAAGATGTTAAGCACCTCGAAGACTCCCCATCCCTGCAGTAAAGGGTTAGGGGAGTCAGTCAGTACTTTCTAATGATCTCTCATCTTCGTAAGTCAGCAAAGTCATGGCACAGATACGAGTCTTGGGGTTCATACACCTCTTTGTCCAATTTATGGTTCCTGGACATTGCCAAAGGGTCTATGTTATCCAGTTCCCACATGCTGTGCATCACCACCAGACTAGTGCCTCAGGGGGCTGGACTCTATTACAGAAGCATCAACACAAGTTTCTTCAGCCTAATCCACTAGACCCACTCAGCAGCAGCATCCCGCAGGCCGCTGTGCTGCCTAACATTTGCTAGGGCTGGGATTTGAGGCAGTTTGATGTATCAAACAGAAATATCTCCAGCACTGTCCTGACTTGTGTTGGGGACAGTCATTCTTCCTCTCCCCGAAAGAGCTCCTCCTTTTACAGCAGTCAGACAGCAAGGCCAGAAGTTCCCTGTGTTCCATGCCTTTTGACATTCCTTCTGGACAGAAGTAGAGACATATCCAAGCTTGCAAATGAGTAAAGAAATATGGCACCTGCAGGAATTTGTAACCATATTTAAAAGGGTGGAATATTAAACAGAGGAAGGAAACCAGTAGCTACGTGCATTAATTGTTGCTTTACTAAAAGATTTTTCAAGGAATTTCAAGCACACAGTTCTAGATCTGTGGATGAACAATCCCTAAGTGCAGTGGGTGAATGATCCCTAAATATACACTGGTGCCCCTTTAGCCTTGTGGTCTACTATTTCAGTGATTCACAAACTATACACTCGTGATGGGCCATGCTAACTCTGAAGGAGCCTTTTTCTGTGTGATCTGCAGTTAATGGGTCTCTAGGAGATTTTGGAACTGTACCTTTTAATTCATGTTATTGTGCTTTGAAGGTGCACAAAGGCTCAGCGCACTTAGATGCACCTCAGAGCTTCCTCAAAACACCTTGGGCTCTGTCCTATACACATCGATTGATGGAGCCATTAAGACCTGAATGGACGAACAGTAATGATTCCAGTTGGACCGATCCAATTTCAATGACATTGTCTCATACAATTCCATTAACATTGGAGCTGTTACAACCTCAGTGACAGATTATTATTTCTTTTAAAAAAGGAAAAGAAAATTAACACAATATATTGAATTGCACTGAATTGAGACAATAAATAATGGAATGTACCAGACACTAACCTCTCCCTTCTGTAATTCCAGGAGGAAAAATAGACATATTTACCACAAAGTTGATGACATATGTAGCACTTACGTTAAAATATGTGGCAAGTCCTTATAACATATGAGTAGAATTATAAAACTGGCTAGATCTCATATTGGCTGCAATATAACTTCAGGTGTAGAATTAGACAGTATGTATCTATCTATATCTATCTAACAACGGTCATTGCTGTAGTCACTGAGCAAAACACACTGCTAAGTGCTCTGTAGTGGAAGAAATGAATTTAAAGAGCCAAGTTTTTCAGAAGGCACAATAGGACCAGTGGCAAAATGAACCGTGACCCACCACACCCTACATTAATACGTGAGGCTGATATTTGCATGGACAGAGGAAGGGATGGCACGTGTAAGTGTACCCAGACGCCTCCCTCTTCCTCCAGGGCTACTTGAGGGCACAATCTAAGTAGCTCTATTCCCCAAGTGGAACAAGAGCTATACCATACTAGCTGAACTTATACCATAAACTTTTATTTGTCTAAAAGAACTTATTTTGACTAAGATTTCTACTACAGATCGCAACCTCTGCCCGATCCCCACCCCTGCTTCATCCGATCCTGATGGGAATTTGCAGAGCTCCATTGCTATTAGACAGTATGGGATCAGTTTGTACTGTCTGAAGAATTTGGTGTTAAAAATAGCACGTTATTCCTTGAATTGGCTTATTGAATTCTGCTTCAAAATAAATGCCAGGATCCTTGAAGATGCTAGTCATAGTAGTTATTCCCATTGGATATCCCGCACCTCAAGACACATTTCTTGAATGCACAAGCACATTCTAGGGATTAGTGTAAGGGTACGAAGAGGGAACATGCTCAGAAGTTGTGCCTCCATGATATTGTCCGCTCCTTAATCCTGGCTAGCACAGGAAGATAACATAGGCATGCAACACAGGCCACGCAGATGGGAGAATGTGCAAAGGAAATATTTTCGAAAGTGGATGCAAAAATGAACCAGCAGTGAATTTGCAAATCCACTTGTTGCATCTTCTTTTGAAAATGTGTCTTCTTTGCATTTCCTTTCAGCAAAGTTTCCACGGTTTTCTAGCCACCGTGAATAGTTCCTGTGCATTTGTGGTGTGGTAGTTTGCTACCTATTGTGCTCAGAGGTGGTACAGCTGTTTGTTCTTTCTCTTCAAGCATGGTCCCTCATTTCCAGTTTGCAATGCTGTGGGCATCAGTGGCTCCGTTGCGATTTGCTGTCATTTGCAGTAAGCACAGTGAAGAGATTAGACAGAGGAAGCACAAGGACCCTTCCTACAGCATCCAGGTGAGTTCAAGACCCCTTACTGATTCGTTCCACCCATTTTACCCTTACGTAAACCCCTTTGTCTTCAGTGGCGATAACCCAGTTTACTGCAGTATCAGAAAGCAGATAATCAGATGTGGCTTTTGGTAATGCCTGACAGCATCAGGTCTGATGGAAACAGGATGTTTCAAGCTGCCGAGGGAACTCCCCTAAAGACCCACCAGCTTTTTCAAGTCTTTCTTGTGAATAAACTTGCTGATTGAATGACTGTCTCCATACTTTGCTCAGAAGTAGTTCATATGGGCCTTGAGTGTTTGACTCGTAATACTTTTTGCAGAGATTTTCTTTATGCTTGTTAAACTCAGGCAGTTTTATGTTAACAGAACACAGATAATTTTGTGTGTGTGTAGTCATTTGTTCCTGTGAGCAATTGCTTAGTGATTTTTTATCTGTGTCTTTCCTGCCCTAATCTGAAGCCCTAGAACAATTAAAATAAGTGAATTCCAGACCTTATGACTTATCTCACATGCACATGTATGATACAAAAAGCCTGCTCACCAGTGCTTCCCTTTGCTGGTGGGTGCTCATGGAGATTTCCTGCGAAAATGTCTCACTCTTGAGTCTAACCTTCCTGAGGCTGAAGCCACAGACCATTCAGCTTCTCTCAGTGCCAGAACAGTTGCACACGCTGAAAGTGCATCTGTTTGAAATGTAATTAGGCTCATAATGGGAAGTGAGTTTCAGCTTTAATTAGGATGAGAGAACTTTTCTCTCTAATCTTACAGGACTGCTCTGAGCAGGTCTGCCTATCTATATCTGAACCTGTTTCCCTTTGTTTGCTTTAAATATGCACAGAGTCTGCACACAATTGTAGGTACCAGAGGGAAAATTTGTGTCGGATGTAGTGACACAAGGAAAGCAGCCATGTTCCCTGCTCCCAGGGCTGACGTCCCCTAGACTGTTCCTGAAGTGGAGTGAGTCACCTTTAATCCTATTTCATGAAGTCCCTGCTGTGCAGGTGAGAGCATGTGTGGCAGGACGGGGCAAGGAAAGAGCGAAATGAGAGAAGTGATGGCAATTTTGGTGGAATTCAACTGCTGTTGACTATCAGGTGTTAAGACAAAGCTTAAGCAACTGTCTGATATTTTGCGAGAGCAAAGCTTGATCCTGACAGGAAAAATCCAATAATGCAGAGTTACCACCCTCTCTTCAGCCTGCCCATATCTACAGTTTTATCTTCATCATTTCTACAGATTCATCACTGCAGCTGTGGAAATAATTAAAATAACTGGAATGCTTACAGATGGCTGCTTTCATCATATTGTCTGTAGGCTGTAGCTGAGTCTTACCACAGGGAGAGCAGTGGGGTTAGTGTTGGCTGTAGATCTGCAAAGCCTTTCTTTGCAATACTCACCTTTCGATATTCTTAAACCACCTTTGTAGATCCATTGTTGCTGTTTTGTAATCTCAGGAGTGGTTCATTGCACACTAAGACCCTTTTTTTCAGCCTTTTCAGGTACTACAAGTAGCAATGGGACTTTTCCCCATCCCATAATTCACACAGTGGAAGAGTTTTATTTTACTGTAACATTTCCGTTTCATAGGTTAGCGGACTGATTTGTAACATTACCAGCGTACAGGAACTAGTACTAAAAAAATCTCTAGCAATAGAAATAAAAAATCCCAAGCATGCGGAGAGATGACACGTCGAGTTCTGGTCAGCAGGGAGCTTCACAAATTCTCCTTGCCTTGAGGGAAAAGATGGATTCACTATTTTCACTTTCCCTTGTGATCTGACCCCATCTGACTCCTGCCGGCAAGAGCTTCCCTCAAACTGCTCAAGAAGGCTCGGGTTCTGGTCCAAGCACTAAGCTTGTGTTTATTTCTAAACACTCATAAATCACTCCGATTTCAAAGCATTTTTGTACAAATACCAGAATTTTTCATGAGATTTAGATACAATAAGAATCTGAATTTCATTTTAGATCACTTCAAAAGGCGGAGCTTTGTAACATAGCCTGTGAGCTCTAGAGAGCTCGGGGTATGTGTGGGGTTTTATGTATTTGTAAAGTTGACTTTACAGTTGGTTTTGTATTCAAACACAGGGGAAGGAGGAAAATAATCAGGTTCCATCAGTGTAATCTATCAGTTTAAAATGGTATCTTTTCTTCCACTTAAAAAGAAATTGGCATATTCATTTATACATATTGTTAATTATCTTCACTCCGGTGATCTAAGTATTTCTCACAGCTAAATGACTGCAGCATCTTGAATCATCCGGAATTAAAAAAAAAAAATAGAAAAGGAAAGAAGGCATGCACAAAACATAATGAGATTCCCATGGGTTTCAAAACATCTCTGTATATTCTAGGCTTCTATAAAGCCATTTAAATGAAAGAAGTATTAAAAAAAAAAGGAAAAACTCCTTGCCTTAAAGATGCACACAGACATAAAAACTTATTCCCCATGGAAATTGTGCCTTTAAATGACATTTCGCTTTTATGAACAGTTTTATTACAAAATAGATTTCCTGCAGCTAATTTCATCAGTTGTCCCACTCCGCTGCTACTTTCCACTGCTTCTCTAACTTCTTGTTATCTAAGTAAGGGTACATTAATTGCTATATGATGTAAGGGAGCTGGCTGCGTGCCAGAGCCATAAGCAGGGAGGCATTGTGCCTAGCAGGTCCCAGCGAAGATGCCTGCACCCAGCTGACTGTGGTAGCAGCATTTAAGCAACCTTTCCATGTGATGGATTAAGTGGCATTGATGAATGTGGGTAATGGTATCTCCTGAGTGTCATTTTAACAAGACGTATATGTTGTTGGACGTATTTCACAAGTCTTTGTAATAATGCATCAGTCTTACTGAGAAGGAATAAGTGATTAGTAGCACTAATTAGAAAGTTCTTGGAGACAGACTTTGGTTGATAAAGTACGGTGTGAGCTTTCAGTCATTAACAATAATACAATGAGTTCAAGGTAGAATCAATCTAGGAGGGTGATTGCACAGATGACATTAAGAATTATACATTCCTTATTAATATATTGATTTGCATTCTAAATTAAGTGATGGTGTTTAATAAAGAAGAAGAAGAAGGGACTTTTTTTCTATTATATTTGCTGTGTGAGTGATGTGTAGTTCAGTTTCAGAGTGAGGAGTTTAATCTTCTGTTATCTGCAGCAAGACCCGCATTTATGGAAAAAAGAAAAAGAGAGAGCACGAGAGAGGGAATTACCTAGTGCCTGGGAAAACTCATTATCTTGGATCTGGGTGGGCTGGGAAGACTTTCACAAACATTGCCAGTCATTTCGTTTCTTTCTGTGTGGCAAAAGTGAAGAAGAAATCAATTTCTCATTCTGCAATTTCCATTTCCAATTACCAAAGCTGAAGGAATCTTGGAAGTGAATGAGAAATGGATAATATTTATAGTTCCATTCAAAACGTTCACCCATCTGGACCAGCTCTTGCTGGGAAATAACCCTGAACCCAGTCATCAGGAGACCACATGCTGTCTTTGCAGAATTGGGCTAGAGACGATAGCTAGATATCTCCACCTTCAATCCCACGTGTTAGTGTCGAGTGACTCAACAACCATTTAATTCCGTTAATTCGGATCACAGCTGTGGCAGTATCTGGACCTCCTGCATGGAAGGAAGGGAAGTCTGGATCTATGGAACTATCCAGCTACAAAATCACTTTGTCTCATTCCAGTCCTTGCCCAAGCTTGCTCTATGACAGCCCTTATCTTTTGCATTGCAGGGTTGATGATAACATCTGTATGTTGCTACTCTTCTGTTACCACCCCAATGAACAGCTGTTCCTGCACTGGAATTGGGGATAGCACGCAAGGCGGTATTTTGGGTCAATGTGCTGAAAAAACCGCTCCATTCAATGAAAAAAAGCGTTAGGATCATCAGGATGGAGATGTATCACAATGGACTGCATGGTGGAGCTCCTCATTAGCGCACGTGCTCAGTGTGCCTGTCAGTGACTGTCACTGGACAAGTGCGTCCTTATGGACTTGCACTGCCAATATTGGTACGTGCCATAGCAACACCAGAGATGAACAGCGTGCAGTTCTGATGAGACATGCCTTTAGAGAGCCGTCTATCCAGAGTCTTACCCATGCTCTTTTCGCTCGCTACAACACAGAGTTAGACACACAGATACAGTGTCAAAAACACCTTTATTTGTGATATAAATATTCTTTTGCAATGTTATCCTGCATATGCAGCTTGGGACTAATCCTAAAGACAGACCTCTTCTGTCTTCTTCTCCTAGAGGTTCAGCTCCCTTTGCTCCTTTGGCCTATTGGGCTCAGTTTGAGAACTGTTGTGTTGAGGTATTAGTTGAATTATTCTTCAAGATTTGGATAGGGGTACATCATACACGTGCCAAGTGAAGACAGCTCATTTGTGACCTCCACGACTCCAGATGTGCCGTAGCTCCATGTTCAAGTAACTGCACAGCAAGCCAGTGTAACCTACCTTCAGACAACACGGACACATTGAAGGGGACACATAGGTGCAGGTAAAGTGACCTTCAGGTGTGCTTCCTTCTTATGGAAGCAAGTTTAGGGTCTGATGTAGCCTCAGATCTCAGCCTGAAACAGAGTTGGGGTGTGGCTGAGAGGCACCACGTGTGGGAGCTCGTAAGGTCACCCACAGGTCTTACACGCCAGGCAGAGCAAGGTATGCTTGAAAGAGCTGCTTCCCTATATGTTAGCAGCAGAAGCTGCCACATTAAAACACAAAGATTGTGAGACTGATGCCCGCCTCCCCCTTTAGTCTATATCTCTGGTGTCACATCCACATGTCTATCACATGCATTAGGCTCACATTCAGTCCTTAAAATCATCTGTCTGTAGAGTGGGATCAACAGACAACTTTCTGCTCCTTAGGGAAAGCCGTGTTTTGGGATAGGTTCTCTCTTAAGCTTCTCTGTGTTGATGGAGGCTACACAGCGTAACATCTCACCTGCTGAGGTAATAAGAGCTGGAGAAGCTCTCAGTGGCACAGGACATCTGGGTTTATGAGGACGAAAGTGGTAGGCTGGGAAACCAGGTGTCCAGAACTGAAACTGAGGCTTTCAAGAATTACATTTTTAGCAGATGCTCAGGACTGAGTTCTGCTGGTTGACAATTAGCAGGACAGGCATGAGAAACCTGCTCCGACTGTGAGTGCCTTTTGAAGATTCTGCATTTCTGATGAGTTATTCAGATCATTTTGAGAGAAGACTTTTTCTTTTCACTGGTTTATAAAAACACACACACACAAAAAGGCAGCAGATGGTTTCTATTGGAAAAAAAACACACCAAAAAACATCTGCTCAGAGATTTCCCGAAGAATTTCTGTAGCCTATCCCCTGAGTGCCTGACTGCAGACCTGGCACGCTTCGGTTTTGATCTCTGAAGTTTATGGCATAGCAAGGCACAGAGGTTTAACAACTCATTCTGTATGTGCTAGGGAGGAATTAAAGACTGCACCCTGCAAGGAAGAAACAGGGTCAGTAAGTGTTAGCAAATCCCCTTAAGAAGGCCACGTCAGAACTGAAAACCCCTCTTTAATCAAAAGATTTCTCCAAATCTTGTCTTGTCTTGAAGATTAGAGACAAGTAAAAACTCTCCAAGGAATTATCCTTTTTTTAACTGGAATTCTGCTAAATTTTGGATGCCAGCCCATGTTTAAAAATTAGGCAGCTAATTTCAAGTATCTTTTTAGACATTTTTGCAAGAAATAGAACTGTTTACAGGAACACATGTGCATGAGAGGCCTTATTAAAGGAAGAAAAATATCTTTTACGAACGCTTTCAAGTATCAAAAAGGAAGGACACCAATGTGTAGGAAAGTAGTGGGAGCTATAAACAACTTTATGTTTGAATATAAAGAAGTTATGAGCTTGTTTAAGCATAATGGGTGGTGGTCAGAAGATAAGCTTTGAAAACCCAGGGTAGAGGGAATTTCATAGTGAATTTATTTGTTTCAGTCTGTTTATTCCTCTATTATTCTGTGCAGGAGGGTCAGAAAGGCTGTTGGGAGACCTGAGTCGGGTTTGGAAGCTCTCTATTTTGTCTCTACTACTTGCTGCCTTTGGAAAAACATAAGTTGAAAAAACCAAAAAAAGTAAGCCTTCATATACAATCTCCAACAGGAAAGACAAGCGTTAAACTGGACTTACAGGTTCCTTCTTGCCCAGGTTTCCCACTGGAGAATGACCCACTCTTGAGAGGAAGGATGGAGAGTTCCTCTCTGTTTGTCTCTCTCTCTCCTTCCCCCGAATCTCAGAACAACCTCTGCCTTCATGATTAATTCCGCTTGGGAACAAGGAGCGGTAGGTTCAAACCCTTGTGAAGAAGAAGGACATGACGATATGAATCAGTCCACACTCCTGGCAGAACACACTCCTTCCTAGCAGCGCCTGTCTCAAAGGCCAGTGTTTGCAAGAAGATGTTTTGAGCAGGTATGCATTGGTGTAAAATATGACCCTCCCCTGCCCTATTGTTCACTCTCTGAAAGTACCTTTGTGAATGCAGCCATCTCAAAAAGTAGTTTGCAGTTTTCCATGTCATCTGGCCCTTGCATAGAACTTGATTTTGTATGGAGGTCCACACCTCATTGTGTCACAAATACAAAAATGAAGCCCTCATTCATTAATGAATGTGTACTTCATCAAAGCAATAGCTTTTGCAAGAAACAGAGAGATACTTGGAAAGGCAGCATTCATTACCTGGATGTTCAAACACTATGAATCTGAGTCTGAACAGGTTGTGATCATCTCCCCTTGTAGCCAACAGAGTGATCTATTTTTCTGCGGTTTCCTCTTGTACCAAACTAAGTGTCAAAGAAAGATCAGAGAAATTGCGTCCCATAAGTGTGAAATCTCTTTGTTGACTGTAAAGGGTTCCTAGGGTGACTGGCTCAGACTTGTGCATCTAGCTTTTATCTATCTTAAACTAGGACACATAAATCCAACCCGCAGTGTTTGAGCCCGGATCTTTATGTTGGCAGTTTTGAAAGATAACAGGCACAGATGTTGATGTAATATGTAGCATACACAGCACAATGTATAACAAGTGCGTCTCCAAGATATGAAGAAGTGAGACTCTCCTCACTTGATCAACTCGTGGAGGGGCTCCTTTCTATCTTTGATGGACACCAGCTTTCCTACAGTACAGTCAAGGCTGTCATTAACATTTTGATCCTGATTCCTTGCATGTATATTCTTTAGCTTTATAGTTTTGGATCAGGCTGTTCCTTTGAAGCACATATTCTGATTTTTTTTTCTACTTACCACACTTTGGCTGATGTTAAAGATCAGTCTTGAAGCACACAAATTGGATTTCTTTTTGGCTGAAACTAAACTGGAAGATATGTTCCAGATGTGCACCAGTATGCAACTGCTAAAGGGAATTCAACCCATGACACCAGAGCTCCTCAAGAATGAAAGCCCCGTGCAGTGCTGTAATGTGGGTATCGGGTGCTCGGCACCAGCCATTTAATTCTGCAGACCCACTCCTGCCAGACTGCACTACTTGGTAATTTAGAAGAGTCTTTGCATTAAGGCCTTCCTAAAGTTTGGGATGCTCAACACTGGAATTAGATGAAGCTGGTCTTTTCTCATTGTAAAAATGGACAAATCTCTCAAAATCCTTCAGCTTAGCTGAGCACTGCAAAACGCAGGTATTTTTCTTCAACCTCAGGTGGCTTGAAAGCTGTGCTGAAAATGTAACAAGATTACCCCACCCAGAACAGGAACAACTTATAAAAGTCACTGGGGGAAAAAAAGGTACAGAAATTGCTTGTTTAGTAGTTTGGGGAGGGTTGGGGTTGGTTGGTTTGGGGTTTTTTGTATACCCTATTTGGATTTGGGTCAATTTTTCTTCAAATCTGCCATCATTCATCCATCCAATCCCAAAATAATTACATCTTGTTTGATAAGGTAACCCTAAATGATATTTTGAAATGTGTATACAGGTGACATTTAACATGGGACAAAAGGTGAAAGGTTAGAGAAGAGATCTGAGGCATGTTTTAATCAGGCAGGACTGATGCTGTTAAGAGAGCTCTATCACTTCTACGGCTCCTACGGCTTACATAGTACAGTGTATCTGACAGGGGTTGTCATATCTGAGACGTACCAAGCCTGTAGTTCACTGAAATCCATCACAACCAGGTAGACCTTTGCTTTCAGGCAGTCTCTGGGAAGAGTTTCCTTATGTCATTTGAACAAAGATCCACTTTTTCCTGAAAAGCGGGGAGCAGTTTTTCTAAAGCACGAGCTGTGGGGAAAGGCTTGTATACTTCTCCTTGGGTGGAGCCTGCTTGTGCATTTGATATAAATTCAATCATTATACATGCCATTCTTTTTTATTAAAATAATAACATCTTCCAGGCAATCAAGCTGAGTTTCTTGAAACTCAGCAGTTTTACCTGCTTATTTATGGTAACATCAAAGTATGGGCACTCTCATTACAGTCTGTAAATAACCAGGGTTATGTCCTTGATCGGTGAAATATTAGTGTGTTGTGTGAGTGGGAGTGTCTGCCTGTTACTCCTGGGAGGCTATAAAGTGCACAGAAAATAATTACCTTTTTTTTTTTTTTTTTGTATTTTTGATAATACAGTCATCCTTTACTGATGGGGTATCTATCATGATCTGCTGGTCTTTTATACTGTCTTCCACAGCACCTCAAACAGAAGCTGAAGAAACCATCAGGCTGCGCAACATGATGGTTCCCTGCGTATTTAATCCCACAGACAAGTGCATGCAGAGCAGGACACGACCCAGTCTGTTTTCATGCATTAAGGGCTGGAGAAAGTGTGTCAGGGAACAGAATAAGGGTTTGCTCCTGAAGTCCTGTTGCATACAACTTCAGTGCAACCCCTCTAATGTTTTTCCACCCAGTGACAGACCAAAAAGCTTATATACATCAGGAGTATGCTGAGAAGAGGCATTTAAAGGTGACAGCTCGCAGTGGTGGCTCTACAGTTGCTCAGTTCTGTGAGAGCTGTGAGCCCCACTTGTAACCTAGGGTTTTACAATGACTCCCAGAGCTGCAAGGGGTGGAGATAGCCCCTGCACAACTCTGAGCTCCTGTTGAAAAGGACACACTATATGAAAGCCAAAGAACCACAGGAGCCAGCTTTTTAGTGGCCTGGGAAGCTGGACCTCTGTGGGACCACATCGGACCTGTTCCATAGGTGACACTGGCACCCACATAAGCGAGGACATAAAATCAACCCTGAATATCTGTGTCTGCATCACTAGGAGAGAAAACTGTGCCTGTGTGGTAACACACATGGTGCAAAGTGGAATTCAGTTTGGGTCTGGTTGCTCTTACTGGCCTTGAGCTGACATGTCCTACCATAAGTAGATGTAGTCATGGGTGGTACTGTCTTAAGCTAAACTGCTCCTCCTTTGCACCATGCATGGACATGAGTAGGAGCATTTGTGCTCTCAATTACCTCGTCTTAATAGTGTACTTTACTTGACCATACCCAGCAATTAGCCATAATGTTTGCAATTGTTCATCATTTCAGTATTTATTCATTTTTCATCATTTACCCCTGGAGATGAGATGTTAGGGGTAGAAATGTGAAATCCATTGCCAGAATACTCATCCTGCCGACGCAGTATCCATGATATTTACATTTGTGATGTATTGATAAGTAAAGCTGAGGTTTTTGGGTGGGAGAGATTCATGGGCAAAGGCCTGAAATGGTGCGAGAGCTTCTAGAGATGTTAGGTCTGCCGGGAACAGGATAGGAGGTTTCTGCCACTCCTTCTGCCACAGACCAGTAGTATGTTGTGTGAATATTTGTATGTTCTCCATCCTCAGAGTTCCCCGAATATTTGCGGTTTTACCTGTAGCTAGTGCTTCATTTTAACATTTCTCTGAACATTAAATGTCCTGAGCAAATGCATTGACACAGCACAGCCTGTTACAAAATCACCCACAGTTTATAGAGATGTGTAAATTGCTTATATTATTATTCTTTCCTTTCTGACCTCTTTCTCTATATTTTTGTTCTCATTTAGCTGCTCTCGCACAATGACATGTGCTAAGTGTTCCCTTCAGCATGTGAATGTCAAGATAACCTGAGGTTAAATTATAGCTTGCTAAAGAGGAGCCTTGAACCATGTGATGTTATGCTTCCATTTCTTTCTTGCTGGGGGTGGGGGAAGGGGGCAGAGGGATGAGGAGGAGGTTTAGTGGCAGCACTTAACAAAATATCCAGATTCTAGCTTTGTGATTTTGCTCTTTATTCACACTCTCACTTAAGGTGTACGCCACGCTTGCGTGTGTGTTAAACAACATCTGAAGAAGTTGGAATACATTAGCATTTTAAGTAACATGAAAATGTACAGGGTACCATCTGGGACTCTGCAAGTCGTAATATGAAGAAACAAGTTGTATTTAAAAGCTGCATTTAATGTTTGGAATAAAATCTGTGTTTTCTTAACAGCTGAGAACAAAACATTTTCCAAAACAAGGCTTAGCTGCCTGGGCTCTCCCCGGCGGCCTGATGCTGTGTGAAATGGGGAAGGAGGGACACGCTTTACGCAGTTTTCCTCCCTTGATGGGAAGAAAGGTCTTGATGGCTTTTTTGGTTTGCTTACTTTTCCACTCTGTAGGCAATGTTAAGAACTCACGTGCTGCACTACAAAAAATCAGTTTCAGAGGAATTTACCTGAAAAAGCTTTGTTTTGCTGATTCCTGTTTAAGGTTCACTTGCCTTTGGCTGTGCATCAAGCCTCTCCACCCTGTCTAGCACATCTGGGGAGGGGATGCTCTCCTCCGAACAGTCCACTGCTCTCAGTAAATCACTTCACTTCTCTGTGCTAGTGATCGATTTTGTCCTGATTTTACTTACCTGTCAAATGAGTGTTATGCTACTTCACTCATAAAGTACTCACAGGTCTACACATGGAAATTGCAGTATTAGAAAAAAATGACAAGTGAAAATTAGACCAAGTTAATTAGGAAGCTTCTTTGCTCTTGTGTTTTCTTATGAGCTTTGTCAAAGCTGCGTTTCGGGATAGATGTGAAGGATCCACACGCTCCAGCTCACTTTGGTCAGTCTCAAGGTGAGTTGATCAAAGCTGATAAGTGTAATGCCCAGATTAAATGAGGATAGGCTATGGTGCTCATGTTATTAGATTTACATATACCCTTGATTATCAACACACAGAGTATGCTGGAGTTAATCTTCTGACACTGAATATGATGAGTGGGGGCTCTGAACTTGTTCCTCGTTTCACTCCAGATTGATTCCCATGGCGTTTGAGTATATGCTTAGAGCTAAGCATGCTCTAGTGCGCTGCTAAACTTAATCCTGGAGGATTCCTAAGGCAGGTTCCTGTGAAACATGTAACACGCAACACACTAAGAGGGCAAAGCAAGAAAGTTTTATTATGTAGATAGCCAACATAGGTCTTGTAGCTCTTAATATGGCTCTTGCCAAAGAAGACTTTGTACCATGCAACATCGCGACAGTCTCAATGTCTGCAACAAACCACTCACCACTGCTCTGGCTTTGGATGTCACGCAGGCAGTAAAGATGGCATGGGTCTGCTTTTGCAAGGGAAGAGGTGCGCCTTCTGAAATGGGGTCTGGGCTGTCCAACCGGGGAACCCGCTGGGAGGAAGAAGGGAGGTGGGCTGGGTGCAGGGCTGGGCTGTTACCCACCCCTCCTCCCCTGGCTGAGCTGGGCTAGACACAAACCCAGCGCTGAGGAAGCCTCCGAACAGCACTCTCTTCTGTCCCCTCGTGTAGGGGCAGCGCCCGTGCTGGTTAAGGTTAGAGGGTATCGGTTGTGCTTCTGGGGAAATGGGTATAGGATTGCTGAGAGTAGATCAGAGAATGACAAGCCGTGGTTTCCCGCAGGCTCCACTTTCTCTGCTCGGTAATAACTGACTACATGTAATTGGTAAATTAAGAGTCTTGTTGTTTTAAAGCAAAAGAACAGTGCATCCAGGAGTACAAACCCTAAATAATGAATAATAAGAATAATGTTATTGAACAGCTACAATGCTGCAGTGAGTACTTAAATGTCAGCTTTAAAAACCTATATGCCAAATATATCTTCTCTTGGAGAGAGTATTTACCTTAATGTTCTCTAATGAAAAATATAGCTAAAAGATTTATAATTACAGTGGCACACTTAGAAAGGATTTACAAGTATCAATGTATCTACTGAGCTGAAAGAAAATCCATTAAGTTTTGTCCCCTAAAAATGGCTGTTGCCTTCCCTGTTCCCAAATAAAATAATATGAGTAGATGTTTTTCCTGTGAACATTCATTAAATGCTCATCAGGCATAATCTAAGTGACAGCAGAGCTTCAAGACACAAATCACTCTCATGTATCCTCGCACTGGA
This sequence comes from Phoenicopterus ruber ruber, assembly GCA_009819775.1. Classification (NCBI taxonomy): domain Eukaryota; kingdom Metazoa; phylum Chordata; class Aves; order Phoenicopteriformes; family Phoenicopteridae; genus Phoenicopterus; species Phoenicopterus ruber. The sequence goes on from CM020219.1 coordinate 11,116,705, forward strand.
TCATTCATTTAAATATGTACTTGTCTCTTCTTTTCTTTTTTTTAATGATGCCTTTTCTGTTGCAAGAAGAGATGTTTGATTGCTCTTTACAGGTAACATTTTTTTTACTCCTTTTTAAAAATCATTAACATAATAGAAGAGTGACATTTCTCCATTTAAATGATGCACAAATAAGACAGAATTTTTAACGACATTTTTTCTCTTGTTCTTTTAACGGAAATAATTCTTTAAAACAAATTGCCTGAAGTTAACGGATGTTATTGCCCCCCTCCCCCAAATAAACTTCTCTTTATGAGGAAAACCTGAATATAAATGAAATCTTTTAGTCTACAGAGAATGGAGAAAAACTAGATAAATTGAATGAAAATGGACTATTAAAGGAAATTAGGAGCATACGCTGCTTTTTTGAAAAGGCTCAAACATTAGCTATAAGTCTTTTAAATCGACTGATTGTTGGCAGAAGAATGAAATGAGGTAGGCATGATATGCATAAAGTAGACTCCAAATGCATTACTACATTCATCACGTGAGAGCTGAAGGGAACAGCAAGGATTTTCCTAAAGGGAAAACAAGGCAAGGAGGAACATTTACATCATCTGACGTGGAGAAAAGGATGATATAAATTCCATTTAGAGGTCAGTGTGTCATTGCCGTAGCTCAGCTGCTTGGTAAAGGGGAGGGATCTGTCTTAGCAAAATCTCTCCACATGTTATTGCACTCACGATGGTGGGATAAAAAGCCACAAGAGACCTTTCTCTGAAACGGGAGCAACTGATCAATGAATACACCACATACATTATCAAGTTTGCAGAGATGCTGTTGTTAATGTCCACAGCACAATGGAGTTATTAAATCCTGAAGCCAGCCTGTCTCAGAAGAAGTGGATGCCTGGCTGTGGCTCCACAGACTGTCTTGGGTGTCTCCTCATCTGTGTGTCCTCCTGAAGCAATGACAAAGCAGCAGGGCTGCGAAGTCCTCTGCCTGCTCCAGGGATCACTGAGTGTAGGAGTATCTTCCTTGCATAGGAGGGGAAGAAAATGTGGACACCCTCCAACTTGAGGATTTGCATGGAGGCAGCTAAGCCAGCTGCAGAGACTGGGCTGCTGAACTAGATACTCGTCTAGAGTCACCACTGATCTAATCCAAGACAGTTGTACCCGTATTTATACATATGGAGGTGCCTCCATCCCATGAGTTCGTCACTCTATTTTGCATCCCCCTCCCCTTCTCCCCCTTGGGGAGGAGCTGTACACCAGCAAAGCACACAAATCAAGGTTACTGATGTCTTCCTTTGCCTTCACTTACTCTCTTGATAGCAGTTTTTCCCCTCTCCATGGATCACTTTACTATAATTTAAAGTCATCATATGCCATCATCTATTTGCATTCCTGCAGTTTAGTGTCTTTTAGAGGTTGTGTGTAAAGCAGCTTTAATTCCCAGGTGTAGTTTAAACAGTTATGGATCAGATTCAACTCAGGGACATCCCTCGGGACATTTCTGTACATTCAGTTCACTCTGCAAAAGGCAAAAATCATGGTCAAGTGGAGGGGATGCTGAACGTGATGACTTACCTGTCACTGACCGCAGGGCCAAGATATTGGTCTTTATTTTCTTATCTGATGTGGAAACTCTCAGGAGAATTCTGTGAACATCATGATTCTGTTCACTTCTCCTTGAAACATGCCACATTAACTTGCAAAGAAGGTACGTGGGCTGGAGATGAAAATGAGTTTATAGGGTATCCATACAATATTAGCAGTGAAGGGCACAATTCTGCTTTTAGTTCCATGACAACAAACCTGAGCTTGGTGGTATTATGCCACATCAATTCAATATAAAAGGAAGAGATACTTAAAATGTGTAGAAGTGTATGTCTGGATCCTACAGAAAACAGGAGTGACCAGATCCGGTGCTTCACTGCTTGGGAGAAACCCATCTCCCCTTTCCAGTAAGAAGCAGTATCTTATAATTAGAAAGCAGCTGACTCTGTCTGTCTTGGGTAGCTAATACGGTACAACAGCATTTCTAATTGCTTCAGAAAATAGCCAGCAGTATGAGCAGTGATGTGAGAACCAAAGCCGTCTGGCTCACTAACAGAGCCAGAGTATTTCTTCCCACGTGAGTGGAAACGCAGCTTGATGTCCTTAGCCTTTTCCCTCTTCTAGAAAATTTGCTGTAGCTGAGAGGCCAGATGCCCTCTGACTGTACTTCAGGACTGTTAACATGGTTTGCGGATACAGGTCATTGATAAAGACAATGTAATAACTAAATATACAAAGTACTTCCCAAGCTGATCTCTACACAAGCTTCATCTTTGCTCACGGGCTCCAGCATGCGTTTCTTTTCCTGTTCGTCATTTTTGCTGTCCGATTTCTTGCACACTCAGCAGTGTGCTGCAGGGGCAGCGGCTTCTCCTCCACAGCAGGGCTTATGGTCCCTTCACTTGCCATGGCTTCAGCTGCCGGTACCCCAACTCCCGTCTGCATGGTGGGAATTGGGACCTTTTCCTGGCACATTAAAAGCTGCAAGGTGCTTGGGTGGTATGGATAGGAGGTCATATCATGCTATTTCCTTTAGTTAAGAGGTTTACAAGGAGGAAATTCTCATAGGAAAATACGTCATTAAGCAGCTTTTCTACAGATTTAACTTCACCATATTGGAATATGTTGGGACCTTCATGCACAAGGACATGCATCTGTCTGCTATTCTATGAAAATGGAAAGAGTGGTACAGGGAATAAATCCTTTTAATTGGATGTTCACCATGTTTGCTACGAGGTTTGGTTTTTTTCTGTCTTTGAGAGATCAAGTGTTCCTCAAGCATGTTGGTTAAAAGATATTTATCAATGGTGGTTCCTCTTTTCTGCAGGCAGCATTTGCAGTACCTGCTGCATAGCTCAAGAACATATTGCGTCGGCCTGATACCTACATTTATTATGCTGATGTCTAGATCGGCACTCACACATATTTGATGAGAATCTATATGTACAACCCACCAGCTAGCCTTTCCAGTGATTATGATAACCCTATAGACCAATAAACTGGGAAATTGTTTGATTGTATTGTTTTCCCAAACACCAGAAGACATCCTCATCTTTAACAATGTTTTACAACTAATTAAATAATCAGCAGACTTCCCTGGGAAAGGATCTGTGAGGAGCACAAGGCAGCCCTGTGCACGGGTCTTGCTGCGAGGCTGGGAAGCTCTACGGCTGCGTGCCTCAGGTCAGCTCACAACCACAACAGCAAACGCCTATAGTTCATTTCTGCTAAGTTTTCTACAATACCCTTGACAGTGGCCAAGCAGCTGGCGTGCTCTGCTTGTTATGCAAACTATAATCATATCACTGTGCCTTGTGCTTCCTTGTCTGTTTGACATACTCTCCTGGTCCCTCTTGCCAGATATGCAGGGTCCTGCTCTTTCCTCGCTGATGCTGAAGCAGACGGTCATGCCCACGTGGGGGTCTGTGAGGAATCGGCAATCCCCGCAGTAATGACACTACTGCTTTCCTAAAATCATTGGTCCAAGAGGTAGTTGATCCACATCGCAACTCACATGGGAAAGTGGGTTCAGACAGCCCATGTCCTCTGCCGACCTAAAATCACAGCGCCATAAATCGCTGCAACTGGGCTGATAAGTTCTGCAAAACAGCCGCAGGTATTTGCTGGGACTGAGATCTGTGCTACCATGTTCACCCACCACGTTATCACAGCTGGCGCGTGTCCTGCAGGCAGGGAACAGCGGCAGAGCATGCACATGGGCTGTGCAGGTGAGGCTGGCTTACATCGATTGTTTCAGCAGAGAGTAAATCCCGGGACTGATGGGTGAGTGATGAGAAAATATTAGGAAGCTCGCACTGAAAGGTGGGAGCCGTTGCAGCCCTCTGAGAAAGGGTTGATGGGAGTACGCTGTTGTACTGATTGTGACTGAGGGTGCAGTAATAACTCACTGGAAATCGGTATTGCATGCAGATTCAGAAATGCGAATGATTGAGAAGATCTGTAAAGAAATGCAAAATGTTGGGAGCGGGGAGGAAAGCCCAGCAGCCTCCAGAGGCTATGGGAGATAGCTGAAAGGGTCAGTTTGACCTAAGTGTTCTGCAGCATTTTTTCAGAAGGGTGAGGAAGAGGGATGAGCCTGGTGTAGTTCCTCCAGCACACAGATAAAGAGCCTTGCTTTGCAGTGCTTCGCCCAAGATGACAGCTCTTGAAGTGCAAAGGAGAAACAAAGAAAGAAGCAACAATGGAACACGTTACGTTAAAATATCACAACCCAGCGACAAGTCAGGTGTAGTTCAGTGCCTTCTTGGCCTTTTGATGCACTATAATTATCACACAGGGAAGATAAAAGCATTTCTCAGTGGTTTGGGAACAAATGTCTATGAGGCAAGAAATGGCACTTCTGCTTTTGGGCCAAATTCCTTGCTGTTTCAAAAGGTGAAACACGGCTGAGATAAAGGAACCTGCATCTGTTTCCCCCAACACATTACTCATTTGACATCTTTGCATGAAAACTGTTAGTACTTTCTCAGGCTTTGGGATATTCTTCCTCCTTCTCAGTGCCCCAGAAAAAAAAGTGACATCTCACTAGGCATCAAACAGTGCAAAACACTCTGTACAGCTGTGAGAGCTGGTTGGGGGAGAATCTGGTGCCTCCAAAGTGTTCTGCTGATTTGAAGCCTGAATAAACAGAAGAATGAAAAAGTACAGGTTTGTAACTTTTAATTTTCATTTCTAGAGATAATAAATTGTGAAATCACTGCTATTTTGCAGAACTGAAAACACACCCACTCGAAGTGGAATTTCTTGGGGAAGCTTTTTGTCTAAAATGCCACTGGAACAGTCAGAGAAATAATTATCAACCTTTTTTTGTTCACTTACAGTGACTTCAGTAAGTTAAAAATGTTGATATTGGTTTTGGTCTCAGCAACTGTGCTGCGCTTTATATATATATACTTACATTACAGTCTAATATAATGTAATAGGTATATGATATCTTTTGGCAAAATATTGGTAATAATTTTCAAAATTAACTTAAAATTTGAAACAAGATCATGGTAGATTGTTTTATTTTTATTGACTGATATTTTTGACCTGCTCTAGTCCATTCTTTCTGCTAGGAAAATGAAGCAGATTCCCGACCCACTGAAGTCAATGGGGTTGTGCGGTCGTGCCTTTCCCTCCAGTGCAGACAGTATCACCTTAAATTAGTTTTCATTCTCTACCTGCTGATGAGCTTTTTATAACTGGTGAGACAAATTACAGGGGGGTTTCTCTTCTCTGGCCGGATGAGCAAATAAACACTTCAAGAACAATATGAGGTTGGCTTTAAAATTTGCCTCACAGGCAAATGTGTACACCACTAAGTTTTTTATACCAACATTTCTTGGGAGGCAAAAGAAATCATTGCATGGGATTTCTACTGCTACTCACTCAACTTCATTCCCATTTCTAGAAGTCTCAGCACTATGCTCCCTTGTCTTTTGATGTAGTCAAAATGATTTTCTCATCTTCACCTTCTAAAAATCTTCTGGGCTCTGAGCTTGGTACTTCTCTTGCGTATTGCTGTTCTTGCTCCTCAGCTTGTCATTGGTGGCAATGTTTTCTTTCTAAATCCTTCCATGCCTAAGTGTGGGCACCTCTCGCTCAAAGGTAGCACTTCCCCAATGCTTCCCCAGTGCTTTCACATGGATAGAGCAGAGATCACACCCCCTCAGAGCTATATACCTGCGGGGTTATGTGAGGCTCAGCATCTCTATCTGAACTAAGGATGCACAAGCTGTGGGTATAGAATTGCTTCAGGAATGGGGTGGGAGGAAAAGACTTCTTGTGACCTCTGCCACGAGGCAATTTTCTTGCATTATTAACCGAAAGAAAATTCTTTTCTTCTCACCTCAGTCCACTGAATGAGATGTCCCCAGATAAGCTATGTTTCTGTCAAAACTCTTCCTTTTCAAACATCTCATGGATTTTCAGTTATCAAAGAGATTTTGTCATGCTTCCTGGCCAGCTCCTAATCCGCATCTATTGGCTGCCCGGGACGGAGTAGATCAGGAATCGAAAAGGGTGCCCTAGAGGTCAGGAAGGCGTATTCTGGGGTGAGCCAAGTGATGCACCACCTGAGCACAAGCTGTAGCAGGTTTCCAGCCCCTACAGTCCTACAGCGTACACAGGCACCAGCCCTTGTAACAGCAATGAGAGCTTCCACCTCCATTACCTTCTATCACCGTGAAAGATTTGGCCAGAAAACTTTCTTTTACGGAGACTTAACACATTAATGTGACCGTGCTGGTTCCTCCACAGCTGAAGAAGTCTGAAATTGTCGCCCCTTGTGCTGTTAATCAGAGGGGTTTTGCTGGAGCTGTTACACCCCATGACCGTGATGATGCGATATCCAGTGAAAGGCTAAGTTTCTAGTTCTCCCTTAATGAAAAGCATGCAGTGTGTAATGGCAGTATAAAAAAGTGCTGAGAACTGCTTTTTATTAATGCTGGCTTGGGGTTTTTATGTGCAAGGCCCAGTAAAAGCTACTGACCATGGACCCTGTGGTCAGTTCAGCTGAGGGCCGGCAGGAACAACCATCGCAGGAATAACAGGGTGACAGAAAAAAATGAAGAGCTGAGAAGGCACAAAACCCAGCTGCCATCTTCTGTAACATTTCTGTACCGCAGAACAAACTCAGCTCAAGCTGGATGTCCCTCTATGTGAACAGATATGTGAAATGGGAATTTTCATGTAAATTGGTCTCAGCAGCCTTGGAAATAACCAGAGCTTGCAACAGAACGAGCGCATAGCAGACGTTTTCAAGGGAAATAAGTCTACAGATTGATGGATGAGTTTTGGGAGGATAAACTGTTAAGCTTGTGAAGATGAAAGTCTTTATTTGCACAGGTACAAAGTTTAAGTAGCTTTTTTTGATTCACAGTTTTGAACTACATAACAGCAGCATGCATCATGCTATGTGTAACTTAATAATCTGCTTTAAAATAAATGTGAGGCAACACCAATTAAGGCCATGTTTTTTAATGAATAGCTGCTCAGCCAGGTAAAAAACCATGTAGCATATTGTGCCATCCATTTTAAGCAGAACTTCACACAGACCTTCAAAGGCGGGTTCTGCCTAACAAATGGATGGAGCGATGCATCTCTGCTTTACAAGGCAAAAGGGAATAGCGTGGGCAATGTATGATCTGCATGTGTGTGCAGGCGTGTGCGTGCTCGCGGTGTTGAAAGCACCAGATTATGCTGAACTGATTAAACAAGCTTACAATTGCATTACAGCAGACACTGTGATGGGAGCCAAAATATGATTGGCAAAATATACATGACATATTGTAAAACAGATAAAATGATAACAGCTTTTTACTGAAGAGCATCTGCTATTCAGTTGGGAAATTAGGGTGGAATGCAACTGTTTCTATAAATCATAAAATGGCATTGCCATCATCAAGAATTTCCTGTCTTAATTTTTTAAGTGTGATATTGTTGTTGCTCTTGCTTGTATGTCAGAAAGTTGGAGACTCCAACTTTTTTTTCTCTGAACATGCTAGATGATAGAAACAAGTTTCTTAACCACACTTTAGAATTAAGTTCTTTAAACCTTGTGCTCATTGGCAGGTATGAGGACTAAGCCAGATCACCTGATTAAAATAACCTGACATTAGTGGGTTTTGGATTTGTTCAGTGGAACTGCATAAGAAGGGAGGGCGAATCTGATTACTCTGGTATTAGCTGAACCTCCTTCGCTTCTTGTTTACCGTTTGTTTCTGCAGGGAAGACTGCACACACAGACTGTATTGTTCTGTGCATTGATCTGCTGGGATTAGACATCTCCGACTGAACGCAGTGACCTTCAGATGCTTCCATGGAAGAAGATCTGTTTCTTAAGCCAAATAATTAACCACTGCAGGATGGATGTTGCCTCACTATCTATTGAATTGCTTCCACAGGGTGTAATGACTCACTACTTAATTGCTATGTAATTTTATTATTATCTGTAAAATGTTTTTCAGAAAGGAAAGAAATAATTGCAAATGGTCTGATGTAAACCAACCTAGCTTTACTGACTTTCCGTAATCATGCATTAGGTCCCTGGTTGGTGTAAATGAGTAACTTGAAAGGGCTATCCTGATTTAAGTGCCCTGCTATATGTTTCCCTTACAGGAGCAGAACACATGAGAAAGTGCAACACACTCGGTGCACTTTGTGGTCTAACCTCCAATTGCATGACGTCAGGGCAACTGAGATCCAAATTGTTTGCCATGCTGTCATCTTTCTGATCTATTCTGTCTGTTCTGCTCCGTGCCAAGTTATGCAGTAGGCAATCAGTTTGTAGTCTACAATCTGCAATCAAAATAAAGCTTCATATAGTCCCTTAAACACACAAGTTGCTGTGATTTACCTGTCCCGTACCACACTACAGCCAAGAGTTCTTGCACCTGCTTCAACTTACTGGCTGTCCCATACTGGGTAGATGTTTTCTTTCCTTTCTCCTAACTCGATCAGCTTAGGAAATGCCCGTGTGTGTTAAGATTTTTATAGGTTCCAGCAGAAAGAAGGGATTCTGCCATGTAACTGTAGCGCTTCTAAGTGGACTGTTTCTAGTGTGCCAATTCTGTTTATACCAGAGGTTCATCCACACAGCCTTGGCACCATGCTCTTACAACAATGCACCATTTTAACCTTGAATTGTAGTGCAGGTAGGAGTTGTTCTTCATTTCTCTCACTATAATGTGCAAACATATCCTGTGGATGCATGAAAACGGAACTTTTCTGGCTGAGAGAACTGTTTCTTATGTCTAGTACTTGCTAGCCTGCACGTCCGCCAAAGGCTGCCGCACTCCCTGTCATCCTGTATCAACACATGTGTTTAAATGAATTTAGCACATGCTGGGCAGCAAGTGATTCTGACCAAGGGTCCCCCAAAACACCTCTGCCCTTTTTCTGCTGCTTACTCTGTGGCTTTTAAAAATTTTCCTCTCCCCATCTCAAAACTGGTGCATCCAAAGGCTCAGCTGAGGGGAAACAACAGTTGGTAACTTCTTGTTGTCATCTCCTCTTCTGCCAAAACTCATGGGTACTGCCAGCTATCTCTTGTCTGAGAGCTGATCTGTGCTTTTGATTTTCATATGGCTGAGTAGATTAATGACCTGGCAGAACTGCACCATTGCCAAGTCCAACAGAAACGCTGGATGAAGGTGAATTAAAAAACGGATGTCCAACAACATGCTGCGAACAGAAAGGTAGACGGTGGGCTACAAACTCCGAAGCAACTGAAGGTGTTGCTTAGCTGGCCACAGTCAGTCCTAGAACCAGTCTTTGGTCAATCTGCGCACTGGGGAAGGACAAATGTGAAACTGCCTTTTCCCTCACCTTGCACGGAACATTGTTTTGAAGTTATACAAAAAGAATGACATGAAAAGAAAAATGAGGACAAAAGAGTACAGGGATGTTTTGAGGTAGCATACATCAGTCAACGCTGTTTTCCAGGCTCCTTTTTGTCACCAGTCCTTTCTGAGACCTAGCTTGGGTCTAATGGATGGTATGAGACATAGCTGGATACTGAGACAGGGCCAGCCTTACCAGGAAGTTTTTACATCACGTCACACAGACGGGTGCTTACAGCTAACTGTAAAAAGTAGGGGAAGATCCTGTCTTGGATCTCACTATTTCCATAGCGGAGGCCATAGTGGTGTGGCATGGTTCAGGAGAGGCCTTGTTTTTTGCTACTTGAGGTTTTGCCTGTGGGAAGGACTAATCCTCAGCAATGGTTCACTTGGGGACCGACTGGCTGGACAGTAGCTCTGCTGAAATGGACATGGGCATCTTCATAGACACATCAGCCAGTCATGTGCCCGGGCAGCAAAGACAGCCAACAGCATCCTGGGCTGTATCAACAGAAGAGACAAGAGATCAAGCAAAGTGATTATCCGTTCTGCTTGTTAAACCACATCTAGACACTTTATCTAATCTGGGGCCCCAAATATGAAAAAGACATTGACAAACTGGAGAATTCAGTGGAAGGCCAACAGGCAGGGCTGGAGCATTTGCACTGTGAGGAGGTGCTGAGGGACCTGGAGTTGTTCAGCCTGGAGGAGATGTGATTTCAGGGTGCCTAATAGCAGCCCCCCAGTACCTAAGAGAAGATCACTGAAAAGGCAGAGCCAGGCTTTTCATAGTGGGGCATGGTGGGAGAATGAGAAAAAACATGTATAAAATGAAACAAGAGGTGTTCAGATTACGTATGAGGAGCAACTTTTTCACTATGAGGACAGTTAAGATGTAGAGCAGGTTTCTCATAGAGGTTTTGCTGTCTCCATCCTTGGAGGTTTTCAAGACTCAACTGGATAAAGCCTTGAGCAATCTTGTTTGATCTTACAGCAGACCCTGCTTCAAGCATTATGTTGGACTAGAGATCTTCTGAGGTCCTTACCGATCCAAATTATCTGGTGACTGTAAGATACTTAAAGACCTGTTTAATTAAAAGCTCAAAATTTCTTCAAAACTCTTATCTGTACTCCTTGTGCACTGCGGACTCTTTTCCAGTTTTGAAAACTCACTCATTGCAGTGACCTACCCTGCTTGACTCAACTTCTTTAAAGCCTCCAAGCTTTTCAGATCCCTTCTTTCAGTATCTGCTTGTCATGGTGATATATTCACTACCTGTTCCTACTGTCTTGCTTCAAAGACACTTGTAGGGATTGCTAAGATCTGCAGTATTTTTTAAAATCCTGTCCAGTTAAACTCATAATTTGCTCACTTCCGCACAATTCATGCGGTATCATTTTCGTTAAGCTTTGCCATGTGTCCCTTCCCTGGGGAGATCCATTACGTGATCTGTACGTCATCGCACTTTGGAACAAAAATGCATTTCACCCTACATCTGATGGAAAGCTGAAACACTGAAGCTTAACTTAAACCTAAATTTACTTTTCAGTGCTTCACAAATTGTTCCTATACAAACAAAAATGAAAGCCTGTGGATTGCTTTTGTCTTATAATTTTTATTACACATTATGGAAGAGTTCAGGAACAGTCAGTAAGTTGAACTAGAACCAATTCTCATCTGTTGTTATGGTTACCAGGAGTAGAAAATAATTTCCTGTAATTTATCTTAAGATCATTTATGTCGGATACAAACACAGATTAAGCTGAATACCATGGTAATTTCTTCTTCAATTGTGTTAGGAACCATAAGACATTCATTTTTACTTCATAAATAAGGGTTACAGTATGTCATGCTCAGTCAAAGAAGATAAAATGAATCTAATTAAGTGCCATCAGAAGATCACTTTGCTGTTTTTATTGCAGCAATAAAAGTGCCCTTACCTTCTTATTCTTAGAGAAATGACAGAGATTATTATGGAAATAGGATGAGATCAAGTCAGTCTTGCTTGACCTAGACTTGGATACAACAATATCCTTGTGTCAGTGATTGTTGAAGTGAATAAGCAGTTTACGAAATCTGATGGGCTAAAGCTCATAAGAGATGCACTTGCTTTATTAGAATGAATGAAACCATATGTAAGCCTCAGACAGGTCTCGTTTATTGGGTTTTATATAAACAATATCATCTTTTTATTGATCTATAGGCCTCAGTGGTGATGATGGCAAACAAGGCTTTCAGATTGATGACTGCAGGTCCCTAACGTTGATTAGTTGATGTGTGCACAAGCGAAAAGAACCATTTAGCGTTAGCGGTATGTGTATACCAGTATAATAATCTGGCGGTTGCTTCAGGGCATAGAAGAGCTCTGCATGGAAATAAGAACAGTGGAGAGCCCTGAAAGAGCACAGGTTAAGTGAAAGGCTGTTAAACAATATCTTGAAGATATTTCCATCAAGTTGCCAGAGTCTTTAAAATGCCAGCAGGGAGTTTAAAAAAAAAAAAATAACCAAAGTCTGTGACAAGTCTGCTATAAACCTCAGAAAGTTTAGAGGAGGCTTGCTGTCTCTAAAGTAAAAGAGAGTTCAGGTGATATGCAGTAACAACACCTGACCCATGTGTTTGGAGGTTTGATGGAGAATAAATCCAGCCTTCTATGTCTACCAAAACCCCTGGTCACAGTGGAGTGGCCAGTGAGCTGGGAGCTCCAGAGCTGCGTGGCCATGTACCACATGGGTTTTACCCTGCGCCGAAGTCGTGGGCCAGCCCACCTCTCTCCAGTGTCTGCGTGAGAGTGGCCTGGAGCAGTGTGATCTCCCACTGCTGCCCACCAGCACCAGGCAGGGAGCCACGACTCCTCAGCCAACAGGATCCCAGGCCGGGGATCAAAACCAGATGACAACTGCACAGCATTTCCCTTCTGGAAAACTTGGATGATGCTGCTTTCATTGAGATGTTCTGCAGAAAGGACTGATTTGTTCATATCCAGGGTAGTGGGGTTCTTTTCAGAAGATTTTCAGGAAAAGTTGGACTTCTGCAGTTTTCTTGGTGGAACTTTGACAATTTTCCTCTGAAGGCAGATGTGAAAACCAAACCTTCCACTAACATACAGTTTCAGTAAAAGCCTGTATCTAGTCCTAATGAAAGCAAATTCCTGCAGTAGATGGACTGGATGAGTCCCTTCCTTCTTGGGAAAACAGTTTATAAAAGAATATGATTTAGAAATACACTGTGTCACCATCCAGTCACCTCCCACTCAGCTCCTCAGGTAGAAGAGGCTGAACATGATGCCACCACTGCCTTCCCTTTCTTCTTCCCACCATCCCTTGCTCTCCTGTGGCTGCAGGACTGCAGCAGCTCTCCAGGGCAGTGGGCGCAGTGGTGATGGGCTGGCTGTGCATGGTCTCAACAGGCATGTCCAAGGGCCATGTCCAAGAGCGCTCTACACACCTGGTGTTCACCTGGCACCTTCAGAAGAGAGGGGACAGGGCAGCCAGGCCTGCAAGGCATAGTCAGATTTACCTCTGAGCAGTAGCATTCATATAACCCACATGACCGATGCTGGGGCTGCTCTGCTCTAGATTTGCTACTAGCTGAGGGGTGCCTGCAGGTGAGCGATTTACAGATGCATCAGCACAACAAAGTCAGGCTGGTAGGTAAGTCTCCTACAAGATAAATTGGCCCTCGCTGGGTAACGAGGTAATGTCTGTCCGATTGCATTGCATGCCGTTTTCTCAAATCTAGTGTTTGTTGCTTCGGCTGGTCAGAGCCTCATCCCTGGCATCTGAAAACTACAGTGAGATGATAAAAGAGATCAGCCCTCCATCTCCGTGGCATGTTCTGGGGCTTGAACTAGGGCTCTAGTGATTAAGCAGAGTTTGGGAGGAACGTTTGGTCCTCTGGGAGCTATCAAGGGTGCGATTGTCTGCCTTTTTGATCAAGAAGGGTATTGCCAAGAGGTCAAATGGCTCTACTGTGTGCCTTCAGTAGGAGAATTATCCCTGCACCAGGAGAGGGGACCATAGAGTGCTGGATTTGCCAGACTGAATCAGTAGGTTTGGTCATAAGACAAATAAAGACAACTTTAAGTAAATCTTGGCAAAAAATCAGAAAGCGCTGCCTGAAACCAAAGCTAATTAAGCAGAGAGGAAAGAAAACCCCACATAAACATGGTCAGAGAGTTTCCTTCAGGTACATAGCGTTTCCTTCGGGTACTGGAGGTACTCTTATCTGAACCTCTGTATAATGTATTTTTTTTCTGTAATGATACCTTTGTACAGCACATTTTGGAAAATCCTTAGGACCGGTTCCACTCTGGAAAAGGTCCTGCACCTGTCTGTGTGGCTGATGCTACATTTTTGGTGAATCCAGGACTGCACCGATAGACCTGCCCATCTTTTCGTATAAAGACAGCACATTTTGGCACATGGGATGAAACGTTCTCCAAGTCCTGTTTTATTTGGTAGCCAGCTGTCAGTTTGCATAGTGACTAAAAGTGCAATAAATAGAAGGTACAGAATGCAACTGGAATGGTGAATATGACTGAATCATTGGCATGATAAAGGCAGCGAAACCCTGTGTCCCCACTAAAAAATCCTGGGAAGTTTCTTACTCAGAAACTGTCCAGTTCAACAGTTTCTCCACGCAAGAGAGAGTATACCTACAAGTTTGAATTTTTGTATGGGCTTAGGGCCCAAGTGGAGCCATTTTCTCACTCAGAAGAATGCTGTCTTTGCCATTTTGACTTTAGTTGATCTACCAGAGATGTAAAGTGCCACAAAAATCCAATAATGCTAATTTATTTAATTTCCTGAGCTGGAAGTGACAAGAAGACAAGCGCATGCTATCCAGCTCACATGAGAGCTGATGTGCAAGTTGAAAATCAAAAATATTGCCAAGGAGATTGTAACTTGCATGGAGTTAACCCATATGAAATGAAGGTTTCTGAAATCCTTAACCTGCTTCAATAAATGACATTTCAATGCTAATAAGGAGTGAGGAAAGGAGGGGAAATATTTAAGGGAAACATATTGTAGTTGCAATTGCTGAGCCAGATCCACTGCTGGTATAAACACTGTTGAAGCAAATACAAGATACAATGATTAGCACCAGCTAGGAATATGCCCCTTAGCACTGTGCCATTAAAGTTCCTGAGTGCGGGAGTTAACAAAGGCAGTTTAAAGTGTATTGGAAAATGATTTTTCATTTCATTTTAAAAACTCATTTCATGCATTGTTGTGTCATCTACTTTTAAAATTACAGTCCAAGCAGAAAGACCAAAATGTGATACCGAGCTTTTAAATCACAGTCCCCAGAGCAGAAGTACATGATTAACCTGTAGTTATTTGTTAGGTCTTTCTAGGCCATTCAGCAGAACTGTATGCAGGAGAGTCATATGAGTACCTACATAACACGTAAAAGGTATTTGATTGAGAACTATATTAGAGTAAATAAATGACAGTGAGATGGCTCATGCTGTGAAGTTGTGACTGAAACTCAAATAGCCATTTCTGTTGCCTTAATGTAATTGGTGACCTACTGGAGCCAGCTCTTTGTTGATAATCTATATCAACGCTCGAACAATAGTACCTTTCAATTCATCATTTCCCAAGAGATTTAAAGCAGTCATAGAAATATTTTCTTTTGCTGCATGCCATTTATTTCTTTGAAGGATGGAGCAACCTCTTCTAAACTCCCACTGTGCATTAAATATTACAAATTAAAATAAACTACTCTATGTCTAAATAAAACGGTAGCCACAGGGGCAGGCTGGTATCAGCTTATTTTCTAACATTTTTCTCAATTAAGGAGAAATACTCTAGTAACTGGAATATAACACAGTGTTGCTTCTTATTCTCAGAGAATATATATGTGCATGTACAAAAAAACAATTTCTGAAAATGAGAATTAATTGTATTCCAATATGCTTAGTGGATGGGGAACACCATACAACTTCTCATGCCTAGCTCTATTACTTAATCATATTGGCTGAGCTGGAAATGCCTCTTGTGTCTGTATTCAAGATAATTAGACTTGCAGCAAGATATTGACTGGAAAAATTACAATTTATGAGAAATGAGGTTTTGCTGATTTCTTTTTTCTTGTGAATGAACAGAGAGAACTGGCCAATTCTGTTTGGATTTCTCTGTTGCTGTTCATAGCACATGGTGGGGAAGATCTCATAAGCCACAAATTTAACTGTATTAATGTAAGGCTTTTTTTATAGTATAAAGCTCTAGTTTTCTCCTTTCTATCCATCTCAATATAGTTTATTTCACTAAGAACAAAAGCAAATCTTGCATGAGAGACTTCTGTCCACGTTCAGAGTTTGTTCCTTTGATCAAACTTCTGGATTTAACCATACTTCTGGATTCTGCCAGGTCTAGCCTGTCTGAACCACAGAACACTCTTTTTGCTTTTTTGAACTAAAAAGTGTCTGTCTGCTTCCCCTGTCCGTGACACCCACCACTATTCTCTTCTGAAAAGAGACTCTGGCATTTGAAGAGGGTTGATTGTCCTCTTTTAATTTTAACAGCAAGCTGCTGTCCCGTGCAGGAGCACGGATGGGGTGGGAAGCACACAGAGATGGGGAGCTGCTGGCCATCCCTGTGCCACCCCTTGCCTCGTGGCGACCGCTTCACTGCCGTACGTCAGAGGAGCAGTAAGCGTATGAGCATGACTCCTGGGCGCTCAAGCACTCAACTGCCGTTGACATCAGCTGGGCTGTTTACGACCCGTGTCCTTAGGAGTCAAGAGCCCAACACTTGTGTATGCGAGTGGTTAGCGTGGCTCCCCCGATGAGTTATTGCGGAAAATGAAACGGTTGCCAGCTGTCTAGCAGAGTCAGGGTGGCTCGGAGGCAGGTGGGGTTGTGTTGGGGATGAGGTGGTATGAAATATCTCTAGGTGACATTCACAGCTGTGTCTATTTCCCTTCTTGTGACTGGTGCACATGGTACAAACAGCAAGTATCTTTTTTTTTTTTGACTGTTTTTGACTAATCTTTTCTGTAAACATATTTGGAGATTTTATGTGTCCTGTCAGATGTTTTGAGAAACAGTTATGCTTTAGCTCTCCATGCTTCCACAGCACCAAATGACTAATTTAATTTCACCCCATCCCTGCCAAAACTCTTTCTTTCACAGAGAATATAGGTTTTCCCTATGAAAAAAGCACTATAACAAGCGCTAATAAACATACACACACACGCACACTCAAAGCATTAAGCCTGAGCCGACATTCTGAGACGTTATCACTTACGTTTATTTACTATTATGGATGACGGTAGCTGATAGCCACAGCTGAAGCTGAGATTCAACGGGAGCAGCACTGCACCAGAACAAACAGCAAGAATATGATATGGCTTAGAGTTCAGAAGGGAAAACCAAGGCATGTAGACATGAGGTGTCCTGCGCAAAGCCAGAGCAGGTCCCTAGCAGAACTGGAAACGGAGTGTAGGCGTGCCAGTTCCCCACTCAGTGCAGTAACTGATTGACCATAGTGGTTGATCTAACTTCTCCTCCACTTCTGCTTTGTGTGTCTCTGCAGAATCAGTGCAATCCTTGCTAGAAGCTCAGCAAGGAGAAAAGCTCCGTGTTTGCGTGTCTGCAGGCTGAATCTGTCTCCCACACATTCACGGTTCAACCAGAGAACAAATGCATCAGGCAGAATTACGGTTGGATGTCTTCCCCGCTATGGGATTTCTGTTTGTTTTTAATGTGAGGTAATGAATGGCTGATTGGGAGATTAGGGGCAGATTCTGTAATCATAAGATGCTGTATCTTTTGTAGCCCAAAGCATTCTCTGAAATAAAGCTCCCCAATTAGATGAAAGCATACATCTAAGGTGAAGAATTCACAGTAATATCATTTCCAAGACAGTCCTTTCCCATGTCTTATAACCAAAGAGACTTTGGAAGGAGAAATAAAAACAAAAGACAGTAAATATGATTATTTCATCAATGTGAGGTTGCCATAGGCCTTTGTTTTCTGCTCTTATGCAGTACGTAAAGGAGGTGCAGTATAAGGCAATAATGATACGTAGGATGGATTTCTTTTCCCTACGCTGTGTGTACAGATAGCCTGTTGTCAAGCTGACCAATGCAATCTTCACAGTGCTGTAAAGATCAAAATGACTGAGATGTTTCTTCTCTGAAAATTCTCATTCCTTTCATTTATGCTGTCAGGAGATCCTGAACTCAAATAGCTTAATTACTAGTCGTATGTGTTAGATATTAGCCAGACCTGTGGCCGAAATTTTCCTTATATGTAACCAAAGTTGTGGATGACTTTTGACAATTGATCAGAACACTTCAAGCCGGAATAGAGTAAACTTGCAGAGGGCAAAGTACAAATTCAAGCAATTGTGACTTGAGTGGAGAGCAGGGATAGGCATCCACTATCTATTGTCTCTTGCAGTACAATAATTAAGTGTGACCAAATGAAGCTAGTAGGAGCAAGGTACAAAACAAGCAAAATGGAGCGGTGGTTGCACACTGCAGCAGATCTGTGGAAGGCTTCCACAGTGTGTGTCGGTCCCACCACTCATTTCTAATGGTGGCTGTGACACCTGCAACTTCTGAGCAGCAGGTAAACACGTCGTCTTCCTCACTGACCCTTTCCCACCAGCTAAACATCCTCAGTGGGAGTTCTCTTTGGCCTGCTGTCGTGGTTTAACCCCAGTTGGCAACTAAGTGCCACACAGACGCTCGCTCACTCCCCCCTGGGGGGGTGAGAGAGAGAATCAGAAGAGTAAAAGTGAGAAAACTCATGGGTTGACATGAAGACAGTTTAATAGGTAAAGCAAAAGCCATGCACGCAAGCAAAGCAAAACAAGGAATTCATTTGCTACTTCCCACTCGCAGGCAGGAGCTCAGCCATCTCCAGAAAAGCAGGGCTCCATCACGTGTAACGGTTACTTGGGAAGACAAACACCATCACTCCAAACTTCCCCCCCTTCCTTCTTCTTCCTCCCGCTTTATATGCTGAGCATGACGTCATATGGTATGGAATATCCCTTTGGTCAGTTGGGGTCAGCTGTCCCAGCTGTGTCCCCTACCAACTCCTTGTGCACCCCCAGGCTACTCACTGGTGGGGTGGGGTGAGGAGCAGAAAAGGCCTTGACTCTGTGTAAGCCCTGCTCAGCAGTAACGAAAACATCCCTGTGTTATCAACACTGTTTCCAGCACAAATCCAAAACATAGCCCCATACTAGCTACTATAAAGAAAATTAACTCTATCCCAGCCAAACCCAGCACACCTGCCTTCCTGCGGCAACACCTCTTGGCCTTCTGGTTATGTCCATACATATGCTGCCGTTTATGAGAAACCATTTTACAAATTGAAATTTCACTTAAGTCAAGAAGGTTGGAGAAAGTTCAATAAATTCCCATCCATCCTTTTCTCCAGCTCACAGTGGTTTTGCTTTGGAGGTACTGTTATATGAACCAGCCTGTGAGTCTGTCCCTGTCCCCTTATGAAGCCCATAACTGTTTTATTTTAATCAGACACCACTTCAACGCTGCTACCTGTAAGCATAGTCAGGTCCTGTCCGGAGCAATGTTATCACAGATCTTCAGCCTCTGAAATTCTTGGCTTTTGTACATATAACTCACCTTCTTGTACTTTAACATTTTTTTTTATTTTTTTCTCCCTGTAGTAGGTGATACCTACACATGTTACAAAGCCACAAAAATGAATGTAGATTAAATACTGAACAGAGGCTGCGTGAAGAAGGTGTGAACAAACAGGTTTTTACAGTCTTAAATAGGCCCTCAAGCTGCCTTCATCTGTGCTCTCTCAACTTTTCTTGCTGAAATTGATTCCTTGACAAAATTGGTCATTTAAATTCAAAAGCCATGGTTCCCTTCTGCATTCTCCATCTCTTTGGATTTATGTAGCTGGAGATGTGTTGTTACGCATCCTTTTAGGGTTTTTAAAACCCTGACATATTTCTGGAAGCACATATTTGAAACAGCAGTCGTTTGTCTACTTAAATGTAAGGAATTGGTACATGTAACTCTGAGAAAAAATAATTTGGATTATCCAGCATTATGCCAGTTAAAATGTGATTTAACCACATAATGGAGATTCTGTGTTTGATTAGGAGCTCAGAGGATGGAAAGGGAAAAATCATCCTCTGATTCCCACGCTTGTCAAAGAAATACACAAGAACAGGTAGATTTTGTAAAATTTTCTGTTTGTTGGACTGTCAGTCCTGCCTCTTTCTAGTCTGATTCCTTAATGTACTGAATATGTTGTCTGGTGTGCATGTGCGCTTTTACCTGTCACAGTTGCTGAAGTTGCGAAGCTGATAGGAAGAGTCTCTAGCTGCATTTTTATACATTCCCCTTTCCACCTCAGGCCTAAAATTCCCTTCTTATCAGAAAGTCCAAATTATCCAAGATTCAATAAAAAAATAACAGAGCATATTTCTGTGACTGCATTTTTTTTTCAGTGGTTCCAACCTGGAATATCTCCCTGTCTTGCAGCCCTTTGATGCGTTTGCCTCCGTGACATTTTTGGAAGGCAGGGGACTCGGAGCTGGCTAATGGAGGCACTCTGGGACTTGGGCAAAGTCGTGTAGTGTTGGACACCACAAACACCTATGAACATCCCCAGACACTCTCCATCAATGCAGCCGCAGGTCTTTTAATGCAAAAAAAAGAGGCAAGCTTCTAGTGTATGTGAAGAAAGCTGAGTGAGGCTGATTGATTGCAAATTTAGCAACCCGAAAGGATGCACTGTCAGTCAGAAATCAGCAGTTTGATTTACCGGGTATCTAAGCGCGGTCAAAATCAAGCCCCACAATTCAGCTAAGGAGGACTGAGTTTATATTAGTCTTTTGTATATAGAGACTTCAGTCATGAACCTGATGCACTGAGAATCTCTGATACTGTCATGACAGGAGATTCTGTTTTAATTATTATATGCGATTTTGCAATTTTAATTGTATAATTATTACAACATGAAAAGACACAATTACATTTTAAATCTTCTTAAGAACTCATTTTTATTACATTTTTATTGCTTTGTAATGATATGATATTTTATTATTTGAAATTAGAAATTATTAGAAATAATTTTATGATTACACAGTTTTAAAATACGATCTTTTTACTGTTTCGTCACTTTATCTTACAACCATCCTGAACATCCAGTGGAAGGTGAAAAGCTGCAAGCATTTTGAGGTTAACCTAGATAAGACATCAACGATGATGCTGAAATTTTTTCACTTTAGCTGTTGCCTGCCTTACAAAATTAATGAAGCAGCTTACGATGACAGAAGTTAGTTCAAAGCAAAACTCTAGTTATGAAAACAGCTTTTGTGGAGGGCTCACGCCTGAGATGAGTTATGTCACAACTGTCTGCAAGATCAGGAACCGTGTGAGAGGAGGTGGCGAAGTTGTCTGGTGCTAATTGTTCCATTTGCTCGCAGCAACGTGAATCAGAGGCAATCCTGTTGAAATCAGAAGCAACACTTTTGTTACGGAGATCTGAGACTCGTTTCAGACCTGAACGAGGCTCACCGTCATCCATCTTGCAATACCCAATGAAGCGGATGTTTTCCTAAATACAGGAGACGAGTGAAATGGTCCATGCTGCATATTAGAGCTTGAACCGCCTTAAATGACCTCATTTCCTTTTCTGTTTTTTATGATTTGTATGTATTTACTGTTTGCTTTCATGTGTTTTCCTTTGTGTTTTTTATTAGACAAAGTGTCCTTGTTGAGTTATATTAACATTTTCCATTGTTCTTCAGACTTTGATATTATACATAAAAATATTCATCCTTTGTCTCGACTTGCTCCTGAGTCCTGTTACAATAAAAATGGAATAAGAAAGCATACTTTGATCTACTGCAGTTAATAGAAATACAAAGGCGGGGAGGTAGGGTGGGTAGGGATGTTTCCACCCTACCCTAAAGAGCTACTAACCTAAAAGACAGGGTGATAGTAATTTTAACTACTGCACTGCCACAAGTGCACTGAACACATGCACTTTCTGATCAAGAAGAATATGATCTTTCTAGTCTGTGAGACACTGCAACAAGGACACAATTAATCCCCGGTGAGGATATCTCTGCCTTCATAGTTTGGTCCACAGAGTGAACGGCAGGTCTCAGCAGGAAAGGGACTTGTGTCCAGGTGCCTTCCACAGTGTGATGTCAACACAGGTAGTTTGATAATTTGTCCCACTGTACATTCATATTGTCTGCCCCACATCCAAACTGTGCAGCAAGCGAGAGAGAGAATCTTAGACGTATGACATTCACCTTAAACTATAAGTAATCACAAAAAGAAAATCATAATAAAACGCCGGTGTAATATTTTATTCTGGTGGGCACATCCTGTTCATCCTAGATGCAAATCATCTATTTTAAAATTCAAGCAATTGTTTGCTCTCTGTTTTCTCTCCTCTCTTTTCAGATCTGCATTTTCTCTCATGGCTTTACCTCATTTGGAGACATCCAGGAAATAGATAAACTTCAGTGGATCCTGTTATTTTTGTAAAATCCTGGGTAATATACTGTCTGCCCAAATGTTACAAATTCTTTTCATCAGGAATGGATTGAATGGAAGTATTGTATCAAAACTATTAGGAATAAAAAGAAACAGGTGCCGATGGAAGTATCCCATGCTGAAGAGGTTTACCAAGTCAAAAGTGAAAAATTAAAAAGCTTTTCTGCTATCCAAGTGCAGAACACAAGTCCTATGAGGAGCGGCTGAGGGAACTGGGGATGTTTAGTCTGGAGAAAAGGAGGCTGAGGGGAGACCTTATCGCTCTCTACAACTACCTGAAAGGAGGTTGTAGAGAGATGGGGGTCGGACTCTTCCCCCTAGTAACAGACGACAGAACAAGAGGAAATGGCCTCAAGTTGTGCCAGGGGAGGTTTAGATTGGATATGAGGAAAAATTTCTTCACCGAAAGGGTTGTCGGGCATTGGAACAGGCTGCCCAGGGAGGTGGTGGAGTCCCCATCTCTGGGGGTATTCAAAAGGCGTTTAGATGAGGCCCTAAGGGATATGATTTAGTGGGGGACTTGGTAGTGATAGGTTAATGGTTGGACCCGATGATCTCGGAGGTCTCTTCCAACCAGAACAATTCTATGATTCTATGATTCTATGATTCTATGAAAGCATACTGAATTTCCAAATCATGAAGCCTGCTGCGCAGTCGTGTCTGTGCAGAGCATGCAATTGCTAGAACTGCCCTTATTGTGCTCCTTTTTAGTTTTTAGCTGGTAGAAAATATAATCTCTATCTATTAATTTTCATGTAGCTACTTTGTACCGCTTTTCTGAACGGTATCTGAAGTTGTGCAGTGTAGTGCAGTACATCAGGTAGGAATGAATTCTTTGCAGGGAAGCTCAAATCACAGCACGCAGTCGAGAGTCACACTTCATCTCCAGCCATTCTCTCAAACCAAATGAGAATTTACACATCACAAACCGATATGCTGAGATGCTTTCTCTATTTAGTGTCACAGCTGACACACACAGGAGGGCAGGAGTACTCACATCCATCAGAACTATGCTTAAAAAGCGGGGAGATTTTTGCATTGTATATTACTGCTTTTGATCACAGCACAGGCCAATTGCCACTCCGCCCTGCTCTTTCTTTCCTTTCCTCAGGTGCCGATGGAAGTATCCCATGCCAAAGAGGTTTGCCAAGTCAAAAGTGAAAAATTAAAAGCTTTTCTGCTATCCAAGTGTCAGCACTTGGATCAGTGGTTTTTTTTTTTTTGGGGGGGGGGGGTAGGTTGCTTTTAAGGCAGAATTTGTTACTAAAACAAATCTATATTCATTACTATAAAAGGAGAGAAATTGCTGTACCCTGAGAAGAATAACAATGTTGAAGTGTAAAGGATTAGTATTTTTCTTCATACCATCATTGCAGGTGGCGTTTGGTTACAGAAAAACCACTCTGGAAGGAACTCTGTCTTAATTTTCCTCTTTCCTTGCTTGTTAACCTTTCTGAGATGGGATACAGAGGAGGGGAGAGTTGAACTCTAAAAATAATAACCTGAAAGTACCTGGAGGACTCCCTGTTAAATCTGTATCTGTGGACCTTACTACCTCAAACACACATCTCCCACACACTATCCCAAGGGATGCAAAGCATCCTACCTTGTTTGCAGGTGAGCAGAAGAGTTGCAGAGATTCCTTGGATGACACGAGTGCTCTGCATGTACGCGCACATACACACACACACACACAGATTTACACTACACCTGGTTTCATCCACGTGCCTCCAACTGGTGCAGATTGTGCTTAATGGAGTCAAAGGGGCAGCCTATAAATTGATTCCAGTAAGTGCTGAATCAAACGGTCAGAGAGGGCTCCGGGATATATTGCATACACAAGCAGAAGTGAACCGCTGAGGAATTTACTATCAGCAACATGGATCATTTGATCACATCCAGTTTTACTGCTTCTGCAAAGAGCAAAATAAAAGAAACTAACTCCCGAATCCCATTCCACATGCAAGTTGTTGTTTTCCCACATCCCTGCTAATCCCATGTGGAGAAATCAGATAAACTAAACATTGAGTTTGAGTAAACAATGATTCACCTCAAAGAAATGATCTTTCAACACTCACATTTTTTTTTTTCCAAATCAATCAACTGAAATTATGTGTCAGGTCTTATTGGGAGGACCACTTTGGCTTTTGGTAGAGGAAGGAGATAATTTTGTATTTTTTAAAAGATGAACTTTTGATTTTGACCAATTTAGTATGATTAAAACTGCAAATTGCTTGGGGATTGTATTCCAAAGCTGATTCATTTCATGTTTAATTATGTGTCTAAACAGGGAGTATTGCCAGCAATTGTCTTTCTTTAATAAGCAGAAGCCTATAAGTTTTGAAAAATGAAGGGAAAACACCACCAGTAAAGGAAGATCAATAATGTTCCCTTTTCCTAATACTCTGAAGACATATCTCTTTCTATAATTGAGTGTAAAAGGGCCAAATTTTCAATTGATAAAAATCAGTACAGTGCTTGAGGCTTATGAGTTGCTCCAGCAGTGTAGGTATCTGTGGGAAAAAAGGAAGTGATGGTAAATTTCAGGTATTCTTAGCCATATTTTCCCTTAACCTCTAAGTATAGGGGATTTAAATAGCTACTTTCAACTTGCTGATATCAGTAAAATTGCAAGAATTGCATATGAATAGTCCTGGGACTGTGAATTGCAGGGTTCGATTTGTATGCTAATAAAACGAAGAAGAGGTGCTCATCTGCCTACCTGGTGGCAAAAGTATACACAGCCCTGAATAAAATCATGGCCCAGAGCACCCTCCTTCACTACAGTAGGTAAAAATTTAAAGAAGGGATGAGGTAGGAAGGTGATTTGAGCATGTCATATGCTCATTGTCAAATGCATTTCAGCCTCCCTGCCCGACAAGTGTGCGTTCACTGCCATGGTCCAGATCCTCAGGAACTGCTGTGGCACTCAGTGGAGCGGCACAGAGGCACGAACAAGAGGAAATGGCCTCAAGTTGCGCCAGGGGAGGTTTAGATTGGATATGAGGAAAAATTTCTTCACCGAAAGGGTTGTCAAGCATTGGAACAGGCTGCCCAGGGAGTTGGTGGATTCACCATCCCTGGAGGTATTCAAAAGACGTTTAGATGTCGCGCTAAGGGATATGATTTAGTGGTGGACTTGGTAGTGATGGGTTAACAGTTGGACTCGATGATCTTGGAGGTCTCTTCCAACCAGAACGATTCTATGATTCTATGAAGAGCATCGCAGCGAGGGGGATTCACCCAGGGAACAGCTGGCGGCAGAGCACCGCCTCGTGCGCCGACCTCTTCAAAACACAGGAGGCAGCACAGGTTTAAGACTAAGCTTCTGAGCAATGGAAAGGTGATGGAAATGTCTTCTCAAATCTTCTTTTGGAGTGGAAAAATGTTTATCTGTGAAGCAACGGTGCTTATCTCAGGGGGAAGGCTGTGAAGCTGCATTAGTGGTTATTGAGTGCTTGGCAGAAGTTAGGTGGGATTTTCAAAACCCCCTCGTGTACCTCTGCTCTGTCTGAAATCACTGCATGTTGGACATTTGTCTTCAGTATGAAATGAGTGTGGTTAAGACTGATAAAGTCTGAAAATCTGCTTCAAGAAACTGCCTATAGCACTTGGTGAACTTAACTTAAATTGTCCTATTTTTATTATATTCTTGGACTTCTCCAGGAAGTGGAAGGCTAAGAATATGACTGATTTTAATTTTTTTCTCAATAGATCTGCAAAGTTACAAGAACTGAGTGTATCTATCAAGCATTTAAGAAAATTATTAAAGAATTTAATAAAAAAACAATGAGTCATGTGCAGGAAGAACATGTCTTTATTCTGAAAAGGATTTTGATCTGCTTGAACTTGCTTTTCTTGCCAATTGGGGTGACAACTGAATGCATCAAAATATTCCATGGGATGGACTGAAACTGCTTTTCTGCCCCGTGAGCTATGACAGCATTGTGGTCCCTGAGCATGCTGGGATCCAGTCATGGATCTAGGAAATGTGGGGACCACGTGTTTAGCGTCTGGTAGCCACCTTTCTCACCGTGTCCAAGGTTCCCTGTTCCCTGTAAACCTCAGCTGAGGATCGTAACAAAGAAATTGGGAGCCTTCTTAAAATAGGTGCTGGTACTGGAGAAACACAATTTCCAATATCTTGTGAGAGTACTGTGAGAAAAGCCACTGAGCTGGGAGACCCGTACCAGCATGTGGGCGCTGAGAAGTCACCCAGTAAGCTGGCAGGAAACATGGCTGCTTATATTTGCTTGTGTTTTCTAAACCCCTCTTCAAAACATTTAGATGCAGATGAAATTGAATTTCCGTTTGTGCCAGGTTTGGATGGGGTAGAATCATAGAAGCTAGTATGAGGCTATGTTTTGGATTTGTGCTGATAATTGTGTTGATAATACATGTTTTTGTTACTGCTGAGCAGGGCTTACACAGACTCAAGGCCTTTTCTGCTCCTCACCCCATCCCACCAGTGAGTAGCCTGGGGGGGCACAAGGAGTTGGGAGGGGACACAGCTGGGACAGCTGACCCCAACTGACCAAAGGGATATTCCACACCATATGACGTCATGCTCAGCATGTAAAGATGGGGCAAGAAGAAGGAAGGGGGCGATGTTTGGAGTGATGGTGTTTGTCTTCCCAGGTAACCGTTACGCGTGATGGAGCCCTGCTTTCCTGGAGATGGCTGAACACCTGCCTGCCCATGGGAAGCAGTGAATGAATTCCTTGTTTTGCTTTGCTTGCGTGTGTGGTTTTTGCTTTACCTATTAAACTGTCTTTATCTCAACCCATGAGTTTTCTCACTTTTACCCTTCTGATTCTCTCTCTCACCCCGCCAGGGGGGAGTGAGCGAGTGGCTGCGTGGGGCTTAGTTGCTGACTGGGGTTAAACCACAACACCAATGTAAAAAATGCTCCATGGGTGTTTTTTTTAACCAGATTTCAAAGCCACTTTTACTTGTAAGTCAGAAAACCCAAAAAGGATAGGTGATGAAACTGTCCTGTATTCCACGTGAAGGAATCTGTGTCCCAGGTACTCTCCCAAACTGGGAACCGAAGTACCATCATTGTACAAAAAAGCCTGTTCTCTAAATATTCCTTGTCTGGCCAGAAGCAGAAATTAATTGAAATTTCATAAGGCACCTCATTCTCATGACATTTTAAGGCCCTCCTTGAAAGCTGATTAATATGCAGTGAGTGCCCTGCTGTTAAAGTTCACCGTGTTATGATATTGATGTTCTACTTTTATATTTTGGGGCAAAACATTGATTTGAGGAGTTTAATATATTATAATAACCTGTTCTACCTGCTGGTGGGAAACACAGATTTCTGATTCTTTAACAGATTGGAGCAAAGCTTGTTCATTAATAGACCTGTGCTTAATGAGAGAGAATACTAAAATAAAATCTTTTGGTAAAAGGCCTAATTTTACACCTTCCATGTGGAGAAATTAATGCTCTTTTTGCTTTGCCATAATACTTGTGTGGGTGCTCCAGCAGCTCCTCTGTTCCTAAGTTGGGTGATTCTCCTATTTACTTTTCTGTGGTCACAGGCTGATCTAGATGAGCTGTACCTGTCAAAAATAAATAAACCCAATGTGCCTTTCCATACTTCTTTCCAGAATTGCAACGCATTGCTCCTCTATTCCTTTCACTCAACTGAACAGTTTACAGCAATCAATAATATTACTTTCATCTACATTTTTTTTTCCTCCAGCAATGTCATTATCATTTCCTCTTTCAAGTCAGGGAAATAAATGTGAAATAATCTCAAGCTTCCTCTCCCTAATGTATTTTTTTTCTAATTTTCCAAATGAATCCCTGTTTCTGGTTAAGGACTAGTACAGTGTGATGAGTTCATTAGTTTGCTGGTGTGCGTTCTCTGACTCACATTAAAGCACTAAAGGTCTTTGAGTTAGCAATAATTAGATGAGGTCATTAAAGCTACAATGAGATCACGATTGCCAGAAATGGCCTCACATTGTACGA
Source organism: Phoenicopterus ruber ruber (assembly GCA_009819775.1). Classification (NCBI taxonomy): domain Eukaryota; kingdom Metazoa; phylum Chordata; class Aves; order Phoenicopteriformes; family Phoenicopteridae; genus Phoenicopterus; species Phoenicopterus ruber. The sequence continues at coordinate 11,144,589 of CM020219.1, forward strand.
AGTAAGGTCAAATCAGCTATAACCATTACTCATTCCCGATTTTTTCTTCATTACATATGCATTAAGTAACAGTAGTAGGTAATCCACAGCTTAACATGAGTGAGATGCCCTACAACCTGTCATACACGTAGTATTGTACAGTGAATGGGAAGTTGCATGGTGAGATCTTTTATAGTAATTGTCTCTTACACATAGAAACCTCAGCAGGGACTAAATAAGAATGGATCAAAAAGAAAAGGCAGGGGGTGTCGACAACATTTTGAAGGAGAAGAAAGGCAGGAAAACATGAGCTGTGTTCTTTAAAGTCACCAGGAGCATTTTCCAGGAAAGGTCAAATTAAGAGGTAGCTAACGAGGCTCCAAAGCAAGACAGGCACAGATGCTTCTCAGGTCTACAGCTGATGTGAAAGCCGTGGCTCCATGGAAGTCCACAGCCACGGTGTGTAGCAAGCCAGTCCATGTGGTCATCTTGCTGGAAGGTAGCACTGCTACCTGAATGGTATGAGACACCCACGTTCCTCTATCACATTTGCCGTTGATCCATGAAGGGCACCTCTCCAGACAAAGTGAAGAGTCAGCCCAGCCAACGAAATGCATGGATTACTTTTCTTTTGCATAGGAATGAGTGCTATGCCCATTCTTTAGTGACAGTCGTTCATTGTGAGCATGTAGTAACCTGGTGAGGGATGGCAGAACCCCTTCCACTTATTTCTCATTTTCTGAACTGCCAAAAAGCAGCTTTAAAGCCAAGCCTTTCCATGGCAATAGATAACACAAATCAAGCTGAACAAATAGTTAAGTGGGAGAATAACCAGAAGGGGAGAAAATCAATATACTAATTAATGTAGCAATTGCTTCCATATGTGTATATCATAGAAATCTGAGCCATTTTTGTAAGGTTTCTGATTATCTCTCTCCTCCTCTTCCTCATACTCTGCTGGTTAGAGGCACAATGGAAAAATGACCCTTCCAGCACTACAACACACCACATTCCTTCAGCGCCCTGCAACAGGCAGCGCACTCTGCGAGAACAGGGCAACTCACCGAGCATTTCGCAGCAGCGCTCAGTTCTGAGGCATTAAAGTCTGCAAGAAATTTAAGGCTCCATTTCATCTGCTTTCACTGTGAAATGCCTCCTCCCTAGATTGCAAGTGACAACCTCACCTAGATGTCAAGGCTGAGGAGACATGTGAAATTACGTGTCCATTCTGGGCCGTGCCAGAGGAAGAAAAAGTGTCCTCTTTGACAACTACAGTCCAGACATGAGGTATAGACCAGAGCCTCTGCCTGGAAATCAAAATTAGTTGTGGCCAGGAGAGTGAGCATGGTAGCCAGGGAAGTGACCCCCAACAACTAATATAGGGTGTCCTTCTGCTGCCTGCTGCTTCTCCCACCCTCTGGAAAGACCTAGGAGAGGCTGGACTCCGCTTGGATGCTAACTTGCTGGTTGTAAACATGCACAGACCCAGATTTTGCTTTCAGGCAATTCTTATCTGCATTGTCCCTGTAACCAAAGTAATTAATGATCGTAACTAGCACAGACATCTGAATTTCCTTGCAGTTATACCTGAACTATGAACAAAAATAATAGTTGCTCAAGAGCTCTTCATTTGCAGGGGTACTATTCTCTGGGTACAGAGGCACTCTAAATGACCAGTGGAAGTCGCGCAGCTCCCTTCTGTGCAGTCAGGTAGTGAAGTGCTGTTCCTCGCTCTAAAACCCGCTTTTTGCCTGTTATTTTAGGTGAGGAGCACAGTCCTTTTCTGAAAATACTGAGGCTGTTGAATACAGCTTCTAAAGTGTGCAGTGAGTTTTGGTCCACATATGGATTCTGGGGGATCTGGGACCGTTCAGTGTCACCTCCAGAGCCCAGATGCTATGGGTCAGCTTGCACGTGAGCTGCCAGTGTCCCCAGAGAGCACGCAGTTAGAGTTTTACCAGCAGTAACCTGCAAAGATGCTTCACAAATCTGTGTCTAGGAGTTTGCCCTTTTCATTTCCAAACTTCCTTGACTGATGATGGGGAAAAGACGTGGCAATGAAACTGCAAATGGAGAAGACCGCAGATTTGGCATGCTAATGCTTTTCTGACATTTCAGCTGCCCTGCAGATCTACTTCTCTATGTTACAGAGTCAAGGGCTGGGTTTTTTTCATTGAGTTTTTCTTTCTGTGAAGAGGTAAATCATTAACACTAATAGATCCTAAATATCCACAGTGATGGAAAAAATGTTTTAATATGTACAGTAGAACTTCTGTGCAAATAAATAAGGAGCAACTGGGTTCATTAGCACTGATGTGTTAGCCTGAAAGGGAAAAGGAGAATATAAGCAGCTAATGTTGTTTGTCCTGCAATCCATCTTCCATGTCACTGAGGGGAAAGAAACCTCTCCTAAATTTCCTATCAATCTTCCTGACCTTTTTACATCATTTGCATCTTTAAACAGATTGGGTTTTGTTGTGAATTTTCCCCTTGATACTTCACTTCAAAAAAAGAAAGATGCCTCCCCTTAGAAATCTCTTCTTCAAAATGCCTCAGCCCAGACAGGGCTCTTTACACCCCCAGTAGGCAAACCCAGCGTTCGCTGTTTTGCCCATGGAGCAGCAACCCAAGGCTCTACCTAAACTGGACCTGAAGCGGTGTCCTGGGATCAACCTCACTGTTCACTCAGCCTGAAAGAGAAGCAGGGGCCGGGGGGGCTGACAGACGCCCCCAGAGCAGGTCACTCAGTTTTCCCCCCTCCTGACTTGCCCGAACACCCTTGAAGGCTATCAGCAAAGCAGCGCGTGGGTGGAGGACACGCGGGCAGCACTATCAGTGCTCACATAGCTTGAGTAATTTTTGGAGATACAGCTTTTACTGCTCAGCCGGAAAGACTTTTTTTTTTAGCTTGCTTTTTTGCAAAGCTATGTCTTATTTACACAGTCAATAATAGATAGACCATGTCATGACACCTTTACCCTAAACTAAAGATACACTAGGTACACGGTAGCAGAGCAAATAGGGGTAGTTGGTATAATAGAAAACATAAACACATTTACACATTCAGCATTCGCGCACTGCCACTTACAATTTGTGCACAGCTTCTGATGGCCCCTGGAATTCTTCAAGTATTTAGTTAAAAGTGTAAGAGTATATGGGCAAGTTAAAGAGGCTCAAAAGTTACTTTGTCAGCTGTGGCAACTGCCTGTTGTTACCGAAGGCAATATAAGTAATATGAGTAAAGAAGTCCATTGCAAACATTGTTTTAATTAATTTACTAGAAGAAATTTGCTTAGAGTTTACCAGTAAGTAGTCAAAAAGTAAATCTGGCTAAAAAATAAAGGAATAAGACAATAACCATTGCACTATTATAAACATACCTACTACCTCTCTGTTTCTAGAAAAAAACAAGCCCATATTTCACCCTTTCCTACCAGTTTCCATTCTTGCAGGGAATTTTGGCAGAAAGGCAGAGGAGGGGTCCCCAGCAGAGCTCTCAGAAACAGCAGACTGGTCTTCTCGGGAAAGAAAGCGCTCTGGCTTGAAAGCTTTAGGAGCTGGCTTTGAGGATTTCGCACCAATAGCTGTACCCGGATTTTTTGATGTCTGTTCTGCTAAGTGCACAGACGGCAGCAAATCCTCACCCCGCTACCCAGCAAAGGGTTCATCTGAGTCCACATGAATTGCATTTGTGGCTGTAATTAATGGGGAGGGAGAGAAGGAGTGCAGAACTGCTCATAAAATCCAGCTCTTAAAATTACACCCCACAAAACGGTAGGAGCTGACTGTAGCATCACAGGACATGAACGAGGTGACTTATTAAATCTCTCCCGACCCTAACTTCTGTGGGAAGCTGCAAAAATGAAAGCTTTGCTATTTTTAGAGCCCGGGCTTCTGGAGAGTGAGAAGCAGCTTACGGACAAAAAAAAAGAGAGACGGATGTGCTGTATTTGTGATTGTTATCATGACACTGACTGAGCATTCAGACATTTTCGGTGGTATCAAAGAGGGGATGGAAGCGGGCGCGGGGACCTCCCCAAGCACAGCTGCTGCGCCTGCTTCTGCGCCTCTCTCTGCTTTCCTCCGCGAGAAAGGAGGCTTGGGAAGCGGGCTTAAAAACCTCACGCGCAAAACGTATCCCTTGTCACAGTGGGCTGTGGAAAATGATCATCAGTAGAATTATACATGCTATATCGCCTGCTGAATCCCCCAAAGCAGTTAAAGAGCCAGGAGAATATGAGACTGTCATTACTCTGTCTCCCTCCCTCTGCTTCGGAGCGTAAACCTCTGCCAGACACTCAGGCAGAACAAAACACTTAATCAGTGTTAAGGATGCATCTGGTCCCCCCAGAGAGATGAGCTGTTCATTTATGCTTGTTTACAATATGTTTATAAACATTAGTGGACAGGGATAGATTACCCCAGTTTACTGCCACATAAAGGAGTCAGCTGCTTACGTTTCCCATCATATCTATGTGCTTTTCTTTTACATTACACAAGTGGTACCTTATGGCAAGTAATCTTTGTGAATTAGGCCAGAAATCAGGAGTGTCCCTGTAGAATTTATACTGTTTTCCCTGTCATTATTTCAAAAGTGTTGCTTTTGGATCAAATCCCTGTCCAAGATGCCTATTTTTCCTTGCCATATTGCTTTTCTTCTTCTTCTTTTTTTTTTTTTTTCCCTCCATGTGGTCCATAGAGGAATGACACTGGTTTTAGGCTCTAGACGAAAAGGATATTGTTTGGACAGAAATGGGAAAGGTGGTGTTGTGATGAAAGCCCCCCCCTACGTCAAATGTTCATACCTAACCAAAGAAAGCAGTCTTTGTAAAGGAATTTTTACTTTTATTGTTCTTATTTTAAAAACAGTTTATCCATGTATGTTCCCTCTGAATTACGCATTATGACTTTACAGAGCAGTGGCAAAATGGAGTGAAAATGTTCAGCTCTGTGTCCTCTGAAGAGGGGTGAGGAGAGAGGAGTGCCACCAAGTCCTGGGAACAGCCCTGCCCTGCAATTTTACCTCTCACTTCACCTCCTCTCTTTTTTCTCCATCTCCTGTTTGATTATGAGCTTTTCAGGACTCAATTGTTTCATTTTAAGCATTTGAATGGTACGTCATGATCCCTGATTTGAGTTTAATGAGCATATTTAGGGTAAGAATACATATGGTTGCAAAACACTGATGTAATGGAGGAGAAAGAAATCGAAAGAAGACAGTGGAACAGATTTCACAGAGGGGGAACGTGATGGGCCAGGCAACCAGCTGGGTGTAAATCAATACAAGCCAATTGCTTTGGGTGAGGCTCTACTTCATTAGTGAGACAGTGTAACGGCAAATATTTGACTTAAGGTTTCTGTGTTGTGTGTAAACCCATTTATAGGCCTGGAATAAAAAGGTGTAGCCAGCTGTAGCTTCTTCTCACTGATCTGATATTTATCCCAGAGCCTTCCAGGATAAGGTCATAATTTTCATTTTGTTGGCTGAAAGGCAGGTCTTGTAAGGAGTATCGTCACACCTCTCATTAGATCAGCATTTTAAATGATCCAGCAATCCCATCAATCGATGGATATGTGAAAAATGTCCACGAGCCTGTGCTCCTCTAATGGGGTTCCCCGAGTTGCCATCAGGCATGACTTGCATAACAAACCAGACCTGAAAGTGCGACTCACTTACTTACAGAAAACCCAATCTAGCAAATCACAGAACAAAGCTATGTACCATATGGCAAAACAACCGGAGCAAAATCCGCAGTGAAATCCCCCCCCTCACACACTCACACACACACGGAGCCAGTTCTGAATCACCAATATTTGCACACTGACAACTCCCCTTCCAGTAAAGTGCAGCGGTACCCTGGAAGGCAGATTTTTTGCTCTCCTAGTATGAACCCGTCTGTGCTGTTCACTGTTTGAGTACTTCATGTCAAAAATCAAAGCCACTGCAAACCCAGCCAAAGGGATTTCCTGGCCTGTTTTCACTGGCAACAGAAAGCAGAGTTGCCCATGCCAATGGAAGAGCCTTCAACGTGCGTATCTTCATTATTCTCTGCGTCGTGGTACTAAATGCTAGACACAATCTCCTTCCCTTTAAGTCTTCAGGTGGGAGATGATTGAGAAAATTATATTTGTTTACACCTGCTTCTTGAGGGCTCTATTCTCCAAAGAATAAAACACACATTAGGGACAAAAAAGATTCCTATATCAAAACATCCTATAGACATACGAATTGATCTGTTGCAGAGTGAAATAGCTTGTAGACAAGATTAATTTAAAAAAAAAAGTGTGGATAGATTCTTGATATATTATTATTATATAGCGCTAATAAGTATGCAGAATAGTTAGGCTGAGCCATGCAGTGCTTCAGTTCAGACTCACTACCAAGATTAACACTAAAAAGAAGCCAAATAACCTTTCAAGCATGGGTTATTTCTACCTAAAACACTATTGTACTCTGCTTCACCACATTAGAAATAATATGGGGAGAAAAGGCACTTCAGATTTCAAAGTCAGACAAATTCATTTCAGACACATGGGCAAATTTCAAAAGATTAAATGACATTTAAAAGAGGACAATGTTGGAGAACTTCCCTTGGAATCTCATTGACATGACCAGTATTTGTAGAACTGACTATTAAAACTGAAAAGATCAAAATTCATGACGCTATCCACCTGAAGTATGTCTATGGGAGACAGCAGATTTTAGATTGAGCCCTAACCATTACAATTCACGTACACGTTAGAAGTAGTCCTTGCCACATTACCAGACCAAACAAGTGAGTGGTAACCCATATCTTGCTTTGTAAGCAGAAGTTTCTGCCAATCCTAATGTAGAAGCAGTTCGACCGATTTCACTTTCAAGTTTTGTACATAAGAGTGGCAGAAGCTGACTCTGAAGTTTGGGGGTTTCCTTTGCACACGCTGACCCTGGACAAGTTTCAAAGCAGTCAGATAAAATTATCGTTCAAGATTACTCATTGATATTTTTACAAGAAATGCACAGTTTGACTAGAACTTTTCAGCCTGGAAAAGAGACAGCTTGAGCAATATGAGAGGTCTAGAAAAGCCTGAGTAGGCTGGAAGAGCTGGAGAGAGACTGACTGGTCACTGCCCCTTTCTGTACTGGACTAGTGGCCATCAAATTAAGCTACTGAGAGCCAAGGTCAAAGCAAACAAAAGCATGTGGTTCTCCCTGAAGTCAGTGATAGATACACGGGAGTCCTTGCTAGAAGTCACTGTGGAAGCAACAAAGTACTTGGAAGAGAGCTTTGTGGGGAGTTACTAAATAGACAGAGCATTTCAAGCTCAGGAGGTCCCAGGAGCTGACAATAGCTTGAGGCTGAAAGGTAGCAGCAGAGAGCAGCCCATGTTCTTAGCGTTCCTTAGAGGTCAGATTTTGGGCCCAGTGGAGAAAGGACAGAGGGCTAGGTGAACCCTTCATCTGAACAGTACAGCTCTTCTTAGGCTCCTGTGCTCTGGCAGCCGGTTCCCTGCTTCTGCAGATGATGACGCCATACGCTTCCTTTGAAGAAGCCATGAAGACATATCTTAAAACTAGCTCTGCTGTTTGTCCCTCTGCACCTACCCCTGTTCAAGACCTTCAAACCCTGATAGCGAGAAATCTCCATTTACTATCCAGCCATAATTTACCAAGGGAGAATTTAACCATGGCTTCTCTCCCAGTTCTCAGGATCTTTTTTTTTTTATTTTAACCAGTGACTATTTACAGAATAAAATAGATGTCGTTTCAGCATCACCACAGCCTCTGGTTTAAGAGGATAAGCCCCATCCAAATATTACAAGAAGGGTGTAGACAGACATTTTCAGGAAAAGCCTTCCTAGCAGAGTGCCAAGGTATCTTCATGGGCTGTTGCGTGTAGTATCCTACATCCAGAGAGAGGCAGCAGCTCCCGGTGCATCGTGTTCCCTGTTGGCTGCCTCCAGGCTGCTTCCTAGGCATTCTGCTACCTATTTTTGATCCCATTACTCTGGGACTGTCTAACTACCAGAGAGTTAACTCAAATAGTCATATAGAAAACCAGGGCCCTCATAACCAGGACTCCCCAATTCAAGGTTTTAACTTTGGGGAGCTCTCAGGCTTTTACCAGACTACCCCTCATCATGGGTGGCAGGTCCAGTGAGGAAATTCACGTCTACATGCTGCTTCTGAAATTATTTTTCTTCTACGTATTTTTCCACTTGTGAAATTGGGGAACAGGTTACACACAGGCTTAGTTGGGAATTCCAGTTTGAAAAGCTGTGTTAGCTTGGCACAGGCTTTTTTTAATGAAGAAGTAAAAAAAGTTTGAAATGTTTTAATTATAGTAACCTGCTTCATGCAGTGTGCAGATAATTCAGGCTATCTGACTACCTAATGTGTAAGTCATTAATTCCTAGAAGCACCTTACACATTCCAATCATAATGGCATCACCCATTAAAAAAAAGAAATCCATACTCCTGTGTTTGCTCTCATTTTCATCTAATAATAGCAATAGCGACCTCGGCACAGGGCATTCTCAGGGATTAATGACCAGCTGGGACTAATGGCACCCTTGGCTACACCTCTGACCATAAATGCCTGTCAGTCTATCATCAATCCTCAGAAAACACCCTATGGCCAGATCACTACTACTTAACCAGCAGTTAGAATGAAAATGAAAAGCAAATGTAGGGAGAGTTGTAAAGAATTTCCACCTTTTATGCATGGGAGAGTGTGTCTGCCCATATCAGAAAGCTTTGCCTTAATAAGACATCACAGCAAACTGTATTGACTAACACGCATTGAGTGTGTTTCTGTGATTAGTCCTTGTGCAATTAGCCCCCTCGACAACACGTTCTGAGGCAGGAGAAGCAAGAATTCCGGCTGAGAAGTGCCCCCAGCCCTCTCCCTCCTGGGGGGGGCGGGACGGGACACAGAGTACAACACCAGTTTTGGAGCTATCACTGACTTCTGTCCAAAACATAGTTTTGCATGACTAATAACATCCAGCCAGGATATAACCTTTTCATCCCAGTCCTTCTCAGGATGGCAAGAGCTGAGAGCCTCAGCCTGGGTAAATTATTAGCGTGCCATGGGAGTTAGCAGCACTAAGCTCATTAAGAGAAAAACAATAGGAAGCGCAGCGCTGGTTCGAGCCAGTGGTCATCCGGTTTCATATTTTTTTCATTCTGGCTTTCAGAGGAGGTGTATATTGAGATTGACCCAAGAAGTCTCTAGATGTTTGTGTAATTTTCAACACATAGCAGCAAAAGCAATCCAAAACACATGCCTCTGAATTGCTGGAAATGCCAGAAATGTTTGTGAAGGCAAGTAAGAAAACATGGGTGTGATTTGACTGACAACCAACTGCTGCCATTTTTACTTTTTGCTGACTGAATGACCCCAGGAAATATTTATGCTGGCAAACTTGTAGGTGCAAAATGGGAAAATGAATTGAAGCTAAAGCTGGCAGGAACTGCTTTCTCCACTCCCCTTAGGTATGTGTGGGTGTTCACATATTAGAAACTTAATTAATAGCTCTCAGGGGACTTTCCTGGCTATTTTTCAAATGAAGAGTGTTGCCAGTTGATTTTTTTTTTAATTTTTACATTTCTACATCACTAATTAAAACCGATAAATTTTGGCCTAGAAATACTCAAATGGGGAAAAATGTGATCTTTCACCTTCTATTTTCAGATAGCCATTATCAGAAGACATTTGAAGGTAGTCAGAAATGCTGTATATTTTACTTTCTGATGCACCTCATTTCACCTGTAGCTTCTTGAGCTGCTTCTCTCACAAGCAAACAGTGGTCAGGTCTGACCAGTACTTTAACCCTCAATCTGCTGCTTCTTTTACTGCACATGTTCAACCTTACTGTCCTCAGAAGTTTCAATGCTTAGGAAATCAAACAAATCTGTAAGTATTTCTGGGTTTGAGACTTTAGAGGAGACTATGCCATTCTAGCTTGATTATTTGTAAGTGGAGGTCTCATGAACTGTAGGCTGTTGTGGAGGGGTACATCAGAAGAGCTGGTGCATCAGTGGGGACACAGCATCAGGAGACGACTTGGCCCAGCAGGAGCAAAGACCATACCTACCATGGGTGTTGGTGGTGTTTGAGGCTAAGCTCCTGAAGTGATTACGGTGTAGGTGCAGAGCTTCAGGCCCAGATGCTTTGATCTACAGACAACTTTCCTCTGTTGCCCCAGTCTCTGATGCAGCTGTAGGACATCCAGCCCTGGCATGCCACTGCACTGTACTGCACAGCCAGGTCAGAGGGAAGGCGAGAAGGGACATCAGGGTCATTAATGCTGCTATATGTGAAGGAAGGGATATTTCCCCATTCCACTTATCTTCTGATTATTTTAAATTTCTCCACTGTTTCAATAGCATTAGGGGTTTTTTTCTTTCCTGTCTATAGATTGTTTTTGTTTCTTGTATATATATGCTGCAGATAGTACAGAAATTGTTGCTGCTTTTCTTCCCAGAAATAACTGCATTTGGCAATGGTTGAATCAAATTCTTAGGAAATCTTGAGTCACCAAGCACCAAGTTGTAACAAAAACCAAGGTCACTTCATAGAAAACAATCCATCAGAGAAGAGTGCTGGGAGAGGGGCTCTCGGCTGGCCTTTCTTCTCTTTTGCGTCTGTCACTGTGATTCCCACTGTGTTGCTCGTGTGTGAAGGAAAGAGGAGATTTTTCTAATCATTCATCCTAGGATATTTTCTTTATTTTTTCATTCCCATAACTGTTAAATATAGATGAGAGGTTGTGGGACGACATGAGTGCAGTGCAGAGCAAACACAGAAGCTAAAACAGCCCATGCTCTTATTGAGAAGTACAAGAAGTGTTCTAGCTAAATCCGCCGCTGAATAGGCGTCCATCCTCTCCATAGTTTGAATTCATTCATCTTTTCCTTTTGTGGGAAAGAAGGAAAAGAAGCTATCTATCTAAATCAATGGCATTAGGCAGTATTTTGCCAATTTACACCAGCACCTGGCTCCTTTTAGATAAGGCCCAAATAAACACTAACTCGTGCCAAAGCACACACTCAGACTGTTGACCTAAGTGGTTAAGCTATCATTCCTGAGATTGGATGAACGAATGCTGGAACTAATCCTGTCCATTGCATGTAACCTTGTGCCCAGGCAGGCATTCATGAAATGTTATCAACACCATGTGTCAAAGGACTTTTAAATGTATTTTTATTATTATTTTTAAAGGGAGAAACCAGAAATGAATATCAATCAATCCAATCATAAGCCACGTGAAAGTATTGCATCCTATGTACATGACAGGTCTTTAACATTCATTAAAACTGATGGAAGCATTATATTATTCAAGGAGCAGAAAAGCCCAGGGAGAACAAAATACACCAAATACACCAGAAAATAAAGTAGTAATCAATGACAGAGGAAAGATTGGCACATAATGAACTGCTATAGTATCTTGCTATCCTTGGGAACTCTTAGCTCCCCTCTAATATGAACACTATAAGTAGCCATTTACATGGAAAATGTGAGACAAATGTGCCTGATCCTTTGGTTGTGGAATCCATTGGGGCCCTTTGAGACCGACACGTCCCCCATGAGAAGTTCAGGCTCAGTCCTGCAGTTGCTCCCCAGGCCAGGAGGTTTTACATCAGCATAAATCAGCATAACCCTCACCCACCTCTGATTCATCCCATTTTAATCTGTACCTGACTGGGTATGTAAAGATGTCCTAATGCACGAGGTGCAATCCCTCACCGAGTAACATTGAGCCTGAACATCCATGCCCTTAAATCCCAATAGATTATTGCTAGTTTGGATTGATTGGGTTTTTGTCCGAGCAAGCGGCAGCCGAAGGGATTGTGAATCATATCAGTGCCTACGAATAGCCTGCAGTGCAGGTGGGAGCGTGTGAGGACAACAGGGAAGGCTGTAATAGCCCTAGTAGCTTAGTGTCAAATAAAATCAAGAACAAGAGCAGCGTTAGCAATCAGTGAATGTTTGTCCAGTGCTTTTATTCTTTACAGCACTGTGTAACTATCGTTGTCAGCTGTTGTATTGGTCTGAAACTACATTTGCCTTCTCCCTGGTCCTCTTGCCTCCTCCCTGTGATTGGGTTTGTTGTTGGGAGAAGCTGTTATCACAGCAATAGCACAGAAATGGCTAGATATACATAGAGATTTGCCCTCTTCTAGTTAATTTCTCCTGCCATTTAGGTGTTTACCCAAGGTGGCATTACTGTAGGAATAAAAGCTCTAGTCCCTCTCAATCAGACGGCACGTTCTAATCGAGCTAGGACTTCCACCAAACAGCTGTACCTCAATTAGAAACTGATATCCATGAAGAAAGCACCGTTGACTAATTAGGCTAATAAGATATTAGCCACCACCTCTTCAACTGCAGGCTTGTCACGTCTCTCAGTGGTACCTTATTTTAATTGCAAACTGTACTGAGGAGGATTATTTACTTTCTTGCCACAGCTCACACAGGAATGCGACACTTGCCTGCTTACAAAATCTGCTTTCAGAGCCCAACCTACTCTGGGTTTGGAAGGTTTAGGTTCAGGACCAGGTTTATCACAACTTAAGGAGATTATTTGATAGGAACTGTTTTAAAAGGAAATTGAAGGAAAACTGCTTTCCAAGACTGGCTTACAAGAGCCACTGGATGCGCCACTGCCTCCAGCCCAGTGAGAATACCATTTATTCAAAAGAATGATTTCATGTTCAGAGGGAAGAACTGATGCTGCCCTTTCTGTTAAAGAGCCCATTTTCATGTAATTCGTACAAGAGTAATTTAGAGCTGTAACTCATGGATTTAATTTCTTATTTGTTGGGAAAGTGGTCTTCAAAAAGTGCTTTGAATCTATTGTCTTGTTGGACTCCAGAGCGATTTGTTACCATTGATTAAAATAACTATTCCTCATTATTAACCCTTTAGAATTATACATGGAGATTTAATACGAAGTGTGATTACAGTGGGTTTCTGCTCAAATCAAGTAGGACGCTGGTACACTGAAATGAACTGAATATCGGGAAAGATAATAAAGTCTTTCCTTATTAAAATCGTTACCTCCAAGTTACACCAAGAAAAGATCATTTCAGTTGCTTGTTCATTTGATTGCACTTTTCTACTTCAAAGTCTGGCTGCAGAGGGTGAGAACTTGGCTTTTAGGGTGATGTCCCTACAAGAGGTCAGAGCGAGCCCGCTGTGGGGTCAGGGCCTCTGCAGGGCACCGCACCCCGATCATTGCGTGGCCGTGCGGCTCGGCCGGCCATGCTCCGGCTGGCGGGAATCCACGCAGCTCCTCTGAAGCCCCTCGCTGCTCCTTAGCTTTCAAGAGAAGATTTACACAAAGGCCAAAGCTCGGCAGGGCAGCGTTAAGCTGCTCTGCTCTGGCACACGTTTGTGGGTCCACGTGAGAAAGTTGCAACAGTTGTTTATTATTGTTGTTGCTGTTTTGCTGGACTCAATAACAGCTTGTTGGCACTGATTAAAGGAACTATTCCTCTTTAATTAACTGTTTCAGAATTGCACATTGAAATTCATTATTTAGGTATCTCTGCTCACTCTGTCTTCACAGGACTCGTACAGCAATTGTTAGCTTTGTTAGTTTAAGTGTCTACAATTTCTGATAACTTTTAAGCACATATATGCATTTTATTCTTTCCAGTTCACAAATGGCTATTAATTTTGTTTATTTGTGATGCTTTGACTATACTGCATAAAAAGAGACAACCACTTCCTTCAGAGCCATGGCTGCCGGTCACCATTAATACTTGACAGTCTAATTCCTATTTAGATTATTATCCCAATAATTAGATTATCCCAGTTGTTTAGCAAGCTGTGAGGTATATAGAACTTTAAAACAATGTGGGCTTTATTCCAAATAGACAACAGACAAAGAAAGTGGATTGCCCAAGCGCCCAGACAGGGGTAGGAGCAATACCAGACCTAGCATCATGTCCACCAGGACACACAGCCTCCCCTAAGCCATCTAAGGCAGCGTGCTCTGTAGGGGTAGTATTGCATTTGTACCGCATGCCGTGAACATGGTGCACAGAAGCTGACCCTTCAGAGAACATGCTGCCGTAATCTCCACGTTGACATGTCCGATACCGCTGCCTGAAGCACTAGAGATCACCTGTTTGTGTGGGGCGCACAAAGCTGGAAGGCACTAAAAGTTGAACCACTCACAGTGCAGAAGGGAAAATCCTTATGGTCATCGGGACATGGACACAGCAGCTCCCAGAACAAGGTCTGAGAGAAAAAACTGTCCAAAGCCCAGTTTAGTCACAGCATTAAAAAAGGGTGGAGGGGATAAGGGTTTTTCAATCCAGAAGCATTTGCTTCAGGCAGGAGGCACAACACTGTCCACATGATTTCATAGAATTTGTTCTTGTGCATGTTCAGATGCTAGCGTGGTAGTGAACCTATCTCTGCGTAAGCAAGCTTTTTAATATTTGCTTTTTCCTAGAGTCCAAAACATTATGAAATGTTTTTTACATAAGGTGGCTCTATTGAATCTGAACACAACTGCTACTAAATATAATGCTTTCAAATCTTCTAAGTAAGCTACACTGAAGAGTCTACCTGTATTATAAATCAAGAGAACAAAAATTATTCCTAAAGTTAATTAAAAAAAGAAAACCTACCTCTATTTGCATTCATAAAAAGCTAACCTGACATCCCAAAAGCAACTATTGTATGTCAGCATGTCATGTGCATTGGGAATATCTGATCCAATTCACAGCTCATAAATGTCTAATTAAAAAATATATATACAACAATTTTAATTGGTTCATTGCATCATTTGTTTTTATTACGGTTTTAAACTCTTGCACAATAGTTAGGGCTAAAACTGTCTCAATTTGCAGGGAAAAAAAACTATGAAGAAGAGTCTTGAACAATGTAAAGATAAGTAGGAGTTCAATAATCACCATATGTACAGTGATGGGTAAATGGCTGAATGTTAGTTAGAATATAAATCTGGGTTTTAATACATCACGAAGTAGATTGAACCTATCTGTGACAAGTTTCAATGGTGCCAGAAAAGTCAGTGTAGAATTAAAAAGAAAGTGGAGCTAAGTTTTAGGTTCGGTGCAAAACTTTAATCTGGAGTGCAGTAGATATACCTGTGAGGTACATTGCTTCTGTTTAAAAAACCAGAGAGAGAGAAATCAGAAAATTATGCTTATGGTTGGCTTTGTCACTGTTGATTTTTAGAATGCTGTAAGAAAAAAAAAAGTTAATAAGAGATATCTTATGGCTAACTCAGTTTTATCTAATACTTGATAAAGAAAATTCAATTCATAATTATTTATGAACCAACATCAAGGACTTTATTACTTTGATTACTCACTAATCATTTCCCGTAAATGCAGTGACCTAAAAATCCCATATAATCAATAAAGTAGTAAGTTCCAGATTTAAATCACTGCACCTTGTATTCTTGAGTAAACCTTTGGGTAATTTACAAAGGCTGTTGAATTTTATAGTAAGTGTTTTTCAAACCAAGCTGGATTCTAAACAATAATGACTTTTTAATGTGGATCTGTGATTACATTGTCATAGTGAAATACGACAGTCTTTGACTGCATTCGAAATGAGGCAGAGGGTGAATTACTCCAAAGGCATAGATTACCATAGCCTCAGGTAAAGCAATCTTCATAAATTAAACTCCAATCTGAAGTGACCTGTCACTACAAACCTGTTGCTACTCCCAGTAACTTAAATTCAGTGTACAATTTGTAACAAGTTCTCTTCTTATTACCACAATGGGGGAGAGTTGCTTTGCTAAAGTGCTTTAAAGTGAATGTGAGGGAGGAGAATTATGCATAAGCATTTTATGGGTTTCTTTTCCATAATTGCAAAAAGCTGTTAGTTTAGGAAATGCAACTTGTTGTCTGCTAAAATGTTTATGCTTTTAAGGTACCTAAAGCTGTCACTGAAGGAGCCTTTGGCATAAACAGCAGCTATAGCACTTTCCTAACTCATTTTTGACACACTGAGCATATTTGACTCATATGCTCAGCAATAACATCTACAGTTCAATATATTCAGAAATGTTTTGTACATTTAGCTGCTTGAGACAACATTTCCCAAGGGGTTTGCAGGATTTGCCATACCTCAGTCTGGGGAAATCTAGTTTATAAATGTTTTTTTCAGAGATAGCAGAGCAGCTGTCTTCTGAAAATCATATAACTTGCGTGTAACCAAAAGCTGAGGGCTTTGTTCAGGATGGCCTTGGACATCCACAGCAGAGACAGCAGAGAGTCCCCCCACCACTGTAGGGACCTGGCAGGCACAGCAGTCCTGCCCTTGGTAGTTTTCCAGCCCCAGCCTAGGAAGGAAAACTGGCACCAACTTTAAATTATTCAGCAGTACACTGCAAGCTGTTAACTACAGCTAGTCAGCAGCTGCTGCATGACACCTCATCCGTCCTTGCAGGGTTAGGTGGGTTCTTGCAAGCAAAGGATGGCCAGGCAGGCTGGGCAGCTGAGGACAGGAACCATTGCATCTAGCCCCCGTATTCCTCTACCTGAAATAGCCCAAGTTTACTAGACTGCTGAAAAAATGTATGCCTCCTTGGCTGCTGCAGGAGCATATCTGAAGCTTAAGGTCCCACAAGGTTACACTCTCATGGCTAGGAGATAGCCTAGGAGATAGAAGCTGAATTTCCACCATGGCTGCTGGTACTCATGTGCTGAGGTTGGGGAGCTAGAAGGAAAAGTCAAACGCAGTCAAGTTGTTCTGACTGGTTAAGGTCAGAATGGTGAGTGAGAATGAGAGACGAAGGCTGAACAGCATTTCTGCCATTCTGCCTTGAACTTTCACCAGGGACTGTCAGGGGCTTGAAATCAATATAGTCTGAAACCCAGGGTGAGTACTCTCCTCTTTAAGGTCCAGCACAGGGTTGTTGACTCTGCCTTGTCAGCACAGCTAAAATCACATAGGGAAAACATGTTCTTTCTTCATAAAGATATTGTTCCCAAATTCTTACCAGGGTTTCGATTCTTCACAGCATGGCACTGAATAGCTGATTCAAAATTTAGCAAGGTGCGGTGGTCAGAAAAAGAGGAAGCAAGGAAAGGGACTAGGGAAGAGTCAAGAACCTCTGAAATGCCAGAAAAGTACAGCAGTATCACCCCAGCCATTCAAGTCCAGCTTTTCCCTAGTGAATGTTTACAGCTTCATCCTGATGCTCACTCACATCCCCCCTCAGCTTTATTCCTACACGTCCGTTGGCCCAACAATGCCCTGCCAAGTACTCGTTGTGCTACCAATTGAGGCTGATACAAAACTGAAAGGTTATCCTATGCCCTGTAAAGACCTGAGCTAATTCATTGGAGTTAAATGTTTTGATTTTCAGAAAGCAAGACCAAAGTATAGCTCCTTCTTAAGGAGACATTGAGATATTCTTTTTTACTGCATTTGCAGCTATCCTGTGGGCAGCAAGAAGAAAGTTTAAAAGGTAGGAATGAAAAGTGAAACACACAATTTTGTTGATACAAGAACTAGAATCAAACATTTTATGAAAATATTTTCAACTTATTTTTAGGCTTACTTTTAAAGCCTAAAAATGATAATCCCATGATGGCTGAGAAAGCCCAATATTTCTTGCAACTACCTAAATGAACAGCAGTTAATGGCTATCAATAGCAAGTTCAATTTGTGTTAAGCAAGACCTTCATATTCATACAGCGTGCCATTGTTTTGTCGATGGTTTTTCATTGGTTTGCTTTTTAGTTTAATAAAAATCCCAGTCAGCTTCATGTACATAATAAACACGATGCTCTCACAGCGTGGGGTCTGGGTTTGAGTCACAAGCTCAGTTCTTTGCTCCTTGGGATGACAGGTTTATACATAGAAAGGTAATGAGGCAGAGAAAGGTTTCCCTGTTCTTCCCCCTCTTGAGGGAGTTAAGCTTTCCTTATTAAGAATGACAGAGGTCTGGGTCATGAAGACATTTCTGAGGAACTGAACAGAGCGGGTTGAAGAGGACTCAATTTAGTATGTGCTCAATTTCGTTAAATATCAGGTTTTCAGAAGCTTCCTTTAGGATGAATAGCTCCTTCCTCAGCCTAATTAGATATTAATATCATGTCCACTTCTTGCTGTCTTCTTCTTCCATGTTTTATTCATCCTCTCATCAAAATCATTGAACCTGGTGTCTTAAGAAAAAGGGGCTATACAGGCATTTTGTGTCTGCCAGGCCATTTACATCTCATGCCCAGTTACTTTGGAGCCTGTGACCAATTTCATCCAAACTCGATGTCTAAAAAGATACCCCATTTTTGCGAGAGTCATGAGAACAATCAGCTGTGCTGTGTGTCTTTCCACACAGGGGAAGATCCTACAGATGTCGGAGAATCTACATTGAGGTGATTAAAAAGAAAAAGTGAGCCTAAAAAAGAGATCCGATCAAGTTATCTTATTGATATTGTATTGCAGTTCGAGGAAACTCAGCTGAAACAATCACAAAAAACAATTTCCCCTTCTCACAATTACGTCTGTATTTGTAGGCAGGTATAAAGACTTCTAGATGCCTCCAGGGTTTTTTGTATTTTGGCTAGGAATAAGTGCAACTGTGCAAGTCCTGATCTTGCTGAGTAGTTTGACACGTGGTTCACGCCTAGATCCTGTCAGGCTTCCAAATATCACGGTTCGTCACAGATTTGTCCCCACTAATTTTGCTTGAGAAACCAAATATAGCACTTAGTAGAAGGATGCTTCATCCTGCAGAAACACACAGATATAGCTCCTATATTTACCGCCTCTTGCTCAGAGGGATGACTGAAAGCACTCGATCAGCACAAGGCACTCTCATTTTGTGTCTTCCTTTATCTGCTTTTGAGCAACATTGCTTACACAATATTAATTTGCTCCTCTTATAGAATCATAGAATCATTTAGGTTGGAAAAGACCTTTAAGATCATCTTATTTGAATGACCTCATACTATTTTTTCCTGCCTCCCTCAGTATACAAGGGGACGTGATCACAGAAAGAAATAAATTAATTATTCCTCCTCCTTATCACCATCCAGGGTTTGGCCCCAGCTGTACTCACTGACCACTGTTTGTGTTGTGTCTGCCCACAGAATTGCCAGTTTCCTTCTGGGCTTTTCTGGAGTGCTCCACGCCACAGCGTGTCTCTCACAGTTATTAATGTGTTTCCATAACATCCTTGGGAGGTGAAGGAATATTAACCCTATTTCACAGGTGAGGAATTCAGGCAGGGAGGGATTAGGGTTAAATGCCCGGTTTTGGATTCCTGACACTCCAGTACAGTTATTCCCCTATATCATATTCCACGTTTGAAGAACAAATCTGATGGGCGTCATTACCACCCACAAATGAAGTTCGATGCAGAGGCAGAATCCAGTTTCCTCTACAATGTACAAGAGAGGGCATTGGACAGAGCCTGGACATCAGGTCCCTCGCTGCTCATCCTGATTCTTCCCCCAAAATAGCCAATTCCAGTTCAAGGGGAGCCTCTTGACACATGGGCCAACAAGGGCCAAATAGAGACTAAGGAGACAGAATTATTTCAGATATTTTCTGGGTACTCACTTTGCACTGTAAGTGGTCTTAGGCCACCTAGTTTTTGATTCTGATGAACAGTCATGTGAAGCCAAGAAGACATTCATGCAATGGAAGTAAGAGGCTGTGCAATCTGTTTTAATGGATTAATAAGGTATTATATTTTCACATTAATGACATAATAAAAATAATTAACAATCATTTTAAGTTTCATTGGAAAACAAACATCTCTGAATAGCTTGCTCATTTTCCCATTCAGAGTGACTTTTGATTACTAAATGCAAACATGGGATTTACTACTTTTCAAGACCTGATAATGGAAGACTTTTTCAGTGAAAACACCACTGAAATTATAAAAGCAAATTAGCTTTGAACTCGCATCACAAGCCAAGATACCACGTCAGCCATGTCAGGTAGCACAATACGTACACCACAATAAAACCGACACGCTTCGGCAGACAGAAATGGGGTTTTGTATTGCGGAGCTTGTTAACAGAAGTCAGCGTTACCTCACCTTCACCAGCACAGTCAAGAGCCAACTGTGGAGGAAGCATGGGATATGAGAAGAATCAAAACAGAGGACAACAAGACACTGGGTGGAAGGTAGTGATCAATAAGACTGCGAATTATCCTGTTTTTAATACAGCTTATCTATTGTCTTCCTTTGAAATGAGATTTTTTAAAACTTTTACACGAGTCATCCCACTACTTTTGCACAGGGGCCTCATATAATTTGGTTTGTTGGTGGATATTTCAAACACAAGGTAACACATCATTGGGTGAGAAAATAGGTAGCTTATAGAGAAATAAAACATCAGTGTGCGAGTATGATTTCCATCAGCACAAGTGTGTGGATGGGCCACACTGAAAGACATCTCACAGAAAACCATCATCTGAGGACAGCTGCACCTCTGCTTCCCAAAAACATGGGGAGCATTTTGAAGCATGAGCAACCCCAAAGGACCAGCCAGCTATGAGATGTATGAAGGACATCGTGGGAGGTGGGACAAGGCTCTGGAGCTGTGGTCCACTGTGAGAGTCTCCCACGCAGGGCTGAGACTTGGTGGTGAGGTTCCAGCACAATGAGGGAAACCCCAGTCTAGGGTGGCAGACAATTCCCCCTCCGTAAGTGCTGGGGACTTGACGCCCTTGGTTGCACACAAATATTTTAAAGGGATCAAAACATAACTGTTACCTCCCTCATTCCCTAGTACATCCTTGTATTTTGGCTGTATCTCAGCCTTTGGGGAATGCCTGCTGAAATTAATGCCCATGCATTTTGTAAGGAGCAGGTAAAGGAGCTTCTACCTATGGGAGGAACCGCATCGCTGCTGAGGCTGCTGACACGTTCTGACTGCAGGCGCTTGCTTATTTGCTCTGCTGCCAAGAATATCAATTGGATACTACACTCGCTATTGATCCAAAGGAAGATTTTTGTTGTTGTTGTTGTAAAAAATGTGAATGCATTATGCTATGTCATGTAACGCTATAAAGCAAAATAAAAGGTACAGGAGGGAAAGGAGCAGAACAGAACGACAGCAGCATTAGTGCTGCAGATTTTCCAGCCTACAATGGCACATTTTGGCAGGCAGACAAAAACCATGACATATCTATGGGTGTCTGAGTCTGGAGATGATTCAGCTCCTCTCTGCCGCGCCTTGATGGGATTGTCTGCAATGACTAGCACAGCTCCGTTAGCCTGGCTGATATCACTATTTGCAACATCTTAATTGAGAAATAAGCATACCTGGAGCTGCACGGGTTGTTCAAGGAAGAATCCGGAGGATGAGTTTCACTGTCTTCCCAACCCCTTATCCAGCTCGAGCTGCTGTACACAGGTCAATGAGCTGTAAGGTGCTGAGTGGGCTCTGTGAGCCCCTGGCTCTCCTCATCTCTTCTCTACCTCTCAGGGGAAAATCTTCTTCCCTGGGTGCACAGTGGCCCATGACTACTGGGGGAGAGACCTCACACACACATGATGCAGATGAGGCACCCACAAAACAGCGAAAGGGCGTGTCTGTGTGGGAAAGGGCTTCGGAGGCTGAGCTCCTGCTCTCCCTGCCGGCTCGCACTCTCTCCCAAGGTTGGGCGATGCCTCTCTGATCAGCCTTTAGTGTGTTTTGCACTGACTGGTGCCTCGTGCTGAGATGGAGGTTAGGAAAAGCCAAGTTTCTGCACGTCTTGTAAGGCTGTTCCGGGCCAGTCATGATCAGCTTCTCACAGTTTTTGGTTGTATTACTCTGACACAGCACAACCTGGCTGCTCATGTCAATTTAGCAGAACTGCCTAAGTTTTAAGAGCTCTGATTTTCATGTATCTCTTTTCAAGCCCAAAGTTGTAGCTTTGTGCCGAGAGATCTAGCTTCTCTTTCCTTGGAAACAGCAGAAGAAACAGTGATTCCCATGGCACGTTGTATCTGTGATAGTCACCAAATGGGAAGGCTTCCCAGCTGGATGCTCACTCGCATGCAGAGGATGGAACCCTTAACTGTGGACCTGTGTGCTCTTGCACTCTCCGTGGTCGTAGGCAGCCTGTAGCACTGTATTCTGTCTACACGCTTGGCAATATGTCCTGGCGAAAGGTTCTTAGTCTGCTACCCAGCTGAAAAGGGAGTTAGTTCAGGATTGAGTGGTCCCAGGAGGAACAAATAGTTTATTCTATCTTTTCTTCAGACTTCCCACATGGTGGATATTTTGTGTTATGGAGTCCTTGCAGGACATAATAATTACAGAAGCAAATCACCTTTTGACATGGTAAGAAATAGCGAGTGGGTAAAAGACAATATAGTTCATATTCCTGCCTTCATTTCCTTGTGGTGCTCTAAATCTTCCTTCTCCTTAAAGGAGGGCCTTCTGAGTCTGGGATGCCCCACAGGAATTCCTGGGCTTCCCTGTGAAACATGGAGCCTTTCCTTCTCTCTCACATAAAACCAGCTTCCGTTTTTCCTTAGCTGTCACACAGTTCCCCCCCCAAACCCATTTTTTTCCTCTGAACCTGTGAACCTTCCATCCATTTTTCACAGAAATGCAAACAATCATGAGGACATCTGGCTATATTTGTAATATGTGCATGGATAAACTAGAGGCAACGGTGTAATAATTACCCACTGAATGGAAAATAAGTCTAAACGCTCGCCAGCTTACATCTAGCATAAGTATCAATCAGTCTGCTTCAGTGGATCTGCTCCACGTACCCCACTGTGGATGCGAGCCAAAATCTGAAACAGCAACAAACAGCCCATTATCAATCCATTAGTCCTCACTGACTGAACTGTACACATAAAATCTTGTTTTACACGCGTACTCCTGCCATTCCCCAGCAGAGATAATGAGATTACATGTGCCGTAGCACTCAGCCCAGAAACTTGTACACTTCTAATGATTTCCTTCTCTCTGCCCACAGACACAAATAAAATACCTGCTTTTTCTTTTCCTTCATAAGAGGTAGCCAGCACCCCAGAAGCTCTCGTGAAAATGCCGGCACCCACTGCAGCACCCAGCGAACACATGTGTGATGCTTCATTGCTAGTTTGTCTGTCACTTTGCATCGCACGGGAGACAGAATAGCACAGGAGTGGCTCCCACGGCGGCGTTACGTGTTGCTGAGAAGTTGAAAAGTGGAGCACCCCCCCCACCTCCGCAGGAAAGCTGTTTCAGAATAAAAAAGAAGCTTGCCTGCCTGCCTGCTGTCCTTCCTTCCTTCCTTCCTTCCTTCCTTCCTTCCTTCCTTCCTTCCTTCCTTCTTCCTTCCTTCCTTCCTTCCTCCCTCCCTCCCTCCCTCCCTTCCTTCCATCCTTAATGTTGTTCCTTCCTTCCTTCCTTCCTTCCTTCCTTCCTTCTTCCTTCCTTCCTTCCTTATTCCGTTATTCCTTCTTTCCTTCCTTCACTTTCCTCCTTCCCTTCCTCCCTCCCTGCCCTCCCTCCCTTCCTTCCATCCTTGATGTTTTCCTTCCTTCCTTCCTTCCTTCCTCCTTCCTTGCTTCCTCTCCTTTCAAACCTGTGGGTATTCTGTAAGCAGATAATTAGGTGCTCATTCTTTCTCTTAAAGCAGACTATTTCCCAGAAAGAAGACTGACTGTTCAGGGAGTTTTGACGGAGTATAAAAAAGACAATTGGATCGCTTTTTTTTCCTTTTAATTTGGTTAATGCTTTTACCTTTGCCGCATACAGTGTTCCTGTCTTTGAGCCAGATTTTTTATGCAGATATTTACAACTGACCAAATGACCACATACTGCAATTCTTTCTATGCTTGTTTAAAAGCATATCCACCACAATTGTCCTAGAATGAGCAGTGTACCCAGCTATTCGTGTTACCAAAGAGCGTCTCAAAACCCGAACTGCTTGAGACAAAGGGCTCAGCCTGGCGGACACGGAGGTGTTGTGTCTGCAGTTACCATCTACGCCTGACCCATGGTACCAGTGTGCATGTTCTTAGCCCGCAGAAAATGTGAAATGCCCAGTGCAGTTTGACTCCCTGAGCCAGCGGACAGCCGCTGCTGGACCTTGCTAACATCACCGTGCACCTGAAGGAAACGATGTTTCCCCACTTGGAAAAACACTTCTTTCAGAAAAGGCTTTTTGGGAGGGGCTTTTATTTCCCACACTAACATTCTCTCCTGCCAAACGGTGGATCCACTGGTGGTTCACCCAGAAAACCCCACGCTGAACCGATCCCTTGGGGTCACATCGATGGGACAGTGCCATGTGGGTAAGATTTTCCTGCGTGTTGCACAGTGCTTCTGCAATGCTACAGTCCCCAGTGTTTCATTTCAGGGTGTCCAAGTGGAATGCAAATGGTGCATATGCCTTGTGCTGGTTCTCTGATTTGGAATAACGGTTGCCTTTTGTGAAAAAAGGAAAAAGGCGACTTTGTAAAAGCCACTGAGCTAAAATTCTGCTCTGAGAAGTTGCTGTGCAAATGGCATCCTTTGTTTTAGTGGTGGAAGCCCTGCTATAAATAAAAGAAGAATCTAGCTGCTCAGTTTTACTTTTGATGTTGCATTGGTCTACATTTTGCTGAAGAGCTGGAAAGGTAAAAATATGTACAAAGGGATGGACAATTTATGCCCTAGATTATAAGCAGAATAGCTCATTGATCTTGTCTGGTAGTTTTGCTTAAAATTCAGTGGTACAATATGTCTTAGAGCCTGAAGAGATGAGTGAGGATCTGTATAGCTTGTGTGAGCTGAGGAGGAAAAGGAAAAAAAAATCTCCCATTACTGTATAGAGTGGTTGTCTTTTCAATTATGGATGAAAAGATGAGTATGACCCTGAGGGGCTGGATTCAGACAGAATACAAGGGGGGAAGAGCCCTAAAAACAAGCAAAATCTTTACTAAGAGATGATTAAAAGGGAACATAAATGTCTGAAGTTTTGAAGAAGGAAGCGCCATGGAGGGGGAAAAAATGATTATGGTGGAACATGGAGTAATGGTATTAAATTAACAAAGGAAAAGGTCTGTTGAATATCAATAAAATCCTTTCTGTTTTCCTGTGGCATCATCTCCCAAGGAATTTGCAAGAGCCCCATCATTTGAGGTCCTGGCAAATGACCTTGTGACAAACCACAAGAAAGTGTGGTTTAAGGCACATTACTGTGATGTTCAGGGATGGAATTACTGACCTAGTGGCTCATTTCTCTCCCCCCCTTCTCTGGGAATCTACAACATTAATGAAAATAAAGCAAAAGACAACTGCGGTGGTGGAGGATAGCTCCTGTTCATACTCGAGTGGCAGTGCTACAGCAGCAGAAAGAAGCACAAAGGCATGTCCAAACAGATCGAAAGGACTGACGATGGCTGCTAGCGCTTGGGGGAGGGAGATACACAGAATAACTAAATTGAATGAGAAGTGAGAACAGGATGGGCTTGCCAAAGGCAGCTAGTGCCCACGGACAGGCACGACCAGAGCTACATAAAGGCATTTGTGCCCTTGCAAGATTTCTTCTGCAAGGGACTGTTTTCAGTCACTCTGTATTTCTGACATAAGGAGATGCACTCCCAGTAATTAACAAAACAAGCAGTTCTTGCACAATATGCTCAGTTTTCCCTGAGACTAGTCTGATTGAAGGTCTCATTCCCTTCAATGGGATGGAAATCTGAAGGTCCCATTTTTGGTCTAGCACCAGGCAGGGTAGGAGGTGCCTCTTGCACCTTCCAGGCCACTTGTTCCGCATCTCCCATGTCCTGGCGGGAGCAGCTGAAACACAGAAGTGACTGGTGCTGCTGTGCAATCCAGCTGCTTGGAAAAGCCAACTGGAAAAGTGAAGGGGAAAAAGGGATCTGGAAAAATGGATCGGTGTAGGAAAAGGCATGGAACTGTATCTTGGAAGTGAAAGGATGGAGTTCAACTGTGGTAAGAATGAGAAGAGTTTATAGCAGCTTCCTTATAACATGCCCCATCCCTGGAAACATTCAAGGTCAGGCGGGATGGGGCTCTGGGCAACCTGGTCTAGTTGAAGATGTCCCTGCTCATTGCAGGGGGGTTGGACTAGATGACCTTTAAAAGGTCCCTTCCAACCCAAACTATTCTATGATTCCTTTGAAACGTTGTAGGAAGGTACATGTGTGCTTGGTAATAGTGATAACGTCTATTTTGGATCTGTATCTTAATTACCCATTAAGGATCTCAAACTTCTTTTGAAGCATTTGTTGGCTAAGCCCCACAGCGTCCTGGTGCGATAGAGGAGTCTCACCTTTTCCAGGTGCTGGGAATACCCAAGACAAAAGGGGCTGTATCGTTCAAGTGGGGCCACGCAGAGCATCAACTGGAATTGCAAATGCCGCTTCTGAGCTTCCAGGCTGTTGCTCAAAGTCCGTATCTGGTCTTACATCCCTGTTTACGAATGAGCTCTATGATTATGCATGCATTTAAACTCCTTTAACCACCTGCTTAAAGTCAAGCATGGGCTCGGAAGGGTTTCTTGAACGGAGTATCTAACTACAAAATGGGATAAGATAGCCCACCAAGTTAGCTCAATAATTATTTTAAAGGGAAAAAAATCCTTTTGAAGTGGAGTCCCTCAGCACTAAATTAGAAAGACCTGGGAGCTGGTTGAGTTTTGAAAGGAAGCACTGATAGGAATCTGACTGTTTTGTTTTGCTGAAAATTCAGCTGAATCCTTTGTCGCTGCACAAAATCACTTGTCTGCAAGAACGGGGGTCAGCAAAGGCACTAAGGGAAAATGTAACTGAACAACAGAGCTTCTCTGCTTTCCTGGGAAGAACTTTAAATATAAACATAAATTTTGTCGTAGAAGTGTGACCGATAGCTGAAGAATAAATCCGCTCACAAAAGCAAGATGACATACATTGTTTTAAAAGTAATAAATAAAAAATAGTCATAAGGCAAATTGCCTCTCATCAGGACAGCAGAGAAAACTAATTTAATTTCTGTAATATAAGACAACAATGATTATTAAATCTCATGAAAATAAATTCAACCACCTTAAGAGCAGGCTATAAACGCTAAGTATATCGTGTCGAAAATTAACATATGAACTTCAAATCTGTGCACCAATTCAAAATCTGATTTAACAAACTGCTGTTATTAAAGTCAATTGGAGAGCATTCCATTATAAAAACAAATGAAATTTTAACTCTACATAAAATAAATAATTTTTTCAAAGCCTAAGCAGAATGCATTAACTTAACACACAGTGATCTAAATTATGTATTAAACTCAATTATTTTTATTACTACTTTTCAATTAAGGTGACATGATTAACTCCATTCTTATTAGAGTCTCGGTTCTGATCCTACCTGCTTCTTAACTTTGGTATCTTCTTGGGGAGAAATTGTTCGCAGAGCTATTGTAATCAAGTCTGTCCTCTGGATTTCTAACAAGAGATAGCACAAAGGTCTGTTGCGAAGAACAAAACAACACTGTGATTTAGCAGGCATATTAGACAAGTGGTGCGTTCCATCACCTTTGGCAGCATTTTGGATGGAAGAGTATGAGTATTTAGGTTCAAGAACTCAGTTGTTCATTTCTTACCCAGGTTAATCCTATGGCTATATTTTTGAAGTTACCGCTTTGTTTTTACACTTTTTCTTCCTTAATATTCACCAAAGATCTGACCCAGTTTGAAATGCAGAAGCTACTTCTAACATGACGTAGACTGAATCGGGCTCACTCGCCCCAGTAAAGGAGTTATTGACATTAGCATCTGCAGTCATTGGACTAATTCACTGAGTTAATGCAGCTAGTTATTTCAAAAATATTATTTGCTTAGAACACCATCTTTGTGCATATAGAAACCAAAATTAATGGCTCTGATTTTGGAATCATTTATTTGTGTGGGGTTTTCATCTTGAAGTGTTCATCATTCTCCACATATTCCTTTTTCAAGTGTAATTTCTCGCAGCCAGAAGTTATGTCTTCAGCGGTTATAATTTTTCTAATGCTAGTAAGATGTGAAAGTTCCTCGGGAACATGTTTTTAGTCCTAGAGAGCCGTGAAAGGAGACTTCACTAGCACAGCGCATCTCAAGGGTTTTTGCTATAATTGAAAACTAGGCTTAGAAAATTTTTGAAAGATGTGGTCTGCACACCCTGGAAAACAAATACAAAAGTTAGAGATGTTAGTAAGCTCTCTTCTCATTTTCACCGGGGAACCTTCCCAGATTCCTAGAAAAGGGCTTTGAACCTTTGCTTGAATGAGGACTACCGGATTTGACTCTCCATCTCCTTCGTGCACAGAGCTCCGGTTTCTAAGTGAAGAACAGGAGCACCGACACAAAGCGCGAGCCTCCACAGGCGGCGTGCTGTGTTCAGCCTCCATGCTCATCTCCCTGGAAGAACCCACGTGATATTGTCTGTGCCTCAGCAAAAGCTTTTTGTTTACTCATTTGATGAATTTCTTCGAGTTTAAAGAAAGAAATTAATTTTGCTTATTCCTCTATTGATCATTAGAAAAGCTTTTAATGAACACAGTAAAACCCAACTAATTATCACAATGGCATTTAACTCTAAATAAAATTGACAGGAAGCAAGAATACGATACATATAATTTGCACAGTTTATAAAACACATCTATCACTTTTTTTCCTCTTAAAGTAACCTGATCATATTATTCTATGATAATTTAGCTAATATGTTTTTCTGTGCGTTTAATATTTAAGTGGCTTTTACTGATATTAAAGTCATAATGCATTTTATGGAAATTACCTTCCATTCTAATTACTTTCTTGGTGAGAATGGTAAATAGAATTATCCCGTTATGCTTGTTGTAGATGAAAGCAAGACATATTAAGGACAAGAGACTGCTAACAGAAAAAAAAATCCAATATTCACATGTTTTTTTTCAAATGAGTCCATTTTGCCATCAATTCAGAGATGTGCAATTCCCAGAACCACTAGCAAGGAACCAGGCGTGTCTATGAACAAGAGAAAGGGCTCTGAACGGTAAGTTGGATGCTTTTAACGTCAGTAGTTCCCTTTTTTCTATGGTCTGTCTTTCCAAACCTAGGCTGAGGAGAGTTGGGAGTAAGACAATGTGTCTACCTCAAGAAAGCAAGAAACACAAACAACTATGTCCTTGAGCTCAAGCTGCCCCATGCTTTTAGTAAATTAAGCCACTGTTAGAAAGCTATACATTTCTCTATAAAAACGGTGAGGTCAAGGCCTGTGTAAAAGTTAACCCCCTTGCCTTGTCCTTTTTTTCCCAGCTCTTGATATGAAATATAATTACTGACTGGAAAAATAGAGGAATTAATTGCTGAGAAATCAAATTTTCATGCCAACTCTGCTCTCAGTTACTCCACTGAAGTCCAAGTAAGGTCACGGATAAGACTGGATTGGGGTATCTGAAAACAAGCTAGACGATAGGAAAATTTTTTTATAAGCCTTTATAAAGATGAAGGTGTACACACAGGTCTGAACAGGGCCACTTTGGGTAAGTCATCTTTTGGAAGACACAAGACGGAGTCTGGCTCCAGAGAAATCATGCTTCACTGGCCATGTGTGTCTGGACATCTCTGAAAATCAAAGTGCACCGTGGCTCGCTCTAGTTTGTATGACTTTGTAACATCTGAAGAGCTGCTCCTAGAGCAGCAAAATGGAAAGTGACACAAGCAGAGTATGAAGCAAAATTAGGCAGAAAGGAAGAAATACGTGAATATTAGCACCAACAAATGAGATTTCAAGTGCTGGTGTTTTTTCTGCAAGGTTTCACAAATTTCTCTGGCTTTGCATTTTACTTGACAGCATATGTATTTTTCCCGAGGACTTTCTTTTGCACTGGTACGGGATTTCCTTGCATCCACCAAGATCTATGCACATGAGGCAACAGTTGTGCCATAGGTGATGTATTTTATGGGCCAACTGGCCATGGAACTGTACAAAACTATTAGCTCAAAGCGCCTTTTAGCCAGATATAGACACAGGTCTCTTAACATGACTTTTCTGCTCGACTTAAGCAATGCTTTCCTTGTAGAGACAGCTTCAAAGCAAAACCCTTGAGAGTGGATGGAGATTTGAACTTCATTAATCAGTGAGCTGCCTAGGGCACACAGAGATGACTTGGTCATCTTTAGTCTGATGGTCATGTCATGGAGGAAGGTCCTCCTGGAAATGTCCGTGCCATAAATATTCATCTGGGTGGGGACACAGACATTTCTTGCCTGGTGAGTGAGAAGCAGCAAGAGGAAAGGGGGTGTCCCCTGTGGAAGGACATCTCTGAGGCTTTCCTTCAGTCCAAAGAGACAATCGCTTTGCTTCTCCACTTGCTCTTAACATCAAGGTTCAGTATTTTCTGTTAGTGTCTCCGAATTAACCTGCAAGACAAATATTATAAGATATTTTTTGATCACATTTATTTTATATTCAGTCTTCCTGTTCTAGTAGCTTTGCAGTATCAGTCATTAAAAGAAAGTGGATGGAATATGTAGAGTGAAGCCGTAACTCACACTTAAAATGCAAATTTAGTTTAATTGAAACATTCTGTCTATATTAAGTAAATTTTTCTATTTAGAGGAGAGATCCTAGAAAGTTCTGTGCATAATGCCTATTTCACAATCTTCTAAGCTTTCTTTCTGCTTCAAATGATTTTTTATTTTTTTAAAATTTACTTTTCAACTCTCTTCCTTTTATTTTTGAACAGCAAGCAAAACAGTTCTTTACTCCCTTGTCATCACTGAAAACTCCACTGTAGACCCTAACATGGTAGTCCAAGCTACAAACCTATTATTCCTTTTTAGCCAAAACATCTTCCGCAACATCTACCATAGTTGTACAAACAATAATTACAATAATATTTACTGTTGTACTATGGATCAGGTTATCTGTGTAGAATATTTAGAAAGGTCAGTGTCTCATATATAACGTAAAGGCAAAAATAAAGCCACAAAGAATGTCATTAATATTTACTGCAAATGCACTATAACATTCTGAGTTTGCCATGCACATTTCTCCCTGTAATAGAACATGTTTCTAAAATGGATTAAATCCTGATTTGATTTTACTACTGTACGTATTACAAATGCAATTTAATTTAAGTGACAAAATAAAATGTAGCATATGACATCCTAATCTGATGTATAGCAGTTTCTCCAGCAATTCCCTATGAGAATATCTTTTTTTGTAAAAATGTCAGTGTTTGAGTTAGCTCAACAGGGCCTTATGTTCCAGCAGCACTGCACCTCTGCCCCTTGACTTAACCAAAACATTGCCTAAACTGAAGTAATCTCAGCAAGAGGGACAAAAGTGAGTTGAAGGAGGTTAATTTGTTTATAAGAGCACAAAAAGCACTCTTTCTCACTGTGCTCCACCTTATTTAAATAGACACAGAAGAAAAACTGCGTGCAGTGCTTTTGAAGGTCCACTGGAAGACTTGCCATTGACTTTTAAGACTCGGGATGAGCAGTGAGAGACGAACGTGATGTAGCTGTGTGTCAAAGCACAGTCTTGTTTTGGAGGTCACCCGGGTATCTCGCTGATGGAAAACAAATAAATGAGTAATAACATTAAGTGAATCATTGGGTTATGGGCATTACTCTCTCCAGAATCCTTCAGAGGCTTCAATGTGTTGACTTCAGCAAGGCAAAATCCTCTCAGGGCATCATGACCATTACGACCTCTTTTCTCTCAAATTATGTTAGTCCTGAATAACAATTATGGAAATTAACTTATTAGTGCAAATTGATACATGATGCTGGGCCAGCAGAATTGACTGTTCTGTATTATTTTATTTATTTATGCTGCAGCACCAGTTATAGCGCAATAAACAGAGACTGACTCTGTCATTAATGCAGAGGGATATTTAAGTTATGGATAGACCGAGGAATTAATCTGTGTGAGATTTACCTCAGAAACATCAAGGAATATTGTGGTGTTATCTGCAATTTGCTGACTTGCACCACACAAAGCCCCAAAATTAAGAAATCACATTTGTTCTTTGAGCTTTGAAATGAAATCTTACTTGTTTAAAATCATTTGCACCATCTTAAAAGACCAACATAATTTTTTCCTCTTGTATTTGTTCTCCTCTTCCCTCAATTCACCTGTTTTGCACCAGAATTTGAGATGGAGAAGGGTAAACAGGGGGCAAAAATGAGCACATAAAATCTCTGAGGGTGGAAGCTGAAACAAAACAAGTGCAGGCAGAGGCGTGGGGCTGCTGCCCCGAGCCTGCTGCTGGTGCTGGGGAGGTGCCAGGGGGCTTTGCCAGCATCTCACAAGGACCACGCGGAGACCTCCCCATTCTGCTCCAAGGCAGGAGGTCTCCCATCTGCCCAGCCACGGGGAAAACCCTCCCATCTCCAGGAGGGCAGCAGAGAGACCTCTGTGCCCAATCCCACTCCAGCAGACCTCCCGTGATGGAGGAACGCCCACGTGCACAACCAACCACGCCACATGAGCATAACCCAAAAACCCAGCAGGAGCACCCAGGGACCCAAAAGCCGTGGTTAACTCGCTGCTGCTTCACCCTCTCCCAGAAAGGCCAGGAGGAAAGTCTGAAGGAGAATTAAGCTTTCGAGGTGGCCAGCTGCATTCAGATGCAAATTTTTGTCTGCAAGGCTTGAGATTAGCAGCACTGCCATGGGACCAAAATGACCCGTCCTGAGCCTTGAATAAGGCACCTCAAATCGGCTTTGCCACCACCCGTGTCATGCTTGCACGGGAGCCCTTCTAATCTGGCCTGTATCGCTCCAATTAATTTGGGGGCAGCCCCTGAGGCTTAAGTATGTTTACAGCAAATGTCTGACAAACCACCACACATAATGAGGAGAAAAATAAAATTCAAAGTATGTTTATATGGGAGGAACGGAAGCTAATTTTCTCAGGAAAAAATAAAGTATATTCTTTCAGCTTCCTTCACGTTACTGCATGGAAGTACAATAGCAGCAGCTGCAAAGCAAATTTTAATGATATGCCTGAATGTCACAGTTAAATCTCTGACAAGTTTTTACAATGGCAGCATTTTGATCTTTTTTCTTTTTTTTTTTTGACCCTAGAGATTACAATCAAAAGCTTTCCTTTCTTTTTTTTTCACTTTTCACATTAAAAAACCTTCAAACCTTAAAATTAAATCTTATCTGCAAATTAGCAAAGCTTGTGTTTCAAAATGAAAAAGGGACCTAATAAATACTTACACTGTGCAAGTAAAAAATTATCTTTAAGTTAAAAAAGAATGAATTATCTTTTATTTCCTTGTATTTGCATATGTCATGGAGGGTTTTGGGGAAAGACTGATTGTTTGCAATTTTGCCTGGCTGTCTAACGATACCTGGCTGCACACAACCTCCAGTGGCCATTTCAGCCATCGGTAAGAATTCAGGTGCAAAGATATTCTGTGAATGCTCATTTTCCTCTGGCCACCTGAAAGCTACTTGGGAGGAAGCGAGGGATTTCCAAGCAGGACTGGCTGTATCAACTTCCCAAGCAACATGTGCAGCTGGAGCAGTGAAAAAGATGGCTTTACAGCAGAGACCTGGACCCTGTGTGCATGCATCAGTGTTAAATCGGAAGTCTCCAGAGCAAAACCAAAGTACAGAAAAGCCCAGCTCTGCTGGTTAGAGCTGTAACAGATTCTCTGCTGGTTAGAGCTGTGACAGATTCACAGCCTCAGAGCACAAGGCAAAGAGACAGAGACGCAACGACCGCTGGCTGCGAAGCTACACGGTGGTTTAAAAGATGGGGTGTTTTGCATAACGCAGACATTAAAATGCTCAGAGGTTTGGAAAAGTTCCTGGAAAACACTGAGCTGCTGCTCAGTGCTGTGTCTGGGCACCGAGCACCCCCAGGTGCCCTGTCTTCCACTCAGCACACGGACACGGGACCCCACTGCGCCCCAAGGCCATGCCCGTCCCTGGTGCAGCTGAGGAAGCAGGGGCCACAGAAAGGAGAGTGTAGGGAGCAGACTCTAACGCTGTCAGCAGCAGCTCGGTAAACAGCCCCCTTAAAACAGATTCCCTGCTTACAATCTGCTTGTATAAATAACCAGCACATGGCAACTCTTCACTTTTTTTCACGTCTATTTCTTTGTCCTAAGCTCACGGGAGAGTTAGCTTAAAAATTCACCCATTAGCCCCAGAGAGACATTTAAGGTTGATTTCTCATCCCCTCACAGTCCTTCTCAGGGATGTGTGGACATGAGGGAAAGACAGGAGCAGAAACCTGCAGCTCATCTCGCAGACACCCACATCTGACCAAGGCAGGAAAGCAACTGGCGATTTCGGCTCGCTCGCCGGGCTGCAGGCTGGCAAGCAAGCCTGGTCCTCCCAGCGTGCCGCGGGAGGGAGCAGAGCTCCCGAAAAGAGCCTGTCAGCATCACTAACGCAGGAGCTGAGTAGCTGCCTGAAACCAAGCAAAATCCCCACGCTTGGAGAAGAAGGAGGCAGAGAAACAACCCCACTTCCAGCCTCCAGGTCTCCTGGTACCTGCTGGGTGCTCCTGGGCTGGGCTGCCCCCAGGCTTCCCTGTCCCAAAACCAAGGGTGGGGACAAGTGCCTATAGCATATAGCAATCCCTCCTGCTTGCTTGAGAGGGGCAAGGGCAGGACAGGGAGAAACAGAAAGCATTTCATACTGTTTGATAGTTGCACAAAGCGGTGTAGGGCTCTGAGCCTTCACACCCGAGCAGGGAGATGCAGAAGGGATAGGAGCTCCAGGTGTTGCTATTGTGCAGCTCTCGGTTTGGTCGGTTTTGTCAAGGCAAAGGAAAAAAGGATAATGAAGTCTATAGCTCTTCGTGGGCGCTTAAACCCAAAGCTAGCTGGCAGCAGCTTGAATGAGGACAACATCTGAACCTTTTCTTTCTGAATTCTTTCTTTTTCTTCTGAAATGGTAGCTTTCTGAATAATTTTAAGCTGTCAGAAAAAAAAAAATGCCATGGTTCTTCTTCCTTTGTCAATCCTGATAAATAGATGTGAGTCTGCTGACAAGGAATTCCAGTGAGCTTAGATATCTGTTAAACTTGCACTTCTCTTCTTCTAATGTCTCAGAGATTTCTGGTCCCTCTCTGATCGTGGCTGGAACTCAGCCAAGTCCCACTAAGAAAAATAGCAACATAAAGTGGAAAGTTTGCCAGGAATTCCTTGTTGAGGCCTTAAGTACAAGACTGTTACTGTCTTTTCTTCTTCAAAGAGATTTCTTGCAGTTTCATAAAACTTTCAACCTCATCCACTGAAGTATGCCTTCCAAAATCCCTTGTTACTGTTTAAATTCCATGCCATTAGTTTAGAGTTAGTTCAGAGTCTTACACGGAGATCTATTGCTCTGTGTCCTTCCTTCCTGTGCCGAGCCTGAGGTCTGTCTATTTTAACTTTAGCAGTACCACTGCGATTCACCAAAACCTGCGGGAGAAGCAGTGAATGTGGGAGTACAGTCTAGGTTAAATTTTCAGTCTTCTCATATCATGCAAGTGTTTACACAAGTATTCAGTTCCTCCAGGACTTCATTCCAGGGCCATATAATACCAACAGTGTTACCTTTCCCATCTCTTTCTCTATAACTCTGAATTTTTTAGGATGTGGACGGGGCACTAGCATGTGCTTCTGTAGAGCTGGCAAAAAGTTGGTCTCATTTACTTGGGCTTCTAATCACTGCCTGTGTATCACCCTTGCAGGAGCAACAAAGCAAAGCCTAGCTCCTCCTAGGACAGCAAATATGGATTAATCTGTGAGGCAGAGATGATCAGACGCTTTCCCGTTAGTGCTGACACCATATAACCCGTATGCCTGGATCACAGAGTGGAGTGATGTGGCTGCAGGGCAGCCCTTGCCGTATGGGGGTAGGGGCTGCCCTCCTGAGACAAGGGAAAAGAGTCGGGAAGTTGGAAAATGAGAGTTCTGACCCAAGGACCTAACTCCAGTTAATGGATTTAGTACTAAATGTAAATTATTGCTAATATAAGAAAGTGGAAGACAATTTTAGCTATTAATGAGAACAAGTATGAAGTAATTATTTCTTGTCAGTCTTAATGAGAGAGAGCAAAGAATGTGCCAATGGATTACCACTTTATGCCCCCCGCCTTCACTGGGATGAAGCTCCATGTTGGAGCACAAAAGATAATACAGGACAAGATGGAAAAATAACCTAAAAATCACTGCTTTGAGGACATCTGTAAAAGCCAA
This sequence comes from Phoenicopterus ruber ruber, assembly GCA_009819775.1. Classification (NCBI taxonomy): domain Eukaryota; kingdom Metazoa; phylum Chordata; class Aves; order Phoenicopteriformes; family Phoenicopteridae; genus Phoenicopterus; species Phoenicopterus ruber. The sequence goes on from CM020219.1 coordinate 11,180,656, forward strand.
GTGTTTAATAAATTTAGGTTATGCAAATGTTTGGTATAGGCTTTGTTTATGCATTTTTAACACATTCAACATGATCTTGATTAGAGTAGGAACAATGAAATTATAGCAAGTAATTTGTTGATAATAAGCTCTGTTTAGGTTTTGTAATTAAAAAAGTGATTAAGAAAGGCTAAGTCATTAATGCTTGAACTGCTGCTGCTGGGATATGCACAGTAACACACAATTTATAAACTTTTGGCAGGGGGATTTAGTTACTGGTTCTTTTTCAAGAAACTTCTTTCTTTATGGTATTTATAGAATGTGAGAAATAATAGGTCAATATTATGAGCAGAGAAGAGCAATCGTTCTCATAAATTCCAGTGGAATTATAAAACTAGACCTGTTACATAGAGGATACAACTGCTGAATCTTGCAGCTCAGCTACTTCGTCTTTTCCCAGGTTCTTTATCCCAAGGGTAGATGGTCAGGTTTGGCAGGTAGCTAGGTAAGATATGGAGAAGCCACAGCCCTTCCTAGCCAAGCCAAATGCTCAAGCTCCTGTCTTCAGTCTCAGAAAATGGAGAGTTTTTCCCAAGTTTTTGGTTTGTGTATGCACTTTCCAGTTCTGAGCAAATGCAGAACCACCAGAAGCAAATGGAGCAGGTCTGCTGATACAAATGAAAGCAGAAAATACAGGACATCCTTTCATCCCATGTCACAGGAAGGCACAGCCTGGTATCTCAACACCCCAGACACAACAGAGTGTTTGAGATAATATTTAATATTGCATCCAGTGCCTGATCTCAGCTAGGTCTCCAAACCTGTTGAATGTTTCGCATTGTTAATTTGGATGTGCGTACCAGCCTGGGCTGTGAGTCTGCAAGAGGGAAAGGATGCATCCCCTTCTCTGTCTGTGGGATGGCAGCCAGCATCCTCAATCAGCTGTAGCCATTTCAAGGCAGAAATACTGATACAAGAAATTATTTGCACACAGAAGACCACCACTCTTTGAATTTCATGTCATTTATAACTTGCAGAAAACTCTTTGAAAATTAATTTTTAAATTTTGTCACGAGTGTCACAAGGTTCACTTTTTCTATTGTTTCACCTTTTATTGCAATGCATTAAATAAGGGGAAAAGTCTCTACTACTTTTATAAAGAGTAAACAGCCAAGGTAAAACAGCCATCTCTCTATATATAGATATATAAGTAGATACAGATATTAGATATATTATAGATACTTCTATCATGCAAACATATCTCTCTGAGTACATTATCAATGAAAGCCAAACCACAATTTTTAAGAGAGCAAGGATTTTCAGATCTAGCCTAGGTAGAGATAGATATAGGCTCGGAAGTGAATTATGTTGGAACCGATGCTGCAGTTCTCCATAGCCACTTTCAGAGCAATTTGGTGCAGAATTTTTCATGAACTGGAGATAAAAATTATTCCCTGCTACAGTGAAATCGATTAAGATCTATCAAACTTCAGGCAAATCACTTTCTGCTTGGTAATGCCACCTAAGAACAGCCAGAGGCTTTAAAATTTATTATTACCCTTGCTGAGCAGCAGCATGGCTCCTAGATTAGTCTTGTAAAAATTATGAAAAGATGTCAATAGAGATCTTCTATTTTCCTGCACAAGGATACTATAGGAGATAATGAGAGAATACCAGGAATCAAAGCTTTTGCTTTAGAAAGATTTACAGCGGCTGCTTCATACCATAAGTCAACACTGAATAATTAAAAGACTTGTAATTAAAGGCTAATTTAGTATTGATTGTGTCCTAGAGCAAGGGGGCCAGTTCACTGTTCTCGCACCGTCCTATGCAAGCTTCATCAGCCAGACAGCGAGAGCGCAATTACCCTCCGTAGCCGCCAGCAACGGGGCGGCATCTCCTCCGATCCATTCCTGTGCGCTCCACAGGGGCGTTAACAGAGGGACGGAGCAGCCTGTGGGGGAAAAGTGATTATTTCACGAGGTCTTCAGTATCACACATCCTCTCAGACCACTCTGTGCTCCAGAAGTGAACGTCAAGTCTATCTAACTCGGGAAAGTGAGGGCATGGGATACCTCTTCAGTCCAGTTTTCTTCTTGCTTCTGTGCTCCCTCTCTTCATGGTTCCTGTGATGGACCATTTTGGAGTGAGCACCTTTCTCAGGTGTCTCTGGTTGCTGCCTCCAGGGCTTTTCAGAAAAAAGTTCGGAACGACTGTCTGACTAGAGGAATAAATGAGAAAAGGAGGGCCGTGGGTACCTGCTCTCCCGTCTACAGACCCGTCTGCACCTGTGCAGCTGTGCCCATAATTTAGCCAGACTTTCTGGAAGTGGAAGACTTCAGTTTGCTAATGCGCACAGAGAACTTATTCATCATTGCACTGATGAACAGGAAAAGACTATGTGTTGCAATATGGCAAAGGCGGCTGTCGAAATTCAGGAAGACACATTTCTTTCTATGACACCTTGATGATCCTCCGATTAAATTTCACTGTCCCTTAAGTAGTATATTGTCACCAATCAATTGATTTTTTTTTTTCTTCCAGGATCTCATATGCCTCCTGTATGCATCATATATCATAGAAATTAGGTCATATTTAATATACTGAATCATAAACATTAGAGATGGAAAATCTCATTAAGTCATCAAATTCATTCCTTTGTCAGTGCAAAAAGGTTCCCATGTAGAATAGAATTTAATTTTTAACATGACATATGTTCGGCCCTCAAATGTTTCTTTTTAGTGGGTATTCCACAGAACCCATTTAGTCCTTGCTATCACTGATTTTTATGATAATCTGAATTTCCTTTTTGAAACTTCATCCACAACTTTTAATTATATCTCTGAATTGCTCTATCTCTAGAAAAGTAATATTTGCAGGAAATAATCGTACACCTTCCTTCCAGCATTGTTCAAAATATGAAAAGATGGGGCTAAACATAGAAACAATCCTGTAATATACATATGCCAAGATCTCCAAATATTCTCCATTTTGTTTTCTGGAAGTCATTTTTTTTTCTTCAGAGTTTCAGAAACTGAAATACTTACTTTTAATTCTGAAACCAACTTTTGCTTAATGGAATTGTTAATTACTTTTCACTACTTATTATCATGAAAAAAATCTAAGCCCACGTTTTCTTACAGATTCTTTCACTTTGTTTTTATAGCTAAGCTTTGGGACAAGAACAATTTTCAGTACAATCTATACTTTACTGTTTACTTATTTAGCCAAATATATGCTTTGGACTCTTTCAAAGATTACGAATGAATTCTTTTAGCTGTGTTATGGCCGGCCTGATGGTTTTGCATCAGATCAGAAAAGTGAATAACTCCAACAGCGGGAAACATTCCATTAGATATTGCTACTTTTGAGGGACAAAGAGACAGAAGTCTATCTGGGAGATCCTTTGTCATTTTGCTTCTCCCAGTGAGTACAAAACCCAAAGACAAACTTACTGCCAGAGTCTATTGGGGTGAGTGACTTGCTAGGATTTATTTACATTTTAATTATACTACATAAAAATGGAACAATACTGAGCATGCCTTAGTTTTTCTGTCTCTGAGGAACTCCTGGAGACAGAGACAGAAGACAGAGCCCTATCTGATAAGCCTATCTCCTACCTTCTGCCCTCAACGTAGGCTATTTTCTGATATCAGTGGGTACTCAGACAATGTAAAACAGCCAGTGGGACAACAACAACAGAAAACATAGATCACAGAATCACAGAATTGAGGCTTACAGTTGGAAGGGACCTCTGGAGGTCATCTGGTCCAACCACCCTGCTCAAGCAGGGTCACCTGGAGCAGGTTGCCCAGGACTGTGTTCAGGCTGCTTTTGAATAAGTCTAAGGTGGGAGAATCCACAACCTTTCTGGGCAACCTGTTCCACTGCTCACCCTCACAGTACAGACGTGTTTCCTGCTGTTCAGATGGCACCTCCTGTGTTTCAGCTTGTGCCCTTTGCCTCTGGTCCTGTCACTGGGCACCACTGAAAAGACCCTGGCTCCATCATCTTCTTTGTACCCTCCCTTCAAATATTTATATACATTGAGGAGATCCCCTTGAACCTTCTCTTCTCCAGGGTGAATAGTCCCAGCTCCCTCAGCCTTTCCTCATAGGAGAGATGCTCCAGACCCTTAATCAACTCTGGGGCCCTTCATTGGACTCTCTCCAGTATGTTCATGTCTCTCTTGTACTGAGGAACCTAGAACTGGACACAAGACTCCTGGAGTGGCCTCATCACCTTCCTTGATCTTCTGACAATGCGTTGCCTAAGGCAGCCCAGGATACCACTAGCTGCCTTTGTGGCAAAGGCACATTGCTGGTCCATGGTAACTTGTTGTCCACCAGGACCCACAGGGCCCTTTCTGCCAAGCTGTTTTCCAGCTGGATCGCCCCCAGCATATATAGGTGCACTGGGTTGTTCCTCCCCAGGTGCAGGACTTGCACTTCTCCTTGTTAAATTTCATGAGGTTCCTGCCAGCCCATTTCTCCAGCCTGTCGAGGTCCCTCTGGATGGCAGCACGACCCTCTGGCGTATCAGCCACTCCTCCCAGTTTTGTGTCATTTGCAAACTTAGTGAGGGTACACGGATGAATGTAGATAACTTTTTTGGGTTTTGCAGCGTATTTGGAGTATAAAGAATGTGTCCAGAGAGGACGGCCTATTTATGAATTTTGCTAATACAGACCACTTTCTCTTAAGGTTTCACACCACCTTATTAGAACTTTTGGCTGCCAGCCAAGGGGCAATTTCTGACCAGTTTCACTAATTTTCCCACTTGTAGCAATGTCACCATCCTGCCTGACCTTTCAAATCAATTCATCTTCAGATACATTATTGACTAATTTCCTGAAATTCAGGTGAAATGTGCCCATTTTTAACCTTGCTCCTTCCTTACACACTGAAATTACCTTATCCTCTGGTACTAACATTGCCATTAGTGAGCAATCAAAATTCTTCTCCAAAGGCTTTTCGATTTTATTTGCTCTTTCTATGCTGATTTCAGTGATGTATTTCCTCTAATTCTGGTGCTTTGTCAACTTTTTAATAGTATGAGAGCTTTAATTGCCTTATTATCTTCTCTACTGCAGTGAGGATTTTTTTCTTTAGCATTTCTATTCCCCTCAAGGAAAACATGGACTCTGGGATATTACAGGTCCTCCATTTCCTGGGATGAAGAAATCGCTTCGACCCTTAAGGATATCTACTTCATCTCTCAGCAACATTTAATCTATCATGGCCCCTCTTTATCTTCCTAATAAATTTGCTTCTCAGGCAGTAAAGGCTTCATCATCCGTGCTCTTCAGACACAACAGTGTTCTGTTGCTTGGTGTCCTTTTCTTTTGTGCAGCCAGGAGAGCTAAGACCTCAGGGCTAAAACGCCAGCGAGCGTTCTGGGTCAGGACTCTAGCCTAAGGAGGATGGCACGCAGCTTGGAGAAATGAACTCTGGCTGCTTGCTTTTCGTGGAAAGGCAGAGGAAAGAGGAAACCTGTCCAGCCCAGAGGATTTGACACTATAGCAAGCTGAAGTGCCTGTCAGCCTTTCCGTGGATGGATGGCACTGGGGATCAGGGCAAAAAGGTGCCTTGTTTCCCAAGCCCAGACTCTTTTGCAGAAAGCTTAGGTTCGGGTGCCTCATTACGTTGTCCTCCAAAGCACAGGCACAGAATGGGTTTGGGTGACAGGGAACAGTACAGCTACTTCGGTGCTGGCGCTCTGGATTACTGCCCTTGCTGTAGCCTGTATCGTTTTAGATGGCAAATGGCTCCCCGGGCTCTTCTCCTCATGTGCCCATTACTGGGATCAGTGGCAGAGCCCCAGCTGTCATTGTCCTGTTGCCTCCCAGCTGCATGCCCTGCCATGCCTGCGCTCTGGCTTTAGCAAAACGGAATGAGCTTAGAGTGTGACGGGTGATTACCTCCCAGACCAGACACTGTGAAGACACTGCAGACAGGGAACTGGAGGACTAACGTGAGAAATTCAGGATTAAAATCTTCTGCTATCTTGCAAATGGATGTTGTTTTATTCACCTGGCTTTCCCGTCATGTGCTCCAGATTATACACTTGCTCTGTGTCTCACCTGCAGACAGCTCTGCTGAACTGAGAATAAAGAGATGAATAACAGCACCGCCTGAATATAGCCATGAAAATCATACATGAAAGAAAAAACATATTCCTGCTCAGAGCTATATTAACTGGAACTTTTATGTTATTTATGTTTTGCCTCAGATACACGCATATACCAGCAGAAAAAAATCTAGTACTTATAGTAAATCTGCTGCACTCTGTTGTAAGCTTGGAAAAAAAGTGTTGATTGATTTGCTCGTCTGAGTTATTTAGAAAGAGCTGAAAGCTGGAGGGCTGTTAGTTTCTGCTAAAGTGAGTACTTTTCCCCCTGAATAAAAACATTTAATTTAAGGGCTCTCAGTGTTTGTGCACGTATTCGTGTTTCAAGCGCAGGAATTAAATGTCAGCGGAGCCAGACCTTCAGCGACGTTTGATGGCAATACCGAAGTCAGTACAGCCACATTGATTTATGCTACCTGAGGAACTGACCCAGAGTTGTTACTTTCCACTGGACGTCACATAAGAGCTATAAATGGATTTCTGAGTGCACAGAAAAGAAAATGCAGCATGGAGAATGACTTGAAACCAGAAGCTGTGTCTGAAAAGAATGCTTTGCTCTGTTGCAAATACACCAATCTTTATCAGACACTTCCAGTGGAAATGATGTTATCTGGGCATCTAATGCCCCCTGTTTTCCATTGGGAAGCTGAAAAAGATACTATCAATTCAAAGATCAGGCTTGTCTTTGAAAATTGTTCTCTTCCTGCTGTTACAAGCGATGTCTAAGATTGCAGGAGCAAGAAGAATTTCCATTTTCTTGACAACAGCTTTACTGTGGGTTGCAGAAGAGCAGTTTCTGTGCATTGCCCTGCAGCTACCATATCTAGGGTGAATAAGTTATACAACTACTTTCAGGTTTTTCAGTAGCTTTTCTGTGCAATGGACAACCAATACAAGTACTGTGCCAGTGAAGAGACTACGGGTGAAACCAGCAAGTTAAAAACCTAAAACCATCCCATGCTGCGAAGCATTCGGCTTCTTAAACTAGATCTAATGCTTATAGTTCAAATCTGGGTTGGAACAGATGTATTTGCATGGATTCTAGCAGAGCCCCTCTGGGGCATTTGGTCCAGTTTGACCTGGTGAATTGCATATTTTCTAGTAAAACACTGAGAAGATTTGTCCATCTCATTTTGCAGTGGCACTAAATAACTCAAAGAGCTTTGCCTCTCTGTCTCCACTAAATCTGCAAACAGTTTAAACCTGACTTTTGGCTCTTAAATAGCCTCAGTTACATGCAAAGTGTCCCACCTGCATGCTCAGGTTAAATCTGAATTGAAACACTACGGTGGAAATACTGTATTTCAGTTCCTGATGAATTGTTCTACTGTTTACAAACAACCTTCTTTTAATAACACTGCCCTTTCTTTTGGATTAGTAAATCGTTCTGCAGAATAATCCAGACTGTCTGGAAGCATCTTTCTCACGTGGAAATAGATGCACCTTAGTTAGTGTGGAGCATTTTCTGAATCTGTGCTGCTGCTTCAGAGGAGACAGGCTTTGGTTATTCACCCCGGCATGTACGTAGACTGCTGTGCAATCTGTTATCCGTTTTGCTCCCTGTGGTGAATAATGAATAACATACTTCAGTAGATATTTTCAAATAAACAATAATTCATGCTAAAATGCATAAAACTTCTGGGGCTAATACATAGTTCCAGAGATATCATGGAGGTACCTGAGTATGTATAAATAATATGACCAGCAGGCAGTGATTTAAAGCAAACCAAACTCAGCAGAAAATTTTCACAAGCCAGCATTTCAGTATTTGACCAGTTGTGATCCTTATCCAGTGCCCAGAGCTACTCAGTGCCGTAGCTTCAAACTGAAGGCAGTGCTTTTGCCACTGCTTGCTGCTGCTGTGTCCCTGCAATAGGCAGGTGAGCTGGTAGCTGGGAACCAAGAAGATTAGGACTTAACCCACTTTAACACACGAAACGCATCACCTCCAGGAATCGTCCGTGGGATTTCACTTGCTTTTTGAAAGACACAGTTGATGTCTAATCTGCAGCTTGAAACCATGCACACTGTCACAGCAAGTGAGTGCTTGAACAGGTTGACTCTGCGTGTCTTGAAATTTCAGTGAGCCCAGCTGATCGGATCGGTGTGTTCACAGGCAGCAAGCAGCAACGTGTTATGAGACTCGAGATTCCTTATCATCCTTCATGGGGATTACTTTTAAGGCACCAAGAATCACTGTTAAATAAAGGGGTAGTAACACAGCAAAGGGGTCTGTGAACAGACAGAAAACGTGCTTATCGCTTCAGATGAGGGTGTAACGGTTAATGAGCGAGGCAATGACATGCACTCAAAACTTTCCATCTTTTCCATGATGTGTCACAATACAGAGGGCATTGCAGACGTCAGCTGATAAGGGAAGCATAAGTAGAACTGACATAGTATTAGATGCAGAGAGCAGAGAAAGTGGCTGGGCTGTCATATTCTGATGAGATAAACCACCAGTTTCCTTCTCTCAGACACTCGTTCCACAAGTGCGTGCCAGGTACGGCTCCTCCTCACAACATCCTGCAGTCAGAAGAAGGGGCAGAAAGGGGGTTTGTGCTTTGAAATTTTCTGGATTTTTGGTTTTGCAAAATATCAGGAGAAGTAAGGAAGCGCATGCAAAATTTTAAATTCCTGGGTTAAATATTTTGGTGTGAATTTTAACCACAAATTTTGCTGGTCATGGAAATGCCATCACAAAAATTTAGCAAAGCATTCTCCTCCAATGGGAGGGCAGGATTCAATTATACATCTGTCTGTGGCTTCTCTGACGGGACAAAAAGGGATATATAATCATAATCACATATAGTCATATGATATATATATCATAAATAAGCTAATAACTATTGAAAGGTGAACTTTTGTATGATGCCAGTAATGCAATTGCATGCCAACAAATCCAAAATAAAGAATAGGTTGCTCTCCATGTTATGCAAATCAAAAAATTGCATGTCCTGCCTACATGCACAGCAAGGCAAGGTCCATAAAACAGGGACAATACAAGTTCCTGTGTGGGAGCCAGTAGGTCTGATGCACAGCCAGTCGGTGGGGAGTTCAGAGTACAAACAAAAGGAGGCAGTTGTGCATTAAACATATAGTTCACCAGAAGAAGCTCTTGCCACAGGACATCATGAATGTTGAAAGTTCAAGGGAGACTGGACAGAAGTCCCCAGAAGACATATTCCTTGTGAGTTAATAGATGCACAGAAACTACCTCTGACTTGGAAAGATTCTGAGCTGCAGGGGCTGCAGGTTAGGAGAAATGACTAGGGGAAACATATTAACCAGTTTTCCTATGTTCTTCTGTTCTCCTCTAGGCCTACTGGGATTGGTAGACCTTCAGCCTGGCTTAGAAGACCCACTTTTATTCAATTTCTTAGGTAGTGCCCATTAGCCACACTAATAATTACATTAAACCTTGTAGTCCTCTGGGAGGCAGAGCACACAAAGAGGTTAAAGAGAGCCACGATGTTTCTGAGCTATCTTTAATTCAGATACCAGATGTTCCTGCTTGCTTTGGGATCATTATCCTGTTACTCCAAATCATTCACTCGGGTTTCTATTGTGCACATAATACAAGCCACAAAATTCAGGGCTGAGGAACAGGATTAATGGAAACACAATTGTGGTAGCTTTATGGGTAGTTTATTATCTTTTGAAGTCTTGAACTTAGAATGGATGGTTCACTCCACCAGTAAAATTCAACAAATATTCAACAATACGAGGCAACTATGCGGCAGGACCACACTGTTATCTCAAGCACAGACAAAGCAGCCTGTAAGAGCAATTTTCCAGTGAAGGATAAGGGTCGGAGAAGGGGAACATATGTCCTCCCTTGTAAAGGGGCCAGAGGAGCTTCTGAGGACTCCAGTTTTGTAAGGGGCTCTGTTCTTAATTCCCATCTAGAAGAAAGTGTGACAGGATTTGTCATCTGATGGCATGGGATTCTGTAACCACAGCTGTCCCAGAAAGCTAATCCAGTGTGTCAAAAAACTTGGGAAAAAGTAATCTTGAGGACAAAAATGGACTATTTCTGCTCTCCTGTTTTTCTCTGTCTTGTATTTGGATGTATGATACCATCCTGCAAGGTGTGCCCCACCGAAGACATACATGTAGAAAACAACATGTTTAGCAGAGTCATCTCAAGTTGCCTGTTGTATTCTCATACACAGCGCAGCTCACATTACTGTTCTTTTTATCTGGCCCACTTATGCAGTGCTGAATTATAGCTGGACACCCTGGCTAAACTAAATAGGATGGTTGCACACACTGCAGCCTGTCTGTCACAGGTCGTCATTACGATATTAATGACCATCTGTAAGCAAGGCACATGGGCAGGGTATTATTAGTGCAAGCAATTTAGCTACTATGCTTTTTGTCGACATGAATGCAGTTTAAATTAAACTGCAGTTGGCTACAGCTGAAGAAGCTTTTACTTAGACTGTAATGAGCAGATTCCAATTTTCTCACAAAAGCCATTCCTTCAATAACTACTTACAAGATGACTGTGGAGTTGCAAGGACTCTGTGCCTACATCTTCTATTTCTGTGCTGTTGTTTGGAAGAACTCACCAGATTCCAGATCAGACTCTTTTTTCTGTTTCCTGAGAGTGAAACACGATTTTTGCTTTTGTGTAAATCAGAGTTCTGCCTGTTGTACTTATGTTATGTTGATTTGAATGAAAACATTTCATCATTTAATTTTTCTTCTCTTCTGAAGCCAAGGTGGTGATTTCTTTTTAAGCAGAAAACCTGATTACTAGAATGCAGTACTCCCACAGTAGTGAGAATTAGTCGTCCACTGTGCAGCTTTGCAGCCAAGGGAAGACATAAGACTGTTTTAGAGTCAGTCTCTAGGGATCCAGTACTCCAATTCATTCTGCTGTTTGTGTCTCAGAAATCCTCCAGAGTGCAATCCAATGACCATTGAAGCCAACTGGCATTGAACTGTGTCATAAATCCAAATCTCATGATCGACAGAGTTTAAAAATCCCTCAACAGAGAACTGTTGATATTTCTGCTGCAGTGGCAAAAAGGTCTAGCAAGAGCCATGGCTGTACGCACAGGAGGACAGAGGTAGGAGCAAGGAGGTGGTTTCACCTCTGCCTCTGGCACTGGTCAGGCTAATACTGAAAGACAAGATATAGTTCTGATTTAAAGATAACACTGGAAAATCAGCGAGGGCATAGGTAGAACCAGGGCGATTACTTAGAATCATAGAATCATTTAGGTTGAAAAAGACCTTTAGGATCATTGAGTCCACCTGTAAACCTAACACTGCCTAACTTAAGGATGGCTACAGCAATGATGCGCTACTCTGGTAAGTATGGTGTCTTCACTGCGTCAGGACAAAACTGGATGCGTTCACTGAGCATAGGAATTAGCAGAGGTAAGTGAGGAGTATCCGGGATCTCTACAGGGAGTGAGACCAGTTTTGTGCTCATAGCTTTAAGCTCTGTGAATCTGAGAGGTTTGACAGCCTTACTACACGGTTCAGGAGCAATAAACCTATTTTCCCAGCTTTCTGAGCAAATAATATTCTGATTGAATCCAAGTGTGCTGGCTTGCACAGAAGCAATGAGACAGCTGATTTCAGTTACAGGAGTATTGCCTTGAAGTGAATTTGGGTAGGTTGTTAATAGGCCTCTGAGGTGCTTGCTACGTCGTGAGCAGTTGGGGTTTTTTATGAAAAAAAAAAATAAGCTGGACACAGCATACATTTTATTGGGTTTTCAGCATGATGTAATTTAAGGACTGTAAGCCAGTCTTGGCTTTTTTTTTTTTTTCCCCCCTGGACTTCTTTTGGTTTTGATCTTCTTGTACTACTTCTTCCATTTATTTCATTCTCTGTACTCAGTCTGTTTTGATTGATGGTGATGTGCAGATATTATACCAGCTTATAATTGTCCTGTTTCCTGCCTTAGCATCCAATCCTGGCCATTCCTGAAGACATTATTAGGCTGGGTGGATTTTTATTTTGACCTGCTATGGTTGTGCATATTGTCATATTGTTGGCATACGCAGTATGGAGTTTCCAAAGTCCCCAAGACATTGAGGATTCCCGTATTTCTTAACCAGAGACACACTTTGAAAACTTACTCTCTGTTACTCTGAAGACCTTTTCTTTAACATTCTTATGTTAAGCACAACAGGCTTAACAGGCTATTGTCTGTTCAATTGCTACATAAAAAGTTCATAATCTACATTCAAAATCTGAATATCTGTTGATGCCATAGTACTAAATAAGAAAGAATTAAACCTAGCCAAAATATTTCCATAAAGAAGGCAGGGAAAAAGTATGAATCTTCTAATTATGAAATTCCTTTATTCTCTGACCAGCTGGCTGGAATTTTTGGAAAGAACATACAGATTATTTCTGATGTTTGACTAGCACTGCTGCATATTAGAGACACTTAGCATAAAGTGGACCCAGCGGGACAGCTGTTAGAAAGCTTCCAAAATAAATGTCCACTGGATTTCTGGCCAACTACTCAGTATGACCATGACCAAATCCCTTCTTATTTGCTGTTGCTGAACATGTGTGCCACAAGTCTGTTTGCTTGGCATTATTGCTCTGGAATACTTATTCTCTAAGCAATAACAATGTTTACCTTCCCATGTGGAAATGTATTAATAAGTGAAGTAGAGCATAAGCTGGTTATTATGTTAGGTGCTTACCTTGTGTTGTTTACTCTTCTTGTATCTAAAAGTCTGAGATGTTTAATTGCACAGCAGTGAGTGCTGTTCTTAGGTAATCAATCAGCTACGTACTCTAAATAATTAACGGGAAATAGCTCGTGGTAGGTTTGTAGAGGAAATAGAAACTGGTACTTGTGCACATGGCAATGTATAACAGGACATTAGCAGAAATCAGGACTCGCTCTGATTGGCATTTTGGCTGTCATCTGGCTTTAAAAGTAACACATTATCCCATCCTCCCTAATTTGAGAACAGCTACTTTTGCATTAGGCTGCTCACAACAAATCTCTTACACTGCAATAGGAAGGGAGGAGAGGGTGCGATGTTTGATGTTTCCTCCCTTAGTAATTACAACTGCCTTGAGACCTTCAGGTCCAAAGCACACTGTTGTATGGAACAGGCCATCTCCTTCCAGTGCTTGGGGAATTCAGATTTGAGAGACTGTCAGAGCAGGAAGGAATTGCGTAATGATTGAAATACCAATGAAAAAAATCATGTTGCCCTCAACCACAGTATCACCGCACCATTCTTTCAAAGCTGTTGATCCCAAAAGTTCATCCCACTTGCTTACTCTAGCTGGGTAAGGAAAGGTTTGCAGGAGCACACAGCTGGGAAGTGCAAAGGGAGAGTACAGTTTGACAACTCATCATATAATACTGTTTAGAAACCTGGTTCAGAAAGAGATCAAACTCTAAATAAATTCAACTGTAGGTCCACACAGCTGCTAATATCAGCATATTGTTCCAGAGATTGAAAGCTTCCTTATAGTAGCTAAACTAAAATTGTTCATGGTTCATTGGTCTTGTGTAAGCATTGTCCTTTAGCTAAAATAACATTTTTTTCTGGAATTTGCATCACCACAGTACTACCCTGAGTATCTCTGGGGAAAGTGAACTTACCCCCTTTACTATTCTGTTCTGGGTTATATAGCTTTGCATAATAAAGTCTCTCTCTTTCAAGTTCCTCTCGTAAAATATGTTCTCCTTCACCCAACCCATTCAGCGCATCCACTCCTTAAATCCAGTCTTCAGGCTGAGTTCTCGTCGGTTCCTTGCACAATGGTGCACATGCTTCCTCCTTAATGTTGGGAAGGTCCTAATGGAGACTGTCTATTATTTCAGCTGCTCTTCTGCCTCTGTTCAGAACACATTAATGACTCATCAAAGAATGATTTTTTCTTCTGAAACCCCCAAACTTTTTCGTCTTTGTTGTGTCCAGCTCATGAGCTCTCTAATCAGCTCTCTCATTGGTCTCCATATGCATGACATGCAGTTTGGCTATGAAACAACATTCCATTTCTAGCATTTTTCATCCCACTACAATGCTTTCTTTGTTTTCCAGTGTCTTAGTGATGCCTTTCAACCCTATGTCATCAGCAAAGACTCCCACTTTTAGAGCCAGACCACCTAGTGAAAAGTGGTTCCAAGACCTATCCTTGTGGAGCTTCACTAGTAACTCCCTCTAATCCCTTGCCATCTCCCCTTCAGTCAGTTCCACAGTAATTACAAGTTTTGCTTTCTTCTCCAGCTTGCTCAGTTTAACTAGAAATTTTCCTAAAGAAAAAACAACTGTCTTACTGAGAGAGAAGTTTGAGTTTGATACAACCTACTTTCAATAACATTTTTTCTATGCTTCATTTTTCTTTCCTTCAGAATTTGTTCTAAAGCATCGGATGTACTTGATCAGAATATTTGACCTCTAGCTGCTAGATTGCCCCTTTCCTTTCTCTCTCTCTCTCTCTTTCTTTACATACAGGGACTCACAATCATAAACATACGTTAATTATAAGTTTGGCCTTTGTTCTTGAAATCTCATATTCCAGTTCTCTGAGTTCGAGCATGGGAGAGCACTCAGCTCACCCAAATTCCATCTCCAGACATTGTCATTTCCATTAGCTCAGCCACGTCTCTTTAGAAAGTCTATAACATCACTTAGTAAAATGATAGAGCTGGAAGGGAAGGTTCATCACCTAATGTCCCTAGCATAATCATCCATACCTACATAATTCTTAACTCTTAATTGTCCAACCTTTCCTATAAACATTGCTTTGAAGATTGAATAACTTTGTCAGGAAATTTATTCCCAAGTTTTTCTATCCTTACCATTGAAGCTTTCCTTGTGTCTAACACAAATTTTCCTTGTCAATAATTTAAACTCATTAGTTCCTGTTCCAGCCTTCATGGACATGGAAAGCAGACCGTATCTTATCTGTAACAGCCTTTTGTCTGCTCAGGGGCTATTATACATCTCTCTGGGAGCTTTTCAGTAGCATAAATAGTCCCAGTCCTTTGGCTCATACACAACCGGTTGTATCAGTTCAGATCCTGACCACTCGTGCTGCTGCCTTTTGGGCAGCATCTTTTTCAGAGCGCTGTGCTCCAACAGAGCAAAAATCTCACAGACTCTTTCTTAGTGCTGAGTCAGTTATATGAATTACCTGATGTTCTTCCTTGCAGCACTCCTGCCTGAACCAGAAATGACATTGCTGACTCATGTCCACCTTTTGATCTGCTATAACCTCAAGGTCTTTGTCCATAAAATTGCTGCCTAGCCTGTTGCCACCCAGCTCAGAGAAATGCAGTTGATTATTCCTGCCGAAATATTATTTACTTTGCTTTTTCTCCCTAACAAACTTTGTTCCATTCAGCTTCCTGCTAATTTTCAGAATGTTCCTTCAATAGACAAGCTCATTTTGAATTTTCAATGAGCTTGTAGTCCGTCCTTGCTCCATATCCTCTGCAAATTTAATAAACATACTTCCTATTTCATCATCCCTGTTAATGAAAATATTGAATAAATGCGGACTTAGGACAGACTCCTGCAGAATGTCACTCAATACACCCTTCCATTTGGATAATGAACCATTGATAAGTACTCGGTAAGTATAGATTTCCAATCACTTTTTCACCCCTCTCATACCAGTTTCATCAAGACAGTATTTGCCTAGCTTGCTAATGAGAATGTCAGGTGAGATAGTGTCAAAAGCCTTATTAAGGTCAAATACGCCTATTGCTTCTCCCTCATTCACACAACCCTTGATCTGGTCAAAGAAGAAAGTTTGACGGATTTGGCACAGCTTGCTCATGACAAATCTATAGTGCCTGATGCTTATCCACTTTTGTCTTCCAGGGGACAGTTTGTTCCGTATTTTTTTTAGAAATCAAAATGAAGATGGGTGGCCTAAGTCCTTTACAAGATTTCCATTTTTTCTTCCTTAATAACCTGAAATCCCCTGGCTTTTCTTCTTTTTACACACTCGTTCCTGGCTGCTACTGTTTCGTGCATTCAGTGCACTTTTTACTGACTACTCTCTCTTTTATTTTATCACTTGATTGAAAAGATAAGGCAGAATATTTATTTGGTTCAAAGCTCTTTATTGTATTACCTCTCTGCCATGGAAAATATTTTGATATTTTTAATGACTTCTGTATTTCCCTCCTGTTCTGTGAGGTTTTGCTAGCCCTGGCTTTATAGAGGAAACAAAGGGCGACAGGACTTGTACCACAGGGGCCAGGTTCTCCCACACAGTGGTCTTCCTTTGCTTGTGCAAGCATCGACTGTGCACGGGAATGACCTGCTTAGCTATGGAGCAGAGCGCGCGCCGTGCACTCTGTGCACGCACCGGCACTGTTTCCTTGCCCCTAAAAGGCGCTGCAAAACAACTGCACGAAACTTTGCGAGGCCAAGCTAAGGGCAGGCTGCAGGTGTGGGCTCAGCAATGAGCTCTTCCCAGCTCTTAATGGGACAGGGATTCAGAAACTCACCTGCTGGTCCTCAAGCTGTGTCTGCTGCTCTGTGGGTTGGTGCAACATTTGCTGGGTATTAGCTGTTCTAATGAAATTCTGGCAATACTGAAATTGATGGAAAAATATCAATTTTGGGCCTTAAAACCAGGATTTCAGCTTCAGGAATGGTTTGCCCCTTTATTAGGTTTTCTCTTTCACTGCTTTCCTGCTTTTAGCTATTGTGTTTTTTTCCCTGTTGAAGTTATCGCAGCTTTCTGAACTCTAAGAGCTTGCAGATATTCTGTTTGTCAGCATAGAGGGCCTGCTAGCAGGACCACTTTCTAAGTTCTCCACTCTATTATTAAGCTAATCCATGCACGTTTGTTGTATTTTAGAGTGTTTAGACTTCCTGAAAATGGTTTATTACACCATTTAAATACTTTTAATCATTTTTAAAGGTCAGACAAAATCAATCAAAATAGATCAATTTACATTTTTAAAACTGTGTTAATGTGACACAATTATAGTAACAGAGATTGAGAGACCCCTAGTTTCAGGGATAAATTAAAATAGATTTAGCAAAATAAATAACTGCTGTAATTGTGAAGACTAAGAGCTGAACTGATGCATCAAAGAGAAGGAAAAGGGATTTCGGGCTGGGTCTGCAGCTGATGTAATTCTAGGAGGTGAAGCTGATTTTAAACCAAATGGGAACTGGTCCAGAACCATTACTTGAACAGCATAATTAATTTCTGTAGGCTTATCTTTTGGGTTTTTTCCCCCTCATGGAATTCCTCTAACCACTCCCAAGCAGTGTTATCCATAGTGTATGCAGCTCTAAGCTGAAGCCTAACTCGGTACTGAATATGCAGTGTGAAAAATGACTGAACATATTCACAAACTTTCTTGTCTCCCACCGCTTCTCCCCCTCCCATTGACACGTTTGCTTGGTTTCAGATCATCACATTACCTGGCAATCTTGCTCGCTATTGCCTGTTTAAAATTCAGACATTAAAAAAATATTATAGACGGTGGTAGCGCTCTTGCGCAGCTCTTCCCTGAGTCAAGACAGAGAAGAGCATGTGGGAGGCTGAACACAGGGAAAAGAAACAGTCTGTCAGCTGAACTTTCCTGCTCTTTGCAAATTCTAAGGAAACTTGGATGAGACAGCTCAACAATTCAGTGGCATCTCAAAAATGTAAGGTCTTGCTGCAGTTTTTTCCTGCTTCTTTCCCTGTCTACTTAAGAGGCAGAAAAAGCCTCTAATTGCCAAGGTGGTGATGAATTTCAATACTTTGGCCAGAATTTCGGGGGCAAGTGGCAAGCTAAGCATTGACCTTTCAACATGTGTCAGTGTCTTTAAGATTTCTTGCTTTTTTTAACAGTCAGCTAATCACACTCAGCCCTGCTTATATATTACAGAGGATGCAAATGTATTTGGGGCTTTTTTTCACACTCCCTCCAAGGTCAGAATATACCTCCATTTTAGCTCTTCAAAGGAAAAGAACTCTATCTTCTGCAGAAGTTTGAGAGAAAGAAAAAAACCCACATTCTTCCTATTATATCTCCAAATTCCAGCTGGATGAGTTTCACCTGAAGTATCCAATGGGAGTGTAGTTGCTCCAGTCTGGAGCAGCGTTCAGCTCAGCAGCCAAGGACAGCTCTCCAGGGATGTAAGGACAGGGCTGAACAAACCACTTGGAATAGGATGTCCTGGATCCTCCTGTTCATTTGTAGAAGCCAAAGCAACTTCAGCACTTTAAAGAGCTGTTAGAAAGTCTGGGAAAACCTACTTTATTTACTGTCTTTTACATTTACAAGATCTACTTAGGACTAGGACCAGGAAGGCTGACAAGTTGATGAGAAGCTGCTCTAAATTTTGGTTGGGATTAGCAAAAGATTTGCCAGAAATCTCATTAACAGACCCTGCTTTTGTCAGTTTTACAGCCCAATTGCAGCGGCTTCAGAACCTTGGATACACGTCATTGTTGGAACTTGCAGATGCTTTTCCCAACCAAATGCCTATCTTTTAAGATTTACCCATTAATCAAGACCACCTTAAATGCTTCAACTGATAATATTTAATAGCAGTCTGAGTGAAATTTAACTGCTTAGAGGTTTTCTATTTACTTCTTAAAGTGAGCATTTCTATGTTAAAAACCCTTACAAGCACAAAGAATGAAAAAAGTCTTGGAACTAAACTGATAGCATTAGGTACATTTCATTTGGTGACAGCTCAGAAGGTTTCGTGAGCGGCAGGGCTGCATGGCAAAGCCAGGACGATTTCCACAGTCCTTTCTCAGAAAAAAACCTTCTGCTGTGTCTCAGGAGGCAGGAAGGTCTGGTGGTATGGCACTGGATGAGATGTCAGGAGACCAGGCTCTTCCTGCGTGACCTTTTGGCTGCTCACTTAATCTCCCCTACACAATTAACAGGCCCGTCACTGGGGACAGCACTCCTCCTATCTCTTGCTCTCTCATCACATCTGTCACGTTTGTTTTACTCTTTGAGTGATAAACTTTCTCTCTGGTAATGCCCTTTTATACCCTTCTTTTACAACCCTCCAAGCCCTGGTCCAGGCTGGTTTAAAAAGTAGGTAAGACTGTTGGGTGTGAGCACTGAAGCTGCAGTTCTGTCTCACAAAGCTGTGCATCTGGACAAGGCGTGCAGCGACGCGCGGGCAATGCAGCGACTGCGGCCACAGCAAAATGGGTCCTGGGAGGGAGGGAAAAATCTGGGGGGCAAAGTGAGACTGTGGGTAAGTGTGGGGGACACAGCCCTGCTTTCCACTCTTCTCTTTGGCTCTAGTTTTTACCTCTTTAGATATAAAGTACCCAGTCCTCTTACCCTGGGCAGCTGTACCATGAGCTGCCTCTGGCTGATATAGCTCCTAAGCATTTGTTGTTTTCAGAAGTCTGCAGCTCCCTTTGCTAATGGAAAGCAAACCGACCCCTGATATTACTACAACGGGTGGGGTTTTTCCCTCTCCTTTCCGCCTTCAACTATCCTAAAATAGCCATCTCAGTTTTGGTCATCAGCTCTTCAAGGGGAAATTATGCTAGTGAATGGAAAACTTCTTTTAATGCCAAGTTTTAACAATTACTGTGTCAGGTTCCAAATCTCTGGAAAATAGGATTTCCTAATGGAAACTGACCCTCCTCTCGCCCAGATAACACTGTCACTGTGGCTAATATCATGTGTCTCGTGATACCGACTGTCAGCTTAAATTGATTACCCAGGATGTTGCCCCCACACCCTGCTGTAAGATGTCACTGCTCATATTTATAACTGGCCTCTATCTACATACCTAGCAGACTTCATGTACAAAACCTTGTCCTCGTTCTCTTCATAAATGTTTATTGAAGAAAGAGAAAAAATACAGCATTCAACATTTCTTCCCCCCTCCCATCATTTCTGCATGAAAAAAGTTTACTGGTGTCCTAAAATAATTTGTATATTTGAAAATTAATCGTAGGTTTCTGAACTTTACCTCAGCTCCACACTACCAAGTTATACACATATATATTTATGACCTGGATAGATTTAATCCAAATTATTAAAAAAATCAGCTGTATTCAAGTGTCAATTGCTACTTAACACCCAGGCTTACATTTCCTGTAAAGGTTGTTTTCTTGAACGCTAGAGAGATGAAAGATTGAAACCCTTAGTTCTAGGAATTGCATTTTTTATGGTTCCTGGAGATGTCTCCCTGAGGACCCAGAACATGATGGCATACTTTGGTAAGGAAATAAAAGGCTGTCTACTTAATAAGCATGTTGCCCTTTCGTATTTTAAGATATCTAAACAGTATTTGCATTTTCCCAGTCTGGTGAAACTTCTGACAAACATCTCAAGCCATCAGGTAAATAAGAGAAGTGAGTGTTCCCTTACTTTATGAGAAAGGTGTTTTTTGATGTTTAAAGTACCATATTCCATTTAAGGAGATCATTATGGCAATGCTGGACAGACTTAATGAATGTTTTACTTTGATCCTTGAGATTTGATGTCAGGAATATCAGATCTCGAGAAAAGCAGCCGGATTTGGATCTGTATTCATCACATGTTTGTAAAAGGAATGGAGGATGAATAGCTGTGCCTTTGAAGGAGGGGAGCTAAAGAAGAAAAAGATGCATATTTTAACTAGCAGCCCTTTGGTAAAACATGAGCACACGTTAATGGAACAGAAATGGCCATTCCAGCTGCCATGTTCCACCTCTGCCGGGCCCAGCAGATGGATCCGCACCGACTTGGATCAGGCTTCAGAAACAAAATTGACCTCAGCTCCAGTGTCAAACTTTCTGCATCTTGCAGGCTCCCGCGTGCACGCAGTCTGGTTTGCTGCTTGAGGAGGTTTAAGTACACAGGCCAGATGTTTCTCCTGCTTTGGAAAGTCATTCATACAGCTGCGGTGCACTGGGATCTTTTACTATTTTGACAAAGAAGCTGAATAGTTCAACACAAGAGGGTTTTTCCTGTTCTTTCATTAGTGTGTGAAGCTGAATGAATAGGAGTGGGGTGGACTATGAAAGGAGGCTGAGTATACCTGTCATAAGCTTCTAAGCTGATTTAGTTTCAAGGAAAGTCTAAAATTTTCAGTCACTTCAGGTGTGGTGCATTGTCTCACAAGTAACTCGATAATTAAGAATGCCTAGATGGTTTTACAACCTTTTGTGCCTTGTCAAACCAAATTACTGACAATTTTTCTGCAGGTATGGAAAAATATTTTTTAAACTTTAGAGCTGGAAAGCAAGGGACTTTCATTAAAAATTGGAATAATTTATTACATTTCACAATGAAACTGTAATGCCCAAGAAATCGAAGCCTTAAGAAAATTATTATTCTAATATCTTTTCATGTTGATTGCTGAAATAGCCTAGCTTCACAAAATTCTCACAAAAGAAAGCCAGCCCTTAAATTACTGTTAGCAGTGTACAAAGAATTTCATCCCAACCTGTTTTAATAGGAAGGTCTCAAAAGCAAGCAGTCACTGAAGTTGATAATAACAGTTAATTACTTCAAATGGAATAAAATATATTCCTGTTGTGAAGAGGATCACTTCTGGAACATGGGCAAACAACAGTTGTGGGGAAATGATGTCTTTTCTGGAGGTTGCCTTTGCCATCTTTGTGTACGTTTGCTGCCAAATTTGTATGTCTTCCAGATATGGGGGGCTTAGGGGGCTTTTTTCAATGCTTCTGTTTTCATCTTCTCATTTGGGAACGGGGAGGGAGGGGGAGAAGGTGCATTGCCTCCTCTCTGCTGGCTCTGAAAACTGCTCGAGAGGGTGTGGGAAGGGCTGAGCAGCACGTAGAGAAATAAGAGGTGAGGTGAGTTTTTGTAAAAGAGGGTAAAAAATGAGAAGAAGGGGAAAAAGAAGGGCAAACAGGAAAGGAAGGTAGCTGCTAAAGAGTGAAATGAAATTTAAATAGTGAAAAACACGATATCAGAATTACTCTGCTGTCTATGAAATGAAAAAGACATATAGTAAGAAGGAGCAATAGCTGGTTTCCCTTCACATTGAGAAAGTCTATGTAATGTTGTCAGCGCTGGCTATCTGGTTGATGTCTTCTCTACAACGCCCTCCTACATTGTAAAGTAGGTGTAGTTATTGATTTAACGGTGCAGTCCAACAGCTCGGTAGATAAAACATTCAGAAGTCTTGAACTTTCTCAAGTCTTTATCTTCAGGAATCCTCCATCAGAATTTTTTGTCAGTTCTTGAGGAAAACAGCAGATATACAAACAAACTTATGTTGATTTATTTGTGAAGGATGATTCAATCGTGATGATAGCAAAGCCTGGAAATGGTAGAGTCGGTGCTCATAACTGGAGGTATGTTTTCATAATAAGATATGCCATACTATTTGTACTCCATCCAGCTGGCCCATTGGAGCACAGTATTTTATGTAATTATTGCATAAATTTTAAAAGATAAAACATGTAAATGAACCTGAGTGGTAGTAATAGATGATTTTAATTACCCAGACTCAGACAAGATTGCATTAAGTAGAGGAAATATATTTCTAAATCTGGAATGGGAGTGCTTTCTAATTCAATCTGGACATCAGCTGACAGGCAAAGAAACAAGGCTCGGTTTGAGTGTAACTTGGAGAGGAGGTTGACGAAATATGTTAGAGGACACTGTGGGCTTCAGTATATTAGCTGGGGTCACAAATACACTACAGAGGGAATTAAAATGACAATCAAAGCTACAGAGAGAAGCAAAAGGGAGCACTCCAACAATCGGCTTCAAAATAGCAACCTGGGATAACGTGTAAGGCAAATTAAATAAAGCATTAAAGAGAAAGACGATAGAAACCAAGAGGGCTAAAATGAACACTGAAAGCTCAGTAATACTGAGGCTTGATAAATGGCTTGCTTTACACCTGGTTGTATTCTCATTTGTCAGAGGCTGGGCAAACAACTTTTTCTTCAGATGTAACATGAAACTCTTGTGTGCTGCCTGGAACCATAGATCTACTGACCACCGAAGGCAGAAGAGATGTCCACAAATTTTTGTGACAATCCATAAAGATTGACATCCCTCCACCCCTTTTGTGTTTGCAGTTACACTCCTACTTGGAGCAACTCTTCAGATTCCCTCTCAGGGCTCAGGGCTTGGTTCAAATTTGTTTATTTTCCTGTGCCTTGCCCCCTCATTTGTGTTCCCTGCACATTTCAGCAGTGCAGGTGCTACAGAGCAGTAACAACATAAAACTCATGAACTATTTGTGCATACAGGATCCAGACCTGGAAGGGAATATGCAGGATGCCAAGTCCAAACTTCATATGACTGCAGTTCTGTGAAGATCACCACCTCCAACTTCAGATTTCCTTGATATTTAAGCTATTTTATGTGCCTATTTGATGTGATATAACAGCGAAGCTGTGATTTGCTTGCTGTTTCTACCGATGTCAGCTGCTCCAAAGTCACACGTAGGCTTAGCTGCAAATAATCTCACTACCAGTTGAAGAAGCATCGAGGGGATTTGTAAGAGGAAGGTTAGCTGGAACAGAAAACCTTAGATCATGGGGATTACTGTAGCCTGCTGCTCACCACCAGCTTCCTGATATGACCGCACATTTACACCCTGAGCAACACCAGCACCTACATGAACAATGCTGGCCAGGCACTGGCAATGGTGAAGCCCTGCGTTCTGCTGCATGGCCCCTCTCCATCACATGCTTGGGGAGCCGTTCCCATACTAAGTAACCTCCCTCCCATTCCCTCCTCCTTGACCGCATTTGGGCAGAACCTTGCCTTGGTGGTGACCGTTACCTGCATGCAGCCATAATATGTGATAATATAATGTTCTGCGTGTTGAGCAATTGTGTCATTAACGGTCTGGAAAAAGACTGTCTTCCCTTCTTGTTGCTTGATGGGGAGGTCAAGAGGGATCTTCGGTTCCACACTTGTTTCTTCAGAAGCTCTTGATCAACCTCCAAGGGGTACCTGAATTTTGAGATTGAGTTCGGAGCAGAGGCGAAGCATGGATCTGGTTCTGGATTATTACAGTGGTTGAAACTCATGCTGCAGGGATTGTTTTTATTTTCTTTTTTTACCTGTGGATAAGGCAAGCTGTGATACTCGGCTACAAACTGAATTTTGTCTCTAATCAGGGTTTGGCTTTGAGAAGGGCAGAAGCTGAGGGAAGCACAAGTGGTTAGTCCAGTCCTAAGACCCAAGGTCTGCTCAAAAGATGGACACCTGAAGCAGGTTTACCAGGATTGCTGACATGAACACATGAAACAAAAATTCCAAGGGAATTAAACACCCTTATTTCTCTGTCCCAAGGAAGCTGAAGTAAACAACAAGGTAATGGGGCTATCTACATATTAAAGGCCATGACTGGGAAGTTAGTGACAGTTGGGTTGATAATGACAGTCTGAATGATTTCTTTCCTTCAGCATTCATAAAAGCAGCTGAAGGTCACATTTCTGTGACTAGGATACATTTTCCTGGGGGGAAAGTGAAATGTTAAAAGGCTTTATGATTATACCAGAGCAGATATGCAATTAGAAGTATTAAAAGCTGACAGGCAGCAGGTCTTTATGAATTATATCTCAGAATTCAGAATTCAACAAGAAGTGGTAATGGAAATTACAAAAACCTTTTGCTGCTGAATTTTGGTAGGTCACCCCAGACAAGAGCAGAAGGTAGGAAGAACAGCAAAAGGCAGAACGCAGGGTTAAATGCAACAATACTGAGTAAGAATTAATTGGGAGAAAGAAAGAGGCAAGCCAGGTCTGCATTTGGCTTAAGCAGAAGGTGTAGGAAATGCTGCTCAGGGATGAAGGCAGCGAAGTATCTGGTGATCTTGGGCCTGTAATGAAAAGACCTAGGAATGGTTGTCAAAAGAGAAAGGAAAATGTAGTAGCTGGAGAAGCAGTGAAGAGGGATGGAATCAAGGAATGGTTTAAGTTTTGCTGTCCTACACATTCAGCTCAGTCCCAGGACAGCCTGCCACTGAAAGAATGTCACAGCAGAAGGATGACATTCCCAAAGTACAGCCTCCAATTCAGAAATGGTCCTTACAAAAGTAATAAAGCTAGTCCCTGTCCTCGTCTTGCCATTGCTCTGCACGATTTTTGTGCTGTGCTCAACCTTCCGTTCTTGAAACACCTTAGTCTAAAAATGGAATGAATCACCGTTGACTTCACTTAACCATATCGCTAGATACTTGCATGACTTCCATGTCTGAAAGTAGTTATCATCCTAAGAAGCCTGGGGAGACACTGGGGTAGAGGAAAGAACATTTTGTTTCCCTAGGAGAGTAGGAGGAGGTTCTGCCAGCATTTCCCGATAGTGCCTCTGCTTTAGAGTTATTTGGAATAATGAGAGTTATGGTAAGAGCAGAAGATTGAATTGATGCAATTAAACATACTGTTACAGATGATCCTTGAACGGAGAAGAATTGTCTCTTTCCCAGCATTAACTACAAATCATATAGGGATAATGAACAGTTCTTTAGGCCTCTTTCTACTCTAGTGTGTGATGCATGGTACCTTTTCCCTTTGATTTGCTTTCATTTTTTTTAATCTCATTATTGCTGCGTTATGGCAGCACGTAAAGACTCTGCTGAGATACCAGGTTCTGTAAAAGAAACAGGGAAGAGACATGTTGTCTTGCAGCTATAAGATCTATCAGGCCGGATGAACAAAATGGGGAGGAAATGGCTCCCCAAGCGTAAAACAGGAATAATGCTGAGGTACAGACAGAATAAGTGATTTGCCCATGTCAAGAAGGGAGTTAATAGAGGAGCTTCAGATTGGGTAGGGGTGGGCAGAAGAGCTAATTTCAATGCCTTATTCAGCGATGGGCTCCAGGCTTATCTAAAATCTCCACGAATAACTAACACAAATACTGTAATAAATAACAATGACAAATAAAGCTATGCAGCAATTTATGGAGATATTTTTCCTATTTGCATTTTTATGTGTTTTTAAAAGCAATTATTTTTTATTAAAAGCAAAAAAATGGTTTGTAAGAAAGTTCTGAAGAGTATTTTGTTTTGTTGAAGGGACAGAAAAAAGCTATTAGCAGGAGTTGAGTAGTTAAACTGACTGCGTTTAAGCCAAGAGAATCCTTCATTCTAGTATTACCTGAAGAACTTACTTTTTGACCTTGTGTAAGTCATCTGATTTCCTCACGTCTCCACCAACCCTAGTGAAAAATAGGAAAAAATACCAGGATCTCACTAAAAACAGGTTTCACAGCTGATCTGTCTTGTCTTCGAAAGTGAACTATGGAAATAAGGAAGATGACTGTTGTTTAAATACTGGGAAAAAAATTATGGAAACAAGATGAAATAAGGGAAAAGGCTGGATTCTGTAACCCACTTTGTCAGTGATCCAAGAGTAAACAAGCTCTAGGTATCTAGCAAGAATTAGCAGGGCCATTATGAGCTTAAACAAAGGGCACAGTTGTGTTCATTGCTACAGTCACGTAAGTCTGTTTTATACTCCAGCTCTTCACTGGAGCCGTCCTGAGCAGAGACGGACCAGGAATCTCAAAAGCATGAGGCAACTCAGCCTGGCTGTAAGGTGCTGAAAATCCAACCACTTGGGTTGATTCCAGGTTCTGCACTTGATCTGCTTTGTTAGGAGGGAATTTTGCCTCATTTCCCTTTCAATCTTTTTTCTGTTTTGTCTATTGCAATTTTAATAAACAAGTTTTTTAGTAAAAAGCATTTATAGTGCTTACTATAATAAAGTACTGATCTTTTCAGTAAGACCTAGGCACTGTTTACATCTGTCTTTACTTCAGGGAGAAGTGTCCGTTTATTTCCTTTCCAGCTACTCTTCAGCATGTAATTCTGTAAAGATCTAGGAAAACCTGAATGATAAAGAAACTACTCTAGGAACCTACTCAGTAATTTTGCATATACTACACAGTGAGATCAGATAAAGCAACTCTGGTTTATTTTATAAACAAGTTAACAGCAGCATTATTTTATGCTTTGGTCTAAACTGTGGCTGACAAATATATTAAATAGAACCACTTGAAAATGCTGTAAAACTCTCAAATAATCAATATATTCACCAGTGAATTTGAGGAAGACATTTTGACCAATTCTGTCTTTCAGAAGCATTAAGTATTAAAATACAACTTTATTTGAGCTGAGAAGCGGATTTTGTTATAATTTTCACCCAAAGAAGGTTTTTTTAACCCAAAAAGGAGCCTAGCTGTTCATCATTGGCTAAAAGAATATCACTTCTTTACATATTTTTTGGCTTACTTACATGGTTACATGACTGGTCTGGCTACAGCAATGCAACTACTGCCCATTATTTTGTTTATAAATTTCATTCAAAACCAGAACTTTTTTTTCCCCTGACATCCAGTTTTGTTCCAGGAGCAACTTCTCTAAGAATAGCAATGAATGTATGAGCTTTCCACTGCTGAGTGTCAATCACTTACAAAAAAACCCCAGATCAGACTACAGTTCTGCCAGGTCCCATCACTGTTCTTGTCTCTGTGTGAAAAACTGGTTATTCCTCTTCATCCTTATCTGCATCCATTGACACCCTCGGTTAGAGTATAAGGGCACTGAGAACTTTAGCAGCTTGGTGTGTTGCATGTTTCTTAACATGGCAACTGTTGAGTTCACAAACTATAAGGCATCAGAAAGCAGCAAAACAGTTTCTGAAAACCAAAAGCTCCACCTGTCAGTCAGCAAGCAAAGTGGAAGGGAAAACAGAAGTAGTAAGCTTATCTCCAAAATTTAGCTTGATCTATGTTTAGCCACAAAGGAAATCCATTGTGGAAACATTAATCAGGATAGTTTAGAGATTGTATCAAAAGATTAAGTAATCCTTGGATTAGAAAAGTCTGAGAAATGGTGGGCAATACACTTCTTTCTTTCTGGGGAAGGAGGGCCTGTAGCTGAATTATGGTGCTGCTGTCCAGGATGTGTTCATATTCCTGCTGCAGATATTAGTGAAAATATACTCCATGCCATTCGCGTGAGACACCGAAGGACCTGCCCACGCACCTGCATGCAATTACAGCAACAGATGTCCTCCTCGGCTCCACTTCGTGAGAGTTTGGGAAGTGCTGTGTCTCAAACAAAAGGCAGTGTCTATTTCTAAAATTCCCAGATTCGGGTCAGTGTGAAGCCAGAGGTATATATGTAGGCTAAAGTTTCCTTTCTACTGACCCAGTTGTAGTCAGAGGGATTCAAACCTCCCTACAGTTACGTATGGGCCCCAGGGAAGCTTCCCGGGAAGCACAAGAGCATGGGGAGGCTCCTGCGTTTCCCTCTCTCCATTTCAAGATTATTTAGGTGATTCTTCCTATTCTTTGTCAGCTCTGACTGTAGGAAAGTCTCTTGGTTTGAGACTTGGTAATGCTCAAGAAAATGAGCTCAAACAGGAACCACTAAACTGATCCAGCAGCTTCAACAGTAAATGCTTTTCAGGCTTACTCTTTGGCGATGGTCAATGTGGATAGTTTGTTTTATTTTAATTTTTTACTTGTCCTAATTTCAATGAACTGGAAAACGTCCATTGAAACTTGATTATCACCACAGCCACACTCTGGCTGAAATTCTGCAGTTCTCAGAATCCAGCCTGGACAGGAAGATTTATAGTTTTCTATTTAAGACTCAAAAATGGTCTTTGAGAATTGAATATAGAGTCAGAAGTCCTCAGTGAATCTGGCCTGAATTTTGAAATTTAAGAAAGAATCCCCAAATGCTTATATTTCTTGTAATATTGAACAGCATTCAGCAAAGCAATTGCTAAACATACACAAAAGATTAATAATTGGCTTTTATAAATATATTTATATATCCTGCTTTGGATGTCTCACTTTGCCTGTATGACGTTATTGTTACTGTGCATTCTGCTGCTTCCGAGACTATTGCTTTTATTTCCTGAGAAGGCTGCTGGCCAGCTGAACTTGAGAAGGTGTAGACCAGTATTGCATGTGGATTCTGGCTCAACCCTTTCTTCTTCCTGCCACGTTTGCCAAGAATTACACAGGCAAAAATGTCAGTCACCTTGTCAACAAGGACAATCCTGTTGCAATTGCTGAAGAGAAAAGAAGCTGCCTGCTTTTCTTTGCATCTATTTGTGAGCATAGAAAGATCAGAGAATGTTTCCTTCCTCCCTCAAGTGTTCAGTACCATGATGCTATTGTTCACATCCAAAAAAAGACGCACAGGTTTGGCGCAGCCTTGTAGCATGCATGACTGAGAGAGGACGTGAGACCTTCTGACCTCCCATTGCCATCAAACCCACTCAAAGTGAGGGCAACAGGTTCAGATCCCAGCAAGGCTGACCTTGGCTTTCTAGAGCTAGGTACAAGACTAATATCCCAGATAACACCCAGCGTCATTGGATATTAAGTAAATCTAGAGCTGTGATGCCTCTGTAACACTAATATATTACTCATCGCCAACATCCAGACCCAGTTTTCAGGGTACAGCTGCAGCCTACTCTGCACCGTGATTCACTCTTCTGACTCAATGCCAGACTGATCAAACTGCTCAAGCCAAGGATGATGCCACAGCCTCGCTTCACAGAGACTCCCGTTCCTGAAGAGGGCCAGCAGGCCTGTGCCGAGGCTTATACAGCCATCGTCCACCAGCCTGGCAGGACAAATCAGTCGCATATACATGTATTTATGCAACCATTTCCAAGCACAAGCTGTGTCTCTGGAGAGTCACATTCTGCATTTCAGAATGGAAAGCCAAGAGTCCTGGCAGCTTAATCTACCAGTTTTTAAAACTCTAGTGAGTTTAATGTCCACATTTTGGATGAAAATACTTTATCCAGAACTCCTGAAAACTGGTGACTGCATATCCCTTTCATTGCCTTTGTTATTCAGGATTCAGCTGGAAAAATGGTGCCGTGCATAATTTTGTCATCATGTGGCTCCTTGTTCTACCAGCCTGTGGTCTGTGATTCTCCAAAAACCCCAGAAGCTTGCGTAGACATGGGAATAAATTGCACAGTTTTCTCTTGGTAAATCTGAAGTGACACTTGGGTGTTCCTGCCTGGCATCTGTCTATTCATGACATCTAGAGAGACACAGACCAGCTGGAGCAGAGCCTGGGCCTGCAGGCTGATGCTATATGTACAGCATTATATGTTGCTTCAGCAGCCAGCGTTGCTGGCTCAGCAGAAATGTACTTATGGTCATTAAAACAAAACAAAACAAAAAGCCAAGAAAAGGAGGCAAGTCTAATAATAGATCAAACCAAAGAAATATGCTGGGAGCAGCTTTGTTTTCCATGGTGACCAGCTTGTCAATGAATCATAAAAAAACCCCAGTGAGCAGTGCCATACCAGGATGCTCCAAAACTGCTACCCCATCTCTGTTCACTCAGCGGCTCCCAGGGAGGAATGGCACACATTTGTGTGCTTTAATGGCCCGACCCCCCTAACACAGGTCTTGTTGCTGCTGGTCCTGCTACAAACCTGAAACAGTGAGACTTGCTTAAAAATGCATATAAATCAGGCAGAAGTCCTCCGAGCTTCAGACCGCAGCCCATTACAGTCTGGAAGACAGGAGAAAGACGTAAAATATGGGTTTGTTTGCCCATATCAATTGCCTTTTTATCTCCTGTCTTCTAGGTGCAAAGGCATTTGAAGTGAGGAGATGTCAGTTTTGTTTTGTATGTTCACGGTTTCATTGTAATAAGTTATGTCTTTGACACATTTTTGTAAAGAAGGAAAGAAAAGAAAAAAACCTGCCCAAACTACCTTGTAGTCTCAGGTACAGAGAGATCATATGTGTTCTGGCGATGATTTTTGACATCCAGAGAAATAATGTAATTCAGGTCTCTTAAATGAGACATCAGAAGGCAGGCTTCAGGCACCCTGCGCTTTGCCGTGCCGGTTTGCTGCCAGTTGAAGCCCGGTGCCCAGCTCTGTCCTACCTGGGACCCAAGCTCAAAGCCCTGGAAAGGCAGATGGAGAGACTGGAGCCTGCGGGAACTTGTGTGCACAGCTCACCCGCGCCACGGCTCTCGCCTTAGTCACGGTAGCGACGAGAAGCTGTGGGTCTCACTAAATGGGGAGAGAGAGTCGGAGTGTCCAGTGCCCACACGAGTTTGAAATCATTGTCTTTGCTGCCTGACACAAATTGCAAACGCCTCACTCGCTGTGCGGCCGTGAGAGGCACTTGTACCTGCCACCTCTCCCTGTCTGCTCCTCTGCAAAACGTGCCCATCAGTGCTGCTCTCTTTGGGGATTAATTGAAGTTTGTAAAGCACTTTGAATATACTTGGATGAAATATCCTAGAGAAGCACAAGATATTTAATCCTTCAATAATATTTATTTGGCTGATGCATGCGCTAGAAAGGGAAGGAAAACCAGGGCACATGTCTGTTTAAAAACATCCTTTCTCATTAAAAAGGGCAAGCTAAATTAACAGGTTTGTGGAATGTGTTTCCTGTCAAACCTTGGGCCTGGGGGCAAAGTACTGGAGGAGGATTTGTGGCTGTAGTTTGGTGATGTGTCTATCTGAGCACAACTACGGGGCTTTCTATGACTTGCGAGACTGAGGGCTGACTTATTTCATTACCCTGTAATGTTGCATGCTGTTAGTACCTGCATTACTGTGTCATTCCGTTCAGCTACAGCAGGTATTAATTGCTTATCCAGATAAAACTAGCGTATGCTTTTTTGTCCGATTTTTTTTTAAACTTACATAGAAGCTGGTGACTTTATATTGTTCTACAAGACCCAGCTGGAATCTTTCCTGAAGGCCCTGGTAAAAATTGGCGCGTATTTTGTTTCGCTATCTAAAGATCTTTAATATTTCAAAACTGAAACAAAATACATAGTTGCTCCTCTCACCTTATTAATTTTAATTTGTTGTGATCCCATATTTGCTGTTTTAAGAATCCTCCCAATCTCACTTCAAGATTCAAAGCCAGACAAACAGCCTATGGTGCAAACTTCACATCTGTATCGCGTTACACTTGGCAGGAGAGATAGGTGCACTCATTTACTGGAGCTCAGCATGGGGCGAGAGTTCAGAGGTTATCATTCCTGATGGCTTACATCTTTACAGATGTTTTCCCTTTATGAACAACAGAACCGCTTGTCAGTCACAGCTCAAACCTAAAAAACAGACGCTGATACCTTCTTTTCGTAATTGTTTCCATGTTTTGCAGAGTCCCTTTTTTTTAGGGTTTGGTAGTGGGGAAATGATTACAGATTCACAGTTGCAAGAGTTAGTTAACATTTTAAATGTGTGCGGGATATGACAAACTAAAATAATAGTGAAAAATATAACCATAGTCAAAACATATGTGAAACCTAATCTGCAACAATCTTGACTTAATATTAAAGCCTGTATCACATTTTTCCAGTCTTGCCACTGCGGGAATACTGAATGCACACATGTAATATACATTGCTATAGAATTTATAATCTAGGTGATATGTTGCAGTAAAACCTAAATTTGACTGGATCAGATTTAGGTACATGACTCATTAGAGCAGTGACCTTTAGTTTAGTCTTGGTCAGGTTTCTCTAGCCATTTACAAAAAACCTGAAGAACAGCACCTGGGTAAGAACAAATGCCATTTGACAGAGGGAAACTCGTAACCAGAGGTTAGGTGAGTTACCCAAATCTCATGGGGACCCTATGAGAGAATTAAGAAATTAACCTGTTTTTTTCTCCTGAGCAGTCCAGGTTAGCCCAAGAATTTTTTTCCTTGCTTGTAGTGAATAACAGTTAAGGTTTGTGTTACAAATGCAGCCTCAACCTAAAGAAGTGGTCCGATGATTACTTTTTCTGCAGTAACTTTCATCCATCAGAAGAAAGTTTGCTTTAAGCTTTGTGAATGTCTATTTAAATGAATTACAGTCACTGGGAAATGTGATGGTGTTCAGAAATACAGGGATTGTTTCAGATGACAATGAGCAGGTCACAAAAAAGCAAGCAATTTAAAGAGTTGCCTCTCTTCGACTAATCTCCAGTAGCCAACTGTGTACAAACTCCTCGTCATCTGGAGCACAAGCCAGAGCAGTGGTGTGGATTTTACACAAAGTGGGTATTACTTTGCAGAGCAACAGACGTGGAAGCTACACAAGACCAGTTACCACACCTTAGCTAAGAGAAAATCTTAAATTGCTTCCATTAAATCAGGGGAGATTATCTGACCACTCCTTATTTAAATATTTAATTTAGCTCTCCCATCCTTACAGTTTCATAGTCATCTCTTCTTTTTGTAATACTAGAAAGGAATGTACTTTTTGTCTGCATATGGTTTTCCGATTCTAGCTGTGATTATATATGCATAAGTTCTTTATAATAAAGAGTACCTACAGTGACACAGACTTGAAATCTGCATTATGCGTCTGGAAAGACTGAGTGGGGATGGGTGACTTGTCACAGGCAATAAAAAATGTCAGTGGCACATGTTTGTGTGTAGTCTGTGAATGCTGTTTGATGTACTTATCAGTTCCTTCCTACAATATGTCGTCGTTACCGAACAGCACAGCTTGGCCATTGATGGGTAAAAGAAGTAGAAGATAAGAGAATAGGCAGACAGTGATTTGGATTCTGCAGATGATATTTTGCAGGTTGGAAAGCACAAAGACAATCTGCAAGCACCAGCAGCTGATACAGCCTCAATAGGAGATAATTCTGGGCTTGGAGACAGAGAAAAAACATACGCACAGTAAATCATGCAAATCAAGTCTAAATGGTGGGACATTTGACAATAAGGCAGAAAATGATGGAGTTGGAGGTTGTTTCTTTTTTTTTTAACATCAATTTTATAATAAACTTATTGTTGGACTGATAAGCTATTAACCTCTCGGGGTGCAAAGGGCTGTGGCGGTGGAGCATCTGGGGATAACAGCGAATTTGTATTGGGAAGAGGGAGGACTGAATAATGGTCCCTCTAGATCTTCTTTACTGAATTCCCTGAGTCCTCTGAGAAAGTCACAAGTGGATAAGAAAAAGCCAGCCAGTGGGAGGGAGTGGAGGCAGTTTCCAGTATTTAAGGGTGAGAGGTTCTTTTTTCCACTTCAGTATTTCCAGTTAACTGCTCCTTCCTTGAATATTTAAATCTTTTTTTTTTAAAAAAAAAAAACCAAACAAATAAATAAGCAAACAAACAAAAAAAAACAACACAAAAGCAGTGAGACTGTTTTATGTCTGCATCCCTCCATAAAACCCCTGGAGCACTTCCCCTTGGAGTGGATGCTGACCAGATGAAGAAAGCCAAATGTAGCTACCAGCAATTTCTTTGTCACTGCAGCCTCTTGCGGGAGAGTGCGATACTTGGGGATAGAGATAACGACCAACTGTGGCACCATGCCACGGAACTGTCAAATTATCTTGAGAGAGAATGGTAATGAATGTGTATCACTGCTACATATGATTTGCTTTTAAGCAGGTAGGTAGGGCTGTGACTGAACATAAGCCATTAAATTATGAACAGAAGGAGAGCTATCCAATTTTCCGCCTTGCTAAGGAAACGAATAGTTTTAATGATAGCCGAAGACTTTGAGTTTGCCCTTCCTTTTTCCTCAGTTGTTTCCTTTAAGTACAGTAAATCTAATTCTCTAGTCCATACCATCAATGTGGTGCCGGTATAATTCCATAGATGTTTTTTGGAGAAGCTGGGTTTCATTTTAGTGCAGTGGAAGGAAAAATGCAGTTCATTGTTCAAGAGCTCCACTGGCAATGAGATGAGCGGAATACATCATTTTACCTCCCTTCCGCTCCATTACTGGAATGTCTTCTGCAAGAAGAAATTGGTTTAGAGCCCCCTTTCATAATCTGTGCTGCATCCAGACTTTCTTCCCCAATTCCACGTAGAGGTTTCACTCAGGACTAATTTCACCAGTGCTTAGAGAAGAACATGAAAATGGGGCAAATAGAAGAGCAGTGGGACCCACAGGTTGCTATAAGAGCAAAAACTACACTCATCATCAGGAGGTGCTGTCACCCACCGGCTGTGGGCACGCAGAACTGCAAAAACTTTTGGTCTAACCTGATTGACAATGTTGTTATTGATACAGATTGTGGTCACTATGAGATCCTATCCTAGGAAAATAAGTGCTGTGTTCAAATGCATATTTAGTAAAGAAGCCTACAGTATAAATTTTAGAGTAGGATCAGCTTGTGCAGCTCAAATAAGAAAAATTGTTTACAGTGAGTTCTGTCTGTCCTGTATTTATAGTTTCTGCACTGCTGAGTCCTTTCTCCATTTTGTTGAGATATAATTGAAAAATTTATATATATGAATTTCTTACAAAGATGGCTATTGCAAAGTGACCTTAAGGTCTGTACCGTAAAGAGTGGGGTTAAAAAATGTGTGCATTAAGGATACTTTCAATACATAGTGCATGTCTTCTGAATACCTTTTATCTAGTTCTGATTAAAAGCATTTCACCACCAAGACAACTTGATGGGTTTATGACTTATTGACTGTCCTGTTACTATGTAACATAGTTAATTGGCTCTCTCCTGGCTTTAATCTCTGATGTTTGATTCTGCTAAATCTTTAAAATATGTTTTTGACTACATCATCCTGTAAGTCTTTAAAATAAATGCTCCTCAAATGCATTTTTTTCAGTTTTAGTGAGTTCTGTTTAACAAATAAATGCAGGAAGCAGTGAGAAGAAGGGAGAATGCATGAAATATTCATAAAGGCCAATATGATACAGTCAATAGATAGGGCTTGTTAAGCTAAAAGCTTGTTTTACAAAGCATTGAAGTCTGGATTCTCACCTGGGACAGCCTGAAATAGCTCTGTGTAGATCACGTTTTCCTTTTCCTCTTTCCCTACACTGACAGGGGTAGAGGCAGCAGAAGGAGGGAAAATGTCTCCCCTTTCTTTTTATATATTATTTGTCTGTAATGGTCAGGAGAAGCAAGTCTCTTCTGGAGCTCCTGCATACCGACTTTGGATGCTAAAACATCATTTGGAAGAGGTGTACCAAAAATGTGGATAGTGTCAACGTAATTCAAAGCAAGCATTTGTTTCTATGCATCTGTGCACGTGCGTGCATATCATCCATGATGCTCTGATGGCAGCTGGCTGTGGGGGTGTGTGTTGTGGGGGCCTGTAACTCTCCCAGGGGTAGTGCCATTTGGGTCTGGCCGTGGATATGGAGAGAGGCGTATGGCATGTGACAGCCACAAATAAGCCTCCTAAGAAAGAAGTTAACAGGGATGTGTGTGTGTGTGTAGGTTTGAAAATGTAGTGAGAGCTGGGGAAGGACCTGGATGCAGGACAATTGGGTCATAGGGTATCCTGCTTTGGCCAGGAGAGTTTGTACAACACATCTTGCTCCCTCCGAGGCTCTCGGGGACAGCGTGAACCCAGCTCTTCACTGGGACAAAGGCATCTCCCTCTCCTGCCAGGTGTGGGGGAATTAGCTTGTTTGCACAACGTCAGAAAACAGATGTCTTGAGTCCAGCTCCTCCATCAGCCCATATCCTTTAAAAACCCAACCTAAACAATTAGCCGTGTACTTCTGGGGTGTCTGAGTCACAGACAGATCCTCCTGGGTAGCGCTGAGCGGCGGAGAATGATTCGGGCAGGCTGTGGGTCTCTTGTGGTGCTTTCTGCGTTCAGGAGCTGGTAGTGGTGGGACTGAGCCCTGCACATGGTGCAGAGCTGGGACCTGCTCAGCCTCACTGATGCTTCATACTAACCTCGTGTAGAAACGGGGAAAACACAGTAGCTGTGTCTTGTTTTATTGGCTGGAGGCAGGACTGAAATCCTGATGGAGTGTAAAGGTGTGCTCTGAAGGCAATGGGGAAAGGAGAGGGATGTTAGAGGGATTTGCCTTTAGCTGTTTGTTTTTAAACATTTGAGGTAAAGGGACATAATCTTGGGAGACTTTCCCTGTTCAACCAAGTAAGGAGTTTGTTGTCACTAACATATTTGTGGTGATTTCTGGGAATTCCTTACAAAAAAGTAAAGTCTCGGAGAAAATATTCTGTGAAGTTAGGTGTCTGCATGGTTTTGTGCCTTTTGAAAGCCTGCTTTTTCTGTAGGATAAAATGTCAATTAAAGCCATTCCTGTAACATGTCGCTAGAGGGACATGAAAATGTGGAATAGATTAGCTCCTGTTGTTCTTAGTTATTGCTCTTTAATGTGGAAAAACACAACAGGGATGATTTAGGGCTTTCCCTTCTCTGACTGAATAAAAGAGCTTTAAAACATGATCTTTAAACTGCTCGACGCTTATTTAAAAAAAATAAAACACGAGTGCTGAAGATACTGTAACAGTGTAGTAACACCAGCAAGTCTTCAAACATAAGATACAAAGAAGTAGTGTCTTTTACAGTTCTTTGGAAATTAACTTCCTAATACCAGGTATTTACATTAAACTTGCCCACACACATGCACATATTCCTTTTTATAGTGTAGATAAACAGTAGGAGACCTACTTTCAGTCCAGAGTGTGAGCTCTAGCTAGGAAGCTTTCAGTGTCACCTCCGGGTTGTGTTTGGCAGCCGTACGGGAAAAGGCGGCTTTCTCATGGGCTGTCGCAGAAGTGCTGTGGTGCACAGCTGGGAGGCAGCAATGAAACTGCTTCTTAGCAGAGACTGGCACTCTGCGAGCAGCTCTCTTCCACCCTTGTCTGGCATCAAACCAACGAGTCCAGCTTCAATGCTCCCACGGCTCGCACTGGATCGGAAAAGGACCATCCTGGCACGGGTCTGAGCTGGGAAGCAGCAGCTGCAACAGCTGTCCCCATGTGTTTGAAACCTGCTGCCTCCCAGCCGAGACCTGTGATGACTGCCTGCAGGATGCCACGCACGCCTGGTGGGATGCCACGGGTGCCCGGGGCCACCATCCGGGCTTCAGGTTTGCAAACACGCAGCAAGAACAGAGCCCAGGGAATCCTGCTGTTGTAAGTGTAATGACATAAACCTGTGGGCACTCAAGGCCAGTGCAATCAAAAATTTGTAGTAAACAGGTTTTGGTTACAAGTAATTTGGAGGGAAGCAAATGTGCCACAACTCCCTAAAACCTCTTTTTGTGAAAGCTGTTAAGAGAGCACAGCTGAGACCTACCCTCCCTTGGCCAGCCTGGCTTCCAGACAGCTCCAAGCACATTTTGGCCGTATCTGGCTCAGAGACATGGGGCTTGCAGCCATTTTGCATCACCCCCTTTGCCTCTCCTCCAAGTCTCCACCGTGGCCTCCGCTGCCCGAAGCTGCCTCCAGCTCTCCTCTAACGCTGAAACAGCCATCCATAAAGTGAAGACTTTTGGTGCCCAAATGAGATGAAAGCATTTCACAGTTTCTGCATGGGGGACAGGAGGAGGGTGCTGGTGACACCCGTGTCCCCTGGCTCCGCTCCAGGGGGGGAATTTTACTTACACACCTTTTGTCCACAGCAACTGCAAGGGTGCTCGGTATTGTTTTCCCTTCCAAACAACCCATTGGGTGGCTTTTGTTTTGCATGAGGTAATTAAGGAGAGGAAGCTGAGCCCTTTCCCTTCATGCTTTTGTTTCGCCTGTATATCACATTACAGGTGCGGAGGTCATGGTGTGAACGTGTCAAAGATTGGTGGCAATAAATAGCTCCAGAAGAGGATTTGTTTTACTGCTGCTTCAGTGGAAAAGCACACAGACGCTGCCCTCTTTTCTTTTCTTTTTTTTTTTTTTTTTCCCCCTGGCTTGTTTTTATTTAATTTTATTTTTTAAAGAATGTAAAGACTCAGGAGAACGTTTATGTTTAGTTTGTCCCTCATTAACTCTTGAATGGTTACGCATGCAGCGTGATTAGTTACATGTTGTACCTGTCACTGCCTCTGCCCTTTGTTCAGGCTAGCTAAAATATAGTAGTACCTCATTTCAGTAATAGATATGACCTAGAGTAAAATGTGCAAATTCTTACAGAAAGTGCAATAATTGCAATTGATTTACTCTTCTATGGGGAAATAATGTCTGTCTGAAACAATAACATCAGCTTTTTCTTAATTGCATTACATTAATATCATATTAATCTGTATTCGTATCCACATACAAAGCTGTGAAGCATATTTGGGCTGTGATTTTTTTTTTTCCCCTACCCTAATGACACATGCAACTCTCAAAATATGTTACCAAGTCTGGGAAGCCCCTTTTTGCCCATTCCATAGAAGAAAGACAAAAGGGAATTAAAAAAATAAAATAAAACACTGGCCCGTAATCAGGAAAGCCATATCTCACCTACCGCAGCCCAAAGCTCCCATGTTTATTTTTGTGGTTAATCCAGTGGCGGGGATGATGCCGTCTTAACGATGTGTGGGAGCTCCGGACTATTTCTAATTCCTGGCTCAGAGCATCTGCTTTCAACAAATGTCTTTTACGCACATATGTGACCTTTTGGCTACCTACACTTAAGTCCCCCTGTCAAGATGGCATCGTGCCTGCTCATGAACGTGGTCCAACTGCTTGGGCACGGAGAAAACCTGACTCTGTGGCCCTGTAAAACGCCATTTTGTTGCAGAATACCTCCCTCTTCTCCCAGCCCCGCAGCGCACGTGGCTCCCGGCTTCGGGGAGTAACCAGCCACCTGATTTCCAGATGATGCCAGCCCTGGACAGCTGGTTGGGATGTCTGAGGGGACTCAGTGAGAGATCCAAGTTGGCACCGAGCAAGGGAGATGCCCTGGCACAGCAGCCCCCCGGGCCACAGGGTCTCTGCAAACGCCAGCCGCAGCGAGAGCTGGCTCCTCTGCTGAGGAAGGTTGTGACAAAGCTGAGACCCAGCTTGTAAAACCAACACTTTTCAAGAGGGCAGAGTCACAGATAAAATCCCAGAGACTTTTCTCCTTCCCGAGATCAACCTATGCAAGATGGAGCACCTTGTAAGAAAGCTTTCACCAGCATGGTTTCATTCAAAATAGATCTATTTTGTGAAAGTTGCTTGATTTTTATTTGGAGGGGATGAAATTTCAGTTCAGAGGCAAAAATCCCAAAGTGTCTGATGTTGTCAAAACACCGAATTTCACAGTATCATATTTGGCATAAAAGCTTTTTTTTTTCCCTCCCCCCCTGTTTTTTCACTGTGAGACGGCTGTTTGAAAGACAGGTTTTGTTTTTCAACTTTTAGGCAATTGGACACATTTGCTTACTTGGAACGCAATACGCTGAGCTCTCCAAAGTGACTTTGTGTTTAATTTTTGCAAAAATTATACCTGTTCTGTTTCAAACTGGAAAAGAAGTCAAAATGGCAGAATTTCCTATGAAGTGGTAAGTCTCATTCCTCTTCTGCTTTGGCTGGGTTCAAAACATCACCGGGAGAATTTTCCAACAAGATTATTTATAACCTTTTGAATATGGAAACATTTCAATGTTTTCAACCTGCAGTGTGTGGAAACAAACAGGGAAACAAAACATTTCCATGGTTTTTGATAACTGAAACAACAGGTGCTAGACCCATGAATTATGAAAGGGGAATGGGGAATTAAACTCCTTTTCATCATATAACACTCAAGAAGGCAGTCGGTGGAATTGCCCAAAGAGCAGGGTTAGCACAAACATGAAGGAGGACTTTTCACACCCTGCACTGATTGCATTGGGGAACTTTTTGACACAGGATGTTGTGGAGGCCAAAAATACAAATGGGTTCAAATTGGGATCAGCAGATTTGATGGAGGAGGTCTATCAGGGTCAATTATGATATTCCGGATGTTACCTCCATCTCAGGAAGTCCCTGAGCTACAGACTGCTGGAAGAATTCCTATATTTCCTCTGCTTCCTATAGTTTTTCCTTAATTGTCTGCTGCTGTTGGAGGAAGGATAACGGGTTAGAGGATCCTTAGTCTGACCTTGTCCTTGTGTCGTTGGCTGGTCAGAGAACATGGACAGCAACTATGGCATGCTAATGCAAATGGAGAATGTAACAAGAGACTCCAAATGAAACAAGACAAAATCCCCCAAAGAATAATTTCTTTGGTTTATATTTCTTTGAAAAGTACGTATGTATTTCAGCCAACCCTGTTTTCCAGCCTCGGTGATATCTCAATAGCTGCAGGACACTGAGCAGGGACTCGTGGCCAAGACCTTGTTAGGAAAGTGAAAATGGCACATCAATAGATGAGAAGAGAGAAGAAAAGGAAGATGAAGATTTTAAGATGATGAGAACAGAGAGGGCCCCATTTGGCAGCTATTTAATGCTTATCTTAATACTGTATTTGGCACCCAGCTACCATAGTGATTGGCAGCTGATTGACAGGATTACGTAATGGAGCTCTCTGTAGAGCAAGAGTCATATTTTCAGGGGGAAAACATCGCTTTGTTACTGGAGATGGGGCCAATGTACAGTATGCTCGGGTCGAGGGAAGGTTTTGAAGAGAGTCTTCTGTTTAAGCAACCAAATATTAACAACTCCTTCCCAACAAAATGTGAGTGAAAGACAAATAGCCATCAGGACTTCAAGGCTGTCTAGACATCTCATCATCCCTGCTGCCCATCTGACAGACCCTGGGGCAGCTGCCAGGCTGGCAGCACAGAGCACCTATTGAACCAGTGAGGTGGCACCCCTGCCCCAGGGATCTCCCATTTAAATGCAGGCCTAAAAATGTTGCTTTCAGAAATGTCTCAGCAGAAAATGTTGTAAATGAGGATAGTGGTAATAAAATACAATACAAGGAGCCGGTGGATATCACAGCAATTTTCCTCTTGGATATTTAAAGTAGTCCGGTTTTATTAACTGGGGCACAGTGGTGGGCATGACCCAGTCCTGTTTGCTTGTGAAGAGCAAATGAAGTAAGTGGTTTGCAAACTTCCCTGCAGGACATTTACTATGTCAGTAAGAAGGATCTCACTCCTACCGATGCTGCTCCATACCTAGCACTTACACAATATCCCTTGATTTTTATTGTCCCTAATCAGATAATCCTGGGATTTGCTCACACATGGGTGGGATTCATGCACAGTGAGGGACTTTTGTTAGATTGGAAGAAAGGGGATGAGCTCCTTCAGGGACTGAGCCCACAGATAACGTGGCTGGAGTGCTCCTAATCACCCCGTGTCCTGCAGGAGATGCCCCCTAACCTCTCTTTCCTTCCAGGGAGATCTGATCCTGAACTGACTTTTGTCCTGTGTAAATCAGGCTGTGTACATCAGGCCATAATGGGTGGCCAGAAAGCAAAGCCAGACTTCCCAGCCCACCTGCTTAAGAGTAGGACATCCAGGAGCTCACTCTTACCTGGAAAGGCTCAGAGCAACACAATAATAGCCCTTCTATCTGCAGATGTAGGACCCCAGCTGGCTACGCTGAGAGGAGAAGATGTTATAGGGTGGTCGTGCCACCCAGTTGCCGCTACCCCAGGGACCTCCTCAGCTGCTGTCAGACAGCAGCAAAGTTCACCTCCTACTCCCAGCTGCTCTCCAGAGAAGCCATTGTGTTCTGTGGCCCCAGGGGCAGCCTCGACGCTGGATTTCCTTGTGGCAGAGCTAGCCTCCGGTGGGGCAGATGTCCCCGGTCTCTGAACAAGCACGTGTCTTCCCATTCCCAGACCGTATTTAACACACTTCTAATTATACACTAGATTAATGTTCAAGGTATTGCAAAGCCAGGGAGGGCTTCATTGCAGAGTACAGGTACTTGCAGTACAGAGAGCACATATGTGAATGCACGTATGGATGTGTGTCCCTTGTGAAATGTAACACAGACACGGTCCACACGTCGGGCAGGGGTGCTGCAGGAGATGGAGGGGGCTTGCATCCACTCTGGCCATGTGTGTATGACTGAGCTGTATTAACGGCCCTCTTTCTATGTAACAGCAACTTGCACGAGTTGCAAGCTGTGCACTCAGTCTCTTGGCGGGTAAAACAGCTGCTTTTGGCTGCCCTCGGTGCATACGCTGAGTAATTTGTGTGGCCAGTGGGGTCTTTTGCTGTGACGCACGGCATGGAGCTCTCTGGTCTGCATATGGGGAGATGGGGTTTCCCAGGTTTCTCTTGATGCAGTCATACCACTCATGCAGGACGGTGGGAGGGCTGGGGGGAGCTCACGCCACGGCCAAACAGCCTGGAGGATAGGGGCAGGTTGTGGGGCTGGAATATGGCTACCCCAAAGAAACACTGAACACGGCAGGGTGTTGAGGGGGATTTTATTTCTCTAGCTAGGAAATTAAGTTTCTGTAACCCCTGGCTGAGTTTTATACTATCTAGCTGGAGATGATAAATCTAACTATTTTCATATGACTTTAAAGCATCTTGGAAACAGAACGCAGTTTTTATGTCTCCCTTTATTCAGCATTGTCGCTCTCTCTTTCAGCAGAACCTGGAAAAAAGCCCACTAAAGCCAAGGCAAAGACTCCCATTGACTTCAATGAGAGCTGGATCTGGCCCTTTACAGAACAGCTTTATAGGTCTCCGTGCTCAAAGAGCTGTTGTTGTTAGAGAGTAGCAGTTCTCCCGGACCACATGCCAGAGAGTGTTTCTTTATAAAGATGCTTTCCTTTGGACTTCCAGCAACAACGACAACACCTACGCGCGCACACACGCGCACGCACAAAAGCCACGGAGAAGTCATCCATCTTAGAAAACGTGTTATGCCTTCTAAGCATTTCTAAATCAAAGACTGATAAATAAAACATGGGTTCAGTGTTAAAAGGAAAAAAGAGCCCTTTTAACAGATTAAAGTGCTCACAGTGCCTGACACTGTGAAATAAGAGTGTTGAGCAGCAGGGCAGTTAAGAAAAAGGACTGGGTTTGCTGACAGGTACAAGCTGTTGTGTGTCTTGTAGCAGCCACTGGCAGA
This sequence comes from Phoenicopterus ruber ruber, assembly GCA_009819775.1. Taxonomy (NCBI): domain Eukaryota; kingdom Metazoa; phylum Chordata; class Aves; order Phoenicopteriformes; family Phoenicopteridae; genus Phoenicopterus; species Phoenicopterus ruber. Next base: position 11,224,386 of record CM020219.1, read on the forward strand.
AAAAAAGCCCAAAAGCTACTTTCCCAGCAAAGCCTTCCCAGAAGGTAACAAACTACAACTATCTATAACCAAAGTTTTGCATGTTCTCCAGATGAATGTTGTGAGAAGCGTTGTTCTCTGCTTCTCTCTCTAAAGGAAGAGGAATAAAAAAGTTTTTAAGCCCATCAAAATAAACAAGCAAACAAAATCAGCATCCTTTCTATTGCTATAATGGTTTCTTCCAGCAGACTGGAAGCCCTGCTGGTTTTTTGCAGCATTTCTTTTTTCCTCACTGTCCTGATTCTTCTTAAGCCCAGTAGACTGGGTTGGGTCCTTAACTATATTTCAAATTGCTCCTCAGCAGTTGCAAAAGAAGGAGTGGTAAAGCCCTCTGCACTTTCTCATTCGTCCAGGACTGTGAATAGAGAGGCCAGGACACATAAAGGCTGTATTTGTACAGATGGGAACATTTCTCTTCATGAAGTGGCATTAACTAATTACATTTATTTGGCTGATCAGAAAAGCTGATCGTTAAGACTGATTTTTCTTTCACTCTTCCCTTCTGAGCCTGTGGCACCTTGATGGAGGGGAGTCTTACAGCAGAGGTCACTGAAAATCCTCCTGAATATTTTATCAGTTCTGCTTCTTCTGGCTTAGTCTACAAAGACAAACCCTTACGTGTGAAGGGCATGGAGCTGAGAGCAGGGGGAGGAGGGATAAACCTGTGTCTGCCCTTGCTTTGCTTTCTGACCAGGACACAGAGCACATTAGCTGTGGAAGTGGCAAACAGAAAGAATTTGTGCACCATTACGATCATGCTTGATATGGAGTCTTGTTCTTAGTAGCAAAGAAGAGCCCCAATAAATGTGAATGAGAGCCAGATGATTTTGCTGTCAGGCTGGTAAGGAGCAGTGTTACGACGCCAGCTGGCATCCCATAACCTTTTAGGACTAACTTGCCTATTGCTCTCATGGATTTGAAATGTTGCGGGAAACGGCAAGCCTAGGTCAGCGCACAACCAGGCAAACCTGCGATGCTCTTTCCCTAACCCAGCGGTACAACGTGGCCATGTAGTGCCCACCGTGGAAAAGCCACGTTGCTGCCTCTGCCATTTGAGAACCATTTCCACACAGTCATATAAGCCACCTCCAAAATGCCCCAGACAGGAGGACACATGGCCAAAGGCAGGTGGGGGAACCTATAAAATTAAATTGCATTATTTATTGGAGAGAGCTAAGTTCTATCTTGCCCTAGGATGTCATTATGCACCTCTATTGTATGCTGATAATAGTCATCTGCAATCTGATAGTGACTTTAATATCTTTCTAAAATGATTATAATTTAACACCTTTATGAAAGAAACCCCTTTTTGACATACTGACACCCCTGACAGACCATGGTGCTCCTGCAGGGACTGAATGGGGCTGGAGCCTGGCAAACCACACTCAATACCCTCTCAGCGAGGCAGGCTTGGCTCTGTCAGCGAAGGCCATCACTAACTTCCCTGAACGCTGCTTATGTTGGGTTTGGGGCCATGCTGGCCCAGCAGCTGATGTTTGATCAGGGGCAAAAGGGAGCTGAACACCAACACCGTAACCATATTGGACTGCCACAGGTATTGTCCCCTTCCTCCGTTGAGCAGGAGAGAAGGAGGGAGTTTTGTGTCTGGCAGGCTAGCTCACCCTGTGTTCAGTGGGCCTTGCTTAATGTTATGCCCCAGGTAATTTTTCTATTTGTCTTCCATTTATTTAATGTCACTCATAATAAACACCCTTCCAGCCTTAGTGGGTCAGAGATTCTTACAGCTTTTCCCTGTATTTCAAAACTGATGGGAAGAAGTAAAGGAAAAAAATATTTCTGCTCACAGGAAGCCATTCTGAGCCTGTTTTTTAAATACATATCTTTTCCAAAATCCTGGAAGAAGCTTCCACCTTGGTCAGAAAGACTTGGATTTTCCATGGTACCATTTAACTCACCAGCACCTCCAGCACACTCATGAGGCAATGGCTTTGGTGAAACGCCTCAGCCATTACAGGCCTGCCTACAGCTCACGTGCAGCCTAGGACTTTGCACTTTTTATTTTTATTTTATTTGTTCACTTATTTATTGTAGAATTGACAGCCTGTGCACTGATAGCTCAGGTTTGTCCGCTCGGTATCCGCTGCAGGGCGCAGAGCATTTGCTGTGATTCCCTGCGCACGTGCTCCAGCCCTGACACGCAGCGAGCACCTCACAGCCTCTGCTGACACTGACCATTGACACCAATTACACTGGCAGTTTTGTAGGGTGAACATTTACCCACTGGGAGCCTGAAAGAGACCAACCCACTTCACACAGGTTACCTGATAGCCGTTAGATAATAATGATTTACTGACCGCAGCTGGGCTCTGGCAGAGGACCTAGATTTCATCAGTCTCCCCTGACACCTTCAGTCTACCAAAGCTGGGACTTCTGAAGGAGTTAATGTCACCCACCATTGAGATTATTCCTTCCTTGTTTTAAAAAATGCTAGGAGATTTGGTTTTTTAATCCTGCCTTTGCCCTGTCGTGGAAGATGAGTAGAATGGGATGTCAGATCCGTATCCCGTGGAAATGACTCTTCCTCCACTGCACCTCCTAATCCTCTCTAGTTCCCCACAGCCAGACCGGTAGTGGCAGGAGCTGTATGGCATTAAATAAAAGCAGCAGTCAAAGACACGGGCCCCCATGCGCTCACTGTAGCACAGGCACAAGTTTAGCCAGCAAAAACCAGGGTGAGCAGCGTCCAGGCCCCTCGGAGACGAGAGCCCCGACCGCAGGCGCCCGCGCGGCCCCAGCGCAGCGCCTGCGTGCTTGTGCGCCGTCAGCGGTACCGACAGCTGCCGCGAGGTGCTCGACGCGCCCCCACCACGTGCAGCTGGAGGGGTCCCAGCCGGCCTCCTTACACACACGGTGTTCCCGCTCATCAGCCGGCGGTGCTTTTACGACTTCTTTCCCCGAAGCGATCGCTGTTGCTTTTGGAGCTGATCTCTGAACAGATGGAGCTTCGGGAGGGTAATAAGGAGGAGGGGGCCCTGTGGAGAGTGAGCGGGGAAGCTGCTCCAGCAGAAATGAGAGCGAGGTGAGGGGCTGGTGTGGGGGGAAGGAGAAAGGGCAGGGGGAGGGAAAGCAGAGCCGCTTCGAAGGGCTCAGACCTTGAAAGCCCAAGGGCTAACATAAATGAAGACAGGTTTGGGCTTTGACTCCATCCTGGCTGGCTCTGTGTCACAAGACATCTTAGCAATCTCCAGTTAATGAGAGTAATTTCTCCTTCAGACCAACTCCTCGTACTCAGAAAACACTGAGGCTTCATAAAGGAACAAACTGAAATGGATCTCCTGCGCTCCAACAGACTCAAGTCTATCAGTTGACAGAGAAAAATCCTAAGAGACATCCTTCTGATTTCTCAAAATCAATTTGTTTTATGCTGCCATTTAAGTAATTTGCTGGAAATTTTAAACCTAAGAGAGGATGTTTGCTCTGTTGTGCATAGCAGAGCACTACAGAGCCCAGCAAAATAGACAGGCTCCATTCTCTCATCTTGGATCTGTTCTTGAAGTCTGCAAGTTGCTTTTTGAAGTCTGCCTTGTAGCTGCCATGGTAGTCCAGGCAGAAGAGGCAGATGTGGGAGAAAAAAAGGGTGAGAACTAGGATGGGAATGAGAAAGAAACTCTCCTGATAAGAGACGATGCTAAAGCGAGCTAAACCAGCATATTCATTCCTCTTTGAATTTCTGTCTCCCATAGCCATTTTCTCTGCATGTCTGACCTTCCTTTCCTCTTATTACCAACAAATGCTGTTGTCTGTGCCATGTTATTAACTTTTTTAATATCCCATTTTAAAAATTAATGTATTTTAATAAAATCTCCCAATCACTCATGCAAAGAAAATTACCGACTAAGGTGTACAGCATATATTGATGCAAAAAGTAACTTTCTGACATTCTCTAGCATACACTACCGGGCAGCGATTTCTGTTTTAAAAATAATGTTTCCTTTGTCAGCTACATTTTCACTTATTGATATTGAAATGAATTATAGCAGAAATACATACAATGGTGACTTTGTTATGTTTAACTGCCTATTTTAGGTCTAACCCAGAGTGCTTTACGTATTCTTATGGTAACAATACTGCTTGGCTTACTCTTCCTTGGGTTTACTCTATTTCAGGGGTGACTTCCTTTACTTCCCCTGATTTGGTAATGAACAGGTTTATTTTTACAGCTAATCATTTAAGTCACTGTATAATTTCTGCTGAATAGGAATACTGGAAGTTCAGCAATTCCTACAGCTTCTCATTTTCGTTCTGCAACTTAACAAGCCGTGTTTGATATTTTAGTCTCTCCTCTTTTTACCTTCTTTTGCACTTATTTGTTGAAATGAAGTGTAAAAGGTGTTGATTTTTGTGGCACAGATGAGGCCCAGTATCATAGCTTCCTCAAGAAGAATTCAGAGGCACAGAAAATTTTTTGATCTCAGAGCTGTGATTCAAGCCAGTTTATAAATTTCTCCCCAACAAATGCCTTCCCTCCACCACTGCTGTCAGAGAAGTGGCACAAGTCCCCCTTCTACCATAAGATCTCCATTGCAAAGGGGAGAAAAAGTGGGCAGATGAAAATGTTGTATCAGAGGAGAATTTGTGCCTTGAAAAGGAATTATCGGCAATGTCTCAGAACATCCTCAGGGTCCCTCTGACCCACCTGAGTGGCACAAAGGCTCTCTGATACCAGTTTCCTTCTCTGTTTTGTTCTTCTGATTAAAATCTGAGCATTTGCATTATTTTATAAAGGAGTACATTTTTGTTCCTGCCATTCAGAAAACTAATTTCTCCTGCTCATGGATTTTCCCCTAGACTGAGCAAACTGAAATTCACTCCAAGTAACCAGTTTCTGAAATTAAAGAAGCCCCAGTTAAGCATTATTCCCAAATCTTCGGGGGGGGGGGGGGGGGGGGGGGGGGGGGGGAGGAATTTTTATCTTTGCTTTAAGAAAAATGGGTGATGCATGAAATTGAAACTAGTATTGCTGGATGAGGTGATGAGTAAAGATGAAGCACTCCTTTGTCTTCTGAGGGGAGTAGCAAGCAGGTCAGTGAGACCGACCCCTTGGCCTCCTGAGACCGCTAACAAGGGTGCCCCGCCAATATTGTCTTTTCTGCATGGAGCTTTCCCCGTCTGAGACTGGATTCACAATCCTCCCTAGGTTACTGGTAAGCAGCAAAGTCTTGTTTGGTTGACTGCGCAGACTATGGGCTTTTAAGCCTGAGGTTCAATCCCTGTTCTGGTTATCACCTCGCTGGGTCACTTTTGTGCTGTGTCAGCCTTTTGGGTTTTAAGAGGAAGGTCTTTGCCTTAGGGAATATCTCGTACTATGGGATGATATCGTGCCTGATGCTAGGAGGTATTAAACAGATTTCAGATGGGGGTCTCCTGACATTTACAATGTTGAAAATACCAATAAAAGACTTACATCAGCCTCCACCTATATCCTTAAATATTAGTATCTTCTGGCTGGACTATCATGTGTTGCATAATGATGGTGCTCTGCAGAATTAGAGGCTGCTCTGGAGATCCCTCCTTAGCCAACCCAGCTAAATCCTTGTAGGGGTCATTCTTTGGAGCTTATTTTGTGTTGTCGTTGGCAGAATTTTTCAAAACAGCCCAAGGAAAACCACAGATATTGCAATTTCTTGCAAAGGGTGTTTTCAGAAGCTCAGGGAAAAAAAGACTCTCAACAGGCTGGGCAGGAGTTTGCTTACAACATCCAGCTATGGACTTTCAATATGGTCCCATGTTACCCTGAAAACTAAAAAAACCTGACAAACTGATAGGCACTTTCTGAATTGTACAGATTTTTCTTTTGGGCCCACAATAATTTATTTCAACAAGAAAGAATGGAAGAAATCAGCTGAGACCAATAACACTAAAAGTCCCTCCTCCTGTTGCGTTCCCACGTACATAAGCAATGTTGTTGACACTTCACCTCTTCCCTTTTCAAATTCATAATTTCCTCTGAAAAGATTTCCACTTTAAGTGTTGAAAAATCTCTACTTTAATTTGCTATTTGCTATTTTAGTGGTTCTAACTGAAATCAAAGTCCCCTTTGGGCTTATGCACTGTTCAGTCATAGTAAGATTCAGTTCCTAAACTGAGTATTTTACAGATTAATAAGGCAAGACAGACGAAACAGGTAAAGTGTGGAGGAGAAGCAACCTTCCTGAGACCATAAAGCAGGTCGCTGCCAGAGCCAGGGACAGAATCCACAGCCCTTCAGCCTCACTCTGCTACTTTCCACTTTCACACGATCACCCACGTTGTGGACAAAAAGAAACTGTTGATTTAAATAGAGGGGGGGTTTTGCCAATACAGTAGGAATAGTACAGAGTTAGCAAATTCTACTTAAACATGAAAATTCAGCATTCCGGACCAGCATACAACAGCAACAGACTTCAGTACAGAAGCTCCTGTTAGAATGCTTGGGATGCTTGAATAAATACATTTTGGTTATAAATCCTTTGTACTTTTATTTGCTATTAAGAATAATTTTAAGTTGAACGCATACAATTCACACTGCTTCCTCCAAGGACACTGACGCTAATTTTTCTTCCCTCTCTCCAAATCCCCATCCCCTTTCCACATCCCCTTATTTGTTGAGCAGGCAAATGACTGCATTTTTACTAATTGGCCATCTGACACACCCCTGATTTGCAAATTTGCTGCCACCTCTTGGCATGAACAAATAAAGTGCTGAGCGGTTACTGCCTTTCCTTCCCTATAGCCCTAATCCGAGTTGCTGATCTCTGTCTGAGAGCCAACTTTCACAATCCTTTTAGGATGCTCCATCCATCTGACAAATTTACTTGAATGTGGCCCAATGTTACTGGAGGAAGGACTGGCAAGATACAGTGGCCATGCAGATGTCTTCGCTATAAAAGCCAGGCTAAAAAAAATGCCTGATGGCAAGTCTAAAATGCATTTTGTGGGAAGGTGAGGATCTGCCCCACTTGAGGCAATGGAACAAGAGTCGTTGCCAACCCAAAGGCCACTCGATGTTGTTTGTTACAGGATTGCATCTTAGGCATGTGAGCACTGCTGAAGGGCTTTATAGGTAAAAGGGAGCCCTGTTGAACACAGCTAGAAAGTGATCTAAAAAAAACAACAATCATGCAGATCATCAAACAGAAAACAGGCAACACCAGTTTAGGTTTGATTTGACATCTCATTCCTTGTGCATTTGCTTTATACAAATGCATTTCATTGTCTTTGTTCACAGAAAATTAGTTTCAGACCTGTCAATGACATTTGTTTCATGATGTAATTAAAAAAAAAATTTGTGGCAGTGATGGTAGACTCTGTGCTGGAATTAATCCCAGCCAATGTCTCTGAAACAAGCAAGAACAAACACCCGTGCTGTTTCTTAGCGTTGCTCCTTAGTCTGCTATTGTCAGAATTACCATGCTGAGGAGAGGGAGAGAAGGTATTCACACTGTCATCTCGGGTCTGAAATGGAGGCTAGACGCCCTAAATTCCCTTATATAGTCAGTTGGAAGAGAGACTCTTCCAAAGGCAAGTTCAGAGCACCCCAGGGTATGGCTGTGCAAGGTCGAGTTAAGAGATGTCGATGCCGCAGCAGCAACGCGTGCCCCTTCCTCCCCGCTCCCAGCCAGGCCCTGCCTCGTGTCGGCGCGGTGCTCAGCGCCTCACCCTCTGAGCTACTTCAGTAGAGAGAAAACTAAGCCACAAACAGGAAAGATGAGCTGTTTTCTGAGTTGATTTGGCTTCCAGAAGGGGAAAGGAAGGGGCAGTGGCCGGAGGGAGGCAGCCCTCCTCCTCTGAGTCGCACCAAGCTCTTGTATCATCTGTGGGTCTGCAACTTACCCAGGGAGCTTGAGGGGACCAGCTTTTAATTCAGACACCTCAGTTCCTAACCTAAAATTAGGCACCCTAAATGTGTTCCACTGCACCAGTAAGACAGTGTCATTAATGTCCTGCCAGACCCTAAAGGTACCTGTCAGTTGACCCTCTCTACAAGTACTTGTCTTCTCCACAACATTTCCTATTCTTCCCCTTCCTGGCAAAAGACCTGCAAGAGGATCTTTACCTCTTCACACAGTTCACTCTTCCTGGCCTCTGTGCATTTCAAAACACTTTCTTCTTCGAGTTTGTTTTTTCCACTTAATTATCTAAGCAGCTCTAAGTGTAGGGTTGCTGCTGGTTCCCCTCCCCTCAGTGGTTTTGTCTTCCCCCAAAGAGAGAATCAGTGCTGCACAGGACGTGTGGACCCACCTGGAGGTACAGAAAAAATCACCACAAAGCCTGGTAGGTGTGTGGTGGCAGTGTGTTCAAGGTTAAAATTCAGGGTGAGGAAGAACTCTACCTTCAAGTGAGATTGGCAGGTTCAATTGTCTCCTGTTCTCCCTCTCTTCAAGTACATCCATTCTTTGAGCTCATGTGTCACTGGGTAGATTCTCTGCTGGTGAGAGCAAAGGCAACAGGGAGAGTCTTGCTCACCCTGCTCTCTTCTTACAGTGTGTTGTTTCTGCAGGTTTTGGTCTTCTATTCGTCTGAGGGCACTGGGGACTGTGTTGTGGTTTGTGCAGGCAGCATTTTCAGTGAACTAAGCAATCTGCTCTGTGCTTGCAGAGACCTGGCCTCAAGGACCCTAGCAGTCCTTTCCTGTTTTATTTTCACGCGCTCCCAAGAACTGCTAGGAGATGTATTATGCATGTTGAGCACCGCGCTCACACACCACTTACCTGAGCTTTCAGTCACTTGCTTAATATCAGCCTGGTACTCATTGCACTCACGCGTTCGTTAGTGAAAATACAGACTAACTCAGCAATGTCAGGAGTGATTCTGGATCTCAGCTATGTATAAAATCAAAAAGTAGCCTATTCTGCTTAGATTATGGGGTTTTTTACATCGATCCTTTGACATTTTCTTGTGCAACCAGAAAGGGACTTCAGAGCACCTTGTATATGTGTGTATTCACAGCCTCTTACAGTCAGGAGGGGAGCAGTCCAAGGGTTTAATCTAGTGTCATTTTAGAGACTGTATGGTGTCATTTAGAGACCATATGGTGTCTAAGATGTGCCTAAAGTTCAGCAGCACAATATACAGGTTACCCAAGCCCCCTTGGAGTTGCAACAAGGGCCAGGCAGGATAGCCTAGAGTGCCTGTGTTGAGCTCCATGAATCGTTCCCCAAATATCTTTCCATTAGCCTCAAGGGAGTTGAGAAGAGGCCCAAAATCTCTGAAGAGGTAGAGCAGCACCTTTCGCAAACAACTGAGCAAAAACTAGTGGCAGATCTAAAATGAAGTCAGTTCTGGCTGACCTAAGCCACGATGGACTTGCCATGCGTTGAGATTTTTCACAGTAAATAGTAAAACATAGAGATCCTCTGCCTACCACTGAAGGGTACCTGTATTTACATCACTCGGGTACGACCAGCTTAGGGCTGAGAGCAGTGCTGGTGATTTTGCTCAGCTGCAGTAACTTGCTGACACGGTTATACCGTTTCCAGAATTGTCTTTGCAGGACTTTCCTCAGCTCTTCCAGTCCGAAGGTCAGCTTTCCCCAAGGCACAGCCCTGACCTGCGCTGCACTTGGGGTACAGGTTGTCTGAAGTGGAAGTCCCCCTAAGCGCCCACAGTGCCTCTCCATGGGGCGTAAGTCAGAGCTCAGCCCTGAAGTTCATCTAATGTGTTGCCAGGTGCCTGGAAAGAGAGAATTTGTTTTCTTAAAGGAGCTTACTTTTATTTGTCAACATACTCATACTTCCCAAATAAAGGCATTTTATGTAGCAAGAGAAGGTTAGTTCCCCCTCCTCTTTTCATTTAAGGGCTAATTCATACGCAAGCTAATTTGTTCTGGCTATTATCACAATTTATTTCCGTTGCTACAGGGCAGCCAATAACTTTATTAAAGGAGGTTCCAGTTACCCAATCTTCCCAGTTAATAAACTACATTGAAATACCCACAAAGAATTGGCTCCCACATGCTACAAATACAGAAAATTACCGTGCTGTAGTGTTATCACTACCACACAGGTACAATTAAATGTGTGTTATGCATGGAGCTGCACAGAACATTACCAGTAATGTCAAATGCAATTAAAAAGAAACTATTGTGTGACTCCATCTGAAAAATCAGCCTGCTTGTATGTACTTTACACCGGATTACTCACTAGATAGAGCAATATTGAATCACTTGGTGCTTGGGATTCACAGGAGAGAGCTAAGCAAACAAAGGAGCACAGCCTGCCACAGAGATGGTTAATAGTGAGGAGCTGAGGCCTTCCACCTCGGATGAAAGCATGAGATATTTATTTCCTGCCTCACTGGAACACTATTTGTTCATTAATGTTGACCTTATTGGGTATAGGCACTGTTCAGAGGGTTGCAGGTTTTGTTCAGCCATGTGCACTATCCTTCTCCTATAGAAGTGACAGTTTTATACAAGTCCACTGCTCTGTTTAATAGATCATCTTTCCATCACGTTATGCTCTAGTTCTTCTCCCCTTATCTTTAAATCTTTAAGTCTCAACCTTCTTTTTATACCCCTGTCAGCCTGAGGACACCCCCAATCCAGGCAATTGCTACAGTAAAACTGTTGGTATCTTCCTGTAACTCAGCTCTTGGAAATAAAATCCTCTCTTGAGACCTGTCACTATATTAAATAAATATGAACTCAGGATTTTGATTACTTTTATTTGGTGGTTTCTTTTGCTTACAGTGCAAAACTGTGGTATCCTTGGAACAAATTCAGTGGTGACTGAAAGCTGAACAAAGTCCTACTAAGTCTCTGTAAGTTGCACTAATCATCCTTATTCCAATGTGTAGAGACTTACCAAGTCAGGATAGCATTAGGGAGGGAACCTCTGAATCACAGACATCTAAAAACAGAAACCAAGACACTTTTTGGTGGCAGGTTGAGAATAATACCTAAAATTCACTATCCACCTAATCGAGGATATTATTTGCTTTATATATTTATTTGCTTTGAAGTTAACAGGACAAGCAGAGGGGCGCTGGTTGAGAGGAGACCTCCTGGGTCTCTGAGTGCCGTTCACACGACTGCAGGTTATCACACCTCAGCACGATACTGACCTAATTGCAGCAACTTGTGTGAGTGCTTCCCCTTGCAAAGCAAAGTGAGCCCAGGCACAGATGTTACCCCACGATTTTTTATTAGTCCAGAATGCTTTTTTCCCTCCCTTTTTCAACTGTTTGATTTAGGCTCTCAAATAAACACCACACTTCTTAAAAGGAATTAAAAGCACAGTATGAACCTACTACTGCCTTAAAATTCGGCATTGCATGTTGGTCCTGGTGCCACGCTTCGCCAAAGAGAAGCATAAAATGCAACATTTCTAAGACCATGTCCTTGGATAGAACAAATCTGCCCAGCTCCATCCAGACCACCTTACCCCCATCAGTGTTGAGCTTGTATTTTTATTCTTTCATTATAACGTTCAGAACAATTGAAATGGTGGTCTAAATGTCAAAATAACATCTGTTCCGTGAAATTCTTCAAAATTCATTCCTTTAAGAAGGGCGTGTTCGAGTGCCGTCTCTCTCGGCACTGCTGAGGACTACAGTTCCCGTGCCCGCAGGCTTCCTGGGGAGCGTTCCTGGAGTCAGAGCAGCCCTTGCTGGATATGGGTTTGGTAGCTAATTTTGAATCTCCTCGTGTTGGAACTGTTGACTGAAATTTAGACCGAGAGCAGGGTCGGTGTGTTCATTACGTAGCTGTTGCAGCCGCTGGTAAGCAGTGCCATCTGTAAAGTGAATGAGCTCTGTGTGGGGAAAGGCAGAACGGGGAGGGACGTGGGGGCTTGCAGTTGCAAAGCACATGCTAACATTGCTTAAAATGTCATGCTACTGTGGAGTTACAGTCATATCGAATGCATTGCATGCCATAATATTGGGTGGGAGCAATTACAGCATGCATAATTGCTGCCTTCCTTTCCCCCCGCCTTTCTCCTTGGCCCAAGTTTCATGTGCACATGTTGTCCTGTGGGTGAAAGCTAATATAATATGAATTAAAGAAAATTGCACGATTCCCTAACGTCCACATCACACAGATTGATTTGCATTTACTTGTAACTGAAAACACATGGCTAGTCACGGTTTAAGAAAAATAAAAAGGATTACAGCAACCCCAGACCATGACTGAAAGGAGTTATTCAGCCCCTGCATTGTATCATTTAGCTTCACAGTGGAGCAGATACCTAATCTAACATACAACAGGCCATCTATAATCAAAGAGTTTGCTGCTCCCCAGCCGTCCTGGAACGATCGCTTAAGCATTTGGCATGACAGATATCCAAGACTCGTTTGGTGAGGGGAAAGTAGCACCGAAGGGAAAAGCCAGGTAGGAAAACCCTTAGGAGACTGATTGAAATTGCAGGTGACAAGGGGATTGATGGCAACGGCAATTAGGCGGCCCCTGGGAAGTAGATAACTGTTAGAGATACAAAAGCTTGGTTCTGCGTGGGACGCCGCAGTTGTCCCCTGGTCGAGAGAGTGACCTGCTCTCTTCTCTGAGATGGCAGAGTGATTTCCAGCAGGGCTCCTGCTCTGCACCTCATTGTAATTCAGGAAAGTCCAGTGCTGAATATTTTCACTGTTCTCATACCCCGATGAGATTGTTCTGCCACGACGCAGTCAGTACAATGCCTGAGAAAATTACTTTGTGAAACGCTGGGCTTCAAACCATTACCTTAAGTAGAATCCTGAGGCCGAATTTAAAGCGCGATGTGATGCAAGTGCTTGTGTCCTTCCCTTTCCTTTTCTTTCTTGCTTGGCTTTGTTTTATTTTCTTTTAATTTTATTTCTTTTTAGAAATTCATTCAGACTGTGGATTGTTTGTTTTTCATAGTTCTAGGCTCGTCAAATTGATGGATAACTCTAAGTAATGAATCCCATGACTGCACTATTGAAATTATCTCAACCACCAAAATGTCTGTTTAATCTATATCAGAGTCCCTGCACTCCTTTTGTGCCCAGATAAATCAGCTAAGCATAACAAAGTACCTCCAACATCCATTTCCAAAGATCTGAAAAGCGGTTGGCTTGTCTTAGTGTAGTTCTACGGCTGGCAGCTGTCTGGCAGTGTTTCTGAGAAAAAAATGGGGGGGGCGGGGGAGGAAACTTCTCTCTCTAAAAGAAAAGAATGGTTTTATTAAAATCTGAGTTCTGGAGGTTTTTCTCAGTTTGTTCTGATTTTTATTGCCAGTCAATCAACATTCTCACTGAAGGAAATGAAGATGCTTTTAGGAAAAAAGCATGTTTGTTTTCTTGTTCTTTAACTGTCCTTTCTTTTGAGTGGACGGTATCTATCTGAGACAGCCAAAACCCCACAGACGTGGGCAAACTTCCAGTCTTGCTGAAGTGACGCCCTAACAGAAGAAACGCTGCGAAAGCAACAGCAGTCCTGGTGCCCACGTACCTCCTCGCACGAGGTCATGCTCCCATGAGGGAGCAGCCAATTTCTGCAGTCAAATTTGCAGCTGTGGCTGCCAGGAGAGGACAGCCCAGCCTCCCAGGGGACATCCCCTCCATGATGCTGAGTTGAAGCATGGGGGGACTTCTCCATCCCCTGGGGTTTGGGGTTCAGGCTCACCCAAAGCCAGGCCATTGGACCTGGCCCCTGGGCTCCCTCAGGGTAAAGAGGTTGGGCAGTGGGGATGCAAGCACCAGCTGAGCAGGGGCTCCCCAAGCTCTGCAGACCTGGCAGGGCCATTGCATGGTGCTCACACCTGTCCTCCGCCCCCAGCTGCCTCTTCGCAAGGCAGCCAGTGTGTCAGCTGTACATAAATTGGGGAGAGGTTTGTAACATAAAACAAACGACCTTTTAATCCTTCCAGGGGGCTGAATGGAACTAATAACAACATTAAACTGGTTTCCACCAGAGTTAAGTTGTCTGGGTCTACGTTTCTGGATTCCATTACTAATCTTAAGGAGGAAAAAAAATAAAAATCCAAACAATGTTTTTTCTGCCTTTCATTCCTTGAGACAATGGAATAACATGTAATTGCCATTCATTAAACAAATCTCTCTGTGCAGGATACAAAAACTGACATTCCCAAATGAAGAGATTCATTAATCACAAACACAATGAATAATTATTTTTAAAAGAGGAAGCACAAAAGGCCTCCGAACATGGAGTGTACATGGTGGGACATCGCGGCTGGGAGCATTGCAGCCCTACCAATGATGCCTGCCCCACTCAGACCAATCTTTCCCGGAATATGTCCTGTTGGGTTTTCTGTTTGTTTCAATACACTGTTTGCTTGTTTGCCACTTAGAGCAGTCCAACTGGCTGTATTGCTCAGTGGGATGCTAATAAAATTTAATAGAAAACCTTAAAAAATGTTTATTTAATTGTACCATAGAAATGTTTGGTTAAAGAAAAAACATTCCCCCCATAGCCGTATGGTTTCTGTTTGAAGTGCTTTTGGATTGGACTCAAGGCATTTGGGAGTTTGCCAGGAAGGGGTGTAAACAAGGGAGGCGTGGAGCTTTTATTCTTGGAGAATGTATGGCAGATCCTGGGTGCAGCAGTGCCAGGATGTTTGTGCTTTAAATTCAGATCAGACACACAAAAAACAAACAAAAAGCCATTACTTTTACTTCAGTGAGAAATGTGCTGGGATCACCTTGTTGTAGAATTTAGATAAGAAAGGACTTATTAATTTGTGTGGTTCATTTGCCTGCCAGAACAAGGCTGATCCCTGTACACCTTCAGTACTCTAGTCTCTGGACTAATCTGAATAATTCTCAGTTCCACCATTTTTTTCTGGAATATTATTTGTTATCTTTAAGTATCTGATAATCAGGAGGATTTGATTACGTACAGCAAAAATAATTCTAATTTTATGCTACTGCTTTTATAAGTGGCTCTAATTCAAACAAATATTTGCTGAAGCCCATTTTTTTTCAAGAAGATATGTCATACTGTGAAGAAGTAGGGCTGGAAGGTCCTGTTTAAGGTTGTCTAGTTTGTTTCTCTAGCCCCAAAGCAGGATCAACTCACTTCTTTTGCTTACCTTGCTCTTGAAAATCTCAAATGATGGAAATTTCACCACCTTTCATGGAAATCTCTTCTGTCGCCCAGCTATTTATCACCTACAGCTTTTTCCTGATATTTACCCTACATCTACTTTCCTGCAAGTTAGGCAATAACTCATTAATCTTTGTCCTAGCCATAGAGGACCAAGAGAACAATTACTTCTCTCTTTGCAGCGACTTTTCACATCCTTGGTATCTGTTATCTTCTTTTCTAGTTGAAGCTACCCAGTTCTTCCAAAAGGGACCCATTTTCTAGACTGCTGAACATTTTTGTTGCTCTCCATTTGACACCCTTTCATTGGCCCACCTCCTTTTTAAAGTACAGTGCCAAGGATATCAGGTGGGAAGCACTGTCTTTGCTAGCCACATGGAAGGATTGCTTCATGTGACTTTTATGTGCAGCTCTCCTGTTTACACAGCCCACTACAATATTTATTTTTTGCAGTCGTGTGACAATGTTGACTGAAGTTCAGTCCATGAACCTTGGTAACCTCCGGATCCTGTTTCATCCTGTCTGATGCCCGGCAGACGTTTTGCATCCGGTGTTTGTACAGTTCATTATCTCCACTTAGAAGCGCTCACTTTTCTCTGTTTTCATTGAACTACATCCAGTTTTTCTCAGCTCATTTCACCCATTTGTCAAGCAAATTTTAAATTCTAATCCTGTCCCTCAAAATGATTGCAGTTCCTCTGTGCTTGATATTCACCCATTAAAGACCTGCCACCGTGCCTCAAATTAGGGGTCAATCTTCCTAACCCGTAAGCCATTTAACAAAGTGTATGTCCAAGAGCTATAAGACACCTGTCACATGCTCTGGAAAGCAGGGAGGAAGGTCAGCTTCAATCATGGCTCACACAGGTTCTCAAGAAGCCCAGTATCTCATTATGAAGATGGCTTTGGGCATAGAGAGAAGCGGCAGCATGGCCCAAGCCCATGGCTCTCAACATTTCATCCAGAATTCAGGAATTTGTGTTACCCAGGAGCCACCATATCATCACAGCCCACTGCTGGTCACCCCAGAAAGACACAGAGTGGGAGCTGGGAGCTGTGCTCATGAGCCGTTCGTAGCACAGGAACCACACAGCAACTGCCACGCATATATGCGAACATATTCTGGCATGAACATGGACTCGAACACATTGTTAAAGTCAATTATGCCTCTATATGTTACATATTATACATTTCTATTTGTTATCTATGTATATATTTTACATGTTCAGAAAAAAAAACCCTGAAAGTCCTGCTCATTTGACTTAAAAGACTATGATACTATGCTATCTATAACTGCTGTAAGGGAATTTATGGTATAAAGCACTCTCTTCTAACTCCAGCCAAATGCATATTGCATCTCCCTCTAGTGGCTTAATCTACGTGTCCATCCTCCAGCGATAAGTCCACATATTGGTACCAACTCTACTTTCTTGTCATGGACGGGAACGCAGCTCACTCATACAGAAGAGAGCTCATTCATGAGCGTGTCTTTCTTTTGAGGTATCTCCTATTTCTTTAGTTCCTGACAATGCTTAAAGTCTGCCTGAATTCTCTACTGCAGCACAACCAAACCCTGGCTTTTGCATACAGAAAATCGTGATATACATAAGGAGGAAAATGTGGATTTCCAGTCTAAAATTAGTTTGGTGGTAAGCTAGCAGAAACAATGAGACAGAGGCCAAAATTCAAGTCTGTCAGACAGCTTTGTAATGTATATTTGTATTTTTCTTTAAAAGACTGGAAACAGCTCGAAGAACAAAATGGGTTTTAGGGCTTCGGGCACCAGACACGTGCTGGAAAGCTTTACAGAATTACAGTCAAAACTGTCTCTCTGTTGCATACACCATGTACATAGGTGCCATATTTTGGAGTGGTGACTGATGCTCAGATACTTGTCTAAATCACTCCCACTCAAGCTACTTGTTTTCAGACTTGCAGGTAAGTCATCATCTAGCTAATCAGCTATAAAATGAGGCGGTCATGACTCTGAGTAATTTCTCCCTTCTCTTCCCATCATTGAAATGTGCCATATGCCTCTGAGCACAACACGACCACCCCAGCCGAAAGCCAACAACTTAACTACCCTCTGTGTTCATTAGACATTCCGCGCCTCTCTCCAGCCCCATGTCCTTCCTCCAGAAGACACATAAAACCAAGGTCTTTGGGCACTTGTGTTAATTAACATTCCCATAGTCCTTTTTGCAAAACTGGAGATAATAGTCCTGGTGTGCTGGCCAACTTCCAGTGTGCAAATTACACTCGGCTTACCTCGAATTCCCCCGGCAGCTGGAGGTGGCTGAGGTATTCGGGCGCTGTCTGTCCTTTGCTGGGCTGTGCACACGGAATGAGCCAGGCTGGGAGCTGAGCTCCAAGGGGATGGGGAAAAGCTCCCTTTTTGAAAAATGTACCAGCCAAAAGTATAGTCAAAGACGAATACAAATACAAGGAGCTTATCCCCTGCTAATATGGAAAGGAAAGAGTTTATTTACTTCCCATTGACTAGTCTCTGGCAATAAATTAACAAGTTTTCCCATTTTTCTTCATTTTTCGGTACACAGCTGCTCTTATAAATCACTAGCCATAAATCTGAGAGAGGAGTCTGTAACAAAGACATAATTAAGTCTTAAAATTTAGGTGTCATTTTATTAGTTTCTGGGTCTATATTCACATTCTCCATGGTCCTAGACAAGACAGTTTTCTTCTTATTCAAATGCCTCATGTACAGCTAGCTGAAAACTAAATGTGCTTATTAAAACCAGGTTCTTTTAATAAAGGTTGAGGCTCAAATACCTGCAGTTTAAATGCCTTTTTAATGTTGGTATGAATACAAATTCTGTTTAGGATATTCAGTTTGGGCCCTGAAGCTCTTGCTAAAGACTTGCCACAGAGAACCTATTTATCTCGAAGTAAGAAACACTGAACCAAAATTTTGCCAAGTACTTGCTTCAGTGTAGCTTTTCCCAGTCTGCTTCTACTCCGTCTTAAATCTCTATTTCTACCAGGGATGAAGAGAGGAGTTGAAGGCTCTGGATGGACATTCCAGGGTCCTTTTGGATGCTACCTGCCCCATCCATGATGTGATTATTCCCCCATAGCTGTATGGGATATGTGTAGGTGTTTCCCTAAAGCCTCAGCATCCAAAGCCGGGGAGCCAGATTGTAAAATTCCAGCAACTCATCCCTTTCTCTCACCCGATTTGGAGAAGTCAATGCAATTACTAGATTACAGAAGATATATTCCTTTGATGATGGCTTTATAAACCTCCTGGTTCCTTTGTGTGCTGCAGAGGTTCCTTAATTTTAAGAGGTTCCTTAAAGGCTGAGAAAGCTGGGACTGTTTAGACTAGAGAAACGAAGGCTGAGCAGGGAATCTTATTAATGTATATAAATACCTGAAGGGAAGGTGCAAAGAGGAGGGAGCCAAGCTCTGTTCGGTGGTGCCCAGTGACAGGACCAGAGGTGATGGGTGATGTCCGAAACACAGGAGGTTCCCTCTGAACATCAGGAAACATTTTTTTACTATGAGAGTGACCAAGCACTGGCACAGGTTACCCAGGGAAGTTGTGGAGTCTCCATCCTTGGAGATATTCAAAAGCCACCTGAACACAGTCCTGGGCAGCCTGCTCTAGGTGATCCTGCTTGAGCAAGGCAGTTGGACCAGATGACCTCCAGAGACCCCTTCCAACCTCAACCATTCTGTGATTCTGTGAATTTTCACCTCATTCCACACTGTTGAGGTTTAGGGACCAGAAGCAAGATCCAGATGTAAGGCTGGCAAAGAGCTAGCAGAAGACAACTTGCAACTTCACTGTTGACATGCTGACTTTTGTCTAAGTGCAAAAGGAGAAAATGGAATGTGGGCCAGCATTTCAAAAAGGATATCGATGGGTCATATCAAATGCTCATCTAGCCGAGTCTATTGTCTCTGTCGGTGATGATGCCGATGCTTTAGGAAGAGATACTAAGAAGAAAGTAAGTGTAAGACAGTGTTCTTTCTCTCCTTCACTCATCAGTCTGAAGATTACACGGTTTGCATGGTGTTAACCCAGCAGAGAGGGAGGGATGACATGATGCAGCACAGGGGACAGCAGGGTGCAAGGATGCTCATATTTCCATGAAGGCCAACACAAAATTATTCTGCAAGAAGTCAGAGTGAATATTCGAGATTTAACCCTGAGCTATCCCTGGGTCTCTGTCAAAATCACGCAGTCCTTTTGCTTCAAGGCAACAGGCTGATCCAGATATAAAAGGAAGCATGGATCCAGATATTCAAAAGAAGCGTGGCCAGCAGGTCAAGGGAGGTGATTCTGCCCCTCTACTGCATTCTGGTGAGAGCCCACCTCGAGTTCTGCGTCCAGCTCTGGAGCCCCCAACACAAGAAGGACATGGACCTTCTAGAGCGAGTCCAGAAGAGGCCACAAAAATGATCAGAGGGATGGAGTACCTCTCCTATGAAGACAGGCTGAGAGAGTTGGGGTTGTTCAGCCTGGAGAAGAAAAGGCTCCAGGGAGACCTTATTGCAGCCTTTCAGTACCTAAAGGGGGCTTATAGGAAAGATGGGGAAAAACTTTTTAGCAGGGCCTGTTATGATAGGACAAGGGGTAATGGTTTTAAACTAAAGGAGGGGAGGTTTAGACTAGATATAAGGAAGAAGTTTTTCACAATGAGGGTGGTGAAGCACTAGAACAGGTTGCCCAGAGAGGTAGTAGCTGCCCCATCCCTGGAAACATTCAAGGTCAGGCTGGACGGGGCTCTGGGCAACCTGATCTAGTTGAGGATGTGCCTGCTCATTGCAGGGGGGTTGGACTAGATGACCTTTAAAAGGTCCCTTCCAACCCAAACTATTCTATGATTCTGTGATTCTATAAACTGTTCCTATGGGGTTTTTTAGATTAAGAAGTGAAATTAATGGATTCTAGAGAATAGAAAAGCTGTTTCCCAGCCAGACCCCCAGACTTCCTCACTCAATGGTTAATTCTTTCATTGGAGTCTTATCTTCCATTTTTTTCTCAGAAGCTGGTAGGACAGGACACCTGCTAACTTATTTTTGGTTAGTTCATAAGGCCATCAATGAAGACTAGTATTGCTTTGCTTAAAGTTTTAGATTACTGCTTATTTCAAACTAAAATGGAATTGTCAATCCCTGATATTAGCTTTTCCAAACAAAGTGATATTTATGATAGTCTTCTGTATTTATTTGCAAGATGATTTTATTTGTCCTAGGCTGTGGATCCTTGCTTGATCTTAGATTATTATGATTTGTTTGTTTTATCTATGTCTCACAGATTTATATTCTGAAACTCCTCCAGTGACACTAGCAAAGATTTGATAACCCAGGTGATAAACCAGTTCTGCTTTTAAGTTTCTTATAAAACTTCATTACAAGTGAAATTAATAACTGTAGATTTTAATGTGAAGAGAATACAGAGGCAGTTGTTTGATGAACTGTGTTCAAAAAGCTGGGTAAGCTTTATATCACTCTGTATGATAATAAAAAATTACGGTGTAAGACCAAGGTCATATCATAACACATGAACAATAGCACCGTGTGCTCATGATGCACTGACAAAGGATGCTTGTTCAGCTTTATAGCTCATACCGTAACCTTTCTCTACCTCATATGCACTCCTAATAGATTTGCAGTTCAGCCTCCTACCTGAAAATAGACAATATTTTAGGAATAGATGGTTACATTTAGTTCCACCTAACTCAAGAAAAGCCTGTCTTACACGCCTAGATGAATTTGGGATTTTCAGAAGTACAGGGCCTGTCCTAGATCTATGTTCAACTAAAGTGATGATGCGGTGATTTGTATATATTATCATTTATATTCTTATTTATCTGTCTTGCTCAATGCTTTGAAATCCCTTGAAAGATCCAGAAATAAAGCAGATTCTGCAGGTAAAACAGAACAGCATGGTTTGTTATGTTCAGAAATCCTCTGTCATTCGGAAAGAGTAATCATATTGAGAAGCTGTTCTGCTCGGTATTGGAAATGAATATATCACTCTTTTTTTTTTTTTTTTCAGAGCTGGAAAATGTGTGTTAAATAAAATATTTCCAGCTAGTATCTATTGGTGCATGAAAGGCTGTAATACAGGATTGTCTGGAATGAGCTGAAGGAGAAGTGTGTCCAACTGTGGCTCTGAGGCAGGGAAAGAGAATTGTTTAACTGTACCCCTATTCCTGCTTGCCCATGGAACACTCAAGCACAAAGAGTCACTTACACTCTCACATAGTCACCCATCTACTTAATTCTACCCCGCAATCCTGGCAAATGAGTATTACACAGCTGAGACCTGAACGGAGGTTTCCTGGCCCGGTACGTAGAAGCCATCGGACCATAAACATAAACAGATGTTTGCACATGTGTGTGATTCACTCAAAGTAGCTAGTTGGGTTTGGAGATGTAGCTTATAAATACACAGAGGATGAAATGATGAAATTACAGTAGGAAATTAATTATCGCCAATTCTGCCAAAAGGCATCCTGTTCTTTATAATTTTTAAGGTCTTGAGTTATCTCGTTTTAGTAATGCTAAATTGAGACTATACTAAAAATAACCATTATTTCACCCACTAAATAACTAAATTATCAAATAGATGATACAGTATCACAAGCACAGTGAACAAGACGTGCACCGTCCCTTTCATCATTGTCACTAGGGCCAGACTCCAAGCAGCTGGAAAAGGGGAGGCTCTGTGACTCCACCACTTCGCAACAGCAAAGCTTGACCACCTAATGCTGTAGAAGTACAGTGGGAATCAACAATTAGAGACAAATGAAGTTGTGTTCAGCTGACTTGATGCAACACACATACTGTATTTCATCTCTTCCAGTAAGATGAGAACAGATTTGAAGGTCTCAGTCATAAAACAGGAATTTAAGTGATAAAAATATTCCAATGTGAGCAGCACCAAAGCAAGTCTATACAGCTGCTTTGCAGAGTAATTTCATGCAGTCATGGGTGAATGTGATTTTTTTTCCCCCGAACATGCAGGAGGAGATGACAGATTTAAGTGCTTCATGTGATTAAGTAGACAAGGTGGCCATTTTTCTGCATTTATGCAGAAGCAATAAAAAAGCGTGGTCATGCACCAAATCCGAGGGTCAAAACTGCAGTTACTACTCAGGCAAAACTCCCATCGACATCTGTAGTTTTTATTGAATGTGGGCAGCGAGCCTTCTTTCATGCTCTTAGTCTGTCCTCACATATTCTTAAATAGCACCATCAGGTGGCTAAGCGGGGGAGATAAAAAGGCAATGATTCACGTAGTCATTTGAATGCCTGAAAACTGTAGCTGCTCCTTTTTGCACCCGTAAACCCGTGAAGCTTCAGCGTGGCAGCCTAGAGGGCACTCAGACCGTCTGACCCAGGAGCTGGAGTCTGGCAGGAGGATCTCTGCTGAGACAAACCACACTGCTCTGGCTTGAAGGCATTCAATGAAGTTTGGGGCCTGTTTACCTTTTTGACCCATTTGTGGCTTAAAACAGCAAGTAGCTGAGCACAGTGCAGCTGCATGGTGCGTGAGCTGAAGTGCTAAAGCTTGACCCTTTAGATGATGATGCTAAAAAACAAGAACGCATACTCTGTGATGTCGTATGCCTGCTCACTGACTCTGCTATAGGTGGTGCATGAACAACAGAGGACAAGGTTAGCCCGTTATATTCTGTTTCATGCTGAACGTTAAGCTGAATGGACTCTATCTATTAAAATTAATGTTAGAAATGGGAAATGCTTTTTTCACATCAAATCCTTTTTCATAAACTCAATCCCCGCACCAGAGAAAGCAGGGAGACACGGGAATGTGCTGTCAGCCAAATGCGCCCTCCCCTCCAAAAAGCCTTGCATTTTAACCAACTCTTTGGTGTCCGAAGACGTCGCACACCAAAGTGCCGCACGGTGCTCTGAGCCTGCCGACGCTTGCACTGGCTAATTTCTGACTTGAATAATAACAATGAAACATGATTGAGCTGCTTGACATTTACAAAAAGGTGCTTGTTAAAAACAGTTCCTCCCAACTTAATTAACACTAAAACCCTTTAGGTGTTCCACCAAGTACATATTAAAACAGCTGTCCTTTTCCCTGAAATGGAAGTAAACTAGAAGTGAGCTTCAATAAAACCAATGGACTATGACTTCTTCCAAGCACAACTGTAATGAAATGTTACTGCCGTAATATCCAGCTAAATAAAGACCGGTGAGCTGGCTAGGCCAGCTGCAGTGGCAGATGCAGACAGGATCACGGGCTTTAAACAATGCTATCACTGAATAAACACAGACGAGGAGATAACATTTCTACACCTCCCCAGTTTCCATGAAATTAGTTTTTGTTATTCTAAATCCAAAAGCTGATAATCCTCTCAGTATAAAACGAATGGCGGTAATTGTTCCATAAATGGTATCATAAACTACCATTAGTCATTAGTCAGGAACATTTGGAATTACATGTCACCCAGCACTGGAAATGGCATTGCGTATTTGAGGAGACTTGGGGCTTTGGCTGGTGAGAGAGATCATCCACTGGTTTATAGTTTTTTACCTGGATGCCGTGCTTTCCTTCTTAAGACAGTCAATGCATGACCTAATGGCCACATCCAAAGGGAATCCTTCCTTACAGAAATAGCCCAGTAAATACCAACTTAAGAACTGACTAAAGGAGTAAGTTAACTACTTCAATACAAATACGGGCTTTCTATGTTAGATGTGGCCAAAAAGAGGGAATGTAGATCCTATGTGATATACTGAGGTTTCAAAATAAAACACCATCCCGAACTGAGGTCAAAGTTCAAAAATTTTTCTGGTTTGTCTATGGCATATGATACCATCTAACAGCATCAACATGAAAAAAACCCAGAAGGAAGAAAATATGGCAATAATATCCATGAAGCTTTTTGAGAATTTGCTGGGGTTTTTGTGAAATATTTAAGTCTTAACAGCATTTTCCAAAGATAAAAGATACTATTTAACATTACCAGTCACTTGACAAGGCAGATCCAACAGAACATGAATGCCAAATAAGTATCAAAATTTACCTTGCATCCCATTTTCAGTGCCAAAATGTATAACGGCTCAAGCTCAGAGCCTTCCAGTATCCTATGGTTCTACTGGTGTTCATGGACTGGGTTCAGCTGCATAGCTGATCCTTTTAGCATTTGTTTTCTTTTATTCTCCTTAAAACTGAACCTTTCATCCCATTAAAATTGGCTTGGCAAGACAAGAATCTGTGTGGTTATAGGATATAATAATGTGTTTAATAACGACGGGGATGATTTGGGTACACTTGCTTATATTAGGTAACAGCATTTTACCCAACAAGAAGTTTCACTGAAGTCAAAACGCCACTTGGCACTGGAGTAATAAAGTGCTCCCACGCCATAATGGAGATGACTCAGTCCTACCCCTGTGCATTTTATAGGGTACTATTTGGCCAGCGTCTGAACAGATTAAGTACTACTATTGTGGAAGATAAATCATCACAAATTCACCATGTCATCTAAGCGCATTTTTTATAGTATTTGCAGGGAAGGAGCTTTAAACTCAGATAAATATTGAAGATGACACTTTCACTGAAAATAACCAGTCACTGGGAAATAAATGAAATGTGCATAGATATTGCTTTTAAAGATAAACTTGGTTGCCAGGTTTTTAAGGGCGCACTGAAAACAAACCATCAAAATGAAACTAAGTTTATCTTGCAGGGATTCACACGGAGCCCATGAAAGAGCGCCGTGAAGATTTGCGTGTCCCCGTGGGGCCTGCAGGCTTCCACGGAAGCCAATGGTGAAGCTCCACAAGCGAGAGCAGGAGGAGGCTGCAAGCGTGAGAAAGGCTCTCTCGGTTCCCCTGTTGCTGTTTCGTATCCTGCACCTTCCCCCTCTTTCTTTGTTTGCACCAAAGAAGCTATCTAGCTGTAACATCCCCATCTTCTTGCTGGGGGGATGACAAAAGTTCTGGGAAGTATTAATACCTTTTAATTTAAAAGAATAGGAGAAAGCAACGGAGGAGCAGAAGAGATCCCATCATTTAACATTACCCTATAGCAATCAATTTGGGACAACAGGCACAGATACCTGAAGGGTAAATATTTTTTATTATCCTCAGGGCCAGACATAACAGTTTATCTTTTAAGAACAAACTGAAGGGAACGTTTCCTTCCCTCCCTAGCATCCTATTACTGTATTATAAGAGGGGGGTGATTGTTTACCATTGCTTATAACATATCACCAAACAATTAAGCCTCCTTCAACTAACATGATGGATTTGTAATGAATTTGCTTAGCAAAGTAATTCATGCATAGATCCTCGCCAGATATCAGTTACCTGTTTCACAAGATCCAGGGCATCCATCAATCAAAAGGGCCCAGACTGTTGTTAATTTAGACACATTTATTTCTACTTAAGCAGATTTTTTTGATAGAAGAATTTACAGACACCAAAGCAAAGCACATAGCCCCAGACTTTTCACAGAATTATAGAACGGTTTGGGTCGGAAGGGACCTTCAAAGATCATCTAATCCAATCATTCCTGCTTTAGGAACCCACCTAGTTGCTTGATCATATAATAAAATTATAATTTAGCAACATCACGGTTTTTCATCGTGTAAATGAATATGTGATCTCATAAATTCTTTGTTGCAGGCTGAAAAGCAACTGATGTTTCCTTAACCTCAGCTTTCCCAAAGAGATGTCAGCTGTGTCAAGAGCAGTGATTAAGAACCACACAAATGTAATAAACAGTTATTTCATTTTGATGCTCTATAATGTCTTAATCCACTATTTCCACGGAAAGATGAGCTGGTATTGCAGAGGCTAGCCTAAATCTCGAGAGAGAGAGATTCGATTCCTGGCTCTTTCTCCCTGATTCCAATCTGGTACCTTATCTGCAGACCTTTTTTTTTTTCCCTTTATAAACCAATAGAACTAGTTAAAAAGAAACAGAACAGGTCTCAAAATTTGTGTTAATCAATCAACTCTAGCATTCTGCCTGTTTCTAGTCAAGAAGAAGTACTAATAGACAGAATGATCATTTCTTTCCATCAGTCATTATCAGCTAAGTCTGGGCAGTTTGGGGCGGGTTTCACGTGGGCATTACCTGACAGGCCAGAGATTGATTTACATCCGCAGCTGTGCACACGCACGTCCTCACAGCTCCGAGCAGAGCGAGAGGATAATCTGCAGCCGACACACGCTGGTATGTCCATGTTGATATGCCGGGAAACCCTGAACAGATTTGCTAACTGGAGAGAGTTTAGTAAATCACAGGTTATCCAGCTTCATCCAAATTACATCAAGGAATCATGCAGAGTTATCAGTTTAAGAGCCGACTGCATACTGCTATACTCCCTCCATTGCTGACAAAACCTGAAAACATTTTGTGTTCTGGTTGGACCACAATCCTGTTTTTTTCCTATTTTTCAATTTTCATAATTATTTTCAGTAATTTGTTAGGGTTGTAATTTTTTCTGCTTTGTCTTTATTCACAGATTGACTGTTTGTTCCTCCCAAGGACATTTCCCTTGCTGTCAGACAATAACGGGATCAAATAAGGGGGATTTAGACCCTTTTGCTTCTTTACAATTAGCGAACAGACTGAAAATGGAAACAAAGCATCTTATTTATGCCTTTCTTTCCCCCATTACAGCAGCTTTCAGACATGCCAAACAAAGCATTTTTTAGCACTTCACATAATTATCATTGCGCTTAATGAAATTACGGAAATTTGTTAAAGAGCTGCCAGTCGCTGGCTACTGTAGCTCACATTGCAAGTGGTGAGTAGCCATGAACAAAGGAAGCCCGTGCAAAGCTGCAGTTCTGTATGAGGCACCTCTGCCCTGGGACCAATTTTCAAAAGGCACTCGGGGTACATGTTGCAAGTGTTCGGTATCTGCAGGAAGGACCAGATATCTGTAAGTACTTAATAGGTCCGTTTATGCACCATGTGAGCAGACTTTGAAAAAGTCTTGGTGACCTTTGAATAAACTCTTCTGAATATCAAAGCCGTTATTTAGACAGCTTCAGTGTGACTTGAGCCATTCTGAACAACATGGCCAGAAAAGCCACTTTGCAGCCAGGGAGATGTGTGTGAGTACTTGCTCCCATATGGCTTGTGCTGGGGTGAAAATATCACAGAACGCCAGAGCACAGCTAAGGGGAACCCTTTGCACAGTTCTCGGACTTATGGGATGGATACTATATATTGCAGGAATATCATTGCCAAGCTGAAGCCAATGCCATGGCTGGAAAGTTTGGGATCAGCGTGCCTGAGCCTGCTCTTTGCCTCGCAGTGTGGGTAGACCCCCAAAAAATCCTATTGCAAAAGTGAGAGCTGCTGAGACAGCCTTTCCAACTCCAGTTTCTTCACCTTACGCCCTCCCAGGTGTGCTACTTCAGCATATGTGAGCAGCACATCAGAATGTAACAGAAAGTTCACTTACTTCTGTATGATGCTCCTAAGACGATATCAGTAATCCTTCTCTTTCTTATTTATTGTACTGGTGGTGTATTTCTTTATATTGAACTTACCATCATCTGCTCAGAGAAGTATGGAAGAGCTCATCTCTCATAAAATAAGTAAAATTATGGCTATGTTTTCCTTCTGCTGTCCCTCCCTAATGGGACTGTTGCCATTTTGAGTAATGAACCTCTACTTTAATTCCTCCTTCTTTTCTGCAACAACAAAAGAAGAAACTGGACTATAAATCATTTAGAAAAATAAATAACTTTTTTGTCTGTTATGCCTGATTAAGTGTTCTTTATGCTTATGCCCTTCTCAGGAAAAATAAAATAAAATCTGGATTAGCGCTTGAGCTGAGTTCATCATTTGTTTTGATTTGAAAAGTCATGAAAAGAAAGGGTTATTGAAGAGGTAGCCAAATACCCTTGGAGAAGGGTCAGGCTGCAGCCCCCTCCAGTCCATAATTCAGCTAAGCAGGACCAGAAGCCAGTCAAAAGTCAAGCAATCAAACAACAGTACTGAGACATATTTTTGCAATTCAGTATGATCAATGGATATTATTGCGCAGAAAATACCTACCCTAAAAAACAAATGAACAAATAAGCACACAAAATATGGAAACCTGATTACTATGAAGGCAAAGTATTATGGTTGTGTTTCAAATCATCTGTGAAAAGTTGCTTGGGGATAAAAAGAAGAGTGAATGTTTATAAAAGACCATTCATCTACATCTAGCTACATTCATCTATTTCAAATTCTGAATCTTTGAAACCAGAGGAATCACAATAAAAGGGAAACACACCTAATTTCTGCCTTAGACCAGTAGCAAGTTTCTGTTTCAAGCTGGACACAAAATCTGGATTTTCAAGCACTTCGGTTTTCAAAAGGGCCTTTTGCACCTTCACACATTAACTTGCTCCCTCAAATGTGAATTTTACACATCTGGATGGTATTGGCCAGCACGTTACCCTGGGGAAATGCCATCAGGGTGTTCATTGCGCTCCCTGAGAGTATGGCCTGAGGTCAGACTGCTGCACGTGCGGGGCTGCCGCCACAGCAGGGAATATCACCAGCGCCGGTGTGAGGGGGTCTCCAGTGACGCTTCCCCCACTGGAAGGGGGACAGCTGAGTACATCAAGGTAATGTTCCTGCTTCTGCTCTGGCTTGGTGCTGCTGCAGCCTGAGGTGGAAGAACGGCTCACTGAGCCCATGGAGCAGCAGCCCACGGCAGTGCAGCTTGGGACTGGCGCCAGGTGAGGTGTCCTGCAGCCTTAGCTGGTTCAAAGGAGAGTAAGGAATGCCCACATGCATTCACTGCACATAGTTAAACAATAATAGAAACAGCTGAAAGCAGAGATTATGCCAGGAGATGGTAGAGACCCTTGTACAATCTCTTCTTCTTCTTCTCTTCTTTGGCCATCTTAATGTTTGGTTAACAGCAACATGGTTCTGTGACTGCAAATGGGTATGCTCACAGCCGACTCATAACCTAAATATTGTTGCATTGTTTTGAGTTTAATGCTATGTAATTGATGTGATTTGAACCCTGTCCTGCACCCAGTTTGCTAGAGCAAGAATAAATTCTCATCGTTCCATTGAGATGGACACTGCAAGGCTTGCCTGCATCCCTGGAAAAGCCAGCACGACGAGCTGAACCCACCCTGCTCACCAACCTGGCTGCGAGACCATCTTGCATGGTCAACCTTTGCAGCCATTCACATGTCAAACATGCAAATACAGACTCGTCCCTGGTCAGGCCACATCGCCAGGGCACAGTGAGCCCCACAAGCCTGAACGTGCGTGGGGGGCTGGTTTCTCACAGCACCAGGCAGGGCAGGCGTCATGACGGGTCATCCATGAGGCTGTATCTGGAGAGGAGGCAGATCACGCAGTGCCTTCTGTCCCTCCAGGGACAAAACTTTGAGCTGCATAGTCACAACCAGAGAGTTGCTCTTAGCCTTTGTGGGCAATCTCATTCTATACACTTCTCCTGGAATGTGATCAGCCTTTCAATCCACTTCGAGAAGGTCTTTCGATTCTGGTTATTTGCAAAAAAACTGACAGTGGATAATACTAGTCGCTAATCAGTTGGTTTTTTAAAAAAAAAAAAACAAAAAGCCATTAGTTTGCTGCTTTCAGTGAGCTATCGTTCCTGAGATGTTTCATTTACAAGCTATGATTGGCCTGAACTTTGAGAGCTTCAGCCAGGCTGTGATCATTATTAAGCTATCATATGCAAAATACAGCATGTTTTTGACAGTTCCTGTCAGCTGCTGAGACAGATCCTTTCCTGATAAAACATGCAATGAGCTTTGACAATCACATAGTCAAATGTTTACCCACTTGTCCGCATATCAGTTTGCTTAAATATCTTCATGCTCACTCAATCTCCAGGCATGTTTGTAAGTAGGATACACTGCTGTGCAGATGTATTATTCTATCATCTGCAAAATATTTTAAAGCTGGAAGGTTTAAACCATAGGTTAATGAATAGCTGTAAACTCTGAGAGTCAATTCAAGAGCTTAGAAGGAAACCCTTGGCCCCATGGCTAAGTGTATGCCTAAAGGGAAATGAAGTCAAGACCAAGAAAGCTGAAGACTGCTTTCAAAGTTCTATGGAAAGGGCATTGCTGCTGTTTGTACTTAAAACTATCCTACTAAGGCTGTTATTTTCCCCAAATTTCATGAGTATAATTTAGCAACTTGCTGGTGAGGGAAGAAGCTCATTTTCACTGCAGTGGCTGCTCTGCTCACATTAGGTATCTTGTAATTTTAGGCAGCCACTAAGTGCACAGAGGATTCATTGCATCTAGTTCCGGGCACAAATATCAAGAAACACTTGAAAACAGAAAACATCATAAATTGTGTGGGAAGAGGTTATTCTATCAAACTTACTTAGTTTGATCATGCCAAGTAATAAAGACTTAAGAGTCTCAATAAATGTGAATGTTTTCCTGGACCACCTAAAGTGTTATTCCAGTAAATATTGTTCAGTGGAATTTCTGATCATCTTTCTCTTTAATTGCTCCGTTTCTGAGAAAAATTGTGTATGTGGGTTGACTTTCTAAGTGCATTTCTATAGTGCCACATGAAACTGAAATGGGAAAGATGAGGGATTAATAGAGGAATTATAACCTGGATAAGGAAGAGGCCAAAGAGAGAGAGAGAGAGACATTTTTGCTGAGACAGGAACTACTGTACTGAAGAGAGGTTACCAGTGAAATTCCTGAAAGATGTCAGGACAGATCAGACTCAATGTTTGTTTGAAACTGTTGGCATAGAATTACAACTGATTCTGATATTTGCTGATGTTGGGGTGACTCTTAACACCAGATGGGAGATTTGTGTGGTCTTCAGGACATACTCAAACCCATCAGGGAATATGACAAAATGCAAAAATACAAAGTGCAAATGCCTGTGCTGAAGGACATATCAGAAGAAATTCTACAGCGAGCTGGGAGCTCCTTATCTAGAAACTGCAGAAGTGGGGGGAAGATTTGGATGAGCCGAGGATGTAATAGAAGGAAGGATTCACAGGAAGAAGCAACATTGGAGAGTTGTTAAAAATGGCAACTGTTGGGCACCAAGTACTTCTCCTGGTCTGAAACAGAAGCAGTAAGCATGAAGCAAGAAGTCTGTGTTAGCATTACTAAAAAAAAAGCAGAAAAAATAAATGTCTGAGATGGTAAGAATCTCTTAAACCAACTCTGTCATCAGATCAATTAAAACATGGAACTGCACCCATCTATTATCTCTCTTAGACATGTCAGTCATTAATAACCATACATGCAGTGCAGCTGTGAAGAAATAAATGCAATACATTTACTGTGTCTCAGGCAGGGCACTTAAAGACTGGAGAGCGTTGTTATTTTACAAAGAAATGTTAAGCTTTCATCTGGATAAAATTTATGACTGGCGCTCAAGAGAGAAATTTAATCTGAACCAGATGATTAGAGGAATTGCTAAAATGATATGGAGAAGTCCATCCTAGAGAAAAGCAAGCTTAGTGCACCAAAACAAAGGCTGGGAAGTAGGTAGGATTGTTTAATGTAAAAATATTGGAGAAGTAAATACTAGGAAAGGGAGTGATTCAAGGTGGAGGACAGTGTTTGCACAAGAAGTGCAATTATGAAATTGAAGGAAGCAGCCTAAATGAAACAGACTTCGAACTTAGAGTTTCTCATTTATCCAAGAAAGCGGATTCCTCAACAGCTATGTAGTTAGATGTGGAGGGGCAACCCCGAACCCCCGGTGTTCAACCTCATTCATTTCTGAATGAGATTCTGTGATACAACATCTGAAATGTCAGAGGACGGACTCAGTGATCCAAATATTTCATACAGTTACGTTTCCAAATTTTTGTCCACCACACAGACAGCAAAATGTAAGAAGGCTGCTCATGCTTGCAGAGGCTGGGGCAGGGGTTGTGGGTAGGAATCTAATGAGGGAACAGAGGAACCAGCAATTATTTAAGCGATCAGACCCACAGTGCCAATATTGAATGCTTGCACAACGACTCAGAGGAAATGGGTTTTGTATCAGCTATGTGTGCAAATATGACCCTACAAAAGATTCATCTGGCAGTGGCAAATAACTTAGGTGACTATTTTAAAAAGTCACCTCAAAACTATAAATTTACTGGGTAAATTATTCAGTATGGATTGTTCATGCAACTCTTCTTGTGATGTGTGAGAAGAATGAATTTAACTGTTTTGAAATCGTATACGTGCTCCTTTTTTAATCAGTGAAGTTCCAGAGATAATAGAATTTATTCATGAAATTTACACTTCAGTGGTGTAAGAAAATGGTACAAAATCATAAATGCAAGATCACAGAAAATACTGAAGCAAGTACTGGCCTGTAATTCAGCTGAAGATTTTGTGTACATCATAAGCTGTCATAAACTTAAGTTACCGTTGCTGTATCTTGGTGACATGGGGTAGCACTTGGAGGGGCCCGCATTGCCATGTTGGTATTTTACAGAATGACTGGTGAAACCACTGTCCCTGGGATCCACCTTTAAAAGGCTGGCCCATAGACCAGTGAAGAAGATGGAAAACTCTTTCTAATTCCCATGGGCTTTGAACAGTGCCTTTAGTATTATATGACAGTTGAAACAATTTTATTGAATTTCAGAAATGGTGTTCACTTCTGTAGCAAGATGGACATGCAGGAGTTGGTCTTATTTAATATTTGAAGAAAAAAACACCTAACACCCTCAAGCAGACTTCATGGATTATGAATCAAAAGGTATGTTGCAATCTGGCCTTCAGCTGAATACTGGCCATGAGACTTCTTGTATGACCCAGTCCTTTAGAAAGATGTGATTGTATTTTTTGCAGTGACAAGGAGTCAAGAACAAACCTTGCAAGTTGTTACAGTGAATAATTCACTATCTCATCATATCCTTTACTTCAAATGTGAATTTATCTAGTATCCACCTAGTTTACAAGAGTATACCTAATATTTCCGTAATCCCCAGTTAGTTTATGTACCCAGACAGGGACTACTCTGTCCCTTTTGCCATAGTCCCTCCTGTTGTCAGATGGTCATTTGTCGTAATCATGAAGGCATTTTTAAAGACTACTTCCCAGTGTTGAAGCAGAACCTTCATTCTTCACTGCTGAATGTCTAGTTTGCTTGTTGTCTATAGCAAAACACATAGTTTTTTGCGGTAATCCACTTATCATGCTATCCAGATCACTCCCTACCAGTAATTTGTCTTCTTTGTTATTCGTCTGTCCCCATTCTATGCGTCATCTGCAAATTCTATCAGCAATGATTTTAAGTTTTCTTTCAGATGATCAACAACGTTCAAAGTTTAGGAAGATGAACAGCTCTCAGCAGCCTCTCGCCAGAAATTCATGTACTTCCTAATGATTTCTAATCCATAATCATACTGTGAGGCAGTCATTTATATCCATTTTAGGTGCATCAGGTGGATTTTAATCATTCTTTTCACTTATCAGATAACATGCACCCCAAGCCAAACGCCTTATGAAGCCTGAGTACCTGACACATGACCAAGCCCTGATGCAGCCACGTTAGGGAAGGGGCGACTGGAGTCATGTTGTAACTACTGTGTAGCGTGTTTGGCTGTGTTACTGGGGGATCTACAGGCAAACTACGGTCCTTTGAACATCTAGACATGGTACGTTATATCAACATTGTGATTTTTATCAACCAAGTTTATAGAGTCATAAGCTTGTAGTCAGTTTGACAAGAGTCCTTTCCCACTAACTCTGCCTTGTTATTTTAGCCTCCTTTCTTTCTAAGTTAATTGAAACCAATACTAGCCAGCCATTATTTTGCTTGGGAAGAATGTCAGGGTCATATCACTTACTCTGTTCTAAATATTAGACCAGCATTAGTTTACCTTCAGCCTTCTGGATCTTCTCAATCAACAATATAACAAGCTCCTCCGACAGCTCTTTTAAGATATTTGCGTGCAAGTAATCCAGATGCAGTATTCAACTTTAATACAATTTAATGCCTTTTTTACTAATTGACAGAAAATACTTTCCTACTCATTGGATAAAATTATCCTTTCTCTCATTTCTATCTAGTAAAGTAGCAGCACCAGCATTAGTATTTCTTTTGTTCGTATTATTAGCCCTAATTCTGCAGGCTATGTATTTGTTCTTTTTCTCTTCTTACTAGTTTTCTACAATCCCCTGTTTCTCATTTCTATTCTTTTCTAGTCAATCCTCAACATTTCCATCTGTTGTAAAAGTAGGTTTATTAAAATATGTATTTACTTCTCAACTAGCAGACTGTTCATATTTTTTTGAGTAGAGGGCCTACACTGTGCTGTGAATTGCACAAACATATGGGAAAACAGTTGCCACTCTAAGGCAGTGGGGTTCTCAGACCTTCTTTCAGGTGCTGTGCCCAGAATATGTTCAGTTCAGATCCCTGCTCTTTTCCCTCCATCCTCAAGTACTGGGTGAGCAGTTCTCCCACTTGGGCATGTACCCTGTGCAACATAACCAGAGAGCAGAAGTAGAGGATCACTGGGGACAGAGTGGGGAAAGAGGCTGAAGGAGATGTGGAGGCAGGACTTGGACTGGGACGCAGGACAGCAGAAATGGGAGACCAGGGCTGTGATGAGCTGTCCTGCTAATACTTCTAAGCCATAAGCCTGTAGCAGTTTCTCTATTACGTGGTCCTGCCCCAGTCAATTCCTTCTGGCCATATCCCCGCTCTCCTCCCCATAGCAAGCGTCCCCCAAATGTCCTCAGACAGAGTCACTTTTGATTTGACATGCAGGTTATGATACCATGTGAAAGGGAGAAGGTTCTCCCAAGGTACTCTCTCAATATTGGGAATCACTTAAAGTCAGTCATAGAGCTAAACATGGTTTAAATCCATGTGACTTGAAGCTCAAGGAAATGTTCATACAAATCTCTGCAAAAGCAAACCACCGTGATTTGTATGTGACTTTTCCCAGCTGCTTGCAGGGGAACAAGTTTTATGATCAGCTTGGCTTTCCTTTGTGCAGGAGGAAGTTTGTCTCCCCTTTTCTTCCTCCAGATTGCCTCAGTAGAGAGAGACAGCGTGTCTCTCTGGGGAAGGGGAGACCTGTGGGCACAAGGGCAGCTGGAGTACAGATATGATGTCAGATGTGTTTTAACACAGCTGGCGGGATGCTATAAAACAGGGCTTTTAGCGTTTGATTGAGGAGGGATTTGCATGAATTCCAGATGTTCACTATATGATCAATCTTGCTATGTACACAAGCGTGTCCCCATGCACGTGTAAAACAAAGCCTGCCTAACCTAGGGAGTGAATAAGGGCACGCTTGCTTTCCTGGAAGTCTTTTGTTTGCTTTTCCATTCAGATCTCATGTATCAGGTCATACACAGTTTCTGTCAGGCTCATGAGATTAATACAGGACTTTATGGCCGGTATGATGATGTAATACTTTGATTTCACTGAAATTGAAGAATCTGTACGTAAGAAAATGAAGTTAAAATGACAATGACTAAAAGTAACCTGTCTGAGCCTTTAGAGATGGACACAGATGCTCATATTTCAAGGCACAAACCAACCTTTGAACTGGAGGTTAGGAAGGAGTCTTCTCTATAAGCAGGTCATGCTGTAATTGTTTCTAAAGCCTTTCTTGTCACGTCCTCTAATGTAACTGCTGCTGGCCAGGGTCATAGGCAGTGCTGCAAGAGCTGGATTCCTGGCTTGAAACGGTGCAGCAATTCCTGAGTTTCTGTCAGTCACTGTTAATTTACTTCATTACAAATAAGATTGGGATCGGGCCCTTCGTATTTCACAGAGAGCAGTGGTTCCACTCTTTCCAAAGGCATCAGCATTTCAGTGTTAAGAAGCCTAATGCCCCCACGTAGTCCCAACAAAAGCTGTACATGAGGACTATTCTCTGTGGACTAAGCCTTTTATTTTCGTTCTCCACAAGCAATATTACAGCTTAAAGCTACTTACAATACAGAAAGGTGACTAATAAATGAAACAGAAACTGGGAGCTGGAAAGTACCGGGATTAAAGCCACGCACAAACCATTAGTTCTAGCTGGAAGGCTTCAGGAAACCAAAGCCAGCAGATTTGATTTGTTTGGGCTCACTGACTCTGAAGCTGGAGCAGAGAGGAAGAGGGCATTGGGTTTGTTGCTCACCCCCCAGGAGTTATTGCACTTGAAACTGAAAGACTTTGGTCTTTCAAGCCAAATATTCCAACTGTTGAAGACTTAGCATTCAAAAGTATCTCCATCGGCTCCAGCTGCAGTCAGATTTTAAAACCACACCCTTGCCTAATCACATTATAGCAAATATTATCATCAAAGACTGGAAATGGTGCGCCCTGTTTGGGGACTGACTCTGCTGGGATCTGCTGAGGACCACAAAAAGTGTCAAGTCTTCACATACTTTTTAACCTTGATGTGGAGACAGGCACAACTTCTGGAACTTGAACACTCCTCTGAAGTGAAGCCCACAGTGCAAACCAGATGTCTCCAAAGTAGCCAGGGCACTGGCAGAGCAGCATTAGTGTCGAGCTGGGAGTGCGTTACCCAGGCTGGCACCAAGCCCGTAAGCCTTGCTGAGAGGCTGAGTTCCCTCACTGGTGCTCAGCACCAC
Organism: Phoenicopterus ruber ruber; assembly: GCA_009819775.1. NCBI lineage: Eukaryota > Metazoa > Chordata > Aves > Phoenicopteriformes > Phoenicopteridae > Phoenicopterus > Phoenicopterus ruber. The sequence goes on from CM020219.1 coordinate 11,261,005, forward strand.
ACGGGCACGGCTCGGCTGCTGCTGGTGCAGCGGCCACGGCAGTGTGTGGACAAACCACGGGTTGAGTCTGTTTGCCATGCTCCTACCGATAGCCAGGTGCTGTAGGTATGGCCCCAAATTCATCTTCCCAGAGGGGCCAGAAGTCCAAAAAGCAACCTGCTCAAGCAGAGAACCAGGAATTAGGATTCTTGCACTTATCTATGATTTCGTCATGGCTTGGGGTAACTCGCTGAACTAGCGTGATTCAAATTACTCACCAATGAAATGCAAATAACTGTTCCTCACAGGAATGCAATGAGGTACCACTCACACTTTCCTAGTCCTTTGCAATCCTCACATTAAGGCATTTATTTCAATGCAGGTACTTTCCAAGTGGTTATTGTCTGAATGAGATACAAGCAAGATTTGTTTTGTTAAACATTCACTGTCATACTATTTGAAAATCTCAGTCTGGTTTTACCAACTGGCTATTTTTTCTCTTCATGCAGCAAGAACATCCTGAATACCAAATAATCCGTGAAGTGTGTTTAAAGCACAGTATTACTTGAACAAGATTGCTGCATCATTTGTGAACTTTCCCATGGGGAAACAAAAAGGCAAAGCTGCAATAAATCTCCAGGTAAATCTTGCTTTAGTGGAGATCAGTCAGAGACATCCTTCATTCAGGGGCAACTAATTTATTCCTAAACCTAATAGAAAATATTGCTATCAGTACCAGGATTTTGCAGAGGTTGAGGAAATTACTATAGTTGAATGAAAGTAATTTTTTAGCACTCTAATGAAAAAACAAAATTGCATTATTGTTCATGGTGGCTGCAAGGGAAACACTGAGCAAGCAAGAGACCCCATGGTGTCTCTATAAGGGCAAAATATTCCTTATTGTAGGAGGATGTATGCGATTCCACACAGTGACAAGGAGGAGAGTCCTATAGAGGAGAACTCACAGGGTGACATCTAGATGATCTCTTCTCTCTGTGAGTAGTTGAATAGAGGGGTTTAGCAAAGAGAAAAGGGAAAATCGGTTGTACTGAATTATGCCCTGAAGGAGGAAGGTTTGTATTTAATGAGATTTTTCATTGTTGATTTTTACCGTAAGATAATGTAACTGGTTCTGAATGAGACACTTTTTTCTTCTTAAGTTGAAAACTCCTGAGCCAAAAAGCTGTAATTTCTAAATGAAAACAAGATAGAGGGCACTGCTGTGCTTTGGACTCCCATGAAGAGCTTGCTCTACTACACTTTCTACTGACTGCAGTTGCAAAGAGGACAAGAATCAGCTCATCTATTTGTAGGTGCCTATAATACAGCTGTCTATATCACAGCTGGTTTTCTGAGGTCCCATCTAGTCAATTCAGTCAAAGAGGACAGCCAGTGATTCAGCTCACCCCAAAGAAGGCACCTGCATTTCCTCGTATGAATCACACCTTAACTCTCCTGAATAAATTGACCATGACTTATTTGGCTGCAATGAGAGCTCAGGACAATGAGCTTGGGTCAGACACCTTCAGACACCTGCAGTGACCTAGATTTCAGCAAGATGGATTGCATCCAGAATGCCTGATACTGGTGATGGCGACAGATTAGCTGCAATGAGGGAGCAGAGAACTGCCCCTTTCCTGCAGAAGTTGCGCAGCTGAACCTGCCGTGGATGGGAACTGGAGCTAATCCAAGGCTTCTCAACATGTTGCACCTGAAGATGAAGTGCCGGCTTATTCCAGCTAGAGAAGGGGCAGAGGCTGAAGCATCAGAAGATTTGCCACCAGCTGTCCAAGGCACCGAGTGTGGGAGGTGGCTATCCCTGCTGGGCAGGATCCTTCCTCTCCTTGCTGGGTGCCGATGCTTTACACGCCCCAACCCCTCCATACGCAAAACAAAAAATACAGTGGGTCCGAGGTCATGTTTGGGATCCCCACATGTGCCTCAGATCAGCTCTCCATGTGCCATCCTACCCTGCTAATGCTGGCATTGTAAAGAACGCTTAATGCTCTGCGGTCAAACAAGTTTCAGCAGCTATTTCAACATACGCAGCTTAATGCCATGGGAAAAGGTACGCATGAAGTACCATCTATTCTGGGAAAACACCCAAACCAGCACATTATGCATATTTGGGGGCGGGGGGGAGTTGGAGTAACAGGAAGTTAAATGTTTTAAAAAAAAAAATAATTAGGAAGTTTTTCTGCAAAGTTTCATATTTTCTGTGGTGTTTTGTGAAGAAACGTTCTGGCTTGGATCCTTTTTTGAGGCGGGGCAGAGGGGGGAACTAAAGCAGCAGAATTGCACCTGAATTAGAAAATCTACTTTCTTTCCTTCATTAGCTCTCTCGTCTTCTTGGCCTTTAAGAAACAGGCATGATAAAGCCTCAAATTGTCATAATCATATCCTTTGACATTGTCATACAATTTAATTAATATTGAAGAACCAATTTGGATATCAGTTACGACAGTGTATATCCAGTATAGCTTCTCCAGTGTCAATGGCATTGCAGCAGTATATGACTATAGTGAGCTCAGAATGAGCCCTGAAGCCTTCGTTATTCTCTGAAAAATGTAATTTCTGTTCATTTACCTCATTCTGAATTTCATTGAAGCCTTTAGCATTATCTCTCAATTCCAGTTTGAAGTATTGATAGTAACCTGCTGTGTGATATATATATATAATATCCAGCATTGTCTCTTGCACCATATGAATCAGTTTCCAGTAAATAGGAATGAACTTGAGGTAATGTTTGAAAGTGTACATTCAGTTGGGCTAGAGGGCATTTTGTGGTTAATGTCTGTAACTGTCATACACTTGGATTCCAATCCAAAGAAATTCTGCTTCATACCAATTCCTTTGGTAATTTGCCTATATCGTAAGACATCAGTGCAACATGGATATATGACAACACACAACGAGGAGAGCCCAGAATTCAAGTGATTTATAGAAATGGTGGATTTAGTAACCGTCCAACCTAAATTCTTGTTTAGGGTTTGCTATTGCCTTCCAGTGCTGTAACACCGAGTACTTGGGCTGTTCCTCTGCTCTTATGATTATGCTTTCATGAAAGAGGCAGCTGTGTGGGAGGGTTGGATGCACAGAGCATAGAGGATCAAGCCTTGACTTGGTACGTAGCTGTTAAAAATGCTCACGGCCATATTCAGATCAGCTTTTGAGAGTTGCAACTCCATTAGTGTCACTTAAGGATGTATTTAAAAGCAGAAAGAATCTTCTCTTTGGATTGCCTTTTTAACCCAGTATCTTGATTTTAAACAGCATTTTGAAGAACTGTAAGTGAATCCACATCCAGAATTACATTGCCAGTAGCAACTCTCGGAAATGTCAGTAAAGATAACTTTGAATCTGACATATTGTTAAGTTTGGATCACTCCCGTGTCAGCAAGACTGAACTTCTTTGCAAAGCATCATTAGCTCATGTCTCATACTGTAGGCAGGAGCAATGAGAGTTTTATATTTTTCAGAAAAAGAAAACAGTAGTAATGACTAGGAACATTTGTAGAAAGGAACAGCCTACTGTGTGTATAATGGGGAACACTAACTCCCTTAGTAGCATATGTGATCCTTTAGAGACTTTTGCCTTCCACAGAAAAGGCCACTAATGAAGACTGCAAGTAGAAGTTTGGAGAGTCTTTGCATCTTGGCATATCGGTTCTGATTCTCTTCTATTGCATTGATCAAATCTCTGCAGATCAAAGAGAAGGCGGAAAAATGTGCTATGTAACCTCTACAAAAATGCAAACAGCATCATTAGGCCAGACAGTAGCAGAAGCACAGCGCTGTCACCTCTCCAAATTAATGAAAAAGAGAAGAGAGGAAGGGACAGAGGGAAGCAAACAAAAAAATAAGAGCAATAAACAAAGAGGAAAAAATCCTTCTACCTCCCTGCTTTTAGCACTTTTATATAGGGAAAATTCTTCAACTCCAAATCCATCAGTTTGTATCCTGTAATTACTGCCAGCCGTATCTGTTCAGGCGGATATTATTCTAAATGCATAAGCATAAAGACTCTGATGCTCCTGGTAATAAGTGTGACTGAAAGAGGAATATCATTATCTGTTGATTTATATTTACCGTTCCTTGTCCAGGTGCTTCCCTCCTCTGTTAAGTATACTGGAGATTATATGCGAAATTGCACAACTTAATGGGCTGAAGAAGTTTGATGACAACACTTAAATTGCCACCATTTTTTCAGGGTTCCTCCTGCAGATGATCTGTTGCCATTCACAGAGGTATTTTCTAAGAGAGCAATTGCAAAAGTTCTAAACTTTGCATGGTCCTTCACAGCAAAGGTAACTCCATGGTTTTAGGAAAGATAATAAAGGAAAAAGGCTACTGTCAATATGTTTACAGGAAAATGAAAGCCTGAAAACAAAAGAAAGAAAGGATCTTGGCAAGTTTGCGTGTATTTCTGTGTATTTGATGTAACCAAGTACCTGGAGGACTAATGTCCTTATTTGAGGGGCATTCAAACTCATCGTCAACAGTTCGGGACACATCCAGATCCCAATGAAGTCCACACAAAGACTCAGCTGAATCAGAATCCCACTGCACTGGGGCTGCAAATAACCAGCCCAATGTGATCTAATTACAAAATTTAAGAGATGGTTACCACAAATCTTCTGCAAGTCTCGATGTACGTCATTCTAACCTGCCCCAATCACAAGGGAAAATACAGCATGAATCTCTTTCAATGATATGTAAGGGAAATAGATGAGAAAATGCTCAGATGATGGGCGGTAACCCATTACACATTTACAATCCAGTTGTTTTTACTGGTGCGTTCAAATCCTGGATCTTCTTTAGCTGCTGTTTTCAACCTACTTTCTTTGGGTTGCCCAGTGGCAGAACAGAGTCTGTTTTCTGTCTTGTGCCTAAACGGGCAAGATTGGTCACTGATTTTTGTCTACTAAGCGTTAAAGCACAAAAGTAAGGCTGAGTATGAAGTCTAGCATGGCAATGATTAAATTCAGGGCCACTTTGTAGAGGAAATGAGGCAGGCGGACACAGTCATTGAGTGGTTCAGCCTCCTGGAATCAATGACAAAGTACTAACAGAAAAGAAATGAAAACTTCAAAACTCCTTTTAAAAAGGGTTCCAAATATAACCACATTATGTCAGGTGTCTCTGTGTTTCTGGTGGTGTGTCAGTGAGCAGTGATGTGTTGCATCAGATTGCCGCATCCCAGGTACGGGATGTCATATCAAATAAGTGCAATGCAGCCTAGCAAACATCAGACTTAATATGATTCATCACCCTGAACAATCAGTATGTTGAAACTCTCTGCAATCTGTGCTTAAAAATATGCAAGTGGTGGGTTTTTTCCTCTAATCCATAGCTGTAGAATGGAAACCAACATCTCAAATGTGAAATATGTTGGAGATAAGCCAGATGGTGGAGGGGAAAAAAGGTTTTAAAAGAAATAAACTCATAGAGATTTTACACTCTTTAGGAATAAAATTTAAGTATCTTTCCAGGTGGAAGGATAAGCTGGTATGTCAGCTGTGGAGTGGAAGGAACGGATCAGTCCCTCTTCTCCACAAACGTCCCATGTGTGCCTCAGTTTTCCTCAAATGGATATAATATTTTAGTGTATCATGAGGAGACAAGGAAAATAAATATGTTAGTGAACGCGAAGCACTTGGATTCTGTGCCAAAGAATGCCCAAATGGGTAGAAATTCAGGTGGAAGACTGGACATGTGTGTCTTATATTGTTTCTTACTCTGAGACAGATAAAAAACAAATAAATAAACAAAGAAGTCCTGAACTGACACTGCATTGATGTGTTTTCTGTCAAGCTACTGTGAGCTTGAGAAATAAGCAGTGTCTCCTCACGCCAGGACCAAACTGGTTGGTTTTGGGTGATTTAACAGTAGCATCAGTTCAGGCCAGATAAACCAAGATGTTTCCTCTTCCCAAGGCTGCAGAGCATGTGAAACTCTGTCTTAACTAGAAACGGTTCTTATGCCAAAGAGAAAATCAGTTGGGCATTAAAGAGCCTGCACTGCTCACTGTTTGCCAAGCAACCTGTTCAGTGTTGTGAGAACTACAGACGGAAGTTACTAAGGATTTATGTGCATCATAATGTCACTTCAGTCTAGTAGTAGGACATAGTTTTGGGACTACACAAGATGCAGGGATGTCTTTATTTCTTGAATATTTTCTTTCAATGAGCTGATAGAATACGCTTTTGCAACAGTCCTACAGCATGTACTGATATCTATAATCGTTATTACATTTTCATTATTAGCTTGGATTAATAATTCATTAATGACTTGAATTAATTTCTTAATAATTTGTTATACTTAAAAATCCTGCAGATTTTAAAATTAGGAAACAGAATAAGCTTAATTAAGGATTTGGAATCAGTTGGTGTACAACTAAATTAAAGTGTGTGCTAAAGAGCACTGCAACCATGTTTTGAAGTCAAAATGAAAGGGAAAGAAACCAGAGATCATTTCCTGACTCTGTCTTGCAACAGATCAACTCATAAACTATGAAGATTTGCTAATATATTTTAATTAAGAGTAATTTCAAAGAACCATGAGCACCGAGAGTCTCATAGCTATCTCCCAGTATTATTTACAATGCCTGAGAAAATACTGTATTCTGTTGCCCTTGCTGTCTCATACGGCCTGTGTTAAAAAGCTGCTCAATATAACAACTGACAGTCTTTCCCCCTGAAAAGGACACTCTTGGTCACCTCAGCACTGACTGTAGAAGAGCACAGGTCCAGAAGGGGGAATTACCCTTCAAGACCGATCACAAAGTACCTTTTAGTGAAAGGCAGCTAGACCTCTTTCTTACAGGTGTAGGGACAGGCTATGGTTTTGGTACAAATGGGGGCATGAGACAGAAGCAAACACCTCTGCTCAGTGACGAGTGTCACACATGTCTCTGCTGTGACTCAGTCTTTTTGCTCCGGATGGGGTGGACGTGACCCCATGTGAGGTTTGTGAATGACAACTAGTCCTGAACATGGCAGGGCATTCGCTGGAGTGACACTAGTGCACAGTCGCAAAACAAACCAGAAGTTTTTGTCTGCTCTCACTGAGTCTACTCGTGAGCTGCAAAATAACAACTGGAGTCCACTTAGCAAACTAGGGATAGATGCCAAACAATGTCATTAAACAAACAACAGCGGAATCAGCAAATCTGTCCTCCAAAATCTCTTTCCTTGTGCTGGATTAGTGCACAAGGGAGACACAATAACCATATTAATGATTTTGAGCAATGTGTTGTTCTTCCAGTAATTGCTTTTACTGTTATCTTGAAGACTTTGAAATGACTGCAGCAGCTGTATTTCATGGTGCACACTGGTACAGTAGTGCTTCCATTTATTATTCATATCCGTTTGCTTTTCTTTCATATCTTTTGTGTTAAAGTTTGTTTTATCGTGGCTTCAGAGGATATGTCCCTGGTTTTGGAAGCCACTAGATTCCTAAATCCACCTAAGGCCAGGAATTCCTTCACACACAGTTTAGCATTGTAAGTAAAAGTAGAATCAAAAAATCATAAAATAATGTAGTTTGGATGGAACCTCTGGTGGTTGCCTGATCCAATCTTCTGCTCAAAGTAGGTCCAGGTTTGAAGGTAGATTCAACTGTCGTGCTAGAACACACTTTTCTCTGTCAGTTTTTGAACATCTTATGGAGATTTCACATCCTCTCTGGGTTCCTATTCCAGTGGTTAACCATCTTCATCGTAAAAAAAACATAGTCCTAATACCTAATCATAGTTTCCCCTGTAACAAATTGTGACTGTTCCAACTTGTCCCTTAGATGTGCTCTTCAACCTCCTACTAGGGAGTTAAAGGCAGAAATAAGAAACCATTGTAGCCTTCTCTTCTTGAGGCTGAACAAACGCAGTTCATACCACCTCTCCTAACATATCACATGCTGTGTCATGTGCCTTGTCATTTTAATGGCCTTCTTCTGGACTCAACCCTGCATGTCAATGTCTTTCTTGTACTGGAGAGCCCCAAAATGGGCACAGTACACCAGTTCTGTAATCAGTAGGGTTGTGCATGACTAGCATCACACTGGTAAGCTTTAACGCCCAATGTTTTCCATCAAGGTCAAAGCAGGTTTTGACTGGAGTCTAGAGTGAAGTTGGAACTCATGCTGTAGGTACAAAATGAGAGGCTTTCACTCCTCCACATAGTAGCTGAGGAGGTGCAAAAGCATTTGTGTTAGAAACAGACCTACCTTCTTTGTTTTTTTCCTTCATGAAACCAAAGGTCTTAGCACCGTGTGGGCTTACGAATGCAAATCAGATTCCAGAAATTGGAGCCACTCTACATCTGAGCACAGAAGGAAAGGAACAGGTGAGTACCAGCTCAGAGTCATTATTGTTTTCCTTTTCCACTGCTGACTATTTACAGTGCTTTTAGTTTTTGTAAACCTACAGCCAGTTTGACACATCCTAATGCTTTTCTTGTCCCCATAATCAGTGCAGACAGATACAAGCAGAGCTGACTCCAAAAGCTTAGGTCACCTTCATCCAAAAGTCACATTTAAAATGCAGCACGCAAAATACATTTACATTAACATAGCTCTGAAGGATCCTGGGACTCAGCTGGGAGATGATAGCCTCCAGAAGACCTAAGTGCCGCAGTGAGCATTTGTCCTCATTCTCCTCTAGAGCACAGAGCTTCCAAGCATGCCCTCAGCAGCCCACAGAGCTCCTTGGGAATAGGCATTCTCAAGGAAAATTAAAAGACTAAACTTCAACAGATAGATAATAATGGCTGAATAATGAAAGACTGAATAACAAGACCAGAAGACCCATTAGCATTTGGGATGCATTAGGTAGACCCTTGGAGCTCTTCTTCTGTTTTAGTTTTCTCTGAAGGAAGTTTGGTTTGCATGCTCCAATTCTTCTCTAGTGTAAACTAGAGTACTCGTAAGTGGGGATGATGGGACGATTCACTTGAAAAGCACTCTCCTGATCTGAGCTGAAGTGCTAAAGTAGAAGCAGCAAAGGGTATCTCCATTCCACCTCCAGTCCAAGGATATGAAGCAAGAGGAGCAGAAGGAACTTCCCATTCTGTTAGGACTCGACACAGTTATCTCACAGCAGACATCATGGTTCATATTTTCACCATGAAAAGGAAGAAAGTGTGCTTTGGAGGCTCACTGAATATGTTCTAATCTGTTTCCAGTGTGCAATTTAAACTATCTTCTGCACTAAGCAAGATGATGTAAAAGATGTCCAAGTCTATTCCTTACATCATACAGATCTCTCAGCCTTTGCGATCCAGTGTAAAATGTGCCTTACCAAGTTTACTTACTGATTGGGGTCAGTAGCTGGATACGTGTTTGTTGTTGCAGGCTCAGAAACGGTGATGATTTAGGATGTTTTGTTCATATGTTTTTAATGTTCATACGTGGGGCTGTATATTGTCCTGATAGTCATGGCACAGTCATATTAAACATCACTGCTCTTCACAATGTGGTGTTTGCAAGCATAAAATGTCATTCATCTAAATTACCTACTATTCATTAAAATTATGATCTCTAAATATTGCTAGGAGCTTGAATCGTACTCCCATTGTTGCAAATTATTGAGTATCAGTCTAGTTTCCACTGTGTGAAACACTGTAATAAAAACTTAAAGCAATGCATCAGAGTTATGGTATGAAGGACATACATTTTATAATCAGGTACTGTACCTGTTACATAGAATATCTGTTCAGAATAGATATGACAGACTCTAGAGACAGGATCGGTGAATCACTGAGATCTGCACTTCTTCCAGTCTCTCTCCAGGATGCTAAGATACACCTGTATACACTTGTAAACAACTCCAGCATCAGCTCTGTTCTTCTCAAGAATGAGCAGAAAGAGAGTGAGGGCGGATGTCAGGAAACTAAGGAACAGCTGAGCCAGGAAAAAATTGCTCTAATTTCCTTTCTAGAAATGGATGAATACAGTTGCCACCAACAGTTCGTGATTCTCTCAAATGTTTTCATTCCACTAGACACAAAATATTGTCAGTGAATAACCCTCATTCAGCCAGGAGGAGCTCACCGCGTTGGCTGTTTCAGCTGCTTTGTGCAGCACGTGGGTCAGGTACTGCCATTGTCTACCCCAGACTCTCCAAAAGCTTTCCCTCTGCAAATGTCACCACCGGTCAGTGCATACACACGTTGTATTCCAGGAGACTTCCAGTTGATTTACGGAGTATATTGATTGCATTGCAAATCCTGTCCACAGAGGTCAATCTTCTACCTGAAAATGAGTAGAAGTACTTCAGCTTTAACTGTGAAGGTTCTTGGTAGCTGACATGGGTTTTGTGGCGGTCGCTGCTCAGCCAGCAGCTGTGGGACACCCAGCAGCTGACCTGCCTGCTTTCCCACCAGCTTTACCACCAGTCCCAGTTCGTTTGACAGGTGTAACCCAGTTCGTTTGACAGGTGTAACCCAAAGTGGTGGCCATAAAACCAACATGCCACTGATGACTGAGCTGGGTTTTCTGCAAGTGCTGTGCAACACGTGGGTCTAAGCCCCCGTTTCTCTGGGAGGATGCTGCATTCGAAAGCCAGACAGCATTTAGTCTAGAATTCATATAACAAGGAGAATGACTGTGTTTCATAAAGTTAAAAAAGCAATAATGCGAAGATGTCAAACTAGGAACAAGTCCAAATAAAAACCTGCATTTGAACAGAGATTCTTCGGGCTTATCTGTTGGCCAGCTTTCCCTACTTTAATAGCTTTCTTTTGCTATTGTGTAAGCTACTAAATATATTGCAGTAGTTTCTGTAGCTGTCACGGGAACGGCAGGTGTTTTTGCTCCTCAGGGATGATATTCATCCTTCTGTCTATCTCTTAATGTACTAATATAGCTCCACTCATACTGTACCTTGTAATCTTTAGTGTCGTTCCCCTTACAACATCCCTGGGAGGTAAGCAAGTACTGGGAGGTGAGGAAGCACTTTTCCCATTTTATAGGAGGAGTAAGACAGGAAAGAAATACAGGACAGCTGGGTTTTTACAGCACATGAGCATCTATTGCTCATTTAGGAGAAAAATAAAACTGCAGAATCTTTTCTGATTCATGGATGCAGGCTGTAGTAGATCGAGGAGGTGAACCTCAACTTGTCACCTTCAACCTCCAGAGTGAACTTCTCCCGGGGACGCCACAACACTCCCTCTCCAGGCAGAGGGGAGGTCAGCCCTAACTGGCAATGGTTTTCCATTTCAGCTTAGCACGTCATCTACAATAGACCTCTAGTATACCAAGATTTCCCCTACAGGGTTCAGTTACATATCACGTTCTCTTCCAGTTAAATCAACACTGATTTTTTAGACAGGATTGCCTTCTCTAGCTAAAACTTGTTCGTGAAGAAAGTAAAAAGAAGAAAGAAGTATGAAGGAAGAAGTATAGGAAAAACACATGCAAATGCCATTCAGAAGTAATCAACAGCATTCAATCCTCAAGCGAAGAGCAACCTAACCAGCTTCATTCTGTTATGCTGAAAGATATTTTTTAAATGTCCCGACAAGCCATAGTTGTCTAACTTAGAAATTTTTTCCTTCAGATTAATTAATATCTTCAGATAAAAAAGTAGAGCTAGTAAAAAATACTCTGAGGGTCTGCTTTAGCAGCAGAATATGTGTGGCTTTTGAAAATATACCTTCCTGTGGAAGAATCAAACAATATTTCTCTATCAACTAGTAACCGCATTTTGATAGACAGAAACATTCAATTTATCAGCACAAAGCTCTTCTTTATTTCAATTCAAATTGTGTTGTGTGGCACAGGTGATGACATCATGCAAAGAGAAAACGGGAAGATAATAAAATAGATGAAAATAAGTGCAGGACTCCTGCATTTCAGCTTTGCAGATTTTGTGTTCTGGTTTAGGTTTTGTTTTGACCAAGGCATGAACAAATATTGGAGTGAAAACATTTCCCACCGGATAGCAGAACCTTAATTTACAACAGCCATTAGTAGGAAAGAAGGGTTTTCTCCTTCTGTGATGATTCTCGTATCATTTAAATTTGCCTCTGAGGATGTTATTTTTAATTGAACTTAAGAGAACCTAGAGCAGGATTATATATTAAATAAAATTCTGCCCAGGGGACAGTTTCAAGTTTTCACTTTTCTCAAAGAGCAGTTTTAAACTTCCCTCTTCTCTATAATTGCTTCTAGATGTATAGACTCTAGTCATACAGCAATCAGGTTTTCTTCTCTCCCCACCTCTCTAAGTGACCGTCAGCTCACAACTGCTATCTGTTCTCCACATGTTGACTCTGGCCCGAAACGTACCTTGGAAATAAGTAACAGATAAGACAGAAAGCCCTCTGCTCTCCTGCTCCGGCTGTTTCACTGGGATGACTTAACAACTGTGGTGGAGACACTGCCATTGCTTTCAGTTGCATCCCATCTCATCCAGGTAACACAGACCAGCATTGCGATTAATGGGGGCTTATCAAATGTTTGCATAGTTGCACATACTGCACAGTTCCCCCGGGATATTTCTGGTTTTGTGGGTACATGGTGCCATTGCTGAATACATTTATCTCATTCACACTAATAACTGTGCCACTACAGTCAGCAAATAAATTACTATTTTCCAATCAAAAAGAAATAGTGATACAATATACCTCATTTTTGTGTTCTGTTGTAACAGGGTGGTAATGACATTTGAAGGTAACAGTCAAAATCTATTTACAATTCAAGGTCAGGAGCCGAGCTGGATAATTGTTACTGCTCATAAAGTTAGTGAATTCTTGATTTTCACACACAGTTAAGGTGATTTTGTTTATCTACATTCCTTCAACAGTTGGTGACTCCAATATTCATTGCATTATAAAGAAACAGCATATGGCAATTAATTTCCCAGAGACTTTATACTCTGAACGGATAACAACAAGGAGGAAAGGAATGGTGATTCTCCACAGATCCCTAAGGGAACACTAATCTTTGCATTAAGCGACTTTACCAAATGAATAAAGACGAGGTGGGACACTACTTTTGTAAGTAGAACTGAACCCAGATCTAAATCTGTACCTTAATTCCTGTATCAATTATGCTTAAACACTTAAGCAGTTACTTTGCTGAGGACACCAAAACAGAGCATATTAAGTGTGTATTAGATGATAACTGAAGAAAATGAATGTCAGGCGCTTGCTGTGTGCTTGGGTTATCACTGTCTATAGTTAAGGCTGCCTGACAAATTCTGTTAAAAGATCTTTTTCTTAGCTTTCAGAGAAAACAAGTTCAGGATGCAATTTCTTTTGCCAGAAGTGTCCTTAGGCTGATTTTTTGGGAGAAAGCTTTAGCTAAAAATACTTCTTACATTTCTGAAAATAAAGGGAAAAAGAAAAATATACTTTAATTTTGCCTGTGAATAAAAAAAAAAATACATCTGTTCCACTGGCAAACTGCTATACCACTACAGGTGGGAAAAGGGACTTGAAGATTAGGGTGGATCATCCAGTGTCAAGAACACACCTTTGATTTACCTGGTGATTATTGATTTTTTAATTCAGTCAATATGTGCTGATAAAAGACTTGTTAGAGTTTGGAAGCTAAAGTATTCGAAGAGCCCACCTGCCCCGAGCATAGCCTCTTTTTTTTATCTGCTAAATAAATGGTACAGGCAGCTCCACAGAGTAACTGAGTGTTGTTCTCGTGGCTGTAATGGCCGAGCAGAATTCCCCTACAATTTGTTTCAGCTCATAGCTGGAGACTACTGTGGGAGAAAGCTTAGAAATTCAGAGAAAAGAGATCTGTATTCTTTACTACTGGTGATGCCCATGCAGTACAGAAAAAGAAGGAAAATTTGAGGGCAAATAGGGTCATTTCGCAGGGAATTGTATGGGAAAGAACAACAGGGAAGGTAAAAAGAAAAAAAAAAAAAAAAAAAAAAAGAAAAGTTGGTATGTGACCAGGACAGGACTTCACTGCTATGTAGAACTGATACAGCTTCTCCTGATGTGGTCATGTATGACGCACAGCAGGACGGGGTAGGATCCCAAAGGCACATTCCATTCAAATACTTGGTTGCAACGTTAACTCTTGTTCGGTTGATTGCTTGGGCTGTTGGTCTGTGTCTCTGTCTACAGACCTGCTCCAGTGCTTTATAGTTCTTCAACACAAAAATAAATAAACAAAAAACTTCAAACAAAAAATCAGATGCTAGCAATGCCTAAGAAAAACTTCTTACATGTTTAGTTTTGAGTACTGAATAGAAACGAACAGCTGCTCATGAGCAACTATTCACAGAACTATCTGGGGTGTTATTTCAAACAGAAATGGTAACATCCTGTAACTTAACTTTCCTCTTAGCAAATGCATTGTTTGTGTCTTGCTGGACCAGTCGAATGGATGGCTATTCTGAGATGCTCAGTATTTTCATTGTAATAGTTTATCAGTTACACAATGGCCACCAACTAATTTAAAGCAACTGTCTTAATTAAAAACAATAATTTGTAAAATCTTGATGTCTGTGATGGATCAGCTGGATCCTGAAGCCTTAAGAATCAGGGGATACAAAGGCAAATTCTGATTTATTGGAGATCAATAAACATCAAAGGAAAATCCAGAGCTACCCGAATCTCTTCAACAGGTTTTTTTTTACTAGGCCATGGTGATGTTACTGGTGCCTGTGGATATTTCTGTCCTCAGAACTTGACCATTTTCCTTCCCTTTTACTTTTGTTTAAAATCCCAGGCAGTACTTCCAGTCTGCTCTTCTCCTAAAGAGATAACGTACCGCTGCATTTTCTCCTGCTCAGGCCACCATAACATCCTTCCTTGAAAAGAGTGCTTGGTGAAAGCACTCATTGTTGTCTTCCAGAAGGATCACTTCAATATTTTTTGCTTATTCTTTGACCTGCTCTGCAGATGGTATAGCAAAATTCATTATGGATGTTGACATTTTCCCTGCCAGTTCCATATTCACAAATAAACATTTCATTACGCAATCAGTACAGACTACATTGTAAAAGGTGATTTTACATGACCAGAGGCAGCTCATTCAAGTTTGGAAGTAAAGCAGGTTGATGATGAGAAAGTGTAAGTCTATTGTTTTGAGGTAACACCGTATCAGAGCCAATACACACTAACTGCCATCTGATTAACAGGCCCTCCTACCCAGAATTGCTGAGATAAAATAGTTGGCAGATTTGTGTTATTTTGGGCATGCACTTCTCCACATGACATGGGTATGTCAGCCAACAAGATGTGCGCTCACACACACTGTTTACATTACTTGATCCATGCTACCTGTCTAGGTTTCCAAAACTTATTTTTTTTCCTTTACTGGTGGCAACCATGTGGATGACCCCAGAGGAAGTATTTTATGAACTAACTTCCAGTTGCTTCTTGTTATTTTCTATGTGTGTAAAACAGCAGCTTATGCTATGTATTGTCAGTGGTCAAACTAGGAAGGCATGTCCCAGTTTGTCCCATCCTCGTATCCAAAAGCTACATGAGCACTTTCCATAAAGTGCAATACATAGTGGAATGGCAAGACTTTTTTTCTCTTTTTGCTTTTAAGATTCGTGTCTATACTTCCAAAGACTCATTCTAGTGGAGACTTCAGACCGTTGCATGTGTATATCTACAATGAATGGTCAAAATAGAATAGAATGGTTTAGTTTCTATTTTGACCATTCATTGTAGATATACACATGCAACGGTCTGAAGTCTCCACTAAATTGTCTGTCAAAATCCAACTAGGCAGTTTCCCAAATTACATGATTGTGTTTTAGCCAGCTGCTCCAGGCTAGATGTACATCCAAAGGGCACTGCTTTAAATTTCGAAGCCCTCATCCAGCTTTCCCTTAGCTTGCCTTATGTAGCCAAACAGCTACAGACTTAGAAAATGCTGTCACTTTGTATTCACTGTAAATCCCTCCCTCAGCCTCCTTGCCTCTTTTTCCTGCTTCTAGACAACACTATACTCATCCATCCTAACTTCAAGAAAGTTATCTGAAAACTAGCTTGTGTGTACCACCACCTGTCATGCTTCTGCCAGTTCCTATGCATCATGAGGCCAGAAAACACTAATGATGCTGAGCAGACAAAACAAAGGATCAGTCCCTTGACTCACGAATTACTTTCTCCTGTAAAGCTAGGCCAGGGTCCTGACGGTCACCTCTCCACGTTGGCCTTTGCAGATTGAGCATTGGAGACGGGCCACTCACTGTTATTCTCTGGCTACCAAGTGTTAGTAGGACTGTGTGCCATATAACACTTGCCTTAATTAGGAAATTAAAATATGTAATGGTTAAATGGATGTTATGTCTTCAATTTGTGCTGTTGAGTCTTGGTTTTATCTTTCCCTAAGGTCACCACAAGAAGTACAGATAATTTTCACTGATAACACAATGTCACGTCAACCATCTCTAAGAAAATGGCTCATTGCTCTAGTTCTGAAGTGGGTTTCAATGTGCATCATCCACTGCTGCCTCCTCTGCCCTCCCCCACGATGTACACTGTACTTTTGGGAGGATCCCAGGGATGTGGCAGCCAGTCTCTTGAGTGTTTAATGCCTGTAGTTTTTCTTTTTATTCTCTTGGCTCCAACGCAACAACACACTGGAGAGGGTATATGTAGTCACTTCTATCTTCAGCACCACAAAAAGTTGTACCTCAAGTATTCTTTGGTGTTCCTTGATCCAGTCACTGCTGACTAAGCAGTCTGTGAAGTGCTCTCCCTGGAATCCCTGATTCTGTAGTTTTTGCCCATTGGTGAAATTTGTTTTTCCTCCAATTGCTTAGATTACCCATTTTTGAGGACAAGAAATTTCTGTTTTTTGAGAGCATCTTTGTCATCTCCTTGTGGCTGGAGCACTGTGGGAGCTGAGATGGGCTAGCAGTAATGGCAGCACCTCTCCTTTTCCTTACCTCTGGTTCCAGTCACAATTTCTCATGCTTTGCTCTGGAAAGGGGAACCAGGAACCTGATGGATCATCCTGTCCCTGAGGTGATGAAGCCTCTATGGTGCATCACATCCATAGAGGGAAAAAAGTTGCCAAGTACTATCAATCCCAGGCCTGTAATCCTTCTTCTCGAGGACAAAAGGCTGTTGCATGCACTGGATAATAGATCTATTCCTTGGCTGCGTTTCAGTTGCTGTCATCCAAGGAGATGAGGGTGGTCTAGTACACATGTGACCTCTGGCGCAGGGAATGCGTTCTGTATTTGCAGGTTTAAGTGCTCACCCGACCCCCTCCAGCCCAGAGCTTAGCTCAGAAGTAAGGTCTGGTTCCAAAGTCCCATCTACTCATTCATCCACATGCCTAACTAATTCTCTGGCTCATCTGAGGCATGTTTAGCCTTTTGTGCCTAGTTTTCATCCTTCACAGTTGTTAAATGTGTTAAAAAGTCCTTGATGTGAAATCCACATCACTTCTTGGCTTGCATTTCCAGACCACGGAGTCTGCAAGCAGACCCTGCTGTACCGAGGTTGTTGCTCGTTGCAACTCAGGAATTACTGAGCAAGGTTAAAGAGTGTCTTCAAATGCCAGTGGTGTGATTTTGTTCCTGCCATATGAGCCATCCCATTCAGGCCACAGCTTGCAGATTAGCTGCCCAACTGAGTAAAAGCAGGAGACACTGGGTCACCAGCTTTACCCTGATATGTTAGCAAATGTAAGCCCATCTGACAGTGAATTACCATAAGAGTAGTTACAAACTCCTCTGCCAGTCAAGATTGACTTCTGCTTGCCATCATGTCTCACTTGTTCAGGACCTGCGGGCTGGGAGTTAGGGTGGGACAGCTTTCCTCAGTGCTCTGTGCAATCCTTCTTTTGACCAGCCATGGGATAATCAGCTTTGATGACCCCTGAAGACTCATTAAGATACCAGGGCCCCTTGCTTTTCATCCCTTGCACATCCTTAATAACCTTCTTAGCCAACATCAGAGTCTCAAATCAGTCATCTCCACTGGACTTTCTTTTAAGCCTAACTTGGCCAGCAAAAGGATAATAGTCATTTTCCACCTGCCTTTTTAGGTTGTACACACCTCTAGGGTATATGGGATTTTGCCTACGTATACATCTCTTCTGTATTTTCCAGGATTATTTGCCTTCCCCTGTTTGTTTCAAAAAGTTGTTGGATTCATAGGAATACTCACCTTACCACCCATTTCTTCACCCAGGACAGTCCAGGTTTCACTTTGTGCTGTCTGGCCCACTCCTTGTTCTTGCTGGTGGTGGAGAAGGGTGACTGTGTCATCTCAGGACAACTGAGAAGATCATCAAAAGCGGTACAGACAGCCATCAGCCTTATGTCTGGCTATCCTGGTGCCCAGGCATAGAAAACATTCATTTTCCTGAGCCTTCTCCTTTGGGTTCTTCTGGCGCTCTATCTTGTACTCCTTTTTAAGGTCACCCTCTTTCTAATGGGTCACTTTTATTTTGCCATCTTTTACTGCGCAAAGACATGCAAACAAGGTTCTACAAAACAGATGAGTTATGAGTGACATCCAGAACAGAGCGGAACATCGCAAGTCATAGCGTAACACGGTAAGCCCTGCACTATCATGAGATTTGAGCATTTTGAATTGCGCAAAGCAAGATCCGGTCAGATAAGCACCGAGATAGAAAAAGATGAAAAACAGGCAGAGACCTAGGTGGCAATGTTTCCTTCTGTAGAGGGAATTTTAAACAAGAGTATTTGACTAATGTTTCCAGAGATGAGACTGGTTGAATGCCAAAACACAGTTTTCATAACCTTTAAACCTGAACTATGTAATTGTTGCATGAATCAAAAGAAAAAACAGTGACAAGTATGAACAAAGAAAATCTGTCAGTTATGTGGAAAGGGGAAAGATTTATGTTGCAAGTAAGAGAGCAAAAAGAGTTGGGGGAGTTAGAATCAAGCCAAAAAATAATAATAATAATGTTGAAATTAAATTATTTCCCTAGGTTGAAAAGAAATTTCAGTTATAATTAAAAAGCCTATACGCATGTGACCTGCTGTCATCTAGAAACAATTATAATCCTTCAGTGGCTGAGAAAACAGATGCAGTCACTCTGTATAGCTAAATTAAAGCCGGTTCCTCTCCCCCTTTGATAAGACATCCCAAAGTGAGCCAGCCTACACAGCTATTACACACTAATTAGTGAGACAAGGCAAGCCTCAGATTACCGAGCAACCAAGCAGCCACACGGCCGTAGCCCGTTTCTCTCTGCCCATCTGCCCCCTTGCAGCTTTAGTGGGTTGTAGTAGAGTCAAGTAATAGTGCAACAGCAGCCACAGTGGTCTAAAGAGCCAAATTTCATAGAGAAAAGTGGTATCTTTTATATATCTTTATACAGCTGGAAAAACTGAGCAAACTTTCAGGCTCTTTGATCTTTCCCAAAGGCTTGCGTGCCTAACATCTTGTCCCTTTTCCCAGCTGTGTCTGTTACTTTAATAAAAGATTTGGTCTCTCCCCGCAGCCTTTCCTCCTTCACATCAGGGCCAGGACAGTCTGAGGCCATTCACTCCCTGGTTAATCCACGGGGTAAGAGCAATTCTTCTACAATTTTAGCAACCGATGTGATAGGAGGAAGAGAGCTGAATGCCACTCTGCATTTCTCACATTTCAAATGTAAATGTCTTGCTGAGCTCTGGCAATATTAAAATAACCTCTTGGCTGCCAGGGGCTGCCCATAGGACTATCATTTTGTAGCACAGACTGAAAGTGAAACGAGATGACCCTGTGATGGGAGCAGGGGCCTGAAGTCATTTCTCTTACACCATAAAGCTGCTGAAAAGATTAGTAATTGGAAACTGCACTTAGGAGGTTGTTAATAGGATTCACCTCTCTAACCAGCGTGGTAGCTTGGTAGGGTTACCTCTGAGGTCATTAATTAGTCGCTACTTTAAATGAACCTTTCTCCATGTAACTTAATCTCACTAAACTTTGTAACTTCAGCGTTGTCTCCATTTCAGGCATATGGCTCTCCCTCAATGAGGCTGTTAGCATGATAATTCCCCCCTTGCCAACAGCAATCAAGAAGTGATAAAACAATTTGGAATCTTTATTCATACGTTAGACTTTCCTACCAAATAGATACATTTGCATCTTAAATGTAGATTATTAAAAAGCTGCTGATTTTGGTACGATGTCAAATTTAGCGAAGAACACAGTGCGCTTACTTCTAAGGCTCGTCTCTGCTTTGCTTCTTTTCCAGAGGCTTAGAAAGACAGAATCGCTTAATGAACCTTTGTTAATATGCACATTTATATGATCTGATTGGCCCCTGCAGCAGCCCAGGAAAAACCTGTGAAAAGACAGCTGCCAGAGTTACCAAAAAACCCCTGCTAATTGGAATTATTAATTGTTTACAGTTACATTTACTGCAAAGAAAAAAAATAAAAGGAAGTGATAGAAAACCCCTCTATTTTTAGAGCAAGGCAGGCTGCTAAGAAAATAAGAGTAACAACGGCTGTCTGACATATAGCTGTTGAATGACATCCGATCAAGATCTAATTATGTGCACTTTTTCATACCAATCCTACAGGCAGGACCAAAGCATGTGCTTCCTATGAGATTTACTGTTTTCTGCTTCAGGAGCCCTTTCTGCTAGGTGCTGGACAGACGGGTAGGTAGGTAGCTACAGAGGGGGCAGCCTAGACGAGCGACGCACATGTCAGCCCAGCTGAGCGACACTTCAGACACGTGATTAATCCTACAAATTTTAGCATTTGCTAAGCCTACCTTTAAGTGCTTTGCTGACTTGGAGCCAAGGGTCATTGGGAAGGACCTGACACAAGGTAGGAGAGGACTTGGAGCCAGCGGTGCAGCTGGGCACTGAGTCCAGGGCTGCATCTCAAGCCAGCCCCTTCTTCACAAGGTTGCCCTTCCCTCCACTGTCAGCCCCTGCCACTCAAAGCACAGGGGGATGAATTTCTTAAATGAAAAGGAAAAGCTGCTGATGAAAAATACAGAAGTATTGTGAAAAGCTGGGGTATTTACTCATGGAGGAGGAGACTGGGGCTCCAGCTGGGCTTGGCTCAGAGGATGGGCAGGAGATGCTCTAACTGCCACGCTGGGATGAGAGTCAGGACGGAGAGAAAGCCCCTGCTCCCTGGAAGGGCTGCCTGAGGGGGGAAAGGAGTGTTTTGCATTGCTTTTGAACTGGAGGACCCAAACTTCAGAGTGCTGAGGGCTACTTTGGCAATTTGCCTTGAGCCCGAGGGCTGCCCCTAATCTGCATAGGCATTTGCATAAGTGTTTTTTGTTGTGATTTCTGGGGTTTGTTTGGGCTTTGGTGTTTGGTTTTGGGGGATTTTTTTAATCAACAGTAGAGACAATACCAGGATATAACCTTGCTCTGGATTTTTTTTTAAGCTCGAAATTCTTGGAAATGCTCTTGGTACGGTGGCACGGTTCTACATGGCACACACCCTCAGTGCAACTCATGCATCTAGTTTTTAGAGGAATAAAGCAGTGCACAGCACCAGCACTTCTCACCCCCTGCCGTGTGCCAGCCTGCTCTGGTACAGCTCTTCCCAGGGAGCAAAAGCCCTTGTGCACCCCAAAGGGAGATCTTCCGTGGGGTTCAATGTGTAGGGAATTGCATTTCAGGGCAGTAGAATAACTCTTAAATGCATGATTTGGAGTGAATATTGCAAAATGCAACACAACCTGGGAATGTATACCTGGGTCTCAAAATTTATAGGAAAGAGTGTGGGGCTGGGGAGATGTTCAGACATTTCAGATGTTTCGGCTGTTTCTATGCCTGTACATTTCTTAGTATTTCTGAGGCTTAAAGGAAGGAGAATACTTCTCAATATTTCCGTGCTCCTAAGAAATCTCCCAGCATATAAATCAGCTATTCTGGCTGTTTGCTGGAGATAGGATTTGTCTATTTGCCTGCATTTGTTTTATCTTCCAGAAGAGATGATTAGAAACTGCTTGTTGACTGAATGTTTAGCTGATCAGCTTTCTCCTCACTGCGTAATAAAGGGAGCAGTTCAAGAAAATTGCCTCATAAACTTTAAATACTGGGCAAAATATGATGCTATGTCTGCTGGATTCATTTGAGTGCGATAAGCACACTGTAGGAAGTCCCATATCACTGACATCTACTCAGTCTGTGCTGAAGTCACAATAAGTCTTCATTTCTAGTTACTTACAGCAACGGGGCATTTGTAGGCCCTGCGACGTAATGGCAGCATGACCGGGTGGGTAGGAAATAGGGCCAAGGAGAGCCATCACACTTTGTTCTCAGTTCTGCCATGGATTTCTTCTACGTCTTTGAACAATCTTCTGTAATCCTTAAAAATTGCCACCTCCATGAGGTGCCTGGCAATGAACCACCGATCATCCCTCAGGTTCGTACGGTTTTGTAGGGGATATCTTGGAGTTTCTGCAATGCAAAGGCCTTTTCCTGCAAAGAGGGAGGTCAAAGGAAGGGCATTTCTGGGCAAGGTAGTAGGAGCTGGAGATTTTGGCGGTGATGGGAATGAGGGGAAACGTGACCTGGTAAAGTTCAGTGACAAACCACATCCTTGCCTTTCAAGCAGTACTGGAAATTTTCCCTCCTTTTAAGTTGCAGCCCAAAGCCACTGTGGTTTTACTTGTGTGTGGCCAGTGGAGGAGGTTTGGACAAGGCAAGGCTTCAGTGCACAAACCATAAAAGCTCAGTAACCACCCAAATAAAAAGTAGAAATGAGCAAATGAAAGAAAATCCACCAGTGTGTATATTTCAATGTCATGTTTAAGCCCATTTCGTAGTTTGAAGGAAGGCAGGAAGGTGAGTAATGGCGAATAAATGCTTGAGGCTGGCAACAAAAAGACTTTTTGTTTGTTTAAAATATTAATTCCAAGGTCATTCTCCCTCCATTGCTTTTCCACAGTGGTATGTCCAGGTTGCAAGCCCCGCCAGCTCTGAGCATGCAGGAGCTCTGTGCACTGTCTGACTTTGCCTGAGGAGAAGAGGGACCTCCACATGCGAGACGTGTGGAGCGCAGTTGCCCGAGGAAGCTCCTGCCCTCCCTGAGCAGCTCCATGCGTGCCGCTGGGCAGCCGTACCTATGAGACCTCCACTAGCAGATGACCTTTCTGCTGAGCAGGCTTGCACACTGTGGGTCGAGCATTTGTGCCTTTCTGATGCTTGTGCCTGTGAAGACTGTGAATGTTATACACTCCAGTCCTGACTGAATTTCAGGCTCGAAGCTCTTCTGAAGAGACATCACCCAACAGTGCCAGCCAGCACTGTGGGGTTTGTAATACAGATGATCTTCCAGCTGGGAGCAGGTCTGAAAGTCCTGATTTCATTTTGAGTTGGACAATCTCAGAGAGTTTCAATGCAGGTTTGTGTTCATCTATTCTTTTAAAGCACTTTTATTTTAACCATAACCTTTTCGCCTTTCCCAAATGTGATGCTTTAATGCTGTGGTGATTGTGACTCAAGGCAAGTAGAACAAAAATATTACATTACACAAGGCTGTGGCAGAGTCCTGGGGGGAAGGCACTGAGACCCCCCCTTCTCTTTCTGCAGACCCCCCTAGAAACCCTTCAGTCTGATAATGCTCCTTATGCATATTCAAGGCCAGAAAGCCGTATGCTATTGGAAAATAAATGCCTGTCCTTCACCAGCAATCCCACGGAAATGCATAGCAAAAACTGCTGCAGCTGCAGTTTCGGGGAGTCTGGGGTGCAGAGTGGGTCTAAAAACTGACTCAACATCTGGCATGAGAGCATACAGCTGAGGAAATGTCTTTAACACATATAGCTCCATTGTGTGTGCATATCTTTTAAAAGGCTATTTCATAACCAGCTTGGAATAAAAGTGCTGGGACAGCCCAAAGATGGTCACCAGTGACTCCAAATGCCGTAACGCTTATGTTCCTATACACTGGCACACGCAGGCAGCCTTTCCTCTCCTACACACGCTGCTGGCACAAAGCTGGTGTGCATGAGGGAATGCACTGCAAGCGGACATGAAGGACAATGTTGCTGACAAGTCTGACAATCTGGAACCCACACAATTTTGTTTTATTCTGCCAGGAGAGATGTCAGTGAACATCCTTTTTTTCAGTTGCCTGAGCCTTCCTAAAGACCAGACTCTGATGGGCCTGAGAGGTCTTTGGGGGGGGTTCCACGATTCTGGGCTTTTGACCCTTGGAAATCTGCCTTTATTGCATTATGCCTTAAGCATTCCTCTCTGAGAAGGGACCAGCTGAAAGACACGGGTGCCGGTTCTTCCTTCAGCCCGGATTCACGTGGCTGTGGTGCAGGAGGAGTGAGGTTGTCTGACAGCTGTAGGAGAAGGCACAGTCATTTCAGGCACTTTCCATAAAACCACTGTCGGTGGTAAGCCTTCCTGTGCAAGATAGACATACACGTAGCTTTACAACTACAAGCGCGAGTCACCTATCTACAACTTGTTCAGCCCTAAGGAGGTTTAAGATCCCATCTTGGTTAACTCAAAATAGAGGCTGATAAAGAGATGAACTCACTTTACTTATTCTGTTATTTCCTCAGGGGTGCAATGACATCTGTGACTCCTGAAAACCTGTCCTTCCTTGCTGTTTAGTTCCTTAAAATAACTATTACCTCATGAAGTTACCTGCTACATTCCTTCTTTATCTCATAGAGGGTCTCTTTTCCTCTTCACCTCCCTCTCTCTGAAGTAGGAGCTGCCTGTCTGTCCTTCTCACAGACAATAACCTCCTTATCTCTATTGGTATACCTTGTTTTCCCAGACGAGCTGGGGCCTACAGCCCTATAGATACGTCCCTCTCTTGTTTACTGCTACCCACACATTCCTTTCCTACTCATGGTCTGAACATCCCGACTGACTCTCCTGTGTTTACCTGGCTGCTGGCAGCGTGGCAGAGGCTTTTAGCCTTAACAATACGCATACCATCGAGAACTAAATCCTATTAAGGATCATATTCCATCTACAACCACAGCGTGCCATTTTGCATACAATTGCAGCTTGTTTTCTTTGCAAATTAGCAATGCAACACCACGATCTATGTGTAAATCAGTAACAGATTTATTAGCCACCCACCTTGCCTTAGATTGTAATGACTCTGATCTCATCGTTGGAAGCCCAAAAGAATAAATCACAGATGTCTTGCAGGTTGTGACTTCAGTTTTTCACTACATTTAGGGGGTGAAACAGATTTATGAATACTTCAGCAGTACAGATTAAAAGCTGGAATTCATTGGTAGTACGGGCTGGTCTGTTGTATAGGGCTGTAATGATCATCGGTATTGATTAAGGATCTGGATAGTATTTGTATTCTTTCCCGTATGTTCTAGTAAAAATGTACAGAATATCTCTATAAATATATTAAGATGTCTATCCTATGGTATTAATAATACATTAGCCTCTGAGAATGAACATTTACTGCACTTTAGTAGGTAAGTGGCTGCAGATTTTTAGTTTCTCAATTTGAAAGCAGGAATGATCGACTCCTGGTAGAAACAACATATGGTTTATTGCAGTTGAGCATACCACTGTTTGTTGTTATTGGGAGGAACCTTCCAACCCCTTTAAATTATATGTTAGAGGAGCTGCTTTGAATTGCTCGACCTATTTAAAGAGAAACTGATGCCTGACTTATTATTATCTGGCATCTGCACACACAGTGTCAATCAAAAAGTCCACCAGTAGGAAAAGCTTGCTCCTACCCTTGAACTGCTGTAGTATACCATTTTTCTCCTCTAATACGGTCAAAATATTCTACAGTCCTCACAGTCTCAAATTCAAGTAAATATCCCCTCAGAAATAATAGTTTGCACATCAAAGGTTTAAATTGTGGCCCAGTCAAAGAAGCCAGTGAAGTCGATGCAAAGGTGGCTTTGATGACCTTCATTAACAGACCTTCATGTGAGGGACAGACTGCCTGGTGGGAACATTGGTGTCTCCAAGTGCAGCAACAGACCTTGTGGTGTGTCCTGCAAGAAGCAGACAGCAGGGCAATCCCTGCTCTCCTCTACACCTGTCTGAGCGATACACGCTCAGCTCTGCTTCAGCAAACCTGTGCCCCCAAGTACAAGCAGCAGAGCCCGTGCCCTGTGGCAAACTGACATCTCCAGGAGTACAGAGGCGTTTCCATACCTCATAAGGAGGACATATACACCTCTGCGCTCCTGTCACACGGTCCCACCATGGCTTTTCTGAGATCTCTGCGTTTCCTTGGCCCTTGTGCTTCCACCTCTGCCTGGGTCTTGCCCGGCTCCTCAGTCCCAACCATAGAGTATAGACATTTATAGTGGCTGGTAGGCTGGTAAAGAAATTTGTCTTACACCTGTTTTCAAAGACTTTTGACTAGAAAAGACCCCTGAGGAAAAAGTGATATTTGCTTTGAAGTGAATTATTCAGCACCATGATTCTTTTTCTGCACTGTTGCTGGGCTAGAAAAGGATAGGCATTACGGTGCAGTTTGCTGAATATGTCTGAAAAGTCTGTCTCACACTCAAGACAGAAAAAAGTTCGCCATCGCAATCTTAAGTGATTAAATGGTATTTCGTCTCAAATGGATATGTGAGATTTTAACAACCCAAGAGATGCAAAACCTAATCCTAGTAAAAGAGAATGGAAGCAGAGTGAGAAGATTCATGACTTTAATAGTGCTTGTGTGGGCAATCATTCAGCTTTCATTGCTAGAGCTGATGTGGGCTTGTGAAGACATTTTTTTGTAGGCCGTTACATCAGTGTAATCTTTTCATGCTATTGTCACTTGCAATGTGTTTGTGACATTTGCACTGTGGCTATAGCCCATACGCATTTGCTGTTTAATACTCTCTCCTGTTGCCACAGTGTCCCACCAGGGTGGGTGGTGATGGGATGAGCAGTGGCATGCTAGCCGTGGTATCAGGGTGGTGAGAAGAATCTGGCAGTATTTTGTATAACATTGAAATCCTGGCTGATGCTCCCACTGACTGATTGAAATAACAGCTCTGGGCTTGGACCCCAGTCCTGCAAATTCTTATCATAGATGCAGAGAAGAATAGGGCTGGAAAAACTCAGCCAGTGCATCCCCCTGCCTCAAGGCAGGGAGAATTGCACCTCAGTCATTCCTGGTAGCTGTTTGTCTCATCTATCCTTAAAGACATCCAATGCTGGAGACTACACAATCTTGCCAGACAATCTGTTGCTGTGCTTCACTGTCCTTGCCACTGAAAGCGTGATATTATCTGCCAGGCATTTCACAGGGGACAGTTTCTTCCAGTCTTTATCTTTAATTTAGGATGTGGGCCAGGGTTGAGAAGTTCACCCCAAAACGTTCATTCCCAAATATTCTGGGTGCTCTAAATGCCGTTCTGCTGTCCCTCAGTGAAGCCGAACATATGTTGTTCATTCTGTGAACTCTTTCGTACTTCGCAGAAAGAGCAACAGCACACTCTGTTAGCAGAGCCTCTGGTCCCTTCCAAACGTTGCACAAAGGAACCTTGAATGACTAGAAAATCCAGCAGGCTGGGATTACTCCCACACTACCCTTTGCTAAGCATGCCACACCAGGTTCCTCTGCACTCTCCAATGTCTGGCACCAGATCCCTTTTCCTTAGGATGGCAGTTTTGCCTTGCCATGAGGCTGCAATCGCTCAGCTGGTTACTTCTTGCTCTGCACAAACCTTTCCTGCCAAGATTACGTCTTTGGCCTCACATGGTCCTGCGGTTCTCACATGTGAGGCATTGGGCTACATGATGGAAGTCTGCTGACTGTGTTTTAAGGTTTTGGATGGAGAAGGGCTATAGTGCTGCATGGTGCCTCTACTTCTCCCTTGAGCCAGGGTTCAGACTCACTCATAAATCTAGGGGTAAGTCATGCTGGGACATGTGAGGACAACTGGAGGGAACAGAGAGACTAGGATGATAAGAGCAGGTCTCATGCTCAGTATGCAAAACTTTGCAAGCTACACACAAATATTAAACCCTATTCAGAGTTGTGGACAGTTTAGCCCTTAGCTGGCTTTTTTATCCTCAGCATGGTGAGGAACATCAGTTCTTTTTGCCATAAGACATTATTCCACATTTGTAAGTCAATGACTGTTTGACTCTTTAGTTGTCAGAAGACAGAGAAATAGCCTTGGAAGTTTGACAAGATATAAATACCTTTCTCTTTCCCCAAAATTACTAGGATTACATGCAGGGTTGTGCAAGAAGGATTATCACATGAATGGGTCTTAATTTTGCTGGCTGTATGTGCAATTCTGTCACTTTTCTTTCTGGAATAGTACTGGAATTTTTATAAAAGTGTCAGCTGTTTAGAGGTCATAATAAGCAACTGAAAGGTAAGAATTGATTCAAGTCTGTTTCAAAATGCCATGGATGCCCTATGACTCCAAAAATCCTCTTCTATCTTCATTTCCAAATTAAGGGGAGGGAATATTAAATTATGTAAATCAACCACAAGTTCCTTAACCTTTCCATGAGTGCACCATAACTGGGGAGGACAGAATAAGCCCATTACCAGGAACAGAACAGCAAACCCTTTGGGGGAGCTCCAGCTGATCCTGCTTACCCCCTCCAGCGCCGTTGTGGAAATTGCTGTTTGTGAACTGTTCCTCTCTCAGTGCAGTTCATCTCATCCCAGAGCTTAGACCTGCACAAAACATCCAATGTGCTTCAAAGGCATCAACGTGGAAAGCATCATATTCCCTGCATTCTGTCACTGCATCCACACGGCTGTGCATTAGTAATTACTGATGACAGCCAATAAAATCAAATAAGCACATGTGCAAATGCTAATGGAGGAAAATAAAACTAAATAACACCTTAGCAGGCCCTGATTACCTTGATCTTGGCTTGCTGTCACACTAGCCTGTCCTCATTGGGGAAAAGACATGAAGTTCTACAATCTCTTCAGCGAGAAAGGTATGCACGAAGGGTTTTTCATAGGTAATTATTTACAAATTCCCTGCAACCATGCTGCCTCTGTTGTTTTTATTAACCTAATAAAATATATTATCTGGAGAAAAGCTTGGTGTATATAGCAGTTAAATTTATATGTGTTATTCTAGTATGACAAATATTTTGTTATAGTTTGCTAGCAATTATTCAGAATAACGCAAACAGCTTGGGATGATTGTAGCCTTGTGAATTGACATTTGAAATATTTATAAGTACAGCCATCCTGCCATATGGACCCTCTTTGGAGTTATCAGTCACCGCATCCTACTGCTTCTGCAACTTGGGTTCACATTCTAATGCTGTCTGATTCTGTAACTCGAAGGAGCGCAGCTATGGGCAGCGCAATATGCGCCGCTCCTTTAGCCATAGCTGTCAACTTCGACAAAGGAGGTGAAGGCTCGTGGTGCACATTACTTGCTGAGGCGTTCTGCAAACACCTGCTTAATGCTTGCTTGCGCTGTTTAATGTAATGTGGTTCTTACAGCATAATGGATCTCTCTGCAAGTGAGTTTTAAATGCAAAAACACCCATCACTGATCTTTCACTTTGAATGGTGTTATTATACAGTGAGGAAACAGAGGGCATCTTTCCTTGACCTGCCGGTTTACAGGGTCTCTCCTTATCATGTAAAATGCATATGACGGCCTGGCTAGCAAAAGCAGGATGTGTCATGTCATTGTTTTCCCCTAAAATGAGCCTTTCCTCCCTCATGTCCAATAGCTTATGAACAAATAGCTGGTATTTACCCATTCAACAGGGACTCGCATCTCTGCAAAACTCCTATTGCCTTCCATGAAATTACATTCAAGGAAATGATGATAGGGCATGTCCTGAGCAGAGCCAGGCACAAACACATTTACGCTGTATTCTTTCTTTGACTAATTAGTAATATGTATGAAATCTTTTATGTCAAAGAATTAGGTGGAAAGTCCTCCTGGTGAATTCAATAAGGTCAGGGTTTCAGTCCTGGGAATTCAATCAAGTGCAAGGATCATTGGAAACTGGAGGGGGGTAGAGAGGTAGGAAAAATAGGAAAAAGACAAGAGAAAAGAGGAAAGAAAAAACTGAAACTGATATTTTCTATAGACACGAAGACTCTCTTCCTGTTTTAAATCCTCGTTGGCTTAGTAGAGAGTGATATTTGGCGACTGATGCATTTTGTGTGTGCAAAGGATAACAAACCCCAGAGGATTCCCAGGCTCAGTATATCTACAAAGGGGTGGAAGTAGGGTAGGAAAGGGAAAATCGTTTATTGCTGGCTCTGGAGAATTGCTTCGGGCAAACTGGGTGAAGAGCTCAGAGAATTAAGCTCCCAAAAGCATATTTTCTCCTCTGAGTGCAGAGGACTTTACCGAACAACTGACAACTCCATCTTCCCCTTGTCTGCACGGTGCTCCCAACAGCCCAGAAGAGTTAATGTAAGCACTATGGGTTGATGTTAGGCAGACAACTTCCTAACTGAGCCAGTGAAAGTGGATGATGACAAGGTGGAGTTTGCATGACAGGGAGCCTGAGTAGCTCCACCAAAGTGGGGACTAGTTGTTTTTTCTACACTGTGCGGTTCTGGAGTGCATCAGGAAGGTGCACCCTCTGCATTCTCAGGTTTCTTAACTTTATTTGATGACAAAGCTAATACTCCTCAAAATGATAGACTTAATGAGATCCTAATCAAAACATCTTCAGCCATGGAGGAGCCAGAGGGAACAGACCTAGCAGGAACCAGAGTTTCTTTCCTTCTCTTTGCTTCTGCTTGGCTGATCACCTTACACTCAGTGTTCAAAACAATCTCGGTGAAAGACCTCCAAAAATTGCGCAAGAAGGATCCTGCTGGACCTCAAAGGTCAGGTCTATCTGCTTTTCAGAATATATCTTGAGAGGAACATGTCAGAAAAGCTTCTGTTGCTAGCTGTGTTTTTGGCCTTTGCCTGTATTGTGTTAGATGCTTTTACAATTTCTCCCTTTCTAATTAAATACACACCATACTGAGGGCAGCGAAAGAAAGCAGAAGGGACCTTCTTTTCAGGGAAACTCTCCAGTCTCTCTGGCCAAGCTACAAATCGGAAAGGCCCTGGGCATGTCTCCTGAAACAGAGGAGACAAATGAGAAATAAGGGCTTTGTTCAGAATAAAAAGCAGATGAGGCTCAAAGGCACTAAGGCACAAAAGGATTAGGACACAGTACAGTCTTTCATTTGTCATGGACTGCTCAGCCGGGATCCAAACAACCCCTCAGATGCCTCCTCCTCTTCGTCTTAAAGGAAATCCCGGAGCCTCCCTCCAACTCGTATGTAAATGGATATTGACAGAGATTCATGTTTGGAGACGCGTGGCTTTTTGTCCCAGATAACGAATCCCTTTGTACAGGCTGACTGTCACAAGAGAAAGGACAAATTGAGCAACGTGCATCTTCTATCTAGGCAAAAGGATCCGCTACCTAGATGGGATACTGGAGGGTTAAAGGTAGATGGGAGGATGTGGCGGGGAGAACTGGCAAAACGGTGTTGGATCTGGCTAACCTTCATCTGTGAGTGGCTCTGGGATGCCGCTGTCAGCCAGAGAGGCATGTTTGAGTTGAAAGCCTCCCTTAAAATTCCCCTTTGCTTTCCCAAATGAGGGCCGTCAGCCAGCAGGCAGCACCGCACGGCTGCCTGCCGGACAGACCTCGGGCTGCTGCGCTCCAGGGCTCTGCAAATGCCAGGGGGGCTCCTAGCTGGCTCGGGCCTTGAAACTGTTCATCCTACCGGGGCTTGGACAGTAAAGACTTCTGGTGCTCATTGCACTGGCTAGCCAGCCTGTTCTGTTCTGGTTGCGCAATAGACGGCACAAAGCATCTTAGAAAAGGCGTGTCCCGGGAGGTAATTTTTATAGAGCTGACTTCATCAACAAACTCTAGAAAGATCTTCAGCTGGCATAAACCAGCGTTTGCCCTGCTGACACCAAAGCAATTACTTCCATTTTCACTTGCTGCGGATCGAACCCTTCATCAGTTATATTTTCATATCGTACTACATGCACAGGAGTTTACAAAGCCTGTGTTTATTAATCGCTCCCCAGACCATTTAGACAGAAATGTCTTGATCTTCACCTTGCTTCTCTGCTGTGAGGCAGGAGCGATCCCAAAAAAAGCAAGTGGAATTCCAGTGGTGTAAAAGTGGTGGAAGCCAAAGTGGAATTAGGAATCAAGAAGCCTCATTGATCACTGCTCTCAGTGATCTTTCAGCTATCCTTATCAAATATTAACAATAATGACTTATTTATATAGCACCGACTGTGAGCTAGGTGCAAGAGGATAGGCATGAGTCCCAGAGAACTAACAAACTAAATAATAAATACTTATCAATCTAGAATAATAAATAATAAATCTCATATTCCAAAGTCACTTCTTTTTTTTTCTTCAGAGGTGATTGCCCTCACTTTTTCTGATCAGCAGGAGGGCTTGGTTAAAAAGATCGGATTAGAAATGAATCTCTTTGATGTTTACAAAGGCAGTAGGGCTTTCACACCTTTCCAAGTGCAATTCAGCTGCAGGTAAAGAACTCTGCAGCTTGGGGAAGTGCTAATTAAAGCCAATAAAAACATGATTCACCTTCAACCCTGCTCTGAAGTGCCCGGTGTTTTTTTACTAGAAGATGTTGCATCTCCAGGGCACTACACTTGAGGAGCTCTCTTGTTTCAGGGAGCTGCCACGTAGCAACCATTTGGGCTAGAAGGGGAGGGAGCAAAGTTGTTTAAATCAATCTTTGTCATAGGATCCCACTGTTTATTGATATCCTGAAGGTGAAAGGTTAATGCTTTACTCAGGAAACCACTCATCCTCCAAAATACTATTATTGTTTATCTTGCTGAAATCTATTTTTATATTTCCCAAGACATTTTTATTTAATTTCTGCTTCAGGTTGTCTTTACTGTGTTTTCATAGTATCACTGTACAGACTTAATCCTTTTCCAATCTGATATTGCAAGTTTTGATGGAAAATGCCAAGTGTCTGGTATTCTTTTAAATAGAAAGATTAGCAGAAAGAAAAATTATTAACTTCAGGCTACTTATTTTAGTGGAACATGAGTTATCAGGGACTCCAATCAAGCACTGAAGTTGAAAGTAACAGATCAACTACAGTAAACACTTGTCCCCAGGAATAATATGTCCTGTCACTTTAGCAGCTTGGAACATGTTCTCATTTATCCAGCCATTTTCTTGCCACAGCAATTATAAAATGGCCAGTTTGAAACAAGATCTGTTTCCATTGATTTTATTCTCAGCATCTTTTTTTTTTAAGTCTTTGTACCTCTGGTTAATAAAAGAGCAAGGAAGTGAAAGGTACATAAATCTGCAACGTACACAAATAACATTTCATGTGGACAGTTTTGCCTGTGGAATTCAATGCTGAAGGAGCTTCAGGTGAAATACTGAATAACTGGACTGTAAATAACTACTAACATGCATGATAATACCAGTAAGTGAACGTGTTCCTTCCGAACAGGACTGGTGTCTGTGATGCAGAGGTAGCAATAATTGTTTTGTTCTCCACCTGTTTTCAGCATTTAGGATCTTCCTCTGCTCAGGGTTGTTGGCAGCTACTGGAAACAGTTAACAAATTCCTGGTCTCACGTAGGTTGGCAAATACTCTCTAACTATATTCGTGTACCTGGAATTACAAGAATATAGTAATCAGAAACATGAATAGAGTTTCTCTCACAAAAGACATCTAGGAGAACTCAAAGAAAATGCTTCAGTTGCTATAACTGACATAAATCATATGTTAAGACTATAGAAAATACCACGGTCCAACCATAGGTACCGAGAAGTTATAGAGAGACTTTTGTTGTATGACCAGTTTTATAACACTGTCAAAGATGAAAAAAAATTCTTAATGTTCTTGTATTTTTCAATGCCTATTGATTTCTCATGTATTAAAGTGGAGTCTGCAAATGTTATTCAAATCAACTAAGGAAGCTCTTCCTAATTAGAATCCCTCACTTAACAAATTTCCCTGCATCCTGAAGGATGTTTCTTCCCCACTGTTTAGCTTGGACCCAGGACCTGCCACTTGACCTTGTCTGTCAACATTTTGATCACATCAGGACGGTTGAGAGTGGCTTTACCCCAAACAGGTACATTTCCACACCCAAGCCTCAAGACCTGCCAGACCTCCTGGGAAAGCCTGAACACTCAGCAATGCATTTTGCCTGGACAGAATTGTCTGGGAAAAGCCTTCTCAGAGGTGGCTCCGCTGGCTCTTTCCCCGTGGGAATCACGAGCTGAGAGGTACTTGGAGACTTTTCATGACTGGAGGGTGATTAAGCAGTCTGCTCTGCGTCATTCAGGGCAGCAGTGTCTGGCTCAGAATTAGAATCTGCTATTTAGACCCTCCTCTTAGAAAATAAAGATTTTGGATTTTCATGGGAACCTTAAAATTAGATTAATTTGTGTCAACTTAAATTAAACAAAGCAAACACTTTATGATTGCTGATTAGTCTCCTGACTTATTCTCCAAAACATGAGGTACAGCCAGAAACTCACAGCTCAGATCTCTTTTCATTTAGTGCTCTCATCTCCCTTGGTCTACCCACTCACTCTCTTTCCTCCTCCCCTTGCTGGGAGATTGCCATCCTCTGCACACAGACATGCAAGGATTCACCTTCCCGCACATAGTAAATCCTTACAAAGCAGCCTGCAATATATCAGTCTTCTAATAGTCACAGCAGGCAAAGGGTTCTTCAGTTTGGGTGCAAAATTGTGGAAAGGAATGAAAATAAATCAAATTTTATTTGCCAAGGGGCAAAATTTTGCCTGCAAGTCACTGGCCCTGAACTGGTGATTTATGGAGGGCAAGTGCAAAGTGATATAGTCCTTGAACCAAATCCTGTCGGCCCCTAGAGCCTCAAAGGTGAAGGCCAGTAAATGGCCCTCTTCTAAGTTCTTCATTTGATGACTTTGCTGACAGGCATAAGCATCCCATGGAAGCTGTGCAGGCAATGGGTCCCTGGACAACTGCTGGCAAGTGAAGTCTTTTATGAGTTATTCATTAAATTCATGTCCGCTGCTGAGAGACAGCCATTACTTCTCCTTTCATGCAATCTTAGCAGTTAAACTTTGTCATTCCTATTTCCATCTTCTTGGTGGTTCTCAGCCACTTCCCACTGAGGGCAATTCTTCTCTCTGGTCTGTGAAGCAGATCTCCGCTGCTGTGAATGCAAACCTCAGGCATGACCCCTATCCAAGGCAGATCCGGGAAAAGCAGCTGTTAAAATGAGAGATGCTTTCCGTACTGGCAAGCTGCACTTCCCCCTGCTGCTCCTTCTCACTTCCAGGGGCTGTTCCATGTATTTCTCAGTTCAGCCAAGGCTCTTCTACCTCTCCCTCCTGCTCATCCTCTCATCTGGATGTGTGCACACATGGCCCCAGATGCCTTCCCAGAGAGCTGAGTGTCAATGAGCCCAGCTTTAGCGAACGCTGACGGACACTTGGAGTACTGCTGGACACGTTCCTGGTGGAAAGGACCCTTCCAAAACCCGAATTCATAGAGATCATATAAAGGACAGCAGAAGTTTTACCTTGTTTGAGGCTTGATTCTGGAGGTCTCGTTCCTTTTGATTCTCATTCAATGACGTCTTATAGGCAGGAAGGAGCTGTCTGCATCATTGATCGTTATTAGACATCAGCTCTGCTGTCTGTCCTGAGTGAGGCTTTAATCCGCAACGATATAACCCAGCAGCAAAACACTCGCAGCATAGCCAAGGAGGCAGAGGCCCTGGACAACAGGCTTTGCCTGTGTTTCAGGAGGAGAGAGTCACCCAAACTACCCAAAACAAGCAATCCTGCTGTCTACTGAAGTTTTTGCTGTGACTGTTGGTCCCAGAGGACCGGCTGTATGAGGGTCAGCAGTTATTTGCAGTAGCACTTTGGAAATGCGGAGTGAAGGTGGTTGTACGCTTGGGGTAGGATGGGTGCGATGTGATCAGGGTCCCGTGTTCAAAGGGAATAAGTGAGAAGATCAGCCCCCCTCCTTTATTTAAGCCCTTCCCTATAACAAATCCCAATCGCTTTCCAGTTCCCCCCTCCATTCACCCCTCCGATTTCCCACCTTCCCCTAAACTCCTCAGTTGCATCACAACCTACCTCTCAACATTTATTTTGGAAGAAAGCAGAACATTTTCATTTCCAAATAGTAGCTCCAAATGTTGGGTTATTTCAAGAAAGCAAATGTGTATACACATTTTCTCATTAGAGAAAGAAAAAGGTAACGATCAACTCCTAAATGCCGCGCACAGTTGCTATTCTAATTCAAGCACAGCATGTAACACAAGCGGCTGTGGTAGGCTATAACATTATAAATGACACCCCATTGGTGATGGAGACAAATCAGATTATGTGTGAGTAGGTTATTGATTGCGCTTAGATTTCTTAATCTCCCAAATCAATGAAAGAATGGTAGATAACGGAGACAATATGTGCTTGGAGGGCAAAGCATCTTATAATACTTATTTTTTAATGAGCATTTTTTAATACTCAGTAATATCTTAACTGGAAAACACTCAGCCAGCTTGAAGTATAGGTTACTATTTATTACCAAGATGCCTCAATCTAGATTTCTCTCTCAGTGTTTATACTAGACATCAATCCTGATTTACTTCTTCTTGAGTTAATGAAAACATGTTATGCAGTTTTATTAAAGAAAATAAAGTCTTCAATTGACTGCCTCTGAAACAGTACAACAAATTCTGAGGAGATTAGCATAAGGATTAAACATACAGATTTTGTTGCAGGAGTTGTTTTCATGAATACAGTCTTAATTGATTGTAGCAAAACAAATACGCACTTTGGTAATGCATGCTGAGTCTCCAATTCAGCATTATTTTAATTAAGTCTTTTGAATGATGAATTTCAATACAGCAGATGTTCTTGAGTATTCAGGTATATAAATATAACCAGCGTCAGTATCTGATAAGCCTAGAATTTGAGAGCTTAAGCACATGTGAAACTGAGCCAATTGTTGAGAGTTGAAAATGGAAGGAATTTGCTAAACTGCTGCTTGCACCTGTTTTGAATTATGATGTTGTTCCCTCCACACTAACCTCGGGGGAAAGAAGGAAAGAGTCTTGTGTGCAATGCCAGAACATGGGGAAGGAGACGTGTTCGCTCCACGTTTGCAGTTTCTCATTAACCAATTGGAGCAGCTGATCCTTGGGAAGAGGGAATTTCGGCACATTTGACGTACTGAGTATTTTGTTCAACAGATCTCTCTGCATGGCCACAAGCATTTCATTACAGAACCGAAGGTGAATAAAAAAGTGCCAAACCCTGTGATCAAATGATTTTAATGTCGAAATTATGTCTCCTCACAAATAAAGGAGTACACTAGGCAGTCATTTGCCTTTCAAATAACATCTGATTTGACAGGAAGTGTCTAACGAATTTAAAAATGTTTGATGTCACCTTGAATTTAAAATGAGGTCATAAACATTATTGGCCTTCAAAGTATTTGGGTGTGTTCTTATTAAATTTTCATATAGGCTTTTAATCAGTGGATACACCCCTGTGCACGGAGTTCTCGTGCCTCAGCTCCAGGTCATTCAGAGTCATCACCTTTCCTGTGGGAAATATATCGGTAAATGGACTTGGCTTTCTTCAGTAACTTGACATTTCTATTGTTCTCTGCCTTTAAAGCCATATGAGCAGAAAAGCCCTCCCTGTTTTGAGCATGTCCAGACGTCCACGGAAAAGCAGCAGAGCCTCTCGGCTGTATGTGAGAGACCGAGGAAATACAAAGGTGAAAAGGAAACTGGAAAGGCACAAAGGTCTCCTACTGAATAACACCTGCTTTCAGAGAGCACTGGTCCGTCCAGAGAACTTTTAGGCACTGAGACTGACAAGTGAAGATGATCAAGTCACCAGCTGATGCAGCCACTTGTGGGCAAAACTGATGTCTCTCATTTATCAGAGTTGAACAACACTGTGAAAGAGTATTAGAGGGAAGATCAGGAAGGGTGCCCTATCTGAGTCGTTTTAGGAAGGCAGGATGTCAAACTGGAGTTGTTACCAGAGTTTAGGCTGAGTTGTATGTGTTTGTTCATGAGTGTTTGATCTGGTGTCTGAAGTCTGTTCACACCAGGAACAACCAACCTGAGGGTACAGGTCATGAGGAAGAAAGTCACCTCAGCTGTCACCAGCACTGCCACACTCCGCACCTTGCACTGCCCAGCCAAATTTCTGTGAGCCCAGCATTGCCCGTGAGGCGTCACAGGGACCTCATGTGAATTCCGGATACTGACCCTATTATCTGCCCGTCTCTCCCTTTCTTTGTCCCCTTCAATTTCAGAGTCGCAGATTTCTTTCTGGGGAAACCTGAGGGTGTGTTTCATAGTCAGGAGCAGCTTTTCACACAGGTACTTTTCTGTGTTCCAGAAATCACATTGGCAAGGGCTGAGACGAAGGAATCGGTGCAGTTTGGTGAGACAGTTTCCCAGCCCGGGCGCTGCACGGGGCTCACACCTGGCTCACTCCAAGCTACAGAGACCATGGTTGTCTTTTCCAGCGCACCGAAGTTAGGAAACCAAACTGTACCCATGGCTCTCAATCCCCCTTCAGCCCTCTCAGAGTCACAGATTAATACACATCTTCAATATATCACTAGAAACACATCAGCATCTTCTTTATATTATGGATTTCAGGGCCAGTTCTATGCATGTCTGAAAATGTCCTTTTCTGATACTCACTTTCACACCTTTCTCCCTCCTTTTGTCCCTTTCATTCTCGTCCCTGAGCTTTGCTGGCTCTGGAAGCCAAAGACAGCAATCCATCACAGGTTATTTGACATGAAGGCGATTCACAGTCTCTCAGCTCCTGGCATGTGGACAAGTGTATTGGAGTATGACCTAACATTTAAATAATGATTCACTGTTGAATATTATGAGAAATTGGCTGACAATTTCAAGGTAATGCCCTTCCAAAGATATACAGCATTAATTCTTTACTACCATATAACTGTATGTTCACTTGGAGAATCTTAAATAAAGTTTACACTTTGCAATTAATTTAGTGAAATTCTGAGCTAAATGACTTGCTATAAAAATATTAAACATATTACAACTGTCTGGACGTGGTCTTCTAAACGAAAGGGAGGTTTAATTATTTTAGAAGAGAAATATAAACAGTGTCAAGATTTAACCACTGCTCAATTTAGTATAACTTCTGCCTAATTTTACAAATCATTATTTATACAGTTAACATGCATAAAAAATTAATAAATGACCTCCATAATATTGCTTTTAGTATAGTTAGCAGTGTAGGCAATTATTACAGTAATGTTGAAAAAATCCACCAGGGAAATTGTACTTGCTTCCCAAACACAAGAATCATGGAAAGGGGAAGAGAAAGGGAAGAAAAAATGTACGAAAAGGAGCTTCACAGAGCAAACCTTAGCCATGAAGTGAGTCTTGCATCTCTCCTCCAAAAACAGGGGAGAGAACTCGAAATCAAGGCTTTGAGACAGTGTGGGACTTGCAAGCAGAGAGAGTGTGAGGTGAGGCTTTTTGTCCCCTCTCTGCCTCCCAAAGAGCAGCTCCAGGACAAAATGAGAGCAGGAACTCGCTCCCAGACAGCTTGCTGCACTTACGGTGGTGAAGCCTCCTGGGCCACAGAGAGCTCTGGCCAAAACCCAGTCCAAGCATTAGCGCTACGAATTGGTTTATACGGGGAGGAGCACCAGAGACCATCAAATACTCTTTCTGTCTAGGAAGTTTCCATCAGGAGCCATCTGGCATCCCCAGAGAAGTGCAGGCAGGGCGCAGGAAGGACTGGGCTGCAGATACAGAAACTATTGCTCTCTGTTACCATCTTCTAGCTGTTTCACTCTGTGGTCCATGGGCTATTTCTAGGCGTGCAAGGAAAGCAATCAAGGAAAGCAATCAAGAAAAGCAAGCTTACTGGTAGCAGACTTGCACGTATTCTGCGTACTGTCTCCCCTTAGTGCAGGGGTCCATATATTGAGCAAGCAAAGGTTAAAAATCTCTGTTGGAGAACTAGGCTTTACAAGGAGGCTTCCAAAGGGCAGCCTGCCTGCCTCCCGAGGCTGTACGGGACAGGACTGCAGTGACTTTAACAGGCCACTGATAGGGCCAGATACATCAAAACAGCACGGAGGATATCTCAGCCCTCCTGAAGCTAGTGGGAGTTT
The DNA here is from genome assembly GCA_009819775.1 of Phoenicopterus ruber ruber. Taxonomy (NCBI): domain Eukaryota; kingdom Metazoa; phylum Chordata; class Aves; order Phoenicopteriformes; family Phoenicopteridae; genus Phoenicopterus; species Phoenicopterus ruber. The sequence continues at coordinate 11,300,999 of CM020219.1, forward strand.
CAGCAAGGACATGTCCCTCAAGCTTTGCTCTGAAATGCATGCTAGATTTTCAAACAGAGTGAATTTTCAAGTATTTATAGCACTTAAAAACTTGGCGTCTACTGGCAGAATACTATCTTCCCTTCCTTCCTTCTTGCTGACTTTTATACTTACACACCCTGCTGATTTACATCTGCAAGTGTTAGCTGTAATATTTGGAGGCACCCACTGTACAGTAATTACTTAATTCCTTTCCAGAAAGAAAGGAAGGAGGCAGGCAGGACTGAATGCAGATAACATTTTGCATGTTTCATTACAGCAGCACATTCAAGTGTTCCGATCCCATCCTTATTCCCAGCAAGAAACAGAGAAAGAGAAGGGGAGAAACTTGTTGTACTTCCTTCTGAAGCATGATGTAAAATAAAAACCATCAGAAGTGGATACTGAGCTACCACAGGGGCTGCTTCAATACCACAGGGCTTCAAAGATGCCTGTTTGTCAGAGCCCTAGGTGGTACTTCTCTGTGTGTGCAGCATGAACCTCTGCCAATAAAACAACTGTGCAGCTCTCTTTTTCTCCTTTATTAAAAGGCTTCTGGCAGATAATAGAAAATTATCTCCTCAGACAGTGCAGAGGGGTTGTACTACACCAGACAATATGATAAAAGGTATTCGCTCTTCTGTAAAATTGAGGGTATTTTTTAAATAGTCTTTCGGAAGGTCAGCAGGCTGAGTCCCCAAACATCCCCCAGCAACGTTATATGCAGATTCACCTCCAAGTCATTTTAAGAAGAGGAAAGACTCTCCACACCCATTAATATAGAAAAGATTCAAACTATTTCCTGGGGAAAAAAATCAAGGCTGTTCTTTGGCCTCTAACCTGCATCTTTCTGCTATGTTGATTTTTTTGTCGGCTGAGTGAGCCGGACAAACTTGCTGAGTTGTCCCAGGAGCCAGAGCACAGGGGAGGGATGGGGACCGGGGAAGGAAGGAGGAAGGGGGCAAGCAGGGAGGTGTCCAACTGGGTGGAATCTCTTCTTGAATCAATAGATGCTTTACCATGGATTTCTATGGAGGCCAAGAGTGTCAGGGAGAGATGTGGAGAAGGTCTGAAGTCCAGGAATTTGCCAGTTCCACATGGAAAAAACCAAACCATGACACTCCCTGATTCCCCTACTTTCTATGCCTTTCCTGACATTAACTTCCCAGACCCACTCAGCTGTGTTCCTCGTCACCGTTCCTTCATAACTGAAGGCAGTTGAGAAAATCAAGCAGCGCTTGCAAGTGTGGATTAGTGAGATTCATCAGGGCTTTGCTTTAGTTTATCAGGAACTCTCACACATGCTGGGCTATGCCAATTAAGATCCAGCCATCATTCTTAATGGCACCTGGCAATGAAATACCAGGATATGTTGCCTGCATTCCTATGTATACAGAGGAGAAAGAGCGCTTTGTTTTGCAAAACATCCCAGGGCATCAACAGAAGAAATTTATGCACCGAAAAGCCTGTCCTCAGCCTGGAAAACCACAGCTACTTGTGGTTTCTCTCTCTATGCGAGCTTATATTTCAGCTGAGAGAGATGCACTGTGATTTAGTGAACTGCCTGGTCGCTAGCAAGACCAATATCTCTTTATATTTTAAGTTCAGGAGGGTATTTCATCATTGCAGTCTGTCGGTGTTTTATATCATGCTATGCAACAAGCCAGCTTAACATGAAATGCTCTTTCCTTGCACCTCCTGCCTCTCACGCTTCCCGACACTAATAAGTGAAGTCTGGCACAAAGTCCTGGATCCAGCATGTTTGGGAGACTTGGAACCCAGCTCACCTTCACATTTTGCAATGAATCTCTCACATCTCAAATAGCTCAAAGCAGAACCACAGATCCTCTTACCCCTTAAGCTTTGGCATGTTTCAAATCCAGGTCTTGACCAGTGTGCCAAGACTGTGAGTCGGGTGAACTATATATGAGGCACAGTCTGAGAAACTAAGTGGGTGTTGTTAAGGTTGTTAGGAGTCCTTCAAATCATTTGAGAGCCAGAGGCCTTCTGGGTTCATCATGTTGGATAAATCCTGCCAAAAAGGTGCCAACTGGACTGCTCTGGACTGTCCCTGTAAGGCTATTTTGTAGCTGAGCATCTTATTCTTTCATTAGCTCTGGTAGTGACTTTTTTGTGCCATTCCACATAAAGGAGATTAATATAACTACCAAATATTAACCTGGCCTCAGAAACAGTATTCTGAAAGCTTTCAAGATCACTGTTATAGAAAGATAGTATCCTATCTTTAGGACATAAAAAATACGGCAGTAACAAATCAACCTTCTCTGGCGTGGTCTGTTTCTTGGCATTTGTCTTAGTTGTCCTAAATGTGTTATCAGATGTTGACAGTAATAAAGTCTCTGTGTGTGGAGGGGATGGATTACAGTCCCATCTGCTTTAAATGGTTATGCCTTAGCTTCTTCTAAGAGCAAGGGACTGAATTATTTGACCCAGGTAGTCCCTTCTAGTTCCATGTTCTTTATTAGGACATTCTCACTAATCCATGTATCATGAAGGAGCCATTTGTTTTAGGAGTGCTCTTCCCAAGGACACAACTTTTTCCTGCCTAAACTTTACCCTAGTTTGATAGTTCTTTTTTTCATGATATCTCCATGTGTGGAAAAACAGATTTTCTGTTCGATGAAGGTACTTATGCTTGTTCCCTCTGCAGCTGGCTTGAAGCCTTCAACTTGTGTAGGCTGCTGATCAATGACCACGTAGCTTGGTATTTCTAAGAAGGCAAAATTGGCTGATGTATAAAAACCCACAAGAGAGTGCACAGAATAGGTCGTTGCATGTATATGTGCCTACTGGCATGTGAATTCAGCTTTGTCTGCACAGGCAAGTGCAGGGGTTTGCAGACAGAAGGAATGCAAGAGCCTTTGGGGTACAACTGTCCTATTTTCATCTTCTGTTGCTACCAGTCTGGCCAAGACTTGAACTCAGGAATGAGCAATGAAGGTTACGAGTAGTGAAGCATCCCCTCTCCTATATTAAAATTACTTCTGCCTTATCTTGTCAAAGTCGTATAACTTGTATCGCCACGTCATCAGCCAAGCCACAAACAGACCTTCCAAACTATGAGCTCAGCCCACAAATCACACTCATTAAGGCTTCAAATTTTTGCAGAGTACAAATAAGGAACTTTCTAACTTCACTTATGCCTGTGTATGAAATCTCTACAATTCAGTCATCGTTCCAAAAGCTATCTCAGACAGATTTACACAAGTTGGCACCTCTGCTATCATAAATGAATCACCGAGGATAACATGTTCATTAAGTTTATACATCTTGGCTCTAAAATAGCAGTGCTATGTGTAAAATCAAGGTCTCAGAGAGCAATAGAAGTTTTCATTGGGTTCTGCATGCTCCAAGAGGACAAGGATGATCATAACACCAATAATGCACTTCAGCAACGGCAAAATAAAGAGGAGTGTTAATCTTTAGGAGTGCACATGGCGTGTACCTCCCCCAGTCAAAAACCTTAAAAATTCGATGTTTTATTAAATAGGTTTCTACAGGGGAAAATGCTGTGCTGCTAATTAGGAATGAAATATTAGTGCAAAACAAGCAAGCTTAATATAAGTTAATGTTCGCAAATTCTCACTGGCCTAGTAGGAAAGGTTAGTTAGACGATGATAAGTCTAAAGACTGATTAGGTGTGTAATCATGGTGTTATTATGTTAATGGATTTGTTTGTTGTCATGTTATCAACAAAAGATTAAGCAAATCCCTACATGAAAGTTAGAGGTGAAACAGTCTGCTGGAGAAGGTTTTGGGGTAGCAAATCTATGTATTATCATCACTTCTTTGTGGAGCAATTATTGCTATACTAGACGCTTTTCTCTCAGTTCTAACAGGTGGCAAAACCATAGATGTTGAGCAGTTTTGCTCACAGCTAGTGTTGCTCCTTGGGCTGACTAGGTATAAGAAGGTTGCTTATTTCATTAGCGCTTGTTTCACCAGTTAAACCACTGATCAGGGCAGCGCGGAACATCTTTTCACACAGAAAAGCATCTTTGGCTAAAGAAGCAGCCTTGGGCTATGTAAGCTTTTTCTTAATACTTCAAGCCTGAAAGCTCTTACAAGCAGGACCACTTGTGCTGGACTTGATTAAACGATATGGCTGGGCACGTTTCGAACGCACACTGCCTGGGAGTCAGACGTCTCTCTGCTGTGCTACGGGCTCGCTATTACGCTGCAAGCAGCCCTGCCTTTGCAGGTTGCTGAGCTCAAACCTGAGCCTCCTAAAACAGAGCATGTGAATGAGGTGGGTGGCTAGAGGGTCCTTGCGATAAATTGCCTCTGCCGTATCATGTGGCCAATAACTCAGTGGTGTCTGTGCAGCGGTATGCACCGGGCCAGGCGGAGGGAAAAATGTGGTTGGCGTTCTGATGCAAACAATGTCTCAGACTCTGCGGCGTGATGCACGTATCTTGCAAACACTGATGTCTTGTGCCTGTTCCATCCCGATATGATCTGCTGGGACTCCTCAGAGATTTGGGGTTTTTTTTTCTTTTGGGGGCCTTTTTTTTCTTTGCTTCATACGGCCATTTGTTTAAAATCTTCGGCTTTTAGGACCGATGCCTTGCACAACGCTTCCTGAAGAGTTCTGGTTAAACACAACTGAGCAGAGTACTGGGCATTTCAGCCTACAATGACATAAAATGTTATGACAGCGATGGGTTTGGGGTGGGGATTGTTCAGTTACCACTATGTTGCCCAAAGGAACTGAAGGGAGATTTGGGCTCTTTGGCTGTTTAAACTCTCATGGCTTTCTTGAAATCAATACAATGCCAAATTTTGCAAGACCTGAATCTGATCCTCTGTGCTTACAGACTAGATATCAAAACAGCTTCCCACATGACAGTGTCTAGAGCTGGTCATGAATATTTGATAGAAAGTGTCATGTCACTGAAATGGAGTTTTCCTATAGAAATACTTTGCCACTTCATTCTGGGAAAATAATAATTAAAAAATTGGATTAATTTTAATTTTTCCATTTAGACATATTTTAGAACATTTTGGGTTTTCATAATAAAATTCATTTCAATTTCAAAGTGTTTTCTATTTTATTTTGCAAAAAATGTCTTGGTCTATAGAATTTTTTTTTCTGAAAGATGAGAAACTGAAGCATTTGGAAATGAAACAAATATCAAGGTTACAGCTGGCCCCTTACAGAATTCTAGCTCAATGCATACTGAAGATATCATCTATGTATCATGATATGAAAGAGAAACAGATTTATATAGAGAACACAAACATTGAAATAATCATGAAGCTAATTATGTTACCTCAGTGGGATGTAAATGCGCTTAATTTTAAGTATGCTATCTAGGGGCTTTGCTGAATAGGCAAACTGAGCAACTTGATGGATATCTGCAAGCTCTAAATAAAGTAACAACAGCAACATACGGAAAGAAGGAGTAAAGGCATCACTGGGACCCACTGAAACCTACGTGTTATATCTGAAGCAATAGTCCCAGCCACAGTATGTTTTATTTCTCCATTCCAATGACAGTAATAGCTTGAGTGACTCACAGCTTAATGCTCACTGGATCGACCAAAAATGGTATTTAGCAGAGAATTATCCATCCTGACCTTAGTTTTCAGTCTGTTTCCAGTTCATTTCCATGTTCTTACTACAAGGTTCTTGTCAGTCCAAGCTGGAATGCGATTTGAGCTTGGTTTGGGTAAGTTTTGCTGTTTTTAATTTAAAATCTCGTATCAGTTTTGTCCCTATGTAGGAATACCAGATCTGAGAGACTGAGAGGTAAATTCTGGCTGCCAAACTTGTGGAAGGTGGACAGGGAGATTGCGAAGGTTGGCTCTGTCGCCAGGGCAAGCGAATCCCAGACCTCGGGGGAAACTGTGAAGAACGGTGCCAAGTGCAATGTGGCTTTTAGTCATCATAATTGTATTTATAAAGCCACCAGCCACCTGCTCAAGTGCTTGAGTTGCTGCTCAGCCGATTAAAACACCGTCATAAAATATGTATTAGAAGAACCAAAGTGTTAACTTGTGGCATGGAGAGGGAACAAGCCTCACTCGAGCAAATACAAGCAAACACAAAACCTATAGATTGCCCCAAATCTGGCAGCTTCACTGTCGTAGGACGGGGGATGCCAAATCAAGGGGTGAGCGCCCGAGCAGGACTCGAGCTCTCAGATGGCCTCTGCCAGGAGCCGCCAGCCCCCGGCACTGCTCCAGGGCTTTCCTCCAACAGCGACTTTGACCACTGATGGTCTGCACTGCATTTGGTGTGAAAGGGCTCTTGACACCCCCTCGCCCCCACTACAAATAGTCTTGGAGGATATATATGCTACTCTGCTGCAAAATGATAGCATCTGATCTTTCTCCCCAGTCACCATAGTTACCTTTTCATCTGAAAGAAAGAAATTGTGCTGCGTAGGGGTTTTTTGTGTTTGTTTTTTTTTTTTTTAAAGGAAACTCAATCAAGACTAAGCACTGATTCAGTTCTGAACCCAAGCACATCTTTCCTGCGGCTCATTAACAGCCTGTGAGACCTTCCCAGGCTTTTCTTTCTCTGTACATTTAGTAACTGAGTGCTTTAACAGTTATTCATGTACAGTGAAGTCTTGATGCATTTTCACGATTTTCCACTAGGTGCCTTAAGTGCAGGGACAGTTGTTTAGCGAGCAACATCCTACCTTTTCCTGAGCAGCTAAATGACTGGTTTACCAGAAAATGGCATCTTAATTTTCCCAGATTTACTGTAAGGTCAGAATCGACAATAGCCCTTCACAGACAGATCATTGTCCGTGAGCTTTATTTATTACAGGCACTGGCCAGTACAGGAAATCTGAAAATATATTAAAAACAAAACAAAACAAACAAACAAACAAACAAACAAACAAAACCCCCCCAAACCCCCAAACAAACAAAAAAACCCCACACATGAAAAAACATTTAATAGGTTATGTACTTCGGGTTTCTTACTTGCTGGGAGCACTAATTCTGAAAAAAAGAGTTCTTGGAAGGAGGGAGCTGTGCTCTGCTTTTGGGGCAGATGAGGATATGAAGAAGGAATATAAAGAATTAAATATAATTAGGAATGTTCATTATTCATGGCAATAACTGGGAATCTTCCTGGCCAAAGATAAATAGCTAACATTCGTTTAAAGGAAAGAAGTAGCCTATCATAGACGAAAATGAAAAACATGTTACAAAGCTAATTCTTATCTATATGGAAGAAGATTGTTCTTGGAAAGAGTGTGACTCAGTAGGCCAGTCTCTGACATTGTCCTATGCCTTTTGCTTTGGCAAACCAAGCAAGGGCCACCTGGAAACTGCTGTTGCATCAGGGACTCCTCAGGTGGCAGAAAGTTGAAATCAGACCCACTCTCCCCACACCTGTCCCCCTCTGGGAAGAGGGAATGAGGGGATGCCAAAGCACCAAATTTGGGCTGGCAACATAATCCCTGGAATCCAGCTGAGTCTGGCATCACTTACAGTGCCCCTGAGGCTTCTCCAATACACGTGGCCAACTCCCTCAACACCTCGTCACCTTTGTTTCACCCCTTTAGGTGTTATGCCAGTAAACAAGTCCTAGGAAAAGGCATGTTCTCTCAGAGGGGGAAAAATTAACACTTTCCATAAGAGAAAATAAAAGGAAAGACTTCTGGGTTTCTACTCAGATAGAAGCATTTTGTTTCATGGTAGCACTACAACAAGCTTGACCCAGGCGACCACAGGGATGGGATCACAAAACACCAGTGCAACAGCAGCAAAGCATCTCCACAGCTGAGGTGAGCCCTACTTACATCCTCCAGCCAGATGTTTCCACCTTTCCAAACCAGACTGCTCTCAGGGCATTCAGCTCCAAAACCAAATATTTCAGCACTCCACTTAGAAAACAAATGGTGAAATTTTGAGCTGGTTCAGAGTAGCTCTAGGTGAGGCAGGGATACATTAAGCATCTTCATTAGGAATTGTTTGTTCCTAAGTTTACCTGCAGGAGCCAAAGGAAGGGAGGTGTTGGACATCCCTATCCCTGCTCATGACCAGCCATTTCATCTCCAGACAGGACTCAAACTCGAGGCTGAGTATGAAGACAGCTGGAAGTCTCTTGGAGAAAAATCCTTCCTTTGCTTCCTCAGCTTGCTTTAAAACAAGCGTGACTTTTTCTGTGCTATGGGTTTTTTCCTTTTTTTTCTGGGGGCAGGAAGTAGTGGTCAGCAGAAACTTTAGACATCCTTTAGTTCCCCTTAGCCACAAGAAATCGTAAAATGAAGAACATGACACCCTCTTATTTCATACTTCATTCTCATAGATCCCTGTTCAGCTAGTTATGCTTACAGGCTGTGTTGGGCTGAGGAGCTGAAACCACGTTATGTTGCTCTGTAACAAAACTGTTCCCAGTATTTTGCAACACTTAAGCTACCTTGATGTGTCCTCATTTCCCTAATATCCTTTTTCAATTAGCCGGCAACTCCAGTTGTCATCACCAGAGCCCAGAAGGAAATCTCTCCCCAATCTCACCCTCCATTCTTTAGAAGACCATCACTGTTGCTATTCTAAATCATTCACCAGCCTGGAGAAGGATCATTTTTAGGCTTCTGTAAGAGTTTCCTACATACCAGTGTAGTGACCTTCCTCCTAAGCCTTGTTTGATGGCCCTGTTCTTGCTATATATCTATGGCATCCCATCTGAAATCCATTTGAAGTTTCTTAACATGTTAAAATCTACCCTTTAAAAACCTTCTTGCCTCCTTTTTCTGAAGACAATGTCCTGAAGCAGGACAAGACTTCCCGGTAGAGATGATCTGATCCTGAACATGGAGCTTTCACACAAGCATTTCCTGAACACCTGAAAATGTTTGGTATAAATCACTACCAGCTCTGAGCTGATCCATTTCTATCAAGGACACCAACAACGCACACCTAGATCATGCGCATGATCGTTCTGCCAGACGTCTCTGATTTATGGTTGCAGGAAAGACCAGTCCCTCTCCCTGGAACTGAATAATATACTCACAGGTCAGAAGTTAGATACCCAACCCTTACACTCAAAATCCTAGGGAATACAAACAAAGAGATGGTGCTCCTGTCATATACCATCTTACTTTTTATAAACTCAAATTTACCACGATGGATAGCGTCATTGTAGAAAGTGGAGTTGAAATGTTCAGCCAGTTTCCCTACCTTTCTGTTAATAATAAGATCAAAGCAAAACAAAAGAGAGAAATTAACCTTATTTCACCAGAACATGATACGAATAATATGTGTTTTTACACTTTTACCTTTTTGTTTACATGGTTATCTCATGCACTTCATTGTACACGTTTTTTACCATGATGTTGATAACTGTCATTTTCATATTAAAGGCTCTTCTTGTCTGGCAGGTTACTTCCCTCAAGTTGACTGCAGAACCTTCAATGCACTGGTTAACGGCATGAGATATTTGGTCCCTCAAAAAATGGAGACTGATTTAGATCTTGCCCTGGCAGAACAGAAAATAAATCCCAAATCTGTAAGCATTCTTCTGAGTCTCTTCCTCTATCACAAATAAAGAACCACTTGAGGGATGTTCATGTATATGCACATCTGTTCACTCATCCACTTTATTATGCACAATACAAATAACTGAAAAAAATCCAATTTCTGTTACTCAAGTGGATAAATAATTTTTTTCTTGAACCTCTGTCAAACTGTAGATGGACTGCATTGTGGCATTTTCATTTGCAGTATGCTAAGCAGAGTATAGAATCATGTTGAATATAGAGTTGAATTCAAACCAGAGGTTTCCGCTTGATATTATAATCAAAATTGCAACAGTGAAACAGTGGAGCTTTTTGCCCACAGAGGCTGAGCCACCTTAGTCCGTGGAGGTTTTCAGGACCCATTTGGATGAAGGCCTGAGCAACCTGGTCTGGTCTCAGAGCTGACTCTGCTGTAAGCGGGACGTGGGACTACAGTCCCTTCCAACCTGGATTATTCTACAATTCTATAAGACCAGAAAGCTGAAAAGTGTTTCAAAGAAGGTGTGGAAATTGGTAAACAAAGGAGGCAGAGCTGGAAAACAAACTGTGTAGAAGACTGTTTAAACACTCTTTTAAATAGGAAGTGATTCAATACATCATGACAACCAGGTGGCACTAATACCCAGGGGTGCCACTTATTGCTTACAGTTGGCTAGAAAGTTGTTTGCAGAAACGTTTTTGTAAATAGGAAAAATTCTGGGAAAAAAAAAATGCAGAATGTGATTATATAAATACTTGGAATTGGAAACACAAATCTTAGCAACAGAGGAACATAAACTTCTAAACTAAAAATTATGATCGCTCCAGGATTATTCAGATCATTTCCATGGCTATTAAACCTGCTTCTTTATTCGCTGAGATAATTCCATAAAACTATTAGGGTAGTAGACATACACGAAACTGCATCTGCCACTACCCTAAAGAGACTCAATTGTTTGTTTTTCAACTACAAAAGTGGTAAAGAAACTGTACAAGTATTCCTTAACGTAATTTACTATCCTACCACCATCTGCTACATTTGGCACTGACTGTGCAGCTGAAATCCCTTTTATAAGTGTGCCCTGAACCAGGAAGCCGATTCAGACCAGAACCAATTAGCCTTTCCAGCCTCTCTCAAAGCACACAGAAACAGAAGCGCGCACACTAATTGTGCTTCCATTTTACAAGGGTTTGTGTTTTGCGAGCGTGAATGTGCCGAGGAATCTGTTTTAGCGTATAGCACCTCTGTCCGATGCTGCAGATAGCTGGTGACAGCAAGGAGAGGCAGGAACACAGTGAACGGAGACACGCGGGGATCGCACAGCTCGTGACCTGCGGCTGGGGATGGAGCAGCAGCTCCGCGGCAATACGAATCCCTGTGTCGTGCACATATGTTGCCCATTGCTGCAACTGAACGTGAGCCAGACCTTGGGTGAGCGCTAAAGAGTCCGTTTAGGATTCAAGGCTGGATCTCCAGCTGCTGCAAATCAGTGCGGTTCTCGTGTTTGCTATGGCTCTGCAGCCTCCACCTCGGCAATCCCCTCTTCGATGGTCTGGTCCGTTTCTGCTCTGCTCCGTGGGGCACTCGGCAGCCATGCCCGGCTGATGGCACCTGGGGTTTTACAAAATCCGTGAAACATGCTTTTGGCAAGTAGTTCCAATGAAACCTAAAGTGAAAGAAATGCGAATGGGCAGCCACAAACTCACTCCAGCTCCAGCAGTCTTCTGAGTGGTTTGTGAAGGGGGCTCCAGGCTTTGGTGTGGCCGTTTGTCAGAGAATAATATTTCCTGCTTTCTTGGAAAGGTGTTGGGAAATTTCTCCTGAGGCTGTGGGGTGAAAGCAGGTTTGCACAGCATTCAGGATGTGATTCCAAGAAACCTTCTGCTGTAGAAAACTGTAAGTCTTTCTCCAAACAGTCTCCTTTGGATGAGACCAATGGCTGGCTGAACATGTACAGGAGGTCACCGATAACATGGAGATTAAGAAAATCAGTGCACCATTTTTTTAATCTACTTTGAAAGATGTGTAGGGGTTTTTTTTTTTCGGTTCTGCCATACAATGGCCTAGCACCAGCAAAATAGCTTTAGAGTTCTGCCAATTTATTAATTAAACCTGGGAACTACACCACTTTATGAGAGGTGAATATCTGGCACTGGGAAGAGAAGGAAGGAACCCAAGGGGATGTTATCTTTGGAAAGAGAAGAGAAAAGAACATGCAGATCTCCTATTTAACAAGCAGTGCAGAGCAGAAAGCCAGGATCTTCCCCTTCTGCTGATTTTAAAGGAGAAGAACTACGAAGAGCATCAGCGATCAAGTCTGAAAACACCAGAGCCCAAAGAAGTGTTAATAAAGAAAAGCCGTATTTACCTGCTTAGGAAGAGGCATTGACAACAGAGGGCAGTCTCAAGAGACCAAGTGATTAAAGAGAGAATGTCACAGTGAAGTAGATACTGCACAGTGGGCTTTCGGGGAGAGGAGGGGTGCCAGACGTAGGAGGGATTATGATCTAGACAAAATCACTACAAAGCTGATATACACAAATGCTTGAAAAAACTTATGCAAAGAGTAGTTACCAATAGTCTGCTGTCAAACTGGAGGGTCACATCATGTGAGCCCCATAGGACCCTGTCCTCTGTCCATTGTTATTCAATATTTTTATAAATGACTTGGATCATGGAATGGAGAGTACACATATAAAATTTGGGGATGACATCTTACTGGAAATCTCATGAGAATTTTGAAGACAAGATTAGACTTCAAAATGATCACAATAAATTGGATAAATGACCTGAAATCAATAAGATTAAATTCAATACAAATGCTGTATTTAGGAAGAAAAATTAGAAAATGGAGAATGTCTGACTAGCATGGTATAACAGTAAAGAATCTGAAGATTCTAATGGATCACAAAATTGAAAATTAGCAGAAAAGTGAAGATCCTGGAAGAACAGTAGATGTCCATTTTTACTCAGCACTGGTGGTATCTCACCAGCCCAGTCTGGGTGCTGCATATGAAAGATATAAGAAAACAACGCCACAGACCAATGACAAAAATGACAAGCAGATAAAAAAGCATCATCCCTACAGGAAAATAATCAGACCTTGGTTTGTTTAATCAAGAAAAGAGAAATATGTCGCCTATAGGGAGGTAATGGAAACAGAAGGTTTGTAACAGGTTATCATAATATAAAAGGTTATTCTGAAAGGGGTAGAAATCAGTAGTTTTCCATATTGACAAGAGACTGGACAAAGAGAAAGGCGTTAAGTTTGCAAGTATGGCCACTTAAGTGAGATATTAGGCAAGTAACTTTCTAAAAGGGAGCTAAGGATCTCTGTAAGATAAGGATAGGACAGTCAAGAGAAGGGATCCTCAAAAGTGGTAACTGTTAAAGGAAAGGAAAAGTTATTGAGACGGGGAGGGAAGGGAGTTGCCTGTAGCTATTTTTGCTTGTAACTATTCCAGCCTAATATAAATGTTATTATTAGGATTTCACTGTTTGTTTTGGCCCTGCTGGTTTAAGAGCAGCGTCTCCATACATTTCAAGTCTTTGTGTTGTTTCACAAGATGGAGTATAGGGTACATGGGCAGGGAGAAACCAGCACCTCATTGATTTCAGCCCATATTTGTGCAATAAACAGAGCCTCTGCCTGCAGGTGTACTACCAAGTGCTCCTGTGCTTTGCTCGGCAATTTACAAAGATGAGATGGAGATTTCTATAGGTTCAGGTTACCAGGAAACACTAGTGTCAGCGTGGATTCGTTGTTCATCATGCTTCACCATCTTTGCTGAACTGCCATGGAAAGGTCTCTTAGCTCTTTGGGATTAATGAGACTCAGACATTTTATCTGACCTCATTATCCTCCTGTTCTCCTCCTAGCAGCCTCCTTTGGTCATTCTTTTATTTGCCTGCATCACATCTACTGTAATAAATGAGATGTCTTGAATAGCCAACCATCAATTTAGGCACTACTGGCTTTTCCAATACGCAAGAGTTTTGTATGTTTACAGGGTGTGAATAAACATTGATAGCCATCCCATTGTTCTGTTGTTTGGAGGGAGCATTTATCATTGAGATTTATTATCTCATGAATTAAAGAAGTGAATACAATTTGTCAAATATATTTATTTGTTTAAGGCATCAGATTTTTGCCTCTAGTCACTTGCATTGAAAAGACTCCCGCTCCTATTTGTTCTGCTGCGATCGGGAATCAGATCCTAAGATTTATACCAATAGTCACCTGAACATCAAAGAGATTTGGAAGAAAATGTGGCCCAAATGTGTTCTGTACCTTAACATCATTTTCTCCAGGTTAGTATCTTACCCTTAATATTTTGCATGCAACCCTTCAAACTTAGGCTTGGTCTTCAAGACCAGTGGGAACTGAGACATCTTGGGCCTATTTTAATTTAGACAGCAGCACCAAAAGGAATGGAGACATTAACACCAGAAGTCAAGAGGGATGATAAGGGTCAGAAAGATAGGAACGTGCCATGATTGACTTCAGCACATATGCTCAAACCTGCAAAGTCCAGAGTTCCTCCTTCAATACACTATATAAACTTGGCTCCCACTTAAGCTCAGCAGGAGCACAGGGCACCACCCCTTCACTTGGACTTTGCCCTAAATTATCTTATCATCCACATCAGCATCTGACTAATTACAACAATTGTCTCTCTGAATTTCAAAAAGCCTCTCATCGAAAGGGCAGAGTTATTTTCCTGTAACAGAATACGATGGGAAGAGTGTGCTAGCTCTATTTGTCATATTTATAATCTATCCACTTCTTTTCCCCCCAGTGCAAGCATCATGGAGGAAAAATACAAATGTGCACATGCGGAGAGCAGAATTGTCATTTTAATATCCAGCTTAGCTGTATTTTTTTTATTTTTTAAGGGAAGAGAAAAATGGCACTGCTTTAGAGGCCAGCATGAAGAAAAGATTGCAAAGACTTATGGCCTCAATTAACTTATGACAGCAAACTTTATTATAAGTACAATGTTATTTCTTTAAAGGAGAGAGAAAAAGAAGATTTTCTCCCCTAAAGAAAAGTAAGAATACTTACGTCAAAAGATACTGTGCAAAAAAAAAAGTTTCAGGGACTGTCATTTTAAAAAGTGTAAGATTTTGGCTAACTTTTATTTGTATGACATTGGTGGCAAACCCTTTATGATTTTGACAGTAGTCAGATTAGGCCAAAGGCAAGAGTTTTGCAAAATGTCGCCTGAAGCATTATTTTGTTTGCTAACTTCCACATGTCTGGAAACGTTGCTGAAGGTAGCTCACTTCAAGACAAATGAAACATTCATTTGCCGTGATGCTGAGCAATACCTACAAAGCTAGGCAGTTTGCAGTGTAAGTATCTGCATACAAGATACAGAGCTGACCAGACCACGCTGTGTTCAATAGATGAGCTATTGAAGGCTACAGAGATGCATAAGTGAACATGAACAAAAACATGATACAAATTGTAATGGGAAGGCAGACTGAGTGATGTTCGCTGGTGCTACTGGTTTGAGAAATTTTGCTGCTCCTAGTAAGACAGCAGCTCTCCAGAGACCAACAGGATTTTATTTCCACGTGTGAAATATTTTTTCTGGAAGATGATGCATTCTCTATGTTCTCCATCCTAAAATCATTCTTACAAACATCTCTAAAAAGCTTTCAATGGCACCTTTTCTAACATCCAAATTCATCTCTATAAACTAAAATTGACTGCAAAATTAAGTTTGGGAAGAGAAACAGGTGAGGCCATGTGTGACGTGCTTTGTAGACTGTTTGTTTATATTTTTGTCACTGGTGCTTCAATTGAAGAAGTACACCTTCTTTTCCTCAAAGGCAGTCTTCCTTTTGGAGGGAAGAGGCAGAGGAGGGAACGGGGAAAGAAGAATCCAATAAGATAAGAACATTAGGGAGCACTGTTGCTCAGGCCAAAAAATGTGAAGGTAATTTACATGTATAGCAATCAGCAAAAAGAGTTCACTGGTTTCAGAATTCTCTTTGTGAGAGTGCCATTGAGGAGCAATGTGGTCCAAGTCCACTTCAAAGAGGGAAAAAAGTTTTTCTTCTGTCTGAATAAAGAGCGTCTCAGAGGTGAGATGCATTCAGTTCAACTTCAGGGCCCGAGCTCTGTTAAAGAGTCTGATCCATAAGCAGAAACCGTGCTTGAAGCATGGGCGGAATGTCACCCAAGTACCTGGAATAACTCTCTTAAACTTAGGTCCGTTCCAAACATCCCGGGGAAGGAAAGCTTTAACATTCAACTGACCAAGAGGCTGAGTGGCATCCTGAGGCCTCACCAGAGCTGCCAAGCCACTTTCGCAAGGTGTCTGCAGCGCTTTGGTAGGGCTGAATTCCTGGTTCCTGTGGACACTCTGCTGCTCCCGCCAGCCGCTTCAGCTGAGCTTTGTGAAGGACCTAGCTACTAGCTAGATTTGTGCTTGTCATAATTCATACCACAGGCATCATTCCTTTTCCATTCTGTAAGGCACATGACATTGCTGACACTTTATTATGAAATGTGATTATCCAAACTGCAATTTTTTTTGGTTAGATGATTGCTTACTGTATTCCAATTACCACCAAATACACTGTCCCCTTACTACATTTCCACAGTTGCAAGTTACTGAATAATTTAAGTTACCGTGCTTCATTTGCTTCCGAATTATTTTATGATCCAATTGACTGTTTTAATGATATTATGAAGCCTTTGTGACGATCCAAATGGCTGGTCACAGAATGGATTAAACAAGATCATGCTCAGTGTGTAAAGAAAATAATTGTTTAAGGAATGAGCTTAAACACACAGTGAGGCACACCAAAAATTGGACTGAATGGATGGAGTTACCATGTTACTTTCAGTAGGACTATGCTGTTTACACATGTTGAGGGATCTCACCAAGATGACTTAATAAATGTAATCAATGACAATGCATGTGAATGAAGGGACGGACAATTTACTCTTTTCACTGCTGCTTAGTCCATTCACAGTCCCTTGTGATAGGCATTGTTTTAGAAGTTTCCAGACTCTGGGGAGGAGAGGAATGCTGGATTCTCACCAGGTGTAAATAAGCACAGCGCTGCTAAAGCCTGCAGCGCTGCACCAATTCATACCAGCTAAGAACCTGGCCAGTTATGTTAAGTAAGTTTGATAGTTTTAATATTCTTTGTCTTAAAGTGAAGTTCATGGCCACTTTGTGATATAAAGTATAAATTGAAGCTTGCTCAGCTGCACACTATAAATCTCATGCAATGACAGTGCTGTCGAGCTGCACTATTGTCTTTTACTGCATACATCAGGCGAGGGATTACTGTAAGTAATTTGTTTTGGAAGGCTGGCAACCCTAATGGGGCATGCCTGATAGTGTTCAAAGGTTCTGATTAGGCACAGTCCACAGAGATGTTCTTTCAACTTGAATCTCCAAAGAAAAAGACTTAATTTTTAACAAATCGCTTTCTTCACAGCTTCATCAATTTGGTTTCTTTGAAACTCAGTAGTAAGATGTATCAAAGGAACAGATTGTTTGCCCAAAGCCTGTCAAAAAATGTTTTTTGCCTGAACTGAATATACCTAATCTATTTTCACAACTCATTTAGAAATGATCCTGTAAGGACTATTATTCCTATAATGGTTTGTGAAGCTGGAGCCCTAAGAAGCCAGCAAGGTGCCTCTGTGCAGCTGAAACGATATGAGCACGTCCTGGCCGGCTCTTCCAGAAGGACTAAGCGGGAGGAGGGCTCCGGCTCCGGCCGGGCGCTGGCGAGGTGAGCCCAGGCTGCTCCCTGCCGGCTGGGAGAAAGCGGTGGCGAGCCTGCTGGAGATGATGCGCTTTTCCGTGATGCCATTGACTTTCTGTCAGCTGCATAGTCGCTCCCCCTCCATAATAATCCAGAAAGTCACAGCTACCTAGTGCTTCACCTGAACAAATAAAAGCATTGAGATGGCTTCTTGTCTGGTTTCACAGCATGGACAAAGCATTAGAGGACATTAACTGTACCAGATCGAAATAAGGTGAACCTTTCTGTTGTTAAATCTGTCGTTAATCTCCCCAATACTTCCAACTCCCAGAGAGCCAAATCAGGAGAGACAACAGTTGGAAATAGCTTTAAAAGGATATTATCTCATTGATTTTCGAAAGAGAGAGCTCCTTTAAGAAGAATATTGTTCTTTCAGTGAGCTCAGTCTCCATCTTTAATGTTTATTCATCTGGCTGCTTCACAGGAGAATGCAAATCACAGAAATGTAGGAGCTGTACAGTAGTGTGCAAAATGAATACCCCAAGGGATTCGGGGCTTCATCTCTTCCTATCCAAGCTTCTGAGGCAGAGAGCTTTGTGTGCTGAGGACCTGGGAAGAAAAAGCAACATAAAGCAAGATTATAATATCCCCTTTTCATGCAAAAGTTGAAATTCATGTGATTACCTGGGATTTGTGTTTGAGCCGCTGCTATGCATATGTTGGTTTGTGAGAGAATCTGGCAAAATAATTTATTTATAGTCACCTCATGGGGCTTCTGTAAGGCAATACCTCTTATCTTTCTGTTGCTTGCTTTTGAGGCATAGACACTTGTAATATAAGTCTCGAAACCTTGGACTTCAATTTAAGCATCCAGTCTTTTGTCAGAGATGTCTTAAATATTCCTTGGTAAATGTAGTGAAGAAGCAGCCTCAGGAAAGAGCCAAGAGTAGGCATCTACAGGCTGGGAAATGTGTCATCTAGAAGTTACTTGTGGAATTGTTCATCTAGAGACAGCTACAAACTGCACCACAACTGGGGGATTCGTCCCCCCCAGCATCATCTGGCTCAAAACGAGACTTCTGGTCAATGGAAGACTGGTACCTCAGGAGGCATTTCCTCCCATCTGAGTGCGGGTTACTGAGGCAGATTGAATGTATCATCTTCTCGAGAAAGATCAACCTAGGTGAGGCAAGTCCCTCCCGAAATGCAGGCTCCAATGGCAGTCCTTCAACACGTGCATTTCACACGTGTGTACACTTAACAGAGTGTAAAGACGACTCAACTCTCTTTCAGTCTCCACTGCTATTAACTTCCATCTGTCAGTTCAGCTTATAGAATAACTGAACAAGTTACAGCAGATAGGTTTTACCTGCAAAATGATGAAGCCCTTTGCTATTAAGCCAAGCACATTAAACTCATGGTAGTTGAATGGTCAAGTAGATAACTGAGTAAATAGGTAATTACTATACATTAAAATATTTTGTTATTTACTGTATTCTTAGCACAGTAGTGCAAAAGGCTTAAACAAATTAACCAGAGGCACTAGGAAAAATAAGACATTTTCAAGAGAAGTTTGAAGGAACGAGGAAATGACTCACTGTTTCGGCCAGATAGAGCTAAGTGCAACATGTGGTTAATGCATTTATCCTTACTCTGTGCCAGCTGAGGAAATATAGGAGAGAGATCCACTAAGCATTATACGTTCCTCTCCACTCTCCCTCCTTGGACCCACATAGAGTAGAGGTGGCTGAGGTAGTGTCTGCTCCTGGCAGTTTTATGTTGGTTGGGGATTTCCATGTACCCAAGGGATCCTCTGCTCAGTGATTGTGGATGGAGTTCATTCCAGTCCGCATATTCGAGTGGCAGATCTGGGCTAAAATCCAAAGTCAAAGCCTACAGTGATTTTACCTGGGGAAAAAACAATTAACATAGATGTGTATTTTGTTACAAGGTCAAAAGAGTGTATAAGGGATTTAAATGAAACACCACATGTATATTAGTCTATGAAGTCAAACCTGATCAGTGGAAGGACCTGGCGTACCAAAGGACTGATAATGACTCTGGGTTTATTCTGTATTTTCATTACTCATGTGAAATAAGAACGTGGAGGATGTGTTAATTAAACTTGCAATTGACACTTCACCACGAGGCGTCAGAAACACCAAAGAGGAAAAAAAAAATACAAAAGGACTTGAAGAAGCTGGAGAACATGAAACAGGATTTAGCTTAGAGAAAGCATGTGCTAATGGATGAAGGAAAAAGTTATCAAATCTAAAAGGAATGATGCCAAAATAGGCCTGTTATTATGATGCTAGAGAGCTCTGTGGCTATAACCTCAGAGTTTAGCTTAGATCAAGTGGAAAACAGCCATTTGAGGGAGCTAATTGAGTTGGGCTCTACATACAAAGGTCTTTACATTAATTTCATAAATTAGAGAAGAATCTATTTCAAAATGAACAAAAGCATGTCTCAGATGCAGTCTTCATTTTTAAAGGCAAGCTGGTTTAAAAATGAGATTTATATTAATAGAATTACTCTAAAAGATGAGCATGTAAGGGCTCTTTTCAAATTACCTGATGGCTAAAATGCTGTCCTACATGGCTGGAGAGTTTATCTTTATTCCCCTGCCTGTCACTGAATTTGGATACATACTTGTAAGAAGGGGACACAAGCAGACAGTAAGGCTGCATCACGGCGGCGTTTCTCAGCCCTTCTAGGTGGGATCTCACTCGTGTTCAAGTGTACTAACGGATGCAGAGAGCAGACACATGGGTCCTGCTACTCTAATTTGTGAGGTGGTGGTGGATGAAAGACGTTCTAGGAAGCTTTCTGTGGTACCCATCTATTGAACATGTTTGCAGAGGACTGGACTTGACAAACCCAGCAGCATTTGTGTTGGCACTTGCCACACACCTACAGCAGCAGAGTGGTCTCTCTGTGCCTTCATTGCTGTGGCATCCTGAGCGTGAAGAAGAAAAGCACTGAGAGAACACACAGGGCTGGTTAGCCTGCTTTCATAACTCAACATCCAGCAGCAGATGAGTATCACTTAATTAGTATTTAATTACAGGAGTTAAATTGTCAAAGGCTTTACTTAATAGAGCTAATCCCTTCTCCTTTGTATTCTCCTGCTTGGCCCCCCAGAGTTGGTGGTATTTACCGCAGAGCAGGAAGGGACCAACACCAGGAGCTGGGTGAAGTGAGACAGAGACACCTATGGGCCAAGAGGGTGGGCAGCTAAGAGCCATCGTCTATGTGCGTATTTCTCCTGGTTCAAGTGAGATGGGTGATTCATAGAATCATAGAATTCCAAGCCCCCTGCCATGGCCAGGGACACCTTCCACTAGACCAGATTGCTCAAAGTCCCATCCAGCCTGGCCTTGAACACTTCCAGGGATGGGGCATCCACAACTTCTCTGGGTAACCTGTGCCAATGCCTCACCATCCTCATAGTGAGGAATTTCTTCCTAATATCTAATCTAAATGTATCCTCTTTCAGTTTGAACCCATTACTCCTTGTCTGATCACTGCATGCCCTTGTAAAAAGTCCCTGTCCTACTTTCTTGTAGGCCCCCTTTAGGTACTGGAAGGCTGCTAGAATGTCTCCTTGGAGCCTTCTCTTCTCCAGGCTGAACAAGCCCAACTTTCTCACCCTGTCTTCATAGGAGAGGTGCTCCAGTGCTCTGATCATCTTCGTGGCCCTCTTCTGGACTTGCTTCAACAGGTCCATGTCCTTCTTATGTTGGGGACCCCAGAGCTGAACACAGTGCTCCAGGCAGGGTCTCACCAGAGCAGAGTAGAGGGGGAGAATCACCTCCCTCGACCTGCTGGTCACGCTCCTTTTGATGTAGCCCAGGATATGGTTGGCTTGTTCGTCTGCGAGCGCACATTGCCAGGTCATGTTGAGCTTCTCATCAACCAACACCCCCAAGTCCTTCTCCTCAGGGCTGCTCTCAATGCATTCTCTGCCCAGCCTGTATTTGTGCTTGGGATTGCCCCAACCCATGTGCAAGACCTTGCATTTGGTCTTGTTGAACTTCATGATATTTGCATGGGCCCACCTCTCAAGCCTGTCAAGGTCCCTCTGGATGGCATCTCTTCTGTGTGTTGACTGCATCACACAGCTTAGTGTTGTCAGCAAACTCGCTGAGGGTGCACTCAATCCCACTGTCTCTGTCACCAACAAAGATGTTAAACAGCGCTAGTCCCAATACTGACCCCTGAGGAACGCCACTCGTCACTGGTCTCCACTTGGACATGGAGCCGTTGACCACAACTCTTTGAGCGCAACCATCCAGCCTATTCCTTATCTACTGAGTGGTCCATCTGTCAAATGCACGTCTCTCCAATTTAGAGACAAGGATGTTGTGCAGAACAGTGTCAAATGCTTTGCACAAGTCCACGCAGACGATGTCAGTTGCTCTTCCCTTCTCCACCAATGCTGTAACCCTGTCGTAGAAGGCCACGAAATTTGTCAGGCACAATTTACCCTCAGTGAAGCCATGTTGGCTGTCATTAATCACCTCCTTATTTTCCATGTGCCTTCGCATAATTTCCAGGAGGATCTACTCCATGATCTTGCTAGGCACAGAGGCGAGACTAACTGGCCTGTAGTTCCCCAGGTCTTCCTTCTTTCCCTTCTTAAAAATGGGGATTATGTTTCCCCTTTTCCAGTCAATGGGAACTTTACTAGACAGCTGGATTACCACATGCTACACGGAAATTAGTGCTGTGGATGGGACCCAGACAAGCTGGTGAGTACAGGAGCAACAGCAACACCTGATCTACCCCACAGGAGTTCAGGGACGTCTCAACTTTTTCCAGTTTTTAGCTGCCTGATAAAACTCATAGCTTGAAAATTGCAGAAACGTGCTGTGCAAGAATGCATCTTCTGGCTTGTTCCTGGGTGGGAACAGCTACTATCTGGTATTTGCTCAGGGCAGGGTGTAAAGCAGCTCTCTACTCTTTGGCAACATAATGCCTTATGTATATTCTTACCTGATTTTAAGATTCTCTGTGGGACAACTCAAGTGTTTTTCTCATGCTTTGTTCACCCAATAGCACATTTGGCAGAATAAACATGTCGGGATGAAGAGAACTGGGATTTTCTTCTAAGCTATATGGAAACTATAATTTAAATTACAAAATTTCATCAATAAGGAATTATTGCATTACAGCACTGCAAAATTACTGAAGCACCTCATAGCAACTGAAAAAATTCTACCAAGCTCCCACACACAGGGAAAACTCTGTGTTTATGAAGTATGCAGGTGCACGGGTAACTCTGTAGGAAACCCACAAATCTTGGCATGGTGTTACTTGTTATTTTAAAAACAAATAAACAAAAAAACCAAGGATGTTATCCATCTTTTAATTCCAGATTTGCTTATATTTGTGTGTGAAAGACATTCTTTCCCTCTCTAAAGACTATTTTCCCACTGCTTTGAAGGGGCAAAGAAAAATTTCAGAAATATTTTGCCTAAAACCAGTGAAATCCAAAGTCACATAGTTATTTCCTGATGATTTAACATTCAAATACTGAGCATAACGACAATGTTTAGCCAGCCTCAAGTTGACCAATACTGAACAGTTCCTTCATTAATCAGAAAATCTCTTTAGGTCCAGTTGCCACTCAGTAAGTTTTGTTTGAGTTTCATCAGGGCCCCTTTACATTATGCTGCTGGTGTAACATAATATCAAAGTTAATATACATTACGGTCATGGCTCTTTACACTACAAAAGAGGCATAAAGGGGAGCGTGCTATGATACAAAGAAATCATTCATATTTTGAACCACGTCCTAATTCCAGTCCTGCCATCTGCTATTAACTGGAGCGATGTATACCAAAGTAAGTAGTTCTTCTCCCTTCAAAGGCCTGTTCGGTTGCCCAGAAATTATGTAGAATAGTTGTCATCCAAGGACGCAGAAGTCAGGCATCTCCTTTTGCAAGAGCTATGGATTTCACCCAGCCCCAAGTTCTGGATACTGTGAGAGCGGTTACATAAATTTCTAAAAGATACTACATGCAAGCACTCCTCTTAGTGATAATCCGAGTGTTTGCAGTACCTGGGTCCTCTAAGTAGCTGACAGTTTAAAAAGGTGACAGAGCAGGAACATGCAGACACTGCATTATCAGGACCTTCAGCAAACGGCATTTCATTTCTTCTTCTCATGTAATCTGTCCCCGCTGGGTGCTGCAATCCATGGGGTTATCCCATTTCCAGCCTCAGGCAGGCCACAATGGCAATCTCTCATATTCCAACATCCCCTTGGAGTTTAGGATTTAGTCTTCACAAATATCTGAATATATTTGCATTCATTTGTATGGGGTTTTTTTGCTTTCATCTTCATGATGAATGGCTTTTGCATTAAGGACCTTTCAGCAATGAGATCTTTCCTCCCATGAAATTTCTCCAAGCAGCAAATGTCCTGCCTGGATCTGTGCAATTTTAGGAATGGTGTATAGGCGTGTGAATACTCAGTGTAGAATCTACTTCTTTCTGGTGTGATTTAAAAAAACCCACAAATTTCTGTTTCCAAGACAGTTTCAGTCATTTCTGGCTGCTGTCTTTTTAATGATTCCACACCAATTTGCAGTGCAGACATGGAAACCTCTCATGTAAGGTGAATCTTTCTAACCTTCCATTCTCTGTAAAACTATGAACCCATGCCCTTCAGGAGATGAAGCCAAATCAATATGACTTCATATCTGGAAGTAAATATCCAGAGAAACCATTTAGCAGCTTCATTGTTGCATTTATACAGTAAGTTGCTCTGGGGTAATGTTTTGTCATTGGTTTTTACACTTGACAAATTTTAATGATTATATTGCCAGGATGGGTGTACTGTAAGATATCATTAAACTCCTGCCAGGTTTCCTGTTTGAAAACTGCCTTGTTAGGTCTATTTAAGTTACAGGACATTTAATTATTAACGAGACACAATCAGCATTTTGATTTACATTTGGGAGAGGAGAGAAAGAAAAAAAATGTCTTGCATCTTGGGATTTAAGGATGTTTTCCTCCTTTTGTCGTGATGGTCACTAAGATTTTGTGCATGGTTAATGTAAGATGGGTGTCAGTGGTACATACACGCGTTCACACACATGCACACACAAATGACTTAGACATAACCACAAGGGGCACTGAATAAAGCAAGTAATTCACATTCTGAGGCTGCTCTTGCTGGCTTTTATCACTGTTCTCATATCAGGACTGCTGGTTTCAGCCCACTTGTAAGACTCTCATTAATCTTAATTCATCTTCCATCTACCTTAAAACGTGCCTTGAAGTCATTTTTTTCCCAGCCCTTTTAAACCATGCTCAATCTCCCAGGCTAAAGGCAAATTTATCAACCTCATGCAGCAACATCCAGTGTCTAGGAATATTTCAGCCTTTTGAGAAAATCTCTTTGGGTCTTCACATAGCTCTTTCTTCAGCCTTGTGTTTCTACCATTGCCCCCCAAATCCAGGACTGTTTCATTAATTACCAGTGTTGCCACCATTGCAATATAAATCTCCAGCCATGAGGGCTAAGTACAATTGTTTTAGAAAAGATGACTTGTCTCTGCACAGACTATGTCACTTCCTCATTCATCACCCTCAAGTGATCGCAACTGAATTACTCCCCACCACTGCCACTCATTTTTCAGGCCTCATGCTAATTCATGGAGGCTTGTTAAAATGCTGCAAGCAAAGGTGCCCTTCTGATCTTTCCAAACATTCACTAAATGGTTTGAATTTATTCATTGGACTGAGCTCATCCTGGGTCATGTCTCTTTTTTGTGTGTGTCTCATTGACTTTTAAATTTTCATTAAAGCTGCAGCATCTTCTTTTGTTTGAAGCCAGATCTGTTAAGGAAAGTTACTGCTTTGAAGCGAAAGGCGTGGAAAAAATCTACACGAAACAACCACAGCTACAGCAGAAACAAAACACGACAAACAAGCAATTAGCTTTGTACAGAGCCATCAGCAGCGTGGACTAGCAGGAGTTTGAATTTGGTCTTAGAAGCATGTGGGGAGCAGCTAATTCCCCTTGAAAGGGAAGGGGATGTTGCTAGAGGAAGGGTTCCAATAGAAAATCTTGCCTCTTTAACTTGACCTGCATTTTGAATTCAAACCAAACAGCATTTCCAGAAGAATGAGAAAAATAAAACCGTTGCTCATGATGTATCACAAAGCTCCCACCTGACAACACCTGATTAGCTTAGGCTTCCAAGCTTTCTTGCATTCCTGTTTCTCGTGTATTGAATTTCAGAGCCGAGAGACAGAGGAGAGTCAGGGGAGGAAATGAAGAGGTCTCACAAGTCAATATCGGTTAGGGCAAGTGCCAGCCTGATTGAAGGACTGACACAGTGCCTGCCTCCACCGTCGTAAAGATGGGACTTGCAAGACCAGTGATATAAAGCAAACACTGTAAGGAACAAGCTCCTCCTTTCCCTGACCTTGTCACCCAGTCTGCCTGTCATGGCGATGTTGAGAGCTATAATATTTAATCTTCCATCCCAGACGGAGAAAGTCCAGGAAGCTTTCTCAGCCTCATTGTTGCTCTGACAGTCTTTCCTCATCCTGCGGTGGCTGCTTGGAAATGATGGGCGTCTGCATGTCCATCAAGGGCCATAAGCAGCAAGGGCAGCAGGCAGAAAACAGCACCCAAAGAGCTGTTCTCCCAGGTGTTATCATCCTTAGCACCTCAGGACTGAGAGAGATTTATGGCTTTCGTTTGTGCGCAGCTGCTCCCCTTCTGTGGTGGCTTCCACACAGGCACTGCCCGTCCCCAGGCAGAGCCCAGGGGACCAGGAGGGAAGCGAGCTGTACTCCCCGCACCTCACCTGTCTCCAGCCAGCAGCACTTCAGGGAGCATAGGCACAGTATAGTTATTTCTCCTCGTCCATGGGCACCAAAATCCAGCTTAATACCGAGAAGCCTTCAGCCAGCTCCAGTACGATGTGTCCAACGTGTCTGTCCCTCTGTCCCTTCTCTGCTCCCATGGAGAGCACTAGGAGACAAGTTACTGGCCCTCACAATGCTATTTATCTGTTTCTTCATGGACAAAAATCAGAAGGTCTATTTCCAGATACTCTCTGACCGAATACCATTAAGGGGACTTTCATACAGAATGGTAATGCTGGTGTATCTCCCCAGCACATCCTTCCACATCGCTGAGCCTCAGATTATCCAGCCATTGAGTCACTCTGCAGCCATTGAAAGTCTCAGTAGTTTTTGCCTTCAGATACTACCTCTTCCTTTACAATAAAAGCAACAGGAAGACATTTCAAATAACTGTAATAGCTATGTCTAAGGTAATTACTTAGGATAGCTAAGCACCTCTTTCAGAAACGTTATTGTGGGCTTTTTTTTTTTTTCACATAAATGTCTTTTGTTCAACTGATTTCCCCCCCCCCACCTGCCAATATCCTTGTTTTTCAAAATAGTTGATGTTTGGGGCATTTTGCTGATCTTTCAAAGTAAAACAAACAAACAAAAAAACCCCACACATTCTCAACAACTTCTGTTAATGACTGAGCCTTTCATGGTTAAGGGGAAAATATTTGTAGCAAGTATTTGCATGCCATAGTGCCAGCCAAAAGACTTATGTGTCTGATGAACTGATTTCTAATTAAGCTGTTCAGATACAATTGTTTTCTAAGGGTCTAATTTGTGATCTGAAGCCAAAATTGCCGGGGTATGAACATTGCAACTCCACTTGAAATCCCACCCCACCACATCAGTTGTGACATGTCAGGGTGTGCCATGTTGTGGCACCCAGCCCCTCCCAGACAATCTCAGCGATGGACTATGGAGCCATCCCCAAGGATCCCGCATCTGCTCTTCGGAAAGCAGATCCACATGGCCTTGAACATAGTCCCATCCTTCTCAGGCACAGTAAGCCCTGGTAGAGATGAAAGGATTATGGCAAAGTCCCTATGAAACAGGGAGTAGTTTCTTTCCACCCCATGCTAAATCCAAGCCCCGACAGGAATATGAGGGAATACAGGAGGGAAGTTGGGACACTCACATTGTATTGGGCTCTGGGAAAGTTGTTGTTGTTGAGCACCTAGAAATCTGGTCCTAAATAAAGTGGGAAACTGGCATCTTCCGTAAGCCTGGTGTCAAAACCTCACTTCAAACAAAAAGTTTCAAATTCTATTGCCTCCTATAAATAACAATAAGGTCTGCTACACCAACTCAAGTACTCTGAGCCTTGGCTAACCAGCAAACCCTTCTCAGGAATGGCACTGACTTGGAAGCAATCTAATAATTAAACCACTGACATTTCAAATGTGCAAAGTCTGAGTGATTTTCCAATTTCCAGTGTGTCCCTCTCTAATTCAATATTTATTTAGGTGATACTCAACTGAGTTAAGCAAGACGACTCCTTTAGGATCCCTTCTCTTCCCCGGGGTAAAAAAGTCAAGACCTGCTCTAACCTCTTTGAACATTCATGGAGTGTTTATAATATGTAAACACACCTTTATTCCATTATTTGGCACTAACAGTGTTTCCACAGCTCATTATTTCCTGCATGAAATAATGCTTAATTAGTGCTGAATTACAAGGGAATTGCTGTGGAACTACATAAGCCATCCTTGCAAATCCCCTAATGAATTCAATGTGATTGCTGCTATTCCTTTGAATTCTAAATGGATTCATAATGATTAGAAACCTAAGGCATAGCTGCCTCTTATTGATCAGTGTGTGACAACAGAATTTCTTTATAAACAGAGTCATGCAGACAATATGTTGATACCAGTATCTGATGATTTTTAGTGCCTTTTGGGAGAAAGCTGGTGACTGTGGCATTTAAATCCAAGGCTACAGTGATAAATGAATCAAATCTTATTAGTTTTTCCCAGGCCTATTGGGGTTGCAAAGTTACCAACCCTGCTGAGTGCACAAATAAATTGAATTTAGGTTTTTGTACTGAAAAGAGGGATGATCCTGAATTTAATCGAAGGTACACAACACCCAGGTTCTTAGCTCAGGTACAGTGTATATGTTCACAAAACTGTCTCTCCACGAGTCTCATTCATCTGCCGTTGTAGTCACATAGAAAGTTTCTCTCTGGTTTTGCTGGATGATGGATTGGATCCCAAGTTCACCAAGTTGCTCTGTAGACATGACTTCATCCCTGAGAGTGGAACAACTCTGCACTTCCCCATTGCAACCCTAAACTGGAACGTGAGGAACAGGGCTGTCTGTATCCACACACCATCCAGCCCCAGCTTTCACCTCTGTGCTGTGAAGTTCTACAAGCCTGGTGATGCGTGGAGAAGCATCACCAGCCCCACAGTGAGGACATCTGCCTTCGGTATAAACTAGGAAGAAACTTTACCTGCTGTTTCAATACTCTCATTAATTATTTGTCCAGTCGTGCTTATGATCTTGGGGGAAGCATGTTGGGAGTCAGCTCAGTGCCTTCTTTCACTGGTGGGTTATTAACTTTCCCTTCCCAAAATTCCTGTTATCATAGTCTCCCATGCACTGAATCCTGCAACCCTTGAAGCCAATGCCAAAACCACTAGTGATTTCAGTAGGAATACTTTCAGGCACATCGGGGTTTCTTTTTTCCTCTCTTGCAACAGATCTTCCCAGTTTGTAGTATCCTTCAGACTTTGACATTTGGAACAGGTTAGGCTGACACAAACACTTCACTTTAATATCCACTATGTAAGATTTATTCCCACAGACTTATATTGGTCTGTGTTCAAATTAGCAGTGGTTCCAGGCAGTCTGCTTCCTTGGGCTATGCTGGCATAAATCTACTGACTTTGGGGGAGTTACTTCTGATTTTCACTGATAAATGCAAGAAAGGACTCAGCACTCTCCACCTAAAAGGCTTAGATTAGATTCCTCCTGGACCCATTAATATTGCCACTGGTATTCTTTCTGTATTTCTTTTGCTGTGTATGTCAGTAAGTGCTTTCTCCCTGCCTTTTAAAATTCCTTTAACTATTAAGATAACTGAAACTCCTTTCCTTAAAGAATTCCTAACTAATCTCTCAGTCTGAAATACACTTGAATGCACTTTGGAAAAAACCCTCTGTCCCTGAACTACATAAAGGGCTATAGAGTTAGAGAGGACAATATCTGGGCCATTGAGTCCCATCCCTCGTAATCTCAGCAAAACATGTAATGCATGCTTAGTCCAGATTGGTCTACAGAACATCCCCTCCCCACACACCACAAACCACAAGATGGTTCTCTTCTACTCAAAAACAAACTCAGAATCATTCACGAACCACTTATCTCCATAAAGTAAAAGCTACCTGAATTATAATAAAAACCAGAGGAGACATTGAGACACAGGTTGTACTTAAAAGACACTGTACGTTAGTGGGACAGCACTGAAGGGATTGGACCCCAAGGAGGATGTTTAACACATCTGAGTCCAACCACCAGTGCATGCTAATGTGGTGGCATGCTAATGTGGAGGCAGTGTGGTCATGGCATTATCATCAGTCACAGGGACAGCTAAGAGAGAGGGGGGAAGAACGGATAAAAGGTTCCTACAACCTGGCCATCACCCTTGCATGAGATATTTGCAATGGCATCTCAAGCAAAGAAAACTTCCACACACCTCCTGGCCGTAAAGTTGGAACTGGGCCTTGAATTTCAATGCTCTAGGACTATCTCTGTTTATAATCACACTCCCAATTATGGGCTGTGTTTGCACAGGTTGGCCTTGGCAAGATGCAGATAGCAATCTTCTTGGATTCAAATGGGAACTTGCATCTGACTTGCAATTGTGAGAGCCAACAGTTGGGTAAAGAATCCTTTCGACGTGCTTAAACCAGGTCAAGATGTAGACATGCTGTGTGTCGCTACAGGCAAATGTTGAGGCAATTATACTCCCATATAACTTCTGGCAGAGTTGATCTATTCCTAAGTCTCATTAAAATGGTTTGCTTCTGACATGTTCTGGTTTGCACTAAGTGTTCAGTACTTTAAAAGTAATAACATGGTGGAATATCCTCCCCACAAGCTATTCTGCTCTCCTTCCAAGAGATGTAATCTGAGGCTGAGATCAGGAAGTATTCGTGCCTTCTGAGCACCCTTCTGTTCAGTCCACATGCCCAGCAGCTATGTAGACAAGGCCTGGTAATCACGCACATCTTGGAGATAAGCCTGTGAAGACATCAAGAAATGTGCACGTTGCCAGTCTAATACAAGCATTTCCCACAGAGCACTGTCACTTTCTTGTTGTCTGTCATGGATGCTGCTGGTCCCTCTCTGACAGCGTTGAATGTTTGACCCTTCCTAAATGGCTGTGCACATTTGACCCTCCCGTGAGAGGTGAAGAAGGTTGAATGCAAGTCTAATCCCTAATTGTGCAATATGGAGGATAATGAGTCTCAGCAATGGCAGGCAGTGACTTTAAGTGGTACGCATGCAAAATATGCAGCTACATTAACCAGTCAGGCAAGGAAGCAGAGACATTTCCTGAGGTGGGAAACATATTGAAATGCTAATAGACCCCAGCAGGTATTGTTGGTCCTTTGGGGAAAGATACCTAGGAGGAGCTTCTTAATTGTATGTTCACCAGATCCTTTCAGCAGATCAAAAGAGAGTACTGATACAAGCAAATAAACTTTGATATGTGCCTTTCGCTACTGGTACTAATTGGAAGGAAATTCCCTGGCCTGTGGACCAACACGCTTAATTTAAAAACATTGGAAATGTTAATTGAATAAGGGGGGAGGGTTGATTAGAAGCATGACCTCATGTCTAAAATGATAATGAGGGCTCTTGACACCTGAACAACAAAAGGTCATGAGAGTATAAACAATGAGATGAGAAAGAACCATCAGCTAGAGCCCAGACAGTGACACACGAGTCTCATGTGAGAAAGGGTGTTGGCCAGAGAGGAAACTGCCAGCTTCAGAGTTGAGACAGAGTCAAGCAAGCACACTCTAAAATGGAAGACGTGTATTCTGTACTCGTGTACTCTCATTCACCTTCATTACAGTTTCATGGCTACAATTGAAGACAGAGTTTTGCCCTAAATGCTTCGTTTTCTGCTCATCAAGAACCATTGGGTCCTTTCCTGTGCAACCTTGTACCTGAATTACGGGCAATGTACAGGTCAGAGAAGATTACCCTCATGATGAGGAGTTAGGGAGGCTGACAGATAACCCTCGGATAACCAGCTGGAAGGGGTATGCAGAGATATGCAATCTTCTCCTACTTAGAAAAGGTCATTCCCTCGCCTTCAGCAAGGAGAGTCCTGTAATTAGGTCAATCGCTGGATTTCTTCTGTTGGGAGAACAGGACTTGGGGGTATGTCTCATCTCCTTGACAGAGTGGAGTTTATGTCTTATATACAGACACGCAGCTGGAGCAAAGCAGAAGAGAAGGCAATATATGTATTAGTTCTGAACTTCATTTTGGGCAATAATTCCCTACACAAAAAACTGTTTGCAAACTGCTGAACTTCTATCAACTGTGTATTCTTTCTAGTTTTCCTTTTATCCCTCCTCAGACATCTCTGTTACAATATTTACAGAGGATGCTTGCAACACATAAAAAGAGATCATGAGGAAAAATGGGGGGTTTGGGGCCAGAAAACAGTTCCAGGACCAGGGAAGGGCTGTTGTTCCACGTCAGTTCCATGATGGGCTGCATCTTAAATTCCAAGATTTGAACTCAACTGATTTTGATGATCATATGAAAGTACGCTGACTGTGTCCGTCAGAGCTTTGGCTAGTGCAAAGTCATTTGAGGATGGGGTTTGGGCTTGAGGTTTGCTTTTTTTTTTTTGCCTGCTGGGATGTGTATAAATAAGAGTAGAAAACCAAACAGGGTCAAAGTAGGGAAAGGGCGATACCTCATAGCTCAACATCTTTTCACCTGGAGAGTCTGTCTGTGAGATGACAAGTTTGTGTGAACTTTTCAATATCCCTGGACTTCCCTGCCTCATTTTCGGTATGGAAGCAGCAGTACAGTGAGGTGAGAGGAAAGTTCACTGAGTGGAGAGATGATGTGTGGACGTGCTTTGAGAATTTGTGTTCGGTTAGTAATTTCCCACACAGAGATTATGTTTGCAAACTGCTGAACCTCTATTGAGTATATATTCCCTCTAGAGTTTCACTCTTCCTCTCTTCTGAAGTCTCTGTTATTATATTTTCAATCTTGTTTGCAGTCTTCAGATTCCACTTACAAATTCTTCCAGCTGCCTTCCTCCTTTATTCCCAAACTCTATTAATATCTGACCTAAAGCGCGTTCAAGTCTCACTTTTTCCTTCATACATACTTTACCATCACTGCCTTCCACTTCCAAGAAAGATTTCTTACCTGCCTTGGTCTTCTTTATGCAGTTAATCAAACTTCTCCTCCTGATAGTTCCTATTTACTGCTATATTAAGTTAAAATGATTTGCAGAATTCTTTTTGTCTCCATTTTGATGATCCATAGTCCTGCACTGCCAAAACCTCTCCTATTTCTTGTCAGGTTATTATGCATATTGAATTAATTTCATGAAATACACAGTATTGCTCTGATTTTTTTCAAAAAGTAAAAAGAAAGGGGAGGAAAGGAGTGAGGAAAAATAGTAGGAAATTGGTTAAATGTGACAGCAGATACACTTATAGTAATCAGCCTATAAAGAAACTTAGTACAATTGTCCTCTTTCCTTATTAGCTTCCTTAGAAGTTGGGCACACTTTGGCAGTTCCCCAGGAATGAAGCTGTACATGGGTAGATTTTATACTTTTAGGATGTGCCATGGGGGTATATTATTTTAAGCTAAAAAAAAAAAGGTATTTCACCTCTGCATCTCCTATGGAATCCCAGAGAACTTGACACTTTCACAAATCAGAATGCACTGAAGGAAAGCATTACTCAGGGGGGCTCCATGACTCATTTTCAAGCTGAACCCATGCTGGTTTATACTTGGCCCCCAAAGCTACTGCAGCCAGCCAAAGTGGAGTCCTATCTGAGCCCTTAAGAGTGAGTATTGTCAGTTGGAAGCCTGTCACTCACATACCAGAGCTGAGGGGGCCAGGAAACACACTCCAGACGTTGGCATCCAGCTTGCACAGCTGCCTGGCAGTCCCCCGTGTGAATCTGGATTCTCTGGGAAAACGAAGGGAATGAGTAAAATGGAGCAGAATAAGCGGTGACAGTAACAGAAGACAATTAGTATTGTCAGTATATCTCCATGCCAGTGTGGTTCCTAATTGATTGCCCATGTCTTAAAAATGTAATTACTGAGTGTACTTGTACCATGGATGCATGTTTAAACTATTGTACTTGACAAAGATGTTAGCAATAAGCTATTCATGTAGCCACTGGAAACAACTCTCATATGATGAGCTGGGAGTGGGAACAATAATGCTGTAAAAGCAGACATCATGTCACTGAACCTCTCTCCTCCTGGATCTGGATTCTTTTGGTACGGTATATTTCAAAGGATCCCAAATGCCAGAATGATGGGTTTATTTTAAAAACTTTGAGTAATGGAGGGCTCCAGACCTTATTCTTTATAATAATAATATATAATAAAAGAAACATTCCCAAGTGGGGAAAAAGTTGTCTTAGAAGAGGAATGGTTTGTTTGAACTAAAAGCTAGAAGTAGGCTGGGTTTCCTTGAGCTGTGGAATGGCATTTTGTTCTTCACTCACCCCTGAAATCTCATGCCATACTGCCCTGCTGCAAAAACTAGATACCAAATCTGATACTGGACAGGAAACAACTCCATGTTTAACTGGTTGTGGTTGTGGATGCCCAGTTCAGAGCTCAGATGAAATGATGGAGAAACAAGAGACTACAACACCCTTGAAAAGAGGAAGGCAGAATCAGGAAAACAAGTTAACGGCCAATTTTTCAAGATCTCAGCTCCTACTTTTGTTTCAATGCACCTTGAGAAGTTCTTGGGGACAAAACCGGAACAAAACATATCAAAAACCCCAGTGTGTTAATCTAAAGGCAAGCAAGACCAGCTCAGACAGTTCCAGACAGTGTTTTCCTTCCAAACTCATGATGCCATCTGTGACTGTAATTTCTCCATAAGATCTTGCTAATGATAATCATTGAAAACTGCCAGTCTAAATTAACAGACTCTTCTTCTCATGACCCCTCAATCCATCTACAGTAGTCAGCCACAGTAGGAGGTGAGGTTGTCCTCCTTAACATGTCCCAAAATCAACAGCAGCAGCTACCTGACCCCCTACCAGGTTGCCTCTACTCGCCTCTTCCCTTGCCACTGTAAATCTGAACTGCCATTGGGGAAATAACAGTGCCGGGTTCTCTTTTCAGCTGCTGAAATAGCTCAGACACCGCTCAACCCTTGAAACAGTGGAGAGGACCCTCCTGATACACCAGCCCTACAACCCCCAGAGCACTTTGCAAGGATCCTGAGAGGAGCCCCTCTCAGAGGCTGCTCCTCCTCCAGTGATGCTGCTGATGTTACCGTGCCCTTCCTCCCCCCAGTGCTTACCACAAATCTGGTCTTTGTACTCCTTACCCTGGCCCTGATAGTGAGCTGACAGTTTTATAAGTAAAATTTTCTGCTGATTGTTGTGGAAAGGTCCTGTTTTGTCTGAGGCACTGTCTCTGGGGAGAGTGGTAAGAACCCCTTTGGTGGGATGTTTAAAATTAGACGATAGGCTGTTCAATGTACAAATAAGGAATAATCTTGCCCCAACATGGAAATGGGCTAAATGATGGAAACCCATCTGCCTGTAACTGCTCTGAATCTGCCCAGTGCTCTGTTCCCCTAGACTGCGCATCCCGGACGGCGATCAGAGACAAAACTGACAACAGCCGCAAAGCGGATTAACCGAGATCTTGAATTATTTTTGTCTCTCAGATTACTCACTGCTTTGTAAAAGACTTTGTGGGGAATGACAATGAATGCTTGAGTAATCCAGTCTCTTCCAGAATGTTTTATGGGCGAGGAGCATTTGCAAATAACTGCAAACACCAGAAAAAAGTTATGGGTTTGGGGAAGTCCCAAATAGATTCCTTTTGCCCTCATGATCTACATCCTCTTCACACCACTTTGTTCTGGTTTTCCTTTCAGTGCTTTCCAGGATCTCTGTGCTGACGTGCCCTGTGGCAGAAGAGAGAGGCACAGTGCAGTAACTAAGTAGCATTACTAAAGAACCTACGTAATCGTTATGGGCTTGCTCTTCATCAGGACTAAGTATTCAAAGGGTAGGGAAGTTATTGGAGTTACACTGCTTATGTCCAAAAGTAGAAAAGGTTCTGAATGGCAAACAGCAGCTTTTTGCTTTGTTTAAATAAATTGCTTTGGCTTAATGACCTCTAAAGCTGTTGCTAAACTCTTTCAAATATTTTCCTTCAAAGGAGAAATAAGTCCTGTTAGGAAATCAGCCCCGGTGCCAATCACACTATCTTTCTTGTTTACAGGGTTGTGTTTAGTTTCATCTTTACTTAACTAGCCTTTGGTGACTTATCACTGGTTAAATCCTATGAGATCACCTTAGGAATTCATTGCAATTCAGCACAGGAATCTAGCCCCATACACTGCAGGGCTATTTCTACCTTACCTGCATTTTAATGGCTCTTCCAGTCCATCACGCTGTAGACTCTGCAGCCCTTCCCACCAGACATTAGCACATTTTGACCTCAATTTGAGAGGAAACAAAGTGCTGCAAATGACTTTTCCATGACTAAAGCACCAGATAAGGTTTTACAAATGGAAAAGTGAGCTGCAGAGCACCATCTATGTTACACCCTCTGTTTAAAAAAAAAAAGAAAAAGAAACAGCCAGCTGCCATAGGCTGTCCCACCCCTTCTGACGCTGCCAGACATTGCTTTGCAGGTTTCACCTCCTTTCAAAAGTAACAATTAAAAATTACCACTCAATCTTTTAAGATGAAGAGGTTAAAAAAAGCAGCTGGTATGTTACTGAGGATATTCCCAGCAGAGCCATCAGGCAGGTTTTCTGCATACTTGAGTTCATATTCCTTCATACATGACCACTAGATCGCAGCCATCCCAAACTCACAGGTTGCCTGTTGCTAGCCACAAAAAGCCATGATGAGTATTGCTCCTCCTGCAGTGTTTGCCACCCACTCAGTGCACAGGCTGAGCACAGAAGCAGCAGCATTTTGCTGTTAGTGGCACAGTTTTGGAGGCTCTATTTATAACTGAGGAGACTTGACGACTTGTATGGACATTTACATTCACATCAAATCCCAAGATATTCCCAGGAGGAGCAATGGTTAACTCCAGTGTCCTTGACAAATATGAGCAACAGCATGTTTATACCAGGGTAAAATTTCTCCCTGTGGCATTCTCTGCTTCCAGTCCTTAAGTATTGTGCAGCCTGGCTTGTTCGCTATTAGAAGTGGAGCCAGGCAGGAAATTCAGAACTTCTTGAGATTTTTGTTATTTTTCCTCTGTTAGCTGAGATATTGGGAAATTTTCTGTGCAAAACAAAAGAGTGAAAAGAGACCCTGGCCAGTGCTTTGTTCTTATTCGTATTTTGGGTTTTAATCTAAGATGTAGTTTAGCATCTCACTTCTTTCGACCAGCAAGACCACGTGCTCCTGAAAAACTTTCAAAAGGAAAATTTCATCAAATCTTCTATGCACCTGTGAAAAGAAGCTTCGGTCAGTTTGTATTTTCATCAGAGGCACCCTTCTTCAACTAGAAGTAAAAAGATATTCCATTGTGTTTTTTTTAACTTGTAGAGCGATTATACATATTTTGGATTTATGATCCTTTCAAGAATCTAAAGTAACATTTTGTTATGATTTCTATGTGATAATCACAGCAGAACAAATTCAGGGGCTCCTCTACTTGCTTGTCAGCTGTAGGAAACCATTAGCTCTGAGCAAATCACATTTTATATGTTCTCAGTATTAATAACCACCCAAATGTCAATGCAAGAGTTAAATTGCTATTCTACCGAGATTTTTTTTTTCTCTTAGATTTCAAGAATAAAAATCAAGTTCCGACTATGCAAAGGTCAATTGTCTTAAGTTTTTGTTAAAAACCAAGACAAGACTGGGTAAGGATCACCGGATTCAAGTGAATGTGGGCTGGCTTCTCTCACAGCTGA
This sequence comes from Phoenicopterus ruber ruber, assembly GCA_009819775.1. NCBI lineage: Eukaryota > Metazoa > Chordata > Aves > Phoenicopteriformes > Phoenicopteridae > Phoenicopterus > Phoenicopterus ruber. Next base: position 11,338,269 of record CM020219.1, read on the forward strand.
CAAGCTCTCCACTAGTTTGGCTTTTGATTTGCAGTTCTCTGCTAAAGAGAGATTGAAGAACCCCCCAGGCCCACATTGCTCACCATTGCTCTCCCAAGCCAGCAAAGAAAGCAAAACTTCAAAGCCTTATAAATCTGTTATTAGTTATGAAGATAATGATAATTATGCATATTACAGAAGTCCCTGTGGGATAACTCCAATGTGGCCTCTTACTGCTGCGAAGTAGCAGATGGCTGTAGCCTTGGAAAGTCTGTAACCCAAGTGGGCAATGGAAAACCACATTGTTATTCTAAGCTTTCTTTAGAGATGTGTCTCTGAGTTAAGAAGTAAATCAATCATTGCAGAAGCTCCTTCTGAACCAGGAGAATAGCATAGACAGTCACAAATAGATCCAGATTTTTTCAGATAAAATCCAAGCTTTGTTGGAAAACGTTTGTTTCTTGAGACAATGTGGAATAACAAAACTTGCTGGGTTTGGCGAACTTCGGTCAAGTCCAGTGCGAAGATCCTAGCAGCCTGTCGGTTTTGCATCCATCGCAGAATGGAGAACCAAATGCTCCAGATTACCTGCTTCATGCTGTCCACTGATGGATCCCAGTCACACTGGGGATGCGGATTCTCTCTGAATCTGAAGCTGCCCTTACCAATCTTGCTTTGGTGATTCAGGGCTCATGAGTGATTTTTATTTGATTTTTTTACCTTTGGTCTGATTCAATATGGAAAGAGGAAGCATTGGTTTTCCGTCCACCCTAACCATGAAGAGATTGAGGGAGCAGCCACTTCTTGCTGACCCTGATGCAAAAAAATATCCCTGTAATGGCAACACTTCAGCCACTGTTTACTCACCATCCTGAATCAAAATGGACATGACAATATGTTGTGATTCTTCTTGAACAAAGCCATTCTTACAAAAGAACCTAGAATTAAAAAAACATCACATTTCTATGGGCATTTGCCATTCACATCTAGAGCCAAATGCAGTGCTTGGACTCCGGCTCATCTGTAATTTATCCATAATAGCCTGAAGCAATTCGCTTCATTTGAAATACACGAGGATGTTTTTCTCCGGCTATATGTGAGGTGAGGTACCTGGGTTAAAATAAAGATTATCTTGGTCGGGGGAAAAAGGAGGAGTGTGACAGCAGGGGACTGAAGATGAACAGGACTGTGCTATCTCTCCTGGTTTGTTTACAAGTCTTGCTATCAGTCATCAGTGCCTGAAGCTAGAGGAAGTGTGGGCTTCAACCAGCTCTTTAAAGTGTAGATTGAGTTACTCCCGTTGTTGATGTTCGATGTGGATCATTTAATTCATTCTACAGAAAATGTGAAAATCATGTGGCTACAGCAAGTTAGCCCAGGAGCAAGTTGTCTTGAGAGCTTAGTTTTCTCTCTTTTATTAGGAAGCACTGGAACATATCCCAGTGGCTACATCAGTGGCTCCGCTAACGTTTCTGGCAGAAAAGGAGTAACCAGTGCTTCATGCTGCAGGGGTTTCTGATGGTATATTCAGTAGTTCCAGAAGACACACAGATGATATCAAGCCTGTCTGTGAAATGCTCAGAGCCACTCAATGTCAAATAAAAATTAATGTTCATCACTGTTTTTCCCTGCAGATTAAGAAATTTAACCATTCAGTCTAGAGATCAGGTTTACAGCTGGTATTGCCTGGTATGGCTTGAATGACTTCAGTAAATGTGTCATAGATTGATTTGTAGATCTCCTGTTATAACAGTTCCATCTCCTTTCCCCCAAACCCAGCTAAAACCCCAATGAAAACAATGAATTTTAATTGTAACAGCAAGCTCACTTTTTATCAGAAGAAACAAAGAGTCTTTACACTTCTCTTTCATTTAGATGCCAAAGTGCTGGCATCATTCGTGTTCCCAATTCATCTGTCCAAAGAGTTTCACAGTGATGGAGGTACAATCAAGGTCAGCTCTGCATCAGTGAGAGGAGACTGGGCTAACTGGGCAGTCAAACCTCTCCTACGGCTATTGCAGGGAACAGGACATGGGTCTAGTCACTGCAGGGGAGCAAGAAGTCGCATGGCAGCTCTTCTGTATGTGTCTGTGCTAATGTTGTCTTTTGGTGGAGGATAGGAAAAAAGATATGTGACCCTAAGCTCCAACGGGGAGTTCAGGACTCTCAAGGCAGTGTTCTGGTGTATCACATACGGTACACACTTTCCCGAATTTCAGGTAGGTTCGCGTTCAGATTTCTTTTTCTGCCCCAATGCAAAGGTCAATCTGAGCTACAGAGGTCCTGGAGTTCTCACCTCCATGTGTTTGAGATCTACTTGTCAATATTAGTCTAAGAAAATGTACTGTCCAGAACAAGGGAGAACAAATAATAGAGTTTCAGCGCTACCATCTAGTAAGTTCCCAGATACTCAGAAATGGTAGAAAAATCCTTGTTTTGTCCTGTGTTTTCTATGTTCTGGTGGAAAATCACATTAAATAATAGTTTTCATGGAACATGGAAAATTCCACCTGCAGTACATGTGTCATATTATTGCAGAAGAGGGAAATCCCGGATATTGTTTACAGAGACAGACAGCTTGTTTATTCAGCATTGGCTAGAACTGGCCAGCCAGCCTTAAAATAAAACTGTATGTGAAATTCTTGCGGGAACCGAAATGATTTACTATCAGAAATATCCGTTCATCCAATAAATTCAGCTAAACCTTCCAAATACAGCCTGCAGTTTGATTAATGGAAGAAGCTAGAGAGCTATGCTTTAGCAGGGATTCAGGATATTGCTGATCATTTATTTTTGATGGATGGGAGGGATGGGGTGCCTCTTTCACAGGAGGAGAAGGCAAAGCATCCTCTTTGGTAGTTCCATAAAAGAACATCCCAGGGCAAGTGAACAGATAGGGTCATTTCTGGTGTGACACTAAGTACTCTGTGAGGGCTGTTGCTTTCAACAAGCACACTAACTTTTTACCTGGTGGGAAGTAGGGGATAACATTTATTTGATTTTACATCTATGCCAGAACTCCGCCATCAAGTTACAGAAAAAGACAACCAGGGCATATGAACTCTTATGGACTCTGCTGGAGTCACCTAAGATTTCATCTCACAAAACATTTAGCTTTTTCTTTATGGCTGTCCCATAAAACACTCCTAGGCAGGGATTTTTCTCTCACCTTGATTATTCAAATCTCTTCTGCCTGTTGCTTGTTTTAACATCGTCTTCGTTCTCCTCTCACCCATTCAAAACTTTTAGCTGCAAATGTCCTTCAGTGGCCTTCTTCCCTTGGCCACATACCTTTAATTTGGTGTTTCAAGACCACATGAAAGGGAGGCTATCTCACCTTTTTATTTATTTACTTACCATTTTTTGGAGAAAATAACCCCACAGGCTCAAGGTGTTAGAGCATTTTTCAGATTAAATCATAATGTAACCTCAATATGCTGCAGAGGTCAGGACCAGAGCAAGCTAGTCTTGAAATCCCCAATACCCTAGTCCAGCATTCATAATCTGGCCTTTATGAATAAAAATGTCTTGAAAAAAGAAATCAAGGTTGATGAGGACCGTTATTTGTGAGGTCTGGAAAGACAAAGTTTAAAAAATTCAGCTTGCTCAGCCCCTGCACTTAAGGACAATCCTGTTGGGAGCACGTAAAGCTGCTTTACGTTTACTCCTCACAATTATCACCTTTGTAAAGGGAGACCGAAGAGGTTATGAACCTGTGAAATATTGCAGATCCACAGCAAGATTTTTTTTTTCTTTCTGCCTGACCTAGTGAAAATGCCTCTAGTGAATTTTCCCATTGATGCCTCCCTGTTGGAAGCAGCCAATTGAGGAGCTTTCCACAGAGTCCATGTACAAATGGCACAGTGTTTTGCAGCACCCTTCATTAAAAAATGTTCTGCCAGGTATTTGGCATGCAGAAGCAGGCACCTCAGCAATTGTATGTACACTGGCGCTCTGTGACAACCCTTTCAGGCAACCACGCAGGCCACACACGAACCACCCACCCAAAATACACGTCTCACGCCACACGTTTACGTTCTCCATTTCTGACAGCTCAGAAAGAATCAGCCCCCTGGCACGCCTGTCCATATACCACAGCTAGGTTCAAAAGGGGTGATGTCTCACATTTTGAGAGCTAGAGCCAATTTTTGGTCTTATTATGGGGTATTTGCAGTAGCTAGGATTTTCATCAGCAGCCAGTCAAGCACAGAGCAGGTCCCCTGGGTGGCAGCCAAGATAGCATTAACTCAAAAACCTTGTCATTTCAATTTTTCCCACGTTTCCCTCTGCATGCCTGTGTTTTAAATCTTGCTGAAGTCTCACCTTCCCCTTTCTATACTGTTGATGGGCTTCTGGCCTGATGCAAAGCCCAACCGCTGCCAAGGACCAGTGGCTCAGGGAGGTAGAGCCAGCTCCAGGATGCATGCAGGTTACCCTCTGCCCCAAGACAGTCAGTTTGGTCTATGCTGGGCTTGTTGCTCCTTGCTGCTGAGAGGGGAGAGCTGAGGTGTCCTGGAGTGGAGGCTACTCTGGGAGGGAAAGGGGTGCCCAGCCACTTCATGTCCCACTCTTGTTCATAAAAGCAACTTCTCCCAGCTCCACCTCAATCTTCCCCATAGCCAAAGCACCTCTTGGGACAGAAAAACTCAGCTTTGCCTCCACCCCTGAAATGCTTAGGTCAAGTTTTGCCCTGAGGCTACCAACGGGAGCAAGGCAGGCACCTACTGAAGTTGAATTGCAGGTCAAGGCACCATCTGACAGTTGTTCTCCCAGCACTGATTTCAGCCAGCGTGATTAACTCTGAGCAATTCTGTTTGTACACAGCAAGTCAGTCAGTTGTGGCTGCAGAAGGAGGTTATCTTCGTGCAATTGCCTTCAAGGTCCAGCGACAGAATCAGCCGGTGCTGAGTCATTGATCACTGGTGACTAGATCATCATTGATCAGCGGTGACCAGAGTGGTCTGATTCCTACACACGGTCCATCCAGGTTTAACTAATTACACATTTCTTATTATCTGCTGGCAGCTGATGATTCATTCCTAACATATCTGTCTCTGAAAGATCATTGTAATAGTTACAGTGCCAAGCTCCAGTCAAGATGCAGAAAGGACAAAGCAACTGCGGTGCAAATATTTATCTTGTGAAAATTACCTTTTCAGGTTTGGGAAACAAACAGCATTTCCACGTGGAAGTCAAAATGCTGGATTTTTCTTCATAAGTGAAGATGTTTGATATTAAGGAAGGTTAAAGAGGTGAAGGACAGAGTAAATGTCTCTATGCAATATCACACAAAGAACCTATGGCTGCAATTAGTTTACTGTAAGAGCCAAATGGCAAGGCTTTATACTGTATCATTTTTCTCCTTGACTGTGCTATCAAGTGGCATGTGAGGTGTAAATACTAGGGGTCTGACTCTGTGCTCCTTACTCAGCTGAAAGTCCATCAGAGGCAGCGGGAACGCTGCCCTAGCTAAGAGTTTCAGATTGGATTTCAAAAAGTTGAGCCTGCTGCTGCTCACTGATTACGCAGTATTAACTTTGCAGTTCTCCCTGCGGAAAAGATAAGCACTGAGACCCCCATTTCACAAGCGCGAAAGAATGACAGAAAGCAAGTTTCTGTGTGGCATCTGTTGCCGTAGAAAACACACGTTGATGTTGTGCTGGGTGTTGGTGCAAGTCAGGTCTCAAAATCCACACTAACCCCCCCTCAAGCTCACTGTTGGAGCTGGAAGAACCCGGTAACACTACAAACCCTCAGGCAAGTCCCACTCTGGGAAGAGTGGGCACCAGCAGGATCACACCGTCTTCCACAGCAGGGGTTAATATAAAAGCATACAGCAGACCCATCTTTTCAAATTAGTATTTCATTCTTAAGTGCCCTTTAGCACACTACATCACAGAACAGAGATGACATTTCTATCCTTGCAAATGTGCTGCACTCTTCTAATCAGGATGCCTTGTGTCGGTGTTGCTGGCTGGTAATACAGCCTGGCCTGCTGCAGTGATCTCATCTGTAATATCTTGCCATCCCAATGGCGAGCCGTAGAGCTTTTTGAACAGGGCTGTATTGATAAGGAAGGACTATCTGGTAAATGTGTCATGTTTCAAGCACAGCTGAAATATGAAATGTAGCAGGGATTAGGAACAGCTTTTAACTAGGACAATATACCATTTACATGTATAGACAAAAGTCCTTGTATTGATTTATAGTCTCATTCATCCTATGTTCTTTGTAGCACCAAGGGTGACGTAGCAGATTACTGCATCCCCTTGCCGTCCTGCACACTTCAGTTTAGCATTTCCTTCATTGTGCTGGGTTTTGGAACAGCACAGTAAAGCATGTAAGTCACATATTGATTAACTTGGATCCTACTCGGATGGTGGTGCCAGAAGAAAATGGTTTTCAGTGTCTCCAGTTACCCCAGCTGAGTGTAATAAGAAAGGAATCACCCACTATGTTTGGAGCACAACTCAAGGAAGATTTCAGCGGTTTGCATTAGGATCTGGAAACAGCCTGGGAACTGGGTTGGTGCGGGGTGAGGCGAGGCCTGAGCGTTAGCTGGATTTGCATGAAGGTTAGTGGACCCACATTGGACTGTTTGGGTTTTTGCTTATCAGTCAGAGTTAATCCCGGTTTCAGCTCTGTATTGAACTCCAGGCAGGTCAAGCATGACTGCAAACAAGAAGATACTTAGCGTATGTGGTAAAGCTGTTTTAAGGCATCGTGGCTCTGCTGCATCCAAGTATGTTTTCAGCAGCTGGAGGCAGACAAGGAGGCTTAGAGCTTTCAGATATGTAAATGATTCAAATTGTTGATGTTTCAGGTGGATTATGAGTTTCTTGAACAACCTGCCTGAACATGTGCAGCTCTTTGAGACTGGATAGGAAGTGCTACATAACAGTCAATCATTGGTGGGAAAATCCATCAGGGGATATTAAATGCAAATAAAGAGCTGACCCAGTCTTTCCCCTCTGCTAATCCACAGCTGTGAGTGCTGCAGACAGCAGACAGCCCCTCGCGTTCTCTCTAAATAACATCTCTACCACCATTGACTATATTATCAAGATGACACTCAGCCCTGAGGAAACCTCACAACCCTCTCCAGAAAAGGAACGCCTAGCAGGGGAAACACAAAGAAGCCAAATGATGTCAGGACACAAAAAAGTAAATACAGGGAAAAGGTGTATGGGTCACATATCTGAAAAATAAGAACAGGAAACCAGCAGGAGACACGGATCACAGTCACCCTGATAATTGCCCCCATCCCTGCACATGTCCAGGGAGCTGGTGGACACTGACCAGACACTGGTCTTGGTGAAGCTTTGGTCTGACCTTCTGTAGCCTTTCTTGTATTCTTCTTGACAAGTGAAGGGATGTACAAATCGGAGAAACTGGTATGTTAAGAATGGCTGATTTCCCACTAGCATCATTAATACCTAGGTCAAAAAGAAAGTCTGAGACTCGCTTCAAATCTTTAGGGAACTCTATCTACAGCAACTGGTCTTCAACTGTCAGACCTTGTCCTCCCTCTGTCTTCTCCAGAGAATAACATAGTATGCATGTGAGTGGGTGGGAGGGGTTACAAAGAAAGCTATTAACCCTAAAATAGAAGTCAAAATACAATATTAAAGGAAAAACATGCAGCATTCAGAATAATGGTTTTTATTATTGAAATGAAGCATAATTTTACAAAGCCAAAGATGGTAAAAAGAACGAGGCATGGTTTGGTGTCACCAATTTCTAGTTAGCATTTCTACATCGTTCCCATATGTGTGCCATCTGCAACACTGCTGTTTGGCAGCAAGTACAATAAACATAACTAGCGACCATAGCATGCTTTTTGAAATGTGACAGACGTACCCAAGAGACCAGCAACTTTAGGTTACAAGTCATAACCGGTGCAGGTCTGTCTCAGTAGTGAAAGGTATACGTAGGCTTAAGCGAGGCTTCCTCTTGCAGCAATTTAGACTGTCTCAGGCCCCCCGTGATTGCCCTGGAGATATCCACCAGCAGCCTACAGCGCTGACAGGGAATCTGAGCTCGTGTAACTGACGTTTTTGAAGGCTGGCAGGGGATATAATAGTAAATGGTTGGCCATTCTCACATGAATTTACTTGCCAGAGAGCTAGTATTACATCAGCTCAGGCTCTCTGGAAAGTCTACTGGGGACAGAATCTCCTCAGTCTAACCTAAATGTGCTACACTGGGGAATTCAAAACCTTAGTATACTCAGATTTTCATTGAAAATTGGCTCCATACGTCTTCAAAATTTTGGATATGGAGCCTGCTACATAGTTTTGATGAAGTGGCCCTGAAATCAGTGAGCCAGTATAGCAAGTTCTTGGGTTTTGAATTGAATTCCTCTTACAAAATACAAAAACCTAGTGTTTATTGTTACTCAGAAACAGATCTTAGTTAAGAGTTGACACCCATTCATCTGCCTCCCAATCTTAAGTTGTCCAGATGGAAGTGCTCCTAGGGTGAGACCATAAAATGGGTCACTAGAGCAATATTTCATAAACATTTTGGAACAGTACACAAAGATCATTTCTTCATTGCAGCGAGGAGAAGAGGGGTAGATGTCTGATCCAGCGGTGTGAGCATTTGAGTGAGACTCCAAAGATCTGGACTGCGCTTGAGACCCCCTTTGGTAAGTCACTACATTTCTTCACAAACGTCCTTTTTATCCATGACTTAATAATCTCACTTGAAAGCAGCAAAAAGAGCATCTCAGTAAAAAAAAGGGGGCTAAAGCAAGAAGTCAGTAGCTCTGATCTTCCTGTAGTGCAGTTTCTAGCAACACACTGGGCTGCTGTTTAGCACTGGCTTACAGTGTTATTTAGGAACTGACCCCAAAGCCTGTGTTTGCTCACTTCGTCAGAACAGAGATTTATAGTGCATGTTCTTCCACTAGAGTGAAAGAGTCAAGACTTCCCTACAGAAACTGGATTTCCCTTGAGGGGTTTGAATCCAAGTACATCCTGACCTTACTCACTGTCTGACAAAAATACTGCCTGTGGTGCTTTGTTTCTGTGACATGTCTTGAGAAATACTGTTATAAACTCAACATTTCCTGTGTGGGTTGCTAAACCTCTTAATTTTTGGATTATAGCAATTGGGAGAGTTGTCTTTTATACTCCATTTGCCTCCTTCTATGAATAGCCAGAATCCTGAAAGCTGTTGTATTTTTCATGAACAAAGAAATGATTTTGTCCAAACTCGCACCAGATGCTTTGTCACCTGGTCTTTCTGGAGGGCTACCACACTCAACCACAATAGTAGAGTGGGTATGTGATACCTTGCAGTCCAGAAGGTCTATACCTGGGTTACAGGAGCAGACAAGAGGGTTCTTGTCTTGAGCAGACTGCCATGAATACATGGTAACAGGTTTGATTTAGTATGCATTTTCTTGAAGGTAATTTTTCATCCATCACTGCTGCAGTTTGTAGCCATTTTTTTTCTAAATTCCCAGTCTTTTGTTTAAAGTATAACACTTTGCCTGACCCTACTGTATTGTAAACATATTTCTAAGAATGTTCAAGAAAATGGTGAGCTTACTCTGAAGCAACTGAATAAATGCCAGGGCTGAGGATAGTTTCCAGTTTGTGGGGAGCCCTGATCTGACCAGTCCTGGCAATTCCAATGCATGCTGTAGGAGGACAGTAGACACCAAAGTTAAGTACTCTTTGTGTGGTAAACTAATATTCATTCATATCTTGTTTTCTTAGATGCAACATGTTGGCAGAGGTTCTTCATTCTGGACAGTATTGGTGAAATTCCATGTTCAGTTTTAAAACACCCCCTGATTTCAGCAGAGCCAAGATTTTGTGAGTCTTCTCACATGGGACATGGACCATATGCCTTTGACGGAAACGAAAATATCAATAGAGTTGCTGGCACATTCTTCCACCTGGAGCAAAGGTAGAAGGAATTTCCTTGCCATAAATTATTCCAGGAAGCTTCATAAGTAGTTCACAAGTCTCTGGAAGTGCCGAGTGGGCTTCCTGCTTTCAAAATCAAGCCTCAGGTCATTAGGCTCAGGTTAATCTTATACTGTAAAGGAAAAAAATCCTTAACCCCCAGCGTGGACTTACTAAATCAATGAGATGATAGTTACTTCTTGGCAGTGCACACATCACTTTTCCTCCCTAGGAATGAGTGCTATGTCTTCCACAATCTAATCTACTTCTTCACTTTCAAGCTAAATTCTGTTTTACATCTCCTCAGGATAAAGCTGGCGTAACTCCAGTGAAGACAAAGAAGCAATTCCAGATTTACCAGGATGCCATGGAGAGCAGATTCTGGTCCTCTGGTTTTATAGTTGAGACAAATGAGGCCACAGCGTGTTCATCATTGGAGGGAAAACTGGAGTCTAATACTTATTGGTTGTTAAATGCTTGGCCTCCTCCTGAAACAGCAAATAGAGGGAAGCTGTATGAGAATTATATAAAGTAAATCAATGACTTGGTACTTGATAGCTCCTTCCTAAAGCAAGAGTTATCTGTTCATACTGCCCAGGCTAGCTAAGCCCCCTCCCACTTGTGACTTGTTTCTTATTGATACTATGAAGTGCTGAGAGACACCAACCGCAATAAGAGACTGCAGAAGACATCAATAGGGGACACAGAACAAATTAAGAGTAGTTTAAAACTTTGAGTGGAGGGGAGGGAGAAAACAAGAAGCCTGCATCTGTGTTTGCCCTAGGAGAAGTGTAAGAAAGGAAAATGGCACTGGAAAAATCAAGACAGTAGAAAAAGGAGACAAAAAAACCCTCAAAAGCAAATAGACTGATGAAAGAAAATCAAAAGAAGGGAAAATTCTATTTAGGTCTATTTTGCCTGCTGAATATTTTTTTCAACATCAAGTATATGAGGCAATCCATATTCTTAAGCAAAAAAGAAAATCATTCCACTGCAATCTAGATAATTTCCCACTCCATTTGATGATATAATGCACTAAGAGCAAAAAGCTCTAAATCATCTAGAATAACCTACCAGTCTCACTTTTCAGCAGAAAGGATTAAACTTTATTCTAAACTGCTTCACTCTCAGAGCTAATGCCTTTTACAGCCCCTGTTAGGTATTCTGTACGTACTGCATTCCTCTGACGTGGAGGTGCCGAATAAGTTCTTCACACAGGTGTAGCTGGTCTAACAGGGCTCTGCCCACACATACCACCAAGCAGGGTCTCCTTTCCAGAGGCCTCCCCGAGACCATTTCAATCACGATGGGCATAAGCAAATAAAAGGAAACAGAGATTGTATTAAATCCCTCTAGCTGTGCTAAGCAATTGTTTTTAACATCATTCTGCCCTTCTCCTGCAGTAGCAAGTTGCTGTTGTGTTTTTTTCTCCCCCTTTGCAGAGTGCTAAATCCAGCCAGAAAGCTGTTATGAAAAAATACCCAAGGGAAGTGTGATGGAGAGTTTCTCTTCACTGATTTCTCTTCTAACATTGTTTCCTTCCTTCCTCCCCTCTCCACCCTGCGGACTCGATCCTCAGCCCATTGATGTCAAAGGAAAAACCCACACTGACCTCATGCGGCTTTGGATCACGCTTCCATTCCTGGGCCATTTGTTTTTACAAGTGAGCTAACAGGAGTGCTAAAAAATCCTGTCAGTGGAGCTCTGAAAGTGCCATCCACTGCCCTAATGGCTGGTGTGAGTTTTTAATGGAACTGTGTTGTTTGAATCCAGGATAATATTTTACCTTCAATATACCACCATTATGAATTCATTTGACATTCAATGTACAGTAATAACAATGAATTTGCTCGATATTGAATGTCACATACTTTCACAAGTACAGCATTTCATTGTAATGCACAGCAGCATTAGTTTAACGATACCAGGGTTTTTCCAGAATCCTCTCTTTATGTCCCCCCTTTCTCCAAGAGAACAATAAATACTCCTTAACAATGCCTAAGAAAAATAAAATCATACTCTGCTTTTGGAGAGAAATATGATCTATATGCAGGGCTCTAGCGAGCCAAACAGCAATGCTTCCTGGGACACTGTGAGCATGAATTTGTGCGCAGTGGCTTTTTCTAACCATAAAATGGATGGCCTGGAATATTAATCAGGGTTGTTTTGTTTTGTTTTTCTTTGCTTTGTGGTTGTTGGGGTTTTTTTCCTTAATTGATTCCAGAGTGCAAAAGGAAATAACCTTGTTTCAAACCATCCTGCAGTAAAACATAAAAAGATATAAAGACGTTAATCTGAAGGATGGTCAGGAGATTAGTTTTAACATGAGCGTTATAGAGTTGCTTGCTGAATATTTCAGGTAGTGAGGAGCAACATGGAGTTGTTCTTTGCAAAGCAAGATGTGAAATTCAGGGCCAAATCCCACCTCTGTTTCTTGCACAGGTCGTCCACAAGAGATGAACAGGCCACGCTGCAAGAGCGTGGTGAGCTGGGCTGAATCCCACCGCCGGTGGAGCAAGGGGCTGAGAAGTGAGCGAGGAGTGGGTTGCCCCCATGCCAGACCAAGAGGGGGCATGGGGTGTTCTTCCAGCTTTAGGGAGAGGCAGTGACAAGGAGGGGCTACAGCCTTCTTAGGTCTCTGCCCAAACCTGAACCTTTGTGAGGAGGATGTTGCCCTTGAAGCATCTGTGCCAGACTTCACCCATCACTTCAACTCAGGTGATCAGTTGGATATCTCAGCCCAGAGAAATTCATAACTGTGCACCCAGCTGGTTTTTATAGTGAGGATGCAACCACGCAAGTGCTTTGCCGGGCAAGCGGACCCATGCTACTTATCTGCTGGTTTTGTGAGATGGTCTGCTGGACATCAGCTGGTCCCATTTCTCTCCAGTGGTGCTGCAGCCATGTCATGTACTGTCACAACATCTGCTGGGCAGGTACCCAGGGTGGCAGGCTGGTACCCCATCCTCCTCAGGAGACAGAAGGAGTTGTGTGCAGAATGGGTTTCCTGGCTGCTTGCTGGTTTTACAAGTTATCCTAAAACAAACAAACAAACAAACAAACAAACAAAAAAAGGAAACGAGAGAGCTAGACATGTAAGTCATCTTTTATTGCAGAAGGAATGATCATCATGTAAATGGATTTTTTTTCTAACCTGTTTTTGTGCAAATTGCTTGGATATGCAGTGTCTGTAAACATCCGTGAAGAAATCCCAAAAAACCTTCTTTGATTAACGAAGCTACTTTCTGAAGCGTTGTTTTTAGTTATCTTAGGGGGAAAAGTAGTAATATTTCTGATGATAAAGTAGCCACTAACATCAGCTGTACTGCTAGTAGTGCAGAGTCCCTCAAGAGTTTTGTCATGGGAGGACTTTGATTATTGCCTAATGTTTTGCTGAACTCTTCTGAATCACAGATAAATCCACTGTTTCTATAAATGGTCCTTCAGCAAGATGAAAAGAAATATTGAGTGACTGAATATGACAAGGCTTGATTGAGAAAGACCCCTTGATGGGCATGTGGAAGTCCAAGGAATAAAAGTAGCCTGCAATTAGCATGTGACATGTGGTTTACTGTAACATGAGTGTGCCAGTCCTTTCTTCAATGTGAAAGCTCTTGGAGCTGCAAATTTTGAAGCTGTCTGTTCAGCTTTATGTTTGCTTGCATGTATTCTAGTTTTCACCTGAGAGTACAGAGGCTGTTTCCAAGGCAAGGTGCCCTTCAGTTTAAAATACAGAAGCATGGTGAATATATTAAACAGTGAAATGAATAAGACAGCAACTGTAGCCATTGCAGCTAATGCTTCACCCAGCCTTGCACAGAAAGAGTTGAATCGACACAATTATTTGCAATGAATGTGCTCCAGAACACCAATCAGCATTTTGAATGAAAGAGAACCCAGGAGAAAAAATTGCTCATCTCAGATAAAATAATGAAGGCAATAATCAGTGGGATAAGGCAAAATGGATGGCAAGACCCGCTTGTTAAATATTAGCTCTTCAGACCCATACAACAATAGAAAAGAACTGCATCCTAAATGAGATACTGTTATGTCACCTGTCATGGATGTTTAATCATGTCTGGACAACATTATTTTCTCCCACTTATCTCCTAGTACCAATATTTTATCCCCAGTACTGTATGCGGGCTTTCAGGCAGCCGTCTACGTACGGCAGTTTTGGAGAAGGCTGGGTTAGGAATAAGAAAGTCTGAAATCTGGGTTCCTCATACTTAACAACCAATGTGACATTTCTATATCCAGCTCTTTCACCACAGAATAGCTAAGAAAAAAATTCACCATAATTAGGTCCCGTTGATGAAATGCTGCAGACAAAAGGTCTCTATGTGTGGGGATGAAATGGGCTTGCCTTAGATATTTATATGCCACTTATTTAATGAGACATGGATTGATAACTACCAATCTCTGCAGGTAGTGAAGTACACCAGCACGTTCAAATATATAAACAGATGAAAGACAAATAGAAGAGGTAATGATCAATCCAAGCAGGCGTGTGTTTTAATGAAGAATTATAAATAGCTAAGTGATTCGAGACAATACGCAAAAGGCAAAGGTTTAGATCAAACTATCTGAATAAACGGTGACTTGAAAGAGTTCAAAGCAAAGCGTAGGGATGTCCCAGGAGGGTGTATGTGTTTTACCTGTCGATTCATACAATCGCCTGTTAGATCAAATCAAATATTTCACTCGGAGAGTCCATGCAGTGATAGAGCAGAGGCAGACAGGTTTTGATGCGTCAGCATGTCAGCGGTGAGACACCAGACACGCGATGTTGCACTCACGATGAGCTTTGCTTCCTGCGCTTCCCTTCTTGGGCAGCAGTGAAATAGCAGCAGAACTGCTGGGCTATGCTACCTGGCTAATATAATTACCAGCTTTGAACCAACCCACTCTATGAGCAAGACGAGCACAAAACCAAAGATACTAATCGCACTGATGATACCTCGATTGTGTGCAACACGTTTCCTCCCCAAAGCACTTAAAACAAGAGCGGGGACTGTTTCATGCACCACTTAAAGGAACATGATTGCTTAACAGCACATGGCAGCTCTGCCCGAGAGCTTTGGATCAGAAAAGAGGAAAACTAGCCCACCTAATTGAAAGTATAAGGCAGTCAAATAGGCAGTAATCTTTCGATATGCAATGCGAAGAGGATTTCTATCCTTACTCTCTCATGAACAGCGTAGTTTAATGCTTTGTGAACACCAGTTACTGTGACTTGAGTTTCACATCTTTGATGACGGCAATCCCAGAAAGTCAAACCTGTTAACTTCATGAGGGAAAGGATGTTTAATTTTATTTTAGAGGAAAAAAGAGTAATGCTTACTGAATTAGCTATATCGCTTCTTCTAGCAATTTAGAAGACTTGTGGACTCTGAGTTTTTAGTTATGAGATGTGACATGATAACAGCTGCAAGTGAGGCAGCTGCTTCTTATAATCAGATGGAATTTGATCATTAATCTAAAATGTCCAGCTATATTTACTGCTTCTTTTAATAAAAATATGGATTTCATACATATTCCATCTAGATATGTTCATGAGCTGCCGGAACACACAAAACCAGACATCTTTCATTTTCATCAAATGCTGTGTTATGTTGTGACACTTTAACTCTACAATTAAGCGCTTTTAGTTTCCTAGAAAGAAAATCCATCATAAGCTATGTGTCATCATTTCAGCACTTCTCTTCCTGTCCTTTAACATAACTCTGATCTAGTCATCTGCGTTTCAAAAAGGCGTGTTTGGCCTCACGCAGCCTCCAATTGCAGAATGTTTCTAGAGAATGAAAACGCTTGGGAGGGGAGACGTGACATTTGGGTTGAGCCTTTTACAGAAGCTGGAAAAAAAGACACAAGAAGCCAGATTGTTAGGAGATAAATGAAAACATGAGTTTATGTTACTGAAATGTTTGAATATTTTCCTGGACTTTGTCCTGTACAATTAAACAAGGTATTTAAGCACATGCCTAAATTAAAATTTCTCTAGCTTAACCTCATTTCCTCCCACAGAGTTTATTTCTACAATCTTGCCTGTGCACACTTCCTTTCGTTCCCTTCCTCGCCATTTCTTTTCCTTTCAGGAGCCCTGTTTCAAAAAAGCTGCAGTGTGCTCACCCAACCTGTAATTCAGTTCCTGAAGCACACCAGAAACTTTTAAATTGCTTTCAGAGAGTAAAGTGGGATTAAGTGCCGTGACATCACTCTAGCACTAATGTTCAATCCCAGATGAAATCTTAGTTGGCTTTGGTTTTGTGGATGTGTGTTTTCTTTCAGCAGCTAATGACAAGGCTTGGACTATCTGAAACATGTCTCCCTTTCTCCACTCCAGTCACATCCCAAATAAACAACCCACCAGTAAGTACTTATTCTATATGGGACCCAGTTTTGCTACATCCGTATCCAAATTTCATACCTCTTACATACTATTACTGATAAGGTTATCCAGGTACTGCTGGACTTACAAGATCTGACTTGCTCCAAAATCTCCAGTACTCGTTTTCTTTTTTTTGTGCAGTTCAGCTGTTTCTTGCGTAGCTCCCCCTTAACCACCTGTGCAATACGGCCATCCTCCATGGAGCTGTCTGTAACTTCTGTCAGCTTCTTACATTGCTAGCTGTCATATCCAGTGATTTCTCATGTCATGTCCAGCGGTTTTCCACATCCTATTCAGTTAGCTAAACCTCAGCCTAGTCAGCACCTGGTCACCTGCCTGCAGCCCTAACACTCTCCTTGCAAGACCTGTCTTCTGAATTCCTGTGACCTCTGTCACTGTGCACAGCGCTCAGTGAAAGTGTCTTTTTTTTGCATACGGCTGCCTCGTTCTTTCTTCAAGAAGTTTTGTCACAGTGATGTTTTCTTTTCAAAAAAATATCTTGTTTTGGTAGATAAACCATCCTAATCTGTTAACAAAAAAACAAACTCACTTGCAATGCTGATTTCCCTACTGTATGGACAACTTGATTTAAAATCTAATAAAACAGAATGCCTTCCAGTTCTTGTTCCTTGTTGCACAGCGATTTTCAGTTATTCATTTTCACTTCAGGAAGCCGCATTATTTTTGCCTTTAAGCCTCGTGTTGGTGAGTTGAGGAAAAGGAGAGGGATTCAATTTGCTTTCATCATCATTTCAGTTTTCTCTAATTCATACACTGGGTTTACTCACAATGGAGAGGTCCGCTGCGCAAAAGCATCAGCTTTTTAACCACCAGACTCCTGCTTATACCTAATATCACATACAACATGCAAGATTTTGCTGTTCAATTACCAGGTCGTTGCAGAAAAATGTAGGCTATGCCGTCAATACTGGATATGTTCTGCCTTGCACTGACTCACTGCTTGCCCCAGCCTGCACCAGCATTGCCACCAGGCTCCTTCACCCCAGCCTCGCTCCAAGCGGCACTCCCACCCCAGCTTTCTTGTCTTCACTGCTCTTGGTCTTTTCCTGTCCTTCCACCTGCTAAACCTCCTCCCAAAATCCAGGCACAGCACGAATGGCTGAAGGCAAGTGGCAAAGCACAGCTCACAGAGTAAACTGCCCCGCAAAAAGGACGGCATCATCCAAAAGTTGGTACTGTCTCTGGTCCATGCTCTATCCTTGACCATGCCCAGACTGGTATGTGCAGATTAAAACCATGCCAGGCGGCACACCAGTGACTAAGTAAGGAAAAATATTGGGTGCTCGGGTGTAGCTGTAGAGATTAGGGACTGAGAAATCATCCTTCACTTTTTCAACTCTTTTCTTTGATCATATATCAGATCTGAATATATCATATTCTTATAGTTCAGTACAGACTGACGATTTGGTTCCTTTCTCTGCGAAGCAGGTCCTGGGTAGTAAGAGGTGGTAATAATAACAGAAAGCCTAGAGAGGAGCAAGTAGATTGCACCTCATCGCTATTGAGGATATGGAAAAAATTAGCAAAGGAAAATGACGTAGCTTAGTAAATATGTTGTTTTACCAGTGGTCATCACAGCTAGAAAACCACTTAGTAAATGGGGGGGCAGGGGGAGGGGACAAATGGAGGCAGGGGGTGAACCAGGGAAAATGAGATGGAAGTAAGTTTGTCAATTCTGTGTACAAATGCTGAGGTAGCGAACAGCTCCCGTCACCTACTGCAAGCTATCGCAGCAGCTGACCAGTCACCGTGAAAATTTCTCAATTTTATACCCAGCATTTTTATCAGTTCAATATTATCGTACATTCTTTCTGAGCTTAACTGCATCAGCAAAATAAAGAATGCAAATAATGTTCTTGAACTAGCAACAGCAGCAGCCGGATAGATTACTGTCTCTTTCCATTTAAACTGAATATTTATGTGCTGAATTTTAAATATCATTTTCCTATCACTTTTCAATAAATTCATTTCTTTTTCTCACCCAAAATGCCTTGAGCTGTGACCGCACAATGTTGGTGTTACAGAGACTGTCTTATTTCCAGCCACAGATAATTTATTTAAGAATGGCCCAATCATGTCATGCAAACTTCAGCTGGCCAAAGAAGTCACCATTTTGTCAAGAGATAATAATGTTGACACTAATCTCTCTGCCAGCTGACCTCTGTTTACCGTTGTGTACCAGTTAAGACCTGAGCTGAAAGAGCATGTCTGGGGAAGAGCTTGAAAAAACAACTCAGAATCCCAGACCCTGGAGTGCACTAAAAGCAGCAATAAGATTTAGGTGAAAATGTAATTATTTTAACATGGCCTTGGTGCAATTGGAGAGAGCAGGCTGTACAAATAATGTGATCCAGATTCTTGCCAATATCCCATCCATTCTACTGATCTTACACTCCTAGGGATTTTCTGGAGATTTACATCCAGGCCTTCAGCGGTCTGCAAGCCACCAGAAAGTACATGTCCCATTCTTGTGCATGACAACTGGGTGATCTACTTGAGATGCTTCCTCGCTTTTCCATTTGCGAGTTCATCCTCTGCCATTTGTATATTGCTTACTACAGTACTGGTATTAAGATCGGAATCCCCATACCTTCTCCTGTCACAGTTTTTTTTCCCATTTAATTTCAAATAATTAAAATAAAGCAGCAAAGCTCAAGGAAAAAACACTATTAAAAACTATACATACCCTGGAAGGCTCCTTTGCTGTTGTTCTGTCCCCAGGAAAATGGAAGAAGGTTAGTAAAGTTATCCGGGAGGGCATTGCCAATAGAGCCAGGGTCCATCGATGTGGTCATGGGAGCTGGGAGGAGAAGAGGGAGTGTGTCCTGGCAGGCAGTTTGGGCACAGTCCTTCATACCTGGCAGAAGAAACAGCATGTGCTGAGTGATGCCCGAGCCAGGCGGAAATGGAAAAGCTACAACACAGGACTCTTAGTAGATGGAGGGCACGTTTCCTTTGCAGTCACAGGTGTGATTCAGGCATTAATAGCACTAATAACCATTGTACTATTTCTGAGGGTTCCACAAAGGATGATGCAGGAAGACTCACTCATTTTTGCTGCCGCTGCCAGAATATATTCAGGACTCTAGGCATCAAAAGGGATGGGAAGTTATCGAGTGAAGTCATCTCTGGCAAGAGTGAAAGCATGCTGGCACATTGCAGACTTGCAGAAGACTCTGAGAACTTCCTTAGGTAACAAGCCAATGGTGAAGCCGCTGCCACCTGGTTTTCGCTCCTGCCGTGCAAGATGGAGCTAAATTCCAAAAAGCCTACTGATGCAATCACTTTTCTCCACTAGCAAATATAACCTTGTCTTTTAAGGAAAGAGATGATCGTGTTCTCAGTTGATATAAATTGACACAAATACATGCTATTACAGAAATTTATATCAGCCATGACCTTGCTCCAGGGTTCCTTTGCTTTTGATTGTACAAGCGTACGCTTTTACGGTGCAGGTTGCAAATGAATCTGTGGCTCCTTCAAATTCATCCATAAAGAAAGGTTATTTGAGATGCATTTGTGGAGTGGTACTTAGGTGTGATCCTGGAATTTGAGGCAAAGCTGAGCACTGGCTTTAATGGAAGTTCTTGCCAGAATGGAGGTCAAAGCAACTGTCTTTTTATGTTGATTTTAAACTAACATTTTGAAATGTTAAAGTATTTGAATCCCAGGCAAAATAATAAATATGTGGTTTGAATAACTTTAAAGGGATTATTTCCATGGAACCTAATAAAATCCTACATAGTTTATGAAACAAAGCCCAGGTTAGTTGGAGGCAGGAAAATTCATTCTGGTTACATTTCCAAGAGCTTAAGTTTAGCAGGATTAAAATTACTACACTGGAATCATTCAAATGGAATTTTTTGGCTTTGCAACAAAGTTGCCTTATCTTTATTTAACTTCACTGTTTTATCAGCTGTGTCCTGTTTTCTGCTTCATTGACAACTCTGTTCACACCTAATCAGATAACATTAAATTCTGGATTGGAGGTTCGTCCAACAAAAGCTTACATATGGGGGACTCCGTGTGCTTTGCATCATCAAGATTTTTTCAGCATTCACATGCCATTTTATAGTTAGAAGGGATTTTACAATTTTACTTTTCCATTTTAAAAATCTCCCTCGATAATGCCAGCTATCTACAGAATCTGGCAAAGTGTTTTTTGAAATAGTGAAATTCAGGCTGTTGAGTTTATTACATGTTCCACCAAAAAGATGCATGTCTAAAATGCATAGAAGAGGTTTCAAAAGGGCAGTATGTCACACTGAGAAATCAAAGATTTGATAGATGCCACAAAAGTGGAATTTAGTCTAATCTTGCATGTTTAGAGACTTCTAAACTGGAAATAAATCTTTCCAGATACTTGTCCCATAAAATGCATCCCCATGGAATGTTGCCAAATTGCATACACTTGAATAATTTCTTTAATGAGTCACATGGAAAGAACTTTATTTCTATAAATGAGCTTTCTTTTTCAGTTGTACTAAGGAAGCCACAAATGTTTATGTGTGGAAATTAGAAATCCAGCTTTTCACTGAGAATATTCTTTAAATTTCACCACAGCTTTTACTACCGTAAACTTTCCAGAGGTGCTTGTTTCTCTCATACACCTTACAGCATTTCCAAGCCCGGTGTCACCAGGAGTGCAGGACAGTGGCATATGGTTACGAAGTCCATGTCCCATATCCAGCACACATGGTTTGAGGAAATTTGGAGCAAGTGAAACACATAACGGCTTGATCTAAAACCTAATGAAACCAATGGAAGAAAATGAATTAACTAGGGAGCTCCTGGGTAGATGTTAGGATCTCACTCTGTTTTCCCTGAGACAGCCCTCATCAGAATGTCTCTCTCTCTCTTCCACCCTCATATCTCATTGCCAGTAGTCTGCAAAGAAGATTGTTCTCCATTAACTTTGACTGTCTTAACATAAACCATCTACCCCAACTTGGCCACCTAGGAGTTTCTTCTATATAGAAAGAGAGAAGGAGGTCCTATTCTAAAAGAGATGCCTGAGATGACAGGGAAAAAAATCTTTCTGGATGTATGTATGTCACTCTTTTGGTAAGTTCTTTAGACTAGACACTGAACTTTCCAATAGCTATTTAGATAAGAGGAGTTCACCCAGGTCAGACTATTCCCTACAGGAAGGAAAATTGATTATTTTAGCTGTTCAGAGGAGAGAAAAAAAAATAGAATCAAAATGTAACAAACTTGGGTGGAAAAGGAAGAAAACACGGCCATCTCCCTGAGAAAGGAGAATCTCCCACAATAAGACACTCTTGCATCTCTCAAGGAGGTTCCTGACCGGCAGGTTCAAAGTGTTGTGCCATGAGCGGGAGCTGTCGGGTGAGCTCTCCTGCTCAGCTCTGGATGGAGAACCCCGGCAGTGGGTGCCTGCCTCCTCTTAAATGCAGAGTTGTGGGTTTCCTCAAGTAAATATATTTGAAATAGGACTCATCTGGTACATTTTGAAATTGTTTTCCTTCCTCCAGCCTACTTCCAAGAGCCCACGGATTGAGGTTTGGTATAATAAAAACATAAACCTGGTTGCTACATGATTAACTCAAAATTTAATGAGCAATAAAACTACAATTATGCTCTTGTAGTGCATTAAGCTTATACTCCTGCTTAATCCATTTAAAAGGGCTCTCTAGGTGTTCACTTGGCAAATAACAAAATAAGGCAAGTCAGAAATTATGCTTATTAAATGTAAATGTGTATCTTTAGCAATTGATATCTAACGTCATAGGACAAACTTGCCAAACTTAATTAAATGAATAAATGAGATTATGCACTTAATATCTCCTTAATTACAAGGCTAAATTATCTTTTACATACTGTGTTGCCAGCTCAACGGTTGCCTGTTACCTCACCAAAACAGCAGCAGTGAGCACTGAGCTCTCGACCGTGCTGGGCTCCTGCGGCAGCTGGAATTCTCTGCCCTGTGACACACGGTCCTATGTCACAAACTTAAACTTCACACACAGTTACTACTTTCTTAACCAGCTACCAGTTTTATTATGGTAGCATGCAAATTTTTTGTTGAAATTTGACTATGTAATGGAGGAGAAAATAAATAATAGTTTCATTTCAATACTGTAGATATGCCATGAGGACTATCAGGTTTTGGAATTATTTGTTATTTGTACTGTATTTTCACATGGTGGAGGACTACAGGAATTTTTACTGATGGATGCTGAGCAATTCTGTCCAGCTCCATCCACCAGTATCTCTGGGTGGTGTTACAAGTGTCCTTTCAGCAGGAAGATGTATTTCAGCTCCAGACCCTTCTCTTTAAGGCCACCGTGACCTACAGGTCCCTCGACAGTCCCAAGCTGCAGCTGCTTCACAGCAGGACTATAGGACAGGCAAGCTCTCTCTCCAAAATGCCAGGGATGTTACAGCCAGTGAGGCTCCAGCCAAATCTCTTCCAGGGCCAAGGTGGGGGCTGGCATGAGAGACCGTGCTCTAGACACCATGTCTCGTCATGTGAGACCCTACCGAAATGCACAGGGCTGAACAGATACAGAAGAGTTTCTCCTCCTTTTCTGAAAGGGGAAATGAAATATTGCAAGATTACATCTTTTGCCACAGTCACATCAGAAACCAATGGCAGACACAAAAACCAAACTCAGTTCATGTAAATCTTAGTTCACTACTTTACCTCTAAAACAGAGTAATACCAAAAGAAACATCTCACCTGTTGTAAGGATATCGACTAGTTCAAAAGAAGACTTCACCTTAGATAAGTGTTTCGTTTACAATTTTCAATGTTTTACTTTTGTCTTTATCACATCCCAATCATAAGCTACAAATAACCTGTAATGGTCACAGGATTTTTATAAAATGCTTTTCGAGGTTGCTAGAACTGATTCCCCCCAACCCCCAGCCCTGCCCCAATAAAACACACTTGGCGGGAATTTACCAGTGGTGTTCACTTTCTAAGTAACCACATCAGAGTCCTTTATTTTAGGGATTGTGCTTCTCCATTCCAGCTACACCAGTCTCTTTTATTCAAATCAAATGTTGAAGTCTAAATTAAGTGTTTCAACCTTCTCTAAACAAACTATCTCAGTGAAGCATTTTGATATTTCCAAACTGAAGTTTTTAAGAAATGTCTTTTTTTGTGCAAAATTTTGCAATTTTCATTCTTTGATTTAGGACAAAAGAAATGTCAAAATATTGCAGTTTCTCCTGTAAAAGCAATCCCAAATTTTGGACAGCCCCATAAATTAGCCTATCCCTTAACTGCATTTTGAACACACAATAGGTAAATGGCACTGAGAATTTGAAGCGCACTTTTAAGGAGAACTCTGCAACATTTTGCTCTCATCATCATTGTGACTCGTATAACGAGGACAGCTCTGAACTTTTAAAACCTATCCAGAAAAACTGTTGTGTTTTTTTAAAAGAACCACATTTTTTCAGTATATTTTACAAGTGCTTGGGAACCACCTAAAGCCCTTCATGCCCATATTTTAATAGGACTACTGAAAATGGTATATTGCCATTTTCTCTATTTTGCCAGGAATATTTAGAAATTCCCTTCCTACTAAGCAGGCTGTTTTATCTTACATTAAAGGCAAAAGAATCAAAACACAGAACAGCGAAGGTTGCCCATTTATTGAACTACAGTGCATCAGAGATTTGCAGAATAGTTAACAGAGGCCAAAAGGATTAGCAACAAATGCAAGCTCCTTTCAGGAGATTCTTTTTGAAATGCTTTATTCATTAAAGAAAAAGGAACGTTTACAAAGTGTCTTGTAAGCGAAATTATGCAGCAGCATTTAGGGATTTTTTTAAAACCAGAAATTCATACAGTGTGCTTTCATACAGCTAAATGTTGCATTTGGATTCTAAGAGATTTATTGTTAAAGAAGAATCCTTGAAAAACTGCCACAAAATATCATTAAAACCTAACAAGTCCGATCACAATTTACCCTGGGCATTTTATATTGTTTTAACAGTATATAAGGCACCTACCAGCAGAGGTAAATTACATTTGCACTTGTTTCAAGTGTTATAAATGTGAATGTTCTGTCCAGATGTTTAGAAATTCTCAAGCCAGGTTGAGTGTTAATACTAGTGGCATTATATTCAAAACACACTGTGGTGTCAGTGTGTTAGGTCAGTGCATCTTCACTGTTATTTAGCTACTGCACCACTGAAACGAGGAAGATTTAGACGGGTTGTAATTCTGGGCAGAATTTGGCTCCCAGAAGGAGAAGAGTAGTCAATTGAAACTAAATCCTGACCATTTAAATGGTGTTCACCTCTGAAAACTCTGCTTGAGATGGTGAGAGCTTTGGCTTGAGGATCCCGTTATGTGTGAAGGAAAATACATGGCGCTCAGCATCTCTGCTATGTTTCCGCAGATATTAAATCCTCCCCATATTTAAATCCCTTTTCTGTTATTCTGTATAGTGCCTTCATCCGAGGTCCTTGTCATACATTTTTGTTCTACCTTTGGGTGTTGGTATGCAGTGCTCTGCAAGCAAATATACGTATAGACTGACAGAAACACTCCTATTTCACTTACACTTCAGCTGAGTCAGTGAGATTTCACTAGGAGGAAAAGCTGGCCAAGGATCAAAATCAGGCACAGCCTTTTGGGTCTCTGCCAGGTTCCTCCTGAGCCCTGTGCGACGGACGAGGATGCCCAGCAGGGAAAGCTGAGGATAGCATCACGAGGGGGGCTGGCACCCTTTCCCAAACCGCCTTCAGAGCATGAGTCAGAGCCCAGGGAAATGCAGTCGTTGCTCCCATCCCCATAGCTCTTAGTGTCCTTGCCCAGCCACCGCTCCACTTCAGCTTTCTCAGCCAAGGGGTATTTGTTTTAGAGGTCTTGGCCATATAAAGGTTTTAATATGTGGCTTGGAGTGGAGAGGATTCATAGGTCCTGATAAATCTGCCCCAGCATATACCCTCAGACATCCCTCGCCCCAACGGCTTAAGGTCCCTCTGCACCCCCTTGGCTCTCTCAAACACCTTGGAGTTATTCCTGTCACACACAAATATGTGCTCCCAAACCAGTGTATGAAAAAGAAATATAATTTCACATTGCCAACCACAGTGCTTGCAAAGTGACCTGACTCGTGAATTCTAAAGAGGCTGTAGAGATATCTCTGTCCTACTCCCTGCTTCCCTTCCTGGATTTATGCATTATGCTGTCTCTCTATTTAAAGCTGCAGAAAGGTCTCTGTGAACCCCAGAAAGTGGCTTGTGCTGCATTAGTTTTCCGTAGCAGGGCCACAAGATCTCAGGATCCGTCAAATACTTTTAAGAGATTTATGGGAGGTAGCTAAGAAAAGCGGACTTAAGGGGGCTTAAATTTACTTTGCATAAATCCATGTATCTGTTGAAAAGTTATTAAGACTTCCACAAACCAAAGCAAAGCTGATGTTCTCTAGAGTGCTAGCTATGGATATTGCTTGCAATTTGGGAGTAGAAGGATGTTCAGGAGATGACTGAGGTCTCAGGATGCATGAGTTCAATTCTAACCTCATCTGCAAGTGAGGTAACCTAGTGCCTCAGTTTACCAGTCAAAAAATTAAAATTGGACATCTCTTCCCCCAAATGATGTTGGGAAGGTAATTTCACCAATGTTATGAAATGCTTATTTATTAGTTTAAGGAAAATTCTAGAATATAAACATATCCCCAAGCTATGGTCAAAACGAAACAAAAAAAAATATTGTTAGGAAAACATTACCCTACTTGGAAATGATCGGTGATTTCATTTGTTACACGTGACCCATTTATTCAAGACAGAAGAATCCTCTATTGAAACAGAAATGTATCAGGTGAAATTTTAATCAAGCTGTCAGGCTTCATTCTAATTCTCAGGCAGTCTACATGGAGGAGAGAAAGGGAGAGGAAACATTAAAACTGATTCTCATAAAGAGATGGAGAGACAGAGAGCAACAAGCTGTGCTGATATATTAATTATCTATTTATAATATGTAATCTTTTCAACTTCTGTCATGTTAAAATCAACAAAGAATTTAGCTGAAGACAGCCATAAAATGAACTGATTACAGCTCGCGTACAACAGCGATGAAAGAGCAAATACACACAGCTATGCAAATGTGAAATATAACATGACAGAAAGCACAGCCACGGTGATAACAGCAGGTAATTGCTGGGCTCTGTAGCTCTCCCGCCAACCCGACTCTGTGATATTCCCTTTGTTCTGTAACTGGCACATTTTTGGCACACGGGAGGGAGGGGGAGGAAGCAACTGGGGCTGAACTCCTCGTGGGAGCTGCTGCAAAAGCGCAGAGTGCCAGAGCAATGGGAGGGCAGGGTCACGCAGAGCTGAGCCTTCAAGGTACCACCATGTCCAGCAACTGGGAGGAATCATGTCCAATAACCATACGCAGCCAAAGGTTAAAGGCTGACATTTACCCTTTTAATTCTACCGCAAACTCTCCATGAAGGCAACACGTTGAAGGCCTGATTCAGCCCACTGGAGCTAATGGCAAGATCCCTTACCCCCATGAAACGGCTCAGGGTCAGGACCAAGTCTGAAAGCTCACTGGGTAGCAAATAAGGCAGAACAACTAACGCATATATTTGCATGTATAGCAACTTAATGGAACTAGAAAGAAGTTTGAGCTGTGAAGTGAAAAGTCAGATTTTGTGGAGTCAGCATGTTGTACCTGGGAGCTGTACCGTTAATCACAGTCATATCATGACGAGCACAGCTTGAAGCACAACTCTAGCTGCCTTTCTCCTCTTCTGCTGATACCTGCCAGAATTAAAAGTAGCCATTGCACCAGGGTAAGATACTTAACAGTTTTCTAGTTCTGTTGCCTACCATTTGGGGTTGCGTTTTTGTAATCATTTAGGTGGTTTTGTGCAGGCTTGTGTTTGGGGATCCAGACAGACATAAGCCTAGACAGCATCAGATATACCCTACCCAGAGGAAGGCTATACTAGAGTGAACTCAGAACCAACCTGGTGCAAGCAACAGATTTTCTGTACTGGAGCTGGGTGAGGCAGGCTGGGAGGACTGGGCTCATCTACTTCAACATCCACCTGTGCAAAACTCCACATGAGCCCTACTCCCATTTTCAGAATTAACTTTGGCAGTTGCACGTCAGCAGTTTCATGAAAGTCCATAGTAGACCTAGGGCACTGGTGCAAGTCACTTTGGAAAACAAAGTGCCTGAATCCACAAGAGAAACTTCAAAAGTATTACCCCTCTCTCTGTTTTGTGCTTTTTCTCAAGCACTGCACCTACCTCTGTAACAGCGCTTTGCTACATCTGTAGCTAGCGGTGTCCCACAGGGGTCGGTACTGGGGCCAGTCTTGTTCAATTTATTCATCAGTGACCTGGATGAAGGGACAGAGTGCACCCTCAGCAAGTTTGCTGATGACACAAAACTGGGAGGACTGGCTGATACACCAGAAGGCTGTCCTGCCATTCAGCGAGACCTGGACAGGCTGGAGCGTTGGGTGGAGAGGAACCTCATGAGGTTCAAGGGCAAGTGCAGGGTCGTGCACCTGGGGAGGAACAACCCCATGCACCAGTACAGGTTAGGGGTTGACCTCCTGGAAAGCAGCTCTGCGGAGAAGGACCTGGGAGTCCTGGTGGATGCAAATTCACCATGAGCCAGCAATGTGCCCTTGCAGCCAGGAAGGCCAACGGCATCCTGGGGTGCATTCAGAAGAGTGTGGCCAGCAGGTCGAGGGAGGTTCTCCTCCCCCTCTACTCTGCCCTAGTGAGGCCCCATCTGGAGTCCTGCATCCAGTTCTGAGCTCCCCAGTTCAAGAAAGACGAGGAACTACTGGAGAGAGTCCAGCGGAGGGTACAAAGATGATTAAGGGACTGGAGCATCTCTCCTCTGGGGAAAGGCTGAGGGAGCTGGGGCTGTTCAGCCTGAGGAAGAGAAGACTGAGAGGGGACCTCATCAACGCTTTATAAATATGTCAAGGGCAGGTGTCAAGAGGATGGGGCCAGACTCTTTTCAGTGGTGCCCAGCAGCAGGACAAGGGGCAACGGGCACAAACTGGAACATGGAGGTTTAGATTGGACATTCGTAAAAATTTCTTTACCGAAAGGGTTGTCAGGCATTGGAACAGGCTGCCCAGGGAGGTGGTGGAGTCACCATCTCTGGGGGTATTCAAAAGGCGTTTAGATGAGGCCCTAAGGGATATGATTTAGTGGGGGACTTGGTAGTGATAGGTTAATGGTTGGACCCGATGATCTCGGAGGTCTCTTCCAACCAGAACAATTCTATGATTCTATGATTCTATGGGAAGTTCCATCTGAACACGGGGAAAAACTTCTTCACCGTGAGGGTGACAGAGCCCTGGCACAGGCTGCCCAGGGAGGGTGTGGAGTCTCCTTCTCTGGAGATATTCAAAACCCACCTGGACGCAGCCCTGTGCAGCCTGCTCTAGGTGACCTTGCTCTGGCAGGGGGGTTGGACTTGATGATCTCCAGAGGTCCCTTCCAACCCCCACCATGCTGTGATTCTGTGTGATTATTACATTCAACAGGAGCCTTCCTGTGCAAGACTGGGGTCTTGTCAGCAATGTATTGCCTTCCTTCACCATCCCCTCGTACCTGCTTCATACCATAGCTTCTGGTCCCAGATTCACACTCCCCATTTGTCATGCAGTTCCCTTCCCAAGAGATAGTCCTTCAGAGTGACTTTGGTGCAGGCACGAGTGACTACCAAACACAAAAATATGGGCTGGAGCCCAGAGCAAAGCCCAGAATAGTCCACCTCTGTCATTTCTAAAGGGAAAACATTTGAAGTTCTGCTGTACAAACAGTATGTGGAGTTGCAACACATCCCTGTTTGCACCAGACCTAACTTCTGTCTTTGATTAGTCATGAGATCCCCTCACCCTTCTGTGTTCAGTATTAAGCAAATATACAACATGGGAATTGGCGGGGATATAATGAAACACTGGTTTGATACCACAACACAGTCGATCCCTAACTTAGCCCTGTTTAATTAAAATTTGTTACTGCGACAGTAACCTCATTGTGTAGAGCTAGACCCAGCATAAATTATCAGTGATTTGCCACTTTGATAAATAAGCATTAGATGTGTGTCAGGGCCTCTTGCTATCAAGCATGAAGTAACTCCCGCAATAAAAAAGTAAAAATATTTTAATTATAAAATTCATTACAATCTATCTAAAATAAAATACTTTGTGTTTCTAATGTTAAAATGATAAGAGTACTCAATGAACCAATACTAAACAACCGGAATGCAATCTTTGAAAGAGCTGACACTTAAAAAACAGCAGTTTAATTTACAAAACAAATACTGCACTTAATAGAAAGAGGATGAGGTTGCAAACCATAGGCTCTTGACTGTGTTTCTAACTCCTCAAAGTTCACTGTTCTTCAGTGTTTGAGTCCTGATTTATTTATCGTGAGACGTCTATTATACAATGTAGGCATAAGACTGTTCCGTACTTTGTTCAGTATTCACATTTTGGTGTATATATTTAAGATCCCAGGTTTAGCTCAGGGACTGCTTATCTTTTGCCTCTTGCATTTCCCAATGGCTCCAGCGTAGCCAGGCACTCCTGCATGTGCCAAGCTTTTAGAACATCAGCTAACCCACTGCAGTCAACGGGGTTAGCCTCATGCTCAAACCTGAGGTTCACCCAAAGCAATTAGTCACAGATTTACCTCTATGTAGTCAAAGGAAGATGATTAACTTCGGTAGAACTCAGTCCTGCTTCAGCACAAAGTTGAGCATGTACCCGGGTCTTTGGCAGATGAGAAACTTTAGAGGTTTGTTCAGAATGGCGAGGTTGTTCATTTGGGGGATGAATGGTACTCTTGCAGATTTGGGGAACAAAATTTCCAGAATGAAAGGGTAAATTATTAATTTTTTTTATATTCACAAATCTCTGGAATTTTTTTGAAAAGTAACCGAGACAAAAAGTTCTGTAGGACAAGGGTAGAGGCTCTGTTTCTTTGGGACCATCCTGAATAAAAGCAGGAGTTGTGTGTTTCTGCTGCTGTACCTTCCACCCCATCTACCAAAGTCCATGTTATGTCTGTGCCTGATCTTTCATTTGATCAGACACTGTCACCCTGACATCAAGCATCTCCAAAAAGGCCAAACCCAGACTGTCTTTGATTTCAGTGGGAGATATATTCTTAAGATTACATCACAAGGGAAGAAAACAGCCTTTGGCAGAGAAATCAGATCTGTAACTTAAACAGTTGGTATTTCCCAGAAACATAAGACACAGAATTTCAAGTCTGTTAGAGAAGGGATTTGAGCCGAGGTCTTGCATATCCCAGGTAGATGCAGTAACCTCTGCACTGCAGACAAGTGATGGATAATGCAGGGGCTGGTTTTAGGTGATCCTTCTTCATGCCAGACTGCAATTCTGGATCTTAAAAATCTTCTTTGTGTACATTTTACTTAAGCTGATCTATTTTTGAGAAATTTTTTGATGAATAAACACTCTGCCAAAAAAAAAAAAAAAAAAAGTTTGCAGCAAATTTTAGTGAGACTAAGAGTTCTGTATCTTAAGAATTCATATAGTTATCTTTTGCAAATGTTGAAAGCACCTCAATGTATTGTCTGGAGTTGGTAATATGTAAATACATATGTAGCACCCTGTTTGTTTCTTTGGTTTCTTTTTTCTAAATAAATTCCAACACCCATATTCCTCACAGTGGAAAGGCAGCCCAAGGAATTCTATGTTCTGTTGCCATAACCAGAAAGAAGAAAACAATTCCTAGTTTCCTCTACTTCAGGGAAAAAAAAAATCTTTTCCCTGAAAAGGTTATTTCTTTTCCACCCAAAAACTATGTTTTCCCAGCATTTCTACTCTAGACAGATTGAAACAGGCCTCTTGTTGCTGACAGAGGCATCTGCTAAAGGATTACACTTGGGGTCCAGAACTCAGCTGTTCTGAAATGGAAGATTATTACATCAACCCAGAGGACAACCTGTAATTGCCTTGCTTTATTTCAGCTGGAAATTTTTATGTCACAATGCTGTCTTCCTATTAGTCTACTACAAATAACCCTTCGTTACACGAACATCAAATTAAGCTAATGTGAAAGAAACTAATCAATAGCTTTCTGCTTAGCTCGCTTTGGTTCAAACTCTATTCTCCTAAACCTTTTCAGACATCACAAGTCACTCTAACCAGTACCTGTTGAGAGCAGCCTTTTACCAAACTTGGCTGCTCCAACCATTTAATTTTAAAGCAGGCACCTGCAAGCTAGCTCCCACCATGCAGAGAGGGACCAGTCTGCCACGAAAGTCAATCTTGCATTAACAGATGTCCACTGACGGTGCTACCCAGAGAAGGGAGACCGGAATAGTGCACATCACCGCAGACTATCGGTGTGGCAGTACAGGGCTCTAAATGTCTGGGGCCAGGGCTGCTAAAGGACTCTTTATGTTCAGCCTGCTTCCAAATTCATGTATCCTCCTGCATGCTTCACATGCTGTTGTTTAGCTTCCTTCCTTAAGGGAGGATTTTTTCCAGTGCATAGTTTACAGATGCTTTTCCCTTTCCAAACTCCTTCCATGTGTAGGTTTTGGGTTTTTTTCAATATTGACATTTCCATGCTTTCAGGGCTGGTGATACAAGATTTGCAACGTGGGATCAGATGAATTGCCAGTCTTATCAGCACCCTGTCTCCTGAAGAAATGAGGTGCATTGGGCAGAAACTCAATAATCTTCTCAGAGAAGAAGGGCTGGGTGGTTTGTTCTTTGGGGTGGAAAGGAGGGGAGCAGTAAATCCTAATCTCCTCTTGATAATGATTGACAAACTTGATTCACATGGGTTACGTTGATTTTTATCTAATATAACTTTTTGTTTTTATGCAAACATATCTCTGTTCTGATTTTTTTTTTTTTTTTTTAATTTGACTTTTAACAAAATGGAACACAGAGAAAGGACATAAACAGACGTGTCCTTGCAGATCTGAAAGCTATTTAAACTAATCTGGCTGACTTCACACTGTTAACAAGGCTCAGCTGTGAAGACAATAGCAAGTAAACAGAAAGCAGCAACATCTCGGATCACTAGCCAGTGTGAAAGTGTTTGCACCATGGTGAACCAAGCATCTGCTACATGAACTCTTTACGTTCATCCTCTTCTTCATCCTGATGTAAGTATTCTAATCCCAAAGGCTTTTCCCAGCCTTTAGTGCTCCTCAGTTTTCAGATTTGTTTAAAAGCTACTTCTATAAATAGACTTTCTGCTTCTCACTTTGTTATAAAAAATGAAAATAAGTATAGACCTTTGAGGAATAAGTAAACTGTTATTATATATAAGTGGAAAACAAGTAGGTTGTTGTAATAACTGCTTATAGACAGCAGATTGCCTAGGTATGCAATGAGAAATGATATGAAAGATAACAAGACTGATTGCAAGTGACTTCAAAGACGACATCTGAAGAAGACAGACAGTTCATCAACCTACATGATAACCAAATCATGCCTTCATTCCTTCATTTTCAAGTGCCTATCAGCCTATTAAATCAACCGTGGTGAGCATAGAGATTGCAAAGTTACCGTGAAACTTCACAATATTTTTGACCATTTTTCCTAAATTAGGGAATTCACATTTTACAGGATTCTAGTATATATGACTTCCACTTCTTCTGTTAAAAGACTTAGGGTCATAGGTTGAAATCTAGAAAAGTACCTGAAACAGTGCCTAGGAAAAGTAGACACATCTAGAAAAACAGAAACATATAGAAAAGTACCTGAAACATAGAATTCGGGTTCTGACACCAAACTCAGATTCTAGGGAAAAAAACCTGCTCTAAATAGTCAGAAAACCCACAGGGTTACCTGAATAGTCCAGTCTTCAGAAAGAGGACAGGGCACACCTTCTGCCTCATTTACCTTCCTATAAGTGTGTTGAGAGAGAGTATATAATTCCTTTTGTATACTCGGCTAATGGCTAAAGCACTCATCCAGGAAATGGGAGATGAGCATTTTAAACCCTCCCATCTCATCTTCTTCCCAGAAAGATGCCTCTAGCACCAGACTAGTTGTGGGCAAGGGTATGACTTCTCCAATTCAAGCAGAGCAACAGGGGAAGCGTCAAGTCGGTAAGCTGTGGAAAAAGAAAAAAGGCAGGCAAGAAATATCCTTATTTTGTACTTCAGTGTTTAGGAACAGAGGAAAAAAAATGCGTTTCTGGTTCACGTTTCAGTTTCCCTTTCCCAGCTGAGCATCTTAACCATGAGCAGATTCCCTCTTCTTTGTTCTCAAAGCCAGGAAAGGCTTTCCAAGATAAAAGCAAGCAATCGATGGGGTTGGCCCCATGCTCCAAGTCACAAGAACACAGGAGGATGATCTGGAGCGGACTGAAGTCAGCCCATACCCTGTGGGGTCTGCTCAGGTAGGTCTCCCTGAGCTCCCCAGCCTCGCCGAGTGCCAGTCCTGAGTGACTGTCACACACCGCCCTGGCTTCAGCTGCGAGAGACTGAGATAACCCAGATCTGAATGTACCCTGCAGGCACCGTTCCTCTTCATTTTGTTATTCCTTATACTTTTAAGTGTATATCATTAAGCAGTGAGTCTCCAGAGAGCTGTAGTTAGTCTTTTTTTTTTTTTCTTTAAATCAAATTATCTCCTACCTGCTGTATCATGAAATTACGCAGCACCACAAAATAGAGAGCTAGTTTGTTGGATACACGTTTTTAAGAAAGAAAAATTATTAAGAAAGAAGTAGAGCTGTAATCATTTCCAGTCCACCTAACTAATGACGGTGGTGTCCTTTCCCAAGGGCCCTCGTCACCTGTTCTAATTCGCTGACTCTGACACTTTGCGTGCAACCACGAACAACTGAAATCAATGGGAAATGGAAATGTCCTGACAAGGCCAAATTGAGCCCACCTAGGCTGTCAATGATTTCTTCACCCTTATTAATGCTGTGTGAATCTTCCTCAGTGTACAATGGTAAATCAAACAAAAGCAGGGCAATACGGAGCGATCCAATGCCTTGCTCTGATGTGCCTAATCTCTGGGGCAGAGCCCTGGAGTCAGACACCCTGCAATACATCAGGGGAGCTAAGGAGCCGAGAGTGGGATCCAAACCAACCAACACATTCACTGCAGAGCTGTCTTGCCAGTCAACAGGTGAACACTGAAGACAAGGGTGTACCTTATCTCCTACTTCAAAATAACCAGCTAACCTCCCTCTTTGCACCCTACTCCAAATGTTCATTTAAAGCTACTTAAACTTTTCATTGTAGTCCTTTGATGTGCTGACACACATGGAGGGTTTTTATGAGGATCCACAACAGAAACAGGTATCCATCACTTTTTATTTCATCCAGGTACAGCTCAAGCCCTGTAATATATAGTCATTTAAGAAGGTAGACCTTGGGTCTTCTCTTTCCTGTGCCACATGGCATCTCCATACTCATATTTTGGAAAATTTAAAACTTACTAATTTGCGTTTCAGATTTTTCCTAATTAAAAATTAATATGTTTTAAAAATCAGCTCTTTTACACTTCTCTAATTAAATTTCCACAGGATATTTTTTGGTGGGAGAATTCAATTAGGTTTTAATTTTAGTAATCAAAAAAGCACTGGTGCTTTGAGTATTTGATTTTTAATTTAAAAATTTGACATGGCATTCCAATTAAAATGTTCAACAGTTGCATTGTAGCATAAAAAGTCTATTACATCTGGTAATCAGGAGAATCCAATGACCATAAAAAATGCAAACAGTATTTCAAGAACCCTCAGGTAATAACCATATTTAGCAAACACTAAACACTTCAATTACAGCTGCCTATAGCAGCTCTGATCACTCAGAACCCATGGAAGCAAGTGGAAGCAACTCTTTATCTATCTCACCTTTAGATAAGGTTGTGCCTTGAAAATTCCATCTAAACTCGGGTTCCAGAAATATAACCAAGTCTGCCAGAGGCAATACTGAAAAGGAAGTGTTGACTCTGCTTCCCCATTCGTGTAAGCTCCTTTCTCTTGCCTTTTAAGCTAACTCACATAGTATCTTCTTTATAAACGATAGAGGCTGCAGCTTGAAAATCTGATGTGTTACTGTGTTCTCTTTCTTATCTTCTTTTGCTGCTTGCCTACAGATTTGAGTCAGCAAAGAAGTAAATACCTCAGAAAGGTCCTGAGCACGCCTCCTGGGAGAAGAAGATATACTGCTTCCATTCTGTAGAATTGAGCATCTGACCCCCTTCCCTCCCCCCCAAAAAAAAAAAACCTTCCCATTCTAATAAGAAGGCACTTTTTGAGAATTAAAACCCCTACATGTAAAAATTTTAATGCCACTTATGATCCTGCATCAAGAGGTATGCAACCTTTCACACAATTGAAAAGCAGGAGCTTGGATGTGCCAAATCCACAGAAAGATGAAGAAAAATGGATCATGTATAGTCAAAGCAAATTAGGAATACAAAATATTGTTTCAGTTTTCAGCAGGTAGATCATATAGATAAAACATAGTCCAGTACCTTACCAGTGTCCAGCACAAGCTGGGCTTGTGGTAATTGTATACAAAGCAACCTAAAGACTATTTTGGTCCCTAAGGGCTTAGTCATTGTCATAATGGATCACAATTGGCTCCATCTAGTCTACTGACCTGCCTCCGACAATGACAGATGTCACTGAAAGATCCAATATGGTCATTGCTCCCAACAAATTGTACGACATTTCAGAAGAATTGTATATGTCTGTCTCAGCTTTCATACATCCTCTATTGCCAAGTAACATAATATTCCTGTGTTAAATTTTCCCATTTTCCTTTAAATGCCAATTTCAGCGTGTACTGCTCGTCAATCACGTGATTAGTGCACGTTCTGCTGGGAGCTCCTTTGCTACACGTGCCGTCGCGTGGTGCCGACAGCAAGGCACGAGCTCAGGTGCACCTGCATACTTAAACGTGTGCTACATTGCACTGGGGAAAACACATAGGTGAAAAATACGTCAGGATGGTCCATTTTTTGTGTAAAGAATGGTATCACACGCCGAGAGAGAAACTGTGCTTCAAACTATGACGACAGGCGAATTCAGAATCCAGCCTTGTACCAGAGCAGGATGATGTTTGAGTGATGCCTGCTGTGGGTCTGTGGCGTGCCGGAGGAGCAGCTCCGTTTCTCTGTGTTCACGCAGTCTCTGTAGAAGACAGAGAAAAAGAGCAGCTGGCATTTTAAGGAATGAATACGAAAAGGGATAAACTTAAAAGTCTAACTCGAAATTTAATAACAAACAAGAAAAAAGCCACCAAGAAGATTAAACAAAAGTTGAAAACAGGCTTAAAAATGAAGGAGCAAGCAAAGGAATCATTTACAAACCAAATTAAGAGAGGAATAGATAAGATAAAATCTGAATATTAATAAGCAATCAGAAGAAGGGAGAAAAAGAAGCTAAAATAGGTATATTTTACCATAGGCAAAATAATGCACAAAGTTTCAATCTCCCCAGTTAAATTACAGAATAAAAAGGAACCTTAATAAAATATCAGCGTGCAAATCTCTTTCCAAACCACCCACATGCTGACTGCTGCTGGAGACAAATAGGCACAATAACAGGTAGAAGGCAAAATGCCACTGCCACAGATGCAGTCAGGTTGATTTTTCTTCTGCGGACAGTAAAGAAGGTATTTTAATAAGCGCAAAACAGCAAACTTAGAGCAGCTGAACTGACCAGCTGAGCAATTTTAAAGAATGAGAATACACTGTGCACCAGCCCAACCCTGTCTGAGGGTGTAGGAAAGCTGCTAGATAGCCCTGCTGAGGTGGTTTGGTATGTCCAGCCAGG
Organism: Phoenicopterus ruber ruber; assembly: GCA_009819775.1. Lineage (NCBI taxonomy): Eukaryota > Metazoa > Chordata > Aves > Phoenicopteriformes > Phoenicopteridae > Phoenicopterus > Phoenicopterus ruber. The sequence continues at coordinate 11,375,343 of CM020219.1, forward strand.
AGGCTCTGAGCTTGCTGATGACACTGAAAGGTGGTGGTTGTGTTCAGGGTCCAGCCTAAAAAGCCACGCTTCCCTGCATAAACGTGGCAGGGAGTCTCTAAGAGAGAATGTGACTTTGGGAGAAAAAAAGAATAATTTTCGCCACTTTCATTATTTTGTTTGGGTTGGGTTACATTATTTAAGGGTGTCCTGGGGGCGGCAGGGCTCCTGAGAGTTGCTCCTATTTGAAACAATGGTCTCTCTCATTTGTTGTGGGGCTGGAGCAAACCTTCGGCTTCACATCTAAACGGCTCATGAGGCATTCTGCAGTTCTGCTTGTTATATCCTCAGGGCACCACATACACTAATAAGGCAGAGCAAGAGAAGAACCTATGTGGAAAGCCTTTGATGTCCTGTGCTGAGACTCCATGTACAATCTGATATGTTAATCGTGGCATTAGTCATTACAAAGAGAGGAAAAAAAAATCATATCTACTATAACGAACATTTAAGTTTCCTGGAAGTGATTGCAGAATCCGGGCTCTTTTCCTGGCTCACTCAGTCCTATCGGTGCCACGCTGCTGTAATTTGTCTCACTGGGCAGCCTACTTATTCCCCGCTGTGGGAAAGCAGGTCTCTCCTTCCTCTGCTGGCAGAACGGCACTCTGCAAATAGAGAGTGCTGTCAGAGACTGCTGGCATCTTCTATTCAAAGATCCTTCTGGTGCAAAAAACAGGCTTTCTCATTGCCAGCATATCCTTGTCTATTGCCCTGCAACCCAGCAGACACCAGCGCAAAGTTTGAAGTTCAGTCTTCGTCTCCTGAGCACGAGTTCTGCAGCCTGAAATGAATGAGAGATGACACTGGCTCTGGTTTTTTTTTTCTTGTTGCTTTCCAAAGATAATTCTCATGAAAGGTCACAGGTGAACATCTAGGAAAAAATACTGGCTAGATCTGCAGTGGAATTTCCCCAGCTTCTGGGAGCCAAGGTCTGGCCTTGGTGAGCTCTGGTGTCCCCCCAGTTCTGCACAGCCGTGAGTCTTACCAGTGGTGCAAGGGTATCCCTGTACTCCCAGCAAGAGATGTAGTCATTTTTTCTCTGGGATCCTTTTAGCTAGCATCAGAGGCAGGATAACAAGAACTCATGCAGACGTTGAGCAGGACCTGGAAGTTCACACACTCAGATGAATTCCTGCTAAATATTGAGGAGCATCCTATATTAATTTCTTTTAGACTGAGCAATACAAGAGAAGTAATACAGAAAATAATCCTGCAGAGGCTAAGGGAGCAATTACCATGTATTGTGTAGTGAAAAAGAAATTCTTTCATTCTTTTTATCATCCTGAAATTATCTTGTGAGGACTCCAGCTCCAATGAGAGACTGCCTTCTCGCTCAAGGGAATTTCAAATTAGCAGCCAGTTAAACTCTAAGAGCCGTTTCTCCTGGGAATAAACATTTGTTTTGTTTATCTCCAGCCAACAGCTAATAGCACAATAATGATCCAATCCCCAGATCCCTTTGGCTGGAAACTGATACCTTAATCTCTGCAGTGCAAGTCTTATCAGTCTTTGCTCCTGTGCAGTTTGAACATTTCCTTTACATCCTCGATGCCCCCTGCAATGAAAGACTGTCGCAGATTCTGGTTATCTTTACCATGAATTACCTTTCCCTGACCCCATTCACTCCTTTCTCACAAATATCTCCTTTGAACTATTGTCTTCTGGCCCCTGTATGACTGTTACTGAAGACCAGTGTTATTGTCTTAATTTTGCTTAACTTTGTCTGTTGCTCACTATCGCGGTGGAATGGCATTACGTTTGATCCAGTGATCAAGACAAACAAGTCCCGCTGTTACCCTGCCTTTACCCAATGGCAATCAACAGAGATGTGTAAAGCAAGCACAAAGTGGACATTTCTTTTGAAGTTCAAACTGCATTGAACTTCTCTGTGCTATCAATTAGATCCAGTAGCACCTCAATGAAAGAGAAAATTAATATTCCCAAGGGTGGTCTTGTGGCATCCCCAGGTGGTACTATTTCTTTAGATTAATAGTCCAGACATATTGGGTAGGGACCAGGTTCTAGTCACGTTTAGGGAACCTTTAGCAGAACTGAATCAAAAGTAAACTTTCTGTCAAGGTTTATTCATCGCATATATCAAAGCATAGAAATTGGTTTGTGAAACAGTGAAAGCTCAGGCAGAACACAAAGAAAGCCACTACTAAAAATGAATGCACCTATCAGAAAATATCCTCCATTCTTCCCTCTGCACGCATAGACCTAACCACTACCTTACCCTGCACATCTTGCACAGCTTTAACGCTACCCTTCTCTTGGAGACCACCCATCTCCTGTCTATCCTCCTGCACCCTCAGATGTTGCAGCTGTTTGATCTGGTAACTGGGTGCACAAGGGGGAAATAACAGGATAGCATAATAACATAAATTTGCCTTCTTCAGGATACCTCACCAGTTTAATTGTTTTACAGGCACCCCACTATTTTTACCCTCTAATTAGAGTTGGCTTGTCAGATAAGCAAAGGTTAAATGATTTTTAATTTACCTTCTCCAAGTTATTGCTTGATTTGAGCACAACGTATATTTCTGTATCCATGGTCATTCAGAGTACCTCTGTAGCTGTAGTGCATAACAAATACCACTGCTTGTAATGAATAACAAGGATATTCTTCTCTGTTTAAGCTTCAGTTGTTTCTTAGTAGTTTTAGATATTCCTGGTATCTGTATCTCAGTAATAAAATTACAGACAGACAGAAGACGTGGCCACATTTGCCCCACAGTGTGCCATCCTCCCATTTATCTCATATGCCTCCATCTAAAAACTAAAGTTCATTGGAGACTAATTTTGTCTAAATTAAAACAGAAAGAGAAGAGGCCTCTAATGGAAGCGCAAATCTTCGCAGAGACCACGAGTGAGTCACGCACCAGACAGTGACACTGTCCAGGAATGCAGATAACTGCATGATAAAAGGTTGCGGTGCATTCCTCCTTGTTTTGCCTCAAAAGGAAATGTACTCAGAAATGAGAGTCAAGAGCATAGAGACTGCCAACCTGATGCAAAACTTACGCCAGATTTCCTTATAATGCAAGACAAGCCTCAGCATACCTGACCAGGTAAATGCCATTTCTAATTGCATGTTTACCATTTTTATGGTAGTCAGAAGTTTGTTAAGGTTAGGACTTTTGGACCAAATATTTTCTCTGGTTGGAGGAGAAGGAAAGTGCAGGGGGAGAACATGACAAGCTTTTTTTTGTACCATGGAAAAGTAAATCTACCACCTTCTCTTTACTATAATTGGTTGCACATCAGTTCACCCGAGGAGAAGTGGCTCTGTGAGAGTGTATGGAGTTTACCAGTGCTGTTTGGCATTTTTAAATTATTTTCTTCTGCCTTGTGGACAAAAAAAAAATCATCAAAGTGTGCTGCTAGAAGCCAATTTGGCCCAAAATCTGGCTCCAAACAACCTTTTGAAAAATACGGGAAAAGCAGGAATAGTTTGGGGATTTTAACATTCCCCACTCTTCCTTTCTTCTCCTCCTTGTTTTTCCCTTCATCACTTACAGCCCGGTTATTGCTGATTCGAGCCCAAGAGCCTAGCAAAGCACCCTGACTAGAAACCAACGCTGAATAAAAGTGAACCTGACTGTTTATTTCTGCAGCCCAGCCTGAGAAAATTGCAAAGAATATAGAGCAACCCAGCTAATGGAAAATAAATGAGTCCTTTAAAGTCCTTTCTGTTTTAGTCACTACAAGTGTTACTTATCAGTGACATGGATGAGGGCTTTCTTTTTAATCGCACTACATCCTCGCAGAGATTTGGCAAACTTAGAGGTGATCCTGGGCTGGCTCCTTTGCCATGCTCCATAGCTCTGTGTCGTTCATACCTGGTGCAACTGGTGTAAACTGGTGTAAAATGCCACCGGTTTCAATTTCAAGTAGGGAGAAATCCAAACTCGCTCATGCGCTGGAGAAGAGGGTGTAATGAAGATCTGCCTTGCATTTGTATTTTAGCCAGCGCTCAAGATGCTTGGCCTCGGCGGGTTTGCTCAGGCCTGTAATGAGATTAAGCTCCTATTTACACTGCGCGCTGCAGTGAGCCCGTGGATACCTGAGCTGGCTCTAAACGAGCTGCCCAAGGAACCAGGATCGGACCGAGAGGAAGGGAAAGCAGCCTCCAATGGATGGCCACCGGCTCAGCCCAGCTGCTCCCGTGACTTCTGCACAGCTCTGCCCTGCGGTGTGGGTATGCACGGGGACCCCGCTCCCCGCAGAGAGCTGGCTTGTCATCCGCAGGGATCTGTCTGGGAGAGAACAGTTTAAATAGGGCTGGCCTTGAGTCAGACAGTGGGTCAGTGCAAAAGCCAAACAGCAGATTTCCTGCCTAGTGCCTTATCCACATGTCTTTCCTCCCGTGAACCCCGTACAGCTCCACTGGTGAAGACATTTTTGCTGAAACACTTTGCACCATCCAAATAAGCACAGCTTGACACGTGTTTGGTGGGGGTGTGGGCAGGGAGAGACTCGGAAGGGAAGCAGTGGGTGGTGGAGGAAATGGAAAAACAAGGCAACGCCGGGAGGATTTGAGGGCATAAACATGACACCAGACGCGGGGTCGGCTGGGCAGGGTGTGAGGTGTGGTGGATCCCTGAGGGGTCACAGGAGTCAGGCTGATTTGCCTGACATGCTTGCCCCGTGGCTCGGCGGCACTTGCTGGGACAATGAGGCTTTGATCAGGAGGATGCTGTGCTGGCAGAGGAACAAGGAGACATGGGTCGGATCCTGCACTGCTGCCCTTCCATGGAGTACTGTACTGCTCTGACAGTTGCATGTTATTCCTCACTTCTTGATGACTGAGAAATTAAAATGTGGTCTACCACATGCATTGCAAAATGCCCACACAGGAAAATGAAGAGTCACAGGGGAGCGGTAGCCCTCAGTTCCCCTTCAACCACCACTGGGCAAGACCTGGATGGAGCTTTATGTCAGTCAAAGCTGGTGTAGGAGTATGGAAGCAGAGGGATTAAAATTCCTCACTCCAGTTAAAGTATTGAATTCGAGCCTTGCCTCGAACTAGTGCAGAGTTTCTCAGTGAACCCAGCTATACACATGCCCCTGATCACGCAGCCAGGGGAAGCAGAGGTCTCTGAAAGTCCACTGTGACTTAATTATAGAAATTGATGTGCCTGAGCCATGATAGCTCAAGGGCTATCTTGCCTCAGTGCCTATGGGCTCCGTAAGAGCTCCACACAGCAGTACAGGGAGTCGGGAAGCAGCCAAGAGGCCAGTTTCTTTGCTGATAGACCTGAACAAGGTCCCAGCACGGAGCGAGGAGTTGAAGTGCAGGGGAACACCGTTGTTTTAAGGAGAGTGAATGAATTAAGAGCACTCTTTCCTAAAGCAGGGGGGATTTTCCCCTGAGCTCATTGGAGGTTGCATCTGCATTGCATGAAGGACAGCAGAAGGGTCTTGTGCTCTACAGGCCGGAGCTGCCCTGTTTCTGTGGTGTGTCTATCTGTAGAATAAAACCCGCCTGAGAGATGGTTTATCAGCAAGGTTTTTACATTCGTTGCTTGGGCATACAGGAAACCATGCCTCTGACTCCTTGAACAAGGGGGACACCAGGGTCAGATGGCAACTGGAGTGTCTGGACCACATTCCTCCCCTGTTTCTGAGACAGCGCAGCTGCTCTGACTGTTCTGCCTTGACATTGGCTGTATCTTGCAGTTCTCCCCCAGCTGCATGTTGCTATTCCTGGCAAATGTCATATTTTTTTCTGTCACAACTTAAAAGCAAAAGTTATCTGTCCATCACTCCACAAAATCAAAGTTAAGATGTAGGTTTCTGGAGCATCTTCCCCAAATGTGTAGTCCTCCCTCATTGACACGGCCCCCACTAACTCAGTCAAGCAATTTAGTTGTAAATTAAAGATTTCTGCAAGCTTCTAACACTGCACCTGCCGGATCAATGTCCTGTGGGAGAAGAATGTCAATAACTAGCATTAAGGTTAGATTTGTAAACAGGGTTTTAAAGCTTTTGCTGGAATTCCTCAATCTTTCCCCCATAACTTGCCCCCCAACCTCAGACTTTAATTCAAGCACTGAATATTTTCAGGGAAGACTGTTCCTCTCCGGAAATGTAGTCCTCCTGGCTTTTGCTCCCGTCTTCTTGTTTAACCATGACTTTCCCTATGTTTCATATGCCACAATATAATCCTTCCCCTCTAGGAGAAAGGTGGCAACAAAGTTGTACAGAAGCAGATGTCGTTTGAATGGAAACTCCAGCCTGAGGTGGCTATTTGATTTGGATATTTTCCTCTACTGTCCTGCTTTCCTGTTGGACAACATGGTTTGTAATATACTTGAGTCTTTTCTCTCAGGGAAGAAAAGTGATGCATTATGGGGTGCATACTCTAATTAAGAAACATAGCTCAGAGACACAAACGGATCACCAAATAACTGATAAATGTAATGGTATAAGACAGTAATAATTTCCGAGTAGCCAAATTATTTGGGGCTTTGAATACTTAGCTTTTCAAGAACACTTCAAAAATTTTCATGGCAAATAGAAAACTTTTCATATTATTACATGGAATTGTAAGCGTAATTTCTGTCAGAGAAGAGTTTTAGTCAAAGAAAAAGAAAAGAAAAGAAAAAATGCCGGCAATCTTAATAGTTTCCTTAGATGGCAAATCAAGAAATATCTAACTTCTGCACGGGTGAATTGGAACCATTTTGTGAAGAGGCTTTATTGAAATGATAATGTTAGCAATACAATGAAACTGTTGCCTACTTCAAAACAGAATCTGGCATGTGCAGTGGATAAAAGGGATTATGCACTATAGTTATAGATACAGCCTGTATCACAGATATTTGCCCATAGTAGACGAATGAATTGATACATTGAAATATAGTAATACAGGTCTGAAACGAAATCGGTTTGTCCCTCCTGATGGAGTAAGCAAAAAAGTGTACTTTCTTTATAGAAGGGAAAATGAACCAGAATTAGTCACATAGCATCTTCCATTTCTGCTCCGGGAATGGTGCCAGATCAGATTGGGGCCCTCTCATGTATTCGCTCGTTCCTTTACAACGCGGCGCTGGGAGCCTGCCCAGCAGCAGGGTGCTGGTAGTGCGTCAGACACACGCTGCATTGAGCAAAGGGCCATAGCTAGAGATTTTATAAGCAGAGAGTGAATTGGAGGCAGGGTGAAAGTAAATAGGTTTTGAGCACAGAATAGTAAATCTTTCTAAAAGTTAGTACAGGATTTTTTTAGCCAATTAAAAGTCAGACATAACCAAAATACCTTGTTTTTACAACAATGAAAATTTTGGATTAAAATAAGCATTCTAGCAATTTCTTTAATTCTTAGTGGAAATGATCTTTTTAGTGTCTCTTTGTGGCAACTATAGCTGGGCTGACAGACAGGAACTTCCGAGTGAAATTTATTAGGATCAGGCTGTAAACAGCGGTGAGACAGACTAATCTGTTTTCATTTCCCAAACAGAGAAACACCAAACTGTGGTCATCTGGCAAAGTGAATGGAAAGTAATGGAAATGGAAAGCACATCTGAGTTGTAATTGAATAACTCATTATCTATATCACTGGAAAATAAACTCAGTGTTTGGGGGCTGTTTTGGTTTTTTAATAAATGCTTAGAACTGACAACGTCCCCTGAAAGATCGAAACTACCATGGTGTTCAACCCCAGGTGCAGTTCAGCAGCGGGGACTCTGCAAAATACAGATGTGTTTCACTGAGGCAAAGTCAATGTGACTTAAGTGCTTTGCTGAACTGGAGCCATAACTGGACCTGAGTCGGAGACTCAGCAACCTCACCTCCTCGAGCACTTCCACACCTCATAGAAATCCCCTCTTCCAGCTGTAACATTACCTGTCCTGGCAGAGAGGTGTGCGAGTCCTGCAGGGACCTCGAATAAAGGTGTTTCCCCAGAGGATCTCTTTCCTCCTTTGTGCTGATTGTGCCTGAAGCTGCTGTTACACTGCTTGTGTGCTCTTGCTTCTTTGTGATCTTTATAACTTGTGAATAAATGATTTGTTTTATGGAGCTGTAGCATATGGCAGCAAAGAATCACTCTGGTATGAGGAACTCCCAGGTGACAAAAAGAAAATGAATAACTAATTCGTTCAACTTCTTCATTGCTATGAACGTGTGAGCACTCTCTGGTACCCAGTCCTAGGTCTTACATGAGTGTGCATTTTACTCCAAAGGCAAGAGTGGGGGAAAACGCTGTCATACCTGGCGTAAAATATGAGGCAAAGGACTAGTTGAGAGTGATCGTTTGAGAGGTCATTTCTATTGTTCTTCCTCGTAGCAAGAAGGACTGCATTATTTCAATTATAAAAATGGAAATGGAATAAATCATGTAAGCAACTGAATATCCAACTCTGGACTATTTTATCCTATTATGTCATGAATAGAAGACACCAACTACAAAGTTCACATCCAGTTGTGGACAGTAGTTTGTAAGATGATTTTAGTTTAGCTCGCTGTAGAAGGATGGTCAAACTTGGACACAAATCCTAATCGCGCAAGTTGAAATCCCCCTTTAATTAGATTTGGACTAATCTTTTATTAGATCTGAACAAGTAAAGGTTTTTGTCTCTCCAATATATTCACCAAGGATCCGTTTGGCATAGAAACCAATCTTACATTTAACGGTTAAGTAATGGAACAGAATTCATTAGCTGCATCCTATCAGTGTTTTGGTGTCAGGTTGCTCCTAAGCTGCTGATGCAGGTGCTGGGTGGATAACAGTCATAAAAGACAGTGAAAAATGTTCCTGAGGATATATTACTTGTAATTGGCTATTTTTAAAAAAGTTATTGACGTGCATGAGCATTTAGTATTTATTTAGCACCAAAAATACGGCACGTTAGTATGAAAGTGTTCCCTGACCCTAAATGATTAGTCTAACCGAGAGACACAGGGGAGACATCGTACGCTGGAAAATCCAGAAGAAGCCTTGTATTAATAGGTTTGATTTTTGATTTAAACTCCCTTCTTGTGAGTCTTGTAGTGCTGCACTAAGAGCGTCATGAAGGACAGGTCATGGTAACTGTCTTTATAATGCCAAATGCCTCATAAATTGCTGTCATATGATGGAAAAATTCTGCATGGGGGGTTGTTTCCCTTCAGCATTAATACCTTAATACATGGGACATGAGTATGAAAACAGGATCTTCTACTTAAGAGCTGCTCATTCCCTCAGCTGAATCTCTGATCACTGAAGTATGAATTGATAATGCTTTCCCCAGCAATCAACTTTGATGTCACAGGAAGGGGATTATGACCTCAAGTGAGAATCAGTAGGAAGAAAAGAAAAAATCTTAAATCAAAAAACTGCTTCTTTATACAAATAGCATCCAGTAGTAAAAGTGAGGAGAAAATATGTTCCAGTTGGTAATCTGCACCTTTGATCTTACTCTGTTCCCATGGTCTCTTAATATTTGTTATGTCTTTTCCTCATTAACAGAATGGAAGTAATTGCCCTCATTGAAATGGGATCATAAAAACAGGGATCTTGAGAATTCACATTCATAAATCTAAGTATAAATCTAAGTATTGGTATGCAAATATTTAAAAGCAAATATTTACTTAATCGGCACTGTAAAGTCTCCTCATATAAATATCAGTCATCTGTAATGTTTGCTCAACAGATGTACTGCAGAATCCACACCTAACAGTCCCTCACAGGAGGTAAGTTTATTAAATGGGCAAAGTGTGGTATTCACCTTAACCCACCCCTTGAATGCCAGGCTGCAAGGATGTAAGATGACCTCTTAGACAAGGCCCAAACCTAGCATGGGATATCTGGGCTTCAGCCCCTGCTCGGCCTCTGTTTTCCTTTAAATTTGTCTGAATTCCAGCTCAGTCTCACTTCCCGGTCTGTAGAAAGGTCGTTTTTCCCATTTCCAAATTCCATAATGATTTTTACTCCCTGGCCACCTGTGTGAGGTGGAAAAGTCCCTGACCCTTTGGTACAGTCAGCCATAGAGCTGCATGCTGGAGAAGCTGAGCTGAATCCAAGGGGAGGTGATTCCTCCTCTGATGTGCCTTTTCTTGGAAGAATAAGGTTTAGGACTTCTGCTGAGAAGGGTGGGAGCATGAAAAAGGGGAAAACGCTTGCTTTGCCAATAGCCGTGAGAGTCCATTCTGGTTCAGGAGGAGAAGACTCATTGCTTAGAGGACAGTATGAACAGAGAACTACAGAACAAGCTTCCAGCTTGGAAAGATTTTACCCGGTGAGGGCTTCAGTTCCTCAGGAAAAGTTTCTACAGAATATGAAGAAGCACCTTGAGAGCTGCCTCATTTTTGTATACCAGCCTAGCTCTGATGTTCACCAGATCTTAGAAGCTTGGTGTTGACCAGGAATTTCTTCAGCTCTCAGCTCGACGTATGAGCTGAGATTTCTTTCAGACTTTCTAAGCCTAACTTCCATTCTAACACTAAGCTGAAGCTTAGTCTGAAATAGGATGCAAAAATAACAGAGTTTGGTTAAGAAATTTTCCTAGAACATTTCACAGAATTCAGTTTTATATAGAGAGGGTCATTTTTCGTGAAGCTCCTCTTGGTGCTTTGTAATTTAAGTTGACATACTCCTCAGGGCCTCTTAGCAGTAAAAATCAATTAACTGACAGAATTGCAATGGTAGAAGTATTGTAACCATAATGGTCCAAGCATATACTATTCTCATCCTATGTTTCGTTCTCTTCAGGCATAAAATAAGGCTGAAGTGCTGGAAAGAGCAGTTGTGGGTTTTTTCCAGCAAGCTAATAGCTGTGCTTCCGAACCTTGCCCCGGCTGTTTGACAGTCTCACCGCAGTGTGCAGGGCCAGCAAGAGCTGGCTGTCTCCTGTATTAAGCGGCTAGATTTAGTGACCTCAGAGGTTGGACCTGTGCTCCCATGGCCAACTTCACTACAGCACCTGTATTTCAGTGCTTTCCCAGTTCTTTCTGCTCTCTTTCTCTTTGCCTTAGCCGTATAAACCTCTGACCCTGGAGATCATAAGCACATTGCAAAGGTTTCCAGCGCTCAGACCTAATCGCTGCAGTCACAAACATTCAGGACAACCGCAGGTTATTGCTACCCAACACACTGATCAGAAGAGGATAACTCAAAGTGTGATTTTGGTCAACCTACAAACTGGCGGGGGATTTTTCTGTAGCCTCAGTGCTATGCATTCCTCTCTAAAAATGAGTTTTAAAATCGCATTTGTAATAGCCTGGGTTCAAGAAATGACAGGACAAATCAATGGAAGAAAAGAACCTGTTTTGTGTTCTTAGCTACAAATGCATCCCCTCTGCCTTGGGGAGGCCCTCGGCCACAGACCACTGGGAGGATGTTCTGGCGGGGTGTCACTAGGTACTTGCTTCGGTCTTACATTCCTCATTAGGCACCCACTTGCTTTGGGACACTGTATAATACAGGATGCAGAGCTGGGCTGTCCACAGTGCCTGTTCCTGCGCTCCTGCGTAAGGCGGGGAAAACAACTTGCAACATCAATAGGGTAGAAGTGTTCCTGGTAGGCGAAACCAACCAACAAAACAAAAAAAGAATGGGATTCTATCTCTTGTAAAGAGATTAACATCTGCAAAGGCTTTATGAATGCAGTTTGAACACAAACTCTCGAGGAAATACTAAAAAAAAAAAAGAGTCAGCAAAAATAGAAAAATGCAGGCCTATGAAAGATTGCCATGATCATTCCTACTGAAAACTATTAGAATATGGTTTGTGCAGATACTGAATAACCCCATGCTGGTTGCTCTGAGATATCTGAAGATTGAATTCTGTCAGATCAATATAAGAAATGTGCTTTCAATATAATGTCAACGCTTACTGGAACAGGCAGCAAAATGCTGCATCCACGTCTAACTCTGTATTGCCATTTCGGATTTGAGTTCAAATATGCAAGACATTTTATGACATGCCACAAGAGAGGGATATAGTTTCTGCAGCAGAGAGTATTTCCCTCTTAGACATAATGCAACCTACTAACCCCCATTAGCTTTTTATGTGCATTTAAGTTTAAAAAAACAAAGAAAAGAGAAAATTTTAAGGCTTTATTCTCCCTGTCTGCTGTGTAGGGGTTTTCAAAAACCAGACGCTGAACTTCTGTAACCCAGGAAAGGCAGAAGTCGGCACAGCAAGCCTGGTAAAAAGAGAGTCCCTGCCTGCACGGTGAGTTTGTTCTGACAGAAACGGGTGGCTCCTCTCTTCAAACACAGAATGATAGAAATACTGCTGAAAGAAAGCAAAGATGAGCCAAATGAATTTTAAGCTCTGACATTTACAAAGCTATTTTCAAGGCAAAAAATGAATAGGCTTCATGTGTTGAAAGACTTGCTGTCACCTGTGTCAAGTTTAAAAGTCCATGTCACATCCCTCTCAGGTGCCTTTCTTCTTAACAAAGATGCCCGATTCTAAGACCTAGCTTGATCTCACCAGTCCGCAAATACAGAAAGGCCCTTATAAGATAGGTTCTTCTTACTCTGAAAAATAAAAACAGAATGTCAGCAGTTTTTATTATTATAGCCCTAGGGAACTAAATTGGAATTTTTTAAGGTAAAGGCATCAGACCATTAAAGCATATCTGTTTATGGTTATAGAAAATGGAATAGAAGATCTTTAGCATATACTGTATTCATAGTGTCATCAAAATGTTCATTTCAGGTCTGGAAGGTTTATTAAGTTGCCTTTATGGGTTGAGGGTGCAGGCAGAGGTTTCAGAAACAAGGTCATTTCAGAAGCCAAACTGCCCCGTGAGGGAATGGAGATACTCCAAAACCAGTTTTTAACATGATATTTAATTGCACTTAATGTTTCTCTTGCCACGTATCAGTGACTCAGAGAGATGTCTTTTTTCATGGATATAAATTCACACTGTACTCCCAAATATAGTTAGCACTTTTCAGCAAATCTCTGCCTTATTCAATAGGGACCTCATTTATCTTCCTATTCAAAAGAATGAAGTAAGGGGATCTCATTTTCCCTTTTTTTCTTTTGTTTGAGCCTTCATATTCTGCATTGGAGAGCGGGGAATTATTAGATCAGGAAATGGAGTCAGAGCTACAGATTAATCAATCATGCCTCATGTCCTGATATTGCAACACACAGACTGATGTCATTGGGAATTGATGAATGCCACATCTGCATGTGAAACTCACAGGCAATGTCGGGAACTCGTTCCACAGCTATTTTGTGGTTACCTTCAACTCTGATTGATACCATCTTCTCACTGCTTCCTTCTGTAGTCCCTTGCGCTCTGTGAAGGAAGGGAGCGTATTCCTGACACTCCACTCTCACTAAGAGATGGGGATTCCAACTTTTTCTCACAAACTCCTTCAAAGTTGGATCTGAGAGGAAAAAAAGTTGACATTTAAGATCTAAATTTTGCCCCAATTCAGCAGTGTTTGCTCGGACACTTTTGTTCGGACACATCTCTCCTTTGCTCAGGGTACCTAAGAGCCTGTCAGGGTCCACATACCACAGGAGGTGATTAATGCTCTGCTTGCTTTGTCTGAATATTGAATGCTTGCTCATCCAATATGAGCAAAGCAAGAACAAAGGACCACACGCATTAAACTGCTAGACATACTACTAGAGAAGAGTCCACTGCAAAAATTTACCGCATTCAGATGAGGGATGGGGAAAAAGCAAAAAACAAAACACAAAACCAGTTTAGTCAAAATAACATTCAATCTGAAGTTATGCAGAATATGAAATTAAAATTAAAGGAAAAGACTTGGGGAAAAAATCTAACTAATAATTTTTATTTTCGCTTAACACAATGAAATTTTCTGTCATTTGGTGTGAGAAAGGATCAAATGCTGAGAAAAAACTTTCATCATCTCATAAAAATCCTATTCTCGTCTGTTGATGAGTGCTACAAGTAGTGGCCTGAGCACAGAGACGCTAAGAACAGTTAGACCACGACCCTCGTTCTTTAAGCCAGGCCACGCAGCCTTCCAGGAGAGAGCTTGGCACCTTGGCACTCCAGAGAGGAGACCTTCATCTAGTCACCCAGCCAAACACATACATTAAAATGTAAACTTAAAAATTGCATTTAAAAATGTAAAATGAAGCCATCCTCACCACATGGTGGATTCAGTTGTGTTCACGTGGTGAGGCTCTGAGTGCAAGTCAGTTCATGTCACGAGAAGCTACTTATCCATCCAGTCACTGGGGAGAGCCACAGCATGTGACAAATGCTTTCCATAGCTCTGTAAGGACATTAGGGTACAAAAGGCAGACCACGAGCTCACAGGACAATTAATCCAGCAAGCAGTGCATTCATTACATGTATCCAATGGGCTCTTAGGGAAAATTGCAATCAGGAGCGTGTTCAGAAGTATTAATGAGAACAGCACCAAATCTCTAAAGTCCAAATATTTGCTACTCACCAGCACAATTTCATTTGGAATATAGAGTAGCTTTGGATATGATACCCAAGTCTACAACAAAATTAATAACCATGCTTTGAAGGACGGGGAGAGGGGAATCACTCCTGGGAATTGAGCACTGTGGCATGTCTGTGGTTCTGATCTTACTGAATTTTATGAGAAATAACTAATTTTAATTACTGCTTTTCCAAACTAATTTCAAACATTTCTCAAAAATACACAGGCTGCTACAGAGACTCATGAGCATAATGAACATCTGTAGTAAAACTGCTTTATTATGGGTTGTTTGATGCTGTTTATTGCATACCCATTGGTTTTTGGAATGGCATTAGTGAGCAGCATTTTGAAGATGGATGCTAAATTTTGCTGTGGCAAATTAGTGTCAAACAAGAACATATTAGCAAATAAAAGAGTGCATCTGCTCCAAACAATGGTTTTTCTTTGTATCATGATAATGATTGAAAGACTGTAATAAAGAAATGATACATATACTGTATCTCCCAAACTACATTAAAAAGCTGTTGCAAGTAATCAGTAATGCAGCAGGATAGACAACTGCGTTGCATGTAAGCAACATTTGGTGGCAAGACCCCAAGTAGTTTTCCTTGCGTTTATGAGGAGAACACCATGCTCAGTACCCAAATGCAGTTCAGTGGAAAGCGTTTGCCCTACCAATACTTTTTTGTTTCAAATATCTCCCATCTGTCCCTATTTCCTGGATATCTCTTTGTCTGAGTTTGTCCCCCTTTCCTCCCCTCTAGATTAATATCAATTCCAGGCCAGGGCATGTAAACTCCCTTGATGATCATTACAGTAAAACTTCAAGAAAAATCTTTCTGAGATATGGATAGCAACATATGGGGACAGTTTGCTTTATGTCTCATTTTTCATATTAATGTGGTTATTTTATAGGACTGCATCTCATCTCCTGTCTGACTAATGCCTGAGTTGTGTCTCATTCAAATAAGAGGTTCCCCAGGTTCACTAAAGCGCAGGAGGTTTAAAGTTTTTTCACGTATCCGATGTTGCGGTGAATAGTTGCTTAACCTTGCTCTGTGGTGAATAAGCTCCTCTCTTCAACCTCCTGGATTTAGCCATTTTGTAGGCAGTTCAGTTAAGACTGAAATGCCGTGATACATACGTGAATTTCTTTTTTTCTTAGACAGGAGGAAATCGTGGTTCAAATCGCTCATGTGGTTTAGGTTTTCCTATGGCTGGAATGACACTTTAATGCATGATGCTCACAGTCACTTGGCAGACTCCTTGTGGGTGTCAAAAATGTTCTTGGCTTGAACTAAATGTCTCAGCAAGTACATTTCCTTGAGGACGGTGCTAGACATAGCAAAACTGTCATCCAGTGCAACTACTCAGGAGAGAGAAAGTTTTTAAATGGGGGCTTTGCGATGAAATTTCTGTTTCTAATTACTGGAGCAGAGGGAATCGTGGGGGATGAGGATGGAGGGAGAGGAGATGTCCATTAGGAATTTGGAAAACAAAGGGTTCTTTTTTCTTGAAAATTCTCACTTTAAATGGCTACATTTTCAAATGTAAGTTCATTTCTAAGAAAAAAATCTGTCAAAAAGATTAGTTAGAAATTGAGGTGAAATATCTCAAAACCATTCATGTGAAATATTTCGATGAGTCACATCTGTGTTTGGGGACGCGATTTCAGCTTAAGCACATTTGCAAGATTTCCACTTTGTCTTGCCTTGAGTTTGGAATCCTTTTTTTTAATCTTAAATTTTGTTGGAAGGGAAAACTGGGTTTTTGCCCAAATCTACGTCCGAGAAACAGTTCATATTACAAATATTTTCATGCCCTTAAAAAGTGCGGCTTTGCCAGCAAAACATATCCAGGAAAACTGAATGCTGGAATGAACTCCCTGATGAATGTTAGGGGGATTACAAGTGTAATTAACGAAGGTCAAAACTTCACATATTAGTTAACGTATTGTGAAGCCCTTCCTCTTACAAAGTTTGCAATACTACTCCAGCAGCTCACGTGCTAAGGGATTACGGTTAGGAATTTTTACATCTGGGCTGCCAGCTGTGACCGCGAAGATGACGTCTTTGCGGAAAGCTGGTGGCTGGCTGCTTCAGCACGAGCACTCGGTGCCACAGAAGCTGCCCACCCGCGGTTGTGTCCTGCCGCCTCTGAGTCACCGTGGAACGACTGGCGGAGCTGGGGTTTCCCCGGCAAGTGACACACCCCAACATTTGGGCTCTGGTCCATGATGAGACTTCAGCGCTCTTAGCAAAACTTAAGTAGGATTTACTGCCAAAAAGGACAGTAGTCAAAATTCCTGCACAGCCCCCGCCCCTTGCAGAGAGTTATTCACCCTTAACTTCCCTGGCACCTGCTCGGAAGACTTTCTTTTGGGAAATACATGCACATCACTGGAGCAGAGCCCAGGTCCAACCTCCCAGCTGCATGCTCCAATCCCACTTTGTTCCCTCCGGCTTCCTCGCTTACTCCTTACCTTCATACTGTACAGTAAGTCACGGTCAGCAGAATGGAGGACAAAGCTGCTCCCCCACCTCCTCTCCTTCACAGCTTTATTAGTAAGGGGAAACGCTTGATTTTTGTCACAGCTACCTAGAGTGTGGTGTTTTGGGCACCTCATCAGGACAGGAGAAGTGGATTTGAATCCCATATTAAAAAATTGCCTGAAAAAGACAAAGATCCCATGTGGCCGAAGAAGACAACAAATGTGAGGGTCCCACTTTCTGGCAACTCCTGTAGCAGCAGGCTTTAACACAAAGAGTTAAATATCACCTTCTCTTTCTCTGACAGTGCTTTAAGAGTAAGCCGTTCACCCAAAACAACCAACTTGGCACGTAAATGAGGAAGGGATTGGGTTTTACATCCCAGCTTTACACAGATATTGAATTCATGCCTAGCTGTAAACATCCAAATCCTGGAGAAACATTGGATTTCAGACATTTTCTACTGGTTAGTAAGGACACCTGGAACCTCATGATAGGTAAGAAGGCGGCGAGTAGGGAAAAAACCAATAACCAAATGAAATTACCACGCGGACAGGCTCAGTACAGACAGATGGAGGTCTTTTGTCACCCGTGGACTAGACCATGACACTCACTGGCACAGGCTGTTGCAGCTGACAAAAGTTTGTATACATTTAAAATGCAGAAAGGCAAGTTCATAGAATTAAATCAATTAAGAGGTACTGAGTAAAGAGATACCACCTCGACCTGATGGTAGTTGTGGACTAGAAGACTGCATCAGGAACATGCCGCTGCCTACTTGCCTCATTCTTACATACTTTTCTAAGCATCTGCTGCAGTTCACTGATGATAGAGACAGGCGTTTAGACTAGGCGGACCTTTGACTTGCTGATTTCTTAACTTGCCTGCTCTTCTGGATCTTATCTTAAAATGCTTCTTACTTGGCTTTAAAAAAGAAGACATCATCTTTTCCCACAGACTTTGCCTTTCCTAAGCACTGTTGGCTGTGCATAACTAGAACATCAATTCTTGGACTCAGGAAGATGAAAATTTGGTGTGTTATGATGCAGACTTCACTGGCTGAGTGGGACAAAAATCAGACCATTGAGTTTTATTCTTTCTTTTGAATCCAAATTATCTCATAAATTAACTCATAAAATGACTTGTTCAAGACCTACTAGTGAAATTAATGGTAAAAATCACTGTCAATCCTTGATCTCTGTCTCACATAGTCAGCTATAAATTACAATAGAACTAATTATTTTTCCTCATGCTTCATATTTCTCCTATTTTAAAAATAAAAGCTTCTCAGAGCAGAGTCTTTATGTTCCTATGTGTGTGAACCTGGCGTTATGTACAATACAAATATGAATAATACCAATACTAGCTAGAACGCAGAAACAGCCACCCAGCTGCCGTTTCTTTGTGGTGTGCTGAGTGGTCCCTGACACGGGATAAGCTACACAGCGGGCAGCTGGTTCTCTCCTATTGATAAAGACTTCATTTCCAGATCTTCTCCTGTGAAGCGCCCAGCTCGTATTTTCTCATTCCTCTCTTTCTTTTTAACCCAGGGAGAGACTGGGAGCCAAGATACCATATTTTCATTAGCTGAGTGAAGCTGCCACATAGCTAGTGAAGGGTTAAAGAAAAACAAACACCCCCTCAAGATGTTCCTGAAAAACCCATGCAGATAAGCACATGGGAAGCTCAGACAGCCGGCCTTCTGTTAAGTATGTGACAGAAATTTCCCATCTCGAGGTAAGGAAGATAGAGGCACTGTTAAATTATGTTTCCCGTGAGTGTTGCTAAGGAATACTTACACATATTATATGAGGTAGAAAATTAGTACTTTGAATTGTTATGGTTACATTTGCAGTAAAGTGTAAGTGTTTGCAGTTTTTCAGAAGTTTGCCTATGGTTTGTCATGCAGTTCACCCACTGAGAAGAAAATTTACTTGCTGTAAAACAGCGAAACAGATCGACGGCTATAAGGGAAGGATTGCAAACTCTACCTAGAGTCCTGTTTCTGGAAGAGATGATTATTCTAGAGATGAAAAGACTGAAATGACAGCTCCAGGCTTCACATTTATCCCCTATTTACCTTTAGAAAGATTTAGGCCTGATCCCCACTGCACACTCAGCAGCGATAGTGGAGGACTCACACGCATCGGCATCAGTCTCTGCCCCTCAGGGGTGTGAATCTGCTTGTGAATCAAGGCTCAACATTACAACACACCTGGGATAAGGTGGGGATTTCTTTGACAATGACAAGTGTCAATAGCAATGGTAGAAAAGATGTGGTACACAAGTCTCAGAATTTTTTAGATGCATAAGTTATTTTTAGAATACCTAAGTATTTTATTTATGTATGTGCATCTATATTTATATATGTATTTATAATTTATGTAGGCTATACACTTAAATTAGGTAGCCCCAGTACTGTAAGAAGTGTGAAGAAGGCTGAGCTCTGACAGCCCTGGGCAGTGGTGGTAGGAATTGCTCCCCTTGCTCTCTCCTGGACGTAGATAACTAAGGCAGGCACCTGCTGTAGACAGGCTGAGCACAGCCCGATAGCAATTGCAAGGGATTTTGAATCGGATAATCAACTCTCATGCATGCAATAAATTACATGCTTTTTCTGTATCTACACAGCACACATGTCAGGAAGGGGAAAAAAAAAAAAAGAAAAAAAGAAAAAAAGAAATCAAATCAAAATCTCTGACTGAGGGAAAGTGTTTCCTAACTCTTAGTCCACATGTCAGAGCCCGGTGTCCCCATCCTCACCCTGACACGTGTGACCAGGGGACTAATTCAGGGGGACGAAATTTCTCCTGAAGTCTTGACACTTCTCTAGCACTGAAGAAGCCACAGCACCACAAAGTCCTTTCAACCCCTAGTCTCTTTTATACGTCCCCTCTTTCCTGCCAAGGAAGGAAACAAGCGTTGAAGCTGTCTTGCACCTATGCACCAGCGGTACCGCTCAGTCCCTTACCTGAGTGCCGGCCAGTCATGAATGCTGCTGTCATCACACCATAAACTTGGACAAAGCCCAAGAAGGGTGAATTAATGTGTCTAAAGCCACACTGAAGTCTGGGTCACAGCGGAGAACTGAATGTATGTGACCCTAAAGACCACTGCTTCCCCTACCTGCAGCCCTAAGCAAAAGCATTGAAATGTCGTGGGGTGTCAGCTAACGCGCACTTGGTGTGCACTTGTGTGTGAGAATAAATTGCCATCAAACGCCCACATAATTTTCAGTGCCACCACTGCGTGGATGAAGTTTGACAGCACCATACAGTAGTATATCAAAACTATTCATTGGCCAAAAAGACAAAGCAAGAGCTTTTAACTTCACATTTTGCAGTCAGTCAGACTGAAAGCAGAGATCCCAACCCTCAGCTAAATCAATCAATGTAAGTTTGTTGGCTTTACCAGTTGTGTTTTTATCCCTGATGAAGATGCTGACTATCCATTTCAACTAAGCATTCGGTAAATTATTCTTCCCTTCCTGTTGCAATATCCTCTGCAAAGTTACATGCAATTGCTTCAAAGAGAAATTTCTTTTCAGTGTCCTTGTCACAGGAACTGGTTTTTAAAAGCTGTAAGTGCTTTTGTGTGGAACATCTCCATCTAGATCTAGTGTTACTTGGTCTTTGAAGATGCTCTGCACACCCAGTGGTGGGACAAGCTGATTAATGCGGACTAAACATACAGAGAAAAATCACAAAAGGCAACATTTAATTTCTCTCAGTGACTCATTTGTTAAGGGTCTTTGGCTTTTATTTTGCAGGTGTAGGGCAAAGATGGAAGTGCTGAATTTGTCTGATTTCTGTTAAACACTAAGCATTCTTTACCGAGTATCATAAGAACCCGTGTATCCCCCATCAAATACTGAAAAAACTCAGAACAAGATGCTCAATGGTAAAGTCATTTACAGGAAAAGCAAGGTGAGAAGTCAGTATTTTATTTCCATATTAAAAAAAAAAAAAAAAGTCTGGAAATGCGTGGGAAAATGTGTTAAGGAGATAACAATGCCTGGGAGGGGAGAGGCGGCTTGAGGATAAGAGGAGGGGTATTGAGTTCCACTGTTACTAACTATTCAGCAGAAAATGGCCCAAGATTGAACATGTCCTTTTATGGCAGTTGTAAGAGAGCAAATCTATCACCGGGAAAAGGAACAGAGATGAGGGGAACTGATTTACTGTGAAGCAATTTCGCCTTCCTGGCTTGCTTCTTTCTGAGCAAGCTACTTGTTCACCTAAACCCGTCACCTACCACCACCAATGGCCACCTCATTAGGGCTTGTACAATAAACACTGATGCTTAAACTTAAACAGAACTTTTAAAAATGAGAAGGGCAGTTGGCTGGAATGCCACGTACAGCACGCTGAGGCTGCGCCATTAGTTAAAAACAAAGGTCACTGTTTTCTCTTTGTTGTCTGCTAATATGATTTTGAATATTACTGCTTTTCAGCTATTACTATTTACACTGGGTGATTGGCTAGACTCATTAAAGTGAATGAATGCCAGGAGATGACATCATTTACATTTAATTGTCTTGTTTATCAGCAAAGTCTATACAGTTGTTTTAATAAAGGGCAGGGGAAGATAAAGGCTACATTTGCATTCTCTAAGGAGCCTTTGACAAGGGTCTAGGCTGCTGTTGACATTTATTGTTTGCAAATGAGATAATCAAATAACGTTTTGTTTTGCAATTGTTGTTCTTTTTTTTTTTTTAGTAAGTTATAGTTTTTATTTACTGTTATTATTCCTGGCTGTTAATGAACAGATACTCAGTTTCAACTTTCTAGCAGACTATTTCCAGGAATCAGAACAACTGACACATGTTCAGCTTCCTCAGATTCCTCTTGCTTGCAACATAAGATGATGCACTAATGCACCAACTTCACTGTAACTAGAATAAGAGTTTAAACATAGGCATAAGCTATGGGCTTTTGTGAATCAGGACGTTCCAGCTTTAGAAATCAGATGGTCAATATTTTCCAGGGGGGGGTGTCCCTTTTTTCTTGTAAGATTTCCAGACAATACAAATTAAGCCTGCAACACATTGCTAATTTTACACCTTTTTTTTTTTTCATCCCATATGTGATTAAAATACAAACGGTTTGATGGGCTCATATGTGCAGACGCCATAATCCTTCCTCGTGTGACCTCACAGCAGAACTATGTCAGCTCTTGGCAGCCAAATCTCCTGCTCCGAAGCTTCCCCATTATGTCTCAGTCACAGTTCATCTTTTTTCCTTATTTTCTACCCTCATTCTCCCTTGAGGGTGCAGCTGCGCTAACCGCTTTTTGCATTTACGCATTCAGCCCAAAGTGTTAATTTTACCCACGATAAAGCCAAGCATGCCATTGCCATCTATGGAGCCTACTCCTTATTTGACTTTTAATCCTGTCTTCAAGGAGGTGTTTTGTGGTCAAAGAGATGTCAGCCTATTTCCCTTTCCATATTGAGGAGGGAAGTGCCTGGCCTTCTCCAGAGCAGGTCAGTGGCGTGGTTTGGGTTTTGGTTCAACTGTGGGTCCCGACTACCTGTCATGTGTCCACTTGGATGTTGCTGTTTGGTGAGGGAAGCTGGTATTAAATGCACACAGGAGAAAGAAGAAAATGAAGGCATATAAATTTCTAAATTAGTCAGACAATGGCACCTAAGGCAGACTCTGGGTTTAGGTGATGTCTATGCTCAAGACAGTGATAAAGGATGGAGACTGCCTCTTTAACCCTAACCTTTCAGGAGTGGGGAGGTGGGTGTTGGACATCAGTTCGGGAGAGGTCCCTGTGAGGTGACTGCAACCCCTCCTTCTCACATCAACTGAGCAATGAGCTGGAGTCCAGAAGTCAGTCATGACTGTCTTGGACTTAGATGTGCTCTCTGAGTCCATCTTAGGCTTCCACAGTGGGTGCTTTGTATAAAGCCAGTAAATCCTTTGCACCCTTTCCAAACTTCTCAAGGATTTTCTTTTAACTTCTGATATAAAGGAGGAAAAGTTTTTGTTCATCTTTAAAAAAAAGTGAAAAGGATCTGTGTGCTCGGGAGTGAAAATTTAAGTCTTACCCGGTCTCTGAAATGGACCACTCCCTGATCGTTTTGTGCACTCGGTCCACAGGCTTCACCTGTTTTGCCGAGAAGCCCAAGGCAGCAATAGAGGTATCGCTGCTGGTTAGATCCATGCCTGTACTTAATGTAGGTAAGAATGTATGGTTAGAAGCACTGCTCATGCCAGGAGTATAGGTGACATTTTCTGTTCAATTGCCGATAAGCACTTTGGACTTGATTCTCTGCTCCAATTTTACACTGGTGTAGCTTCAGTGGAATTACGCTGACTTGGAGTCCATGTTACACAGCAAAAATCAATTCTTTCATTTGCAACAGGACCTAAATTCAATTACAGGTATATATTTATATAATTTTCTTTCCTGTTAAAGAACAAACAAAACACCCCTAGCAAAAATTATTGTGTTGTTTGTAACTGATGAGTAAAACCAATTGCTAGAGTACCAAAGAGTTACTCCCAGGGGGGGCCTATATTTGGGGTGATCTTAAAATAACCCATCATTTCTTAACTGGTATTATGAAACAGTAGCAAGAAAAATAAGCAGAGTACTGGTTCACTTTTCTCTAATTACTCTGGCAGACGAAGGTGTGAAATGATTAGCCAGTAACATATGCGCTTGAGCTTGGAGAAGTTCCCAGTGAGAATTCTTTTTATTCCAGGCATATTTTATCATTTAATTTAAGGGCGTTAATCCATGGGTGAGCCTCCGCCTGCCGCTCTCTCACTTGCTTTCTCGCGCTTATCCAACATATTCCTAGTCTTAATCATGCTTTCTTCTGCTTACTTGCAAACAGTGTAAATAACCCCCTGGCCTGATGCTGATGACACTGGTGGGTGGGGAGTCGTATTGTGATGTGGAGCCTGATCTTCACATGACAGCCATAAAACTGAGAATTTACTGTTTGGGTACAATAAGGGGGCTTAACAATGTTGATCATATCTATCAGTCCCATAAAGAAAAGAAGATGTCCTTTGCTTCCCCTCAGAAACACATTTTTCGGTGCTGTGAACGGGGCTGTATCACTACTGTTTTTACTTGAACACTGAAGCATTTCAACTTGCTAAATATAGGCAGCATAGGAAGGCACACCCACGCAAACACCATTTTTCCACTTCTACTTCAGTCGCAACATTCCCCAGTTAGTTATATTTAGCTTATATTTGAGGTGCCTAAAATACTTGCATTAAAACAAGCAAGGGTGTATTCTGTTCATCCAGCTAGTCAAGACCACAAACAAGAATTGCATCGTTTGATGTAATAACGCACAACTTTGCGTGTGTTCATTCATTTAATCGCCTAGTACTCTGCTTGTGCTTACTGAAGCTCTGTAGCCAGCAGATAACAATGTGCAGAGTAAAGAGACAGGGTTTCAGTTTTCAAACATGGGAAACTTAATCCCTAATCTGGATGCTCCAAATTGCCACTTAGACATGTAAATGTCAATTTTATGCACCTAAGTGCCAATTTGAGTGTCCAAATGCATGACTTGGACGTCCCATTAAGTCACCCATTGGGTTATAACGCTTGTTTTATCTATCTGAGTGCACATTATGCGCTGTAAGCAATTATGCTCGGTTCCATACAAGTGAATCAATGCATTCAAGTAGCTTTCCAGAAGAAAGTGATTTCAGCACAGCAGAAAATATTAAAAACAAGTAGCTGGTCATGTGTCAGTGTCATACTCACCTAGATGCCCCCTCCGTTCCCCATCAGCACTCTGTAAATTGCCGGTGCCTGAGAGCCTCCATTTACCGCAATTTCTAAAAAGTATCTTAATCTGAGCACGGCCATTTGGGAACCCTGTTCCTGCTGCTGCATTGCAGTCCACCTGCTGTGACCCCTGAGCTCAGTGGATTATTTGGGATGCTCACGAGCAGGCAAGGTGGGAGCCAACCCGTGCCGTGCCTCGGACAGCCAGGAAGCCTGGGCTGTCAGGGAATCCAGGCGTCGCTCGCTCCACACATTCCAGGGCACTAATGGGCATCTTAAAATAAGATTCTGGGTGTCATTGTGTCCGTCCCCCCCTTCAAAATAGTGTTTAAGTGGCCTTGAGAAAATGAGACTAAATAATACCCACCATGCTTTTCCCCGAGACACCTTAAAATGCTGTAGGCAGAGAGGTGCAGGCAGAAGCCACTTTAACCCCAGCCTTTTCTGAGCAACAATGTCTAATATCTCTTTCACATCACAGCAGAGATTGTAAAATGAGGTGTAATTTGCCGCTTTAAGAGGGTGAGGAAAAGAGCAGCCAAAAACTGGCAGCGCATTGTCTTCCCAGGCAAGAACTGTGCAGTGTGTTACCTGTTTATTTTCTTCACTCTTTGCCTGACCAAAATGACCATTTCAAAATTTCCGAGGAAAGAAAAGAAGCACCTGCAAATTACCCCTGAAACAAGCCCACACTGTTTGTCTAGGGATTTGCTGGAGTTTTAATAGGCATTTTCTTTGTCTCGGTTGCTTTCTGTAGACACGCCATTGTTAAAGCCCTGTTCACACAGACAGCCTTACAAAGAGAGTCGAGATGACAAATGAGAAATATTACCCAGTAGATGCAAGGCTGCTTTCAGTGCCAGAGACACTTCTTTCAGTGCTGCAAACCCTCAGAGCTTTGCAAGGAAACTGCCTCAGCTCCTGCACCTATGGGGCACGAACGCCCCTAGCACGGGGACCTTATGTCCTTTGCCTGGGCAGGTAGGGTTTGGGAAGGCTTGAAAGTGGGAGATCCCACCCCACCGTTAATGCCTCCTGAGCTCCCATAGGTGCTTTGAACCCCAAATCACGTGTGGGCTGAAAGTTCTTGGTTCTTGGAGTTCACTGTGCTTATGTCCAGCTTGCTTCTCCTCTGATGAAGTAGACCTAGCCAAAATTCACCTTAATTTCCTATTGCGTTGTCACTGTGTGTCTGGTCCTGGAAAAGCACTACATATACTGTAAAGTTACTCCTATCCTGAATGGAGTGAGAAAATGAGCCAGACAAGAGGCTGACTGGAGTCCCTCGCAGAGAAGCCAGCACAGAGGCAAGAAATTTGTGTCCACAGCGACAAAAGAAAACTGCAGCCCACCGAATGCAGTAATGATCTCAGTATGTTTCTGGTGAGGGGAACCATGACAATTAGCATCTCTTCATAATGTAGTTCCCAGGACCCTTCAGCACCTTCCAGCCAAAGACAAGCTCATACATAGCAAAATTATAGCTGCACACGTATGTGTGGTTACTTGCTGTATGCAAGGGATCTAAGGGAATATAACATATATATATATATTATACAAGGGAATAGAAGAGAGTCAAATTTCATGTAAATGCTAGTCAGCCAGTAAGTCTTTACATCACCTCATTTTCATTTCCTCTTATACAAACCAAAAAGGAAAAGATAATAAGCGAGCTACCGTTCCCAAGCCCTGCTTTACTTCCTATCCTTCCTCAGAGATTCAGGGCCTTTGCTCATTAAACTTATTTCCCTTGCATGTGCTCCTCCAATCCACATATGGAATCAATACAATACAAATTATGTGACCTATCAGAACAAACAGTTCAAACTCTCATTATCAGACTTTTGTGGTAACCAATTTTTAGGTCAATACTCTGTGAAAGAATACTTGCAAAACACTGCTAAAAACTTACAGATATTTTTAATTTTCTTATGGAAATGCCTTCTAAATATAGAGAGAGTATATTTATCTAGGAGCCTATTCTCTACCCAACATTCCCATTAACTTGTAATATAAAACTCTAGAAACTTTCTTCACTGCAAGTAAAAATGAGATGATTCACATGCACTGAAATTACAATGGCAAAACACACTGTGCCTTGAATTCCTCCTACTGTCTTATTCACAGGAAGCATTAGAGAAGTAGGACCCAGTTTCTAGAAAAACCCTACTGAGGTATTCTGCACAACATGAAACAAAATCAGCAGTCTGCCCCTGCTGGGATGGGGAAAGGGATTCTCCTCCTCTTCCTGCAGCTAATTCGTATTCCGATGCAGATAACCAGATGGGGCAGGTTAGCAAAAGAAGTCAGAAAAAGAACATGCATCTTTTGTCAGCCAAGCAACGTATCAGCTTTCTGCAAAGCGTAAATCATCTTCTTCTTCTAGAAATTTGTTTCATTTTGGGGGGACGGTGCAGTAAGAAAGCAGGCTTTTTCCTATGCAGCAGTTCAAAGGCCAAGTGCAATCCATGGACGTTGTCCACTACTGTCTGTTTGTCGAAATAAGGTTTAGATTAGGGACCAGGCTCAGGAGTCTTCAACCCTAAAGCAAATGGACATAATCCCTCAGAGAGACTTTTCCACGAAGTTTTAGTACTCTCAGATTAACTCTGAACACTTACAAATAGAGGTCTGAATATCTACGAATTTAACTTAGCAGTTTGAGCTTAACTAACAAGGTTCATACTGGCACTTCATGAAGCGATTTAAGAATGTGGCATTGTCTGACAGATTTACTTAAGCATTGCGGAGAATTTGGTAGTTCCTGTGTTTCTGCAAGGCTTGGCTGGCGAAACGATGAACACCACTAGGAAGCTAAACCACAAAATTGATATTATAATGTTTTCCAATAATCTTGAGCTAAACAGGCAGCCAGAGTTTTTAGAAGTAAATGTATAGAAAAGTATGAAATTATACATGGAACATAGGTGCAGAGGCTTTCAAACATACAAGTGAATGTCTGTCCATGTCTCAGGGGCTAGAGTCACTTTTCCCTTTAGAAAAACTGGACTACTCATTAACTTGTTCAAGGCCAAAAATTAGTCATTAAGTAAATTAAATTAAACGCACTTGAAATGGAATTAAAATGATGGAAAACTGCTGAATATAGTTTTTGTAACAATTAGAGTTGCTCTACGAAAATTAATGAAAAGCTCCATCTTAATCAAGTCACAGTCCTGTCAGCATCCCTCTTTGTCGTTCTCTATTGTCATTTAAATAGCTAATCTTCCTCTTTTCCTTGCCACAGTTTCTACCCTTCATATCAGCTAGCATTGGTCTACCTCCAGGTTCCGTGATAGTTAATGAAACGGTTAGGAAAACCAGCTGATTTAGGCTTCCTGTGGCTGAAGGAAGGCAGATACACTCATCAGGAACAGAAAACATATAAATGAGTTGACATGCTATTTTTATAAAACTGTGGAAGATCGAGATCAAAACAGCCTCTTAGGTCAACTGGTTCATCTCTCCACTAGGGCAGAATCGTTTCCAACAGGAATAGTTCTTATGGTTTTAACTAATCTGGTTTTAAGAATCCCAAGTAATGAGGCTTTCATAATGTTGCCAATTTATTCTGATTACTCCTTTCATAAACCATATCCACAAACTCTTCTCCTTTTTGCTATTTTTTCTTTTTGCTCTTGTTGCAAACAGTACAAATAATAATTATTATTTTAGGTACCAGGAAACAAGCTGTGTGAAGTATAAACATTGTGTTGGGTGAAAACATGCTTTCAAATGTGAGCATAGGAGATTTCTGAGACATCCATCAACATATGTCACACCTCATAGATTCTTTAGCTTTGCCCTCAATGAATACCATTAACGTATTTAGAGGCAGCTTTATCAAGAGAGAAGAACCAATTGCATGAATGATCCAATTAACTTGAATCTCTCTAGGCTTATGTAGAAGACTAATCTGCACTGACCTGCTACAGACGGGCATGGATAAAAGTGAAGCTACACCCATGCTGACAACATATTGTCCAAGTTACATTTATCCCCACACTAGTAAGTTGGTATTCTCTTTTTGCATAGCAGAGTAAGGGAAGGATGCTGGAAGGAGGGACTGAGTCTTCCCAATAATAGGAATAAATGAACTTGAATCTTTTTTCCCAAAATTCCAAGAAGAAAAATGTTTTAACTGTTAGCTGAAATTTAATTAAAAATCATAAAATATAAAAATGCACTTGCAAAAATGCACATAATGCAGCACCTTTAGAAGATGTTTTGATGCTTTGCTGGCAGGGGAGCAGAGCAACGGATGGGATAGGATTCCTAGCAAGGGACCAGTCTCTTACCCAGGACAGGGAGGACCTGAAAAGGGCTTCTTAATCCCACCAGAAAGTGAACCAGATAGGCAATCTTTGCTCTTCCTATAATAATATCCTGGGACCCGGGTATCCTGGGTATCCTGGGAAGAGTGTAGGGATGCTGCCCAGTTGTGTAGGGATGGGGTCAGGAAGGCCAAGGTGCGGCTGGAGCTGAACTTGGCAAGGGATGTGAAGAATAACAAGAAGGGCTTCTACTGGTATGTCAGCCAGAAAAGGAAGGTCAAAGAAAGTGTACTCCCCTGATGAGCAGGAGTGGCAAACTGGTAGCAATGGACGAGGAGAAGGCTGAGGTACTCAACAACTTTTTTGCCTCAGTCTTCACTGGCAATCTCTCTTCCCGCACCTCTCAAGTGGATGGACCGCAAGACGGGGACTGGGGGAGCAATGTCCCTCCCACTGGGGACTGGAAAAAGGGAAACATTGCACCCATTTTTAAAAAGGGTAGGAAGGAGGACCCTGGGAACTACCGACTGCGTGGCCATCTGCGAGGGCAGCAGGTCGGGGGAGGTGATTCTGCCCCTCTACTCCACTCTGGTGAGAGCCCACCTGGAGTTCTGCGTCCAGCTCTGGAGCCCCCAGCACAAGAAAGACACAGACCTGTTGGAGCAGGTCCAGAGGAGGGCCACAAAAATGATCAGAGGGCTGGAGCACCTCTCCTATGAAGACAGGCTGAGAGAGTTGGGGTTGTTCAGCCTGGAGAAGAGAAGGCTCCAGGGAGACCTTATTGCAGCCTTTCAGTACTTAAAGGGGGCTTATAAGAAAGCTGGGGAAAAACTTTTTAGCAGGGCCTGTTGTGATAGGACAAGGGGTAATGGTTTTAAACTAAAGGAGGGGAGATACAGGCTAGACATAAGGAAGAAGTTTTTCACAATGAGGGTGGTGAAACACTGGAACAGGTTGCCCAGAGAGGTGGTAGCTGCCCCATCACTGGAAACATTCCAGGTCAGGCTGGACGGGGCTCTGGGCAACCTGATCTAGTTGAGGATGTCCCTGCTCATTGCAGGGGGGTTGGACTAGATGACCTTTAAAGGTCCCTTCCAACCCAAATTATTCTATGATTCTATAAATATAGCAGGAAGTAAAAAGAGACAGAGGGACTGGAAGTGAGATAACTGCAGAGTGAACAGAGAGAGCCTGCGTGTGCCCAGCCACACACCTACCCAGGCTGCTCCTTAAAGCGCGGCAAGAGCTGCTGGAGAGTTCAACAACCACTTAGAGAAACACTGCCTTTTTTTCTATAAGCAACAACAGTTTTGCTCTTAAACTGTATGAACAGTTAGCTGCCATAAATCAGGAGGACTCACAGGAATGAATGGACAGCTAGACAGTTCTTTTGCACAGAAATACCATGAGAACTGTACCCTGAGAAAGATGCCCAGATATTGTTACAGTGGGAATCACAACACAGTAATGCAGTAAAACCCAACAAATGATGCCTGCCTACATCGTCCTCACTGGGCAGTATCGATATGACATACCTTTCTCTTATTTGTCACCTGCTTTGTTTATTTAAGCTTGGAGGAGAGACTGTTCTTTGCACACAGCTTAGATTTACTATGTTTGCGTACTGACCTAGGCGGGACTCCCCAGACATTGCTCTCACGCAGCTAAAGGACAATGGCAAAACCATGCAAATATTGCAACCATCATATACCCCAAATAATAATCCAGCCCTTTCACTGTCCTTACGGTTTGTCGGAATTGCGATGTAAGCATGAAGTCCAGAAAGCCTTTCCTTATTACAAAACAGTATTTTTATTCAGCAATGAAACTGGTAAAAACTTGGCTTCAAGGAAGTCACAAAGTCTCTCCCACTCAAGACAACGGCTGCCCAGTACTCAAAATCAAAAAGGACTGAGCAGTTCATTCACACTACTCCTACTCGCTCCACCCCAAAGGACATGTACTGATAGCAACTCAGGTATTCCCAGACACACAGAGGTCGTTCAACAGAAAGTCTTGAGAAGTGAACTTTTTTAATGAGGACTATGTGCCTTTAAACAGGTGACCCAGGTCTTTCAAAGTCACAGGACAGGGCCAGATTGGACATTATACGTTATGCTCTTCTAAACCAGAGGATGTAACAGATGTATTAAAGAGGATTCATTATTGCAATGTCATAAAGGCTCAATTTTTCAGCTGGGCACAGTCTTGCTTTATGCCGCCATGATTTTTCATCTTCAGACTCTGTGCCTGCCATTTGGTGCCAATAGAAATAGCGAATTAATGCCTGCTTGCTTTGCAGGTACAAACAATCAATTAGGATCAACCCTATGGAATCATTTTGCTTATTTTCAGTCTGGATTCCAAGAAATGCTTCTCAAAAGCACTCAATGAGTTTGGGTCAGGCCCATTCTCAGTTATTTCCATTTTTCCCAGGACTGTGATGTCTCTGCTGTTTTTCCCTACTTTCTTTCAATTTTTACTTCAAGCTCTTGCTTCTCTTTTTTATTTGCTTTCTGGCCAAGAACTTTTTTTCCCCTTTCAGTGGCTATCTCATTGAGCACTTGGTCAGAAAAAGTTAAAACACAGCCAGTTTTTCATCACAGAGGCACAATGGTCCCCAAACCAGAAATGTTGTATTATTGTCTCTCTTAAATGTAACTCTGAATCTGAAAAATTTGACATGGGCTTACGTGTTTTGTTCCAATGTATCCTTGTGATTTTTCCTCTAGAAGTCTTTTATGTATCAAATTGATTTGTTATGCTTCGAAGATATGATTACAAATCCCTGAAAACTAACCAGTGAATATCAGTAATTTGAATCTATGAAGTACATCAGTCAATACATTCACTCTGAAACCCCTGTGACATGCTCATAACAATGCTTCATTTTTATCAGCTTCCTTCCAGATCAATATTTATAGTATCATTCAAACATTCATTATCATAGAACAGTAATGCTCAGGATCCCAAAAAAAAGGAAACAGCAAGCATTAAATGCAGAGCACGCTTTTAACCGCCTGTAAATCTCAGTGAGTTTTCACTCCTTTGCTTTGCTTAGAGTTCAGACTGGAAGGCTGTGGTCCTTTCAACACAAGCCAACAGAAGAGCTTCCCGAATCAAGGCAGCAAACTCTTTCCTGATAATTTCAATCATCACATTCAGACCGGGCTCCTCCATGGTGCTGGCAGGAAAGAAGCTGCACAACCGCCCAGCTCTTCCCCACCACGTCTGTATTGTGTGTGCCTCTGCCGTGGCTCACTCCCGGCCGTGATGACTGCTAAAGCTAGACACCCCTTCCCCTCTAACCCCAGTTATTCCCTCCTTCCCTGCATTCTCCTACATCTCAGGATCTCAAAGCCGTTTTTAGCCATTAAGCTACTCATCCTAGTGACCGTCCTTCTGCATAGCACAATGATGAAGGGACAGGGAGAGCAGCAGGGAGCACAGCACACTGTGGGACATGCTTCAGTCCCTCCCCACCTCCTCACAGCCGCTGCTGCACGCTGCTACAACGCTGCACCCTCATCCCTCCCGCTCCCTGCCTGCTGCGGAGCTCCGGCTCCAGCGCAAGTGGGGAAGCGGCACCTTTGTGAGTGCTGCTCGAAATTCACACGCAGAGACTCCTTTTTTTTCACGCCGTCTGTATGTGAAACTCCTGGCCTGGGAAATTTCGGTAGGAAAGATTAAACATTGGCAAAGTTGTGAGTATCTGAAAACAGGATCTAACAAGAGGAAGTGCCGGGCAACCTTAATAGGCTGTGCTACCAGCCTCGTCTATAACGTATCTCTCCGCTTACTGAGTAAGTAGTGTGTAATTATGATGAGTGATTCAGTCTGCTAACTAGCCAGAGCTGTCAGAAGTTGGCTGTCTGCGTAGTTGATGGAAAGAGGATCGTAATAATTTCTAAATGTGACTGATAATATGGTTTACATTTTTCACATTGTTAGCTCATGCACATTGGGATTTCTGGCTGGTAGGGAATAGATAACATTTCTGTTACTTTTGCCTGGTTTTATCTCAGTTCTTAACAGTTGGTTTGCTTTGGACAAGTGGTATTAGCAGCATCCTGGCATTCTTTACGTGTCTGGCACTTTTCTGTTTTTATTCCTGGACAGTACACCAAGGAAATATATTCTGGCATGTGGTCTTTACCTTTTCCTGAGCCAAGTTAACCCACCAATGTGTGTCTAAATAGAGATACCCACAATATTCATAGCTGTTACTGCGAAAGAACCAAAGTAATTGCCAACGTTCCTAGAGTTTACAGTTACAGAGGCAGTGGAAAGAATCCCTTTTTTTTGACTTTTGACGTGCATGCAACTGCAAACAAACATCTTCAAACTCTTCAATTGCTCATGGAGTCCGTAGACCCCATTTTAATAGCCTTCCATGGGGAAAGACTAAGTGTTGCAACAGAATTCCCCTATTTTAAGGCAGCTTCCTGGTCTTCAGAGGAGTTAGAAGAGTTTCAAAGCTGCTTTAACTTATGGTATACTCTTCTCTCTTCACAGATAAGAGAGACGAGATTTAGCCTAGGAAGCCTGTGTTCATTGCTGCTTCTAGCAATCTGAAAATGGCAGGAGCTTGGAGAAGAGGCACCATATAGCCGAAATAGGTGTTCTTCCCTTGCTCTGTCCAAGATATACTTTGAAGAGACAGGTCTTTCAAGACCATTTTTTCGATTAAAAACTTGGAAGCAGACCCAGTTTTTTGCTTAAAATAATTTCCAAGACAAGCATTTTCTTGATTTGTGGCATTAAATATGGTATTCTTGAAGGATGACTCCTGGAAAGCAATACATTATTTTTATACTCAGATCTGGCAGAGGACAGAAAGACAGGCACTCCAGACTGAAAGGTCCTCGGGGACCCGGTCCCCACCTATGCCACATCCCGTGCTCCCTTTCAAAACCATGCCAAGCTCGACCTTAGGTTTTCTCTCTCTCCTGTCTATAATCAGGAAATTGTTTCAGAATCTGGTTGCTGAGTTGGTCAGATACTGTCTTCTGATCCCAAAATAAGTGTGTTCCCATATGGCTTATACCAAGAAGGTCCTTCACCTTGAAAAGATATTTTCCCTCCTCATGCTGAGCCCATAAATGCATCTACACGGCAGTCATCACCATTCTTTGTGTCACTAAGCTAAACAATCTGAGGGTTTTGGTCTCCTCTTATAAAGTAGGTCCTGCTTTTCCCAGCCCTGTTGTTTGCCCTTCTCTGTGCTTGTGGCAGTCAGAAATCGCCTCTCCTTTTGGTGACCATAAAATGTACTCAGGCGAGGTACAAGATCTTTTCACAGCTCTGCTTGTGCTTCCCTCTCACTGCTAGAACCGCTTCTGCCCTTATATCTTGAGAGTGGATTTAACCACCCTACTGCCGCCTTATGGTAATATTCTACAGTCTTTTTTTTCTCCCCACAGTCGTTTCCAAATTATGAGCTCCTAATGTGTAGCAGAATTATTATTCTTTCATGCGTAACCTTGATTTCAAGCTCTCGAATGTGATTCTCAGATCAGCCCAGTTTCTGTGTGCCAGCCCACTCCTTCCCTCCATTAACAGTGCCCCCCGGCACCTTGTCATCAGTATGTTGCATTTGATATTAGTTAATTTCCTAGTAGTTCTGCCAAGCTCATTAATGAAAAAAAGTGAATAGAATCAGTGCCAGACCTTATCCTTGAGGAACCCTGTTCATGACCTCTCTTCAGCCTTATATTTCCCCTTAAACCTTCTCTGTTGCCATCTCCCTGGAAGTCAGGTCCTTACCTACCCAAGTTTATTTCTGTGAATCCCCATCCCGTCCATTTATTCATAGTTCCCACATGATGGTGCAACCAATACCTTCCCTGATTCCAGATAGACAAGATCTACAATATAATTTTACCAGAGAAAGCCATTGGCTAGTCTATTATGAGCTACTTTTTGATAAGATCAAGGTGCATTGTAATCCCATTGTTCTTTAACATCTTCCTTTTATTAGATTCTTTCAAAATCTCTTTCAAAATTATGACCCAGTATTCAGATTAGATTAACCCCGGTCATTTCCCATTCTCTCTCTCTCAATAGCAGCACTACAGGTGCTGCTGGTGGTCACCTGGTGTGATCCTGCACCTCCCAGGTTTGTTTGGGTTACTTGCACGCAGACAGGAATGCAATGTGTGAGCAACTCCAGTTCACTGCGGTGGGATGCAGAATATCTGTGCCCTCTGCCTCTCCATTCCCACGTACCAGCCTTTGGCAAGTGTATGGCTTCATTCAGAAAAGCAATTTTGATTTTGTTGTGTTAGTTTGGTGAGGTTTATTTCTTTCTACCTTTCTGCTGTATAGTCAGACTGCCTTTGTACACAACACCAGCTGCTCCAACCGTGGCCACCTTACGCATGCATCCTCCCAAGGCCAGAAGAACAAGCAGTTTATGCTTCGCTATTAGGAACCTCCTCTGCCTACAGTCTCATTTCTGATCCTGGAAGGTCTGATGGTATCACTCAGAACACTTCAGATAAATTCAGGGTTGAGAGTTATGAAAAGAAGCATGTATACAGTGGTAGATTTGTTTTAAATTTTTGGTCTGTATGAAATTGTACAAGCAGTTAGAAATGCCAGAAGCAGTTGCTACAGGTGAAAGACTGACAGGTTTCCTGAACCTGGACTAGTTGTAGGAAGAGGCCAAGTGAGCTGGGGGTATCTCAGTGCTGGAGGTGGCAGAGCAGCCATGGGGCCAGGCTGCCCCTAAGTGTGGGGCAGCCACTGCTCCAAGAACCAAGAGGCAATAGTCACCAGCTCCTCTCCGTACTCTCTCAACACACACAAAAGCAGCAATACCCTTAGATAAATATCATTAGAGGTTCTCCATAGCCCTCCATCACTGCTTCATCTCTTTATCTTCCCAGTTTCTCCCTTGGCAGAAGAGGCAACATCCTCTGCTCCAACCTAAAGTTGCAAATTCAATTTTTCATATGCTGTTGGGAAGCCTTCAGCTATGCAGTCATTCTGCTTCTGATTTGTCACATAAATGCAGTGTATCAAGTAAGGAGCATCCTGATAATTGATATGCATATACATATGGGTGAAGAAATATAACATTCTTTTTTCATGCATAATTACACACACGCACAGATACTTATATGTGGTATTTCAGCTAGTAAAATAGATTGCTGTAAATTTACTTTAATATACCTTATTTAAGCCTCTCTTAAGCCTCATATCCTAACTCTGTTTCAAACCATTTCAGAACTTTTTTTATGGTTGTTTTTTAAGGAGGTAAAATATCCTAGTAAACACTAATTGGCGATGCCTGTCTTATCAGGAATAAAATAGTCCTACTGGGGAATAATTCTTCTCCCAGAAGTTTTTTATTGTGAGGCTAGTAAAAATGAGTTAAATGTAATTTTGACTCATCCATAATAACCTGCTTATAGCTATGATGGTTATTTCTGTTTTCTGCAGAAGCAATCACTTGCTAGATAGAATGGTACCGTAATCTTAATTTATCACACACATTTTTTTGCTAGCAGCCAGCTGACTGCAGTAAATATCCCAGTCGGAACAAAGGTGCAAATAATCAATACATCTGTTCCATTTACACCAATAATGGCACATAGTAAGATTTATGGGCCCCAGCATAAAGGAGGTGCGCTACTCAGTTGATTACTCTTCAATAGCTGACATGCATTTGAGTTTCACTTGTCTGTAAATATGACAAGAGACTAACTATTCATGGAAAACGATTGAATGTACCACCAACACCTTCTCATACAGAGTTTTTCCCTCCTGTTTTTTTTTGTTTTAATTAAATTCTCTTGGGGAAAAAATACCTTGCTTCCCCTCCATGGGAGGAGATTTCAATTAGCTGGCTGCCTCCATTCCCACTCCAGACCAAAGACAGGCCTCATTTTAATTCAAACCCAAATGTATTGTTTGCTACAGAAGGTAAACATAGCTCATGACGGCGAAATTTGCCTCAGCTGTCCAAAATTGCTCAGAACATGAAGGGCTTTATTATCTAAATGCTGATTTGATTATCAATACTTTAATGGGAGAAAGAGAAATACTGTCGCTGCTTGGAAGCTGAGTAGGCTGGATGGAGAAAATTTATGATGAAGAGAGGCCCAAGAGCAGGGACCTGCTGTAAGGGAAGAGAATTAAGTGTTTGTTAATGAAGAAACTTTGTATATACTCTCTTTTGACATCAGGTGCTACATTGAAAACTTATCATAGTCTCTAAAAATTTGGTCAGTAAGAGTCCAGGGCGCGCTTTGTAGGGATGGAGGACTTGCTCTCCGTCTTTGCATGTGCTGTTTGTTTAAGGTGTCAGGTCCAGGAACATTCTCCTTTTGCAGCAGAAAGGTAAAGCGCAGTAAGACAAACAGCCATTCTAGGATGACAGGCTGACAAGAAGCCACTGAGCACTACGTGTTTACATGCGCTTTTATTTTGCTAGTGGCTGACAAACTGCAGTAAATAACTGCTGGGACAAGGGTGAAAATGACCAATAGATCCATTCTGTTTAAATCAATAAAATCATTTCTTATATATCAGGAAAGACATGATGCACTTTGACAAGGTACTCATGGTGCTCCTCACTTCTTCTAAGGGTAATCCTTCTACTCAGCATTTTCTGAGGAAAGTTCCTCTTTATGGTTTCTCCACACTTTTAAACCCCAAATTAAGACACTCATTATCATTAGTCAACATTGGAAATCTTGGCCCAAGGCTCTCCACTGATCCCTGGTGCAGAAAGATAAAACTACTTTATGGTCTGTAGTGACGGTAGTGACAAAGAGTGGGAGAACAGGAGACAGTGCTTTGGGTGGCAGGGCTGAGCTGTGTGCAGTCTGACTGCCAGCCCTTTGCAGGCTGAGAAAAAAAAGCAGAGGAAAGACATTGATAATTTTATATTCTCTTTCCATAGCTTTATTATCTCAAGTCTGCAAATAAGACTTCCAGGTCTCTTCTGGCTGCCCCTGCCCAGCACACACAGCTCACCAGGTGGGTAGGAGGGAAATAAATCAACAGCACAGCCTGCAGGCAGATGTTTAAGCAGGTACATATACTCCAGCAACAAGTGCAGCCAATTCATATCCATACTCCCATCAGCAAAACCCCACCGTGTGATGTGATACGGCTTGGTTATGGCTTGGGTTACAGCCTCATGGCAACTCGTGAGCCTGCAGTCATCAGCTTGCATCATCTAACAGTCCGTTGAGTAGGAGGTAGGTGCCCAAATTTTCATCTCATCCAAGCTGTGGCACATCCAGGTGCGCACAGTAACAGAACTATAGGATGCTGAAAAGTTTTTTTGCCAGAATACTCAGAAATCATGTGCCCAAGCAAACTGGTTGGGGATTTTGACGGAGGAAAGGGAAGCAGGGGTTGTTTTGAATTATGTCCTGAATCCCAGTTCCACAGAGATGTCTCACCATAGCCCTGAGATGATAGGAGCCAAAGTCCAGGAAAAGGGGAGACTGGTGGTCCTGCAAGTAGGAATAAGGAGTTGAGTCCACCCAGCTAAGCTCATCAGCCTTCTTGTGATTCTTTTACACTTGATAGACAAAAAGAGACTCATCCAGACCATACTTCATCGAAGTTCATTAGCTCACTGTATTCACGTTGTTACCAGTGATATTCTCCTATTGCTTAAAAAAAATTGGAATAACTATGTACAGCAGCATATACCCAGAACTGTGCTAAGGAAAACTAATTTAGATGGCACTCAAACATTAAGAAATGTCACATTTCTGCTCACCCACAATTTTTCCTTCTGAATAAAAAAGTCCTATTGAAAATCTGTATCATCTAAAAAAGATTAACAAGGAGGTTAAAGCTACATGGACAACTGGAAGATATGTCTTCACCTAAATTTGCAAGCCTTTGATTTTGCGTCTTAAAAACTGTTCTTTTAGTATGGGCATTTCTGTTTGATTTTTGTGATGGTGCCTATGGCTCCTTTATACATTGCCATGTACTGTCAGCGGGGGGTTTGAGCTTTTGCTTCCAGCACAGGCTGCTCATATTTGCATTATGGGAGCTAATAAACTGCTAGGAGGAAAGTGCTGCTTTTCCAAAAGCGGGATGGACAGGTCCAGGTGCCCTGTCCAGGTGCGAGGCCAAGCCATGGGTTGAAGCGAGAAGTCCACCTCACCCAAGCTCTTTCCCTCCTCCCTTGGTACCTGTAGGTCCATTGTCACGAGAGGGTGACAGAAATGGACAAGCGGATTTGAACGTGGGGGTCTTGTGAGATGACAGAAGCGTCTTGGGCTCTCCCCTTCTCCAGAAACAAAAAGTCACTGCCCTGTCAGGCCAGGGTACTTAAAAACTGCTTTGGACGCTTGACAAGGAGCTCCTTTATCCCTGATGAATCTGAGCCCTATCACCAGGGTCCGTTCTGAGCAAGCATGCACACACACATATGCTCACAGCATAAGGCTTCACAGAAAACTTATATTTTAAAAGCCCCAATCTAGAACTCCCTCACTCAGATTCTTTTTTTAAATCCATATCTTTCTATTTTCAACTCTAAGAAGATTTTGCTTGCGTAAATGTCACTACGCTGTGTACAAAAAGCAAATAAGAATACTTGCATGAAACGTTTGAAAAATGCTTCACCTATAGGTATGAAATGAAGTAGAGCTGCTTCATCGCTTTCCTGGTTCTTTACAGCAGCAGTACTGGCCATCAGAGTCTTTTACTACAGAGAAAATGATCCTGTGTCGTCAGGAAGCCAGACGCACAGAATTAGCTCAGTTCTTAGTCTCTATCTGCCATGCTTTTGCCAGAGAGAAATTAGCCTGTTCTTGACGGCAGCTTTGGAAAGCGTGGCATGCCTTGTGGATTAACCAGCTCCCACCCTAGATGTACCAGGCACCAATCAGGCAACATCAAATTACTTTCTGTGAAGTTACGCTGCAGTTCAGCTACGGGTCCAGCTTGCGCTGCCAGAGCACTTAGACCTCCTTGGATAAAACCAGGGCCTGAACCTAATGTGATCTGTGCTGCCTATGGGGTTGTAAACCGAATTTCTCCAGGAAGACACATCTGGTGATTGCTATCATCTGCAGAGTCACACGCTGGCAAGCCTGATTAATATGAATGTAGTGGGATAGAGAAAGAGCCTCCCAACCTTTGAATATATTTATTCCCGAGTGAAGCAGCATGTCTGACGAGAGCTCTCAGGAATGTAAAGGTTTATTGCCTGATAATGGAATAAAAGGATTAATTTAGAATAGGTCTGTAGCCACTTATAAAATATTTCATTTTAATAATTTATACTAATGGAATATATGATCTAGGGAGGGCCACATGGGTTTCTCCTGGGCAGTTGTTGACAAGGCGAATGTGGCTGGGGAGGCCTGGGCTGGACGCACATTTGCTTGCCCCTGGTGGACTTGTAGGATGTTAAGAAGAGAGAGTAAGAACAAGCAGCAGACAAAGCCTTTAATTCACCTACTCCTCGAGTCGCTGCAGAGCACTCATCAGATGGCAGAGCTGGTCAGCTCAGCAGGTTCCTAAAACACACACAAGGAGAAAAAGCTTAAGCTTTTATCTCTGTAATAAGTAATGAATCCTAATTTCCCTTTCTAACATAACAAATAAACAAAATTAGCCTTCTTGTGTGAGCACAGAAGAGCTCAGTGACAGCAACGACCTCAGCTCCAAGGGGCGTGCAGAGATTTAGGGGTCACAGATGCTGTTGTGGGTCTGAGTCTTAGACGTGTGACTGAAGTGAGAGCCAGATGCAATAGGCAGGAATTAGGCAGTCTGTACAGAAAGAGGGCTGTATCTCTTCCCACACGTGCTGTAAGTCTGTTGTCTCCCTTTATCCATCTGAACTGTGTTTGTGATGGATATTTCTGATGCTCAGTCCTGTCCAAAATCTGAGAAAGGACTTTGGGAGCTCAGCATTGCGCAGGGCCTCTTAACCAAGGGATCTGCAGAAATTCTTCAGTTCTGTTTCATCTGTGTCTTGTTTTATAAATCCCTCTATGCTCTGACAGTATCATGCAGAGACCAATGTCTCAGCAAGATATTTCCTTCAACCCTTCTATACGACTGCTAAGTCCATGTAAGAAAAGGCATCTCATGAATATTTTTCAACTGTTTCTGTCAGCATCAATAAATCAGAATCAACAGAACTTGTCCTCACTTCTGTCCTTATCAAAAAAAAATGTTACACAGAAATTCCTCATTGTTCGGTTCTGTTTCATCTGACAGTGTAGAAAAACATGGGACTTTTTCCTACCTCTGCCTCGTTTTTAAACATTAAAACTTGACCTCTGCTTACTGCTTACTTCCCCAGCTTTGCTTTTGTTAAGCTGCAAACATTTTTCTTTCATAACAATTTACATATGTAATTACTACAGGTACTTCAGGAATTGTTTGCTAAAGGCTCTATGTAAATACTAATTATCAGTAATTAAAAATCCACAGCCATTAGGAAGATACTGATAGGGAGAAAATACTGCTTAGGAAGCAACTAACATTTGTCTAGGCAAAATTAAACATCAAATAACTTTCGATCTATGTAATTATATAATGTGACTCATCATCTGCTGCATAAATGAAAGTGCAAATGGGAGAAAGGTGTCCCCCCCCCACACATGCACACACCCCCAGCCTGCTCACAAACTGTGCATCTTCAGCATCGCGAACCCGTTTCACGTTGGGAGCAAAGAATGTTTAGAGATCTCACGTTACAGTTGCAGAAACGTAACAGCTGCATTAAATGTTTTCTATGGCACGCTAAGATCGGGTGCTTCCAGGCTGATGATATGCAAACTTAACTCTCCAGGTCGTAAAATGCACTGGGATTCTTTCTTGTGCCAAGTAAGCAGGAAAATATCCTGTGTAAAGGGTAGAAATAAAATGCAGGAACAAATGACATCTGCTTCATATTTTTACAAAATCTCTACGGTGGGTTTTCACCCACCTTTGTCCATTTTCTAACTGCTAATGAATTTGTTTCATTATTAAGTGTGGTTCAGCATCCTTGTACTTGAAGTGGAATTTTGGCCCATCTA
The DNA here is from genome assembly GCA_009819775.1 of Phoenicopterus ruber ruber. Classification (NCBI taxonomy): domain Eukaryota; kingdom Metazoa; phylum Chordata; class Aves; order Phoenicopteriformes; family Phoenicopteridae; genus Phoenicopterus; species Phoenicopterus ruber. Next base: position 11,417,304 of record CM020219.1, read on the forward strand.
CAGATGTCAAAGGGCATTTTGTCACTGTTGTAAGTGGAATTATATTTTCATTTTAGTGATTTATTATAGATTTCAGCAGGCTTTGAATCAGCCTTAGTCCATCTAAAATTAATCAACTTTCCGAGCCTGGTGGGAAAAGTAAACAGGTAATCTAAGTGCATTGTACAGCAATCCCAAAGTTTGCTCTCTGCCGTACCTGCTCCTGGTGGTAGGGGAGAAAACCCATTAAGCAAGCAGACAGGCAAAGGGGGCAGCAATTTTACAAGGGGTGTAAAATAGATTTCTGCTCTCAGAGCACAGGCTCCATCTCACTCAAACCTGTCACTGTAACGGGGCGGCGTGAATGCGCCTGGAGCATAAAGCCGCTGCTGATGCTCACCTCTGACAAGCAAACGATGCAGCTTAGAGAAAGCCTCTTTTCCCGTAATGATGCTCAGCCTCGGCGCGCTCGGCGCCTGCAGCCGCACTGTCAACAGGAGCGAAACGCTGCCGGTCACACGAAGGCAGCCAGGCTGAGCTGCCTCCAGAATTCATTTTCAAGTATGTTTTTATTCACTTTTGTGGAATTTATTTTTTCCTTTCTGGCTTTGCCATTTTAGACTCAGATTCAATACAGGGAAACACTTCAATTATCTCTGGATCAGGCCCTCAGATTGTATTGTGGCTGAGGCTTTGAAAATTGCTGTTATCAACACTATTAGCCGACTTGCCTGTGCTATTTTGAGCTGGACTGAAAAGGGCTTGATGGGACATGGAGTCACTCACAAACCACAAGTCAGGCAGGAATAACAGGAGTTGCCCTGTCAGGTTTTGACTTTCAGCTTTCAAAAGGTTTTTGCAGCAAACAGCCATCCTGTTCCCTCTCGGTGAGCTGCTAGACCCAAACTCCCCCCAGCCTAAGGCCAAGCTGTGGCAGAAAAGGGCGGTCGCTTGCCCAAATTCTGACCTCGCTTGGCTTGGTTTGCTCCTGGCAACAGGACACCACCAGCCTGGTGCTGGGGGCTTCTTCCTCCTGAGATGTGAGGCTCCCACCACACCAGCTCACGGGGCAGCTCCAGTAAACCTATTACTGGTCTATCTGCCACCAACACGTGATGAGAGAAAAAAAAGAGTCCATCCCGTGCGGCTCTGCATTTGCTTCTGCATATCCCTCGCCTTGGGCCCAGCCTGCCTTCAGTACACGCCAAGCATGGGAAGTCCCTGACATCTGGAAAAGCTTAGCTGTCATGCAGCTCCCTAAAACACAGTTTTCTAGCCTATAAGTAGTGCTGGCTTCCTCAAGGCTGCCAGTAACTAATGTTTTGGATCAATATTTTGTTAATTTACAACATTTCCTCAGTCTTAACTCAGCATTTTCTTTCTTCCCCCTCCTTCTTTCACTTCTATTTTTTTTCTCTTTTGCTTCAACAAAGCATGAAATCATTGTTTGTCAAAAGATAATCTGCTCGCTGCTGTATCTGGTTGTAACTAATGATGTTTTCTTCAGTCTTCTAGATTGCTGGGGAGACATGTAACTGTATTCTAAATAATTTGAGATCAGTCCACTGCTGTGCTTGCAGGTTACAATTAGAAACGTGCCAATCAGACCCACAGTCTTATTTTGTTTGGCTCCATTTACCAAAAAGTGTAAATTCAGCTGTCCCAGACAGAGAGAGACCCCCTCCCTCCCAACAGTTCCCCTTCTCCCCCAGCCCAGGCTGCTGTGCTATGGATGAGAAACTGGACAAAACACAGTGGCAAACAAGGCAGAGCTTAAGCATTTAGTCACCTGCCCAATTCACGTTCATCGTATAGACCTCCTCACAAAATGGCCATGGAGATTCAGACACCGAAGAAGAGGACTACAAAAGGCCGCATGCTGCAGGGGGTGGAGGGGATTCACCTGTGGGGACCAGAAAGAAATGTTTGGGGCAGGAATGGAAAGGAAAGACCCTTTGGAGGGATCTTTGCTTGGGTCTGGATGGAAGGCTTGCATCCACGCACAGCACTCAGCGTCAACTCTCCGTCTCTCCCCAAACATGACCAGGTCTTTCTCTCAATTGAGAAGAAGTCCTATCCTCCTCTTGCTCTTCAACTCACGGGCTAAAACTCTGGCTAAAACACAGGATAGAGGAGATGAGTTCAGACCTCCCTCCTGTCTGAGGGTATCAGAACCTGTGGTGTCCAGTTACAGGTGGACCATCAGGATGAGGGGGATTTGAAGAAGGGAGGAAGAGCATTTTTTTGTCATCCCTACTGAAGCAATTTGACTTTTCATGGAACATAAAAACATTCATTAAGCATAACTATGTGTGTTAGCCATTAGCAACAGCATCAAGGAAGAGAAGGTCTGGCACCCCACTCCAGTAATACAGCACCGTGGAGCGTTATGAGTGACTTAAGGGGAAAATAAAAAAGCACCACTTTTGCAAGAACGAGAGTGAGATGAAAGTGCTTGTCATCCTCTGGTGAGTGGTGTGTCATGGTAATAGCTTCCGAAAAAAATCACCACTGAGCTCTGCATGACAGTGTGTCGCTCAGGCCTGCAGAAGGGTGGAGTACACAGAAAGAAAAAAAAGAGTAGCGAGCTATCAAAGTTTTGTAGTGGCATCCATCACACACACTACAGGAACTGCAACTATGTTTGGTGAAATGTTATCACCAAAGCATCCCTCAGTAAGTGGTCAAGTCCAGAGAGGACTGAGTGCTTGTCAGCAGGCCAGATACCAGCATGCCCAGGTGAGGGTCTCTCCTCCAGGCCAAATGTGGGGCCACCTGCTCTTGGCAGGACATGGACTGGGACTCCAGGTGCTCTTCCCGCCCACCCGCTTTTCCTTCCTTCACCTGATCCCTTCAGGTCATTCAGACATATTCACAGCTCTCCTCCAACTCACTTCTATTGGTTTTTTTTTTCTTTGCTCTAATGTGGAAAGAAAACAGGTTTTGAAACCTCAAGAACTGCTGGTTGTCCTCTGATCAGCTTGAGCTGGGATGCCAAACTGCATCACTTACAACAGTGGGAAGATCAAAAAAGCACCTCAAAATGTGGACTATTTATTCCAGGGCTGTCATTCAGCTCTCCAAAGATTCCTAAAACTAAACTCAGCTTCTTGATGGGCTGTAAAAACATGAGCTCAGCCTTCCCTGTGGCTTCAGGTTGCCTGTGTTCAGGTCTGCCAGAGACCGGCAAATGCCAATAAGCAAAGGGACAGAAATAATGAAGCTAAAACTGGTTTGAGTCTGATTTTGTATTCAACTCAGGACCAGCTTCCCTTGTTTTGGCAAGAAGTGGGGTGTGTATGTGTGTGTGTGTGTTTGTGTACGCTTATGTGTGTTTACCTTGCGGTGGTTTCACTGGTGGTGGGAATTGCAAATGTGCTTGCTCATTCCTCATGGTTTAACTGTACAAGACAAATACAATTGATTTAGAAGGAAAGAGCCTTGCCAAGGACAGTAGTAATGGCTTTGTGCTAAGTAAATTTAATGCAATATTCTTTGGCCAACAGCTGCAGCTTTGGAAAGAAGCAATTCACCTCCTCCCAAAAATAACCATGAGAAGTTAAGTAACTGGCTGAGAAGCTAGTTTATGTACAAAAAGATTCAAAGGCCTGCAGTGGTAGCTAATAAAATCAAACAGCTATCAAAATCATGGCCAGCTGAGCTGGTGAGTCCCAGGAGGGTGAAGGAGAAAGGGGGGGAGATAAAAATTCCTAAGGGTGGTTTTCTGTGTAGATTGAATATATACTCTTTTATTCTGGGAAAGATAAAATGGAATAAAAGTGTCAGAGGCTGCCAGTTTTAGGTATTAAAATATTTAAAGAAATAATCATTATGATATTAGTCCAGAAAGTATTATTTCATCTAGCAGAGGTTAATACGTTTCATAGATTCTAGGGCCAGCAAAGGCTATTAGGATCACCTAGATTAGGTTTAATGTAACTCAGGTTCAGTAATAGATGCAGAGACCTGTTCTGCCAGGCAGACAGCAAAGTGTAAGGTCTTTCCCAAAGTCCTTAAGAGAAAGGGGAGCGAGCCGGACACAGATCTGCCAACCAATTCTCCAACAGAAGCGAGCAGAGTTTGTCTGGAGACACGATGTTCTGTTATGATCAGGTCCAACAGCTTCTCTGAAGCAGCGAGGTCTGCTCTGCGGGACTGTCCCGACCCCGGCGTGGGGAGGACCACAGGGGTCACCTCCCCTTGCATGCAGCAGTCACGCTTTGCTACGGATGCACAGCACCTCATCAAATCTCATCTCTCCTCTTGCAGCATGCAGGAGTCCCCTCTCCTCTTTCTCATCCAGCTCCGGGCTGGTTTTTGGACAAGTTACTGCCGAGCAGCGCCCGCTGCTGCCCTGCGCCGGCTGCTGTCATTGTCCCATGCAGACCACGCGATTTCTTCTCCTCATTGACCTCTCCAACGAGCCGGCTGTGAGGACTGGAGAGCAGCTGGGCTGGCTCTTCTCGCAGCTCTTTCAAGCAGCCGCATGATAACCAAGCGCGATAGCGCTGGTGGGTGGTCTGGCTGCAACCTGCGGCTCCGCGCAGGGAGCACGGAGCGAGTTAAACGCTTCAAAAGGCAGTTGTGTAGGAAGCTGCCTCAGATACTACCCACTGCAGAGATGGGCAGATAGGACGCAAGCTCTTCCCTCCCCTGGGCTCCAGCACCTCCCCTGGGACTGCAGAGGCGCACCAGGTATTTTTATTTCCACACCAAACTTACACCGTTCACCTCAGGCTTAAACAGAGGAGCGTGAACGTCTTTCAAATTTACTTTTGGGGTTTTTTTGTTTGTTTTCTAAACCTGCCCCTGTTTTGGAGGAAAAGAAAAGGGCTTTTAAAAAAGTAGCGGCTGGGAAATTTGCCCTGGTTTATAAGTGGAAAAAAGTAAATATACAAACAAAAAGAATCACTTTTATTTTCACCACAAAAGATGTTTCGCCATTTTTTTCCGCCCCATCAAATCATTGCCTTTACTATAAAGCCTCCTCGTTTTCCAGGAGTGACAAAGGGTTTCTTTGAAAAGCTCTTGTTCGGTGCTGGCACCTCGGGCTGCAAAACCTGGGCCTGGCCCCAAGCTGCAGGTCCTGCCGGTCTCCACTACGCTCTTCCTCCTCTCGCCTTGGGGCAACCCTGGAAGAGCAAAGGAGCCAGGGAGGCCACTTCTGAGCCTTGTGTGTTTTCGTCTCACCCCTGTAAGAGAGCTCGGGTGACTTTGTTCTCCAGCTTCATTTGTATGCTTGGAGCCAGTCCTGCCATGGATCTAAAAACCAATCATTCCTATTGATTTCATTGTGAATTTGCCAGGTGGAACAAGAGTCAGAAGAAAAGGTTGCCTTGTAGCAATAAGCAGAAAAAAACAAACCCCCCCAAAAACCTGCGCCAAAAGAACAACAGTAAAAAAGGAACTCGGAACTCTCTTTTGCGTTAGACAAGCATCTTGGTATGTTAAAATCACCCTTGAGCACCTCCCACAGAAAATTAAAAGAAAGCCTCAGTTTTGTCACCGAAGCTGAAGAAGTTATTATTTAACAATTGGTTGTGGGCATTGTTGATGTTATAATATATCTCATTTCAAATCATAACAGATGAGTGATCTCTAAATTGTTGGTTCAAATGAGATAATACTCCATCATGCTTTCCTTTGCGACACAAATCCACATAACTAGCACAGTATAAATACAATCACTGGCTGGTATCAAAGCTTCAAATACTATTTTAAATCCTGCAAGTATGGCTGGTGCTCAAATTGACAGCTCAATGCTCTGTCAGCTCCCACTGCCAATCTCATTATGGAAGTAAACGGCTCTATCTTATTTTATCCTGTTCTATACATGATGCACTTAAAAGGACTTAAAAAATCTAGTAAATGGAAATATATGGTACAATGAACAGTTAAAAATGTCAATTGAATTAGTGGCTGTGTGATATCTTTTCAGCATACAATGTGAACACAGATGCTGCCTTTTATAGAGGTTTATGCATATGAGGAACGTGAAGTGGAACAAATGAGATTTGAATTTTATTATTCTTTTATAGCATTGCATTGCAGATAGCTTTTTTTAATTAGCTCCTATCTCAACACCTTTGGCAACTCTAAATAATTCAGAGAATCTCGTCTTTTGTTGTTGTTGTTGCTGTTGCGGTGGTTTCTTTCGCAGAGAAGTAGCCCTTGAGAAGGGCAGGAAGCTTATCTATCACTTAGTTTAAAACTGATCCTTCAATCAAACAATTAAACCCAGAGGGAGTGCGCTGTGGTCCGCTCAGAGTCTTAAACCCAAATCAGCTACCAGATGCGTGGTGACAAATCTATCCCAAGCCCTAAGAGGTGCCGGGAGTGCTCAAAGTTTGCTTCCCTTTTCATGAGATTTCCTACATGCTCCACTGAGTGGAAAAGCCGGTAGGAGTCGGTCTGATGGAGCGGGGCGCAGGGAGCCGGTTCCCCGCCAGCCCCTCAGCTCACCTAAGGAGGGACGGGAGGGACCCGGTGCTGCCTCCTGGCCTGGCATTCCACCCTTAGCAATAAAACGAGAGCTAGATATAAAATAGGCACGAAACCCATCACTCTCAAGACTTCAAAGCAACAGGCGGTATTTATGTCAAAATAAATAAACAAATGCATGTAGACAGAAGTTGATGTTTATGCTACATTGCGCAGTGCGGGGGGGGATAGTCCCACCAGCTCCGTTTCTAGACAGCACATCTTTGCACAACTTCTTTGTTGAAAAACTTCAGGGACACGGTGTCTTATAAGGATTCCCTCAGGCTCCCAGCCTCTCCCTCACTTCGCAATGTGTGGGCAGGATACAGCTGTTCAGCTTCACTGCGTGGTCTTCTCATCCAAACTGTTCACATAATGCAAAAATTACGTCCCTCAAGGCACTATGGAAATTCACATCCTAACATAGTTTCAAATGCCTATTTATTTCACAGCCTAGTGCAAATATTACGTCTGCTCCAGAGTCCGCTGTTTCAAACGATACCGCAGTGCCTCAGATGAAGTCTGTGGGATTTCTTTTGTACCTTAAAAGGACAAGGAATTTCTTATTCTTTGCAGAACAACAGAAAATAATTATTTATTTTTTAAAAATTCACAGTGACATATTTTCCTCCCACCCCCCTGGTTTCTTTCAAGGCAAATGCAAACTTTAGAAAATTTGTGAATTGCATAAATGGTCATTCCGGGGGCTTAGCCCAGCTCAACAGAAAGGAGTATTTTAGGTTAAGTATTGCACTATAGCCTGTTTGCCTACTCCAGCTGAGTACTCCCTATTCACAAGAGAAACAAAAAGGATTTCTGCTGCTGTACATCATATAAATGCAACATGATATGAAATGTTTATAGGCATGGATTTGAGAAATATCTGACTCAAGCTTTCAGCAATAACATTAGTCTGAAAAAGTAGCCCTTCTGTTTTCAGCATGTGTTTCAAGCCTGGGAAGCGAGCACAGAAGAATGATGAGCTCAGCTCAGGGGGTCTGGGGAACCTCTGTCCAACATCAGCCCTGACCGGGATCCTTGCAAGGCCCCGGGGGAGTCATATAAGGCCACATCCAGAAATGAAGGGGCTCACATACGCTCCCACTGAACGCAGATCCTAGCCCCGCCACCACGCTGTGTCAGGGAGGGTTTGCAGTAACAAACATCGTTTACTGCCACGTACGTTCTGCCCATCTCTCTTGCTTATGTCCCTCAACTCCGCACTTCAGAAATGGTGTTCATATGTGTTCTTTAGCTCAGTTGTAGAAGAAAAAGACATTTGCCAGGTTATACAATAAGGAGTTTGGTAAAACATGTGATTGCAAACCCAAGCTGCATGAAATGGTCAGCCGAGAGCCCTGGCACGAGCACCCTGTGTTAAGCCCCGAATTTAATTAAATCCATCAGAAAAACAAAAGGAAAGAGGAAAGAGGATAAGAGACATTTTGGCAGCATCTGCCTCTTCAGAAGACAGCAGGTGCTGCCAAAATTTTAGGCTCTCTCATCTGTTTTCCTCATTGTTTTTGTGATGGGGGGAATTAAATCCTACAGTTGCAGTTGAACTAACATGTCAAGGCTCCTTCCTGATAACTGATGGTTTTCTTGATGTCCTTTTTTTGACACGCACTGTCCCTAGATGCCCATTGTCCCTCCAAATCGCTCTGCGGCCCCTAAGCCTTAACTAGATCTTGCACGTTCTGTTTCGGTGGTGCTTTCACCACTGCAGGTTTTGTTTCCACTCCAGGTCTGTCTGTCCTTCAGACTCCAGCCGTAGGTCAAAGATGCTCTGCTGTTCTTTGCCATCAGCTGCTCACCTGAAATACCGTTTTGTAACAGTTGTAGCTGCTGCCTTAGTCCTCTGTGAACAGCTGCTCTTCACCTCGGCACTCACCAAGAGGTATTGATGGCAAAGCGTGAGTGTGAAACACTAACTCTGGGTTAAACCTAAGGGAGGAACTTGGGCTTCATGATACAATGCAGAATTCAGGTGTCCGGTTCAGGAATGGAGCGGAGAAATCTAATTTACATCTCTACACTGGGTTACACGTTATGCACGGAGCAATGGGATTCCCAGGAAAACGATGCATTGCCATTAGCAGGCCCAGCTGAGGGGCGCGTAAGGCATTGCATTTCTCCCAGGCAGAAGGACCTAGCCCAGAGCTGAGGTTTGGATGTCTCTATGACTTAAATCCTCCTCCTGTTTAAATGCCCCAGTCACGGATTTAGGGGCACAGGAAACAGCATGGATATTTCACACTATTGCCTACCTCGTGGTTAAGCCATGGCACAGGAGGACAAGCCAGAGGAAACCCAAGCCCAGCGCCTAGGGCTAGGGCAACCAGTTAGAAGAGGGGGAGCTGACTCTCCAGCTCCTGCTCCCTAAATTTTCTAGAGACTAGGGCCAAGGCAGAAGTCTTTCACCTCCCATATGACTACTCACTTGCCCAGAGTTGCACTCTCTTTTGCTTGCTCTTCAGGTAGCCCCGTAACAGTTTCCTACCTGGCTGCAAAGTTTCCTAGCATCAGCATATTATGCAAAAGGTGGTTTTGAATTGTCAGCTTTCTGTAGCAGAGTGGTAGGTGTGTTTTGAGCATGTTTAGTTGAACTAAGGCCTGCAGGGCAGGGGATTTTGGAACCAAGAAGCCTATATTTTTGTAGATCCAACCAAGCATAGGTAGGAGGTAGACACCCTCCTCTTGGCCAAGATGGCAGCACTCCTACTCTGGAGTATAGCAGAACTAACCTACAAAAGACTTTGCAAGAACATTTGCACTCTTCTAGGGTATCTCAGGTTCTGAGCTGCTTAGGTAGATATCTGCTGGGTCATTGGGTTTGAGTGAGGATCTAGAAAAGGTCTTCTTCCAGACTACACAGAACATCAGGCATGGTACCCGCTCGTGAGGAGGGAGGAAAGGGGGCTCTAGGCAGACATCTCCATGGGAAGACCGAATAAAAGGCGGCACATTGTGAGGATGCTGCTGCTTAAAGCAAACCAAACTAGATATTAGCCACAAAACTCCCCTGCCCTGCAAGTCACCAGCCACTTGCTAACATCATAAGATAGGGTTTGACATTTGCTTTTCTGCTCCAACCCCCAGCAAGGCGAGCAGTTTGTCTGCTGGCTGAGAGCCCCTTTGGAAATGCTGGCGGCTTCCCTTTCGACTTCCTTTCCCTGGTGTACCCTGCCCTGTGTTTTTTGGCAGCAGAAGCGGTGACTTCAAAGCAAGCAGTGGGAATGAACTTTTAAAAGGTGGGCGCTCAGTAGCAGCCGCATTAGCAGCTGACTATTTCAGAGAACTTATTAAAAGAGAGGGGCCTCAGTAGCAAGGGATACATTAACAGCTAAAGGTTACTTACAGTGTGGAGAGAACAGCACCCCATTCTTTATTTATCAGCTGCCACGCTGGTAACTAGCTTTGGCAGAATAGCAGACCAAGGCAGGAGTCTGGTGAACAAAAGAGGCAGATCTCTTTCTTGCAGTGTTCAGATTCTGCATTTTCAGACTGTCTTGCTAAAGACACAAAGAGAAGAGAGAGAGAAGCTACATAGCAATGCCAGGTTTAGGGAAGCCGGATTCCAGTTCACCTGGGAGAGGGCAGGCGCTACTAGAGGGCGTTTGGTCAGCAAATACAGTGCTGGTTTTTAGTGGAAGCACACAGGGCATAGAGAGGCAACGAACCGCACAGCAGTGGCACGTACTCCGGAGGGGATGGCACAGGAGTATCACAGTGGCAGACTTCGAACAGCTCTGGGTGCTCGGGGCACGCCCAGCTTTTCTAAGCCCATTCAGCATAGCTCCCAACACAATTATCATAGCCACATTTTCAAGCCAATGTTATGTCAGAAGCACTCAGTATATGGAGCTCTTTGGAAAATTGGCTCCTACTTTTTGGCAGTAATTGAAAGCTGAGCTCTTAGGAAAATGGGAGCTCTAAATGCTTGGGTGACATTTCTCAACTGTGCTCACAAGCAGGAGAACCTGTAAGCCACAAAGGCAATGCCATCAGCCATCTTTTAAAGATATCACCATCAGACAGACTATTATTGCATTTGTTTTTCTATTTCCTCCTCATGAGAACTATAAGACAAAGTTAGCAATAGCAGAGTGACAGACCACTATAGCATTCAGATTCAAATATCCCGTTTTAATACACAGCTATATCTAACAGGAACAGCACTGATGTGCATGTAGGTAACAGTATGTGTAGTGCCTGCCTGTTCCTTTAAATGAAAGGAAACGCCAGGCAGTTATCTCCATCAGATTTTATTATGTGACATAGGATGAACAATTACATACTGTGCAATAAGCTAAGTGAGGTTTTAATCGCTGCTGCATTTATGGATGGTTTATCCTGACCTTTCATAGCCTTAAAAACTAATAACTGAAGCAAAACGAAGTTTACCAGCTCCTCTCAGAAACTAGCCATGTGAGCATAATCAAATCCCAGTCATTAGTAAAGCCTGGATTCCTGAGCTGGTGAGGAACTGAGTCACTTCCCATGTCAGATGGTGCTGGACAAGTAATGTCTTTTCTTTTTGACCAAATTAGAAAAAAGGATATGGGGTTTATGGCTAAAGCCAAATCATCACTCGAAGTAAATTACACCAAATTTGCAGCTTTCATTGTCTGCATACTTCATTTGTAAGACAATAACAACCGTTGTGATATCTTTAATGAAGAATACTTATTCTAAGAAATGTGATGTATCTAAGAATAGTTATATAGAAATTATTATGCTAGATAAATGTCATACTAAAAAGGGAGAGCTCTGTCTTACAGAGATACCAATTCTATGGAAAGATACTTTTAGGCAAAGAGATTTGATGAATTCCATATGTAGGTTAGTAGCAGAGCTATGAACAAAACCTGAAGTCTCACCTTTTTCTCCCTCTTCATTATACCACCATGGCTTTCTGGAGAGGTGAATGAGATGACAAGGAGTGAGAGATGGTATTTAACACAGTTTTCACATTAACATTTTCCTGCTGGTCCCCTGAAGACCCACAGCTGTAGTTAGGACTCTAGTACAGAATTTTCTCCATTCCAGAAAACTTGGAGTAAGAGTTGCCTCCCCTTCACGTGTCCTTTGCATGCCATTGATTTATGGACTTTCATGCCTCTTGCAATCAAGTGATGCCTTGCAACCCCGATGCATCCAGGAGGCAACCATTTGAAGTAAAAGACTTGAAGAATCACTACCATGAAGCTAACTCTGATGATAATCTCTTTTCACCATAGCCATGTTTGTAAACACAGGAATGAAAAGCTGCCCTGTTTCAGCTTATTTCAGACATGAAGGAAAAAAGATACTGTGATTCTTTTTTCTTTTTTTTTTTCCCCCCAAAAGGGAAGGTACAATTGCAAAGCCTGCCTGCAGCAAGCCCTGTCTACCTGCGGTCTGCTTCAGAAGAGTGGCTTTTCAAGGCCTCTCACAGGCTGCTTCATTCCAGGCTTGGTGACAAAATTGCCTACAGCAATACTTCGCCATTTTATTTGCCACCCTCTGCTGCAAATGCAAAGGAGCAGACACACCTCAGATAAACTCACCACAAACATTCAGAGAAGTTAATTGTTGTGATCTGACCCACAAAAGAGGGAGAAAATGCACATATCCGATGAGTTTGCAGGCATCGCTCCTTGCAGCTGCACAGCTGTCCTTCACACATAAAAGAAACAGGTCCGGCTACCAAACATCTCTTCCAGCTTTTCCTTCTGTACAGCTATGTTCAGGTTTCTCCGAACCACAGCCCTGCACAACATTACAGCTGCCTGGGCCAGATCCTCAGCAGTTGTAACCCAACCTGGCTCCATGGATTTCAAGCGCCTTTTCCACCCACTGGAGGATCCGTCTGCAAGTTGAAAGTACTTCCCTCTCCTCCTTCCCCGCCTGCCACGCAAACATACACACACGCATCCATATACACGGTAAATGGAATGAGTCCAAAAAGTTTTTCTCAGCTCTGGTAGCATTATTTTTTTTTTCCCAAACTAACTTGGAAGGAAAATTTTGAAAGCTTTCCAATTCAAATGTTCCTGGGGCAAGAGGGCTGAATGTAAACAATAGCTAGAGATTGGTTCTGCAAGAACTTTTAACGTGGAGTCCTAAGTCAAACGTCCTTTCCTCCTCCTCTTCTTTCCCTCCTACAGCTAATGGGTACTGTACACACCTGTGCATCGCTCCGCCAGACGCTCCTCATGGCTGCCAGGTCGCTGAGTACGCGGCAGCTTCTGCCAGAGTAGAAATGTGCTGGTCTGACGTTGTTGATAATGACTTTCCCCCAGCGAGGCAGGGGAAGATAAACGTTTTCCCTAGTTCATGTGGTTCGCTGAGGAACAGGTAAGACTCGCCAGAGAAGCATCTCCTGCTTGGCTATATGTGCATGTGAAAACTGCTGGGAAAAACAGAGAGAGAGGATCCTATCTTGTGGTAATTAGGGCAAGGGATAAAAAAGGGGGACATGGAGAAGGTGGAACCTTTGCTCTCTGTTTCATAGTTTCTTCGAGCCTTGAAGTGGTTAAATCAAAGAGCTTCTGATTTTCAGAGTTGTACAGTGGCAGCCCTCTCAGATCAGACATCATTAAAGTGGGAACGATGGCACAATAGGATCCTGGGAAAAGGGGTCAAAAGATAATGAAGGCTTCTGTTTTGATTTGCTAAAGAAAAGGTAATCACCAGAGTGGGACTTGATGAAGTCAAGTTGGATAGACCTACCTTTACTCTGGAAATCATGCAACTTTCCACTAGAGGATCTGCAGTTGGGCTGGGTGAGGTGAACATGCCACAAAGAATTCAGGGAAATACCATGAACTTTGGCCACTCTGTCACCTACTGCAAATTCAGAATATCTCTGAGCATTTAGTGAGTTCTGTTTGACTCTCTGATAACCATCCAGGTACAGGCACGTGCAGAGCCATTTTCTGAGTTTATACAGCTCAGGACGATCCTGTTCTGACACACGTACAATGTTCAGCAGATGGAGCCTCTCAGTGCCTTTGCAATACAAACCACAGTAAGACTATTAATGAGGCACTATCTTTTAAATTAATCTCTCCAGTATAAAGTTGGCAGTGGTGGGCTATTAATATATTTCAGATAACCATATTATCTGAGCATCTTCTGGGTAAATCAAACTCATGCAAAGTTTTTAGCTGATTTCATCATCCCACTGCCTCTTTTCCCTTTGCAAGGCTTTAACACTTCTTGGCATATAGGCTGCTGTTGTTGCAAAACTTTTGTTGCAGTTAATTTTTCTTAATTGGTTGATCAATTGGATTTGAAAGATGTAAGGCTGATGGAGGGAAAAAATGCTCATATGACTAGATCTAGTTGTGAAATACACTACTAATCCCCAAAGATACTCGGATGAATCCTAAATTCATGTATAGAATTGTTGATGCTGTTGATTTTTTAAATTCTAGATTCATAATGCCCTTCATGCAATGGATAAATGTAACCATACCTGTGGAAAAGACGATGGCCTGTTGGAAACTCCAGCCACCTGCAAGGCTGGCTTTATATATGACTGTTTCCTTTCTTTGATAAGCAACACAGGGATTTCCAGATTCAGCAACTCGGCATCTTCCTTTAAAGCATGCACCAGATTTGTAACATACCATAGGCTGGCTTTATTAGATTAATTAAAGAAACCTATTAATTTCCAAGTAAATGAAGAATATTTTTAATCATTGCCTGTGAACCACTTAGCACATTAACTTGTCCCTCTGAAGTCATTTACTTAAGTGTGCCCTCAGTTTGCTTAATCCATAACTGGTCAATAGTATATTAATATTACAGTCTCATTTCAGATCTAAGCATGTCTGAGCCTATTAAACTGTCACCCTGGATTTACTTGCAGGGAAAAATTATCTGCATTCAGAGATAGAGGGAGAAAAGTATTAAAGTGAATCGAGCACTAATGAAATTAATCATAATCATCGTAAGTACTTTCAAATGCTCTCACCCAGTGGGAGATGCTGCTACAGGAAAGTCTTCCTGCTCCATTGTTTTTATGGCTGAGCTGTAGAGCATCCTTTAGCTTTTGTTTGTTCCAAAGAGACCAATAACGCTCCGATGATCGTTTGGAAGCATTCCTATTTTTTTTTTTTTTACTAAGAATCAACCTTAGAGACAACCTTGAAATACAAACCACTTCATGCAAAGCTTGTTCTACTGAACTAGTTTAATGTAGGTCAGACCTACTGTAGTTTGTGTTATAATTCATTCAAACTGTGAGACTCCATCTCTTGCTGTTTACTTTTACGGCACTGCTTGTGAACCTAATATATATAATTTACAGGTCCAAGACAATAGGAAAGAGCAAGTCAGGAGAAAAATGATCTATATCCCTGCAGTGTAAGATACATTTAGATATACAGAGCCAGATCCCGAGTTGTGCGGATCAGAATAGGTGCACGGTGCATTAAAGCCAATAAAGCTATGCAGATTTATATTAGTGCCGTAAGATTATCCTTTACAGCGCTCAATTCATGAAAAAGATTTATAATCCTTTAATAACACTTGAATTTAAAAAGTGCTCCTTTTTTTTCCCTTGCAACTGCTAGGGTCTGTACTGGCTAGACACTAATCTGTATCCTGTTTAATACTCCGTGAAACTTTTGAAGGGTTCCCTCACATGTCTTCTTTGAATTCTTCAGTTGTCTAGAAACTCTGGTGTTGTATGGATTAAACAGTTGAAGGAAACCTCTGATGAAGAGGAACATGACAATGGGAAAGACAAAAAATAGCAGCAGATCAAAAGCAGTTATCTCTAAAAACAAATTCGGTGCTATCCACAATTAAGCAACATTTGACATTTGAAAAATACTTGATCAGTGTTTTGGCTTACAGAACTGCTTAAGGGGCACTGTGATGTGTAAATGAAATTCAAATGAAGGTTAAATATAGTTCTTTGGGAAAGACTGTATGGTTTAAATTACCTAATTATTTGGACAAAATCTGTTCGCCTGTAATTAAATGTATACAAAAGAATGTGTCTTTTTACTAAGTACATTTGGAGAGGAGATGTTTATCAGCAAACGGTTACTTCCTCGTGAAGATCGCAAAGATACTGTCAGCACTCAAAACTGTGTAGAAGGAGGAAAGCTAGTTTATGCATCTATCAGAGATCTGCTGAGGTTGAATGGAAGTGAGACAGAGCGCTCCCGTGTTTTGCTGTCTTCAGCCCTCCAGGTCCTGGTCCTGCAAAGCCCTTTACTATATGCTTTGCTTTAAGTCTTTCCCTAGAAGTCATACCTATGCAGGAAGGCATATACCAAGGCGATGTGCCAAATCAGTGCTCTGCTGATGAAGAGCTGGTAATTCATCTAATCCATGTCTGCTACAATGTAGGATCACTGTTTGCAGTACCCAGGACCAGATTTCTGCCTTGCATTCAGCTCAGACCCTCTCGTTCTGCAAGTGTTCCCAGGCTTCAGGACAACTGCTGGAGAGACTTACGGCCCCATGTGAGTAAGGGGATGAGAGTCTGGCTCACGGGGGTTTGTTTAGTCTATTTTTAAATGTGTTGAGTGAGGGGATTTCACCATCTTTCTGAGGGAGACTCCTCCTGAGCCTAGCAGATGTCAACAGCAGGATATCTTTTGCATGATATTGGGCATGAACTTTCTCTTTTTTCTCTTTGCCTTGTCCATTCCTCTTCGTTATGTTCTTTTTTACGTAGCTGTACCTCCATCAATATTCACGCTCCTCAGTACTTCTGTTTCTTTCTCCTGAGCCATTGCTCACTCCCATAAACTAGCTCTTTCACTCTATCTTTGGTGTCACTCCATCCGTCTCTCCTTTCTGCTTTGGGAGGGCAGCTTTTTCACCCTTTTCTGCCCCCCTCCAGTTTGCCAATTCAGTTCAGATTTGCTGTGTGCGCCTGACAAACAAAAATGTCAGCCTTGCTTAGGGCTCAGAGCTCTATGCCATCAATTTAATATTGCAACACAGGCATAATGCACTTGGATTGCTCAATTCCTGCTCATAAACCAAAGTCTTGCTCTCCAAAGGGCTGGAAATTAAGTCTGCACAGTGTGCCTAAGCTTCTCAATGCCATTCACTGCAGCAGATCCGTGATATGGAACAGAGCCTTGGAAAAGAAAATAATAAGCAAGGTCATATTGCTTAAAATTCTGAAAATTCCAATATGCACCTGGAATTATGCAAGTATCTGTGGTTTCCCAGGTTGGAAGAGTAGCATCACTCTGCATGTCTGGTCCCCAGTTGTAATATCTGTCATAATTATATTGGGGAAGAAATTGCATGCTCATTAGAAAAAGTGCACTGGTGCACAAAACTTCTGGCTGGTGGGCCCAGAGCATCTGAACTGCATGTGTGAGGAATGTTTGGGTTTCACACATGTGTCAAGGAGGGATTTTTCAAAGTGAGTGGGAAATTAAAGGCATCTCATCAAAATTTCCCACAAGTTATTTTACAATCCACTCTCTTTATTCAAATTCATTCTGCAGAACACGACATTACTTAAAGAAAAAGGAAGAGAAGAAGAGAAGGGGGGGGGGAATTGATTTATTGCTAATAGTCATAAAGGGAAACCATAAATCTACTGGGGCCATGCAGTGAGTCTAATAGTGAGTAAGAACACATGTAATCAATATGAATGTATTCATTTTTATTTTCTCTCAGCCACAATCAATATGCATGGTATCTCACTGTTGAATAGGAAGGCACAGCTTTTGCCCCAGTGAGTTTACAATAATTCAGCAAAACTCCTGCTGAGTTTTGATTGAATAATAAGTTTGGCTCTAGCTAGACAAAATGCACAGGCAGGCAATATGCTGACAGGGAGTAAAACTGGGAGGCAGCAATTCTAGAAAAGAGGCGGGTACAGGAAGGCAAGGGAAGAACAGAGCACTACGGGGTGACTTTGAGGAAGAAAGACAAAAGTGCTGCAGTTATTACTCTGGGTGGTGGAAAAGATCCCTTTCGCAGAGCAGAAGGAAGCTGTCCCTAACCTTTGGTGCAGCATGAGAAAAAGATTCAAAGGTGATCTTTGCAGCACTGCAGGAAGGATTTGCCAACATGCAAGGAGCTGACTTCTGCAGAGCTTCGACCTTCATGTGACTCCTCCAAATATTCATTTACAGCGTCATTCTTCATTGTCTTCATAGCCCCTGTCCCATGGCTATACGCACCCAGAGGGCATAAAGCAGCACTGCCAGAGTTGCCAAAGCAGAGAATCATAGAATCATAGAACCGTTTAAGTTGGAAAAGACCTCGAAGATCATCGGGTCCAACCATTAACCTAGCACTGCCAAGTCCACCACTAAACCATGTCCCTAAGCGCCACATCTACACGTCTTTTAAATACCTCCAGGGATGGTGCCTCAACCACTTCCCTGAGCAGCCTGTTCCAGTGCCTGATAACCCTTTCGGTGAAGAATATCCAACCTAAGCCTCCCCTGGCGCAACTTGAGGCCATTTTCTCTTGTCCTATCACTTGTTACTTGGGAGAAGAGAAGGAGGAGACACAGGCCCTGGGGAAAATGTGGAAGTGCGCTGGCTCCCGCTATCACACCCCGGGCAAATGCCTTTGTACAGAGCAGGCACGGACGGTGCAGAGGAAGCCTCCGCTCTGCTCCCCGCTGCTAACACTGCTGAGCAAGCAGCCTGTTGCATTCTCCACTGACTTTAATTTGCAAACAGCCTTAAAGCATTGCAGAAAATAGCATGGGAATTTTTTTTTAATGACAGTAACAAAGGCTTGGCTTCTGTGTAACGCCTGTAATGTAATCACTGAACAACCAAAGAGTAAACAAGGCGTCACGTAGAAACAAAGAAAGAGGTCAACCTGACCAGAGGAGGGAATGAAAGCAGAGAGGAACACTCATATTCAATGAATCAAGCTTCTGCACTATCATGTCTGGACATTGAACCTACCTGGGGCACTAATAAAAATCCAAACAAATGAATGTAACTGTTTCACGTGCTCTTGAACTTACCTGCCAGACCAGTGTCTGTGTCCCTCAATCCACCCAAGCAGGCAGCCTGAAAACAGTTCAAAGAGCAGTTAGGTATCCAACTTTCACTGAAATTCAGGAGTGCTGGGCATTTAGCTGCTCTCTGAAGACACACACACAAGCATGCGTTGTGTGTCTGTATGTTTCTCAATAGCCTCTCTCTTCTCCTGGGGAGACGTTCCAGAAAAATCCCCCTGCATGAGCTCTCTAGGACTAATCACCATACACTGCTTACACTTCCCAGGCTGGTGATATTCTAGTTATTACACTGTGTCCTGTCACGCCTTCAGTTTGTTAGCCTCCTAATGAAAAGATCTAATTCCTTCCCTGACTGGTTGGGAGGCTTGGCTAATGGTGCTGTGTAAATGAAGAAGACGGTTATTACTATGATTATGAGTGTTACATTAGTAATAACAAGGAACTGTGGTCAGGTATGTCAGATATACAGGAAATGAGAGAAAATACCTACTTAAAAAGAAGGTTAAAGAAACAACTGCTTTTCATGAACTGAGGAGACAGATTTGCATGTGAAACAGAACATGATGAGCTCCACAAAAAAAATCCTACTAGCATTAACTCCAATTTAAAAATTATTTAATTTTGCCATGCATTTTAGCCCAGGGAACACTTGCTTCCTGCAAGCATGCAGGCAAGCTCGTGAATTGCTCACGGGAATACTTGCGGGAAGGGAAGGTTGAGCTCATGTATTTGGTGATTCATATTCCAGTGAGAACTACATGACCCTGAGTGGGAGGAGGATTCAAGGAGAGAGCTCCTCTCCTGTGCCAGAGAGGCCAATGACTAAGGAAGCAAGTAAAAGCCTAGGCAAGTTAAGGATGGTCTTTTCCTACTGCATCCTCACAGCTTTTGGCAGTCAGTAGGTTTTTGTCTCCCTGAAGAGGCCCAGATGGCACCTGGACACAATAGTGCTGACCACCCCATGATAGGATCTCTCTCACCTTTTTGTTTGCTTTTTTTATGGTGTACCGGTGCATCTGGGCCAGATGCAAACATATTTCAGACAGCAGAGTACAGGGAAAAAGAGTGGCGTAAATCCCACCTGTAGTCCTGAGCGCAGTTCTCCAAGGCAGAGATACCAGCTTAGCTGTCAGGTGGAGCTAGGTCCTGTTTAACTGGACAAGGAGAGCCCTAGATGATAGTGATCCGGTTATTGCCTCAAAAGTGATGTGCAGGCCACAAACATTTAAAATATGACACGGCAAATGCTTTCAAATAGTGATCTGCTCACAGCAGCTTGCTTTCAAAGAGGCAATATTTCTCTCCAGGGAATGATTCCTTGCAGCTCATGCACCAAGCCTTAAGCCAAAAAAAGCCCACTTATGCCTTGGAAAACCTCTTACCAACTGCAAGGGGCTATCTGTAATGTCCTTTCCAAACAGCAACCTAATGAAATCAACGCTTATCAAAGACCAATCCAGGCATTACTCCATTCCTTCAAATGCCCAACACATCAACGAGATGTGAGTCAGAGAAGTGTTGCTATGTCCCACTAAAACATGGATGGAGAAACCAAACACGATAGCAAACATGTCAAATCGACCACCTTTTGTATTGGCCTGTTTATTCTTTTCCATTCTGATGTTCATCCAAAACTCTCATCACAATCCATCTATGCCCTACAACTATCTGGCATATTTTTCCAGAGAAAATCAGGAAGCTCATTAGCTTCCTTTAGAAGATACAAATCTGCAGCCTAACATAAACTTCAAGAAAACATATTTGATTCCCTGTACTAAAAGGTAATTTTTGCAAAACTAACAGCAGAGTAGTTGACACATCTCCAAGATTCTTCTTTGCTCACAGTCTGTTCATGGGACACCTCAGATGGCTGAACATGGAAGTAGCTCTACTTCATGTCATCTGCAAAGCCTTGGAGGAAAAAATTAGGGGAAGTGGAGGAATAGGAAGATAAATTTTATGAGGAGTAGCAAAAAAAGCAAAGGAATTATTTCAATTAAACAGACAATTTTTTAAAAATTAATTAAAAAAACCTGGATGCAGTTTCTTCTTATTTTTACAGCTGGATAAAGCTTTAATAGTAGCAATTCAGTGCTTGTACAATGGCATCTGCACAAACAGCTGTAGTTCCCTTGTGTAAAACATACTGGATACAGCAGCGAATTTGCTTGAACTTGCTTTCACAGGCAGCATGGTCTAACAAAGGAATGGTTAATGATTTCTGCTAAATAATAGAAAGCTTCAGACACATGGCAGCGTAGGATGCTCCTTGCTCTCCCTTTGTCTCGCCGCACATATTAAACCTTGCATAATCTAGAATCTAATGTGGGGGGAGAGTTTGGGGAGTGTGATGGAGAGGTGGTGAAGAGAAATCTTCATTCACTTTGCTTGGCTGTGGAGTAGACCACATGGATTATCTTTTTATTTATATTTACTTTTCTCTGAGTATTTGTGTTTAAAAATATGCCCTAATATGCCCTACCAAAAAGGATTATGTGTAATTGGCTTGACGCTTATCTCCTTGAAACTGATGCTGGGAGGCATACCAGGGTATTCAATTTAGAAGTCTGTATACAGGACTGCACCCAATAAAAGTCCCTGAAAAACGATAAAGTTGTACGTTATACAATTTTGCTGTTGCTTCTCTTTACTTTTTTCTTGGTTTGTGCAGCGAAAAGGCAGAACATTTCTGTATTTGATTAAGACCAGTTAGCGGAGATTTATTGGCAAGGGTTGCACTGTGTTTTTGGTATTAACCTCTTAGATCACAGCAAGTGGCTTTTGAAGTTGGCTGGGGGTGGAGGAAAGTTCTTCGTCAAGGGATGTACCATGCCTGCCTCCTTCCAAGGGGAGGCTGAAGGCAGAGGGGGAAGCGGGAAGGTCACTCTATTCTGCCTGCCACATCATGCAATAAATATTAACCGGAGATGATTATTGAATGCAAAGAAATAACAAAGAGCTCTTACAAGCCTTACAGCTTGTATGTATCTTGTTAGATGATTAAAGAAAAGCAGGGTTAGGAAAGAATGACTCCGCCAGATGAAATCTCATATGTTTTATTCCTGCTGGGTTGCAAAGAAAGTGAAATGATTTAGGACTTTATCTGCCCTTACTTCTCCCTCCCCTTCTGATTCCTCCTGACCCTTCCAGCAATCCCAGTAGCCCTGCTCCTGGAACCACGCTGCCAGGTCCCCCACCAGCAGCAACTGGTTTTCTCCCTGCTGGTCAGCACACACAGAGCACTTTCCCGGTGGGAGTGCGCAGCGGTGCCACTTCTGCCAGGAGAGGACAGCAGAGCAAGTCCTCTCAGTCCCAGCAGCCAGGTGAAGGGAGGCTTGCACACTCTGCCTCGCAGGGCAAAACCTGGCCGCTGCAGCTGGACCTGAAAGAGAAAATCAAGCCCGTGGAGTTTCCATTTCCCCAATTAAATTTTTCTATTAAAACAAAAAGAGAAAGAAAAAGAGAAGTCTGTCCAGTAAAAGAGGTTGGAATCAGACCATGGACTTCATCCCAGAGCACAGTCTTTCCAGGCAAGGAGCAAATAGATCTGCAGCTTTATTTCTACCATTATTAGGACAAGGGCAAATTGACAAAATTCACATCTTAGTGCAGTTTCAGGTAATGAACGTGTCACAAGATGCAAAAAGAAGAGGTTTAATTGACAACTCTTCTAATTGTATTACTTTAAATGCTGGAACAAATAATCAAAGAAACTATTTGTAAGCATCTAGAAGATAACAAGGAGACGAGCATGGATTTGTCAAGAACAAATTGTGTCACACTAATGTAATTTCCTTCCCCCACAGGTTAATAGACCTTGCAGACATAGAAGAAGCAGCAGATGTCGTATATCTTGAGCGTAGTAAGTTTTCTGACACTGTCTCATATAACATTCTGATAAATAAGAGAATAAAAAGTGTACTAGAGGAAATCTACCAGAGTGTGAGTGCAAAACTGGTTAGAAAACCATATTGAAGATGATAATTATCAATAGTTCACTGTCAAAGGCTGCATCAAGTGGATTCCACAGAGGTCTCTCTTGGCCTGATACTATTCATTGCTAATGAACTGGATGATAGAAGAGATTGTGGTGCTGTTAAATCGCACATTGCCCATTACTGGGAGACATTCCACATCTGCTGCAAGAAAGGACTAGTGTTCCAGAATAGGAAAAATAGGATGCAAGTCAAGCAAAGTGACTGTTATATTATACAATGACCCAGCAGTGTGCTATATAAATTAAAAGTTAAGAATAATTGACTTGGTACTAGAGCTTTGTAGGGAAGGATGTGTGTGTTACAGTTGGTCAGAAGACAAACACAAAAACTTAAGAAAAATAAAAAATTTTTCTTTCACTCAACACGTGTAAGACCTCAGGTTTTGGCCACCTAACTTTAAGGAACATGTAGGCCAATGAGGTCCAAAGGAGAGCAGCAGAAATGACCAAAAATCTGGGTGTCTAGGAGAAAGAGCTGGGCCTGCATAGTCTAGAGAGAAAAAGACTCATGCAAAACACAGCAGTGGTCTTTGAATATGTGATTGTTGTAAAGAGAAAACGGACAGTCTCTTCTCTGTGACCATGGTGAACAGGACAAGAAACAAATGGTTTATAATTTAGGAAGAGAGTTTAAGGTTAGGCATTAGGGAAAAATTTCCAGTGTTACAGAGAGTTGAACAATGGAATAGACTCCTTAGGGATGCTGTGGAGTCTTCATCACTGAGAGAAGACCCATGTACAGGTTGATATTGTCCTGGAGTAGGGAATGGACTAGATGACCACTAGAGACTCCCTTCCAATCCATTTTTCTATAATCCCATGAATTCTATGAATACCACAATCGAGCTATGTTTAATAAATTAAACTGTAAGGGAGAAAAATAATCCCCTAGACCCAGAGCTAGGTCTGAAAACACTAAACATGTTGTAGTAATAGGCCATAAATTTGCTTTCATTCCCTAAGGAGATTTTATTGCCACAAAGACTAACATTCCAGAAGCCTCCTCTAATAGTTAAGTAACTCCAACACACGTAGGTTCTTTGAGTCATAATCTGTAAGAAGTAGCTTATGTTTCTAGAAACAACTTGGTTGCATCAGAAATACAGGTTAAGGCAATCTTCTGAGCTCTGTATGTCTCCAAAATGTCTCTTTGTAAATCCTCATATGTCTTGAACAGCAAAACACAACTCCAGATCATTATTAAAGGGCGCTTTGAATTATTTTCATCTTATTCCTATACTCACTGCTTCTCACTATAACATTCAAATACCGTACTACCAGAACGAAGAAAAAGATGATGCAGACAAGATGCGGTATGGCCTCAACAGCTAATCAGGAAGCAACACAAAACTGTGCTGTTCTTCAGTGTCAGACATCCATATTTTAGGTAAAGCAGAAAATACTTTATCTATAAGTCGATGGAAGGGACCCTGAGGGGTTTCCTTTCTATACCACAAGTATAACAGAGAGAAAGAGAAACTTTCTAATTAAAATCTTCCTAAGAAAGTGTGGTTTCAAGGAAAGAAATAATTATTGTTGTAAAATGTCATATCAATAAAGCAATCCAAGTTATCAACTAGGGTTTTAATTTTCTTTTTACATCACCAAGCAGATTCCATAATACATTTTGATATAAATGCCTAGGTTTTATTCTTCTTCACTTGGTTTCACTATGGTGTTATAGGAGAATGAGCCCTCTTGCTCATGTTGATGAGCAAAACCTGGTGGATGGAAACAAAAGCCACCAACTACTTTCTGTCTAGAGTGAAACTAAACAATTCACGCAATGAGTTTGAGCTTCAGAGAAAATAAGGTCAGAATGAACCGCCCTTGTAAAAACCTGTCCCCCAGCAGTTCGTGGGGTTCACACAAGCTCCATTTGTTCAAAGCAGCCCCAAGAGGACAATGCAAGCCCTGTTTTACTACCACAGGATATAAGGTGGTATCAAATAATGAATCCAAGTATTTCCCTTCTGAACTCAGCCCAAAGCACTTTAAAAGTTTTCTAATATAAAATAATATACCATGAAGTGGAAATCTTTCTGATATTTTGTCATTTTAAGCTGTGGTAATATATTTCCTCTTGGAAAATATAACTCTGCGCTCATTGTGTGCTTTTTTGTTTTCTGTTTAATCTGTGATGCATGTCTGAATGGAATTTTTGCCTGTAATTCTGTAAAATTTACTCTGAACCACTGCTTATGGTCTACTGATCACAACTCTGTTTTAAGGATTGGCTCTTATTTTTCAATCTTCTCTTCACTGCCCTTTTGCTCTGTTAGAATAAGAGGAGTAAGAGGGAAACAATTTTTGCACATTTAACACTTTGTTTCCCCTGGAAATTTTTGCACATTTAACACTTTGTTTCCCCTGGACTTCTGTCTAGGGCTATGGGGATCTTGCTGCCTCACATGAGCGAACCAGGAAACCATACTGCTGGAATGACAGGCTTAGTAAATCTGATAGACACACCCAGGCACATTGATTGATATTTTTGCTCTCCAAAGTTTTTTAGAGTTACCTACTAAGTTTCAGCTGTGACAGTTATGGCAAGTGTTATAAAAGAAGGAGGCTAGATCCTCAGCTGGTGTACATCAACTACATCGAAATCCTGAGTTATGGTTTACATACTTGTATGTCAGGCCAGACTTAATCATGGCTCTAGATCATAACCTCTAGCCATAGCCCTCCAATGGTCACTGGTTCTAATGAGTGTTTAAAAATGACACTGATTGAAGAAGCCCCATGTCATTTAACTCAGCTTCTGCAGGAAATGGCTTGATTTGTTTTAAGTCCAAATGAAGCCTAAAATCACTTCCAAAAGTGATTTTAAAATGAAAAGTATGACAACTACTCCAAGGCTAAATTGGACCCTGCAATTAACAATCACTTAGTAGCTTCCCAGGTGCAAAAGTTTAGTATTTCATTAGCTGCTAAGAAGATGATGTTCCTTGTGCAAGTTTGCACAAGCTGTTGAAGCTGCCTCAATTGAGACACTTTAAAAGCTCAGAAATCATAGGAAAAGTCCATGCTTCATCCATGCTTGAATAAAACAAATGTTTAATCATCACAAGTGGAAAAGTGATGTTCAAAGGATGTCACAGAAGAGATTGGACTTCTAGCTCCTCTATGTCTAAGAAGACTGATCACTAACAGGGAAGAAAGCGAGTGAAGTAAGGATAGGATGGGGAAAGCAATCTTGGAAAGAGGTGCGAGCTTCAAGCAGGTCATTCAGTGGTCTGAGTTAATGCCTGGGAGTTCCTAGCTCCTCTGTACATGGGACAAGAGCAAACCAGATGTCTGAAGTACCCTGCCAGAAGTAAACTAAGAATGTCTGAAGTCCCTCTGCCTTTGAAGTAAACATGACTTTAAACATAAATACATAAAAGAGAGCACAGCTATTTATAGGAAATCAAATGTAAATGAAACGGGATGAGGTTCCATGAAATAGCAAGAAAACAAAGACGACAAAGCAAACAAACAGGAATGCAAGGATAGCACAGTCAGCATTTGTAATATAGTCACGAACCATGCTTTGTAGTTCTGAATGCCCTTTATTTGCTGGCCTCAGAATCTGCAAACATTAAGGATTTGTCTACAGAGAGGCTGTGGTAGTAGATGCTTTATTTATTCTGCTGCCACTTTTGTCTCTGGTTACCCTTCTGCTGTGTCAAGTCTGTTTACGCTCTTTATGTGTGTATATATGTGGAACGAAACAAGGACTGTCCCAGAGCATGCCCATTCATAAGCAAACGTGCTCTATCTGTGCTCGCCTCCGCACCCAGCACTGGCACACAGTGCAAACCCTGCAGACCGAGTAATGACAAATTCCAGTTACTGATCATCACCAGCACCAACTCCTGCTTCACCCAGGCTTTCCTCAAGACCATTCCTCATGAGCATCCATCAAGCTATGTGGGGAACCTGGGAAGATCTGCCCAAAACCCTCCCACTGGGAGCTACCAAGTTCTGTGAATCTGTAAGTCCTGTATTTGGGTCTTTTGAAAAGTCTGGGCTCGGTGCCTGACAATGTGGTTCTGATATGGTTGGGATATGTACCTGGGGAGTTCTCCTAGCCTTTACTTCCCCGTTTGTTAAAAGAGATGATATTTATTACCTCCTGAGCACTAGGAGCTACTCCAAGGATTACTTCTACACAATAGTGATCTAGAAAAGGACATTTCTAAGTGATACCAAAAGGAAATGCCTTCTTTTATTTGTGTTGGCATTTTTTTTTCTCCTTTTGTGGTGAGTTTAGTGCCTGTGAGAAGTGCTCAGAAATCCTGTTTTCTTAAAAAGCAGCTCGAGGAAATAAAGTATTGCTGTCAGGGTACAGTCAATCCCAACATGTTGCAAAAGCCTTGTCACTTTACATTACACACTCTGATGAGACACAGGTTGAGAGATCTGTGTCTAAATGGTTTCATGGGTGGTAAGAGGGTAACACATGAAAGTAGACCCTCTCCCTGCAAGGTGGCAGGTTCTCCCAGGAGATAATCAGGATTTTCTTCCTGAAATAGTTAGTGGATCTCTCTGGTTAACAGCCCATCACACACAGGAAAAGCCAGGGACACATTTTTCAGATTTGATTATTGTGAGAGCTCAGAGAAAATTGTGGGGACTAGGAGACTGGGTGCATGGGAACCTATACTTCGATGTTTCTATTCTGCCACTACCTTTATGTTTGTGCTTTCTCTCCAAAACTGATGGATTCATTATGCTGCACCACCTGCTTTAGGCATTCTGCAGCTGCCACAGCAGAAAATGAACAGATATTACATTGTCACCGAACTCACTGAGCTATCGCTTACTGCTTCCTTCCTACAAAGGGGAAGACGATAGACCTGTTTCCCCCAGCACGTTTCTTACATAGAGATGGTGCTTTGTTAATAAGCCAAGCCCAGTATTTTAACAACTGCGAGGTGAAGGGTTGAAGCAGTAATATGCCTTAAGGTCATGTGGCACACGGTCATATTTTAATTACCACTGCCTGAGGCTATCTCCACAGGTATGTTTCCTTCCTGCATAAAACATGAACCTGGGAGTGATTTCAAAACACACTGTCAAATAGTCTGTGACTCCAACAGGATGTACACAGTACCAGACTTTAATCCGAGGGCAAATTTTATTTCAGTATTTTACCTTGTGGGCTCAGAGGGGCGAGAGAAGGAAACACTTTTCTATTGGTAAACTAATAATGTGTAGCAACACAAGGTGTATCATATGTTCTAGAGATCTTTCATTTCCTTAATAAATACCCACGCATAGCAAGCTCTCAACACCAATATCCTTTCAATAAAAGGTAACCTTATATGGTCACTACATGATACATGATTTATAAGATGTCATGTTAAAGTAAACTCAAACTCACCAAACACGCTGAAGGAAGGAAATGGTTGTCTGGCTCCATGTGGTGTTTTCATGTTTCTATTAAAACCAGACTATTCAAACACTGTGGATACCAGCACAGGTTTTAGCTCTAAAGGAAGGATAAAAAGAGTCTTATCCATACCATCTGTATCAATAGCATAAAAATTGCTGGCAACACATGAATGTGGTTAAAACACTTAGGGTCATCTTACTGTTGGGGATTAAAAAGACATTGCTCCCGCAGACTGGTTTGCTCAAAGAGCTATCATGAAAGTGGATCATTGAAACCCTTTGCTAGCCAAATATCATGCAAAAAGGAATAGGGATAGTTGAACTGTAAAGACCAATTCCTTTGAGACAACCTCCTTTAAAGTAGGATATAGCATTGCAGAAGTTGAAACCTAATCTTCGCTATCATACTTGACACTTAAATCCAAGGTCCGGATTTTTGTGAAGTCATCCTATTCCAACTGAAGATATTATGCTGCTTTCGCAAACGTCTTCAATCTATGAATTTATTGTGCACCTTAAATAAATAAAAGGTTGCTTATTTATTATGGATGACTATAAAAAAAAAAAATCTAGGGCATTGAAATCATTTTTCCCTGGCTGTTCCCTCTGTTCTCACTCCCAGACGGATCCTAGGAGGCATGTTCCTACAACAGGCTACTTCAGGGACTCCCAAGCTCAGCCCCTGCCAGGCTCCACCCAGACATCAGCAGAAGAAACCTGATGTAAACAGAAGGTGGCTGAATTATATTTTTCCTTCCCTATAGGGGGCAACCCTTCACCACTTCAATGAACAAGGGCCCACCACATGTCTCAGTTCAGGCCCAGGAACATGCTGTATCACTGCAGCATAATGAAATCAAAGAGAGGAACAGATTTCAATGCACATCACAGCAGGTCAGTGCATTTGCTCGGTAATGTGCTGCACAAAACTCACATAGTTGCTTTTCAAGTTATTTTTAAATCTGTTGCCAAACCATGCCATTGTAAAGCCCAGCTGATCTGAGAACCTGCAATAAACTCAGTGAAGTACAAGATCTCCTAGATTTTGTAGGGGAGGACTCATCCTACGTATTTTCAAGGTGCCCTTTCACATTGCACCTTAAGTTACACTAACGCTTTGAAGCATTCCATTTTGCTTGGAGATTAATGTATTTATCACGTACTTTTGACTCTACAAGAGTTTTGGTTCATTCACTTCAATGGATAGACAGTGGTCATTAGCCTTATGCATCTACCCCTATTTCTACTTTATTAACACAAGTACCTTCAAGAACTTCTGCTAATGAGGATGGCAAAGACCCAGAAAATGCTCTCAATTCTTTGAAACTCACTCACATCATACTACAAGGCTAATAGTGTCACTACTCCATTAAAATGTTTAAGTATTACAGCCTCTAGAGCCAGTAGTACTTAATGACTTAAACACCTCTCCTCCCCTTTTTCTTCCTACATTAAACACTATAGCACAGAGCAGCTTTTCTTTGAGCTGCAAACACCATCCATGGTTCTTGTGTGTAACGGTCCAAATAGTTGCCATTTAACTTTCTATGTACAGGACACATTCCTTGCTCAGTCAGAGCTACCAGCGGAGCCCAGAGGGCAAAACATCTTTCTCACTGCCCTCTACAGTACACAGGCATGAGACCCGAGTGTGTTGGTACATGGGGACCTGAGGAACATCTTACCAGCTGCAGCAGGCACAGCGTTCCCAGCTGCTTTCTTATCAGGTCAAGGGACTTCTGTCCAGCTTTCGGGTTCCTACACCTTCCTATGGCTCTTCAGAGTTTCTGAAAGATAGGCTGGAGTTGGAAGAGAGTCAGAAAAGTATCATCTTAAGCATCCTCAACTTTCACAGCACAGTATCTAAAGTGAGGCAGCTGACCCCAACTGGGTGATTCAAGGGGGTGGAGATCAGTACATGAAGCATATCATAAAGCCAACGAGGAGAGCTGGAGGCCGCCTCAGTGTGATTCACAGTGTGCGGGGGAAATCTGGACAAGGAACAGAGAGAGGTGCTGAGCTGGAGCTAGCTGGTGCTAGGCGATAGAAAATGCTGAGCACAGAGCCTATCTGAACTCCTGCTGGTTTTCAGGAGCATTAGTATCCCTGCCCATGGGATCAGGGCACTTACCTGAGAACTAGGGAACCAAATATTCAGACTCCTCACAAGACCACACTTGACCACAGGCTCTAGAAAAATCTTCCCATTGCAGATGGGCCATCAGGCACAGTGTAGGATTCCTGGGCTGAAAGAGCACAAGCAAGAGGGCCCTGGGCTATAATTTTAGGGTTACAGGTGGGAAGCTCTGATCTTTGCTGCCATGCTGGATTTTATCACAGAGAGAAGACCCAGGCTTCTTCCTGCCAGAGCAGTATCCTAACCACAAAGCTCACCCTCCCTTTCAGGCTGCCCAGTAATACCTGTTCCCACATCATGGCAATGCTACCTGCTGTCCTTGTGCTGGAGCCAAAGCTGTTGGCTTGCTTGGATCTCAGCCTTCATCAGTGTAAAGGCTGAAGAAGAGGAGGTCCTAATTCACTGCACCGTTCCTCTGGTACAGGGCCAAGCAGACCAATCGAATCCACAGAGCAAGGCAATAGCATGATATCCAGAGGCCTTCAACTCATCCGAGAGGAGGAAGAGGCTTGCTCACATCACACTCATGTTGTGGGTGTTAGAGAAGAGGAACACAGGAGTTGGGGGTGACTCCAGCATGTGCAGCAGAGGCAGAGTGGGAAAGGGAGAAATCTGCAAGGAGGCCCTTTCTGCAAGAAGAAACCTCAGAACAAACTAAGGAACCGGGAAACTCCTTTTCTGCTCTTTCTCTTCAGCATGATGCTCTGTCAGCCCAACAGCCAACATCTGGCCTGGCCTCACTCATGTGATGGAAATTTGCCACTAGTGAAGACGAGGCCCTGAGTTGTCCTGCAATGGTTTTTGTGAAAGGATGTACCAAGAACGAGGGCACACACTGCCAAGTTAACATTGAAATCTCTACAGCTGGGTGAACCTAGGCCTGCCTCAATTGCCAGCATGATTTCTCAGTTAATTATTCTGTGGGCTGACTAACAGGGACAGGCATTTTAGGTGGGCATTGCTTTTTCAGGCTAATTGCTATGGTTGGTTGCTGCTTTGGAGTGGTTTTGTCTACAGGCTGCTTGTGCAAGCATACTTGGGGTGGCAGACGTGGGGGGCTCTTTTAAAACAAGTGGCATAAGTGAGACAACAAAAATTTCTACTAGCTGCTGACATGGTCCTCTTTATCGTTTGTTCCTGACAGGACCTGAGTGTGCTGTGAGCCACGCTTGCAACTGCGCTCACCCACTCAGGATTTAAGTTACGCTAACACATTTCAGCACAAATGAATATGTTCATCTGAACTTCAGGCCAATTTCATTGCAGTGACACAGAAATAAAGTGACAGAAGTGTCTGCCAGCAGTCTCAAGCGCAGGGCAACAGTATGCACAAGCATTTGAAAGACTTTTAAAGAATAATATTCTTCCTTAGCTTATTATCTTGCTGTTTACTATGTTGGAACCAAGATTAAAATGCTTTAGTGTTTACTGAAGCAGCATATATGGTATCTAACAGCATGTTATTTTGTGCACACTGTTTAACATTCTTTATTGCTCCAACTCATAAGGTTTATTTGAAATCAGTGGAGGAATTCATCCCATCCACCATTTACTCAGCTATTATCAGCTACTGCAAAAGTGCTGTGTGGAGAATAAACACCAGTTATTTATGAGCTTTAGCAAGCATGCAAACTCCTGATAGAAAATTACATTTTTAAGATCCATTATTATTTATGGCATGTGCGTGTCACTGTATGCAGTTGCATTCTGTATATAGGTTGCTCCAGAGGTAACCCTGAAAAGAACCGTAGCTACCTGGTTTTACTTGGCATTTCAACAGTTTTATGCTTGATTCCAGCCTCCTTCTCTCCCTCCTGCTCCCACAGCCAAGCAAAAGTCCTTCGTCTTTTGCTGGTAGCTACGATGAGCATGGAGCTGATGGAGGATTAAACTCTACCTAATGTTTTGATCTAATCCTACTCAAGTCAATGGGAAGCCTTCCTGTCAGAGGGGAAGACTGATCATGGAATACTTCTCCCAAACTCCAAGAAATTTCCACCATGGAAGATCAATAAAATGTTAGGCGGACATCGGTCAGGAATAATTTCGTTCCCATTTACACAGATGTGATCAGAGAGAGGAGAGGTTCCTGCTCAGTGGATCATGAGCCACTTCACATGGGGACATCGTTTGGCTCGATCTGAGCCATGGATGAATGCTCACCTACAGGCAATTCCCGACTGTCAGCTCAGTGAAGGAAACTCTTCTAAGTTCTCCAGCTAAATATAGGAGAGTGTTGATGTTTTTCCAATATTTCTACTTATTCCACCTGGCTTTTTAAGTTTGATGCATTAATACAGTTTACGTTCTCCTCCTCTACCTTTGTGACATTTTTCCTGATCTTGCTACCCAGCTAGACACAAGGGTGTATATAATAGCTAGTGATTGCTTCAGATGAGCAATTTGAGTGGAAATGTTTAGTGCAGCTTCATGTTTCATCTTCCCAGAACCTCGGCGACATCTCGTCTGGAGTACATGGTTTGCATCACGTCTCTGTACATGTATTCCCAGGTTGGATTATCTGAGCTCTCAGAGGAAATAAATGCCAAAAGCTATGTACCTTTGCTAACTAGCATTCTTATGCTGGTTTTGCATAATCAAGCAGCACCTTTCATCCTATAATACATTTAAATTTTTTTTTAGACAAAGCCCAATTTGACGAGGCTGACTCTGCAGCAGCAGGGAGCATGCATGGTACATTGGGCTTTAGAGTAATGGTTTAGATCTCTCTACAGCATGTAGCACACATAAGCTT
The DNA here is from genome assembly GCA_009819775.1 of Phoenicopterus ruber ruber. Lineage (NCBI taxonomy): Eukaryota > Metazoa > Chordata > Aves > Phoenicopteriformes > Phoenicopteridae > Phoenicopterus > Phoenicopterus ruber. The sequence goes on from CM020219.1 coordinate 11,449,994, forward strand.
TGAAGCATAAAAATCATAAATGATTAACCTACTTGATTTCACATAAATGATAGAAATATGCTCTTCATGGTTTATTTTATTATCTAAAAACAAAGGCATTATGTCATCATGTGATGAGGTCTTTTTATGGTCTTCAGCAATGCTAGTCCATTTTGTTTTAATTGCCAATTTTTCACTGTATTAATTGCTAATTATTATATATTTGTATACATGACACTTCAATTATCATCATGTGATCACAACTGTTTGGAATGAATATTGTTCATCTCCATGAGCTATTTCCACTACAAGCTAGGCAACCTTGAAAAAATTGCATCCAAACATTTTCTTTTTTTTTAATTAAAAAGATTTTTCAAATAAGAAAGAATCTTACTAAAACATCCGTTTGCAAGAAAACAAGAAGGGCCTTTGTAAGAAAAACTAAATCAGCATTTGTTAACTTTTCAATAAAGTAAAGTTTGAAGTCAAAATTTGGGAGAAGATATGACACTACTAAAAAAATGTTAACGCACACCAATATAGACATTTCCAATAGCAATTAAAAAAAACAAACACTTCCCAAGAACTCGTCTAAGATCTACAAGTATCTTAAAAATAAAACAGTGCATGTTTTCGTATTTACCTATTTTAAAAGTGCTCCAGAAGTCTCCTCTGGATTTTCAGGTAATGCTTGAAAAGAGGCACAATCTTATGGATTGTTATTTTCCACAGGAGCTACTGGCTGCTTGCTATGGGTTTTTTTCATAAGATAACCCTTCAGGACAGTATATCCTTGCCTGGTTAAAATTGGCAAAAAGTCAGATAACTTGCAAGACATGTCAGAAGCACACTTCAGGTTGGGCTCATGTAGGAAATGGAGAATTTAGGGTTTTTTGCAACTTGGCTACTTCGTTCTCATAGTGTAATGAAATTATTTTCAAAGAAAGAACTATGAAATTCCTGAGGAATTTTTGAAGCTTCACTTCAGTTGATCTTAATCCCAATTGCAAATTTGCTACAGTGACTACAGGAATGATGAAGCTAAACTGACTATTTAAGCTCTAGTTTTAAACACCCTACGTATGGTTCGTTAGCTCATCTCCTTACCAGATCAGCAAACAGGTGGAACCTGCTTGAAGACAGCTGAGGCAACCAGAAGACTCTGGAGACAACCCAAAACGTGTCCCAGTGTCACATACCAAGCTGTGCGGTGCGGTCGACATACTGGAGGGAAGGGATGCCATCCAGAGGGACCTTGACAGACTTGAGAGGTGGGCCTGTGCCTTATGCCTGAGGCTGGGCCTCATGAAGTTCAACAAGGCCAAGTGCAAGGTTCTGCACCTGGGTTGGGGCAATCCCAAGCACAAATACAGGCTGGGCAGAGAATGACTGAGAGCAGCCCTGAGGAGAAGGACTTGGGGGTGTTGGTTGATGAGAAGCTCAACATGACCAGGCAATGTGCGCTTGCAGCCCAGAAAGCCAACTGTATCCTGGGCTGCATCAAAAGCAGCGTGGCCAGCAGGTCGAGGGAGGTGATTCTGACCCTCTACTCCACTCTCGTGAGTTCCCACTGGGAGTATTGTGTCCAACTCTGGAGCCCCCAACACAAAAAGGACATGGACCTGTTGGAGCAAGTCCAGAGGAGGGCCGCAAAGATGATCAGAGGGATGGAGCACCTATCCCATGAAGACAAGCTGAGAGAGCTGGTCTTATTCAGCCTGGAGAAGAGAAGGCTTCAGGGACACCTTCTAGCAGCCTTCCAGTACCTAAAGGGGACCTACAAGAAAGTAGGACAGGGACTTTTTACAAGGGCATGTAGCAATAGGTTAAGGGGTGATGGCTTGAAACTGAAAGAGGGTAGATTTAGATTAAGTATAAGGAAGAAATTCTTCCCTATGAAGGTGGTGAGGCACTGGAACACGTTGCCCAGAGAAGCTTTGGATGCCCCATCCCTGGCAGTGTCCAAGGCCAGGTTGGATGGGGCTTTGAGCAACCTGGTCTAGTGGAAGGTGTCCCTGCCCATGGCAGGGGGGGAACTAGATGATCTTTAAGGTCCCTTCCAACCCAAACCATTCTATGATTCTATGATGATACACATGAGCTCACCTAGAGAAATTACAGCAGTGTCACCTACAAAACACACTCAGTCATATATTGGTATACCTGAGCCTCACCTGGAGGCATGATCTAAAATATGCATCTCTCCTGCAAACTAAGAGGCAAAGATAAATTCCCCCACTTTGTTTGAAATGCTGTTGTTCTTGACCTCTGGGACATAGAAAGATTTATATAAATAGAATTTCTCTTTCTGCTTGCTTCCCTGTCCTGGAGAAATATGTATAAATAAGAGATTAAAGATCCTGTACAAACATTCAACATAAAGCTGACAGGCTGCAAAAGCAGAGCTTCTTCCTCAGTGTCTCAGAGAACGGTGACTTAGTAAGCCCCTGGGACCTTGTAGAGCTGCTTCCTCCACTAGACTATACCCTGTACGAGAGGCCTTTTTTAATTTCATTTTCATTTCAGTGGTGCCTTTGAAAATATAAATATGTCAGAATGATTAGGTGGTAAATGGTTTATATTAGCTGCTGCAAGATATTTTTGCAGCCTATTTGGAATCACATGGTGCTGTCTGTGGCCTGATCTTGTCATCTTTCCAGAGGCTGCTGAATGCCCACGTGGCAGAGAAGACGGAGGACTTGCAAACTTTGGCTTCAGTTAGCCCCTCAAAAGCCCCAACAAACTTTTTATTTGTTTGTTTGCTTTTCAGTTAAGATTCTAGCAGGCAACATGGCATTTCCTGGTTTATCTTTATTTTGTTTTGTTTGAATGTCTTATCAGTTACCTCCCAATATCCCAGCCAGCTGTGCAGATTCAACTGAGCAAATAAGGTCCGGTAGGAAGTTATTGATGGCTTTATCAGTATGAAATACTCACAATGCATCACCTGCGTGCTTAGGAGTGTAATGCTGACAATAAATATGATAATAGTTGTCACACATGAGTGAGAGAAATGTTGAGCTTCCAAAGCACTGAATAAATTGCATTTCCCTTTATTTATTCAGTGCAATAGATGGCACAAAGATGGTAGAACCAACCAACCATTTTGACATGTTTACAAGGCTTTTAAATCATGAAATGGATTATTGCAGTGCTGAAAGTATTTGGCAAATGCATTTTATGCACAACACATTCTGCTCGAAGAGGCAGGCTTTTTAATTTACATTTGTTAGGAGCACCTATGACGAAGAAGGATTCTATGTCAAAGAAGCTACACTTCTGGTACCAAACACAGTAACCTGCACTGCTGCATCCAAGCTGCTTCACACCCAAGCACACAACTAGACAGAGAGGAGGCATGAGAGTCAGACGAAACATGCAGATGCCCCTGAATCACCTTGCTGGCTGTAGCCTGATGTAAGCTAAATCCACAGTAAGGTCCAAGCATGGCCAAGCTCTTTCTCTTGAGTGGATTCACAAACACACCTGATGGTGAGTTAGGATCCATAGTTCTTAATATGGATCCTTAATATGGATCCAATAATAACCTTCTTTATTGGTCCTTCCCCACTTCAAGAATTTGGGTTTAATAGAACAAATCTATATCCATTTGAGACTGATGCAACAAAGTGCTAAATACTTCCTGCAACATGTACCAGACTTGTTTCATTTCCCACTGAGTCTCGCAAAAAAACCCAGTAAGAATAGAATCAGACTTCCATGACTTCATGACTGAGAACTGGTAGCAAATGTCTTGATGGACTGGGCCATCTTACATACAGCACACATTTTGTCTCACCTAACTTGAGATGTCTAAAAGTGAAGCGTTGCTAAGCACATCATCCGTGCTCCTTCTATGCAGGAGATAACTCAATCCACGCGTCCTCCTGGATATGCTTGTCTGTCTCTCTCCACTGGCCATGGTTAGTCTTGAACAACTAGCTCAGCCTAGAGTGGGATTCAGGTGCCATGGCTGTACCATGATACTAAGACTTCCTTGAGTATCAGAGCTACTCAGGACAGCCTACCCACGTCGCACAGCACCCTTCTGGGGTGGCCGCTGCAAGGCAGGGTGCCACAGGCACCTATGATAACACCATATGCTTTTGTCTGGTCAATGGTCCCACTCTGGATGTCGAAGTTTTAGATATAGCCAGGTACAGATGAAGTAAATCCCTATGCAGTATCATCTGCCCAGTACTCAGGATCCTATCCCTTACAGGACAGCAGTTGTTTAAAGAGATTCCCCGTGAAACTCACCACATCCGAATGGTGCTACTTATGCCAAAATCTGATGAGCAGTCTCTAAAGAAAACAGTTTTCCTTCAAACATTTCTTTTTTCCCTTCCACTTCTGGATCCAATAAACCAGACCTTCAGCAGCTGTAAGCCAAACCTATTTCAGCTCTGCTGGTTTAGAGCAGCTGATGGTCTGCTCAAAGCTTCTAAATCAGCATTTTGGCTTCAATTAATCTTTGGTGCCCTAAATACAGTGTTTAAACATGGGACCAGTTAACGTAAATGTGAATTGTTTGAGGAATTAAGAAGCAGAAAACAAATCTAGTAAGAAACAAAGGGTACATTGTAAGCTGTTGGAAGACTTGGGTTTTATTTGGTTTGTAGTTACAGGCTAAATAACCGTGGCATTCTGCCAACAGTAAAGCTGTGGCTTTACAGAAGTGCCTTGGTTTTATTTAGAACAAAAAAAAACCCAAAATATGAGAGCACCTTACAACAGGGGGAAATAATAAGTTCAATATGAAATGGAATAAAGAAGGACTGAAATCCCTAAAACTCAGTTTAGAAAATGAACCAAGAGAAATGGAATATTAGGGATGGGTTAAAAAAATTAGAAAAATAGCTAGTTCTTTGTTCCCATAAACCAGAAATTAATAACATGCACATATTTAATGTTCTCCAAGTTTAGACATGGTAGTGTTCCCATTGAATTAGGCATGTATACATTATTAACACACATCAAACTACATTAAAGTAACATGAATGGTTTGATTTAAAATCCACAAATGCCTGGCAGTAATGTATCTTCCCATCAAGGAAAGAAGTGAGCAGAAACCTTTCCACAAGTTTCTAGTACCGCTGAATAGTGTTACATCCTTCATATGATTTCAGGACACACTAAAATGAATTTCTCCTCTAAATATCTGTGGGATTTTGTGTATTTGCTTGGCCTTGGGCTTTAAGGACAGGGGAAACAGTACCAGGAGAAATATTTGGGGCTGTCTTAGAAACCACGGGCCATTGGCAGGATAGAGAATAACGGCTCTGAGCAGTGCCGGTGGCTGCTTGTTGTGGTTTAACCCCAGTCAGCAACCAAGCACCACACAGCTGCCCGCTCACTCTCCCTGCCCCCCCCGTGGGATGGGGGAGAGAATTGGAAAAAAAATCCTGGGTTGAGATAAAGACAGTTTAATAGGACAGCAAAGGAAGGGAGAATAATAATAATAATAATGATAAGAGAATAGACAAAACAAGTGATGCACAATGCAATTGCTCACCACCCGCTGACCAATGCCCAGCCCATCCCCTGAGCAGTGACCGCCCCTTGGCCAACTTCCCCCAGTTTATATACTGAGCCTGACGCCATATGGTATGGAATATCCTTTTGGCCAGGCTGGGTCAGCTGTCCTGGCTGTGCCCCCTCCCAGCTTCTTGTGCACGGGAAGTCCTTGACTTAGCATAAGCACTACTTAGCAACAACTGAAAACATCCATGTGTTATCAACATTATTCTCACCCTAAATCCAAAACACAGCACTATACCAGCTACTAGGAAGAAAATGAACTCTAACCCAGACAAAACCAGGACACTGTTAGAGATCTTTCTTCCACTGACTCTTGATGCAGCAGAGCAGTGCACATTTAAAAAAAAAATGCTGTGTGCAGTCTGTGTACTCTGCTGCCTGTGCACAGTAGGCCCTTATGCTAAATGGTCTCAAGAGAGTATTAGTTGTGTGTGCATTGTGCATCCATTCACGTTTTGAGATTTACTGGGCTATATGAAGGCGCATGAAGCAGTTTTCTTCTCCCTCCCTTTTCTGCACATATACCCTACATTAGCACCACTTGCTACACACTCCATTTCACAGTAGAAAAGACCACCCTCTTCACAGCTGTACCCTATTCGGGAGCTATTTCATAAATTATTCTACAGTATCCTTTTGTTTATACTGTGGAACTCACGTACACGTACACACACTCTGTTCCCGGACCTGTCCTCACCGTTGGCTTGGTTGCACCTGGTGTAAGTCAGATACCAGTTTGCACCGCCCTATGCGCCAGGCTGCAGACTGGGCTTCGCTACCTTTCTATAGTCTGTTCAGCTACTGATCCGCAACCAGAAAAACTTATTTCCATTACAGGAAAAATTTGCAGGAGTGTTCCAATAAGGACAGCTTTTTTCCATCTCTAATGCAGTGTGTGACGGTGAAGTTCAAGAAACACTGTAGAAAAATCTTTTAAAACAGAGATGTGGTAAATAATACAATGAAATCAGAGAATTGTTTTCATCTGATTTCTGTAAGAATAGAGGCTTATTTAATTATGTCATCTGCATGTGCGTGCATGAATTTGTCTGTCTTTTCCCCACATTGAACCTACCAGACATCTTCGAACAAATTTGCCTAAGGGGTAGGGACCTCAAAGATATGCTTCTACAGGTATGACGACCAAAGGTAGCCAGGTAGAGGAAGATACCTTTTACGCTTCCATTAAAGAAATGACAGAAATATGAATTAAACTCTTACTAAACAGTAGAGAATCCTCAAGGGAAAATGGCTTTAGGTATTTTCCTACAAGAAAAGATGTTTCTCTAGCTGATCATCTTGAAAAACAACAGAGAATCCATCATAAAGCTGCAGGAAACCATGCTTTATCAATTCGTCTCAAGGAACTGCTTATTGTCTACTCAGAGAAATGTCAGAAATAAAGGTTTCCAGCAAAATATCAAATTCCTTAAACTAATTTAGAATATTGCACAAGGGAATTATTTTGCAAGTTTCTGTCTACCGAAACAATAGCACGCTCTTGGAAAACACAAACCCCACAATCTGCTATTCACAAACTGGTCTTTAGATTTAGCGTTGGCTTGCAGTATCCAGATGTAAAGCTTACTATAGCCCCCCTTGGTGTAAACTAGCAGAACTTCAAGAAAATGGATATAAAACTCCATTTGTCTACATTAAGCAAGGCCTTTAGTTTGAGATATTTGACAAGAAATCCATGAAACAGTATGAGCAGAAGGTCCTTGAACTGCTGGAGCTCAGTATTAATGACTTCTTTTGCTTTAAAAATTAGGATTTAAAAAAATAAAAAATAAAAACACTCTAAAAATGAAAACAAAAAAAAAATCAGAAAAATCAAATAAGAGCAACCCATGTTGCTGCAAAAGTATATAGAAGATATTTTGCATTCTGCTTCTCCTAACATCTTCCCCCTGCGGGTGAAGGTGATGGCTGTCCTAAACCCTAGTTTCTCTTCAACAGCTTCTTGCAGCAACCGAGAATCAACTCCTTATGTGCAGTTTCTTCAAGTTTTGATTCAACGCAGATGCCTGGGTTTCCATTGTTTTAAAATCTCCTCCCCCCTTGGACACATTTTTCTTTTCCTTGCCTTCTATGGTATATCTTGAAGAATCTTATCTTCATTTTTTTTTTTTCCAGTGGCTTTATCCTGTTGCTTAATTCATTGGTTTTTTCCAGGCTCATTAAACTTTCCTTCAGCTGCCTACCCAGGCTGTGTGACAAGATGGCAACAACCACCTGAGGGAGTGTGGATGTGTCTGGTGCTGCCTCAGGAGATGTTGGAGATGTCTTGAGGTTCCTTCCAGCTTTACATTTCTGTCATTTCCACTGTCTTTCTTCCTTGGCCCTTATTGTTTTATTTGGCCATAGGTTACATGATCCCAAATTCAGCAAAGCTCTTAAGTATATGTCTACTTTCATCCTGTGTAGAAAAGTAGTCAGGAATGAACTTGGTTCCCACTGGAATGACTTCTCGAGAATCTCAGTAAAGCCTTTTCTCCCAGTTCCCCCTTTTCCTCCTGTTCCTTCAGAGTGTCTCTCATCCTCATATCAGTTTGCATGCCAGACCTTCCAGCAGATCTTATTCCCAGTCACTCTCCAGTTCCTCCTCTTCCTCAGATCTCTTCTCTTCATCCTCTACATTGTAGGATTATTTATTTGTACCCTGAACTGTTCCACCTACGTTCTCACTATCCAGACCCTGTTGTTCCCACACTCAGAGCCTACCGGTGAGAGAGCGCTGGGGATTAATGCAGCTCCAGCTGTGCGGCCTCTACCAAGCCGTCCTTCCAGCTGCCTCCCTCTGCCACTGCTCCTAACAACAGGGCTGCTTATTGGTGCCCGAGAAGAGAAAGGAACTGCAGAGGTCTTCAGCCCGAAGGTAAGCAAAGACTAGGAAGGCCAGGAAAGGGGCAGTAAAAGACTGAGGACCAAAAACTGAGGACTGTGATACAGGATCCCCTGTACAGATGCAGTGAAATAGGGAGCAGCAATCAGCTCTCGAGTTACCTCCCTCTGTCTCCAGCAATGGGTGGCAATCGTTCAAATACATGTAAGGAACAAGTTGACAATCGCACAACTTAAAGACTTCTCAGCGGGATATACACCAAGAAAACAGGCAAGTTCTTTAGAGGAAGATCTTGCAAGATCTTTTTTGGGGTTGTTTTCTTCTTTCCAAAAATTTAATGTGATAGGAACCCAAATCTAGTAATGCTAAATAGTACTCCTGTCCTAAGACATTACATAATTAGTATGTCGCCCCAGAATAATTTTTTGTGGTTCATTTTGAGGTGCCTGGAAATAAGATTTATGCTTAAAAAGGTAGGGAGGGGAAGGGCACTATTGATCATTGTTATAATAATGAGGCTCATGCTTGCAGGTTAAATCCGTTTGTGCTAGGCAACAAAGACTTACTGAAGAAGAACCTATATCTCTGGCATAAATACAAGGACATTAGACTGGCTCCAGGAAAGACTGAAATCTGGAAATAATTTTCAGAATTTATGGGTTGATTTTGCTGCACCTGTGGGTTTAAGCTCTCAGTTTTAAATTATTATCATTAGATTGTTTTATTGTGTAAGGTTTCTTTTTAATATGAGAAGAACAATTAGTGATCCTTCTATCTAGCAAAAATGGGCTCCTAATAGCGAAATATCAGGAAGATGATAACATGTTATACTAAGTGACTGATTTACCCTTCTTCATGCGGGCCAATTTATTGTAATTAAAGATTGCCACTTCAGCACAGAGGTCAAAGACCGGGGCTTGTACAATCATTTTCTAAAGAAATTCTGAAGAGACGGAAGAATGGGCTCTCTGCTCCCTCCATCATTTTGTTCTGCCTCTGCATTGTTAGCAAAGCTTGTTGCTAAAATCCATAATTTGCACGCACACAAGGAGCTTAATTTTGATCTCAGTAACAGACTTGTTATTCCAACCCAGAGCGAATAAAAGCTGCTTTATGTAACCAAAGATTGAACCGGGTCCTGAGGGCCAGCCCTGCAAGACCTTCTTCATGTGCATTTGAATTCAGTTGAGCTGTTCACAAGGAAGAGGATGGTACAGACAAGATTATACAGAATTGGCTGCACAATTGATAGAAAAGTGGTCAGTATTCTGCTTGGGTTCAGTCCTTACCTGCAGCAGTAATTACCTTACCTACAGGGAAACTACCTCTGAGGCATGGCTCACGCCATCCTGGCCTTTTTATTGCTTAGCGTTGTGTCAACGTTATTTGCTAAATAGGCAAAGAGATACACAGAGGTCCCCCAAACACAGAAATGGTTCTATCTTGTGTCTGGGAATTAGAGGCAGTAGGGAAACAGTAATGCTGACAGGCATTCATGTTTCTGGCGAAGAAAGTGGGGATGGAAGGAGTAGCAAAAGCAGGAGCAAGACCTGGGGAAGGGAAAAACATGAATGAGACCTGACGTTGCTGGGAGGAAACAGAGAAAGTATTTGCGAATACCCCCTTGCATGCTCAAAAATGAATCTACCCTGTAGGATGTAGTCAACCGTGTCAAACAGGCAGGATGTTTCCTGATTCACCATGGCTATTCCAAAATTTAGGGTTTCTTGTGGTGAACTCTTTGCTCGTAGTATACTCATTTTGGGCTGGGGCTCTGGTACTTGTACTCTGATATACACTTGTACTTGTACTTGATATACATTTTCTTACACTGAGGTTGCCTTCAGCACTTCTTAGTTTTCCCCAAGAAGCAATATAGTGCCAGATTATATGAGAAATTAAATACACTAAACACCAGACAACCATCAGATGGGCATGGACAGCATTTTCTCCTCTGGAAATTACAAAAGTGCATAATGGAGCATGAATAACTGTAAGATATAATTCAATTTAAATTAATGGACAGCTAAAACAAATAAGGCTGCCAAGTTCTTATTTTCCAAAGGGTTAACACTGAGGAAAAAGGGGAAAGAGTAACTGAAACTAATTAAACAGGCAAGCTCAAGAGTTTGCAGGCTGATGGAACATATCAAATGTGCAAACACTACCTGGAACAGGCAATCAAAGCAGAGAACAAAAATGTATAGATGTATCCAGGCTTGATTGATCCAGTTTGACTGGATGAATCAGTTTAAGACTAATCTTCGAAATCATCCACTCAGTGTGCAGCAGCAGCCAAAAATACCAAGCAAATCTTGGGCATCATGAAGCAGGTTATTGAGACAAGACAAAGGGAGTCATTTTGCTTCTACAGAAACCCATGGTGAGCCCCCCCCCCCCTACTGAGTACCAGGTGCTACAACTGGTGTAGTCCTGCATCTCCAGAAGGGTGTCATGGGCTCAGGGAAAAGGTAACAACAGGCAGGTAAATGGTCAAGGGAGAGATGAAAAAGGCTAGGACTCTGGGTTTAGGGAGGGGAAGGCTCAGGGGATGTAATCAAGGAATCCAAAGTCATGAAGGTGGTGAATAAGCTGAATGCAGAGCCCGTTCACCCATACCTGCAGTATGAGGGCTAGGGGACATTCAGTGAAACTAACAGGGTAGCAGTATAGAAGAGATGAAACACAGTTGGACACAGAGGTGTCAGCCGGATCAGAGAGGGATTAGAAAAATTCACGGGTGAGAGACATGTTCACAAGTGGATCCACAAGGTCTAAGCAAGGGCATATCTTCTAACATCCCTGACAGAACAAATCTGGACGAAGGGGAGCATGGCAGGCTCCAGGGCTCACCCTAAACAGCATCTCCACTCTCCACTGCTGGAGACACACCCTTGGGCGAGATGAACTGCAGCTCAGATCTGTTTCTTATGTACTTAAAAATCAACTCAAAAGGCATAAGAACACTAGTCTTAGAGATCAAAATGTGGTGTTGATTTGATCCCAGTATAGAGGAGTCATAACTGCCAAAGTCAGTCTGAGTCAGAGCTAGAAATGCAAAGGAAAACAAACTATTCTTGTTATTCCTAACAACAAAGAAACAATATAGAAGTTAAAAATGCAGCAGCTGGGACTATCAGCCACAAATGTGGTGGGGCATATGAAGCCCCATACAAAGGACAGTATTTCCAGAAGACGCAGTACCACCATATGAAGCACTGGTAAGACCCACATTCAGCTCTCCTCAACCTCAGTCAAAAAAAAGTAACTTAAATGGGTATACCAGGAAATGGAGAGTCCAAATTAGGAGGTGAAACTAAAAAAGTATGTGTTGGTCAGCTCAGCCAAAGAAAGCCTGAGAGGAGAGATAATTTGTTCTCTATAAACATATTAGTGAGGTAAATGTCAGAGGAGGAAGATGAGGTAATTAAGCTGAAGGAAAATGTTGTCACAAGAACTAATGAGCAGAGACTAACCAGAAATATCCTCAGGCTGAACTTGCTAATCTTCAGAAGAGTTCGATACCGGGAGAGCTTTCTGTTTGGAGCAGGAAGGGGAAAACAAGTAGTTTTAAGCTGGCCCTTCATCAGCCTGTGAAAGGTATAACACAAGGAGGAGATCTGCAATAGCAAAGGACCACACTTGATGACTCAAGAGACCCCTTCCTTTGCCCTGTCCATTGCTCTCAGTGTCCCTTAATTGTTGAGCACGGACATCAAATAAGAGTGGCGAGTCCTGTGGGATTTCTTATGTCAGGGACCTTGAGGAAGGGGAGGAGCAGCTGCCTATTATTTTGCACGGCCCCACCATCAGGTCAGCAGTACCTCATGATCAGCAGTGTCAAAGGTGACTGACTAATCAAGCATGAGGCTTTGAATGGCTCTACCTATTGCACCCTAAAATAGGGCTCATTAGCAGGAGACAGTAGCACAGGGTGTGGCGGAGGATGTCAAAGGCACTGGACACCTCATTGTATGCCTTTTCTAGACCCAAGGTCACACGTACGTTTATTGAAAACCTGTATTGTATTTGCCCCTGGCCATTTCACTGGTGTCGTTTCTACCGTTTTGGCAGTTTCTTCGCTCAAAGCCTGCTTTCTGTTCAGTGTTTCTGCTTTTCCTCTTTCTCTGTTCTCTTTTGCCTGAAGCGCTCCCACCCCCCTTTTCATCCCTACTGCTTCTGCATCTAGGGGTAAGCAGAGATGCACTGAAGCAACCTAACACCACATCCAGCTTTGGTCACAACCTCCCTAAGCCTTCATATTTACATTGCAAGAAACAGAGGGAAAGAAACAGGTGAAGAATCTGCTGGGGAGGTTCTTTAAGCTTGCATTGCTGAAAAAGAAAGCACAATGTATTGAATATTGGCTATATTTTTAAATGATGGTAATTAAAACTTCACTGCTGTCTCCTGTGTTACCTGGAATATTGAATAATATCGCCAGAGTTTCAAGCTTTTGCCATTAAAGCTGATTGTTAGTTATTTTCAACACCCTCAAGGCAGCCGTTTAACATTGTGTCTCTCCCTTTTCTTCCCCCATGAAGTTTTCATATTTCCAAGTCACTGAACAGTCTCGTGATCACTGCTGTTTAATATATTCTAATGCAGAGCATTTAAAATCTACAGGACCATAATCAACTCAACCCACACAATAGTGCTTTGAACACCAGAGTGCTAGAGAATAGTGGAAAGGCCACACATATATATCTAATTCGCTAATTTTAGGAGCCTAAGAAATCTATTTAATATTATAGCCAAAGGCCTAGAAAGCCAAGTTTTCACTGCTGATGTGTCAGCCTTTCCAATATTCTCGTGACCTGTGCTGTTACAGTCCCAGGAATGACATCCGTACAAGCCTGCCTAGGGTGTCACTTGAAACAGAAGATGTGCAGAAGATATTCCAGCTGACTATTAGTCGTTGCCCTGCAGTCCTATCTGCTCCGCTCCTCCTGGGCAGGAAATGAACGGCCTAAGGAATGATGTAATGTGTCTGTCACTGATGCAACCTGTCAAAACAAATGGAGGGCTGAAAGTTTGCATCTGGTGCCGTGGTTTCTGTTCAGGCTGGGTGCATGTGGTCAGAAAAGAAATGAAGCAGATATTGACATGTAAACGTTGCGAGTCCCTCCAACTCCTAGTAAAAAATAGTATTAGCAAAGGTGGTGTTAGATGTATGGATCTAAAAAAGGAAAAACCTTTTGTAGTCAGCAAGTAAAGCAGATACTGGAAAATTACCAACAGGCTAGAAAGCCTATTTCTTTTGCCTGTTCAGAGAGGAACAGATCTGTGATGCAGCTGTTTTCAGCTCTCTGTCAAATTGCAAAACCGAAGTTGTCATACCTTTAAGGATAAAGAGAATAACAGCCTTTTAAACTCTACTCAAAGTGTCAGGGCCTCACCCCCCACAGCCACCCCACCTTTAAATCAACAGTAAAGGGTTCACTGATTTCCAGGGTAATAGGAATTTGCTCTTATTTGAATGTGACATTAACATGGATATACTGTTCTCAGGAGAACCGACTGCTATGGGCCAGAGCTGGACATTGATTTCACACCAAATTCCCCATTGATCAGGCATGGTAGGAAGTCTATTCATTGAATTGATAGCAGGATATAGCTATACAGTATTTGTTTTCCTTTTAATATACAGCTTCAACAGCAAGCCATGCATGAATTTAATAAAAGAAGATAATAATCTATCCATTCTAGGAGCTATAGACTGAACCTGGGTGGTTATCAGACCTGCCCTCACTGCTATAAATCATGTCAAATAGGAGACTCATTTTAGCTTTACGAACAAAAAGAATTCTCCTGTTTTAAATATACAGAACCTGTGCTTTCTCCTCACTCACATTCAGGAAATTGGTAATTGTATTCAGTTATGGTTTATCTATGTAAAACCATCAACAGAAGAGAAGCAGACCTATTGTAGTCTTAAAAACCAAGCATTTGAAGGCAACAAAGTAGCTCTAAGCAGTGAACTAAAGTATTTGTAGTATCTGTTGCAATGATCCTTAGTTGTTCAGTAAGCTCTGTAAGCCGTTGCTTCATATTTGGGATTGGAGGTTTTGTTAAGGTCATCCTACAGAACAATAAAAGGAGATGCTTTGAATATGCTAATGCCTTCTATTGCAGGAGAGCGAACGCTGGTAATAGAGAAAACGGGCTGATGTAAAAGTCATTGAGAACTGTAAGGGAAACTGAATGGGTGGTACAATTGTTAGCAGAGTGCTGTGTCTGCAGCTCAATCTGGGAACAGATCTTTAGCAATCATTTTCTGCCAGACACTTGCCTGTAAATGATGAGGAATTACACCCATAATGCTTTTCAAGAAGAAAAGATCTGTACTTTTAAAACATAGGTTAAAAGTTACTTTCTAGAGGCAGAAGTGGCTGAAATTCAGCTCTTACTCTTCATTCAGGGAGCATCAATAAAGCCAAGAAAGGGACTCTGGATGCAGACTGGCATAAATAAGATCAAAAGCAGGGCTGGCATGTGTGAAGAGTGCTGCCTAGCAGACAGTGTTCTCGTTTCATGGCACAACAGGATGGCACAGCTGTTCTTACCAGCGTAATTAAACATCAGAGTTTCAGTAAATTACATCATCTCTTCATTCTCTTCTACCAGCTCATGTGGAAAGAATTAAAGGTTTGCTTTCTACCTTACCTGACCTAGCAAATGTGATGTGTTTTTGTGTAACAAACCTCTCAGAACAGCACAGAATGATACCAGACCGTTGCTAAAAGAATTGTGGACCCTAAAGGCTGCTTGCTCTTATCCCAGGGCATCGCGCTCCAGCAACTCTACAGTAACAAAACTAGCATGGAAACCTGATTATGGTAACGAGCTCTGCTGAGCTATCTAAAGCAACAGATGAACAACACAAAGGAAAAAAAAAATTCTTCCAACTTTACCTTAATCATGGCATTCTAGTAATGCTTCACAATTATTATAGTGATTTTAAATGGAGTAATAGCATAAAAAACAGAAATGTTTGGGAAACAAATTCAAACTCTCTCATAGATTCATTTATTCTCCCATGTTTAGCTGATGAGAAATAAAAAAAGATTGCTGGACATGCAATTCATTCCCCCAGTCAGCAAAAAGCATAGAAGGTGGTCACAGCCTAAAAAGAAGCAATGGCAAGTGAACAGAAACGACGTAGGATGGCAGGGCACAGAAACTGGGGCAAACTTACCAATTTTAGCACTGTTCATCCTTACCTGGGGTAACTCCAGGGGCAGCTGAGACTCTGGGAAAGGTGAGGTAGGGCTCTGGGGTTTGCCCCATGCTTAATGAAACATCTAGAAGTTCTGTTAAGACACCTTTGGATAACACACAGTTGAGGGAAGCGGTGAAGGCAGCCTCTGAAAGTCCCGCCGCCAATCCAGCCGTGGCTGGGGAGAGCAGAGAGCAGATCAGCAGCATCACGGGTGACGGGAGCACAACTCAGAGCACCAGGGAGATCAGAGGACAGCGAGGTAAAATCCTCTAAGTGAAACACAAGACAGAGAAAACCTGGGAAATAAAAAAAACCAAAGGCTTTGTTTTCATTGTACAGAATATAAAAAAAGTTGCCGTACCAATATAAATACTTATTTGAGACCAATATGTGGCAGTAGCATCTCCTGTTACCAGTGCTAGCAAGACACAATCAAAAGGCAGTTGTAAACCTAGCTGCGTCCTGACCTGCGCAGGAGCTTTCAGCTGGACGGCTCAAAGTGCTTTTTTTTCCAAGACTCTTAGTGTTTGAGGCTGGAAGGGATCATTACATGGCTTGACCACTCCTGCCATTAAATTTTATCCCGTTACTAAACCAAATACCTAGTGAGTGTCTAAGAAATAACCTATATCCAGCTAAAACAGAGATTCTCAAAAGATCTTTTACCTTGGACTGAAAATCTTGGGAAATGGAGAATCAGTCTGTCCCAGGAGCATATTCCAACATTTAATCATGCTGATAGTTAAAGAAATTATATTTAATCTAAATTCATCTGGCTTCAGTTTCCAGCAATTGATTCTTCTCAGGCTTTTCATAGATCGGTTAAAGAGTTCTTCAGTACCTTCATTTTCTCCTTGTGAAGGTACTTATACACTGCAGTGAAATCATCTTTATCCTACTCTGATAAGATTCAGCTCTTGAAGATCTATTATTATAAGTACGGCTGACTGGAAACAAGACCTGTGTTTTGCTAGGTCTTCAGAATTCAGGTAATTTTTTCCTACTATAAAATAAAATGGAATTTCTGTCACCCACAACTCTAAAAGCAAGATTTTTCCTATTTACTCCCAAATTACAGGTGAACTGTTTGATAGCAATTAGACCTACCAGCAATATCTACATCCCTAAAACCTTCCATTTATCATACCTTCCCTTTGATGACTGTCACTGAAGATGAGCTGTCTGTGCACTAAATTGACACTAGTTTTTAGCTATGCAAAAAACTGTAACACTCTCTCCATTTTCCAAATAAAGAGACTGAGGTACAGTGTGATAATGCAACAGTGGCAGGAATTTAACAGTAATCCTCCTATCCATTCGGCCTCTTGCAACACAGTAACTTTTCTGATCAGTCCAAATCTCTCCCTTATTAGTCCTCTCACTTTCTCTCTTTCCATTTTGTACCTAATCTGCGCCATCTTTTCTTTACCTACATTTTCCTATGGAAGAGTTGTAAAATGGTTATAGTTAGGGACAAGTGGTAAGGGAACAAGGAACAATGCTTAAGATTAATACAAAAATCTGGAATTTAGGTATGTGTCTTCTATGAACATCAGTTGGATGGTTGAAATATCCTGCATTTCCAGTTTTCAGTGTATTTTTTTTGCCCAAGAGTATGATTTTGCCTGAAAAAGAACTCCAGCATTATCCAAAATGAACTAGGAGTGCAGAATATTAGATCGTTTCAGCACCTCATGAGTTCCTTATTATTTTTGAAATACTAGTTCTGGTCAGAATGTTGATTTTGTTAAATCCCGACAAACTCACAAAATAATTTGAAAAAGTCCCAGCAGTGTATTTTCTGAATTTTCATAATGCTTCAGAATTCCTTTTGCCACTCAAAATCCAAAACAAAAAAAACCCAAACCAACAAACCAAAAAACCCAAAAACCCCAAAATCCTGTTCTGAACATGAAAATAGACCAAGAATCAATTTTTTTTTCTCATACTTTTCAACAACTTCAAAATCTTTATCATTTTTGTCAAATTAAACTACCAAAACATTAGGACGACTAAATATCAAATGACTTCATCATTGACCTTTAAACTACAGGGTACAATGGGAAATAATACTATACAGTGGGAACTGATAAACATCAAAATGTCTTTTTTAAAGAAAGAGACATTTTTGCTGTTGATAAATGAGGTGATTTATTATATGATCGGAACGAAAAACAAGCTAGTGCCTAAAAGCTTTTCCTACTCACTTGGCAAAATAATCCTGAATAATAAACACGTCACAACATTTTCATTGCTGTGACACTTCAAAGGGGAAAAAAAAAGAAAATGTTAAGTGTATCAATAGCCATATTTTATATCTAGTGAAAAATTCAGCCAGATTTAAGTAGGAAAAAAGCTCTTAATTTTAGATTCAGATTCATACCTAAAAGTGTCAAGGAATTTCTTCTCTAGAAGTTGGTTCTAAACCATCATTCTTAAAAGTAAAACAAACTATTCATATCCAAGCCATATAAGCAAAATCATACCAAAACCCCTCTCCCCCCAATACTCCACCACAGAAATTAGCACTACTAGAAACCACAGTAGGCAGTGACATCAAAGATACAGACAGAAAAAAAGTTTAGAGGAAGAAGATACAGAAGATCCTCCAAGGCAGGGAACAAGAGATGAGAAGCAGTTGCACCATGCAAAACCACTGGACTAGGTCCCCGAGATGCTGAGAGTCAAAAGCTATTTTCAGCAGTATGACGGAGAATGAGGTGAGGGTAATGTATTTTGCTGTTGGATATTTGGGTTCTCCCTGCACTGCAAACTAGGATAAACTTTTATGAGTCATTAGAAACCACAGGAATTACGTGACTGAAGCTTGAACGCTACTTTTTACTACTAGCCTTTTTCCATCCACCGGTACCTGGTTATGATTAAACCAGGAGGGTACAGTTCTGGATCCATGGTGGTGTTGTCTTCAGTTGGTGCAGAGCCTAATCCAAAAAGTCAGATTTGTAGTAGCTCTTAAGAGCCTAAATAAAGCACATCAGTATTTAGCGCCTACCGTATTCAATAGGAGTTTGGCACCTACTGCTGTTGAATATCATCCTCAGGCTTTATCTATACCTTTATATTTCTAAATGTCTTTTAAAAACCTAGCCCAATAAAAAAAGAGGGGACTAAACGATACCTCAAAATGAAGGTTCAGAGGAGTTTATAATCCTGGCAGACATTCATTACATACAGTTCTCCATATCCTGGGCCACGATAGCTGAACACAAGAAGATCTGCTGCTGCCCGACAAGGGTCTTCTGTCCTGAAAACTCTCCCGCTCTTGAGTTGCCTGGGCCTAGTTGTGCTTGTGGCAGTTTGTCAGCTCCTTTTTTTAAAAAGATAACCTTTTGACAATTATTTATGTTACACAAGAAGAATCTCATGTCTTGTGCTTCTCATGGAAAAAAACCTCAAAGACAAAGTGGAGCTTTGTCGCAAAAGGCTATGGAGAGCTGCGTCTTGTATCGGTATATAGAGAGAGCTCTGCCACTCCACTTAAAAATCAGAAACTCCTCCCTAGCTGCGGTGACTTGTAGCTCTTGTGCGCTAGCAGAGTGGAGTTCATTCCAGCAGGAGTGATTAAAGAGTTGATATAAAACAGAATCATGGGATCTCTTAAAATAAGAGTAATATATGTTTCCCACTGTGTAGCTTTTTTCCTTATAGAAAGCATCTATTTTATCAAAATAATTGTCAGATAATACCAACCAGTGACCACATTTCATAGTTCACGGTATATGAACTGAACCTGATTATTCTGTAATCTCAGGGGAACACCTTATTCATCTTCTGCTTCTTGTGTGTTGGTCCATTTTGATGATTGATACACCTCATTCCTCAAAATTTCTGTATTTTACAAAGCCTTACATTCCAGCTCTCTGCTTTCTCCCTGAGAAATTAGTACATCATACACTTCTTTGAAAGGACAGCTAACATACCTTTTAAATGTCATTGAGGATGGAGTTCAGGTTTTGCACCATGAGACCTCTAGAATTATAGCTGGACACATCAAAACCTCATGCAGTTTTCAGAGATGCTGACTGCAGAGAACACAAGTACGCAAGTAGCGGGGTACTCAACTTCTGTGAAGATCATGCCAAATAACGGAGGTGCTCAAAAACTTCTCTAAACATCTTATGTCTCAACAGCTACAGTTTATGAACATCTCCCACTGTACAAATATCTTATGTGAAACCAGGAACATCACTTTTCCGAGTTACCACCATGCACAAGCAGCTCACCATCTACCAAGTCTGTTTCTCAGCAAAAATGTCCTGGTCAGACTACATTAATTTAACTGCTAATGAAGGTAGCAGTCGGTGGATCAGCGTGTGCTGAGAGAGGAGAAGAAATGGAGAAAATAAATGAAAAACACTTGAAGAAGGGACTTGTTAAAGAGTGTATCTTTTTTAGAGTGCCTCCTTTTAATTATTCTTACAGAAAGCAATCAGGTTTGGACTCATCTTTTGTACTCAACCTATATTAAGTCTTTCATTTTCCTCACTGACTTAAAGCAATGTTCTTTATTCTTCCCACTTCAAATGAAATATCCACATCATTTGTTAATGCAGGTTGTTGGTTGTCAAAGCTTGTAAGGGTCCTTCAGTTTTGGGCAACTCACTTACAGAGCCTTAGGCTTCAACCCATGAGATGTAATAAGGCAAACTGTAATATACAAGCCATGAACAGACTCATATCTATGGAAAAAAGGTTTCACTTTCTAATGCTCATATAGCTCAGGGTAAATTCAACTAAAATCCCGTCTGACTTTGACATAGCATGAAAGTAATTCTTATTCATTGGAAATTAGATGGTAGCAGGAAAAAAAATCCTTATTTTATATAAATATAAGAATTTCCTCTAAAGTGGTTTTTATTTTTGACCTGGGGGAAAGGAGGGAAAGGAGTTACAGGGGGATCTTGTTCCATGTTTTGTTCTTTGCGTGTTCATGTTCCTGAGTTTTTTTCTGTATTTTAGGGAGGGGGGAACTTGTTTCATAACACCACTTTAACTAACTTTGCCACCCTGATCTCAAAGGACAAACTAGGTGTTCATAGTTTACCATTCCTGCTTCTACTTTCACGTTACAAATCTAAGAAAAGAGATTTCATGAACACTGAATATCCCATACAACCTGATGAACAATTCAGCTCTAAAATAATTCCTGTGTCATTATTTTTGTATGCTTTTTTGCCTGTTCTTCAAAGAAAGACTAAGCTTGTACCAGTCATCGGTGCTAACGTGCAAATTCAACTCCAGGTCCTCTTTCTTACCTGAGTTGTAAAAAGGCAATTTCCTACTGTCTTTTTCAAAATAGATCAAAATATTGATCTTTTAATAGCCATGTTGTTAAATCTTCCTACTATTCCTTGTTTCTCATATCAGGTATTACACTCTGCCCCTTAGATGTCCCAAGCCCTCACGAAGGCTTGCCTGGTTGTTCAACAAGAAAAGGGATTTCCCTGAGAACCAGTTCTTCCCAGATGTCTTGGCAGTACGGTGCCGCCCCATATGGCATCCAACATGGATAAAAGACATGCAATCCCTTGTAGTATAGCATAGATTCTAAGACATAGGTTTCTAAAATCAGAAAAAAGTCTAAGTTAACTTAACAGTCCTCATAGCTTTGAACTATCTAGGCAAAAAAATGCCAATGCTTAACTGTTGTTGAACTGGGAGAAGAATCAGCTTTAAGGAACACGTTTTAAAGAGTACTGACAGAACTAGTTTCAAAGCGTACAGCAAGTAGGAAAACTGGTTGAAAGACATATTTTCTACTACATTTCCAGAAAAACTGCCATTTGTTGGAAATGAAAGAGTTTTGATCACACTTTCTTTGACTCTAACCAAATTCTCTGGAAAGAGACTCCTGTCAAAAGTAGGGTAGCCCAGTCAGTCAAGAATTAACAAAACAATATGGATGGCAACATCCCTGGGTTAGGAGCGTGAGTGTACTAGGCGGAGCAGTCAGTCTCCCGAGCCTCTGCTGGAGCCAGTCCACTTCGTTACACATCTCAATGTTCAGCGGTCCACAGCCAGCAGCTGCCTCCGCTGCCTTGCCGTGACAGCACTGACCCCGGCCAGCAGAGATGCGTGTTTGACTTCACTCCAGACTCAGAAGAGCAGAGATCTGATCCTGCTCCTTCAGCACTGTTTGAAAGATTGTTACCACCTTCTGAAGACATGATACAAAGTCAGGTTTTGATTTAGAAAATAATTTTTTAGCAAATAACAGTATCTTCTGGCCAGCAAACTGAACTCACAGTCAAGAAGTACATGCACAAATACGTCTGTGCGCTCAGAGAATGCTCCTCAGTAGTTAGGCACACACGAATCTGTGAAACACTGTGAATATTCCCCAAAATCGAGTGCTACAGCAGTGAGAGAGTGGGTTACACCCCGCTGAGTTCATTCACATGAATAATCCCAGGGCTTTCCATCAGACTGTTTGTGTCAATAAGGCAAACAAGTTTTGGCCTGTCCTGAATATTGTTCATTACAGATTGCAACAGAGCAGATGTAATTATGTAAGTGAGAGAAAGGCAGTAGGAGCAATTCCTAAAGGCAGGACATCATTAAGATTTCACAACAGGCACATTTTCCCAAGGGATCCAGAGGAAACGAGAGCCATGGATTTCCTGAGGCCAGACTCTATGTTTGGCTTCATACATCCAAGTGCATTCTTAATTGCGGCATTCACTTGAAAGGCATAAAGTTCCTGGGGAAGTGAACAGGATTTGAAACAAGTCCTAAAAAAATGTCCAGTCCCTCATCCTACACAACGTGGAGCATGTGCTGGAAAAGAAAATCCCAGAATTGTCAGCTTTGGAGATTTAGCACATGCAATTTTCTCTGGATAACAGACAAATGTGTGCGTTGCAGGGGGAAGCAGTTGCTGCATTTTCATGATCAGGGCATTGTCAATGAGAAGAACCAAGTCTGTAGGATAACCCTGAAACAAACCAAGAGACATTAAGAGTGAAAGCAATCAAAGCTGGCTGATAAGCTTAACACATCCAACAGGAATGGAAAGAGGTACTGGCTGGGCTTGGATTCAGATTCATTGTAGGATCAAGAACCAACAAAATACTTTGCCTTGCCTTAACATTACAGTAAATTCTTTACTACAGGTTGGAAACAGCGCTCAAAGCTAGCTCGTCACACCTTTGGGTGAGGAAAGTCAACACATGCACTCAGTCCAGGTTTGTTTGGCGTTTTTTAATCTACTGAAAACTGAATTAAGCATTAAGAAAAATCACATGTAGACTGGCTTTAATTAAAGGGGAATGCTTCAGAAATTACACCTCGAAGCAGGAAATTTCCTGCTGGAAATAAACCTTGAGACAATTGCCCTTTTACGTGTCTTTGTTGGGCTAAGTAAAATTGTTCATGTGTCACAACAACATAACACTATCACACTGCTGCCTGAACTGCTTTGCAACAGGGAAAATCAATGCTGCAGCTGTGTATGAAACTGTGTTATACAGTTTTATAAACACACACACACATATACCACACATATATGTAGGACAAATAAGAAGGTCCCAGGAACTAGAGCCAAATTCTGATCTGATAAAGAGGGAGCATCTGTATTGGATTTAATGTGGCAGAGCCCCTGTGTGTGAACCTTGCTTAGCTCTGTTAGGTGGCAGTACTATTTCTGAATTGCTCCACTTCAAATTTTAATCAAATCCACTCCTTTGTGACTATAATACACTGCTTGATAATAATGAAGCTTAATGAACAGAATTAAAAGTTGATTAATTGCAAGCACAGTTAAACACAGAAATGCTTTGCTTCTTTGCCATAAAATCTGTCTACTGTTAAAAACTTGCCACTTTCTGTCCTCTCTGTCTTTGGATTTCTAAAGAGCTTTTATGGGCTTTTCAATTCCTGCCTGCAATCCAAATCCACTCTCTGTTTTGTCCTATTTGGCCCTTCATCCTCCTGCACCTCCGCTTTCCTTTATCTAAAGGCAGAAAGCCACACATTAGGTTTAGAAAATCTGTGATACATATCTGACATTGCCACAACTTTTTTTATATAGTTTAACAGAACCCATTGTGCAATACCAACTCACAGTGTGACGACACAGGATGGTATTGTCCTGTGTCCTTGCAGAGATTTACGCAGAGCCACTCTATTCACTAGCTCATTAGCTCGTCTTGTAAGAGTATGGTGCTGCCTTACGACTGATGAGATCTCAGTTCAATCCTCAGCATATTTCCAACCTCTAAACATGAGAAAATGAAAAGGTTTTCTACATCACAAGGAGCAAGGAGATAAATAGCTGAGGGAGGTAAAATGCTGAAAAGAGAGGATAAACATTGACTTTGCCAGGGGAAAAAAATGTTAAAAAAATCATGTTGGAAGTTTTATGTAGCATTATGTACATATGTTTTTGTCTGATTTTGTCTTCCTTGAGTGGCCTTACCTGGATCGTGTTCCTCTCATAGTCTTATAAATGCCAATACAGCCAAGGTTTCCACAGAAGTGTATTGAGCAGACATGTCCTTCAAAAATAGCTGCTGTGAGACATCCCAAGGTACTCACATGCCTAGAGGTAGAAGAGTTGAAGTTAGGCAAATACTAACTGAGCCCTCTTAAACCCTTTGAAAATCCTCATCTGGAATATACTATTTGTTGAACACTAACTAAATTTGACTGATTTTAAATTATATTTTAAGCTCCTAAGTCACTTAGCCAACCAGGAAAAGGGTTATTTTCCTTTATACACAGAAATCAGCAACTATATGTTCTATTGTCTTATTTCTTCCAGTAAGAAAACATGATTTTTCAAATAATTTCAGTGTCCAGACATCTAAAGGAGAAGTATTAATTCTAAGTAAGCTATCTTAATTTTCTTGTTACTAGATCTTCACACATATGCCAAGATTCAAAAAGATCCAAAAAGTTAATCAGAACTTTGAAATATTTTAAAAGTTTAAAACGATATATGAAAAATATATCTTCCTGAGATATTATACATCTCATTTATGTGTTTCTCAAAGCTCTAGAAAATAGGCAGATGATACAAAGTCTTATCAAAAATATAAATGCAATGTGTCAAGTGAAAAATAACAGTGATTAGCTTAACAGCATCTTGTGTACATATCTTTTATAATACATGATGTATTGGGAGTGTGTTTTACTCAGGTTACAGAATTAAACCAGTAGGAAGTCTAATTTGAATTAATATACAGGTTCACTGGGAAATACTGATAGGTTTAAGCATGATTCCTTGTAATACGCTGTTGTATACATCTACAGTTTGGTCGATGGGGAAAATGAGCTGCATAGACTAAAATTATACAGTATTCTTGAAACACATTTAAAAGGAGTTTTGAAGAAAGCACAACACAACAATTGCTTTCATAAATCCAGACCCCAGTTCATGTGATGCATGAAATTGCTGGGGTTTTCCTTACTGTGCGCTGTATCTTTAAAAGTCTAGGAGGTGACTGCCATTTTTCAAGACAGACTCGATGACACGTGCTGTGCTGTCTGCTGCAGATTTGCCTTTATTGTTGTTTTGTTGCTTTTGTCTCCGATACACATCATGCATCTCCCAGAAGAGGGTGGCTTTCAGGGCAGCAAGGACAAGCATACCACACTGGTGGCAAAGCTACGGCTATCAACTAGTGCCCTGTCAGGGACAAGGATGACCACCTTGTCCACCATTCGGATTTCTGGGTGTCGTGGTTTAACCGCAAATGGTAACTGAATACCACGCAGCCACTCGCTCACTCCCCCCCTCCCCGGTGCGGTGGGGAGGAGAATCGGAGAGAAAGGAAAACTCGCGGGTTGAAATAAAAACAGTTCACCAGGACAGCAAAGGAAAAATATAAAAATATATTAATAATAACAATACTAATAATATATATAAGGATAATAGAATCTATAAAGCAAACGATGCACAATTTCTCACCACGCGACGACCGATACAGCCTCTCCCAAGCAGCAGGCAGGGAGCAGGGATATTCCCCCCCAGCTATCCCAGAACAGCAAGTTCCAGAGAAAGCAGGCAAGGGAACGAACAGCCAAATGAATGAATGAAAATGCCTGAACGAATGGGGAAAAAAAAGGAAAAACAGGGAAACAAAAAACAACCCGAAGGGAAGCTTAAGGATTAAGGCACTAAGGGCAAGCTAGTGGCCCACTGGCCGACCCTCACTTGCACTGGGCATGACGTCTATGGTATGGAATACTCTCTGTGGCCAGTTTGGATCAACTATTCTGGCTCTGCCCCTACCAAGTTTTTGCACCTGCACATTAGCAAAACCTGGGAAACTGCAAAATATCCTAGATTGTTTAGCAGCAACCAACAACATCAGTGTACTGTCACCATTCTTCACACACTAAATCCAAAACACAGGAGCTGCTGAAGACAAAACTAGCTCCATCCCAGCCTAAACCCGGACACTGGACAACCTGAATCCCTCTGGGATGAAACAAACCTACAGAGACCATGAAGGCTGATACGCTGCTCATTGACCCTCAACCAGCATGGAGGAGCCCATGGAGCATGGGAGTAGACCTCAGCCAAGTCATTGGTATCCTTTTCCTGAAACCTCTGTCCAGACCTTCCCTTTCCCTTTCCTCTCTGATCTCTGTAACACACATTTTGCACTTATGAGCCTTCAGAGGATTTAGATATGCAGGTCTGAAGGCTGATTACCTCTGAAAGTTGGTTACTTTGCCACGACAGTGCTGAAACTCTTTCTTTCCACCCCAGAGATCACATTCCTTTCACAGTTCAAATACAGGGTATAAGTACACATTTCTTGGCACTGAATACCAAAAGGGCTTAAAAATCAAACTCCTAAAGTGAGATGGCAACAGAAGTAGCCATTACCCTGTAAAACACTTTTAATCTTCTAACTACTGGGAACAAAAGAATATGGATAGCAACGAGCTCTCAGTGGCCCCAGAGTGCCAGGTGACTACACCAAGTTGTAGTCAATCTGCAGCTATAGAGAAATACTGCAAATTTACTTCAGCAAATTGTCCTGCTCGACATTAGACAGCCTGGCTGAGTGTTTCCTGGTAGCTCCTTACGCTTGTGAGTGCCATTGTTATTTGGTGAAAAAAAATGAAACCATGTTAAGTGCACAAGCATCTTACTGTTCTCTAAAAACCCTCCCTGATTACATGTCACTCACTTTAAATTCTGATTAAAAGAGGGCATTGAGAATCTCAGCTGGGAATGCAAAAGGATAAATGGACTTATCATCAGCTAAATTTTGTGCAAACTACCAGGCTGGGTAGCATTCATTTCAGAGAAAACTACTAGGGACCACCACAACCCAGATGTTAGCATATGGTCTCACATTGCATCATTTACAGTAAAGCATTGCAAAATTGTTTTTTTTAAGAAAAAAACACCTCTCATGCAAATAGAAGTGCTCTATGTAAAACTAAGGTTAGTACTGACAGAGCAGTAAGGACAGCTTTATTTGTAACCTTGGGGATGGGGAAATAACAATACACATATAAACATGGGAAACTGAGAAGTGTAGTCAGTACTGAGAGGCTAAAATCAGGAAGACATGGCGAGTCCTGTCTTGGCATGACTTTGAAAATACCTTGTTAGAGCTTAGACTTAGAGGCAAAAGCAGAGTGGAGGACTACCTGGGACAAAAGAGACTAAGGTAGAACATCATCATGCTTATAATAAATGTGAATGGACTATCTGTCTATTTTTCATTTTCAGATGGTTTTCATCAACTATCTGCAGGGACAGAAGAGCAAGTCTTCCTCGTGGTGAAAGCCAACACAGGAAGATTCATCACCCAATATGAGCTGGGACAAAAACCAAAAATAAGCCTGTTACTGAAGAAGTGTTGGTGATGACTGAGGTGCAGCATAAGAAAAGTAAATACTGAATGCCTACACAGGGTCTTGAAGGTAAGAAGAAATGCAGATTGTCTTCTTAGACGTTCAGAACTTGCAACAAACCTTAAGTGTTTTATTAGTCAAGGATAGAATAAGGCTCTCCAGGATGCCATTAATTGTTTAGGATATCCTGGAGCAAGTGCTTCTGCATATTCACTTGATCTCAATCTCTTTCTATGCATTATGTTACTACACGAACTCCCCAGCTGTATTTGGTGTTATTGTCATTTTCTAGTAGTGAGCTAATGACACTGCTGTAAAACAATGAGCAGCTGGTGGCACAGCACAAATAAGTATTATTCAACATGAATTATGAATGGCGTGGAAGCACTAAAGAAAACTTTCAAAATACATGTGATAATGCGTCCCAACTCTTCCATTCCCAGCTGCTGACTCATCTCTGAACACTGCCTAAGCGAGAGGAGGGGCCAGCAAAGAGCTCTGGTTTGGTTCGGATGCCTCACTGCAGGGTGTGTACGTGGCACTTGAGGAGTTCGCTGAAGCACTAGCTTGGCAATACTTCACACCGAAAGAATGATATTGCTCATTCTAGCTAGCCTGCGTGCCACTGGAGCTTTTTGTTAGTATCGCACCCACTTGTGGCTGGGAGTAGGTAGAAGTGGTACGAGAGATCCGGACCTAAAACTGTGGAGTCCCTAGACTATTCTGCAGTAACAAGTAAGGGAACCTTTTGGGGTTGCCCTACACAAACTGGCCTAGCAGGGAAACGCTGGCAGAATTTGAAGCACTGGTCTTGGAGAAGGATGAAAAGAGAAATCTAAATCCACCGGCACCATGGAACAGGCACGGGAGACAACAGGCAGGTTGCAGTACAGTCACAATCCATCTCTGAGACTGTGGTTTCAGTAGAGCTTGGGGTTGTACCTTGGGGTTCACTGGAATGCACTAAGCTTGAGATTCCGCTGTGAAAACGGTGGCGCGAAGAGGGGGAGAGGACTGTCTGCTTTTGTGTTGGCAACTGCCACAGGGAGGAGACAAGAAATCCTTGTCTCTATAAATTGTTGAAATAAGGATGTATTTAATTTCTGTAGCTACCAAGGATATTTGGGGAAAACTAAATATATAGGACTTCCTCTACCTATTTGTAGCATGCTGTAAGGCCAATGCACCTGGTGATTTCTTGGAAAGGTCTTAGATTTGCATTTTGTAAATAAATACATAAATAAATTAAGGTCTCAAGAGATGCATGGTTTGTTCCTGGACAATGGGCTTTTCAAGATGCAAAGAGCTGTTTGTTTGTTTTTTAAATGAAATTCTGTTTTCGAAAGATGGTGAGAATTCAGTGGGAAAGCACTGTATTGATACAGTCAGAATACAGCCTCAGTTAGGTCTTCGAAAAATGGAGCCTTTAAGCTACACACTGAGGCCTTCAGCCTGCAAGGACTTCATGTATATACTTGCCTTTATGCATTGCAGTTAGTCCCACTGATGTCAATGCAATTACTTTCATAGATTAAGTTATATTCCATGTGTCTCAATAGATCACACCCTGCACATGTGCGCAAATACTGCATCACAATATCATTTATATATACAAATGGTAAAGTGATTCCCTGTTCACACATTTAGATAGCCAACTCAGACGAGCAAATACTTGATTCAAGAAAAGCTTAGTGTGAATGGGGTCTTTTACTAGTGCACATCTTTAAAAAATCAACTTATTTATAATTGAAGTTGAAACAAGGACTGCTATTTGATTTGGTACCACATAAATGGTTTTCTAGGAGAAAAGAAGATGGGTTGTTTTCAGATAACAGGGTACAAAATTACCTCCTGTGGCAGTTCTCTGCAACAGAGATCCAGCATGGAGCTGTAGAGGAGGGATGCTACCTTCATCTGTAGCTGCAGGAGCTTTCTGAAGGCAGAACAAAGTATGGGTGCCCTCCATTCCACAAGAGACATCACTACGAGCTCAGAAACCTTCATAAAACAAAGCAGAGCTTGATTACCACGTAGATAGCACCAGGCTCCCACTAACTCTAACATAGTTTTTGTTATTATTATTGGACCACTGGGGTACCCAGAAGTCAGGGAATTTCAATACCCACACATTCTCATTGAATATTAATGCCAGAACCATAACAATAGTGGCTAATAATGCAGCTTTTTGCTGCCATGTGAATTACACATCAATATTAATGAAGCCTTTGTTAACATTCAGTGTTCTTTTCTTTCTGTATCTCTGCCAGGATTTTGGACTGGTTTATGCCAACAACACAGACTTAGATGTCAACCCTGAGCAGGTCCTAGACATTTCAGAAAGGGTTTGCTTTTGCAAATGTACGGTTAAATTGAGAAGTATGCCATATCAAGGTTGCTTTAAATTGCAGGTTTCCCCCTACACAGGCCAGATGTGCTTTTATATGTTTGCATATCCTAAAAGTAACACACAGAGGGATGTCTTTTATTTCAAAATGTTATTACAACAGCCTTTGTGTACAAACTCTAACACGATCATTCACAATTATATATGGTTCTCCTTCTTCCCAGAATCAGCTTATCAAGAAACAGCAATGGTTCTGTGATGAGAAACAGAGACAAGTAGTTTCTAGTTCCGTAACAAGCCCATGGTACAGATCGCTAAGCAAGTGTACCCTGAATTCTGCTATTCTAAACAGCAAATCGTTACAGTGCTTTGAACCTTCATATGAAATTTAAATGTAATTGCCAGAAGCATTACCTTATTAATAAAAGTAGAAAAGCATCATTACTAATTATCATGAGCTTCATTTGCATTTTCTAAACATTTACATTATCTAATCTAACTGTGTAACAGATGCTTGCATGATTTCCGACTCAGCTCTTTTCCAAAACGAATACCCAACACCAGTAAATAATAAGCGTTGCTTTGGACTACTCCTGTCAGATGTAGTGTCTTACTCAAAAAGGAATTTCATCAGCCACAGAAGCAATACATTTTTTAATGAATACCAAACCACTTCATACCAAACCACTTCATTTCAGTACAGCTGATCAACCTTGTTGAACGCTGTATCAACTGATCCCATTTCAATGGTAGATCCTGCAAGATATCTGCAACAAATTACCTCTTTGAAAGAAAGATTCAATTGATTTGCACTAATCTAATTTAGAGGAGGCCAGAATAAAATCATACTGGGACTTAATCTCATCTGAATACAAACAGTACAAAAATGCTGCCGATAAGCAGCTGATGTAATGCTCTAACACACCAGGGGGCTGATGTACCAATCCCGCTCCCATTGAGGAGAGCACTCTGCAATTCCCAATGGTGCCTCTCGGATTAAGACTTGAAATTGCATGTTTAGCATAGAATATCTGGAACTTAATATCGCAAGGTAAAAAGGAAAAAAGGAAAAAAGGAAAAGGAAAAGGAAAAAAGAAGAAGAAAAAAGAAAAAGAAAAAAGAAAGAAAAGGAAAAGGAAAAGGAAAGAAAAGGAAAAAGAAAAAGAAAAAGAAAAAGAAAGAAAAAGAAAAAGAAAAAGAAAAAGAAAAAGAAAAAGAAAAAGAAAAAGAAAAAGAAAAAGAAAAAGAAAAAGAAAAAGAAAAAGAAAAAGAAAAAGAAAAAGAAAAAGAAAAAGAAAAAGAAAAAGAAAAAGAAAAAGAAAAAGAAAAAGCAGGCTATCCTTTGCAACAGTTGTCATAAAATGGAAATGACCAACTCCTAGATAGATCCGCTGTGCACAGCACCAGGCCCCTGGCAAGATAACACCCAGAAAGGAATCAACGTTGTCCTTCTCACAGCATAAGGAGTGCAAGGAAGCCAACACAGACCCAAACCTGACCAAATCACAGGATAGTTGTTCTCAGAACTGTATTTTTCTAAGCATAAGGTGAGGGTGGTCTGATGTCATTGCTAGTCATCATCAAAAGCAAATAAAACCACTAGTGTTGCTTTTCCTTCCTTCAAAACAAGCCCTCCACATTTTGGTGGAGAGTCAGGCAGATGACTTCCAGCAAAACCATCATTCTGACCTGTGCCATCAAGTCCACTGCAGCAAAGAACGGAACCAATTTTACAGCATAGAACAGGATGATCTAAAAGCCAGGATGATCTGGAGTAACTGGACTTTGAGTCGACACATTTCATTTATAGATATTTATATGCTGATTTACTGCGTAGATTATGGGTAATTCAGCCCTCCATCTCACTGTGTCTGTGAAATGGTGATAACAATCCCGGCTCCATGGGACGCTGGTTAAACCTACTAATGTTTGCAAAACACTCTGAGGTGCTGCAATTCAGGCAGTAGTACGAATGTAAAATATCACTGTACTATGGCTATTATCTTTAAATTTATCAGCTTCACCTGGAAATGTATTTTTTCTAAGGGGAAATACAAGAACTTCTCCTTGCTCTATATTACAGAAATAACTATGTGATTACGTAGGAAGTAATTCTAAATTAAAATAATTGTAACAAACTTGGAGAACTTAGAACAATATATTCTGATCATCTGGGACAGGAAACAAATAAATGGATGAAAAGACAAATAGGTACAGAGATGCACAGATGAATTAAATTAGGGAACTATAAAGGATCTTTGGATCATAACCTCCAACCTTACAAAACTGCTTTGTTTGCAGTTGACCTTCTGGTTTTTCACAGTTCTGTTACCTTCACAGAATCTGCCAAGAACACAAAATTAAGTAGATGGTTAACATTTGCAAGTTTGGGGATCGAGTGGGTGAAGCCATTACCCGCTAAAATCCTCTTTGGTCTCTGAGTATCCTTATTCCTTCACACCTTTGCAAATAAATGTCTCGGCTATCGTAAGAGCATTTCCATGTTTGGATTCCTTTGTCCCTAAATTAATGGAAAGTTTCCTGGATAATTTGAAATTTTATGCCATGTTTCACATCAAATCCCTGGAATGAGGCAAAACGGTAGGTTGGCTTTCTATATAGCCAACGGGAAGAATGGAAACAGAACCCCTCGTCTCTATAGTTCAAAAATGAAAAGCTGTAACATTTGTCATTACTGTGGCTGCAGTTTAGTGAGTTTCCCCGAGTGCGAAGAGAAGACGGTTTCTGATGACACACACTGTTTTGGCATTAACAGCTGTCTGAAACCACTTCCAGTTATAAGCTCTTTATAAATGTCTGTCTTCCGGGAGCACTCACGTTTGGAACCTGTATTTTACCTCCAACTTGATTTCAGCAGATGTCTGGAAGTATACGCCCAGCAGGCTGACTTCCTGCTTTATTCCGTATTCACATACTTAAACTATGCCACCGGAGAGAAAAGGATTCATAGATTAAGGAATTTACCCTATTTTCATTTTCTACTTTCATGGCCTCAAACAGAAAGCAGAATTTCATGATAAACAAACCTCAACATGGGCTAAAACAATTCCCACTTATTATTCACAGCAGAGGTAAAGCAGGATTTCAAAGGCTAGAAGATGCCCTCAATTTGCATCCTGCTTCATTTGTCAGTAAATCTGTTTGCTGTTGGGAAGGCGTTTGCCATTCTGTTCTATTAGTCATTCAGTTAAAGCAAGACTTGTAATTAACACTTGTGATAATTAGGCGTTGGTTTGGTTTGGTTTGGAATCAACCTCTGTGTTTTAATTAAATCTCAGGAATTGACAAAAACGGATATGCGTTTTTGTTTAGCCAAATGATTAAGCAGTATTTTTTTATCATCTTTTTGTAGAAGCCATGCTATTTTCTACCCTGAGCAAGTAGGAATGTTTCATTGTGGATTTAAATGAACAGTTTACAAATAATTACTATCTCTCTATTTAACGTTAATAGGAAATTCATTGTAAAAACAAATCACTAACCTCACACAGAATGCTTCTCTCAACGGACGTATTATCTTTATGACAACACTAGGTCAGCCAACAGTACCATATATTACACATGACTTATTCTTTACTGGAAGATGGGGAAAAATATCCTAATATCCTCGCACTGAGCTAAACCTACCCCAGTAAACCTGTTACACAAACATTTTGTCCACCAGCAAACAGACAAGCCAACCTGCCATGACAGATTCCAATTACAAGAAAAATATATCTTAAACAAATGAAACCCTTGTGTACCTAATGGCGCAATACAATAATTACAAAGACGATTGGACCATCTGTGCATCAAATGTACAGCCTTGTCATGTACGGTCAGACCTTCCTAAAGTAGCTTGTCAAAGGAGCAGAACTTGAAAGGAAAGAGCTGAATGAGTGTGTGCCTACATCTTGAAGCAGCTTGCAAAAAAACACAGACACTCTTTTGCTGATTGGTTTTCAGAAGGTGAAAATTCCAGGTCAAAATTAATATGAAATTAAGACTCTGATAATTAAGTCTTTTTTTTTATGTCTGGCAAATGCCTGGTGGTGAAAGATGAAGAGCTGGGAGGAAGGGCTGCACCCCAGAGTTTCTTTAAGAGTATCTTACAGGTCAGCACTGGGGTCCAAGCATTGCCTCTCCTGTGCATGGGGATGCTCTGGGGAAACTACCATCGTAGAGGGGGTTTGAGGGAGGCAGAGAAAGGAAGAAAATAGCTGATTGGGTGGTGGTGGTGGTGGTGTTTTCACCAAGGAGGTTGAAGGAGCTGGAGTTTAGGAAAAGCTCAAACACCCCCTGATCACTGAGTGTGCAAGAGAGGAGCTGGCTATAGGTGACTTACAATAAGGAATGAGCAAAACAGGGAGCAATGGGTGGCTTGAACAAAATAAGAGCAAGATTATTGCCTAGGACGCAGTCCAAGGCTTCTTTCTCAGGAGCTCCACTGTCAGTAGGCAGAATTAAAACACTTAAAATCCATTTTTAAAGAATCACCAAGCTTTTCATTTTAAACTTCAGAGGAGCCAGAATATTCACTACTTTAAAACAAAAACATTACAAAGGAATGTGCTGAGAAAAGTGATACATGGCAAGGTCGTTTCCTAGAGATACATCTTTCCCAAGTAGCAGCTAGTTCAGAAATCTGTATATTCTAAAACCAGCCAGTGCCCCACAGAAGAAAGCCAGAGCAGCAGAGGCAGTCAAGCTTTCACAGCAAGTTCACACTCCAGGATTCATTACAGAGCCCTTTAAATGACTCTGTGGTGGAGATATGAAGCCCACATAGAAAGCTGAGGAAAAGATGTTCATCATTCAGAGAGACTGTTCTGCAATGTCAGGGAGAAGTCCATTCCCTCACCTCCCCCCTCAAAAAAAGAGATTAAATGGTATTGTTTCATACACATTCGACTGTTCCTTGTCAAGCAATTTTAACTCAGAAGTTATAAATATGCCGATGGATTAAAGGACACACAGGGGACAGCAGAACAATGACACAACAAGCTAATCTGTGCACAGAGAAATTCATAAAGGCCATTTAAACTCACTGGAAAAGGACAAAGCAAGCAAAGAGTTGTCCCAGCCTCCACTGCAAATAGTTTACAGGTACATAATGAGCATAACTACTACAGGGAAATAAGTTCTTAAAAAGCTCGGTTGGCTGAGTTTGATGTCAACTCTTTTTACTTCTCTCAGTACAGTTATCGATGAAGTGGAGCTTTGAAAAAGAAGGAAAGGAGATGAGACTGTGATAAAACCAGGGGAGAGGAAAAAAGCTAAAACTGAAAAATAAAATAAAAGTAGGGAAAATACAAGAAAGTCAAAATACTGAGAAAATGTACAGAAAAATAGATATAATAAACAGGAGATAAGACGAATGAGGGAACAGAACTCAGAATCAGAGATAAAGCACTAAGGAGGGAGAAAAAGGAAGAAAATCTGGTTTGAATAAGATAGGAGAAGACACAGAGTGCAAAGCACTGTATTAACACTGACGACACTCCCACCCCCAAAAGAATTCAACATTAAAAATCTTGAAATCAGTGAAAAAGAAAAGAAAAAAAACCACAGCTAGTAAGTTTTAAAAAGGAATAGAAGTCAAGTTACAAGCAGAATGCCCTGAAAATACCATCTTTCTGCAGCATGCAAATCCTGTACTGAGGGAAGTAGGAACATTACTCATATTGTTTTTCATTGGCAAACTGAGGCATTGGGCAGTGAGGAGACTTGCCAGTGTCTTGCGGTAGTGAGAAAAATGGGACATTTTGCTAACAAGTCCCAGTCCAGCTGCCGCCAGCACGCCTTTGGCTGGGACTCGCCAAGAGGGTATCATTCTTACACAAACTCTTATCTGAAAAGGAGAGGGAAAACCACCAGCCATTCTATGTGAAAATTATCCCACCCAAAGGTGGAAATGACTTAATGTTTTCTAGTTTCAGGCTGGTCATGAGCTAAGTCTTAGTCCCACTCAAGAAGAAAAAAAGAAATAAAGAAAAATACCAATACTGTGGAATGAGTAGAATCTAAGTCTGCTTTCTCGCTTGCCCTCTTGAGGGCAATTCCAGGCATTTAACCTTGTGCACAAGTATTTCTCATTCGTCTTTGCTTCACTCAAGGGCTCAATGCTGGGGACAGATGGGTTTTTCCAACTGTTTCTTACTGTCACAGAGATAGGCTGGATTTCTGAGCTTTCCCCCCCTGAATTAGACAGCCATAGTCTTCTTCACGGATGAGGTCATTTTTTAATCATTTTTTTCTCCCTAAAGGACAAGCCTGTTTTATTATGTATGAGAAAATGAAGAAGCCTTCAAAAACTGCAGGAGGCTGACAGGAGTGGGTGGCTTTTATATTAGATGAAGTCCCACATACAAAATAAACCTCCCACTGGCTGCATCAGGAGCAGGATTTCAGCTAAGGTTCATCTCTGCTTTACCTTTTCTGCTTCCCACTTTCTCCTTAGAATCATCATAGAATCACAGAATGGTTTGTGTTGGAAGGGACCTTAAAGATCCTCTAGTTCCAACCCCCTGCCGTAGGCAGGGACACCTTCTACTAGGCCAGGTTGCTCAAAGCCGCATGTAACCTGGCCTCCTTCTTACGTTCTATTTGACACTTGGATGCCCAATTCAGCTAAACCTCAAGTGAAATCATTGCTCTAAAGCTGCATCAAGATACGTACACAATGAAATGAAAGAAAAAGAACTATACACGTTAGTGGAGTTTTAGATATATGGTATAAGAACTTGTGCACGGTATCCCGAAGGTCCTGCCCAAAAGACAATGAATTCAATGTGACTTTTTCTCTTGCCTTTAAAGCATTTTTGGAGGAGGCCTTAGAAGAGCTGTAACACTGTCAGCTCTGCATGTCCAGTGTAGCTACAGCAAGAGACAGTAACTTTTCAGTCTCTGAGTGTGTCTTAGGTTTCATACAAGGAGGAGAGGAAGCGATTGTGATCATGAAATCGGAGCATGGGACAGAGTGCCACACATGCCACATGTGCCACCATGTGGGTCTTGGCAAACAGAGGCATGTGAAGATGGATAGTGGCTAAAATCCTGTCTCTGCATTTAACATTTCCAGCTGCAGCGCTAAGCAAAATGTGTTAGGGGATGGAGTTTACTCTTGGAATTAATGTCGGAAAATCTAGCCATTTTATCTTCACTGTTGCAATATTTTGGGGGTGTTTTCTTCTCATAATCACACTCCTACCTGTGTTTCAGTAAGAATCTGAGATGCTTTAAATAACTTTTTGCACTCCCAATTGGAAAGAAACTTTTGGAAACATGAGCTAACCACGGCACACAATTCCAGAAAGCAAAAACACTCTTGAAATGACTGATATTTTAATAGCTCCTTTGTTTCAAGTCAGCTGCAGATTCTTTGTGGCTTTAATACTAAATAATACAAGGGAGGAATAAGAGCCCTTTTCCCCTTTCACTCCTTATAGGTTCCAGGCCACCGCTTGTCACCACACAGGCTGTTCCCTCGCCCGCTTGCCTTTAGGGACCACTGGGACAGAAGGATGCTGTTGGTGTAAGGAACAAGCAGAGCCTTGGCTCCAGTGCTCGGCCGTGCCCAGTGGCACTGACTGGAAGGAGAACAGAGGGGCTGGGGAGACTCCTGCCTGCGGGGACCAGGGAGGAAAGAGCGGTGAAACCGAGTCAGAGACGCCGGCCTCGGCATCTCCCTGCCTGCTGCAGCACCAGAGCTGATACCGCTTCTGCTCTGGGTTCTGCCACCATCAAGCCCTATGAGTTTGTGCTAATCCCTTCTGACATAATTTTCCCTCTGTCTAGCTGCCAGACCTTCTGAAATATCTTTTTCTACCCTTAGTCGCTTGAACCCAATGGAACAAACCCACTGTTCACGGTGCTTCGTTACTTGAAGACCGACTGGAAGGCAGTACCACGTCCTGGCTAAGGCTGAAGCGACATCCATCACCTCACTTGTCAGAAACAAACTGAAATTTCTGGATGGATATGTGGGTACAGTGGGGGAAAATGCAGGGAGGAGAATTTTCCCACCCTGGGGAAAAGATTTACACAAAAACAATCATAAATCAGAGCAAAAAGTTGAAATTTCAAATAAAAAAAAATCGAAGTATCTCCAAAGATTTGGTCTTTGAATCATCTTGTAATTGCTTTTTTCTACCTAGTCAATATTTCTTAAAGTGGCGTTCAGGGTTGCTACACCTACTTCAGACCAACTGGGCAGAGTGCCTGTTTTCTTCAGCTATGTAAGTTGGTCTAACAAAAGATATGAACTCTTTTTATGTATTTTGTCTCACCGCCATGGTCAGAGCATTCTCTCTTTTGGCATTTTTTAAACTTTTGCAATATTCTGACTTAAATATTTTTTTAAAAAATACTATGTTTGATTTATATATCAAAGCAAAAAGTTGTTTTGAAGTAAAATAATAAATGTTTTCTTTTCAGAAAGTCTCATACTAGCGTAATTTTGCAAATTTGGAAAATTTATCCTAAAACACTTTTAAAACAGGATGCTTTCTAGAGCCATTGCTTTCCAATAAGCAATGAACTGACATTAAAAACAGTCAAACATAAAAAAAATGCCACATCAACAGAGGGATTTTTGCCAGAACAAAAAAGGCAGTAAAGAATGATGGAAAGAAACCCTGCATCATCTTGGGAAGTAACAAAAAGAAAGGAAGGAAAAGAGGGAGAAGGAATCACAAAAACTTGTCCAAGTAATGGATTCCAAGGGAAAAGCGAGTAAAACACGTTAATGAATAACCAGATGTTTCCAAAGGCAGGAAATCTCCTCTTCCCCTCAGCCAATTTCAGACTGGAGTGAACTCCCCTCCTTGCTCCCAGCTCATTGGTACACACTCCGTACTCAGATGCTTTCTATGTGCCTCCTGCAACGCTTGTTAAAACCAAGGAAAGTCTTTGCACTGTTTGGTTTTGGAGCAGTCTCCAAGCATAGCTGTGCTGTGGTTAATGCAACACTTCGGTTTGCTCCGAGACGTGACACCACATTTTCCATTACAATAAGCTTTCCTTTCTTGTGGCCATTTTAATTATATACAGAATAAACTGTTCTTCCTGCTATTGAGCCAATGTTTCAGAAGATTTAAAACAGAATCCAGTATTCATTTGGTCAGTTACTTTTCCAAATTCATGTCAGAGATTGAACCAAATGGTCACCCTACCATTTTGGTTTTGCTTAACTATTGACTTCGGCGAGCCTGTTAAGTGTTAAGTTAAGCATATCCCTACGTGTTTTCAGATCAGAGCCTCCGTTTATAGTGAGACAGCAGTCTGAGGAATTAGCATTTCCTCATCTTCTAACGTTTGGCAGACAAGATGGGTCTGTAGTATAACATGTCAGAGAACTACAAAGTCCCTTTGGACAAGCTTCTGTGAGAATTAGATCCTTAGGATCATTTGACAAGTGTTGTTTCTTTTTCTTTTGTTCCTCTTGTTGTCCTCTATGGCAGGTAGAAAATGAGCAATTAAAAGGATCTTATGTCTTCCTGTATTCAATAAAAAGAGATGTGTAAGAGGCTGTCATTGTGTCAACCCATTTCTTCATCACTGCCTTAAAGACATGCTTTCTCCTCTCCCACCCCAGCCATTAAAGGGGCAGAAGGTAATTTCCTCTACAATTTCTTTGGCCGGGCCTAAGCGGCTTAAAGAGCAGCCCTGCGAATGCGCTCAGAAAGAAGTTCCACAGCTTCTGCCGGGAAAGGAGTTCAAATAAATTAGAGCTCGTTGAGCATTATTACAGCTTGTTGCCTATGGTATTTCCTCTCCCCAGGGTAAAGGAAATAATCTTGATTAATGACACCCCAAAAAATCATTTTTCTCTTTAATTTGCTAATTGGTTAATCTTTTATGACATCAAAGAAAGCTGCAGCATTTGCAAAAAACGGTCAATGCAAAAGCCAGATTTCCTGTGCATTTTCCATGTGTGCTTTGTTTCCTGATGCAATTTCTAACCGAAAAGGAATGAAAAATTGAAATCTCCAGTTTACATGAGGAATGGCAGTTTTGAGCTCCCTATCAGACACCTCATTTTCTCTACATTAGTCACAATCAGACAGACAAGGCTCTGTCTTGTTGAGCTACATTTAGCAGTCTGTCTGAACTGCAAATTTAGATGACATCCAAATTACACAGACTCAGCCAGTAGGTTACACTAATGCAAACTAGGAGAAAAAGAATCAAGACTATTGATTTTTTTGGTCCTTTCTCTGTCATATTCCCTCAAAGGCATTTACCAAGGCTTTTAAGATCTTCAGCATTTTCACAAAGGAACAAATTACGTGCAAATAAGACTGCCTTAATCTATTCTTCCCTGCTTAGATTGTTCCTTCTGTACAGTCATTATGTGTTTTTTACGCTGCTGCTGCAGTTTACTTGATCCACTTTCATGCACCATGTGCTCAATATATAAGTTGAAGAGTAACTGTGGAAAAGCACATCTCTTGCACCTGCCTATGATAATCAAAACCTTGTTTGT
This sequence comes from Phoenicopterus ruber ruber, assembly GCA_009819775.1. NCBI lineage: Eukaryota > Metazoa > Chordata > Aves > Phoenicopteriformes > Phoenicopteridae > Phoenicopterus > Phoenicopterus ruber. The sequence goes on from CM020219.1 coordinate 11,490,252, forward strand.
TAATTCCCCGCAATCCAAATACATCACACATCTCTCTGCTCTTTCTTGCAGCTGTTTCAGCAATTTGATGTCATATTCTGCAGAAAGCTCTTCTGATCACATTTCCATTTTCAGACAACTCGATTTTTGCAATGAATATTTACAGGGGGTTCGCAACAATCTCGCTAATGTGAAAAGCAAAGACCACAGATTCTAATGACAAATAAAGCTGATTTCCAACGTACTGAACCTTCACAACTCTGTCAAAGCCTGACATCCCTCTCCCTTCTGACTCACACTAACGTGACTCCGCTGAAGCCACGAGTAGCTCTACTGAACCCATACAGCAGGATAATCAGCTGGTGCGAATTTCTAAACTCCACTGAAGGCACAAAATGTGTATATTATTTTTTGCCTACCAGTCTCTGCAGTGGAGCTACAGCCAACATCCAGCCCAATGGTACGTTACCGAGAAAGAAGCTCCCAGGAAACACACTCCTTGGAGCAGTCTGCCACTTCAGTGCAGGTACAACTCCTACCACAGTGGGCCAAAGACTCAAGTTTCTAGATGCTATGGCAAATAATAAAAATAATAACAGCTTCAGGGATTTTAAGTGCTTCCTTCTTTGAACCAGCTACCCACCAAGAGAATTAAGAAGAGCTTTTTCTAGCTGATCTCAGTGAGCAGCTGTATAAGCTTTTTTAGGCATAGTTAGCAAACTACAAACTCATTAACCACTACATATGGTACTGTCACTTTCCATGAAATCTGAAACTCACATACTTTCCTTTTAGGCTGTGCACATGCTTCCTGTCGCAGTCTAACGTATGTGCCGTCAGGCGGTAATATGCCCCTTATGCATTACCATTTGTGTTTGTTTGATTTTATTTTTCATAGGCTCCTAGGCTTCTGACATTTCAGCCTTCAAAATTACATGCCCTGCTTTTTTTCCTGCACCTACAAAAAAGAATTGATTCATTTGCCCCCCCTTTTTTTTTAACATGCCCACTAGGACTCCATCGTCCATTTTCTCTTCCTCTCGTGTGTTACTAATTCAGACAGAAACCGAGGTTCATGCTGGCTTTTGGTGGGTTTTTTCCCCTGCCAATTGCAGGGTTTGGAGTAAGTGAGTTTCTCACAGGCAGGTAAAGTTGGCCAAATGCTTTCTTAGTCCTTTTTCCCCTCCAGGAAGGCAAATCATTTATCATTCCAAGCCAGGTTAGTACATTTTTCTCCTCCCCTTGTAAAACACAGAGAGATTTCCACTCTACAGACTTACATTTTCCCTGTCATTGATTTCTTTTTTCTGACCCTTCTGTACTATAATTTTACTTCTGGCCTATCCCTTTGCTGACCAGGATTCTGGAACAGAATTGAAGTAAAGCCTCAAAATTCCTTGAAGTTTATATCTCTTCCTTCCTTCTTTTGCTTCCAGCTCTGACAATCTTTTAACAATTTTCCATTCCCACTGATTTTTTTCTTCTAGAGCTCATTCAAATCACAGAAATAGCCTGTTTAAGGTATCTGCAAATTGTGCTGGTTTCCTGTGTTCCTTTTTAATCAAAACTTCAAGTTTATACCATTGGTACAGGCTCATGTCATCTCAGAGTCACTGCAAGATAATACAAAGATTGAGTTGAATTTGAATGAGCCCTAAAAATTAATTTGAATTACAGAAGCATGTATGGTTGTCCTCTGAACATTGCTCTTTCCCAATCAGTTTAGTCTGTTTTTCCTTTAAGAGAGAATTTGTGTAGCTAGAGAAGACAGACGAAGAGAACAGAGATGTTCTAGTGTCTAGAAATGGAATAAAATGTGGCACCTCCAGCAGATTTGACCGGAGGAAAAATAAAATTTTTTTAAAAAATTTAAAAAAAGGTTGCCTGCCTTCAGTAATGTAAGTATTCAGAGGACTACAGTAAGGCCAGTAGTTTAAGATCCTTTCTGGAGTTAAAACATAACATACAGTGCTATCACTTGCTACCACCACACTGGTAATTACTTAAGAGATGGAAAACAATGCTGCCACAGGGAAAAGCAAATCAGCCTTCATGGAAGTGCAGCATTTTGGAGACGCGGTTTGCCACCCTATGGAGAGACTAGAAGTAAACCTTGCTTGGCTCAGTCACAGATAGGGGATCCCCCACCACTTGCCACGGAGACAGCAAGTATCACAAATGGAAAAAGAAAGCATTTAATGAGCTGCTGTTAAGGATGATAGTATTTTGTAGCGCACCATTTTGGGAGAGAGGATAAGCCTCTGAGAGGATGGTCAGCAAATCCGTTTCATTTCCAGCTTAACACACTGCTAGCCATAACTGGTGCAGATGGCTACTGCATGGGACTTCGATTCTACCCCTATCTGCTTAGCACCAAAGTCGATGATAAACCTCTTCTTCAAGGCCACGGTTTAACTCCTGCTGAATCATGAAAAAATGCCTCCGTTGTGGATTATTTTATAATAGCTCTTCAGCACTCACAGAATATCCCATTTTATACTTTCAAAACTCTTTGGGAAAAATAAGTGCACACTGATATGCGTATTCTCTAGAGATAATTAAATGTTATTACCCTCTTTTTAACAGTGGAGACAGTAAGAGACAGAAAGGTGAAATGATTCTCTATATGTCAGAAGTTTCAAAGAGAAAATCACAGCGGAAGATCCCAGGTTCCTGAAAAACTGGTTTAACTGTGTATAACACACGTCCTGCCACAAAAAATGTGGTCTTTCTGAATTTTGCAGGGGGCTTTCAGGAAAAGTGTTGGCCAGAAGCAACATTTTACAAATTACTCCTTGCGCATTTGAGAGGTTGCACGCAAACCTTGGTGCTGGAGCACAGCACAAGTCTTAGTTACCATTCTCCATATGTAAAGGGGATTCTCGTGCCGTGAAAGAATGGGGGTAGGGAGTACAATGGAAACCCATGAATAGTATGTTATATTTTAGATGTCCAAATGCAAAAATTAAGTCCTCTGATGGCACTAATTGATTGGCCACAGATCTGTGTAAGAGACTCCTATTTCATGGAGGACACCAAGTCTGTGACCAGAATCAGTCAGCTAATTTAAAGGCCTTGCTCAAAAAAATCATATGACTGATACTATATATACTGTGGTATCTTCTGTGTTTCACAAAAATAATAGTTATTTGTATTAACTTTGAGTAAAAACACATTCTTTTCTTTTTCTAAGGTAAAACAAAATTTGTTGCTAAGTGAACATTCACATTTACACTTGGTGGATGACCCTTAGTATTAAGAAGAGGTCACCTGAATCACATCATCCATATTTGAATGGTTATATAGGACTTATTTTACACGGAGGTCCCTAGGGTAATTATTTCATATCAGAGCTAGGAAAGTTTAGTATCTGTATGCGGTATGTATTTACACTTCATGCCAATGCATTAAGTAAAATTCTATCACATTCTGTCTTTGTCTTTGTATTTTCTTCTTTTCAAAGACATACAGTACATGATCAGATTGCAAATTCCCTCATAGTCTGAAAGGCTCTCTCCTGCTATTGCTAAAACAGCTTCGAAAGATTTGGCAAAAACTGGAAAAGAAGTCAACAAAGAAGCTGAAATTGTTTTAGAGCTTCTTCGACAACCACTCTGTCATAACTGAAAAGGCAAAAAAGTACAGGAAATGCATTATTATACCATTAACGGACACACATACTTACATGCACGTGAAAAACAGAACATCATAAAACTTTAATGAAAACCTTAGTGAAGAGAAACAGCTGAGAACTGTTTAGTTAAAGGCCAAGTTCAAAACCCTTGGAAGCCGATGGACAGTCTTCAAAATAACTTACGCAATGCACCGAGATGTACTCAGCACAAAAAGAGGAGGACACACAAATTGAATGGCCTGAAACATAGGATTTTAAAGTCCTATTAAAGGGATTTAAATTCCATAGTTAGAGCCAAAACCAAAAGACCTAAGAATGACCTCAAATCTGGAGTGTTTGAAATCTAGACCTGGATACATCTGACTTCTGTGGCCAGTGTGCACTCAGACTTGTTACTTGAGCTAGTTGAAGCTCAACGCAATTTATAAGGAGGCTGACATAAGTGTCTTTTCAGATTCTTGATACCCGAACATCCCGAAGCTACACAGCAAGCTGTTCAGAACAAAAGTACATCTGGTTAAAATATAAGAATCTCTTTCTGTGAGAAATGTTGACATAAACATAGCATTTTCACATTTGCCAAATACTTTCTACATTTCTTCCAGGCGGGAAGTAGTAAAACAGTGGTTATGAGGTTCTTTCTCCCTTTTCTCTGCTCCACTTTTCTCACCAGTTTTCAGAAGCGTCCGCATGGAAATAGCTTTTTTAAAAAGCAAGATTTTTTTCAGAGGTTTTATCTCCTTTTTCCAAAGGAAATTGAAGAGGAAAATAGGAAAGGGGGAAAATAAAAAAAAAAAAAAAAAAAGAAAAAAGAAGCAATGGAAAAAAAGACCAACTCTATTCAAAACAACATACTTTTCCTGTTCACACAAAGCCACGGAGCTTTGCATGGTTGCCATGCATTTACACAAATCAGCTTCAGGCCCCTCAAAATTCGGCTGGTGTTCAGCAGCCGGGTCACAGCTCTGAGCCACGCTAGCCTGGAGGGACAGGGCCGGCGGGTCTCGATGCCCCGCGGGGCCTAACGCAGCCAGGCTGTTCAGAGGGGCAGGGAAGGGGCTGCTGCTGCCGGGTCCTGGCTGCCCCCACATTGTGCGACACAGCACACGCTGCCCTAACGGAGGCGTGGAGAGGGGCAATGCAAACGCTCCTTTGGTTTAAAAACCCCAAGCACATTTCCTTTCGTGTGACAGTACAGGTGGGGTCCGTATCCCATTCCGACTTTCCATCGGCTCAAGAGGTCCCTTGCAGAATAACAGCATAGGCAGGACTCCTCAGCTCCTAATCCAGGTTCATACTGCAGCAAAATCCAGGTGGTAACAGGTAAAACACACACAGTCCTTGTAAAACACAATTCACCTGAAGAAAGGCCATACCCCAAAGTCCAGCTGCTTCCACTGGACAGCAGCAGAAGTGAAGCACCCCAGGCTTTGGAGCCCAGATATCCTTTCCCACTTCATTCCAGCTGCTGTGTACTTCGGAAAAACAGGAGTCCGTTTGGCACAGGGCTGGTAGGATCTGTTCCAGAACGATGGGAAATGGGAATAGAAAAGGTGCTGCAGGTCAGGACGGAGGTACGTTTGCAATGTTGATGTTTGCACAGCGCTTGCCAGTGCTATGCCTGTTTTAAGCCAATACCATTAATCATTCACTAAACTCACTTGAAAAAATTATAAATAAAAATAATTAAGTAGTGCCAAGGCTTCGTATTTTTATACCACAAGCTTTGACCTTCAAGTGCATATTACATGCAGACCATGCCTGCTTAAATAAAGTTTTGTAGCAGACAGAACATCTGTTAGGTCTATTTTATATTCATGTTTAAGATGAGATTAGTCTCTCGGCTTTGTCAAATAATGAAGAAAAACAAAAGGGAAGAAAGAAATTAAAGTCTTAATTCCCCTTTGATTTTGTGAAACAATTTGAATTTAAGATAATTAGTACAAATGCTTATAGGAAATTCTGTAGGATCCTTGCCTGAAATCTTCCAACCTTTCAGAGATTAACAATGCATCTATAGCATAAAGCCCTTTGGAAACACAGCACGTGTACGACTCCGAAGAATTACAAGAAAAGTTACTTTTAAATCCAAGCGCTTATGTGGTGTTAACGGCTACGGCTGTGTTGGAGGTAACGTTGTCAGACCTGTTTTACACCAGGCTGGGAGCTGTCACCAGCTAAAATGTTTTCTGTGGTTTTCGCTGGTGTGCAGAAAGCATTCTTTTCCAAAAGTCACTGTGATTAGCAGCGATGCCTCATTTTAAATAATAGTCTCTCTGCTATCATCACTTCAGAATGCTACTCGGTGCCAGAACATCCCCCTTTGAAGGCTTCACATGACTGAGGATCTTCAGCAGAAGATCCGATCTCTCGGCGGGTGTTTCAGCCCAGAGAACACTTCAAAGCTGGTAGGAGGGAGCCGAATGACAGCTAAGTCACTGAGCGTCACTCAGAGCCCACCGCAGGTGACCGAAGCTTGGGTCAGAAGCTGAGGAGTTCAGGCACTACGTAAATTGCACGGGCACCACGGCGTGTGTGTCTGTAGCAGGACTGGGAGGGAGGGCAGCATGTGTGGGCAATGTTGAGTGAAAAGGTACTCCAAGCGAATACTGACAATTTGCCAGGAAAGGCACAAAATATCAAAAGCGTGAGGCTAGAAAAAGGCCTCAGAGAGACGTTCGTAAGAACAACTGCACCCAGCTGAGTGGCGAGCTCATCAAGGAGACCAGAGTCAACCCAGAGAGCTGGAAGGACAGGAGTGAGCCATCCACAAGCCATAGTTAAATGAAAGGGTGAAGAATGGCTTGAATAGTGCTCATCCATCATACCCAGCATGACTCCTTTTCCCATCAAACTGGGAACCATCTCCAGTTCAGCTGTACAGGCTAGGCAGGGTTGCTGTGTGAGGTTCCTGGTTTGCTGAGCTATGGGATATTGAGAAAAGAGCACGAAGCTGGAATGAAAAGAAACCTATTATCTAAAACCACAGAAAAACGATACAGGCATTCACCCTACTACACCCCAAAACGTTACAGGCATTCACCAGGCTACACCCCAAGAGGCAGTGCCAGTTCCTGGACAAGCACAGGTCTACGAATCAGAACATATATTCACTTGCATAATCTTCTGCTTGGCAGGACTCAGTCCTTCTGCTGCATACAGAGCACCTGAGTCAAAATCTTTCCCAAGATCTCCTCTCCCTACTGAAAACCAGACTGGATATTCCCCAGTAATGGCTCTTACAGCAAGCATATGACAGCCAATTTGGAGGGGTCACTTCACTAGTGGGAAAACAGATGGGAGCGAGCAATTATGAACAGAGAAATACTGCATGCAGATAAATATCAACTGATAGGATGACACCAGCAGAGCTCTCGTAAGAGTTAATCGTGCCCCTTCGCCTTCTAGAATGTGTTGCAAAGGTTCATAAAATAGTAGGTAAAGGGGATGTGGGGGGTGTAAATTATTTGCAATTTCAAAGGGCTTTTGACAGTCTCTCACTGGAGATTATCAAAGGGAACAAATAACCATAGGATAAAGAGCAATGTCATGTTAAGGATTAAATCCCAGTTAAATAATAGGAAACAAAGAGTTATAACTAATAGGTTTTTCTCAGAATAAAGAGAAGTTAATAACAGGACACCCCACAAAGCATTACAAAAACTATTATGGTTCAATATAGTTATTAATAACGAAGGAGCAGGACTGTGGGGTCACAGCATATGCCTGGGACAAGAATAACCTGGGACCTTGTCTGCTGCCTTTTTTTATCCTCCCAAAGCCCCCTGTGAAATCAATGGGAAAGGGTGATCATGGTTCGTAAAAACCAGCTCCCACTCTCAGACCTCTGCAAATAGCTAGTCATACTGGGACAGGCTGTAAATCAGTAAAAGGAGCTCCTGAACGCTGCTGCTCTAATAGCTAACAGCTTATCTGTATTTCAAAATATCTCTGGCTAGATAGTGATAAATGGGGTGTCATGGTTGCTCGGGAAAGCATAGCTGAGATGTTATAAACCACAGTGTGAACTTCACGTCAACAAACATGATGCAATAATTGGACGCAACTAACTTTGATCAATGATTAAACTTAACAAAAGAAAAGTTAGAGCTTGGGCGGGGGGGGGGGGGGTGGGGTGGTGGTGTTTGCTTGCTTTCCAATGCATGAGGAATTGATTATTTAAATAGCAAAGAATTGTTTGTTTCTCTTTTCGGATCCTACTGACAACGGCAAGGCAGTGCTCTGCAGGGCTTTGGTAACCAGATACTTCACAGTGATTCTTGTCTAGCACTTTAGGCAATTGATTTTTTACTTTCCTTTCACATACCTAAAGCTCCTTTGAAGGCACCAGCCTCTCTCATTCCCTCCTCCTGCTATTCCCAACCTTCTGCCCTAGAGAGACTGAAAAGCTGGAACAGCTGCTTGCCACAAATAAGTTTTCATGTACACTAATTTTATCGTAGAAAGAGCAAAGTAGCTGGGCAAGACAAGCTAGGCGTGACCTCAGATGTCACAGGCCCTGTCAAGAATAACCCCAAAGAAATGTGGTTGCTTCTGCGCGTCAGCCCCTACACGTACACAGAGAGAAGAGAACCAAGAGGAAGAATTCAACTCACAATCAGTCTGAAAACTAATCTAAATTAGAAGCAGAGAAATATATTGGTCTATAACCAAGAGAAAAACCAGAAGCAGGTCACAGCCTTCTGATTCCATCGGCAAAAGGAAACGAAAGAATTTTAACAGGAGGATTCCCAGAAGCACTTACTGGTGCCTAATTCCTGTTTACATCAGCTCCTACCAACCATTTCTAATATCTTGCCCTTGGGATATCATTTATAATGTCCTTGTTATTTAGAAACAACACTTCCTAGAGAAAATACGGCCCACTTAAACCCACAAGTCTGGGTCAACAGTCAGTGTAAATCATCATTGCTTCACTACAGTTCTAATACACAGCATCTGAAAATGGTGAAAAAAAACATGTTTTTGAAGCATTTTCTCTGCCTTTCTATAAAACTGGGGATAATTCTAGTCTAATTAAATCAAGAAAAGTATGTTTTTAAAATTTAACCACAATTCAGAATAATAGGGATAGCAATATATTCCTATACATGCCTGTCTTGGCTTTAGCGCTTTTTTTTTTTTTTAATCAGATTATACTGGTTTTGACAGTTATTAATTTTGAATGAGAGAGAGATGGCTTTAACTTGGAGTGCCTAGAAATGACTGCTTATAGTTTTCTGTTGACTTTTCTTTTTTTATTTGAACAGCTACAGAGAAAAAGGAATGATGACAGTTTGAATTCTGGAATGCTATCCAGGGATTATATTTTTAGCTGTGCAAATAGGCTTATGATACTTAAACAGTATCAGTACAAAAAGAAAAAAGTTGTTCTCTTTGCAAAATCTTTTCATGTACAGCACCAAAGGTGAAGTCAACTTTAACTGACTCTCTTATCTTCTCTGTCTTGCCTTCCATCCAACTGTTGGAAATAAGTTAGATGATTGAAAAACAAAAGGTATTCACCAGAAACTAGAGATTCTGGGAATCGCATGATAAGATTTTTTTTTGACCTTTCAGCAGGAAGCTGTAACAGCAAAGCTTTCCTTTCCACGTCATGCTGTATGTCACTGCTGCTAGCCTCAGTTAGTCCAATTACAGATGTCGTACTGTTGTACTAAATAAGAATCTGGCCTTCACATTAATCATTTATTCACATCGCTTCACTACCCAAGCAACCATTACATATACAAATCAGCAGAAGGGTCATGCAGAATTAAGAAATGTTTTCTGTTGATCAAACCAAAGCAAGCCAAGGTAATTCCAGAATAAATTACCAAGAATGTGCTGTGTTCCCCATAAGCACTGATCTTCACCTCTATTTGGAAAAGCTGAAAGGTTCGTTCCTTCAGTTTACTTAAAACATTTCAAACGTGAAAGAATCTGCAAGATGTTAGCAAAGGAAAGTTCCTTTCTGTGGGGGTGGATTTAAGTAACTACTATTTCACGAGCAGTTACATTGAAATGGAAAGCTGAAACTGTACTACTGAGAAGTAGCTGCAATAGCCCAGGAATATAAAACTGAAATAGCTATTGGAAAGACAGAAAAAATTTAGGAACTGGAGTTGGAAGCATTAAAAATTCATAGGCACCAGCACTTTAACTCTGATGCATTTGAAGCATTGAAACAGTTAAGGTATTTCACCGAGGCACAAAATAACCTCATTATCATTTCTAATACAGATCAATACTCAACACTGCCCTTTGAAAAACACAGCGCTTGCCGGCCCGCGCATTTGTTGTGATCCTTGCATTGGCTCACTAACATTAAATCTTCCACATAAGCCCTTTGCTAGCTTCTAAAACATTCCTCTCCCCGCCCCCCCCCATTTGATCAGCATATTCCTGTATCAAATTGTAAGGAAAAAAATAATGCAAATCAATACCCAACGTATCGATTTTTTTCTTTCTTTCTTTTTTCCTCGTGACATTTTGTCAGGTGGGTTTCTCTGCTCCTTGGGGCTGCCTGGTGGCATTAGAGGGCTGCTCCAGTCAAGACTAATGGCACAGGCTCCGTCCCAGGTGGACGCCGGGTATTGTTTGAAGTAACTGATTGGTGTGAGAGCCCTCTAGCTCCCTCTCCCCAGCATGTGGTCCGAAGCACAACATATGCTTCCTGCTTGCTAGATTTGTCTCCAATAATAAAAACAGGATTTCTTTTCAATTTTAGTCTTGTGCCCAATTTATCAAGCAAAATAACATCAAGGCTTCAAAAGGCTTGGTTGGTAATCTGGTTCTGCATTGGATTAGTGGGAAGAGGTGTAACACAGTGAATAGAGAATTACCAAGATAATATCTTTTGCTGTACCGTGAAAGAAAAAAAATATGTGTACGTGTATGTGGGGTGGGTATGCGTGTGAATTCTGACCCATTATTAGGGCTTCTCCTGCACAGAGCTGGGAATTACAACCTGCAGCTCTCTAAAATGAGTTAAAAAAAAATAATAATGCAGGGGGAGGAGAATTGAAGCCACGGTAATACTGAGATTCTGATATTTGTTCTTTTCATTGTAAATGCTGATAAAATACGTTAACTCCCCGGGGAGTGGGGGGATGCAATTGTTTGGTGATGTTTCATTCATGCTGCTATAGGTCTTTAAACGGAACGGGAAGGAAAAGGGGCCCAGCTTTCTTGGTGTTTTTTGTTTGTTGTTTTTTGTTTGTTGCTTTTTTTTTTTTCTTTAGAAGATTGAACCATGAGAATAAAACTCCACCCTCTCAATTAACACAATAGCACAATTTAAAGAATCTTGTCATTGTTTCCTAAAACGGTAATGAACAGTGCTACAGATAAATTTAGGGCTTCTCCTGACAGAACGTTATAATAAATAAGATAAGGCAATAATGGAAACAGCCAACTTAATCATATTAGAATATAGCATGCAAAATATTTAACTAAGATTTTCTTGTGAACAACAGATTAAACATATTAAAAGCCATTGTTTGGTATAAGCAGTTAAGATTTGCATAACTAACACAAGAAGTATTCTCTTTCAACAAAGATTTTGATTTGTCTTGAAATCTCTCTAAATACTTTGTATTTAGATCGGAAAAAAAAGGAAAATAATTTGTCTTTATTGATAGAATAAATCTGGGACCAATTAGACTTCTTTTTCTTCTAGTAGAGCATGCAATTAAATGTATTGCTTTAGGGGAAGTTTTAATGCTGGTTGCACATTAGGTGAGGTAATGCCATGCCAAACACTTTACAAGCTGCTCCAGGAACAGGCTGACTTCACAGCCACTCGGCTGCAGGAATATCTCAGTCTTCCCATACAGCCACGTTTGACTGACTGAAACCTGGAACCAGCCCTAGACATTCAGTAAGCTCAATTTTAGCGTGCAAAGATACCAGACATAACTCCTGCAGAGTATTAGGATATTCAGCGATTTATGCTGTCTTTCGCCATATGATCTGTCTCTGTTTGAATGTCTAATTTACTCTGTATCAATCATCCTGTGTGATAAAACTTTGCCTTCCCTATTGTTCTTACAAAGAGAACTGATCCATGCACGCCCATGCGGAACGTACTTTCAAAATGCCTCCATTTAAATGGAGATTTGGACTTTCTGCACAAAAGGACTTGGAAAGTCTTTGCTGAGAAATACTAATACAGGATTATATTCTACTTCATACTTTTCTCTCACAGATGAGAGGTTTTCCTTGTTTTTCTTAAGGATTTTCTCAACCACATCTGATAAAGAAATGACTGCCAGGTAAACGGGGAAAGTCTTAACTTTGAGCCCATCCATTTTCTGTCAAATGAGCACAAATATCTGAAAGCTCCAGGATTAATGTTCCTCTCAAGAAATACTTCATCTTATTGTAAGACTAAAGATAAACACTAGGCTGTTTGAGGAACTGTGGTGATGCTATAGCCAAGTTTCAGAAAACATCCAGAAAAAGTCCAAAGTCTGGATGTCTTGGAGCATCAGTCTCTTCGCAACTTAGCATCAGGGCATTTCGAAGGAGGAGCTTCTCCTGAACACAGTGCTAAGCAAAGCAACATACAGCTGCCGTTTTGGGCCACGGTAAAGGGAGAGAGCAGAGCCGACAGGGCAGTATCCAGCTTATCATGAGGCAAAACGGTCCAGTCTGTCACGGGGTAATACAGAGATACAGGTGGATACGAATGGGGTCGTGATTGCAAAAGGCTCAATGTTGTGTATGCATCTTGCAAAGTGAAATAATGTGATTACTTTTCTGTATCATATATAAATAGCTGTAGTTCATCCCAACATATCTTCCGGGAAAGGCAGGCAAAAAGTACAAATTTGCAGATGCACAATCAGATGGGAATACTACACACTGAATACAAATATTCTGCTTTGTCTGCTTTGTTTACTTGTTTTTTTTAAAAAAAAACAGAGTAAACACTACGGTGGCTGAGTTTTGATCACACCATATGATCTATATACAAGTTGTGCTCAGGGAAAGGATGTTTATCGCATTCATCTCAAATGCAATAGAGTAATACCCAGTAACGCAACCCAGCCTAAAGCAAGAGCAGTGCTCTTGTCTTTTATGTCTCCTCAATTCGTACATGCATCATGCAGAATCATGCATCAAAGACAGGGTCAGAGAGAAATTTGATGGGGGCAACATGATTTATTTGTTCATTTACCATGAAATCTAGAGTATTATGTTAAAACCTATGGGATATAGCAACTCCACTGGAAACAATTACCGCTGCATGATATGCGATATGCATTATATTTAGTTAATATAATTATTTGCTCCTGAGCGTCACCAAGGAGAGATAGAATGATCCCTGCATGAAGGAATTTATGGTACAGCAGCTACTTTCCTATGATTCTCAGGCACATAAAGTTCCCACTGAGGCCTATGTCTGATAATGCTCTTCGTAGTTAGGACGCACTTAGGGATTCAACATGGTTTTATTACAGGCTGTAATTCCAGGAATAAGAGTTCTTTTGTGAAGTCTTACAGGCACTACAGGTTTACATTACTGAATATTCAGAATATTCTTGTGATAAATGGGCAAGAGTCTATTTACTTTATAGCCTCTTAAACGGATGGTTTAATCACAAGAAAAACATAATAATTGCTCTGTTTTCATGTCCACACCTTCCTCTTTGTACCACAGAAGGTGCAGAAATAAGAAAATTCATCCTGTAGAATGAAAAAAGGCAACAAAGTGAAAAAACAAAAATATTTAAAACAATAAATAAATAAAATCTGGGGACTGAGGGAGCTGAGGAAAGAATGGAAGTTGTTCCAGGTTCAGTCTGGTCACTCTTACGTAGTGCCTGACACTGTCATGATTCAAAATAATCAATTATCTTTTGTAATAGATAGGCCATCCTAAAGAAAAGTAAAGATGTGTACATACTATGTGATAAGAAAGGAAATAATTTTTGCTATTCCACTTTTTCAGGCAGGTGCGTTTGCTTGTACTTGGGATGAATCTTGCTTCAGAGCGGCTAATCTGTCAATGGGTGTCATTGTATAGATGAAGGTCAATAGAGATAATCCAGGTATCCCTCCCAAACCCTTGGACATTTGACAGTATTTCTTTAGAATAAAATAAAAAAAATTCTCTCCAAGAACCAACACTGCATTCTTTCTTCCCACTCCACCAAAAAAAAAAAAAAAAATCTTTTAAAACACACGGAAATATGTCATTTCATTACACATACAAATCTTCGGCTGCATCACAGAATTCATTAAGCACTAAGAAGACAAAAAATATTCTTTCCACCATTTCAAATACTAATAAGCTTTCCTTAATTTCTCTGAGATAATATTAGTCAAAAAAAATGGAATATAAATGTTAATAAGACAACTGATGTCTCCAAAGCTTTGTTAAACACAATAGCCTGGGAAATTATAATTTATTTTAGATTTGATGAATCTGGTGAGCACAAGCACACTAGGGAGAAGTTGCAGTCTTTAACTTGCAAACCACATGGCAATATTTTGAGTCTGCCTCATCCTTTAAAGGCACAGATGCATGTCCTTTATGTGCAGTGAAAATATTTCCCCAAAGCTTTACTAATCACAAGAAACATTGGAATTACTGATTTAAATGGTCTAAAGAAAGGCTGTCATTGCATAAGGGAGGCGGTTCAGCAAGTCTTCCTGCATTACCGTATCTGCCCTGCTGAATAACAGGACAGTCCTTCAGGACTAGGCTGCGTGACTCCAGCCGGGGGGTCAGGAGCGGGCTTGGCACCAGCCCGGAAAGCAAAATGAGAGCAAGGAGAGTCCCCCTCATCTCTGAGAAGGGGAATACATTTCAGAGGCAGTTTTTCAGCTGTTCTTAATTTGGAAGGATATTTTGCTGAGACAAACAAAACTATTTCTTCTTGCCCTCCACAAAAGCAGAATCTGAAATCACTGATTCAAAGCATCACTTTCCTAGACCCTCTCAGTTATATGTTTTTAAGATATCTGTAAAGTTTTACAAGGCTATCAGCACAGGGAGTAGATCTACTAATATGAAAAAAAAAAAAAACACCCAAAACCAAACACAAAACCAACCCAAAACCAGGCCCCTTTAATAACTGGTTACTCTTCCAGCTCTGCTTACAGTCTGACCAGGGTCTTCTCTTTCCTACAGTGGGCAAACTGCAGCTGGGACTGGTTTGAGATAGGGTAATGGGAATTATAACCAAGCGCAGATTTTTAATGGATGCCACCTGTTTCCAGCTCTAAGGGAGTCAGAAGATACCATGTTAGGGCTCCATCTGCATTCAATATTTTGGGGGTTTTGGATGCTTGGTACAACAATATCATGCCAAGGGATCCTGGCACCCCTATCTTGCCTTCTTCAAAACCCATGGACCATAACAATCTGTATGAAATTATGAAATGAATGTGGAAATCAGTTATCACTGTCATACAGAAAGCTGCTGTTTCTATGCACTGTAGCACGAAGAAGTAGGGTATAGTGTGAGATTTGGGGCACCAGAAGTCCCCTAAACCTCGGACTTCAGTGTAAATTAGGAACTAACGTCTCTTGACTGTGCCTGCATCCATAAGCATCTGAATTCTGGACTACAGATTTCCCTGCATATCTAAACACAGATGTTTTCATGCACTGGGAAAGAAAACTAGATCCAAGCAGCTAGATGCTTTAGTTTAACCTAATAAGCATCACAATTCAGAGATAAAGTAGGGAAATGAGTAGATAAACCCTTCGAAGGTCCTGATCCATTGGGCATGCTTAGATCAAACTTAGCAAACATTGCCAGTGCTGTATTCAACACAAAGCACTGCATCTCAACACGGATTAAGTTTTTTCAGTTTTTCTCAGGAGAGTCTTTACATTCAAAATGTGTGAGCAGGCTCTGGTGCTGTGGCTGGAAATCACAGCTTCTTTTCCTGAACCCTCTCACCGAAATGCCCTCAAAAACTGCCTACAGAAACAGACTCTCTTGCTTCCTCTCACTCTTGAACTCTTTTCTGCGCAGCTTCAAAAGGACAGGCAGAGGTTGGCCACCTGACAGCCAGGTCTACAAAGTGGTAAATGGAGTCCTCCCTGTAGAGGCGAGTCCCTTTTCATGCCGGCAAATGAACTGCATGAAGCCTCCACTTCTGAGTAACTGCATTAAACACCAGGCTGCCTGCAAAGGTTGCCTCTCTCTACTGACAGTACAAGGAGCACCAAATGTCTAAAACTAGCTCCAAAATTTTCTTCCTAGGGAAAGGGAGGTCAGAGAGGAGTCTATCTGTCTGGTAATTTTCCACTGAAACAGTCATGGTGACTGTCCCTTGAACATCACAATTTGATTTCTGCGAGTGGGCATGACACAGGCTGGTCTAAAGCCCGAAGAAATGTGGCTGGCACCAATCAATTCACTATCCTTTAATCAGATCTGATTTGCTTCTCCAAAAAGGAGCATTTATTTTAAGTAATGATGCATGGAGGCATCTGCATCCATGAAGGTGTGTAATCAAGGCAAAGCCAGAGTTAGCTAATCCACCTCACAGGAGCTGCAGTAAACCTGTCAGTCATAAGATGCGCCAGCTATAGCTACTAGGGATAACAAATCTGAATTAACAGCCAAATGCTTCAGCTCACTGATATGGTGCCAAAGTATGATCCACAGCTAATTCCACGGGTTTTTCAAAGTTAATATATGGGGGAAAGGTTGTGGACTGGGACGTAGGGGGATTTGAAAGAGATTGAGAGACCCATATGGGATTTTGCTGAGTCCTGATCAGAGAGGCAGTGCCAACACTTTATGTCAAAATTACAGAGGACAAAATAGATTTGGGACTACACTGAAGGAACGTGATTGATGAGCACAAATACGAGAAGCTAGAATAACACAGTGAGGTCAGTGGAAGTCTTTGCAATGACTCCAGTGAGGCCTGGATCAGTTAGCAACCATAAAGTTGCGTCCACCACAGTGCTAATCAACAGTTATTTATTTTTATCTACATCTAAAACCTCAAGTTATATGAAATAAATGCCACTTAAAACTACTCCAAAAATAGAGAAAAGTCAAAGGAACTAAAAAAATACAATGCAGATAAATATGCCAAGTTAATTCCAGGTGGAGGTGATGCCTTCTTTGATACATGACAAGAAAAGTAATCATTATTTGGCAGAGAAAAACAGAAGAAAAGATGCAGAAGACCTTGGGATCTTCCCAGAATGAAGTACAATCAAAGGAAGGGATACACAGGAGCGGAAATCAGAATGGAGCTCAGTGAAATTATTAATAGCATAATCATACCTACAACATCATTGTCTGCGAACCCTGACCAAGAACAGAGCTCTACCTTTTCAGAATTGTACAAAGAGACCGCAATCCTATCCCAGTAGTTTGTCATTCAGTTAGGTAAAGCAAAAGGAAAAAGGAAATAAAATTTTACCTTCGTTTTGAAAATGGGAACTCTCTAGAATTTCTTCGGTTTTGCCATAGATGACATAGCAAGTTTGCAGAGAGGCTGGGATTTAGCCCCTTTTACATTCCTCACTTTCTCACAGAGCCATCCTCCTTCTCAGATACATGTTCAGAATCAGAGTTCTTGTGGAAACTGAGAATTATAGGAATGGAAGGGACAACAGAAGCATCACAGAATATTTTTGTTAGATGTACATCCTCCACATAATCTTATTACAATACTTACAGTATTACTGTTCAAAAGTTGTTTCTAATGTGTAGCCTGAATCTTCCTTACTTTCTTCCTTACTTCAGTTCAAGAGCATTAGTTCTTGTTTATTGCTATCAGACAAGGAGAAAAGATCATTTCCTTCCTCCCTCCAGCAGAAGGGGTTTTATGTATTTGAAGACTATTAGCCTATTCCCGTTAGACTTTTCTTCTGTAGACTAAACAATCCCTATTCATTCAATTTTTCATCATACCGTCTAGATTGCTAATTGCTGGTCTCTGGACTTCTTCCAGTTTATCCCCTTCTTGCTTGTAGCGCAGAGCACAAAACGGAACAAAGTACTCGAGCTGAGGCCAGCCGAGTGCATCTCCAGGCGACAAACAAAACCACTCAATTCCCTTTCATAGCAGAGGAAGCTGCACCACGTTCTTGCTCTTAAAGAAAGTTAGGAAACAAGCTAGTGTTTTAAGGTCAGCTTTTCTTGCTCAGCCTGCCTGCCTTTGGCACAGGTCAAAGAGCAACTCGCAACAAGCTAGAGTTAAAGCCCCAACAGCTTCACTAAGCAGTAAAGCTTAGTACATTGGAGAGCCACCATACCAACACAGCCATGTTCCTTCCAGCACCCTGAAATAGCTGCGCAGTAGTCCTTTGTGCTGTGTAAAGGAGCCAGCATTTTGGAATTGGTCTAGGATCTCTGCACTACGCTTCCGTTTATAAGCTTTAGTAACCCAAACCTGATACACAACTGATGGAGAGAGAGGAAAGTGAACAAGGGACAAGATCTTATGCTGAGTTCAGGGAGAAGCTGCAACATTCAAGCATATGGCTTTAATGTCACTGATAACTCCCAAGCCTCGCTTGTCATATGTTAAATACTGTATGTTAAATATTGCCTATTTTCAAGAAATAAAACAACATTAGTGGGCCAGCACAACTTCAAAGCTCTTAGTCAGACTCTATTAGCACATGTTCATGTCCCCCTAAGAATGCATGCATGGAAAATACGAACATGTTTTATTTCATTGAAGTTTTATTACATTTTAAAATTGTTGAGCAATGAAATACGCAGAGGCTGTGTAACCTACATTGAGTCTCTGAGTATTTAAAATGTCTGTCTATAAGTACTGCAGGGCCCAATCTTGCTGCCTTTTATTCACCCTAGAATCACAGCCTAATTTGACAAGGGACCTTTGGAGGTTATCTGACCCAAACAGAGCAGTGTCAACCTGGATCAGGTTGCTCAAGAGATCATCTTGTCATTTTTTTTAGTATCTCCGAGGACTGGGATTCCACAACCCTTCTCACTTATTCAGAATTATTCCTGTTGGTTTCAAAGGGTCTTGCTGGCTAAAATATTACTCAATATCCACAGCAGAATCTGAACACAAGCCTAATATATTACAACCAGCGTCCTGGTCTGCAGCTGTGTCTCTCTGTGAATAACACAAGTTCACCTTTATTTTTAAGGGCCAGATGATGAACTCTCTGCTCCCACAGTAGACACTTCAGTGCAGTCAGTGGATCTCTTCTGGTGAGCATCTGGCTGCTAACAGCAGCAAAACAGTCACGCTTTGGCTCCTAATGGTTAAAGGGAAAAATACAATGTGTGATGTAGCATATGGAAAAACCCAAAGAATCAGTAAAACAGTCCTTTACATTGTCATTTTAGAGATAGTAAAAAGATCACAAGGAAAGGATCAAAGAAAAGAGAGTTGAAACATACCTGGGTCACAATTAATAACAGTAATCTTGGAGAAGTACAATAATTCATAGTTCAAATAACATCAGAAATTGTACCAACTTTGCTAGATGACTTTTTCTAATTTCCTCTATATTCAGTGCTAGCAATCCTCACTGTTATCCAATTCCATACAGCAATTTTCATCAGCAGAGCTCAAAACATATTATAAAAATGTTCATTAGCATGAGAGTTCCTCATTCAAAATCCACCAAGATCAATGAGAAGTACCTCTACTGTCTCCCAGCTTGTTTCAGTTCTGTTAACTAGCAAGGGATCTATTCTTTTTAGCATCTGGAGGGTGTTAAATAGTCACCCATTGGCCATGCACTAGAAAACTTAGAGTTTGCAATATAATTTGACTGTCAATGGAACAATACGGAACAGCTCAGTGAAAGTCAAAAATAAGGCCAAGTGTATCAACAGCAGAAGAGCTTTAATACTAAGGTCAATGGACGTCTCTATTTCTCACTGTTGTCACTCTAATGGTATACAAGTATATTCAGTATCTTCAAGATTGGGTCTAAAGAAGGTAGCCAGGTCCTTTATTTAAGAGTTCATTCACCTGAACTGGATCATACTTCCAAAGGATTCGTTAACTTTGGATTCTGTACATTTGTAGAACAGCCTTGCTTTGGCCCAGGAAAAACTGTACAGTGTTCACTAAATTTGACAGAAAGGGTCAATAGTCCCTTTAATGTAGAGGGGACATCCCACTTATCAGAAGTCTCTAGTATCACCTGGCATTTTGAATAGTTACAGAGCTTACCAGCAGCCTCCGCTGTGCACAGCTCTGGGCTTTTCTCTAACTTTCATCTCCCAAGCACTGCTCTCTGCTCTGCAGCAAACTTTAGGGGCAATAAATGGCCACGTTTTCCACTACCTGGGATTTGGTTCAATATTTAGAGATTTAGCCAGAAAGGCAGAAATATGAAGCAAAACTATTGGAAAAAAAAAAAGAAAAAGGCAAGCGGATCAGTTGATTAAACCAGTCTCAGCCAGCCTCCAGGCAGAGTTCTAGCAGAAAAGGCATTATTCTTAGTCAATGGTCATCTCCTCCTGATCCTAGTTAAAAAAGCCTTCTCGTGTTCACACACTGACCAAAAAGCAAATAATTGCATGGATAACTAGGATAAACAGAAATCGTGGATTTCTGTGTAACACTAACTGCTTTGGTCGATTAGCACAAAATTTAATTTGCACTAATCAGTCGAAGGCGAGGGTTAAGCTGGCACGTTAATTTTATGTTTTGCGGTGCTTCCTTTTTTCTCCATTTTTTGCCCTTCTAGATGAAAACGGATACCCAAATATCCCGAGTATTGTCAGCATTTTCAAGCACTCTGCATGAATATAAAGTTCAGAAACAGAAAATTTCTAAAAGATAGGTCTGCATGTATGCATAAGACTATTATGTTCAAGAATACTATGTTAACTAGCTGGCCTAAACAAAGATGGCTAGAAAATACGCTTAGTGAAGGAAACTTCTTATTGGAAAACAAAATCAGGTACTTTTTAAACAAAAAGCTCTAGCAAATTAATCGTTTAGAATATTAATCTAGAGTTGAAATGATATTTTTACCACAGTGATATAGAAATGTGAAACATTTCCATTTTCCCAGGTTTGGGTTTTTTCTTCACCAACCATTGCAAAGCTAAAGCAATACTTTTGTCCTTGTCTGCTGTAACTCTCTGCGTATAACAAAGTAGTGGTTCACAATACAAATACATGGCTCGACACCTAAATGGCTCTTGTAGGCTTAATCACAGCTTACGGGTAGCTCAGACCTCGGTACAGAGCAATGGGTAACAAAGCCAATGATGGAAGAGAACAAAACAGTGAAAATACTGCGTCTTCCCAGAAGGCATCATTTCCCTGGATTTCTCTTTTTCTTGCTGCACCAGGTGGCTACAAAAGGCTGTGTATCCATGCCGTTAATCTGTAGCCGGTTCTCTCAACAGTATAGGGAGAAGAACAATCCTCGGTTTATTTCTAGGTTTTCCCAATCTACTTGAACATTAGCATAAGCATCTCTTGACTGTGTTTTAGCCCAAGAACCAGGCTGGGCCCTGCTGCTCAGTGTGGCTACTTAGAAAACACTCACCCTCCTTGTTCTTCATGGCTTATCAGCAACCCTGGGAAGATGCAGTGAAAACCTGTATCTTGTATCTTCTTCCTTGACGTTGAACATGAATTCTCTCTGGCCCTGTTTATTTTGTTATTTTGTTACCTCCACAAACATTACAGCCACTGCATTTTAGAAAGTCATGGGGCGAGGTGGGCTCGTGCGAGTCTCATGAAGTTCCACAAGGCCAAGTGCAAGGTCCTGCACACAGGTCAGGGCAATCCCAAGCACAAATACAGGCTGGGCAGAGAATGGATTGAGAGCAGCCCTGAGGAGAAGGACTTGGGGGTGTTGGTCGATGAGAAGCTCAACGTGACCAGGCAATGTGAGCTTGCAGCCCAGAAAGCCAACCATTTCCTGGGCTGCATCAAAAGAAGCGTGGCCAGCAGGTCGAGGGAGGTGATTCTGACCCTCTACTCCACTCGCGTGAGATCCCACCTGGAGTACTGCATCCAGCTCTGGAGCCCCCAACACAAGAAGGACATGGACCTGTTGGAGCAAGTCCAGAGGAGGGCCGCGAAGATGATCAGAGGGATGGAGCACCTCTACCATGAAGACAAGCTGAGAGAGTTGGGGTTGTTCAGCCTGCAGAAGAGAAGGCTCCAGGGAGACCTTCTAGAAGCCTTCCAGTACCTAAAGGGGGCCTACAAGAAGGCTGGAGAGGGACTTTTGACAAGGGCCTGTAGTGATAGGACAAGGGGTAATGGCTTGAAACTGAAAGAGGGTAGATACAGATTAGATAGAAGGAAGAAAATCTCCCTACGTGGGTGGTGAGGCACTAGAACAGGTTGCCCAGAGAAGCTGTGGATGCCCCATCCCTGGCAGTGTTCAAGGCCAGGCTGGATGGGGCTTTGAGCAACCTGGTCTAGTGGAAGGTGTCCCTGCCCATTGCAGGGGGGTTGGAACTAGATGATCTTTAAGGTCCCTTCCAACCCAAACCATTCTGTGATTCTCTGAACACCAAGCTGACTGCATGCCATCATCCATCAGCTCAGTACTGACTGTGAATGGAGTAAGATAACGCAACATGCAACACTGTTTGCAGAAACCTATTTTCAATCTGCACATGCAACTATCCACAGTGGTTGTGACATTGTCCAGTCCAACAAAGGCAAGAACACTATGTGATCTGTGTGACAAGTTCCCTCTCTAATGAAACAGAAGTGCCGAATCTGTCCTACCAACATCACCAGAGCTGTTTGACGCAGCTCCAACATCACATGTCTATAATCATTTTCTATCATCAGCCTAATTGAATATGTTCAAATAATGAGTATTGTTCAAGGAAATTGCTTTCCAATTTTTGATATTTTTGAGGCAGAAAAGTGAGACTAGATTTACTGAACAGATTATTCCCGCCTAGTGCATTATTTGTAGTACCTGAGTGCTGCTTTTTTTTTTCTAATTAAATAAGTAAAATCTCAACTTGTCTGTGGTCTTCTGGCATCTAGTTAGTAATCATAATTTGATTCCTTTATAAACATTATTTTTAACATCTATATGCTTTTCTTATGGCACATTTTAAAAATACACCAGTTTTCATTTCTTCAGAGACAGAGGAATAATTCAAGAGTTTTCTTGAGGCAGACAGCAGAAACCTCTCCTACAGCTCTTCGGAGCCCCCACATTCATCAAAGAGCTTTAAAGTCTCAATCAAGCAGCCTCGAACAATAGTCCAATCACTGGATGGAAACTGCCTTTTGTCTTTTGCACAAATTGAGGATCTTCACAATATACACTGGCCTGGAATTCATGCTCATTGCAGACAGTTCGGAGGAGTTACTCCCAATTTGCACCTCAGTAAGCGAGATCAGAACCAGGCCTTTTCTTCCAAGCTATTTTTATATTTAAGTACAGGTTGATTCAGGGATAAAACTTTAAAATATAGATGTTTTTAAGTACACAGGGAGTGAAAGGTATCCCCTGAGCACATACCCACTTTTGAAGAGCAGTGCATGCTTCTTAAGGGGGAAGGTCTGTGTATATCTGTGCCATCGATGGCGATACCGCATTTTGAATCAACTCCCATTTTCCCCTTAATTGTTCTGTCAACCTGTTTGGGATCTCATCTACCTTCCTCATTACGGCCTTCAGAGGGAGGGCTCCTACCACACTGAGAGTCAAGAGCAGATCATGTCCCTCATTTAGACCCAACACATCTTTCCACAGCCCACTAATTGCATGGCAGCTCAGGCTCATTTGTCTTCCCAGATCGTTAAAATTCATCACCATGCTCTGTGAGCTCTCACTCCTTGTCCTTGGATGGGCAGCTGTAGATTATTTAGCCAGACCAATCCCTAATGTTTTTAACTAGGAACTGACCCCAGCACCTGAGCACCTGCTGGGCTCTTAGTCTCTGTCATGTTAAAAGAGTGCACAGAAGGACCCGAGCCATCAAAAGCATCCTGCTGCATTACATTAAATATTGATAAAAAATATGCAAATTGTTTATTGATCTTCTCCAGGAAGGGCTGAGATAATGAGAGAGGGACTGTTTGAGATGATGCTTGGGATTTTTAACTTTTTTTTTTTTTTTTACATTAGACTGTTGTTGGTAGCTGAAGTTAATGAGGTCTTTCGGTTCACTCAGTATTTCAGACCTCACCACTGGTTTGAAGATAAAAGAGATCAATGCACCTTTATTGTGCATCACTGCCAGCAAGTGCCCTGAGAAGGGCAGGAGTATTTGTACAGGTGCAGTGCCAGCACTCCTTACTAACTTTACCTGGACTGCTCTGGTTAATATTATACTACTCTAAATCGTCTTATCCTTCATTGTATTTGTTTTCCAAGGCTGGTATATATCAGTAGTTGATGCTCACACTGTCTCCAACTTATTAGCAGCTCAGTATATAATTAATACCGAGAGACCAGTTGTTTTTCCTTTCCCCTTTGCTCAGAGCATTAACTGCATTGCATATGCTTCCTACCCTTTATGTGATTGACAAGTGACAGCTTTGAGCTGTCTTTCTGTGCCTTCATCCTCATGGTGGAAATTTCTTCACATTCACATGCTTGGCTTTTTTTTTTTTTTTCTTTCTTTCTGTTCTATCTCTTCCTCAAATTTTTGGGTGCTCTCTGATGCCTCAGGGGAGTAAGCAACAATAAACCCAAGCAGCTGGACCAGAGCATCGCTGCCCCCACATCCACCATCCATTTGAAACCGCAAATCTGTCACACCTGGTTTACCTGCAGGATGTTGCTTCTGCACCTCCATCAAGCTGAATTCCAGACATAAATGCTGCAGATGTGGCCACAAGAAGTCTCCCTCTGCAGTCAGGTCCCCCCGTTAAACAAATTCCTGGAGTGTCTGCATCTTGTCTAGAAAACAGTGAGAGGCGGGTCATGAGGGTTTGCCAACGCAGAGCCCAGGCTGCAACGACTGTCATTCCAGACTGGCACTGATTTGAAACAGAGCCTCCCTTCCCAAAGCAGCCAAAGAATAAGCTTCATGTTCTCACCATAATTATTTAAATTTCCTTAGGATTTGGATGAGCCCATCTAGATGGAGATCGGTACTGTGATAGGAGCTGCACAAAACCGTATTAAGCTGCATCTTTACCCCAAAAAGCTTTCTGTTCTTAGATGAACAGAGCAGATATGACATGATCTGAATGTGAGACAGTGACTGTTTGGCAGCAGGGAGAGATCTCAGGTTTCTCCTTTGCCACACGGTCCAACCATGTACCACGCTGGGGGGTGCCCAGGAGACAGGGAGGAACAGACCTACAACTTCTTTGCCTTTCTTTTCTTTCCCCTTAGTAACCTGCAGCTGACAACACAGAAACAGAATGAGAAAGCAAGCAAAAGCATGGAGAAAGGAAGACTTGGTGCAAATTACAACTGATTAGTGGCAAGACTGCAAGCACAACCCAGATCTCATGGGTTCCAGTCTGCTGCCGTGGTCCCTGGGCCACCAGTGTCCCCGTGGGCAGTTATGCAGGGGCCTGCAGCGGGGGATGCCATCCTGACCAATACTTCTAAAAGCAACAGTCCATTTTGTTAATGTTACCCCATGGTTTTGTCACATAAACGTCGGTCCTAGGAAACATATTTCCAACACAAGCAGACAGCAATAAATGGAGGTGGACAAATACTGTCAGAGAGGGAACAATACCTGGGGATGATGCACCTAATGGGATGGCCAGATAAAATCTTGGCTCTGTCATGCCCAAGTTCAGGTCCCTACTGTGTCAATTTAAGCGTAATCTGGAATTTAAAATTTAGTTGTAGCTTGGTCCAGGGGCCTAATCCTGGATCTGCTTGTGTTCTCAGTACTCCCGCCACACGCAAACATAACTTTACAAACACTATCAACTCTCCTGACTATCTGCAGCGTGAAAACAAATACTTCAAAGCCATCGTATTTCTGTTTAAATCTTCTAAAGATTTGGATATAGAAAATCTTAACTATAAAATCTCAAGTATGCTACTCCTAGAAACATTTACGTCCCAGCACTGTTAGGAAAAAATCTAGGAGCAATTACTAAAGATATTCTTTCATACACTGAATATATTCTGAGATTTTGTATTGTTCTACATCAGCTAAGACTATGGGAGAAAAGATTTTACTTGAGCTATGCTTTCTCAAGGGAAAATACTCCACTGAGAGCTTGAAAAAGTTGGTTTTCCAGAGCAAATCAGAAAAACAGAAATAAACAATTATTCAAAATTGGATGGAAGAACAAAGTGATTGATGGACTCTACTTCCCTGTGTACAATTTCAAGATTGATGCCATACTATTGTGTATGTCAGGGTACAACAGACCTGAATTATTAATTGCTCTATGATTCTCATTCTCTGAATGATACACTCCCTCAGTGCTTCTCCAAATGTATATTCTGTACATGTAAAACAAGAGCAAAAGCATCGCTGCATTCCCAGATAAACAGAAGCATTTTTAGGTCTGACAGTATTTCACTGCCCCCACCAACAGAAAGAATCAACCAATTTAAAATTGCTAAGCAGCAGGGAAAACATTTTTTCCCCTTCTCTTTCACACTAGAGTATTTAATTATGAATTTATGCAAACAAAAATTTCAGAGCTCTCACTGCTCCAACAGTCTCTTGCCCGAGGTGCTTTCAAGCCCACAACTGCATAACAGAGGGGGCGGAGTAGAGCCCCAGCATTTCAGACAATCAGCTTTGAAAGCATGTTACAGCCTGTTTAGTTGCATGGCCCTATTCATTTTCTATGTTTCAAACAAGAGTCATTTGCTTGAACACTGCTTTTTTTTTTTTTTTTTTTAAAAAAAGTCCATTTATTCAAAGAAATGAAAACATATGAAAATAAGAACAAAAGCTAAATGCAAGTGGGAGACAATAGAAGGAAGCTGTTAAATATGACCAAGGAAATTGTATTTTTTTTCTCTATTGGCTCTATCGGAACTGAAAACACAGACAAAGGACCTCTTAGTTACACTGCTGTAGACTGAGAATAAAGCCACTGAAATCATGGTATCCTCATCTGTTAATGAACCCAGAATAGGCCCAAGGTATCTTTGTGTTTCTTTACCATACTAAATACATTTGCAGTTCAAAACCCTGATTGTCATTTAAACAAAGGCCACCGTAAACATTTCTAGTGATGCAAACAGACCTGCAGGTAGGAGCAAACTATATTTACATCTACTGAATGACCACTTTGAACAGTGGGAGTGGCACGAAGTAGCCTTCATGTCAATAGAAATCAGATCTTAAGTTCCAAAAGCAGAATGCAATGACCGCACTAATAGTTAGTAATGACCAATTTGTAAAACCAGATGGTTTTAAATAAAATCTTCCAGATAATCTTCCAGTTTGTAGTTTAGCTTCACAGGAGGTTTAGGTTTTTCAGATGATGGTCATACTCCATGCAACAGGCTCTACAGGAATTAAGGAGCACACCAACTTCACTTCTACATCTGTTTGGGCAGAGGTGATTCCATTTAAAAGGAGATTTCATCCCAGTTTGGAACAAAACTTTCAGACCTTCTAGAAAATAGACAAGCTCTGCATGTGTAATCCAAGTCGGGCAGTCCCACCAGCTGCCCTAGTACCACCGACTCCAGCAGCGGTGGGAGCACTTCTCCGGCTATGCCAGAGCCGCAGACCCGATGGACCCCAGACTATCTGCGTGGTTGGCGGTCACACGCTGGGAGCCCTGCACCAGCACCGGAGATCCTGCAGCCACTGGGAACCTCTACTCTGAGATGGTCTCTCAGGGAAGCTGATTCAAAACTAGGAGCCGCATGAATCCTAGGAAACACCACTCACGGGAACCTGTCTAAAAAGCTGATAAGATCTATGAACTTGGGAGATTCCCAGAGCTTTGACGATTTCTTAACTAGAAACAAGGCAGCCTGAAAGGAGGCTGGAAGCCCAGCTGCACCAGGAGCTACAGGGTCGGTAGCTACCAGTCTGGGCTTTCAGGCTCCCAAGTCTTTTAGGGGCCTCTCTCCGAGACAGACATGCTCTGCTATCGGTTAGGTATGAGAGCTGAGGAGCTGGCTCCCACAGTCTCCTCGGCACCCGCTGGGCAGGCAAGCCAGCAGGAAAAGAAAAGCCATCAAAACTCTTCCTGTGCTCCTCCATCTCCATGAGCTATTTTGGAGTTGACAAACAGGAATTTTCTGGGAGGAAAGGATTCTCCTGGAAAACACCAAACTGAGCCCAAATTCCACTCACCTCAAGACATGCAGCTATCTCCAGCAAACATACAGCGTCAGATAGACCTGAAAACAGGAATACACACTACTGAAAATGCACTTCTTTCACAGGATTCCCACACCACTAGAGAATTAGTGAGAAAACAAATCATATCTGACAGATATTAATCACATCACTTAATACACAAGCACCAGGTGTGCAGAAGAATTGATACTGAATAAAATTAATTGTTTTCAACTGTGTTTTTCACACAAGAAAACCCTCTAGCATGTCTTCCTATTTTTTTTTATAATTATTAGTTGTTCTTTCATCAATGAATTTTAAGTTAATATTCTGAAGTCAGTCATTTGGAAAGAAAAAATAAAGGTATGTTCAGGAATGACAAAATGCTGCTCAAAGAAGAGCAGTAACGCCACACCTGCAATCTGCTTTGAAAAATTACCTAAAGCCCAGAATTAAAGCTCTTGAGAACAGAGCAGAACATAGCTAGCATCACCTTTAATAGCATTCCCATATCAAACACTTTCTCATCTCACCGTAGCAGCCAAAAAGGAGCATTATCAGTGTTGACCCATATCTGCAGGCTATGTTTGGGTTATCAACAAGGATGTCAGAAGCCACAGCACAGGATCCAAGATGTCACGCATTAGCCCCCCAAAAGCAGAAGATGCTTCACAGTTGGTTTTCCAGCACTCCAGTCTAAACAACCTAGCACAAATTAAGGAAAAAAAAAAAAAAGAAGAAGAAAAAAAAAAAGTTACCCTCAAAGAGACCTTTCTTGACTCCCTGGCTGAGCACCAGCCCATCTGTTCGTTTTTGTATTTGCAGGTAAGCATGGCAACAGCCAGAGTGAGGTCACTGAAGAAACATTTAGGTTAATGTAATCATTTCATCCCTTTGAAATATAGAATGTCTTGCCAGCAAGGCCGCACAGAGAAGCAAGATATTTGTTTAAGAGCAAGGGACCTCGCTCTTCTCTTCGTTTCTGCTTGTTTTGCATTAACATAGCTCAGCTGATCTCTCTGGCATTGTTTGAAGGAAATTTGTAGAGACAGACAGGAGCCCAGTGATGCCAAGACCCCATAAAATCTATACCACCATTACTGGTGATTGAAGAGGTGCGTGTCCAGGAGAAAGAAGGCTCTATCACCTTCCCCAACCACAGCTGCCAAGAGGAAGAAGCATCTGGCTGATCTAATCCTTGACCTCCAACAGCTCCAGATCAGCGCCATCCATAGTCACATAGATAGGGCTGGCCCTTCCTGCCATGGTCTCCAGCACCCACCCTGCACTGGAAGACACAACCGCAGCACTGCCAGACCAAGCTTTGTCCCTCTGCAGTGCCAGGGCAGCACCCCCTGCTCCCGGCGCAGCCGCCTGCCCGCAGGTACTCTACCACCCCACAGCCAGCAAGACCAGCTGCATGGAGAATTAGAGGAGGTCTTTGTAGGACAGAGGAACTGATTCAGGTGGGACCTCCTAGGACCAGCAAGATGTGATCCCAGAGCTCTCTGAGCTAAACTTTATCTGTCTATAGACAGATACAACTCTCATCAACACTAACAGGAGAAGGACTCAGGACTATGCAGGAAAATGATGGATCTACTCTTCTTACCTGGATTTCTGCTGTGCCCTCTGTCAGAGAGAAAGGCACATACACTTACACTTGTATCACGGTGCTAGTACGTTGTTTCAGTGCTCACAGCAATGAAAGTAATGTACGGTCTTTGTTGTACTGTCCAGAAGAAACATATGTTATTTATTGACTGGAAAATGGAAAACTGAAGCATACCAGCCCTCTTAATACTGCAAGGACCTGATTCAATATCCACTGAAGTTTTTTTTCATTGTCTTTAATAAGCTTTAATAATCCAGGTTCATAGAATTACTTCTTTATTAAATCAATGACAGAACTACAAGCTATTTTGCAATAGGACTGGTAGTGCTGTTTACTCAGGGTACACATTTACTGCTAACCACTTTCTTTTTCTCTCTTCCTCCTCTTCTATTATTTTTGTATTTGTCTTCAATAGATCTTTTTAGTGCCTATAACTCTGGAATTCAACAAGTGAAAACACTAATTAGAATCAGATACTGAGATTCTAATGATAAGCATAAGAATATTTCCTGTTTAATAAAAAGCAGATGAGCCTTAATTTGAAAAAATATATAAATCACATTAAAGGTCAAATCCTGACACAAACGCCCCCTTCATTACAGCCACCGATAAAACCACCCGTGATTTTCAGTGGCATCCAGATTTAGGTCTAATGATCAAGCCGATAACCACACAAGAGAGGAAAATCAGGATCTGTACTGGAAATTCAAGCTGACGCTCTGACCTTAACTCATGCTGTGGTGCTTTTTGAAAGGGAGGGGAAGGAGTAGCTTTCTCCTCAACAGCATGAGTTCAGACAGAAGCGTCATCCCATATTTTCCTGTCCTTCTTTACGTAGTTTTATTAAACATTGCTTAAATATGCTCCTAGGTGGTTAAATATTTAAAAAGAGGCGATTCCTTGCATTAGGTAGAGTGCAATCAAAATTATTCCATTTCAGAGGGACAATGCTTTTATCCATACAAAGTCTGCAAAGGCTTGTTTTATAGTAAGAACTCAATGCTTTTAAAGGAAAAAAAAAAAAAAAAAAAAAGGAAAAAACCAGCTTGTATTTCCTGTTGGTTTATCTCCAGTGATCCTTAAAATAACAGAAAATGTCTTTTTTAAATGCTCAATTTCCACCAGAAACTAAGCCTGCCAATACAGAAAACAAAACATGAGCTCCTAATCTTGCAAGATCTAGAGAACTTGAATATATGTTTTATTTTGATATTGCCATGAGTTGCTTAAATGCATAACACTGATGAGATTGTTTGTCTGATTTTAATGCAGGTAATGTACTCTCAGCTCAGTGATCCAAGAGAAAATTTCCCAGCAGGCCATACTTGACAAGCAGGTGTCACTCAATCATGCACGTTTTCACCTCCCTGAGAGGACAGATGGTCCCAGCCTACTTAGCAATTCCATCCTCTGTTGGCAGCCCCCTCTCCAATGCAGTGCCGTAATAAAGATGCTCTGAGATTTGTGTTAATCTGTGGTCTTTGGGGTAAACTGTAAACAAAGTGTGTAGAGTTATCGTTTCTCATTATGAGCTGGACCTCTTATCTTCTCCTCTGCCTATAGCATATAGATATCTTTAATAGCCTATACCCCTGGACTCAGCTTTCATGGAGATTAGTTCCTATCATTTTAAGCACCACAGAATTACTTTGTCTGTAGAGACTTGACCTAATCTGTTTGAGGCTTTTACTATAAAGACAGTAAGACAGCCTTTTTTCTCCAAATTAGGAGAACAATGGTTTAAAATGGCAATAGCTCCTGTTGCTGAATTTTACGCACATGCATGTATTATACTTGCTGATTTCCCGCTCTGAGATAGAAGAGGTAGTGTTATTCCTCTCATCATCGTTCAGAAACAAGAACAGTAAGGACTGGGAGGAGAGGGAATAAAAAATCCTTACGTCTGAACACCATGTTGAGGGGGGTTATTTGTCGATTTTTTTTCACTGCAGTGATACATTTCCACTGCATCCAATTTCCCCTGTGTAAAACGAAGATTATCTTCTCCTCACAGTCTGACAAGTGCAGTAAGGGAAAAAAAGCAGAGGGAGAGAGGGAGCGCGTGCAAGAGTTCCCAGAGTCAAGTCTGGCGCCTCCTATAATTTGTGCCATTAGGGAATTTTCCAGGATTTTCTACATGCAGAAAGGAAAAAGAAGGTCAAAGGTTCAGAGTCCTCATAACACTACTCAAAACAAAGCCAGAGCTGCTTCCAGCACGAGCATGTGCTGCAGAATGAGGTTGGAAAGATATCACAACATTAAAATGAATTCTCCAAATTCATGCCTCTATCACAATTTTAAATCCCTTAATCTCATTTTTCAGGTGTAACAGAGATTGCATGAAAATCAAGGAGCATCACACTTTGGTTTTGGCTTGTGCCAGTCTCATAAAGAGGGTCTGTGAAAGATTCACGGTGATTTTAGTGGGCTATGGATCCAGTCAGAGTGGTTGGAGGGACAGAGCTCAACTGATGGAGAATGGAATTTTGTCCAAAGCTTGTCTCTGAGAAGGAGGAGGAAAGTTTTTACCTGTTGAAGCTGGTTGAAAGAATTAAACAAGATTTAAATGCATGTCATTTCAGAAGTCCTTGGGTTTCTCATTCTAAGTCACAAATCTTGGAATTCTTACCCAGTTCTGGAAAAGATGAATACTTTTACATGATTTTGTCAAAGGGAGCAATAAATACCAAATAAGAGTTCAGAAGAATGAGGTGACATGTAGGGGATTAGATTAGATGACAGGGGAGACATCGTGTCATCACAGGTCTCCAGGAAACACATCTTCTTGCTTTCTTAGTACCTGCATAAGCACCACATTCCTCCCAAGGTAACGGATACTTGCAGACCTTATGCAGCCTAGTCCTTACTGACCAGCCACATGAGAGTGCTGGAAACAGCCACAAGGTAACCACTTAACTGACTTCGTCCTCAGCACTGACTCCAAGCCATCAAAAGATGATCAAGTAAGATAGGGATGGAAAGGGAAGATACAAAAAAAAAAAAAATCAGATTAAAAGTACTGTACTAAAGTTTGACTAAGTCCTGTGGTCAGTAGGACATTGTACACTCCGGTGCCTATCTTAGGAATTGAAAATCTATGAAAGGCCTTTCCAGTGTAGCATAATACTTTGTTTGCACATAAACACAGTGACTGAGCCAATGAATCCTTCTCCGTGTGACCAAATTGCCCGGTTGTTATCTGTATTACAATAGTGCCCAGAGGCTTCAGTGGAGGTTGGGGATTCAAGCGGCTCAGTGATGCCCTGAGTAGCACACGGGGCTGAGGGCACATTGACTCGGGCACATCCAGCAGTCGCAGCCTACCTCTGCCTGACTGGTAGGGCATAACCCAGATCAGGGCCTGAAGCTATGTGGGCACTTTAATTCCCACACTAAAATATCCTGCTTTCTCATACTTGCCCGTTAGTCTGGGCTCAGCGATAGCTGCAGGGCTGCACGACCGGAGCTGGCTCACCCTCAGCTAGCGAGGAGAAAGGGCAACAGGCTTCACCTTCCCACAGCCAGCTGTGGAGATGTGCCCTGATACTGAAGACATTGAGGTTTCTTTTCTAATTTTGCCGCTGGTCTGCTGCGTCCCTCAGCGGACTATTGGCAAGTCATTTTGCCTCCTCCCTCATGAGCAACAATGATGGGGACTTCCGATGGACAAATGACACTTGCTACCCTGGGATGCTTGCCAAAGGTAAAGGAAGAACAAAAAATAGCACCAGAGTAGTGAGATATCACGCATGCTGAGAGCCAGAGCTCTTGCCTTTCAGCTCAGTACCCTGGGGAGTACCTGGTAGAGCAGTTCCCTTGTGAACACCCACAGAGCTGCTGTGCCTGGTCCCTTCAGCGCCCATCAGATTTGCCCACACAGCTCAGGGATCTCCGGCTCTCAGGAGCTGCAGCACTATTTCCACAGACTGCTTGGGCATAAGTTCCTTTCTTATTTTTCCTTCTTAGAAACGGAGCCTTGCTCTCTTACTGCCTTAAACATCCAATTCTACAAAGCATCCCTGTACTTTGCAAACTCAAATCGTGTGAATAGCCTGTGAGTATATTTTGGACAAACCACTTGAGTTTTCTCCTTCCAATCATTAGGAGAGCTCATAGGAAATGAGAAGTGAAGGACTCATGAGCATAAACCACTTTTGGCCACTGCAAAATGTCTTTTGCTGAAAAGAGGAAATTATTATAGGATTATTTCCTGTAAATTCAAACCACTGTCAAATGAAATATGAACATAAGAGTGGCTACACTGAGTTACACCAAAGGTATGCCTAGACATACTCTGTTTCCAGCAGTAGCCATAAGCAGATGCCTGAGCAAGAATAAGAACAAGACAAGTGGATGGGACACTCCTTCCTAAGAGTCTCCTACTGTCATGGTTTAACCCCAGCCGGTAATCCAGTACCACTCAGCCACTCGCACACTCCTCCCCCTCCCCAGAGGAGTGGGGAGGAGAATCGGAGAGAAAGGAAAACTCGTGGGTTGAAATAAAGACAGTTCACCAGGACAGCAAAGGAAAAGATAATTATATTTTAATAATGATAATAATAAAATATAAGGATAATAGAATATATAAAACAAACAATGCACAATTTCTCACCACCCAATGACTGATACAGCCTGTCCCGAGCAGCGATCATGGAACAGGAATATTCCCCAGCAGCGATCTCAGAACAGCACGTTCCAGAGAGAGAGAGAGAGGGAAGGAACAGCCGAACGAATGAATGAAAAGGCCAATGAACAAACGAAAAGGCACGAATGAACAAAAACAGGAAAGAAGGGAAAAAGAGAACGGGCCCACCGGCCGACCCCCACTTACAGTGTGCATGACGTCTATGCTACAGAATACTCTCTTTGGCCAGTTTGGGTCAACTACACTGGCTATACCCCTCCCAAGTTTTGGCACCTGCGCATTAGCAAAACCTGGGAAGCTGGAAGATGTCCTTGATTGCTTAGCAGCAACTAATAACATCAGTGTATTATCAACATTCTTCACATACTAAATCCAAAACACAGCAGCTGCTGAAAAGAAAATTAACTCCATCCTGGCCGAAACCAGGACACTTACCTTCAGCTATTTCAGTTCAGGGACTTCCAAAACTGGAAGAACGGAACAGAGAAGGTGAAAACTGAAGCAAAACATAAATCTTAAAACCAACAGATTCATCCTAATAAGATGAGGTAGTAAAATTTACTTTCAGACATATTTGAAAGGATATTCAGAGCTTAAAATTAACAAAAGAGCTATCATCCACTCACAGTCTGTCCGAGCCATTATTTTCTCTATTTTATTTTATTTTATATTATTCAGTACTAGCAATAAAATCTGGTGACTTTTTAAAAATGTTATAAGGAGAATATTTAGAGGAAAGGACCATTTCTTTGTTCTGTATCTAGCAGTGCTCACAACTATTAGAGCACCACAAGTGAGAAAGAATACTGCAATTTTAAAAGAAACATGAAAGAAGCATGTCAGCGATAATGTACACACAGCACTATACCTTCAGTAATAGGTGTGCACCCTCTGGCTCTGCTTAAAGCCGTATGCGTATGCCTACGCGTTAACATGCTCACACATGTACATTTCACTTGTGCAAAACCACTTTCTGTCACTAAAAGAGGAAGGGCAAATACACCAATAATCCATTTTGCAGGGCAGCATTGTCTTCTCATCCACACACCTGAGGAACAGGGTACATCCCAGAGCAGTTATTTCCCTCCCCAAATATCAGTCCTTTTTTCCATTCTGACCAGTGTTCGATTCACTGAAGCATCTACTGACAGTAAAACCCAACTGTCTATCATCGTACTGTGGCAGAAGCAGAAGGAAGGAAGCAGCGCACGCAGTAATGTGTTTCTCAGTTGCATATGCTCTCTGTAGATTGCACACAACCCTCCTCCCCCCCGCAAACCTCTCCTCAGATCATACCATGGCAGTGAGGAACCGGGCTGCCATCTAACACAGCTGGATTCAGTGACCACCATGGAAGCGAAACATGTCTGTCTTCTCAAACTTACAACCTCCCTCCACTTACTCAGAAAGAGCGAGCTAAATTCCTCAACATGTTGGTGCTAAACACCCCCTTACCCCTCTGGAAGGAGTCACTTTAGGACCATAATCTGACTTATAAAACGAGGCACAATGAAAACAATCAATCTAGAAGAAATAAGAATCCTACAAGATGTTATTATCTTTAGGACTGGAATAGGAGAATGCAAGCAAGCAAGAGGACCATGGATCCTGCTGCTTAAAGGCTGGAAGGGAAAAGAAAACCTAGATTAGAAAAGCGTCAGACAGCCAAGCAAGATTGCTTGTACACTGCTAAAGCTCCCAGGGACAAGTTGACCGGTTACTGCTAGTAGAAAGGATCAAGGTAACTAAGGGAGGCTTCAAGACACAAACTGAATAGCTGATACAGAAATCCGCTAGAGCAGAGGGAGATAAGAGACTCAGCTGTTGAATTTATTTGTGAAAAAGTCATGGACATCTGAGATGATGTATCCACAAAAGAGCAAGGGAATGCACTGTGTATTAAAGTCTCAGTCTAAAGGGAGAGTCTGACAAGGACCAGCCTCTGGCTGCTACGAACACTGGTGGGCTCTCCAACCCCCGTACAGCGTTGGAGGGGTGAATCTGTAACTCTCAGAGATACCAAAATAGCCCCAAATCCAAGTTCTGTCCCTTACAAAGTAATGAAATAATTATGGGACAATTCTTACCAGAATGAATGCAATACTATAAAGTACAGACCTAATTTTTGATGACTTCAGAGTTCTGCCAAAGTAGCAGTAAAAACACAATACTGCTGGTTAGTGAAGGAAACATAATCCTCCTGCTTGCTCATCTCTGTTAAGACAAAAATTTCATTGCTTGTGGATACTCATGATTACTTATGAATACTGCGAGTCACTGAGCTCAGCATAGCTCCATCCTTCGTCAGGTGGTAGAAAAGTGAGTTTCTGAGGCAGCCCTGCCTGCAAGGGGCAGGATCCTTCATGCAAGTGATTCCAGTGGTAGCTTCTTCCTCAGAGACCTGTCATCCTCACTGCCTTGACCAAGGACAGCACAGTGTTCTCAGCTGGTGCTGAGCTTATTGACTGAATTCCTCACATACATGTGGCCAGCAGGTCGAGGGAGGTGATTCTGCCCCTCTACTCCACCCTGGTGAGACCCCACCTGGAGTTCTGTGTCCAGCTCTGGAGCCCTCAGCACAGGAAAGACGTGGACCTGCTGGAGCGGGTCCAGAGGAGGGCCACAAAAATGATCCGAGGGCTGGAGCACCTCTCCTGTGAAGACAGGCTGAGAGAGTTGGGGATGTTCAGCCTGGAGAAGAGAAGGCTCCAGGGAGACCTTATTGCGGCCTTTCAGTACTTAAAGGGGGCCTATAAGAAAGATGGGGAAAAACTTATTAGCAGGGCCTGTTGTGATAGGACAAGGGGTAATGGTTTTAAACTAAAGGAGGGGAGATACAGGCTAGACATAAGGAAGAAATTATTTACAATGAGGGTGGTGAAACACTGGAACAGGTTGCCCAGAGAGGTGGTAGATGCCCCATCCCTGGAAACATTCAAGGTCAGGCTGGACAGGGCTCTGGGCAACCTGATCTAGTTCAGGATGTCCCTGCTCATTGCAGGGGGGTTGGACTAGATGGCCTTTAAAGGTCCCTTCCAATCCAAACTGTTCTATGATTCTATGTGAACAATCACTGTGTATGGTAGAACGGGCTGATATTTTTCTTTTCCTTATTCTTTTAATGCAAACTGACTTCTCACCCACCAGTGGCTTTTTTTCAGTGGGAAGGTATGTTATTTGAGTAATTTCTTTTTGCAATATTTTTATTTCAGAATACCTCATTTAGTTTTTACTAAGGGAAATCACATTGTCATTCTCTTTTTATATTTTTCCTAGTCTTGTTTTTCCCTCAGTACAGAAGGTTTTCTTTGTGAGCATATTATCAAAAATTCCTAACAAAAAAAATAAAGCTTCCTTTTTTCCAAATTACAATAGAATATAACTGTTAGAATGAGAAAAAACATTGAAATTATTGATAAAACTAATTTAAAACATTTTCCTTCAGCTAGCCCTGAGAACTTGTGAAGTTGTCTCAGATTTAACATCATTTGGGATTCAGTGGTCGTAAGGCCAGCCCATCTATGCTAAAAGCATTGCTAGAAACTCCTCATGTATTTGAAAGGAAGAACTGAAAGTGAGAGAAAGAATAATTTAGTATGTAGCTCAGAGGTATCATTAGTAGCGACAGTGTGATGTTAAGAACAGGGAAATTTAGGTTAAACAGCAGGAGAGGAGGCCGAGCGCAGTCACGGGTGTGATGGGGGCGAGAGCCACTCTCCCATCGCGTGACCCCAGGCACGTCTCTACCAGAAAGCTCTCCCCACGCTCAGCTCTTCACCCCCTTTTTCTCTAAGGATAACTTCCTGACAGTGTTAAATTACGGGACAGCCCCCAAAATAATTTTTACAACTGGATTGCTCAGAGAACGAGAAGTTGTCCTTCTACACTGAAAATCCACAGACTTGGCAAGAGACCGAAGAGGCAACTTTTCTCTTGCTGCTGCCCCTCCACCCTGAGCACACCTCCGTGTTGACAGGTCCTTGTGGATATCACAGCTGTCTCCTGCCTCTAACCATAGGGTCTCGGGGTTTTTCAAGCTCACCTTCCAGCCCTTGCACCTTCTCCCCACACAGAGCAGATTTTGAACCTTTCTAACTGTATTAGCTTCATGTATTTTAAGACATCACTTTAACACCAGACACTGGGGGACACACAACACAACCAAACAAAAAAGGTGTAGCAGAATTATCTTACTTATTTTAAAATCTTTGTACTTTTTTAATAGGCAAAATAATATTTCACTGTTGGGTCTTTTTTAGAAAAAAAAAATTAAACACATCAACCTGACATCCACAAAACCTGCTACAAGCAGAGCAGGATTTAAGCACTGCATAATCTTTCCCAGAGACTTTTACAAACAAAGATGCTGTGGTTTTATTTGGTTTCTATTTAACTCTCCTGAGAGGTCTCTCTTTAAATTCAGGCATGAAAAATACATTCTCAGTCCAGACACAGAAATTTTAGAAAAGAGAAATGCAGTGAGACGGCATTTCATTTGCAAGTCTTTTACATTTTAACAGTGTCTATTGCTTTCCACTCAGCAAACATTAGTGAAACTGCTGCTCCCTACAATAAATTTTCTTTAAAATTGTAGTATTTTAAATAGTGTACATATAGTATGCATACAACATAAACAGCTTTAACATATCTGCAAATGTGGGCACGTAAGATGCATGTATGTGTCCATGCACAGTATGTATAAGTAGATTATACACAATATATACTGTATATTCATATGTGTGTGTAATGTCGCTCTGGTTCTAAATATAATGTACATAATTTCAGATAACAATGTTCAGAAAATGAACAGCCAAACCAATCAGCAAACACTACTGAATAGATACTTGGGAAAAGTAGGGGGAAAAAAGTTAATAGAAAAAATAAGCTTAGAGCTGAGTCGTCATACATTAGGAAGAGAGACAGGTTTTAGTCATCATAAAAAGAATTCAAGTTTTTCTAGTGTTTAGCCGTATTATTCAGGTTCTAAGGAAGGAAGGGAAATTGAATAGAAATTACTAGGATTTGTTTGCATATTTTGGTGAGCTTTTCCATAATAATAAATGTAGCTCAGACCCTTTTAAGCCAAGTAATTGTGTCTGGGAGTTCTGTTTTAAATATGCTCTGGGGCATCTCATTGTTCCCACTGAGTGTAAAGTAGATTGTTTCTATGCTTAAGGAACTACAGTGTGTGGGATTAAATAATACACTTAATGAAGAGGCTAAAATGACTGCATTCTTGCTATTTCAAAGGCATTCCAGGAAAGAAAACCACCCAGGATCAGTGAAAACAGACTTTTACCATCTCATATTTTATTAATACACATTCTGTAGTGCACCCTACTTAAAACTGCACTTAAAGAGTATCTAGCTATGATATTACACCACCACTGACTTCCTCGGTATAAATCTGAACATCCCAGGAACCAGCCCTGGCCAGATGAGTCCTTGAGCATGGACAGGCTGAGTCACATGCTAGTGATCTGTGAAAGAGAAGAAAAGTGAATCCACGTCTCTAAATGCTAGACTGTTAACCTAATCACTTGAGTAGGCTACTGAACCGATAGACTCCTGTCTCAGACTAGATCATGGGTTTTGGCATGGCAAACAAAACTCAAACCTTTCCAAGATCCCAGACATGATGTCTCCCGCTGTCCCATGGATGAGCACATACTGCCCTCCATAGCTGTAACCAGGGTGCTGTGCTTAATCTTCTGCAGCTTTTGGATAGGGAAAGTTGCCACCCATACCCTTTGCACAACAGAGGCGTGTGGGACAGCCCCCAGTTCTGAAGGTGGGAGGCAGCCTGGGTGACCTGCACCCAACCAACGCTTCCCCCAAGCACAAGGGAACTGCAGTGAAAACTCTTTGGCCAGCACTGCACTACCACCCAATGTCACGAACATACTGGTTTGTGGGGATACAGCAGCACAGTTGATTCTTGCAAGCCATTTATGAAACCCTATTAACCTGCGCTAATAGATGAACCAATGCTGAGGTAACTGCCAAGTGATGGGCAAGTTTGGTCTATGGAACCCCAAATGGCCTGGCTCCTGACAGCTCCAATTCATTGGCC
Organism: Phoenicopterus ruber ruber; assembly: GCA_009819775.1. Classification (NCBI taxonomy): domain Eukaryota; kingdom Metazoa; phylum Chordata; class Aves; order Phoenicopteriformes; family Phoenicopteridae; genus Phoenicopterus; species Phoenicopterus ruber. The sequence goes on from CM020219.1 coordinate 11,530,359, forward strand.
TACCTCAGCTTTGCCCTTGCTTTTGATATCTCACATCTAAGGGGAATTAACTGCTATGTCATGCCTATTTCAGACACATTCCCACTTTTTCTTACCATCGTCTTCCAATGATCCTCTAACATATTTTCCTACCTTGCTGCACAGTGTTAGCTTAGAACTCCTCTCTTCATAGTTTGTAAAGTACCAACTCTATTTTAAACCACGGGAATCAGAGTTCCTTCCCTGCCACGCTTGACTCCAGTTGGAGAAGAGAAGGACCTGGATAAGCAGTTGCAACACCTGGGAGAGGGAGGGATTTGCCCTAGGTCAGGCATATGTTTCTCAGTGGTGTTTACTCTTAGAAAACCTGAGAGGATAAAAGCCAGCTCTTGAATCTCTTCTTGTCCCTTCATGGCGTGTAGCACTGTTTGCGCAAGCTTTTTATGGCTGGGCATGTGCCACGTGCTTTGCATACCGCCTGTGCGTGCCCCCACTGGCATCTGCCATGTTCACAGATGGATCAGCCGTGGCACCCACACACAGACACACATGCCTGTTTGGAACACAGGTGCTTAATGCTGTCTTTGCTACCAAGCTAGCCAGAACCTTTAATTTTTTTTGGAAAGGGTAGGGACGGCTATGAGAAAAGAGAAGCTGCCAAAAAACTCTACCGCTGGTATTGGCGCTTCTCTTCCTTGCTAAAGCACATGGGGGCTCAAGCCAAAGCCATTTAGCCTTTCTGCCCGTCTCTGACTTTTACCCTCTATTGAGTCATATAGACACAGTGTTCAAAAGACAGCTCCAACGATCTCAATTCTAAAGTTTAATGCCTTTCAGAATTTAATCCAAAATGCAGACATCTGATCTTTATGTCCTTCTCAGTATGTATACAGAAGTAAAAGTTTTATCTATGAAACTCCGCTTTTAAAGCGTTTGTGTGTGAAAAATATTCAAGCTCCCTCTCCAGCATTTGCGGATAGTCTCTGTAATTTCTCTCTGGCGGCCAAAGCTATTGCAATTAGCAAAATCAGCCAACAAAAATGAAACATTATCTTCTGCTGCCAATGCTTGCATCATCCTGCTGAGCTCATCTTATAAAATACCTAACAGGTGAGCCAGTTGCTTAGAATCATAAATTGTGCACTTCCACACCAGCTACCAAAGTGCACTGTGGACATTGCCCTGCCTCTGTTACTGTAGCTCTTACTCATTCTTCTTCTTTTTTTCTGTTTTCCCAAGGGGCAGCCTTGGAATTCTTGTACTCCTCCCGCTGCGACACATCTCCTGCTCTGTGCGTGGTCAGCAGCCAATAATCTGTGGCAATGGAAGCAAGGACTTTTTCAAAAAAAGTTTTCTGCCACGTGTCAGCATACTGCAAGGACTGCTCAGACCAGGAGAAACAAGGAAGTTGAGCCTGAAGAAAAGGTTCATACATTCCTGCCTCTGTGCTCACATCTGGGACTGACCCTGCAGAATTTTGCATGAACCTTCATATTCACAGGGAAGCTATAACTTCATACAAGTCTACTTAGACTTGAAACAAACAAATAAAAACAAACAAAAAACGAACCTCTATTTGAAACTCAGCAGACTCAGCGCGCGTGATGCTGTATCTGTTGCTGTCTTGCTTCCACGTCACCCTTCCCCGTAGAGTCTATGCCAACATGTGACAGCTGGCACAAGGACGGGCTCAAATGGCTCAATACCAACTGAGAGCCACCTACTCTAGAAGAATTCGTTGTTAGTTCCTTACAGCCAGATGCTAGACTCCTTGTGTTTCCTAAGCCAAGCAAAGAAATAAACACACACGTACTCACATGAAGCCATTGAGAAGGTCATTCTTACAACTAGGGGCAGCACTATTTTCTTTTGGTTTTTTAGGTTAAAATATCAGAAGTCGGGGCAATAGAATATAATTGAATAATCTCCGCTATAAACAAATACATTCATCCTCTAAAGGAGGTATGGATCCTGACAGCTTTGACTATGGACTTCCTGCACCACCCTAACATTAAACTGAGACATTCAGTGAAAGAAAACTCCAGCCTTAATAGTTTCAGAAAGCATCTGTAGCTGCCACACACCATCACACTGACTAAACCTTGTCTGCTCTGACCACCATACTATCTGTCACTCTAAAGCTACTATGGATGTATTGCACCGGCTTATCTGTTCCCTTAAAGCTTGGGGATTTATGGACTGCAAAGTCTATTTGTAAAACCTACAGTAGTTTGAGTGTGAATTCTTCACAATAAATTTTGCTTTCAACACCCTAGGATTTTCCTACTACTGATTTGTCATATCCTGGACACCTTTGGTGAAATGAAGTCCCATAATATGTGTCCAGAAGTGGGAAGATGACAAATACGCAATACTTGACTAGCGACATTCATAATGTCACACAACTCCTCTCTAAAGATTATCACCTGCTCTAGGAAGACGCTGGATTCTCCCAACCACGGACCTTTCCAGAGGAAAGACTCAATACAACTAGAATAACATCAATTGGCACAGAAGAGAAATGGGCAACTTAGCTGACAGGATTCTCAGTTCCTGGCACCTGATTTTTCTGCGTTTGCTCAGATGTGTCATCTTTATTTACAAGTCTAGCAGTGCTTTCCTCTGGGTGGGACAACTGAGTGTGTCCGTTGCTCCTCTTAAACACCCTCAGTAAATAAGCATCATTTTATTGACTTCACGACCTTTTTTAACTGATAGGGCTGTTAGGTGTTCTGGTGTCATCATGGAAAATGACCATGCAGAGGACCTGGTGAGGAGGTAAAGCAGAGGGTATTAGGAAGCAGCTGTTGGCTCAGGGTGACAGCAAAGCACTAGAGGGAAGAAACAGAAGCCAAGTCTCTGTAGAAGCATTTCTTATGTAGATATTACAACAAATGAATATTTGAGCTGAAACTGCTGAGGATGCTTATGAATAAAGTACTCCAGCTAGAAAATGGGTTTAGACATGGATTCTTTCTGCAGAACACCTAATCAACTCTTTCTGCACATGGGGGAGAGAGATGACCAGAGCATGGTGGTCACTAACACACAATCTGCCCTGCCACAGGGATACCATCCACCTCTACAAACTGCAGGTTTGCCTCTGAAAAAAAGACCTCTTGACCTGAAGAAACTGCTCTCTTGTTTCTCAGCTCCGTTCATTCCTTTCAACCTATATTGCCAAAGCTGTGCCTGCTATCACAAGGATTTTCAATAGGAGATCACACAATCGAATGATAGTGGGCAGGTAGTAGCAATGGAAGATATTTCTCTCTTCCTGAAGTGATTAATAAGAAATGAATTAATCTGGATGCAGATCTGGCTGAAAGGAGCAGGGCTTCAGGTGCATCTGCTTCTGGCTCTGCTTGTGACTGTCCTCCTTTCTTCACCCTGCCTCACCAGCGCGAGGTTGAAGCCGCTTTCCACAGCTCTTCTCCCCAGTGCTAACACAGAGGCGGATGAACTGCCTTTTTCCCGGTTAGAGGCAGGAAAAGGGAACAGAGCTGAGCAAGAGACAAGGATAGCATGATAAAACAAGGCGGGGGGGAGGGAAGAGAGGTTTCATTAGTCGGGGTGCCAGCTTTGAACTGTAGCCTTTTAACAAGGCAAACTCCAGGCTTGGTCATCTTCTGTCATCTTCTGTCATTACCTCAGAGCAGGAGCCACGCAGGCCTCTGCATGTGTTCATAGGTATACGGCAGGGCAGCATGGGAAGCCTTTAATAATTAAGTAAAGTACATTCCTGTTTATTCCTGAATACGCTGTTTAAACACATTCATTTTTGCAAAGCTGCCAAACTCCCACCCGTGTCTTTTGCTGCCCTGACTCCATGGCAGACCCCAAAGCCCCTGGTCTGGCTTCCCCCCTTGCCAAGCCCGCTGGCTCTGCCCAGCTCCCCTGCCTCCTCCTCCTCCGCGGTGGCAGATTTCCACCTTCACTGAGCTTTGGCAGCTCTCTCTTCTTCCCATTTTAAGTCATCTCTGTCACAACTGCTGCCGCCACAGACAAGTGCACGTTATTATTAATGCATTATTAAATTTTATCTCACATTTAGAGCCTTGTCGATTGTGCTCACTTATAGACACTGTGGTGATAAGCACTATAGGAATGGCTATGAATAATGAATACTATCCCTCTCATGTCTCTCCCAGTCTCCCAAACCAGTAGGTATTCACTGCAAGGCAAATGCAGATCAACTCCATTTTATTTTTACTGATTAAAAGTATCATCAGGGTGGGTAGTTGCCACAAGGTAGGCAAAAGACTGCAGCTACTGTGGGAGGCAGCCCAAGATACTTGAGCAGCTTCTGTTCCCACCAGGGTACCTTTCTCTAAAAGCAAAACACTAACTCCAATTTGCCTGCTACGCTCCTGCTCCTTGCAGGGCTCCAGAAATTGAGAGAGAGGGTGGAAAGATAGAGAAAGGGTCCAAATTCTCCTGGTGTTTGCTTTTTACAGCTCGACTGTACAACACAATTTTTAATTGGGGAATGCATCATCTCCAGCATTTGCCTGCCATCCAGCAAAGTTCAGACACCCACTCATTCAAAATCAGGGCCCAAAAGAGCAGAGCGCCAGTGCTGTCTCAACTGTAGCCTATCCTACCTCATTAATGTTTGCTATTCGCTTTTTTCTTTCTTCCCTTCCTCTTTAGCTCCTGCAAATTAAGTCTTTGAACGCTGTTAACACTCCTGTGCATCTACAGTTCTTGATCACTTAGCCATTGAAAGATGTAGGGGATCTTTGCTATTACCTGAGTATCTATAGGAGCTTAGAGAGAAAAAATTGGAAAAGAAAAAGCTTCAGGAGAATACTGAGAGGTTTTTAAAGAGGTGATGCAAACACTTTGGTTACGGTCTCAGAGATGCCCAAACGAAAACCTAGATTAATGCCCTGGAACAAGATACCTTAATCTCTTCATAGCTTTGTAATAGACAAAAGTGCACCACGTGGTTCAGATCTCAAAGGGAATTCTGGCATCAGAACAGATACCAAAATCAGGCTCCACTCTAAGTATCGCTAAAGTTAGGACTGTTTGGAGTTACTGATTAAATCTGGCTCATCAAGCAGGTTTTCAGCTGGCAGTCCAGATAAGATGCCAGACCTAAAGCTGAAATGGGCAGAAAATGGCTTTCTAACTTGCAAAAATATCAGATCTCATATTTTTTGTTCAAATGAAGTTAAAATGTCAAAAGCAAAGTTATTTTCATAAGTAAATGTCCAGAGGAAAAAAAAAAAAATCAGTTTGGGTCAGTTACAGCATTTTCTTCTCTTAATGTTGTAATGTTTAATTTTCATTTTGACTCAGTTTTCAGTTGTGTATAATTAACTTATATTTAACAATAAAACGTTCTTTAAGAAAGGAAATGTGGGGGGTTTTTAATGCTGAAAATGTCCCAACATTTTCTCAAATGAATAAACATAATGGGGGGAAAAAAACCTTTTCCAGTTAGAAGAAAGTCCCATTTTAGTACATTCTTGGCTTTTGTGTATCAGAAACACAATTCAGTGAAGAAATTATCATCTGCTCCATCTCAGAAACAAGCCCTGAAAGCCAATCATCGCCCCTGACGTTAAGACTAAAGTTACCCCTGACTTCATCGGGGTAGGACTAGACCTTATCACAGACTCCTTTAGTCTTACCGCATGAAGTCTGAAGGAATCCAAAATTACCACGGAAAAAACTTCTCAGATTTCCTGCGCTTGAGACCTCCTGACTTCACTCCAAACTAGACTCAGGTTTGCCAAGCATTTGACTGAGGCTCCCAAAAGTTTTTCACTTAGTACCTTTGCTTGAGCTGCTTCAAAACTTGACGTGGACTTGCTTAAAGCTCAGGTTCCCCATTGCTGTGCTCTTTTCTGAAAGATGAGATGAATTTTATAACATTATCACAATGAATGGATCTATCTCAGCAGCCATACTTCAAACTACATGGCTGTCTCACAACACGCAAAGAAAATGTCCCACGCTGATAGGTTTAATCACCGGGGTGTATTATATCACTACTAAGGGTGTATCCTCCTGTAAAGCTGTGTTTAGATCTAATATGGTTACACAACTTTTGGTCGGCTTAAAGTAGAAGAAAAATGAGTTCCTGCCTGCCTGCAGAAAACTTCTTGGATGCACCTCCAGGAATATAGAATGAAAACCACAGAGAAATTTGATAAAGAACCAAAGCATTCAAGCTTACTTAACACATACATTCACCCTGATGTCATTTACATCTTCTATCATTACTGAAGTACCATATAAATTTATTAATAAATGTTTGTATTTGAGGTTGCTTACATTTGTGGACCCTAACCTGAAACCCTCAGCATCAAGCCTGATTTTCAGGCGCACTAAGCACCCACATTCCCCATCAGTTTCTATTTTGCCAGGGTCTTCCACCAATACAGAGAGCTTTGAGAGTGAAAAAACTCCTCAGGTAGACAGGGAGCCGTTATCACTCAGCACTCCCAAGATCTGATTCAGGGTGACTATCAGCTGCCCTAGAGTTCCTCCAACAATACAAAGTACTAACTCATCAGACAGAAGAAAAAAAAGAGTAGTAGCAGCTGGGCTCAGTGAAATAACGCTGTCAAGATCCCTCTCCTAAAGTGGAGATGGCAATCAGTCCGCTCCAATATTTACTTTGTTATCTGCCCATCACAACAAACAATAATTACATTACCCTGGGTCAGTTTTTTTTCTAGGGAGGTCACGCAACCATATAAGATGTTGTCTTGACAAGACAATCTCAGCATATTCCTTTCAGATTAGAAGCATTTTCCACCGTAGCTTTACCCAAAGTTTCACCATCTGTAATTACAATACAGTCATCACACAACATACAAACCAGAGCACACAACACAGGGCCATAAATCATGAAAATGAAGACACAAAATATCAACAGTCTTCCACACGCAACTCAAGGCGTAAAGGAGCAATTGCAAATTTATTTTCCAACCCAAAAGGGGAATGGCAAACTTCTCAGAGTCCAACAGCCCTCCCCAGCCACCTCTTGTTTGTCAGAGCTTTCCCTACACCTACACAGCGTTTCTCAGGATTAAAGAGGACTAAGTAACTCCTTCTGTAAAGGTTTTCACCAGCTTGCACATGTCAGAAGGCCTCAGAAATCATATCATATGCTGTAAATGGTGATGCTCCCGGTGCCGTACTTTTGGGAGGCAAGCTTGCCCGAGATAAGTGTTGCTTGGAATACAAGCTGTTTCTCCTCTTATCGAGGAAAAATTTTGTAGCCTGAGGATTCCCCCGTAAATTAGCCAAGCCCCACTGCTACACCCACTGCTTCCCTACAGCAACACCAAGAATATAGTAACACTCATTAGAGCGCACCACCAGGGAAAAGTCTAATTGCTGGATTTACATTTTGTAGGCAACGTGTATTTATACTAATAATTCTATTTTGTGCTGCTTTACTAGTCAGAGAAGAAAAGAGCATATTGTATTAAGCTCCAGCCCCCAAGCACTGAAATAACACTAACAGATCTAGAGAGACGGGCTTTCATATAATTGACGTCTACCCACAGTATGCAGTTGATGACGAAGCATATTTCCAGCAGTTCACAAGAAGGCCATGTGATTCCCTGAGGATTTTCAACCTTTAATATTTGCCTATCTTTGGGAGCATCTACTCATCTCATCATTACAGCAGTACTAGTCACTTCACTGATTGAAGTGGAAAAATCAGCACTTTAACCTTGCCCATTTGGATCTTAAGCCTTATTGCCCTCAGTGGTCACCTCCAGGCTCCCACAGATGTTACAGAAAAAAATGTCCTGTCCACTGTTTATCGAGAAAATAACTTTAAGAAGGAATAAGAAGCTGCAAAATTAGTCATCCAACCAGAAACAGTACCAGAACCCGAGACATCCAAATATTTGTTTTAAGGAGAGAGAGATATTTTTTGTTCATTTTACAATGTCCTCCATACTTGGAGGACATAGAAAGAAAATCCGTCTTCACAGTATTCCAGTGTCTCTTGTTCCAGTTCCAGCTGAAGTGGGGAATTGTTAAGCTGTTGGCAAACCTGACTTTTTTTTCTTGTAATGAGTTCATCAAAACATTTTGCAACCTGCAAAAGTGCTCAGTTTTGATTCAAGATTTCTGCAGGCTCTTATTTTATCTGAATAAATTCACCCAGTCTTAATATCTTCTTTTCCTTTAATACTATAAAAGTGGGAGTTCTAGACCCATCAAACTGATGAAGGATAAGACAAAACTTAAAGCCAGTATGAACTTTTCTAAAGATCAAAGTTGTCAGATGCAGGGATTTGGCTTGGGACTGTCTTGACAACCGCTAATAAAAAAGTTAAAAGCAAAGAAAGAAAGAAATACTTGTCTTACTCATAATAGCTTCACATAAACTTAAATATACATAAAACATAATTAAAGGCTTCTTCTGAAAGGAGCTTGAAGCCATGGTGTTATGTCTCTCTTCATACTTTTTTTTATCTGATTGAGCAATCTCAGAAAAGCTACTTTACGCATCTTTCTAAGACGTGGTTGCTTCGCATTATCTCACGTAGCTATTTTACCAGAGCACTGCACATCCTGCTTCTGGCCTCTTTACCTGGAAACACGTTCCCACAAATTAACACTGTGCTATTAATACTTTTCTATTCAATGTTCTCCTCACCTTCATTTTACGTAGTATTGCTGAACATAAAGCATCTATTTGCATGGTTCTAATTGCAAATCAACTTGTTCCCCCTTCAAACCTACTCAGCCTCTGCGTGGGAGAACTTGTAAATTAAAATAAGTGGCAAGCTTCCCACGCACTGCAGTAGTGACACAGCGCTGGAAGACGAGCAGTCCAGTCTGTTGGAGACTGGTTGGACCTTTCACGAGCGTGCCATCAGCCTTAACTACTCTTCCAACTCACCCTGAGCTGCCCAGTCACAAGCCTTCCGAAAGCAGGCTTTTTTTCTGAAAAAAAAGAACACAGTTGCCGATTCCAGGTTGAGCCACAGATGCGCAATAGCACAACTGCCAGTGAAATAGGTCTGCACAGCAGAGGGGTTCAGGAAACAAGGCTACACGAATTGCAGGCAGTATTGGAGGAAAAAAAACACTGCTGAGCAAATGCTGTTTGCTGTCAGACGCTGCATGACCTTTTCACTAGGTACAAGATGGTAAGACTGTGGAGCACATACTGATTAGGTGTACGGCTCCAAAAATACCGTTTGGAAAAAGAAAATCCTTCATTTACACTGTAATAGAAAATAAGTTGGAACATAAGAAAGCCAAGAATAACTCATTTTCTGAAAGTCCTTCTCTTTTTTTTTTTTTATTCCTCATTTAAATACTCTTTAAAGCAGTCGCTCTAGTGTAGAGAAAAGAAAAGGAGAGCACAAAAGTTCAATCTTCTTTCCCAGCTTCTGCTGGAGCGATGACTGCTAACAGCATCTCCCCTGGTGCTGTGCTCCCATGCCACGTAGCACACACCCAGCCGTTAGAGCCAATGATGCACTGTAAAACGAGCCCAGCAGCCAAAGCAGACACCACGGATATTTTTGCTGATACTATTTGGGATGGGTTGGGGCAGGAGGGGAAGTTTTACACCCTTATTTGATTTTGGGGCAGACAATCCTACTCAGACGTAATTATTTCCTCATTTGTAAAATAGTTTGTTTCCTGGAGACTCTCCAATGTTAGTTATCTCAAGCACCCTGCATCTAATGGGGGTTACTGTTTGGTGTTTTAAAGGAGGGAAATGTCAGTAGTTCATTGTAGGCTGTTGTACCTAGCGAGAGAAGACCGGTGGCATCCTTACTTGACCTCCTGAAGCGTGCATAAGGCCAGCACGCAACCATTAGCCCACATCCACCCTTAATCCAACCCTGCCAGCCCCGCACACCAAGCCCGAGATAAGGGCCGTTTGCAGGGCAGCGACATGACCTCACTCCTAGGAAGGCAAAGACTGCTATGCTGGATTAAATCCATCCTGAGTGTATGACTCACGGTGCCCCACATCCAAGGAGGTCTCATTCCACAGTCACGGGCTCATACCATGGCCCCTGCCCAAGACATGATCCCAGACAAAGACCCATGGCCGTAATGTAACCCACTCCCGGCATGTTTTCATGACGTGAAGAGTGGAGGTCTCATGCATTAAGACAACAGTAGGTTGAGAGGTCTGTCCAAGTCCTGGGCTTGCTCTTGACGCCAGGCTTCAGGAATGGGACAGACCTGATGTTGTCAGTGGCTGACATATGTCTTGAAGAAGTGACTGCTCTTATCCAAGCATGTGCAGTTGCAAATCCTTGGCCTGTTCCCCTGGCTGGCCACTGACTGAATGAGGAAGGCAGCCTATTGCTCTCAGCGTTAGCCGATATCAGAGGGTCCCTAACTGGGCCGCACACCATTTTTCATATTTCAAAATTCGAGTGAATTATTTTTGTTAACAAGAATAAATTTTATCAGGCTAAAGGAAATAAAAAAACAACTCCTTTTCAAAAGTTTTCTGACCATCTTCTCTTATTCTGTTAAAAATAATTAAGACCAGGTGCTCATCAGTGAAAAGATTTCATTTGTGTTTGTCCATAAGGAGCTCTGAATAGCTAGTCAGTATAAATACTGCATAAAAAATAAAAGTAACAAAGGGAGGGTTTTTTTCTTCATTTGTTATTTTTGGGGAGAAAAACCAACCATCTGTGTTCCAAATGTGTTGCTTTTCAATGATCCACAAGCTGTTTCTATGGTTTTAAATTATTTGACTTTGCTCTTCTTTCGAATGGTTGCCTTTACCATATTAAAACACAGTGCCTCATCCTGCTGAGTGCTGTGTTATTTGTCTGGCTGCTTTGCTAGATAAGCATTGTAGAGGTCTGGAAATGATAACCTACACAAGAGGGCAGTTTAGTTTTCACTGCAACAGCGCAGGAAGGAAGGAAGAAAGGAGGAAAAGTTCTCTTTGCTTTCGTGAAGATTTTACCTGAAGAATAATTTTATATATTTTTGGTGACAGGGAAATCATTTTAGTTCCTATTTCCAGCCATTATGAATACAGTTTCTCACCCTTCCTGAGCTAGCTCTAAAATGCCCACAACTTAGGCACTGAAGTGCTTAAAATGGAAAAAAAATATGCATGTATAAAAAAAAAATACTCCTGTATGTATAAAAAAATCTTCCATATATATTGCTTGTACAGAGGGCATTTTATTTTGATTGAGAGCAGATTGTTCACTCCTATCCCCAATTTGGGATCGGGCAGATTGCACTGTGTGCCCATTTTCACAATATAATGATCTTTTTGTACACACAGATGAACATACAAAGACATACGCATGGCACTTTTGTGAATTTAGCCCTTTTAATTGTTTTGATGTTCAGATCTATACTTACTAGATAGCCCAGCACACATTTATTATTAAGGACATTGTGGATTCAGCAGTTATTTATTAAAGGTAGAGATGCAAATGAAAAAATATTTACATAAATATCTGCAAACACTATGCATCATTCTCTTTGTCTTCAGAAACACAGCCACATGCCAGGTCTTTTGTATATTAAATGACCAAACACACACTTAAATCAAATAGCTGTTCCATTCAGTCTATGCTTTCCACAAGTCGTTAGACATGCTATGTTGAAAGGAGTGACTTCGCGCACACTCAGCTTTTTCAAAGAAACATCTGTGATTTAATGACCAGATCTAAGCCGTACAGAAGTCTGAACTCTGGGAAACTTGCAGCCCGACTGCCATCCACCCAGGAAACTCCCGCTATAAAGGAGTCTATAAAGTTGCCATTCACACAGTCAGTCACCGGGGCCCTGGTGCATAACAAACCTAAAAAACTTTTACTGAGGTCCGTCCTAGAGAAATTCAAACTGTTCCAAGTACAGGAGTCACCGAGACCTCTCAAAACACAAAGAAACACTTCCTCTGAGACAGGCATCTCTTAATGAGAGCAAACATTCCCCTCTCTGAAGAAGGCAGCAGGAGACGGATGTGTGCAAGGACCAAGCTCTGTCTGTCTATTGTACTTCCATGGTTCCCATTACCGCAGCATTTTAGAGCCTCACGGCATGAATGCGTTTCTCCCCAAGATGCCCCGATGAGAGGCGGAAGTGCCATCATCATTTGGGACAATAAATCTCTCCACAACAGGAAACCCGGCATAAAATCATCAGAGCCATTCAGGTCAGACTAGGAAAATATAGATGACGCTTCTTCTTTTCAAAGGTCTGCTTTTAAGTTTCTCATTAACACCTCAAATTTACATTGAATATCTGTCAATGTTTAAGAACATTCAAATTTAATTCCAGAAACATAAGCACAACAGAGATCACATAGAGATTCTCAAGTATTAAAAGACATGCCAAAAATGTTTTGTTCTTCTCCCCACACCACACCCCCTTCCCACCAAAGCCCTTCCTCCCGCCCCGAGTTATTTTCTTTCTTACCCGCACAGACCAAAAGGGCTCAGATTCACTTAAGTCAGAAGCACTGAAAACATTAAGTTTTACAGAATCTTATCAAAACTATCTAAACAAGCCGAATCTGTAAAAAGGGCCAGGAAATCTCACCAAAGCAGGCATACATCCTTTCGCTCCTTGTGGTACATCAGATATTCCTGCAGTATTTTAGGTCAAGAATAGAAACGAGAGAAATTGTGCTTCATGTCCTGCAGAGTCTTACGCACGTGCCTGGCTTAACATCCTCGGGGGAGCAGGGGTATTCCAATAGACCCCTCATTTAGGTGCTCTGGCTGGCCCTCTCCGGACATACCTCTTCTCCTAGAGACTATACTGAGACCTCAGCACACAAACCTTTCTTCCCCAGTTGCAGTACCAGCCATCTCCTGCCCCTGGGTTGCTCTCTCGGTTATGCCAGCTCAGCCTCCCTCAAGGTAAGACTGCGAACTGCATCAGGAGCTGATCCAGCTGAAATATAACCTATTCTTTCATCATTTTTCCTTTTATTTTTTGCAAAGTTACCTTTCAACTGAATCGGTGCCCTGATGCATTTCACTGCACAGCCACGCAAACGCTGTGCTGGCACAATAGAGTGAAGAGGCACTGGGCAGAGACCGCTAAAACCAGCTTACACAGCACTGCTGTCTAATCTTTAGCCACAGCCATAAGCTCCTAACTCCGGTCCTCTGAACTGCAACCAAATTAGATACAGGAAGCAAAGCAACCAGTGCAATCTCCTGCATCTCAGGCAGGGGTTTTCATCATCACTCACCAAAATCAGCTGGAAGTATTTTACAGGTTTCATGGTTTGTCCGTGTTCCTTGTTCCATTTGTGCAAGTTAGAAATGTTGATAAAAAGTGTCAACAACAACAACAAAAAAAATCCTTGCAGAAAAGTTTGACTATCTCTACCTGAAATGCTGCCTAGAGCCTGAAAGATTGTCAAAGCAGACATATGTCTCAAAAACAGTTTCAATCCACTGAAGTCAGTTGCAAAACTTTCATCGGTCTATGTACAGTCATACACATATACATATTTATTTCCAAATACATACAAGCGGATATATATTTGCCTCAAGTTACAGAAATGAGAATCCCGTCATCTCTGATTTGTACTTAATAGAAATGTGACTGCAGAAGAATATGTTGCAACCTGGCACCTCGGTAGTTTCCTAAACGTACATCCCAAGAAGAATTAAGTAATTTCATGAGCAGATTTTCAAGGTTAAAATCCTTCAGAAAAAGGCATGAAACATAATTTCTTACCTTTACTTAACTTTTGCAGTTTTGTAGAAGATTTATCATCACAGTGAGCATTTGTATTGTAACAATAAACACTATTTCCATTGTCCTTGTATATGTAGTGCTGAATAGACTTGGCTCTTGGCCTATGGTTTGCACAAGGATTGTAGCAGCAAATCAATTTGCCTCAAATACTGTCATAACACTATAGACCGCTTCAAGCTCACCATAAGGCTGTGATAGTGCCTCAAAAAATACATACCACTGAGCTGCTATGCAAAAACATAACTTTTAATTCCCAGCAGTATACAACAAAACAAGAAAGCAAAAATTGTCCTTGCAAATGGGACTGATTCTGTGTTTCAGGAAGGCTCAAGTCCAGGGCAGGTGACTTTCTCCCCTGAGCGCTCTGGAAGTCTCTGTAACTGTAGACTCCCCTGGCCTTCCAGTCCCATCCATCCCTTCTCCATAGAAGGAAGCCTAAAATACTGGAATTATGCTATTTGCTGTGTACAGTCTTATGCATCTCCTGTTTTTTTCCTCAGCTAACCTGTACTGCATTTATGGCCCTTACATGCCACTGAAAAATGGTGAAAAATCGGTATTGGCTTCTGTGCTGTGTTGAAAAGGTCACTGAAGTAAAGACGATGGTTTCTAGCAGATGACATATTAAACACAAGTAATATTCTTCCTTCATAGAACTGGAGAGGAGAACAGACAAGGACAGGCTGGTCCTTTAGAGCTGTCTTTCCCTAGAAGTCCCCCACTGAAATGATAGGGAGACACTGAGTAAAACTGCTTTGGACCCCTCTGTGCAACCATAAATGACAGCATCCACTTCTTCCTCTGAGAGATCTGATGTTGCTGCCAATTTAGACATATCCAAGATCAAAAAAAAAAAAAAAAAATGGTCTCAGGAATACACTTAAAGTCATAAAACCTATTCCCACTTTCAGTTCATTGCTAATTCTTCAACAACCCCTTGGTACCAAACCAGAGTTGATCTCTTTCCCACTAAGTCATACTTTTATTGGATGAACTCTGCAGGTAGCAAATCCCTTTTATGAAATCAAAAGGACTTTAATGGTGAATGATAGTTCAAGAGCTAATAATGCCACACTGGCTCTTCTTTCTCTCTGATCAGGAAAGGAATCTCCAGAGTTCAGTGAATCCCTAAGAAGATACAGTACTAATTTTACAGCAACAGCTGTACCTAGGTTTTAAGGGCAGGCAGATGTCTTTGTCTTTCAGTAGCCTTCAGTGATGAGATGTCACTTCTGTTGCCACAACAAAAAAAATTAAAAAGAGTGGTTGGTAGAGGAAACCTAAGTGTTAATTCATTTTTACTGTCATTTGCAAAAGGAAAAGCAACTTTTTCCTCCCTTAACTGAATGGCAAAGTGCAGCCCTTGACTTCAGTGCTGATGCTCTCTGAACTGGGATTCAGCTGTCTGCAATAATAGGAGATGTAGTTTGAGGGGCAAGTTCCTGTTTAAACATAAAATTCCTCCAAGAATTAGCAGAAATGACAAGCAAAATATATCAGAAATAAAAGTCCTGTGTTTGTTTCTTTGCTGTGATCTGGGGATGCTCCTTTCATCAGATTTCTTTGTTAGTTGAAGCATTATTCATTTTTTATTGGAACAAATGTTTCAGAAATCAATTTGCTCTCCAGAAGGGACTCTCAATCACCATAAAACCAAATGCAAAGACTGTTTCCCTAAAATGCAGAGGGTTTATTTCCTCACCCTGCCAAGTTTAACAGGGAAGAATTTGGTTAGGACTACAAGCAGTTTCCGTTCTCTTTAGCTGGGCAGGAGCCACTCCCTTTCAGCAAATATCAAGGTGTGAAAGCCTTGGGTTTCACCATAACGTGCCCAAATCACACTGGACCTTCAAAAACCAGCTATGGCTCATGCTGCCTCGCTGTCCAAACCTCACCTCCTATCATTCCTCATTCCCTGTTATACCTGATATCACCAGGCAGGCATTTCTTAGGAAAGGGTAGGAGGCAAGAAAGCTTTAACACTCCCCTTGGCTCCATTCACTCACTATAGCACGACTGCCTGGGATTTCCTGACATCCGACCACCTCCACCTCCATCCAGGACCTCTTTCAGGCAGCTGCGTGTACCCAACCTTCCCCACAGAAAAAGCCCTCACCTCCTACAGCAGCCACCAGTCGCTCTCCTGGTGCAAATGTGTAACAGAAGCAAGACCAGCACGGTTTGCACTGTAACAGCCCCACAAAGTCATCCAAAAGTATTTTTGCTTTAGTCTTTCCTTCCCTCAAAAATCAGATGCCAACATGACCCCCTGAGCTTGGAGTTTGTCAAAGCAGCCTGTCTTATAGACCAGCCTGCACAGACAACTATTGAACACCAGTTTCTCAGGCTGTAGAAAAAGCAATATACACCAGAAACCTGCTAAGCCATTACAGTAAAAAAATAGAGATGTGTAAAGATGATCCAAAGAATATTTTACTGTTTAACTCATCTTGTCATAAACCTGCAGTAGGACCTGACTCATAAAATAGAAATTTCCCAGATTCCATATGCACTCGAGATAATTTAAAAAGCCCTACCACACAGGACATCCATTTCAGCACAGGAGAGCATTTTTGTTTAAAGCAGCTAAGGCAGGGAGTCAAGACGGGGCGGTGGGAACCGTGTGAAAGAATGCCAGCCCTGCAAAGAGAAGGCTCTTAGTAGGCTTTCCTGCCTAGGATTGATGGTGACATAGAGTAAATAACAGCTACTGCATGTTCAAAGCTTCTGGGTCAAGATCTCAGCCAACATAAATCATCAACGCTTTTTCTCTGACCCTCTGATTTTATGAGGGAAGCTCTTTTTATTCCATACTCTATGAACTGTGGTGATCACATCATCCCAGAGGGAGCTGGTCGGAGAACTGCGTGTTACTCAGACTATGCAGCTCCAGCAAAAATGAAATACTAGAGTTTTACTTTGAAAGATGGACGGAAAAAGATTGCAATCCAAGTAAAAGAAAAGATACAATGTATTGGAAAGACACATTTAAGGTTTTCATATCATTACCTATAGAAGGATGCATTATATATTATTATTTAGACTTTAAAAATTATGCAACTTTATATAGTGAAAAAGAAATATCATCCCTGTGAAAGGAAAGTTATCTATCTATCTATCCAAATCAGAGAGAGGCACTTTTTTCCCCCTGAATGTTCTTCTGTGGAAAATGTTTATTTTTTTTTTTTTTCAGTCTTCACTACAATTAATCACAAAATCAGGTTTCACTGTTTCAAAGCCCACTACAAAGTGAGTTCCCATCTTGCAGTTATCTGTGGTCATGACAGTTCGTCTAACTAGAAAAAGGTAATGCAAGATTTAGGAGTATAAACTCCAATTGCAAGGTCCATAAGTCAACAAGAATCATCTTATTGTTTGTACTGGATGCTCAACATAAAGTCCGCAATCTACCCTCAAGGAACTGCAGGAATCACTATCTAAATACATAAGAATAAACAATTTTCACCTTCTTTATTTTTAAAAAATAGGTTCTATGGCTTCTTCCTTCCCTTCTATTCCTCCATCTATTCCACATTCTCTTTTTTCTCTCTACTTCAACATCCTTCTTGGCTTTTTTTCTCTCTCCAGTTCTGCTTTGGTAACATCATAAATCGCACCATCCCCCCCCCAGCTTTGACTTTTCTGACCATATATTTGCTGACTATTCCTGCATCTCTCCTTCCTCATAGGATTGCTCCTCAGAGTGTAATTTCTTACTCCAAAAGGAGATGAATGTTTTCAAAAAGCCTGTTTCAACCCCAAGAGTGAAAAAGAACTAGTGCTGGGAGAGATATTTGTGAAGAACTGTCAGTGCTTCTAAACTGAGAAACTCTAAAACTATGCAGGAATAAAAAAACATAGCTTGAAGGAGTAAAAAGGGCAACTATAATGAGCTCAGGATAAGATATAGAGGACTAGGATAAATCTATTAAACCTTAATTTAGCGTGAGATGACAGAATCTGACCCTAAAGGAGGAGCTTGCATGGATTGACTAATTTTCAGTGATGACACCTCAGGATTTGACCACGATTCCCAAGATCTCAGTGAAACGTGTGTGACCACATCCCCGTCCATCCAGAATACACACTACTCCATAATTCTGGATGCCTCCAATTTGCTTCAGGTGTAGACAGAGCAGAGTGTATTCTGGATGAACAGGGATGTGGTCGCATCTTGAGGTGTCATCATTAAAGAGCAAAGGAGCCCTCATCCGTAAGAACTGTTACCTAACGATCACCATGTACGTTATCAGCTCCAGCTCGTTCCTGGGCCCCTATACAATATATCATTCGCACCCATGAAGCGAGGTGGGTCCTACTCCAAGGAGCTTGCAGCCAGCAGATAGACAGATGTATTCTGCTGTTCTGCCCTTGAGAAGTGAGGTACAGAGAGACTAAAGGTGGGATTTTCAAAGGAGTCCACACGAACCCCTCCCTTCGATAGCTGCCTTTGAAAATCAAAGACTAAATGCCTTGCTAAAAGTTACACAGGAATTATACAGCAAGGCAGGATATTAAATTCCATTTTTTGGGAATTCTTCCTCAGTATGGAAAGGCAGGCGAATCAGGTGATCAGGTCCAGTCAGCATGGGCTTATGAAAGGCAGGTCCTGCTTGACTAACCTGATCTCCTTCTGTGACAAGGCGACCCGCTTAGCAGATGAGGGAAAGGCTGTGAACGTTGTCTACCCGGACTTTAGTAAAGCCTTTGACACTGTTTCTCACAGCATCCTCCTGGAGAAACTGGCTGCTCATGGCTTGGATGGGCGTACTCTGCGCTGGGTAGGAAACTGGCTGGATGGCCGGGCCCAAAGAGTTGTGGTGAATGGAGTTAAATCCAGTTGGCGGCCGGTCACAAGTGGTGTTCCCCAGGGCTCAGTACTGGGGCCAGTTCTGTTCAATATCTTTATCAATGATCTGGACAAGGGGATCGAGGGCACCCTCAGTAAGTTTGCAGCCGACACCAAGTTGGGAGGGAGTGTTGATCTGCTTGAGGGAAGGAAGGCGCTACCTGAAAGGAGATTGTAGCCAGGTGGGTGTCAGTCTCTTCTAAGTAACAAGCCATAAGACAAGAGGAAATGGCCTCAAATTGTGCCGGGGCGGGGGGGGGGGGGGTGTAGATTGGATATTTGGAAAAATTTCTTCACTGAAAGGGTTATCGGGCACTGGAACAGGCTGCTCAGGGAAGTGGATGAGGCACCATCCCTGGAGGTATTTAAAAGATGGGTAGATGTGGTGCTTAGGGACATGGTTTAGTGGTGGACTTGGCAGTGCTAGGTTAATGGTTGGACTTGATGATCTTAAAGGTCTCTTCCAAGCTAAACCATTCTATGATTCTAAGGAGTCGAGACTCAGGTCTGCAGCAGTCTCCTCAGAAAAAACAGCCTTCCCAGCCTCTCTGTTCTACTCTTACTGGATCGTTCCTTAGAAAAGCCAAAAGCCACCATGTTTGTTCTTTTCTGGTATTGCAGCTAACCACCCAAATCACGGTTTAAATTAGTTTCACAAATTTTTACTTTACGTAGTTTTTCAAGGCTCCTGCAGACATCTGTCTTTGTTCTGTATATCAGCAATAAGTATATGCTGAACAGGGAGCTTTAAAACTGCTTTACTTCCATGCCTAGGTCTCAGGATACTTTACCGAATGCTTCTGGGATGCTCCCACTGCCCAGCCCCAAGTCCCATGAGTTTAGCCCAGTCTGCCCGGGATCTTTTCCCTCTCTATTGAAGTAACCTTGCCATCCTGCTTGCTTCACCACTTTCTTTGAAGGCCCATAACAAACATATCATAACAGTTTTATATCTTCTACTTAACCTTTGGAGCTGTTTAAGCTTCTCTGAGATGGAGACATTCTGATTTATACTCTAATGCCTTCCAGTCTAAACGAACGTAATTCTTTCTAAAATGCCCAAGCTTAAATTATGGATCACAGTGTCCAGAATGCTTTTGCAAAACCTCTCTCTGAGCTTGGCTCAAGCTCACTGAACGCTTTTTCCCGTGTTGCACTCATTAAATTGCCTTCAGTTTTGTGTTCATTTTTAAATTCTGCTTGTGATATTTAAACAGCTTCATAACTTTCATTTTCTTGACAAATTTGATCTGCAGGAAAAGAAAGCCTCTGGGCTTGCCCTGTTCTCTCAAATGCTCTGTCAAGCAAGTTTGCTTGTTCCAAGACACCAATGAAAAAAATTTCAAGGTAAATGAGTGGGGTCGCACTTGACTATTTTTTTAAGTCAAATTCTGTGTTCACGGAAGCAACAGTCTTAACGAATGGGAAAGCTAGCATCCTGACTTAGGCACACTATTAAAAACACCAGAAAAAGAAAATGGACATTCCCCAGATCAATGCCTCTCCTAGGACCTATCATGGTGTGAGAAGTACGGTCCTCATTAAGGCTATGATGGTAATACACAGTTCTTTGACTTCTGTACTACAGTTATCATTGCAGATGTTATCGAAGTCCATTGGCAGTGGACATTTTCACAAGAACTGAGACCAATAGATCAATTTAGAGAAACCACAAGAGTCACCAACCAGTGGTAATAGCTTTCAAACTCTCCACACCCTGGATTCAAAGAGAAGGTCTAGATATAAAAGGCTAAAAGTCTCATTACGCTGCAAATCTATCACCAGGCACTATCTAGTTTCCTATGATAGCTTGTACTCAAACCTGCATTTCATTGCCATTTTAAAACATCTTTTAATCCACTGCAAAAAGTCTGTGAAGTACCTGTCAAAGGAGTTGCATCATACAGATGCCTGAGATTTGAGATTAGGTAATTTCAGATAAAGCTAGTCAGAAAGGCATCTGGAACTTTTCACGGTTTAAAAAAAAGCCCTATTGAAAGGTTCATCTGTGTTTCATACTTAAAATTATTGAAGGTGTCAATTCTGTGTCAAATTGAATGAAACATAGGCATATAATCCTGCAGAGAAGGCTGTAAAAAAAGATTCTTGCTCCAGCTATAAAGTGATGAGTTAATATCTATGGCCCATTTCTGCAGCATGCTCCAGGTAAGTAGCCAACCATTCTGACCTCAATAGGCACAGCAGGCTGCGCACACGGGGCTGATTGCAGAACCAGGGCCCGCTGTATGACACCACAGCAGAAAAAAAGCAGCATCCTGTCAAGCAGAAAGCAGATTTAAAAAAAAAAAAAAAATCCTATCAAAAGAGAAGGAAATGAAAATTTACTAGACAAAATCATCACGTATTTTGTCCCCCCACATTTTATGGGTTTAGCACAAGCTTTACCTATCAAAAACTTCGATGAAGGAAGAAAAAAGAGAGAAAAGAGAAGAGTGAGACCCATCCCTGTAGAATTAATTAGTTGTGGAGAGTTTTCCTCCTATAAAAAATTCAAATAAATTGGTTCTGTTAGCCCACAGACAGACCCCGGATGTAATTAGTGTGATAATCAATATATCAGTAGGAAACAGCTACTTAAGTGCACCCAGTGCAGTTGTAGATTTAGGACAAGTGAAAGGGGCGTACTCAACAACAGCAGGGAAGAGTATAAATGCAAATGAAGCTCATAAAAAAGAATGAGCGGTTCTGGCTGTGCAAGCTGCTCAAAATTCATCTACGGGTTTTTTTTTTTTTTTTGAAACAGAGAAAAGAATGGGCTGCTGTGAACTTCCCATACTCGGCTAACAAACACCAATATGTACCACAGACCTTCATTTGTTTTCCCACTTACTTTAAAACTTGTTCAAAAGTGCTGCTAGCTTTCTTCTCTCCACTAATGCACAACAAAAAAAGTTCTAATAAAATGTGCACCTGTCACATTAACATTTTTAGTGTTAAAAATACTCCCTGTTGTGTACAGAGTACCAGCTGTGCCAGCAGCTTCAGAGCATGACTGACATGCTCAGAGGCATCAATGGCTGAAGGTAGCTTGCCTCAGATTTGGTTCTGATATTCTCTCCTTACAGTGGGCCTTCAAAAAAATGCAAACTAAACACTGACATGGTGGAAGATCTCTGAAGGAATGACGTCTCAGAGCCACGTTTTCTTTTTCTCTCCTTTGAATATTTAAATATTTCAATACTAAGGAGAGTTGGGATTTCTTCTAGAAAACTAGAAACAGGTTTCCAGAATAACCCTACATAACAGCTGTTTTACTGCTTTCCCTCAGGGGAAAGAAATACATCGGGAACATTTAATAAACGAAATGGAGGTGCAGGTTTTGTAGAGTTTGGGTCCTGGCTGGTTTTCTTCAGTGAGTGAATCGTGAGACACCATTTGGCAATGTATTTGTGAAATCACAGCAAACTTCACCCCATCATCCTCTGAATACAGGAATAGTATGAATATGATGAACTGAAAACAGAATTATGTGTTCTGTGTTATTCTTTAGGCCATGATACTCCTTTAAGGACAGAGGCATCTGACTCCTGAGACTTTCCCTGCCACCAAAAGCAATAAGACTCAGGGCACTTTCACAGAGAAAGAGGATGAGATGGTAGAAATAAATATGGCTCTGGTAGAGATTCGTGTTCATTGCTCCACTTGCAACTCATAGAATCATATAATCGTTTAGGTTGGAAGAGACCTTTAAGATCATCAGGTCCAACCATTAACCTAGCACTGCCATGTCCACCACTAAACCATGTCCCTACGCACCACATCTACATGTCTTTTAAATACCTCCAGGGATGGGGACTCAACCACTGCCCTGGGCAGCCTGTTCCAGTGCCTGATAACCCTTTCAGTGAAGAAATGTTTCCTAATATCCAATCTAAACCTCCCCTGGCACAACTTGAGGCCATTTCCTCTTGTCCTATTACCTGTTACTTGGGAGAAGAGACCGACCCCCACCTCACTACAACCTCCTTTCAGGTAGTTGTAGAGAGCAAGAAGGTCTCCCCCCCCCGAGCCTCCTTTTCTCCAGGCTAAACATCCCCAGTTCCCTCAGCCGCTCCTCACAGGACTTGTGCTCTAGACCCTTCATCAGCTTTGTTGCCCTTCTCTGGACACGCTCCAGCACCTCCATGTCTTTCTTGTAGTGAGGGGCCCAAAACTGAACACAGTACTCAAGGCGTGGCCTCACCAGGGCCGAGTACAGGGGGACAATCCCTTCCCTAGTCCTGTTGGCCACACTATTTCTGATACAAGCCAGGATGCCCTTGGCCTTCTTGGCCACCTGGGCTGTCCTGGTTTAGGCCAGGATGGAGCTAGTTTTGTTTTCAGCAGCTCCTGTGTTTTGGCTTTAGTGTGAGAAGAACAGTGATAGCACACTGATGTTGCTGGTTGCTGCTGAACCACCAAGGACATTTTGCTGTTTTCCAGGTTCTGCTAACGTGCAGATGCAAAACTTGGGAGGGGTAGAGACAGGATAGTTGATCCAAACTGGCCAAAGAGAGTATTCCATACCATAGACGTCATGCCTGATATAAGCGAGGGTCGGTCGGGGGGGGGCCACTAGATCTTTTTTGGTCTTTTGGGCTTTTGAGGTTTTTTAGACCCTTAACTTGCCTTAATCCTTAAGCTTCCCTTCGGGTTGCTTTTTGTTTCCCTATTTTTACCTTTTTGTTTTTCACTCGTTTAGCTGTTTGTTCCCTCGCCTGCTCTCTCTGGAACTTGCTGTTCTGGGATAGCTGGGGGGGATACCCCTGCTCCCTGCCTGCTGCTCGGGACGGGCTGTATCGGTCATCGGGTGGTGAGAAATTGTGTATCGTTTGTTTTATATATTCTATTATCCTTGTATACATTATCATTATTATCATTATTAATATATTTTCATATTTTTCCTTTGCTGTCCTGGTGAGCTGTTTTTATCTCAACCCGCGAGTTTTCCTTTCTCTCCAATTCTCCTCCCCACCCCAGCGGGGAGGGGGGGAGTGAGCGAGCGGCTGCGTGGTATTGGGTTACAATTTGGGGTTAAACCACGACATGGGCACACTGCTGGCTCATATTCAGCTGGCTGTCAACCAACACCCCCAGGTCCTTTTCCACCGGGCAGCTTTCCAGCCACTCCCCCCCAAGCCTGTAGCGTTGCCTGGGGTTGTCGTGACCCAAGTGCAAGACCCGGCACTTGGCCTTGTTGAACCTCATACAATTGGCCTCGGCCCGTCGATCCAGCCTGTCCAGATCCCTCTGTAGCACCTTCCTGCCCTCAAGCAGATCAACACTCCCTCCCAACTTGGCATCATCTGTAAACTTACTGGGCGTGCACTCGATCCCCTTGTCCAGGTCATTGATAAAGATGTTAAACAGAACTGGCCCCAATACTGAGCCCTGGGGAACACCACTTGTGACCGGCCGCCAACTGGATTTAACTCCATTCACCACAACTCTTTGGGCCCGGCCATCCAGCCAGTTTCCTACCCAGCACAGAGTACACCCGTCCAAGCCATGAGCAGCCAGTTTCTCCAGGAGGATGCTGTGGGAAACAGTGTCAAAGGCTTTACTAAAGTCCGGGTAGACACGGTCCACAGCCTTTCCCTCATCCACTAAGTGGGTCACCTTGTCATAGAAAAAAAAAGGGAAAGATATGACTGAGGCAGGGAATAACTGATTGGGATCAGATTATCCATTGCTCTGTGGGGAAGCACAAGGCACCACATTTTACTTAACTCGCTGGCATTAAATAGTTTCTACAGACTTTGTCCTTAGTCAGATGTAGAGGAATCTTGCACAAAATACCCATCTCAGTGCTCTGATCAACCACACTCGTCAGACCTTGAGTGAGGGATGCGCTTCACGCAAACCTGCAGATAGCAATAAAAGCAGGGAAAGACCTCAATTGTTTGATCTCATCCTCTAAAAGTCCAGTAGCTTCTTGGCTTTCAATATCCCACAATTCTTCATCTAAAAATGAAGTTCTGTATTTCCTCTATGTGGAATTATTTTCAACTCCGTGTTTCTCTTGGATGATGGATTTAATACCACTTCAGTTTCAATCCCACCTCAGTAGGAATTTCAACATTCATCTTTCACAGCAGTCACTATCACTAAGACATGGTTTGAAGTGAACAATTTGTTGTCAGAACCCACACTGAGATTTACAGGAACACCTCCACAGCTTCACAAGTCAGGGTCTGCCTTAACAAAACCTTTAAGCATGTGCTTAATTCTTTGTCTGTGGGCAAACTCTACAAATAAAATCAAACTAATACAACTAAGCTACCAGATTCATCTGTACATTCTGGCATAATGAAATGAGTACCAGAGGCTAGCTCAAGCAATCTGCAACCAAAGAGCTGGTACCAGGCTGCAAGATTCACAAGGCACTTATCAACCCCAAAGTGCCTCAGACACCCTCTCTTCTATCAATGCGTTATTCATAGCAACACAGAAATGAAAGTCAGAGATGCAAAGCAGAGCTGCCGTTGTTCAGGGCATTCTACCTGCGAATTTCCATATTTTCTAAAGTTTAAGAAAGGTCTACCCTAAGAATCTAGGATTTTTAGTACACAGGGTTTTTTAAGAGAATGCATATCTTCTTTCAAATATTCTTTACCCCACAGTTACTGATAAAGCTTTATCGCCTCATGCAAAGCTGAATTATGTTGTTGCCTGGAAATACATACATCCACTAGAGAGAAACAGACGGTGTGTATTCATATATTTCAAAACAGAGCATTTAACCTCTGAAAAGAGATATCAAAGCGGCACCGAAGCGTGGACCTGCATTCAACACTCTCACATTTGGTTCACAAATACCCAATTAGGTTTCTCTCTGAACCACAGTACCTCAAATTTATAATTAATCATCTGTCAAAGTTACAAGGGCCACAGAGCACCGTGTTATTTTGAACAATGATAAAAAAAAAAAGATGTTGAGGTCTTACGAGAGAATTTCTTAGCTCTGAGCCGCAATATCAGGCTCTTCTTCAGCGAAGAGTTAATAAGGACCAGTACAGTATCTCCATAGCTAACTCAGCAGCGTGTTTTAGCTTAAAATAAAGACAGAAGGGACACACAATATTTACTGTAAACTCAAAATGGATTTCTGTAAATGACAACTAATTTTGTAAAACGTAGCTGGTTAGGAATCAACCCACATTTCTTATCCAATTCCAATATTAAGATTGATTCTTTAAAAGCTCAAATATCTTTTGAAAAATACTTTTTTCCCTTTGTTAACTGCAAGTGGTTAATGACCTCTCTTTGTCTGGGAATGTGAGAGTCTGTTGTAAATTTTAACAATGTTAATTAACACCTCCATATAAAGGAACAAATGTTTATAACTGCTAGGATGCAGAAACCCTACCAAACTAAACCTCTTTTGTCCTAATTGGGGATATAATTGGAATGAATCCCATAGGAATTTTGCTGTTCCTTCTACATAAAACCCTATTACTGGTTGATCCCAGAACAAAGATACATTCCTAGAGATTCCCATAACCCTAATCCATACAGTTCTGTCCCTAGCGGGTACACAGGTGCTCATAAAAAGTGAAGGTCCCCATCTTTTTAAAGAAGCTTTAATTGATAAGACCCAGACAGACTGCAGACAAACACAGCAATATAGTAGGAAAATGACCTCTTTCCCACTTTTCCAGTGGGAAAAAGATAGAGGTTATTTGGCTCAAAGAGTAGCTGTAAGGTTAATTTCAGAAAATGGGGTTTGTCTGAAGGCTGAAATGATACTCTCTCAGCATCAGCAGCCACATACTGCTATAATTTGGAACCATATTCTACTCGCTATGTATTCTCTTAAACAGATCCACTGTACACGAGGATGGTTGCCAGGATTTATTCCCTGATGTTATCTGCCTGTACTATTTCCAGTAATTCTAGAAATGCAGCCGCCTTCTTCCTCGCAGCATTGGGCAAGTCTAACACAGAGCTCGGTCTTACGCTGCGCTTACATGGGAGCAATCCCCTTGAAAGAAACAGAGGCACAGCAGAGGGAAAAGCCTGCAATGGGAAAGAGAATAGAATCCAGCCCTCAGAACCAAAACCTTATTTGGCATAAAAATTCAGAGAACCACCAAAACCAAATTCACTTTTTAGCAAAGCAAAACATCTCAGAATTAGTCCAAAAGCCTCCCTGTAAAGAGGCACGCACTTTTAATGCTTCTTGTGCACAAAGTAAGCACATCTTAGCGCAGCCTAGTATTTTCTACTGTAGCCACATTTAGTAGGACACTGGAAGAGACAATCATCGAACTAGTTACCACCTGCAGCTCTTGCATTCAATTATACTTTCTATGCCCAGAGACAAAACGCATCCCAACTTTGAGCCAGTTTATGCTGGCTGGGACTGTGCCTCACCAGAAGTCTCAAATCCAGCTGCAGCCCAGTTTAAGATGGTGTTGCAGCCTCATTTTGGGGCCAGAAGTGCAAATCTGAAGGGATGAGGTCTACCAAGCTGTTGGGGCAGCAGCACAGCTACACTGTGGTTCAGATTGGGTTTTTTTAATTGGATTGGGAATATTCAGTCTTTAGAACACACTGACAGTGGCAACAATTACCAGAAATAGGATGTAAGCGTACCCCATTAATAGTCACAAAACTCCCCTGACCACACACATAGGCAGATGGGAGCAGACAGACAAAAGGTGTCTTAATTAGTTTATTGTTTTACAACTTTCTCAAGCTATGAAACACAATTTGTTTTACAATGCATCATTAAAAATGCACCCTCCAAGGATTTCAAATTGTTTGAATAATATAATTATCAGTGTTAACACTTCCTTTTATTGTTTTGACAGTCTCGATTCTGCTGCCATCTCATCTGAGCATCCTCCAGCCAATAAAGGAATGAACATTTCTCACCCGCTCACCTTCCCCAAATTAGGTGCATAATTTATAGAGACACGACTTAAAGTTTCAGGCAATTTTAAAATACTGAAATTATACAAAGGGATTTTTAAAAATCTTAAATCATAAGGATAAAAAAGGAAAAACGGCAAAAAGAATGGTTCGGGCAAGGCTGTTTCCATTCAGGCCTCTTACACAGTTTAAATCATACAGGTTCATATTACAAACCCCATTTTTGACACGGAGCATTTTCTACAGAAATAAGGCAAAGCAGGACAATCTTACATTTCTCAGGCAGTTTGCTATCAACTGTAGAAGAGCTGTATGAAAGAGTGCCCCTGTGAATGAGCTCGCTTGGATACCTAGTGCCAAATCCTGGACTGGTATAGCGCAGATGCTCCATTAGCACCTTTCTGCTGACGTCGGTGAAATCACACAAGCGAACGCCCATGGAGCAGTAACATTTTCTCATCAGTTTAGACTCTCCCCTCCTTGGGCCACTCTTTACCTACTTTTAGGTTAAGTCATGTGAGGAGATGAAACAGAAACCGGCATTTGCAAATGCAATGTTCCCCTCTGTTTTCCTACTGTGTATTTGGTTACTGCATACTAAGCATCAACAACGCGTGCACCAGTGAGAGAGAAATGGAACGTTTGCTCAGTGTCACAGGCCTCTCTCCTAACTGCACAACCATCCTTCCCCCATGATCAGTCATGTCAGGGCCATACATGTTTCCCTTAGTCACAAGGCTACGCCTGAGATCATTCATAGCAAGTGCCCTCACAGCATTTTTTTTTCCTATCTGTATACTTTGCTGTACAAGTCCAATCTAGGATGGGCTGCTCAGACCAATGAACCTTCAAAGCAGCGGGAAAGCACAAGTTGCACAGTATACAAGAGAAATGGGAGGTTCAGACAAATCTTCCACAGTTATACACAAAGAGCTTAAGCTGCCTTTCAGCTCATCATTTTTCAGACTCGGATAACAGCACAAAATCCATGCAGTATCCCTGCAGGGGGATGGGGTGTGAGGTTTCTGAGCTCACCAGCCACATAAAAAATACAACGCATCAGCCAGGAAATGAGAACTAGTGGATTTACACTCAAAGGAAAGGAGTTTGGGAAGAATTAGGCCCAAAGTTTGTGGCACAGCTATGTACAGACCCAGCCTCCTAACTCCCAGCCTTGTGCGTGACCCATGAGCATGGCCCTCCTCCCCATTGCACTCCACTGCCAGTCCTTCACACAGTGGGCTCTGAAACAGTTAAATCAAACAGAGATTAGTAACCTGGCACTAAATTATACTTGGAGGACTTATTGAATGGAGGATATTATCAATATCACATCTGTCACAGATGAAAAACTACATATATGGATGAGTACTGTCTAATCCATTCATTGTTTTATAGACCTAGAATTCCCCAGAGAAAAGCACAAAATCCGCATGACATCCCCAAGTGTGGAATTTTACATTCAGATGTCCGAGCTGGCTAGATGTGTACAATCACAGCTAGGCAGCCAGCTCCCGGGGGACCACACTTCCGAGGAGGCTCCTCTGCCTTGTTTATTCCAGCAAGGATGTGGAGCATCTTGCACTCGTAAAAAGGGTCACAGCAACACTTGTCTGCGGTGGCACTTCTATACATTACTGACACGCAGAATAGAAAGCTTCCACCTTGAGGGAAATCAAGTCCTTTCAGGATATCTGAACAACAAACATATTAGACCCTTGGATCCAGCCATGGCTTTCAGAGCTGACGAAGCTACGCACAAGCTGCTCCCCTTTTCAAGGATAAATACATGCAGAACTGAGCCCTGAAGTGTTTACATACATGGGGGGGCTCTTGGCACATTAGGTGGCCAGCGTTTCCCCCAGGAGCACGCTCTGCTGAAAGGCTCCAGCTGGCAACGTGCTAACATTGGCGCTATAATTTGCTGGGTCTGGGGTTCGCTTCCTCGCTTTGAGCCACGCAAAACCACTTCCATCCCCTCTCTGCATTTCTCCAAAGGAAAACAAAGATTCGTAAATAAATAAACAAATGGAGATTTGGCCCTAGGCAGTGTCTTGCACTTTGGGGCAGAAAAGAAATACAAGAGCCATGTTATATCTTCTCCTACTTTAGCTGGTGTATAGTTTATTAAGCTGCTGTTTGGCCTTGTGTAAACAAGCCTCTCTTTCACATACAGAAAGCTATATAGTCACGGTGATATTACCCAAAGTCCCTGTCTTAACTATCACAGAGATATACCATGCAAGCTTCCAGGGGCAAGGACTTACTGAGTGTTGGAAAATGAAAAACGTTTCCCAGGACATACCAAAATAACACGAGCGCCGTGTGTTTCTTGATCCTTTCTAACAAGTTCATTCAGTCCAGGTCCCCCACTACTTTGTTATACCACAAGGACCCGTCCATCTCCAGCCAAGAGCTAAGCAAGCTCTGATAGGAACTCCCGAGATCCTGAAATGACCCCATCAAGCAACTGCCTCAGCTCCCAAAAGCCGCTTAGATGTAGTTCACTGACACCAGTGAGGGAGAAAAGTACAAGGAACTGAAAGCTGCTGCCACTACAAAACACTAAAACAACTTTTCTGAAGACAGATTCTTTTTTAGCTGAAATATTTCAGTTTAATAAAAGTTATTCAGAAGTTTGAGGATGATTGTGCTTGGGTTTGGGGTTTTTTTGGTTGGTTGGTTGTTTTTTAAACTTTCTGACAGTAAATTGAAATTCTCCTTAGAAAAAGTTAAAGTTATACTTCATTATCACCGTTGGTTTTGATGGAAAAATACATCCACTTTCTCCAACAAGCTCTAATTTTTCCCATACAACCAGTTTCTTCAGGATGCACACTGCTTTTTGTTTTCCCCTTATTAAATTTCTATGGCCCAAAACTACCTTGGTGTGAGGCACAGACCATTCTCAAAATAAGCAGATCCATTCAGAAATACTAGCCCAGTATTAATGTTTACCATCATTTATTTGGTCCTCCCGGATACTGCCAGCTAGCTTACTTTTCACAAAGGGCATGGACTTACTCCAATTCATGTTACTGCTACTGTGGTCATTTTTATTATTCAACATATAATTTCTGTCTCATTCCTGCTGACGACAGCCTTGATTCCTGGAGACATTTAAGACTGCAGAAAAAGGAAGGAAATTTATCTTTAAAAAGACCTTCAGTCCTACCCTCTTTAACTTCCTACAGTTCAGATGTGTGTGTTCTATTCACACACACGAACAGAATTCCTAAATGCAAATACATTGATAATACGATACAATCTGGCATTTTTTTAATGCTGCAAAGAGAGGACACTTCTGTGAAAAATAACTCACAGCACATAACTGATGAAGGGGGGTTTTGTACTTTTTTAGATAAAAAGACCTTTGAAAACCATTTAAGCCCTTAAATGTGCACATTGCTAAATCTAGCTAATCTACTCTAAAATGCAAGTGTGAAATAACTGGTGTATGAAGGTCTGTTTTGTTCTAACAATTTATCATCTCTTAATATTTATAACAGTCCAACAAATGAAGTTTCTTTTAAATTAATTTGTTTCTAATTATCAGAAGGAAAAACTTGCTGTGTAACTGTAATAATAGCAGCCTATGTGCAAATTTCGAGGCATTGCAGAGGATAATGTCAAGGGGCTTGCTATTATTTTTTTAAAAGCAGCAATAGTTAGGCACCATTCAATTCAAAGGTAAGTTTTACATATTTATCTTTAGCTTACAGGCATGTCTCAGATAGGATTAGGAAACCATTCTATGAAATATAAATGGAGAAAATTTAACAGAATACAAAAATACGAGTTTGAGATAAAATTTTAGTTAATGAATTCTGGATGGGTTCTTTTTTGCATCTATTGCAAAGGCAAGAAAGAAAGATTTCACAGGACAAAAGTTAATGTGCTCAAAGATTTCTCAATATGCTTTTTCAATTCTCTCATCAGAATAACTTGTGGCTATCCAAAAAATACCGGGATGAAAAGGACAGGGGGAATGGATTAACAAAGAAAAGACCACCAAAGCTGGTTACCTCAGCCTCCGTTATATTACCACACCATTATTACTTTATTGATTCCCCAGTAAAATTCACTTAACTAGTTTTCTGTTTTTTATAGCTAAATAAATTGCCTAATCTATTTCGGAGGAAAAACCTTATGCTGATGAGTTTATGTTAAAGATGTCATAACCCCTTGGGTGTTGCTCACTAACTGCTCGTTCCTGACTTCTCTCCCTTGAGACCACAGTACAGACATCAAAGGCACAGCTGGATAAACTGTATAGATTGGATCCTGAGCAAGAATTATCATAAACACTATGAAGCCACAAAGAATGTGGAAGGAATGATCATTTAGATCCAGAGAGTTATTAAAATTCTTTCAGTCCATCTGCTTATTGAGGTATGCGACATTAACCATCAACCGCATTATCACTTGGAGTTCAAAAACTGCTTGGGAGAGAGCGATTTTGCAACAGCCATTCCACAGCAAGAAGAGGACGAACTCGGAGTGGACTTAGTTCTCACGAAACTTTGCAGTCCTAAGTGGGATTCCATGACCTGTACAATCACAGCATAATCACGGTGACTGAATAAATCTGGTCTTTCAAAGATCTGGCAGATGATGGAAAACTGACCGTTTATTATTCACCCCACCACATTTACCACTGATGGACTACTTATTACTCACAGATTTCATCAGAGTCCCTAGGGAATTTCCCAAACCTAGGACAAAAGAGGAAAAACATTTTTTACTAATATTCTTGCAATATAAGAGAGATGCACTTTTCCTGCTTTCCAGTCAGCTCTAACAAGCAATTCTCTTGAAACAGAAGCAAGAACAAGCTGTATTAATGAGAATGTTCTCAATGACTCTTACAAGAGTTAATAGCATGTATAATAAAACAACTTTTCAGTGAGTATCTCTGTTTATCAGTAATGACAATAAGTTTTTAGGAAAATTACTTTTAAAGTTCCAAATATGTCTAGCACAAAGTTTTCTTCTTCTATTGAAAAATGCTAATGGAAAGATAAAAAAATCTGCTATTTTCTATCACTATTAATGTTACTACCTTGCAGCCTGCAGCAAGTTAAATGTTAATTTTTCAAAGCTGTTTAATAAAATAGCAAAAATCCTTTCAGTTCTATGTATAAGAACACTGATTAGCCTTGACTAGACTAAAACCAGCTTTTCTTATTCCTGAGTGGTCCCCCTATTTTATTCATTCTAATTATGTAAGCAATATGAGCTGATTTAAGTCTTTTCCAGTGTACAGAAACTATAAAATACTAGTTTTCTTGGATACTAATGTATATTAATGACCAGCCCCTTCTCTCTGCACTCACATTGTGCTCCACACAAAATGAGGCACTGTTAATAAAGTGATTTTCAACCTCTCCTCTGTGGGCCTTTGGGAACTAGCCTGTGGGCTATTTCTAAGAAGTCTTGTGAAAGGTGCCCAGAGAAAGCGAGTTGAAGCTTGTGCTAGAGTAACCCGTGTACAGGAAAATAGTAAACCTTCCCTGGAAGAAAGTTGGGTACCCACAAATCAAAATCAGTTGGAAAAAAAATATTTGCTTAAAAGTATTACTCAACAAAAGGCAGCATAGCAAAATCTAGCACTATGTGGAGATTTTTAGATTATCTGCTAGGTCATACATGAAGAAGAGAATAAATGATGAAGACCTGATTACGTCAACTCAGAAAACAACCCAAAGTAATAGATTATTGGGGAAAAAGAGCATTTTCACCTTTTTTAGTATAAAGATGCACAGTCAGGCTGGAATAGTTCCCCTATATCCTCGTACTTAACCACAAAATAGAAAGGGAAGCAGAAATACTGTGATGTTACCAACAGAAAGAATTTTGATCTTTGCATTTATAAACAATAGGTACAAAACACCATAATTGGGTTTAAAGTCTCGGCAAAGGAAACCTCTGCTGTCAAAACAGAACAACTACTATACCACACAGAAAAGAAGGACTTACAAAGCTGTATGCTACTGTTTAGGAAGGAACTTTAAAAATAAATCTCCAGTTCTCTGCTAACTAGAAAAAGACCCATGGGAATGCCACGAGTGCCCACCTGTCTGCTCCTCTCCAAGTAAGGAGGCTGATATGCACTGCCAGCTGACTGCCTATGGAAATGACTTTGCTTCTAAGCTCCAAAAGGTCCACAAATACGCTTGGGAACATGCTGAGACAAAATATACAAATGTTCCAAACAGATTAAGCATTAATTAATCTTAAGATGGGGACACCCATCTCTCTTAGATAAAGACACCACCCTATTTTGTTGGTCTTAGCCACTAACTCCCAATGCTACTTATCTCACCCACGTAGGAAGGAACTGTGAGGAAAGGGTGTATCGCTGGATTGCTCAACAGGATTACCACCTCTCCCATTTCCCCTTCAGTTAATGCCTGCTCTTTTCCCTTCAAATACTTGGAAAGAGGAATGTCTTGTTTTCAGACCATTGCAGTGTCCAAAGAGCATTCCTGGAACCTGAAGAAGCGTGGTCCCACGGTCCTCGAGAGACCTCATAAGGCAACTGAGTTCCTCACTACTCTCTTCCTCTTAACAAGAGGGGGAAAGAGAGATCGATCTATGCATTTTATTTATTTATGGTACTTGGTAGAAAAAAAATAGACTTTTCTAGAAAAACAAGGATCTTTTCTAACATCTAAAAGGGTTTGTGAATTTAAGCCAAATTCAGATCTTGGTTTGGGATTCTCTCAAATAACATTTTCAGGTGACTCTACCACCTGCCAAAAGAAATGCTCTGTGATTTGGCTCATTTTCCAAGTCAGAGCTGGTAGCCATCAGCCAAAATAGATCTGTAGATTAGAAAACTCTTTGTTGAAGGAGCCTGACAAGCATTTTAATATTCTTCTTGACATACAGTGGTGGAAAAGCAGTAAGACTTTTTACTAGTGCAGAGATTACTGGGTAACATTTTCAGAAGAGCCTGATTCTTATGAGCTTCCTATTTGATTTAAGCACTAAAATTCCAGTTTCATTTTTGACTAAGGCTTCTAAATAGCTTAGGGCTTTTAAATTCCCTTTCCACTACTGATGCTATAATTGACTGATTTTCCTCAATGCTGTTAGTATGGCTGTACACTGTCATACTTGTATTGGTTTTGGGAATTTGGGCCAACCATTCCAGGAAGCGGAGCCAACAGTTACACTTCCTAAATCCGTACGTGACTACCTGAATAAGTGCTTTGCTTTCCAAAAGCCAGAAGCACCAGAACAACTACCATTCATTTCCAAGGCAGCTGCTGGATGCTTGGTGCTTTGGCATATCACTCCAACTACTCCAAAGCTGTAAACAAAACCTGCAAAACTTGGCCTTTAGGTGATTATCTATAGCACCAAGCTCAAGCAGTAAGCGCATTAAATCCACTCTCTTCCCTTCCTCCAAGACTGAGTTGAAGAGAGGGAAAAGGGGGAAAAAAAAAAAAAAAAAAAAAAGATAGTATAAGATAATTGAAATACATAAATGATAAAAAAGCCATTTGTGATAAAGAACCTTGTCTGTAAAAGATGTTGATGCTGTAGGGAGCAGCAGTGGGCTGGTCTGCCTGGGGACATCTGTTTGTATTTGCATGGGTCAGGATGCCAGAGGCTTCCACGCTGTAATAAGAAGGGAGTTAGTATCACACAAGCATGCAAGCTGCCTGCCACGTGCCAATGCAGCAGAAACCCCCCTTTGCTTCTGTCCCCCCTCCCCACCCCCAATGCTTGTTTCCCATCTGACGTCCTCTTTTCCCCAGCCTGCAGCCACGGCAGTTTTGTTTTCTCCAGTGAGAGTCTCCATTCATCTCAAGCCATCTTTGCTGAACAATAGATCCCAAGCTACCGGAGGCAGAGCAGAAAAGCTGGAGTAGCCAGGAAAGTAGCTCTTGAAATTGGGGGCAGATGAAGCACAGAATTTGCT
This sequence comes from Phoenicopterus ruber ruber, assembly GCA_009819775.1. Classification (NCBI taxonomy): domain Eukaryota; kingdom Metazoa; phylum Chordata; class Aves; order Phoenicopteriformes; family Phoenicopteridae; genus Phoenicopterus; species Phoenicopterus ruber. The sequence goes on from CM020219.1 coordinate 11,565,707, forward strand.
GCAAAGCTAATAAGAGGAGAGAAAACATAGATACGCTGACCCACTTCTACCACATTACCTAGAGGGTATTGCTGAAAACAGCTAGGTAACACACTGGTGGAAACTGCAGTTAACCAAGTGTATTTTGTTGGTTATTTATTCTCTGTAATTTGTTTTAACAGATCAAATCCATCAACTTAAAACTATCTAGGCACTCTACACAATGATGTATTTGTTAGACCTCCCTCCTTCCACCCCACAGTTTCATCTCATCTTTAAACTGGCCTTTGATCCCACAGGAAAAACAGCCAAGAAGAGGCAAAGCCACCTTGATTTCAGCAGGGCTCCCAAAGAGGCAGAGTTCAACCAAAAACCTCCCTGAGGCAATCTGTTGTTTTTCTTGCTGTTCTGTAGCATTTGTCTGACAGGAGGACCAGGAGCCCGCCTGTGCTCTGAAGCCAGGTGATTTACACCCCAAGCTGCGGGACAAAGCAGATGCACCCGAACCCAAGGCCGGCAGCCTTCTAGCCAGAGCTCGGGGATGCTTCTCAGTTTCAACTCCATTAACACGTTGGGAGCTCCAAGCCATGGCAGCTAGACTGCTCTGGGGATCCCAGCTAGCCTATCTAAAGCTCAGCTGATACCGAAACAGAAACTAGCCATATATATTTATATCAAGCCTAGCACCATAAGGGGCCGTCTCCAAAACCAAGCTTTTGCACCCTGATGTAATAATAGAACCATATTTGTACGGTTCCCTCTGTATTGAAGATTCCTATTGTATTTCAAGACGCTGTTTTGATCGCCACACATTACGTTGGACCGTCAGACGGTCTCTCAGATTACCCTTAGTAACCAAGTGTCTTTGCTTCAAACCTGCTATGCACTGGGTCCCTGACCCAGCATGAACAGCTCCATTACTTCCAGTGGGAATATCTATACGCAGAGGCATTTTTCTGAGTTGGAGCGTAAACCGCCAGCCTATGAAGCTGCTTAATGCGTGCTACTTCTAGTTATCAACAGCATCATTAATTTCTCTTTCTCAAAGCAGCTTTCTGACAGCAGAGATACTTCTGTTCTTTTAAAGACCTCGATTTCCACTTTTACCAAAAGTAATTGGAAAGAAATTGTCACACTCTATACGATGTTTACAGTTTATGTGCTACATTTCAATCAAGCTTCGTATTTGGTTTTGGCATTCAGACGCCGTATATACCCCTGCAGGTATATGTCAACCTATTTTCCTTCAGTCTGTATCACGCGTTCAAATGATCTTTAGATTATTGATGATGCTTCTTTAGATCAATGGAGTACTCAAAATAATCAATCTTCTTATTTTTCTGGCAAGCCAGGTGTTATTCTGGATCTTCATACTTTTAATGTTTGCCTCCAGGTGTTGCATCTATCAGATTTTTTTACAACTCAAATCTAGCTTTTTTTTTTGAGGGGAAATATAATAACTAAACCTAGTCACTGTTGCCTGAAGAACATCAGTAACAATGTTAGGTCTACAAGAATGTTTCCGTGAAAGTCACAAATTTTGGAGGCCCTGGCTCTCTCAAAATTGAAAAGGCTAAATGATGCTGATTTAGTTCTTTTCTGCGAGAGTTACAGTTTCCCACATGTACTTACTTTGGGCTTTTTGGTAATAACATTTGTCTCTTTCCCAAAATAATAATTTTGTATAACATAAATTTTGAAGATACCTCTGACTGAGGTTTCTGGCTGTAATATATTTTTATCAGCTTACTGTTTCTTATCAGCTCTAGAATCTATTGAGGTTGTGACCCATTATATTCTTTCTATGATTCGTATGCATATTTTTATGATGACCTCATGGGATTACAGCAATTTATTATTTATGAAACTCCCAGCCACTTCCCTCTAGCAACTGCAGATTCTGCAATCTCAAGCACCAGAAAGCTTACTGGAGGTAGAGCCTCCCAGCTCTTACGCTTACAACACTTTTTTTTGGCTTATAGTGAAGAAAATTAACTTATCCTTAAGGCTTTATGTAGGCTTGCTACTTCACACCAAAGAGAGCTCCTTAATTTATACCTCCTGAGGTGAGCTACAATCATTCAAATGCTAAGGACAGTTGACTGCCTCTCTGATACCAGCTGTATAATTTTGTTTTAAAATTAGGATTCCTTCTTCGTTTACCTCTTATTTATCTCTGTTGAAGGGCAGACAACAAGTCACTTGTGCTCAAACTATGAACTGTATTGGTATCATTTGGTGATGTAAATCCAGTACACAGATATCAGACTTCGCTCCCCTCCCCAAATCCCATCTTCTGAGTGAGGAAACAAGTTTTCCACACTTAGGTGATGGCCAAAAAACAATCACATAGGAACCTTACAAGGCTTGTATTTAAAAATCCAGCTTCTGAACTCTGGAAATTAATCATAAATATTAATCAAAGTCTCTATCAGAAATAACATTTTTCTTAAATGATAAGAGCCTGTTAAAATATCAGTGCTTTAAAACCAACCACCAACTGCCTTTATATTTCAAGCACAAGTGATATAAGGTTCTGCATTACTAGCACCTATACATAAACTCTTATTTTTTGTTGTATTTCAATACCACCTAGAACACAAGGTGAGGGACAATTCCGATCGTCATGGTCACTATGCACACATAACTCCCTATCAGTCAAGCAGGACATATGCATGGACTTGCTGGGCATCATCTAGAGCCGTCTGGGTATGACGGTGGCCTGATAGCCATATGTGAAGCTAGATGACTCCATGTGCATACAGACTGTAAACCACTGTCAGAATACTTTGGGACCAGACGCAAATGTTCTCCAGCTGGATCCAGCCCCTGGAGCACCAGCTGGACATCCCTGGCCTGAATAAGGTTGCCCATTTGTAACCAGAATGGACTCTCTCTATGCCTACCAAAAAATGCCTCCTAGTAAGAGTTTCCACATCTGTCCTTGATACTCTTTACCGAAGTTGAGCCTGTTGTCTAAAATGCACAACCAGACCAGCCCACGGCATTCTTTTAATTCACAGTTCCTCAGTATACTATATTGTTGGAACTAGAGAGTTTTCAGGGTTCAGACCATCTTTGGATGACAATCCCTCCTTTGCCTTGCATTTACACACATGGCAAAACGGAGATCCATTCCCAAGTGTGAAGCTATGCACTGCACCATTATCAATTACAGTAATCAAGAACATCCCGGGACTACCAAAAGCAGACACACCAAGCTGTGGGGCGATCACCGCCAGTGCTCATCTCTCTCTGCGAGATGCCTCATTTCCAAGCCGCCTGCCCCTCGTGCCAGCTCAAGCAAGAGGCACCATCTCCGCGTAGGTGGATTTGCAGCCCTCGGTATGCTTGAGCAACCCTTTGAGCACTGCAGAGCCCTCAGTGGCTTGCAAAATCACAGGCAGGTGATGGGCAAACGCCACCCCGGAGCTGACACCTGTGCAGTGGAGGCTTGCAAAACGCCTGACACCTTGGGGGGCTGTGACTTGTTTTCCTTTCAACTCCTCAATCAACCTGACAGGAGCTCGCTTTGAGTTTTCAGTTTTGGCAGTGCCAATAAATTCCCCTCGCACTGTGAGATTTCAGGCTCTGCTCCTGCTCATTCTCGACCGCTGCCTTTGTGGCAGTGCTCCACACCGGGGCGATTACTGAGGCTGTGTGGGACACATTAAATTCCTCGTCAAGGAGTGTGCAGTATTATCGCTGCTGCAGCCGCTGCCTCTGCATCTTCTCTGTAACCGAAGATGCTCTGGGGCCTCGAGCTTATTTCATTCCTACCTTTTAATTAGTTCAGACATTTTCCAGGGGTGATTTTCATGTTGTTTTAGGGACGTCTTTCTAGCCAGTTCATTTTGCCTTCTGTTAGAGAAGGAGCAGACCCAAGAAAAGTGTCAGAAATGTGACAGTATTTGCAGACCTCTCTTTACCAGTACTTCTCCTCCTCCTCCCAGTATTTTCAGCAGATATTAATGAGCCAGAGTATGAATTCACCTGAGTGAATGGTATTATACAGTAGACATGCAATGTATGTTTTTAGCCTACAATGAAACCCGTTTTATCAGTTGAGGCCAATGAGACTTGAATTCTAGGGTGTCAGGGAAATACATCTTCTCCTGAATTAAAGGGATTGATCCACTCTCTTCCAAGCAGGGAAGAGGAGGAAAGCTGCCTTTGCGAACTGATGAAATCTGAGTTTTCTGAAGCTTGTATTTATTGTTGCACCTCGTCTGGGTTACCTCTACCTTAAGTCTCAGTCATGATTATTTTGCATTATTATACCGGTCAGCAGTGACATGCTTCATGCTGTGGCCGCAGGGTATTTGTTTAAAATAGTAATAGTGTGCTTCCTTGTATTTTCACTTCCTTAATTTCTTCTCTTTTCTTCCCTGAGAATAACCAGATTTAGCTGTCACCGCCAGTTCCTACCAGCAACTCAGGTGCTCTCATCAGCTCTGCCTGTCTGCCCAGGAACCCACAAATTGCCACGGGCAGCCTCCAACAGCCACCTCAGACCGTGCTTTTCTCTACAGCCGATGTGCACTGCCCTCGGGATTTGTTTTCTTCTGAATTCACTTCAGCAAAGAGAAATATCTTTCGCTGTCATAATGAGACATGCTGGTCCATCAGCATTTCTGGGTTAAAATGGGAAGAAAAAAAAGAATAAAGAACAGTGACATTTAAAACACTGGTAGGAAAAGCAAATATCAGTCTCATCATTTGCTTAACTGTTATTTGCTTGATGGGATGGATCTATTGCTTTCCCTACCAGATGGAAAGTGTAATTTGATCATTTCTCCTTCTTCTTTTTTTTCTGACCCTTCATTGAGCTTTTCCTCACATTCATTTCCTAATGCTCCTGATCTAAAGTCATTGTCTCAGAGCAGGCTGTCTGCCTACCTATTAAAAAAAAAAAAAAAAAAAACACTTTCTAAAAATACAGCAGGCAGTGTGTGAGAAAAGGTTTCAGCATTTCAGCCCAGGGCGAGGAAGCAGTTATGCACTAAAAAAAAAAAAAAAGCACACCAAGAAACTGAAAGCTTAGAGTCATAGCTCTACTTTCTATTAATTGCTTGTAACATATGTAGGTACAGACATAGTGCGGGTCCTCATCCCCACCTCTTATAGCTGACCTTAACTCCATATAGATCTAAAGAACCATGCCCTCCCTACAGCAGATAAAGATCTGTCCCAAACATTCAGAGAGGAGGCTGAAAAAAACACGTAAGAGATTTTGGAACAGTGAATGAATTGCGTTGTACTGGGTTTTTAAATCCTACAGCCTCAAATTGTTATGATAACCTCCTTCCATCCTTATCAAATAACATCAGGCTTTCAGGACGTAAGGTTTCCCCATACCCCTTGAATCTTTCCCAAAAGAACTCCACGACCTCAAGTGCAATGCATCACCTGGGGAGAGGGGGACATTCACTCATCCTTTCTCCCTTTCACCACATGAAAATGCAGGAAAGACAGAGAGCATCAACCCAAGCACTTCCAGGCTCACCAGGTTTGTGTGGATTTTTAAAACTCTCTTTCTGCCTTCCCCAAAAAGATTTGTTTTCCCCTCACCATCTGTGCAGTTCTGGCAGCAAGATTTCCTGAGCTCTTTCTGTGGCAGCTATCCCCTCCCAGAGCATTAATTTTACACTTGCACTGAGGGGAGGAAAGTGCCTGCTTCTCCCATCGCTCGGTCCCTTGGTTCACTTAGATTCTGCTCCGAGTCAAACGTTTCCCCTATTAGACATCAGCTGAGCACACATTGTCCGAGCCTTTCTCTCCATTTCAAGGCAGAGCATTTATTTTTAATTTGTTTAGATGTGATCAAACTAAGTCCTGAAATCACATGCCAGAATTTGCCTGCTTGTTTATTTTGCTGAAACATACCACTGGCAACCTTTTTTCTCCCCCTTTTATTATTTAATATTCTACAAGATAAACTTTCTCTTGAGGAAGTACTATAAACATGACTTTGCTAACACAGACCCACAAGAACTTCCAGAGACGGCAACGTTCTGAGAAAGAAAAAAGGGCTCATCTGTTTTGAAACACTCGCCCCCACATTCAGCCTCCTCCGGCTCCGGCGTCCCAGCCGGGCCCCCGGGCAGACCCGCCTGCCCGCGGGCGAGGAGCCCGCTCCGCCACGCGTGGCTCCAGGCACGTAGCACAACGCGCGGCGCTGGGGCCTCGCCGGCACAGCCCTGCTGGAAGAGCGAGGGAGTTTTCAGAGGGCCACAGGTCTGATTTCAGGATGTTTAAAGTTAAACCCATAGGTAGTCACGACAATAGGCACACAGTTTCTTTTCCAGGACAGCGCCCATCTGCCAGATTACATCTAAACTTCACAATTCTCATTTCGTTTGCTCAATGTTTCCCTGTCATTTCACAGGCCTAAAAAAACCCAAAATACTGGGGGAAAAAATATTTTAATTCTAAAATAGATATATCTACAGGCATTAAAGAAGTACAAAAAGGACACTGTAGGACCACTGAAGTCAGTAAGAGTCTTTCTGTTGACGTCAATGAGGTTTTGGATCAGATTCTAATTTATTGGATAGATTATTTGTTGACAAGTCTTCATTCATCTTTAACAGGAACAGACCATGACACAAATAACAATCCAGGCAGAGAACATGTATTTGTATAAAAGCATTAGGCCAAACGTTCAGACCGAATAAATTGGATCAGCAGGGTGAAATGTGACACTTCCGTGGACAGAGACATATGGCTTTTCATATAGGAAGGACTAAAGAAAGGCCCACACGAAAAGATGTGATTTTTAGCATTTCCTGTGACATCTACAGCACATGATTTTACAGCATGGGGGGAAAAAAAACCCTAACGGATGCCATCAGCACCAGCGTGGAGTGACTCACCCGTGGTTCTCACTGCAGTCAATGGTTTGACAGAACTTTTTTCTTTTGCTGTGTGACTGCCAGCCCCAAGCAGGGGTACGTGCAGAGCCACCTGAAGCGTAGCAATCAACAGGTTAACCTTCAGCAAGGCGGCTTTCAAAGACTGAAGACAATTGTATGCCCCTGTCTAGAAGGTTACAGCAATCTCATTCTCTAGGAGTAACATTTTACTCTTGGCTCAGCCGTCTGATTTTCAGTGGAATGACACCTCCAGTCACCTGCAGACACTCAGATGTAAACAAAACGAGAAAGGACAGCAGAATCTGACTCTGACAGCTCTGGAATAGTATGTCATATGTAATGTAACCTATCTCCGTGCAATATATATGAGCATGTGTGTGTAATGCTGTTCTATCTCTATGAAAGTATGTAGGTGCCCATAAACATAACTTTTTGAGATCTCAGGGCCATAAGTGGGAAACAGCTGCTTTGAAGTGAATGGAGTAACTCAAGTGCTAAATCCTCAGTTTACTAGCAGCAAGCAGGTCATCTTTTTATCAGTCAGAACTCCTTCACTTTTATTACTAGTATTTGGTTAAGGCAAGAGGTTTCTGCGTCAAAAAACGTGTGTAAAATAAGAGTTACATACACCAAGTATCCTGCTTTTCTTTTTTGCAAAGAACTTAATAGGTAGCAATGTCATCAAAGAGTAAGTCCCCTTTTTTTACAAAAACTGTCCCCTCCACACATGTATGAGAGTTTCAGTTTTCTATTTGGAGCTGCAGGTCGTTTCCCTTCCTTCTCCCCATGGGACAGAGGCAAGCCCAGTATTTGAATCCTTGCACAACCCTTCCCATTCATGAAAGATCAGAAGATTTTTCTGGAAATTAAAAAGAGAGGAGTAGGGCACATCTTTCAAACTCTGTCTTTCTGAATACGTCTTGTTACCACGGGAAATTTGCTAGGAATGCAAGTTTACTGCTCATAGAATCGCTACAAACACCAGAAAGTAACGAGCCTAGCCTTGCTCCAGACCGTTCTCACTAACTCCCTGGTATATGTCTTCCACTTAAATAGTTCTAGTTTTAGCTCAGCTGTCTGCTTGAGGACATTTAAAGAATGGTTAGAGTACACAGTGGGCTTTTTCTTTTTTAATTATAGAGGCATTAGGCAACTCTCTCCTTTTTTTAAACCAGAAATAATCCATTCCATTCTTCGAAAAGGAAGCAATAAATTCTAATGTACACAGTAAAATTAAAAGTAAATCCAAGCAGAAGATAGGTTTTGATTTTAGAAGTCATACCTAACAGACAAGTCACTTCTTTGGCTACGAAAGCCCAACATGCAATTCAGTAGGCAGGGCTTCTCAGCTGATGGCCTGACTTTCATCAGACTCTTCCCACTTGAAAATCAAGACAATGAATTGTCTTCAGACAATTCAGAGTTTGTCTTCTTCAGGGAATGTGCACCAGTAACTTACTAGGGTTAGTGCCAATGAGCCTATGGATTTAGCCTTTATCCACACTACCTCAAACTAAAATAAGTGACTAAAGATGGAGCAAATCAAAACCAGCTACACCGTGTTATTTACAGAATTAGCTGCTGTTCTCCTGTAATAATCAACAGTGTTTCCAGTAGTTGGAAGTTCACAGGGACTGCTTCTCATTTCCCACTCAAATCTAGTCTTTACAGTAACAACAGTCAGTTGAGTCTAAACACTGGTTGAAGAACTCAAAGCGTGCGGCTTGCAGGATATCAGTCATATCAGTATGTGATCTGTGGGAAGATAAAAATGACCCAGCCACATAGGCTTTGGTGTGTCAGCACCTATGCAAATTCAGATCTGCGCAATTAGCACAGCTGAAGCCTTGCCACATCACAGCTGTTGCCACCTGGGCAGTGTTTCTTCCCAGGCTGGTTTCTAATACTCCCAAAGTTAGACTGGAAAGAGGACAGTGCCAGAGGCACTTGAATTGAGTAGCCATGGCCACAACAGTGTTACCCCTAGTTAGGTGAAAAGGAAGATCCTCTCCAGCAACTTCTCATGCCTTGACATAGAAGGGGCAGAGCTATGCTTAACCCGGCTCGCCTGGTACATGGCAATCCTTTTCCTATCCTCTCTTCAGTCACTGCTCACTGCAAAACAAGATTCATCTGGAAGGAAGGAGCTCATCTGCTCTAATTTAGACATCTGAAAGGCCGTTGCTTCTGTAAGAGATGAGAGCCTATTCCTATAGTGACTCATCTCATCCTGAAATAAGTTTAAGGCTTTGATTTCTTGCGCACTCATTCCTCACCATTCTGTCCACTCAGCTCGGTGTCTGCTCAGAGCCCACAAAGGCTCCTGCCAGGTACATGTGTTTGCCATCCCTTAGGTGGAAACAGGGAAGGGCTGGTGCTTGCCCAGGTCCTACCCCAATGTGGGTCCAGATGTGGCCGAGGTGCCTCAGGACTTGGGAAATGCTTCCACGTGAGACAGTAAGGCAGAGACTAAGACAGGGGGAATAAGACATTCTCTGGTGATGCCTCCATGTTGCCAGTTAGGTAAGATAAGCAAGTGTGTATCGGTATGTATAAAAATCCAACACTACATTACCTTTGCAGTGATTCCCCAGAAAAACGGAAAAGGGAGAGCACAGTTGATATTTTTATTCTTTTCCCTCTAGGAACTTATCATGAATCAGGAGCAGTGGGAGCCAATCCAACAGTGTTTTTTCTTTTAATTAATATTTCAAAATATGTCCCAGTATGAATTCATCTTGTTCAGTGTTAACTATAACACACTTCATGTTAGCTAGAATACGGGCAGCAATGACACCAGTTTTCTTTGCTGACAATTTTCCCCAACAGAAGAGGACACTGGTCCAGACAGAGTATTTCAGGGCAACACTAATATTGTGTGCTTAGTGGATAATATATCTATAAAGAAACATTTAGCGTGCTTGGGTTGCTTTCCCTTCATATAGCACCTGGGCATGTGAGTCAGGCGCATGCAGCTCGCGAGGTACGTGAGTAATAGACATGAAACCTGTTCAGATATGCTGGCGCAATGATTTTTTTTTCCTACAGCGTGCGTTGCCTCACCTCATAACGATTTATTCACAATATCCATTAATTCAGAGGTAAGAATTGCAAGTGCAATGAAAACTAAAAAGCCTAAAATCCCACTGGTGCTAATAAAGCCGAAGCACAAGGAAGCAAACCCTGCATTACCTATATGGCCACCCACCATCAGGGAGCTTAAAAAGTTAAAGCAACAACAGCTTGATTCAAATGCTATATGTTCCTCTTCACAACCGTCCAACTGGACGTTTGCTTGACTTCACACCTAAATAAGGACCGGACAGCAGCATGCTCATCTCACGTATCAGTTCATGCGCAGGTTAATTCCCCTTAGCTCAAATCTCTACAGAGAGCACACCATGCTACAAAAGACAGAGGAGGATTCCAGCAAAGCCTTTGGCTCTTACCTCTCACGGATGAAAGCATGGGGTGGGAAGTGGGAGAGAGAACCCGTCCTGCACTGTGGTAATCTTTTTCTTTGTGAGACATGTGACATTATTGCTCAACAAGCACAATACAGAGTAACAGAGGACACTGAAAAGCAAGATTCTCCTCAGGCAGCCTCAAAACAGTAGAACAATCAGGGTTCGATTTCATAAACAGCAGCTCACCAACAAAACGCAGCAGGAAAAGCCTGAATTTGCAAGTAGTCAGGGGCAGCAGATTTGGATGCTTTATATTCCAACAGTATCCAAACATAAAGACAAGAGCACAGATAAGTGCACATAGGCAGAGCAACGGTGAGCTTTATTTTCTTCCAAGAGTAACTCCAAGCACTGCGCAAGGCAAAGTGATATTTTGTGTTTGGGCTACATGTTTTAATGCATGGGTACTGAACCACGAAATCACCTGATTTAACGGGGAATTAAATCAATACAAGCGTTTGCATTTAAACTTTTAAAGTTTACTATTACCTGCAGATCCATTATTTACTCAGACTTTGCAAGACAGTGCGAGCATCAATAGCAACCCTTCAAAACGACGACACCAAAGCATTTCGTTTTTAAGAGGCTGAAAAGCAGTGAAAGAAATAAACAGGAGCTCCCTTCCCAGATGGAATTAAATGCTTGACTCCTTGTTCCGTCACATAAAATGGATAGTGCTAAAAGAAGGAATGAAGAACAATTACCCTTTCCTATGCTGGCACCAGAATACTTAAAAACAACACAATTTTCCGGGTGCTCACTCCCGGTCCACAGTCTGATTTGTGTTTTGGAACCACTGATCTTCCCCAAATAAAATAAAACAAAGTAAAAAAAACAAAACAAAACAAAATAAAACTACTAAGCTGTCTAAGGTGAGTTTTACAGCTCCATGCTATTGTTCCCAGCTTTTTTTTTCTATTTAAGCATTTTTCTAGGTTTGGAGATATACTATTACTATATATTGGATTTCTCTCAATTTAGCAGAACATACTGGTTAGAACCTTACTTCTCAAAATGATCATCATGATTTGCAAAGGAAACAAGGACTCATAGTGCAAAACTCATGCTAAAATCAAAGTGAAAACATAACTCCAAACTTTCCCTAGGCCAAAGTGTTGGCTCTACTTATTTACAAGCACTTCTGTGTTCAGTGGAATCTTCAATGAAGACGTGGATGTATATATACTCCACAGTGCCTAAGTGTGTTCTGTTCTTCTGTTTTCAAAAAACAATTTGGTTGCATCCAGTCCGTTTGCTAAGTACACCACACAGCAGGCATTCCCTAGATAGACCCAACAGAAGCTTTCCATATATGATTAAATGTAACCCAACTATGCCTTCACAGCTATGACAAGGTTCTCCTAAAATCCATGCATTTCAAAAAAAAACTGTTTGGTGATCAGTATCTCAACTTTGTGACCCAGTTACTGCCCAAAGCAATGACACACAAAACACAAACTTATCACGTGGGGGAGCAATCCTTCTCCTTGCTCGAAGGAGTAGAGTTCAGAGTCACAAACCGTCCTTTCCACTTGAAAATCTCAGACTACAGGAGCTGAATGAGTTTTCAAATGTGAAACAAAACTCATTTAGGAAATGGACAGATTTCCACAGGAACTGTCAGGAGGTGACAAGAACGTGTGTCACACAGGCAGAAGTGCAACCATCGGTGCTGCAGAGAGGAAAACTCTCTGAACCCCACCAAGGAGCTACTACATTCATCAGATCTTACCAGTCAACTGTGAAACAAATCAATTGTTACCAATTTAATTACAATCCTTGTTGCTAATAGCACCATTTTCAGCTGAAAATTATTTTGCAATTATTTTATCACCAGAAAGCATTGCATGCAAGCCCCCTCGTTTTGCTAATGAGAAGGCACTGAGTCACTCCGTATATGACAAGGACAGAATTAGTTTCTTTTGTAAATGAGAAGATTTCTACCTCCCAGGTGATTCGTCTTTCCAAACAAAGAATCTGACACACATTCAGTTGCAGGGGGGTTATATATATTACTATTAATGTTATGAAAATAACTGTGCATCAGAGCCTGATAAGTTTAGCTGAAAATAGTCAATAAATTATTTAGTTCACAAAATGTCATTATGTGTGGGGTTTACTTAATTGAATAGAATAATTTATGGTAAAACCTAGAAAAAAGATCAATGCAGATGGCTTGTGAGAATGATTGAGTTTCAGTGAAGGCAATTTGATTTTTATCCCTCATTATAATAATGTTAAAGGCAAAGCATCAACTTTGGTAAAAATCAATATTTGATGAGTGCCTAGGCCATGAATTTTAACTAGAGGTAGAACTGAGGTAGGAGTAGGTGTAAATAATTAATAACTTCCATACCCTGAACAAATAACTGTTTTGTTTTGGAACAAATGCCTATTATCCAGAGATCCTTCTGTTCTCGTAAAAGATAATTTAGTAATGACTGTTTGGATTTTTTAATTTTTTTTTAAATTGACAAATGAGCCTTTAAGGACTCTTGCAATATATTTAGTAAAGGGTTTTTACAGGCAACAGAAGGCTAAAAAATACAAACATCTTAATTTTCTGAGTGAAGTAACGCATTTCTCAATTTTCCCTTTCTCTTTACACTAGAAGAATATTTCCCGCTTTGCTATCAACAGCTATGATGGCTAGAGATGGATCGAATAAAAAGTACACATTTCATGAAAAAAGAAAATTGTAAATTAAATCTGTATACAGCCTTGTATATGGACTTGCAGCTGTCAGAGCTGTGCTATAAAAGCAACCTGTAAAATCTGTTTAAAGAGCAATCTTACTGTGAAACACTAGCCATGCAATATTATCTACTTGTGTTTTTTAAAAAGAAAGCATGATTGAGTTGGTGTGAAGGTAGTGTATATCTTTATTTTTGCTGTGCAAAATATTTCCCCCCTCAACCAGAGACCCAAAAACCATCTCAGACTTTTCTAATGAACACTTTTTGTCACTGGAATGTCCAAGAAAAGATATCCTGGGATCACATATCGTGGTCCCCTTCTCCCCAGTGTATTGGGAAGCCTCCTCTCCCACTGGCACTGCACAGCACTTCTGCACATACATGGATTCTCTTACACCATCAGCTCACATCAATAAAATGGCTTATCATGGCAAGCAAGTACACATTTACCATCATAAAGGAGAAAAATGTCAAATTAGTCCCTATTAACAATGCAAGGCTCTTCAACTTCTTTTTTTACAGAGACAGAGGCTCAGGGCAGAAACTGAACACCCAAATTGTGCCTGAAGTGGTTAGAGCCTCTCAGGTAGTACCACAAGCAACGTACACCTCTATGCTCATGAAACAGTGAAGAAAAACGACGATGCAGAACGATAGCTGGTGGAAAGAAGACCTCCAAGAAGGGAGCAGCAGGTTCAAAGAGATTCGAATTCCCACTTGGTTTACTGAGTTACACAGAGGTTGCTTTTTTTTTTAACTACAGTAGACAACATCGCTTGACAGAGCTCTACATACATGCACATGTAATTTCATGGGTCACACACCACTGATACTCATTAGACTTACTGCACCTTCCATTGGATCCAGGGCCAGAGGCTGTCACAAACAAAACTGACGTCCTTCAATAGCATTCCAGCAAAGTAACAATTTACTTGACCTAAGGATTCAACAGGTCACTGATTTTTTTCCATTAAATCTTTGGTTCAGGCTGAAAACAGACTGCAGTTTTCAAAATGTCATATTAACATCAATTTGTGCAACAGATTACAGAACCTAAAGACACCGAGAGATAATTGAAGATGGAAACCCTACACTCTAGAAACAAGGCTGGGAGGCATACTGCTGTCTCTGCTCCAGAATTTATATAAGACTCTGCTATTTAATGTACTTTGGAAATGTTTACAGTCAACCTGTTAAAGTTTCCTCTTATCACAAAGAAACATCCCATACGTGGGCTTGAAAGGAAGCGTTCCTCACAGCAGGGATTATAGGTTAGAATAATAAAGCAACTTCCTCCAAGGCTTGTGAATCTTCTGTTCCACGCTTTGAGCCTCATGGTTATCATCTACTTTTAACATTTACTTTTAACATATGATCCCTTTTAACATTCATTTCTCAGCTCAAACTTCCTTGCCATTTGTAGCAAGATCCAATGGGATTAATGCAGGTACCATGATATTTAGAAGTATAAATCATTTAAGCACAGATCTTGCTATGCAGGTAATATGACACAGACAATAACTCTGGTAAACCCTATATTATGTCTTCAACTAATTTTCTTTGTTTATTCTGTTGAACCTGGCTGGATGCCAGGTGCCCACCAAAGCTGCTCTGTCTCTCCCCTCCTCAGCTGGACACGGGAGAGAAAATATAAAGAAAAGCTCATGGGTCGAGATAAGGACAGGGAGAGCACTCACCAATCACCGTCACAGGCAAAACAGACTCGACTTGGGGAAATCAATTTAATTTATTACCAATGAAATCGGAGTAGGATAATGAGAAATAAAAACTAAATCTTAAAACACCTCCCCCCCACCCTTCCCTTCTTCCCGGGCCCAACTTCACTCCCAACTTCTCTACCTCCTGCCCTCCAGTGGTGCGGGGGATGGGGAATGGGGGTTTCAGTCAGTCCATCACACATTGTCTCTGCCGCTCCTTCCTCCACAGGGGAAGGACTCCTCACACTCTTCCCCTGCTCCAGCATGGGGTCCCTCCCACGGGAGACAGTTCTCCACGGACTTCTCCAACGTGAGCCCTTCCCACGGGCTGCAGTTCTTTGTGAACTGCTCCAGCATGTGTCCCTTCCATGGGGTACAGTCCTTCAGGAACAGACTGCTCCAGCGTGGGTCCCCCACAGGGTCACAAGTCCTGCCAGCAAACCTGCTCCAGCCTGGGCTCCTCTCTCCACGGGGCCACAGGTCCTGCCAGGAGCCTGCTCCAGCGCGGGTTTCCCACGGGGTCACAGCCTCCTTCGGGTGCATCCACCTGCTCCGGCGTGGGGTCCTCCATGGGCTGCAGGTGGATATCTGCTCCACCATGGACGTCCATGGGCTGCAGGGGGACAGCCTGCCTCACCAGGGTCTTCACCACAGGCTGCAGGGGAATCTCTGCTCCGGCGCCTGGAGCACCTCCTCCCCCTCCTTCTCCACTGACCTTGGTGTCTGCAGGGCTGTTGCTCTCGCATATTCTCGCTCCTCTCTCTGTTGCTGTTTTTCCACTGCAGTGTTTTCTTCCACCCCTTCTTAACTCTGTTATCCCAGAGGCGCTACCACCGTCACTGATGGGCTTGGCCTTGGCCACCAGCAGGACCATCTTGGAGCCAACTGTCATTGGCTCTGTCAGACATGGGGGAAGCTTCTAGCAGCTCCTCCCAGAAGCCACCCCTGTAGCCCCCCCGCTACCAAAACCTGGCCGTGCAAACCCAATACAATTCCCGGCATCCTCCTGGCTGTGAGTACAGTCACCCTATTTAAAGCAGCATTTTCCTGCGCTGAATAGTTTCTTACCCGGTAAGCGGAGCTCTGCAGGCCACTGGTTAAGGAAAGGTGCAAACTCCAGGCAAGGTAATTCTATCAGCCAAAGCATGCACTCATTTACATGAGATTACGCTCCAAGCTGCTCCATGGAAATCAATTCACACCTCTGTTACTCGCCATAGCGTTGTATCAAGAAGTGACAAAATTAAAGTGATGGGAAACCGAAGCTAAAATTCATCCTTGAATTTATACTTCTATTGATTCAGGCCAAGTCCAAAGCCAAGTTTCTTAGAAATATGTCCATTTCTTTATAGTGACATTGAATAGAAAAGTTTTGGAAGGGGTAGGCTGCAGATACATTAATATTTGCCAGATTTAGCTCAAGAATTCAGTTACTGTAAATCAACTGGGACACCACAAAGTTTATTCTTTATCTTATCTAAAGATGTTAGCATCATCTAAACAACACAGAATAATCCTAAATGTGTGGAGAGAAGGAGTATATTTTGGAACTAAAAACATTCTAGTATTTATGCTTATTTTGGAAAGAGCAAAGCTCAGCAAGCTCAGGAGGTCCTCTGCCTCCCTTCTCGTCTGCTGCCCTGCCCCTAGGTGAGTCCTTCCTAGCGCCCTGCCAATCTGGCATGCTGGAGCTTTTCTTCTGCAGCTCTGAGTCTGTGGGGAAGCAGGAACACAGGTGTGCCTTGATTCAGACGGCATTTCTACTTTGTTTTTTTCTTGCCAAAAACATTGAGGGAATTAGTTGTACAGAATGGCCTGCAGAAATCTATCTAGGAAGTTTCCTTGTTACTTCATGGTTTTACACCCTCTGTAACTTTTTGATCCGTAAAGACAGTAACATCAGTTGTAACCCCACTGTAATGAAGTAGAAAATAAGTCTTCATTGACCAGTTTTCCTCCAAGTCCCAAACTTTTGCAGGCTTTCTGTGGCAAAAAATGACAGCAAGAAGCCCTGCACCAGAGGAATCCCAAGGCAGCAGAATATCGACCCCACAGACCTGTAACGCTTCACCTTTGAGCAGCACAAGTGGAGAGAAGGATACACTATGTTCAAAACATGAAATTCAGTCATCATTCTGTCCTAGAAATGTGCAGACTGCCTGAAATAGCCAGTGTTGGGTGCAGCCGTGAGCGGAAGGGTAAACAAGCCCACAGAGCAATGTGCTTTCTCAAGACTTGAGATAACTCTTCCAGACTTTAATCATGTAGTGCTACAGCACTGCATAATTTAGATACAGGCTCTAAAACAACTACCTGAAGTAAACTCTAACTCATATCAGGGCCATTTTCAGATTTGAGATGTCTGAGGGCTACGTAGAATCAGAGAATCGTTTAGGTTGGAAGAGACCTTTAAGATCATCAAGTCCAACCATTAACCTAGCACTGCCAAGTCCACCACTAAACCATGTCCTTAAGCGCCACATCTACACGTCTTTTCAATACCTCCAGGGATGGTGACTCCACCACCTCCCTGGGCAGCCTGGTCCAATGCCCGACAACCCTTTCGGTGAAGAAATTTTTCCTAATATCCAATCTAAACCTCCCCTGGCGCAACTTGAGGCCATTTCCTCTTGTCCTATTGCCTGTTACTTGGGAGAAGAGACCAACCCCCACCTCGCTACAACCTCCTTTCAGGTAGTTGTAGAGAGCAAGAAGGTCTCCCCTCAGCCTCCTTTTCTCCAGGCTAAACATCCCCAGTTCCCTCAGCCGCTCCTCACAGGACTTGTGCTCTAGACCCTTCACCAGCTTCATTGCCCTTCTTTGGACATGCTCCAGCACCTCCATGTCTTTCTTGGAATGAGGGGCCCAAAACTGAACACAGTACTCGAGGTGTAGCCTCACCAGTGCCGAATACAGGGGGGAAAATCCCTTCCCTACTGCTGCTGACCACACTATCTCTGATACAAGCCAGGATGCCGTTTTGCCTTCTTGGCCACCTGGGCACACTGCTGGCTCATATTCAGCCACTGCCAACCAACACCCCCAGGTCCTTTTCTGTGGGCAGCTTTCCAGCCACTCCCCCCCCAAGCCTGTAGCGTTGCCTGGGGTTGTTGTGACCCAAGTGCAGGACCCGGCACTTGGCCTTGTTGAACCTCATACAATTGGCCTTGATCTATCAATCCAGCCTGTCCAGATCCCTCTGTAGCGCCTTCCTGCCCTCAAGCAGATCAACACTCCTGCCCAACTTGGTGTCATCTGCAAATTTACTGAGTGTGCACTCGATCCCCTCGTCCAGGTCATTGATAAAGATGTTAAACAGAACTGGCCCCAATACCACGCCCTGGGGAACACCACTTGTGACCAGCTGCCAACTGGATTTTGACTCCATTCACCACAACTCTTTGGGCCCGGCCATCCAGCCAGTTTCCTACCCAGCACAGCGTACGCCCATCCAAGCCATGAGCAGCCAGTTTCTCCAGGAGGATACTGTGAGAAACAGTGTCAAAGGCTTTACTAAAGTCCAGGTACACAACATCCACAGCCTAAGATAAGTGTAACCCACTTATCACCAGCCCTGAGTCAAGCACAGGTCAGCCAGAGCAGAGCCTTCAACCACTGAATGTGCTACGTTGGACTGACTTGCGCAGCCCAAACAGTAAGTCACACTTGGAAAATAAGGATTTCTTCTCAAGGTTTTGTATCAGCGTGACACAAGTCTGAGAGCTGTGAACAGATTTGAGCCTGAATTCATTGTTAGAGAAATGAGTGGACCTTGAATCTCAGCTGACAATCCTCCTTATGACATTGAACACTTCTAATCACTCTCATGTGCATAGTCTCTCTCACTCTGAGCATGTTAGACATTTCATCTGTGCCAATCAACCTGGTACATGTGTCAATCCCACAAATATTAACAGGTTTCTTAGCTAATGAAAAATATATTATAAACTGTCACTTCTTTCTAAAAAGTGAAAAGACTAAATCTGTATCTATTTTTACTTTGAGAACAGGACTAGAAAACAAAATGTTTGTTCAGTTCATCTTTGTCTTTAACAATTGAGGTGAGACAAGGACCACATAGCCACGGTTAGCGCAAGACAGCTTTTCCTACAAGGCAGTCAAAGAATTGCACTCTCCTGTATTTTGTTGCGTGACTACAATGTTGATCATGAAATGTGCAGCATTTTAACAGGTCAATGTATTACAAAGCAGTTTCATGAGCAGACCTTCACCTTGGGCTTCCTCTATTGGAAGGTGTACGCCACCATATCCATTGCAACCTTTCAGGAGACTGAAGAGATAAAGGGGTTCCTAATTCATACTGAAATCAGAACTCCCTTTTGTTACCAGAAAAATTAGACCTCAGTGCAGATAGTCAAAAACGCTAATTCAAGCCAAGGAATACCCTTGCAGACTGTGATTCAGTTTCTTCTTGGAAAGGTCTCCAAGAAGCATTTCTTTTTCTCTGTTGACTGTAGAAGCGAGCCCAAGACAGAAAGTTCTTCCAGACAACATTGTCTTTTATGAATATGTTACCAATTACACAGAGACAGGACTTTTGAAATTCCCATTAGTGCCCGTATAGCTTTAGAAATATGTCCAAAAAACATTTTCTCAACCTGTTGTCCAACACACATTTTTAGTGCATTGGCTTGGTGTGCCATTATTAATTAACTTACCACCCTGTTTGGAAGCCCTCCAAGCATTCTGAAATGGGGCTACAAATTCTAATCTGCCTAAGTCTGCAAACTTCAAGTCTCAGAAGGATTTAACTGCCATGATTTTAATAATCTTATTAATAACCCATGATGAATTTATGCCCATTAATCCAGAAGTTGCAGGAAGTACAATTAAAAATTCTGAGCATATGATACAACCTGAATATATTATTCAAGCACCCATTCCCATCACTGGCTGTAGTATAAATCATATAACATGAAAAATACATCATAAACAGCTTTAAAAGATTCAAATACCCAGAAAAAAAAATCCCTCAGAAAAAGCCTGAGGAGATAGTTTATTGTACAAATAAAACTCTTGCAAATCACTGCTGGTTTTCTAAACATCAAACCTTAATCAGTGTATGATTTCCAATTTTTACATTGAAGTTTGCATAGATTTCTTACCAAGAAATTTTCTGAGGAAATGGCATAACTTCACACCTTCTCCATTTCTGTTTTTCTTCATAGTGAATTTTTAAATGGATTTATATTCCTTATTGATGATATAAGGGTACATTGCCTTTTTTTTTTTTTTTCTTTTATCAACTCCATATGATGTTACTTACAACTAACCTAGAAAAAAGTCTGGGCATAACCCAAGAAATAATCTAAATCACAGATGTCTTAAAAGTAATGCCATATTTTACCTCAAGCAATACCACATGCAAAAGTGGACATCTGATTGACAACCATATTAATTTTTAATGCCAGTATTTGCAGTTTTAGCTCTTGCACAAGACATTTTGATTATAATATACTGTTCAGTAAAGGCACTTGTCACTCAAAAGGACAGAAAAACACACAAAAAAAGATGGAGTAGGTATACCGAGAATACAGAGAAGTGAAAAGTGTTGGGACCAACATATCATATCCCAGTATGGATCACCACAGAGGGCAAGCTGTGGAACTGAGCTGGCAAAGCAAATACAGTGCCATTCAGAGAACAACAATGCCTATTTGTTCCAGTAAAAACCAAAGCCACAAAAAGAGAATTATGCAGGAATGCAGTGGCGACAATGGTACCCAGAAAAATCTTTAAGCCTTGTTTTGTAATTAACGGCCATTTAAACAGGCTGTAATGTTCTATGAAGTACATTTCACATTGTATAGACTGTATTTTATGTAGTAGAGACTGTATAGACAGAACACACACACACACTATTCATGTATTTGTCAATTTTATGCTTTGAGATAGCTTTACATAATGATCTTGGCTGAGATTTTCAAAGGCAGCTTGAAGATCACAGTCTTAATATGCTGCCGTGATTTACTTTCTGGTGCTCCTCAGGGTATATTTTATATAAAAAGTTGTGGAAAGCCCTACCAGCTCGTATGTTGCAAGGTCAAGAAACACTTAAGTATGCAAGTGCGGGAAGCAGTAATGCCCTTAGCTCATTTCCCTACAAATACTAATTAATAAAGGGATGGTTTTTTTCTTTGTTTCTGCCAGAGAAGTTGCAAAACCTTATTGAACAGACAAAAATTAAAGAAGCAACAACAATTCTCACTCATCCTCTCCGCACCTGCATTACATTGTACTGTAGACTAAAGCACTATAGCTCTACTCACTACATTCAAATCGCTTGCAGCCAATGACCCACTTAAAGCATTTTTACACTATTGCTTTTAGAATAATTCTCCCAAATCAAACCTGTTCTGCTGCAGATCGGCTTTTGTGTTGAAAGGCATTTTCTGAAGTAGTATTTATCAAAACCCAAACAAATGATAGAACAATCTAATCAAAACACTGAAATGACTGCCTGATTGTATTTTAAAAATCATAACCTAATTAGAACTGAATTGATTTTTCCGTTAGCATGAAATTAAAACTAATTTCCCTGCACAATATTTACTCTAATATTCCCCAGATGCAAATACAGTCTCATAAAACATTTCATAAAAAAGGTTTTATAATTGTTTCCTGATTTTTTTCATTACATCATCAATTGTATTTATCTTTCTAAACGATCCTTCTTGTTGTCTCTCTGGAAAACGCATTAACGAAGGGAGGGATGATGAAACATCACTGAAATTCTTTAACTGCTCAGATACCATGGGCAGATAAAGAGGTATTTTTCAGAGGATCTAGTCTTTCATTTCCTTTCCCAGCCAAACCTGCTCCTGAGATGACTTCTCCTAAATTAATGTTACACTCAGGCTGATAGACAGAAAAAGGTGGCAGACGCTCCCTGTTCAATTTCTTTTAAAGAAATGGGCTAGAAAAGTAGATTTGTCGCCAAAAGAAATTCCTCTGTCATCCTTCAACATATTCACAGTTTTCTCATTCAGTGTCACGTCTACTGCCCTAGGCTCTTCCTTTCTCGTTGCCGCAGAAAAAGTTCCTGAATTCCTGCAGCGTATGGCCGTTTGTACATTGGGAAATTGAACAGTGAGACACTACCTCACTCAAGCACAGACACAATCAGATTTATAGGACTATAATTCCATTTGCTACGATGGCTGCCTTAATGAGGAATGCATGTTTCTGTCCAACCAGGACTATTCCTAATGTAATATACTCTTGACCTTGAACGTTCTTTGGGTCTGTCTGACCGATGGCCAATCCTAGGGAGTCCACCCTCTTTAAAGCCAAGATAATGAACAAAAAGTGCTATATAAATATCAAGGAAATTATCTAATTGCCTGAGGAAGAAAATTAATTATAGAATAGCCGCCTCAACTTTTTCAAGTTTACGTACCTGTATGTGGAAGCACATTACCTTTTGCAAACAGTAAGGTGATTCCCGAGCAAGTGACTCTAATGCAACGCTATCGCTGAATGTTAAATATCTTCCCAGTTCCTCTCTATGTCAATGGAATATGCATTGTTCAAAAGACAAGTTAATTCCCAGAAAACTCTGGCTTACTCTTTTTTCAGGAGATACCTTTTCTTTTGCCATTAGAGAGAAGCAGATGCCTGCCTTTATGTACATAAACCATTAATTTGTGAATGCAGGGTTTCTCACACTAACGGAGACCATATTGTGTCATTTGCTCTAATACACAAAATAAAAACGTCCCTTCTGTTTAGGAGAGTTCACACATCCTTGTTACAAAACGGCGACGGCAGCGTGTCCCAAGGCAGGCCTCACAAGACAGATAAATAGAAGAAAGGCAACGCCCTTGTGGTGGAGACACTTTTCTGTATCTGGACCACAGGGTCTCTGGACAGGACCTGGTAAGATTTTTTACTGCACAAGCATACAGTTCATCAAGCAGAGAAGGTCCTTGGTCCTTGAGAGAGACATGCCTATATTTTCTGCGATACAAATAAGTAATAAACGGAGACGAGGGCTTGGGAACTTTGATTTCAGTTCACACCTCTGCCACAGACCTCAGGGAAATCATTTCTTTCCTCTTTGACTCAGCTCCCTGAATGTAAAATGAGGTTAATGATATTTTTATCATATCCTTTGTCTGATTCATCTACTCAGGATTCAAGCTGGGGGGGGGCTCTCACTGCATAATTCTACAGTAGCCGCTGTAACAAGGACAAAACTCTATTAGGGTGTCTGTTCTCCTCTGCCACCCATATAAATATGATAAATCATCTACTATTAATCATCAAGGCTAAAAAAATTATCACCTCACAAAATGGTGGTAACACAAAATGATTCCAGCAATATCCCTGCCATTTATCAAAAAAATAAGTCAGGACTTTGTTGGTGGAGGAACATATAAGCTAACTGATCCAAGAAAAAACTTCCATCAGCAAAATATGAATACGAAAGGCGGGCAAGCTCCCATTCTGACTCTGCTTTTGCATTTGTTCTCTAGACTTTCTTGAAGGAATTGATAAAAGATTACAACTTACTATGGAATTATTTTTCCAGAGATATTTTCATGATTATTTTCTCTTTTGAAGGGGGTTCTGCAGGCTATAAACACAAGGAGGCTTGTGCAGAGAAGTAAAAAGGCTAGAATGCCTGGAATGGCAATAAAGTTTTAAGCATAAAACAGACAAACTTGTTTTTAAAATAATGACCATGCAATGAATGAATTCAAATATGCGTATCTCCCATTTAAGCAATTGCTGTTGTGAGGAAATCTCCCTCTTGTACCAAGCTATACCTCTCCTTCTCTTCTAAAGGAGAGTAACCCAGTGGTTAGACTTCTTTGATGCTACTGCCTTGCCTACCCAGCATTTTTTTTCCAAAAAAAAAAAAAAAAAGATTAAACTCCTGTAATGCTAACAAGTATTCAAGTCTAATCACCTGCTTTGGGAACTCAGTGGCATGTGTGCATTTCACTGCAAGACGCCACATAGTTATGTGTTTCTGGCATTCAGCCAGCAAAGTTCTGCACCTTTTTCTCTTACTGTACAAATTCTCTCATGTTGATGGCACTGTTTGGCAGGCCATTAGCTGAGCCTTGTTTATGTTTATCTTCTGTGCATTTATATGATGGCGCACACAAACCTATGTGTATTTTCCCAGGTCTTTGCCTTTAACACCAACTTACCACCCAGCACTGAAACCTGCAGCAAATTCTCTTTGCGAATGGGCTGAGCGGATCTCTCAGAGGTCCGTGCAAGAAGCACTTCCAGCGAAAGCCGTCCCAAGGAAACAGGTTGTCAGTTTTAAACTGTGTATTGCGATCCAGCACCACAAAATAACATTTCCATCTTGGATAAATATGCCATCATTTAAAATCCTTTGGCTCTATTACCAGCTAATCACACACTGTGGTCTAGCTTTGTATTACATTAAACCCATCGCACTATCTGTGTTTACTCACAGTGACTATCATAAAGATACTCTTTTTTTCATGAATATTCATATTCATGAAATATATCATTAAAAGAAACACTGGAAAACAAGCATTTGAAATTCATCTATGCTTAGAAGCCTTAGGCTAAAATAACACAGTAGAAAGTTATTACAAAAGCTTTTGACTTCTTAAACAGACAAATGTACGTAAAAAGAACCAAAGCTGGTTCTGGCAGCACGCCCACGGTGTGCTGCGTCTGCGCGCAAAGAAGGAATGGTCTGAGACCCAGCGATGGGAAGAAGAGGCTGTGATTCATGGAAGCTCAGCTAACACGTAGACTCAGTGCACATTCTCTCCAAAAAGAAAAAGCGCTCGTGGGTGACACTGAGCCAGGAGGCAAAGTTAGACCTTCTTCTGTGTTTGCATCTTGCTCATCTGATGAGGCATTTAAAAACAGGAAAAAAAGGAAAAGGGGCTGTCCCAGTACTTCCAGCTAAAAGTTCTGTCCTACCGACTATGGGAAGGCATTCAAGAACATGAAACCGGGAGCACTGGTTCACATGAAAACTTAGATATCAAGCTTTGCCCTCTTCAGTAAACCTGTAAAAATTATAATAAATGTGGTTTTGTCACTGCCATCTTTCAAAGATTTTGAAGTGTTTATTATATACCAGATGTCATGTGAAGGATTTGGGTTTCAAAGTGACATGAGAGGCTTTGGAACAGCGTGAATTCTAGGACAACATATTGTGTCTGTCTGTCTCTATCTGTCATGGTAACGATAAGAAAGGGCAAGAACGCAGAGGCACTTGCTCCTCTCCAAATATAATCACCATGCTCAGAAATTCCTAAATAACAGCCTCGAATCACTTGTTGGGGTGAACAGAAATGGTAATCCTTGACTGGCCTAAATTAGCTCGAGACCACCACACAGAAAACCTGTCAGGGAGAAAGCTGACAGCTCCAGACTGCGAGGCTGTGTGTCTCATCTTACATATTCATCACCCGAGGTATCGCTCAACATCTCAAGCAACAACTGCGCAGAAGGACCAGTAGCGCACATCGGAGCCTGCCGCTCACAGGCGGTAAAGAACCCAGGGCAGTTGTTGCATGAGGAGAAGGACTTTCAGAGAAGGACGAGCAGTGTGAAATTAGGAAATTAAGGAACTCAGTGAGCAGGGGAAGAAAACACTTTAATCTAGAGATTTTTCAGGAAATCCAGATGAATTGTTTAATTTGCACAAGTTAATACTTTCAGAGGCTAAGGATGCCATAAAATAAATGAGTGCACACTGCTTGGGGTCTCCCTCTTGGAAAATGACAAAGATCAAAGACTCCCTGCCTATTTTCTCTCTGAAAAAAATTGAAAATTAATTGCCTGAATTCACATACCGGTTTATTCAACTCCTGCCTTTTCCAGTCATACAATTTGCATTGACTGACAGATACTTTTAGAATGCTAACATAAATAGCTGGCCTAATACTCCATGTCAGGGTATATTTTAATTGGTAAAAAGCAATCATCATCTTTGTTGCAAGTAGGGTCATTTTCTGAATGTCAGCTATCAAATTAAGACAAAAGGATAAGGTCCCTATCAAAAAACTTGTGTATCCACAGCCTGTGAGATATAACATAGAGAATAAAACCCATCAAGATGGAAGGGCAAACTCAATTCATAATGAGGACAATCATATTCAAAGCGCTCCTGATCTGTCTTAAAATTATAAAAAAAGTAAAAGGAAAAAAGGCTAGGATTAAAGCTATAGAACTGAGGTCACAGCATGTACGCTGTATGTACACAGATGTTCACAGCTCCACCCATGCTACAAAAGCCGAGCGTTTGACAGTAACCCTAATTAGTCATAGCTATGGCTGTCAACAGTAGAGGCAAACTCAAACAACTCTGGGTGGTCTCTAGGTTGGCTGCCCGCCCCTCACACATTCATATCAATTAGTCACCCACCTGTACTACAACGCACAAAATTTTATTACTTTATAAAAAGGCAAGTGTGAAATATGAAGCCTTAGGGCGTTGCCGTTCATTCCCTTCAAACAATAAAAAAAAAGTCCGTGCTAAAGCTGTGCATACCTATTCTCTAGTTGCTCTGGACTAGTTAATTAAGTGTCATGAATATGTAAATTCTAAACATTGCAGTGGATTCTTTGACTTTCCTTTCAGTTCAGCACTGCACTGATAGACCTGGGTCTGCCTAAGTAAAAGGTGCAACGCCTCTATTTTAGGATGACGAATAACACCCATGTAGCACTGATCTGGCTGCAAGGGGGTGCAGTTTGTGCCTGTCAGCATCCTGCTTCCATTACCATCCCTCGCAGTTTACCTGCAGCAAAGTCATGTCTAGGGCTCTAGCCCGGAGTCTAATGTTCCTGTGAAAACCAGAACTGCGCGACTGAGCTGCAGCCCCTGCTTTGCCGTACAACATCCAGTCTCTACCTCAGACCACGACTCAAAGCTTCGGGGTCAGAAATCATGTACCGCACTCCCAGGAGTAACTGCCTTTAACGGCTCCACGGCTCGAAGTTACAGAAGGTGTCCCGGAGCCCGAGGGTTAAAGCACTGGATGTTCTTGTTACCCATAAATATCCAATCAGTTGAAAGTCTGGCTGCCACTGTGTGAATAATGGATTTTTGTTCAGCACAATAATTTAAAGGAAAAAAACCACAATGCTTCAAGGTGACCTTAAGCCATTTTTTTTTTCCTCCTGGTTTGTTCCAAAAAAATTGTATATAGCCCCAAATCTGACTTATTAACCCTGAAGAATTCTACATAAACACACCTTCAAAACAGAACAAAAATTTTAAAAGTGTTGAAACTAGGTAATTTTGTTCTCCTCCTTTTTCTTGTAGTTGAACCAATTTGTTTAAATTTGGCCAGAGTTTGAGCTGCCAAACTGCTCTTCTCAGTGAATTTACTCTTCAAAGGGTTTTTTGCCTATCTCTAATCCTAAAAGATTCTCGATTCCATGATATTTAATCTTCCATGTTCATGTGGCAGGTATAAGCTATTTTTTTTCTGTTTCAGCAAGATCAGCTCCTTTTTAAAGTTCCCACTACCTACTAAGCATACATTTTTCTGTCTGCCTACCAGATCGACTTCTCATTATTCTGTTCTGCTTAGGACATAGTGAACACTGCTGCCAGGAGACAAGATTGTTAAACAAATTACAGTAGATGCTTATGGATTATACCCATGTACATGGTGTTGTTTAAAAAAATAATAATAGTAATAGATAATCCCAAGAAACAGAGAGTGTAATTTCTGACCAATTTCAAAATGCCATCTTTATCAAAATTCTACTTAGAGCATGAAATCAATATATGGATGCTGCTGTAAAATTAATGAGCTCTTCAATAGGCTGTTTTGAGATTTTTTTTTTTTTTTTAATTGTGAATCATCTCCAATTTTTCTTTTCCTAAATTGCATAGAAACATACATTGGTTGACTAATGCTGTACCATAGCACAAGAAAAATCTACGGGAGGATTTGTCCCCTGTAATGATCTCCACCAGGCATATATTCTTCTTTCTCTGCACAGATAGACATCAAAATTAAGTACATTGGCTTAATTCAGTTGCCATTGTAAGCTCAAATGGGATACAAAGTGAAATCAATATTAGTGAAATAGATCAGACTGGAATTGGAAGGTAATATAATTAGGTTGGCTTTGCTATACTTTGTAATGCTTATCTGCAGTATTTTACCAAATAGAATACAGGTACCTATTTTCTGAAACTGTAGGAGGTTTTCAATGCTGTATTGCCCTTATTTATTTCACTTTGAGGGAGCACTTCAGAAA
This sequence comes from Phoenicopterus ruber ruber, assembly GCA_009819775.1. NCBI lineage: Eukaryota > Metazoa > Chordata > Aves > Phoenicopteriformes > Phoenicopteridae > Phoenicopterus > Phoenicopterus ruber. The sequence continues at coordinate 11,593,690 of CM020219.1, forward strand.
GACCTGTCTGTCCATCTCTGCAGGATTTAGAGCTGCCGTATCTCACTGAGTGATCTGGATTTCGTGCAGACAAGGGAGATTTGCTTCTTAAGCAACAGCATTAAGAATTATTTTAATAGCACAATACAGAGAAAGCATTATGTGTTCTGGCCATAGGAAATGTGCTCTCTACCTCTGAATACAAAGCATTTCACTGTGCGACAGTCTCGGAGCACAGAAATGAAGAACACTGGATCTTGTGCCTCTGCTTCTCAGACTTCACCCCAGCCCCATCAAAACTTCCTCCATCAGCTGGACAGCTTTGCCATGCATCAGCGGGATGGGGGATGCAATGCAGGCTAGCATCTCTCCAGGGCTCTCAGGAGATCGAGCAGTCCTCCTGCACCTTTTCTTTGTTCCATTCTTCTTAGGCTGAGCCAAGGCGCAGGGCCAAGCTTCAGCTCCTGCACAGAGGTTGTCTCCAATTAAGAAAGTCATTTCTGAGCAACCAAATGCAAATCATGGGCTCCTTCCAATGTCTCTGATGCACGAATCTTCCCCCAAAGAAAGGGAAATTTATTCCTGAAACCCAAAGTATATTTCAAGGATGACTAAAGCTACTTAATAATTTAATTACCTTGGAACACTGAAGATTTAGTGGAGGTAAAATTCCTTCTAAAGATATTAAAAGGCTACATAAATTGTGGCTATACAACCTTTTGATTGATAGAAAACATGCTAAGGGTTTTATTAAAAGAAATGTGAAGAATACTCGGATTTTATCTAAACATGAAGTTTGATGTTCCCCAAGAGACCTGCTGGATGCGCAATGAGAGCTCTATCTTGCCAAGCTTGAGGCATGTCACATCGGGACATGACTCCTGTAACATGGTAGAGAAACATACCACCCTTAGGCCATACCAGGCAATGAATTCCCACTATTCTTGCATGTCTTGCCCAGGGTACCACAAGAGCCAGTGACACAGAGTTAAAAGTGGCCTCGCAAAGACATTGCCCTAATCATTGAGGAGCCTTCCTCTAATGAAGAGCAGGTTGAGGAAGGAAGCGGTCCTGCTCTTCAGCAAATGCTTTCCCACTTCTAAGATTAATGATTAAGCCTCAAGGTTTTTAGTCAGAATGCCCTTCATGGATTCAGCATTCACTCCCTCAAATCCTCGGATTTTATCCTCTCACTGGCTTGCCAGTGGCAGAACTAGTATTTGTGATGCAAAAAGTTGGGGTTTTTTTATTCTTATCACTAATAGAAGGAAAAAGGGGATAAGTCGTTTTCTGTGCCCCTCTCTCTTCAAGGTTAGCTTTAATGATTTTACCCCTTTGGGCTAAAACTTGTGATCCCAGAACTTGGTTTAGTGACAGAGCACAAAGTAAGGTGGTGTGTAAGAGCCAGGGAAAAAGTACACCCAGTGAGCTGTTGTGGAGCTACTACCTCCTGAAGCTACTTCAGTCCAGCTGCTCTCCTCCTGAATCTGCTGTGAGGAGCTTTGATGGTGCATAGCATCCACGTGTGGATTTACTGGGCGAAGACTGCATCGACCTCCCGTGGCGCGCGTGCTCCCAGGCGGAGGCAGGGTTGCACCGCTGCCGTACAGCGAGGAGGAGCAACCCCTCACCAGCAGCCCCACACAACCGAAACGTCGCTGGCAAGTCTATGCCGCATGCACATCATTTGTGCGATTCCCCGAGGCCTCAGAAATAAAGAGGAATGCAAGAAGCACTCTCAAGGAAAGGGAAGCAGATTTGACACAAGGCGCAAAACCACTGCGAAATGGATTACAAGAAGCTCCCAAAAGGCTGGCATTTGCGGTTAACAACCCAACGCAGAAAAACTTGGAACCATAAAAGCAAATCTGGTAGCAAATGATGAAACCTGTTTTCCCTGTTCCTAACTCAGCCCTTGCGGGGCAAGTAGGAATGACCTTCTTCAGCGGGTGAAGCAGCGCAACACAGGAGCAATAACCAGAAATGGAAGGGCAGTACCGCAGGGACACCGCTGCTGTCACACTGACGCACAAGGACAAAAGAACTAGGAGGATGTGGGGAAATTAGTATATGAAAATAAAAGAAAGGAAATCACTTGAAATCAGATTTTGATCTCATTTAGGATTGCCTGTTCATTTTTCTATTCTGCTACCTGCTTTCACAGGTAACATAAGCCAGAAATCAAAATTATAATAACGCCTCACAGATTTATCATAATTCTAATGTTCCTGTCTGATTGAGGGAATGCCACAAATTTCAGTGTATGTCAAGGATCTCATTTGTAGAGATATATCAAGGACTACGAGGAAAAATAAGATTTCCTGCTTTTTAAGTAAATTAAATAGAGTAAATCATATAAAGTATAACATCAATAACATGTATACTCTCTTATTTTAAATATTGGTAAACAGGCTCAGATGCAGAATATATGTCACACCTGTCATACATCTTACCAGACTTGGACAGAGATCTGTATTGCATACCAACTCCTTGGCTTTGCTTTAGTGCAGGATTATTTCTTGAAATGCAGCAAGATATTGGATATTACAGTAAGAAGCTCACGTAAACCCACAGGAAAGTGCTGAACGGTGATGAGCATGAGAGGTCTTTAAGGTGAAATGAACCTAATACTGAAGTTTCATCCAAGCCTGCTCAAATGGTAGTGCACACACATGTGGTCTGAAATCTGATCATTTTGCCTAGAACTTTTCAAATACTGTACAAACCCCGTGTTATTTTGGGAAATAATGTTTTTATTTTTTCTCCCAGTGTTTTGGATAGCTGCTGTGCTTTCTCCTGTCCAACGTGAGAGTACCTGCAGTGCATGACCATCCCAACAGCCCTTTATCTGGCAAACATCTTCCAGCTGAACAGACTCCGATACAAATTACTGGACCTCGGTCAAATTAATCAGTGGACTCTGCAGGAATGAACGGAGGTGCTTTGCTATGAATAAGGACATATTGTCAAAAACGCACACAAGCATCTGCCGCCAAGGAGAAAGCTCCACCTCTGGATTTACAACCATTTTGAGGTCTGCTAAGTTGCATAAGGCTACAGATCTGTGCAGATAAACCACAGGCCTCTGGAAGTGGCTGCACACCAAGTCAACTTCTACCCCGAAAATACTTTAAAGCTACTGATGGGAAACTTTGAAATGGCAGAGCTGAGAATCCGAGGGTGCTTTACTGTGCTACACCTCTTTTCTCAGCACATCATCTCCCACTCCATACATGCATTTTTAGCTGAAAGAAAGAAATTATAAACATAGTATATTGAGTTAGCACATGTGTACCTGTGGGAGTCCCATCCTACATGAGAATCCCTGCTGGTTAATCACAGGCAGTTTCCAGTAGTTTGAACATTTGCAGTGACATAAGCAGGTGAGTAAATAAGGGTGATTCAGTTGCTATTATATATTTCATTTGAGGTGGTTTGACCAACTTTCGCTGAATTTCTTTCCAGATTACAAAGAAAAGCACTAACTGAAAATTTCACCGGAGTAGACAGTTCTTAAAACACAAGACAAAAAGGACAAAAAGAAAAAAAAAGAAAAAAATCTCAAAATCAGTCAATAAAAATGTCAACAAGAGAATAAGCTTACAAATTATCATCCACCATGGTATATAACACTGTACTAATGAAAGCGTAAAAGTACTAAGCTAAACATAACACCATTTAACATTTATGTATTTATTTTAAAAAGGGTTGGAAAAAAACACAAAAATGTTAATATTTGCAAGTGTAGCTTCATGCAGTGAGAAACAATAATTAAAGTGCTGTTCCTTTATTATTTTAAAAATATGGAGAAAAAGAAATGTAGAACCGCCTGCCCAGGACCAAGACAGTCACTTAGATCATGAAAAACCCTCATGCTTATTATTCACTTGCAAGATTTTTCCATTCCTGTTTGACCTAAGAGACAATCTAGACTTAAGAAATTATCCCAATGAAAGTTTGCAGAAACAAGACATTTTCTTTTTCTTGTTTCTTGTCTTTCTTTTCTTGTTTCTTTCAGAAACAAGACATTTTACAGTACTGTTACGTGCCAAAAGAAGATAACAACCATCAAACATGTCCACCCAGGGCTCGTGCAGATCTCGGGTTCTTCCCAGGACCCAGCCAGTTCTGCCACAGCTCAGAAGAAATGCCTTACAGAGCTGCTTACCTTTCTGAGCGAGAGCCCCGGGACAGATCCTCAGCCTCTTCCTAGCTGCAAGCAGGAGACTACAACTTCACTGAGGAAAAATAGATTATAGTGTGGAAATAATCTCATTCTCCTCCATTTTAAAAGGGTAAAAGGCTTTCCTTCCCCTTGCTGCTCTGTTCAGCAGAGTGATCCAGAACCACATTATTTTGATTGTTAGAGACCTAACTTCCACCCTGATGTTGTTCTCCCTTCCAGGTGCCTTGTCCTGATGTTATCATAGATAGCAAAGATCTAATAACCCAGATTCCTATTGGTAGGCTACACTCCTTCAGTAAAATAAACGTTTCACCACCCTTGAACAACCTAGTGGCCCTTCTCGGCAGCTGGTCCAGATTGAATTCATCTCCTTTGCCCCTATTTTTGTTCTGAATGTCATCCTCCAGTCTAGCTAGTGGTCCCCACGTGGCGTTGTACTGAATGTTAGAGTGAACTCTATCACATTGCCTCTATTTAGAAATCATGTGTCTAACCAAGAAACATCTTTATGTTAGTCTGGTAAAGATCTATCTTTGATAAACCAATGATACACTTTATCCCTCCTATTTACCTTCATGTATTCAAATATTTTTGCCTTCAACTTGTAGTATAGTATAATCTGCCACCATTTCTTCGGTATACGTATCAGATTTGGTATTTATCTTTCAACTCTTAGATGGCTCCAGTAGGAATCCTTGCTGACAAAATTTCCAATTTATGAAGCAATCTCTCCCAAAGGCTGAGGTGGAGATTATCTGGGTCCTCAGACTTGAGCATACTGAACCCTGCAACTGCCTTCAATGCAGATACCATTTCCACTTTCTTGGTCACTTGCCTTGGAGTCCATGGTCAGTATTGTTATCCTTCCTGAAATAATGATGCCAAGTGTCCGTTTAATTCTAGGGCCATCTCTAAACCTTTATCTCTACCATTCTCACTGCATAGATGCCTTCTGCCTTTCCTTATTCTTTTTTGTTTAGATGGCTCCTCGATTTCTCTTGATGGAATAATCTTCTGCCTCCACTTAGTGTCCTCTGCAAGTCAGAAGTTATGAACTTTTGTTCCATAAATGTAGATAGCTTCCTTTCTCATTACCAAGATGCCTCAAAGACTAGACCTTGTACTTCTCTAATGTTAAGGAATCCAAGCATAAAGTTGTGAAATGTCACTAGCAGATGACTGCTAACCTAGTTTCAGAGCCATTTAATATATCAGTGGGTTTTTTTGAGGGCATGATTGCTTTGGCATCCAGTTTTTCATGTAGTGTTTTCATCCAACAGCCAAAACAAAGGAATCTATTTGTCTTTTGTATGAATTATTTTTAAATAGACTTGCCTTACACAGAAGTAGTACTGTAAGAGAGTAGTTTAAATTGCACAGTTGCACATTACAATTTCTTTATCATGGTAGCATCCTATTCCAGTTCACACGTGAAAGATTCTATTAATAAAATATTGCTTAATGTTGGATCCAAACTGCAAAGCGGATTTAACATTGAATAAAGATTACTAAAGAATGAATACGCATAAAAATGCATCTTGGACAACAGCGCAAGTTAGACTGATTTCTGTCTGGTTACTATGCAAACTCAACTGGGCATGAAAATAGTAAGTATTTGGAGAAAAAAAAAATGGATAAAATTTTACTCCCATTTTGAAGGAATCTCAGCTCAGCAAAAAAGCCATATTTCATTCCCTAAGAAGTGTTCTGTTTTTATAGCTCTGACACACTAGAACATGAGGGTACTGAGCATCTCTGAAAGTGAAGCTGTTCTTTGTAATTATGTCTAATTAGACAGATGCAACTAACTTTAAATTTGCCTCCTTGAAATTCTTTTCCATATGACAGTAGTGAAAAATAATATGCATTCATCACGTATGTACAAGCCTGAGTCAAAAATCAGAGCCCCATTGAGTGAAGCCTTTTGCAACCATATTGAAAGACAAGTGACAGAATCATGTCATTTTAGAATTCGGTGTGGGGTCTGCATTTGATTTCACCTGGATCAGGCTTCTTAGGATTTCACTCATTCCTGACCACGATGTAAGAAGGCATTGCAAGATAAAGCCAGGATGTGGAAAAGGCAAAAAGGCTGGCAATAATAGCTCCATGAGCACTGAAATGAACTATGCTTTATTTTCATGGTTGACTGATTTTTTTTTTTAATTAATTTAACTAAGGTAGCAGTCTGAGACTCCATCACTTCCATTTGAGCACCAGAAGCTTACTGTTATTTAACCTTCCCCTTGGGCAAGAGATGGTTTGAGCTGCAGTCTGCCTCAAACTACACATCCCATTCCCTGGCCAGGATGCTCAGCACCGTGTGCCTCCCAAGCGGTCAGCTGGACACCAGCAGTCAGTGACCGGACAGGGCAAACGATTTACCATCTCTTAGTTGGCGGCAGGCTGAACTAATTATTTTGGAGGCTAAATACGGTACTTGATTTTCATACGAATTCCGTATTTTTCTACTTCATATTTCCCTGTTGTATTTTGTTGAAGTTATACAACAGGTTCAAGTATTTATGGGAGAATGGGGGGAATACACATTTATATTCACAGGGTAATTTCAGACACCTCATTTCCACAGTTAAACTGGATAAAAATTGGTTTACTTGCCCCAAGTGGCCAAATGGAAGTTCTTAGAGCAATACTGAGTCACTGGAACTGCGCAGAGTTACCCTAGCTCAGGTTATGGTCTGCTTTGCACATGAAAAATCCCAGGTAATTTGGTGAAAATGGTAACAAGAGCAATGAACAATATTAGTAACACCCATAACATCACAACATTGCCATCTCACTAAGAGTTGAGTCACTAAGGTCACCTCAAGAACAGCCTAGCAGGAAGAAGCTTAAAAAAAAGCTTAATCTAAATCAAGATACTAGTATCCCAAAAGAGAGGGCTGGACTTCTTAATTCTCATGCACAGCATACAAGGTGAAGATCAGCACTATTTTTCGTGCAAATCTCACCAAAATTAAGTGTAAATAAGACATATTTCTGAGTATATAATGTGCACATTAACAATACTGTCTAAAGATATCAACTGTACAGAGCATGAATAATACACTGACAAGCTCGTGAAAGAGTGATGTTCTTTGAGCTCATCATTGCATACTTGAACAGGGTATGAATATTTTATATTCATGCTAACTGTCATACTGCAAGTTTGTACTAGAAAGGCGTACACATAGCACTACTATTCATGTTTACATTTACCCTGCAAACGTCAGCAAAACGTTTCCTTCTTGTAAGCATCTCCTCTCCCTCCCTCGCTCTTTTTAATTCAGACATAAGGTTATTCAAAAGGACCACACAGCAGCAGGTTGAAAAAAGAAAGATAAAAGTGGCTTCTGAGTATCCAACCTAGGGAGGAGGCAAACAGGACCTTATAATCCAACACCCTCAGCACGCAGCAAGTTACCTACCGCTAACAGCTGCTGGAAAAGGCCTTTGCTAGATGCAGATTAGAAACGGGGGTGAGAGGGAAAGGAGGCTAAACAACATATGCATCCAGATACCTCAGAAGAGTCCATCAGCATCTACAGAACTAATATGCAATGTGGAAATGACCCCCAGAGAAAGCAGTCCTATTAGCTTTTATCCCAAATGATCACAGCATTATTTGATAGAAACATCTACCAGAGCCGACATATCAGGGTTGCTAATGTTCTTTATTTGGCAACTCTTTATCACTTGCTATCAAGAGAAAAAACAGAGAGGATTCAAAACCAAGTAGCATTCAACTATACATTAGCATCTATAAATTAGCAAGTAGCTAATTTATAAATGCTGGATGTTTTCCCCGAAGGGCACCAAAAATTTTTAGGAAAGCAACTAAAAGTTTAAAAATTCCATGGCTTGCTTTCATGGCAGGCTGAAACCCCTCATGAAATAGCTGGTCACCTTTAAGGCACCCCAAAGTACTGGGGGCCACCAGGTAGAAAGACTTAGTAAGTGCTCCCAGCAACAGCAAAATGCAAACCCGAGTCTGCTGTCCTCCCATCAGCTCATGTGACATTAAGGGAAGGGCAGAGGACTCTCTGCTTCATGCAGTGAATCATCTGGTAGCAGATTGTACAGAACCCCTCTTTGCACAAAGATCACATCATGTTTACCAGGACAATCAGATAACAGTTTTTTGAAGAAACTGCTCCATAGTATTGCCACTAACCAGCTTCCCTTGTCTGTTTAAGAGATCAACGACACTCCCACCTCCAGGTCTTCACCACCACAGAATGACTCCACACATTGCAAGTTTGCATGCACCTACCTGTCATCACCAGGGTCTCCTTACAGTTGCGGCATTCATGATCCCGAGACAAGTATTTTGAGGATTTGTTTCTCTAGTAGCACATTTGGGCATAGTGTGACTTCATTACAGACAAAACAAAACTGCTAATAATTCTTCTGGTCCTGAGCAAGCGTAAAAGCATATGATGTAAAGTGTGCCGGTCTTTCACATCCTACTGTAGGGCTATGATTTGGCTTCTCTTGACATCTGCCTAGAAATCAGCTTCCAGTCTTCTGATGTAATCATCACTTAAAGTTTCAGAGACAACACTTAAGACCCACCATCCAGGAATCTTTTTTGAACCTGTTCCATAATGACTGACATTTTTAAACTAGGCTACTGCAGAGAAAAGATAACTTTTTTAATGGTTCAGAAGAGGTCAAGACATCAGATAAAGGAGGAACTACCAGAGCCTGGTGACAGTACAGCTTACAGTGAAATATGAAAAGCTAAATTTAGCCCCTGCATTGACGGCAGATTATTAAGCACTTTCTTACTTGCACATTCCTATACATACTAACATCTACTACTAAGGCTTAATCTCAGTGCTCACATTTTTTTTACTCCACTTCAATAAAAAAAGAAAGAATTTCTCTTTTATTCTTTAAACATTTTTTCATACAGCATAAGCACAACTCAAGCTATTTCAAATGTATAGCATTTTGAACTACACCATCAGACCTCTATCCTTCTCATCATGTCATATATATGAAAGAAGAGGAGGTTAATGTCCTGCTCCCTTACACTGAATTTACACAAGGGCACTGATCTGTAAGAATTCCTTAGTGAACTGATGCTCTTTTGGCCCAAGATGTTCCCAAATGATTAAACAAGAACTATGTATTTTTCAAAGGCTGTACAATTTGAAAACTGTAAAGATTACCACTGGTTTTAGTATAAGAATCCTTTTTCCTAAAAGATTTACATAATGGGCCTTTATTTTTTTTCCTAATCATGCTGCATAACATCTTTACTACAAGTCATCCTCATTGCATTGCTTATAGACCAACTCGGCAAATTTAAACCTCAAGAAATCACATAACACTTTATTTCTTCCCTTTCCCTCTCTTTGCCTGTAGTATTTTGAAAAGCACAAACAGATAATAAATTCCTACCAAGATTACTAAGCTAGTCAAGCTATCTAGGAGACCCAGTGGTTTCTTTTTTCCTGCCTCCTGTGGCCTCTGCAGTCATTAAAAGGGTGAGCAATAGTCTGAGATCCCCTAATCACGCTACAAGTTGTTACATCTCCATTTATGCAGGAGCTATCTGTAATTTCTGTAAATTATTGAGATGCAGCTAAACATAATCCAGTCTTGTCAAGATAAGGCAAGGTTTGGCACTGCTTCTGTGGGATCAATGATAAGTCCCCGATTTGGAGTACCAGAAGCTGCCAATGAGTCACAAGACCTTTGAGTTCCACCAGAAGAGTTGGGCACACGCCCAAAAGGATTTCAAGATTACAAGCCTACAATGTGCTTCTTTCATGCCGATATACATAAACTTCTTTCATGTCAATATGCATAAGCTTTCTTTTAAAATAATTATCAAAAAAGGTTGGTGAATCTGTGTCTCACACAGCTTTCACTGGCCTACAGGCTTGGATTCTTCCCCTGGATCTAGAAGAACATTAACACAGAACAGATAGAAGAAAAAGCTACCTACCAGATACCACTATGTACTGCCTACAGATTTATAGGGCGCAGAAAAACAGTCTAGTATCGCTCTCCCCATTGACTTCCACGACAAATAGGTCAGACAACTTTCTATTGCACTTGCTTCGTTCCTTTTTGCACAGTCCCCCGAAAGTCAATAAGTTACTTTATTTTCAGGGGTAACAGAACACATCCTGTCCACAAACACACATGCTAACTTATAACAAGCCATGAATCTATAGGCCTTTTCTAGTGAGACACTCAAAAAGGGAGGAGGGAGAGGGAGGAGATCCCCTTTTACTGGTACCAATTACGTACTTCTCCAAGACACAATAATATACCACTAATATTATCCAGAGGGAGTCCCTTTGGCTCCATTCTTAGCTGGTGTTTCTAAACCTCCTTTACAGAAGGATATTCAATAAACAAGGTATTTCTGTGACCTACAGCAAGCCTGCACACAACTGTTTGTATTATATATGGTTTCATTTTGCTCCCTGGCACTGCTCTTTGGTGGCTGTTACAGCCCATAAAGCCATCTGTTAGGAACACTCAGTCATAAAATTATTAATGCCTATAGCCTAAAACCAACCCTAAGTAAATAAACAGTACCAGAAGGCCCCGTGCAAAATTCTGGGATGTTAAATACACAGGAAAGACACAGAACCATAAATCATCTTAATAGTTCTATGTGCAATTATGTATTCACTTGAAATTCAAATAACACACAGAAAGACTAGACAGAAGTTGCTTCTAAAATAGCACACTGCAGATTTGCCTCAGAGTTGAACCCCACATGAAAAAATCTGGGATACTATTGTGAATCCTTGTGACATTTAGAGCTAATAATAGAGAATTATGCAATCAGGAAAGAAAGTTCCTGACAAAAAAGCTCAGGACACACATAATCCTCGAGGCTCTAAATGCAGACAACAAAGGAAGAGTGTCCCAAGTTTGAATCATTCAAATTCTTAAGAGACAAGGATAAAGGAAATTTATGTGTATTGGATATGTGGCATTTGCAAGCATGAAGAAAATACTAAGAAATTAAGTACAGATGGATCTTTACCACTGTAATGGCAAGTCTCTTGACTAAAAGACACAGGACTGCCACTTTTGTCACTTGGTGCTGGCTCCTACCTTAGTGTAAAGATGAAGCCTCTTCACCCTCCGTCGTGGCTCCCTTCGACTGTACTTGCCAAGGGGGTCTCCAGAAGGCTGGCACAGAGCTTGGCCTGTCAAGTCTCACGTACGGGATGCAAGACAGACACAGTCGGCTCCCCTTCCCATCCCTCCCACAGCTAGGGCCATATTTCATGCATGCCCAGCACAGAAAAGCAGCCTGTCCCCCTAGCCTGGTAGCCACAGATACCAACAAATAACGTCAGCTGGAGATCCTAGGATCTAAGCGTCTGCTGGAGCAGGAGAGAAGCTGCAGTGCTGCAGGCATTAAGCATATCTTTTAAAAAGATCTGGTCTTAATGAGGCTCATTAGCTTCCTAGCTGCAGTTTAGCATCAACAGCAGTAAGTCCAAGTGTTTGCAGGCTGGGCACATGAAGGAGTATCTGGTTTACAAATGCCAGCCCTGCAAAGACGACCAAGACCTGGTAAAGATGGACAAATACTCACTGCCTGGAAACCAGCTGGCTTCCAGGGAAGCTAGCACAGTCAACAGCTCTGTCACGATGGGGCAGAGGACGGGACACTTGCACATATGTCATTGGCTAAATCAATAAGGCTGCAAGATCAGTTGTGCTACAGCCAGCAGTAGGCACTAACATCCCCCAGCTGACGTAAATATACTCTATGACCACACCAGCCTACACTATAACCATTTGACTTTACATCTACACAGAAGTTGCTTCCACTTACAGCGCTGCCCATGGCAGCAGCCTGCCGCACCACAAGCCTGGGCTTTGCAGTGAATCTGGTTCTCAGCTCTCCGCCTCCAGCCATCACCATCCCTGCAAGACCACCTCCTTGGGACACCTCTGGCATATGATGAGCCCCTGTGGGGGACATGCTACAGCACCTCCCATCCCCAGTGCAACTCCAAGTACCAACAGAGTACGGGAACCAGTGCATGGTATAATATCACTCACTCCTACAGAAGACGTGGTTGCTCTAAAGAACTCACCCATCTTAAGCCTTAACCCCACCACCATCACCCCCTCAGGAGTTTACAGTAGCATTGCTCAGTTTATAACTTTGAAGAAATTCGAAAGGAAATCCTCAGATGTGTCTCTTATTCTACAAAAACAAAACCAGACTAAACCTGTTACATTAATAGAGAATAATTCCTACATCCTAGGAGCCCCTGGTAAGCTTTAAACCCACAGTAATCTACCAGAAACCAAGCAAGAAGTTACTTTATATTTTATTCTCTTCAATAAAGGTCTTAAAATCTTTAAATCTAAGTATAGCACTGCATTGAAAACAAGAGGCTTTTGTTCCAAACTGTATTTTGCTACAGTTTAAAATTGTAGTGCCCTTTCCACCTCGTCTCACTCAGTTTCCATCCACAACTTGTGCACCTTTCACTTTTTAACTTAAGGTTTTGTTTCTTAATCACAGAGGGAAGGAGTTTAGGGTTGTGCAAGTCACAGACACAGAGGTCTTTATTTATAGTATGTTGCGCATCTGGGTTTTCTCTTAATCTGCCAACTTCCATAAACTGGGTTAGGATTTTTTACTGTGAACCACATTTTGATACATCACAAAAAAAAAGTCAAACATTTTACATTTGTCTATCAGGGTTCTTTAAGACCTTGAATATCCTGGAAATATGTTTTATATATGCCAGAGCTCTGTAGACTAGGAATTGAAGGGAAAAACCCAGCCTGAACCTAGTAACGCAAGAAGTTTCATATGAAAATGGAAATAGATTACAATAATCATAAATCACCCCCCACACGCAGACTAGGGCTGCAGTTCAGTTTCCAAATTAAGACTTCCAAAATCTGAGTTCTGTTCCTAGCTCCAATGCAAATTTGCATTGCAACTTTTGATAAATGATTTCATTTCTCTGTGCTTCATCATATCTGCCAAACAGGAATAGTTTCCTTCTTTTATCTATCCTGTCTATTTAGAAATTAAGATTTTGTGGAGAGGAGAACAAGAAGTGACAACACTAGTGGAAACTGTTTCTTAGCTGGATTCTGCAGTGCCCAATCTGATCAAGGCTTGGATTTCTGGATGTTACTGTAATATCGATGAACTTGCCCTAGGTCACAAAAAAAGCAAATGTTGCTGCCAGAATACATTGCTAGTAGAAGAAAAACTTTAAGCAAACAGCAAACATCCTCTTCAGTGACATCCTTTGATGTCTCGCCTCACATTGTAATTGCTAACAGGATATCTTGATATATTTTATACTTTACTGACCAGGGCATTATCATAATGCTCTTTTCCAGACCCGATGCACGCAGCAATCATTATTATCTATTATGCGTCCTACTGTGTTCCTCTACAACCACAGTGCTTCACACAAAGTAATATTTACACTTATCAGCCACTAATTACACCCATTTGCATGTCCTCTACACCCAGCCCACCTGGGCACAGAGGTTCCTCAGTGAATCCAGGTCAAACCCTGCGTCCGCCCAGGAGAGCATTTTCCAGTTTTCTGCTATGCAACAGGTTTCCTTCGAGAGCAGGGGGACTCAATAGATCCGTATTTTCTAAATTACATATGTCGAAAGATATTCTAGGCACTCTATAATTAGCCAGCAAGGAAAAGCATTTCTGATTCATTAGGTCAACTTTAATGGTTTCCTCATTAAAAGTTTTTGCTGTTAAGCTGACAGAAGCTAGAATTTAATAGTAGCTTCCAGCACTTTCTTTATTAGCCGATCTCTATTGAATCAGTCTTTATCACCTGAAGAGATATTTTAAATGGAAATTCCTCAGCCCTGAGCAACCTAGATTGACCAAAGGCCTAGAGATTGCTCTGTCCCTGCTTTAATAAACTGACTGTATATATTGCTGCAAAGGTCAGTCCTCATTAGTCAGTGGTGGCTATACAAGATTTAACACATTATATTCCAGCACTAATTTGTCACTTGTTGATACTGACATGTTCTTGTTGATATTAAATAGCTATTACATACGATGGAATTTATAAATATGAATCTCTGGAGGCCTCTTACAAGAAGAATTGTTCCCCTCCCATCCAGTTCATAACAGTTGGATAATTCTGTGGTCTGGACAAGGTAACTGCTGTTAATGTAGCAAAATAGACAACTAAGTTCCTTTACTGTCCTCTCTGAACACAAATCAACCAAAGAAGAGTGACAGGCTTGTATTCTACACACCTGAGGTAGAGTACTTTCACAGGTAGCTCATGGAAGCTTAGATTCCCCTTTGTCAGATTTCAGCCAAACCAAACCATATCTCATGCTAATGTTCTTGGGTTTGCAGAAGAGAAGATTCTTTCTTTGAAAGGGCAAAATTGTGTTTCATCCATTTCTCATTAATGTCTCAGCTGCTAGACACTGAATTTTCAGAGAGCAAGCTCACCCAGCTCTAGACAGTAATAAACTTGTGCAGCTTGGATATTTCAGAATATACAAACTGCAAATACAGTAAAGAATTGGGCCCACTGAATCCAATCAAGATTGCTCTACTTTAATTAAAAACTATCCTCCTCAGGAGACTAACTTGATTTGTTTTAATGGCTCCTTAATAGGTGTCTTGCTCCGAGTTTGCAAGCCAACTCTTCAAAAGTCTACTTTCTGTGGGGAATTTAATTTGCTGAACTTATACATTATTTTAGGAGAAATGCTTGTCTAATGACTAAGGTACTGTTTCAGGACTCGGGAACTGTGGAATCAATCCGTGCATCTCTCTGTGAGGCTGCCTATGACCTTGAAGAAACTATCTCTCAGGGCTTCAATTTCCGCAGACACAAAACAAAGGTGACATTTGCCTTCTCTCGCGTTTGGTCTATCTTGTCTGTCTGGATCATAAACTCTATGTTGGCAGGGACTCCCTCTCACAATTTGTTTGTAAAATGCCTAGTGTGGCACTTTACAAGCTGTAGCAGCTAGTCTAATACAAATTAAAAATAGTAATTCATATGTCAACATACTAACTGATTTTTCCCGTCATAAGCCTATGTAGGTGCCTTAAGTAGAGATGTTTCTTTTAAATGATATCAGATGAGAGAACTGAGAAAGAGAGGTCACATGAGATGGGAAGACATAGCCAGAGGCACTTCAGGTCCCTGCTTCTTCCATGTTATCAAGCTACCTCAAACACTAATTGCATTAATTTGGAATTTAGCAGATTATTAACTAGGGAACCTCTTTGGTTAGACACTGAAAATGGCACAGAAGGGAGAGGACTTTAGTCTTGGTCAGGGTGTTTGGTATTGCAGAATTCCCTCACTTCAGCAGAAAAATTAGAGGGATTCAGGAGAATAGCTGGCAGTTATATTTTTTCCTAGTAATCTCCTCTTGAGGAAAACCCAAACTGGCATATTCAACATTAAGATGTGACTGTCCATAGCTGCAAAAGCTTGCTGGCACAGGAGTGACCTTGGCATCCTTCATCAGTGCCTTATGATATTAATGGAGGATTAATGTAGGGAGGAAGGGACAGCAGCAAAATAGGGAATAGATGGGGAAATGCGTGGGCAGTAAAGTAGCAATGAGCTTTCAAAACCCCTCCATACTCACAGACCATAAAAAGTGGCCAAGAGGAGTATTTACAGAACCATTCTCTGGAACCAGGATGAAATAATTCACCGTGACAGCAGTTTAGAGACTCGATGTAAAAAAAAAAAAAATTCATTTTAATTATGGATGAGAAAAATGATAAGCACTATAGTAGCACCAACAAGTGGACACCTTGAACTCCTCAGTCTCTATTACTGTGGCCACTTCTGGCTGCCAAAACGTCCCAAACCTCCCCTGTTTACATTAGCATACATGTTTTAAACAGACTCTTTATGTTGCCATCAGCAGCATCAGAATGGAGGTCGAGGTTAGCTGTGAAGAATGACTGTGAAAGTGGCATCCAGTCCTAGGCCCTCTTCCAGTTTTTGTTTGGGTTATTTTAAAAAAAAACCCCTTAGACAAGCTGCAGAGTAGCAGACTTCTTGCTGAACAGAGCAATCCTTAAAGTAGGAAATAACAGGAAGGCTTAGAGGCATATGGAACCCATTAGAAATGGCATGTTTGCAGGGACAGATTATAAATTGGATCAACTAGAAAAGCATCTGAAAAAAGCCTGCCTACAATTCCATCTTGTGTGAACTATCTCAATCCAGCTGAAGTGTATTTCTAACCAGAGACTTCACTTTTCCATCATTTCTTCATTTTACCACATTTGGAAAATGCCCATAAGTGATGACAGCAGAAGCCCCACATAATGTAAGACCCACCCTGGAGGGGAGGGAAAGGGGAGAGGAACAAATGGCACATTCACGTAGGCACCGTAACACGCAACCATTACGTCTCCAACGGTTGCCATAACCAGAAAGGAACAGTTTCAAAGGTTAATGGGGCCATAATCCACATTTGTGCAGATCCCAAAGGTCTTCACACCTGGATGCGATAGACACACAGCTACTGCACTAGCCCAAAGTGACACGCACTGGAGTGCTCTCCTAGAGCCCCACATTTGTTGTGAGTGTGGATTTTGACTCCTTGGCACCCCTCTGCCTTGCAACTTCTGGAGTCTGACTGCTAAGTTCCCTATCTTATGCAGACGCAGTGGATTTCAACCTAAAAGAATAACAACCAGTCATTCGTTAACATCAGACATGCAAAACAAATTTAGCTAAGCTGATTACTGTAATGTAGTAGCCAAGAGCACTGTTCAAATTGACATGGGAGAAGAAACGCCTTTGATACTCTCAGTACAACGAGCTGTCTATTTTTGTGAAGTCTCATGTTTCCTAATTACCTTAATACTATAAGAATTAGGTAATACCAATGTACAATCACTCACACTGGGCTGGGTTCATAGCCTCCCATTCCACGGTGCTTACAGGGAATGCTAATCTGATACAAAAAGCCTGGCTGCGACAGAAACGGTGTCAGGCAGCTTCTTTGCAATAATCAGCTGCACCTCAGGACAAGGAGAACCCCAAAACACTGCAGGGCAGAATTCACAGTAAAGGAAATGCTACAGGCATGCAGGCGGCTGCAAATATGTCCTCCTGAGTTGTGCCCTGTCCCCTGCCTTGACAAAACCCTTTTCAGTGACAGCTGCACTATGGAGGACTGTCCCCTTGCCCCAGAAAGTCCCTTCCCCACCCTACCACAGCCAAAAATGAGGATGAAGCAGTGTCTTCCCTCGAGTACTGTGAAAGTAATTCTACTTTCCCAGCCACGTGTGTGCCAGAAGTTACCTAACGCACCCTCTCGCCCCACACATCACCTCCATAATCTGCACGTGACCCACACAGACTCTCAGTACGAACCTGGCACGGCAAAATAGTGCAGCTATAGAGATGCCCTGACATAACCCGAGAGGAAGGGAGCAGCTCCTGGAGAAGGTTAATTTTCCATTCACCCAGCCCTTTCCACTAACACTCAAGTTTAGGCCTGAAGGAGTTGCATAGGTGATGTTCGATGTCAGGTACAACATACGCTGCAATAGCTGAGCATGTCAGTGCTGGTAGACATGAAGCAGGACCTTCTGTACTAACCCCATAATGTGTGCTTCACACCCCAGCATTTTTCTCCGTGTTTTTATTTATGGGCAGACTTTGAAAAAGCAAGCAAAGCGTCCCAAAATGGGAACAGATGGGGTCTGCCTATTATCCCAAATCATTCTATGACAGAGAATAAAAACAAGCAAAGCTCATGTGTGGCAACCTGCAGTGCAAGACACTAAGCAGACCCCGCTGACAAGCAGTATCTTATTGCTGAAGAAACCCAAGCTGGCTCCCCTTTCAAGTACTTCGGCAGAGTTACTTCTAGTTTGCAACAGTGAGAGTAAGGAAAGGAATCGGCCTTTGCGCGCGACAAACACAGCTGAGACTCAAACTTTGGCTCTTGGACATAAAGAAAACAGAAAACTAAGTAGCTACGAGCAGTGTTAAACTTTCCACAGCTACAAATTGCTCTTTCATGCACGATACATACAATTACAGCATGCTTAAATCCTGGATTATTGGGACAATAGGTTGTAGCAGCTTTAATCCAAGCGAGGCATTAAGCTGTGCCACTTCAGTAGGAATCTGCATACTTAAAAAGTGTCTGTGTATCATACAGTCCATCTGTGTAGCACACAGTCCATACAGCCCAGCTCCAGTAATTAACTTAACTACACTTCCTCATGAACATATTGCTACCATGTGTATACATTAGCATCTTGGCAATACTTTCTTTTTGTAAAAAGATTGAAAGTATTAGTGCCAATGTGGTAAATCTGTCTACGTCTGTCTGTATGTCTAAGCCTTACGGCTGTTCACGGGGATTGTCTCTCTCTCTCCCCCCCCTTGTGTTAGACTACCAACTGCTTTGGAAACTTCTTTTTCCATTTCAAATGCATTTTGTGTTTCCATATTGAGATAAAATCCCCAGGAGATGACTAGCAAGACTCTTGCATCTGAGGCGAGGCTAACAAAGGCAGGCTGTTAGCTGTTGGTGACGGTGAGTCGCGTTGGAAAGCTTACAGGGAAAAAGGCAGCTACCATCCAGTGCAGACCAGGTTGTCAGACTGCACTCCACAGAGGGGCAACCATACACGTCTGCTGGGAATCTTCAGTGGCTTATCAGCCTCATCGCATAACCCGAGAAAGGAAAAAGAAATGCCTAGCAGGGAAGCATGCTAGCAGTTTTAGATTCACAGTTCAGGACGAGACTCAAAACTTGAAGAAACCTTGTCAAAACCAGACTGTTCCAGAGACTCTGACACAAACCCCAAAACACTGAGGAGTAACAAAAAAAAGCTGAGGCAGGAAAATGAACTCAGCTTGTTTCTCTGATCTCTGCGAGTGCATCTATACTGCATAATGGATGAAGACCCCTAAAAGCCAGTAACCAACCTGAACCGGTAAGTCCACACATCACAGCACAGTACAGTGTAGATTTACCATCTCGGACCAGTCCTGCCCTGCAGGGCAGCCAACTCAACTGTCTCCAGCACATCGCTCTTGTGTTTCTGGGAGTAAGCACAGCAAGAGCCAATTTGGGCATCCAAAATATAGACAGGCTATTTCTTATGCTGTCTAGAAGGACTGGTATCAGAGCCTTTGTAAAGCCTGCAGGTGACCTGCTTCGACATCTAGTGTCCTAGATAAATAAGCTGCAACCCAAACAATCCTCTGGAAAACGTGCTTACTCTACTGGAGAGTCTAGAGAAAGTAAGACTAACCCAAACTGTGGAAGACACTGTCTCAGTTGTATGAGAAAGTCCTAAATAGAGGACACGCACCTCCAGATAGCACCCACAAAGGTGCGATGCAGCTGGTTGGAGCCTGCTTCATTTCAGAAAGCTTGGGAGAGGCGAGTATGTGGAGGCCAGATATAACAATGTGGTCCAGACCCAGCAGCGGGGCTTTCCCAAGTCTGTAACACCACTATCCTACCCTCTGATTAAAAAAAAAAAAAAAAAAAAAAAACACACAAACACCAAAAACCACCAAAAAAAACCTCAATAAATATTACTTACTCACAAATGTTTGCCATAGAACTGCTAGAAAGCTTATAAAAGCACAAAGGCAGCAGTAGTCATGCTGTTTGGTCATATAACTGTAAAGGATCACAAAAAAATCTAAACAATATTTGGTACATCATTGCTCCCAAGCTGCAACTATACATGCCAAGTTTTACCACCAGGAAATAAATGGGAAAAATGCATAGGGAAAATCCAAATAGACCCCTGACTCCATAGTTTTAGTAAGTCATGCCAGAATTATGATTTGACATTACCCACTAATCAGTGCTTTGAGAATTCCCTCCCCCATTCCTTGCAATATCTCTAAATAGAAAGATACACCTTAGGAAAAATATTTTACTAAATGGAATGCTAATTAAAATCAAGCTTGTAACCTGAAGTAGTGATCTCGGATTTTTACATGGTAACTAAGATTACTAGTAGGTAGCAGATTAAAAAATGATTTTTTTTAATTTGTGGACTCTCCAAAATGGGACAAAAAAACCAAAATATAAAACAGTTTACAGAATGAAAATACCACACTCTCCTCACTCCCAAAATAAATTAAATGTATCTACATATTTATTTTTTGGAAGTCTATCCTGATGATGAGCCGTATCCATGCAAGTGCCTTCTGGGAACTACGTCAGAACCTCAGGCTTTAATCCTCCTGACAAGACAATGCCCAGCCCATCTCCACCTCCAGCCACGTACGGCAATCATGAGATTCCTACAAAGTCACGGTTGGCAGAAGTTCTTCATGCTGCATCACAGGAGAGATAATCCAGCTAAAGAAAGGACCGCAGGAAAGAACAGTAAAATGAGATACAAAAAACAAATTCCTACATGGGACCATGGAAGCTGAAACAGATGCAAATGCACAGTGAACTGGTATGACACATTCTGACTGGGCCAACTACGGCAAAAGGGCCTCTTGAATGGCTTCTACAGGTATGTCAGCCAGAAAAGGAAGGTCAAAGAAAGCGTACCCCCTCGATGAACAAGACTGGTAAACTGGTAACAACGGACAAGGAAAAGGCTGACATACTCAACTTTTTTGCCTCAGTCTTCACTGGCAACCTCTCTTCCCACACCTCCGAGTGGATGGATCGCAAGACGGGGACTAGGGGAGCAAAGTCCCTCCCACTGTAAGAAAAGATCAGGTTCGTGACCACCTGCGGAACCTAAACATACATAAGTCTATGGGACCTGATGAGATGCATCCCAGAGTCCTGAGGGAACTGGCTGATCTAGTTGCCAAGCCACTCTTCATGATATTTGAAAAGTCATGGCAGTCAGGTGAAGTCCTTGGTGACTGGAAAAAGGGAAATATCGCACACATTTTAAAAAGGGTAGAAAGAAGAACCCTGGGAACTACTGACCTGTCAGCCTGGGAAGATCATGGAACAGGTCCTCCTAGAAGCTATGCTGAGGCACATGGAGGACAGGGAGGTGACTGGAGACAGCCAGCATGGCTTCACCAAGGGCAAGTCCTGCCTGACCAACCTAGTGGCCTTCTATGATGGAGTGACTACATCAGTGGACAAGGGAAGAGCTACGGATGTCATCTATCTGGACTTCTGTAAGGCCTTTGACATGGTCCCCCACAACATCCTTCTCTCTAAATTGGAGAGACATGGATTTCATGGGTGGACTGTTCGGTGGATGAGGAATTGGTTGGATGGTCACATCCAGAGGGTAGTGGTCAATGGCTCGATGTCCAGATGGAGATCAGCAACAAGTGGCAGATGACACCAAGCTGAGTGGTGTGGTGGACACATCTGAGAGACGGGATGCCATCCAGAGGGACCTGGACATGCTCAAGAAGTGGGCCCATGGGGACCTCATGAGGTTCAACAAGGCCAAGTGCAAAGACAAAACCAATACAGGTTGGAGGACGAAGGGATTGAGAGCAGCCCTACCAAAAAGGACTTGGGGGTACTGGTGGATGAAAAGCTGGACATGAGCCAGCAACGTGTGCTCGCAGCCCAGAAAGGCAACCATATCCTGGGCTGCATCAAAAGAAGTGTGACTAGCAGGTCGAGGGAGGTGATTCTGACCCTCTACTCCACTCTGGTGAGAGCCCACCCGGAATACTGCATCCAGCTCTGGAGCTCTCAGCACAGGAAAGACATGGACCTGTTGAAGAAAGTCCAGAGGAGGGCCACAAAAATGATCAGAGGGCTGGAACACCTCTCCCATGAAGACAGGCTGAGAGAGTTGGGGTTGTTCAGCCTGGAGAAGGCTCCGGGCAAACCTTAGAGCAGCCCTCCAGTTCCTAAAGGGGGCCTACAAGAAAGCTGGAGAGGGACTTTTATGCAAGGGCATGTAGTGATAGGACAAGGGGTAATGGCTTTAAACTGAAACAGGGGAGATTTAGATTAGATAGAAGGAAGAAATTCTTCCCTATGAGGGTGGTAAGGCACTGGAACAGGTTGCCTAGAGAAGCTGTGGATGCCCCATCCCTGGCAGTGTTCAAGGCCAGGTTGGATGGGGCTTTGAGCAACCTGGTCTAGTGGAAGGTGTCTCTGCCCATGGCAGGGGGGTGGAAACTAGATGACCTTTAAGGTCCCTTCCAACCCAAACCATTCCATGATTCTAAAATATCGCAATTCTATTAAACCCAACATGAAATAGATTTTCCTTTTTCCAAGTTTACCTGGGAAAGTTCAAAACCTTTCTACTTTCAATCTTACAGAATATTCCTTCTGAAAAGCATTTTGCTTTTGCTTTGATTTGGTGTTTCATGAGGAAAGGAAAAACCACACTACCGTGCAGACTGAGCAGTGTTCATATCAGTAAAAGAATTCAGAAGAAGGAAGAATTAAAAAGAGGTAGGGTTGGCACCACTGCTCTTTAAGACTATCACTAAGGACTGAGCACTGCTTACATCCCTGCCTTGGCACTCAACTTGTGCCATGCTAGGAGGTGAACTAAGAAAACAGGGTGCCACACACAGTACCTCTGAACCTCCACTTTCCCAGGAAAGGAAGCAAATTCTGTCCTTAATAAAACAGCACGGACTGCTGGAGGGTTCAGCCAGCTCTGCCTCCATGCACGGGGTCAGGTTATGACCATTCGCTCACACACTGGTCTTGGAAAAGAGTACTGCAAATATAACTTTATTATTCCCATGCTCATAACGCTCATCCCTGGGTAGTTAAGGATGCTGAGGTGTGGGGAGGACGTGACAGCAGTTGACTTCCAAACCGAGACATACAGAGAAAAGAACAGTAAGCTGAAGCCATCACTGGGCTAAAGACACGATAGCAATTTTTGTATTCCAGGGGCAGAAGACTTGAGGCATCTCTCTGAAAAGCCAAAGATGCACATTTGCACTTCGTTCTGGATTCACGCCAGAGGAAAGCTCTCATGGAAGCAGTTGTAAAGGAGCACCTGCATCGTCAGGCCAGAGAACAGAAGCCAGATGCGGGCCAGCAGCTGCCACGTGGCTTGGCCATGCTACCTCGATGGGACAGGTATCAGATCACAATTGCCTGTAATTGAATTCAGAGCTTTTTGCCTCATTTTGGTTTGGATAATTTCATACCCCTCAACTATTTTGTCATGTTAGCAAGTTTGCTGGAATATCTGGGGGGGTTGCATGAAAAAGCACTAGGGAATCTGAATCTCCTGTAGAAACAAGCCCATTTTTGATTTTATAGATGACATTTGCTCTGAAAAGTGGACTTTAGAAACAAAACCTCTTACCTATCTGAGCTCACAGGTCTGCAGTTAACAATTGTATACGTTTTATTTCAAATACTACCTTAAACTCTGGCTTGTTCTGCTGTTAGTAGTGAGGTCACGCACTTTTCAAATCTTGATCCCCTGAAATGAGGCACTCCTGACTATATTCACAAAAGACAGGATATATATCGGTCACATTCAACCACAGGTATTTTGTATCTTTTAAATGTGTTATCTGTAGTTTCTGTAGTCATCAGCAGTCTTCATTCCTTAATCAACAGTACAACACTCATCACATTGAAGTATTCCTGCATTTCCAGAAAGCAGCAACTAGTACCTCAGTCACTGCTGCACACCAGGTTTGTGCGAAGATGAGCCAACAACCCTGGGACCTCAATCTGAATACACCCTTAAATAGATCAGTGAAATTCACTATAATCATTGTGCAAACAATTTCTAAAATGAAATCTATTTAGTGTTTAATATTCACAAGAACTTAAAGTTCACCTTGGCATAAAAGCATGCATATAAGGGAGATTTGTTAACTTTCCGGACCATCATAAGGAACAGAAGATGGCAGTTCATAAAATAATCTGGGGTGCCTTTAAAAACCAGCACGCTCTATTATCTCAGGGCAGATGGCTTTAGAAACAACACAGATCTGTTTGAAGTCTGTTTTTGCATGGACCCATTCACCAGCCACACATTCAAGATAAGACTAGCCGCCTTTCTCCAGAGCAGCCAGGCCAACAGCACCACAAATAACTGCAAAACAACGACCAGGAGACAGCAAAAGCCATTGTTGACCTTGCCAGTGGTTTGTTGCCAGTTTATAACCCTAATATGTGTTATTTTGTGTCTTTCAGGTACGGCATATTTGTATGTCTATCTCATGACTCCACTGGTCACAATAATCACTGCTGCTGTTGATCCACCAACTCTTAGTCACCTATTAGGCCTCAAATATTAGATACTAAATATAAAGCCCTACAACAAAGAAGAGGCCACTTGTATATCTGCACCATCACTCTCCACTGAACCAATATCTGGGCGTAATTACTGTGTCCTTGTTTATGGAGGGGAGGCAAAATTTTTGCACAGCCCATCATCTTTGGCCGTGGCCACTTAGCCTAGAAGGCAGAAACAGAAAACTGTGCTGAAAAAAATTACAAAGGAGGCATATTGCAAACATGCAAACAAAACTCTGGAATCCTGGCAGGAAAAGAAATAAAACAGTGAAGAGTGAAGGGGATATGGTTAGACAAAGTCAACATCTTGGGAAGCAGTTGGTAAAGTGAGAGACAGATTTCAGCATAGTAAACAAGCTATAAAGTTCTCCACAGGAAGAGTAGACTAAGCACCCTGGATTACTACAATGTCTAAGCCATTTCTCCTTTGTGATGATTTTCTTTAAAAAAATCTTGGTTTTCTGCCTATTTGTTTACAGGGAGACATGTAAGTGGCTGCCTGTTTTGGAATGATACTTTGAAGTCAAATGCTGTATCTTGGCCTAGACACATTCTCACTTGTGATGAACACACTTCCCACTTGTAGAAAGAAAACAAGAGTTTTCAAACAAAGCAAAAAAGCAACTGGATGCTTTTTTGTTTTTAAGATACATTTTTCTATTTTGAGAATAGTTAAGTTCTGTCACTCACTATTCCAAATACAAAAGCGCACAAGAACTTGATAGTAATGGAAGGTTAGAACAGCAGGAGGGATATACCCATAGAAACCTTGCTTTGCCGGCATATTGCAGAAATTCCAGGGTACGACGACAGGCACGTGATCTCCCAAAGCTGTATTTTACGCTCCACGCTAATGGTGTAGCAGCAAGTGCTGGCTTTGCTACCTGTTGCTCTGGCTTCCTCACCCAACGGTGCTGTGAGTTTCCCATCCCCTCAGCCCTCATAGGTGTGGTGTATCTGGAAAGGCATCAAGCACGTATGCAGTAGACCAAACAAGTGAAATTTCTGCAGAGGTTACAGTGAAGAAAGCTGTCTGTACCCCAGCCTAGCAGCTGCAGGAGGTCTGCGACAACAGTATCGGAGTGGCTCCATTGTGCAAAGGTCAATACTGCCATTCACAGATTTAGACAAAAATAAAGTGTTTCTCAGTAGTGATATTTAACCTGATCCCTCACAGATCTTCTGTCCAACCTTTTGACTGACAACAGATACATCAGCTGGGTACAAAACTGGCAGGCAAATATCCGAGGCAGCCAGTGGGGAGCAACGGCGAAAACTGACTGTACAACTGAAGGAGAAAGATACCTCCTCCTAAATCTCCGTGACAGAAATAAAGCAACAACCTGTCACTCAGCCCAGATCCTAATTCTTTGTTTCGGAGTCCTAGATGTAAGCCTCACGCCTACATTTCATCTCCTTATTCAGTTCTGTAATAGTCCGTACAGACCCTGAGGATTCAGGGAAGACAGCAACATCTTTCATGTTTTCCTGACAGCCTTCTTTCACTTCAAAATAACAGTTTTGGAATGGTTCACATATCCCACCTATGTCTGAACCCATTCAAACCTCACAGGGAGAAGAGAGCGAGCTTCTAACCGAGATAATTACAGTCCCTAGGTGGATGGAATTTTGCAAATTCAACATCCATGTAAAGTATCTGCAGGCTGCATGGATGTGCCAAAACCCTCATCTGTCTTCCCAGAAATCAAAGGGCTTGCTTAACAAGAATAATATTATCCCTGAAGTTTAGTTTTATAGGAGTTACATCATTCACAGAGGTATTGCAGCACTAGGGAAAACGGTGAAAGGGAAAAAAAATAAGGTCCCTCCTCTGTCTCAGCAGAGTTGTTTTGCCACTCTTAATACAAGGAGTAATATCATAGAGCTAAAATAAACCGTGGCTTTACGTCCCCACAGAAACTATCGTTGCAGTCATTGCACGTGAGCAGGTCCCACCTTAACATTGATTCCAAACACTGAGAGATAACTCCTCCAAGTACATTTGAAAACAGTTGATAAACTTAGGTTTTGACCCAATAACCTGCTCGTTGTTTGCTCATCCTCTGACTGGTGGTTCATTCTTCACGCGTATAGAGACACAAATATACTCAGGTGTATTGGCTCAGACATAAAAGTCCCAATTGACACGAGGAAGAAAAAAGGTCTTTACATATAAAGTTTGCAAGAATGCTCTTACCAACAAGTGCAAATGTGTGTTGATTATAAATATTCACTGAATGCAGTAGAAGTAATAAATTTGATATGCCTACCAAGGGCTGTATATTTTCAGCTGATTTGATTCCTTCTGGAAGGCTTTATAATGCATTTATGAAGATATGCTTACAGGCAGGATTAAATCTCTCCTGTTTACACAACTATAATGCAAAATATGCAAATATTGTGGTAAATTAAAGCAGTTGTTGTTGGCTTTTCTCTTCCAAGGAAACCTTATTGTGAAGGATTGTTCCCTTCTCCTGTTTAGCTTATTAAAGTCAAAAAAAATCCTTATCCCATGATTCCCATACCCTAAAACCATCTTTTCTCATGCATCACCTTCCAGAAAAGCTATTGTGTATTTTGTCTGGGAAAAGACTGCAGGACTTGTCCTACTCTGGAGAGAAAAGCACGCAGTGTGAGCAAGCCAGGGCTTGTACTGAGACACCAAGAAATAAAACAACTTACATTTAGACATTTGACACAAATACTGATCACCAGAAAGAGCATTTACTGTATTAAATTGAAATCCATGAATAATTCACCAGTTTCAGCTGATGACAAACCCAGAAGTGGCAGAGTATTTGATGATCAATAATTATTTCTGAGATTTTAGGAAGTGTGGCATCTTATGACTGAACAATTTAATTAAGCACTAGATTTGATTGTTTAATTGCACATGCTGTATCAATCTCTCTTCCTTTTGAATTATGCGCAGGTGCTAAAAATAGTTCCTCGCTTTTTGAACAAATACATTTCTCACCATGAATTACAAAACTGGTTCTCTAATAAGGTTTTCAAATATCACATTTTGTGCTACACTTCAGCTCTCATTGAACTGCTAATAGCCTTCAAATAACAAGTTTACTGGAAACCGTAGCTCCAGTTCATTGAAATCGCATTTGAATCTCATCAGTTGCTGAGGTTTATAATAAGTGACAGTGCTAAGTCTGAATCTGATTTTGCTGCGACCTTACGTTCAGCTCTGTGGTACTCCAACAACAGATAAAATTTCCAGCAGTCAGAGCCACAACACGCGTCCAAGTTGTCAGTCTTGGAAACATGCTTCAAAAATGAAGCAGATCCACATATTTATCTAAAGAACTTTTCTGTGAGATCAGTTCCTTTTTAAAACATCTCCTTTTAAAATGTGATATCATTAGTTTTCACACTGAGCAAATCTCACAAAGTACCAATCGAATTTATTCACCGACAGTGTTTTCCTAGGTCTGCTGGCTTTGTGCCATCAGCTGGGGATGCAGAAATCCAGCTTGTTTTTTCCAAGCAGGATAAACAAAAGGTATTTATTCAGCTCCTTACTCTCTGCCAGAGCAGCAACCTTCTCCACTGTGGATTCCAACAGCTTTTGGGTTTTAAATATCCCCTAGGATGAGGATATTGGCGTTCCTCCTGAAATACTGCAGGACGGTTTCTGATCTCTCTCACCGTGAAGCCTTTCTCTTGCTACTTCCCTGTGCTGCCGTGAAGGGTGGTTCTTCCTCCTGAAAACACTCAAGTCTCCGTACACAGGAATAGGCTTCCCCACATCATCCTCTCACCTTTTATCAAACATGAATATACTGGGTCTTTAATTCTTCTCTCCTGAAGCGACTACCCCAGAATCTTTGCTTGTGCACTCTTTGAGCCCATTTTCTCTACGCCATTTTCAGAAGGAAGCACCAGAAGTGCAGTTTCCTGTGACTCCAGATCCCTAGTCAAAACCAGCTGAATTAAAAAAAAAAACAAAACTTCAGCAGGTTTCTGTTAAAGCCCGTGGTGTGCAGCTACCAATTCTGTCTTTATGATCCAGTGCTTTTGAACGTACATAACCCTGGAACGTACAGACCCTTTTGAAGAAATTTTTCATAAAAAACCTTGTCACTCACTGCCATCTCCTTTCACGGCTAGGTTAATTTGTAATAACTTTCAGTCAGAAACTAGCATTAGCCTGTTACAGAGTCTTGCTGGAAACTTCTCAACCAGATCTATAGCTTTTACTGAAACAGACAGAAATAAAAAGTCAGTTCACACTTGTACATGCATCTAATTCCGTTGCATCTCTGTGCATGGTAGCTGAGGTGCTGGGGCAGCCTGAGACCTTTCTATGTACCCCAGTTGCCCTTGGGGTTAGCCAAAGATTAAATCTTTACAGGAGGATCTGAGGCACCTTTTTTATTAATCAAATGAGCCAGTTTATAAAATGCTTCTTGAAGTAAATAATGCCAGCTCTAAGCTGCAAAGAAACCCTAAATAATCACGGAAACCCTTTAAGAGAGTCTTTTCACACTAAAAAACCATTCCAGTCTGGTCTCAGTTTCCATGAGTACAGCAGCATCTATGGTTCATTTTTCTATTTGTCATGAGAGCTCATGTAAATTATGTCGTGTGATCCTGAAACTAAGTTGATGTACTGTAAACCATTATTTCTGTCGTGGTAGAAATAATTTCTTATAGCTACAGTGACACATACTATCCCCACTGCGAGAAAGCTGTGGTGATTGATATGAAATCAACCCCTGTCACTAGATATCCTGATGCTGAAGCAGCAGACTGAAGATACAAAAAAAACAGCATTCAGAGAGGTTTTTGCTATGTATGTTCCACATTGCCTTTCAAACTTCAGTCATTTCTGATGAGATTTTAGTTCTTCTCAGTTAATTTTGCTTTGACCATTCTCATAGCCCTTCTTTGTTCACTTTCTTAAGGTGTTCTGCCTCCACAACCTTCACTGACAAGCCTGCTCTCCAAAGCACAGGTTATTACAGAGCAGTCATAGAACAAGGATTATAAATGCACACATTTGCCCCAAGAGCCTCCTGTACGTAAGGCTGGGAACAGCCCCAGTCTGAAGGGCAAAGACTACAGAGCCATGTGGTGAATATCATTTTGTATGGCCCAGAGTGGGTAGGCTGTGCCAATTAGTAGTAGTAGGGGTGTTTCATCCTCTTAGCTCCCAAGGTAAATCCTGCCTGCAGTGAGCATTATGTTCGTATGGTCTCAGCAGACATTTGATCTGCCTAATCAAAAGAATCCATTTTCTGCTACCCAAAGAAGGAATAATGCAGTACACTCCAGAAAAAAAGATGCAACACGTTTACACAAACATACTGTCAAATCGTACTTGAATAATTATGGCTCCTATGGCACTTTTTCAAGAACAGAAAAGAGGAGTTCAATCAGTTAACACATTACTCCTTACAGATAGAAGGAAAAAAAAAAAAAGGGAGTTGGCAACCCTGAATTTTGAATCATTTTGTTGGATTCATTGTTCAGTCCACGGTTACAGAATATAAAAACATAGGAATATCTTTTCAGAAGTTTCAGTGAGCACATTTCATTTTTAACTGCTAGAGATCACTTAAATTTATCTGGACATCACTATCTAATCTGGCTTAATGCCTCTGCTCTCTAGCTCATGTATTTCAAGACGACATTTGGAATAGTCTTCAGTGTTCTGCAAGAATAGGTTTAATTTAAGGCTTGTGACACCTGTACATATTTCATAGTCATGACTCAGTTATCCCAGTACAAGTAGGTTCCATTAGCAATGGGTGACACAGCAGAGAAGTCACAGTAATTGGGGAATACTACAATTAATAACTACTGAATCCATATTCAGCTTCAGAATCACGACATACGAAAGCAACTATTAAAACTGCCCAGCTAACACCTGAGAAACAGCCTATCATTCTGGATGATGCTTCAGAGGTGTTGCTCCATAGGCTTGTATCATGCCGCCATTCCCATAAGTCTTTCTTGGCAGACCTTCCAAAGAGTATAGTATGTACTACATGACCAGACAGATAAATATCGTCTCACAAACCTTATTAAGCAAAGCCACAAGAACACTCCCTTTGAGACTGAGTTTTATCACAAAGCAATATTAAAGAGGTCCTCTGAATTTTTTTTGCCTTCAGCTGTTTCTCATTTTTTCTTATAGCGCCATGTACCAACCAGCTAAACTAATAACCTGCCGATACTTCCATGCCTGGAACAGCCACAGACAGTCCTGCAAGCATTGCATGAAAATAGGGTTTGGCCCCCATCAGAACAAGGCAGAGAATCTCTCTATCAGCAATTACCAGAGAATTGGTAATGTTATTACAAACTTGGATTATTCTCTTTAGCCAGTGTCTCCATGCCTTAAAACAGCACTTCACAATCATGTTGTAGTCTTTGGTTTTTAGCTATTTCCTTTAAAAAAGATTGTAACGACACTTCTCCAGCCGTAAGGCATTTGCCCTACATGCGCTAGCAGAAAACTTCTTTTGCTTGAGTCACAGGACAAGTAAGATGTGATCTCAATGCGAAAATGACCTGAGCTGCCTCCTGACAGGTTGAACAAAGTCACTATGGCTTAGCTACCAGGAAGGCTGGACAGCAGAGATTAGATGCCAGGCTACGAAGATGGAAAAAGGCAGGGAAGATAGGCCAGCTCAGTTTACCCGTCTCAACAGTTACCCATAATACAGCCACTTTGGCATCTCCCAGTTGTTCCCGCTACAGTTTCTGCTAAAACCGTTCTGCGGTCCGTCTGTAGGCACACTGCTGTTCTGACACACTGGACAGGGCAAAGGACGCTCCGCAGGACATTTTGCGATGTCGCTATCGTTCTCCTGAGCACATAGGGGAGAAACAGCACTTGCGTATTACACGAAAATTTCTAACCAAACCTCACCGACAGTTCCCGTGACAAGGGCGAGCAACGTCTACAGCTAGAAGGTTTTTCCTCTGCTGCATTTCAAAGTTGTTAACACTTGTCAAAAAGAAAAAGGGAGCAGAACTCTTTCCTGATGGCGTGTCTCAGGAAAACTTGAATATGGGGATCATTATCTTTGACTCTATAGTAAGAGCCTCCAAGTTTTAAGCATTGATTTGCAGTTGCTTGTGGTCTGGGCCTATCCAAAAGAGCTTTCTAGCACCACATTGTGTGTTCTGGATGCTCCACGAAATAAATGCACCCTGTTATTCAATTGAATCTCACCTTAAGACATACTCGTTCTTGAACACGTATAGTTAATCCTATGGAGCAATTTGATTCTTTTAATCTGTTCAAACCCTAACTCATCTGCTCTTTTTTCACTTTTTTATATCCTTTGTGCTTTTGTGTTTCCTTTGTTAGTATTATAATAGCAGATTATTAACAGAAATTTAACTCACTAATTATTTCTCTTTTATAACTAGCTTGTAGCTACTGTTTTCCATTTTGGATGATATATACTACTTACATTTTGGAATTACTGCCACTTATTTAGCACCTCTGTATGAACCAGCTCTCCCCATGTCTACTCATGCAAAGTTCTCCATAACTAATCTTACTGACAACGGCACACAGGGCTTCCTTCCGCAGCATGGTAAAGATAACCAGAAGTAAGGCACATGGCTCTTCACTAGGGTTTTCTACATCACAGAAAATAGGGTGTTCCTCTCAGGAGTGCCCATGAAGAATGAAGAAGTTCTATCTGCAGCCCTCATCTGAATTGGCCTTAGTGTCGACCACAGAAGGACTAAGAAATTATCTAAGGGCACAGCGGTGAATTGCCCTGCAAACTATAGGAGCAGCAAAGTCCTGCCCTTCTGCTCCTGCCCTCGCACAACCATGCCCTGCTAGAATTTCCGGTCAGTCTGGTCCCAAAGAAGACATTGCTCAGCCTTAATTAGGTACTATGTCTGCTCTAGGGATGTTAATGATTTGAACTATAAATACTGCTACCATAAAAATCCAGTGTATTGTGTTATACATGAATTTAAGTGCTAAAAGACCTTGAAAAAACAAAAGGTAAATTAAAGTTACTTTTTTTTCCACAGCTTCTGTATAATAAGAAAAGCTTTTTCTATGGGACTTTGAGTTTGCTTTTTGTCTCCACTGAACAATTCTCAAGTGTCCCTTAAAAGCTCACTGTAGTTACATTGGCCTTGAAAAGATCACAGTACTGAGGTCAACGTGTCCAGTTCTGCTACAAGCCAAGTGTGGAAGTGAACTTTGTACACCAAGGGCGGATGTGATGGGTAGCTAATGCATCCAGTTTAACTGGAGAAGGTGAGAAGCAGAGCTCAGCATTTGTCTAATGCAGATGGAACAAAAAACCTGAGGCCACCCATTCAAGATTCTTCAGTCCTCAATATCTGTGCTGATTCGGGGTACTCAGCACCATCCATGCAAGTGGAGAATCAGCTGTCTTCCTCTGTTCAATACATAGTTAAATATGACACACACACATATTAGGAGTTTTGTTTTGCTTTTTATCAGAAACTCCAGCATTGCTATTCATCAAATAAATTACCCAAAATTCCAGGTTTCAGCCAATGCACAGATATTACGAATGACATATCCTGTCTATCTGCCTTGGATTTTTATGTCATCCATTATGGGTCTTTATCTAAATACCGACTATAGAATTGAGACAAGCAGCAGCTCTCCACACCGCTGTGACAGCGCACCAAGAAAGGGGGAGAGTTCTGCCTTCCCACGGGGGAGCTGGGAGCCACTCTGTCTCAGCAAAAAAACAGCCTCCTAGTCTGAAGGGAATAAATCTATTATGGCGGTCTGCTTCCCTCTTCGAGACAAGAGTCTGGAGAAAACATTCACATTAAGCACGACTTTTTTTTAAAGAGAGAGAGAGAGAGACTGATAATAAATACAAAGCTTCATGTTCCAAGGCTTAACCTATTAACTGACAGAAGCTAGGCACGTTGCATTGTGAGATTTCTCATGTATTTTCAATCCATCTGGTACTGTCCAATATTGAAAACAGGATATTGGACTAAATGGGCTATTAATCTAATCCAGTACAGCAATTCCTATATGTTTCTTTCCCTTTAAACATATGCCAATATAGAATTATAAACAGTGTTGGAAACATTTGAATTTGATGTACTGAAGGTCACTGAAGAGCACACAATTCTCCTTTCCTCCCTCTCAGTCCACAAAGCACAGTGTGCTTTGTTTTCCCAGAATTAATTTCTGTTTCATAAATAACTCAGCTTTTAGATAACTTGTTACTCAGAAAAGAATCAAATACTCACTCAAGCCTATGAGGTTTAGATTGGTCTTTTCAGTAGTTAAAACCAGCATGGTAAAAAAATACTGACTTCAAGAGCAAGACACAACTCAGAGTTCAAGTAGTAAAGCAATTCATCTTCAACAGAACAGCACATGGAAACAAAGCTCTAAATTCTGACAATCATCCTAAAATATTTAACACTGAATCTCTTTGGAGATTTCTGTTAGAACTCAATAGAAAAGACCCATCGTCTGGTCGCAAAATAAATGCAAATCCTTACAAGGCTGGATAACCATAATATGGCTCCAGGCATATCTTTGGTTCTTTCTTACTATTGGCTCCGATGAGAATCACCATATTCCCTAACGTTCAGGGAAAGCTCTTTAGATGGCTGCTTTTTCCAGTCTCTTCCAACATACTCATTTTTAAGGCACCACCTCTTCTCTGTCACATTTAACACTTTCATTAATGACTAAAATCAAGAGTTCACATTTTGGTGCATTAATCCAATCAACTTGCAGCTTGTGATTTTCATGTTGGTTTATAGTTTATAAAAACTAAACAGCAAGCTAAAGAAATAAATTAACACTGTGCACTGTCAAGGTAAAGTCAGAAAGAAAATTATTTACAGTATGTTCTTGAAAGGGATTAAGCTCGCTTATGACTGAAGCCTACACCAGTGCTACCAAGAGCAGACTCTCTGTGCTTCGGTGTTCTCTTCATACTGAACACACAACCAAGACAGCAGCACTCTTGATCCCCTGACACACAATACATGCATTTGTGTGCCAAATTAACCTTTGGTTTGAAAATTGCTACAATCTCCAAAAGGCCAAAATAAGGAAACCCAAATTTAGCTTCCTGCTTTCACTGACCTGATGCATCACTCCCCAGTTCAAGACGAGGAACTACTGGAGAGAGTCCAGCCAAGGGCTACAAAGATGATTAAGGGACTGGAGCATCTCTGCTATGGGGAAAGGCTGAGGGAGCTGGGGCTGTTCAGCCTGAGGAAGAGAAGAGTGAGAGGGGACCTCATCCATGCTTATAAATATCTCAAGGGCGGGTGTCAAGAGGATGGGGCCAAACTCTTTTCAGTGGTGCCCAGCGACAGGACAAGGGGCAACGACCACAAACTGGAACACGGGAAGTTCCATCTGAACACGAGGAAAAACTTCTTCACTGTGAGGGTGACGGAGCCCTGACACAGGCTGCCCAGGGAGGTTGTGGAGTCTCCTTCTCTGGAGATATTTAAAACCCACCTGGACGCAGCCCTGTGCAACCTGCTCTAGGTGACCTTGCTCTGGCAGGGCAGGGTGGACTAGATAATCTCCAGAGGTCTCTTCCAACCCCTACGATTCTGTGATCACTGATAGTTTTCTTGTCTGCCCTCAGTTTCTTACTTATGTCTTTGGAATCACCTTTGGAACACGTGTTTCATTATACAGGTACAATGACCAGCACAATAGCTTCATCCCAGCTGTGACCTCCAGGTAGGATTTCAAAAAGAAGTTTCAGGACAAAACACTGAAGAGGTAAAGGGCATTTCTCAGCCCAAACTCAGAAACAGGGTCTCAGCCCAAAGTCAAAAACAAATTACTTTGATGGATTATGCTAATTCACATCAGGAAAGAGGCCAACTATTTTTTCTTGGGGGTGGGAGGCATCTTATACGCAATATTTATTTGACACTTACTATTTCGTACATGATTTCACTTCACCCACCTACATACCTTGCCCCAACTAGAAAGTCTAAGAAAATGCACCATGGCATGCTGAAGTTCATCTCAGTCTCGTCCTTAGAGAAATGAAAGAAAATTATTCAGCCTTCCTTCATCGGTCATGTTTTCCAACGCTTTGTCTTGATTCCCATGAACTCATCTCCTGTTTTGTCACCTCTTTCTTAAAACACAGTCTCAAAAGGGATATTCCACACTTTCTGCCGCCTCACGTCTTAACACAGTATGTGCTCCTTCAGTAGATCACTTAGAAGCCATCCCTGCTGTGCCCAGCAAGAAAAATATATCAGACCTGGACTTGTCAGCTGGAGTTGCTGAGAAATTAGATGTGCAAATCCTTTTTCAATTGTGATTAAACAGACAATAAAACTAACACTAACCCGCAGGACGCTGTTACAGGAATGAAACTTTTAATCAGATTTTGAGGTTGCCTTTATATGCATAAAAATATTGCTTCTTGGCTTGTATATCCTTGTATACATTTGTGAGAGGACTAGTCATCCCTGCAATAATAAAGCAGCATGTCCAGTCAATCACACGTTACTGCTGCAAATCAAATAAAAAGCGGTTTCATGCTTATAACAGGGAAAATAAACCAAATGCAAAGGCCAGAACCTAACAGAAGAGGGAAAAAATTGAGAAGAGAGAGAAATCATTCAGAAAGGAGTGTGTGCAGTTATAAAACAGCTATTGCTTTTCTGTGAGACCGTATTAGCAAGACATTCGTGAGGGTTCAAGTGGCCAATTACTATTAAGAAAAGGAGTCTTGAAATTCTGAAGAGCTGATTAATTTTAGTAGGCTAGATTCTTTCTCTGAAAACTCCAGAAATACATTTTTGATTATGTACTATCCATCATCAGTTCAGTTTAATGTTTTCCAGCCATTCAACAGTAAGAAAATTATGTGGCTCTTGATACCCATGAATCCCATTTAAGTGAATATCTGGCAGTTAGGGAAGTCTGGGCATAATTAGTTTATGCTATGAAGACCAAAAAAGCTTATAGAGGCAATGCTGGGACAGGCTAAAAAAAATCTATGTACGTATTGTCTCCCTGGGAGATATTTAGGGAGACAGTATATGGAATAAGGCAACTACAGATGGTCCTTCTCATGGAACATTGTTCCCAGGTGCTGGGAACCAGTGTTTTAGAAATTATTACTCATAAGACCCCCCCAAAAGAATCAACATAGTTTTATTGGCAAACATGTTTGTCTGCAAAGAGTTGCCCTGGAAGAAGCCAGAGTCAGAAGTGTGTTTATCAGATTGTCTTTTGACAAAACGGGGTTTGTTTGCCTTTTTTTTTTTTTAAACTGTCTTGCAATTATTTATATTCTTATCACCAGGTCTGCAGATGATCTTTGGAATAAAACTGTTTCTCAAATGGTCTCCTTTCATTAACTGTCTCCAGACAAATCAATATATGGGGTGAGAGATGTGGGCAGCATCTTTCAAGAGAAACAAATTGCCATTGTAACTTATAACATGCAATTAGTCATGCAAAAATGAAATGCTCTGGAAATACAGTCTGTTTTATAAATGCTTCATTGTGAAGAGTAGATGGTACTTCAAAATGCTGGTGGAGCAATAAGTTCTTGTTTGTCAACATAATATTCCCATATGTAATTACAAAATTGTGTGCAAGCTGACCACTTTACTTTGCTCCATTAGGGAAATGGACTGCTAGCATTAAAAATACCATGACAAAACATCTATTTTCAACTATGGAATGAAAATAATTCCAGTTACTAAGTTCCTTTCACTGCTCTTCTCTCTGACATATCTCATCTGTGCCCTTTAACCAAACTCAAACTTTTTCCCAAGCCTTCCAGGAAAAAATAAATTTTAACAAAAAAAAAAGAGGGTCATTTATTCAATTATCTTCATGTATTTACTAGGGTAAACAAGAAGAATCAGCATCTATAAGGTTCAGTCCAAGGTCTAGGAAAAACTTTCTACCACTAGAGCTGGTGACACACTAGAACAAGGCTGCCGAGAGAGGTCATATAATCTCCTACACTAACCCTGCATGTGCCTGAAGGTTTTTAACAGCTGCAGAGGAGATCCATACTGTGTCAGTGCAGAGCATTGGGCTCAGCTACTTCTCAAAGTCCTTTCCAGCCTGACATATCTATTATTCTCTGCTTATATGCACCCTGGCTCTATAAGCACATTGCTGGACTGTTGCACTCATACAGCTGAAGCTGACAGGGCTTGGCATAAGTATACGGTGCTGTCAAAATACTAATACTTGCAGGACCAGAGCTTTTCTTTAACACTCCATGATTTTTCATTATTCAGGCGTGCATGAGGTCTCTATGCACTTCAGTTTCCTGAGGATATTGCAGCATCTTTTTGATTAACTGATCAGTACTGCTTGGTTTTTTGCAAGCGCAAATCAAGACCTTCCTGAGAAATACCAAATGCAGTTTTCACTCCTGGTGAACGCAATGGCATAGGAAAGGGTGCTTAAAAGAAATTAATTAGTTATCTTACTAAAACAAGTACAAAATAGTTATCTATATTAGCTGCCATTTAAACAGCAAATTACAGCAAATATTACGCAATGAGAAATTAAAAAAAAAAAGAAACAGATGTAGCATAATCTACCTTCAAAAGACAGTCAAGACTAGGTATCATGCTGATTACTGCTTTGTCATCCTCTCCCAAAAATCATTGCATCTTTCCACAGCAAAACGTGGCCCAATCTGAAGACAGTACATAAAAACAGAGAGAAATTGTACTTGGTACAGAAGCGATCACATTTTTAGCCATATTCTGGGCCTCCACAAATTGATGTGAGTATCCAGTTTGCCTGTTATTTTATTTTTAACTACAGTCATAAACTAGGCTGATGCCCTCAGGGAGATTTCTATAGTTGGCCCACCAAACACTACTCCTGGTCAGTATAGCATGACTGTTCCCTTCAATACATAGTCCCTACTTTGCTCCATTACCCAAGAAACCACGTTTTTCCACTACCCTGAGATAAAAATCAGGTAGCAGTCATAAGATCCGATGGAAAAAATATACTTTATGTAACCAGCCTTTTATGTTCAACAAAAAAAGATACCACTTCTCTAATGCGTACACAAAATGTAAAGGGTTAGTGAAAGCAAATTAAAGAGTTTCTAAGGGACACTGAAATGGAAAAACTTTTAAGAATTTCAGAAGCTGCAGGGTGAGTACTGGGAGCATTATCTTCCCATCTGAAACAAAAGCATTTTAAGTTTCAGATTTCAAAGTGGTTTGTGGGGGGTTTTTTTTCCCCTCTGTATCGATGTCTGCCGAGTACAGAAGTGTGTCCAGGTAACGGGTGCCATCGGGGAGACTATTGCTCGTGTAACCAGTTCTCTCTCATTGCTACTGAAACACCGGTACTGAGCATGGCAAAACTGATTTGCTCTATTGACAGCTAACATAAGCAGGATTTCACCTGACTAGAAATCCTCTCTATTTTAACCATGCTAAAGGAGTGAGGCAAGCTTGACAGGCATTAGAAAGAAAACATTTCTTCAAAGATGTTACAATCACATTAGTTTTCATAGACTAAGCCATAACATCCCTGAAACCTCTGGTTTATGGAAGTCTAAACACAAGGTAGATACACCTAAGACTACCTCAATTTCAGACTACCCACGACTCTGAATTACAGGGTTGTCCTCCTTCCTTCTCACCGCAGCTCACAGTATTTCTTTCACATATTCCATAATATATGTTAAACGAGATGATCTCTGATGGTTACTGTTTGCTACACATTCACACAAAAGATTACAAATTCTCTTAGACCAGGATCAGGCTGCTTGGGCCATGGGTCTGCACGTTTAAGAAGCAGCATCACACTTTATTCTTTCCTGAATCATGTAAGAGAAAAGCAGAAAGACTAGACAAAGCTTTATCCCTACAAACACAGGAGTACACACAGATTCTTTAGCCAAGATGGACAAAGGCTCAGGAACTTTCCAAGGGAAAAATATTACATTCTTTTGTCAAAAGTGGTACAATATGCCCTGCTCCTCACTCGGGACAAAAATCACTTTCTGTATGACATTTAAATTCATTGTTGCTTCTGTAATTTTAGAAAATACAAACATACTAACCTGACTCAGCTAAGGGCTTCATCTGTTGCCTTTTGTTCCTTTAATACTGACAGGTTTCTCTTCCCCTCTCCCCAGCTCTGAACAGTATCTAATTTTTGATGAGCATGTCCCCTGCTACCTGGTCTGTTTACTTGTCTTAGCTTGCCACTTCAAATTTTAGCAAATTCACCCATCTCCTTGACAAAGCCACATTTCTTCTCTTTTTTCTCCCTAAAGACAAATAAAAAAAGGCAAGTTTTGTTTTGCTTTTTTCAAATAAAACAAGTGTCAGCTGTTTCTTCATTCTCCATCTTCAGCTCTGTCCCCATCTCCCCAGGGAATCAGTTCTCCACATACCTCCACGCCACTGTCAGTATATTTGGAAAACCCTTGACCTCAGGTTAGAATGTACCGCATGACTCTCCATGTTCAGTATTCATATTTACTCTTAATTATCTTTAAAACGGATTTGTTTACACAGCCAGCTGTATGTAGAAAGCTGCACACTTGTTGCTTACATCCCGCCTTGAGCCGTTTTCCCACAAGGGTATCCGCTGCCCTTTTGCCCACACGCTTATTCAGTGCAATTGGGATGAACGTCAGCTGCAATCCCTCCGACCGCCGTCCCACTCTTGTGCTGTAAACTGATGAATTCTAATCAAAATACCTCAGGGCATTTTACAGTCTCTCAAAGTCACTTTCGTGTTGCTTCATCTAGTGTTCTCTCTTAACAAGTATTTCAAATTGGATGATAGCACTAGAAGGTTTTACTCAAATACAAGTAGTACCCATTTTCCAGCCCTATTAAATCATAAAGCACTTGATTCATTTCCAAGGATTAGGTCCAAAATATCCTCTGGCTATATTGACCATTCAACAAATTGCATTATGAAACCAGCGCTACACTAGAGTAGCTCTAAAAGCCTGCCTTCCTCGCATTTTGCATGGTTATTATTCCAATCAATATTGGAGTGATTCAAATCCCTCATGATCAATCTCCAAGGCTTCTTTTAGGTGCTTTTCTTATCGGTACAAACATTTCACAAATAATTTTTGTGAACCACCCTCAGGGTCTTTAACGACAACCAGCCTTTTCATCATCAACTCCTTTCCGTACCATCTCTGGTTTATGGGACACGATACATGTCTCTTGGGAAATTCTTTGCCATTCTTCAGCATTAATGCTTGCCAGAGTCAGTTTTGCATTCTAAATCTCAAAACACTAGACCTTTCCTGCTTGGTTGGCTACCTATCGCACCCCTTAAAATGTTTATTCATTCAAAAATGATAGGATACTGAAGACTAACAAGCCTCCTTACCAGTCCCTGTCAGACACCCATGCGGTACGTGTGGGAGAGAACTCCCTTTTAAACATCAAAAGCAGGAAACAAAATCCAGTGCTATATCAAATATTTCAGCAAAAACATTTTAGTTCTGAAAGCAAAATGCTTTTTCCCCACCAAAAAGACGTGTAGTCTGACTCTAGCCAGGAGCATGGTTTTTCTTTTCCCTTACTTTGATAAATTCAAACTTCTAATGGGAAGAAAAATTATGGTCTCCATACCCCATAATCAAAGAGAAAAATTCCATCCCTTTTCCTCCCTCACTTGAAGAAATGCTTCTTTTAATATATGTTTCTAGAACACAATACCATGAAAATACATACAGCCATTCAAATCTGTACCTTGATGCAGGTCTACAGTACGACCCCCACCACATCCCCCAAATTGAGGTTCATACAACCTGTCTACTGCAGGGGTTAAATCAGCTAAAATCCAATGGAATTTCTATTCAGTGCTCTCAATAGTGTGACAAATCGAGCGAAAAGGCAGGGGCACGTGAAGGGTGCACTAATTTCAATCAACTCTTTCCAAGTGTGTGAATGCCAGGGAATGATTGGATCTCAAATTTCATCATATGTGTGAGCATTGCTTTATTGTGAACATTTACATTAGCAGTTTAATCCCTTTAGGAAAAGAATACTGAAAATTGGTTTCAAAATGTTCCCTTCATTAAATCGGTTGCAATTTCTCTTGAAATAAAAGGCACAATCCGAGGTAGCGAGCGCCTAACAGATGAACTGTTAGAAACATTAGATAAGGACCTCTCAACCCTTAAAAGGAAAGAAATTGTACTGTACGTTTCCCAGCTGAATTGTTGCAACATTTTAACATCATTTGGGGGAACAGAATTTTAAGTAAAGGCTGGCAATGTGTATCACATGTTTAAAGAAAATCAGCCACAAAATAAAGAGCTTAAAATGTCCAAGGAAGCCACATTCATACACAGCCACTCACATTTTTGTCTAACCTCTCTTTTCTGCCCTTTATGGTAGCTTATTCACAGTACTTCACTGGGCTGGGAGACAGAATGATGTTGTACCACCGTGGGAAACCTATCTCAATTTTGTGCTTCAGCGAGTTCCCATCTCAGAGAAGATTTTGTAAGAGCGTCCTAAGTCTTGATTTCTTGTATCTCATCCATTCAGTGTGTCCCACACCGGCAGAGATGTGTATTGCACTTTTCACTGTTGTGTGAACATCAGCAACCTATCTGCGCAACACAGGCACCTGCACTGGGTACAAGACCAGATGTCAAGTGCAGAGTTTCTTCTGGAAATAGCGCTTTGAAGGAACCTCTTGTGGAAAGCAGAATTTGGTCCGGCAGAATTTGCTTTAACTAAATTCGTTCATGCTTACCTCAGTCCTGGGGCATGTGTTACAAGCAGTTATTGCGGCCTGGTGTACGCTCAGTAACCTGCTTGTGTTTATGTCCTCCATCTTCCCCAAACCACATAAACAGCCAGCTCTTAGCTTATTAGAAATATCGACAGTTTCGACCTTTGGGTTAAGTAAATTCAAATTGTCTCCTATCTGCCGTACACCACAAACATACATGTGGGGACTACTGTAAATTAGCTGAGGTACTTCTTACTCCATCATAATTTATGAGGATGATAGAGCTCTAGTCCCTGCCCTGAAATTACTGTATTCCTAAACTTGATTCTCCCAGATGCCAGGACATTTTGGGGGAGGCTCTCTAGCTCTCACAAAAACTAAACTAAGGAAATTTTTGCTGAAGTTGGTCTATTCTGTGAACAAGTTCCAATTTTGATGAATTCACACTTTCCAATCATAGAATATTTCATTTAAAATTTCCAAACACACCTAAAGGCAAAACATTTCAAGCACTTTAAAAAGCTTCTTCTGTAAGTAGAAATTAAGGATAAGCGTCTTACAGAAATTCTTAGCTTTCCAATGCAGCAATCTAGCATGCTGAATTAAAAGCACGACGATACAGAAAGAATGGCATTGGTAAAGCATATTTGGTTGATGAAATGTCCTTTTGTCTCCTCTACTCAAATTCCCAATAATCTATTACTTGCTTTTCTGTGCAAACCACTTATGCATTATTAGAACATGAGAATTATTTTTAAAAAAACTTTTGGCAAAAATGCTTATCTGACCCACACAGAAAAGACTGAAATGCTAATGTATGAATGAGACTAAACTGGGCAGCAGAAGATTGATCTACAAAGGAGGAGTATTTGGTAGTTCTGTCTTCAAAACAGAATCTTACAGAAGCAACATTAAAAACAGCAACACACAGACAGCCTTACACTCCTCCAGTTTCACTGCTGTGATAGTGTTTTGGAAATAGGAAAGTAGGAGTGTACTTACATTAGTTACTGCCACCATACTGGTGGCTTGATAA
Source organism: Phoenicopterus ruber ruber (assembly GCA_009819775.1). Taxonomy (NCBI): domain Eukaryota; kingdom Metazoa; phylum Chordata; class Aves; order Phoenicopteriformes; family Phoenicopteridae; genus Phoenicopterus; species Phoenicopterus ruber. The sequence continues at coordinate 11,636,821 of CM020219.1, forward strand.
ACCCCGAACAAGAGGGAATAAATAACCTGTCGGAAACTCCCCGTGTCATGCACCTCTGTTGCCTCTTGTCCGAGAGCAAACAGGGTACGTTAGCATTGCTCACAACAAACACCCATGACTAAATCTGGGAATGTTAAAACACTTCTGCTGACCCATTTTATTGTATGACAGATGCAGAATTATATTGATAACAGAGAGGATACTATTGAAACTAAATGAAGTTTTCCATAAGCTCACTCTTGATCTACCCTCTGGCATCAGTTGCTTAAGACGACAGTCACGGAGAGAGGGTTGGTTTGTGTGGGTGGAAACGACACAGAAAACAGAAGCACATGCTATTATAATCTCTTTGGTGGGTGATTTTTCCACATTTTCAGAAAAGGAATTTTCTAGACTCAGTCTTCACCTGCAAAGCTGCAATGGCTGTGAGACAGCTCAGAAAATATTCCTCAGGACCAAGTTCGCATTAGGAGGGGGCTGCACAAAACAATATGCAGAAATCCCATTTAGGTTGGAAAAAGCACAAAAGTTTCAATACAACCTAATTCTGGAAAGTACATAGGGAAGCATTTGAACATTTTCTTATGTTCTAGCAAAGCATGTGGTTAAAGTTAAACATTTGCTTTTGTTCTTTCCCAAACTACAAAGCAATGAACAGAACAGAAATAGATACACTCTTTAGTCTTCATGTGCGTTCTGTCTTAGTAAGGGACATCAAATCATGCCCTCTATGACTACTGGGTCTGTGTGCATCAAATACCTCTAAGAAGGTATCCCAAAGTAGGACTGCAACTCTAAAATAGTAATCCTAAAATCTGCAATATGCCATTAGCGGAGGAGCTATACTAGTTGCAACCAACAAGAAACCAATTTAACAAAAACCCTCACAGAAAATTCACAGCAAAGAAGGCATTATTTAAAAAGTCCTTCACATACGTTGATTGTATTTTATCTATTCAGTATTGCTTTTTAGTGCCAGAAGTCCAGCATTAACTCAAAAATGCCTGGGCCTGTGCTTACACAGACACCCAGTCAAACAATTAGGAACCTAATCATTAAAGAGTTTAAGACAGAAAACAGATGTTCCAGGCAATTTTGTTAGAGCTGGGAGCCTCTGAAGAGAGACGTCTGGATTGTTTAGCTTGCTTATTTCTGCAGTGCCAGAGATCATTCTCGTTACTGTGTTTTGAAGCGGTAATTTCTGAATGATGATGCTGGCAGAACTACAAACAAAGAATTACACTAATCCAATCTGGATGTTACTAACACATGTAAGACTGTCTTCAGATTTTCACAGGTCAAGCAGGATTTAAACTCTGCTCCGTTAATAAAACAGAAAGACACCATTCTAGGACTTTTTAATGCATCTTTGCCTAAAAAGGCAAAGGAGTCCAGAGTGGGTAACGGTGTTTTGTCCTGCAAGAGGAACTCAAGGAAATAATTTATATAGATTGGACTGCCAACAATCAAATTGCTTTAAACAGATAACGCTCATCTTACTCTAAACATTTGCAAAACAATGACCTTGCTAACACAGAACTGCCTCTCCAGGGCCTGGCCATGTACATAAACTTCCACTGTAACTGATAACCAACTGTCAAAGAACAATAAGCATTATATTAGTCATGGCCTCCAACTTCACACTAACATCAACCCTTCCTCCAAGCTATCGGACAAGAGGATTGAGTGTTGATTCAAATCTCTGGATCCAAAACACAGCCCTTTGGGGTTTGGTTGTAGGTCCAAGCTGGAAAATCAAGGAAAAAAAATTGATACCTTCAGTTTTGATGTTACCTAGAGCAGCTTCGGGAACTACTGAATTCTCAAGGTTTTCTCCAGTTACAGCTGTCACGAGAAGAGCTTACAAGACACTCCTTTTGCAGTTGAGAACACTTCACAAAAGACAGACTTTAGCCCAAATCCAAAGGCCAGAATCCAATTCAGCGTCCTACCCAGACACTGGTAAGACCTCAATCTAAAAAGTATGTTTTCCAACTGTGTTGCAAACAATGAAGGAAAGGAAAGGTCCCTACCCTAATACCTGTTTACGTAACTTAGTATTCACCAGGCCGCCCACAAAAAAATAAAATAGATTGGAAACTAAGACACAAGTATTCAAAATGAACACATAAGAGACAGTGATTAAGTAAGATTCCACAACAAACTGTGGTTGCCACCATTCCAAGAGTCGGTCAAGCTAGTGATGGAGCATCACCCTTACCTTCAAAAAAACAAGGTCAGTAAGTGCTTATTTATTCTAAGATTTCTCCTACAGTTTAGAATGCGTTTCATAAAGGTTGGACTGACAGCACTTTATTTTGTTAGCATGAAAAAGGACTGTAATTGCAAGAAAAGTATTTTCTTGACAGAAATAGCAAAACACCCACTCAGCTTTCTTAAATTTCCTGGTCCTTTTAGTAAACAAAGAAAATAAATATCTATCTTGCCTATGCTTTCCCTCATTAGATCTAAGTAGCCACCAATTCAGTAGAGCTCTTATCCAAATCTAAGTCGCAACTCACAAGGAAATGAACAAGGTGTTTCCTTTCTGTGATGCTTCTGGCTTGTTAGAACAATCACTTCATGAGTGCAACTCTGAGTACCAACATGGTAAACTGACGGTGATATTAGTGGGCAGCAAACAGGGCAGACCTGCCAAGGACAGGTCTGAATCTTACGAATTAAATACTTTATTTCCAATTACTTAGGTTGATCATTTGAGGCAAGACTAAACTGGCTTTTGAGGCTGCATTTCTCACATTTGGACTACTCAAAATTCTGGATGAATAGCATCTTCCTATGTATTGCAAGGATGACATTTACTGTAAAGCCTTTAACATTGTTCAGTGCACACAAAAAAATAAAAGGGAAGGAACAGGAGGAGCAAAGTAGGAAGTTGTCCCATTCACGTAACTTCCTCAGTGCTCTTGTCCAGTGGACAGCAATGGTTGGGGACTTGTGAGGCAGATGGAGCCAGAGAACATATCCATAGAGGGGAGTAATAATAAATAATAAAGCTCCCTTACAGTCCTTGATACAGTCCCCAGATCTTGAAACCCAGTGGAAAGAGCAATTGCTGCTAAACAGACCTGTATGGAAAACAGGGGAAACTCGTGGTTAATAAGCAAAGCCACAGAGAAGCTCAAGATGGACCTTCACATACAGCCCTCCCCAAAGCTCCTCATGGCCTGCTGCATTTTGTGTATCATCCCTTGACAAAGCTAACTTTGTCTCTCCATCAGTAGGAAAGCTCCTGCCATTGAGTGCAGCTAGGTAAGCCTGCACATCGTCTGCTCCCTTTGTCTCCAGACTCTGTCTAGCCAAAATAAACTGGCATTAGTTGAGAGAAAAGGCTTACTAGCGCAGCATCTTACTAAGACAGCTATACTTGTTCACATCTGGCTCACATCTGGCCAAATAAAACCACAAGCAGAGTAAGCATACTGTCATCTGCTCTGCTGCATAGGTGTACCAGTAAACCTTGCTAAAGACAGCTCCTTCTCTGCCTACCTAATGAGGTTATTAGCCATTCTAGGGCTCGGGATGCAATTAAACATAAAGCCGGTGGCTTTAGTCGCTTCTGGTTTTGCACCCATACAACAGCAATGAAAACCAGAAACCTTCAAAGGTGCTTAACCTTTAAAGGTTTCCAATTTTCAGTCACCAGATTTCCCTACCAGTACACAAGCCAGCACAACTATAACCTGTATAATTAGGAGATTATTAAAGACCTGGAAACAGATGAGAAAGAGAAGACAGAAAAAGCAAAAGATGTTATACCACATTGAAACATGGCCAGGAATCTAACCTCAGGATTCCCATTAGCCACAACCACCTCAAAAAAACTGGAAATGAGAAGTTATACAATAGTTTAGCATTAAACTAGAATTCAGTGGGCAACTGAAAAAAAACCAAAACCCACACCACACCAAAAAGCCCACTCCAGCACAAGAGGCACAGTTCTCCCTGATCAGCAGGAAACTTTCCCTCAAGCTCAGTAGCAGCTGGATCAAATCCAATCAGAAAAAGATAATTTTCATGATCTGTTTAGAAGATGTCCAGTCAAGTTTATCAGAAAGAGTCAAATTGCTTTTCCCCAGAGTAGGGAAAAAAAAAAAAATGTTGCTGGCATATCTTCTGCCAGATCCTGAAGAAGCATAGCTGCGTAAGTGTAGAGAAACTCACGAAGGATGATTTTCACCAAGTGCTCCAAGCAACCAGCTAAAAACATTATATCGGCCCCCAAAATTCTGGATGCAGCATCCAAATCAACTCCACCTAACAGGGTTAAAGCATACAGATCCACTGCAGTTTCTGTTAAAGGTACCATAGGAGCCACAGTACTGAACTGATTGGAATGGCAAAAAACCTAGACGCTTCAAAAGCCTGAAATAATCTGAAATGCTACTAAGACTGGGAAAAGGGCAGATTGGGGGAAGCTGGGGAAGACTCAAGGGGTAGGAGGGGATTTAAAGAAGGTGGCAGTGTAAAAAGCAAGGAAGGTGCATGACATTTCTATAATGAGCTGGATGCATTTAACTTCCACTGTACCATTTCAGTACACCATCAATTGTGTGAGCCTATACGTGCTGGTCAGCAGGCACCCAATGCCTGAGCTGAGAACAAGCAGCTTCCCATTTCTCCCCCCACTCCTCCATCCCAGAAATAAAAGCTCATGTGTGCTCCAGCCTTACTGGAAGAGGATAAAGTATTTAAAAAAAAAATGCAGCAGAGGAGAAAAAAAAAAAAATGTAAGACAGAAACAAGAAGACATCAAAGTCCTCCGCTGCTCAGGCCAGAGCAGCAGTTACCCATGGAATGCACTACACATCATACCTACAAGGCTAGAGAAAGAAATTCACATGCACACGTTCAAAATACTTTCAAGTCAAACTATCCAGATGTTTCTGCACAGCTGCACATTAGTAATGTTCTGTGGGCAGAATGCAACAGACCCAACAAGCCCTTCTTGCTGTGCAGAACATCTGCAGGAAAATGAAAGGCACAACCATAACTCACAAAAGCTAAAATTAACTTCTCTTGTGCACGCTTTATAACTAAAACTCAGACAACATACATGAAAGAAAAGGGAAAGGTAACCCAGATGAAGACAGCTAAAGAAAGAAGAAAATATATCCTTGCATTGGTTTTCAATTTGGATTATAATTATGATTTTTTTTTTGCATTGCTCTCAGCAACCCATTTTCACATTTTCTCCCCTCCTCTTTTTGTTCTGTACGTTGCTGATTTATGCTCCTTCACAGAGGAACTTAACCATTTGGAAAATTTCAAACCACAAAAACTCTGAAAAACAAAATACACAGGCTGGAATAGTAATAAATGGCTCTGCTCTGAGAAGTTCTGTCAGAAGATGTTGTTCCATAGGAAGTTACTGATTTTAATGACATTTTTGATGGCAGATTTGGCAAGGCCCTTGATGACATTTTCACTCATTTTCAGAGTCTCAGATTGAAAACAGGGCTTTTCCTGGAAACTGAAGCTTCAATTCAGCTTCAGTTCACACAAGAAAAGATACATTTTGCTCTACTGTAAAGCAAAATAAGCTTTCAAATGTCAGAATTTGTTCTCTGACCAAGATGTGTTTCTATTATCTGATCCAGAATCAGCTTTTTGAAAAGCAGAGACTTGGGTACTTGAGCATGACAGGACTCCAGTGAATCTCAGAAGAAAATCCAGAAACCTTCATTACTGAGTGATTGCTCAGATAGGTGCCCAAGTTGTAGGCATTTATGCTTGTGATAAGAACAGAGATTACATCTTCTACTATTTGAAGCAGTTAAATGAACAGAGTTGAATCCTTACCTGATATTCCATGAACTTGAACAAGCGTGCACTGCTGCACCTCTGCTAAGGATCTCTCGAGAAGACTGCGTGCTCCTCTTATCTTCAGATCTTCCTCAATTGTAGGCATTTCCAACTAAAACCTCCCCAAGCCACTATAATCTTCAGAGCTCAACTAGTGATAACAACAGAAAATCTGAGCATATGCAACACGACCATTAACTCCGTCAGGTTTTCCAGGTATATTTTGTGTAGAAACCAGCTCCATGGCCAGAGGTAATGAAAGCAATTTACTCTAGGAGAAAAGCCTACAAACTTATTCCAATATATCAGAGGGAGGATGCGTGAAGCTCAGGGTTGTTGCTACACCTGTCCTTTGGATTAACAGAATCCTCCTGGGTTGTCAGTTGCTATCAGCATTAAAATGATACTCTGCTTTAACAACACAGCATTTAGCTTTTAAGTGGCTTAGAAACAAACTCTCAGTGGGGAATTTTGCAAAGGGAGATTCAAGCCTGAGAGACCATCCCAAACCATACCTCATTTTCACTTAATCTTGAGCATAAGTCTGCTCAGGAAAGAAAACCCCATCTTCACTTGAGCTCATAGTCTAGGCATTTGAGGCAACACAGGTTATTTAGAAAAGCCAATGATGCTCACATAACCTAGACACACCAGTGAGGACATAAGGTCCAATAAATGCAACAACAACGTAGCAGCAACAGCAAGAATATTAATCACTTCAATACCATGAAAAGTAACTGATAACAGGTCTTCTAACCTCATTGCGTTTCACAAAATAAAGTAAAATAAATCTGTTTTAAATGAAACCCCAGAAGCTTAAAGGCTTGAGACAAAGCCTATCTGAAAACTCCCACTATCACCACCTTTGGATCAAGCCTTTGGACTGCCAGGTCTTCAAACCAGAGCTATTGTCTTCTGCTGTACATCTTTAGTACCTAGAACAAGCATCTTCTCCTCCTGCCATCACACCTCCCTTCTCAGAGGATCTTGTTGAAATCAGTCCTCCCCTGTAGCTCACTTGCCATTCCTTCTCTCATCCCACATCTTTCTTGGCTTCCTGATTTTCAGCCCATTGCTTCCTCAGTAAACTCCCACCTCCCCCATGCCTATTTTCACCTTATTTTTCCTCTTCTTATGAACGTCTCTCCCTCTGACAGTTTCTTTCCCCTAAGTTACAAGTATTTTAAGCTCTTGGTCTTTACAAAATCCACCCTTCACTTCAGTTTACTATCCAGCTACCAGCTCTTTTTTTTTTTTTTTAAATCTCAAAACATTAATTGTGCTGTCTAGTCTGCCTGAAGTAGAACTGGATGAGAATCAGTTTTCCCATGCCATGAAAGATCCTGAGCTTTAATTGCTTTTTTTTGCTGTTTCACAATGAGATAAAACTGAGCTTGTTTGATATTTTTATTAAAACCAGAGACAGAGATGTCTATCTCAGACTAGACATTAAGTCTTGCAAAGGTACTCATATGGGAAAACCTCAGTCTACCTAATTAACAAGAGAATGTTTTAAAACATTACCCAGATTAATGTTTTTCAAATTGTGCTAAGGGCTGTAATAGGAACCCAGCACCACTTCCCTTCTCCCAAAATTTCATCTTGAGCTGGGAAAAACCTTCCAGATCAAATCCTTCATTCAGACAAATATGGCCTCATGAACAGTTATGGCTTCAACAGAAAACTGCGCTAAAACACATTTATCTGCATTAACCTGGGCTTCTCCCCTACAGCTCCTCTCCACTCAGAGGTTTTCCTAGCTAAAGCTTGCCTGAAGATAGCTGTCAGGCCTAACACCTCCACCTTAAATCTGGCCCTCCCAAGGCATCTTTGATTGTCTCCAAATTATGTTTTCATTTTCCTTCCTCAACATGCCCCATGATATGCTCTGGAAGATCTTCACTGTACGGGAATTGCAGGACTGGCTTTGGTGGACTTTGCATGATCGCCAAAGTTGCTTCAAGGAGATGGCCCAAGACACACACCTTCTGATAAATCTTGCTTTTAGCCATTTAAGATGCTGTCACCTTCAACTGTCTGTCCCAGTCTTCTGGGCATGAGCAAATGGAGATTGGCACATATCAGACACCAGCCCTTGGTCCAGTGTAGTATCTTAAACAGCTGATTTTTTTTTTTTATATATATATATCTATATAGATATATATAAGTATAAAATTAAGATTACTCTGAAACAGATCAATGTAGACCAAGCCAAGTAAATCTCAGGTGCTGGCCACTAGTGGATGTCATGAGAAGAGCATTAGAACTGAGTAAAACTATAGTCAAAATTCTCCAATTTTACTTTACTGTTTCCTGAACCAGAAGTCTCTTCTGGTTTAAGAGTTTTTATTAGATATTTTCCATTAATTTATCTAAACATTATTATTTTGAAGCTCTTACATGTCATTTCTCACCCGACTTCTACCTGCAATCAGCCCACGAGCCAATCTAGCACTCATTACTAAGCTCTCAAGTATGCATCTTTATTTTCCCTTATGAAGCTCTTCATGGCTAACACGCACCTCCTTTAATTTTTGTGACCATGCCTGTGGGTGGTTCTTGATAATAGCCTGAGCTGGGTCTGCCTAGAGCTGCATCATCATTTTGTTCACCGCTGCCTGTTGCCATCTTTACTTAACATAGACTTGTTGGGGCAAGGACACCCTGTTCTGTATTTGTATAGCATCCAAAACAGCGGGATCCTGGCCCGTGACTAGGCAGTATGGCAACAAAAAGTTACAACTGCAGGCGCAGTGTCAATAAGGGTTTCAGCCCAATCATCAGCTTTATGGTTAGCCAAGCTGTAGGACTTTGGGAGTGGGAGCCATCATCTGTAAAGTGGTTTGCACGCATCTTGGCATGAGGCTGCCTCGTAAACCAATTTGCCTTTGGGGAAGGAAACTCCGTGTGCTTCCACGGAAAGGTCAGGCACATTTATCTGCCAAAAGTCAGTCTCCCAGTGTCAACAAAACAGCAACTATCCACACAACAACAGGTAAATGCAGTGTGAAGGAGCTCCATAAGTAATATTGACAGCTGGAATGAACACAACCTCAAGCCTGCCCTTCAGGACATTTAAGAATGGCAGGTAATTTAAAAATAAAAATCTGATCACATTAACATGGGAGGGGATATAAAAATAAATGTACTCATCCAGAATGTGCACCACTGCTTCTACCAGATCTTCGCCTTTGACTGTTATGACAATGTTGCCAAATCTTGTTATTTTAGTACATTTCATGATCTTGGGGACGATTTAAGTAACACCTCCTAGAGAAATGTTACTGGCATCAGTGCCTTCATTTTTACATAAAAAAAGCATTTCAGCAAAAGCTTAAGGACATGAAAATGAAAACACCGAGACCAGAAAATAAATGGCATGTACCTTTATTTACTTGGAGGAGGAGGAGGAGTAAGGAAGGTGACAGGCAAAATGACTTGGAAGATCTCTCAACAGTTCAGACTTCTGACTTTGTCAGATCAAACCTTATCAGGACGTCTTTATTAAAAACTACAAGACCTAATAGTTCCACTGTCTTTTTCCTGCAAAAGTTTTCATTAAAAACAGACGTGAAAATTAAAGCTTGAAGAAAAATAAAGTTAGAGTTTGGGTAGGGTCTGGGAGCGGGGAGGATCCGGAAGGAGTCCGCGTAAGGGCTGTAAGTAGGTTGAATATGTAAACAACACTTTAGTCAGAACTACCCTGAAGGACGCCGAGTTCCCACAATTCCTGTCTCATCACTAGCCTGTGTTTCTTCTCCAGGAAATTTTGTAATTTCCCCTGGTTTAATTATCCCCTTAACTGAATTAGTTTGTCAGTATGCAGAGGACATAAATAAAACTAGTCATGGGCGATAAAGCCTTGCAAAGCTTCTATTGTACTGCTCCAACTCCCTATCATCCCTCCTAATTTTTAATTGAATGTTGCCATTAAGTGGTTCCCTTTAATATGCAGCCAGTGAGGTTTCTTTAGCATACAAACTCCTGTACTCCCAGAATAAGCATTACTGACATGACATTTCCAATTCTAATTATTTTAGATTATTTTGTAACAGTCATTAAAAATAGAGGGATTTTCAATATTCAATTAAGAAACAGGCCAACAGCCTAAGAAAGAGCCTGCGCAAATACACTGAAGGTATTCTCAGATATTAAAAAACTGCTGCCAGAGAAAATGAGCGTGATTTCTAAAGCTGCTTTCCAAAACTGCTGCTAGAGATAGCAGGATAAGCTGTTGTAATCCCAGGTCTGGAAGCAGGGATACCACATCTTTCAAACTGCTGTAGGCAGTAACCAGGAGACCTTTCCCCCCTCCTTCCCCGCGCTTTAAACCGATTTCCAGCCCACTGGAGTGGGAAATACAAGCAGCGATACCACGGCCAGCTTCTGCCACCAAACAGATGGTGACTGCTGGAAGCCAGCAGCACAGATCCTAGTCACTGAAACTTTATTGGGAGCGCCCACCAGTGTGAATAAATGTCTTTAGACGGACTAATTAAAAGGACTCTTTTCATTAGTTAGGACCATCTGTTAGGCCACAGACCTGGTGGAATTGCATACAGGTGGACATTCCTAGGTGGGAATCAGGAAAAGAGCATCTCATGGCTTATAAAGCTATTGTGTCCCAATAACAGACTAATGAGGTTTCACACAGCGTGTTCCCTCGGTCTGTGTGCACAAAGATTTTTACCCCTCTCTCCCCACCTCAGCTGGATAGGCGAGGCACTGAGCACCGAGCTCAAAAGCAGCTTAGACTTCCTGGCCAAATGTACCAAATATTTCTGGATGTGTCACAAGTCTCTTTACCTTCCCATAATTCTCCTGGTGTTTCCATCCAGCAGCAAAAGGGAAAGTAAATTATTTTTTGCCATTTTGGGGGGAAAAAAAAAAAGAATCAGCTTGTAAAAGCTCAGGAAAAGTCTACAAGAATGAATGTGGAATCCATGATAACGAGCTTGGGGGCAGAGAGGATAGCAGTGCAACACACTTCCAAGCTTTTGCTTGAAATCAAATCCTTCACATAGTACAAGACCATTCATGTAAGACTCTGCATTAAAGCCCTATGCACACTCGTTCAATCTTCCTCTGAAACCCATATACATGTCAGATACAGTCCGGTGGGCCAGACTTGCAGTTCTACACTTCCTCTTGTTTGCCCCTCGTCCTGGGACACCCGGCTCCTCGACACTTCTGGGCTGCCCGCGTTTGACAGCCATGCTTTTGAACAAAAGGGCTAAAACTCAGCCCCAGGCAGCTTCTGATTCTGGATGTCAGCATCTTCTATGCATTGCTGTTCACAGGAGCAGGTGCTCACCTTGCTGCTGGCAACTGCAACAGGCACTCACAGTCCTGGCAGGCTGGTGCCCAACTCCCTTGCGGGTACAACCCCTCGTGGGTCTTGGGTCTGCCCCAGCTGTGCTGCCTAGGGTGTGAGTTTGCTACAGCTTCCATTGGCTCACTGTCACATTGTACAATCAGCCACTACACAACTACTTAAGGCAGCTACAAACACCGTTTAGCAGCCAAAAGTACCCAGACAAATTAGGGGAGAGTGTATTAATTCATTTTGAGATCATGGCTAGATCTTAACAAATGCTTTTGGCTTTATGCAATAGTGTTTTGTGTTTTGATGCAGGAGCCTTGTTATCAAACTCTGCACAATATTCATCAGACTTCAGTAGCAGTTTCTGCTCTTACTGAAAGAGCCACACACATTTGGTACTTCATAGGAACATTGGTCCCAACTTCCTTGCTTTGCTTCCAAAATTTGAGCTCTAAAAAAAAACCAAGCAAACCTCTTACGTTTCCAGGTATATCCAATGGAAAAATATGTGTTAATAGTTGGTTACTATATGAGAAATACCTGAATAGTATGGTACAGAATTACACTCAAGGCATCCCTTCAACTACTCTAGAGCAAAAAACACCTGTGTTGGTTAGGAAGACGGTTGAAGGTAGTAGTCAAGACAGCAAATGAAACTTCTTTAAGTCTTAGAGGTGATTTAGGAAACTGCTCCTCATCTGAGCTGAGACAGCACGCTCTTGGTTTGGCATTCACTAACATGCCAAACATACTAACCATACATGCTACAAGGTGAAGAGTCCAGTAAGATAATCAGAGAAAGACCCTACTGTTGTTGTAACACTTGTTCATCTAAAGACAAAATTTTGGTCTCTGGATCTAGACCCCTCAGTGCTCACACATATGATCTGCTATTGCATTACCAATGATTTTGAATATGAGAGAGACTGCTCAGGGCTTTAAAAAAGCCAAGCTACACTTTTACTCCTGTGAAGCAAAAAGCTCACATGTAAACACCAAGTCATGGCTGTGAATTACTTCTGTCAATTGCTCACGTTTCCTGCAATGGCAGCTTCTAATAAGTTACACTAATATTTGCTTTTCTGAGGCACCTGGAATTCTCAAACAGGCCAGATGATGTACAAAAATAGAAGGGTTAAAAATCCCAGTCTAAACGTGTAATACAAGTACTGGTCACTGCAATTCTCCTGTAATATCCTATATGCTATCAAGATTTCTGTGGGTGCGAGCTGGAAGGAGGAGACTTCATTGCTTAAATAAGATAAAGGTCTGAAAGGAAACATTTTTCAAGAAAAAAAGTTGGTTTAGGGCTTAGTATGCACAAAAGGTCACCAACAGTTTATTTTCTCCCCTTATACATCACCTTTAGACAGTCAAACAGTTAAGGCAACACAGACATCCAGGAAGCTGGCTAGCCAGCATACAGAGCGCTTTAAAAACAGCAGAAAGGCCAATATGTTCCTATTTACAATATTTTGTGACCCTAACCTAATGATCATGTTTTATTATTTCCTCATTTTATAGCTCTGCTCTTTCAAGAGAGCCAGCAGCCAACATTTCTTCTCTGCTGGCCAAAGGAGCAGCCAAGTGTCTGCTTCACAGCCAATATGAGTTACTGAGCCATAAGCAGCTAATATGAGGTTGTGAATGCACAAGGTAGCAGCTGATGCCCTCATACTGGAAAATTAGACTTGGGTTTTAGGCACCTAAGGATTTTTTTTTTATATATATAGACTTAATTCATTCTGCAACCCATTTGAAATTATTTGATCAAATTCGGATTTAAATTAGGGTAGCCAGTGGAACTGCATTGATTTATGCCAGCTGAGGAACTGACTATATTTTAATACTACATTCTCTTGGTTTTGTGCAAGAATAAACAGGCAAGAATTCAAGGCCAAAGAAAGCAAAATACCATTGTGTAATTTCAAGGCCAAATAGAAGCATGTGCGCTGAAATCAGAAACCTCTAATTTAAACAGCCTTGACAAAACGGAGATGATTTTCCCAGTGTGGGAGTCTACAGATCTCAGTAGAAGGTCTTCAAGATCCAGCAAGAGAGTCACTTGTATCTAAAGCTAGTCAAAAGCATTCACATGGTGTATTCACTTACAACCCTGTGTAAACAGCAGTCAACTCTTGGATTCCTTCAGCTGATACCTTTACAAGCAACCAAACCATTTGTAGCTAAGCTGTATGAGATGGTAATGGTTCATTCCCATTATCTGAGAACAGGATATTGCTTCACAGAAATGCAGTTCCTTTACAAGACTTTCAGCCCTAGTAATGACTGGCAATCTCCTCATAACACTGTTTCCGAGCATAGCTGTTTTGCAGAGGGGGAAACAATGCATTAAGCCTATTTGAGTCCATCTTATCCGAATTCATAGTAAGACAATGCCTAGAGACCCACATTTCAAGGCCATCTCACCCCAAAGCTTTATGGCCTCCTGGAAGCCTTGAACCTGAGTATGCTCTGAACAGATTTGCATTTGGACATGGATGCTCCCAAGAGATACACTGGGTAGAGTTCCTGGCATATGGAGAGTCCAGTTATAACTTGTCTATAGCTAGTGATGCGTCCAAAAGAGGTAGAGGCTGAAAGATCTTGATAAAGTTTATGCTCACTGTTTGCCTTCTAAGGATAAGAGCTCCAATTCACTAAACTTATTAGGACCTTTACCTAAGGATTTAATTGCGCTTCAGCCCTTATTGACATTTTGCATAGGACCAAACAGTAGTCCCTCAGACAGAAAGCCATTCCCAAGCATTAGTCTTACACAGAGACAAAAATTAAATTAATATTTGCAAAGAAAGAGTGAACATCCTAAGCAAACTACTTTTGCAATACCAATCTCCCCCTACATATTCAACTCAAATAGAGCCTGATACATAAGTAATCAGAATTCCTAAATGAGAACAGTGGAGGAGTAAAAAAAAATTCAAACTTTTTCTAGAAGAACATGAAGTAGAGAGTTCTAGAGAGAACTTGAAGCAATTAAGTTGTATGTAAAGCAGGAAGTAAGATACTTCAGCAAACAAAAATCTAGCCAATTGGTTTAATAGCATTCTTACAACTATGTGAACAGATAGAGTTAACCTTATAGTGCACCTAGAATTCCATGTTAGCCTACATATGGGGAAGGAATAGCAACTAGGTAAGATCAATACTGTAATTTCCCCTCAAAGGGAAATTCTTTTTCCAGTATACATCAGAAATGCCAGTCAACACACCTGATTGGCAAGTTTGTATTCCGTTGCATTGCTTACAAAGGGTTGTTTTCTGACAAATACCAAAGAAAGTTACTGCCTAAAAAGCTGATTACCCAAGATGTTGGGAAATATTTTAAACTCTGATCCTACATCAATTAAAAAAGAAAAATCATAATTTCACCTTTACCCAGTGCATTACCTGTTGAAGATACTCCCTTAGATATAAAGTTTCCCATTTTCAAGTAGCAGCTCCATTTTGGAACTCAACGAGGAATATGAAGAGGAACCATTAGGCCACAGAGTTAATTTTTCCTCACCTGCCATTACGGGTTCAGAAAGGAAACATTACAAAAGACAAGTAGTTGAACCTTCTTATGCTCACCTCTCAAGAGAATTAGTGTAAATTCAGGGGATGTACCCCTACAGGAGCCATAGTTTGTTTTTCTTTTGAGAGGAATTTTGGGAACAGCACCATTAGGGGGTTATTGGTGTTTTACTGCTTTACTAGTTCTCCATTAAAATGCACCTTCATGCAGAAACATGTATTTTTAACAGCCTCTGCCTACAACGAGCATGGGAAGCTCTTGTGTAGCAGCAACTGATAAAATTTCAAGCAGGCATTGGCGTTTGCCAGTTCCAGCCCAAAAAGGAAGTCAAATATCTCTTCAATCTGGTAAAGATAAAAATGGGGTGATATTGGTGGTCTAGAGTATCTACCTTTTTGACATATTCCTCAAAAAAATGATTAAAACAAAACCTGAATTTAGAGTCAAATAGACATCTATAGACATTCTTCCACTTACTTATGCAAAAGGCAAGTGTCAATGCACTTTTACTAATGCATCAGCATGAAGTTCCGCAAAATTAAAATTCAACCTTATGCTTTGAATCCCAGCTTCATCAGCTTTATCCTTAACCCATTAGTAACACAAGTCTCCCGGATTGCGCAGCTAAGAGTATAGGTTAAAATCTACTCTATTACTTACTAAGATCACATTTTACCCGTTATGCTTTAACTAGTCTCCTTTTTGTTCCCATTTACATTTTGTTCTTGTTTTAGTCAAAGAGGAGACCTGCTAACAGTTTATTCATAACCAGCACTGGGTATGTATGCTCAGCAGTGGGCCAACTTTATCCCTAGAGACTGAACATGCCACCTCCATGACATTTAAAACCTTTACTGGCCCAAACATCAAGAAGCACAATTCCATTTTTCAACTTGCAAATGTTTGAGTACAAGTAGCACTGAGTCTCTAGCATTTTAGGGCAGCTATAGTTTGTAATTTGCAAAGATCATAAACGTGCACATAAAACACGAGGTGGGGATTAAGGTGTACAGCTAAGGTGCAGCAGGAAGGAAGGAAGGAAGATAATTTTAGAATAGAAATTAAAATGGAATAAGAAATATTTAGAGTAACTAATCATACATAAAGCACCACAACTTGTCATCCCATCCCAACAGAAAGACTGGCAGTAGTGATGGGGCCTGGGAACAGGAATGATGCATGTACTGGCTAATGTATATTGTAATAACATCCTGAAACTACTGGCAACAGCAGAAGCACAACAAAACAAGCAAGACCGCTCAGCTAAATACGCCATTACAATGCATGCACAGTTGTTTTATTATACACAGGCCAGTAGATTAGTACTCATCGCCTAACAATGTATGATTAGGTTCACTTCAGAAGCAGATACAGACGGGCAATGTGGATGTCCACAGAAACTGCAAAAGCAATGAAAAGCTACATGCACGGGAAAACTGGACAAACTTTGCCCTCTGACAGATGATGCGCGTGGATAGAGGCAGACTGTTATTCTCCCTCACCACATGTCAGGGGATAAAAAGGTGTTATAAAATCTTCCATTTCTTGATTACACACAGCCATAAATGCCAGCTTGTTTTAATTAAAACCATGGAACATCAGCATTTAACACAGTTTTTCTAAACTGCTTATGAGAGAACTTCCATTTACCCTTCTGGAATATGCCACTTACAACAACATACATTCCTCCACACCACATGTGAAGCTCATGTTTGTCAGCACTGCTATTTGGGGCTCCCGGCATATTTTTTAAGTTCCACACAAATTAAAATAATGGGCAAGATGATACAACGCCTGCCTCAGTTACTAGCCATGGACTGAATGCACTCCTTTTGCTGCCATGGTGCTGCATGGCTCATTCCCTCTCAACAATTTTGTCTAAAATGGTTCCTCTAGAGCAGGATAAGAGAGAAATTTTCTAATGTCTTAAGGAGGCTGTTGCTAGCCACCAGCCTGGCTGTAAATATTTGTTGTGCATTATATAACATCATTGATCATCATTTCATACTGTAATGGCCTTCATTACACGAGCCTGCTTTCAAGCCTTCGGTCCGCCATTAAAGTTTCCTTTTAGCTCAGATTTGATACACTTTTCCTTTACCGTTTTTCTTCAAATAATGTTTTTGGAGGTTTGACAACGGTAATAAATGTAAAGAGCTTAATTTTATGATATCATTTTTTTGCTTACACTATTCAAAAGCAACTTTGATATGAATAATAGAAGCAGACACAGACCACATGAAATAGCTAATTATTTTAAATCTTTTTTTTTTTTTTTTCCAATCAGAATAAGACAATCTTCACAAACTAACCAAAGGCTGCAAGGCAGGTCTTCCGCAGCTGGTACAATAAGTATAGCGTCATCCACCTTCAAACAAACAGCCCCTATAAGTCATGTTCCCAACAATCAGGAAGCAGTTAGAAACGCCATCATTGTTCACATGAGTTTGGAGATGACTTGAGTGGTTGAACCCCTTTTTCAAGCTTCCTACCAAAAAGTTAAACCAAGAATCTCAGGTACTATCTTGACATAAGATGACAGGGCTTTAAGATTAACATCAAATATTAAGATTCAAGATGAAAGCTGAAAAGCTGGAAACACCAGTGCTTCCTTGTAAGAGCAAGAGAGCTGACTCCGCTGAAAACATAGCCCACATTACCATTTCTGCAGTCAACAAATAACATGCTTTCACCTGATGCTCTGAAGATGCGATTAGGAGTCAAATCTTCAAGTATTAACTCCCACTCTACCCTTCATTTTGGGCATTTCACCCAGGTGCATACAGCAAGTACAAACCAGGGTAACAAAATACCTAAACCTGACAGCCAGCAAGTAGACCATCACCATTAACCAAGTGAGCAAAGTCTTGCTTTTTCCCTGACCTCAACCCATGCACACCTGAGATTTAACCATGACAGTATAATTGTTTCGGGAATCTCTAAACCCTTAGCCTCAGTGCTTGTGGCAATGAGTGCTGCAAATTAACAGCAGGAGTGAGGTAAATCAATTACCTACCACATATAGTTAGTCTTGCTTATGTGTACATAAATACATGCATATATATACAGAAATACATTGGCACAGCCTCCATCATAAGCCACAAATTACTGAGAACTCAGTGCAATGAAAGGAGGGTAGTCAGGACTGTTCTGATGTTCTACAGCGTCACAAGATTCCTGTAGCACATCAGCCTGTAATGGCACCCTAAGACCATGACATCGTACACCAGATGCATTGGCACAAAGCATGTACCTGTCCTTAAACGCTCCCTTTGGTTCCTGAGATTCAACCACTTCCCTGCAGAGCCCAGAGGGCGGTTGCAGTTATACTCGCTGACTTAAACACCTGGTGAGTTTATAGTTCTTCATTAGATTTTTTAAATAGACAAAAACAAGAACAATGAAATTTAAAAGCATACGTATGTTTGAATAATGTTAAAAACAACTTAAACATTAAAGCAATAGCACGCAGGATATTATGAGCTAAGGCTGCTACTTGGTTCTTTCTGCAGCTCCCATCAGCAGCAGCGCTCCTTCCTGTCCTTCTCTCTAAATCAGATGCATGGTTATTTCAATGCATTTATTTAATTTAGCTGTGCACTGCTCCTTCCTCTTGCAAAGCAGATAAAAATCAAGCAGATAGTGACCAAAGACTTTAAAGATCAGCAGTCAGAAGGACATGGCTATTTTATCCTCCCTTCTCTCCACTCCTTCTAGAATAAATTGTAGAGGCTTACTGAGAACCAAAGGGAACGGGGACTCTCTGGTTGCTTCTGACCCTTTAATTAGAGCAGCAGGGTAGAAATAAACAAACCCTGCCTTCTACCTTTATGACCTTTGATTTCTGACACTGCAAGACACTCTGAAGAAACATTTTAATAACAAAATTCCTGATCTGAGGGAGGGGAAGAGAGTCTGATCTTCCCCTTCTGGTACAGTAGTTTGTTTAAAGATGAGAATGTGTGACACATTTCGGTTTGACAAAATTAATGTCCCTTTCCATTGAAATGGGTATTGGGTACTTCATACTACGCTACTGCTCTTTAGTTAATAGGGGCGATGTCTGAGTCTGAAAAAAGTTCTTCCTGAGTGTTACTGAGACAGATGTGTTAGATTAGTAAGCAACTGATTCTCATTTTTGTAACAAAAAAATCAGGACAAAAATCTCAAATTCACTCAAAACAAACTATCCCATAATATTAGAGGAATAACAGGTTAAAAAAAATGACTCGTGGTTCAATTTCAAAGTCAACTCTTCTATTTAATGTGAACATAAACCTGTAAAGCTTTTCTTTGTTGTTTTGGTTTATTTTTAAACTGAAAAGTCCAGTTTTAGGAAAATTGGAAAAACCTTTAAGTGTAAAAAAAATTCCCAGCTAGATGAATTCACTGAATATGACCCAAATCTGTGACAGTTTTAGTTAATTTGGTTGGTTTTCCAGTAGATTTGATATTTTCAAAAGCAAATCAGTCCCCTTAATACAGCTCTTTGTAAAGACTTGTTTGCAGACTCTGCTGCAACCTGCAGCCACTTTTATTGGGCTCTGTTCTGTTCACATAAAATCTCTGTATCAGAACAATGAACGCTCAGATGATTCTCAAGCCGGTATAAACTAAAGGAACTTCTCTGACTGGTAGATTTATGCTGCAGGAGATTCTGGTCTGTCATTTCAGCAGCAGGCATTGCTGTTATGATTAGTTTAGAAAATGTATTCTGTAGAAGAGCATACAACACTGGTTTAAAAAGAATACAGCTAAAATTCTTCTAAGTGTATTAAGCCAATCCATTCTCATCAACAAGTGCGTGGTCCTTGTTGTATACTAGAGACTCAAGCATAAGCAGTGACGAATGGGCCAGACCCATAACCAGCAGCAGAACTAGTGGTTTCAGGAGACACTCCCCCCACCCCACCCCCCATCAGTTTGGATCAGATAATAATTTGGTCAAATAATCTTATTCTTCCCTCTTTTCCTCCATGGAAATCCTGACCTATGATGCATTTTCAGAGGCTAACTTCAGAGACTTTTTTTAAATTATTTGGGCATCTTTATTGGCAATGTACTGGAGGAATAACAGTAGAGCTTCACTTCTCACAGGGCTATCCAAGAAAGGGTCTTTTTTTAAGGAAGCAGTCCTTCGTTTCTCTCCACAACACCAGAAAGCCTCCCTGAAGAGCTTCCTGCTATTCTGCAGGGCATCTGAAAAGGGGAATTGCTGTTAATCATCCCTCTCAGGCTCCATAGTTATCAGCATCCAAGTCCTTTCTTTGCCCATTTTCCCCTCCCCTTTTGCTATTTATATTTCCTCAGGCATAAATTTCTTTCTAAAAATGGCAAGACCTACCTGCCTCATGAGAAGATTTTCAGAGGTAGAAATAAAAAAATCCAGAGAAAAGTCATGCCAAGTTTTACATATGTTAGTGTAACTTGAAGACACGATGGGTTCACTTTTCTCCTGTATATCTACGCTACACTTTCATTTTACAATAGATAGACTCACAGTATGGGAGTAAGGCTGCATGTATCTCCCCTCCCTACCACTAGCTCCCCATGAAGCCTTGAGAGACACATTCAGTGTGTCTCATATGCACCATATCCTCCCAATGTGCCAGAAACCTTGGGGTTTTTGTTGTTAACACCCACTCCCTGTCCACTCCCAAATGCTAAAATGAAGAGGGATAAAAAAAAACAGGTAAATCCCACTGGTCTTAGTTTTCACTGGTTACAACTGAGGGTTGTATCCCCATTATAATTCTTTGGGTATATATATTAATTATTCCCATTTAAAAATCACAGATCTGTTGGCATTGCTTTCATATGAAACAGTGAAATAAAACAAATCACAAATCCTTTAATGTGTCTACAGATTAAATTGAAATCCAGGTATAATGGGATTTAACGTAGATTCAGTATCTCTGCTCTACTTCCAATATCACCAAACTCAGCCGAGTTACTGGCTGCTGCAAAGTAACTGTATAGTCTAAGTAACCACAAGTGTTTAAAGAAAGGACTGATAGGTGCCAAAAAATTCTCCTCCATTAAAATGTTTCTGCAATCTGAATGACCAATTTTCTCTGCAAGTCCAAAACAAAATAGTCTAGATGTACTTTGTAGCTAGCATCTGACATATACTACATTTTCACCTTGGAAAAAATACAAGATCAAATGAGCATAGCCAAGGGGTATAATTTTCTCCTCCATTGTCACATCCCAAAATGTTAAGTATACGTTCTTTTCCAGCAATCCCCACACAAAAGGATAAAATGAACAGCAGTGAATTTCAGCCTATTAAATGTCACCCCAAAATAGGTAATTACCATATGAACATTACACTGATGCACTCCTCTCCTTATGAGGTTCCTTTTTACTAGCTAAAGATATTACCAGAACTTAATTGCTGTGGCAATGAAATCTCTTGGGGCTGCAATTTGAAGACCTCCAAAACTTCACCTACTAGATTATTCTAAACAGTATTGAAAAAATTAGGCCAAAATAAACCTAAAAAAAAAAAAACCACTAAGCACACATACACGGAGCATGTGTTAGAGCCAGAATTGCATGCAGAACTTTGAATTCGTGTCTATGCATATAATCTACATGAGTTACTTCTCAGCCAGTAATTGCTGGTCTGTTCCTCTGTGGAAAGGTTTACTGCACCCCTGTCCGAGTCCTCACCTGTGAGCTTCATGGCGAGATACAGATACATGAGCATCCATATGTCATAGACGATGGGAAAATAGGATACCGGCAACAGGCATCAGCTGAGCAGCTCAAATCAAAAACTATGGAAAAACTTAGACTGCACATGAATCTAGCACTTGGCTCATTCACTGAGGGGAAGAGAGGAAAGTCACGCACTTCAGTTGTGTGTTGGTTTGGGTGGGTTTTTTTCAAAAAAAAAAAATTATGTCTAAAATTCAGGGCTATTTGGAGACCATCTGATTTAGCTTCATTCCAAAGAAATACTTAACAGGGAATCTCTTTTCTCCAATAGTTCCTTCACTAGCTCTTTCCTAAAATACAAGAAAGGGAGAGAAACCCCTGGGGAGTTGACAGGGATCATGAGAATGGCTGCATTCTTGTTACATCAAGGGCAGCCATGAGAGAAGTCTTAAAATTAGGTATCAAAGGAGAAAGAATGGAAAGCACTCCAGTCCAGACAAGCCAAAGCACGAAGCCGTGGTACGTCACATTATTTTAGTTTACGATGTCCTAGCTGGTTTCGTTCCTGTATGAATTGACACAAAGCTCTTGTTTCTGCTTATATAATATTTAACAAAGTAGAGGGTGCATATAAAAATACACTGACGCCAAGAGGCTGAACAAACCCTAGCATGTTTGAGAGGATGATGTACACAGGCTTTCAAATACTCATCTACAGCCTTCCAAATGTAAAGCAGCTGATGTTTACCATGAATAAAGAAATTTTTTTTCCAGAGGAGTTGAAGAATCTGAGAGGTTACTTCAAAAGGAAGCAAATTTCTGAAAAGCCACATATACACAAAAATGTTCTGTGATTTTAATGTCATGGCATATCTTTGATCAGTCCATATAATCCCCAACAAAAACAGAAGGGAAGTCACACGTGAAAACAGGCTACCATCTTTCTAATAAGGTCTCTAATAAACCCCATATCTTTCCAAGGACTCAGCACTTACTTTGATGTTCAGTACTCAAAAACCAATGCTTATGAAATTATTCTCCCAAGCCCACAGCTTTCCGCTTAACTACAAGTTTTCCATAACAAGTGCCTGCGAGCACCTCTGCGGTCACAGCGAGAAATGCGTTTCCTTGCTTCCTCACTGCAGATTCCACGTAGGAAAGATCACCACAGCCCAAAAACTGGGGAAAACAGGGAACGGGGCATGTCACAAAGCTGCAGCTCTCCAAAAGCTATCAACACAGAAATGAGCTTTCATATTTCTATTCCAGTTTGACAGTTACTGTCTCCATTTGTGTCAAAAGATGAGTCTCATCCACAGTCTCGCAGCAGCAGACCCAGTCCAACTGGCACTGCTAAACTCACGCAGGCTTGATGCGCTAAGCTACCAACCGACGTGAGTCACTGTCCCTGCTCCACAGACCTGCTTTCTGCCAGAGCAGCAGGGGAAAAAAAAAATAATAGGGCACCAGCCTGCTTGTCTGGGTTTTATTTTTCACTCCTCGGTATTCATCACCTAGGCATTTATTTGTTGGGACATTCACTGCCATCATCGGGCTAAACTAACAGAAAACTGGGATTGCTGATTTATACCCACTGCAGAAAGATTCAAGAGCAGGAGGCAGCACAACATACAACTCAACAGCAGCACGTAACTTCTGTACCCAAAACATTATGGAGAGTTGTCTCACCTTACCTCCCTCCCAGCTGCCACAGCCCTCTCCTCTCCAAGCTCCCTGTGGGCTCCTGGGCCCCCAACTCCCCTCCATCTGCTCAAGCCTGAGTCAAGCTTGGAAGTCAACCCTGGACCAGCACAGATCTCACAAGCACCAGTTCCAGACAGACTAAGTTTTACAGCTGCTCTCCAGGATCTAAGCCACAGCTCATGGTCTGATTCATCTGAGAAGATACCTTGCCAGCTCCTGCACTTGATTCTGCCCGAGGAGAGCAGCAGCAGCAATAAAAAAAGTCACAACTGTCACTGTTCAGGATGCACATTTTACATGCTGAAATAGTTTATGCAAGAGTTAGCACAGACAGAAAAAAATTCCTTGCTCCAGGATGCTGGCAAGGAAAATTATTCCCTCTACAAACATGTTGGCAAGGAAAATTCCCCCCTCCACCAGTGCTTTCAGATGAGAAGTTTTCCTTGCATCAGGATGCTGACCAGTCTAACACAGTCCACAAGCATCTTCAAGCTGACATTTTTTTGTCTAACAGTAACACTGAAACCTTTCAACACCAGCTTCATTAACGAGTTAGACATTAGTAAGGATTACTTTCAATACACATTTTCCTCTCCCTCGCTAGCACCTTCACGCAGACAGATTGTTAGGTATATGAGCTGTTCTGCCACGAGGTTGAGAGATAGCTAAGAGAACACAGGTTTTGTTTTGTCCTTGTGCCGAGATTAATTGTGTACAGGATCTGTCACTGACATATGCTGCCTGTTCAGATCATCTTTTCCAATCCATATCACAACTTTAATTTTGAAGCAAGAACATTCTCAGTTTTGCTACTAACATGCCACAAGCCACTAGATTAATGGAAAAACAACCTCCCCCTCATATTGCTCTTTATTTAAAGGAGGATTTGCAAGAGCTTACACTCACACTCCTCAGACATCGCCTGGCACAACAGGCACAGCTCCTAGTTTAAAGTACGTACTTTCTGCAGCATTAGACAAGTTGTGGTGGGAGAGGGAACTAGCCTACTTTTTTTTTTATCTTAGATCCAGAAATTGAGGCTCTGGGAGCCTGCCCACAGCTCCAGAAACTCCACACCCACATTCCCACCTCCTATAACCATGCTAAACACTGCCTCGCAGCAGGGTGTATTGGATTAGGTTCACTAACACCTGCATGGCTTTTAAACAGCAGCAGGCTTGGGACAAGGGTACAGAGCCTTATGACCATATTAACTGATACCTGTTTTCATAGGCCTTGCACATCAGCAGTCTCTAGCAAGGGCTACTTTTGACTTCAGGCAGAACAGAGCCACAGTGAGCTTAGCAGCAGCATTTCACAGTCAAGGTCTTCCACAAACAGTTATTTTCTGCAAGATGAAAGCAGACTCCCTGGACAACAAGTAACCGGCTCCATGCGAAGTTAGTGCTCTACTCCCTCCAGATTAGGGAAACTGCAGATTTGTTTTCATTATGAAAAATAAACTGATTAGAAGATGGCTATTCATTCCCCCCCCCCATCAACTCTAATATAATATAAATGGAAATCTTACTTCAATGAACATTCAAAGAGCTCTCAGAAAAATCAAAATTCCTGTACATTAAGTGTGTTTTTTGCAAATGAAGGAAATTAATCTTTTAAAAGGGAGTTTGTTTTAACATTTAACTGATAGCATGCAATATGATTAAAATACATTGATCTGCAAGCTTTAAATAGATGATTGAAAATTAACTTAGACATTAGACCCACTTAGCTAGGTTTTACCCACTGAGTGGATATTCTTCAGGCTGCGTAAGTGCCATTTGTTGTCTTTATTTTGGCTCAGTATCTTTATCGACATGGGAAGCCGCACTAGGGTATTAAAGGACAAAAACTCAAGCAAGAAAGTCCCACTTTCAATTTGCCACACTCTCTTCAGGGCCAACAAGTTTGAAGCTTTTGCCTAGACTTTGGTTTCACATTTCTGCAGCGTGCAGCGGAACGTGCATTTGGAACACACAGGAGAGAGCTTGTGCAGGAGGCACACGAGTGTGTGCGGGGAGGTCTGAGCCCACGGCTGGAGGAAGAGGTGGAGATGACCTGTCACCCTGGATATGTCATTCCACACGTCTTTCATCTCCCACCATTTCTCTGCCTGCTCTATGTTGATTGTAAACACTTAGTTGGGGCTGCTCCTTCACTGTGTGCTCATAATAGCCCAGGGAGACCTTGGCTGCGAGGGGCTTCCCAAGCACAGCGTAATGTGAAAACAAACAGCTCTGGAGGGGATTTACAGGACTAAAAATACAGGAGAATGCTTTGTTTTCTCTGTAACCTATTGTTCAGGAATCACTGCAAAAGGACAATATCACCATTACACTGGTGCTCTCCCCTACCTGTTCAGCACAGGCTGCTTTAATAACAATGTGATCCAGCTTCACTGTATAGTGAAAAATACCATACACAAAAAATACCATAGCATTTCAGTGTATTGCTATCATGCTTTCACATAATTTATGCCTTCTTGATCCCCAGCTATCACCTCTCCAAGGAATTGCCATCAACACACACATTCTCCCAGACCTAAGGAGATCAGGGAAAGTGCTGCTGCATTGGTTACAACAGTTTCCTTCTCTTGCCCAAACCCAGCAGCCAGAGCAGCAGTACGCCCCGCTCCAACACACCACCGATCAAAAAATATGAAAAGTTACTATATTGTAGTAGCAAATACAAATCTGGGCCAGATAGGAGATCCATGGAACAAGGCACATAGTCATTGAGTGCTTGCCTCTCACTGGGAATATACCTCTAGTCAATAAAGCACTTAAACATATGTGTAAGTCACGTTGCAGTCAGTGAGCCTTAAAATGATTAAGTGTTTTCCTGAACAACAGCTTAAAGAGGAAATATTCTCCTGTATTTTTATAGTTTATTTCAGAAGAAGGTCCCTTGATTGAAATAATACCATTTGTGTCGTAACTATTTGACTCATGGCTTGAATTTCCTGCCATATAGTGTTTCCCCAAAGAACACCTGGAAATGATGAAATAAGGATTTGTCTAACGACCATTTCCAGTCTTGCAGTAAGGGCATCAATTATCTGTTTCCTCCTAGACAATGAACAATAAATTGTTATCTAAAAAATACAGTCAGATATTAAAGCACATTCTGCAGAGCAGAATAAGATCTAGAGCTGTCATCCTAACCCAAGGTCTGGAAAGGAACTGGACACGAAGTCCTCAGGGGCTCTGAGGGAGCAGAGAGGACCACAGGGCCTCCTAGTTCCCCTCTCGTTCCCAGTATAGTCCTGGTCTTATTTTTTTGATTCCCTGGGTAGTAATACAATGGCTGTATCTCCGCTGACAAATCCACAGGTCTAGACCCTTTTTCAAAGCCAGGTTTCCCTGCCGTTCTTAAAGCGTTCAACTGCTACCTCAACTTGAGCTCCAGAGCTCTCCAGAAAGTCCAGAAGAGAGGCTTGCCACCTTAACCCAGCTGCCACGCTTTGGGTAACTGTTTAAAGCGGGCAGGGCTGAGCACGCTTCAGCCCGGTCCATAGGCAACACCGCTCAATCTTCCTAAGGAGAGTGCGAGCTCAGAGCCCTGATCAGTCAACCGCAGGCAGGAGTGTTGGGTTACAGGATCTGGCTCATGGTCCACATTGCAAAGCCTTTTCTTTGTCATATGATGCAGGCCCTCCAGGGTTACTTTATCACCAGGGATCCTTACAACCTTCTGCAATTTGCATGGCTTCAAAACTTTAAGAACTTCCTAGTTATTTCACCCCAAGAGAAAGAGTTAAAGAACTTTAAAGCCAAGAGATTGGATTTTTACTGTGTGAAATGAATTCAACCGAACACAGCAACCCAGTAGAATCCCCAGACCTCTTTAAATGAGCCCCTACAGCAGATAATCTCTTCTTAATCAGTTGATGCTCTGATAAATCGGCTCCTATTTCCTAGCATGGGGAGAAAAGAAGCAACCGAGTAGATTGTTGTTTGAAACAGAGTATTTTGAGATAGAAGCTATTTGTATATGTAAATGCCAGAAAGCCTCTAATTTAGAAACACAGGCAATTCATTTCTATTTCAACTCCATAAGTCTGTTTGTGTAATCCTGGGATATTTTGAGGGATTTTATGTTAGCCCATGTGCATATCATTCCACTTGTCTGCACAGCAAAATTTGCTTGAGTACACAAAACATATAGCAACTTGTTGGGCTGAGTAATAGTAATAATCCATCTAATCACAGTCAATTCAGCTGCTGGTTGCTTATGGGCATCTTTTACACATTAATTTAAAGACTGAATAAGCAAGATCAGAGCAGCTATTTAACAAAAGCATGCTCATAAAGCTCCTCTAAGCACCCAACACTCATTTTCAGAGGCTTGTGATCTGGGAACATGCTTTTAAAATAAATTTACCAGCTTTAACCTTTCTGCATGTCATCAGAAAAACACTCTCAAGTCAGGGGTTTGTTACTAAATAACACACATTTCTGATCACTAATTTGGGCATTGAGAAAAAGGACACAGATACACAAACATAACATGGTGGGTTTGGGTTTTTCATGGGGGCTTTTTTGGTTGGGTTTTTTTTTTTGGGGGGGGGGGGGGGGGGGGGGGGGCGTTGTTGGGTTGTTTTTTTTTTCATAAAACATTCATTGTGTCCATTCCTCGGTCTCAACTTGCCTTATTTTCAGCAAGTTACACTCAGTCAGTCAAAATTACCCCAGTGAGGTGATGGGCAGCAAAAGCAGTTTATTCATTAAGAAATATTTCTTGTTTAAATATGTTTGAGCAGGGATACCACACCCTCTAACCAGCTGAGGTTGTGGCCACTGGTGTTTCCAGCTGCCTCAGAGCTGGCTGGCAGCAGTGGTGACCAGCACAGAGCAGGTCATGGCCTACTCAAACAGGTCACCACTGCAAGCACCCACTGCTTAAGCCTGGTGACTTATGTCCTTTACATTGTCACAACAGGGAAATAAAGTAGGTCACTAGCCTGTGGCTTCAAGGATGGATGTGGAAGAACTAAGGGTCAAATTCCACCAAACTGGGTGGAATGGACCTAAACTGGAACTTGGGTAGGAAGGTGCTACAGAGGGATCTGGACAGGCTGGATCAATGGGTCAAGGCCAATTGTATGAGGTTCAACAAGGCCAAGTGCCGGGTCCTGCACCTGGGTCACAACAACCCCAGGCAACGCTACAGGCTTGGGGGGGAGTGGCTGGAAAGCTGCCTGGCAGAAAAGGACCTGGGGGTGTTGGTTGACAGCTGGTTGAATGAGCCAGCAGTGTGCCCAGGTGGCCAAGAAGGCAAAACAGCATCCTGGCTTGTATCAGAGATAGTGTGGTCAGCAGCAGTAGGGAAGGGATTTTCTCCCCTGTAATTTGGCACTGGTGAGGCCACACCTCGAGTACTGTGTTCAGTTTTGGGCCCCTCACTACAAGAAAGACATTGAGGTGCTGGAGCGTGTCCAGAGAAGGGCAATGAAGCTGGTGAAGGCTCGAGAGAACAAGTCCTATGAGGAGCGGCTGAGGGAACTGGGGTTGTTTAGCCTGGAGAAAAGGAGGCTGAGGGAAGACCTTCTCGCTGTCTACAACTACCTGGAAGGAGGTTGTAGTGAGGTGGGGGTCGGTCTCTTCTCCCAAGTAACAGGCGACAGGGCAAGAGGAAATGGCCTCAAGTTGTGCCAGGGGAGGTTTAGATTGGGTATTAGGAAAAATTTCTTCACTGAAAGGGTTGTCAGGCATTGGAACAGGCTGCCCAGTGATTTAAATACCTCCAGGGGCGGTAACTGAAAGACGTGTAGATGTGGCACTTAGGCTAACGGTTGGACTCTATGATCCTAAAGGTGTCTTCCAACCTAAACAATTGTATGATTCTATGATATTCCTATGTGGAACAAGCACTCCCTGGTCAGGGTGTCAGGAGGTGGTATTGCAAAGTACACAGTTAAAAAGCACGACTCCAGACTTCTGTTCAAACTTGTGCCAAAGGTTGTTCCAATCCATGGCACTGTAAACACAAACCAGTCACTTGGACCATGATTCAGAGCTGGCTAGAGATGACACTTCTATATCACTTCTAAGTGTGCTGCAGGAGTACCTGTGCCTCAGCCACAGCAACCAGATCATCAGTGACGTGTATTTCCTGCACAGGTGTTGGCAAAGGTATTGGAGAAGTTGAATTAATTCCTCCCCCAAGACAACAGCACAGCAGTCTGATTGGAGAAGAAGGTGCACTCATTGCTTAAACCCAACTCTAAAGGTACTAGAAGTCAAGCACCAAAAGGACAGAAGATCCCCCTGCCTTTCCAGGAGGAACAACAATAAAATAGAAGTGAGTTCTGTGAAGACTTGGACAAATATGAGGGGCTAAGAAGCATTAGTACCCACTGAGAAAAATCTCAGCATGTGAGAAGCAACAACAGCTCCTCCTGAGAAGTTTTTCCTGGCTTTTTGCTTTCAAGGCTAAGACACTGAATGCAGACAAAAATTTGAAGGATGCAAACCAGATACATGGCAAAAAGCAAGTAGTGAGAGTGTCATTCACCGCAGGTGCCTCTACCTCTGCATGGCCATACTTCTTCTGCAGAGTGCCTGGAACCCTCCCAGCAAAATGCCATTCAAGAATGAGGCCTTTTTCTAATAGAACTGTATCAATCAGTGATATGCTTCCCTGCAAGCCACAATGCCATCACAGTAGGTGGTTCAGGGAAAGCATAGATCAATGGAAGCCATCGTGTTAAAGAAATTAACATCTGGAGCAGGGTGGGGTTTTTTTAGTGGAGCATTTGACATGGCAGATAAGTACCCATGGAGAGGTCACTGGTTTAGGTCCAATATCCCATGAGGAACCTAAATTTCAATTGGGAGTTGCAGTTGCATGCATTACCTTTCCCCCTTCTTCTAACTAGAAAAGGGATACTGAAAAGATCCCTAGTTCTTTTCAGAACACCACCTTTCTTTTAAAGGTACTTATTTACACATGACTAAGGATGTGCTAAGTCCTTGACTATACATCTGGTTAATATAAATTTGACTTGTCAATATAGCATTTGAATTGTTGGTGTATGAAGCAGCAAATTCTCCGGGCAATGAACTCTGCTGGCACTGGCTACAAAGTTTTCATGTACAATTAGACTCCTCTAAAAGTAATCACTTTTTGATCAGTAAAGATACCATTGTTCCATCATTCTATGGTATATTGCATCCAGGTTTCTCAAGGAGGCTTATAATCACCATAAGCTTCATAATATTCCAGTTAGGTGTATTTGCTGTACCATACATTGCAGAAGTAAACAGAGATTGAGAAGCTAAGTGTCTTGCCCTCAGATCCCTTAAACAGTCTGTGGCAGATTCAAAGTGTTCTTTATAGTGATGAAAAGAAAGGCTGCTTAATAGCTAAGCACCAGACTGACACTTGGGAGATCTGAAGTCACTTCTTTCCCATACACTTTGTTTTGTGGCTGGCACACTTCCAAATATCTCCAGGTTCGTCCGTAATACAAGTGAGTGAAACTAATTAGACAGGAGCAAGATCTGGGACTCCTTAGGTAAGGACAGAAAGTGTCAAAGTAACCCAGCCACACACAGCACATGCAAGCACTGCTTGTGCAGTAATGTTGTTTTCCATATGAGAGAAGGGAAAAAATAACTCCTCTCTAAATTGCCAACTGCTTAGTCTTAGGCAATAGGAGCTAAAGCACAGGTTAATCCAAGGGGGTTACGCCCAACCCCCAGCGCAGATACACCTTACACAAGGCAGCTTATTCCACCTTTCCTTTCAAAGTATAAAATGACTTCACATCAAGGCAGTCTTGGAGCCCCAAGAATGTGGGCAAGTTCATGCTAGTGCACGGTAACTTCACATCACAGCCTGCTGCTCATGCCTATCAGTGCCATACAGACTACCCTATGATCCTTTGTGATTGTGCAGCTTCTGTTTCATGGCAGCTGAGGCATCTGGACACACAAGTAAAAGCAAAAGGCTTTGGGGAAAAACTTGTAAATGCTCATGGGACTCAACTAACCCCTCCCAGCGCAGAGGAGAGAAGCTATAGGGTAAGTGTTGATTCCTGTGTGCATCAGCACCAGTGCCACCACCCCATCTCACGCTAACTGGGGGGAAGTGACCTGCAATTTACAGAAGCAGCAAGATGGACCTCAGTCTTATGGAATTAAACATGCGAAAGCAGGGACATAATGGAGTGATGTTGGCTTTGACTTCACAGTTCCTTCGGTTCTGTGCTTCAACAGACGTATTCAAAAACTTGCTTAATAAGAGAACACACCTCATGCATATGGGCTTCTAATACACTATGTTGATTTAAGCCTTTCTTTGATATGTTCCCAGGGCCACTGCAATACAATTCATATCACACACTAACTTCAACCTTTTTATTCAATCAGCTGTCAAATACTCACTATACATTGAAATATCTTTCCTTCTTTACAAGAAAGCAAAATTCAAGATTACCAGAAAAGACCCCTGGGTTAGGCTTAGAAAAAAGGTACAGAAAAGATTTGGCTTTTCAAGCTTTCCTCTATAGCCTGTATATGTTCTTTTACAGCTCTCCCAGTATCAGTAAGTCTGTTCATCTCAGGGGAATTACATTTGATAGCATATTTAGTTCACAGGACTAGCACAGTTACATTAAACAGAGGCTGCTAATAAAACATTACGTCTCCCTCCCCCCGGCACTCCATTTGCCATGATGTAAAAGGCAGACACCCCATAGAGAAATTAATCAGAAAGAAGAAGAATGAATCTAAGGAGTGAAAATTAAAGACCCCATGACATCTACATCCATCTACTACATCCAGATGAAACGGTGTCCCAAAACTCAAGGCTGTATTAAGATCCTTCTGAGAGACGGAAGTGGTTATAGAATTCAGCATATTATCATCAATATAAATTATAGTTATTTAAATGGAAAGATTTCTCTTTGCTCATCACTGAAGCTCCACAGAGAACACAATGTCTTTTAGAGGAAAGCACACCTGTTTTGCTCTGCAAAGTGATGAAAAAGACTTAAAGCCAGATCGTCGAGAGGCAGTGTCAGTCCGACTTCAGTAAAGCCATGCTGCTTTACCTCCACTAAGGATACAGCCTAAGAAAATACATTTCTCCCATAAAGAGAAGTCTAAGGAAATGTCTGTGTTCAAAAAAAGAGATATAATTGTGTGTCCCCAAATTCCAATTCTTGCCCAGTTGGTCTAACCGATCTCAAAGCTTTTCAGCACCAGAACTATTCCAACATAAGGAGTGCCTAAAACTGTCTCAAGGACATCTTCATTTCTATTTAGCTAGCCCTTAACCAGATACTCATCCGTCAGCATCCCTGCAAAAAGAGGTTTGCAGAGTCTATTGAGGCTGTATATGGGAAGGATCCCAAATGCCTGGGCTAACAAATTTGGCTGAAATAGATTAACCTGGATAGAATGCAAAAGAGGCAACCTTGGCTTTAAGCACACATGCACTACTCTTTTATAGACTTGAACTTGTAGCACAGGGGACAGCTTTAACCAGCAAGGGAAACGGTAAGATGTGGGGAAAAGTGCATGCATTATGCAGCACGTTGTAAACAACCATGCAGGTATGCAGGGTTTGCAACACCCTAAATGCCAGGATTTAAATTTATGACATGTAACCAAAAGTATATGCAAGAAAAATCTCATGAGCCTTAGCTGTTACAGACAGTACTAGATTTATGAAGCAATACCCAGATTAGAGCTTCCTCAAAAAGGAATTTAGTAGAGCAGGGTGTGAAATGCTACTTTCAAATCTGTTATGCCTGATTCGGGTAGAAGACCTGAACTTGGAGTGGGGACAGGGAGAGAAAGAC
This sequence comes from Phoenicopterus ruber ruber, assembly GCA_009819775.1. NCBI lineage: Eukaryota > Metazoa > Chordata > Aves > Phoenicopteriformes > Phoenicopteridae > Phoenicopterus > Phoenicopterus ruber. The sequence goes on from CM020219.1 coordinate 11,669,686, forward strand.
CCTTAAGTAAATCACATCGCTCCACAATACAGGATACAGAGTAAACACAATATCCTTACTGTATAAGTTAAGTTATATCACTTCAGGTGTTCGAGAAGAATAAGGCCAAATCAACCATGCAAGCCTAGTTTTTTTTACCAAAGGCTTTATTTTTCACCAAAATAAAAATTAACTTTCTTTTCAATTTAAGCTCACCTTTTCTAGACACACATTGCAACCTTAAGTCACTTTGAGGGAGACTGCAAAAATCCCAGGACAAGAATTTTAAGTATAAAGCTGCTTCTATTCTCAAACACCAAGATTATTCCAATCTTGGCAGCTCTGGGTCAGAGATCACTACTGGGCCTTGAGAGATCATTAAACAAGTATTAAAGGAGGATGAGGACTGTATTACACGCTCTTGCTAGACAGTCCCATAGTTCCCGCGTCACAAAAGCTGTTACTTTCCAGCAAGTGGCTGAACACCAGCAGATAGGCAACGGCAAATTTAGTTAGAGCTGACTTTCAAAACACGCCATAATTTATTCTGAGTGAAAAAAGTTTCTTACCTCATGCTCTTGCAGACTGCTGAGTTGAGAGAATACAATGATCTCGCCTCCTCTGCAGGAATGATGGTAGTATCAGACTGTTTGAGGGTGGAAAGGGTCTTCCCACATATTTAAAAGTCCTGTTCATATCCACACTCCAGTAAAAAAACTTAATCACGGCAGAGACTGCAACCTAGTAACAAGACAGACAGTGCTCCCATTAGCTGGTGTTGGTGCAAGCCCATTACTCGTCAGGAACGCCTTTTGTACAGTCCTGCCTAGTTACAGAAGACACACACCAAGTCCTGCCACCAAAGCACCCGAGGAACAAAGAGCAACAGGCAATTACTTTGCTACAAAATACAAGTCTGCCTTCCTCACTTTGTCCCCTTCAAATGCTCCTTCTGTTTCCTCCACCCTCACAACAGCTTCCTTACCTTTCTGCCACTGCGTATGCAAAAGCAAGCCCACAACTAACCAGTTGCCCAGGCCCTGCATTTTTCAGAAAAGCCCCTCTGAGTCTCTCAGCTCATAACGAACCCCCTGCTTGAATTCACCAAACAGCCCAGTGCCCAAGCAGCCTCCTATTATTTCAGCTCTGGTAACAGAATGCTACAAACATCTCATTTAACAAATTTCACTAGATCACTACTTGCTTATGGATCAGACACTTGATAGTAACAGTTCCTCCTAGTATTACATTATGCTAGACTTCCAAGAACACCATCAATAGAATAACAGCAAGCCACACGAAAGCACCATGGCTACGTCCAAGACTGTCCCAGTATTGAATTTTTTTTTAAGTGATGAAATTTATCTTGGGCTGTGGCAACATGTGTGATACCAAGATACCTCATTCCACCGCTGCAGTGATAGCAAGGTGCTATCCTGGTTACACGGTAGGAAAGAACAAGTACAAAGGGATTGTTCAAGTAACATCATTTAGTAAAACTATTTATGCTACAGTGTCTTCTGGGAGGTAAGAAACATCCCAAATACATCCTATAAACAGTACGGTGCCATCTTTGTAAAAGATAGGAGGGAAAAGGATGAGAATATTTGTAACAAATGTTCATGACAGATGAAGTCAAGATGACTATCTATGCTTAAATGTTATTTGGAGGATGTTGGTTTATTTACCTGGTAAAAGGCTTAGGTGAACTAGATCTCAGTAGTGATCAGCACTACACATGCAAACACTCTGCAAAATATTAACTAAACGAAATAAAGCGAGTTGGAAGTTGCCATGTGTTTCTGACTTTGTGCAATGCCAGATTTTTGTAAGCCAACTCTCACTGGCTTACTCTTCTAATTTCCCTTGGTTATTTTCCACTACAGCCTTATGAAACAATAGGCGTTATTTCATTACTATGTTCAATACTACAGTTTCCTCTCTTCTTAGGTTACCACTACAAGAACAGTAGAAAGAGGGCTATACCCTATAACTTTGAAGAAAAAGGTATGGCCCCATAGGCACTTGCTGAATAGAAACGCATAGGGTTTTTTGCCTTTGGCACATTAACCATTCCCTAATACAGCAGGCAAATGATAATTAAGATAAAGGCTTAGGTATATGAATAACTTTCACTATATGTGTTAGACTGAAGTCAAGGGTAACTTCACTCAAGGGTTAATAATCTGCCCAGGGTTGAGGCCTGTGTGAAATGTCAGAGTTTATCTGAAGCTGTAAGGAAGACTTGTTCTAGCTTTCAACACCAGCAAATAAAACACTTTATTTTAACAAGTTCACAAAGCAAAGCAACGCAATTTTGTTGCTACCACAGTTTTCTGCCTGAATGTGTGTCTCTGCGTATAATAAAATGAATCGTTTAGTCCACATTAGCTTTCCCCAGGAATGTGACAATATCCAATTGTAAAAACATCAGTGAATTCCTACCTGAGGCAAGTTTAGCAGAACTCAGATTTGCTAGTTTCACAGTGACAGGACGAGTATCCTTTTCTCAGAAGCACATTTTTGTCCTGTAAATAATATTTCTGCATTTGATTCAAGATGTTTGGGCAGGTCCGGGCAATATTAGACTGGTAGCTCTGGGATGTGATGTATTTTCCAACAGCCAGAGTGAGGAACAAGGAGCCAAATCTACTACCTACTAGCCTCAGTGACTTGCATGCCTTTGCTCTTCCTCAGTTTACCCTCAACAGCACTCTTCTAATCATAGCTTGCTTCAATGTTTGCAAAATATACTGAGTTCTAGGCACTGTGCACCTAAGTACATACACTAATGATTTCTCTTCGCAGCAGGGTGCTCAGCTCTGAAAACAAAGTATTTTGGCACGCCATACAAACAAGGGAAAAGGCTTAACTGAAAGCCTCTTCTCAGACTAAACGCTTTGGTTCAGACTAACAATTTACATTGGAAGAATTCACATCCACTTCAGGCTAAACTGTTTCAGACTAACATCACTTTTTGCACTACTACGAGAATAAGAGAACTCTGGTAGGAAATACACACATCAGCACTTTCTTCTCCCTTTAAGCACAGTGCAGGCTTTGAAGTAGCAACAAATGAGAACAGGTGTATTTTGTAAACAAATTTCTACATCAACTTGCAAGATTACCATGCAAAGTGATTAAAAGACTCATCATCTTCCTTACTGTAAAGAGTAACATAAATAAACAATTTTTTTTTCTTTTGCAGAGATATTAGGTTGATCAATTAGGCCTACTGCAGAAAGACTTGAATTAGTCTGATTAGTCTCAGCTACTTAAATTCAGAAACAGATGCCTCACTTTGCAAGACTGGTGATTAAAGGCTGCATTCACACAAAAAAATTGGATTACGCACACTTAAGACAATATCTACTATTTTTCAGCCCTCCCCTCCACAGCAGATGGCCTGTACAATTAGGGGCTTCAAAAAATTCTCACTAGAACTCCTCCAAAGCTGAGACACGGCTGCCCTCGCTTCTAGAAACAAAGGTATGTGCAAGCCAAGACTATTTGCAAATGTTCTCCTCATATTAGGACCAATCACAGAGGTCAAGAAAGCCATTCAATACATTTACACATGGGTGCAAGTCAAAATACAGTGCTCACATGTTCCCAAAAGAATCACCCATATGGCTACTAGCAGCATGGGAGAGGCAGAATAATAATACAGGAGGCTCAGTAGCAAATAAAATCCACATCTCACCCTCGTAGTACTCCAGCCAGCACAAGCGAGAAAGCCAGGACTCAGAGACACAAAATGGCTCATTATCTACCCTAGAAAGCACAGCACTGCCAACGCTCCTCTTTATCAAGTCCTTAACAGGTGTAAAATTAGCACTTGTTATTAAAGACAATGGAGTTACATGTATTGCCAGCAGCTGACGAAATGTGCTAGAATTGTTTTCACCTCCAGTTAATTCGCTACCATTCAATAATGCACACGAAGCCCGTAAATTAGAAAAGGGCTTTCTGAAGCATGGCGGTGAGTTAAGCCAGGGTGTAAGCATCCTTTCCAAACACAGGTGCTTTCCTGAATGAAGGCCTAAGGACCAAATCCTCTTTTCATCAATACTGATGTAAGTTCAGACAAACTAAATTTACGTGAGTGTACTCTCAGGTAAAGCTGTGCGATGTAGACTGTAACCAGAATATGGAGCTGTAAGAAATCCTTGTAAGCAAATTCCAGGACAGAGTTATTTTCAGCTTTTCTAACCCCACTGAACACAGATCGACCGGCTGCACCGATATCCTCCCTTCTCAACTACTTACAATTAATTCCCAGAAGCAGAGATAGGCATTATCTACTGAGAGAAGCAAAACCCTATTTCAGATGTATCTCATTATGGGAGATGACCTCAGGTTTAGGACTAGAAGTCACTGAATCACTCAGGAGTGTGTAGCTTCGTTGCGTATTTTTCTGTTTTAATGCCATGCTCAGCTTTGAAAGCAAGTGATTTAGATTCATACTGCACGTAGGAACGCCTGTAACTGCTGAGCCATTTTTATTCAATAGCACTGTACATATCACCACTCTCTCCCTTATCCCCAGTAACTGGGAGGAGGGTTGGCCAACATCAAACAAATCTGACCAAGGGCAGAAATCTCAGTGATAATTACATTCCCATGGGGCTTCATGAAAACTGGCAGCGAGATAGAGGAGGAAATTAACTCCTCCACCAAGGGAAGAGCGGACGCAAGTCAGGCATCACGCAGTCCCCGTGGCAGCAATTGGCCAGGCAGCCGGCACACAAATTGCTCTGCACTAGCCGCAGCACACGCTGCCTTTTGTCTGCTGGGGTTGTCACTGGGAACGTGTCAGGAGCTTGACTTCAGTGGGAGGGGATGGAGGGGAGGTGTTCGTTCATAAGTCCGTAAGAAATCATGCCTCACTGCTTCGCCTGCCAGATACCATGCACAGCCTGAAGTGCAAACTGTGGGGCAAAGCTCTCTTGCATTACTATATTCTGTTACTGGTGTGTGTGGGAATGGTACTGGTCTAAGGGAGAACAATAAACTCGGAGATAGTTACTAATAGCCGCAGGTTCTCTTCTTTTATAGTTCTTCTGCACTTTTCCTATTGTCGTTTTATGATGCAGTCAGAACATGTCTGAAATACCCAATATAAAAGGCAAACTGTTTCTATTCAAAGGCCTCTGGACAAGTTCAAGTTTGGACAAAATGGAAAAAAACCCAACCTGTTTGCTAAGGTATGAAACATCTTACCACTGTCCTTGATTCATCACGCATCTTAGAAAAGGCAAAAATCAACATAAAGCAAATAAAAAGAGCAATTTGTCTGTATACAGAGCAAATTTCCAGCTCTTGTTGGATTGCTAGGTGTGCTAAGTCACCAGCACACTGCCAGGGCTGTCCAGGCATCACTTAAGCTGGCTACAGTACAAAGCTGAGTCCTTCCACATGGTCACCGCTCCCCTCTCTGTGCAGAAGAGCTGCAAAAAAAAACTACAGCCTTTTCACTTCTTATTCCAAATGTACAGTGAAATCTGTTATTTCTTAATCAGTCTCACATCCCTCTGGGCAATGGGAGTGATTGTAATCTGATGCATGTAAATACTAACAGAACTCCCATCTTGACGTTAAGTGGTTTAAAACTTAAAGTACAAGCAACAGCAACGGCAGTGCAATAAGGGCAAAAACTGGACAGGTTCCAGGTGGCCCACAGGGCCCTGCCACGTTGGCACTGACATCTGTGACATGGCTAAAACTAGGCCTGGGACTGTTCAAAGCCTGGGAACTAGCAGGAGAACTTGAATCACAGTCTGGTTGGCGCAGATACTTCGGTCAGGCAGTGGAGTTGCTCGGTCACGCACTGACCCTCTCCCCAGCCTACGCGTGTGCGCTCCAGAAACAGGTCCCTCAGAAGGGTACGTGCCAACGCGCTGCAGGCTGGCAAAATACACCAGCCATTAACTCTGATAAGATGGTAGCACAACAAAGGCGAGGCTGATGCAACACATTTGTAAACACAAAGCCACGCTGGCTTTGTTGAAGTATTGCCACGTTTTAAACTTATATACAAATAGTACTGTCTGTGCAGCTTGTTGCTGCGGGAGATTACAGTTATACCCCCCCTTGCAAAGTATGGGGAGCTCTGTGTAAATAGCAACACAGTGGAAGCCACTTGAAATGCATGCAACAACTTGCATGGGTCCTAGAATGCCGGGAGCAGCCCTACATCTTCTCAGTTACCATCAGCTGGAAAATTATTAACTAGCTGTATGTATGCAAGGGGCAGAGAGAGGCTTTTGCCAGAGAAGGGAAGGCGGCACGTTAGCATTTCCACAGGTTCCCAGTTAGTTTGCATATGGTGCTGTCAGACTGCTGTGCTCATTTCCAACCTGATTATTAACACTGCTAATGGGGAAAGGCTTTGGAGGGCAAGGACTGCACAGCTGCATGCCTGGTGCATACAGAGGCAAAATTCCTGGTCATATTCCCAACATATACAGACCTATCTATTATAGGGATCTATAGACCTGTAAGATCTATAACTGATCTTATAACATTAATGATCCAAATGTCACATCCATACCATGAGCGCCATGGGGATGGGGGAGTAAATTTTATGAAGCTTTCAAACCTGCATTTACAATTTACACACCTAGTCTCTTCAGCAAACCAGTCAGTGTGCTGTCAGTATATCTGGAAGTCCTGCCAGACAGAGTTAATCAGAATAGCTTCCCTAGCTTCTGATTTTAAAGAAAAAGTAAATAAGATGTGTCACTGAAGTTCAATGCTTCCATGCTATTTCAGAGCATCAAGGACAACCCCATCAAGTAACTTCAACATCCAGACTGGAGAAGGGAATTTTTCCAAAGTCAGAGGACCTTTGAAGAGAGGTCGAGGGCACCCCAGGAATATACTAGACCTTAGTTTGCCAATCCACTGCATTTTGCTTTTTTCCAAACAGTAGATTAATAAGGCAACATAATAAGCTCTGAACATGTAAACCAAGAAAAATAGTTGGTTTCCACATTCAACATTTCCCTCAGCAGCCTACTCGGTATTTTATAGAGAAATCCCATGCAAATGGTGGCTGTCTTGCTGGAGCTCTTTGGAGTATGGATGTGTGGTGCATATGCATTATTTCAGTAGTTGCCTAAAAAATAATCTTAAAAAATCCTAGCAGTGTGAAGCTGTATCTTTTGAACTTGGATTTAGTAATTATCATGGCTTAACGTCGATACCCAACAGTGCAGTGAAAGTATGACACAAAACCGAGCAGTTCTCAAATGCATTTCAAATATAGGCATAGCTCAGTGAACTTCAAGCAGAACAAATTCTGACCTAGTATATATGAAGATGACTAATAAATGTCTCTGCTGTGCATATCGGTACTGCTGGTCCAATTCTAAACATAACCTCACTGGCCCCAACACAGCTGAGTGTTTGACTCCTAGACATGAACTCCATTCCCCGTTTTTCTACCAGGCAGCTTTCCTTTACCAACCCTTCTCTTCTTTTGCTGTTGTCTCCTGGCAGGGGCCAGCTCCCATTGCATGACACCTAATGGCAAACTGCATTTACAACTGGAGTATTAGTAAAGAAGAACTGGAAGAAAAGGTGGAGATACTTTAGATATCAAAGAGCAAATCAGACACCAAGCAAGACATCCGAAGAGGCAACAGCAAGAAGAACTGACAATGCCCTACAGAAAACTAAGACTTGGGAAAAGAAGAAGACTGGGAAACCTTATGTTTGCAAAAGTTTGCAAAACATCAAAGCTATACAAAGGGTTTTGCAAATGATTCTGTTGGGAGGAGGCTGAGCAGAGACGTGACCAAGGATATAAAGAGGGGGAGGATGGAAGGTGCAGCACACGGCTGCCCTTGGTCTTCACCACCCCTTTGTGCCTGCCCCGAATGCACAGCTTTTGCAAAGAAGTACACAGCCCAGGTGCTGGCATTTTCTTTATGGATGTATTTGTATACGTTATTACGTTTTCTTCCTTCTGTTTCTCTCCCCAAAAGCTGAAGGGAAAGCTTTGCTTTCTCTGATTTCCTGTCATAAAAGTAAATAACATGTCTTCCCTGTGAAAACTGAGCAGTTTGAAAATGGCATCCCATCGGAACCTGTCTGCAGTGTTTCGGCTGCCACGTCCGAAGGTTTTGCTCCATGCTCAGCAAAGGCCATTGTGCGAGACATATTCGTAAGAACAGTTACATACTCAATTTGGAGGGAAACACGGTAGTCCACTTTGTCCTTCCCCCTCATACCCTGTCTATTTAGGCTAAAAAATTGTGTTTGTACAGCACTTAGCCCCATGAGACCGAAGCCTTTAGGTACAAATGTAACTCATTTAAATGGTAATGTACAACAAAATGAGTGGCACCCTTCAAAACAAGGGGCATTTGTAAGTGTATCTGTGCCAGGTGCTGACAAATGGAGTGTCATTGTTACAGACGCAGGGAAAGGTCTCCGCGAGCCAATATTTAAAAGTCAGTTTTTCCAGTCAAAGGCCAGACTCTAAAATGTCTGCTTATTTCTCCGCTGCCTGTGCCCTGGAGCACTGCGCCTGCCTCCCAGAGAGCAGCACATTAGGACTCCAAAGGTATTTCCCATACAAGGTCAGATCAATTAAAATGTGCTTTAAATACAGTCACGTGAGCTGTGTCAGGAGCTCCGCAGCCCTGATTAGGTCCCTGACACTCTGAAGGGCAGAATCTAAGGCAATCCACTGACCTCAGGTAGGAGAGCCAGATAACGAGGCATGAACCTGCTTTTTCACTAACACTGCGCCTGAAGGCTTTGCTCCTCTGGCCACAGAACACTGCTGTAACACCAGCGATGCCAGGAGTTAACTAATGACCTGGTTCTTCTCCTACTGAAGTCGACAGCAAAGCTCATAAAAAAGTCTTTGAAAAGTCAGGACGAGCTCTTTCAGCCGTCCTGGGGAGCCCAGGCAGCACAGTGTGCGCTGCTGCCTTCCTTTGCCAGACTGATAGGAAGCTCCCACAGAAACATTTGCACTAAAGAAATAAATGAAGCAAAACCTTAGCAGAATGAAGCCGTACTGGCTCACGCCAGGACCTAGGTTGTCCACTTGAAAGACAAATCAACCAAACAAAAGCTGTCTCAGAGAGACCTCCTTACCACCGAGATTTGAATAAGGTCCAAGTCTCTATAGAATATATATCTATAAAAGTGCAGCAAGTGAATTATGCTACTGAATAAGTGTTGATGCAATGGAGAGAAGGCAAAAATGTTACTTGTATTTGCTGTAGGAGCATCTCTTTACTGTCCATCGCCCAGTGAGATGTAGCCAAGTGACAGCTGCCCTTCCCTCTCATCAGGGTGCCACAAGAATATGCCCAGGAATAACCTGTCTCAAGCTGAATGCAACAGTCAGAAGCAAAAGACATAAAAAAGGTAAAACCAGGCCACTGAGGAAGTGTGCAGCACCCAGAGTGCCTGTGTGGGCTGCTCTGAAAGATTCCCCTCCTTTTGCCACCATGCTCCTTGTCCTGGTTTAGGCTGGGACGGAGCTAGTTTTGTCTCCAGCAGCTCCTGTGTTTTGCATTTAGTGTGTGAAGAATGGTGACAGCACACTGATGTTGTCGGTTGCTGCTAAACGACCAAGGACATTTTGCAGTTTCCCAAGTTTTGCTAAAGTGCAGGTGCAAAAATCTGGGAGGGGTAGAGCCAGAATAGTTGATCCAAACTGGCCAAAGAGAGTATTCCATACCATAGACGCCCTGCCTGGTATAAGTGAGGGTCGGCCGGTGGGCCACTTCCCTTAAGCTTCCCTTCTGGTTGCTTTTTGTTCCCTGTTTTTCCTTTTTTCGTTCATTCAGGCCTTTTCATTCATTCGTTCGGCTGTTTGTTCCCTCTCCTGCTCTCTCTGGAACTTGCTGTTCTGGGATAGCTGGGGGGGATACCCCTGCTCCCTGGCTGCTGCTCGGGACGGGCTGTATCGGTTGTCGGGTGGTGAGAAATTGTGCATTGTTTGTTTTATATATTCTATTGTCCTTATTTTTTTATTATTAGTATTATTATCATCATCATCATCATCATCATCAATATATTTTTATGTTTTTGCTTTGCTGTCCTGGTGAACTGCTTTTATCTCAAGCCGTGAGTTTTCCTTTCTCTCCGATTCTCCTCCCCACCCCACCAGGGATGGGGGGAGTGAGTGGGCGGCTGCGTGGTATTGGGTTACCAGCTGGGGTTAAACCACGACACTCCTGCTGCCCCCGCAGCTTGTGAGGAGAGTCTTGGGAGGGGAAACGACGAGTGGAATAATGGGCTCCTGTGTAAGCTGCTGTAAAGTTACTGTCGTGCTAAACACACCCCATCATCAGGCAGTTCCCCTGCAGGTCTGATAATAAATCTCTCTGAACATCTACACTGTCAAGAGTTATGTCTTACTCTATGTATTCCACAAGCAGATTTCTGCAACTCAAATTCTGCATGAAGCCATGAGATGCCACATACAGGAGCAGCCTGGGAGGCAGTTTCTGCTTTCTACTTGGCACTCGTGGTATCATTGCACATCGACAGAATTATTCTTTCCTTTCTTCCAAGTACCACTGATAAGTAAAATATTTTCAGCAAGATCTTCATCTGGTGAAAGTCAGCGTAGCTCCACTGAACCACTGCTAAAGCAATTTACAGCATCTGAAGCCCTGGAGCAAAAAAATCCAAGTCAATGGGATATAAGCCAAAATTGAAGTGTTTTGCTGGATACAAACCAGATTTACTTGCTTGCTTAAACAGGTGCCTAAGTGCTCTAGTGAACGGGGGCCCAAATATGGAACGATTTTTTATTTGTGTCCACTTCTGCCGGCTTGGACATCTGATACAGAGGTCATCTTATAGCTAAAATTTTTGCCTTAAACCCTGCCTATAGCCACAATATAGAACAGCTGCCTGTGGAGTTATATTCCACACATAACTTTAAAAATAAAATGCAAGTGACTGGAAAACGTGGGTTTATAACTAGAAACAGAATACATGGGTACCTTGAAATAGAAATAAATGAAACGCTTTCTGCATGCTGAAAAAAGAACAAATAATCTCATATTTCTATTGCATTCGCTTTTAGTACTGATGTTTCAATACTGAAGCTAAAGTGTCCTAGAAATGCCTTAGCTGGAACTGGTTAGACCAGAAGCACTGTAAGGAAAAAAGGTTTTACGCATACATTAAATGAGTTTTTGCCTACACACCATCTGATTTCTCTATAGGGAACCTATGTTTGTAATACCTGCATTTCTAGCAGCAATGTAGCGATGTCCCCGTAGATGTACACTGGTTAGCAACAGCACAGCTTACAGGAGTGGCTACTGACTCCTCCAACTCATCCATCCAACTTGCAAATTCTGACAAGTTGAAATCCCACCTCCCAGGACTAGTTTCATATATTGGACCATGACCGTTGGATAGGAATATGCAAAAGTAAGCTTGGAGGCCATGTCCAGAACGCAAGGTTCTCCTCCCTTTCCTCGGTCCCTGGTTACCAGGTAAGAGTCCTGCTTTCTCACTTATTTCTGGTCGAGCCCATACCTCATCTCCTCCTGAAAGGTGCCTGACCTTGACACCGAGGCAGTGTGGACCTCTCCCTGCCCCTCACAAGCAGAAAAGCTCACCTCTGGCCTCCTGGTTCGTGAAACCTGGTGAGAGGTGGGGTCTGAGGAAAAGGGAATTTATGTCCCGCTACCTGAACTTTAATCTTAAGGCTTTATTTAGTCACCATTGCATTGGTTTAAAACCACAACAGCTGCTAATACTTTTTTTCCTGTTGCCGAGAAAGAATTGTGATGTGAGCTGCTTGGTAGACTGGGCCATCAAGGGACCCAGAAAGGATTGCCCCAGCAAGGACGAGGTGAGGGACTTCACGGGAAGGTAGGGAGAAAGAATTCTAGTGTGAATTAGCCCTGCCAAAAGTAACTCATGCTGTTCTCCAACACCAGTGGGTTTCTAGGGTTTTATTTGATACCGTAACAAACCCAACAAGATCATTTCTTCAAGTGTGCAATTTAATGGCTCTTTTAAATCATTAAATCTCAATAGAAAATTAATGAAATAAAGAATTCAGCTTCATTTTGCAATTATCATTTGTAAACTTATATCATTAAGCCTTTTGCAAAATAGGCTTGAATCATAAACTAAGCATATATTTGTATAAATTTTAACTGGACAGAACTGCAAAAGTAACGAAAAAGAAAGGAATATTACAGGCTCTGAGGTCTTCAGATCTGGAATATAATTTACTATCCACAACTACCAATAAAGAACAGAATTTGCATAGGGAAAAAAGTCTGCTATTTCATCCCTCAGTGCCTCACCTTATTTTGCATCTCAGGCTTGTTTTGTGTCACCAAGCCAGAGGCTAAATGCATTTAATATGCATGCTATTCCCATGTTGACATGGAACTAAGCAGCCCTGAAATGTCTCTTTTGGTACTTTGTGGAAAACAGAACCACAGTTAGAAGTTAAGGAGAAAGTATCGAAGGATGCAGGACTGATCGGCAAACACTATATAGCGGACTATTTAAACAAATTGTCAGGTTTATAAAAATTGGGATGGATGATTAGTGGCTTGATTTTTATTTCAGAGGATTATAATATTGCCAGAGTGAGGGAGAAACAATGAAGACCTCTGAGGAGAGGATGAAGTGGCTGGCAAATAACAGAAATGAAAACTCTCGTGTCCACTCAGGAGGGGGTTACAGGCCACTTTGAAAAGACCGCGAGCGCAGCCCTGCTGTGCCCAGGGCTCGGGGGCTCCCACAGGTCAGCCCACCTTGCGGCAGCGCCATGAAGATGTGCGTCTCCAGAGGACTGTGTAATGGCACCAGCACAAAACCTGACACCCCAGTGCAGAGCTCCCCATGAATATATTCTCCTTTGGCCCTCTCGTTCAGAGGTTTTCCCCTTTGCTAAGAAATACTCGTCCCTCTGCACGCTGCTGTCTTTTTCAATTTTGATTGTATTTATTTAGCTGATCCTTGCTCTGAAAAAAACCCACAATATATTGAATCACTCCACAGTTTCGATTCCATCTTTGGAAGAACTGGCTTTCTGCACACACACAGAAAGTAAATATAGCAGGAATTTACAACTTAATATATCTGGTATTCAAGGATATCAGCAAGGGGATCCTCCAGAAATTCCAGATGCCACATTCCCCCGCATACCAGCCCAGGCAGTGCCAAATGTCAATAAGCAAACAAGGTGCACGCTTTTCCAGGGATAAATCACAGAGAGGTAGATAAGAGCAGGGCATCCTTTGTAACCTATGCAAAGTCAAAAGATGCTTAAGCATCAAGCTCTTGCTCTCACTCTCCCGCGTCTCCAGCAGCACAACGAGGAGGAAAGCATTTACCCCCCTCTCGCAGGCCTCTTGCCGAGGGTAAGAGAACTTGCTGCAGGGATGCCATGCTGTTAGGGCTAGGTAAGGAGAGAGAAAGAGGGAGGGAAAATTTCACACATTACAGGCCGTTTGGCCAAATAGCTGGAAAATACTCGAGATGGTGTCATTAGAAGCACCAGCTTTACGTTGAATCTGCCAGCATCAGTGGGAGAGGAGGACCAGGCACCGCTACTGTCTAAGCAGAGAGACAACGCAGCACTGTCAGAGAGAAACAAATGTACTCGCTTGCCACGATGGACCTTCGGGGCCCAGGGCTTGATTCCAGTTCCTAAAGTTTTCTTGTGTTTTTAGACCCATTTTTAATTGCTTTGTCTCAGCAGGGAAAAGAAGTATGTGAGCCGCAGGTCTTTGTTCCGTAAACTATGAAGTGCTAAGAGAATATAAGTATTATCCTTGCTATTTATTTTACCCTTTGGTGTTTTGTCTCTCTCTCCCGATTGGTTTATGATGACTAATGTCAAAACTCTGTTCCCAGTTCTGTCTCTTGGGCAAAGAGATAATATAATATGACATTTAATACAGCGTACCACAGGCCATCCTCTCCCTTCCGAACATTAAAATCACGTACATAGCAAGAAGCAATCGTAACAATAGATGTATCTTTTATTCACAGATAAAAACCGAAGCAAGCTGTTATAATACATATTTGTACAAAGGATTTGAAAAAACCATAAAAAGGAAGATGATTAGAAAATATGATTCATTATGAAATGTGGTATTACATACACTATTAAACCTTTTCAAAAGTATCTGTTTGGCAACAATTTATCAATAGTTTCCACACTTAAGTGGCCTCCTTCAAAAAAGCACAAATCTCATGCAGCATGTATAAACTTGATCCTGAGGGTTTGCCTTCCTTAGAAAAACTGTAAAAAGATATACTATTTGTCTTAAAAGTTCAAAATGCAAATGCTATATTTATAGTCAAAACTATATAAAAATATGGACCTAACTTAACATTTACAAAAACTTTTTGTTCCTTTTTTTTTTGTTTGTTTTATGGTTTTGGTAATAAACATAATTCTCAATTCCTGCAGTCAGAGAGGAAAAAAGAAAACCAAAACAAACCACAGTGCCCTTTGTAGACCTCCTCACGTTAAGTTTATGACTCCAAAAAGACCAGGTCTGGGATAAGTGAGGTTAGTAACCAAGGAAGTAGGTAAGCAGTTAATATATATCTATATATGTATATATAAAATGGAAAACAAACATTTATTTTGATCTGAAAAAGTAATAATACAAAACCTGAAGGTAAAACAATCATCTCAAAATGCCATAATACACCTTTTCAATAGATAAATGTTCATAAAAATATCTTGAACCCTAACCAAGAAAACAATTATAATACAATTTTAATTCTGCTACATAAAACAGCTTTTCTATGAAACAAGAAGGCAAGTTCAGGTATGAAAACATAATTTACTTATTGCTTTTGCTACAATGTTGTTTGTTTTTTACATATAGTCATAAATACACTATACAGTATAAAATATTTTGTAGGAATACATTTTGTGGTCTGCTTAGGTTTGCTGGCTTTAATTCTAGCACCAAATACAAAAATGAAAATCAAATGAACTTTAAAGGCACTTCCATTGTATGTTTGTTTGTTTGTTAATTAACATCTTGGTTTGTACGAAATTTCTTCGCTTCCCTCTGGTAGAAGCAATACTCAATCCTACTTTTATCTTTGTACAGTTCAGGTCACGTTGAGGCACCAAATGATTTATGAACACTCCCATCCCTCAGCTGTTTCTTTCTCTTACAACATTCATTGTTGCTTTTTAGTCTTCACCTTTCCTCCTTCACTTCCCAGCTACTTAATCTCTTCACTTCTTCATGTCGGACGATCCAGCTTCACTTCCTTCAGTCCCTTGAAAAACCGCTCTTCAGACCTCCACTTCCCTTACTCCATCTTGTGCATCTGTTATTCCAATATCAAAACACGTGACTATCATGATATGTGACTTGCACAGATTAACACACTGCTCCAGTTCCTCTGTCACTTGTTCCAGTGCCTCCAGGTACTCCTGTGACTCCTTATCGAGATCAGGATCCACTTCAACTGTCAGACAAAAAAACAGTGAGTAAGAGAAACAGCTCGTAGCAAAACATCATTCTATCACAAGGGAGCCAATAATGTAGAGTACAATTTTGTTTCTCTTGAACTAAGAAATTTTTCTCACTTTGTTCAGCAGATACAAAACATTTTTTTTGCCTTCTTTGGAAAGAAGGATAATAAAAGGTTATATAAATATTTAATATTAACAAGCATCACAGTGACTCTCTGCATTGTTTTGACGTTCTCTTCTGGTTGGTTTGGAGGGGGTTTTTTGTTCATCTCCGGTACTACTCAGCACAAATCCTGTATCACAGAAATACGAATGGAGTCATGGAGTATTTTAGGGCTCAATTCAGCAAAATATCGTAGCAGTGCTTAACTTTTTCAGTGGGACTGCTCACATGCTGAAAATTTGTTACATACTGATGATACTGCTGTTTTTGCAAAATACTTACAGTCTTCTTTCCACTTGTTTGGATCCATCATCAACCTGCACTTTGTCTCTTCCAACTCTTCCTTCAAAAATTCATGCTTTGCCTTTACTTCTCTGATTCGCTGCTGGCGCCTTTCTAGTATCTTCAGCTTGGTATGGAAATACATCAGACCCTTTTAAGACACAGAAAGACCATTTCGTGAATTTGCCTGTTATGAGCTGACCTCCAACAGCTTGACAGACATTGCTCCCAGCTCATTACTTGTAAGAGTTAGCAGGTGGGTTGTTTTGTTTGGTTGTGGGGCTGGTGGTTTTTTTGCATTTTGCGTTTTTTTAATTTGAAGTTTACATTAATGGATTCTAATCTAGAGGAACAGCATGCTACATCACTCAAGCATTTGTTGCACTCCTCTGAATGAGCAAACATCTTGAATACATTCTGAAATTACTACTGTTTGTAGACGAATTTTTTTTCCAGCAGTGCAAATGACAAACACAGCCTAATAATAATGTGAGAGTTATATTTAATCCTAAAACATACGAATTCTTATTTTCTTAAAAGAATTCCTACCTTCTCAACATCCTGGAAAGGCTATTATGAAAGAAATGGGAAAAAGGCATCAGAAGAATATAGAATTCTGGTCTCCAAAACAGAATTAGCCGAACTGTTTTCCAATTACAAGTAAATTAAACTCAGTGCATCCCTGATTTAATAGAATCCTGTCATTTACATAAAGAGTTAATGACCCTGTAGTTGAGGGAGGCTGTAAGGTTTCATCAGCCAGGCTAAGATTATAAAGTCTTCTCATAATGTATTCATTGGTAACTTCCATTTACACCATCAGTCTTGTTAGACACAATTAATTCTAGACAGTAATCATTTTCATTTTCTGTGCTAAGGGTACCCCAACATATGAATTGTAAAATTAATAATTATAGTGCTTTAATTGCAATCAATTTCCTGAACACCACTCCAGCATTCAACCAAGGATTCTGCCTGTATACTGTAATTTAAGTTGTCTACAGTTGTTGTAAAATATGTGCTGACCTCAGTTTCCTCTTGTCTGTGTCGCTGTAATCGTTCCACATCATCTATCTCATAAACTTTAATTTCAAATGGCTCTTTTAAAGTGCCTGGCAAAGGTGGTAGATCAACCCATTGGCCAGTGACGCTGGGTTTTCTTCCTAGGGAGGCAGCATCTGGCAACGGAGCAGGAATCAGTCTGCGACGCTGAAGACCTAAAATACAAGAGACAAGCGTTCCTCAGACTCTAAGAGACTATCAGACTGCAAAATGTACTGCAGTGAATGAATTAAAGAAAGATCTAGGTTCTCAGGATACTTAGGACGAAATGCTTTTCTTGATCTTTTCCTGTTAGTAAAATACCCTCAGGCTGCTAATTGAGTTACTGCCTTGACAAAGCATGTTCCACTTGGTTCATGGATGGGAGTAACAGCAGTTCCTCTCCCAAAGCAGATGTCTGAGCATCAGTTCTTTATTCTCTCCTTGCAAAAACATTTTGCCTGGATTAATTTTTCTTTGGTGTCCACCTGTGGACCCGTGGAGAGAGAGGACCCCACGCTGGAGCAGGTTTTCTGGCAGGACTTGTGACCCCGCGGGGGACCCACGCTGGAGCAGTTCATGAAGAACTGCAGCCCATAGGAAGGACTCGCGTTGGAGAAGTTCATGGAGAACTGTCTCCTGTGGAAGGGACCCCACGCTGGAGCAGGGGAAGAGTGTGAGGAGTCCTCCCCCTGCGGAGGAAAGAGCAGCAGAGACAACGTGTGAGGAACTGATGGTAACCCCTACTACCAGCCCCCCTGCACCACTCAGGGGGAGGAGATAGAGAAATCTGGAGTGAAGTTGAGCCTGGGAACAAAGGAGGGGCGGGAGGAAAGTGTTTTAAGATTTAGGTTTTATTTCTCATTACCCTACTCTGATTTCATTGGTAATAAATTAAATTAATTTCCCCCAAGTCGAGTCTGGTTTGCCCATGACGGTAATTGGTGAGTGCTCTCCCTGTCCTTATCTCCACCCACGAGTCTTTCATTATATTTTCTCTCCCCTGTCCAGCTGAGGAGGGGAGTGACAAAGTGGCTTTGGTGGGCACCTGGCATCCAGCCTGGGTCAACCCACCACAAGGTGCTAACTACCAGCAGCTTTCAATGACTTTGTGGTATTAGGAGGCAATCAGAAGGCAGCAACCAAGCAAGCTGCAACTTGAGCCACCTCTAATGTCGATGCCTATCACCACCCATTTGCACCAGCACTCAGAAGCTCAGAACATGACAAAACTCACCAATTCCTCAACAGGAGGGCTCCCAGATTTACAAACCAACAGCATACTGCCACCTTGATGCATCTGCTAGGGCTCAAGTTTCATGGAGACTGACTTACGTCCTTCAAAAATGCTGTTACTTTTGTATACAAGAGTTGGCACTTTGATGTCCAGCATTTTTTGCGATTGTAAGTCTCTCTTCATTCTCTAAAAGGCTGACCTTTACGCTACATGTGTGAAGGATGAGTCCCGTGCATAGAGCTGGTCAGGCAACGTTAACCAGGCTGCAGTCCAGTCCCTAGGTAAACAGGATGGCTGAAGGCCACCAGAAACAAGCCAAAATGTCACATGGTAGCAGTAAGTATAAGCAGCTTTTGGATGACTGGTGACAATAAATTTAGTGCCTAATTTCCTCCTCTTATTGAAAATCAACTCAGAGGTAAGGAGTCTTATTTCTTCCGGTCTTCTTACAAAAGGGTGCACATCAAACAGATGAGACAGTGCTGCTCAGAGGACAGCACTGCCAAAATAACTTCTGGGCTGAGACCTCTACAGGAGAGTTAAGGGCAAGTTAAGGCTGTCAGGTAAGCCCTGTCACAAACAACATGAAATGCACGCAAAATCCCAGCAGGTACACCCAAAGCAACACACCTCCATAGATACCTGAAGAGTTACCCGCTTCACATATTCTTAAGAAAAAACATCCCTAATTCTTAATGGCATCCTTGCTAATTTCTAAGTAACAAGAACAATAACAATGGGAATGTTTTGGAAATGGGAAGACTTGATTCTACTTCTACACCACCTGTTCATCATTCTCACAACCCCAATCCATTTAGCCTGAATCACCACTATAGTCCTGCCTGCTGAAATCACCCGCTGTAACTCTGATCCTGTAACCACTTTGGTGACAGCAGGATCCCTCTCAAGAGAACACCAAACAGATGAAGTCAAACACATACACTAAGCAGACAAACTTCATATCCTTCTACTGCACCAGCCAAGGTCAACATCATTTCTCCAAGGATGAAGTTAAAGGATAAGGGGACGAGGTTTCCAGTGACATATATGGGAGCAGGATCTGTCCTTAACTCCAGAGACTGCATGACTCCAACAGAGTCTGGAGTAACGTAAGCTACTCCAAGAATCTCCAACTCTTTGCAAAGATTACAATATATTTTAGGCCAATAATGGGTCTGCACCAAACATTTCTTGTAAGAAATATTTCATGAACTTCCTAGGAAACCGCATTTCATGTATAAAACACATTATTGTCTCGAAGTCTACAGCACTCCAAAAAAGTAATACATAATTTACAGATATAGAGCAATTTCAATTGGAAAAAGAAATAGTTCATCATTTTTAAAGACCTTATAAGCATTTCCTGGGGCAAAAACAAATACAAATCCATCAGTGGGTAATGCCTTCTCAATACGTGTGCAACTTATACAGCTGTTAATATTGATTTGTAGGAAAGGTTTAAGAGGTTGATATGCTATGGAAAGAGAATTGCAGCAAATGTTGCACTAAGTTTCCAAAATGATTTATCACCTGCTGAAGCAACTCAGTTGCTTTGACCACAAAGCACCATGAGATCTATGTCAGTTTAATTCAGTTGGTTTTACTGCCAGAATCAAGCATCATGGGTGTCTACAGGGATTGCAATAATTACCACTTTCCAACCAAAAGCTCAGATTCAGCGCATTGCTGGTATTAGTTCCTACTATATTTCCAACAGTTAGTGTGCTTAGGTTGCCGAACGGGGCTGCTGGTCATTAGCTACACGGCACTTATTGCCACTGATTCCTTACAGTACTACAGGACTTCAACCTAGATCAGTAAAAATGAATACTGTAACAGCAGTCATATGAGGCTGATTTTGAAGCTGGCTACAACTAGCAGCATTAAGGAAAGGTACCGGAGAGCAGGAGAGGGGCCCTGGCTCTCATACGCCCACCTTTGCGTGGCGCGGTCGGACATGTCTGCCTTGGCACAGTACATGAGCTGGAGCCGCCTCTTCTGAGCAACTCCCCCAGGTGGTTTCGTATTGCTTACAGTATCCACATGTACACTCTAAAATTTCTTTATAAAAACACTATTACAGTGCAATACAATAATTTTGCAATTAGCTGGTAGCATTAACTTAAGAGTCGTTGCATCTTGTGTACACACCCTACTGCTCTGCCCCTAAGCCTTACCTTTAGGTAATCTAATGCACATTCAGCAATCCTCATTAATTCACAAACGCTCTTCTCCCCTCCAGGCCTACTCCCTTGTTTCCAAACTACAGTCCCAGCCCATCTCACCGAAATTCCCTCACAGGCACCTGGCAGCAGAGCTCCTCCTCTCCTCACTGCCCTTCTCTCACCAGTCTTCTCTGACACTCACTTGATCCTCACAAAAGCTCAACAGCACCCATCCAGCACCCTCACTCTTTTGGGCCGCCCCGGTGCCGCACTTGCTGCTGACCCTGCTGAGGGAGGAAGGAACGTCTCCCCCCCCCCCGTCTGCTGGCGGCCATCTGCTGCCTCCTCCCTCGCAGGGAGGCTGCCAGCGCCCCGGGGCGCCCGGCGCCTCTCCTGCCCTCTCCGCTGCAGCACCTGTGTCACACCTGCAGCTTTGAAGTGAAATAAATGACAAGTAGCTGCTGTCACAGTGATATGTGTCCACACGCAAGCGCATGCAGGCAGTCCACCTCCCTGCTTTGAGTTTCCCCCAAACCTCCTCTCCCTCTCTGCCAGAGACGCCATGAAAATCCCCCATCCTCAGGGACGCAGTGGAGCACCAGCGGACACCTGGCTACCTTCCCCTTCATTTCTTACCTGTTGATCGTTTCTTGGGGGACTTGAGGCTCCTCATCCGGCCCGGCGACGACATCCCGCTTTCGCTCATGGAGTCGTGCGCCGAGGAGGCGCTGCCCGTGGCCTCGCTGTCCCGAATCATACTCTCGTAGCCGCTGCTGCCGCCGCTGTGGTAAAACAGAGCCGTCCTCCCCATGGCCGGCGGCAGCTCCCCGCTTAGGACGCTGCTGTTGTCACTGCCGTGCCCGCTGCTGTACCGCTGAGGCCGCCGGGGCGCCGTTATCTTGCTGTATGGAGACGGCAGCACCGGGATTTGCGACTTCTCGTCGCTGAGGTTAATGCCGCTGTCGTTGCCGCTGTCGGAGTCAGTGGAGCCTCGAAAGTGGCCCACCTTGGCAGAGCAGCCCGAGACCAGCTCGTTCACGCGGCTGTTGGCCGCCCTCATGGCCTGCTTGGTCCCCATGATGGTCCCTCGGCCGGGTTTGCCGCTGACGGGCTGCACGGAGCGGGGGGCTGCCTTCCCGCCGGGGGCCATGCCAGAGCCCTTCCCTGTGGGCTGCGCCAGGGACTTCACAGAGGAACTGAGAGACTTGGACCCAGTGGCAGAGAGGCCCCGGTTTTTATTCCCGTTTGGCTGCACCTTCTGGTTAGCTGTGGGTTTTGCCTGGCTGTTTTTACCAGCCACAGGGGCGGTGAAGGGCGGTGGTAAACCCACACTGGAGGCAACAGGGGGGACCCCCAGCCTGGGGATGGAGCGCCCTGCCCGGCTGTTGCTGGCACTCCCATTCTCCCTCGCCATGCTTGCTTTGGATCCGACCGACGTCAGGCTGTCGCACCTCTCCAGGGACATGTGGCTCCCGTAACGGTGCACGGCTTCACTCTTCGACGCCTTTGCCTTCAAGCTGGATGTCATCTTGGGCAAAGAGTGGTCACCCTTCAGGTTCATTTTACTGCTGGCACTTTCACTGAAATAAGACCCAGCTTTCAACCGCAAATCTGCTTCATCTTCAGCCTTTGGCATGGCAGCTCTGGCAAAGTCCAGGCTGGAGGCTTTTCCCCCACCATTACCCAAACCAACAGGTTTCTGCTCCAGGCTCGATTTGCGTACAGGAGGTGTTGGAGGTGTTGGCCCACCTGGCCTGGGCAACATGGTTGACTTCTGTGGTGAGCTCTTCTTTCCCAGTGATGATTTCAAGCTGCCAGTGGTCAAGGGAGCATCCGAATTCCCTCGGGTCACAGCCTCTGACAAAGTACTGTTAGCGTGCGACACTGGCATCACTCCCAGCGTGGTGGCTCCTCTCTTCAGCTGTGGCATCTTCATCACAACTTCTGACTTCTTTGAAGCTCCGCTGGAGGATTTGCAGGCCATTTCGCAACCATCCACAACCCTCTGCGAACAGGCGAGCATAGTCTGCGACTTCGTTGGCCTGGATGCTGCGCCAAAATACTGGGCAGCTTTTCCTGGCTGCTTCTCAGTACCAAATGCATGAGATTTTGGAGACAGCAGTGAGTCTGCAGGTTTTGACTCCAACTGATAATCGGTGCGCAACAGCCAGGGGTCTTCAAATATACCATGTGGATTTTGCAGCTCTTTATAGCTGAGGACAGTACTATTGTGGATTGGAGACGAGGTAGTTTTCATTTTCCTAGGAAGACTAGAATGTATTGTTTCTATCACAGGTGTATCGCGAGAATTACTAAATTTTATTTTTACGGGCTGATCAGTGACACAAAAAGCACTTTTTATCTGAGATGCTTTGGTAGTTTCAGAGGTTTGAGGGCTTTTGTTGATGCCTGAGGACAGCTTGCTGGAACTCAAGCTCTCACTCTCCAGTTCAGAGAAGCAAAATCCACTGTCATTCAGAGCGCTTTTCAGGGGGACGGATAAATGGGATGAATCCAAGTTGAAGGGTTCCTCAGACTTCTTACAGCTGTAAGATGACTGTGCGACAAAACTGTCACTAGATTGGGCTCCATCACTTTCGATTGTACAGATGCTGACTTCACTAAGCCACGAACTGATGGAGGAACGTCTGCTGCTGGTAAAGGGATCCTTAGCAAAGGGCACAACGATATCAATATTTACACCAGTAGAAGTCTCCTGTGAGGTATAAGCATCAAACTCATCATTTATGCTGCTGATAATACTGACCGGCCTCGAACCCGATGCAAGGGCCTGAAGGGAGCAGTCGCTGTTAAAGCTAATGATACTGGAAGGTCTTCCATTATCCATAATCCCGCTAATGGATAGTTCTTCCACCACAGTGAAAACGAGCTCATCCTCTCCATTCAGCTCAACAGGCTGCTGCAAAGTCACCGTGGTGGTTAGTATATCCCGATCAAAACATTTCCCTCTGAACGCTGACCTGAAGCTGTGTACCTCTATCGCACCTGACTGATTCTGGGCGTTGCTACCAACAAGGAATGTGCTTCCTACGGGGTTTTGCTCAGGTTTGTTTCCCATCTGCTTGCTCATTCCCACAGGAGGAGTCCGAACTGCATTGCTATTGTCCAGCTCCAAATCCTCAGCTTTGGAGCTCAGCACCTGCTCTTTCTGCTGCGGAGGTGGAGGTGCTGGGCTTGGCAAGGGTCTCTTCACGTACAAGGACTTTTCCTTAATGACACATTCAGCTGTGGCCTTATTCTGCTCCGGATTCCTTGAAGGGCTACACCTTGAGGACTGCAGGGAATCGGTGATTGTCTCTCTCTCTCCCTCCAGTATCGAGTCTATTATTTTGTTGTCAGCTCTGCTCTGCGGCTTGGAAAGCTCTGTTTTCAAGTGAGGTGTGCTCTTTTCATGACAATTGCCATTGCCACCCCTTGGTGCAACAGCCTGGAAAGGAAGGTTATGTCCTCTTTTGGGAGATGCAGTTTCTTGTGGAACAGGTTTCTTAAATCCCCCAGAAGGAGAAGATATTTTTTCCTTTATCAGCTTAGACTGCGCATTTTCTGTACCTCCAGGGACTGGACTACAATTGGACACAGCAGAGATTTCTCCACAAGCAAATTTGATGGGTTCCTCACTTCCATCAATGCACTCTAACCTTTCTTGCAGTTCAGCAAAAGTGTTGCATTTAAAATGGTCCTTGTCAGAACTCCTACCAATAGCAGAATTATCTTTACTTCTCTTCTTGTTTAGGGATGGGATTATGGGAACAAACTCTGGAGGACCTTCATTATCTGTCAATTCCCTGTCAGACAAAGCTGCACCATTGGGACCAACATAGATGACAGTATCACAAGACTGTTCACTGCTGGAGGAATAATCAGGATCACTAGATATACTCAGAACAGGAAGGTCAGGGTCAAGGGCAACAGTTCGTGGGTGGAACGGTCGCAAATGGGGCGGTCTTCGGACATGCCCTTCTTCACATGAACTCTCTCCTCCAGACGAGCTGGATGCATACTGCAAATGATCAATAAGGGAAAGGTTATTAATATTAATTCACATATAAGTATATATGTATGTACACATTATTGATTAAAAGGTCAGGTTTGCTATATACTCTGTGCTTTGTGCATACT
This sequence comes from Phoenicopterus ruber ruber, assembly GCA_009819775.1. Lineage (NCBI taxonomy): Eukaryota > Metazoa > Chordata > Aves > Phoenicopteriformes > Phoenicopteridae > Phoenicopterus > Phoenicopterus ruber. Next base: position 11,694,159 of record CM020219.1, read on the forward strand.
ATCACAACTACATCTAGTGGAAAAATGTTAGAGTGTGAGTTAAAATAACAAGGTCATGCTACATAGATTTTACTGTATTAGTAGTAATATAACAATCACACCTTTTCAGATAAAAATTTTATTTCCATTAAATATTATGCATTGTCTTTCTCAACAGTTTTCTGTTCCTTCCTTATTGGTTTTTAATTAATACAAATAGGAGCTTTTGAGATAGTTCCACATATAAGCAAAGAAAGAATACGTGTTTGGAAAAAAAACAAGGGAATTTCAGGATTAAGGATCGGGGGCGGGATGATGGCTCAGTGCCAAGTCATTTGTCAGTTCCTCTCCTGAGCTTTTATGCATTTTGTATTACTTCTTACCACCAAGAAATCCCACATTCCCCCACCGAGAGGTTAGGAAAACTCATTTTCAAATGAATTAATTGCTGCTTGTTTGTGAACCAACCTTGGATTTCTTCTTTCTCATTCGGTGGATTCGCGATGCAAGCTGAATGGTGGTGAGAGTTTCTGCATAATTGGCTGGGGAGTCAGAAATATGCGCAATCATAGTAGTTCTGCAGTTGATGTTCCCAAGTGATTCCCTCAACAGCATTGTCAACTTGTTGTCCCTGTGTAACAAATGAGAACGCTGGGATGGTTTAAAAGAATCACAATCTTTTTTTGCAGATTTTTACACCACAAGCTGTGCTTTCACTCTGATAGGATACACGCATGTATGGTACATGTAGATAAGAAATATGCTCCTATTATTTGACCGCACTTAAAATCTGTCTAAATGTACACATACAAAGATACCAACATTTTGATTATTTATCTGCCTGTGTATTTGCAGTATGATAAGTCATTTTATTTGTTACTTAGACAATTGTAAAACAATTGATAACTAGCTTGGTTATCTCAAGTTTAGCTCATATTACCCAAGAAGCTCCTGAGTGCTGTATTTTCACGCGGGCAGACTTAGTACCTGGATAGCTAAGCTCTGTGAGCTCTATGCAAACAATTTTGATAACAAGAAAAAAAAAAAAAGTCAACATAAATGGTAAGAAAACTCTAAGCAAATGTAACGAGGTTAGATATCAGAATTATATTATCAGTGCCACCCCAACTAATCTAGTTTCCATTCTGCCTGCTGTGCTCTGCTCTGACATAGCAAATGGGAAGCAGAATTTCTCTCTGAAAGTTTTCCTGGTGATGCGAGTCCTCAGCCATGCACAGCAAAGCTGACAAGACAGGTGACATTTTGTCCTCCACTGGTCCCCAAGACATCTCTCCCCAGGGTTCCCTGAAGGCTGCCTCCTATCACCCCCCGGAGCTGGCCCAACATGTGGGAAGTACCATCATATCTCTGCTCGCCAAACCATGGTAGGTGACAAAGTTGAGGATCTGCCCTTCCCTATTCTAACCCATCCATCCTCTACTCCATCCACAAACCTAGCAACTAGCCTGAGGAAATTATCTTTCTGCCTAATACAGAAAGAAAGAACACCTGTTTGAGATGCAGCACTAGATAAATATGTGAAATGACATGATTGATAACGAAGGCACAAAGTTATAGCGCATAAAGACAAGCAGCAATTAAATGTAAGGACTGAAGGCCAAGTTCTGGTAAGGGTGTTTACAATGTGGCTGTTGTCTTCAGTCTGGGCTCCCCACAGGTGTGTTTGACATAACATTATTGTCAAGCACACTCCACAAAGGAACACACCTAAATGTTCGCTTCTGCTGAACAAGTGTGCAACATGGTGGTCTTCTTTCTTTAATTGAAAAGATGTATCATTCAAAAAGGCATACAGAAATAACCAGCTTTGATGACCATACTTGATAAACTCTCTAGTATTTTCTGAAATTTCAATACAATTTTTTAATTTGGAAAAAGGAAAGAAAATCCTGTGAAATTTTGATGAAATTGTTCACTACTTATGTTCAGCTGGCTGAGATCAGTCTGAATTCCAAACCCAGGAAACAAAGAGGAGGTAGAAGGAAAGAAAACATTTTAGCCCTTTTCCCCTGCTTTTTTCAACAATCAAATCCTCCCCAGCATTTCACCCAACTTAAGTGTATACCAATATACATATAATTTTTGGCCATGTAATTAAGAATTTCATATTACTACGTGACATTTTAAAAGTTGTGTGTACGTATATATACGTATAGACAAGTAGATAAATAGATATATGTATCTGTAATATATAAGTGACCTTAGAAGACAGACACCTCTCTGGCAGAACTTCCTTTAACTTCACCTTAGGTAAAGAGTAAATTGTTGATGCAATTCATTGCTAAGGTAACACCAGCCACAAATTTAAGATAATGCAGACAATAATTCACTTACTTATATGGCACATGCTTAGCACCATTAATTAAGGCCAAAATTACATTGCCCAGGGCAGAGAGAGACAGACACAGAGAACCTCCTCCATCTCGGCTCTTGCTCAGCACCTTTTCACAGCTCCCTAGATCAATAAGATGCAAACGGCTGCGTCCGCCAGACACTAAAACAAAAAGGGGAAAAACAGTTGTACATCACGTTCTTGCATGGACTCAAGCCAAACTTGGTATTCAAAATGTATTCAAATGAGGAAAATAATGAATACAGCATGGGATAATGACCAAATTAAATATTAATAGTACAGAAAGCAGATATTAGCCACAGCTACCAAAGTTAAAGGTGACTCGACTGGCTTGAGGGTTCACTTAATTTTTTTCTTTTTAAGTTTACTGCAAATTATTGTTTAAACTAACCCCAAACCACGTCATTTCAAAATAAACAATATGGTAAGAAGATTCATACTTCCTCCTTTGCCGCTCTTCTCCATGCGATACTGGTATATGTGAAGAGTAAAGAGCATATGTGAGTTCCTCCTATCTTCTTCCTCGCATTCAGGTTTGCTGGTACTTCTGGCAGCAATTGCAGCATCAAGGAAAAAGGCAGCTTTCTCTGCTGTCGGGGCTCTTAGCTCACTTTGGTTTTGAAGCTTGAATATAAACAAGAAAATGATTAATTAGCACAGGGGCATTTTTTTAATTATTATTTTTTGCTGAACTGGCTAAATCTCTAGGGCACTAAAAGAAACAAATATGTACACCATGGGAGAAGGGCTTATAAATTAAAAGCAATAAATTTTTTTTACTGTCTTAAAGTTGTCATAATTGTTGTCAGATAAAAGGAAATAAAAAGCATAAGAAAGTCGGGCTCAGAAAAATCTATGTTGTGATATCCATTATACCTGGGTTCCACATATTGGATCTTCTCTCAGATAAACCCCGGGAGACTGGCCATCCTGAAGGCTGCCAGTGGCTACTTCAGCTAACAAATCCTTAAGGTTTTCATCTTTGCCACTGATCTCCACAGCAGATACTCTAATAGAGAAACGAGTCCCTGTTTTTTCTTTACGTTCGTTGATTAATTTGAAGAGCCAAGAAATTGCACAGGGGATGATACCAAGGCTTTGCGTGGAGTTATCTTTCCCAATCATGGTAAAAGATTTTCCTGGAATGAAAAGACAAACATGAACTTAATTCACCTTTCTTGTACAAGACAGTGTCTCTTCGTATCACCACTGTACATTATATGCAATGCCCTGTGCTGCACAGATAATGGGAAAGAACAGATGCAAAAATGCAAAGTATTTAATTATTAATCCATTACTATTTATTCAATTAGTTTTGCAATTTTTGTAACTCAGACCCACAGCAAATTGATGTTAAAAACATCTCTGATCTTTTGATTTTCATCATAATGCACCTATATAAACTGGCTCTTGAATAAGCTGATCTGATGCTACGTTTTACCTTTTCAAATTAAAACTTACAATCCCAGTGTAGAAATAAACCATGATAAGTTTGCAAAGCTAATTAAAAAGAAATTCTAATCTATTCATATACTCCAGGTTTATTGTTCCAGGAGCTGACAGCATGTAATTACCAGACTGACATAGTAATTAACTGTAACGAATTTGGGAGCTCACCAAGCTTGACATGACCAAAGCAAAATATGCAACCATCTGCACCATTCACAACAGACTGGATTACTTCTGCTACTGTTCCAGAGCATACCTCAGCCTGAAAGAAAGATTGGAGACAAATAAGTAAAAGAGCATATCCTGCTATGGTTTTTACTATTCTTCTGTAATGAAATGAATGACTCAATATTTTTGAGGCGCAATATTCTCCCCATTTTTATGGCATCAGTTCTATTATTTTAGTAACTATGCTATCTTAAAAAATAATAAAATATGCTACTACAGCCTAAAATAGTTTTCAATTCTATTAAACCAATTCTCTTGGAATATTGATTCTATGACTAATGTAGCAAACTGAATGCTATCCAACCAGGCTTCCTGCTGGTATAATAGCTTAGCCAAGGCTATTCAGCAATAGCAGCAACTCCACTGAAATTAAGCTACTCAAGAGTGCTCACAGGAATTAAAAAGACATTCATACTGGAAAAAATGCATTAAGATCCCTGAATAAGATTTCATAGTATCACATTTTCCTCTTCCAGGGGAAACATCATCATCAACAAAGAGACCTTGCTAAAATATTTGAGTGTACTAAAACCAGTTTATCCAAGTCAGTGAAGGTTTCAAATATACAATACGATGATCTATTAAGTACGGCAGCTGAGGGCAGGGGAGAGGGTTGGTGTAAATATGTAACTACAGTGAAATGATAAGGCTCTGTTAGGTGCGTAAGCAGCAAGCTTGCCTCGAGCAACGACGCCTGCACAGAAGCGGCTGTGCTGGCCAACGTCACCCAGAAACACCACAAACAGGCCACCCAGCAGGTCCACGACGAGCACCTGAAAGACCCTACGCCAAATCGGGGTCAACAACCTGAAGGACTGGTGCCAAAACCAGCAGAGAGGCAGGCTGTGACCGGCCACCTTGCAGCAGGGCTGGCAGCAGAAGTTTCAGTATCTGTAAGAAAAAGCCACTTCCAGTTCTGGACTAATGTTGAGATCACTGTTGCGTATTTCTGCACAAAGATGTTGTCTGAGCATATGAAGAAGCTTAAAGCCAGCCTCCTGGCACGGTTACCAGTGCTTTAGGCACTGATGTGTGGGGGAGGTTATTCTCCATCTTTAGTGCTTGGCTAGAACGTGGACTTAATAGATATCTTCATATCTCTAGTGTGGGACTAGAGATATGAAAAAAACTAAACAAAATCCTGGAAGATCTGAGGGTGGGACTCTGAACTAGATCTTGTCATGTTTTCTCAACATTAATATACCATTTTCACCTTGGATGTTTTGTGGTGTATTTTTCTTTCACGAAACCCTAATTTTTTTCAGCAGTTCAAACTTGGAGTAGTTCTTCATACTCTGCTGAATTTGTTCTGTTTAAAGCTGTTCTAGGATTTTTTTCTGAACCGAAGATTTTGCCCGGATGAAAATTTCAGGTGTCCGTGAGCACAATCTCACTGAATATACTGTAGCCCACAATCCTCTCAAATACCAGCCATCCCATCTGTGTATCAGATTTCAGGTCTGGGGCTACTACTGTACAAATAAACCCTTTTGCAGGCAAAGAGAAAGGCATGCACCATCACTGGCACCACCATCAAGATAAAATAATCAGTCAAAAACATAGGATAAACAAACTGGAAAAGGCGAGGAAAATATAAAATCTCCCTAACTGTTTCAGTATAGCAATCCCACAGGGTTAGCGGTATCTCTTCTCCTAACAGCAGCATTTAGTTTAACATTAAGCACATGTTCATTTCCCATTGAAAGCAGTGGGGAAGGACTTTATTTCAGTGACATCAAATGGGTTAAAACCTACCCGGATAGAAAAGTGAATTTCAAATTGGCTATGTGTCTTATCTCTAACAAGAGAAAATGTAGGAAGATAATTTAGCTGGCAAATCCATCTCCCCAGCTATTACTCCTTAATTTTACATCTTGACTAAACTGAAAATGTAAGAATTTACCCACTTGTCTATTAATTACCATGGTTTTTCCAGGCATTAAGGCAACTCATTCAAATAAAATTCCCCAGAAACAGAAAAAACTCTTAGGGCTATCAAAGGCAGTGGCCATGAGAAGACTCAGGAGGTTTACGTGAGTGACTCTAGTACCTGTGAAGCATCCTGGGGGAAAACCGCATCAAAAGCAAACATCTTTGGGACAGCAACAACGCCTCTCCTGTGACCTGCATTGGAAGGCCCACTTGCCGCTGGATCGTAAAATGTGATTTGCTTTTTTCGCGGGTCTACCTTTAGGAAGGACATGGATTCGGATGTTTCATGTGCTCCTTGAGACGAACAAATCCTTACCATCACTTTCACCTGCAAGAATTCAGAAGAAAGCAATAACTTGAGTTCCCAGCTATAGATAAACGCATGCAAAACATTCCTCCCAAACCCACTCCCGCTCCCATGACACGTTCATTTGTAATATTTAGGTGTGTCAGAACAACCGTGGGACAAAACCAGAGCCAGATTTTCCAGCCTGGTTTCCACCCTGGGGTCTTAAGCTGCACTTTGTCCCTTCAGTTGACTCTGTTCCAGTTTTACCATTTCAATTTATAAATGTCTGATCTGCAGGTATAATGCACTGTAGATGTAATACCATGCCTAAAGAAAAGGAAACTCTAGTCTCCTACTTTTCAAGTACTTAATGTGACTGAAAGCACAAACCGATCCACTCTGAAAATCACTGAGTAACGCAAGGCTCAAATAGCTAGTGCATTCAAACCGAACTAAATCTAGAAACTTTCAATTCCTGGTTCACATTCTTCTAATAAGAAGGTGTTTCTCTTATAGCCTCCCCAGGCAGACGCCTTTATGCTGTCACTGCTAGGCTCTTCAATGGTTAGTTGCAGATTTAATGGAAGTCTCAAAGAAGGGAAGAAGAAAAAGCATTAATAGGTCAAAAAGCTTGAAAAGAAACCACTCACAAAGTACATTGCTATTGCAGCATTGCAAATGCCAATTTCCTACACATGGCATTTTAAGACAGCATTTTTAGAGAGCTCAGACATGTTGACTGTGATTTCCAAAGCAGCTTACGGGAGCCAAGGGACTGGGTCTCACTGAAGTTCAGCAAAGGCTGCACACCTGCGTCTTTTAAGCTTCCTGGAAACCATACTCTTACTTTGAAAAACTGCGAAATATCACCTCACACCCACTTACAACCATTTATCCTTATGGAAATGCTCCCAGGTCAGAACCAGCATGTTTTATACACCTTGCACTGAAGTAAATGACTATTACAGGTGCAGTGAATCACTTTGCCGATCTTCAACTCTGCGCTGCCCAGCAGATCAAACTTAAAGAGAAAAACAATGCTCAGCCAGAGTGACTTTCCATGGCCAATATGAAATGTTTCAATAACACGCTGAACAACAGAATTATCTCCTTACCCAGCTACCAGACAACTTTCACAGCACCAGTGTTAACCATGTAGTTTCACCGGGTGAAGAACCTCCATGGCTCTAACGTCCCACAGCCAGCACAGCAGGAACAATTTACACCCGTACTCTCCAGAGCACCCATCAGGAGCTTCATCTTCTGCAATGCAACTACTGACCCACAGAACGCCCACTCCTTTTACAGCACTTGCACCTGATTTGGTAGAGGAGTGACAGATAGCAACCCCTCTACTGCAAATCACCAGATGAACCCTCCAAACATAGAGCACGCAGCCGCTTGCTGATGAGTCAGGCCATCTCTAGCCCTGAGCTGGATGTTCCATGGGGAAGCCGGCTTGGAAAGCATGCATCTCTGATAAAGAATGATCCTCCTTTTCAGTAACTTTTTGTTGCTAAATTTAACCTTAAATCTGCCAGAACAATTTGACTCCTACTTACTACATTCCAAAAACATTATTTCATTAAGATAGTGTGCACTTACTGCACTGACACATTCTTTTTGTCTTTACAAAAAAATGTGCTTTGCAGTCAGCAATTCCCCGTCACTCCTGTATCCAGAGAAATAATGGCAAAGGAAAAACCAAAGCTGAAAAACTACTTCAGCAAATCACAACATGCGAAATGCGGGCAACGAACAGAGACCAGAGCAGGCTGAGCCACCCTCTAGGGCTGCCCTCCGTACCAGACGAGATGACGAGACGATGGCATACACACCTGCACCCAGTGGGTGCCAGCGAAATGTGGCGTCCAAGCCAGGATGACCCACAGCAGAGGGGTGGGTGCAGCAGTGCGCACCATGCTGAACTGTCCCTGCCTCTATCAAGTGGGGAGGGTGGATAATTTGAAGATTTCATTTAAGTCCTCAACTGTTTCATTTTTCCAGCTCCCACTTTCTGCGGGGGCTAAGCTGCACACAGGCATCCCTGCACAGTTACTCAAGCATCCTCACAGAAAATATTTTCCAGAAAGCCGCTATAAAAGCTTTTGCCCAACATTTTTTCCAAAGAAAGAGGTCAAGAAACAACCAACCCCTCCAGTAAACACTGCAGGAGGCTCCACCAAAGGTAGCAGCAAATTCTTCCACCTATTGACTCAAGCAGTCCCCTGATTTCAACACTTTCTTTTTTTCCCCTTTCATAGTGATATGAATATGAAAATCCAGTCCCAGAAAATAAGCGAACCTTAGAATAAATGAAACAGCTGCTTCAAAAGCAAAGTGCATCAGAGGTGACACACTCAAGGCTGTTTGCCCATAAAAGCTCCATGAAGCCAGCTTTGTGTATTAGCCTGCTAGCTCAACCTTGACATGCTACCAAGGTAACCTCCCTCAGGAAAAAAAAAAAACCACACACCTAAATATATATATAAATACAAACACCCACTTCAGGGTCACTTGATTAAAATGAATTTTAAAATATATGCTGTTTTCAAAGCACTTCTCTAAACAGTCCTTTCTGTTCTCTCTTCCACCTATTATTAGATTATAGCAGCCAGAGCTTGGCTAAGAGGAAAATTGGTTTGCTCCTGACCTAAACAGCAAGTTACCTCCATCAGAGCGTTGCTCCCCCCAACACAAAGACGGCTTCACCCCCAGAAAAACCTTGTGTCTCAAATCAGCTTTTTGAGACCACCTCTCTGAAGCTGAAAGATACTAAAATACCTTCCCATAATGGATCAGATCCCAAACTTAACAGGCCTCAAGGGTCATCTTCATTTTTACAGTGGGAGTGAGCTTTCAAGTCAAAGGGGAGAGGGAAGAGAAAAGCAGCTCAAGGGAGTTCCTCTTTTAGTGTTTTGTGTATGAAAGCTAATTTGCAGAGTAGAAAAATACTGATTTCAAATTTAGTTTCTCTGCCCACTAAATTTACCTACCAGAAATTGTAGGGTTATAATGTGTCACGCTCATTCATGATGCCGAGCCAGACTCTGACTTCACTCGGAAATGAAGCAGAAATGCTCATGAAAGTACCAGCAGGCACAACGATTACTCAAACATATCCCTTCGCAACAGCAAAAACTAAGCGCAGGCAGATCCCAGGTGCCTGCACACGCTTCTAAGTACATAAAAGAAAGGTTTGGTGTTGCAGTATTTATTCTTCTTACACTTCTGCCCTCCTGTGTTTCAGGACCAGTCTTAGTGACAGGTTTATATTCTCAGCTCTGAAGTTCATCCCAGTACTCCTCGGGGATGAGTACTGCAGAAAAAGCAGCGTACTATAGAGCCAGCACGGCTCCTGCCTTAAGGATCAACTTAACTGCATCTTCTCCCGGGTCTCTTTACCTAGTTCTCACAGAAGAGGCATGCTCACCTGGAGAGACGGCAACCTGCAGTGCAGGAAACATCCAGTTACAAGGGCTTGCAGTGAGGGGAGCAGTCAAGAAAACATGAGAACCTGCAAATTTTAAAGTAACTTTGGCCCATAACTGGGGTACATAGCAGCAATACCTGCACTGCACTCTAATGCTTTCATTTGCTTATGAAAATGAATGACTAGAATTAAGTGCAATAACATTCACTTCAGGCCTACTCAGGATCGCACCCTCTGTGGGCAGTTATTCAATATGGCCAGCTTTCCGGTGGTCAGCTCCAACTGCAGCGGTACCAGCTCCGGGTAACATTTGTACAAAGCAAAGCAAACACAAGATAAGGAATTTAGAGGAGAATGAATAAAGAAATGGAAGAATAAGACAGGTCTGAAAGAATAAGAAGGGGGGGGGGGAGAACACAAAAAGGAAAGACAATACAAATATGGCGATTCCAGAAAAGTCATTTCAGGCTCGGGGCGTCTCTGCCCCAACCACTTTTAGACTCCTTAAGGAGAGCTAAGATGGCACATCCTTCCTGTGATGGGGGTGACCCTTCCTGCTAGAGCTAGGGATTTTTAGCAACTCCTTCCTCCCTCCCCCCCTTTTGTGTATTTCTTCTTCAATGTCACAGAAAGATGCAGAGTAAGAGAAAGAATTACAAGTGGAAGTTTATCATTATCAAGGATATAAGGATTTGTACACAGACATTCATACAGACACTGAATGTTGGATAGAGGCTCCATTTTAATGACGATGTTGATAGAAAAAGAGGATGGGTTTGTATTAAGTTCAATTTCTGCAAATAAAAATAAAAGAAACACAAACATCACGATACTTGCACATTATTAACATTTTTCGCAGTGCCTGAAGATAGCCTAAATCATGCAAACCACTGAAGTATCTCATTAATTAACTGACTCTAATCTGGTGAGGTTTGTACGCTGGGGGTTAACACTCAGCTGCTGAACTTTCCAAATTCATGTTTCTGCAGGAACCAGGCGGTCAGCAGAATTACTGAAGGAAACCTTATTAAAATCAAAAGTGTTTGGAAAAAGAAGATGGCAAATACATCCTGAATATACCATTAAAAGATAAAGAATTTAAAAAAATAAATAAACGAGCACATAATTTGGAAAAGCCCTAGAAATGGGTGGCATAAGGTCAGAGGCCCACCCACCCAGCACAACAATGGGTGTAATTTTAACTTTCACTGGCAAGCCGGGGAGAGAGATTCATAGCAATCAAGGATTATTCTTTTTTTTTTTTTTTTTAAGTTTCTCTGTCAGCCCACAGTGGAAGTCAGGGAAAAGAAGGGCTACAAAAGCAAACATCTGCAAGCTAGAATTCATTTGCTCCAGCTATGTAAGGGCAAACCCAGTGGATGGATGCTGAATCATAAAAACAAAAATCATACCACAGTTTTATGCATGCATAAAGAATTTTAAGGGAGACAAAGTGGCAAAGGGCAGACTTCTGAAAAAAATGAGAGGGGAAAAAAAGAGTTCCCTGTGTGGAGAACAATGGCAATGTGGAGGACTATGGGGCTAAACCCATACAGTTTTAGAAACATCTGAGGAGACTACTAGAGAAGCACAGATCCATATAGCACGCTCAAGTATCAGTAATTTGTCGGAGCCCTGAGCCAAACCTCTAGACCTTGACATCTTTGACCCTTATGAAAGTCAAATCTAGATGCATATTTAACAATTATGACCTAAACACTGAAATATCTCAGAAACCAAGGGGCATACATCCTGGCTGGTGCCTGCCCTTCTTCCTCTTACAGCCCTCCTCCTCCATTGCCACTCTCTACCCCGTTGCACACCTAAGGGTCACAAGGAGAGACCTCCTGCCCCATTGCCACGTGGCAGTCGCTGTTCCCACGCTGTGACCTTCTCCAGGAGTGCTGGCCCCATGTGCCCCCTTTGTGCGGATTCGTCATTCCCAGACCTCCCCCTGCATACTGAACCAGCTGGAGTTGAGAACAGGACGAGGGAGTCGCAGCAACCAAAATAATGGGCTGGCTGCAGGACTGGTCAAGATAGTGCAAAACATCGAGCATATGTCAGCGTCAGAAAGCAGGTTTGGAATAAAGTAAGAGACAGATCAAAAAGCCGTGAAACCCAAATTTCAAAGCAACTCTCTGACAGCAAGACATGAATGTGAGACTGATGGCCAGAGGCAAGCTAGCAGTTTTGTCTAATACAGCCCATATATTTTGGATATGCCGAATTGAATGGAGCTACGGCAAAGCCACGCGTCAGTGAACACAAAACTCGGAACACAAAGATCAGCAAGGCAAGCGTCATCCCAGAAGACATCACATCCAAGGCTGAATTTGTAGAGAACAGAGCCAGCGATAACAGAGAGAATGACACAATCCTACACAATTTTAGACAGAAACAGCCAGGAGACTGAGACAGTCAGGTTCACATTGATTATTACCCCATAATCAAAAGAGATGGAAGGGCTATCAAGTCTGAGACTAGACAAAGAACAGTCTCACACTTAAAGAACCAGATGATTTGGATTCTGTTCCTAAAACTATCACAGACCTCTACTACATGTTTTAGACAATGAATACAAAAAATACTATATGTATCTCAGAAAGTTGGTCATTCATCTTTCAGTGGAGTGAAGAGTGCCAAATACTCTACGTGGTTTAACTTGGGGCAGACATGTAGACAGGAAAGACTCCACTAATTCACTAAGTAATGACTAGACTCCGTGGCATTTTGAAAGCTGAGGAAATTAAGACCCTGACCCAGCCAAGTATGTTAGCACAGGCATAACTGTAACATATGTTACCTCCTTTGAAATCAATGGATGCGCAGTGTTCATGTGTTTGTAGTGATGCTTTGTTAGCATTTGATGCTTATATAGTTGACAAGTTTCAAATTACACAGAATGAGAAGGAAAAAATAGAAGGACTGAATTAAAAAGCATGTAAAATTTTAAAATACATGAACTCAAGCCTTTTTTACTAAAATAAACTGACTTTATCTGTCTGTATTTTGGGAAAGTGCTGGCACTATACTGGAATCCATTCTAAAAATGCTGGTCATATTCTGCGTTACAGCAGTATCATAATCCCTAAATGAACAAGCAATTTGGTCTTTAGCAATAAATGTCATTATATCGAATTTGAATGGACACTAAATATTCCCTGGAAACACACATCCTTGACAGGCATCGTGCAGCCAGGAAGTTAATTTTGTCCAATGTTCACAAAATGGCGTGTAACAGCAGGTTAATTGAATAACTATGTTTAGACATCCACCATTCTGAATTAAGATTTCTCAGCAAGAAATTACAAAGAATTCACATTCAGTTGAATAAAGACCATTTTCCAATGAAATCACTTATTTTTCAACTACAGTGTAAATCAAATTACAGAAGTCCTAGTTCAGAGCCAATATTTTTCATGGGTTTAATTGTAACTGACAGATATATAACCCTCGCTAAATTGGTTTACTGTGGGTAGTTCTTACAAGCCTTTCATATACTGCCACTACCAATGGACGGCAAATTTATATGCAAAATTGCCATGCTAGCATAGACCATCTAGCTCCCCTGGGAGAACCTGGGGGGGGGGGGGGGGGGGGAAATCACTTCTGTATTGCACTCTATTAAAGAAAAATTGATTCTCTACTCCCAGGAGACATGAAGAAAACTATTTCATTTTTAAAGGTGAAAACAAAGTAGAAGAAATGGTGTATTTTTATCTAATTTTTCCACATTTTTGTTTACGCAGTTCAAGGCATCTCAGCAGGGATGTACGTACCTTGGATGATACGGGACTACATACATGGACAGAAGAGTACTTAGTATGATACATGATTTATGTCAGAAATAACACTCTAGTCATTAGGAAACAAGCAGCAGTAAAGATGACAAAATTAAGTACCTATTTGTTATCCGTCATCAAACCGTCGTAAGAACCAGTGAATGGGACATACAGCACACTTAAGAAAAACCTGCATGATCAGTAAATCATATTAGCAGTACCTTAGCTATGCCTTGGTACAGCATAAATGAAAGTAAATGTCTAGAACACATAAATGGAGACCAGTATGTATATACCTGTCCAAGAAACATGTCTGACAATTCAGGTTCTCTTTAAACGCTTCACTTCAATTGTCTCGCATAGGAGGATTCTGTCATTCGAACATAAAAAATTGACAGGATCCTTGGAAGAGACAAGCACTTAAAGTTGCTGTTGTAAGTGATGCAGTATTATAAAGAATGAGCTGAATAGAACCCCAGAAAAAAACATTTTGCATGAAAAAGGCTTCCTACCATGCTAAAGAAAAATAGCAAATTAGAATGCTACACGGCAGCCACTGTAAAAAGGATGTCTTTTTTAATACCACAATATGATAAATTATCTTAAGTAGCACATTAATGTCAGAAATTGAGCATAATCTAACTTCTTTCCAGTGACAATATTAAATGGCTTTCAGACGTCTTTCCTACTATTCTGACATTAAATTTAATAACACCCAGAGAGACCACAAAAATGATTCAGTTACAAGAATCATACTGTACCGGATCATGGCCCTTTAAGTAGGATTCAGCTAAATGATTTGGACTCTGATGGTTTTGGCACATTCAAGAGAAAGGTATGAAATTTGCTACGTAACATTTATTAGTAGTGAGCAAAATTCCTTTCAGTATCCAGTTTGCATTGGTAGTGGGATTTTCCTCTGTGCATGTGAGTTTGATTATTGTTGATTACATGAAACATTGGTCCCAGACAGATCTGTAGTTCTAATTTTTTTTTCTTTTTTAACTTTTCCCTGCTTGATATTCCTGAACATGGACAAACCCTGCAAGCACCTGTAACAGTGTATAACATTTTGCACTCTTGGTAAAGAAAATTAAGCAAAAGGCTTAATTAAAGATTTGTATCACAGGACAAGTCCACACACTCCTGCTGAAATTATTATAAGGGGGAAAATTGGTATTTGTGAAATGTAAAAGACATTTATTTCCCACCTTCCAAGAAAGTGCTTGAAACAATGAGAAATTATAAATAGAAATTGCAAAAGATACTTATAGGATTTCTGCTGTAGTAAGTCTCTAACAACAAATGTGTTCAACCATAAAAAGCCATATAGCAATTTCACCACAGCAGAACCATATGATATGCACGGCAATGATGATGTGAGACTAAAGACAAATTCAGATCTTGGGCTCAAATAATCAATAACTGAGTTCAAGTGCAAGAACTGGCCATCACGATCTTTTCACATTCCTGCCTCCTCCAGCAGTTCTCGCAATGCACAGTTACTGCCTTTGCTACAGTCATGCAGCTTACGAAAAGCAAGAATTCAAGCCTCTTCCCTTCCCCAAAGGTCCATCAAGCTCACAAGTTCAAGGCAAGGTCCCACAACCAGTGACAGGACCTGTCCAATTCTAGACACCACAGAAACACCCAGGATAGTCCTGATGCTGCCTATGCTCAATTCAAGCAGTTCCTTAGATACAACTGTCCCTTTACCCAGCTCAGAATAACTCATATTCATGTGTTTAACTTTGAAACCAAAGAAAAGGACTTAACACATGGGCAAGTGCTCCACTGAATCGGTGCTTTGGCCAAAGGGAGTTTCTTTGGCAGAATAAGCCAATTGTCATGGTAGGGCAGCTTTGAAAGTGCATATCAACTAAGGAAGTTAAAATTCCAGGTACAGATGTCAATTCGTTTGGTGAGGTCTTTCTTCCAAAGGTTTAGGCTTACTGGGGTCCAGGTCTGCACCAGCAGCAAAACAGACACTGCTGCTGCTTCTGCATGCTGGGGTCTTGGGATCCAGCCCTTCCCTTGCTCAGCCACAGGTAATTCAGAGATAAATACATGGGGTAGGAGGAGAAATCTTTACATTTCTTCAGTTGTTACCATCCTCTATCAAACTTCTTTAAAGATATTACCTCAAGGAAGAAGGCCACTAAAGAAAACATCAATGAGTGACTTATTTAAGCATTATGAGCCTGAAGAGTAACAGGTATTTATATCACATACTGTTAGAGACCCTCTAAAACTAAAGATGCTTAATCTTCTTGCCTCCTGAACAGTCAATAAAGCATTTCTTTAGAAGCTCAGACTCACGATAACGAACCTAATGCTGTAGCTTCCATGATGGCTGGGAAAATGGGTTACGGTCATGCCTGATTTCCTTACAGCTTATCGTTTGTGCACGCATAGTTAGAGCTCCTTTTCTTATGTACGTTACCTTGTGTTAATCAATACTAAAGTTCATCTGCCTCTTTATCCACTCAGTAACTTCAGTGTCATGAGATCTTTTTGCAAGTCTTCACAGTCAGTTCTAGCTTTGGCTGCTCTGAATACACAGCTTCACCACCTCATCCAAACCATTTAGGAAGACACCGAACAGCATGACCTCCATATGACACCACCCCTAACTTTGCTCCAGTGTGAAATCTGCGCTCTTGTTTCCTACCAGTTATTAAACCACTAGAGAATACATGACAGCTTAGGGTTTTTTAAGACACCTATGTCAGGGCACTTGTCAAAAGCTTTTTCAAAATCCAAATACGCTCTGTCAACCAGACCAACCCTATTCAAATGCTGGCTGACACTTTCACAGAACACTATGTGTTCCACCTGTAAAAGCTCCATCAACTGATCCCTACCGTATCACATTAATCCCTGCCTGCTAATTTCTATCTTTATTATTGTTTCAACCACTTTGCCTGGTTGCCTGGTCTGAAAGTCAGCCTTACAACACTATAGATTCCCTCTGGAGCCCCTTTTTCCTCTTTGGCCCCAAAGTAACATCACATTCTCCAAATTCTGTTCCTGTGTCTCTTGTAATGTATTGAACACCAGCTAAAAGAAAACCTTGAGCACCAGTGGGGGAAAAAAAATGTTAAGAATTACGATAGCAGGGGAAATACAGAAAGCCAATCATATTAGTCATTGTAAATGTTTCAACATGTACCTTGCTTTAAGTTTTCAGTGGATTTACAAAAGAAATGGGACTACCTAGAGTGTGTCATCACAGATAATAATTAGTCATCATAGGATTCAGGCCTTACTCGCTAGTTCCCTCCTAATATAAACGGTATTTCTGCACAGTTGACGTATCATTCACCACTTCAGCTTTTCATAAAGGGAGCCGCATTGCTCCCATTGAAGTATCTTGGGCACTTTATGGGTTTCCAGTTTGTTACTCTATTTTTCATTCTCACATAACTTATAGTCTTCCCCTTAAATTTTATCTCTTCAGCCCCTTTCACAGTAAGAAAAGGCACGTTTCTCTATGGAATCCTGTCCTGCTCTGAAAGAAACCATTTGACAAGAAGGGAATTAAAACTTGTTCAAGCTATCTAGCTATCTGTGCTCAGAGAATCACCCCCTTGAGAATAAGGACTGGTCCTCACTGGGTCATCCTCAGCTTAGTAAGGTGAAGTTAAGTAGGAATTCGGCAGCCCATCAGCACTGCTACATTCTTACCTGTACAGCAGAAACCAGCAGGGAACTAGTCCTCCACATCATAACTAACCATGAAAGATAAACCACCAGCAAGCTGGGAGGTAAAGAAGGAAAAGGCTGCCCCACCAGCTGCTTAACCCACTGTAACCACCCAGTAATAACAGGGTGAGGGACACCGCGGACCTGGGAACGATCACACAAACCAAGGAGAGCACCAGCCACAGCCACAGATGCTGCGGTAGGAAAAAGTGACTCCAGAATCCATCACTGATTCTGTCCCCTATGCCTATCTTGTAGTTTTTATTGGACAGGCTGAAAGAAAAAGCCGAGGAAAAAGATAACCAGGAGGAGTGTAAAGTAAAAAGCTGTTAGAATAGGAGGACTGAAGTTAACAGAGGACCACAGCACATCTGCCAGCGTTTGCTGATTGTTCTCTCAATTGCTATGATACTTAAAGCAGTGAGGAAGAAGGGTAATTACTTTATTCCCATCATCCCCAAAAGGAGATACAAGCTGACTAAATCTTGATCAGCAGAAGCTGGCGAAGAGGAAAATGCAGCAGAAAATGTTACTGCACAGTGGGCTAAATGCTATCAAAGCTCCTTGGCATTGCTCAGAGAAGGTGAAACTATGAGTGTAGTACTAAAAGAACACCTATATAGGACTGACACTTTTCCTTTGACCGGGAAGCAGGTCTAAGAATTAGGATACATGAGATTTCATTTGTGCTGACTCATAATTTTTACAAAATGCTATATTGCTGGAGTTGTTTTTTTTTATGGACAAACAATTTAATTTATAAAGTTGCCAAAGAGGAATGGGTTAAGAGAGATGTTTAATAGGTATTGCATATTTTAAACTGTGGGTCAGAGAAGATGCCTAGTTACCTTATTTTTTGAGGAGCATTAAAACTAGTAACTAGCCCACTTCATCACCATTTGGATGGCCCAGATCTTAACTCAAGAACTAACGGGCTGATTCAATTAGCAGAGAGCTCTTATCCTCTCCAGCACAGCACAGGGTTTTTCCAAATGGTGGTCAATAAGTACATGGTGAGAAGTCCACAGATGGAACCCTGGGCTCAAACAGTATCAAACAGTATCTTCAATAATGTTTTCAGCCGAGCGCTAAATGACAGAGACATTTGAGGGTCAACATAAAGATCCATAAAGTCCGGAAATTCTTGGTGCAGTGTGCCAGGCAGGAGAGAAATACCACCCACATTGCCAGCATGCTACATATATATCCCAGGCTGGATGAGAAGCTCACATAGCTGAGCAGCACAGCTGCTCAAGGTCCTGCTGTGCCCCTTGGCATTCTGGTAGAGCTCTGCCCTTTGAAAGCCCTCTGCTGCGTTCACTGATGAAAAAAGTAGGTAGCCCACATGACCCAAGGTATATAACCTCCTGCCATCTGGGATCATGCCCTTGATTTTTATTAGACTCTGTTGATCTGTTTGAAGACACCAGATAAACCAGAGCTTTCTACGAGGCACAAGTCACGCTGGTAAGCTCCACCAGCCACCCTCAAAGTGTAGGAAAAAGGCTGAAGTCTCCTGGCTACACATAGCTGCAGGCACACGAGTGCAGTGAGGTGCAAAGACTTCTTTTTTTGAGCTGCAGGCACAAGGAGATACAAGCATGCTTTAAAGGTCTTCCTAAGGCAAAGAGCCTCAGAAATGCTACACTCTGTTGTTCCTGGTGCCACGGCCAAGTGCTACGCCTCACGGAGAAGAGGCAGGCACAACAAATGGGCTCTGCTAAAACACACACATAGAAAGGGTGTTCCTTAGCAAACCCTCTTCCACCTGGGAATCTCTGAATTACTGTGCCATGTTTGCTGTATTCCACCACGTAATACTGCATCTCTTTTCTAACACACTGGAAAAACAGAGGAAACCACATTTTCATCTGTGAGTTTCCACCTGCTTAAAGGTAGCCCAAATTACTCCTTTGTTTTCCATGTAGCACAAGCTCACTGACTTAAGAGAATGGAGAGTATTCTCTGTCAGCAACAGTGTCAGCTATAGGTATGTAGGCTGACAATCTCTTTGTGTTAATGCTGATTTGTATGGTTACTCAAGGTGCATATATTAGCTCTCCTTTGCACATTACATACTTCAATTCTATCTTCAAACACTGATCTCTTGTAACCTATGTAAGGAAGTGTTCAGACTCTGCTGTGTGGGTGATTAAACAGTTATAAATATGAATAAAGCTCTAAATCATTAGGTTGTATTTTAATTAACTTTAAATAAAATTAGCACAAATTTTACACTTTGAAAGGTGCTCTATTTCCTAAGTTGGAGAGACATCTATTTCTCTCCTGCTGCTTCATTTCCATACTCCTGATTTACACTGACATGTGAAGCAGAGGGAAACCAAACCCCCTCAACGTATCTCCCCAACCTCGAGCAGACAGACAGCACCAGCACCAGCGGCTGAGCCTCACTGGCAAGGCAGAGACTGCTTCTGCCAAAGCTGAAGTCTGTGTGTGCAATGGTTTTGGACCAATGATGCCAAAGGAAAATTTGTCTCTTGCTTTAAAAGAGGGAAAGACCAAACAACCTTTGCCAAAGTTGCTGTCAGTGATGATAACTGGCTTCAAGGAAGCCAACGCTCTAGCACTGAATCTGCTCTGAGGCTGCCAGCTCTTTCCAAAGTCAACAGCACTCAGGCACATTCAAATGGATGTGGCTCACTCTCTATCCCAAGACCCTTCCAACCCTGTTCTGGGCTGAAAGCTTCCAGCTCTGTTAAAATTCATCTAGAAAACTATTTTAAAAAATTTAAATCCAAAGTTACCTTTCCAATGCCAGGGTTGTCCTTGATTTTGGACACAGCTCTCAGAAGGCATGGTGGTGCTGGGGGAGGACAGAGCTGCAGGATGCCACTAAAGTTAGTAGCATAAATAGAGAAGTCGTGTGTGTGTGGCAGGGGCGGATGGTATTTCTTTCTCTTCGAAGACAGGTTAAGCTTCTGTGCTGCTCTGTATAAAAGTAATAGCAAGAAAGGACAATGTTACTAGGTGTTAATGGGAATCCGGACCAGACAAACAGATGCTCATTGTCATCACTGCCTACTTAACAAATCAAGTCATTGCGTTCTAATCTGATTTCATAAGGACAAACCATCAGGAGACTAATAGAAGGAAATATAGGTAGAAAAATTACTGGCAAAATGTATCCCCCAACAGAGTTTCAATTATAATCTAACTTTCCCCTCTTTTCCCCAACAGCTTGACAGCTGAATCCTAAAATGCTAAAATCTCACTGACGTAATAAAAAGCTGAAATAATCCCCTTGTCACTGGCAGGACCAGATGGACTTTGCTGGTGATAACATTATGAACGTGCTTCTTTGTACTCTACAAGTTACTTAAGGCAGAGAATAACACTCCAAGTCAGCTGAGCTCAAGATCCTCCCTTGCTGGCTGCTCTGAAAATCCTTAGATAACAGAGAATTTCCTTCAAGACAGATTGGTTTTTCCTCCTCAATTCCATTCTTTCACATTAAAAGGGAAAGCTATTAAAAAGACATGCTTTAATGTTCTGAATGATAATGATCCTGCTTTTGAAATGCAGAATTTCAAAACATAAAAGATGAAGAAGAAGGGAAAATTAAAACATACAATTAAAATTGTAACATTCTTCCTTGTGAATAAGAACAGGAACATAATCAGTTTTTCCTGCTATTCCCCATCAGCAACACCAAACAGTATAGCAAGAAACAAAACCAGAAACTCGACTCTACATCAAAACCCATATGGGAAAAATCACCCTTCAGAGTTAAGTAGAACAAATATATGCATTAGCGAGCACACACTGGGCAACCGGGGGTGGCAGTGAGGGTGAAATCTCGACTCTGTCAAAGCCAAGGGGAGCTTTGCTACCCAAGTAAGACGTGTGTGATCTGACCCTGAGACTAACAGTAGACAGCCCACCCTCAGACACATATCGTAAAAGCGTCCAACATGCTCTTTTAACATTACTTTGAATGACTGTTAAGCCAGTAAAAATGCTAAGTGTTCCACTGCCAGCATCTGTGGGCAACCTGAGACCAAGCTACTGATGCCAACAGGTCTTCTAGGGGCAAAGCACTATTCTGGTCCATGCTTGCAATATAAAGGCTCATCACTTTGGACAAATTAGTTTAAAAATACGTGATGACAAACAGTCGTCTTCATACAATGGCTACTTTATATTTTCATCATGCCTTTCAGCCCAGAATCTCCAAGTACTTTTCAGTGAGATCAAACTGGCACTAGCATCTGTGAAGTATTATAAGCAACAGACATATGGAGAAACTCAGGCAGTGCTTTGCTGTCATACCTAATTCAGGGTAGATCTAGACCCCTAGCCTTGCCACAAATCTAGTCATCAGGCAGCCTCAGGCTGAGTCAGCTCAGTAGGCTGATCAGAGAAGGAAACTCTTCCTCTGGTTATATTTATGGTAGGTTAGAAGCAAAAACAAACACCGAGAGCAGGAGGGTTGCACGGTTTCTTCCAGCAGCACTACCTGCTTCAAAGGAGTTACAGTACAAAGAACTGGTTGTGTCTGAGAGCAAAATTACTCACTTGGGTCAAGACTAGACATCTAGTCAACACAAGGGGCAGGACTCTCAATACCGATCTCCAAAATTCCCAGTCCTATGCTCTATATTCCGAAACTTGTGTGTTCAACTCCCGGACCTTTTTACTTCATTGACTTCTAAGTCGTGGGCCCTCTGCTGAATGAGGTGGGTGCCCTGATCACGAAGGATGCAGAGAAGGCAGAGTTACTGAATGCCTTCTTTGCTTCAGTCCTTACTGCTAAGGATGGCCCCCAGGAATCCCAGACCCTGGAGGTAAGAGAGGAAGCCTGGAGAAAGGATGACCGTCCTTGACTCGAGGAGGATCGGGTTAGAGATCAGTTAGGCAAACTGGACACCCACAAATCCATGGGCCCTGATGGGATGCACTCACGTGTGCTGAGGGAGCTGGCAGAGGTCATTGCCAAGCCATTCTCCATCATCTCTGAAAAGTCATGGAGAACGGGAGAGGTGCCTGAGGACTGGAGGAAAGCCACTGTCACTCCAGTCTTCAAGAAGGGCAAGAAGGAGGACCTGGGAAACTACAGGCCAGTCAGCCTCACTTCAGTCCCTGGAAAGGTGATGGAGCCGCTCATTCTGGAAGTCATCTCCAAGCATGTAGAAGAAAAGAAGGTGATCAGGAGTAGTCAGCATGGATTCACCAAGGGGAAATCATGCTTGACCAATCTGATAGCCTTCTATGATGGCATGACTGCCTGGGTGGATGAAGGGAGAGCAGTGGATGTTGTCTACCTGGACTTCAGCAAGGCGTTTGACACTGTCTCCCACAATATCCTCATAGGTAAGCTCAGGAAGTGTGGGTTAGACAAGTGGACGGTGAGATGGATTGAGAACTGGCTGAATGGCAGAGCTCAGAGGGTGGTGATCAGTGGCGCAGAGTCTAGTTGGAGGCCTGTAGCGAGTGGTGTTCCCCAGGGGTCGGTACCGGGGCCAGTCTTGTTCAATTTATTCATCAGTGACCTGGATGAAGGGACAGAGTGCACCCTCAGCAAGTCAGCCGATGACACGAAACTGGGAGGACTGGCTGATACACCAGAAGGCTGCGCTGCCATTCAGCAAGACCTGGACAGGCTGGAGTGTTGGGTGGAGAGGAACCTCATGAGGTTCAACATGGGCAAGTGCAGGGTCCTGCACCTGGGGAGGAATAACCCCATGCACCGGTACAGGTTAGGGGCTGACCTCCTGGAAAGCAGCTCTGCGGAGAAGGACCTGGAAGTCCTGGTGGATGACAAATTCACCATGAGCCAGCAATGTGCCCTTGCGGCCAGGAAGGCCAACAGCATCCTGGGGTGCATTCAGAAGAGTGTGGCCAGCAGGTCGAGGGAGGTCATTCTCCCCCTCTACTCTGCCCTAGTGAGGCCCCATCTGGAGTCCTGCGTCCAGTTCTGGGCTCCCCAGTTCAGGAAAGACGAGGAACTACTGGAGAGAGTCCAGCGGAGGGTACAAAGATGATGAGGGGACTGGAGCATCTCTCCTATGGGGAAAGGCTGAGGGAGCTGGGGCTGTTCAGCCTGAGGAAGAGAAGACTGAGAGGGGACCTCATCCATGCTTATAAATATCTCAAGGGCGGGTGTCAAGAGGATGGGGCCAGACTCTTTTCAGTGGTGCCCAGCGACAGGACAAGGGGCAACGGGCACAAACTGGAACACTGGAATATGAGGAAAAACTTCTTCACCGTGAGGGTGACAGAGCCCTGGCACAGGCTGCCCAGGGAGGGTGTGGAGTCTCCTTCTCTGGAGAGATTCAACACCCGCCTGGACACAGCCCTGTGCAGCCTGCTCTGGGTGACCCTGCTCTGGCAGGGGGGTTGGACTAGATGATCTCCAGAGGTCCCTTCCAACCCCTACCATGCTGTGATTCTGTGATTCTAGAGATGCAGACCTCCTACGTGCTTCCTTCTCCCTCTACAAACACTGCAGTATTTAGAAAAAGACAAAGACTCATGTGATGAAAAAATGAGGCTCAGGTTCCAAACTCAGAGGGAGCCAGAAGCCACTATCTTGTGAGGGACAAGTTGGACTTTTGCCTCTGAGGAAAGCAGCAGCTTTTGACTCCTGCTGCATCCTGAAACCCACAGGAACTGCGTCCCACAGCGAAGCAAAACACTGCAAGCATGGATTTATACAGAACCTCGGGGTTTTGGTGGCAATGAGAGCTGATTTAACTGCCTAGATCTCAAATCCCCTTGCTAATACCTCATTCAGTATGAAAACATATGCCTGAAATAGGACACCGGGCAAGCAGTTGCACAACTTCACTATGGTTGCAGCTGCACATTAAAACCGTAATGCCTCCTAAATTATATAGAGCTTTATTGTGCAGAAAAGAGTTGCTACCTCTTGGTACTCTCATTGTCGAACTCAAGACAGTCATTACCCTCTATCTCGAAGTACCAATTAACAATTGTGGTTATTATTTAATCATCTTGTTGATTAATGAGAAAGATGATGTTTATTTCCTTGTTTACATGCTATGATCCCTTGTTGAAATGATAAAAACTCCTCAAGAGAATGTCTTCAAGGTGCAATCAAGATATACATTAAATCCTGATGAAATAATTATTCCTTCAATAGATCTGGCTGAAGGAGCTCCTCTGGGAAACATATGTGAAAGAGAATGAGATACAAAGGACAAATTTACTCAGGAATTGTGTATTCAAGCACCTAACTAAGCACTAACAACTCAATGAGTAAATGCACCCAAAAAGGCCAAGCTAAACAAAATAGATGAACAAATAAACAGAAAAGTCAGCCTTTTTAAAGTAGAGCATCTCTCAAAATAGCTCAGTAACACAGTTTTGTACTATTTCAAAAAGCAGATCGAAGATATCAAATCCGTTACTAGTTGTCTTAACTTCCCCACCAAGACAGAACAACTTTCAAAGTGATTCACTTCCAACAGTATTCACACACTTTCTGCATCTCCACTGTTCAAAGGACAGTGCCATATGCTAGCGAAAGCAATTAACTGCTACAGTGCTGATAAATCCTCTTCCTATGAGTCTGGAGTGCCACGATTTTACTAAGAAATTTGGCAAAGGGATTGCTGATGTCCATGTGAGATAACAGGAAACTGAAAAAGCACAGGAACTGGAGTAGCTGTTGTAGAAAATAATCAGTGCTTTGATGGGCAACAGACCAACTGCACTAATAATGATATATGTGGTTCACATTTAAAAAGCATTTCTTCTCAGGTAGCAGTGCACAAAGCTTAATTACAACCTCACTGTGTTTGAAGGCAAGAATTACTTTGCCCACCATTAAAATGAGGTTGTTTCTGGAGTAGGAACATCACAGACATCTTGTACCAGCAGTATCAAACAGCTTGTTGGGTTTGGTTTGGTTTTGGGTTTTTTTTTTTTTCTAAAAGAGAAAAGTTAAGGATCTAATGGAAAGAATAGGGCAATTTAGGCAAAACAAAGTATCACTATCAAACTGTAGATTCTGAATGTGAATTTAAGTAATTGTCATCCTCAGCTCCTATAAAAAGCACAGTCAGTTCTTTAACTACTACAAAAGCCAGCTGGGCAGAAGCCTTCATATGCTTTGCTTGGGCTCCTAGACTGGTCCAGGCAAAGAGCACCACATAAGGACTCATCAATCCTTGTGCACTTCTTGCAGCACCAGCAATATACTTGGTGGCATCCCAGCCAATTATTCATTAGGCTAAAATATAGGCCAGGCTGGATTGGCCATGGGCCCAACTAAATTAAACAAAATCCAACTTCACAAAACTTACTTCAGTAAAAATCATGGGAGTATGTATTTACAGGGAGCCACTTCTGAGACACTCCGGAGTGCTGGATTTTCTGCAGTCCTTATCCAACAACCCATTACTGAACTTATGCCTACGTTTCCAGTCCTTTTTTTCCTCTAGTATTCCTTTTCTCAGGTGGAATTTGTCCTATGAAGACAGTGAAGGCAAAGCTCTTATAAACTGGGCCCTTTTTGCCTAGCACCAGGAAGACAGAAGCCAGGCTCAGACTAGATCACTTTCTGCAGGAGCCTCATGAGGTGCCATGCCTGTTTCCTGATTTCCTGCTTTTTCTCACATTTGCACGGGAGGCTCTCACATCCATCTTCAGCACCACAGTGGACTGCCTGATCTTCTCCAATATCAACTCCTGTTTCCTCGCAGGGAAAATTATGACCTCTAGGGAATACGATGCAAAACATAAGTGTTACAGTCATTTGTTTTTCTGGGCATTTTCCAAGTATTTTGTCACAGCGTTGACACAGATGTACACTTTCCACCTACTCTCACTTTCCCCATTCAACCTCCACCAAGCACTCTTCTACAAAACATTCTTGCAAGGGAAACTAACCTCCACACTTTTATGCCTCTCTTCCAATTTAAGCACGAGAGACACCCGTGTATATTATTTTTACCTCCGGCTGCGAGATCTACTGTCTGCGTTTTGCTTAATTCTTTCCATCTTTAATAGAAGATGTCTTTTAAGATGCTCTGGAGAATTCTTTTCTCATAGCTAGGTGTCACGGTAGAAAATAAAACTAATATATGACACATGCAGGGGCACTCAAATATCAAATGACAAGGGACAGTCTCTAACCTGCTCTTTCCCCCCCACAATTTACAGATTACTAGGTTTTCTGCCATGCATGGATGAGACCAGTGAGGAAAAGCATGGCCAGATCAATGACATAATGCTCAGCACCTAGGGAATAAGACTGTGCAACAACAGTAGCTACAAAACCTGCCCATTAAAAGAACCGTACAATTTTTTATTTTAAATTCTGCCTGTGTGGTTAACGTGACATTTCAGATATTCTGATGTACAGCAAGCTGCTTCTAGCTTACACTCACTGCACACGTTCTGCACATTATAACTGTGAAAGTAAACAGCACAATTTAAATCCCTAAAGAACAGTGCTCCTTCTGGGCATAATTTCTCCATGAAAAAGAAAACTAGATTTGAAACTTATTTATAACTACGCAAAATTATAAAATTTTTGCTTAACACTTTGTGGAACGTATTAAGCTTCAGAAGGAAGAGTGATGTGAAATGTACTCTGGGACAAATACTAGAAATGGGTCAACTGAAAGAGATACAGAGGATTTAACTCGCATGGTGCGTTTACGGACAAACCGCCACACATCAGAAATAGAACTGGGAGCCCTGCTTCCCATTATTAAGCTCCACTGACAAAAATAACAAAAGAAAACTTCTGCACGTTCATTTCAGCATGACTCATTACATATTAACAGTTTTAGTGTTACTAGCCAGCCTTATCTTTTACAGATCACTGACATTATTCATATTGTGAGAATGCTTAAGGGCTTCACCGAGAGGGTCAAGGCCAAAGAATTGTACAGTCCAAGCCTTAAATATCCTGAACTTTGGAGTTTACTCAAGAGTACACTTACTCAAGAGTTTTGGTTTGACCTTGACAGACATCACGGGAGCAATTTTTCTCCTGATCCTGCACCCTCTGCAAAGCTTGCAAAATTCTGGACGCAGGTTTACGCTAGGAATCAGTCTACTCTAAAGCAAGACTCTTCCAAACTTTCCCGGTTCCCAGCCCAACAAGGCATCATTCCTCCACCACATAACCAATATCCCAAGCCCTTCCCACTGCAAACCAGCTCCAAAGGAAGCAGTGGGAAAGTCACAGTCTGTCATTGTATCTGCAGTTCCAGTTATTGTTTCCTTAATTACTTGTCAATACAGACAACAAATAGACGGATGTCCTACAATACACCCTCCAGCGCTCTGTCCTGAGCCTTCCGCAACTCACAGAATAAACCTAGTTGGCATTATTACTTTTATTATTGCTATTACTGTTTGATTTGTGGTTCTAAAATTAGAAAGGTAGCACAATGAAACAGTACAGTTGCTACCCAAAACCCCAAGCAAACTTGAAAATAAACAAGGTATCCATTTCCACTAATGGCATTCAATCTAGAAAATAAAATCTGCTTCAGAAAGAGCCATTTTTAAACAGAAAACTGAGAATGTCTAAATCTGTCATGAAGGTTTGGAAAGGACAGGCACCATCTGTATTTCTACGGTAAATTTTGTCCAAGGAGTCACTTATAAAGTAAACGTTAAATTTTGAAGTTATGGTTTGTTCTTCCCCCTAGAACAAGCTCACTAGGTTCCCGTGATGCAGAGAATCATAGAACAGTTTGGGTTGGAAGGGACCTTTAAAGGTCATCTAGTCCAACCCCCCTGCAATAAGCAGGCACATCCTCAACTAGAGCAGGTTGCCCAGAGCCCCATCCAGCCTGACCTTGAATGTTTCCAGGGATGGGGCATCTCCCACCTCTCTGGGCAACCTGTTCCAGTGCCTCACCACCCTCATTGTAAAAAATTTCTTCCGTATGTCTAGTCTATATCGCCCCTCTTTTAGTTTAAAACCATTACCCCTTGTCCAATCATATATAGGTTCAGGAGGATACAAAGGCTTTCCTCACATTAGTGCCATTACACAAGTACAGCACCAAACCTTTGTTTGCTTAGCTGTCCCAGCACTGCTGTCAAGAAGCACGGCCAGGAAGAGCAAACAATTAATGTTCCTTATTTCAGTGGTTTGACTTCCTCAATAAATAATTAGTTCATCTGGATCACAATGCACAGCCTCAAACAATAGCATTTTTATAATGGGTGATGGTAATAAAGTTTCAATAGAAAACCATGATTCTGAAACATTCCAAAATGTCAAACCACATCTAATATTGTAGGGATATTACCAAGCCAACATTATGAGATAAAGTTATTTCCAATATGAGATTAAGTTCATGCCTTGCCTCTTGCACATAGCATAATCTTACAATTCAGGCCTGAATTTCAGCCTCCCACTTTGAGTAATCTCTTAATTTTCTCTTACTATCTCATATTAAAATCAGCAAGGCAGAAATAAAAATCAGCTATGGTGACATATTAGAAACATCATCTGCTCACAGCTGATCAGAGAAGACGGGTCCAGAAGGGATTTTAAGAGTTTATCTACACTTTCGCAATGCTCCATGGTAGGATGAACTTTACCTAATACATTCCAATATCTATTTGTCCAACTTGTTCTTAGAAACCTCCAGTGAAAGCGAGTCCACAGCCTCCTGAGGCAATCAATTCCAATTTTTAACTATTCTTACTGTTAGAAAATTCACACCTCGTGTCTCATATAAATCTGCCTTGCTGGAGTTTATGTTCCTTATTTTCTCCCACCTCCCCAGCAGACATGCAGAGGAGCTTATTTCCCTCTGCTGCAGCAACTGTTATCTGTATGAAGACCGCTACCACACCTCACTCTTCTCTTTTACAAACGAGAAAGTCCCGATCCTTCCAACCTTTCCTCACAGGTCGTTTCCTTGGTTTCTGACCATCCTTGTTACTCTCCCTCTATTCATATCTTCATAAAGTATAGAATCAACGCTTCATGCATCGGTGAGCAACAGTTGAGACTCCCCTGAATTCAGGCACCATGCAGAAAGACCAGGCAAGGCCACTTTGGGATAAATTCAAAGAGGCGTCTGGAAGATGACAAGTTAAAATAAACCTGCAGGGTACCCCTGACATCAGAAGAGCTTCCTCATGCTGTACAGACCCAAGAGCTGATCCCTCTTCTCAGCTGCACATTATTATTTAAACAGAAGCAATCAAACAAGCCCATTTTCAAGCATTCAAGCTATTTGCATGTAGGAATCCAAGCAGGAATTTTCACGGCTCCTCTCCATAATTTTTCCCCAGGTTTCAGAAACACCAAAGGGTAGATCTTCACAAGCACTGACTCTTACACTCCAACCATTTTTTCTGCTCTCCCAAACCAGTGATTTCTGAGGTCGCTGCTACAAAATTGTCATGAGTGATGTCAGCTCCATATTCTCCTCAGCTTGCAGATTTAAGACACTTTTCTGGCCAAAGAACATTGCTTCAGCAGCCAGGACCAGGGTTCAGGAACTGACTTTTTTACATATATACCAGAATAACAGCTAGTCACTGCAGCCTGCCACATACCATTTCCAGCTCTGTTCACTAATGATGTTAAACAAAGAGCAGATGAACATATTGCTGTACTTCCACACTTGCTGTTTACAATTGTACCATATGACAAACTGCTGAAAACCTGTGTAGGTTAATCTTTATGTAAGCAAGACTGTCAACACCTAATATAGAAATATGTCAGTTCCTGGGCTGCACACAGCATAGATAGCTACGTATTGAAATTACAGCTACCTGAATGCCAGCAATATTTCCTCGCTCCGTTTCATGAACTAACTGAGCTAAAGCAGGCAGAACCACGTCAATCTAAGCATGCTCCTTAGGCAAAAAAGTTGGGACTTATTTGCCAGCGAGACATAGACTTGTGAAACAGTCAGGTTGAGGAAAATAAAATTCTAGTCTCATTCGTATTCTATGAAGAAAAAGTAATAAAGACATTTTTAAGGCTACAAAGTAATGAAACAGAAACAATGGTGCTAACTAGCCCTTCATTATTAAAGTACTTAAACAGATCACTTAAAATTCTGCCCTGCAATATCAGCTCCCGGTATACAGAAAGAAGCCAGTATCAAAATGACCCAGGCAATAATTTACTTTTGTTACAAAGGATATTACTCTCTATGGTATTCATCAAAAACAATCCGGTATGAAAAGCAAAAGCATTCTGCTCATTCAGGCTGCTTCGGGGAAGAAACAGGCACGTTTGTGATTGGAAAGAATGAGAGATAAAATACAGGACATGGCTAACAAGAGGTTTTATCTGAAGCACAAGGTTCAGGCAAACCACACAGGAAAGAGGGGGACGGAACAAGGGGCGTAAGCAGTATTTTCACCTTCCTGGTCACACATGGCACTCTGAATACAAGTTAGCATCTGTGACTGTAAAGCCTCCTTTACCGTAAAAGCTCTGGGGTGAGTTACGTTTTCAGGTTGCCTTCCTTTGCCCCAACACACCATCCTCACAGACATACCTTTCACATCACCTCCAGCTCCCTCAGTTCCACATTTTAGTGCACATGTAGAAAATCCACAGAGGATCCATCCCTGCTTCAGACAGGTTTTATTTCAGATGCTTCGTCAAAGGCTTGACACCTATACTGCCAAGCAAATAACTTCTCAGGGGGGCATTTACTTATTCCTACTGTTAGCGAGTTAAATGGGCACTGACAGCACTAAATGATGCAGTGGAAATCACCCAAGTACAGAAGTCGTATGCCACACAATAAGTGTTTTTAAACAGAGGAGGGACACATGGGCTTCTTAAAACCCAGCGTTCCTGTGATTTATTTAACTGACATCAGTTCTGAAACGATACTTCTCAAAGGTATAATAAGCTGAAATCGCAGCATCATTTAAAATAGCACTTAGCAGGAAAATGGAAGATGCATGTTCTTCCATCACTGCAGACGGAGAGATTTGACTATTTCTGACCCAAAGATGCTCACTTCAAATTTCAGCAGAAATAAGCAACTCCTGAAGACCTGCTCAAGACACATTATCAAAGAACATTCTGAAGCTTGCCCTGCACTCCCAACTATCTTCACTAATAACATTTAGATTAGATTCATTTTATGCTGATTAACTTCCACCGAGTCATTTCCTCACAGTAAAAACTCCATAGGGCAGTGCTTCTTAATAAGTGAGCTCCACCACTGAGGACATGAAAAGCTCAACAAAGCAGAAAGCAACCTCAAGAGCGTCACTCTGTGATGACCAGCAAAGCAGCGCTAGCTAATGCTGAGTGAGGTACTGGCCAAGCTCTTTGAAATGTTCCGCCAAAAGAAACATCTTCCATCCTCCAGCAGGAAGGATGAGGGAAGTTTTAAAAAGCCAAAATTCACTGTTATTTCACAGACAATTTAAAAGTACCTTCAGAGTAATCCCGCAGTTGATCCAGCAGTGCAGCTATAGTGCTGGTGCATTATTTTGGCATCGCATTTCATTTTTGTTATAAATGACAACGTGGGATGTCTCATTTTGCCACTAGCACAAGCAAGCAAAGCAGTCTAGCTCAGAATACAGGCAGTGTCACTTGAAAGTCCACCTGCCCTGCAAACCGCATCCTGCACACAGTAAACTGAGTGTTAGAGTGACTGCAAGTCAGCCATGAGAGCGAAATAGTCAGTTAACTATCAGTCTGATTTTACTCTTTTGCCTGCTAAGTCTGTCTCCCTTAACGAAGTATTAAAATAGTTAAATACGTTATTGGAAGAGCCTGAAAGTCACTAATAAAGTTGCAAAACAGGTGCAAACTGTCAAATTACATCCCCACAGGAAAGTCACCGTTATCATTTTACCTACGGAATGCTCCGTTCCCACTGCAGCAAAACCACCAGCGCAGCTGCCACTGCCGCCGAGCTGAGGAGCCCCAAATAACGGAGTCAGAACAAGCACTGGCGTTCAGAGTCCAGGAACCAAAAAAGCAGGCAGACTGGGAGGGCTGGGGCGGGGGGGAGGCGAGAGGAGTGCTCCCCTGACAAGCTAGCAAGGGCAGAAAGAAGGGAAGAAGCCAAAGGGAAAAAGAGACTCTGGTAGCTAGACAACAGTGAGATTCCATACATTCAGAAGAACAGAATCAGCAGGTGCGTTCAGCTATGGATGAATGAGAAAATATAGAAAGGATCATATGAAAAATCCTTAAATTAAGGGAGAAAAATATTAAATTCAGGAAAGCAGAAGATCAGAAAGAGGACAAAGTAAGAAGAAATACCTGCACGAGTCCAGTCAAGATTATCCATAAATACTTCAGAATTTTCCCTAGTTTAAAATCCCTTCCACTGACCACCGTTTACCCCCACAAATAAACTCAAACTTGGGTGGCTCTGAAGGCACAGATTCTCCCCTCTGACATACCTGTGAGCACATCTGTTTTAAATTATTCTGCTTTGCTCTTCCTCCTGGATATCACAAATGTCTCAGAATATAGAGCTAATCCAAGACCCAACCGCTGCAACAGCAGTCTGCACTGATCCACCTAGAGCCGCTCAAAGAGTCGCCACGTCTTCTGGAGGGGCTGCCTCTGGTGCTCCAGAACCTCCTACATTATCCATCAAGGTACTTGGGGCTGACAAAAATCAGCCCTCCCCAGAAGGAGCCTCACATGATAAAGATCTTTAAGGCATCTGGTCAGCAGGAACCACTGCAAGTGTTTTGCTGTGCCCCAATTCTGCTTTTGCTATGAAACTGGAGTAAAGACCTAGAATATCCTCTCCAAAATCCCATCCTCACCATGAGGTTCCCACATCACTAGATCCATTTTTTCCTCCTCTTTCACTGTCTCCTCCTTTTGCTATTTCCTGCCAATCTGGTTGGCACCAAGCTCCCTCCTTGTTTCATTTTGCCACCTCCAGCGTAGCCCAACCTGCTCCCACACAACCTCTGTGGCCCATGGTATCCAGGTAAGGATTCTCCTTCCAGACGTCTCCCTGACACTGATGCCTTGCACGACCTCTCCTTGGTTCATACCATGATCCCTAAGCCTCTACACTGGGGAGCTTTGTTTACCAAGACAAATGACTCCTAGATGCCCAGCGCTGCTTCATCTGGTCACCACCACCCTCACCTTCTCAGCCAATTCCCTTAGGCTCTCTCAAATCCTCACCATTGGCTCTCCACCATGGTTAATCATTCAGTGCCTCCCTCCTCTAACTAAATAGCCATATTCTGATCACAGGTCTATTGGCCTTTGTGACACTTTCCATGCTTTCAGCAGTGCCGATGTCCAAAACTCTACCTTCCCTCTCTTCTCAAATACTCCAATTTCTTTATCTCCTCCCTTTGCTGAACTACAGCTCTGTGTCTCATCTCTGTTTGCTCCATCAGTCTCATAGTCATCACGGATGAGCTCTTCATAGCAGGGAGCCTGGCTTACCATATGCTGATAAAGCACTGTGTAAATGTATGATGCAGTATTAGCAATGATACCGGTAATGATGTTCTGCTCTTAAACATGCTGTCCTGAGAGTCATTTCTGTCTCCAAGATCAAAGCCTACTAAATTCAGGCTTATCTTCTAATTTATCCTCCTTATTGGCTAATGCAAAATGGGATATACTTAACACATACACTGGTTTGTTTGTCCTTAATTATAGGCAGTATTATGCTGCCACAGCAACTAGGAAAGCTTAAGCTGCCCTAAGATGATACAAGATACTGCACAATGCCGCATACCCTGCCCCGTCTCCTGTCCCCGCATAGCGCCGTGCTACGCACGGGTCATGTTTACTCTCCGGGGACAGCTAGCAACCACATTCCAGCAGCCGCGGCATGGCACCGGCAAGACGAGGCAAGCCCTTCGGTGCCACCCACTCCACCTCCATTTGCACATCTGCACGAGGGCTTTCTTGCTCTCCCCGGCTCCATGCAGAGAGGAAAAGGGGGCCGGGAAGGCATCTCCCTCTCCAGCACCATACTCTGCACTCTGCAGGGACCAGGATGCTCCAGCCCACTAGATACGGAGAGACTCATTAAGGGGAAAAGGCTAGTTATATACCTGGCTCCCTCTGAAACAGCTGGATGCTCCACTTCATCTGCACATCTGTAGCTCTCCCCCAAGCCGCAGATTGCTCAGCCACCCTTACAGATCGGCTTATAACAGTGATCAAATGGCAGCAAGAGAAAGCGGGGCGTTGTGGGGCATTTAATGAAGAAGGGTTGATGCACTGAGCAGCTGCTGAGCTGCGTTAATGCCAGCGAGCCATCATGTCCCTGAAGAGCGCCGCAACTCCTGTGACACTGCTACGACACTGTGAAGTAGGGACAAACCACGCATGGGTTTTGGATATATCTGCCAGCAAGGCAGTCTTAATTGGGAAGAGCCGGTACCCCACTTTCCTAGGTAATTAATTCAAATTTAATTTTCCCACATCCACCTAGGATTTCTTGGGCGTAGGTTGTGCTTAACGAGGAAGCTTTAACAACTGACTCCACTTCTTCCTTTGACCCGTCATTCACCAAGAATTTACTGCGGTTACCTGTAACTATAGCAAGCTCTTCTGTTTGAAGCTCACAGACTAGCTTAGCCACCACAGGTCAGCACAAAAAGGTCTAACTCAGAATCCAGTGAGTCACACATTTTCTTCACCTTTTGGTGAACTGTTACTTATTCATAACCCAGTTATCCATTTTATCTGTCAGAGAGATTTAACTTGTGCCAGCTCTGCACAAGGCCAGGATACCAGTGCATCCCAGCAGGGTACAGGGCAAAAGTTTACAGCTATTAAATACAGAGAACTGGTGAACTACATTATGAGCTTAGCAGAAATATAATTCTTGCTTTTAACAGGACAGAGAATGACAGGCTGAAGTGATTTAGCTAGAAACATCTTAAACATGGCAACTTAAAAAAAATGTATGTTTCAATTTTTTTGTGCTTTTTTCGCCTGCATTAAATTCTGAAAGTACTGATAGTCATGGAATAATCAGGTTTAACAGGTTAGCAGTAATATATGCCTCAAGTGTTCCTAATACATCATAATCTGCTTTCACAGAATTTGCATCACTGTCAAACCAAACTACTGATTTTCGGTTGATGCTTTTAACATGTTTCTATGGTTACTTTCCAAGGTCGCATCACAGAAGCCTGAACAGCAGTTCGTAAAGACAAAAGGTATTTTGCATCCTTCACCGTATTAAATAATTTATGAAAGTTAAGGCATCCTCATGGAAAAAAAATCATAAAAGAATAGGTTCTGAGGTTATTTTCTCAGCA
Source organism: Phoenicopterus ruber ruber (assembly GCA_009819775.1). Taxonomy (NCBI): domain Eukaryota; kingdom Metazoa; phylum Chordata; class Aves; order Phoenicopteriformes; family Phoenicopteridae; genus Phoenicopterus; species Phoenicopterus ruber. Next base: position 11,729,552 of record CM020219.1, read on the forward strand.
ACAGTTTGAAGCACAGTAAAATCAATATCTCTACAAAAGCCTTCAAGAACCAGACTATTTGACTAATGTTCCATATGGTACAAAATGCAAAGGAACACATTCTAAGTTTAGATCTATATGCACAAGCCTACATGAACTGCATGAATGGATCTTAAAGCAGCATATGTAGACATCCAATTTGCGACTGTCAGCTTCATCTTTTAAATCAGACACCAGGTATTGTCTTAGAAAGTATTCTACATCTAAAAAATGAGAAAAAAAAAAAGAAAAAATAAAGTAAAAACGGTAATGACAGCCTTTATTATTTCCACCATTTTTCATTCAAAGCCACACAGATTTCATCTGTCCCCGAAACGTTACAAATTTTGACTAGTATAATGAAAGCTTGTGCACAAAATATCTGAATCCTCTGCCTACCGCTACACTAGATCAGAGTTTATTGGAACTAATTGAAGTGTCTGAGGCTTGGAACAAAAACACATTAGTCATTTAGTGGTTGTGCTAATATTGCTATGCCTTTCCTGCAGTTTCATTAGATACAGACTGCTTCAATACCCTAATCATATGCTCAGTCACAGCACAATCAGTACAGAGAGTACTGACAAGCTGTCCCACCATGCCTAAAGCTGATAAGGTGTCTGCTCTATGAGTAACCTCAATTATTGACTATATTTTATGGTCAATCTAATGACCAAATGCTTATCAGTGAACCATCAGGTGCCTGTAATAGGATAGTGACCCTTAGTTTATATGTACCATTACTGCTCATTAGTGAATAATTAGATTCTTTAATCCACAACTCACAGGCATTAAAATATGATGGAATATCCTGAATCTAGAAAAAGACGCCTATGCTTATTTTAACTCTTAAGATGTTCAATTACATTACTCAGACATCGTATGTTATATCTTGTTAAGAAAAGCTGCTTGTAAAAAGCGTATCATGGGTAATGTTTTATATCATGTCTAAATTGACACAGCTTTCCCAAACATGCAGGAATATGACGAGAGTGGAAAGATAATGGGTGTGATTCACCACTGTGATTCTCCAGATTTATTAACTTAATCTAGCAAAGCCCAGCAACAAACTAGTGTGTGCATAGCGAGTGCTATGTTTGGAAGACTAATTCATCAAACAAAAGCAGGTGGATGCAAGGGAAAGTAGCTGCAGCTATACAGCCATTTCCCTGCTTCAAAGTCCCCCAAGTGCAACCCCGGGACCAAACCAGTTTGAAAAGATGTGAAAATAACCCAACGTCAAGCAAGATTAAAATTTAAGAAGGGGGACTTAATACAGTTTGTCTTCTGCTCAACATTGCTCAGAGTTGACCCAATGATCTTGGAGGTCTCTTCCAACCAGAACAATTCTATGATTCTATGAGTTGCTTGCTTTTATATGTATTTTCTCCCAAACAGCTTTGATTCCTCCTAGCTGCCCTGTCACTGCTCAGACCTTCCTTCCAGCTCAGCCCCGTGCACCAAGGCCAGACACCCGCGCTCTCACCTCCGCGCCGTCCCCCCGCCCAGCAGCACAGGCCGTGCTGCCACCGCTGTCACCGGCCACCAACAGGCAGAAATGGCACCTTAATGGCGATGGCTTCAATTTTTCGGGGGCCTTGATTCTCCTCCCAAGGGAGTGGTATTTTCTTTTCTGGCAGATAGCCCATTAACCTCTTCCCAAGCGCATGCCCATTCTCCTCCTCCTCCTCCTCCTCCTCGCTGCCCTTCTCCTGCCTGTTCTTGGATACATCATTTCCTCTCTTCCCCACGTGCCCGGTTGACCAAAAACCCAACAGCTTATACAGCTTTATACAACAATAAGCCAATATTTACTTAGTTGCAAGCATAGCCCAGCGAAGGGTCCTACAACTATCTCGCATATTTTCACTTAGTAATATAAAGTTTGTTCAGGTTCCTTATACAAAAAAAAAAAACCACAACCAAACCCTGGAAACAGGTATAAAGCGTGGAGCACTAAGGAAGGCACGGCTCATTCCACACCGAGGGACAAAGCCCAGCTGCATTCTTCTTAAATCTGAAGAATGCAAGATTAAACTTCTCCTCCTGCATTTTAAGGGTAAACTGGGAGCCTCTTCACAGCCACCCATGCCCACGAGCTGCGCGTTTTGCTCTGGCTTTCTTATTCTGTCCGTGACCTACTGAGAAGCTGCATCTTCTGCTAAATCCTCTTGTCCCTCGGTAACATGACCACTGAGTAATGTCTGGCAATTTGCTTGTGTGACACAGTCAGATGTTAATCAAAGCTTTCCTCCTTCTATGACAGATCAGAGTGAGGAAAAAAGCTTAAAACTGATTTAATTTCTTAATACGCTTCTGTCTGCTGGCTCTAATATTTGGCTTTGATTTTGAATACTTAGCACTTCCATGCTAGACACTCTGCATTTCTAGGTAATGAATAAAATACTTTTTTTTTTTTTTTTTGAAAAGCAGAACATAATTAAGCTTGAAGAAATTAAATATGACATTCAAATGAGAAAGCGCTTTGGATGAATATGTAGATTTGGGCTGCACATATGCTTAACAAAATCAATGCATTCACCGCAAAGACTATCTTAAAGATACACATTTTAACCATGGGTACCTCTTATCACCAGGTAAACGTTTTGCTGCAGCTCTTAGTTATTATTTTCCAGGTGAGGATATGAACTCTATGGTCCTTTGAGTTTGTGACCTTACAAACACAAAGCTATGACTCAAACTGGAGTAAAAAACAAACCAACCAACCAAAAAAAATTGCACAGGCCTCCTCCCTTCCCAGGCACAAGACAGCTCACAAGCAAGAGTCAAAGGGTATTATTTCACCACATAGAGACTCTAGTTTTAATGTGAAAAAGACATTTATTTGCTGCCAGGAAACCATGCCACAGCCCAAAAGCTAATTGTGCTAGGACCTGTACAAACACAGTTAATGCTATTTCATGAAGAACAAGACTGGAATCCTTTACTCATGTGAAAAAAAAAAAAATCTGTATCTAGTGTTGTTGCTGCTAAGTAAATCACAGACGCAGTTTCCACAAGCACCCTATGAAGGCTTTGTCTTCAAAAGTAACTAACCCTGCCCCCCAATACACTGAATGTCAACACACATGCGTGTTTTTTGCCTAGCTACTCTATTTCTACACCAAAACAGCCCTTTTCCCAAGCTAAAGTCCCAACCACAGCCCCTTTTACAAAGGGGCTCTTGTAAAAAGATGGAGGTACTCAGTAGATTTGGTCAAAGAGAGGGTAATGATTTGAAAAAAATAAATACGTGCGTGTGTGTGATTATCAATATATTAATTGCATTTATTCCAGGTGAGAACAAGGAACGAATTGTGCCAGGCTCTGCATAATGCGAGTAACACACTGGCCCTGCTATGAAGTTCACAATTTAAGTGGCTGAGGAGATAAACATGGTAAGGAAAGAATCGGCAAACACAATGAATAGTGACTACAGCACAACACTAGTGCCATGACTCCTCTTTCACCCCTAGGTGCTTGCTGAGAGGATTAGCTGAACAGAGAGACGAAGGACAGAGAAGTGGATGCTGCAAAGGATTCAAGGCAGGGATGACCTTCTTCCTTAACGTGCCTGAGGCTGGATGGTGCAAAGGGCAAGAGGAGACGGGACTGGAAAGGCTGGAGCAAAGAAGCCTGATATCCCATCAGTACTGAACAAAACCAGCCAAAACTGTTGATATCACAATACTTGTGGTCCCTGGATAAGCCACTTCCACCCCAGTTTCTGCCAGCATCTGTCTCTCATTCATCCTTGAAGACTTACTCCTCTTCTTCTCACCTCCTGCCAAGGACTGCTTGGCTCGAAGGTGGGAGGAAGACTCAGCATGGAAACTTTGATCCATAAGGTCCCCATGGCAGAAGGAGTCGGAAGAGAAGGAGCAGTGGGAGAGGGAGCCTCTCCTGAGGTTAACGCCGATGGTGGGGGAGCAGCCTGGCCAGGACTATGCAACGGTACCCACCTGAGGACCTGCTCAATGTATTTATGACCGCCAGGGATCAATAATGGAGCTCTCACCCCCAGCCTTTGTGAGATTTTCTGCGTTTCAGTTTGTGTTTCTAATCACAGTCATAACTGAACTTGTTTCTTGAATGCTTGCTTTTAGGGAACCCAAGATTCTTAGACAGGCTCTGGAATACTGAGAAGTGAATGCTGAAATACATTAATCAGCAGTGTGATGAAAGATCATGAAAATGCTACAAAACTAATTCAGATAACTGATAACTGTTAAAGGAAAAAATTTATTTCTCACTTAAGTGTCTCTCTCCAACAACAACCACAAAAAAAGAAACAGAAGTAATTTGTGCAACAAAATTTCAACCAGCCCTGTTCTTTGGTTAAAAAATTGAAGAGAATCAATTTTGAACAGAGGAAACATGGGTAGGGAATAAGCAATGTACTAATGGGTCTTAAAATGTTTTAGCTAGCACATAGCTGCTAAAGCTATAAAACTGATTCACTCAAGGCAAAGACAGATTCATGAGAAGCAATTAGGGCCTGATCCAACGTACAATGATGTCATCTGCAGTCTTGCTGCTGACTTCAAGAATCTTTGAATCAAGCCAACAACAATCATTAGTAAGGATCTGTTGCTTTACAATAAAACCAGCGCTGAGTTTTGCTGACCAGTGACAGAAGCATCACTGGGAGAAAAGATTTTGGGTCTTATCTCAGATTATTAGGCACTGATTTCTTTCTCTCAATTCCAAGGAGGGTATTTTATTTTCTAGATTCCCCAGTGAAAGTTACAGTCTTTCCATTTGCTTACAACCTACAGTTTCACACTGAAACAAATTCAAAGCAGATTAAGCTAAATCACACTGTTGATACCCACAATATGAAATACAGTAATGAGAGCTGGGCTGCTGTCCAGTCTAGGTACTTTGGAGAGGATTCATCTGTCCTTATTTAGGGAACTCAACAAGAAGAGAGATGTCTGAGCTTTTCCTCTCACCTTTCCTCTCCACTCCCACTGATTTCAGACGCCTGTCTTAAAATGAAACAAATCATCCTCTGTAGGCAACCATTTCTCTGTGTTGACTTTAAACCTGCAGCACTTAGCACAGAGACAAACCACTAACCTACACACACCACGCTTGGGGCAGTCATTTCCCAGCCTCTTGTGGACAGACAGACTGTGATATGTAGGCATATAATGCTTAAGACTCACTGTAGTATGTTCTTCGAAAAAACAGGACTTGGGAAGCTGAGATCCTTCTGAGGTCAGATTGTAACTTACAGTAAATCTCATCTTTTTAATGGTGCAAAACATTTTAAAGACGAAGGGAAAGGAAACAATACAATTACCATCATGATTACATGATAAGAAGAATCCTCACTCAGTGCATAAATTTGACTTTAATGCCATTCACAGACATACGTTTTTCAATATTGTCTCAAAACATGTTCAGTTCTGAATTAAAAAAGGAGTTTGGAATGCAAGTACAAAGCCCTGAATTTTGTTGTTTTAAATACCATCTGCTTGACAGCGTATTGCATTTAATCAACATTGCTAATTACAACAAACATTTCACAAACAAAACTAACATATCATTTTCGTTATAAGACCCAAGAATGAAAAAAAAAAAAAAAAGATTGTTCTAGGCTACTGCTAAAAAAAGAATGTCTTAAACTGTTTTAACTGTTGTTACTAACTATGGGAAAACTGTTATTTGCACACATAGGCCATGCTACTGAATAAAAGTCTAACTTTTTTTTATTTAGATCTGAGTGAAAAAAACTTGTTACTTCAGCTTCTGCTCCAAGGAAACCTACAGAATTACAGACTTGCTACAGGTGGAAATGTCCATTAAGGACTAGACAAAGACCAACACATATTTTCTTGGGTTTTGGTTAATAGAGGCTCCTGCTCAGGTCTCCATAGAGAGAAATGGGGCGTCACCATCACATCCCTGCTCCCCAGTGGCAGTGGGAAGCCACAGTCACGACCAGGTGACCAACTCCACCTCTCAGCAACCAGCACCACACGCTACACACCCTCTACCCATGGCAAGGAGACCCAACAGCATTTCACAAACGTTTGGAGACCCATGAGCAGTTACAGAAACCATAAAGGTGAAAAACTACCTTATGAAGAACGAAGCCGCAGCTGAGGTACCTGCCGAGACCCCGGCTGGAGCAACCAGGCTCTGGGAGGCTGCCGAGACGCCTGCTCCCACGGGGTCGGAGTTGTTCTGCCCTGAGCTGATCTGAACATTGGGACCATCTCGGCCACTTTCTGGTGCTGTTTCTGCCTGAAAAAAAATAAAAACGTATGTACAGGTTAATACACTTGCTGAATGGCCATGACAAGGAGAAATCTCATGCGGCACTTCCAAAGAGTGTCTTTGCGAGGGCGAAGGTGAAGATAGCAGCGGCTGAGGAGTGATAGAGCCGGACAAGAGTACCGCAGTAGGTCCTGCAACAGAGAAGGTAAAAGCCATGACCGCAGCAGATGAGCAGAATAACACAGAGACCCTTTGTGATGGGTAATGCACAGTTAAATAGTTTGACAGGCATGAAGAAATGGAAAACGATAAGCAGAACCCTTTTGTTTTACAGTGTTATTTAGGAGCTGGCAGAACTGTTTATCTGGTTCAGTTATAACTGTCAGGAATTATTTCTCAGTGGCACATCATCTACCAGACCTATCTGTTTAAGGGGAACTAACCAAACAGTCACATTTGTAACATGTTTCCACATGAATAACCCCAAGAACTAAATAAAAAAAAATTGATTTTTTAAAACATATATACAACCCTGCTTTTCAGCATTATCTGTCTTAGCAGCACAAGTACACGGTATTTTTGTCTCCTGAAAACCGTTCCAGTGGAAGAACAGGAGCGACTGAAGATGCATCTTCTCCAGAATAATGCATCTGCGGCGTCCGAGACAGAGTTGGGGGCGGGGGGGGGGGGGGGGGGGTGTTGTTTTGGGATTTTGCCAAAATATCAGACATCTGTATTGTGAAATTGTGTCATGTCAATATCTTCATGCCTAGGCCACCAACTCTTTCAGCACCAAGTTCAATTAAGTCCCATCAGTCAAACGCTCATTGACAGTGCTGGGAAGGCCTCCTTTTAGGAAGAACCTGCTCTATGTCTAGGAGTACTGAAGATTTAATTAAAGACGACACCACAATAAATATTTGTCAAAAGAGTTAATTGCTTCATGTATGATAATATATGATGTTTCTGTCATCTGAAATACTACTTTGACATTTCCAACTAATTAGCTAAGATAAATTCCAGAAAAGGAGACAGCCTTGTAATGAAGCACAAACGCAATTAAGTACTTCCTGGGATGCCACCAAATTTTAAATTTCGTGCTGCCATAGATCATGTTTTACAGCTACAGATATGTAGACATGGTAATAGGGCCTTCCCAGTTACATACACACCCGCAATTTTCTCATACACTGACAACACAAACAGAGTTTTTCTCATGAGAACTGAGGCAACCCCGTTATTAGCTATCAAATAAAACTCTGCCAACCGAGCAGTGCTTGACTGGTGCATGAAAGGCCGTCTGGAGTTTCATCTGGACTCATTCCCATAGGTTGAGTGCTGAATTCCCAGTTCCCAGCAAAGTCAACAAGAAGAAAGTGCACCCAGCTCTTTTGAAGGTGTGGTCTTTAAAGATTAATAGTATTATCAGTATTACGGAGTGGCTGACTAATGCTTTACCACAGACTGCTGCACGAAAAAGTACTTTTATAAAGCTTACCTAAGAGATCTGAAGCTGAGACGTAGACGAATATTCACGTAGATTAACTTAATCCTAGCAAAGCTACTCAACACTAGAAGCCTAACTGGAACCTTTGAATGACCGTCTGCAAAGCCCTACACTTTGTAACACAGAAGTCTCAGAAGACTTAGCGATGCAGGCAGAAGGCAGTGACCAAGCACTGCTAGAGGTCAAGACTGGCACGAAAAATGGTATGCCAGCAATATGAGCGGGTACTTGAGCATTAACAAATTGAAGTGACAAATGTGTGATCTTGACCTATATCAGCCATGGTATATGGCATGGGGAAAACAACGCAGACTGCGAAAGACCCAAACGTGACATCTGAACTTCTGAGTTACGTGAACTGATGCAAAATGCTAATAATAAGCGGAGCTTACTACGGACTTAGCAATTTACAGACTAAGAAATCTACACCAGAAACTCTGGAGCCAGTACGTAGGGCTCACCAACTGGCACGCCAAGGGGCTGCCATGCACAGCGGCCGGTGGCACGATGGCCAGCAAGAGAAGGAAACCCTACCAGCAGCCACTGGCAGGCTAACATTAGTGTTTGAATACTCCCATATGTTCTGCCAGGAAGACAACCATAACCCTCTGTCACACGTGCTGTTGTCTCAGACTAAAAATTACAGGGTCAAGATGACTTCCCAAGACATATTTTTCCATTCACTTTCAACAGGGGCTATATTAGATGACAGGACTTTGAAACAAAGAAAATCCCACGTTTAAGCAAAATATTGTAAAAAGAAGGCAGAGGCAGCAACGTGTTTCTAACCAACCATCCTTTAACTAACGCATAATCTAAATGATGGCATGATCTAAAACTAAATATGAAATCTGCAGAGTTAGCATTAAATTTCAGTGAATTTTACAGCAAAGCGTAACAGATTTGTAAGAACTGACTGGAATCTGTTAACAGATCAATTCCTGTAAAAGCCATTCACGCTTAACAAAAGCATGAGCAATGTATAACATATATTCCTTTTTCACCACTTCTTTTATTTCTGTGAGAACTTAGAAGCCTACATTTCTAAGAGAGCAATGATTGTGGACATATCAGGCATCTAACTTGAAGTATTCAAATCAACCCTGATATTTCAGATACCACATGGTTAATATACTTTCCAAACCAACATATCTAAGTTGGATGTCTGTAAGTTGCCATTACCACATTAGACACTTTTGGAAAGTCAAACTGTAATTTTGGGTAAATTTGGAAGTTTTATTCTCAGTTCTGTGCGTGCGTGAAAGGAGGATGAGGGAAGCCAAGGAGAAGGCATTGATTCTTGTAAAGGGGGAAAAGGTGAAGTAAGACGTGCAAGATAAAATCATCAGAAGACTAGTGCAGAAGACAACCTGTACCTTTCTCATTAAATCTTCAATTACCCAATTAGTATTCTTAAACACAGAGGTAACATCAGTTTTGCTGCATGGTAAGAAGCTGAAAAAGCACAAAACAAGTTCTTCCAAGTTTAGGATTCATTTCAAGGACTGCTTGCACCATCCAAAATGACAGCATTTTCCAGCACCACCATGTTCAGCTCTCCCTGAAGCAGCTCCATCTCTCAGCTGATGAGGAGGGCTCAGGCATGAGGAAATTCATCAGGTCCGAGTCATTTGCCCTGAGGCAGGAAAACTAAAGTAATGGGACCCTCCCAGGCACCCTGGTTTGTCACACCTCGGTTTCAGCCTGTGTCGCTTACAGCTGCTGAAGGGGGACAAATAACGTAAGGGGGCTTTGTTCTTAAACTAAATGCAAGAATTACTTCATGCCTCTCCCTCATCTCAACCCATGCTCTTCTGGGCATTGTGCGTGGAAAATTTAATTCTCTAGAGGAATGGGAGCAACTTTGCATGACTTTAAGCACACAAGTCTGCACAGGGAGAAGACTCCAGTCTGCAGCTGAGAAGGAACTGTGCTTCACCGTTTACTAAATTTTCATAAATCACTCATGATCAAACGCAGAAATCACAACCTTGTCACTATAAAGTGCTACTGACTGCACTGAATATTTAAAGTGTCATAGGCCTCCGCACCCAGAGATTAATGTTTGTTTTAATTTTCTAAGAAAAGATTTGCCGGACGAAAGCCATTAACCCTCTGGAAACCAGCTAATCCTCAAAGGAAGGATTTCCAAAATTGCTCTATAGGGCCCCTTCTCTCTACTCGCTCCAAAGCCACATGAAAACTGGTACCAGTAAGAGCACAGCAAGGACAACACTTGAAAACATCACACCGGGCGTTTTGCACATACAGGAATGACCAGTGTCTCGGTGCTTCATATCAGTGCCTGCATCATGGACGGGAGGGTCTTGGGACCGGGTCCCAGCGCCTGTCCTGAGGACACGGGAGCAGAGCTAGACACGCTGCGTTTTGGCTGGCAGCATCCACACGCGCAGCTGAGGTCGGCAGGGCCACAACGAGCACGGACAGCACGAGCTGTTCCCAGCTAAGATGGCCAAAGGCTGGGGGAGAGGGCAGAAGAGACGGAGGCGACCCGACATCCTCAGGCTGCGGAGGTGTGCTGGGCAGAGCAGGGGCATCCCCTGCCCTGTCCCCGATTCCCAGCACACAGGTTCCCTGCCGTGACCAGATGGCAGGAAACATCTGCCCAGGTGTAAGCCAGTCAGACTAGTCCAAAATTACACTGTAGACAAGTTGGCCACAGGTTAAATTTCCAGGCACACAGTACACTGTCAGGCCATTACCATCTAAAGGACAAATACAACCCCGACAAGCTCTTTACAAGCGTGAAGTGCAAAGCCAAAAACTAAGCCATAATGTTTCCAGTTTCCTGAATATTTCCATTCTCTGGACATCGACCTTTGTCCAGGGATCCGAAAAAGCCAAGCGAGGTGCTGCCACTTTGTCTCCGTAACTCGTGCAAAATACGCGCCTGGTGACAGGCAAGAAAAACATGGGAATGTAAAAATCTAGAGAAAAATAGATCAATCCTGGGATAACACTGCAATGGTAAAAGAAAATCAGGAGGTTGGATAGAGCTGCAAAAGAAAGTAATCAGATATGATGTCTAAATATAAGTATCAAGAACAGATTCACAGAAGAGGGAATGGAGAAAGTTACAAAAGCGTCAATAAGTCTGATACACATCTGTGTAATCAGAGTCAGAACTCAATACAATTTATTTTATTTCAAAAAATTGGTCCCATAATGAAAGCATTCAACAGGGCTTCAACAGTGAATTGCAGCTGAAGCTCGAGCAAAATCAAGCCTGAGTGTGTACCGAGGCTTTTTTTTTCTTTTAAGTTGTTTTTACCCCTTTCTGACATACAGAATTCTGAGTATTTGCTTTAACTTACTATTTTCCCCTTTCAGACTAGAACATCACAGCTGATTTCATTGTAAAAACTGCTTGATCTAATGATTTTGCAATATATTAAATCTACTGTTTGTATATGATAAAACAGTAATTTTCCCCCTAAATGATTCATGCTAAGACTCTTATGACCTACTACCACTAACTGGAACAAATGTGACGTAAATCTCTATCTGGATAATGCTCATATTATAAACCCTTCTTTCCCGTAAGCGTGGATAAGTGCTGCATACGTCTCCTATGTGAAATGTCTCCTCCTCAGACTGACGAGCGTTACGTAAAGTTAACAGTGCAGTATATACCAGGTTGAACTGAAACGTGCTCTGGATAAACTTTTTACTGCCTTTTCACAATGCTTCTGCTGGGGCTCATTATAAACCAACCAGGGCATTTTATAACTGCAATACACTACTGTAGTCATTTTATAACCTGCAGCTGCGATGTGGTAACAAGAATGCCTAAACCTGTAGTTTCAGACTTGCACGTGCATCTCGAGTTCAGTGTGAATCAAATCCAGAGCGTAATATCCCTTCCCCAAAAATAGGTTTTCAGCTACAAGAGTTGCTAATGCCTGGCTTATTGTTGATCTCTGAAGATGAGGCAGAAGGAGAAAAATCACAGAAATAGAATTCAATAGGAGGGATCATCTGCTGTCACAGACTAGAAAGTAATATAGGGGATCCAAAGGCAACATCAGGGCCCTTGCTTTTTGGATTAATATCTGAATTACTAAGACAAGTTAAGGGTTTGCATCTTTACCACAAAAAATCACTAGCAGTCTGTGCTTCACGCACAGAAAAGACCTCATCCTTCAACTGCAGGGTACATGCACTCAGCTGCATCCAGCGCTGGTGTCCCTGGCAGTACAAGGATGGAGAAGCAGCAACCTGTCCCCCTCTGACCAGGGGCTCTTGATCTCACCTTGACCCAGATCTCTCCTAAACCATGCTCTTTGGTCCCTGAGAAATTTATTGAGGTTTTGGGCCGGTCTCGGGCAGGTCTCCTTTGTCTACGAAACGCCCGTTCCTTCCTTCAGCCTGCCCATGTTCCCAGGCTGGAAGGTCTCTGCAGCCAGGGCTTTGGTAGCGCTAAAAATGCCACCGGGCAGTGATGGACCTGCTGCCCCCCTGCTGCCATTCACACCTTTGCAATGACACTGTCCTCTTTCACTCTGATTCAACGTCTTTCTACAGCCACAGCTTCAGGACCCACACAAATGACTTCACATTTCAGCCACTCGGGACAGCGGTACCCAAAGAGGCAGCAAGCGATGCTCTTTTTTTTGCTCCTTCACAGCTACCTGACCGCCAGTCACACAAACTTCACCCTCTTATGGGCACATGTACACCCACCACCTGGAAAGTCAGGAGGACGTGAAAAAGGGCTGTCAAGAAGGACGCAGATCCTGCTGCACATAAACACTCTCAAATTGGGAGTTTTCACATGAACTGTATTTAAAACAGGCAGACTAGAGGAACCGTTTCTTCTAATGCCTCCAGGCAAACATCAGAAAGTGTTGCCCAGAGCCCTCCCTGCTGACATGTAATACAATAGTTACAGCCCCCAAAGCCAAAAAAATACAGCTGTGTACTGCTCAGGCTGTTTTAATTTACCACTGTGGTCAAAATTAAAAATGAACTGTTTATTCAAGTGGACAAATATACAGTTGAACCCCTGCTTTTTGTCAGAGGCTGATAGGAGCAAGCAAAGGAATTCATTAACAAGCTCATAATAATGCAAATTTCTGTCAGCTTAGGATTGGGTTTCCTACAAGAAGACAAATGCTTTTCCATTAGGACTGACTTCCACAGGCCAGATGCGTCACCAACAGCAGCGAAACACAGGACACATACAGGGCTTTGAATCGGGAGAACTTGTGTTGCCTTCCTGACTCCACAACAAAATTTCTCAATGACTTTAGGCAACTCAACCAAAATCTCACTGTGCCTTGATTACTCTCTATTCAGCAAAATGGAATAACCATGTTCCCAAGAATTACGGGTCTTACAATTTTATAATAACCATTATATTGTTATAATGATTGACATATAATGTCAGCAAATAAAGGCAAAGGTGGACAGAGACTGTCATATCCAATTTCTATTTCAATCATGCTTAAACTGCTTATATATTAGATGTAACTGCTTTAAAGAGAACATCCCTTGGGACCAATTTGCCTGACAGCTACCACGTGCAAGGCACCCATAGACTAGTACGCCACTTGAAGAGGCACAAGCCTTCATTATCTGAATGGAAAACTGGGTCTTTAGTACACCCAAATCTAGAGAACAAGGTTCAATTACAGCCAAGCTCATGAAGCAACATTAAGTTCGCAAACACAGGGACAGCTCTGACTATGTGATCATTGTTGAAGGACACCGAGGTCCCAAATTAGGGATGGAGCTGTGCAGGTGCTGCTCTTTTTTCCTTGTGGCTGTTCCCTGCTGACCTGCTGTTTACTCCCCATGTGGAAACCGTGTAACTCAAACACACAAACAGTCATGATTCACCGTGACTGGAGTCTGATCTGCAAGCCTGCAGATGTCCCAAAGCTCTTTCGAGCAGCCAAATGCCATGACAGTAATGAGGAACTCCAGAAGAACTTCCCAAATGTGAGTGGGCAAAGAAGTGTCAGGTGAGATGTGACATAGATAAAACCACGTATTCAGGGAAAAATAACCTAAATCACTCCTAAACAATGCTGAATTCAAAACCTGCAGTTACATCTTGGAAGATCTAAGGGTCGTTGAAATCTGAAATCAAGATGTAGCAGCAGCCAAAAGAAAAAAAAAAAAACCAAACAAAGTTTGGACATCACAAGGCAGGGCACAAAGAACAAGGAGGGTGTCCACATATTGAGTACCAGGTGCAGTCCCAGTCCTGCATCTCAACGCAGGAGTAGTGGAGTAAGGGAAATGACAGAGACAAGCAAGTAGATGGTCAAGAAGATGGAGCAGCTGCCTCAGGAGGAGAGATGAAAGAGGGTAGGACTCTTGTTTGGAGAGCAGAAGGCTGAGGAGGGCCTGACTGAGTTTTACAAAGTCATGGAGGTGGTGGATAAGCTGAAAGAGAGTACTTCTTTGCACTGGGATAGTGAACTCGTGGAACCCGCTGAAACAGGAGGCTGTGGAGGCAGAGTGGCAGCAGGGTCAGAGAGGGATTAGATAAATGCCTGGACCACAGGTCCATGAGCAGATACTAAAGGGAACAGACAGGGATGTGTCCCTGAGACTTCCCCAACTGCACATGCTGGGGAATATGAGCAGACTGCGGAAAGCAACCAGGCTCCGCAGCTCTCCCTAAACACCATTTTCAGCTCCACTGCTGCAGACAGCCCTGGGCTAGACAGGCTGCAGCTGAGACCCAGTAGGATATTTCTAATGTCCTTATCATTCCCACACAATCTTTTCACTAGAGTCTTTCTCAGCTTAACTAGCAACAGGAGGTTGCGCTATTCCCATAGGCCCCCACGAGTACTTCAGAGTCATCAGGAGAGGTTGGTGAGGGGATGTCTACACGGCTACTCTGCACGGACCAACTAAACCCAGACCCTTCCCAAGCCAGGCATCACAAGGGCCACTCACACCTACTTCATCCTTCCACTGCCATCTCCCCCTATACAACAGCCAACTGCCTTGCCCAACTTTACCTTCGTGACTTCTGAGAAGCAGAAGGGGGAGGTTCTGAATGGCAGATTCGTTATCTTTGCGCAACAACACCAAACCCACAGCAATGGACTGCTGCCTATGGCACCTTTCATATGCTTCCTTCAAGTAAGGTATCAGAAAAGAACAAACTCACGCAGTTTTGAGATAGTGGCAGCTATGCAAACCTAGAGGAATTAATTCATAAGCACTTAGGCACCAAACAAAAGTAATAATGATAATAGGTCAGCTTTGGAAAATGCCTAACCACAGCATCAGTTTGTATAATAATTTATATGGACTCACTTGCCTAGAAGTGTTTCACGCTTGAATCTTACAAGTACTACTTTCAGATTCAAAGCAAACCTCTAATTATTGATCCTTCGTTACACTGGGAAATTACCTCATCGTAGTTTTAAAGTTCTATTTATAAGTCTAATAATCTCATCATTGATTATGGTGACTGTATTCTAATTATAAATCCATTATCTCCTCAACAATGAAATAAAATCAATAATGCACGTAAATGGGAAAAAAGGAATTTAAATGCATACATTAATGTCATTTCAAGTAGCACTATTTTATGCACCATCTCTAACAAAACTGTGTCACATCATTAGCAATAATGTGAAAAATCTTTTTCAATTAACAGAGCTGATTTGATGCTATGTTCAGTAAAGTGGCAATCCATTCCATTAAACACACACATACGAAATGCTTGAAACATCTATGAACTCTATCTATACATCATAAATTCTCTCCCAAGTGCTGAAACAGAAAAGTAGATACATTTTCTATTGATGCTTTTTAAACCTCCTTTCAGAAGCTACCACCCAGGGCATTTCAGTGATTCTAGTTGCAAGTAACAAAGAGCATCAATATTTGCCACATGCTCAGCCGCTCATGCCACAAAACAACGGGAGATGCTTTCAGCAAAACTCACACTGTGCACAGTTTGACTACCTGGAGGCCCACAACCTCAACATGCCATCATTCCAGCACTCAGCCTATGGAGCAAATGTTAAATTCAAAGCGCTTTCCAAAAAATGGACAACGTTCAATCCTGTTTTGCACAAGCAGGACAACTGGGCAATCCACACTTGCATCTGGCCGTGCAAATCAGTTTCTTCTGAGGACTTCTACATCAGGTATCTTTCATATCAGTCTTTCTCAAATGTTGGATGACACTTTTGAGCTTCAGCCAAAAAGTATGAGCCTTTCTTGTAAGGTGATTTCTAACATCGGGGTGGCATGAGATGCCTTGATTAACAAACAGTTCACTGGAGAGTTCACAGTGGAGCACATGCACAGCGTAAATGGACCAGTGGGAAGCAAAAGAAGCCGACGGGAACTAAGTGAACAGAAAAGGCCATTTCAAAGAAACTAGTTCAAAGGCAAGAGTAGAAAATTTAAAATATTTTGGGTAAAAAAAGGAGGAGATTTTCTATCTTAGTGTAGCTTATGATACACTTGCTGGATGAGAGAATGACCAGTGGGCCAAAGGTAAATCTGGATTATCATTTGCATATAATCTCTAAAGTCTGCTTGTCTTAAACCTACCTCTGATGAGTACAGGTGAAGTCTGGGCCAACATTCCTCATTGCTTGTTGACTTCAATTGTCAACAAAGGCGAGTATGGACTTGTTTCCCTGGGAGAGCTGCAGTAACAACTGCTTAGCCAGAGGGGTGAGGATCAAAAGAACTGTTTTCAGGTGGTAACTTGAGCCGCGAGAGGGTCTGAGTCCTGCGAATAGTTACCCTGTCCCACAACTGTAAAGCCAATACTATGGCAGAAGTGTCAAATACACAATATAAAGAGATGCAATCCACACCCTCACCTAAGAAAATGCTCATTTCCATCTTGTAGCCAATACCTTTCCTGGCAACTCAACATTCCCAAGTCACTCTGATACCTGGGGATACATTAAAAAGTAACCTCACTGTCACCTTCAGCATCCTACACTGGGGCCAGTCTAGAAAAAGAGAGCACAGAGACCTTAGCAACTACACAAAATGGAGGGCTATGTGTTTATCTGCGTGTTTAAGGCTGAATTTCCCGCCCCTGCTTTCTAAGCTGCTCTGCTACCTGGCTGCTGGGGCAGGGTCTCACTGACTCTGAGCCCACGGCGCCCGTAGCAGCGTCGTCCTCCCCCATCACACCCCTCCCTCTGCATTTGCTACGGCGGCAAAGTGCAACGCAAGGCAATACTGCCCAGCCGAGGCGCAGCAGTCTCGGAAAGGTCTCTTCCATGGGGGCTATAAACCAGGTTAATATGAGAAAGCATTTAGCAACTTGGATCAAAAGGTTTCTTTCTGCTGTGGGACTTGTTACAGAGAGCGACCAACACCAGCTTTGAAGATTTTTTATTTTGCCACCCCCTTCCCTTTACGTACGTCCTCTACAAGAGCAGTAGCACCAACACCACGAAAGCTAAAGGGAACACAGGAAAGCCTCTATGCAGCCCCGGCCCCACCACCTGTCTGGGGTTTGCTGCTGACTTCTGCAGAGCCAAGATGTTACACGTGGAGTCTGAGAAATGTCCCAAAGCTCAAAGTCATCCAGATGTCTCACAGACAAGATTTATGGTCAAAGCACTATATTTTAATTGTTTTGTTACAAACTATATTTCACGCATTGTATTAATAAAAGGTCACTGAGAAAGCTATCAAGAAGGATTTTAAAAATTAATTTAAAAATCCATTTCGTATGACATTTATCAAAGTAAAAAAGTAAATGCTGGAAAGTAAATCTTGTCATTCTTCTGTTTTCCACAGTCAGCTTTTTATTGCATCTTCTAAGCAAAATGTAAGTCATCCTTACTATAAACAAACAAAGAGGATTTAAGGAAAGCCAACAGAGGCTGAACTATCCTCAGATGAATCCATCTGGTTTAGATTAGGGTAAGCAGAAGACTTATTCCTAGGAACTACAGGAAAGCTTGAACTGCGACTAAAATAACTCAAGAGATTTTTCCCGTAAAACAAACAAACGTAACTGCTTTAACTTTACAGTATATGCACCCATTTACACGTGCTGTGGGTGAACCCTCCCTTTCTGAACCTCACTGAACCAGGCCATAAACTTATACCTAACTTTAAGATTGTGACTACTCTCAGGGACATACATTGGATTTTTGACAAATTTACAGTTTTATATACATATGCTTTAGAAGTTTTACTTAAGTCACTTTCAGTTTTCCAGTGCTCCAACATTTCCAATTTCCTAATGGTGCATTTTTTTAATATATTTTTAAAGCAATTTAGAAACTGGTAAAGATTCAAGGAGCCACAATATTTTGCCTTATAACCAGTACCAATTGTGCATATTCAAATTAGAAATACAGCGTGGCAAGGATTTCATTTTGCATAAGATGAAAGAAAAAGCAATTTGCAAAACAAGCTCTATTTCACTGTGATGTCTTTATAGCACATGGCATGGCTACTTTACCCCTTTTATGCAGTATATAACACTGCATACTAATAACACAGTCAATTGAAAGCATACAGTAGGACCTCTTTTTTCCACAATACACAATACATGCAGATACTTCTAACAGGTGTACAAGGTATTTTCAGTGGTTTTAATTTTCTACCTCTCAGCCAGATTCCAACACACTTAGGAAGCCTAAACTCTCCTCCCTCCTCTGCTTCGGTGTTAAACTGAGTGGCAATGCTGAGCACTGCTAACGTGTTTTTTCATTTGAGTAGTAACCTTATATTCACTTGTCAGGTCTAGAATTAAAAACATCAATATAAAACTATTTATTAATTAAAGTTGTCAGTCGTCACTACAAATCAGCTGTCTCACCCACAGTTACACCAGCTCCCTCCCCTCCACAGCGCTTGCCGTCTGGTCACACTACTTATCACTGCTACTGGTGATTATTTTTTGTAATTTTTCACAACAGGCCACTTGGGTAAAGCAGCTGATTACATCTTCACCTTCTGCACCTTGGTTGCAATCCCCGGACCTTCCTCCGGATCCTTAATTACCGTTCCCTTCACGGCTCCGGAAGCCCACGGTTATTATTTTGGTTTGAGCAGCACCCACACTACGCTTCCAAGACACATTCCTGTTCAAAAAATTTATAATCTATATAATGGATTTTCACACTTGAACTCCAAACATATATTAAAAATTTACGATGTCCTGCACTTCTGACCCCCAACATTCAGCCCAGAAGTGGTTTTGCAACTGTAAGTGACATTACAAGGTAATACATGCAAGTTTGGGGAGGGAGATGAGAAGAGCAGAAATGAAGTCATTTTTTTTCTCTCCGCAGACAATTCCACCACTGTCACTATTAAAACTAACCATAAATAAAAAATATGGATCCCGGAGAAATGTCTGTAGGTACGAGGTGTCCTGAAGTTTGGCAGCCATACGCTGGGGTGCGTTTTCACCCCTGCACGGCACTGGGCACGCAGCACCCCGCGTCGGCCACCCGAGCGAGGGTTTGCTCCGCGTCACCCACCTGGGCTCTGCCCGCACCCGCAGAAAACCACAGGCACCTCCGGCAGACAAGGCGAGCCAGGACAGACATCCAAGATGAGAAGGACAAAGCACCTCTTGGACGTGCCTGTTGCTCTCCCACAACTACAAAGGAAGCCTTGGTAATTAGCTTAGAATAAACACCTGCCTTTTTGGCAGCTAAAAATAGTTGAGACAAACCCCAGCCTTTATCTGTGTCCGTCTTCCCGTCTTTAGAAAATTAATCACGCTCACTTCGCATGCGGCAACGAGTTAAATCACTGAGAGGTAAGGCGCTCGGATAACAGTTTCCTACCAGGGAGTTCAGCACTTGTTTCAAGAACAACCCTTTGGTAAGAAAACAATGCAAAATTAGAGATTCCAAGTGAAACGGGGGTATTTACAGAGTGGTCAAAATAACTCACATCACAACTGAGAGTGTAAACTCCCAGGGGAAGGGACCATCTTTTTCTTCTGCATTTGTGTGTTTCTTGCCTAGATGGGGGCTGTAGACTCCAAGATGGAGCCACATTACACATAATAAATAATACATTCAATGCTATCCTTTCTACTACAATTCTTCTTCTTGCTCCAGAATTTCTCTAGACAGACCAGCTTTGCCCCACAAGAAGATGGGAAAGTGTAGTAAAGACAGACATCTCTAAAAGCATGTATATCCACAGCTCTCTCCTGGGTTAATCTTAAACCTAAACCCTGTCTCCAACTTCAGGAAAGAATAGCCAAGTCAAAAAATAAATAAGTCAATCAACAAAACTTTTCTAATGGGAAAGGAAGTCGACTTGACAATCAACAGAAGTTGGGGAATCCCGGTCTTTGTGAAATTGTACGATGAGGTGAGATGAGCGTTGGACAAGAACGTCCTGCAGTGAATGCTGTCCTAGGCAAGGGCTGTACTAGCCGATTCCTGAAATCCCTCCAATCCTACTTCCTTCGACACCTGTGACTCCTCTGGGGAAAAAGCGTAGGGGAAGCACTTTCTGCCTCACCCACCCAAATAGCTTCATCAGACACAAGGCTCTTCATCATACAAAAGGCAGTAGGAGAATTCAGACAGACAGAGAAAGCAGAGTCTGGGAAGAGATGCACAACAGAGTCTTCTCTGACCCCAATTACATTTGGGCTTAAATGAATTTTTAAAAAATTTAAAAAAAAACCAAAACAAACACACACAAGAGAGAGAGAGAAAAAAAATAACCGAAGCCTAGCCTCTCTCCAAAAACTGCTTCTAAATCTAAACTGCCCTTGCAGATGACTGGATCACATCCAAGCAGCCTCCAACACGCACAGTCTAACAGTGTTTGTCCTTTCATTAAAGGTCACTGTCTTCCAGGCTACTGAGTTTCTTTGCACATTTCTACATCACACTTAAGCTCTGTTGCATTATACACATTTTTCCTTCACAGGGGTTAAATGAGGCAACTCAGTTTTATCTTAGAATAATGCAGTGGTTAGGGAAAACCACATCTATCAGTCAGCACGGTTAAGCAGGAAGAAATCTGGAGTTAGTGAATTATTTAAGACAAGAATAAGGGCAGACAAGGAATGAGCAGAGAAATGGAAATACTTCTGCTTTCAGAGAGTGCAGGCTTCTTAACCCAGTAGCTTTGCCATTTTTTTTCTACATTTCTGTGATATACACAGAATTTAAAAGATAATTAAAAGGTAACATCATATACCTTACATTGGCCAAATTGATCCCTAACGCATGGAGCAGCATTTTAGAGAAAAGCACTCATAGCAGCAGTTCCTCATAAACCACGAAGAGCTGAATGGGCCAGCTTTTTCCCTTTTCTCAATGTAAAATCATCAGAGCGCGATCTGACATCAGTGAAGATTCAATGGATTTAAATGGGGACCCCTCAAAGGTGGGATGTATGTGCATTCACAGATTTCCATATGAGACAGAAGTATGGGAGGGAGGAATCACGTCTCTAAGCCTTTTCTGGAAGGAAACACAACAGCCACTCTGTAAAAGTAATGTTATGCAGCAGCACTCTTAAATATTTATCTCTGATGATCTTGGAGCTCAACCAGCTGAAGCTACCAA
This sequence comes from Phoenicopterus ruber ruber, assembly GCA_009819775.1. Taxonomy (NCBI): domain Eukaryota; kingdom Metazoa; phylum Chordata; class Aves; order Phoenicopteriformes; family Phoenicopteridae; genus Phoenicopterus; species Phoenicopterus ruber. The sequence continues at coordinate 11,750,840 of CM020219.1, forward strand.
GCAATATTAGGTAGTGTTTATATACAACAGCGCATAAGGCATTATGTTAAATTTAAAGCTGTCTAGCACCAACATACCTGGTCTTGCAAGATCTGCTACAACGTCTTTAAGTGAAAACCACAACTTCTATTTGTACACATTTCATCATTACACTCCCCTGTTGACTACCATGCAAGAACAGTTTAGGAATAAATCTTAGTCAAAACCAGTCACTATATCCTTCCTCTTAGCACAGTTCCATAGACAGTCACAAATCTGTAATGAACTTGTTTTTAAAGGTAACATGCACCTCTATAAAGATTTTTTGTTTCCCGCGAGAGTTCTTAAAATATACACAGAATACAGGAAATGTTTAAAATCAACATCAATGCTTCAAATCCAAGTGCAATGACATTTACAGGCATGTGGCCCTGAAGCAACCTTCTGAACACCTTCCTTTACAGCAAACTGTTCTGCAGCACATCGAACCTGAAGATTAATGCTCTCCATCACAGTCTATCAACAGCATCTGCTGAACTGAACACAGCCTTAGAAGTTCAGTGCTAGACTTGAGGGTCAAGTTCATCTTTGATAAAATCCCATGAAGCTCCCAGAGTTTCGTATGTGACAGACTTGGCCTTTTATGTTTTTCAAAAGGGGTTGCCAGGTATGTGACAGCCAAATAACATCACCTGCACACGCGAAGCTAAAATAGGTGCAAAAACATCTGAGGAAAGGATCTCACCATCTGAGATAAGAAAGCAAATTCCTTGCGACATCTGACAGAACATCGTTCAAAGCTCTTTTTCAGCTCTCCAGTTCTTGAAACATGGTTTGGAATACCATTAGCTGATCGCCTCTAAGATAGATATGTATACATCTCAAGTTTTATCTTTACCTCTCTGTATATCCACACACATATAAATAAAACTCGAGCATCTGAATTATCGCTACTTACTAGACAAGCCTGAGGCAGAAAGCTGTTCACCCTGGAGATACTCCACATGCCCTCGAGGTACTGCTGGGCTTGGATGGTGACCGAGCTCAGAGCGCCGCTGAGGCCGCTGGGGGCCACCGTCACCTGAACACTGGAGTTCGGAAAACTGCCCGTGCCTTGAGACCATCCAAGTCCCTTCTTCCTCTCCGCCCCAGAGAAGAGATTCGGTGACTTCCCAGGCTGCCTGCCCACCTGCCCAGCAATGAGCGGCAGGTCTCTCTGGGAGGAGACCGTGACCATCCTGGGTACCATGCTGGTCACTGCCCCGGCGCCGGGCGGGAGGTCGGGCATTTCTGGGTGGCTGGTTTGACTGAGGGTGTGCATCATCTGAACGGCTTCTTGCTTCAGCTGATTCAAGTGAGTGGCACAAGTTTCGCATCTGCTCTCTCCTTCATTCCTGTTTTTCTGTAAATAGTCAGGCACTTGAAGCTTGTCAAAAATTAAAGCTGATAATCGTGGGTCCTAAAGAAGTGGGGAAAGGCAGAAAAACCATACTGAGTTAATGCAGAAAGATAAAAAGAAAGAGAAAGACAAAAGTTCTCTGTGAGTTGCTCTCCACCCGTGGAAGTACTTTAAGTCTATTCTGCCAACTCTCAGCCTTTTTTCCCCCCAATACCCTAAAAGACTCACAGGTCACAGCAGATTAAAAAAATGTAAGTGAATTCATTTGTATTAGAGCCAGCATGAAAATTAAACAGTGGAGCTGTGGTGTACTTGATAACTACTCATTCTTCTAATTAACTCTCCTTCGGAGACATCTAACGTGCCTGTGTTTCCCATGCTCAGGAGCAATGTTAGTTGAGACGCTGCACCTACAAATATCACAATGTGTTTCAAAGGCATACCACCACCTTAAACCCAGGAAAATTAGACTTTAAAGTATTTCAAAAAATTAGTGCGTGACCTGGTAAATGTTCTGTTGTCCTCACCCTCAGAAATGATTAATCAAGTGGCATAAAAAACAGTTTACATGGTGCTGCCCACAGCTGGCTCCTCTGCTAGCGAGGACCGTTATTTCTGATCTTTGCAACCCAGATGGTCGCAATATTCCCTTACGCTACAGTTGCTTTGATGAGAAATAGATTTGAGCCTACAGCCATGTGTGAAGGTGTGACAACGTGCACACTAAGAAGCTGATTTAAAAGCAACACCTATTTTGTTTCCGCAGAGCAATTCCCCCCCCCTCCCCCTTTGCTAGTTCATTTTAAGGCTGCCCAGACATTTTAAAACCCAGCTCTGTGTTTCCAGTTCAGAGATAGAGTTACCTACCTCCTGAACCACACCAACGCCTTCCCATCCCAAGCCTGCTACTGTAAAGATTAGTCAAGAGATTAAATCCAGCCCTGTTGTAAATCTGCTATCAAGACTAATGCTGTGCAGTACAACTGACCCAACTTCACACACTCTCGTTGAGCTCTCTAAACAATTAAGGTTCTAATGAAATCACAGCGCAGCCAAAGGTTTATTTGTATAATTATTTTAAGCGAAAATATTTAATTTGCTTGTTAATAATGAGGGCAGACCAAGCTAGTAAGTCAGCCATCCAACATATGCTGGGGGTATCCCCAGATCAGTACTCATTTTTAAAAATGTATTACTTTATGCCAAGCTGCAATTGCTCTCTAGGAAATGAATGTCCTATTAGAAAACTAAGTAATTCTGGTTTTAATTACAACACACATCAATAAAACTCTTTTAAGAAGTCTTGGCACTGGTACTTTGGCTTAGCTCATTATTCTCTTTCAACTGCACTACTTCCCTTTGCTCTGAATTCATAAAGTCCTAAAACACTGCCTAACTTCTCCTGCAGCAGCACGGAATTCATCTCATTTTCAGCTGCTGGACTACTCCTGCAATAGGTTTTAATCTATCTCACAAGAGACAGTACGGTGTTGATAGGAACCATTGTGAGTGTATCTAGCATCACATCATTCCGCAGCCAAAAGCCATTAACAAAAGTTGTTTTTTCCGCAATAATCTAAATTATTGTTTATTTACTGACTTTAAAAAAATAAATAAATAAAGCCACTTCTCAGGCTAAGGAAAGCTACTTCTGCTGCTGACGGAACAATAAATTGCATTCACATTACTGAGCCAGTTTACAAAATCAAGTGAAAGATACTGTTTCTTTTTTGTCTCTTTTCTCTTTATTGAGGTTTAGATCCTGGTAAAAATGCCTTTGAAGTCGCACCATTTGCTTACTCTCCCGAGCAAGGAAATTCTTTGCCTCCAAACCTCCCAGAAGACCATAGTACTAAATTAACAGATATTAGTCAGGAAAAAAAAGGTAATTAATATTTTAGAAACTTTTTCTAACCCGGCAGCCCTTCAGCAGAAAGTGCTATTGCTTAGACTTAAAAAACACAAAGACTCGGTGCTGCAAGCACTATGAAGCCCCAGGCGAAACAAAGGCCACGCAGCCTATCTCCCAAGAAAAACAAACAGTACCGCACTCCGCAGAAACCCTTCCAAGGCAGAGCCCTCTGAGCAAATTCTTGCCGAGGCTGACACACAGCATCTATTCAAACAGCCCCCGAAAACAGCACCTTCCAGCGCCGGGTGCCCCATCCGCGGCCAGGCACATCCCTGGGCTCGCTCCTTTGATCCAAGCTGGGCACGCAAGGAAGCACCCGCAGGTCCCGCCCGCGCGAGCCTCATCTGGCAACGTTTAAAATTGCTATCGAATGTCAAAAGTTTCAAATAAGCAATTAAAGGGAATTGCTAGGTGAAACAGGCTTCTCATTTAAAAGAAACGACTTCTTTTGATGTAAAGAAAATTAATGACCCCAATTCTAGCTCCATAAACACGGTTTACAGTGTAAGGCAGATCAGAGTCAGGCCTGTGATGCAGTTACAAGGAAACTGAGTGGATGCCATAGTGAAGGGGGGAACAACAAACAAAATTAAAAAAAAAAAATATTTAGAAAATTACACAGAGCAAACCATATAAGCACATGGCATGCCAAATTTAAACCTTCTAATTTATTTATAGTAAAAAAAAAAAAAAAAAAAAAAAGGCCATCTCATTTCCAGTGCTTGTGTTTTGCCAGGCATTTACAAGGAGCCTTCTAACCCACTCATCCAGCCTCCGTGATCCCCAGTTTGCACCCGTGGCCATCCCCCCCCAGCACCTCATCGAGGGCCCAGCTGTACCGTTAGATTACTTCTATTTTTCCACTCTGTGCGACAAAAACACCTGGCTAATGGTTGGGTGTGAAGGGCAGAGGAAACACAAGTTACTGTTAAAAACATTAACCGTAACTTAAAAGTTAAGCCAGCCCCATTAAAGAGGTTTTATTACCCAGTGACAATGCCCGGTCCCGGGGAGCCCCTGCTTCGGCAGCTCGCGCCCTAACAAGGCTGGGGTGGAAGTTACACTCTCACGTTTTACAGAGGGAAGAAATAAAACTTGAGTGACCAAATGTGTTGGACGCCCACAGGGCGGGGGGGAGCACTTAAAGCCATCCTCGCCAGGGCTCCGCCAGCAGAGAGGCAAGCCAGACAAAGAGGGTGTGCAAGTCGCTGGGGGGATTGGCACAAAAATTAAACATACAACATACAAGCCTCTCTTCCAGGCGGTGCTCCGAAACCACTTTAGTCTGCTGCGCTACAAAGAAGATGACTCCTTTATTCCTGCACAGCATAAATAAACTATGCTGTCTTTGTCACACCTACTTTCCAAACGCTGTTCTTACCTTCTGAGCAAGCAGGATAAGCAAAATACTGTGACGCTGTAACATTCACGGCTTCCCCTCCCACTACAGAAACCAAAACCCTCATTTCAGTCTCAGCTTGTTAACTTTTGCATACAAATTTGAGATACTTAAACACTGCAGACTGTTAGAAGGGTAAAACAAATGGTCCCACTAGGGACAACTGCACTGGGGAGCCCAGCAGCCCCCAGCGAGGTCAAGGCGTGAGATAATTACATGTACTTAATATGAGGAAGAATTTTCTGAAATGGCTGAGTTTACCACTGTGTTTCAGCGAGCGGTTCTTACAGACACAAGCAAGCTTGCAAACTGCCGCTGGGAGATTAAATACACGTGTGCAAATTGCCCACACGAGGAAGAGCGCGTGGACGTGGTCTGCAAGTCCTTCCAAGCTCAACCGGGCAGGATGGTAAACTTCAAAACGCAGGACTGTGTGCCTGCTAGAACACATGGCAAAACAGCCGTTCAGTTCAACACCAGCTGCATTTAGCCTGGAGTTTGCCTTCAGGCTTTATTTCTGAAACCAGGAGTAGGGAAAATGAGCTCAGATTTGAAAACACATCCAGCAACATGTAACAGAAAGAAAGAAAGAGTCATTTCTAGGATTCTATGGTCGTAATTTACACTCCCCTCTCTGATGCATACCTCAACTGCTGCATTGCCTCCCCGTGAAATCCAGCGAGGACCAAGCAGGGTTTCGGCTATGCAGGTAACACCGATGTGCTGCGTGAGGGGCACACGAACAAAACCCACGTCTCACAACTGTAAAATACTATGGCCTGAGACCGTTGCCCTTGAAACTACAGACATGCTCAAAGCAAGTGGGATGCGGCCAAAGGCCAACAGCTCGGAAGAGCCCCGCTACAGCTTAGGCACCAAAAACAAAGCTGGTTTTTCAAAAGCATGCAACACCAAATGACCTTGCTGGAGCTGAACTCTTTTGAAAACCCGAAGCGGTTTGTCAGTGATACTGCACTTAAAAAATTAGATTCTTTTGAAATTTTAGCTCAATCTGTAATTTCCCAAGTATGTAAAGTTTGCAGTTAGATCATTTGTTTAGTTAACAAGGAATAATAGAGAGCTTTTCCATTGCAAAAGAGAAACAAAGATACAAGCTTTAAATCTTACCTGCAGCTACTGACTCCTAACTCCCAGAGTAAGCAAGAGGAGAGGACGCAGAAAAGCATCTGGATTCTCACTTAAGAAGTCCCTGAAGTAATACCCACCCATCTGTAACCTAATCCTTTCAGCGAGGAACTATCCACAGAGTGTGAACAAACGATGACGAACAAATGATGAAAAGTCAAATTGCCAACAACCGTCCTCAGTAATTACCTGCAATTCTGCCTGGCACTGGTTTCTGCAACGCAAGTGTATCTGGAGCAGTATTCGGAATTAAATTATATTCTTGATATAAAGATAATTAAAAAGAAAGAAGAAGAATCACTGAATGTCACGCTGAAATATATACTTAAATACAGACCTAGGTAAACAACATTTTTAAAGGATGCTTTGGGAGAAAGGAATGTACTTTCCCAGTGCAAAAGAATCAATGTTAATGATTTTTTGTCTTAATTGTCTTTCCAGATTTCTGCCGTGCTGCTTACAAATTAGTTTTTATCTTACATGACATTGTGCAATATCCATTAATATCTTCTATATTGACAAATACTTTGAAGGCTGATGCTCGCTTTCAACTATATAGCGGTCATTGTCAGAAAAAGCGAAGAACAAGAACACGCTATACTCAGCAAAACCAGAGACTGCTCAGTGTAATCAAGGAAAAAAAAAAACGGTGCTAATGGTTAATTTTTATTTTTTTAAAAGAAAAGTTTCCAAGTAGCTGACTATCTCAAGGGACTGAAAATATGAGCTGTAAGTCTTCAAGTAACTCACGTCGTGAATTCATTCAGTTACTGACCTAATCTTATCAGAATATAAACAATCAAGGAAAAACAAACACACAAAGCTTTCACAAAAACAGAATTCACCAGAAGTCCCATCTCCTGAGGGTTAAGGGTATCTGGAACTTGCAGTGTAACTTTGCTGCCCTTGAAAACAGCCCCCTGAATAAGCAGGAGAGCAATCCACATTTCCAAAGTGAGCAAAATGCACATGCATTAGAAAACAAACAGATGCATTTTTAAGGCCAAATTCCATCCGGCCTCTCTACCTGAATGTCTCACTACCTTTAGGCGGAAGATTAATTTAAGCCAATGGACTGTCGCCCTCCTCCCATGCTGTCCGCTAGCAGGATTTCTCCCAATCCCCCATCCCCTTACTCTGTTTCTAACCACAGCCTCAGGTACTGCACACAGACATATCCCGCTGACTCGACTCTGCTGAGACTCAACCCAATTTCTTTTCATCTTTGGCATCCCAAAGAGTTTGAAAAAAATTCTCCGAGCACATTTTCTTGCTTATTTTCTACGTATACTGCATCTCTTTTAAACAGCGCCCATCTTTCTAACAAAAGTCAAGCAATACGATAAATCTGCTAAAAAACGCATGACCCCACACTAAAAATGACTGTGGCGTGTTTAGTTATTCTGCAGCCTCCACTGAACTCTCTTTATTTCCATTTCCTGCCCACTTTAATGTACTTCAGTGGCCCGCAGTAAAGTTAAAGCAATAGGTGTCTGTCATAAAGATGAATAGTGCTATTGGAATGCATAATACAGTGGAAAGAGGAAATGAGAGCAATCTGGTTTATTTACATCTCAGGCTCCCATCAGCACCTCAACCCACCTCCCGATGGTTTCAGCCGCCTTTCCTGTTATCTTGCTCTATAGTCCCCTGCAATGATTTGGCTTTTAACCTCGCAGAACCAGAGGGTACGAGCTGATCTCCCAGATCTGCGTTCATGAGCCGGCAGAGTATTGGAGCCAACAGCCACGCAGCGTGTTCAGTGCAAAGAAAACAAAATAAAGGTAGTGGTTGCGATTTAAAATAATTAAAGACACAAACAAAACAAAAGACCCCAAAGAGATCTGCTATCACAGTTAAATTTAGATCAACACACAGGAACCTGACTACTTCTGAAAAACAGTAATTACCGTATCACAAAATATGACTTTTAATCTCCTTTCTTTACGATCTAATTAAACAGATATTTTACTTGCCTTTGGAAAATGTTTTTCTTAATTTCATTCAATTTTAACATTTGGAGTATTCTATAAACTACACATCCAAACTACTATGTAATTTTGTGCTTATTTTTAATAGTGTATGACTTCATTTAAAAATGATGACTTTTAATTTGCATGTTTATTGTTGGTTTTAAGTAATCCTTTAATTTTCCCTCCTGGGTCTGTGGCTTACTGTAACTTCACAATGCAAATTCAGTACAGATTTTATTCATATGAAAACATCGTCTTCCAAAACTCATTGTGTCTTTTTTTATTTCTTTTTTTTTTTTTTTTTAAACCTTCATCGAAGTATTATCATTTTGAACAGCAGCAAGTGTTTGGGGAAATAGCTGCATACTCATCACCACACAATACTTTGGTGTCTGAAAAGCCTTTGTTTGACTATTTCAGAAACAGCCACTTAGACAAAGTTGCCTTTCGGAAATTCAGACAAAAACTTTTGATAGAAATTAGACACTTTTATTTAAAAGATAAATAGCTTTCCATCCTGAATTATTTCTTCCTTGAAACCAGAGAGTAAATTTTGGTTAGCCTATGAGCACGGTAAATCAGATTATAGAAACTCTGCCTATTAGACTGCATAAAAAGTCACAACTTCTCTTTCCTCTTAGAAGCAAACTGAGTGCTTACGAAAAGCGTTAGAATGACTCCTCTGGAAACGGATGCTCTCCGATACCTTCATCACATTGAATGCTACCTACTCCACAAACAGTTTGAGTTCAATCAGGCTGCTCAGATAATAACGTAGCTCTGAATTTCAGCCCAGGGATGAAAATCAGAGCGCAGCACCACTACACAGAAAACACGCTGCCTTGTCAAAATGCCTCAGAAACATCAACTCTTAATATCATTTTATTGGAAACAAAAGGCCGTTTCCACTATTACAATTATTTAGGCAACAGCTCGTGTTTTCAGAATGACAAATGGCAATGGTAAGCCTTGTGAGACGGACTCCTTCACTGATGAAGTTTGGCTGGAGACCAGCAACCCAGCCCAGACAGCCCAACGGGCTAGGAGAGGAGCCATGCCCCAGATGAGATCGTCAGCATGTTTAAGTGATTGTAACTGCATTTGTCCCAGTAGAACCATGCCCATTTGTATCAGACGGACCTTTAATGAGGGAGTTCAAGAACGTCTGGACACCAGCCGCAGCGAAAGGAACTCTGGCTCAGAAAAACTGGATAGGAAAAAAGTGCTTGGCGCACTCAGGACATCTGTATACAAACCCTACAACTGTTTCAGTCCAACCATCTGAATCCAATTAAAAGAATGCTCAGCGGCAGAAGTTAGGGAGTGGACACATTTTCCAAATGAACATCATTAGCATAATGTAGATTTAAAATCAACTACGAAAGCCAGTGCTTGGCATTGGATCACACCCTCTTAGTGTCTCTTTCACTTGCTCATTTTATCAATTATTTGTTTGGTAAATGAATACTTGAGGACCGTACAGAAACGATTTAGCTTTCACAACCAAAGGGCTGCCCGTTGTGCACTCCTCTTGCAAGCTACAAATTGCTGCATATAGTGCACAGTTAGCACACGAAGCAGTCTGTCTCCAGAAACAAAGTGGATTACACTTACTCTTCATCTTAATTAAAGTGCCACTGCCTCAGTTTAACTGCTTCACCAAAAAACGACTTGCTGGCTGAAAAATTTTGGGTTTACATCTGAATTTAAGCAGTACTGTAGAGGGTTAGAGTTTTTCCTTTTTCTCCTTGCTTGGACTTAATCAAGAAAAAAAGAAGAAAAAAAACCCCTCTAAGCAGGGGTGAATAGAAAAGGAATGATGACGTGTATTTCTAACTCAACCACAAGCAGGCCACACACTGCCTGAAGAGTCCTAGTTCCTTTGCTTACTAGGTGGCACGTGTGTGAGACACCACCTCCCTCTCCAATCTCTTCATCCCACAGCAGCTCTTTAAAATGGATTCTTGGGTGGCTTTTTTTAATACTACTCTTCTCCTTTTAATACCATTTCAACAGAGGAACTTCAGCAAGTAAATTCACAAATTTGCTGTCAGCTACCTGTTGGAAAGTGAGGTCCTAGTATCTCCAGTATCTCTGAACTTGGATGGAAGTAAGGTCCATGGTTGTCCCTTGGTTTCAGTCAAGATGCTGGTGCACTGAAGTAATTGACCTCATTCTGCTGGCCCCATCTTGCATTAGAATGAAAAGATAAATATGCAGGTCCTAAGGGACATCTGCAGGTGGGGAACATTGCCCAAAGAATCAGATGATCCTCCTATGGAATCTCATGAGGGTGAAGTATGATCTCAGCCATATAAACAGCAGATGGAGACAGACCATTTGAGGAGTGTCTATAGGACAAAAAGCAGGTTAGAAAACAAGAATGTTGTTTTCTTGTTCAAAGGAAGTTCAAAGGAGTGTAGTTTATTCAGTTGAGAAGACAGAAAACTGAGCAGAGTCCTCCAGTACACAACAAGTTGTTACAAGAAGACTGGTGACCAATTACTTTCCATATCCACCTGGGAAAGGAAAATAAGAAATCATGCTACTTTTCAGCAAAGATGTCTTAAGAAAAACTCTCAAAGGTGAGTGAATGCTGACAAGTGCTACAGAATGATGTTGAGAAATCTCGGTCCTTCCTGACAGTTTTCTGAAGAGCACGTGAGAAACATCCATGGGAGGTGATCAAGAGATAGGTGATCCCATTTCAGTGGAGGAAGCTGGACTACTTTGTAAAGATCTGAAGATCCTTTTGCAGCCCTACGTTCTCATGATCCTAGTTTTGGAAAGATGAGTAACGCATTTGTAGACAGACTTACTGCTTGGGTTCAAGTGCCACAGACAGACAAGGAATATAGACTTCAAAATACTATTCTCCTTAGATGACTATTCAGTAACCTACACTATCTTGATCACAGCAAGCTTTCCAACTTGCATCATTCCTGTATTAATTCCATGCCTCTTGTCCTAATTGTGAACCTCTGTATCACCTTGAATAATTCTTCTTTTGCCAAGTACTCACAGCCCATCACCATGTTACCCAAATCATTCTTTATCATTAACTATACTACATATATATTCCACTTTAAATCTACTCTTACAAATAAAAAGTACAGAATTGTTACATTTCATTCCCTACAGGTTCACAGGTTCAGAGGGTAATTTTAGGAATCCAAATGAGATGCCTAAATTAGATGGTGTAAGTCCAACCACTCCTATCTGTCCATAGCATTCTGCAAATAAACATAATAATCAAGATGGATCAACACCTCAGATATGGGGGGGAGGAGAGGAACACCCACCAGAGAGTACTAGTTGCATTACAGTAACTAGACTATCTCCTTGCAAAGGTTCAAAAAAACCTCATTGCAAAGCCCACTAAAAGGAGCGGTGAAGGAATGCAAACTAGCCATTCCAGATTACAAATGGAAGACATCTCAGGGTTCCTGATGGTACACCAGAAATGTTTGTAACAGGACGGCATGAGAAAGATGAATCCATAGCTATCTGCAGGTTTATCTGTCCAGTTTTTTCTAGAGGCTCTGCCATCAACACATTTCACAGCATCTTCAAAAACATTTTCTCGGTAAACCTGTTGCTCCTCTGACCCTGAGACATTTCTATCAGGTTTCAGGAGTAACAATCACAAAAAAAAGGTATGATTTCCCCCAGATGCTCACACAAATGACAGCTGGACAGAGGTATCAAAAACCTAAATATATACACTGAACAAAGAACAATAAGGACTAGTTACTTAAAGAGCTCCTGAAAACTTAAAATAGTGTTCTATGGCTATAATTTACTTACAGACTTCTCCTATTTCAGCAGTTTCTTTAGATGAGAGGTTCAGCACCTAGCACCACAACATCATGGACCATGAACTAGTAGCAGTGTCATAGTAAGACACTATGTAGAAACATGGCAAGAACAAGATTATTATTAGTAGTAAGATACTCCTGTTGCTGTTTTTGTTGATCCTGTTGGTCTGCAACAGCCATTACTTGAACAGTATTAGATAATCCTTATCTACAAAACAACTTATTTCTCATAGTCCTATGTCAGATCAATCAATTGCTTTGCATGAGAGTACTTTGGCTTCCCATAAGAATACCACTTTTTGCAAGTTGGCTGCTATCCTTTGATCATACAGTCTTGTAACAAGCTATTCAATGGCTATACTGCATTGTGAACAATAAAGCATGTATCCAGCCTCGAACCCTTAAAATACCTGACTGGGCACCAAAAGACATTGTACATTTTCTACGCGACCTAAATAACAAATAAGAATTGCCTTTGTCAGCCCAGCAAATCACACTCGTGTGAGCGGGACAACAACAGTCCTGTGATTAATACCGACCTGTAATCCTTATGGCGAGAAGCCCTGCAGAGGTCCTGTGAAACCTGCAAGCTGTGCAACCTCTCCCCATCCAAAGGGCTGGTGTAATCAAAGAGGAACAACTCCCTTTGCTCAAAGTCTGTCTTCTACAAACATAAATCAATGTGGCTATGCCCACAGGCAGACAAAAACCCACTCCACCCGTGCTCAGAGCATCTTGAAAGCCATGTTAATAGGGTTTATAAACTCTGCTATGACACAGGATATAAACATATTAAACACATAGGCAAAGTGAGCTTGTATCTGCCTATAACACACGTACATGTAGACATGCCCACAGATGGCTGGCAAAAATACCTCTGTAAACTCTTTCAGGCCCCTCACACACAAAAGAAAGCCTTATCTCCCGAGACACAGAAGCAATCAAATACCTGGCAACAACTTTCAAAACCCTTCAAGCCAGATCCTATTAAAAACGGCAACTAAGAGATGAAAGGCTCTAGCTTGTCCTACCAGTCACTCTTACAGGGCACTTAAACATTTACAGTATCTAACGTTGCTCCTATAGAAATTCCACAAATGTAGACAATGCCTAACATCATAGGATACATTTATGTTTCCATTCAATTGAAGGTACTACATAAAAGGATGGGTTTATTTTAATTTGTGTTCTGGGACCTTGGAAAAGAAGCTGCCTCATCACCTGCTGGAAAAGGCTAAGTACAGAGGAGGAAAGAAAATTACAGCCCCAGAGAAATTACAGCCCCAGAGTGAGACCTGGGCCCTAAAGAAATCCATGGCAGCATTCATAATAAATGTAAAGACGGTATTTCCCCATCTAAGTTGAAGCATTCCCGTTCCTAACTTCAAATCAGCAATGAACTCTTTCACCAGCCTGCCTCTCCATTTCATAAAAATGCCCATGAAATGCATGTTTGTAGTTGTTGGGTGATAAGTTAAGTTACATCTTAGTGTGCAAATTTCCCCCTTCATTTTAAAACGAAGTTTTGTAGCAGTAGATAACGTGTCAAATTTGTAGTAAATGGCTAAAAAAATATACATGCCACCTAAGTTGCCTTATTATTATTATTACAGATGTAAATACACATTTAAATCCAGAAAACTGCGCGTAATCATGCCTTGCTAACATCCTTATAAAATCTGACAGCTCGTCAAACAGCTCCCGTTGTGGACAGTGCCGAAGCAGTTCTACAGATCATTAGAGTTAAAGGCCAGTGAAGATAACAATCTTGTCCGGCCTCCTGCACATCACAGCTCTGCTAATTTCAACCAGAAGAAGTAGTGACCCCAATAGGCTTATTTAATGAAAATAGATGCTTTAGTATTTTAAGAAACACTCACTTTTATTTGAGCCCATGTGTCTTCCAAAGCCACACTACTTCTGAAAGAATCATGTTTTTAAAGTACGAGGTATATGAATAAAAAACATACACTCAAACAGACAGGGACAGCACTTGAGGTGATGGAAATCCAGAGCTGACACACGCTATTCTTTGCTCCTGTGCCAGTTTATATCACCTGGGCCAGAAACTCCACTCCCAGTGGTCAACTTTAGAAATCCAAGTGGTTGATTCCAGGACTCTCAGCACCATCCCGGACACTGGCTGTGTACTGGTAATATTTGATTTACGCTCGCAGCTCTAGTCTCAGAGAAACCCATTATGCAGGATATGCTCAAAGATGTATGTTTTACTTCACAAGACTGATGCTGCGATTCACAGGGAAAACCTGCACAGAAGGCACAGACTGGGATGTTATTGCTCCAGCTCCAATCAGCAAATAGTCACTGAAATAAATTAACATCAGCATCTCATGGAAGTCCCTGCATGAGGAAGTTAGGCAAGATTTATTCAAGACCACAATCTCAGGAGCAATTCATCAGAATCAAAGGTAAGCCAAAAAAAAATGAAAATGGGACCAGCTAGAATAACAAAGCAGCACGGCCAAGGCAGCAGCCACATGACAGCCAGAGGCATTTCCAGAGCAATCAGAACAACTGTCCGCAGATCTTGCCAATGAGCCAGATGCTGCTGCTGGAAGGAGGCTTGTGTTGATATAAACTCGGAGATGTGAGGTGCTTAACACCAAGAGCAATCAATCTTCACGATTCCCACATGGCTGCCAAGCTTCACTATTATGCCACAAAGAGATGAAAACAAACTTCATAAAACACATGTAGATTCTACATGACATCCAACTCCCCCCGCCCTCCCCTTACTACTCAGAAACAAACCAGCGATTTGGGTGTAGCTATAAATGACCTGATGCTTTTCCTGAGTTAACAACAGAACCAGGAAAGAATATCGTTGGCTAAACAGCTCACTGCACACACACTGCCAGAAAACCAATGAACTTATCATACTGTATAGGAAATTCCTATCTTCCACACCAATTAGTGACCCAACAGTGATTGATTTTATAATCCCAAACTTGACTTACAAAGTGACTTCCTCTGGGGCCAACTTTCCATTACCCAGCATGTGGAAAATTGCATACGGTCAGTGCACTATGAAAACCAAGGAAAAATAAGTGCTATTTAAACCCCAATTCTACCGTGCCTCCACATTCTTGCTTTCCTAAGGGAGATGCACTTTTGACAGTTACTTCCTTTCCCTGCCCCAACATCCTATCTCCACCATACACCAGCTGGGCACTCAATCAAAACAGAAACAACAACAGGAACTAGCAGCTATTCGTTACAATAGGATCAAAACATTTCTAGGCACTAGTGCTTCGCCAAGTCACTGTCCTTGAAGACCCTGCCACAATCCACTTCTTCCCTCCCATTGCAGGCACCGTTACTGAAAGTGGCTCCACTTCAACCTGAAGCACCACGGATTAAAAATCACGGCTTTTTAGTCAGAAGCCACTTGGTGGCAGGCGGTCACATCTCAGAACTGCAGGAGGCAATGAAACTGGGCAGCAGAAAGGTGAGAAAATTAACTGGCCGACAACACAGGCCGATGTTTATCCTTTATTTTAATCAAGCTAACATCAGCTCCAGTCTATAAAACCAGAATTGCACTGTACACTAACTACCAGCGTAATCACAGAAACAGTACCGCAATATGATTACTGGATGCTAATTATATCTTATAAAGAGTTAAAGACAATCAAGTACATGTAATAAAGATTTATATGCAGTTTTCCACTGACCTGGAAACAGCTTCATACATTAATAAGTTAACATTACTGCCAGGAACAAAGCAAACAGTTACATCTACATGACAAAATACATGAAACACAGGAGCCAGATGTTGGGTCCTTTCATCAAGGAAGCAATTATTTAATTCCTGGGAAAAGATATTCTCTCTCATTGTTTCATCAATACATAATATTGCTCATAAAAGACCCAGTCCTGGCTCCATGGCCAGGGTACAAATGTGCAGTACTGCACAGGAGCATGAACCAAGGGTCTCCTTTTCCCGCTGTGCAGTTGCTTCTGGGCAGTGAGCACAGGGCAACTGGAGACAACCTCGGACCGTATCTGCATCTCCCCATTCACACACAACAGCATAGACCCCAAAGTGGCTGCCAAGAGAGACTCTGCTTCCCCTCACACCTCTCCAGGAAGGCCAGTTCTCCATGGGTAAGCATAATAGGAAATGCCAGGGAGCTGCCCACACTCTCCATCACAGCTGCTGACCTCCAGCTCCCATACACAAAGAGTCCCTTGGCCACCAACCTAATGGCTCCCCGCCCCAAGCACCATCAAGAACTGCTGGTCTTTGGCGAGTCATTTTGGCCACACCCTCCACACTCGTCGTCCCTCCTCCCAGATAACAACAGCCATCATCTCTCAACAGGTGGACACCCAATAGTCGCCATCAGCAGCCACCCAAAGATCATAGAATAGTCTGGGCTGGAAGGGACCTTTAAAGATCATCTAGTTCCAACCCCCCTGCCATGGGCAGGGACATCTTCCACTAGATCAGGTTGCTCAAAAGCCCCATCCAACTTGACCTTGAACACTTCCAGGGATGGGGCACGCACAACTTCTCTGGGCAACCTGTTCCACTATCTCACCACGCTTGTCATAAAGAATTTCTTCTTTATCTCCAATCTAAATCTACCCTCTTCTAGTTTAAAACCATTACCCCTCGTCCTATCACTACAGGCCTTGTTAAAAAGTCTCTCTTCATCTTTCTTATAAGCCCCCTTTAAGTACTGAAAGGCCACAATAAGGTCTCCCTGGAGCCTTCTCTTGCCCAGGCCTAACAACCCCAACTCTCTTAGCCTGTCTTCACTGGAGAGGTGCTCCAGCCCTCTGCCATTTTTCATGGCCCTTGCTGGGCCTTACCCCAGAGTGCTTGCTCTGGGTAAGCATTTACACATTGGTCACATCCATAGGCCCAGCTGGGTCTAGGCCCCCCTGTGTCAAACTCACAACTCTAAAGCATTTAATGATTTTACCAAAAATTACAAATTACGCAGTACCCTACACAACAAGCAATTCAGCAGTTTTGCTATGGGCATCATAACTGAAACAGCACATCCTTCTGCAAGGTTACTCTGAGGCTGTCGCTAGATAAAATAGCCAGACGCAACCTGAAAATACCGTATGTAAGGTACGCTCCTGAACAAGACGCAACAGATAGAAGCACTTAATAAACAGATCCATTAACTAGGAAACATCCCTGCAGCAATTAGAATTCTGCAAAGTACTACAATGTACACCTGGTTATTGCTCTGACATCTGCTTAGGTTTTCTATGTGTTTGTAAGTTGGACCAAAGAGAAAGATAACTGAGTTTATGGACATATGACAAAAATGACAACAAGGTACTGTTAACTGTTCATGAAAAATGGCATAAAAACTCAAATAAAGCATGTGTACTGTTTGAAATGCTTAAAAGTTACCGCATTTTATAATGAACCATATACAACCAAATGGTGTTTCTCCTACTGCTGAAGAGTAATTTTATTCTGAACTAAGGATCCCATCATAAAATGAGAGGAAATTCACAGTCTGAACAATCACAGTTGTGCTGAGCACACTTTTAGGCATATGGCAATTTTATAATGGTCATTGGGGATGAAGAGCTAAAATTCTGTTGCAGACTCTGAATTTAAGACATTTCACATAAAATTGCATATCTCAGGAAACAAATAAATTGTTAAGTGTGCAACCTCATAACGTTACAGCCAATATTCAGCATATGTAAATCTCACTATCTCAAAATATGAATGCTATTTTCAGTACAAGGACCCAATTACTTTATAAAGGGTCCAAGTAAGTAAAAAAAAAAAATTGTCTGAAGGTATCATCAAAAGAAAACAAATATAATGAGATCTGCCTTAACTTTATACAGTCTGAATTACCACAACATTATGCAGCTACAGTATGTGATCCAGCATTCCCAAGTAAATGCCCTGATTACTATTGTAAGTCTGTCATTTAAACAGTTCCTTCCTGTTTAAAATGTAGAAAGCCAAATGCATTTTCCCACCACTAAGCATTGTGTAAGACTCCTTTCTCTTCCAGCAAGCTGGCTGAAGATGGATGAGCTTCCAAACTGATATCATTTTTAATTACGCGTTTTTCACTCATTACTAATTTCCTAAACATGTCTCTAATCTTGCAGTGAAATCTCTGAGCGCAGTAGGTGTATCCACATACATCATGCTCTAGAAAATTAATATGAGATAATGATCAGGACTGCCATCACAACATAACCTGCAACAAGCAAGATACACTAGAGGTGATACATACTCATTAGACTCTGATCTCAAGTGTTTCTGGAAAGCAGCTGTTAATGGATAGTTCCCCTCCCTCCTACCTCTTGGAGCCAATAACGCAGTTGTTGGGGTCTAGGAGAAGAAGGTACTTCAAGCAACCTCCCCTTTGCACTTTCCACCAGGCAGTTACAAGCTTGTGATGCCCAATGCATATTCACCCCTTCACCCCCTTACCCTAAATACTCCACCAAGAAACACTGTTTGCGTAAGGGAGCCACGATCATCCGCTCCTCTACAGAAGATAAGCACAGGTATCGCAGCTCCCTCTTGCCCTCAGGGGTCCAACAGCTCCCTCCACCTAGGACAAGGTCTCCTGGTGAGGCTGTCCTCTCCAGAAACACAGAAGGAGAGCAGAAAGCGTTGGAGGTAGCCGCACCCACCAAACAGGTAGGAAGGCACATGCCCACGCACGCCCCATGTGCCAAAAGGGGCCAAACACCCAGCAGCTGTCTGCATCAGATGCTCTTTTGGCGGGCAAGAATCGGGACTATGTATAGACCCGTCAGCTTAGGTCAACCAAGTGCCAGCCAATTACGCACGCGGGATCTCTCTCATTCCTCAGGTATCTCTCACTCCCTGAAAGGCATTGCACAGCTCAACATGTTGCAGCGTTCTTTCACCATTAAACCAACAGAGCAAGACGGCAACTTTTAGGGGAAAAAGAAAAAAATCAAAAAGGCAACTGTCACTGGGCTTTCTCCCCACCTAAACACATCACACCCCAAATTCTTACAAGAGTAATGCTTTCAGAACACCACCTGCCTTCTCATCAGCGGACACTTCCCAAATAAAAGGGGCAAATCCTAGGAACTGTTCAGAGTGGTTGACATTTAAGGAATCACATAAAGCAAACCAAGATAAATCACAAGAACTTTAATAAGTTTATATATTTTAAGCGGTCTTAAAATATGTCACAAGTATGACTCTGCCTACTTACTCAAAGAAAAGGGATCACTGCTGTTTCACAGTCAAAAATATGAAGGTACAGAAAGATCAGCAATATAGTTGAAGTATATGCACCAGAGTAATGCACATAAAAAACGGTGCATATATAAAGAACACCAATAGGAGGGCTCTGGTATATATGCATGCAACTCATTAGTCTGTAATCGCATGCTGAGCAAAATGCATATGCTAAATGGAGTAAGTATATCTAAAAACGTAATGCTAGCTGACTTGCCCTAGGTCCCTAGGGAAGCCTGTAGCACGGACAGTGCGAGTAGGCTGGAGTGGGGATGTTTCACTGTACTCACACATGCTGCTATGGAAGCTGGCTGAGGGAAAAATTACACCATTTCACATTTACTTCTCAAAAAAAGTAGTCAACGGTTTCCCAAAACTGCTACCAAAATTTCATCCTGGTTTTCTACCTGCTGTCCATCTACTGACCAAGATCAAAAGCTTTAAATCCAGCCTCAACTTCTTCAAGAACTTGATGAAGAAATCTGACCTCCTATGAGAACACTGGTTCTTCTTGAAAACCAATACTTCTATTCTACTAAACTTCACTCATTCATCAAAGGGAAGGAAATGCTGGGGGATGCCCCATTTTCTCTTTCCCACAGCGTCTTGAAAGGACCATGAAGAGCACAGGTACAGACCCAAGGCTTCCCCAGAGCTTTGCTGTGCACCACCGACCCCCTTGACTGGAACTGGCGCCCGCATCGGACTCGTGATAACGCTGAGTTGCGCAACGCAACCCTCCACCTCAAGACAGGAATTAACCGACGGCTGAAGTCAAGGCAAGCCTTTCAAGTGACTTTGCTGGGTTATGACTGGGTTCCCACTTCTTTTTAATTCTCGTTAGCATTTGCTGACAACTCCTTTACAACCAGAGGGACGGGTTCTTTATGAGAAGCCGTTTCGGCTGCCCCAGCTAATGCCTTAATCCACAGACTGAAGCAGGTCAGATTATCTACACGTATCAAAGACAACATTATGCTTCATAAGCTATTTTTCTGCTTCAGTAAGGAGTAAGCACGTTTTTATTTCTTACTATGTTTACCCATTACCTCACCAAGCGGCATTATTGTTAGTCTTTCTGAGGCTCTCCTAGAATAGGAACGTATAAAACAGGATTTCCTCCAGCTCTGCATAGCTACTTACTCCAGAGTCATTAATGACATAGGACTGGATTGAACAAAGACTTAACATCAAATGAGCATTCAAAACAGCTGGGAACAGAAATATATCTGCCTGGAACACTGCATCTCTGCTTTGTCCTTAAAAAAAAAATGCCGATGAGGCACAAATTGGCTTTAAAGACCACTTTTACAGGGATGTTTTCATGAGAAAAATGGAAGAGCTAAACACTTGCATGCAGGACATGTATCCCAGTGGGCTACAAATTAAGTTTACTGCAGCTTTTACACAGCAATCTGCAAATCAGATTGTCCTTTTTACTGGAGATCAGAAGTAACTTCACTGCTGTCAAAAGGAACTCTGCAGAGAAGAACCAAGTCCTGCACGAGAATCCTCCAAAAACCCAAACCAACTACATATTGTCTTCCATGTGATTACAAGTGATAGCTGAAATATCCAAGGGTAGGTAACACTGCTCAATGCTGAGATTTTAAAATACCTCTAACCAATACTTTAAAGAAAACTTATAGATGTATATACGTAAGAAAAATACAAGCAATACTGCCCCAGGATTAGTAGAAGTTGATTCCTCAGGTTGTTAATGCCATTTGAGCGTCGGATGGGGACATTTATCAGAAGGACTCGTTCCCCTGACAGAATGTGCTTCCCAGCAGAGCCAGCGCTGCACAGCAACGCACGTCCTGTACCCATCACATCGCGCCACAGGACACACGGCCGATAGCCCGGCACCGAAAAGCAGCACACCCTGCTCCCGTCCCCCTTCCCTCCCCACCATTCCGCAGACAGACACGCTAACTCAGGGTATGCTTTCAGGAGCTACTCTGTAAGCACATCTCCCCTGAAAATTAACAGGAATTTGGAAGAAAATTACAGGCAAACAATGAAAAAACAAGCCAGAGGCTACAGACTGTCCCTATAATTACCCTATATAAGGCCAAAGTCGGTAGGACACAGAATAAATAACCCAAAAACTACAAGGATACTGCTTGGGTTCAGTGCTCAGCATGCAAAATTACCTTGGCAATCTCTTAAAGACCTCCGTACCGGTGGTATACACAAAAGCAGAGGCAGCCAGCAGGCTGGGAGAAGCACACAAGCAATGTAAGGATGCTTGAGGAGAAACACTACTGCTCTGTTTAATGCTACCAGCTCCTGCCTGCCTGAGGACATTTCCTACCTCTACCTACAAACACAGCGATTCCCCAACCATTAAGTAAACAGTCTTTGAAGATAACTGAAGCTTATTCTAATCTCTCACTGATGTCACTCCTGTATTGTACTCAGCTGAGCTACAAGACTCCTGGGTTCACTAATTCCTCTGTAAGATCAAGATTACCTTAACTCTTTGCTCTTGCACAGACTTAAGGAATCCTGACGAGGTACAGAAAGAAGCAAATTTTTCACACAGTGGATCTACATTTTTTTCTTGTTGAACAATCATAGACTTTTTTCAGCTCACTCCTTTAGATGCAAGTGAACCGCTTCTGTACCATTATGCTTAGTGAAACAACCTTCTGTACCAGATCTTTCACCACTTCCAAAGAAAGCAGAAGTACAGCCTTTAGTAAGGAGGGGATGCCCTGGACTATTTTCCAACACTGGCAAACAGGGCTGTTGCTCCAGTGGCAAGAAGAAAGAAAAATCATATTGAACCTGGACTAGCAAGAGGAATTAAAATGGAAACTACAAAAAGAAAACACAGAAAAGTAGAGATCTTCCAATGCACCACCTCAAAGAGCAATGCCTTTGTGTTCTCACTTGTGTTCACTTCCCAGGGTCAAGTGTTTATTCTGCAGTGCAGTTCTTTAGCTATCTACTCCGCGCTTTTCATTGCACCCAATCCTACAAGAGTCAAGCCCTCCCACAGCAATAAAAAGCTCAGGGAAGAACTCAGGGTGGGTCAGAAAAGCCAGCCCTGCATATAACATATCTTTCATGTCATCAAAAGACTTGGCAATAAGAAGCTGAAACCCAACTAAATTCTAACAGCACAAATCAGAGCTATTTTGCTCTTGAGCTGTGTGTGCTTAGGAGCAGCCATGACCAGAATAATAAAAGGACACACAGCACACATCTGAGAAAAGGGGCTCAAGTTGTGGCTGAATATTCACGCTCAGCGTCAGTCCCAAGGCAAATTTATTTTGGAAATTATGAGTATGATCAGCCTGGGTTGTTTGCCTCGGATAAGCTATGTCTCAGTTATACCAAACAGATCCCGGCACTATTCCCCCACACACATACAGGTAATTATGTTCCCACTGAACAGAAAAATGAAGAGGATGTGCTGGAAAAAAGCAGACAGAGGTAATGATACCTACACAGAGAGACAGATTTGGAATACAGACATTGACCCAGTTCTGCAGTCTGGTTTCCTCTTCTGTTTCACCGGTGTAAATCAACTGAAACTACACAGCGCCAACAGGCTTCATTTTCCACCTGTTAACACAGGTTTTCAATTCCACTGTCAATAAAAGAACCACAATGCAAACTGTTGTGAAATGAAAATCCAGTGCCGTATGTAACTGAAGACAGAAGTAGAGATGTACAGCCAGATTCAGGACAACATATTGCTGAAAATACTCTTCCCCAAACCCAGTCATGGCTCCTCAACGGGTTATTACCAAAGACACGATGACTTTCCACTGCCAAACACCCCACGGGGAGCCAGTAAGGCTGTAAGTTGAGGCCAGGGTGTTGCTACTCGTGATCAAACTGGCAAACGCTGAGCACAAAGTCCATCCTTCCGTGCAAACATCAGAGAAACCCATTCACAACCTGTGTTTCACAGGCACAACATGGCAGGCTGAGAAACTCTAAATCACACAAATGTTTTTTTAATCATTTAGCTCTTTGTGGAGGTCTCAAATTTTAAACTCAAATAAAAAGTAACTTTATCAGAGGTCAGTCAAGCAGCAGTAAGACTGCACAAGGTGGCAGGTTAAAGCATCTCATATTTATAAGAGTAGAAGCATGAAATTCAGAAAGGGCCCCCAGGGATCCCAATGCAAGACATGAAGGTGTAATTAAAAACCATAAATCCATCAAACGAAAAATATGTAAACTTAATGTATTAACTCATATATTTTTCTTCCTCGACCACATTTGTCTTACTCTACACTCCTTTGGAGCCTACAAATAAAAAATTAACAATATCAGAAGAAATATTTCTTAATATGTGGAATGTGAATATCAATAATAAATGCTTTTTACTTTATTCTTACAGGTAATTGCTGAAAGAAGCTCTCTCAGCAGACTGCTGAGACTCTGCATATTATAAATTACTTCAACTGTATCTCCTCTTTACAAAACCCACAAAAGGACAATATCTTACAGTGTTTCCATGCCACTCAATCATCCACACAAAATTACCCTTGTGAGAGCTTGTTGGAGGAATGTCAAATGTACTCGCTTTTCTTTGCAACAAAATCTTCAGAGAAAGACAGCAAAACAGCTCACTTCTGCATTCACAGTTACACAAGCTACACTAACACCTGAACATTTTAACTGGAGATTCTGGGTTTAACTTTATATTTAATTACAAGCTACAGGCAAAATAGTTACAGGCCAAATCCTGGCCTGTGTTTCACCCACAGCATAGTTTTCAAGACAGCTTACAAAAGCTCTGCAGCACCTGTAGTTCATATTAAGGCTAAGGCACTTCTTCTAAAAGTGGTATTTGGGACAAACCAGCCCTTCCGTCTTCTAAAGGAGCACCAGCATTGCCTAGAAATGACAGCGGCAGACACTTGTGCCTCACCTCCATCCTTCAAAGGCCAAATTTTGTAGAGTAAATTTGTTTCTTATCACTAATGACTGTTTCCTCGGGACGAGATGGCCCAGGGCCAGGCAGTGGTACGGGAACGCCTCTCTTCCTCACGACGCACCCAGCATTAGGGCACGCACGTGGGGATTATGTGACATTTTCATCAAAGATTGAACTCCATTTCCTCTCTGGCGCACTCGTTCTCACAAGTGGAGCAGCAGGTCCGTACACAAACAAACACGTGTACACGTGTGCAACACAAAACCGATGCGCTATCACAGCATGGCTAACGTGTCTCAAATAATACCCAAGTCAACAAAACATCCCTTTTTCAAATGCTCAGCAAACACTTTTACTAAACCCAAGCCAAAACACTAACACAAGTCTGCTGCTCTTTCAGCGCAACACACAGTCCAACACCGGCAGAGGATGGCATGTTCTGTACACTTGTCCTAAGCATACTCGCCCCATGGAAGCAAAATCCTCCTTGCCCTGGCTGCCAGGGATTAGCTCGCTCAACTATCTCCCTACCCTTCCTTCGATCATTCGGACGTCAGGTGCTCTGGCATCATTAGTCAAGCTGCACCGGCTGAACAGAGGCCAGATCTGTCCAACTTTTGCTGACTATTTATTGCAGCTGAAAATCATTTCCTTTCATGAAACAGGCCATGTGGGATGCTCCCAGTCTGGGCTGGTGACTGGTCACCTAGGCCTGGGAGTGGTCTTGGCTTCTGGAGCCAGTTCCGCACCAACATCTTCCAAGCACTCCGCAGACGAAGCACAGAGCGCATTTTAAGGTTTGGCTCTTGGCCTCTTAACCCTCCCGGGAACTGTCCCGTTGGTCGCTAGAGCCTGGCTGCAGTTGGGCAGTAGATACAAGCAGTTGCTTTTACACTCCATACTAGACAATTTGGTGTTAAAGAGAGGGCCTGTAGCAACACTGGCATGTTTTGTCCAGAGGCACTCAAAGAGGACTCAACAACTACCAAGGAAAGAGCTGAATGCTTTCATCACTCCACACCGAGCAGTACAGAGAGCCTCTACAGACGACTCAAAAGTAGTAAAGCAATTGAAACAAGGATGGCCAGATTTCTTGATCGTACAAGCCACTCGCATGATATTTCTGGCAGCTGTTGAAACTGCCACATCCCACAGAGTCCCTGGAGACAGGTCACACTCCAGGGATGACAACCCGGTGCCCTGGTTTGGGATAGGAATCAGATGTGTACCACCGATCCAGCATGGTGCCATTGACCTCAACCACCTCAGCAGGCTCACCTCCTCCAAAATACTCAGCAGTACCGCTCTGCTGAGGGCTGCGTGACCATGGGCACAGCCACCACCTCTGAACAGCTCAGGAGCCACGTAAGATGCAAAAGCAGCAGGCAACCCCCTGCAAAAAAAATTTTACTTGATAAAGTTACGGGCAAAGCTGTGCTGCCGTACTCTGAAGTCCAGGAGAATAGCAACAATGCCCAAGGGAGTAAATACAACACATGCTACAACACACAATACAGTGAGAACAACACAAGGCAATAAAAAAAGAATACAATACAAACCGAGTACATCTAACTTCCCAAACGACTTAAAACACAAAGCCAAACGCTGCCCATTTACAGTACAACCAGCACTGATCAATACATACGCACCGACAGCGACACAAACCATGCTGTAACAAATTGTGTGTTGTGGTAAAACAGGAAACACATTTAAACATAATCTTTTGAATGCTGTGAGAACGAGGACTAATGCTTCACTTTCACAGTTAACGCTGAAAGCCAGTCAATGCCCAGCCTAGCCAGAAGTATCACATTTCAGTTTTGTACAGGCAGCTTCCCATCCCATTCACCGAGCGGCGTAAAATCCCTCAGCAACGTTAGAGGAAGATTTGCTAAGAGCTAAACGAAAATTGATCATTTTCCCGCAGCCGTCCGGCGTTCCAATCAATTCTGCACAGGTATTGACATATGGTAATGCCGGCCCGGCCCCAGCCGAAACTCAGAGCAGCCTGCCAAACTCCAACAACGCTGATCAAAGACTGATTTTAAAGCCTGACTCAGAAAGAAAGATAATTGTGCGCACCTAAGCTTTTTTTTGTGAGCAAGTGCTGAGATTTTGCTGATTCGCTGTACATTAGGGTGATGCATACAACAGTCAGACTCTTAGTGATAAAACAAACATACAACAACGGCATTATGCTGCCTAAAATAGGTGGATATATTTATACCAGTTAAACATTCTTTCTCCAACATGAAAATGAACATCTGCCAGCTACGCCTTAAAAGCCCATGCAGCTTCAAAGCAAAGAAGTCAATCCAAAGAACTATACACCAAAAGTTTACATTCACTTTAACTTATCCTAGAAAAGAATATATTACTCCTGCAAAGTGAGATATCCCTGCCCCCCCTTGCTTGGAACAATCATTTGAAGCTTTGCTCTTGGGTTCCTCTACAAAATTTTCCTTTTTTCCATTTAAAAATAAAACATTTTTAACGACAAACTAATAAGTAACGCACTTTGGCATAAACTTCAACAGCAGTGTAAGAGACTGAAGCGACTCAAGAGTTCCCGGTTTACTGTGAGGCCACACCGCATTTCCACAAGGCAGCTTTCTAGTTTCATCACGGGGAGGCACAGCGCACTTTGCGGATAAACCCCTTTTAGATAGCATCGGCACAGCTCTAATCCACGCTCCCCGAGCTGATCTGATACCTGCTACTTACGCAAGCTCCCTTCGCCTGAACATACACCGCAGCACCTTCAGTCCCCCTCCACAGCCTCACCGCTTCCCTCCCGGTGAACTGGCAGATTTTCAGGACTATCTGTTACTATCTTCACAGTTTATCTCAAGTCCCTGGCTTTGTTTGCTGTTCCTGCTGTTGCAGAGACCCCAGCCCCAGAACCCCCTCCCTGACACCCGACCTCGACCTGAAAGTTCAGTTGCAAGTCACGGAGTCCACTGTTTTACTAAGAATAGCAGTCGATGATGCTTGATGCCTTGATGCCATACAAGCAAGAGAGTCCCCACCACAAAAAAAAAAAAAAAAAAAAAAAAGGAAAAAAAAAAGGGTTTTACTGGAAATGGACAAAAGATGGAAGCATTTTCTCTCTGCTGAGCAAAGGAGAAATTAAGCACATGGATATTAAGCAGCTTGCCCAAATTCACAAAGTCAGTGGCAGATCTTGGGATTAAATTCAGGTCTTGCATCCCTGCAATGGGACACAATTCCTCCTGTTAAGAAAGGCAGCAGGAAGCATGATTCTCCGGAAAGTAAGGCCCAAGTTTTCTCCTGTAAACCACTCATCTGAAAGACTATATGAAATTAGTAGACACTTGTAAAAGAAATCAGCCTGTTCCTGATCACGAGTACAGCCAGCAATAGAGACAAGACTCCCGCCTTCCTGAAGATGCCTTCCATTTGGGGATATACTGGACATGTAAATACAAAACAGTTATTCCAGTGCAGCAGGTCTGAAGTCAGGGGACAGGGAGACAAATCCAGACAAATTAAATTCCATAGATTTCCAGTAAATAAAAAAAAATGAGGATACAATACTCCCAAATGGACAGCTGCCTGCCACACTCAATGTGAGCCACATCCTAATAGATCTAGTTCCTGAAGGTAATCCAATTTTGAGAAAGGCAACAGCATTGGCGTGGAAAATCCTCCATAAGACATGCACACATTTCCAGATAGATCCTCCTCCTCTAGCCAGGGTGAAGAAAAATCTCTGCTCACTTTTCACGACAAAATGTTCATTTGCCAACTGAAAACCCAGGGCTCTTCTCTACATCAGCATCCTCACTGTAGGAAACAGGATTCAGACCCGCAGGGTGCTGTTATCGTGGGGTACCCCGGCAGCAGGAGACCCAGGCAGCAACTGGGTACACGGTGGGCAATCCTGGCCTTGGGAAAGGAAAATCTCTTGGTGGTTTCAGCCGTCCCCGCTCCAACACCCTGCAGTGCCAGGTCCGGAGCAGCAGCCACTATCAGCTGCTGTGGGCTGGGGGAGAGGAGGATGACTACTGCCTCCTACAACCTCCCTGTTAACAAGTCAGAGGTTGGGATCACCGTAGGTGGAAACTCTTGGCAAAAACAATAAAGCAGCTACTACATATTTCAACAGGTTCAAAGTAACCTCAGATGTTAGGAGCAGATGCTCTTTTCCACCCCCTGGGATTTTGAAATGGTTTATGTGTTTCCTCCCTTTTCCCTAATAGGGCAGGGTGCTGAAGGAATTAGCCACAGAAAGAGCCGGAGCAATACTAATTACCCTCAGCTACCCGGGAGACCACAGTACCTTCAGCTAATTGCGCAATCCCCGCTCCCCCACTTCAGATCCCCCAGTGAGAAGGTCTCTTGCCTCCGGCATCTGAACTGCAAGATAATCCCACTCACCTGTATTTTAAAAGGGCATGCTTGAAAATCCTAAATGTCTAAAGCAAACTCATTACAATTAGTTTCCGCGGCCTATCATATAGCATGGAGACTACTGCACTGACTGAAACAAGGGAACTGCTCATGTCAACACATTTGACATGGTGTTGTCACTAACCCCGTTATTAGACTGCACACGTACCTGAAATCCACATCTGAGCTCATAGCCTGAAGCACTCCACAGCCAAGTCTCTGCAAGAGTCTCTCTCACAAAATTAAATATTAAAAGTGCATCTCAAAAAAAAATGCCCCGTAGTTTCATATTTATTAACTACAATGTTACTTTTCCACTTATGCATTTCTGAAATGTTAAATATAGAACATTTTAAGGTGCATTTAGTGCTTGTAAAAAGCCCTGAAAAATGGATTCCTCTAGAGAGGAACCTGTAAAAGACACAGTTCTCCCACTCAATTCCCGTTATCCACGTCAACCCAGTTGCAGAAAGGCCTTCCATGAAAAGAAAATCAGCCCCTCAGTAACAGAGGACCCCAAAGTTAGCCAAGGTGCAGCACAGGGTTTCTAAACCGTCACCAGGACTCTCCAATTCCAGGTGACGACGCCACTCAGTAGAAAGGGCTGAGACGTTAACAGAAAACAATGGGCATTGGAAGAAAAACTGCACAAAAAGTCAGGGGTTGCTTCTAAAAGCTTAGACCTATTCCACGTGCACCTCAAATGTTGCGAGAAGTCCCCATGTGCTCCAAACCCTTGCTCTTTCAGGGAAGCCACAGCCTGCAGACAGACGCTTGAGGACACACACAGAGCTCTCTCCCAGGCTCCTCCGTGCACAGCGCAGGCTCCTGAAGCGCCCAACAGTGCACACAACAGCGAGGAGACAGGTACCGGCAGCCAGGGATCATGCAAGCTCTCCTTGTTACTAGCTCTGCTGATATCATGCCATCAGAGTGGCCAAGGTGGGAATAACAAAGCCTACCTGGCCCTCACACATCAAGACCACAGTCCTCAATCCCATGCCTGTCCTCCTACCCTGGTTTTCCAAAGCAATGAGAACTGCTGCGTTGCCCTTCTCTCCAGCCTCCTTGCTGCCAGCTCTCCTTAACAGCTTTTGAACCCATCAAGTGATCTGAAATTGAGGTAGAAGGCCCAGAGCAAGTTCCTACAAATTCCACAAACTGGCCGTGAGAGAAGTTGGGCAGGAGCCGCCTGTTATTAATTGTTTGGCAGAAGCCAGATGTCCAAGTACTATCTTACTGTCAACCAACCACTATGTGTGCAGCTGCAGATGCAGAGAAGGTGCTGCCTCTTATCAAGTCATCAGCGACAAGGAGGAAACAGCTGGGATTAATGCAGAGGGACGGGGAGAGCAAAGGAGGTGTGCAAAGCATCCATCCTACCAAACCATCCTTCCTTAGTTCTGCTGCTCGTGGAAACACGTGGGGGTTATTTAACATACAGGAGAAACCCACAGGAAAGAGCATGCCCTTCCCAAAACTTTGTTCTTCATCTCCCCTTCAGGTGATGCAACCAGCAGCACATACAGGTGTACCAGGAGACCATCGCTTTGATCAGAAGCGGGTGTGGTGGGAGTTCAGCCCCGCAGCGCTGTGTGGCATCTGCACAGCCGAGACACGTCAGTGCAAACAGTGTGTCTAAAGCCACTGCTATCCTTCCCTTTTCTTTCCGGGAGAAGCCAGGCTTCCTCCAGCTCTAGCTGGTGTAACACAGAGCCCTGCCAAGGACACAGCGGGCTAAGACTTGCTTAGCTCCCTCAAATGATTCATGGTTCATTAGCAACCAAAGGCGTGACCTGTCCTGGTCACCAAGACTCTCTGCAGACCAGGGCTGGCAGCACGCCTCTTCATACCCAATCACAGCTCACCCGCTCAACTGGCAATACAGGCAATACTCAGGTTTTTTAGGTATCGGAGAAAAAGCGTTGTCCATCCCACCAGCAATAAAGAGCCCACACTCGCTCCTTTGTCCCTCAAACTCCCGGGAAGCCGTTCAGTGGTGTGCCTCACGTAACACACAGTGCGGATAATGCAACAGGGGAAAAAAACAGGGAAGAAAAGAAGCTCTCAAAAACTGGGACAGCAAGAACTTGGCTGAACTCAAGCTACCATACAATATGCGTGTTTCTGCCCCCCTTAATGCTGCCTCCGACACCCGCCTGCACTGGCAGTAGGTACTACATAAACTGCTCAGACTGGGGGGGTCGGGTGAGTATGGATGGGGACAGGTGAAATGGGGTGTCTGAATCCCTGGGCTGGGAGAAACCCAATCCTCAATGCTAATCACTTCCAAAGTGAACTTCCTCTGATCTTGGCCTTCTGTCAGTACTGATAAAAAAATCCTTTTATTCCAGTATAACTGGGTACGATTATTACTTTTCTATAACCAAAATATTTATACCAGTATAAAACCCTTCTGTGGATGTAGTTGTATCCGTGTGCACGATCCTCATACCAAGAGAGCTCTCCTCCTCTGCTCATACGGGATTAGCTAAAACCATTTTACAGTAGCTGTATATCCTTAAGGCTATTGCCCGCGCCAGAGGGAGCGCAGAGTTTCCTTCCAGCGGTGCAGCTGCAGGAGCGCATCTCTCACGCTGGACAGTCCCTGCCTGTCCCCTTCCTTTTGCAGACACACACCTCGTTCCGACATACTCCTCTTTAGAAATGACAGCACATTTGGGTTTGCCTCACGCAAATTAATTAATTAGCATTTGTGAAGCACTGTGAAGATTTTAGGTGCTAAGTATTATTATTACTAATTTAATCTACATCCCCATTCAGTCCTCAGCCTCTCCTGTGAAACTGCCAACAGTGATGCCAATTAGCGGTAATTGTTGCGGTGGTTTTGTGACAGGGCTATTTGCCAACTGGGAGCGAGACGGAGACCACCAACTCATTTCCCGTGGATTGCCCCACAGCTGCCAACACCAACAACTTCCAGGCGCGACAACCTGCTCTCCACTCCAGCCAGAACCCTGGAGGTAGGAGATCCTGTAGCCCATTACCAGCTCCCCAGGGACACAGCCTGCGAGGCACATACAAAACTTTTAATTAGGGATAAACCAAGGCACCTTTTTTTTTTTTCTCTTCCTCCTCCAAGAGTTCAGTACGCAACCCAGCAACTGATGCTGATACTGCAATACCAAAATGCTAATCTGGAATAATTTCAGATTAAACTTTGCTCGTTTCCATCCCTGCTTGATGAAAATCACATTTTGATTTGCACACAGGCCTCACTGTGGCAGCAAACTGTAAAGGCAGCAGCAGTAAAAAGAAGGGAACTGCCAGTGTGGGGTGCAGTAAATCTTGCACTTAGGAGACCTGTTGAAGAGTTTTAACATAAGCAAAGAGGTGTATCTTTTTATCAGCTGTCCACAGAGATTTGGAGGACTTTAAAGAGACACAAACAACTAACAGTATTCTGTAATCAATGCACATCACCTGAGCACCGAAACTTTAAATTATTTATATATTTTAAACACGTCTAATTGAAAGGACAGCAACACATAAACTGTATGAATCATAGCCCTCTCAAGCAATTAGATTTGTTATCCCTGCAGACTGCAAACAGTAGGTTGGCTTTTTATTCTAATGTGAATTCAATCCCTTGTCAGCTGCCCCACGCATGAGAATACACCTCCTCTCTTTCATCAGGAAAGATATCAACAGCAGGAAACTAGCCCTTCTTTCATCTCCGAGGCACCCACCCACCTTTCCAATGGGTTTTCAACCAGGTGTGGAAATCTTTCCGAATCTGTGCTGAAAGATCCCTTAATTATTATGGCAAAGGAGGTAAATCCTTTGAGAGCAGCATGCTCCAAGCAGTAGCCTTCTGGTGTTTGCTCATCCAGTAGTTGCTTCGTTTGACAGTACGCTAGACGAGCTTGTAAGAAAGTCTTTGGACTTTTATTGTACGGGCATGAAGCTCTTACGGAGAGGAGCTGCTTTTTCAGATGTCTTGTTATATAATTAAACAAGAAAGGAAGGAAAATAAAAGCAAGCTGCCTTTCTGGCACAAACATTACACAGTGCTCAACCTGCCAGCGTATTGCATCAGATTCCCACTGCAAGGCCAATTCACAGCAGCTGAGCAGCCGAACCCCTGACTGTTATCTCCCGCTAACCTACTTCACACTCCGAAGGCAGTAAGCAGGACTGTTTATTGCATCTTCCTTCCTGAGGAGCTGCTCACTACACCAGGATTAGGGGGGGGTTGAGCTTGCAATTAGGCTAGAGGTCTCACAAGCGTGAGAAAATGTATTTTTTTGAAAAAAATTAAACACCTAACACTAGTGTATGCTACTCAGTAAGTAAACTCCAGGTATCTTTTACTCTGTGATCAGGTCTGTCGAGGTTCTGACACTGCGATGACTACTATTTTCTTACGTTCCTAGGCATGCTTTGAAACCCTGCAAAAAAGGGGGATTCATTTACCCATCATCGAGTGCTTATCAAAGAGGTCCCCTGAGACTTGCAGGAACGAGACCACACAAACAGGCCTTTGCTCACAGGTCTCCTCACCTGAACACCTGGCCAAGGCCCCCTGACTCTCCTGCACCGGCAGCTTTTTTTCCCATGGGAGCGATCCGCTCCCAGATAGGACACTATTCTTTACAGCAGAGGCCCACCCCAACAACGGGCACAGGGGCTTATGTGCTCCTGGCTAAAGCAGCCTGTCACACGCACTTCACAAGGGGAAATTAAACTTCTTTCCACCATTCGCAGCAACCCAGAAAACAAAAGGTCCAGCAGTCCTGAATTCAATGAGATAAGATACGTGACCTTTTACACCGCAGAAATAAGAGCTCGCTCCAAACCGAGCGAGTCAATAGAGAGACTCCTGTTGATTTCAAAGGATTCGGCCTGAAAATACAAACCTCGCTGCGCGTTCGGACACCGCTCCACAATGCACTTCCAAACAAAACTATATTTAGATTCAATGGCAATTCTGTGGATCATACAGGAACTCTTTGAATGAAAATGAAGGTCAGTAGGGTTTGGCTTCCTCTTCAGACCCTCCCCCCCATTCTTGCAAACATCCAGATAAGCATTGTTTAGAAAACAATACGTTACTTCCAAATGTTATCAAAAACCCAACACACGTTTTGTGTGCCCTGAAACAGAATCTCAGGGTCTTCTGTTGCTTTTTTCCCTGTCAGCTAATCCTCGGGATCTCTTCAGGTGCCTAGGCAAGACTCTGTATCAAGAGCTTGTATTTTTTCACCTGTATCACCTTTTAAAAGTTTTGATTCACGTGCCCTGACTAAAGGAAAAGGGACAAGAATAATGGAGACCTCCGATATACAGAAAACAAACACGGAAAGAAAAACTGCAGGCAGCTATAACACACACAAGTAAAGCTGCACATGTGTTAAAGGCAACCTCTGGCGTGCTCGTGTACTTTCTGCATTCCCTACCAGATAGGAAGGGCCATCGTGAGGCACAAACTGGAGGAAAATGACACAGCCCCGGCTTGCCCGAGTGACACCAAGGACGGGAATGAGCCCATCAGCCAGGGAGGTACACTCAAGCACCCAGACAGCGAAAGCCCAGCGAAAACATCCCGCTCAAACTTTCCTCCAGCGCCACGAACACGCGTGTGTGCTTTTCAGCTGCATTTTATGGGCTCCTCGGAAGGAGGAGCTGAACCGCTGCTACCGGCAGCTTCTCGTAGGAAGGACGAAGGCTGCAAAGCCCAGCTGCTGCACCGAGCCGGCATCCCCGAAACGGTGTCACCGGGGCTGTGAGGCAGCGGCCGGGGGGAGCAGCCCCTGCAGCGCCGGGGGGGAGCTGGTTCGGCTCCGGGGCTCTCGCAGCCGGGCTGCGGCTCCGGCCTCGACCGAGCGCGCATCCCGACGGCACCCGCACAGCCTCTCATCTGCTCTCCCGCTCCTCCTGCCAAACTCGCTGTCATTTTCTTAACCGTTTCTGGCACCGGTGACTGTAACAGAGGGTGCGCGTCCAGCCGCACAGTTTCGCTTTTTGATAAAGCCTGGGACGGGAAATCCTTGAACTTCTGAAGAACCCTCCGAGGTGGGAAATCGCCGGCTTTGCCGTCACGCTCTCCTCCCAGATCCGCGGGGATGCGCACCTGCCCCCGCCCGGGCTGGGGGCCAGGCTCCCGCGGCCCCCGCACCCCCCAGACGCCCCCGCCTCCCGCGTCCGCCCGGCGGTGCTCGGCGCTGCACGGGCGGCGAGCGCGCACTTACCGGCGGGGCGTTGGGCGGGAAGCCGCCGGCGGCCAGCCGCGCCGCCTGCCTCCTCAGCTCGGCCAGCTGGGCCTGGCAGCTCCGGCACCAGCCCCCGGCCGCCGCCCGCTCCAGCGGCCGCGGCTCGGCCCCCGCGGCGGCCCCCGCTCCCTCGGGCGGCGGGCGGCTGGCGCAGCGCTCCTCCTCGGCGGCGGCCGGCGGCCTCTTCCGCGGGGAGAGCTCCCGCGCCGCGCTCCCCTCCGCCACCTGCGGAGAGAGCAGAGCTCAGCGCCGCGGTTCGCGGAGGCAACGCGGCTCCCACCCCCCTCGCGGGGAAAAAACGAAAAAAAAAAAAAAAAAAAGAAAGAAGCAGCCCAAACGCGGGGAGGAGTGTTGTAACAACTTACCCCCGGCGCCCGGGGCTCAGGTCCCGGACCCTTCCTGCCGGCGGCCGCGATCATGGTAGCGGGGGATGCGCCCCTGCCCCGCGCCCCGCTCCGCTAGTGCGGGCGGCGCGGTGCCCGGCGGCGCGGCCGGCCCGCGGCGCCCATGGCAGGGCGGGGGTCGGGGGGTGCCAACAGTGATCTCGCCGGTTCCCCGCCGTCCGGGCTGCCGCGCTAGGTGATGTTGCCTCCCATGTTGAGAAGGGAGTGAAGTTTGGGTTGGGAGAGGGAGGCGGAGTGAGCTCCCCACGGCGGCACGGGGAAGGACCCGGAGCACGGGAGCACGTCGGAAAAAAAAGCTGGAAAAGTGCTCGGAGGGCAGGGGAGGAGGGGCTGGGCGGGGGCGGGTGGGGTGGGGTAAGCGGGGCGGGGGAGCCTCGGCCAGGGCGGGCTGGGGTTTAGGTTGGGGGGGGGGGGTGGGGGGGCAGCAAGATGCCATTTCATAGTGACCCTACGGGATAGTCCCAAACCGGTGTGACTAAAGCGTGCACGCTCCCGCGGTTGCCTCCTTCACAGTCCAAGTTCCTCGGGAGTGAGGAGCCAAGGGCCGGGCTGGGGGTGCCGGTCCGGCTGGGGGTGCCGGTCCCACTGCGGGGCGCGGAGGCAGGAAAGCCGCGCAGGCCCCTGCCGCGGGCGCTGTGAGTGCGGGCCAGCTACAAACGGGGGTCGGGGGACCGGCCGGGGCCTGCTCCCCCCCTCGGCCCCCGCGGCTGGTGCTCTCCTGCGCGGGGTGGGGGTGCGGTGCCCCCCCTCCGCGGGCAGATGCGCGGTGCCGCGGGGCACAGCCTCCCCCGGGGTCGGCTCCCCAGCCGCTCGGCGGGCACGGTGGGATGTTCCTACATGCGAAAATTGACCTGACACAGATGGAGAAATTAACGTTCGCGGCTAATTGTCTACTTGGCTGCCGCTCCCGCTCGTATATTTAGCACTTTTCTTTTTTTGTGGGGGCTTTTTTTCCCCCAGAGAGAGGAACATGCGCCACTACCATTACTCCCTGCCGGCTGCCCGCTCCCGTTGCCTCCGCGGCGGCCGGGCGGGCGGCGGCGGGCAGGGGCCGAGCCGGGACGTGGCCGGACCCTGCGGAGCGGCCCCGCGCGGCGCAGCGCGGCCGCTGCCGTCCCTGTGACCAGAGCGCCACCTGCCGGCGCCGCGGCGGCGCTGCACACGGGAGCCCCCGGTCCCACCCGGGACGGAGCCGGAGCGGGGCTCGGCAT
The DNA here is from genome assembly GCA_009819775.1 of Phoenicopterus ruber ruber. Classification (NCBI taxonomy): domain Eukaryota; kingdom Metazoa; phylum Chordata; class Aves; order Phoenicopteriformes; family Phoenicopteridae; genus Phoenicopterus; species Phoenicopterus ruber. The sequence goes on from CM020219.1 coordinate 11,786,870, forward strand.
CCCGCGGGGGAGCGGCGGGGCCGCGCCGGGAGGCGGCGGGGGCTTCCCCCGGCGATGCCAAACGCGGCTCCTTGTCTCCCTCCCCGCCGCCACGAGGGTGGGTGCTGGTGGCACGGAACCGTGGGGTGGGGCCTGCGGTGATGTGAGCAGCGCCGAGCACAAAGAGTGGGGAAAAATACATGGGGGGGAATACACCCCGCCCGCCCAAGAGGCACCTTCCCCGGCTGCTTAAACTTTCCTGGCTCTCCCGACCGCGTGTCTGAAGCGCCCCCGCAAATGGGTGCACGCCCGGGGGAGGGCCGGGGCCATGGGCGCCCCGGCACAGCCCTGAGACGCCCCCGCACCGCGGGCAGAGCCCCTCCGGGCACTGCGGCCGCTGCCCCCGACCGCCCGGATCGGTCGCCTGGAGCCCGAGAAAAGTTTGGGTGGGGAGGTGAAGAGGCGAGACGGGGGGGCGCGGGCCGTGCCCGGGGGCTGCCGTGTGTCCGTCTCGGGGGCGGCCGGGGAAGCGGGGCCGACACAGACACGCGCACCCGGCCGGCGCGCCCCGGCTCCCTTCTCTCGCCTGCTCGGGGCTCTGCAGCTCTCCGGGAACTTGCTCCGAAATTTCATGTGCCCGAATAACGGCTGCAAAACCCTCCCTCGGCTCCAAGTCTCAGGTTGGACGGGGCGGGGGGGTACAGGGGTGTGCTCCCCGGCCGGCGCTGGGGCTGAGGTCTGAGCCGCGCTGCTGCGCTGAGCCACCTCCTTTTCTTATTAAGTAAAAAAAAACCCTCCTGGAAACACCGGGACGCGGTGCCCCCGCTCCCAATTTGAAGCCGGGGGCGCACAAGGCGCCGCGGTGCCCGGGGGAGCGCTCCGGGAGCGGGCCGGGCAGCGCGGTCCCCCGCGCCGCTCCGCGCCGCTCCGCGGAGCCGCCAGGACTGTTCGTGGTGCTGAAACCCGCCCCGGCACGGCCGCCGCCAACTTCGCTCCGCCAAGTTTGCCGTCCCCTTCCCGTGAGGGGCAGGGCAGGCGGCTGCCCCCCACCCCCTCAAGTCCCCTCCCGGCCCCCAGCCCCCCGGGGCCGGGGCAAGGTCCCCTTACCTTGGTTTTCCTCCGCAGGAGGTGGCTGGTGAAGCCGAAGATGATCTCCGAGTCCAAGCACAAGGCTCCTATCTCCAGCAGGCTGGGGTTTTTCCTCGTGGCGTTGGAGGCATCGGGCGATTTTTGAAAAGCCATAGTTTGGGGTTGGAAATATCCGGCTCCTTAAGCGGAGGCGATGTATTTGTATACACACACGCACACAGAAAAAAAAAAAAAAAAAGAAAAAAAAATAGCAAACACCTCCCACCCCTTAAAAAAGAAGAAAAAAAAAGAAAAAAGAAGCCAGACGCGGGTGAGTTACTCCTTCATCTGCCAGGGTGCGCGCTGCCGGGGTGAGGTAGCCAGCAGCCGGGCAGACCCGCCAGCCTCCCTGCCTCTCTCTGCTTCTCTCCGCCGCTCTCCCTCCCGTTTTATCCCCCCTCCAGCGCACCTTGCCTGACGAGCGAGCGCGGGTGCGGGCCCCGCTCAGCGCCCCGCCGGCGCCGCGGCCGGGGCCGCCGCTGCGCTGGGTGCGCGGGGCCGGCAGCGCCCTGCTCCCCCGCCGCCGGCCATCAGCTCGCCGAGCGAGGGGGCTCCCACCGCCCGCTGGCCAGGAGCCCGCACTGCGAGCCTCCTGCCTCCCCCCATCCACTGCTGGGTGGGCTTAGTGGCTGGGCTGTTTTTTTTTCTCCCTCCTCCTTCTCCTCCTCCTCCGGGGTGAGCGCAAGGAGGGAAAAGCTGCCAGTGAAGTCAGTTTAGGAGGGGGAAAAGGCACCCCAAAAAAAAAAGAGAGAGGGGAAAAAAAAAGAGGAAGGGGGGAAAAAAAAGAAGGAAAGCCTGAGGGAGCAAAAGTGAAGCACTTTCCGGAAGGGATCCGGCCTTTCACTCCTCTGAAAAGCTTCCCCCTCTTTTTTTCCCCTGCTTAATTTTATTTGCAGTGGGTGAGCACGGCAAGAGGGAGCGAGCTCCTCCTCACCGGGGGCGCCGAGAAACGGCCTGGTGGCTGCCCCGGGGAGAGGGGAGCTCTCCCTGCAGGCTGCCTCTCCGGCCGCCCCCCTCCGCCGCAGCACTGCCGCCCCGCGTACGCGTGTCCCCACGCGTGTCCCAGCCTGGGGGGCCGGGGTAGAGCTCTTGCATCGGGGGTCTCCGCCGGGGCGCGGCCCGTCCCGTCGGGGCGGACGGGAGCGGGATGGGTCGCGCTCCCCGGCAAAGCGGGGGAGAGGGCTCTGGGCAGAGCGTTAATGCCTTCCCGTGTACTTTCCCGCTAAACAAATAATTCACCCCCTGACAAAAGCGTTATCCCGCTTCATAATGCCTGCAGTGAAAGTGAGTTGAATAATCTCTTTAGCCGGGCTCCGCGGGGGAGCGCGCCCGCCCCGTGGGCTCCGCGCCGGCCGCCCCACCGGGCGCTGCTGGCGGGGGCAGCCGCGGCCGCTCCCGCCCTCCCCACCCGCAATCGCGCCCCGGGCAGGTCTGAGGTCCTGCCCCGCAGCCTGGCCTCAGCCGGGGGCCGGCACGTCGGGGGGGAGCTGCGTGGCCGTGGGTGCTGCGGGGGAGTGGGGAGGGAGGGATGGGGGGATGAAGGGAAGGAGGAGAGGAGAGATGGAGATGGGGAAGGGGAAGGAGGAGAGAGGGAAGGGAAGGGAAGGGAAGGGAAGGGAAGGGAAGGGAAGGGAAGGGAAGGGAAGGGAAGGGAAGGGAAGGGAAGGGAAAGAGAAGGAAGAGAAGAGAAGGGAAGGAGAAGAGGAAGAGGAAGAGAAGAGAAGAGAGAGAAGAGAAGAGAAGAGAAGAGAAGAAGAGAAGGAGAAGAGAAGAGAAGAGAAGAGAAGAGAAGAGAAGAGAAGAGAAGAGAAGAGAAGAGAAGAGAAGAGAAGAGAAGAGAAGAGAAGAGAAGAGAAGAGAAGAGAAGAGAAGAGAAGAGAAGAGAAGAGAAGAGAAGAGAAGAGAAGAGAAAAGAGAAGAGGACAAGTCTTAAGTCTCTATGGCCTCAAAAGGACACCATAGCTTCTCTTTACTCTGAATTTACTAGGTCGCCTGTTGCAGGCTTCCAGCTAATGATGAGCCAGTGTGTTAGATGAGGGAGGCGGGTTAACATGTGGCTCTGTACGATGGAGCTGGAATATAGGTGTCACAGGCAGGCACAGGAGTGGTACTGGGATGGAGGAGAGGAGGAAGGGAATGGTGAGATGCTTACAGCAAAGGGGCAAGGTTTTGTTTTTCTCCTTATTGCATCCCTTCCTGATGTAGACATCTCGGACCAGATATGTGCCAACGTGTCAGTTGGTCCCTGAACCCACCTGGGAATGGAGTCTGCAGGGACGCAGCCCCTGTGCCACCTTGCACAGACTCATCCTCTCACCCCCCACCATCCCCATCCCAACCTCCTGCCCCTCTGTGCACCACTCTGCGCTCAAAGTCGTCCACCACCCTCCCCTGCACAGGTGGGACATTCCCCTGCCCCGGAAGATCCTTGTGCTTGGAAGGCGCCACGTGACCAAGGGGGTGGGAAGAAGAGGGTGAAGGGGAGGGCAGAAGGAAAAACAATTCAAGCAAAATGGTGGTATGCACATCAGCTGTCCAGGTAAAGAGTGTCCCACACAGGCCCTCAGCCCAGGAGCTCAGCCTGAACAGTTGCCCGTGACCAGAACCCAAAGCATCAAAGCATCAACAGTGCCCATCACCAGAACCCAAAGCATCAAATGTCATTTCCCATGCATTGGGGAAGAGGCTTGGAAACATCCAAGGGCAGAGACAAACATGGCCAGGCCAGGAAGGCCCGTTGCCCGCTTTGGAGATGGCCTGAGGCATCTGTTCCCATCCCCCACATCTTCAGCCCAATCCAAGTTTAAGCACTCACATCCGCTGGTCTGGCCCCAAGGAGAGCCCAGCTCTTCCTTGTCCCCAGGCCACCTCCAGCCCACCAGGTCTCCCTTCCCCACCACAGTTTGCCCCTCTTCCCCGGCTCTTAGCAAGGAGCCTAGGAAGGTCTGGGTCTGAAATATGCCCCAAATGTCAGGCACCGAGGGTCCCCATGCAACCCCAACCTCACCCCTAATCCTGGAAAGTCTCTCTTCAATCACCCCTATTAAAGCAAATATCTCCCCACCCCACTGCCCTCAGGTGTCTTGCCGATAAAGAAGCTGAAGGGAAAGTTATTAGCTTTTATTCATGGTGTCTAAACTAAAGTAAAACATCAACGGGGTGACTGTACATAATAATAGACTAGATAAAGTCCATTTTTCTCGGGCCCTCTGAAAGCGATCCCCGAGCATTAAAATGGGTCTCTTAATAAATATCTTATCTCCCCGCCACAGAGCCCCGGCTGCAGATAACCAGACAGCCATTACTGTACCTCTGAAATAACCCCATTTCCATCAGGGCCACTTCAAACAGGCTCCTCTTTACAGACCCCCTCCCTCCCCAAGGGGAGATGGGGGAGGCTTGAACCTCCCTGGGTGGAGGGGAGCGAGCAAGAGGCAGGGGATTTCATCCGAGTCCCCAGGCAGGGTGGGGGGTTACTGCATTGCAATGCATTCCCTGCCACAAGTAACCATGGAGCGAGGCGTTCCCTCTGCAAGCCAAAAGCCTAAATCCACCCCGCTCCGTGCCCTGCGTTGGGGTGAGCGGTGCTGGGCTCCCACAGTCCTGCCGTCCTGGACCTGCTCTGCAAGCAGAGAGAAAGTTGGGCAGGAGAGCAGGGACACAGCAGGCAGCTGCCATCTCCTCGGGGAGAAAGGCCTTCCCGGCGCACGCGTCCCAGGCTGCAAGGTGATGCCGTACAGGTTGCACTGGACTCCTTTATTAATACACCATACAGGTGATAGTGGATTTATTAAGTATATTGCTGCGATTTCACATTTAATTTACTAAGAATACAATGGTTTGGGCTAGAGGACCCAAGGGAAATCTAGGCAACAGTGAGCAAAAAATCCATGAAATTCAATGTAGCACACTAATCATGGAGGCATTATAGTATTAATTGCTATAATGATATACTTCTAATCCTATCTTACACCGCGCCACATAATTTCATTGGGTAAGAAAGGAAAGGAATTAAATTTAGTTCAATACAGGCAAGCGTGTAACTTAATAGAGTAGTTTGACTTCTGCACACTCACGGGTTTAGGGCTAATGTCACCAATGTGGTCTGCAGCGGGGAAGAAGGACGGCACAAGACTTTTGACACCCTCACCGAAATCTGGAAGCAATATGGAAAAGTGTTAGATTTCTGCTTTTCAAGAGGCTACCCAGCCATATAAAGGATAATTAGAATTCGTTGTAAAGATGATTTATCATGTCTATCATTGTGCTTGAAAAGGCTAGGTCACCCATGAATGCTGATGAAATTTCAAAGATCTGCTCCCCAAGGACTTCCCGCATCTGCTGCCCTCTGAGATGGGGAAATGGCCCAGGGCAAGCTTCTCATTAATACCGCAGGAAAATATAAGCATTTTGTCCGACATAACATTTTTCTTCAGTATTATACCTGACACGATCAGACCTTTAAATAACGTGGTAATAGGGCTCACTTTAAAGTTCATGTACTCGGTGTCGTGCTCCCCCCCTGTGCCCCCCCCAGGTTTCAGCTAGGTAGTAGCTCTCTCTAACAAGGCAGCGTTTCGACCCGAAACACACTTTCTCCCGTAACAAATATTGCGTGAGGGGGGCGGAGGTGGTAAAAGTAGCTTTTGATCTTGTTTGTATAATATGCAAAAGGACATCAAAGCGAGGGAAGAGGGGGAGGGAGAGAAAGGAAAGCAGAGCAGGAATAGCCCTAGACACTGCAACACCAAATAGCTCATGAATAGCTAAATAAAACGTAATTAGGAAAACACGATAAATTAGTGGTTCTTTAAAGAGAGAGATGGCGGAGCGGGCTGGGAGCGCGGCCAGGCGAGGCGGGCACGTCCCGTTTCAAAGCCGGCCCCGAGGGCGACCCAAGCGCAGCCCAGACCTCGGAGGGGGCCGGGAAAGCCCCGGGGGTGCCGCTCGGCAGGACCCCGCGGAGCCCCCCCCTCCCCGCCGCCCCGGGAGGCGGCTTCCCCCGGCCCCGGCCCCGGCCCCGGCCCCGGCCCCGGCCCGCCCGGGGAGCCGCCGAGGGCCGCGGGGCAGCGCGCACCGGCGGGGGAAGCCAGGGGGGGCACCGGGGGGGCTGGACCCGCTCCCTGGGGCGGGGTAAAGGGGAGCTGGCTTCCCCGCAGGGCGCTGCAGGTTTCGGGGCGTTCCCGGGCGCTCCCCACGCCGGGCTGCGCGGGGGGGCGCGGGGGGGGGGGGGGCCCTGGGAGCCGCGGGGGCGCCTGTTTGTTTGGGGTTGGTTGGTTTGTTTGTTTGTTTGCTGTGTGGCCTCTCCTTTATTTTGATCAGGCCCGGTTGCCGGCGCTGGGTTTAATTGATTTGCGGGGCGGGCAGTTGAGACCATCAAGGGAAACTTCAGCCCTTACAGACTCTGGAGAAAAATAACGACCGTATCGGTGAAACCAGCATGAAAAGCAAACACATCCCCCCCCATACATGTTCACACGCAGATGGGGATGCGGCCACCCCGGAGCCCCGGGGGCGCCCAGGTGAGGCTGCAGGACCGGCCACCTGGGACGCCCCTGGGGTCTGGGGGGACGCCCAGAGAAGCCTCCAGCCCTCTCCTAGTCGACAGCTGCAGCCTGAAGGCTGCAAAAGGGAAGATGCCGGCTCTGCGGTGGCTCACAGAGGACACACAGAGAAGAGATGGAAACTCACCCCCAAGGCAGATTTCTTCTCTGTCCCCGAGGTAAGCCTGGCTGGCAGGCTCTGTCCTGCCTCCGGGCAGCTCTCCTTCCAGCTCTGTGCTTGCGTGCCTCTTCCCCACGACACTGGAGCTCTGCCCCCTGCTCACTGCAGTGGTGCTTGCTTGGACCCTTGTGGTCCTGGGGGTCCAGCCTGGTCTGCAGGACGCCTTTCCAGCCACCACCGCGGCAGCAGGGCTCCCTGCCATGGCAAGGCCATGTCCCGCCTGCACTTGGGGCAATTCAGGCCACAGGGTGGATCGCACAAGTCTGGAGCAAAGCAGGGGGTTAAGCAAGCCCCAGGTCATGACCTGCCTTGTAGGGGAGGGCTGGATGAAACAACTTGATGCAAGGGCTCTCCTGTCACTGCCTGGGCCTGGCAGCTCAGAGCTGATCTTGGGCCTGCTCTGGCTCAGTCCCTTGCCTCTTTGTGACCCTGCTCTCCAAGGAGATCAAAAGCCCTCCTGTAAACAACTGGTGAAGGTCAGGGGAAGGAAAGCCTGACACTACTTAATGAAAGACAGTTGCAGACAATCTTTTGCTCAGTTGTCCGTGTCTGGGAGGCGTGGGGATCTCTGTGTTCAAGCTTTTTAATTTCCATTCTAATTTGCAAGTCATAAAGAGAGACAGTACGCAGTCCATGGTCTCCCGTTTAATTTCTTGTCACCCTAATCATGCCAGTTTAATCCTCACTCGCTTGCCTACGTGCTTCTTATGCTCAGCCCTAGCTACCGTCTCCTCTGTGAAACATGCCTACCCAGACACATTAGTTTCCTGCCCACACTATAGATCCGTCGTTCTAATACTATTTCGGTACCCTCTGCCCAGATGCATTTGAGCAGCAGCCCGTAAGAAGAGCGGCAAAAACACCCCCTCTGCCTCCTTTAACGTTTGGTTGGACGGTTTTTAAGGGGGCTGGTGGGAGTGAGGATTACTGTTTCCGAGCTCTGCCCACCTGCTTAGAACCACCTTTTCCCTCGGTGCGGGGACACGCAGCCGGGGAGTCCCTGGCAAGGCTGTGCAGTGCGGGGGGTGAGGGGACACAAAACCCGGTCCCCTTTCCGTGCTGCCGTGGGCCGGGGACGCCGCGGGCCGGCGGGGAGCGGCGGCTCAGCACCCTGGACAGCGGCCGGCTCCAGCCCCGTCCCCGGCGCGGGGCCGCCGCCGCCCCCGACCCGCGGCCGCTCCCCCTGCCGAGGAACGGGACCGGGCAGAGGATGCCCGGGCCCCTGCCTCAGAGGACCTGTGGGGCAGATGATTTTTTTTAAAAAAAAAGAGCTTCTGGCAGCAGCTGGGGAGCTGTGTTTTAGTCTCCTTGTGGCTTTGGCAGAGGGATCCCACGGGCTGCAAGGGATGGGTGGTGACAGATGCTCCCGCAGGAGCGGGTGCTCTGGGGACTGTTCTGCTCTCTCCCGTGACAGGTTTGCGTTACTGAGCCCACACAAACAGCGTGAGAAGCAATAAAAATCACCTGTGCCTTAAGGTAGCAGCCCCGCACTGCCCACCACTGCCACGGTCCACAGGGCGCCACGGGCAAATCTTCACTCCACTGCAGGGGCGCCAACTGGGATTAACCAGGTGTCCTCCTCTTCCTCCTCCATGCGGTAGCGGAGTGACTCCAGATGGTGAGGAAAGCCACGCGTGGGGCTGTGAGTGCCCTGGGCAGCAAACAGGACCTAGGAGAGACTTCGTGCGTGGGGGAGGGCAAAGAGAGAGGGAGCAAACCAGCCCTGGCTTCTAGCCTTCATCAAATAGTTCCCCTGTCTCCCCAGTGCGGTGCACATGGAGGCGTTCCCAGGAGCACTCTGCTTTGCGACAAACGACTCGTTTAAAAAGCAAACATCAAGTTCTACACAACCATATTTTCATCAAAGGTAAAATAGCATCACGACAAACATGAAAATATCCAAGAAGTTGCAGCAGAAAGAATCGGCTTTGCCGGCCACACACAGCAGAAGCATCTACAGCTTTTGTGACTGGAGAACATTTCGAGCACGGCCCTGGAAATACAGCCTCCTCCCCTCCCTCGTCCCCCCCTGCAGAATGAAGATTATATTGTAAGGAACAAAGTCAGAAAATGTGCTTCAGAGGGCTCGGTGTGGCCTCTTCTTGTATCTCCTCTCAGCTCATTCAATGTCTGTCTTACTGGAGAAGTTGGTGTTTTATTTCCTTCACCACATTGGATCTTGAGTGCATTTTTCTTACTGCCCCGGCCAAAGCCTTTAATCCTTTAACCAAGCAGAAAGACTCCATTTTCTAAACTCAGTTTTTAAATATATTTGATTGGAAAGAGAAAACTGTGTATCTCAACTAAAATGGGGCTGCTTTGTCAGTAAGAGACAAAGAATAGAGACGGTGATTATTTTTCAACAGCCTGGCGGCTCCTCGGAGCAGATTTCACTCGCAGCACCAGGCGGGAACTTTCTGGTGGAGAAACACAGATAAGCCTGAGGAGCCTGAACCCCAAACGTGAAGTGAAGACGAGGCGAGGAGCACCCCGAGCCTCGCAGCAGCGGGGCCCGCCGCCCTCGGCAGGTGGCACTGCTCCGCCGGGAACGCCCGGCCCCGCCGCCGCCCGCCCCGCGCAGCCCGGGGGCGGCTGACGGGAAGGGCTGAAGTCGAGGGGAGCAGGGAATAGCTGCGTGGCAACTGCTGGAATTTAGCCATGCCTTTTGCACGTTAGAAAAAGTCCCACTAAAACACGTATCACCACAAACAAATGAATCAGCAGAGCATCGATGGTCCCCCCCCATCCCCCCCTGCCCCATGAGGATGCTTTATAAAGGAAGTTTTAAAATCAAGTGGCTACACCAACCAATTCATCAATTGGTCTTCTTCAGAAAACCACCTTTTTCGAGTTATTCAACTTTCGCACTGAAGTTTGGCTGTATATTGTTTATTCTCTGTCCTAGGATAGGAAGGATGAGGACCTGAACCAGTGTCAGGGCGCTGACAGCCTGAGAAGGCGAAGGAGAATTAATGCAGTTTTCTGTGAAACAAGGCAGAAAGGGGGTGTGAGAGCATCAGTCTTGCACATGGAAAATATTGCTGGATAGCCTAAGACACAAAGAGTGATGACAGGTTCTTGCATAATACGACACTTAAAACTACAAATGGTTCACTAAACTGGAAAAGCACTCCCTCTGTACCCACTCATACCCAGACATTTCCAAGCTACAAATACTTTACTGGTACATGAGGCTCCTATGGGCTTCCCAATGTTCTTGCATTTGTATCTCTGGGCCATCCTGAACCAGTAGGCAACAAACATGGAGGAAATGAAGAGCAGGACCAGCTCCAGCTACTGGCAAAGTAAGCAGTTGTCTAGAGCAGCAGGCAACCAGAGGTGGCAAAATGACCATGAGCACCAGTGCCTCTATTCCCTTTGCCAGAGCTCTAGAAAGCCAGTCTGGAAGCTACGGACCCTGCTGTGGGAAAAAGGAAGGTCTCTTTGCTCTCTCGTACAGGCACATCTCGCCCACAACAGTAGGGACAACAACCCGGAATCTCTCCCCCAATCTTTTTCCTTCTAATTGCAGAAGACACCTGGCCCATGCCCTTACTTATAGGGCAATGTATCAAATTTTGGTTGCTTTGTCTGCATAGCTGAGAAGCCTTCAGCCAGCTCTGCTGAACACATCAAGCCAAAACAATCCATCACATACCAGATGCAAATTGATCATTCAAACAAAAGAAAAGTTTGTTTCCAGTGGGGGGCGAAAGGGGGGGGGGGGTGGGAAGAATTCAGAAATATCTTCTTCAGAAGACTAAAACAATAACTGGGAGAAGCAATCTCCCTGGTTCACTGATTCTAACTAAACCTTAACAGGGACTCACGTGGAAAAACTAGCAACAGCTTTGAGCAACAAAGGTTGCTTTCTCCTCTGTTGGTCCTTCTGGCAGGTGGGACTGGAATCCTGAAACAGGGTTTTGGAAATACAGTCAGGAAGAAGATACATGAAGATGAAAGGAGACAAGAAGGAAAAGAGAGGGAAACAGACAGGGCAAGGCAAGGCTAAGACAAAACCAGAAAAAGTAGCATTCCCGCACAGAGGCAGACGCCCCACTGGGAGAGAGATAAGGGGTCAAAACTTTGTTGAAAAAGACCCCAAAGTAAATGAGTACCTAAAACATTCTCTTTTCTACCCTTTTCCTAATACATTCATCCTAAGTCTTCTCCTTCCCCCACCAGGGCACCCATATCTTTCTTGCCTTCTTTTCAACTCACCTTTTATCAAACCCACCCAGAAGCGTGATCTTAGCACAGCACAATGAACACATTGGCTGGCTGCTTTCCCAGGCCAGCTCCTCACCACGCTGATCCTGCAGCGAGACACCCCATCCACCCACCGCCAATCCACCATTTCTCTACTTCATGAACAGCAAGAGCTCCCAGCTCCACTGGCAACAAGGCAGCTCTTCTGGCCCCACAACAGCCTATTCTTTTCAGCTCCTTAATAGATCTTGCTCTGTTTCCAGTACTTAGTCAGGAATAGCCCCAGTTTTTACAAGGTTGCATGTACTCACTCCAGACTCCCAACCACTCGGAAGTCAAATTCACAGCTATAGGGATGGTGACAGCAGTAGAAAAGTCTTCTGCTCTACTGCTTGAACTTACCTTTGCAAAGATGGTAGCTTCCATTTTGTCAACACCAGTGATCCAAAGGTTGTGATTGAAAGCACCCAAATGAAAGAGCTAAGCCACCAGGCTTAGAGCCTGAGCCACCGGGACTTCAACAGTTCTGTACTCTCTACAGCTTGGACACACAGGGTGACATGGCACATCCTCCCACCAAATAAATGGCCCTTTTTTAACCTCTCAACACATGAGAAGCGAGGGCACAGGAGTGGTTGTTCTGCTGTTACAGTTACATGACAGTTCACAGTATTATTTTTTTCTTAACTGCCTCAGTTATATTAATGCTGGTATAGCTAAATGTGGCAAAATAGTTACAGGCACACAGGTCCCAGAGATGGCCTTAGCGTGTCTCTTCACGTCTCTGAATGATTTGCTGTCCCAGGATAGAGAAGTTGCCACCAGCAGTAAAGGATACCTCTTGTACAATGCTTAGCCATGCTTCAAAGTCAGCTCTTAAAGAAAGATGGGTAACAACTTTTTTATTACCATTATATTCAGAAATTTTCTCAAGAGACATCAACAAAAAGAGTAACTACAATCTTAATCTATGCTCTTTCTGGAATTCATGGTACATGGAAGGCTATTGATACTCACTCTCAGAGGAGCCACCTGAAGCCAGGTTAGCCATCTCTCTTTCTCCACAAAAAATACAGTTTTATGCAAACACATTCTGTATTTGTTTTTATTGATCAATAAATACCAAGTAATAATAAGTCATAGCTTCATGGAGCCATACCCATGGGCTGAAACTTCTATGATAGAGACACTGTTCACTGATCACTATAGTATCACACCAGCCCAGATGTGATGGCTATCGGACAGCAAGTGACCCCGGCAATGCCCGTGTTCCTGGATGCCGACAGGCTGAAAGATGCAGTATCTTACATGTTGACTTTCTAGACCACTTATAATTCAGTTTAAATACAGATTTTGGAGCTAAGTTTAGGCTTTGGGGCTGGAAAGGTACGACTTTGCAAGATGCTGGCCTCTTTTGGAATATTAGATGTTTAATACACAGTCTGCACAAACATAAAAATCCAGTGCCTGTTTTTAAAGTAGTGTGGTCACTCTGCTTTTTCTTTAAATCGTTATTACAAAATGGAATGCGTAAGAAGAGCCAGGAAAAATATGTTTGTATTTACTAAGGAAAGAAAAACAGGGAGGGAAGACGTGAACAACATTATTATATGTGATGAATCTCCTGTTTATTTTAGGGAGTCTGGAAATTGCCTTATTTTTTCAATTGGACCACATGTCTTTGTAAAAGATGTGTTCCACTCCAAACCATAAATATTCCAGGGACATCCTATTAGCAGTGTTATGCAAGAGAGGGAACTAGCTTATCCCAATGGAAGACATTCACACTGCCTCTGACATGCGTTTGATTTAAGCCTGTCTTCCATGCTTCCTCTATAGCAAAGGGGATTCTGTCCAGAAGCCTCACTACAGTCCTCTGTCCTCCCTTTGGAGACGTCTGGGAAGATAAGCCTCTCACACATGCCATCTAAAATTAGTGTCATGTGAATATCCTCTTCTGGCCTTATAAACTTTGAGTCTATGAAAACAATAAAACACTATTCTTTAATTTGACATGAGCACAAAACTGCCTTTTACATCTGAATCTGGTTAGAGGGAGCCTGGGATGCCACCACTTTGACCTTTAGTATCTGGCAATGCGCTGCTGAGGTATGAAGCCAACAGCGGTCCCCAAGGAAACCTGCACAACTCTGCTCAGTCCCCATCAAGCTGTGTGAATGTGAGCATGGCCTGATGAGGCAAGTTTATATACAGGCTGCAATGAGAGTGGAAGGAACATGTTGGAGTAAAAATCCTGTCAGACTTTCTCCTTCTAATTCTAAATCACCTTTTAGATCCCAGTCCATCAATGGAGGAGATTAAGGTGCCCAGGAACATGATGCACAAAAGCCAGCATACTCCACAGGAAGCTGCTTATTCTGAGAGGAAAAATTCAAGAGGAAGCTGAAGACACTGCAAAGAGAAAGGCTATGGTGCAAAGAGCCACTTCTTCATACTCCAAATCCTCCCCTGCCTGGAGCCAGGTGCTTATGAATTCTGCCCCCGGGCAATGGGGGCACCAAGGGAACCTCTTTCTAGATTTCTTGCTGTCAGAATTTAAACTGCCCTTCTCAATAGCCCACCAAAAGTGATTTTTCTATGCACCAATACAGCTTCACAAGCCTTCTGACCTGGCAGCAAAACACGGGTTGGGCCAGACAACATTTGGGATTGGGAATCACTGGTTTTACCTGAAACGATGAATGCACAGATCATTGTGGCAGTTTTAGTATCTTCTGTTTGTTTATTCTGTTCCATCAGTGTACACAAATGACTGGTGTTTTCCTGGTTTTAAGCCCATGTGAAAGAGAAAAGATTTGGCTTTCTGTTTGGATGTCATAATATTAATAGAGAACATCTTTAGAGGCTTATTACAATGCAATATGGCCAATTCCAAGCATCAAGAAAATGAAGAAAAAAAAAAAGGGCATAATGAGTCATTCATCCCCACCCTACAACAAAAATCACGAGAGTAAAAATGGCTTTGATTCCATTTGTTTACCAGTTTCTGAGCATTTCTGTGTCGTCAGATTACTATTTCAAACCCTTCTGCCACAATGAGAGTTAGAAACTGTCTTAAATAAAGATTCTCAGTTATCCTTAAATCACATGAATCCTGAAGCTGAAGCCTTGGGGCAAAAAACATCTAACAAAAGAAGCTAACAAGGAACAAAACCAACTAACAAGAGACTCGTGATTAAAATACCAGAGCAATTAATGAACCATCGATACCGAACAGGTTCATAAGGTTGGCTATGAAACCCAGAAAAGATGACAGTTGCTAGAACAGATTAAAACTGTCTAAAATGAAAAAAAGGGCCAATATACTACACTTTGGGTATTAATCCAGATCAACTATGCACAATGTTCCTGGGAAAAAAATAACCAAACAAAAACCCACACCCAAAAAAACAGTTGGGACTTTTGGTTTGAGGCCAGTTCTCCCAGTCCTGATTTCTTCTGGAGTCAGGAAAAAAGCTACCGGCAAAAATAGCTCTGTGTAAGACTCATGAAATGTGGTAACTAAACATTATTATAAATTTATTTCATCTTGACACCAAAAACAGCTCTACAGCTGGTTTATGATACTGTGAAGGTTAAACTACTACAGAACAAGTACTCCTGCATGCGGCTACTATAAAAGTGACACTGAATTATTTCTAATTTTAGTGCCCGTTGTTCTAAAAATTGCTTCCCCCTGCACTCCAGGAAGCGCAAAAAAAGGTGATTCACATAAACCTTGCAGCTGAGGAACAACACGGATCTAACCGATGGAGCTGAGCAGCTATGTACGACTAGAGGGTTTGTATTGGACTGAGACTGCAGGGAGACGCAGAAGGGGGTTCAAGTCACCACAGTTCACAATGGGTAAGTCTGGTGGCTGATTTAGTGACGTTGCCCCACTTTCTAGCAAACTAAGAGAAACAGGTACTTTTAGGGTAGAATTAGTCTCACTTCAGCCATCCAGTTTAAGATGATGAGATGAATCACACCTGAGAATGGCCATTTGTCTGCACTAACCATAAAGTTAGTTTAGGCAACTAGGTATTTACAGTTTTTCAGGTGAATCATATCCAAGTGTCCAGTAAAAGGTAAACTGGCAGAACACTACTCCAGCTTCCAATACTGCTACACTCCCACCCCCTAGGACCCAAATTTCTCA
Source organism: Phoenicopterus ruber ruber (assembly GCA_009819775.1). Taxonomy (NCBI): domain Eukaryota; kingdom Metazoa; phylum Chordata; class Aves; order Phoenicopteriformes; family Phoenicopteridae; genus Phoenicopterus; species Phoenicopterus ruber. The sequence goes on from CM020219.1 coordinate 11,802,072, forward strand.
CCAAAAAGGAGGGAAAGAAACAAGCTCAAACAGTAGATACAACAAACTTGCCAGACATGCTTGTAGGAATTAGTGCTTTCAAAAGGCATTCCCTTTACTGGCATTCCCAGATACCAGTAAAAACTATTATCTGAGAGCTGGGTCTGCCTAAGAACATCAAAAAGATGACATGAAGCCATGTTAGCTAAAGCGAGATGTGAATCAGTGGTGTCTGTATCAGACAGAGAACAAAAACTAGTTAGTGAGATGATCACCAGCACTCATCAGCTACCAGTATAAATTGCTGGATACTATGAACACCTTTAAAATGAAAGTCATGCAAATTCTAAAATCACAGGTTGTCAGATAAATTTTTGTCAAAGAAGGGAACCATAAACAAATCAGCTAGCAAAAACCCCATGCCTTCATTGTAATCAAGCACAGACTTTGTCACCCCATTTATCTCATAGGGATGCCGTTCCTGCTGATATGGACAATTAATTGTATTTGGAAAATACATTTTTCAAAAATTATCTGCATTGCCCATCATCGGTTTTGAGCACAATGTCACTTGCAGAGAGAAATAATTTCAAGGCTTGCGCCTCAGTTGGGGGTATAGCTGCACAGAAATGGAGGACAACACGCTAATTTACATGGGCTGAAAGTATGGTCATTCACTCATGTCTATGGGATCAGAGGCTCCCAGCAGTGGGTGAGCCTCTTCCCCCCCCCCCTAGATCAATAAAGCAAATGGTCAGACCAAGCCTAAGAATTTCTGATGCTGGAAGTGGTGGATGTCTGGTCTCTCAGCATGGGAATTATTGTGTGAATGACATTGCAAGTACCATCCCAGAAGCTAAACATAAACCCTCTGTGAATGTTCACTACTGACATCTAGAAATACTTTTTTTTTTTGGTATTAGCTTTTCATAAAACAGCTTTTTACTGTTATTTTAAGGACTTCTGGAGATGCAACTACTTCTTTTTCAAGAACCTCTGTATGATGTCTAAGTATGATGTCTAGGATGGCCTGATTACAGCATTACTCAATAGCTGAGAAGCACCAATATCTAGATTGCTCCTACGCAGAGGGGCGTTATTTGGTAGATGACAAGAAAGAGCAACCCGAAACACACCTTTCCTAATTCAAACGTGAATTTCATTTGAATGCATACTTTACTAGGTGTTGCCACCCGAATCTCTGACCAATCAGCACCCCATCCGATGTATTCGTGTGTATACTGAAACTACGAGATGCTGCCAAAGCAGTAAGCAGCCTACAGAAAAGGGCGGGGAGGGAGGAATGTGCTTCTGCTTCCTGTTCTTGGGCAGAGCAATGAGAAACACCTCCTTAGTCCAGGGGTTAGCCCAGAACCAGAAGGTTTAATCCACCTATGCTTCCAGTCTGGCCATAATACCTTTGCTATTCATTTAAAAGGAGAGTACAAGAAATTAAATGTTATTATCCAAAGGCCAAGATTCCAGTGATAAACTGGAATATTGTCTGAGATGTTAATAGTAAGGGCTAAAGACACGCTCTGCAACTACAGGGCAACATTTTACTAAGTTTGGCAGAAGCGTCTCCTCCCTTCATCCCCTCAGGCTTTTGCTTAGCTTAGACAATATCACAAGGAAGGGCTGTTTGCCCAGAGGTTTTCACTACGTATTTGTTGGGGACTTTTGTTTGTTTGTTTGTTCATCCACACGGCTTACTGCCAGCTTATGAAAACTACAAGCCTGTCATCAGGAGTTCACCCAGTCTGAGAGAGGAAAAACAATGGTTAGAAGTCAACCTGATTCCATACCTTTAAAATGTCACAGAATAAAACACACGTAAAAGAGGCATTCCAGTAATGTTGTGACGTGTCCCGATTTCAGCCATGGATTATAATGAAACATCAGTTTCTATAAGTAATCAGTAGAGGTTTGCCTTGACATGGACAATCCAGTACAAGAACATTAAGGTCTTTTCTTTGTGTAAGCAGAACCTCCTCCACAGGTTTGCTCTTCTAGAATGACTGATGCTATCCTTAAAAAAACAAAACTCCTTTCTTACCCCTACCAGACAGGTTTCTTTCAAACTTTTTCAGGGCACGCTACACTCAAACACAGGAAAAAAAAAAAAAAAAAAGAACAACACATCATCTTGAGCTGTACTAAGAAGAGCAAAGAGGATTCCCTGGAAACAGGAAACTACTTTGTATGGTTCATATTCCCACTGAAGCCAGCGGACAGCTTGGATACAGCCAGCTGTGAGGATCAGCCTTATCAACCAGAGGCGGGGCAGGAGAGAAAAACACGGGGTCAAATCCCAGCTGGTGTAAATCAGTGTAACTCCACTCAAGTTAACAGGGTTGCGCCGATTCAAGCCAGCTGTGGATCTAACCCACAGTGTGTTTTGCAAGTCTATTTTCAACTCTTCAGGGCTCTGCTGTGTTTAAACATTCACAACACCCACTGAAATTAATGAGAACTGTGTGTGCAGAACACTAGTGTTATTTCTTTTTAAATATTTGGGAGGTGCTCAGAGACTGTGATAATGAGTGCCATATATTAGAACCCAGACAGAATGGTATCAAATCATCAGACCCTTAAGTGGGACGGGTCGTTAATCTTTTCCTTGGGAGAGCATTTCCATTTTTGCCTTGGCAAATGAGGAATCATCATTAATAAATGTGGGGTTCTACCTTTGCCAAGTCCCAGACAAAGTGTGTTTTTCCATTTGCCTTGGGCTTGTGTAAGCTTGCCTAAGGAGGCCAGCCTTGCAGTTTGAGAAACACTGCTAGCAGCCACCATACCCTCATTCCCAGCTAAATTAAACCCTATTATGCTGTAATTAACCTTGCCTAACTTGTTCTGAGTTACAGGAGTAGGTAAAAATCATGCTTTTCTAGGCTGTCCCTGAGAAGCATTTTTACATATCAGGCTTGCCTACTCTTCAACTACTTCCAGCCTCTCCTGGAAGCTCTTCTTCTGAAGATCACAGCTCGACTGCAGGCACCATCAGAACTCTTCTTGACTGCAGTGAGGCCAGGATCACCTGCAATTATACTCGCACACCCTGTGTTCGTGCCAGATGGCATATTTTTGAAGCAAACACAGTACCACAGAAGTGATAGTGAGAATACATACACCTTGTTAGTTTCTAAGGTTTAAAACATACACATAAGCAGGCTCACGAAGTTTCCTTGGTCAAATTTCAAACAGAAAAAATGCATTTTATGAATTAGTCTCTTGCCTGTTTTATTTAGATGCAAGTTTAAAAAAAAAATACAAAACCCAAAAACCTAACACATTTCTAGTTCCATTTGATACTTGGAGCAAGGGTGGGAAGAATGAGCACAAAGTAGGAAGAAGTTCTCATTTACAAAGCTACCCTTTTACAAGAAATTGTTGGCAGAATTGCAGTTTCTAGGTATTTTTTTTTCTCTCCTCTTTTTAAAAACTCAGAATTCTTCAGTTGTATTTTGAAAGATCCAACGTTTTATCTAAGGTCCATCCAACTTGATTAAGTCCACAGACCTTTAAACCAGGCCATCAATGAAAGAGTCTTAAAAGCAGTCACACACTAAAGTCATTCTGATGAAGGCAGGACAGAAAGTCCGGATAATCCTTTAACCGCCTGCAGTAAGTGCATACATGGAAAATGCAGTATAAAACAGCACAGCATAAAGGCTACACTGCCCTAAATAAAAGGGCACTCAAAGAAAAAAAAAAGGTGCTATCGCTGAATACATGTTGCATATATTACCAGTGGAAAGGTGGGAAGCCTCCGAAGGATGCAGCCTGAAGAGTCAAAGGCAATCTGATTTTTTTTTTTAATCTGTGTGCCTGAATGTACGGGAGGAACAGCGGAGAGAATAAATGGTTATGCAGTAAGTGTAGCAACCTGCCCCTACCAGAGCCAGCTGGCAGCAACTGTAGCAGAAGAAGGATTTATCCTACCTGTTCCTTTTAAGATATTAAACTCCTCAGTTCCCACAGTACACGCGATAACTTTTTTTTAAGTACTTGCACTGACATTACTCTCTCCGCCACCCCCAGAGGTGGAACCACGCTCGGCAAGCGGCGGGTCTTGCGGCCCGGCCCGCTCCTCCGGCCGCGCCGGGCCCTCGCCTCCCTCTCCTCGCCGCCCGTCCCAGGTGCTCCGCGCCCCCGGCGCTGCGGCCGAGCCCAGGAACTCTCGGCGGGGCCGAGCCGGGCAGCTCCGCCAGCCCCCGGCCCGCCGTGCGGCTCCGCCTCCCCCGGGGCCGCCCCCCTCCCCGCCGCCGGCCCGGCCCGGCGCGGCGCGGCGGCTCCCCCCGCTCCGGCGGGTCGCTCCGGCCGGGGGCCGGGCCCGTCTCTGCCGCCGGCGCTGCAGGTCTCCGGCGGCGCCAGGGGGCTCGCTCGTCCGCCGCTGCCGGCCCGATGCCCGGGCCTCGCTGGTCAAGTGGTCCTAAACATTTCACAATTATGATAGAGAACTGTTGAACTGTTAAGAACCACTGCACCAAGGAGGCTGAGGAGCCGCGGTCCGCGGGGGGAGCGGGGCGGGGGACGCGCTTCCCGCTCGCTCCTGGCCCGGGCTTGGCTCTTCCTTTCGCCACGGCGGACCTGGGGACGAGACAAAACAGACGGGACTGGCGGGCGGGCGGCTCCAGCGCCGCGGGGAGAGCGCCCGGCCCGGCCCGCCGCCCCCCGCCCGCCCTCCCCGCTCCTCACTCAGCGCCGCCACTTACTCACGGCCACCGTCCCGCGAACATCCCCCTGGCATTGCGCTGGGGCTTGGAAAGCTTGGAGGCAACAAGCTTTCTTTAAAAGGAATTTTTTAAAAAAAAGTCAAAAAAAAAAAGTCTAAAAAGAACAACCCAAAAAAAGCCATTCTCCTCAGGGGACCCAGCTCGGAGGCAGCCCGGGACGGACGGGCGCCCCGCAACCGATCCTCCGCCACGGCCGCCCCTCTGCCGCGGCTCGCCGTGCGGGGCCCTTTTATACCCGCGCGGGTACCTCGCGGTGGATGAGCCGTCCCCTGCCGCGGCAGCCAGGAATGCAGCCCTCGCCCCTGACACGACCAGTTTTTCCAGGCTGCCTTCGCACTGACGGGGCGGTTTTGTTTCCAGCCATCATCTGGGGCGGCCAAACGTCAGCAGGTAGAAAAGGACAAACCTGTTCCAAGGCGGCGCGTTTCCTCCCGCCCGCCCTCCCGCCCTCCGCCCTGTCACCGGGGGGAAACTGCTCGACAGGTTTCGCCGAAGCTGGAGGTGGCTCCGGGAGGTGAGTAAGAGACTCCACCCTGCGCCCTCCTGACAGGAGCTGCCGCTGACGGGCCGCCTGCCCTCGGCACCCTCCCGGCTCCCCTCGCCTGGCTGCCAGCCGTAAAAAAAAAAAAAAAAAAAACAACCAAAACAACAAAACAAAAAGAAAAAAAAGCCCTAAACCGGCCCGTCACGTTCTCTGGGGGATTTCGTCGCCGCAGCGTGAACGCCCGCCTTGGCCCAGGCTCCACGCTTGTCGTGGCGTCGTGCCTGGCGAGGAAGGCCACTTTCCGCCCAGCCTGCCCCCGGGCAGGCCTGAGGTGGAGAGGCCCGGTCTCCTGCCTGCCATCCCCGGTGTTCGGAGCTGGGTCTCTCCTCCTTCCCCACCGGCCAATATCCTCCGAGAGGCGGGGGTTGCCTGCAGAGGGCAATCTGCAAAAGCCCCCCGACATCCCTGCGTGGGCTGGCGGCGTTGCCACGTGCTGCCCTGCCCTCCAGAAGGGTAGCACAGTGTACCCCCTTCCCAGCCTGGAAGTGTTCGCTGCCGGCTTTACTCTCCTGAGTGTGGGGTTTTTTTTGCTCAGAAATGGCGTGAGAGACCACCCGCTGTGTGCGGGGAGCTGGGTTTGCCCTGGCTTTCCCCACTCTCCCCACAGCCCAGCTGCTGTTTCCCCAGGTGAGGCATCTGAGGAGTCACCGTTGGGGAGCACCGCACCTTTTCAGAGCTCACTTTCTGCTGCTGCGTGTTCCCAGTCTTGAGAGGATCACACTACTTGGTTTCAGAAAGGCAGGACTAAGAAAGCAGGACTGAGAACTGTGAAGAAGAGCCTGATTTTCAGAGGTGTCGGGCAGCCAACAGGGAGGATGCACTGAACCTCCAAAAATCAGGCCACTTGCTCATTGTCATGCCCTTAGCCATGACTCAGGGAGTAACCATCTCTGAGTTTGGGCTTCTTCAATTAATTCCTCTCAATCTTACTCTCTTCATTGACAGAATAGCAATGAAACCTAATTCACCGAGGCTTCCGAGCCGTGTTGTTGGGGTGAGCTGAAAGGTCTTCACGCCCTGCCACCTCAGGACGGGGTTTAGGATGGGGTTTATGGTGACCTAACAGCAGGCTTCCCCGTGGTGGCAGCGGGATGCTGGTCGTTGGTGGTGCCGGGCTGCCTGCGTTGCCTGACCGCACGCTGCTTTTGCCAGCCAGCCCAGGAGACACCATTTCAAAAAGCTGTGGATGGTAAACCCTGCTCTGCCAGTGACTCAGCCTACGGCCTCAGCCAAGTCACTTCACCACACCTTGAGAGGGAGAGATAATGCTTACCTACCTCATCTTATGAGGCTTCACTAATGTTTATATAGTGCTTTGAATGTTTAAAGAACTAAGTGCTGTGTATGAATTTTGGCACTCTAGATCCTATGATCTTTGGCTTTTTAAAAATATATAGGAAACTCAAGCTGGTCCTGGAGGAAATGCCCATACAGGCGTCACAGAGCAGCAGGGGAGGGAAAAGCCCTCGTGGCTGTGCAGCGGCTGTTCCAGCACGGCTCGTGTGAACGCGGTGCTCGCACCAGAAGCAGGAGCAGACAGGTTGCTCTAGGAGCCTATGCAAACCTCATGCTGAGGAAGCTCCCCAGATCTAGCTCCCCGCAGGCGTTTCAGTCCACTTTGGTAAAACCAGCTCCTGCTCTTCTGCTCTGCCCTCTCAGACTCAAACCCAGAAGTTAATTTTGTGCCTTCCTCCAGATAGCCCAATCCATAGGGGTTTTCTGGACCTTCTCATTCTCCCAAAAGGATATTCACTTGCCTTGGATAGCGGAGGGTGCACTATTTGTGAGTTAATTCAAAGGGGACCTCTGTCCTTGGCATCAGTGGAAATCTGTGGAAGCAAGGCTGCTCTTTACTCCCTGTAAGAAGAGTCACTTGTTTTGTGACACAGTGTCCTAGGTCTCCCACTCCTGCCGGTGATGTACACAGCATGCACATGATCGCACGAGCTGTATTTTATATATAATCCCTCACTAACTCTACTGCCAACTCTTGCCCGCCCCTGACAAACACAAACCCACACCCACACCCATGGCTCCACAATACCACTCAGCTAAATAATAACCCGACTGTCCATACTAACTGGGTGCAAAAGCCCTTTCCAGCCAAACCAGTCAGAACCCACAACTGCACTGGTGAGACACATAATCCCCAGGGATCCCATCGCTGTTCTGGTGCGGGTTCAGACACACGTGGCTGATGGCCCCTAAAGAAGAGCTCTGAGCCATAAGTGGGGAATTGCCTGGGGCAGCCAGGGGGAACTGAGGTACAAGAACCTATACGGGGTTTAGGCAGGATGAATCATCTTTTGCTTTGGATTTTTTTTCAATAAGTGTTGGTGGGTTTACTGATCAAATGTTTAAGTTTTGGTTTTTTTTTTTTTCAGGGAAGAATATAATAAAAGAGAGTACAGGTCTCTTGTGTTTCTTTGTAAGGAGTATGTAAGGAGTGGCTAGAGTGAACTTTATAGGGGAGAGCGGTGGATGTTGTCTACCTGGACTTCAGCAAGGCTTTTGACACTGTCTCCCATAACATCCTCATAGGTAAGCTCAGGAAGTGTGGGTTAGACGAGTGGACGGTGAGCTGGATTGAGAACTGGCTGAATGGCAGAGCTCAGAGGGCTGTGATCAGCGGCGCAGAGTCTAGTTGGAGGCCTGTGGCTAGTGGTGTTCCTCAGGGGTCGGTACTGGGGCCAGTCTTGTTCAATTTATTCATCAGTGACCTGGATGAAGGGACAGAGTGCACCCTCAGCAAGTCAGCCGATGACACGAAACTGGGAGGACCGGCTGATACACCAGAAGGCTGCGCTGCCATTCAGCGAGACCTGGACAGGCTGGAGTGTTGGGTGGAGAGGAACCTCATGAGGTTCAACACAGGCAAGTGCAGGGTCCTGCACCTGGGGAGGAACAACCCCATGCACCGGCACAGGTTAGGGGCTGACCTCCTGGAAAGCAGCTCTGCGGAGAAGGACCTGGGAGTCCTGGTGGATGACAAATTCACCATGAGCCAGCAATGTGCCCTTGCAGCCAGGAAGGCCAACAGCATCCTGGGGTGCGTTAAGAAAAGTGTGGCCAGCAGGTCGAGGGAGGTTCTCCTCCCCCTCTACTCTGCCCTGGTGAGGCCCCACCTGGAGTCCTGCGTCCAGTTCTGGGCTCCCCAGTTCAGGAAAGACAAGGAACTACTGAAGAGAGTCCAGCGGAGGGCTACAAATATGATTAAGGGACTGGAGCATCTCTCCTCTGGGGAAAGGCTGAGGGAGCTGGGGCTGTTCAGCCTGAGGAAGAGAAGACTGAGAGGGGACCTCATCCATGCTTATAAATATCTCAAGGGCGGGTGTCAAGAGGATGGGGCCAAACTCTTTTCAGTGGTGCCCAGCGACAGGACAAGGGGCAACGACCACAAACTGGAACACGGGAAGTTCCATCTGAACACGAGGAAAAACTTCTTCACTGTGAGGGTGACGGAGCCCTGGCACAGGCTGCCCAGGGAGGTTGTGGAGTCTCCTTCTCTGGAGAGATTCAAAACCTGCCTGGACGCAGTCCTGTGCAGCCTGCTCTGGGTGACCCTGCCCTAGCAGGGGGGTTGGACTAGATGATCTTCAGAGGTCCCTTCCAACCTCCACCATTCTGTGATTCTGTGATTATTAGCTTAAAGGAATCCACCTAGTCAATGTATAAATTCCCTTAGATCACTAGTGTGAAAAATGTTTTTTTTTAGTAATGTACATGTTAGAGAGCAGTGGGCAAATGTACATTTAATTTATTTATGTAATTATTTAATAAGGTCTGTTTCTCACTCGTATACCCCCAATTATAAAAGTAAGAAAGCTAACACCCTGCTACCTCCCTTAGCTAGGTGGACTCTCACAGAATAGGCTGGAGGCTTTCAAAGGTAGAAGAGCAGAGGTGCCTAACAGTAGAAGTGGACAGATAGCACTACGCAAGGGATAAGCCATGTATTTATTGTTCTTCCTCCGTGAAGGTACAAAAGGGGATTGAAGCATTAAAATAATAGAATTGGTTCTGAAACTGTATAGAAGGAAAAATTTAGTTGTATTAGAAGGAATAGTAATTAGTCCTTCATTTCTATTGATGGTTAAACTGGGTATTGTTTATATCCTGCTCTTTTCAGCTGCATATATGTGACTGCAGTAGTTCTGTGCTTGGTTTTTAAGGGATCACAGTGCAATAAATGGCCCCGTTAAGCAAGCAGCAGGTATGTCTCCCATGTGTTTGCAGTCCAGGGGCACAAACCCAATGAAAAGGACTATGCTACCCACCAGCGTGCACTCATTGCACTGATGTTGAGAGCTCTCTGATTGCACTGACACTCCTGAAACCTGGAGGAGCAGTGCACTGTAACGTGGAACATGGTGGATTGAGCACCTTTTACAGCAGGCGGAGGTTTCTTGGAAGGGGGAAGCAAATATTAATCAGCTGATAGTGTCAAACAAAGAGGGCAGCACAAAAGGAGACATAATGCCAGAGGTGATTGTAAGAGACAAAGAGCCGGCCTGGGAGGAAGCGGAGATGAAGGGTAAGCTTGTGGGAGGACATAAAAGGGTGTGCTGTTTGCATGGCAGAACATGGAAGATCATGAATGCTCTGGTAACAAGAGGAAGATTATATTTCAAGGAGGTTCTACTTTGAAAAAATGATGTGAAACATGACTGAGAGATGCTATCATTATTGTCTGTCAATATTCCCACACTCCTTTGGCAAAAGGTCCCAGTATTTTCCTGCCAATACCTTATTCCACAGGTAATATCGTGGAGGGGCATGGGACAACCCAAAGTACTGTTCCTTGTACTATACCATGTTTTATCTGACAGTTCTAAACTTAAAATAAATCCAGCACGCAAACTAAGCCTGGACACGGAGCTTACGGTTTCTTGGCTTATCATTTTTACCTTCCTCATCATTTCCCGACTGATTTGCTATTCTTGCTCATTATCACTCACCTAAAATTAGGTTGGAAATTTCTTAAGCAAAGACCCGGGGTCTGACATGTCCTGTAAAGTACCTGTCATATTCTTGGGCCTGGTAAACAGAAAAAACCCTGTGCAAGTGGATTTTCTCCCACCCTAGGAAATCAGCATTCCATATGTTCATAGCAAACACTGATGGGGCAACTTCTTGTTTACTTTAGTTGGTTCAAACTCATTTGTCAATATAGCAGCCCACTACGTGTCACATGTGAGCATAATAATAGCTTGATAGTAACTTGTTTTGCAGTAAGAAACACCTTGAGAGATGGCCTAATGCTTCCTCATAAATAGGAAGCCTTTTGAGATTATTGCCTAAATAACATCAAGTGTTTTATAGAGAAATAAGATGGGATGGGACGTTTTCCCAACCAAGAACTTTTAGAAAGATTGTGGGTTTTGCCATTCGGTAGTTAAATTAATAAAGACATGCTAGAAATTAAAATATGGATAACAGCTTCACGTGAAGCTAAGAATTCACATTTTATTGGAAAATGCCACCATTGTACGCACAAAATTTTGATTAAACTCCAAATTATCAATTTAATGGGAGAGGAGTTTTTATTTCATATGCTCTATCTAAACAGACAGTTCATCATCCCTGAGCACTACAGAGGTTACAGACTAATTTAGCCTGTAATATCACACTTCACCATTTTCCTTGTTCTGATTTAACATCTTGTTCATTCCAGCAGTTAACTGTGTAAATTACATTATACAAATTAATGTAGTTTCTCCCTCTTTGGGAGAATTTTTCAAGTCAAGCTTTGTCTGTATACAGTAGCATGATAGCTAGCAGTAAATAACAGCGTAAATTTTCTGTTTTCTACTTCAAATTTTCGATTTCATTGTTAAACGTGGCAGTTTTTTCAATAAGCGGTGTAGAATAAGGAGACCTCAGGGCTTTGCACACTTGATGCTGGATCAGTGGGTACAATTACCTGTGCATCAGCAGCTGTAGAAAAAAAAAAGGTGAAAAACAATCCTTGTGCTGCAGAGGTGGCATGTGAGCTGTCAAGGGGATGTGGCCTGGGAGATCCGTCAGCCTCTGCATCGAGAGCTCGATATTAAGGAGAAGTTTCGACTCCAGCACTAGGAGCCCTAAAAAACATTAGGAAAAGCACATTGCAGACAAGGAGGAGGTGCTCCTGCAGTCCTGGTGTACATTGTACTTTGCCATGACTTTCCACTGGAAGCTTAGGAGCCACAGCAGTGCCGTAGAGATGACAGTTGGAGATGTGTGTATGAGAAATGGAATCCACTGAGTCCTGTTTTGCAATCAACTCTGGATAAACAATCTCTGTAGTATTTTTACCAAATTTCAGGACAGTTTGGTCTCATGGTTACTCTTTTTTAATCTTCTCACAATCAATTCTCCTTTCTCCTCTTTTTTTTTTTTTTGTGTGTGTGTGTGTGTGTGTGTGTTTTTGTCTTGTGTTGTTTTGGTTTTTTAATTTGAAATAAAAATACAAATTAAATAGCCAGTGAACAAGATTTTCACATGACCAGTAATTTTGAATGCCTTGCTTCCCAGAGCGGACTTCCATAAAATGCCAGCCACCTTTTATTCTACCCTTAAGGTTCAGGTTAGACTCTGGAAGCTGACACTTGAAATCACTAGCTTTTTCTGAAAATTTCAGCCAACCATTTCATATTTAAGATTAGCAGCTGTGCACTAAGTGTGCTTTAATAACTTTGTAATTGATTACAATGCTTAATTGTGATAGCCATCACAAACCTTGTACCAACTTTATTTTTCACGTTCACCAACCGGCTGGTTTTTCAGAGTTAGCAGAATTATGTGTTCCATCCCATAAAGCCATCAGAAAGGAAGTCACTACTAATGATTTGACCAGTTATTGGGATTTCCTAAGTATCTGCTGGTTCAGGCTACTGAAGATGATAGAGTGTGACTTTGCAATGAAGTAACATGGTAATTTTTAGCAACATCTCATATTTCTGGTTTTATGTCCTTGAATGTAGAACTTTCCAAACAACAGTGGTGAATGGTGACATAGTTGTGGGCAGTGAGCTCGGTCAAAGTGGTCCAAGTAAATAAACTGACTTATTTCACATCACAGTCTTGTCAGTCAGCAGAGATAACAGGCAGTCATCTTTGTCCCGAAGCCCTGGAGCTCTATGGGATTCAGCAGAGTCTCTGCTGGATGCCTTGCCTCAAGGGTGCTGGGAATCATGTCACCCAAAACTGACCCTTCAGTGGGAATCGGAAATTCAGATGTGCCACAGGAAGAATTTGAGGCATCAAAATTCCACTTTTACTGGGCCCTGGTCACACAGATCCACAGCAAAACATATCCAGGAAGGAAGCCACACACCCTGAAAGATGCAAGTGTAATTATTCACGCACAGGCATCACCTTCAGAGAATCTCCCCTGCACAGCAGCTTCTTGCATATGACAGGATTAATTTACAACTCTCTGTTCTAATTGTGATAGCTCCTTATCTGTCAGCAAAAGATTGCTATTAAGATTCCTTTTTCTTTACCCTGAAATTCTTTTCTTTGCTGTATGTAACCATTGCTACTGAATTGCCAGGACTGTCATTCCCCTTCTATGCTAATAATTAATCATTTAATGTTAATTAATTGGAAATCAAGGTGTAGAAATAACCAGCTGATGTAAACAAACATTATTGTCATTCTCTTGCCCCTTTCTTACCGCCTTTCGCTGCGTGGAGTCTCATCTAATTTCACTTGTAAGCTCTTAAAACCAGGGTCTGTGGCTGTTGAACACCAAGCACAAGAGCCTAATAGGATCTACAACAGTGGCGCTACAGAAGAAACACATTTATTGCGCACATAAACATGTAATTAACTGGGCTCATCTGTATCAGAAATGCTGCATTTGCTACTAAGCAGGCAGTGCTGGCCAGGTAACATCTCCCCTGGCCACTGTTCTTCTGGTCCCATTTTGAAGCTGAGAAGATGTGAAGGAATTCCGTGGCTTGAGAGAGTGGTTATTCATTGTTGCGATATTTATTGCTGCTGCAAGACGGAGAATGATCTCTCGGCCTTTACCTGCCTGGTTGTGCAACGTGCCACGCATCAGGTCGCGCGTTGCCGAAGCCTGGCAACGCCTGCGCATGGAGGAGGCTGCGGAGCGAAGCTGCAGGATATTGTTGGTTGGCACCTTCCCATGGATTTGGCTGAGATCTCCCTCTGATGTGCAGCATCCCGGAGTGGGAGGGAGGTGCTGGTGTGGAGCTCAAAATGCCAGTGGGAGTGCGCAAGATATGCACCAGCCGAGCACGCCCGAACAGGCAAGCCTGGGCAGGGCTGGGTGAGGGGGAAAGGGGCACTGCCTCTTCCCTGCCAACAGAGCCTGCGAGCAGTCGTGGCCCCCATTTGTTATATCCTCCTGGTATCTCAGCAGCCAGTTTTGGTCAGACATCAATGTAGATTTGGACATCAAGGACCAAATTGTTTGACCACGAGATTTGTATCAACTCTTCCAAATAGAGCCACATGAAGTAGTGCTGTTTCATGCAGTTTACGCTGGACACTTCATTTTTCTTGCCGTGATTCAGGATACTTGTCTCAGCTACACTTCTGAGATGCAGCCTTCTGCTTCTTCCCATTCACCTGATCACAGGTAAACAAATGTATGTCTAATGAAGTTTCTAAAGTAATTTTCAGGTAGACACTTTGCACAAATAATAAATCTGGTAGTACCAGATTTTATTCTGACTCATGGACTATCTAAGATGGCAACATTTGAGTCCCACAGATTCATTTGTATGGTTCAGTAGAGTATTTTACATATCTTATAAGCTTTCTACATTAGTAGCTTTTCTAAAGAGTCACTAAAATGAAAGTGTTGTTACAACCATGCAATCAAGCACCACAGTGTCATAAAACATTGTTAAAGAATCACAGAAGGACTAGTCTTACTAGTCTAGAAGATGATTATACTGCTGATAGAGTCCACTTGGAAGAGACACAAGCGTATCAGCAATGCTTGTGATGACATACGCAGCGCACATTTGATCGGTTCTTTGTAATTTCTTGTTTTCACCCACCATACAGTTACTTCAGGTCTGTCTCAGTGATCTAACAAATTGTGATGCTGGAAACTAAAAGCATTTTATTTCTTACACTGCTGTGGTAGGTCCTATGCAGGGATCAGCATAGGTACCTGCAGAAGGGGGTTACACCTATGGCTATGGGTCCATTAACGGTTTGTGTGTAAGTGGAACTGGGCGCACTTTGTCTTCTGTGTACAAGGCATACATTTCCCTCATTAGTCATTTCACTACTTGAACCTCCTTAAAAATGGAGGAATCTTCCAACTAGATCACAATCTTTTTTTTGGAAGAATCCCAGTAGATCACACCATTCAGAAGACTGCAAATAAAGAAACTCTGATTCAAGGAGGATAAAGAGGTTTAGTTCCAGATGAGAGATTTCATTATCAGTCATTGCTGAACACCAAAAGCCTTGTATGAGACAACTGAGACATGCTATAGCATAGTAATTCTAAGTTAAGATGCACAGACCTAGAGTTATTTAGCAATTTAAGAAGAACGAGCAGATACTGAAGCCTTGCTGAACAACTGATTTAATTCAGCAAGTACCGATCAGGCACAGTCAATCTGTCAGTGGGTCAGCCAGCCTTGACACATGTTAACAGTTTACCAAGACAAGATGCAGTAAGAGAGCAAGCACATGCTGATTATTCAAATAATTAAGAATGCCCTTCCATCACAGAAGTTTTATAAGAGAATCTCCAAACAGAAACTTAATGTTTTCAGACATCAGTAAAAAAGAAAGTGGTTGCATTCAGGAAAGGAACGTTGTAACTCAAATCAGACAGGAACTTGGACATGTGAATATACTTGTACTGTGTTCAGTTCCGGGCCCCTCACTCCAAGAAAGACATTGAGGTGCTGGAGCATGTCCAGAGAAGGGCAACAAAGCTGGTGAAGGGTCTAGAACACAAGTCCTGTGAGGAGCGGCTGAGGGACCTGGGGTTGTTGAGCCTGGAGAAAAGGAGGCTGAGGGGAGACCTTATCACTCTCTACAACTACCTGAAAGGAGGTTGTAGCAAGGTGGGGGTCGGTCTCTTCTCCCAAGTAACAGACAACAGGACAAGAGGAAACGGCCTAAGTTGTGCCAGGGGAGGTTTAGATTGGGTATTAGGAAACATTTCTTCACCAAAAGGGTTGTCAAGCACTGGAACAGGCTGCCCAGGGAAGTGGTTGAGGCACCATCCCTGGAGGTCTTTAAAAGACATGTAGATGTGGCGCTTAGGGACATGGTTTAGTGGTGGACTTGGTAGTGATAGGTTAATGGTTGGACTCTTCCAACCTAAACGATTCTATGATTCTATGTTAGTTGTGCAAATCTCTGCTTCCCGCAGCGTTAGGGAAGTGCTGACATAGGCCAAGTAGTCCCTATCCCTTGGCAGTATCAGCTGGATCATTAGGAAAAAGAAACAAAGTGGAAGTCAGGTGTTGTCATTCAAGTGAAGAAAGCTGTAGAACTGATGTAATGTTTGACTTTTACAGGAGGCATTCATAGCGTCTCCTCCATGGAGAGGCAGCAGAGGTTCCAGCACCAGCATTCATTCCCAGAACATCACTGCAACTTAAAAGATCCAGCACTGGAAACAAATCCAACATCTGTGCAGCAGCTACGAGTCTTGGATTATTGCTGATGCTTTTTTGCTGCTGTATAGTCGCTGCTGAAATCACATACAACAGGACAGTCACAGACCCGCAGCAGCCTCTGATGCTCGCACACTAGCAGGCCGTCTCGGAGCTCCTGCACGTTCCTGGCATGGCATTTCACCTGTTGGTGCTTTTGCAGGGCAAGGAAAGCTACAGCCCCAACACTGCATGATTAGAGAAAAGAAGGGGAGCCACTGCCATTTTCTAACAGAAACTGCAATGTCATCTTTATGTTCCAATAAGCGTTAAAAAGGGATACTAAAAAATATCACAAGGTTTTCTACACCAAAAAATGCAAAACTAACTTCATCCAGCTTCTACCATGCTATTCCAATGTGTACAAAATATCAAGCACAGGTCTGCAGATGATCCTCGCAGTATGTACTAGGTCTAACAAACTGTAACTAGACGTAGATATGAAAGGGTACATGGACATCATGGGTGATTGGAGTTAAAGCTGTTATAGGAGTTATGAAATGGACCTGCAGCTAGTCCCAGCAACAGAATGAGCGTGTTTGCATTAGTAATGGCCCTGTACAGCTGCTTAATCTGCAAACCTTTACCAAGCAGAAGATTGCTGGATGAAAAGAAAAGCGTATTTGATCTTTTCAGGAATGATCTGAAAGAGGAAAAATTAGGATGTTTAAAAAATTAAGCTGCCCCTGGAATATCTATCATACTTTAATGAATGACACTCACCTGCTTACAGTAACTGAAACAATGAGGTAGAAACAAATAGGTGGAATTTTCATTCCTTACTAATAACAAGATTCTGCTTTTGGCCAGTAACTATGTAAAGCTTAAGGGTTACTACACACAAATAGATTCATTATAAGACTGGGAGTTATCACGGAGAGTATAATTATGATTATTAAATTCACTGCACAGAGCAAAGGGTGTAACATACAAACAAGACAAACACAGGATCTCAAAAGAATTTTCGTCCCCGACACCGAATCAAAAGCTGAAGCTTCTGGCCTCGACTGGGTGACTTTTGCCCCCTTTTTAATCACAGCGCCCCATACACAGTTTCTCAACACTTGTAGACTGTTACAGTTCTTGAGTGAAATTTTGACATGTATAAAAGAGACTCAGTTCTTTTAGATAAATGTTAAATTTGCATTCATGCGTTTGCCATTAAAAGATTTTTTTAGATATTGGTCTATTTAGAAGGTAAATTGCAAGTTTTCTAGAAAGTTGCAGGAACATTATCTTATACAAGATAACATTAACAGGATATATATTTCTGTAAAGGTGTGTCAGAAAGAAGCTAATACTGCTTTATTCTCACTGTAAACATGGCCCAAACCATTTCATTTTATCTTTACAACTTCTAACTAGAAGTCTTCGTACTGGATCACATTTCTAAATGCTGTCCTTCGTGTCTTTACCTGGCTCATATGCAGGAAGAAAATGGTTGTCTGTTTTCTTCCCTCTCCTTCAGTTTTACTGTCGAGATCTATTATTTCAGTAATTCACACCAGAATACCATTCTTTGCTCAAAAGAAAAAGAAAGTATGTTTTGTACTTTAGATGGACATTGTATTTTAGAAATATAAGAATGTTATTGTTTAGAAAGTTTTCCGTAGATCAGATGAGCCCTTATTGAAAAGTATAAGGAAAATATTGATGCTTCTGTACACATTGCAGTCAGTCATTTCGGTACAGAAATAAAGAATGGATGCTGCTGTGGACAAATTATTGCATCTAAGAATCATTAAAAAAAAGAAAAAAAAAAAGAAAATATTCCAATCCCAAGAACGTCACTTGCAGAGAAGTTTGTCAAGGGATTTCCTAGTTCAGTGCATCAACTTTTAGACTACTGACTAAGGCAAGAGTTAAGATAGTAGGTCTAAATACCATAGGAAGAAGAGTCTATGCATGGTCTTTCTCCTGATCACAAAAATTTTCACAAACATTGCTTTGTTACATACATCACCTTTATGTATTTACAGGTAAGACACCAAAAATGTGATTAGTTTGAAGCCTGAGTTTTGATGTTAGATCTCATTTACTCATTTACTCATTACTACTTAATTCTGTATTAATTTCATTCAATCTAAAGCATGTTTATTGCTATGTAACATCAATCATTTAAAAATGAGACAGCATAGTTGTAATTTGTGACCATAGTGAAGAGGTGCACTACTCTTCACATTAAAAAAATCAGGCATTTTTGGTCTTGTTTTTACCTGGAGCGTATACAGCGTTTCCTCAGACTACAAGCACAGTTACCTTGTTTTAGGGGGATATGATATGCAACATACCTTGGGAATCGTTTAATACTAGCAGGCTCAGCAAGTAGTCCATGCAGCTTTTCTCCGTGATAAGAATAGCTGTGGGAAGGTTGAAGAGCATGAAGAGGAAAAAGGAAAAACTATCTGCACTTCAAAGATTCCCTTCAGATGAAGCAGATAGAAAATCCACATAGACTACTGCAGAAGCTGTAGGTGAAATTAAAAGTTGCCATCTCCAATATATGCATTTGCCTGAAGTATTCTCTACGTTTACATACTCTAGGGCGGATGCAGCTGGAAAACTATGTATTGCTTTTTTTCTTTAGTCTGAAAGTGTTGGGACTTTAAACTTGGGGTCTGTTAATACTGAGATCACATTTACAGTCCAAAGAATTATGTGTCCAGCATGTAGCAATCTTGATTATATTCCGGTCAGGATGTGGGAAAGATGCTATTAGAAACAAAACAATCAATTCACTTAGACAGTCCCACAAACATGCTTTATGGCATCTGCCTCCTACTCATTTCAAGTGAGGTTTTATAGTGACACATTGGTGAAGATTAGTACACAACTGCAGGCAGATGCCCATGACTGATTCAATTGTTTGCACTGACACTCACAATTGCTGTAATTGCAACTGAAGTGATACAAGCCATTGCAAAAAACAGACAAAGTGAAACCAACATTGTTCCTCAGAGATTTTATTAGTTGAAACCCAGAGATGCACAATCCACTGTTTTGTCTTGGTATGAATTCACCCCAGCATTTCTGTTTGCTACGCCTGCAATACTGTCCTCATTGATTTAACGTAAGATTCAAAAGGCCCCTTTAAAGACAGAATTTGTACAGTAAAGGCAATACATTCCAGCCTGACTTGTTTACAAAAATTTCTTTTCAAAAAAGCGATTAAAAGCTAAAGCAGCAAATAATTTTTAGAAAATCTGTAAGAACTTAATGTGATCCTAAATAAAGGATATTTTTAAGCTCTAGCTTTTCTGTATGCTCCAAGCACAGCTACCATTGTTCCTTTCCTCTTTTCCTCCCATAACTGCTTAACACCATTAATGCTCAAAGCTGGTATCTCTGAAGAGGAGTGACCATCTTCTACAGCCTCTGGAGAAAGAGAAAACGGATGTTTAGAACCAGGCAGTATCCAAAACCTTCCTGAGAAGAGATTACCTTGTAGCCTGCCAAGCAAGTTCTCATGCAGTACCGAAGACTTCCTTCAGACTGCCTACACTACTGGTGGCTCAGTCCAAAGGAATTAAGAGATGATCCATGTAGGAGTTGAGGATTTAACACGTTCACTCCCCACTTACAAAAGAAAAGTGACTTTTGCAGACATAGTTCACTGCAAATGGAAATCCCTTTGCAACATAACCCATTATTTTTAGTGTCTTCATCCTGGACACTGAAAAACTTCCATTTAAGTGCTCAAGACTGATTGTATCTAATCCTTCTATATCAGCTAAAACCAGAAAACTCTAAAGCTTTACAGGAAAGCAAAAAAATGCCCGATTCTGTCCTATGTTCATTCAGACCAGTACACAGGGATGAAAAGATGCTATTGTTCCAGTTGCAGTTCCCCACTCACGTACACGTTAATTCACTCTCATTGATCAAATGGGACACACAAGAGGCAAGGTAGCCACAGATGCAGCAAAACCTTTAACTAAATTTTGTGTTAATTTTATTAAATAAAGGAGATCCATCTCCTCACAATATTTAAATTGGGATTAGACTTGCCAATATATTGGAGAAGAGATATCTAAATCAACAACACATTGCATCAGAAAGGAGTTCTGAGAAATGAAAGGCAAGTGTTTTAAATGTCTCCAGTTACAGCACAGCACTGGAGAAGGTCAAACGCCCAGACAAGTTTCCTGTACAGAGACTTGTCAGATCTGATGCTTTGAACACGAGGCTCACACCCGCCTCACACGCACACGGGCAGGGAAACACACCTTGTACGGTAGCAGCACAAGAGAGATTCATGCTGGGAGTCCGTGTCAGAGACAACCAGGCAGCTGCATCTAAGGGCTGAGTAAGAGAGAGGCCACGGCGCTGCCCTGTCCCACGCCAGAGGGGGAGCAACCCCCCGGCAGAGCTCCCTGTGAGAGGGAGCCTTCTGCGGCCTGTGTCTGTAGTACAACTAACTCCCGTCTGTTACGACTCTGCCCCACGTTTCCTGTGGTGGTTGACTATGTTACACTAGAAGATGGGCTGGGGTAAGGTGCTCCGTTAAAAGCTAGAGGGAGAGCACACGTGGAAACACAGCTCTACTGGAGAAGGGTATGCTCCCATGCTGCGGGCACGGCACCCTGAAAACCAGGCCGGGCAAAGTGCCCGATAAAAGGCATTTCCTCTCTAACGCAGGCAAGGCTGAGGAGCAGTTTATTGCAACAGGCCAACGGAACAAGACACTGCTACCCTCAGTGGTTTTATTCTGGTAGCGTTTAGATTTCCAACCAAGTTCGGAACCACACTGTGGAACGCACCATAAAAAAGCACTTCCAGGCTCAGGCAGAAAGAGGAACAAACATTAGCCTTACTCTACAAAGAAGGATGGAAGTATTCAGGGTCGCATCAGAAACTAAGGCAGGGAGAGCAGCTGAACCCAGATGCCCTAGGGTAAACTAGGGCTTAAATACAAAATCTCTCTTCATACATGTATATGCTGATCCGCACATTTCAGAAATCTAGCCCTTGAAAATGAGATCTTACCTTCTTTACTGCATTTGTCTAAGGAAGTCAAGAATGTCCTTATGCCCTGTAGCCTCTGCCTGTAAGTAGAAACATGAATAAATCCTGCCATCCTGTGCACCAGGACGTGCAAATACTTACTTGTGGGAAGTAAAACTATGTTACCACAAAATAATTAAAATCCAATTTAAATTTTAATTCCTCTGACATAGATGAGAAAATTCTGGCTCCAATTTATTACTTCAGAACAGCACCAGACTTGAGTTTGTAACAAAACTTTAATCCGGTTTATAGTCCCCAAAGCAGCGTTTACTTTTCCCAAACTAATATTATCCAACAGCGTGCATTATTACTCACACAGCTAGCACGCCATACGGAGTACAGCCATACACACACTTACTACTTGTAGGGGATTTCTGCCATCATAACCAGTTTGCTTCAGGTCTGCACCAGCTAGGCACCAGGCATGCAGCCCATCCACATCACCTTTAGCTGTAAGGCTGGAAAAAGGATAATTAATATTGGTTGTAAATCCTTCAAGTCTATTTCAGTGTGCTCCTGGGTCCTGTCAATATGCTGAGCAGGGAAACGCTGAACCAGAACAGGCTCAACATGGCTGCCAGGGTAGAGAGGTAAGTAAAGGAACACTATTACAACAGCTTTGAATAGCTGAGCAAGCAACACAGCTTGATGAATCAGTTCCTTAAATTAATAGGGCTGTGCTATAAGTACTTACAACAGGCTAGTTTCACATAGTGGGTGTGACTATGACCAAAGGGGAAAAAAGTCATGCAGTTTCATATTTCACAACACAATATTTATCTCATGAAATGAGTTGGGGGGAGGGCAATGGCTAAATCAAGATGGAGGTGAGTGAGCGAGAGCACAAGCAGTGTGCTAGCCACCAGCGTGCCTTATTTAGAACCACTAAGAAACCCCCGTCACAAGTTTGCATAACTGTGTTTGCTATCAGAAGGTATGACAGCACATTTACGTGATATCATTTGGACAATAACACAGCTACATTTTTTCGAGTTTTATAAGGTAATTTATAAGATTTAAGTGGGCAGCAAGCAAGAAAAAAAGCCAAAAAACCTGTTAAAGATGACCTCTGCCATGTATAGCAAGCAATAGAAAGGATCAAAATTAACCATATACAAATAAGTGAATTAAAGTTTTAAGAGGAATGTACACCAGAATGTTTCTTCGCACGTCTGCTGCTAGTCTCATCCGTAATACTTAAGGTTCATTTTTAACTTTTTTGGGGTAAAAGAAGGGCTAACGGCCTGTACATATGCAAAAGCCTGACCTATCTGTACCAAACCTGTGGACAGGCTGAACTGACAGCAAGGCTGGCAGGACTACCTTAGTTTTCTCAAGATACCAACATCTGTCAGGCTTCAGACCTGAGCTTGCCATGCACTCCCAAATGTTTCAGCAGAACCATGCCGATAATCATCAAGCAAGGCTGAATCTCATTAAGAGAGGGGGAACCCTCCCCAAACTTATTAAGCTCAGAGTTTGCTGCCATGAACAGTGCTCACTGTGGGGGAACAGCATAGTGCTGGCAGCAGGGATGGAGGACGGTGATGGGCTCCTGGGTATGACAGCCACGCCAGGCAGACCTGGTGGAGAGTGGAGAAGGCTGGAAGATGAAAAGGGCAGTCAGTCAGGTAAGCTTATGGAAGAAACCCTGAAAGCAGGGCTGCAACGTTCACTTCTCTGCTAGGCTGAAATCACTTCTGTTGTTGATTAAATCTCTTAAGTACCTGAAAAAGTGTTTTCAGGGGAGTGGAAGCCTCTAATTGCAGCAGTCTGAGGAGAAAGTCAGAGAGAGGCTTTTGCTTGCAGAAGTCCCAGAGGCTGGGCAGGAAAAGGGAGAGCAAACGGGCTCTCTCTGTATTCCTCCATGCAACCCTACCAACCCTGAGGCAGGGCAGAAGACCTACAGCTGGGGGACAGGGAAGTGGCAGTGGGGTGCTATGAGGTTTAACGGTGCATCAGTCTGACATCATGAACAAAAGGGTCAATAAATCATTAATGATGACTGCCATTACAAAAAAAGGCCCCTCAGAAGCAATAAGGAAACAGAGGAAGGTAGAGGAGGTCTAACAGGAAGCTCAGTGGGAAGACCTTAAGGAAACTGCAGGAAAAAGTATGCATTAATAAAGAAAATGCGTAAGCATTAGTAAAGCAGAGAAGAAATTGTTTAGCAGCCACTTCTGGAACACAAGAATTATCTTTATTTACAAAGACAAGTCTCTTGCCGTTGACACTGGAAGGTCCCAGAATTAAGGAACAAACAAACAGCCTACCTAGCGAGCGAGAGTTACGAGCATCTCCAACACTGGACAGGAAAGCACTGTATTTGCCAAACAGACTCTCATCGTTCAGCCACATGCAAAGTGGAAACCACTTTGGGCAAAGACCAGCACATTTAGAAATATTACCAACCTACATATCCAGGGCTATTCAGCTAGCATCACTGTAAGCAACAAACAAGGACTACTGCACTTACTTGAAAATAAACTACCTAATAGCACCTGTTCAGAAAGAGCAATTTAACCCACATTGCCAGAGGTCAACACTGTGAAGTGGTCGTCTTTCATGACATTAAAGCAATCCAAATACACAGAAGTATTTGCAGTAGCCATTTGCTGATCGAGTGAGAAATGTATTCTATGGGGACTGTGACCCAGAGAACAAAATGTGATATAGCTTGCGAGAAAATTTAGATACCACTCTAAATAGAAGATACCTACTATTCACTAAATTGATTATAATCAAGAACACCACAAAACATTTTCTCCAATTCCAGATCTCCATATTCAAGCCAAACACATCTGTATTTCCTTTAGACACTGTAAGTGTACTTCATATAGTCAAATATATACATAGAACTTCTCAACATTCACTATAGGGACCTTTGCTCTGTATTTTTCTCAAAGATATTTATGCCAGCAATTCCAACAAGTGCATCCTCTAAGCAGAACGTCCATCATTTTTATAACATGAAATGCAATAAAAATAACTTCAATATACACTTATCAGGATGTTTAAAACCTGCTTTGTTGACAAAGAACTACTTACCACATTTTACTAAACTCTGACTGATACCTTTTACAGCAGATAATCCCAGGTATGCTGCCTATCAATAATCTTGCATATTGAAAAAATGATTATGTACCCATTCCACAGTTTCAGCATGGCTAATGTAGCCATGATGACGACAGAGCTAAGATATCAAGAATAGTGATAATGCAATTACATTCTGATTTTGTGCCTCCTGTCACACTAGCGTCAAGCAAACTCAGTTACAGGAGCTGCTGTTTAACGGGTGCTCTTTTACTGTCAAGGTACCAGGAGCGAAGCTGCTCAGGTCTCAGAGGGTTTAGAAGGACAAGGGCCAATGCAGTTCTAGATCTGGGAAGTAATGAGTACAGTGAAATGACACCTTGAGGTTCCCTCCTGCCTCCTCAGGTACTAGGATTTCATCTTCCCCAGGGACACAAAGTTCTGCTTTTTTAGTGATTCTCCTTTTTCAGTGCCTATAGAAAACAATCAGGAAAGACTTTTTTTTTTTAGGTGTATCATCACCCTAACAGAAGTTTGGTTTGTTTTTTTTTTTTTAAATGCAGATCCTCAAAAAAACAAGTTAAAAGTTCAGCACAAGGCATGGTTTGTCCTATCCTGAACACATTTGGGAGTGCTGCTCTTAGCTAGCATCTCCACATCTCTCTCAGTTGAGACAGACTTCTTTGAAAGACAGCAGGCATTAGAAGCTTGGTCCTAATTCCTGCAGAAGCACATTTATCCTTCCTCCCCCAGCCTTACCCCCCAAGTTTATGTTACATTGAAGAGGCATCTTATTCTGAAAGTTGCTGATTTTGAAAGGCTGTATCCTTGTATATTATATCATATAATTTTATGAAATCTAAGAATATGAAAGAGAAAGCTGGCTTTATGCCCCTATTTAATTTTTTGAAGTACAGGCTTTGTACAAAGTATCTCACTTATATACAGGGTCTTTTCCTTTAAAAAACAAACGCAAAGCAACTGTTTACCAACTCCAGAACTTTGAAAAGCCTTCAGAATAAGTCTGAGTGTCCCAATTTATCTCATCATGGTTTGGTTTTGCAGACAGATGACAATACAACTGCAACACGAGAAGAGATTCTGACATTTTTAACAGATTACTAACATTGAGACCTCTTTCTCATTTCAAAACAAAGCCATGAACCAGATACCAAACATCAACAAAGTGATTCTAAAAATGAGACTAACACCTCTCACTTAAAAAAAGAAACCAGCAAATGAAACCATGAAAGATTGAGTAACTAATCATCTTGGCTGCACCTACGTGCATCTCCACTTCCTACACAAGAGTTACTGCTGATACTGTCCAACTCTCAGTTCTGGTTAGTACTCCTTTCCCTTTTCGAACATCACCAATGCCAAAGGAGCACATTTATTTTTATTTTATCTCCAAAATCTTCCAACTGAACTATTCTATTCTAAAATCGTGAGTCTAAACAAAAGGAAGCTGAGGAGACAGTATTAGAACACAAAAATCACTGTTCATGGTCTTTTATGAAAGCCAGTTTGTTTGAGGATAGGTAAGTAGCAAGGGGGGAAACAGGATTATAGCTTCTAATTCAGAGAGAACTGTATGGGAGAAAAAAAGTTAAGTTTGCTAAGTGCAGGAACCCAGAGCGCATCAGAAAGCAAGCAGTTTTGTCCTTCTAAACCCCAATAAGTTGACATATTTCCTTGGTGACAAGTTTGGACTGGTACAAATTGCAGCTTAAGGCACATTACAAGATAGAAGAAATGTAGGAAAATAGTTCAAATCAGAGGAAAGATGTTATAAACAGCTTGTTCTATAAGTAGCTTGACCATGTGAACACGTTGACTGTCATGAAGGTGCTGGTGCCTGCAAAGAGAAGGCTTAAAAGCAGGAGGTAAGAGGTAGGACAGAGAAGTGAGCCTGAGTATGCTGGAAAAATGAATGTATCAGTCAGGTCATCTGAGGATACTCCAGAAGAAGTATCTGAGACATTTTGGAAGGAGGACAAACACCAGTACCTCAGATTTAATAACCTTTAGGCACCTGAATAATGCTCTGTGGAAAAAGTCCACTTTGGTACAAAAGACTATACCAGGCCCTCTAAAACAGTAAGAGGAAAGAAAGCCCTTCAGCTCTGCAGGAGCAGTGTATGGAAGAGCCACCATTCCCAGGCACTTCAGCACCGTCTCGAAGCCTGACCACTGCCTCAGGCTGGCTGTGCTCCTGGTATAGGCCATGCACTGACGTCCATCAGCATGGCCTCTGGCCGCGGCCACTACTCCAGCTGCCGGCCAGGAGAGAGCCACGGCCCTGGCTCCTCACCCACACTGGGGTGGGAGAGCCTCTTCCCTTCTCACCCCAAGTACACCATGTCCTCATTCAGCCTCTGCACACATGTACACTCCTGCCCTCTGTTTGGAAGATTTAGTAAGTTTAGTATAAAAACAATGTATCATCAATGCAAGTTCAAAATATCTTAAATGTTTATTATCAAAATATCAGCTTTGAATAACAGGAAATCGTGCAATATAGATGCACGGTGTACAATCCTCCTTAAAATGCTGTAACAAACTGTATCAGAACCACTTTTTATTTAAAGGAACCTTGCTCTGTTCTTTTTTTTTTTTGGACATATTACTCCCAGGTCAGCTAGCCAAACTGGTTCTGCATGTGGCACTGGGGCTAAGTAAGGGGCCAATTTATCTGCAGAAGAATGTCATTCCCTAAGCCACTCCTCTCGCCTTCTTGGCGGATGGAAACTACGCAAGCCAAGGGTTTAGTTCTGTCCTATCACTTGCAGTGCCCTGGGAAGCGCGTAGTTTAACTTCACAGTAAAAGTCTTATTACCCGGTTTCCTCTGAGCGTGTTACAACAACGGAAACACTCCAGCTAGTGTTTCTTGATTCCAGAACTACTCAAAGGACAGAGTCCAGTCTCTACACAGAACACACATAAGCTTTACCTTGACCTTATAGTTTTGTAGACAATATACAGCACTGGCTGTTCCCTGCAAGTCTCACTGTTTCCTGCCAAGTCCTGATATAAAGGCCAGTACTCACAGACTTTTTTGTTTGTTTTTGAGAAGAAGAAACAAAGTAAAAACTAAGTAATTTTAGGGAATACATGAAACCTTCTTACAATTTTCAGAGTAATTTGTAATTCAGGACCAGTACTGGAAAAAATAAAATCAAGCATCTATTTCTTTTCATAATGTATATCCATACCATTAAACCACCTTATATATTAAAAACAACTGTATGGAAAATCAGCTTTAACAGAGGATTATATCCTCTTAAAATTAAATATAGAGACCGTGAGCAGTTGCACAAAAGTTTTGGGGTTAAACCTACTTGTCTATTTGATTTAGTTATTTTTAAGAATGATGTTATATGCTAGTTAGAGTAGAAGCCATTCCCATATAAGTGAAAAGTGGATTTTAAGAAAATAAAAATGATGCCCTATGTGCAGCTTTATTCTCAAATAGAGATGCTATTAAATCACACCTTGCACAGTTTCCTCCTCACCCTTCCTCAGTGAAAGTGCTTGGAAAAAACAGGGCATATATGCTTCCAGTTCACTTATCCCCACAATAGCCCCTACTTTGGAGGTCTCTGGAATTACTGGTGCCCCGACACAGAGTTGATTCTTAATTTCATCACTTCACTTGTTTCCTCATTATTAGTCTAGCACAGAAATAGCCATGTCACATGCCAGGGACCCAGCTGTTTCTTGGAAGTTATCTACACACTGTTCTCCATTCTGAGAGTCTCTTCTGAAAAAAACATCCCCCTCCATCCCAATTTTTAGGGCCACCTCACCTTATATCACATTTACCTGCAGAGTACTGTTCCAATGTTCTCCAAGTCATGGCTTGAAAGGTGCGCTCCCGTTTCTCGTAACAAATTAATCACTTGTATGTGCCTTTATGAAAGGAATAGAAAAACAGACAAAGTGTTTTGACCGGTAGGTTTTTTTTCTCCCCCCTAAGTCCAGCATTACTCATATGCACTAACAGTCAGTGAAAGTTCTTAGACGATATTCGCCACCATCACAAAACCAATGAATCTTCTCCAAAGTGACAGATGTAGTAAACAGATCTGCCCTCCCTATCAAAAAAATCATTCACATACTAAGCTCATGGAAGCGTTAAGTTCAGCTCTGAAAATGAAAGGGATACATCCCTTTCTCTTCAGAGAATTTTTATTTTCTTTACCTTAGTGCTAGCTTAATTTAACACTTGAAATATTAGTAATTGAAATACACACAAACAGTGAGGACATTTATTACATAGCATCATACCTGTATGTTACAGAATACAATGCCCATGTATATCAGTCTTAAATAAAATGTATGTCTTGCACATAAGTAATGAATCTTTAGGTTAATGTATAAGCTCATGGGGTTTTTAGGGCTTCAAAATTGTGATAAGTATTCTTACGAACCTCCCGCAAAAGCACATCTTTTCCTAACCCCCTCCTCCCAATACCTTTATTATTTATTTCCACTTGGAGTCTCTAGGAAGTCTTCCTTGTCCTTTCCTTTGAGATAAAGGGCCAAATAGATATTGAAGCACTACCAGCCAACTCCTATACCTCAGTCAGATGCTTAAGACAGTCTATGAAAAAGGCTGGTCTCTAAAGGTACTGTTGTGGGTAGTAAATAACATGAAAGATGAAAAATGTGCAAAATATGTTTTTCACAAGTGACCTAGTGAAAAGTTTAGAACTAGGTTCCAAAAGGAGGTGACAATGTGATCCTCTGCTAAACAAATGATCTAGTTCACAAATCCAAAGGCTGTTTTTTTTCCTCCAGAAAGAGCATGATGACACCAATAGATCAGGAATAGTTTCATAGTTCCTCTTTTATGTAAGTTGCTATACCATAACACTTTAAAATAAA
This sequence comes from Phoenicopterus ruber ruber, assembly GCA_009819775.1. Lineage (NCBI taxonomy): Eukaryota > Metazoa > Chordata > Aves > Phoenicopteriformes > Phoenicopteridae > Phoenicopterus > Phoenicopterus ruber. Next base: position 11,830,911 of record CM020219.1, read on the forward strand.
GAGTTAGGCATATCATTGTAATAGGAAATATATGAGCTTTCCCAATCCATTACCTAAAAACTCATCTCTATTAATTAAAAAATAAGCTCACATAGACGTTCTGCTTAATCCCTTGCATTTTCTTGGGAGGTAGCCATGGGCCTTTCCATTTTAGAACTGGATTAAACTGTTTACCTAATCCCTCTGCTTCTTTTTAGGAAGCTCCATCTTGAATGAGAAATTACTTTACAGCTTATATGTTTCATATAAGATCTTAATTTCTAAACTAAACGAAGAACTGTACAGATGCTATAGGAATCATTTTGCTTTTCCAAACATAGGTTAAATAACCTACCAGACAGATTTTTAAAAATTCTATTTTGTTTCAATTGACAGCCAAAAAAAAAAAAGTCTTCCTCTGTTTCATGGCAAAGTATTGCTGGAACAGCACATACTGCAAGTTTGTTCAGTTATCTAAAATATTTTTTCAGGTGGGTCCCTTACGACATGACTTGTCATCCATAAGCATCTCCTTGAGCCAGCAAATAATGGCAAAGCTTCTTATTTTTCAATCTGTGGTGAAGAATGAATTCTACACGTATGAAATTTTTAGTTCAGTCTTAAGCAGAACAGTAATTAGCTGGAAAGAAATTTGACCTAAAATAGATTAGAGTAGAACATGTCTGTTCACTCAAGCTCACACTGGGTACAGAACTGAACATGGGGAGTGTCTGCTTACTCTCCAACCACTGCCCTGGAGCATTCCTCATTTCCCACCTTATACTTGAAATCACAGCATGAAACTAGTGCTTTTTTAAAATAAAAGCTATGCTATGGGACAGTACTAAAAGATAAAAGGCAACAAAGCATGTAATGTTGTGTGGTATCTTCCCTCAATGTGCTCCCCCTATGAAGTCCGTATCTCTGGATTCCAGTGAAGAGCCAGGCTTCTCTTTTCCCCTATCGTAACTATTTACTCCTCACTGGTAGCGATATTCCCTCCAGAAAGCACTTCATGTCCCACCTACGCCACACAGCCACTACTACTCTGAGTGGGACTCTATAAGTCTTTGATACAGACAGATTTGGGGGCATTTACCCCACATGTTTAATATAGCAAATTTAAATGAGGAAAAAAGTGGTTTGAAATAAAATAAATCTTTAGGCATTGAAACTAATAATGTTTACAATAAATGCTTACAATAAAACATTTTTAAATAGAAGTACAATGTCCCGATGACTAGGAATCATTCAAAAATCATGTTTCTTGGTATGGTGGGAAGAAGAGGACACGTATACCACTGCTTGTTAAAGGAAGGGTAAGGGAGAGGAAGAATAGGGCCAAATAGTAATGCGCAACTTAAAAGCATTAAATTTAGTACTGTGACTATGAAGAGCAGATCTGTCCAAGAAAGCAAACGGACCACCTCTCACATTCCCATCACTCAACATGAAAACTATGCAGGAGGTAAGTTGCACTACAGCTTGTTCCTACTTGCACCCAAACGGTATCTACATTCTGGAGAAACTTAAGCCCTATCCAGAGTACCACTTCTGCTGTCTTGTACCTTCCACAAGAGCATTATTCGTATTTCAAGAGGCTGGCTGTGAATTTTCTGATACTGTTATGTCTTAGGCACATGAGAGGTATTTGTCTTTACAGGTTGTTTCTTTAAGTGCTGCTCTCCTGTGGCTTTACAAGAGCCTCACAAGGGTCACAGTTGAGCTGATCTGAAGTTCAGCTGATGTCACGAGCCATGAACTTCTTGGGAACAGTTCAAATGTGATTCCCGTTCTAAGGTGACAGCACAAAACCAAGAGCAGAGCAACTGGTGGACAATGAGAGTTCAAGGTGTAGAGGGAAGGCCAACCTCACCATGTTAGCCTGGGGTGCACAGCTGCTTGTCCAGTCTATCTAGCCCCATCCGATAAGCAAAACCATGAGGAGCTATTGTCACCTGTGAACTGTTCCTGACTCTCCCTTTTCTTAGTGCGTTCTGTTATCAAACTGTGGCTCTTGGTCAGACATAGCCTATAGAAACAATGCTATTTTGCGTATGTTTAAGTTAACCTTTTGATACTACCACTGTCATTCATCCACTTTCTGAAGGAAAAAAATAGACAAAAAGTGTTTCTAGTATCTCTCTCCTGCTAGATTCCATTATTGATAACACTGGAGATAAAAGCCCCAATGTATACTAATATTTTAATGAATCAATAGCAAAATAAATGATTTGTGTGGTCTTCAGCATTCACTGCTAGGAGTGAAGTTTGCGTTCCAGATAAAGACATCTGAACTTTTACTAGTTTGCGAGGGCCCTGGATTCACAGCAGTCAAGGTGCCGTACAGTACATATCATCTTAGGCCTTGACTTGGCAGACACTTAATAAAAGTGAATCAGCTTCAAAAGGGATGAATCACACATGTGAAATTAACACACATGTAAGAGTCTGCAGGATTGGGGCCTTAGGGTGCACACCTTCCACCAACTCTCTTTAAAAGAAATGCAGGTGTAATGTATATCCAAACTCGACTGGCTTCATTCTTTTTAATGCTTGTTCCCCTAGCAACTGGAATGGTTATGGCAGGATCAGCTTAGTTTCACTTCTTCAGTTTCCTGCATGGTATCAGTGGGAATTTTATGCTCAAATACTGTAAGGACAGTCTGCAGTGCACTTCTGGAGTCAGTGGTGGTTAGATTTTCACTCTGCCTTCGATTTCCTGAAGTAATGTAAATGTAACCTTGCAAAATATCAAGTATTTAAATTCATATTTACGTGGGAGGTAATTTTACTGCCTCTAATCTGATGTTCTCACAGCACTGTATGAGCAACTCCCCATTTTCAACCTTTTACCACTGCTCTACAAGTAAATAGAAGTGCTTTTACTACATAAAATATACACAATTTTTATTCAAGACATTTTCCTGCTTAGAGAGTTTCTGTTATTAAAAAATATTATTCTATTGTTTTGAAAATGAATTATCCCTTGAGGGTACTCTAAGAAATTAAAGGAATGCTACTAATTTTGATATGTCAAGCAACTGGCCTAAATTAACAGTGTTCTGTTTAGCTTCATGCATAAAGTGAATGAGACTACACACAAATTGCAGAGTTACAAGTGAAAAAGCGGAAGTGCAGTAGTTTATTTCTTATTTAGAAAGGGACTCCGCATTTTACCATCTAAAGAAACAAAGAGTCACTTAAAGTCAAAAAATTTAAGAGACTATCATTGATATAGATCAAGTTGCTGGGCTACCAGCTGACAGTGCTATGTTAAGCAGCTTAAGAAGAGACATAACTCCCAATCATCTTTACAAATTATTAAATGGAAAAGAGAGATCAGTCATCATTATATAGATTTGCATGCTAGGTTAAAAGGCAAGCCACTGAGAAATGTGACAAAAAAATGGAAGAAAGCTATTTTTAAGATGAGTGGATACTGTACTGCAGTTAAATGACAATTAAACAAATATTAATTCTCAGAAAATGGGATTAAGCTGATGCAATATTCAGTAAAATTGAGAAAGTTACAATATTAAACAGTTGAAAGCATTGACTGCTCATTAAGATCAGTTTTCTCCTTTCCCTCTCTGCCACTTTGTACACTGCATCAGGATAATCTCTTCACTTTCAGCACGCAACTGTTTAATAAATAGAATTTAAATATTTCTGTAGCAGAAATCTTTTTAGTGGGTATCTAATTACGCACATATACAGCTGTCTGATCTTTACCATTCTCCTTTATATGCCTATCCATGTGAAATGCAGTGTGAGTACGCAGCAGATCATAAATACACATTTACGAGATTAGTTCTAAGTCAACTCTTCCCCTCATTCTGACAGTAGAAACAAAAAGAGAAACTGAAAATGGTTATGGTGCAGTTTCCTTTTACAATTCCCTATATCAAAATGGGTGTGCAGTTTTAAAGAGCTTAAGAGTCATAGTAGGAGTCTAATATAGGAGTGGCAATGCTAAGGAATCCAAACAACAAGCTCATGTGAAATTCCTCAGGCAGTAGATGGGTGCGGTAAAAAAAAGTAGGTGCCTGATTTGCAGGAACATCTAATGGTATCTAATGCTTTAGCATTTTCTCACATTGGACCAGAGCCACCTCTGTTCAACTGCGAGGTTATTTGTTTGATTTGCTGTTGGGCTTGTTTTTGGTTTAAGACTTTAAGGGTTTGCCACTGAAGGGCTTTATATATTCATGAGATAAAGCAACAACGACAAAGCCATAGGGGACCATGCAGTAGGTACGGCGATAGCACAGCGTGGCCACACAGGACTTCGAGTCTCAAGTTAATAGGGCCTGTTGAGTTTTCTACATCTGGTCTTTGAGACAGAAAAAGCCTTCAAGTTATCCCTGCAGCCAATGCAAAACCAGGACTGTCAGATCTCCCAGGGAGCTAACTCCAGCCTGACAGACCAGGTGAACCTGTCAACTTTAGAAAGCTGTAGGAATATTTGGGGACAGACATCCATGAAGACCATGAAAATTCTATCACTCCAAGCTCCTTTACAGAAAAAAGCTTCTCTCCTGCCATCATACAGACTGAATATGAGATAAGGAGCTGAAAGTGGATCAAAGAAACAAGAAGAGATTAGGGCATGCAGCTTCTAACACGTTAGAAGACCAATGGCTCTATGAATCCCCAGGCTATATAAACTAAGTGCTTTAAAATTAAATTCTGATATCTGATAACTTTTATCTTCTGTGCTATGGCCATTCCTTAGGACTATACAACATGGAAAAGACCAGTAAATCGCATGTCCGTGACTACCATTCAAGAACTGCTGGCATCCAGAACAACAGGAAGAGGAAATCCACAAAGCAGGCAGCGCCATGCAGCCATCCCATATAATTATGAGTGGGCGGAAGGGAAAAATCAAAAAACCAGTCACCCAGCAAGAGACTCAGGAAAGCACTTGTGGAAGGGAAAGATTAAAACATGTCAACCTACCGGCATATTTTATGCCAATTGAAACAGTCTGGTCTTGATGAGAAAGAGGAGGGCAGAAAGAAAACAGACAGCCCTTGGTCCTGCACTCTCACGTCTGACAGTCAAAAGGAGTGATCAGTGTGGCTGTTTTATAAGGAAACCTCGTAACAAAGAGTGGAGTCCTGAAATTACGGACAAAGTTTTGGCGGGAAGGCAGCAATAAGTTACCTTATGCTAAAATTTTGCATGCATACCAAGTTGTTTGCTTTCATTTCACATTATTTAAAAAAAAAAAAAAATCTTTTAATTTAGGCTAGTCACATCCTTTGAAATGAAGCTGGTTTGTGTTATTTTAACTGCTGTCATTTACACGTGACTGCTGAGACAAAACAAGACCAAAACACAGGGGTGGACCTTAAATCCAAAAGGACAGAATATTTATAAACTTTACATATATAAATTATTTTGTTACCTGAACTTGATCGCATTCATCAGTGGGGTAGATCCATATCTGTCTCTAGCATAAACAGTTGCGCCAGATGTCAACAAATACTCAACTAATGATAAATGCCCTTCAGAGGCTGCAATATGAAGTGGAGTTCGGCCATCATAGTCTCCACAGCATAAGTTTCCACCCTACAAAAGGACAGATCCTTCACATGCTAAAAAGATAATGGCTGCACGTTAAGTTGCTGGTACAACAGTAGATGCATACACCATATTTTAATTCTGCCACCAAAATGTTAAGCTTGTCAAACTTACTTAAACTTTATCTTGTGGTGTTGTTTTAGCACCAATAAAGATATTTATTCCACCTTCTGCATGTTACCCCCTCTACACATTCTCATTACAGCCCCTTCAGATATGCTCTTTATTGCAGTACGCCATACAGCAGCCTATAGTCTGCTAATTTTACTTGTCTTAGTTTATTGTTATTTTCAAGATATATTTAGCCTTTCTCGAGGCCCATTACCAAAGTCTCAAGAGTAGAGTAAACCAAGGCAAAGAGGAAAAAAAAGAGTGTAGAAGATGATACAGGGAAATGCCTGTTTCTTTTTCCAGGTATAACCCAAGCTAGAGCTATGGGGAGAGCTGAAAATCCTGAATTAGCACTGCATTGTGTTTTGCTTAAATATAATTTTCAAGTTCTTTTTTTTTTTTTAATCATGACAGATTTGCATCCAAAAGCTGGATACTATGAATATGCATAAAGAAAGTTAAGTGAAAGAAAGCAGCACAAACCATTTTAAAGTGTTCCAAGTTAGCAGATAAGAACTTGCATTTTAATCTACCTGTATTTTCACAGTTCAAAAGAAAATGTAAACAGCTGAGAACCAGATAGGGGAAAGAACATACCAGTTTTGAAAGGCAAAGACTGAGGAGCCTAGAAACCAATTGTATTAGTCAAAGCACTTTGATTCTAAGACTTGGGTAGTTGCTTCCCAGTGAGCATAGCTTCCTCCCATCATTTACAGCTCTACTTAAAAATTCGTGTTTTGTACAAACTGTTCATTTTACATTACCATTTCTGCTATGGCTCTCAGTGCGCCTATGTCACCCAGTTTAGCTGCAGCACAAGCCAATGGTGGAACTAATGCATCTCTTACGGCTTCTAACTCCTGAGAAACAAATAAAATGAAACATTTAATATCAGCCTTGCCTCTAATATGGTTGATATCCAAGTCATAAAAACACTGCCCTTGCTTTCATGTAAAGCTTCCAAATTAGTCATTTGGTTATTTAAAAATGGTAGCATCTAATTCTTGGAAGGAAATAAGTCTCATGTTTATTTTACATTTTGTCGGTCTCACATCCATGAAGATTTGTATTCCTCCCTGGCAACACTGCAATTACCTGTTATCTATATATACCATTTAAGCGGCACGCACTAATTACCATCTTTTACTGTACTGATGTGCAGCTATGGCAGTACAGAGAAGCAGCGCTGGTAGGAGTTGGAAAAGACCATTAGTCCAGTCTCCTCAAGATTGGATCAACTTTATTCATGTGATTCCTCAGATATTTGTGAACCTGTACTTCCAAACCTCCACTGACAAGCCCCATAGGCCCCCTAAATATCCTCCCATTTCTCACACTTAAAGAACCACCATACATTCAGTATTCATTAGCTACTAAAAATCCTATCTCCCCAAAACCAAGCCAAGAGAAAAGCAGATACTTGTGTCTTACAACCAATACCCTATTTTCTGATTTTCCATTTGGGAGGGACTAATATTAAACACCACAAATTACACTTGTGTAGTGCTTCCTTAGTATCAACCTTCTATGACTGCATGTACAATTAAGCTGTTTTACCCATTATTATTTGGATTGCTCCAAACTGTCAATACATTTGACCACAAAAATACAAAGCACTTTTTCATATCATTGATACCCTGAATTACAGCAACTGTCTGAGGCTTGTTATTGCAACCAGCCAAGAAAATAAACTCAAGATGGGGCTACAAAGAGGAAAAAAAAAGTTAGTATGTTTTTAATTAAAAACATTTTAACGTTATGCTTGTCATTGTGTCCTTTCTCCCTAACCCAACTAGTTAGCTGGGACACTCAGTACTAAAAAATAATATAAAAGCTCCAATGTTCCATTTTTCTTTCAGCTTTGCTGTTCATCTTTTAGCTAGGTTCATTTAACTGAGTTTACAGCTTTACATGAGTTCAGTTTTAAATATTTAAGTATATACCTCCTTGCTGCTGATGTTTAGAGATTTGGCAATCACTTGAATAAACTTGCTATCTCTCAGAGAGATCTTGTCTCCTGTGGGTACAACAGTCATTTCTCCTCTTAGATTCTCACTCAGCATCTGAAAAGCAAGCAATCAAATCCTTTGTTAGCAGAGGAAAAATATGGTAGTAGTCTAATAAAAAACCTTAGGATCAAGTTAGAAAATTGTTTGGAGGAATTATGGAAACTAATTAAATGCAGACGAAAGATTAAAGAAATAGTTACTGTCCCATGAAGACTGCAAGTTTAAAAAGACAAAGGGACGGGCAAATAAAACTTTCTTACAAAGCAAAGAAACCAAAATAAGCACGTAACAAAACACCCCAATTTTTAGAGTACGCAGACAAAAGTTCCCTAGTGAGGTAAGCTGCAGCCTACTTAAAAACACAAAGATAGTGAGTAATTAGCAGAGCGAGGCTGAAGACCAGAATATTCTGAAATGCTGCCTTTTGCCAGCATTCCCAAACCTCAGTGCTCCTACACAGACTGTAGTTAGGCCTCAAAACAAAGCCCAGTGCTGCCTGTGGACAGTCATGTATTTCAATGGATTTTCAAACAGCTCCATTAGCCCTGATTTTGTTAAAATTTGGCCATAGAGCCACCTTTGAATGCAGAGGGTCTACAGTAGTACTAGTCATTCAGTATTAATGCAGGCCTGTAACAGTTTGCAGGATGGGTACATCCAATGTAACCTGGGCGGGGGGGGGGGGGACAACGGGGACGGGACGGGGACGGGACATGACACAACACACACACATGGACGGACACGGACGACAAAACAAAAAACCAAACACCAAAACAAAAAAGGTCAGCCAATTCATGTCTAGAAAGTGCTTGAACATGGCAATAAAGAAAAGAAAATACTCCAAAAGTCAGGTTCTGGAAAATCTGGAGAACAGAGAGAGAAGCCAGTCATTAAGAAAAAGCAACTGTTTTCCTCAATTCTGACCATTTTACATACTGGCACTCTTTCACAAAAGGTTGCTGATGCAGCTATAAAGCACGTAGTTATTTCAATTAGAATTTTAAAAAGCAGGATTGTGAAAGTTTGCAAGAAACAGATGTGATGTTGGAAGGAGGAATGCCCCAGGTTTACTTATGTCTAGGCATGCCCTTTTTATTAAAAAAAAACTCCAAGCGCTGACAACACTGTAGCTGTCTGCTGGAAGAGTCCCATATACATGTAACTCAGAGGATACCAACTGCTTTGGCGCAGTTTTAGAGTCTGACAGGTTGAGATCATTGCTTTGCACAGGTAACCTTAGCAATTGGCACCTGTGCTAAATGCACCCAGTGCAAAGCCCTACGCGCCTTACTCGGTCCTACCAGCTCTGCAGCCATTTGCATGTGTCTGGGGGCACATTCCTTGCTTCTTGGTGTTGAAAGAGAATCCTAAAATAACCACGCCAGCTTCAGGAGAGCTTCCGTCTCTTGGGAGACTATTGTTTGGTGATATGTTTAGCTGAAGATATTGCCACAGACAACATATTTCCAGGCTTTCTTCTTCTCCTGGTCTCTACCACTCATTCCTGCCCAGGCAATGCAGCATGCTGCTCCCTTAGTTGTGCCAACACAATTGTTTGTGGGTCTGTACAATGAGTCAAATGAGGAAACCGATCCTGCTTAACTCAAAGAAATTGCAAAAGCTATTTTGTTTTTCAAACCATATAAAAGAGGTCCCAGCACCACCACCCAAAAACTGTGTAGCACATTCCGAAGGGCAGCACATGAAGATGCAGGAGTACCTTGTGCCAGTAGTACCTAAAACATCCTATCACCAAGTCCTCACCTGAGTAAGTCAGCTATCTCACCTCAGCAAACTGGTTCTCAAATTAAGTTTTAACTCACACACCTAGGCAGGAAGCCAGCTGGGAAAGTTTCTCCTGTCCCAGGTCAAATAATCCTCTGTGCAAGAAGATTAAAGTCTGCATTAAAAAACAGGCTAGTATATTTGTGTTCCAGGGTCAGCGAGTGTACCAAAGAGGCATCAGCGAAGAGCCTGGGTTTCTAAAGTGTATATACACAAACACATGCAATACCACTACTCTTCACACAGCATTATGTCACCTGTCAAGCATGTTCTTGCACAGAGTATGTTCTTGCCATCTTCACCGAAGAAACGCATAGCTCCTCCTCCTCTCATTTTTTCAGAGCAAGGGCTTTAGCAAACAACCGAAAGCTCAGAGTCTGAGACTGTTTCTAAGCACAGTAAGTGGTACTTCCAGCCACCCCACTTATGATCACAGATATCCAAATATGTTTGTCTCAAGAGCTGCTATTGGTTGGAAGATACTGAGCATGAAATAACGATCAAATTTGTTTCAGTTTTAATGAAAACAAAACACCATCATAAGATACACATGTGCATGCAGTGCTTAAGCCTAGAGAGTGACTCATCATGATGTCATCTCCCAAAGCGTCAGGATTGATTTCACTGCATACAAGCATAGAAACACATGCATTCCTGCAGACTGCTGCTCCCCTATCTAATTCAGAGCTATATAACTATATATATATAATTTGAGGAAAAAAAGCCTTGATTAAGCACCAATGAACAGTAAGAACATTGTTAAAGGGGTTATGAATTTAAAATTAGTTACAATTGGTTCTTAGAATAATCTTCTATTTTTTATGTATTTATGAAGTGTATCTCCTCTTTGAGAAACAAAATCGAATGCTGTCACGAGTAATGCTGTAAAGGAAGAGGCTGTAGGCAATATTTATTTTCAGAATTAGCTTTGTGTGAATGCGTCTTGAATGAAATATTTATCACACTAAGATCAATGACGAGATCTTTGCTGACTTTAGTAGGGTTGGGATTCTGTCTCCCATATGAATTTCCACATATGGGATTTTAGTACACAAATGTCCAAGGTAGACTACTACCATTTAAAGATGGCATTTTTATGGCTTGGTCACAGTATTCACCTGACTTATGCAGAAAATTCTTTTCTCTCCCAATCTACATACATTCATTTGCCTAACAGTGCTTTCCTTAAGGAAAAAAAACACATGATGTTCACATTATGGCTCTGGAACCAATTGCTTTTAAATGTAAGGGAGAAGCTCAAGGCATTCAGCTAAGCAGAAGTTAGCATAGTAGATGAGAAAGTTAAAGCCTTTCAAGGTCACACTGAAATATTTACCCGCCTCTTGTCCTCCCAGCTAAGCTTATTCTTGCTGAGCATGTACGACAGTTTAGTTAGGGCTGCCTCTGGTGTCATATCACCTCCAGGAATTATTCCAACATCAGCGAGGGTCTGAATAAAAGGGAATAATGATTCCAATTAGCATAGCATTCAGAAATACCTGTGTGAACAGAAAATGTATATAAATGATGAGCAGCTACACAGAATACAGTATGCAGCTGTGCCTCCACTCTCTTGCTACTCCTACTGCCACTGTAATTTTTGCAATTTTAGTTATCAAATACCAAGCAAATACTACAGCCAGCTGAATAAAGATGACTTTTACTATAAATTCCTTTTCATGCAATAACATTGAAGAATTCACCCAAATGCTTGCCACGGTCACTTACTATGCTAAAAGGGAAAGGTTACAGGTCCGTATCAGCTATCTGCAGAGTTGTCAGATTCCCTTTATTGAAAAGCTGCAGTTACTCTGTTTTAACCCAGTGGCATTTTGAACATTGCCAAGTAGGCTGTTCTCACACAGACATATTTACCATTCTTTTATGGGGCACTGCTTTGGACGAATTCCAGCACTACAGTGTGCTCACAGCAGGAGTGTTTTCAGATCCTTTCAGGCTGCACTAGCAGTGTATGATTTAGAACATACAACTAAAATATGTAATTTACACAGTTCTGACAAGAACAACTGAAAAAGATGACCTTTTTAGTTTATTTTTTTTAACTACCAGAAAGATAAGTTATCTGAACCAAAGCAAAAAGATCTTTGCTATGCTCAGCAAGCCCCATAAGTGTACAGTGAGCGAGACAGCAAAGGCAAAGTTGATTTCAGATCTCTTGTCACTAAATTGTACCTAGGCAAACACTCGGGCTTCTCTAAACTACAGATCATCATCTTTGCCATAATATGATGCCTCACAGTTAAGCTTCTTGCAGTAGGTTCTTTACACTGCATTTTACTTTTAAATACCTTGCATATAAACTTCAGCTTTGAAACCTGTTGTGCTTTAACTAATATTTTCAGCAAGATACAGTGCCTTAATCAGCTCCTTAACCACCTCTGAGAGCCCTAGACTAACATTTTTAAAAGTCCCATGGGAAAACATATACAGCGAAGTACTTTCTGTACTGCAGAGCTAGCCAAAGAACAGTTAGCGCTTTTTCAGCGGGTTTGAGAAAGAGGAGAAGGAAGGGATTTCCCAGCTTCCCTCCTATACCTGAAGTCCCCTCAATTATAAGTTTCTACTATGCAGATGGATCAGAGGCCAGACATTCTGTTAATTAAAATGAACACTTCAAGGGAAACCAGGAACTCAGCTGACCCACCTGGCTAGCTTCAATGAGTAAAAAGTGGCCTAGCCATATGCAAAGACCTGTGAAAGATTTTATTTAAAGAAAAATCAAAGTAAAGTTAACATTACAGAAACTTTCCAGCATTCACCCATGATATTTCCTTCATTGACCAGTTCTTTGTGAAAAAGAGAAGGCAATGAAAGAACAAACATGAAGTAATTTTGTAGGACTTGGCTCTGTCAGTGTCCTCCTCAAAAGTTGCCAAGAAAACAGGGAAGCTTCCATCAATGGAGGCTGAAGCAACATAATACATGCTCCATATAAAAAGTGGAAGCCAGAAGTGAACACATTTCCACACAGCCTTACAGTGATTCAGTAAGACCTGAGCAGAATCTTTCAATTCAGTATATCCACAGTCTGGATCAGAGTGCAAAAAGCCATTTTAGAAGTGTCTACTTGGAGAATCTTTTATAACCAGAGCACAGAAAAGGTTTTTTTTCTTCCTTCCATACATTTTGGCAGTTCATTTCAAGGAGGAAAAAAAAAAACCAAACAAAAAAAATCACATAAAAGCTAGGCTTCACTTTCCTGTTGTTTTTCAAATATGTTTGCTGTCTTTTTTGACTTAACTGCGTTCTTCTTTCTGTGTGAACCGATTTATATAATCCATGTGTTCCTGTCGTACTTGCTACAGAGCATGGGATCTTTGCAAAAGTTAATACTTCTCAAAACACCCCCAATTAAGTTATGCAAACGTTTTACCAACACCCAAATGACTGCCCATATCAGAAAATACCGACTTTGGATACTGAAGAGGTAGAAAGAAACTCTTACAATCTCCTTTCTGCCCAAAAGAGACTATGTGTTCTTGAAGCAAATATAATCTAAAGCTGTGTCAAAACCAATGTTAAAAGAGGGAATTTTCAGCACCAGACTAGAATATCTAGGTTTGCCTTACAGTCAATGAAGAGACTGGCTCTGCCAGGCAGGTGGCTGCTCCCAACAAAACCAGGTGTCTAAAACAGGGGGATGAGTCACCCTCTGGCAGTGCTTCTTGGCTATTTAATGGCTAGCCTTTTTATAAAGGCCAGTTAAACCAGCTTCCTTCACACTACCACATGCAACACATGCTCTCATATGACTTTGAGCTCTTATTAGTCCCAGTGATGTCATGTCTTAATACGTAGTTAAGAAACTCACCATAAAATGACCTGAAGATTAATAGTATCTACACAGGGTCTGCTTTAACCTAGCCTTCATGGGTTAAACACAACTGATTTCCATTCTGCAAGACAATTGCTTCCTTACATACTGTTCTCCCAATCTGCCACTGAATTCAGTTGCACTTCCAGTCAAATAGAAACTGGTATTTGGAATATGGCTTGGATTTGCAAGCTTTCTTGATATTCTTATGTTGCAGCTAAGTAACTGCTAGCCTGTCAAATACTACTTTATTTGATCATCTGACACCTAAGCTAGCTTCTAGCTCAGTGGAATCTGTTTGAGATACTACCAATCTAATGCAAGGTATCCTGGAGTGCTGCACACAACAGGAGCAAGCAATCACTAATTTGGGATTTGAGCTGACTGTTTCAACCATTCAGACTACGAGTAATAGGATCTTGTTTGCAGATACATATTTAAATGCTTCCAGCTTAAGATTTTTTCAGATATAGTTTATGAGCAATATCTTTAGAGTCTAACACATCTGGGTTTATACACTGGGACTACTAGAAGCATACAATCAAGCTGTATCAGTGGGATGTTTCTTTTACACAGCAGTAGAGTCTGAAATCATTGCACAACCCTTACCTGCCCCGTTGCATAGACTGTTTTAACAGACCCTCGTAAACACTGCGTGCAGTTTAGAATCACTACTTTTCGTTCTGTTGCTTTCCTCAGTTCTTCCAGCAGGTCTTCTCTGTTGTTTGGGGCATTGCCACTTCCGTAAGTTTCAAGCACAATGCCCTCAATTGGAGGCTGAAGAAACGCTTTTACCTGTTTAAAAACAAGACAGGGAAGAGAGACAAAAGGTGTCTTTATGTCACATTAAGATTTTCATGTACAGCACAGAGTTTTTAAAAATGATCTATTCCTGTTATAGTCTTACAGGCTCTCATGCCTTACAGTCTGCTCATGACCTTCTGTGCTCCCCATTTGCAATAACTGGGACTGTAGAATAAGCTTTAAAAAGATGAGAATTTCACTCTTTAGCTTCCTTTAAAATTCCTAGAGGGATAGACTTTAAAATGAACTATTTTCTACAGCCATGACCTCAGTGTGAAAAAGGATGCTATTGTTCAAGTGTCCTTAACAGGTTATACTGTTGCACCATGGCGGAACAAAAAGGTAGATTTATACTTATGAAATAAATGTAGAATTATTAATTGAGATTAGAACCCCCACCCCACCTAGATTTGTTACTTTAGCAAAGAGTTTTGTTAACAAATGTCTGCCTAAAAGAGAACGTCTCACCTTTCAGGAAAGAGCAATCTAATGAAGCCTGGAGTTTTTTAACTCAAAACCCAATTGATTTAACTCAAGGCAGAAAAAAAGGAGGCACTAATACATTCTGGGCCAGTTGTTAATGAAGTAGCTATTGTGGCTCACTGTAAGAGAATGCCTAGCAAAGTCCTCTTCCTAGAAATATGTATTTTAAACAACCTAGATGTTTCCTTGCTGATCACATATGCTAAACGCAATGCACTAAGCCCCCATGAGACTAACTATGCAGTTGGAGTTTTATTGCAAATATACCACCCCTCTGCCTTTCCATCTGTTCATATTCACCTAAAAAGAATGGTAATGTAATTGAGGAGTGCTGCTTAAACTACTGGATTCAATTTAAGATGGCAACAGCCACAAAAGACCTGTCAATTTAATGGAACTAGTATTAGACAAAAATTTAAAGACAAATCCACCTAAACCCACAGTTCTGCAAAAAAATTTCTAAAGGCAAAAAAATCCCACTTCTCATTTTCAGTAGCAAAATCCCACTTCTCATTTTCAGCTCTGTATGAATGCTGAGGATCATGTTAACCAGTGTGAGACAAAAATGAATCTTAAAAAAGAAGCATGAGTTGTAGAAATAGCCACACTCCCCCCACCATATCGTGTATTCTTTGACAAGATGTCTATTAATATGCCTCAATATGCAGCAAGAGAGCATTTCCGTGGTCACTGTAGCCTGCACCTGTCTAGAAAAGCACACTTGACCTATTTATGAGCCCTGATAAGAAATTAATTTTACATTTCAGAGCCCAGGAGGTTTAGACAAAAGATGTTTGAAAAGCTTTTTATCAATAGTTTATGGCATATGAAAGTAGTCTTTGAATGCTCTGATATTCCAAAAAAAGGTTTATCAGAAGACGACAGATCCTTTCCCTTCCCTCCAAAACCCCAACCACTGCTACAACAATGCAGCTTCCCTACTTCAGCTAACTAATCAGGTATTTGAACATCACTTCACCCACTTCCAAAATGAAGTGGTGACACTTACAGCAGCAGCGGTGATTCCTGGGAAGATTCGCAGAAGCCCAACATTCCTGTTCATATTGGTGTGAACTCGAAATTTCTTTTTGGTGTTGGGTCTCCACACCGTTTCCCAGTTTACTGTTAAAGAGAAATGGCCTTTTTAGTTTAATATTAAGACATAATATTAAGTACACTTGTAGCACTTCATACTTACAACATTGTCTTTAAAACTGTTTCTTATGTAGGGGATTCATGAAAGAATGTGTTTTTGAAAAGAGGAAATGAAGGCCCATTAAGAAAGCAGCCATAGCAGCTGATCTAACACACCTTATTTATCAGGTACCACGAAATATGTCTTCAAGGCCACATCCAGGTCAGGCTCAACTGTGTTATATTTTAGCTTTAATTCCAAAATAGTCTAGATTCTGAGATAAATCAGTATTACTCGTCACTATTTCTAAGTTAGTGGCCTTCGAGGAGATATTTAACATGTATACTTCAATTCAATAGCATTTTATAGCAAAGACTTCCAAAATGGATATTTTTAGTTCAATGACCATTAGTGAACAGGATGATCTATCAGACAAAGCTGTATACCCCTACTACTGCCTCTTCAAAAGGTAAGTCTGATAGTTGTGAAAAGCATCCGAGTACTAGACCTGATGGGTACATGACGTTGAATGTGTCCTGTTAGTGCCAACTCTCCCAGTTCAGAGTGCTCAGAAAGCCTCAACCAACAGAGCATCGTGCAGGTCTAGCATAGGCGAGATATTTACTTGTCACGCACTGACCTGAACTTCATTGTTACGTAGTTGGCCTGATACCAGCCTGGATTCATGTTTAGAAAACAGACCTTCATTTTCCCAGACATAAGAGATGACAAATGCAGTTACTATTGCCGCTAATCACCTCCAGAGTTTATTAGGTAGTTACTAATGATTAAATAAAATAGCAAGGATTCAATTAACTCCGACTATACATTTAGAGCCAGAAGCCAGCTGTTTAACTAATTGTTTGTTTGTGTTGCATTATTAGAAGCGAAGTCATGCATTATTGATTTCAAAATTTTACTACTTCAGTGTAGGAGTGCAGCACTGGTAGCGCTGATGGCTCCTACAAGGCAGTGGAAGAGGTTTAACAAACAGCAGCCAACAGCTCAGAGCATCATGCTTCAATGAAAGTAGACCATGCCATAAAGCTACCTGTTTCCCCATGATGATTTAAGCTTTTTAGATTTTGGAGAAGCTCCCAAGCAGCAAGACAGATAAAAGATCTGCGCGCATAATACTGACTTGCACTCAGCCATGCAGAGAGTTACTCACACCAATTACTGTGGCAATCAGCAGACAGCCATTTGCAAGAAAATTCAGAGGACATTTAAAAGCCTCCGTTGAAGCCTACTCTATTGCCCCATTACCAGAAATACTGAAAAATACTCAATCCATTAAGTTGGGACAGAAAATAGCAGTCACCTATAAGTCACTTTACAAACTTTCCCTTCCTGTTGTGGTGCACTGTCAGCAACTAGAGCCTCTGTATGTTCTTTCAAAAAAAAAATACCATTTGTTAAACCGGTCACAAGCAGTTGGCTTGGCATCATGCTTGTCCAACCAGCCACACTTCAGCACATGGATTCCTAATGCCCCAGGAATGGGAGAATAGAAATATAGGCTGTTTCTACAGTTTCTTCCTTTGTGCTAAGCTAGCCAGCACAGTTCTGAAACCACATGATTGGATTTAGTAGTTAGCCAAGTAGCTCTCAAAGGCCTCCATGAGCTTTCCCGAGTGAGTTAGAGACCTGCAGGAGGTACACAGGTGAGCACAGAAAGCAGCGCTTTGTTCTGCTTCAGGTTCATAGGCCTGGCTAACCACGTTCATTCATGAGCACTGTGCTTTAAGAAGCAGCAGTGTTTAGCAATAAATCCAATCCTTTCAACCTTCTAATGCACAGATTAATTCTTTAAAAGCAGTCTCCTCTATAAGAAGGGACAGCAATAAAATCGTATCAGAGCTTTCTTTCCTTTATCCTCCATAAGCTAGGAGTCCCTGCCAAAACTTCACAAATGCAAACTAAGTTTGGCAACTCTTAGCATCCCTAATGCCTGTAACAAACTTGAAGAACGAACTGAGGAAACCTGCCTTGGCATGGATCACTAAGATACTGCCAAAAGTAGAAGACCAAGGAGAGAGATCAGAGGATAGGTTCAGAAGTGAGACCTATACCAGGCCTATACCTGTACTCTTGGAGTACACTCTACCAAATAACGTATCATCTTCAAGATAAATGTAATGCATGCAGACATAGTACAGTGATGTAATTCCAAACTATATTAAAAAAATAACTAAAGATTGTCCCTGAGTTAACATTCTCTTGGTCATGAACCTCATCCGCCTACATAATGTGCTCGGTACTGCAGACTCCATAAATGCCAGTTTTCCGTTAGACAAATGAGTCTAAAAAGTAGAACAAAAGGCAAGTGTGATGCAAGAGCCAAAGACAAACAAATATACATAAAAGCTCAACTTCATCTCAGATTTATTCAGAAGTGTTGTAAGTGAGGCAGAGCACCATGCAGGGAAAAAAAGAAAGTTTAGAACACACCCTTTGCATCCTCCATCTCAAAGATTACATCCACAAAAAGGAAGAATATTTAGGTCACATAGCTAAGTTCAAGCATCTTCATTGTACTGAAAGCTGTCTTGAAGCCTACAGTCATACCACACTGCAATCTTCTTTTTGTTAAATTAAAAAAAAAAAAATCTTAGGAATCACTAACAGTTCTTAAGTAAGAAACTCATATACAAGCAGGTGAAGTACAGAAAGCTGTATATATCGGTACTCATAACTGTTTTTTATCCTATGGATAAGAGTGACTAATTAGGGATATTCAGTTTTGGCATAACACAGAAAAGAGTAACCTGTTCTGACTTGGATGGCCTGTGCTTTTAAAGAGTTTAACTGATAGTGTACTGCATTATGTAAATATGGATACAAAGCTGAGGAACAAACGTAAGCTAGCTACTGATCTTGCATGGCAGAAAGTTTTTAAAGCAATGTACATAAAATAAAGAGGTAATGGCTATTTATATACTGTATCCAAAATGGCTTGGGATAGAAGAGATTGCATAATTCAAGGAGACTACATTTAAGATACTAAGGCCTTTTGTTTATTCTTCCAAACAAAACCATCACATAAACAATACTCTGCTATTTCCAATCTCCCCCTCCCTACCAAACACTACAGCTTTTAAAATTACAGCTCAAAAATACATCCTTATCTTATTCAGCTTTATACACACACACACACAGAACTATGGTGATTGCATTAATATGGAAAATCATCAACCTGACTTAAAAATAAAATAAAAAGAGAAGCAGCTCTAAGCAGTCTAGAAAGCAGCAAAATCCCTCTTTTTTTTTTAAACAGCGCCTATGCCACAATGCAGGTTTCAACTTATAATGGGAGAGCAGCAACTAAGAGCGACACCTCCCTTAGGAGTGGTGACTGAACTCCGAGTTATGAAATCAAACAAGAAATACAGCTTTTCATGATTGCAGAGCTCCAGACAAACAGCAAGGCTTTCTTCTCATCCTTCTCTGCAGGGCTACGGGCGAGCCCTACCATTATATAAGCTGCCCCAGCGTTCATTACAATTCACGGCGGTAGCCAAGGGGTGGGGAGCACAGGCCAACCTATGGGTGCAAAATCCTGAAGGAGGCAAACAAACATCAGCCCCCTTTTTTGGCAGTTTGTTGTAAAACAATCGACACACACCTTTTGAAATGAATATTTAAATTGAATGGTGTCATTGCAAGAATCAACATGCCTACTTACAAGGGGGGGGAGGGGACCAAAAGCACTTCAGTGAAGAGAGCTGGCATTTACCTCAGTACATAAATGACTTGGGCTTTTTACTATAAATAACCAGAACTGCCAACCAAGACACAGACTTGGCCAGTGATGAATAGCTTCTCTCTAGTGAGACTGGTGGGTAGATGAGCCCAAAAGGGCCTTCTAACCTTCTGCTGCTGCACCACATCTACATGTACAGTCACACAAGCTCTGTTCGTCCCCTACACAAGTTATGTTCCTCATCATACGGTCTTGCACATGTGTGCCACTCCCCCAAGTTACATGCATGTGTGATGAAGAAAGTCCAGCCGTGGTAACAAAGCAAGTTTCATATTTGCTTCATTAGGACAATCGAGAACAGAGGAGAGTAATCAGTTATGAAATATACTGAGACTCTTTACACATTTCAAGTGAAATAGTCCTCCTTGTCTCTCCTGTTTTCAAAATATGGGAGAAATGAGGCAAGGTCTTTTATTTGGTAAGCTTTAAGATTTTAGAAATATTTTTGGTTATTTCTATATTGTCCATTTCATACAGAGATTTCTGATTCTGCTGCAAAAGTATTTCCCATTGGCATTGGGTTTCTTACTCATCTGAGGAGTGGGCTAGAGTTTTTCACTTCTTACAGGAGTTTCTTGTGCCAAATTGAAAGTCTTGAGGAAGCTGACACACTTGCTCATCTAAAACTGGCTAACAGGACTCTTAGGTGTTGCTAACACGGTTAAGAATCTGGCCAAGAACACAGCCAGTTGATGGGATCAGAAATCCACTGGGAGCCTCACCTGAAGAGGGAACAGGGTGAAAACTGGGTATCAAAAATTATGATTAGAGCTGCAGCTAGGGTAGGGAAGGGAAGAGGACTAAGCTTCTCCCTCTCCTCTCTGAAGTAAATTGTTGCTTTTATATGGTATGCCTAGCCTCGAACAGCATCTGCTCTCTTCATTCCTCTGTACCGACCCATGATCACAAGCTCTTATCTCATTACAATCCCCGCCCCCCCCACTTCCTCCATCCTGTCATCACACCCCCTCTGCTTCTCTGGAGTTTTCATTCTCAGCTTCATTAGAACCGGGAAGCCCAAGGAAGAGTTTCTGCACATGGCCTGCTCCTCCTGGTATCCTCAGGCTGCTCTCCATAATGCTGAAGCAGCAAGAGTCAGCCCTGTCTACAGTCGGCCTTGTCTACAGGAGGATTAAGACATATTATACAAAGCCATTTGGAAAAAAAAAAAAGTTAAAAGATGCTAGATTTGTTTGATTTGTTTTTAAAAGCCCCAGGTGGTTCCTTGTCTCCATGAAAGCTTCATACCAGAATTGTACAAGCAAACTCAAGGGAGACAGTGATGTTTCAAACAATTACTTTGGACAAAATAAAGCAGCACTAGTAGATTGCCCATACTATAAACTATGTTTTTTCAAAATGAAACAATCCTTCAATACTGACACCGTCATCTTGGATAAATGATGCTACCCTAACCAGGTAATCAACTGAAACAAATAAAAATAGAGCCTATCACTCCATCAGTTTTTAAATCAGAAATCCCCGCTGATCTCAACGGGGCATGCTACTGAAAAGCTAATGGGACCCAATATGGACCAAGGGAAGTACTTAATAACTTTCTCATTTTTCTACTACAGACAAGGAATCACAAAACAGTTCATTCAAATCCAAGAGAGAAATAGCATGCAATTTGCAGCTTGATTTCATTATTGATCAGTCAGTAAACGGAATTTATTTATACCCTATTTGATGCAGTTCATAAAAACCCAAGAAAGAAGATTCTTCCTAATTTACTGCAACAATCAACTGACAGCATTTCTGTTGATTTCAGACACACCATATTTGACACAGCATAGTAATACAACAGTGGCAGACTCTCTACCTGAGAGATGACTTACGGACCACTACAGTATTTCACAGGCTTCCTCAGTTTGTATCTGGCTGCTACAAACATGGCACCTTGATCCTGAAACTTTGTTAAGTAACTCCCACTCATTGGTGAAAGGGATAACTTATTTTTCCAAATTGCAGAATGTCCCTCTCTCTAGTAGTAGAAGCCATTCAGAACAGCACACTGCATGGCACAGGGCTAGAGCTCCTACTGCCACTAAGGGCACCTAGCAAAAGAATTTGGTAACCCCCTCCTATTTCCCATTTTTGGAAGTAATGGAGATTGTCACCAAGTCCTACTCCTTTTTAATACACCTAACCTATCCAAAAGGAACTCACACGTGATATTTTTTTAAACTGTTCTTTAGTACTTTTTTTGGCAACTCCTCATTTGGCTACACTCCAAGTGTGCCTCTCTTCTCCCCTCTCCAAAGAAAAGGTGCCATTTATCCAAGAACAGACATCAGTGTGTTAATGACTTTGCAAATGGGTACTGAAATCTTCATGTAGTTTTTCCTCTCCTTAAAAAACAGAGACATAGAAATTATAGGGAGTCTGAGTAAATTTGGGGAAAAAAAAAAACTTCACACAGAGCATATTCTAGGTCTGCTGTTTTCAGTGTGCTTGCAGCTTAGACAGGTCCTAAATATTCAGTAAGACATCTTACACAATGACATGCATCAAACAGAATCTGTTGAAGCTGCAAGTACTCTGCCATGACTCTTTTGCCTGATTTCAGAGCCCAACATGGTCATTAACAAGATTAAACTCTTCGTTATTTCAGTCCTCACTCCCTCATTTTTATCTTCAGAGCAAGCATTTTCGTGACGCAGGGGCAACATTCCCCCTGGTTACTCTGGATCTTTAGTCAAAGTCAGTCTAGCTCACATCTATATTCAATAGATAAATGCAGTTGAGTCACAAATTCTCAGTCTTACTAATATTTAAACAGTTTCAGAGAAGATAAAGTGGAGTCAAGCTACAGGGCTTTCAAAGATATCTGAGTTTAAAAGCAGCATTTCAAGTACATAGGCACAGATTCTTTTCGGCTAGAGTTCTATTGCATGTGGCATAAATTACAAGGCTTAAGAGATGATGTTGCTTACTTGTAATATCAACCTCAGCATTTGCAAGTGGAGGCAGGTTAGGTGAGGAAAAGGCATTGAAACTCCCAGCATCCACCTTAGTCACCCTATTTCCCCTGTACAGTTTATTATAAAAATACAGGCACACCTGCAAGACAAGTAAAGAAACAGGTCTATGAATAAGCCAGTAATTAAAAGATTCAGTAGATAAATACTGTAGTCTGTCCTTCATAAAGTGTTTTCTAAATCTTTAAAGCAACTCAGATGCTAGTAGATGTTTACAACTCTTACCCTTTCAAAAAGAGTTGGCACATCTGTCACACATTGGTTTAAGAATTTAAGAAGAAAACAAGTTAAGAGCTAACTAGTTTCGTAATCCTCTCATGAGGCATAGTCGAGGAGACAGCAAGTTTGTCTGAGTCCACTTCAGAGACAGAGGAAAGAAACAGTGTGGACTTTTTAGTAAGTTCATCAGCTGTATCTAAATTTAGAGTCCAAAACCTGAACAAAAGGCCTAGTGAAAATGAGGATAACTTTCAAAAGAGTTACCACACATAAATAATTAGGTTCCTTCTCAAGTCCTTTAAAGTTTGTCAATAAGAATTTGAAGGAAAAGAGATACCTCAAAGTTCTTATTAGTTATGAAGACCTTGGCCAGTCAGCTATTGCTGTTGTTTTATAAGGACTGGCTTTGGGACCTTGGCAGAAGTGAAATGGGGTGTAACCTGACCAGTTTTCTCTCTGATTTGTGGGCTGCACAGCACCAACATCTTTAAAGGCAGGGTGCTGAGACCATGGAGGTACTTCCACGTCCATTACGTATATCATCCTCGACACTTCAGTCTTCAGGACATAGAGCTAGAAGACACTCCTACCAGTTCTAGAGCAACTTTGGAACTTCAAAGTAACTTTCAGTTAAAAAACTGACTTACAAGTGCTTCAGATCCCACATATTTGCAAGGGAACCTCTGATTTCAAATCTGCTGCAAGCTACATTTCAGACTTGATAGTCTTTATAGATTGTATATGGGCAAAATGGGATACGACTCCCGAGGAAACGGCACGTGCTTTGCCATGCAAGCACCTGTTACCTCAGCGGAATCCATTTATCTTCCTGTTTAAGTGCAATTCCTTACTGCCTACCGGATATTTTGAGTACATCAGTATGTGTCCTGGCTAGAGGGAGAAAAGCAGCTTCTGAGACAGTCTTCACAGGCAAACAGACCTCAGGAATCACGAACTGTCCAGCAAAGAGAAGTGCCCCCAGAAGGTTGGCTCGGCCGTCATTCTGCAACTCGTATATGGGCACCTGAAGAGCACAGACTGAAATTACACCCTGTCCATTATGTAAAGCCTACACAGCAGAAAAAGGAGTGCAACTTATGCAATACAAATACATGAATAATTTATGTAACAATGATTTATGACAAATAAAGTTTCCTTCTTCATCCAAACTATTTTAGACTGCAGCAGATGGCAGGGTTTCCCTCTGTGCTCAACAGACTTTTACAATTTAAGTACTTAAAAGCTAATATAGA
The DNA here is from genome assembly GCA_009819775.1 of Phoenicopterus ruber ruber. Taxonomy (NCBI): domain Eukaryota; kingdom Metazoa; phylum Chordata; class Aves; order Phoenicopteriformes; family Phoenicopteridae; genus Phoenicopterus; species Phoenicopterus ruber. Next base: position 11,854,860 of record CM020219.1, read on the forward strand.
GATGATTCTAGTGTGATTAAGCAGATTAAAAGACTGATTCAGGAAAAATATAAAAAATAGAAAGCAGGCATAGTTAAAGTGACTGAGCATGGGAGAAGTTATTGTACAGAGGAAAAGCAAAAGCCCCAGATCATACAGAACTGCCACGATGGGCTTCACAACAGCTCTCTTGCACCATCTTTCCTCGTAGTATAGAAAAACTGAGCCAGCAGGTTATTACCGACAGAAAAGGACAAGATTAAAACCAGAAATTTGGTCTGCTGAGTGATGACTTCCATGCCTTTTCAGATTGCGTCTTTATTAACAGAGAGTCAGAGCTCCTTTCAGCAATGAAAAAAAATTCACATGCTCCATTGCTAGATCATGTGTCAGGCAGATCTCCAAGCAATAAAGCCAAAAAAAAAGTAAAACCTTGAATATGATTTATCACAACTAGACTGCCCCATGTCAAGACAGTGAGTGGGAACCTACTCCTTCCTAGACTTTTGTATTTTGACTTCAAATAGACCACATGTGAAAAGGAAGTTATGAGATGGGGGAGGGGAATTTTACAGTGCAATGTTTCATCTCTCTTTTGTGATTAGAGCTGTATTTTACACTCAAGCAAGCTATTCTAGAAAGACAACCCCTCCCCCTCAGACAATATGCAAAGGGCTGATCTCCAGCTATGAGAATGACAATTAATAAATGTAGTCTTTAGAGGAAAGGAAACATACCATGTTAGATGCTTCGTGGAACAGAAGTGATCAAAAATGCATCTAATGCTTAGACATTATTAAACAAATGATAAAGAATGCAACAATGAGTAACATAAGACAGGATAACAACTGATGAAGTAAAAAGTAATAAGCTTCAGGGCTTTAAAAGAAAAAAGACAGCTAACAACCAGAAGCCACCTGAGGCTGGAAAGATGCTTCTCTTATAAACCGATTAATACACAATGGCCAATGACAGGCTCTTATATCTTTCCCTGAAGCATCTGGCCCCAGCCATAATGAACTACTGGTCTGATTTGGTACAGAGTTGTAAAGTCATTAATGATAAAATTATGGGGCAGATCCTCAGCTGGTGAGCCCGTCAATTCTCACTAATTTCTATCAGCACTATGACCACTCACCCTGACCAGAGGCCCACCTTGCACTACTAAAATACACAGTGATAATCAGGATACTACCTAGTTTTGCATATAAAACCAAAAATGAGGCTTCCGACTTCAACTTCAAATTAAGTCCATTACCTGAGATCCTGTCAGAACAACAGTTTTACCCAGGTTCTCACACATGAAGGATAAGGCTGAAGCTGTATAGGCCATGGTATCAGTGCCGTGAAGGATCACAAAACCATCGTACTTTTCATAGTGCTCCTGGAGACAGAGAGACAGTTTTCACATTATTAGAGCAATGCACTGGCATCAGCAAGTAAGGTACATATTGCATTACTTTCACTGATGCAAGCAACAGTGTAATACTTTAAAGTGTACTACATGCATAATTCCTCCTGAAGTTATCCTGTTTTCAGGTTAAATACAATTAAGGGTTAATAGGACACTAAGCACTAGAGCCAGTAATTCTAATTACAGAACAGTCAAAATTTCTTCTATGTATACATATTAATGCAGCATTTTTAAACCAGAAGACTGCTAATTAAGAAAAGCTTAGCAATGGCTTTAAACAGGAATGTTAACATATGCAAATTAGTCATATAGTCTGATTTCTTGTTGCCGCTTTTACTTTAGGGATTACACCATTTACAGGAACAGATTAGGCAAACCAAGGCTATCATAACAAGTAGAAAAAACAGCCCATTTAATCCGAGTGGCAGACAGGCAAATTGCCAGTGTAAGAGTGCCCTCTTCTGCTGAAAAGTCATCCTTTCAGTCACATCCTGCAGTATGTGACTTCTGCAGCAGAAAGAGGTGAAGAGGCTTCTTGTTCGTTAATGTACATACACTTGCTGGTTTTTGAGAAGTCCCTTAGACTATCAGGCACATCATGACTTTATATACAATTCCACACAGGAGTTTTTTTAATGCAAAGCCATGAATTGCACAGCTCATCCTGTTGGAATAAAGTAATCTGCTGGCTGTTGGAGGAAAAAGGAATTGGTTCCTCTATTTTAAGAGTGATGCACATAGTAAACACTGTAGTGAGAGACACTGATGTCTCTGATGTAATTTGGTAACATGGAAAGGATTACATAGAATTCTAAGCAGATACATGAAGTGCCAGCAGAATGGGGGTAAAAAAAGGGGGGTTGCCATAGAATTAAAGGAGTTTTCTTTCTGATTACACTTCTTATGCTACAGTAGGCACACATGCTTCACATCTCCTGATAATAAGGTCACCTCCAAACTCACCTGCAGGTTTCTACTTGTCCTTTTGCTGTTTCTTCACTGATACTCGTGCCTACATGTTGCTAGCTACTGGAAGTTTCAGGGGATTTCTGCTTATTTCTAACAAGTTAGCCAGCAAAACAACAGCCAGTATTGCAAGATCTTTCTGTAGGCCAAATTATAGCATGATGCAAAAAGCATGCTGTAGTTATTTGCCAATGCAGTAATAAGAAGAGTAAGTTTCAAGAAGGGCTAAGGTCAGACATAGCCATTTGTCCTCTCTGACTCAATCAGTACGCTCATGAACATTTTCAGCCTTATGAACCTTACTAGATGCAAAAGAACGTAGCTTGGTTTAAGCTTCATAACATAAAAGATCAGGCTGGCAATTAAGGAGATATCCCACAGAAACATCTTAGAATGTTTCACTCTGGAAAGTCATCAGCATGTTACAGCTGTGCCAAGTATGTGTTCAAGATGAACACAAAGTGGCAATGTCTATACATAAGCCGGACAGTTAAAGGGATGGTTTTTTCCCTTCTCAGCACTTTTCATTTGGATTACACGTACTGGGTATTTGTACATACAGAGAAGCTGCATTCTGTGTACGAGAAAGAAGCATTTTTTGAGCTCAGGAGTTAAAACTAATGTGCTGTTAAAGAAGAAAGGTAAGTTCTCTCCTGTTCAGCATGGCATCGCCTTCTTCATGTTACTCTACTCTTGGCCCTGGGCTTTTCCCAGCTGTGTCCCTGCTCCATCCTCCAGGCTGTCCACCTATACACCAGCTCCATCTCTTCTCTGCCCTGGCAAGATGCATTCCATAGGAGGAGTGTCATCCCTAGTTTGGTGGTTTAAGGGTTAGAGGACCTAAAGGTGAAAGACTTACCTGGATCTTCAGCATCATTCCCTGCATTATTATACTGTCCGCATGCATTGCCACAGCTTGGTCAAAGAAGGAAATTTACACTATAAAGCCCACTATCACAGAGCGAGCAGGAGTGGAAGAGCAATATCTTACTAGGCCCACGGCTATTTATTTCTAACAGCTATGTATGAATTCCTGGTGTGAAGCATTTTAAATGTTTCACGTTTCTACTTTCTTAAAAGCACACAGCTAAGTTCAGACATGGGGACAGGAGCAGAGAAATACTGATTTTTAGTCTAGAGAAGGATGTAATGAATTTAGCTACATATGCAGAAATATCTAGGGCTTTAGACATTTCCCAGTGTGGGAAACCTAACCATGATAGCATTTTTTTCTACTGGCTGCAAAGCCAAAACTAGTCAAGTCAGTCTGTGTCCAGAGTAAGAAAGGCATAAAGATATGAAACTATTTTCTATGTCAATAGCCAACTATTAAGCTATTTGAACGCTCAAATGATGCTTAACTAAGTCACCTACACCTAAGGATTTTATTCAGCATTTTTGGACAGTGAATTTAAATCAATGTTTTAGAACATGTCAGCCTACACATTACATACCTTATTCAATCATAGCTGCAATTTGTCTATGTATTGTCTTTTACAGAATTACGACATGGCTTATCATTGGAAGAACTATATAACTTTAATGAGTTTGCAACATTTTCAAAAGGAAAAAAATTTCAAACCTTGCAAGCACAGTACTTGTTACTTTGCCAGTAACTAAGCAAGATACATAACATTCACATTTTAAATAAACAAATATATCTGTATAGCACTACTGAATTACTTTATCTTGCTAAGTATACTAGATATACTGCTATTTTTGTTTAAGCAACAAATTAAATCCTATCCCACACCATAGTACCTCAAGTTTCTTTGCAATTTTGGCCCAGTCCTCTGGCGTCATGTTGGAAGAATCGAGCAGCGGTGAGAGCTCCAGGATTGTGTAGAAAATTCTTTTGTTTTGTTTAGAGACACTATGAAGAAAGAGAATTGGGAAAAAAATTACTCTTAAATCACTCAAAAAAAAGGATCTTAAATTTGGAACATTAAGTTCCAAGTTTAGAAGTTCATGGCTTGATGTGGTTTAAAGCGCAAATCCCTAAATTTAATTTAATAATAAATATAATTTGGGAGGTGGGGAGGGGCTGGCAAAACTAAAGACAGAAAAGAACAACCCAGACTTACTTTGTTTAAGTTTGGAACTGAGTTCTAACAAAAGTCAATAGCAAGCCTTAAGGTTTAAAAATGCTTCATAAGCTATTGAGAGGAATCTATAAAGCTCCCAAGGTTTATAGGGGGTCAGAAGAGTTGCAACAACTTTTTGATCCTTTGATAAATATAAATAGATACCTTATAAATAAACACTCTTCCCTGACACAAAGAGTGTCTTCTCTTAAGAGCCTTATGACTGGGCTTGATTTTTGTGGCCTTCAGAAGATCCACTCTCCTCAGTTTCTGTGACCTCAGACTTCAGAAGAGGGTCTTTTGGTTAGTTAAGATCTTCAAGTAAACTGCTGCCCAGTGACCCAGTAAAAACAGTATTGCCTTTGCTAGTAATTTAACTTTGTAAAACTCCAGTCCCAGCCTATTAGGCCTGCTGTCACCTTGTTATGAAAGTTTGCTATATGGTACCAGCTATCTCTTGTTATGATGTGGAGTTTAAGCATGTGATAACAGCAGAGATCTTAAAATACTGGCATAGGTTGAAAACAGAGGCCCCAGGACTATAAACAATTCACTGGCGATCAATTATTGGCCACTGAACAAGTGCAACCTTGACAGCTGGGAAAAGACTGCTCTAAGTACAATAAAAACAAGACAAAGCAACTGTGCAAGGGAAAAAAACCAAAACCAAACCAAAACCAAACAGCCAAGCAATAGGATAAAGTACCTGTGGGGCTGAGGAACACTTTCAAACGTCATGCAGTGTGTAGCCCAGCAGATGGAGACCAAAGATTAAGAAGCATCTAGACATTCAAGCATCTTACAACAGTACACAATCCCAGATTTGGAGGGGACTTAAAGGCGATGATGGCTATGGAATCACAGTGGGATTGTCCTAGCTCTAAGCATGCTGTCTGCTCTCCTTGCCTCCAAGGACCACGGGTCTCCCTTTCTCCACCTGCCACCTCAAGAAATCTGACTCTTCAAAGACCTTTGATTTGCCAGCCAAATGGACTGCATACAGAGCATGTGTTTTACCCCACAAAACATGCCCATTTCTCCACATTAACTTTCTAACCTCTCAGAATAAAGTCAACTGCACATAAAGTCAACTTGGCAGTTAAGATTTAGGGTAATAAAAGAACCCTACTACTACTATTTTCTGCTACCTTTCTGAAGCTTGGAGGAGGATGGAATATCCATTGTCACTCATTCTTAATGTTAGCTGGAATACATTCCTATTTAGCGATGCAGTGGCCAAGAAGCAGCTAACAAAGAAGAACTGCTAGTAGGCCAGCTCTGCCCTTCCTACTCATTCTTCCAGGCAGAGCCATCCGGGAGCATGTTTAACAGGATCATCTTCAGAGCATTCTCAATGCTTTCCCACTGCCTGAGGATGATGGAAAGTTCCCTGCTGGCTGTAACTGTGATAGATACTTCAACATTTGCACTGGAAGACAGTTGAAGGCTATAGAAAAGACCAGGATACTGCATGGATGTGTAAAAGTTCCTGAAATAAGGTGCTTAGAGTACAGAAAAGTTGATTACCTTCCCTCGTCGTTCACAGTAGTGTTTTGTTCCCACTTGCTATTCTTGTATATATTTATAGAGACATAAAATAGGCAAAACCAAGAGTCAATTATCAATTCATCAACTAATAAAATCTGCAGACCCCCTCCCCTTATGAGGCCTGTGAGGCAGCTGTGTACAGCAGAGAGAGCATTTAAACAATGTGTAGTTTTCGTTCATAACCAACTGACACACTGTACCTAAGACGTTAGACTTCATATGAAAAATTGCCTTGTTGGATATCACATTTACACTTGCTAAGAGTAACTTTGGAAGTCAGTTGAAAATCTGTGAAAAGAAAGCTTCCCTGAGGATGTGCTGTTTAAATAAAAAAATGACATACTGACACCAGAGACCAGCCTAGTCTACGACTTTTGATGCCTCTCTCTAAAAAGAGATCATATCGTTCCTCTTAGATCGAGGTTATCACACAGATATACAAAGTTCACAAAATACTCCTATTTTCTCCCCTCAGAAACTCACAATATTTCTCAACTGCCTAGTTAAAATATCACTCAGCTAGCACAAAAGAGAAAATGGCAAATTGCCACAACTAACCTCTAGAAACAGCACTCGGCAGTGCCAGAAAGAAAAAAAAGACAAGATTGTTTTTTAAACCTCAGTTTATGTGAATGATTGTTCTAAGCTTTTCTGTTCTTCATGGAAAAGATGTGCCACGAGAAGTATATTTAGGACTCAAATAGGTATGTTAGTGTAGTTTTGTTATATTTCAAATCCCTTAAAGTATTTAAAAGTTATTCAGTTACAAGCACAGTATCTTAACAGAGCTCTATTTTTCTTAGTATAACCATCGTATTTAACACAAACTGTATGTTCACATCAATACTAGCCCACTGGGAGCCCATTTCTTTTCTTTACCCCTTTTCCTGCCATCTGCCTTTTAAGTGGTTACTTTTAAAAGCTTTACACAGAGATGTCAATACAAAATAGAAATTAATAAAACTTACATTTTCTTTTTATGCCCTGATTTTCTCCTTAAAGATTAAAGAATATCAATTTTTACTCTCACAGCAAAACAGCTATAGTCCCATTTATTTTTGAATGACCGTATAAAATCATCCTTTGTGCAAAGTTTACACGTTTACAGGGGTACAGTCATTCATCACAGCTGGGGAATATCTCAAATTAGCATACTGCCCTCTAAATAAAACCTATAAGCATATTAATCATTGCCCAACAGTTAAGAAGCAATGCAGATTAATTGTAAGTCCATCACTTATTATCATAATGTTGCATAAATTTGGGAAAGACAACCAGTTTTTAGTTTTCTTTAAAACAGGCAGCCTGCAGAATTAAAGCATGAGGCCTATTCATGGATGCATTAATTAGCTGGTACTTTTTCAGACATGTGCTGAAGATAATTCACACAGAGGTGTATATATAGTTTTCTTAATTCATATAGAAAATTTGTATGTTTACACAATAGCAAATTAATACCCAAAATCAGAAAAAAATGCAGGACTAAGCTGCCCAGAATGGTTACTTGTTGCCTAATTCAAAAGTTAATTTCCCAAGCAGTTGTAAGACACTTCATTGCAAATGTATCAAAATAGACATTGTCTATAATGCCAGACATGGTAGGCTTTTTCCTTTTAAGTCAATATAAAGATTTTTGCTAATCTCATAATGGATTCTTCACATTAAATGTTTGGAGATGTAATTATCTAAAAATTAACAAGATACTTCCTAACTCTCCCTCTCCTCAAGGAGAATGTACTTACGGGAGCACCAACGTGTTTTCTGGAAATTCATGGAAGTTGTTCAGGTTTGCTTCCTGGGCATATGCCGCATCATGCAGCATCGGCATCGTTTTCAAGCTGCTTACTAATTTATTGGCCTCAGGAGCAAGTCCTTAAAAATAAAGGATAAAGGAAGTAAATAAAGGAGCAGGGATGGAAGGAAGCAAGTGGTACAGTAAGGAGGGAAGAAGTCAAGTTACACAGCTGTTTGCCCATCCTTCCAAATTAAATTTAAACAGTCTATTGCCAGTTTAAGAAGATGAAAACAGAATATAACCAATAAATCTCCATGTAGTTATTCTTTTCTTGGCTTGAAATAAATAAATCCTTTATTTAAGAGAAATAACGTTACAAATCTCCTCCATATCAAATATTTATGTTTTATCTATCTTTAAGTGTTGTTTGTGTGCAAATACCAATCAGCAGTAGGGGCAGGAAGCCAACTTTTGCAAAGTGCTACCATTCTCTTTTACATTTGCCACACCTATTCTCTACCTAGTGGCAGAAGACTTACAAAACACCGAGCATTATTTTGTACTATAAAGTTGTGATACTTTTACCTAAGCTGCTTAGCCTACAGCAGTATTGGCACAATCAGCAAGGTACTAGTATGACTATGTTGGAAAGCTGCATGTTATGTCTCACTGTCGATGGCAATAGCATTTCCAAAGAGAAAAAGAATAAAGAAAAGAGAAAGCTAAAACAAACCCCACAGTAGGTACTGAGCATTGACAGAAAGATCTATATATATACACAAAGACAGAGAAACCTCAACTTCCAAGAAGAGCCTTAAATGCTAAGTGCTCTAATCACTCCCTCTTGAATAGGTACTTTCCACCAGCAGGTTTAGGACTGAACATTCTCATCAAGCTGCTGAATAGAAAAAGTCAACAGTGTGGATGCACCTTAAGCCCTATGCATCCTCTCCCTGCCTGTGATGTTGTCTTCCTCTCTGTGGCAGGGGCCCTAAAACAGTTAGGGCTTAAACTAGCCTAAGTCCATTCAGCGTTTGCTGGATCTGCAGGCGTCCTGGTTGCAACCAGGTATTTCAAGGGGAATCCACATGCCATTCTCTGTTAGCCAGAAAGGCACCTACATCTTCGATGCTACAATCCTCAGCATCGTAGAACCGAGTTTGTTTGTGAATCTAACTCGCAACTCGGCTCCCGATACCCTGTTTCAGGAAGGACGGCAACAGTCCCGGTGTCTCAAGTCAGCAGCCACTCTGTTTTCATCAAGTCTGACTTTTGGAGGTGTTTTTCATTCCAGGAACTTCCATCAGAGGTATCTCCTTCTCGACTTCAAGATTCTACTGGCGTTACTGTCCAGTTCAGTTTAATCTCAGTGAATGGGTTTATAGCGCCTGTTCAGATGGCAAACTAACTCTCAAACCCCATTATTCTGCTTCTGCTAGTTCTAGTTATTCCTAATTTGAGGCCAGGTAACTCTCCTATTTCCTAGTTCTTCTGTTTGTTTAAACACGATTCTCATCCAAGTTAGCATCCATTTTTTTTTTTTGTTTCTCCTTCAAACAGCAAAGTTTATTTAAAATACCCCAAAACACAGAGAGTATTTTCAATAATATTTCTGTCTTTTCCACTTACTTTCCAAACTGATGGAAAAATCCTTAAGACCTCCCTCATCTCCCTCCTGGCTTGTCTGAAATGAAGTAGCAGGCCCCTTCACAGCCAAATTTCTCACAGGACGGCACCAGCACTTGAGTGGATTTCTTTGTGTGGAGGAAGCGCGCTGGGCCCATAACCCAGAGGTCAACGGATCAAAACCATCCTCTGCTACTATCAGTACATCTCAGAGTGTCTCTGCTGCTCCTTCCTCCACAGGGGGAGGACTCCTCACACTCTTCCCCTGCTCCAGCGTGGGGTCCCTCCCACGGGAGACAGTCCTTCACAGACTTCTCCAATGTGACCCCTTCCCATGGGTGCAGTTCTTCAGGAACTGCTCCAGCGTGGGTCCCTTCCATGGGGTGCAGTCTCTCAGGAACAGGCTGCTCCAGCGTGGGTCCCCCACAGGGTCACAAGTCCTGCCAGCAAACCTGCTCCAGCCTGGGCTCCTCTCTCCATGGGGCCACAGGTCCTGCCAGGAGCCTGCTCCAGCGCAGGCTTCCCATGGGGTGACAGCCTCCTTCGGGTGCATCCACCTGCTCCAGCGTGGGGTCCTGCATGGGCTGCAGGTGGATATCTGCTCCACTGTGGACCTCCATGGGCTGCAGGGGGACAGCCTGCCTCACCATGGTCTTCACCACAGGCTGCAGGGGAATCTCTGCTCCAGCACCTGCAGCACCTCCTCCCCTTCCTTCTCCACTGACCTTGGTGTCTGCAGAGTTGTTGCTCTCACATATTCTCACTCCTCTCCCTGGCTGCAGCTGCACAGTTTTTTCCCCTTCTTAATTATGTTATACCACTGTTGCTGATGGGCTCGGCCTTGGCCAGCACCAGGTCTGTCTTGGAGCCAGCTGGCATTGGCTCTGTCAGACATGGGGGAACCTTCTAGCAGCTTCTCCCAGAAGCCACCCCTGTAGCCTCTCCACTACCAAAACCTGGCCGTGCAAACCCAATGCAGTGTGGACTTCTGCTGGAATACTTTGCTTTACAAAATCAGGCTTTCAAGCTTTGGATATTTCATTCATTCAGCTATAATCTCTGCTCTTCCTTTTAAGGATGTTCCTAGCGTAGTCACAAATGGCCACTTCTGCTACGCTTGGGCATAGAGACATTTTGGCTCTGAAGCGCAGCCCAGTTTCAAGTGTTTTCCATATGTTTTCTGATTATTTTTCTGTTTGTCCAATGTTCATCTTGCTCTGAATATTGACAATGGATTAGTCTATTTTTTGTATTTGCCCTAGGAACTGGAGAGCTGATGTATGTTAATATTCTTAAATCCCTTCTCTATAAATGGCAGTTCCTCTTCTCTTAATTACAAATCTATCGGGACTTTTCTGTAATTGCTTGCACTGAACTTAAACCTTTTTTTTTTAAGACATTCTGCAGATGTATCCAAGATGATCCACTTAGAACCTGTGCAGTCCCCTAAATGTATCCACATTTAGCAGTGTTTTCTGCTTTACAGCTTCAAGAAGCAGAGATGGGGGAACTCAAGTGCAACTGTTTTAAGAACACTTCTACTTTATTATGCATGGAAAACATCTTTTGTGAGCCAAACTTGTTAACCAAGTATTTGAAGCAACTTCACCCCTGCAGAGAAGAGGCAGGCTGTGCAACTTGTCCAAATATCTCTCATCAACTTCTGTCCTTTCCCTCTTTAGCTGGCCAACCCCAGCATCACAAAGTGGACAGACAAAGGCAGAACAGCACACAAGCAACTGTGGCCGAGGAGAACAAGCATGGTTCTGTCTCATCTACAGTTGAGGACTCCACTTTTCACCCTGGTGCTATAGATAACACAGTTATAGCTACTTGCCAATCAAGGTATCCTACAACCTGTGCTGCAGCAGAGAACAGGGAGCCAAAAAAAGCCTGATGCAGCTGTGTCAGTGGGGCTCTGCACCCAAGAAACGACAGGCGTTGGGGAGAAGGAGCATACTGTACATCAGCATGCTGAAGTCATCATCCCCAATCCTAACAAGCTCTCCATGCTGAGGAATACAAAGGACCTAGCTAAATCAGTTTTTACCTATAGGAATATCAATATAAATGGCACATACATCTATGGTGCCAGATCCCAAAAGCAACGACTACATTTTGCAAAGGCAGAGGAGCAGAAAGTGTTCTCCAAAATATCCACTTCTACAGCTGTAGTACTTGGAGCTTTTGGAAGTGAGGTGCATAGGTTTCAAAGAGAACAAGGTTTGGACTACAGCAGCCAGTCCTTTGGCAGTCTAGTACGTCTAGAAGAGACAGATAATGAACTCAGTTACCCAGGCAGACTCTATTCCAAGATAAGTAGTCTTTCTAAGGGGATTTAGCTTAGTTCTACCTGTATTTGTTGGGTGTTTTTTTTCCCCTCAATATTTCAGGTAAAAGCTAGGAAAAAGATGCAGCCCACAAGCCCAAGGAAAAGATCTTCCTGAAGGCACCAGCCAGGAGGAACATGAGCACAATCCTGATGCAAAGATTAGTGTCACAGTAACCTCACTAAGGAGTGCAGTAAGATTCTCTTTCTGAAATAAGCTACCAACAAGCCAAAAGAAGCTTCTGTAACAGGAAATAAGTAGGAGGGAGTAGAAGGAAGAAATTCTAAAAATGCACTGAAATGGTTTATTTGACAGCAAACACACGAATACTGAGAGAGTCTGCAACTGAGTCTAATTGCCACCCAACTCGCACAAACAGAAACAGACTATCCACCCTCTGTAAGTGACTCCTGCACAGGTACCCTGTAGGTGTGCAGAAAGTCCAGCAGGTCCAAGATGTGCTGGAGTTGCCACACGTGCACAGGTTAACTGCAGAACCTCTGCAGGAGGTTTACAATCAGATCTTGTGATGATAAATAATCACTCCATACATGCACAATAAGCCCAGGGAATGTGGTAGTATCAGTCCTGTACATGGGGGCAGTTCTGCACAGGAACATATTCCTTGCAGAACACATTAGGCCTATCAAAATTGTCTGATTTTAAAAATGAAACCATCTTCTCCCAGCAACTGGAAAGGCTATAGAAAAGCTTGTAAGCCTAGATCGAAATCAGTTAGGTAGAAACCTAGCTTGATCCCTTCACTTTGAGCAGTTGCTGCTATGAAAGGTTTCATGCAGCTCAAGGAAGCTACTTCTGTTCACCCTGCTTGAAGTAAAAACACTTGTAGTTGTAGGTATGGTTGTAAACAGGCACCTTCTATCCATTGATTAATAAAAGAAATGAGCATCTATTGTTTTTTCCTTTGAAACATGCTGCCTTTCCCATGCCCTTTCACCAGCTTCTGTCTGAACACTAAAGACTGCCAAATATTCTGAAAGAGGTAGTCTGGCTGCTCTGCCTCTAGATCTGTGTATGAAAAGCAGGTTGAAACTCTCACCAGGATGTAGCAAGTCAGCCTCATTGGATCATAAATGTTAGATTGTTTGCACATGCTTTAATGATTGACACTTGTTAAGCAAAAGAAAAAAAAAGGCCTACAAGATGAGAAGAGGTTATGGAGTTCATTTATAAAAGAGTGAGACATGTGATTTTAATTTATTTGCTTAAAAAAGGTGTGTGGGAAACTGTGACAATAGAAGTAGGAAATTATTTTAGTATAAACAATGCAGACAGAGAGAGGAAAGTCACCATGTCATTTGAAATACAGCCTTTTTTTTTTTTTACAACTTTGATAAATTAAAGACAAAGATGATAGTCATAAAAAACAAAGCAGAACAACCCCTTAAAGCATCTTCCCTACAATAACAAGGATCAGCCACTTACCGTCTTCTGTGAAGGAGGGATATGCATTAAAAAAAATATCTAGTATAGGAAGCTCCGAGATGAAGCCCCAAGTGTTTTAATCCTACAAATAAGTAGCTGACATGGTATTTCAGGCAAGGGCTTGAAATTCTGTAGTAGGAAACACAAGTACCCATGCTTCTGAATGTAGACAGACAGGCTCTGGAAGCCCTGGTATGCTCCACTGCCTCCAAAGTGAAGAAGGAAGGAAACCAAATAGATGTTCATCAAAATTGGACTGCTTCCCTCTCCCCCCTGCCCCATACATTACCCTCTTTCCCTTTATACCAACGCTGGTAAACGCACAGCCCTGCAGCAAGTCAGACCTGGCTGAAATCTGTTCTTTTCCCCAGACACATTAGTTAGCTGATCCTTCTGGCATCCCTTGGGATCTGTGCCTACTGAGTGAGGGTCTAGCGGTGCTTAGGTGCCACCCCAACCAGCTTCTGGATTGGGGATCGGGGGGGGGGCATTAGGTGAGTTTAGGTACCTACCTGCTGACATTTAGGGGCACCTGAAAATGCATAGCATATGCCTGTAGGTACCTAAGAAGCTTTCAGGTAAAATGCAGGCAGTATACTGAGACATCTCAGAGCTCAATTTTGGATTTAAACATTTTTCAGCTGGTGGGAGGGGGTTTGGCACGTCTAGCCTTTTCATCAACACAAGTCTCACCCTCCCTTGGTAAGGTAAAGCAGAACTCTTCCGTGATTTCTTGAAGGAAGTCAAGAGGTGGTAGGAGAGCAGCAGAAGCCTCCCCAGAGGCAAGCGAGCACAGATGCTGCATCTGATCTCGCTCGTGCTGACACTTGGCAGCACATACACTGCCACACTTGCATCAGCTGCATCTGTCAGGTCACCACTTGAAAATCCTTGACGTGGCCACCACCTCCAACAGCCCACGCTCTTCCCAGTGGGAATGTGAGGCACATGCTCTCCAGGTAGCCTGGGACAGCAGCTCTTTTGGGGCTAAAAAAAAAAAAGCCCTGCATGACTAGTATGATGAAGCTGGTTTCATTTTCAGTGCACGAAGGAGGGGAGAAAGGACTCATACTTCAGGAAACACGTTGTCCTCTGCCAAAACCTGCTCTAACTAGCTGTGAAGCTCACTTGTCAGAAGGATGCCTATCAGCTAAGCTACCGAAATAACCAGCTGGTAGGAACAGAGGATTAGAGGAAGGCACACGTGCTTCTGGCATTGCTCATACCAGTTGCGAGAAACCCGGGGATGCTGAACCGTAACCCGCGCCAGGGAGAGCCGGCACAAAGCGAGGCTGTTAGCTCAGGAAGCGGCAGCCTCGGCCCCCGCCCGCCGAGCGGGGCATCCCCCGGCCCAGCGCCCTGCCCGCACCCCGCGCCAGCCCGGTTTCGCAGCGTAGGCTGAGGGGGAGACCGCGACCGCCTCCGCCGCCCCGCTCACCCCTCGGCCCCCTCACCGTTGACATCCTGCACCATGCCGATGGTGCCGCCCGTGTTGATGACCAGCACCCGCGCCTCCGAGACGCCGGGGGAGGCGGAGGGGCAGCCGGGGCGCTCCCGGGGACGGGTGGCGGCCAGGGCTCTGCCCAGAGAGCGCGCCTCCGCAGGGTACTGTCCCGCCGCTGCCGGCTCCATCCTGCTCCTGAGGAACCGCTACCTCCCGCCTGCCCGGCGAAAGGGGAGTTATAGGGCGGCTGCGGGGCCGGCCCGTCCCGCCCCCGCCGGCCGGGCAGGCAGGGGGGTGGGGCCTGCCCGCCCGCCCGGGCCGCGGCGCTGCCCCCAGAGGCGGGGAGAGCCGCCATGCCCGCCCTCCGGAGCGGCCGGCGAGGGGGCGGCGGCTGGTGCTCGAAGGCTACGGACGGCCGTGAGGTACAGCCGGGGGACGGCGGGGGCCCCTCGCCCCGGGAGGAGGTGAGGGAGAGGGGTCGGGCCGGGGGGAGCCCCGGCACCGCCGCCAGCGTGCGGCACCACCCCTTGTACTTTGCGCCGCTGTGGCCGCGGGGCAGTGCCAGCCCCCGGGGGGAGCGTCAAGGTCCTTCATGCTTGAAGGAGAAGTAAAGAGCAGCGGCGCTTTTTAGACTCGGAAAGGAGAAGGGGGTAAACAGGGCTCGAGGTCAGCCCCTCTTTTTTCCAGAAAGCTCTTGGGGAACAAGGTGAGAACTTCCTCTGCTTGCCCGGCCTCTGAGGTAACTACCAGGCGTCTGCAAAAGCAGGCGGCACAGTCTGGGCAGCCACCCCTGTCTCCCATTTCAGCTTCCTAATCGGGACCCTCGGTTTTCATTCAAGTTTTCTTGCAAGAGAGGAAAGAGCTTCCACCTTCAGGCTGCGCATCGAGCCCCGGGCCAAATGGGGACCGGCTGGTACAATGCTGCCTGCAGACAACTGTAGTACAGAACATAAGGGTTGTGCTGGAAAGGTCCCCTTGGGCAAAGATGAGAGCTGTGGAATAAGTAACAATCAGGAGCCTGCAAAAACACAACCTATCCAGACCGATCTCTTAGTTAAATCAAGCATCCATATACAGTCCTCTCATGTAGACTATATGGTAGTATTAGCCCACAAACTCCTTTATTTGAGCTCTTCTGTCCCTTTGAGGACATTCACCCTCAAGGACTGGTATTTCCTGGAAACCTGTGACCACAAAATGATTCTTGATACAGCCAGATCCAACATGCAATTGCGAAAGATAGCTTCTGTTTCTCAACAGTCTTGCCAAAAGTGCTCGGGGGAAAACAAGCTAATGGTCAACAGAGGTGCCCAGCTGTGCATATGACAATACCATCTCTATCCATGTAGCTGGGACCTCTGAAAAAGAAATGGGAATTGTCGTGGTTTAACCCCAAATGGTAAGTGAAATACCATGCAGCCGCTCACTCACTCCCCACCTCCCCAGTGGGGTGGGGAGAAGAATCGGAGAGAAAGGAAAACTTGCGGGTTCAGATAAAAGCAGTTCACCAGGACAGCAAAGCAAAAATATAAAAATATATTCATAATGATAATAATAATAATATATATAAGGATACTAGAATATATAAAGCAAACGGTGCACAATTTCTCACCACCCGATGACCGATACAGCCTGTCCTGAGCAGCAGTCAGGGAGCAGGGATATTCCCCTCCAGCTGTCCCAGAACAGCAAGTTCCAGAGGGAGCAGGTGAGGGAACAAACAGCCAAACGAACGAAAAACAAGAAGGAAAAAAACCCAGGGAAACAAAAAGCAACCCGAAGGGAAGCTTAAGGATTAAGGCAAGTTAAGGGTCTAAAAGCTAGTGGCCCACCAGCCGATGCTCACTTATACCGGGCATGACATCTATGGTATGGAATACGCTCTTTGGCCAGTTTGGATCAGCTGTTCTGGCTCTACCCCTCCCAGGTTTTTGCACCTGCACATTAGCAAAACCTGGGAAACTGCAAAATGTCCTTAGTCGTTTAGCAGCAACCAACATCATCAGTGTACTGTCACCATTCTTCACACACTAAATCCAAAACACGGTAGCTGCTGAAGACAAAACTAGTTCCGTCCTGGCCTAAACCAGGTCAGAATAAAGAGGAGGGGGAAGCTTACCACCTCAACCTCAGAAGCTCTGAATATTTGTCTATTTTATCCTAATGATCATCTCTGCTGTCATTGGCCGTATCTGCAAAAAGCTGGTTATCGGCAGCAGCTGAATACCATGATCCTGAAATGGATTTTTTCCATGCAGCAGGGGTATTTTAGAGTCTTTGCTGATGCAGAGAAGAACATAGAGGAAACAGGTTTAGGAACCAATGTCAAGGTATGCACATCTACCTTCTTTCAGTGCTCCACGAGAAACAGCAGCAGTAGTATTGCCCATAGCCCTGGTGATCATAATGCTGTAGTAGAATTGCTAGTGTCATCAAAATAGATGGAATAATGCTGAAATTTATATGGCTATGGAAAACAGTGATGTCTTCTGGTCTTACAATACCAGCAGTTCCTCCAGTCCTCAGTACTTACAAAGTTGAACTGGTGAGAAAAGAGCTGTTATTTGTAATAAATATCATAACAGAAAGAGGGGTGAATTACCAGTTTAGGGAACAGAAGACTCGTTTCCATCCTATTCTAGATTGTAGGCTTAACTGAGCTCCAGTTTATATGTCACCTGTTTGTTACCAATGATGTGCTAGGCATTTCTCAATTTTTCCTCCGTCTTCCTGTAGAAGACACACAAGGCCTTCCTTTCAGACACACAAGGCCTTCTTCAACTTAAATGCTTCAAAATAGGAGCATTAAGCTTCAAAACTAAATACAAATTTAGGGTTCAGTGTCTAGGTAAAAATAGTTGATACATTTGGATTAGAGGGCAATTTTGCAGGTAAAGGAAGTGGGGAGGTGTGATGAAAAAGGTAACGTTATAGGTATTTTACAGAAAAAGCTAGAGATGTGTACCTTACAGACTCTGGAACTCAAAGAGGTTAATTGTGGGAAGGGGGACAGATTAAGATCTGGCATAAACCAAAAATTATCTGTATTAAGCCCTGTATTGGTGTCTAACTCACATACTGGTTTTTTGTCTAAGAGTCATGTTTGGAAGGTGTATGGTAGTTTCTTTTGAGGATCAGGTGTGAGGTCAAGTATAAGGAGGCTGAAGTTGGTTTCAAGGAAATCTGGTAAGTCTTGAGGTCTGTTGTCATGAGATCTGTTATTACTGGCCAACTATAAAGCAAAATTAGCAAAGTAACTGGCTAAAAAACAATGAGCCAGTTACTGAGGACAGTAACTGCCGAGAAGCACAGTCTGGATGAGCTGAGAACGAGGTGCCACACAAGTACCGTGAGCCAAAACATGTAGCTTAAGTGCCTGAGTAACTCAGTAAGCCAAAGGAAGAGCATGCTTCCTCTAGGAAAGTGGCAGGGCTTTTTGGCTCCAGGTCATATGAACTTAATTTGTACCCTGTGCTGCTGCTTTTGAACAAAATTTAACTCAATTTCAAGGTAAAAATACATATTATGGGATGGTCCAAGCAATTTCTTCCGCTTCCAATTTCTATGCCTTACTATTCCAACAGAAATAAATTTTATGCACTCCCTCCAAGTTGTCAGTCTCCCTCTTATACTGGGTGGCACAGAATTCCAGATATGGCCAAGTAGAGGGGATCATTCCCCTTGATCTGCTGGCTGTAATTGTGTTGCTAATGCAGCCCAGCATACTGTTAGCTTTCATCGCTGCAAGAGCCCTTTGCTGACTCGTACTTGACTTGTCCATAGGACCCCCAAGCCCTTTTTACACAGCTGCTACTTAATTTTTCAATCTCCAGCCTGTACTGATTTATGCAGTTATTTCGTCTCAAGTGCAGGATTGTGCATTTGGCTTTGCTGAATTTTGTGAGGTTCCCATCGGCCCATTCCTCCAGCCTGTTGAGGTCCTGCCTTGCCTTTCAGGTTGAACCATTATTCTGCTTGCAGTTTGTCCCTAAAGATCAGCCAGCTCTCCTGGGCTCCTTTGCACTTCAGGACTGCCTCCCAAGATATCTTGCCTACTAAATTGCTGAAGAAGCTGAAGTCGGCTCCCCTAAAGTCAGAGCCTTTAGTCTACTCTGTCACTTCCTCACTTCTGTAATATGAAGGCCTGTTTGTGAAACGTCTGGTTTGCCTTGCACCCCGATATACCACAGAACCACTTGACTGAAAAGTAGGAAATGTTTTGTAATACCTGTTTGCTTTCCTTAGTTGCAAGAAGACCAAAAACTAAAGATAGATAGCAGCGATTGTAGCCAACAACTCAGTGTCACGCTCCTGGTATCATATACCTAATAAGGCTTGACTAATGTTTGATTAATGCTTAATTTTTAGTTAGTAACAGATGGATTACTTTGTAACTGCAGCATAAAACAATGCTTGTTTATTTGAGACTCACCTGCTATCAGAAAAATCCCCATCATGGCAGTCCCTGCTTCCCCAGTAATAACAGCTGCACCTTTTCCTGGAGGATCCTAAGTGCTGCTATCTCAGACACCGCAGCCAAGGCTGCCCTTGACTGTCATTCCCTGACCAGCTCCTTCTTGTTTGTGAGTAGCAGATCCAGGAGAGCACCTCCTATATTCAGCCTGTCCAGCAACTTTGTCAAAAAAATTGTCCCCGATGTCCATAAAATCTCTTGGATTGCTTGTCCCTCCTCCACATTGCCCTCTCAGATGTTGGGGTTGTGGAGTCCCCCATGAGAACCAGGACCTGCAATCAAGAGACAACTTCTCCCTAGTTGAAGAGGGCTTCACCCACCTCCTGTCCTTGATGAGGTGGCCTAGAGTAGGCACCGGTCATGATGTTGCCATTGCAGCCCTTGCTATGATCCTAACTAGAAAGCTCTCAAAAAACCTGTAAACCTTAATCCATAGCACTCTGTGCATCCATTTACGTACAGCGCAAAACCAGCCCCAGCCCTCGTCTTCCCTGTCTTTGCGAAAGAGTCTGTATCTATGCATTGCAATACTTCCTTCACATGAACTCTCCCATCATGTCTCTAATTCCCCTATCATCGCAACTCTTCAACTGCCCACAGACATCTAGTTTCTCCTGTTGGTGTCCCAAGCCGCGTGCATTAGTATACAGGCACTTGAGGCAGGCCCTTGGTTGTCCAACTTCCTTGGGTGGGAGAGAACCTCCCCTGTTGCCCTCTTCGGTGTATGCTTCCACCCGCTGATGGACCTAACTTAAAGTCTCCCTCAATAATTTTGCAAGCCCATTGACAAAGATGTTGCTGCCTCCCTGTCACGTGGAACCCATCGCTGGTAGTCCTTGTTCCCCAAAGACAGCTTTCTAGCTGTAGAAGCCCGAGTCCTGCCAAAAGCACCTGCCACAGAGTTGGGTGTTAATCTGCAGAACATGTTTGCCCCAGCCCAGGTCTTTCTCTTTGCCCAGAAGGAACAAGGAAAATGTCATCTGTGCTCCCATCACTGCTGCTGCTCGTAAGAAACAGAAAGCAATTTGAGATGATTGTTTTACTAAAACAAAAAAAAATGGCTTAATGCCATGCACAGCATAAAATATGTCTGTAAGTGTAACCAGGGGTTTCAGTTCCCAGTTTACAATCATCCTGAAGCTGAATTTTTGGAAGTGATAAATCAGTGAAGATGAACACGATTGCAAATAGATGGCTATATTTGCAATTAATTTCAGCATACAGAGCCCTTTAGAAACCAGTTCACATGAAACATGTATTTCCCAGATGTTTTATGTATTTAAATGAGTACATTCCACCAATACATTCCAAGTCCTGTCTCTCATAGAGCTCTCAATGGGCTTTAGCATGAACAATTTACAAGACTATAATTAAGAGTATTACCAGGGTATCTGAAATTTAGCTTGTACTCAAGTGACAGGAAGCAGGAGTAGTGCAAACATAAGATAACTGCCTTTTTCACTGGATAGGAATCCACAAGATTCCTAATAATTCAGGAAAAGGGTCTTACAAAGGGGTCAACAGCATCTATCTCATGAAAAGGCCTAGTCATTTATCTGGATTGGTTTAGGTGAAACAAGTACCTGGTAGGCTTAGGCACTGCTGGTTCTCCCTCTCTCCCTCTTTTTCTTCATTTTACAGCTAAACTTTCCCCGCAGCTCTCTCTCCCTAGTTCTTCACATTTTGTTCCGTAAGTCATGGTTCCCTTGGGAGCAGTGCTTGATTAAGCAGGTTTTGGACCCCTGTCCCACTTTACCCCAGTCTCTTCATTCACATCCCACATCACCTCATGGGCAGCTGTCCAGATCACTGAACACTGAATGGTAATCAAAATCAGTGAGGGTTAAAAAATAATCCTGGGGAAAAAAGGTTGAAGTGCAGAGTGTTTTCAACCTGGGCTAGTTTTCTGATCCAGCTTAGTGCAAAGGCCCACTAATTGTTCTATTGGACAATCAAAAGTGGCAAGAATAGAGGTGGAAGCGAAAGGCTGAGGGTGAGAAGGTCTTAAATCAACTCCTACGCTGAGCGAGATACCCACAGAACTGTAGCCTCAATCCCAAATCCTGGGAGGAACCTGACTGAGGACAAAGAAAGGGAAGAAGAAGGTATTTCTGGAAGACAGAAATACTTTTGTCCTCCTCCCTCATACAGTGTAATAGAATAAAGCTGTTTCACCTTGATACAGACATTTATCAAGACACAAAATCTTGTATTTTTTCAATATTCACTCACCTGTGGCAGTGCAGAAAAGAAACTGCCCAGCTAGCAGTTTTCTGCCAAGTTTTATATAAACTGTAGGCTATTGAACAAAAACCAGCAATGTCTGAAAGCGGAAACAAACGAGGTAGTAACTCCAGCTGCTGTTGTTTACTGTGCGTATCCACACATCCACTGCAAAACTCTCTAAATAAACAAACATTTTGGTTCTGCTCCAGGAAACTATTATTTCAAAAGAATGAAAAATGTGCAGCTAATTCTTACTATGTATCAAAGAAACACATTCCACTTCATTCTTTTATTTCTGACACAGATCTCAAAGCATTTTTAATTGTTGTATTTTTCCCCTTTGCAGTGCTACACAGAGTAAAAGAAATAATGAAAATCACACAGAAAGATCATTTTAGGTTCTGCGGGACTCCTTCCACAAAGAACTTATGACTTCCTGGTGAATATGCTTTTGCCTGAGCGGCAGACGATCGCGTCTAAATCAAAAGGAACCATAAAATTGTCAATAGTAAGTTGTGTGTGTCATGTAATACTTTCTTTCACATCTCTGATCAATCTCTGATCAAAGAGACCCAATTCAAGAAATTTAAAGCTCTGACGTAGAAGGGAAGACGACAACACGTCTTCATTTTAACGGAACTGAAGTAGTTCCATTTGAGTAGGATTACTGGAGTTGGTCAGAACTTCAAAACGTTGTTTTATAGAATAATCAGCTTTTGAAAATGTTTCTGGCAAAAAAAAAATTCAGCATTGTTTATTTACAGTTGCCTTTTCTTTTCCATATGAAAATGTGTTTTATTTAAAACAAACAAAACTGTATGCTATTAACGGCATACACCTGATGATCACTTCATATGTTGGAATACAGAATTCTGAATGACCTTGCTAGATTAAAGAAGTGATCTCAAGTAAACTGCAAAACGATCAATAGGAACGACTCATTGCACAGCTAGAGGACAGAACACTAGGTACCAAGTCCAGAGAAACTAGCTAGAGAATACACAGGAGCAGTACTTAAAAGATGTCGATAATAGAAAATGAAACATTATGTGGAAGCCCAGAGAGTTGCAACACATGTATTTCTCTGAAATGATGCTACAGGCAACAGACTGTTACATAAGAGGGTTGAGAACTCAAGCTTAGAACTTTCATTTCCAAGAACAACTTATGCCAGCATTTCTAATAGCTCAGCAAAAGCTGCACATCTTAGAATGTAAGCCTGGAAGAAACAGAAGTATCTCTGAAAATTTAACTGGCAAGGCTACATCTAAGCAAGTGATTTTCTTGCAAGCAGAGAAGAATGATGCCCTGGGATGACTTAATGGACATGAGTTCCAGATTTGTTCTGAGTTTGAAGCAGGAAGTTTTGGAATCAGAATTTTCAGAGGGAGTCCCGCAGAACCTAAAATGATCTTTCTGTAAAGTTTAAAACTAGTGATTCTTTTCATGTAATTTTCATTATTTCTTTTACTCTGAGTAGCACTGCAAAGGGGAAAAATACAACAATTAAAAATGCTTTGAGATCTGTGTTAGAAATAAAAGAATGAAGTGGAATGTGTTTCTTTGTGACTATGATACATAAGTATTAGCTGCACATTTTTCATTCTTTTGAAAAAAAGGTTTCCTGTTGGTGCCCAGCGAAAGGGCAGGAGGCACCGGGCACAAGCTGAAACGCAGGAGGTGCCGTCTGAACACGAGGAAACACTTTTTCACTGTGAGGGTGACCGCACACTGGCACAGGTTGCCCAGAGAGGTGGTGGAGTCTCCATCCCTGCAGATGCTCAAAAGCCGCCTGGACGTGGTCCTGGGCAGCAAGGGGCTTGGACCACATCTGTCTTTGACATAAACTGTTGCTCCATACTTGACTAGCTTTAAATGCAACATGAAGATGAGTTCTATAATCTTAGTCTTGACAATTCAGCTTTCCACCCTGTAATACTCTGTTGATTAAGGAAAAACATAGCAGCAGCACACCAGCAAAGACCTCGGGAGAATGCTAATATGAGGACAGCTATTTCTAGTTTGTCAGCTTCAAAACGGTAACTAAAAGTCAATAATATCTGATGGCTGCTCACAGGCCTATATAAAGTAAATGGGTGCTGTCAGTCAAGCATAGTCAAAGAGACAGGGTTACTCTTTACAACACTTAAAAGTATGATTTGATATCTGTTGACGGATAGATTAAGAAGTAATTGTTGTGATGGCAGAAACTGGCTGTGATGGCATAAACTCCTTCCAACTAGTGAGTGTTACTGTATTCCTTCTCACATGTGGGATGCTATTAGATACGGACCATTAAATACCACTTTTCTATATTAAATACCACTTTGCTATTCTGATTCCAAAACTTCCTGCTTCAAACTCAGAACAAATCTGGAACTCATGTCCATTAAGTCATCCCGGGGCATCATTCTTCTCTGCTTGCAAGAAAATCACTTGCTTAGATGTAGCCTTGCCAGTTAAATTTTTAGAGATACTTCTGTTTCTTCCAGGCTTACATTCTAAGATGTGCAGCTTTTGCTGAGCTATTAGAAATGCTGGCATAAGTTGTTCTTGGAAATGAAAGTTCTAAGCTTGAGTTCTCAACCCTCTTATGTAACAGTCTGTTGCCTGTAGCATCATTTCAGAGAAATACATGTGTTGCAACTCTCTGGGCTTCCACATAATGTTTCATTTTCTATTATCGACATCTTTTAAGTACTGCTCCTGTGTATTCTCTAGCTAGTTTCTCTGGACTTGGTACCTAGTGTTCTGTCCTCTAGCTGTGCAATGAGTCGTTCCTATTGATCGTTTTGCAGTTTACTTGAGATCACTTCTTTAATCTAGCAAGGTCATTCAGAATTCTGTATTCCAACATATGAAGTGATCATCAGGTGTATGCCGTTAATAGCATACAGTTTTATTTGTTTTAAATAAAACACATTTTCATATGGAAAAGAAAAGGCAACTGTAAATAAACAATGCTGAATTTTTTTTTTTGCCAGAAACATTTTCAAAAGCTGATTATTCTATAAAACAACGTTTTGAAGTTCTGACCAACTCCAGTAATCCTACTCAAATGGAACTACTTCAGTTCCGTTAAAATGAAGACGTGTTGTCGTCTTCCCTTCTACGTCAGAGCTTTAAATTTCTTGAATTGGGTCTCTTTGATCAGAGATTGATCAGAGATGTGAAAGAAAGTATTACATGACACACACAACTTACTATTGACAATTTTATGGTTCCTTTTGATTTAGACGCGATCGTCTGCCGCTCAGGCAAAAGCATATTCACCAGGAAGTCATAAGTTCTTTGTGGAAGGAGTCCCGCAGAACCTAAAATGATCTTTCTGTAAAGTTTAAAACTAATGATTCTTTTCATGTAATTTTCATTATTTCTTTTACTCTGAGTAGCACTGCAAAGGGGAAAAATACAACAATTAAAAATGCTTTGAGATCTGTGTTAGAAATAAAAGAATGAAGTGGAATGTGTTTCTTTGTGACTATGATACATAAGTATTAGCTGCACATTTTTCATTCTTTTGAAAAAAAGGTTTCCTGTTGGTGCCCAGCGAAAGGGCAGGAGGCACCGGGCACAAGCTGAAACGCAGGAGGTGCCGTCTGAACACGAGGAAACACTTTTCACTGTGAGGGTGACCGCACACTGGCACAGGTTGCCCAGAGAGGTGGTGGAGTCTCCATCCCTGCACAGATGCTCAAAAGCTGCCTGGACGTGGTCCTGGGCAGCAAGGGGCTTGGACCACATCACCTCCAGAGGTCCTGCCAACCTCAGCCGTTCCGCGATGCTGTGATAAAGAGGCTTTGCCAAAAGCTCCAAAGCATTTGGAGACAGACAAGGCTGAAGCCACCTGTTGCCCGTTAGCTGAGAAATGAGTGCCTCTAATGAGGGAAAGTGGATTTTAAAAATGAGAAGTGCTAATGCCTCCAGGAGTTAAATGCCAGTCAAGGACTGGCATAGCTTAGGGGTCCAGAAGATCTCCGGGTAGGTTAGAGATGTGCTTCTGAATTCCTTTTATGTACGTTTGTGTGGGCCTGTCCATAATGAACAAGGGGACACCGATCCCATGTCTGCGCTGTGTGTTAAACACTGACTGTCAGTACGTTCTCCGATCTGGGCTATACAGTTCAGCCTATAACATCATAATGACCTTTTCTGGCCTTGACATTCTCATTTATATAAGTAGGATTTCTGAAGGTGATGGACTCTTCATAAATGCTGAATGATCTTCGGCCCGCTTCAAAGAATTCATAGTGTACTTGTCTGTAACGTTGAAAAGGGTAAGCAGCGAGAGAAGCAAGCTGGCAGAATACCTGTTTTCTCTTTTCCTCTGCGTGCTGCTGGGAGACTCCTTTTACTTTAAGCAAGAGAATTTATGCATGCATATCGAGATGGGAGGGGATCTCGTATACCTGGGAGGGGATTTGGGGAGGTGGAACAGTTTTGATTGTGTGGTGGGTAGATGCACAAGGCCTTCCTTGTGCAAATTCAGCACCGATCACAAAGCGAGGTGTCCTGGTTTAGGCCGGGACGGAGCTAGTTTTGTCTTCAGCAGCTCCTGTGTTTTGGATTTAGTATGTGAAGAATGGTGACAGCACACTGATGTTGCTGGTTGCTGCTAAACGACCAAGGACATTTTGCAGTTTCCCAGGTTTTGCTAAAGTGCAGGTGCAAAAACCTGGGAGGGGTAGAGCCAGAATAGCTGATGCAAACTGGCCAAAGAGAGTATTCCATACCATAGACGTCATGCCCGGTATGAGTGAGGGTCGGCTGGTGGGCCACTTCCCTTAAGCTTCCCTTCTGGTTGCTTTTTGCACCCTGCTTTTCCTTTTTTTTCGTTCGTTCATTTGGGCCTGTTCGTTTGTTTGTTCGGCTGTTTGTTCCCTCGCCTGCTCTCTCTGGAACTTGCTGTTCTGGGATAGCTGGGGGGGAATATCCCTGCTCCCTGCCTGCTGCTCGGGACGGGCTGTATCGGTCGTCGCGTGGTGAGAAATTGTGCATCATTTGCTTTATATATTCTAGTATCCTTATATGTTGTTGTTGTTATTATTATTATTATCATTATTATGAATATATTTTTATATTTTTCCTTTGCTGTCCTGGTGAACTGCTTTTATCTCAACCCGCGAGTTTTCCTTTTCTCTCTAGTTCTCCTCCCCACCCCACTGGGGAGGGGGGGAGTGAGCAAGCGGCTGCGTGGTATTTGGTTACCATCTGGGGTTAAACCATGACACAAGGTTAGGAGTTTCACATTTCCTTCCCCAAAAAGTGTGTCAGTAGGGCTGTGGGTGGTTTGAGTGAACTGTACAGGTCTCCTGCTGAGACTATGGACACCTGCAAAACGGCAGTCTGTGCATTCTGCAGCCAGTGTGAGTGCAGAAATTAAGGCGAGTGTGGATGCCAATTTCAAGTGATTTGTTTCCAAAGAAAACAGGACTGTCCTCTTTTAGCTGTACCTGGTTTTAAGAGGCACAGGTGAGTGCATATAGGCACTTTAGAACTGCTGATCTCTTTCTAGCGCAGTTGTGCTGTTGTAGGCATCCGAGCTACCTATTTCTAAAGCTTGCTCGTGGATTTTACGAGAGCTTTTGTTTACAGTGCAGACAGAGAGAGTTGGCAGGTAACAGGAAAAGGAAGGCAGGGGAAGGAATCTGGGTAAGGAAGGGATGGAGACTTTATCCTGGGGTGACTTTATTGAGCACGACGAGTGCAGTCACAACAGGCTCTGTATCGCTTAACCCATGATCAGAGGTCTCAGGTTTATTTACACTAACCACCTCACTTTGGCACAACTCTGACGTGCCCAGAATGAGAACTTAGTGAGACAAAGGACTGTTCAAACGCTCACACAGATGATGGTCCAAGTGAAAAGAATTGCCTTGGAGAAACTACAGAAATGCTGCAGCTTGCTAACTGAGGTGAGACTTTTCTCTAAACCTGACATTTGTGGAGAATTTATGTAATCTTGGGAAAGAAAAACACCGTTGTGTACAACCAATAGTGAGATTTTCAGGGCTCCCCCCCCCCCCTCCAATTTTATTTTATAGAATAAGAAGCAGTTAGCCTTCCCTTAAATGCAGATGGGGAAAGGGGAGCCTCTCTCAATGGATTTAGAACTGTAGCTCTGGAGATACTTGGGTTGGTCCTTAAAACTGCTGAACTATTTAAGTTTTAAACAAGATAGCCTATTCTTAGGGCTCCATTCCCCTACATATCTTTAAAACAGAAACAGCATACCATGCTGAGGGTTGTGTGCCTCTGCCACACTACGTAAACCAGATTAAATTTAGATGCCAGTCTAAAGGCCATGTGAATTAGGATAAATGGTAGAATCACAGTTTGAACCAGGATACAAGTGTTGGCATAGACTGTGACAAGAGTTATGCTGATTTTGGAAAATCATTAGCGCATTTTCAAGGGGTATATAACAGGGGGCTTTTTGTCTACCTTAGCCTGTAGAAAGGGATAGACCTGAACAGAAAAACAAACAACACCCCACCCCACCCCCTGCCCCCCCATCAATGTACAGTTTGATTTGGAGTTTCCGTTCTGTAAAAGAACCTGGAGGAAAGCAGATGAAACTCCAGAGAGGCTAATAAAGGAAAGAGACCTGAGACAAAGAGGATGTATCTGAGGAATGAGAAAGGTATATGTTAATCCTCCAAAGGAGTGTTGAGGGAAGAGGCAACCTCTGAGATTATCTGGTAAGTCCGTGGAAAGATAGATTGCTGTTTGCTTAGGCACCGAGCGCAGCCACATGGGTAGGTGTTTCTCTCATCTCCATCTGATGCTCCTGTATTTCGCTTTCACTCAAGCTCCTGAAATGTCTAGTCTGGGAGATGCTATGACTTAAATCCCTTGGGGAAGCAGAGGGTATGGTGGTCGCTCCCTCTGCTGAGGGAGCCCTTCTGTCCTGCAGGATAGGGACAGGACCCTCCCAGAGATCCCCCCTTCTAGGGCGAGCAGTAACGCCCTTGGTAACGTCACATCCCTGTGATGGGGAGGTCCTGGCAGCTGTTTCTTGGCATGGGGATGAGCTCTTGGCTCT
The DNA here is from genome assembly GCA_009819775.1 of Phoenicopterus ruber ruber. NCBI lineage: Eukaryota > Metazoa > Chordata > Aves > Phoenicopteriformes > Phoenicopteridae > Phoenicopterus > Phoenicopterus ruber. Next base: position 11,883,177 of record CM020219.1, read on the forward strand.
TTCTTGAGCCAGTGGGGCACCCTGGGGCCTTTTCCAAAGGGGCAGAGAGCAGAGCTTGGGCGCTGGTGCTCAGTAACGGGGTGCTGGTGCTCACTGCGGGCTCGCCATCGGCCTGGTGAGCCGGCAGGCAGGTTGAGGTGAGCGGGGCAGGCGTGAGCTGCACGCACCACCTGCCTTCCTGAAGGGTTACGGCCTTCGCTCCTTCTCCCAAGCAAGTCCCTCCCTCCCAGTGAGTCACCTGGGGACAGAGAGCAGTGGGGATGTCACTTGGTTCAGGGGAAGGAGGGAGAGAAACAGTATGCTCCAAATGCAGGTATCCATTTCCTCTTACTTTCCAAAAAGCACAGAGACTGCTTTCTCCTCCATAAACAGCAATCAAAACCTCTTCTCTCACGGCTGGATGAGTTCACGTCCTTTTCATGCAACGCTTATGAAACTTGTCTCCTCTTTCCTTGCTGGTCAGAGCGATGAGCCGCAGGTGTTCCACAAACACACCACCGTGATGGTTTTCTTTTTCCCTCCTGTATTTGGTCTTCATGCGCTCCATGGAGGATTTGTAAATCTTTCACTTCTCATTTTGTTTCTTCCTAAACAGAGAACGAAACACCCATGGGTAACTTTCTCCCTGGATACCTGTGTTTAAAAAAGGAAAGATACAGCTGTCAGCCATATTTCAACATTTACAAAGCTCTTTTTTTTGGTCTGTTCATAGTGAAAATCTAGGCTGCATAATCAGTAACTGAACAGCATAGAGGATGCATATCTATCTATGGGGCTTTTTTGGTCTATCTTTTTAATAAGGACAGAAAGCCCACATTTAAAAGATGGGAAAGTAGATAAGATTTGATTACAATTCTTGATACGGACGATATCTTCCATAGCACGTATTTCAAGAGATCACAGAAAATAGCTGTAGGGAGTTCTCTGCTTTCTCTAGTTTAAAATGTTAGCGCGCTCTCGAACTAGTTTTACTCCATCTGGATAGCAATCACGTGCAAACAGACTCCTCCTGACCAGTCACCAGTTAAGTTGGGAATTGAACAGGCACACTTTAAATCTGACGATTTTACATGTTCTCTAAAGAATAGATATTTCCTAGATTGTATTTATGAAGTAGAAGATAAGGAGGTAGAAAATACACTGGGAAAAACCCAAAATGATTGCTGCTGATAGCAAGTCCTAAAATTAGAATAGTTACTGAAGCTAAGCCATTAGTAGAGACCCCCCACAGGATGCCAGTGCTACAGGGTGAGGAATATACCCAGGGAAGCACAGTCCGCGATACTTGTGAGCTTCCAGAGAATACACGAGTGCTTCTGGACATAAGATTTTCACACTTGCTAAATGGATGCTTTCAGCTGAAGTATATGAACGATAGCAAAACACTTCTAGAGATAGTATTACAAAACACCTATGTTGTAAACCGTCATACCACAGGCTAGCATCAGAACAGAAGGGACTTCTTGCATACTTCTTCTCTGTGTACGTGCAAGGTAGCATGTTCAACTCAAAACTTTGTGATGCTATGGTTATTATTTTCATATTAAAATGTAAGTTTTTGTCTTAATTTTATTGCTGCCAGATTTCAGTTTATTGTTTTTCAATTTATTTGAACCAAGACAGTCCTTACTTTCTTTTCTTCTGTATTTTTCTGCTAAAACAATATAGTCTCGTGATTGCTTGACAACTATAAAGGAGGGGGACGAGGTGCTGCAGGCACCGGGGCAGAGATTCCCCTGCAGCCCGTGGTGAAGACCCTGGTGAGGCAGGCTGTCCCCCTGCAGCCCATGGAGGTCCATGGTGGAGCAGATATCCACCTGCAGCCCGTGCAGGACCTGTGGCCCTGTGGAGAGAGGAGCCCAGACTGGAGCAGGTTTGCTGGCAGGACTTGTGACCCTGTGGGGGACCCACGCTGGAGCAGTCTGTTCCTGAAGGACTGCACCCCGTGGAAGGGACCCACGCTGGAACAGTTCCTGAAGAACTGCACCCATGGGAAGGGGCCACATTGGAGAAGTCTGTGAAGGACTGTCTCCCGTGGGAGGGACCCCACGCTGGAGCAGGGGAAGAGTGTGAGGAGTCCTCCCCCTGTGGAGGAAGGAGCAGCAGAGACACTCTGAGATGTACTGATAGTAGCAGAGGATGGTTTTGATCCGTTGACCTCTGGGTTATGGGCCCAGCGCGCTTCCTCCACACAAAGAAATCCACGCAAGTGCTGGTGCCGTCCTGTGAGAAATTTGGCTGTGAAGGGGCCTGCTACTTCATTTCAGACAAGCCAGGAGGGAGATGAGGGAGGTCTTAAGGATTTTTCCATCAGTTTGGAAAGTAAGTGGAAAAGACAGAAATATTATTGAAAATACTCTCTGTGTTTTGGGGTATTTTAAATAAACTTTGCTGTTTGAAGGAGAAACAAAAAAAAAAATGGATGCTAACTTGGATGAGAATCGTGTTTAAACAAACAGAAGAACTAGGAAATAGGAGAGTTACCTGACCTCAAATTAGGAATAACTAGAACTAGCAGAAGCAGAATAATGGGGTTTGAGAGTTAGTTTGCCATCTGAACAGGCGCTATAAACCCATTCACTGACATTAAACTGAACTGGACAGTAATGCCAGTAGAATCTTGAAGTCGAGAAGGAGATACCTCTGATGGAAGTTCCTGGAATGAAAAACATCTCCAAAAGTCAGACTTGATGAAAACAGAGTGGCTGCTGACTTGAGACACCGGGACTGTTGCCGTCCTTCCTGAAACAGGGTATCGGGAGCCGAGTTGCGAGTTAGATTCACAAACAAACTCGGTTCTACGATGCTGAGGATTGTAGCATCGAAGATGTAGGTGCCTTTCTGGCTAACAGAGAATGGCATGTGGATTCCCCTTGAAATACCTGGTTGCAACCAGGACGCCTGCAGATCCAGCAAACACTGAATGGACTTAAACTAGCCTAAGTGAAGTTGAGCCTGGCAAGAAGGGAGGGGTGGGGGGAAGCTGTTTTAAGATTTGGTTGTATTTCTCATTATCCTACTCTGATTTGATTGGCAATAAATTAAATTAATTAATTTTTCCCCAAGTCGAGTCTGTTTTGCCTGTGACAGTAATTGGTGAGTGCTCTCCCTGTCCTTATCTCGACCCACGAGCCTTTCATTCTATTTTCTCTCCCCTGTCCAGCTGAGGAGGGGAGTGACAGAGCGGCTTTGGTGGGCACCTGGCATCCAGACGGGATCAAACCCCCACACTCAGGAAGGCCAGGCAAGAGAAAGGGAAACACCACATTTGACAGCGCACCACTCCTGTTTCTCACTTTCTCATGTTGTTACATGTAGGAAAGGTAATAACAAATATTGAAAAACATGCGGTCTTTGTCAGTGCATAAGCATGAGAAATAGTGAGCTTCCAGAGAATTTTGAGATACAGTAAGGTTGAAAAATGACTTGCTAAACAAACAAGAAGTTCTCAAGGCAACAATACAGGAAGACAGACTTACTGAAATGAAACTGAGCTGAACTTGCATTCTGGAGAAAGATGCACTTCCACATTCCTCCCCCCCCGCCCCCCGTAGTTAGTTACACCTTGGTGTGATGACCGTCATATTATTCTAAGAATTGGTTTTGTAACTTAAACTCAGCCAGTACATTGAGTTATTTATGTTGGCATTTTGACTGAGTTTGAACAGAATGCAGAATTGATGGAACTAGAACTACTGAGCCAGCGTAATGAACACAACATAGGAAAAAAAAAATAAAGCAGTAGTGATGTGATTAAGACAGCTATGAACAGAAGAAAAGGAACAATGCCTCTCAGTCAGTTGCCTGGAAGTGATTTCCCCAGAGCAGGGAGGAAGAACATCTGCAAGGCGAGATCGCCATGCCCGAGGGCACAGCAGCCAGGGCTCTTTGGAGAAACGTGGGCTGGGCAGGCTGCAGAACCAAGGAAACAAGCCACAGGCTACAGCATGTGGGGGGCAAGGGGGGGATAAAAGACAGGTTTGCTAATGCAGCTTGGGCAACAGGACAGGTAAGAAAAATCTAAGAAACACGTTTCTGACTTCTTATTCAAAAGTTATGTTATGTTGCACAGATGTTTTTTCTCTTCGACTAATAGTCTATCCAGCCTTTCAGACTTTCTTCTTGTGGCACAGGTGCTCCAGAATGGAGAACTGTTTTAACCTCATCAGTACAGAGCGCTCTGTCCCTAGCCATCACCTCCTGCCAGCAAGCTGGTGTATTGGTTACAGCACACTCCATGCCCTCACCGGGGCTGATAGTGTGCATATGCTTTATTAACTCATCCTGGCAGTTGTTTCCTTTTCCTACTTGCATGTTAGGATGGTTTTTATTATTAACTTTGTTTCATTTTCTGAAGCCCTTAAAAAATGTCAGTAGTTTATCTTGCTTGCAGTCTCTGTGAGGCCTGGGACTCGTGCTGCACTTTGGTGCTCACGTATCCTGTCTGCCTTCTTCCAATTGTGTTTTAGTTCTCAATGCCAAACCACTTACCTTACTTCACCTAAAGCCATATTCAGCCTGCACCCTTGCCAGTGCCTGCAGCCTCGTGCCAGGCTGTACTCCTGAGAACCAGGTGCAGGATCCGTTGCCAACTCCCACCCCACAGGTGAAGGAGAGGTAACTGCAGAAACTTCTCCTTACTGAGCCATTTGAGTGCCGCTCTAGACTTGCCATGACACAAAACATGCCAATCCAGACATCACTGGTGTTTCTAGAGCTACGCTTCCAAGACTGAGACAGGAGAGTTTCTTGGCCGAATGCCCACAGACCTGCTGGGTGCCTTCGCCAATACAGCCAGCTTTGAGATGCAGCTTCCCTGTTCTCAAAATGGTGATCAGTGATGCACAGAGCCCAACCCTTCAGCTTTCTGGCAGACTAAAAAGACAGGCAAGGATTAACAACCTGAAGCCTGAAAAACCCCCGAGGTGAGCAGCTCCTCTTGTAGAGCAGTCCAGCTACTAGTTCTGCTAGTATTTCATGTCGCACCAGGATTTTTCTTGGCATTTGCACTGGTGATTTTGGCATCACTGACTGTTTCTCCGAGACTTGACACCTATGGCAGACACATGATTCCTGTGGATTCACCACCACCATCTTTTAACCTGGGAATACCTCAATACCGTTGTCATCTCAGTGGGCTCTCGGCTCTGACAGAAAAGTTTTGGTCCCATCCACCCCTCAAAGAAAGTGGAGTTAAGCTTGCGCAGCCCAGGGCGCAAGCTTCTGCAGCCTGGTAACCACTGCAGCATTTGTATGCAACTAACAGCATCTGCTTCCCATCCTTGTGTCCCCGGTCACTGTAATCGGTGACTCGGGGGGCCACAGGCTGAGAGGAACTGACGGCACACATGTACTCTGACCTAGGTATTCTCTGGCAGCAGATCAAATGCAGCAGAACTTAAAAAAAACCAAAAACAAATACTTAAGTATTTTCTTAGCTCATTGTCAGCCCTTGTGAATGCTAAACGTAAACTATGCCTCTCAGGAAATTCTGGTTACTATTAAATTATTAACTTATTAACTACTAATTACTAAACTGATTAGTTGAGACTAGATGCCTGTCTTTTAGATAGCCCAATTCAGTAAGATGATGAATCCTACCTCTGAGGTATATTAACTGGCACATGACTGTCCAAGGAAACAAATATTAAAATGACAAATTAATAATTTAGTTGAGTATTTCAAGTAGCATGTTGCTCGGTTTTTTCCAGTTCAAAGACCTAATGTCTTGATTAGAGAATTTTGGTAAGACATCTCCTCGGGATTTCATTCAGACTATGAAGTGTCCGATAGGAAATTGGATTCAGCCAGGACCTCTCAGAGACTTAGTTTACCTGCCTTAAGCTCCAGTAAGGGCTGAGAGCTCCAAGTGTTAAACTGGGTCAGCATTACATGCGAAAGTGTACGTTGAATGAGATTAGCTACTGTGATTATTTTTTTTTTAATACCTTTTCTTCTGACCCAATTACAGTTTCTTTAAGGAGCTCCTAGTTTGGTTCAGAATTTAACTCTCTGTGTTGAACTCCAAGCCATTTCTGTTGACTCATTTGCTCAGCCTGCCCAGGTCCCTCTGACTGGTGGCACAACCGTCTGAGTTTTGTGTTGTCCGCCAGTTTGCCGAGGGTGCACTCTGTCCCACCAGCCAGCTCATTAAAGATGATGTTAAATGGTATTGGTGCCATTATCGACCCCTGCGGTATGTAACTAGTGACCTTGGCAGTTCAGCCAGCTTTCAGCCCACCTCACTGGCCACTTAGCTAGCCCATACGTTACCAGTTTGTCTGTGAGGATGTTATGGGGGACCGTGTCGAAAGCCATAGTAAAGTCAAGACAAACCCTGCTCTCCCCTCACCACTGAGCCAGTCATCTAGTCATAGCAGGCTACCAGGTTGATCAAGCATGATAAATCTGTGGTGACTGCTCCTAATTGCCTTTTTGACCTTCATATGCCTGGAAACAGCTTCCAGGTTTGTTTACTCCTCCACTTTTCCAGGGACTAAGGTGAGGCTAACCAGCCCCTAGTTCCCCATCTCCTCCTCGCACTTTTTGAAGGTAGAAGTGACATTTGCTTTCTCCCACTCCAGGAACCTTCCCCTGATTGCCATGACCTTTCTAAGATCATCGAGTGCCCTCAAAGGGCATCAGCCAGCTCCCTCGGCACTTGCGGGTGCAGCCCATCAGGTCCCAGGGACTTGTCAGTGTCTGGTTTATTTAAATATTCCCTAACCTGATCCTTCTCCAGGGAGAGAGTCTTCCTTGGCCCACACCTTCCCATAGGTCTCAGGTGCCTGGGATTCCTGAAGGCAAATACTACCAGTAAGGACTGAGGCAAAGGTGGCATTGTCAGCTTTTTCCTTGTCCTTTGTCACCAGGTGCCCTGCCATCCAGCAGTGGGCCCACGTTGTCCCTAGTCATCCATTAGCCGCTGATTTACCTGTAGAAGCCTTTGTTGCCCTTCACATCCCTCTTTAAATTCAATTCCAGGTGGGCCTTGGCTTTCATAACACCACCCCTGCACTCTCTGACAGTATGTCTATATTCCTCCTGGGTCACCTGTCCCTTCTTCCACCTCTTGCACACTTCCTTTATATGCTTGACTTTTGTCCGGAGTTCCGTGTTTCATCCATGTAGGCCGCCTTCTACATTTGCTTGGTTTCCTGCTCATTGGAATGGACCATTCTTTAGCTCAGAGGAGGTGATCCTTGAAAATTGGTCAAAAAATATATAGAGATTTTTTAAAAACTTCATTATTTTTGATGGATGATGTAGCTAGACAATCGCCTTGACTATTGTGAACCAACATAAAGGTTCACCAGAGCTTCCAGGATGACTGCAGGAAGACTATTTCCTGGACTTGCTTTTATTAGAGTTCTCAGCTGTCACACACTTACATCGCACTATTGGTTGTACACAACGGTGTTTTTCTTTCCCAAGATTACATAAATTCTCCACAAATGTCAGGTTTAGAGAAAAGTCTCACCTCAGTTAGCAAGCTGCAGCGTTTCTGTAGTTTCTCCAAGGCAATTCTTTTCACTTGGACCATCATCTGTGTGAGCGTTTGAACAGTCCTTTGTCTCACTAAGTTCTCATTCTGGGCACGTCAGAGTTGTGCCAAAGTGAGGTGGTTAGTGTAAATAAACCTGAGACCTCTGATCACGGGTTAAGCGATACAGAGCCTGTTGTGACTGCACTCGTTGTGCTCAATAAAGTCACCCCAGGATAAAGTCTCCATCCCTTCCTTACCCAGATTCCTTCCCCTGCCTTCCTTTTCCTGTTACCTGCCAACTCTCTCTGTCTGCACTGTAAACAAAAGCTCTCGTAAAATCCACGAGCAAGCTTTAGAAATAGGTAGCTCGGATGCCTACAACAGCACAACTGCGCTAGAAAGAGATCAGCAGTTCTAAAGTGCCTATATGCACTCACCTGTGCCTCTTAAAACCAGGTACAGCTAAAAGAGGACAGTCCTGTTTTCTTTGGAAACAAATCACTTGAAATTGGCATCCACACTCGCCTTAATTTCTGCACTCACACTGGCTGCAGAATGCACAGACTGCCGTTTTGCAGGTGTCCATAGTCTCAGCAGGAGACCTGTACAGTTCACTCAAGCCACCCACAGCCCTACTGACACACTTTTTGGGGAAGGAAATGTGAAACTCCTAACCTTGTGTCATGGTTTAACCCCAGATGGTAACCAAATACCACGCAGCCGCTCGCTCACTCCCCCCCTCCCCAGTGGGGTGGGGAGGAGAACTAGAGAGAAAAGGAAAACTCGCGGGTTGAGATAAAAGCAGTTCACCAGGACAGCAAAGGAAAAATATAAAAATATATTCATGATAATGATAATAATAATAACAACAACAACATATAAGGATACTAGAATATATAAAGCAAATGATGCACAATTTCTCACCACGCGACGACCGATACAGCCCGTCCCGAGCAGCAGGCAGGGAGCAGGGATATTCCCCCCCAGCTATCCCAGAACAGCAAGTTCCAGAGAGAGCAGGCGAGGGAACAAACAGCCGAACAAACAAACGAACAGGCCCAAATGAACGAACGAAAAAAAGGAAAAGCAGGGTGCAAAAAGCAACCAGAAGGGAAGCTTAAGGGAAGTGGCCCACCAGCCGACCCTCACTCATACCGGGCATGACGTCTATGGTATGGAATACTCTCTTTGGCCAGTTTGCATCAGCTATTCTGGCTCTACCCCTCCCAGGTTTTTGCACCTGCACTTTAGCAAAACCTGGGAAACTGCAAAATGTCCTTGGTCGTTTAGCAGCAACCAGCAACATCAGTGTGCTGTCACCATTCTTCACATACTAAATCCAAAACACAGGAGCTGCTGAAGACAAAACTAGCTCCGTCCCAGCCTAAACCAGGACACCTTGCTTTGTGATCGGTGCTGAATTTGCACAAGGAAGGCCTTGTGCATCTACCCACCGCACAATCAAAACTGTTCCACCTCCCCAAATCCCCTCCCAGGTATACGAGATCCCCTCCCATCTCGATATGCATGCATAAATTCTCTTGCTTAAAGTAAAAGGAGTCTCCCAGCAGCACGCAGAGGAAAAGAGAAAACAGGTATTCTGCCAGCTTGCTTCTCTCGCTGCTTACCCTTTTCAACGTTACAGACAAGTACACTATGAATTCTTTGAAGCAGGCCGAAGATCATTCAGCATTTATGAAGAGTCCATCACCTTCAGAAATCCTACTTATATAAATGAGAATGTCAAGGCCAGAAAAGGTCATTATGATGTTATAGGCTGAACTGTATAGCCCAGATCAGAGAACGTACTGACAGTCAGTGTTTAACACACAGCGCAGACGTGGGATCGGTGTCCCCTTGTTCATTATGGACAGGCCCACACAAACGTACATAAAAGGAATTCAGAAGCACATCTCTAACCTACCCGGAGATCTTCTGGACCCCTAAGCTATGCCAGTCCTTGACTGGCATTTAACTCCTGGAGGCATTAGCACTTCTCATTTTTAAAATCCACTTTCCCTCATTAGAGGCACTCATTTCTCAGCTAACGGGCAACAGGTGGCTTCAGCCTTGTCTGTCTCCAAATGCTTTGGAGCTTTTGGCAAAGCCTCTTTATCACAGCATCGCGGAACGGCTGAGGTTGGCAGGACCTCTGGAGGTGATGTGGTCCAAGCCCCTTGCTGCCCAGGACCACGTCCAGGCAGCTTTTGAGCATCTGTGCAGGGATGGAGACTCCACCACCTCTCTGGGCAACCTGTGCCAGTGTGCGGTCACCCTCACAGTGAAAAAGTGTTTCCTCGTGTTCAGACGGCACCTCCTGCGTTTCAGCTTGTGCCCGGTGCCTCCTGCCCTTTCGCTGGGCACCAACAGGAAACCTTTTTTTCAAAAGAATGAAAAATGTGCAGCTAATACTTATGTATCATAGTCACAAAGAAACACATTCCACTTCATTCTTTTATTTCTAACACAGATCTCAAAGCATTTTTAATTGTTGTATTTTTCCCCTTTGCAGTGCTACACAGAGTAAAAGAAATAATGAAAATTACATTAAAAGAATCATTAGTTTTAAACTTTACAGAAAGATCATTTTAGGTTCTGCGGGACTCCTTCCACAAAGAACTTATGACTTTCTGGTGAATATGCTTTTGCCTGAGCGGCAGACGATCGTGTCTAAATCAAAAGGAACCATAAAATTGTCAATAGTAAGTTGTGTGTGTCATGTAATACTTTCTTTCACATCTCTGATCAATCTCTGATCAAAGAGACCCAATTCAAGAAATTTAAAGCTCTGACGTAGAAGGGAAGACGACAACACGTCTTCATTTTAACGGAACTGAAGTAGTTCCATTTGAGTAGGATTACTGGAGTTGGTCAGAACTTCAAAAAGTTGTTTTATAGAATAATCAGCTTTTGAAAATGTTTCTGGCAAAAAAAAAAATATTCAGCATTGTTTACTTACAGTTGCCTTTTCTTTTCCATATGAAAATGTGTTTTATTTAAAACAAACAAAACTGTATGCTATTAACGGCATACACCTGATGATCACTTCATATGTTGGAATACAGAATTCTGAATGACCTTGCTAGATTAAAGAAGTGATCTCAAGTAAACTGCAAAACGATCAATAGGAACGACTCATTGCACAGCTAGAGGACAGAACACTAGGTACCAAGTCCAGAGAAACTAGCTAGAGAATACACAGGAACAGTACTTAAAAGATGTCGATAATAGAAAATGAAACATTATGTGGAAGCCCAGAGAGTTGCAACACATGTATTTCTCTGAAATGATGCTACAGGCAACAGACTGTTACATAAGAGGGTTGAGAACTCAAGCTTAGAACTTTCATTTCCAAGAACAACTTATGCCAGCATTTCTAATAGCTCAGCAAAAGCTGTACATCTTAGAATGTAAGCCTGGAAGAAACAGAAGTATCTCTGAAAATTTAACTGGCAAGGCTACATCTAAGCAAGTGATTTTCTTGCAAGCAGAGAAGAATGATGCCCTGGGATGACTTAATGGACATGAGTTCCAGATTTGTTCTGAGTTTGAAGCAGGAAGTTTTGGAATCAGAATAGCAAAGTGGTATTTAATATAGAAAAGTGGTATTTAATGGTCTGTATCTAATAGCATCCCACATGTGAGAAGGAATACAGTAACACTCACTAGTTGGAAGGAGTTTATGCCATCACAGCCAGTTTCTGCCATCACAACAATTACTTCTTAATCTATCCGTCAACAGATATCAAATCATACTTTTAAGTGTTGTAAAGAGTAACCCTGTCTCTTTGACTATGCTTGACTGACAGCACCCATTTACTTTATATAGGCCTGTGAGCAGCCATCAGATATTATTGACTTTTAGTTACCATTTTGAAGCTGACAAACTAGAAATAGCTGTCCTCATATTAGCATTCTCCCGAGGTCTTTGCTGGTGTGCTGCTGCTATGTTTTTCCTTAATCAACAGAGTATTACAGGGTGGAAAGCTGAATTGTCAAGACTAAGATTATAGAACTCATCTTCATGTTGCATTTAAAGCTAGTCAAGTATGGAGCAACAGTTTATGTCAAAGACAGATGTGGTGCTTCCCCACTGAGGAATGCAGTCCAGCTAACTTCTAAAAAAGCAAAATCAGGGTGGGTTTGTTTGATTTTTCCTTTACAAGACTGCAGAAGAAAAGAAATTGACAAGACGTAGTTTTCAGTTTCAGCTTGTCACAGGTCACTCTAGTTTGTAAAAACCGAAGAAGGTGGTGGGTGGGTCAGTAGTACTACCAACTTCAGGTATAGTAGTTTTATATATTTATTTATATTTTTCACCCTCACAGTGAAAAAGTGCTTCCTCGTGTTCAGACGGCACCTCCTGCATTTCAGCTTGTGCCCGGTGCCTCCTGCCCTTTTGCTGGGCACCACTGAAAAGAGCCTTGCTCTGTCTTCTGCATGTACTTGATTTACATTGATAAGATGCCCCTGCACCTTCTCTTCTATTGGAGCATTATCTACTCCTCTCATCATAAGGAAAAGAGTAGAAACCTTTCAGTTTTATTAGGACATGAGCCATACAGAGTACCTCCTCTTTACTGAAAGCATTACAACATGCAGTAGACCTTCAAAGGGGAACGAGAAGCACATCAGTAACCCCCCCCACCAGATGGCAGCACACGCACACGAACAGACCAGGACACATGAGCCACGGAATTAAAAAAAAAAAAAAAAATTGTATTCCTCTCAACTCTCAATTTCAGTGTTGCTTATGAGGAATCATGATAAGTTACATGATTTATGTCATGCCTTTTGGCATTACAAAGTTACCTTTTCCTACAGAAATTCCCATCATTAATAGGCAAAGCAAAGATTTGACATTCTGCCTGTTTCATTTGCCCCCAAAGGTGTTTAACTGCAACACTTAATTTGCATGCAACACTCAGCTGAGAAATACTGTTGCCTACGCCACTTGAGATGTAATTTTTCTATTAAACCTATCTCACTACATAAAGTATGATGTTTTATAATTCACAAGGATTAGTAAAATGGGTCTAAGGAAGTAATGCTTCTAACAAGCCACTGAAATTGCCTATTACACAGCTCCCCCTCTGTTTAAGTACAGCTTAAAATAATTTCTTAGTTTAAGCATCCCCTTATTTTCCCCAAATCTGCCACTTTTTTTATGGTGACCATTGATTTTGTCTGTTCTTCAGACGATGACCGGATATTGCATGATCTTCAAATCATTGAGTGAATAGTGAAAAGAGTAATACTTTCCCATTTACTGTTTTTGTATTCATGCATTTCATGAATGCAATCACATACTATTAGTAGCTAAATTTAGCTTTTATTAAGCATGACCGCACAACAGAAGAGACAAAAATACATTTTATTTCACTTCTGCATTTTATTCTGAAACCGCTGACCTCATTTTTAGGACTAAAGATCTCATGGGTAAAAATAAGAGGAAAGGATGAAACAAAGGTGCCATGAATCAGTAATTCAAAAGCATTCTTCTGTCATACAGGAAAAGAAATCATATGTTACGTTTTGCTGTATGAAAAATTAATGAAAAAATTGTATCCAGGATATGAAGTTATAGTTTAGATCAGAACATAATCTAGATCATCAGTTTCCTTTGACTTCTAGTTTTTGGTTAAGAAAAACCCCAAAGACCTTTGTTGTATGGCTTTTTGAAAAACTAATAACAAAGAAAATAGGAAAACGCAACTTGCAGTTGAAGACAAAAAAAATCATGCCCCGTGGGTTATGAGCTTTTAGACAGAAAATGAACAACTAAACCTACATTTGCTTTGTCTTTCATGCACCTTGTGATAAACCTGCTCAGAAGTAGTATTAAAATTAAAATTGCACCCTGCTTTACATCAGTTTGTTTTATGAATAAACTCATCTGCTCTAGGTCAGCAAATCTTAGCTTTTTAAAAAAACATGAACATATTCCAAACTGTATTCTAGTACACTTCCACTAATCTTAAGGAACAAAACAAGCATCCAAGACAACAAGTCGATTTTTAGCCTAGTTGTAATACCTCGTCCTCTGAAAGACTTCTAGAAATACTTAAACGTTCAACACAACAAGCTTATGTAGCTGATAAAGACCATCTCCCCTTTCATGCTGCTTTTCAGACTGGTCAATGATACGCTGAGAATCCACCTAGTCAGAAGAAGCAAAATGAAAGTCAGAACACATTCTTAATAATATTTTCCTATATAACATAGTTAAGGTAGAGAGTCTTGAAGAGTTTTGACAGTTTCAAATCATACAGGAAGTTCAGTGCCATGCCACACATTTCATCGTAAGAGCCAGTACTATAAAATGCTGTATCTCATGGTTTGCCTGAGTCAGAATACTATTCCACACTCAATTCCAAAGCATTACAGGTAGTATTTTATGTGATGATGTAAGAAAGATGTCCTGAGATTCTTCAGACTTCAGATGCAGTGGGGGAAATCCTGATCCAAGGCCTATACGTTAACATGCTATAAAAGCTGAACACCAATATAACTGAATAGGATATTATCTTCATAATAGCAAGGATAACTGAATTTGAAACATGAAAATAGAAACACTTTGGCTTAAGGCAGTATATCACAACACACTCTAACCCCTTAGTGAATGCCTACTAGAAGTATCTGCCCTTGGTGCTCCTTCACCGTTGTCAATCTTTTCAAGAAGAGAGACCTAAACCCCTCATTTATATGCCTCAGGGTAGGGGAGGCACAGGGAGGGTGCGTGTAGAAATCTTACTCCTGCACTCAGTAATTCCTCACCCCCTTTTAATTAAGAAAATGCACTTGTTCATCAGGAAATCTAGTGGCCTGCAGAGGCCCTTACAGAAAGAAAGGTAAGATTTCTAACAGAGTAGGAAGTTAGACTTTTCAGCTTCATGAAACCCTCGCGATTTTGAGAAAACTGCCCTCCTATCTGATCCCACCACATTCGTTTTAAAGCAAGCCACATTTCTGTCTGCTTAAAAGGGAAAAGCCAGCTAAAAGCACAGCAACCCAAAACAAAATTAAAATGCACTACATTCAGATAAATCCTAAACAAGGAAAATGTATCAATCTTTTTCTTTTAGGCCATGGCTACTTACTAGAAAGAATACAAAATTTTAACTTCCATCAAATGAAAAGTTGCCTTTAAAATCTCTCAACTTAAAAATCATGAAGTGTTCTGTTTGAAAAGGCCAAATATTTATATGCACAAAATTAAAAACCAAAACACCCAAACTAAACAGACTCTACAAAAAAAGGCTATCAATAGAGACTGATGTATACACAACAGTTCTTATGCCTTGAATTCGACTCTACAGTGCTTTCAGTATTTTTAAATTCAATACTCAAAAAAGACATCCTTCCAAAGAAAATTCTTCCTTTGACCACTCTTAACTAATGGTACTGGGGTACTCTAACTACTTTTCTTAAGGGGGGGGAAATATCTCTTTATACCCTTACCTGATTCCAGGCATATGGCTTCTCATACCATGTAGGAACAATTGTATCTCGAGGTTTTGATTTGCAGATTAAACTGAAATTACAGAAAAATAGCCTTAAGAAATACACTTGTATCTGATTAATTTTAAAAGACAAAGGAATTTTTATATTAGATACAACTAGGCATTTACAAGGTATCTGTGCTGAACGGAATCTTAAATTTCCTTGTTAACCTAGTCTGATTGGTTCACTTCTCTGTACTTTGCCCCTCTAGTGTAAGAAGTCAAAATATAAATTTTCACAGGGACGTTAAGTGTATCAGAATGTATTTTCTTTTAAAGAAAAGAATTAATTTTTTTTTTAATTTGCAACTGTCATTTATTCCATAAGTTTTATGCATGCTTATTCACTAGAATGTATAATACAGCTATTTTTAGGGTATTTTGTTTTGCAAGACAACTCAATTACTACAGATTGTCTGTCTGCTCCAGTTATTTCCTCAAGCTGTGCAAAGTACAACAGTAGTAGACTTTAATTAATTCTGTCTAGATGCGTTTTTCAAACACTGATTTTAGTCTTAAGTAGTGGTGACATGTTGTAAATACAATTAGCCTTTGAAAAATGTTATGAAAGACTGTTCAGGCTAAATTTTTACATACTCCTCTTACTGATAAAAGGTTAGTTTTTTCCCAAGACACAAAATAAAGTACAATCAGAAAAAAAAGTATTCAAAATGAAGAAAGATTTTACACAAAGGAAAAGAAGGTATCACGACAGTAACCAGATTATTTCTTCCTTCAAAAAGGTTAAAAAAAAGAAGTAGTAAAAGAAAAATTAGCTTTAGGATCATTGGAACAGAATCAGTAAAAGCACAAAGATTCCAAGAGAGAACATGCTACCACAGAAAGGTATAATATCCTAAAGAAAAAAGAGCCCAGAAGGCTGATGAGAATGACCGAGTCAGGCAGTCAGCACTGACTGAACTGGGGAACACGTCAACGCTGAGGACCTGCACGGTCTGCTCCTTCCCCTCCCAACTGGCTGGAGATGTCTGAACAATTAACCCAAAAAAGGTGCCGAAACAGCAACACGCATTCACATGTCTAAAGAAACAGCAGTGACATTTTTGTGCCTTGAATTTAGCATGTAAGTGTTGATGTCCAAGCATGAGCTCCTGTTATTGTCACAGTCACCTCCAGAGAGGTTTTGTGGTTTTGCTTCTTTCTGCCTATCCACTTTCCTTGACTTCTCCCTACACTTGTTACCACATGAATCACGCAAGCAAACTTCATTCAGCTTTGAAGTCTGAACGTGGTACTACATGGCAGTGTCCAAAGGCAATGCAGACACCAACTGGCCTGAGGTACTTGGACACAAACAGGAAATTAAATATTGCATCAGCAGTATGCTCGACAGCTGGTGTTTTACCAAGAGTTTTGCAGACGTGAAACGTGAACAGCTTGCCGTCAGCCCGCACTGGTGCTCCTTAAGTTGAAAGCGCAAGCAGCACGCATCCATCTGTGAGGTACAGCCTCGGTGAAGCTGTACCACCACTTTCTGGAGGCACGCGCAACCCACTGCAACAGCTGGCTCGAAGCTGCCACGTCTCAGAGGGAAAAGCAGCTGACCCACTGGCAGCACGCGCAGTGTAGCGCCTGAAACAAAAATAATCACCTTGCTCCCTTGTCATATCCAACATGTCTGCTGGTCAGCTAACATATAATAGGTACCTCCTCATCTTCTGGCAATTATTTATGCTCTTTTAATTTCATTTCCAGTGCCTCAGAAGGTAAGGCTGACTCCCTCCACACTTGTTAATTTATTATAAAATACAGCACACGGAATTTTCTTTCAAGTTTTGGAAATAAGAAGTGTGAGTACTTGCTTTCAACTAAAGGCAACATAATAGTTTTTTCACAGATGGGAAGAAAAATAAATAATCAACTGAGCAGGTACATTCAAAAACAAGAAACACCTGAAAACTCAGCATCAACAGCTGCTCTGATAATCATTTTGATAACCTAGGGTAAGGGCAGCTAAACTTAAAAGCTTCTGATCCTTATCAGCATGAGGAACTGCCTCACTTTGGCATACAGTTACTTTAGAAAAGCTCTTTTTGTGAAAAAGGTCACAGTTCCTAGAGATGAGGCCAATACTAGAGAGCATAACATAACTCTTAATTCATGGCTGAGCCAGAGCTCTCTTTTAAACCTGTTCAGTACAGAGCCAGGTAAGGATGAGGAAAGTCTACTGGTGATACAAGACAGCACTAAAACGCACACTACATTTACAAATGAGGGAAGATTTTTCACAGCATGCTCAGCAGCAGCAGCAATTAGGAGCTGTTACAGGGATACTTCATCAAACTAGCTCCCCCGAACACTTCCCACACACCATAAACTGAAAAAATTCTCAAGACTGGCTGCACTGACAACAGTCTTTTCAGAACCACTGCTTCAGTTACAAGAAGCAGGGAGATCTGCTGGAAAAAAAGGCAGGTGGCCTTACTTCAATTTATAAATTCACCTGGGAATTCCAGCAAGTAACTTGGCCAACACCTATCCTACACAGGTCTGTTGAGGGAAGAAAGGCAGCACACACAATTCAAATTTAATGTATAGGGAGAAAGAATTCTAAATCCTTCTGCACTCTTATGCCACAGAACTTTATTAGCTTTGTCCTGGGTGCACAAAGCACAGATCCATCAGAACTGGTATCCTGTAGAACAGGTTTTACAGTCTAAGTTTTATGACTCTTAAGTGATCAGGCTTCCCTGAAGAACCAGTGCTTCCACAAGAAGTCTAAAATTGTTGAGTATACTGCTTTATAAATAAACAAAGTAGATTAAATTCATCATTAAATGAGAACATATATTATTTCCCCAAAGCCTAATCTGAGCTATGCTTCAAGCAATCATTTATTTTGTTTTTGCTGAGACTGTGAAACAGAAGATCTTATTTCTACTAAATTATTACCATAGAAGTTTGTGACGAATGTTTTCCTGCAGCTGTGTCATTCTCTCTTGTCCAGAACAAACTGCACATTCACAGAGCAGCTTATTAATGGCTCTCCTTAGGATGTTTATCTGTAAAAATACCAGTGACAGAACATAAAGCACTCTAAACCAGCACTGGTTCTGTATTATACTGACATGAAGGTGGTCATGGCACCCATACCACCGAACTTCAACTGGAATATTATTAACGTAAACAAAATCATCTGAAGCTTTAGAAACATTTCTTCCTCCAGATGCATCTCTGCTGGTCAAAGACGTTAATGTTCAGCTACTTGATACCACAATCTTCAAGGTTACTCAGATATGCCATAGATCATACAGGCTACCACTCGCCTGGATTTTTTCCAACACAGAATTCCTTCTGTAAAAGTTTTAGAGATTTTCTCTCTCTGTCCGTAATTTTCACATGCACAACAGCTTGGTGTTACCATTCTGGCTAAGGTGTCATGAATACAGACATCACACACACCAAGTCAGTGCTTTCAGAAAACAATAGCTCACAGATACACATACCTGCATCTCCACTGTGTCCTTGAAAAGCCTCTAGAAACCACTGGTCATCACCTAATGTACCTGCTCTGTACGGAAAAATAATCAGGGCACGTGAGGTCCTTCACTGTCTACAGCACATGTCAAATGTGAAGCACAGGTCAAATACAGCTTACTGTCCTGCATAACAGGATATGTACATAACGTACATAATTGTCTCTGATAGATCTCTGTCTACAAGTTGCAGAAAGGCTCTAATGAGTAATATAGGAGGATTCTTATTGTTTGTTTGTTTGATCTGCTGAGAGAAGTAGCTTGATACAGATGACTTAGAGTTGTAAAATTAAACTGAAGATTGCAAAGCAGTAATGCTAAAAAACCATGTGTCCTGGTTTTGGCTGGGATGGAGCTAATTTTCTTTCCAGCAGGTACTGTGTTTTGGATTTGGTATGTGAAGAATGTTGATAATACACTGATGTTATTAGTTGTTGCTACGAGATCAAGGACATCTTCCAGCTTCCCCAGTTTTGCTAATGTGCAGGTGATAAAACCTGGGAGGGGTATAGCCAGTGTAGTTGATCCAAACTGGCCAAAGGAAGTATTCCATACCATGGACGTCGTGCCCAGTATAAGTGGGGGTTGGCCAGTGGGACAGTCCCTTTTTTTTCCTTTGTCCCTTTTTTCGTTTGTTTGGGCCTTTTCGTTCGGCTGTTCGTTCCCTCGCTCGCTCTCTCTGCAACTTGCTGTTCTGAGGTTGCTGCTGGGGAATATTCCTGTTCCATGATCACTGCTCAGGACAGGCTGTATACGTTGTCGGGTGGTAAGAAATTGTGCATTGTTTGCTTTATATATTTTATTATTATATTTTTCTTTGCTGTCTTGGTGAACTGTTTTTATCTCAACCCACAAATTATTCGGTTACCATCTGGGGTTAAACCACGACACCCCAATAATCTGAAGAACATAACTAACAAGTATTGACATCTGATTAGTGCAAAATCGATGCTTTTGTTTTGAAAAGTGTACAATGTATTGTTCTGTAATATTTTATTTTGTTCAAAGCGTATGCAGGGAGTAACTGTTTTTTTCTGGTAAGAATCCAAGGTTATAAACAGGTAATACACTAAAACAAACCCCAAAACCACAGCTTAAAACAAGTGTTTGTATTAACTCTAAGAGTTAACAAGCTCTGATGCACTGAATTCTACTTAATTCCTACTATAGTGAAAATTCTTATGCGTGTTTTACCTCTGATATGTCTTCCACTTCAAAATGCACATCAAATGTCAGCTCCATGTCATTTTCTGGAAGCAACGGAGCCCCACAAGTCTGACTCCAACCCAAACCACACAGAACACCAGTAAAATACTTTCCACTTTTATCAACCCTATATGAAAAAAAGAAAACAGTCTCACCTAGAGATGAAGAAACTAAACTCATATGAAGACAGACTTAAATGAATTCATGCTAAGCAAGATACAGGTGTTTTAAAGAAGCTAAAACAATTGAGTGGCATTTCACACCTAGTCATAACTGTTTTTAAAATATAGTGATGAAACAAAACTAAAGTTCTGGTTATGAAAACATATACTCATAAAACTTAAAAAGAAAATCATACATATGCAAAATAAAACTTTAATTAAGGAAAGCTAGCTTCACTATGTTGAAATGACAGCCCACAGGTACAAGAATTTAAACAAAACACAACAGTAGTGTAACTGCCAGAACTCAGCTTTTACAAAAATCACGCAAGTTCCTCTCCTCACATAGACTTAAAACTTGCCCAGTTCTACCATTCATCTTCCTAGGCTTCCAACACGATTGTCAGGAACTGTTTTGCCTTATCATGAGGGTAGAGCCTGCAGCATCAATTCATAAGTACATGAAACAAGTTATCTAGCTACATACTATACTAAAACTAATAAAAAGATACAAGAATTACATGAACAGGAAGAGAATATACTAAATGCTGAAAGCAGAGGAAAAAAAAAAAAGAAATCTGTCACCAATTTGTGAGGGTCCTAAAAAAAAAAATAAAAGAACCACCACTTCTTAAAATGCATGAATACCTGAGTTCTATAGCAGGAGCAAACAGCATGCTGAGGAGTGCAAGCAGGCCAGGAACAGGAGGCATCAAAGATGTTTCCTCTACAATCACAGTAGATCCTGTCACAAAAAAAAAAAAGCATCTAAGCAGTACTAATGAAAATGAAACCTCAAAAACGTAACGTAGAACTACAGTGACGTATTTACTTGTAGAACTATTCATATAAAACCAAAAGTCTAGAGAAACTGTCCAAACATTTTTATTAAGCATTACCAGTTGCATTTGCTGATAAAGAAGCAGCGACCAACAATTGCTGAAAGGGATCTTCTGGAGCATCATGGACAACAACAGAGTTTATGCTTTCCTTTTGTATGAAAGCACTTCTAGGGAGGAAATAAGTATTTTCAACATTAAAAAACCAGAAATCATACAAACATGTAAAAAAAAGATTAAATTCACAATGCAGCCTCAATGGATAGCAGTTACTGGCTGAAGATTACCTGAATACCATTTAGCAGATGTATATGATGGTTAATAAATACTCTCTGTAGTACATTAAAGCACCTTTGATAAAACTATTCTTAAAATTTTACATAGCAATAGTGTGCATATTAATGCAATTCAGGCCTGACTACTTCAGTCTTTTCAATGAATAAAAATTCTGTAAAAATATGTAAGAGTAACTAGGATGGTTTTTGCCCATTAATTGAAAATAACAGCTGAGAATGTGCCTATACTTCACGGTAAAAGTCTTCTCATACCTGAACTGGGATACTCTAGTCATACTGTAGCATTTCACCTCATAAGGACTGAACGGGCCAAAAACTGTTACCTTCAAAAAGAGAGAGAACAAATGATATTCTAGTGTCCTGGTTTTGGCCAGGATGGAGCTAATTTGCTTCCCAGTAGCTACTGTGGTTTGGATTTAGTATAGGATTTGGTATGTGAAGAATGTTGATAATACACTGATGTTATTAGTTGTTGCTAAGAGATCAAGGATGTTTTTCAGCTTCCCAGGTTTTGCCAATGTGCAGGTGCAAAAAGCTGGGAGGGGTAGAGCCAGTACAGTTGACCCAAACTGGCCAAAGGAAGTATTCCATACCATAGGCGTCATGCCCTGTAGATAGTGGGGGTCAGCCAGTGGGCCGGGCTCCCTCGTGCCCGCCCTCCCTCCCTCTCTCTCTCTCTCTCAGGAACTTGGGGTTCTGAGATCACTGCAGGGAAAATCGCTGTTCCGAGATCCCTGCTTGGGATCCTTCCGAGATTCCCCTCTCGGGAAAGCTCTCGGTTTCCCTCCATGATCGCTACACTCAGGATGGGCTGTATCAGTCATCAGGCTGTCAGGTGGTGAGAAATTGTGCACCATTCATTTTGTGCATTATCATTATCATGATGTTGTTTTATTATTATTATTAATATATATTATTATTAATATTTTTTTTCTTTGCTGTCCTAGTAAACTGTCTTTATCTCAACCCACGAGTTTTCCTTTCTTTCCGATTCTCCTCCCTATCCCACTGGGGAGGTGGGGAAGTGAGCAAGTGGCTGCGTGGTATTTAGTTGCCAGCTTGGGTTAAACCACAACATCTAGTTAGCCAGCACCTGGATTTCTCAAAATCAAAATCCTTTATAAATGAAAACCAAACCACATTTCAGCATGTACTGAGCAACACTGAATTGATAAATTGATAAATAGCATTTTCATTTTACCCATCTAAAGCAAACTTTGTTTGTTGAGGCACCTACATAAAAATAATGTATTTTCACAGGTGCTCAGGATTCACGACTTTTCTCTGGCTTAAAAAACACAAGTTCAGACTTCATAGAGCACCCAATAAAATCAAGTCATTTTTGTTTACATGAGCAGATCTTTAATCTTGAAAATATCTCACTTTATGAAAGTGAGTAGTTAAACAGGATTATTCCTGTGAGCAAACTGAGCTTGAAAGCCTGAAATTTTGTCAGGTCTGAAATAGAAAGAGAATTAGAATGTAGACGAGGCTTAAACTTGCAAATCAGAATGCAGAACAGGACACACATTTTCATGTTTTATATTCCAGCTTAGCAGTGACTTGACATCTCAAAATACATAAGTAAGAATAAATTCTGAGTTTGGAATTGGCAGAGGAAGAAACACCCACAATTTTATTATTATCAGTTAGTGGAGTGTTCACTGCATCACCTGTCCTAGCTGCTTACCTATTACTAGCTGAGGAAGAACAAAACACTGCATATAGTAAAAACCACGTTTAAAATTTCTGAAAAATTGATAGGGTTGTAATCTTGCTTTTTGCTGTAGCTTACATAATGAAGACTACCACGTGTGGAAACACTGTGTTCCGTTTTTCGATTTTATCTTCAAACTGCAGTGGTTTGAAGTGCTGCCTTAGAATGTGTTAGAAGAGATGGTTCAACTTAGGCTGTACTTAAAAACTTTGTGAAAAGCTGCCATAGACTAGTCTGCAATGGTGGTCACATTATGGCTTTCTACCAACAGCAAGCAGAATGTGCTATGAAAGGCATCAAATATCGTTTGGTTATTAAAGGTGCTTTCGGTCTTCATTCTAACAATGTGAGAAGCAGGGTCATGTAATGACATACCAAAACCACCACTCAAGTTACCTTATGGGTTGGCGCACCAGATTTATTGTCAGAAAACAAGTTTAGCAATCTTTCAATGAGATGCTTTTCTTCCTCTCTTGAAGATACAGGCATTTTCTCTTCTTTCTTTACTTGGTTCAAAAATAATCCCTTGAGCAAATCATGGCTTTGCTACATAGTAATGGAAGAGTGTTAAAACCATGAAACAGCTATGTTTTTAAAAAAATTTACAAAAAAGGTCCTACACAAAGAACAGGCATACTCGCATATGAATTCAAAAAGCAATGTTCTTATCTTTCAGATTATACAAAACATAAAAAAGGAAGACAGTTAAAACTATGAAACAGTTCCAGTTTTTCAAAGTTTCAAAAAAACAGTGGAGCAGTTCAATTGATGCAATTATCTCCTGGGAAATCTCTCTTTCAAAAGGTGTCTCAAAGCAGCAATGCTTTTGGCCAACAGCTCAATATGAATTAGGCACACACATAAGAATATATTGTTCCATTCAAGTATTAATCTTGCCTAATCCCATGGCATTAGTCAAGACTTCAGCTCAACTTCTCAGGATTTCAGACAGCCTGAGCTAAAATAAATTAGTGTAAGAAAAGTAGAAGCAGCTTACTCAATACATACTTGTGATTCATATGACTCTTCTGCTAGTTCAGCATAACATTCTTCAATAAGCACATCTCGAATATTCACAAGCTCTTTGCACCTCGAGTAACGGAAAACATCCACATGCAGAACACTATGCACGAGTGAATACACCTTCACTAGAAGAGTATAGCCATTTACTAGTGAGGCAAATCTCTGGCTAGCACTGTAACTCCACCGTTCCCCACATACAAGAGATTTTGCAGATGGACGCATCTTGCATATCTTGAATTCTAAAGCCTAGAGCAAAAACATTGAAAACAACACTTGCCTGAATAGAGAATCAGCACAAAGATCTTTCATTTTCTCAAGAAACTGCTTGAATTAGTAACTATAAATGACTTCATAATTATTGCATTGGCTTATGTTAATTCCTAGGACTGCTGTAAAGCTACTGGCATAATTCCTATTCCATCATTGCCAATGCAGCTACACATTACACCTCGTATCACTTCAATATTGTACATAGTTGCTAATGAATCAGAGAAAACAGAGCATAAATAAAAGATAAGTCGGTATTAATTCACCAACCACATCAAAATCTTAGGAGTGTAGAGATGTCTTCTCTGGAAAAAACTTCACAATCCACAGTTCTTTTCAAATAAGGTAACAGAAAACTTGGCAAGACCACTGCAGCTATTCTGTCCCTGGCAGGCAAGAGTAATTAAGTTCTCATTTAAGCCCTTTCTACAATCCCTATCTGTAATTATGGCTGTCTTCGAATGAATTTATAACAGAAACCCTATTTTTTTTTTCTAGCCAGTCATTAAAACTGGTCATTAAAAGATTAGGCCTGAAGCAGAAATACATTTCCCTTCAATACATCTGAAGAAAACACAAAAAAAGATGTTTCTTGCCAAAATTAACTCTACTTATTTTTTTAAATCAATTATAAAAGAAAATCAAACAAAATTAACCCTGTCAAGATCTAATACTAAGAAGAGGTAAATAAAATAAAACCATACTTCTACTGGTTCATTTCATATTTTCATCATTAAACATTTCAGAGAATTAGGTTAGTATGATGTATCTGTTTCAATTAGCTTAAAATATCTGAATGAGGACTGAAAAGCTGAATTTCACTTGAAGTCTCTAGTTATGTTATTTGTAAATGCAACTCTAGAGAATTATTTTTCTGAAAAACTAGCTATAAAGTCCCTCAGATTTGTGTTACAGATCACTAATTAAGAGAGTTCTGTCTGAAAAGACCCAAGCAAAGCCAGTAGCTCAAAGAACAGCAAAGCAGCACAAAGCAAAAACAGAGACTTCTAGCTTTGCGAAATTTAAATCAGGTATCTCCTATGTATTTGTCCTGTAACTAATAGTGTAGCAGAGCAGGAGTTTTGATGGAGCAAAAATATTCTGCACAATAACTGTACGCAAAATACTTGCCACTGCAGACTTGTGCCATTCAAACAAGAAGAGATACTATGCTGCCACTTACCTGTAGTAGGAGGAGGTAGGTTTAAGCAGAGAACAATAGATTAAACTAGTTATCAATAACTTCTCCTCTCTGGGCTGTTTTCTAGGCTCTATAAACCTCTGTCATTTGCTCAGAGGTTCTTTAGACTAAAGCAAAGCTGATCTGCTACTCAGCCTGTTACTCCTGAGCTTTGCATATAAGCAGGCCATAGAGGAACCAGAACAATATTCTCCTTCTAGAGAGAAGTTCTACTTCTCAGAGAACTGATGGACAGCAAAGAAACTGATAACCAAAAGCAACAAGCAGCAAACGGCAGCTGTTAGAGCAATTTCCCCTCTCCTTCCACTGTTCCTGTAATTACAGATGGGAGATAGATCCCACTATGTTGACCCCACAGAAACAGGACTAGTTCAAACATTCAGTTAAAAAAAAAAGAATACAATGTTTTTTACATCCAGTCAGGCAGCAAGTTCAGGTGCCTTTTTTTTTCCCCTTTTTTTTTTTCCTCTCTCTAGCAAGTGCCCCGAAAACAAAAGGCTGAGTAACATTTCTCTACAATTAAATACAATGCAATTCAGTTACACAAGAATTACTGCTCTGCGCATACACATCTGTGGAAAACATTTATCCACCTATTAGTGAAGGTGATTTGTACGTACTCCCATTAGCAAAATACATGTTACTTCAAATCATAATGCTTTTCAGAATAATAATGAAGAACACGTCTGTTTCCCAGATCAGACATGAAAATATCTATTATGCAGCAAATAGCATCTCCCCTACCTGGAAAGGAAGCTCTCGAAGACAGCTTGGAATCTCTTTTAATTTCTTTAAAGGCACTTTTGATCTATTGCCATAATCCACAAAAAAAACCTGAAAAAAGAATCAAGAGCATTAGCAGAGATTCCACAACGTTAAAAGCACTACTTTTAGCGGCAAGGAAAGCAACAACCTAAGTTTAATAATTACAGTACAACACAATCTTATCAAGTGAAATAGAAGCAAATTCAGAGTCTGGAAAACCTAAAA
Organism: Phoenicopterus ruber ruber; assembly: GCA_009819775.1. Taxonomy (NCBI): domain Eukaryota; kingdom Metazoa; phylum Chordata; class Aves; order Phoenicopteriformes; family Phoenicopteridae; genus Phoenicopterus; species Phoenicopterus ruber. Next base: position 11,909,362 of record CM020219.1, read on the forward strand.
ATGAAGTCATGTCAAAAATAATAGGTCAAATTTTATCATGTCTATTATTTGATCCCTTAGCTTAAACATCCACTGGTAACGCAAATAATCTGCTAAATCTAGAAAAGGCAAATTTCTCTGAAAGGCTCCAATTCTCTCCCCGCAATTAAATCTGCATAACCTTACTTCTTAACAGTGAGTGATACTACGTAATAACTGCTTTTAGATAAGCAAATGCTAACATGGATCAGGTGACTGTTTGTAAATGCAAAAGAGAAAGTGATGAGATTAGCACTGTTATTCACTAGTCTTCCATGACTTTAAACAGATGACAACGTTCAGTATTAACTCTGTAGGGGTGACACCCAGCTACGTTAAGAAATCAAGAAATTCAAAGGAGGAATGGGCTGTGCAAAGGCCAATCTTACAAAAATAATCTGTCCTTAACTGCTGAAAAGTATTGGCCCGAAAAATGAATACCAATCTTGAACTGTGGCACTAATTTCCGTTACTGATCTCAGCACAAAAAGCCAAAATGTTCTGGTGAATTTGCTGATAAATGTAGAACTCGGCAACATAAAACACTGATATAAGAGATCACAGTGAATAGACCTGAGAACTCAACAGGAATGGGGAAAACCAAATGATACGAAGTAAAAGATCACATCCTTTGGAATTTTTAACAACTTCTGCTATAAAAACTCCATTATTATTTATTAATTCTAATTAGTTGGAAATTACTAAGGAGCTAGAACTGAGTATAAGATGACAAGAGGTGGCCCATGCAAAAAAGCTATGAAAAGGCAAACGTGGCATGTGCCACATAAAATATTTTTGAATGCAGAGGAGAAACACTGTGTTGGAAGAGGAATGCTAGCATCGTTGCATAAGCAAAGGCAGAACTTTAAGTACAGGAGCATGCATAATTCTGCTTCAGAAAATTGAGGTCAGAACAAAAGAGAGGAGCGAGATGGAGACCAGGTGAACAGAGAGTCAATGTAGTATGTGAGATGAGAAAGAGTGCTGCTTGCTTCAATGAGCAAAACAAAGTCCAGGAAGAAGAAGATAGACAAGAAGCTGCAGGGGAGGAGAAAGAGGAGGAAAAGAAGAAAACCTATGTAAAACCAGGGGAAGAAACACTGGCAGAAGAACAAGCTTCGACGAATTGGCCATGAATGACTGAAAACTACCAATACAGTAGGGGCAAGAAACTTACTTTTCACACGTATCTCAATATATTTATGAAGAGGAAGTGACGGGGTTGCTGCCAGCAATGCAGCACTGGACTCTGATCTCAGCATTCCTTACCATGTTTTCAAAGTTACTGGAGGTTTTAGTCTTTATTTTGCTTCACTCTGCTTCAGCACACAAGACACTTCACTGTATCAACAACAGCCTCTCAATTTAATACTAAAATATTCCTGTGTTCTGGAAAAAAACTAATTCATCTATTCTGGCAACATTCTATCAAGGTTTTATTTTAGTTCTAGTTCTACAGATTTCTTTACTGGAATATTTATAATTATCATGTACATAGCGCTTTGTAAAAACAAAGCATAGCTCCAACACTGTTAATCCAATTACATCCTACCAATTCAGTATGACATAACATATTACTGTACCTCAGCAAAATCTCCACAAACATACAGAATACGAGCTCTATAGTATCCTCTGTTTTCCAGATGAGTGAATGGTGCCAGACAAACCAACTCTGGATGTGGAGACACTGGCAAATCCATCAGGTTCTGGTAGTTAATTTCAGCAGTTAGAGCCTGGAGTACAGTCCTATTTTTTTCATCTATCCTGTAACCCCAGAAGTGCCCAACTTCTACTATCTGAAAATATAAAAATTAGACAGTATCAGATTTCATATCATTTTATTCTTCTACATCAAATACAAAACACATCTGAGTAAAATACATGAAAGCACTCCTACTCCCGATAGACACATAAAAATGTTCTGATACTGCAATAATGCAGTGAAGCATTCCTCTCTCATAATTACATAATGTTGCTTTAAAATGTTTATTTGCTGTGCAATGCAATGCACTTTTCATCTAAATAGACTCTGATACAAGCATTACAAAAATACAGAAAATTAAGAAAAGACTGCTTCCATTTTTCTAAACTAAATTAACATACAGGAAATATAAGGGACACAGTTTGATTAGACAGATACATACAGATATGGCACACTTTTCTTATTAGTGAAAGAATACCAGTTAGCTACATCTATCAGCACGTCAGCATTGTTACTGTTATGATTAGCCATCCTTTAGGAAACTGAAAAGAACACACCACTATTTAAATCAAATTGAATAAAAAGTCATCTTTTCAAATGGCTTACTGAGCTCATACACCATTTCTGATCTTATATCAAAGGCTTATGCTAAAAAAAAAAATATTTACAGTACATATGATCATTAAAGCTGATATATTAAACAGAAGTGGCATAGATAGCTAAGTGATTGGAATGTGATCAAATCCATGAACATTTTTGATCCAAGAGACTTAGCTGAATAAAATGAAGAAAATATTCTTTTTTGCACTTACAAAACATGTCACTACTATCAAGAGCTGGTTTAATACTTCAGCCTATAATTTCCACTAGCTCAGTGGTGTGGATTTTTTCTATTATTTTTATTTCAGCTGCTTGCTATTTATTACTCAATTTGTTTAGAAGATGATATTTAATACAAAATTTAAAAATTCTCAGCTTCAGAATTCAGAAATATTTATATATACATATAAATTTCCCTTAACACACTATCTTTCACACATGAAGTACTTTTTCCAAATGAGCATGCAGTACCGTTAATTCATTTCATTTCTCACATCTATAGTCCCTGAACAAAACTGCCAGTTAGTAATAACCAGGTAAACGGTCCAAATACCTACCGATTCTCATGCCTATAGTGTACACAAATATTTTACCTCTCCCATTAATCCTCTTTGCATTTATATCTACTTCCAGCTAACATTTACTGCCAGTGAATCCCACATACTTTGTCAAGTGCAAATAAATTACCATGTTTGAAATTTATTTGCGACATACGAGTATTGTTTGACAAAGAACTACTAAAAATGAGACCAAGAATATTCTCCATACCTCTCATGGATACCTCTGTGCTAAAACCAGTATTAGTACACATTCTTTTCATTTAAGCATGTCAGATATTCATCTCTACAAAGTTATCTAGGTACCGATTATTAGATATGACCTACTTCAGATGTAGAATATTCCTACCTCTGTTATCTTGATGGACAGAAGACGATTTGGGATCATCTTTAACTGTTGTAAAGTACCAAATGAGATTTCCACAGGCTCCACTGTCTGCTTCTGACAGTCCACATTTACTCTAAAAAGTTTACAGAATAAAGGTGCTAAATACTTCACTCACAAATGAAAACTCAAGAGTTCAATTTTTTTGCTTTCATTTACTTCCCAAGGTATCCCTAAGGCACCTTTACGTACTTAGTGACTTTTATTTAGAAATACATGAATTCAATTAGAACATAACATGGCCATGCAGAACCAAATACTACAGAGAAACTGAATTCCATTATGACCAAACACAGGAACATACATACCATGATGCAACTGTGGCATCAATTTATTAGAAATCCAAAGAATTAAGGTTAAATAGTGAGGCTTTTTGCTATGGCATGCCTTCTAAGCTTATTTTTTAAAAATAAATTGAGTACAATACAGCACAAAGATAAATTTAGCATATCTTTTTTTAAATATATACTATTCCTGCTACTTGACAAAAGTTAAGAACTCTAAAGTTAGTCTTTCAGCCTAGGAGGCTTCTTTCTTGAGTTCCTCAAGAATTAATTTTCACAAAGATTAAGTGGTGGTTTGGGCACAATGAAAACTGCTAAAATGTTTTATTAAAAACTAAGTACAATCAATTGGAAGTGAAGTATTCACCTGCACTTTAACCTTTCCAGTTCATTCCTGCCTTCCTATTTTAGATTTCTTATTTTAAAATATTAAAATGGCTGCAGACCAATCAGGAGCTAGGCAGATTACCATTTTAGCAAGTTGCTTGCATGACCTGAGGCTGAGAATCACAGACAGCATATAACAACAATGAAACCCACGTGCCACATTTTTCTAGAAAAAAGCAGGTGTGGACCAAAGAGACTCACTACGTTGCATTCCTCATCAGTATTTTCTATTACGCCTCCCCACCTTATGTTGTTACATTTCCCCCTGATTTCTGTTGTTACAGTCCTCCTCCTTCCATTTCTTTTATGTCCCCAAATGCCACTCCTTATTTATTTTAGGTTCTAGCAATCCCCATATTGTCTCCAGCGTGAACAGAAATTACTATGTACATCCATATTTCCATATGCCAAAGGAAACCCACCAACCCAACAGTGTATGCTTAGAGTTCTCTTAAACAGTAAAACACCTTTAACTAAAAAGAAATATTTAAGACAATCATGTTATTTCTAGTCCTGCAAACACATTCTGCTTATACAAAGTTTACACATCTGTTTTTTGAACCTAACATGTCTTCCTTGGTGACACTTCCAAGGAAACTCCCACTGTATCCAAACCTCATTTCAACTTTACACTGCAAAGAAATCCATTTTCCATATGCAATACAATTACCTTAGAGATTCCACACTTGCAGCTGTCACACCTTGCAATTGCCTTCTGATATCATCTGGATAATGAACGTTCAGCTCAAGAGGAATTTTCAGCTGTGACATCTTGACTGACAGGTACACTGCAGGAAGAATCTTAAAGCCCTCCATCGGGTTACGGGAAAACTCCACAAAAGCCCTGTTCAAAAAAACAAACACCAAATAAAATTGCAATAAATACTTGATGAGGAATCAAAACCCAACAAAGAAACCACAAAAGCCATCATTTCTTCTCCCTGTCTTTATCTTAGCAGGCCAGCAAACAGTAAAAAGCAGGATCCTCACAGGCTTTGCCTACTGCTCTTATGCACCTTAAAACTTTATTTATCATGATGGTTGTAACATTCTAATATTCCCACAAGCACATACCAAATTTACTGAGTATCTTTAATACAAGGATGTGAAAATATATGTGAATAAGAAAAGAATTAAAGATTGGAAAAGGCATAAGAAGGGCTACATGAATTCAACTTTGGGCAGCTGTAGTCCAAAGTTAGCTAGATTACCTAAAACAGCCAGTCATATGCATTTTGTGCAAAGCCATCTGACTGTACAAATGAGCTAAATTCAGTATACAAGTTAGAAATAAATGCAGACAGATCAGCTGCAGTTAAGGTCTACTGTTAGACAACAGAAGAGACAAAACAGAAAGCAGTGTTTAACTCAGCTAGTTTATCTAATGTTATTCCAACCAATGCATATCAAACTTCAAAACCACCTTTTTCACTCTAGCCAATACATTAAAAATATATTACTGATTCCAAAGAGATGAAAAGAAATAAACTCATTTTGTCAGTGCACCATTGACAAAGAAAGAAATTGATTACTAGATTCGTAACTGAGAACATGAGAAAGGCAGGATAGTCTTTTATACTTACTTTGATCCATCATAGGCAATAGATTTTACCTGCCCACATTGTCTAAACAGTGACTGCAACTGCTTATGGTATAGATATCCATAGGGAGGAATATTCTTCAGCTGTTAAGAAAAAGTTAAATTTGGATATGTTCAATTATTTTAATGCATTAACTTCACCTAAACAGTTAGCTTCCCCCTTCACTTGAGTGGCAATAGTGATAAACAACCTAAACCCCAACAAATTCAAAAATGCTATAAACTAAATTCAAAAATTTCAAAAGACAATAAAAATCAGAGTTTTGCCACTAATGCTGCCCTACTGCCTCAAACCAGCAGATAAATGTTTTCTTTCTGTAACTATAAGTGAAGCAACTTCATTTGTAATTATATATATTTCTTTGATAATTTTTCCTAGAAGCTGTCTAGTACCCCTCTTTTTGCTTGTAACAGAACAGCACTGGATTGCTATGTGTCCTTGTCCACCATTGGGAAGGACATCCTAGGCAGCGTGCATAGCCGGGGAAACAGGAGGAGCTACAGCCCTGCATGTCCTGGCAGAACTACCACACGCTGAATTACTGAGGTATGGCGGGACAGCTTGCACAACTGGAGAGCACTGATGGATGGATACATGCTGCTTAGGGATGACAGACAAAGAGCAACCTCCTGGTCTTCCCTGTGTGGAGACGTAGGTCAAATGCAAGGTGCTCTTACATGGAGCAGACAACGGGACAACCCAGCTCTCGTGGGTCAGGATAAAAGAAGAGGTCAGTAAGCGTAACACTGAGGTGGGAATTTGTAACAGACCATCAGTCAGGATGAAGCAGACAATCTTTAGGCAACTTGCGGAGGTCTCCAGATCTGGAACAGACTCTGCATCTTAGGGGGAGACAATAAGCTCCTTAATAACCTGCTAGAAGGGCAGGACACAAGCTCCTAGATTTCTGAAGGATGTTGAAAGTAACTTCTTAACACAGGTCATGAGACAAACAGCGCTCTTCTGGATCTGCTATTAGTGAACAATGTAGAACTTGTTATGGAAGTGATAACCAACAGCAGCCTGGGCCAGAGCAACGAGGAAAGAGGGGAGCTCAAGATCCTGAGGAGAACGAGAAAGGCAAGTAGCAGAATACAGATCCTGAAGCCTAGGACAGAACAGTTTGGTATATTTGGGGAACTGGTAGGTGAGATCCCATGGGAAGCTGCAGAACCTCTATCCTTGGAGGTTTTTCCAAACCCAAGTGGATAAAGGCTTAAGCAACATAGTCCAAGTTCACTGTTAACCTTGCTTTGACCTCATCAACAGACTAAATGACTTCATGAGGTCTCTTGAAATTGAATTATTAAATGATTTCATTATTCTTGGGTTTTAAACCTGAAACCACTACAAATTGCTGGAGTTAGAGTTGCAACACCTTTTCAAAGGCATTCTGTTAAAAATAACATTCTAGTTAAGTATACTGGATTGCGTAATGTTTAGTGGATTCTATAGATCATCTGTAGTTAAGTATAATGGATTATGACTTTACCATGTATGACCAAGGCAACAAGAGAGATAGTCATGCATTTCACAAATTCTGTGAGCTAAACTAGCTTGAAAACTAACTCTACACAGCAACAGAATAGCTTTCTCCTACTTCAACACCTGGGTCACTCAGGAGGCAGATGAGATCCAACATAAGAAAAGGGCGTGTGCAGTCAAAAGCAAAGCAAGACTCCAGCAACACTAATTTACATGAGTTTAAGCCTGTAGTTTCACAACTATTCATGTATGCTACTGTAGCCAGATATCCACTTCTCTACCTTTTCCTTACTCAATCATCTCTCATAGGAGATCTTGCTTTAATAGAGAGTCACAGAACTCCTAACTAGCAAGTTCAAATTTCTGGACTTTGAACTATTTTTCAGGGGCTATACAACTGTCTATTCTTCTTTTTGGTTGTTATAATCTTAGACAGGAAAGAACCGATTATTTTTAGAAAAATCTTCATATGCCTTGAAGTTACAGTACTAAGATCAGCTGCTAGTCAAAAACATGGTCTAGGTCAGACTGCAGAAGCTGCCTCAAGACAAGATGATTTAGAGAGACCAGAGAGTGGGAGGAATAATTGCCTTTTATATCTTTGGCACATACCATTAGGAGCACCATACAGCTGTAAGAAGAGTGTCTCAAATTGAGAGCTTGAGGTACTTGCAGCACTTGCGCCCAGGAAGATCATTTACACTGATGAAGACACAGCAGCTACTCTTCCTTCTTCAAGGTAACAAGCAGTTGGTATATGAGCAGATCAAGAGTTACATACATTAGATCTAACAGTTTAATCTTAATCAGTGTTGCTGTGGCAAAAGTAATCTTGTCTTTATTCCACAAGACTGAGTCTAGTTTGTTAAACAGGACTTTTTTTTTTTTTGCTTCAATATCCTGAACCAATATGTTAAAAACTTCAAACACATACATAAATGTGTTTGTGCACGCATATTGCCGTGACAGCATCTCCTTCAGTATAGAACTAGCCTCTCTTCTTGGGTAAGCAGTAAAGCACAAAAAAATTCCTTGTCAGTAAGCTTTTATGAGCTTCTCTCCTACCTTTTCATCTAACTATTTTCTCTTGTGCCAATATAAGTCTATTCTTTGAGACTCACTGGTTTGTAGGTTTGTTTTATTGAAGCATAGGTCATGGTTATTTTACAGTGTTATACCTAACATTTTCCTAGTTTAGACTGTGTACCATTTTGCAAAATCAACAGAGCCATTTCAAATTTGCACTTATTCAATTAAATAAAAAAATATTTTTAAAAGAAGAAGATAAAGCAGAGTGCAATACCTGAGTAACCTTAAAGCAACAAGCATGTATACCATTCACTATCAAGTAGGAGATTACAAAAGAGTAACATTAAATTTGCAACAACACATTTCATACTCATTAAAAAGTACCCTTGATAGTCCTTTTCTATTTTTCAAATCTTTTATTAGTTTTATGAAAGTTGTTTGTCTGTGCAAGACTAGGAAATCAAATGCATACAGGCAGTTCTCAGTAGGAATTCTTCTAAAATTGCCCACCCACACAATGTTTATTATATTGAAAGAAAGGGAGATGGGAGAGAAGACAACTTACCAAGTGAAGATCAGAGTAGATAATTACTTCTGTCCTCACCCAAGACAGAACAAAACTTGAAAATACCACCCAAACACTACGTATTTTAATTACTTGATTCTTTATTCTTCGTAACGTACCATTACAGTGGTTTTTGGATCTTTGCCAGCAAGGTCTCTCACAGCAATTTCTTCATCACATTTTCCAAAAGTGAAGTAGTTTGGATAGAAAGCACCAGCTATTACAACCTGAAATCAAGAAATCTTTTGTAAGACGCAGCAGATTATATTCAGTTTCTTGAAAAGAGATACCGACAGATCTTCATATGAAGATTTTTTCCTGTCTCTTCCCAGGAATTACTGTAATTGCAGACTAAACATTAACTCATGCAATCCTTAAAAACATACTTTCATGAAAAGAGTTCAACTTCTGGAACAATTTTACCATATTTTAATATTTTTATATGCAGACTTGCTCTATGAAAACTATAATTGTTAGCCCTGATTTCAAGAAGAGCCTCAATTTTAAATAAATTCACATAAAATAGCTACATGAAAATTGTTCAGTTTTTCATGTTACATAGAATCACAGAATCGCTTAGGTTGGAATAGGCCTTTAAAATCATCAAGTCCAACCGTTAGCCTAACACTGCCAAGTCCACCACTAAACCATGTCCCTAAGCTCCACGTCTACATGTCTTTTAAATACCTCCAGGGATGGTGACTCAACCACTTCCCTGGGCAGCCTGTTCTGGTGCTTGACAACCCTTTCAGTGAAGAAATGTTTCCTAATATCCAATCTAAACCTCCCCTGGCGCAACTTGAGGCCATTTCCCATATTTAGCAATTCAGCTTTGAAAAGTACACTGCCGCACAGTTAAACCAATTGCCACTGAAACAGTAAGTCTGAAAATAAAATCACTACTAATCAGTCCAAAGAAGACAAGAAATTTAATTGGAAATTTGACAAAGTTACAATAGCCGAAAGACATCTAATTCCCTCCCCAATAACTAACCAAGCCAGTGGTGGTCCAAATAGAGCACTCAAAACAAGTGAAAACGTAATTTTCAAAACTGTTAGTTCTTAGCCTTCCAACACAAACCATCCTTCTTTAGAGTATTTTTATGACTTTAACAAAGATTAGTCTAGATATGCAGTTTAATTCATCTCAGTATGACTTGGTTTTATTTTGATGAACTGTCAGGAGTGAAGGGACAGCCAGAGGACCAACGTAGTGTGAATTCTGAACCATTAAAAGTAACATTAGTTGTTCTTCTAAGCTGTCAAAAAGAATTACTCTCTTTTTCACCTGCAATCTCAAAATCTACAGAGAATTTTGAAACACGTGTAATACTAGTTCATCAGTACTAGTATATAAAAATCCAGTTACAAATTTTGTAAATAATGGCTCTCCCCTGAAGAGTCAATAAAGCATTACCTGCAAAATGAAGCGCTGTTTGTACACGCATTCCTGATCCATAGCAGATGGTTGAGCATTAACACACATGTTAAATGCTCTGACTCGCTTTTCCAAGTTATGAAATAACTCTGCCACCTGAAATTTGAACTCTAAGTTACATATTGAAGAGATCAAAACTGTCCACAAATTAAAATAAAATCTGTTAGTAAAAGTCTAAATAAGTGGGCGAACTCCCTTTCCTTTTTAGGTGACTAATACACATTTCACCTCATATACTGCTTAGCATCTCTACTTCAGAAAATAATTTAAGTACTGTGACTCAAGCAGTTTTCTTGACATCTCTTTACGAAGTAGAATTTTGTAGTCACACAGCGTATTATACATATATGATATAGAACAAAATTAGAAAAAGAACCAAAATAACCTTTTACAAGATGATACACTGATTCTCCATTTAAAACATTTTGCAGTTGTTTCTTAAAAGGTAAAAAACATGCTAACAACAACCTGGACTTCTGCACCTACCTGTAGCAGTGACCACATGTGCTGCACCCTCAGTTCAGCAGAGAACCACAATGACTTTAAGTGAGATCAAATTTATGCCCTACAGCAGAACATGCTCTGTTAAGCCTTCAATCCTAAGCATTTTCAAGAAGATTCCATAAGCAGCCATTGGTCCTCCAACCACACGGTGAATGCCTTCATTGTCCCAACTGATTTTGGAGCAAATGTAGAAAAGTATAGTCCACTCAACTGCTTCATACCTACATATTCCTTTCTGCTGCTGGCAGTTTTAGGATACTAAATCTCCTGCTATTTTCCTCATAGGACAACTACCATAGAATCACAGCATGGTAGGGGTTGGAAAGGACCTCTGGAGATCATCTAGTCCAACGCCCCTGCCAGAGCAGGGTCACCTAGAGCAGGTTGCACAGGACTGCGTCCAGGCAGGTTTTGAATATCTCCAGAGAAGGAGACTCCACACCCTCCCTGGGCAGCCTGTGCCAGGGCTCTGTCACCCTCACAGTAAAGAAGTTTTTCCTCATGTTCAGACGGGACTTCCCCTGTTCCAGTTTGTGGTCGTTGCCCCTTGTACCATCGCTAGGCACCACTGAAAAGAGTTTAGCTCCATCTTCTTGACACCCACCCTGGAGATATTTATAAGCATGGATGAGGTCCCCTCTCAGTCTTCTCTTCCTCAGGCTGAACAGCCCCAGCTCCCTCAGCCTTTCCCCACAGGAGAGATGCTCCAGTCCCCTCATCATCTTTGTACCCTCCGCTGGACTCTCTCCAGTAGTTCCTCGTCTTTCCTGAACTGGGGAGCCCAGAACTGGACGCAGGACTCCAGGTGGGGCCTCACCAGGGCAGAGCAGAGGGGGAGGAGAACCTCCCTCGACCTGCTGGCCACACTCTTCTGAATGCACCCCAGGATGCTGTTGGCCTTCCTGGCTGCAAGGGCACATTGCTGGCTCATGGTGAATTTGTCATCCACCAGGACTCCCAGGTCCTTCTCCGCAGAGCTGCTTTCCAGGAGGTCAACCCCTAACCTGTGCCGGTGCGTGGGGTTATTCCTCCCCAGGTGCAGGACCCTGCACTTGCCCGCGTTGAACCTCATGAGGTTCCTCTCCGCCCAACAGTCCAGCCTGTCCAGGTCTCGCTGAATGGCAGCGCAGCCTTCTGGTGTATCAGCCAGTCCTCCCAGTTTCGTGTCATCGGCTGACTTGCTGAGGGTGCACTCTGTCCCTTCATCCAGGTCATTGATGAATAAGTTGAACAAGACTGGCCCCAGTACCAACCCCTGGGGAACACCACTAGCCACAGGCCTCCAACTAGACTCTGCACTGTTGATCACAACCCTCTGAGCTCTGCCATTCTGGAAGTCTCTTAAAAATGTTTAAAATGTGTTAAACAGTTCATAATTTAACCCCACTTTGTTTATCCTAACAAAAGGAAAATTCCTTTCTTCTAAAAGCTAGCAGTCTGACTGTTTCCAACCCCCACTTCTGAGCTAAAAGAATACTGGATGTGCCGCTCCTACAGGCTCCATCAAGAGCCGCCTCTCCATAGTGTCAACTGTGGCAGTTAACAAGCTACTCAAAGAGTCTATCCCTCCCAGGAATGGGTACTTGGCCTTATTAATATATAAACGATTATGTAAAGTCCATTCTTCACAAGAATGCACACCTGGCTTTGTTAACATTACAATGTTTTTCCTCACCTCTTTCCTTTCTTTGAAACTGTATATAAATGGGGTCTCTGCAACCATTTGAGAGAAAAGAGAGGAGCAGAGGGGGAAATGCTGCCCAAATGTTTGCTCACTATGATCATAGTTAATAAAGCTTCTTGTCTGATCTGTCTTAAATTGTACTTGGAGGTCCAATATTCTCTGACAACTTGAAATAGTACCATCTCTCCTCCCCCAAAGAAACAAAACCTAAAAATTCACAATTTAAAGAAAATGTACATATATATATATAGATAGATACATAGTAATACAGTAGGCTTATCTAAGATCTTAACATTTGTAGAAAATAAGGAAAGTTAAGTCCTTCTACTTATAAAAATTATTATTTATTTCATCTTACCTCTCTGACCTTCTTGATATGAATACAATTTGAGCGACCCCACTCAAGCTCTTCCTGGGAAAGAAAGTGAAAAATGCAAACGCAAAAATTGTTAGAAACTTGTTTCTCCTACTGCTAGTAAGCTTTCTCTCATATTCTTCTGTGTAGACACAAATAAGAGTTATATATAGCGATGGAAGAATTTGATCTCATTTCACAGCTCTCTTTGCATCTATATCAATCGAGTATTATGACATGTATGAAAATATAAGACAATTTATACATTTGACTAATAAACTACACTTTGGTTACCACCAGTGCAGCTGTGGGTCATCTAAATTTTTCATATAAAGCCACAAGTCCAACTCCTCTGTGTTGCTACTACAGAACCTACTTTAAGATGGACACTTCCCCCCAAAACACAGAACTTTATCTGGATGCTTAACTGTATCAGACAGATTCTGGCCATCTTGGCTACTCATTATAACTCAGTGTACGTTACGCACTGGTGTTCATAAAGCATATTATGCTCTGAAAGAAGCAGAGAAATAAAAAAGGTTTTCTCTTATACACATAAAGAAAGACTGGAGGCAGCTATTGTGTGCATACTACTGTTTTTTGTGACTGATGCACATAAAGATATTCCATCTTTCAGGGTTTTTTTGGGGAGGGGGTGGGGAGGGAGATTTGTGTGTTTCTTTAAGAGACACTTATGTGTATTAAAAATATTTCTTTCAACTACAGCTCTGGCCACTGTTGATCCATCTGTGAAAGGGACTATATAAGGGATTGCCTTCAAATACTCAACACTGGATTCAACGACTCGCGTTCTCTCAAAGCCTGTGCTCATATTTACTTACAAAAAATCGTAACTATCATAAAAGAGGATTGCTAGCAAAAATTCCTTACTAAGAATATAAAATACTCCAGCACTGAAGTCACCAACCTTGAATAGAAAAGAACAAATAAAGTTTAACTAACCTTGGGATGTCTCAGCTCCCCTTTTTGTCTGCAAGCCTGCCATGCCTAAGAAAGAAGTGGTGTAGTATTCAGGCACAAACTGTACTGCTTTAGTAATAATTATTAGAAATATTAACATGACATTTGAAACTATGAAGTTTTTTCCATACCTATACTGAAGACAATTTTTTAACACCAATTTAAAAACCAGAGATGCCTTTGGGCTAACACAAACTCCAAATATTTAAGCACAAAAAAGTATAAGGAAATCTGAATCACAGTAATTTAGGTTGCAGGAGTCTTCTTCAGATCAATTGTTCCAACAACCCACACAGCAGGGCCAACTTAGATCAGGTTTTTGAGGATCTGGTCTATAAAACCCTGAGTAACCTTGATTGACCTCATGGCTGAACCTGCTCTGAGCAGGAGACTGGACTACAGACCTCCTGAGGTCCTTTCCAGCCTTAATTTTTTAATGATTCTAGTCTAATATGCATGCCTGGTTGGTTCCTAAGCAGATATAAATACTTCTCACTCTTATGAATAGTCTTATGCCATTTTGTTGAGGGTGAGCAAGAACTCTGGGTCTTCCTTTACTCATATGTGAGCACACAAAGTGGTGTGGCTGCAAAATGTAATTCTAAGGCGGCATTACTGGAGGGCTGAAAGTGTGGCAGGGTTATAAATGTTGTACCACGACATGCTAAAGAACAAGAATTACTGTAGGAAGATAATCTCTAAGCTGACTTGAAGGCAGAATAGTTATGGCATGCAATGCCGCATCTACAGACTGAAAAGGAGTTTAAGTGCTATTGGATAAACTGTAACTGCATATACTGCCTCAAACTTGCCATCAACTCCTGCAACTAAATTGGAAACACAGCACTTAGGTCACTGAATTTCTGGACATAGCTTAGAGGTTCTGGATCTTGGTGCACTCCAAAAGCGGACAGAGCATGTTATTTTCCAAGGCTTTAAAGGAGTAAGTCCTGATTTGTGTTGGGAGAGGTAGAATAACCACCTGTAACACAGCAACATACAACAGGATATCCGCCTAGTTTTCTGAGAGGAGATGGACTGAGTGTTAAAGCACATGCAAACATTTATAAATAAATAGAACAACTTGGATGCTTTGATTTGATGCTGTAATAAAGCAGGCTACTTTCAGAACCTTTTTTTCCTCCTGGCTTTGGGACAAAAGTGAACTGACTGATTCAGATACAGTTATGTGGATGTCTCCCAGAAAACAAGGCTGGAAGAGAAATTAACATACCCAGAATATTAATGAAAATAATTTCATTATTAGGCAGCAAATCTATGACAGATGCTGGCAGAATCCATTTCTTCTAGCTTGACAGCAAGCCATCTCATAATACAATTTTCCAGCTTGCTGTGGACACCAACTGTTAGCATAGTTGAATAACCAGACTGCATTTCCCTACCTCGATTGAGGCTATCTGATGTACTGATTTTAAATAATGCTTTTGACATCCACCACTTCCATACCTAAGCCTTATAATACATCAGAAAAATAAACTCCACTTATTTGACATTATTTTTTCTTTTTAAAACTCTCTTTTTAAAATCATACCACTTAAACCAGGTTGATTAGCCTTTACTTCCCTGGATTCTCCTCCTTCTACTACCAAAGCTTCTGACCCTTTCTAATTTACTGAAACCTCTTCATCAGCAAGGGCTTAAAAAAGATGTGCTAATGATTCACAGAACTCCAGCCTACCCTAGGAAAAAATCTAATCCGAAACAGGGAGTTTGAAAACAAGTTCTTTCCCTGTTCTTTTCTGATACTCGGCCATTCAAAACATAAAGCTTTCACTTCACTCACACAGAGATACTGCACAGGAAGCTCTGTTTGAATGTTTGTGTTTCTTCTCGAGGACAACATACTGGCTTATAGAAATACCACCTTCAGGTCAACAGGACACAAGGGAAATATAGTATACAACAGGATAAGGGGAATTCTGAAAAGATGATGCTTGAGCCTCAGGATCAGTGGGTACCTGTGGCATATGTGCCCATGTGTGCTTCAAAAAATTCTGACACCAGAGTACAGAAAAACAAGTCAGCTTTCACCAAAGTGAAAAAAGGCCAACATATACAAAATGGAATAAATTAAATCTGCAGCTGAAGATTTTGGAGTTTCCATAAGATTACAGAACATGTCTGACCATCCATAATGTAAAATGTTGGATTGTGACTAGTAAATTCCTCTAGCAGAAGCCCTTCCTATGCTGTACCAGCACCACTCGTAACTGCAGGGAACGACCTCTGTCCGTGGTACTGCGCTACCGAACGGCCAAGCGTACCGAAAAATCACCTTTGCATTTATATTACAAATACTACAAAGTCAAAGCTATGAAGTCTGGAGAAAGGACACCAAACTCATTCCGTACTAGAATTTACCAATCCAAACTGCCTTTGGTTAAAAGGGAGCTACCAATATCACCGCGTCTCTGGCATTTTATTTTTGGTTATTACAAAAGAGACAATTGGAACTAGGAGCGTTATACAGTAGACCACAGCCTTCAAAAAGTATCACTAAGTAGGGCTAGGAGTAATGCAAAGTTTTTAACAACTTCAAAGCACAAATGCTGCACCGATCCTACAAAGGTAAGAAGCTCCATCTTGGTCTATCAGATTTCACTGGAAGGTAAGCTGGAAAAAAGACTTACCTTAAATGCATTCACAATTGCAATACAGTCACTCTTACTATTCCCAGCAAAAAACAGTTTGTTCCTGGCAATACAAACAAAAAGAACTATTAACAATATTTTTTTCAAATATTGAATGTACTATACAGCTCTGAATGCTATACTACTAACACCTCCCAGGACTTTAATAAACAAGGTCAATATATTTATTGTAATTATTTGTTTTTATTCACTTCTCCTTGCTGAAGGTAAACTGTATGGGCAGAATACTAAAAAAAATAATCCTTGCTATTTTAAAAAAGCATTTTAATAGACACTGCCACATGTTCACATCTGAAAGGCAGAGCTGAAGAATCAGGTCTTGTACTCAGAAAAGGATGAATTAGCTCTGCGATACTAATTAGTTCACGTAGAAATAGATTTCAGTATCTCAGCTGCCCTGGAAAAGCGTCTTTCTGCACTGCTTGGCACTCTGACAGAAAGCTTGACTCATGACATGGAAAATTATATTTAGTGGCCAACTTAGCCCTCTGCCCCCAAACGTAGTCAGGAAGTTGTAAAACATGTAGGGTACTACCTGTATCCATCGATTTGCTGTTTGAAAGGTACTGCAAAAAAATTCCGCAAAGAGAGTGCTGCAGCTACAACATAAACAAATCAAAATGAAAATCTGCAAATCACTTGTTTTTAGAGAAATGTTCTCTCATGTTCTTCTTTCAGTTACCTATAATAAGGCATTCTTCTAAGCATCCGAAGACATGCCCAAGGACTATCAATTTTCCAAGATGCAGATCCACTGGCAACTGTGCCAATACCCTTCCTAAGAAAGTCAGCTCTCCATCATGTGGATTTTCTTCTGTTTGCACACACGTTGTAAGTGCTCCCAGCTAGAGAAATTAAAATGTATTCACTTGTAAAAGCTGATGAAGTAAATAAGACCAGTTTGTAAGAAAACAAGACAAGAAGTAAGCAATTATCCCAAAGCAACATCAATTAGTATCAAAATTGTAATTAAGTTGAAGTTCTTAAATCAATTTTAAAAGCCTATATTTTGAAATCAAAGCTTCTACTACATATACTGGATATAAAAGCAAGCTACAAATGACAAATATAATTTCTTATGCACTTTGGAAAAGAAAAAGTTTAATGCAATGAATGTTCTTATCAACTTTGTAACTGAAAGGCAAAATCACCAACTTCCTTGTACAGGTCAGAAGGGGATCTTCAGGCTGACCCCTACACATTATAAGGTGTAAGAGTGTGATTTTTCTACTTATTAATAAATAATTTCACTTACAGAGTTCAAGTTATCTTACTTTTTTCCTATTCTTTCTCACCACAGATCCTAGTTCACAAACAGTATCATTACTCCCTGACGAAATTATAATCCTGTTTTAATGAAGTAACTGCAGAAATTATGCTGAAGAGGATGGTAACCAAACAACAGTCAAATGTGAGAAAAGATTCTCTAGACACAGTTCCTATTTCAGGTTCCAATTAAGGCTATTACTACCTTAAATACCAAGAAAAACACTTCTACAGTAGATTTTTATTACCTTGATTTTAACAACATTAAAAGAATGCCTACCTCTTTCAGGTGAAGTATGGTACGTTCAATGTCACCTACACTGGGTGGAGAAAGAGCTGTTGCCAGCAAGGCTTTTGGTCCCCCCATATCAAGCTTCTTTATTTTTAAGATTGTAGTTCCCAACGGACAACGCTGAAGGGAAGACAATGTTATTATTACTTCCCCCGCCTTGGGAAGTGTGACAAAGTGTTTTATATGAAAAATAAGTTAAAGTTTACAATTTAGTAAAACCTGAAATTAATTTTGTGTAACTAAGGATATTTTTCTTTTGAGCAAATCGTTTATTTCTAATCCATATGTATTTTACTGCTATAATACATCTCCTTTTATGAAGAAAACTATGTGGAATCTCTTTGTCAATTATTTACCAACTTGAATTCTATTCAGTATTACAGTTGTTAGTAACTATTCAAATCGTACACTCTCTTCAGGAAAAGTAAAGCAAAACAACTTTTTATTGTCTCTGCTATGACCATATGCATTAAAAAACCCTCTTAATGTTCCCCAAAAGTCTTACCAGTATCTCAGGTACTGACTTCTCTGGAATAAAGTCTGTCCAGAAGTCCTTGTATACAAGCCTATAACAATACCCTTTGGAAACACGTCCAGCACGACCTTCACATAAAAGAACAAATCACCAATTTGTAAACTGCCCAAGTTTCAGGCTGTTCAAGACCCCATCCATCTACAAGCCTTCTGGGCAGCTGAGCTGCACATGACAGCTGATGCTGCAGGCTGACCAGTATTTCGCTCTCTTGCAGCAGACAGGCCCAGTGGAGACGTTCTCTCTACCCTTTCCTACATAAGGATCAGATGAAATAATCTTGCTTTCATAGCAGCAGTAACTAACAAGAGTTACCAAAGTATTTCACTCAAATACCTCTTTCACATAACTGCCCTCAAATCAGCATACATCTTTCTCAGTTGAAAAGACATGACAAATCCTGCTAAAATACACTTCCTCAAAACCAGGAAAAGGCAAGTCCTACCAAATCTAAATTTAACATAGATAAATACATCAATGCAAGTTTTAGCATACTCCCAAACTGAAGATTCTACATGCAGAGTCAATATGCTTTGCGTTCCTATTTCTTTACACAATGAGTATACTTGGATTCCCTATTTGACTATAGTTAGCAAAAATATTCTATATAAACAACTTTTAAGATACCACGATGAATGGCAAAACGTCTTTATAATGTACTATTTATAGAAAACAAACTGATTCAGAAAGTCTTATCTTCACAAATTCAAACACCATTCACTTCAATAAACTAAAGGGTACTCCACTCAGTGGAATTTTCCCCTGGAGAATTAGGCCATATTTTTAAGTCGTATGCATAACAACTCTAAGTCTGCTATACAAAATGTTGCTTCTGCTGGCTGTATACTGCCTGGTTGTTATAACCTACACTGACCCAGAAACAAATGGAAATAAAGCTGTGTACTGGGTTTGCATGGGCAGGTTTTGGTAGCAGGTGGGCTACAGGGGTGGCTTCTGGGAGGAGCTGCTAGAAGCTTCCCCCATGTCCAACAGAGCCAATGCAGCTGGCTCCGAGAGGGACCCGCAGCTGGCCAAAGCCGAGCCCATCAGCAATGGTGGTAGCGCCTCTGGGATAACAGAGTTAAGAAGGGGGGGAAAAACTGCTGCACAACAGAGAGCCAGAAGAGAGAGTGAGAATATGCGAGAGCAACAACTCTGCAGACACCAAGGTCAGTGGAGAAAGCGGACGAGGTGCTGCAGGCACCGGAGCAGAGATTCCCCTGCAGCCTGTGGTAAAGACCATGGTGAGGCAGGCTGTGCCCCTGCAGCCCATGGAGGTCCACAGTGGAGCAGATATCCACCTGCAGCCCGTGGAGGACCCTGGAGCAGGTGGATGCACCTGAAGGAGGCTGTCACCCCGTGGGAAGCCCGCGCTGGAGCAGGCTCCTGGCAGGACCTGTGGCCCCATAGAGAGAGGAGCCCAGGCTGGAGCAGGTTTGCTGGCAGGACTTGTGACCCTGCAGAGGACCCACGCTGGAGCAGTTCCTGAGGGACTGCACCCCGTGGAAGGGACCCACGCTGGAGCAGTTCATGAAGAACGGCACCCATGCGAAGACTCACGTTGGAGAAGCTCCCATACGAGAGATCCCACACTGGAGCATGGGAAGAGTGTGAGGAAGAAGGAGCAGCAGAGACACTGTGTGATGAACTGACCACAGCCCCCATTCCCCATCCCCCTGCGCCGCTCGGGGGGGGAGGAGGTAGAGAAGTTGTGAGTGAAGTTGAGCCCACAAAGAAGGGAAGGGTAGGGGAAGGTGATTTAAGATTTGGTTTTATTTCTCATTACCCTACTCTGATTTGATTGGTAATAAATTAAATTATTTCCCCAAGTCAAGTCTATTTTGCCTGTGATGTAATTCCTGAGTGATCTCTCTGTCCTTACCTCAACCCACAAGCCTTTTGTCATAATTTTTCTCGCCTTGTCTGGTTGAGAAGGGGTAAGTGACAGAGCAGCTTGGTGGACACCTGACATCCAGCTAAGGTCAACCCACCACAAGCTGTAATTGTGAAGTCCTCATAATGTTTAAAAATGAGGATATTTTTATATCGAAAGATGTCACTTATTAATTTATTTAGTACTCTCCTTGACTGAAACAAAAAGATTGTGATATTTAAGAGTACTGTCTTACTAGAAGAGCCGATATTAAATCTTTTTTAACTTTGTGCTACAAACACTGGTCTACACTAGAGACACTGCTGTGGATATTTCAACTGATTTAAGATTGACAAATAGAGATGAAAGTTTCTTTTACTGCTGAAACTCACAAGTAGTTAATAAATGCCTAGCAGTACCTGTCTCCCCTTTTAAAAAATGGCCCATGATAAAAAAATGACTATTAAATAACAAAGAATGTTCCTAAGTTTTATGGTCCACAAATTTTAATATTTGTCAGTAAAATACAAAACATTCCTCTGGAAAAATACTTAAAAAAACCCCAAACATTCAGACATAGTTGTTTAATCACATTTTAATATCCTGACATGGTAAGGAATTACGTTTTTGTATAAACTATTCATGGAAAAAATAATCTGTGCTTTTTACTGTTCATGAAATGAAAAGCAATGTAGAATTCTCCATGAAGGTTAGCTTCTAAAATTCCTTTCCATTACCTATGGTCATCTTACCTTTTCTCTGATTACAGTTTGTTTTAGATGCCCAGCAAAGTCTCAAACTTTGGTAATTAGTTTCCTCATCACAAACCAAAGTTCTGGTCAAGCAGAAATCTATCACTGCAATTAAGAAAAAACATCTGGTATTATTATGAAACAATTTATCCTCATGGCCATGGAAAAAATATTGGTTGATTTCATGTTATCAGAAAAGGAAAGTTTCAATTATTTGAAAACCAATAAAGAGAACACTAGATTTATAAACACCCAGACCCAGGATACTCTGAATACTAACAAAACTGCAAATAGATTTTAACATAATCAACAGTTAGTGCAGATGACAAGCACTAAAAGGCAATCATTTCTGCATTTAGATATTCTATTTCAGAATTTGCTTAATCTGATGCAATTATTTCAAAATATAGTCAGAATGTGAATAAAAAGCTTAAGGTACTTGTGATATGAGATCTGATTCTGCTTGTTACTGCATTTAAAATTATGCCCCCCCCGCCCCCCCCGGTAAAGATTAAAACCAACACCCTGCTCAGTAGCTCTACTATTTGTTCATATACTCAGATTTAAAACTGTTCTCTGTTGTGAAAGAATTCAACAACTGTCAAAATTAAACTCCAACAGCAGTGTTTTGTAAAATGGTGACATGTTGTGGAGATTTAAGCTAGCACAAGTAAGGAAAATATTACAAATACAGTGTATACACAATTACAAGATTTAGATGACTTACCATACTTAACATCAGGAACTGTTACAGAGCTCTCAGCTATGTTTGTAGATAGAATAACCTGAGTTTTGAAGGAAAAAATGAGCAACAAATGCATAAAGAAAAAAATTACTCACTTTAATGTTTCTACATGAAAAATCCAACTTGCTATGAAGAAATATAAATGTAATGGCAACATAGTACTTCTGCTCTGCATATTAAAAAAAAGTAATACAACACAAGAAAACTTGTATTTTCTTGTCCGAAGATCAGGAAAGTATAATAAAGTAGCACAGCACATGAAAATATAAAGGAAGAACGGAAATATTTCCTTATGCCTTTGTCGTAACAGAACATCACACTTACCAGTGACAAAGAAAACCAAGACACTAGCCAAAATGTGGGGTACAAAGTAGGTGAGAGACCCCCATACTGAGGGACTACTTTGCTATGCAGTGCCACCAGCAGCATACTACTGTCATGCAGGTGCAAGAATCAACATGCACAAACTGTTCTGCAGGATAAAAATAGTGTCACACAATAATTTAAGGATAACTTCCTGTTATTGCACTTCTCTTGAGGTCTGAACACCAGTTAAAGCAACAGCTTGGTAAAAAAGGCAATCCATTTACATCTTGAAAAAACAAAACTGCTTTGCCCTCACATGATGGTTTGAGTTGGTATAGCTAATATTAATCTATATACATTATTATTTGCTATTATTACTCTAGCAAAAGGTTTCACACACTTAAAGTAATGATTCAACAATATTTACTTTTCTGTAGCCAGGAACTGTAGTCAAAAATACATTACTTTGTTCCTCCAATGTCACACGTGAGTGAAGTGGGTACACTTGCCACCTAAAGAAAATATATTAGTGAAATATTTACTGATGAAAGAATATAAAAATTAATTTACACCTCTGTGCTAAATCATATTATGTACTTAGAACTCATACAGCTAAAAGATTCATGTTCAAGTTTAATTGAACGGAAACAAATGTGGTTTAACTTACCTTTTGTTAAACATATTTGAGAGACATGAGTGCATGTAGCTTATTTCTCTCAAACCTAGGGAAAAAGTAATCAAGAGTTTGTTTTCTTATTAGTGATCACTAACAATTCTAAAACCAACTCTCACGTGTACTTAAATTCTTAACTTTCATTATTACCTCCTTTTCACCATATAATAAAACAGCAGAAGAGTTAAACAGTAAATGTAATAATGAGTCATTGAAACACTGAGTCAATTTTTCAAGAGTCATTTTGCATAATTTTACACTTAAAGTGGCAATATCAGATATAAAGGCCATCTACCAGTGTCCCATTATTAACCCTCGTTTCAGTTCCTTACAACTAACAATGCTTACCACATGCTGAATATCTGGTTTAGGATAAATTTGGGTGTTTCGGCCAAAGCAAGCTGCTTCCAACAGCAGGGCCAAAGGGGGGGGGGGGGAAACAAACCAAATAAAAAACCCCAACAAACCAAAACATTAGCTATTTCTGCCTTAGCCATCTTCCGGTGCCCATTCTCCGGGGCATGGATTTCACATCTGCCAGGGGAAATCTGACAACTAAGGGATTTTCATTGTCTTCCCGAATACCTCCACAGGCATAAACCTTTCCAAGAAGCCTAGTTTACTTTTTATTGAAATTTCAATTCCAAAAGCCCTGTTTTCAAAAATCTGTCCAACACTGGGCTTCCCCAGTTGGATATTAAAAATGAAATTATTCTGTAACTGCAGTACAGGATTGCTGCAATTTTCAGTGAGGCTAAATGCAGTTTGAGCACCTGGATGTGAAAGTTCTTACACTCTTTAAATGACTGCCACTTGACTTCAGAAGTGAGAAGGAAGACAGACAAATGCAAGTGGAGGAAGAGAGATTTTCAGGAAAGGTAAGAGAAAGAATAACTTAAATCAGAAACGAGAGGAAAGAAGGATATGTGATGAGCTGGAAACCGTGATTGAATTAAGGTAAGCAGGGAAAAGAGGCCAGAAGGGAAGAAACTGGGGCAAGAAAAGGAGAAACAGATTCAACAAGAAACCAACATGGTGATAATACAAGATTGGCTAGGAAAAGAAATTGCAGGAGAACATAGAGATTAGTCAACTACTGGAGTCAGAAAGACTGAAAATGGAAAATGAGGGGAAGTGACTACAGGTAAGGCAGATGAAAGAAGTCAGAGTTGGAGGGAGAAGGTGAGTTGGAGGAGAAAAAAAATGGTGGTGCAATCAGAGAGAAATTTAAAAGTTTCAGAGATGTCCTTTGTGTGAGGCTACTACAGGGAAAAGCAATGTCATTAGAACCTAAAAAAGAAAGCCAGGAAGCCTAATTTACATCACAGCTCAAATGAAGTAAGAGTACTTGAGAATGCAAATAACTGGCCAAATAACAAACTAATGACTAGCACAATAATGAAGCAATTAACAAAGCTCTAAGCAAAACACATTCAGCACTGTAAAGAAAAACATGCAGACTGGGAAATACAAAAACAGTACCACCTTTTAAGATTATTATAATATAGAAAAAAGTGTGTCTGTTCATGAACTAGAGCATGTAATTAAAGAAGCAGAGAAAAATACAAGAACACCATGATGTGGTCTGTTTGGACACAGCCTGCCAGACGTACTTGATCCCACTAGGTACTGCTCAACTATCTCACCATCTAATGCTTCCTACTTGTCATACTGCCTGGTTACGTATCTGAGTAAGACATCAAGGCTTGAATCCAATTTATGTTTAAAAACAATTAAAAGAAGCCTGATCCATGACTGGTAGAAGCAGACTCTGCATAACCAATATTAGTAGTAATTATTAATCAGTCTAGTAATTACCGACTAGACACAGCAGGCAGTATCTGCTGCCCAGTTCTGGAAGTGACAAGAGTTGATCATGACGCCTACAGAACAAAAGGCTGCCACCAGGAGAGACAGATCTTGGAATCAAACAGTATCTAGTAACAAAATCTGTTTGGCAAACATACCAGGACAATAAGGAGAGTGGGGCATGGAAAAATACAAAAGAAAATACAAAACAAAGAGGTTGACATGAGTAGAACAGATAAAAGCTTAGGACAGTAACAGCAGAATCCCTTTGAAAAGAAACCCTAAAGCTTTAAGCTATGCAATTCCTGCCGTCAGCAAGTGCACGTGAAGCACAGGGAAATCAGGCCATCCCCATCTTCTGCAAGCTCCTGAAGAGGATGACAACCTACTGTTGCTTTCATTTAGCCTGTCAGCTAGTCTGGCAGAAGCACATTATGTACTTGAAGGTGTAGCTCAGTGATGATTCAGTCAAGACAGTCTGACCTCTTTTTCCAATTTTTTCTTTAAAAAGTCTAAAGAAGCACTCAAACAAAAAAAATGCCAGAATTAAGATTGATTGTGCAAACTTAATGCAGCCCACTGGGAACATATTTATGCATATATGTTAAAAAAAAATCACTGCACATTAACTTTGTATCACCTAGTACCTAGGGACAGACTAGCTCTGGAATCAAAGGAGAGCTGAGTACTGAAGGATATTTATCTGTAAAGAATCAGACACAGTAACATTAAAAAAAAAATGAAGCACTGAACAAGACAGGCAATTACAACAGGAAGGGAAAACATGGCATCCTACTTGAGACAGCTGCAGCTGCTGCATGGAAGTGGATCCTGCCCCATCACCGAGTTCCACAAAGACAGTGGGCAAAAATTACTTAACAGCACTCCTCAGCACAGCACTACTCTTTCTGGCTGCTGATGCCTATTCAGCTTGAAATGTCAATGGGAGTGTTATTTTCAATGTACAAAATGCTATGTAATTGTAAGCACTCAAAAAATCTAGGCATCTCAAATCAGTGTCCTAAATGTGGAGATTATTTTTACCCAAATCTCTGTCTCAGCTGCCCTCTTGTAAACTGAGGGCTCTCCTCCCCTTTTCTCCAGTTCTGTATAAAGACTATTTGTGAAGAAAATTTCAAGAGGTATTTGATAATCCTGTGTTCAAGATCAGTCTCGAGTATCCAGTTATAAAACAGGCCAAGGTCAAACACTGAACAGCAACAATAAAACACAAACCCGAGTACCAGCTCATTGAGAAAGCTCTATCTACACAGGTTTTCATAAATTTACCAGGTGTATTTTAACAAAAAGTTTCATTTTATCAGTTATAAGCCATCAGGGATAGCAGCACAGTAAAAAACACCTCAAAGTGAAAGATAAAAAAGATTTGGGAATTGAAAGTGCTAAAGAGTAATGTCAGCCTGAAATGAAGAATCAGAGGGCCCGAGGAAGTCTGAAAGCACCCCAGACAAACACCAGTATGAGAGGCCAGAGGCAACAGAGATGGTCTCCCTACTTCAATAATGGCAAACTGGAATGGGTCCTACACTGACATGATGAAGTGATTCCTTCTACCCATTGATTTTATAGAGAGGGTAACTCCAAGAAAGGCAGCTCTAATACCTTTTAGCTGGCGGGGAGCACCCTCCACTGAAAGCTACTCTGCAAATGCAGTATATTTTTGTGCTGGTGTGCTGTTTCCCGTCCTAGTGCTAGCGTGTCTCCTGCTAAGCTCAACGCAGCAGGAAAATGACATTCATAAAGATTTTACAGAGAGTGAGAAAGTCCTGGTAGGGATAAACCTCACTGTGCCCAAGGAAACAGCTCCTCCAGACTCTGAGTTGACTCTCCACTAGAACATAACCAAGTCTTTCCGAAGTTTTCAACTTGCAAACTTTCACTTCCATGAAGTAAAAGAATACTTGAAAACACCAGGTAATAGGTTTGTGATGCTTGGGAAACCTAGTCTGAAGCCTAGTTACACAAAAAGTATTGTATGCTTTTGTTTTGGCTGTCATTCCTACTTAAACCTCTTAGCTAGATTTTAGAGGCAGTGTAAGATAACTTAGGTTTACTGTTTAAAGACAACTAAAACTATATATAACCAGTTCTCTGATCATTAATTGCTATGTCATTGTGTGTGCTTTTGAGCATTTCTGTTACACCAACTAATGTGCATGGAAAGAAAAAAGTGAATTTTAACTTTTGCAACAAGAATCTAAATAAAGATTACACTATATGCAGATAAGAAAATGTCTCTCAAAGAATCCTAGGAACTTCATACAATACTTAATAACTAGTCTAAAAAATTGAGCAACTGAATTTCTGTGGATTAACTGTAGAATTAATTTTATTACTGTAACTTCATTTTTAAAACATACAAAGTCTTAATTTTTGACTTATAGCTCTTCCAATTATTGCCATATTCAAATAAGTTTGCAACAAAAATACCCAAATAGACCAATCAACCCCAGTTAAATGTGCGTTTAATAAATACGTGGAAGAAGTGTCAGAAGAAAGCTCATTAGATGCTAACTTTCTTTTTCCTTATTTATCAAGACGTATACTCACCTGGTAAAAATACTAGCACACTTCCACGTTCTGATGTAACACTCAAGGTTTTTTTCTCCCTATCAAGAATATGCAGTTTCATTAGTTTTACAATCTCAGTCTACTTTATTACCCCAGGTTATTTTATCCTGAAAGAACAAGCAGAACTTCACACTTTTTGTAACATGTATTATTTAAAGCTCCTGAAGAAATGGAATTAAAAACACTATTCGCAACTATACTTTTTGAAAAACATGGTATATGAACATCAGAACTAGATCATTAGGTTTAGTTTTGTCTTCAAAATTATGTCAAAACAGAAACATTATTACTTAGCAATGTAATTAATCAAAATTAGGTTACCAAAGATCTTAAAATGAAAACGTAGTATACTACTGCAGAATTCTATGCAAACTTATTCAGTAATTTTTCAAGTATATGCAATACTCTTGTATTCTAAAAATATCACTAGACACCTTTAACAAAAGCCTAGCATGTAAAAAAGCTAACCATTATCAAGAACTACAGGTCTTGACAAGCTTAGAGGGGCACATCTTCAATTAATCTGTTACGAATCAAGAAGCTAAAATCACCTTAAAATAATACAGAACTCCTATCTTTCTTTGTAATCATTCCTGATGTAAAATTTTTTCAGGCATCTTGAAAGTCTCTACTCTTAAACTATGTAATGAACGGGAAGTATAGTTTTTAATGGAAGGTACATAACAATGGATGTTCGTAATAGCCCTTCTGGTATTTGAAAGCTGAAATGCTAATGCCTTCATGTTTGCTTATAAAAGGTACCTTAATAGTAAAAGATAGTTTAATTTGGCTATTCTAAACTAGAGTAAAACAGCTTAATTGGAAAGATCAAAAGATAACATGAAGAAAAAAGCTGTGAAGTCACTATATATTGTAAAGTAGTGCTAAATTTTTTTTATTTATGTACCTCCATCAACACTTGTACTTTAGTGGTTCACTCGATAACTGCTCAGGTGAGCTTAAGTAACGCTTTCTTAAAATTTCAAAGTTTATGTAATACTAAGTTTGAAAAAAAATTAAGCTTACAAAATAAAGTTATTTCTTCAGCATACCTGTATAAATGATTAGAATATATGGGAACAAGAACTATCCCTAAACTAAATACACACTTAGTGGTAGACCAAAGTTGTAGAAGCAACTTTACTGCATTTTCAGATACTAAACACGAATTTATAAAACACAGAGTAACACAAATTAGTATTTACTTATTTCAAAAGACAGTACAGCATTAGTTAAACAGTCAGTGAAAATGAATGCCTGGTTTGTATTCTTTCTTCATGGCTTAATGTATGTTTTAGTTCACAATACAAAATAGTAGTTCTGGTTTTATTCTTCATATAAATAATATTCAGCTCTGGTCTACAGCAAAGAGTCTAGTTTCCATATGACATGGCTGGCTTGAACGATCACTTACACTCCAGGGCATGAAGTGTATTTCAAGAACACAGGGCATTCAGTAAGACCTAGAAGCAGTCTTAGTATGAATACCCTGAGTAGAAATCACATGAATATTTAAAATAAAAGCAGAGATACACAGAAAATTAAGTTACCACTAATAACTATTATACATGGGCTGCTGCTGTTCCTTAATTAGTGTCTCGTTTCCCCAAAGAACCACTGATTCCAGATCTTGAACTGTATCTTACCTATTGCCCTTCACCTCCAACTCATCAAATGACTGAATTAAAGACACTGCTACTTCATACATTTCCCGTACTATCACTGGTTCCTCAATTCTTTGAGAAGGAGGCTGTGTGGAGAATGAAGTATTGACGTTAACACAGTATAACAGGCTAAAAGACTGTAGATCATGTACGTGTGTTGATTTGTCATGTGGTTTTTGATTAAAACTGATCCAGCACAGAAGCTGTACAAAGAAGTAACTTAATCTGGAGCGTTCATTACCTTCTACACATTTTCCTTCAAGCATCCTACCATTCTAATGCTAAAGAAACACTTCTGATATTTACCTACTTAAAATAAGCACTAGCCCACACTCCATTTCTTAACATTTGCAGGACATACCCCTTATCCAGAAGTGTTAAGCACATGAGACTAACCACAACCCATGGGCACAGGATGACAAGAAGCAGAGGAATTTGTATAAGGCAGGCACAATTCTCATAGGTGCTATAATGCAGGTCTCTACTTGATTCCCAAATAAATCATGTACCACTTTCTCATTTAAATTGTCTTTGCATTTAAGGGATCTTGTGTTTTAGGTCATACCCTGTCAAAGAACTGTGGTTCTGTTGTACACAATATAACCATAATGATTCTATCTACACTGTTTTCTAGCATTCTGTCACAAACTCAGGGCTTTAATATTTAAGAACAAAAACCATCAAGTCTTCAGAGCAAAGACAGTAACTTAATCACATTTCAGTTTTAAAAAGAAAATGCTTAATGAACTAGATGTGCTCTGGGTATAGTCTATAATATCACACATTTTTCCCTTGTAGGGAAAATGGCTTTTGATCATTGCTCACCTTTCATTCTCAGGGTTTCTCCTCATTCTGGTGGAAACTCCTTACTGGACTAACTGCTATCTCTAACTTTTCTAGATGAGTATTACAGTGTAATCTGCCCTCCAAATACTTCAAATGATTAGAAATCCTACAGTCAAAACTGCACTTCTCTCCTTCCTATTATGCCTCTGAAGTTCTTTCCTCTTCCCTCCCTCTACGCTCAAGTATTTTATTTACTTTTATGCTGAAATCCAACAGAGTTTAGAGTCATCCAAGATTTTCCCAAGAAAACCAATAGGTTCAAGTGATATTGTGTGTATGCTTTGAGAAATCATGTATTTTCTCACTAGCTAACAAACCTCCATTTTAACGTTTATGCTCAACCAAGTATTTCTCCTAGCCTATCAGTTGCCTTCACCTGCTGCTTGATACACCACAATAGTATTTTATTATTCAAATGCAGTTAGGCTTGGACTTCTTATTTTTACTTTTAAGGAATGGTACTGTAATTGAAGTGACAGTGAAAACCGAGCATTTGTGCTTTAAGCATAACGCTCTAAGAACTGGACCGCACGGTAACAATAAAAATGCAATAGTTAGTAGTAATTGGTAAATATGTGCAGATAAATACCAACATAAGGTAAGATGCAGCTGTAGCCAGGGACTTTTAACAAGGATATAAAGTGTACGGAAAAAGCCAGTCCTGGAAAGAAATTCAAAATGCAAGCTGAACTGCCAAGAGTAATATGTAAGGTTTCTACACACAAAACTAAGATATTCCAGGTTTCCCTGTAAAAGAAGCAGAAGGTATTTACCAACTGTCCACATTTCAGAGATTTGCTTTTATTTTAATCAAGAACAAAATTAGGATTATACACTTACTCCAATTCAGTTATAAGCAAAAGAGGATTCTACATAAGTTTTCAATGAGCAAAAAAGCAACTGAAAAAGATATACCAATAAAGCTGGAATGCATCATATGCGTACTGATAAGAGTATCATTCATATAATGTGTCCTTCAATTGCCTGAAGTAAGATGAAATCCAGTAAGACAACGTGTAAACCTGTGCATCTGAGGATTACAAAACTTTGGATATAAGCAGATGGTGTATTGATTGAAAATAAAGAACCACCTGGACCAGCTACTTTGATCGTAAGGAAATAGCTATCTTCCAATGTAATGCTGCTGAAAGGCAAACACGACCCTAGGATGAATCAGGAAAGGTCATTCTAAGAGTGCGATGTGTTAGTGACACTATACAAACTGCCCCTCACTCTTTAGTGACTCAGATCTTGTCCAAGTTTTCAGCCAGCATACTTGCTAGCCTTTGAAGTAAAAGAACTCTTGAAGCGAACAGGTACTCAGGTTGTGATGCTGGGGAAACTGATAAGGATTGACAATACAGCTGCAATTCTTACCTAGTTTTAAGGGGATCAGCCAAAACTTGAACAGAAGCAAATTATGACTACTGCAATGACCAGAAGAATGAAGAGACTTTCTTGTAAAAGCAGAATAGCTAAGACTTATCTTATTTAACAAAGCAAAATGAAAGCCAGAAGGAGGTATTACTGCTACCTATAAACCTATCCAAGAGTAAATAAGAATGTGGGAAGGAGAAGAGTTGTTTCAATCTAAAACAAACCAAACCAAACAAACCAAACAAAAAACCCAACAGTTTTGGCTCTAATCTGTAACAGTCTCCCAAGCTGTTCTTGGGAGAAAAGGCAGAGGAAGCAGAAGTGTCCTTTCATTTGCTTCTTTCCCAGCTCCAGCACTGGGACTGCATATCCAAGTTCAAGGTTCAGTGCCAAGAGAGTTTTAACCTGATCCAAAGTCTTGCCTGCAACTGTACACATTTGACCTAGTAGAGATGTTTCAGAGAGCTAAAACCACAGAAAACTGAACTAAACTAACTATTAAAATGAAGTTAGCAGCTTTTCTACCAGTTTCCCTTTCTGAAGGAGCTCATGACAGAATCAACAAAAGCACTACTGCTAGCACCAATTTGGCAATACTGATTTAGATCAGCTTTTGCTACTGCAACCTCAGTCCCTGGCTTTCCAGCCCTTACCAGAACAGCCAACCTCTAACGCTACATCATGTCAACCCTCGGTCGCCTTGGTGTCTGCAGAAAGACTCCTTTCTGAAAACCCGGAGAAAATTATCCTACTTTCTTCTGGTAGAGGATGGATTGGAGGATCAAAAAAAGCCATCTGTAAGAATTTGGCAATATTCTTTCCACCTCTCTGACCCCCTTGAATCAACTAGCCAGGTAGACTCTTCAGGTGTATAACTTTATCAGTCCCAGAACTTCTTAACTGTATTTTACACCCACCATAGTAACGCTTTCTCAATGAAGCTTGATTAGTCCATGAGAAGCCACAGACAACATTCTAGTAGTTTTGAGAAGCAGTACTTTTTCTTCCCTCAATATATGTGATAATCTAAGGAATTTATCTTTTCTCAGCTGCTCGAACATAAGATTTTTGGGTTTAGATTATCCCTACTTAAATAATTGTCAAATTCATCTTTTCAATTTTGTTACCTATTGTACCTTTAGTATTCTCTAACATGACAAGGCTGCCACATCATTCCTAATAAAAGGTAATGATGCGACAAACAGCAAATCCAGAAGCCCAGTCAGAGCTGACTGAAATAATACAACATAATCGGAATAGCTTTTGACAGCAGTTCACTACCTTTCGTCTAGACTCTGACTTCAGTTCCAGGGACACGAAGGAGTTTTTACATTTGCAAGCCAAAAATGGGACTCTGTTTTTTGCCTTAGGTAAGAAGCAGAGACATGGGATTTCACAGATTTACTGCCAAAGACTATCATCTAGACCCCCTAGTTGCTTACATTTTTTAAACCTTCTCGCAGAGTTAACTATATAATTCATTTGCATTTGGTATCTCCAATACTATACTACAGCAATAGGTAAGCATTTACATAACTAGCTTTAAATTGGCCTATAAATACAGCCTTTATGCATTTTTCATCAAAACCTGTGTTTCACTGATTCTTTGGGGCTAAGAGGGTGCTGATATGACAAAATAATGGTCCAGTTAAATATCTAGAACAACATGCTTACAAAGGTCATTATGCCAAAAGAAAAATAAACTACTTTTTATAAAACTATGCTCAAAAATTAAACAGTAGCACCTATAAGTGACCCAATATCTGGGCAAGGGTAAGCCAGTGCTACATTGAAGAGTGTTTCTCCCTTCCTTCCCTCTTATCTTTATTCTTTCCTCCAAATGAAGCAATTCAAGTGGAAAGCTTTATCTTTGATTCAGCTAGATGTCTATCTAGCCATAGCAAAGGGTTTACTGCAAATAGGCTTACAGAAGAAAAAAATAATAACTGGTATTCCTATTTATCTTCCAAATCACAACTGATACCAGTGAATTCCCAAATTATCCAAGTCAGAACTGCTCAAAGAAAATTTTTACTTTCGAGCATAGTTTTAAAACATTATCACCTACAGAAATGAGTGACATATTAAAGCCAAGAGCTCTGCAGGATTCATAGAATTATTCTACACTTATACAGTAACATCCAATTAATTGAAGATTTTTTTGAGAAGGGACAAAGGTTCATACCTCACAACAAACAAGACAGTTAAAGGACTAAACTGCTTTCAATCAACATGCTAAGGAATGAGTTATGATTTATGTAATCTGATTTTATAGTTATTAATTTTAAAATCAGAAAGAAACTTGGAAAAACTCTTTATCTAAAAAGCAAAGACTTTTTTCTTTTAACTTCTGTATCCTTTTATGTGAATTTTACAGGCTTTTATAGGCAAAAATAAAATATTAAGAACTAACGCCTGAAGCCTGTACCTCAGGCAGTTATCTAACTGATTTTGATTTTAGCATGATGAAAGATGTGCCCCTGCTTCCATATGGCAGTGTTAACTCATTAACTGCCTTAACACTTGGGCTCTGCTTTCATTTTTATTAGGGTGTTATATAAATCACCTTAGACCTTCCACGTTTTTAAGTATTTTTTAAATAAAACTACTATTCAAAGAAAATCTCCACACACAGCACCATAAGAAACAAGATGCAAGACCAAACATCAGTGCTTTCTAATTCAATTTCATACATATTAAAAAAAAAAAAAAGAAAAAAAAAATCAAGAGCACTTATGTGCTTCTACTGTTGCCCTAAGGTACAAATAACTTCTTGGACAATCATACTCTTCTCCTCCTACTGAAAAACAGAATTGCTACTGCTAGGACAACACAAAGAAATAGATGAAAACTTAAAAAAAAATCAAAGCTAAATGCTCATATGCACAGCAAAAATAAAAAAAATATAAAAAGGCATGAGCACTGAAAGCAGTTCCTTTTGTTCACAATCTTTGAGGTGTAAGGTGTGGCAGCTGACATTCAGCTCAAAGCACAGCTATGACAAATGCAACTTGACTGAAGTAGACCTCTTACTGAATTTCTTGGTTATCTTTTTGTTGTCATCTATCATCAAAAATCTTTTACAAAAATCGTATGTTACATAATCTCCTCCATAGTATCTACCTGAGCTGTCATACTAATGTATAAAAACTGACGGGCCAACTGCTATATGCATTTATTTTTTTTTTGGCTGCATTAAACTTCAACAGTTGACAGCCTTTTATTTTAGCTTGCCTGTGTTGATGCATAACCAATGCCTCTGCTGTGTACCGCATAAACAATTATTTTCTTCTGGGTTTCCCATAAACTATTTGTTTTGCTTCTCTAATTTAGTTTCTGCAGCATTGAGGGTTGAAAGAAGAAATAAAGTTGTATTTACAATACCTTGAAATGAACAATGTGCTTCAAATCATCAAGATAATATTCTTCGATTGCATAAGGTTTGCCTTCTACCTTAAATATATAGGCTGGATTCAGACCGTTATAAACTGGAAGTGCAAAGTAATCAGCAAATTCTTTACAGTTGATGGAAGCAGACATCAATATTACCTGTTAAAAAATTGCACAGCAAATGTAAAACATTAATTTTAACACAAAATGCCATGCTACGCTGGAATCTTCACTTCATCTTTATGCTGAAGTGGTCCAATTTTGGTTACTACAGGTATGTATCCTAGGCATGTTTAAGACAATCAAAGCTAAATGCCTAAGATTCCCTAGGTAGCACATGGAGAAAGGTAAGCACCTGTAAGAGAACCGCTCAGGCTAGATGCCTAGGGCAGACAACATGAAAAACTTTTTCCTGTGGTAAGTTCAACCTGAAAACATATAGTACTCTTCCTTAAGCTTATGATCTCTACATGGTCCTCAAAAGAAAAAAGCATACAATAAGTATTTTCAACTCCTGTTTTACTAAACCGTTAGATTAGATATCAGTGCCTTTAACTCCACCAAAAGGTGGGCTTACTCCTATAAGAGAAGTAACTGTAATTATAACCTAGCCTTAAAAATGTTACTATAATGATTTTGAAATGTGTCAAATAAGTTTTTCTCTCAGTTTCAATTAATTTATGCAACTTAAAACTCTCAAGGATCACACGAAGCTCCTCACTCTGTTTGCTGACTCTGCCAAGATCCTTAACCTGTATTCACCTAAACAGAAGAACAGAAATCACATTTTCTACCTGGTGGCACCTTCTTTTTCAATTATTATGAAATTCAGAATTTAAAGCTTTGTTGTTTTCTCCCTGGTTAGACAGCATGATACAGGCAGAATGGGAGAAGGGAGAAGAATGAAGTAACTTAGTGGCTATGACTATTTACCCTCCAACCCCTCTATTTGGAATGTGCTCCCACTGCTCAGCACAGCCAGCTGGAATAAACTGTAGACAGCTTCAACTTGAAAAAGGACAAAGAGCCAAGGAGTTATAATGAACTGCGTAGTGTTCAGCTTCTTTGTCTTCAGGTCTCCTGAGCCACTCTAAGCAGTACTTGTGAACTGGGACATGGTCAGTCCTCTTTTCCTTTCCTGACATCTTGCATCAGAATGAAATAAAGACATCAAGACCCAAACCAAAAATGCAATGAAATACAAGAGCATTCCCCTTATCAAGTGACAGGCAGGCAAGCTAATGACGTGGGCATTGTACCACTGTGCTCAGCTCCAAAGCACATGTAAAGGCACAAGGAAGACATGGAGAAGGCAGACCAAATCATGAAGTCATTTAACACGATCCTGAAAGGAGGAGAAATCTGAAAGGACATAATTCTGCAAATATTATATGGAACCTGTCCCACTACAGCATGAACTGCCTCATGGCTCAATAGATAGTGGCTCACCTATGCTAGGAAAATAGGCTAAATGTAACCTTGCCTGAAGGCTATTGAAACAAAACCCAATCTAAATTATCCTAACTGCAGTTATAGGCAAGGAATCTCTTCTTCTAGACAATCTTTGTAATTTGCACTCTGTAATCCGCATGGAGTCCTTCCAAACTAGGAGGAAAACCACATGTTCCTAACAGAGTGCCTGAAGGACCACATTACTAAACCAAGAGTTTGATCTACTCCCAAAGCAGAAATTCAACAACCATGTATCACCAACATGGCAGAGGAACACACTGGAATAGAGGGTAATCGAAGTAGACAGTTATTGAAGATCAAGCACTCCAAAACCACTTGTGCAGCATGGATATGTCTAAAACCCCACCAGATGATACCAAAAATATGCACAGTAACAAGTTCTCACTTCAGATGTTCCTGAACAGCAATTTGCTAGAACCTGGAAATATGACTATCTTTATCTTGTTCTTACTTTCCTACCTAAGTAGCTGTTACTAGTCACTACTGGAAATCGCACTGTGTGGTCTGACCCAATAAAGCCATTCTTACAGTTACAGGTTTTCTTGCAACAACCCCATCCCAGCAAGATCAACCTTAGAACAGTCAATCAAATGTCCGCTCTGTGATCTAAAAGCAATAATCTGCACCAGCTATCTGCCAGAAAACTCAGCATAGTTGGTAGGTGAACCACAACAGGTAGATCTTGTCCTCCATACATCAGAATCACTCTTGCCATCCTGTTAGTTGATGCAGTATTGAATTACCTGCTACTTCCGAAGGTCTGCAATGTCCTGATTAGGAGACAAACACCTCATACGTATTTCATATTACCCTGAATTATAAATACCTTTTTTTCCCCTAAACAGCCTCCATGCACCCTTTTGTTTCATGAATCCAGGGAGGCTAGGAGGAGAATATACCATTTTCTAAATAAATTTGCCACATGATCAAAGCTCCCTTCCTTTACAGTTTTTCAAAAGGTGCTGAAAAGGATGAAGTAGGAGACACTGGGCTTAGCGTATAGATTCAAATTGAATTACCTGTTCCACTCTGCTGTAACCCAGCAATTGAGATCAAGAGTTCCTCCCTCCCCACTATAAAAAAAAAAAAAATTCAAAGGGATACACACACCCCCCACACAAATGCAAGACTGTCTCAGATTTACACAATATGAAACTCATCTGAAGAAACAACTGCAGAGAAGGATATAGAGGAGATACAGTTTTCCAGTGACAATTTTGAGAGATTTAATCAGAATTATAGAAAAAAAAAAAAATCTTTCAGGAACCCATAAAAGAAAAATGTTTTCTAACCGAAAAGATGATAGGACCTGTAGGGATTCCTGCCATTGACACCAAGCAGATAATCAGCATCAAGGGCAAACTTTTCACAAATTGAGTATGATCAAATAATTTGGTATTCTCGGTACGCAGAGCCAAACGCTAAGAAAGGCTGAACAGCTTCACACTACTGTGTCTGAATTTAAAGACAAATGAGTTTTCTTATTGGCCAGAAAAGGGATAAAAAGTACAAGATGTGAAGTGCAGAGACATGCCCTATGCCAAATGAAAGGGCACTTCCAGTGAAAGCATGCTTGGAAGATCTAAAGATCACGTTGTCTGAGTTTGAATGAATGTGGTGGATTGTACAGAGCGCCAGATATTCCCTTCCAATAGCAACAAAAGCAGCCAACATAGACTCAAGTTATGTCTGCTTTGAACAGAACAGTTCACATTAACTGAACAATTAACTGAAGCACTTAAGGGACAGAGTCTCACAAAATTTCTGCAGTCCCAAATAGCTACACAGAAATATACCAAGTTACCCTAACTCTATAACTTGTATTTAATTTCTTACAATTCAAGAGTTCATTATTTGAGACCACAAAGACTGAATACGTCATGCTAAATCTCTGCAAACTCTGCTTTAGTACAAAGCATAATTTCCTAACATGCAGAGAAAAATCTCAGCCACATTCTACTACCAGTTCTGCCTAGAAATTACAATACAGCGTTTCTGGTTTTTTGCTATTTTTCCAAATATGTTGTCCCATTTAAAAAAATGCTCAGTATTTCCAGAGTTAATGCTACCATATTTAACCAAGGATAAGCACTGCCCTCAATACCCAATATGTAATTCTAGGCAAATATCCATCTTGCATTTTTTAGCCTTAAGCAGACTTTAGAAACTAATGCATTTTAACATGAGGAAAAAAAAAGTCTCTCAGAACACATTATAGCAGCCAGGAAAAGAATGCCCTTTAGCTTCCTTGCTTATGAAGAGTGGCAAACTAAATAATATTTTAGTAAAAAATAATGACACATTAAGTTCTTTAAAACATGTCCTTTGTAGATCAAAAACATGTAAAAAATTTATTCTTGCAAGAAAAAGTAGCAGAATACACTTTGAACCTACCTTTACAGACTGTGAATTTGTACGCAACAGTTTACGAATCACCAAGAGCAAGAAATCCATTTCTTCTGTACGCTCATGCACCTACAAGACATTATTCACAATTTAATTTTCATTAATTCATGCTCTTCTTTTTGACAATCTCTTCCTTTGCTACTCAATTTCATGTTTTATTTTTGTAACTTGGAACAACAACACATTTTCATAGAAGAAAACACACCTTTTAAGACTATGCGTGTTAATCACATTTTAAAATCTCAACACAGCTGTTCAGATTACTACAGCACCCTTTGTGAAAATCATATGCCACTGTTAAGTCATGAAAATTGTAGAACAATGACTAGAAAACCAATCGTAAGCTCTAGCCACTAGTTCTACTAGAGTTAACAATAACAGCTGAAGTGATGCTGAAGTTGGGTAAGTCAATTGTACTGGTAAGATCACAAATGACCCAGGCAGGGACTATTGCTGGCTTGTCTAAAAGCGAAGCAAATTGAATAGATGCCCCTTATTCCCAATGGCTTCTAGATATGATCAAAATACACAACTGCTTTCTAAAACATTTTCCACCCAATTCTTTATATATACTAGCACCTGACTTTTCTGACTGCTCCTTGCAGTTCAGTAAATACTACTTCTCAACATTATCAATGATGATCATAATATATTTAAACTGTAATTCAAGAAAGGGTTAAGTGCAGCAGCGTCTTCCAGAGCTCAACCTTCAAAGGTCAACATTCATCCCCTGTAAGGTAATTAGCATATTGTAACATAATATAAAGATATACTTATGTTCAATACTGCCCCATTATGAAGATGATTTAGCTAAGGCAGGTTTTGGGCTGACAGCAAGGTCTTGCTGTGAGAAGTCATTATTTTCGGGCCTAGGTTTGTTTAGGTATGTTCCTAAATGCCTGCAGTACCCTAAGAGGGCTGTGATCTGCAATTAAGAATGCAGTGGAGAACATGTGGTTGTTAAAATGGTTACTATTGGGTCAAGATCACAATCTGTGAGGTAGATGTGGGGAAAGAAGTGGCATATGGGGAACAGGAGAGACTAGAATTTTGGCTGGGGAAGCAAAAAACACATATAGTCTTGAAAGCTAGGAGCTGCTCTAAGGAGTGGCACAAGCTGATATCATCAGTTCAAATTACAGCACTCAAGCAAACAAGGTTTAAAAAAAATCTCTGCATAAGTCTGTTCTCCTGCATAAGGGGCCAGAAAACTTCCCTCATTAATTTTTGTATGTAATTAATAACTTTTAAAACTAAAGGAACAATCTAATATTTCTCTATGTATGCATCTTCTACCATTAAACTTTTGCATCTTACATCTCATCTGCATTTCCTTATCTCTGGCTTAAAACTGTTAAGGTTTGCAAAACTCTGCCAATATTAGAGTGGTCTCAAATCTTTCCCATGAAGACAACTGGTATAATTCTTTAGGATTCAGGGTTTTTTGGTTCTTTTGTCTGTTTGAATGAAGTCCTAAAGTTTCTTTATACAAAAGTGTAAATATTTGCTCGATCTTTTCCAGGTTTTCAATGTGCCATTTCAAGTGCAGTCGTGACAGCCTTCATTATTACTGTAATAGTCTAATGGTATACCAAATATTGTTTCCCTGCTCCTCAAATATCCAAGAATCAAAGCCACTCTCAGCTACAATACCATAATGGAATAAAAATGAAAACTAGCATTTAGGAAAAAAAAAAAAAAAAAAGGAAAAGAACAACTGTAAGTCCTCTTCTGTGTCACTACATCCCAAGATTTAAGTCCTACATCTTGCATGTGATTTACATTCATTGTTTGTGAAAGCACAGTTTCACATCTGACTATGTTTAAATCAAATACCGCTTACCACAGAAAATAAGCATAAACACATGTAAAAATACACAAATTTAAAAAAAAAAATCTATGAGTATATTTTCTTTAGCTTTTTAGTGAAGAGACAGCAATAATAATGGATCCACGTGAGTGGACCGTAAATCCAGCCAGAAGACAAGGGAACTTTCAGAGGGCTATTTTATTTTTCAGGACATCCCTGAAGAGTAAAGACTCTTTCTAAAGGCAGTAATAGCCAAATGAGTAGCTTCCTCCTTGTAATAGGCCTAACCAGACACATTCTTGAAATCCACATGATGGATTTCAGAAAACATTTCAAGGCACTCATATCAAAAGCTAAGCACTCCCAAAAATCTTCCCCACACCCTCAGTTCTAAACTTTGTTGCTCAAAGGATCGCCGAGACAAGCCTATTTCAAGAAGCGTTAGCTTAGACAACTTATACAAAGCATCATTACAAGTAGATGTTTACATTTTTCTTTTTAAGAAAGAAGGTTTTCCTAATATGAAATTTAAACTTATTTCCACCAACTTACTTCATCAACGAAAATGTGCGTGAATTCAGCTAGGCTTTTGGCACAAACTACTTTCTGAAGAAGAACTCCAGTTGTCATGTACAGCAACCTTGTCTCCTTCGTGGAAATGTTCTCTAAACTTACCTAACACAGTGAGAAAAATAATACAGACAGGAACAGATATTTAATGTATTTATAAGAACATGCATCTGAAAGAACTCCAAAATGAAATACAGTGTAAACCCACCAAAATTATTCACTCAAACTTGTAAAAGCCCCTGTACAAATGTGTTCTTAAAGCCCAGAACCAGTTAACTGCAAACATTTTCTTTAGGAGAAATTAAAAAAAAAAATTAAAAATCCTGACATCTATAAATTAAAGGATCAAAATTCCTTGCTGGGGGCTCTAGTCTGAGAAGAATTCTTCAAAGGCTTTTAAAAGTATATACATGGATCTTTCAACTAATATACAGAGCAAGAAAGAGATTTTGCCAAATATAGTTTGCTTACTGGACAGGAGAAAAGGAAAGAGGTATAAGATATCACCAAGACCAGGCAACTTATTCCTGAAAGTTCTACAACTGTATGTTAAATAGTGGATTTTTGATTTCTAAAATACTTCTGTAACTTTAGCTATCTCAGGTGCTACCTACCCAGACAGCCAGGCAGAGCCGTGACCATCTTTTCACTTTTGGCTTTTACAACAGCCTAGAGCAGATGAGTCTACACTCAACTGTTCTACTTCCATTTCTGCTTAACTCACATAAGTGCTTGTAAAACAAGCACAGCACATCCACATATATTGTCCTGAAGACAGTTTGGAAGCACACCACCATTTTGTGTCTAAGACTCATTAGCCTAAGGAATCAATTTAGCAATTTTATGACTAGTTAATTCAAGGTATCAAATCATAGAAAAGATTTTATGTAGAAACTACTTTGAAAAAAACCAACATACATAGCTCAGTAATTCTACAAAATGATAACTGGAGGTCATTAATATTTGCTTAAAGTTTGTGATAATGTCAGATCATAATTTTCATGGAATTATCTCGAGTGTTCACCTCTCAGAACTGAAACTTAGCCATTGAGCACAGAGTGTATTTTTACTTTGTCTTCCAATCTACTTATGGAAAAATTAAACTTCAGCGTTGTGCTAAAAAAAAGAAAAATATTTTTTCCTACTACAGTATTTGTTGTAGATATATGAAAAGAAACCACTAAGATTTGTTACTTCAACAAAGAACAGCATTCAGTAGGGATGACAATAAAGATCCTTTTGATTGGGAAAAAAAAGCTGATATATCTGCATAGCCTTGTAATATGGTATTGCTATTACAAGTAACAGGCCATAAGCTTTGTACGGCGTTTGCAAGGCCTCAGGACTAAGGCATGTCAGGTCTACTCTCTGAACTTTTCTTGATCTACCTTCACCTTTGCTTTACTTGGTCTAGTTGTGACAGCAATTTAGTGTAGTGTAGAGATATAGAGGCCTGGTACAGTAGCAGAGACCTTGGGAAGTGGAGACAGGATGCGGCACAGAAGAAAGCAGATGTGCGGTAACAGATGAGGCAGAAGCTCAGCACTGTAGACCCCATGCTATAAACAACTCTGTAATGGTTAGTTAAAACTAAAAACCCCTCAGACCTGGAACTGGACAAAATTGGTTTTATGGGTAACAAAGAAAAAACATCTAACATACATAAACGGCACCATATGTAGTAGATTTGGAAGTAACCTGGAGCCACAGACCAGTGAAGAAAAAGCTGTAAATGCACGTTAGCAAACATATATACATATGACCCTAAGTGGAAGAAAGAAAGGAAGAAACAACAAGAAAAAGAATGAAGAAGAGAGTAAGAAGAAACAAACGTATTCCTCCCAGCAAGGGACTCCAGAAGCAGACAACTCTCCCTCCATGAACATCTTCCCACCGCCAACACCAGTGTGAACCCGTTAGTCCAGAGACAGCTATTGTCAAACTACCAGTGAAACAATGATCACAGTAGTTTATTGTGGTTACTGACAAAGGGGTGATTAAAGCACCAGTGTCTGTGTCAAAAGATGAAAGCAGCATCAAGTTCATAAACGGAGGGATAGAACAGACTTTCAAGCCGAGCTGGACAAAACAAGAGGAGAAGGTAGATTTAAGAGGAAAAACTAGTTCAAGTTTTTCACAAGAAATGACAGGATGTTCATGAAACAACTTGGCCATAAATGCATGAAAGTTTGACATAGCTAACAGGTAAATGTAGCAGTGTCAAACAAAACAAGTACGTTAATTAAGGAGTTTAAAGGAAAAGTGACAGAATATAGTTCTCCTGCAACAATTTCAGTGATTAATAATATAGACGTGTCCAATTATCAGAATGCAGACAGTTAAATATTTCTGTTGGAATCTCACTAGTGTTTACAGTTGTTCAACTTTAAAAACTTAAACATTTAATTATGAGTGTTTAACAGGAGACAGCTACAAACCTGCATAAAAGCAGATTCTCTAACATTTCTTCAGTATGCTAGATATGCTTAAAAGTAATCAAGAAAGAAGATACAGTACTTTTTAACATATTTTTAAATACAATTTGAAATTTTCTTATACCTGGTATCCTACAAATCCACCTAGTGTCCACGATCGTTCCTTGCTAATCCACCTGGCAATGCTGCTGGCACCAATTTTCCGAGGCTGGGTAACAGCAATGTTGCAGTAGATAGATTGCTGAATGCAATAATCCAAAATATATTGTGGAATCTGTGTGCTCTTACCACTGCCAGTTGCTCCTTGCACAATCACAACGGAATTGCTTTCTATCAGAGACACTATCTGAAACAATTTTTCAAGAAAACTCATAAGTCTACAAAACAACTCAAAACAGATTTCAAACAGATTTGAAATATCAATAGCTTCCAGGCCACACATCAAATCTCTGTAAAACATTATGCTGTATTTTCTATCATCTCCTAGGCATCTGTAGATAACTGGACTCCTAAACCACATTAGAAGATCACAGAAAAGAACAGGGGCACACACTCCATTACATATTTTACATAAATACCTATAAACAGAAAGTGTAACAGCAATGTTTCTTCCTCTAAGAATTTTTATACAATGGTTTTGTACAATGAACAAAGGTTTTGTGCAAGGCTTAAAAGAGGAACAGAAGTTTCCTTCTGAAAAAATCCAAACCAAAACATGATTTTCAGCTTTATTCCATAATGAAAGTACAGCAAAAATTACCTCTTCCCTGTGTTTGGCTATAGGCATATCCACACATTTATGGTTAGATATTGGTACAGAATTCCAATCACTTGATTC
Source organism: Phoenicopterus ruber ruber (assembly GCA_009819775.1). Classification (NCBI taxonomy): domain Eukaryota; kingdom Metazoa; phylum Chordata; class Aves; order Phoenicopteriformes; family Phoenicopteridae; genus Phoenicopterus; species Phoenicopterus ruber. The sequence continues at coordinate 11,953,258 of CM020219.1, forward strand.
ACACTGAGATAATGAAGTATCTAGGCATAAAAATAACCAAGAGTAAGTTATTTCAATAGAGAAAGGGAAAGACCAGCAGGAGAATATGATCACAGTATTTGGAAACCTAACTTCTATCAAATTTAAATCACATACTTGTGAGTATTATAGAATTAATACTTCTTAATATTAGTAGATTAAAGAGATTTTCTGTCTTTATGCAACTACTGTTTTACTGGGAGCAGCTATGAAAAACATTGCTTCTGTGTATAAGCCATCAGTGCCAAGGATGTATACAATTCTATATGTTTTTCTCTTAATTAAAAAAATAGTATTTTTGCACAGTTTGCATTACAATTGCCAAATCTACTCCTGTTCCCAAAAAACTTTTTTGACAATACTGAAAAAATATGCCTTTTTCATGTACCCATGTGTTACTTCCCTTAAAGCCTGTTGGATCCACAGTACAAAATAAACCTTAATTCGATAGGAAGACCGCTATATTTCTACCACTTGGCAATTAAAACAAGTCTGGTAAGCATCATGACCACCTTTCAATGTGATACTACATTCTGGAGTTTCTCGGCAGGAGTTAGTCACCATTATCACTGGATAATAGAGGACAAAAAAAATCTTACAGTGCTACCATGAGTTTCTGCTCAGCAGCCTGCTGTCAGTTTGACCATGAAAAACAAAAGAGCGCCTGAACAGGTGTGGAGGTAGGTGTAGAAGGGGAAAACCAGGACAAGACTCTAGTAAGCAACAATTTCGCAGGTTACAATTAAACAGTTTGGCTAAAAAAACCCACTATACTGAAATCAAAAGTGGAAATGCTTTCTATTTCAAATGGGTTTCACCAGGTACTATAGTGAAATTTACTTATTCGCATACAGAAAATAAAACCTTAAAACTTCATTTTTTTTAATGTTATTTTCTCTAAGAAATACATAGAGCAGTGGGAAAGAAATCTAGTATTCTTTCTACAAAGGCAATATTTACTGTAAAATAAAGGCTATGGCCTAAATACCTGGCTGCACAGTTACAGCTTCCTTTCTTTGGAAAGGTTACTGAATCTCACACAGCAGTGAAGCAGAAACAGGCAGAACAACAGCTTTTGTCTCTGGACAATACCTGAATGTGCTCCAACCCTCCAAATTGTCTTCAAGTGTCAAGGAATACGAAATGAGTTATTCCCACATTAAAACAAACCCCCAAAAGCTGGACAGTTCATTAAGACAGTTCCATAAAGTATTACAAAATCAGAGTTCTGAAGCCACACTCTCCAACAAGAAAGGTTCTTTACCTAGATTCTGTATAATGCAACAGTTATAGGTTGTCATTGCACAGTGATTTACTTAGCACTACTAAACACATATGAAACAGAACTTAATAGCAGCATCCCTTGAAAATATTAACTGTCCTCTTTAAAATACTTTTGGTCAAGTTTCTAAATATATTCCTCAGGAAAATTCATATGCAGCGTTCTGTCACAGCAACACTGTACAAAGGCTGACTGGCTTCCCTCTGGCACAAACATGTCACTACTGAGCCATCAGTAGCTCTGCACAATTTGACCAATGCTGGAAGAAATCTCAAGCTGCTAGGGAAAAGATCCTGGTGTCAGCATATTCCTGCTAAAGCAACATAGCCTTCCCACCTCTATCAGGTTTTCCATGTAAAAACTGCAATTTTTAAAAATGTGTTAAAAGTACACAACAGAAGACATCAGCTATTCTATGACAGTGCTTATAAAAAAAGGGAGGGACAAAAAAATTTAAATGGTAGGATTCACATTATATACTTCTCTAACTCCGTAAAAACGCAGTGTATTAATAAGAAATCATTAACCTAAAATTCAATTGAGAATTTTATTTAAGAAATACAAATAAATAAATAAATCAGAAACAAATAAACAACCACCAGTATTCATGTACCTGCTGAATAATCAGATCAATTTAATCAATTTTGCATATTTTTTTTTCATTGATTAAACATAACTTAATTTTTAATATTGGTTTTTATATGACAGTTCTATGACAGCAATATCTTACCTTCTCCTAAGCACAGAAGTTTGGAAAAGAATTTTACCAAAAGTAAATGGTCATCCAATGTTAGCCACCATTAAATATGCAGTTTGAGAACTGGCAGCCATACAACCATTTAGTAGATCCTGCAAGTACAAAAAGCTGTATGGTTTGGTTTTTTCTCTTAAAGACATGTAGTCTGTACTTAAACTGAAAGAAACCTTACTGAGTTTGCCTGGGGAACGAATACCATGACAACAGTGCGACTTCTGTCTAGAGCAGACAGTACAGTCTTGGGCCTCAGAGTAAACTGGCAACTTCAGATGAACACTGACGCGACCCAAGCAGCCACGAAAAGGCCCACTCTAACAAACCGAAGATACAACTTCTTCTGAAATCCAGTATGATCATTAGCGAAAAAACAAAACTGGGATTGGGAACTTGGGTAACCATCTCAGAAGACCTTAAACTTTCACCTTTTTTTTTCCCCTCCAAATGAAAGGTGTTGTTCTGAACAGTGATTGAAGACTCACTGCAGAACAGAAATACTTGAATATACACCCCTATGAAAGTTCCAAGGTTATTCTACTCATTTAAATAACCATTCAACTGTAGACTCTATACCACGCAGTGTAACTACCTTCAACTGTTGTTGTTTGGTTTGGGTTTTTTTTACATCTACTTATGTAATAAATCCCAAAATGAGAACGGGTCTTTAGAAAAATAGATCATTTCTGCAAATACAGAGGCATCTACAGATTCAAGGACATACAGGACTACAAACTTATCAGCAAGAAAGGCACAAAGTTTCGCTTTTTCCATTGCTTATCCTTTCTGGAAAACATCATTAAGACTGGGACAACGAACCCAACCGGTGCACGCCTTTAAGACATCATGCTCAAACACGCACCTTGGATTCTGACATATAGAGAATGCAGGACACTTCCAACCTGAAAATAGTAAACCAAGGAGGCATGCAACTGCCCACCACGCTGTTTTATGGCAAGCAAAATACTTCTGTGCGTAAGAAGCATTAACGCCAATCCAGAATAAATAATAATATTAATTCCTCTATTCAGAGTCAGTGGAAAAAGAAACTGAAAACTCGGTTATGGGAAAGATGAATTTGCCTGCTTGCTTCTTTCTCAATTATTATTCAAGTTGCAGAGATATGTTGACTGCCATGACTACAACAGTCCATGGAAAGAGCCATTTTCCAATATCTCAGTTATCGTAGCCCTTATAGCAGATGTCTTCCTGATGGTACCAGTTTCCTGAATTGAATTTGAAGAGTCCTTCAACACAAGATTAGATTTTTGTATTCACCAGTTTTGGGAGAAGAGACTGTACAGCTGGATCTTGGCATCTGCCACCAAGCAAATTAAAATGAGATGCATAAAAAAATATACTTGAAAGGACTGGTTAGGTGAGTCAAATGAGATGCTTACTACATCACTGATCTTTCTGTTGAGCTACAAACACAAAAAGTGATTACAGTTAGCAAGTAAGTTCATGGAAAAGGAAAGCCACAGGAACCAACCAGGCTCCTACACCAAGCCACAAAGCATAAGGACTTCACAGTAAGTCATGCTACTTTAGTCATAACGCAAAGTACATGAAGTTGCTGCTGACTGAGCCCTGAAGAGCTTAATCCAGAGCCTGGGCAAAGCGATTATCCTTCCTGACTGGGGAAAACAGGCTAACAGTTTTCTGTGTCTTGAAGTGCTGACTACTGAAAGATGCCCCCCAGTAACACTAAAATTCCTAAGAAAATACCACAAGTAATTAGTCTTTGCTCATGAGATTTCTGTCCTCCATTGCAATCCTCTTCAACTTGCACATATTTTGAATACAAAAGGTTTTGGGGTGACAATCTGTGCTATGATTAATTTTCCCGGCATGCATCTGTTCTGAATCCAAAACATTTAAGGAACTCTATAATTTAAGTTTTTTATACGGCAGAAATCTAATCAAAAACAATGTTTAAATTGCTTTTTCTCTGTAAGCAATTACTTCGCCTGGGACCTACAAGATCCCCAGAAGAGATCCATTTAATAGTGTGAAAATAATGAAGATAAAAGAGGAAAAAAACCCTGCCATCCACAAAGCTACATGAAAATAATTATATAGGTGTCCTTTAAAAAGGGGGGGGGGGAGATTTATTAAAGATTTTGGAAGCTTTAAGAGTAAAACTCTTAGTGCATACAGTTTAGAATACCTAGATTAAAAAAAAAATTTTTTTTTTAAATCTGTTTTCCATAGGATGCTTAAAGTAGGCAAGTGTCCCATACACATAGCTCTGGAAGGTTTCCCTCTGCACAACATCCTGTGACCTCACTGAATCAAAGGTGTCCCCCTGACTCTGAAATAGCCAGTACCAATCATGAAACTAGCCTGATGGGCCAGGGAAGAACTGCTAACGCTCTACCTGTTTTGGCTAACAGTTGTGACAAAGTATTTTCTTCCACTTTTATTTAATCACTTCAACTTCCTTTTCACAGCACTATCATTTCTACCATGTTCTGTAGAAGCCAGAACTCTAAAAGCAGTTCCTCAATGACCTGTTTTCCCAACAGAGAAGCAGATTAGGCATTTCTATTTCTCCTCTTGGTATAAAAGCATATGCTCTTTCAAAGAAATTGGAAAGCACAAAATTTAAACTCAACAGAACTTCATAAAACACCAAAGTACAAGCAAACACCATCACAGTTTCAGTAACGCTGTGAGATTTAAAATAGGCTATCAATTTATACAAAAGATATCATCTACAATTAGAACAGCAATTCAGAAAGGAAGAAGCAACAGGAGTACCAACTCTGAAACCTTCAGGGCAAATCAGCTTCTCACTTTCATGTTGGGCAGCTTATTTCTTGACTACATTTGTACTCAACACAGCTAGAGTGGTAGGGCCTGGTCTAGATAAATCCTTGATCATTTATGACAATTTTCATGTTCTTAAATAGAACATGCACTTCCAGATTAATATAGCTGATAGATACAAATGGGTCTTGGAGCTCTTGAAATCTGCATGATGAACATATTACCATTTGAGAATAGCAGTCTCATTAATAAAATACAGATCTATAATTCATAAAATTAACGTTACAAATCTCATGCTCGCTCACTGAGCTTCTTTATTATATTATCCTAATATAACATTCCTGAATCTGTCTGTAAGTCAAAGCTGACTGCAGTAAGAACCAGGATTTTCTGAAGTTTTTGTGTTATTCTACATCTAGGTGGAATTTGGCAGCTTGGTCTCAGAACGCTGCAGGAATCTTCCAGTCCTGTCACTATCCAGTCTGCTGAGAGTCCCCCACTGGATCGCATACAGCTGGGAGCAGAGGGCTGACCAGAGGAGGTAGGCATCAACACCACATGGAACAGCTCCCAAAGCAACTGAGACTCCAGACCATGACACAGGCAAAGAGTAGGAAGAGGGGGGGGGGGGAAAGGGACAGAGGAAAACATCTAATAGATTAATAATAAGAGAGTATGTATATGCTAATATTTTAGTAATTTTTTAAAGGTTGTTTGCTAACTAGATGCTGTTTAATTAAGTTACAACTGGAAAGCAAGAATACATACTAGAAAGTATAAATTTCAAGGGCAAATATTTTAGGGTAGACCGAAAGAAAACAGGTATTTATAAAATAAAGTACCGGGATGACTATGCAGAAATATTTCCAAAAAAAGCCTAAGTTATAACCCTGTTTCTTTTACAGGGGGAACATGGCTAGCATCAGTTCCATTCAAAATTAAGCAGGCCACCGGTGCTGCTAAATTAAGTTGCTAGTCTGCCTTAGGCAGAATTCTGATTTAATAGCTGAAGGACATTAAATGATCTACAGTATTTCCTTGAGTTAATCAATACTACTATACTTTTAAAGAACGATCTAAGGAACTTCTACTTAGTTAACTTGCTGCTGTCCTTCCTTTGCTAGTAAAGCACATGAAAAACTAGGGAACAATGCATTCCTGAACTGCAACATTCGAAGATTCTTCCAGTCCCTTTATTCCCCCATTTTCACCTTTCAATACCTCCTCCTCTCCCACAAACTTTATGTAATGTCAAGTGAACAAGAGACAGTATTTTGTGGTTAGGACAGATGGTCAGATGTACTGCACATGCTGGACAGGCCAACTGCACCTACTGCCTCTCAGCTGATGATAGACCAAACAAATGGCTTCGTCACCTACCTGAGTTCCAGAGGTCATATACTTTGCAGGAGCATTGAAGGACAGTAATTTCTAGAAAATTTCTCAATTTGTCAAATTTTGATATATCAGCAAAGGGATACAAAAAGTACAGAGAATGACACGCAGAACAGACAAAACACATAAATGTCCTTTTCTTGGGAAAGCAGCTACGTTAACAAATTTGGAAATTAAGAGGCACAAGTAAGAGTTTGAAGCTGAGCTGTCCTGACAAGTGAGTCAGCCTCATACTGCTTTTACCAGAGCTCCTAGGAAAGAAGTGCAATCAAATTTCTCTCTAAAGGCAGTCCAAAGCAACAATCAAGTACACACAGAAATAACATGGATAGAAAATGGGAACACAGAATAGAGAAAGACATGAATCCAATGAGTGGTATCTTTTCCTTGCAGATACATTTCAGTCATATATCTACATTTATCAATACAATAAACCAGATGTATGCACATATATCTATGCAACAGCATTATACGTTGTGGTTTCCAGAAAATAAGGTGTTTACTTTTTAATATCATGCCTTATACAAAACAAATGCACATACAGCATTAAACAAACAAGAAATACACAGTAAGGTTTCATAGTTTTGTTTAGGGAAGGAGCTGGGAGGAAAGACCACAGGGAGGAAAAGGACAGGTGTATCTGAGTTTATAACAGGAACCAAATATATGTATTTCTTTTTTTACCTGGCTTATAGACAAGCTGATCATTTTCAACCACATCTAGCTCTTGTGCCTCCGCTTGTCTGTATTTTTCAGCATATTCAGTTCCAACACTCTCTGTGATAGGCAGCCTGACAAGGAAAGAAATGACAAATCAATAAATGCTTCCTAATCTAAGTCATGGTTATCTCTGGGAATAACAGCACTATATAGTAAGTTCAGAGTCTCCATGTCATGCAGGAACTACTTCAATGAACAAACTTCAGAAATAAATTTTGTCTCTGCAGTTAGATACTAGCCTGAGGAAAGTGTCACATTAAATCTTTTTGTTTAGATTCAAAAAATTGAGCTCCCAAAATATCATCCTCTAAGTTTTTAATACCTAGGAATTTCTCTCCTAATGAAAGTCTATGATTTTTTCTGAACAAAGATGAAATAGCTCTGTTTCATCAATTCTTGACACAATACAATTAAGAAAATACATGTCATTCTTGCAGGATTCCCTGGAGGCAGGGGAAGTAGAAAGAAGTAAACACAATCATCTCACTGCTTTAAGGAAAGAACTTTTGTCTTTGAGCCAAGAAAGGGGGGGGGGGATCAACACAATCACCTGATTGGTGAATTTTATGGAAATTTATTACACACAAGACAAAGTCTATCTATGAGAAATAGAATGAAATAGGATTAAAAAAATTCTCTTCTATGTAAACAATGTGAAGGAAAACACATGGATTTCACTAGAGAATAAAGTAGCATATATACAATGATTGTATGATTATTAAATCATACATGAACTTAAATGTAGAAGAGTTTTAGACACATCAAAAGCGCCCCCCCCCCCCCTTTTTTTAAAAAACAAAATACAAACTAGAAGTAAAAACTATGGGTTTGCACTTTAATTTAAACCCTGGGCCCAGTGAAAGTTTCTAGTATGCAATAATTTGCTAATGCATAGCAAATCTGTTTCTCTGTAGGTATATATTTGAGATATTTTATAAAAGGATACTGCTGCCTAAGTGTATTTCTTGACCCAAATAATAAGCAACACTGACTCCAAAAACAATTAAGTTTAAAACAAGAAGAGATTTTTAACATGGCACTGTGTCACACAGTTCTCGCTGTACAGTAATTCACAATATCTTGATGCCACAGAGCACCCACCTTCTCTGACAAGGCAAGCTCTGTGCCAGCTTGGCTCTGCTACAGACTACTCATTCAGATCAGTCATTATTTCCTCCTACAGGAAACACCAAGTATTTATCACCTACTGCTGTCAACAAACCAAGAAATGGCTTCTTATCCTATTTTAACAATATTTTAGGCATAGCGCTAAGGCAGTTCTCCCCTGGGTCTCAAGTATCTCTTAATACAGGGTTCAACAGGATTGCACGCATCTGCGCAATCGCGATGTGAGCAACAGCCGCCTACTTTCAGCAGACTACAACACTTTTATCACTCTAACTCTTCTGAAACAGCTGGAACAGGGAACACTCCACAATAGGCCTGAATCCAAGGTACAATTCAGAAAAGTTCATACACACCATGACAGACCGCTTGTTAAGTAGGTTATTCCACTGAATGTATACTAAACACAAGCAAAACCCAAAAATACAATGAAGGCATCAAAGTCAAGCATTCAGTAGTTGAAAATGACATAATTAAGCTTGGCCGCACAATCTCAATTTGGCAGCACTATGAACATACTATGCAGATTTTAGTGATATAACCAATTATTTTTCATTGCCGTAAGACTACAGCCTCACCGAGTGCACTGGACACACATCTTCTGTCAACAAAACCTGGTTATGCAGTAAATACAACTTGTCCTTCAGTCCTCAGCAAGAAAAAAAGCCGTCTGATTGAGAGAGTAAATGCTGTCATGGAGGAGCAGGTATTACTCGACTGCCAGAGCCCTGAGCAATAGCAAGCAAATCACTTCAACAAAACACTTCCACTGAGGGGTAGGGGCTAAGGGTAAGAAAGGCAGGAGCGTGTTCCTCATTTGCTGTAAAGATCTTGCAGAAGCCTCAGTATTTAAGCAGCAGGGGAAGTCAGCTAAGAAACAGTTTTATGTAACACCAGATATATTAAACTAAATGCTCCTGGAGATGGAGTATTAAGCATTTCAAAATGGGCTCACAGAAGTATGTATGTGCTTTTGACCTTGGCCTTTCCAGTTCCAGGAAAACAAGGACAGTATGACCTCAGTGATTTGTGAGAATACATTAGGGGGTTTTGTTTGGATATCTGGATGTTTTCTTTCAGAAATTCACTTTTCTGTGCTCAGGAAACAGCATGCAGTAAATAAACCTCAGGCTACACAATGAATAAAGAAAATATTTAATAGCCAGTCATTAAGAATGAACATTGCTCACTCGCATTGAATCAGGCTACCGTCTTGGGGAAAATCATATGCAATTGGAAAACTGCATATGGGCATATGAAATGAACAAACAACCTTCATTACATCATTTCTCAATGTTTTAATGCAGAGCTTTGCAGCTTTAATAAAACAAAAAGCTTACAGATAATGTTGGGTTTTTTAAGGAAAATGGAAAAAAAATTGTTATGAAGCCCTCTAGCACTCTCCTAAGTCATCAGAACAATACAATCCTTTCAAGTGATCATTAATAAGCCATCAGTAGGAGGTATCATCTTACATATACCTGGACAAACAGAAAGGGACAGACCATTTTTCTAATGAGTTTCAACAAACATTTGCTGACAGCAGAGGAATGACAAGATTCAGAAAATTCAAATCCATTCCAGGTTAGGAAAGAACACCACTAATGAAGGGACTTTTCTGGATTCTACTTATGAAGCATGTGTCTGTCCAATCCATCAGTTACCTCTTCCCCATTTCTATTCCCTCTGACACAGCGAGAACCCACATTTCAGCACACTTGCCCTGTGCACTGAGGCTTCCCAGATTCCAGTCTTGGTGCTCACCTACTTTTAGAGTCCCCCGGGTCTTTTGATCCCCCAAATACATTACAACATTGGCAAACAACTTTTCAGCTGCATGTAAGAAACACATGCAGAATTTTACCAAAATAAGAGGCAGTAAAAAGCATTTTTGCGACTCTAACACAATTACTGAAAATTTAAAGTCATCAATTTAAGGAAATACAGGAGACTTTAGATGTTCTGGTTTTTCTTCCTTCCCCCTCATTTAAAAAAGAAAGTGAGAGTTTAATCTTATTCAAATCAAGGGCACATTTCATCCTCAAAAGCAACCAGATTTCTGTGGCTGAACCTGCAAACATATGATATCATGTCCACCCTAAGTGGACAAAGGCAGACAAAATTATAAAGCACTGAAACCACGATCAATCAGTAATGTCACTCAACAAGAAATAACTCTTGGTATGTCCTAGCATGTGTAAAACGTAACACGTCAGCTACCTATGAAGGTGTACACATCTCAAGACCTACCTATTTTGGAAAATACTCTCAGAAGTAGCAGACATGGCAACTTTGAGCCTGACAAGCAATGGTCAGTAGGACGCTTTCTATTCAGGCAAAAAGGTAGTACACAGCATGCCTCCTTTTGGAAGAGAATTAACAGTTTCTTATGAGATAATGAGATACTTTTCTTATTCCTTATCATGTGGTTTAACTACTATAACATTTTTCTGAAGTGTGACTGATCTTGGTACATATGACTACTTAAACTAATTTTGAGCATTTGATTGGAAAAAACCTTTTAAAATATTTCTTATTTGGGTTTAAAGGAAAATTCAGTGTCATAAACATAAAATTAAATACAGCTGCCACTTCAGGGGAATTGCTAGAAGGGAAACACAGTTTAACACCAGAAATTGTTGACACATCCAATTGTAAATGCTTTCAAATACACTGAGGGTGCCTTTCTTTAAATAAATTCAGCTAGAGAAAGGTCTTCCTTCAAGCTATAGAATGACCTCTAGTAAGTCAACAAGGCCATCATAACAGAGTACACTCAGTAAATTTTTGTGGTGGGGCATTTGAAATATTAACCAAAGCGTTTTCGCATACACTTAGTTATCAAAAATAGAATCAATTGCCCAATCTCAACCATAACTGTGACAGGTAATTTGTTTGACTCTTTTTAGTGACATACTACAGTGCCAATGCATACACTGAACCCAGTTAATGTCTCTAGAAATGATGCTTAAAAAAGCCTTATTAAATGAACACATACATACAGTCTTATTCCCTGAAAAAATAAAGCTGCTTATACAGCAAACTTGATTGTATAAAGAAGAATATTCAAGTATGTAATGAAATTCCAAGGGTTAAGATCCTTGCTTATCCAATTTAAGATAAATTTCTATTAACTATTTAATTTGGGGGTAGAAGCTCCTATTCAAGGCCATATAACTTCAAGAACATTTCCATCTTAGAGACAACTGAAAAATCGAAGTGTTCTAGGGTTGTGTTTTTAACAATTCTCATAGATGTACTTTTTGCTTATTTATGTTGTGCCTCATTTGACAGAAAAATCTCTGTTCATGTGGGACTGGGAGTCGAACATAAAACTAGTGTCACTCATTTGACAGATCACAAGAGAAGGACTGCCCTAAGTCATGGCTTCTGTCACACACACAAGCTGTCCACCTACTTAGAGATCTCTGGGGGGTGAGGGGGGGATCACCTGAAAAAACACTTAGCCTTATAGCATACAGAGCAGTATTTTGCTGTACAATTTTAGTACGATATATACAGCAGACTGTTTCAAAGCTTCTTTTCTGAAACTAAAATAATGTGACAGTTTACATAACTGAACATTTGCCATGACAGTAAATAACCTTCCACTGGGTATACTGAAGGACATACTAAAAATTACTTTCCTTTTAACTGGCAGTTCGCATTCCATACTTTTAGAAGACTGGTCTTACCTGCAGAAATACACTAACTTCAAAGAAATAATGTACTATCATTCAAAAACCATAATGTTTCTGTCACAAAAATAGAAGATTATTAATAGAATTCAGAATAAGTGAATCTATTAAATACTAAAATACAGATTTTACTAAGTGATTTACAGATTATTTTAAGAATCTAAGAATCAATGAGATACACACTTTTTTGCACTCTAGAGAGCTGTTCTAAAATGTAATTAGCTAGATTTAGAGACAAAGTCTTCATATATAGGCATCTTAAAGGCTTGCACTGCTCTTCCTCATAGCACTTATTCAGAGCTCCTGTTTTAAAACTTTAACTAGCTGAGGAGAGGGAGAGAACGAGCAAGAACACTAAAACTATGTTGCAAAATACTAAAAAACTCAAATGCAAACATTTGGACTTGGATAGACTATGTAAACTCAACATCTCAGAGATATTTCTTCTCTGTCAAACTAACAGCTCTGTATGACTTTCCATCTTCCACCTTGCCCACAGTTAAAATCCAAGAAAAACGACCACCACAAATGCCAGGACGAAACAGCCCAAATCCTCAAATTTACTGTCTACTGCTCTGGGATTTTATGGCAGTGGGGAAGACTGGGATGAACTGCTGGGCTTCAAAGAACTGGACTCTTCTTGGAGATGAGCTGTTGATGAGCTTCTCTTTCTGCTGCCGTAGCTCAAATAGGGATGTTTGGAAGAGTGCAGCTATTACCTGTGGCAGATGGTGACAAGCCACTTAACTACCTCTCTACCACACATGAAACAGTTAATTCTGAAAATTAATGCTGTGATAATTAGTTATGAATTAGAAGTTAGAAGGGTGTTCATATTTATTAACTTAAACCAAAAGCACAATTCCTCTATCAAGTATTGTTTCTGATCCTTTAGCAACATTCACAAAGCATCTACGCTCCTTAAAACTTCAAAATTCATACCTCCCCTCTAACCACAAAAGCAAGGAACTTGGCCAAATAGAAAAAAAAATGTAACAAGAAAATTAAAACAAAAGCATTTGTTTATCAACTTGGTAAAATCCATCTTAAATAAACCTCTGAATAAAATACAATGCAAGTAAGAGACCGCACTGAATTAAAAAATGCCCATGAAGACTAGTATCAAATGCAAGATCCCTTCATTTTCAAACTGATGTCTGTAACTCCCCTGCGTATTAGTGAAGTGTCACCAGCAGCAGACATTAATGCTACAGACAGTCCAACTGGAAGAAATCAGCTTCAAACACGTCCTGATTTTATTCATCATAGCAACAGAAGTACAGTGATAGCTTACACAACTTTCTGTCAGTTAACACCATTAAGAGAGACTTATTACTGTTGTTAGCTGTCACAGCAAAGGACCAAACAAGGAGTCTTACCAAGAGGCCTCTTGTATAAGCTCATGGCAAGTTTTGTTCAGTTGTTAAAAAGCAAAAGCACTAGTTAAACGCTGTCTGGAGCAATTGGAGGAGGTAGACTCACCATCTGCCTGCAGCCTGAAACAGCTACAGCGAGTTGTTCTGTCAAATCAAAAGAAAAATGCACTGCAAAGTTGATCATTAAATCCAAAGAGTGGGGCTGCATTTATAAATGGAAGCAAGTCATCCGACCTGCTAGCTACGGATAGCTAAAAAAATGAAATCTCGCTTTTCTCAGATGACTGGTAGCATTGGTAACCTCTCTCTGTAACTGTGCTGGGCCTGGCTGGGATACAGTTAATTTTCTTCATAGCAGCTCTATGATACTGTGGTTTTAGATTTGTGACCAAAACAATACTCCTAACACATGAATGTTTTAGGTATTGCTGAGCATGTTTGCACAGCACCAAGGCCTTCTCCATTTCTCGCACTGCCCCCCCAGCAAATAGACTGGGGGGTGCACAAGAGGCTGGGAGGGGACACAAAGAGATACTCCATGCCATATACTGTCATGTTCAGCAATAAAAAGGGAAAAAAGGGGAGTTTCAGTTAGGTTTGCCATCTATTGCTTGGGAACTGGCTGGGCATTGGTCTACCCGTCAGAGGCAGTGTGTGATGGCCTTTGCATCACTTCTTTTGTTTTCTTTCTCACTTCTTCACTTATTAAACAGTTTTTATCTTGACCCCAAGTTTTCTTGCTTTTACTCTTCCATTACTCTTCCCCCATCCCACTGGGGGTGAGCAGGGATTAAGTGAGGGGCTGTGTGGTACTTAGCTGCCTACTGGGCTTAACCCACAACAATAAAGTATCAGCCCTTCACACAAAATCTGAGGCAGCAAACCATAGTATGTGACTGTATTACTCACAGATGCTAACAGAGAAATATGGAACACACACCACTATGCCTATGTGTTGCAATGTCAGTTACCTAGCAATGGTTATGACCTGCTATCAACACTTTTGGTCAAATAAGAATTATGATGATAACTTCTTGGTGTGTCATTATGAGTCTCATTCATAAAGAGAGCTATACTTCTTGCCTCCTTCAATTGCAAGAGTCAGTAGCATCTCAGATGGTACGGATGCCATAAAGTCTTCCAAAGTAAAGAATAAGCAGCTTCTCCTCCCCCTCTTCTCACCATTTGTTACCTTGTTGCTCCCATCAGTGCAATATTTGGTTAAATGGAAGCGTTTTTGAAAGGTTGGTTTCATTTTTACCTAGAATCACTTCAGTGAGGCAGTTCAAAAGCACAGCCCCAATGGCACAAGAAGACAGGAGAGCTAACTGCTGAGCAGCACCAACAACTTCACAAACTGGCTCTCCGTCCAAAAAAAAAAGTGTGTTGTCCAACAGCACACTCAATCAGTACAAATAAGTATTGAATTTGTAGTTCTTACAGATAGGCATAGTAGTAGCTCCAGGTTTAACTAGTCTGCTTTTATTATTACAGGATCTGGTTGTCAGTTTAGGAAGTTCCTTTGTGTATGTGATGTTAAGACATAGGTTAACACTAAAGTCTTCTTGCTGTACTCAGAGCTGACTTGCATTTGCAGCTTTTTCCTCCCAAGACAAACTAGAACTGTTTCACTACTTCCCAGAATACAGTTACAGAACAATACTTGTGAACAAGAAAATACTACACCAGAAAAACAGCTGATCCCTACGGAACTTCTATTCTTTGTGAGAATTTCAGATTTTGCAAGAATGATCACAGAATCATAGAATGGTCTGGGTTGGAAGGGACCTTAAAGATCATCTAATTCCAACCCCCCTGCCATGGGCAGGGACACCTTCCACTAGACCAGGTTGCTCAAAGCCCCATCCAACCTGGCCTTGAACACTGCCAGGGATGGGGCAGCCACAACTTCTCTGGGCAACCTGTGCCAGTGCCTCACCACCTTCATAGGGAAGAATTTCTTCCTTATATCTAATCTAAATCTACCCTCTTTCAGTTCAAAGTCATTACCCTGTGTCCTGTCACTACATGTCCTTGTCAAAAGTCCCTCTCCAGCTTTCCTGTAGGCCCCCTTTAGGTACTGGAAGGCTGCTAGAAAGTCTCCCTGGAGCCTTCTCTTCTCCAGGCTGAACAACCCCAACTCTCTCAGCCTGTCTTCATAGGAGAAGTGCTCCAGCCCTCTGATGATACGTCTGTTTCAAGAATATGCCTTCTGCATTACAGCAAACTATTTATTACAGTAGCACTGAAAGGTCACAATCAGAACATAAAACTTATTTAACCACACATCATGCAAATATCTAAGTTTCCTGTGCTAAAGAGATTATTTTACTTTTTTTTTTTTAAAAAAAAAAGCTTTCAAGAGTTTTCAGAAAGCATCAGACAGGATAAAATAAACATCTTCTGTCACCTCTTTTTAGCTAAGAAATATTACCTTGCCATAAACAGTCCCAGCTTCTAAAGTAGCTGGTATTAAGGTTAGTTATGATGATTTTCAAGTAAGAATACACTTTTCTCTAATGCTACTGTTTATATTAGAGGAAGTTTCCTGTACACATCCACAAAACCACCTCAGTGTTATTCTTCAAGTACTCCTTTGGAGTTAACGCTTTGCCGTTGTATCAACAAAGCTAAAACCCAGCTACATTCAGCACCCTCAGAACATGTATCCCACTTTGACTCATTCTGCTTCCCTGTGTGAAGTTTCAGCTATTTAAATCCGTACATTGTCTGTTGTACTTACATCACAAGTGTATGTAAATATTCTTACTCTGTAGTTGTGCTATGTCTTCAACATAAAGCTGAGGGCTCCTAATTGGTAACATACAAAACTGTAAGAGTATCGACAAGGAGAGATTCAGGGGTTTTAACTCTGAAGAACTTTAAAAGCAAGCAATACTTCTACTTAAATGCTAAATCTTTGCAGCCCCACACCAGATATTTGATTCCAGAATACCTCAATTGTCAAGTTCCCCCTCGCAACTGTGACGTCAAACAGAAAGAGGCAAAAGAGGAATTCCTAGAACAGATGAGACACTGAGCACCAGACATTTTCAGGGTAAAGATTAGAGCCACGAACTGGACTTCCACACCTTCACACCAAGCCGCATATGCAGCTGAACAAAACCACTTTGAAATTGAGGGTTCTCACAGCAAGTGTTGGATTTAGATGCATCTCTTCAGGACAAAACATATCCAGAACGTAACTGCCACCATGGATGCAGTGCTGTCTTAGGAGGAATTCTTCAAAGATGACATTTACTAATACCACACCAGATTGATGCTCCTTTCCCCTCAGTCAGATAAGAACTAGTAACAGGCTCCCTAAATATGCCTCCTACTAACCAGAATGAATCAAGCAGTAAGTGGAACAGTCCCTCATATTTAATTTATTTTAAGGGCAAAACAAAATAATAGAATAAACAGATCACATGGCCCCAGTAGGAACTGTTCTGCCACATGCACCAGGGCATGCTCGTTATTCTGACTGGTAATCCATAGAGTCTGTCATTATGAAGATCACCTTCTAAATTAGAGGCTATGTCTATGTTTATTGAAGCCAGTAGGGAAAAACCTTTTTCATATTAATCTATTCTAGAGCAATTTCATGTAAATTACGCTTACTTTGTATACTCACATAACTAGGGGAATGTAAGTTAAGCTACCTCAATGATTCCTCACTTCTGCATTTGTAAGCCAAACATCATGAAACCAGCACAGCTAAAAGCCACGGGGAAACCAAATATATCCACCATAACCCATAAGAAATCCTCACCACAAAAAGCAGAGTCACTATTGCAGAGATGCACTTAAATTGTTCCATCATTTCATGTATGGTTGTCTTCACTCACCCATACCGATGCAGAAGTCTAACAACTTCCTTACACATGAGCTCTGCCATGCAAACCTCTATTTTAGATTGCCTGGCTCTATTCAGCCACTCTTAAGGTGAAGCATTTAGTCTTCATATGGTCTGAAGGCACAGGAGACAAGTCAATACATCTAGCTGCATGGCCATGCAATCGGAGCTTCTCTACAGGCCTCCATTTCTACTGTTATTTCAGAAAAATGTTTCTGAGAAGTACATGAGTATTTAACTTGCATAGCTAGAGTAATCTGCAGTGAAAACCATACACATAGTGCAATACAGTAATTTAGTTATTGCTTATGGAATTGCTAGAAAAAGTGTTTCGTACTCTCTTAAAAATGAAATGTTCCTCTTTTCTCCTCCATTCCTTTAACATCTCCACAAACCAGGTTACGCAGTCTCCTAGCCAACTGCTTAAGTGAGAAACATCTTCGTAAACTGGTAGAATTGACAATTAGTTCAAAAAGTAAGAATTGTTTGATGTGAACCTCCCATTTACTTGGGCATGGGTGGAGAATAATGAGTATAGGGGAAAGAGGAAGACATTGACGCTTTGGAATACATTTTTTTGGTACCATGAAGTCCACAGGATAAAAATAAGCTAATCACCAAGGTTTTAAAAGAGCCTATTCTGTACATGCCCATTTTAAAATAGAAAGAAATAACCTGTGTGTCTTAGACAGGGATGCAAGGCAAGAGACCCCATTTTATCCACTGGTTGCCACACTTATTTCCTTATTTACCCAATCAATTTTCAATTAGCATGTGCTCTTGTAAGGCTATTGTTTTGGAATAAGGCTCTTTGCTGATGAACCTGGACCTGCCACAGCAAGAAAGGAAAGACCGCTAAAACTGTCTGAATTGATTTATGAACGGAAATCTGCACTTTGGCTCAGCAACTCCTGCTGCTCCCTCAGTTCAATTTGAAAACAGCATCAGAAAACAAGCCTAAAATATGCTACAGAAAAAAGGAATGGTTATCTTAAGAGAAAGCATAAGAAATGCTCATATGAAAAGACATCCTTTCTGATTTACCTACATATGAGGAAATAGCATTCACTGCAGTTCAAAGAAAATTATTAAGTTACAGGAACAACAGATGCTTTCGGAATTCACTACATTCCTTTCCTCAAAAATTAGGAAAAAAAAGTAAAATAAGGAGGTTGAAGGAAAGTTTAAAAAAAGTTCAAAGAATCTTTAATTTACATTTTATATTATACACACAGACAATTAACCTTAATTTACAGGAAAAAATCAATTAGCGAACAACTGCTCTGCTGCAGTGGCAGAGTAAATCATGGCTTATTAAAAAAAGACAAAAATTACTCATCATTATGTAACTAATGTTATGGTCTCACTTGCGTATTATAATGTGTTTTAGTCATTAATGCCAGCAAAGAAAAATTCAGAAAAGGGAAATAAAAACTATAAAAATATTGTTTTGGTGTGCTACAGTAAGAAAGCAAGAGTGCTAGGACTGAAACTTTTCAAAAATTTACAGAAGTGAGGAATGAGATGAAGTGCCAAAGACAAGAGAGATTCAGAATCCTAAGACCACAAATCACTTTTAAAAACACAGCATCTCCAAGGTACTAAATTTACAGAACGAAAGAAAGTGCAAGATTGCTAGGTGAATGTTAAGGAGACCCAAACGTTTTTCCCCTATAATAAGAGAGCCAGAGAACATACCAAAAAAAAAATGAAAAAGAAAAAACAAGAAACCTAAAGGTAAGTAGAAAAGACTTCACACCATTTCTAATTTTATTATTGTAATTTTAGGAATTGTCTAAAATTAACGAGAAGAATCAAAGTATAGCCCCCCCCCCTCTCCTGGGTTAAATCATAACAATAACTGTATTTCCTAATAAAGACAAACTCAGTGGTGCCCTCAGGGAACAGAGCCACTATCAGCCAAAGTCAAGTAGAAACTTCCATCCCGACGCCATACTGCAGAACCATGAGTACATTTAGGGATAGCTGGATGGAACTGTAACTCTCCATAGAGCTTCCAGGATTAACCACCGGCTAGCAATTGCATAAAATACCGTTCTACTTTGAAGTTCCAGTTCCCAACGCCAGCCTCACATGAGCAGTCATCTCTTCCTGAATACAGATCTGAAATGCATACAAAAGCAGAAGCAATACAAATTTTCAGCTTTAATGTTCTCCTACCAATGGAAAGGTAAGTATCATTCTCAGTATCCTGCCTCACAAAATTTCATGATGCAACCAAAGATTAGGTAAAAAAACCCAACCAACCAAACAAAAAAACAAACCAAAAAAACCTGTTGTAGATTTCTCATTTAATTAATTTGCACACCTTCCAGTATGCATCTCCTTAATTTGCAAAGACACTGCAATGGTTTCATACTGTACAGCAGTTTACTTTCCGATTTGATATAGTGGGAAAAAAGTGGTGACATGTTAACTGTGCTGTAAAGGAGGTGGCAAGGAGCATTTTAATTTCATCTGAAAATCTGTCAGGACAGTTCTGTCATCATAAACCCAGCTCCCTTCCTTTTTCATAGTACCACATACAATGCAATGTGAAAACCTTCCAGATGAACAGGATTAATACTGACATTTGAATTTTTCCAATGTATAAGTAATATCAGCTTTAATAACAGCCATACAAGTCATCCTTTATGTTGTATGACATCTAGAACAAATTTACAGAACCTTTGTTCTCCCAACAGTTCAACACACCAGTGGAGGCAAAAAAAGTAGGAATGAAAAATACTTACAGGAGCAAAGACAGTCATTAGAATGAGAAAGAGCAGAAGAGAAGGCATTTCCTATACCATGCCTACTGTTTAGATTAATAGGAAGAGACCGGATAACTGGAATGGAAAATGGCTGCTTCAGCGACCTTTAGTGTGCACAATGCCATCCCTGAAAATTTATCTTAAAAATGGATATGCTCAAAATACTCATCAAGGAAAGAGGGAGCAGGCAACTGACAGCCAGTTGAGAGAGAAGCAAAGTCTATGGTAAGACTTCTAACTCTGGGCTTTTTAGGTCAGTTTGACCTCAATTTGCATCTCCTTATGATTCTGTTCCTTTAATTAGATTAATCATGTCTTTCATGGCACACCATAGGTGTTACAGACTGGCTTCTTTAAATACATTTGAAATGTTAATTAAAAATGCTAACAGCTATGCACAGTAATGAAAGAGTGTAGTACCATGAGATTGATGAAATGCATCTGGAAGAAGTATTTAATATAGCAACAAAATCCTGAGCAACTGTCAAATAGCTCTTTTCTGTCAACACTCACTTAACAAAGGCTTTAGATGATCTTTACTAGAGAAAGACTATTCTTAGCTGTTTAAAAATGACAGTAGAACAGCCTGATCCCCCTCTAATGGGAGAAAAAAAGTCTTCCAGCATCTCAATGGCCTGAAAGTTTAGTTTGATGATAAAAGCAACATAGTTATTTTTAGCACTCTACAGGCATAAAAATACAGCTCTAAACTGTGACCTACAGCTACGCACAGCCAAGCATCACATCATACGACAGCCTTAACTTTAGCTAGAAGCACGTCTGTAGTTGCTTCAGACTATCATTATTCATCTCGCTACCAACAATACCTTTGGATGGATTTAGCAACAAGCATTTCAGACTGTTACCATCTTTTTTTAAATTGCTGCCATCGGCAGAACTGAATTCAAAGGTAGGAGATCTTAATGGACTTTGTAGAAAGTATTTGAGAGACCATGTTAGGTTAAAAGGATTACTACTTCTCTCTGGTACAGAGGATGAAAAAGAACCTTAAAAGCAGAAAAACTTAAAACTGTCATATTCAGTACAGAAAGTCATTTTTCTAAGCACAGTTTGAGTAAATGAAAAGAAAAAAAAAAAAAGAAAAAAGAAAAAGCCTTGTTTTCTTCCAGCAGTAGTAACAGCCTGGAAACAGGATATGCTAGAATAAGAGACCTTCAAGCAAACTCACCTGAAACACCACTGTCCACAGACAACCACAAAGGTAATTTATGTTACTTTATTCCAATTAATATGTTTGTGTCTGCATGATTTGTAACAAACTGCAATTTAAAAGCCTATTCCACCAGATTTCTGTTTCCAGGTAATGTAAACAAGAATTTACTTAAAATAAAAATTTATACAGGAGTTTTAAAAACAAATCACACAGAGTCCCAGCACTTACCTTTATTTAATTACTTTTGAAATGTACAAGTAACTTCAAATTTTGGAGGTTTAGGATTTTGTTTTGTTAGGGGTTTTTTTGATTGTTGTTTTTTTTGGGGGGGGGGGGGGGTCGTTTGGTTGGTTTGGGGGGTTTTGTGGGGTTTTTTGGTTGGTTGGTTGGTTTAGGTTTGGGGGGGGGGGTGTTTGTTTGTTTTGTGTGGGTTTTTTTGGTTTTTTTAAAACCATATATATCACCAGGATAAAAAAATGAAATGTTTACAAGATGATAGATATGCATTTTTAAATGCTGTAAACTTCACATAGTTATGTTAACTCAGAAAACAGATGGAAAATATTATAAAATGTAAAGCTTGTCAGATTTAATTATGGCTTGTCAATTATTATCACTACTTATACTGTACTGCAAAATATTTTAGGACTATTAATAAAGTTTCCTTTAAACATTCAGTTGCTAAGAAGGAAGTCTACAGGTATAAATAACTATCAGTCAGGCAGAAATAAGCAAAATTTATTTTTGTTCCTCTCCCCTCACAGCTTAAAAATGCCATTTTTTGGCTGGATGAAATGGTCAAAAAATGATTCCTACAAACCCACAAGATATCCTGGATCAGAAGTAGTTACAAAAACCCTACTGAGGGAATTGAAATGGCACCTGAAAGAGCGTGAAAGATTAGTGCAAGAGATTGAAAATGAACAAAAAGTCCAGAAGACTGGCATGGAGTACAACTGGCTGAAGAACTACCAAAACCCTCAAGCAACAATTCCAGCTACTGAGCAACGGCAGCTCGAAGTTCTGTGTTCACAAATCCAGCCTTGCCAAACGGGAACTGTTCTCAGCAGGTAACTGATTCCTATTTCTCTAACTTTGAGTATTCTATCATAAGTAAGATGTTGTTTCTACCTAATCCAAGCTTACATTTGGCTCTGATCTTTCTTCCAAAGTAACAATGACCAGCAACTGGAACACATTTTTACAGGTGTTTTAGAAATTACATCTTTACTTTAATATGTTGTACCTGAAGGAAGTTTTTAATCAGGATTTTCCTGGTCTAATCCAAAACAAGGGAAGTCTCACATGCTTAAGCATGGGACCTCTCAATACTTTCAGTTTTTCCTGTTATTTATCCTGAATATTTAATAAATAGTAACCCAATAACCAAATATCAAATTAAAGCACTGATGAAATGCACTCTTATGCGGAAACCCAGCCTCACTGTCCAAAATACCTGAAAGCTTCTCAAACTAGCAAAGCAGTGTCCAAAAAAAAAATCCCGTTTTTTTAAAAACAAACAAAGCCCCCCACATTTTACAAAGAAAAATTCTCCTATGCCTGTATTTTAAATACATTTTCTAGGGACACATAAATGACAGAACAAGCCTATGCGCCTTTTAAAGCCCAAAATATACCTAAGGGCAAAGTCAGTTTAAATCAAGTTACCCAGATGGGCCAAAAAAAAAAAAAAAAGCACACACAGTAACAATAGTTTTCAATCCTCATAATAGCTGGACCACATCCAGTGCATTGTTACAGCTCTTTTCCTCTTAGAATCTTTTGGGGGAGGTGTGTGGGGAAATGTGGCAGCAAGGAATAAATGACACCAGAATGCAGTCATTTCCTCCTCCTTCCTCTCCCCTCAAAAGACCAGAGAGGAAACAGAATAGTTTTCAACACTGATGATTAGATTTCAATTCTTATTTGTTTCTAGATTTCGTGAAGTTTTGGCAGAAAATGATGTTTTACCTTGGGAAATAGTCTACATATTCAAGCAAGTTTTAAAAGATTTTCTTACTACCATTGAGAGAGAAAACCAACAAGACCAACTGGTAGATGCATGGAATACAAATTGCTCTGAACATTTCCGCCTGCGTGGAGACAGTTCTAACAAATCGGACAAAGATGAAATCCCCACGGTTTCAAGTTACGTCGACAAAAACACACAAAGCATGTTTCCCACCTTCTCTCACAGAATCTGGAATCTACCCTATTACTACCCATCAAGCTAAGCTGGTTTGTGTTTCTTTCAAAAAGCTATGTAGCCATTTGCATTCCTTTCTTGTGATTGCCATCCACAAACATAGGAGTAAGAAATGTGACATGCTCCCCTTTTTTCCAAGTTTAGAAATTAAAATCCTGGATTATAGCTAGTTTGCAGTATACAAACTTTAAATATGAACTCTCCTTTTAACTTTATAGTTCCTTAAAGATGTTGTGTTTGAAGGCACCTTTTAACCAAAAATGTAGATGTTTCTGAAAAAAACTGAAGCATTTTATTTTTCAGACAGATAGAGCTAGATGTATTTAAACAAGAAAAGACTGCTTTCCATATTTTGAAATAGCATCAGTCCACAAAGCGTTAGGCAAAAACTTCTGTATTTGTCACAGAGCTTTGAGGGTCTACGGGAACTTTATGGTTTAATATAATATCAGTTATACCAAATAAACTGATAAAATACTTTTTGGAGCCAAACAGTTATTTCTTAACCTCAGTAAGTTCTAGAATGAAAACAATGTCAGAAGTTATGACACATTGCATGTACTGTTTCTATATTTTTTTCCAAACTGTACTCTGCACATGCTGAAATACTGTGAAGGTAGACAACTAAATGAAAACATTAGATATTTGTCCTGGTTCTGGCTGGGATAGAGTTAATTTTCACAAGAAGCTGGGGGGGGGGGGACACTGCCAGGTGTTAAATATTAATGGCATTTAACAACTATTTTTCTATTCTTTAAGAAATTAATGAATTATTTTATTTCAAAAAGTGGTACTTGACTTATTGGAAGTTATCCTGAAACCCAGACTCTGCATTAAACTTAAATGTTTTGATCAAATCAGTACTTTCCTAGAATAGCAAAGGAGTCAACAGATCATTTCCAAATGCAAGAGGTGATCTTTTTAAATTTAAGTAAAACAAAATTTCATGTTTTTCAGTTGCCACCATTATCACTGTGGGTTCATAATAAAGTTTTACAAGACTGATTGGATACATAGCAGTTACACTCACAGCGGACAATTAGAGCAGAAAATCAATGAAAACATATGCCAGAATTCAGTTTGCTATATTTCCAACTGGGCTCCCATCACTGTATGTAACAAATTTTTACATGCCTTTATGTAACCTCTTCATCTCCAGATTTCCTTTTAATCTGTCTGCCACATCATAAAAAAATGGGCAAGACTCACATGGCCCTATTCACAAAATGCACTCTTGTGAAAACACAGAGGAGAACTGCTTCCTCTGATATTTTCTTCAATCATACTGAAGACGACATTCAGATTTCCTTGAGTGGGTAACATACAACTGAAAGGTATTTCCTTATGCTCCACAGTTGTATCCCCCACCCAAGAAAGAATTTACTAATAATGCAACATAAATTAGGCAAAATAAATGGCACAGTATTTTTATAAAAGATAAAATTACTATTTTAAAAAAATCTTCAGAAAGCTTATAATCTAGAGAACATTTCATGGAGAAGAGTGAAACAATATACAGAGAAGGTGAAACAACCAGAACTCTTGCATACACCTGACAAAGCACTAGAGGACTAGAGTAAATCAGTCCCTACAGGTTTAGAGTAACAAAAAAAATGCAGCTCAATACCAAAAGTAACTGGTCCCTCCACTTTCCATAAACTAAATACACAAAACTTCACAAGCACGTGCAAACTCATTATATCTGCACTGAGAGCTGGTATAAACTCTTTGCCCTCCTTTTGTGCAGCTGTCAGCCTGTGGATAAATAACAAAAGTGTTGATCTCAACTTACTCTGCCCTACTGATGCAGAATAAAGAGTACCAGATTCTTTTCATGCAGTTCTAAACACTCCAGACACAGATCCCTGCATGAGGACAGGATGATTTGAAAGAAAGGTTTTTCCTCACTGATAAAGCTCCCCAGAGAGTTAAATTTCAAGTACCTTTTCCATAGGAAAGAAGGTAACAGGTACTGAGCATATAAAAGGCATTAGCAGAATTCATATTATATTGAGAAGTAACATCCACAATGCTCATTTCAGAAAATAATTTTTATTTGGTCAAATGTGCAAGATTCCTGCAATGGTAATTCACACACACTAGTTTCTTAAAATGGTACCTTCACAGCTTTCTATTGGAAAATAGGTGAAAAGAGCCCTAAAAATTTAGCTTCCAAGTTTTCCTTTATGGAAAATGGTAGGCCTGTAAACATGCAAGGTTCACTTACCCTTATGATCATAAAAAACAGGTAGGGAAAAAACAAACAAACAAACCCCCAAGACGACCACAGATACAACTTACCCGTTCTTCATAAATTTCACTTCAATTTCACTTTCATGTAAGCAAATGCAATCTTCTAAGTCCAGAAACAAGGACCACCAACTACAACATATGCTATAAGGCAGTCACTGAATAATAGTTAAAAAAATTACGTAGGCATCATAGCCAATTCAATGTTAAATCCCAATGCAATGCTAAGGAAATGCACAAAAAGGCTTACCCACTTCTATACGCATGTTTTCTTGATGAAGCTGATACTAGGCTACTGCATTCAGTTCTAGCGTCCACACTTGGCAGGAAAGGAGAACTGGGAAATGGAGAGGGTACAGGAAAAAAATTATCCAAAGGCTGAGATGATGTCAACCACTAAGACCTCACTTTGTCCATTTTTTCAAAAACAGAAATGAGAGGTAACTTCACAGAATATGAGCACTTTCATCTGATGAAAGTATTATGTGCTCTCTCTCTAGCTAAAAAGCAGAGAAAAGCATAGAAAAAGCAAAGGTGCAAGAATAAGAAGACAAACTAAAAAAAAGTTAAACATGTTTTATCTGCTAGGTTTACCGCAACATGCTACAAAGAGAATCCATACCTCAGTCCACCAGCTAAGACGAGCTATTTTCTGGAATTTAGCTTACACTTCGTTTTCAACTGTATCAGATAGCAGTGATGTGGCTGTAGGCCAGTCATCATTTCCCTGCTGAAGATTACTGTCCAAGAACTCAACTGTTTCTGCAAGCACTTTTTATTTATGGCCTACATGATTTGCATGAGGTGATGTAAAACTATATTGTTCCTTACACTAATGCAGCTGATATTTCTGACACAGGCAGGCAGCTGACACAAACTGCTCTGGTAACAGAAAGGCGAGTGCTGGTAATTTGAAAGGGTAGCAATGTCTCTCACCTGCGCAGGTGTCAGGCAGAACAAACACCATGCAATGTTTTTAGCCAAATAACCTGGCTATAAAAAAGGCTAACCTGGCGAAAGCTACACCTATTAAATGCAAGAAACCAAACAGTGAATAACCTTTTCCACACTTAAGCCTTGAAGTGTTTTAATGTGAACCAAAATGTTTTGATAACAAGGAAGGATTTAAGGGTCTAAATTCTTTTCATTCAATTAAACATAATCAGAGGAATTAAAAAGTTAATCAATGAGCTATTTAAGGATCAAAATTCCAACCACAATTTCTGAGAACTATTATCTTTCCCTAAGAAGCTCAATTACTAATACTGCTATTCTAGAGGTAGTTCAAGTAACAAGATAAAAGCCTTGGAAAATGAGGCATCATTGGTAAAGGAAGAGAACACATTCTACATCTCTTTTTAAGGGAGATGTGAAGCTTTTAGATCCCATTAGACAGCCTCAGTAACATTTTTGTAAAACGTTCATCATTACACACACTTGTGTGCAATAACACACCGGTTATTACTGTTACCAATTTGGTATTAATCCTATACATTCCTATATACAAATTTAGACAAAAGAAGTGGGAAGACAGTCTCCATCAATAATCATATATCTGGCTTGAAATAAATATAAGTAAGTATTTGACAAATTTGAAATAACTTGGGGTTTGATTTTCCCAAGAAATAAACCAAGAGTTTTGAAGGAAATATTAGAACAGACTATTATGCTGCAAGCAGCCTCAACAAAAGGAGAGAAATTCTTTTGTTTTCAGCTCTTCAAACTCTTAAGAGCCAGCAAATAAAATCTAAGCAATTCCTACTTGAATCTAAACCTCCTTAAGATTCTTCAAGTTTTGCAAAAACTCTCTAAACGTAAGCACATTCCCAGAACTGTGAAACAGAAGTGTATATGGAAACAAAACACAGCTAAGTAAACACACCTTCTTACAGAGGTTCTTTTCAATTTGCAGCAGCACACACACGCACCTATCATCTATGCTCAAAGATTTTATACATGTCTAATGATGAGAAATTCTGTCCACGCTTACATAAATGGCTATTTAGGATGCATATCCCCTTTCTCTCTCTCTCAGATGGGAAAGAAAAAAAGAAAAAACTCAACTTATAAAAATAACTTCTCTCTCAACACAACTGTCAAACCCCACAATTAGGTTATTTTCTAAGGCTTTTGAGTGGAAAGAGGTATCTGTCTAACCGAGGATAAAGATTTGCCTCTGCCTAGGCACACAAGGCTTGATGAATCTCGCTAATTTCTCCCGTGTTAGTAGATTTCAGTGGCTTAATGCT
The DNA here is from genome assembly GCA_009819775.1 of Phoenicopterus ruber ruber. Classification (NCBI taxonomy): domain Eukaryota; kingdom Metazoa; phylum Chordata; class Aves; order Phoenicopteriformes; family Phoenicopteridae; genus Phoenicopterus; species Phoenicopterus ruber. Next base: position 11,980,907 of record CM020219.1, read on the forward strand.
CAGTGGGTTCAAGAATCTCTTGTCAAACCCTTCCCAAGTACTATAGAAATGTTAGTGGCACCTAAGTAAAGACTGAGAAGTCCCAGACATCTTGTACGTACTGGGTTTAGGAATTACATTCACAGTAAGTAACCTTAGAAAACTATAAAATTCTGTCTAGTCACTTCTGGAAAATTTTAACTACTTGCATAAAAAACAGTAGCTCTCAGTCAGAGATTTGGAGCTTGCTAATGGCAGCACTTTACATTAAAGGATGAGAGGAGATAGATATTTTGATATCCCAATTTTGTCCTTTCCTTGAAGCAAAGACGGAAAACAATAGCCTGAACAGTCTCTGCTGAACTGTCAGAATATCTGCTGTTAAGATGTTAGGCAAAAGGTTTGTTCTTCCTCAGAAGCCAACATACACCCTTTAAGAGAGGTCCTGAAACACAGTGACCCATGCTGCTATACATCATACATGGAAATAAAGACACTCACTCTAGACTGTACCTCCAGCTAATTTTGAAAAAGACTTTAGTATATTAAAGTGCATACAAAACACTTTTCTATAGCCACCACGGATACACTAACCAAATCTGATCTAAATACTAAGATTACTATTGCACTGCCACAACACCTTCCAGTTTAGGCAGCATCCAGGGGAAAGTCGTTTGGTTTTTTTTTCCCCAATATCCAGACACTAGTGAAAACCAAATGTACCTGGCTGCTATGCAAATATACACACAGTTCTCCTCCTTGGCTGTAAACTCTGCCATCTGAGAATAAAGCACATCCAAGGAGTGACATGCCTGGTAACTTAAATGCTTCGGATAGGTCACAAGAGCAATGAACATACACAGTTTATTTAGAAAACCCATAGCAGTCGATTCAGGAAAACAGACTGTTAACTGCTGCTCAGAGAAAACAGAAGTTCCTATAGGGAAGCAAAGATTCAGTTTAAAATAACAGAAAACATCTGTTGTAAGTGACATCAGTATCTTAACTGCTGGAAAATTGCTGGCTGGAGGGGAACATTAGAGGAAGGAAGAACAACAGATAAGAAATAAGTGAATTTTTCACAAGTTTGTAGCATAACAATAGGGTAGGTAACGCCCACTTATTACTAAGAATATTTGCTTATGAACTTTGGTATAAACAAAGGATGAACCCACTCAAAAGAAAAGTGCTTAGTTTCAAATAATATATGAAACACTACTGGTCAAACAATTGATGTACTGTAAAATAATTATTCGACATTCAAGGATCAGCCACTGAAAACAACACGATAAAAGCTAGTAATACTGTTAAGGGACTATGGGGGGGAGGATGGGGGGTGGAAATCAGCCCAAATCAGCAGTGTTTCTGATTGATTTAATAGTTAGATGCATAAAAACACACTCTGTGGGATATTATTCCCTAATGAACAAATAAGTTTACTCCTGAATCTCATGTTATTTATCACTTGCCACTGCCAAAATTCCTAAGTTACACACCTGAATCAACCAGATCTTTTCTAAGACAGTTCCACAGGTTTTCAACAGCACTCGCTGCAATTGCACACCAGTCCTAACGCGCTTTAGAGAAAGTGAATCCTACACATAGCATGTCTAGTGATGCTCAAGACAACAGTGGTAAGTAGCAAATCAGAAAATAACTGAAGTACTGAACCCACAAAACCACACTTATCCGCACCTGGACTACAGCCACAAACGTTACTGAGAGTATTAGGCTGGAATCAAACAACCGCACCACCCCGAGCCCACACAGAGCGGGGGAAGGCAGAGGGGGCAGGCTAGATCCCGGGGAAATGCCCTGCTCACCCTGGCCCACGGGAACACACCCAACAGAAGGGAGGCCACGGGAACACACCCGACAGAAGGGAGGCCACAGGTGCCCTCACAGACGTCCCTTCACCCCGGGCGCGAGGAGCATCTCCCCGCCGCCAAGAGCGGAGGCCCAGCACCCCGCACTCACCCCTCAGCTATTAACGGCTCCCGGCCGGCAAGGGGGCCCAGAGGACGGCAGGGGGGGCTGCACAGGGCGCCGGCCTGCGCCTCCTCGCCTAAGAACTCGACGGCGGTCACGGGCTTGCCGATGGTAAACCAGTCGCTGATCTGCTCCCCGGTGAGCTTCCGCAGCATGATGGCGGCGGCACGCGGTCACCGCCCGCGCCTCGCACTGCGGCTCCCACCCTGCGCGCGCGCCTCCACCGCCCCTTTTCCCGCCCTCGGTCCGGCCCCGCCCCTGGCACGTGATGCAAGAGCCAGGCGCGTCGTTCTGCTGCCACGGGTGAGGGGCGGCCGTTGCCTTCGTTGCCGACACGGCTCCCGAGCGGCGAGCGCGGCAACCCAGCCGCGCCTCCCTGCTCTGCTCTTCCCAGGAGAAGGCTCCCTCCCTTCGCAGCCACCAGAGGCGTGGGGCAGTCAGTTTCCCCCTCACACCCCCAGAACAATGGTCGAGAGCTGCTCTGGAATCCCAGTCACCCTGTCCTTCCCGTTGCCCGGAGGAAGTGGCCCACAGGCACGTAGATGCCTCAGCCCTCCTGAATGTGACCCAGCGGGTGCCTCCCGGTCCTCCAGGACAAGCTATTCTCTAAGCAATATGCTACGCAACGACTCGCGACAGGCCCTTCCCGGCATTGTCCCTGCACAGGACACTTGCTGTGCTCCCTTCTCAGGAAGTAGGAGTGAGGTGCAGATCGGGCAAAACACTCGGTGAGACGGTCCCTGGGACTGAGTGGGGATTTCTACGGCGACATGAACTCTGTGAGGGCCGGGCAGGGCCCTGGAGCGGCTGAGGGGGCGCAGGGACGTGACGGGAGTTATGCGTCGCCCGAGGCTGCTTCCCCCGCGCACCCCAGGGCACGGGGAGCGGCAGCGGAGCTGGGGGAGGCCCAGCGGCCCAGAACTCGGGCCGGCCGCTCGCAGCCGCGGTGCGGAGGGCGCTCTCGTCCTCCGCAGCCGTAGGGGGCGCTACCCGGCGGCGGCAGCGCCTCTCTTGGGCTGCTACCTTCGCTCGTACCTTCGCGTCCTTTCCCAGCATCCCCCGCGGCGGTAGCGGAGCCCGTCCCCGCTCGGTGACCTTCGCTGGCAGCTCGCGCGCTCCCGGCTCTCACGGTGGGTTTCGGTCCAGGCGAGCCCTGCAGGTCGTTGGCCGGCATCGCTCGGGGGCGGCTCGGGGAGCCGGTTGGGCTTCAGCGTGGGAAAGGAGCTGAGGGGGGGAGGCGCGACCAGCGGCGCTCGAGCTCTGCCGTTACCCGCCCCCCCCACCCCCGTGCGGAAGGGGCTGTGGGTCAGGCCCCGGGCGGGCGGCGGGTTCCCCGGCTGCGGTGGGGTCGTGGCGGGGAGGTCGATGAGAAAGCAAATTCAGTGTTGTTCCGGATAGATTTCAGAAAAAAAGCCTGAACGACGTCGCGCCCGCTGAGGCCTCGGGGAAAGGTCTCTGCCGGGTTTTAGCAGGGTGTTAATTGGAAATAGCATTGCTTATTCTCTGCGTTTTGTAGGGGTGGGAAAATCCTTTCCTTCGTTTCTATTCAGTCTCCTTGTTTGTTAGTATATCGATATTCTGCTATAGCAGAATGACTGCTATTATGGCACTGTTCATCTGGAACTACAAATACTGGAAACTTTGGGGGAGGTGCAGGGTTCTTAATAGTATTGGTGAAAGCACAACACTGTTTCAGGAAACCAGTCCACAATAATAAATTTGATTGAAATGTCTGTCCATAAACAAATAAATGTGGGTTTGTTTATAATTATACATTAATTACCATGAAGATGTTTTCATTCTTTAAGAAGCACCTAGATTTTTCCAGTTGTTTTGACATTGGCTGCCCTTGCATCCTTTTTCTCTTTGATGCTTGCCAAATGATGCTTTACATTTAGTAATGACAAATAAGTAAGTAAGCATTACCTCATAGAAGTTTAAATCTGCTTTTCTTTCCTGGGGCTCTGGTTTACCATATACAGTCCATATGTGTATATAGGTGACTTAATTGGGTTGTAATAAGTATAAATAGTGACTTTATTGGGGTGAAGTGCTGTATGTAAGACAGTGAAACATATAGTATTTCAGTGCAATGTGGTGCAAATGTGTACTAACATTTTGTGTGGGGGTTAGGGTAAGCTTTATTTTGAAACATCTTACAGTTTTCTGTTTGTCTAACAAAGCTGCATAGAAAGGAAAAAACATCAAGGGCTTCTTGCTCTTGGGGCATATTTTGAAAGTAAAATATTAATCATAAATCATGAATTCAGTAGCTTAACATCATTTATTTTGCTATTTTGAGTAGAAATTACCATGTTGGGCAAGACATCTTAGCTGTGGGGAAAGAAGGGAGACTAACTTGGTAGTGCAAGGAAGGAGCCTCTCCAGCTTGTCTGGAACGAGGCTTTCCTCCTGAGAGAATCTGGAAGCGTTAAAAAAAGCTGTCACTGACAGGGGGAGAGGAGCCTAGCTATTCCTACTCTGTAAATGCTCTGTTGAGTCATCTTTGAACACTTTCATCAGCTGTAATTTATTAATTTTTATTGTCTTAGCCTATAAATTGTAACCTTAACTCTGCATTTTTATTGCTTTGCTTTGGAATAAATACTTTTGCATGTTTGGGGATTTTTTTAACCTGTAAACTACTGCTGACATATACCAGGAGTGTGTATATACATAAATATATATATATGTGTATATATATTAAAAATACAGCGGGTAAGAATACAGTTGCAAAACTCACCATGGCAAAACTTCTTATAATTTTCAGATGGTGCAGACCATGCTTCCAAAGTCATTGAGAGCCATGAAATTCTACTTCACTACCGTGTACCAAGAAATATGGGTTGGTGTAGCGCTAACAGCTTATGTCTATTACAAAATTTCGTATGGTGGTAAGTTACACATTATAGTCTTCATTAGCTGTTACTTTATAGATAAGGTTTATAGATGAGAATATCCTTTCAGTCATTGAAAATATCCATCAAATAAGAAATTAACACTCTTACTTAAGGCCAGGTCTTGGCCATAAAAATTTAGAAGTTTTAACATACTCAGTGTAGGAGGTTACATTAACAAAAATACTCAAATACCAGTGTAACTGTGCCTATGTTATGAAGATTAGGTAACGTAGGAATTGGTTTTAAAAACGCACATCTAATTTGCAACGTATAGCCAGAGGCTTCTCCTGTAGATCTGTCCTGAAGAGGAATGTAAGACTGTTCTGAACTAGAACTTACTTTGGCTAGAAATATTTTTGGAATCCTTATATTTTTGAGTTGTTGCTCAAGATCTGAAAAAAAAAAAAAATTACAGTTTTTAAAAGGTTTTCCCATGTGAAGTCAAACCCTTTACTAGCAGTCATGAAGAATGAAATGTTCTAAACTGTAGACAAACTTGACAGGGAAAGGAACCCCTCACTGTGGGAACAGCTGAGTGATGTTACCTCAGCATTTATCTAGCTTTGTTCAAATAACTTGTAGCATGTCCAAAACTGTTACACTACACTTACAAGCTTAAGTAAATACAAGTAGTTGAACAGCCAGAGAAAAAAAAATAGTTTAACTTTTGCTTTAGCTTCTTTAATTACAAGGAGAATTAAAAATTGACAGAGTGTTTCGAGTTTGTGTTCATGTCATGCTACTTTTATTTTCATTTATGATTTAGATAATAGATGTGGTGGTGTAGGGTTTTGAGGACCAAAACCTTGATATGTGGCCGCTGTATGCTAAGCATTCTTTTAAAGTGAAAATAGCTTTTAATAGCTGTAGCCCTTTCTGCACTTTGGGGAACAGGTTTGCAAATAACACATATATTTATAGAAGAGTCTGTTGTAGAATAACTTAGATTGGAAGGGACCTCTTGAGCTCACCTGGTCCAAACCACTGCTTAAAGTAGTTAGATCAAAGTTAGATCAGGTTGCTCGTGGCCTTATTTATAATTCAAATGAGTATTTCCAAGGGTGGAGATTGCACAACCTCTTATGACTGTCTTCCTTATGAAGAATTTTTTCCATCTATTTTTGTCTGATCACTGTGAATCAGTATTTTAGGAGAACAATTACAATGGGAATGTAAAACAAGCTATTTTACTTACAAAGGAAGATTTAAAAGCAAACTGTATTCTTACCACTTCAGTTTATGTCCATATGTTGTGTGTATATATATCCATATATTATGTAAAATAGTACCATTCTGTATATATTTCTTTTGAATTACAGTAGGAGTCCTGATGGCTACAATTTCTAAATGCACAGTCTTGGTTAATTAAAAACAAACAACTTTTTAAAAATCAATGTAATGTAACGTGTACTGACACGTACCATGGAAAGTGCATGGTGTACACTTTTTAAATCTTGTTCAAGCTAAATTAGCAAATCATAAGTAGTATAATCTAATTGAAGCTTATCTGCAAAAAAATAGATGGGAAATATTTTTAAAATGTCACTGTTCGGCTTGTTTTTTCTTTTTTTCCAGGCAAAAAAGCAGTGGCAGATAGTAAGTATTAAATATCTAATACCTCATTGTATTTTTTAAATGAGTGCAGTAAAAATTAGCTCAGCGTATTTTACATAAGTTTGGGGGTTAAGTTATGGATTTAGAAAATGTTTAAAGACTACTTCAAAATACATAGTTTGGGTTGTATGGATGGTTTTATAACCTAGAAACATCTGTGAATCTGCACAGATGCTACCTCTGTCTTAAATGTCCTTTGCACAGGTTTTAGGAGTAGAATAGAAGTTGTATGCCTTGATTGGCGGGGTGAGAATTCTTTTACATAACAGTACCAACCATTTAATGGAATTACTTAAATCAACCCGATCTCAAGAGTAGCTGCTATTTTAGCTGTCAAGAAACTAAGAAGTTTAAACTTGTGTTTTGAATTTGTATTTTTATATCTTCTATAAAGTAGTGTTTAGATATTTATGGACAGTTTCTTCTGACATCACATTGGAATTTAATTTTTCATGAGCTGCAATATCTCAACTTTCTGCACCATGATACATAGACCTTTTGCTCCCAGTTGAATTTGTATATGCAAATAGTATTTACATTTTTGAATGTGTAAGTAGTGAAAATACTGGCCAGTAGACTTAAGGATAATAGCATAAATAAACTTTAATTTAGAAAGAACCATACCAAAACTGAGGAAGAATGGATGTTTGCCTATAATAGTGCTTAAAAACTTGTGAAAGAGGATTTTTAGTATTGGCCAAGTTTATGTACTTTCAGGGTTTTGTTTTATTTGACAGGGCAGTTTAATCTGCCAATTCTTGTGCTCAGATGTGTAGATACGGTTGTCTGTTCTAGGTTCTGAACTACATTCCTGAATTGATTTGCTCTACTGTTTGAACAGTCTAAATCGTGTCTTTGTTTCAGAGTCCTCTGGTGCTGGCCATCATTAAAGACCTCTTCTCTTCTTGGAGTATGAATTTGGTGGTTTGTCATCTTTACTGTAAAGGAAGCAAGTTACAACCATAGGGAAGTTAATTCTAAAACTGTACCTGATCCATCTGCTGTAATTAGAGAAAGAATAAATCCATTGAGCAACAAGGAATTAAACATGTTGGACAAAGTATGCTGGAGTGTATTGTTAACCTAATTTTTAAAATAGCATTTTTTGTTTTCTACAGTTCTCCCAAGTTCCATGTTAAACTTTTTCAACAGTACTTTGAAAAAGACCAAATTTCTATAACTAAACTTCTTAATAGAATTAGACAACATTCCTTACAATAGCATTAAGTCCCTTTTTTTTTTCTCTAATGATATCTTTTTTGGCTAGAACTTTTGAAATACTCATTTACTTTTAAAATGTCATTTAATAGGAAGCCAAGTGTGAGGACTTAATTCTTAGCTTTTTGTCAACTTGTGGTGCAATAATTAAGGGTACAAAAAGTTCTTTTTAAAACTTCACATTTTTTAAAGAGTTCTTAGTTCTGCAAGGTTTAAAAGCAAAATCTGTATTGTTATTAAAACACCATGCACAATGTTTACAGAGGTTTTTAAAAAGTACATTATTGGCAACTATCTCTTTTTGTCTTTCATATTCAGTAGAACTAAGGAATTATTCTGAAAGGGTCTTCCCTTAATCACAAATTTTGCAAAGGAGTAAGTAATAACATGCCCATATTGTATGAGAAAATTGATATTACGTGGGCCCTCATCTGCCATTTGAGCTTATTAAAATCTCAGAATTTAAAGGGAATGATGAAATGATGCACTGTGGCAGCAGTTAAAATGAGGATAAACAAACATTTAACTGACTTCAAAGTGTTTTCCTTTTTCCTGAAAATGTAGAAGTAATATATGTATTAGTAGAAGGGGTCATTAGCGTTTTTTGCAGATAGCTGTTAAAGTAACTCCATAGCTAGTATTATATTTTGGAGACTCTACGAACCTATACTATCTTATGAAAATCAGTTTTCAGAACTGTACATACTGAATTCTGTACCGAGGATACATAGTGTATAAAACCAAAATTGGACTTCATGTCATGTTTTGTTTAAATTTAGCCTAATCTGCTTTTGAGAAGATTATGAGGCTTAAGTCCTTTTAATGACTTAATGCTTACGTACATCTTTTTAACTACTTCACTGAAACATCTTAAATCTTTCAGCTTGATTAAAGTTTTCCTTTTCAGTCTCTCTGACTGCAGTATCTGGCCGTAACTTAAATATTTTGTATTTGAATATTCAGGAGCTTGATAACCTTACCTGCTGATGGTAAACATGGTAAACATTCCAGACACTGTGTTGCCTTTAATTTCTTCAAAATTTATACTTCTGCTTAAGCTTAATAGCTGTATCTACTATGAGTAGAGTAAAATTACCAGTCATATTTCCCTGAAAGCTTTTTTTAAAAAAGGCAGGTATAGCATTACTCAATTTGAAAAGAATAGGTGACACCTCTTTCATGCATTCTTGACATTTCTTCCACCTTCCACAGTTTTCCTTGTTGTTGCATCTTCCCTTGATATGTTTTAGCTGATTCCTTCATCACTTTCATCATTTCTATATGGGTTTTTCAGTGTTTCCTCACCACAAAAGAATGAATGAGAAGTAGAAAGAACTCACTATTTGTTTCTTTACATAAAACCAAAAGCATCCAGAAGAAGGGAACAGAGCATAAAAACTAGAAGAAAATGGAGCTTCAAATGAACAGATATTAGGCCAGTGGTGATTACAGGGTGTGTCAGAGTTGTGGTATAGTTAATAAGTGGTTCAGATTGAAAATTTATGCCAGGTAAGGAGCTATATGTGCATTTGTAATGCAAATTTATGATCACTAAGTTATAGTTCCTAAGATACTACACATACTTCAAATTACCTGCTTTAGCAACTTTCAATTACAGAGCTGAGGAAAACAAGCTAGGGAAAAAAACATTAATCACTGCAAGATTTGCTTCACCTTAGCGAGAACGTAGTACACTGGGACTCAGCTACATCAACATGCTGTCTGATCTCCTAGATGCTAATTGAAAAGCAAGAGGAGCTTCTGCTAACCTGCCCTTGGAGCACAGTTAACTGCACTTTTAGGTAAACTTAACCTACTTCAACTCTTAATGCTGCTTGATATCTGACTTGCTTGATTTTCTAGGAGGGGAAGAAAGTACATATGGGCAGCAATGTCTGGGTTATGAAAACTACAATTTCTACTGAAATAATCCTATCTGGAACTGGTTCTTCCATTAGTGCATCTCTGTCGGAAATGTCTATGAAGGTTGCAGGATATTCCTTCCTGTTCGTGATTCTTAACACATAAATCTCCGTAAAAGATAACGGAAGTAAAACTGGTGTTTATGTTTAAATAGTTGAGTAGGATACAGAAGGATGAAATTAACTTTCAGTCAGTGGCTTGACTCAGAAGCTGAAATCAACACACCCATAATGTGTAACACCTGTAGTACTATGTATATACTTTCTGCTCCTCTATGCTGAAGCATACCAAGTAGTATAAAAGACAATAGAGGAAAGTTAGCTAAGGCATTGTAAGTGCCATTTCTTATTTACAGTGAGGTGTGGAAGGAGTAATCAGTTTTCTTTGCAGCTCTAGCATCTGGAGTGTAGCCCTAGGTAGAGAAGCATTGCAAAGGAATACCCTTGAAATGAATACTCTATTTTAGAATATGTGCCTTTTTTCTAATTTAGCTAAGGTGATTTCTAAAGCTAACTTAAAACAAAAAGGTTTTCTTGTTCCAGGTCAGTGTCTATAGACAAGCCTCAGCTCCTGAACAAACCCATTTTCTATGCAAATGACTATTTAAGATCAGGATTTTAATCCATGGAGGTAGTATTCATCATGATTCACAATTAAACACTGGGGTGGGGGGGGGTGGGGGAATATGCTTACTGCTCATTGATGGATCATGCTGTTTCAATTTAGCTGCTGCCTTTTTATATTGCTGACATTTCTGAAACAAGAGGATTACATTTAAATTTTATGTAGTAAAATAGTTCAGCAACTGCCTTTTGCATTTGTTGCCTGTGATAAGGCATCAGCAATGACAAAAACTGACTGTTTACTACCTTTGCAATGTTAGTGGAACAACAAACTCCTGTGGGGTTGGAAAGCCTCATCCAATTACTGCAGCACCATCTTGACCGAGTTTTGCTGTGGCACTGATTTTTTTTTTTGTTTTTTTAAATCAATATAGAACATGAAAACTCAGCAGTAGGGAGCTGTATTAATAATGACAATGCTAATGCAAGATGTGGTCTTTTTACAGTACAAGTACTTCTGTATTTGCCCCTCCATGCTGGGCCTTACTTATGGCCAGGATTTCTCATTGTGGAGCTCAGAGATTTCTAGAACATTTTCAAGTGTTGTCCTACAATTAGAAATCTCAGAGTATCCCCTGCATGCTAATAAAGTAGTATGGAATTCTCTAGAGGAGTGGCAAAATACAGTCAGAGCCAAGGAAACATGAGTCACGGTGCCCAACCTACTTAACCTCTTTAATGGCTAACTTGGGAAAAAACCCCAATGTGTATTCATGTTAATTGGGAGGATGAGTAAAGTTGCAGGAAATGATCTAAAGTAACTAAAACAGCTGAACTAGTCTCCTATTTATCTGAATCATGATAGCAAACCACTGTTGGTCGTACAAATACAGCCTGATACAGAGCTGGTATGTATATATGTATTAGTTTTCCTTCCTTGGGGACTGGAAGTACATCAGGGGCTTGTTAGACACAGGTGATTATATGTGACATCACCACCAGATGGCTGAAATGAAACTAACTGAGGAAATCAACGTGTGAAGTCTCTATTGTTTCATTCACAGAAATCTGTAAAGCTACTAGGGAGGAAAGAATAGTAAGATGGAGATGCCCTGAGGCATTAAATATGTTGGTTAACCATTCGGTAAATGGAGGAACAAGAAGTAACAAGATAGTGCTTGAACAGCAAACTCTTCATACTATAATTCCATGACCTTTAGCAACTAACATTTAGCAGCTAATAGTCTCTTTACTTTAAGAATATAAAGCCATGTGACTCTGATTTGGTGATTTATAAAGAACTCGTAAACAAGAAATTCCTGTAGTCTACTCCACTGCTGCAGGCAAACTACTTGGAAACAATTACTCTCCCCTAACTCAAAATGAACTGACCACCACAAGAATGGATTATTTGGAAGTCTTAATTAAATTCTACTAAGGGTACTATGATTTCTTTGGTTGTGGTTTAACAGTACGAGTACTCTGGTACTCGTACACCAGCTTATGGAGTTTCCACCCTTATACCACAGTGCCTTGCTCCTCATGGTTGTGCTGATACAATTATTCGTGAATCAGATCAGGCAATTTTTCATAATTTTAGGGTTTTTTCCCATCTAAAATAACAACAAGCACTCGGGTTTTTTTTCTGTTTAATTTGGATCCATCTCCTGGTCCTGTTTACAGCAAAGCTGCTTTATAACTTGCACTACAGCACAACAGTGGGTTTTTTGCAGAAAAGAGGCAGAAGAATCTAGCTTCCCATTTGCTCACCTAGACTCACCCAGCTTCTTAAGTCATTATGTCTCTTACAATAATTTAATGCAAGTTTCCTCCTCGTACCCAGCTAAACACATGATCAAAGTACCGTCTCTCCCGTAAGAACTGTCATCACTGTCAACACTCACAGGAATAAAAAGAACGCAGAACTCCACCCTGTACACAAATCAGGAATGTCAGCTTGTGCTTCAGCAAAAAGGCAAAACCTTGCTTCCTTCCTCTGTGACAGCACATTGCTTTCTCAAGTTTATAGTATCACTTAATTGAGACAAACAAACAAGTAGGGAACAGGGAGAACAATTGTACCACAACATCCTAATGTTCAATACTTGCAGGAAGAATACTTTCAGTAATAAAGGATAAATTTGGAAATGGTTCTTCAAATTAAATTTATATTATTGGTTGTCATCAAATGAAAATACATTTTTAACATTATGACCTGCAAAAACCTAAAGTAACTTTTTTTTAATTGACACGACCTTTAACTGTTTTATATCCATATCATCATAGTAACTTCAGTTGGAACAGACAATAGAGACTTCTTCAGAGCTAATGAAGTGTGTTTGCTAGGAAATGATAATAGGGATTCTGTGGGTGGTAGAACTAGCAGCAATATACTGAATGAATCCTATCTGTGATGACTACTTCTGCCTACACAGATTTTTCCTGCAGTATCAGTTGTAGTCTTCATTTCTTGTTTTAACCTGTTGTGTTTAGCATGCTTTTGATAATATTAAGAATTGCTGCAATTAAGGGGGAATTCTTTAGGTATGAAGTGGAAACTCTTGTGAGATATTTCATATGGAATGCTATATAAACAAGCAAAATGGCAACAATTAAACTGTGAATACAACCAAAGTATTATGGGAGGAGGAATTAATAAAATGGATTAGGATGTGAACAGGCATTTGATACAGGACCAAGAATACAGGGAAGTGTACCCTTTTTGGGGGGGTCTAACCAAAAACATTTCCACTTTTATAATTAACTCCATTATTTATCTTGAGGATACATATAGAGCAGTCTCAAGCTATATACTTTTTTGTAGCACTGTTATTGACTCTTTACTCTTGATGCTTCAGGTATACCTTTTAATTTAGTGTACTTGTACAGAAAAATAACCTTGTTTAAATTCTCCTATACTTGACATTACAGTTCTCTCCTTACACGCCTTATGTTGTGTTCCGCATATCATATCCCATACAGCTTGAAAAGAAAATTCTTTTGGTCCCAGTTAGGACCTCAAGACACTGCTTTAGAATAATTAGCAAAAATTTAAATGATGCATTTCTTTCAGTAAGCTAAGAATTGGAGACATACCAATTTTAACAAAGGATCTGACTCTTGTTTCAGTAAACACCGAGACATAAATACTTTTCAGCATACTTTGATTTAGTTAATTCTTTGGGAGTAATGCAACTAGAAAAGGAATCTTGCCAAAAATATTTTTACTTTGCTTTCAAATTATGTATTCTTATTAATGCTAACTATCACACCTCTTTTTAAATTAAGGCTACTAATTTAAACATGTACTCAGGCCTGTCTAGAAGGACAGAAACAGAAGGCAAGAAAAAAAATTGTGTAGAACTTTCACATAGCAATTGGAAGAAAAAGAGAAAAGATTCCAGTTACTTTACCTTGTGCTGTAGCTTGTCCTTTTATAGAATAGAAATACTGGTTTTCAATTTGAGACATAAGCAATAGACAAACCTTTAAAGTAGCATCTAATCATCCCCAAGCAAGTAGGTTATTATTATGTGTGCTCCTCCATGATGAACTCAAATCTTCTGAGGTTTAGCTGCATTATTATGATACCTTCTTTGAGTAAATCAACCTAAAATAGATTCTAAACACATACCAGTGACACATTTTCTACTGTTGCTATTTCTAGGGCTTTTCATGGAATCATTTTCAATAGGGTTCAATCAATGCCCTATACAATTCATCTCCCTTTACTGTTGACATTCTTCTGTTTATGCAGCTAAGAATTGTAGTAAACCTTGTCATAGAATCACAACAGTAAAAACAAGAATTATTCAGAAATATATTTCTGAAAGATTACAAACGAAGGCACTTAGAGGCAAAATCAATTTGTCTCATTAATGTTCCCAGGACTAGAACATCATTACTTTATCTGGAAAAGCAATATTTATACAAACAGTTAGAAAGGATGAACCTTAAGCATCAAGTAAGGCACAAAACCAGTATTTTTGTTTATAACATGGAAAAAACATAATTGCAAATGACTTGGATTACATCTGCTGGTCAGATTAACTGAATGCAGCTGCTCTTCTATAAAAATGCACTATTAAAAAAAGTCTGTGACAGAAAAACTCAGATTCACAATAAATTGTATACACCTGTATAGAAGACAGCCATGCTCTGACAATTTTTGGTAATCAAAAAAGCCCCAAAAGTGACCACTTAAGGTTTGGGGTTTTTTTCATATATATATATATGTGAAAGATATATATATATAGCGCAGAAATGTTTTCCATAGAGGTGTATCTTAAATCATAACCATATCCCATTTCACAACTGTAATGGTGTTTTGTTTAAACAGATTCAATACTCTGTATTGTATTTTTGGAGGAAACTTACCTTGTGTATTCTGGTCTGTAAAATCTGTGATGAGTACACACACACAAAAAGGTAAAGAACGTTATTTCCAGTAGCGTAGTCTTAATAATATAGTTGTTTAAATACTAAGTATAAACAGATTGCTGTTTTTAACAAAATACACATTTAATTTGGTTTATAATTTCTTTCTGTTACTATATGTGAGTATTCTTCCACTCAGAGACATGTTTTTCTCTCCAAGCCTCCTTTGCACGTCACCTTGTCTCAGTAATTGTTGACAGTGCTAATCTCCCCTTCCAAGCTGCAATCCTTCAAGTTCATCCATTACCAGGTACAACAGAAGGCAGCGTGACCTTTGTTACATTATACCCTCTGCATGTTTTTTTCTTATTAGATCTACTTACCTCAAGTAAGCTAACCAAGAAAAAGACATATTCTAGCAGGAGATACACATTTCAAATTAGGAATTACTGGTTTTGAATATGGGAATAATACAAATTTAACATGAAAACAAACCTGCATCTGATCCATCAGTAAACATAAGAAAAGAAAGCAGATTGTTTTCAATTACAGTAAATAAAGTAGTTGCCCATCTTAAGGAAGTGACAGTTAGTAGAAAAGTTGAGGATTAGCCGCCCACCATTTTTGCAGCATGGAGTAAAAACTGATCATGTATCACAGAATTCTGTATTAGGCCTTTAGCCGAGAGAGGAAATTTCTGCATGAGGTGATTTCAAATATTGTCAAAGCCACTTGAGTATTTGACTCATTGAATCATGGCTGAGGTACCTGAGAACAATTTTAGACTTAGAGTAACAAACAAAATGGCTGGACTCAATCTTAAAACATGACCGATCCTTTTTCCCCTCAAACTTCAGCAAAGTGATGCACCCAAAACAAAGTGGCACATAAAAAAAATGAGTAAAGAGTGAAGGATTGACTTGTTACTCTATCCCCTCACTAATTAATCATAGAATCATAGAATTGTTCTGGTTGGAAGAGACCTCCAAGATCATCAGGTCCAACCATTAACCTATCACTACCAAGTCCCCCACTAAATCATATCCCTTAGGGCCTCATCTAAACGTCTTTTGAATACCTCCAGAGATGGGGACTCCACCACCTCCCTGGGCAGCCTGTTTCAACCAATAACCTGTCATCTAGTTAGTCACAGATACTTTCACTCATCATGGGTGTATTGAAAATTTAAGAAAAAAGATTTTTGTAAAGAAACATCTTGAGGGCCCAAATGGTTATAAGTGTAAAGGTACAAGCAGAGAGAACCTCTCCCAGGACATTTAAGTTTTTGTTTTCTCCACCCCTTCAAATATAGTTAATGGTTTCATCATTATAAATTACAGGGGAGCAGAATAAGATTTTCCGCCTGTAAAACAATGGAATGTAATCTGTTTTACAGAGCTGTATCTTCTGTAGCTACAACATAAAAAAAATTAACAATACTTGTCAGTGTAAGAATTTTATGACAGTGTATAGCAACACATTCCCAATGAGGCCACAGCATTCTCCACTAAGTATGCTCTTTTGCATCATGTGTATTGGATTAAGCATACAATTTATGTTATTGTTTAAAGAAATTGCATCTCTAATCCACCAAATGCAGGGCTGAAACACATGACGTATCAGACACTCAAATCCCCAGGAAGTGCACACAGCTATGCTATATACAGATCATATGGCTTCACTCCTGCTTTAATTATTATACTCCTTTTCAGAGTGATGCACTGAGTGGATTGTGCTATGGAAACTTCAGAACATTAGTCATCTAGTCCAGCATACATTACTTTAGAATATTACAAGGTAGTGATGAAAAAGTATCTTTCTCCTGTTCACGTGTCTCAAATAGTGTATACAAAACAGACATCAAAGTGTTTCATTTAGATTATTATTTATAGTTTATCTCTGAACAGGTTTGGTGGGGTTTAAAATGCATTGGCTGTATATGAATTCAAACATGGCAGCATATGACTATTGTTCAGTATGAATTCCTTATTGTTGCAGCCTTAGGAAGTCAGCTTGATTCTGGAATGAGAGGTTACTTTAGGCCACAGTAACAAATTAAAATACCTTTCCTTTAAATATACACACTTACTTTACACAGTATTTCACTAAAGGTTTTGGGCTACCTGCTGTGAAACTCTCCTTGAAATACTTAGTCTTTTTGTTTGTATCATCTGTTACATAGCACTGCACCTGCAAGTAAGTGCCTGGCAAGTTAGAAGTACTTCTGTGACTCAACTTCTGAAATTGCTTACCTACTCATGGCCAGCTACTCCTGCATTACAGCCAATGCAAAATGTCATTTTTGAAAGGAGAGTTGTATTCTGTAATAAAGTAATCTGCTCATTCATTTAGAAAGGATACATTAATTTTTTTGTAATACACATACACAAAAAACCCCAACGCTCCTACCCATACTCACTTTTTAGAGATTCTATTCTGCCAGTTGTGAGGAAACCCATCCTAACTGTAGCCATCCAAGAGTCTGCTCTCTAATCTGAGCTAGTCATCCAGGCTCCATCTTTAATCAATAGAGAGATAGGCACCTTCAAAGACCAAGAGATTTAGATAGTGGGATGAGTATCTCGGCATGGAATGAATTGCCTGCAGAGCTGCCTCGCTCCCTTCCCTCCCCATCCCAATTTATCTATAGAAGGAGCCTACATGACTGATTGAGACTACGTGCCTAACTTTTAGATTACTAAAGTTGGGTAAGATGGATCCCACCCTAAATGTTTGACCTCTGAGATTGTTTCTTTCTGGCTATAAATAGGAGTACCTGTTATTTAAAATAATACCACATGAAAAGAAAAAGTGTTAAATTAATTAAAAATAAACACTTATTTTCCTGTGACACCTCCAAAGCCTGAAAACATTTTCCTATGCTCCAGAAAAGCAACTTAACAAGTTAATGCAAAACTGAAGAAAATTTGGATCTGAGAAGGTAGGAAAGCTCATTTTCCTCCTTTTGTCTATGCAAAAAAAAGAAGTAGGAGAAATTCAGACCTGGTAGTTTTAAAAACTTGAAAAAACATCTACATTTGAAAATCTCGCTAGAAAGCACTTAAAAAATGTAAGTAGCAATTGGAACTTCATCAGGAGTGCTCCTGAAAATCTCATTAGTCTCCCACCTGTATCTTTGGGAATCTCTGCTTGTCCTAAGAATAACGTTGTGCATCATCAAATAAGAGGCCTGCCAATTTATTAACAGCAGTTAATATCCCTTTTTTCAATAAATCTGAGTTAAATACAAAACATATTTTGATAATTTTTCTCTATGTACTCATACATTTCAAGTATTTTAGCAAAACACTAAAATGATAGTTTATACATTTCAATCAAATTTCAATTTCTAGCTAAACACGAGCTCAGCACAAATCTCAAAAACTAACCGTACCATAACTAATAAACAGTAATTCTTCATTTTTTGATGTTGTAAGTTGAATGTCTGTTTAGCTATAGTGGCTTCAATTTGTAAAGTTAAATAGTACTGGTCTTTTTTTTAAGAACCAAGAGGACCGTAAAAGGTATTTGCATAACATGTTTTAATACTTATACCAACAAATAAGCACAAACCCTTCCCTTTAGAAAAAGGCCAACAAAATTAGGGCATCTCTTACAAAGGCAACATATTTGGAAGCAAGTAATTTGGGTTCTGTATCTCTGGCTTTATCTGCTTCCATAACCAAATTCTCTTACCTTATCTGCTTAGGCATTCCCCAAATCATGACTGCCTTCACACAACCTCACTTATCTAAGACAGGCAACTAACTTGTAGATATCACTGGCCCCTTTGGCCAAGCAACATAATTTCTACAAAGTCAGACCAGTCATTTGATATGGAAATGCATGGGCAATGGGGAAAAAAATTTCTACATTGTTACAAGTGACCATTTGCCTGCTCACAGCAAACAAAACATTTGTAGATACTGTAAGTTGGAATCGGAAGATTTTATAATGGCTGCTCTGTCCCTTGACTGCTAAAAGAATGGTTCCCAAAAAGATTCTTCTGTGGGAGAGGAGATGTTAATTAATTTATCACAGCACAGGTAGAGTTTTAAGTCTTATGCTTTGAAAATATTAGGGTTTTTTTTTCCCCTCATTTCTATGGGAAAATGGAGATGGGAAGAGATAAGCCAAGTGTGGGTGTTTTGTTTTTTTTTTTTCAAGGGAAGCAGCGATAGGAGTAGGAACAGACTTCCATATAAAGTACGTACTCTACCTTTTGAAGACATTTCCTCTTAGTCCACAGTATCCAGTCTGTCTGGTTGCTGCATCGGCTGAACCTGCATCTGCCAAAAGCAACACAAGGTCGACAAACTTTTATACTAGAGGCCATTATTCCAATAGAGGCCTTGCATGGAGGAGTGCCCTCCTTCCCAGGAGCAATTGCCTACACCATATTCTCCCAGTTTTCATTTTGTCAGCATTCCTACCATTGCAATGGAAAAGTAACAGTGGGGTAATATTTATAGTATTTTATTATTTTATTACCAATCACTGAAAACAGGGAAAAGTCAGCTATAAAGTATACCTGCAAAGAAATTATAGACCATCATTTAAGAATCTCTGGGAAAAAATCTAACGTGGTTAATGAGAAAGACAGCAATTTTTAAAGAACAAGCATGACAGAAGGTGCACAATTCCCTTGTTGCTAAGATTAGAATTTCACCACAAAGAGTAAGATGACCAGTAAATTTCTGTTCACTGCTATTCTTTTGTTCACTAAAGCTCAGTATGAATTTGATGAAGATAAACTCCTTTTTTTTTTTTTCTTGAGATACATAACTATGAGCACATTATAGCCTGTTTTATTTCAGGTCAGCCTAGTTGCAGGGTTAATACTATTATTCTGAGTAGATCTTGGAGTTTTCTATTGGGTCAGAAGTATCATAGTCTTACCTATTTCAAAAGCTGTGTGTGGGAGGTAGAATCCCAGTTTATAAGAAACCGAGTATGGTAATAGTGTTATTGTCAGCTAGTAGCACTCCGAATAGTGCTTCTAAAATAATTTTAAACTGGCAAAGTATTATCTTGTGATGCTAACAGGTTTTTCCCCTAGGACCAATTTATTAAAAGAAGCAGAAGCTTTGACCTATCACAAAGCTGACACCAGAGCCTGCCTGGGTGTCAGTCTCTTCTCCCAAGTAACAGGCGATAGGACAAGAAGAAACCGCCTCAAGTTGCGCCAGGGGAGGTTTAGATTGGATATTAGGAAACATTTCTTCACCAAAAGGGCTGTCAAGCACCGGAACAGGCTGCCCAGGGAAGTGGTTGAGTCACCATCCCTGGAGGTATTTAAAAGACGGGTAGATGTGGCGCTTAGGGACATGGTTTAGTGGTGGACTTGGCAGTGATAGGTTTAGGATTGGCCGTGATGATCTTAAAGATCTTTTCCAACCTAAACAATTCTATGATTCTAAATACACTGACAAGGATACGCAATGAAATCTTAAGTATGTGTATATTAAGATAATTTACACAATTATCTGTTGTAAAATCTTACATTAATAGGTTACATTTAACATACAAGCTCATATTTGAGAAATATGCTATTATCAATTACCCTCAAAGACTTACATAAACAATATCTAAGCTCCTCTAAAAAACTTCCCAAGTTAGTAATTTTTTTCACTCCTAGCTGAGATCTGTCATGGTGTTCTACAAATAAAGTAACAAAGACTGGAAACCAGCCATTTACAGAAACAGACGAAGTGCTGGGTAGGTCCATGTATCTTGTAGATTAGGATTTAGACTCACAGCAATATGAAATTTGTCTACATTGCATGTGTTGCAGTACTAACATATGGTGATGTTTTGACTTATAGTTGAGCTTGACTTCTTCCAAGCTGTCAACTTTCATCTTGCTGTTGTAGCTCTACAGAATGAGACACCAGAAAAAGAAGAAACTAAACCTTACTTTCAAACACGAGACCGAATCTCGTAGGAGGCTGATGTCAGGGTCCTGGACAGAAACACCTCTCCTGCTGCTAAGGGGAGTGTTGTACATCAGAGATTTCACAAGTAATGCAGGGGTGAAGGGACGGTAAAACGAGGGTCATGACGCTAGACGTGACGTTGCTCTAGCCACAAGCACAGCTGTGCACCGAGGTGCGTTCCGGCAGACCAAGGCAAGCGACCTCCCCCGCGCACCCGCCTTGCCTGAGCTCACCGGCACGGGCTGACACCGTGCTGCGCCCCTCTTCCCGCGGGACACCAACCACCCCCGCGTCATCTCCCAGCTCCCACCCGCCCGGTCCCCCCACGCCTGGCGGGTCGCGCCTCGCTCTTCCGCGCCCCAGCGCGCAGCTACAGCGGCCGCGCTCCCGGCCGCTCGCCCGCGCAGCGGCGGGGCCGCTCCGCCCCCACCGCATTCCCCGCATTCCGGGGTAGAAAGCGCCCAGGGCCGCTGCCCCTTCCTGCACCGCCGGGGCCCGCGGGCAACCGGCCCCGGGCAGCCCGCCCAGAGCAGGCAGCGCCTGCCGGGGGCCCGGCCCGGGGGCAGGGCAGCACAGCGCCAGGGGGAAGAGGAGACCGGGCCCGGAGCGGGGCCGCGGGAAGAATCGGCGGGACGAGGCCCACGCGAAACACGGGGCTGGGGGGGGAGGCGAGGGGGGTCACAGCGGGTCTGCGAGGAAAACCAGCCCCGGCCCAACGGCTGCAGGAAGACGCGTGTCCCGTCCCCGCACAGCGCCCGCGGTCACGTGCAGCACCGACGCGCGCACTCGCGCAGCTCCCTCCCCACGCGGGCCGTGCGCGCGCCTCCCGCCGCCCCGCCCCCGGCTCTTCCCGCCTCGGCCAATGAGGCCGCGGCGGCGGTTAACCCCTGGCTGGGCGGCGCGGCGCGGGCGGAGCGGAGCAGGAAGCGCCGAGGGAAGGAGGCAGGGAGGCCGCCGCCGCGCTGAGGAGGAGGAGGAGGAGGAGGAGGAGGGGGAGGGGGAGGGGGGTTGGGAGCCCGGCCGCCGCCGCCGCCGCCTTCGCCTCTTCCTTCCGCCCGCTGTGGGGAGCGAGGCGCGCGGGAGGCACCTGTCACAGCCGCCAGGGCGAGCGCGGCGTCCTCCACAGTGAGAGGCGGCGGCGGCGGCAGGAGAGGCCCGGCACGGCACGGCGGCAGCCTCGGCGGGGCTGGCTGGGGGACGGCTGCGGAGATGATGCCGGTGAGTGGGAAGGGGCTGAGTTCGCGTCGTCGCTTTCCCGGCCTGGCGCCGCTCAGCCGGGCGGTGGGGCGCCTTGCCTTTTCCTGCGGGGCCGGCGGCGGCGGATGGAGTGCGCGGCGCCGCCGTCATCCCTGCCTGTGCCCGGGCCAGCCGGGGCAGAGGGCGACGGTGCTGCGGAGACGCCGTCGGGCTCCCCGCCGGGGGTGGGGCCGCCGGTCACCGCCGTCCCTGGCTTCTGGGGGGACACGACCTACTCCCGCTCCTCCCTTCAGCGAGGGGCTGCCGCCCCTCTCCGCCGGCCGAGCCGCTCTCGGCGTTGCACCGGCCGTGACAGGTCGAGAGCCGCGTCCCCCCGGGCTCTGCCCTCGCGTCTGCCTGACAGGGCTCCTTCCCCGCCCCCCGGCGCCCTCTTGCGCCCGCGGCAGTTTCGGCGGGGGGCAGCGGGGAGCGCAGGTTTCGCCGTCCGGGTATCGGCCGGCGGGAGGACCGGCTGCTGGCCGCCGAGGCCCGATGTGACGCGTGGGTGGGTTTTCTGTGTTTGTGTGAATGGGTGTGTGTGGGGGGGTATGTTTGTTTGTTTTGTTTTTTTTCTTCCAAACACCGGTTCTTCGCCACCCGGGTGTGGGGAAGGGTTAACCAGTCCCGGGGCAGGCGGCTCCGGCCCTTCGGCCGGTTGTCAAGCGAGTGCAGGCGGCAGCTTCATTTCAGCCTCGCCACCTCTGAGGGAAAGGCGGTCTCCCTCCTCGGTTTCTGCCACCTCTTTTGTGAAACCGACGCTTATTTATCGAAGATAAAACCTTTCATTTCCCCCCAAACAACCTTGATTGTCTTCTGTGACAGAATCTCTCTCTGTTTCCTTCCCCTCTCTTTCCCTCCTCCTGTCGCTGTGGGCTGATGCAGTGGTCAGAAGAGAGTTGTTCTTGATGACTGTTCGTTTTATGACAGGATCCTCTGAGACTGAGTAATAAACAATTACATTCTTTTTGTTGATTTCTTTCAAACTCTGTTTGATCTCTAATGTGGGTTTTTGAGATACTCCCTTATATGGAGTATCTCCCGTGTTTTCTCTAACTCCAATGGAAAGGAGCTTTTTATTTACATTTCCTCTGCAGTGTTTGCAACCGAAGCACTGCAGCAGAATGCTTTTCGGTGAGAATATTAAGGACATCTTTTACGAAATTGCATTGCTCTAACTTTGTTTCATGACTGAGAGGAGGAAATAAATAGCTCAAACTTGATGTAAAATTTCAGATGGAAGAGTACAGGGAGTGTATAAAAACCAGGTATTATGACAAGCTTTTTAACATGATGTGCTTTTTAACTTCCAGCTGCTAGGTACCACAGTATTCTATTGTTGCTGTACAAGAATTTCAGTGCACTAGGCACACTAGAAACCAGCAACAAAGTTCATTGAGTTACAGGCTGGTTCCGTAAACGTATGGATGTTAGCTTGTAAAAACAAAAACAAGGTGACTGTCAGCTTTTTCAGCTTCCATCGCAACTGGGGTTATGCTTTACATTCATAAAATTCTTATTGAAAACCTAGCATGCCAATGACAGGCTAAGTCAGAACAAATGTATTTGCTTCCCATTACTAACCTGTCTGTGGATTTCAGGCTAATGTCGTAACTTCTGTAGCGCAGTGACTGACTTTTTATAAAAAGGTTTTTTTGACTTACGTGGTTGTTCTGCCCATGTCTTGTGTTACCTTCATGGTTGTTTAAATGTAGCAGTTGTTTGTGCTTATTGGAAGGTGTTACAGGATTCAGGCTTTTTATTATGTTTTTGAAACATACTTCAAAGCATTTTTAATACTGATGGCTGAATTTTAATAAAAACAAATTACCTTGCTACAATGGTAGTAATGTTGCAGATTAGAGCTTACTGAGTCTGAATCCTAAAATAATAAATATTTTACTTTTCTGGAGAGCTTTTAGATGCTGTTATGGACAGCATATCATAAGGTAGTCAGGAATATGTGTATTTAAATGGACACTGTGACAGCGCCTTTAGTCTTCCAGTTTCTCATCCCAGCTCTTTTATTTCTGGACTGCAAGCATGAAAAAAACCAGCACCATTTACTGGAATAATCAACATATAATATCAAAATAATGTGAACATATGGCTGTAGAACTGGACCAAATGTTTTGGGTTTTTTTGACTTGAGATTTTGTATTCTGAAAAGGAAAAGCTAGTGCCCTAACTTGTTATGTGATGGAATTCCTTAAGTTCATATTCATAGAAGCTTTTTTGCTCCCTAATCCTGTGTTGGGTTTTTTGACAATTAACAAAAGTGTATAATAGCAAGAGGAGAGACTTTAATACTACTAGACTTGAACTGTTGTTACAAGTGCGTGTCAATACAGTTTTGTGCCAACAAATTAAAATGAAATCTTATCAAACTTTTCTAGTTTCTTATGACTTGCATTTATCAGATTTGAAGTAATTGATTGAGGTAATTTTTGAATTGGTAATTTTTTTTCATTCTGTACAACCCTTTTTAAGAATGAAGTCATATCTGAAGCATAGAAAATGGAATGACCTATTTTCCTCTCTTCCTGTGTTTTGTCGGTGGTGATTTCCCCCCTCCATGGGGAACAGATTTACTTCTGAGAGGTTTTTATCAGTTACAGTTTCTTTCGTGACCGGGATACTTCCTTCTCTGTTCTTTAGCATCCTTTCCATATAAGTTCATATTGCTTGTTCTACTTTGTTTTTTAAAAAATATAAAAAGAACTATATTCTTGGTCCTGAACACAGTTGGGCTTCAAGAAGTAATAATGATCTGGACTGCACTTTTCTCACCCATTGTTTTTTGCTTTGCTGACAAGGCACATCCATCATAAACTCTTTCATTGCCTTCAGGACATAAGGGCTATGTGTATGATGAGCTTATGATGCTATACTGAGTATCACCTCTACTAAGGAACTTACTAAAAGAGTTTCTATAAGTATGCCTTGAATATAATGATATTTTTTTTCACTAAAAAAAAAAAGCTTAGTACTTATTGCATTCCTAGAATAAAATGTGCAAACCCAGATGTATGTGATACCCTTTCAAACAGGAAATCTTTTGGGTTAAAACAGCCACGGTTGTATTTTTTTTTTCAAAAATATTGTGGATGTAGCTCCCTTTTCAGCCACATAATCCGTAACCTGTTTGGAGGAGCCTAATTACCTTGGGTTTTTTTTTTCTTTTTTTTTTTCCTTTTATTCTTTTATTTTATTTTTTATTGGGACTTTAGATTTTGTTTTTGGAAGAGTGTTGGAAATTTTTCCTTAAAGAATGCAATGAATGCTTTTTCTTGGATGGTAGTTCCAAAATTACCTTTGCTGACAAGTATTAGCCATATTCCTTGGACACTAGGGTGCAGACAAGAAAAAGCCTCTTATGAGGAGCTCTATTTTCCTGCTTAAGAAGGGGTACAGTGGAAGAAGGAACTGCAACAGTTGACAAGTATATAACACTTCCTATTTCTTACCTTAATTTTGGGTATGATTCTTTCACAACATATGTGAGGTAACATACCATGCCAAAGGCATAGAACTATGTAGAGTCTGTACACCATCAGTAAAGTGATAGGAGAGGTGATGATGGATGCTGTGTAAGAAATTGTGATGGACTGAATCTCCTAGGAGGAATAGTTAGTATTGCATATTCCCCTAGCACCTGTTGCTGCAGAGCTTTTCTGGTTTTACCTTTAATTTAATTGGGAGAAGTGAGTATCAGTGAGGTTGCAGCCAGCATTCCCATTTTTTGAACGCATCTAGGAGGAACCTTGTGGGACTTTGTGCGAGGCTTAGAGTCAAAGACTTGTTGGACGTGTCTATTTTTATGTGTAGGATCAGATGGTTGTGTTTGTTGTTTTAACAGAAGCAAGAGTGAAAAGTTTGGAGAGTGTTTAGTGATTTCCTTTTTTTTTTTTTGTCTAGTTAATTTTACGTGAGACTGCAGTTCTTCTCCAGAGATGATCATGATGCATATTTTATGTTAGACTAGACAATATACTAGTGGATCTTGAGTATTACAATGTGCATTAATATCTTATTAATTGCTACATATGTTCCTGACCTATAAAGACAGATAACATGACTGATAAAACACAAACCAAAGATGGATATCTGCAGTAGTTATTTTTGAATTAAGCTATCTTCCAGGTGAATTAAGGAAAAGGTGTGGGTTTGGGTTTTTTGTAATTTTTTTTCCAAGTAACTATACATTTGTCATGTATTCAGTCTAAAACCTTTCCCAAAAAGTCCAAAGTGGGCATTGCTTATTCCTAATTCAGAACCAAAATATTTTCAAATCAGTGTACACTACTCTCTTCCATTAGAAAGGCCACTACTAATACAATTCTACATTGTATAAGTCTAAAGGAAAATGTGTCATTTTAATACACTTAATATTATGAATTTTCAGTGGTGTTGAGATAAAATATATTGCAATTAATTCAGAGCTGTACAGTTATCAGCAATACTGATATCATCCTTGTTTGCTGAATAAATCTGAACTGACTGTAGAGAATAATTTGCAAGTTTATCAGCCATTATTAATGGAGTTATTTATTGCAACAAAGCTTAAAGGCCATTTCGTGGTTTTTTTGGATCATGTCACTGTCTTTTTAGGATGATAGAATATGGCCTATTCTATGATAAAAATAAGTTCATCAGCTTCACCATGTCAATGAAAAGTACTATTCATAGGCTACTCTGGTAATAGAATATTTAAATATATTTAATAGATACGTGTGGATTCTAATGAAACATATGAGAAAATTTTGAGGGGAAGGATACTCTCTATTAGTTTCTCTTAATAGATTAACATAGATGAGATTATTGCCCATTGCACACTTTAGAGAGAATAGGTATTTATTTGACAACAAAATTCCATTCCACCAGATCGAGTTATGTTAATCTAACAAATTCAAGTTTGATGTGGAATATATTATAAAAAATTCTAGCTGCTTATTTTATTTATATTGAGATCGCATACAGCTATGGAACAGCCCCCATTATACTAAGAGTTGTCCATACATAGAGTAAAGACAGTGCCTTTTTTGAAGAATTTGCAGTCTAATTCTTGGTATTAAAATCAAAGCTTGCATTTATTATCTTTGTAAACGTTCAAGGGGGTTTTGATCTAATTTTTTTGTCCTTAAAAGCTGGAGGCAGCTTCAAAAATAAAAAATAATTGTTGAGAATGGAGGTTTGAAGAAGCAAACAAATTATTGCCTAATTGGGGAGAGGGGAGGAGGTGAGGGGAAGATTTCTTGCTCCCTTTCTGTCATGACTCACTGTTGGAATTTACAAGTCTTATGTGTTTGTCTAAATTAAAAGCTTAGTATTACCATACATTAATTACCAGCACAGGATAGCTCAAAATACTTCAACTTTAAGTGAATATGCTAGCCTGGGATATAGGAGATTCATTCTTGGGCTTGTGTCGTACACCAGCAAAGTAAGATTAATTTTTTTTTCTTAAATTGGAAAATGATATTAGGTGCTTTCAAATATCTTTATAGTCTTTCTTCACTTCTTTTATGGACAGCTTTTCCATCAGTCTTGAATCCTGTATCTCACTGACTCTTAAATTATAAGATTTTAAAGTAAATAAATATTATAAAATATTAATTTTAACACTTCAGGTTGGTACATTTTTCTGGTAGTTTGGAAATCTGTCATTAGAATCAATTAAACTTGGAAGCATGTAATAATATCTAATGTATTAGGCAATATATCCATGGAATGTACTCAATGTTTTGAGCTTCAGAAAGCAATTTTTTTATGATGGACAATACCAGAATTACATTGTGCAATAATAGACACCATCCTTCAGAATTCGATTTGTGTGTCAAAAGCAACGATGCTACCAGGAGGACAAAGCGTAAATTCTACAATATCTCAAAAGACAAGCAAGAATATGAATTGCTCAGTCGAGGACAAGAATTGTTTTGAACATCAATTTTCAGTCAGTTTACCTGGATTTTAAGTCATTCTATTAGTTTCCTCAAACCTTGCTTAGAAGCAAGTACGTGTAATCTGGCTTGTGTTGGAGAGGGCAGGTTTATCCTTGCGGTGCAGTAGGATGTTGGAGCAACCGAGTTCCTTTCAGGGCTGAGGCTCCACAATAGGGATGAGCGGGGTGAACCGTTTCCTGCGGCCGGTGGAAGAGGCTGCTTCCTCTTCCTTGCTGCTCATTCCCACGTTTGCTTTGAATGGACTGCACTGCTCGGCTCAGTAAGCTGACCCAGGTCACTAAAAATGTAAAAAATAGTTGTATCCAAAGAATGCTGAAGAGATATATGTACACGCATGTATTTATGTATATTTTGCCAGGCTAGAGCATTAAATCAGCTTACGTTGTGACTGTTGTATTGTCCGTGTTGGTATAGAAGGGAGGAAATCGCTTGGCTGAGATTGATAACAGAAAAGGGGATAGAGAAGTGGAATCTCTCCCTTTCAGTATTTTTGTTTATTCAGTTTAGTTTATTGTGGAGCTGTACCCCAGGCAGCATATTTTGAATTTTGTTCTCTGGCTATTTAGCAGGTGAGTAGAACAGTGAAATGAAACTAAAGATCTCTGCGATGCAGTAACATTGTTACTTCAGAGATAAGTTATGGCTTCACCAGTTTTCACAGCTTTATTGGGTATTCAGTAACACTTTGTGTTTTCCCTGAAACAAGAGCAAGTAAGGGATATTGTTTTTTTTGGTGAAATGCGTGGTCTTTGAGGAAATTTTGAGAAACAAATATAAAGTTGGGACCAAAAAAGGGAAAAACAATAAAACTTAGGTGGCAGTCATTAGTCAGCTGTCACTTTTTCCCCCACTTTGCAGTATTGCATTCCTTCTGGTTTCTGCCCATTATTTTCTTATTCTCTAAGATTCATAGTGTAATTTAACCTAGTTCTTCAGTAGTGGAAGTACAATTAAGATTTTTTAGTTTCCAATTCATTGCTTTGCTTAGCTGCAGAATTCTATTTATGTGTGAGGAGACTGTAGCTGTAAAACTAATATTTTATTTAAGGAATTCCAACTTCAGCAGGAAGCAATCTAATCTAAACTTGCATATGTTGCAGATGCTCTATTTCACCTATATGTCCTTATGTCTACTTTAAGTTTGACAAAAGGATTTCAGCTTTCACATGACTAAACTATTGTTTATAAATTGAGAATGGGGGAAACCAAGGCTTCAGTTTTGTGTAGGTGAAATTGATGTAACTGCAGGGGCTGCTGTAGTCCTGCCTCCCTGCTGCCCCCTCTCTTGTCTTGGCTCTGGTGAGTAGCTGTCAGATTCTGTGCTGAGCTGTTTCAGTATGTGAACTCAGCAGGAAGTTGTTTGTCTTTTTTTTTTTTTTTTTTTGGCCAGGATACTTTTCTGCCAGCCGAGCACACTGAAACCAGCTCAGTGCAGGGTCAGATAAGCACTGGAACCAGCACAAGAAAGGGCAGAAATGCGTAGATTGCAGGAAGGATGTAATCAGTTTTATCAGGTTAGGTTGTTCGGATTTTTCAGCCTGAAACAACTCCATGGTAGTGAATGAATATGGTGAGATGTATCTAGATGATTTTGGTATGTAATCTGTGTCTCAAGTGGCAAAGAAGAGTAACTTCTCTGCTCTCTGAAATCAAAACAAGAAAACAGTGCAGTGCCCAAGGTCTCTGCCAGGCTGATCTAGGAGAATTTCTCCAATCCCAAATCCTGTGGGTTGACCCAATGCACATAAGCACAGTGCATTGACTAGCATCTGAATTAATTCTGTGTTCTACTCTCCTGGGAGCCAATTTTTGACACGTCAAGACTAGCAAACCTCACTCTCCTAAAAACCAGAATATATCTGTCCAGACCTACTAAGGTGAATAGCTGAGAACTGTTGAGAGTTATAGTATTAGATGAAAAAAGCAGTAGACAGGACTGCATTATTAATATGTGGAGAAAAGTATTGCCTGCATTGCTCTCTGATGTTTAAAGGGAAAGAAATAGGGTGGTGTGAGACTAGCAAAGTTTACCATAGCTGTTAAGTACAGGCTTACCTGTATATAAATATTTTTTTTTTTTAATTTCTCAAAGAAGTTGGGTTAAGTCTTAGTTTAGAATAACAGGTACAGTTTAAGTTGAGGAGACATACTTTGAATGCATGTTTGCATGAGAAAATCCTTTTCTAATCCTGTTTCCTAATGCAATTTGTCTAATTTATGATTCAAGACAGTGCTGCACCTGTTGGCATTCTTACTCCTGTTCTCAAGGTGATACTTTCAACATATGTATGGTATTTTCAACATAGTTTAATGTCTCTTTTTTTTTTTTTTACCTCCTCCTCACCCCATGCTTGCTACTTAAAAAAAAAAAAAAACCAGGCTTCAGAAAGTGTATCTGGCTATCTTGTAAAATCTTAACCAGTGTGTTGGTCAAAACCTGACCTGAATCTATCCCATCTAGCCAAAGATAGGGGTTTTCA
Organism: Phoenicopterus ruber ruber; assembly: GCA_009819775.1. Taxonomy (NCBI): domain Eukaryota; kingdom Metazoa; phylum Chordata; class Aves; order Phoenicopteriformes; family Phoenicopteridae; genus Phoenicopterus; species Phoenicopterus ruber. Next base: position 12,011,082 of record CM020219.1, read on the forward strand.
AATTACTTAAATTCAAAACATTACCATAATATGTCTTTAATAAATGTTACTAATATCTCAATCACTTCCTTTGAAAAGATATGTAAGGAGAGGATATTTGTACATTGCTATGGTATAATTGATGTCTGTAAAATGGTTCGCAGGCTGTTAGTATTTTGTAGAGAGAAGAATGTGATAGCCAGAGCATATACTGTGTGATGATGTGAGCAGCATAGGAAACGAGAATCTCTAATGAGTTTAAACAGTTCAACTAGTGATTACTTGCCTGAAACTGTAAGCTACCCACTGACAGTTTAGCTAAGTTATTATTTGGGCATCTGGGAAAGTACTAGCGTCTATGAACCAACAGCCATTTCTTACAAATCCTGTGAGATAATTTTTATAGTACATGGGTATATTAGATACTTAGCTTAGTCAAATATATACTTAGAAATAGTCAGAGTTCTTAAAGTTGCTATTCAGATACATTGACAGAGAAGTGGTTAGATTTTCCTGCTGTGTGTTTAAAACCAACGAGTTCCTGGAATGGAAACTTTGGATGATTCTGCAGGCTAACGAATGGGTTAATTACTATTCAGGCTCCAAACAGTTGGACTGTATGAACACTTTGGGAGATTATTGAATTCTTGAAACAGTGTCTTATAAAAATAAACTATGAAACTCATCTCTGTATGCAGCTTCATCTCTGTGTGCAGCTCTGAATGTCTCAGCATGCCTGATGCTTAATTTCCTTATGTACTGCTTTATTGTCCCAAGTTATCTAAATTTCAGAAAATTTTAGCTGCAAGACTGAATCATGTACTTCTGGTAGTGGAAAAAAGATCTGTAATGGTTGACCTCCTTTACATTTCTAAATCACGTCAGGATTAATGCAATTATTTTAAAACCGTATCACAGGGATTGGTGTCTATTCTAGCCCATGTCACTTGGAAATCTTTTCAGTCCTTTCTTCTGACTAGCTTCTTGGTGTATTAACAGTGCAGTATTTACCATTTTATTGTCATTTATCACCACTTCAGCAAGAGCTTGTTGGATATGGGAATATGCTATAAAAATCCAAGCTTTACATTGAAAAAAATCAGTTTCAAGTCTGTTGCTTGCAATACCCGCCCCCCAATTGCTGACTGCAGCACTTTATTTTTCCTTTTTTTTTTTTGTTCAGGTGGTGGAGAGCAGCACTGATAGCAGGTGAAATGGTGAAGGAGGTTTAAATCACTATAAACTCTGAATTATAAACTGCTCTGTTTACCCCAGTGTGATTTTGGAGTCCAATTCTAATACTTACATTGGAATAATTTAATTTAAGTATCAACTACTGTAATTTTACTCATTTTTAGCTAAACATAAAGAACTTTTGAATTTGATTCACTTTCACATTTACCAACCTTTAGGCACTTTAAGGGACATAAAAGACACACTAAATCAGAGGATTTACTATACAGTGTTTCTAATATGGTATTTTTGTGGTTTTGGGTGTTCTATAACATTCCACCTAACAAATCTTTGTGATTTGAGTCTTCAGCGCATTACTGGATTATCCCCACTTATTGCTGCTCCCTTCCCCCTGTCATCTGAAGCTACCAAACCCTGCTCAGTTTGCTCTGAGTTCTTCAGAACTGAGAAGCCTTGGCACAAAATTACGAGTAAGCTTGATCTGGAGTGTGCATGTACTTGCCTGTATCTTTTCATAAGCAGGAAAAAGCTTTTGGTCAGCTTTTTCTTATTATCTCACAAATGATATGGAAATTTTTCAAGCAGTGAGGTCTCAACAGCCTCTTTTCTTCCATTGCTCAGGGATGAGAGTGTTCCGATTGTGTCTGAATTTCTTTATACAACTTTTGTCTTCCTTTCCTCACTCAAAGTGTGGACCAAAGTCATTCAGTTATCCTCCTTGTTCTGTTAAGTACTGCAGTTTTCTTGTGAGAAAAGATGTCTTCAAATATGTGAAGGAAAGCAAAAATGTGAATTTGTCATGTAGCTATGTATGTTTTTGTATATTAGTGTCTGTAGTCGTATTGGAATAAACAGTCTGATATGCTGGGGACTTAGGGATGCTACTGTGTTTCTAACATCATTTGGAGAGCAGTTGGTAAAATCCCTTCTATACATCCCACCCCTATGTTTCCCCCATGGAAAAGAGCATGCTAAGCACAATTTCTGGTTTGAATGTATGTATTTCATACATTTAAATCAAATTCTTTTTTCACTTTTATTTTCTTTGCCCTTTGATTGGAAAAAGGAAACACGCTCACCACAAATCATACTCTGCATAGGTTATTGAGTGTACAGTTGTTATAGTGTAATAGAACATCACATTTTTTTTACCTCAGTAAAATAGATTTAAGAAATACATAAACTTAGTTGTCAGTTTACCTAAGTGGAAGTGATAAGTAAACCTAGGTACATGTCTCATTAAGTTTATTAATTTACAATGACTTGTGAAAAATTTGATGGTTTTGGGGGTGGGTGGGTTTTGTTTGTTTGTTTGTTTTACTTTGCCCAGTATGATCCATGGATTTTTGATTGATCCTACTGGAGAAACTGAAAGAGAATGTATAGAAAGCAAACAAGCTCTTTGGGTTTTTTTAAGCTTTATCTTGTATGCAAATTCTAATAAGTTAATTTTCATCTGGAACTAATCTGAAGATGTCTGTTTAAATTAATTTTCCACAAATGTGGAAAAGATTAGCTTAGAGGGCCTCTGTGCAATCGTGCACATTTGTAGTTAAGCATGTTCAAAATGAATGAATGACACATTTGCATATTAGGTATTTACAGTATAGCTTATATAGCAGGAGGAAAGAAGTGAAAATAGCGAGAGGCTAAGATAGGGTCGCAAAGTGGAACAAAAGTTATTAAAACAAATAAGCCTTAATTTAAAGTTAGTGATACCTTGCATGCAGTGTTGTGTTTCATTCCTTCTGAACTTTTGCTTTTCTTTATACTTGTCCGTTACGTCTCTATGTATTCTTAGTTGCTCACATCCACCAATTTTAATCTATAGCTTTATGTTAAATAATTTTCCATTTTGTGAAGATATTTGATGTAAAGTTGTGTACGTTTTAGGGAATTATACTTTCAGTTTTACTTCGTATTCTTTTTCCTATGTCATTCCATGTGGTTTTCAGAAGTCATAAGTGTCTTCAGGTTAAAATGCTTTAGTAGGATCATAGACTGTATTTACTTTCCTACTGAGTGATTTGCATAATCTGCAGATACATAGTTTTGCTGAATATGAGCTTTGTCACACAGGGCAAGTCCTCTTGGATCTTACATGTGTTTCGCATTTAATATAGGATCATGTCTATGAAATACTGCATGTACCTCACCTCCTTCATTTAGAACATTAAAAACCTCTTTACATTTTTGGGAGAAAAATCTCCTTGCTGCTTTAATTTAGGATTTTGAGGCTGATAATATATTAAGCAACCAGAGGTTGTGGTATCCTTATCTCTCCACATGTATCCCGGATTTATACTTACCTACCTAACAGTAACAGTTATAAATCAGTCAGCCAAATAACCGCACTGGATCAGATACTTTCTCTCATATAGTCCGTAGATGTATTGCTTCCATATTGAGTAAGGGGGGCTACAGTGTGCTTGTATTGTTTTTATTATTTATCTGATTTAACAAACTACACACAGGTGTTTTCAGTTATTTCAGAAGGGAGGATGACAGGATAAAAGGGAAGTTCAGTGACACGTGTTTATTTTAGTTCATGCTCTTCTTTTGAAAGAACCCAGTTACCCAACGGGGATGGCAGGCTTTAGAGTTGGACCCTCCCGTATACTTCTGGTCTGCATGTGTATGCCATGCTTTTCTCTGGCAAGTAAGGCTTTTATAAGTTTTGGGGGTTTGTTTAGAAGAATTCAGCTAGTAGCCATAGTTGGAAGAGTGGCACAACATGTGTTAGTATAGGCCCAGCTTTTCCTCTTAAATATTTATTCATGTGATACAGTTTGTTTTTCTGGCAGATAAAGATACAATCTGGTTGTGGAGAACAACCAGATTAGATTTTTCCATCCTTCCAAAAGCAAAACAACCCTTCCCTTTTAAGAAATATCCTCCAATTTCTCATCTATTTAAAATGTCCTCAGTTGCTAAGAGGTTAACTTTTTAACTTGCAGCATTTTATAAGGCTGAAATGATTCAACCAATTTATTCTCAATAAACCTCTCAACACGATAGATGTTTGCTGAGGAGGACGGAATACTGCATCGGATCAGAATGTTTTTGTTGCCTACAAAGTGTTTTAAGAGAGGACAGTACTATTTCTGAATGTTGAAACAGGCTAAACACAGTATCTTACTAACTTTTTCTTCTCTGCTGCTGCTTGTAGAGAAGAGTAATGCAACAATTCTGAGAACTCCTGACTTTCCCCTTCCTGCTGTTAATATGTAACATGCTAAACAGAAAATGTAGCTCATAGCTCTGTTTTAAGAGAGGTGGGTTGTTCAAGTTCTGTTGATCTTTCATACTATGGGTTGGATTTTTTGGGGTTTTTTTGTTTGTTTGTTTGTTGTTTTTTTTTTTTACTCCCTTTGGTCACTTGCTCGCTCTTTCTTTCTGTTTTCTCTATTAAGGGAATGGATCAGGCTAGAGAATATGCTTTGCTCCTGCAGTTGTAGAGTAAAAGCTAAAGGCACTGTTGGTGCCATCTCTCTGTCTGTTCCCCACTCTGGATCCTGTACAGTGTTGACAGGAATGATGATAAACATTCACTGTCCCTTGACATGAAGAAGCAATCAGAAACATAGTTCACTGTTTTATATTCTCTGCTGCTTGAATTACGTCCAGCAAGAAGACAGACTTTGCCAAGAATGGAGTAGTGCTTGAACTATAGTATTTTTAGGCATAAATACATGGTGGATTTGTTGTTGTTGTTTGGTTTTGGTTTTAAGCTGGTTGGTCTTTTTAAAACATTTTCCTGATTTAAGAAAATGTGTCATGGAAACGTCTTTTGATAGTTGTGAGAATCATTTGCTCTTGGAACTTCTGCCCATGTCATTGCCCCCTTCAACAGGAAAATCACTTCTGTCTCTTTTGAGACAGTCAGAGCCTTATATGTAAATTTATTGAAGATGAATACTTACTGTTTGTCATTATTATAATAGCAAACAAAGATTACTATTGCACAATGAGAGGACAGCAGAACTCCCCTACTGCAACCTTGCCTAATTAGGTGAAACTTGATCTAGCCTATCTTGTTCCTGTCACAACTGTGGCCTGTCTTGTTTCTTTAGAACATCTTATCACTGCTCGTCATTACTGCTTGAATTCGTATGCCAGTAGACCAAAAATACTCCATTTAAGTAGTTTTTCACTGTAGTTGTTGCACAGAAACTGTTCTTAGGTTTTAGCTCTACACAATATTTTTATATTCACTACTATTTACAACTGTCCACATGAAGAATATTTTAAGGATGGTTCTTCAGAACATTATAAAAACGTCAAAAGAGAAATCTTGGCTACCAGAAAAGACTGGACTTAACTCTAAAAACTGGACAAAGGACAGAATTATAAAAAAGAAGGTGGGATTACTTTTCTTTTTGTTTATTTGCTGTAAAATTAAGCATTTTGAGATTTCTTTTTGTAAAAACGAACTGTCTATCCTTATAATGGGTTAGTGTGTGTGTATATGTGGGATTTTTACTTGAAGATCAGAGATTATTGCCTTATATGGGTTTCTTCTGTATATGAAATGTCTGAAATTTTAAATTTTACCTTGCATAAGTTGTTTGGGTTTTTTATTATTATTATTTATTGGTTTTGATTCAGCCAAAGTGGAGATCTGTGAGTAAAATGGAACAGCTTTTAATTTTTAAATCTGCCATTTAAAAACTAAAGAAATGCACTGGAAAGAGTTATTTTCTATTATGTCCAATTTCCACTCTGATGGAAGGAAAACTCTGCAGACTGCCTGTTGAATCCCAAAGGATGTATTCACTTTTTATATTTTTGCCAAGCCAGATAACATTACATCTAAGTTTGAATGGTTGGTATTCCCTGAAAGCAATACACTAAACAATCAGTATTTTGTTAATACTTTCCACTCAGTGGGAGAAAGCTATGGCAGTGCCTTCTTGTTTTGCTCTATTGAAAATAAAAGGAAAAAGTAGTGCTGATTCCAGTTGCAACATTACATACGGGGGTGTGTCTGTAGATTTCCTTGTTTATGAAATGAAAAAGTGATGTTCGGTGCGGCAAATCACCTCTATTAACTGACAAAAAGCACGATGTCTTTAGTAAAAATACTATGTTAGTTGGTCAGTTTTGTTTTGTGGTTTGCCTTTTTTTGTTTGATTGATTTTGTTTTGTTGAAAAGTTGTAAATGAAAAGACAAAAATGTCTCTCTTTGTATCCTATGCTTTTTTGATGAGATTATTTTCATTGCAGTAGGTAGGTCAGGCTTTTCTGGAATTCAGTGGATTTTGGATGACTTTGCTGTAGCTGTTGACAAGGTCGAACACAAGACTGTAGAAACATCAGCACCTCCCTTTCCTTAGCCTTGGCCAAAATATTTTTAATAATTTGAGAACACTCAGTTCTGTGATATGAGTTTTGTGGAACACTTGTTGCATGCAGATTTTAAAGACTAAGTTGTCCTTCATGAAAACTAGCTCAAAACGTCATGCTTAACCCTGCTCTTGAGCTTTGCCTTGTGTCGTCAGAATGAGTTTTCTTCTAAAGTAAATTACAGCATTGCTAATCCCAATATGCAAAAACCTTGAATAGGACTTCTCCCCATATCCATCACCCAGTAAAAGTAAAATACTAAATTTTTTGTCTTTTTTATCTGTCATGTGGTTCTTGAGTCTTTGAGGGGGTGTCCTGTTTTGTAGGTTTTGGTGTTTTAGGCATTTTTGTATGTGGTGTATGGTTTTTTAGTTTGGGTTTGTATGTCATTTTTTTGTTGTTTTTTTTTTTGTTGTTGTTTTTTTAAACCTTTTCTTTGGTGAATAAGACACCCCCCCCCCCCCGCCCCCCCCCCCCCCCCCCCCCCCCCCCCGATTGGAAAGCTGAGATTCTCATGTAATAAAATGATCTCTGAAGCTGAGTCATCTTGGCTTCATTTAGTTTTGTTTGTAATATATTGCCTGTTCACCCAAGTTTACTGCAAATTTTACAGTACTACAGTTGTTTTGTTCTTCAGCAACACGTCTTCCATAATGAGTTGGAAAGTAAAATATTTAATAGTATTTTTTAACATATTATTCATGTCTCATCAGCTGATGAACTGAAAATGGGCAGTTTTAGGACTGTTGCTTCAAGCTTCTCATGCATTTGATTTATGACCTTCTGGTTACCTTGACAGATAGGAAAGATTTAGACTTCTGAACATTATCACTAAGTTGTGTTTGTGATCTTGTATGATGAGATGCGGTTGTAGTGCCACAGTGATTCCTCCCTCCTTTTCCCTGGGGGCTATGGGACCACACCTGACCCTCTACTGGGCATCCCCACTTAACTCTCTGAACCATTTGGTTTGGAGGATTCTGGGTTGGAGATGTGAAGAATAGTAGAAATATGGACATCATGCTTCTATTTTATCAAAATAGAGCTGTCAGAGTTTATGGACAGATGGACTTCAGGAAAGATGACTGCACCAATGTAGCTATTGTTTTGATCTGGAGTCTTCCTGTCCCCTGAACTTCTGACTTTTCCTGCATATTACTAGTGTTCCCTGCATTTGCAAATGCACCATCTGCTGCAGCTTTCTAAAAAGACTTTTGCAAGAATCCATTGTTTAAGGAATTACCATATTAATAAGCCTAAACAACTATTAAAATATTTAGTGATAGCAGGGGTATTTGCTAGTTTCTGAAATAGATTAGCAATTTCTTTTACTTTTTTATTTAATAATCAGCAAAAAATTGTTATGCCTGCTGATTTTCTAATTTTTTTTTCAAGGTGCTCTAGATAAATCTCATTGAAATTAGGCAGGCAGTACTAGATGAGGTATGTCATCCTAAGATTGACAGACATAAAATATTCTAAAAGATAAAAAGAAGTATCCTTAATGAAGCCAACAAGTGTCAGAAAAACTCTAGGACTTCTTCAGAGCTGCTTGATTTGAAGATCAGTCTTCTGTTCTTGGCTGAGAGATGGCAAAGACTCATTTGCAATAGTCCTATAACAAATCAGAGAATACTAATCTGCAAGGTGAGAATACTTACTTTTATGTATTGAGTTGTCATGAACCTAGGTTTAGGAAATCCAGCATCAACGGATTTGAGCAGAGAGTCTTTCAAGAAGAGTCTCCAACTTCCACCATTTAGTAATAGTTATGTATATCATGAAAGATAGCATATGGCCCACAGTCTTTTAAACAGTGGAACAACACAAAATTTCAAAGCCTTGTTCTGGAAAGAATAAAAATCTCTCAATTTGTAATGTGTGTTGCCTAATGGAGAAATGTGCTCAGCAAGAACTTGTCACTGTACCTAGAATTATCCCTATGTTCTACAGTCTCTTACATGGTAACTAGCGTCTTGACAGTCCTTTGGTAGAATTATTTGCATCAAGGAGCAACAACAAGATCTCTTGCTGTTTCTCCAGATGTAGCAATTTAGGAATCAAGCCAACAGATAATACGATGCAGGGATGTTGAACTCATTCTGTAGCAAGTGCCAAATTACATTTTCCACTAGAAAACATCACAAGAGGCATGTTTTATAGATTTCTCTAACTTCAGGCTGTGTTGCTTTAGCTAATGACGTTAAATGTTGCACTTGGACAGATTTCCTTTTAAATTAATAGTTTTATTTGTAATGCCACCTTTTTAATTCTTTTAACTTGTCCCTTTTCAGCTATACCCATTTTCCTTTCTGTAGCCACATGTTTACTGCCCATCTTTTAAATTAATTTATCCAAATCTCAGCTCCTGCTTGCTTTTAACAGAACCATCTGAATCTAAAAGAAGGCGTTCCAATGTTGTGACAACACGCAGCTTCTATAAAGATAATGTCTGGAGAGCTGGCAGTGGTTTAGTACCATAGATTGACTTCTAATGTAACAAAGTATAGCCTAAAATCTGATACAGGATTATAATGTTTAAATGATCATGTCACTCTTCTGTCTTAGGCAGATGCTAGAAACTTAATGTTTGTTAGGTCAGTTGGTTTTTTAGCCCTATTCATATCTTGCTCCTCTCAGCCTGTAAAACACCCATTCGAGTCTGTGGGTTGCCTGTGGTGTTTACACAAGTGAACTTTTAGTTGCTATTGTTTTCATTAGGTATTGTTTTCCTAGAGCTCCGGAAGTCTTTCAATTAACTACTACAATACCTTTCATTTAATAATCTGTGGATCTATCTTGCTTAGTTGAATATATTTAACTATGTGATGATAGTTGCTGTTTCCTTCCTCTAGCAAAAATGTTGGCTTATTTCTCTGTTCTACAAAAAAGCCTGCCACTGAAAGAGTAAGAGGCTTCAAATTCCAGATCTACAACTGATGCTGTAGCTTTTTATCTTTCAGTAATAAAGAGCAAGAAAGTGTCATAAGTATCCCTTCAGCAAATAAATATCAAGTAGGTGTAGGGTTTTTTTTAAATAGTCTGAATCCTGTTGAACACCTGCTGTCACATATGAAAGCTCATTTACTGAAGAGAGCAAAGGCAACAGTCTTGAAAGTCCTGAGAGGAAATGTCTGTGGTTTTTGTCAGTTACTGAAGCCATTGCATACATGTAGTCCTTATAAAAATGTAGCAAAATCTTGTTTAAGGATTTCTTTTAATGTTGTGCTTCCACATTTCTGTAAGAGGAGTTACTTTTTTTTTTTTTATTAAAGTGATTTCTGTGCTCTAGCAATAGAAGTAATCTTATACCCCATCACTAAGTCTGTTGGTACAACTATTGTCTGACAAGACTGGGTTTTTTTTTCTCCTGGTTATGTTTTCTGTAGCCAGGTTGTCTTGTGCAGGGCCTGATGAAGTTGGATCTCAAGGTGGATCAAATTTTTTCCTTGCAGTGACTGCAAAATGGCAAGTTAATGCAACTAGTGTATGAGCTTATGCAAAAAATGCTTTTGTGAGATAGGTATAGTTAAAGTACATTTAAGCAACATTAAATTTTCAGATTTAATCAAAATTGCAAATGTTATCCAAGAATAATATTAGCTTGTTTGTATTTTTGAGTAACCTTATAAATGCTTAAGTTTATCAATAGTGAAATTTATGGTTTTCATGTTTGTTAGCAGCCCATGGCTGAATGCTATACATTTTTAGTGTCTGAGACTTGATCCCAATTTTGTGAATTCTTTTGCACGCCATATGGAGGCAGTTGGCTTCAAATTTGAAAGTGTAGTAGGAAACATGCTATTGGTTTTGCAAGTCTGCATTTTGGCAGAAAACTTTTACTCATTTTTGTATTCTTTGCAAACTGAAGTCTGTTGGTTGCACTACCTTTGTGAATTTTACTAATACAGTAAGAAGGCATCACTGGGCTTTAAATTTCGGCCTGAACTCGAAGTTTGTACAGCTTGGATGTGACTAGGATGTGAGGAAATGTGTTCAGAAATGTGGAGGTTAAATGCAGTTATTTCTCACCCCGTACATGGGGAAGGGGAAAAGATGTCAAAGGAAAGAAATCTTCTGATGAAAACCACAGTAATCGATAATAAATTTGCTGTATGTCTTGATGCTCTTATTTGAAATAACTTGTAAAAATATTGCAAGAAATTCTTCAACAGATCTATTTTTAAAAAGAACAGTTTCATTCTGAAGGTAAATAATTATTGGAACAAAGCATGCTGGTGAATAACTTGTTTATTAGATGGACTTTAAATGTTTCTTTTTAATATAGGGAAGTGAATTGATTTAATGTTATTACTGTTTTTCTGGGGTTTACATATAGTAATCAACATCAGAGATTTATTTGGGATTTGTTTGTTCTGAAATCGCAACAGTATAAAGAAATACTCGTGACTTGAGTCAAGAATATATCTTTAGATGGCTTTAATTAAAACAGTTTTGTGGTTGTAATTTCGTAGTCTGGTTTCTTTTGAAATGTAATTGCTTAAAGCTTCGCCTAATAAACTGTATAATCTTAAAAAGGGACAGTGTTCATACTGCAAATAAAGTTAAAATTCTGCTTTAGTGCTTGAAATATGCAAGTAGAATTTCTCCAGCTGTAGCTGATGCAAGATTTATGTAATGGCATGAATTCCAGGCAAGCAAGCTTGTATGAGATAATTCATGATTTGTAATTTTTTTCTCTGACCATTCTACATGCAGAGTTGTGCATATTCGTATGTCACATCACCAAAGGGATGATTTTTCACCTCTTCGCATTTTGCTTGCATCTCATTCTGTAATTTTTTCTAGTAACTGAAAACCTCAGTCTCGGTCAAAGTTCATATTTGATTGATGGAGCTTTGACATTTCGGTAAGATATTATTTTGGACATTTTGGTTAAAACTTTATTGTAGTAGCACCTTAAATATAGCAAGCTCCTGGGACTCCCAAGTCAGCAAAATCAAGGATGAAAGTTATCAAAACTTCTTGGGCGATGTTGAGGTCTCTACTGTGGAAGAGAGATTTACTTTGAAGAAGTCTTTTCTTTGCTGATTGTTCTTGTCTTGGAGTTGTAGGCACCACTAAGTGCTCTGAAATGGCAAAGCACAAGATCATGAATGGATGTTTTGGAACTCTTTATTAGGGGAAAATGCATGGTGATAAGATAATGCCTTCCAATTCCCGTGAAACAGAAGGGATGAAGTTGGCATTTCTATCAGAAATGTGTTTTGTACTTTAAGTTCATTGTGTGTACGCCTTTTAATAATAAACATTTTATATATTTGAAATGTCTGATCACTCTTCTGCTGGAAGAGGAGTTTTTTGGGGTTTTGTTGTTTCTTACCTTTGCACAATGAAATTTCTAGATTGGTTTAAAAAAAAAAAGGCAAAGGGAGAATCTAATAAGACTAAACAGCAGTGTGTCAATTTAGCTGTATTAAATATCCAGTATATTCTTAACTCACAATCATGTACTTGATAATTCTTAAATTGGCAGAAGTTATTAACACAAAAAGATCTATTATCCACTATACCTTTAGTATCAGGTAGGCATTCCTATATCTAGATTTGGGTAATGAGAGCAATGGATAGCACAAAGGGAAAAATTCATGGGTTTCATTTTCTTGGGAAGTGTTTTTTTTCTTAACCTTTTGTTCACTGCTTGAATGATCTTACTTCTAATCTTTCATAGATGTGATTTTTCTGAATTACTTTGTTGTTGTGAACATAAAATAGGTTATATGCAGGAAAAGTAATGATCATCTGATCCATTTTTGCCAGGAACCCTGGTTTTGAGTGGAAACGTGGGATTTAGTTAAAAAACAGTTATATGTAAAGTAAAAAGCCAGCTGAGTAATTTCCCATCTTCATCCCCTGAACTCACTATTTCTCTTTTTCTAGTTGACTGTATGACTATTACTATAAGAAAATAATCTTGGACTTGTTTTAAATTCTAATGTTTTAGCCTGTCCTCAAATAGTACTTGTCTGATTGTTTTCTGATAGCTTAAATAATTCAATTTTCTGTGAGTAGGGTATCAGGAGATATGTACTTACATGGACTGTGTTACTGTATTTACAATATTTATTGTATCAGCTGTCTGAGTTAGTAAATTGACTTGGGCATAAGGCAGTGGAAGTGTGGGTGTACAATTTATTGGTTCTCAAGCACCGGCTGCCATCTTCTGTTTTTATGGTGGTGGTCTAGTTTTATTCCAATCATAAGTAATTGCATTGTACTAGGGGAGTGCAACTGAAGTTGCAAAACTCGAGTGGGGAAGTCAAGGTGGTTTCTAGTACAGCCTGAACAAGCTCGTATAAAACAAAGGACGTAGACTCATTTGAAAGATTATTTGTTTCTGTATAGTAGCATGTAAGGTATTTAGTTGTGGTCTTGTGGGATCTTTGCTGTGGTACACAAGTTACGAGTGCATCTCTGTTGCACAGCTCTTGGAATCTCAGTTTGGGATGAAGTAAGAGATGAACTGGACAGTTAGAGAACTCTAAGTAGACAAAACAGTATTTATCAGGCCTGATTGTCAGCGCTTTTCAGCATATTGACAGCTTGCTTATGTCTAATACGTTTTGTAGCCAGAACAGCAAAGGAGGGTCTTAAAGGAAAATAGTGAAGTCACTTTGCACGTGCATATAAGGCATGATGAACAACACAGCAGAAAGCATAAAAATACCTGTTTAGCACATGGAGAGTAGAAACTGGTGTAAAGGACCAATTCGGCATCAATTTCTTGATACGGAGTGAAAAATGATAGGGAAGATGATCCCACATCACAGTGGGGAAGTGAAGACCAATAAATTGTGCTTATCAGGACTGATACAGCAAAGCAAGATGGTCAAAGCCATAGGCACGAAGAATGATTTTTTCCTGATAGGCATCATGAGTAAAAATGGCACACCAGTGAAAAGTTGTGAAACTGATAGGCAAGTTTCCAAACTCTGAGAGCATTAGCTGGACCAGTTGATAGAAAAAAAACCTATCTGTGTCTTACATATTGTACAGGAAAACTAGAGACAGATCTGAGACACAAGGCCGAGAAAATGATCGATGTCAAAGATGCCTGTATTACAGCTCATAGTGATAGGTACCTGTGTGTTATGATGAATATGAAATCTAGGGAGTCATTGGAGAAAAGTGGCTAAGGAGTGTGTTACGGCCACGTGGAACTTGAATTGATAGCTAGGCATTCACGAGAGATGATTGAAGATTGTCAACATTTCACCTTCCTTAGCAAGCGATCGGGTCTAGAAAGATAAAACTGTGTCATCTCTATGGACGATGCCTATTGAAGATTGTCAACATTTCACCTTCCTTAGCAAGCGATCAGGTCTAGAAAGATAAAACTGTGTCATCTCTATGGACGATGCCTATTGAAATTTTTGTAAGTGACAATATCCAGCTGTAGAAAGAGATGAGATAATAAGTGACGATAAAGATCTTGTGGATTTATCCCTCTCTTCTACCTCCTTGAGAAACTGCAGGGATGATTAACTGTGTCCTTTAAATAATACAAGAAGTATGGTTGGAAGAGGAGAATTGGGATGGGCATGGAGAAAGGGGAGACAACATACTAAGAGGAACATGTACAAGTATTTCATGAGCTTCTGTTGGGCAGAGAAGATTTGGGCAGAGTACTGATTCTGAGGCTCTCCGAGGAGGAGGTTATCTGTAAGCTGAGAAATGAGCAGATGTCAGAGTAGTTTTGAAGGCATATTGTGATGTTTGATATAGCTTCTCTGACACGGAAAAGACCTGAACTGTGAAGAGACATGCTAGAGGTTGGGAGGAAGTTAAAAAGAAGAGAAAAAAAGATGAGAATTGATGGAAGTTGGAATAAAGTCATTGGTTTGGTAGCAGGAGCGGTAGAAGAGAGCAACAGGTAACATCCGTGTCTGGGTTGAGGAGAGAAGTGTAAGATTTGGAGCCTGGCATTCATTGTGGAAACTATATGATTTAGGAGCACTGAAGGGACTTGCTCATGAGTGTTGGGTTGATCCTGTTGTGTGACATTGTGTCCAAGTATTAAAAGTTTTGAATGAGTGAATTGAGAGATTATCAAATAAATGCTACAATGGCTATGATCTCATTTTAAAGAATATAGGTTTTAACAAGATGGGTTTTTACAGTTGTTCCTATTTAGGAATCCATTTAAAATGAGAAATCAAAGGATTTACCAGTTCTCCTGTGTACTAATCTTTGGCTAAGAATTTTTTTCAGAAAGCTGATTTACTGCAGTGGGTGTACTGTGCATTTCATGTGTATGCTTCACTCCTATTCTTCAACAGCAAATTTCCAGGCTCCATCAATGCTTCTTTGTATTTTATCGCTTTGAAATACCTCTGATTCTTATTCCACCCCCACCACAAATAGGGACAGCTGTGACACTGCCTTGAAAATCTAATTAATATTGCAATATATTAATAATATTCAATATTTTGAGTCTTCCTGTTTATGTTTCAGGACATCTGTTTCACAGCACCTTGTTTCAGTTCCTTTGGTATTACTCAGACAACCCATTAAAAATAAATCCTTACTTAACCGAGTTTGCTTGAGGAGTAGCATGACAATAGTTGGCTACAGCACCTTGCTTCCTCATTAGTGAGATAGCTTTCCCTAGGCTGTCTAGCAGGTGCTATTGTGAGTGACAGCCTGCTTTGGAGAAGACAGTACTGGTGCAGTTGGAGCTGAGAGAAGAAATTGGTGTGCTTGAGGTACATACAGCAGATTTTGACCTGGTCTTGCAAAGGGGACTGTGAGTTTACATAGTGGTTGAGGTCTGAATTTATGGAGAATTGATTGAGATGTATGGGATAACTCACACATCCAAGGCTTTTCTTTCTTTTTCAGCCTGTCTGCAGATGCAGATGGATAATCTTGAATACATGAACCAAGTTTTCTGGGCTAGTGTTATCTTTACAGCAATAAAAAATTGAAACTTGGAAACCATGTAAAACCACGTGATGTTTAAGCCATTCTATTTATCCTTTCATAACAAGATAACAGGTCTTTCAGACAATATAAAGAGGCAGTATGCATCATATCATAAAGGCTCTCTTGGCATTCTCTTTAAGTTTGGGAAACTTGGGTTTTATTTTGAAACTGCTACCAGGTCTTATGGGGAAATTGTATTAAGAGTACTGGCTTTAATAATTCTCTGTCAAACTGGTGTTATTTAATTTAAACAGCTATTACTTACTTATTATATATTCCTGAGATTTAACTGCAGAGGGAAAAAAAAAAAAAAAAAAAGAGGAAAAAAAGTGTTTTCTATCACCCCTGTGGCTAGGAGAAGAACTAGTGGGTTTAATAGTGACAAGGAAAGCTTTGACTAGACTTTAAGAAACTTCTCCTTGCAACAGGAATCCTGGCTTTCTGGGGTGGATGGTTCAGGGAAGCGGTGGAATTTCCATCATGAAAGGCTTTTCAGAACAAGTTGAACAAGCATCTCTGCAGAATAATGTAGGTGTAGTTGATCCTGCCTGAGGCCAAGAGACTGCATTAGATGACCGCTTAAGGTTTTTACTAAGCCTATTTGTTTTATGTTCATATATGAGTCTTTCTTCTTAAATATGGGGTCAAATTCCACTACTAGATTCCACATCAGATAATTAGTCTGTAAAAGATTCTACAGCCACTGAATATTGAGACTACATCTGAATCTTTTCTTTTATGGGGAAAAAAATAACGTTGTGAGCTGTATCTAGCGGGTGCTTACAGGCACTTTCATTATTACCTGTGGCATTATATCCTGTAGCTTCCTACTAGCTTGTACTATAGGTTTTACTATAGCTTCCTTTAATGCTGCTGTTGGAGAAACTTGGGGTGAATTCTAGTATAGTTACAGCCCTGGATGACTGCTTCTTGTGTTGAAGTGTAGTTACTTGAAAACTTCAGGATACAGTGTACAAACTTGGCAGGCTGAGGGAGAGTAGAAACATGGAGTAAAACAGCCTGGAGGACTGACGGGGAGACTGAAACCAGGGCTTTCTTGGAATTTGTCCTGTGCTTGCTTCTAAAGTAGATAGACTGCTCTTGCTCAGTGTCTAGCTGTTATTAATGCAAATCTCCAGTTTGGTACGTGTATATGTCCCACAGATAAAAGTGTTACAAATGTTTTTAAGAATTGCCTATGCAAATAGAAGCACAACTCTGTTTAAGTGAGGAGTGCTCTTTTAATGAAGAGCTTTTAAATAATTAGGTTTAATTTGTGGTTCAATATGTGATGCTACTTTTTTTTTACTGGAAAGATCTGAAAGAACTTTCTTTGCAGACAAAATTACTAATTTTGTCACATTCTTTAGGGACATCTATTATTACGGTATCTTTGTCTTTTAAACATCACATTATCTCTGTTCTATCCCCATGAGTTTACAGAACAGTATTGTGACTACAGGTGGGAAATTAAGGCGCAGAGAGAGAGAATGGTTAAAAGTATCTGTTTAATTTTAAGCAGGAGCTTAGGGTCAGGTATCTTTCAGAGGATTTAGTGTAACATAGGAGTACTTGTCTTTGAATACAACCTTTATTGGTCCTCAACCAGTCTCACTCAGGAAAAAATGAATCACTTCAGCATCATTGTATTAGGACTTTGTTTCTTGGTAGAATGTTTTTTATCTTTTCCTTCTTACAAGCCCCTCAGCTGTTAACTATATGCTTCCAGCTTTTGTGGTAAATTACATGAGGGCCTACAGAACAAATCCGTTGAGAATACTGTATAAGGTGGAGGCCCTTAGTAGGGGGAATGTAGCAAATGAAGATATTATTAATGATCATATCATAATACATACGCACCAAGGGTTTTTGAGTGTTTAACTTTGCAGCAAGTTACACCTGCTAACATGAAGAGGGATGGGAGTATCTCTGGATATATATATTTGTGCACACATTTATTTAAAGTGGGGCAAGGAATTTGAGCAGAAGTTTACATCGACACAGATTAGTACTAACTCTTAGTGCTAGGCTTTTTCCTTTATAGATTTCATCCCACTTTTTCTTCTTTCTGTTTTCCTTGATGTCAAGTCATCTTGAATGTTGTTAAGACGGGGAGAGGAAGAAAAGCTATTTTCTGTTTTGTGGCTGCTTTCCAACTTGAATAGCTGGGAGCAGTTACTAGAGTAAAAGTAGTCTTTTGATGTTGTAACTTTGAGTGAGGAGAGCATGCTTAGTACCACTGTGGGAAGGTTGCATGTACAGTCTGATCAACACAGCAAGCTTGGCAGGTAGAGCTGAAGGACTACAGAAAGAACTGACTTTTCAGAGGTTTTTAGCTCTAGCAAGTATACTAAGCAAATGCAATCCCTTGAAAAATGTGACTTTTTTCCTCCTTTTTTTTTTTAAACTCTGAGCCATTTAACCAAAGTCTTACAATTCAACCAAATATAACTGTATCTTCAGAAAAATTGCAAAAATTACATCCATCATGCAAAAGGTTGCCCACCTGTGAAGCTTCAGGTTACTTTGCCAAAGTATGTATTTATTTGCGACATTTAAATGCTATGATTTCAAGCATCTAACATAGCCAAAACCTGTTCCTTCCCTCCAAGCCTTATTTTCAGACAGAACTAAACCATTTCAACTGAAGCTTTTAAAAAAAAAAAATCGTCAATTCAATGCACTGTCAAAAAAATCAACACAAAGGACTAAAGCTTTGGCAGAGTTACAAGAAACTGAAAACTACTTTGAATCGTGGTAACCAACCATAAGCATACATTTCCATTTACAGGGGGATTATAAATCTTACCCATAATCTTACTCTTGTCTTTTTTTTTTTTTAATATTCTGCTACTTTTCTTTTTTCTTTCAGATGATATTAACTGTGTTTTTGAGCAACAATGAACAGATTTTGACAGAAGTTCCAATTACACCAGAAACAACCTGTCGCGATGTAGTAGAGTTCTGCAAAGAGCCTGGAGAAGGAAGCTGCCATCTGGCTGAAGTATGGCGTGGGAATGGTAAGTAAAATGTTCAGTGGAAATTGATTTAAATATATGTACCAATTATAAAAAAGGTAAGACTGACTTTTGAATATTAATGATTTCAAATTGTACTTTGTTTCTTTTTCTAGCAAACTTTGATGCGGAGCATGGTCATTCAATATCTATAGAGATTAATGCAATTCTTGACTCTTTTATTTTCTCCTCTGTTGTCTTCCTCAGCATGGAGTATTTGATAAAATGCATGTGTAAGATATGTTAGTATTCTGTATTTCAGTTTTTCAAATAACATAATCAAAGTATTCGGTATCCCCATCTTAAAAGAAAAAAAAAAAAAGAGGGAGTATTTTCATTTCTAGAAGCCATTTATTTCAAATAGGCATACAGCATATACAGGATGGAGGGTATTTAAATGATAATACGGTATCTCAGTGATCTTCTTTTATAGTAAGTGGGTGCAGATCACCACCTGCATTCTTTCTGATCCAATTTCTTTGCTATTAGGCACATGAACACAACCTGATATTTAAGAATGGGTATAGATTTTTTTCCTTCTGTATCATGAATATCAGATGTTCTGCAGACAGAATTGTGCCAGAAGTGACAGCTTCTTCATGAACATTTCCTCTCAAAGATTTGACAACCTCTCTTGGGGCAGGTTGTAGTGCCTGTGTCTTGTTTGTGTTGCAATTGTTATTTCATAGAATAATGGCATGGGCAGTTCTTTTCAGGAGTGTGTCAACACAGCCCTATTATGGATTCTGTTTCTAGATGGATTCTTGCAATTGCGTGTAGTGCAAGCCTCCAGGTTATAGTATTATCAATGTATGGATGTGAGTAGAATTGGTGGATGGGTGGGGATAACAGTTAGGCAGGTTCTTATCCCTCAGTTACTAAGGTCACCTCTGTTTAAGCTGTTCATGTAATCTCTTGTATAAAGACTGATGAGGTCATAACTTGATATTGAATTCTTAAATTTTGCGTAGAGGGGTTTTATTTTGGTCAGGGGCTTTTTGTCAAACAGACAAAACAGGCATTATTCAGATGCCTTTGGAGCTTTTAAGTATTAGCAATCTAGAATGTTTTCCTCCTGGGCAAACTATTCCTCCTCCTTTCTAAACAGTTCTAAGACTTTGTAAAGGGAAAAGGTACCTCAAGAAGTCATTTCCTAACTGGATGGGAACTCACAGAGTTCAGGCAAGAGTGAGCAGGGGAGAGGTTAAGCATGTCTGCAGTTCTAGGAATGCAAATTCAGTTCATACTTAGTTAGAAAACTGTCTTTAAGGATAAAACTTAGAGGAGGGTTAAAACTTTTTCAAACTGGAAGTTTAGATTGCAGAGAGTCTATGATGCCAAGTGCATCACATAAATTTCTAAAATGGATCTGCAGACTGTGTTTAACAGCACTCAAATATCCCTAATATTTTCCAATCACTTGTCTGTGAAAGTCTAACATATATGGTATTATTTGTTCTTCCGCTTTCACAATACTTTGAGGGTGTACTTAAAAAATGCAGAGAATTTTGTCAACTAGCTCCAAAGGGTGACTGGAAACTGTAGCCAGTGATCCACAACGTCTTTCTGGGACACTTACGCCTTGCAACTCTGGCAAGTGCAAGCATGCATTTTCTGTAATAATGTCTAAGACTGAGAAAATATTTTATCTATGGATGTAATACATTCTTTCTCAAAGTGTTAAATATCCAAAGCTAAAAGTTTCTATAAAGTGGGAAATAAAACTTATCCAGGAAGTTGTGATGGAGAGACTAAGACTAAATTTGGATATCTACCCTGTGAATTATGAGTCTATGGTCCCATTATAGTCAATGGAGGTCTAGATATTATTGAGTAGAACATGGAGACAACTGATTTCAGCTAGTTGTTATGTGATTTGGAGCATTGGAGCTTGCCCAGTTTTCTGAAGTAGATATCTACATACAGACACCTAAGTTCAGAAGCAAAATCCTGCCCAAGGCTTCTACCTGTTCAATGGGTCTGTCAAACTTATCAAAATGTGCTTGTGGCTCCAAGTTTCTTTTAAAACTCGCATGAAGGTGCTTTCACAAATGTAGCTTCACTTGCTAAATACCCAAGGTGATAATTGTATAGATCTATTCCATTGAAAGTATGGAATAGAAAGGGCTAAAGATAACAAAAGAGAAAATGAAACACTCGCACACGTTTCTGGATCTCTCAAACAGGCCTGTATTGTCAGCAAAAAAGATGTCTTGCACACTGGTTTTAAGTCTCTCTGACAGGAATTTCAGCACAAGCATTTTGTTTGTTCTTAAATGTACGATACTGTTACAAAATCTGCATGTTGGTGGCTTCGACTTCTTGCCCCAAAATCTGGGATACATAAATTTCTCCGTGAAACAACCTGAATTTTTTTTAACAGTCCATAAATATGATATTTTTTCCTTCAGCTGCTCCTGAGAGCTAAATTGAACTCTTTCCCCTGGAGTTTTGAAAAATAATTTTGCCCGGAGCAGAGATCTGAAGTAGAAAACAAGAGTCAAAACAGTTAAATGCAACAGTTACAACAACAAACAACTTAAACTATGGTTCTGAGTGGGAAGTGTGAAGCGATTTGCAATGAAACTGCAGCATGTTGTGCCAGTGGAAGAGTATTTTTTTCTCTTCTATTACACTGTCTCTGACCCCTCGTCCCTTATCCTCAAGAGAGGTCTACAAATGTTCTTTCAGAAGACATTTTGGAAAGTAAAATTCAAACCAAAAGTTAATACAGAAAATCATGCGCTGAATAAACACATTAGGTTTTGTCACACACCATAAGTGGTCTGTTTTCTTGGTAGTCTCTCTATGTTGCACAGGTGACAAATCACAGCTCTCTCCGTAAGAGTGCTGTCATACCTGCTGTCGTGGTTTAACCCCAGATGGTAACTGAATACCATGCAGCCGCTTGCTCTCTCCACCCCTCCCCAGTGGGGTGGGGAGGAGAATCAGAGAGAAAGGAAAACTTGTGGGTTGAGATAAAAGCAGTTCACCAGGACAGCAAAGGAAAAGATAAAAATATATTCATGATAATAATAATAGTTTTATATATATATATAAAAAAAAAGATAATTGAATATATAAAACAAACGATGCACAATTTCTCACCACCCAATGACTGATACAGCCCGTCCCAAGCAGCAGGCAGGGAGCAGGGATATTCCCCCCCAGCTATCCCAGAACAGCAAGTTCCAGAGAGAGCAGGCGAGGGAACAAACAGCCGAACGAACGAACAGGCCTGAACCTCGCTTGTACCAGGCATGACATCTATGGTATGGAATACTCTCTGTGGCCAGTTTGGATCAAGTATTCTGGCTCTACCCCTCCCAGGTTTTTGCACCTGCACATTAGCAAAACCTGGGAAACTGCAAAATGTCCTCGATCGTTTAGCAGCAACCAACAAAATCAGTGTACTGTCACCATTCTTCACACACTAAATCCAAAACACAGTAGCTGCTGAAGACAAAACTAGCTCTGTCCCAGCCTAAGTCAGGACACCTGTCCTCTTGTGAATGTGCTTAACTCCTCGTTCTACAGGCAGCCGCAGTGTCTTTTAGGTAGCCCAACTGAATAATACATGTCTACTCAAATTCAAAGCAACAGGGCTTGTAGATTGTAGTTTTATTATGAGATACAAAAACCAGCCTTTGTGCCAAAAGCTTGTCCATTTCCTAAACTGTATCAATCTAACAAAATACTGTCTCTTCTAATGATCTTCGTCTTCTGAATATTTATGTACAAATAAATGAGAAATACTTCATTTATTTTTAGAGGGTGACAAAGATAGACCATTTGTCTTCCAGAAAAATGTTACTAAAATCCACGCAAGTTTGGCTCCAAAAATTACATAAGATTTCTGGAGTTCAGAGGAGGATTACAATAGCTTAGCTGTTGGAAAACATATTTGTTTGTTTATTATCTTAGCTTTTCTCTATTTGCTTTTGTGTGGCAAAGAAATGGTTGAGGAGCTTCCCAAGGGTTGTAAAATAGTTTAGATATTGTTTGTATTAGGGTTAAGAAACTGATTCTTCTCAGAGCTGCATGGCATAAGCATTTGGTTTATTTGCATTTGATCTTTGTATTTCGTTCTCTGTTCCCCCTTCTTTCCAGTTTCTTGATGAGTAACCGTCGATAAAGTCCATAGCATTCATGCCTGGTGTATCACTACATTTTGTAGCACCTTGTGCTTTGTCGGTTTGAATCTTCCTCTCTGCACGGATTTGTCATGCTATAACAGGAGAAAAAAACCCACAGAATATTCTTCCTCATTCCCCATCTATTGCAAATAGCCATTGGTAAGGAGGTCGAAAGACAGGTGTGATGCCAGGAACTTGTAGTATGTTTCAAGAGAGAATGGATTTCAACCTTTAAATCCACCCAGTACTCAATTATTCACTTCATTTACATCTAGAATGCCCTTCAGCAATTAGTATTAATTGGTCTTCCTGAATTTAGTTGTAACATAGAGGCAAGTGACTGTGAAAGAAATAGTTTTTTACTACAAGTGTACTTCTGCAAACCTGAGGGGGGAAAGACTCGTTCCTGATCTTGCAGTGAACTCCCCCGCTAGGGTGATAATCCATTGCTTTGTATTCTGATTTCATGTAGAGCAGGCATAAATGACTTTATTACAAGCAGCAGGATACTTGTATTCAGGATAAAAACAGATTTTGAAGTCTGAAGCTTATTTTGTTTTAAATACTGGATATATAGTTCCAACAGAAAGATTTTTGCAATTCTCTTCTAAAACATTGATGCAATATCTGTGTTTTGGTCTTTCAGGGTGTTTCAGTCATTTCAGAATACTTAAAACTGACCCATCCTCAAAACTTTTGCATAAAAGGAAAGGAGTCAAGCTCAGTTCTCAAGTTAGTCTTTCAGAATTTTCATCCAATTTAAGATCTAAGGCAGTTTTTGCAAATAGCTATGGATATATGCATATATCACAGTTTTCCACTTAGTTATTCATGAAAACAAACATTCTCTAGGTATTTTTCTAATGTGTTGTTAAACTATAGGGATCCAACCTCTTTATTATTACTCTGCACCCATTCTCCTATTTTACCTTTTCTTCATTCTCTTCTATTTAAACTTTAAAAAAATAAAATTAAAGTTTGAAATAGTATTGTGAAAACAATTACTGACAAATATGTCTGAAACTATAACAACTAGGAAAAGTTTAATTGCAGGTTTTTTGTTTGTTTTCATTTTGATTCTTAAAGAAGAGGTATTTCCAGAAAATATCCCTTTGTGCTATACTAATTTACAGCAAATATAAGATCATGCTTGCTTCCTGCAATTTTTCTGGATTTAAGGGATTTAAACTGAAGGAACGAATGGGGACTTCAATTCTCATCATCTTATGTCAAGTGTTAATGTCCATTTGTTCTTCCTCTTTCTTTTCTGAATGTTTCATGTAGCTAAGTTGCACAGAATGATTAGAGCTTCTTCATTTTTCTTTTCTGTTTCAGTGATGACAATGTTGCTGCTGTTGTTTTAACTGGTTTTCTGTCTAATTTAGGGCAACATATACTGAATTGTTTTTGTGGAAGAATTGCAAAAGTGGTAGAAAATGTCTTTTCCATTTCTCTCCATAGTCATGTCTGAAAAATATTAGCCTTGATTCTTCAAGGTATATTATGTAAATGAAACCTTTTATTTTTAATAGCTCCTAGGATCAGGGCCTTACTTTTAATGGGAGACCAGCCTAACCAGAGGCGATGCTGCAGCCACTCCTCGCCATTCCAGAATTAGCCCAACCCTGTTCAGACATCCAGTTTCTTAGTACTTCGTTATCAAGCTTCAGTTCTTGCTAGGTTTACTAAGCAATTTTTCTATTTGGGAAAAATTCCTAAAGATTCTTATCTTCTATGTTCTAAAGTCTCTGAACTAAACCATTTAAGTATTTTTACACTCTGTGATCTTTAAAAGACTCATGCTGCAATTTTAGTGGATATGCTTCAAAGCACTTGGAATCTTACCTTACTTTAGGAGTTGAAAAACCTGAAAATCATGTTTTTAAAATTCCTTTTCAAGAACTGAGTTGTAATAAGCCACTGACCTTATTCTTGTGTGCATAAACACTATTGACAATGTTTCTTGGAGTGCACTTGAGTGAGGAACAAGAAAAAGAAAAGCTAAGCATCTATTTTTTTTCAAATCCAGGTGTTGTGATTTTATTTTTGTTGTGTTTTTTTTTTTTTAGGCAAGATAGGTAAGCAGTTAGCTGATAAATATAATTAGCTTGTGGTTTAAATGACCCTCGCCTGTTGAAAGCAGCTGGATCGAACTGTGGCTAAACTGTGTTAATCACTACACCTATTTGACATGACAGATTTTGACAAGACACTTTATTGTATTAAATGCATTGTGAATCAATTGATGCGAATGTATTGTTTTTTGAATACTACAGTTAAGTATCCCAAGAGTATCAAGACGTATACATTTATGTAGTTCATAATGCATATAAATTTAGGTAAATCTCATTATTAAAGGGTATATTGGTGATATGATTTTCCCAAGCTTTCCCGAAGATATCTGTTAAATCTTTGAAACATTTTGTCTTCCATGTCAAATGGGTTAAATATGAAACAGATAACAAATTGTTAGTGGTGCTCTGCCTGGTAGGAGATACTGTGATTTGGTTTTTGGGGCCAGAGAACATTTTGCGTTCAACAATGAAGAAGGCAAACTCCACCTTTTGGTTTCCATCTATTGTAGTTTAACCCCAGCCAGCAGCTAAGTACCACACAGCCTCTCACTCACTCCCCCCCCTCCCCCCAGTGGGATGGGGAAGAGAATCAAAAGAGTAAAAGTGAGAAAACTCGTGAGTTGAGATAAAGACAGTTTAATAGGTAAAGCAAAAGCCGCACATACAAGCAAAACAAAACAAGGAATTCATTCACTACTTCCCATCGGCAGGCAGGTGTTCAGCCATCTCCAGGAAAGCAGGGCTCAATCATGTGTAACAGTTACTTGGGAAGACAAACGCCATCACTCCGAACGTGCCCCCCCTTCTTCCTTCTTCCCTCAGCTTTATATGCTGAGCGTGACATCATATGGTATGGAATATCCTTTTGGTCAGTTGGGGTCAGCTGTCCCGGCTGTGTCACCTCCCAACTTTTTGTGCACCCCCAGCCTCCTCGCTGGTGGGGTTGGGTGAGAAGCAGAAAAGGCCTTGACTCTGTGAGCACTGCTCATCAATAACGAAAACATCCCTGTATTATCAACACTGTTTCCAGCACAAATCCAAAAGATAGCCCCATACTAGCTACTGTGAAGAAAATTAACTCTATCCCAGCCAAAAGGAGCACACACATACTGATTTTCTGTAGTAATATTGGTTTGACATGGTGCTGCATGTAGGAAAGATAATTAAATCTCTTCTAGTATAATTTTATTCTGATTAGAGGATATCTTCTAATACTATGCTTGGTATTAGATCTTAAAAGACCTTAGAAAGGAGATTTTCTTACTTTAATGAAAACATTTAAAAATAAATGCAAGTATAATTATGGAAACAGTGAAAACTTTGCTTTTGAAATGTATTTTCCTTTTGAAATACTAAATATATAGTGTGCAGCCTCTTAGTAAAAATATATTTGATCAGTTTGGAAGAAGTAACTACACTATAAGAATGTTTTACATTTCTTTGGGGGAAAGCAAAGAGAATGACTGCTGCATAGAACTGAGCCTTTATTTGTTCAAAGATTTGCCAGTAATTCCACATATACTGGAAGTTAATGTCTGGCATAGTGTATTGGAGTGGGAGCACCTGCTCAAGTTCTTAGGAGATGAAATGTTAATATAATGATAAGGCTTTTAGTCTGAGTGGAAACCCGGAGGTTCAAATTGAATGAATCATTTTAATAATAGAACAAAATATCCATCTGGTGGTGATGGGGAGCAAAGGTGCAAAGATCAGCATTGTGAAAAAGGTTGTGATGAAGAAATCCTAAAGTAGAGTTTCTAAACACTGGTATTTTTTGTATGGTTTTGCAAACTGGTTGTGTACTGCTGTTAAGCAGTGAGCTATGTTAGAGTAACAGGCTAACTTTTAATACAGTGCAACTATTGTCTGTTGGTGCCTGTTTCTTTGACTTTGCATAAAATGCATTGGATAAATTGAATTGCTACCAAGAAAGACATTCTGATTCTTAACAAGACTTCTGTAAAACCTTGCTTAATTTGAAATAGTTGTGATAAGTTTTTTGGTCTTGTACTTTTAGAGCGCCCCATACCCTTTGATCACATGATGTATGACCACCTCCAGAAATGGGGTCCCCGCAGGGAAGAGGTGAAATTTTTTCTTCGTCATGAGGAGTCACCAGCTGAAAGTAATGAACAGAGTAAGTACGCTTATCCTGTAGTGTTGTTACCTAAACATATTTAAAACATTTCTGAAGTGAGTTTGATTATCAGTTCTTTCAGTGAACTTCAGTAGATACATGTAATACAACTTCTGTATACCAAAGCCATTTTGAACCTTCCTCAGTCGCACATTTATTCATGTTCTCAAATTCCCTTCTCTAGAATAATTTCTACCAGTCTGTTGAGTAATATTTTTGTAGTAAGGTTGGTTTCTATTCTGCTTAATGCTGATCCAAAAATGTTGGTGAGTATTAGAGGCTTAATGCATTTTTTTCTTGTTGAGAGAAAGTCTCTACATTTTGAGAGGGTGGGATTGTTCTTTTTGACCTCCTGTTCTCTGTTGGTTGCTCCAGAGAGAAGACTCAACTCTCTTTCAACCACTTTGCCTCCTTTAGAAACTAAAATCTATTTTACAGACATCATTGGCAGAGGTCTCAGTGGCTTTACTTTCTCAGTACTTCATGTGGATATATTTAACAGTGGTGATAATTTGCACCTTGAAAAATTGCTGATCTGCTTAGTTCTACAGGAAAAGTGTTTATATAAAACAGTGCTGTATTAAGTGGGGCTTTCTTAAAAGATTGGAATAAAAGAAGGATTTCAGTTTTCTGATCTAATTAGTATAGACTGTACTTAATTTATGAGAAGACTTTTGAGGCTGTGCATTCTATACTTAATGACTGTCAGACTGTCTGAAGGATAGGAAAGGTATCTCGAAGTGAGATGTATATTTGAATGCTCAGATTATCCTTACTCATTCAACTAATCTGACTACTTCTGACAACCGAATTTCAAGTCTTGGCTGAGTCCGTATTACTTTGAGCTAGGGTTTCTTTTCATATTTCTAAGTGGTTGCTGGTTGCTTTGAATGCCAGAAGTAGCAGGCCCAATAATGTATGAGGGATTTTTGTATTAATTAGGTACTTTGTAAAATACTTAGTCATCCTTTGGGCAATACAAATTTAAAGTATGTTAAGAAACTTAAGATACACCTGAAGCCACAGTGTTTCATGTACAAGGAAAATGTCCCTTCAGAACGATGCATGTAAGGCTTTTTAATTAATCATTGACCTTTGGATCAATTTGTAGATTAAAGTTGTTTATAAGGCATTGGAAAAGCTTCCTCTACTATATTCATTTTTAATGTATTCAACTGAAGCTACTGCTTCTTGCGGACACAGAAATATGAAACTTCAGTAGTCACGCTCAGTACATTCCCTTTATGACATCATTGCCTAAACACAAGTCAGAAAAGTAGAGCTGCATGTCTGTACATTTAACAGAGGAAGTCTGTGAAGTAAACGTTTTATTTCTGCTGACTCCACTGCTTACAAAGAATAACCTAATAAGAAAGAGTTGGAACTAGCAGAATAAAAATTCACAGGTAAAAGCTTTATGTAAAAATTCTTGAACCGATTGAAGAGTGAAAACCATTTGTGTTGAAAACTGAACTTTGCGCTAAGTTTGATACTTTACTTTTAGGTGGACGCCAACCCCAAAATCAAAGAAATGGCATAAATATACCTGTGGAGAAACGTACAGAGAATGGGGTATGTAATAAATCCTAAAGGTTTTGGATCAATTCCACTCAAATATTTAATCTTTTTAAAAGTCTTGTTTTTCAAGATCTATTATGGTGGGAACTGGTGGAAAATGTATAGATCTTGTTCTGTTTGGATTTTTTTGTTTGTTTTTGTTATAAAGTGAATGGGAGAATATGGCTTTTTTCATGAACTACTCTAAATTTTCTGTCTAGAAAGATACTCGCTTCTGTGACGTGAGAAGCCCCCGGAGTCTTATTAATTACTGCATTTTCTAATCTGTCTTCCTCTGTCTTATTCATCCTGTGTGAAGAAAACAGCTACATTATTCTTTCATACTAGTATTGTCTGTCCAGACATCTTTTCTTGTTTGATTCATCTCACTGGTATTGATTCATGACATAGCCTCATATGTTAAAACATGAGAATGTATCTATGGATTGGGATGTTTTCAGATGCTGGTAGAAGAGGGTGCATACCCCTCAGAACCACCTCTTTATACTGTTTTTCATGCACTTAATTCATTTCTATGCCTATTTTTTTTTTTTACTAAAATATTGCCCGGTTTCTAATTTAAAAATACATGTTACATAGCATAGGCAACCTGTTTGGTGGCACTCAGTGAACCCTGGCTTGAACATTCTCTCTTTTACAAGTAAAACATAGTACATCTCTTTCAAAATTACCATGGCTTAAAAACCTTCTACTCCTGAGCTGAAACTCACTTTACTTTATTCTCTTTCTTCTCATTCTCAATACTAATGAAGACTCTACGGAGCATATTCTGCTCTCGTTGGCTCAGGGCCATTCTCCTGCCTTTACTGAGGCACTTTAGCTATAGTTGACTATTTTTAAACATTTTAAAATTTCAATAAAAAGATTTGAGCTCACCAATTCATAGTTGTATTGTCTCTATGAAGCATTGTCAATTTCTAAATACGCATAGGGCTCTTTCTCAGGGTAAAATAATGCTTAAAAAGGTTTAAAAGCAAATCAGGTTTTTAAGCTGAGATGTCTTAAAGAAAAAAAGAACTAAAATGTTAAAAATAGTTGAGCAGGTTAAACAGTTCTGTGCCTGTATATTGCCTGATAATTGGCATCTAAAATTCACACACACACACACACACTCTTAAATACGTGGCAACAAAGTTGTTCAGTCAGTTTGCAGCTCTTAGCAGCTTGTTTTGTGTATGGCATGTGGGCCTAGTGGAAGGAATTCTTTTCCCTATTGAAAACAGTTAATCATGTATTGCTTTCTACGTTCCTTTTCTGTAGAGAACACTAGCTGATATCCTCTGCTGCACGGATCCGTTTATCCTGCTTCCATTGTCATATTGACAATGTAGTGAGGTCATAGCCTATAATGTCTAGGGCAACATAACTCTTTCATGACCTCCCTTGATCTATTCCTCCATGTAAGTCATAGCACGTATACTTCATTTGAGACATACCATCTTTGGAAATTAGGACTGGCATGAGCAGTATGCCTTATAATGTCACTTCTTGGCAGCACTGAAGTTTATGATGGCATGGCTTTGTATTTAGTTCAATTTGCTGTTAATTTTTACGGGTAGAGCTCAGACCTAGTAACTTGAATAACGCTGCTACCCGTGTGCCATTCAGTATATATTTTTTTAAAAAAACAAAAGTTTGGCCACAAAAATTAAAAATTTATTAGGGAACTGGTCACTTTAAATGGACTTTTACCAGGTTTAGGAAATTATTAAAACACAAGAAAGACTAAAACCTGACGAGGTTATATTAATGTAAATTGAGGTGGGTTTTATGCCAAAAATGGTAAAAATTAGGTTTTGAAAGTATATAAAACTAAGATTTTCAGTTGTACCAAGTTTTAAAGCATAGGGGGAGGGGGGAAAAGAGGTGACTGCAGGATCAAGGATTTAATCAGCTTACACTTACGTAATGCATTAGGCTTATTCATTGTTACTGGCATGCTGAATGTTAGACTAGCCCTAAAATCAATACAAACCAATGGAACATTGAAGACAGCTCGAATCTCACCAAATATTCTGCATTCAGGTATATTTTTATTATGTGTCCTGCTTTAATGATGAAATAATTGATTTTTACTTAATATCTGGATAGAGCTGAAAGTGTGGCATGCATAGAAAACTTTAAGATGAATGTTTGCTTCAATGTTTGAAT
The DNA here is from genome assembly GCA_009819775.1 of Phoenicopterus ruber ruber. Classification (NCBI taxonomy): domain Eukaryota; kingdom Metazoa; phylum Chordata; class Aves; order Phoenicopteriformes; family Phoenicopteridae; genus Phoenicopterus; species Phoenicopterus ruber. The sequence goes on from CM020219.1 coordinate 12,041,641, forward strand.
CAATAGTCTTGGAAAAAATGATGGGCAATCTGTCTGGAATTCAATTTGGGTAATTCTATTAACTGGCATTTTGTCATGCAGTAGGATTTTTTTGTTCTTTGTGTGTACTTGATCAGCAATTGTTTAAATAATAGTTAGCTTAAAATCACATTATATAAATGCTTAAATTTCATTAGATTATCTTGCAAATAAAGATTTAGTGTTAAAAATAGAATACGCTAGGTGTCTTCAAACAGTGAAACATGCATTGTTGTGAAAAGAAGACTTATATGTAAGTTCTCATCTGAGAGCTTTGCATTCTGCATAACAAAGTCTAAAGGAAAAACTAGGTGAGATTTTGTAAATTGACTAGTATTCCTGAGGTGACCTTTTGGGGTTTGCTTTTGTTTACAACTTTCCTTCTTGGAAGTGGAACTATGCTATTATCGTGGCCTGATCTCTTTCCACCACTACACAAAGGTATAGATATGTGGAGAAGAGACTTAAATAAGTGAACATTTCCGTTTTCCAAGGAGATTGAACAGTGTCTCGAGAGGGGTTCTCTTCTCTGAGAATAGCTGCCTCTTCCTCCTCTTCCTTTCTTTTACATGTGTAACTGAGCCAGTTTGATTTGAACACAAGTTGTTACGAGGGAAATTCTAATTAAACATTGGGAAAAATATTTTCTCAGTGACAGTAACAGACATTGGAACAGATTGCCCAGAGTCTGTGGAGTTTCTATCTAGCTGAATAATGTCCTGGCAATCTGAACTGCTCCGAGTAGGGGTTACTGAACCAGGTGACTTCTAGAGGCTCCTTTCTAACTAAATTATTCTTTGATTCTGTGATCAGTGGCCATGAAACAGTGGTCATACAATGCTGAGTCTTGTTTGCTTCCAGATGTCCTAGCGTGATCCAAGCTTCATTCCATAGAAGCAGCAGAGGTCTGAAAACAGTGAGACAGAGGAAATACAGTTGTAACCACTGGGGGTCAGTGGTAGACAGGAGAGGGACTGGGAGCCACCCGAAGCGGTGCAGCTACCAGTCAGCAATAGGCAAAGTGGATCCGAGATGTAGTACTTAAAGGAAGTCCCAGAAAGAGGACTGACGGGATGATGACAGTTGTCCAGGTGAAAAGGTAATCAGATAACCGAGAAATTTCTTGGAGATGAGAAAACAAGAAAGCAGATGCAGCTCAGGAGGAACAAAGGATGGGGTACAGGAACATGATGGAAGTGTATTGGACTGAATAGATTAGTGTAATAAAAAAAGTCTGTATATGAAGACAATACTTGTTTCTGTAATTGCTTGGTTTAAATTATTTTTCTACTTGGTAATTTACTTGGGGAGAATACAATGTCGGTTTGTGGTCTCCTGTACCATTCTCTCTTTAACTTTATTTTTGCTGTTTCTAATATTAAAATTGCTCCCTCCATTTTACAGAGACTGATATCAATAAGCTTTTCTCTTGATACATATTGACTGAAGCCTTTGCCAAGAAATACAAGTGGAACCTGATTTTATCTTTCACTATGAAATTTGTGTTAGCTTTAGTGTAAAAGAAACTCATGTAGAGGAAGAAAACTTCACCATCATCCCAAACTGGAGAATCACACTCCTGTAAATTTTCTTAGTCTTGAAGCTGTGACCAATAGATTAAGTTGAGAATTAAAATTTTGTGCTGATTAGATAGCAGAACTGAGCTTCATTATTTTGGCTAAGGTGGCTCAATCCACTTTTTTCATGTTAAAGTGGCTTCATTATGGCAGTAGTCAAGCTATGCTGCTTTTGAGTTCCTGTGGTATGGTTTGTCAAATTCTAGGCTTAGAGTTTAGATAGATTTACATGCAATGCCAAAATCCTTGAGTAGAATTGTATGTTGTTCATTAGTTTTAACGATTTAATCTATACAAGTGTGACCAGATAAAAAGGCATTAAACATCTAATATACATTTTCTCATATATTTGTTAAGATATGACAATTTTAAAATGTGTTCTAAAAAGTTTCTGATTAAAGAAATTTCAAAGATGGCAGAATGGTTTTACAAGTTACTTGCACAGGCAAAATACTCATAGGTTTCCTTAGCCTGTCAGGCAAAGATATGACAAAATCTAATTATGAGGAAAAAGACAAACAAGTTAAATTTTTAACACAAGTAGTAACCTCAAGAGAAGAGAAATACATTCTATGTACTTGCTTTAAGTTTCTTATTTGAAATGTTGAAGGATAAAGAGCTTAGTCTGGAATAGAAATTGTTCTTCAAACCTGAGCTGCAAATTCAATTTAATATAAGCTTGTAAGCATTAAGTACTTTCTGTTTGTAACATTTAACAATGTACTTGGAAGAGGCTGCCATTCACGTAAGACAGGTTTTAATCAAATTTGTTTAAAATGAACAAATAACCATGTCATTCTTGGGAATCTAGATTCTTTCAGGGGTCTCACAGCAAAGTCTAAGCAAACAATTCCATTAAAAGATGGTAAAAAGACATTTAGGCACAAGGAATTCTAACAGTTTGCAGAGCAAAAAAATTTTTCTGAAGAAATTTTCTTGTAGGCTTCCTGGAACATTTTGACCATAAAAAAAACCTGGTAATTAAATCAGATCCAAGTTTTCCTAATTTTCTGCTGCAACTTTGTTGCTTTTGTTAAGGAGACAAAAATGATCTGCCACTTTTACAGTCAAGGGTGTTCCTTTGTCTAAGGCATACATTCCTAAAATTATTTTTACCTGTCAGAGAGGGGAGCCTTGCTGCCTACAGCAGCCTTCTGCACCAGCAGACTTCTTGTTCAAGCCTTGGGTCAGCTTAATAGAGTTTGGATTCTCCTCAGACTGATACAGTTCTTTGTTAAGTCTGTCTGAAGCATTTTCCACACAGCTGGCACTATCTTGCTCTTCAAAAAATAGAAAAACTAATCCAACTAAAGGACTTAAGGGAAAAAAGTTAAATTGGGAAGGAAAAGAAAAATTACAGTCTAAAGCTAATTTTAATGCATACCAATAGCTTTTGAATTCTTGCTGGACTAGAAATCCCAGTCTCTTCACACTTCAGTAAAGGATAGTTATGTAAGGTAACATCTCTACAGGACTAATGACTGTGATCTCATAGAAAGAACTTCTATGAAACTGTAGGGAATTCGAATGGTCCTGACCTCATACCTCACTCTGAGGTCTCTTGTAAACGTTTTAGGCAGAATCACGTTATTTTTGGATTTGGAATGTCATGAACAGTGGTTTGACGTGTCCTGTGCAATCTCAAAATATATTTCAATCCATAATAGACGAAGTTGTTAGATGCTTACATTTTGTGAGAATAATTGGATAAGTTTAATCACACTTATTCTGTGATCATTTTCCTGTTAAACTAATGCTCTCATAATTAAAATTGTACGACTAATACTAGCTCTTAATATCTGACTTCATTTGTTTTGAGGAGTCTAAGGATAGTTTGACTGATTGGGAACAGGAAACATTCCTGGAACCCACTTGGAACATTGCAAAAGGACTGTTTTCCTCCATGTCTTCTCCATGTATTTGTATAATTTTAAATCTCTGTCACTCTAGATACCAAATATCTATCTAGATGGCTATGGATATGAGAGATACTCACTTATAGCATACAGACTGGTAGTATACAGACACTTACACACTCTCACTTGTAGTGTACAGACTTTGTAGTTCTGCTGCTCTTCTGGGCATCAAAGATAGTTCTGCTCAACAAGTTACAGGGAACAAAGATGTGGTTTTCTAGTCCATAACAGCCAACAGGTGGATTCCTGTTCTGCAGGGGAGGAAAGACCTAAACTGCACCATTTACTCAGTCTACACCTTTAGTTCCCACTTTCATAGGTCTGACTTTGCTTTTCCTCAGGCGTGGCTTTGCAGTTTTACAGCAATATTTAGTTGCAAATGTCCATGGAAGGGACGGGATGAGAAGTCCTGTCCATTTGTTTGTTTAACGTCCAGCTATGGTACTTATTTTCATATATTTGTGTTGTGAACATGGAGCAATACAATTCACTCTTTTCCCTAGATTTCTAACTAAATGAAGCATGTGGAGAATTGCCTCCAGTTGTCACTGTACATCCTGAGTTGCTTGGCCCTTTATATAAGGTAGAATAGTTTAGAATAAATGAGTGCTTCACCTGATGCATAACATCATACACATTAGCTCATAAAGTAAACATGACTGAAAGAGTTCATTTGTTATTTTTCATTAAGTATTGGTGTGCTTTCACAGTCCTTACATTGGCACTGTAAACTTCGATGCCTGTTGTCACAGTTGCATCCTTTTGCAGTCACATTAGTATCATTTTTAGTTAAGCCAAATGTTTTAATGTTACATTATTGTAAGGAAGATGGGACTTGTCCTTTCCTTTATTTCTGTAGTTCCTTACAGGAAACAAACTGAAATTCACTGTGTCAGTGCAGAGCTCTAACAGTTTAATTGTGAAAGCTTGAGAGTTTAGACTGTCCCTCTGTCTCTCTGAGCAGCTTTCAGTTCTGAGCAGGAGACACTTCTGGTACTTACACGGCCAACTATTCCCTTTCAGGCCACCTTTAGAGTTCTCTTTTTTTATGTAGCTGTGTCATCTGCAGATTAGTGTTTCCTCTCATTTTTTCCACAGCCTCTCTGGTTTTTCTTGCGCAGTGCCGCTGTGGCCTCCTTTCTCTGACACACCTTTCCATGTTCACTGACTTGTTCATTTAGTTTCCTGTCCATCTAGCCTTTGGACACTTAGCATGCCTATTTCCCACCCCTATGTTTTTCCCAGGCAAGTAAACCTTTCCATTTCCCTATTGTCTCTGCAGCTGCCTCCAGATCCAATTGTTGTTAGGTTTGTTCCCCCTGCAGTCTTCCTCAGATCAAAGCAGAGAAAATGAAAGTCCCTCTGGCTAATTTAGGAGTAAGGGAGTTGAACTTGTTTTTCTTCTCTTATTCCTACTGGATGATCTTACTCTACAGCTCATACCTTTTCTTGCTTGCTAAAAATAAGCGTGTTCTTTATGCAGCTGGAATATTCACTGTATTGTGCTTGGACATACGGTTCTTCAGTGTTCTTATGGAGACCCATTTGGCTGGATCTCTTGTGTAAGTGCACTGAAACATACTTGAATTACTTTCTTGAAAGAACGAAGAGAGGGTGAACTTGCATGTCATTCATGAGTTTGACAAGGTAAATTACAGCTTTTTATGGTTTTTGTCTTCCACAATATCATAATTTTTAGATACATAAGAAATTGTTAATGGGGTTTAGTATTTTCTTTAATGTTTAATATTTAAAAATCCTTCGGTCTAGATTTTGGCTTGCTGCAGTCTTCTCTGACTTGCAGCTTCTTGATCTATGCTATTACACACATGCTTTAGCTTTATTGCTGGCTCATGTATTTGTCTTGTTGCACGCAAGATTTAAGAAAAAGCTGAAGTATGTAGGGAAAAGCATATAGCAAACACTGGAAAGGTTATTTGCATAAGACTGTGGTATCTGTTCTGACTGTACTGTTTGCCTTTTATCTTAGGCAGTCTCTGTTAATAAAGAAACTCTCTGTTAAATTTCAGATGGTGTGGTTTTCTGTCACTTTAAACAGTAAAATTAAATACAAAAAGTAATGATTTTCCTGATCTTTTGGTATCCAGTTTTTGCACTGAGCTGGTAATACTACAAATTTACAAATGGAGCAAATATTTCATGTGTTTTTAAAGCTAAATTGTCTGTATTCTTATATTTTCAGTTTAACCTGATAACTGTGAGAGAAATGTGTATTGCTCAACATTTTCCATTGAATATGAAAAGTGCAATGAATCAAGCTGATTGTAGTTGACAGCTGGCTTGATCTTGCCGTGATTAGGTCTTTTACTGCTGGCAAAATCCACTAGCCTTTTCCGTTAGCTGATTGTTGACGAATGCAGAGAGACAGCTTTTCATATTTATAAAGAATTTGGGGAAACCTTTATTTCATATGGAATAAGATTGAAAAATATCCTACCTCTTATTGATTGCACTGAGCCAAAAAAGCCATGCAGGAACTCGTAAGATGTGTACAGTTGTTGATTTGGCTTGTTCACAGCAAACAGTTAAACAATTAGCGTAGACGGAAAATAACAGAAACATGGAGTTGAAGCATGTTGAAGCAACGCAAAGGTTTACAGCCAATGGGCAGTGCTGCACAATAAAGATGTGCTCTCTTACAATTACATGGGAAAATAGCGAACAGGTAATTACTTTTCAAAATTTGTTAGTTTTACACTTTAGTGGACATGTTATTTAAATACTGTGTAGCTTTTGCACTTCAGTTTAAATGATTGTGGGTTTCATTGTCACATAACCAGAATGCAGACTAGTTTGGGTTTTGTAACTCCTTATCTCTGAATTGAAATTCTTAGTTAATCAGATTTTGTTAGATGCGTTTCCTATCATTTTAAAGTTTTCAGACCTTATCAAAAGCTTGTTACTTCAAAATGTCATGGTCAACTTTTGCTTTTAACAACTTAGATTTTATGGGAAGTGCAAGTAGTACGCTAAGTTTTCACAATATATCTTTCAATTACAGGATACTTATTTTCAGTACTTCTGTGTTTTGAAAATGTTTTATTATACTGTTCTCATATAAACAACATTACATCACCACAGAAAAACTTCATCTTGAAACAATTACTTAAGGGAACAATAAATGCACATTTGATGCCAAACATTATTCTGACTAATGATAAGTGCATCTTAACCATACTTAGCTATCCTGTCAGAATAAGATGTTGCTTTTCTAAGAGGCCCAGAAAAATATAGATCCAAGACTATTTTTAAAGGAATTTGGACAGTGTACATATATTGTAACACGTCTATTACTCAAAATTACTCTGAGTAAAAGGATTGGTATTGTGCACAAAACTTCGGACCTGTTTACAACTGATCTGTTATTTCTATAAGAATGCATAATTTCTTTTAAGAGAATTTGCTTTTGTTAGGAGCACGAGGTTGATATTTTGATTTAAATCAGCTACTGGATATTTTAGCCGACGCTAAAGTTAATATAAACGTGCTTAAAATTTCTATGGCTGTGGACAAGGAAGAAAGTTGTGTTTTAAATAAACGAGTTCCAGATACTACTTTCCTATATTGTGGAAGTCATTTATAAGCAGTTTATTTCATATGTAGCAGATGGTCAATATATGCTTAAATCTATTTCTAATTTTTAAAATCTATTTTAACATTGTTTTGATTTTTAAGTTCTGTCTTGTCTTAGCTGTTCTGTGCAAAATAGAGCACAGCCTCACTTGTGAGATTTCTAAGCAAGCAATATGGGAAAACAGGAAATCTGGAATCTGTGGCTTATGCTGAATAGACTTTAAATGTTTTATTATATAGAGTGACTTATTAGCATCAGCAAGTTGGAGGAATTGCTAACAAGGTAGTGTAGTTCATGAGATTTTATCAAATATAGATACTGTGAGATTTTTCAGCAAATTGTGATACAGTTGAAGTGTGTTTAAGAAACTTAATGTATTAATTTGCACAAATAAAATAACATTTTTTAGTATAAATTTCTGAGTAAATTATCAGATTCCATTTGTAATGTTAATTTCAAGATCATTTGATTACCAGGAGATAGCACATACTAGGTATATTTTCCTTTAATTCCCAATATTCTGGTTGCCTTTTCTGGGTTTAATTAGTGTGTTCATTTCCATTAAGCTAGAAAAGGCACGTGCTATTGTCATTGGATTCTTTAAAATGGATTTCTGCTGTCGGCATATTTCTGACCCAATTAAAAAAATGAAAGGCAGAGCTGTGGATAAACCATTAAACTGGAAATAATGTCATCCATGTCAAGATCAGCAAAAACTCTGTTTTAGTTTAAATAAAACCAGATATTTTCTTTTTGTCTTTTTGTAGTGTTTTATATGAGTTTTCACGCAAGATTTTCAAGTTGTCTTCGTTGTGCATGGCACCAAGATCAGGTTTTATGGAAAATGTGGTAAAAATCTATTAGAATTCTTAAATTTGGTGATATATAGGGTCAATGTGTTTCAGAAATGTAAGGAGGTCAGAATCAATAATCTTCAGCAGATGCTCCAATCCTGTATTCTCCTCTCATAGTCCTCAGACAGCACAAGAATGCCACATGGGTTTCATAAAAGACCTATTTGATACAGAACTGGTATAGTAAACTCCTGTATCTTCCATCTGTTTTCCCCATCACTGTTGTGCTGAGGACAGGTACCCAAAGTGCGTACTGGCTATTCTTATCAGCAGCCTTTAAAGCTTTGTTGCCAACTGAGCTAGTTAAAGCATCCCCTGAAATATGTTACTTTGAGGCTTAAGGCAGAAAAGTTATGCGTGTCCAAGTTAGCATGGGAGAATTGGGAAATCTTTTGCCAGATTCAGCAGGCAAAGCAAGCTGTTCCTTTCTTTCCTGCTCTGGTAATTTGGTGGTTGTGCAGTCAGAGCTGTAGCTTATCCTTTGCTGTAAATGTGGCACAGAGGCGCAAAACGCAGGGATGGCTCACTGTGGTGAGAGCTCCCTGGCTTGGGGAGGCTGAGAATTGTCAGAGCCCTGATAACAGGCTGGAATTCACTGGCTGGGGAGAGCTCCAACCTACCCCCGTTTATTTTACAGTTGTCAGTCTGCTTCGTTCTGGGCAAATGCTCATTTATGTAATATACTTAACTTCCTTGGTCCACATACTCATCTATCTAGTCCCAGACCTGTCAGTTCTGTGTTTGTCATGTAGCTATATAGATTTCTGGGGTCTGACAGCTCTACAAAGGTAAATTTCTAGTCTGGAGGTAGGTTTTTGTATTCCCTCATTTGCCCTAGGAAGGAACAGCAACTTAAAACTGCTATAGATTATGGAAAACTGAGGCTTTCAGTATGTGCAGTAAAAACAGAGTATTCACTTTGCATTTCTATGTAGGCATTTTAAGCCTTCTCAGGAGCAACTTGCAGTACCTTTCTGGCCTTTGCTGTCCTCCCCTATTAGGCTGGTGAAGATGATGTTTTCTTTGTACCATGGCAAGGTTGTATGTCTCATGAATGAATCCCACGTGAAGGAGTAAATTCTTTAAATCAGGAGCCCAAAGGAGTTGCTTCTTGGAGATCCCCCCCCCTCCGATTCAGTACTGATCTTGTCCTCAGTTTGTGTTTTTCGGGGGGCGGGGTGGGGTTTTGTTTTTGTGATGTGTGTCCCTCCCTGCCCCACTGTCTCTAGCCTTTGATATGCTGGTGTTGTCCCATCCTTGATAAGGAGTGTGTTCTTTCACATTTATTCTGGCTGAGGATAGGGTTACCTTTACCATCACAAACGTTTTGGGAGCGGCAGTATGGAGGACTTCAGAGAAGGATTACCCCCCCCCCCCCCCCCTTTTTTTTTTTAAGCTAAAAAGGCCATTTGGCCAAAATGTTCCTTATCTGTACTACAATTTTAGAGTGGCAGCCTGTGTAAAGAATAAACAGTGTAGCTGGGTTGCAGGTGGGATATATGCTGCATTATCTTTAGTAGTTGCTTTGTATTGGCTTGTCAATAAATTAATAGGTGACTGAAAGTAGTGGGATACAAGCAGAAAAACTTTCTGGGTAGCCCTTTTGATGGTCAGAGTCAGAACCAGCTATTCTGGGCTCCAAGGCAGAAGCTAAGACACAGACTTTCTCACCTCCCTGCACGGTGGTTGATTACATTTTATCTAGGTTTTGTTAGACCTTGGCAATTCGTGGTTTAACCTCAGAATCATCTCTCATTGTGAAAAGGGAGAAGGGCGGACTGAAGTACTAAAAGAGAAGTAGTAAATGAGGGAGTAAGGATAGAGGTGATGAAAGTGAGTGATAGGAAAAAGACTAGAAAACATGTGAGAGAGAGTTCATTGTTCATGATTCATCGTACAAGAATATGGAGAGGAGAAGGTGGAGCTTGGCCTGTTTCAGGAGGCTTGAGATACTTGAACCTACACTTTCTAGTGCAGGGCGTTGGGAAGGGAACTGAAGAAGAATTGTGTGGGAGATGGGTGTGAACACCTATCTTAAAAAGAGGGAAGGAGTAGATAGGGGAAGTTAATGACATGGTGGCTCTTGCAAACCTAGAAAAAGATCTGAAGAGATAACGTGCAGGAAATGATCGGTGAATTCTTGTACAGCTCTGGTTTTCTTTTTCAACTAATTGGTCACATTATGCTTTACACTGGCTATTTGAGTGGCTAGGCGTTGCTGAACCTAAACATGAGATTGCCAGTCATTATGGTGGCCTGTAAAGCTTTTGAACATTTGTTGTTTTCCTTTAAAGCTCTTATTTCTGAAATTGTAACAGTCTCAGGTGTGGCTTTGGTTTATGTTTCATTATTATTTTCAGAGTAACTTTCTATTCTTACTAGTGCAAACTTAGAAAATGATCCAAAATAAGTATCTTCATGGCTTAGACATGGAGGTAAAGAAGTGCATAAAATCAAACCACATCCTAATTATCATCTTTTAAAAAATAATCTGTTTTAAGAGGTCAGTCTCATGGGTTTTTTATTTTAATATTGACATAATTAGATTCCTCTTAAAAGATAGTTTTCTGATGGGAGTAAAGGCAAAACCCCACTGGAATCTGCCCTTATTGCTTACGTTTTGACTACAGCACACTCTGCTTGTCAAAGAAATATTTTGAGTTCAGGTGCAATTTTTCATTTACTATTGTGGGTTGCCAATGAGTAAGCCATTTCATAATAGCTCAGAAGCATTTAGACTGAGGAGTTTGTGATGATAGACAGAACAGCATAGTGTGAGGGTAGAAAGAAAGGAAGGAGGAACAAGAAAATTAATTTTCAGAGTGACCAGACTAGTGTGTAGAATTAAATATTAAAGGAGGTTCCTTTTCTTAATTAAATGCCTAAGGTATGACTTGTTTTGAGGCTGCTTGTAAAGTGGTTCCCAAACTATTTAATTACTACTGTACCATTCATCTCACCTGTCTCAAAAATATTAATCATCAAATGGTAAAATATTAGCCTGTAGTAGGAGGGTAGTGTCAGAAGCTGAAACTCCAGTTCATTACAAATTCTGTCTCTCATCATGACCTCTTAAAGTGCATGCTAAACAAAATAAATACATTTTTTCTAAGATTCTTGTCAATGTTAAGAAATTAGGGACTATAGGTGTAAAGTATTCTTATCTGTATGAGACATACATAATACTTCCTTAGTGCCTAATAATGCAGTGTTTGCTCTATAGCATTTTATTTAAGGGTTCATCTCTATGTGTAAATGCTTCTGTGAATCAATGAAAAGAAATTTACAATTCAGCAAAACTGTCTGCTTTGATGTATCACCATGTAGCAAATGAATCTGTGGAATCTGGAGGAGTAGATATTTGTAGTGGCTTTTTAGTACCTCCGTCAGAAGGCAGTTCTGTAGGAGGTAGGTTTCTCTTGCTGCAGGAGAAAGGAGGAGGTCTGGACCTTAAATGTGATAGGCTCGCGTTTGTTATGAGAGGTGAGTGACTTCATGGATGAAATTGTTAATAACTAGTATGAACAGCACAAACTTAAGAATCCGAGAAACCAACAACCTCATTAAAGAACTGAGAAAATGCAGCACTCTCTTTGCCTTGCATAACCTGAGGTTCTGAAGAAGGATCAAGACTGACTCTCTTCAGCGGCGGTGTTTGCATACAGATTATTACAAGCAGACTCAACTAATATGAAATGCTCTAAATTAATTGATTCAACTAGATCTCTGCAAGAGAAAGATTCAGTGCTTTTCATGCTGTTTCAAAAATGATGCTGTCTTGTTTTGGAGACCTGAAATCAGCAACAGCCTATCTGAAAATAATTGATTTGATGTCGAAGAGGAATTCTGCTTGGTCTGTTTACTGCGTTTGCCATGTGGATGAAAAAGAACAAACTGCGAGTGAAGTTACAGGTTTAAAACTTTGTTTCCTCAGTTGCCTCTTCTTTTCTTTCCTAAGTATAGTGTAGTTATTTTAAGTGAAAGGGACACTTATTGGTATGCAGTGAGGCAAACATTAAAAATTTCTCATAGGGCATTTATAATTAAATGGTTAATTATCACTGTTTCCCATGTTCTTGTGCTTTGCCATGTATAAAAGGTTTTTAGACATTACACTTTCTAAATGGAACATTTTACAGTAGTTAATAGCTTCTTCAAGGAGAAGCTAATATTTGCATTCATCTTATAATTATATCTTCTATATTTTACACATAATACAGAATAATGCATTACTTTTTCAGGCACTATAAGATATACTTTCAAATATGCTTATTTAAAGAAGTAAAAATTCCGAGCTTTTGAATCCAACTGTTGTATTGTTTCTTGTGCTTTTACAAACCAGTTTCTTATTGTTATTGTGCATTCCAGGTTACATTTTTCATTTAGAAAATCTGTAATTTTCACTCGGTGAAATGGCTTTTTTACTTTGAAATATGCACAACCCCCATACAGATACGACTTTTTGAGTCTGGATATATTTTTAACAAGATTTCTCAGCAGAATAAAACATCTCTTTCTTGGACAGCGTTATACTGAAAATTACTACTGGAAATAGAATGAGCTCTCAATGTTGTTAACTGAAACTGATGATCAAAGCAGAAAGGAGGGAAGCATTGGAAAGACTTTGCATAGTCTGATGCAAGTTGTATATTTTTGAAACAGAGCATGTATGTATTGAGAAAATAGTATCAATTCACCCCTCCACCTTTTTTTAGTTTTGAAATCGGTGATCCAGAGGGAAGCCTTCAAGCCATTCTGAGCCCCTCTTAAGAATTACCTACAGAATCTAGCAGAAGCAGATGTAGAGGTTTAGGCTTTTCTGGTGGCAGGTTATGCCAAAGGAAGTCAGCAGAGCCTGAATGTGTTTTGGGAGCAGCACCTGGTTTTTCTATGTTATTTTCTTGTCTCAAGTGAGCACATTTTTGTTTGTGGATGGCACTTGGAAAAGCTTCCTTACTTTCTTACCCAATTAGTGCCTTTCAGTCTGTAATTAATAATAAAATGTCTCTCTTTGATTTATTAGCTGGTGTCCACAAATGCACACAAGTTATTTGGCGTTAAAGAATATTGTGAAGGACTCTTGTCTGTCATTAAGTCATGCTAATTAAAAAAGTACACACTACTAAGTTCGATGTTGTGGGGTGGTTTTTTTTTTTTTTAATTACTGTGTTCACTAACAAAGTGTTGAAATAGAAAATTAGTGTTGTGGGTGGATTTTACCTTTTGTTCCAGTTCCACTATTCTATATAGCTATAACTGTAAATAAATTCATAGATTTTTTTAAATTACTTCTCTACTATAAACAGTTTTCATTATTGTTGACTAGTAAGAGGAGTTCAGTTGTAGTATCCAGTAAGAATTATAATTTCACTCCATAATTTCTTCAGTAAGAAATGTTCAAAGAGGGACAATAACTTTCTCTAAAAATTTTAATCTGACATGTCTATATCATGTGTCTAAGATGCAGCAGCTTTAAAACTTAGTGTTCCAAATCTGGCTCATTTTAGTGGCTGACCTTGAGGTGCCTGTCTTACCTGGAAAATTGTATGCAGAAACACGAAATATTAATTGGAGTTCAGGTAGCACAAAAAAAAAAAAAAAAAAAAACCAAAAAAAAAAAACCCAGTTATTTTAAAACAAGTATTATTTTCCTTTCTTGACTGAAGCTTAAAGAAACAGTTCTGTATTATGCATTGTTTGGAGAACTGATACTTACTTAAGAGGGAATTTGATGTAGGAATATGAAACAAGTCATTCAAAGTGGCTGAGATACTTTGGTATCAACAAAATGTTAGAGGAGAATTTTACTTTGCTTAGAGTGAAGTACATGTATTGCAGTGACATGTTGGACAAGATCACTACAGAACTCCATTGGAGGTCAGTAGGGTGGGCCCAAAAAAGCAGAGCAGCTAAATCAGCTTTCCTCTGGGATCGGGTTTGATCAGATCCACAATCTGATGCCTGATTGCTTGGGGTGCGGAGGTGTTTGGGGGTTTTCTCACCCCCACCCCCCCTTTTTTTTTTTGAATGTCTGTAAAACGTTTAGACCTCGTTCCATTTGGTAAACATTCATTTGAAACAGAGTTTTATTTATTGATATATCCAAAACATTTAATTCTCTTTTCTTTTTCAGCAATACTGACTATATTGGAAATAGGAAACGGTGTAATTTTAATTTGATTTACTAATAGTGTCGTCATATAGTTTGGCGAAAATACTACATTGTTTATTGAATTATTGCAATGCAGTAGTCCAGCTTTTACGTTGATCCAATAAACTGCTTGAATTATGTGTAAATACCTTGAAACAGATGTTGGGATATTTTGAACTTTCCAGCTTTCTAGCATAATTTTTCAAAGGCTGGTATTCTCTTTCTGTGCAAATTCTAAAGTTGTGGTAAAACTGCAGTTCTAAGGTGGTGGGTTTTGGTTTTCTGAGTAGCAAAGCAGGTGTTTGACAAGTGTCAGCTTCTTGTTACACTGCACTCTCTTTCTTGTAATTGCATAGTAAAAAACGTGGTTAAATTGAAGTGATTTAATGTATAGATAGAAATTATATTTGTTGATATAACAATGAATATACTGAACCAATGCATTAATTTTTAAAAACACATAATATTCTTTCTTATACATTGTTACAGCAGTATATAAATTTTAAATAATTTTCAGTAATTGCCTCTCTACCCCAATTTTGTAAATGATTTGTTTGTTTTGAAATGCAAAGGGAGTGATAAAGCCCCACTAATGTCTTGCCTTTTCAAAGTTCACTCAGTAATAGCCACTTACTTATCCAAAGCAGATCAACTTTACTTTGCTTCACTTTGTACAGACTCTTTTTCACAGATTCTTACCTTAAATGCTCCAATCGGCCAGGAAATTTCACCATCTTTGGATGTGAGCTTAGTGACAGCCTTTATCTAAGCCTTTATCTAAGAGTTCTCATGTGGTCTTGTCCTGTGCTAGGTAAATGATGCTAACCACCAGTTAAAGCTGCCAAGGTAGTTACACTGAAAATGTTAGGAAAGGAAAGAAACTTCAGATTCCAATTACCACTTAAAATACCTGCTTGCATGTGTGTTATCACACGTGCTGTACCAGTACTGTGTATCAATTCTACAGAACATCTTAACAGAGCAGTGTTAAATGTAGCATAAGGGGTTTTTTTTCTCGTTTGGTTTGTCTCTTAGTGTTTTCCTTTTTCATCTGCCTGTCCCCTTTTCTCTTTTTCTGTCCCTGGTATGTGCACGGTCTGTGTCGTGTCTTTCTGCCCTGAGGTTCCTTACCCTTTCATAGGTGTCCATCGTTATTCTTCCAGCGAGGACTGTGGAGGACGCTTTAGCCTTCCTCTGAGGAGTGGGGATTTAGCTTCTATCAATAGAACACTTAATATACACCAACACATTAACGTAACATTTTGTGTTCTGCAGGTTGGGAATCCACGTGTTGAGCTCACTCTTTCTGAACTTCAAGATATGGCTGCCCGACAACAGCAGCAGATTGAAAATCAACAGCAAATGTTGGTCGCTAAGGTAATAATTATATACAGATCATAATAAATACAAATTGCCTTCAACATACGCTAGTATGAGTTTCATGGATACAGAAAACCACATTAATTCATTCCTGGTAAGCTCAAGAAAGAGCTTGAGAAGTCCATTATTTTACCAAGTTGATCTTAACCTAGGCAACATACAACATCTCAGTGTAAATGATACTATAACAACCTATGTCACACCAAGTCATGTGTCTGTATAAAAATATTGCTAAGTTTTATTTGTCTCTTTTGTGAGGCCCACTTCATGATCTGTGATAGACCAAGCTTGACTCTATGCTTGTATTTAGTAGCTCATTCACTCCAGTATAGTAATAGCAGTGTGAGATGAGAATATGCCCACTTCATATATATTCATGTATTACATTTCCAAAGTCTCTGAGATGTAAGAACCTTAAGTATGTTTTCAGAGTGGGGAGTGGGTTTAATGTTTTTGACATTGTTGTAGGTGTTACAACATACAGTATGCATTGGACGCTTGGAGTACCTAGGAATCAACCTATCAATTCTGTTATTCTTTTTTGATGGAAGTAGGGTAGGAAAAGAAACATTTTCCTTGTGTGCCCAGCAGAAGGACTGTGATTTAGAACTGGGACATTATCTTACAGTAGGCCAGCTTGTTTAAAATGGTCTGTTGGACATATTTTGTCTTCTTTGAGAAGCTGGATAACAGCGTTGGAAGTTCATTTTGCAACAGTAGGAAAAGTGTTAATAGTGGCAGAAAACAGATGCCAGAGGAAGCTTCACAGATGTGTTTGAGTGTTCAGGCTAGGGTTGTATTTGCACATGTGTGTAAATTTGATATTTAGTCTAAAAAATCTTGAATCTCTGCTCTAGATCAGATTTGTTCAATTAATGTTAAGAGTTTTTCCAGGAGGACTGATAGATATTTTAACTAGATACAACTTTTCTGATTTCTGGAAATAAAAACAACCCACTGATCATAGTGATGGGTTTTTCCTAAGTTAACTACTTTTTTAAAATAAATGGGTAACAGGTACCTCTTGTCTAAAACCTCATTTTGTCAGGAACAACGTTTGCGTTATCTGAAGCAGCAAGAACGTCGTCAGCAGCAGTCTGTTTCTGAGAGTGAAAAACTTCAAAAACTTAAAGAACGTGTTGAAACCCAGGAGACAAAGCTGAAAAAAATCCGTGCCATGAGAGGACAAGTGGACTACAGCAAGATCATGAATGGCAATCTGTGTATGTGGAATTTTTAAGTTATTTGTTTAATTTAATTTACTGTTCACTGCATGACTAGCAAACAATGCTGTATCGCTAGTCAATATAGCATTGAAGAGGGATTTCAGATAGAATGTTTTTTGTCTTACAGAGGGTGCTGTGTTTCTATGAAATTTGTAAATGATATAACTTTTTGTTTGTTTTATATAGTCAGCATAAAGTCAGAGTAAGTCTATTCTTTAACTATATAGGAAATATTATGATTGTTAGCAAATTCCCAACACATAAGTGTTTTATAAGTGCATGCATATACTAGATTTAAAACTAGTGTGTTGTATTTATCAATACTTGCAGAATTAAAAAATCAACAACTTCTGCTTTACTTAATTGTTTTTTGTTATTTTTATCTTGCTAATTTTAGCAACTGAAATTGAGCATATCAGTGCCATGTTCCAGGAAAAGCAGCAGGAACTACAGGCTGCAGTGTTAAAAGTGGATCAACTTACTCAGCAACTGGAGGATTTAAGGAAAGGGAAACTGAATGGGTTTCAGTCTTACAATGGACAAATGACGGGACCTGCAGCAGTAGAATTAAAAAAGTTGTATCAAGAGCTACAGGTAAGTAATGGAGAGATGCTATTTGGATGATAGCTGTAGATTTTAAAAAGTTGTATTACTGCTCTTATGGGTGGCCATTTGGTTCTCTGACATCTTATAAAACTGGTGTGTTGGAATGCTGTTAATGTGTGAGGCTGTAGTTAGCATATAACCCTCTTTAAAACAGAATTTCATTAGCTTTAAAAACTGTTTTTGTTGTTGCTCGTACACATAATGATACGAAGTGTCTGAAGTGTTCAGAAGGGCATTTCTTAGCCCCTAATGCTGAAAAACTGAATGTTGACATAATCTAGTATTTGTTTTAATCTCTCAAAAAAATTTTAAAAAATTCATTTCAGTACTTTTCTATTTTGCAAAGAACTGGGTGTAGCAAGCTCACTTAGATGTCATCTTAACTTGGAGACATAACTGGACAGTGAATAAAAGTATATTTAAAATATATCAGGAAAATATAGCTATAATGTCTGGTGTAAATAAGCAAAACATATAGGAATTAAATAACACATTTTAACAGAATCATCAAAAATATAAGCTGCACTGTATTCACTGCACTATATAGTGCACTATAGCCACAGTATATTCACACAGTATTCCCTGTATCGCTATCATATATCTTCCTCCAATAAGATTGTTACATCTAAAGTGTAGTTCTCACAAGAGTAATTAAATATTCCATTTACATTGAAATTTTGTCCAGTTTTTATGTTTAAAAGTTACAGAGTACTTAATTGTGTGCCAGTGTGTCAGGATTTGAGGGCTTTTTTAATTTACTCATGTACTTTATTGTGATCAAGGCAACAGCTCTAATACATATTTAATATTTCAAAATTAATTGAAATTTCAAAATTAGTCTCTCTCATTTCTTTACATGAGCAAATACAACATACAAATTAATCCATCACGTCTTCTTCATGAATTAGGAATAAGGATCCTTTTTCCCTCTTCTTCCCCTTTCCCCCTCTTTTTCCCCTTCCCCCATTTATACAAGGCATATCTACTTTTCGAATATTTCTAAGTGCAAAGATGCTCAATAGATTAAGATTTCTCTCTTGTGCTTCACAATGATCCCATACACGTTTATCAGGGCTTAAATTTGCCTCAGGTTTTTTTTTTCCATGTAACATTACCATGAAAATTGGAACACTGTCAGAGTTATTGAAGGTATGAAAAAATGCCAATGGGAAAGCAAGAGAAATAATTACAAAGACAGTCATGGTTGATTTAAACCATAAAGGTAATCCATTCCTTAATCTACTGGAAACCTGCTGTGAAGGTTTCAGTTTAATCCCCATGTAGAGAGGAAAGTCTGTGTCCAGTCCCTGCACTAGCAGTTCAGTTAACCTCCCATCCAGACATCAAGAAGTTTCATGTGGAACTGGAAACAGAATCACTAGCATAATTTCTGTTACAAGTTTTATATCACTTAGTTTTCATGATATTCAAACTGTCTTGGTGGTTAAACATAACTTTTAACAAACATTTTCTCTGACTTAATTTTTCACGGTGGAATTCAATTCTGAAATGTCTTTTATGCCTAATTCTTCAGTCCATTTGCTATAAATGGGATGCAGTCTATATGTATTTAAGTAGGTATCCACTAGTTTATTAGGACATTCTCTTGCTGTTTTCTTTTAAGAATTGTTCATGGTTGCAAATGTTAATTTAGCAGGCTGTGTGAAAGCCTAACATTAGAGATGTCAGAGCGTAGCTGATGCAAGTTGCTTTGAGTTTTTTAACACTATATTAAAAACCAACTTGACAACAGACAGACTGAAGTAACTGTTCTAACAAGTGCTACTTTTTTTTTTTTTTTTTTTTTAAAAGATTCGGAACAGGCTTAACCAAGAGCAGAACTCCAAGCTTCAGCAGCAGAAAGAACTCTTAAACAAACGCAATATGGAGGTGGCTATGATGGACAAGCGAATCAATGAGCTGCGTGAACGGCTATACAAGAAAAAAGTTGAGGCACGTCAAAAAGAAAACATTCCTGTAAGATAAACTGTTAACAGGGCCACACTTCAGTTTAGCAAGAGCCTGTAAAAACTACGTAGAATCTCACTTTTTCCCAGCTGAGTAATACAATTACATCTAAAGAACCTATTTTAAAAGTAACAGGCTTCTTAAAACTATTTTAAGGTTTTGCACAGATATCAGAAAACTGTTAGACAGAATGTGTTTCCTTTTATTTTTCTTTATGGCACAGACTGTACTATATTAAAAATTATCATAGTTTATATTTCTAGGAAGGAATGTGATTATGGGCTGTGTTTCAAAGCATGAGAGCATAAAAAGTTTGGGTTTTTTATAAAATACTGATCTTCCAATATGGAAGACTGATAAAAATGTAAATGGTGTGATAAAGTTAGTCTTAATAGTTGTCTGGAACTTTTCAAAGAAATCAGTTGCACAGTAGACCATTTGTCTAAGGACTAGAGATATCAATTCTGGATTCCTATATGTATTCCTAGCTGGAAGTATGGCTTTAAAAAAAAAAAACCAAACTACATATTTGATCATTTAAGAACTTATTTTAGCCCATTTGCCTAAGAAAGGCACAGTGAAAGAGACCTTATACAGATAAAGGTTTCTACAAGAAATGTATGTGCAGTGGCAGAGAAATTTAATTTTTGAAGTATTGATTTTAGAGAATAAAATTTGTACTTTCTACTACTTTTTTTTTTATGTAGAAGCATGGAGTATGGTAACTTAATTATTAAGATGTCTTATCTACAGTGCATGGTTCTAGATAATTAAATTTAGACCTCCTGTTCATGCACAAATGCCTAGATGATTAAACGGAAGTTCACGTTTCAATTTGTCTGATTTTTTTAGTTGAATCGTATTAATGGAACTTCATCACCCCAGTCATCCTTGAGTGCTTCAGGAAGGGTGGCAGCAGTAGGACCTTACATCCAAGTCCCAAGTGCCGGCACTTACGCTGTACCAGTAGATCCAGTTAAACCACAGTCTCTCACCATTGCTTCTAGCTCAACACATGGAAGATCAAAATCTGGTAAGCACTTAAGTGTGGTGTTTGTTAAATACACATGGTTTGGAAAGGAGTAATAAAGAAAAGGAGTAATCTTAGGAGACCTAGTGTTGGCATCATCTCTGTAGTGGAAGAGGCAAGTTTTAGATGTCTTGATACTGTTCTGTGAATTAGACATTAGTCGTTTGATATGAGGCATTCTTGCCTCTTTCCATGAATTTTTCCTAGGAGACTGAGTGTTTTCTTTGAAATTCTACTAGCTGGTACACTGCTAAAAGGAGCACATGTTCCTTCAGACATTCTGTAATGTCTACCTGTAATAATTCTACCTGAGTAATTATTCTACCTGACTGATTTTGTGTTTATTACTGTGAAAGTACTTGAAGAAAGTCCTGTAAGATAGATTTATGTAAGGCGAAGCTTATATGTTCCCAGGAAGAAAAGAAATTGACAATTTTTTCAGCTGTCATGCTTTTATTTCTCATTATCATCTGAGTGTTCCTGTTCTAATTTTTCCATTGTCATTGTTATAATTTTTCCACCACTTTTTTTTCTTTCTTTTTCTGTGTAACTGGATCTGCCTTGGTGTGTCCGGTAGAGACAGACTGTGGGTGTGTGAAAAAATCTCCAGACACCTGGAAGGTTTCTGATTTAGACATAATAGTGGATCCTATTCTGTCACCTCCCACTTCTCTTCAGTCTGCTGTTCACAATGTCATCCGCCTGGCACCTACTCTCTTTGACACCCAGCACTGTGAGTCCGTAGAAGATCTCTGGCTAGCTAAGAACTCAGTTTTTAATATGGTCATCTGAGCTCTTGCATACAGATGCATATTAAACAGCATCTTTAGAACTTGTGTTGTGGTCTGGCATGCAGAAGATGCTGTTGAAATGTAAAATTGTTGAGAAGTTGCTTTTCATCTTTGAAGGAAACAGATTTGCAGCAAATTCATCCCTGGAGTACTGGAGTAGTGTAGTAGGGGTGAGTTTTCTTCATTGAAAAAACCTTGAAATTTTCTAATTGTTATTAGAAAATTCTTGGTAATCACCAAAGCATGTTTTAGTATATCTCAGATTAGATAGACGTATTATATACAGGTTTAGCTTCAGTTACTTTGTGGGAAACTTTGAGTTTCCATGTTGCACTGGCCCCGGAGTTGGGATAAAAGCTCACTCAGTCCAAGTCAATAGCAAGAATCTTGCTGACTTCCATTGGGCAAAAACATTATACTTGGTTTGCGCTTCAGTTGCTATAGTAAGTATTCTGGATCCAGACCTACAAAAATGTTTAGGTAAAATCAGAGAAAATGCACAAAACCTTTTGTGTCTGTATGTCACTGTCTTATTTATGTAAATGCAAAATGGACTGGTGGGAGTTGAAATACACACTGGGTGTCAGGTGGTCTTACAAGGGGCAGAGGAGAATGTACATTTGGAGGAGAAAATGAAGCCAAGTTGGCTGAAATGGCTGTGGGGTGGCTGAGAGCAGGAGCTAGTGAGGGCTTGTCAGAAGGGTGTTGCCATCAGATGGGCAAGAGTGTCTGGGACCTGTTCGGTCTAACCGAAGATAGCAGAAGGCAGACGCTGTTTGGTTGCCTCCTTAGCACCTATTGCGCAGCCTCCGGTGCCATACACTGCAGTTGCAGATTGCAACAAGAGCTTCGTTAAGTGCATAAGATTCAGCTGGGGTTGTGGGAGCACAAGAGGTGCACTCGTAAAAAATCTATGGTAGCTGGCAAGTCTGCCAGATTGTAGTATGAAGGACATGGAGGTGGGAACAGTTGCATTCTGATGTTTATATAAATCAAGTGAAACAGAGAAGTTAGAGGAGAGTGAGTCTGAATTTACTTCTAGTCTGTTACCTCAGAATTTGGGGTTGAACATGCTAATGTTTGGAATTTGAAGGATTACAAAAAGTTTTTGTATAACTGTATTTCTAACAGAAGAGTGTGGGCTTGTATTTGCAGGTAAGATAATTCAATTTTTCAGGATTTTTGCTGTTGTTTCTGTAAGTACTTTCTTAATAGCTAAACTTAGGGCAAAGATGCTTTCATGTTTAGCATGAATCAGTTACAACACCTCTTACTGATCTTCAAAAGTTTTACTGAACCATAACCTTACTGGAGTTACGGAACATCCTCTGTATTTTGTACAGCAAATGTTAATGCAATGCATACTGGGAAAATTTGCCATTATTTAGAGTCAAAGTGTTTAGACAGTCATCTCACTTGGTCTTGCTCTTGATAACCAGATGATTAAAACCAAAACCAAACAAAAATCCCAACATGCCCAGTTCTTGCATGTTGCCAGTGCTAAAGCTGGGCATCATTACTTTTACTTCCTGTCAGTTTGCAAGTGTGAAAAGTGATTTCTGGATATTCTCAGTGTAAAAATATGCAAGTGTTAACCCTATTTAAATGACGAACTACAAAAATACTCTTGCTCCAAAGTAATTATCTCTCAGAATTCAAACACAGTTGATCTGAATTTGAAAGTTTAATACAATATAGTGTGTGTAATATTAAGGAATGGTCTGCACATATAATTTAAAAATAATTAGTATGGTAGCTTAAATGCAGACGTATAACTTTTTATTTTTTGATCACTAAAAAGTGATATGATTTTAACAAGCCTCCACATAGGTTTATGAGCTAATAGAGCGAATTTGCACTCATATAGTGAAAACATTGGGTAGTAATTGTCAAGAAATCTTCAGGTTGTCACTTTTGGGGCAGGGGAAGAAAAGGGATACTCAATAAAGAAGATAAGGCTTATGGATAGAAAGTAGAGTAGTGATGTTAAATTAACTGTAATTAGAATGTTCCTATGCAGCTTATTCTTAGACTATCCACTATACTGGACACAAGATGGCAAAGAATTCTAGAAATAGCCTTGCTGATTCTGTTTTCTAGGGGCTTAAAACTGAAATGAAATGGGAAACATTGCCATTAAATACCTGATTTTCATTTGATGTTGTCTCACTGTGGGGTCCAGAAATCTCAGTAAATATATATATATATATATACACACACACACACCCCCACCCACCCACCCCCTACCCCCCTCCATTTTAGTTGTTATCCTCTAGTGAAGTTAGTTACATGTTACATGTCATCTTTACTGTGCTCCACTAAGATAATTACAGGCAATAGGGAAGGAGAAATGATCTCTGGTTTCCTTAAGAGTGAGAGAAACCTGAAGTTTAATCTTTTAAATGCAAATCAAAACCTTAGGATCTAATCAGGGATCTATTTAGTTACTATAAACCAGATCTGATTATCAGGCTATTTAAACTCTCTTGCTTACTTAGAGAACAGAAACTAAATAGTCTCATGCAGTTAATAAAGTAACGTATCAATGCATCTAGGACTTCGTTAAGGATTTGTTGCCTCAGTTTATGTGCAGCTATGCATGATTTTTTGCATATGATGAAGATAAAAGCCCATGACTTGTATCTTGACACTGTGAGTTGAAGTTGTCAGCTAACTTTATAAATTTCTTTAGAATTGCCCCAGAGATTTAATTTTAATCAGGTGTGTGTTGTGAGGAAAAACAGAAGGTAAGTTAACCGCCACTTCCAGCAAAGGAATGTATGCTTTTGTTCCACCCCATTGTTGAAATGAGTTTTTACATCCTGTTATGAGTGAATGAATCTAGTAACCATAGTTTAAATTTGGAGAAAGTCCACTCAGAGCTTACGTAGACTTAACATTTAGCATAATTTGACAGTGTCTCTGGATAGTACCAAAAGAAATACGTTGGTGAAGTGTTTCCGTAAGGATTTTTGTTCGGAATGTGTTTGCCTTCTCATAGTAGAATATGCAATGCTCAAACTAAAATTTTAACCATCTTTTTTTCTATGGAAATTTTCAGTACGGTTTGAATGTCAAATGGTAATCAACAGCATATTATATGCAGTGATTGGGCTTTCAGTATTGATTTCTGAATCGAACATTAATAGTGATTTATCTCATTTCTGGAATCATTAGTCCTGTTGTAATCTAAGCTATTCCATTTCACATGTTGTTTTGCTTGTTGACAATGGTGGTGTGGATTTTCTTAAATATAGTATTTTTGTCTGTTTTCAAGCTAATGATGGAAATTGGCCAATACTTAAACAGAGCTCAACCCCTGTGGTAAAACCCCCTCAGATCTCCAACACAGACTGGAAAGAATCAAGCATGGATACTGCTTTAAAACAAGGAACTATATCCAGCCAGCCTTTGCCAACTTCAGTATTAGGAAGTACTGATAAGCTGGTGGGTTTCATCTGTGATATATTTATAGATCTGTTTTGCTGAAATTATGAACCTTTGGCTTCCATAGCTGAACTCACTTCCGTTACATACACATTCAGTTTCCCTGCTGATGATTATTTAAAAAGTCATAAAGAAAATTACGTTTGTATTCCTCCTGTTCCTTTCTGTTCTTATCACATTACAATTTATATCAATTTTTTTTTTTTTTCATCTTCAGTAGTTCATATTCCTTCCTGTTCTTTTACATATCTGGTCTCCCCTTTTCTCTCCCTTTGCTTCTCCTAATCATCTCCCCCACCTTCCTATTTTTCTAATTCAAATCTTCGTTACTATTTTTCCTTGGTGTAAATTACCACTTTTTCAACGCACTCTTTTTCTCACAAAAATCTCACAAAAGAAGTCATTAAATCCATCCTTGAGTGACTCCGCTGGTGTTGTCTGTCTGCACTGTTGTTCTAGTACTTTATGAATTCTTTAAGACTGTAACCTTTAAAGAATAAGGACCTTGCCTTTAAATAGTTTTGGTAAACTCTGTTATCACACTATATATTATCAAATACATTATCAGCTAGATACTGAGATCTGGAACCTAGAACAAGTTATTCAGGCTTTGAAAGTATGAAAATAGTTTTGGATTCATATTAATGTATTATAGCTGAAGATGCCTTTAAACAGTGGCCTCTGTCTGGTGTATGATGAGGTCTTGCGATAAATTCAGGTAGAATCATATCTACTGATTAAGGAACACAAAGTGTTTCTATTGACACTTTTGCTGTTACACAAGATTATTGGTATGTTTTGTTGAATGAGGAATATTCTTGCTCACAAGTATTTTATTTAATTAAATGGTATACGCTTTTTTTATTGTTCTTACATAGGGTCTTGACCTGGGGAAGGTGCCACCAACAATTCCTGGTGTAAGCAAGCAGTTGCCTCAAAACTATGGGACCTATCCAAGTCCAGTTCCCTTAGGAACAGGTTCTACAAATTCTCTAGAAAGAAGGAAGGATGGCAGTCTGCCCAGACCTGGCACCAGTATAACAAACCGGCAAAGACCTGTTCCGCTTCCGCCGCCAAGCAATGTACATCAGCCCAGTTCTTCACAACAGATTCAACAGAGAATTTCTGTACCTCCCAGCCCTACGTATCAACCATCTGGTCCCCCCTTGTTTCCAGGAGGAGAAGGCAGGCCAGAACTCCCTTTAACTGTGGCAATCAGACCTTTTCTGGCTGATAAAGGATCACGACCTCAGTCTCCCAGAAAAGGGCCACAGACAGTGAACTCCAGTTCCATCTACTCAATGTATCTTCAGCAAGCAACACCACCAAAGAATTACCAACAAGCTGTATACAATACCTTAAATAAGTCAGTAAAAGCAGGTAGAATATATTTTGCTTTATTTTTTCCTTTGAAAGAGACTGTTAAGATCTACTTATTGGGCTTAGTTTACTTTTCCATATCAGTTTGAAAAACTTCTCTAAATCTGTGAGAAGAGGAAAGATATTTTTATGTATGCAGCATGGCAGAAAAATGATCCCATATATGTTTGGGGTGATAAATAAGTATATGTTCAATTACCTTTTATTTAAAACAAGATGCAATTAGAACAATACAGTCTGGATACTCTACCGATACTTTCAGATGTAAGTTGAAGAAACAGTGTCTAGAGAGGAGAGTTTTTCTCCTCTCACTGTTTCCTCATGAAAGAGGAAAAACATTCCAGGTGTTACTTGTAGCTTGTAATTGTAAGAAGCACCACAGTCACCAACAGGCAAGTATTTATTTCTGTTTTGATAGGTTCCAATAGATTTGATTAATTTTTTTTTCTTTCTTTCTGTATTGGTGTCAAACAAGTAGCAACAGAGATATACGCGGTTTATTTGCAAATATTTTATTATGTAATTTGAGAACAGTTCTTCACTGGTTTCCATCTTTCTTTTCTTCAGTTTATGGAAAACCCGTATTACAATCTGGTTCGACTTCTCCCTCGCCCTTGCCATTCCTTCACGGTTCTTTGCCTGCCCAGACTTCCTCACAGCCACAATCTCAGCCTCAGACAGAGGTCTCTGAAAAAGATCAAGAGCTGGAAAATGCTCCACCATCCAGTGAAAATAGCAATGTGGAAAACATTCCCCGTCCTCTCAGTCCTACTAAGCTCACACCTATTGTGCATTCACCCCTACGATATCAAAGTGATGCTGATCTCGAAGCTCTGAGAAGAAAATTGGCCAATGCTCCTAGGCCGTTAAAGAAGCGTAGTTCTATCACTGAACCAGAAGGCCCAAGTGGACCAAATATACAAAAATTATTGTATCAGCGCTTTAATACTCTTGCTGGAGGAATAGAAAGCGCTCCTTTTTATCAGCCAAGCAATCCACAGGACTTCATAGGCATCTTAGCAGATGTTGATAATGGTAACACTAGTACCAACGGCAATATTGAAGAACCTATTTCTGTGCAACCTACAGTTCCTCTTCCTGATGAGCCTCCCCCTTCGTCAGATGCCAATGATAATGAATTACCTTCTCCTGCTACTGAGGAACTGATAAGCACTGAAACCACAAATCAAACACCTGAGACAACTGAGGATAACAACAACAATCCTGCTATAGTTCCTTCTACTGAACAGTCATCCAGTCCCACGCCTGAGGTCAGTTCTCCAGTAGAAGATGAAGCTCCTTTGCCACCTGCTCTTCCTCCTCCACTTCCTCCAGTAAGTAACAAAGCAAAAAGACAATTTTGTGAACTATAGAATTAGCTGTATGCTTAAGTGTAACTGTCAGATGGTAAACTTGAGCTAAATCGTATGTTTGCACTTCAAGTTTCATGATACTAAAAGAAAAGAAAACCAGGGGGGCTCCAAGAATTCTGATGGATTCTTTTCTTTACTACTGTAGCTCTTTAATAAGGAAAACGTGCATGCAGGCAACAGGAGGTGGTGTATGTACTTTAGGTTGTAGAGCTTTGGGGGGGGGGGGATGTACTCTTGTTGTAGAACTAATTCTGGGATTTGAAATTGCATTAAAAATATTTTTTTTGTTTCCCTGGGCCTACTGAGATAACTATTTGTATGAAACTAAGGGTAAGCTATGGCAGTGGGAAGCTTTTTAATTTGCAAGCAAGCTGAAATAACAGTTCTGGGACAAGTGCACTCCTTTTCCCCTCTCAGCAGAGAGATGTGAGACTGGGGCTGACAACACTAACAGCAACACAGCTGACTTGTTTTAGCAGAAATGTTTTTCTAATGGGCTTGTTGCATAATTTGAATTGCTTTCAAAGTCCCTCCTCCAGCTGCACCAAAATCTTTTAAATACTTGTCATTACCAAAAGCTACAGCATATGGAGAATTGGAAATAGGGAGAAAACTGAATTTTATTCTTAGTTGTTGATATGACTCACTTCAACATTGATTTCAAAGAATATCTCCACTTTTTGAGTCACGTAGGGACCTGCATTCCTCTTAAAATTTGACTGCAGTGTGCACAGGGCCTTGTACGCATTTTCCATGAGCACAAGTGCACCAGGATACTTCTGGGAGAATGGAATATGCTAGCAACAGATATTATTTGTGCTGAGAGAGTTTTATTTTCCAAACTGAAATAGCCATTCTAAATAGGAGCATAAATGAAAACGGATCTTACAGTGCTAGAGGCTAAAAGCACTCTATAAAAGCTGTAATTAATAATAATTTTCTTCTGGAAAGTAACAAGGACACGTGAATGTTTTGAGAATATTCTGAAAACACATTTAAATATGTTTCACATCTTGAGAATGCTGCTTCTGATAACACCAGCTAGAATGTCACATAACATAGCTTCATGTTCTGTACTTTTCTTTCCCACAGCAAAACTTTTTGGTACTGACGTACAGCAGATACTTCCGCTAATTCAAGGCAAAGATTCCTCTGAGTAGAGACTGATACTCAGGCTTAACTGTGTCGTGCTTTCTAGTCTAAGCAAAAGTTTTGACAATGTCTCAGACAGTGCACCAGAAACGCATTCAGCTCATATTGAACACAATTAAGATTGTGGGGCTCAAAAACCATTGACTTACGTACTTTGTCCTTTGCACTCACTACCTTTAATTAGAAGCCTCTAGATTATATTGACGTGCTTTTACATTTTTTAACTGGATAAGATGTAGTGAGATATCAAGCCTTTTATTTAGAGACTTTATAATAGAAACGTTTGCATAGTCCTGATTACCATTTAAGGAGGATGGGGTTCTTAATCTAGTTAAAAAGTAACTGAATCGTTTGTAGTACTTACACAACCTGAAATGATGCCTTCCAACCTTCATCTCTGTTCAGACAAAACGTACCAACTTGAAGAAACCTAACTCGGAAAGAACAGGGCACGGTTTGAGAGTGAAGTTCAATCCATTGGCCCTCCTCCTCGATGCGTCTTTGGAGGGAGAATTTGATCTTGTGCAACGAATCATATATGAGGTGAGCTTCTAAACAACGGCAGCCTCTTTAAATATTTAGGGGAAAAAGAAATGCTGAACTCTTTCATGTTTTCAATAGGTTGATGATCCCAGTAAACCAAATGATGAAGGAATTACACCTTTGCATAATGCAGTCTGTGCTGGTCATCACCACATTGTGAAGTTCCTGCTTGATTTTGGTGTAAACGTAAATGCAGCAGATAGTGATGGGTGGTAAGTGTCAAGATTCTTAACTTAGCATCTGGGAAAAACAGCATTTTGATGCACATTCAAAATTTAGTCGAGACCTGTTTGGGGAACAATCTCCTTCCCCCTTGCCCCCAGCAAATGAGCACTTTCTCATCTCTACATGGTGATGAACTCAAATGCAAGGTTACACACTTAAATCATAAAGTACACTACATTTTGTTTTTACTTAGTAGTATAGTTGCATTTCTTGCTCAGATGCTGAAATAATTAAACTGTAAATAATAAATGACAAAAGTTAATTTAAGTTTCATCTTCATATCACCCACCACAGATTTTGGTGTTCTTGAAGAATCTGGCCTTACAGGTAGATGTAGCACTGCTGAAGTGCTGGGAGGGGATGTGAAAGCTTGCTGTGCTCATCTGTTTCGCCCTCACCTTATTTTATCTTTCACATTTCCTCATATTGGAAAATACCCTTTTATGCCCAGCAGCTTTGTAAGCTATGAAAATCCACATTATTGCTAACATCTGTTTTATAAAGATTGGCTTTACTGGAGTCAGGTAAATCCTGGAATCCACTCCAGTTGCCTGGCAGGTTTCAGACAATGCATACATATACTGTAATCATAAAAAACAATTTCCTCTAAAAATAGACAGGCTAAACTCTATATTGCAAGACAATAGTTAGGACTCCTGGAAGTTTATTTTTTCATCTGTACCTTTTTGCTTTATTTCAGGACACCCTTGCATTGTGCTGCTTCTTGCAATAGTGTTCATCTCTGTAAACTACTGGTTGAATCTGGGGCAGCTATTTTTGCTTCAACTATAAGTGATATAGAAACTGCTGCAGACAAGTGTGAAGAGATGGAAGAAGGTTACATTCAGTGTTCCCAGTTCTTGTACGGTAAGCTGTGACGTTGCTTTACAAACTTTTTTAGCTTTTCTAAAATTCATCCCTTTCTGTCTCTCTGATCTGCATGAAACATGTGCTTAGGCCTCAGACTGGACAATGCTGCCCATCACCGACCCGTTCTTCCAAAATGCAAAAAACAAAATAGTCTTTTTGTTGTTATATCGCTCGTAGTCCTTCTGTTCTCTGAGTTACTTCACAGGCTCCTTCTAATGTTACAGATTTTTAAAGTTTCATTTGGCTTAATTTCAAGGAAATGCTTCCATGGGGAGGTTTTGACAGTAACAGTGAGTTGTCAAGTATATTGACAGAGATACTGCAACTTCCAGATGCACAAATTTCTAGCAGATCACATGAAGAAACACATATACTTTATGAATAACGTAGTTACTAAGATATATTTTGCAAGAAGAGTACCTTGATGGAGCGGACAAATTTTTAATTTACATCAGAGGATATAAGCCTCATTAAGGCTCTATAGACCTGACATTCTGCAAATTTTCAAAAGCTTCAAGTGGTACTGTGTAAGGTCTGTTGTAGGAAGCAGGCCTGTGAGAAATATACAGCAGTTCTATAAAGCTGCTTTGCTCAAACATTTGTAAAGCTATTTTTATCCTCATCTGAATAAAAGATTGTAGAGTTTCTATTGCATATATAATAAAAGATAAAAACCTCATGCTCTAACTTGGTTTCAAATATTCTGTAAAACTTGGTTTTATCATGCAGTTAAATTTCTGAAAGCATTTCATCATGGAAATGCTGAAAATTGTTCATGAAATTTTATTAATAAGAGACTAATATTTGGGGCACAGTGTCCACACTAAAAATCTCAGAGGGAAAACCAGGACATTTTACCATCTAGTGTGCTCTCTAATTTGTTGTTAACAGGAGTGCAGGAGAAGTTGGGAGTGATGAATAAAGGAGTGGTGTACGCTCTGTGGGACTACGAAGCCCAGAATAACGATGAGTTGTCATTCCACGAGGGTGATGCCATTACTATTCTAAGACGCAAGGATGACAATGAAACAGAGTGGTGGTGGGCCCGCCTCAATGATAAAGAAGGTTATGTGCCTAAAAACCTTCTGGGGGTAAGTTCTTTTTAAGTTACCTTCTCCCTTCTGTTTTATACTTCCTCCTGAAGGAGGAACACAAGATGGATCTCTGGTCAGAATCCCTCTGTGCATCATTGGATACGCTGCTATGAAGTGCTGCAAAGCAGATTATCCTTATTCTCTAAGTCATTGTAAACAAAAAGGAGAGGCTACGGTTAGGAGATTAGTGCTGGTTTTTATTTGGCAAGGTAGTATATTTAATATTTTTTATGCTTTAATAAGATTTTTTTTTTCCCCTTGGCTGAAATATAGGGCCCCTACGTAAAGTGTGGTGGCTCTATTGGGCAGCTCGAAGCTTTGGCCTGAGAAGTTCTTTAGGAAGGTTTTTAATACCTGGCACAAGATAAGCAATATATAGATATGTACAAATTTAAACCAGGAAAGAGCTTTGAGGATGACAACTGTAGGCAAGTCGTTTATGCTGCTCTCAGTCAAATGGAACACTGCTATCACGAGAGACGAGGAACGTAAGGCTACTAAGCAGAGAGATACAGAGGACAAAACGTGTAAGAAAACCTTACGGGGCAGGAAATAAGCTCTCTCTAGGGCTGGACAGGGAAATCTTGTACTTACATAATGGCGTCCTTTGGTCTAGTCTGGGATCTTGAACTGCATGAACCGAGCCCTTTCCAGAGTGGCGATTTTGCTGCTGTTGGCAGGAAGAAGTCAGCCCTTGGCCTCCTGCTGTTTCTGGTTTAATTTTTCAGAAGTCACCTAAGAACATGCTGTAGCTTACAAAAACCCCTCACCCCCCAAAACACTTCATCACCCAGTTCTTGTTAATAAGTATCCTTTGGCTATAATTGAATTGATCTATATTTAACTTGGTATCAACCATGCAAAGCCTAATATTTTTATTCTGTTTTTACAGTTATATCCACGAATAAAACCTAGACAGCGAACCCTTGCTTGAATTCAGTTGTACAAGAGTGCAATACCGTGCTGGTAACTGGAAACTTAAAACATACACTGGAGCCATCATTTTTGATCATTTCACACAGAGAAATAATAAAACTATGCTATTTAGTTTTAATGGTGCTTTCTCTTGTTAAATGGACAGCATCCAAGATTTTCAAGATCTGCAGTTTGTAAATGAGGATTGTTTTTATGTGACCCACCACTGATGAGGAGAGCGATACCTCCACTACCTACAGTGTTGCGCCAACTATCGTCTAAAGCGGTGTTTTAAGTTAAAGTTCCGTGGTAGGAGCTTTCTTGTGTTAAATGTTCAGAGGTGTCACTTGCGGAGTGCAGATACGCTGTCCAGTTTGCTCCAACCCCACAGTAACTGTCCCACGTCAGAATTTTTGGCTATTTTGTTCGATACCAGTGAATGTTGAGTTCTCATTACTGATCAACTCTTTGGGTTCTAGGACACAAGATCTTCACCTATTACATGCATAATTACGTAGTCACCAAAGCTTTATCGAGGCTAGGATTTTAAAGTGGTAACATGCCATACGCTTAAATCCTAGTCTAGACAACCCCAACAAAAGCTTTACGTAGTCTAGCACCTAGTATTATTTGCGTTTAGAATCCAGCTAGAGAACTAACAAAACAACAGTATTTGTACACTTCTCAAAACCCCTACGCAATATTTCACTTGGTGTTTTATTTTCTTATTATTCAGCCTACAGCACCAGTGTTACCTCTACTAATGTAAAGGTTCCCCTACTAACCACCCGAGCTCGTCCGTTCTGGATGAAACAGTTAGTACTGAACTTGCAGCAGCTTAAGGGATTTGTACGTCTGCATGGATGAAAGTGCAATAGTTGAAAAGGGTGAGAGTCCGGTAAGGGTTATACTGTGTAATTTGAAGTCTGCCTGAGTCAGTCTAGAAGAAAATATGAAGGACTGGACAGAAGGAGAAAGAGGGTTGTGTAGATGCTAAGGCGAGGAGAAGAAAGAAACAAGGTTTAGAGAAGGATTTAAGAAAGGCAGTAGCTTATTTGAGGACAGTTTCTGTGGTTCTTGGCAGCCTCCATCTGTTGCCAAGGCAAGTTATGCAATAACCTATTCCACTACATTGTAGTTTCAAGCAAAAAAAAAAAAAAAAAGCACTTCACTGGAATTTTAATTGTACATGATTTTATATACCAAAAGTATATTTTGAATTTCCCATTATGTTTTAGCCATATTTCTTGTAATTTTCTCCCATTTAACAGTATGCAATTTGATTAATTCTTCATGTACAAGTTCTGTGTATAATTTATATATCCATTTCTGCAGTGCTGTAACTTGCTTTTACCACAGGTTAGCATTAACTGTATATATTGTGGTGAAAAGTGAAAGGGTATTATTGTTGAAGAATTTGCTACATGAATGTGATGATTTCAAGAGCCTATGATACACTAATTCAGAGAACATGTAAATGTGCACAATAAAGTACTGCTAAGGCATGGCTGCCTCCTCCAGTATTTTTATGTAGGTGGCAACAGTAGACGTGCCTTTGGTCATCGTCTGCAAAGAAAGAATAATTCTAACTTGCTGCGTTCTGTTAACTCGAGCTCCCTCCTTGTTTTACCAGCTGCACAGAAAATGACTTGCCAAATGGTTCCGGAGGCCCCTGACACCAGTACTGCAGTGTTCCAACTGTGACAAATTACTGCTTCTCTAGAAAAGCTCTCAAGGGTCCCTTACACACGAGCTGACAACTGAGCCACGTGTGCTTGTTCCCTCAATTCCTGCCAGTGCAGGAAGGCGGAGGGCGGGACAACACTTGGCTCAGCACGTGTAGCCAGAGGATTCATCCCAACAGTTGAACCAATTATCAACACCTAGAACTAAAACTAGGGTGCTGTTTATAAAAAGTCAAAGGTTTCAGAGAGTAGAGACCACAGTATCCATCATTAAAGAAGTTATACGTTGTGAAAATAAGTATCACCTCATTTTTTAAATAAGTGAATTAATTTATTCATATTTGTACATTAAATTGTATACAATTTCAGACAGCATTGCAGTTAGATTAACAAAAGCTAGTTACCAAAAAGAAAATACAAAACTAAAAATTATTCTGGAAGCTTATTCATTACAGAAGGAAAGTTTCAAGATCATATTCATGTAAGTCCAGTTTGGTGGTATTTGGTGAAATATTTAGATGTTTTAAAATGAAATGTTTAAAAAAATCAAGTGACTTCTATAAAATCATATCTAAGGCAGATTTTATTGTACATTGACTTTAAACATTTGGATAGAGGGAAAAACCTGAGATCTATACCCAAAAGCTATTCTCTGCAGAAGAGACATACACAGTTGTTTGCTTTTTGTAGCAAACAGTATATATAACTGTTACTATAAAAGTTGTGCTGTACATTAGCTGTAGTGCAGGTCACTTTCATATTAAGTGCCAATAAAGGCTTAACAAAATATACAAAGCCTTAAAAGGTGAGGCTGTTTAAAGCATTAATTGTATACATATTGCACACTATAGTGAATACTCATGGTTCAAAAAAATACTCACATTGCATTTGCCAGTGCTTACATAAGGAACCACACTGGAATGAGAAAGGGTCGAGAACAGCAAATGTTACCAGCTGTCGGATTAGCAAAACGTGAGAGCCAGGTCCGGGGGGGCTGGTGTCTTCCCTCAAGCGGCCAACGGTTTGCTGTTCTTACTGGTCCCGGGACTCGTAAAGAAGTTTTGTTGCCTGACAGGAAGACAAAACGTCATTGTGTTAACTGAAGTTTCACTTGCAGCCACCTAACCCTCCTTCCTACCCCTCCAAAAACTTCCTTTAAACCCAAGGCTTTAAGTTCTTCCTCTGCCGTTTTCCTCAGCCTAAGGCATTTAATAGCATTCAGTAGATTTTTGAAACTATTCAAGGTTACTTTAAGTGCAGAACCTGAGGTCACTGAAGATTTTACATCAACTTTATTCTTCTTGGTCAGAATCAAAACTGCCTTTAAAGAAGTTAGTAGTAGTATTTCTGAGATTTTGGTAATCTATCTAAACATCTGCAGTAAAGAACGTTATTCTGTTCTATACTCCTGCCCCTTCCGCCGCCTCCTCACAAAGTTTTGGTGGGGTGTTCCAGTTGTCTCAAACTGTAGTATCAACCAGCCCCCCGCGAGGGGAACAGACGCGCGTTCTCTGGCAGCGCGTCCTTTCACCTGCTGTTAACCAGGACCTCTAAAAACCTCGCTGCGCTCATCAGCTACTCCAACCTCCTGTCAAAGGGACAAATCGGTGGGGGCAGGGCGTTAAGCTTAGCCATAAAATACTGGTTCTCACCACATTTGTAGGAGCTGCATCGGTTGTGAAAGATGAATTCGAACAGGTGTAAGGAAGTGCTAAATTGCGCTCACACGGCAATACAAGGTTTGAGCGCACTGTGCCAAACACAAGTTAAATGCTGGGGCTCGGGGTGGCCGGGGAGCTTAACGACAGTGACAAAGCAGCGAACAGCCACACGCCTGCATTTGCAGACAGCTTATAAACTACAGTTCTAACTATCGATCAGATGAAGAGAGTTCCAGAACGAGTTGGGGTGGGTTTAGTTTTTGTCTGCTGTAACTTTGACGCATGAAATAATAGGAAACTTCAGTTTCATCAGCCACACAATGCCTAGCAACAAGAGATGAAACAGGCTTCCACAGGGTCCTGCCCCCACCTCTGTTCCTGTTTTCAAAAGTCAACAACTTCTGTAAACCTCCATAAAGTAGTAAAAACAATTACCTGAGTTTAGGTTCAGAAGAGTATTTCATAATGCACATTCTTCAGTGAGTAACAAAAACCTAAGGAACTTGGAAAACTAATTCCTGCCTTCTTTTCACCTAACAACATGCATAAGATCTTGGGAAACCCTGCGTGGTGCCTATCTATCTTCTTCAGGCATCTGAGCATAAAGCTAAAGTCATGTTCATGACAACCATCCATAGCTTCTGTTTTCTTAAGCAACAAGGCCCTAAAATCCTTAAATAAGAAATAATAATAATAATTTAAAAAAGACTCCTAAGGCTGCATACTCTCCGAAGTGCTACTAAGCAGCCCACGTTATGATTTTCTTCAGCTTTCTGTACATTCTGCTTCCTTTGCTTACCTTATGCATAGCTGCCAGCCAGCTTGCTGACAGCTTCTTGTTGCAGCTGAAGTCTTCACTGGCGGTAAATTTCATCTGCGTGAGCTCCTCTGATCCTGGTACCTTGTACTGCAGAATCATACCTATGGCACGAGTATTACCTCCTGGAAAACGAATAAAATCTTGAACAGCAACAGGTTTTACCAACTAAGTAACACATCTTCTTCTAATGAGCATGTTTGAAGAAAACTAGCTCATTGCTTAATTCACAGCACTAGCAACTGCAGGTGTGCCAACAACGGCCGCATCAGAGGAGGCAGTGACCATGGGTGTTAATGCCAGGCAACGGAATGTGCGGACTCGATACTGTTTAATTCTCTCTGGCAATCACCGAGGCAGAACTTGTGTAAGCCATCAGGTCAAGTCATGAGCTACACACACTAAGAATACCCTCATGTTTTAATGGTACCATGTCTTCTCTTAAGTAAGCAGACACTGCAGTTTCATACTGTAGCCTGCAGTTTGTAAACTGAATGACTAGTGTCCGGTTAGACTGGTGTCAAAGAGGGATCCCTGCTTGATACAAAGTCTGGCATAGCAGTCAAATGTCCCTCCAAGCCTGGCAAAGGTTGGGACAGATGCTTACGCAAGAGTAGATAACGACTGGCAAACTCACTTAGTCCCTGAACAAAATCCGCTATGAAAGACATTGCTCCGACAACAGTGTGATAGCGAGATGTTTGTATCTCTTTTACTCTGGCTGCACAGAGATTGAGATAAACCAAAGCAAAAATACAGAAATGAAACAAAAGCTTTGTTTAGAATACCACACTTTATTGGCATGATTTCCTGAAGGCGTAGAGCATAAACTAAGCCCCAGGAACAGCACCACCATACGCAGGAGGACACTTTTTGCAAAGTTCTTTGCAAAGTGTCTGCATGAGAGGGCTTCTGGAGGCCGTTACTCCAATACCCAAGGAGCCAAACAGAGACAATCTCAATCTAAGCAACCTGATCAAAAGCCCACAAGCAGTGTTTGTAAAAGTAGCCATTTGCTCCTCTTTGTAGGATGAACTGAGATCCAACTCCATCACTCGCTCCCTTGCATCCGCCTGGTCAGACTAACAGATTAAGGGACTAGTTAAAGACAAACCAGTGGAAATCAAACACCTGCAGCCTTGCCCAGTTTGCCCATGTCTGGCATTCCAGGACATTCCCGAGTCGGGCAGAACACACCTTATGCAAAAAGATGTCGTATTTCTTTTAAAGATGCGTAAAAGCAAGCCATTAATTAACAGTTTCTTTATTCAGTGCAAAGCCTTACTGGACAGTACACAAGAAGTCTGTTACTCATTTCTGGTGTACGCAATGCCACACACCTCGGCTGAAGGAGGTGATGTGAAGTACTGCGTACCACTAAAGATACTATTTCTCATCTTCCCTCCTCTCTTCTAGCATGGACAATAGCACATGTGGTCTAAAGAAGGCCTCGAGTGTTTTAGTTCTCCTCCAAAAAGTTACAAAACATTCATTCTCAGTTTATTAAACAAACAGATGGGAAGGAATAGATACATGTCAGATTTGAACATAACTTGTCTAAGTTGAACTGCTACAGATCAAGCAAAAAACCAGCACTGCAGAGGAAGAAAGTTGGGAGAGGGGTCGTGACAACATGCTTAGGTGAGTCATGCTCAAAGGTACTGGTGATACCTTCAGTAATATGCTGGCTCTCCAGAAGGCTGGTGTAAGTGTGAATATCTTTTTCTACCATCAGGAAGGAAGGCAGGCAGGCAAAAAGATAAAGCAGTCAGAAGAGTAGTGAACAAGGAAGTATAGGAGCATTAAGTAACTCGGCAACACATCTGGTTGATTTGAATACCCAGATAAGTTTATTAAAGTTAACATGCTGCACTGACTGAATATTGCACAGACAGGCTGTCCGATTAGAAAATTCCAGCAGTGACAGAGGTGTTGCTAAAGAACAATTATTAAAATTCCTGACCTTGTTTGTTCTCATTTCAGTGAAATCATATTCAAGTTCATCCTGAAATACTCTAAAATCTGGTAAGAGATGAGGCAGTAAGTAGCTGCCCTCAGATTCAGACATTACCAGGTTCATTTGGCCACCCCTTCATCTTGAATGAAATTAAGAAAGCATAGTATATTATTTTTTTCCCCACAGATTCTCTCTTACTCTCAGCACAATTATTTGTACTTGTAGAACAGAAATCCCAGCTGGATTCTGAAATGGAAGCTACCAAAGACTAACAGCTCCCTCCGATGAGCTTTTGAATCAATAGATGTTTATATTTAGCCAAGAGAAAGGATCAGAACAGATGATGACCGCCTTTACTCAGGTTTATCGAGAAGCTCTCCCATACCAGAGCTCTAAGGTAATTTCTCACTTCTTCGGTTTTCCCCAAAATCCCAGTAGCCACACAGACAGGGTTCCACACACCACTCTATTCTGAGAGCAGCTGTAACTAACATAGTTACACCTAAGTTACCAATAACCTAGAAATGCACTGTTGAACTCAAACTATAATTACAACTTCACATATTTTTTTTTTCTTAATAGTTAATTTGTATTCAATGAAAAATTTACCTCCAGGAGTAAATCCCTCTGTAAGTATCTGAACAGTTGAAATCTGTATAATTTCAATTTCATAGTGGCTGTCTCCATCCAAAACCAGGTATCTACATAACAAAAGAAAAACTTGTTTTTTAAAAAAAGTTTTTTCTCTACAGTGTTGAGTTCAAATCAAAGGAAAAAAGTTAAACACGATCTCTCAGTGTCTGGCTGTCTGTATGTGCTTTGGGGTGAGGAGGGATAGAAATCAAGCAGGAAAAATTACAGTTCATTGAAGTTCTTCACTTAAAGGCAAAAAACCCACAAAATCTATAGCTCAGTTTGCCGGGATACCCTTTCAAAACATTAAAAGCATTCTTCCGAAGTTCTGGGGGAAGAAGAGAACAGAGAGTCTAAAGGGTTCTAGCCAACCAAATTATAGGGATGACCAAAGTAGTGCTTTGGCTGTCATGTTAAACAACATGGTGCAGTGTTAGAATCATTCTGAAACAAGCTTTTTTCAGCGGCTACAGATTTTTCCCAGCCCCCACTTCCTCTTAGCTGGCAAAACCACTTTATTCCAGTGGCACTGAGAGGCGTTATCAGTGAGCGGAGCTCCACCACTTCAGTGAGTGGAGCTCCACCATTCCAAGGCATTCTGATCCACACTGCTAGTAAATTCAAACACACAGTTGTATCTATTATTTCAGTCCAATTACTCTCTCCAATATCCTCACAGCAAGTTACTCTTATATTTTGCCTAGGTTATTAGATAATAATACAGCTGTAAGTGCAACAACAATATAGTTTACAAGTGCAATTTCTATCAATCTTTCTCACCTCTGGTTGTTGGAAAGTCGACAAACCATGAGCTCGGATTTATCAGATGTTCCCAGAGTTACAAAGAACGTAGCACCTAGAAAGAAATGTTTTAGTGTTCTAATGCAGAGTTTAGGAAGGAACATTCAAGTATCAAAAAGGGTAACTAATTTTTACTTACTGTACCTAATACACTGAACTGGGTGAATTAAGAGACTAATTGAAATGTTAAACTGATTAACATCAGCGGAACAGTCAAGTATAAAAAGCTGATCTTCAATGATCATGTTTTGAATCACAGAACCTTTCACAATTGCTATGTAAATTCTCCCACATGCTGTTGAAATACAGATGATATCCAAGATGAGTCTTTGAAAAATGAGAGCAGATTTGGAGATAGCAAAACCCGGCAATTAAAGACCCTATCTTGTCACCATCATACACACTACTGTTTCAGTACTCCAAAAAAATCTGTCAGAAGAATCTAATAGCAGGATGTGACCTTCAGCTGTATGCTTAATAACTAGTAAAGACATCTCTTTTTCATTACTGAAGGCTAGCTCAGTCTTACTTTGAGGTCAATGAACTTCAGCCTTCATGTTATGCTTCTTCCTGCTCAAAACAGCTCTTTTGACATCGGGAAAGTCATCTTAGCTACATTAGTGAAGTGATTCATAACTTAAAATAAAGCAGACTACACGCCTAACCACTTTATTTCCTCCATGCCTCACGCTCCCTGTATTACCTAATCCCAATACTGTTCGTCTGGGAAATGAAAAAAA
This sequence comes from Phoenicopterus ruber ruber, assembly GCA_009819775.1. NCBI lineage: Eukaryota > Metazoa > Chordata > Aves > Phoenicopteriformes > Phoenicopteridae > Phoenicopterus > Phoenicopterus ruber. The sequence goes on from CM020219.1 coordinate 12,082,046, forward strand.
TAACAACATACAACCCTGCCAAATGGTCTGCAATCCACCTCCATAATCTGAACCACGCAGCCTCAGAGGTTCACCTCGCTGTTTCACCATTTTACACAGTTTCACTGACCCCTCAGCACGGACCCGCAGGCTGCTGCTGAAGCGAGACAGAGAGGCAACAGCAGCAAAACTGCAAAGGACATCACAACCACCATCTCTCTGACTGAGATCTGTGGCTCTACAGTAAGTCAGGAACAACTTCAGACTTTAATTGCAAAACACAAATGCAAGCAGGACAAGCTTTTTAAAAAGATCTTCAGTTTAAAATACGTTATTTGACAACTCAGCTACACCCTCACCTGCAAAGCAGAGTGAAGAACAATTTGTGCGTTACAGGCATGAGCATACTCCTTTCTGAACCTACACTCTCCCTAGGAACATTCACGCTAATCAGATGTGTGGTTTAGCTTACCGATTATACACACTGGCAGCATGCTGAGAGTTGAGAGCCCATCAAAAGGCACTGAATGATCACAGAATATTTTAAAAACTGAAGACTCAGCTTTCTTAGTGTAATTGGAACACGAATTACCGTACTGCATGTAGTTTTAATGCTATGCAAAATTGACCACTCATGATGATCTGCCATCAGCCATAGCTGTAGGCCGTGGACAAGATCAAAGCTCACAGATGAAGCTTGAAACAAGCACAGTCTCGTTAGAAAATATTAAAATAGTCTCTATTGTTAAGTATTTTTCATGCTTATTTAATGTAACTAGAACATGGCTAAAAGATGCATTATTTTAATAGAAATTCCAACTGCTCACACATCTGTTCTCAGAGGCATTAAAAATTCCTTTGTCTTTAATGTTTACAAATCACTCTTTGTAAACATTGACTAAAAAGTGTAAACTTCTCTCTAAATAAACGGATAACAATTATTAACTGGCAAACAAGAAGCATGACAACAAAAACGTATTTAAAGGAGACAAAACTGCAGCTTGTTTGACGAGAGGCATTACTCATGCTGCTTATCAGATTTAACACAGCATTTGAATAAACATAAATGAGCTCAAACCAGCACATATACGCAGTCAGTCCTCACCATTCATGAGCACTTTAAGCTGTTTGTCATAAAACTCTGTTTCTTTCTGAGAGATGAGGGCACATTCAGCACACTGGCGCACAGGGTCCACAAAGCACATGCGAGGCAGAGGCACTTTTTTACTGCAGCACTTGTCACAGAAGCACTTCCCACATCTTCGGCAGTGATGCTAAGAGTGAGAGAACATTTTGTTTATTTATTTACAAAGGAAACTATTAGGGAGTAATTTGATAAAGTTACTACATTAACTATCCTCCTCGCCAAGAAACAGAACAGTTTCTCAGGTGTGAAACATAGAAGTTGAGGGATAGGTAAAGGAAATTTAACTGCTGGAGTGGTATCAAGAAATCTCTGAAGACTGAACACAAAGAACTGAGGGTAGTATGAACAAAAGCACGATCAGCCTTTGTTGGCACTCTGTAAACATGCTTCTAAAGCAGACCAGACAAGACACTGAAAGGACCTCTCCAGTGTCCAGTAAATCCTTCACTTTACTGTCAATAAAAACACAAGAGAAGAGTGGTTTCTAGGTCCCTTCCCGCTTCCAAGCAGAGATCTTAGGAAACTTCAACTGGAGATCCTACTGTTGTGCCTTAAAACTTATCCTCAAGTTTTTCCCATGGAAGAAGCTAAAAATCTTCATACTTAAAACCTAAAGCTATTTCTCTATCAGAAATATCAGGCAGCATAGTACAAATCCAATGAAGTTGCAAAATCAGAACTAGTATTGCAATGTGTTTCGCCGCTACTAGATCTGCAACGAGTGGCTTGTGCTCCAAATCGCTCCTGGGGTGTGACAGTCCCAGCAGGTCTTCCTGATGCGAGTTCTCATGTCGGAACAAGTATTCCCGGGCAAGCAGGAACTGATTTGTGGCTCAAAGCAAGTTTGAACAGTTTGATACCAGGAACTGACACACTGCAGTTTTGGTCAGTGTTAGGCTTTCCTTCCAAATATTATGCAAAATTCTCTGGAGTACCTATTTCCCAGGGTTACCTCCCTTTACTTCCCAAAAAGTTAACTCAAGTAAAACACAGCAGCCTAATGAATTAACGCTTCTCAACCAAAACACTCAAACTAACCAACCACCGTGCTCGTGACCCATCCAACTAAAAGGTAAAACAAGAACTAGGAGAAAGTGCGCTCCATGATCTAGGAGTACTAGGGTCGCTAACCGACATCCTAATGCTCTTGAGGCCTCCTGAAAACTAACACCTATCTGGTACAACATATTGGTACGTCTGGTTTACAATTTCTCCTTCCCTCTCCCTCCAAACAATAAATTAAAAAACGTTGACTATGTCAATGCACTACAAGTCACACTTCCACATCTTTCTTCCCTTTCACAAGCGGATGCTAAGAGAGTGTCAATGTAGTTACACAAATGAATTATATTCCCTGCTAAAAATCATTGTTGGCCTTTTTTGGGAGGCTGCTTTCCTTCTCTGTGCAGAAACCCCAATTTTAGCAGAGTGTTTTCTGGTAGTAGTATGCTGTACACCAGCGCGCATTCCACAGGGACCTGCTTACTTTTATGCAATGAACATAATTTAACTCCAATGTCAGTGCTTTCTCTTCGTACAGTGAGCCTAATTATGGCTCACAGCAATCAAGGCAGTTTATACTTTCTACTTTAGTAAGGAATACCCTTTTCCAAACCCAAGATAAATGCTGTTTTACTTTTAGAACAGAAGGAGAAGCTGAGTTTTGGTTCTCCACATTTTAACAATATGGTTCTTTAATGTAAGATTATAATTCATTACTCCTGAAAACATTTTTGCTTACGTTTCCACAACTAATTTTATCTCCCAAAACACAGCTGAATTAGCTGATTTGGTTTCTATGTCAGTACTGGTGTACTATGACAGTACTCCCACTCCAGCAGGAGTTCCTCTAACTCTTCCTTTGAATGTAAATCCTGTGGGTACCCAGTAATTTGGGAAAACACTAACGATGTATTACACATTGAGCAACAAGAAGAATTTCAAAGAAACAGAATTAAAACAAAAAGGACCTCTACTCAGAAAAGGCAGAACAGAAAGAAAACCTACTTTGTTACATCAGACTTTGCATGCTATTCTACCGAAATCTTCTACATTTTAAACCAGAAGTAGTCCATATTAGTATTTTGCAACAGTTAATGCTTTACATTTCATTGATTTCTCTTACCTTTCTAGTTATGAAGTCAAATTTTGTATCACACTGCATACATCTTGGGCACTAGAAAACAGTACAAATTAAGATTAATCTACAGGATTTCTAAACCTTTAATCCTACTACCATACACAAAGACTGATCTTTATATTATGTCCTAGAAAGAAACACCTCCAACAAATTTCCATCCTTTCACCATGGATGGTTTTCATTTATTTTAATATTGATGTAGCAAAATAATGTCATCCTCATTTGTAAGACAACAAAAGCTGCCAAACTCATTCGCCCTAAGGAATACTGCATCTTGCCAGCAGTCAAAACTACATTTCAGAAGCGCTTAGGCTGCTTAATTATGTTTGGCTATCCAGACAGGCATATATTCTAGAGTCGACGGTTTTCATATAAGTTGTCATCCTCACTGTATTATACTGTGATGCTCTGTTGACTCTCTAAAACACTGTTTATGTATTTTAATGCTCTCAATGCTTACACATTTTTGAAGCGTGCTAAGAGATACTTGGTTTTCTTCCAAGCCACTAAGACTTAATTTTTATTTCAGCTACAAAATGTCACTTCCTGAAATATCTCTTTCCTAAAACAAGCTTACACCCATACTCCTCCCAAAAGAAAAGCCAGAAAAAATTTGAAGAAGTTTCTCTCTCGCAACTAAGTAGAGTTTAAGGGGGAACAGTTTTGATTTTCTAAACTACCAGAAGCGATCGGTGATTGTTATGACAACTGAAGTTTTCTATACAGAAAGTCACCTACCAAAGGGCCAGTACTCAGCAGTTAGATCACTGGATTTTCACCAAGACTTTATCAACTATATCGAAAACCACTCTCCAATTGCTTATAAAGCAATTTTTGTTAGGTTTATAGTCAAATATTAATTGAAAATTATGTCTGACATCTGAATCAGGAGAACACGGTTCGATCCTGTAGTAAGTTTTATAACTCTAGAAACGTAAACTCTTCAAACCAAACTATCTCAGACTTCAGCAGAATGTCATCTTAAAAACATGCCCTAAACTGAGCAGGTGCTATTTGCTAAGCACACAGTAATCACTGTTTGCCTTCAACACATTTCAATACTTAACCCTTTCTCTTCTACATGTTACATCAGCTTTTGTCTCCTATTTCAGGGATTTTTGCTTCAGCAGATACCCAACCACTGCCACAAGTTCAACAACTACAGCCAAGAAAATATTACAGCAGCTAAATTAAAGATTCTCTAGAAACTGTTCATGTTCTTTTGAAGTAGAAGGCTGTTAATAATTTGCAATAGTTTATGTAAAGTGTTCTGATGTCTAAACAGAAGTTTAACAAATTAGAGACTAACTGTAGTCACTGCAATGGAACATAAATAGCTACTTGCAATATTTGTTGCACTAAGCTATGTGTTTCTAAATGCCACACAAAAGAGAACGAGAAGTGTTGCTGTACTGTCTCAAATAGTGTACTGAATTAAGGCATCCAACCGCCTCTTTTCACAATGGCTGCAGAAAAGCTTATTCTAACATTCACTGATGAATAACCTTCAGCATAAAGCAATTTCAGCATTCCCCAGGTTTTGTCTCTGTAACAAGTGGTACTCTACAGCTAATATCACATTTTGCTTTACACTGATCTTGATTTAGTGTTTTAATTTTTGATGTGTGTAGCTTAAGAGCTTGTCTGGGAGCTGGACCTGGCAAGAATTTTGGTATACGTTATACTTTGAATTTACCAGGAGTCTAACTCATTTTCTCAATGAAAACAGGGGGTTGGGGGGTGGGGAGTTGTGTCAGAAATCAGAAAGCACAAGCCACAAACTAGGGAGAAAAATGCTCTTCTACATACTGTCCTAAATAGATTTCATACACAATGTTACGCTCAACACACAAGTTGCTTTTCAGGAATCATAGAATCATAGAATTGTTCTGGTTGGAAGAGACCTCCGAGAGGAGGAAGGAGCAAAGTTATCCTCCGAGGAAGGAACAAAGTTATCCATCCTCTTATTTAATACAAACTCTATAGAAAAATATTTCTGAATTCCAGACCTATCATGATAACATTGCCTGATAATCCAGTCTTGTTCAATTTATTCATCAGTGACCTGGATGAAGGGACAGAGTGCACCCTCAGCAAGTCAGCCGATGACACGAAACTGGGAGGACTGGCTGATACACCAGAAGGCTGCGCTGCCATTCCGCGAGACCTGGACAGGCTGGAGCATTGGGCAGAGAGGAACCTCGTGAGGCTCAAGGGCAAGTGCAGGGTCGTGCACCTGGGGAGGAACAACCCCATGCACTGGAACAGGTTGGGGGTTGACCTCCTGGAAAGCAGCTCTGCGGAGAAGGACCTGGGAGTCCTGGTAGACAACAAATTCACCATGAGCCAGCAATGGGCCCTTGCAGCCAGGAAGGCCAACAGCATCCTGGGGTACATTCAGAAGAGTGTGGCCAGCAGGTCGAGGGAGGTTCTCCTCCCCCTCTACTCTGCCCTAGTGAGGCCCCACCTGGAGTCCTGCGTCCAGTTCTGGGCTCCCCAGTTCAGGAAAGACGAGGAACTACTGGAGAGAGTCCAGCGGAGGGCTACAAAGATGATGAGGAGACTGGAGCATCTCTCCTGTGGGGAAAGGCTGAGGGAGCTGGGGCTGTTTAGCCTGAGGAAGAGAAAACTGAGAGGGGACCTCATCCATGCTTATAAATATCTCAAGGGTGGGTGTCAAGAGGACAGGGCTAAACTCTTTTCAGTGGTGCCCAATGCCAGGACAAGAGGCAACGGGCACAAACTGGAACATGGGAAGTTCCATCTGAACATGAGGAAAAACTTCTTCACTGTGAGGGTGACAGAGCCCTGGCACAGGCTGCCCAGGGAGGTTGTGGAGTCTCCTTCTCTGGAGATATTCAAAACCCGCCTGGACGCAGTCCTGTGCAACCTGCTCTAGGTGAACCTGCCCTAGCAGGGGGGTTGGACTAGATGATCTCCAGAGGTCCCTTCCAACCCCTACCATTCTGTGATCACAGAATCATAGAACAGTTTGGGTTGGAAGGGACCTTTTAAAGGTCATCTAGTCCAACCCCCCTGCAATGAGCAGGGACATCCTCAACTAGATCAGGCTGCCCAGAGCCCCGTCCAGCCGGACCTTGAATATTTCCAGGGATGGGGCATCTACCACCTCTCTGGGCAACCTGTTCCAGTGTTTCACCACCCTCATTGTGAAAAACTTCTTCCTTATATCTAGTCTAAATCTCCCCTCCTTTAGTTTAAAACCATTACCCCTTGTCCTATCACAACAGGCCCTGCTAAAAAGTTTTTCCCCAGCTTTCTTGTAAGCCCCCTTTAAGTACTGAAAAGCTGCAATAAGGTCTCCCTGGAGCCTTCTCTTCTCCAGGCTGAACAACTCCAAACTCTCTCAGCCTGTCTTCCTAGGAGAGGTGCTCCATCCCTCTGATCATTTTTGTGGCCCTCCTCTGGACTCGCTCCAGCAGGTCCATGTCCTTCTTGTGTTGGGGGCTCCAGAGCTGGACGCAGAACTCCAGGTGGGGTCTCACCAGAGCAGAGCAGAGGGGCAGAATCACCAGCAGTCATAAATAAACCACAAGTCAAATAGCATATGGTAGCAGCCATTGGGAAATAAGATTTCCTACAAAAATGTTCTAGCACAAGTAAGCTCGATACACTTCCTTCAAGGCACTTCTGCTTCAAGAAACCAGAATCAAGTGAATCTACTTGCATAATATCAGCTTCTGCATTGCCTGAGAAGACATCGCTATTGAAGAACATCTTGAAAGGTGAATCCTTCCTACTTGTCCCTATGCTGACATAACCAGAAAGTGTACGAGTACTGAATTAAGCTTTATTGCTTGAAGGGTTTATTACATTTACAGAAAAGAAAGCACGATGTTTGAGTTACTTTTCATGTCTTCGAGACACAGGCTTTTTAAAAATACTGCAAATCTGATTTTTTTGTCAAGTGAAAACAAAAAGATATGAAGAAAGAAATTAAATAAAAATGCATTTTACATACAATCAACATACCACTAATACTGATATCAGATTACTTCATATAGCAAGAGGAAAATGGAAGAACATCCAATAGTTGTTGGATCTTGGTATTAATTTAAAAATACTGAGAGCTAGTTCATTACAAATAGAGTGGAAGTTCTCATGCATTTGCTGAAGTGTGATAACGAATTTGCGTAATACTTTGGATCCAGCCAGAGGTGAGAATACTGTAGATGGACAGGAAGTTATAGTTACACTTCATATGCTTTATTTGCATATACAATAACAAAGCGATTCAAGAAGTGATGCAAGGTAACACCTGGTTGAGCTTGTTAACACAGTGAACTTTTGCAAATGTGAAAGTTCACAAGCTCGTCAAATCACACCTCGTAACACCTCTGACCAAACCAGCTGATGCCAGAGTGGAAAACAACACAATGCAAAGGTACTGCAGCTGTGGCTTACCATGCTTTCCGATATGACAACTGTACAGGGCCAATTCATTGCCTGAGCTACAGCAGTTTGCCAGCAGTCCGAGCGCAGCTCTGTCACACAACTAGTGCTGACACTGAGAGCCTGAGCCAGCTACATAAAGCTCAGTTCCCTCCCGCAGCGACCCAGGAGCCCTAGGGAACCGCTGCCACCGCATCTGTACGCTCCTCTCGCACATCCCAGCTCTGAGGCACGCAGTGCTCCTCAGCCACATAAAGATCTGGTGCACAGCTGGATGTCACGAGGTTTGGCCACCTCTGCATTCGAACATACAAATTTTACTCCATTTCTAGTCCAAGATTTCCTTAATAGGAACATCATCACTTGAGCTCTGCTGGTGATTAACAAAGAAATTCTGGGTTAGACAAGGCACGTGCAGTGAGCAACATTTTAAGTTCTGTCTCAAGTTTAATGATGCTCAGCACTAATTTTCTTAATATTATCTACCTCAACCCATTATGTGTGTTATAAATAAGACTACCAAAAAGAAAGTTTTCTGTAGTCCTGCTTCAGTCTTACACTTCAAATTCCTCAAAATAACTGATACTTTAAGACTGAATAATCTTGTGACATAAAATTAAAAAACTGAAATATATTTCAATGTTATATAAGTTTCACAAAACTACTGACTGCTATAATTTTTAGGTGGCTTTACTTTTAAAAAATAAGCCAGTAGACTATTCCTGCATAAGAAAAATAAAGCTACTAAATTTGTGATTGTTACTGGCTGCATAGCAGAAGCCAGCACATTTGAAAAGCCAGATCAACATTTGCTAATACCAGTCTCTTGTCTTGGACAAAGAACATTTTTTTTTAATTACATCTGACATGGTAACAAGAGCAAGTGTTCTTCCTGAATTCATTAACTAGATAATACTGTTCCTTTAAATTGCATTTTATTAATAAAAACATGGGTTTTATAAACTTCCCTGTATATCACGTACCTGCTTTATTTAAGGAAAAAGTTTGTAACCTATTTGGTAATCATTAACCAAAGAGATGTCAGAACCTCAATACACTTTAAGAAATTTAGTAAAATAACTTTTTACAAAATAACAATAATGCAAGATTAAGTATATCAATTAACGAATGTATTTAAAATGTTTGCCTATAATACACTTCCTCTCAATAGCAAATATCACCGAGTCTGATGCAACGGCAATGTTCACTCACAAATCAACACCATCAGCCTAATGACCAACAGACTACAGGGGAAAAGAAAAGTTGAATTCTAAGGAGAATGAATACCTGCAGTACAATTGTAATTTAGAATTCAAACACCATACATCAGACTGATGTATCTAAAATATACAGACTTCATTCTTAAATATATCTAACTAGTTTAAATAAATCCTACCACAATCCTTAAACAACCTTTAGTTTAATTAATATGGTACTACATATTAGACTGAGCTAGAAGTACCTTACTTTTTTTAAATGAAGCTATCCTGCTGTAAGCAAGGACTACTGAAATGTAAAACTGCTTTTCAGAAGGTCAGGGAGAAAACTAATTTCAATTTAACTGTTACACAAATTATATCCACTGATGACGGTGTCAGGAATCGGGTTTCCAGGTGGCGCAGGTCAGCGCACACAGGGCACAGCAAGTCACCGACGCAGCAAAAGCAGACTCCATGCAATGCAAAGTTACACAATTAACTGCTCAGACTTTGCTACACGCTCCCTGATAAACACACACCCCATCTGCAACACACCGCGCATGGTGCCAGCTGGGTGGGAGCCCCGAGAGCTGAGCACCGATACCTTCAAATGACACTCAGCTCCGGTCACTGAAAGTTTTGTCTTACCTGCGCTTCACGTAAGACAGATACCCAGTTGCTACTGATGACAAGGAGGAGTTTTTTTAATTCTCTAAGTATGGAAGAGAATAACTCGAGAAAACTCCCACAAGATATTTTAGCAGACCACTTGTTCAAAATAAGTTGAAAAAGTCACTTTCCAAAAAAGGGTTGTTATTTTGGAAAAAAACAGCAACTGACTTACTAGTCATGCATCTTATGACAGTAAAGATTAGTCTGAGCTGCAGAAGCAGAGTGAGTCTCCAGAATCATTACTTTTACACAGAACTTTTTGCCTCAAGAGATACCTGGTAGGGGCAAAATTTCCTTCCTCGTTCCTAACGAAGGAGGACATAGCGTTCCCATACAGAACAGACCAACCATGTCAGTATCTGGCAAAGAACAGCTTTGCTTAATGACTCCCTCCTTAAATTCATATTGGCTCATCTAAAACAAATCTTAATTCCAGTCACATTTAAATGCATTGGCACGCATCCACACCACAGAATGCTGGCAATAAATAAATAAACAAACAACTGATTCCAAGTTGCATTAGCATCTAGCTGTAGGGACTGGTAACAAATAATGCATATTACATGAAATTTAATAGAACATCACAATCACATAGTTTACTTGAAAAGTATTTAAAGGCAAAGTTGACTGAAATGGTCCAAGTTATTCAACACTTGTTGAACACTAAGAACATTCACACTGGGAGCCAGAAGGGCTGTTCTAACTTAGCTTTATTGCCTTAATACTTTGCATCATTTTTTTTAATCAACATGTATTACCTTTATAATCAACAGCATTACCCTTATAAGCATTTAACGAGACAGCTCTACTAAACATTAATGCTGCACCGCTCGCTACACGTTTAACTCGTGAAGTTCCTCACTAATTTTGGTGACAGGGCCACACATCCCTGAAGAACGACTGACGGTCCTATCTTTTTCAGACCATTAATCTAAGCGAAATAAAAAAATGTGGTTTACAACTAAAAATCCGCAGGCGGGCGAGCCTGGTTCGCTGCCGGGTCAGTTGGTGAGGTGAGGTGAGGCGAGGGGGGCCGAGCACCGGGCGGGCCGGGGAGGTGGGCGAGCTCCCCGAGCAGCGCTCCAAGCCCCCCGCCCGCCCGCCCCGCCGGCTAGCACGGCCGTCCCGGCGGCCAGCTGGCACCCCCGAGCTGCCAAGGGCCCCCCAGCCGCTCCGGCCACCGCCGTGCCCCGGCAGGCAGCGACGGCGGAGGGAGAGAGGGAAGTGCCGGGAAACACGGCCGCGCGAGAAAGGGGAAGAAGCGCGATCTCAGCCCTCGGTTCCCGGCCCCTCGGGCCGGTCGCGGCCAGACGAGGCGTGTCCCGGCCGCCTGCAGGGCAGCGGCCTCTGAGGCGGCGAGAACCCCGCGGGCAACCGGCCGCCGAGGGGAGCCGCCGGGGCGCGCGAGCGGGGGCTGTCCCCGCTCAAGGGACCCCCCACCCCGCCCGGGGATGAAAGGGCGGCGCCCCCGCCCCTACCGATACCTCCTTGTCAGGCACCCAGGGCGGCTCGTCCAAGCCGAAGGGGCTGCGGGCAGAGCGGTGCTCGGGCACCATGCGCAGCCCGCTGGGCGAGCGCACCAGCTTCTTGGCGTCGCGGGCCTCACAGCCCGACATCTTCCCCCTCAAACTCCGCCACCACTACTCTCTCCCCCAGGACTGGCAGCGCCGCTACCCAATGGTCGCCTGGGCCCTTCGGAACGGGCATAGCGCGAGGCCAATGGAAAGCAGCGAGCCGCCAGTCCCCGCCCACCTGCTCCAGACGTCAAATAGAACACTGGCTCCGGACTTCCCAGCCAATCCCGTATCGCTTGGAGGTTTAAAGGCTGGCGTGTTAGACCTTCCCAACACCCTTGTGCGCTCGAGGCGCATGCACAACGGGAATTGCCGGCCCCACAACCCGGAAACGAAGGGCGTGCGCGCCTCAGTCACGCCCCCGTATTCCGCGTTCGAGGAAGCGTGATAGCTAATCAATGAGCAGGGCCGCGTAGCGTGTGGGCTCAGCTGGCCGTGGCTCTACAGAGGCTCTGTGGTTGGTGGGGTAGCGCCCGCCCTGAGGGGCCCACCGAGCCGCTTGTGCCACCGCCGGCAGTGGCGAACGCCCCTCTCCTCCGCCGCTCCCCGTCCAGCCCCGCGGAAGAGATCGTTACCGGAGCGAAAAGCGTCTCGCCCGCTCCTTGAGCAGAGCCCTGCCATTGGCTGCCCTGCAGGAGCTGTCTCTTTCCCGGAGTTTGATTGGCCTGTAGCTAGCGACGTTGTAGGCAAGCTGCTCGCCGATTGGTTACGGCCTTTTGCGGCGGCTCTGGCGGGAGGCTCGTAACGGGGGTGAGGGCGGAGTGGCGGCCCTGCGCCCGGGCCCCCGTCCCCGGGGCGGGCGGCTGTCGCTGAGGCGGCGTTCCTCCGGCGGGGTCCCTCTGCCGCCAGCCGCCTTCCTGGCGGCTCCGAAGGCCCCCGTGAGCGCGCGGGCTGTGGCGAGGCGGCTCCTGGCAAGGCCGGGGGGCTGCGAGGCCGGTGGTGTGGCGGGGCGGGCCCGGCTGCTCTGCTCCCCCCTCAGCCGTCCCTCGCCGCGCTCCCCTCTGACTAACGGGCCGCGGAGGGCTGTTGCCGCTCACCTGTCTCTCTGCCGGGTGGGCTGTGGTAGATCCGGGCGATCCTCTGTCGGTGCCTCGTCCGTGGGACGCGCCTGGCTGGGCAGTAACTCGCTCCTGGTGGTTTCCCTCTCTTCTAGCGCCTCAGCCTGCGGCTGCAATGGAGTGGCTGCCTGCGAGGGGACTGTGCAAAATGGTTTGGAGTCCTCCCAGCCACACGTCGTCATAACCATGATTAATTTCAGTAAGTTTCGATTTCTCTTGTCAGAATGTTGCTTTAAATAGGTGTTGCTTAAAAATAACTGTTTCTTCTCCTGCATTTGTTCTGTTATCAGGAACCATGGCAACCTCTCCTCCCCCGTGTTAGAAAAGGGATTGTTCATTAAGTCATATATTCTTATATAACTCTTATGTGTCTGCCACAATCCTTCATAAAGATGATCTGAATAATAGCAACAAACCCCACAGTACTCTTCTAGGCAACTATAGTGCAACTACGGTGTTTTAGATCAAACTATTAAAAAGTGTGTTTAATATTGTTATAAGAAACAAACTGATTTTAATGTTTTAATACTAAATTTGCTTTTAGCTAATCAAAATATATCTGGCTATCCAATGTATGAATAGTTCTGGATCATTCCAAACTGCATGTGCATGAGATCTTTTTTCTATCTGAAAATGAAAAGCTCACGTAAAGAGTGGCGGGATAGAAATGACTGTCCAACGTATTTGTAAGCTTCAATCCAGAGCAAAAGCACTATGCAGAATTACAAGCAATTAAAATTACTAGTAATTCTTAACTGTAGTGTTATTAGTTGAACCCTTTAATAGCATATATGTAAACAGCCATCTGAGAAGACTTCTGCCAATGTGCTGAATAGTTGGTATTTTTCTAAGATAACTGATAAATGTATTGTTAAAGAATAGAAAAGAATATTCCTACAAACTTTTCACGTTGAATGACGCTTATTTTTTTGTTGCATGTATATCTGATAAAAGCCACTTTGAAAACAGATAATTCACCCCAGTGCTGTATCAGGAAATGGACTGGGACCAGTTTGACTTGAACCCTAAAGTAATTGCCGCCCTTAAGAAAGGTAACTTAATTTGCCAATGTCTCACTAATAGATCTGTCACCACAGTGTCTTCCTTTACATAATGATGTGTTTGTAAGTGTAAGCATATAGATGTACAGTAACGTTTTAGAACTGTAATTAAGTATTTCATAAGCAAGTTTTTTGAGTAATCAGATGGCTTTTCCCCATGCTCCAATTATAATTTTCCAAACAATTTTATAGCATGTGTTGATACATTGAAAGTAAATGTTGCCTGCCTAGCTTACAAGAATGCAGTGTAGATAAACTTCAAGTAAATGATTAGTAGAAAGTGGGAAAACTTTTTTCTTTTGTGCATAAGACTGTAATCCAGCCAAAAGTATTTATAAAAATTCTTCTAATTTCAGCTGACATAAAATCAATAAAAGAGATTTTAAATCTTTCTGGAGCAGACTTGCAAAGATTGATGAAGCTATCCAGTGCAGATATACAGTGCTTACTGAAAACAGTCTCTCACACGCTGAGGAGAAATAGTATGCTTACAGGTAATATAGTCGATACAAAAAAAGTGTTCTATTTAAATCTTAAAATACTGTCACTGGGAGAAGATAAGATTTCGGCTCCTCATTGACACAGCAATGTGATTCTGAAAATGAAAAGGCAAGGTTTTTTGTTATGCTGTAGTGAATTATTTAACTATCCTAAGGACAGCTCCTCTGAGACCTTGAAGGTAGATGGAAGTGGATGGGTCTCATTCTTCAGGATCAAGCCTGCCTGAAACAGGACAAAATGATTCTCCAGTCTGTAAAACTTGATTAGAAGAAAGAAAGATTCCCTTGCCCTTTTGGACTAAGACTAGTTAAAAAACTTATAAGACATATTACAAACTATATAAACTGATTTGACATAAACACCTCATTCCAAACCAGGCAGGACCTAGTGGCTCCTTCTTTACAAATGCTTCATGGCAGCTCTGTACTTAGAATTTATTTTCTTGTGATTTGCATATATCTTCAGGCCTTGGCCAGATGCCTGGTACACTGTTTCATAGTCTGCCACAGTTTTCCATTTCAATAATTGCTGCGCTTGAACCTTGCTGGCAATATTTTCCCAGAGTGTGGCTTTCCATAGAGACTCCTTAGAGGCAGAGAAAGGAAAAAAAGTTTGAGAAGAGGAAAGGGCTCAGTGTAAACTATCAATTTTTGAACAGGCATTCAGTTAGTAGGCCTTGCGGGGAAAGGGAGGTGTGGAAGACAGGGCTGAATTAGAAAAATTTCCCATCAATAAAGAAAGCATCCCTTGTAGATATAAACCTGATATACAGCCTCTATTTTGTAGCATTGTGTGTTAGAAAGATACTAAATGAAACTCTTTTTTTTTCTTTTTAATCATTAAAAAATATCCAAAACTCTGCAGCACTTCAGCTCTACCAAGATAAAGATCATCTCACCTCCCAGCACCAGAAGCTGAGCCTAGGATGTTCCGTACTAGATACCTTGTTAAAAGGTGGCATTCCTTTAGTGGGAATCACAGAACTTGCTGGGGAAAGTTCTGCTGGGAAGACTCAGATTAGTTTACAACTGTGCCTTTGTGTGCAGTATCCATACAAATATGGTGGATTAGAGTCTGGTAAGTACTGAAATGTAAATATTGATTAATTTGCAATTTGGAGGAATATACTGTCTTTAAGAACATCATCAGTGCATTGAAGTAGATGCACATATTCAGTCCATGTCTTACCCTTCTGCAATTAGCATTAGTAGTAAGCTAGTTAGTTAGTAATGCATTGTTATAGAGAGAAAAGCATGCTGTGCACATGCCCTGCATCACAACATAATTTAATACAGAATTACTATTAGCTGTTGTTTACCTGCCTACCACTGTGGTAGTAGTTAAACTAGACACATACAAACAATGTATGAAAAGCATTGCTGTCGTAAGTACTTATTGACTCTCCGGTAACAACCACAGCCAAACAGCTTGTCAGATAATTTTCCACAAACATCTTGGGTGTATGGTATGTTTTCCCTAGTTGGGGGTTTCAAATTTCAAAGAATATTTAGTTTGATAACAATAATTAAAGTGATTTATAGAGTAAAATTGATGGAAATCTAATTAAAGAAAGCTAACGTTGTTTTGTACCTGCGATTTTCCTGGTTTTGCAAAAGTAAGTAGGTTTATTCTTTGATTAGAGTATGGGTTTTTTACCACCTGTCATATTAATCTAACTCCTAATTTTTTTTTTTTTTTTTTTTAAGTATTATATGCTGTCTTAGAAAGGGAGGAAACTTGTGTCACTTCTGAGAATTCAGTGTCCCGACAGTCTGCCTTAGGTGTGTTTCGGCTGTGATCTTGTTCTTCCTTCCATGCAGCGCTGGGTTTAATTTGGCAGCTCAGTGGTTTGTGGTGGGGAAACTTAATTATTTCTTGTACTATATCCACCCATGTGGAAAAATCATGGAATGTCCAAATGAAGGTCTTGCTTAAAGGGCAGTAATTAGCCTGTGGCTTACATAACTTTGCTTTAAGTTACGTCATTAATCAGAGCAGAAGCAAATACATTTTGTTTGATTCCTTCTTGTGTTGCTGCTAACTGCTGCAAATAGTTTGAACGCAAATACGTTTTTATTCATGCCCCAGCATTTCTCCCAATTTACGTTGAAAGACATGAACAAGCCAGAACAGTGTACAGAAGGTGCCCAGCGTCCTAATGGCACTCTTGTCTCTTGTACCAGACTATAGTCTTCCTTGTAGGGCTGCAAAATGGCAAGTCTTTTCATTATTTGTGTTTGAAGATGGTTCTTGTTTCTTACGCACCTAGCACTGGTGCCATTATGATTGCTTTGTCGTGTCTGTGTTCCCCATTTAACTGCTCCAAAGTGTTTCACAGAAGATAGGGTAGAATGGCCATCATCTCAATGCTCCTATGAGAGAACCAGAGCGTTTTGGAAGGGCTGAGAGGACAGAACTTTTGAGGATCTTGAAGGTACAGAAGGTGTAAATATCCTGCTGCAGGAGTTGGAGAACTAAGGGAGTGGTGGAATCCTAATTTTTGCAGCTTTTAACTCTCAGTGTGGTATCTTGCCATATGTTAGACTACATACAGTCATAGCAGCAGATACTGTTTGCATAACACTTAGAAAATGAAACTTGATTTCTCTGCACTCTATAAATAAGGGCTGTGTTGAGTCTCTTACGAGAAATACAGGAATTAAAAGCTTACGTTAAGTTTGAGGAGTTTTATTCTTTAGGGAACTTGAGGAGAACAACAATGCTTAGTGACAGTCACAGAAGTCTAGCACTACCAATAGAAGATTAATCTCAGTGCTAAAACTTTGCTAAGGATTTAAAATTATGGTGGGTTGGTTTTTTTTTTTTAGTGCTAGAAACTCCCCCTCTCTTAGGTGGTCACGTTGAAACACATTTCTTTAGACAGTATAGATTTATTGTGTGTTTACTTCATTTGACTTAGTGCTAATCTTGTTTATGATTCTCAATGCTAGGAGGTTGGCAGCAAACAAAGAAAATAGGACACCCTTTGCCTCAAGGTTATCTTTCTGCCACTCTAAGAGTGTCAGTTATGGTCAGTCGCGTATTGGCTGAATTTATTTTATATGCCCATATTCATAAGTAATACATGAACATAATGTGACAAATTCATATCCATATTAGAATTCTGAATTGGGAAAAAAAGTTTGCTACTGATTCTTGGTAACAAGCTGGTTTGGCGCATGACAGATTATGTTCATAGGACTCAAAATTTGTCCTTCTTTGAGGCTGGAGTTTTTTAGTGTGTTTTATTTTTGTTTGGTTTTGAGGTGGTTTTTGGTCAACAACCAGCATAGCACTTTTATCAGCCTAAATAACAGTAGAGCCCTAGGATTTGATGAAATAGCTGATTTCTGTTTGGTTTTTGTGGACCTGTGAGGAAAGATGCTTATATGATCACTGAGGATGACTGACATAAGAGTGTCTCTCAGCTGCTTTCTCAAAAGTGATAACTACCCTGACTCTTGACTTGTTGTCAGTGTTGACAGCTTCCTAATAAACTGTAAATAGCACAATGCCATAGGCTTTTCTGTTTGTGTTGTACTAGTCTTCTCTTTCTGTTTAGGTTATGACAATTCATTTATCTTTAAAGATCGTAGAATCATAGAACGGTTTGGGTTGGAAGGGACCTTAAAGATCATCTAGTTCCAAGACCCCTGCCATGGGCAGGGACACCTTCCACTAGACCAGGTTGCTCAAAGCCCCATCCAACCTGGCCTTGAACACTGCCAGGGATGGGGCATCCACAGCTTCTCTGGGCAACCTGTGCCAGTGCCTCACCACCCTCATAGGGAAGAATTTCTTCCTTGTGTCTTGTAGGCCCCCTTTAGGTACTGGAAGGCTGCTATAAAATCTCCCTGGAGCCTTCTCTTCTCCAAGCTGAACAAGCCCAACTCTCTCAGCCTGTCTTCATAGGAGAGGTGCTCCAGCCCTCTGATCGTATTCGTGGCCCTCCTCTGGACCTGCTCCAAGAGGTCCATGTCCTTCTTGTGCTGAGGGCCCCAGAGCTGGACACAGTACTCCAGGTGGGGTCTCACCAGAGCAGAGTAGAGGGGGAGAATCGCCTCCCTTGACCTGCTGGTCACGCTTCTTTTGATGCAGCCCAGGATACGATTTGGTTTCTGGGCTGCGAGCGCACATTGCCGGCTCATGTTGAGCTTCTCATCAACCAACACTCCCAAGTTCTTCTCCTCAGGGCTGCTCTCAATCCATTCTCTGCCCAGCCTGTATTTGTGCTTGGGATTGCCCCAACCCATGTGCAGGACCTTGCACTTGGCCTTGTTGAACTTCATGAGGTTCACACAGGCCCACCTCTCAAGCCTGTCCAGGTCCCTCTGGATGGCATCCCTTCCCTCCAGCATGTCAACCACACCACACAGTTTGGTGGTGTCAGCAAACTTGCTGAGGGTGCGCTCCATCCTACTGTCCATGTCACCGACAAAGATGTTAAACAGCACCAGTCCCAACATTGACCCCTGAGGAATGCCACTTGTCATCGGTCTCCACCGAGCCGTTGACTGCAACACTTTGAGTGTGACCATCCAGCCAATTGAAGTGGTTTTGCCTCATAATTAGGCATCAGTCTTTAATATTGAGTTTAGTTATTTGTCAATCTCTTCTAGCTCTTGTAACTTTGCTATGAAGCACCTCATGTATTTTTTTAATACACAGGTGTGTGTTCTCCTGAATCAAATGTTTCATTTTGGTTCAAGCTGAAGAGCACAAACAAAATATATCAGATGAGCTTTGCCTTAGCTTAAAATTTGAGTTTCACAGTACAGTAACACTCTCTCCTACTGGACCTTCATCAAGCCTCTTCAGCTTTTATGTGGCTTAACTGTCTTAAAGTTCAAGATGAAAATTACATAATTGTTTTGTGAAATGAGCAGCACTTAAAAAGATAAGGTTGTCCCATTTTATGTTTTGGAGAAATCACAAGTGGACCAATTATGTACTCAGAGTACAATATCTGCTCTAGTAGATTTAACTGGTGTCAAAGAGGTGTTACAGCTGGCAGGTGACTGAATGCTGGTATTTACAAAACTAAACTGAGGCAGGAAATAGTCTGTGAAGTAGAACCGTTCTTAAGAAGGAATTAATCTTCTTGATTTTTGTAAATGTTTCACTAAAAAAAACTAACCTGAGTAAATGTTTTCACTTGAACTTTAGAATCGCTGTCACAATTTTGCAAAGAGGATAGTGTGTATCTATTGATCAGGAATTTTAAATCTAGGTTGCTGGACCAGTGGAGCAGAGAGGACCAGATTTTTGCTTCTCTAGCTGTTCTTTTTTGCCTACAGGTATTACAGCTGTAGGATTACCTTGTTTGCCTCGATTTACTTGTTCATCAGGTATAAACGTGAAACTGGGCCACAATTGCATATATGTTTGTAATACAGTAAGATTGCTTGATTGTTTTATACGCTCCTGCTTTTGCCTTGTGTTTGTTCCTATCGCTGTTCTTATTACTGTACTGAAATTATTTTCAAAGATGATCTTTAGGAGAATTTTATGTTTCTTTTTTCTCCAGATAAGTTAATTTTGGAAAAAATGTATTTTTTCAGCAAGTTTCTCAGGTTTTCTGTTTTGAAATGTCTTGAACGTTGCAATAACTCTGGATCTAAATACAATTATCTAATCAATGGAGCACTGATCTATCTAGAAATGCAAATCTGCACGTGAAAAAACAACCACCATGAAGTCTCAAGTAACAGACATTCCTTCCTTTTTAAGTAAACCAAGGAAGAGGACAAGGGACATTCAGGCCTGCCTTAAGCAGTTTTTTAGAAAGCAGATGATTTCTCTGTAAGCCAGCATTCATGGTAAAGAAATCCCTGTCTTTCAGAATTAGGCAATGTTGTGCAAAAGGCAATCAGCTGCGAGTAAGAATGGTAGTTGAGAAGTCCAGAATGTTTTATTTTAGGAACTGTTAAGTTACTATGCTAACACAAGTAAGCATAGCTTTTGTTAGTATGAAATTCAGAAACCAGATGGGCTTAAGGAAGCTGCATGTCATGGTGGGTTTTCTTTATTTTTTGTTTACTTGGTTTTGAATTTGTACCATAATGATTTTCAGTTTTGTGGTGTACGTGTTGCAAGACATAATTGGCTTATCTGAGTGAGTATTGGTGCTAGATATACATAATGTCAAAGTTGTGATTAGGAATTTTTCTTGACTTACTGGCTTTTTAGAGATCATGAAACTGACAATCTGATTAAGGGCAGTTCATGCATTCTTAGTAAAGATACTCACCTGCCTATTTGATACTCAGCTGTCACTGTCGAGTTGGAGAGTGATATGAAAATTAGTCCAATTAGGAGAAATTAACCTAGGGAAATAGTCAAGAAAGTTAAGCTTCACCTAATTAACTGTTTAATAATTAGCTATTTAAAAAGCCTCAAGCAGTTAAGTGTTATAATTAATAATTTACTGGTTTTTCCTCACCTGAGCTTCATGCAAGTTCAGATAGTATTCAACAAGCTGCTGTTGTCACTGTAAACTTATTGGATTCAGGTGACTGTGGGCTCATTTTCTCTTTTTTTTATTTTCCTTCTCTCTGATGGAAATTTGTACATGTGCTCATTTGTGTCTACAGGTATTGCATATGACTTCGGTCGTTGTAATTACCAAAGACGGCATTTATGCCCACAGTTTAAAATTCGGAATTCCATCCACACAAATGCTAGGAAAAAAGTGGGAAAAGTACAGAAAATATTCATGGTTCAACTTCTTTGGTTTTTTTATATGTTATAGTTCAGGAATTGTGATCAGATCATCACTGCTCTGATCACTAATGCTTTATTGTAGTCCTTATTCACTGTCAAATGTTGTAAACTGCTAACAACTCTCAGTTTCCTCTGACATAAGTATACACATAATGAAATTGGGGAATTAAGAATGGAGACTGAATATTCTAGTGAAAAATGCTATTGGCTGCCAGGGCCAAGGAGAGTAAAAAGGAGCCAAAGTATAATTTGAACCTGTTACTAGGTAGAATGGAAATAGAAATTGTGGAAACATTTCAGTACCTCCTATGAAAGGTGTGGATGATGAAGTGTTTTTCCATGTGTTAATAACTGAGGAAGCTCTTTAATTCTCACCTGTCAAAGACAATTTTTTTAATTAGTGGGAATGGGTAAATTTTTTTGCTTTACCTGATAGCTTTCTAGGTACTTAAAAATAAGACTGTGTATTGGAAAAATAATTTATTTTTTAAAAATGTTTCACATGTGAAGTAAAGTGATTTATGTAAGAATTTACTGTGGGGTTGGGGAGAGTTAAGCTGAAGATGCAAGTTTAGTCCTAAAGAAAATTAGGCTTAGGCTCATCTTTGTCTTATATAGAAGATTCTTAGAATTCATTACCCTGTGTTATATAGGTGTGCATCAGCAAAATATTTTTGTTTATAAAGTCACCATTAATTTTTACTTGATCCAGTTCTGAGATCTTTCAGTTTCTGCTATTGGATATAGTTTCATATTTTTTTCAGTGGTAAATATAGAGGATTTGAAAGTTGCATCTGGAAATGGGACTTTCCACTCCCTGGAGAGCCAGCATAGGGATGGACCATTGGGGTAGAAATGTTCAGGATGTCTCATGTTGCCAAGCACATCAGCTGCCAAGCTGTGTCAGCAGCTTCGACCACTTTAGTGAGTGGACTTAATCCTTAGATGTAACCCTATAAATATTATCTGATAATTCTGGCTAGTTCTGCAATAACAGTAACAATTTTTTATAAAGAAAATATTGCATGTGTTTCTGTTTTGTTTCCCCAACATCTTTGATGTGTATGGATAATTTTCTCTGCAATAATGCATACTTGTTAACCAGAAACCACAGTAAAAATATATAGACGTCACTCACAGTAATGTGATTGAAGTATAATGCTTTTTATCTAACCTGCCATTTTCAGGAAGAGTTAATTGGACTGAGATTGGATGAGTGATCCTCTTTAAACTGGCTTACAAATTGTGGCAATAAGTACCCCTCCATATGTAAGTTTAAAAACAAGAAACTTGAAAACAATGAGTGAAATTAATCAAAATCCTAGTAGTACTGGTTTGGGCTGGGATAGTTAATTTTCTTCGTAGTATAGTGCTGTGTTTTGGATTTGTGACCAAAACAGGCAAACTATGCAGTATCGCTCTATTTGTGGGTTGGATAAATTATGATACTTGTAATCACCCGAGTTAGGCAGGCAGGTGCTCCGCAGCTGTGCATAGTGAGTGTCACCTAGTGGAGAGTACAAAAATCCAGTTGTGTCAGCAGGCACCAAAAAAAGCACCTGGCAACTACAGGAAGGTCACGGGAGTGGTTTTTTGTTGTTCCTCATTGATTCAATATGGCTGCAAAAAAAAGTAACACGAATTTCCAGGTACATATGTTTAGCTTTTGTTTAGAGTGCAGAATGCATTGGTTTAATTTTGTGCTGTTAAGTGCATGTGTAAGAGCCCTGTTGCAAGAGGTGGTTTCCTTGATTATAGGAGCTGTCTACATTTGTACAGAAGATGTATTCCCAAGTAAACGTTTGCAACAACTCATAGATCAACAACGTAAGCTGCGTGCAGATGTTCCAGCTGAAATCATACAGAAGATCAAATTTGGAAACAGTATTTTTGTCGAGCATGCAGCAGACCTAGTAAGTAGTAGCACAAATTAAGAATGCATAATTATTACACTATAATCCAGTAA
The DNA here is from genome assembly GCA_009819775.1 of Phoenicopterus ruber ruber. Lineage (NCBI taxonomy): Eukaryota > Metazoa > Chordata > Aves > Phoenicopteriformes > Phoenicopteridae > Phoenicopterus > Phoenicopterus ruber. Next base: position 12,104,479 of record CM020219.1, read on the forward strand.
CCACAGGGTTTTTTTGATATAGGAGACCTTTCAAAAAGCTGAAAGTGAACTAAGATCTGTAATGAATATTTATTAATCTCTCCAATTAGCTGTTAGAGAACTGTCTATTACGGTGGGTTATTATGAAAGATATTAAAAGATAAATATTAATCTTTTTTAGAATGAATCAGGTAGTGTATTTTTGTAAGTCATTATGTTTATTAAAATGTAGTAGACTTATTGCTACTAGTTTTAGTGCAGCTCCTAGGGAGATCTTCATTGAGTTTGGAGACAGGATATAAATATCTATGTAAAAGGTGGTGTGTATCTTGAGTAGCTTGCAATATAATACCAGAGCTGTTAAACTGCAAATTAAGCAGGTGGGAGGAAAGGATACAAAAAGTGATGCCTGGAATAGGTAATGGCACAGCGTAACCACGGCAGTGCAGCTGTCTTGCCCTCTGCCTGTAAGACGTCATAGTGGAGTCGGAGTGAAAAGCATACAAACTTCAGTACCGTATTTTTGCCTTGTAAACCCACGTTTTTGTGCTTTTTCTTAAGTAGCCATGAATATGCTCTTTATTGATAGAACATCAGAAGTTCTGTTTTCTCTCAGGCTTGAAAGTAGCACTTGTTAAATCATTCCAATTGTTGGGGTTTTTTAATCGTAGTTTGCAAGTGTAAGAAGATCTTGTACGTTAGTATGCTTGCCACTTACTCGCTGTGTGGTCCAGGCAGCAGCTAAGCTGCCTTTTCCCTGCCCTTTTCGTTGGAAATATTAATTAAAGTTCTAATTGTAGTTTCTGGAAGCTACATAGTATGTTATTGTAAAAAGGAGAGTATCACCCTGTAGTAATATGTACATCTCTCTAAAATACCCTTAAAAGTAAAACACTGCACTCACTGGTAAGTCCAGCAACTGCACAATAGACGATTACAGTTCCTGTATTGCTATGTATAGATTCGGTTTGTGTGTGTGTGTATCCATATACATAGAACGCATTGCTATCTAGAGATAGGCAGATTATAGCAACTGAAGTAGAAACCCAAATCACAATTACGTTCTATATTTTCTTTCACATCAAAATTTTTTTTTTACTTGCTTCATTCTGAAGAATCCAGTTGTTTGTGTATTCACTTGAAAAGAATGAGTCTTGTACGGACAGAAGGACCACATACAAACACTGGAGTGTTTGAAGTGCAACATTGTTTGTTTCACTTACTGGTATATCTACGGGAAACTAACAAACAAAAAAATCAATTTTCCAAAATAGAAAGCAGTCACATATTCTTCAGAGTAATTTTTTCCCCTCAGTTTAAAAAAACCCAAAACCACAAACGCTTTGCTATGATACTATTTATTTTGTAAAAAGCAGCTCATCTCGTAGAATAGATCTTACTGTAATTCAGACTTGAGAATTACAATTTAGTTTTAAAAGCTGTGGAATGCTGGAGGATATTATATGTAATTTTGGATGCATGTAGGCTCTTAGCTGTGAACCTCTACTTAGAGGTAAAGAGTGGCACCAATCAGAAGAGCTGTGACTCTCACATTATTGCTTTTTTTGCAATTTTGCTTTTTTTCTGATGGCCAGAAGCTGAGATTATCACTGTGAGCTTGTTCTCCTTTCTGCTCAGCTGCTGTAGACCACACTCTTAAAGAGAAGATACTGGGCTGCAAGGACCTTTCATCTGACTAATATGATTATTCTTATGTGATAGAAGTTGCACCCTACAAACTATTTGTTATTTAAACTTCCTGCAATTGAAATGTTTGGTGACTTCAAAATATTCAATTAGTAAAACTTTTAATAGTGAGGATATAAGTTGCAGCTACTCATGTTGATAAGACTCTTGAGCAATATGGATTTGATGTAGCAACTATGTATTTTACTGTTAATATGTTGTTAGTGGAACAGCAGCATAGTCTCTAACTTCTGTTTTGAATATCTAATGCTAGTCTCGAGTCCTCAGTGTTTCAGTGAGAACCACTCCTGCACAATAGGTTTAGGATTGTAGCATTGCACTCTTGAGATTTTGAAATGTTGGTAAATAATTGATTTAAGTCAGAGCTGCACATTGGACATTGCAGTTTGGTCTCTTCATTTTTTTCTTAAGGTGAAACCACAAGACATTTGTGAAAAATAGTTACTAGTGAGACTTAAAGATCCACAAACTCACTTTATGATTAGAAACTCCATCAGCTTGTGTTTCAGCGATGGTATCTGTAGTTACTATCTTGATTTTACAAATAGTTATTTGAACTGTTTTAATGCTGGCTGTTTGTATTTTTGTGGTAGGATACCTTTCACAACTGCATTACTAAAAGGATTTCCCTCCTGCTCACAAGAGGCATGGTGCGGTTGGTGGTCATAGACTCTATCGCTGCTTTGTTTCGATGCGAATTTGGAGTTTCAGATTCTGTTATGAAGGCTCGGTATTTGCAGACATTTGGAGCACAGCTTCACAGTTTAAGCACTAGATTCAGGACTCCAATAATGTGCATTAATCAGGTATGACATCAGAATTGCTTCTCATTTTATAGGGACCTTTTAATAAATGGCTGGGGTGGGGCAGGGAAAATCTGTGTATGCAGATTTCTTGCTGTTGTATTTAACACTGTCAACTGAGTATTGATCACTGATGGAAACAAGTTCCATGAAACTGGTGTACTTTAAACTAGTAAATTTTAACTTCTCAAAGTTTAAGAATATCATTTAAGCTTTTATAGACTGTTAATGAAGGTTGTCCATTAAAGCTAACGAAAATAGATATGTATAGCAACTGCACAAAGCATCAAACTAAAATAACAGGGTTCGTTCTTAACACTAGCTTCAAATGCCATCACCAGCAGGATTGCTCTGGGAACTCTGCATGCACAGTTATATTCCACATATTCAGGAGACAGTGAAACATCAGGGACTTTGCTGCATTTTTGTGAAGCTCAGCATTTTTGTGTAACTGCTGAGATTAGTAAAGCATTAGAATGCACGCAAGCTGACTCGAGCTGAACCAAAAAAAGGTCACAATGATACTAGGCAAAAACAATATTCTTCTGAGGAAACTAGACAAGACGCTACTTCTGTCCTGTAGAAGCAGCATGCCACTGCTCTTAGTCTAATCACAAATCGAAGGAGCATATGAATGCTGGAGACGAAGCATTCACACTTGGAATGCAGCATCAGAAAGGGGTCAGTAATGGTGCAGGCTGGCCACTGTTGGGAAACGTCCTTCCCGGAAGGCCCTTCCATCAAATGCATATGTACTCGGCCCTGAGGTTTCCTTCTCACAGCAGAAAAAAAGGGGTAGGGAGAAAAGGTGAACTTGAAGTCACAAACAAGAAGAATTTTATATCAGGAAGAAAGAGGTTCTAGAAACATCAAGTCAACCGTTACTTGTTTGATTCCTCCTATTTCCTAGGAGGAGTTCTGCAACTACAGAACGGGCAGTGTGTAAAACCTTACATTACTACCATAACTGGAAGGGAGTGTATTGGAGTTCACACATAGCAGTAATCTGATCAGCTTCCTGGCATGCACAATGTTTTTATTTTCAGTAAGATTCCCATTAAGATTCAGTAGGATTTAAATTTCAGCCTTGAGTTACTTCTAATTTTTTAACCAATTTTTTCTTATATAATCTTTCCTAAGGTCAGCTAGCTGGAAAACTGAGATTTCCTGTAACTGCTTTCTGAATTTTGGTATTAGTAGAGACAGTTTGTTCTCCTTGGGAAGCATGGTTTGGATTTTGCTCTTTGTTAAGCGAAGGTTTGTGTGTTTCAGCATTTATGCTATGGAGCTGACCAATGGAGTCACGGTCCTTGGCTAGCTTCTGCGATAGTCCGAGTATGGGCATTTGGAAAAGGCTGTCTGCCTTTTTCCTCGGGGTTTTGAGGACCCATCTAGCAGGCAAAAGAAGATCTGGTTTAAGGGTAAAACAAGTCCAGATGTATCCTGTCTCTACCTTGGAACAGCTCAGTATGAGAGGGAAAAGTGTTTTAAGAGAGCTGCTTAGTCTGCTTTCCGGTGATGAGAGTTTGATGTTGGTGCTGGCTCACAATAGATGAGGTCACTGCCTGACGCTGAATGACAACAGTCTGACCATTTGCTAACAAAGGTCCTTCAAGACTGTATTCTAATGGCAGGTGACTCATTACATCGTCTGTAGTTACAGAAATAAACTGTGACTACAATAGCATTGAGGAGGATTATGGCTGTAAAGTAATCTGTTCTGTACCTTATATTTAGAGAAGTACCTATAACTTAATTTGCTGTACTTTGAAGAACTTGTGTGGAAGAATCATGACATTAAATGACAACAGAGGGAGTCAAGAGGTGAGGATTTTTCTAGGTTGTAGTCAAAGGCAAACTGTTCCCTGAAGCAGGCCTTCAGAGGTAATGAAATCATTGAGAACAGGACACCTTTTGGAGATTTGGGCTTCAGTACCTTTTATCTACAGCTACAGCATTGGAACAGTTTTGTGTGTGTGTGGTTTTTTGTTTGCCTTTTTTTTTTTTTAAAAAAAAAAGACAAATTAAAATTAAGCAGTAATTTTAACTAGTAGTAGTTAAATTCATATATGCTGGAGCTAGCTAAATAGCTGTAGCACTGTAAACTAAGATTATACTTTACAACTCCCTTTTAGTTTGCCTTGAAAGAATAAGGGTTTTCTAACTTGCCTTAATATGTGATCCAATAACTTGGATTTCCTGGGCTTCGTTCCCTTCCCTGCCCTTCTGCTTGCTAAGAGCAAACGCAGAACTACAGGTCGACTTCCAATGTTGTCTTTCTGCTTCAGGTGACCGATGCAGTGAGCGAGTCGGAAGCTGCTCAGTGCGGTTGTAGGTAAGTCACCCGCAACAGAAATGTAACAACACCCTACGCAGCAGCTTTTAACCACTATATTTTTTATAACTCCAATATAAACTACCAGAGCATATTAAGAGCAGTAGTGCATTTACCCAGCAATGCTGCATTTGCTGGAGATCAGCAATAACTCGGGTGCTGCAAAGTGGAAGAGACTGTCATATACACTTATGTGGTAATCCCTAATCAGCAAATTAGGGGGAAAAAACTCCCTGGAGTTAATGGCTGGTGTACTTGCTTACACAAGAGTATTTTTGCATCTCCTCTTGTCTCTGATATAACCGAGTGCATTTTATGTCTGCATAAAAAAATATAGCAACCAAACCTTATCAACTGTTTTTGTTAGTTGCTTAAGAAAAAAAGAGTATCTTTGAACACCAAGATATTAACAGGATTTAACTTACATATTTGTTGTTTGAATCCTAACTCTAATCTTGATTTACTAGATAAGCTAGGTGCTACAGAAATGTGTTTTTGCAAGAAGTTAGTTATGTCCTCCAGATCCCGAAACTGACACAGAACAAGGATAAGGTTCAGTTTGTGGGGGTTTTTTCCCCCTGGTTATCTTGTAATTCTTTTACTGGAGAGATTGCACTTTTTGCAAGAAAAAAAAATTGTTTTAAACTTCGGGTTGAAAGTAACATGTATGCAGCGTTAGATCTACCTGACATTTCCCAATATACCTTCGAATGGAATCCAGGGCCAACAGTTACACACTTGAAGTACTTAAAGTTCAACCATTTTTCTGTTGCTACTTTCCTGTCGCAAGAGGGGACCCGTCAAGACAGAGGCAGGTATTCACCCTGGCTGTAGCTGGAAGAATGACTGAATTATTCTGTATAGAAGCACTTGTCTTCCAGTTGTTACATTGCTGTAGAGAGAACCTAGCGTGTAGGTTTGTGAGTATACCCTGGGATCTCTGTCTTCGAAGACCTATAGTTTTAAATACAGCAAACAACAGTAAATACGGAAACAGTAGATCATTTCTTGCAGTGTAATTTTGTTACAACAGAAGTGAAGATATTTCATATTAAATGCATACATGCAGAAATCTGTAATGCTTGCTTTATAGCGCAGTGGGTAACAGAGTCTCTCCAGCACTTGGAATAACCTGGGCAAATCAACTGCTGATGAGACTGATGGTCAGCCGAATATCGCAACCTGAACAGTCGTCTGGAGTAGCGTCACACCACGCTGGAAGTGTGAGGACTTTAAGAGTAGTTTTTGCTCCTCATCTCCCTCCATCCTTTTGCTACTATACAGTAAATTTGGAAGGTGTAAAAGGAATAAAATAAATCCTTTGCACAGTAAAGCATCCTGCTCCAAAAATGTATCGAAACTACTTTGCTTCAGGAAGAATTACTAGTGAAATGAAATTCTTCCTAGAGGAGAGAAATAGATGCTGAAATACATAAACGGTGATAAGACAATACATTAAGCCTTGTCTACATTGTGAAAGAAGATCTTTTTATACCTGGATTTATGTTCATCAGCTTTTCCTCATGAGATAAGTTTTCTGAAGGAGAGTAAAGCTGGGGGCACGTGGAGGCCGCACAACGAAGCGTGACGTGGCAATCCCCATGTTAGGGGAGACCTGACTTTTACTTTTGTTTTAATAGCATGCTAATCTACAAACAGCATTTACTGCACGTGTGTACCTGCTCTGTTTCCAGACCCAAAGGGGCTCAAATTCAACCCGTTAATATTGCCTGATGGTGTTTCTAGTCCTTGTGCTGCCATTATGTATAGCCATTCTTCTATCTATAGGGCCTCAGAAATAACATAAAGCTGCTTTGTCACAAAGCAGCTCTCCTATTTTAAAACCACTTGTTATTAATATTAATACCAGAAAGTTGATTTTAACATCTTACTGTAAGAATTAACATTGTACTGCTTTTGTACTAATGGGCAGCTCTAGGTTCGTAGACCTTTTAAAATTTTTTTGGAAATGGTTCTTTTCCACTCTCTTCCTGCTTTCCAGTTCCCTCCCCTCATAGCAAAAGCCTCTTTTGCCTCTTCCATTTAAAAAACACCAACCCCCCCCAGCCCCTTGTGCTGTTTGCCCATCTCTGACGCTGCATAACCAGGTAGCTTTGGAGCAAGGGCTCTGTTTGTGTTGTTCCGGATGCTCGGCACTGCTCTGTGTTCTGTTGGATCTGGGTAGCATTCTTGATCAGCTCCTGCATCGCTGGCTCTAGTATCTTCTGTCCTTGCCGCTGGGCTCTTAGCTGAATCGTGCCTCTGAAGGGTGCCTTTAGCTGTTTTCATCCACCCATGGAGCCATTACCCTTCTCAGGTTTTTGTTGTTGACATTGCTAAAGCTTTACCTGCTTTTCTTTCTATATCTTTGCACTATTATTTAGCACTTTTTTTGTTGTCCTCAGACTACTGCTATGCTTTTTCTAGTCTCTTTTTTTTGCCACGTTCAATGTGAAAGAAAGCTAGATGAAGTTACTCATGCACATTTTCCAAAGGCCTTAGACCTTATTTGGCCTATGTTACGCAAGTGCCTGCTCTTGCCAGTGTGTGATGCTCACTTGTATCACATATATTTGTTAAGCTTTCAGATTTCCCCCTTCTTCCACCTGCTTCCCCAGGTTGCCCAAACAAGAAGTCTACTGCAGTCGTGTGTTGTTCTGTGTAGTTACATTGCTCAGTTCTGTCTTTTGGCAAATGAGAACCTTTTGTTCTCTGTTGTCTAAACAACAACATCTGTTCCATCAATACAAGTTGAGAGGACTGACCATCACTTGGTAAAAGGCAAGTCCAGACACGGTCCTTTTGTGTTCTTCGGGTACGCTGTGTTAGTGAAATAGCCACCTTCTCCACCTTTCCCCTGTCCCCAGCCATACCCTTCAAGGGTATAGCAGCCGCCTCCTCTTGTGGAAGCACGCAGCTGGGCAGCAGACAGGAGAAGTTTTGTCTGGCTGTACCCTGGGCCAGCTGGAACGCTGGCAGACGACTTCTCAGAGCAGGACTGAGCATGATGCAAGGAGGAGAGACCCAGGGAGACAGGGGCTGTGTGCCTGCCTCAGGGAAGCTCTTAAGGAGAACAGGCACCATCACACCTCGAAGCTGAAGGAGGGAACTCCAAACAGACAGAGAACTGCTTTCAGTGCCTTCTGAGATCCCTTCAGTCATTGAAGGACCTTGTGCAAATAGCGTAACAAGTTGTCTCTAAATCCCTTTTCTAAAATGTCTTAATTTCCTGTATTTGAGAATAACCATGCTCTCTGGTATTTTTTAATAAAATCAAACCATGAATCTTAGAAGTCTTTGTGTACTTGATCTAAGGAAAAAGTAAGAGTGCTATAGCTGGGGCATGGCTATCTCAGTCTTCACATCCTTACGTTCCATGCCTCCTTCCCAACAATTTTAATGAAGCTAAACTAATACAGCATAGGTAACACAAATTATTCTCTTCCATTCCTGGCCTATTTGGGACAGGAACTCTAGCCCATATATTGCTCATCCTATTGTACTAATTTGATTTAAAAAAAAAAAAAAAAAAAAAGCCGCCTATTACTGGGAGTCGGTGAACCCCTACCCGGACATTCATTTACAAGAGACCCTCATGAAAGCCCAGGCTCCAGTCCTGGAGATTGCCTCACTGTCAGCCATGTTCAGAGCAGTCTGGTATGTGTCTTACAGCTCACCTTTGTAATATTCTGATGGCTTTTTACAACGTGACTGCTTGCAGGAACGAGATGTGTTAGAGTCACGGGTGGGTCTGTGACCAAAGTCCCAGTTTACTGGATGAAAAACACTTTTACCAACAAATTTAAGTAACTTCTTACCTGAGCAAGTCCTTCTCTCATTGCCCACGTTGGCTCTTTATTTAACTCTCCAGCTAGAGCATGTTACAGTTTCTAGCTCATCACCACACACGAACTCTAAGCTGCAACTGACCCGCAGGCTTACAGCCACTGCAGCAGGTGAACGTCCATCGGCAGTTTCTACCCCTTCCCTCAGTCTCTATATCCGCAGCCAGAATCCGGAATGTTGTTCATCTGACATTACTACAGCTTTGGGGGCGCAAACCCTCGTGAAGACTGAACAAAGCATCTGCCCTCTTTGAAGCCTTGTGTCAAAAGTGTTGAAAAATGCTTAAGGTTTAATAAATGCAATTTAAGAACCTTCCCGTTATACAGCTTTATTCATCTTTGGATTTCACAACTGAGAGTTGTTTCTATACAGGAAAAAAATGAAGTAGTTTTTTTACAAAGAAGATAATACATTCTAGAATGTATTAAGTGTATCCTCTTTATCCTGTAAGACTACATTTAAATATTTTGCTACACTTTGAAAAGACTCTTGAGAAACTTTTGAACAGTTTCAAATTAATCTGTATTTAAAGAGGCCTTTTTCAGCAGAAAGATCATAAATGGTTCGGGAAACATTGCTTTGGAAGAGCAGAACCAAATTCGTTTGTACTCGGTAAAGATAATTTACACAACTGACCTATTAACAAAATGTAGTAAAACACACTAAACAATTGCATTACAAGTTTCTTGATGAAATCACAGTGAATTACTACTATTTGTTACAAGTAACATTTGTGGAAGTTTATTTTCAACAAAGTTTTCTGGGGCAAGACAAACAGGTGAGCTCTGAACGGGATTTCATCCATAGCTGTGACAAGCAGGAACTACACACGGCGATCAAAATGCAGCATCTTCAAGCCAACCTTGGAAGGTTTATTATTTTATTTAAATCAAACATGAAATCCACATATCAGGCAGGGCAGGGGGGAAGTTCTCCTCAAGGATACATTGACATTACAAATGGTTTGCTGGTTGTGCTGTTGTTGGGCTTTGGTTTTTAAACCATGTCCTAGAAAATACTATTCCTGATTGCATAGAACTCACCTGGCTTCGTTATAGCGTAACCTGCCACCACTGCTGCACAGTGCTTCTGCACGACTGAAAACTAAAGACTTTCCATGCTTGAATTGTGACTAGAGTATAAATAGAGGGAGCCAAAGGATTGATCTGGTTTTATAAACTACTTCACGATGCCCGTTCCATGCTGCGTACAATTTTTCGTCTCTCTCTCAATTGTGTGTGCCAGCACAAGCCTTAGAGCAGCTTTGAGCTTTCTGATGAAGCTGGAGCGCTAAATGACCTTCCCGCTATGGTTCTCTAAATGCTGCTTATTTAAAAGCAGCCATAACTAAAGGGCAGTTTTGCAGCTTCACTATGAGCAGAAGCATTGTCCCAACAATGTGGGTCTTTTCTTCTGACCTCTATCAGATGGTGGCTCCGTGTCTTGCCTCGTGCTTTGTTGCTTGGGGCTTTTTTGTTTTTTTTTTTTAGACTATTGACCTTGACTATTGAGACTATTGTGAATGGGGGGGGGGGGGGGGGGGGGGGGGGAATCAAATGCAGATGTCCAAGACTTCCCTCAATTCTAAACTATGGAAAAAAAAAAAGCCAATGTTTATACTAATACTTCTGTAAGTCTGTGACAATGTAAAGTTGCTACAATGAAAGTGTAAACTTCACAGCATCACGTCTTTTACCATTTATTCTCTCAGTACAGGCTAACATTACCAAAAATGCAATTCTCTTAGCAGCTTTCAGACAAAATACATGCCCTGCATAACAAAAACTAAAGTAACTTGAACTCATCAAGTATTGTAAACACACTTTCAACGAAGCACTGCACGCCCCTTTTACTATATATTTACAACAGAACCACACCATTTTCAAAATTACTGGGTTCAAATGGTACAATTTAAGCACAAATACTTCTCAAGCTTAAAACTATTTTAATTTACTACCATTCAGGAGGGCTTGGGGGGCAGTGGTGTTTTAAGAAAAGGTACAAACTCTAGGTAACGTGTCCAATTGTTTTTCCGTTGTTTAAGTGCTACGTTCTATCCCTGCAGTACTGCACGCACAAACATCACAGCAATAGTTCAGTTATTCCTCTAAAAGGAGCAAATCATGAAAGTTACATTTTACAACAATATTTAATAAGATCTAAACTCAAGAACAAATATTGCCGATATTCCTAAAGACTAGTGCACAATGAGAGAGATGGAAGGGCAACAGCACCTCTCTCAGTAACAACCCAATGCACGTTTCAGCCTACGGGTGACCCTCGCCGACCGTACGCCCCAGAACAACGAGCCGAGGTCCGTAGGAGAATCTAGAGGAACTGGCCTCGTCTGGGGTCCTTGTTAAGTTTCTAATGAAGTTCACCCTCTGGGCAAGGACAACCGCGCTCGATTAAAGCCACAGCAGCACCACCAAGGCTGCAGTTTTGCTAACAAGCTGTCTGCCAGTTCTGGAGGTCTTCTCTAGTTTTGTTTCATCAGAGCTGTTGATTTAGTTCGGTACGGAAGATGTCCATGAACTATACAGTTGGGTACTTTAGTTTTATACCTCATGCAGACCGTTAGCTACAACTGAAACGGAGGAAATTCAGACACAAAATCTTGCATAAAAGCCAACTGAGAAGGCCACTCAAAATTTAAATGTATACAAACCATATGCTGACAGTAATTAATTCATGATGCAAACATAAGGAAGGTTGACCTCAAAATTGGTTTTGTACTTTACAAGTTTTTCCTCAAACTGCAAACAGCTCATTAGCTCATAACTGTACAGACCTGGCTACCATTTATGGATTAAAGGAGTCTTGAAATTTGTTTCTCCTCTGAAAAAAAAAAAACCCCACCTTTTAAATGTAAAAATTGTTTAATAAGCAGTAGCTCAACAATTTAATCTTCCAACACACTTTAAAATACTATATAAAGGTTTAAAACATTTAAAAGCACAGAACTAGTAATGCCACCAACAGTACGATCCTAAACGAGAAAGTTCCCTCATTATCACCATCAACATACCATGGTCTTGCATTTTAAAACTTAACATACATTGTAATTTGGCATGGTTAAATATTTTATTGCTATTTACACAAGGGTTTGGGGGGGTTTTTTTGAGAGAGAGAGACTGCAAAAACAATTTCCCTTCAAAGTTGAAAGATGACTGTAGAAAACACATTCTTTAATTTTTTTGACTTATTACCAAAATGAGTTCTGGGTCTGAATGGTTCTGTGGGTTTTTTGGAAGTCAGGCTTTTATCACGGTCTCTCAGCGCAGCACTGAGCTCTCCAGAACCGCGTGTTACAAGGCCCACTGAGCCACTCCTGCACCAGGAGCATCGTGCCGGTGTGAAACAGGTTGACTGCAAGGGGTGTCTGCAGGGAGAGTTTCCCTCGGGCATGGCCAGAGGGGCAGATGCACCGTCGCAGGCCGACCCAGGAGGGGCAGATGCACCGTCGCGGGCTGTTAAGTGAAGCGACAGGTTCTCCTGCCGCCTCCCGGCCTGCCTGTCGCGCGGACACGGGTACCCACCCAGCTTGGCAACCTGATGTGCAGTTCTTCGTGCAAAGCTAGCTCAGTCTGGCTTTGTGCGGAAAACCCAATTCACCAATGGGTGCATATAACATGTTTTGCTTTAGGGGGGGAAAAAGTATATATATTATGTATATTTTTATATAAAAAGCTCTTAATAAAAAGATTAAAACTCAAGAGTCTACATTATATGAGTATATATTGTTAAGATAACTGAGCAACAACTTGTTCTTGCTCGAGTTCATTAATGAATTGCACTACTCTGTGCTAGAACTTCTACATATTAGCAGCATCGGATCCCACCGTTTCTAAACTCTCCTTATAGCAGATACACCATACGCAGCTTTCTTTAGAGAGATGCTAATAAGGTACCTCCTGGTAAACATAGTCAAGTGCATTACACATACAACTTTCTGCATCAGGTGTTGTAACACAACTTAAAACCAGATGCAAACACAGTCAAATGCTTCTACAAAGTACTAACTCTAACGACTCTTCACAGCCTGTTCAAATACCAGAACTTGCTTATGTCCCTATGTTTTACCTCCTTCAGCTGGCGCTAACCTCGAACGAATATTCCAGCTTTTCCCAAAGTTAATTTTGTTCGGCATTTTCCAACTCACTACGACCACAAATACATTTGTACACACACTGGTTTGGTTCTTTTACTTTCTCATCCAACTTCACGAGTAAGAATTTTTACAAAAGATGAACGAAATTACAAGCTTTACAGAAAAGCAAAAGGAAATACTAGGGTCTATAAAATACTTAAAACATACATACTCAGTTCCAGCAGCAGTCCTGTATACAGACAGCATATATATTAACCGTAAGTAGATTTAACATGGATGTGCGGTCAAACGAGTTGCTTGCCACTTGTGGCCATCTAGTGCTTCCACGGGGGCCCTTCCGATTCGAGTGGTCCTTTGCACAGCAGCTACTCCGCAGTGTAACAGCCTAGCGTGCAGTTGCCTGCTTCTGCTGTCATCAGCTATTACGGAGAAAGGCGGGATTTGGGATCAGCGTAAGGAAATGGTGGAGCACTTTCAGCAAACAGAGAACGGGACCGGGAATTCCAGTGGACAAGCAAGAAAGTCAACCTGAGGCTTGATGTTTCCCTAAGAGCAACAGCAGCTGCTCTGGGACAGTTGCAGTCCAGAACTTCAGCATCCGTCAACCATACAAGGTAAAGGTCAAAACGTTTTCCGTTTCTCCTGATCAACACGAACCATCCTATCTCCATCGATTATTGTGCCCTAAGACTGGTATCACCAAGTGTCGAAGTTATGGTCACAGGTGTTGCTATTCATGCTATCTATATGTAATGTAACCCCAGCCATCTCTTCTGTAAAATTCAATAGCTCAATCTAGTGGTTAAGTAAGCCGTGTCTAAGTGCTGTTTGCCAGCTAAGGTTTCTAACATTACAATAATCCGTGGTGCGAAGAAAAGCCCCACCAATACAGTATGCTCAATTTGAATTTATACAGTAATGCACATAAATTTATCCTTTTTTCATTCCAGCACTGTATATATTTACTGCTACACGTTTAATTTTGCCTGCATTTTCAAACATCTTTGCGTTTTGGTATTCTTTAAATATGTTTGTATTTTTAAATATTTTGGCTGCTGTAATACTCAGATCTATTAAAGAAATTAACGTAAGTAGCATGAATGGGAGCAGTGCAATGAGCAATATATATCTATATAGTTTTCCTTTAGAAAAAAATACCCACTAATACTGTGTTTAAAACTGTTCCTATTTAGAAAAGTAAAAACAGCAGTCCATTGGAAAAAACCCAACAAGATCTACAAACTAGGTGTTCCTATACATAATGGTGAGGAACCAAAGCTTTGACGGTCTCAGTGCTTCTTTATTCACCAAGGAATATTAGCTAGCTTCTGTCCAGAATCTCAACGCGCCAAATCAGTATGACTGACACTCAGAGCTCTCGAGTCTGTCAGACAATTATTTCGTTCCTGTGTGAAGGGGAAAACAAACAAACAAACAAATTAAGCAGATGTCCAGATAGTTCAAGCAAATAAACAACATCACTAGTTTTAACAAACAGGAACAAACAAATATAAGGAACTACGGAGAACTGCCCTTGTTCATGTTGGGTAGGGGGAACTCTTCCCTATTCTAATAAACATCTTTCAATTTTCAACTAGCAAAACTGAAACCATCTATCGCTATGTATATACGCCCTTTACAGCCCCGACCCAAGTCTTACCAGGAATGCAAGAGCCCAGCTATGGGAATTGCCATGAGTGTCTCTAGTGGGTGAACTAGAAAAGTTCGTAAGAAGTGAGAACTGATTTTAATATCGCAGTGTACGCACAAACAATAAATTACTCTTCTGGAAGTCACATCAATGATATACTAAGGATTCGGTTTAGGGGCACCTAGGGCGTGACATTTTGAAACCTTAGCGCTGTTGCTGCAAAGAGTTATGCTTTACCCTGGATTTTTTTTTTTTTTGGCTGAAGTTCACCCTAAGCAAAGTTTTGCACACATTTCCCACCACAGAAAACTCTGCAGTACGTTCATTAGAGATAATATAGTTAAGACACCTTTATGCCACTCAACAGTAAAGTGAGAGCAATACAGTTTGGGCTTTCTTGCTACTGTAGGACAAATAGTGATGAAGATCCTCACGTACAGTTTTGTTAGTACAGAAGCAATTTTATCTTCCTAAAATTAGTTGCAGTTACTGTGTTAGTAAAATGCACGACAGTGTTTAGAACGCAGAACATTGCTGGCTGATTTGACAATATAAGAAACAGCGACTTACTAGGTAAGAACAGGCAATGGGAAGTAGCAATCGGGCACATATATACAGTTCAGCAAAATAAGGTTTGATATTAGCAGAAGCATAACATAGATCAGACAACCTTTTAGAGACTGCTCCTGTACAACCTCAGAAACAACTGAAGTCACACTTAAGGGAACCTGAAAATGTACGGCAATTAAGAGGATTCGGCCCTTTGCAATAAAGGGGCTGAAGTAAAAAATGCTTAGTAACTGGGCTTTAAAAGTTCTTGGGTTTTTTAATTAGTGTTTACAAGAACGTAAGAATCCAGAAGTTTCGTATCCACTGTGATAGTTAGAAGGTCCAAAGCCAGAGACTGCTTGATATCATAAAAGCCAATGCTCTTCACTGGTCGGACTTAAGCACTCGCTTAAAATTTAGTGTAATTCACAAAAGTGTTATAGACGATGCCTTCAGCATACGTTTTAAACATCTTACTGAAGTGGGATCTTACCAATCACTAGGAGTTCATTGTTTTATTATTTATCATACTCTTTTTATCCCAAACCCTACTAACGATATCTATTTTTGTAAGAGTATTGTAGGGCTTCTTACTTGAAAATGATCTTCAGTAGCCTTGCCACCCATGTTAAGAACATTCAGAGAACTGGCACGCTTCATGCTGCAACCAGGACAGTGAACATGCAAGGATAAACCGATCAGAATAGCTGAAAACTAACGGCTCTAAAAACACAAGTACAACAACGAGCAATGCACAGTTAAGGGAGTTTGAACAATGCCCCAAAACTGATCTGAGGGTACCCTTTAAGATCACTACATAACTTACGAGTATGTTTATATTCGGTTCTAAATTACATATAAAACCAAAAAATTTACAAGCTCCTTAGAGCTTAAACATTTCAGGCAACTGATTTAATTTCAACTCAAAAATCTCATTTTTTAAAGCACATTAAATTAATACACTGACTTAGCACTGATTTTTAATTAGCTAATTCTCAGTTTCGATTTTATGCAGCTTCTTACAAAAGCATCAAAACATTCAGACAGTTTAGGAAAAAAATGTGAAACATGAGTAAGTTTGTCACGTAGGCAGCATTTAACTTGGAAAAGCTACAACAAACATTAGTTTAGTACTTTCTGCCTCATCTAGGTAAGCGTCCAGAATCTATTTCAAAAAACATTTCAAAATCTTTTATTTTAAACATTTCAAAGTGAAGGGAAGTAAGATGGTTGCTGCTATTAACTTTGGTTATTCTTTTGGCTTTACAACGCTTTGGTAACAACCACCCTAGAATACTGTACTGAAAGCAACGGATGAGGAAAAAAAAAATTAATCACCTACAGAGGAGCCACGGACAGTAAAATATCACTGCATTAACTGTAATATCTACTGGTGTTTGAGATGAGGATTAATGATTTAACTGCATTTCTCAAACGTACACAAAATCTAACAAAAATATTTTAAAGTGTGTATAATGAAAATTCAAGATTAGCCTCAAGCTTCCTATCATCGTGATGACTACAACAGGAATTTGTGATGTCCGTTATCCCTGTCTATACATTACTCAGAATGTAGTAGGTGTGCCTTGATTTTTCACTATTTTTTTTTCTCTTTAATGATTTCAAAACTAATTTCTAAATGAGTACTTTGAATATATATTTCATGAACTATTCACAACACAATGAGGCCCTAATCCTGCAATGCTACCTACAGCTTTAGAGACAACTGGCTGACGCAAAGTTCCCAATGCCTTCCAATAACACGGAAAGGTTTATCCATACAGATCACGTTAGATATTAACCAGTTTTTCCTTCTACTGAAGCAAGACTACTAACAGTCAAAGTCAAGCACGAGTTTTAAACGCTTTCACAAAGCAAAGGCTCAGCAGAATAAGGAACCAAAACACTAACACACACAGGCAACAGCTGCCACGTAACACAGGCTCACTGGTTTCTCCTAGCACTAAATTTGCACGTTTCAAAAGCTAGAACGCACACAATTTAAAGTATTTGACATGAGTGTTAGCAACAACAAAGCAAGGACTCATGCATGGTATACACCCCTCATTTATTCAAGGAAACATGTACAACAGAGGTTATATATGGAAGTCAAAGTAAGGTCATCTGTAAAACACAAACAAAACATTATATAAAACTCTCAAAAATAGCATGAAGGTTTATGGAAAACAGTCCAGGGAAATAGAAAATCCACCAATAAAAATGTTCACAAGTAGTTTTAGGTTCTTGCTGAAGTGCCAATTAAAAAAAAAAAAAAAATTAATCACAGATGAGATACTAGTTAGTTTGTGGGGTTTTTGGTTGTTGGCTTTTTTTTTTTAAATCAACATACTTAAGAACTTTAGTCTAGCAAATGCACTTTTAATTCCCTCCATGTCAGAAACACGATTGCACAGATAGCATGCAGTTGTTTTTCTGGCGCATAAGTAATAGCAATAATGAAAGCCTTCCCCCCGCCTCCCTTTTAAATTACAAATCTTAGCTGTTGTGCTGTAAGATCAAAATTTTAAGAGAGAAAAATCAAACCTAACACTAGCTAAGTTATTGCAGAACTGAATTCTGAAATGTGATAAAGAAAGAGAGAAGTGATACCATGCTTCAGGTACTGCATGTTTCAAAGAACAGCTCTTAAGAGATTTGTTCTTTGTCAAAAAGGCTTTTAAGTGCGTGATTTTAAAGAAACAATTTCTCTGATGAGTTTTCCCCTTCATTCTCTTCAACCTGCTGTAGCAAGCAACAACATGAAAACTGAGTCTTCCTTTCATGCTGGGATATTAATGTATTTCTATTTGAGTATTTCTCATTCAGAATCATACCAGCACTGTCAATTCCTATTTACAGAAGCACAGTATGAGGAACAGGTGTAAATCCATTTCAAAATAAAGTCTTCATAGAGACACAGGCAGGGAATGCAGAGGTGTACTGGTAAGGAGGGAGGCACCTAAGTCTTCCTCCTACAGTGGCTGACTTCACAGCAAAAATTATTTATATGTATCCTATGTCAGTATTGTAACACTCAGCTATCAAACACACTAAAAACCAAAGGTTTGCGCAATAAAAACTGAATATCCCTTTTATTAAGCTCAGAAGAAGAAAAAAATTTAACTCTATTTACTAAAGTTTCTTCAGAAAATGAAATCACAATGACTTCTTGGAATAACAATATGTACAGCTATGCTTCATGACCTACAAATCTGGTTTTAATAACAAATGCAAATATAAATTAGGATTAAAAAGTGTCTATATCCTGCAAGAACAGAAATTGTAATATTTATTGTCTTACACACTCAACGTGCATATCTACATAAAAGTCTGTCAACGCAATATACTTATTGCAAGTTTTAAGAATAAATTACTCTTGGAGAACAACAGTGACATCTAAAAACCAAGAATATTTTGTCAAAAAGGGAAAGCAAGAAAGATATTGCTTTGTTTTCAAATTTATTTCACCTTAATGTCTTTATTTGAGGAAATCTTATCTGGTGATACAGACCCCACAACATAATTAATGTTAGTGTGAGTAGATTACTTCTATGTTGGTCAAATAACACGACCGAAGTGCAGACAGTAAAAAGGTAGAGGAGTTCTTACAGGACACTGCAAAGCCCAATGTCTTCAGTTATACATAAGCATAATTTTCTATACCTATAAACACGGAGTTACTTTACCTGCAGAAAAAGTTAGCTCTATTTACCACAGAGAACAAGGAATAAAACTCTTGGCTTTTAAGAAAATGAAACCTTTCTGTGTCTCACAAAAAATGAGGAGAAAATGTAAAATTGGCTATGAACATATGCATCCATTCATACAAGATTATACCTCAACTATGATGTACGAACTCTAGACAGAACTGAATAGAAATAGAAAACCAACGTATAAAAATGCTGATACTGAAGACAGAGAAGGAAATCCCTTTTATTCTATTTTGGCTTGCATTTGCTTGTTTTCCCTAAAGCATTTTACATTTCCAGATTTCCTTCTTCTAATTACATGTTTTTCACAGTTTATTTCCATCCTGTCGTCTCAGAGGCAGTTCTTCATGATGTATCAATAAATGCAAAGGGATTTTTGACCTTGAATTTGATTCAGTGCCTTCAACATCAAGTCTCTGGCATTTGAGAGTGAAATTTTAATTAAGAATTCTAAAAATCAGATCAGGCTGAATTTGAAACAGATATGTGAGGAAGAGAATTCCATGTGGGTTGCAGCCGTACACAATGTTTTACAGCCGCATAAAAACAATAAGGCAAAAACTTCACTGGAGCACTTACAAAAACACACTGGAGACCCTGCCTCCAGATCACTGTCTCAGGTATTACCATCATCACCATCATCTACTATATTACTCATAGATCCAGTTGCTCCATCAGAAGTTAATCCAAGTTCTCCAATTTAACTGTTTTAAAGCATAAGTTCAAATTCACATTGTCATACAGTTTTCTGTCAACTAAATGAGTTCTGGTTTTCCACAGCAAGGGGAAAACTGACTGCAATTATGTTGGAGGTGAGGGGGAACACCCACGAGTGCTATTATGAAAAATAGTAGTACATTTTAACATTTCAACTTCTCTGCAGCAGCCAATAAATGATGCATGTTTTCATGCCTTTATTAGAAATATTACATACATCCAAATCCATAACCATATGGTAAACAGGAAAGAGTGAGAAGTCAGATTCATTAAAATTTGAATTTTTACCACCGACTTCACTAAGGCCAAAATGTTAATGAGATGCACATCTAGGTTCAAGTTCTGCAACATTTTCCTCTGCTCTCTGAAATCTGGGTTTTCCAAAAACAGAAACTGAGAAGGGCTCAAGTCAGTAATCCTCTTTATACCCACAGCAATATATAAAGCTGTATCAAGAATATATCAAGATATTAAGCTATATCAAGAATGTTAGTTGTGGGTTTACTGTATTCAAGCTTTTATTGTAAAAATCAGTAACATTTATTATTCTCCACTGCTGTGCGAAAAGGAGAATTTTGCAGGTAACTAACATTTATCAATAATTCTATGAGGCTTTTTATTCTTCAAGTGGCTAAAGCAGTGAAAAGGGAAAAACACTGTTAAAATTGAGTTAACTCTTAAAAGCAAATATACTTCCTCAGAAGTTACAGAACTTTCATTATAAGTTTAAGAAATTATTTCCTATTCTATTTTTCTTTAAGATATAAATCTCTATGATATGCAGTTAGCCAAGCAGAGAAGAAAACACTGCCCTAGGTACTGCCCTAAACTACAGCAGGGGCACAAAACGAGGGCACATCAGCACGGCTAAGAATAGATAATTACCCTGGATTCTTTGGTTCACTGTCTCGTGAACTTCCTCCCTTCAGCTTTCTAACCAGCTTCTCACTGCTGCGTCTAATGGAAGCACGAAGTTTGCTAAAGGAACCACTGCGTTTTAAAGATCCAGTGCCATCCTGAAAAAAATTGAACAAATGTGAAAGTGCAAGAGTTTGTCACCCTCCCCCAAATCTGGCTCAAAAACATTTCACTGATGAAAAACTTTTTTTAAATTGCTATCAATATATACTTGGTACAATTACCTAAACACAGAATATCATATAGCTATAACTTTACCAAAACAAAAGGGTTCCTTCCAAATCGTAACAAAGCTTTCTAAAATGTGAAGACACGCTCAAGCCATGATTCATAATAATTAATAAACCCCCACCACAGTAGTCAAACAATTCACCGTCACCATGTTACCATTTCATATAAGCGCACTGTGGTTAACAGAGTACAAGCCCCAAGCAAAAGCATTCCATCAGAGTCTAAGAAAAACACTGTTTTATTTTTTCTAAACATCTACATTACTTGCAAACATGTTTAATTAATCCTAAAATCCTTAAACAAAAATATTTCTGATCAGAAACATGTATGGTTAAATTCCTATGCTTCATTTTAACTTTCACCAAAGAAAATGTAAAACATGATGAAATGAATTCTCTGTACACTGCATTCATGTTTTACACTGCTGTGCTGATCCAAAGAAACTTCCAACTGACCACAATTCTATTTTTAAATGTTTTACTCTTAAAAAAAACCCAAACCCAACAGTTTAGTAAGATTAGAAGTGACCACTTCCTACTTCATAGAAATCCTACATGATTATGAAAGAAGAATTGTAAAAGAAGAAAGTAAAGTACTACTAAGCAGACAAAGACAGACACCTGAGTTGGAGTGAGTTTATTAGAAGTTAGAAAGACAAATACACAAATCACTGAACACCAAGATTAGTAGAGAAAAGCATAATTGCCAAAATCTCACACAAAGACTAAACAGCAATGCTACTTTAGAATAATCATAAGTGAAGACATCCAGAGTTCCATATTGATGTTAACCATGTAATAAGTCTCTAAATACATTTTAAAGCACTTGGAGAACATGCCTTACTGTTACGGGTTTTGTTTTGTTTTCTCCTGTAAAGATCACCATCATGCCATTTCAATAATACCTTGTGTGATACTTTTAACTACCTTTTTTTCCATAGTGAACAGCTACTTATAAAGTTCATTGTTACTTTTTTTTTTTTTTACTAATGTATTACACAGCAAATGGTTGTAATAACATTTTGTATGACTAGATACATATCTGGCAAAGCTACACATGTACAGAAATAGAAAAACCAAAAAAAGAGACCAGCACTGAAGGAATGGCCAGTTTACAGGGAAGTGTAGCTCTGACAAGAACCTTAAGGGGTTTGCTAAAACACAGCAGTCAGTACTGAAGAGAGAAGTTAAAGCTTGAAGATGGTGCACGCCCGTCATGCAGGAGACAGTATAAGAATCACAAAAGGCATCTAGGCCTGTCAGAAATGGAGAGAGAAAAACTGAATGAAACTGTTGGGAAAAATTCAACAGTTTTCAATTTTGAACAGTTACGTTTACAGTATTTCTAGGTCACATTCAAAACAACATTTTCCGGAGTAAGTATCTGGACTGCCCTTAAGTACCAAGTGCAGGCCCTTGCCATTACCAGAACGTACATCTTCATACAGTTTTGCCTATATCACTAATATGCCACTTACAAACGAGCATAAACGATGCTGTGCACTCGTTAAGTTTGCATTTGTATAAAATACAAAACACCTTTAAGAAGGGATAGCTTTAGTATTACATTTTGTAAACAAAGAAAGGATTTTTTTCTTCAGCTGACATTAACACAAAAATAAAAATAAAGAAAAAAAAAACCCAGAAGAAAGGAACAGAGCAAGGTGCATTCATTTCAGCTTTAACT
This sequence comes from Phoenicopterus ruber ruber, assembly GCA_009819775.1. Classification (NCBI taxonomy): domain Eukaryota; kingdom Metazoa; phylum Chordata; class Aves; order Phoenicopteriformes; family Phoenicopteridae; genus Phoenicopterus; species Phoenicopterus ruber. Next base: position 12,126,722 of record CM020219.1, read on the forward strand.
TCTGTCAGGAATTTTCCTCGAAACAAAACTGCAAGAAGAAAGAGGTCTTCCCCTAACCTCCAGACAAAATTCTGTTCGTTCCTTTAAGGAATTAGAATCCAATTGACCTCACAAGTATTTTTTAGAACGTATCTGTGTGTATATACATAATCCAAGTGGAAACTTCCGTACTTTCCCTAATGCAGTGAGGCAGCTGAAAGAATTCACCTTTAAATATAAGCTGTGGTTCAATTTACATGCTTTCCATCTCAGTGTTAAGTACAGAAACCACTGATGATAGTCTTAAGATAACGGTTTTGAGAGCCTTTACCTAGAGCAACTGGAATGAACAGTAATTAAAATTATTCTTCCAAATGGCAAAAAGCCTTGCTAGCAAGTGATTAGAAGATCAAAATCTAACCGAGTATTTATGTTTCAAACTAAGTTGCATATAATGGTCACACTTTTAAAAATAGACTTCAGCTTTGCAGGATTGAATAAATTGAGGTCTAAATTCCAATTAGAAGTATTAGATCAGTGAAAAGGCTAATTATTCCTATGGTCTTAAACCAGTCATGCTATAGTAGTGATAATGATCCAATGAACAAAAGCAAGACAAATTTGGTAGATATAGAGTATAACTCCTATTATGCTAACTAGCACATTAGGAATAAGCAAACAAGCTTTTGGGTACTTCAAATCTGAAATAAAAACATTGAACTTCCAAGTTAAAACACTGACTGCATGATTAACAAAACACCTTTAAAACATGAGCTTAGGATGAAAATTAAATCCTACATCCCGTCTAAACAAACAAACAAATCACAGAGATATCCATTTCTATGGCAAAGATTAATTGCCCATTTTTATGTCACTCAGAATGAGAATCATCTTATTACTTTTGCTTACACCTCCCCACCATCATCACCTCCTGTACTTTGTTGTCTGCTACAATGCTGCTCTGTCTGACACTTCTTATTAAACAAGAGCAACTCTTACCTCCTAGTCTATGGTAGTGAAATTTACTGCTTTCGTTTCACACCTGAAACTGGACTGATGTGCCCAAAAGCTTGTCTTTTCGAAGCATATGGTTTACAATAATAAAAGATACTTCCTCACACTAAAAACATTATCTTAAGTTAAACACTATCATACCATGAGGATTTTTATCTGTCCTCCAACTGACTGCAAGATCAATTTACAAAAATGCCAATTACAGATACCCACTGTCATTTTTAATATACAAACAGAGGTAAAAGGGGCAAAAATCTTGGGATTTCTACTTTGAGTTTTTAAGACAAAGTATTTCTTTGCATTTTCCAGTATCTTCAGTTAACTTTAAGGGATGGACTTTATATGAAACATGTAAACATGCATTACACAACCTCACTTAGCATGTTCATTTTAATAGTTAATGACAGATTTACTTCCAATAGATAGTTCTTTTTGTAAGAATGTAAGACACTACATGAAAGCATACAATGCTTAATAGTGATTACATTCCATATGGAAGTCACTTAGTTACAATAAATCTTCCAACATAATTTTTTCATTGAAGTTTGTTGCTTTACACACGCTACCTATTCTCTGACAGCCAAGAACATGAGTCAGCTTGACTCAAATTTAGCTTAAATTCAGAAGAATTTAAAGGGAAAAGGCAGGCCTCTCTTCGGGCTCTGCACATAGAAGTACCTGCCTGATAAAAAAATTCTACTATATTTTATGAATCAGAATATTTTGTCTGGAGGGAACACACAAGGGTATAAAAACTACACAATATGAAGTAGAGGGAAGAACAGCACTGAGGTAGAAACACTAGCAGGGTAGAGGGAGAGAGAGTTGCCCACTTTATGTAAAAGATGTAATATAAAATAACTTCTCTTAAGAGGGGAAAAAAAAGAAATAACGAAGATGAAAATAAAGCAATGCCACTTCAGCACACTAAAAATGAAAAGTTTGTTTGCCTTGACAGGTCAAAACTTAATTTTTCAGATCAACAAATTTTATCACCGAGTTTCATTCAAATATTGACCTAGAAATACTGTCTACTGCTTTTCCAGAAGGCCTTTTCAATCCAAAACCTGCATGCTTGTTTAATTAATGTCAATAACAGAAAAAGTTTAATCCATTTAGAACATATAGTCATGCAAAGTACAGCGAAAATTAAGGGAGGAGTACAGTACACAGTTCTAACGCTGAATGGGCAAAATGAGAATTAAAAAAAGTTATCCAACCTTACTTTGGCTTTATTAATGATGCAGCATTATTCACAATAGATGCTGATTGACTGTCTTGGCACTGAGAACACCAATGCCAAGAAAACAATAATAAAGAGACAAAAGCAAAGATGGAAAGAGAACATGCTCCTTTAAGACTAAAGCAGTATGTGTTTTATCAAAGTTTCTTTGGAATGCTAAACTTTGTCTCATGTGGCTAAAAAAGAAGAAGAAAAAAAAATAGCTATTGTAAGAGAAACGAAACTTCAGAACACTCAATATTGCAAAGTAGGCTACTTCCCCTCCCGTACAGCAAAAGCAGGCAACAGCACCTTTGTAATCTAACAGCGTATTTTCAGCAGAACTGCAGCTGGGAGTCAGGTAACAGTGCAATACAGATCCCATTGCCAGCAATGGGATAAAGCACGAGAAAGCTGGTGACAGAAGCAAACATCTACATAAACCAGATCAATAACTGAAAGCTTGCACTGTCTTTCAAATAAAGGAAAACAACGGTTAGAAAAATGCATATGTAATCACATTATATATAATGTTTTTACTTTACAAAATTCAGTGTTACACAGTGAAGCCAATATATGGGAAACAAATAGGAACAAGCCCTGACTCCAGTCAAATTCTAATATGGGAAAGTGATACTAATATTGCACTTAAGAAATGTAAAGGTACTATCACATTGTTATGTGACGGCACTGCCTCTTAAAATGGATTGCATTGCAGCTTGAAAAGTTATGTTCTTTCTTCTAAAAAGTTGGGTAAGGAGGAGATTGGAATTATTTTAGTGTTAGACTGATCACTTTAATTTACTCTAAAACTGCTAACACTTAATACACCTCCATAGCAAGTGTTCTTTGTGATTCCAACTGATGCAGTATTTTTAAAGAAACATTTAAAATATGGGCAAATATGGCATCAAAAGGACAAAAGCAAAAGTTAATTGCCAGAATATTTCTACCAGCAAGAAGAAACCACTGACAAGCAATTGTACACCAGACCATAACCAGGACACTCAATCAGCATTAAACAACTTAAATACAACTGCTTGGGATTCTTGAAGAAATTTCACCATTCAGGACAACAACAGAAAGAATGTTTTAAAATTTTAAATATTACAATTTTTTTACATCATGTTATGAAAACCACAATGTTACTCTTCATTTCTTAATTCATTCTGCAAAATTACAAAATACAAAGTAGATCAACCAAGAAACTATTGAAAACACGATAGGCTGGCGAATGGACAACCATATTTGTTATGGTGATAATTTATCTAGGCTATTTTCTTAAACTGTGTACTGTACTTACCCCATTCCATTCTACGCTCATACTCACTTCCTCGCCTCCATCAGGACCACTCTCGTACTTTACCACATCAACATTGAGGCTTTCTCGGCTTCGCCTTTTTTCTATGCTCTCAGGGTCATTCAGCACTTCAGCAACTCTCTGTTTATGAACATTGTCAAGACCCTGAGAATTAGGTAAAATAGGAAAAGGCTTCGTTTTATTACGACCTGTATTAATGTACAACTTACACACAATAACCATATCAAGAAAGAAGTCAATCAAACCCATAACTCCATTACCCTTATTCTGCCTTCAAAGGGCAGTCAGGATGAGTTGCCCTTTATGCATTGCAGCAATCAACATAGCATGAAGTGGACAGACAGTTTGGTAGTTTGAGAATTCAGCGACTTGCCATTCTTTTCCTCCTTCCCTATCACTTGTCAAAGCCTCATGGTGGTCTTGTCACTTACCCAAAGCCATCTGGCCACCAGCTTAATATCTGAACAATTTATAGATCATGAACAGTCAATGCAATTCTCAGATTTCCACCTATCAAATGGTGCAGTATTCAGCCACCTTTGGAAAGAACATTGCAGGTGTCCAAGTACCTAATACCTAAGACGCAGGTTGTGTTATTTGAAAATACTGACATATCACACGTGGCACAGTAGGATAATTTATCCTTCAGAAAGAAATCAAATAGAAAATAAGCTTGTAATAGAACAGACTAGATATATGGTCAATAAAATATGTCTACTTTTTGTTAAAGAATGTCCATCAATTACCAAATAATCCTTTAAATATCTTAAAAGCGCTAAAATACCTTCTGTGAAAACCCTGCATGAAAAAAATCTTTAACACAGAAACTAAAAAGTAACAAAGCCCAAATCATACTTATTTTCAGTTTTTGTTTTCTTTATTTTTTTGTTTCTACTCCACATCATAAATGGTATTTGCTCACAGGAAGAGATCCCAGATGAATACCTTACACATAAGAAAACATTCTCCATCTTTCACTGTGCAGCGTGAGCACCAAATGCAGCAGGGGATCTGTGCGGCAAATCCATAAAGACTACCACAATACAGAAAGTGAAAATCCTACCAAAATTCTACTTAAAAGTAAAGTCCATGAATAAGAATGAAAGTTGGTTTAGCGGCATGGAGAAATCAGGTTCTTGGTTCCCACATAGCTGCTTTCCACTAACTGAAGAGCAGAACAGCCCTCCCTAATGGAATTCTACACCCAAGGAAGCACGAAATCAACATATAACAATCATGTATTTTCACTTCCACATGGCTGTATGGTGCAGAAAAGTGGCTAGAGCTCTCAGACAGTAGGGAAACATAGTCTCAAAATGGCTTTTGCACCCAGCACAAAATTATTTAAAATCACCACTGAGGAGATGATGTATCACATAAAACACCTCTAGGCTCTGTTCCAAAGCTATCGTCTCTCATTTACCTCACGTTAAAAAGAAAAATAAAAAAAATGAAGGGGCAGGGAACTGCACTCTCCCAGTTTTTTTGATTCTGTCAAGAAAGATGAAGGACAATGAACTTCACTGGTCTTCAAAAAATCTAGCATATACATCCCAGCAGCTAAAGCAAACAAAAAATGTGGGAAGGAGAACAGAGCTGTGAAGGATTGATGCTTTTCCACACCTGGGAACCAAAGTACCTCTTTACTTTTAGCTCAAAAGGGGACACGCATTAACCCTGTCTGTCCTCCTTTACTTTAATGGCCTAGAACAGGAAGGTAGTGTTAAGTGCTGTGCATAAGACAGCATTGTTTCCTACATGTCCAAATCTAGTGCTGTGTGTAATGTGATATATTATGGTATAATGGTATAGGTGGTATATGATGCACCAAAGAAAATCTGAAGCATGTTTAATAAAAATAAAGTAGCAGCAGCAAGCCTCCAGCAGGCTCTATGGAAAACAGAGACAAGGAAAATTTTTCTCAGTGGTACTGGCAAGCCAGAAGTGGGCTGATTAAACAGGGACTCTAAAAGAGACTTCTCCAATAGCAAGATCCTCCCATCCTTAATTCCCAAATAATCAATTCTAAGCATCACAGCAAAAATTTGAACTTGAAAAGTTGTTGGTTTGGGTTTTTTTATATAAAAAAGGAAACAAACATAACTACAAGCTAGGTTTTCTTCCAGTCTTCTTACTACTATTATATTACACCAATTTATCCTGGTTGTATCTGTTCACACTAAAAAATTATCACGTGTAATGGCAACAGTAAAACTAAGAACCAAAGCAAGTATGTTAAGATGTAGGACATGTTCATTTCTTATCTTCAAATCACATTTGAATGAGACACACACCAAAAATGAACCTTCAGTAAAAGTATGTGAAAATCAACCTCAGTAAAAGAAAGTATCTGTATCAGCTATTTCCCCCCTACCCTTGAATTTTTCTTGCTGAAGAACTTTTTTCACCAGATTCATACTTTCCTCTTACCAGTTTCATTCCATTTATTTGGCAAACACTCGCAAGTTTTCCATCATTTTTTGTGGAAGAACGAACTTACGCCACCTTATATCAAAGGGAACTGTTGCTGAATTCACTAGAAGAGCACGAGGTTTGCCAGGAACCTTTTTGCTCCCTCCCTTTTCCAGAAATCTGCTTCTATATACATCAAACACTGCAGTATCGTTCTTTAAAATACAATTTCAAATCAGTATAACCAAGAAAAAACACTATGTTATCAATAAAGATATGGTCCATCACCTAAGTCAGTTTACTTCCATCCAGAATTTGAGTTTAGAATTTTACATGGACATGTAAGGAAAAAAAACAACCCAAACAATAAACCAAACCACTTCCGAAAAAAAATACAAATCTTATTTACTATTGCATAAAAACAAAATTAAAATTGAACTTTCCAGGTATTTTTTAATTCACTTATATTTTATTTTGCTTTCCCTTTTAACAGTGACTGACAAGCCATGTTTGCCTGTACCATCTTAGTACTTCTATAAAAGACATTGTATCAAATCATCCAAAAGGGAAAGGAAAAACAAAAAGCCAATAAAACCCCAACAAAAACAAACCCTCTCCCACCTTCTAAGACTGTGAGAAAGGGTTACTTGAACAGCAGATTTGAGAGCACAGAACTTCTCCACATTGAAAGAATAATAGTGCCCCCTTAAACTGTAATATCCATCCCATAGGTTTGCAAAAGTAACAGAAACAGCAACTGATAAATTTATGATGGTTTTCTGAAGGTCTGCACACATCGCAGTCAGTAGTACACAGAAAAAGAACATTTTAAAGTTTGACAGTTCCTTATAAGAAGTAGAACAGAATTACCGGCAAAGGAGATTATCAACAGAAGCTCTCCATTTTCCCCTAGCTGCAGTCTCTCTCCCAGGACATGCAGCCAATTGAGGACTGCTGGTCACCACAGTGTTTTCTGCTCTTCCATTTTCCACATAATTTCACTTCCAATTTGAATCATACCCCTGGTACAAGGTGGCATTGCCCTAGCAATTAACTAGTTTGCAAGTGTTAAGATGGTATCGGTTTATCAACAGTTCAGAGTGAAATTAGAGGGCAACACCAGGCACCAGACACTGAATAGCTAAAAGTTCATATATTCTGCATGTACAATAGATACTGAAGTTAAAAATCTGCATGACCACAATGCAGAAATATCACTAAGGCAAATTTTCATACTTGCCTGTTTACGAGATCTCATTGCTGCCTCTTCTAATGTTTCAGCAGCTTCAAATTTGCCCTGTCGTCTGTAAAGTGCCCCAAGGTTCTTTAAGGTAGTTGTTACTGTTGGACTATTTAAAGAAAAAAAAAAGTGTATAATATACACACACACACATATACATTAAACTCTTCTCAATTCACAAACTAATAAAAACTTAATATAGTATTTATCATATTTTTTGTCATTATTTAGTAAGTCTCTCTTGAAATACATTGTACTTCATGTACATGGAAAAACCTGTTAACCCCTTTCAATGTGCATTAATGGCTCACACTATGATTAATCAGTAGCCCTGAAACTGGAAGTTAGTAACTAGCCTCTAGGTCTACTCAAGAGAAAACTGGAGTGCTATATCCTTGGGTTTCTCAGATGCATCTCGAGGTGAAAATTTAGCTCCATCTGAGTGTGTCCAAGTGAATAATTGTGAAGCTTCCAGAAAATATGCCTACTCATGCATACAGTGACCATTACTGTAGCATGTGTTAGTCACAAAACAAATTACCAGTTTCTTTCATCAGCTTTTACTTAGTACCTATTTGCAGTTTCTATGCATTCAAACTATGCTTGAACAATAAAGGGAAAAAAAAAAATCACACATTCCATTAACAAGTTTCACATTCCAACAAGACATTTTCGTTTCAATGACACAATGATAATCAGCTCAGTCACAGTAGTGTTGCTTGAAGTTTTGCTCCAGTAGCAGCAGAGAAAAGATTTCCTCATGCATTAGAATGAACTAGTACGTGAAAAACAAACAACAAAATGTATTGCGCCCAGAGTTCAGGATGGAGAAAAAAGAGCAGATTTCAATAGTACAACGGTTCTGTTGCCTGTTAAATACAAGAATTCAAACACTGAAGAAATGAAAAACCCTCACTGAACATTATCAGTACTAGGTGAAGGTTTTTTCTTACATTGTACCACCTGCATGTTAAAAAAAAAAAAGGGCAGTTAAGGAACAAAATTAAAGCAAACAAAAAAATATTTCACCAAGTATAATCCAAGCTGAAGTCCCTGTTTTTCTTCTTCCATTTTAAGGTAAACGTTTTCCCTCACACAAAACTATATTCTTCAAGTTTTAGAAACTCAAATAATGCTGAATCGTGGCAGTTTAACTGTTCCTTGTGCCAGCTAGAAAACTCAAGGCTCAGTTATTTGCAGAGTCTCCTTTTTGCTTCTGGCCCTGTCTAGAGGTCTTGCTGGGGCAGGGAGAGCACGTATGCCAACCACCAGTATAAAAAGAAAGGGAGGTGACCTATGCTTCCACGTGAAGGACTGCCAAGAACACAAGTGGTGAATTTTTATGTCACTTACTAGATCTAACCAGCCTAGATTAAAAGCAGCCTTGGGACTTGAAAACTGCTACTGTGTTCCTGAAACCCAGATGTAGGGCTTGAATTTTTAATACTATAGTTTTTATAGTCCTAAGCAAGCAGCTGGTTTGGTTTCATTTTTAAATATGCTTTAATCTGACATTTCTGGATACTGGGTATTGTTGCGTTGTTTGTCCTGTAAAGAAATTACCCACCTGTCAACTTTGCAAGCTTTGTACCAGCCACCATACTCTCCAAAAGATGTGCCATCTTTTTGCTTTCCCTGAAACAAAAGGAACATTGAAGACAAAATAACTGATTTGTAACTTAAACAATAAAAGCTCCAAAAAAGATTTATGACAATGGCCTTACTTTGCATTCTTCCCTCTCTTCCGCATGCATCCAAATAGGCTTATTTTCATCTGATGAAACAGAAGAAAATATTTTATAGAAGTACAAAACTACAAAGTATTCATTGCTTGATTTTCACCCTTCTTAAATGAAGTTGTGAACTAGAGAATTATACTATTACCACCACAAAAAAGCTTACTGTCCATATTACAAGCAGCAGATAAATAAAACATGCACCTCCTCTTTTATAGTTTTACAATTCTGTCTTCTTTTCTTATCTGAACTTAGAAACAGTTACTTCTGAGAATCTCTGAAGTCAGTATATGCTGCCATTGGTTTGTCACGTGCCTAGTTCTGTGCTAGAAAACACACATTTATTTCTTTTATCCTAACAACTGTTTTGACATCTACTAAGCGGTACATATGCTACTGTCATGGAATGCAATGAAAATTCTCCACTGTGATTTATAGTTGATAAAATGCATTTGACTTCAGTGTACAGTGTAATTCACAATTTAAGGGTATTTTCCCCATTCTTTAAATGTATTAATGGGGGACTCACATTAACAATGTATTTATTATATCATTAAAAATCCTGCACAGACTTTTCCCTGCAACTGGGAAGTGACATATATTTTTCTGCCTCTATAAAAATACCAGAAGTGGTTTTGGTTGGGCATAAGATAAATTATGCCAGAAATACAATCCATAAAACATAAACCTATCAAGTCTACCTCATGTGAGTAAAACTCTCATTTTGAATCAAATGCTACTGCTGTATTTAAATGCTTTGTTATGATGAATGTACTTCAACACATCTACAATCTCACTTTTTAAGCCTACCTCAAGCAGACAACAATTTTAATCAGGATACAATTAACTAGATTTTATTTCATAACAACTACCAAAATATATTCAAATCCAGGGACTAAGTTTCTTACCATCTACAGAGCCAAATTCCCGTTCATGAGCGCGAGTAAGAATCTCTTTGTATAAAGTTTCCGCTTGCTTAAATTTGCCCTGTTTTAGATAGCAGGATGCCTGAAAACAAAATGCCCCCCCAAAGATGTATCAGCACACTGTTTTATTTAGCTTAATAAATAATAAATACAACACATGCTGAATAAAGGTGCATTTCAATTCATCAGAAAATTTTACTTTTTCTTGGATTTAGTTTATAAAAGGCTTACCAGGTTATTCTTTGTTTTTGCAACATTTGGATCATCTGGTCCCAGTTTAGTTTGGTAAATCTCCAGTGCCCTCTGATAGTAGTATTCAACCTCCTCATATTTACCCTGGTTCTGGCATAGTAAAGCCAAGTTATTTAATTGTTTGGCAACATCAGGGTGATCTTTCCCCAGAACCTGAAAATGAAATACCTTGTATTAGAACATTCTCTAATCATCATATTAGGGTTTAGAAATGCATCATTTAGAAATAACCCATTAGTTTTTATTCCTCATCAATTCAACATGAGGATCACAAGAGCGAAATCTCCATTTGAAAGATGTGAAAATTACTCAATTCTATTATAAACTGAGAATGCTGAAGAACAATTCACAACAGGAATAATGTAAGTAGTATAACAACATTATATACAGCGTATTATACAAAGAAGCCTGAAGATGCAGGCATTCAGTCTCATGGACTGCAATAAATATCCACATAGTCATAGAATAATCAACTTAAAATTTTTAATGATGTTTCATTTTTAATTTCAATGCTGTTGTCAAATCAAAGATTACTTAACTACCAAAGGGGAAAGAAAAAGGTAAAGACGGTTAACTACAAATACAGAATTTAGAAGATACCCAGAATACTCCAACAGCTCTGTAGGCCTGCTGGAATTTACTACTGTTTTGAATTTCAGACACTGCTAGCTACTGGGGCATTGCTAACTCTGTGGTTTATCTGGCAGATCTACCAAACCAAAACATAAAAAAAAGTGTCTAACTTTTCCCCCTCCCTCAAAAAAATCCATTCAAAGGTGCTGTATTTTTACTCATACCTTCTCTCTGATTTCCAGAGCTCGCTTACACAACGGTTCAGCTTCTTTGTACTTTCCTCGTTTACCATAAAGTACTGCAAGATTGTTTAGAGTTGCTGCCACCTGTCAACAGCAGAGAAATATTAATTACACTGGAATTTGCTGATACAAATATCTGACAAATGAACACATCTGCAATGCATTGATGTTTTCAAATTTTCCATGCGCAGGGCAGACTTCTTGAAATTTGTAAATGAAGAAATAATTATTATTGAATTCACACATACACAAATGAGGAAAAGAAAAAAAAATCATGAAATACTTTTGTTCATTTGTGGAAATGTCATTTAGTGCATACATTTTCTTCTTATGTTCTTCTCTTACAAAGTTACCTCTCAAATCTATACTCAGAGCTGCTCTGCTTCACACAGGCTACATGAAGTGAGATATGACATTAAACACTAAGTAGAAAAGCTTGATTTATGTTTCATTTAAAAGCATCAGTAAAACAAATCAGAAGTACACCTTCAATCTGAGTTTATTAAAGTGATTTGAGTAAGCAAATTACGATCTTTCTTCACAATTAATTTCCCATAGAAAATCCATGCAATCCAAAAATCAAGTATGTGCAAGTCATTTGTGGTGAAACAGCATTGAATATAATGCTCAAAAAGTACATTAAATATTTAAGAGAGAACAAAGAATGTTACATTGTGGCCTCCTACCTGTACTGTTTAGAGATAAGCCAGGTCTTAAAAATTTTCCTGTTGAGTTTAATATTAGAATGAGTTGAAAAAAATTCAGTGAAAAACACAACTAAAAATATGATATTGCATGTATACAAACCGCTGGATGATCTTTGCCCAAAGTCTTTTCACGGATAGCCAAGGCATCATTCAGGAGATTTGCTGCATCTTTGTATTTGTTCTGGTCTCTAAATTTTAAGAGAGTCATAATTAATACTGAGGATTCAGAAAAGAAAGTCATAAAAATGAAGCTTACTTCAGTACTGGCCTAAAGATGCTAGTACAAAAAAAAGAGTAATTGAGACTATATTCAGAAATCAGGAAGTAAAAACCTGAAGCCTGTAACTGTAAAGCAATTTGCTGGTTGAGGACTAGCATGTACTGCTTTTACGCTGCTGTCCAGTTTATACCTCTAGATTATCTATAACTGGGTAATCAAGACATGCCCCCTCAGCAGACCAAAAAAACCCCAAAAAACCCAGCTTCATTCCCAAAACAAAGGCATAGGCAAAAATGCAGTGATTTCTTTGACTTTTAGTATAGGGAGACATAAATATTGCAGGACCCTCTTGAGGGTTTTAATAAAAAAACAGGGAATGGAAAATAATACAACAGTCAAAAAAATGTTAGCCTGAACATTAACAGGTTATAGCCAAATGTTAACTATTTATTTAACTGGTATTTATCTGTGTCAGTATACAAACCTGTACACCAAAGCAAGTATGTTCAACATAGTGGCAACATCAGGATGATCATGACCCGAAGTCTTCTCCAGATCTTCAAGAGCTTGCTTACAGAGAGGTACGGCAACCTCATATCTACCTTGGGAAGCGTACTGAATAACGAGATTATGAAGGGTCCTTAATCTTGCTGGAATTTCATAGCCACCTTGTTGGGCAGCAGCTGCTGCACTGCTATGCTGCTGTTGAACTGAAAGAAATCCACAAGATTCCAAGTTATTTAAAAGATGCTTGTAACTAAAACATCTAACATTACTGCTCAATGACACAAAATGAGACTCACTGAATTTTATTTCTTCAAGATGAAGCATTAGTACTAGAACATACTTCCCAGCAGTCATGCTGTCTTGAACAGTGACAGTGAAAATATGACCATTTTATTCTTCATACTCTGTCCAGTATTGTATCACTATTATTTTACACTTCTATTAGCTCAAAGGGCCAAATATAACAAACCAACGGACAAAGCAGGGAATTATTTCAGCTCAGCAAATCATTAACATTTCTCAAGATCATATCATAATTTTACACGTACAAATATCGTCATTTCCTTGCGGAAAGGAACATTAACATAGGCAAGCCAAATACCTGCAGAAAAGCTCAAATGATTTGTGCTTTTTCCTTTATTCTCCTTCTCTAAACACACAATTTTTTTTGTTTCCCTTTGTTTATTATACCAAGGAATACTTAAGGATTCCTTCTTGACACATAAAGGATTAAAACACCTTGGATGCCACAAATAACAGTTGCAAGAGAAAAGGTACCGAGTCATTAAAACCAGTGTCAACCTTTAGGTTTTACTTACTAACCCTCAGGCTTAACCACTTATTTTCCAGTAGCTCCTAACCTTTGGTTGTTGCAACCCCCACTCTCCCACTCCCCTCAAAAAACTACTACCCCTCTTCTCTTCCCTGGGAGATTTCTAGGAAGATGGAGAAAATTACCTCTTACTCATTTTTATTAAATTCTAGACAACACATAGGATAAGGGCTCCAGCCGCGAGCCTGACTTTCTTCTCTCCTTTCTATTAAGCAAAAAACACTCTCACAGCAAGTGGGAGCCTTTTTATGTCAGTGGAATCATACAATTCCAAGTCTACACCCACAATCCCTGCCTACCAAAGCACCGAAGCATTTTAGTATTTTTCCTGGAGGTCAAGGAAATTACTGAGATGTCAACTTTGTCTTTTGTAAAGCTAAATAAGGTAGATGGACTATGCAGGTATGTAGACAGCTTTGCCATGCAACTTTCCTACTACAAAATTCTAAGGAAGGAAGGATGAGCTCAGGAGGGAGTTCATGATCAACACGAACCTACTCTAAACTCTTCAAGTCTTCCTTCCACTGCTGGCTACAGATAGCATTACCATGCTATCAAGCATGCAGTGTATCTTGTGTATGTGCCCATGCAGGAAGTTCAAAACCCTGCTGATTACAAAGGTGGGACACAACATTTCACTAAGCAAGGCTTATCTATTAATGGCTTTTTTTAATCACGCTACCAAACCTCTACCTCAAACTTCACTGCATATTCATCAGTCCTTCTGACCTGAAGACAGTACTTCTAGACTGAGTAGTAAAACTAAGGAAGACAACCTTAGCAAAGGACAAAAGATTATATGAGAAAGACTTCAGACTGAAATCTGCCCCAAAACATTAAATCAGATCATTAAAAAGGTCATTAACAGAATTCACCATCTGGACAGATAGTCAAAAAGCTTCAATGTTTCAGAATCTGCCTCAGTCACTTGGAACAAACTTTTTCCATTCTAAGGCCCACAGGAAAGACTGTGGGATCAAATTTGAGCTGAAGTCAGTCCCAAGAACTTTACAACAGCTAGTAAACTCTTTTTAAAAACCTAGGCCCCAGTTCTATACATATCAGTGTATAGAATGTGTATAAATGTCTGGTTTCCTTATTCTAGCAGAGGCACTCATCGCTCCTCTGTGTCCCAGAGGACCCCAAGCATGGATTCATTTTTGTAAAAAGCATCTCTATATCCTGCATTGCAGAAATACACTAACATTGTAATTTGAAGTGCACTTACTTCCTTGTCCTTGGTCATCTTCATCATTGGGAAATAAGTCATCCAAAGGCTCTTTGGTGGAATCCGTATCTTTATCCTCCTATAGAACAACCCCAAACCCAAACAAACAGTTACACTTAAAATCTAAGGCACAAAGGGACAGTCCACTTAATCAGCAATGTTAAAGGAAAACCCCACATCCAGGACTTAGGAATTACCAAGAATAACATTTCTCATAGAAGATTAATGAAGGTCTTGCTTTCAAATGTATTTACATACTCTGTCCCGAAACAATACAGGACACCTTCAGAAGAGCCAGGAATAGAAATCAGGTCTCCTAGATTTCAGTCTCAATTTAAGCACACAAGAACACGTTTGCTATTCTTACAGAGACATTATATCTACTGAAACTACCCAGTGAAGAGTGAGCGCTACCAAATACAGAATTGTCCAGTGTACTTTTTTTAGTCATAAACGCAGTTATAGATGAGCAAGGGAGAGGAATAAGGAGATTCATCTCCTGAAGGAGAATAAAGTTTCACCAGCAACTTTAATTCTGTCACCTCAATTTCTGAGTACTAAACTTCTGCATAAATAATAGATTTTGCAATTATGGTCTGTAAGGTTCAAAAAGAAAAAAAACACTTGGAAGGAAGTTCATCTCCCACAGTCTCCATCTGGAACCATATTAATTTCTGCACAGTTCACCAGCGTATATTGATTTTAAGCATCCAATGATCGTTCCAAATCCCACAATCATGTAAAATAAACAAACAGATCATCCCTCAATCCTGTTTCTTAGATGTGGAGTCTACCCAATATAAATAGTTGAAGTTCTCAGGAATGTTAATCTCATTAAGGAGAAAACCCAGGAGCAGAACACATTCCTATTTTTCTGACTCTCCATCCAACACCTCTTTCCACAGATGAAAAAAGGCAACTGCTGCTGGCATTCAAGTTCAATGGTGGCCAAGCGGGTGCTGTGCAAAACCAGCAGATTGATGGGACTAGATCTCAGATGGGAAGTTCATAATTTTAAGTGTGCTGATTCCAACCTCATACTGAGTATATACAATTGACTATTTTCAAAGGCTAACAACAGAGACTATCCATATGGTTAGTGAAACTATAAAGATGCTTTGCTTACTTTGCCCCTATTTGCCAATTAAACTTCAAATAATGGTGCTATTTAGGCCACCCGCACATTACAGTTCAACAGTTAGCACATCAAAATCCCAATATTCCCTCCTCCTGCCCCTTTTCTAAACAGGCTTCACTGGCAGTATTCGGCTACAAATACCGACTCATGAAACAGCACTGGTAAGTTCCATGTGCAACTGAACAAAACAACTCTCACTACTCACAATATGTTAAAAAGGATTTAGTCAAGCAGTCAGTTGAGCGTGACTAAAATGCATATGTTTTCAACCATTATGTTGCTGAAATAATTGGTTGTGAAAAACTGTTCTTTCCAAGACACCACTGACAAGGTCTGAAGGCACCAAATAGTGCCATCTAACTTAAAAAAACAAAATAAAAGGATAACAAGAAGGGCAAATAACGCAGCAGTCTTTTTAAGCGATAAGTTACTTATGTAAATTAAAATGGTATCCATTTTCTCTGAATCTAAAAATATGTAACACAATGGGCTAGCTAAACACAACTGAAAACGTGCAGATGATCACAATGTCTGGCGGAAGGTCATGAAAGCAGATTCAGTAACATCCTATCCTAGTGTAAATTCTCAACAGATAAAAGCTACACACTGATTTCACTAGATGAAAATTAAATATTTTTCTTGCAGTCAAAATAAGCCAAGTCCCCTATGCACTTAGAGTCTCTAATAGTTTACATTCCCCACTTATTTTAACCGTTGAATTTACCAAAGGAAATTTTTGGCTTAAAGTTCAGTTGTTCTTTTTTTTTTTTAAGTTAATATGATACGAAATAAGTATTTATGGATTTTGACCCTCATATGTATTTTATTATCTACAGACAGTGAAACGTTTACTCTCTTAAAATAGAAGAATAAATTGAACTCTCAGAATCTTTCTGCAAACTCTGTGACACTGGTATAAGGTAAGCATTTTAATGAGAAGTTTATGTAAGACGTAAAAAGCTTGTATCTATCATTTCTTGGTAACTAGGCAGATTACAACACGTATGTAAATGTAAGGTGCTTTTTACTATACAGCTACTTACTGATGGTGAAATGTCATCGTCATATTTTTTTAATTGATTCATGAATTCTAGATGTTTCTTTTCTTCTTCCAGTTGAGCCACAGATTGCTCACTTTTCTGTAGTTTCTGTTGTGTATTGGCCAGTTCATCCCGTAGCCACTGATTTTCCTGACATAGCCGTCGAACCTGAGCACGCAATTTCTGCTTCTCCGATTCCACTGCATTTAAGTGATTTGACAAGGCCATCATTACCTAAAAAGTAGAAGGTGTCACATGACATACTTCCTCTAGAATGCAGTCCTGTATTTAAAATAAAAGCCTTATTATTTAAAACCTATGTCAGCTGTGAAATCTGGTAAACATTCAGATTTCTCTTCTTTATATATCTGGTTCTCACTTTTCCTCTAAAGTTTTTCACCATTTGTTCAGCCAGAATTAACCTAGTGGAACTCTTTAACTAATGATTGTTTTCCACAATGCCATCAGAAGTCAAATTGTTTAGAATTCCCTGAAGATTATGTATAATCTTAAAGTATATGAAAAATTTGAACCAGGATTTAGATTACCGAAATGGAAATCTTTGTTCCATTAACACAAAATGGAGCAGTAATACTTTTAACTTGAAGGATCACAAATATAACCTAAGAACTAACACAGAGTTCTAATTTAAGAGCCTTCAGACAGAAAAGGATTCATATACATAAGGATGAACACCTCAGCATAACGATAATACTTCAAAGGGACAATTATACTACCGATATCTAAATGTGCAACTGAACACACAATTTATATAAGCACTTTATATCGTAAGCTTGAGTGTGCAGGTATTCAATGTTTGAACAGTCACATTAAGGACAAAAAATACAACAGCCATAAAAGCAGTCTACTTGGGTTTTTTTTTTTTTCCTAAGCAAAGTTAAATGAAAAAGGAGCTTGTTCAGTGAAAGCCACCCACTACATACAGAAGATATTCTCCCTTCACTGTTTATGTAATCTCCCACTGATACACGTAGAACAGCTGATAGCAATCCCAGGAAGCACACCTTGTAAGAACGGGCAACTGGTGATAACAAAAATCTTCTTTTAGATGAGTTTGACATCCCCAAGTTATTAGTATTTCATCTCCTCAATGGCATGTTTCATTAAGAAGTGTTTTTAAACTAAATAATTCATGTGAAACAGATGGTGTTCTTAGCTGAAATTTCCGGTTTCAAAAAAAGACATCAAGCCTTTAGAAACTACTTTTTCCTATAAAGGTAAGACAAAACTCCAGGTATAATTTCCTAATACCAGTCCAAATCTCCAGACTTCAGCACCTACCTATTTACATATTCAAAATTGTTAATAACTTAAATTACTTGGCCTATTCAAACAGTGGCATTTGTAACATCAGAAAGTACATTTACGAAAGTTGTGATAATAGGGTCAACATATTCAAACAACATTCTACAAGCTACAATGGCAAACTAAAATCCTTTGTAATCTTATTCTCTAGAATTAACTAAAAAGAAAAGCTTGATTACTTCTTTAGCAAAGTCAGTTTCATTTTCATGGAAATAACACTTGTGTCATCAGACCTACATCAATGTCACAAAAACCATCTATAAAATATTTTCATATCTTAATTTAAATCCTGCAAATAAAATAAAAAAAAAAATACTACATTGTTGCAACCCAAAGTGTGCAGGAAGAGTAGGCTTATCAGGCCTTAGAGTAGTAGTTTGAAGTGTAATTGCTTTCCTGACAAAGGCAGTAAATGCAGACTTCTTGGCTCCTTGCCACCACAGTTCACAAAACACCACGTGGGGCAAACAAGGCAGTAACATCTGCAATTGAGGCTGTCGAATCTGACAGAGCCAAGAATCAGAACTAGCTTTTTGGAGTCCCAATACCACGTCAAAGTCAGGAGAGAGAAGCTACTCATTCACTCACAGATCTTCTACAAACACCCATTAAAGGTAACTCAACTATCGCAATTTTATTCCATATATCTTCTAGTATTTTCTTCCAATACAAGGGATCAAAGCTTGTACAGTATACTATGGCCTGACAGTCTGTACCTAATGTCCAGGAGTTCTATGTTCCCATGCCTGGTAACCCATATTTGTTCATTCTCTCAGGCCTCAATTCAGCATGATCCAATGCACACAACTTCCAGATCACTGAACAGTAATAGCTCGATCCAGATGAAAAGACTGAGCACAGTTATAGACCAATATAAAGCCTATTAATATAAAGTTAGCTCATTGAAATTTTCAATTCATTTGCAAACACGCTGCCATTTTATGCTCTGCTCAGATCAACACACTGATGACTGTGTTGCATCATATCGTTTCAGGTTTTTGATCTAGTACAAAATACGCTAAAGCTGGACTGTAAATATAGTCCTGACATCCTGACTAAACATGCGTCTTCCCACTCATCTTCTGCAAACTATACTTTCATCAACTAAGACAGTTCACAGAAATTAGCTCAGAGTCCTTTCTTTAATGGATCAGTGAAAGCTGTTCAGATTCTATGCTCAATTCTTAGCCTTTAAAGTGTTTTTAGATTCAATTTTGGTTTAGTAAAATGTTCAATAAACATTAGAGATTCTAAAACCCCAAAGGCATCGTGAGCTACTATAAAGAATCTCAGAATCAAGGGAATGTAAACATGAATTTAAGGTTACAGCAGAGCTCAAAGGTTGGAGCAAATTCATTTATTTGTGCGTGTGAGACCTCCCTATGCAATAATTTAGAGTTAAAATGCTCAGTTCTTGAGCTGCTCAAACATTACCTGCTTAATGCCGTGGAAAAGTCTAAACAGAAAACAGCAACTGTCTCACTGAAGTAAAGAGGAGCTCAGTTACGAGCTTCAGTGCTTTAATACTAATGCATAATTAGTTCTGTAACACAGCAAGACAGACAGTATATTAGTTACAGCAGTCCTTTTCCTTAACATACAATAACAACGTAAATGTCCCAGCACATTACTAATATTCAGTAAGGCAAATGTAAGTCCTCAAAGTCTGCAATGCTTTATTTCTACTGCAATTTTACCTGTGCTTCACTAAGGCCAAGCTCCAGCATTTCCAGTGACTTTCGAATCATGTTTGATTTTTCTTCAACCAGATTAGTTTCATCATCTTTCTTCAAACATTTCAGTGTTT
The DNA here is from genome assembly GCA_009819775.1 of Phoenicopterus ruber ruber. Lineage (NCBI taxonomy): Eukaryota > Metazoa > Chordata > Aves > Phoenicopteriformes > Phoenicopteridae > Phoenicopterus > Phoenicopterus ruber. The sequence goes on from CM020219.1 coordinate 12,146,444, forward strand.
CAAGTAAGCTCTGTAAAATTGAATTGTGTTCATTCTTCAGTGCCTCTAGTCCATTAATCACTTGCTTAGTCTTGGCAATGATTTCATCTTGAGTAAGCTTCTCCAACTTCTCTTCCTTTAAATACACCATTGTGGACATGTTTTCATACATTCTGAAATGGAAGAGTACACTAGTTAACCCAAAAGCAAAAACAAAATAAGCAATTCCCTATAACTGAATAAAGCTTTCCTTTAAGAATTAATTAAAACATAGGAATATTCAGAATGTAATGATATTTTTGCACAACTTTTACAGTGTTTTAAGTCCTGGGTTTGAACAGTGTTTCAAGTTTTCCAGCTTCTATTTCCGGTGTTAACATTAGCATTAATTCATAAGCCAAACAACAACCGAAAATAAAATCTATATTACAATATGGCAGAAGAATTTCTAACAAGCACTGAAGAATCAGGCTGCATCTCCAGGATGTGCAAAAGCAAACAAAGTAGCTGGTGTAGAAAAGATATAGTATAATACAGTTATTTGCACACGCCACTAATCTGGAACTATCTTTACAAATATCCACAAACTAGAGCTTGTGGAATTTGAAGAAATACCATCCAGCTCTCTAAAAGGGTTGATCAATCAGTCAATCATGAGAAAAATCACCCTTTTCCAGTAAGAAGGAAACACCACCTTCATCCTTTTCCAAGGGCCACAAAAGCTACTATTGCTACATATTTTGAAAATAACAACTGCCCGCTAAGATTACTTTACATTTATTATTGTAACTCTATAGTTACATATAGACATTCAATTGCCTACAGGTCTAGATCCAGCTGTTTTGACGAAGTTGCAACAGCTGCCTCATGCTGGAAAAAATGGTTTGTTTAACACAACCCTTGCAAGAAACATTTCGCTGTGCTATTTTGTCAGTACCTCAGGCACTACATTGAGGCTAGCAAATTTCTGGATGTTTGTATACACCTCTACCAAATGCAAACGAAGACCCAAAAAAGTTTAGAAACTCAGGTAACTTTATATATGCTGTTACTGAAATGACAAACAAGTATAATAATGTAAAAATACAAACAGAACACATAGAAATCACTTGATCCTTTCTAAATGTCACCAGAAAAACGTTCTATAATGAAAATAAAGAATTGAGGAATTGCTCCTTTATACTTAAGATATTTATATCTTCGAGTGTACCAGGAAGTATAAATCAGAATAAAGTAGGAAAGATTTTTCAAAAGCAATAAATTATCACATCTATATGAAGATACTTGGGGAAGCTTTGATAACCTAACATTTTAAAGGAATTAGCTAAACTGTATTAAAACTTTGTACAGAAACAAGTCTAGTTTTAGAAGAAAGCCCCCCAAAATTACAACCACTTAAATCTTGAATAAGAGTGCTATAAGGAATGTGCATATATACACCACTTCATGACAACAGCCAAAGGATGTGCTCTTATGCTCTTGTATTACATTTAAAAAAAAGGGGGGGGGGGGGCTGGTAGGTTGGTCTTTTTGTTTATATACACTCTAATTACCCTCTCTGTTATGACCTCCTGCAATGCGATACGTAACAGGCATACCCATTTGTCACAAGAGGGCTGTACGCTACTCTGGTTTATTTTGTAACAATCTACTGCCTGAAGACACAGATAACTTGGGGGAGCAGTGAATTTGCTTTTATCACAGTTTAACACAAGAATTTCACATTCACAAATATATGTAATACAGAGCATATACATCTGTATAGAACATCTAATCTAGTACGGCATAAGAAATCAACTCACCAAAACCTGATGAGCAGAATGATACTTACACATTTCCCATTTATAACCTGAGAACTACTACCCAGAATGCTTAAATGACATTTTTAAAGCACATACTCCCTAAAATTGTGTATAAAAATTAACTGAAATTTAATACAAGCCAAATTTGTCAATAAATGCTTCTAACATGCACAGTCGTATAAGACATTGTTATGGATTATGCTAACTTCAGCATACAGCTCAACCCTAATTATCATCAGCATGCTTTCATGCCTTCAATTAACAATTTCCATCCTGAATGCAAACATCTGAACCTTTGATCATAAGGAAATAAAAACAGCAGAAGACACCTAATGAATAGGGACTTCCATTTTGTATTAGAGAAGTTCTGAAAAATATGATTTTTAAATACCTACAGTTTTTCTACAACATTCCAAAATAAGTATGCGATCATTTGTCTGTCTTGTGTGGACAGTGGTAGCAATTCCTTCTGCGTGCTTCAATATTTTGTAGTCATTCTACACCAAAGACGGAAGGCAGGTGTGTGCATGTACACACGTAACGCATGTATAGATATTGTTTAAAAAAAATGGCACGTTTTAACCACCACAGTAGAAGTTAAATTAATTCTAGGTGATGAATACAGATAAATAAACAGGCATTCACTGTTACAAAAAGAATACACAAAACCAAGAAAGTAATACCAAAAACTACATTAGGCCTTGCAATGGTCATGCCTTCTTGCAGAAAGAATAAAGTAGCCTGGGAAGTACCTATCTGACACATGAAATCCAGCCAAGACAAATCTGTGCGCACAATTACATCTCAGGTGTGAAATGGACACTAATTCATTACTATAAGTAAAAAAGGTTGTCAGACCAGCTAGAATCGGGCACCCAGCTCTGGCTGAACACGCTGAAGTTGCAATTAATGAAGGCTAAGCCAGCACAGAAGCTTTTGAAGAAAGGAATAGCAAGTTTAAACCCAACAGGGCAAAAATATACTTAAAGCCCATCACAACAGTAGACCTGCTTTACAAATACAAGCTTCTTGTCTCAATCCCGTATGCCAGGTTTTTAAGCCACCTCATTCTAAACCCAGTGTAGCTGTAAGCTCTCACTGCCTTAGAGCTACCAGTACAAGCAACTATGCTGGAGCTGGTGTCAAGTCAAAAGCTACATCAAGACACAGATTGATTTGAAGGTCCATGTAGCCTGGGAGAGAGATTCTCAAGTCTCCTCTAGTGAAAATTGTTAGAATCCTAATCTCTCCCACTGACAGGAAAGGAATAAATCTTTTGCAAAGGTTTCTAGGGTGTTTGTTTAAATGATCTCTGTATAAAACACTACAGAAAATTTGGACAATGTTGTTCAGAGTTTTATAGATCGTGCTTGGGAGAATAATTTAGAAAATAGGAGGTTAACAAACATGTAATTTATCATGCTATCAGATCTGCTTCTTTGTAGGAGTAAGATTAATAAATAAATATCTAATATCTTTCAAGAGTAGCGTGGAGGTATGGTGCTGTTTCCATGATTTTTTAAAAATGTATTTTACAAGAGGGCATTACTTATTCATCAAATAAGACTGTATTTGAATACATAATCATACAATTAGCTTTGCATACCCTGAGGCAGCAAACGCCACACAGGAAGCAAAGAAGTTAAGTTTGTATGCAGGAAGTAGACATGGATGTATACAGAGGAAAAGAGACAAAACCTACCATGCCTTTCTATTGTCACTTTTCAAAAACGTTAATTCTTTCTGCCTCTATTTTTTCCCTACAGAACAAAAAAGGGCATAATCAAAGGCTTCTTAAGCTCCTTTCAGTTTTATCCTGTATACAGTTCGCTGCACTGCAAATTTTACCTGTTATAGGGCAGGAATTCTAGATGCAAATGCTAATTTTTAATTCAGCGTACAACTGAAAACAAAACAAAAAATTAAGATGCACAAAGGTTTAGATGGAAAACAGAATTTTGGATAAGGGAAAAAAACATGCAATGCAGCCAGAGTTATGGACTAGCCAGCTGGCTTAAGCAATTTACGTATCATATTAAATATGTGCCTGTGTAGATCTTGAGTGTTACCTTCCTGGTTTATTTACCACAATATAGACTACGCTAAAGTACAAAAGTCACTTAACACTTTCCAACGCTTTAAAAAAAAAAAACACACACAAAACAAAACCCAAGCAATTTTCTTCAAATGCACAAAAATTAATGAACTTGGACAGATCAACATAAAAAGTCCTACAATGACACCTACTAAAGAGGTTTTTGCAGAATTTTATAACATGAACTCCAATCAAAGAAATGGATTGAGAATAGCAAGAATCTGAACCAAAAAAAGCATAAAGAAAACAGAGCCAAGCCTACTGTCTTTCAGTCATGTAACCGCTGGGATAATCTCATCATAAACAAACGACTTAAGCGGCTGTATCTTTAATCAATTTAAGTATTTTGTTATTCATAAAACTTTCAAACCAATTGCACTAGTAATGCTGACATCGCAATTTGTGCCTAAATTCTCCTACGGACATACACACACCAGAGCTAGCTACTTAAGCTCTTAACTCCTATTTAAGGATCTCTTAAACATAAATAGCTTTTCCTACTCAGCTACTTTAAAAAAAAAAAGTGTCATTTCCCTGCAGATCACCTCAAAGAATCCTTGACTCAAAACACAGTCATACGAATCTTTCTTTGCATAGGAAAACTTACCAAGGAAGAACATTTTTCTAAAAACCCACAAGATATTTTTTCCCTGACTAAAGATTAGCACAGGTCCTAAAGACAAATAAACAAACAAATAAATAAATAAAACAGTTCTATTTTTAAATTTTTCTTTCCTTGTTATGTATCCCTAAGAATTCCCTTTCTCAATATGATATTTTCATTATTTAATAGTTGGGTTTCAACCACTAAAAGCTTGGAAGACAAATTTTTAATGTATCTAGTGTCTGATCATTATGGTTTTAAAATACAATAAAAAACCCCAAAGTCTGTAAACTGCTGCGACAAGTCAAATTCTCCCTAAACTTCTTCCTCTGAATATACAGATAGGAGGCAGGATAGCTGAAAACTACAGAATAATGCGCCTGCATACCAGAAAGAGTAAATCATCTTCCTAACAGTAAAAGCTACTACAAGATTGGCTCAAGCCATACCTACAGGCCCTGTCATCTACAAGCACTGCAAATTCCACAAAGATATAGTATATACTAATTGGAGCTTTTTGTATCTCCAATGTGTACCTATCAGTTCACTGTTTTGCAATAATAATCAGTCTATTCAGAGCTTTTAACCCTAATTTCACTCTTAGTTTCTCCTTAATTAAATGGCAAGGCTCAGCATCCTACATCTGGCATGCACTTGTTTCATTTTGTATTAGCTACAAATTACAAGTCATTAATTCCCTGCTCAGACCAAGAACACATCTCATTACATCATGGAACGCATCATCTTGAAATACTACGAGCTGCTTTAACTGCTAATCTTCATAATGTGGAAAACTGCCTTTTCAAACAGCCCTCAAAAGATCACAAGCCTTCCAAGCACAAAAAGAAAATCACCAACAGAGGCAAGAGATGAAAACAGTCTGCCGAGGGGCACAAGTAGTATGTCAAATGCTACATTAGCTGCACCCCTTCCTAACAAGGCAGCTCAGTGACACACGCTAGCCAGAAGTGGCAAGGATGAATCACCCACGGATGTCTTTCACATACTTAGAAAGGTATTTGCAAAAGGACTCAGATAAGAAAAACATCAGTATGAATATATTGCTGTTATGGTTTACAGTCAGAAATCTCCAAGTCTGAAAGAACAACAATTACTTTTTTTTATATATATATATATTTTTTTTTTTTTTTTTAATCTAAAATGGTAATTTCTCTGTGAGGTTATTTCTGCTACCACGAGTCATATTCCCATACGTAAGGAAATTTAGAATCTTTCTCCTTTTGTTTGACTTGCCTTCCTTTTAATTAAAATGATCCTTTACACTCAGGAATTTTATTCCAATACATTCATCTCTAACTCCACAAAAGAAACAGAGTAGCTTTTTCTGTTTCTTTGACATATTCAGGACTGTAGCTGAACTGACAATGCTATTTATCACACTTTTCATCATACTATATTTGAATCCACATATGAGCCTCTACAGAATAGAAAAATCTTGAACTGCACCTGCAAACAGTGTCCTGTTGGAGGTCAGACTTAAGGTATGCTCGCTGACCCAGTTCTATAAACAGAATACTGCCGCACTTCTGTACTGCCTCAGGTTTCCAAACGCATGATCTCAGAAAGCGTCTTCACAGTTTAGCACACAAGCTACCTTAAAAATAACTCAGTGAGAACAATTAGCAGCACATACTGGAGGCCGTAAATCACCGACCAGAAGCAGGTAAGAAGATGAAGTTGCACGTGACCAGCAACCAACATTAAGCTAATGTGTTTGAAAAAATAATGAACCCCTTGGAGCCACTTTTTCTATCAACTTCCAGCCAGTAAGCATCTGAATTTAAAAATACCTTACTGTACTCCTTCTGCCAGCCTTCAACTCAGAGCTAACCCCGAATGCAGAATTTTGCCCTACGACATGGCTTAAAATGAAGGTATGGAAGGTAAATACTATAAAAAGGACATCTGTAGTCCTTTAATGCCAACGACATATATCCTAATAAGAGCTCAGAATCACGTTCATAATTTGACCTACAACCTTAACACCACAAGACATCTGTGTTGGCAAGCAAACTGGTCAAACACTCATACTTTGTAAAGGTTTAGCATCTATGAAGGTAAACCCACAAATTTCTGAAGAAGTGCACAGTAAGCATAGGACAGCTTGACCAAAAAGCGTAAAACACCAAAAAACGTGAATACTGGCAGAGATTTCCATCGGACTAACAAGGCTATTGCTTTTCTATTAAGACTACCAGGCGCAGCCTACTCTCCACACCGCATCAGTGGGACGAGGCTGCACGGCCCCACGTTCTACCCCTACATCACACCAGCATCCACCTCTGAAAACACTGCGTCAGACTCTAGGAAACCCCAATGGCTATCCATAAGCCCATCCACTGCATTACACTATGTTTAAGTGAAGAGAATTATCTACTTGTTTAGCTGGAGAACACAGCCACTGTACATTTGCCTTCATAAATCTTGGAATCTTTTAACGTCACAGCCTGCTATTACTAAAAAATCGTACCTTTCACGGGAAATCTTTGGATTCTTTGGAAGATTAAAAAATTATTAAGGAGAAAAAGCAGGCTAACAAATTATATTTGCTAATGAAAGAGATGATAGCAAAAATAGCTCCTATAAAACCGGTAGCAAGGGTGACGCTGACAATTCTCTTTGAGAAAGCACAACCTATGAAGATTTGCACTGCTGTGAAGTCCTTTTATTTAGGTTTCTATAGCACACTACATCAACACTAATGAAGCATATACTGTTTCTTAGCAATCGTATCTTCATTCTTACAAGTAACAATCTTAACACTATTTTGAAATAAATATCTTTGCACATTTCAAGGATAACTGACAAAAAACCCTTCAGGGTAATTTCAGCCTTCAGCCTTCCTTCTTTTGTACCAAGTAAACTATTTTCATCAAAATAACGACTTCTTGCTGAAACAGTTAATTCAGTAAAAAATCCTTAAACAGTATAAAAGTATTCAGTGGCATAAAAGCGTCCTGTAACTACACAGATTATTCTTCCTCTTAAAGAAAAGGTTATTATGGTGTCAATCCCTTGACAGTACTCCACTGAAAAAACACTAGCTACCACAGCTAGCCTTTCAATTATGATGATACAGTCAAATCTGTATCCTTTTAACTGCAGACAATCCAGATGACCTGCCAATCTAACTATTTCCAAAATCTTTTTTAGATTCAACCATATCTGGAATTCCATAATACTGCGGACCGTGGCCAAATCCCACCTTGCTCTTCCTGCTCACATACTGCAGCACATAGAGACTCCCAGATGATACGGCTACCCCCCCCTACACATTACCATGCTTACACCCATTATTTGTGTAAAAGGAATCAAATGGAAGTATCCTCTTTCTGGCATATCTCACCCACTACATTTTACCTTTCTGAAGTACGAAAAATTGATAGTGATTAAAACACAGAATAGTGACATATACTAAAATTACAGTGGATTATTCTTCCTCTGAAAAGCAGCATATATCTGCATATATCATAAGCACGTAAGAGAAAAATTTATTCTCTGTATATGTTCCCAAGTCCTCCTAACATCTCAGGTTTCAAATTAAGCTGGATGGAAATAAGATCCTTCTATGCATTTGTCATCATATCAGAGATTACTCTTTGTCAAAGCTGAAGCAAGTGCAAGAGAAATCTGACAGGCTTGTGTCTAAGGCAGTTTAGTAGACCCAGTCAGGAGTCTAGAGGAACTACACCAAAAGTCATACTTTTAAGAAGGTACATGCTTATTAACTGTTAATTAAGGTTACTATCATCTGTTACAAGTTGGTGGTACATACCTTCCTTACTCTAAATCTGAAACAACATACTTATTAAATACCCTCAGACCTGCAGAAAGATCAAAACCCCATTCTTTTCCAGAATAATAAAACCGAATACAAACCTCTTCTACTGTTTGGTAATCTTGGGCAAAGAGCTCTAATTCCAATTTGTTAGTCTTAGTTGTGTCCATGCAATTTCTGAAGACAGACAGACTGCAAATCACAGTGTCTCCTACCCCTTGGAGCAAGGGAGTTGTCTCTTTTTTTGTACTACTGCTGTGTCAACAGCAAACGGCGTCTGTTGATCATCCTCAAAGCTAGCACTTCCTTAGTTTCTTGTGAGCACTAACAAACACTCCCAAGCAGCCACCAACAGACCTCAAGAAAGCAGAGCATTTTGGCTGTTCACTAAAACACTGACAACATACCAGTCCAGGCCACACAGGATTTGCCTTGTGCTTATGACCACAAAGCCCACCTCACCGGATCATTTTAACAAAATGATCATGACTGTATTAAGAGTAGTTACATAAAGACAGAATAAACATACTTAAATGCGTCAGAAAGCAGAAGTTGAATCATTTAAGAAGTCATTATATTTACCCTTAGTTATCAAAAAATGCTTGTCACAAGAATCAAAGACACATCAGGGAAAAAAATCAAGGCTAATTATTCAAAAAATTGTATTGTAGTTCAGTATTTTGGAGTTAGGAAGACATGCTTCATAAATTACCTACTTTAAGAGGACTGAAAGGAAATTTTGACTACATTTTTAAGAAATACTGTCAAGACAGTTTGAGTTACAAATCCATCATCATTATCAAATTCCACAGTTTTTACCCTCAATATTCCAAGAATCTGTATTTATTTCTGTGTGGAAATGGCACTTGGCTCTTCATGGACTTGCCAACTTGTGCAACCATGTCTTCAGTGAATCTTGAATCTTGATAAGACATTTTAACAGACTGATTCTAGCTGGTGAGAGTGTCTCTTTGGGACTGGAATAGAGAGGTACAGTACCATCAAAGTGTTTTTAAATTTACTTGTCTTGCAATTTTAAGCTGTCAATAGTGTAGACAAAACATTTTTTGAGCTTGACTCTAGTTCTTTCATTTTGCATTGTTATTTTTGGACAAGAACTGCTTTATTGACTAATCAAAGTGAGAATCCATTTATGTTATCTATTTACCTTAATTCTAAATAGCACTTAGGTAAAAGCACAGGAATGTTCCCATCAAATCAGACTTTCATAATACATTAAAACCCCCATCAGCTTCCACTTACTAACATCAGACCTATAATCTTAACCCAATCTACTTTTTATGGCATACGTATAACCACTTAAAAAAATGCACAGAGGAAGGGCAGAGAAAACCACATCTTGCCTCGTATTATTGGGTCTATGTGGGAAGCTTTGCTGACAATTTACTGTGAATACAGATTATGCTGCTCTTACACGCTTGACGACATTGAAGAGAAGGGTTATTTGAACCAAAACGAGCAGCTCAGCAATTTCTTCTGCAGACATAAAAGGAACATCCACTAACATTGCTTCAACACACACTAGCCTTTAGGTTTAACAAATCCTTAAATCTGGTTTTGAAGCTAACTAATAGTTTACATTAAAATGCACAAACTGTGCAGTCTCCCTTCAAGCTTTAGGGAAAATAGCCTTCCCCTGCTTGTTCTTCCATTAAAAAAACCCAATCCAAACCCAGTAATCTAATTCTTCCAAAATAATTACAGAAAAAGAGTTGCACAATTAAATAGTTCAGGCATTATCCTTAGCATTGAGAAGGAATTAATTCTACCCCATTAAATATTACATCAAAATTTATACTTTCAATGGCAATCACCAGTTACCAAATACTTTTTTTTACACCTTGCAAATTTCATCCCATAGAAAGCATAACAAATGATGCAATGGTCTAGAAAAACAACGTTGTATCTTTCACTGTTTCTTACCTACTACAGCAGAGAGCTGATTTTGCTCTGAGGTTGGGAATAATTTCCTTGTTAAGTACTCTGTAATCTGCGGGGCTTACTCAGATGGTCTTGAACTCTAGTGGGCCAGGAGGTAGGGAGCAGTACAGCTGGCCCTAACCCAGCACCTGACACTGTCAGCTTAACACTCTGTGCACTCACACCTGAGGATCAAACCATAGTTTTAGCCTCTTCTCGGTGATCTTTCACATTCATGATTTATCTTAGTTAGCACTGGGGCATTGGGTGTTCCTTTGGAACTCCTGAAGTACAGCCAGCATATTTCCAGGCCATTTGTTAACATAACAACTGGGTGGGGATCAAGATTCAATGGCCACACAAACTACAAGCAGGCACCATAATTCAAACCCCACTGGCTGTTGCTTTCAAAAATATGCTGTGCATCTTTCATCTCTACCTGCATCCTGCACAAACTCCAAACTTGGAAATTTTTTCTAAAGTTAAATGAGCATTCTAACAGCAGTATTTTAAGTGTGGTCAACATGCAGCATGTAATTTTAACTTAAAAGTACTGTGAGAGAAATTGATACTAAATGAATAAAACAGGCTTAAAAGCAGAGTAATTGAATCATTAATCTGCCTTTGCCTCTTTTCCGAACAATGAAAAGGAGATGTAATTAATTAACGGCAAATTACTGGGACACTGAGTCAAAGTCACCCTGTGGTACCTCTTGCCTTTTCAAAAGATACAGGATGGATAACAAATCTTTGAAAAATGAGGACATCTGGCTAAGACATCTATCAGTACCATAACAAAATCTTACCTGTCATCTCTGCACAACTTCTTAAGCCCTCAGGAATGCCCACCAAGCACCAGCATTCTGCATTTCAGAACGGTCCCAGACCAGAACCCTACGGAGCAGTTTTATCACATCCTCTTCTGCCTTACAGTAGGCATAGCGACCAGGTTTGCACGCTAAACCTTCACAATATCGACCACTCCTCAGAATTAACCTGTCTTCCTGAGGATTCATTCATTCATTCATACCTCTAGTAAGACCTCTAGGTCACTATCATGTGTGCTGGCATACTGCCAAACATGATCACAACTCCTGTACTCCACAACCTCCGTATTTCAATACAGCAATATTCATTATATTGAACGCAACTGGGCTACATCCAAGGAAATGGTAAATATAAACAATAGTGCATACTTGTATCTTCAACCCGTTATTGCCTCCTACGTACAGAGGAATTTAGAGACAGAAATGGCCATTGAATCATCTGGTGTGGCTTCCTGCAAACACAAGACCCATGGGTGTTCACTCACTAAGGTTATGGTTAGAGATAACAAATAATGCTCCTCATGCAGCCATACATTTCATTCACATCCCCTATCATTTCAGCACAAGCACTCCTGTCCATAATAAACCAAAGATCTGCATCTTTTACTCGATTATTTTTCAGTCAGAGGTGAGAGGACAGAAAATGAAAAGGTCCAGGACACAAACGCAGCCAAAACGCACCTATTTCACCACTCTGCCATGCAGTGAGCTGTGTTAACAGAATGAGGACACGGAACAAGCACAGGAGTGTGAAACTACAGAAAAGCTCAACTATATCCTTAGACATTGATTATATATTACTGTTCTGTCAGCAGAAACACTTTAGGAGGTTGCTGTCCTCCTCCTATCCCAAACCTGTCACCTCCCCTATATCCTCACACATTACCATCCCACTAAAATGCTTTAATCCAACTACACACAGCCACCCTCTGTACACTGAGGCAGGGGCTGGGGGGAGGAATCCCACTTTTTAAACCAACCCTTCTCCCTCTAAACACACACTAAATATGATGGGGAGGGCAGGGAGAAACATCCAGTTTAAGCACATGAACAAGTGAAATGTTAAAGGTGAAGGTGTAGTAAAATCCACTCGTGGTGAAGACGAGAGGGATGAGGGAGTAACAGCAGTCTCTCTGAAATGGAAGCTGCTCAAGCTCGAAGAGACAGATACAGCTGTGACTTTCCTACACTGTTCAGCCTGACATTGTTTGACAAAGGAACATCCATAAAAGCACTCAAACACAATATTCTATTCGGGGGGGGGGGGGCAGAACCACCCCCAAGACAGAACCCCACTCCTCCCCTGCTAGTCCGTAAATCTGTACGACATGCTTTGCAAATCATTCAACTACTGTCAGCTGGAAGGAGCAAACTCAAGATATATCGCAGGAATGCAGTTACTGCAATCCCTTAAAAAGTTTAAAATCATCACCCTCTACACTGGGGAACGGCACACATGCACAGATAATAGCACGTTGCAAGTAAACTTAATTTTTTGTTAACTTTTAACTACTTGTGCTGTTTCCAGACAAAGCACGATATTAGAACACTAGAAAATATTAGTAGTAATATGCTGCCTAAAGGGATAGCAGCACAGGACTTAAGAAACAGTTCACGAATATAAACTAACGTCAGTGTTTGTATGTAATGCAAAATACTAAGAATTGAGATATAAGATTATCTGATAATTCCAAAAAATAGAAGTATTGTCCTTTAAAAAGACAGATTTTTAGATACAATTTTTTTTCCTGAAATATATATAAAACACACAATATAAGAAAAGCATATATTAAGTAGTACCAAAAAGTTCAGTGTCATGTCAGACATTTCTTGACCTTCTGAATGTTAATTAGTGCAATGTTAACTTTTTAAATGGTTTTCTAGGGTACATACAAATAAATAGAGGGTTATCATCACATAGTAACTGGGTATAACTAGCCACTACCCCAACCCCACTGGTATGTAAGGAAGCCGGTACTATGGACTAGACTGGTTACATACTTCGCTCTATTCACTTTAAAATTTAATAAAATCAGCTATAGTTCTGACATAATCCCAGAAACACAATCTTAATATGATGAATGGGTTTTATGGCAGGTATTTATACAAGAACCAAAATAGGAAACTGCTCAATTTGAAGTCTACCCCCAAAAGATATTTCACTGCTTTTACCTGTAAGCAAGACTTGATATTGAGAAACCATGTAAAAAATCTGTACATTTAAATAGACAATGGGAAAGCATATTTGGAATAAAAGATTACATGATCCCATGCTTCCTAATTTTGAGCAAGAAAGATGACCGATAATAATTGACAAAATAAATTCAATTTAGTTCTATGTGCATGTCAAAACACAATTTCCAGAGTAAAGATTGTTTCTAATTGCACTAAAGAGAGTCAAATAGCAGAGTCCATGGGAAATAAGCTGGATTTAAAGAAACAGTGATTAAATCAACACACATACTATTACTTGCATCTGTTTTCTTAGCTGAGTCTGAAGAAACCATCAACTATCAGAGATTAATTTTCTTTATATATTATTAAAAAGTAGCATATCTAGTGTTAATTGTGCTTTAGTGTTCATCCTCCGAGAACAACTCCTTTGTTCACATTCCCAAATATATTATGGGTACTGGAAGCATACATCCTCAGGCCTCATGCTTGCCTATTTCCTATGGCCTGTCATTATGAAATATATTAATTGTCTAGCACAAAAAAACCCAACTACAGTGTCATCTCATGTCTGATGCCTGCAAAGCACCTCACACAAAACCCTACAGAAATAATTCCTCCATCACTGAAAGCACCTGTAATTCTGGCTCTGACCCTCTAACAAAGTGCCCAATTTAAATCCCATAAAATGAAGGCAACAAAAGCATCTCAGCAAATCTAAGCCACCATAAGTGCACCTTTTTCTGGTCAGGCATTTATTGATTAAGTAATTTTTCAAAGGAACTACACTCATTTCTACAGCCTGCTTTCAGAAAGGAAAACGTTTCACTAAAGAAATTACTTGAAAAGCCTTAATACCTCAAAAATACCTGAAGCCTACTGTGCTCAGGATGTAACTATTATTATCAGTTCTATTTTGAAGTCAAAAAAGTTTCTTTGTAGAATGAACAATCTGTCTTTGACATGTACTTGGTTACCACGAAGTATCTGTTAGACATATATGAGAGTTAAACATTGAAAACAAATGTTTTCTTAAACTTTGGTCAAGGTAAATACGATGTTCTTGTAAAACAATTAAAAAATACTTTGGAAACACAAAGTATTATGGAGGCTGAATTAAGAGAAAAGCCTGTGACTAGCCACTTTATTGCAATGATGATGGAGCCGGTCCATCTTTACAATAGTTGTGTCATACTGAACAACACCCTGGAGGCAGACAGACTACAAGAGATATTTATTTAAATAGACCTAGCATGCTTGTCCCCATCACTGTCTGCTATTATGCTCTTCAACATTAAATGCAGAAGTGTATTTTGCTTATTTATGAATTTACTTGAATTCCCTTATTTTCCACTCCTCTTATAAAAACATTATTTTAATGAGTATTTGTACGCTGAATTAAGTTTTAAAATAATCATGAGCTATGCATCAGAAGAGATGCTATTAATCCCAGAATAAATCCAATTGCACGTCTGTCAGAGAAGCCAGACACAGTAACTGCAGTAACTGCAAGTAACTGCAAAAGCCCACATCTCAAGAGAAACAGAAGCTGCATTAAAGGGACTCAGAACTGAATACGAGGCTACAGTATTTCCCCACACTGCCAATTAAATAAGAGACATATGTAGGTATGTATGTATACACAGATACACATATAAACACACATATATATACACACTGTGTAAGAGTAGCACACAAGTGAGGGTTTTCTGACATTATTGTGGTAAGTTCTTCATAAACAGAGGAAGCAGCAATTGCTCTTATATGCCTTAAGTGTCTGTCCAGTATTATTTTGATTCTTTTATGTCAAAAACATTCAGAAGATCATATTCTGGACTCCTGCAAACTTAATTTACAATTTTTTATGCAATTCCTCTTTTGTCAAACACAGACCTTTTTAAAAATCAGTTGCCATTAATAAGGCACTATTAGCATATCATAGTAATTTGACAAACAGTAAATGAGGCTATTTCATGAGACGTTTGGGGGGTAACTTTATTCTCTTTTTTAATTACATATGATAGCATGTTTTCTTTGATTAGAAAGTGAAGAGAATCTAAGTTCAAATTGCTGTTAAAATTTCTCGTTACTGGAATTGTCCAGTTCCATCATCATCCTTCGGAAACAGAAAGGTTGCCAATCTTTTAACTGCAACATGATGCAGAAGTGATACTGCATTGTTGTGCGAGTTTCAGGAACTAACAATTTACATTCCCTGCATTTATCCACACGGCTCTGCATTACATAAATGCATATCTAAATGGAACTGCTAGAGTTCTCCAGATCTGTTGTAATTTCACAAAAAGGTTCTCTTAAACCATGTGTTCACAAAAATAATTGTGCGAGTGACTTACAAAACACAAGGTCTTCTGCTCAGAATCACCAGATGGATCAGCTTTCTCTCTGCTGCCAGTAAATGCTGAATGTGTTACTTTCAATTGTATCTATAATCCTAGGGTTATAATATCCTCTATCATGTTTCACTGAAGCTTTGGAATTCATAATCAATTAAAATAAAGCTATTTTCCAAGAGTTTGAAATCAATTGCACATTCAAAAAGGTGGTGTTTTTAGTTTTTTGGGGTTTTTTTGGTTTGGTTTGGTTTTTTTAATTAAAATGCTAAGCTGTCTAGATCTCGAAGGTTCCTTTTTAGTTTCCAATGCACACCCTTCAGGCACAAGTTTCCTATTTAAGTGAAGTGCAAATACAAAAGTGGAAGTGAAAGAGACAATTACTTCCCAGAGCAATTGTTACTAAACCTTCTGCCAATTGCAAGAACACTAAAATTACATTTTAATAGTCTTCATTTTATGTATTTTTATGTATAACTGTGAAAGTATTTTATATCATGAATGACATTTGTTTACCATTTCCAAAGCAAACTATAGAAACAAACTCACTTTTTTCTAGCTGTTTTTATTTTCTGATTCTGTATTCTGATTCCATGAGCAGTACTTGAGTACTGCTGCTACATTTAAGTCATCTACACTAATGGAAATGATTAAGGGAGGGGGCGGAGGGAGAGAGAGTAAGAGCACCATCATTGATTTAGTAGCCTTCAAAAAGCCAGGCAATAGCATTACACTAGGTGATGCTGCTTTGGTTATTAAAATATGCTTAGAACACAGAATTCAATAAGGAGTCAAGAAGTTCCTTTTTTGTGATTACAGACAACTGCGATGCAGATCTACAAATCTAAAAATATTAGAAACACAAAGGCAGAATAAGTAAGATTTTAAAGTGTCTTTCTAATTAATCTCTGCCCTAAAGATATAGTTATCAATTAAATCAGTTATGTACTCATGTCATTTTGCCGGAATAACGTGTTCTTAACCAATGCTTTTCTTCCTTATTTTAGAAGTGTAGAAATCTGGCCAAGACCTAAGTCTACGAATCCCCTCCGACTGCAGCATGGTAGGTGACCTACAATATATAAACCCGGTCACTATTTACAAAACCCAAGAAAGAGCTGTCCCCGCCTCTTCTTCCCCCATTTCCGAATTAGCAGCAGAATAAACCAGCAAAGAGAAGTACGCGAAGTAAAAACAAAGCGTCGCACGCCCCGGGGAGAGGAGCTGACAGGCAGGAGGGGCGAGGCCGGCGGCCCCCTCGCCCCCGGCTCTGCCCAGGGTCCCTCCCTGGGCGGCGCCCGGCCCGAGCCGCAGCACCGGAGGCAGCCAGGAGAGGCGAAGGGGACAAAGCCGAGCCGATCCCCGTCCCCGCCGGGGGGCTTCCTCCTGCCCGCAGCCGAGCGGCGACTGTAACTGACAGAGCTTCACACGAAACACCGAAAAACACCCCCGCCGCCCTCCCCCCCCGCCAAAAAACCCCACCCCAACCCTCCGCGCAGGGAAGGGGCTGGCTGTCAGCGGCGCCGCGGGGGGACCAGCCGGCCCGCGCAGCCTTTTGTTGTCTGCGTAACGGCTGATAAAAAGGCAAAAAAATTCAATGTCCCCCCTCCGCCGCCCCCCGGCAGGGCCGCCCCCGGGGCGCGGGCAGCTCCCCTCGCTCACCGCTCGGTGCTGCAGGCTCGGACGATGTGCGCAGCGCTCGCAGAGGCGGCGGGGGCCGCGCAGCCCGGGGCGGGGGGGGTGGGAGGAGGCGACCGGAGGAGGATGTCAGCGATGGGCGGGCGGAAGGGAGGAAGGAAAAGGGTTTTTTGGGGAGTGGGGGGGGGGGGGGAGAGGACCGAAGAGAGGGAGAGAAGGAAGGAAGGAAGGAAGCGGGTCGGCACCGAGGCGCTGACAGACCCGGCCCAGCCCGGCGGCTGCGGTGGTCGGCGCGCGGCCCGGCCCCCGAGGAGCGGGCGCTGACAGCTGCAGGCAGCCCCCGCCGCCGCCGCCCGGCTACGGCTGCTACGGCTGCCGCGGCTGCCGCCGCCACTGCCACCGCCCCTGCGCCCGCCCCACGCTCCCCTCCCTCCCACCCGCCGCCCCGCCCAACATGGCGGCTCCCCCTTCTTCTCCCACAAGCCCCCGCGCGCCCTTCTTTCCCACCGCCCCCCATGACGTCATCCCTTCCCCCTCGGAGGCGAGAGGACCGCGCGGGCGGGGGGGGGGGGGCACGTCCGGGCGCGAGCGCAAGGCCCCCCCGCGCCCCGGCCTCCCCTCGGCGCGGCACCCGCCTGCTGCTGCCGCCGCCACGGTAGCGCGGGGCTGGCTCCGAGGCGGCCCCCGGCAGCCGCCCGGCGCCCGGGAGGGGGAGCGGGAGCACTGAGGCAAGGCCTTCAGGGGCTCAGGTGCGAGGCCTCACACCGGCGTTCCCGGGGCTGCCGGGGGAGACGGGCGGAGGCCATGCTAAACCTGCTGAGGCCTGGTCTGCTGAAGCGTGCATCAGTGGAGGGCAAAACCCGGCATTGCCTGAAGGCACCCACCGGTGACACTGTACCGCCACGGATGTTTTTCATGTTGGTTGTTCCAAGTGTCCTGGAAAGAAGTTTAGAATTTTGTTTCTGTAAAGCAGGCTGGCAGTACGACTTGTAAAACTGATGCTCCCATCTCAGTTGAACACGTCTGGGACAAATGAAGAGCTCCACAGCATGCAGCCGGCTCGCAGTGCAAGTTACACGGGGGAAACTGAGGCTGAAATACAAATCCTGTGGTGAAGGCTCGATCCCCCTTTAGGGCTAATTATGTGCTGCTAATATATTTCAGTGCCCTTGTCTTTGTTCCACATTGAACTAAGTGAAAGATCCCTACTCTTCTACAGGTTTACACGCAAAAAGTAAGACTTCAATGAGAAGTCGGTAGCACTTGTGACAAGAACTGTTTCTTTGCAGCTTCCAATTTCATTCCCACTCTTGCTAGAGAAGAAGAAACGGTCACAGTATTTTCTTCATGTTGCTTTATGTTCCACTAGATAGAAGTTGAGCCCAGAAATGAAAGAGGGAAGGAATTGAGGTCTGAGATGAAAAAAACAGTTAAATATAGCAAAGCAGTAAAATGTACATTGGAAATCATCAGGGTACCGTGACAGCCTAATTTTATGAAAGAATTGTTAACATCTGGGCAGAGTATTACGGTGCATTATCATCTGAGCTCCACATACAATAGAATAGAATAGAATAGAATAGAATAAAATAGAATAGAATAGAATAGAATAGAACAGAACAGAACAGTTGGAGAGACCTACAACCATCATCTAGTCCAACTGCCTGTGTAACTCCCACAGTATGTATAGGGTATGAATCATAACCTAGTGGAAACATATGGAGGTATAGTGGTAAATCAAAATGTGCAGCCTCACTTAAATGCTAATAGCTAAAATACACAAGGAAAGCAAAGCTTACGTCTCTTTGCCCTCACATATAACATAGAGCAATTGTACAAAATGGCAGATGTGAGAACAAGGATCAGGTGAGAAAGCAAGACTCCGAAGAAGAAGCAGGAAGACGGAAGAGGAATCAAAGCTAATGCCATTGTCAAAGAGGCAGAAGAACTGGAAGAGTCACAGAAGCCCACAAGAAATAAAACAAAGTTAGGGGAACATGGATTGTCTACAGACTGCAAATGCAGAGAGTCACTGTTGGATTTGAAAAGCTGAGGGAACTGAAGTGTGCTTTCTGAATACCGCTCACTGATTGGTATCTTACACAGGTCAAGCTGTCCAACAAAACAACAACCTTGATACTAGTATTTCAGAGCAGCAGCTTCTTGTGTTCTCCATCTCCATGTAAAACATTTCTCTGGCAATTTTGTATTAATGGTTTATCATCATATTGTAGTTTTGACAGGCAATACAGGCTAATGATGTATAATAATGTGAAATATGTGTTTGTACAGTAATATGAAAGGGAAAAAAGACTGAAGGGCATTCCTTTATACAAACTACATTTTAAAAGTAAGAGTCACGCCAATTGGTCCACAGGTTCAGAGAATTTTCATGAATATGCAAGGGATTTAATTAAAAATAGAACATGCCCTAATTACATAATTATGCAAGAGAACTGATTCAAAGGAACCACTCCTGTCTTTTGAATAAACAATATTCATTGCTTTCTTCCTATCACACATTTGCTTTAAAAGATTTCCTGCAATTAACTGCTTACCCGAGGGATCTGAGCATCTCTGAACAAAGCAACTACTCCAGCTATGACCCTGATTCATAATACGCTGGCTAATCAAATATATGCATGCTGGCAATTTCCCACATAAGCAGCACACACTATAAGCTCCCCTCTGCAGGAAGGCTGATGAGCTCAGTGGAACTAAAATGCAGTATTACTCCTCTCTGTTTATGGCACACAACAGGAGAGTAGACACAGAAGAGACTTGGTGAGTGTGCCTCTTCCTCAAGCTTCTGCCTGACCTGAAATATCCTAAGAGTTCCTCTCCATTTGGATCTTGTTTTTCCTGTCCCATCTACATAAGAATTATACAAGTTCATCTAGCAGTAAAAACTATTTACTGCCCACATTTCCATCTTCTCGTAGGGAACTAGTTATGCTATATGCCTTGCTTTTAGGATGAAGTGATCTAGACATGCTGTCTCTAGAGTATTCTTTGTCTGCCACCAACGAGGTCACCATGGTTTTCTGCAGACATCTGAGTGGATATTAAAACAAAACCCCAAACCACATCATTTACAATGCTGGATTCTCTATTCTCAATATACCCATTTTCCTCCTCTCCCAGAAGAGAGAGGGAGGTTTGTAATTCACAGTGGGAGAGAAAAAAGCAAACAGTTCAACTAATGCAGCACAAAGCTCTTAGGTTTTGAGGTGCAACAGTGTGAGAAATAAACGCAGCAAACTAAGATTCAGTTTGACTGACATCCACAAATAGAGCAAGCCTCTATAAAGAAATTCAGGTTCCCTTCATTTAAGAAGTGTGGGTTGTTTTATTTTACCATTATTATTAAAAAAAAAATCCTCCTGGCTTAGAGGATCTTTCCTCCAAAAGAGACAGAAGTTTTTAAAATGTAATCCTATAGTCTATAAAATCTATGACTTCATTTTATAAATACGGGCTACAATACAGCACTACATTGGAATAATTTCAACTGCTGCTGAAGTGCTGTTTAAAAGCATCCTGGCAATAATAAATATTGAAAGGCCAGATTCAGCAACCTGTCTGGATTTTCATCACAATCACTTGACAGTTGCATATGCTTTTAGTTTATATTTCCTACAAGATCATAAAAATCGGTGCTCAAGAGTCAAAAGTGTCAAGTACACAGTCCCAGACAATTTTAGCCTAACTCCTGTGTGTGTATGTGCAATTACTGCAAGCAGAGCTACCTTGTTATGAGGGAGTTCAGGCACTTTGGAGCAAAAGGACTGTATTTTGTTTGACAGGACTCATTGTCATAGTCAAGATGCCTGAACATACCATCGGGAACCCACTGTTGGGCATGGCATTAAAGTCCTAAGTAAAATAAACACTGATCATGATCCTGCTTCCCAAGTCAATAAGCTTTATTTACATGCAAGTGGATTCTCCTTTTTCAGAGTCACAAGGATTTCTAGAAAGCTGTAACAAATGAAAGCCAGTGTCCTTTTCCCTGCCGTTTTCTATCCACAGAGAGATAACAAGGAAATAAAGCATGCAGTGTTAATTCAACTCTTAACAGGCCATCTCATTAGTTAATTTCTGTTACTTTTTTTAAACAGAGCACGATGCTTGCACCAGACATTAACATTTTGCTAACCAGAATTCTTTTCATCTCCCAGCTATTATAGAGCTGTGCTATTGTTAAAGCCCAAAAGATACTGAAAGGTTTCAGCCCATTCAATTAGCTTTAAAACAGTTCTGTTATGAAAACCACTTAAAAACCTCAGGTAATACAGTTAAAGTAACCACTTGAAAGCTAGAAACTATTAGAAAAATTGCATGCCAATATTAATGTGAACATAAAGAAAAATACTAGACAATTTCAGCAACACAGCTATATTTATATATCCCAGTTTCCACTGTGATCGTCAAAGTAGTAAGTGATCAAGGAGCTAAGAATTGCACCCTTTGACAAACTATAATACTCTGTGCACTATGAATTTACACTCTCAGTATTTTCCAAGATCCTACTTTTAAGCATCAAAATTCCCCACAGGTTGAGGGTTTGCAGAGGAGAGCTTATGATGATAATTAGACATGGATCTTTACTCCCTGCATTCAAGGAGTAGGTTCCTGCCTCTGTGAGGGAATGCTCACACCAGTACAACCAGCAGTTTCTGTTCCTTCTTTGCTTCTGCCATACCTCTCATTTCATTGAAAGATGAAGCAACTTTCATCTTTACTTGCTTCCGTGTTCTGTAGTCAGCTGATAGTTAACTACCAGCACCTTTCTAGCTTGGAAAGACTCTTCTCCATATTCACTCTGCATGACTTGGAGTGCTTGTACATGAAGAAGGATAGCATTCCATTTACACTCCTCCTTTCCTTCCTCTATACTCTCACTTTTCAGTGAGTTTATTCTCTCTTGGGGTTTTAGTTGCTCATTCAAGGTTATGAGAATTATTAATCACTGCATGAGTCACAGGGAGTTACATTTATTTCTGTATTCACCTACCTCAGTCACTGAACCATTGCAGAAGTGTATTAAATCCTTCAGAGGAAATAAAAACCCACTCTGTTGGTGGAATATCACAATCTTGGCCACTACTAGAGTAAGAATGTTCAGTGTGTGACACAGTACTTCTGTTCACCCTCCCACATCTTTACTTCCCGACTATGACTGTGCTCCCTTTCTTTGCCTTTCTATTGGGATAAGGCCTAGTATTGATAGGAAAAAAGTTTATTCCACAAACACAACAAACAGACTCTTCCAAACACAAAATCTTTGATAGTCTGTGTTCAAACCCAGGAACACTTAGCTAAAAGCAGAAGACAAAAGGATCACCTCTACTGATTTCTAAGTGCCTGCTTTATTACTACTTACGTTATCCCCTTCCCTTTCTTTGAACACCAGCTGTTTGTTACCGATACGGTGTGTCAGCATTCCTTTATGGAGATTTGCTAACTCATCAGGCTTTGCTGCCAGATTACTGGCAATTAGATTAGGTGAGACTCTTACCTTGATAATCTTGGTAGTCATTGTAGGGTTTTTTTCCATGGTGAAGGAGACTTTTAAGTACCTTTTTCTCATGAAATTCTCCAGAGTTTCATTATGAAAAGTGTTTTTTCCCTAAAAAAAAAAAAACTGTGAGGGCTGTGATTTTAATTTCAGTCACACATCAGTGTAAATCTGGGATAATTCACTAACCAGTTTGAGATTTTTCTTTTTTTGAGAAGTGAATCTTTGAAAGTGTAAGAAAGGCATTCGTTTTTCCAACCAACATTAGGCAGAGGCACAGACTGGGACATGAACTTGTCTCGGCACCAGGGAAACTGGTGCTTCGTCATGGAGATAGAGAAGATGTATTCTCTTTATGCTCACTAAGATTCTTTCATACATTTATAAAAGAAGGAAGTTGTGATTTTTCAGATGCTGCCGTTTATTAAAGCTCATGCATATGCTAATCACAAGAAATGCTAATGCCAGTGTCTGCCTGTATGTGACCTTTTCCAAGTAGAAATTTGCACCTAGTGATGAAAGAGAACTAAATCTCAAAAGCATAAAAGACATTAGAGATAACCACCTCATCTGGTCTTTTTCTAAAGGTAATTATCAAACTCTATTGAAAACCAAGCAGGCATCTTGCCCTTCCTGCCCAAGAACCTCACTCCTCCAGTGTGCAGTCTCAAGGGTGATATATACATACAGATACTGTGCCAAATTGTGTCATTTCTTTCTAGCTCTGTTCCCTTGCTAGTGATTGGCCCCATTTCTCTATGTGTTTGCATTTCTAAGGAAGTCCTCAAATGTAACACTTCTCCTTTAAATGTTTGATTAAACTATTGTACAGAAAGAAGATTCTTCCCTGGGTAACCCTCTTAGCTGGTCCTTCCTCCACTCACCTGTCTAGGAGATTCTGCACTTCGTTCTCCCCTCCTGACCATCAGTTTGCTTGGCTAAACAAACTGAACTCTTAATCTCTTTAAGAGAGATTCTACATCTCCCTGATTATTCAACTTGCCCTTCTCTGCTCTCATTTGCTTCATCTGTCTTGAGCCTAATGTGCTGCAATTGTTTGTGCCATGGTCACTATTGAAAATGATTGTTCCTAAGTCTGATTTGTCAGAAACCTCCCTTTCACTTGATGTATTCCTTTTTTGCACATGCCACAGTAATTGCCAAATCCTTATCCCCCTTTCAGTTCTCCTGTTAAATGCTTTTCTCTCTTCCTCAACTAATACTCTATATGGAATTACACCAAATTCACTTGGCATCCAAGGTTGATTGGAATTTCTCATTTTTTATGAGAGGCCATTTTACATCCGCTTTTCATTGTTGGAGTTTGCCTTGGTTACAGGGGTACTCAAACCAAGGCAGTGCTCAGCTGCACTGGGCTGGGGAATTCATGGTAATACAGTTTGCCCCAAGGGAAGGGCAAATGGAAATGGTTCTGCTGCGTGACAACTGTTTCTGTAGTTTCTGTGCCAATGACCAATTATGCATGTACAGAAAATGGCTTCTGTGAGTATGCCTGTGGCTAGATGGATGGTATACAGTCCGTGGGGCCGAGAAGAGCAGAGTCACTCTAGAAATCAATAGGAAACAGAACTGCCTGTGCTAGGCATTTTGTTCCTCATCCTGTCTCCTGGGAAATAGAGCAGATGCAGGATAAGGAGAGATGATCTTATTCCCAGGGGTTTGGATATTTGGATATGAATTCTCTCTCCTTGCTGCCTCCCTCTTCCCACAGCAAGCACGTACTGTGAAGTTTTTGCTTCAGTTTCAGATGTTGTAATTCCTATCTTTTCTGTTGTAATTCTTTTTTTAATCTGCTTTAATGAAACATTTTCTTGCCAGTTCACAGAGAAATCCATTGAAAAGTTATTAAGTTCAAAGACATGCCATGGACACATTCTTCACTTCTTCTGTATCTTCACCATTATACAGAAGAAAACAAGATATGTACATCACTGCTCTCAAGTCTTAGACTGAAAACATTAGTGAGATGATTGCGTAATTCACTCCTACAGGATGGATGCTGTGTTTTATCTCTACAGGCTTGTCTGTCAGTTACCTGAGAGCAAATACTCTTGAAGGACTCAATCTGTGGACAGTCTCCAAAAAGTCTAGAACAGAGTCTGATACCCTGGATGAGAAGGGGTTGAGAATGGTTTTAAATCATCTTTGTGTCTTCCCAGTCCTATACTATTCCCTGCTCCTCGTGTGATTTAGACAACCACAAGGACCTGGCTTCCATGTGATAGTTCTGCCCAGGACACCCATGGGGTCCACCTGTAACCGAGCCCATCCACACTTAGTATACCCCCTATATTAGGGGATGTGAAAGGAGGCCTTAGAAACTAGCCTTGTAGGTGCCAATTTTTGAAGAAAGGAATTCCTCATACATCTCTGTATAGGTGGTTTAGAGTACATAAAAAAAAAAACAGTGAGGGGATGCTATTAACTCGTCAAGTTTGGCAGATACTGCTGCATCACATCATGTTCTGAAGGTTTTTCTTGTGCCAAAAAGGCTAGACTCAATTTAGATAAGTTGTAATTTATGCAGAAACTGGCTAAGGTGGCAGTTACCTCATCAGTATGTACATCATCACAGATATTCTGAGGCTACAATTTTGCTTCGGAGGACAAATAATTAAAGATAGGAATTTAAAGCAGGACCTCTTGACCTTTGACTTTGGTGGCCAGCTGGGCATAGTACAATTCACAGAAAGTAGAGCTTGTAGTACTTTCTTTCGAAGAAAAATATCTGTACCACCACAGTTCTCCATACCACCAGTGTCACCTAAAACACCTAAAAACTGTTTGAGGTGTTTTTACTACATGGAGCAGTTCACTCCGTCACATCAGTTAACAACAGTCTCCTGGAGAAGTTCTGGGGAATTGCTGAAACATGCCATATGCAGTACTTTAGATTTTGAATCTGTGTATTCTAACATAAAATTATTCCTTAATATTTAAAATAATAATTGTTTTAATGAAAGCTGAAATACATTGAAATTGTTTCAAAGACATATATAGTGCAGTTTTACATAGTTTATCAAACCCTACATATTGAAAATAAAGTAACTGTAAACAGGAACTGAAACATGCCTCAATAAACCCTAGGAGAAAGCTGGGAACAACTGATATATATAAATTAGCCATGAAAGTGAAATGTACTGCCTACACAGTGTTACACTTGTTATTACATGCTGAAGGGCCACAAAGTACACCATCACCATATGTTTGAAAACTGTCATGACTCACATGGAACAGCCTGATGAATAATAGTATCTTCCTTCATCAGTGTGTAACACTGACCAGAAATCTACCCAGTAAATGGTTCTGTTGTGGGCAGCAATTTAACATGCCCCATATCCTTATAATTAACTACATAACTGTAAAAATGCTCTGCCAGGTTTATCACGCACCAATGCAGAAAGCACTCTAAATATCTTTAAAGGAAGGTTCACGCGTTTGTCATTTCCCATCCCACTCATTTTGCAACCAAAGGAGGCTGGAATGCTGTGTTACTGGCATTCTCATTAATTTCACTTACCTTCTTTCTCTTTGAATTTTTGGTTGCGAACTCTGTTGGGTAGTGCTCAAAAAAAAAGTTTATACTGTAAATAAGTGAGATTGCTTTTCTAATTTACCTGTAAACATATAATAGAACTAAAAGTTGAAATGACATTGTCAAGTACATATGAAATTGAACATTGAGTGCTAAGTGGCTGTTAGATAATACCTATAAATTATAGACTCAAGACAGTAAGTAATAAGCTGCTTTGCTGCTTTTAGAGAAAGTGTGATCCTCATGATTCGAACGCCTGAGAAGAATCTTCCCAAGATGGAAACACGCCCTGTCCAGCAGCCGCTCTTCAGCCACATTCTCCCAGCATCAGCCTATTTCACTCAGTCCTACGGCAACCAGATTTATGGCTGCGATACGGTGGTAACTGTTAGGCATGCCCGGCAAGTCTCCAGGCGTCACACTGAATACACCCCTCTTTTCCCAACAGCAAAGGCAGCACCAGGGAAGAAGCAGCAGAGGCGCATAGCAAATTAATTAATTTTGAGCATCTCTTGTCAATTAAAATTGCTCTATAAAATCCTATGGCAGAGCTGATTTTTTCTTTGAAGTGAGCTTGAATTCTCCTTGGACACAAATTAGCACCTGTGGCTGTTTACTCATATGTCAGCTTAGTATTTTGTTCTGTTTTTCATGGTGGAATTTCTCCTGAGGCCTGAGGAAACTGGAGGTTTTCCAGACATGACATTAAAAGTGAAATATTATTTTGGTAAATGTGAGAAGATGATTGGCAAATCCAGAAGACATTTTCTTACATATTCATTAGAATTTAATTTCCATTTTGTCTTTCAGTCTCATACAATTTTGGATAAATAAGAGTTTTCTACCGAAGTATTTATAGTTTCTACAGCTACTAAGGTCAGAACTGTCTTGACTTTGTTTATTACAGAATATTTATGCTGTGTCATACCATCTATTTTCTGTATGACACTCCAGAATAATAAAATCACTTGGAAAGCAATCAAGGCAGTCAGTTACTCTCTTTTGAAATTTGCAATTCATGGATTTTTGCCTTCTAATATAGCCTTGACTACAAAATCTGTTTTGCAAAACACCCTCCCCCCAAGAATCTAGACTTCTAATTATTCAAATCATTCTAGAAATGAAAACCTGTAACTTTTCTGGAACCCTTTAAAAACAGCCAATGTATGCTACACACTGATCATCATACGAAAAATTTTCCACGGCAGGGATTTATTACAAAGGTGGAGCTAAAAATTGTCAACAGGAAGTTCTTTAACAATGAGATATGAATAGTGACCTGAATTTCTTGATTCTGAAACTTGCCTTTTGCCTGTTGACGTGTTTTGGCTCAGCGGATGAAAGTTATCACAGCCAGTTCTGCAGCTGAATCAGAGCAGTGGGTTCTTTGGAGGCAGCGGTGTGAACAGAGTACTGCTGAATGCCAGCAATTCTTGACTGGCACGGGGGCTGCTGGAAACTCATGCCAGTCATGGCCCACCAAAGTAGCTTTGGGGCTACTCCAGCTTAGGCTGAGTGCGATTGCCGCCTGGCACTCTCAGGAGATGCATAGTCACTCCGGCTGCCTCCTGCCATCGCAGGCCCCGGTCACGACACACATGGGACCCCCAAGGATGAGAACCTGCACACACCAGAAAGCAAAATCACTGTGCCTTTGCCTGCAAAATGGAAGAAACTCGATTAAATGGGTATCTGGTTTGAACTCGTAAAACACAAGCAGCTGTATGAAACAGGGACTATGTCTTCGGAGCATTTATGTGGCTTCTAAAACCGATTTTGACTGTGGGTAGTCCTATAAAACAGTATTTCTCCTGAGTAAGATCACACTTAAAAAGGGATCATATAATTTTTTGCCTTTACTATTTCTAGCCGTAA
Source organism: Phoenicopterus ruber ruber (assembly GCA_009819775.1). Taxonomy (NCBI): domain Eukaryota; kingdom Metazoa; phylum Chordata; class Aves; order Phoenicopteriformes; family Phoenicopteridae; genus Phoenicopterus; species Phoenicopterus ruber. Next base: position 12,174,604 of record CM020219.1, read on the forward strand.
GTACTCCTTTTGCACTTCCACAGCATGTGCTATTTGAATACATCAATCAACTAAATCTCACAATACTTGGGTAAATCTTAATCCATTAATGAATGCAAAGTCAAGGCACAAAGAAGTGATTTATATAATAATGAATATTAACGAGTATGTATTTCAAGATGACTACATTCCATGTACTTATAAACTCTTTTTAAGAAATAAACTCATAAGAAATAAAGTAACTTGTGTTTCCGTTACTATTTTTTTTTGAGAAATGAACCTGAATATTCAATTATGGGGTTGTTATTCTGTGAATCAGTTTACAGCAATCAGTGGATATAATTTTTAATATGAAAATGTTATTCATGCAAATTACAGTTCCAAGCATATATTATCCTTTCCTGAAAGCAATTCAGTCTCCCAGTCTTTATGCAAAAGACTGGCCTGTGGGCTCTGCACAAGATGTAAATTAAGTTCTTATTTGGCTAAATCTGATTGTCCTGTAGGATACAAATCTTGCTTAGTGATACTGGAACTTAAAAATTGCAAGAACAGTCCCCTTAAAATGAGGCCAGGAAGGATCAGCTTCTAAATAACAAATCTGAGTTTTGAACTAAATTTTAGTTTTATCACCAAGAATTTTCAGTTAAATATAGACGGTATCTTCTCAGTAGTTGCTACCATTACTTTTAAAACTAATGAAATTGAGAAATGCCTTTTTTTTTTTTTTTTTTTTTTAAGATGTGCAGTTCTTTATAGTAAAGGTGCTATAATCGCTTCAAGCCAACCTTTAGTTGGTCTGCCTCTCAATCCTCATTTGACACTTTCTCTCACTCCTCTCATATTCTATCAAAATTACTGCTCTGGTAGAGAAATTCAGCAAATAGCAAAATCCCCACACAGACTATCAGAACATAACCACCCCAAGTCAATGCAAACTATCTGAAATTATTTGAATATTACCAAAACACTGTTGCTTACTTTGAGGAGAGATTAAAAAGGCACATGCGGACACTACTAAATATGAAATACTGCTCTTCCTTCTGACAGAATAAGCTAAATACCTAAATGATAAGAACACTCCCCTGTACTTCTCCTATACTCAGAAAATGTGCACAGAAAAGTCGCTCTTTGATCTATTTCACTAGCTTCAGTCACTGTAGCAGGCCTTTGTATACATAAAAAAATATTTTTAGTAGTCTGTGGCAGCTCCTTATTCTTCCTCCGATGTATAAAGGATTTATGATCAATAATATCTGAAAGCAGCTGGCATTCTTACAACTGCTCTGACTCAAGAAAAAAAAATATCAAAAGTAATGCAACACTGGCAAAAACGATATGGCTTTTGGCTGTTCAGAAAATGTAATTATCTCAGTAAATGTATGTGGCTTTGGTAATGAGACTCAAAATTTCAGATGGGTTATTTTTAATAACATCTTTTCACAGTGGCTTTATTAGATATTCTAAATCAGAGCTCAGCACTTACCTAATAGGTAAATACCTCACTCCTTCAATAGGCTTTAGATGGAGGGACTCAGCACGCCACACAGAATCTTAATGAAGGCAATGCCATAAAGGCATGAACTTTACCCACAAGCAGCTCGGAGCAGAATCCTAGCATGATCCATCATAAGCCGATTGCATGATTTTTGGGTGACCAACACTAAAATTACACGTTCAGAAAACAGTTTTAACTGTGAATTGCCTGAAGCACAATCCAAACCCTCTGTCTGAATTCTCACATCTCTATGCCAACAGTAGAACACTTTATCTGCAGGATGAGACGTATTAATTCAACTGACATCTAACACTTTTTTTCCTTGGATTAGTTCTACTAGTGAATCCATTTCCTGATCTGGTTGAGCAGGCAGACACAGAAATGTCTGTGTTAATAAAAGCCAGCAGCTCAGAAGATGAAAGTGCTTCTTTTGATTGACCTCTACCCACTTAAAGCATATATGAAACTACCTTAGGGATCTTACGCATAGGCTGTCAGAACATATGGCTATCAACCACCAGTCTATTGGGGTTCTGGTCTCTGCCTTTCAGGGATATTTTCTTATATTATCCAATCATTCTTTTACATTGGAACTATTTATTAACATGTGCATTTGCACTGTGGTCAAAGCTTATATACTGTAAGATATGATTTACTGTAAAGCCCTGAAGAATTATATTAGATACCCACAGTAGTCTATTTCAAAAATTTATTTTCCTAAAGAAACATGGCATTTTGTAACTTTTTAATAAATATGTACCTCTTACAGTACTGATGTAGTAAGTAACATTCACAAATATTTTCCTACAAATGTTGGTTATCACTTCAGCAAACACTATCTGTTTTCATTTGCTAATAACACAACAGTTAAAACCACAATTCAGTGACCATTTTAGCCCCAATGACAATATAATTGTATGAAACAGTGCAATCCACTACTGTATCATTAATACTTATTTCAACTTGCAAAGGAATTATTACAGTTGATACTGACAAACCTCTTTTTGCTCCAGCTGAAAAAGCCTATGAATAAATCATGTCATGTTTAGATACAAAAAACAGGTCAATGGCTACCGAGCTGACATTTCCAAAAGCAGAACCTTCCCTACAGCATAGCTTTAGGAAAACGCGCTTCATTTGACAACATACATTCTTTTTAACAGAATCCTCTTAGTAGACACTGTATCAGAAAAACCATTTAACTGTATAAATGGACAGGGAGAACATTCCGAGGAATGGAACTTCTTTTAAATTACAGATACATGGTGTAAGATTTTAAAACTCCACTTAAACCAACCTCCTTCCAATTGATGTTACATACCTTGAGGCCAGAAAAATCCCCCTCAGGCAAGTTCTTTTGATTGCCTCAGAGACTAGCACATTTTTTGAAAGAAATGAACCAGTAGAAAGCAGTGTGTATTAGTACTAATGTTGTTCTCCTCCATACAGCCAAATATCGGTTTCCTTTTCTATCAAGGTTAAGTGACTGGTAATGCATCTGTTTTATTGCTCAGCAACTAAAATCTTTACCAATCATAGGTTAGAGGAACTCTTGTCCAAGGGGGGCACATTTACTTAAAACAAAACTCTCCAAGAAGATCCTATTGCATTAGTCATTTACATGTAATTGTATCTTAAATCTTTATTAAAAACAGGAAATAATCAGACTGAAAAGAGGATTATTCTAAATTGATTGTATATATACTTACAAATCATACTTGTTACTTCAGCCATGTTGTATTACTTATGGATAGCTACTGCCCCAGACAGACAACTGCTGCACAATGAGACATTTTTGTCTTTATATACTAATATGGTTGGTGGAGGCATCACTCTCTGACCTGAGTTCAGGTACAGCATACTGAATCACGTGTTCTTTAGGAGCTATGACTCTGTGGTAAAAATGTGACAGTTATGATCCGTTCTGTTCTGTAAACGAGGAACAGTTTTTGATAGTTTTCTCAGTTGTGTTTTGGTTTGGAAATATTTTAGATATTCTTGGAATAAAAGGTAAAGGAAATCTACATAGTGATTATAAATTAAGACCAATGGCAACTTTTATTTACATAGTTTAACAAACAGATTCAAGCAATTGTTACATTAGTCATTCAGACTCTGAACATCACTATAAACAAGTTTACAGCAGGCCTAGCTAGTGTTGCATTCTTCATGGAGCTGTGATCACTAATCTCCAACATTTTTCTTTCTCCAACGAAGCCACCTCAGAGCTCTTGCCAGTGCTACTTGTCCCATGAGGAATGTGATAGTAAAGTTACGTTTATACCAATCTCTAGGATTCCAAAGCCAGGAAAATCATCAGCACACAGAACAAGAACAGGAAAAAGGTACACAATTATATTAAAATACCCTTTGGCATTGACAAATTACAATTCAGTGATGACCTGCATTTTCCATTCTTTGTGGCAACACTTCTGCCTAATCAGAGTTAAAATAACCTCTGAAAAGGTCTATGTGAATATCCATGCCCATCAACAGATTACATGTGGACTATAGGGCTACGAACCATTGAGAGCCTAACTGTAAAAAAGTTAAGGGATAGTTAATTATGACCAATTGTATTTGAAATCAGGTAAGATAAAATAATTGTAACCATTTCTCATGTTTCAGAAGTAAAGCTGATCATCAAGCTATCTAGAAGAATTTCCTGCCAGTGCTGTGCTACGGGTAAGATTTGTTTGTGCCTGTATGAAGATGCATGTGTTGGAGAGGGCATAGCTGGTCACCTATAAGGGTGGGAAAAAAAAATCAAACAAAAATCACACTGCAAAGACTAATTGTATAACCCAATACAGGAAATATTAAGTTTCCTTTTTAAAGATGATGCCTTTAATATTGCCATAGTCTTTATATCTTTAAATAGTTTTTATGAAGCATGCATGGCTTCTGGAACCAATTCAAGATATAGATAGGATAGTCTGTATCAGCCCTTTTTAACCTCCGACAACTTGCTTCAAATTCTTGCCCCTGTTACAAACTAAAGTAATATCATCATTTCTTTCTCGTTTCTAACAAGGATCCCTCCCCCATTTTGTAAAATCCTGCACAAGAAGCAATAGAATATGCTTATTGTAGAACTAGCAGGGAATATTAAACACTGGGATTTAGGTCTTCTCTTCAGATCTCTGTGGGAAATCTTGCATGTACATAAACCTGATATACTAACCTCTCCGTAAGGATAGTAGCCAAATCATGCTGACAAGCAGCACTGAGCTACCCCCTCAAATGTCATGTTAAATCAAAATATCATGCTAACACTGCAACTGTTTCTTTTCCCCTTTCGTGTCTCATTTCCTATACCCTTCTTGAATTTTTTTTTCCTAAAGTAGACTGTATTTCCCATCTAAGTACCCTGAACTAAATGTTCACGGTGTCTATGCACAGTCATTGCTTCAATTTTAACTAAATTTTAGAAGTTGCAACTCTTCAGCAGCCACAGTTTTCAGGCCAGCTGGCAACGTTGCAAAAGAACATACAGCTGAATGCATAAACAGATTTTTATAAATATGACCCCTCAAAATCAGAATGCCTGTGAAAAGCTCTGCTGCTTTCAGGGCTGTGCAGTTCCACTTTGAAACTACAACGATGCAGCTTACACTACCTGATTTTACAAGGCAGCAACAAGGAAGGCCACGTTTAGGCACAAAGCCCGAACTCTCTTACCATGAAGATGGGACACGAACCCAAGGTCACTACAACAATGGCATCTGGTGACCAGTTCTAAGATAAACTATTTGCTTTCTCACTCATCTGTTAACAGGCAATTTCAACAACAATCCTCTTTATTAAAAAGAACTTTTTACTTTCCATCTTTTCATGCCATTGCTTAGGTTTTTGGTGAGGTTTCCCCCACTGCGTCCCCCATGGGCAAGACAAGTTGCACCTATTTATTCTAAATATTCGTTACAGTAAAATTGTTCTTACAGTATAGTATGTTATGGTATATGCACAATACGTACAAAGAACTCTACACCACAATTTGTTATAGATCAGTTATAGCAATGGTAAATTCTCACTAGCATTACACCATTAGGAACCCAGTAACACTTGACACCTTTGAGCCCAATAATCTTTCAATCCAATACAGAGAAGAAACTGAAGTTGTGGTTTCATATTCAGTGGGCAGCGCTACTGTAACTGGATTAAGTACTATCCTCCTCCAGCTTCCTCATTTCTAGCCCTCTACCAAGTGTGCACAGCTATTTGCAGGGTAATGTGTATCCAAGTCGTTTTTCAGATCCCCAATCCAGTTTATCAAGTTGTTGTACAAACAGTAACACTGCAACAATGCAGTAGATGTTGTGGAGAGGCACAGTGGATGCGTGCTTTTACCCAGTTGTAGCCGAGGTTCTACACAGGATGAGTTCAGGCGGTCTTTTTACTAATGCTTCGCCACACAAAACCCTCTCAAACTCAAGGCTAATCACTTTCATTTTTACTATATGCTTGCAAAATAATCAAACCAAGAATACTAAATATTATTCTCATGAAACAATTTTCCTTTGAGATAAATCACATTTACTAGTCATTATTTAACAGTCAACTAGAATCTGTTCTAAGGAAATTTCGACTGTTTTATTTGCATATTTATTAGTTTCAATTAGCAGCATGAAAAGACCCCTGCCATAAGAGGAAAAAATTGAGTGCCTGATCTCAGACATGAGATTCATCTCTCCACTAAGTCAACAATAAGCAGTAGAAGAACTCAAATGATAATGCAAATTTCTGTCAAATGCTAATAATAGCATTTAAAAAAATCATTTTCTAAAATGTTAGTTTTAGGTGCTGTTTTACCAATTCTGGAAAAAAATATTCAAATTTTAAATTTGATCTTACGGTTTTCACTTAGACTGCAATGTTTAATAGCCAACAGAAATACCTTCTACATACCTGTTATACTGCATATGCTTTCTAAAATTTTTACTTAGAAAGTCCTTGTAAAAGTCAGCCATTTCTTCTGCATTCAGTGTTGCTTTTTGACCTGAAAATAAGTTTTGGCATAACAATGTCAAGATAATTCTTTGGATTAAAACACTGGGTTCAGATGCAGGAGAGGTACGCCTGACTCCTTCCTCCTACAAGCTTCCTGTGTAACCTTGAACAAGTTAATATGCTTTTTATCTTCCAACTTTTAAAAACATATCTAGGGGGCACAGCAGATTAAAAATACTGATCATCTTCAAGCTGGCATAACTCTTAAGCCCTTATTACTTGTGAAAGTGATCATGTTTATCAGGTCTTGGATTATTTAGAGGACTAGTGGACCCCTATGAAAAAGTCCATATATCTAGAAGTATCTATCCTTTGAGTAAAATTAATCTCTCATGGGGCTGAAGTCTAAACAGCGCCAGTAAGAGCACTTAGTAACTTAATTTTCCCCTAAAGCAAGTCAATAAATATAGAAAGAACACTATCCATGACTGACATGATATTTTCAGATACACATTTTTTCTGTTGGTGTTGATAGATTTCAAGTAACTTATACCAAAGAGTATATGTTCTATCAGATTTATTAACAATCTAGTAGACAATTATTTTGTGAAGAAGCAAGTACAAGAGATGACTTTTAATACGCCACTCTCATAAGCAGAATATAAGAGGAGATGGATTCTCTCCACAGAGCATGAAAGGAAAATCTGTGGCTACAGCACAGATGTAGAATCCTGAGAACCAGCAAATATACTCAACTTTACCAGATAACTCCTATACAGACTTTCTGGCACTTTCAACGTTTCTAAAATGAGGATCAAATTTGAATGTCCCAGGGGACATGGATATGATAAGGGAGATGGAATTGTGATATTCAACTTGTTACCATTGCAAAATGCATTTTAAAGCTCCTGAGACTGATCATAGAAATATAAATCTATTACAAATGGATTAACATACTATGGGATTAATTCACTCTAAGACAATTTAAAGGCTGCCTACTTAACACCTATAGTTAATTTGTTTCTTCATACTGGTATCAGCAGAACTAAAAGTAAGTTTTGTTCCAACTGTTCATGTATACTGTTATTACTCTTATTTATATATACACACACAGCTGTATTATAGAACAGAGTTAATCCAACACATGCGGCCAATATAATTTTATTTCTAAGGGATGTACATGCTTACCATTTTCTCTTTTATTTCTAGGGTATGAAAACAAAACAAACAAAAAAACCCACCCAAAACAAAACCAAAATGGCAATATAAAAGATGCGTTTTCTAAACAACACAGGACTTAATTAAAATTATTTCTCAACCACACACTGATCACCAGGAAACAAACAGAGAGAAAAATAATGGTCTGTGATATACAGAACGTCAGAGCAGATGCTTCACTAAACTCAAACAGATCACTATTCTATGAACAAAATGTTCAACCTCGTACTACAATGGCCAATTCACTGTTATTATGAAGGCATCTTGTTTTCAGTTTCACATAATGAATTAGAGAGGCAACTATTTTACAGCAACTGTGCTCAGGCAAAGACAGGCAGATAGCAGCTGCTGTCTCCTCAGAAGCTGTCTTATTCTCCCTCAAGGAAAAATATTGTATTCATTGTATATACTATGGACCTGAAGCCAAAGAGCGTGAATTTATCCACCCAACCATAACGTGCACTTGAGGCACATGCTCTGTATGTTTAGCTCAGCTAGCTCACAGGGTTAGGAGGTGTGAAAGGAAAAGGCCCCTTCCTCCTTAGACTACAGAATGATTATATTACTTGGCTAGGATTTCAGCACGTTCCCTCCAGCTGTGGGGACGGAATTAAGGGAAGAACAGTGCAACAGATGATCTGACCCCTGCATGCACATCTCTGAAAAGCTCCTCCCCTCTTTTTTTATCATGTTCCTGAAAACACTTCTAAATCCTACCCTCAAGATTTACTTCTGACAGAACACAAAAAGCAGAAACAAAATTCAAAGTTAAACAGAATTCAGAATGCATCCTAAACTATAAACAGAGATCTCACTAACCTGTTTCGTCTCTCATTTCCAGACCTTTGGCTTTCAGTCTTGAATAAATAAATTCTTCTTTTTCCTAAAACATGTTTTTCCACATTAGAATCTGATGTACTCAGTCCTTGAAGTTAACCATTGTTTTTACTCACATAGCAGTGTAGTGCTTAATACCCTCTGAAATAACAAGCAATGCTCATTATACTTGGAAATGTCAACAAAACGTGTTCCTGAATCCAGTGAGTTAGTTAAACAGGTAACTTTGTCACTTAGATCCTGCTACCTGCATGCATCAATTAATTCATGCAAGTGTTCTACTGAAACACATAAAACTTATTTGTGGAGTAAAGTTACAGCTGATCTTCAGTATTGTTTGACAGGATCTGAACCTTCAGTTTGTAAGACAAACTATGATGACGTACTATATAGCTGAGAATTTGAGCATAGAGAAAAAACATGCAGCCTTAAAAACTGAAATTACTTAGATGGAAACAGAATAATTATTTGTACATAAGTTTTTCAAACTTAAAAAGCAGTTCTGTGGAATTAAAAAACAAGCTTTGTTTTTTCTCCGAGATCTTTGCAAGTTTTGGGAGGATATGATGATCAAAGATCATCAAAATGATGGTGAATTACTGAACTGTTACTGTTCTTCCAACAAAATTCAGTGTCTCCTAACAAATGCTGTGATCAGGAAAGAAGACAGACCACAACTGAAAAGTCCCCACTCTTAGCCTTCTTGGGATACACTGCCAGTGAAACAGGGCATGTCCTTCATTTACCCTTGGTGATTACACTTAATTTCTCTCACTTATGACAGAGCAAGAAAAGCTGCAGAATCATTTTCAACAGCTGTTCTAGTCACACATAGGTCTTGCACATAGGGTGGCTGCAAGATGGGAAAAAGAGAAGGCAAATGTAACTACACACAACTGAACAGCAATAAAATAGGCAGGCTCTTTAGTTTTGTACCTCACTTTAAAGAAATTGATGACAAAAAAGTAATTTCCACGAAGACACCATGCATATTAAAAGAAATGGTATCAGTTACCAACCAGTAAAGGTGGGCAGAATTGAACCCTACCTCATGGAGACCAAACACCCCGATTTCGGGTGGGCGGGCAGCACCAGGCATCGCGGCGGGCTCACCTGGCAGAAGGCGCGGTTGTGCCGCGCCCAGAAGCGCTGGTTCCAGGCCTGGGCCTCCTGCCGCGCCTCCCGCAGCCGCCGCTCCAGGGGCGACTCTTCGGGGGGCACGTAGAAGATGACCGGCCGCAGGTTGGAGTGCTTGTCGGGGGGGCCGATCCAGTCGTTACGGGAGTGTGCGGGGGGGCTGAAACCCGCACCCTTGAAAATACAGGCAGAATTCATTATGATCACTTTAGCATAGTTTTTGAAGAACATCACCCCAATTTGAAATAAAATTCCAAAACTCCACGCAACCTTAAAACATAATAAGCATAGCAAGTTCAGAAGTTACGCACATTCATTTACCTTGACCAAAAACTACAATGCATTTAAAATTTACTTTTATTTAGAAATGCACTACAGAGAAGATACCTTTGACTCTTTTCCAACAGACATGAATCACGATTGGTTTTTTTAAAGCAACTTCTGTTTTTTGGTTTTTTTTTTTTTCATTTTTGCATCACTGATATTCGTCTTCATTAAAACATTTGATGGCAAGACCTAGCAAATATCTAAGTCTTCCTAAGCGCTGCTTTCTTCGTGCATCCTTGTGAACGCGCACAAGCGCGTAGGTTTTTGGGCCGGGTTTAGGCAGAACTGGCTGTAACAGCCCATAACTTAACGCTCCGTTCGTAAAAGCGCTTTGCTTTGCTTTGCTTTGCTTTGCTTCCCTGGCGCCTTAGCGCCCCATCCGCACAGCGTGGGGAGGCCCGCCTGGTATTTACAAACACCGGGGGCGTTGGAAAATACATAAACCACTAGAATCCGCGGGAAACGCGGGCTTTTATCGGTACGCACTCGCCCCGCGGCGCTAAGAGTTACCGCGGGGCAGCCAGGGCGGCCTCCCCGCTCCCCCCTGAGGGCTCCGCAGGGGCGGGAGACCCCGAGGCCTGCCCCGCGGCAGGCCGGCTGTGGGACGCAGGAGCTGCCCACCCCCTCCCGCCCGGATTTACCGCGCTCTCCTGCCGCTCCCCGCGCTCAGCCGTGGGGCCGCCGCCGGCTGAGGAGGAGAGGAGGCGGCGGTGGCAGCAGCCGCCACCCCCCCGCAGCGCCCGGGCCACCGCCATCGCCCGCCTCCTGCCGGCGACTGGCGCTTTACGGCGGTGTCGCAAAGGCAAGGCCGGCCGGAGCGCGGCGCTGCGGTCAGGGGCGGTGCTGGGGAAGGGGCCGCGTCCCTCGGCCGCGCCGTTCCCGCCTCCTCCCGGTGGCGGGGCGGGGCTCCTCGGGTTCGCTGCCGCTCGGCCCGTGGCGCAGCGCCGGGCCGGGCAGCGGGACCCTCGGTCGGGGCGGCCGGCGGGTGAGGCGGCCGGGGCAGGGCGGGCGGAGGGTCGGGAGGGAGGGAGGGAGGGAGGTTACGGGCGGGGGCGCGGAGGGGGCTTAGTCCGGGGGCGGGGGGAGGCGGGTGGGGACGAGCCGCTCCTCAGGTGCCTCCGCGCTCCCCTGGGCTGTTATATCCTCTCCCCGCTTCGTCGGGCCCCATCGCCGCGGGGGGGTCGGGGAGGGCGGGTGCTGGGGGGGGCGGGCAGTCGGCTGTGGGGCCCGTGCGGGGGAAGGCAGCCCTGCCCTGGGGTTGTGGCACCCAAGGGGCGGTCGGGTTTTGCCGCTGTTCTTCCCCTGGGCTGCGGGTGTCCGGTTTGTTCTGCGTTGCCTTCAGCTGCAGAGCAGGTGGGGAAGGGAAGGTTGTGGGTAAACGCTAAGAGCTGGTGGTGTGGTAACTACAGCATCACCCCTGCAGCCTGAGCGGGAGAAGGAGGTGTGAAACAACAGAGGAATGGCTATGAAATATCAGCCAAGTGGTTTATTCCTATCGCTAGCGATATTTAAAATAGCTGTAATGCTGAAGTGCTTCAGGAAGTCGTGAAGTGGTGCCCAGCGACAGGACAAGGGGCAACAGGCACAAACTGGAACACAGGAAATTCCATCTGAACGTGAGGAAAAACTTCTTCACTGTGAGGGTGACAGAGCCCCGGCACAGGCTGCCCAGGGAGGGTGTGGAGTCTCCTTCTCTGGAGATATTCAAAACCCGCCTGGACGCAGTCCTGTGCAACCTGCTCTAGGTGACCCTGCTCTGGCAGGGGGTTTGGACTAAATGATCTCCAGAGGTCCCTTCCAACCCCTACCGTGCTGTGATTCTGTGAAAGTTGTGACGTGTGCTTGCATAGCGCTTTATTAATTGCAAGTCTTGTTCTCACTTTCCTTGTAGTTCATCTGAAACTGGACGAAAGAAGAGAATGGATATGGGTAACCAACACCCTTCCATAAAACGGTTGCATGAAATACAGAAAGAAGTCAAAGAGATTGAACAGCAAGTGGTTGTCTTCAGTGGTCTGTCTACTGATCGAGATTACAAGAAATTAGAAAGGAGTCTTACTAAACAGCTTTTTGAAATAGATTCTGTAGACACCGAAGGAAAGGGGGATATTCAGCAAGCCAGAAAGCGAGCTGCTCAGGAAACAGAGAGGCTGCTTAAGGAACTGGAACAAAATGCAAACCATCCGCGCAGACTGGAAATAGAGGCTATATTCAAGGAGGCACAGTCGCTTGTGGAACGTGAGATTACACCTTTTTACAAAGGAGGTAACTGTGTAAGTGACGATTTTGAAGAAGGTATTCAGGACATTGTATTGAGGCTTACCCAGGTGAAAACGGGAGGGAAAGTTTCGTTACGCAAAGCAAGATATCGCACTCTGACAAAAGTGTGTGCTGTTCAGGAGATTATAGAAAGCTGTGTAAAGCAACAGCTGTCCCTGCCACTCTCTAATGATGTGCATCCTTCTGTCTCCAAAATTAACTCTGTAATGTGTGATGTAAACAAAGCAAGAGGAACTCTTATTGCGCTTCTAATGGGAGTGAGTAGTAATGATACCTGCAGGCATCTATCCTGTGTGCTTACAGGCCTCATTGCTGATTTGGATGCTTTAGATGTCTGCGGTCGCACGGAAATAAGAAATTACAGAAAGGAAGTAGTAGAAGAGATCAACAAATTACAGAAATACCTGGACTTGGAAGAAGAAGCAAATTCTACTCACGCTTATGATTTGGCACAAAATCAGTCCATTCTAAAAATAGAAGAGATCCGCAAGAAAATGAAGGAAGTTAATTCTTTACTTTTAAAAACAGAGAATGCTTCAGATTTGTATTTGGGATCCAAAGCAGAATTGCAGGGATTAATTGCTCGCTTAGATGAGGTGAGTCCAGGAAAAAACCCCTGCATTAGAGAAGCCAGGAGAAGAGCAGTAATAGAAGTTCAAACTCTCATAACGTATATTGATTTGAAGGAAGCACTTGAAAAAAGGCAAATGTATCCTGAGCAAACTGCTGCCGAACATCAGTCTCATAAAGCAGTTTGGACTGTTCTTGGAAACCTGTCTCAAATTCAGCAGGAGGTGATTTCATTTGATGGAAACAGAACGGATAAAAATTACATGAGATTGGAAGAACTTCTTACGAAACAACTTCTAGCACTTGACGCTGTTGATCCACAAGGTGATGAGCGGTGTAAGGCTGCCAGAAAGCAAGCGGTAAAGCTCGCGCAGAATATTCTTTACTATCTGGACATGAAAACAGATGAATGGGAATACTGAACAGCCATGGCCTAGCATAGAAGAACGTTTCTTCCTTTGGCACTTTATGCAGATCATTGGCAGCACATAATAAAAGTGGTGTGTTCTGTGCTTGCTTAAATCACGGAGATTGCATAAGCAGTTGACTTGGCTATATGTCTGCTATCCCACGCAGTCACCCACTTGCCATGGCAACTGTCAGTACACCATCAGCAATTCTGGTCATTGCTATAAGCAAAGAAGTGCGATTCTCTGAAGGAGTAGCTTAATACATGATCAAATGGCTGCGCTTTTTTTTTTTTCTTTCCTGTTTTTGTTTTAATAACCTTGTGCAATGTTCAGTGAATGCAGATTTTTCAAAGATGCAGAAACTTCCTTATGCTACAGTACTGGCAAAACTATTTAAAGAAGACTGGACATGAAAATTAGTGTTCAAGCATGAGGCTCCATCCAGCAACTTCATAGCAGTCTGGATATACTCTTACGTGCTGTTACAACAGAAAGTATTAAGTGCAAAAAAGCTGCTGGCTTTTGGGTTGTACTTGGTTTATTCCATCCATCACACCTTTCTGGGTGTTCAGATTTCTCACTTAATGGAGCTATGATGCCAACTGCAAATTAGCATTTACATAGGCAAAGCCAATGATGTCTATTTTTTGTAATACCCGAGCACTCTGATTTGCAAAAGCAGGTCTTCTGTTGGTGGAAACTCATTCAAATTATTGCTTTAAGGTACCGAGACTTGGAGAGGAAAATCTGTGCGTATTTACTGACCAGATAAACGGGATTTCGAGGATTCCGCACTGCCATCCATAAACCCCTGAAAACTGCACTGAACTTCAGTGGCCGCTTAGGTGTCTTTTTAAACTCTGCTGTTAGATCTGGTTTTGACTTGTCTTTTCACATTCAGTGAAAACAGAGACAGAGTTCACTTTGAAGTGAACGAGCATTTTGGAATTATTTTTGTAAAATTAGGTAGCTAGCTATAATGATGTCCCTAATGATGTAAATGTGTGTTATATATTTCATACTGGTCAGGTGTGGCTTCAAGCGTGTCTTGGAAAAGACTTGTGGCAATTGTATCTCCTTGCAACTCATCATTTAATTGTTCTGGTAACTTCGTAAATAAGCTTGCTTGTACTATTGTATGCACCTACCTTTTTATTTGCGACTGCTAGTGCCAATCACATTTCTACTATAGCATATTTTTTGGCATTTTTTTTGAGAGCATGGCATTAAAATGAATTAATTATAAAGATATATTTAATTATGGATACTTTGCACTTAGCTCTTTCATGTTGAATTAATGAATTATTGTTCTATAGTTGATGATTTGCACCACTTTAAGGAGTAAAAACCATTTTGGATGTTAAAATGAATATTTTTAGATCTATTTTTGACTGATTAGAGAAGACAATACTGTCTGTGAGAGACAAGTGCCTTTATGACACCACTGACTTGCACCGTCATATGTAGATATAGGAACTGTTTACTGGCAGCTTGATACATTTGTAATCTTTGCAAATTGGATTTCTCACATATATATAATTCTACTGTAATATAGATCAAATTAACATAATATAATAGGTGACAATTGTTCTATAGAGTCCTGAGAATGAGTATCAAATTTAGGAAATATGGATTCTGCTTAAAAATGAATGCATTGATGTGGAGATGGGGACTTTGGGCAGGTCTTCTGTGCGTACTGCTCCAAGAAGGAGAGAGTATGTTTGCTCCGTAACATGCTTTGAGGTGTTGATGAAAGGCTGTGTAACTTCAGAGTGTGAATATATTTTGTTTGTGATCATACAGGTGATTGCTTTGCAATTTTACTTGCCAAAACCAATCTATTTTTTCAATTAAGTACAGTGCCTAAGGCACAATTTGGCAATGACAGCATGTTTGTTGGAGGATTCTCTCTGCTCCTTCAGAGATATAACCCCGTTGAATTTATCTCTCCTTACCTCAAAAAAATCATTTCCCCTAGTTAAAATTCCAGTCTATATTTATATGTATTATGTGGCTAACACAGCATATTGGTAATGTTATACACCTGAATTATTTTACTCATTTCAAGCTTTCTACATGTTTCAACTGCAACTTCTGATTTGCACTTACATTTTTAGGAAATATAAGAATTTGATAGCATAATGATATTACTCATTTTTCTTTAGTTATTACTGTCAGGTCTGCAGTGGTTACTTGTAGATTGTTTAACATTTTAGTGTCTGTGTTCTTTGGAGATTACTTGTAGCTTTATAAATGTTTGAACCTCTTATGTAAAAATGAGTAAGTATAGTTTTCAGATATGTTCTATTTTAAATTTATATGTCTTTTAGGTTTTCTGAATGAATTGTTATGCCTGCGTCTCTAAGGAGGCAAACCTGTAAGGTTAGTGTAATTTTGACTAACTGAGTAGAGTTCAGTAGCAAGATATTGTGTGGATTAAGCTTTTTTCCATTGTTCTGTAATCTAATAAATTGACTATTTAAATTTTATGGTAAAATCCTCATCTGGAATGGGATTAATTCACAGTTTTTGCATGAATGAAAATAATACTCTAAATATGCTTAATCAAAAAAATAATGCACAGATTTCTCAGAATCTTGCTTTTGTGCTGAAGAATGTAATTTCTCTGTTTTTTATATCCAAAGATTGAGGGACACACAACTTTTCTTTCTGATAAAATAATCACCAAAATGTAAATGGACCAAATTTCAAAAGCCTGCTTTTTACTACTATACTGAAATACAATAACTTTTCTGTGTGCTGTGTAATCTACCTTAGAGCAAAATAAATGATTGGATATTTGGGGGAGAGGTAATCATACATCATGATTCCTATTTGTTAACTGTATTTCTTTTTAAACTAGTTTTCTTCAATTATTTCAGTGTTTATTTTTGTTGTTCACCACTCAAAGTGGTTTTTCTGTGTTGCCAGTTTGGAGGATGTTTTTGTTAAGTATGATTCCTACTTTTTCAATTTAACAGAAATTGGTGTACATGCTCCTTATGGTGTATGTGTCTTGATTTATTGCTGTGTAGGATATGGCATTTGTATATACAAATTCAAGATTAAATATTGCAGTGTTATATTCTTGATTATTAATAAAAATACATTGCTATATTTTACTACGTATTCATTTGAATGTTATGCCCTGCTGCCTTTCTCTATTTATTTTTGAATGTGAGTTATCAGAATGTAAATGATTTTTGTCTTAGAACAAGTGTTTTTATTAAACATCTAGACATAAAGCTCTCTTTCTTTCCTCCTTCCTTAAAAATTTGCTTTTTCGCTGCTGTATTTATGACAATAAAGTTCTTTGTGTGGAAACCACTCCTACCTCTGCTTGCTTAATCTGGTGCCGTTCGTTTTTCTCTGCATTCAACCTTGCATTACAATAATTCCATCAGTTGTTGCTCGCATTCTTTCTTCAGCGATAGCTTTGCATGCTGCTGGGCGTCAGCTAGATGATGGCTGCAAAAATGCTTGTGGATGTTTAAGATCTCGCCACTTTTCTGTTGAAGGATGCTGCCTTAACAGATGCGCTCGCAAAACTGATGGTCTGAGGTCTCTTCCTGTGCAAAGTCAACGTGGATTAAAGAACCTTTAGTAGGAGTTAAGATAATCTGGTTTTAAACTGTGTAGATGAGGCATGTTCACGTGATTGTTCTGATGGCTCAGTATGTTTTCTCAAGATGCAGTGAGCCAAGTTATCAGCTCACTGCTGATGGAAATCAGAAATTCTCTTTCTGCCCAGAAAGCCGCTGGCTTTGTGCAGTTTATGCTGCTTGGCCAACTCCTGTGAGCTCATTTAATCCAATAAAATGGGATAAAACAAACTTTAACAAAAATGGAGGGGGGAGTTTTCTGTGGGTTTAGTGAGTCAAATTGGCTTGTAGAAAGGCACGTGGGCCAGAGCTACTGCAAAATGAATGGGTGGGTCATGCAGCCATGGGTTAGCGGGCAAATTTTAAGATTTTCAGTAGCAGTAAGTCATTAGATAAACCTTCTGCATAGTTAAATTTCTGGAGGAGAAAGAAGGAGAGAAGGTGGCACTATCAGTTCTGGCACTGCAACGTTTTTGCAGATGACGCCAAGTTGGGTGGGAGTGCTGATCTGCTTGAGGGTAGGAAGGTGCTACAGAGGGATCTGGACAGGCTGGATCGATGGCCCGAGGCCAATTGTATGAGGTTCAACAAGGCCAAGTGCTGGATCCTGCACTTGGGTCACAACAACCCCAGGCAACGCTACAGGCTTGGGGAGGAGTAGCTGGAAAGCTGCCTGGCAGAAAAGGACCTGGGGGTGTTGGTTGACAGCTGGTTGAATATGAGCCAGCAGTGTGCCCAGGTGGCCAAGAAGGCCAACGGCATCCTGGCCTGTATCAGAAATAGTGTGGCCAGCAGGAGTAGGGAAGGGATCGTCCCCCTGTACTCGGCCCTGGTGAGGCCGCACCTCGAGTACTGTGTTCAGTTTTGGGCCCCTCGCTCCAAGAAACACATTGAGGTGCTGGAGCGTGTCCAAAGAAGGGCAATGAAGCTGGTGAAGGCTCTAGAAAACAAAAGTCCTGTGAGGAGCGGCTGAGGGAACTGGGGTTGTTGAGCCTGGAGAAAAGGAGGCTGAGGGAAGACCTTCTCGCTCTCTACAACTACCTGAAAGGAGGTTGTAGAGAGATGGGGGTCGGTCTCTTCTCCCAAGTAACAGGCGACAGGGCAAGAGGAAATGGCCTCAAGTTGCGCGAGGGGAAGTTTAGATTGGATATTAGGAAACATTTCTTCACCAAAAGGGTTGTCGGGCACTGGACCAGGCTGCCCAGGGAGGTGGTGGAGTCACCATCCCTGGAGGTATTTAAAAGACGTGTAGATGTGGCACTTAGGGACATGGTTTAGCAGTGGACTTGGTAGTGATAGGTTAATGGTTGGACTTGACAATCTTGGAGGTCTCTTCCAACCAAAACAATTCTATGATAACTCCTACAGACAAGTAGGAATTTGATGCTTTAGTAATGGGATATGATGAAGGCAATACAAATGAATCATGTATGGAAAATAAACCAGTTGCTTTCAATTGCTCTTTTGTGTTTCATAGTAGGTGTTTGTGCAATAAAAAGCACAGGTGGTCATGTTTAAGAACTACACACCATCTGGAAAACTCTTACCCAGAAAACATTGGATAAGAATAAGGTTTATAAAGGTTGAATGTTCCTGTAAGTAACAAGTTTACTGTATCTTCTTTCTCTCCCTTCTAACAATATAGCTTATTTGAAGGAAATATATTCTTCAAAGACCAGTAAATCATCTGGGCAGTGGCCTAGGTGTTGCTCAGCTGGCTGCTGACCTCTTTGTCTCGATCAGCTGTTCACTCGTCAAAGGAGAGTATTTGCCTTGCTGAGAATTTTTTGTGTGTGTTTGGGACAGGCAGATTTTGGTGCCTGAAATGGTTTAGCTGGAAAAACTCTGTATTTTATTTCCATATAGGCATATCCTCTCCTCTAGAGAATTCTCAGCTGAGAACTTGAGGGAGTAGAAGGACGTTAGTACTGAAGTCATGGATTGAAGGCCTGGGGGTTTAAGCTGGCTGCCAGCAGGAGACATTTAAATGGCAGGACCCGGGAAGACGATCCTGCTAGAAGAAACTGCTAGCAGAGACACAACCAAATGTTTAGAGCTGATGTTTTGAGCGAGCTCTGTGCCTGTTCCCCTGTTGCTTATGAGCTTTCATTGAGAACGTGGATTCTTGGGGGAATATTCCCTGAAATACTGTCAGGCTTTTTGTTTTAGATCAAACTGAGAAATTACATATAAAGCTTTTGCTGAGCCACAGTGGGGCATGTACTAGTTGTTGACTGCTCTGGATATCATTCTGTTCTGCTACGTGAAACAATAATGTACATAATGCTTTCAGTTATATTAGTAGGCATGTCCATGTCAGCTGAAAGCTGGTCATTAACTGGGGAAGCTGAGGATGAGGTGTGCTTTTGTTGAAGGCCTTGCACACTTACCCTTTCTCTCCGCAGCATTTGGTTCTGGGGACTGCCAAACAGATGAATGCATGAGTTGCACTGCATGTCAGTTCAAAAATAATGAGGACCCTTTCTCAGTCTGCAGACTCTTCCTATGGGACATAAATTGTAGCAGAGTTTGCCATTAGAAATGGAAAAGTACAATGAGCTTCTTAATTGGGCCATTTCTCCTCAATTAGTTTTGCCAGACAAACTTCTGTGCCACAGAGTTCCTTGTGAAACCTGTATTTCAGGCAGCTAATCAAAAGCATCTCATGAGGGAAGAAACACAATGATGCAGTGCAATGTCCTTAATATGGTCCTGTCTTATTTAACTCCCCAATTGTATCAACTCCGGAACAGATACCCAAAAGGAAATCTGTGATCAGGACCACCAAGAGGTCTATAAGCCAAATCAAAACCCCAGAGAAGCAGAGAGACAAGAAAGACTGGAGGAAAAGAAAACAAAAAACTAATAAAGTTGTCAGGCTGTTGTTTGACCAATTTCTTTCAGTTTTATGGCATGAGAAAAGCAAGCAAAGCAAAGCTCCCTTTTGCCTTGTTGCAGTTATACCTAGTCTACACCCTGCAGTTCAACATTGCTTTCCACCCTACGTCACCCTAAGTGCTCCTCCTGGGCACAGTCCAACCTCTAGCTGATGGGGCTTAGCTTTGGTGCACCCTTGGGCAACACAGTGCCACCCATCTCTAGGGATGCCATAGTTACCCTCATTCTCTCTGAAATGTCTAGTCATGGCAACTTTTAGCATGTGCTTGGAAGATCAGCGTGGCTTGCAGAAGACGCTGTGCAACGTGAAGGCTATATCCTGTAATAAACTGACAATTGGAAGGGATAGTATAGTAACTGGTAGCAAGTCTGAGTAGGATATCATTCATGTGTTTATGCTGAGTTTCTTAGGTTTTTAAAGAAAATTCTTCATAACATTGTTTTATTCAAATCGATCTGTAGCCTATCGAATGCCTACTTCTTACCTTCCAGGTGCCTCACGTTAATACCACATGAAAAGGAGGCTTGAAGTGCTCCGCCGTCCATGGATATTAATGAATGGCCTCTGCTCACTTTCAGACATCCAGTAAAAGCCAAGTTTTCCAGAATACTCAGCATCCCAAAGTTCCCACTGTGACAAGTAAGGCCATGTTTTGAAAAGGAGCCCGTCCATAGACCCACGCACCCTGTCATTTCTTGTCGCAGACAACCACAGGATCATCCTTGCAGCCAATCAAGCCGCAACTTAAAATGGCTTTGCTTCATTCCTCTAGTGAAAGGTTGTTCCAAAGCATCATTGCTGTGAGGATTAAGTAACCTTCTAATTTCCAGGTTAAACATATTCATGAGAAGCTTTTCTTCTCCCCTAGCGCATAGTCTAGAATATATTCACAGGCCATAGCTGAATTGCCTCTCAGCTCCTGTTTTGCTTGGCTAACGAGCAAATACACCCAAACAGGCTAAGCTCCTTTGAACATCTCTACTCTTTGAATCCAAAGTAAATTCTTGATAGTCTTTTTCATTTTTTTCAGGAGTTTTTCAAGTTTCAAATGTATCTAAGGCTAAAACTTCCAGCCTGAAGTAGGAGTCAGTACAGGTACATTGTTTAATGCATTGTTTCAAAGGAAATCTAAAAAAAATTAATATCGCATCTATAGCAGTGCAATTGTAAAAAACTGAACTATGTATTTTTAGTACTTTCTTCATGGCATTGTCTTCATGCCCAGCCTGCTTTGCCACTCAGATATTCTAGCAATCAATAGTTTTGAGTGACCTGCAGAAAGGGATTGGAAACATTTTCAACCTCTGCCAGGCTTTTTTGCATCAACAGTAGGAGTGTTATTGTTTGAAGAAACCACGGGTGAGTGGGGTTTAGATCAGAAGCTATCACTGACCATTTCACTTGGCTGGAAGGATGAGTTAATTTAGGCAAGTGCAGTAGTATCCAAACTAGATTAAAAGCTTCTCCAGGGAGAGTCCACCCCAATTCATGACAAAGAAAGATCTGTGAAATCATCAGTTAAAGCAGGAGACTGCTAATGAAGTCTCGCCTTAGTGTAGAAGGGCAATTTACATTGATATAATGTATACATGTGCTTTAAAATTTGAATTATTAGGGATACTAAACTCTTAAGAAAAAATATCTAATAACCTACAAAACATCTTGCTGAACATATATACGCAAACGAACATTCATATGGTGTATGTGGTGTGGTTTCCAACCTTCTCCAAATTATAAACTCAAAAAAATACATCAGGCAAATTAAAATCTAGTGACAGCTGTTGCCTTTTGGGAGCTTCTAAAAGTATGTCAGGGATCCTTGGAAGTCTGCAGAATAAAAGTTGTAAGGTGGCTCCCTGCAAGGTTTAAATAAGTTTACAACGAGGGCAAATAATCTTAAAAAAAAAAAAAAAAAAAAAGATTACTGAACTGCGCTACAGCCAGTGGCTGCTTTGGGAAGCCTTAGAACAGCCTCGTTCCAACTCAGTGTTCTGGAACATTTCTCAGCATCTCTGTTTTCAGAGCAGAAGCTAATTCATTGTCTCTTTTATTTCTACATAGCTATTGTGTTTCTGATGTATTTTGTCTCTGTCTTTTGTTATAAACCTTTAATTCAGTTTTGTGGCAAATTTCTTCATTTCTGTTTCTGGTCCGTCTTGTTCTTTCCAAGCACAAGTTGCTTCTCAAGTTACTAATTCTTTTGTGGACACTGTTTCCACCAGTTCTTTCTCTGTCCTGGTGGAAACCTCACAGCTTATGTTCAGGATGCTTTTGTTTGTTAGTTGAGTTCTCTGGCAAAGATCACTCGGTCAGACCTGGAGACCTCAAAAAAATACATGCACGCTACACGAACTCCTGTGCCATGGATCTCTGGAACCAAGGCTCTGGTAATTATGAAGAAAGAGTTTAAACTAAGATACGAGACAGCTGGGAGGGCTTTTATGAGCTTCATTCCTGGTACAGAAAATGAGGACAAGAGGACATTAGGAAGTTGTAACAACAGATAAGAAAACATGAGAGGGTAGCAGAATAGCCAACACAGTGACTAAAAAATACTACTGCTGGTATACTCAACTGATAGAAGGAGTTGGGGGACAAGATGGAGAATGGGATGGGGTGCTGGGAGCCAGCGTGACAGCAGGGCAGGGCAGGTCCAGTGACAGTATCCAGGCTCCACCAGGAGTCCAGATCGCTAGACAAGTCTGGTGATGAGTCAGGTCTGAGGTTAAGCCAGGAGCTCAGCCAGTGGGTCGGGGTCAGGACCCCGATCAGTGAGTCCAAATAATCAAGGATGATAATAGTCAAAGATGAAAATGTTTTAGAGAGGTTTTGGTAAGCAGTTAGGGCATCACTGAAGAGCTGGTAATAGAAAATAATCAGGGATTGAGTCAGCACAAGGATAAACCGTGGGAAATCTGTTCTTGATCTCGGCTCATAAGGCTGCATTCCTATAAATTCAGAGGGCTATTCAGCAAGGTCAGTTGCTGAATACCTGAAGGACCTGAGCATGGAAAAGGTCTGGAATTTCAGTAACTATGCAATTTCTCATCATATGATACAACCACAGCCACACACCAGCACATCCACCAGTTCATGATGCAATTGCATTCCCACTTGCTTACTATGGGATGGTGCTATATAGGATGATGCTATATGACTGAAGACTAGCAGATGCAATATTTATATTTAATGCAGGGCCAATTGATCTTGAGTCACAGAGCTGCACAGAACTTCACATGGAAATTTGAGTGGTCACTGCAGTATCACTTTCAGTTTTGGCACTACCTCACGGAGAGCTTTTTGGAGTATTTCTACACAGCTATCCCTACGGTGTGTCCCTAAGATGTTCCTACAATGCACCAGAGACGATATCTCAAGTACAGAAAGGGAAGCGTTACTGTCATTGCACAGGGCAGTAGGGAAACCCTCTTCGAAATATCGCATGCAGTTCTGGTCACTCCCACTCAGGGAAGCTTAATGACTATGAGAGGCGCAAAACAGACCAGGAGAACGAAGGACCTGCTCTGGTGGAAGGCATTAAAAGAGCTGGGTTTTGTGGCCCAGCAAAATGAAAGCTGAGAAAAACCATAAGATTGCTGTCTCTAAATAGTATGGTAAGTATCAAAGATGAAAAAGCAATTACTTAAGCTAATGCATGGTGTGGGCAGAAATACAAATGGATATAAATTAGCCAGGCGGGAAATGAGAAGAGGCAATTTCTGAAGGAAGCTATATGAGACGTTGCCTTGACTTGATTACCCCAAAGATAGCTTTGAGTCCTTGAATATCTTCATTTTTAAGTCTTCTGTGGATGTGCTAGTACGTTACGTATTTCTGTTTAGCTTACTCTTCTTTGGAAATTAATGCACCATCCACTTTAGAGTAGCTATAAGGTTCTGTTAAATTCTTACAGACAAGAAGCTACGTTATGATGGTAGTGTGGCTAAGTAAGTCCCCCAAAGTGCCCTCAAAACTTAGGAAGTGTACTTTAACTTAGGAAATGCACTTTAATTCAGCTGCCCAGTGCCCGCAGGTTGTGGTTACCCTTTTTTAACAATGCATGGAAAGTTATTCAATATTTCTTTTGAAGCTCCTTATTCACTATCTGGGTTCACATTTATATTATTTCCTGCAAATAATATAAATCCTACTCTGACTATACCATTACCAATTTCATCACAGCCTCAGCGGATTTCACTGACATTGGTGAGTTTGATTTCAGAGCACACCTGAGAGCCCAGGTTGTGTTAGCGTTCCCTGCTCCTAAGTGGCTTTGGAGACCAGTCGGTGTGAGAGGCTGCACTATGTGCACTATGCTTAGTACACAGGGTGTTAAAATTTAGATGGGCACCTCTAACGTGCCTTCACAGGCTGTGTGGGAGCACACTTTTCAGGAGCCCACAGCCACCAAATGAAAACATTTTTTAATAGGAAGCACAGAAAGCAGATGTCTGGCAGGCACTAAGTCACAGGATCAGCTTGGCAGGGACCTAAAGAGATAATCTCATGAAAACCTTTGCATTAAGAGAGGATTAATATCAACAGATCATGAGTGACCAATATTTGTGTAACCTTCCCAGAGAATCCACATCCTCTGTAGGTAGCCTGTTCTAGGTCTTTGCTACTTCTATAGTTAGCAAGTTTTTCCTAACAGATTGACTCTTTTTTTCATCTAAAGATTTAAATAATACTGGGGGTTTTTTTCCATCTTACTCTATCCCCAGAAATCTGGAGAGTAGTTACGTAGTAATTGGTAATAAATAACTAATCCCTTATTATTCACAGAAAATACCTGTTTCCCCAGCTCCCCTTTTAGCACCTGCTTTTACAGATTAAGCACCCAAACAGCTTCAGGCTTCTATCACAGAATAACATCACGTGTTATTTAAATGTCTGTTGCTTAGGTGGCTCTCCCATAGACGCTTACCGTGGGCCTATTTCTTGAAGTACTATTCCCCAGAATGGACACAGGGCTACAGCTGGGGAGTCATTAGCAACTAGTAGCATGGCATAATTGCCTCTCATATTTTAGCTATTACAGTCCTATAAATACAGCCAAGAACACCTTCCTTGCAAGAGCATCACAGAGTTGACTCATGTTCAGCGTATGGTCCTGCATAAGCCCGGACCTGTCTGATCTCACACATCAAGCGCAGGACTCATGCCACCGGCTTCTGCCTCTGGCCTGCCTGCAGCTAGGGCGAGAGCACGTATTTGCTGTGCCGGGCAGAGCCTCCTGCCTGCACTGTGGCTCCGCGTGCTGGCCACGACTCGTTGCCACCGTGTGTGATTCACTGACCAAGGCTGTGCCAACTGCCAGCCAGACCCCGAGGAGATGACCGTTCCTGTTGCAGCCTGGAGCTGTGCCCACTGCCCCTCCATGTGGATGGAGGTGCCAGATGGCTCCTGTCCAGCCAGGCATCCTGATGTGCCATTAACTTTCTTGGATGCTTGAAAAGCCTGCAACTCCCAGATCCTTTCCTGTTCCCTTTCTGATCCTGTGATCTTCTGAAAGTTCAACAGGCAGAAAGTACTTGGATGGAAACTTCTCTTCCCTGAATTATCAACGTTGGCAACTGGAGGGAAGGTCTTTAACTGGAGGAGGAGGCATATTTCAGCTACTCGATCTGAAACCTCCAGAAGAGGCCTCATTCAGAGATAGTTCCCAAACATTTTATGAAGATAAAGTACTGCTCAGAGAGCTCTAACAGGGCACTTAAAAAGATCTCCATACTCACTAGAAACACATGAAAACCTTGGTTCTTTTCATGTTGCTGAGCCTTCTCCTGATTCCCACCCTTAGTTTTACAAGTTTACCTACTGAAAGTAGGAGTGCCTTCTGCTTTATGGCATGCTAGTCTTCTCATGCAATAAAGAGCACTCTTTCTCTGGGGTTTTATAGGCTTGTGTAGCTTGGTGACAACAAACATACTCTCTTCCACATAATCTAGATTAAGGTAGATGTTGCATTGCATCATCTATATTAGTGATTGCCAGGCCATGTTTTAAGGTAAAGCTTTCTCTGTGTACTCTATATTTCTGATCTGTGTTCTAGCTTGGAAGGGAATAATATTTCAAAGTAAGAAGATAGATGTGGGTGGCAATCATTACCACAGGCCTGGGAAAATCTTGGTTTGATATCTGGCCCTTGAGTTGCCGGTTCCTGGGTTAGTGATTAGATCTTTCTGTGTATTGGTTCAATACCCAGCACAGTAAGGAGTTTGACTGGTGACACTGGGGATTCGGGTAGATGGTCATGCGTGACTTGAATACCTGTCTCAGTCTGAACCCATGAGCTGAACTGGAGTTTCCAGCCTGACTTCAGTGGCCCACCTCGGCTCCAACCCTGGGTGCGTCTGGATGGAGGCACTGAAAAGATAAGCCACTACAACCAACAGCAGAGCAACCTTCCCCAGGAGTAAAGCAGTTTGCAGATCACTGACTCTGTTTTTAACACGATTTTTAAATGTAAACGTTGAGATGTTAGCTTTGCTCTCTCCAAGGCCTTTCTGAGAGATACACATCCTCCTGTACAAACGCCTGCACCACAATCCCTACTTGTGATTGCCAACCTTAGCTTAAACTCAGCCTCTCCCTCAGATGAAGTCACCCTTTAGGGAGAAGCTCCTGCCCCAGCGGGTCCCCACCTCCCGTGGGGATGCGAGGCCATCGACCCACCTGGAGACACCAGCTAATGCAGGAGTGCAAGGCGACCCCAGCCGTTTGTGTATCTCGTATGGATGAAAGCTACCCCATTCCTCATGTCAGAGGGTTAAACACTTCATTTCTTTGCAACAGGCACTGGGATATTTCCAGCCATTGTATGAGCTGCTGGGTGTGTTGGGAGTGTCTGTTGTCTGTGTGGACCATTGTTCTTTCCTTCAAGGCAGCAGATCACTCTCTGCTGCAGGTTGTCTCATCTCTCCTCCTCCCTGTGGGTGGAAAAAACACCTTTGGCAACACCTAGCAGTGTCTTGTGCCGCTCCTTGATTTTCTTTCTGATCTGATACTTGCTATGATTTTTTAATCTCACCAGAATGGTTCTGCTTTGAAGCACGAAGCCACGTGCTCCCTTAGTTGTGGTGTTATTGCAGTTTGACGGAAGCAGGTTTCATTTGGGAAGGAAGGGGGAGGGACGGTACCAGCTTTCTATTTCTGTACACTGCTCCAGATCCTCACTCTCCGCTGTGCACGGCTGCTGCTTTGCAGAGTGTGAGAAATTCCATTTCTTCTCTTCTCTACTTACCCATTTTGTCTGACACGCTCCTGCGCTTGGGCAGCGGACTTGTACCTGGTCCCCTAAATCTCATGAGGGTCTTGAAGGAAACAGGGCACCACCTAATCTGCTGTTTTCTATATATAACTGGAGTGCATGACACACTTCTTCCCAAAATAAGCTGCAGTACTTAGCGGCTGCTGTATTGTCATGGGGCGCAGAATAGGAAACGCAGTTCCTCAGCTTTCATGAGGGCTTTTATTGCTAACCTGACTTGTCACTTTTCTAACTGAAAGCAGCAGGGCTTTGACTTCTTTGTTGGCTTCACCTTTTTACAAAAGAGCTGGTAGAACAAACAAAATAAACGTAGTTTAGTGGCATTTTGGCAGTGCAGGAACTCAGAGGGATTATTGCCTGTGGATTTGTAGGGAGCAGGATTCAGCTCTGTCATTTAGCTAGAGAACCCAGCTCTGACTTTCATCTCGCAACACATGGTTCTCCAAAGCTATTGGGGATGCAATCTTGCAAAATCTTCAGCCCCTCCTCACTTGAAGTGGCCTGGCCTGTGCGGAGGGAGAGGACAGCCTGTCTGCTCACAGTGCCGAGAAAGCACTGGCAGATGTTTATAGGGTGCTGATACCTCTTCAGCCACTGGTGTTAAATTCCTGAAGATGTGAGGCTGTGAGCTGTCTGATAAACTGCTCAGACAGGACACTGCAGCTGCTCTCATTGAGTGTCCAGTGAAGAGAAGATTGTGATTTTGCAAAAATGAAACCATAAAATGGAAGTAATGTGTCTGCATTGTTCAGACTGAGTAGATTTCTTAAATACAACTCATCAACATAAATGCTGGCATGTAAGGTATTTTTAAAAAGCCCTTCACAAATGTAAATAGTAGGAGAAGCACTAAGAAGCTCAGTGAGCAAGAGGGGGTTTAGGTTAATAGAGTTCCTTTCAAAAAATACCATGAGACTAATGCTTAGCCAGCTTTTTTTTTTTGTCTCTCAGTTGTTTCTGGCTGCAGAAATGCAAACTCTGTGACTTCAGCCAGCAAAGTCATTTGTATGTGCAAACCTATGCACGGGAGACAGCACGAAAGGCAAGGTGCTAACTGCATTACAACTTGCTTAGAAGAACAAACACTGCCCGGGACTTTTACCTCAGGGTTGATATGACCTGAAGACCCAACGTAAGCCAGCTCTTCCTGGCTGAGAATACCTCATTCTGACAATAAAACAATAGAAGATTTATCTTTCAACAACAAAAAATAAATATAACCATGGCCAGAGCAGCAATGGACCATAGGAAGTCTCGGTGAAAAATTTGATCCCGAGTTTCTGCTTGATGTGCACTTGTGAAGTCCAACGTGCTGACCCAGGGGGGTTGTTCTTCTGCTCCTGCTGGTTTCGCATATGGAGAAGGGCAGCACTTCCAAGAATTCCTTTCCATCTTGTTTTTATAGCAGGTTAAGCAAACGAAGGCAATATTTCAGGCCCTCGGTCCCTGCGATAGGTGGTGGGCCACACCCAGGGCACCCTTCCAGCTCCTCGGCGGCTCTATCGCCGGCAAACAGCCCCACAGCTGCCAGACGTGAGCGTGGCCCCCTCGCACAAAACCACGCGGGGCGGCGTGCGGGCCGGTGCCCAGGCACACAGGGTAGCCACAGGGCAGGTGCTGTCTTGCGCCCTTGCAGGGACCAGAGCGCACACGCAGCAGCACCGCGCTGGCTGGCGCTTTGTGAGGCACTGCCTGCTGACCTCGGCTGTTGCAAACACCGCTTTGCACAAATCCCCTCCTTACACTCATCAAGCCTCCTCCCGAAATGGGTAATTTTTGCTCCCACCGCCCTATTCTCAAACATCGCAGCTAGCTGCAGCCTTGCAGCATCCCACCTCAGATTGTTGACAGCCGGTTTATGACCATCTGTCCTTGTGCCAGCTTTGTCCTTTAGCTCCAGAAGCATGTCCTCCCCTGGGAAGGTTTGTGTTTACACGACAGCCCTCCCCAGCATGGTTTGTGCAGGGTTTCCTCAGGGTCTCTGTCTTCAGGCACGTGGGCACATTTTGCCAGTCTGGATGTGCAAAGGCTGTTCCTCAATAAATAACTTTCTCACTGTTTCTCCAAATGTCTCTCATGTTTCCTCAGCAAGCATTTTATCCTTGCATTAATTCATTCCTGGCTGCTTTGCCTACTAGGATCTCCAGTCTGTCTCTGTGAGTTCAGGCCACGTCACACCAGCCAACTGAGTTGCATTAGTTAAAATTCACACGGAGGTGTCCCGGCTCTTCACTGCATCCCCGCTGCCCCGCGGAGAGCCCGAGCCTTGCCTCCCGGTCAGCCCTCTGCGACACCGACCTGGCTGCACACAGCTACGGTTGCCCAGGGCACTGAGAAAAGTAAATCCTGTCTCTCCTGCACAGGAGGCTGGAAAACTGCCCGCTTGCTCCGGAGATGCTGAATACAAGCTGGTAGGTACAAAGGGTGCAGATGCTTTAATAGGGATGTTGTTTCAAGAACCAGCCCTGCTGTGCAGAGATAGCTCCAGTGTTGCGTTTGCTGTATTTGGGTCAGAGAAGATTGATAAAAATAAGGTTGTACAGGGCTTATCACAGAGGATATACTGCCGTCGCACACGTGCCCCCACACAGCACTGTTTAACGTTCATTTCCCCTTGTTGATGCTGCATTCACTAATTTTTTATCCCACCAGTGCCCACCCTCCCTACAGCAGTATTTAATGCATGAGGGTTGGATTTTTCTTCTGACCTTCTTTGCAGCACGCTGTGCAGGTACCTGGTACCCTCTTGGTGAGGTGAATCCAAATTTAGGAGCATTTCCTTGTGAAGAAAATGCCTTTTCATTTGATAAAAAGTACCTGGCTGAATAGCTGAGTGATGGTTTCTTTCCAGACATTTCTCAGAAGTAAAAAGCAGCTGTTATCCTTGTGCCGAGTAGTCTCAAACGATATAAAAATCTAGCAGCTATCGATCTCTTGTAGCTAACTCTACAAATTTTGCTACTAAGCATTTTTATTTTAACCTCCCTGAATAAAAGCGAAGAGGGGAGGCGGTGATTTTCCACCTCTGCCAACACTGATCTGCCTCAGGGACAAGGCAGGACAGGTGACAGCCAGGCCTGACAGCCCTCTGTCTGCAAAACAACATGAGATGGTAGAAGGTCCTTTAGCACAGTCACTCCACCTGCGAGGAGAGAGAGGGACATTCACGCTCCTGCTGCGGCTTCCGTGTGGTTGTGGCTCAGGGCTAAAGAGGGAAATCCAAATTCTCTTCGTAGCCATGGAGTTTTTTAGAGCTCTGGTGTTAGATGCTCAAAGCAGCCTGGTAGTGGGCACTCATGGTCTGACAGATAACCGCCGGTCCACTTGTTTCCACGAATGGCCTCTGCAATGTCATGGTCTTTCTGCTCTGGGTTGTCTTTCTCTGAGCGATGGAACTGTTCATGGTGCAAGCCATGGCTCCAGCTGTAACCACGCTGTCTATTTGCACCCCTGAGCGCCAGGTAAGAGAGACTGGATGAACGGAGAGAGAGCAGAGCATCGCTTGTGTGGCTGGGATGGAGATGAAACAGATGAGACCTGGCGAATGTCAGGGGAGAATGGCTCGTCTTCACCTCCTCCCTCTGGTGTGCAACCAGGTGAGGCTGGGAAGGAAAAACAGACTCTTCCTGGATTCTTCCCCATGGCTGAAATCTGAAAGCATTTTCATTTTTTTGTGTACTTATTTTGAGGAATAAACTAAAGGAAATTGGTCCCTGTCCTCTGCTTTACATGTATTTAATCATTCTTTGCAAATTCAACTGTTAACAAATCAGCAGGCTAAGTCTCGCGGCCCTGCCTTCCTTCCCGAGGACAGCAGCGGTGGCAGCCGTAGCAGTAAGCAGCTGCTAGCTTTCACTTGCACTTCTGCATTCACGGATCTCAAAGCATTTTTGCAGAGAAGGCACTGCCATCACCTCTGTTTTCTGAGGAGGAAACCACAGTACAAGTAGGGGAAGCAAAGGGTGCAAGCTGCCATGGTGTGGCCCCATGACCCTTCAGCCCGCAGGAGGTGGAGGATGCTCCAGGGGACCGTGGCTTCCTGGGACACCAGGGTCCCAGCTCTCTTGGGGCTGTGTTGTCCACAGAGGCAGCCCCAGTAGACGGCATTTTCTGTGGATCTCTGCAATGAAAAGGGAACTCAGAAACACCAGCTCTGCACAAAGTAAAAGTTTACCCCCATGCCCTGAGCTACACCAATACAATCCTGGCATTTTCTGCACTGTGCTTCATGTGAGACAGTCCAGACATGTTCTTCAAGTTAAGTCCATTCTTTATCCACTGTATTTTCCACCCTAAGAGCTTCCTATCTCCTAAGCCCCTAAGATAAAGGTCTGCAGCAATTCCTTAGTACTGCATGCAACCAATGTAATGTCCCCTCTGGTTTTGAGACAATTCCCTGGAACTGCTCAGGAGTCTTGAATTAAGCAGTGAAATCAGTGGCAGACATGACAGATGCTTTTCAGTAGCATTTAATCAAGGTGTTTAGGTCCATGAGACTCACACCCAAGCAAGCCACCACCCCACTGCAACCATGGTCCCCTCATCCACCTGCCTTTGTCCTCTGCAGTATTTCCACCTCCTCCCACAGCCCTTTTGGCCAGCCTGGGGCTGGGTGAGAAGAGCTGCTCCAGGAGATGCACGTGCCCCAGCAGCCCCGAATGGAGGGGCTGCGTCCCAGGCACCGGGTGAGCTCAACCATGCGCTGTGGCACGATGGCTGGGGGGCTCCATGGGACCCTTGGGATGCTTGAAGAAGGAGCACAAACTCTGTCCATGCCTCCTGCCCTTGTGCACTTTGTACAGGTTATTGGGTCATCCACAGACTTTGCAGAATTGAGGATTAGCAGGGGGATTGCTGAAATAATGTATGAACTTGTTCTGCAGGTACATTAATACCCCTGCAGCCAGTGCCTGCCTTTGCAGGCTGCCTCTGCCACCAACAGCTCCTGCGTGCATCTCCCCCCGTTTCTATTTCACTTCCACTGAAGTCAGGGCTGTGACTTTCAGAGACGCCTTGCGGCTGTTTGGGTGAGCTAATGGAAAGAACTGATGTCAGTTGTAAAGTCAGTCCTCGCACGGCTGCTACTTGCTTTGGCTTGCATGAAGGACACGGTGTTTCAGCTGGCAGGTTTGTTTCCGACGGTGCTTTGATGAGGAGAGGATGTCAGCAAACACAAGCCCTCAGCGAGTCTGTCTCTGATGAACGTGCCTCCAGAAATGCCAGGGCACACCGCAATGGGCTCATCTCCTCCCATCCTCTGCCTCCAGGGCCCTGTTAAAACCTCAAGATTTGTGAAGAAGAACAAGGTGTCAGCTGGTGGCTCTGCTGGTCACGCTTTTCTCAGAGAGGATATGAAAGCGCCGGTGCATTGCCAAATGTTTCGGTGACCTCGGTGACGGAGGATGGTGACCAGTGATACTATGACACATTACCGGAGGTCGATGTGTCCCAGTACCTCCTGAAGATTTTTGCTAGCTGAGGAAGCTGGGCTACTCAATAGCCATTTAATTCACCTCTGAGCATGACACACAGCCCATTTATTTTCCTTGCTGGTAACTCTACGTGACGCAGCATGTCACGAGCTTGGGTCCCAGCAGATACACATTCACATAATGAGGGAAAAATAATTCCCTCTGCTGCAGGGGTTAGTGGCAGAGACTCTGGCTTGTGCGATGCAGGAGTCACACCAGAGCGCTGCAACGGTCCCAACGGTTTTCACAGTCTGTGAATCATGTCTGGCAGCGTGAGAGTAATTTAAGCAGGGTCAGGAGGGTAGACAGTGGATGCTGTTAGTCCTGATCTATCCTAGTCCTCAGGGACCTTGGTGAGGGGCACCCCTGGCAGCAGCAGAGTTGGGGAGCAGTCCAGCCTGCCCTGCCTTCGGCACGTGCCCGGCCACGGGCCGCGTGCTGCGGAGTGTTTGCTCACTCCCTCTTGCACCATCACGTTGAAATCTGTGAGGTTAACCATCAACCGTAAGGGGACACTGAGTGGCCTTTCAGGCATGTCCCAGTGCCCCTTCACAGGCTGTCTCCAAGGTTTTCAGACCACAAAGGGCTCTACAGTGCATAGCTGTTAACTCTGAGTAGCTGTAAAAGCAGGCAAATTTACAGTGAAAATTGAGCAGAAAAAGGTGTTAGGGCAGGAATTATCCAGTCAAAACTGGTCATAACACGCAGCAGAGATCCACTGTGCAAATGTAATTGTACTCATAGGACCACACGTCCACAGGATGCAATGACAAAGCAGAAACAGCTTTGATGATAGTAAATGTAACATTGACCTGAAGAAAACCTTAAGAGTATTTTCTGTAAGAGAACGGAGGGAAGAGGTCTCCTGGAAATTCCTATTTTGTCCATCTCAAATGGACTTCAGGGAATCAACCGAAACAAAGTGCTGTTTGGGCAGAGGAAAGGTCCATACAGGCTCAACAAGAGCTGCGGCTTGGCCCAGGTGGATGAACTGGCAGCTGCTGTTAATGAAGAATCTTTGCTTCTGGATGATGAAAAAGGGATCAACTCTGATGTACATGTCGGAGGAAGGTTTTGCGGGGAAGCTGTGATGAGTAAGAAGTGTGCCTGCACTTAATGGGGATTTTTCAAAAGGAAAGGGTGTGCTATACAGACCCCAAACTTTGTTTTGTCAGCTGGATTTGAAATATTGCTTTTGCTTAAAGGTAATGGTCTCTGGGAGTTTACTGTAATGTGGGACAACACATACTCATGCTGGTCAACCACAGCTAGAGGAGCTTCTTAAGCGGTGATGCTGCAGGACTTGGCCTGACATGACTGCTGGGTGAATCAGTGTCTCTGCGCTGGTGCAACCTTCCTGCGGAGAGAGAGGCAATGTCAAAGTCATTGGCTGCTGCTCAGAGTGGAAGGGTGGGATGATGCTTTCCTGTCCATGAAAGAACACAAACCCTTGTCTGCATCATGGAGTCAGGGAATAATCTAGGTTGGAAGGGCCTTACCACTGTCATAGTGAAATACTGTTTTCTTATACATCAGCTTCGATATCTATCTTCCTCTGATACACCTGGCTTGTAAGAATGCTGCTGCTTCTGTTTTTCATTAGAGAGTATGAGATTCTAGAGGGATTTGTGTTTTACCCCCAAGGATCCTTAAATAAAGCGAGATTGTCCTTGATGTTGGTTTCCTCCAAACGGCACCGTAACGAATACTTACCCTGAATTCTTATCAGCTTCATGTCCTAGCAGAGGAATGAGAGACACTGTTTTAAAGACTAAATATAGTTATTTAAAAAATAATGGTGAGCTTCTTTCTTGGTTCCTTCTGGGAAAGATAAAACCATGACTTGGTGTATGTAAGCATTGTCCGCAGTTTCTCTTGAGAAACAGAGATACGTAGGATCACAAACCAATACTTAATTTATATTCTGGTAGCTTGAACAGCCTCTGCAGCTGTTCTGCAATCGCCTGTTCTAGCTAGAAAGCCAAACCTCAGGCTACATTATGTCTTAGCAGGTACTGGCCAATGCAGGTGGCAAAGTGGAGCCCCTCTGCATGAAAACTGGGCATCAAACACAACGAGATCTTGTTCTTATAGAAGTCAGTTGGAACTATGCCCCTGTCTGGAAGGGGACCTGGACATCCCCTCCCCAGAAAGCAAGTTCACAGCTGCTGTCCTCAGCGGGGCAGAGCAAACGCTCTCCTTACGCTCTGTCAAACCCTGCAGATGGGTGCAACAGAGAGTGGGAGCATGGCCTCGCTTCCACCAGGGTGGGTGAAGCATTCAAGGACATGATCGTGTCTGACTCCCACAAGGAGAGCTGAAGGAAGAGGCTGCTTTTGCTGTCTTGGCAGAGATCGGTCAAAAATCCCATGTTTTCTCTGCAGTGTCAATAAAGAGGAATCAGATCCAGGCTGCAGCTCGGCGGCTGTCACCTGGCTCATCCAGCGTACACTCCCAGAAGGAGTCATCCTCATTTCCAGATCTGGGGAAATTTTAGAAGGCAGAATGGAGTATTAACTGAGAGTGGCTTTATTACATCCACAAAATGCAGAGGTGTCTTTTGAAATCCATAGGGCTCTGGTCTCTGCAGCTTGGAGCTGACTCCTTCCCATTTGGGAATGACCTGGAGCTGTGGATGATCTCCCCGGCCTGTCCTCCCTAGATGGCATGGTGTCCCCCCATCTTGGGTCACTCCCTGACCCGTTGAGCTCCCCTGAGTGCCACAGTGTGTCCCCCAGATGCACCCACTGAAATGAAGATCGGGTGTAGGCCAGTCTAATTCATCAAACTGACAATAGCTGGTAGGAAAATAACACCAAAGGTAGCTACCCCTTCCTCAGCAAGTGAGCATTTGTAACTTATGCAGAAGCTTTGTCTCATAGCTTAGGAAAACAGTGATGAGATCATGGACGGCCCTATTACATTTTGAAGGCAGCTGGGTGAGAAGAAAGCAAGGCTTAGCCATCAGGTGGCACTCTGAGCATGCTGTTCAGCAGAGATGCCACTCAAAATGTTCCTGGGCTGGAGGAAATTCCTTCAATTCAATAATATGACACAAACTTTGTGAGTTGTGATTCATTTCAGGTTAACACCCTTTCTTTATTCCTGAAAAATTAATCATCCAGCTGTATTTATTGAATTGTTTTAAAACACGGGAGTCCTAGTAAGAGAAGTACAGCAACTCCATGTTTTCTTAATGTTTCCTTATCTAAATATTTATTATGTGGCTTAATATTTTTGCCGAAGCAGAATAATTCCACTATTTGTTCTCTGTAGTAAACTAGCATACCTTAGCATCTGTTCTGAATTTGTTTCTGTCTTTGTCTTAATCTCCTACCGTCAAGCTGATCTCAAAATAGGAACCTGAATTAATGATCTCCAGGTTTTTCACATAAATCCCTTCTTAACCTTTTCAGCCATTTAACGGTATTTGCAGTCTCCGCTATTGTTCTGCATGAGGTTTCACTTGGGAAGAATTTCACTTGAGAGCTTTTTTTTTAGGATTACACATCTAGATAAAAACATAATATTTCAAATGCCTTCCTGGTTACTTCCTTCATTTTTTTTTTTCCCCAGTAGAGTGTCTTCTACTTTGATATAGAAGGAGTAGTTTATTAGTGCGTTGGTCCTACATTACTGCTTCTATAGGAAAAACTGCAGTTATGGTAATTGAAGGGTGAAATTAAGTGGTTAATTGAAGGGTGAAACTAAGTGAAGTGCTTAGCACTGCAGAACAGCACCGCAGACTATAAAATCGCTGTTCTGCTTCTTGAAGCCAGAATTTCGTAACTGGCATCAACGGGAGCGAGACGGGGCTCTTTAGTGCATGGGCAAATACCACTCGCCCGCAGGAGAGAGCGGGGCTGAATGATTCTTGCACAAACCCCTCCCCTCCTGCCCAGCATATTTGTAAACCCCATTTTTTATCTTCCTAACCAACCCACCACTGAAAACAATTTAAGTTCTTACTCCCGCATCATCTGACCCTGATAGTCGGTGTATTCCCCGCCGTTCACGGCTCCCGTCCCCAGAGCCCTGAACAAAGCCGTGCTTGTTACCAGGAAAAGCATGAGCTCATCCTTTGTCATCACCCCACCGCTTCAGCTGCTGCTCCAAAGCAGGGTTTGTGGCAATTTCTGAATGCCTTCAGACAAGCTAGCGCTGGAGAAACTTTGGTCGAATCTTCAGGGAGCAAAACCGAGTGGATTAAGTCCTCATATCTGCTGTAAGAATAGGTTTTCTGAATGCAGGGAAGCCCTGGTTATTCAGATAATACAGCTGAGTTTCAGTTCCACATACAAGAGCTCTTAGAGGCTCGGGGAAGCCAGGACCCAGTGTAGTCTTCGGGCACCCGTGCAGCCGGGTAACACAGATAATCCTTTGATCCTCTGACATTCAGGGCTGGAGGGAAACAAAGGTGAAAAAATGAGAAATGTAAATGACTAATTTTGAAAGTGTGAAGAAAAGGACTTGTTGAAGTTTAAGCTTGCCAAAAATAGCAGTGAAACAACTGCATTTTATGCAGATGAGTTATAATAACATGCAAATTGCATTTTTTTAATTGGATTCACTGTAGCTTTCAATTTAGAGACCTGCTTGAGGTCCCTAAAGGTCTATAGTCTCCTCCAGCTGTGGCTCCAAAGCATAAAACTTCGATAAAATGGTGCGTGCTGCCTGGCTCCGGAAAATCAAGCAACCTATGCCTTTTGTGTATTAACTACCTGAAAGGGCTTGAAAGATAAACGAAGGGCACTGTCGTCATTCGCTACCAAGAACAGAATTAACCAGCCAGTAGTAGTTTTCCCCCTGCACACCTGGGTACAGTGAAGCAGCTGTAGCTCTGCCTCCATACCATCTTTTCATTATCTCACATGTTAAAGAACAGACTAACTTCTGAATTTTTAGTATTCCATAATCTAGTTAAGTTATAGAATCAAGTTAAGAAAGAAGTTCAGTGTTGAAGTTCAAGAAGTTCAAGAAATCTTCACAGGTTTGCTTGTGATTTGCTGTGGGACCTTGGAGTACTCGTTTCGCTCCTCTATACATCATTTTTCTCAACCATTAAAAATTAGTGTGTCATTACGTTCTTGGCACCACAGTCCACTAGTGACAGAGGAAGGACTGCTATAGCCTGTTTGGGATCTCATACATCTGACTTCACTCAGTTAGCAGAGAGAAGTAAAAGGCGTGCACACCATTCCCCCCTTCTTTGCAATTAGTCTTTAGAACTTCCCTATAACTGAGATGAGCCTACAAAAAATGTCACAGACGCCAAGGTCTTCACACTTTTCTCATTTCAGTTTCATAACGTGAGCCTGACTTTGCATCTAAAAATTAGGAGCTCAGACTCTCCCCTTAATAGTGTGAGGGCAGTAATCTCTTTACATAACATGGGGAAATGGCATCATTCTGCCAGACGGCTGCAACTCAGTGGGGAGCGAAGAATTCAGACCCTTATCTATTGTTTTCCTATCCTGACTCATCCCAGGTCATTTTTTCTATGGTTTCTTCTCATTTTTAAATATAATGTAATTCTGGTTTAATTTTTTTTCTCCCAGTTACACAGCTGTCTTTTATAAGAAGTGCAGGTTTTATTCAACCAATGCACTAATTATCCTTGCATTGAGAGAGAGCAGCCCTAGAATTGCAGATGAAATGGAAAATAGAGCTACAGCAAAAAGTACAGCAGGTTAAACCTAATTCATGACCTTTTAAGACTGGTGGGTTAGCTCTGTGCTACACACTGTGGTAACGTAGAATTTCCTGGCTTTAGCAGAGAGATACTCAGATCTCTTTGCTCCAAAGCATAAAGCATCTACCAATGAAGAAAAAGGAAAATCTTCCTTGTCATATGCCAGGCTGTTGAGCAGTTTTTACTTTTCCCAGTAAGATGTACAAGTATATATTTGACAGCCATTTCTTTATGATAAATTATATATTATATTACTAACATGCAATGAAGAATGCCAAAGTAATTAAATCTTGTTGTACCCAGGAAAGTAAATAATTGCTCGTAATATTACGAGCTTACAGGTGGGATGGAGGAACAGAAGCACAGAGGGATTTCTGTGACTCGCCAGACGTCATGAAATGAAGGTCTGCCAGAGCCCAGAGATATCCTCTCTCACAGTCTCATGTTTTAATCCCTGGTCTTTCTTTCTTTCCATTAAGATAAAATATGTTTCCCTAATCCACAATATTTAAGGTTTTTTCAGGTAAGCCCTGAATCCCTGGTATTCGCTGAAGCTTCCGCTGAAAAAAGCAGAGTATCGTCAACTAACATTCATGAATATTTTAGCTGACGTCATTATTTTTTTACTATGGTAAATATTACAGGGAAGAGCTGAGAGACAGCATCATTTTGCATTTTGCTACATTCAGGAATAACATTGTGCGGAGTCACAGAATTCGGGGCAAACGGCTCGTTGGTCCTGTCTGTTTACTAAAGCATCTCTCACTATGCAAAGACCCATCATCGCAGTACGTGTTTTTAAGTCTCTCACAATGCCTGTCTTGTGCAGAGACATTTGCCATTCCCTTTGCATTGCTGCTGCCGCCCGCGGGTCCCTCTGCAGCGTCGCCTATACCCTCTTTATGTCACCAGCCACCGCTAGGTGATCTTCAAACACCTTCCTTGCCGCCTCGCTTCCAAAGGGAGGATGTAAACAGCCAACAAAATTTTCCACAGAGATGCTATTCATGAAAACATTTTTGCACGCGCCGCTTTGCAGCCTGCGAGCTGCAGTTTTGAGTTTCCTGGGAAGAAAGCCTATTAAGCCGCCTTTCTGCGGGGATTGCCATAGCAACCCTCGCACAATGCCAATGGCCCAGATTTCCTTCAGCCCCTTCTTTCTGAACTGACAGCAGTGATTTTAATGCTCCTTGAACCAAATCTTTGCATGCGGAGACCGCTTTGGAAAAAAAAAAAAGAAAAAAAAGCTTTTAATCAGGGCTGGTTGTTCTCTTTCCTTTCTTCCCAAGAAGGGAGCAGGGAAGGCTTTTAGCACGGCGTCCCTCACAGCCCCCCTGAAGTTGCAGCTGGATAATGACCACAAAGCGGTCCCAGGTTTGGCAATTTCAATATCATGCAGGGTTATGAGACACCGTGGAAATGATGCTTGCACAGGGGTTGCTTTTTTACAGATATTTGCATCTTCGGGCTGGGAGGTTGGCAGCACGGCATGGAAATAGAAATGGAGCTATCACAGAAGCAAGGCAAACTCCCAGTTAAGTGTGAGAGTGGGACTGGGACTCAGGGTAGCAGTACTCTGTAAAATGGGGCAGGCTTCGCTGTTCATTTTAAGCATCCCAAAGAGGCCAGTATCTGAATAGTGCCAGCTCTGTAAGCCGTAGCAGGGTCCCCTGGTGACACTTGGTAGGGCATAATGCCATAGTCAGGGCTGGCTCGTGGTGAAAGCTGGTGACATGGGAGATGGGAAAGCGGAGCCACCACCTGAGGATGCAGCTCGGAGCCAGCTCCCCGCACGGGTGAAGCCACTCGCCATCTGACCGCGAGCACACCACGCCCCGGGTGCCCAGAGCTGCCAGCGAGCCAACATATGGGCAGGCGGTTAGACACGGCTCAGGCAGGAAAAGAAATAAAAATCAGCTCTGTCTGACAAATGTGGCCCAACCTTTATGGCAAGCAATCCCTGTCCGGGGCTGGTGTTGGGGTGCAGGGCTGCCACAGCCCCCAGGCACCCCCTTTCTCTTGCCACTGTCCCTGTCGTCTCCCCTTTCCTCCTGCCTGCCCTTGGAGGGGCTCCATGTCTCGTTGCCCACAGGGCACGGGGAGGGTGGCAGAATGAGGGTAGCCCCGGGAAGGTCCCTGGAGGAGGGACACCAGGTCAAATGCCCGGTGCGTTCAGCTCCAGCATCCCGGGGTGCTACACCCGTGGCTGTGGAGGGCCCCTGGAGTGCAAACCCCACCACGTGCACCTTCCGCAAGGGGAAATAAGGCAAAGCTATACGTGCACTGTCATGCCTGCTAACGGCCAGACTCCAACCTCTTCCTCACAACTGCTCATCGTATATATTGGCAGCGTTTGCCAGCTGCGTCCCTGTTTGCTGTAAGCATCTGGCCTTCAGCAAACATATTACGGGTAGTGCTTAGCGCTTGTGTCTTACAAGTCTGTGCAAACATTAGGAACAGAGGGAGCTCCTGAGTCACTGAATCCAGCCCTGGGCTACCTCAGGTAACCATGGCATGTACGCTAACTAATCCTCCCAATAGTCCCCAGATGGAGGGATGAGCTGCCTGGGTCTGTCTGGGGAAGGGAGGGCTGAACCGACGTGCGTGGTGGGCAGCAGCTCCCCAGCTGAGCCTGCCCTGGTCAGTAAATACGAGCGGTTACCACTCAGACAGGGAACATGCCGTTGGTCCAAAAAAATGGAGCATGGATACAGAAGCGGCGATGAGTGGAAATATGCTTTAGGGGAGAAATAGAGGCCAATTCCTTGTTGCTGGCATGAAACCTAAGAAGCCCTGGGAGCTGCCCCAGGCTGAGGGAGCTGAGCCCTCCCCGCGTCCGAGGTCTCCCTGCAGACGCTGCGTTCACCTGCATCAGCCCTGCCGCGCTTCTGCTGTTTAGTGCTGGTATCCCGCTGCCCTCTCTCCTCTGCTGCCTTTTTGGGGTGAGGATGCCAGGCCTCCCCAAAACTGACCTTCTCTCTCCACAGCCACATCCTCACGTAAATCTTACCCTAGCAAGGGCAGCTGCTCTCCCCAGGGCCCGGGATAAATGATCTCCCTAAAACAGGAGCCTGCAGAGAGGCTTGCAGCAGCGGAGGTGATGCAGCAGATTCCCCCGAGCTGCAAGTGTATTTATATCCTTACCCCATCCGCTTGCGGCGAAACCCCCTTACTAATGCCGTGGACTGGAAGGAAACCATGTTTGCATTTATGTGCACTTTTTTCAGCCGGTGGTTTGATGGGCTGTTTCCCCCAGCAATCCTCTGCAAGCTGCTTCGGTGCTGGGAGGGTGGGAGAAATGAAACACTCCCTTGCCGGTGTTCCTACCCCACGCTGTAAGCCGGCACACCGTGGGGCAGAGGAACCGGGCATCCTCCCCGTGGCCCCGCTGCCTGGGCAGCCCTTTCAGCAACACCGAGGGCGGCAGTGGAGGTGGGAGAAGGAGGGGATGGGACCGTTTTGGGGGATTCTTGTATTCTCATAGCAGATGCTCACAAGCTTTTCATTAAATTTCCCTCATATATCTGTCACTAGTTCTGTCCATCATAGCAAAGGGAAGAACTATAAACTCTATCTTATTATTTCTTAGGAAAAAAAAGGCCCTTTGGGTTTTATGTAGTACAAATATAACCTTCCTCCCATTCAGAAAGATAACAGCCTGTGCAAAACGAATTTTTACAGGATCATTTGCCACTGTGGGAACCAGGCTGGGTCCCAGTTTGACCACTCGCATTATCTCTGTGCTCGCACAGAGCTGGAGGCACCGCGTACAGCCAGAGCTCCCGGGCCGAGCCGGTGGGAGAGGCTGCTTCACCGCTCTCACTCAGCAGCTCTCCAAGGCAGAACAGCACAAATACTTGTGCGTGAAAAAGAAAATAAACCATGCATTTTTCTGGAGGACTGGCGGCATTTGTTTTACCATGCTATGCCTGCAAATATTTGTAAACACTGTGTCAATTTGCCATACTACAGCAAAGACTAGGATTCATTGCTTTAAAGCCTGTGTTGAGGCTTGAAGCGACTCTTTTTTGCTGAGGTCTTTGAAGACCATTTGTACTCCAAAAAGTAAGGTTTGGATGTGTGAGTCTGCCTGTGTTTTTGTGCTGGACGTGCCACAGCTAAGGGCAGTGCAGGAGATGTGTGGCCTCCTGGAGACATCTTTTTCCACCTGGAGACATTGCTTTCCACCTGGTGACACACAAATGCCAGCTCACTAGAAAATACAAGTTTCTGCAATTGCTCTTCACGTGGCTCGTGCCACAGACCAGACTGAGTTCACAGCCCCACACTGAAACGAAGGCTTTTAAGTTAAAAGCAGGTTAGAAATTCAAGGAGTTGAATTGAACTTTCATGAAGCTGGCAGGAGCCAGGCAAAGTGCCACAGCTTTCCCACTGCAACAGATTATAAACTTTAAGGTTTATAATCCAGGCTGCAGAAAACAACCCTTGAAATCCCATATTACGGGGCTGCCTGTCCCACCGGTGCCGCAGGGTCTCCTCTGCACGCCCCGCTCCCCTGCACGCTGCCACGCTCCTTCCTACTGCCCCTGCTCCCGTACGTGCCCCGCAGGACCGCATCCCTCGGCCATCGCCGGGGTTTAGTAGAGATGGAAAACCCCCAGAAGACCAGGGAGTCACCTCCATGGATATGTGAGAAAACTAACCGCTGCACATTGGTAACCATTTGCACATTGGAGGGGAGACAACGGGCCCCCTTCCTCAGGCAACCCTCTCGCAGGACGTGGTGCTTCAGAGCTTGGAGCAGGCGTGCCTCGGAGCGGGGGGAATCACCTTCCCCAAACCTCTCCGAGCCTGACATCCTGCCGGAGAAGGCGCTGAGCTCATCCTCTGCTGGGAATACTCCTGGCAACTTGCAGGCGCATGCCATGTCTCCTCCGCCAGGCCCTCGCCCTCTCAAAAGAGGAGCAGAGGAACCACGGGGCTTAGCAGGGCAAAGTCTCCCAGAAACGTTGAGCATCTCCTTTTTGTAGGTCCAGCCATCCCAGCTGGAGAACCGAGGACTAGTGCAAAGATGTCAGTCAGCTGCTGGCCTGGCACTATAACCCGCAGGATGACAGACCCTCATAAATACTGTTGGCCACGACTGCGAGAGCCTCTCTGTTTGTGAGAGGCTCACATTTGTATTTCTTTTTATTGTGGAATAAAGTTGAAGATGCTAGGAGCCTGAGTCATATGGGTGTGTAATGTTACAGACAGTTTTTATGTGAATGAGCCTTTTGGCAAGAAACAAACTTCAACTGCTTGCTTGACCCAACTTAACTGTACCTGGCATGAGGTTTCCCAGATAATCCTCGTGCTGTGCTAATCCTCCGTGTTAAAGTCAAAGCTTGGCATACAGCTCCTACCCACCTCTCATCTCCCTGATTTATGACACATATAAGCCATGAGATTATTAATTTTATCTCATTCACGCATTTAAAAGGTGCCACGTATTTGCAATCTGATGGTCAGGTGGGCCCTGGCTTTACTTATAGTTTGGGAGTCTCACCACTCTGCCTCACGTGGGGATGTTCTTTTACTGCCAAGTCTGCCTCTACATATTTTATCTGTCTCCTTCAAGCCAGAAAAGCCTAACTCCACTCTTTGTTTGGGTTTTATTTGTTTGTCATGAATACTGGAAAACAGGCAGGAGGTCTGTCTAGGGCTTCTTGTTGGCCTTTAACAAAGTACTTCACATTTTATGCCCCAGTTTTTTCTACGAACACTGACTAGTGAAGCCTGCCTTAGTACCCCCAGCTGTACGGGATGGTTAATCTGTGAATGCTTATAGAAAAGTGCTGGAAGATGAGAGATAGATATATGTATTCCCTTACTTGAGACCTTCAGCATTTTATCTGATTTCTCCAGTAGAGGCATCTCCACAGCTCTCATGGCCCGCCTGCATC
Source organism: Phoenicopterus ruber ruber (assembly GCA_009819775.1). Lineage (NCBI taxonomy): Eukaryota > Metazoa > Chordata > Aves > Phoenicopteriformes > Phoenicopteridae > Phoenicopterus > Phoenicopterus ruber. The sequence continues at coordinate 12,218,653 of CM020219.1, forward strand.
CAGGACAGACCTGATCCAAGCATACGCTGTGATTTCTGTCCTGTTGGAGCATGTTCCCAGCAAAAATCCTGTGTGAGTCATATCACCCTCCCAAAGCCCCTGCCTGCTGCCAAGACGACCAGTTGCATGAGAAGGAATCAGAAACTGCCACATGAGAATCTTTTTGATGGTGGAGCCCTGTCTGCCACGCGTTTGTCAGAGCCTCTCCAGGCAGCATTCATCAGGCTGTGCTGTCCGATTTGCAGCAAGGCTTGCTTTGCCGTAGGAGATGTGTGGTAATGAATTCCCTTTGGGTCAACTTCATCTGCAGCAGAAAACCAGACAGATGGGGCCTGAGGGAAGCATTTCCATAACGAAGAAGAGCGGTAGAGTACCTCTCAGGGTGGCAGGAGCTCCCTTGTATTAATAACGTTCTTAAATAACAAGCACTTTTGATAATCTTTTCTCACTAACTACTCTTCTCAGAAGTCCCTTCATTCAGTTTTACTGTTTCCCCTTTGATGCACTTGAGCTTTCTTACAGCCCCATTCACAGATTTTTATTGTACTTCAACCCTTTACAGACTCATTCATTGATTTGCTGCAACTCCAGCGGGGCTGTTAATGGTGCAGATGTGTAGTTATCACATATATCAGAGAGACCTGTTATAAACGTTGAGTTTAGCCCCCTCTATTAAACTCAGAATGTTCTTTTGTTCCCATCAGAGATGAACAGTGACAAACGACACACGTGAGGTGCAGGGCAGGGAGCTGGAAGAAGGCAAGAGTGGGAGGAACGTGCAAGTGATTTTCATGGAAATAACTTTCATATGGCTCATTTTCTGTCATTTGAAGTCCAAAGAGTAATGCACAACAGGAAATGTTTTTACTCCAGCAATATTTCTTGGCCACTCGCTGTCAGAAGTCTTCAATGTGTCATGTCCTTCTACGTGGGTACATGGTTTACATGAAATGGTAATGTCCTGCTCCCCAGTTTTCCAGTGACAAACCACGCCATCGGGGCAAGACACTCGGCCTCTCGTGCTTTTAAGAATGAGGGGGATAATGCCCACCTGTGTAAATCATGTTGCTACCTAGGGCTAGAGTTAAGATGCGTTAATCTCCACCCCGACGTAATCCAGACCACTGGAGGAGTCAGATGCCAGCTCAGCAATTAGCCTCGTTTTGTGTTTTTATGCATTTTTCTGCTGTGGGTTCTTTGGACACTCATGAAGCTTTTACAGAACACAAGAGTGACAGTGAAGACTCTGGCTTGTCCGTAGTGCTCCTGGCTGCAGAGGGTTAGAAGTAATGAGACTGACTTGAAAATCAGAAGTCATAAAATAATATCTACTTTTTCATTTGTTTGCCTCCTCCATTTGGAGCCTCTGACTACAGCCAGGGCCATATTTTCTTTTTTTTTTTCAGCAAAAAGGGTGCAGTTAAAAAGGAAAAAAACCAGGGAAGGAATAATTTTCAGGAGGTGAGACCTGCAGAAAAACAGCAACTACTGTGAGCATTGATAAAACCAAAGAAGATGGCGACGCCGCATTAAATACAGTCTTGGAATTTAATTGAATTTAAAACCCTGTCTCATTCCTTGTCTGCTGCATGTAGTGAATTTCGAGCCCAAGATAATTCTGCTGTTGCTAAGCCTTCCAGGAGAGAGACTCATGTTCTAAGGGTCATTACAGTTGGCACAGCAGGACTTCAGCTGAAAACTAATCTGATGTGAAGGCTGGGTCTGGAGGACACCCTGGTGCATATTGCCGTGCCCCTGGCTGCTGGGTCAGAGCAAATTCGGTGGAGCTCAGCGCCGAGTATAAGGGTTGCAATTGTGCTGGTGTGGTGGGTGGTGAGAGACAGCCTGTTCCTATGGGCATGGGGGAGGGACGGGAGGTGGAGGGGCTGGGGGAGGAGAGCTTCATTTGCCACTGCTCCCAGGGCTCTTAATTGCAGTGGCATACATGGTGATAAGCTGCTGAATTGCCTTTCATCAGCCGGGAAACCCAGCATGTGAAAAAATTTGGTATGTCATTGTCTGTTTGCATAGCTCGCTGCTTGACCCGGCAGCCTGAACACAGGACCAGGAAAATAAAGGCAAATATTACTGCCACTCCAAGAGCCACCGACCGAGGCATCGTCCTGCCTAGCCAAGAGAAGTGGAAGTATCAGGTGGTGGAAATGAGTTCACTTTGGCCACGTTGCATGCTTCATTTCTCCTCCTTTTGGGCCATAACCTCTGTGACAAAGCGTTTTCCCAGCTGCAGATGTAAGGCTGGGCCATACGGAGCTCAGACTGGAGAGCGAGGGGTGGCACACGCATTAGTGACTGTGTGGGGACAACTTCCCTTGGATTTTACAGTTCCCAGGCCCAACTCCTGAGCACCGAGTATTTGCAGGGAACCTGTAGTTTGCTTATTTATTTATCTAGCTCTTCCTATGACTTCCAAGGAACAGTTTCCTTGTCCTTATGCTAATTCAGCCCCTGCTGAATAAAGAGGCTTTTTTTCCCCCATCCCATCCTGCAAGAGGTCATCTTTATTCAAGAGCCATGAATGATGTGCGCAGGGTACTAATCGCGCACAAAGAGCCCCGTCCGGAGCCAGCCAAGCGTACAGCTGTCCTTTTGTTTACAGAGATGGAGAGGGAACCTAAAAAGTGCTCCTGCCCCAGGGACAATAGCAGCGGCTTGCGAGACGCCTGAGATTTGGCAGGGCCCCTCTTTCCTGGCGCTAAAGGGCCTTTATTAAACATAAATCACGTCAGCTGCTACTGCAGCCCTTTCTCAGCTTATAAAAGATTCCCCTTTGCTGCTTAAGTGACACGATGGAAAGGAATTGCTCTGAAATACCCCAAAGACCAGAGTGATGGACCAGGTTGGGGATAAATGACATTTCTGACTGTTTAATAGTAGTGTTCTTCTGTTGCTGTTACAAAGATGTTTGCAGCTGGGTTCATTTTTTAAGTTGACTGGCGATTCAATGTGCTTTAGTGATTCTGTGTTGGCTTGAAATGTCAGGAGGTCATGAGGACAGATTTTATACCTGTGAGTTATGAAGAATAACATAGAGCCCTACAAGCCCTGGGACAAATATGTTGCCAGCACTGATATCATTGGAAAAGTGTAGTGCCTCAGGCACCGAGAAAATAACTAAAAGCGTAGAGCAGCTCTGCAAAGAGTGGAGTATGTCTGTTACGGGAATAATTATTAGACTTTCCTATTCAGCAGTGTAAGACCTGAATACAGCATTTCCCTGAGGTGGGGAACAAATGCTCTTTCTTCTTCCTCTTGTAAATCAAAGGGCAGTCTGAGTATAAGGAACAAAATTGCTCATGGAAAATGCGTTGCTTCAAGTACTGCTATTGGCAAATCCCGTACCTCATTAGGCAGCGGGTGTTTCTGGGCAAGGAGGGGGCCTGAGGTGTCACCGGGTGCGCGAGACGTGGCAGCCACGGGAGCTTCAGGCAAGATGAGGACGTGTCAGGAGGAGTTTGACCTCCCTCTGGCATTTCAGACAACTGGATGCTGGTTGTGTCTGGAGCTAACTAGGGAACGACTGCAGGATCTTACCTGCAGGACTCCCTTCAGGCTGTAACTGGCTGGGCTCATCTTCTGCTTCTTGTGCAGAAAGGTACCAGCCAAATCTGAGCAGTTACCACCTATGCACTCTGTCTATCAATATTTGTACCCACCTGTTGTTTAAAATTGCACTTAATAGTAGTGATGGCTGATCCAGACCATACCTTGCCCATCCCTCCTTCCCCCCCTGCTTGTGCTGACCTTTGTTTCCTTTGAGTTGATATATCTGACTGTCCAGCTGTCTTGCTTGCTGGACAGTTGTCACAAGGAACACATTGCTCTCCCACAAGCATCCCCGCCCGCCTCTGCTCTTTCTGGTTCGGTGTCTCACCAACTCCTGCAGGCCAGGGCTGCGCAGCGATGAGCTCGGTCCACGCATTTGCATTACATGCCAGAATAGGTCATTCAGTAGGTGGCATTAATCCCCTAATTCAGCATCGGTGCAATGCTCTGTGATGTTTCTGATCATCACCTCGTGGAGTTTGGGGGAGCATATTAGTGGCTTTCACAGGTGAGGTCCTGCTCTCACTGGATAACAACCAGAGCTCATTCTCGTGTAACTAACAGAGCTCCTTTTTCATGTTTGCAACATATTCTGCAGCTTTTGACAAGGATCCCCACCGATCTCCCAAGGATTCATAAATAACTGAGCCTACAACTCTATGCGTCATGGCACAGCTCGTCTCTGCAAAACAAGTCGTTGCTCCAAACCGCCCCTGATCACCAAGTCTAAGGTCCCACCGCGGTTTCAGTTACGCGTGTGCGGGCTGCTCTGCGCTTTCCACGCGGGACTCCCGGGTTCAGCTCCTGCTGCTGATAAACAAGCAGGTTTCACTGGTTTGCTGTTACTGTCTGTTTGCAGAAAGCTATGTCAACTGTTTGGATTTTCCAGGTGATTTATGTTGTGTTATCACATTCTATTAAAATTGGGTTTAAAATAATTTGTGGGCATACTTGACTTTTCCCTTTAAGGCTTTATCTAATTTGTAATTTGGCCTAAAGCCATCAGGCTAGCTTTAGGTCCAATTTGGTCCTGCCATATTCTGGCACAAGTTCTTCGAGTCAGTGAGGAGTTGCTAGGTTGCACTAGCAGTAACTTTGGCCCTGAATCTGGAACAATTTATTCCCGTTTAGGAAAAAAGAGCAGTGTTATCTACGTACCACTGGGACAGTCACAGAGAGGATATAAACTCGGGAGGCTTTGTTTGCCTTACCCAGTGGCTGCAGCCCTTTGCATTTGATATTTGCCTTGTAAAGATCTTGGTGACACTGCACCCACATGAAGGTTATTCAGAAGGACACATTTTTCCTGATGTTACTAATGGGCTGGAAAAAGGGCTAATGGAGTGTTAGTAACACACAGACCAGTCATCACATTGCTATCTTCACAAAACTCATCTGTATGAAATGCTCATCTTTTTTACGGGTGCCATTAAACTTCAGTTTTCTCCTAAATAATATATCTCAGAATTGAGGTATATATCTCAAGATATTGATACATATATATAAATTTGTATCTCAATGCATATCTCATATGCAAAATACGTAAAGCTGAAGTATCAAAGCTTAGTTTACCCAAGTAAAGCTTAGTGTATCAATGCTTAGCAGAGCTGACGCCAATGAAAGGCAGAGAGAAAATGAGATATTAATGGCTTTGGATCTTCAGATTTATTATTTCTGATTTGCTACAGGCCAGAATAAATGCACAATAGCATAGGTGAATCATTCTCTGTGCTCTCTTTACACTGAGAAGCTTTAAGCAGTTTTAAATGTATTTTTTTCTTTAAAATAGTTTTTCAACTGCTAGGATGCACTGACACAAGTTTCAAATATATTTCACTCGCTCATTAAACAGAAGAAGAAGGACAACAAATGTCAAAGTGAAAATGTGCAGAGGATGGGGAGATGATTCAGCCTGACTGATAGCTATTTACCATGGCAATTTGCTTTATAAGTTGCAGATGTAACTTTTAGCAAAGCAGGATCATTTTGGACTGTTTCTCCTCCGTGCCTTAGTGTCTCCATCAGTTGAGAAACTTTGCTGGGGCTGAATACATAACTTGTGGTTAGTCATACAAACAAGAAGGCAGATTCTCACAGTTTCTGTGCAGCAAATTCGGCCGAAGTGCGGCCACTCGCTCCCCCCACCGCATGGTCTTCCACGCTCAGCTCTCGCTCTGGAAATGTTTGAGCTGTTGGAAGGATGGGGGACTCAGGAGATCTTCACTGAGGTCCCATTTGAGAGTGCAGATGTCTGCATGTGTCAAATCTTGTTCCTTCACACCCACGCAGGACCACTTTTCACATGAGTCACAGCCTCAGGAGCTGGCCCGTAGCGCTGGGTGGTTTAGCTCTGCGCTTCCCAAGCAAGTTCTTGGGAATTTGGTACTATGTCCAATTTCCAATGGTATCCACAGCTTTTTGGATGTGAAAACCTGAGACGACAGGCTCTCAGAGACCGCTTCAGCTAGTAGAGCACAGGTGCTCCTAGAAAGCACGTGGGTCGTGGGTGGACTAGGTTCACTGTCTGCTTTTTGGGGAGGGATTGCTGTTGGCTGGATGTACAGTGCTGAAATAGCAGAGCACCAGCATTTCTGAGATAGACATGCTACAGCTCTCCTGTTACTGACTAAAAAAAGCTTAATATTGCAAGAAAGTGATCACATATAAATAAATGGTATATCCCTGGTATGTCCCTGCTGAACAGGCGTGTATCCGTAGGGGTGCGTGGATTCTGACAGTGCCCTAGAAGGCGCTAGGGAACTGTAAAGGATTCACTACCTATTTTTTTCAGCTCTTATTGCACCATAGGATGCAGGTTCAGATCCCTGAAATTTGTGCCACTGGTCCCTCATACCAGTGAAAAGGAGATCTGATTCTGGTCTGCTACCAGAGCACATCCCCATCTCTAGATAAAGGATATAAACTAACTATCCAAAGCCTGTACTTTGATCTGTACTGAGGTAAAATTCCTGCACTGTATTCTTCTGTTGTCTCCTGAAATGCCCTGATAACTGGGTCCTTTCTATATCCATGCAGAGCTTTAGCCCCAGAAAAGCTGAAGCCTGGGCCCAAAATGATCTGAACTTGCAGGGAAATGTGCTCCTATTGATTTTTTTCCCCACTGAAATGATAGGAAGCTCTATTAATCCTGGCAAACTTAAACCATTTTCCCAGCCCAAGTAGCACAAGCTTGATTGGCACTTCTGCAAAAAAAGGGATCTGAATGTGAAATCCTCGTTTCTTTAGCAGCATCATTCACACGTAGGAGCTGCCAGATGGCTGCGCTCTCCTGGGCCAGCCCATTGCAGGGAGCAGAGAGAGCCGCACATGACACGCTGGTGACCACGGGCTTGCCGGTGCACGGGCCAAAGGAGGCAAATCCCACCTCCTCCCCGCTTTAGGGCACGCTGTCGGCAAATGACTCCCGCCTCTCCATGTCAGCTCTGTCTCTGGGCTACAAGCAACAGTGAGTTTGTCAGTTCTCAGTGAGGTCTGAAGGGAGAGCTGCCGCACCGCACCGACGGTGCCGATGGGCTTGGTGGAATGAGGATGGCAGAGCCTGGATTAGAAGCGGAACAGCTGGAAGGGGGTGGGCAGGGGCAGGGGGTTCGGCGGAGGGTGCCCCACTTCTTTAACAGCTGCAAAAATTGCAAGGAGCTGTTTTCCCCCCGTCAGAGCCCAGGGAGCTCGCTGTGCCTCCTGAAACGCTGGGGCACGTGAGCTCGGTGCAGCTCTGGCACTTAAGAGGAAAGCAGGGTTGTTTTCTGGAGGCAGAGGAAAGCAGCGTTGTTTTCTGGAGGCAGCTGTAGAGACAGGCAGGGGGTTTAGGCTGGCGATTGGGAGTTTTCAGGCTGCTGTGGGGAAATTTGCAGTATCCAGTGTCTCATTCCCTGCCTAACAGATGAAGGTCATCAACATGAATTCAGACACTGCCGTTTACATTTCAATCGATTACAGAAAGTAGATCCTTTTTTTACCAGTCCCCGCTGACTGCAGGTGAAGATACCAACTGCAGTCAAAGTAAAAGTGCTGCTGCCTTGGGTAGCCTCGCCTCAGCCCTCCCTGCTCAGCCCTCCCTGCTGCCCTCGCCTGTGACGCTGGCTATTTTTATCCTCCATAAAGACGGTGCAATCAACTCCCTCTGCTACCGAAGGAGCTCTGATGGATAATTTAATACCAAACACTTAGATGGTTAGTGATGCAGGGAGGCTTTTTTACAGTCAGAGAGAAGCTGAACGGGCGAAGGTTGCACTGCACTTCTCAAATCTCCCAAAAATAGCAATATGGAAAACCCACGGAGGGGGAAAAACTCTCCCGAAGTGTCAAACACCAATAGAGCCTGGTGGCTCAGGGGGGAAAGAGGGGCTCCTTAGAAAGGAGGCTGCTCACCCGTTATACCCCAGCCTTGTGTCGCCCTGCAAAATGGGCTGGCTTCTGGTGTGGCCGAACAGAATGCAAGGCAGCTATTCAGATCGTCAATGAGTCAAACAAATCAAACCATGCTTTTGGCTGCCTTTAATTGCACCCACTACTGTTGGACCAAAAAAAAGGAGTAAACAACCCTACTTTCCCCCCTGAAGGAAAGACATGATTTCCTTGAGTAAACTCTCCTGATATTATAAGTCACCTGTTTTACTTTTTCTTCAGCACTGGCTCTACTTCTTGGTCACCCCCCTGTGTTGCTGGAGGAAGGGTGCTCATCTTCTCTTGCAGCAGAGCACGTGTTACAATAGATCATGTTCTCCTTGGTACCTTCTGCTGACTGGAAGATGCCCTCTCGCTGAGCTGTGCACACAGTTAATGTGGCAAAACTCCCTTTGAGTGGGCACAGATGTGCTGGTATAAATACATCTGTATCAGGGCAGCTACTCCTGTACAGAAATGGAATAACTCTCCCCATTTAAAACATATATACCAGTTATACCAGTACAATTCATGCACTAAGGGAGGTAGTAGTATAACTGTATACAGTGGTTGAAAGGGGATTTACCAACTATTAGGATGAATATTTATTCAGTACAGAAATAAGTACAGGTCTGTTATTAATCGGTCCTACGGAGCAGATACAGTATGGACCCATATGGCTAGCAGTATGAAGCATACTATAACAGTTTGCTTCTAGGATATATCAATAGAAAACATACCTTGGCAAAAATAATTATGGCAGGGCAAAGCCCGAGCATAAGCCATGTCCTGTCTGAACAGCCATGTTGAAATAATTATGGCCAGAGGAGGATCCTCCCTCAGTCCAAAACCCCTCTGGCTTTGAGATTTCAGTCATACCGATATGATAAAGGAAAAGCTTTTCTCTTATTTTGGGACATTTCAATAAGCTCTTCAGCTTGTGTGAGGTCCACCTACGTCAGCTAACAGTGTGTCTTGTCAGTGGGAAACCCTGTTTAAACCTGAGACGCATCATCGTGGCGGTGTGAGGAGAAGACCTGTGCTGGATCCCTCTGTCCACCTTTTGTCCCTGGCCCTTTGCAGGGGGTTAGCACGAGGGAGACGGCAGGGAGTGCCCTCTGCATTGATGGGTACCAGTCTCAGGGCCATGCCAAACTCGTTCCCTTTCTCTTGGGTGTGCTGAGGAACAGAGACTGGTGGGACATGAGCATTAATGCTGAGCTGGAGCATTCACATTCCACCCCTGCTTATCACTTTTATCTTACATTGATATACCTCAGCCTTGAGGCATACAGGATCCGGCCTTTGCTATTATTTTGCTAGAGCCCAGCAACAGGACTTCTATTTTGTCTGGCAGGGCTCATTTCAAAGACGCCTGGTCCCTGGAAAGGCAGCTGACATTCTCTCTTTCTTCATTTCATCCTGCCAGCTGTCTTCTCATTTCTGTCTTTTAGACCTGTTTTTGTTCCTGGGCAGAAATACTTGTGCAGGTCAGCACTGAGCTTTGATTCAGTAGCAAGCTAAGTAATTTTTCAATGGCATAATGTTAGCCTATTTTAATCCCTGCATAAATTCACTCTCCTATAACCTGGATACATTTAATTTAATGGCAACAGTGAGTCACATCAAGAAAATAAATGGCAGAAGAGGTAAAAAAAAAAAAGTCCCAAACCCTTTCTTTCTCTTTTCTCAGAAAAAGAGACTTTGCAAAGTGGATGGAGGATGGAGAAATATACCTTACACTGCATTGCCTTGGTGACTTTTCCAGGCCAGCAGAGATGTTCCTCAGTACTTGCTATTTCAGTTCCTAGCTCAGCTACATATGTCACTATAAAGATAAATTTTCTCCCTTTTGCTGGGAGTTGCTGACGTGGGGAATAAGAAGCCAGGTTGCAGAATCAAACCTTGTGTCTCCCAAGCCGACAGGGAATGCCGCGATGATTCTCATAGTCTTTGGCGGTTCACCAATGCCAACAGGTTTTCCCAGTATGAATGTCAACCAAAAAAGCCTTCTTCCTGGCTAAAAACACCCCTCCCAGAGCCATCTCCATCTCTGCTTCCCCAAGGTCCTAATTACAACCCCATGAGAAACCCTCCTCTCACTTCCCTTCGCTTGCAGCCGTGTCTTTGTGGAGTGGGTGGAATTGCTGTTTTGTAGGTAGCAGTGCCCCAGGGCTTCATTTTGTGACTCGCACTACGGCAGCCACCTCTTCTTATCTGCCAATCAAGGTATTCTCCAGCTAGTCATTTTATAATCTACCATATAATACTTTACAATCTACTGTAGGGTAGACTTTTGCCGAGATATTTCATGGTTTATTCAGAGTAAATGCACGCTAAGCTCATTTAGTCTAAATGTATGTGGTCCCCAAAACTTCCTGTCCTCTCTGTGTCCTCTGTTTACAAAAATTGCAGCTTGGATGCTATCAGGACTTTGTTTCATTCTTCTACCTTTTCTCTTCCTTCTCTAACTGAAAGTCACTACCCGCTTCTCCTGAAGTCAAGGGCAAAGCTGTGATGCACTTCAGCAGGTGAAAGGCTGGGCCTTTAGTTAACGCATTCATCTACCAGAAATGAGAACAGCATCACCTCCATGGGACGTGAGGGCACCTTGGAAATACATTATCCACCGTAAAAATGAGGCAGTCCAGCGGCAGAGCTGCAGGCAGGCCACTCACTCAACGACAGATCGAGTTACCAGAAATCAGGTTTTTGTGTTAGCAGACTTACCCTGAGCATGGCTAAATTGTTGGGAAGACTTTAAACGTTAGCCCTGGCAACGCTGAGGAAAGAATCATATTGTGAAAATCATGTTGTTGTGCCAAATAAACTTGCTTGGTGCCAGCAAGAGAGGTAGCCGCATCGGAGGGTCTGGTTGCTGCAAACGTAATGTCATTGGGGTGCAATTTTATGTCCTGACTGGTTGGGAAAATTTTGCGAGTGCCGATAGCAGCATTTCGTTGGACACAGCTCCTACAGCGCTGCTCCCCATGAGTAGCCTGTGCCTTCCTGGGGCGCCTCTCCCACTGCTGTGCAGGACTGTAACTCCCCGAGCATCACGGCTGAGGGTTCGACCCCATGCACCTTGTTAGCATGAAGACGAGTGATGCTTTAGAGATGTGTATTTCCTCCATCGCTGTTGAGCGGTAAAATCGCTCAAGCCCTTCACGTACGTATGGGCTTGCCCCGGTGGCATCAGCAACTGTGCTCAACTGGTCCCGTCCGTCCCCACCTGCTGCGTTAGTCACACAACGTGCCTCCGCGCCGGGGTAAGCCCCGGTGTCAAAGGCCTGGGCTGCAGCTGCTGCAGACCCAGATGCCCCCAGATCTCAGGTATCAGTCTGGGATTTCGTTGAGGTAAAGAGATACGTTGACCGAATTCCTTTGCCTCTTGTTCCTCCCTTTTGTCCTGTTGGTATTTCTTCTTCCTCACATTTTGAGGAAGCCTCTGCTCTGTGGGAGACCCGCAGGATATCGAGCAGACAAATAGGCAGCGAATGGCCCAGAATTTCATGAGACCACCACTATTTTGCCGATTACTCCTACCAGGAGGGTTTGTGAGGAGTGAAATGTGTGGGAATGGCGAGCCCTCAGCAGGGGGCAGTGCTCTATGGAAAATCCACCTCCAGGCCTCCAGACATTTTGAGCATGAGAATTGTGAAATTACAGAGCCAGACACGGCAACACAGACTTTCATTAATATCCCTCTTACTCTCTGGCCGAGAAGCAGCACTTGCAACGAGGAGGGCTTGTGCACAACTGACACTGCACAACTCAGGGTTTGTTTCTGGTTAAAATGCATACTTGTTTTTGAGGTTAAAGATAATTATCAAGAGTTGTTTCAGTGTTTACATCCATGCATATTTTCCAGATGTATCTAGTGTTTCCTTGGGCCATTTCTAGAAGGGAAACTCAAACGACCAAGACACGTCTACAGCACCCTGAAGAGGGAGCCCTCAGCAACCTGCCTGCCTTTATCAATCATCATTTCGGGAATCACATGCTACCCCAAGGGGGGCCATTTTAATTAAAACCTGAAAGTATTGCCAGCCCTTCCATTCGACTCCAGCGTCAGCCCTTTTCCTGTGTTTACTGCAGACACGTCCTGCCCGGAGCTCTATCCAAACACAACGGCATCTTGCAAATAAACACTCAGCAGCGAGGTCCAAGCCTTCCCTCCGCCCCGTTCGCGGACTGCCACCCCACCGCCCCGTCCCGGGGCACGATGGCTGTGCTGTGGGGAGGACGGCCACGCCGTTCGGGAGGGAGCAGGGACAGGTGGCCTTGGCAAGCCGAGCTGCAGCTCACTCCTGCAATTTAAGCAAACTCCAGGCTTTGCTGAAAGTCTGCTGTTGCCATTTAGGGCAGAAAGTGGTTATTTTCTCATCAGTTTGGACCGTGTTGCCGCTGGGGAGCTCAGCTGGAGGTGGTAAGGAGCTCTCCATCCCCCTCGCTCTCCAGCTCCTCTTGCCTGCCTCCAGCACGCAAAAATCTCAAAGGGACACCACGTGTGAACCTCCACCGTGCTTCCTGCAAGCGTCAGGGCAGTGAGAAGATTTTCCCAGCTAATCTGTACCTATTTACTTGCTTAGACCTGTAATAGGTGCAAGAGAGTGAGACTGCTCTTCCCGGTCCCTCCCTTCCCACCCAGGACGCGTGGACCTCTGTTCACTCTCCCGCTGATGATATCTCCATGGAAACCATGGAAGCGGCGTTCAGGGTAGAAAGGGTTTGGAAAGGATTGCAGGTCCTTGAAGAAGCCTTTCATACCACAGGCTTTGTCTCCTACATCCCCAGAGGCCCCACAGATGCCTGAAGCCACCAGGAGAGGCAAAGTGGAGCTGCCCAAGCCTTTAGGGGCCTCACAATGTTGGCCCTGTGTTTTGCTTTCTGTTTTTATGATCTCTGCTCTCCGGCTTATCCTCTGATCCCTTTCTCCTCCTCCCTCTGACGTCCCTCTCTGGCTTTCCCAAGCACCATGCCAAGACGCTAATTACATTCCTTGTGCTCCTGCATTTCCATTAATGGCTGAGGACTTGGACTCGTTCCTCCTTCCTTTTCTCCTCCCAGTGTACCTGTGCCCGGCCCAGGAGACGGTCCTGCCCTGGGCACAGAGCCAGCGCTGAGGGTGCTGCATGGGACGGGGCAGGACTCCGAAATCCGAGTGAGCAGAGAGGAGACAGCCTGTGTGTTCCCCAAACACACATGTGAAGGGTGGGACACGTCGCCCCAAGGTTGCATAGGTTCAAGAAGCAATTAGACAAACTCACTGAAGGGAAATATGCCCAGGGCTGCTAAACACACAGACATCACCCCTAAATGAGGACATGCCCGAGCTGTGGGTCAGAGGAAGCCGAGTGAGGATTCTGAGGAAGGAGCATATATTTTTGCTCTGTCCATAGCTCTTCTCCATGTTGCACCAGCAAGTGCTCTGCAAAGTCAGAAAAGTCGTACGAGACCATTAATTCTCTCCCACAGGAGTCTCTCTCAAAATATCCCCTGCCATATCCCCACTTGCTTTCTTCCAGGTTTCCAAAGTCAGGGAGCTAATCTTCCACTGCAGGGAGCATGGAACTGGCTTCACCTTGAGAATGGCATACCAAGGTGGCAATGGCTTAACTGGCAAGAGAGCACATGCAGCCTGCTGCCTGTCCTGCCTTCAGGCGCAGGATGCATCATCTCGGCACCACCAATCCTCCTGTTTCACCGGTTGTATCCGAAAAGGTGTTTTTGAGCCTCTACAGCGCCGTGCTGGAAGCCGCGCAGGACTTGATGGGAAGCTCCCCCAGGCAATCTCAGTCCTCAGCATGGCTGCTCAGCCTGTTGCTGTTCATCCAGGAGCTGCTGGTGCTGCTGCTGCCCGTCTTGCACAGCCTCTCTCCTCTGCGGGCTGGGGCCCTGCTCCATATTCACACTCACTGTCTATCTCCTTCAGCCTTGGGGTGCCACGGGGTTCCTGTGCCTCCTCCACGGGGTTCCTGTGCACCCTCAGAGGAGCAAGTCTGGGTCCCAAATCATGCCTATATAGGGGAGGGGGCAGCCCTGGGAGAGGTCTCACTGCATCACACCAGTCCCCCAAGACAAGCTGCACCAGATCCGTTTAAAGCAACAGTCACCCGAAGGCTGTGCAGCATCGCTCCCAGCAAAGGCTCGGGAAGCTCTTGTGCAAAGCTGACCTAATTTACAGCTTTCGGTGCTATTCTAGTAGTTTTGGATGTAGCAAAAAGGAACCTGGCATCTATCCTCATTTAATACCCATCTCAGCCTGACTTTGAAACGTCCTACTGAAAGTACAGCCAAGGGAAACTTTTTTTTTTTAAACAGACAAACAGCCAAGGGGGAGTAAAAAGCAGAGAAGAGGGAATGAGAAAGAAGCAAACAAACAGCAACCAAGGATTTGGGGACTGCAAATAGCTTCATGAATAATTTTATCCCCTGGAAATCAAGCGGCTGGAAACACTTGCCTGACCCAATATGCAAATCCGTCCTGGGGAGGGACGGGGCAGACGGGATTTCTTGTACCCAGTGCTGGGCTGTTGCAGGGGGGAGGCAAGCCTCGTTGGCTGGGCACAGTCAGAGGCTCTTTGGCACGGCCAGAGGTCTCTGCATGTGCCACCTTCGGGGCGGCTACAACAAATGAGGTCAGGTCGTTTTGGTGAAAACTGGAGGGATGCTTTGAGGAGGACGGGGATGCACGCAGTTGGTGGGGGCCAGCACCGGCCCACAGGAGCTCAGAGCACCTTTCGGGGGGAGCCCCCTGCGCCCACAGATAAATGTGGGTGTGCATGGGGGCTGCAGGGGCAGGCAGGGACCCCTTGCAGCCCCACCTGGGGAATGTGGACCTTTTCCCGGGAACGGTAAGAAGCCTCTAACCCAGCAGCATGGCTGCTGCTGGCGCTGTGCCACCAGCACACGTCTTGCAGCACACAAAAGGCGGGTGCTCCGCTCCCTCTGCCCTGCCGGGGCAGCTCCGACCAGCCCAGTCGGGAACGCGCTGCAGCAAACACACCTCTGTTTACAAAGTATTCAGGAATAACGTCCCTGACATTGCACCGAGGGAGGTGACAGATCCTGGCGAACGCAAAGGGCATTTGCTCACCCTTGCCCTTGTCAGCCCGTGGTGCGGAGGGACCTTTGCTGCGTCTCTCCTGCTGGCCCGCGGGGTGCGTCCCAGGGAATGCGGCCGGTGGATCTCCGCACCCCTGTTCCCAGGAGCCCAACGCAAGAGCTGTGGCAAGGACTGCTTTTTTTACCAGGTGATTTCTCATTTTCATGTGTGCGAGGCTTGGTTTTCCAAGACAGAGAGGTCCAAAATCAGAATGGCTTTTGTGAGTAGAGGTTATTAGGTTCCAATAACACATAAAGTGTCACTAGATACTTCCCTGTCAGCAGTGCGCATGTGAGGGCTCACCTGCGTAGAGCATTCCCAGGGCACAGTGTTTTACAGCGGCTGCCTAACTGGTGTCAGTCAGTGATGCACGGGGACTGGCATGCTGGCCTGGCCTGGTCGGTAAAAAAATAGGATAAATGGGTTCTAGCAGAGGTGTTTGCACAAAACGGGCATTTTTGCCCTCAGAGTCCAGACACATGTAGTCATATTGTGGTCTATTCAATGCTCTCACTCTGCCATTTCAGCTCCCTTCCAGCGGTCGGTCTGCTCCCGATGGCTCATCTCACTCGGAAGACTTCTTCATTTCTTACCGGCATGTTCTTCTCTTATGGCTCTGTTCTGACTCCCTCCCCTTTGCCCTCTGTGGATAACTTTGTACCTGCTTCTATATGGAGTTATTGCCCCTCTTTATGGCACGTCACTCAGGGATCACAGCAGCGTCTGCTTTTTGTTTTCATGTGACACATCACTACATGTTCTTCACTTTTCATGATTACTGTGGGGGTTGCCCCCATGTATGTTACAGTGGGTCCACCAAGCTGCCTCTGGTGCAAATAACTCAGAGCATCTCTCTAGCATCAACACCCCTTTAAAATATTTGTCAGGGGAGTGTTACTAAGATAGCTCCCAGGGCGGTGATACATCTTGTCAGTCTCACATGAGATGCCAGTACCTTGAACTTGAGCACAAGGTGCTGGCGCTTGAATTAAAACTAATTGCTGTAGCACATCGGTGCCTGGAATGAGCCTGATAAAGCTGAAGCCAGCAGAGACCATCATCAGGTCGGCAATCTGCTGGGGTGCAGCGTACTGATGGAGCTGCGGTTGGTTCATTCCTCCTTCGGCACAAGGAGCAATTGCAAAACTTCTAAAGACTGAAGGTTGATTGCTGCGCATTGGGTCACTCCGTAGTATCCTCATGTGATTAGCACAGATTCTGAAGGTTGAATCCTGTGATGGCTCTCTTGGGTGCATCTTACTGAGGTACCTATGGGACTAAGTCCGCAACAGTTGTGTTGCCTGGCATATAGCTGCAGTGGGCAGATTCAATGCTCTTACCAGAGCCTCTGCCCTTTGGTCTGCAAATTTCCACGTGGCAAAACCCATCCCTTAAGCTACAGAGAGTTGGGCTTGTGCTCCTTTCTCAGCTGGCTCAATAGCATTGCTCTTCATTGGCTAGGATGGACTTTTCAATTTTAATCACTGGTCGTGCAGCTGAGCCTGAAGGCTCTGTTGTGCCAGGTTAAATGGAAAAGGTTCTCAATAATTGCAGTGGAATTGCTAATATGAGGGTCAGTTTTAACACAAGCTTCAATTTTAACCACATTTGCTTTGAAGCCTGACCGACACAAAAGGGAGCCAAGCCCATCTGAGTTCAGGTGTGAATTCTGCTCTGTGGTAGGACAAACAAATGGCAGAGCTCAGAATCGCCAGCTGCAACAAAGGTTTGGTTCCTTGATACCGCAGGGAAGAAGCTGAAAATCTGACTCTGAGCTTTGCAGTGCAGGTGTTGCTGACCCTGGGAACGTTTACCTGGATGTAGCTGTGTGGAACCAGTCCGTGCAAGGTTTGCAGCATGGCCAGGGGTTCGCTTGCAGCATAGGATGAGGTTTGCAGCACAGGCTACAAGGCCAGAAGCAATTCACCTCATACCACATGTCTCCTCTGGGTTTGGGGCAGATTTATAACTCCATCAAATTAACTACCCCAGGACAGACATCTCCAAACCCAAGCATACTTCTAGTGTGCCAGTCTAAGCGCTGAAGCACTGTACGGGATAGGTGTTGCTGGAAGGGATAATTCTTCCACCATTTTCTCCTCTTGCTGCTTCTACTTTTCCTCTTGTGCCAGTGGAGTGAGGAGGTTCAAGGAGATGGACAATCAGAAAACTAATCCCACGTGGAAAAGGAGGATAGTTGGCTGGTTCCTCAACAAAGCTGGAGAAACCCCAGTGCTTCATTGTAGGGGAGGGGAGACCACCATTTTCAGCTCTGCAATCAGCTTAGCTGTATTGTCCCGGTGCTTTCCTTTAATTTTCATTGCTTTTCCCCCCTCCCAGGGACATTCCTGTCATTTTGTACATGTCACCAAAATACAGAGCGGACGTTTCTGCAAGGCAAAAGACAGGTAGCATCAAATGGCTTCAGAAAACAGATTAGGATTTTTAGAGCATGTGCTGTGATAGGAATCTTCTTCACCTGCTATCGGAAAGAAGATACTTCAGCAGCTGTGGATATAAATAGCACTTATCAGGCAGCAGAAAGGAAACAAAGGTTTGGGTAATTAGAAGAAGAAATGTCTAGAGGAAGATTATTTTTTTAAAGGGCAAGTAAATCAGCTCCCATGCAGCTGGTGAAGGAAGGAGATGCCTGATAGCATGGTACAGAATAGCCGGCTCTAAGAAGGGGTCATTTGGTAAAGGGCAGGCAAGAGCAGGGGCTGGAAACTTGTGCAGGTATTGGACCAAAAAATCAGTAATAAAGGAAGATAATTGTGACTTTAATAACTAAGCTGGGATTTCTTGGATTTGGGAACAAGAGTCTGAACCTCTTTCAGCTAAAGCCTATGGTGACATCACTATTTATTTCATAAACAACATTTTTCTTGTACCTTCACCTTCCAGAGATGGGCAGCAGATAATGTAAAACATTATTTCTCTGAGGAATGTACTTCCTTTTGATTTGTTAATTTAAAAAAGAGATCTTGGGAGTGGCTTCAGTGCAAGCAGGCCTCTGCAGCGTGCAAAGCCCCTGGGCACCAGCAGGCTTGTGCTCGAGATGAGGTTGGGAACAGGGCAGGGTGCCGGGGCAGTGGTGATGGAGAGGTGCTGTGCCGCGTCCTTTCAACAAAATGGTCCTGAGTGCATGGGCCAAAGAGAAAGTTCACATGACCAGGCAGAGGGCAGTGAAACCAGTGGAGCTACACCCATGTATATCAGCTGAGGCCCAGGTTATTCATTCAGCTTAAACCGCATGACCAGTCATTTGTTTGACTGTGTTCAGATTGACTGTACTTACCTCGGTTCTACCCGATCTACCAGTTTTGCCCCTACAGAAAGAGAGGCCAGGAAATATTTTACTAGAAAAAGGGAAACGTGGAAATATATAGCTCTCACTCAAGCAGGGTGAGGCTCAGTTTACCATATGCAGGCTTACATCGGGTTTACATGTTGCTTAGATAAATGGCGTGCATTGCTGGAAATGTCAGCAAGGTCTCCCAAGGGTGCTGAACGTAGCTGGAAGGAGAGCTAATAGCGCAAAGCCAGGCTGTTACCTCTGCTGTCGCTGCAGCCCGGAGGTATGGATTTCTGTACGCCGGCTGTGCTAGGGATTTGTGCGCGTGCTGCTCTTCAGCAAGGAAAATGGCAATATAACCGCATAGATTACTTATCTGCTAATACACCTCTCATGATAAAAATTGGGGGAGTGAAACAATGTTGATCACATGAGAGCGAGTGAGCAAATGCAAATATCTCAGCCTGCATCTGTGTCTGGAAAAAAATAAACATTCAGGGCTGACATGGCAGGGGGATTGTTGGTCACTTAGCTCTGTCCTGATTTGAGTAAAACAATTTACTTCCAGCTTCTTTGGTCTTAACGACAATGAAGGACAAACTGCAGCTGCATCATGTAAACAAGAATTACTTAACCATGCTACAGTTTGTTTTACATTAACTGTTGGGAGGCTGGTGCTGAGTCTCCAAGACTCTGGTGCGTTTTGATATTCCACAGTGTAAGCAACACGAGGGAAATGCAGCTTCCCTGAGACACGGTGTGAAAACACGCTTAACTCCTGAACACGTCTTTCCCCTCCTCTCTGCCCCTGCCATGCTTAGCATAACACGGCCAAGACAAAACCAGGGAATAACAAAGAAGAGTTTCTCAAAAGTTAATGAAGGTGAATTTTTAAGAAGTGATGCCGGTGCCTGGCTTTTCAATGTGAGTCGTGCTCTGGTCCACACCTGTCCTTTCAGAAAGCCCACCCCAAATCCTGCTCCCCCTCGACAAATGGCCCTGCCTGTTTTCTGTTGCCCGTAGAGCTGGGATTTTACTTTTCTTGAGCTGGGGACGCTGCCATCTGCATTGTGTAACAGCGAGCACGTTGCTCCCACTCGGTCAGCAGTCACCACGCCGAGCCCTCAGCCCCGGCTCCCTCAGACCGGTCTGACATGCGCTGCAGAAAACGCCGGGGATCTCAGGGTTAAGATAAGTTAGGATCCCTTTTTTTAGTAAGGCAAACAATCGCAGGGCTGCGGTGCCCAGGAAAAGCTCTGCCTCTTTCCATGATGAGTGCTCAGGCATGCCAGGCATTTTTTCCCTTTCTGAACTAGAAACTACTCTGCAGAAGCAAACTTAAAAGAGCAGAAGGACACTCTGCATTTCTTGGTATAAAATTCCACATTAAAATTGCTTTACTGGTTTCACCACATCTTGGGGTCTGCTATGAACTGGGCTTCAGAAGCCACAATTCTCCTTGCGGGAGGCTGGACCCTGGGTGGTGTGAAGGCTTCAAGGCAGAGAGCCGAGTCCCTCGCTCCTGCCCTCTGCCAAGAGCCAGAGGCAGCTGGCGCTAGCGACATCCCGCTCTCCTTCTTGGGTTCCTCACTCCCAGGCCTGTGGGGAGGTTCAAATGCTGCTACGTTTAGTGGCATTTTTATGTGTGTTTGATTTTGATCAGTATTGGTCCTTTTAGAGAACCTGTCTAGCTAACAGCTTCCACAAACCAAACTGAAGCCCTGCTGCTTGTTGGGACCAGACTGGTCCCAGTAGTCCCAAATCCAATTTTTTCTGCAAAGTAGCTATGAGTTACAAATCTTGCTGCAGGGGGGGGTCTTTTCTTCTTTTCTTTTCTTTTCTTTTCTTTTCTTTTCTTTTCTTTTCTTTTCTTTTCTTTTCTTTTCTTTTCTTTTCTTTTCTTTTTTCTTTTTCTTTTCTTTTCTTTTCTTTTTTTCTTTTCTTTTCTTTCTTTTCTTTCTTTTCTTTTTCTTTTCTTTTCTTTTCTTTTCTTTTCTTTTTTCTTTTCTTTCTTTTCTTTTCTTTTCTTTTCTTTTCTTTTCTTTTCTTTTGCTTTCTTTTATCTTCTTTTCTCTTCTTTTCTTTTCTTTTATCTTTTTTCTCTTACCTTCTCTTCTCTTCTCTTCTCTTCTCTTCTCTTCTCTTCTTCTCTTCTCTTCTCTTCTCTTCTCTTCTCTTCTCTTCCCTTCCCTTCCCTTCCCTTCCCTTCCCTTCCCTTCTTTTTTTTCAAATCCTAAAATGAAATTAGCTTAATCCTCTACCCAGATATTTGGGCAACTAAGTGTGGTTTGCAGATCTGAGATCCCAAGCGAAGGGTGGTCCAAGTCTATCTCAGCACATACCGATGGGCAACATGTCTCTCTTCCCCAGGGTGGGCTTTGGGATCCAATGGGACATCTTTGATGTCTTGAGCCCACCCGAAAGCCAACCTGTCCAGACCTCATCCAAGGATGGTGCCTACCAGGAGCACCAGTAGAGGACTATCCTGTTCACAAGGTAACACTACTGATCCTGCTCCGGATTCTCTAGCAGCTTTTGACTGCTCTTCTCACTGTTCATCAATGGATGTCAGAGAAGATTTTGTAAAGCTTCCAGCCTCCTCCGTGTAAGCACACCCAAATACCTGGCCCTGAAGATGTGGGGCCAGTCAACACTCACCAGTGCTGAGAGCCAGGGCCCCTGACAGACTGCATCAGCAGTTTGCATCCCGTGGCCCATGCTAACCTCCACTCTGAACATAAATGGAAATCTGGAAGGCAAGAAAGGAAAATATACCAAGGGAAATCAGAAATGCCAAGGAAGCCAAAGGGGCTTTACCACGGAGGTCAGTTCCAATTTAGTGTAAAATTCCCGGGCCTTGATTGCAGTAACACCATAGCGAAGGACTGCAATTTTGCCCGGGTCTGTACGTCTGCCACCTCCTCTAGGCACAGCCAAGTGAGAAGAGCTAATGAGGTCCAGACTGATCCGAGTTGGAAGGAACACACAGTCTGCTTCTCAGAAGGATTAAGAATTAAAGAGCCACTGTCAGGTCCCATAAGTGTAAACACGAGGTACAAAACCCAGCAGCCCTGAGCTGCTGATGCCAAAAAAAGCTCATTGAATTCTTCAAGGCAGGATGCAAAGGGCATCAATCCAGCAGCATCTGCAGAGCAAGACCTGGCACTGTGTCAGAAGGAGGGGCCATGCCAGGCAGGTTCTTGCAACAGGTTGAAAGTGCAGTGATCACCAGAGGTGAATTAGCATCTATTTACCCATGGGGCAACTTCAGCCTGAATATCCTCATGCCCTACTGTTCTCTGAACATACAGCTGCTTTGTATTGATCTGGGCCAAGGTGCAGCTCAGAACAGCTCAGCCCAAGCACCCAGCCAGTAGCGTGTCCCCCAGTAGGTAGCAGAAGAGCAGAGGTGTTTTTGGAGAAGTCATCCCAGCTGTGGTCTGCGGGAGTCCTGAGTCACCCTGCTCTGAACCCGGACATCTGAGTCACGGTCCCACTTCCCTGCTGGGCCAGGAGGGTTTGAATCAGATCACAACAGCGTGAATCAGGACTGGAAGGAGCCCTTCTCCTGAGCGTCAGGAGGCTCTGAATCAGGTTGTGAAACAGTCCTTCCTTCCCAGGCACGGATGGCCTGAATCAGGGTCTGAGCTGATCCTTCTGCTCCAGAGCAGAGGACATTAACAGAGCATGACGGCAAGTATTCCTGGCTGGCAGAATGAGAAGGGAAAGACCCTAATTGCATGGTTTAATTAAAAACTGCCTGGATGCTCTCGTTCTCTGCCAATTTGCCGTCATGTCACAGGCCCTTTGAAGTGGAGACAAGAGGGAGGAATAGAAGGAGGAGTATTCTTGAACAGTAATGATGATCACGTTGGAGAAAGGGCACTAAACAGGACACTTTCAGTCTCCTCACGGGGATGTCCTGGTCCCACAGAGCACAGAGCCTCTTGCCTCATTGCCTCTATGTTTAATGCAGGGGAGCACAGTTTGTGCAGATTGTTATTTAGGTTTTGGGGGTTCCTGCCTGGAGGTGGGAGCTCCTCTGTGCTTGGCAGAGGACACTCACCTACCAGGAGAACTTCAAAAAACACCAAATCCAGATGGACAACGGTGCGGGAAAGGAGGCACCATCCCTATTTTGCAGAATGGAGATTGACTTTATCCAAAGTCACGCAAGGGCACAGTGTGGCCAGCACAGCTGCAGGCTCAACTTTTCGTAGTTCTTTTGAAGCTTTATTTTGCCGATACAGGCTTCCTCCCTCTCCATCAGGGAATAAGAGGTGCTTTCTTCAGCTTTACACTTTTTTGCACACATTCACTTTCATGTTTCGATTCATTGACTTGCTAGTGATGGGAGTAATTAGAGTTTGCTGCACGTGCTCCTCTGCGCTCCTTATCTTCTTTATTATTCTCCTTGACACTAATAGTGCTCTGTGGCTGGGATGGCAATGATTCATGTGACACTTATTGTCATCTGAGAACGGAGTTGACAACACATATTTTCTTCCAGCCAGCACCACGGGAGCATCTCTCAAACTTCGGTTGTATCTAAGAGCTGTTGCAGTGGAGTATTTCTGTAACATGAGCCACCCGGGGAGCTGGTTTATTGCAAGAGAAGAATGGAGGCAGAAGGAAAAATTTGTTGAAAGCGTGGGCCAGGTCCATCTGTGTGTGCAGCTCTCTGGTTTCAGGGTATGTATGGGACAGGACAACGTGGACAACCAGTGTCTCACTGCTGACAGCTGATGACTGTGAGACATGAGTAGATCAGCCGGGATTGCCAGAATTTTTTCTCTCCACCTTGGCAGCTGCAAATGCAACAGCATGGCTGCCTGCTCCCAGCTTCCGATGTGAAGGCAGAAGATGTCGGATCATATTTGGAGAAGGAGGACAGAGAACAGTGTTTCTTAGGGCTGCTTTAGTAGAAGACGAGTTATGGTTGGAGACAAGACTGACTAATATCTGGCAGGAATGAAAGGATGTTTTGAACAATCTGTGTAACCTTCTGTTTCCATTACTCTTTTCCTACAATATTCCCTCCTTCCATTACTTGCAGCTGTTGTATCACATATCTACTTTGGACCTGCTTTAGCACCCCTGGGAATCCCTCTGCTGACTTGAGGCAGTCAAGTCCCTTTGGAAGGGACTTCTCATCTAACCATCTCTGTGGTTCGTAGGAGAATTGTCATGCTAGGTTTGGGCCAACAGCGATGATCAGAGTACGAGTAATGAATTAAAAATAAAATAATAATAACTAAGTGGCATCTGCACCACAGAGCTCAACACAGACCAAACGAGGCTACTGAAACAAGCAGAGCCCACCAAGCCATTTCAGGCTATTGCAATGAAGTGCAATGATAGAACCATTTAGGTTGGAAAAGACCTTTAAGATGATTGAGTCCAACTGTAAACCTAACACTGCCAAGTCCACCACTAAACCACGTCCATTATGATCGGGAGTGAAAATCAGCTGTATTTTCCAGTTCCCAAATTCTGGAACTCTTCCAGCCTCTAGTTTGGAGTGCCTGATTTACCCACAGGGAAGTATCCTGCTTGTTTAAAAGTAGATGATTTCTAATTTGAATCTTTCCTAAAAGATGTGTCTATAAGGAAAACATCATTTCATGGTCTTCATTTGCCTAGTTTTTCGCTATAGGTCAACTCAGGAGCACTTAGTAAGTTTTGAACACTTATTTTTGAGGGCTTACAGAGAAAGGTAAGACCAAAACTGGAGAAGATCCATCCTATGGACTGACATTAAATCTAACAGATATCTCCAGTATTCTGCTGTATCAAGAAAATGTTATGACAAGGGGAACAAATGGAAACAGTTGTAGACATGCACAGGATCCCAGGCAGAGACGGCAGGAAAGGAAACCACCTCTCATGGCTTTGTAAGCTTAAGCGGACTTAAAATGCACGTGCATAAGACAGATACTGTTTTTAGTTTCGCTGGGCTAAAATGTAGAAACTGGGATGCAATTAATGTAGTGATTATTGAAATGCCTCTGGGGTAAAACAGCTGTCACGCAAGCCCATTCCACATGGCTGATGCCTCTTTACTGTGTTGAACAAGACATCGGTATTAAGCATTTGGAGCACTTAAATACAGGGCTCAAGCCTACAAGCACATGCTATTGGCACAGTGTTTCCTACCCTTTGCTGAGCTTGGGCAGCACCTTTCTGTGCCAGTTTTGCTTAACATGCCAAGGATCCGCAGCAGCGCCTGGTCCCAGGGCGCGTGGCTGTGGGTGCTGCCGGGATGCTTACATCTCTGAGCACGCATCCCCGACCCCAGGGAGCCGCTCTGGCAGCTCACCGGCCCCAGGAGGGGTAGCTCCTGCTTCTGGCTTATGTCCCCAGTGCTCACCTCATGCCAGGTTTATGCCTTATGACTTGCATCATGATGGCATTAAACAGCATGGAAACATCAGCTCAGGACCTCAGGGAGCGTAGTGACCCACGTGCTGACTGGTGGGAGCTTTGGAGATGAGTGAGGGCACCCAGGGACAGTCACCTACATGAGCTCCATCACTGGCAGGATAAAATAAAACTGGTTTCCACCCTTTGTCCACCCATCAACCTTTTTTCATATCAGTTACTGGTTGTGCCACCAGTGGAATTAACAACCCATATTTAGGTTGCCATTTAAAGAGGCATTTGGTACCTAAATTTAATTGGCAAGTTACAACAGGAGGCAACTTCCCAGTCTGGACAACACCTTTGAGTTTAATGGCAGCAGGCAACGCTCAGGATGGATTTTTGCTTTTGTTTTGTTGTAATCCTGTAGTAATGTCCAAGTGTTAAGTGCTGGTAAGAAGAATAATCTCTCTAGTTTCCAAAACGATGGCTGTTGGGAGTGTGACAACATTTATTTGCTTCCAAAGAATCCCGATAGAGAAGGGCTGGGAGAGGAGGAGGAGGAGGGGGATGTCACTTGTGCCTGAGCGGCATTTGCAACTCTGACAAGAGTTATGGGTCTGGAGGCTTTGGGGTGCGGAGGCACTGCTGCTGGAGGCCAGGGGGAAATCCCCGGCTCCTGCTGATGAGCTACACAGCTGGCGATGTGTGGGGAGGGATGGGGCACCTGGCATGGGCTGTCGTGATGGAGAGGAGATCAGCTCCTCCTTGCTTCTGAAGGGGCAGCAGCTCCGACTGGCACGTGTCTGTGGGGCTGCCAGCTGTGGCTGTGGCCACTCTGGTTTTGGTTCACTCTGATGTCTTGGATTGCAGAGTGGCAAAAGCAGTCCCCTGTCCCTGCTGAGACACCTATGCCTCTTGCCCACTGCATCGCCAAAGGACATTCCCTGCCCAGCTCCTCCATCTGCCAGACCCGCTTTGGCTGGGAAGACCCATCGCTCTGTGCCGCAGCTTCTGGGGGTCTGCTGGGGAGATGCACCAGCAACGACGGAGGTGAACTCAGCGCTGAGCTGGACAAACACAAAGCTCAGCCCGTAGCAGGGATGCTGGCGTGCCACTGCCGTTCCGCGGGCTCTCCCTGGGGCGGTGGCCTGCCTGCGGGATGCTGCGGGGCCGATGTGCCAGCCAGCGCTGGACCCTCCCGGGTGCCCGGGGTGGGGACCAGCTGCAGGCACCCAAACCCTGCCCAGGGAGGGGTGTCCTGGAGGTGTGAGCCCAGCCTGGAGGTGAGATTCAGCTTGCCCAAGGGGGCACCAGCTGCTCTCGTGCGTGGCTCTCCCCTCTCTTCTTTCGCAACCCCTTTGCTTTGGGAGGGAGAGCGTGTCTGCTAATGGCAAGCTGACAAGTGAATCAGTGCATACGTGCAATCAGCAGTGCCAGGGGAAGGAAACAAGGATTTATCCTTCTCCTGTTGTTTTAGACAATGCTTCCGCTTGCAGCCTGAGCTCCAGTTAAGGACGCTTATTGATTGCTTCTCTGGTTTACTACTGGCTGCCCAGGGAGCAAATAACAACATTTTAAATGAGCAGGCTGAAATATGGCAAGGCAGGAGTTGACAAGCAGTGATTAAGCAGCTCTCTGATCTGGAGGAGGGTAAGAAACAAATGACAATATATAGAGATGTATGATGGCTAATACAGCAGGGGAGAAGATTAACTCATTGCAGGAAGGTAGAAGATCTTTCAGCTACTTTTGTTCCTGTCTGATGATTAAGCTGCTAAACTAAAGGTTGCCAGACGGAGAGATGATCCCAAATACGTTTTTAAAAACACTGCTGCAGAGCACTGTGTATCCCTGTTCCCGCAGCACCTGCGGAAACGAGGGGCTGATTCAAAGGTGGCTGAAGTCAATGAGAAGGTTTCCAATGACATCCGTGGGTTTAGATCTGATCTCTAAACCCTGGGCATGGTTTCATTGAGAAAAACACTCAATGCACGGCAGCCTTGGAAACTGCTCCCCAAATTACTGTCCCTAGAAGAAAGGAAGCATTGCTGTGAACTCCTGGGTGCCACAATGGCACCTTGGATCATAGACATGCAGTTTTGTATTATACATGTTTATATTATTTTGCTCATCTCAAGAGTTTAAGGGATTAAATCCACATTTTCCCCCCACCCCTATCCTGAATTGGCACATGTAGGCTAGATTGGAGGGTCCGCACGATGGTGCTCAGTAAAGCATTTTGCTAAATGGGTCATTTGTGCTTAATGGTCCATTCCTTATAGTTAGTACAAATAACTTTATAGACGGAAAGAGTCCACCGCCTGTTCTGCACGGTACCACGTGCTACCACCGTGTCACCTCGAGCCCAGGCTCCTTAATCGCATATGCCTGGTGGTGCAGGTGCATTTATCTGCTGATAAGAAGTATTTGCATAAGGCAGATCGATTTTTTTTTATATATCCTGATATAAGAGGAAATAGGTTCCTGGAAAATATTGGCAGAGAACTGGAGAGATACTGTAGTTCCTATGACATCCCCCGTTGGCCTTTAATCTCTCTCTATCACCGGTATTACCATTTGCAATGGGGTTGAAAGGCATTTCAAAGAGCTTAGGTGGTAAAAGCGCTGACTGCAAGCTCGGAGTCCACGGCTGAAGGTTATGCGCTGAGGTGGGGCTGGCAATGGCAGGTCTGACAAACAGGTTGGAAGTCAGGCGCTCACCTTGCAATTCCTTTGCTAGACATGAATTCAAAAGCTTCTGAAGGTCAATGGCAGAGCTTTCTAGTAGGCTGAAGGGAAAGGACTGTCTGCAAATAAAGTTTTCACCAAATGAAATGTTACTAGAGAATCAAAGTCCTCTGTTTAACAATGACAACGGGTTTATAAAGATCTTATCACTGCTAGGATACTACTGTTGCTCTGCAAAAGCACACGGCAGGGTGCCTGACAGCACAGGAGTGCCATTATACCACATTAAAACCTGTAATTAAAAGAGTAGTTCTTGCTTGGAAAAAAAATAACAGAGAATGCCAATTTTTTAACTTTTTGCAGGCAGGCAGAATTCAGAGACACACCATGCAGGTGTAGCAAGATGTCCATGTTACATGATGCTGGGCTGGACCTTAAAAGAAGCAGCTAGAGACAAAGCCCAGCAAAGGTGCTTGTATGAGTCGAGTCTTCTGAGTACGATTTTCGGGGGTCCCACAGGACCAAGCAGTTTCCACTGGTAGCGCAAGCTGGCTTTGACTTTTGTCTCTGGGCGTTTTTCTTTCTTCTCATTAAAATTAACTTTCCCTGCTGATATTCCCTCCTGGTTGCCGTTTGGTGAGTTGTTGGACTTCCCTTGGGGAGAGGTAGCTGCAAGACCGTATCATGTGTGCTCCATAACATGCACTTTGGAGGAAAGTGGGAGGAAAAAAAGTTGCAAATTTGGAGAGATGCAAAAGACACATTTAAAGCTGTTACTTAAATATGAAACGGCAAGCTTTTAAAAACAAAGCATTTTTATGAATAAGAGAAGCTCATTAAGACTTCTTAAACAGTGCCAGCTCTAACGAAGAGACATTTTCATTTAGCTGTGTGCGCTGCGAGGGAGAGTTTTTTGAGATTCTTGATATTTACATCGAGAACAGGCTATATCTTGTGAAGATCTGGAGAAAAATGACAGGACACTTTTTTAACTGAATTGAAGCATTGCCCCTGTGCAACCCAGGCCAGCGGGATGCAGGTGAGAGGAGCAGGGGATGCACTAGGCACCGCTCCCTCTTTAATCTGCACTACCACAAGCTCATCTGGCTTCCCGCTGGCGTGTGTTACAGCTGAGCTTAGCTGTTGCAACTCCGCTCCAGAGGCCTCCACACACTTTGCTTTCATAGTGGATGAAGAGTATAGAGTGCTTATTTTGTGCAGAGATAGGGCTGAATTATATTGGATCATTCCCTGGCTTTCAGAAATGTAATTCGTAGGCCTGAACTATGTAATTCATGACAGATCTTTGTTTCAATGCACATAAGCATTCTAAAAGACATTCATTTACTCAATAAACCACTAATATGCTGACTTTATAAAGCACCCTTCACTTTGCTTTCTGCATATAATCGATCATCATGTCCATACAGCCTTTGTAGAGTAGAAATTAATATTATAATTAGCATGTTAGAAGGCTTACTATGAATAATAAACGGACAGCACAATGCTAAGGGCAGAGCCAGCAGCAGTGTCTGGCCCCGTGCTGACTGAGTGCAGAGTCCTTGCCCGTGACAGTGCCGTGCTGGACCTGAGTGACCCATCCAAGGTCAAACACAGAGCCCGGTTTGGCAGCAGCAAGCAGGGACACTGGCCCTGCTCCATCAGCTGAAGCCTTCCTGGACAGGTAATCATATTTTCCTTGATTTCTTTGTTTTGAATTTGCAAGAAACTGCCCGCGCTGCTGGAGGGATTCATTCCCCAGAGGGGAGCAGTGTCCCTGCCCGTGCCCTCCCCGAATCGGCACTGGCGTTCCTGGGGTTAGCATTTCCTCAGCGACAGGTCTGACTGGGAGGAGGAGGAGGAGGAGGACTGGCAGAGAAGTGGAAAGACCAATTTCAGCAAGAAACGTGGAAAAAGCCTTCCCAGTTCTGAGGCTTGAGTTTCTGAAGTTGCTTCCTCCCTCCTTGCTTGCTCCTGGCGAGACAGACGGGGAGAGAAGATGGTTCCTCCAGCGGGATAACATTAGTCCCCTGCAGTGTCCCAAGAGGTGACAGGGACATACGGGCACAGCGCGGGTGCGCTCCCTCTGCTCTTGCAGCTCACGGCAGCGTTGCCTCTGGGGGACATCCACCTCCGGGGGGAATTTTCTGTTGCTGCCCAGCCTTTGCTTTGCAAGTGCGTATTGATGACAGAGCGCAATTATTTGTGGTAAAGGCACAACTGCTTCGTTTCCCCCAAATAAAACCCTTAATGCAAAAAAACCCCCCATCCGTAACTAATGTCTGAATTCGCAGCACATGACGCAGGCAGGTAAAGCTATAAAGGTGATTAAGGAGATAAAGCAAAGGCTGCTGGCTGCATTGCCTTCACACATGCCAAAGTGCCAACATGCCTTTCAGGGCATAAAGCGACCTAACCTGTGCCTACCAAGATGTGCAAAGCCGTAAGATGGGAAAGTCGTCCCCGCGGTGCCGCTGCCATGAGAGCACCTTGCACCGTTCCTGCTCTCGGGGATCAGCCCCAACGCCACCGTGAGAGCTGCCTGCGAAAGGGGGAAAGATTTAAACTGGCACATTAAAAGGAGACCAAATTGAAATGTTGTGGGTGCGATTTGAATAAATGCTTCAGAGCTGCTAGAGCTTGCGCTCAAAAATAGCACGAGGGAGGGGGTTTTAAGCCCTGTGCTGTATTTCCAAGTGGCTCTTTGGATAAATTGACACAAATTCCAGAGGGATTTTAGCTACAAGGACTAGGATACAGAGCCTCTGCTCAGCCTGCGCGCAGGCTTTAACCATGTCATGGAAAAAGCCTGATTTCAGTTCCATGGGGCAGAGACAGGAGTTTGGGAAGGAAGCGTGCTTATAACGTGCATGTTTGCACAAGGTTTATTAGGATTATTTTTAGGTGTATTTATTGTACCTGGCCAAAAGAGTATGATGCAACACAAGCTCCCTTCAAATCAAAGACTGTGTAGTTTTGTGAGAAATGACAAAATAAACATGTACCTAGTGAAAGGCTCGGGAATAGGGTTAATTTTTATTTTATCTTCAGCTTGATTTTCCTGTGAAAGAAATAAATCTGCTGTTAAAGCTCCGTTCACAGAGAAGTGTGGTCTTTTATTGAAACCGACCTTAAGCTGCATCATGGGGGAAGAGTCTCTGGGACTTCCCAAATACTTCTTTTCTTGGGGGGTGGTGGTGGGGGAAGAGATACGGAAGCGAAGCAGATGTTATTAGGATTCAGTTCGTTCCTGCTTACTCTCCCCAGCTACCGTCCCGCAGTGCAGAGCTGCTCCGCTCTGAACCATGGCGAAGGCGAAGCTTCGCTGTGCAGGTTTGCTCCACGTCCTCAAGAGGTGAGAGAGGAATTTGTCCTTCTGCTGGCAAAACCGATTCCATACGCACAGTTCCCTATCGGTAGTTAAACCCAACTGACATTCCTTGCAAGGCTGTGCCAACACCCACAACCTGCGCCGCTGCGGAGCTCGGCCCGGCACTCCCCGGGTGCCGGCGGCCGGCGCCGGCTGCGGTTACGCGGCAGTAAGTCCCCGGCAGCCGGGGCAGCACCAGCGCCGCACCATGAAAATCAGGCTCCAGCACCGTGACATTCTTCAGATGTTTTTGAAGCTGTCTTGCCTCTTCTAGCTGTATGTCAAAGATAATGATCCAAATGTATTCCTGATGCCATTGGTTTAAATTTCCTCATTAACTCTAATTGTGCTGGGTATGAGAAGGGGGGCTCCGGGCAGAGACAGGGCGGCCTCCTGCTCTGGCACGGCAAGGAAGGCCTTAGGTGGCGATGGTAAGGGGAAATTGTTAGAGCAGTCTCGTGTACGGGTATCCCCTGAGTAACTGCTGAAGGTGAAACGGTCTGGGACGTCAGTCAGATCAGATCAAAGAGCAGAGCCTGTCTGGCCCAATCAGCCCCGACTGGCAGCTTGATAAGCTCAGCGAATTCAACCGAGAGACCTCCCATAAAACCGGTACCGGTGGGATCAGGACGTCACCCTGATTGCGTGTGACTAACCAAACAGGACCATAAAAACACCTCTTTAACGCACCTGGGGTTTAACAATGTCATCTTATACACGATGAGTCTAATTTCAGAGAGACCTTTCCAAGTTTGTCCACATTATCCCGTCAAACGCAGGGTTGGGGAAGGCAGCATCCTTCTTCGGGACCAGCGCTGAACCCGCTTCTCCAGTGTGGTTTTTTAGGCTCTTGCCTGTCAGTGGCAGTTGTTGGATGGGGCTTGAATTATGGGGCCATTCTGGTTCCCTCCTTGTGTGAACGCCGCTATCGCAGGCAGACAGCTGCTTTTACCTCTTCTCCGAAATTCTGTGAAATTTGGACCCCGTTCAAAACTGAGCAAATCAACTGGGAACTTTCCATTGTTTGCCGTGAGCTTTGGAGCAGCTGTTATTGTTCTTCATCGTCTCCTGGAACATTTCTGATCGAGTTATTGTTGTCTCCCGAGGAAACTTTTAGAAGACTTTCAGAATGAGGAAGCCTTCACGTATTGGCAAAGTGATTTTTTGGTTTCATTCCCAGGGCGATAGTCAGAGTTTTTCCTTTTACTGACGTCATGGCTTTTGGATGTGCTCGGACTAACTCGTGGGTGAATTCAACATTCATCTTCGTAGCTTCTGCTGCGTTTTCCTTTTTTACCCCATGGTGGTTTATGGCCACTAGTTCTTACAGACCCATGTTTAATTTCCACAACAGTGCAAACTAAAGTCAGAAAAAGGTCTTTATTCTTGAAATGTTTAGAAGAAAAATAATAAATAAATTGCTGTTGCTTAATATCCAAATGTCTCTGTGTTTTTTTTTTCTTTTGCAAAGACTTCTCACAGATACCTCCATCTGTAGCCATTTTTCTGGTGCGTCTGGGTTTTGTCTCTCTCTTGTGGGAATACTGATGGGCATTGTCAGCTTTTTCCAAAGCTGTGGACTTAGAGATCCAGAAATCTACTAATTAGTTCATGTTTAATCTGCACGATCTGCAAGAGCAGTTCTGGAGTCTTGTAGATTTGTTCCAGCACAGCCAAATTATGCTGATTAGGTTGGTAAAAAGCCAAAAAAAAGAGAGCATAAATAGCAATTATTTTAAATAAATTCCAAGCACATAAAGACTGATTTTAGCCTGGGCTGTTGAAAAATTTCACGCAAATTGTAGTGTGTGTTTATTGCAATTTTTTTCCCAAACAAAGTGGAAGAGTTGGACTTGGTAGCAGTCAGAAAAAAGTTGAAAAGCCCCCAGCAGCCGTGATCAGGAGCAGTGAAACAGATACTCCCCGCAGCTGTGCGGTGCCTTGCAGGGGAGAGCACGGTCCCCAGTGCTCGCTGCGTCGCCTGTTCCCGAGGCAGAGAGCTGTCTCTTAAAACTCCTGGCAAAATCCTAATGCCTGTAAACCAAACTGCTCCTCTTGAACCGTGCCAGCTCCCAGGGTCGCTCGAGCTGCCTGGCAGAGGAACAGGGCTGCTCCCCACTGCAGGCACCCACTTGCAGCCCAAGCCCCGGTGCAGGTAAATGGGCCGAGAGGTGCAGTCGCAGGACAAGGAGGGCTGCCCAGCTCTCCATCGGTTAGGGCAACTGAAGGTGCTACTTGGCAGTGCCCTTCCTGGCACTCCAGCGGTTGCTGTCCTCGTTTTTGGGGTGGAATGGAGTTTAAACAAGGAATTTAAAAGTCTGGCTTTTTGGTTCATCACAAATTCAGGCATGGGAGCCAGGAGGTTTAGCTCCCTACACCGCGCTGCTGGTAGGAGGCTTCTTCCATCATTAGTCTCACAGGACCTCTGCACTTGCTAAACAGCAACATGCATACTCAGAGGATAAATACAAGGTAGAAAACAAGTCAAGTATAATTTGAATGTTTATGGACACAGCTGAGCAAGCCCTCTGCTTTTCAAAGGCTTCCAAATGTTTAGGAAACAAAGTCATAATGAAAACCTCCCATCTTACAAGTAGGCAAATGTGCTGTTAAGAACCACTAGAGTTTTGCAATATAAATCTCATTACTGTGGTCGAAAACACAACTGGAACTTGAATCTGACTTGCAGCAAGCAGCCATTACACATTTTGGGAAGTGTCACAGAGCTTTAGACTGTCACCGCCAGAAAGGAGGGACCTCTGAGTAAACAGGCACGAGCTCCGAGATTAGCTCCATTTAGTTATGCTCTGCTAGGAGGTTTAAAACAGCTCCTGTGAAAAGGAACGAGCTTTCCTTGCCTCGGAGAGGATGGCGGTGCTCCTCTCAGCAGTGTTGCTCAGCCTGGAGCAGCTGCCAGTGTGAGCTGCTGCGAGCGCTGAGCTTCTCTCTCCGTGCTGCAGCCCCCAACACCTGGTACCCATCAGCTCATGCTTCCCCTCACCCTGGTAGCCCTTTGCATTTATCTGCACTGAGTTTCACCTGCACTTTATTGCCCGGTCAGTCATTCATGAGAAGGACTCACCTGTAAAGTGTTTCTATAGTTCTTTACAACCTGTCCCCATCCTTACTGCCATAAATAATTTGTGCCATCAGCAGCCTTCCTCGGCTAACTGCTCAGCCCTTTTCCAGGTCATTTATAATGACGTTGAGCCGCACAAGTACCAGCACAGATGCAGGGATGCCACTCGCAACCCCCACACTCCTGCGAGACCCCACTAGGACCTCTACCCCTCCATTCTTTATCCCTGAACTCATTACTTAGCCTTATTTATCCTACAACTAATGGCTTTAGAAAGTGCCTTAATTCTATTAGATTCCCTAGCTTTTTGCATGGGTGGCTCTGCAGCCTTACTCATGGTCTTTTAATATTATTTTAGGGTGTATAATTGAATTCAACCACTCTTAGGTGCTCTGCAACGAAGCGGAGCGGGGCAAAGGGAAACTGCTGGCTGCGTGGCGTTTTGAGCAATTAGCAGCCTATGTGGTATTTCTGCTTTGTTGATTTTTACTCAAGGAAATCAAATGCTGGCTGGTATTCTGTAAAAGTACAACAAAACATGACTGTCTGCTGCTGGTGTGACTGCATGGGATCCAGACTATCCAAAACCAGTGCCACGTTTCATCTGGCGGGGGAAAAGTACAGGATCTATCTATAGTCACCGATCCTTCTAATTCACAGGGAATTTGGGTTTTTTTTTTCAGCTCTGATAAAAACAATGCAGTGCATAAGCCTCTTTGAGTCATCCTCTCTGCTATAAGATCAACCATAAACAGCTGATTTCTATGAGGCAGATGTATTTATAGGCTTGGGATAGAATATAGATTTAAAAATGCCACTTTTCTGCCTCAAAGAGATCAATTTACATTTTTAATCTGTATAAAATTAATCCAGCTAATTAATGAAAATGGCTACAGAGTGAAATGAATTAAAGTTTCAGAAAATCATTACGCATTGATATGGCTGCATGCTCTGATTTGGTAATGAGTCATGACACGGTGAACATTATCTAACTCTATTAGCATCCAGGTACTGTAAGAACTTGTGGGCAATGAATGCTGTCATGTGAGAGCAGGAACAGCTTTGCTCTGGAGGAGATTCTTGATTAGCATTAGGAGAGCACTGTTATTTAGGAAGGAGCTGTTAACCCTTCTAGCAGAGGGAGATCTGGGACGTCAGGTCCCATTTTCCATCCTGCTATGGACTTGCACAATCCCCTTATGCATCGGCCTTTAAAATGAGCAGGGTGCTGTACGATTCCCAAAGAAGCCTACGCAACCAGGGCCCCGGTCATCAAGGCAGTTGTGCTGAAATCCCACTGAAATAAATGAGTAAGGAAAGTCAGTTGGTGCTGGGGCATGAAATCCCTTTACCTTCTCTGAGAAATCTGCTCTTTCTTCAGGCAGCCAGCAGCTCCCTAATGCGGAGGTACCACCACGCTCTCACAACAGCAGCAGGTACTTCCATCTCCTGACGCAGCCATTTTACAAATCCCTTCCCCTCCCTGAGTAGATGTTTGCAGGATCAAAATCAAACTGCGTGAGAAATGAGGAACTGTTTCCTTACAAAGCAGAAATCATGTCTCACACGGAGATTTGTCATGTGGAAGAATCGCATTTTCTTCTCCTATGGATGCATGTTGCACCTTGACTCCTATAACATACCCCTATCAGAAGTGGTACAGGAGCTGGCAGGTGCAAAGGCACTTGCTCAGTCTGAAGGGAACACCGAGCTCTGCGTATTCCCTTGGAGGCAGAAAATGCTCCGAAGGATAACGCACAAGACCCAGCGCTGTTCCTGAGGTCGGGAGACAGCCCTGGGCTAGCTGACGCGTCGTGCAGTTGTGTGCTGGTCACGCCACGTCTGTTTTGCCCGTGGCATGCTCGGCTGGTGAGCTCTTCGGGACAGGCTCTATGTGCAGTGTTTAGCCCACCTGGGCCTCCTGGTGTTGCTATAATGCTAGCAATGCATAGGGGCTGACCAAAGTCCCATTTACAGTCTATATAAGAAGCCTTAAGGAGTCCAGAGCTGTCGTCCTTGCTCTGACATGTGTCCACAGGCTGGTAATCAGCTGTAACCATGTGATTATCTGCTCTCTCTGCTGAAAAAGGGCAATTTTATCTCTTTAAAGTGCTGCTAAGATCGATGAGGAAATGTTGACAATGAAGGATCCTCCTGGGAGCACTGGGTGGTAAAAACTGGAAGTTGAGTTCCTATCTGTGAGGCTTTGTGTGCTTGTGGGGTATATATTCCACTGAAGTATTATCCGTTTTCTTAAATGTTTCCACCTTATCTGACAGAGGACACAAAAACACAGCAAGAGAACTGCAACTGGTGTCTTAGT
This sequence comes from Phoenicopterus ruber ruber, assembly GCA_009819775.1. Taxonomy (NCBI): domain Eukaryota; kingdom Metazoa; phylum Chordata; class Aves; order Phoenicopteriformes; family Phoenicopteridae; genus Phoenicopterus; species Phoenicopterus ruber. The sequence continues at coordinate 12,254,847 of CM020219.1, forward strand.
TAAACCTCATTTCTCAACACAGGTAATCAAATCTCTTCTTGTCCCATGCGCTTGCCTAGCAATGTATTGAATGGGTGATTCTTTTCTGTATTATATATAAGTATTTGTATATTTTGGTAAGATAATTTAGACCATACTGTAACTCTTGTAATAACAGCGTGACATGAGGTACACGTAATCCAACAGGTTGAGTACCACAGAGCCTACAATCTCATCATCCTCCTCACCCTCCCAAGTGGAATAAAATAACTTCTGGCTCAGAATATTTTGGCATCACAAACTTTCATCCCACATGCCCAGGGACCAGCCACTCCAAGCCCCAGACACCTGCATTAGGGGTAACTATTGCTAAGGTACTTTTGACTCAAGGAAGGAGGGGGGGCTACAGCCCCCCCAAAGCAACAGAAGAGAGAGAGGAAAATCCCACTGCAGACTTCCCCTTCCTGCATGGTGCCTAATACAAAGGGAGGTTGCTAAAGCAACAGTTTCTCCTAGCTGACTAGACCTAGTCTTGCACATGGGCTTTGTGCCGAATCAGTATCGGCGCTATCAGAAAACGATGGAAAAAGCTCCTTCCTCTACTTCGGCAGCTTTGACTGCTCAGCCAGCACCTCTGGGAGCAGTAGCTCTGAATTCACTCAGTCCTGGTCTCTGACATTTCCTGCAGCTATCCAGACCCCTGGGGAGAACTTCTCCACAGCTCCGCTGGAACCCTTCATGCAAATCACCCTCTTAAGAACTGTAAAGGAATACGATATTTAGCATCAACCCACTCAGCCCCCACCGAAATAACTTAAGGCTGAGGTCTTCAGCGGCTTGAATGATGCTGTGCCGTTGCCATGGCAGCACACCGCTCTCCGCAGGGTACCCCGGATCAGGAGAACTCGGGCGGCTTCTCACCACAGCACCTCGCAGCAGCCGTACCTGCAGAGCCTCTGCGACTGCGTGTCCCGATGGGGTGGCAAAAAATAGCCCTTCTCCCCGCCTTGCGGGCCAGTAGAGAGAAGAGGAAAATGCCTGCCTCTGCCCAAAACCTGGCTGTGCCATGTGAGTTGCCTCGGAGCGCCAGGAAGAGCTGGTGCATGCTAGCAGTACGACTGTTAGCTTTGGGTTTGAGGGCAGAAGGGGGGAGATGATGGGAAGGGACCGCTCCACGGCAAGGGAAGCCCAGCTGTGGGCGATCTAGCTTAGCAGCCAGGTAGAAACACGTGGGTACAGTGAGACGCCCCACGGGCCAGTGTTCCCAGCTGGCTTCTGCATTTGTTTCTATCAGGATATCAGCCAGCTAACCTCAGAGTTCAAAGCTGTTGCCCTGTGGCAGAGGAGAACAGCGTGTCCTGAACAGTCTACAAAAGGACACAGAGCTCCTGGGTGAGATATGCAGGTAAAGGGCTGGATACCAGTGAGGAGGATTGTTTTTATTTGACTATTTAATTCAAGGTTTATTTGTTCCCTGTGTTGATACTTAGACAGATTCATTCCAGTTCAGAAGCCATCACGTAGGGAGAAAGGAAATAACACAATCTGGCTCCCCTCTTTTGGCATCCGAACAACATAGTTCCCCAGGAGCACTCGAGAGGCCAGCAGCATGTAAACGCTTTCCCTCATGGTGACACAGACAGAACTTTCTAGTACTAGAGTAACCCCCTTCCTCCCTTTGACTAGTCACAGCTGCACGTACCTTTGGTGTAACATCATGGTTATGCAATGCTGACTCTCCCACTTTGCTCTTACTGTGCCTCTCTCGTATTTGCGCAATCAGAAGCCGAGATGGAGCCTCGCAACAGCCTCCGAGAGCCCAGCCATTTCTGAACCCTCCTGTTCTGAGCCTGCACTGCTCCCACTGTGATCAGAGGTGAGCTGGGAGCACCGAACACCACTGAATTGCAGCCCAGGAAGGCACAGTTTTCTCCAGTCTCTGTCCAGAAGGAACCTGGTAAGGCATGAACACATGGGCCGCCCAGTGCACTCGCTCACCTAAATGATGCAGACTGTGCTGGGATGTGCGCTAGTATTTACAAGTAGATCTAGGCTCGCTGCATCTCTGGGCCCCTGTCCTTTCTAGGTCACCATGACTTCCGCAATCATCCCATTCACCAGGACTAATGGAGCACAGATGTACTCTCGGGGGAGTGAGCGTGAACCAGAACCCTCGTCTCTGGAACGCTTCCCAGGAAGAACCATCTCCTCACCATCACGTATCCCTAAGTACCTAAGGAGAAGACAGAGCAGGAAATTAAGCAGAGGAGTGAGTTCCTAGCATTTTTGCTACGTTATTCCTTTAAGGTTCTCAAGCGGGATTTATGATCACATCTTCTTCAGAGGAAAACAGTGTTGTGCTAACAGGTAAGCAGGGAACAACCACAATGAGATACAGATCTGTAATGCTTTAATTAAAGCACAGGTAAACAGCGAGCAGCAGCAGACCTCTCAAGTGTCTCACAAGCCCCATCTTAGTCATTGCTGTTTGCCCTGTAGGTTGCAAGGTGTCTAAGACTGCTCTCCATGCTAGCTTGCAGGGCATGGAGCACAACAGGACAAGCTGAACCTGGCCGTCAGGCAGAGCTGTGTACTGGTGCTTGTCCACAACAAGTGCACGGCAGCAATGAAAACGTGCAGCCTGCCAACGTGTGACCGAACTGTGCCAGGGCAGGAAGAAGAGATGTTTCATTCCAGACTGAAGAGTAAAATGTATTAAAAAGAGAAATGAGTCTTTGAAAGCGTGGCCCAGGCAGATTCCCCCAGTGTGCCAGGAAAGACCCATGTTTCTGATTTACCACTTTTGGCAGGGAATGTAGCCAGAACATAAAACATGGGTGATCATAAGCAGAATTAAACAGCGGGGGGTTCTGGCAACACAGTACCGTCCACGCTGGACAGTGTAGGATCCTCCCTGTCACCCTGACAACAAAGCAACAGCAGGACGCGGTGTGGTGCTGCTGGCCATGGCTGTGATTGGCAACAAAAACACAGAAGCCTTTTTAATATTGCAAAGACAGAAATGAAATCCTTCTCCTCTTACGCAATGCTTGCCCTCCCTCAGCAGGGATCAAACCAATATGGGACCATGCAAAGTCAATGGTTTATTTCAAGGGGGTTTGAATTGGGCTTTGTAGGCAAAAAGGCATCAGCCTTGTTTCAAACTCCATGAAGACACATCGGTATTTCCATTCCATGTCTATTTGTAGGACAGAAATGTGACTTTGTTCCTCTTCAATCCTGTTTAAATGTTACGCTATTTTAAAATAAGGTCTGTCACGAAAAAAGAATCAAGTCTAGGGCTGGAATTATCTCTGGTGAAGCTTGGGGATCCCACTTGTTAGAGAGTGAGAATCAGTTTGAGGGAAGTTAAGAACAACCTTGTAGCACCAACGCTGTGTTTCCCCATCCTTTCTTCTGGTTTCTGTTAGTACCTTAGCCGTACTTCTATGGTGGTGGTTTAAGCACACACAAACGTGTGCATATGCATACACATGCAAGCATGTCACTATAACACAGCTACCAAACCACATACCCAGGGTTAGCAGTTTACCATCTGCCTTTCTGGAGGACATTAACAGCAGCAGAAAGAGAACTTTCCCATAATTTCTGGAGAAATGCTACAGTTATAGGCCAACTTACATAACTGATTTAGTTCAACAGAATTGCTTTCTGCCTTTAATCTGCTCAACAGTTTATCTTTGCTGTCGTGATCGGTTGAGCTTTCTTTAAACCGTTATGGATTAGCGTTCTGCTATAACACGTTAAAAGCTTAGCTTTGTTTATTTTGGTCAAGAATGGGGGAGGGATATCAGGTTCAAATGTTCAGGCAGCAGTTTATGAATGGTTATTTTTCTTACACAGCACTCAGTATATTCAGGTACTGAACGCAAAGCACAGCTAAACGCTTTCAGAGACAGTACTAATCGCTGGAATAAAAATATTTGTGAATTCATTAAAAAAGAAAGAAAGACGAACTTTATAAATTTGCATAATTATTTTAATCTGTAAATACAAAATTTAATCCAGCATTGAAATAGTTCATCACACCCACCAGCTTTGTATGGAAGACCAGAGTAAATGGTCTGAAAACTTAATTAATAAAGCTGGTTGAGGATTTTACTAAGGTTGCATTGTTGTTGCAATTTGGAGACAGAAATCCTGCCAAAAGCAATCTTTCTGTCGTTCAACTGCAGGAAGATAATATACCATAATGTACATACAACACCAAACAAATGGAACCTCAGCCACACCGCTTACAAAGAGGTGTTCAGCTAATACTAACCAGCTGTTCAGTCAGTTTTCACAGTGGATTCACCAACTGTGAAAGTGGATGATCTATTAGAAGACTACAGTATGAATCCAGGTCCAAATTTCTACTATAAATTGACGAGTGCAATGTACTATTTTAAACCAAATCCAACAATTAGCACACTTCTTTGACCTCTGTGTAATCTAAATGATTTGCAGATGCCAGCCTGGAATGGAGTAAGAGGTTGTGTTCCTGAGCACTGCCAATAATCCTCCGTGCAGCCAAACACTAATTCTGTGATCAGTCATGCTGGCAACCCTATGACCTCTCAACTTTTGTGTCTAAAATGAAGCAAGTAGGCACTTTCACATTCCTAAGAGCAACACAGACACTAGAGAAGTTAAAAAAAAGTGTCTAGTGGTGCTAGAAAAAAATAAAAACATAAACCTGGGAAAGTAATTCAGAAAAGAGGCGGAGAAAATCCAACTTATTTGCAATTAGTGCGCTGTTGTTTTGCTTTCTTATCGGGGGGGATCTTTATTCTGCACATTCCAGTGAATGGCCATTCGCTATTCATTTATCTTCTTTCTGACGGCAAGTGGAGCACCATTCCAGAGTTTCAACATTCCCTTGATGCTGCTCTGGTTAATGCTTGTGTGCTATTTAAACAAAGCATATTCCAACCAAATCTGACTATATATGGAATTCCCTGACAAGTAAAAATTTGGATGCCCTACAAAAAAGAACCATGAAAACAGAATACATACACAAACACACAAACCACTCCAAACTGCACAAACTCAACACATACTAAAAGAGGCTCTTGGTGGCAAAGGTCAGGTACCCAGTGTGACCGACCATCTCCCTGAGTGGCACGCCGCTTTTGAACTGCACAGTTCCTTGCTGCAGATTAGCGCACAGACTACCTTGGTTTGATGGGCTGCTGCTGTCAAAGCCAGTGCTAGAATTATCCTCAGCTGCTTTTCCAAGGTCAGGGATTTGCAAACTAATTGTCCTTACATTGTACACTCGGAGCAGAATTTCCAAGGTGTTAATTTCTGTAAAACCATATTCTTCCATCGCTAGGCAGGTTCTTTGGACTTGTTCGATGCAGGGGGAGAAAGAGCAGATGCGGCCACCTGCAAAAGGAGACAGGTAGTGGAAAAGAGGGCAAAACCCAAACCGAAGCACTTTTAATCTTTTTTCAAATTCTCCCAGATGCACATAGAATTACTATTATACAGACAAAGTGAAAACATTCTTCAACAAAATCTCCATGTGGCAGCTATGCAGGTTTAAAGTGAAAATCAAACACGAACGACTCTACAAAAGGCTTCAGATTCTAAAAATTGCAGTAGCAAATTCATTCATCTTCCAAATCCAGTGTTGCCCACCACATTTGTTCACGATAAAACTGTTAAACTTGATCCCTTTAGAGCAGCGACTCTTTTGGAATCACTATCCACTATTCTGGACTGAGACACTGAACTGAAGTTGGCACCTACACAAAGCCAGAAGTCATTCTCCACACACTGTACAGAGTTGCCTTCATTAGAATATAAGCGTGCGTGCACACACACTCTGACAAAAGCGGCTGTGTTTCTTTGAGAACGATGGTATGCGTGTACAGAATAAAGTAATCTCTCCAGGCCATAGATGGAGTGCTATTAAGGCTTTACCCTTTTAGTCAAGCTCACTAGCATGTCTCCTGAGCATTAAAGTTTACTGGATATCACATCGGGCAGTTTTACATCAAATGCTTCAAAACTCTAGGATAGGACTTTTAAGTGATAAACTAACACTCGTCTCCTTGTCCATACACAGTTCAGATTTTTGATTCTAAATACGGAGTACTAATAGGCCCCCTACAACTTTGTGCATGCTACAATGTCACCTTAACAGCTGAGAATAGAATGATTCAGATTTACTCTGAAAAGCCACAGCCAAATCAGATCAAAGAATTATAAGGACACTGTCTGCCATAAAGCCAGGACATGTGCTTTCACCCAGGACACAGTGTCTCACAAGGCAACTGCCCTTCCTGAAAAGCTTTTGTGCTGGGGGAAGGAACACTGGGCAACGCAGCTTCAGCTATTGTTTTACTTATTACAATTAGATGAAAATGCTTGCTGACCTGATTTGCATTCCTTCCCAGTCCTCTCCCAGGCTCATCCAGTCAAGCCTTCCAACACAAGTTGTCTAAGTAGTTAAAGAACCCATGCAAGTGAGAGCAAAGCATCCTGCTAAAAATAGAGGCTATGCTGGGACTACGTGAAGCCTGCTTTATCTCAAACTCCCCTTTTTTTTCCTTTTTCGTTTCTAAAGTCACATGTCTAAAAAAAGACAGCATCAGGTCTGAAAGCGTCACTGTAGCACTCTAGTTACTGTGCAGCAATGATGTGCTGGGTACTGACTAGGGAAGAACACTTTCCACGACCATTAATCCACCATACGCTAAGCAGGATTTAATTTTAGTCCTGAAGTAAAGTCTCCACAGCCAGGGGTTCTTATCATGCATCTTCAGAACAAAGTACCCTGGACAAGTAATTCTCTGGAGCGACAATTAAAAAACAAATCTAATAATCACCTGCAAAATTAATGCTGGTATGTGTCATTATTAACTAACTCTGTTGATGCCAATTTAATTGCACACACAGTCCGCTAGCTCCCATGAAATTAGATTTATATGTTCATCATCACGGCCAGGGCTACCAAAATGATTCTGAATCAGACAGCTAATCTTTTCCGGCCAAAGCAGTACACACTTCTACCATGTTGTAGATGTAAAAGAGAAAAGCTCAGGAAGAAATTTCTGTTACATAATTAGAAAGCTACTATGATGCACATATGTTATAAAGAAAGATGTTATATTTGTATTGTGTAGGGAACTGAACAAATGTCTAACAGCTAAATGTCAGTTCACAATAACTCTTTGTCTGCAAAGCAAGAATTTGCAGAGACATCAGAGACTTACTACTACTTCATTCAGGCTTTTGGTTTTGGTGTTTTATATTGCAATAAAAAAGGGAAATATATTTACATTTACAGTAAGTCTGCTCTTATTTATTCTGACTACAAGCGTTTCAAGATATGTTTAGGCTTTTGAATTCACATGCTCTAGATTTACAGTCAAAAACTAAGAAGCCTGCACACAGCTGTTGCCGTACAAGCTGCAGAGCCGCCTACGGTTGTTTTCAAGCCTTCAATTAAAGGCAGAGCACCCTTCATTTTGCCTCAGGATGGTCAGCTGAGCACACCACGTCAACACCAAACTTGGTGCTGATTTATCAGACTGCCTCCTGGCAAAGCAGACTGCTTGGGGAAGTAGGGTTACAGAAAATAGGCTTTCAAGCTGCTTGGTAGGGAAGAAAGCTCTTGCTTGCAATAGCTAATATCCAGAGGGGAAGCGCAAAAAATAATGCTACTTTACTTACTACACTGCTGGAAGCTTCTCAGGTATGAAGAGTGAAAAAACAGTGTAACAGCGGGTATTCCATATGACTGAGAGCATCCGGTGGGTTTTAGTAGTTCTGCCAATTTCATCTTTTCCCTTTCATACCTATTGTTCTGGTTATTATTCTACATCCCTCCCAAATAAATATACCTACAAATAGCTTAGAAGCAAACCCACCAAGCATCTGTCTTTATGGATCCTAACAAGTGAGAGAGGGGTCTCCTCTGCTTTTTCCTGCAGACACCATTGGGCAGGCTGGATTTGACTTGCAGGCTGGACTTGGTTGATTAAGCAGATATTAAGAGAAGATTGGAAAGCTACAATTAGCAGAAGGTTGGAAGGCAAAAATGAAACTGTAGTTCCAGACTGCGAGAGGCTGTCTAAAATAGAAAGATTTAGGAAGCTGCAATTGCCATGGGGTGTTTAGACCAGCAAAAAAAGTGGACTCTGAGCAGCAGAAAACCAGTGCTCAAGACATGCTCATCTGTTCTAGGACCAGAGACGCCGTCATCTTCAACAGACCAGATGCTTCTGAATTCTCTACGCTGTGGGCTGCCCTCTGTACCCCCGCCGGATTACGAGCTAGGCAACACCCTTTCTGTCACAATCATCAAACAGATATAAATCTAGATTTCAGCATTCACAATTCTCAGATTCTCTAAGAGCCCTCTTGTCCTTTAGACTTCAAGAGGCATTTAGGGCTTAAAGGACTTGAATATGCATCGCTTTGTCTTGCCATGCCAAGGATTCCTTAGTGAATGAAGAAAAGACATGTACTCCCTCCCTCTCCACTCGCTGGGGCACACTGCTCTGTCTGTGGATCACAAAGGGGTGAAAACAACTGAATGGAAACTTTTTAGTACAAACTGAGTTTGTGTTCTTCCAGAGCTCTCCTTTTAGGAAAGCTACCGTTCCTAAATTTGGTTAATGAGACCTGTGTGTCATCATAAATTGATATAGTAATTATCTGAGATTAATCCTGTTCACATTGGGAAGCTGTGTGAGCTTTTTGATCTGAAGAGCTGTCTAAAAATGTGTTTATTCATGTATAATGCATCTGACAAGTGCTACAATTGAGGAGAAGAGAATAATGAGACTGTATGAAAGACTTAAATTTTTTTCTACCTTCAATTTTACAGGGAGTGAGTTAGTTTGAAACATTTAACGGAGAGGTTAAATCTCCCAAACCCGTAGGTTGGAACAAGCCCACACGGTCCTGGCAGTCATTGTAACCAGCAACAGGGTCGAGAGGATATGAAAACTGAAGTACAATTCAGACTGGAATGATTAGAGAAGAGAGCTTAAGGGAGAGGGAAAATAAAAGAGAAGATTTGCATCCACATAGCACTGTACATTTTAACAGACAGTATCTAATTAGTAATCAAGGGACGCACCTTTGCATCTTTACAAGAGGTCAGTGCCTTGAAAGTTGCTCCTCCTTCAAGAACAGTTCCTCGTACGTTCCTGTGCAACTCCAACAAACAATTTTGTTTCTGGTTTGTCTGAGCAAGGACTAACAGCTCTACCAGTTCTATTTAGCTAAAGACTGCATTAGGTTTCAAGAATGGAAAATCTGGCACGTCTACCCAATTGACAAGAACTCCAGTGCATGCTTATGAAACAGAAAACATGTCCAAGTTACGTGCTCTCACTTCTGTAGGTTATAGTATGTGTCACAAGTGCTCTGACAGGTTTTTTCATCATCCCAATATTATTCAGAAGATGCAAAAAGAACATATGTAGTGCAGCACCATTAAGTTCCAGGGAAAAGGGCCTGTAATTTTAGAAATGATTCTGTGACGTAAAGAATACAACACAGCATTTTTATATCTGGTAAAAGAACACAGCTCTGGGTTTTGGGACTTCAGTGCATTGTCATAATTGGAAGATTGCGTTACAAAGATCTCATGGAAGAAAAAAATCACACAGACATTATCATCATGTAGGGGCGAGGCAGCGGAGTCACTGAGCAGCATCACCATGGCATTTACTCTGTGCTAGTAGGACACTAAAAATATTGCCTCTGTAAAAGGGGACAGAACGTCCTTCAAGTGAGTGTGCTCGTGGGCGATTTGATGTAGCTTCCCTGACAAGTGAAATTAGAGGATTCTGCTGTTGGAAGAAATTAAAGGATGTTTCTTGATTCACAAAAGAAAATCTTCTCCAAATCACTTGCCAGCTCATTAATAGGAGCTTGATGTGATTTTCTGCAAATGTGACCTTAACCTCTACATTTGTAGGTGCATCCTTCAAAAAGAATTTATTCCTGCTCACTAGTATGGGCTGGCAAAAGCATGCAACAAGGAAATTAAAAAATCAGTTGGCTCCAAATTGGGGAAGAAAACCTAACAACTTCCTTTAAGGATCCTTTCATCCCAAACTACTTCCTACAAACTGCGTAAAGGCCAATAGCTTTGGCTGGCATTCTACAGCATGGATTATGATGCACGAATCCTTCTGCTTGATTCTTGACACCTGAGAGAATCACTTTTACTTCAGGCCAGGCCCACCATGTGCTGCTGACCTACCAATCCCTGACAGACCGGAGCTAGGTTAATGCCCTCCCATGAGATACAACTACTGGGGCTGGCTGAGCAAACAGCCACTGCATGGGAACCAGATGAAGCCGCTTTGTGGGTTAGCACCCCGTCCTAGATCCTAGTGGGGCACCTTTGCACTAGACCAGATGGCCCCTCAATGTTGAGAGGATATGCTTCAATTCAAAGTTAGTTTGTGGATCTTTAACCTCACCTTAAGTTAATTCTCCTTCAAATCAAAACAGGTACCATACTAGCAAAGGCTGGTGCCGATATTTTAGCAAGCACTTATTGCTTCATCCATTTATTCCAAAACAATCTCCTGGGGACATGAGAAGTGTTGATACTGACTTGAGTACCACCTGCATGGGTGGAGGACGACAGCACGCTAGACTGTCAGGCTCCACTTCCTGCCCTAACACATTCCCTGTGCGTTCTTGAGGTAGCCCAAGCCCAAACAACATCAGCCTTGATGTCATTGCCCTCTTCTCAGTGTGATTCAGCCTGGGGTACTCCCTACCCAGATACCACAGGGGTGAGCCTTGTGGCCAGGGATTTCAGCTGCTCCTCAAAGCCACATCTGGGTGGTTTAAAAATGGGACCATGAATAACCTCTGGGGCTCAAGAAAAATAGCCAGTGAGACTTTCTACATGGACGTGGTGTTCCCTGAAAGCTCAGGGGAGGAGGGAGGCAACTCCAAATGAAAATTGAAACTAGCTAAACCAGGCAATGCCTTACCTGGACCGCAGGCTACTGGGAGATGAGATATTATTTATTCTCTCATACAGCATCTGTAATAACCAAACTTGGCAGGTTAGGACAACAATCAATGGCTAAGCTAAGGGGAAAAAATGCAAGCAAGACTTCTTTTAAGTCCACTGTGTACAAGCGAAATAAATATAAGACTCTGGAAATGAAAACCAACCAACTACAAAGAGCAGGTACTGCTGAAGGGCTTCTGTGATGGCAGGAAATGCAGAGGCCCAAACAGGGAGATGTTCAGAGGGAATTTTCCCTGCAGAGTTTTGGGGGGAGGCCCGACAGCACCATGTTACCTGATTCAGGTGATATCTCAAGGATCACAATTTGACAAACTCATAATTTAGGGGCTTTATGACACTCAAGAGGGAGTGGCAAGTCTGAATTTAAGAGTAAAATCTTTAAAAGAAAGAAAGGAAATAAAAGAGGGGTGGTTTTAATAATTTTGTGACTCAGACTGTTAATTGAAACGCCACCAAGGACCGATTTATAATGCAAGAGGCCAATCCAACCTAATACATCGCTGTATTTTTCCATCTCCCTACCTGAAAATTTAAAATCTGTATGAAAATTATTGTACAAATGGGTTTCTGCCTCATCTTCCACAGCCTTGGAAGAAATAGACAATATTTATGAGACTAGAGTAGGTGGGTGCAGAATTATATTCAAAGCACTACAGTATTCAGCTGTGAGATGCCTGTGAGTCAAAAGTTTCAGGGCATTTAAGAACTGTAGAATATTAAGGATATTTTTGTTACCTCACAATTTTTTCATTTTCTTCATTTTAAAAAATTTAGCCTGAAGAGGTTAACAGCAACTTTGCAAAAACCACCAAGGTCAGATACTGGGAGCAGCTATGACTATAGAAAATCATTAATCAGCAGATGCTGCAAAAGAAAAACAGTGCAGGTCTGGAAATGAAAGCAAGTTCTGCAGTGCAGCAGTGCCCGAGAGATATTACAAGCAGCATTTCTGCTGAAAGTGTGACTGGTGAAATCAGCACAGAAGGATGCAGCTGAAATGCAAGCCTGAACGTCGGCAGAGCACATCACCAGAGAGTAAGAACCTTCTAGTCACAAACCTACTGTACCATTTTATTCTTTTAGCTCTTCAGAGGTTGGCAATGCTTTAAATGGGAGGCCAAGCTACTGTAAGTAGTGTATTTACAGCATACTGCAAGACATAACGCAAGTGATAAATGTACTCCACAAAGAGGACCATCAACACTCAGCCTACTAGGAGCTGCAACTATTCAGGATCTTGAACTTAAGTAGGAGAGAAAACACTGATTTGATAAGGTTTTGTTAAGAACTCTCTCTTACATACTGTCTCAGTTGAACACTCTATAATGAATATTGTGGTTTTAAAGAGGAGACTAGCTGCTGCTATATATTGAATTTGCTTAGCTCTGATTTCATTCAAAGTACCTTAAGACTTTAGGGAATAAATTACCACTGGCTGGCAGTACAGCTGCAATATTTGCATGGCACGTCACAATAAAACCCACAGTGTGAATGGTTCAAATGTGACCCTGTCCAGATGTAAGAGAGAGGGCGCAGAGGGAAAAGAGTGGAACGACTCATTTTCTTCAGTGATGCTTTATCACTATACTAACCCTTGGAACGGTGGTGAACAACAGCAGTATGTGCACAGACTGTTCTTACTGCAGAAGAGATTTAACTATTTGAAAACAAAACAAAGGAGCGCTATAAAACTATCTGCCTGCGGTAGGGAAAGGGAAGCAGTTACAGATACCCTTCTATCACATTTTAGATTTTACAGCAGTAAAAAAAAACCCCACAACAAAACTACCCACATGATTTGGAATAAAACAGAAATGTGTGTAAGTTTGTACCCATTACTACTGCAATCAATTATATTTTATATGAAAAAGAAAAACACGTTTGTTTATATGCAAAACAGAAAAATAAAAAAGATGCCCCCGGCTCAGTCAGGTACTGTGAAACCCAAAAGATGAGCCTTAGACCAATACAAGATCTTGACACCGGTGGCTGTTTGCAGCAAAAACTGTAGCAAGGATCAGCAGCTTTGCCTTTGGACTTGTACATAAAGTGCATGATGCCACTTCACAAACACAAAAATGTGGGATTTTAAAGTATTATTTATATTGCCTAAGCAGATGTAACCTTGTAGCATAGCACAGAAAAGTGTAGCCAGATGGTATGGCCAGTTTGGGACTATAATACCTTTTCTAGGATTTCAAATGCTGGAGCGAGACAAGGATTCAAAACTTGGAACTGTTCAAGCAGCTCTGCTTAGTATTCTAAACATGTACCACTTAAATAATTCAAATTGGACTGCGCAATGCAGCGCCTTCTAAGCTGGGAAGTCAGCTGAGTGTTGTGCTCACTAGATTAGATAATTTGAGCATGGGAAGGGCATCGTACAGTGCAGTGAAATTTTTTTTTTCCCAGGACACATTGGAAAGCAGCTACAAATTGAGCTGTAACCCTTGCAGGTACAGAATGCTAACAAGTCTCTCTTTATTTATTCACTTTTTAAAGAAAGCATGTGTTACGTTGGTATTGGAAAGCTTTCCAGAAAATTTTCAGTAGTAGCTGAGGTAGCCTAACAGCTGGTCCGGTCCTGACTCAGCAAGGTAATGCATATTCAGTGACCTTGCAGAACAAGCTTAAATCCTGTGATTTCAAGAAGACCTAGCAATTCACTTAAAGTCAGGCCTGTGATTAGGTATTTTAACAAAGAACTGAGCCTTGGCACATAATCAAGTTTTACCAAACTCATGTCTATTTAAGTATAACCACATTTTCTTTAACATTATTGATGGTATGCTCTGTTAAATAGGTCCAAATCTGCAATGATTGATGTGAAGTGGTCTGAACACCTTTTATACAAACACCTTTCCGCTGAATTGCCAAAGAAATTTGCTTTCAGCATTTATTGTTACTGCTGCTTCCCACACACCTCAGATGTAGCAAAATGCACCTGACAAAGGTTCAAAGGGTTTTTTATAAACTGCCCATGCTAATTGTAGCAGCTAGCTCAGGCCTGTAAGAAAAAGTTGTTGTTCTCCTTTCAAATCTTCCACTGTAAATTGAAGACCTCTTTTGAAGGTTTTTCAGCCTTAGAAATGCCTCGATACTTTGACATTTGAGAACAGCGATCACACAATGGAAGGGAGCAGATCTAGCGTATGGCTCAAAGGCAGAGATGTGTGCATGCACAGTACTTCCTGAACAGAACGAGATTAAGTGCAGTTACCTTCAGCTTTTAACGCTGACTTTGCATGCCCTATGGCTTCCCATGGAGAAGGGATATCTAGGAACACAGCATCTGCAATGTTTGAGACACCAAACCCATTTTTGCAGACATCCTGGTTGGTTACGGTGACCAGATGCTCCACCCCGTGCTCTCGAAACTCCTCCCTGGCCTTCTCGGCCCTCTGTTGGTGGAACTCCACGGTGTACAGGTGCCCTGTGGGAGCCACTGTCCTAATGAGAGCGTGGGAGAGGGATCCGCTGCCCGTACCTAGAAAAGACAAACAGCTCATGAAATGCCTTTTGACAGTGCAAAACATTAGAACAAAGGTCTTCTCCATTAGTCCTCCTGCTTGGAACACTTACTCAAAACTCAAATGAACAGAAACCATTGGTTAAACTACTGAAAGAGAACAGTCCTTCCTTCACAAGGAGAGAGGGACTAAATGACCTAGGAAACAGTCTTCAGGGTCCTCAAAGCATTCATTAAAAATCTGGCAAACTCAGGACCTGTCCTACCTCCCTGGAGTAGAAAAATAATGCCAAGGGTCAGCTATAGCTCTAACAAGTGCCACAAGAGAACACAAGGAAGGAAATGCGACAGGAAAAATTCAGGGAAATTAACCAGAGTTTTTCTCAAAGTGCCAGACTCTTCTAGGGTGAAAAGAGAAGGAGGCAAATTTTAACATCTTTTCAAAACCTTATACTTCATTAAAACAAAGAAGAGATGTTGGCAAGGATCTGTGCTTGAAAATCCTATTGATATCCACGCAAACAAATGGCCTTCAGGATATGGAGTCTGTTTGCCCAGGCCTCTTAAGAGACACTGGCCATCCTCAACTCCCACTGAAATTATCCAAAACTAAGGCCTCTGGACTCCTTGCAGTCACACTGACTAAACAACCTTATTTCACAGGTGACTTATATACATACACGCCTACACAATCTTAACAAAGTCTAATGAGATCCATCACATACCTGAAATTATATATAAGTACAATTACCGTGTACAACCAGGGACTAACTATTAAGACACAGATTTTTTTCCTTGTTTTAGTTTGATAATTTAGGAAACTTATTTTAAATGATCCATTGGCGTATTAAATAGATGAATGACTAATAACCAACGTTTCCACTGAAGAAAACACCCATATACCAATTCACATTGCAAATTACTCACTCAAGTGGCATTTAGCAGAATAACCCCCCAAACTCAAAACCCCACAGCAACCCCAAATTATCTGTGCTTATTGATTTATAAGTCTGTACTTGGAACACATTTCTCCTGCAGAAAGAAAATCTATTTCTAGCTATCTTCAAGGACTGTTCAGGCTAAATTTCAGCCTGAAGCAAGTTCTTTCAACTAACATAAATCTTAAAAAACTTATAAAGGACAGAACCTGAAGTACAGCAGCAGTGGAGAAAGCTCAGAAACCAGTAGAAAGGAAATTAATTAGTGGACACAGGGGCTGGTACAGCTGCTTAATTGGAGCAATACGCGTACAGGAAGTCAGAGTTTACTGACGGATCCAAGGTTCTTGCCCTTTAGTCATGTAAGGGGAGAAACATTGTCGTGGCACTGTATTTAATCCGACAGCTCTGAAAGGGGAGCCATTCAGACTATAAACAGAGCTCAGGGCCCATGTTTGCCACTGGATCAACCAACTGCACTGCGGAATCGGCACCACTCCTCTGCTTCCCTCTGAGAGGGCTCTGACCCCAACGGGCAGACTAGCA
The DNA here is from genome assembly GCA_009819775.1 of Phoenicopterus ruber ruber. Classification (NCBI taxonomy): domain Eukaryota; kingdom Metazoa; phylum Chordata; class Aves; order Phoenicopteriformes; family Phoenicopteridae; genus Phoenicopterus; species Phoenicopterus ruber. The sequence goes on from CM020219.1 coordinate 12,270,805, forward strand.
CCCTCCCCCCAGCTTGAATGGGGCAGATTAGATGGGGAAGGAGGACCTACAGATTTTAGCACTGGCCTCAGAGAGGTCCAAGGGAAGAGAGAAACCGTGACACACACATTTATTTAAAGTGAAAATCCATGCATTCATGCCAGTACTAAAATAAAGCAAACAAAAGGCAAAAGACACGTGCACACATGAGAAACTATCTGGTCACGGCACCTATAGGCTTTAAATGTCAACACAAACTTCTCCCTGGTCAAGGGGAGTAATGGTAGCACAGTAGCCATGTGGTTGTAAAAACTCAATGATATATGTGCATAGTAAAGAAATAGCATTTCATTGCTTTTTAATTTTTTTTTTTAATGACAAGAGCAGGGAACTATTGTTAACAGGATGCTAAAATGATTGAAATTCTGCCTTTACATTTCATGCCAGAAGGCAGGATTGCACAACTGAGAACTTTTGCAAACTGACAGAATTTTATTATTTTACCTCTCAAATGGGTAATGCTGCACACTTTCTGCATCTTTCTCTGCTAATCTGAAGGAGTGAACAGAAGGCCTGTCAGCACAGCTGGGCAGTAAGCAGAAGAGAGAGGCAGCTTGTGCACATATCCAGTTTCCTTGTTCATATTCTTTTACATTTTTAATCACTTGCCTTTTAAATCTGCTCTTACAAACACCACAGAAGATACTGTTTGTCTCCTTCCTAGGAAAACCCATTAAGATTTTTTGGCTTCTTTTCTGGTACTCTTTTTTTATTCACAAACAGTCCAAGCCAAACCCTGAACTAAACCCAGGATGTTGGAAGTCACCACTCGCAGGCGTATTACAGATTGAGCGTTTGCTAAACAAGGTTGCCAGGATGTATTTATTGTTGACTGGCTACCGCAAACATGAGAATAATACATATGTATCACATTTTAACATACCAAATTCTATCACACTAACATCATTAATGAGAGTATTTCTGAAGATGCTGCCTGCCTTCTCCGTGACAACACTCTCAAAACTGCAGGAAACAAAGAACAAGATGGTTATGAATCACCCACCATTGTAAAATCTCTCCTTGAAGAGATGAGAGATTTGGAACCCAGTCCTGTGAAATGATGATGACCCTCAACTCTCATGTGCCTGATAGTTCAGCACGCTCGATGTGATTCATTAAGAATATGAGGGTCTGGCAGTTCAGCATGAGTCCATACTCAACACAATCCCTAAAGCCCAATCAGCACTGTCTACAGAAGGCAGGAGTTCAACCCTATGTTTCTCTGATGTTGTAAAAGGGGAAATGAATGTTTATATTCACCTTCTCCCCTGCAAATCTGCAACATTCAACATTTGAGTCCTCCCGCCACCTTCTCTATTCCTTTGCAATTTCTCTCGGTCCTTATTTCAAAATCACTACTGAAAAAAGCAGACTTCAGCAAAATGTGACTCAAAGAGTCTTAGGCACCATTTTGGAATAAGTTCTAGTCAGGTTCAGGTTTCCTTGGGCAATGAAAGGCATCCTTAGCATGATGCAGAATCAGTCAGGGAAGCAGCAAAACGCAAAGAGCACTACTGAAAAATGAACTAGAATGCTACCAAACCTGAAATATCGTAGCCAAATTACCTGCATACAAACAAACCAAAAACCTGAATGCCCAAAATTAGTATTTGGTATCAGAAGAGGCAAGTTAAGAACTGGATGGACTTCAATAGATTTTCATTCTCATACAGGTGCAGTGAAATGTCTATGTTCCTATGTTCCAATTTCTAGAACAAATACAGTTTACAATTTTTACACCAAGATACTTGCCTTTCTGACAGCTTCCACTATAAATAGCCTTAGAAACTGTTTGCTCTCTACCAGAGCACAATGCCCATTTAGCCAGAACGTATTAATCATGAATGGACTCTACAGAAAAGAGGTAAACCAACCATAATTCAAACTGTACTGAAGACATTCTTAACACTACAGCTGCTGCTGCTTTAGAGCTCACTTAGGTGAGCATTTAGGTCATTGCTAATGCCTTTGGAAAATATGATGCTCTTTTACATTGACTATTCTGTGATCTTAAACATCTTAGTCAAAAAGCAGACATCTGCATCGCATGCATTTAATGAGACACCACAGGGTCCCCAATATGCCATACTCAAAGCTCAAAATCTGAGGAGGAGGCACCGTGTAGGGGATCAGCACATAGACTACGAAAGTAGTGCAGCTCAGTCCAAAAGCATGAATTAAGATCCTGTGTTAAAACCACATGAGTTAGGTGGCTAATAGCCCTGCAGACCAATGTAGTATCCTTCCCTTCTTCTTGGGCTCAAGCAGACTCCATTCTTCTTCTCTGATACATCTAAGCTCAGGGGATTGTTTCTGTCCTCTCCCAAGACAAGGAAAGCACTGCAGTTTTAGAAGGATTTCAATCCTAACAAGTGGACACCTAGATGAAACACTAGCTCAGCACCTATTGATACTTCCTTCTGATTTGTAGACAAGAAAGCTTGATCAGATGAACTCCTCGATCATTCCCCTGACCTCAAACAGATCTGTTCTTCTCACTCTCTGCTTATTCAAGTGACAGGTTTTCCACAGAGAAGCCTCCACACACCTCAGCCACAGTGAGACAATGTCCACGTTAAGATCGTTCCTCACCTTTTCAAAGCTGCAGTGGGCAACATCTGAGCTGTTCAAAAATAACAAGTGCTGTTTCAACACAGTATAGATACACATCAGAACACTGTCAAGAGAACCATGAGCGTTACCACAGCATCTAGCAGAGCACTTGACTGATAACTGAATAAGAGAGTACATTTTTACACTGTTTTCTGTTTAGTCTGGTTTTCTTATTGCAAAGGATATTCATCTAACCTCCTGGAATCCCACCCATGCTATAAACATAAGTGACCTCATTCTGTGTTTCACTACATTTCCTCCTTGCAGGCTATTGCTTGGCTTGTCTTCCCTAAAAATATCTCATCATGGTGTTTCTTTTTAAAAAAGGAACTACAAATTGTGATTTAGGACCTATAGATGTTTACAGCGGTGCATAAGCAAATGCATTTTGAAATAAAGCTGAAGAAGCTTCTAAGTGCATACATAAGTTCATATAGCTTGAAAAGAGGAAAAGTGAAAAGTATGCAGAGTATTACTTAATACTGGGTCAATACAATATCTAGTCACATTTTAATAGAACTGAAGTTTCTGCTGCAAAATTTGGCTCCCTAAGATATTCTAAAATGAGTACATACAACAAAACAATGACTGTGTTGCTGTATTTGCCTCCTAGCTATGCCACTTAGACCTAGCAAATAATAAGACAGGTCATGAGTCAGCCATGAGAACGGAAGGAGCCTCAAAACCAAAGGAAAATTAATCTTTAGACAGAGCTAACAACTCCACAGCTAATATCTGTCAAGAAACACTGAACAGAGGAAGACTGGTCACTGTACACAACAAGTTTATGTAACAGGAGAATCATTAATAATTTTTAGAAAATATATGAAGAGATGTTAAGCATCTGATGGAAACTAACCCAAAGATCTTACTGTGAAGAAAGTCAAGGGCACAAATCACAGTGGCAGAGGTGAGACACAGCAAGAGCAGCGACAGAGAGAGGGAGGGGGAGAGGGAGGGAAAGAGTTTCAAGGAGATGAGCTGGCGGCTGAAAGAGGAAACAGCAAATCAAGAAGGTCCCTTTACAGAAGATTAGCTCTTTCTCCTGCCTATCTGTTGTGGACACCATACTGACATAGGCATGTTAGGCAGCAGGCTGGAGGTCAGAGAGTGCCACTGCTCACTGACCAGATTGAGGAGTTGGGGGAAGGATAGTAGGGAAGTTTTCAAGGCTGGCACTGCGTACAAAAGGAATGGGAATGTGAAGACTGAAAAGAATTTTTCCTTAGAGATTCAAGAGTTGGAGTTCTTTAGGGAGGGATCTTCTCCAGAATGGACATAATATTAAGTTCAGAGCTGCATGAGAAATGCGCGTGGTGGTCAAGTGAAATGATGAGATGAAAGTGAGTCCAGAAAGTCTGGAAACAAACGCTTTAGGGTATGAGCAGCATTCCTCATCAGCTGCAGGTCAGCCACAAGTCTGAATACATTAGAGGGATGCCTCATGTGGCCACAGTTTTGGTTCAGTTCTTTGGTATTGCAAGAGAATACTATGCTCTCTGACACTTGTACTGATGAGGCCTTTCTGATACTTCAAAAGGTGCTATACAAGGATCAGGTTTTTGAATTCTTCTCTCACTCTAACCTGAACGGCTGCTAAGAGGCAGATAAGGGAGACATTATAAAACATAGACTTAATTAGTATGAGCATGTTCCAAAATCAAATTAATACTTACAAACTTTGGTCTGTACTTTACACTAACGAAGCTGCAAACAGTTTACATATACTTATGCCACAGAGACGGTACAGACATGAGCAGTATTTGTCAAAAAGTCTGTAAGCACTTCAGAAGAGCCATAAGCATACAGCTGACTTGCTGGGACTCCACAATAAACTATTAATCATTTATTAAGTATCCATTAATCATTAAGTCCTCATTAATTTTTTATGAGTGTACTCTTAACAAAATCTATACTCAGCCTGTGAGTTTGAAAATTTCATAATTGTTTTTGAGAAGCTCTAGTGTAAGGCTGGCCGGCAGCTCTTGTTACTCCTCTACAGAGAAACCGCAAGGACCCAGAATACTGTTCTCAGTCTTCAGAAATCCAGTCTGTGGGCTCAGAAACCCATTGCTGTGTGGCAATGAACAGGGTTTAGCAATTCTTACTTTGGGATTTAGCTGAAGGGAAAAAAAAATATCCAATTAACATTTTTGCTCATGTGAGTCTGATTTTGCTGAATGCTGAAGGATCACTGGGATGGTGGTTAGAAGACTTTTGACTAAATTACATTTTGTCTAAATACAATGCTCCATCAAAGCCAAAATATTTCTGAGATTTATCAGATTAAACGAGGTTTCACACTGCTGTACTGCATTCCCTGAGTAAGTCTGAGGGTTAGGACAGACACTTGTTTAGGTCTCACCAGGGAGAGAGGACAGTAAAAAAAGTCTAGATTGTAGGGACTGGGGGAAAAATAAAAAAAGGGTTCTACGTACTTTTGTGTGGAAAAAATATCTGAAAGGTTTCATATTGGTTCCAATGTAGTAGAAAAATAAATGTAAAAACCTCAAAATTTGTTGTCAAATGGAGTTGTTGTACAGGCAGATGTAATCACTGGACTGAAAATAGCCTTGCCTGGGAAGCTGACATCAAGATTAGTTTTGGAGAGTGTGGTGACACACAAAAAAGATTCATCTTATTCCTTTATCTAGACAGTGGCTGCACATGCAATGAACGCAAATAGGATCAGAGTTACCTGACGAGAATTAAAGTTTCACACTACCAGGCCACCCACAGCAGGTCTTTTAGCAGCTATCTCAAGTATCCTTTAATTCTGGAAAGATCAGGCTGTTAAAGACTGTGTCAGAGTGGGGAATTCCTCAGACCAGGGATCAATGCTTTCAAGAGATCTTAGCTCCAGCAACGGTGCTAACAGTTTTTAAATCTCAACATATTTTTATAAATTAGAAATTAGCAGAAGACAGAAAAAGGATCATATTCCTACACCTCCGTCATGAAACATCAGGCAGATGCTGAGTTCCCTTATAGCCTCAATAGAGTATGCTTGGATCATTTTAATTATGCATGCACTGCTGACAAGCTTGCTCTTTATGTATCTATTAAAGATGATTAAAAATAGTAAAAACTGTATTAATATGTTTATATCATTTATGACAAGTAATGACTAATCAATTGAAACTGCATAATTCAAGTGATATAAAATTAAGCCTTCTGGTTATTCTCCTGAATTTTTCTCATCACACACAAAAGATCATTTATACTCGTATTCACAGCATTACAACATGACACAGGGGGTATTCCATCTTACTTTATTGATCCTGTCTTCATACACTTGTGGAGACTAATCCACAATTCTGCTTGCTTACACTGGGTACTCTTCCATGGTCTAATTAGTAAGACGAGGAAAAGAGCCTGGCCTGTTTACAGTGCCTGCTTTGCCAGTCCGTACACCAACTATGTGTATCAGTTCAATTTCAAATAATAGAAAAGACAGACCTCCATGCTAATTAATGCTCAAAATACATCTAAAACCAGCACCAGCAGGAAGCAGACTCAACTGTCATTACTAGACCAGATTTCCTGTCTTGTTTCTATTAATCGCCATTGGGATGGTTCCGTCTAGGCCACACAAGGTTAATCTAGAACTAATGATTCTGGATCACTGAATACTATCTAATTTAGGATGGCACCAAAGTAGGTTACATCATCACACTGGAGGCTCCAGTTGTCAATACCTGTAAAATTTTTAATTCAAATCACCACTTCTGGTCAGTTGCAAGCAAATTTGCAGTAAGATCTCTTGCTTCAAGGTTAACCAGATGAATTTGATGCAATACCCTTTCTTTCTTTCTTTCGTCGTGAACAGTGAATCTTTCAAGCAATACAAGCACAACTATAGTAGTAAAACTGTCCACTTTTCCTGAACTTATACTACTTTGGCAGCATAGGCATTAAAAATAAACCGAGGGACAGCTTCCCATTAGCAAAAATGATTGATTGTGGCTATGACTTGTGATTCAAAACATTTTTGGGAATCTGGATAGGTTACCTCATCAAGTGTTTCCATTTCTTAGCTGTTTAGATAAATGAGCTTTTAAGCATTTTCATCCTCTCTAGGTACCTTTGACATTACTGAAAACATTTTATGTGCAGCTCTGTACTTTAACATTCACCTATTCCAAGTGAGGCAGGACATGGAGCAATTCAAATCTCCCCCACCCTGAATAATTTGCTGTGTTTATTTTTCCCATCCTGTCTAAATGCAGCAGAGAGGGGAAGAGGTGAAGAGCTGCGCAATGAACAATACTGCTGCTTCCCATGACAACCCTAAAAATGCCTGATCGTCCTACAAACCAAATTATAAACTCATAGGACCCAACCATTTTAGCAGTTCCAGAGGCTTCTGCACATGGCTTTGCCTGTTTCAAGTGCTGCTATACAGCAACCAGCTCCATATACCACCTGTTTCTTAATGGGTGCAACTGGATGCAGAGAAAAGTGGCGTTTCAGATGTGCTGGAAAGTGGTCATTATGCCTGAAAAGCTGTCCAAAATTATGCTTGGGTGGGAACAGGAAATGTTAAATGCAAGAAAATGCAGTGCAGCACAACCCCGCCACGCTGATGCTTTGCCATATCTATGCTTGAGACGGAAGTGTATGAAACCGCTTCATAAAAAGACTCAGAGGAAACAGCCAGAAAAAACAAAGACTAATTACCTCAGTTTGTATTTTTCCAAACTAGAGAGATGCAATTACATCAAGCAGGCCTCATACGGCCTGCAGTAAGTCATGAATGCATTATTATAAACTGTATCTAACCAGGAAAATATCTATCAATATAAAATTTCACTCCTTACTTGAAAATTAAGCAAAATCATGGAACCTGTAATAAATTAAACCAAGTTTAGAAACAAAACACAGCCCTATGATGAACACATCATCCATTGCATTACCCAGCTACAGTGATTCTGCCTGCAGTTGCAGTGCTACAAGTGGATCACGCTTTGGAAAAGAAAGATGAAATATATGTACTTACATGGTATGACATTATATAAATACTGCCAATTTATTTCCCTTATTAGTTCAACATCGGAGTCTCTTCCACTGGGTTATCTCAACTATGTTCTCTGAAACTGCAAATTCAAAGCCTGAATTTTGATTCAAATCATGTATTTAAAAATATATTTGAAGTACTTAACAACAGTTTCAGAAAAGGGAAAGAAAAATGTTTATATATGTATTTTAAGAAGGTGAATTAATCAAACACATACTCAAAGGTATACTCGTACATGAGGCCAGCATACTGAGGTAACATTACTTGTTGAAGAAACAGCAGCTGGTAACACGTGCAAATGAAATAGAACTACTCAATGTGTAGGCTGGGAAAATTATTATCACAATGGAAAAAAAAAGAGACTTTTTGAAAATGTAAAGATAAGCCTGTTTTTTCACAAAAGTGTTGGTGTTAGTTCTTAATAAAGGATTTCAACATATTAATTATTACCTGATTCGCATACTACGGAGCCTGGCTTCAGTTCTAACATCATGGTGATTATAGAGATGTCAGTGGAATACAGAATCTGTGTCCTGTGTGGAAGATTCATGGTCCACAGTTCTGGAGTTGGATGAAGAATAAACACCCATCCTCCTTTACTGCAGGTCACTTTGGAGCCATACTTCTTGCCTATGAGATCCGTGGAATGCCTGATGACCCCGTACTTAGTCTGAGTTACAGTGCCGTGCTGGACTTTCACGGGAAACATGGATTCGTGGCCCAAGAACACAATAGCTGTGTCACCATCCTTTATTGTATCTCCATATTCAACAAAACTCATTGTGACAGTCTTGTAGTTGGCTGGTGGTTGTCACCTAGAAGAGAATAAATACATCAAGAGAGTTTTGCAGGATCGTGATGGAGCTGCAACTACAGACATAAAACCAAGTAATTTTATTTTTCCCCATAGAGAACAAGAACACACTGTGCAAATAAGACGTTAGCAAGAGAACTCCATGAAATTCAGGCACCTCCCCCCTGCTGCACTCTTCATCCAATTAAAATCAATGGAAAGATCCCACAGATTTGAATATAACCAGTATTTTTCCCATCTTATGGTACATTTTAAAGAAAATTTAGCAAATACATTATAATTTACTCAGCCTGCTCCACAATACTACTGAGAAATTTGCAAAGTAGTATCAGCTTCAGCACTCCATTCAATCCCAGTTCAGAAGCTCTCAGAGTATGTTGTTAAGTAGTAACTTTCCTTTCCATCTGCTGGCTTACCCCTTGGTGATTTACAACATAAGACTAGGAAAAAGAATATTGTGGCCTTTAATTTGCCATTAGGGGTGCAAAGTAATTTTCTGGGAAGTCATCTGTGCTGCAACTAAATGTAAACAGCCATTTGCAAGCTAATGCAAACAGTTGTATCACTTCAGCCCCGTGGTCTCAGAGCTGTTTACAGAATTACAATTAAATGTTGTTGTCTTTGAGAAGACAACCTAGAAATGACAAGGCAGCTTACAATGAAACCTGGCATTGCCTTTCAGATAAGGCAGCTAACTGTCTAAGCTGCAGGTTGATCAATTTGTGGAAGGAATTGTTTAATGAAGTAACGGTGATCCCAAAGTTAGAAATTAAAGCTTATGACAGAAGGCTTAGAGGTCAGATTTCTGGTACTTCTTCCACAAGAGAATTAAAAGCAGTGTTACTTTTAGCTTCAGAATAATTATTTGATTCCAGCACTTTTGTATTGAATGTGTAACAGCTTGGTCCTACTTAATCATTTTCATTAAAAATGTTTAGTTCTCAAATTCTAGTCTGTTTTTGTTAACCAAAACTCGTTATAGTTCAATTTGCTGTTAAGCAGCTAGATTTATATTTTTTCTGCTGCAGTCACTACGACTGATAAACAGATGTGCTTGTGGCCAAAACTTCCAAAGCTTATGACATGCTTATTGCATAAGGTATTCAGATGCCAAAGCAGAATAGGCCTGCCTGGACATATGGTGAAATAGTGAGAAGGGCATCCCATGAATTCAGAAATGTATACATACTGGACTTTGTGAGATAGTACAAATGCTTAACTGTGTTTTATAGCTTGCACCTTTTGATTATATTCATGTTCCTCATCTTTCATAAATGACACTTGTAGTTCTCATTCTAGATACTATTAATGCAACGTAGTTTTCAGCTCTTAGTGAGAACAGTACCATTTGAAAGGAGCTCGACTGTCATCCATTTCTTTCACAGTATTTAGACTGTGGTTACACCCATGTGCAAAAGCAACATTCCTGCAGCATGTCTGCAGGGACACAGAATTATTCTCCCTTTGATTACACAAACTGGCTTCCAGTTTCTTTGCCTTCCTTTGAGCTGCTACGCTTACCACAGCTAATTGTCACAACAGTGTACGCTGACATCCCAATGACAGATCTCTTGGGCTCAGATCTCACCTGGCACGTTATATTCATACACTTGGGGTAAATTGGGGGTCTGTGAGAAGTTTTGGTAGTTTCTTTATCTCCCCCTATGTGCAAGGAGCACAGTGATCTACAAGCATTCATTTTCATTCATTTTCAATCTTTTTCCATTCCCTACCAACACAGGGCCTCATGCACTGTTGTTACCTCTGTCTCCTTTACTCTCTGGGTAGCACGCAGATGTCTTGGTCCACTATTACCTCTGCCACACAGTGCCGTGGAGTGGGAGTGGAAGGGAAGGTGAGGCAGCAGCTTGTGGCACGGGGTTAGGACTCTCCTATGGGCTTGCTTCAACTTTACATTTCCCATGACTTCAACCAAAACCCAGATACACCTCTCCCTCTCCTGACCAGCTTCCACACAGACCTGGCAGGCCGCCTCTTCCTTCTCCGAGAAGCCTGGCTGCTTGACACGGCAGCAGAGGGAACCTCCCGGGGAGGAGGCAGGCATAACCGTCTCACCTCCCGGACAGCGCAGGCCCCCCCGGCAGCAGGAAGGCTGGTGAACCCGCTGCCTAGCCGCCCGTTCCAGAAAGCCTGTCCCCGGTCGCAGGGCCTCCCGCCGTCCCCGGGGGCCGTTTCTGCCCGCGCCCCTCAGCCGCAGCCCCGCTCCCGTGCCGAGGGCGGCAAAGCGGTTCCCGCGCCCCGGGAGCGCGCGAGCCCGCCGCAGCGGACCCAGGAACCTCATGGCGGCTCCGGGGCCGTGTCCAGAGTTGATTGATTTAATTCGGTGTTTGCTGAGGGGGAGTTTAAAGCACAGCCCAGGCAGGGAAGGGGAGAGAGCCCGCCGGCGGGGTCACAGGAGGGATTAGCCTGCAAGAGAGCAGCATTAACCCGTGACGGGCCCGAGCGGCGGCTCCGCAGGGAGCGGGAGCGCCCTCGCCCCAGCGCCCCCGCCGCTCCTCAGGGCCTCGCCTCCCCCCAGCAGCCACCAGCTCTCCCCGTCCCCAGAGCCGTTACCTTCCGGGGCTGAGCCCCGCCAGCAGGCTCGGCCCGGCTCTCCTCACACGCGGTGCCCGCCCAGCGCCTCCTTCCGCCCCGGTCGCAGGCTGCTGACGCTCCCGCCTCCCCGCCGCCGCCGCCTCCGCCCCCGCCAGCCCTGCCTGGAGCCGGGGAGTCGCCGCCGCCCGTGCCCGGCGAGGGCAGCTCCAGCTGGCGCCACCCGACCCCCCCGCAGCCCGATGAAGGTGCCCGTCCCCTCTACCTTCTGCCCCGCAGCCCCCCGTGCCCGACCCAGCTTCCCGTCCTCTCAGAGCTCCTTGCTGGGTCCCTGATGAGGGGGGACGGGCGCCGACCCGCCCTCAGCAGCCCTCCGGGCATCCTTCACGGAGCCGGCTGGGGTGGTCCCGCCGCGGCGGGGGCCGGCGGTCCCGGCTGGCTGTGGGGCCGTGAGGGCGCGGAGGGGCAGCCGCCGCTCACCGTGCCTCTTGGGAAACTTGAGGGGTCCCCGTGGGCAGCAGGTTGCTGTGAAGGGCCGTGAGGGTTACTGATGAACCCAGTGGGAACTCATGTTTGTCACCCATCGAGCACGCATGTGGGGAGTCTTCAGGGCCACTGCCAGCCAGGGTGAAGCCCCTTCCCCAGAGAATGGCTCTGCCTTTGCTGTCAGTGGACCCAGGCCTCACCTCCGGCGCCCGGGCAGGCAGCTTCCAGAAAGCTCTGCCTGCCCTCCCCCAGGGGAGCCTGCTCTGGGGTGAGGCAGCTCGAGGCCAACCAACCTCTTCATATGGGTTTTATAAGGCTGTAGGAGAAACCACAATGTGGGCTCAGAAGCAGCGGAATCGTTATCTAAACCTCAAATAGCATGGTACTAACTCCTACTTCTGTCTCGTGTTTAGCATTGAAGTGATGTGGAGAGCCCTGCGTGCCCCGGTGGTACGGGGGATGTAGTCAGGAGGCAAGGAGGAGCAAAGGAGGAGAGTATCGCCTCATCTTCTGTTTGCAACAAGCCCAGGCCACCTGGCATGGGAGGAGTACGGGCATAGCAGAGAGCATGTGAATCACCCTGGACGTGCAGGTAACGTTCCCGGCTAAATCAGATAATGCTCTGTACGGTGCTGCATTCACCAATAACCTGTAATGCACAATAGTGGAGAAAAAGTCATCCTTCCACAACCAAGAACACAATAACAGAGAGCCATTTAGATGACAATTTGTGATTTTTTAATGAATATGATTCCATCAAGCAAGTATAAGGGAATTTTTGCGTATTACCTTCAGTGAGAACGTATTTTTTGTTATGCTATTGACCTGCCCATATCATAATTACAGTAGTCTTTGTTACTTAGTTATGAAACTCTCCTCCATCTAATCTAAACATAATGTATGCAGTTTCAGAGGTTTCTTAAACTGCGAACTCCTACTCAGCTGTTTTTCTGACTGGCAATCATGGCTCTACTGTGCCTTTATATTTGCACCTACCTTGGTTTTTTTCTGTCATTTTTAGTGTCATTGGTTATATTTGTCATTGTTTATGTTCTTATGTCCTTTCTTTCCCATGATGAACTGCTGTTCAGATCACTGTGGGCCTGACTGTAAGCAAGATCAAGACAGTCAGCAACTCCTAGTTTCCACGGGCACTCAGCTCACTGTAAATGATCAGTAATTTTCAACAGACTGCCTAAGCAGTGTGAAAAAATACACTGAGGATAATAACTAGGCAAATATATTTTAAGACATAAATGTAAATGGGAAGAGAAGTTTCATTTGGGAAGTTAAGCAGATGCAGCTATAACCAATTCTTTTAATCTACTGATACACGAGTGTTATGGTTCATTTTCAAGTGCTGTTTAGTTGTCAGTTAGGAATTGGAAACAATTCCGTTGTATGTAGCAAGCCACTTTCTCTTGCTGTTTCCTAATTTGGAATATTCATTCTTCTAGATTTTCAAGAAGATGTTTATCCCCTAATTCTTCAGGTTCATCTTACATTCACGCAAGTAATTTCAGAAGACACATTCACTAGCTAACACCCATCTCCTCTTGCAGTTGTACACTGCACGACATTTATAATTAAGCCTCTTAGGAAGTTAGCTGCGTGGCCCACGATTAACTTCCCTTAATTCTTCATTGTTAAAGCTCAGCGCAGAGATCTCTGGAGTAATCACCCACCTTTCCCTCCTGAGCTGCAGAACGGCAACCTAGCGTTAAGTCAGTATGCACTAAGATGTCACCCCAGCACAGAGAGTACGTATTGGTGCCTTTATCACAGTCTAACAGGCCATACAGGCTTATCCAAAGAAAGTATTCTCTCAGCAGATGAGCTAGATAAAACGGTTGATCAGAGGCTGTTGACACACTGCACAGCATCTATAATTAAGTCACTAGGGAAGCTGGGATGGGATGCTGTAACAAAGGTAGGATCCAATTTACACACAGCTTTCAGCAAATCTTAAAATGTTGTCTGAATAAACCCCAGTGAGGTAATAGCCACTTCTGACTGACTGCATGCTAGAAATTTGTCAAATAAGGGTGAGAAAAAGGGAGTAGAGGGTGCATTGTTAATTAAACATGTGAATTGGATATATTTTGGTTGTTTTCTGCCTGTGACTCTCTTTCCGTGTCTTCTTTTCAGACAAAAGTTTTGTGAAGGAGAGGTGTCTGTCTGTGGCGGAAGTGCTATAATGAATGGCACATTGAGAACACCACCAGCTTATAATGATGACTGGTATTCCCTGTTCTGCAAGACTGGGAGGGAAAGAGCGTATCCAATGAATAGAACGGATCCTTGGATTTTGGTTCTTGAGGTGACCTTGACTTCACGAATCTACAGAACAATTATAGTACAGAACAGTTGATTGCTTCTCTGTTTGTGTGGCAATAGATTATGGAATAAGACAAGGAGCCTTCAGTACCTACCCTGATATGCTTTTTTGTGAAGAAAAACACCACAAAAATGTGGTGTAATGTAAGAAAATGCTCTTAGTTTTATTGCTATTGTTCTACATTAAAAGTAAAAACTGAGTGTTTTTAAAAAATCCACAGTCAGAACTATGTTTGCCACTGAGGTCATCCAGCAATACTACATTTATTTTGAGGACTCTGGGTACGATTTTACACTTACATTCATTTAACACTTGCTTAGCGATGGCATTATTTGCAACTTACACTATTCTTAAGCACGACTGTTTTGTGAAACTACAAAAACGTAGGGGAAGATTTTGTGAGGTTAAAAAGGCAGAGGAGACCTAGAGAGAGGATTTGTTCTTTGATCCGGGAGATAAGAGACCAGACTTGCACAGATGTCGAGCCCTTGGCTTCTACTGGAGATGTGTGTACTCAGCATCTCAGTCTATCAGACCTGGAATAACTCAGAAATCTGGATGGCAGCCAAACACAATGTGTTTTTATTTGAAGCAGTCTGTGCTTTTTATTTTGTAATGATTTCCTCTGTATTACTTTTTTTTAAATCCTAGGCAGTTCTGTAAAGTGCACACGCTTCTCGTTGTCGGTGTGAGGGTACTGGTTGTGGTGCTGAAAGAATTGTGGTGGGGAGTTTCAGCTGGTGTCTCCTGACATTCACAACTTGTGTCAATGAAAGAAACTCCGCAACTCAGATCCGCATTCACCTGGATAAGTACACTCTCTGTTTGGACAGGAGGATAAACGTGGGTTCTGTTGTGTGAAACGCACGTCACAGAAAGATAAAGAAACTATTATGTAAAGGTGAAAGTCAAATCAAGATAGTCATTCATGTTGTTAATGTATTTATTTCTGCAAACAATGGGATTCTCAGCTGCATCTTAGCTTTGGAACAAACCCTGCTCAGTCCTACAAAGAGACCAATGGAAGTCACTACTTTCATGAATTTCAGGTGAGCTTTAGATGGGTCAAATCCCAGCCTTCCTGCTTCTGTCTTCAGCAGGAAAGCAGCCACTCTCCAATAAAGCTTCACTTTTTTTTTTTTTTTTTTGGCACATGACAAGAGCAGGAGGCTCACTGTGCTTTACACAACCACTCTACTTCCTTTCAAATTAAACTGTAAAATGAGCCCACGGCTGCGCAGGTGCTGGAGGCGAGGCGCAGGGCGAGCGGCAGGTTGTTTCCCTGTGGAACGAGGCCACCGCTCCCGGGTGCCGAGCGCCAGACCCACAGCCATACCAGGGGCTTCTGCCAAGCCAACTGGGGGGCAATTAATCACTCGCGCGACTCGGGGCATGCCGGGCCTGGCGCTACAAAGCCCTTATTTTTAGGATGGCAGATTATTAAACCCGTTCTTGAATCCTCAAACAAGGTGTGAAGCCTGACCGGCAACAGGCCGTGTGTCCGTGCGGTGTGCAATGGCACCGCCGCCCGCGGACAACCCTTGGCCAATGGAACGCGGAGATGGATTTCCGCACACCTGTACGTGCTTAAATGAGTCACCAAAGCCCCGCTGCCTCTCCGCTGCGGGGGGCAGCCCCAGCGGCGCCCCACCCGCCCCCCACCGCCCTGCCTCCCCGAGGCCAAGCAAAATGGCGGCAACCCGGGGCTCGGCCAGCGACAACGCGCTCGCCCCGCCCTCCCGCGCCCGGCCCAATGGAATGAATGGGCTATAAATAGCAGCCAATGGGGCGGCGGGTCGCGCTCTATATAAAAGAGGCGCGGCAGCGGTGCTGGGGCTCCACTCTGGCTAGTGCGGCGGCGGGGCGCGGAGCGGGCGCGGAGGTCCTTGCTTTGGCTGCGGAGCCCTCGGTAAGTCCCGGGGCAGCCGAGCCGTCCTGCAGCTTTACAATAAGATTTTTTTTTTTTTTTTTCTTCCCCCCTTGTTTTTCTCCTCCCTCTCCACTGTGTGGGGTGGAGCCGGTCCGGCTGAGGAAGGGGAGCGGGGCTGCGCGTGCGGCGGGGGGCAGCGCGGGGCAGGGGCGCCCGGCGTGCAGCCGGGGTGGGGGACGCGGCGCGGAGCTCCGGCGGGGCGCGGCGCAGGTGCTTACCGGGCTTGCCCCCAGCTGGAGCGAGCCCCGCTCTAAAACCAGATTAACCCGGTATTTAGCAGGGTAGTTACATATGCTCGCCCCAGCCAGGTCCCCCGAGGGAGCCGTCTATTGTATAATGGCTTGTTGGATGCTTCCCACCCCTCCGCTCCCAAGGCGGGGAGCAGCCGGGGCTCCGCGGGCGGGGAGGGCGCCGGGCGCTATCGCTCCTTGGGCCGGGGCGCGGCGGGTCCCCCCCCCCGCCCGGCAGCGGCGGGAGGAGGCGCGACCGCCCGCCGAGGGCATCGTGGGGCTGCTCCGCTCACCTGCCGCCCGGCCCGGGGTCCCGGCGGGGCCGACTGCCCCCAGCCCCGCGGCGGCCCGGCCGCTCCCCCCGCCCCAGAGCCGCCGGCGGGGTCTGTCCGGCGCTGCCACGGCCGCTCCGTGCGACCTTGGGCACGTCCCGTCACCCGGGCGGTGCCCCGAGGGAGCGGGGAGAGCCCTTGCCCTTGCGGCTGGGATGTTTAAGGACGGGGCAAGGCCGGTGGAGGTGAAGAACTTTTTTCTTTCCTCCTTCCTGGCTCTTGTGGAAGGTATTGTGGCAACAAAGGTGTAAAAGGCATGGGTGGAACAACAGCCAAGGTGACCTTGCCTGGGTGCCTGACTTCCCAGCCCGGGTGGTTCGGATGCCTGCCGAGCTCCCGGTGATAGGCTTCCCCTCTTTCTCCCCTAGTGACTGCGGTAGGGTCAGACATGCCCTTCTCAAACAGCCACAACCTCCTGAAGATGAAGTACTCTGCTGCTGATGAGTTCCCTGACCTGAGTGCTCACAACAATCACATGGCCAAGGTGCTGACCCCGGACCTGTACAAGAAGTTGAGGGATAAACAGACTTCCAGTGGATTTACGCTGGATGATGTCATCCAGACTGGGGTTGACAACCCAGGTAACGGCTGGGGACCGTTAGATCTGCATAACGATCTGTTCTCCCTCCTTACTGGAAGTGCTTCTTGACAACGGCACCTAAAGCTCTTGAGCTGCTGAAAGGCAAATCTCATAAAGCACTGAGAGGTGACTCCAAATGCGTGGCTGTGTTAAAAGAGGCCTTGTTCTATCAAGCCATGTTCCTTGCTGTGATCTGACATATCAATTCCCAGACACTTCAATTATGTAACTGCTCTGCTAAATACTTTCAATCTGAACAAAAAAAAAAGCCCCAAACCAAATGTGTTCTAATTATAACACAACCGGGGGAAAAAAATGTGGGCTTACCTGGCTGTTCTGGTCTATTCCTATTCCAAACTGGTTATGTGATGTTCGTGAGCACTTCTATGAAAAAAGGGGGAGCAGATGTGTTTACATGTTAACATTACAGTATTTATTTTTACTCTAGCAATATCAAAATGGCCCAACTAAATAATCAGAGACTGCCTCCTGATGAGGAGTACCCGGACCTGAGCACCCACAACAACCACATGGCCAAAGTTCTAACCCTGGATTTATACAAGAAACTGAGAGACAGAGTCACGCCCAGTGGCTTCACCCTGGATGATGTCATTCAGACTGGGGTTGATAATCCTGGTAAAATGCGTTGAGAATATTCTGTGTGAACCAGCTGAAGTGACTGGTGCTTTTGAATATGGTGACTTAAAACTAATCTTGTGGAGGTGGTATTTATGAGCAGACTACAGAAATGCAGCTCTGTCTGTAGCAGAATGCACCAAAAGTGAAGCGTGCTTGCTTACAGCAAAGCATGATTGTTTAGACATAAAGTTCTATTCGGTGGTCTAAATTAGCTAGTGAAATTGGATGTGCTGTGTAAGTTTGTCCTAAACCAAGCTTGACAAATGAGCGTGGTTTAATGGCAGCAGCTATGGGTTTCCATAGCACTGCATTTGACTAACTGGATGAAGTGCAAAATGTAGGGTCTCTCCAAATGTTTTTATGTAAGAATGCATTTCTAAGTGACTAGACCTGCCACTAAAGAACTTGCCTGGTTAGTGCTGCGCTGGAGTACAGCCAAACATCACCCAAACTTAGCTCTTCTGACTTTATTACCACTCCAGGCCATCCCTTCATAATGACAGTAGGATGTGTAGCTGGTGATGAAGAATCCTATGATGTGTTTAAGGAGCTCTTTGATCCAGTTATTGAAGACAGACATGGTGGCTACAAACCAACTGATCAGCACAAGACCGACCTGAATGCTGGTAACCTGCAGGTACAAACTTCTGATCAATTACTGATGCCTACTGGTCTGAGGACTGGATAAAGCTGTTGGCAGCTGCCTAAACTGATTGCTCACGCTCTGTCCCCTCGCTTTCACCCAGCACGGACCCACAGGCTGTGTGTCCAGTGCAATCAGACTTAGGAGCTTGCTGCTGCAGGATGTCGGTGGCTGGGTAGAACCAGGCAGCTGGCATGTAGCAGGAGCTTGCTTCGTGTGCTGCTGCAACATAGGTCATGCCAAACACGTTCAACACGTGTTTCCATGAACTGTGGGCTGTAGTAGTCAAGCTAAACAACACTGTCCTAGGAGTCAAGGACTGTCATAAAACTTAACACTTTCTGCTATCTGATCTTGGATCTTAAATGTCACCTGGTGATTTCATACTATACAATAGACATTGTTATGGCTAGGAGTAAGGATTTCTGCCCATTTTATGGATTTCAAATGTTACTGTAGACTCCAGGAATTCCCAATGCCATGTTGATTGGCTAGCCGTAGGTCATCTTGAAAATAAGAGACTTTGGGTGACAGTAGTGACTAATTCTCATTTGCAAAAGTAAACACCTACCTAAACAACAAGGATTTGCCTCATGTTGATACCCTAGATTGCAGATCTGGAGGGGTAACAGAAGCCCAGACTGTAGCCTAAAGTGGACATAAAAACGATGGTCTGGTGGTGTCCCTATCTTCTAACACTACTTAGTAGCTGTAGCCTTAGCCTCAAAACAAGGGTTGTGTTACACAGATACTTGAGCTAATGCTGAAGAAAGTAGTCCTGAAGAAAGACACTGGCTTACAGGCCAAGTAGTCAATATGTCAAGTATAAGGTGCGTGCTTAAATGCATGGGAGCTGCATATATTTCGGGTAGGTATCTTGGCAGCAGGGTTGTACTCACTGGTTTCCTAATCTTATAGGGAGGTGATGACCTGGATCCCAATTACGTGCTAAGTTCCCGTGTCAGAACTGGTAGAAGCATCCGTGGATTCTGTCTTCCCCCGCACTGCAGTCGAGGAGAGAGACGGGCTATTGAAAAGCTCTCTGTTGAAGGTAAAGTGAGAACTGGGTGCATTGGGGAAACTACTGATGTCCTTTGTGCAAGAGGTTTTCTTTGCAGTTGGAAAACGGAGGCAGTTGGCAAAAGCCGCCTCCCTCAAGACTTAGTCTGAATGTGGAGCCTTCCCTGAAAAAGGTTCATTACATTACAGCTGCCTCAGCATTGCAGTTTGTAGCTGAGAGCAAGAGCACATGTTAGAGGGAAGTTGGACTGCATTAAGTTGACCTTTGCTGATCTTGAAAGCTTCTTTCTATGTGTGTCGGGAAAGAGGTTGGTTCATCATGGCTCAAACCTGAAATGTAACAGGTATGTAGCAACTTCAGGGCTTGAGTCATGGCTGCAGTATTTTGTGGCTGCTTTTAATTGACCTTCATTAATGTTCAGCTTGCTTAGAGGTGTAGTCTTGCTCCAAATGTGCAGTTGACTAGAGTAAGCCCTGGTTTTCAGTGGAACTCCTCAGCTGCAGGTTTTTTCAGTTGCCTCCCAACTCCATTAAGGGAGAGGAAAGGATACATTCAAGGTGCAATTCTGGAGACTGAGTGTAGTTGTTCCAAAACCTCTCAAGGGCAGGGCAACAGTCCTTGACTAGAATAATGCTGTTTGTTATATTCATGACCTTGATTCTCCTTGGAAGAAAGTACTCCACTTCTGCAGTTAAGCAGCAGTAATGATTCTGTACTGCATGTAAGGGAACAAAGGCTACTTGTATAAGCCTGGAAGGTGCAGACAAATCATCTGATAGTGCCTTAAGTTCTGTAATGCTGCAGAGGCATTGCCATTGCAGATGAAAGCAAGGGAGGAACCAAACCCAGCAGATCAGACATTGCCATACTTTGTGTGTGGTCTCTAAAGTGCTGGGAGTGTCTAGCACCTTTGGTCCTATACTAAAAGTGACTGTCTCTTTCAGCTCTGGGTAGTCTGGAAGGTGATCTCAAGGGGAAGTACTATGCTCTGAGGAACATGACTGATGCAGAGCAGCAGCAGCTGATTGATGATCACTTCTTGTTTGACAAGCCAGTTTCTCCTCTTCTGTTGGCATCTGGGATGGCACGAGATTGGCCTGATGCCAGGGGTATCTGGTGAGTATGCCTGGAAGGGAGGAGTTCTACAAAGTCCCTGCAAAAAAACCTTGCAATTTTGGTTGTGGCTTGTACTGTTTGGCAAAATGGCAGCTTCTGAACTCGTATTACTGAATCTAATGAGAAACTTGTGTGGTATCCTTTGGGGAAGTTGCACCTAAACCAGCAGAACTTGGACAAGTGTTACTACGTACCACATTGGGCTGGTAGGGAGCAAGCCGGCTTGGCTAGCTTGTAACCAGAGCCTACCCATCCAGCACAGGTTAGTGAAGCACCAGACAATAATTGAATCGCTTATGAAAATAGATCACTTCTAAAGGAGTAGATGTGCCACTACATTCAGCTCTTGTCCCAGGAGTTTAGAGTAACTTGTGGTAACAAACTGTAGTGTTGGCTTAGCTCAGGCTTGATACTGGGTGCATAGTTGCTCCCTTGCAGTCTCATCATTTCTGCTTGCAGAAACTCACTGATGCTGGCTTTACCTGCACTAGTGATAAATTTCCCCCCCTGCCCCTGGAGACTCGGTGACATGAGTTGACTGATGCAGAGGTGTGGAATGGAAGGATTCTGCTTGTCAGATGTAGGTCACCTACATAAAACTCTGCATTTCAGGAGCTTCTGCAGCATAATTAACTTGCTCCCTTGTAAGCCAAGGGCTAGGTTTTTATCAACTGGAATACTCCAATCTTATTACCGTAGCTGACAACCCAGAGGAAGCATGCTTTGTTTCTGTAGGTCACCTTTAAGATTGCATCATCTACCTGCAGATTGCCAGCACTAGATAGTGCTGTCATCTGAGCATGACTAATCTACAAGCTTGAAGTGTAAAGTCTCAGTGTTGTCTGCATAAATAACTTTCCTCAGGTACTAGTTAATTTTTGATCCTAATCAAGCTGAGACATTATCAGCATGATAAATATTGATCATAATA
The DNA here is from genome assembly GCA_009819775.1 of Phoenicopterus ruber ruber. Taxonomy (NCBI): domain Eukaryota; kingdom Metazoa; phylum Chordata; class Aves; order Phoenicopteriformes; family Phoenicopteridae; genus Phoenicopterus; species Phoenicopterus ruber. Next base: position 12,292,087 of record CM020219.1, read on the forward strand.
CTTGCTGCCAGCTGCAGGCTGGGATGTGGGGGCCCATTGGTGTTCAGAGGTTTTTACAGCATCTCTGAAGAGCCCTCATTTAAAATTAATAGTGAAAACAACTTAGTTCTCTGGTAAGGTAAAATGCAGTTTAACAGAATCTGACAAAATTCTGATAAAAGGCTTTGTTATACATTGTCAACATGGTGTCGTAATGAACATCACTGTACAGGGCTGCCTCAAAGTCTGTACTGATCACCCTTCTGCAAACTCTGCTGAACAGATGAAATCTCTTAAATTTGTAAACTCGGGCCACAAGTGAGCTAGGGGGATGACTGGATTTTAGGGTTTGATACTGTAAGACTGGCTAATGTCATGTTATTACTCATTCTGACCTGTTTAGGTACAGGCCAATTCAAATTACCTCTTGAAAAGAGCAGGGTGAAAACTACTAGCTTAACTCTGTTAGGTCCTGCATGGACAAAAGTAAGATTTAATTTCTTTGAAGAAGCAACTAAGTGAGCCTCTTGAAATAAAAGCTACAATGATGTGAGTAATTTGGTGCTATTACAATTATCTTGAAAATGTCAGGTGGGACAGACAACAAGTTGTTTGCCTTGTCTCCTAGGCACAATGATAACAAGACCTTCCTTGTTTGGATCAATGAGGAGGATCACCTTAGAGTTATTTCCATGCAGAAAGGTGGCAACATGAAGGAAGTATTTACCCGCTTCTGTACTGGGCTAACACAGGTAAATGAATATTGCCTGACCTGTGGGTTTGAATGGTACATGTTTCTCTGGTTAGAGCTGAGAATGTGAACTCTTTCAGGCCCCCTCAGGAGTCCTGCAAGGTGGTGCTTCATAACCTGGGTCTCTGGGAACACACTGATGAGGTCCAGAGCTGTGAGGGCTCTGAAACACCTATTGGCAAAGTGTGGTGGCTATGAAACCTAGAGTATGTCCTCTGATGTGGCACCCTTATCCAAATGTATCTAAACTGTGCTTAAAGGATTTCTACATGGTTCTGTAAATCAAGCATTGAGACACCCTGGGTGGGGGGAGAAATTGCTTGAATGTGGGTGGGCAAAGCTGGACTGAAGTTTCTAGGCTGAATGCTTTTCTCAGCTTCTAGTCTTGATATGAACTTGAGCCTTACCAGTCCCTTCCCTAATCCTAGCAGATGTGCCGGCTTGACATGTACTAAATCAAGCTTCCCAACAGATAGTGATTTCAGATTTGTAGTGTAGCTTAAACTTAGCCTGTCTCACTGCTAGGAGCAAGATTAAGGCCTTAAAAGCCCCTTGTTGGTGGCCCTTTTTTCCATATGGAGAGGGCTATGTGACTGACTTCAATAGCTGTTCAAACTGTTGTGGCTGTTGCTATGAAACTGAAGCTGTAAATGAGCACTAATGGATGACCTACATCCTTCAGGCAGAGAACAATCTCTAAACATCCATTCTCTCTATTTATAGATAGAAACTCTCTTCAAGTCCAAAAACTACGAGTTCATGTGGAATCCACACTTGGGCTACATCCTGACCTGCCCATCCAACCTTGGAACGGGGCTCCGTGCTGGTGTGCACATCAAGCTACCAAACCTTGGGAAACATGAGAAGTTTGGAGAAGTCCTCAAGAGGCTTCGGCTGCAGAAACGAGGCACAGGTGAGAGGTGATACAGGGATGTATCAGGCTGCCCTAAGACACCAGCAAAAGCCTGGCTACAGCCAGAGCCATGTCTTGGTTCACACTGGCAGTGCCTGTCAGACCATCCAAAAGGTACCCTTGTAAAGCGCATGGAGAGAATCAAGCCTTAAAATCGTGTCTTGGAGGAGTTGGGCATGCCAGTGCTCTGCTTATACCTTACTGTATCTGGCGATCTAGGTCTGTCCTTCTGTGTGGTGTTCTGAGCACCAGATAAGGTGGGAATCCTGATTTAACTTCTGGCTAGGAAATAGAGACAGTGGGTGCTTCTGACCACAGGTTAGATTGCTCATGGGTTAAAAGAATAAAGGGCTGGCCTAATGGCATGCTCCGTGGCTTGTGTTGGCAGTCACATGCAGCTTTATCTCTCTGCATGTAGGAGGAGGCAGCAGTGGCAGCTTGTAGAGAATTGTCTTGCTGTGTTTCCACCTCAAGCTAGTGAGTGAAGAAAGGTAGACTCACCTGCTCTAGCAGTGGTTGGTGTACTAACTAAATCTCTTGCTCCAGGTGGTGTGGACACAGCTGCTGTTGGAGGAGTGTTTGATGTCTCCAATGCTGATCGTCTTGGCTTCTCTGAGGTGGAGCTGGTGCAGATGGTGGTGGATGGTGTGAAGCTGCTCATTGAAATGGAAAAACGCCTTGAAAAAGGCCAGTCCATTAATGACCTCATACCAGCTCAGAAGTAAAGCACTTTATTCTCATGCTTCCTAACTTATTGGATGAATAATAAAATGTCACTCCAATTCAAACCCCTGGGGTCAGAGCCCACTTAGTTACACTGTAGAGAAGTCTTCCATCCATCTGTGTTAGAGTTTATTTTTTTGATGGCTGAGATGTTGTTGAAAATGAAATAAACTGTTGTTTTGGCCTGAGATGTCTTAGATGTGTTAACTGAATGTCTCTGATTTAAGTGACTTGGTTTTCTTAGTTGTTAGATGGGCTGGTTTTGTGTGTTAGCACATCTTTCTGGCTGCGCTGCTGCAGTCTACTCGAGTTGAAGTGTGGTCAAAGCAGTGTCAAAAGCGAACCTTTAACTTGATTGTAGTTGCTATAAACTTGAGAACTACTGTTAAACATGAGTCACTGCAAACATGCCCTACCTCCAAGGCTTTCACTTGTGCATCTGCTCGTGGCAATTGTAAACTCTCATTATCCTGACTACGGCAAGCTAGGCTGAGTCCTGTAAGGGAGGGGAGACAGATCTGAGTACAAAGGGCTACTGTTCTCGGACAGGTCCTCCTGGGGCTGCAGGGCAATGCTCTGAGGTCAGGCTCAGCCCATAATACTACCTCTGCTAAGCTAGTTTGTGGGGAGAAGATCACATCTTTAATCTAGAGACGTGCGGAGAGTTGGTATAAACAACTGATTCTCTTTTGGGGGGGGGGGGGGTAAGGAGTGAGGTGAAACTTGGATTAAACCCATGCTTCTCTCTAAGTGGTTTCAGCTCAGCTAGGGAAGAGATGGGGGCTGTAAGCTGCCAGTTATGGGAAAATATCGGATAACTGTGGCTTTCTTCAGCTGACTTTTGTTGGCCCGTGCACCAGTTGTTCCATGAACCTAAAACCGAGCAGTATAGTCAATTCAAACATGCTGGATAGTTGGGGTTTTTTCCAAACTGGGTCTGGTTTGCAAGCTCTGGGTGTGAGCTTAGTGTTGTATCAAGTAGGTCTGTTCTCCAGAATGGCTGTAGTCAGTGTACGTGTGTGCTTGCTGTGTGGAAGCGTCACGTTATTAACCTGCAAGAGCAACGTTTTCCAGAAGTATCGATAGCTAGGAGCATTGGGCCCTTAGTAGAAACAGCTTTTGCAGCTCGTGCAACCTGGGAAGCAGATAGCACCTGCTCAATGGCTCTACCCATTGCTAAAACGGGGCTTTTGTAGAGGGAGCGTGATGAAAGGTTGATACATAGCTTCACAGCGTGCAGCTTTATATAGGTTTGCGTAGATAACTGAAGCGTTCTTTTGTAGAAGCTGTGATATTTCTAAGGCTGTGATTGCAGGCTGTCACTTAGCTGAAGTGATGACTCCAGTTGGGGTAAGCTAATTAAATTTTGGTGAGGGAAAGGCTGAGCAAACATCTCGGATGAGATTTTTTTTTTTTTTAAATATAGCTTTCTCTGTGATTCAAATTTAACTGGGTGGGGGAGAGGAGATCACATGTAAGAGTTTTGTTCTATGCTGGGTGATGTTCCTGTATTTGAGTTAATTGGCATAGGGATTTTTCTGTACAAGGCTTGTGAGAGCAGGGGAGGCAGAATGGTGCAAGAGACAACCGGTTGGTTCTGTGTATTCTTTAGATTCCCCCTTGCTGTGCTTCATGTCACTGTTCACAGATGCTTGGCAAATAGCTGGTGCTGCATCTTGTAATCAGAGAGTGTTCATTTAGTGGTGCCTCTCCTCAACACGGCGTCGTTACTGCACTCACAGCAATTATCGAATGGACAGAGGTGCCTGAAAACTTGTCTGTCTTTTTTCTAGCTATATCAGCTGGACTAATAAAATATATCTCTCCCTATGTATCTTGTTTTTCCTATGTCCATACCACATCAGAGCTGCTCCATCTCTGTCTAGTTTTAGCCCCTGGGATCCCACAGCCTGAGGCAGGACCTGTAGCTGGCTAAAAAATTATGGTCAAAGCGGCAAGCTAGTCTTTAATGCTTGCATCCAACTAGAAAATATTTCTTTTTAATTGGTTTTCTTTCCCACCCACCACCTTTGCTGTGTTCCATCCTGTTGCTGCCATGAGGAACAACATGACCATGCTTCTGTTTCAGCTTGTACAATGCAATTGAAAATATTCCAGAGAATGAATGTGTCGCAGCAAAAGGCTGGACAAAGCAACCTACCCCAGCTGGGACTTGCTAAAAACCTGTGGTCAAGAGAGAAATTAAACTTCCCAGCCCCTTGCCTTAAAAGCTTTGGTTTGATTCTCAGCATTACTCACCGTCGCGCCCTGGGTGCCTACCGTGGGTCGCTGAGATATTGCGGCCGTACGAAGTAGGTCCTACGGAGCTCGCTCGTGCCTCGGGCACCTGAAGTTGTGCTGGGCGATGGCAAGCTGCCGTGGGTCAGGGGTGCCTCGGCCCTAAACCGAAGGGAGGAGAGGGAGGTCATCAGCTGCTGCTGTGCTTTATACCGGGGAACTGCAATTAGCCTTGCTGGCAGAGCCACTCGTGTCACGTAGCTTTTGGGAAGGATGCGGGAGCTGGCGCGGCCGGCAGTGCCCTCTGGACAGGTGAGCTCATGCTCTGCATCACACCCAGCGGTGATGGCGTCATTCCTCACCAAGCCTGGAGCGGTGCATGGGCTCCTCTGTTGGCCGAAAAAGTGCTGACGATGTGTGGGTGCGGGCTGGGGGAGGAGAGGGACCGGGAAGCCCTTCGGGGCATGCAGGCGCGTTTTGCATCTCTGGGCTTTCTCGCCGAAGTTTCAGCTGAACTTTTCTCGCTTCCAGATTGGGGAGCCGCAGTTGTCGCTGCCGTCCCGCTGCCAGGGAGAGCGGCTGAGCTCTGCCAGCTGCAACGCGGGCCTTGTCGTGTGGTCCTCTTGCTGCCTTCACACACCCTGCTCCCGCGGGCCGGCACGTTGTCCCTCGGCTCCCGGCGCGCCACTCCAAACATGCACCATTTTTGTAATGTTTGCAAGGGGAATTGCTTTTTGTCATTGTTTTTTTCTTCTGCACGTTTCTGCGTGCGGTGCCCGTGCAGGGCGATGCCTGCCCGGCAGCAGTCCGCCAGCCCAGTCCCCTTCCCTCTCGGCACGCGTGGCGCAGGCAGCGCGTTGCCTGCTGGGACCCCAGGGTCCTTGCTCAAGAAATCAAGCTGCTTGGGAAACCGTTTCCCTCTCACATTACACTTACTGGCAGTAGACTGCCCATAAATGCTCCTTATTCCATTTTTGTGCCATCTACTGGAAAATTATTCGTGGTCTTTCACCCGCTTGTGGACTAAGCCACACGGAGGATGGTGGTAAGCTCAGCATTACGGCATCGACCCTGGGCACCCTGCCATGCCGTGGGAAGCTCCCAGGCCTGAGCGAAGCGGCCGAGCTCCCCGCACACTCCCCTGTGCCCCCAGCCAAGCGAGGGGACGGGACGGCTGCTTCACGAGGAGGTCCGGGTGCTCCAGGGAGGCTCCTGCTTCCTGGGATGAGGCGGCCAACCCGGGTGACTCCTCTCTCACGAAAACAAAGCATGGAGCAAGGTGGTTTTATCTGCTGGCTGCCCAGCGAGAGCTCTGCCCGGGATGCGGGAGGCTGCTGCTCGAGTCGGGCCCTCCGCCGAGGGGCCTCGCTCGGCTCGGCTCGGCTTGGCTCGGCCCGGCTCAGCCCCAGCTGCAGCTGGGGCCAGGGCAACGCTTCCCTCCAGCTTTCCGTTTTGCTCAGTGCAAATTAATCCATCATTAGGCCAAGAAGAAAAAGGAGGCTGCTATTGCCTAATGTCTCCGGCACCCATCTGGGAGGGAGGAGGTTTAGGCTCCAGCCTGTCCTCAGATGAGTGTTACCATGTTTTTACGCAACGTGGAATAGCTTGAGCAGGAGAGTTTGAGTGATTCTTTTTTTTTTTTTTTTCTCCACCCACACACAAAATGTGGTAGCGTGGTGGGCAGGGCACTCTTCTGGGAATGGAGACGGCATCACAGCCTTTTCATCTCCTGTTTGCTTTTCTTTTTCCCCTGGGGAAGCAGCAGTCCAGCAGGCTCCTTTGGCTGCTCCGCGTTCCTCTGGCTACTCTGCATTCCCTCCTCTCCTAAAAAAGTCACAGTTACAAAGCTGGAAATAGCCCGGGTGACCGCTTGCTCCAGCCCTCCGCCAGTGGGCCAGGGCACTTCTCCACCATCCTGGGGCTTCATCAGGTTTATTCGTCCCCAGTGAAGGGGGAGCCCAGCCCAGTGCTGGAGGAGGACGCCCCATGGCCTAAGATGTTGAGATGGGAGGCTAATCAGAACCACGTCTCTTGCATCGCTTGACTCTTTTCCCCGTCTTTGACACGTTGGGATTTATTTTCTTATGCAGAAATTACGCTTTGCCAAGCTCCCGCCCAGCTCCGTGTCGAGGCCCGGCCTCTTGCCCTGGGCTCCGGGCCCCACCGCATGGGAAAACCCGGTGGCCAGGGCTGCCCTCGGGCTGCAGAGGTGTTTGTGCGTGGAGATACTGGGTTTCCCCCGCCTTTTGAAAGACCATCTTTTTTTTTTTTTTTTTTTTGTCCAAATGCTGCACAGAGCCAGGTCGAGTACGTCAAGTGAGAAGCCGTATCTGCTACACCCACAGTGTGGGTCTGGCAATTAAATCGGCAGCGTGGGCTCAGACTGGGATCGACAATTAACGGGGAAAATCTGCGTTACCAGACAGGGTAAAAATAAACAGAGATGCATCCAAATCTACCAAAGATTGTTTTCCTCCTCCAGCCACTGAGTAAGACTATAAGAAACCATATATATATATATATATATTTTTATATATGTGTGAATATGAACTTTCAAAGGGCAAAATATCTCCTGCTCACTCCCTGGGAAAATGGATAGAAAGGGTAACACTCAGCAAAATGTGAACATTGAGGTTTTTATTGAATGTCAAAAGCTTCACCTAAAAATATAGAATGGGCAACCCTGAGCTTTCTATGGTGCAATTTCAAAATAAAACCAGAATCAAAGATTAATTCAACAGATGATACATGTGCAAGCCGCAGATCTTTGTAAAGACCTCGGCTTCTCACCGCGTTCAGTGCAGGTGGGTGCACGGTTCGGCCGACGGCAGCAGTCCGATTGCTCTTCCCACATCCATTATTGATGACCAGAGAGTAAAACTGAGCATAACCTGTGCTGAGGAGACCTTGGAAGTGTCAGCTTATGTTTTGAGGAAGTGACTTATTGTGATGGTGTTTGACAGAGGTACTCGAGCACAGCAAAGCTTTCCTGGATTACTCATGAATGAGCGAGACGACTGGAAAATAAGTGACTTTTAACTCAACTGAAACCCATGTTCTTCAGCCTGGTGCGGCAGAGCAGTTAGCACATACACCGAGGACAGTTTTGTTGGGGTGTAAATAGTGGCTGTTTGCAGTTTAAATGCTGCCATGTGCTCAAAGCACCGTGAAACCAGAGGGAAAACCGACGGCTGGTTCAGCGCCGGCGCCAGCCCTGCCCACAGGAGCTGATGGAGGTTGTGTAGCAGCTTCGGCACGGGGGGATTTCTCCTTCACGGGCCCAGCTGGCCCGGGACAAAGCTGGGGGTGACCACAGTGAGAGGCAAATGAGATGGTTTTAGGGCACTGGGTGGTGAAGTCACCTCGGGCAGGAAAGGTGGTGTTTCAGGAAGCGTGGGCCAGGCTGTGTCCTTGTGGGCCGCCCACAGAAACTGGCCGGTCTCCCTCCGCAGCCGTGGTGAAATCCCCTGAATCATCGCTAACCACCGCTCGGGCTGACAACGCTCCGGGGCTGCTGGGCAGAGTGCAGATTCCCAGATTACCGGGAAGGCGGCAGAGCCGTCCCACACCGGCGGTGCCGATCCGGAGGGCCGTGCTGGGAGCGAGTGACTGACCGTGTCCAGATGGGCAGGAGAGGAGAGGTCTCCAGTGCGGATGGACACCAGGAGGGCCGTGGGACCACGCTGCTCCATGAGTGGGCTGTCCTCAGCAAAGGGCATCAGGATACCATCGTATCGGATCATTGCTGTAACAGCCTCCAAGTTGGGACTTGTCTGGGGAGAGACGGCTCCAGAGATACTCGTGGGAACGTGCATGAGAAGAAGATTGCAATGGATGGGAGAGCTCATGGCCCCAGAGTGTCGGCTGCTCACCATGGGAGAGTGATGGCTGGCACTTTTTTTCTAAGCCTTTTTTTTAAGGCAAAATGTCGTTGAGGATCTTGAGGATGCTCTTTCCCCCGGAGCTGGAATAAATGCCTGCCTTCCCTCTGCCTCTGGGACGTGGCCCCGGCCCCCTGCCCGGCCAAGGGGTCGTGCTGCTGCCAGCACGGCTTCCTCTCCTCTGGTGGGTGGCACAGGGTGCCCTCTGCTCCCACGGAGGGGGGCTGGTGGGGTCCCAGCAGTGCCCCAAACCTTGCACCTACCTAGAGGGTGGAGAGGGCCATGAGGAATCAACAGCTCAGCTATTTCCCACTGCTGAAAGCCTCGGGAGAGGCTTGAGGATTTCTTACAGCTGTCCTGGAGGCCAGAGGAGAGCAGAGGAGGGGACACAAGGCCAGGCATGCAGGGACGCGTGTGCGACTGCCGCAGTGCACCCAGCCGCCCCCGGTGCTCAGCCTCAGCGCCCACCGGCTGCTCTGGGCACCTCCCCGTTCTGCCCGTGGCTCTCCAGAGGCTGCTCCCCAGGCTCTCACAGCATCCCAGAAGGTCCATCCTTCAATCCCCCCTGCCCCAAACTCTCGCAAAGCCCCACCCCAGCAGCAGGAGGTAAGTGCTGGAGAAGGATGCACCTCTCCACCACAGTGATGTCTCAAAGAGCTGTGTCCTGGCCAGCGTCCCTCACCACGGGTGACCATACAGACCTTTTCTCACTGCAAGGTGCCTCCTGATTGCATTAAGGCAGCAGAGGGTCAGGTTGAGAGGCAGTAGGGGTTGCACCGGCCAGCTCTCTGCAGGGCCGTGTGAGAAGAACACTAATGCAGCAGCTGCTGCGTGTCACACCTTGCATCTGAGCATCACCCATCCTTGTGCAATAGCTAAATTGCCCACTAGTTATCTCGCCAAAGTGCCGGCTTTGACTTACTCATGCTGTGGGGTGCTATGAAGTGGGGCAGGGCTGAGGGCTCATCTAGGCGAAAGGCTGAGCTAACCTCACAGCCAGCAAGCGGAGGATGTGACCAACAGGGAGCCACAAGCTACGTGTTTTCTGTTACTTGGTGGTTTGGCCTTTTTTGGGGATGCTTTTTTTGGTGTTTTTTATTTGCAGTGAACCCTGTGGTTTCCAAAGAAGAGGCTTGTCAGCAGAACAGAGACCTTGCAGCTTAGCATGGGGGGAGCTGCCTGCCTCAGATTGCAGGCAACAGCCTGTGTCACCGCTGAGCCGGAACAAGGTGACGAGGACAACCTCAGCAGGGGACGGAGAGGGTCCATCTCCACCGGACCTGCTGCTTGCTGCCGTGGGGCAGCACCCCAGCACAGGGGGCTGGTTTTGGAGTATGTCAGAGGGGAAGGGTCCCTGCAGCAGCACGGGGCTCTCCCTTGGTTCACGTGCCTCACTTCCTGGCAGTAACCTAAATTTCGGACAAAACTAGGCCCCAGCCCCAGTGGGAAACCGTCAGTCTGGCCCCAGCTGCCGCCACTGGAGCATCCAGCCTCTTGTCCCGCCGGCAGCCGCAGACACCTGGCAGCGTTGCGTGCCGGTGGTCATCCGTGTCCTCACACGGGCGAGGGCACTGCCTGTGCTGGGGTGCAGCCCTGGGCTCACCTGAGTCCGGGCATCACCGCCTGATGCCACGGCCCATTGTCAGCAAGGTGCCGCGTCCCTCTGCTCTCCTGGGGGCACCAGGGTGTCTCCAGGGGCTGAGCACCCCTCTGCACAGCCCCCTCCTGCTCCCCTCGAAATGCCTTCAAATTGATTTACATGGTCCCGGTGCTTGGGCATGACACCCCTGAATGCCTGGCTGGGAAGATCCTTGCACGTAGTATAAAACACAGTTTTAAAAGCAGACAAAAGTTGTATTTTGCTTTCCCTCACATGAGATAAAGGATCAGCCCTCAAGCAGTATTTGTGAGAAATGACACCAAGCGGTCAGTCAGCTGGAGCCCACGAAGAGGCATAAGACAGCAGATGGCCAGCGTATCTTTTCCAAATGCTTTTATATAATCAGTGTCAAAGCCAGCAATGACATGGCTTTGTATTTAGCCTACGTGCCCTTTCAGCCTTTACTTTCCTGGGGTACCTGTACACTGTCCTCTCTTGCGATCATTTCCATTTTGCTTGTCATTGCCGTGGCCATGGTGAGATTTTTCATACAATTTCATTCAAGAGTGAAGCCTCCCCCAAGAACGACGTCTCTGGTGAGGCACCATCTTTTATAGGGTTTGTTTAAACACCAAGCTGACGTGCTTTTCAGCTCAGTTTACTCACTCTGAGTTAAAGCCAGCCCTTGAGGAGGAACCACCAAAAATCACGTATTAGATTATTTAAAAGGGATTTGGAATAAACACATTGAGAAGATACAGAGAAACAGTGAAATACATTTATAAACCCAAGAGCTATTTGAGACTGAATGGGCATGGGAACAGTTATTAAAAAGACTCATAAAACTAGGAAGTAAGGTAAAACAGTTTTTAAGATACTAACAAACATCTTCCAGTGGGTACCAGCGAGGGGGGAAACACTTTGTTGTTTGCCGGCACTCTTAGTCCCATGACACCTCCAAACACAAACATCCACCATTAAACCTTTATTAATCCTCCCTTCTGATTTTTGTGTGGGTCATTTAGCATTACTTAATACTGAGCTTAGGGGAAAACATAATAAGCCAGCAACTAATCTTTGAACTTGGCACGTAATTCTCCTTTCGCTGTTTCTCAACATGTTCTTTCTTGTCCTTCCACCCCACTGAGAAAAACCCCGGAGTGCCGGCAGAGGTAACTGCGGCCGGCAGGAGCGAGCCGGCCGCGGCGGCGAGCCTGGGCTCACCCCGGCACACGGTGGCCGTGGCTGCAGTTTTCAAACACGCTGTTGCGGGAGATACTTTGGGACTTGGAAATGGGCTTCTCGGAAAAGGTAACCTGTGGTAAGGGACTATTATCAAGCCACACCGAGACTGTGGGATCTTTGGAAAATAATACAGGAAAATTAAATACATATCTATATTTATTTTAAGCAACAGCACTTATACTCTCCATAAAGCATGCAGCTAAAGCGTATTTTAGAAGCGGCTGAAAGCTTGGCAGTATTTATTTTCTTTCCTTTCCAAGGTAGAAAAGGCCCCTGCCACCCCGCCAGGGAGGGACGCAATGCTAACCAGGAGAACGAAACTTCCAGGGCTGGGCTTTGGGGGCATCAACAAGAGTGAAACCCCAAACTCTGGCTTGGAAAAGAAAACAAGATTGCTCCTTCAGCTTACGCCAGGCTTACTGCTAACAGTACTTTGCATTTGTAAGATGTTGCATTTTAGCAAAGCATCGTGCAGGCTTTTAGCCGGCCCTCGCAGAGTATCGTTAGCCCCATTTCACAGCGTGGAAGCAGCAGCTTTGCTGAGGCTGGGGACAGGGTGGCTGAAGCAGCTCTCGGACATGGTCCTCTGCCTTCCCGCTCACCCTCTTCAGAGGTGAGGGTTAACCTGGTCACTCCTCTTCTTCTCCAGATGGAACATTGAAAAAAAAGAAAATCCTGGTTTGAGATGCAGAATCCTCCCTTAGCTGAGTGTCTCTCTCACGTACAGACTCACTCACAGCCCTGGGCGAGGATTTTAACCAAATATTTCTGTCCCAACTAGCTGGATTTTATTTATGCCCCTTTTAGTCTGTTCCTTCCTCAAGATTAAAAAAAAATAACAACAAAAATAAAAATAAAGTACAAAGGTCTTAAGAGAGCTCAACCTTTCCTCTCCCTGCCGCCTCTCCCGCAGAAATAGAAAATTCCTGCAGAATTTCTCTTGGGAATGGAAAGGACTGCAAAAAGCACGTTATCAGAGGTGAAGAGCTTCGTGGTCCACTCACAGCTGGAGACCCCGGTCCCCCCGAGAGGTCACCTCCCACCCGCGTGGGGAGGGCACCAAAGGGGATATCACCCTTCAACCCAGCTGAGGGCAGACCCTTGCGCCGACCCAAGTGCTGGCAGCAATAACACCCTGCAATAGATGTGGCCGACTCCTGGCCCGCAGCCCCCCAGCTCCTTGTGCCAGGTGCTGTGCTTTGTCCTCCAAGTTTTGGCCATTTTGGGGTGTGGGACCCTTCGTGCCCCACACCCTGGGGTGCTGGTGGTGGCAGGACGGGGCTTTGCTGCCCTGGGAGGGCTCAGAGGGTTTGGGGGCAGCAGGAGTAGTCACGGAGAGCAGGGACCACAGCAAGGATCCACCCGAAGGAGCCGCAATAAGGAAAAGGGGTAAAAGCAGGGAAGAGCTGGGGAGAAATCTCCTTGCGGGGCGAAAGCGGGGTCAGAAAGCTGGGGCGGGAGTGGCGCTGCCCGGGCAGGCTGCGTTCCCTCGTTCTCATGGAAACAGGAGCGATGCCCTCGAGCTTGGCTGTTTTCTCAGCTTATTTTTAAACGCGGCTCCTGTTTACACTGGCGAGCATTTCAGGAGCCCTCTTCCCAGGGGCTCCCCCCGGCAGGACCCCGGGGTGGCCTTCGAGGAGCAAGGCAGCACTGCGAGGCCCAGGAGGGAGAGCTGCCCCGCGCCGGGCGAGCACTATCTAATCAGGGTGACGGCTGGAGCCCCATAAATGGCAGCACCGGTGAGGCCCCGCGCCGAGGAGGCTCTGACAAGCTGGTGGTAACTCCTGTATCTGCTGTAGGTCAAAGTCACATTCGGCAGAGGCCAGGAGCGCGAGCTGGCGTCTCTTGACTTCCCCTCTACGCTGAGCAGGCGAGGAATCTTCTAAATGAAAAATCTCCCTTGGCCCAAGTGTAGGAAACAGCCGCCTTTCGAGTAGTCGGGTCGAGCAAGAGACTTCCAAATCAGGGCATCCCGGTCCCCCCGCGGCCCTCGTGCTGCCTGCATGCGAGCTCTGAATGGGGAATGCTCTTTTCTCCCCGTGCTAGAAACTGGTGCCGGTCTGTTCCTATTAAAGGATATTGTTTAATCTCCGGCTGGGCTGATGTTCGCACAGGCTGGAAGCTGCAGCTCAGCAGAAATCCTGGGCAGGTCTCGTTAGGACCTCGGGTCTGTTTGGGGATGCTCGTATTTTTGCGAAGGGTGCAGCTCCGGAACACAGCAGGGTGTTGCCGTTACAGCCAGAGGTGCTTGCAGCAGAGCTGACGGGTCCCGGGAACCGAGCCCCCACCCCACCGCTTGGGTGGTGTTTCCATGGGGCAAGACCTGCAGTTCCGAGTGATGCTTTCTGAGCCTGAACATCACTCCGCAGGTGACAAGAACGGAGCCCAGGGGAGGGGGACATGGCACCAGCCCCTTGAGGTCTTGCAGGACAACCTTCACCACGGGGGGTGGACAGGGCAGGTCAGCACCCACCCGATGCGAGGAGCTGGCAGCAGGGGACTGCACTGCTTGCAGTGAGCAGCGTCGCAGCACACGAGTGCACCCACCACGGGGAACGCCAGGACCAGCTGGCTTTGGGCCAGGCCCAGGGACACTTAGCTTGGCAGGCTGTGACCGAATGGTGCCAGGAGGCAGGGCACAGCCCTTCACTGCCCAGGATTTGGTTACCCCCCCAACTGCATCGCTCTCCAAACCCAGGCTGACTCCACAGTAGCAAGCTGCAGATGGGTCTCCACTCATCTTTAGAGCTGTATTTACAGACCATCCATCTGCAGGCCACAAATGCAGGGTCACCATGACTTGCTGCAGTTTGGAACTGACCTGTTTTAAACCACAGATGGTCCCTCCTGTCACCTCAGAGTCCACCAAGCTGAAAGGCACCAAACCTGACATGATATTTCCTGCAAAGCATTAGGGTTTCTGCTGACACGTTCACCCCACTGAGGTTCAGCTCGGCCCAGAGGCTCACAAAAGCCATAGCTGCCGTTGTCCTGGAGCAGTGGATGGGGAAAATGCTCCCTTTTTTTTTTCCTACACGCACACCAAGGCATCGAGCTTTGCCTTTCTCTCAGGCACAGCCAGGTCTGGCCACCAGCGTGCTGAGCCACCTCCGTCCCTCCTGTCTTCTCCTCCTCCCAGCTCCCCGAAGGCAAGGAGAGGTGCAAGCTCATCACAGCAGCAGATGATTTTTTCCACGGAAACAGATGCCTGCTTCGGCCGACGCGTTGTCTTTGTGTTGAGCTTGATCCCGCCTATTCTGATTGTCACTGTTGTTATTATTTCCATAACCATTTTCCCTCCAGACTTCCAGCATGTTCCTGCTCCGGGAACACATTACTTCAGCCCTGCCCGCTCCCAGGGCTCAGAGGCTTCAAAAGGCATCCGAGAGACCCGTCCTTCCTGGTAACAAGTGCTCCTTCCCCTGGATCCTCTGGGGACGTTGTCTGTAGCGTGTTACACATAGGGAGGAGCTGCCCAAGAGAGCAGGACTGTGGCCGTGGCAGGAGGCACATCCCGCCGGCAGCCAGCCCGGGAACCGCAGGGGCTGGGGCAGGAGAGAAAGCGGCGATGCTCTTGGCTAGCACCAAACCAGAGGGCGGCTTCACTCCTTCTCTGCCAAAGGAGAAAACTTTGCTTGAATTCAAGCATATGACAGCCTAAGCAAGAGCCAACGCTTGAGGTTTTTCTGGGTTGCTGCAGGCTAAGGGATTCACAAAACAGCTCGCTGCTTCCTTCAGCGGCGGTGGCGAGATGGTCACGGTTACCCATCCAGGGGGACTTCAGCACACATCCCCCAGCTCCCGCCCCGGGACGCGCACAGGACGTCTCCGGCCAGCTGACACAGGCGGGCATGCTTCAGCCGTAGCAGAGCTGTCAGTGAGATGAACAGCCCTTTTCAGCGCCACTTCGAACAGATACCAGCTCCTTACAGGGGGATTTGACAGACTTTCCGGCTCCCCAGAGACATGACTGGCCGACCACCTGCCCGAGTTGACTGCAAATATTTATGACCTCCAAAAAGGACAGCAGCAGCTTGTGCGCAGGACAAATAACCATGGGGTTGATGCCTCCTCCTAGTTCTTTACTGAGCCGGGTGACTGTAATACAAGCTTGAAGGTCCTCCCGACAGTGTCCTTGGATGCTGTGAACCCCTTTCTCTTCCCTTCTCCAGGAGAGAAAATTTCAGCAAAGTTCTCACAACACTCTGAAAAATCACCACTTTACTTTGCTGAGAAGAAAATTTGGGACCTTCTCAACTACTCTTACGTCTACCGACAGAGAGCTTTTGTTGTCCTACACGTCAGTCTACCCACACTCATTGCGGCGGCCAGAAAGAGATCTAACTTGAGACTTGGGAAAGCCTGACTCCTACTCTTCCTGCCTTGTGACAGACACTTGCACAAGCTGCGCCACTCCCCGTGTGCGAGGCCAGGACCTTCCCTTCCTCTTTTGCACAGGGGCTAGCCTGGCCCACGCGGAAGGTCCTTCCGAGGGGCGGCCAGCAGAAGAGCATCCAGCCAGCCAAAGGAGAAGTTGGTCTGGCAACTAGACGAGAAAACGGGGCTAGGAAGTGTCCTGGCCTCAACCCAGCCTGGATTCAGGCCAGAATAGAGAAATGAAACCAGCTGAGATAGGAAGAGGCTTTTTGCTATAATTAGGCAGCGGTTTGTCCTTCACCCTCCAGCTCGCCTCCATCCTGGGGCAGCACCCACCCCTGCCAGCCGCAGCTGCTGCGATAGAGGGTAAGATGGCAGCAGAGCAGGGTGCTCTTTTGTGGAAAACCATAACTAGAGAAGGATGTGCCAGCGGGTCATCTTATTTCTTGTGGGTACTCCCCCACACCTGCCGGGCCGGGCCCTCGCTGCAGGCGGGCAGCGGTGGTGACCGCTGGTGACTGTGCATCGGGTGTGTGGGGATTGCCCCAGAGGGGTGCAGCGTGAGGGAACCCCTGTTGTAAGCACTAGACAGGGAGAAGGAACAACGAGTGACTGGCCTAAAAACTGACCCAATCCTCCAGCCATGCCTGGGAGGAGGGTGCCGAGGGAGGGAACTGCTGCTACTCCATTTTCAAATCCATTGATCTATTCTACCTACTTGAAAATAGAATAGAAGCAGAGATCAGACCCCTCCAGCCTTTCCTCTTCTGGACTCGGCTTCACTTCTGCTCAGTCTCCTGCTTCAGGAGATGGCCTAGTTAGGGACCCCGTCACCTGCAAAGACAGATTTCGGTACCTTTTTCTGAATCTCAGCCAACTCCGGGATTTTCCACATGGCAGCTGGTGAGTGGGCTTGCTGGCAGGCCTTTTTGTCTCCAACGGCATCAAGGCTGAGCAGGGCTGTGTTCTAGCTCCTACGGGGTTTAACACCTCGTTTCCTTTGCTGTCTGCCCCAGAAACACGGGGAAAGGAGGCTACGCGCCCTTTAGGCTCAACAGCAAATTGTACAACACCTCGCAAGCACAGACAGTTTGCTGGGCTACGAACGGAAGAACTGGGTTGGGAGCTCAGATTTGCTGGTGACCGCATCCTCTTTGCGCGTACACTGATATCTAAATGGGCACGAGCCGTTCATCAAAGCGCCAGAGAGCTGGTGGAGGTCCTCCTAAGCTGCACAGAGAGGGCCTTTGCCGCAGAAGCTGCCCATTCCTCAGCCCTTTGCCCTTGCACCAGAAGACGGACTGGAGGGTGCTCTGCAGCTGGGGGAGGGTGTCAGGCACACCCCTTGGAGAAGAGACTGAGGCTTAGTTCCCCTTTCAACTTGGTATGAGCATGAACATGAGGTACTCCAGCTTAGGTAGTCACTGTCAGGACTGGGGGTGCCTCCTCTTCTGCACTGCACTTACACAGCTATGACACCTGGCTCTATAGCATACGAGGCATCCAGAAAATCCTCTAGCACAGCGAGTTTGATGTGGCCAATATTGCACAAGATGTCCCTGCCAGCATGACCCACACGTTAGTGATGTCCCCAACCAGTCTGCTTGTCCACATGGTAATTAAAGAAAGGGCAAGTTACAGCCGCGAGCATTGACGTTGCATGCTGTTTGCTGTAATCTTCAGAGCTGTCTCCAGCACTAGACTAATTTAATTTGAAAAGACTGACCGACAGTATTGTTTCCTAGACATTGTTGTGGACATGGAGAAGTGGAAGCTCCTGGATTCTCCCCCCCTGGCAGGCTGCAGGGTGCTCGGGCTGGGCAGAAGACACAGCTTCAGGTATCCCAGCCCCACCAAAGGGTTCAATAAGGATTTGGATATCACACCAAAAGTACACACAAATTTGAGCAGATGTTGGTAAAAAGGTTTGAGCTGTTGGAAAAGCAACACTGAACTCGTAACAGAGATGGACTAGCACCCCCTTCACCCCCCCCACCACTTCCTTACTTCTCTTCCTATATTCTGTGGGAAGTCACTTTCGCACTGACTCAGGGTCCTCTCAGGCCACGGGGATCTCTGCAGAGCTCTTGCTGGAGCAGGCCAGCATAGCTTACTTGCTAAGTAAGGGCAAGGAATTACCATTTTCTGTCTCCAGGCGTACACTCCTTGCTCTAATAAGCTGCAAAGGCTGAGCAGTGCTGGCAGGAGAAAGGAGAGCCCCAGCAGTGTCCCACACAGCCCTTTCAGAGGTCAGAATTTGGCCGCCCACCTCTGCAATGCCCTACCCACACAGTTACTCTATCACCAGTGAACTTAGCAGCACAAAACCCCATTTCTCTGCAACCAGCCGATACCGCAGAAGAGGTGCCTGCCACCGCGCTCCACACGTCCCCAGCCAGGACATTTCCACGTGCCATTAAGTAAAGATAAAAGGGCACGTTGCAGCAGCGAGCGTAACAGGTGCCATCAGCATAACCACAAATTTCAATGCAATACCATGCTGATCCAGAGCTCTACTTCCAGGTTTTTGGTTTTCCATTTAGCAGCATGTCTATCTTTGGTTCAGTCCAAATTTAGGACTTGTTTTCATCCTCTGCCTTCCCTGAACTCAGCTGCTAAATCAATGAAACTCAGCTCTGCAGTCAAATGCTAAAATTATTGCTTCTAAGCCACACAGAAAACTGGAAAAAGGCATCATCTGAGTGGCAAAACAGGGCAGGGATGAAACATTCTCTGTTCTCACATGTTGTCGCAAGACAGAAGGGGAAGGTAATGTAGAGGTAACAGTAAGTTAATGAGAGATGCTGGATGCTCGTTAAATAAACAGCGTGTCTCCCCACAAACCTTGGCTCTCATCCCTCCTTTTTATTTTTATACTTGACGAACACTTTTGTCACTGCCTTTGCTTTTACTGCTTTGCAAAGGTGGTTCCACATTTCCCTGCTTCTGCAGTAGAATTAGCCAGACGTAAAATAGTCAGGAAAAAAATAATAACCATGCAACACTCACCCTGGCAGACCAAGCTAATAATGTCAGCAATAGAAAGAAAATCGGAGAACAGGCCTTGGTATTTGAAGTTACCCAAGTTATTAGGCGCACAAACTAGAGCTCAGCAGAATTCGTCCCTAGTCCATCAGGATTCACCCCGAGCACAGCTCTGACCTGAAAAGTGACCTTTTAAGAAGAGCTGCCTCTTCATTGGCAGATCTGGTCACTGCTGTGAACTGTCACAGTTTTTAGGCTGGTTTCCCAGAGAAACAAGCCTTATGTAGCCACGCGCTGTGTGTGAGCGCCTGTGCTCGCGTCCGCTCGATCTGTCCTCCCTGTAGCTGCTGAACCTGCAAGCTAGCTTCAACTGGGGTCAGCGGATGGACTGGAGATAAACATCCCTGTAAGTGCCCCGAAAACAGAGCTCAGAGGAGGAACAAGCCTTTCTGTGCAGCCCCTGCAAGCTGCAGCTTCACCCCAAGAGCCATTCGCACCAATGAATGCAGCGGGACATGGTACAGCTGCGCCCCAGACACAAATCCATCCAAACCAGGGGCCACTGGAGGTGGTGCTCACTGAGCCCCTCTTCTGCCACAGGTGAGCTCCCACCATCTCTCCCTTTACACCTTGCAATACTCCTTTTAACGTCTCTCCTAAGCAGAACCAAAGGGCCATTGGGGAGGAAAATGGAGGTGGCTCCCTACAGCAACACGAGCAGGACGAGCTTTCCCTCCTGCCTGTGGAGGCCTCACGGTGAGAGCTGGCTGCTCCCTGAAGGGCCACAACAACAGGACAGTCCTGCTCGTTTCATTAGCACACAGAGCCCACGCAGCTCCTCGCTGGGGCATTTGGTTGTCGTGCACGTTGCCACCACTGTGCAGGCCCTGCACGCGTTACACAATACGCCTAATTAAGTATGCATTCTGGTGGTGGTTGATGTCATAACGAGAAGTCTGGAAAGCACCTAGGAACTGAAGTCATCCAGAAGAGATGACTCTCCTTCCTCCTCATCCTACGGACTGCTCTAAATTCAACTGTTCATTGCAGCCTTGCACTTACTCAGGCTAAACTGTCCCCCAGGTCTGAAGAATCACTTCAGCAACTGAACACTGAGGAGATCCCTTTGCATTTGCCATCCTCTGTACCAAGGACCCACGTTGAGATGCTTCAGGGGGCCCTGGAGCACTTGCACTCTTTTCCCTAGCTGGGAGAGCACCTACAGACCCAGTCTGGAGAGATTCACGGAGCTCTGACACCACAGGAGACATCAAAAAGGGACTGTCCCTTGAATCGAGACTTTAGCTCGAAGAGACATTCAGCCAGAAGGGTTCAGCCGAGGCTCATCTCTGGAGATAAGAAGGAAGCAACAAGTTTTAGATGCCAGGGACAGAGGTTCATAAAGGGGTCAGTTAGATAAAACCACTGAAATACATATATTTGACCCAACAAGTTTGGTCCGGTGGCTGCTCCCAGATTGGCGATGAGGAACAGAACTTCCCGAGAGCAAAATTCTGCTTTTGCTGCTCCCGCCACACAGCCACGCACAAAGTGACGAGCCCCACGCACGCCGCAACTCCCACCGCAACCAACGCTTCTAGGGCATCGCCCTGGGAGGCGCAGAAAAGGGCTCGGCAGCAGCTGATGGTGTCTGTAGCCGCAGGAAGGAGGGATGAGTCGCAGGGCTCCTTCATAGAAAGAGCACGGAGCAGCCCGAGATCGACCGAAATAAACAGCTTCTCCATTTCCACTCGCCGAATCCAAACATCCCAGCGATAAATATTAGTACCAGTCACTATTAATCCCCCAACGGCAAAACTTTGATTACAATAAAAGTGAAAGCTGCAGGAAAATATGTAATTTGAAAAAAATCCTGAGCAAATAAGGAAGTTTCACTTCTTGCCTACTCAAAGCACAAGCGACAAGATTTGTTTGAAGATTAAAACAGACTGCAGGCATGGAAAATGCCAGGCATAAAGCCTTAGAGTTACTTAATACAGTGAAATATAAATGGCAAGTGATCCCAGATTATTTTAGAAAAGGCTGGCTGCAATTTACAGCCATGATTAGACTGATTACTAAAGGATGAACAGTAAAATAGCTGCAGTAATTAAATTTCCGAACAGGAAAACAAAGATTCTTACTCTTTAAAAAGCTGGAAATGAATTTAAATATCCAATATTCCTTTTACCCTTCTCAGCAGAAAAGCCTGCTGCCCGACGTGGTCATTTTCTAGGAAAGGAGACTGAACAAGGCTTGACAAAAGAAGTGGAAAAGGGTTCTGCAGCCCTACAGGTTTTCCATGGCAAAGCTAAAGACCATTTAACTACACTGTAACTCCGAAAGCAACAAAACATAATGGAAAGTTAAATGTAGCATCAGGGTATTTTTCAACCTGAAAAATATGCAACTTCCATCAATATCTTGTGGTACATTTTTCCCCCTAATGCTTTTAACAGTAAGTCAAAGTCATCCGAGCAGATGGCAACGCCGATAACCGATGTGAAGCCGCCGCTCTGCATGGAGCAAGCGATCCTTGGAGCCCTCTTCTAAAAATACTCGAGATGAACGCCAACCGAGCCGTGTTTCTGCATTTGAGAGACATCCCGTGGCCATTGCAGACATTGCAGCGTCCCTCTGCAGCTCGCCTTTCCTTGCAGAAGGGACCGGCCATCCATCCATCCATCCACCCACCCACCCCCGGCCCTGCCGGGCAGCCTCCGGCCGCCAGCCCCTGCTCCCGCTGCTTTGGGCACCGTGGGCACAGGACGATTAAAGCACATGCCCTCAAGCGTCTCCAAGCTCCTATCCGGCTGGTGGTTTTCCCATCTATGTGGAAACACGTGTGAAAGCCATTCATTTCATGCCTTTTGGCTGGGTAAGCTGGGAGGGGAAATAATTCTATGCTTAGAAAGACTTTGCTGTTTGTATTTCACTACAGCGCTCACGCTGAGCTGAGGTCTTTGAAAGAGATGCCTCCAAGCAAACAGGACTTCACCTCGATGGGCAAATGATTGAAAACCGTGCGATTGTAACACCAGCAGCATTTCACTTTCCGATTCTGCATCCCCATGCTTTAACAGAATTATTTTCATGGTGAGATATTTGAGTATCTGATTTTTATTCACCTAATACTTTCAGTGTGATCAGCAACTACAAGGAAACATGAACTGTACAAATATCATGGTTTTATGCCCTGAATTTCTTAAGGGTATTATTGAACGATAACATAAGGATATTAACGGGATGACTGAGAACTGCAACATTTCTATGCTTTGAAATTCAATGCCGTGGTTCCCACAGCAACCATAACCATGGCCACTCTGCATGCATTTTACATCCGAGTCTCAGAACACACAGTTCCAAGCGCTCAACACACATAAGCAAAACACCAAGCAAAAGCATTTTTTTTTCCTGCAATAGATCTCTTACCTGCTAATTCACAACCACTACAAGGTGGTAATGGCACTTGTAGGCGAGGATGAACTCCCAACAACTGGCAACTAATGCCCTGAACGCAGCTTCAGTGCACAGATACTCACAGGATTCATAGTCTTAGTATTGACAGAGCTTCTGTTATCAGTTATTGCTGGAGTGAGAGCCCACTGTTCGTACCAAAGGTTAAAACATTCTTAGAAAGCTAAAAAAGACCAGGTTAAGGGTCTTTCAAATTCTTTTGCTTCAAATAGCGTAGTTGCAACTTCAGAAGCATGGGGTGAAGACTCTTTCTCCATGGGTTTGCTCATTTTACCCAGCCCCTTTGCTTGGAGGCAGTACCTGGTAGTACGTTAAGAAGAGACCAGCAGAAACAAAAACCACTGAGTTATCTGAGTAAGTTTAAGGGTTAGCTTTCTTCTGCTCTTAAGTTTGTCAGAAGTAACGAACACACACACACACGAACATCTGTGTTGTGTTTCTTGGACTTCTCCCTCAGCCTTTACTGCCGCTGTAACACAGGACGCTGAGGGGCCTTTGGTATGAAGAAGTGCGACTTTTTAAAAATTCTTACTAATTGCACTAGGTTGAGCTTTTATCTAAAACTTACGCCCCTTCCTGCTGGGTAACAGTTTGTTCTCTGAAGCAATGGAGTAACAGTCAGTGGTGATATCAATGAAACAATTCACTCCTACTGGAGGGAAAAATTCCCATCAAATTCCAAATTTTCACAACCACACTTCATCAGAATGTCAGATCAGGGGTTTAATTAGCAGCACCAGTGATTTGTAATAATATGAGCCTATCTTTACAGGAAAGCTCCAGGGCTTTGCTATGAAAACTTATAGAAATGAGATTGTATAGACAGTTGGAAATATGGGAAATCGCAAATCTACATGTTTAAAATTCAACGTTAATCTACAGTGGGATCAGCTTTCCAAACCTGTATTTAGTATTTCCTAAAGATCTGCAATGTGAATTAGAAAACAAAAATTTCACACTAGTATGACCCCCCCAATAGCAGAAATACCATCTCCTACTGAGATTCTCTAACTCTTCAGGTTAGTAAGACAAGACACGGTCCGGGATAGCTGATCACAGCCTGCACAGCAAGAAACGCCCAGCCACCCCACCCTGACACGCGGAGAGCGCAGTGGGGGGTCGGCGGCCTCTGCCCACACGCAGCCAGGTACCCGGGCCCGTCAGCAACCGACACCAGCGCGACCAAGCGCCTCTTAACCCGGAGCAGCCGAGTACGTCCTGCTGCTCCAGACCAAGGCTTAACGGAGAAAATGTTTCTCCGGGTTGGCTGCAGTCCTAATTAAATTGCAATCCACAACACGGTGTATGACACAGCAGCTGTGGGAAAGTGATTAAAAGCCTCTACACATTATCCCAACAGGCTCATGTATATCTAAGCTTTTAACTGAATTGGAGAGATCTCTATTTAAATTCCAGATCTGCTACAATCTTTCCATGACCAGAAGGACTCCCAAACCTCTAACTTCATTTCTTTAACATAAACACATGGATACCAATTTCAGATTTTTTTTTTAAATAATCTAATTTATCTTGACAAAAAGTGCTGCAATTAAAAAAAATTGGGATACAGTATCTTACTACATTTGATCTTGAAATTTTGCTGTAGCACAAGAGAAAAAGGTGAACCTTGTCCAAATCTGTACTAAAAAAGTGTTTTAACCCACAGAGATTGGACCAGATGCTGTAGCTTGAATAAAAGTAGTATGCAAAACACTTAGGCCAGCGGGACTAGCTGGTCCTCTAACCTACCTCTCTCTACTACTTCTCAACATGGTTGAAGACCTTAGGCCTTCTAAAGAGGTAAAATAGACTGAAGTGTTTTAGAAAGCCCAAGTACAGGAAAGGTTTGCAGGAGAGAAAGTTTATCTGAACTTGTTTGTTCTTGCTCAATGTTCAGATTTTCTTTTTTAATGTACGCATCTCTAAAAACTTTCATTTAAAGCAGTCAACCCCCCCCAACCCAAACTCTGATGCCATTTTTCTCTGCCAGATCCAGCAACCGAGACCTCTTCAGAACTGGATGGCATGGATTTTAGTGACGCAAGCCTTTAGTCACAAGCCCATTACAAACACCCCCCAACACACCATCCGGACCACACATTCCAGGACACCAGCCATGCCATTACATAAAACCACTTCTCGGCCGCTAGACACGCATCTCAAAACGCCTAGGCCTGCTGCTACATCCTCACCACACATCGACCTCCGGTTATTTTTAAAATTTGTCTCTTAAGGAGAGAATAACCAGCTGTAGTTCTGCGGAGTCGTATCAGAAGCAGTGCCGATAAGCCTACACAGATCCCCAAGGCATATGAACAAGTAAAAGGCCTGTGTTGGGGAAGAAGTTCGTCTTTGGTTTGGAGATCTGAAGAAAGCAGTTTTCCTTTCCAGGCAACTCCTAGAGGCTCGAACAGTAACCATGCAGTATGCTAAAGAAACAAGGGTATATTCTTGCAACTTGGTAATTTTACAAGGCATTTGGGAAGGAAGCTGTTAAAAATCTGTTTCCGATTATAATAATTCATTTTTTTTAATACCTCAAATACAGATTTACTCCGAAAGAACCTTTTGAGAACACTTTAAGAAAAATACTTAAGTACAAACTTTAAATATCCAAAGTATGATACTAGTGCACTTTCTAGAAACAATTACATACTTAACAGGTGAAGTAGGAAGAGAGTATTTCATAAAACATTTAATATGAAACCTTTTGGAACTTCCATCGAATACAGATTTACATCATTTATCAGAACACTTTCAGTTCGGACAACAAAGTGCACTGCCGGGTGAAAAAAATACATTTGGAGAAGTGCTTAAAACGCAGGAAGTGAAAGGACAGGTGACCATTCACCTGAGAAAGTACAATGGCTGCCCTGAAACGTCTTATTGCTATTACAAAATGGAGTTTTCACGGAAAAAAAAAAACATACTGAGCAGCACAGGCAGAGCACTGAAAGCCAACTGAACTCCGGTGGCACCTGGAGTTCTCAAGCCATGGCATGATACAGAATATACAGAGAATAAAATGCAAATTCAGGAATATTTACTACATTTAACAACTACGATTACCCTTTAAACTAGCATAATCAATATCAATGCTCAGGGAAAGAGAGGGGAAGTCTGCTGCCTTCACAGACTACAGATCACAAGAACTAACTTGCAAAATATTAAGGATTTTGCATTTTCACCTTGGGTCAAATCTGAACTGTGTACTATGAATAACTATTAGCTCGCTGCAAATTTAAAATGCAAATTTAGGCTCCAGTTTAAAGCACATGTTAAGTACATGCTTAAGTGCTTCACTGAAATATAACCATAAAACATTAATACAAAAAGTCAAGTAGATAATGCAGGATATTATCTACAGAAGTCCTTGATGAAATAAACTGAGTATCAGTAGGAAACAACAAATGAAGAAATCTCTTCATTCTAGTTTGCAAAATCAAATCTGGCTCACCACAGTGATGGTTAAAAAGCGGGGACCATCCCAGAGTAGCTTCGCATCCTACAGAAAGCTAGTTGGCCAGAGTTCATCAAGGGCGGGTTTCCACACTGGACCTTAAAAGAGCAACAGTGGACTCCCTCCGCAGCAGAAGCCAGAGCCACAGCTGGCATACAGCCATCCAAAGCAAGACAACCAGAGCCAAGTGGAAGCACGCTGGAAGAGAGCTGCAAGAAAAAGTTTTAACTGCTACTGCCTATGGCTGTAGTTCAGCAAGTTGGACGTTACAGAGGAGATCAGTAGCCAATATGATTCCCACTTTTGGGTTTCAATACTGCGCGCACCCAAACGCCAAGGCCAGTATTGCCACACGTGCAGCAATACCTCGGAACGGCACCGACTCAGACGTGGCGACTTGCATCAAAATACGGTCGTTACTTGAGAGTCCTTTTGTGCTTTGTATCAGTCTGACCTAGTCTAACGTGGAGAACTTGGTCTGAAAGAAAAAGTCACTAGTAAGCATTTAGCACATTCTTTTAGACTGCCTCATTCTGTAGAGGAACAGAAAAGTGTTCTTAGCTGCAATCAATACTCATAAGCCAAAAGGACAAAGATACAATTTTAGTAGTTTAGCAGAAGCAGAAGAATGGAAGCGTTTACCCAAATTTTAATGCACAAATCAACTACAGTTTTAAAATTTGATTCAGAGTTAAATAATAAATAGGTGGGCAAAATATAATGCAAGACTTACTCAGTAAAAGTGAATTTTTAATAATCTCATGAGATCTACTTAGAAAACAGGACTAATAATGTTCACAACCGTAAATCCAAACCCTTCACACACTTTTTTTTTTCTTTACACAGCAGTGAACTGTAAACCTGCATTTACTGGTTATCGCTTCAGATATTTTAAATATTTAACTCAAGTGTTTCCTCCTTGGCCATTTCAATTTTTAGCACCAAAATTAGCCCAAAAAGAGGTACTGGTACAGCTCGATGTTGTAAATGAATTGTTTACATATAATACTTTATATATTATACACACATACTGTACATTCACACATCCACACAAACAGGAGGCATATTTAAATGAATATATTCTGTGTTTCAATTTGTTGTCAGAGACTTAGGAGCAATGGAAATAAAGCAGAAGGGGTAATATTTTACATAGTAGGCAACTTTAATGCTGTAGTGCACTTATAAAAAAGTCCAACTCTCCCTCCCAGCTCAGCAGCTTTTTTTTTTTTAATATCACTATTCAGAAGGATGCAGAAGTTATTGCCTAAATGTTATTCTATACATTTCCATCGGAATTCTCAAAAACACTTGAAATTACTAACTAATTTACAACTTAACTATTTTTCTTGTTACAGCTTTAACTCATTGGCAATTTTGGAAGCAATGTTTTTAAAAGCTATGGATGTTCCCGATATCCGCTTAAAGCGAACTCCGTTCAGGGACAGTCTTGGCAGTTTACACACCTCCATCTCCCACTGTACAAGGTTTTCCGCATGCCCATCTCCATGGACACAGAAAAGCAAGAAACGCTCTCTTTGTTCATAGTCACAATTATTGGCATCCAGAACCTTTCGTATTTCCCTCATCATGTCATTGGGATCCATGGAGCTGGTGGTTTTCATGCTCCAGGTAAAACGCAGCGACCGAGGCTTGGCTTCCTTGTTCTCGTCCTTCTGATCCACAGCTACATTGCGGCTGAAAGACAGCAATTTATTAGTTAGCAGGGCCAGCTACCTTCTCCACGTTTCACGTTAGTGAAGCAAACTAACACTCAACGCACACTACCGGTATTAGAGCAGCATCTAGAGGCTCCGGCTGCGAGCAATGCCCCGCTTTCCTAGCTGCTGTACAAACACACAGTCAAGGTAAAGCATTAGCTGTTGGGGCTGAAACGAAGGTACGGTACAACGGCTGACACAACTGGAAGTCACTGGAGTCAGGAGCATGAAGGAAATGACCTTGCGGAGGTAGAACTACGTGCATCACCTATGACTTGATTTTAAGACAGGTTCTGCTCAAATCCCTATTTTCAGGCCATGGGGACAGCTGAAACACCAGCTCTGCGCTAGAAGTTTCTGGAACATTCCAATAGTGGCGACTTGTGACAAAAGGGTGCTCAGCTCAGGCCATGGGAGTGCCAGACCACAGGAGGCACCCACTCAAACACAACGGGGCTAAGCTCGTGCACAAAGATCCTGGGGGTTCCTCTGCACCTCCTCCAGTGCACCAGGCTGGAGACCAAGCGCTGGAAGGGCCCATGGCATGCCCAGTAGATGCAAGCAGGAGGAAGGAGAGCAGAGCCAGGGGACCCTACCGGGGGTCACCCACCTGCCGCCCCAGGGCCAACACGTGCCGCCCAGCTCCGGGCTGGTGTGGTTTCACTCTGGCCTTCCTGCACTGGTAAGCGTTTGAGACGGTCACTAGAGACCCATCACATTGTACGCTGCTGGGGTTACCTTTAACAGGGAGGAGATGCTTTGTCTCTAAGTTGGTCAGCAATTTGTTTAATACCAACGTCTGATAGACGTAAAGTGATGAAATCTTTCACTGCTACAAGCTATGCAACTAAGTGCCTTGGAGGCCGAAATGCAGGAAAGAGTTGGCACTCACTATAGGCCACCTCATCAACATCGTTAGTAAAGAAGGCGAATAACAGGGTTACTGTTAAGAGAGAAAGCACAAAATATTGAGGCTGCAACTACTTTTTTTTTTTCTAAATTAAAAAAAAAAAAGCTTTTCCTTTGGTAAGGGTAAATAAAGTTATACAGGACAAAGAAAAGAAGCGTTCCAGAAATTTCTAGTTTGCAATGATTCCTCTGCTTCAATTGCAATCAGTGGTCACGCAGCTAAAGAATAAGGAACTACATTTAGACTTGGGGGGGGGGGTGGGGGTGGGGAGACATTTGCTTTATGAATATTTGCACGCTGTCAGTTGCCTCTTCAAATTTACTTGTCCTCAGGACAAGAGACTTAAATATATTGACTGTCATGCTTAAATACTTTCTGAAAGTACCTAACCTAACTGATGTTGAACTTCAAAGTTCAATTTACAATATTAAGTCAAGCTGCTCTTTAAAATAGTTGGCAATGAATTTCTGGTTATGCAATGCTTTTCTTCTACCACCATTAAGCAGGCAATTATGAAAAAGTTAAATAAAAAGTGATAGCAAGGTCAAAACTAAATAAGTATTTCTCTCAAAGATAACCTATTTCATAATTTTACATTCTATTAGAGAGACTTCCAGTAACTGCGAGAGTCACAGGATTGTGCTGTCAAATCCAGCTACGTGATTTGCCAGATGTTATAAAATTCAGCAAGCAAATTAAAGAGTACTTTGTTTTAACTTTAAGGTTTTAATTTAATAAGTTGTAAGGGGGCAGGGGGAACACCAACTTTTATTCAATGCTCATTTTATTTTTTAAAGCTTTTTCTACTTGAAAAGAGTTGGCAGAACCAGCACAAGTTTGATTATTTCTGGTATTTTTTGATATGCAGATTTTGGAAGAACAGTGTAACATGAAAAATATTGTTTAACTATCTGTGATTTTGGAGATGAGAAATATCTTATCACCCTTCAGTGGTTATCCCACACGTTTGCGGCCTCACTAGAGACCACTTACCTACACATCTACAAGACAACAGCAAATTATAATGACTAAAATGCAAAAAAACACACAAGGGAAAAGGCAACAGGAAAGATGAAAGTTTAGAACCAAGTCAGTCAGTGCTTTAATAGCTGTTTTGCAGACAGAAATGCTTCTTTGTTTAGTTTCAAAGCCTTACACAAAACAAAAGCTGCTTCCTGAAGCCACTATGCCACATAATCACGGGGAGAAAGGTTCAGACTCACCTAAGTAACATTTTAAACAAAAATTTTACCCTCACCTTGAGCCCTCAAATCTCCCGTTCCTCTCATATTCAGTCGGGAGCCTCATTGAAAAGAATGCAGAAGCAAAAGGAAGTGGGAAAGAGAAGACAAATCTTACACTACAATATACAATATCTGAGTAACTGCTAAAAGATACCACAATCATACCGAAGGCGTGTTAAAATGCAAAGCAACAAAGATGTAAAGAACTTCGTAGGTTAGACCAAATTCACAAGATAACATTGTCAAACCAAATGGAAGTCTGTAAGCTACAGTTTTTAAAAAGACCATAACTAATTTTTACGATGTATGTTTATATAAATTAATACTGTAGACTCACTGAATAAAGTTGAACTTCTAAAAGCAGAGAATGTTAAACTAAAGTTACAAACTGTATTGGAATTACTGTATTATTTAGTACCTCCTAAAAGAGAAATAACTCCCAAGTATTTTTAGGCTAATTATATTTTAAAGTTTTATCTGGTAACACAATATATATTTGAAAAAATACCCTATTTGCAGGCAAGTCTGGTCACCCATGTGCTTGCATGCACATCAAATCTGAGGTATTAGGTGTTTAAACAATACCAAATACCTTAAAGCAAAAGAACAAGATGCATATACATTTTAGCAAAGATTTAGAGGTAAATCCAAGATTTCTCAAGCTGGGGTAAATCCATCTTATTAATTCCCACACTGACGCATCTTCAATATCTGAGTAAACGTAAGCTTTCTGTCTTCTTGCATTGATTAAAGCTATGTTGCTGATCACTACCATTTATTAAAAGCCCAGTATCAAGTATAATTAAGGGGGGAAATCACCTCCCCGTTATTGCAGTACCATGGTTCTACATCTCAGTGTTAATTCTGCTTGCAGGGAAGCTGTCTTTATAAGGCTCTTATCAAGCCTACTCTAAGCTAGTACATGGCTTCACTGAACAACGTAAATTATTAAAGCAGTTTGGTTGACAGGTGTCTAGGGATACAAACGTAAGATAGCTTATTTTTTGATGCACAGTGGTATTTATATCAGGCTGTGTGGGGTGCTGCAAGGCTTAATTTCCTCATTTCCTTTCTTTTGAGGGTCGCAGTGAAGGAACAGGCTTGTACGGTGACTCTGCAGTCCCTGTCACAGGGGAACAGATGCTGTGCTAGCACCGCGAGGAGCACGGTGGCAGCAGTCGCTGTACGGGCTACGGAGCCTGCTCCTTGCTCAAAACTCACACTGCTACTGCAGCAGAAATCCAGTTAAGAAAGTGGTAAGTCACTCAGCTATGAGCTGTTTATCACAACAGCATCTGATTAGAACCCTGCCCTCCGAGGTACTGCACGGCACACGGCAAGACGGGGTCTCTGCTAGGAAACATTTCCAGTGACTAATGGAAAGCTGTCCCAAGCAAAAAGGACAAGGAAGATAAGAAGAAAACAACTGACAAGTCCTCAACTAATTCTAGCGCCTCAAACGTGTTTTTAATGGTAGTAATTTTCATCATAGCACAATTTTATATACAATTACTAAAATTCGACTTTCTTAAAAAAGAAAGGGGGGGAATTGTTCCCCTCAGTGACACAGGAGAGCAGCTGACTGAGACGCTGCAGCCCTCCCAATCTCCCAAGTACCTGACTGCAACCAATACTCGATAGCAGATTTCCAAAACCCACGTTAAGAGTTTAAAATGTCAACAGCACTGATGATCATTTTAGTAGGCAGATTAAGATCATGTGCTACTTTACTATGGTGGATACAGGAGAAGGTGGAAAAAGATTTAAGGTCCGCATATGTAGTCCATGAACTCATCCCTTATGACAACTCTGTAGGACTGAGATGGGGATGGGTGGGAAGGGAGCGAACAATCACATGTACCAACTGAATAAATCCACAGCTTTCAGATGATCTGGGAAAGGCTCGTTTTACTGAGCAAAGCAAGCAACAAATCTGAAAATACTGCTCAATTGAAAAATTGAGAGTACTTGAATTTTAAAGAGCCTACTGTGCTCCTACAAAGTGGAAGATGACATCTTTGTTAAGATTTAAGCTTGCCAAAGGTTGTAGAAAATGGGAGCATAACCAGTCTTCCCAACAATGAATAGTCTTACTGTTACTGGAATCTGTCCAGAAAAGTCTGGGAGTAAAAATCCTTACTGATGTTCTTAGACACATTTTTAGGTTGAAATTAAGCCAAACTGTTCAGTTTCTAAACCACCGTAGTCTAAATCTAAGAAAGGTCATTATTTACAAAATACCTGCCACTTTGAAATAATAAACACACTTTCATAGAAGCTTCTTGGAAAATCCTTACTTTGTTCTGTTTTTCCATGCATCAGTGTTCCATTCATTTAGCACCAGGAACTGCACTCAGTGACTTGCGCCCTCAAATATGAGCCACCGTGCCGAGCTTTGGAGAGCTGCGCCAGCCTCTCTAGACACTCCTTCCTTCATGAAGGACATGGTTATGGTCCAGTTCTACAGCCCAGCACTGGCACTTTGGGAACAGTCACTTACTGTACTGCCAGTATTGTTTCAGTGGGTCTGCAAGTCAGATGCAAGCCCTGAGGCCTCCTCACTGCTAATATGATCTTCACTTCTGCGGGAACCGCAAATTGCTGGTTTGTGTTCTAAATTTTCTGCTTTTGGTTGTATTTTTACATAAATTAATTTTATGGACCAAGAGTATGGTCTTGAGAATGGAACAAATATATAGAAAAGTTATGTTCTCATTTGTCATGCAATGCCTATACACTATCTCCTTTATGGTTTTTGCTATATGGTTTGTGAAAGGCTTTCAAAAATAAGAATGTTTCCATACATCTGTCCTGAGTTATGCTGTGTTTTCTGTTCTTTACATCTTTGTATACTCTGTGTTAAAAATCCAAATAAACACAAAGAAAACTGTCTAAAAAGATACAGAAAAACAGCAAAAAAGTGCAAGATGCTAAAATAAGACCAATTTGTGGAAATGAAGAAAAGATGCTGCAATAGAATTCAGAACACAGAAAGTGATTTTTGCTGTCAGAAAAAAAGACCTCCACGACATGCAGATTGGCAAGGACAGTGCATGGTACAAGAGAGATATGTATTTTATACCTCTGTGTACCGAGTACAATATTAGAATTCAATAGTTCAAAAAGGAGTGACTGAGTACTTTTGTTCAGCTCCCTAGAATGATGTTGCAGTACTCTATACACGTGCTATTGGGTTACAGCAGTTCTTTCAGTATCAGAGACAGTGAGTTTAGGTAAGATTCACAGCATTTAAAGCAAGAAGAAATTACCCAAACCCCCAACATTTTCCATTTAATTTTGTACCTACATACAGATCAGGTATGGAGGGACACCACGCACACTTAAAACAGGATTTAAAAAGCACAGTCTGGTCCTGTGTAGGTGGTGTAAGACTTTGCAAATCTCTTATTCAAAAGACATATTCATAGACGCTGCAGCAGCTATTTCCACAATACTCTAAGATTCCTGGCCTCAAGTCAAAGGAAAATTTTAAAAAATGATTTAAAAAATTACCTTTTTAAAGTCTCAAATTTGAACAGTAACCTGCTAGTTTAAAACTGTACTCGTATTAGCATTTTTCATCTTTCTTCACAGCAGCAGAGTAACAAACTTGCATGCATCCAGTTGTGGAGGCTGCACAAATCACAATCCTTTGTTTCACAAGGAACGTGACTACAGGGAGACGAAAGCTCCCTCTTACAAAGTGGTATGCAACCCACAGCTCACGATGCACATTGGGTTAAAACTATTGCTGCTGCTCCGTTTCATCTGTATACTGTGTTGGATGGTTCCTTTCCTTAACTAACAGTTGCTGCATGTTCCTTTTCTCAAGTCAGCTGTGACAATGCCAGCCAACCCAATCGGCACCAGTTCTAAACATAGTCATGTTTGGAAGGGCCCCGATTATTATTACTGTGGTGTGGAATTTACTCATTTAATCAGGGGAGTACCTTTAGATTCAGACTGTACATATTAAACCCAAATTTAAGCAGCAATTTACGTATCTTGGGTCTCCCTAATCTAAGTATTTCTTTGAAATGGTCTGACAAACTTCAAATTACAGTCACATGCATAGCATTGTATTTTTAAAGTTAAAACAGATGTCACTTTTTTTTGGCCCCATCTCCCTATTTCTGATCAGTAGTTGGAAATTGAAAGTACTACCCTTTAAGAAGCTCCAAGATACGATATAACTAAACAGAGTATCACAGAGTTCTACTGGAAAATTTATCTGTGGATCAAAATTGTATAACCAACTTTCACGAGTCATAACGGACTAACAAGATATATAGTGGCTTGATTCATTCCCAAATTGTAAAACTAAATTCAGTCCTTTGGGCTTGAAATGTGAATCAGACTTTTGAGCTTTTCCCTTTTGTTAATAAAACTGCATAGATGTTATACTTTTTGTTTATAAGAAGTGCTCTGTTTGCACTTCAGCTGCAATTCACTTCAGCAAATGCATCCCATTTTAAAATAAATACACAGCCATTGCATCTTCATTCAATCTTCCATACAAAACTGTTACATACACAACTGCGTTCAGTTTGCTTTCTATTGTATCAACTGCAGACAACACTTCAAACTGATTTTTTTTATAAAATATCGTAAGACAGAGAATGTAAATTTAGCATCACTTACCTTTATTTGCTTGTAACCTTATGTTTTGTTTAAACTTTCATCATTGTTATCAAACACCTCATTCTTCAAACATAAGCATGCTAAGTGTATTAGTACAGAGAACAGAATTACTTTGGTACTACCAACTCTATCAAAGAAAGAAGAATTCACAAGGCATGCTTAGCATCTTTGTTATACAGGTGCCACAGATTCTTAAGTATCATCATGAGTTAATGGATTTATTCTATGCTTTCCTCTCAAGAAAGAAAGTGTTTAGTTCTCAGCAGAAAGTTTAGTTTTCAGAAAACCAAGGCTACAAAGCCAAATCTGTTGTTAATTGCAGGAGCCACTTTTTTTTAAACATAAATAAATCCTACCTTTTGATAAACCTGAATGACATGTTTCTAAAAGAAATTAAGCCAAAATAATAATTAACAAAAAGTTTTGTACAAAATAAATTGAAAAAGCCATTTAGAGTGAAACATGCAAAAAGATCTCATTTAAAATGCACAATGAAATTACACTTCAATACATTCTGAGATTAGGCAGATGATTTAGGGTCTGAAGAGTCAAACCCTTAGCATTGCTACTTCCAAACTTAATTTTTCTGGGAAATATGCCACCAGTAGTTATTATGAATTAAAATACGTACTGGTATCAAAACACTTCAAAACTCACAGTCTGCAAGGTCACATAAAAATATGTTTGTATTTTTTTCATGTACTTCAAATAGAAAGCAAAAATCAATAACTCTATTATAATTAGATCTTGAGTATCTTCAGAGTTAGGTTTCCTCCTTCCTTCACAACATTAGGTCAGCCATGTTGTGCCAAAAACTGC
Source organism: Phoenicopterus ruber ruber (assembly GCA_009819775.1). Classification (NCBI taxonomy): domain Eukaryota; kingdom Metazoa; phylum Chordata; class Aves; order Phoenicopteriformes; family Phoenicopteridae; genus Phoenicopterus; species Phoenicopterus ruber. Next base: position 12,327,048 of record CM020219.1, read on the forward strand.
CTTAAATATTTTGTGTATTTAGTGGCAGAAGCTGTAACAATTGCCTACACCAGAACATAATTAAGTTAATAATCAAAAGGATTCTGATCCCCCATACAGAATGCTAGAATGAATTAAGAGGTTTTAAGGTGGTTGTTTTTTTTTTTTTAATTTTATTTAAAGAGAAGAGACATAATTGTGTTCTTTGATGGGACTATCCACCTCCTTACTAGTTTGTACAGCACCTAGCATAACAGAGCCCCAACCGTAAGAGGTCCTCCGAGCGCAAACTTAACCGTCTGCAACAGCACTATTGTGTTGTAACTGCACGTTAGTTAATCAAGTTCAGATGGAACTTAAACTATCATCAAAAGTAGTGGGGAAAAACTTCTTCAAGAAAACCGTACTGCACTGCCAAAGTTGAAACTCGGAGGTAATGATAGAAGTCTGAATGCTGCCTAAACAACTGAGTGACACACAATGCTAAATAGTATGTTCCAGCAGCACAACTGAAAAGCTTGCATGTTCACAGTTTGAGCATCCACATTTGGAATGTCAGATGGAAAATTAAGTAAGGATATTACAAACAAAAGTACAGAAAGAAAGATGTGCCAAAAGGATGTCTTTGATTAAGACTTCACTTGACAAAAAGCAGATGACTTAATTCTTAAAAAAAAAAAAAAAATCAAATTAATCTTTTATCTCTCTCTCAACAGAAAAGGGAAGAAAAAAAAAAACCCCACCAGGGAAGTGGTAGCTGGCAGAGAGTTGAGCAGGGTAAAACATTTACCAAAGGCTAGGCTGTCACGTTTTTGTTTTTCACAGAAACATCTTCTACATTTTTAAAGAAATTCACACTCTAAATTGAAATCAGCCAGTTGTGAAAAACTGGAGTTTGGCTTAGCATTATTTCGTAGGAATAGGAGACTACGAAGAGGATGCTGAGAGGGAGGCATGTATAGTCACAGAACAGACAGGAAGGAAATGGCTTGGTGCTGATGTGATATAAGCCTAAAACAAAAGCAAGCAGGCTAAGATCAGAATGATATATTCCAAAAAATTTCACATGATGAGGAGGGTACAAAAGCATGGAGATTATCTTAAGGCAAAGATAAACAAACCCTCACTTCTGCAAACACAAGCTGTGCATATCAGAGTGGTCTGAAGTATGTGGTATGTGAACCGACAGGTTTTAAATACACAAGGAAAATACGTGGCTTTCAATCTTAGGGTTTGTAGGAACTAATTTAAAATCATACATGGATTTGAAACTAGAAGTCCAATTAGAATAAAAACTGTTAGTGCAGGAACAATACCTGCTTAAGCTAGGCTTTTTTGGCTAGACCAACACACCTTCATGCCAAAACCAGAATCTGCACATGAACTAAAAGGTCAAAACAGGAGTAAGTTTTTCAAGGGTTGACTAGACTCCTGTCTAGACTGAAACCATAGTACTGCCATTATTTTAATATGACCTATGCTAGCACTACTGCCAAAAGAAGCTTTTGTCTCTTACCCCTACCCTTTCCCCTGTGATATTTCTATTCGTGTGTTGCCAGCAACGTTATTCTGGAAATATAGGCTAAGTGATTGGGAAACACAACCTGAGCTTTTAACGCTACATTAAATATCAAGACTGGCATCCTAGTTTATGTCGTCCACTGATAGACCATGCAGTCAGAGTGAGCAGCTTTTGGACTGAGCTGAAACATTTCAGGTCTGCAGCATTTGTACCTCAGACATGAGGACGAAGAGCACAGAAGAAATAGCACAGACCAAGCTGTCTCACCCATTTGATTCAACTGCTAAAAACAAATGGCTTCTGTAACCAAAAAGAACTATGAAAAAATCATAAGCCAGTGCATTTTAAGTTGCAGAAATTGTTAAGCCATTAATCAGAGAATACGGACAAAACAACCTAAGCAATGAACTACTAGGTATGTCTACTACCCAATAAAAAGGAAATGTTGCACTACCATTTTAAGAGGCTTACCTTCTTGTTAGCTTTGAAGTTAGTTTACTAAATAGATTAGTGGAACCCCTGGTTCGAGTCTGTGAGAGTGGTGTTGCTTCATGGGACAGACTGGGAGAGGCTGGTGGTCCGTTGTAGGTAGCAGTACGTCGCTCTCTGAGCTGGCCGTGGAAAGTGCTCCGACTAGCCGTTCCTCTGGGGAAACGAATACGATCAGGTGTGGTCGCACTGCTAATGCTGTGAGTTGAAGCAACAGGAGTTCTTTGATCGGGAATAGTGCTAGAGCAGAAAACAAAAAACAACGCTAGAACTTCTTTACAGAAGCACTACGGTTCTGCAGGAAACACAAAACACTACGTTCTACAGTGAAGCATAAGCAGACACTTTTATATAGGCCAGGGTTGGAAATATCAACATTATTACAGCACTGTATGGAATCAAAACTTGTAAGAAGTTAGGATTAAAAGGCTGCCGAAACAGAAACCTACATAGGCAGAAAAATGCAATAGGAGTATCCTGGAAAGACCAGATAAACTAGGCATACAATGTTTCACTGAGAAGACTGATAAAAGAATAGACGAGTAAAGTTTCCTCCCAGGAAAGAGAAGCAATAGGTAACTTTAGTGTGTCTCCCTCCACGTTCTATATATACATCTTTGAAAATCTCGCTAATTTGAAAGTATCCTACACAAAATTCTCTACAAGCGAACCGCTCCAAGTAGTGAAGTCCTTCAGGATACACAGTTAAAGTCTCCCACAAACTTTGACAATAGGGAATGTCCAATACTCCTAACACTAGGAAAAAAATTACGTTCATTATTGCAGGATTATGTCACAGACAGCCTGACACACCACAAGACAAATGTAAACAAGACTAAAAAAAATGAGGAAACACACATCTTGTGGGCAATATATACTAAAACAATCTAGGACTAAAATTCCACAGCACAAAGTTAAGAAGCAGTGGGTATAAGTTAGTTTCACAACGATTTCAGGTTCTTACATAGGCCTGAAGTTATCTGCGCCATTGTCTATTGGAGGCAACATCATCTTCGTGTGCACAGAGGCTGACATGGACATCGACTTCTGATGTCGCAGCCGAACACTGGAGAAGGATGTAGTACAAACTGAAGCAGGACTAGCTGCGTAAGCGAACATTTCTGTCAGGCTGTGAGGGGGTTTGGGTTCAGGCAGAGGCAGAAAGAAGAGCATGATGGACCAACAACAAACTACTGCATAGAAAAAAAGCAAACTTTTCCTATTAACTGATGTATCAAAGAACACAAACAGCGCTCTTCTATGTAAACAGCAGTAACTACCCTACGCTCCCCTTAAAAAGCATCCTTAACTATAGCACTTGACACCTATGAAGTGATCATCATTCTCTTACCATTAACATTAGTTTGCGGTGATACCCTCCTTGACATACAGAACCTGAATAAATCAGTGTTCTGTGCCAAAGCACTAGTATAAAGCACTGATGTAACTCATATTGGTCTTAACATTAAAAAATGCATTAAAAACACAACCAACAGCACTTTCCAAAAGACTGATGATAGCTCCATCACTGCAGTGAAATACTTTGTTTTCAGAATGTATCTGTGTTAAAAGAAATCAGTGTGTTGGGCAAGCTGTCAAATCTCTATCTACATCTGATAACTGAGGGACTTCACAGGCACAATCGAAAACAACAATATCATGATCTTTAACAAGTCCAGAGAGGCCCAAACAAAAAAGCTATTAATCAACCTGTATATGTAGGAGGCAACGAGTAACACTTGATGTTCTCTGAAGAAACAGGTACAAGAGTTGAAGAGCATCTCATATTGCTTGGCCACGAACCTCAAATTCTCCAAATTACCCTTCAGGCTTTGAAGGAAGGTATACAGTGCTGTCTTAGCAGAATGGCCAGTAAGATGCCAATTGTACAATATGTTAAAATAGAACATGAAATCTTTTTCTTTCTTTGGGCCAAAATACTTTTTGCAGCCTTCACATTATCTAGTAATGATAAGGATGGGAGAAACCTGAGAGGCCACAAGATGCATTGGGCCTTTCAGGCTACACCACCATATGTCATTCATCTTAAGTTTGCTTTAAAAGTAAGGCAATTGTAATTCAGAAATATTGTTCGAGGTTAAGAAATCTGTAATTGTCAGTGACAGTTTCATGACACTGCATGTTCACTTCCAAGTTAGTTCATGGTTGCACATACTGAAATTCAAGCCCTGTTATCTCATTCTGGTACGTCAGACTTTGGAGAGGAGAATGCGAGTCCAGCTACAAGTATTACCCACTTCTCAGGCTTAGCTCCCAAAGCACTAGTAAAAAACACCTCACAGCTCAGACACCAGAACTGCTGGCTAAAATGGTTAGCAAAATCTACTTTTTTGTTTTGTTTTTAACTTTTCAGAATCTAGAAAACTTCATCTGAGTCATGCACGCATCTCTTTACAATGCTGAATCCAGCAGGATACCAACTACAACCACTACTACAACAAAGCCTGCAACACAGCCCAGCTTTTACATTACCCCAGGGTATTAAGAAATTTTAAGGAAATGAACATTCATCTCAAAAGCAATACCCCAAAGTCAAGTAACCCCCAAATAATTGGTCACTAGCCTCTCAAGCACTTTTTGTTCCTTTCCTCTCAATTTGTTGCAAAAGATAAAGGAGAAAGAACCTAGTTTTACAACGTATTAGACCCAAGCTTTATTTAGTCACCTGCCTTCAAAGATGTGGTAGCTAAAGGTATCAATAAGGTATAAGAGCACATATTAAAGCATTTATATCTCTTCCTCTGAAGCTTTCCTAGAAATCAGCTTCCTTAGATTACTAGCCTGGGAACACAGAAACAGCAAGTTAATATTCACCAATTAGTGCCAAGGCTTATTAAAAATCTGAGGCTGTTGTAAATCATTTGTGTTACAAATGATTTAAAGCAATTGCCTATCATTATGAAGAGTGTTTCATGAGTCCCCAAGTGTGTTAATTAATGCTCAGGCTTTGGAGGAAAGCCAACAGAGTCATCTTCAGCAGAATGCCTGTGTCAGCCACACAATGTGTTAAAGTAGGGATGTGAGACTTAAAAACCCTTTGCTTCTACCAGTCTGGCATGGGGTCTTCAAGACTACTTTCTCCAACATCAAGTCCACTAACTGACTATCGATTCTTCAAAGTTTCCATACCTTCAGAAATAGTGTCTTCTCAGAACTCAATGTGCAAGATAAAAGCAGAACAAGCAACATTTTAACACTTTCTCTACAGAAAGAATAGAGACTTTAAATGTGCACATCTTGCCTTCTAGGGCAAGTCTCCCAAGTTTTCACTGGGTCACAGTCAGTATCTGACTGGCTATGGAAAATCCAAAATCCAATCTGTAACAAATCATTTACAGTAATTACTCCTGTCTAACATTTGCCACCAACAGACATTTCAAAAGCACAGAAAGAATTTTTAACAAAACCATCGATTTATACAAAGGCTAGGTTCTACCTCAGATCTCGCTTCACAGAAGAAAAACCATTACAAGTTTTCAAACTTACTTTCTGCCAAGTTGAGAGTACAGTAATATTAGAGATACTAGAGAAACACCTGAAGGCAGGCAGAATTCATTCTGAAGAGCCAGTCCCATCAATAGCCATGCTTATTTAGCCTGCATTAAAGGTCCCTCCATTTCATATGATCAGTCAAGCCTTTGCACAGTTACAGCAACAAAATATATTCAGATGTAAATTCTGAATTCTGTGCCAAATCACAGTAATTCTGAAACTGTGCCAAAATGAACGTGCAGTTTAGCGTTGAAGTGTTTCAGATGATGAGAAGTCTCCAATTGTAAAACAATTAGCAATGCATTCTCATTATCTTTTCTTGTTTTAACCCTCTACAAAGAGTAATGGAAGTAGTAATCAAAAATATGCGATAAAAGCTATAAAGATTTTTTTTTCCCGACAGTGAAAATTTAAACGCTCAGACATTTCAAATGACCCAAACAGGGCTAAAGTTTGCAGGATAAGCAAACTGTGTTAGGATACCATACTGACAATAAAAGGTAAACTACACAAGGATAACCAATTATGGATATAAAATAGAATTAATATAGTTGCCAAGTACTACTCAGTGTTAACTTTGAGCTTGATGCCCATACATGACAACCCAGAAAGACAGCAGTTTGCTGAGAAACTCAAAGCTGGGAAAAAAAACCCCAAACAACTATTTCAAAAGACAGCTCCTTAGGAGTATGAAGCTACTCCTAAATTAAGGGCACATCTGAATCTCAAGCATTCCTAGTAAACAATGTCTAATAACTTTAAAAAAATGTAATAAAGAAATTGTAGACAAGATATTGCAAAGATATTAGTTTAAAGATGAACAAAAATGTTATTAAACCAAGAAATCAAGTAATTAAATCTGATCAAAATATTTTGGACAGAAAGACTCATTTTTCAAAGAGAGTCTGCAAAGAAAAAAAGCTATTAAATCAAATCAAAGAAAGGATGGTGAGCTTTAATCTAAACAAGCTTGGTAACATTAACAAGGACTAACGGATGAAGGCTGAGACAGACACACTAAGAGACAGTACCAAATAGCTGTGCTGTAACTTCACAAGACAGTTGACTGCAGGCCCAGCTGGCCAGCTAGACTTTTGGCACTCTTCAAACTTATACTTGACTTTTTCCTTAATCACTTTCAGTTTGCAGAAAGCTAGGAGGAAGAGACAGGGTCAAAATCATGTTCTTTATCCCTAGGCTCCAGGGGTCAAACAAGAGACAGACAGACTTTCCATTCAACATCACAACTTTGCCACTCTTCCTTATAAACTGCTGAAAGGAAGGGGAAAACTTCTGTGCAAAAAATGGCAGAGCTTTCACCAACTTCAACATGAGCTAGAAGAAAAGTATTTTCTTCTCACCCTTTACAATATATCATAAAATTAGGAAGGGGTGGAGAAAACTGGGAAGAGTAGGAGAGAGGTACACATTCCTCCAAGCTTAAGCATTTTTACTAAGTCCTAGCTATCTGGGCACTCTCCTGGCAACCGTCAGCTACTTAATTGTTACCAGCTTTTGAGACCAGTAAAATTCTGTGAAGAACAGTTGGTTGGAACTTAAAACACCTCAGCCAGCCAGGAAATTTGGTGGTATTCTTCACAAATGTTACTCTATACCTAATGTCTACGTTCACTATTATATTTATTTTCTACAGCTCTCCTCAGTCTTTGGCACACAGGGAAGGATGGCACTAGATGTGGCTACGGTGCAAACACGTGAACTTGTTAACTCCAATTCCATTGCACGCTCCAGTCAGGCTTTCATTCAGCAAAGTAAGAGGAAACCTGTTACTTCTCTGACTGTTTTCACTCAGAATAAGGAGATATCAGTGCTTTCCTTCTCAAGATGAGTTCTGTAAATACTGGGAAGCAATTAGACTACAAGAATATCAGTAAGGAATGTTGTTAGTCCAAGACAATGGCCTGTCACTGTTTCATCTTTGCTCAGAAAAAATTGACTTTCTCCCTGAGACTTTGTAGAATAAACAGTATTCCAAATAATCCCAACAAAGTACAGTTTAGAGTGAAATGTAAAAAGAGAATGGCCTAAGAGAGATGGACTTTGTCGTTTGACACTAAACAAGCCTCTTCTGCAAGTATATGTTGCTTGGCCACAGGAGTTAACAACTGATTTAAGATGAGGGCTGTACAAATATGACATGTATTTAACCAGAAATCAGGAACTTCCTTTTACATTCTAAGTATAAAGACTGTATGAATTAAGCATAGAAAAAAACCCCAACATACTTACAGGTGCTCCACAACCAAAGATCTTTACTCACCTTTCATTAAGAATTACACTAGAGTATTACTGATTTTTAAATTAGGCATTACAATTTTTTGGAAATGTGAGGACAAGGGACATACGCCATAGGAAGACATTTCATATACCTGTTCTCCTTGCCATTTTGTATCACTGAATGCCTATCAGCAGTGGTTCTTTCACTACAAACATATGTGTTGCGCCGTGTCATTGCTCCGGGGGCAGTATTATTCTACAATTAAAAAACATAGGCTTGTTATTCCCCACAAAAGGCTTTTCTGGGGTTAAGTCTACATATAATTGAAGGCTGTTTTACTTCATGCTAGTTCTACACAGTTATAAAACTTACCATAATTAAATAAGTTAATATACAAACATGTTCCAGTATTTTTAAGGAATAATGCAATCAGAAAAAGTAATTCTAACAAGTTGTTCTTGTATTTCATGTTGATGGCTCAAAATTAATATTGCTTAAAGTTTTTAATTACCAACGTTCTGAATGACAAATTCTCAGCACGTATAGCATTCCTCTACATCTGGATAGCCTGTCTTTATAGCTTATTTTTGAAATACTTTACCACTTGTAGATTGTAGAATTTTCCTTTAAGTTAAAATCATACCCTTAAACAAGATAGGAAAAGCAAAGACTTAAGAAACAAATGTTGTAAAATTCAGTGGGAAGGTAAACATGAACTTCTAAATATTAAAATACTATAAAACACTAGACAAGTTTTAAAAACAGGGAAGAATAAGTCAAATTAAAGAGAGAAATTGCAGAGAATTTTAATGAGACATTTTTAAAAATATACATTTAAATACAAGCATAATACATTGAGGACAAGAGAACCAGGGGAACTTAAACTACAAACCTTACTTTAGAGGGGAGAAAAGAAATAGAATTACTTTGCCTCTGTCTTTACAGAGAAAGAGGGTGGAGATATGCCCAAGTTGGCGGTCAACTCTCCAGGAACGACTGAGAAGCTAGGTAATTCACAGATAACAAAATTATAAAAAGTTAGATGCAATTACTGTAGGAAAAGCATGGTGGTCCAGATAAACATGCACCCCCAGGTTGTAGAGGAAGTAAGAGCTGGCAAGCCTTGTATTTTTCTCCCCACCCCAAGAACATAACACAGGAAACTGCATATGGTTGGAAAGTGGAAAAAACCTTTAAAAATTTTCTTTAAAGAAAAGGATCACGGGGCAAAGCAGGAAGCAACATAGGCTTTTAACTTTGAAGTGCTGGGGAAAGTCTTGGAGGAGGCTAGCTTAAAGGAATGACTGGTCAGCACCTGGATAAGCACATGTTGAGTAAGGATGGCCACTAAGAATCAGGCAGGGGACTTCATGCTCAACTAACCTTTTGGAGCTCTTTGAAGAATTACTGCTATGATAGACAAGGGAAATTCAGCGGATTTTTAAAATAGCATTAAGAAAAGGTTTTACATAAACGGTCACAACAGAGAATCATGGGAAGAAGGATAAAAAAAGAAGAAAGGAAAAACCAGTTCAAGCACAAAAGAAGAGCAGCCAAACCTTTTCTGTTTCCGAACCTGAAATAAAACTGTTAAAGGGGAGTATTCTCAATAACCAGCAAAAGCTCCTCCAGTGCCTTAAGGGAAAATATTTGCTATATAGGGAGTCTCAAGCAACGCAATCCCTGAGCTGCAGATTTAACAATGAAGCCATCCTGTCTGTTTAAAAGACTGCTGACATGTTATACATCTTTATGTGAGTGTACAAATAAAGTGAACTGTGCAACCTCCTGGTGTTAAAAAGTACAAAGAGTATAAAGAGCATTTTAGATTAGCAGAACTATTAATTAGATCATAAGATGTATGTAGTTGTCTCAAGGGTTCCCAAGTATTCTTCACTGGATATTCCTTAGGGATAGGCATGTGCCAAGCATCAGCAGAAGTCCCCCTGGCACTTTCCTTGTACTTTATTCCTTACACATCCCTCTCCTTCAAATCTGTTTATTTTTAAAAAACACTGATTCTTCTTACTTTCCTCTGACATTTGCCATTGTGCAAACTCCCCTCTCTTTACTAAACTTGCTAGCAATGAAAGCTGTGCACTTAGAGTGAAGTTTTGTTTATATGTTCATGAGGCCACGCTGTGCAAGACACTTCCTGGAGCCCTTGCAAACCAATGGTACATTGAACTATTAAATATTAATATTTGCATATCATTTTGCTCTACGTTCCTGAACATATTAGAAAATGAAGCACCTAGAATATCTGACAGAGTTTTTCTGGTAGGAAATATGCACAATAATGGCTGTCTTCCTTCTTTCCACCTGCTCCCTTAGAACATTTGCTTCCCTTGAGAAGACACCACGTAACATTAAAACGTACTGTGATGTTGCACACCTAGAAAGTCAAGACAGCAATCTGTGCTGGATCAAACTTCAAAGATCATGTATTTTCAGTTTTGGGAGTGGACAAGTTTTGGTATTCATATCTGAAATCAGAGGACTCTAAACATGCACTTTCCCAGCTCTTTTTCTGGAATACAAAGACAGAAGAATCAGTATACCTTTTTTTTTTCTTTGGCTCAGATTTCAGAGGTCATGAGACGAGATGTAAGAATTTCAAGCTTTCAAATTTCAGTTTTAGCAAGAATACAGTCTTGGTATTGGGGCCTTTACACTTTTTAGTGTATGATATCCTTTCACGATTGATCTAGGAAGCATTTCAGCTACGACTTTTTTGTTCAGCCCATCTACAGACTATTAATCTCTGGACATGACTAAGTCGCACAGGTGCACAGCACAGGAAGCCTGAAACTAGTGTCAAAAGCACCACACTCCCTGATGGAATGACAGCCCCTGGGGTTAGCTGCATAAGTTCATCCTCGTGGCATCGTCTGCCTTCTTTGCAGAAGGTGTTGACACTGCAAAAGCACATGCTGAAACTTCTGAGCATATGCACAAGGTCCCATCACAGCACAAAGGATGATTTTGTGGTATAGAGTCCTCCTCTTCTCCTAGAGAGTCCTGCGCCCACTGCTTAGGCAGGCTATTTTCACATTAAGAAACGCCAAGGCAAGGACTGATGAAAAACTTTCAAAGAATCAGGTTCTGACTTACAATAATGAACCAATCTATTTACTTAAGAGCACTAGTATGTTTCTTGGTCCTAAATGATTTTCCAAACATACCATCTATTCTCCTCTTCCAGTTTTCTTAAAGCTATATTAAGGGCTCTAGGACAGCCGTATTGCAAGCACTGAGGAAAAATCCAAAGCTGTGAGTAATAAACAAGGAGTTATTAAAACAAGGACTTATTAGTTGCTGCTAATTATTCAACCCCTGTAGCAGGTTTTCATTATTAATTTGGTATTTGCGCAATGAACCTGAAGATTTTTGATGTGCACTTGTTCAGCTTGCAGAACTATTTAGTTTGCAAGAGTTTAAACGCTCTGTCGACTTCAGAAGTACAGCTTGGAGCCCCTTACTCCAACTGCAGACTTAGCTATCTGCTCTACAAGAGCAACTCTTATCCTTAAGTGCGTGCTTGTAAGCTTTGTTATTTAATAAGAGCAGCACGCAACCAGCTAAGGGTCTCCAGCAAGGACCAGTTCTACTACTTTCGCTGTATCTGTCGAAGTAGTAATTGTTTTTAAACAGTATTTTTCTGTCTCTTCAGTGATTTTCTCATCATATACTGATTTTAAGACTAAAATGCTCAGTAAGAACACAAACTCTCTCCACCTCAAACTTTTTTCAACTTCAGGACAATATGGTAACTCCAACATCCTTTTTTTTCCTTCTAGATGCATGCCAATACTGTAAAAAATAAAACTCCCTAATCAGTTCCAGGAATTGTGTAAAAAGTCAGTGCTTCCCTCCATCCCCATCAGCCAGAAAGCAAAAGACTAATCTCGGGGTGGGGGGGGGGGGTGGGGGGGCAGGAAGAGTTTGTACAGTCTGACATGAAGAACTACAGAGACAATTTTAAACACTAATTAATTTAGTGACATCATAAGTCTGATTCCATGTTCACCACTTTGTACCACTGCTTGTAAAAGATCATTTGGGTCAGTTGCACACTGAATCAGAAGAGAGAAGTATCCTATGGTTATGAGCTGAAATTTTATTTCAGCTACAGTAGTATGAAATTTGCAATAAGACTACTGGAATAAATCCACAGGATTTGGGAGTGGTGTAGCATAGCAGATCAAAATACTGAAGATATTAAATGTAAAATATGTTGTAACTGTGATGCAAAGTTCTTGAATAAGGCACTACACAACACTGAGTGAAGTCCAATGTAGGACAAAACTGATCCGATTATCCATTTTGAGACTCAGTAGCTAAGAACTGTCATGTAAGAAGAAAAAAAACCTGGACGGTTTCTGGACTGATCAAAAACCAAGAAGGGAAAAGGGCAGGGGACCACAAAAAAATCAAAAAAGGGTCCCCCAAAATCATGAGCTCTTGTTCACATTTATAAGTAACAGCTGCTGCAGTAGAAGACATGTCTTTCCAAGGAATCTCTTTGACTGAAATCCTCCAGCCAAGTCACTATCAGCCATTGAGCCAACTGACAATACAGAGCCAATAAAGTAAAATAAATCTTGTTTTACTTCTTTTGCTTCAAATTGTCAAAAAGCTGTGAGCTCAGGAAGTTCTGTTCTCATTTGTTCTAAGTAACAGTGCTGAGTACATGACCAAATATGACAGCTTTGTGGGCTAAGTTTAAAAAAAATTTAAAAAGTCACTCCATTGCAAGTTGAATAAAGGACTGGGAAGTTACTTCTTCTGAAAAGAAGAAAGTTTTTCAATACAAAATCCCAAAGTTTTAGAAATTAAATGTTACAAGACTCAAGAGTTATTATATGAAAACAGATTTCCAACTTTGCCTCGGAGGCACCACGGAGCATACAAGTTAAATCCAAATCGAAGAAAGGATTTTCTTTTGGCTCACTGCCTACTGCTTGACCCTGTAAATTCACTAGTTGTACACCTTAGAGTGTTTTTTTTGTTGTTGTTGGAGTTTAGGGGTGGGTGGGGGAAACCCACAAGGACAAAAGTCAGGCACACTGCTTTTAAACACAGGTTGAAATACACCTTTGAACAGTTCTTAGAGCTACATTTGTTTGATAATCTTAATATACATAACTATGACTTGGAATAGCCTGTTTGAGAACAAAGATTAGGTGGTTCCTTGAACATATGAAACTAGCAAATAGGATAATATAAGCAGAGATTTCATTCTTCTGTACAAGAGGCCACAGAAGAGTACTTGGTGATATCAGAAATAACTCTCATGAAATTTCAGGAGACAGCCTTTGAGTTCAGTTTCTGCTTTTTTTTATGATTTTTTTTTTTATACCCAAATTATGTCTGTTCACTAACAGCTGCTAGTGCTAATTACTAACACCTACTAACTACTTCAGGAATATTAACGGGTAACTTGAGTAGCTGACTGATGCAGGGGAAAAAAAAGGGCAAGAGTATGAGATACCTACATTTACTCTTGATGAATAAAACCACCACCACTGATAAATCACAGGTTTAACACTTTTTCACCCCTCAAAAACATTTCATGGTTTTGATAAATAAGCATTTCTACTTACACTAGGAACAGCCGAACTTTTCTTACGCTCAGGAATATCAGCCTTATTGGGATTGCTGGCATTTCCAAGCATTGGACTAGCTGGTGCAATTCCTCTTCCTGCAACAGCACTACTGCTAGATTTTCTTGACTGAATTCCTTCCTCTTTGAGGTCACTGTCCGTAGTACTAGTCTGGCTTCTTTTGGGATATGCCACTACTGAGGGGATGGAGGGTCCAGCTTAAAAAAAAAACAAAACCAAACAAAAGAAACAGAAAAGGGATTTGTCTTCTCAGAAGTCCAGAAGCTATTCTTCCCTACAACAGAAATGTATTCACACACGAGAATCAAAATAATTAACACTGGAAATCAGAGTTGCAAAAAAGTAGTTATTTAAATTATTGAAATATGCATGTTTCAGAAGACAGCAAAATTTTGTGGAAAACAAAACACTTTCCAAACGTTTCTTCCCCCCCTTAAGGGTGGGAGGGACAGGAGGGAAGCAATGACAACACATGGATGCAACACCCTGAAGCAAGGCCCCTCATTTTGTAATAAAATCTGACAGATTTGATATTCAAGTCAACTCTAGTGAAGCTTCCCCTTACATCACAATTCAAAGATACATAACTCTCTTCTGTTTACCTTGCTAAGAACAGGAGGACCATAATAACAGAAAATTATTTGAATTCATTATACGAAGATATTACTTGATTTCCATGAAAGAATTACAAATTTAATGGAGTCTTCTGGTGTCTGAGTACTGGCACTGGTTTGGCTTGGTAGGAAAAAAACCCTTTAGAATCTAACTGACTCTCATTCAAATCAGAGGATCCTTCATTACCACAAAGCTGGCACATGCTGTTCAAGCCGATTTCTGAAAAAATTGGGCTCCTGAGACAGGTACGTGGTGACACAACCCTGGACCACCAGTGGCACTAACGGCTGGCAGACTGCGCTCCTGGAACAGCCCAGAAGCCGCGGCGGTTTGCCACCAGCCTCTGCGGGCATGCCAGGAGCACCCGAGAATGAGCCAGCCCCTTCAACAGACCCAACCTCCCCCTTGCTTTAATAGGTTTCTGGACACTGGGAAAAGCCAGTGGGGATATCAGGATTGTGTTTCCTGCTGTCTCAATTACACCTCCTCAGAAGAGCATACGTCAACTTTGTAGTTAGTGTTTTAATAACAATTAATCAAAAAGTGTATGTATATACACACACATATAAAAAAAACATATAAAAAAGATATTAAAAAACATCACAAAACACAATAACCATCATCCCAGGAGACTCCCCAAGGAAAGCAACCTCTGAATGCACTTGAGGTATTTAAAAGTAGACCTAAACAGCGACTCCTTTTATGAGTTAGCGTCTGGGCGGGAAGATAGGTTTAAGATATTTAGAAAGCTCAGCTACTATCCTGCACACTCATTAAGCAGAAGAGTTCGAAGTTTGTCTGAATCACTGATGTTTAGACATTTAATTCCTGCAGGACAATCAAGTGACACTACCCTCAGGAAACAGGAATATTGGCAAACTGACATTTTTTCAAGTTTTAGACACAAGCTGACCTACTAGTGTCAAAAGAAACCAAAAGCTGAACAGACATACAAGAGCATGGGAGAGGAGTGCTGTGCTTTTCATGAAAATGCTGTTGCAACATTCTCTTCAATTTGTGTAACAAGACTTTCCCAGCACGGTCAGGAATGCAAGGGACAACACAAGGCAGAATAAAAGATTTAAGTTGGTGTATTCAGCATTCTGCTAGAAGCTGTTTTTGAAGGCTTTATTACAAAACCAATTTAAAAAAAAAAAAAAGTTATTCAGTAAATTATTTAACCACCACACTGTGAGCTACACTGTTGTCATCCTCCTTACCTTTGGGGGATGAAAACAAATTCAGAAACCAAACGGAACTGGAAGGTACTATATTGTGCAACACTGAAAATGAGAATTGCTCACCGTGATCACTGTACCGCCGCTGTTTCTGGCTAGAAGATATGCTTCTCTGAACTTTGTGATGAGGAGATTGTCCAGTGCTATTATTAAGATCACTACTTGGCCTAACTTTGGCAAGTGAAAGATTGCTGCTGGAGCTTGAATCACTTGCATCCAACTACAATACAAATGAGAATATTAAAACAAGGAGTTCAGACAAAACAAATTAAACATCCACCACATTATGGAAGCAGTAACAGGGAGGCAGAAGGAAGACGGCTCTAGTACATAAGAAATTTTGTGACAGCAAGGAATTTGCTTAGAGGCCTCATCTTCTCTTAGATTCTTGTGCAACTGTCTTAGGTGAAACTCAGTGGAATCTGCAGCTCCTCAAAGGACAATCAGATAAAGAAAATCTGTCTCTACTTTCAGTTCTGTCTCCTCAGAGTTCTCTGATTTTAACAGGAAGAGAGGATACATTCAGTAGAAGCCACCACACCAACTCCTCCAGCAGGGGAACCAAGAGCAGCTTACTGATGCTGAGCCCTCTCAGCATGACATAGAAAGGTGATCTACAATGCAAGAACTTTTTTAGGTTGATTGGTCCTGCTCCTTGGTTCTTTTAAAATATTTACAGCTGGCACATTCACACTTGAGCTCCTAGACTAGACAGGACAGAAACTGGCATACAAAGTCCTTCAGAGGAGTAGCTGCTGAGCAAGCAGGGTAGTTTTGGGAAGCCTAAAGGCAAGAGTTTACTCAGATCAGGGTGAGAACAAACACAGAATCATTTGGACAGTTGACGCTGGTAATTAGAGTAATGTGATTTTAAGTGTAATTGACTTTTGTGCAGGAATGCAATGCCTATAGTTACTGACTTAATTTTTGCTTGTAACTTTGCTAAGGACACCTTCCGATTCCTTTGTTTCTTTGCATTTGTAAGAATAGTACTTACCTCTGACGATTTCCTTCCTAGCAGTAAGTATGTGGCTGTGATTTCATCATACTTCATTTTACTAAGGGATTCTTGAATTTCTTCTTGAGAATATCCCATTCCTACCATAATATCTAAAAACAAACACACACTCTGTAAGTAACAGAAACACTCTGATGTTTAGGCTGGCTGGGTGTTTAAGTTCAAAAGAAAGAATGGAACATTTAAAGAATTAAACAATGTGATTAAGTGTGAGAACATAAGCCTGATGAAATATCGATATAAAAAGATCAGTTACTTTTTTGAAATAGCAAACAAATACAGAGTGGTGGAGGAAAAAAAAAAACAAAACCCACACACATCATGCAAACACTATCATATTCTGAAAAATACTTGATTACCTATTCTTTTCTGGTCCGAGATGTCTAGTTCTGGTTCAACGAAAGGTTTAAGTTCATCCTCCTCATGCCCTGCATTGATCCACCTGTCCTTCATAATTTGCTATAGAACAAAGGGTTTTGTTAGTACAATGCACTCACCAGCAAAGAAAACAGGCTGTTGAAAGAACAATTCCCCTATCTACCAAACACTAAGGCCTTTTCTAATTTTTCTTTTCCAGAACAGGCCCCAGCACCTACTCAGTTTTGTTTTGTTCCAGGGAGGAGAATCCACAATGCACATCAAGCCAAGGTGCTTCCCAATCAGCTGTATTCTAACACATAGCTGAAACCTAAAAGCCTGTAACACAGACCAGGAGCAGCATGACAACTCTGACAAGTCTAGTAGGTCCAGATTCCACTATGGAAGTCCATGGAATCCAGCAGTGTTTTGGCCTTTCGCCTCCATGACGGTATAAAAATGCAGGCAAAAGGCAATCACACCATAATCTAGCAGTCAATGCTTCCAGTTCACATTTGAAAATGTGGAAAATGGCCTGGTGGATCATCCATTAATGCAGGAATCCACAACGTAACCATGAGGAAAATTTATATGACATATGCAGTGTAGTCTCATATTCATTTTGAAAGTAACTGTGGAGTCAGGTGTCTCATAACCCCAGCAAACAAAATCACAGAATCACAGAATGGTAGGGGTTGGAAGGGACCTCTGGAGATCATCTAGTCCAACCCCCCTGACAGAGCAGGGTCACCTAGAGCAGGCTGCACAGGATGGAGTCCAGGCAGGTTTTGAGTGTCTCCAGAGAAGGAGACTCCACAACCTCCCTGGGCAGCCTGTGCCAGGGCTCTGTCACCCTCCCAGTAAAGAAGTTTTTCCTCATGTTCAGGCGGAACTTCCTCTGTTCCAGTTTGTGCCCGTTGCCTCTTGTCCTGTCGCTGGGCACCACTGAGAAGAGTCTGGCCCCATCCTCTTGACACCCGCCCTTGAGATATTTATAAGCGTTGGTGAGGTCCCCTCTCACTCTTCTCTTCCTCAGGCTGAACAGCCCCAGCTCCCTCAGCCTTTCCCCATAGCAAGATGCTCCAGTCCCCTCATCATCTTCGTAGGCCTCCGCTGGACTCTCTCCAGTAGTTCCTCGTTCTTCCTGAACTGGGGAGCCCAGAACTGGATGCAGGACTCCAGATGGGGCCTCACTAGGGCAGAGTAGAGGGGGAGGAGAACCTCCCTCGACCTGCTGGCCACACTCTTCTGAATGCACCCCAGGATGCCATTGGCCTTCCTGGCTGCAAGGGCACATTGCTGGCTCATGGTGAATATGTTGCCTACCAGGACTCCCAGGTCCTTCTCCACAGAGTTGCCTTCAGCTCAAAAGTCTTAAAACAAAAGTCATAGGCTTTACTCAACAACCCCCTCCTACCCCTGAACCCGCTCCAAATAAACTATTCAGGAATGGTATGACAATAGTAAGTTACAGCTCCAAAATATAGTTTGCAAAATATGTCTAGCTTTCTGATGCACCTTATTTGTGCCATTACCTCTAGAGTGCCTCTTTTTGTTGGGTTTAGCACCAGGAAACGTTTGAGGAGGTTTTCACAGTCTGTGGACATGTAGAAAGGAATCCTGTATTTTCCCCTTAGCACTCTTTCTCTGAGTTCCTTGGTAACAGAAGAAAACAGAGAGTAAGTTGTAAGCAGCAAATCACTTAAAACATTAGGTAAACATGCCCAACACGTTCTACCAAAACGCACCTTTAAATTCTGTCCATCGAAAGGAAGAGATCCACTCACAAGGGTATAAAGAATAACACCTAAACTCCAAACATCTACTTCAGGCCCATCATATTTCTTCCCTTGAAAGAGCTCTGGAGCAGCATACGGTGGGCTGCCACAAAAGGTGTCCAGTTTATTTCCGACTGTAAACTCATTGCTAAAACCAAAGTCAGCTATTTTAATGTTCATATCTGCATCTAGCAATAGATTTTCAGCCTGGAAGAGAAAGAATGGTTTGTAAGATGAACTTAAAATACTTGATTTAAAATGCTATTGTCTGTTTTACTCATTCTTAAAATGCAAAAAGCTGAAATATGCGTTAACATTCCCTTTCTTGCAAGATCTTTAGGTATGCTTTAGTCTATCATTCAGATATCCCCTATTTTAAAAATCTCTGTACAATGGCTTCAGACTATGGGAGCTGTTATGCTACCTGAAAACTGTGCTATTACCATCTATCTGTTTTCTCCACAGAAATGCATCCTGAGCTATTGTAATTTGTATTTTTGATCTATTAAGATGAAAACAAGATATAATCTGACTATCCATACTTTATGTGGCATTCTTGCAAAAGCTTGGTAATACACATAACCTTTAAACTTTTTTCAAGTGGGTTTTTTTTTTTGGTGGTGGTGGTGTTTGGGGTGTTTTTTGGTTGGTATTTTTTGTTAAGTTACAAAGCTATAATATGTTGAACAAGTTATGTAGCAACACTATTAATATAAAAGGCACAGTTTACAGAAGGGATATACCATTTAATGCCAAGCTACAAAGAAGCCATACTTCAGTTTTGCCATCACAACTGGTAGTTCATTCTGTTCAGGACTAAAACTTGTCACACCTCTATCAAACTACCTTTTTTTTTTTTTAAAAAGACCTCTCAGCTAATGCTGAGCTGCATCAGATTTGAATCTAACTACAGGGTGAAAGGCTATCTTTCAGCAGCCATTAAATTTCTATACTTAAAAGCCTTACAAATCCTCTTCCTTTTATTTGAAATGGTTCTATACTGTAAACATTCCTCAAAACTTGCTATAACACATATAAAAAAAAAATAAATCAGAAAGCTTACTATACACTACATTTTATCAGCACAATGAAGATCACACCCACAAGTACAGAAGCTGACACACACACTTCACACACTTTTTTCTACTCACCTTGAGATCTCTATGAACAATATGCTTTTGATGGCAATACTGCACTGCAGATACTATCTGGATAGAAAACAAGCCAAATTATGTAAGTGACATCTCAAAGAAACAGAAGTTTTAATCAAAAAGTTCAACATTTATCACTAAAGTTGACATGTACTTATCCACTCAGAGCTACATAACCAACTGCTACAGAGACCAGTGTATCTGGGGGAAAGTTGTTAAATAACTTCGGTGTTTAGTACTTGATCTATTTGGTTTCTACTATACTTGAAAGAGGATTTTGTTTTTCCTGTGTTGCTAATTATAGACCAGTAGGAGCAATGACTTTCAGAAAGGTTACTGAAGTATTTCCATTCCAATAGTGTATACAGCTATAAAAGCTTTCCCTCTAGACTGAAGTTTTCCAGTCCCTCTCCAAAGGTGATTTTTCATGCCGCAGCATGGAGAGAAAAGGGTAAATGGGCTTAGCTACTGGAGAAACTACTGGCAAACAGCTTGTTTGTCAAAACTTATGCAGTGAGAAGCAACTGTGCATCTGACAGAGGTCTGCTGTCTAAGTGCATATGGTTTATTGTATTTTGTATACTGTACAAGAGTAGCAAGCTCAATGGAAAAAACTCTATGTCTCTCAAGTGTAACGGAATAATTTCTTCCATCATCATTTCCAAATATCATTAAGTTTTTCCTGCTTTATATAGCAAACTATATAAGCTATTTACACAGTACGGTGTCCTAGTACATTGCTTTAGAGTCATAAGCATTGCTGTGGAACGCTACATGTATGGAAGAGCTGGATAAAGTCTTATTGTTACATGATCACAAATACAGTCAAATACATTTTATTGTCATGCATACGTGGTCAGAACTGAGGCAGATGTTATGACTTCTCAAAATAAGGGGAACTGCACATAAAAATAATGTAATAACTATGCTTAAATAAATGTATTTCCATTCTTCCTTCAAGATTAAGAAGATTTCCAACACAGAAAGATGACGTATCATTACTGTTAAAAAAATAACTCATGATCAGACCACTCAGCTTAGCATAAAGATCCTCCTGTACTGGTAAGAAGCAATCGTTCTCCTCCTCAGTATGTAGAGTAGGTGAAAGTAAGGTTCTTGGTAGGTCAAAGAACTGACCTATCAGTTAATTTTGAATTCAAAACTTAAGCACCGATGTTACGATCTCTGTGCCCCTGTATTATTGAATCACGCTGATGCAAAATGCCACCTTAGAAACCAAGCAGTCTGTGAAAAGTTGAAGTATTTCCATTCCCTACACTTTCATTCTGGTTCTGCTTGTTCCTTTATGTATTGGCTCCTTCTTCCAGACTCTTAAGTTCAGCTTTTTACAGTTATGAAACTGCCAAAGTGCTCCCATGCCACCACTTGCACCATCCTTTTGGTTTTCCTTCCTCTCCTCTCCGCAACCATTACTTTAGTGCCAGTTGCAAGCTCCCTCTGAGGGGCTTCCAAGGGTGACAGCATGACAAACACCTCAAGCTTTATTTGGGACTGCAGAGACACAGCACTACACCATTTGCTCCTAAACTGCTTTTACTCTGACCATCTAAGAGCAGAAGGTCTTGCAGATCATCAATCAGCAGTTTCCTTTGGAGAGACTTTTGAACTACTCTGCATTGCAACAGGATAGCACAGAGACTGCAGAAGTGAGTCCAATCTAAATGGAAGGGAAATAATGCAACGTGTATGACATTAATAATTGAAGAACAGCAGTCAAAACTCAATGAAAAACAGCACAAAACATGGCTGTACTGGATTGAGTCCCTTGTCTTCCACCTTCCATCGCTTTTTCCATTGACAGCCCCCTCACCCCCAACCTCCTTGAGTGAGAAATTTGCTGACGCTTGGCAGCTGGGGAGAAGAGGGGAAGAAACAGCAGACCTTTTTGCTAGAGGTAACAATTAGAGCATTGAAATACATTTCTTGGAAGGGATTTCAAAAATCCGTATAATCATAGGTTTTAAAGAACAAGTTAGAACAAGTTATCTCTAGGCAGAGAAACCATTCTTCATGAGGATTAAATGACAAAAGAATAGATAAATGACCTCTCAAGGTACCTTCCACACTGCCACGAGTATTTTGTTTCTTAACTGGAACATACAAGTAAGATGTATTTTGTGAACTTCTTTTATTTTCCAGTATCTGTCCTAACATCTACCAGCATTAAAAATTCTAAATGGCTTCTGCAGGGTAACAGTGGGAAGACTGACGGAGGCCAGATCTAACCAGCTGCAGTACAGGAAAAGAGGGAAGTAATACACATGGATTTTGGGAGACTCCCTGCCCTGAGTCTTGGCTTCCCATTTTTGCATTAATTCTTATCCAGATAGGCAGATTTTTCTATGGAAAAAGAACTGTAAGATCGAACCAGAACTGACTGGAAGCCTGTAATAGGGAAAGAAAGAAGAGGTGACATTAAGCATGCAAAACGTTCTGGATTTGAATTTCTCACACATGGCTGCACAAAAGAAGCTTGAAATGGAGAACTGCAGAGCATGGCTGTATTTTTAGTGTTTGTACCCTCTCCTGTGTTCCTTGTCAAGCGTGACTGGAGTAACATGACCACTGTCTTTTACATTCTTTTTTCCTGCTAAAAACCTTAAGTATGTGTAACAAACGGACAAAAAAAAAAATGTTTTTTAACAAGCTAAGAGGGGAGAATGACCAAATTCTACTCTTTGCCTGCTGGAAAGAAAGTGCCTCCTCAGATAAAACACAAGTGTTCGATGCAGAAATCACATCTACTGAAAGAAGAAACATGATCTGAATTCAAGATACAATACAACCTATTGTAAGAACTAAGCTCAATACCACAGCACAACTGTTTCTTCAGTTTAAAGAGAGCCACCGTCTGTTAAATCAGTTAGTGAATTAAAAAAAAAAAATCCCTATTATGTCATAAGTCCCTATCTAACATAAGAACAGCTGCGCTGAATCAGATAAAAGGTCTACAGAGAGCATTCTCCCTCCAACAATGGCTAAAAGCTATATGAAGCTATTCTGGGACTACAGTAAGGTGAAATGAATAGTTTTATGACCTGTAAACCCAGTAAGATCCAGTTTCCTTTGACACTGTCCCACAGAGTCCTAGTGTCTAATAAATGCCAAGCACTGATCAAAGTTTCCTGACTTCTGTCCTACGCACATGCTCTTCTCTCTAGCAAAGTGCAATGAGCTCGTCCTACAGTTTCTCTCCTTGGGTTATTACTAGGCTTCTCTCTTTTTTTCCCCAGGTGCTCATGCTTTTGAAGCTCTCAAGAACCTCCTATCTTTGAGATCAAGGTCCTTTAAAATTGGTTAAGCTCAGTAGCCGGGAAGTCAGCTGTTGAGGGAGGACAGAGCACAGCTGCCTGTGCCAGGAGACAAGACTTGTAAGAAGAAACTGAAACATACTTCTGTATATTTCAGTGGATTCAAGTGAGGCCATCTATGTACCTTTACAAACAGCATTTAGTCTACTGAAGTACACAAAAAGAAAAACGAAGCTGAGAATTTGAAGTACATAAAATCAACTCTTGACGGGTCAAATACCCAGCTCAGCAGGTAACTATCTTTAAATTCTTTCCCTTCACATGTGTTTCTGAAAAATGAAGTTACATACATCCCGTACTACTCACATTATCCCATAAAACTAAGCACTAAGTATACCTGTAAAACATGTTTGACCTGTTTCCACAAGTTTTCACTTAAAGGGGAGTCAAATTTTTAGAAAAAAAAAATAGGTAATTGCTGAACGAATGTGCAATTTCAATGGAATTACTGCAAGATCTTTTTCCACACAACTGTTGATAAAAGAAACTGAGGACAAAGAGCAGAGAACCGTACCAGTAGAAGTTTTCAACATTCACATCTGAGAGAGAACAGCAAATCCTCAAGTGACATTACAAAGAGCAAGGCAACAGTCTGATTTAGAAGAGACGGCTGAAGTGGGAATGACTGCTCCACAACCCAGCACGTCTACTCCAACACAGCACAGAAACACATACCAGAAACCCTCAACCACAAAGGAAAGTTCTCTACCTGCCAGAATATGAAAGGGAGGAAAGCAGCTTTAAAAAGACATGTAAGATTTTGCTAAAGAGGAAGAAAAATTTTCCTTACTCTCAAGCTGTATAACTCCAGTAATCACAAATCGCTTCTGGGGATACAAAGTCTGCAGCTGCTTCTTTTTTGGGGTTGTTTTGTTTGGTTTGTTTTTGGTGTGTTGTGGTGGTGGTTTTTTGGTTGGTTTTTTTTTGTTTGGCTGGTTTGGGTTTTGGTGTGGGTTTTTTTTTTTTGGTTTTTTTTTTTTGCAAAGGATTGGAAAGGGTAAATACATGATTTAGAGATGAGAGAAAATAAAGGAACAAGGATTTCACAGAAATGCTTTTGTTGCCTCCTTATGTTAAATACGTTTCTATTTTTCTTTACTTTCACTGCTACTTTTGAGCTTATTGTTTATATTGCTTTCACACAATTCTTACTATTGGAGACAGAGGAAGCAAAACAGTTGTGGCACAGTTTCCTCGTTCCCAAATTGTTCCTTTCGATCACACTACCCACACTAGAGAAGTGTAGAAGTTTTCTTTACAAGGCATTTTGTGAAAGTCATTAATTAATTTCCTGGAAGTCTCATATATTATATCAAGTTTCTTCTGCTTTTGTACGGCTACGCTTAAAAAGTGAAGCTATCGGAGCCTCCCCCTTCCCACAGTGAAACTGTCACGTCATTGCCACAATTCACCAGTTTAATAAAACACACTTGTCCCTATTAATTATTTTAAAGTGTCATTAAGCAGAAGCATAATTTTGATATTTATTACTTTTCAGAACATTATCTAGGTTATCGAAGTGAACAAAAGGAGGGAAATAATGTAGGCATTTACAAATTTCTGCACAAGAGCAGAAAAAGTATAGCAGACCAGTAAGATCTGCAAATGAAACTCTAGATGCTACAAGAGCAGAGATTTGGATTTTAATTAGTTATGCAAAAATATTTGGTTATGTTTAATACTGCTTTACTGTAGAATGGAAACACTTTTTACAAATCAGTGAAATCCCATCTTTGCAGGGCTAGTTTATCCATCATAAATAAAGCTAAACTAACAAGCCTAGAAATTAACTTTTCTGTGACTTTTTAGAACAACTATTAAACTGCATCTTTTCATGTAAGGGGCCGGATGTGAACGGATGCCCACTACATGCACTGCCTGTGTTGTGAAACTGGCCTGTTTGTAGCCTGGTACATTTGAATAACTTCCAAAAGGTTACAGACCAGCTGAACTCAGGATATATGAAATCAACCCAGAGGAAATGAATTTTGGAACAGAATACACTTCCATATCAAGCAGTCACTGTGTTCTGGCACTCCTGGACACCCTGGCACACAGCACTAAGGAAACTAGCACCACTGAACACACTACTAACCCCTTCGAAGTACTACTGCAACCCAAGTTTTTTCTCGCTCAGGGCTACAAGTCCACAACATGCTGAACACTGCTAAAAGTCAAACACAAAGGACAGCCGTTTTACTCATTTCAGCATTAAAAAACGGGGCGGGGGGAGATGATGTATAGGAATGTTATACATACCTGTCTAAATTTAGCTCTAGCCTCTTTTTCCTTCATTCTTCCATGTGCAACCAGATAGTCAAACACTTCCCCTACAATTCAATAACAAAGTACATTAATGTCAATTTCAGAATCTAGAGATTCCTCTCTAGCAGTTGCCCACAGCAGCTTCACTGGAATGACTGTACTTCAAGTTTATGATTACAGGTTAGCTCAAGAGAACAAGGCACAACTGCTATGCAATTTACTACACCGTCATCTCTTATACAAGAAAACAGTAAGACTTAATGAATGACTGGATATAGACAAAAAAAATCAATTTCATTCAAATTATTTATACTAGCAACTGAGCAGCATACTTCTGTTTTGTAAATAAAGATGACATGTACCCCTTCACAGACCTTCTCGCGCAGGTTTCTTTTGCCCCACAAAAAAAAGCTTCATATATGAGAACATATGATGATATTTGTAAACATTGTCATACCAGCACTAGAATTTTTCTTTGTGCATCTGCATAGAAGTGTTCTAACCAAAATCAGAAATCTTAGCTTTAACCTAGGCTTGGAAGAGGTACCAAAAGGTAGGTCACAATAATGAGCGTAGCAGGACACACTGACATAACCCTTCACACAACCATCAGATCTGAAAGATACACAGAGAAGGATTACTCCTGAACAAGCCCAATGTTGTATGGCTGTGGATGACTGAAGGAGATTACTAAAGCAGCACTAAAGATCTGTTGTGTGTTTTGGGGTTTTTTTTCCCCTTTAATCAATCCAGTCATTTTATAGCACATCAATACAGACTACAACATTGGAGCTTTAGGTGCAGCCAACTGGCCCATGAAACATTGACATGTTTGTGAGAGCATTGGAGATTTTTTTTTTTTTTTACTAAAAACCAATAGTCATATACAGAAGAACTACAAACACTGACTAGTATGCAGTTTTAAAAATTCTTTGCTAATATGCAAAACTAATAACAACTTTAGAAGTGGATCAAATATCTAAATATTCTCTACTGAGCAAGAAAACACTGTTTCGTAGATAGCCACCTCACAAGGGAAGAGCTGAGTAACTTCACATTTATTTTTGAAAAGAAGCAGCTCCACCAAATATGAATAAAAACCCCAGAGTCATACAGCAGGGAAAGTAACAACTGAACAATCTAAGGGAACGTCAGGATTTTCTACAAAATAGCCTTACTTCCCTCTGCAGTGTATTATTTAATACTCAAGTCAGATAACTCTCTCGGCTGTATTTCACAGTTGTATATTCAAAAATCTTCATAATTCAGGGAAAATGATACCAGAGAAAGAATTATCCCCAATTTATGCAAAGTGTTGCCGTTGTAGCAATGGTTTCTTTCATCCTGCAGCCACCGAGTTCATATGCATCACAGAATCGTTTAGGTTGGAAGAGACCTTTAAGATCATCGAGTCCAACCGTTAACCTGACACTGCCAAGTCCACCATCATCTTGATAAGGAGGAAATATGGGAAATTGATGCCTGCCACTGAGATTACCAGCCATTCCTGTCTTGCACAACATGGCACGTGCAAAGGGTACCGCTCACAGCCTTTTAGACCAGTACAGTACGTATCTCTCCATTACCCTACGAAAGATCCTCACTGCTTTAGAGAACTGCTGGCTCTTCTACCTCCTAGAAGCTAATCACTAGATGGCAATAGGACTTCACTTTTAAGTCTAGTACCATCAAACAGCACAGAGGTGCCTCCACACACACCTGCACTAGCCAATATTTTAACAGTATTTTACATACTTTGTTTCTGTTTAGACAAGTCTCGGATAAGCGTTTAGGGAGCTGCTGGAAGAAAACATAGGCAGGTAGAGAATCATTACCTGATTTACAGAAATTTGTTAAACTTCACATAATCTAACGTCAGAGTCAATTCAATGCTGATTTTCTCTGAAAAGAAGTCTCTGTATCTCCCTCCCAAAACTAAAGAAAAGCCTCAGCTATTTGAGATACCTAGTTGCTGATGCTGAAGGGTCACATTGATAAGCTGAGTGCTATTAGGTTTTAGCCAGCAAGGAGTAACTTAAGACCAAATACCTTAATTCTAGCTCTGGTGAAAATACCTGACATTGCGTGAAGCAGGCTTCCTCCCCTCCCCCCAATCAGGAATAAGTGTTTAAGTTCCTCCTAAACCGGCATAAGGCTAAGCCTAACAATTCTTGACAGTAGAAGTTCTGTGATAAAGATAGGTCAAATGTCATCAGCATCTAAAAACCAGAAGTTGCAGTACTTGTGCTTTTGAAAGCTACAGTTAAACACAGAAATGCCTCATCTGAACATCTTTTTACCAAATATCTTATACAAAATAGGATGCCAGAGGTAGAGAGCCAAATACAATAAATTAAGAAGGTTGGCATTTGTTATGGACAGGAACAATCAATAGCTGAATAAAGATTCCCGTTAAATTTGAGTTGTGAAAACAAAGCAAATATTACTAAGTTGCAGTAAGTTCAGAAGCTGGTTTTACAAGTTATAATTAATTATGTTGCCCAGAGAAGTCCCAGAGAATATTAAAGATTTTGGTTAAGATTTTACACTACCATGACATTAATATTTGCTGAAAAAGAAAGCAAAACTTTAAAGAAAAGAAGTGCTTTCTCCCACTCGGCAATTTGTTTACATGTGTCAGCACAGCAAAGAGGTACTTACCCCCACTTGCATATTCCATTATTAAATAGAGAGTTTTTTCAGTTTCAATGACTTCAAATAGCTTCACTAGAAAAGAAAGCCATTTATTAATCAGTTAACTACATGCAGAAGTATTACGTTAACCCCACAGAGAATTCTGTCAGAGAAAAAAGCCAAACCTATTTGCTTCCTGCCTGACAATATCAGACTATTACTCTAAAGAAGCTTTTTCTATCTAATGTTCCTAAATGGAAAATACTGTAACACATTTGGTCAACTCATACAGAACAACATCTTCTCAAGAAACAATACTTTGCTTCTGTTACATGGGAAAAGCAACTAAATTAAGCAGAACGTCCACAGATTTGAGCACCAGCAACAGCCATTTTTATGCACTGAACTGGCATACGTGGTGACAAATGAGTTATCAGTCAGTTTGGTGACAGTCCTGTAACAATACTACATCATTTAAATGTACAATCCTGAACAGTTTCTTGACCACTTCTTGGTTTTGGTATATACTTATTTTTAACAAGAGCTTGAATTCAGTCAAAATCAATATTATACTCAAAAGAAGCAAAATTATCAGTTAGCTATGCAAATAACAGTTTTGTGCAAAGGGATCAAAATGTTTTTGTTTTGTTTTTAAAAAACACACAGCTCTAAAAAAGTGTTTATTAATGCTGCTCTACAGTAAATTGACACTCTAGTGCAGAAGCATCTTTTAAACTCATACCACAACAATTTAAAAAGTGAAAAAGCTAACATTTCTCCAGAGTTGGAAATTATGTGAAAGAAACAAGGTACCTATATTTGGATGATTTAAGATCTTCATTATTCTTACTTCTCTAAAGAGCTGAAATAAACATAAAACATGAAACAAGTTAATGAAATTGATAAGACCCATTCTTCCTGAAGCCTGATCATTTTGATACACTTATTTAAACACAAAGGACAAACATCACTGTTAGCATTTCAATGAAGTTCATGAAATAAGCACTTACTGGAGGGAAGAGTTAAGTGACTGCTTCTTTTAACACCCCTCCCCAAACAAATCAACCCTCAAAACTCTGCAAACACCCACAAAGCGCTCCAGATAGCTCAGGAGAGAAGTGATCTCAGCTCTGTGGTTCACAGACTTTTGGGGCCAGAAGACCATTATGAGCCCATGCTGCTCCTTACCGGCCAGTACATCTCACACAATCTTTCACCGCTTCAATAGAAAATACTGTTTACAAAGCTTCAGGAACCCCCACCAGAGCACCTTTTCAAGACCACTGCACTATGTTACTGGTATGAACTCATTACTCTTCGGTACTTCATTAAAGCCAGGGAATGACTGTGCTCAAATAGGAACTCGCAGGTGAAAAATCAGCTGCTTGTATCGCACAAAAAGTGGGTTATCCAACTACACCAGCAAGGAGCAAGTTTTAAGGAGAGATGGGGAGGCAAGGCTCCCCCTCGGCCCTTCAGAAGCGTTCCTGCAAGGCGACTGAGGCATAGCAGCAGCTAGTCCTGGGTTTGTCACTGCAGCTCCTCTGACTCTCACTGCCAGACATACAGCCTCCAAGCCTGCTCGGCCAGCACAACA
The DNA here is from genome assembly GCA_009819775.1 of Phoenicopterus ruber ruber. Classification (NCBI taxonomy): domain Eukaryota; kingdom Metazoa; phylum Chordata; class Aves; order Phoenicopteriformes; family Phoenicopteridae; genus Phoenicopterus; species Phoenicopterus ruber. The sequence goes on from CM020219.1 coordinate 12,356,402, forward strand.
TGCTGAACGTACTTGCCAAAATTAATAGGACAGAACGCAAATGGCGTTTTCCTGACCCGACAATCCCCAGCAGACAGAAGAAACACCAGTACAGTTTCAAAGGGATCACCCTGCTCCCACCCTCTTCACCATCCACCTTCCTATGCAACAGGATCGTACTGCTTCCCTTTATGCGAGCATTGGTGTTAACCCAGACTGAGACACAGGGTCCAGGAATGAATTCAACAGAAAATCTCACAAAACACACAACTCCCCCAAATAAAAACACTCCATCTCTAATTTTTCTGTTGCAGCTCCCTGGCCCACCCCAGGACATCTATTTTGGCAGGACGGGTGGTGAGGGAGCACAACTGCCCATTTCAAGCTGCATCACCACATTAGATCAATAGTGCTGCAGCCAGAGATCACATACTGATTGCAAGGATCTTGTTCCCCTCCTGACACCAATACCCAGGTGAAGAGGGTCTTGCTCATTTCCAAAGAGTTCGACTTTGCCTGTCACACAGAGTAAACTCTGTCCTCCTGCAACTGGACGATAACATGGGAACGACATTTAACAAACCACAAATGAAAGCAAAGTCTATTACTGATCAGCTGTTAATTATTTTCACCTCTGAAAACCCTCTTCTGCAAAAGACAATTAAAAGATGCACATAAACCCGTAAGTGTAATGCTAAAAATGCCATGGGTATTGTTACTGCAATATAAAAAATTGCTTTTAATGAAGTTGGTTAATAGAAGATGAAGTAAAAGTAGTCCCACTTCTTCTCCCAGAAAAGATCCAAGATAAAAAATTATTACAAAAAACACTTGAAGTGCAAATACTATTGTATTTGAAAAACCCGAAGAATTATCTTTTTAGGCAGCATGCTATATGGCAGTCAAGTGCATAGCTGTTCTCCCTCTCCCCCCATGCCAGCCCAAGACTCCAGAGGGTTGACATTCTTAGGCCTCAATTATTTTCTAACAGCATGCTTCAAAAACCATGAGTAATCAAGAGGTTTTATTATAAACCTAACACCAATTTCTACAGGAATACCAGTAATGTAACATATCATATTGAACTTAATGTAAAGAGACTGAAACAGAATGAAAGTCCACAGCTCCACAGGAATGCAGACATGGGAGAAAAGAAAGTTTTGTAAATAAGAGAACAGCATTGTTATTAACAGTAAGGAAGCAGAAAGTGCTGCTGCAAGACGTGCCTCAGGTCAGATTTCAGATAAAGTGAAGACATTTAATATGTCTACACGTATTACTAACGACTCAAAAATCTGTAGGTGTACTTACTCAATAAAAGAAAAAAAGTAGTGAAACATAGGAAACACAGAAAACAACCAAAGAGTCAACAAAACAAAATCCTTGTGCCTTTGTGTCTTTTAAGAAAAGAAAATGCAGGCAGTGGGATTTAAATAAATAAATGGGGGGGGGATCACAATTTGGAGACCAGTTGTTCTAACCATTCTCTGCTTTCTGATGTTTTTGTAAAGGCTAAGCTTTGGGGAGCAATCCTCATTGCACTGCCCAACAGACCTTCTCCCCCACGCTACAGCCACGGCTGTGAACAGCACACTACCTGAACACGGAGTAAACCCCAACAGTTTTCCAAATACTTTTAATTATCTTATTATCATTATCCAGGTCTATGCCTGACACTTCGCTAGATGACAAGCTGCTTAAATGCAATCAGGATTGATTGATCAAGTAAGTTTTTGGCCATGCAAAATAGTGTTTCAAAAACTACACATGTATGTTTTCTTTTTCCCCCAGAAAGGTAAGTAAATTGCCTTTTTTTTTTTTTTTTACTATGTTATTTCTGGAACTTTTTCATATATAATTAGACAAGGTAGACTACTTCATCCTCTCTCTCTGATCATCAGAAATTTAAAAGCAGTTGAATCTATAACTATTTTTACTTAATTTTCATTCAGTTCAGCTGAACTGATGTATAATATATTCTGAATACTCCATTCATACTTTTAATCACAGCTTTTATAACTTTAAAAGCTGACCAGAGGCTTTCAGTTTTGAAAACAGTTTGTTTAACTCGCTCTCAATTGATTGTTGATATCTTCCATCCCCAATACTCAGATAAAGCTTATTGGGTCAGACTTGCACCAAGGGCAAGTTCACTGCTGCACAGATGAAGACCTTGGCTGTTACGCAGCCATTAGCCTATTTATCATCACCTCACCCACCTAAAAAAAAAAAAAAAAAGATACATTCAGAGGATTAAGTATGGGAATACAGGCAGTATTCCCATATATACACGGCAAGATAGAATAAGACAGTAAAAATGAGGCTAAAATTCACAGTATCATCATATAAATGAATATATTCACTACTCTGATTTTTTTTTTTATTAAAAAAGTATGCTGTCTTGGCTGGAGCTAGCTACTTTCCTCATTGTACACTGTACACTTTAATGTGATAAAGTCAGGCTCATACCACATTTTGGGCTGCTCTAAATATAACATTGGTCCACAAGATGACTACTCTGCATTACTAACCCGAATGAAGCACGTGAAAAAGTAGCTCTACATATGAGCCTTTTGTTGAAGTGGGTGACTAGAAACAAGCTTTTTTTAAAAAAGACTATTTTTGTCTCAGAGGAAACTAAAAATACTTGAGAATAGGATACAACCACCACCAAATTCTTTATTATAATTTTAGTTAGATAAATGCACTTCAGATTGTGCTCACCTAGTCAGTTTAAATGTTCTGTGTGGCATTTTGACACAGATAGCGACTTCCACAGGGATATCAGCAAATGCTTGCCATTGTATCATGTATTATAGTTTATTTCTGATAGAGGAATACAATATAAAACATCATACAACTTTCACACAGTATGCTGAAAAAAGGTTTCCTAGATTTCATTCCCCCAAATATTACGTGCACCGACTTCTAGCAAATGAAGTAGTAATGACCATCACACAGTAAAATTAATTGCAAACAGCCAGGTATGATAAAAGACCACACATCTGAGGTTCCCTGCCACAGGAACACAGAAGAAGGTGTAACATCAGAAGACGTAATGTGAAGGTTCTCAATACAGAAAATAGTTTTCTTAGTTTTAGGAACTTACTTGTCATAATGAGACCATAAAGGCAGACAATCAACTGAAAACAGTGCTTATCAGTTCGATTTTGAGATTAAAAACTACTCCCAACTTGTTGAACAGCTCATTTTCCGTCAACAGGAGCTCTAAAAATGTTTCTAGGCAAAGACAAACATCCTTAGTCTGCCAAACAAATGGCTTTCAGCTTTGTTGCGGTCTGCTCCTTTGACTGTAAGCCATGTTAGATACGGGGAAAGAATTACATTTAATTAATGCTGCTAGCCGATAAACTGAGTAAAAAAAACCCCAACAAACCAGCAATGGAAGCACAGACACATACTGAGTAATAATCTTGAATCAGTTTTACTTGAACTTTGTTATGCTGACACATCTGAAACAACAAGGGAGTGGGGGGAAAGACGAACCCATCTGTTAAGCCAACTCTCTTTGAACACGGTGAAAGACTGATTAGAAGTGTTCCTGCATTACCTGTTAAGAGTTTCAGTAACAAATTATTCCAAAAATACCAAAAAAAAAAGTTTGCTAAAAAGCAAGTTGGTACACTCGTCAGATGCAGAGCACCAACCTATCCTGGCCTCCTCCTTCCCCCCAAAGGGGGGCTTTTCACGCAATGTTGTCCCAAGCCAGCTCAAGCTTGACCTGTGTATTAGGCTTCTCCTACTAACCACTCACCGAAATATGCCCTATATATAATTAGGAGCCTCAAGCAGGAAGCCTTTACACAATACAAGTTTGCCTCAAACAAACTTGAAAACAGAAAAAATACTTGTTATAAACAGAAAAGCCTGGGCATTAAATGCTCATCCTTTTCTTGCAGTTTTTAAAGTACTGATTGACTTGTGGTCAGAAAGGACATGGTCCACGTTAAAACTGATGTTTAAGAACTCTAAAAAGCTTTAACAAAAAAATGTCCCAAACAAGTGGCAAAACATCTAGACATAATGAACAAAAATACTTGGCTGAGGAGCCAAGTTCTAAAAAAGGAAAACAAGAAGTGATTTAGTGCTATTACATGGGCTTGGTAAAAAAACCTTGCATATAATGGCATTACTAATTCAAAAGAAAAAAAAAAACAAACAATTTTTTTTTGGGTCTAGGAGGAAGTGAACTACTGTAGCATCAGCACTTGTTTCCAGTGAGACCGATATTCACTGGAACTGGGTACACAAGTACATTTGTGGAGAATAGTGATTATGACTAACACCACCAGCATGGGAAAAAAGCTCTAAGAATTCCCTTTTCTTTCAAAGCAGGGAAGTACCGCTTGCAGTTTCCTCTTTGCTAAGCAAGAGCAGCAGAGTAGTAATTAGGTCCTAAAAGAACAGTTAAGAGTAGCTGCATGTGGCTACCACAGACTTCCTCAGCAGCAGACAAGAAACCCGACTCTTCTGCAGAGCTGTGCTGCTGAATATTGAGCCGTCAGGACTGCAGCCGCCCGGAGCTTAGTGTGAGGGCATACCAAGAATTACTGCTCCAGAAAGCAAAGCAAGTCCTTAACAAGGTTAACTTCTTTCTGGCAGCTCAAGTATCGGTGTAGAAGACATAATACGAAGAAATCAAAACCGGCAGCCTTAATCACCACTTGTTTCCCCACCTAAGGATGACTAGGGTATGCGGCTACACTGCAGCTGAGACACTACATACCACACCCTCTTCTCGGCACAGCCCTTCCCTCCCCACCATACCTCAAATATTTTATCGCTCGCTCTCTAGAAGTGCAAGATCAGAAGCATTTCCATCTTAGCTTCCCCTGCATCTACAGGTCGCGTGCGCAGTTGGCTTCAAATGCACTGAGGCTACGGCACTGCCGACAGTGCTGGGGGAAAAGGGGCAGGAGTTTGCAAAAAAAGCCTTGATAAAGCAAAATTGGTAAGTAATGCATTGTGCATTCACTGTGCTTACTAGGACAAGCAGACATTTAATTTTAAGAAAATTACTTTCAGTTTTTGAATTGAGAACACTGATATACCTTGCTAAATTTTGTCTGTGCTCGTACAGCAAATGAGCTTAGAGAGGTGAGTACATTAGCAATCTCCCTCCCCAAATCTGATCCGATTTCCACCCCGCTATTTTGTACTATTCTTCCAGACTCCCATTTAAGGAACCTAGTGGTAGACAAGACCGATTTACAAACCACACTTTATAATCTAATTTTATAAATTCTAAATACAAATGAAATTACAACGGAGACACAAGTGGACGCTGAGCAGGCTGAAACCCAGGAAACCAAAGGGCCGACAAGCACACTTCCAGCTTGTAGCCTTGCCAACTGAACACCTGTGACTTGTAAAAGGTTTGCTTTGTACCTGAATATGAGCTCAAGCTAGCATTACAGCCCAATCTCAAGACAACACCATTTGAAGGATTAAGACTTTACATTTTTGTCTGAAAACATGGCCTCTCTACTTTTCTCTGACCATTCTTCCCATGCCCTGACCCCTCCTCTTCATACCACACAGCTTTTGTTCCTCTTCCAAGTGCTTCAAGCATTTAACAATCTTTTATTTCAGGTTGCACAGATCTGCCACACAAATCAACTTTATCTAATCCATCATATTACCTCATTTGCATTTCATTTCCTCCCTGCTTACCCAGAAATTACCAATAACCTCAGGGATTAAGCTGAAAAAAAAAAAAAAATCAGAGAAAACTGGAACCACATTATCTACTTTTACCCAGCCTACAGAGTCAGTAGGAAGTTGCTACCTGCTCAGACGACGGAGCCTTTCTTCTATAGGTTATTCTTTGCCTCTCAACCAAACCATACAATGTAAGAACTTGTGTGTTTTTCCAATTTACTTTTGCACCATTAATTTTGATAAAAACATCTTGTCACACAATCTTTTCAGTATTTGCATAAAATCCAAATGTGTATATTCTCCAGTTTACTCTGGTTATGCTATTTCATTTTGTTTGCAGCTAAGTTCTGGGTATTCTCTCGTTCAAACAGAAACATTGCAAGGAGCTTTTTTATCAAAGTACTCAAAAGTAAATAAAAAGCCTTTGACTGCAGCACTTAAAAGGACAGAGTTAGAAAAGTCCTAGGTAAAAGTGACATTTAAATGTACTTCCTGCAGGCACTCCAAAGCAGACTGCCTTGCTTGATGAAAGAGTAGGATTTATCACTACTTACTAAACTAGATAAGGCAATACAATTGTAACAGCACATTAAACATTTGAGGCTAGAGGGAAGAAACCAGAATAGCTATGCTCCGATTTGTTCCAGAAAATTGCAGCACCTTTTCTGCTGCAAACTATGAGAAAGGCATAGATACTGCTTGGCCTTCAGTCCAGAGGCAGTATTTTAAAGGCCAGTTTAAGAGGACAGGACATAAGCTTTGCATTTGTAAGTTTAACAAAGTGACCAGCATGAAGGAGACATGGGGGCATGACACCAAACCATGAACGTCCTCTCTACGGTTAGCTATGCTTGGGAGACAAAGGAAGTGGCTAACACCACTGTTTTCTCAGTTTACAGCTCTGTATGAGTTCATCTTGAACAACTGCAGGGTTGTCAAAAATATCTGTAACAAAACTTGTTATTAAATACAGTAGTCAGATGTGCGCAAGATATGCAATGCTTCAGATTCTCCAGCACAGACGTTCAGGGTTAATGGAAGGAGGCGGTGAAATGAAACAAGTTACAATACAGTTGAAAGATTAAATGTAAAAACCTACCTTTTGTAGACTAGTTGGGTTCAGCTGTGTTTTGTCAATTATTTTTATGGCAACCTAAAGGAAGAGTTCATAGTCAGTATTTTCCATATGAACAATGTAGCATTATTACAAGATGTATTACAAGATGGTCAAATCCAGTAACAGAAATCGAAAACATGAAAGTTACACAAAAACCACTCAAATTTCTTCAGCAAATTATGTACTTGTATTTACACTAAAAACATTTGGAATTAACGGCTAAAGCGCAATTCACTTCTACAGCAACAAACGAAACAGGGAAGTGGAAAAAACCCTAGTATTTAAGCGTATTAAGGCGAGAAGCTCACCTAGTCTTTTGCTTGACATTAAGACCATGACACTTATTACAGTGGAAGCTCCAAGACCAGACAGTGCCCTGATAGAGAGCAGTGTGCCTACAGATAATATTTACACAGTATAATTACACAACAGATTACACAGTACTGACTGGGCACAGGCAGTTGCGAAGATGCTTCTAAAAACAGAGACTTCAGAGCAAATTGAAAGTAATTCTACACAGATTTTGCAAGAACCAAGTTTATCTTTGGTAATTCACTGAATATTTGTATCAATTTGCTCCCTGATGGATATGAAAAGAAACATCACTTCTGCATTACCAAAAACCCATTGCCTGTAGTACAACAATTTGGGCAGGTTCATTCCTTTACTGGTTCTCATCTTTTCAGTAAAAACTGCACAGAAATATTAAAGAACAAAATAAAAATTTTGCAAAATAATCAAGAGAAATTCAGTACCATGGTAACTAGTCAGAACCTGAAGATCTGAGGCAATGAACAGGCAACAGAAATGCGCTTCAGTGCAATATAATTTGGATACAGGGTGAGTTAGAACAGGAAATGGGAATCTTTCTAGAATTACGTGCCAATTGGTATTTTTCCTTTCTAAATTAGAGACTAAACATACCAGAAAAAACTCTGCAGAAGCCAAGGAGATGGTGCCTCTCAAAGAGGCAAGATGCTGCAACTCAGCTGATTATAATACCTCACTGGTGCAAAGCAAGGGCTTTCAATTCCCCTTGAATTTTTGGCTCAATAATAGACGCTGTTCCTTCCCATGCCACAGCTCCCTTTTCCCTGCATCACTTAATCCTATCTTTGTCATCTCATTAACTTGGGGTTGGCAACATATGAAATAAAGAGTATCTTGTATCAAAGCAATTTTATTTCCCTACATTCAAGTGTAAAAATGCATGGATGGATCATCATGATGGAGAGGGTAAGAGGGGAATAGAGTGAGTGTTCAATGCTTGGGAGCATCACATAATTCTGTGATGGATATGGTGTTTTCTGATACTGAGATTCAAGATTTATTTTGAGCTGTTCTAGATGCAAGATACAACGAGATGTCACCAAGAAGCCATCTAAGAATACTTTTGCTTTGGGGAGTATTTTTTTCTAAGGTACGCTACTGAAATTAAAGATCACCATTTCCTGAGGCAAAATTCCATTGCAAAACCTTGAGAAATCACTTCAAAAATACAAACAAGAGATAAACACATTAAGCAATAGGTATTTTTATATTAGCAGCTGTGTACGAAACCCAGAAAGATTTTTATCTCTACCTTTACGCCTGTTGAACTATTGTCACGAAGGTAACAAAGTTATTCACTTCCTGCAATCTCTTATAAATCCATACTGGATGTAGAATGAGCATTGCCTTTTTCAATAGCAGATCAAGTTATCTGAAAGTGACCTGGTGTCCCAAGACTACCTATGCCACAGAACACAGCTGTTTGCTTGGTAAGTGTATTCCACTCAGAAAAAGTTGCATTTGTGTTCTGAGCTGTACCATTCTGGTCAATCTTTGAAAGACGTAAACTAGTTTCAACCCATGAAGTCTTGTGGTATTGGGTTTCTGCAAAACACAGCTCACCTCTCTCACTGCACATTCGTGCCAGATGATCAGAGAGGTCTCTGACACTGACAAACAAATTCAGCCCTGGAGATACAGGGAAGGTACACACGTCAATTTTCTGAAAGGCAGACTCACAGGCCTGTTCACAGTGCACTAATTACAGCCTTAAAGGCAGGGTGAATTTAGAGAATTCCTATGCACATAAACACCGAAAGTACAATGTGTTAACACTGACTTGGAGAGCTTGAACCCATCATCAGAACAGGGAGCAATTTCAGGTGCCTTGATAAAGTCTCCAAATCACAGGCAAAGGGAGCCTGCCCTCAAAAATAGTTCTGACGAGCCTGAAAAAGAAAATCCTCCATTCTACTGAGCATAGTTGTTAAAGCATCAAATTGCCTTCCAAAGCAGAAACTTTGCTGTCTTTACACAAAGTGAATCTGGAACGGTTTCAAGCATTGTGTGCTATGGCCAATGCTGGAAGACTGCAAGTCCACCTACACCGTTACACCGCTGCATCAGCCATGATATTCTGTATGAGATTGTTAGTAGAATTAAAATTAACTTTGCTTTCACCATTCACAATAACATGACTTAAAACATTCCTCCTACATGGTTTGAATGAGGGAGTTAAAGCAATCAGAAAGAAGTTGCGACACTAAGCAAATTGGCCAAACCGCTACCATTCAGAATGTTTTCTCCCTCTTAAATTTCACTTTTTCCAAGGGAAGAACAGAAAGAAGATGACAATAGATTCCTTGGAGTCAGACTTCGATCACGAAAGAATCCCGTCTCACTAGGAAACTTCAACTTCCTGGCTACTAACTGAACACATGCCTTTAACGAACAGAAGGATCCATATATTTTTGGCTGTGATTCCAACCACCTCAGTCACAGCAAAAGGTAGTTTTATCTTTTAGATTAATTTTGGCAAGTATGGCAAACTTGTCAGAGGAAATAACCTTTGATAAATTACAACATAAAATATATGGCTTAAAGTCAAAGAATTAACAAAAGCAGACTTACAATGAAGATTCTTGGTTTTGAAAGGGCAGACAGACTACAAATAATACTCTCCTAGACAGAGGATCTTGAAGGACTGTGTTTCCAAACACCAGTTCTAGTGCAGCGAAGCTAACCCTCCCTCCATACCTCTGCAGTGAGCGGAAGGCTATGCGCTCCTTGGCAGGACAATTCAACCCCCTCAAGTTAGGCTGATGTTCTGATCACCCTTCAAAGGGCTAAACGTTTCTCCTTCTGTAATTTGAGGCTGGGCTCTCATCATACGTCCTGCAGACACACTAAAGATGGAAATGAAAGAGAGTCCTGGAACTTACTCCAGTTGGAAACATGAAAGCTGTATCTCAAGCAACAGGAAAATCATAGGGAAGGACTCCAGATGTAAGGAGATGAGCAACTACCCTAGAGGAATGCTTGAACAAACATACCCTCCTCCCAAGAAGTGACAGAAAAGTGCTGATCTGCTGCATGATTTAGAAGTTAATCAGCGCAGAGATATAAAGAAGGAATTCCCATAAAGTCAAACTGAACTGGACACTTAAAAGGACATTAAGAATAGCCACTTGGGTAACCAGGACAAGATAAGTAGGGTTCAAATACAGCAAGGATACAGTGGGGTTGAAAACTCATTTAAGCATGACTCCCCAAACTAAGTATTTTATTTTAGGTTTTGGTACATAAAATGGAAAAAAGAACAGGAACAAAGACAGGACAGCCAGCAGGAATGAGTGTGTAAAGCAGGAAATCACAAATTCAGGAAGATGAGTGCTGTCTGGCTGAGGCCAGACTGAGAACATTATCCCAGAATTCATAAGAGTGCCAGGTTTAAAGAAACAAAAAAAAAAAAGGGAAAAAAGCGTTCTTGTAGCAGAGATTTCTAACATCTATCAAGAACAAAATGGCAGCACGGGTTTAGAAATTATCAGACAATTTTTTTTTTTTTTTTCCCCTAGTAGAGCCATTTACTACAAAATTCTTGAGCTTGAAATTTGCAAGGAAAAAATAGGGGAACAGACAAAAGGGTTAAATGCAACATATTTTCCTACAGTGAATTGTGCCCGATGGAAACACACAAGATATGACTATCTGGACTATTGTAAAGCCTCATCTAGGAGGATGCATGGAACATTTCAGCTTAATTTTAAAAAAAATGGTTAAAGAGATATCAGGTTGGAAATAAATGAGCAAGAGTTTTTCAAGGACAAGACCTGGGACCAATCTTGTTTAGTATCTGTATCAGTGGCCTTGGCATGGGACATCAAACCATAATGATTAAGTCTGTTGAAGGAGTTAAGAGGCACCATCAAATACAATGGAAAACTGATATAAACAACCTTGGAGATGAGTTAGCAAAGAAAGTGAGATTCAACAAAGTACAAGCTGCTGTTGCTGACCAAAAAACATTAACGTGGCAGCCATGAAAAAGATTAGCATAATCTAAAGATTGATCAGATAAATACTTCTGTAAGGGCAAGGGTAAGTTAATGACACTGGGGAAATTGTTATCCAGAATATTGGGAACAATTCTGGTCATACACATCCAAAATATGTAATTATTATCAATGCTGTACAGTTCACCTAGCAAGAGAAACGTTTACTCATCTCTCTTACAAAGGAAAAAACAAAGTTTGAAATACCTTCAAGATATTCTCATAAAACTAGCTTAATTGTTCCCTTCAAAGGAAGGCCGCTCATTCTAGGTAGCCAGGACCAATGGCCACGTCCTGGAAAGTGTTTATGCTCTGAACTGATTGAATGACATCTATTCCATGAGAGTCAGAAATTTAGCACTTAAATCTTTCCAAATTTGGCCAAAGATTTTACACTGTCACTTTATTTGTTGAAATTTCCAACAAAAATAATAACCAGAGGTCAACAAACAGTTATATGCAAGTAAAAGAAAATGTACTTCAATTTTTGCAAAGCAATGTGTGACACATGATACCTATCTCCAACTCTTATACTTAAATAATAGCAAAGAAACACTAACCAAGTACTTGCATTTTCTGTGTTAAGTATCAGTAAAAAGAGGAGGGACTTAACTGGAAAGCAATTAACCAAAAACTTTGGCTACAAATGAGCACTAACACCAGAAGACAACTGCTGATCATTGGAACTGGCAGCTTTAAAAAAAAAAAAAATCCCTCCCAACTCTTGCAAAATGATGTCCCCTCTGCTGCTCCTAGTGCAACTGCACTCCATATTAGCTCACAAAAAAAGAAATTCCCTTAAAGCACTGCAGTCAGCCACAGAGCTTTCTTTAAAAGTCCTTGTCGGTATCAGCAAACATTTACTTCATTAGACAGGTTTGGCAAGAAAAGGTCAACAAGGTGTTTCTCCCTCTTTCAGTATGTAGAATTGCTATTAATAAAACAGCACCAAGAAACACCTTCTTGTAACAAGCAAACAGGACTGTAGCTCACCAAATCAGAACCATCATTAAGTGCAAGTTATTAATTACATTGCAATGGCAAGCAGAAGCTAATTATGGAGCCAAGTTAGACTCTATGAAGAGATATAAGAGAAAGCTCGTCTACACCACACAACACTGAGCAACAGACACGCAAACCGGCTCTGAACAAACTGGAGTGTCTTCCCAAGGCTGCCCAGCACTGCAGACACTACCAGAACTCCTGGGAGATACATTGCTTTGGCAAGGAAATACTGTGTTTGGGCTACGCAGACCAAGCAGAGCACCATAACCAAGAAGATATATTAGTTCTCATTCCTGACTTCCTCTCCAATACAGCCCTGCACTGTGCAGTATAGAGACACCAAGAGGCAGGCTTTCCAGCAAACTTATTTAATTGCTATTTATTGAGCCCTTTTTTGAGAACAGAGGATTTAGCAGAGAATTCTAGTAGCAAACAAACACCATTCAGTTGGACAGGGACTTGTCAAAAATACACAATAAAGAGACCATTTAAGAGAAATTGTTTTGTAATCATTACCCCCAAAAATAGTTTTCCATCTCTATTTTTTCCTACGTCAGTGGCAGTATCTCTAGTAAAATGTGCTAAATGTTCACAGACTTAGATGATGTTCTAAGAGAACCTTCACACCTACTGCAATTCAGTACTGTTTACACCCATATCACTTTACCTCTCTGCCAGTTAGGATGTGCCTTGCCAGTTTTACTTTTGCAAAATTCCCCTTTCCAATCGTTTTAAGGAGTCTGTAATTTCCAATATGTGGCTGCTCATCTGCGCAGGAAGCTATAGAGTTCCTGCAGCGAGCTCCAGAGCGCCCAGTTCGAGAGGAAACTTCCTGCCGTCCGTCTCCATGGGACGTGTGCTGCAATAAAAACATACACAGATAAGGCTGAGAAATAAAGACAAAACACATCAGTGATGAGAAGCATACAACGTTCAAAAACATTAGCAACTCCTTTGAAGAAACCTTCAAAGGATCCAACTTGAACTTCAGATTCATGCTGAACTTTGCTCTGTTGAGGACAATAAAGAGTTCCCAGTTCTAACACAATATCCATTTCATCACCTGGTAAAGACCAAGCGGAACATCACCTGAACTGCAGCAATAGTTGAGCATTTTTAAGTAACTTATGTGGACTGCTGAATCAGTTATGGAACATGAAGGTGTTTGATATTATTTCCCGTTTGCATTACTGTGCCTAACTAGAACAGGAAAGCCTTTGGAAAGGAGACACGAACAAAGCTTTTCCAAAAGCACACACAGTAAAACATTCACTCTTATTGGACAGGTTAATACTAATGATAAAAAAATAAAAGGGTTTTTTTCTCTTGTACTAGACTCCTGTTCCTACAAAACCCCATGACCGAAAATACCCAGGATGGCCTGGAGAACAAGGTAAGAAATCTTACCTAATGTATAGAAACCTCAGATATTAATAGGCTGAGCACCAGTTACAGAGATCTGAGATACTATCTGCAATCTGTTAAGTTCCTTTCACTCAGTTTCTCTGAACAGCTATTAATTGTAAAAATGAATGGGTATACATCATACCTATAATAGTCTTTATTCATTAGATCACATGGTTAAGATAACAGTAAAGTATTTTTTCATTTCCTCATAGAGAGCAGGTCCCCTCATGTCCCTTAGTTCTCAACTCATGGTTGAGGTCTATACACCAACTTCACAAATTCAAGTATTAGTTAGAAAAGCTCAGTAGTCCGCAAATGTGGAGCAAATGTTTGGCTACGCAGAAGATGACAGGCTAAATTTACAGCCATCCCAGAAATCCCAGATCTTGCTTTTCTGCTACTGCTCTTGCTGAAACCCAACAGGGACTACGAAAAATCTGGCATACAGCAACACTTGGTCTGAAAATCACTGTAGCATAAAGATATGAGATCATAACTCAAGAGCTAACAACCATGGTACAGGCACAAATGAACAAATCCATGCTTGCATGACACTTGGCAAGTTTCACACTCCATTTAATAACCTGATGTAACCTTGTGACCATATACTCCAGCATCTTAAGTTCCTTGGTTTCTTAATTTGAGTGCAACAGCTGTGATCAAATTATTTTTAAAAAGACATTCATTTCATTTAAGAAATACTACTGATAGAAGCCTACAGCAACTCTTGGAAAAATTGTTTCAATAGTTACTATTTTAAAAAACTCACACACACTGTGGTGCATATAATGTTTTAGTATCAATCTGGCTTTAGCTTCTCCTTATTGCCTGGCTACTGCATTGTTACCAGATTTGTACTTCCCATATAGGTACTTAATTACTATGATGATGTTGCTCCTTCACTTTAATAAGTTATATATACATTGAGCTCCCTAAACAGGCTGCTGTAAGAATAATTAAAGACAAGAAAACATTTCTTGTAGGTCTTCTCAGAACCCTCTCCTGTTTTTCCAACATCTTTTTGTGGGGCTCAAGCTAGAACTGGACATGCCATACCACCACCAAGTGCAGTAGGACTAAACACAGTGATTGCATCTTCTCTTCAACACTCCGCTGATTTTACATGGACAGAACTAGCCATTCCTGGCAGAAGACCATCTGTATCTGACCACCCAACACTGACCCCAACTCTCTTTAAGAATTATTGCTTGCCACTCCTTTACCACACATAATGACTTTCATTCCTGCTTCCTTACATGCATGATCTCACACCTGGCTGAAGTGTTTCCTTAAATGCAGAGTTTCCTTAAATGCAGGTTACTACGTGTTCCTGATGATTGGCCCATCCTGCCCTATTTAATATGCTAGCAATCTTTATCCTAGTTTTCAGGAGCAGCAGTATACATTTCTGCCAAACCACTAAAAAATGGCACAGGAATAAGAAGTACACCCATAACATACATAACAGTAAAAATTCAATGCTTGATAACAATTCATTGTTCTCAGTAATATCTCGAGACTTAAAACAACTGGATAAGTGTTTATCAAGCAGTAATTCTCAAGGAGAGGAAGGACAAGACCAGTCACGCAGCTGAAGGAACTACCAAAGCCAGTGAAATCCTGTATCAACAATTTCACTATTTTGTACGCCCTTAATGCCAGGCTGGTGCTGGTTGTTCAGGCCATCTTAGTTACCCCTGTATGTGCTGGCACAGCAACGCCAATCCTCTATACTTCCCTAAACTTTGACTTCTAACAAACCTTGCAGCACACAATGCAGAGAACTTCTCTTTCAGCTCCTTTGGTACCCTCAAGTGCCAAGTTATTCAGACCAGCTAGAAAAAAGCAGTAACTGCCGAAGCTAGATGCTAACATCCTCCTACATTGCTACCCCCAGCGATCAGGAACCAGGATCCTCTGTACACAGCCACAAGGATATTTCTTGGATATATTAGAGGTAGGCTCACTTTTAGTTCAAGTACAGCATCCCAGGAATACAGCCATACTACTTACATTGCACTACACTGAGTTGATACACTTCTTTTTCCAAGGTAGGTTATCAGGACTATTTAGACTATAGTCCTTTCACAACTGGGCACATGGCACAGGCAACACAAGCTGGCTTCAGCAAGAGCCAGCCTGCCTCCAAGCAGGGCTTATTAGCGTAGGCTCTCCAGCAGACAGATTCAACAAGTAGGCTGCTTTTGAACCACAGAGTACCTGCAGCTGTGCTGTCTTGTGCTTGAACTAATAAACTCTGTTAGACCTGAGCTAGCGTATGAGGCAGTTGTGACGTGGGCATCAGGTACCATGTATTCCCAAACCAGAGAACCTGTGTACAGGTTATTCAGAACTGATCTTACTCATATCCTACTTTATATAAACAGTACTAGGTAAAAGAAAGATTCTGTTACACTAACAAATTCTATTCCACATAGTAAACCACCCCAGTTAATATATCTTGAGAGCTTCACTGTCCTCTGTTGAGGAATGACTTCTTGTGTCCTATCATTTTTTTCATGCTTTCTAGCTTTGCACTTAAAGGGAGGAATTAACAGCTGTGAACTTATTTGGACTAGTGTTGATAAATTTAACACACTCTCCTTCTATGGAGGTTTGCATTTCCACCCTAACCCAGATTATTTCTTTTCAAGAATATGACCTTTTTCAGCTGTGTTTTTTGAATGTCAAGCTGTGTGTTCCTAAGCAGTTCAGTTCTCTCCAACTGACTTGCTCACAGCTGTATCTCGCCCTGTAAAAATCTGTCCATTCACAACCATATCTAATTTGGACTTTATTTCACTTCACATAAGTAAGTCTACCAGCAACGCCTTCCTCTATCAAATACAAGATTACTATATTGAACAGAACACAGGCTTTCTAAAAACTGCAGAAAACAGCTTCCCAGTTTCAACATGGATTTTCTTTTGCTTATGGAAATGAAGGAAGAGGGCTTGGTAGCACACAGTACTAAAAGGCATAAACTCAAAACTGAGGGAAAGTGTTTCTCCCACCCAAATCATTTTCAAGAAACCATGACAGGCAGATGGGAAGCTAAATGGTGTAGGCAAAAAGTAAAAATATAGATGGTCCAGGAAAAGTTCAAGTCAGGCACTGGCTTGTACAGCATTTGGCTGTACTCAGCTACTTCCCAGGGTAGTTCCCTCAGCAGCTACTGGGATGCAACAAAACCATCACCACAGATTAACAGCTCCAGTCTCAGCCCAGAGAAACAGCAATAGCATCCTCTGCTCTCTAAATTGAGATGCAGGCCATTTGTCTTTTCCCAAACAGACCCTCAACTCTGCAGATTTTGCCTCCCCAACCCCTAAAGATCGCGTTCAATTTCAGGCTTCTTTCCCAGGTCCACATTTACATGGCTTCAATATGAAAGGGTGTTTGCCTTAAAAATGTAAGATTTAAAGCAAGCACGTGTTTATTTGTAGTAAGTTTCCATACATTGTGGCAGGTGAGCTGTACCTCCTGGACATGCATTTTGTGTAAGGGTAACACTTGTTCATGACACTCACCATGGCTGAGGGATTCCCAAAATACCTGTCTTCACACAAAGAAAGACCATTATACTGCAGATGGGGAACTGAAGCAAGGAGACTGGATACTTTGTGTGGCTTCAGGCTAGCCAGAGTCACCATCTCTTTTAAAAGAAAAGTCTCCTGAAATCCACTCATGACAAAACAGCACTTTCTTCCGTATCTTGGCATGCATCAGGTTCCATTTCAAAATCTTTTAAATACTTTAAAGGTTTGGGGTTTTTGGTTTTTTGGGGTTTTTTTTTTTTGCACATAATAGGATGGTTCTCTAAAAAAATATCCATTTTCAAGCCAACAAGACAATCTCTTTCATTAAAAAAAAAATAAAAGGCATTCTCCTCCCCCCAGCCCCACCCTGGTATTACTCAACCCAGAAGGAAACGGAGTAAAACATCTCCATTTGTGAGAGACCTTACTGCGAGGGAAGGACTGAGCCCAAGACCAACTATATTTGGAACACAACGCAAAACCCACCTTTTCGCAAAAGCCTTCCCCCAATGATGAGCCGACATCCTTTCATAGCCAGATAATGATTAGCATGAAGAGAAAGAAAAAGAAAAGAAAAGAAAGTAAAAAGCAAATGAAGTATGAAGGTGCCGATAACTGAAATCTTTTCGGTAGATGTTAGCTTTATCCAGTATCTGTATGATTAGAGATATCTTAACATTCAGAGCATTAGAAACACACAGGGCAGAGGATGACTAGTATCAAAGTTCTTATAGTGCTTAGGAAGGTGCCAACAGCTGAGAAAAACCTGGAAGAGACAGAATCTGATATTCATTCGAAGAGCTGAAAAACATTAAGAAATTAGAATGCCCAAGACCTGCAAAAATCCATGTTTATTTATACTAAGTAGGAAGCTTTCTTTCTAAAACAGGGAGAACAAACAGTATCAACATTTTTTTTAAAAGCATTTATTTCAAACAATAGTGAAAACTACCTTCTCATCAGCCAAATGAACTAATAAAATGTAATCTTACAAAAGTCTCTAGGAATGTTTATTACTTTAGCTGTTACCATATCTTTGTATGAAATACTACAAACTGATGTTATAGAACTTCTTGGAAAGCTGTCAGACCAGTAACAATCACGATAGCCTCATTCGATTCAGCATTTTTACTTATAATAAGAAAAAGTTGTACTTAAAGCCTATCGCTTACAATGTTAATAATCTAAACATTCCAGCACATGATGAACATTTGAGACTCTAAATAGCTTCGTTGCCCTAAATTCATAGAATGGTGTGGGTGAGAAGGGACCTTAAAAATCATCTCATTCCAGCCCCCCTGCCATGGGCAAGGACACCTTCCACTAGACCAGGTTGCTCAAAGCCCCATCCAATCTGGCCTTGAACACTTCCAGGGATGGGGCATCCTCAACTTCTCTGGGCAACCTGTGCCAGTGCCTCACCATCCTCAGAGTGAAGAATTTCTTCCTTCTACCCAATCTAAATCTACCCTCTTTCAGTTTACAGCCATCACCCCTTGTCCTATCACTACACGCCCTTGTAAAAAGTCCCTCTCCAGCTTTCTTGTAGTCCCCTTTAGGTACTGGAAGGCTGCCAGAAGGTCTCCCTGGAGCCTTCTCTTCTCCAGGCTGAACAACCACAACTCTAATAACAACCCCTAACTTGGACACAGTACATATAAATACATGGTAATTTCTGTCTGCGCACTCCCCACCAGCACTCTTATTTATAGAAAAATTTATCAGGAAACCTATCATAGGTTCTTAAAACACAAAAATATTTTAAATGAAACATGTGAAGACTAATTTCACTGTAGCCTTTCCTAACAATGTGTCGTATTTTATTTCCCATTTATCATTAATGGGTGGATTGAGAACTGGCTGAATGGCAGAGCTCAAGAGTGTTGTGACCAGAGTCTAGCTGGAGGCCTGTAGCAAGTGGTGTTCCCCAGAAGTCGGTACTGGGGCCAGTCTTGTTCAATTTATTCATCAATGGCCGGGATGAAGGGACAGAGTGCACCCTCAGCAAGTCAGCCGATGACACGAAACTGGGAGGACTGGCTGATACACCAGAAGGCTGTCCTGCCATTCAGCGAGACCTGGACAGGCTGGAGAGTTGGGCGGAGAGGAACCTCATGAGGTTCAACAAGGCTAAGTGCAGGGTCCTGCACCTGGGGAGGAACAACCCCAGGCACCGGAACAGGTTAGGGGTTAACCTCCTGGAAAGCAGCTCTGCGGAGAAGGACCTGGGAGTCCTGGTGGATGACAAGTTCACCATGAGCTATCAATGTGCCCTTGCAGCCAGGAAGGCCAACGGCATCCTGGGGTGCATTCAGAAGAGTGTGGCCAGCAGGTCGAGGGAGGTTCTCCTCCCCCTCTACTCTGCCCTAGTGAGGCCCCATCTGGAGTCCTGCATCCAGTTCTGGGCTCCCCAGTTCAGGAAAGACGAGGAACTACTGGAGAGAGTCCAGCGGAGGGCTACGAAGATGATGAGGGGACTGGAGCATCTTGCTATGGGGAAAGGCTGAGGGAGCTGGGGCTGTTCAGCCTGAGGAAGAGAAGAGTGAGAGGGGACCTCACCAACGCTTATAAATATCTCAAGGGCGGGTGTCAAGAGGATGGGGCCAGACTCTTCTCAGTGGTGCCCAGCGACAGGACAAGAGGCAACGGGCACAAACTGGAACAGAGGAAGTTCCGCCTGAACATGAGGAAAAACTTCTTTACTGGGAGGGTGACAGAGCCCTGGCACAGGCTGCCCAGGGAGGTTGTGGAGTCTCCTTCTCTGGAGACACTCAAAACCTGCCTGGACTCCATCCTGTGCAGCCTGCTCTAGGTGACCCTGCTCTGTCAGGGGGGTTGGACTAGATGATCTCCAGAGGTCCCTTCCAACCCCTACCATGCTGTGATTCTGTGATTAACATCTTTAAGAACATACAGACTGCTGACTACTACTCAGTGTAAGAGAAAAAAAAAAGGTTAGCCCTAAGGATATTCATAGAGGTAGCGTCTTACTGCATGATATATCTGTGAAACAGCACAGCAGGGTATCCTGTGACTGCTGATGAAGGAATTCTACTGGAAAGTCAAAACACAGACTTACATTTCTGGCAACCACCAAGAGGTGTCACAGCAAACACTCAACCACAATTGTCTATATACCAGTTACTGCTCTGGGAATCCCTAAGTCATCATATATTATAAAATATTACATTATTTTCCTATATTATAAAATAGGAAGACATCAGGTGAAGATTTCCTATACTTGTCCTGATTTTACTTCCCTCCTGCCATTGGCCAGAGAACGAATCAGGACATGGAGCAAAGTAGATTTTGTCAGACACAGTATGCCCATGCCGATGTTTGCATAACCAATTCTTTGGTTCCAGCACATATAATTAAAGCTTGCTACATAATCAATCTTAAGGGTGAACAGTCATGGCTTCCATCTCATGAAATTTTAAACACTGTCCTACAAACAAAATCCTATCCAACATGGCACTACAGTTATCAATCCATGAAGACAGATTTGTTCAATGAAGTGTGCTACAGCCCTACCATTATAGATGCTGTGATAGAGTGGAACAACTGAGAGGGTCAGAACTCAGCAAGGGAGACAAGTAAGACCTTCTAGAAATACATTATAGCTGGTAAAAGGGAGAAAACACTAATTTGGATGCTTCTATTGTCAAAAGGTGAAAAATTCACTGCGCAATTCTCAGCCTACCAGAGTACTCATTTATTTAACTGGTATGACACTTCATGAAAACGAGTGGCTAGTTTAATTAGGTCACATTTGTCAAACAACCAGTTTAAAGGGAGAACCTGAAGAGTAAATACAGTCTTTAGCACACACAGGCTATACCTCTTGACACACATTCCTAATTCTCTGTAACCTCGGCGAGGAGGGACAAATAAAGGAAAAAAAACAGGAGTAACAGTCAGGACAAGGCAACTACAGCTCAAACCGAGTACAGCAATGCAACTACACTGCGCAGCCTGATGGAGGTGGACAGTATGGACTTACATTCAGGAGACTTTCACCACACAGAGGGAGTATGGCTACCCAAAGACTTGCATTCAACACTTGCACACTCACAATTCTGGCCACTGACCAGCGGTGGGAAGAGCTAAGTGACAACTGCACCATTGCCCTGAAGATCAGAGTGGGAGAGCACCGATAGCAAAGCACTAAGAGCCTTCAGCGAAGGAAGGATGCTCCCCTTCGTGGACATACAGGGTCTGCCTCAGGAGTCCTTTCCATGTATAACCACCGCAGCCTGTGTCAATGTACTTGATATCATTTGGTTCATACTCTATGCAGCATATAAAAGAGAGGGAATCTGTAATTCCATGATTAGCACTGAATAACACAACAGTGAAGAAATCCTGCTTATATAATCAAAAAGATAAGTCTGGTGCCGGTTAGAAAAGCTTTTTAAAAGCTCTTTTGTTGCTTCGCATTATCAAGATCTGACATTCATCATATCTTTCAAGCCAAAGTTTCTTTATTGCTGATTAAAATGGGTATTTATTGACATCAGCCTGGGGAATAATAGCTGAAGAGCCAACCATATTCTATTCTTCATCAACAATACTGCCAACTAAGTTGTTTCCAGAATCATCACTGTCAGTAATTACATGCTAAACAAAAAAAAAAACAAAACACAACACAAAACACAAAAAAACCCCTCACAGTTGGTTTTCAAAGACCACCTTGAGCTCGCAGATAGAAAACTTTGTTTAGGCTTTAACTCTGCAGGAACAAATTTTATTTGAAAGTTAATTTTTGTTTATATGTATATATACACACACGGAGCTCAACAAGCTGGTGCTGTACAGGCCAAGAACTCTTCTTAACCCAAGGATTGCATCCAGGAGACTGACTGAAGTGTTATCGTAGGTGTACTCAGTACCTTTCAGGTTTATGTTTTAAGAGCAGTAAGCATCTATTCATCATGCACATTCTAAAGATTTTTAGTGGCAGATGACCTCCACACTAAGCAGAGCCAACCTTGATATGCCATGAGCCTAAAAAAAAAGTGACCTCCATTTTTGAACTGGCTGACATCCATGAGGCAGCATTACTTGACTGAGAAGAATAGGAAGTTGCAGACACATGCTACTTATATATCACATGAAATTGAGATCTGGAGAGACAAATGCCTCCACTGTTCGAATTCCTTCGGCTTGAGTCACCTGAGACATGTAGTCAACAGGAATTGTCTGCTTACATCAACAAGAATACATCTTTCAACTAGAATTAAAATAGATACACCAGCAGGTAAGGATATTAGGTGAGCGGGTAAGAAAGCCTAGGAAAAAGTCTATGAAGTTTAGTGCACTAAACCCCGTATTTCCTCATTTATTTTTTTTCAACAATGTCTGTAGTTGTGTTCTGTTTTGCAGACTGCTACTACTTCTAAGACCACAATTTAAGTCACATTCGGTGGTGCTAATAAAACACGCAAACATAAAGTGTGACTTTTTAACAACCTCTGGGTTAAGGTCCTGTAGCTTAGTTTTTCCGAGTTACTGAAACAATGTAAAAAAAAAAAGGGGGGGGGGGCAGGGGGAGTTACTTTCCAGAAGCAGAAGAACACAACTTGTGAAAGATGCACCGCTGCAGTTACATACCTCTGTTTGCAGCTGTGGCACAACTCAAGCTCTTAGCCCTAGGGTGCTGTGCTGTGACTGGCTTAAATCAGAATAGTAAGAAGCATTTCTAGCCTTCCCCACCTGCCTGAACTGGACATGCCCATCCTTTGCATCAGTATTTGCAGCCACACAGAATGGGGATAAACCCACTTTTCTTAAGAATTACTTTCAGTCAGATCAGAGAGCTGACCAGACTCATCGTACAGCCCCGCAGTAATTAGTGCCGGCACAAACCACAGGTGGGAAGAGGCAGCCAAGGCTGACACCCCCAGCACCCTCCTATCAGTTCAAGCTGACAGTGAAACTGAAATGATTAAACGACACGGCACAGACTGTTTAGCAGAGGTGAAGAATGAAACCTCTCGCTTCAAAATGCGAAAATACTAACAGTCGGTGGCTGACTCGCAATGCCACACAACCTAATCAGGTATTTTTTGAGCACACACACAGTACCAGACCTATCAGACATCCCAGGCAGTAAGAAATGCACAAAAAGCGTTTTCCTGCTCTGAAAATTTGGAATTAAAACATACATCCCAGATGAATTCCTAAAACATATTTTATTTCTAGTTATTTTGCCACCTTCACCTAATTTAATTCAAACTAGAACATTTATGAAAACTAGTGAAAAACATGGAAGAACGTAGATGGTTCCTGTAGAAGAAAATCTACCAGAACTCTTGGCCACAGGCACGCTTCCCTCCTCACCCCCTTCTTTAAAAAAAAAAAACCAAAAAAACAGCCAACAGGATTTCACGCTACGCAAGAAAGCATTCTGATTACAGATCTATTTGTAATAGGAGAAGACTGATAAATAATATATAGACTAATGCAAGCTTGCATATTGTCTGCAAATGCTCTAATGTATTTCATAGATAATTGGTAATAAATCAAGAGGTACTGCACTAACCTTCAGAGTATCTTCAAAGTAAATTTTTGAACCTAACCCTGCCTTTACCAAACCTTTTTAAATTAAAAAAAAAACTAAATGAGATACTTTTGCTGCACAGAATCCTTTTGTATAGGCTTGTACAAGCACAGCTGCCATCACACTGGCATTTTTCAATAGCAAATTTTTCACATTAGGCACAGTCATGGAGATAAGAGCATATTTTAGTCTCGCTTTTCCTCAAATTACTTAAATTTTGAATTCAGATTGGCCTGCAGTACCAATACATTCAAAACAGTTACCTTTTTCCCCCAAAAAACACAGCTGTGCAATGAACGGAGGTTCAAATTAAATTGTTTAGTCTGAGATTCTTCTTTTCTATTTCATGCTCTTAAAAAAAAAAAATCTACCAACCTCCATACCACCTGTATTTCCTTGTTTCTATCTACAGTTCTCTATCATCTTCCCACTCTTTGTGAATTTTTTTTAATGACTATTTGTCCTACTCTCCACAATCTTGTTCATTCTGCTCCTATGTCTTTGTCACTGGTTGTCCTCCATCCTGCCATATGCACATTCCTCTGTGCCTCCTCTTATCTTTTGTTTTCCACCATCTACCTTCCTTTCCCGTTGTGTTTCCACACTCTTTCCTCCTCCATCTTCCCTCCCTTCCTCCTCATCACTAGTAAGACAGGTTTACTCATTCTTCTGTCACCTAAAGGTCATTCTTCTGTGTCTACCTTCTCTCCCAGTTTTGGATGAAGGAGGTCTCTGCTGCCTCTGTTGCTGTTTCTCCCACATGCAGGACATAATTCTGAAGACAGAAAAGATCTGATCCTCTCACTCACTTCTGTCCCCTGAGCAGCTGGCAGCCATTGCTGCACAAGATGCGGCCAGCGAGGAGCTGCTCTACCTTAGCGGTGAGAAGCCAACTTATTGCAGGCCAACAGCCAGCTTCCAACTGTCCAAGTGTGAAGTTCCTATGATCACAGATCATCTGGGATGCCTTTCCTCTCAAAACCAGGTGACGCGGAGCCAAATTCTTTAATCTCAAAGGCACTAAAGGCTTGATAGCTGTGAGTGGCTTTTTGGGAAAGTCACTGTGACAGTATTTCCACTTCAGCAGTACATGTATGAAGTGTCTCAGTAAGAAGTGATATACACTGCCTTAAAAAAAAAAAAAAAAAATCAAGTACTGACAATTAGACCTTGTCTATTCAACAGGAGTTGCCAACCACTGAACGTGGTTAACTGCAAGCATAGACAACGATAATTTACGCTCACCGTCATTCTGGAGGCTAACTTCATTTTCAAAACTGCAAGTATAGGCATGGATAAGCTATGATCAGCATGCTTCAACCAGATTCAACACCAGCCAAGCCTTTGTCAGCAGTGGTAACCCTTCAAGTTTGGTAACCTTCCAAGTAGAGAGAAGGCGTTAAGGGGGTCCACGACCATGGCCCAAAGGCTGGCTGAATACCTTGGCACCTCTTAAGCCTCTTCCCACCTGAGCTTCAAAGAGTCCTATGAATATTAACTAATTAGACTTCTTTTATGTGAAAGAGAATCAAGAGCTCCATTTACCTGCCAACACAATACATCCAGCTTTGGGGTGGAAGAACAGTTCGTTTAAGTATCAAAATTGTCACATTTACAATGGGTAAGGGTAATTCAGACAGCCTAAATGTCGGGTTTAACTTTAGTTTTAAGCAAGGCTGAAAAGAATGCGTTTTGGTGAATTTCTAGATAGCTGACGGTCAGAACATTAGAGACAGCTTCTTGAGGGATACCGTATTGTACTGGGGGGCTGGTTCAATGGATTTGGTGATTACTCAGATTAATCACTCCCTGTCAATATCACTACCTACAAGTACTTCTGTGGTCACCAGTCCAGATTACAGCAGTTGAAAGATATACCTTAATCTAAACCTAAGGCAATTCATCTGCAAGCAAGACAATCCCCGTTATGTTAAACTATGAAGATTACTAAAGAGAAGTGTTAGACCAATATTTTGAAGTGAGAACAAGGTGCCTTAAGTGGAAGACATGTAAAAATCTAACTTCAAGTGCTAGAACACACAGCTTCTGAATAATGTATTTCCTCGAGCACACACTAAGCCTTTCCACTGTTAAGTTATCCATAGTAGAGTTTAAATTAATTACGTTAGAGAACTTGATCTGAACACCTCCTAAAATGATTTACTGGGTGGCCTCCACACATATATGTGGAGCTTGAAAACCTCAGTCAGCTTTGCTGATAGACTAAAACAATTATCTGAATAAACTTTGTGTAGTATTTTGTAGAGTATGCTACAACTTCAATTCTGCCCATGGCATAGGAAGGGCCGCATAATATTTTAATTATTTTCTTCCACAAGGCAGGAAGCTTGTTGAGATTTTACAACCAAATATGCTTAGCTGGCTTTTTGCTCAATACAGCCCTTAGCCTGCAGGTTGCATCTAGTGCTAAAACAAATAAAGATCACAGAAGTTAGAAGTGCCTATTATGTCAATAAAATCTAAATCCCAAGTAATGCAGTAATTGTTCCATGCAGCATGTTTTCTAACGCTTTGTCTGGTCTTGTTTTAAACAATGGGGCTACCATCACTTTTCTTGGACTATTTACGGTCTGGAACAATCCAACAGTTTTTCCTGATCTTTAACCAAAGTTTCCACTTTTTATGCCAGTCCAAAACATAAGAAGCCCTCGCAACAAAAGCTTCCTCTGTCAAGCTTAGCATCTGTCTTCTAAAGAATATCAGATAGCCTTTACAGAAAGCTGAATACAAAGTTCACTGATCAACTCATTTTAGACTACAGTGAGTGACAACTCCCTTCTGTTTATCATTTGGGGACGTGTCAGAGCCTATGCAGAAAAATGGTTAGACAGGATACACCGGGATCAAGTAAGTTTTAAGTTAAAAGAAATACAGTTCCTATCTGCAGAAAGGGAGTCTCCTACTGAGCTTCATTGTGGCTATCTGCTCATGTGGTAGGACTACTTTTTTTTTTCCCCTTCCTTCCTTTAGCATACGACCTGTGTGATTGTTAATACAGTGTTTGACTCAGTCTTGTAAATAAAGTGTCAATTCCTAAACCCTGGCTTTGTTAAGGGGGGAAAAAAAAAGAGGGGGGGGGGAGGAACAGGCTCCCTTGTCTGGATAATTCTAATAAAGAAACCCTTTTAATGTCATCTGAACAGGTGACTAGTCTAACAGCGTCATTATCGTCGAGAACCCTGCAAATTAAGCAGGGAAGAGGCCTATTATCTAGGTCACCTAGCCCACCCCTACCAAAGCTGAATGATTCCCATCTGTTTACCAGAGGTTTATTCGGCTGCTTTTATCAGTAAGTTTGCATATGAGGAGAAGACAGCAACCCGCCAGAACCCCCTCCCCACGGCGGATCCTTTCTCTTCCCCGTTACCAACACAAACCCGATCCTCGCCACCGACAGACACTCGAATAAAGCGTTAGAGAGGGGACACCGGGTTTGGGGGAGGGATGCCCGCAAATGCTACTAAATCGGCAAACCGTGCTGTGGGGGGAGCTAAAAATAATGAATTTAAAATAAATCGGTAATTCGGGAACAGTACAAGAGGTACGAGGTTAATGACAGCCCTCCGCAGGGCGATGCCCCCCCCCCCCCCCCCGCTGGCTGGGGCTCGGTGCCCCCGGGCCGCGCCCCGGGCGGCGTCCCCAGAGCCGGGGGTGCCGGGGACGGGTGCGCGGGCCGGTCCCCCCGCGGCCGGCGGTACTCACGTTCTCGGTGTCGCGCTCGTTCACCGTGGGCAATGGAGTCCGAGTGGACATTTTACTTCACTCGGGCGGCCGCGCTGCCCGCGACGGCGGCGCGCGCACACACACACACACGGGCCCCCGGGCCGGGCTGCGCGTCTGCTCGGAGATGGTGGTCGCAGGGAGCCACCATGAAGGACGAGGTGGCTGGCGGGGGGCGGCGTCGCGTCGGTGCCCCCCACCCTCCGGCGGCGCCCCACGCCCGAGCTAGATCCCCCTCAGGGAGCGGAGCGGCCTCGCCCCCTCCGAGTCCTCCGGGCTCATCCTACAGCCAGGCCGGGGTCCGCGGGGGTCAGCAGCGGGGAGGGGGGCGCCTCATCAAGCGGGGAGGGATGGAGCCGGGGGAAGGGAGGCGGCGAGGGAGCGGCTCCCGGGCGGGAAACGCAGGGCGGGCGGGCGGGGAGGAGAAGGCAGCGGGGCGCCGCGCAGCCCGGCTTCTCTCGCCGGCCCCTCTCCGCCGCAGCCGGGGCACGGCGGCTAGCGCAGGCCCGCTGCCGAGGGGGCTCCCCTCTCCTTCCCCCGCCGCGGCCCCGCTTCACCGGGCCGCCGCTCGCATCCTGGCCCGCCTCTACCCGCCCGCCCCAGGCTCCGAGAAGGCCAGCACGCCGCGGCCGAGCTGGGCTGGGCTGCGGAAGCTGGGTGCCCGCCCGACGCTCGCCTGCCTGCCCCCCGCCCCTCCGCCGCTCCCGGACGAGCCAAGATGGCCGCCCAGCTTCCTCCGCGCCGAGCCCAGCTCCGACATGAACCGGAAGGGCCCGCCCCCCGCCCGGCCGCGCCGGGGAGGCCGGCGCCGGCGGCTTGTTGCTAGGGGCCGCGGCGGGGCGGGGCGGGGGTGTCGCGGGGCGCCGGCAGCGGCGACCGGGACCGGCGGAGGGGCCGGGCCGGGCCCTTCCTCGTGTGGCGACCCCCCTCCCGTCCTCCGGGGGTCGGTCAGCGGGAGCCCTGTCCGTCCCCGGGGCCCGGCCTGGCGTCGCGCAGGCAGGGCTCGGCCGCCCTTCGCCCACCGAAGCAGCCCCGGGGCGGCGCGGCCTGGAGGGGGGGATCTCCTAAACAGG
The DNA here is from genome assembly GCA_009819775.1 of Phoenicopterus ruber ruber. Taxonomy (NCBI): domain Eukaryota; kingdom Metazoa; phylum Chordata; class Aves; order Phoenicopteriformes; family Phoenicopteridae; genus Phoenicopterus; species Phoenicopterus ruber. The sequence continues at coordinate 12,384,832 of CM020219.1, forward strand.
CCCTCGGGGAGCTGCGGGACCCCCGGTGCGGTCGGGCCGGGTGTGAGCCGGGGCGGGGAGTGCAGGTGTTGGGGAGCACCATGGGGCAGAGGGGACGAGGCCGCAGAGGGTGGCTGGAGAAATGGCAGCATCTCCTCCTTGGGAAGCCAGTCCTCTGCTGAGGAAGGGACGCAGGGACAGACCCTGCTGCCCGCTCACAGCCAGGAGCGGGAACATGCGCTTCTGTAGTCCAGAAACATGTCTGCTGTACAGTGGGTGTTCAGGGCTCGGTCCTCAGGTCTCCCCCTTCCAAAGCGTGTCCTCCCTTTTCTTGGACTTCGCCAGCCCAAAAGATGGTGTGTGGTAAAGAAGGGAGCTCACGTGTGGGGAGGGTCTGAGGCTGGTGGTAGCAGGTATCAGCTGGCGCAGTCGGGTGCCAATACAGCGTTAGGGCCCAACTTCATGCTTGGTTCATTTGGTGGAGGAGGGTGGAAGCCTGGGCTATCAAAACATGCTTTGTGTATCCACTAATTGCTCTGCACCGTGCTTTGTATACCCAGTAATTGCTCTGCACAATCATTTTTAAGTATACAAGGAAGATGTTGGTATAGTCATGAGTAGATCTAATTATGAATTAAAAATGAGAAAGAAAAGTAATGTGTATATTTGATATAGAGGTTGTTTAGAAACAGAAATCTGTTTCTGTTTTTTACAGAGAAAATGTGAACCTCTAGAAAAAAAAATCCTAGATCTGGTGGGATTTGTAGAAACTTGGCATCTCTGGGGATCTGGCAGCCTAGCAATAACATTTTGTCTTTCTAACGCATAGTTTATCTGACAAACTTTATGTCTCTTATAAATATTTACCAGCTTAGCCTTGAAATCCATCTTACAATGTAGGTAATATTTTCCTTGCTTTTAGAGGCACGAGTGAGGAAAGATAGCCTTTGAACACTACCCAATAAATAAGTTGCTTGTCTGTTACTTCATCATCAGGACTACAAAATGCTCCACAACACCTGACCTGCAGAAGGAGAAACCAGTAGACTTGCATGGCGTTTTATCTTCCTTCCTCATTCTCAAGTTAAGGTAACGCCTTGCTCTGTGTCAACGAAAGGAATTTTGGATTTGAATACTTGCTTCTTGTGCAAATGATCTGTATTTCTGTGTGTACATATATGTCCACATGCGTATATGCTGAGATGGTACTTACTTGTAGCGGAGCCGCTCTCTCTGGGTAGCAGGCAGGACCTTTTGCATGGAGAAGGGAGTGGGAGTTGCCTCTATCTGGTTTGCCAAGGTCAGTCATAAAGTCTGAAGCAAAGCCAGGAAAAGTATCCAGATCTCCTGATTCTGTGCTTTTGCCACAGGGCTGCTGCTTCATCTTTTTCTTTTCGGTTGCCAGTAGAATATGATGTTCTTTACAATGTGTTTGTAAAAAATGGTAATTGACTTATGACAGAGTTGGAAAAAGGGTAAAAAATAGATAGAGGTTTACTTGGGTTGTTAACCAGACTAATGCTCTCACCCTGCACTCGTGGGCACTCCAGCTGGCATTGGAAGGCTGAACTGCAGGCGTTGGAGCCGGGGAGCAATTCGCAGAGTGCGAGCAGCACGCTGAGCTCAGTGGTGCTGTTTGCACCTACAGGTTTACCTGTCCCGAGCCTTGGGAAAACTGAGATCCAGGGAAGCTTTGTGCACGGGCACGAAGAGGTGGTAAAGTAACCTAAGCATTGTGTTATATGTACTTGCATTGCCGTTCCATGGAAGCAGTAGTCAGATAAAATGTGAACTATACAATGGTGGATAGTTAGGTGAAAATCCTAGGCCTGTGGATGCAATAGGAGTTCTGCTGTTGCCTTCAATAAAGCCCACATTTAATACTCGCAGTCCAAATTAAAAGGGGCTGGGGAAAGGGTGCAAGGGGAAGGGGAGTTGTGGGGAAGGACTCTTTGTGTCTGTCAGAGTCATCTTTCTGATTGGCAAAGTGATTTTGAAATAAGAAATTTTGAAGAAAATGCTTTAGACCACAAAAATAACAGCAGCTGATTTTGCTGTTTTATTGCCAATAAACAGCAACATTGATTAGTGCTGTTTTTTCCATGTAGCAAAACTTGCACAGGGAATGACAAACTGCATAGCAGCTACTTTCTTTTATATTTCGTTATTGCTATATTCTGTTTTTCCCATTTAAACAGATGAGTTCATTTCAAAGTGCATTCATTTTCTTCTTAGAAAATGGGCCATAGTCAAAAAACTGATTGCATGGGTTTCCTATTTCTTTGTTGTCTATAAATGTTGTGCATATTATCAGGTACTACTTAAGCCACATTCACAAATCAGAAGGTGATTTTTTTCCTGTCTAAAGGCTCTGAAAACTCAGAAAGCAGTCTGATAATCAAATCGTGCTTTCTGGTTCTTGTGCTATCACTGGTGATAGTGACAGTGATTTCGTAAGTGGGGCTTAGATGACAATGTTTTTATGTTATCCAGAATAGGCTGCAGCTTGCGCTTTGAGCTGTACTGGCTACAGTGCTAACAGTTATAAAAACTTGTTTTTGCCAGTAGAGTTGGAGAATATGACTCAAAGACACACAGGAAGCAGACCTGCTAGTTAAGGTGCCTTTTTTATGTCACTCTTTTGGCTGTCACCACACACAGAAAACAAAAGAAAACAATATGATACAAAACAACATCACTGTGGTGAAGAATTTAGATTTTTTTTTTTCTTTTGGACATTAAAAGTAACACTAAGAATCTCTTAACACTGCACTGCACAGACAGAGTAGACCCTAACTTTGACAGCATTTGTGATCAGAGCAAAAAATGTTGGAATTGATTACCATTACTGGACAAAATGTAAGGATTGATTTTAATATATTCGAATGCACGGGTTTTGAGTCTTAATTCTGGAAGAAGGATTGCAAATGCAGAACTGACTGAGGAATTTCTGTTCCCCTCCCCTCACTTTAAAGGCTGGGTGAAAGACATCAGTTGGTAGAGACAAGTAGAGAATCAGCTAATGTAATTGTTATAGCTGCCTCGTTGTGCGCTGCAGCTATGCCAGTATACACCAGCTGGGAATCTGCCCAAATATTAAATCATCTGAGTTTATACAAAAATATTAGTTTAGACTGATAATTGTTAGCCCTGATGCGACTTTTTGATGTTTCTTTAAGCCTCTACAAAACACGTTTTAAAATGTGTTACTTCCACAGGGATGTAACCAGTATTATTCATTCTTATTCCAATGCCTTATTGGTTTTTTTTCTTGTAGAAATTTTAAGATAATCCCATGCAGTGGAGCATTTCCAGGACTGTTTCATCATCAGTGTTGCCTTTAAAACTAAAGTAATTACTTGTGTTTGAAATCATGATTTTTATTTATTTTTAAAGTTTCAACTTCCGAAGAATACATAGTCTTAACAGTGTTTTATAGTAGGAAGAAGTGTGTGATTTTGAAAATGGCAATGACAAAGCTATTGATAGAAAAGGACTGATTACTGTCTGCAACCTGAATCAATAGTGCATGCTCAATTATAATGAGGCCCAAGTGCAACCCACTGCAAGGCCAGGGCGAAATGTGTTTTTGACAGCAGAGAAAACAATGGAAAGAGAAAAGATCTTCCTCCTCAACTTCACATCCAGCAGAGAATGAGATTGAAAGGTGGGAGAAGATTTTGTGTGTGTTGACTTCTTCCTTTGGTCCATGCCCATTTAACTTCCGAACTTGCCTTTCCATACAGGAGAAGAGCAAGTCCCGGGGACAGCAGAGTGGCCGTGGCAGTGCAATTGCTCTGCATTCCTCAGGTAGCGGAGAGGTTCAGGCACTGGGCTGTGACTATGAGAAAACAGGAGCAAACGGTGGTGGTTCCTGGACTGCACACCTCATTTAATTCCTTCCATCTGGCATGGTGCATGAGACATGAACCTTCGTGATGGGATCTCTATCAAGTGCCTGAACTGCACTAATTCCACCACCATTTGACGCAGATGCCTATACAGCTTGTAGGCTCTGGGACAGAAATGCACTGCTCCGGAGAGATGGGTGAGAGCATTGCTGTTATGGGTTGGCACAAGGTCAGCGTTTAGAAAAGTGAGAGAATTGAAAATACCTCCTTAGCTTTCTGTAAACCTGACGCCTTGTGGGTTACAAAGGAAATGCAAAGGACAAGTAGCCAGTTGGCAATGATGCTAGCTCTGAGTTTGACTCCCTATGTTTGAAGCTAAAATAGGTGTTTTATAACAAGCCTCTTCCATTTCTACTAGTGCATGACCCCAACAGAACTGCGTCTTAAACATAAATCCTTTCGGATGCTTTGCCATCTGAGTCAGGCATGTTACTGTTCCTCCTACGCTGTTTCCTGTGTGGTTGATACTGAATCAAAGACTCCATTCACAATGATGGGAAAAGAATAGATGACTCTAGCACACGTAATGTTTTCAAGTGCAAATTAATAATTGGTGTGCCCGAGTGTTAGTGGGAAGTAATTGTTTTGTAGCGATGAGATAAATTCTAGGGTTTTGGGGCACAGGTTGTCTAAAAATGGTATAGCCCACACTTGTTCAAAAAGGAACATCTAAAATTGTCGACAGGCTAATGGGAAGTACTCAGCTCGGCTGAAATTCCCAGGGCCCACGATAAGCCCAAAGAGCTGGGTTTTGCTTGAAGAGACTTGCCAAGGAGTTGTTAGACAGAGCTTCCTTCTCTGTCTCCAACCCTGGAGCATCTAGCATCCAACCTGCAGCTCCCACCTGTAATAACCGTTTCCACCTTCCGTGGTCGGTGGAGCCTCTCAGCCACTGTCCCTGTTGGTTATACCCTTCCCTGCTCTTCTCTGAGAAGAATCCTTTATTCTCCAGAGATCTCCAAGTGTGTTTACACAGACAGCTCAGTGTACCCCCAAACCCATGTGTAAGTCCACCTTGTTTATACGAGGGTGTGCGTTCAGGCCCAAGCTTGGGCTGAGCCTTAGGAGTCTCTGAAGGCGCCTCAGGTGAAGGCCCTGATTCTTTCTCCTATGATCTCCAAAGCTTTGGCAGAACCAAGCCCTGAAGTCCCTCTGTGTAGATTTCCCTGAAGTAACTTGTGTTTGATTTAGATCATATCTTTCATTTAAATATTGCCAGAGGCAAGGAATCCATGAGCAATCCAGGAAAACTATCCATGTGATTGTTCCACCTCACCGTTAGAAACCTTTGCTTCTGCTCTGGATGTGCCTACTAATGACAGCTTCCAGCTATGGGATCTCTCCTGCTTTTGTCTCGTGCATGATCAAACTTTTACTCCCAACTAGGACTCAGCTCAGCCCACAGCCATCTCTTTAAGAGATTGAAGAGACTGAAATCTTGGGGTCTGTCACCAAAAGGCATCCTGTTCCAATTTGTAAGCACTAGCGTGCATGTTTTCTCTGGTTTGTCTCCATCTTATCTGTTGGTTTGTGCTGCGGATATCAGACGTGAACATGGTATTCCAGCTGTAGTAACACAAAACCCAAATACAGATGTGATATAACTTATTTTGCTGATGCCACAGCCAAAGAACCCGTTTAGCCCTCTCAGATACTGTAACTCTGAACTCTTGGAAACTCATGTTCAGTTGTGACTCACCATGCCCTTTTCAGTATCTCTGACCTTTCCCCTCCACACAGTGTGTCCTATCTGTCTTGAAACTATGCTTTGTTATTCCTGCAAGTATGATTTTTAACTTTGGTCGTACTCAAATTTGTATCATTCACCTGAACACAGTTTTGCAAACTACTTTGCTCCGCACCAGTGACACATCCTTTAATTTCCACCTCTTCTCTCTGTCTTGGTGTCATCTGCAAAGCTTATCAGTAATCCTTTTGTTTCTTTACAGTTCTTGCTAAAATATCAGTTGATGCAGATGAAGAACCGATTGTGCAGGGTTATAGGACCATATTGTATTTTTCTGCTGTTAAAAAATTGTTGATAAGTAGTTGCCACCTTGAAAATTCACACAACGCACCGGCCATCCCAGGGTGGGAGAGGGCTAGAGGGAAAATACACAACTCGGAGAAAAACCAGCTGATTACTGGGGTGTGCCAGCAAGCAAAGGGAAGGGGTACAAGGACCAAGGGCTCAATAAATGGTTGGAGGGGGACACTGAGCCAAACGTCACAGGGTGGCACCCAGGGAGCAGTGCCTGCTGCCCATGGTGCCCCAAGCACCCTTCCAGGAATACCACAGTGGTGTTTAAGGGATGATTAGTTAGACAACCATTTTATATGTGTCACGTTGGGTTTGTATTGTTCCGGTTTCTTAATCAACATGTCCTGCTGCAACAAGTTGAAAGCTTTAAAGAAGTCCAGGTGTTTTACATCATCTTTGTTACATTTATCACTCGATCTTGCAATCTCCTTGGTGAAAGATAACAAGTCAGTTTGAAAGGGTCTCTTCCTATAAACTCCTGTTGATTGGCATTAATTATATTTCCCTCCTTTAATTCTTTGTTAATCTAGATCCATATGAGTCATTCCATTGTACTGCTGGGACTCGTGTCAGGAGACAGGCCTATAAATACTTAGATCTTTCTCTCTACCTTTTTCAAAAACTTTCCCAACATCTGCTTTCCTTTGGAGCTTCCCCACTGCCCAGAAAGCTACTAGAGATCACACACAGCTGTAGCGCTGTGCTTATGCCTTGGAGAAGACATCCTTGATAATCACGCTGACAAAGCCAGCCGCGTTGTATATTCTACTGAAACAAGGGGGCTCTGAACAATGAATTAACTCTACGATCATAAACAACCTTTGCAAAAGCATGGGAAGAAATATTTCATTTGCATGTTTATCTTGAGTTTCTATGTCACAATTTAGTACTATGGCTAAAAAGGGTCTTTTTTAAATGCATGGATGATTTAAAGGAAGGATTTATAGAAGACCAGCCGGAGGGATGCACAGCACAGATGGGTTTTGTGTGTGGTCCCCAGCATGATGCTTCGCAGCACCTTTGCTCTTCTAGTGGTCAACCACCTTTTGCCTTCCATTCTCCTCAAACAATGACAGCAACCCAGGAGATGAAGAAATTGCCCCATACTTACCACTGTTACTGTAGATGTGTGGTAACTTCATCACTGTTTTTTCTTGGTTTGTTTCAGAACATCAAGGAGATGACAAATACATAACATATTTGGGCTTGTTTTGTAGGAAAAGATGAGCTGCTGATTTGAAAATATCTGCTAGAAGGTCAACAGCTTCAAACTGAATTGGAAAAATATCACATTAATGCTGTTGCCCCAGTCCTGATTAGAATTCTCATCACACAAGAACATAAAAACACTTTTGGAGAGAGAGAGGATGTTTTATCATCTAAGCACAGGACAGTTTGCAAGATACATAGAAGAACAAAATGAATTAGAAGGAATGTTTTAATATCATCAAAATAAAAATCAGGAATTAGGACTATCATCATTTCAAACACAAACAAATAATGAACTCAAATCCTGGATTCCTCTGCATCTGTATTTATCTGAACAGGTGTCTGAAGCTGCGGGTGAGGGCCAGGTTCCCCCCAGCTGCCCCTGCAGCGAGCCCGGCAGGCGCTGCCCCCGGGGAAGATGTGCTCCCAGCTCTGGCTTTGGAGGAACAGGACATCTTTGTCCCAAAATAGTCAGGGCACCGGCTCTGCTTCTTCCTGGCCAGGAGTGCCAGTCACAGCTTAGTGGTTTTTTTTCACTGCTGACAATAAACGTTTCGGGATTAGGGCTGCGGTCGGTATGAATCACATCATAGCTCTGTGTGACTTGCATGAAGTGCCTGGTGCTACATAAGCCTAATAAATGAATTGTCCCTTTTGGCAGTGAAGTCCGTGCATGCTGCAGGTATTCTCTGGGGAGAAAATTCAGCCTGCGGCGTACAGCTGAAGAGTTTTCTCCATGTATCGTGGAGTTTCCCTTTGAATAGCTTGCATCGATTTTCTTTTCACACATTATACAGCATCACATGATTTACAGACAAACTTCTAACTACAAATATATTACATGAATTACCATTCATTGCTTTTCTTCCCTTTTGCCCTTCCCTTTTTTAGCCTGGTACTTCTTCTGGGACTGTTGGACCAAAGTCTCCTTTCACCATTCATAAAAATACCATCAGAGCGGCTGCAGCTGCGAGCTGCTGGGAGCAGGGCAGGCAGGGAGCCCCAGGGACCCTCTTGCCTGGGGAGTGCTGCTCTCGGGGGTCTCTGCGCCCTCCCCTGCCCTCACTGAATGCCCACTTTGCCACCTACCTTCTCCCTGGCCTCTTTGCTCGTCTGGCAACAGAGCAATAAGTCTTGCTGGCAGGATTTACCCGTGCAAACATAGGATCCCGTTGAGCTAATAAATACTTCCCGTCATTGCCTAAGGTTGCCAACAGTAACATTCCCTTCCCCATTTATAGGAGATGCTGAATATGGCATTGGTGCTATTAACACCTTTAACGTTTCTCCCATTAACGTTTTCTGCCCATAAAAGGGTTTTCGTATTTTCTGTTGGTGCTGGTTTTACTTTCGTTTGTGGCTACTGAAGCTTGAGCCACCTGAACTTTGAAGAGTCAGATTTTTAAACTTGTTTTAGAACTTTCACAGTAGTTACAGGTTTTCCAAGCTGATTTTGAAAAGCAAGATAATATTGGAGATAAATGCGGGGGTATGACTTCAAATGCTTTAGGAACCTTTTATATTTACCTTTTTTTTTTTTCCCCAGTAGCAAGATGGAAAAAAGGAAGCGAGAACCAAAACACCCATGAAAAAGAGACACCGATAATTTTTAATATAAACCTTTTCTAAGACTTGTTGAACAAAGGAAAGATCCCTCCCTCTGGAAGCCAGCAGAATGGAGAGGACTTTGCAGATTTTTAAAGATTCAGTAAATACTTGCTCCTATTTTTCAAACAGCTCTGGCCGAAAGCGCTTTTGTGCATCTACATTAGAAACCCAGTTCGCAGGGAGATGGGAGCAGTGCTGTTTCCTACTGCAAGCGCTGCTTGCCTCGGGAGAGGAAGGGAAGGGAAGGATGGCGTTGGAGGGGCCGGGGCTGGGTGGGCTGCGGGAGGCTTCCAGGGGGAGAGGAGGAAGGGAACACGTGCGGGACATGAAGGAAGATCTGACAGACTGGAAAAGCACATGGATCTGATGGGGAAAGAGCTAGTGGCTGGAAAAAACATGCAGGCATTAACCCCGGGAGAATTTTCCTTTTGAGTAAATCAGCTCCTCTCATAAGGAGGAGCGAACGGAGAGGCCACGTTAGGTCCTGTGCTGGGTGTGATCCTGGATGGTTTGAGTTCTTGTTTCCTAATACTGCCTGGCTTCAGTGAATATTGCAGTTGGTTATTGTGGAGATGAGCCTCTAGGACACCCTGTAAGAGGAGGAAAATCATTCTGCCTCCTTATGTGAGGCAGATGACCCGCTAGGGCACTTGTCCCCAGGGGACATTGCTGAAGGTCTGAGGCGTCAGCTGCAGCCACCTGAGACAAGTCCAACTGCAGTGAGTTGAGCGAGGATGTTTGGAGGACATCAAAGGGCTCCTTTGACGGGGCTGCCTGTTAGAGGAAAACGTGTGGTTTCCACAGGGCTACACTTGCTCTATGTTTGCCATCCGCTGCCGTGTCCGTAACCCCCTCCATGGTGTTGTGCCCTCAGGATCCCTTCAGGATCTCTCAGGGGTTCTCCAGAAAGACCCAGCGCAGACTGGGAGAGGGTTGGGAAATGCACCCTGTCCTCGGCAGGTAGTGGTGTGGGGCAGACACAGCCAGTGCGCCTCGGCAGTGCTGACAAATGCGATGTAAGCATCTATACACACACATACATATATTTATATCCCTGTGTGTGTGCATATATATAACAGGAAACCACTTTCTGCTCCCTTCGTAACAGACCCTCCCGGTATCTGTAAGTGTGACACACGCTCCCCTTGGGAATCCATGGAGGCTGTAATGTATAACAGAGTAGGATTTATCATGTTCTCTAACACCTAGGGAAAAGACTAATACTATTTTTCTGAAGTACTGCATTGTTTTCGGGTTCAGCTATATTGCTTTTAATATTTTATGTATGTGAATATGATGTACTGCAATGAAAACACCCTTATATCTTTTTCTAGTAAGTGCGTCTTTCAAAACAAGGAATGATGTCAAATGATGGAGAGGAGCTCTGGGTGTAGAAGGCACAAGGAAATGCATAAAAGATGAAGCCCTATTTATGTTTCTCACACGCATGCAAAAAAAACTCAACTAAAAAAACAACCCACCTACATTAAAGAAACGCTATTCAAGCTACAAAGTAAATCAGCTGGCGTGTGGCCTCTCTGTACTGGCACATTAGGATCTAGGCTTTAATTACGGGACTGCGTGCTGCCTTTCCGGAGTCCCCCGCGTACAGGACCTCCTCCGGGGGCACGGAGCTGTGCAGGGGGGAGGAATCCCCTTTGCTTTGCTGCCGGAGGTGGCGAGGCTGGGGAGTTGGGGGGAAGGTCTCTCCCCAGGGGGCTGCAGCCTGTCCCCCTGGGGAGCAGAGACCTTGATATCCCCACATTTCTGTTCCCCAGTTGAGCTGTGGGAAAGCAGGGCAGCTGCCCGCTGCCTCGGACCGTCACAGCAAAGCTGAGTACAACAGGGACTGCAAAACTCCAGGATGCTGAAGTCCGTGGGAAGCTTGTGCAATCAGCTGCAAAGGCAGTGCGGAGCCGACATGCTGGCCAGCACTGAGGAAGGAAAATCTCGGAGCTGTTTGCCAGGATACACTGACAACAGCGCACGGCTGTGCTGTGTGGTTAGCCGGGTTAGAGCAGGTACTTCTACCAGGAGCAATATAAATGCATTAGTGCAGTGGAGTGGGCTGATTTACCCTAAGCTCAGCAGTTAAACTGCTTTAGGGCTCACACAGGGATGCTTTCGGTATCTCTCCAAGCAGGATTTTTGCTTAGCTGTTGTTCTGCAGGTGGGAACCGTCCATTTTGTGTGCGGAGATGAGCCTGGGTGGGGAGCCTCGAGGAAACAGTGAAATGAGAAACATGCAGAGGCAGCCTTCGTTGGGTGTCTCCTAACTCTGGAGTGGCCGGCTGTGTACCCTCAGCTTTCTAAAGGTCGCTTGTACTTGTGTTTGCATCTGCATGGGCACTCCTGGGTCACAGCGAAGCAAATAGGAGATCCTCAGTGGGCCTGCTATGCGTTGGTGATGGGGCCAGCAGCAGGGCTGGAGCGCTGAGGCCGGCAGGCAGAAGTGTGACGGGAGCTAACAAAGCATTCGTCACAGGAGAAGGCTGCCATCCACAGTGTGTCAACCAGCACAAGTTGTAGGACCAGAAGGTTTCAGCTGATGATGGAGGACAAATGCAGATGGGAATATTTTGTTCATCCCAGGCATTGCAGGGGACATGTCCTAACGGGGAGAAGGGACTCCTCTTTCCTCCTTCTGCCCTGTGTCCTCTGAGGTCCAGCTCCTCCTCTCCCCCAGCTCCTTATCCCAACTTCCCTCTCCTCGTGTCAGACTTTCCCACATCTCTTCTCTTCACCTCTTCATCTCAGAGCTCTTTGTAGAAGACAAAACATGTTAACCCCCAGCCTCACCCTTGCCAAACTACCTTGACCGAGATTTCCTGGTGCGGCAGCCAGCCGGCACGTCCGAGGCCAGCCCGGGTGGTTAGAGCCTGGCAAAACGTAAGTGACTGAAACAGGTTTTACAGTAAGAAACGCCGGGCCGTGCTGACAGCAGGCAGCGCTGCCAGCCGGCGGAGACATCCTGTGCCCAAGCAGCCCACGAGGCTGGCTGGCGAAGGCAGGGCGTGTTCCTGCAGATTCAGTTCATCGCGGCCATGGTGGTGTAGCCATTAGAACACAACTTGTGGATCCTTCTGCCTTATTAATCTGGGAAAATAATTGGCTTGCTTCTCACGAGCATCTCTCAACGTCACCAGTGCTGGGCTTCATGGTGAGCCATTTCTGGGAACCGGATCTGCGGTTGGGAACAGACACTTCTGCTGAAGCCAGTGTCTTCTGCTTTCCACCAGGCAAGGTTCTGGCTCCGAAATGCGTTTCAGTTGCCCTCTTTCCCAAGGAAGCTGAACGCTTCCATGGTTTTGTGGGCTTGTAAGCATTTCATAACTTAATAATAGGTCACATTAATTCATCTTTTTGCTCTGCCTTTACTCTTTAGAAAGATGGAAATTATTTTTTAAAAATAAAGCATTGCATATGCCGCATGTGGGAAGTGGTGATTTCTAGCTATGGACTGAGCGGGCAAATTTGTATAATTTATAACTGTGTCATAAATAATGAGTCTGATGCCTGCGATACTGTGATTTTAAGCTAGTCTAAAAGTGGAGTCATGAAGCCAAGAGTCAGCCCCAATATGTTATCACTCTGTTGCAGAGCTACTAAACATTGGGAACCAGATCCTTGGCTGAACAAGAAGAGTTTCATTAACTTTATTTTTCAGTTCAGCTAATGAGCCAGGCTGCAAATCCTTTGCATGATTCAAACCCAGCACTTTTGCACCAGAAGGTAGGCTGGGGTAGGTGTGGAGTCCTGGACAGAAATCAAGGGCTGGCAAGACATCAGGAAAATATCTGTTCATCTGGACTGCCTTCAGTGCAGCTACCCTGACTTGTCCCAACTGATGAGCTGGCCCTGAAGTCACAAGGCAGCACCCGAACCTGCAGCGTGCTGTTCAGTGCCTCCGATTTCTTTGAGAGGCGTTAGTGCAAGGCAGGATGAGGTCCAAACCTCCTCAGCAGGTTTAGTTCAGAGGAGCAGACGTTTGCTGCCGACTTGCCAACGCTCCGTCTTACTCCAACGTACCCACATCTACAGCAACTCCGCTGCCTTGGGGGGCAGAGACGTTTGAGCTCGATTTGTGGCAGACGCATTGAAACACAGAATATGGGCAGGGTGAAAAAGCAAACCTCAGCAACACGAAATTTCGAGGTACAGCTGCCCAGGTGCGGCTTGCATCCTTCCAGTGGCTGCAGACTGTGAATAAGGAGGGAAGGTGAGGCCAGCGCGAGGTCCCCTCTGCTCCGCCGGACCTGCTGTGCTCTGTGCCGTGGGGGATGCTGTCCCAGGAGATGGTGAAACGTGGCAGACCATCCCCGGCTGCGAGGACCCCAGGGCAGACTCCCTTCGCAGTACACAGGCACACACACTCCCCTTCGCAGCCTCTCGCACCGAGATGGAGCCACGTGCTGTTTGCCCCTATGGGCTTATCCATCCTGATGTCCTCAGGCTGCTCCATCCCTGCCCCACCGCTGGGATCATCGCCCCCACTCCCGATGCTGCTGCCCGTGGGTGCCTGCACCCCTTGCTGCCACAAAGAGGGGAACGTCTTGCCCAGCCCACACCTTAACTGCAAGCTCCAGGAGCTCCTCAAAGGCCTGATCCTCCTTTTGTGCTGGAGAGACAGCTGGTATCTCCACTACTGGCAGCAAAGTCCATCCTGATGTTTCCCTGCTTAAACGAGAGAAAACTTGGGCTCCTTCACTGCGGGAAGGTTTCCTGACCAAGGGAAGAAGATACACCTCTCCTGCCCTCCTACCAACAATCCTTTCCATTACGAGCACTAGTAAACTTTTCACTACCAGCACACAACAGGGAAAACCACAGGTTTGGATGCCAACCACAAATTTTCTAGTTCGATGAATCTCGCATTTTTCATTTCCCCGGCCATCCCTCTGGTTGCAGAACCAACCCCATGGCAGGACTCCTTCCTCTCCCTATGCGAGAGGGATGGGATGGCCCTTCAGTGGGTTTGCCTTTCCCCGGGAGGGGAGGCCCCTGGGGCCGTGGCTCCCCATCCCTGCTGCGGCTCCCCATCCCCGCGGCAGCTCCCCATCCCCAGGGCTGGCCGCCGCGTGCTTTCCCGGTGAGGTTACACAACGGCTGTGGGGAACAGCATGTTAGGACAAGGCGCGTGAGTCACCGAAGGTACCGGAGTCTTACGTAACCCCAGCATACATTTTCAGAGTGCACTTCAACTGAAAGGGCTGTCAGGAGCCCTGACAAAAGCGACAGCCTGGGAGGAGCAGGGCAGAATAAAGCAAACACTGTGGTTCCTTTTCCCCCTCCTCCTTACATTCAATCCCTCTGCCAAGACCTTCTCCAGATCCAGGAGGCACTGAGCAGTCGGAGGACCAGGGACCTCCCGCATCCCATGGTGTGTGACGACAGCTCCTCCAGGATGGGCTTCACTGCGGTGTTTTGGGTCTGAATCTGAAATCTTCATAAACAGACCAAATTTACCTCCAAGCCCACTGTCCTCTGCTTCTGACCCAGGGCTTTGCCTTCTCCTCCATCAGCTGAGCCTGCGTAATCCCACTTTTCTCTGTGCTCTTCTCTGTGCTGGTATCACAAGCCTTTCCTAGGATTTCTGTCATCCTGTCTGCACAAGCTGCTGGGGTTTCTGGGGCATGGCAACAGCGGAGCTGCACACCTGACCCACGGCTGACAACACACGTCTGAAACCCCTTGTACGGGACCCACGTCAGGATCTCAGCAGGGTCTACCTGGGGAGAGGGGCTTTGCTTGACTCACGGCCAATCCTGCACACTGGCAAAGAGGGACGTTACACGAACCCAGCTGCCAGCCTGGGAGCGTGGCACGCTCAGAGGTGTAGTTTAAGAGAGCGTAGGTGAGGATCAGAAGAATTCCAAGCGATGGGGTAAATTCTGATTGCTTTAACTTTGAACTGAATGCATCTTCCAGTTCCTGCATCAGGCCCCAAGTCTCATGATGCAGTTGATGGGTGAGCTTTCACCAGCAAATGCTCATTTGTGAAAGCCAAGATGTTTTGTGGTTCAGGTTCAGCTAAACTTTCATCAGGCTCCTCTCCTGGCTGCAGGACAGACTCTCTGGGCAAACCCAGGGCCAGAGGAGCATGAAGGGTTCTGGACCGCAGGCACCCTAGGCTGAGCTCCATCCCATGCTTGCCAGCTCCCACCAACAGCCTGATCCTGAGCTGGTGGGCTGAGATGCAAGATGCCTGAACTGCTCTTGCTGGGCTGGTCGCACTTCTCCACCAGCAGGAATTTAACCATTTGCATCATGATTCCAGCTCTCCCAGCAAGCGGGAGGCCTGGGTGCAAGTCCTGCCCCTGCTGAGGTTGAGTTGTGTTGATGGAGGGGAATAGGTCACCCAGGGGGTGGGAGAAGGACAGAGAGCAGGACAGGCTGCTTCTTGTGTAGGGGAGAAAGCGGCAAATGAGGGAATCTCTCTCTATGAATTGGATAATTTCTGCATAAACAAACCTTTAAGAAAGTCTTGGCTCCATCCCAGCGCAGAAGGGGAACACCGTCTGCAACCGCTATATTACAGGCTGCCCCAGATGGCCGAGGCTTTCTGCAGAGCAGCAGAGCACAGCTGCGTGGAGGCAACCATCACGGCCAGGACTGGCTTGCCAGCAGCCAGGAACAATGCGTGCGGCTGAGAAAACCAGGGGCACAGCTCAGAGCTGGACTTTGCCAAGCAACATCCACCGCGGATGCCAGCATGGGGCTGGCGTCTTTGCAGGGAAGCAGGGACTGGCCCCCAGCACAGCTCCCTCTCACCTCGCTGGGGTTTTCTCTACATGGAAGAGGGTTTGGGGATTGAGTTTGGAGGCTGCACGAATCACGTAATCGATGGGACAGATTCCCGGTGGATGCTTCCTCCAGGCATGTGCTAGCTCAGGCTGGGGCACCCTGTGCAGCACCTTCTCCCCATGATGCTCAGAGCCGGTGAGGAGACCGAGAGCCATCTCTCACAGGCACAAAGTCCCTCTTCTTCTAGCCAAAAGAATCCAAGCGTCTCCCACATGCTTGGATGCCATGAACCTGAGCTGCATGGACCGCACATCTCTGTATTTTATAAACACAGGCCAACCCTGCAGGCATTACTCATTCCGGCGAGCCCGGAGGGGTCCTGCAAAAGAGCCAGCTGCTTCCACAGCTGGAGGGAAATGATGTACTTGGCAGCGCACCCCGTGGCTGCAAAACAAAACCCACATGTGCACGCGAGCCCTGAGCACCCCTGCTTCCCGGGCCGGCTTGAGCTTAAGAAGGAAGCAGGGCTGAGAACTGACAGCCTCCTCACAGTGATGGTGCTACCTGGCCAGGAGGCTGGGGCTGCCCTTGCCCTGGGGCTCAGATGGCAGGGTGCCGCCGCATCACGTGGGGCCGGTTCCTGGGTCTCTTCCCCCAGGGAGCTGCTTGCTGGGCCAAGCAAACCCGGTGGCGGAGCCAGCCCTTCGGGGCTGTGCAAATTTTGACAGCCCAAGCGGCCTCCCGGAACGGGCCGGCCAGGTGCTGCTGCGACAGGGCAGGGAGGGATGGCTCCGGAGCCGGGGCTTCCCTTCCCCGCCAAGCAGCTAATCTTAACTGGGTACACGAGTGTCAACAGGTGCCATGGAGGGAAGAGAGACGAGGGGATATTGGTGCAGCTGGAGGAAGTATTTATAGCTGCTTTTTAAAAAAACCCGTATAGATCACATCTCTGTTAACGTATGTAACACAATCGGGAACCTGAGCTTTTCATGATCCCATGGCTGCAGGATTTCCTGTGGAATCCTCTACCGGCCACAAAACCAAGCTAAAAATAAATGCATTAAAAATGAGACACATAGTGAAACATGTGCATGCCCGTGCCTCCTCTCTGGCCAGTGAAGTGGGTAGTGGCAGCGGGGGTAGGGAAGGGGACAACTCCTGGAAAACACTCTGTAATAACTGGTCTGGTGGGTCCTAGTCCCCCGAGAGCTCCAGGCATGCAAAGGTGAGAGCAATCGCTGTTGACAGGGGTTTCAGGAGTCCCAAACCTAAAAAGCAGGAGTTATGAAATGGGAGCAACTTGCTTCCCATCAAAAGCTCAGGAGAGCCGAGTGCCTCGTTGGTTCATCCTCCTCTGAAAAGCTTACCAGGAGTTAATTTCCCTGAATGCAAGAGAGTAGGTCTGGTTCAGATCTCCCCGGCTTTACACCCTCTAGTGATTCAGCTGACTCTTGAGTTTTATTCTCCATTTTATCCAGGAGGAAGAGAGCAGAAGCCGATCTGGATCCCCCCAGCTGGAGAGCAAACCTGGCAAGCCTGTGTCTCCCCTGTGCAGGCTGGTCCCCAGCTCCTTCCCGCAGCACCTCCCAGCCGCCGTGCACCAGAGCAACATCGTCACGAGGCTCAGAGCTCCAGAGCAGCAGACCTGCATATTTAGCACTCCCGTGTATTTCAGAAGAAGATGCAGAAGTAATGTTTTTCCATGCACTGAGAGACAGACAGGGCCACCAGTTCATCTTTCACAGCCACTGGGCTGCCTGTCAGGCTGGCCAGCAAAAGGCACGGAGAGGGTTTTGGCCCTGGTTTGGATGCTCACGGGCCAACCCCCATGGGCAGCCCCATGACAGAGCACCCTGCCCTGCGGGGTGTCCCAAGCCCCCGTGGGCACAATCCCCTGCCACTGCCACATCCCCGCAGCCAGGCCCTGGACACCAGCTCCATTTGAAATCATGGCTGCGATAGGATAGTCACCTGGAGGGAGCGGTGGGGGGCAGACAGGACCCGGAGAGGACGACAGCATCACCTGGCAGCTCAGCTTCTCGCCCTCCCTTGGGCTCCTCCCCTCCTCTGGAAGAGGACCAGGATGCCAGGACACCACCTCTCCTCCAATGGGTAAATCCGTCACCTTGGTGCTGCTGTCTGACACCTGCATTCAGTGTGTAGGATCACCCGTTAACAGGATACATCGTTAATTAGGACAGCACCAGAATTCCTCGGAGCTACCAACAGTGGCCCTTGGAAGGAGGGGAGTGAGATTCCCTGCAGCTGAACTGAGCCTGAGCTTCATACCCTCTAATTACCCCAGGCTGTCGTGATTCAGTTCTTACTTGCAGCAAACACCCTGCAGGCAGCAGAGTGAAGGAAGGTGGCTCTTTCTGCAGATTAATTCAGCCGCTGCCTTTGTTCCAGCGCCGTCACGCCGCATAGCAGCTGCTTACGCCGCATACTCCTGTAACTGGACTTTTGGCAGAAGCACATGCTCCTGGCTGCCACCAGCCTGTGCTTTTTGTGGTATCACCCCAAACAGAGGCGGCTCTGTCCCCTGCCCCGTCGCAGAGCTGCCTCCTGCCACCAGTACAGAGGCAAAAGCATCACCTACAGCACGGAGAGAAGGGAGATATTCTGGTCACCGCTGTAACCACATATCAAAACCTTTCTCTTGCTAGAGGGGCACATAATGTTATTAGTAAGAAGGTGCCTTAGACTGCTTTGGCATATGGTCCCTTCCCCCAGCACTCTGCTATTAGCTGCCAGAGATGAAAAGCTGCGATGTGTAGAGAGAGAGCTGGAGGTGTCAGAGATGTCACCTGCAAGCTGCTCTTTGCAGGGATGGGGATGGGGATGGGGATGGGTGACAGCAGCCAGCGGGAGGGTGCAGAGCAGCCTCATACTGCAGGGCACGGCAGTCAGGGTTGGGGCTGCTCGGCCTCCTCCCACCCCGTGCCCATTCTGCACCCCCACCCCCTGTCCCACTTCTGCCTGCATCCCCCACGCTGCAGGAGGGATGAGCCTCCAGCATTTTGGGGATGCCTTCATGCGTGGGAGGGCGGGGGCCTGCCGCAGCATGAGTGCTGGGGAGCACAAAGCGGGTTTCCTGCAGTTCACCAGAAAAACTCCCTTCTCAACGGGGCATCTTGTGCAGAACAAGCTACAGATGTAAGGGCTGATCCCTGGTTTTAATTTTTGGAGTGATTTTTAAGCAGCACCAAGGGAAGGGAGGCAACCCATTGAGAGAGAAATAGTTTTACCCTTTCTGTGCTGGTGGGGAAGATCATAGAATCATAGAATCATAGAATCATAGAATTGTTCTGGTTGGAAGAGACCTCTGAGATCATCGGGTCCAACCATTAACCTATCACTACCAAGTCCCCCACTAAATCATATCCCTTAGGGCCTCATCTAAACGTCTTCTGAATACCCCCAGAGATGGGGACTCCACCACCTCCCTGGGCAGCCTGTTCCAATGCCCGACAACCCTTTCGGTGAAGAAATTTTTACGAATGTCCAATCTAAACCTCCCCTGGCGCAACTTGAGGCCATTTCCTCTTGTTCTGTCGTCTGTTACTAGGGAGAAGAGTCCGACCCCCATCTCTCTACAACCTCCTTTCAGGTAGTTGTAAAGAGCAATACGGTCTCCCCTCAGCCTCCTTTTCTCCAGGCTAAACATCCCCAGTTCCCTCAGCCGCTCCTCATAGGACTTGTGTTCCAGACCCTTCACCAGCCTCGTTGCCCTTCTTTGGACATGCTCCAGCACCTCAGTGTCTTTCTTGTAGTGAGGGGCCCAAAACTGAACACAGTATGATCTACAAGTCTATTGTTGTCTACCTCTGTTCAGTGTTTGGAGGTCAGACCCTGTCTGCGTTGATATTCCTGAATATCCAAGCCAGAGAAGAGTAGGATAAAGTCCTTCACATCTAGGGCAGCATCGTCTCTCATCTTATATACTTTAACCTCTCTGGCTCTGATACATCCCCTGTCACAGCATGTGCACCTATTCAAAGCACTTCTGCAAAGCTGCTTTCCCTGGCTTGTTGCTTTGACAGTTTTTCTTTGCATGGCTTCCCTAGCTCTTCTTTCCTCACTGCATCCAGGAAAAAATGATGTCTTTTCCTGGAAGGCCCTTTACAGTCTTTTCACATCAAACCTGCGGTGCCAACCAGAGACTGGTTGCTCCTTTGCTGGATACTTGCCATGTTTCCCAGTGAATGATCTTCCTCCTTCCGCCTACAGAGGTATTTCTACCTTGCAGAAAGGTTCTGCAAACGTCTCCTCATCTTCCTTTCAAGCCTTCTTTAAAAACCTTCCATTAAACTTTAAACTGGCGACAAAGCAAATCGTGATACGCCCCGAAGTCCCACCCGCTGCTGCAGCTGTGACCCTCCAGCAGGTCTGAACCATCACCCAACCCCATGGTTGCTGGATACCCCATCGATACGTGGCTGCTCCGCAGAGGTGCAGCCCATTTCATTTTTTCCCTTCCCGCAGCAGTTCTGTCAGCCTCAAAGAGCTCCTTGAACCTCCTCCGAAACCAAACCAGCTCAGCCCCTGCCATCGCCTTTGGTGACCGGCGCTGGAGGCTGACGGATCCTGCCCCATCCCCAGCCTCTGCGCTGAGCTGCTGAGCCCGCCTTGTCCACATCCACCACCCAAACATTTCTGGGGTTGCTCCCTTGCACAGGTGGGTGCCTGCAAAGCAGCCCGGGGCTCTGCTGGCCGCGATGGCTCTGAGCTGGCCGGGCTGCGAGGAGCTCTGCCGGAGCCACGCTGGGGGGTCGGGCTCCCTGGGGTCTGATTCCCAAGGGAGCAACGCACCCACGGGTGAAGCAAGAGGAGCCTGAGCCACCCCACAGCTGTCTTCAGGCTGACGCTGAGACATCAAGACGCCAAGGAAATGGCAGTTTCCAGAAATGGGAACCTATTTTTTTCTCCCTGCTGGGGACCGGAGCGTGGCCCCGGTGAGGGCTGGCAGGTCCCAGCCGCTGCGGCGGTGACTAGCCAGGCAGGGTGGATCCAGCGTCCCACTTGTCCTAGGCTTGGAGAACAAGGCTGCCCAAACAGCGTATCCCCTGCTGAGGGCAATCCCTGCTTTCCCAGTAGCAGAAATGAGAAGAATCAGCCCCAAAACACCCTCCCACCCTGGGACTGATATACTCAGAATAGTGTCAGGAGCACTCAAAAAAAGCACGATGCTATTAATACAGATGGGAGGGGAAAAATACTGGTTTTCAGAGCTGGATTTTGGGGTGTTTGAATAAGAAAGACCTACTCAGAACCACCGTATGGCATCACGGCTGCTGTGGAGGCAGCCACATCGGCTAGTCCTCTCCCCATCCCAGCTGGATGGACTAGATGCAATCCAGTCCTCACAGGACTGCAAGGCTGGGGTTATTTTTCTGTAGAATTAACCTTGACGGTCCCTGGCCCTCTCTCCAGCCTCCATTAAATCCATTTTCCTATGAAACTGGAAACCTTGATTAACAGCCTGCTAAGGGAGACAAATCCCTGGGGTCTTTCTGCGTGCCCAGGAGACTGTCCCTGCTCCAGGACAGGCGTACGCTTCATTTTTGCTCTGCAAAAGAGAGAAAGGACTGAGCTGTCTTCAAGTGAGACAACAGATTCACAGGAAAAACTAAAAAAAAAAAAAAAAAAAGCAGTTTCTTTGGAAGTCATTTTCTCTTAAGAAGTTCTGTCTGCATTTTTTATTAATAATACAACACCCTGGATGTGTCAAAAAAATATGAGAATACATTTCCTGGTGGGGAGCTCCAGCCTCACGGAGCCAAGTGGTGCAGCTGGGTTGTCATTTGCCTTTTGGAATTTCATTTCCTAATCAACACGTCTGTGAAATCACTGTATTTTCAAAGCTTAGTTTCCAGAGCTGCTGGGATCAAAGACTGGGGAGGTGGGGGGAGAGTGGGGAGGGGGAAGCCTGCTGTCTCCATCAGCAGCACAGCACGGAGAAAATACCCGCCTGGGAAAGCCTGAACAAGGGGTGGTTTAATGCCCCGGCCTGGGTTTAATGTTTCAGAGCCGAACAGGAAAATAGGGACGCAGAGACCCCGCTCTCATCACACTCCGCCTTTGGGGGAAAAAATCCACTTAGAAACGTGGGGACCCCCTTGAGATTTGCAGGGTCTGGCTGGTCCCTCCTGGGATGGGAGCACTACGGAGAGCCACGGGGCGCAGAGGAGGGAAGGGGGGCTGCGGGGACCCTCCCGGAGCCACCCTGTCCTGCTGCAGGGGACGTGAGTGGCACTGCCTTCACGCTGTCCCCGCAAACGGCACCCGTCAGCCAGGCCCAGGCTGACGACTCGCCCGGCTTTTTGACTTGGGTGTCCAACTGGTCCCAGCTCCCAGAGAGACTCGGGGCCAGGCAGCCTTTCCCCAGGCATCTGATCTCACAGGTATCAAGCGAGAGGAGCTCAAATACATTAAAATTTCCCCAAACTGAGTCAGACAATAAGGATTTTGCTTCCCTGACACCTGCAAGGCCATAAATTCACTTGTCTGGCAGTCACCTAAACGCCCTCCCAGAAGATGCAGGTGACACTTGTGTTTGAAGTTAGGAAGACATGGAAAAAAAAAATCTTTAAAAAACCTCCAAACCCTGCTGCCTTCATTTATCATGAAAAAAATGATATTTTTCTTCCATTTTCAAGAAAAGACATCACCCCCAAATTTTCCCTTTTTTCCATGATGATCTTTTCCCTGCTCACTGTGTGTAGAGATGCCAGTTGGAGCTTGCCTGATGCTCAGCAGCTACTCGCACTGTGAAACCACCGTCTTGAGGAGCATCCCTTCGGTTCCTAGGCAAGAAGGAGATGCCCAGTCATGTCTCCCAGAGATATCCACAGCCCTTGGGCGAGCAGAGTCACTCGCTCTGGGATGCTGGCAGGAAAGGTCGAGTGAATCAACCAGAGGTGCTAAGGCAATGCACGGAGCTGTCAGCCACGTGGATTTGCACCCGGGGCTGATTTGCAGCTGCTTTTCGGGTGGCAGCTTGGTCAGTCCCTCTGTTGGGCAGGGGCAGGCGCAGCATCCCGCAGGGAGAGGCGAATCCACACCTGCCCCTGCCCAGCTGAGTTACATGGATGCAGCCAGATACCGGAGATGAGTTTTTGGACGGGTCTCTGCCGGAGCCAAGGGGATGGCAGAGCAGCTGGTGCCCCCAGAGCTCTGCACCGGCAGATGACTCAGCCTCCATCAACCCATCCCACCACCCCTGTGCCACCTCTCTCACTGCCCAAGCAAAGCCAAGATGCTCAGTCCTGCTGTCCAGGAGCCACTTCACGTGGGATCGTGTAGCTTTCTCCACCTGCATGGCTGATGCTCTTGCCAGTGTGCTTTTCATTTAAGTTCTGCTGCGTGTGACATGATCGCAGAAAAATAACATCACAGGAGAGTGGGAAAAAAAATAGATGCTCAGATTCATCCCCTTGGACCACTGCCAGGCCATTAGTTGTATTTTCTCTGCAGCTCCCTGCGGCTGAGGGTACCCCTCACGCTAACACAGCTCTTTCGAGGTGTTTAATTACAGCATCCTGAGTACCACGAATGCAGCTGGAGGGGGGACCGTGGGACAGCAGGATACCTCACAGTGAGTCACTGGTGCACGAGAAGGAACCATCTCCCTCCCAGTGCCATCGCCCCACTGCCACATCCCGTGCTGGAGGAGGAAGGTTGAACCCCCGAGAGCAGCTGCGCGACAGGGCAGGCGAAGCAGCACCCGGCTGCGTGTGCAGGATGCCCTCACACGTGGCATTTGGGCAAGCACAGCTGGTGAAATGGCTCGTTCACAAGATGCTGAATCTGGAAACAGCTTCAAGAGCTGCATCCTCTGCGCTGCAGCATTCACTCCGCCGGGTGTGCAGATGTGGTAGTTGTTACCGTAGGCAAAAGCGCTGCCAAGGGTAAGCAGGCTACATATGGCCTGAATATATCCTCCAACGTAAAGGGCATCGTTTTGCCCTCGGAGCATGTCCTGAGGTTACACGGTCCAGGGTTTTAAGGCCATCCTGCATAACAGGCTGGAGGGTATCAGCAAGCAAGTCCTCCCTGGGTGTAACGTGGATGTACTGTATACGTTCTGGAAGAAAATACCTCCTGATTGATAGACTGTGTGTAGTGGAGAGGCAGCTGTAGCTCTCCCTCACTCTCCTGAACACCTTCTTGTCAGTAGTTTCGGGAGAGGATTATTTCCACCACCCTTACCTCCATCCACCGCCTGCCCCGTCACAGGGCTCCCCGCTGTTTCCTTCCGGAGAGCCATCTCCTCTCTGCCCTGGGGCACGGGGTGACAAGGCGGCCGCTGTGCCACCTCCCTGTCCCAAGGCTCCCCGTGTCTCTTGGGGCCCTGTGGCAGGTGTGACCCCACTTTCCACAGGGGCTGCCGGCAGGGGCAGGTGTGAGGTGGGGGCTGGGAACCCCCTTTCCATCCAACACAGAGAGTTTTGTGCTTATTCCCCAAAAAACATGCTGAAGAAGATGTGAGCTCCGTGGGTGCTGGGAGAGAGGAGGCCAATCCTGGTGGATCTGTAGCCATAAGATATTCCGGAGTGTGAAAATTGGAGGGGAGGAGGATGATTTTTTTGTAGTTTTTATTTGTTTTTTTTTTCTTGTTTTTCTTTTTCCTTTTCCTTTTCCTTCTTTTTCCCCCCCTCTTTTTTGTCCTTGTTTTTCTCGTCTCGTCTCTTTTTTTTTTTCCTCATTTTCTTTTTTCCCCTTTCCCCTTTCCTCTCTTTCCTTTTCGCTGGTTGCGGCCGCAGGGGCGATTGGGGCCGGGGCGGGGGGCGGGCGGTGCCGCCGGCGCACGGGCGCCCCCTGGCGGCCGCGCGGGGGCAGCGCGGCGGGCGGGGCCGGGCCGGGGCGCGGCGTGTCCCGGGCCCAGTGCCGGGCTGCGCGGGGCCTCGCCGGGAAGCCCGGATTCCCCCACCGTTTCTCTGCGGCGCTGGGTGAAGGGGTCCCTGCCTTAGCCTGTGCCCGGCCCCAGCTCCCCCAGCCTGCTCCTGCGCTCCCTGCAGGGCGAAACACCTCGCCACGGCTCCATGGGCCGTTCCTGCACCCCACGCCAACCGTCACGGCGTGTGCCCTCCTGCCCGGGCTAATGAACACAAACCCGGAGTAACAAAAGCCACGGCAGGGGTGGTGGCAGCGTGCTCAGGGCCACAGGTGGCACCCAGGCTGGGTGTGGGTCAAAACGTGTCCCTGTTCCCTTCCCATCACCCACTGTCTGCCCAGGCTGCATCCCACAACGTGTCCCTGTTCCCATCGCCCGCTGACTGCCCGGGCTGCGTCCCACAACGTGCCGGAGAGGCCGTGCACATGTGTTCATGCGTTGGAGGGAACAGGGTCAGTCCCAGCTGAGATCCCTGGCCAGGTTCTCCTCTGCTACAGCCTGGGGACATTCATGGGAAATGGGTCTCTGCTACTGTCAAGAAACAGAATTTAGGGAGGGAAAAAGTGGGTCATGGAAAATTCCCAGCACTCGTGGCTTCTCTGATACCCAGGTACCTCCTCAGGGCACAGACCCCTCCGTGACGTCAACCCTCTGAAAGCTACAGGCATCTCCATTACAGACACCAAAATCCCCCACCACTGACCAGCTGTGCACCAAGGCAGAGGCTGTTTGCCACCAAAGCAGAGCAAGTCCCATGGAGTAGGAAAGGCAGAGTAGTCCAGGAGGAGATATTCCCTCCAGCAGCTCCTTGCAGGTTGCAAAGTCGGACCTTGAACAGCAGCCAGCCACTTTGATCCCAGGCTGAGAATGGGTTCACGGGAAAGGGGGAGGACAGAGGAAGGTGCCTGTCATCCCCGATCACCCTCCCGCCTCCTGCGTGCAGGGCAAGTTGGGTCATGAGTGCGGCCGCTCCTTCCCCATCCCGTACTCACCGGCAGGTTTTCCTGCGGAACAGGTTTTCTGGCATTAGCGATACTGCTGCCGCTTTCTGTCTTCCAGTCCCACCCCCCAGAGCTGAGGGAAAAAAGGAACAAAGGCAGCGACAATATCATAAAAGACTGTACAAAAAAGAAACTGCAGCAGTCAGTGCCTTGCGCTCGTGAAGCACCGCAGCTCCCCGGTGCACATCACTGAACGCCCCCAGAAAAGGCTCTCACGACAGACAGGTACCTGCTCTCCCACTTCTCCTCCCACCAGGAACACTCAGTTCCCCCTTGATGATTCAGATAAAACCACCCCCTTGCCCGGCACAGGCCTGTTGGCGTTACAAAACAGGAAGGCCTCACCGGTCGCCTCTCACTCCTTCACCGCCCAACGTACCACGGCCACCCTCACCTCCTGCCTTCCCACTTGCTGACCTGGACCAGGATGCAGCCAGCCGTGCCCGTGGTGCTGAGCCCGGCTTCCCTTGTCCTTCCCTCCCATCCCGCACGCTCCTGCCCTCCCCAAAGGACCGGTCCTGAGCAGACGTTTCACCTGGGCACCCAAACATGGCCATGCAAAACTCTAAGTATCTCCAGGTCCATGCAAGCGAGGAGGTTCACCAAGACTGGTTAGAGGGGAGAGGCTGGCTGCGCAGCTCCGGGGGCTTTGTGAACACCTCTCGCTTTCTACAGCGTTTGTTTTGCCATAGTCAAGTGTGTTGCTCCTGTCTTCTGGCCTGGATTGACCAGGAGCTGGCTAGGAGGACTCATCACCCCCATCCCCTTTATTTTTAATCTGCATGAGGAGCACACAGTTAATTAGTTCTGCCTACATGTTACTAGTTTTTATCGTGGGTTTTTTTGATCCCTGGACTCTTGACTTCAGCAAGTTGTGCTACTTGCTAAAAACTTTGGCTCCTCCATTTGGCTGCAAGGTGAAGGCGGTGTTCTTCGGTGACCTCCGTTGGGTAGGATCCAGCCCGCTTTCCTTACAGAAAGGTTTCCCTTCCCTTCCCTTCTTCTGTACCGCTTCACCTAAGCGGGGACATTGCTTTTCTGGAGGTGGTGTGTTCCTGACAGCAGCCTGAGTGGATGCGGTTACTGCCTTGATCTGACCTCACGGGACCTGGCTGACATCGTTCATCTTGTTTAAACTGGTTCTTCTGATTTTGTGAAAAGTCCACCGATAGTCAATGACTTTCCTTAAACTTGCCCCTCCTACATTCTGGATCTTGCATAGGAGTCTTTCATCAGAATAAATGGAAACTAAAATCTAGCCATCCTGTTCATGTAGAAGGCACGGAGAATGCAAACTCCTGGATTAAATGTCAGATGATAAATAAGAATTGAAAAGACATTATTTAAAATCCCGTGACTTTCCCCACACAGAGAAGTATTTTCTTGTCATCGCAGCTGTGCTCCTGCTTCCCATCTCCCCCCGAGTGTGCTTGCCCACCGACCATAACCACCCTGAGCCCCACAGCACATCCAGCTGGGACTGCCGGCTCCTCTGGCTCACGATACAGAATAGGAGCACAGGCTGAAGGAATGACGGAGGCAGGAGATGGAAGCCTTTAAATCCAGGTTTCCCAGCCTCAGAGGCCACGCGAAAACCCCTTAGTCTCTTTATTTAGTCTTTTCCTTATTTATTTAGTCTTTTCTTATGTGAAGGACTCTGTTCACAATTTGTATACCTGTAACTTTGTCCATAGGAATGATTATTAATAAATTATTAATTAATTAACAGTTCCCTGACAACAGGGATGGGATTCTCCTGGGGAAATATACTTTCCTAATGTTTCTTCTAAAGATGCCAGATGTCTACCTTAATTGCACAGATACAAAGCCAAACTCCATTGACGTCAGTGCTGTTAGCTGGGTTTTATTAATATTAGGTAGATATAAAAATCAGTATCAAGCAAAAATTCAGAGACAATAATACAAAGCCCCCACAAACCTCCCATTGAGGAGTTCCTGGTGCTGATACTTCCCTTATCTGCAATGTATGGCTGAAGTGCCTATGACCCTAGGCTCAGACCAGAGCTCCCTTTTTGCATCATCTCCTTCCCTCTTGAGAAGGAAAATACTGTGCAGAAAGTGCATCTAGCAACACAGCAATGAGATAAGATTAGCAGTGGAAAAAACAACACTCTCCAGCTCCAGCCTCAGAAAATGTCAGGGCCCTGGGAGCCGGAACAGGCTCTGCAACCTCTTCCTCCCCCTCGCAGGTGCGTGGCTGCCCGCGTTCAAGGTCAGCTCCGATACGGTGCAGCCGAGTAACCTTGGAGCTGGGCAATGCAGAAGGAGCAGTGCGAGAAAGAGCTGGGGCCTCCCCACCTCAGCTTGGGAGCTGCTCTCGCACCAGAACCCTTGCAAAGCTCGCGTACCCGCGGGGGCACGCCTGCGCCCAGCCACGGGCCTCGCCGATCCCAGCTGTGCCTTACTGACCTGACTTCGGCCTGGACCTGCCCCGTCACAGGGGATTTGCACGGCCATCGCTGGAAGCTAACGGCATCCCGCTCACAGAAACCCAGGATGCAGCTTTTTGCTGAGGCTAAATTACTGAAGTACTTTAGTAAGCACCAACTTTGAAGCATGTGCAAGTAGAAAAACTGATGTCTGGAAAAAATGGTTTAACATTTATTAGATTTCCCTGATACTCATCACAACAGAAGGAACGGTTCCCTTTGTTTTACTGACAATAATCGAGTGAACCCCTGTTTTTTGGGTTCCTCACCCAAGATACCAAAGAATTTTTAATTTTTCCTCTGAAAAACATTAAGGAGTTGCAGAATTTTACTGAATTAAAAGCAGCATCGCCTGAGTGCTGGGGCCATGTGCTTGACGGGTGTCAATGGGGACAGCTCTAAGGAAGCTGTGGAGATACCTTGGTGCTGGTCCACACTAAGGAAGGAAGCGACATCCCGGGAAAGCTGGTCAGCGGCCCCAGAACAGCTCCGCACCAATTCCGGGTCTGGAGGCAGACTCCGACACCTCCGTGGTAGCAAGATGATTGTCTTCAAAATGAAAAACAGACACCACGAGCAGTCTGTCCAGCATGTAAGTAATCCCAATGGCTCCAAAAACGTTGTAAGGCTTCAGCTGAGAGTTAAGCGTGCAAACAGCATTTCACAGATAAGGCTTTGGAGAGCGTTGATTTCAAGCTGCTTTTTATTGTCTTTACTTCTGGGTTTTCTGTTCCACATCTTCACGGTTCAGTGGCGTTACTGAATGCCAAGGAGTCAATCCTCAGCAACAGCCCTCCAAGGCTCTTTCGGAGTAGTTTGAAAAGAAAATAGCTGCCACAGTTTGGAAGACTAATTGGTGGGTCAGCTACTTCTGTTCCATCTCTTCTTGCCCTTTCCATTCACTGGTTTCACCGGGAGCCCAGAATTGCTGTCATCTTTATTACTACCCTGTAGCAGCCCTCAAATGAAAGGACAGCTTCCTTACAGATCGCTACATTAACTACTTTAACTACTTTTCAGTGATACCTCTTCTTTTCAAACATCAAGGTTCAGAACTTGTACAACTGGAATACACCCACATACTAAGTGTTATTTATTAGAGTGATAAATCACCTCTTGGTACATCTGGCCAGCAACAAATCAACCGAGCTGTTGGACAGGGGTGGAGATGAGGATCTTTCAGTGAGCACCTCCACCCAAAGAACAAGGAAGACCTTTGCGGGGAGGAACGATAGCCTCGTGGTGATGCCTCACGCAGGTGACCCCGTGGAGCGGACTGCGCCCTGGTTAAAAAGCTGACCTCTTTGGGAGAGTCGCATCGCAGTTGCGCTGGCTGGGGCAGCCGCTACCACAGCAAGGGGAAATAAAAAGCATTCAGCACATTACTATGCTACTGCAATCCCTTCAAATCGCTTTTCCCTTCTCGTTACTCGTTGCCTCGCTACAAGCCTGAGCTGTACGTTCTCAGGAGCAAAGGGCATCTTTTTATGTAATACATGTCTACCAAATCCAGCTGAGCGAGGCCCTCGCCTCTAATGGCGATTTTTAGGCTCTCATTGATAGAAGTCCAACCAGGCACTTTTTACTTCTTATACGCACAGCAACCATCAGGATTTCAAGCCCCAGCTGAAGCCGCTGGGCTCCTTTCATCCGCTCGTGATGCTGCCCCAAGCAAAGCCGTCGGCTGAGATGCTCCCCGCTGCGCTGGACAGAGAGAAGCCGCCGCTGAAGGCTGCTGAGCTGCAGCAAAGCTCCCGGTCACAGGCTCCTGGAGGGAGACAAAGGTTTGTAAAGCCAAGACCAACGGACCTGCCGCTAGACCTTCCACCCGCCAAATCACAGCATTCACACTGAGGCCTTTAAACAGAGAGGCTGTGCGGTACGAAGCGAGGGAAATCACCCAACGCTCACCGTCTCCTTTCCAGGTGCCAGGAGTCTCTTTGAAGCTTCAAGCAGACTGTATCTAAATACCAAGTTGCCTTTTGAAGATGTACTTAATACTTTTAATCAGATAGCAGCAGCAATAAATTCAAAGACTCAGGAAACACCTAAGTCAGACTTCTTCCTTCCCTAAAAAAATGCTAACAAAACAAACACTCATTTTTATTAGCTGGTGGAATCCTCAATTAACGATCTGAGAAATGTATGTGAAAATAGGGTGAGAAGCGTAACCCAGTGCCAGGAATTTCAGTTACTGGTGGCCTCAGTGCTTCTAGAAGCCTCCCTCGTGTCTGGAAAAAAACAGATTATCCCCTTTGGTGGCAGCCTGCAATTATGATCAAGTCTGCTCTAAAATGAAACTAACTACACCCCAAATGAAACTTCACCCTGTCACAGCTGGTAGCAGTCTCACCATGCAACACGTACTTCAGAGGGAAACCTTCTGGTTACATCCTAGAGACGGCATCGACCCTGACCTGCCAAGCCGCAGCTGCAGACCCTCGGCATGGATCAACCCCTCAGCGTGGTGAACCACACTGACCCCCACTAGCTAAGAATGGGGCTCAGAGAATGGGGAGAGGGTGCTGCCCACGCTGCAGAGAACTCTCATGCAGTTAGTCAAGGGGCTGCAGTGTTTCTCAACATTCCAGCTGGGACATGTTCCTGGAAAAGAGCAAGGCTTCTCATTATTCCCCCCGCAAGCCAGAATTCTGCCCAGAAAGACAAATCCAACTCAGGCCCCTCCCCAAGGAGCTTACCTGACATAGAAGCACCCACCTCCCGCTGCAACACGGCAGTGACTACCAGGGAAGTCTTACACCCACGTCACCACTGCGACTGGGAGATGCTGGCGAGTGATTTCAGTTCCTGCGCATTCCTAATGCCTAGCCTGTCATACAAGCCAGCAGGAAGCCCAGGGCTGAAACCTCACCTCCAACTAGACAGCGGTTTTAATCCTTCCCTCTGTCACCACCCCTGAAGTTCAAGCCTTTCGCTTTAAGGAAGTTCCACAGATTCTAGTCTCTCAATTGCTACCCAGGTAAACTAAAACCTGCCCACAGAGTTTTCTACAGCAGCACCAGGCAAAACCCGGTATCGGCTACATGGCATTGAGCTGGGGCTTTTTCAGAGGATCTCAACCTTCCAGCCTGGCGGGCGGAGGCCTGTTAACTGTGCTCACACCTGCAACGTGAGGGAGGCACGTGCCTGCACCAGGAGGAGGCATCTTCTGGAGAGGTCACACAGGGATCAACAATTCAATCCTCCAGGTTCCAAACAAGTGTTAACAATTGACAGTTACTTTCAAAATAAAAACCCAGTTTAAACAGAAAGAAGAACAAATTTTCAGAGAAAAAGAAGCCAGCACTAAACCTGTACTTAAATTAAAAGTCATGGTTTTGTACTACTGCAATAAACATCTACTTAAAATAAGAGAATACTTTCAAATGCTTCATGGCTCCACTCCCTTTCAAACACCATTTGGTAGAGCCAAGTGCCCATCTGACGCCAGGGCCACCTGCAACGCAGCCGTATGTTCACAGACCTACGCCCCACTGTTTTGGGGAGGCAAACCTGCAGCTCAAGTCACCGCTGTTGTAACCAGCAAACAAACGCTTCCCCTTCATGCAATTCTCAGTTCTGCTAAAACAATTTGACTAGGAAAACCAGCTCACTGTGCACTGGAGCCTCCAGCTCTCAAAACTTGTAATACTGAATCTCACAACAATGAAAAAACAACATTGTCACTCGTTTTTCCAGAGCAAAAGGCTGTGAAGGGCTCACCACCTCCCCAAGCCCCCGCACTGACCCGTACTCCTGGGCCAGAACCTGTTGCTCACCATCTCTCACATCACTTTCCTGATTTAGATGGACTAGGCTCCTCTTTGCACTGTTTCCGAGGGACTGGGGCACCTCAGCATCGGCACCGAGGATCCACAGCACTCGCTCCCAGAGCTACGCAGGTCAGCTTCTGTACGCTGTGGGTTACCCAACACCCGCTGCTTGCCCACGTTCCAAATCTCCACTGTTCAAGAGCCTCCAAGCTGAGGGTGGGTTTTTTTCGTCTCATTCAAGAGATATTTGTCTTTTTGTCTCAAACCTTGTACATTTCATGAAGTTGTGTAAATACTTACTTGGAAAAGAAATAAGGGAGTTCAGAGTCACAAATGAAGATTGACCAAAACCAAATCCTTTATTTCCACAACTGTATAAATGTGCTCCAAGTATGTGTCCAACACAAGTTAGAAAATCAAAATAGAACATGCCAGTTGCAAACTAGATCAGTTCACCGACGTGCTGACTCCTTGGTATTAGGCTTAGTTACACAAGACCAGTCACAGTAAAAAGATACATTTTAGAGTACAAAGAGTAGCAGGATGTTAAGCCATTTCAGCTTGTGCACATACAAGTCACACTTCTGGCAGAAAATGCAGAGAAGTTTGCATTATGCTGGAAGCTACGTCGCATCACTTTAAATGGCATCAATATCGATATCATCATCTTTATTGTTTGCAGGCTTCACAGTTTCAACTTTAGGTACACTGGCAGTTGTAGAGTACACCACCTGTGGAGACAAGACACTTACTCATACTACAGCACCTACTGCCATCATTAAGCACTAGAGTAATTTCAACATCAGGAGTTGCAACACCTGCCCGCTCAGCAGCCCCCCCATCTATTGCCATGCCCTGCTCAACACGCGGCTCCACGTTCTGAAATGCACTGCACCTTCCAGCACAAGAATTAACATTGTACAGGAAACCTGAACTCATGCAGGCTGAAACCACAGCTACACCTTAACATCTGTCTTTAGAAGGCAGAGGCGTGTATGTGTGCCTGTAGGAAGCTGGATCTCATATGCAGGAAGAAGAGTAGGTACTAGTGGGAGGAGAACAAACGAACAGCCACATGCAAAAAAAAAATCCCAGCCAGCGTCAGCTGGAGCACAGCTAACAGATTTTACCTAGGCCTAAACTGTGAGGGAAAACGGGCATTTATTCTTTAATCAGCTTTTCTAACATACGCTCACCCACTAACTCTTCTAAAACAAAAGGCTTCATGCACAATACCTCTTGTCAATCTTCCACTATATGAACTACTACTCTGCAAGAGACTGTCTGTACCATTCCACAGTGACAGCCTTTGGCTATTAAGATGCGCCTGTACTGTTACAAAAGTGATCTCAGGCAGCATTGGGAACGAGGTGCTCCTCCAGTTCCCAACACGCACAGTAAGCAATACATGAAGCAAGCGACTTTATAGCGCACTAAGACAAAGTACGAGACTTAAGCGTGCAGGAACAGTGCAACCTTGGAGTTGCTTACAGTAAGTGAGCCCTTCCTACCTCTATGTTTTCATCTTCATCCTCTTCTTCATTACCGGAAGATTCTTCTTCAGCTTCCTTTAGCCATTTAATAAATGGTTCTGCTTTGACACGGATTTCTTTGGCAAGCTCCTTTGAAACATATTTCTTTGAGGCCTGAAAGACAAAAGTACACAGACTTTACTTCAACACCAAAGGAGTTTACAACAGATCATACCCAAACACAGCAAGAGCCCAACTTAGAACTCTAACCTCACCCCACTGCCTTAAACTGCCCATTTTTCAACAGGAGGTTTCTCCCTGACAGTAACTTATATTAGTTGTTTAAAATCTGCACAAGCTGTTACACCAGAACAGAGAAACCAGACGCAGTATGCTACATTCAGGTACTTAGCTGGTACAGTACGTGAAATACTACCCCTTACCTTTTCTGCCCAGCCAAGGATGACTTCTTCTTCCAGAAGATCTGCATCATACATTTCCTTCAAAATATGTGGTATTTTAGAAATAAGCTGAGACTGATGCATGGCTACCACACACTCAAAGCCATGGAGAAGGTACCTCTGAGCTTTCTTGTTGTTGTGGCAGAACTAGAATTGTGATAAAAGCAAAAGCAGTT
The DNA here is from genome assembly GCA_009819775.1 of Phoenicopterus ruber ruber. Taxonomy (NCBI): domain Eukaryota; kingdom Metazoa; phylum Chordata; class Aves; order Phoenicopteriformes; family Phoenicopteridae; genus Phoenicopterus; species Phoenicopterus ruber. The sequence continues at coordinate 12,418,553 of CM020219.1, forward strand.
AAGTTAGCTTTTTTCCCCTCTGCAGAAAGAGCTGCTGCTTCTGCTCTCAACTCAATGAGACAGCAAAATTTCAACAGCTCATACTATCCCTCCCAGCAGTTTTCCCTTGCTAGGAAGCAGTAGTTTGGAAACCAAAAAACTACAAAAAGCCGCCTTCCCCACAGTACCAAGCAATCCAGAGCTGAGTCAAGCAGTTACTACAAAAAGCCAACCCAACAGCTGTTGCGCTGGGTGCAAAAGAAGAGACTGCTTACACGAAGGAAGTGACGCCTGTATTTCCTTATCTGTTCACGAATCTTTTCGTCAAAAAGGACTTCAGTGAGAACTAGAGGGCCCATAGCCTTTACATCCAGTCTCTCTGCTTCTGCTACAATGTCTTTGTCAGAAGTATCAATGACACCTTCTTCCTTCTTTTTCTACAAAGACAGGAACAGACAGAAACATTTTAAAGCTACTGAGGTCTGTGTCAATGCTCTATTGCACCGCTTCCTTCCCCACCGCTGGTGGAACCAGTGCTTTGGTAGAAGCTTAAGCAGCTTGCACATAATTCTTCTTACCAAGACTTTATACAACTACAGCAGAGTGGCTACCAAGCAAACCACCAGAGAATATTCACCTTCACAAAATCAAATAGTATGTTGACTCTCTCCTCCACTGTTCTTTCCAGGTCTTCACTAAGTGTGAGGTTCTTTGCATGGTCACTGATTTCATCCATTCTACGCCTCTGGGCTTCTTCTGTTGTGTCTTCACCCCAGTCATCATCATCCTCCTCCTCCTAAAAACCAGCACCAAACCAACAGGTTCATACAACATTACTACAAGCTTAGCAATAGGCGAGTGTTGTTTCTAGACACAGATTTGAGAGCATTTTTATAAACAGGTACTTTGGTTTCTCCCTAAAGAAAGAGTTACACTATGATTTGGAAGCCAAAGACGATGGAGAAAGGGTGGATGTAGGAAAAGAGTAATGGAAGCTAGACTGAGTTTGTAGCATCTGTAGGGTTACTTGAAGTGCAGTTTTACCATGCTATCTAGTACACTCATGAGATACTCCTTTCCAGGGTTGTAAAGGTCATGCAGCTTTCACTTGGCAAGGAGCATACATACTGTTACTGAAGAGTTGATAAAGCTGCTATAGAGGAGACATAGGGATACTTCTATTCCAGCAGTGAAGTTCTAGATACAGCAAGAACTTTTGGTGCTATTGTGACTTGCAAGGAATACCAGTGATTTAAGAGTTTTAAATCAGAGGCGTGCATGGTGTCTTGCTATTTCCCCACTTTCCCTTTACTTACCACAACCTGTGGAGGAGTAATCTCCTCTGGTGGTGGGGGTGGAAGTGTCTCATTGCTGGACACAGAACCATTCTCTTTGTCCTTGCCTTTTCTGTTCTTCTTCTCCTTTTCTTTCTTTCCTGTACCAGTGTCACCACTTTCTGCAAGTGAATTTTAGTGTTTTATTCTATGAACTAGAGAAAGCTAAAGTCCCTGCACTACTGCACCTCTGCCAAATCCCCAAGTGGGTTTGGATGCTTTTTGACAGCAGCAGATTATGTCTAGTACCCATCCCCAGATACATTCAGGGCAGATGTACATCTGCTGGGGAAAGCCCTCGTTCCAGTGAAAGCCTTGTTTCTCATCAAGACATAAGGTTGTCCAAGTCTATATAACAGGTGATCTCACAGAGCAGAAACCCCTGGAATAGGTTAGACTTTTCTATTCTAGCAAGCTTAAATTGCAGCAGGCAACTAGATGCTTACTACAGAGTGTTGCTTGCACAGAACAAGTACATTACAGTTAGCATTTACTATACTGCTTTTACTTCCCACCTTTCTACTTCACACTGACTTAAAGGCAAAGCTGCAATGAGCACCTGCTGACCAACTCTCCTCCTAAGTTCTGTCCTGCATAGGCAAATCCAATTCTTCACAAATACTTCTACTTGGGAAGGATACAGGATCGCAAGGAAGAGACTGCTCATACTGAAACTATGAGCGCAGCTACTTCATCCTGACCCACAAACATACTCTAGAGTATGCTGGAGCCTTTTTACACTTTAGTTAGACGTCACCTACTTGTTCTTCTAATTCATTAACAGCACTCACACTGAAGAAATTCCCTTTACCCCCACCAAATAAGGAAACACACTTACCAGGTGGGTTTTTGAGAATGAACGTGCAGAGTTTATGGTTTGTGTCAAGCATGCCTCGATAGCCACAGGCTTTGCAAGAGTTACCTATAGTTTGTTTCTTAGGATTGACATGCTGTAAAAAAGAACAACCTCCAGTTAACATACCACATACAGAACAATTATGCATTAATGTAAACATGAGGTTTAGGCTTTATCATCTCCACAGGATCACGCCAGAAGTTTAAATACTTTTTATCAGCCCCAACAGAGCAAGTTTAAAAGTAGCAATTTAGCTCAGAATTTTTGAGCTATTAGAAGTCTAAAACCTTCCCAAGAGGGGCAGGGGTATACTGGATTTTCTCTTCATAGATATTCAAGTCAGCTCTTAACTCTGCACAACTTCCATAAACATCTAGTGAAGTGTTTCTGTAGCATTACCATTAACAGACAGAGCACTCACCAGATCAGTTTCAGGATTCTCACACTCGGGACAGAGAACAAATTTTTTAATGAATCCATCCAACATGTCTTGCAGCTTATTCGCCTCATGAGATCCATTGACAATGTAACGGTCATTCTTAACATCAAACTGGGTCTGTGCTCCCAGCTCACAACCAAAAAATTTGGTAGGATCTGTAAAGAAAGTATAATAACCACCACTGCTCTCGTATCTTCACTGTGATTTTTAACAGCAATTAAATATGCCCCTGCTTCTTTCTGTTCATTATTTCACCCTGAGATAATCACATTTCTTACAAATCTTGAAAGAACCTTATTAATGTTTTATTAGCTACTTAACACTACCACTTCAAACACAAAAGCATAAAAAAAAAGAAATTGCTGTGTCACTCCAGACTACTTACACGTTGGAGGCCGATTAAGCGCCTTTGCAACGTCAACCATGTTGACTATAACCGTCTTTATTCCATTTCCTTTGCCCTCCACCTAAAGGCGGGGAGGGAAAAAAAAAAAGTGTTTTAAGATTAAGTAATTGCAACACCCAAACCCAGTGTGTATTCCCCATTTCACTACATCAAATTTCTGCTTTGAAGTGCGTCTTCTTAGAAGAGCTAGTCTGGACAGAAAGGAGCAAACATCCTCCTTGTCCTCCAACTGGCTAAACATTGGCATCATTACCTCCTATCTCTATTTTCCCCTCATTGAGAGAGCAAGCAACATGAAACACTACCTTCTTACCACTAATAGTAAGTTACCTTGGCAATCAGACGGGGCATTTTGTAGCGATAGAACTGATCTGAAACACTGCGGTTGACGTTGACAGACATTTTGCCTTATTAGTAGCTTTATCAATAAGATGAAGAGATCTTTGATTGCAGTTTTTTGGTATCTTCTGTCTGGAGAAGACGGGATGACATAAACGACTGCAAGAGTTCTCGGTCTCTGACATGAAAAAATTTTCGCCACTGAGGCTGTAAGGTTCTTGCTTGTATGCTATGTTTCCCCAATACAGGTACCAGTGGCTGCGCAACAGCTCTGCAAGTGTTAATAAACAGAAAAGAAATTAAGTTTGTCTTAATGTGCACCAACCAGATTTTGCTACAGAGCTACAAAAGGGACTATAGGGTCAAAAGAAAAAAGTACATTCTTTATGCTATGGCTTTCTTCAACTTGTGGAACTGAAAACAATAGCCTTGAATTGTACTGCTCAGTAATTTTTCAACTACACCACAGAGCTTTCCACCCTCTTTTTTCTTACTACCCAAAAAGCACTGAACAGCTTAAGACTATTTTCCATACAATTAACTCCTGAAGGAGTGCTGTGATCAATAAGGAAGGGAAAGGAACACTGCTTGATTTATTATGGAGACCAACGGCTCTTGCACCAAGAGGGTCATGTGATACATTTCAGGCTGCAGGAAGCAGGACAAAGATCTGGAAAACAGTTCCAAATTCCACATCATAGCATGAACCTATCACATAAACTGAAGCCTGTCAGAATGTTGACAAGTATCAGCAAGATGAAGCAGCAATCTGTAGCCCAACATAATTTTTTACATGGCTTACCAGTTTTTTGGATCGGAGTGGAAAAGAGTTGAAAATTAGGTAATTCTCCCTCTCATTTATGGATTCTCATAGCAGCTTCTGTTGAGTTTTGACTTAACAATAAGCCTGATAAAGTCTGACATAAGTTGCTTCACTGTAGAAAGCCTAGCAATGCAGAGGTACAGAGCAGTGCAGCAGCTTTTCCAGTTGATTTTTTTTTTCTTAGGGGAAGGGAGGGGGGAGGAAGGGGAAGGAGGATGAATCCTATTATTAAAGTTGCCTTAAGCAGTATTTACATATTTAAATTAACATGTGTCTCTATAATCAGATCTAGAAGTACTTAAGCCACAACTGGTTGACCAGACAGGCAACCGTGACTACAGCATGGCTATTCTGACACGTCATCATGTTGTTATCATTAATGACAGAAGCACTTACACATTAAAATACCCTTCTTAGCACTTATGCATAAGAGCACATCTATTGGTTCCACACGGCCCGAGTCCCTCTGGTCAGGTTTACAATTTCTTTACAGAAGCAGCAAGTAGATTCACATGCTTTGTGTTCTACATTATCCCAGATGCAGTTTTGCCCTTCTTCAGAAAAAAGTGCACTGTGGACTGTTTCAAGCACGAGGCTTCCTTCCCCAAGATGTCTAAGAAGAGCCACCATGTGACCTGACCGCGTGCTTGCAGCAGCACTGAGGAAGCAGGTATCTCGGTGACTGAGCATGAGCTCTCCGACAGAACATGCGGTTTCCCCTCCTTCCAGATTACAGCTTTTGTCTGGTGTAGACTAAAGCTCCCTCTCCTGGTCCCTAGGACGCCTCCTCCCAAGCACCCCCCCCATATGCTATGCACAGAGGAAAAAGCGGGAAGGCAGATAGACTCCCTGCTTCAAAGCACCGTTTCCCCGCCCCGCTCAGGCCTGTGATGAGTCATAAATGCAGCAATTAAGCACTGAGTCAGCCCTGGAAGAGATGGGGGGAGTCGCCTCCAGCCACGCATGCGCTCTCCAGCCGCGAGGGGGGGACACTCCGCGGCTGCCCCCCCCGGGGCTAACCCTTGAAGGGCAGGCGCCCCCCCACCCCCACCTCCCGGCGGGTTTGTAACTGCGCCACAGCTCCCCGCGCCGCGCGCCCCCTCCCCGCCCACCCACAGCACAGGGAGGCGCGGCCCCAGCCGCCGCCATCTTGTCTCGTCGCACGGCGGCGGTGAGGAATTAAAAGAAAAAAGGGGGGGGGATACCCCAACAAAACAGCAAATGGGTGCAAATGAAGCGTAAAAGCACTTTTTTTTTCTCCTCTGCCCCCTCCCCCCTGCTTCTCTTCCCCCTCCCAAGTTCCTGGACATTTCATTACACAAAACCTCTCCCACTATCCACCGTTTACCGACAAACCGACGCCCCAACTCAGCCTAAGGCGCCCGCCCGGTCACCTAACCCCTTCCCAGGGCCCACAAACCCTCCTCTCAATCCCGCCTGCCCTCATCCGCCCTAGCCCTGCAGTAATACTCACCGTTTTCGTCCAATAAAGACATAAACCCAACGCTGCTCGCCCCGGGCTGCGACGAAGCCGAGTGTACGAGGAGAACAGGGCCGTGGGGGCGCTTATATCCAGACGGAGGGAGGCGGAGGCGGACGCCGCAGCCTCCGGGTCCCGGCGTCCTGGGGCGGGCAGTATCAGCAGGGACAGCAGTTCCGGACAATCTGCGAGGAAGACACAATCAGGGGCATCGTTAGTGGCGACACCTGTGAGGAGAGGGAGGAGGAAGAGGAGGAGGAGGGGGGGAAAAAAAGGGAAGGGGGGAGGGAGAGGTGGCGGCCAGCGCGCAGCTCAGGCAGAAGGGGGCGGTTGACGGGACCCCGGCAATGGCCGCCCCGTACTCACCTCTAGAATGTTCTCGCTCTGACTGAACAACGCCAAAGCTGGGATCAATCAGCCAGCGGCGCGCCCCGCCCCCCAGCCCCACCATTGGCTCGTCGCTCGCCTTGGGACGAAGCTATTGGCTGAGGGCTCGCCGTCCCCTCCACTCACTGGCGGCGATCGCTATCAATCAAGACACTCCTCGCTTCACCTCCCTCCCCCTCTGCCCTCCCCCCGCCAGTGCCCCAAAGGACATCGCGTCTACATCGACCGAGTCTCGCGAGAGAGCGCGGGCCGGGCGGGGGGAGGTGCGGGCGCTGGCGAGGGCTGAGTCAGTGCGGCAGGGCCCGGGGCGGGGCCCTCGAGCGCCCGCGGCGTCCTCTGCCTGCCTGCGGGGCGTGCTGAGCGCCTGCCCCGTCCCCCCGCTGCGGCCAGCGCCGCTTCGCGCCCTGCGGCCGGGAGGGCCCTTCGGCCTCCCATCAGGTTCTCCTCAGCTTCCCCTCAGGGCTGCCACCCCTCCCGGGGAGGCGAGCGGGGCACACCCCCCCCCCCCCCCCCCCCCCCGCCCGAGAGGGTCCCCCGTGCTTGGGAAAAGGGGGTACACCCACAGGAATCGGCGCTGGGCGCTTCGGGAAGGGCCCGAGTCCCGCTCCCCGCCCTCGCCTTCCACAGGTAGGCGGCACGGAGCAGGCCCGGCGGAGGCCGGCGGTGCCCCTCGGTGCCCTTCGCCACGCCGCGCTCCCGCTCTCCGTGGGAGCTGGGGAGAGGCGTGCGGGGCCGCGCTTCTGATGGAAGCCTGCAACGCTGCAGGAATGAAAATCTCTGTGAGTTGCGACTGGTAATAGACCGGCGATGACCGAATGCTTGACATCACAGCAACTATATTACGAATATTTTAAAGCAATTAAGTTGCTGAATAAGTTGTGTTTTTCCTGTACAGCCTGCTTTCAGGATGCAGCAAAGAGCCTGTAATTTAACTTCAGCGTCATAAAGACTCAGCTTTGGGTAGCTCTGGGTGCTTGGGCTACATTACACAGGATGATACAGTCGCATATGCTTTCTATTCTTAATGTAAAATGTTGCCAGCCCTCCTTAGCTGAATTGGGACCCTGGATGAAATACATGTTTGGATTTACATTCACTTAAAAAGCATAAAACTTTGCTCCTTTCTTCCCTGTGCTCTGTACTTTCCCATTTTCATAGAACAGTTTGGGTTGGAAGGGACCTTTAAAGGTCATCTAGTCCAGCCCCCTTGCAATGAGCAGGGACATCTTCAACTAGATCAGGTTGCCCAGAGCCCCATCCAGCCGGACCTTGAATGTTTCCAGGGATGGGGCTTCTACCACCTCTCTGGGCAACCTGTGCCAGTGTTTCACCAACCCTCATTGTGAAAAACTTCTTCCTTATATCTAGTCTAAATCTCCCCTCCTTTAGTTTAAAACCATTACCCCTTGTCCTATCACAACAGGCCCTGCTAAAAAGTTTTTCCCCATCTTTCTTATAAGCCCCCTTTAAGTACTGAAAGGCTGCAATAAGGTCTCCCTGGAGCCTCCTCTTCTCCAGGCTGAACAACCCCAACTCTCTCAGCCTGTCTTCATAGGAGAGGTGCTCCATCCCTCTGATCATTTTTGTGGCCCTCCCCTGGACCCGCTCCAGCAGGTCCATGTCCTTGTGCTGAGGGCTCCAGAGCTGGACGCAGAACTCCAGGTGGGGTCTCACCAGGGCAGAGTAGAGGGGCAGAATCCCCTCCCTCGACCTGCTGGCCACGCTGCTTTTGATGCAGCCCAGGATACGGTTGGCCTTCTGGGCTGCAAGCGCACATTGGTCGCTCATGTCCAGCTTTTCATCCACCAGTACCCCCAAGCCCTCCTTGGCAGGGCTGCTCTCGATCCCTGCATCCCCCAGCCTGTATTGATACCAGGGGTTGCTCCGACCCAGGTGCAGGACCCTGCATTTGTCCTTGTTGAACCTCATGCGGTTCTCCTGAGCCCACCTCTCGAGCTTGTCCAGGTCCCTCTGGATGGCATCCCGTCCCTCAGGTGTGTCCACTGCACCACTCAGCTTGGTGTTGTCGGCAAACTTGCTGAGGGTGCACTCGATCCCGCTGTCTGTGTCATTGATGAAGATATTAAAGAGTACAAGTCCCAATACGGACCCCTGAGGGACACCACTTGTCACTGATCTCCATCTGGATGTTGAGCCATTGGCCACATCTTCTTCCATCTTCACTCTTCCAGTACCACAGGAATTATGTATTTTGGACATTTTAGAATGTGAATGATATCCAAGTGGCAAAGAACTTTTTTGACTTTATCAATTGAGTGATGAACCAACTCTTACCTCTATGAATACTCCCTAGCAGAACAATACTTGTCAGTTCCTGTCACTGTGTCTTACTGAATAATGCTGTAAAGCTTCTTGATGGCTATGTGGGTGTATAGAGGAAAAGAGAGAGAATGAAGATAAAACTAGTGGTGACATTAAATAATGTCATATACTCTAAATCTCTTCCTGCCTGAAGTTAGTTTTGAAACGTAGGTTTCCCGGCTGAGTTTGATAACATGTTGATGTGGTCAAAGGAAACACCTCTCCTGTTGAACCTTCAAGTGCATCTTGAACATTTTTGGTGTGATATGCGAAAGAACTGCATTAAAATATGAAGGTGATGGGTAAATGAGGTTTTCTTAGAAATCATAAAAGCTGGGCTACCATTACGAACACTTGCAGTGACACACAATAATAAAAATCTTGTTCCCTCAGCTGGAGCAACCAGAGATAAATGTGCACATCTCAGTGCTTTCTAACAAGACCCGCCTACATGATGGCTACTGCCCTAGTTAAATCTCTCTTTTCAGCCTATGGAATAGCAAGGCTTTGTAGCCAGGACACCATCCTGTAAAGCATCACGTGAGTCTGTCTTGGACTTCACTATCTGCATTTGAAAAAGTTAAAAATTCTTCAGGAGATGTTAAATGTCTCCTTGCTAAATACACAGCAACACTTTTTAAAACACGAGAAAATGGGTTAGGGCGAAATAAGGAGGCATCTCCAAAATATGTGAGGCTTGGCAGTTACCATGAGGGGAAAAAAAATCATAAAAATGTGGGAGGCAAGAAAAGCACAGCAGGAACTCCTTTGCTGTGAAAATATGCAGCACGCATAACTTGCTAAATGCCTCCTGTCTGTGGCTTTAGTTCCATGCTACAACACCTATGAGGTTAATAAATTACGAGTGTTAAAGCGTACTGCTGCCAACACCACTTTATTGAGCAGCAAAAGGGAAACGAAACCCTGGATTTGGTGCTATTTGACATAATGAATAACTCTGAACAGTTATGATTAGTAGCATAAAGAAGGATTTTTTTTTTTTTAATTTTATAGTATATAAATTGACATCATTAAGTTAAAGAGTTACTTTTTAAGCTAGTGTTCCTTCTGCAAAAAGCAGATCCCATACAGAGGAAGTCATATGATATTTTCCTGGATTATACAAAACAGACTTGGTGCCTAGTTGTTGATTTTTTCCTCTCCAGAACAATTCATTAATATTAAATGTTGGATCCCAAATATTTTTACTGAATCTTAATATTTATAGTTTGTTCATTTTAGTGTTTCGTGGCTTGGACAAGACAGAAAAATATTTTCTCTCCTCCCACTTTAAAATGTCATGGTTTCATGAATCCTGAAGTTCATAGTTCACATTGTTTGTGTAACCTTCAAAATACAGACTGCTTGTGTGCTTTGCATTTCACTGGTAGAAACTAAGCAGGTTTTATATATACTTTTGTAGTTAAGACATTTTAAATGGCATTAGCAAGTCAGGTTTTGGAGGTGGTTTCATGTCTGAGAATAGGAAGTTTTCCGCAGTGGACCTTAGAGTGCGTTTCCTTATCACAGGAATGCTGTATTATCATTCAGTTCAGCCTTGAACAATTCAAGTTTGTTCTATGTTGCCTTAGTCAGTTTTTATTAAAAATAACAGTCAATGTCTGTGATAGCGTGGCAAAATCAAAATTCTATTGAAAATCTTAACATAGGTCTATATTTAACATGTAAATCTTCAAAAATGGGCATTGTAATCAAGTGTGTTTGTATTCTCTGATAGACAACCTTGTGTCCTGTCTGCAGTTTATTCTTCAGCAAGTTTGTCGTCTATCAGTGATGCGGTTGGCTGTAAACATAATCCTGTTTCAATACCCACTTGGTAACCTTGGCCTTGAAGAATGTTTTTTCTCTGCTGTAAGCTGTACGTGTTATCTCCCAGTGGCTGGTTCAGAGCTGTTATGTTGTCCAGTGCGAGCAGGAACCCTTAGCAGCTGAGTAAGCGATTCCTTGTTGTGCCATCTTCATGGCTTTGGCTGTAATTTCAGTAATTTCAGAAGATGGAAGGAGGGCCAAGATTATTCATAGTTACACTGAACCCTGAATAGCAATAGCCTTTCTTCTTCCTATCTTGGAAATGTGTAGACAAAGTTTAATTATTTACATGCCAGGTTTGAATATGCAACCTTTGGGGAAGCATGAGTCCAAAATCCGTTGGATTGACACTAGACACTGAGCGGTAGCAAGCGCAGAGGTTAATTCTGGTTTTACTGTTCAGGAGCTCCACATTCATTGCTGTCTGTCAGCTTACTGTTCATCTTGGGGAGACTCGCTTTGTGAAATGCTTTCCTTTCCATGCTCTGTAACATTATCATTCTTGTTAGCTGTTACTAATAGTTCAGGAATTAGTAAACAGAGGAAAAAAGGAGAACAAGTGTATGATGTTAGATACACATATAGCCATTATTTATGGTAGTTATTTTTGTTGCTTCTATTACTATGCAGAAATGCTAAAATCTCCCAGCTAGTGTTTGGGTCTGAGCGCCCTGAAAGGGCTCAGTGTTCAGCTGACAGCATGAGGCAGGCTCTGCCCCAAATGCGTTGTTACCATCTCAGCAGAGACGGTGAGGCTCCCTCCTGCCCTCCCTCCTTCTCTTCCAGTGTGTGTCTGCTTATGTAAGGGAGGCGTCTCAGCAAGCAGAAGCAACCAGCTTTCTCTGCAGAATATAAACTAGTGTTTGATAGCTGTAAGTGTCAAGGGAACACGATACTTTTTCTGTACCCCAGAGTTTCCTATCAGGATGCAACGCGGGGGATGAATACAGGCTGGCTGGGTAGGGGACCAGTGGTAAGGGGATGCTGGGCCTGACTCTCCAGTTAGTGCTGCTCAGTATGAGACCCACACACTGGGTCATCTGCTGAGCTGGGTCACTGCCCCCTGTGCCAACACTATATCCAACACCAAGTACATGTTGCATTAAATAGAGTAGGGGTGGCTTCCCAGAGCATCATTGAATCTAACAGGCCTGTTGTCACTTTGGCTTCTATGAATAAGGCTAAGGTGTGCAGAGAGTACGCTGGCTCCATCTGGATGTATGTTTGCTGGAATACTCTTTCCAAAATAATAGTAGTAACGTATCTTTTCTTAGACCAACTGGTATATCTGGAAGAACTAGCAAGCTTCCTGATCAGCTGAGTAATACCTGTCCACGTGGGCTGAGAGAAGGGCTAAAGGCTGTCATGTGCATCTCTGAATTTCAAGCAATGCATTAGAAAAGTGGATGTTGGGACTATCAGGCTGCATGTACCTAATGGCCATTTGAGTGGTCCAACTGTGTTTGCTAGGATACCATGGATTTTCATCGTGGTATTTCTTTATTTCTTAACATGAACACATTGATTTGCCTTGCATATTTTTTTGTGTGTTGGTGATTTTTCAATAGTGTACCTTTACCTTTGGCATTGCACTTGGCCGGTTCTTTGTCTGTGGGAGGAGTCTGTTGGGAATTTTACAGACAGCAGTTGTTTGGATGAAAGGACAAAATAAAACATCCTTTTGAGCAAATAAAACCAGACTGTCTGTGTTTAAAGAGGCAAATAAACAAAGGCAAACTCACAGAAATGAATGAAGAGTGCAAATGGAGTGGAAGTTCAATCAGGAGGTGAATCCAGCACGGCACAGCACAGTGCGGAGGTCTGTGAAAGAGGGGTGCCCCCAGCTTGGAGAGCTGTCTTTTCTCCGTGTGTCTCAGCAGTAGGTGGAAGTGTTGGTGATAAGAATCAGAGAAGCCAGGTTTCCTCAGTTTGTCCAGGTAGAAGCTTTGGCCACAGGCCTAACTGGCAACCACTAGCATTATCCAGCAGTCGCATGCTTGTGGTTGGCAAATCTACCTGCTACATTTATATGGTTGCTGAAGTAAGTGGATGTGGAAGATAAGGAGTCCCTGGGGACTCTAGCTTCCAGCTGAGAACATGCTGTCAAAGCTGCCTGCCTGTTCATTATGCCCGTTAGCAACCGCTGTATTTACATTTCCCTGCTACTTGTCGTAGCCAGGCTTCAGACATCAAAAGCTGTCTGCTTGTGCGTTAAGTTAAATCACTCTTCCAGAATTGTTTTAGCGATTTACACTTTCATTTCCATTTCATTAAAGAAATTGGTCAGGTCCTCTGCAGCTGTCGTGCTTTGCCAACACCTCCACATACACATCCTCTCTCATCCTGTTTCTTTGGCCTCTGATGGTGTGGCAACCAGTGCCGTGATTATCGGTATTGATTTCCCAACAGATGTTAACCCTAAGTAGTAAAAAGGAGTAATGAGTGCTTAGAGTTACCTATTGGCTTTCCATTTTTCCGAAGAGGAAGGTGTGGTAGCCCCGGGTTTTGAGGGCCTATCTCCAGAACCTCTTCCCAGTCTGGGGAGACCTTGGAGATCTTAAGTGCTCTCAAAGCCCTTCTCCTGTAGGCAGAAACATGTGGTTGCTGAGCTAGTTTCTGGGGGTCTGCACTGCTAGTTACAGCATGTTTTGCTGTTCAGCTCATTTGAGCGTGGAGGAGTTTCTTTGCTTTAAAATAAGCTGGGGTTTGGAGGCAGTACTGAGGCCCAGCTAGGGGTTACGTTTGTGCTTCTGCTGGCAGATCTAGTAGAGGAGAAGGTATCCCTGATGCTTGTGCAAAGGAAAAGTCTGTTTTGAAGGCAAAGGAAAATCTTCATATTTTCCGGAACTAAACCTTCAAAGGTGCTGCTTGACTGGGAGGGTGGAGCCATGCATTTGGAAACAGAGATAGACATATAGCAGGAAAAGTTTTGTCTCCAAAGTCTGGTTTTATATACCTTACAGAGTTGCCTCTCTTGCAACATGGAAGGTATTTTGCAGGGCACCACAGGTATTGTAGTGGATAATGTTGAATGTATAGGTTGTAATTCAGAATTTGCTGCTTGCTTGGTATGTTTTGCCTTCAGCTTGAGTACAGCTGGTGCAGGCTTCTTAATAAAAATACGGGTGATTACCTGTTGTAATGAAGGTAATAATACATGACTAAGACGCAGTGCCAAATTCTTTGAACGCTCTGGAGGTTTGCAAATCAAATATTTATATTACTAAAGTAAATTATTTGCCAAACTGGGGGGTGGGGTGGGGGTGGGGCGCAGAGAGGGAGGAGAAGGAGTGGTACTTACTTAAAATAAGAAAATAGAGGCAGAAACTTTGTTCTACGATTTGCACATGCCAAGTGTTATGTATGCTTAGGATATTACATAGACTAGTAGCAATATTAAAATACCTGATCATACACATGGTTTCCAAGAGTGGTGTAATGAATTAAGTCTGGTTTTGGCCTATGGGGATTCTGTGATGGCTAATAAAAGCTGACTCGAAGCACTAATAATGTCTCACTCTACCTATCTACCCATGCCTCAGGTACCTGAATGTCTACGTATTTGGAATTATCCACTGGGTTCAGGAACAGGTAGATGGGGCTGAAGAGATGGGCAAGTGCATACGCACACACGGATACACACACCATGATCACATAGATCTTGCTTGTTTAAGAAACGAGGCTAAAAATACCCTTGAATGTGAATCCAGGTCAAACATGGTGTTGACTGTAAAGTCTAGCATGATTTTATTGACCTAATGTAGGTTTTTCTTTTTGAGAACAACCCAGGAGACACAATGAAGGCAGAACTTTCTTACAAGGATATTACTCCCTTGAACTGTTTTCAAAATCAGTTTTTGAAAGGCCTTAAGACACACAGTTGGGTCAATGAATGCTCAAATGCACAATTTTGCCTTGAAGCGCAAGGATGTTATTTTAAGACTCTTTAAGAAACAAATCTTGTCTGCACTGATTGTTTTTGAGCTTTTTACCTGAAATAATTTCAGGAAACAAGCTTCAAAAACATTTACTGAAACAGGCATTTCCATAGAGTTGAAAGGATCTAAAATAAATACTAATAACATGGTTTGTGGCTAGTATCTCTGTCCACACTCATCTGGGAAACCATGGTATCAACAACTATCTTAGACTAGGTGGTACTTGCGAACATTTTGGTGCTGTAACTCTCTCAGGACTTGATTTTAGAATTCCAGAGTGATCGTGTGCATGTAAGAGAGATCACTGATGTAAAACATTATTCAGCCCTTGGGAGTCTAATTTATCCTTCTTTCACTAATGTCCTTAACATGCCAGTTAAGCCCTTTTTGCACAAGTAGTTTTAAGCACAGTAGCATTTTTGCTTCAGTGCCTGATGTTGTCATGGAGCATCTGAATAAGCTGTAATTTCCAGTTGCGCAGTTCTCCATGGATTTTGTATCTGGTATGTCTTCCCTGCACTAAAGGACACAAAGTAGGCCTTCTTAAAGTTGCTCACAACTATTCCACCCTCTAAAAGAAGAGATACGCAAGAAGAATACACTGGCTGATTTCAGTGTTGTTCTGCTGCACCTCACCCACAGTTTATTTTTAATCATTCTCATGAATGATTTACTGTTCCCTTTCTATCATGTTACTTTTTTATTGTTGCCTCCAGCAGGCAAAAAGCTTTCGAAGGGTTCTTTAGGGTTTAATGTATCGTTTGTCCTAGATATTGGGCATGACTTGTTCAGAAATGTGTAATAAATACACGGCTCCTCTCCTTTCTGATTGTTTGCACACTCGACAGATTAATGGATGACTAGGTGATGGATGAATACTCTGTTCTAGATGAAGTTAGGGAGCGTGTGTGGGTGCAGGTGGGATCTCAAAGGTCATACGTAAATGCTGTGAGCTCGTTCAAGTCCATGGAGATGCACTGTTTTATACCAGTGGATAATGTCCTGGTTTAACTCAGAGACTTTACTTCTGGGACGTCTTTCCTGGTAGTGGCTTTGTGCACTTATTCCTGATTATGCAATATAGATATAATACTTCTGTCTTCGAAGATGTATACTTATAAATGGTTATTTTTAGTTTGTAGATATCCAGTTCTTTTGATTAGTACCACCTATTGTGGCTAAAGAAGGCCCTTACTTTCCCTGCTTGCTTTTTTTCCTGGTGCACTGAGACAAGGAGTGCTGCAACAAGGCGTTTTGATAGTTTAGTCTATCTGCTGTGGGGGTAAGTCTCTGTGTGAGTCTGTGCACTCTGGAGGATGTTTACTAGTACACATTTGATAAAACTTGTTTTCATTTATAGATAACGAATTATGAATCTCAGTGCCACTGCTGCTCCCACAGAGACCTGCAGTGAACAGCTGAGTCATGCAGATGAAGCTTGAAATGTCTCCCCTTGCAGATATGAGGGAGTCCCATCTCTTCCTCTGCAGACGGTCCTGAGCTACTGCATTCTGCACCCTGCAGAACGTTCAGGTTGGCAGGAGGGTGAATGACCTGGCCCCTGCACCTTGTCTGGCAGTGTGCTGATTCTGGTGCACAGGGAGGCATATGCTGTGACGGGTGCAGGCAGATCACTCACAGCTTACTCAATTCCTGGAGCAGCAGGGAAGCGGGCAAGGTACGGTGGGCTGCCAAGTCACAGTCTGCTCACTAGGTTGCTTGAGAGTCAGCACAAACCTCCTTATCCCCTGCTGTGGAGTAAACCGCTCAGTAACGTCTTCTCTTTCCCTAGCAAAGGTCTTAAAGAGGCAGCTCTGTAGCTTACTTCGGGTTGTGGCAGATTTGCCAGATTTTTGCCTGTTTACTTATTGTGCTCCAGATCTGCAAACAGTGTTGTGTTTGCCATAATGATTCCAACCTACATGTTTCTGCTGAAAGATCTTTGGAAGACGTGATCAGTGTTGGGGAGGTCCATCTCCCTACATCCGTGGACTCTGCACAGGGCTATTGCACAAGAGGCTGTGCAATGTATTCTTCCAAAAAACCTGCTGATGAGACAAGTGAATCAAAGGAGAATTATTAGTCATGGGTTTTCCATAGCAGTCTCTTTCATGGAGCGCTGACTAATGGTTGCTTCTCAACAAATAAATAAAAATATCAGATAAAATGAAGTCAGATTCTTAAGCCTTTACTCAGGACCAGCTAAGCGTCAGCCGTTCACTCTGACCACTTTTGAAAGCTTGGCATGCATCACTTGCATAGGAGAACTGTGCCAGAGCTGTGAAAAGCCCTGTATGTCTTAACTCTTGTCCTGTGTCTTTTATCTTCCCTGTTTCCCACTTACACTAACTGTGTTTAAAGCTTTTTAGAGGGTCTGTCATTGTGCACAGTCCAAGCTAAGGCATTAAGGACAGACAGGCTTCTGTTCTTAAATCCTGCTTTGAAAATCTCTTCATAATATGTCCCTGGAAGAAACTCCTGGTTTGTTTATTTTGATTTGTCCTTTGGCTCTGGCCGGATGCCCAGTCATGGGCCAGAATCTCACTGGCCGAGTACCAGCACAGAGCAATTTGCAGCTCCATGTAAGTGACTTCAGTTCATTTTGGCCATATCTCTGCAGCGTTTCCCAGACCCAGTCATCTATGCTTCAGCTGATCGGAGTGCAAACTGAACTCTGGCTTGCCTGGCTGAGCCTGCCAAGAAAAGCATTAGCTAAGCAGAAACAGCTTTGTAGCTGAGGGCAAAGGTGAGCATGCATTAAGTATCCACATCTTGACACAGAAAGGATGCAGCTACAATCAAAACAGGGGAGAGGGGACCGGGCAGACAGACAGCCGCCTGGAGTGACCCAGGAGCGCATGCCACACTGCTTGCTGAGAAAGGCCTCTTTGTCTCCCTGCATTATGCCTGCCTGTTTTGACTGAGATGCAGAACAAATGCAAGAAACCCACCTATATGGCCTTGATGACATTTTTCTGTTTCTTGGCATTGCTTTGTTGTGCTCAGAAAGGCCTTGAATGTGTTGGACCATTGTGTGTATCGCAGCCCCAGGCAAGCAGAGATATTTGTACAGCTGGCTTTGCAGTTGCCCTCTCTGTAGTGTGCAGGCTAGGGGATAGAGAGGGTGCCTGAATGCTGAGGCACCTTTCTAACAAGAGAATTCACTGCTGAATCACAGCTGGGAGACAGGAGAAAGAGACTGAAGTTCTTCCTCTGTGTCTAGGAAGGAGCGGGGAGCAGAGGTGGGGGGGAGACCTTTAACCATCACCTACCCCTTTAGCACTGGCTGGTGTGTCTGCCTGCCATGTCATATAGCATGACGCTATTTGTATTGGTCCCCTGTTCCCATTTAGATTAGAGCTTGACCAGTGTGACCTGCATTTTCAGACCTTATTTTCAACATAGCTGATGAAGCCTTGCTCTGGCAGAAGCCCTGCTGTGTCCATGAGTATCCCTCAAAGAGACAGGATTGGCATTTCTTACCGGTTTTACAAGGAATGGTCTTATCAGAGTTCTTGGAATTCACCTGGGTATGCACAATCCCTTCTTGTTCTGACAAAGCTTTACCACTTTGATAAATTCTGTCTGTAACATCCCTCCCACCCATGGACTACAGATGACGTGATAAAATGGACTTGACTTGCGGTTACAACTGGTTTTCTTTTCAGACTGTCTTTCATAGCTATTTTGCACTGGCTTAATGGTTGGACTGCGGGCCTTGAAGCTGTAAGACTGAACATTAGAGATACCAGTTCGGTGTTTCGCTGAACTTTGGCAGCATTCAAAAGATTGGATTTATGACTTGACCTCTGTATCTACCAAATGCCTGTTTGGCAAAATAGTTCTCTTGAGTGACATGCCCTCATTCTGGATTCAGCTCAGGTCTGCTTGGTGGGGCTGTTTTGTGGGAAGAGGTAGCTTTCTCCTCCTGCAGTGGGTTCAGGTCCCGCCAGGAGACACCTTGGGTGTTGGCATGAGGTAGTACAGTCCTTTAGCAGTCCTGGCTGCTGTTAGTGCGAGGCAATTCTAGCTACAGGGAAAGCCTGGAGTGTAATGCTTATTTCTTTTAGTTACCCCTTACTTTGGTGTCCAGCAGGGACAACCTCTGAGCTCATAGGCATGACAGTAGCTTTGGTCACTTTCAGAAATTTGAGACTATGTGGGCTCAAAACCTCTCCCTTTGCATGGCAGGGCTGAGATAAGCCCCACGTCTGAGCTTCAGTCCTGTGTCTTAATTGAATCTTTCCCATTTCCCATTAACTGTGGAGCTTTAAAAGTTAAACAGCAAGCCTCTTCTCTTCAGACCCTCTTCTTTCTTTGTTCCTCTCATGTTCATTCTCATTCCAGCTCCCTAAGGGGAAAACCAAATGCCATTTGCAGTTCACTGCTATGTATTACATTTATTTCCTCCGTCTTGCTTTCTCTCAGAGCATGAACCCAGTCGACCAACTCCTTATCAGTTTGACAGGCTGTGACTGTTGTCCTGGTGACCAGCGTAGCTGCACTATCATCACGTACAGAAGGCAGCGAAGGAGATGCCTTGACCTGTGGGTGTAGCTGTGCGTGCACATGATATGCCAGTAAGTCACTGGGATACATGAAGATAAGATCCAAGTCTTGGTCTATGTATGTGAAAGATGAAGCAAAAACAAAATGGAGAAGAATGCAAAGTTAATAGCTATAAAAGAAGAAATGAGAATGTGTGTAGGAGTTGCAAATGCTCAGCTCTTCTCAGCATCTGATCGGTGTACCAGTCATCTAGTGAATTTGTGTTTGAGAGATGGTTGCCCGCCAGCCTGCTGTCTCTTTGCCTTTCTGTCTTTTTCTACCCACTCCCCCGTTTCTTCCATTTCTTACGTTTATGAACATGAGAAAGAATAATGTTAGTAACACTTCTGAGTCACGTTTTCTGTCCAGACACACCATGCTTAATCCATTCACATACACATTCCTGAACAACATTGACTCCAGTTCACTAATTACTCACATGAATTGATCAGACTGATTTTGTGCTGCCCTGTCGCAGATTATCTCCTAGGTGCTAACAGAAAGCCCTGCTTCGAGCAGCGTACAATCCAAGTGGAAGACAAGGAACAACAGATGGAAAGAGATGGGTAAGGGAGCACAAAGAAACAGTGAGACATCATTACTCAGCACATAGGCAACGGTGTCAGCACACCAGCTGCCTAATGCTTTGGACAGCTTTTGCAGGCTACGCAGCGTGTTCTTGTTTTAGCGTTGGCTGGTTCACTTAGATGTTGTCAACTTTCAGCCATTGAAGACAATGTGGGATGAGGTAACCTAGATAAAAACAGGTCCTGGTAGTACAGGCAATATGTTAGTTAGGGGATAAGAACATAGTCAGGTCTACTACCTTTGAAAGGCTTGTAACAAGCCTGCCGGTTTCTGCGCTGAGCGGGGACAGCTTTAACCTGCTGGGGTCCAAGAGGGACGTGGCCCAGAGGCTCGTGTTCCTTGTGTTATGTGTGCGGTGGCGTGGTGGTGTAGCCATGGTTGCTATGGGGAGGAAGTGTCTGGTTAATCCCCAACCCAGCTAATCTTCCATGGCTAATTGAGAGTTGAATATGGTTGGTTTACTGTAAAAGCTGGCCTTTCTGAACACTTATTACCAAGCATAGCTCCACAGACATCAACAGAGTCCTGCACTAGACCCGTAATCGTGGGAAGGTACGTCTGATCTGCTGCCTGTCTTGTTTTGCTTATGTATCTATGCCCTTAGTATTGCCCTTGCCTGCGTGTGCTTATCTGCGACCTCCAGAGGCCTTGCAGCAGATAGGATGCTCTGCTAGACCTGCCCACCCGCTGCTTACATCTGTGTATCTCCAAACAGCCTGCGTGGGGGGGGATTTCTGTGGGAAGCATTGGGAGGGGGAGCTGATGCGGCAGATCTGTCTCCCGGAAAGGTCTCTAAGGCGATGCTTCAGGGCAGGCTGTGTTTCAGTGGTGGTCGGTAGGCAGAAGGGATATGCTTGTAAACAACATGAGTCAGTCCCCATGCCAGGGCTCCCGGTGGGAGGTGCCACATCTCCTGGCTGAAGGATCAGAGCCCTGCTGACTAACGAGGTTTAAGGATGTTGTGGGATGGAGCTTCTGTCATGTAAAATTCATGGTGCTAGCAGGCCATCTTAAATAAAACAATACCCTCCCTGAAGACCCAAAGTCTTCATTTCATGCTTGTAAAAAAACACAAAGAAAGGATGTTTAAAGAATGAGGGAATTCAAGACTGTTTTGTGTGTGCCAGTCTGATGTGACCCTGAATCTGCTCTCACAGCAGCTTTGCGCTGGAATGACACATGCACGTTGCCCGAGAGGAAACGTAGCAGTGAGGGGAACATCACTTCGGTTAGAGAAGGAGACAGCTCGTGCTTTCTGTCTAGCAGAAACAGAGGAGTTGCATTTCTCACCTCTGCAACAGCTTCAGGGGTGGCTCCATGAGCTTCAGTGACACAGTGCATGGTGCTGGTGGGCAGCAGAGCAGACCTGCACCAGCTCTCTTGTTACGGGACAGCTGATAACCTGGCTCCCATTACACTTCTCCTTCTGCTTTTTGTTTGCCTGCCCACCTGTGCCTATTGTCCTGCACTCATTAGTACTTCTTCTGTTACCGAGATCAGACTGTTTTCCTTGGGCTGCTCGTAACTCTCCCGAGTGCTGTGTATGCTGAAATTTCTAAGGGACTTGTAAAAGTCTCATGTACCTTGAGCTAGTAAGGCAGGATTATGTGGCCCTTCCTTTGTAACATGAACTCTTCCTCTTATGGGAAGCCTGATAAATGAAGAAGCAGCTATTGTTTTGTTGTTGTTACAAAAGGCTCTTGAGATAAATGGGAATCTGGCACCAACAACTAACTGCGTAATTTCAGGAGGGTAACTGAAATGGCTGGAAAGCAGTTTTTGCTACTAATGAGTGCAGTGAATAACTGCTGCCTTCGGTTCTTTTTCAAGGCAATATTAGTTTGCTGATTTTAACAATAAGATAGAGAATGCATGTATCAGTGACTGATAAAGTATGTTTTATTTTTATATGAATTGATCCCCAAAAAGTATAGTTACAGAAAATTCAGTGCAACATCACATGCGATGTGTTGCAGGTGATAGGTAGCAGAAGTGACCCATATGTGAGTCTTATGTGAGGGACGGAAAAAAAATGGAAGGTTTGGGGTATAAGAAGCTGTCTTCATGATGTTTATCCCAAACCACTGTTTTTCCTGGGAGCAATGTTAGAATCATGTGGCATAGCAGCGTTAGATGATGACACAGTGATGCAGGGCTAACCTTCCAGCCAGCTTGTATCACCCAGGCCATTCCAGCAAGTTTGCAGGATGTGTCCCATGGTCTTAAAACACCCCTGAGCATCCCTGCATGATTCTCACTCACTGCCCCTGAAACATCGAGCTGAGTTCCCATGCTGTGCCACATGTAAGAGGGCCTAGCCTTTCCCCATTCGTTTGTGCTGTTTCTGTTTGCAGGAAAATCTACAGTTGCCGGCCCTGTGTGGAGGACATAGTTTGTGAAGCTTTGTCTACTGTGCATACCTAATGCTCTGTGGCAGCGTGGTCTTTGCTGGAGAAAGAAATGTTATTTGTAGTTTGGAAGTTGAGTTGGATCTGGCCCAATTGTCTTGGTCTCTGCCTGTGTTGTGTCTTTTGAAGTTCTTGTTTCTTTTTGGAGGGAGTGACCTAGAGGGTACCAGCAGTTAGCTCAGGGAGGCAGGCCACCTGGGATGGGAGCTTCAAGGCTTGAGATCAATTAGAAAGGACAGATGAAAACAGCTTTTCCGAATTTGAGAGTATGCAATGTGTTGGTGGATTGCCAGAGAGGCAATTGGGACCCCAAAAGGGCCCCAGTTCCTGGGGCAGCAGTTCCTGGGCTGAAGCAGAGGCAGAAAAGGTGTCAGCAAGCAGCAGGCCCTCCCAGCCAGCTCAACCCCTTCCCTTTTCCCCGTGGCAGGAGCAGCTTGTCCCATACTTTCATCCTCTCAGCAGCAAAATCTGATGTTGCTTGCACAGTTTTGAAGCCAAGAGCCAGCAGTGTCTCCCAGCTGTGCAGAAGCCCTGGACAGTGGTGGTGTCCTGGGGAGGTGGACAAGCGGGATTCCCATGTGGTGCTCCCCTCTTGCCGAGATGACTTGCCCCAGCAAGCAACTTCTGCTGGGGCCGTTGCCAGATATGCAGCCCACAAAGGCACAGGACTCATCAGCCGTACAACTGACCCTCTGCCCTCACAGGCCATATACATCTGAATTTTGTCATGTGAGTGGGAACTCAGAAGACCTGTGGGCCTGGGGGCTGTTTATGACACTTTTTGTGATGGTCAGTTTCTGGAAGTTTAGGCAATGGTTCATCTGCTCTGAAAGACATACATCAAAGTCTGAGCTACTCATTCTGAATTCCTTTTATTGTTGATGGAGAGAATTAGGCAGTGCTGGTATGCTGCTTGATTGGCCTGTTTTAGATGTCTGCATTCGCCTGAAAGGAAGGGCAGTGCCTATGCCCATGCCTTTTTTCTGGTTATAAAAGCAGTCTGGATTATCAGCAGAGACGTAGACTTCTTCACGCTGGCCATGCAAGGTTAGTAAAAGGATTCACATCCCCAGAACTTGAGTCACGTGTTAACTCATGCACTGGGCAAAGATGCTGGATTCCCCAAACAGGCCAGATGAAAACCATGCAGGTAGAGACCTGGACACAGAGGGTCCCTGCTATGTCCCGGCCATAGAGGCCCTCTCCCCCTTGAGGGGATCCACCATGGCTTGGTTGTCTGATGGGATTTGGTCAGGGTTGTGACCACTAACCTGCTGAATGAAAAGCTGGTACAGGATTTTGTTCCCTCGAGTTTTTCCTTTGTGCCAAGGAGGTAAGAAGAGGTCTCAGAAAATAAACTTGAATCTCTGGACAAGTTTTCTGTTGCTGAACTTGGCTTTCCTGCTGACTTTTGTCTAGCTGCCGAGATCTTGTGTTTACCCTCGCAGGAGATGTGAAGATCTAAGTGCAGTGTTTTCTATCATCCTTCAAATGATTGCCCTGATTCCCCACCTCCCATAACCCCCTGGCACCTTTTCTGGTCCATATCCTTGTCCCTTGTTACCTGCATCACTGTCTTGCCTTTTCATAGCCTCTCCATGCTCTTGTCTGGTTTGGTTTGCTCACTGCTGCGTGCGCTTTGTTTCGATGACCGCCAAGGCATGTGAACTGCAAGGTCTCTTGATTGAGTCTGACTTTGCCTTTTAAAAAGAGGCTTGACATCTCAGTAACCCACCCAAAGAACTAAAAAAACAAACCACCCCTAGCAAGACAGACAGGAAAATATACAGTGGATCTTTCTGTGCTCTCATAAATAAAAGTCAGACAATCACATGGTTTTCTAAAAATAACACCCATAGCGAGTGTTTCGGTAGGAATAATACTGACCTAGTTTGCATGTTGCCCACATGCAAAAAATAAGTTGGTGAGGAAAATCTAATTGCCTGATGCGGTATTTGCATTTGCTGAACCAGATCTGAATTGAGAGGTGGCTAATTAGTTCTTATATTCTCCTCTCGGCGGCCCCTCTGGAGGTTTCAGGGAAGAGGGGAAGGGGGGATGCTTGCTGGCAGCATGGCCCACAGCAGTTGCTTTCCTTCTGCGTGGGTTGGACATGTGGGTTGCACCTGCGTGCTGCAGTCAGTGAGGGTCTGCATGAGCAGAAGTCCTCTTCTGTAGACTATCTCTGTGATCGGAGGACATGAATTTATGTATGTGAATTTAGCTTTCTGTCTCCATCTGTGAGGCAGATCAAAAGAATTTTGGTATCAAAGGAGGCCTCCCTTGGCTGCCCAGCTCCTGCCCGCCCCGGGGACTGTGTCTATGTTCCCGTCCTTTTCCCTGCGGCCAGCACTGCAGCATATCCCTGGGGTTGGGGCTGTACCTTGGGGGACATGAGAGTGTCTTGCACTAGCCCCTGCCCGCCAGCTCCTTCTCATCGCACCCGAGGGGATGCTGCTCATGTGCTGGCCTTGACCTGGAGCTGCTGCCTGTGGGCAGCTCAGCGTCAGTGACAGCAGTGACGGCAGCCATCAAGGGCTGGCATCAAGCTGGCATCCCTCACAGCGATGGACACCCTCAGGGTCCCCTGAACACTGGTTTGCTGAGTATTATTGGTTAATATGGAAGGTTACTGGGCACACCTTATGGAGGGGCCTACTAGGATCTTGGGGAGATGAGGAATGTGATTGTAGACAAAATGGATTGGTAGCAGAGGCAGGAAGAAAAGGACTCAGAGGTCCGTACTCCAGGGTTGACGAGCCTTTCTGTCCCTCTGAGTCACATACCACCATCATTACATTTTTGAGTGCCACAGGATGCGCTTCCCATCTCTTGGAGAACTGGGAGATGGAGAAGTGTCCAATGTGGTTCACCAGTAGGACATGGCATTGCCTTGTCAAGGCCTCCCTAGCTTCCAGGGGTGATGGATGTGTGCTGTGTCTGCAGCTGGATCCCATCGCGACCTGGCAGCGTAGGGCTCAGCAGACCTCACTGGCTTATTTCCTCGTGGCATGACGTGAACCAGCAGTCCTTGATCCAGCACAGCCTGGCTGCTGGCAGCCCAGGGGCAGGAGCTGCCTCCGAGCTGCCGGAAAGCTGCGGGTGGCTCAGGAGCAGCAAGCTGGCCACCCTGCTGTGCGGTCGTGTCCTCCACGGCTTTGGCACATCTCAGCTTCTCCGTGGAGCTGTGGCTGCCTGGCCTGCCGTGTGTGCTGAAATGAGGGCTGCAGTCCTTTCCAGACTCTGAAATGAGAGCAGAAGTGTGTCAGGGAGTGCTTTGTGCGGATATGGATAAAGCTCTTTTATGACTAATGGATGCCATTGCTTTCCCTTAAGATTATATCTTTCTTTTTTTTTTCCCTCTCTCATGACAAGTGATACATGAATTTCTGACTCTGAACAGCCTCGATGCTGGGAAATGCTCTCACTCAGGCAGAGAATCTAGGTCAGCTGTTCGTAAGAATAGATCAAGCCTTCATTGAACGCAGTGGACGGGCCCTCAGCAGGACGGGTTTTTTTCCTGGCTTGTTTTGTTCGTAATGAGCTCCGAAAGTTGACAGGCATTTTGTGGATGGCAGCTGTAGCTTCCTGCCAGCAGGCTAGATGCAGGCATTACTGATTCAGGGCATCACAGGGGAAAATCAATAATATGAAATATTAATTGTGATTCTTTAATATTTTTTTTAACCTAAGATGGGACACTCAATACTGAAGATCTGTACCTATGTTCAAGAGGATCTGATTCGTGAGATGATACGTTATGTAGATGGGTCTTAAATTTTTTCTCCGATTCCACACCTATAAATAACTGCTCTTACATATGGCATCTAATTATTTAATTGTGTATGCAGATTAGATAGTCATTTACATGCTGTCATCAATGACAGCAACTAATAGCACTGGCAGTTATTTCTGGGCGCATATGGTAATGCCAAAGGTATTAAATATCAGTCAGTACCTGCCATACATATCAATATCTCTCCCCATCTCTTCCCTTCAAAAAATGTTAGAATAAATTAATATCACAAGGTACATCTGCTTCTTCTTGGAACTAGTTGTACCACAGCAGACCTGTTGTGTTATATATTTTATGTAAGACTAGAGTCCAGTTTGGAGTGCCTGATTTATCTGTGTGTGACGGCTGCCTGAGACTGGGAGGCAAGAGGAAAGAAAAAGTTAATATGCTTTTCCTCAGTTGTATTTGCACATGCAAAGGGTGGGGGAAGGCAATTGCAGACATGAAGGACTGAAGTCCCACTTGTACAAAGTGGGATCCACAGCCATTTTGATCCAGAAGATATTTTACAGCTCTTTGGTTTTTCCTTTGCGTAGACCTAGATGGTTCCCCAGGGTAAGGTTAGTACGAATCAGGGCTAGGGAGTGCCCAGTTCATCTTATCCTCATCAAAAATCATCAAAAATCACTGCAGTCATCTTTTTTCTTGATGTAAAGCAGGAGCATGAAAGCTTATATTTTGCTGCCATTTTACCCATTTTGCCCACCTAAGCTATATTTAACTGTGAAGAGTGTGGTAACAGCCAAGGAGACCACAGTGAACATGTAACCATTACTGGGCTTGGAAGCTCCTCATGAAAACCTCATGCAGAAAATACCATTAAAACCCCATTCATTCAAACAAACAAGCTCCAAGGCAGCTGCCTTAAAATCCCACGATTCTGTGCTGTGTCAAGATCAGCTATATTAAATGGGTTTGCAGTTTGTGTGATTTTGAGACGTTATCGACTCTGAGGCATTTGTTGTCATGTAGCCATGGAGCATACAAACACCACTCCACACCACTATTTCGTGCTCGCTAAACAGATGTGTACCGCTAAGAGGCTGAATATTGTCTTTGAAACTAAAGGAAATAGTCATGTACTTAAATCCTTTGTTGGAATGTGGTCTTAATGCTCTTTTGTTAATTGAATTTCAAGAGTCTTGGCTCTTGACAGCCAGTAAATAACATGTGCTGGAGATCTAAGGCCACATCAGTACAGTTAACAGGCTTGTTCAGGGTGGGGAAAAAAAGCCTCGTTCCTTTTTTAATTTGCTTGATAATTTAGAAACATCCTTACAAGTTACCTAATTTTGGTTCCTCAAGGACCACATCTTTCTCCTTTGCAGGGGAGAACTTGCTGTGAGCGATGAATGCCAGCAGAGTGATTGCAATGAAGGCGGCAGAGGAACACTGCCAATGTGCTGGCAGTCGGTGCCGTGCAGCTCTCGGGAGCTGGGTTAGTGTCTCTGAATCTTTATATAGCACTCCCTCCGCTTTGCTGAGAAGTGGGAAGCAACAGAAAGATGAAATACATCCTGATACTGGCAGCAGATGAATGCATTACAAATACTCTTCTCTTTCCTTTGCCTTGCCTCTATCTGATGTCTCCCCCCCCAAGTTTTGCCCACCTCTTGCTTTGTTGGTATTTCTTTCATTCCTGTAAGAGAAGAAGGGGTCAGAAAATGTTGAAGACTCTCAGGGAGCTTCCACATCATGTAGCAGTGCTGAATTTTCTAGTGCCACGTCTCCTCTAAATGCTTTTCTGGTTTTGGAAGAAAACACAATGGTGCAGTGTAAATGTTTTATCACCATGTATTTGGGAGGCCTGCTTTATTCAGCCTGAACTCATGCTGATAAAAATTTAATGCTTCTCTTTGTGCTCATGCAGACTTCCTCCCCAGGGTATTTTTCTGAAACAGTTTCAGAGGATGATTATCTCTCTCCTAGGACCCTTTTGGGTTCCTCTTGCTGTAGCAAACCCCTCACTGTAGCTAGCTAGCTCCAGCGTTTAAAGATTGCAAAAATCTTTTAAAACTGACATTTTAATGGTGTGACATGGCATCTTCTTTGATATCCTGAGTTTTACCAGGGCTAGTGGCTAAACCAGCTCCCCAACACTGTGGGGTGGGAATGGAGTTCTTATGCAGACTGTCCAGAAGTGACAACAGGAGATGCTAGGTGCTGAGCGTTTCTGAAAATGTGATTTATTTAGGTGTCTATACGAAAGCCAATCTCTTTTCTCTCACCTCCTCTCCTAAATAACCTGTCTGCCGTGTCAGAGTGTTCAGCAATGAGCATAAGGGCCCTGAGTTGTGTTGTAAATATATCCCATCCCATATAACAACTCCTTTGGCAGTGCAGGTGCGTGGGACGTTCCTGCCTTAGTTTGTAGCCAGAGATACCTGCTGTGAATGTTGAGTGGAGAAATGGTGGAGTTTTGATCTTGCGTTAGTATTTACATCTGCCCAGCTCCTATCTGAGAGGTCTCGGGATGGCCTGGAAGCCAATCTGTAGTTATGATTTTTAGCCTCCAGATGGTGTCTGGCAGATGTGCCTGTCGAGCCGTGTCAGTACGGTGGGGGTGAAACACGGGAGACTGGAAATTACACAATCACTGGCCTCTTGTGGCAGCAGGAAAAACATGCGAATGATGTAATGTGGATTTTCAGTCTCAAATCTCTGCATACGCTGCTTCATGTAAGACTGCGGGTACAGATGTGTGTAGGAAGTTTCCTGCAAAGTTGAACCTAAAGTTTTTACTGCTGGAAAGAATCTATGTAAAAATGCACAGAGGAATCCTATCAATCTAAGCCAAATGAAAAGACTCAAATAAAATCATTTTAGGCTTGTCTGTCCAAATGGGCATGGAATATTCATAATACAAACTTTCCAAAAAAAACCCCCTCTGGATAAAATCATGGCCCATCTTGAAAAGAGACGTGATGGTGATTGAGGTAATGCATTCTTTACCACACTAGCAAACAATATCCATAATTTATTTTTTAAAAAAGCTCTTTCCATCCCGAGGATAGCAACCAGCATTTAAGTTGTAGTTTTCCTCTGGCAGACCTGCCCCTGGAGCCTTCCTTGGACAACTCTTCAGATAGCTCTCAGGATTAAAAACCAAGCTGTTGGGTGGCTGCTCTTCTAGGGATGTGACCAGACTGACAGCTCGTAGCACTGCGGTGGTTTCTGTGGCAGAAACGCTTCCCTGAGCTGCTGCAAAGAGACTGTGCAGGACTTGGGCTTTCCGAGCGCTGAGGTAACGAGGGTGGACCCTGAGTAATAGGAGATAAGGTGTGAAAAACTACTTCTGGGATATTTTTCCGTCATGTTTTCCTGATCCCTTTTGAGGCAGAGAGGCCAGGTTGCCTGTCCTTCAAACCCCTCCTTGGCACAGTATATTTTGCAGTTTCGTGTGGGGTACATATTGTCTATATTGTTATATAGAGATATACATGGTAGGAGAACATGGTCAAACAGTATCTCCTCTTCACCGGCTGCCCATGCAGGACTCTGGAGGCCCTGGGCAAACACAGATTTGATCAGCCTGCCTCACTTTGTGGCCCTGATGTTTTCCATGCCGGCTGCTTTCCCTGATAACTTGTTGTCTGTGGGGAAATGGGAAAATAGCCCTCAAACCTTTACTGCAACTTTATGTCCTTCGCAGCCCATGCTGTAGCAAGCAGTGGGGGGCTTCTACCAAACCAGGGTGCACGGGGCGAGGGGATGGAGCCTGTCAGCTCCGTCCACTCTCTGACCCGGGTCTGCGGGCCTCCTCCTCTCCCCGTGTCCCTGCGGGTGCCAGTGCCAGGCGGAGGGCTGCAGCCCCCGTCCCTCCACACCGGTAAGGCCCAACCAGCCGCTGGCCTCCCGACAGAGCTGGGGGAAGCACAGAAACCACCTCCCGCTCCTCCCGCTGTCGGCTATTTCTGTGCCTCCCCACAGCTAAATACAACCTAGCTCCAAACAGGGCCTCAGGTCTATTAAATATGTGAAAATTAACAAGTTTGCTTTGAAATATTTTATTATCCCAGTGTTTGGTTGAACCTAACCACCTATTTTTGTGGTCTGGAGAAACTCTTTTTTAACCAGTCTCTGTTGTGTGCTATGTACTCTGGTGGATAATTTTTTCTCGCTCTTCCACTGATGCTGAAGGAAAACAGAAGGAAGTTGCAATTACTACAGTATCCTCAGTCCTTGCTGGAGGCCTGCAGGGCAAAATCAGGGAGTGGGAATTCCCAGCTTGGTCCCAGTTTCTTTACTGAAGACTAAGCTGCTACTTCAGGAAGTATTGCTTTATTCTTCTCTTACTACATGGATAGGATATTTTTAATGCAGGGATTTTTAGGGTCACTTTGAACATCCCTATTGCTTGGCTTTCTACAGTTCATCTTTAAAATTCTGGGGGTTGTGTGATTGATTTATTTATTACTACTATTGTTGTTGTTGCTGTCAAAAGGGGAAAATCTTCCTTAAAGAAATGCTTGTTTCATTCTGAAAAAAACCCAAGAATTAGGCAAAATCCCCAGGAATTAGCTAAAAATGTTCCAAAGGAATGGCAAAGTAGGTCACTAATTAAGTGAAAATTGAGGTCAGTTTGGAATGGGGTCCTCACAATCAGGAGGAAAACCGAGGCAGCACAAATTGTACATCAAGTCCAAATGTGTTTTGTTTCAGTATTCAGGGCAGGGGAAGGGACAGTATTCAGTTCTTCGGGGAACTTATTCTTAGGTCGGTCTGTCTGTCAATCCATCTATCTGTCCGCTCCTAATAAACTGAATTCCTCCAGTTTCAGACAAATCCGGAGCAGGAGAGAAGTCTCAGATTAACTTCTGCAAAATGTGATGAAAATCAGTGGCTGAGCAGAGAAGAGCTACTCAAGCGAATGCATTCTGTAAGAGAAAGGAAGAAGGTTCCTTCTTTCCCTTTTGCTCTGACAGTGGCCATCGGGCAGCAGCGGCAGCTCCAAGTTAGCTCTAACTGGCAGCTCTTTTGGTGGTTTGGGGTAAAACAGATGTCGGGGAGGCGAGGGGGTACAGCCTGGGGCAAGGAGTCACCGCAGGGAAGCAGCTTCATTTCAGCTGTTGCTACGGGAAAGGCTGCTTGTATTAAATATTTGTGCTGCTTTATTTACTCTTGCACACACATGGTTTAGCTGGAGAGTAAACGGGATTTGGTGAGCAACAGAGGCAAGGAAACCATGTCTGTGTACCTTCAGATTGAGCTGCTGGGTGGAGACTCTGATGTCTAATAACGGCTGAGTTCATGCCGTGTTTTGTTCCTCAGCAGGAGCAGTGAAGGTCTCTCTTCTCTCCTCAGCCATGTACTTTCATGAAGTGCATAAGGATGTACTATTTTGTGCCAGCCACTCTCTGTCAGTTTGGTTAAAACTGGCTGTAAAATTGGTTAAAACTGACTTAAAACCCACTCAAGTGCATTAGGGCAGGGGATCAGATGAACACAGAGATGCACACAACCTGTGGCTGCATTCTCTCATTCCTTTAGGACATGGGGTCATCCTTAGGAAATAAGAATGAGTATATGCTTTCCACAGAATGATAAACAACTAATTTTGCACAAATAACAAAGTCGCCTCTTGCACATGACCATTATGGCAACGCCAGCTGCAGTGTCAAACTGGAAGGGGAGGTTGTTTTGTTTTGTTCTGTTTGTTTGTTTGTTTTCTCTCTCTCCAAAAAGCCTACCTTGCTTATAATACAGACTGGCTGTTCTTTGATTGCTGATGAAGTCAAAGATGCTGCGTGTGGGTGGAGGAACACATTGTCAGACTACAGCATAGCTTCACGAAGTGCTTTTGCATGGATTTATATCCTAGGGAACCACTATGTTTCTGTGCTGTACTCTGCATGTTTTATCATCGTAATTAATATTCCTTTCTGCCATCTTTCATGCCTTTGGTTCAAAGTGGTGGAGAGTACCAGCATGTTCTGGAAACAGAGAGGGAGGTGAAAAAATCCCGATCTCTCTTTCCAAATACTGCAGATCCAGCCCGCCTGTTAGGACTCAAGTGTATTTCATATAACAGATGCTACTGAGCACAAAGTTTCCATTGTATATGCCTGACTGTGTTCACGTGGAGTCCCTGCAAAGCAAGCAGGGGCATCACTGCATTGCTGGAATTGGAATATTAATGTGATTGGACTCTTGCAAAGTCATTTCATTTGAAGTGCTAATAGTCTGACTTCATCCGATTAGCATCCAGACCAAACAGCTATTGTTCAAGTCAGGCACACAATCCACTTACTATGAAGAGATTTTATCTATATAGGCAAAAGAAATGGGAAGCAGCAAGATAAGGAGTTAAGTCAACAGAGAAACAATATAAAAATTTATCCGAGATAGTCACTTGTTTAGTGAAAGCTCTCAAAGACAAAGGAGTTACAGATTTTCTGAGACAGAAAGAGAGAATCTCAGTGCTCTGGGGAGGCTGTGGGCTTTTCCAGGAGCTCCAGGCAACAGGGGAAACTCCTGAATGCTGGGGATGTTTCCAGAAGACAAGTTGCTCCTCTGTGAGCATAGCAAGGGTCAGGGCAGAAAGGAGAAGAACCCCCACAGAGAACGTCATGCTGTGGATAAATAGAGGCATTGAAACACCAGGAGGAAGGAGGGGAGGGGCAGGCTTCCAAGAAGAGGCTTTTGAGGAAGAAGGTGGTCATTTGGTACACCTGACAAAGGCGATTGTTCAGAAGCAGAACTGTGCTTGTGACGGTGCTGAGTCCTTGTGGTTTCCTACAGCCCTTCTTTCTGCTTGGAAGGACTCCTCTTGGGTGGGCAGCTCAGGTGCCCATGGAAGGGGCAGGTGAAATGTTGCAGTGCCCTGACTCCCCTGCCCCAAATGATGGTTTTGGGCAGCGCACATTCCCTTTGCGTTATGTTAACACTTGCTGAAAGACCTTTGTTCTAGTGTGATCTTGACAGTTTTCAGCTTTTCTGCTGTAGCTTCCCTGGGGGCTTTGCTTGTCTAGGCATAAAACCATTAATGGAAGCACTGCAACAGAGGATGTTCCTAGAGATGCAAATCATCCTCATGTTTTAACTGCAGAACTTTAGCCTGAGCAGTAAAATAGCATTAGAGACAGAGGGGAGAGACCTGTGCACCCTGCATGTGCTGTTAAGACACATAGACCCAGAAAAGCAGACTGCTGGTGGCCTTTTGGCAGCTCCTTTGTGGCATGTCCTCTCCTGGTACAGTGCATTCCCCCGCAGTGTCGCCATCCTTCAAGCCTTGCCTTAGGAAAGTAGTTGTGGGCAGAGGTGTGCGGGGTGGGTGACGATGGGTTGCTGCTCCCGCTGCAGCAGGAGGGATGGGACATCACCTCATGCTGCTGACGGGCTCAGCGCCCACAGTCAGAAAGGCCATCCCCAACTTGCTGTCCCTTCGCCTTGCGTGCTCATAGCTGCCTGCTCTGCTGGGCAACTGCCTGCTTTGCCTATACACACACATTGCCCCTGGTTTGTGAACCAATTACAGGTAGAACAGATGAGATCTGCGTTGTTGGTGCTGCGGTGCTCAGGTGGGGTGTGCCCCGAGGGCACTCTCATCTTGGGGAGTGTCTACCATGGCTTTGATTGAGTGGATCGAGTGGACGATGGAGCAAGAGATAGATGATCCTAGCCTCAGGATGTCTATCCATCTCTGCTCAGTCACTCCCCACTTTCCACAGGCTCATATTGTATTCCCTTGAAAGAAGCTTTCTGGGAAAATACAGCAATTCCCATACATCATGTTGCCCCAGTTTAGGGCACAATCTGCAATTGTACTGTGTTCAAAATCCGTATACTGCAGAGAGTCTTGCCTGCAGGACTGGCCCTTTGACATCCAATTTCCTTCCACAGAGAAGTCTGGGGAAATGATTTTTGTTAGAGCTGGGCTTGTTGGAAAAATGCTGAAGAAGTGAAACATAAACACATTGTGTTGGAATTTTCATGGGAAAATATTGCTGAAGGGTTTCAGCATGCCTGGAATGCATCTCTGCAGTACTAACCCTCTCACTCCATCTTGTATTCATATATAGTGCAGCTATAATATTCCAAAGGAAACATTTTAACTTTAGCCAATTAAAAATTAAGGTCAAAATGGAATGTACATAAAGTCTCTCGGTTTTCAACTTTTTTCACAACCTGGGAAAACACTGTATTTTGCAACCTCTGTATTTCCTACTGGCAACAGCTCAAATGTATGACCACTGCTGGAATTTCTGTTTGTCCTTGCAAATGAAATGTATTTATTTCCTTCTCCCTGTCGTTACTAATGAATCAGGCAGCTCCGTGATAACGTGCTGGTGGAATTAAGCACTGAGTAAAAAAGCCAGAACAACATAACATTTACTTGGTTTCCAAGTAGGAAACTGGTGAAATTTTACTGTCACGAAAATGTAGAAAATCTTGGAAGAAACTGCAGGCGTTAAACCCAGAAAGATGAATGCACATATTTGGATTAATCTAGATGCTCTGTGGAAAAAATTGTCCTTTAAATTCATACCCCCCAAAAATAATTCTTGAATAGTGTATGTTTTTGAATCAATGCAGCTTGTAATGGCTAATACAAGACTTTTTCTTCAGCTGATGAAAATCTTCAGGTTCTTGATTTCATTTTTATAATAATGGAAAGGAGAAATAAAATCCAGTTTGTAACTATCTAGCAAAGAGAGCGTGGTAAGGACAGCACTTCAGCTTATCTCCAAGTGTAGTGTCTTTCTAGCAGCAGTGCAGAGACTTTTTAAAAATCTATTTTAAACATGAGCTTGTGGAGTTAAATGGTATATTTTGTGTAGGAATTTGTTCTGAGGATTATGGATCAGAACCTTTAGCAGCCCTGGACTCACCAGTATGGTCCCTGCACTAAGCGGGCATACATCTTCCTTCTCTTCACTGCGGAGGTTGGCTGGTGAATAGACCTATGTGTGTGCATACACATATGGACACACACAGACATGCACACATTTATGGTGGATTGCTGTAATGTTATGCCATTTATATATATATGTGTGTATAAATATAAAATAATATATAATGGTGCATATAGTTGCTGGAAAATTGCACAATCCAGAAGGCTGAGATAGTTCTTATCTCCTCTGAAAGGTGCTGCTAAAATGTGAAAACCAACACCCGTTCTCCGGGGCTTTACTTCCCTCTTGGCTAATAGTAGGCTTTCTGGGAGGTGGGGAAAAATCTGGCTCCAAGGCCAGGTGCGATCTCCTTGCCAAAGAAAAACTCAGGTGCAGCCGGGGTGTGTGGGGTGGGTGGAAAGTGATGTGTGCTTCATAGAAGCTATTAATAATCAACTCCCTTAAACTGATAGGAATGTCATCAAAATAACTGCCAGCGCTCAGGGATGTTTTAGTCATTTAGAAAATGCTGAAAATCCCGCTGGCTTTCCCCCAGTGCTTGTGGTTAGATTGTGTGTGAGGTTTTTGACATTATTTTCCTGGAAGAGAGAGAGATTACATAAGAGGGCTGGCAGCCTATAAAAATGTCCTCACTCAGCACGGGCAGGAGCCACGTTAGACTTCTTTGAAGGCAGCTGAAGCCTGTAGCTGCACAGAAAAAAAAAAAATCTGGGGAGAAATGACTTCTCTGGGAGACAACTGCTAAGATCACCTTGCATAGAAGTGTTTCTAATGTTTTTTTTCTGATAGCATTCCCAGTTGGACAGAAAGCATCTGAATCTGCTTGGATCATGAGGAAGACGAAGTATTCCTGGGGAGCCTTCGCAGGAAAAGGCAGCAAGTGGGAGAAAATGGCCGGGGAAAATGCAAGGATACTGCCCAAGGCCACGCATGAGGAGAGAAAGCAGCAGGAAGCGAAGAGGAGAGGGAAGCTGAAAGCCATGGCAGGCAAATTGCTAAAGGCTGTGGCTAGTGGGAAGGAGGCAGCGGAGGAGAAGGCTGGCGGTGAGGATGCGGCAGGGAATTTGCCGAAGATGGCAACCAGTAGGAAGGGAGCGGAGGGAGGGACGCCTGCAGGTAACCTTGAAGTTATCTCTGGGTCCAGTCCTGGACCTTCTCTGCCTCTCCCAGCCCTGCAGGCTCTTGTTTTCATTAGCTTCTGGAGTAGGTGCTTTACACTTTCCTCCTCCTCATCCTTCACCTGAGTTCTTGTCCTTTCTGAACTGTACACTTGCTCCTCTGGAAACTTCCATATTTCTCTTTCCCTTTATCTCACAAGTATTTCTCTTTGCTGTTTTTATTTTTGTCCCTGCAAAAACTCCTGATGTGTCTTGTGAGAAAGACGATGTACATGTGACTGACACCCTGTCAGGTGTGACTGTGCTGTTCTTCCACAGATGGGGAGGGGGAGGTAGGTTGTACATGAGCTAATTGTACCAAGTAAACATTTCCTGTGTTGCATGTATTGGAGGCAGGATGAGTCCAGCTTGCTAGACCCCTCCTGAGCAGCTTGCCCCTTGCTTTGCTGAAGATCCTTGTATCAACCCTTCTCCATTTTGTGTCACGTTCCTCCCTCCAGTCCTGTTTGATTTGATTCTTACTACACAGACGCAGTGTTTTCGTAGAGGAAAGTTGGGATACAGATGAAAGATAATGGAAGCTCATACTCTTTCATTCTTCACTCTGTACCCAAACCTGTATCCTGAATTGATTTCATAGTCCCACTGCTTCCGGCCTTGCTTAACTTCCCCTGGGTTCTCATCAAGTTTGATTTTTCCTCTGGGCTCTGCTCCAGATATCTTTGGGCAAATCTTGTTAACCCTTTGTTGCTCAATTTTGTCATCTGTAAAATGCACAGGAAAAAAACCTCACAGCTCTGGGCAGCTGTTGTGAGATTACATTTAACTCTAGTGGTGGGCTGGGTGTGATGGGTAAGATACTTTGGAAACAAGCAGCAGTTAAAAAATTCTCCTTCCAACTTCTGAACTTTAAAGATTTCATAACTGCCTTGACGAGTGTCTGGTGATGAGGGCAGTGGCTCAGTCACCACAGCTTCTTGCAGACATGGAAGTCATGGGGAGTTACGTGAATCCCCATTGCTGAGACACTGCAGATAGGTAGCCCACCTTCTGATCTTCACCTTTGGGTGAAATAGCGCGTGTAGTCATTTGGCCTAGTTAAAAAGCCCCAGCAAAGAGAGGGCCCTGGACTGCACTGAGCAGCCTCGGTCTAAGATGAGACCTCGCTGGCAGGAGTGACATCCTCTGCATAGCCATGCCAGACTGTGAACAGGTGGAAGGGACCTTACAAGAGAGTTTGCAGCGCTTTGGTCCTGCCAGGATTTCTGTAGAGAAGACAGAGGGTTCCTTCTAGGCTTGACTTTCAGCTGTTGGGTCTTTCAGAAGATGTCCTTTCACTAATGCTTTTCTTCTGGACAAAAGGTACATTCCGTAAGGAAAAACTGTCATTAGTGAACCTGCATTGCCCACATGAGGAGGTCTACTGGGATGATGACAGAAAGCTGCAGAAGACTAGGCTGCAGGCTTAGTTAGCCTGGAGGAGAAAGGACAAAAGAAAGAGGAAAGAAAGTGCTTGCCCTGAGGAAACTGAGAGGTGCTAGTGCTAGACTTTAAGTGAGGTGATCTTGAGTAGATCCCGAGGGATTTTGGAGTACATGTAAACTGCATACTTCAGTACTTGGATATTGAAGTGATGGGTCCTATAGAGGAGTGAGCAAACATCAAGTTGTGTTGTTAATCTCTCTATTGCAGAGGAAACGATCTGCGGATTCATTGAGCAAGGAAAATTTTTTGAGGCTTGTGAACGTATTTATGATCTGGAGCATTCTGGAAACGATGGTGTGGGAATGTCTGAATCGCTTTATACGCTACTGGCTGAACAAATGTGGTCTGTGGTGGGAGAAGTGTTCAGTGGAAGTGGTAGGATGTTCCTGGAGCCGTTGCAGTCGGTGGGGGAATCGCTGAAGTGGGAGAAGCAGAAGGAAGCGGAGTGGCTTGGCAGCGGCCAAGAGACAGAGTCTGTTTCCACCTGGAGTCCGAACTTCTGGAGGAAAGATCTGGAGGAAAAACTAATACAGTACATGACAGCCCAGATTCCCCCCTTTGGTTCCTCTAGTAACACAGACAAGACTGCACTAAAACAGCATCTGAGTCAGCTGGAAATGACGTTTCTCCCCAGCCTGGAGCACAGAAGTGGTTTCTTCAAGGAAGCAGGACTGCTCGTCACCTACACCCGCTGCTGCCATGCCTCTTTGTCTTCTCACCTTTCCACCCTTACTGACAGTAACCATTTCAGCTTCAGCCAATGTCTTTTAGTTTATGAATGGGGTCTTAAAATGTACAAAAGGTATGTTTGAAGGACTCTTTTTCTGTACATTTGTTCTATGTCTCTGTTCTTCAGTTCTGAGCGCAATCCCTGCTTCCTGTTAATGCTCAGGACTCTTGCTGAGTTTAGACTTGCCCGCTGCCTGTTTTCTCTTCTGTGCTCTCTGAATCAGAGCCTTTTTTCATTGCAGTACTGCCTCTTTCTAAATCCTTAGTATCGGGCTCAGGGGCTTACCTGATGTAGGCAGGTATTTCTCCGCTGGACTCCTGTTGGACATACACAGTGTCCTGCTTTCTTGAACAATTTTTTTTCTCACATTAAACCTTTTTTAGCAAGGTCTGTAATACTCTGATTATTCCAGAATAATTTTCTCTTGCCTTTATGTCAGCATGGTGCTCTGTGAACTTCTCTTGTTGCCTCCTTGGTTCTCTTGCTGCTTTATCTGGCTTGTAGTTTGACCAGTTGTTTCCATGTTTCCTGCATTAGCGTTCAGATCACAGGAAAAACATTTAGCAGATCATTAAATTGCTGCCCAAGTTTGGGAAAACGGATGTGGCTTTCCCCATGATCTGAAGAGCGGCACATCTGGGACCTTTTGGCCTAATGTGAATTCAAAGCCTGTGGGTGTCATCAAAGCCTGAAGCTGTCTTCTGATTTCTTTTTGTTTGATAGTGGTAGATGAGGTGTTTGATTCTCTGTGTCCATGGTTACTTCGCTACTTGACAGCTCCAATCTACTTATGCCCTAATAGTTTTCAGCCCTTTTGGGGTTATTTGATTGCTTCCATCCAAGCCTAGAGCTTCTCTGTTTCATCTATTAATTACAATTCTAAACCCTTGATTACCGCATAAGCAGTTCATCAGGGGGGATCTTCCCCTCACCAGCTCCCAAAGGAGGGAGGCAGGGTGGTGGGTACACGTTGGTGCATACTGTCCTCGGACACATGGGAGGCATGTGGCCAGGATGCCTCCCTTCTACTGCTGCTTTTAAAATGGTAAAACTTTAGAGTAATGGATTGATGAAATATTGAAAACTTACATGAAATTGGAGGTGAATAATTACATAATTTAAATATATAAAGAAAAGGTCAAAGATAGGAAAAAATTTATTATGCAAATGCTGAATTCCTTCAAGAAAAAAAAAAACAAGCAAGAGCAGCCCGTGATGGTATTAGGGTCAGAAAGTAGTGAAGAAAGTGGAAATGAGAAGAGCAGAGATGCCAGACTTAGCTATTTGGATTTTCCTCTCTGAATGCAGTTACAGTCTTAATGAAAGCTCAGGTGTAGATGCAGTTGTCCTGGTATACATCTGCTTTTTATTCCATTCAGAGAGAATATGTGACACATGTAAAATTGTGCATCCATGGAAGTGTGCTTGGGTGACTCTGCCCAAGCCCAAGAAGGAATTCAGCAGCAGGACTCAGGGAAGGGGAGAGGGAGACGACGAGCAAAAAGTGTAATTTGGGCAGCAAGTATAGGAAGAGGGAAAAGAAACAGCACAAAAAAATTGCTGGCAAAAGGGCGTGATAAAGATCATCTGCCGTGTTGTGGCTGCCCCGACACTGCAAACACTGCTGGGTGCTTGCAGGGCACCCTGTTTGCTTAGCATGAGGCCATGGTGCCAAGCAGGGGGTGCCAGGTGGGTGATGGGCTGTGGACCAGCGGGAAGCTGCCCCTCTGGCTGAGCTCTTGTTTCTGTACTCAGTGGCAGCGAGACATGTCTGAGACCCAGGCAGATCCCCCAGCACAGCCTTTCCCTTGGTATACAGTGTCTCATGTGGATTATTTTGAAGACTGAGGAAACGTTACTTGCAGTCGCCCAGGTAAGAACTCAGAAGTTTTACCCCAATCTGCTTGTTTTATTCCCACGGTTTTAAAATAAGGAATGCCCTTGTTAAATTAGTTGCTCCCTTGCTGGCTGAGCCAGCTCTGCTCAGGTGTGTGTGAGCCCCAAGGTCTCCATCTTAGCCGAGTTTCATTGCAGAGCCCAGGTGTGAAGATCCATGACTGTCCAGGAGGGATGCTGCCCTGTCCTTGCTCCTTAGCAAAGAGATCCTGGGACATTTGCAAATCTCTCTTCATCCTGTTGCTGCACCTTCATAGTGCTGCAGTCTACTCTGTTCAGAAGCCAAAGTATCTGAAGGAAAGGGAGGCTATAGGTGACATCCACTTCCTCTTTGAGGGCCATTTCAAGATGCTGTTCATCTTCTCTCCATCTGTTAATGAGTTCACAGTGTGCAACAGTTGGGGTTTTTTATAGCGCCTTTGCCTCAGCTGTGCAGGATACTGAGGCTGCCGGATTTGTCTGTATGTGGACCCCTCACAGCCCTCTGCAGCCTGCTGGACTGACACTGCTGAGGTTATAGCAAAGATTATTTCCAGAGCCCAGCACGAGAAATTGTGCAGCTGGTGCACACTCGGCACAGCCCTCCTGTAAGGTCAGAGCAGGGCATCCTGCCTTGTGATCCCACAGGTGACCTCAGCTCCAGGGCTGCAGGGTCTCTTTCTTTTCTCAGCGAAGCTTCCCCTTTGAAGAATGCTGTCGAGGTGTGTGGAATACAAACAAAGCAGGGAAGATGCGTTGTAGCAACGGGGAGCTCCAGAGGAAACCATGCTATTTGGAAAACTCAGCAGGGCCTTTTAGACTCAGCTAAAGCCAAAATGCAGCAACAGGAGTTACCACACTCATCTTCTCTCTCATTTTCCCTTTCCACCCGCCCCTAGGAGCAGAGGAGGGGAAATTCCATGGCAAACTGCTGAATCACCCCAGGGAAAGTACTCTAAATTGCAGAGGTTTTCCTCAAGACCTATTCCCTGAAGGAGAACACAAAGGTAGTCACAAATATGGGAATAGAGGTGTTAGCTGGTGACAGTATGCCTACTGATTTCAGTGTTTAACATTAAGCATTTTTATGGGCTGTTTCTAATCATTATCCTGGGGAAGACCACATGTTCTTAAGGTCTGGTTTTAGCACGTATTTCAATGAAGGAAATGACTTTACTCAGAGTAGTGCTAGTGAGGTTATCTTAGAGCATGTCACTGAGTCATTGACAAACCCTCAAAGATGCTGACTGACAGTGATGGAGAATTTAACTCTTTTTTTTTTCCTTCCCTCTAATGTAATGGCTGGAGAAAGCTTTTGTTTAACCATGGGCATTCTGCTTTCCTGGTACACCATGTGCTGAGCAGGGCTCATCGAGATCTAGCAGTGGTTACGAGCGCTTGAGCCATGCTGGCCTGAGTTGGTTGCATTTTTTCCTGCCAGCTTGGATCTGGAAACATCACAGTGAATGGAGCTGGGACTGCTGGGGAGTGTGGCACAGCAGCGTCTCAGCTCGCTTCAAACCTGGCCAGCTTAGGACCAGCCCCAGGTTCAAACTAATGAGCTTAAGTGGACATGAGCTGACTCCATATGGAAAAATTATGGATGTCTTTTCACTCAGCTCCGTGGCATAGCTTATAAAATCTGCTTTATCCCTCTATTTCTTTTTCCAGGATACTCCAGCCCTTCATTATTCCAAATATACAGGAAGCTGCTATTGAGCAAGTATCCTGTCAGTTATCTCTGAGCGATTGTAATATGTAATTGTGACTGTAAATCACATGGTGCAGGTTTTGCCACTGCAATGGATGACTAAATTTTTCTAAATGAAAAGAGACTGACCAGAATAACCATGGTCTACTTTGCCTATGAATGCCTGGCTTTGTCACTGGGAGTACCAGCCTGATATCTGTGCAAACTAAAAGCGCTTTAAACAGAAAGGAGCAGTGAGAGCTGTGACCACATCTGAAGGTGCTGAGAGCTCAGATGCCACGTGGGGTTCAAAACCACTTCCAAACACCACTGCAGGGAACTCGGCCAGTTCTGCATGCAGGTGGTGTCCCTCAGCCTGGACATGTCTAGGGCAAGGGGGCTTTGTGTCTTTTTAGGTGGCGAGGTTGGTGAGCTGCAAATGGTGTCATCAATTGGGCTGTCGATGCATCACCCCTGCCCTTGCTGTATTGGGGAATTTGACACAAGTGCAAGGCAAACTTTCCAGCATGATGCCAGGGTTCATTCTGATACTGTGAGGTGGAAAAAGAACTTTCCGTTCCCTGCTTCTGCAGCCTCAGCAAAAAAATGGCTTGTTGTCCAAAAACGGACATGTCAGGACTGGACATACACACCTGGACAAAAGCTCAAAGAGGATTTACACTGCCCTGCAAAGGATCACGTGGGTCTGTGTCTTCTTAGACACATGAGTTAGACACATTATGCCCAGAGAGGTGGTAGATGCCCCATCCCTGGAAACATTAAGGTCAGGCTGGACGGGGCTCTGAGCAACCTGATGTAGTTGAAGATGTCCCTGCTCGTTGCAGGGGGGTTGGACTAGATGACCTTTCAAGGTCCCTTCCAACCCAAACTATTCTATGATGATTCTATGATTCTTCCCTCCCTCCCTCCCTCTGTTTTTTCAAGTAGACAAAAGGAGGACTGAGAAGTGCATGTTCTTTGGAGAATTTGGGCTGAGGACCTGCTGCTACTCAAATGAATAAGGCTGGGTACCTTGCCGGTGTGTCAGCGGTGCGCTCCCACCTGTGTTGAGCATCTTAGCCAATTTTGACCGCACTTGATAATGAGGTAGACGTCTCAAGGATGTTAAATTCTTGCATGTTTTAGAACAGCAGCTGGACAAATGGTAGGGACCCAGGTTATAACTCAGCCCCTTGTATTTTCTGAGAGGAAGTGGTTGGCTGGGCAGTCAGCACCGTTGGGCTGGCCATCCATGGATCTGAAGCTTTGCAGCATGGGGTGCCATATCTTGGTCAGACAGGGAGGGACAAGGAGGAAATGGCCTGTTTGTTACAGCAGAAATTCTGATCCTCTCCATTTTGGAGCTTTGGTGCATGGTGTGCTGGTGTCACCGCAAGAGCTACAAACGAGCGAGCTCATGGTAGTTCAGACACATCGTCTGATCCAAAGAAACTAAGTACTCTGGCTCAACAAGTTATTGCCTTGCAGTTACTAACTAAATGCATGCTTTGTCCCACTGGGGAGCAAGACCGTCATATTGGCTTAAGCTGACACATTTTACTGTGCAACTGGGGCAGGCTAGAAGTGTTTGTGCAGCTTAGCTGCGATGTGTTATCTCAGCACATCATGTTCACACAATTGCTCACAGTCAGGTGATGGCACTTGGGAGGAAAGGAATTTTTCTTGGGTTGTTTACAACTGCTTATTTGTCTTTGATGAACACTTTTCAATGAGTACGGCAGAGCAGTCGTTTTGAATATACTTTTGATGAAATTCTTCAGTGACAGC
Source organism: Phoenicopterus ruber ruber (assembly GCA_009819775.1). Taxonomy (NCBI): domain Eukaryota; kingdom Metazoa; phylum Chordata; class Aves; order Phoenicopteriformes; family Phoenicopteridae; genus Phoenicopterus; species Phoenicopterus ruber. The sequence continues at coordinate 12,461,567 of CM020219.1, forward strand.
CACAAATTTCCTAGTTCATAAGCCAGAAAAGAACAAAGACAAAAATGGAAGATCAGACTTTACATTCTTTCTATTTCCTTGGAGGAAGATGCAGAAATGAAAGAACAAATAAGCAAGCCAGGCTTTTGAGTTTAAAGCTTCTATAAAGGTCAGATCATGTTTTAAGCAATGAGCCCTTTCTCTGCAGTGTTAGTTTTGTTTTTACAGGCCATTCAAACTAACATAAGCCAGCCAAGTCTTGGGAAATTTCCCATCCTGCAGCCTCATGGGGCTCATCTCTCCATGACAGTAGCTCTAAACACTAACCCGACTCCTCTTTGCCCTCACAAGTCCCTGGCTCAAGTGAGGGAATGCTTTTAATTAGTACTGGCTGGTTTATGCGGGTGCTGGTTGGAACTAGGAAGGGTGGAAAATCTCAGCTACAGTAGCTGGCAGCACAGCGTTGTATCTAAGCGTTGTTTTTCTATGTGGGCGCCTTCATTTGAGCTAAGCTAACTAGGGAAGAGTGTAGATAACCCAAGTTGACACTGGGATGAAAGGAAGCTGCAAATCATTTAAACTCAAGCAAACAATGTAGAACAAAACAGAACAATGTTATTAGGTCAGCTGGAAAATAGCCAGGCTTTGGGTTAAACAAGACAGCCAAAAAAATAAAGGCAGAAATTCATCTAGTCCAAATGCATAATGAGAGGCTGGGAAACCTAACTCATTACAAATGCCATTGTATCTCAACTGCTCTTTTTTCTTCTCTTTTAATATTTAGAAGGAAGTAGGGAAAGCCCTGAAAGAAGCCTTTGATATTGGGAAACCCCCGTGTGCAGATGCTGCAGTCATTCAGGTAAACTGGGGGGAACTGAAAAGCTCTCATACTTTGGGGCAGTTGTGTTTTTGCACACAAGTATGTAGGTATTTGGCAAGACCCAGTTTTGCATGTCTTGGGCTCAGCTTGGTGTGTTAAAAGCTTGCAAGTTAGCTGCCATACTTACACTGCATCTGTTTGCTCCCAAACCTGTTTTTCTCTTGTGCATATGTAAAGAAAACCAAACTAACTAAAGAAGGATGAGCCTGAGATTAGCTGATTCAAGCTGAAGTTGCATTTTCATATATGCACCTGGATTTTCATATAACCTTTTGGAAAGTCATGGTGTATGTTAACCAGTCTGCTCTGTATAAGTTCTGCAGAGCACTTTTATGAAAGCAGTGAGAGTTGCCAAGCCATGGCAGGTCCCCATATCTGGCAGTGCAAACGCAGGCAGCTTGCTCCCTGCTTATGTGCTGAGTACAGCTGTGACTGCTGCCCTGACGGGTTAGGCAGCACAAGAGACTACTTCAGAGCACAGCACAGCTGAGTGGGGATCACAGGGCATCACAGAAGCACACTCTGCTGATTTATGAGCAGTACATACCATGGCCAGAGGGTGTTTGGATCAAAACCCGCAGAAGGCTTAAAATAAATCCTGGCGTTTACATGTGGACTCAAGTGATGCTAGAGACCAGAGGCAGGTTGTGGGCTGCCGTGACTGTATCTTTCTTCTGCCACCACCCCAGCAGCAGTCCTGTTTGTCCTGTTTCAGGTCATGAGAGAGGGAAGTAGCCCCGTGGTCCTTTGGGATGACAGACAACCTCAGGCACCCTGTTGGAGGCTGGTGGTAGGCATTGCAGATCAACAGCAGCTGGCCTTCCTTGTGAGGTTACAGCTTTATCTGGCAAAAACTGACTTTTCCGGCCCAACTCAGACCCAGACACCAAGTGCAGAGCTCACAGAGGGGACTGCTCCCTCCTCGCCTTGCCCTGTGCCCGCTGGAGTGGTGGAGTGGTGATGTACTCAGTGGTGTACCTGTGCTGGGGTGGCTTTTAGCTACTGAGCTGGCTTTTTTCCCCTGCTTCTGGCTGACGGAGTAAAGGTTTCTAACAGGGACCAGGCCAAAGCCTGGTTTGAATGCTGTGGTCCTCATATCTGCAACATCTGGCCTTGCTTCAGCACAAGTGGTTTTGCTCTGTTGTGTATGTAACTGAGAGGTTTGAATGCTCTGGGGTAGGTGATGGAAAAGCCTGGATAAATAGGCAAGCCTTATGAAATTACCGCCGCCTCAGTTTTCTTAGGCTGACACTTAAAGATCAGATAGAAAATGAACAAGGTGTCATGGAAACTCATCAGCCATGGTCTCCTGACACTTTGGGGTGGCATATTTTATCCTGTCCCTTTGGGTGAACTTTTACATCTGTTGTGAGCAGTGGAAAAACCCATTCACGATGTGAGTCGCCCTTTGTCTCTGGCTGACGCTTCCCAGAGCGCTGGGAGAGCACAGCATATGAGTCCATCTGTCTCCTTTTATCCATCTGGCTCTCCTCCCCTTGCAAGCTTTTGTTTCCACAGAGCAACTAATGGGAAGCATTAAGTTGCCACCTGCTCAAGCCTGCCCAATATGGGGTGGATTTTTAGCTGTCTGGCACAGCCCACCTCCTGCAGGCACCTGGGCCACCCAACTGGGGTCAGCGGGGCGAGACAGGCGCCATGGGGTTTAACACACATTGCCGTGTCAGGCGTGAGCAGTGGTGGCTGGGAAGATGACACCTGTCTTCTTCAGACATCCCTGGTAGAGACCCTGGCAGAGGTGCAGGGCACGCTTTTAGAGCTGCCTAACCTTTTTTTTTTTAGTGGCTGCACCCAAATTTATCTGCGAGGGTGAGTCATGTAGAAGCACAGGTGCTTCTGCAGACTGCAGGTCTTAGTATGAGCTGAGCTACCAGGGGGGACATTCCTAGCAGAGAACATCTGTAGGGACAGGCTTTCCCCCGAGCGCAGGACTTGACTCCAGCCTGTTGACCACAACGAAAGCAGCGGTAGCAAAGGTGTAGGATCAGGCATTAAAATTAGGCTCCTAAAAAACCCTTTTATTTCCACAAGGGCTCTCAAACCTGAAACAGAAGTTGTTGCCTAGAAGGCAGAGGTATTTGCAGCAGGGTGAGGGATGGGATGTATTCCTGTTCACTACATGGGGAACAAATGGCTTTGGCCTGCTCTCCTCTCACACCTTGAAATCCACAGATACTAACAGAGAAGACGGAGGCTGCCTGGCATGTCAGTGAGAGCCTGAGCGAGAAGGTGGAAGCTGTGTGCCTGGAGGAGTGCCTGAGGTTCCTAGAGAGGTAGGAGGGATGCTGTTTTCCTCCTTGGCACGTCCTCAGTGCCCAAAAGAAAGAAATTCTCATGAAGTGACTGGTGATGCTGTGTTCACCCAGATCTGCCATTGCCCCTCTTTAGTTTGATGGCTGTTTACCATCAAGCTGTTACTGGAGTGACAGTGCTTCACTGCTGTTTATGTGCTCGGCATTTGCTGTCAGACTAAAGCTGAGGGAACAAAGTACACCCGGACTTGCCTGGACAGGTTAAAGCCTTGGGGGATGTTTATACTGGAGAGGCTCAGAGCTTAAAAACAACCAGAAAGAGGGGCAGCCACATGGCTGGTGCCCAGGCTTGGCCCTTCCTACCCTGGCTGTGCTTCCTGGGCATGGTGCTTCCTGCTGGCTCCCTGGGAGGGTGAGGAGCTCTGCTCTGTCCTGCTTCTCAGAGGAGGACAAATGTCATCTTCTCATCTTCTGCCCTCTCACCAATTCTTCTGGCTCCCTTGGAGGGTGAGGAGCTCTGCTCTGTCCTGCTTCTCAGAGGAGGACAAATGTCATCTTCTCATCTTCTGCCCTCTCACCACTTCTTCTGGCTCTCTTTATCTGCTTTTTGCTCTTGGGCATCTCCCTCCCTGTGTATCCCTCGCCACAGAAAATGCCAGTACTGATGGTTGTAGATGAATATTTCAGAAGGAGTTTTGATTTAAGATCCTTGGCCTTTCACATTAGAAGGGGAAGGACATTCTTATAAAACGGAGTTGTCCAGGAGCCACTTGTGAGACTGAAGCTGTGATGAAGCGATCGATAGACTTTGTGGGTTATTCATACATGCTGGGGCTTTATTCTGCAGCTTTATCGGCAAAGCCTGAGTCGCTTCCCAAAAGCAAGCATTGCAGCAACAGCAATGGTAAAATGAACCTCCTGCCTCTCGATCCCTAGCAGTGGCACCCAGGCAGCTCGAGGGCTCTCCCTGTGCTGTTCTTGTGCTCTCTTTCCTCACGAGCTGGGCAGGACAGAGACCGTCTTTGTCCTGCTTTAGATCCCCCCTCGGGGAGTAAAACTGTGCCTGCTGAAAAGACAAATAATCACAGAATATTTCTTCCATTTGCTGCTGGGCTAATGCTGTCAGATGTGTTACAGAGCACACTAGCTTAAAGATATGTCTTCCTGTTTTAATTTAGCTATGAAACTGAAGTAAGAAGCTTTCTTCAGCTCGATGTCTGCCCTGGGATCTGCAGCAGCTTGCGAATCCTGGAGAACTGCTGCATTCTCAGGTTAGAAACCAGACCCTAGTGGCATGTGGAGCAAAATGAATTTTCAGCTGTTTGATCTTCTTCTAACTCTGCCATGGGGTCGGCCTTGCCTCCAGCTGGATCTGGTCATCCAACCCCATGCACACCGACCCTTAAGCATGGAGGCAGCCAGCTGCGGTCAGCAAGACCCCTTCAGAGCTGTCCCAGCTGCCCCTGCAAGAGAGAGGGGGCCGGGACTGCTGTGTTGGCAGCCCAGTACTGCTGCTTCTCGCCTGCTCCCAGGCCCTGCGGGTGCAGGGGGCATAGCCTGTGGTCCTGGTGCCCACGACCCTGAGCAGGAGGCAGGCAGAAATGCCGCGTTGCATGTGGGGACATTATCCTGGCCAACCCTGCTGCCTGTTGCGATGTGGTTCCTCTCTCTGGCCTGATTCTCCCTCATTAGGAAAGCCTCATAAACATGGCACTGAGATGTGTGTGCTAGCGCACTTCAAGGTAAGCCCAAGCTTAAGTGCTTTTGCTGAATGAAACCCAGTTGAACATGCCAGGCTTTCCCTGGGGTTGCTAGGAAGGAGGGAAGCAATAAAGCACAGAAGGGTGGGGGAGGCTGTTTGCACTTACGAGCTAATTTCAGAAGTGCTTGCAGCGATGGAGAAAACAAGGTTGCTTCTCTTCTTCCTGTGTAAAATTATCTGGGGATCTCTGGAGTCAGCAAAATGCCCAAATCCAGCATATGCACAGTGCTTACTTGACATCAGAGCCTTGCGTTGAGCCTAGGTAGCTGTTTTATTTGTTGCATTTGCATATTGCTGATGCTAGATCCTAGACTGAATACTTATGAGACTCTTTTATGTAATTCTTTACAGTGATACTGAGAATGAAATTGTACACTGAGCTTTTCCAGAAAGTAAAATGTCTGATTTGAGGCTGGTGATCATTTTAACCAGTATTTGCTGACTTGAAGACTGTTCTGATATAAGATGATTGTTTGTCTTGTATTTGTAGGGTGTTGGAGGCACACAGAATGCTCACCCAGCTTGCATTTGTCAAGGCCACTTCATGCCTACTCGTTTTTGAAAATACTAGAATTTTTACTTATCTAATCTCACTAGTGATGGGTGCAAGTGGCATTTGTGTGCATTAAGCTTTCGTGTCCTTGTGGCAGTATCTTAATGAGAGCTATCCAAAAGATGGGTGCACCTATGTGGGTCACTGAGCTAGCCCTGGACCTGAGCATGTGTCCATTCAATTACCGAGGCAGTCGTGTTGGTTACTGTAGGAAGAGTTTCGATCTGAGAGAATGGCCTGACTTGATCTGATCAATACTTTCCATATTCCCCCCCCCCGTTTTTTTTTTTAACAGGACTGTCTGGCATAAGCTGACATACATTTGCAGTGCCAGCACTGGTCAGGATGTTAAGGTAAATGGATTTCTAGACAGGATTGAAGATGAGATTATGGAGCATTTTCTGCAGACAGTCACTTCTAAAGTCAAGGTATGGGACACCCATGTTAACACTGAATATTTCCAGGCTGTAGGGCAGGCACGCACTTCACTCTCATGTCCTGATTTGGAAAGGGAGAAACCATAGTTTGATCTTCAGGCCTAGTACCCTCCTCTGCCTTGTCTGAAGCTGTATATTGACAGCTTCATCTTTTCCAGTTTTTGGGATCCCAGTTCCACTGTTTGTAGTATTTGCTGTTGTGCTACAAATGGGTACCCCATGCTTCCCCTGGGACTGAGACCCCAAGGGTTGAACTTCAGCTGGTACCTACTCATCCCCAGCAGCTGGGCATCTCCCCGGGACAGTGATAACTCACAGAGCCCAAGGCTGTGGTGGGTAGTCAGGATGTAGAAAAGGCTCACCAGAAATTTATCGCTCCCTTGGGATAAGTTCCTCTCCCTTCACACTTTCTAATATCAGACTATTAGCCCAGACACCCACCTTCATATCCTGGACTCCATGTCTAGATAACACACAAATGCAGGCTCCTAATAGCATGTGGTGTTGTATGTTTCCTTGGGAAGCTCCCCTGAGCATCTCCAGGCTCATTGCACAAGCTCCCTTGAGCATGCTGAAGGCAGCAAAAGGAAAATGACAAAAGAAACTCTGGCCATACTGTGCAGTTTTGGTCTCCAGAACTCATTGCCAGCTTGTCCCATGGGCCCACGTGTCAAGACGGGAGCTGGGGGTGGTTCTGACAGTGAGTGTGGACAACCCTGGGGAGGAACAGGAGACCTAGGGCTCAGGTTTTCAGTCCTTCTCTGGCTGTGTTGACACAGCCTTCGAATCATGAAAGACAGAGTTTATCCCCTACCTGCCTGCTAAATGATCCTTGTACTTTCCCATTAAATAAGAGGCAATGGCCATCCATGCTGGGAGCAGGATGACGGAGCAGAAGGGCACAGAACGGCTGGCTCTTCCTGCGCTTCCCATCAGTGGGGTTACATTTTACATAGTCCCTGAATTACCGCTATTGCCACCTGTTTTTTGTAGTTTTAGGTCTTACAGGTTTGGGCTTAAGAACTTAATACATCCTTCCCGAGTTTGACTTGTTTCTTTCTTTCATGTTTTGCTTTCCTTTGAAATGAAGGCACAGGATGCTGCAGCTCACGGAGGAGTCTGTTTCCAAGAGCAGAAAGAGCAAAAGCACAATAATCTGTGTCTGTTATCTGCGTGGTGTCTCTACATGTTCACCCTTTGGCTCTGTCTGTCCCTTTTCCTCAGGGAACACTGAAGGAGCACTTCAAAAAGTGTGACAGTGGTTTTGACCACATCCTTGAATCCTTAAAGCAAAGCTTTTTCGCATTTGGGAAGAAAAAAACAGACGTGTATGAGGTAAGAAATAAGTAAGAATGTAAGAACAAGATATTACTTAGGAAATCACTAAAACTAGTCCTTGAACCTCTGGATTGCACAGTATTTCAACCTTAATCCAAACTACAGTTTTGCCTGTTGTTAAAAGGGCTTTTAAAGATCTAATGGTCTCAGTCCAGTTCCTCTGTCCAACAGAGTTGGATATCTTCCTCACTGTGACAGCTAGGACCTTTCTGTAATCTCAGCAGAGAAACCAACAAGTGAAGAGATGTGGAAACTGAATGTACCTCCCAAATACAGAGTGGGAGTATTGGGCTATCTCTGATCCTACCATTGCCCCAATACCATTATATTGTAAATCTTCTCAGCTTCTAATGTGCTTCAACCTTAGTTGTAAGGAATATTTATCCCTTTGATGGAGAGTGGACACAGGGAGGGGTGAAAGGTCCAGATCCCCAAGGACATAGTCTCTCAGGCAGTTAAATATGCCAGGGTTGGTGAAGAATAACCTCACAGAGTACCTAAGTTTTTTCACCTTTACAGTAGCGTAAACAATTTGTCTAGGATCTTATGACACCCCTGAGTCTGTCTCTTCAGCAGTGAGATTGATACCTGGGGTACCCTCTTTTGCACACAGGTTGGATTTGCTGCTGCTACCTGTGCCGTATGTACCCCTAAGCACTGGACTCCATTTGTCTTACCCTCCCAGGTCTGCAGGCTTTGTCAGTGCTGATTTTAATTAACATTTTGAAATGTGGAAAAAGGTAATGGAACAGAAAAAAATAGGAGCTATTCTGCTGTTGTTCAGAGCCTGTCACTGGACATTATGTCACATTAGTGCTGGGGCAAGCAGCAGCTCGGTGGTGGAGCGCTGTGCCAGAGCTGTCTGTCTCTTGCTTTGTCTCTTTTGGACAGGGCTGGGGATTTCCTGTACCTTTGGACTGCAGCCTAAAACTGCTCTGATTTCAATTGCTAATGAAAATGTGGTTTCTGTGCAGCAGCCCATCTCCCCTTAGAAACACTCGCTCTCCCCCTCCCTTCAGGCACTGCATGGTCTCGGCACTGGGGTTTCTCAGCAGGTAGTGGGTGGCTCAGAGATGCCCAGGTGACTTTTCTGTGCCCAGACACAACTGTGTGCCCAAGGGTATGGCCCTGGGATGTGTCTAGCGGGGATGCTCCAGGGAGGCTGGATCTGGCTTTATCTGTAGTCCAAGCTGTCTCCAAGCGACATGTTTGTCAGCTTGGGGCTAAGCCAAGTGTCGCTGCTGTGCTGGACTGTGAGTGACCTCTGGCTCAGCTAACTGGTCCCATTGCTTTTGGTTGTGTGTTTCCACACTTATCATCGGTGTTTATGTCATCCACATACAGCTTGGAGGTACTCCATGTGTTAGACCAGGCATTTTACAGGGATATTTAAGCAAAGAAATGGGACAGCCATCTGCGTGGACCCTATATTCCCTTTCTACACTGGTCAGAGTCCTATAGGTACGGTCTGGTCCTCGCTCAGTACAGAGAAGTTAATTTGTGTGTCTTTGCTCTGAAACAGGCCCTCGTCAAGGCTGTCAACGCCATCGTTATTACAGAATACGTGCAGGCTCTCCTGACCACTTCCAGGAAACCATCTTCTGTGCAGAAGAGAAGGATTGTCAGCAAGATAGAAGAAGATCATAGGATGCTGCAAACCATCTTTAAAGAGTGCTTAGTAAGTCTTTGATATGGTTACAGTTTTGCTCTCCGTCATCAAGAACAGTAACAGCAGAGGAAAAGGCTCTGAAAGCAACAGAAAAGCTTAAGAGGTCTTACCATAGTGGTATCCAGCTTCACAGAAATGACAATCAGATGTGCTGACGGCCCTTCTGATCTGCCAGAAGTTGTTAGTTTATAGTTTTGAAATGTGTGACTAGAGGAGGCAAGATTCACACTCCTGCCACTGAAATAAGAATGAGGCATGATCCTCTGAATTGGTAAGACAGCTCCAAAGCTGTCAGCTCCCTCAGGCAAGCCTTTGGTACATGGCATGGGGGTGCAGATGAGGAAGAGCTGTGTTCCCTCCAGTGCTTTCCCTTGAGCCTCTGGAGTGATGAACCAAATCAGCTGCTCCACATCTTCACCTTCTCCATGGATTGCCCTCTGTGGCTGCTCCTCCCAGGACATGGGGTATGCATTGTTACCCCTCTGTCCAGCCTACTCTCTCCCTGCAGGCCCCTTCCAGCCCCTCAGAGCTGGGCTGATGGCTGTGTGAGCCATTTCCCTGTGCTGCAGCATTTCCTCATGCGTGGAGGAAACATGCTGATGCTGTTGTGGTTGGTGACAGTTGCAGGGAGGAGCGAGTCTTCCTGTGAGTAAACACCTCACACCATTAGGAGGTAAAGATGCTTTGCAAAAGGGATAGATCGGGTGTAAAAGCAGAGCCATACCTTTGAAGAAAACTTGTGCAAAAATGCTAGGTCTGATCTGCAGAAGCAACTTTGGAAGCTTAAAAAAGCCTCTTTGCTCAATTCGTAATCCCGTGTAATTGGCAGTGCCGCACACGGCATCTGCAGATGCCACCAGGCTGTCACATGGGTCCCTTGATTACCCAAGGGCAAGGACTGCAATGCCAGCAGCAACCCCTCCTGTGGCCGCTCCAGCTGGAGAATCGCTGCGTGATGTCCCCTGGCACAGCTCTTTTGCAAATGCAGGCTGAGAGTGCCCAGGCATAGCACTTCATAAGAGGCTGGACGATTGCAAAGGTAGTCTGGTAACAGGACTCATGTGACAGAGCAGATAAAAAGTCTCGGCTTTATTGGTTTTAATAATTTCACAAATTCTGAGTCATTCTCATGACTTGCAAATTTAAGTGCTAGGGACCAGAAATCTATTTTCTCCCAGACAAGTCCCCTTGCAAGTCATTTGTCAGCAATTCTTACTTTATCCAAAGAATAAAATGAAATCAAAATAGTCATCTGTAGCTCCTCTAAAAACCTCTCAGACCCATTACAATTAATGCATTAGTGTCATGGTGGAAAGCTGGAAGCTGGCACCGCTTTTAGCTGAAGACCCACCTCTCCTGGAGTGATCAATCACAGACGAGTCAACGCTTTGAACAATCGAGCCGTCGGGAATAGCAGGAGGATTCACTAATCATAACTCCGAAGTTTACCAGTAATGCTGTGCTCAGCATCAGCTTTGGATATAATGTGCAAGGAAAGCTGGTTTTATAGTGTAAAGGACATACAGGAAATCTAATTATCTACTAAAACCCTACATTCAGCTTGGGTGAAAAAAGTCTGCATCTAGTTAGCACTGTTTCCCTTGCGTCCCCAGTCTATTCGCTTTCTTATTGATGTGGGAGCACCGAAAACCTCAGGGAGGAAAATGCATAAGCAATTTGCAGGGGAAAGCCAGTCAAACGAGGTACACGGTTATGCATGCAAAATATGTACTCTGCTGCAGACTGAATTTATTGTGCAGTTGCTGCACAGGCTGCACCTGCTCCCTGCCCTGCTCTGCCCTCTCTTCAGGCTCTTCCTTCCCCTCGGTATTCAAAACACATTAGGAAATACCTTGCTTCTCTTCTAAGAGCAGTATGTGTCAAAGGCACTTAAGCACTGCTGACAAGACACCTCTTTTTTGTCCTTTTAGATTGCAGGCTGTTTACCTCCGACCTTGACTGTCAATATAGTGCTTAACTAAATCTGACACCTTCAAATTAATTAGCGTTTTGTAATAGTGAGCTTGCCAAGTATGAAGCTTACAATATCAGTGCGTTAGGAACTGAGTACAGCTTGTGCGCTGTGCAGAGCTAGACAGGCTGTGTGTCTGCAGTGCGGAGGAAGAGGGAGAAGGCTGTCTTCAAATATTACTATTATTTTTAATTTATTTTCAATGCGGAGGTGAGCTGCACCGAGAATGCAGCCTGCTGTTTCTAATGCCCCATGGAGATCGGGGGAACCTGGGCTTCTCCTGCCCCAGTTGACAGCCCGTTCTCCAGGTTTGCTTTGTCACAGAGTCTCTGTTGACGTGATGTCATCAATAATTCAGGGAAGCAATTTAATCGCATTACTGCACTGATGAAAAATGTGAGCAAGACCTGGAGCTCTCTCTCAGCAGTTCATCTGCATTCTGCTTCCTCTGGCTTTGCTAAAAATGCTGTGTGTTTCTTGATGAGGCTTTCTTCTTCTGTGTGCTCTAGTTCAGAGGGAGCTGACCATGCGCAACATCTACCAGCCGTGTCATAAACCTTTAGTGTCCAGCCTTGCTTCCCATTTTGCTGTTTTTCTGTTAGAGAGTCTGTGTGCCCTCACACTCCCCCTAAGGTTGCTTTGCTGTCCCTGGACTTGCTCCAGGGCAGCAGAAATGCCATCATGTGCTGGCCAACAGAGCTTGTTTCCACATAGCTACAGGGCTGTGCTTACCTGTGGAAGAAAACTGCTTCCCAAAGGGCGAAACAGCCTTCAGAGGACAGGCGATATAGGGAAAAATGAGGTACCTTTGCCTCTTTTGCAAAAGGAAATGCAGGAGGGGATTCTGCATTGCTGAAGGTAGTCGCCCAGCCACCTGGTGGAAGCAGTCTGTGGTTACACCTCAGTTTCTTTTCTCCTACCCTGGAGGGAAAACAGGCTTCCATAAATGCACAGATGGTCCTGCAAAGCTCCTAACGCATGCAGTGAGGTCCCTACTCTGATAGAGTCCAGCTCTTGGCGTTGTATGCTGCTTCCCTTGCCCTGAACATGCCTTTGCTTCTCTCCCCAGGGTCCTGCAGCTGGTCCCCTCAAGGATCCTATAAAAGCAATTTTAGAACTTATTCAAACTTCTGATGCTGAGGGGATGAAAATAGCCCTTCTGCCCATTCTCAAAGAATTTCCTGATCTAAGGTAAAGTCTTTTATTGGTTTGACTTACATAGTTTCTTACATTATTTTTTTTTTTGCCACCAGAAGACCTATAGCAATATTAGTCCTGCGATGCTTTCTCTTTGCAGCGTGCTGGGCCAGGCACAATGCTTACCTTTGAAGGCACTCGATGGTGCCTATTCACAGATGCTGATTAACACGGTTTATAACTTTGCCAGACATTAGCCAGTGGAGTTGAGGTGTCCTTCCGTAAAGGTGAAGGATGGATGAAATGGCTGTCAACAGAGCAGGAATGCTGTGGGAAAATACTACCTGAATGGACAATTTACAGGCACATGTCTGCCAAATGTAGGTTTCAAGAACATCCTTAACTCAGGCATTTCCTGACTTCCAAGCACTTGGCTTTTGGCTTTAACACTTCACCAATCCTTTTCTAGGTATAACTATTTCCACAACATCCTAGGTGTATTCAGCAAGAATATACACTTCCATTTCTCACAGGAAGCTGTTAACAGAAATGAAACCCAACTTTTATTAGGAAGGTGAGATCTTAGCTCACTGCATTTGTTTCAAAGTCTGTGGTTTATTACATCCATCTTTTGTTCTAATGTCTTGTGCTAGTGACTGTATTCTTCCAAGCTAACGTGATTACAGTGTAGAGCGCTCTGTCACAGGATGCTGTGAAGGCCAAAAGTGTGAATGGCTTCAAATGGGGAGCAGACAATTTGTGGTAGATAATTATTTCAGTGCCTATTCAACATGACAGTCATGATATAGCCCCAAGTGAAGGAAGTCCTTAAACTGCAGACTGCCAGAAGCAAAAAAAAAAGACAAAGAGAGATCATGTTGTGCTTCGTCTGGTTTCTACATTCTTTTCCTAAGCATTTGCTACTACTTTTGAAGATGCTATTGAGCTAAAAAGCTGCTTATCTGATACAGCATAGTAATTCTTATTCTCTTACTATATATACACACACATATATAAATAGTCATATATATGCTACTATATATTTATATACATATATATAGTACAGGAAGCATGCACAGGAAGTACTCAGAAGAATATTATTTTGATCCAGATCTCAGAGGTGTGAGTAGATGCACTGTTCTTGATTTCAGCAGATTCCTGTATGTTTAAAACTGTTTGGCTTGGATACATTTGCCCTGTTTGTTAATCAGACTAATAAGTTGTGACCCCACTCAGTGAAGCAATGCTATGTAGAACAGAAATCTTATAGCTTTCCAGATGAACAAGAAGTAGCTCCATTTGAGGGGAGAAAAGATATAAAAAATGCTTCCAAATGGTTAAATGCAGTTACCCCAAACTGCATGGTGGGTACAGATCTTTTTCTAGGAGAAAAGATTTCCAGTTTCATGGGGATGCTGTGTGCACTGAGCTCAGAACCCATGAGCTCAGCCATATCCCACACAGCTCTTGTGATTCGGCCTCCTCCTTGCTAGGTGGCCAGAGGGTGTCAAAAAGCAGGTCAGCAACTTCCAAGCCTTGGTCTGGCCCTGTAAAACTGAGTGATAGGAAGCAAGCTTTTTTCCTTGACTCGTTCACTGACCTGCCCTCTTATCCTTTTGGAAAGGAAGGAACATCTGAGTGCAGTGCTGGACATCAAAGACTCGCTCAGCCGAGAAGACAGGGCTGCTCTCTTGAAGGCATTTCATGATAACTGCAGGGAATCAGAAACAGAAGCAAACTTGCTTTTTGCAGATATAGAAGTAAAACCTAGAAAATATGGACTCTGTGGCTGCCTCTGCTGTTAGCAAAGGTAGGTGCGTGTGTGAGTGTGCTTGTGTGTAACATGCATACCCGCACAGGCGCAGGCATTCCTGCTTTCAGGGAGGTGGAACGACTATGCCTGTAGCATCACCTCCTTGAGGTCCTCATTGCTGTATATGCCAGTTCTTCTTCCCTCTCTCCGCCTGCAAATTTCCACATCATGAAGCATGGTGTTGTAGGCAGCGCAGGCACTGAATGCTTAGACGCATGGTTCAGGTTACAGCAGGGACAAAGGGGAAGACAGGGCTCTTCCTCCCTGTCCTTTGCTCCCATCTGTGTGTCCCTGCAGCAAGGTCTCTCCGCAGCATCCCCTCCCTCCCAGCTCTTACCACGTGTGCACAGGGAGGGTCTCCCAGGCAAGCGCTGCTGCCTCCTGGCAGGGCACGCTGAGGGATTTTCTCTCCGTGGTCCCCCGCTTTCCTGAGGGAAGGGGTATGTCAGCCCCACTGCTGCCCCTCTCCATGAGAGCTGTACTAATTAAACCGGGCTTGTTCTGTCCAGGTGACTATGCCATGCTGCGGGCCCCAGAGGCAAGCGTGCCCCCTCCGCCCCGGCAGCAGCAGCAGCTGGTGGCAGAAGGGGGGAAGGATAAAAGTCAGAGGGATGACTGTCACTGTAATGTCTTAAATCCCCTTGGCGTGAATTGCCAGGGCTCATCTGGAGCACCTGCAATCTGCTTTCAGTTTCCCAAGGGATTCCTTTGCAGTCACAAATGGGAGAATTTTTTCTGGGGGGTAAGCTGCAGCAGATTTTGAAACTAAGCAGGTCCTCATGGTTTAAAAATACTTCTTAGTGGAGAACATGCAGCTGTTTGCCTCACTTTAAATAATGTGCAACTTCTTTTTAGTCTGAATTAGCTCAGAGCCAGAGAATTTTGTTTTATCTTTGCCAGGCCAGAGTCCTCAGCTATCAGAAGTAGTCTCCCTCAGTTAATATTTACAGATTGTCATCAGTCACCTTCTGTTGGATAAACTGAATAGACTGAGTGTCTCAGGTTGAGAAGCACAGTCCCTTCCCACCTCCTCCACCACCACTCTGCAGTGTCACCTTTTATTTATAGTTCCGCATGTTAGCAGATCAGGGCTGAGTTACGCAGGGCTCTGACCTGGGGCCTCCAGGCACAAGCTGACAGCGGGCTACCCTGTTAGCAGGGAGAGAAAGCAATTAGAGAAACAATTAAAAGCACACAAACTTTCCCTCCCTAATGAAAACTGATTCTGAAATAATGAACTGGCTATCAGCCACCTACTTTTATACTCTCCTTTAAAGAAATTGCCCATGGCACTGCCATTGCTTTAGAAAAGATATTCAGGAACATGTTTTTAAAACACTGTTAAGTCACTTAATCTCCAATTTGTGAAATCCCCTGGGTAAACAGGCTCCCAGATCCCAGGAGACCTGGCTGTGGCTGCAGTGCACCTGTGCAGCACAGGTTGGTAGCCTCACCTGAGCTCAGGGGTAGCAGTAATGGTGAAATCAGTGTTGGGATGTGCTTAAAGGGAGGTCACCTTCCTCTTTCATCCCAGCCCTGTGATTTTGCTGCCACACGCTGGGCTGTGACCTGCAGGTACATCCGGAATCATCTGCTTTCTCCCAGCCAGGAATGCAATAGTTGCATATATTTGTCCCTTCTGTATGTGGAGGTGGGAGGACTTTGGAAAAGTGTTATCTTTGGCTGTTTCATGTTAGTGTGAAATGACCTCCCAGAAGAGGAGTGAGCAGGTTTGGCTAGCGTGGGCAGGGAGCAGCGGGGATGCTGCCCACGGCTGTGGGCCCGTGGGTTGTGTTAGCCAGAGTAGCCCAGGAACTGGAGATTTTCAGCAGGTAAATGTCAATACAGCTTCATGCAAGAGTCTGTGCATAGGAGGGCTGTTTTTGCTATTTGACTCTTGCACGTGTTCTGATGAGTGTTATTTAATTACCCAGCTTTTTTCTTGCTTTCCCTCAGGCCTGCTGAGAGAAACATGAGGTCTTGCTCCCATGTGGCAGCATTTGCAATCACAGCTCCTTGAATGCTTCAGGGACCCATGCAGCTGGATGCACGGAGAAGCCTGGCAGCTGTGGAAGACACAATTCCTGCACTTTTGCAGGAAAACCACGTGCCCCAAATCCTAATCTTCTATGCAAAGTCTGGGCGGAAGATGAATAGGATATGGTAGAAAGACATTCCTTCAAAATTTCCTAGAGATTTCCACTTAGCTGAGTCCTGGTGGTTATTCCCAGGATGTGGCATGGTGGTGTGTGTAGGAGGAGGAAGGTTCCCCCTCGCCACATTTCTCTCTGTTTCCATCCCTTGTTTCATGCAATCTCACACGAAACCAGGGACTGCTGCACCATATGGTGTCCTAGCAGGTGACGTGGCATTGCAACGTCCCCCAGGGACCCAGGATCCTCCCTTAGGGAGGGAATCCTGCCTAGCCTGTGGTGCCTGTGGGTTTGGGCACCTGGATCCGCCCCCTGAAGCCTGACCTGCGCCAGGAGGGGTGCAGACAGAGCTGCCTCTTCCCTCGCTCCGCACACATGAAGGCTGTGACTCGCTTTGGGGGCATCCTGCCGTGGCACCGGCTGCGGGACAGGGAGCTCTTCCCTTATGAGTTTTACAGCTGGCTCTGGAGCAGTCTTGCATTCATTTTTATACCTCAGTTACTGGAAATTTCCTCTTGGAGAGGGAGGGGAAAGCCTCATGGGAAGCAGGCAGTGAAAGGAGCTGTTTGTCCCAGCCTCCGGGCAAGGTCTGTGCTGTTTTCAGATGTAAATAGGCAGTTCCGCTGGGAGAAAACTGACTTTTCTTCCCAGTTATCTATGGACTGGTCACAACCTCCTAGCTGGATTTCGTTCAAGGCCCTCCTTTGCTATTGTGTTAATATAGGCCATTACTGCTCCTCTCTGGCCCTGTAAACAAGCAAAAAAGGCTCTGCTACCTCACACGTGCCAGTGCTTTTCTGAGCAGCCCTTCCCCTTGAATCTGCTTCCGTAACAAGAAAAGGGGCAAATTTGTGCATAACCTGTCAGTGTGTGAAGCTGGGGACATGTCTGGCCCTGGGACCCTGGGAAAGCGCAGGCCTGGGGGGGTGCTGCCATGCTCTGCAGTGCTGTGCCGTCACCCCAGAGACACGGGTGTCCCCGCTCAGGGGCAGCTCGTCTGCCCAGAGCCCTTTTGCAGACAGGGTTCTGTGAGCTTGACAGGTTTCTAATTGTCATGAGCTTTGCTCCCGGCACAGCGCTGAGTGTAGGGTGAGTGGCAGAGAAGCAGGAAGGAACAGGCTGCTCCATCTCCAGGGAGTCCTCTGTGGGCTTGCGGGGCGCCGTGAGACCTCAGCATCGTTACACTCCATCCCTTGCAATCATTAAAGGGGAGCGAGAGCATCCCGTGGCCTGCCTGCCCTTCCTGACCACGTCTGCTTCAAAGGCCCAGCTCCTGTGTCCCTTGCATTTTATAGCTCTCCATTGCAGCTTCAGTGAGACCTTTCCCAGGACATGGGAAGGCTGGGGGAGCTGGTGGAGCTGCAGCCTGGCTGGGTGGGCGCAGGTCGGGCTGTGGGGCTGCATGGACACCGGCCCTCCGAAGGGTGCGAGCCCTGCTGGGCACGCTGGGCCAGTCACCCTCCCCTCCCGCATAATTGCACGTTTTTTTCAAGGGTGGGAAGGGATGACAGTCCCAACTGCGACAGCAGGATCAGGGTCAGCCTCTGCAGATGGGGATTGCAAGCAACGAGCCTTCCAGAGAAAATAAATAAAACCCCCTCTGACATTTCGATCACCGTCAGGCTAAAAATAATCCCACAGCACGTGGATGGCTCTTGCCATGTACGTGTCGATGGCTGCGTATGTCTCTGCCATTTGACATTCACAGTCAGACGAGAGTATATTCTGTACGCGAGCAGTGGCTGGGAGCCATGGGGGATGCTGGGCTCGCCGCTACTGAACCTGTGGATGAAATGGCTGAGGACGAGCCCTGCACCATCACGGCTGCTGCTGTGCCAGTCCTCGCTGGGCGGGCAGGGGACGGGCAGCACCTTCTGCTCTCTGTGTGTGCGGAGAAGCAGCACTTCCAATGAGGTTTCTTAGCGGCGAGTTTCTCCACCCTATGTGGAGCATCCACTCATGGACAGGGCAAATAAAGACTTGAATTTGTCCGTGAGGTTTAGCACCGGTGGCACATGTGAGGTTTTCCAGAGCCAGAGGGCCCGGGGACGTTGGCTGGGGTGGGGACGGGGGGATGATGGGGAGAGGCCGCCTGGCATGGAGGCAGATGGTGTGGGAGGGATGTCCTCGGCCACCCGCAGGTCACCTGGGGAGAGCAGATGGTGTGTGGGGAGGCTCCCGGTGGCTCCCCGGGAGGGGAGGTGGCAGCAGGGGGGATGCTGGATCACTACCTAGGGCTATCTGGGGTGGTCAGGGAGGGGAGGGGAAGTTGTGGGGAAGGGGAATGAGGGATTTCTCTTGTTTGCAGGGGATTTTAGCCTGCTTTGCCATGTGCCCTGACCTTCCCAAGTGACGCAGCCTCCTCCTTTCTAGCCTTCGCCCTAGGCTCTGGTTAAAGCGCTTGGGTGGGATTTGTGCTGCGCTCTGCGGAGGGCCGGGAAGCAGGGTCACACTCAGGATCCTTCCACAGGATCATCTCGTGGCCTCGGGATGCAGGCAGGGTCAGCACTGCCCTTGCCCTCAGCCTGCCAGGGCCAACACTGAGCTGCAATGAGCATCTACCGCTTGCCCTCGTGTCCGGCAGCCCCCACAGCGGCTCCACCGCCGCGAGCAGGACAGGATTGCTCGGAGCTGAGCACCCAGAGGTTCCCTGCACAAAGACCCGCTCCCTCTGCACCCGAGGTTTCATGGGGATCCCCTCGGCACCAGGGTGGTGCCACTGCCGTGCTCACCCATCACCCGGACCTGCCGGCCACGGGGACATGGGCAGCAGGGAGTGACATGCTGCCTCTGGTGGTTTGATGCTCTGGCTTTTCTGGGAGCTGCTCTCTCTTCATCACCTCTCTGGCTCTGCACCGGGCCGACAGGTTGTGCGGTGAGCAATGATTTGTCACCCGTGTTCCCCACATTGCTTGGGGCCAGGGTTTGGCTGGTCACTTTGAAGTCCTGCGTGTGGCAGAGCCTCGCCAGCCACCCCCGTCATTTGAGCTCCCGTCTCTGAGGGTCACCTTCGGTGCTCAGTGCTGAAGACAGTGGAAAACAGACGCTCCTTAATTACGCTGCAAGGTCTGAGGCAAGACCTGACATTTGCTGAGGTGCCACCTGCGCTTTCCCAGTTTACTTAGTGGCTTTGCCAAGGATGTGTGACGGTGAATGGAGGGCTTGATGGTGAAAAAACAGGTAATACTGAGGATTTGGGACATGCTGACTTCTGTTGTATAGCAAATATGCATGAGGAGAATCAATCCCTAAAACCATGAGACCTCAGAGAGGGCAAGCCACTTACTGATTGCAAAATGATACAGCAAATTGTGTCTTGTTTCCTTTCCTCCTCCCTCCCAAGGGGAGCCTGTCGGTGCTGGGAAACTCGTACATTGATCCCAGTATTAACCAGAATAACTTGCACTCACCTTTGAGGCTTTCCTCTGCAGCCGCAGGCTCGGCCAGCACCCAGCTGGGGAGCGATGCCCGACCCACGGGTGGGGATGGGTGTGTGCGTGGGATCGGCAGCATGACAAAAGCCACCACAGGTAATTCCCCCACGGGGAAACACCCCAGCACATCGCTGAAGGTTTGTTTTTAAGGCTTAAATGTCTGCCTTTACCCCAGCACCCCACGGTCCGTGCGGGAAGGAGGAGGAGGAGGCACCAGCACGTGCCGAGGTCTCTTGCTCTGCACCAAGGGCTGTGCTGGGTTCCCCCAGTTTCCCCCAGTGGCCCTGGGGACACTCCGGGTTGGGAAGGGTACACGCCTGGTGCCATCTAGTGGCGCTGGGACACGGAAAGGCCCGTGGCTCTTTTATATTTATTATTTGTATTATTATTATGGGGTATATCGGGGGTATATGCCTGTGTGACATATGAATTGCATGAGCTGTGAGTGGCCCTTTAGCGGAGTGTGAGACTTGCAGGAAACACAAAAAGTTGGGAATTCTGGTGTAAAGGAGGATGCACAGAGCATGTAGGTTTTTCTGCCAGCCAAATAACCGGCAGTTTTGTAGGAAGATTGCGACAGAGAGCGATGAGCAGAATTGTCACGATGTGTCCTGTGCTTTATAAAAACAGCTGGAGCTTGTGAGTGCACAGAGGAGAGGCTGAGAGACCACGCTGCAGAGCTAGGACCAAAGGCACTGATTTCTTCCCTCTCCGCAGCAGTCGGGCCTCCTGCTGCAGTGAAGGGCTTTAGGAGAAGGTTTTAGATGGCTTAATCTGACCTAAGGACATATTGGCACTAGAAGACGGGCTCTTGCCCTCACCCCCGGGTGCCTCCCCACCACCTCCATCGCATTGGCTCTAGGGGTCGGCTCCACTTCTGTCACAGCAAATTAACAGCCAAAATAAATAGTTCTGCATGGCTTTGCCTCTCCCCTTTCCTTCTCAGGGGCTCTGGGGCGGTAACCTCTCTCCGAGCTCCAGCTGCCAGCTCCACCCCTGCCAGCTCTCCTGTCTCCTATTGCCATCCCAAAGCTGGTGGTGTTCAGCCTGTTCCCAGCCGCCGTCCCCGAGCTGCCCCCTTGCCCACCCTGGACGGAGCCATTCCCTTGCTGCCAGTTTGGTTGCCGCTGCCCGCAGCATCGCGGAGAGCGTGGGGTGCTGCCTGTGCCTGCCTGTCCTGCCTGCCCTGGTTCATGCAGCCTGTGCGGGGCCATTGCATATTGCCCAGACGGGCTGTTCTAAAAGGGGTGCCAGTCTGCCAGCAGTTAAAATAAATGTGCCGGGTTTAAAACAGCTGCTGGGAAAACCCCTGTGTTTCAGGGCTGGGACAAAGTATTTGCAAGGACTTTTGCAAGAGCCGACTGTCTGGACTGGTTTGTTATCTCATATATCCTTGCAGGGTTTTCGAAAAAATGTAAAGCAAATCTGGGTTCACAGATAAGTATCAGATTTTTTCCTTCACTGGATTATACCCTCCGAACTTCTCCACACTGATCTTCTATGCCTAACAAAATGGGCTTGTGCTATGCCAAATGATGTCATTTTAGTCCCCTCCAGACTGCCCAGTGCTGGGAAAGAAAGATCTGAATCTCCATTCCCGGAGACCAGCTGTGGCTCCTGCTGATGCTGCCACATGGTCCGTGGCCCATTTCGCTTGCCACTGGCTGGGATCTGTGAGTGTCTGCTGGGGTCTTATTCAGCATGAACCAAACTCGGGAGGGAGAGCTGGATCTGGCCAGGGCAAGGATGAGTCCATGCTGAGGCGTTGCAGCCCAGAAGGGAGCTGGGGTAGCCGCTGGCTTTTTCTAAATAAGCTCTTTGTTAAAGCTCTGTGGAGGGAGAAGCACTTCTGTGCCCAGGCTGTGCTCTGCCTGGTGTGAAGCACCCATGTAACGATCAGTGTCGAGGAAGCTTTGGCATTGCTGAAGCCTGCGTTTTGCAATACCACCACATATGTCAGTGGCCTCACCCTTGCTGCATGGGTGACAACATATCAGGAGTGGCCTGGTGTGGGTGGCAGCACCCATCTGTGCGTGCAGCTCTGGGCTGCGGCCACCCCAGGACGCCCTTGTCCCTCCAGATCTGAGCCGCTCATTGCACCCGCAGGTCTCCCTGCTGCAGCTCCAGGCAGGGCTCTTTGGATGGGGCAGCCAGGGGCTGGCTTGGAGATGGTCTGCCAGTGGAGCTGGGGAGGCTGGGGGCTGCTCTCTGCCCTGGGTGCTGCTGTGGAGATGATGATGGTGCCTGGGCACGAGGCCATGGCACGCGCTGCAACGGGCAGGACACAGCCACAACCGCAGCACTTGTCTGCAGCTCGGTCCTGGGCAGGGTGGGGGGACGGGAAAGGGCCGATTCCCGGCTGTGGCGATCGTGACCCCTCTCCTCCGTACTGTGACCTGCCTGTCTTGAGATATGACTCGGGCAATTGCTGCTCAGGCAGCTGGACGTCTCCTGACCTCCCTGCCGGTTTGTACCCCCTGAGCGTGCATTGGTGATTGCAGAGCCCTGCTGGGGCCGACTCAGCCAGTAACCCATGTGGTGATGGCCTCAGGGGCCTTATTGTAACCGTGTTGCACGACCCTTTCATGATGAACCATCTTTTGAAGGTTGTCCAGGTGCCTGGGATGTGGCCCCGGGCTGGCTGTGAGGACGCACAGGTGATGGGCTCTGCCGGTTCTCCCTCAGAGCAGCAGCACGAAGTGCGACCCTGGGCTGGGGGTGCTGAGACCTCGCCTCCCCTGTAACTCATTTCAGCTGTTAATAAGGTCTGGTTTTACCCCTTAGCGCTGCCCCAGCAGGCCCCCTGGCAGAGGGGCTGCTCCCCGCTGCCCGCTCTCGGGCAGACCCCAGCCACAGCCCCGCGTAGTCACCTCGTGTCCCCCCCGGGCGAGGAGGTCTGATATTGCCCCAGCCCGAAGCCAAGCTGCGGTCCCCCCTTGGATGCCTTTTCTTTGCTGGCGAGGCGTCCGTGTGAAGCTGGGACCCGCCACTAGATGGGAGTAAAACCTGCGGGAACACCCGGAGCCGCGCGCTGCGGCGGGGCACGGCCCACGCGTGGGGCCGGCGGTGCTGCGGACGGCGGCCGTGCGCGGGCTGGGTCCCCGGGAGCCCGGCTGCGGGGAGGCAGCGGGGCCGTGCCCCGTGGAGGGCGGCGTGGGAGGGACGCCCGTCACGGCGCGGGATGCTGGGGGCTGCCGTGACCTGCAGCCGCTTCCCCGCCTGCCCTTCGCCGCGGGGGACACGCGGGGCCGAGCCTCCCCGCCCCGCCCGCTGCGCTGCCCGGGCACTCACCTGCCTGCAGGGTCGGCGGCGTCCGGCGTGGAGGGTTTCTCCCTTCCAAACCTGTGCCTGGTGCCAGGCCGACTCCTGCCCCGTTGCTAACTGGTATCTGTTATTTGTGAGCCCAATCCCACTGTTTTCCAGCTTAAAAACAGAGGACAGTGGAGCTGGACTCACTCGCAGGGGCAAATCTGCCTCCTGTTTGGAGAACTGCAAGACAGATCTGTACTTGTGTCCTGCCCAAACACCCAGTGCGGGCCCTGGGGTGGGCTCCCTGTTCCCCCAGCCCTCGGGGGGCTGCAGACCCCCTTGCCAGCAGGCTCACCCCACTCTCTCCTGCCAGGGCAATGCAGAGCGGGGCTGAGCTCTGGGAGCAGCTCTGTGCCGTGGCAGAGGGACCACTGCGGATGTGCATCCTTCTCCTGTTGTGCTGACGTTTATGTCTCCTGTAAAATCCCCGCCAGCTTACTCATCTTTCCTCCCTGGGGCCTGAGCCACGGCAAAAGCGCTGTACCAGGTCTGTCCCCATCCTGGCCCTGCCCTGTGGCCAAATCCCACCTGATCCCAGAGGGTGCCTGGCTGGAGCCTGTTCCTTCCCTGCCCCGGGGAAAGCCCTGCAGCCAAACTCCCCTGCCGCAGTGGGGTTTGCTCGTCCCAGGCTGTCCTGGCTGCCCCTTGGCCCTGGCTCAGCCCCGTGCCTGGTACACAACACTTGCCGCTGGTGCTTCAGTCCTGGGGGGTCCCGTAGCAGGAGGCTGTTCTGTGAGGGGAGAAACGTCATGAGAGACAGGGTGCACTAAGTCGAAGCCCAGACCTATGGTGGTTCCTTTATAGAGGCTGTCCCTGGCCGGTGGGGATGTAACAGGGAGCTTCCTGCTCTGATTTATGTCCCGCATGGTCATTAATAACCAGCCCTGTCAGCAGCTCCTTCTTGGCTCTTTCTTAAACAAAACAGGCCCGGGCAGGCAGAGTTCAGGCTATGAGATCATAATTAAAAATAGTCACGACCAAGATGTTTTCCCCAAGACCACTTGATAGCCACAGGGGCCGGGGTTACTGTGTGGGCACAGTGGGAAATGGCTCTGCGTATCAGACACTTGTCGTGGGGAGGGGGGAGAGGTGACAGTGACTGCAGGAGCCAAGTGCCCATGGCCTGTGGGGCAGACCGGGGCTCAAGGCGCAGAGCTCTGGCACTGTTTCCCCTATCGCCTGCTCAAAAACCAGGCCCCTGGAGGAGCACGGAGCTCCTTGTGCAAACCTTGTGCATTCGCAATAGATGAGGAAGCCTTGAGCGAGCGATTTCCTGAGGGTGATTGGGAAGAGCTGCCATCACGGGGATCAAAGCCAGCGCGGAGCTGAATTTCCCTGAAGGTGGCCTGGCCTTGCCTTGCCCGGCCTTCTCCCTGTGCATTTCTTTCTAGAAACATTTTTTACTTGTTTGAGGGCCAACATCTTGTCTAGCTCCACCATCTTTCCTAAATTAAACTATGTTGGTTCCTTCAATGCTTTCTCAGATGTCACATTTCTGGACCGTCAGTCATTCTCTCTTGTCTTTTGGAATCTGGAGTGCCAAGAGCGGACACTGTACAATAGCTGAGCTTCATCAATGACAGTTGGAACAGGGCAGTTTCTTTCTGTGCTGTCCAGGTGTCACTCCTTTTTGCAAGTCCCAGCTAGAGATTTCCTTTTTCACAGCAATATGTTGACACAACCCGTTGATGACCCGTCATTACTCCAGAGTGTTTGGGTTTTTGCAGAGTTATTCCTGAACGGCAATTTCCTCCCTGTATTTGTGCAGTTGTTTACTTCTGTGTCATTGCCATATGCTGTTCTTTTTCTCGTTGAATTGCATCCTATTGATTTTTTTTTTTCTAGATAACTGCAAGATCAGATCCTACCCCTATCCCTGGCCACCACGCTTGCCGTCCCTGAAGCTCTCATGAGCATCTTCTGCATTTCAGCATCCAAATCATTAATGAACCCAGTTCAGACCAGACTCCTGTGGACTCACACTCAACACCCCATGCAGCTTTGCTCCGATCATGGATCTCCGTCCAGTTTTGTGTCTGCCTCCCAGGAGCTTTGCCAGAGCAGACCCCCAGCCCAAGGTCTGTATGCCCAGACAGATGTGCGATGCTCCCCAGACCTGCACCAAGCCACGGCCAGTGGTGACATCCCTCCTGCTCTGCTGCCTTAGCCCTGCTGCCACTGTCGGGGCAGCGCTTGGCACCGGCAGGGACCACAGTCCCTACCTCCCTTATTTCCACGAATGGTACTTGAGACGGTGTTAAAACCCTTACTAAAGTCAAGATTCCCAACACCTGCAGCTGCTCTGCTCTCAGGGAGGAGAAACTCCTGCCATGGAGGGAAAGCAAATAGATTTATGCAGAACAAATTTGATTAAAACAATCTTGGTATATTGCCTTGGTATCATTCTCATGCTTAAAACTGTTTAATTCCATCAATATTTTTCCAGGAAAAAACCCCAAGGCTTATTGCTCCCCCTCTTTTAAGATCAGCACTGCTTGCCCTTGCCCAGGGAGCCACCTCCCCCTTGGCCATCGTGGTGGACGGCTGCGAGATGGCTTCGACCAGTTTTCCAAACATGCTGTGCTGGGACAACGTAGGTGGATGAAATCCGCCTCTGGAAGCCTCCGGTTTATTTAGGCTGCAGTTGGACGCACAGTTTGTTAGCATTAGCTTATTTCATTTATTTTTTGGCAGCATCGTTGGCATAGGCAGCCCCCACTGCATGTTGCCCCCCCTGTGCTAGTGCAGCTGTTGGGGGCTGGGAGGGGGCAGCTGTGATGGGGGTGGCAGAGGCTGCTTAAGCCGAGGCTGCTCTGGAGCAGATGCACCTCCGAGCACTTACAGTTGTGTTCCCCTGGTGCTTCTCATCCCTCGGTACCGGCATCTGTGCGTCGGCTTTGCAGTTGCTCCCCAGGTGCTTGTGCCAGTTTTACATGAGTCCCCTGGAATTTGAGTAACTTGTTTTCTTTCTGTAATTCCTTCTTAAACTTCAGGGGATTAAGGAATTTATGATTCAGCTGAATTCCCATCACGCTGCACATTCTCTTTCTGCACGGGGAGATTTCTGCATGCCTTAAATATTATTTCCTGAGGAGCTGCCTGCTCCTCTAAATTCCACTTTCCCCTTAGACTGACCTGCCCTGGGGTCTCTCCTGTTGCATCTGCATCTGCTGAACCTGCCCCCACTGACTTAATTTTTCCAGCTCCTCCTGTCCTGAGAATTGGTGTCTCTCTGGTCTCCCCATCCCCGGTGCCTACCTTCCTCTGCCCAGGGCTGGATCCCTTCTCCCACCCCATGAAGAAGGGGATCAGGCAAGTGGTGCTGAGCTCTGCACACTCAGTGCAGGGGTGAGGAGCACTTCCCAAGGCATCTGTGGAGGCTCAGGCTCACGAGAGGCATCCCGGGGGTCGAAGCAGGGCAGCCCACAGGCACAGCTAGGTCGAGCCTCTCTGGAAGGGAGGGGGGGCAGCAGAGCGGGGAGGCCTGGAAGGAGAAGGAGATCTCTCCGAAATAGCGGACTGGGGGGTACAAGAGGTCTGAGAAGGAGGACAGCCCAGAGGCTGAGGGGAGCCAGGCTGCCTCACGCTCATGGGTGCCTCCGATGCTGCCAGCCTCTGGGGCAGCACAGGGCTGTTTTGGGAACAGGAACTACCCTGAGTGGGTGAACTCCAGATAAATGACTTCTGCAGCTGAGCTTTGGGCTGAAAAGGCTGCAGGATGCTCGGGGAGACCTCGGCACGTGGGCGCATGGCCCTGAGAAGAGCTGCCAGACCGCAACACTGTGCCTCAGTTTCCATTTTAAAGCTGCGGCACTGCTGCTACCTGTCCTGCCACGTGTTGTCATGAGTGTCCCAGCAGTAGAAAGGTGCAAGGGGTTTGTCTGTCCTGTCTCGCTGCAAGGCCGTGCAGGTAAACTCAAGCTGGTGTCTGGCTCGCGTGTGTCCTGGTCTTCAGCAGAGGTTGAGCTGCCAAACGCTCCGGGGTTAAGGTGTGTGTTTAGGGCTTTCCCTCTCCTATCCCAGCAGAGTGCTGGCGTTGTATTTAAGGGCTGTCATGGCTGGAAGGATGCGGGAAAAGCAGCAATTCTGGGAAATCACGTCTCCCCAAGCCTCTGGAAACAGTCAAGGCTGCTAGACATGACACAAGTTCATATTTCTGCATGCTTTAAGGACTGGGTCAGAGCAAGGCTGTAGCTACCAATGAAGGCAGAGCAAGGCTTGAGTCATTTGTTTGGAAAAGCTGTACTCTTCCCAGAGGAGCAGCTCCTCCGTCTGTGGAGAAATGACAGAGCGCTGCTCTGAAGGAACAGCACGCTGGTTTCACTTAGACACCATCTGATTTCCATTTTCATAAATGCAGAGATGTTTTTGTTAGCCTCAAATGTTTTTGTACAACGCTGGACTCCTATGGGTTCAGCATTGACGAAATTCCCCTTTCGCCTCGGATGATAGGATGCAGCTGGGTACCTCCCTCTTGGCCATAAGTGAGGGCTGGGGACAAGTTCCTCTGCTGGCCAGGCTCCCCGGGGCTGCCGGGCTCTGCCAGCGTAGGCAGGGCAGCACTGCTGCACCCCGAGGGGCTGACTCTGTAAAGACACCGAGAGCAAAGGCTGTCCTCCAGCCTGGGCTGATGCCTCCAGCATCTCCCCCAGGGCTGTGCTGGGAGCCGAAGTCAGGGGGCTTTGAGATAGGGGCAGCAGCCTGTCCTCTAACAGCCACTAGTTTTGGAAAGCCACAGTTACTGGCCAGAAGGATCTCCGCCGAAGTCCTCCACATCTGAAAACACATACAGGAGAGAGTTGCCCCAGTAATGGACATGTTATCGGTGAGAAGGTTCAGCTGAGGGGTCTAGACCATGTGGCCAATGAACAGAGGTTGCAGAAGCTGGGCTTGCTTAACCTGGCAAAGAGGAAGATAAAGGACAACTTGATAGCAACCTACAAGAAGGGTGGTTACGATAGTGACAGAGCCAAACTCTTCTCAGTAGCAGCAGGTGATACGCCAAGGGGAAATGGGCACAGGTTGTGGTTTGGAAAGTTCAGGTTCAACATCAGGGAAAAACTTCTTCCCTAGGAGGTGATGCAGCCCAGAGAGGTGGCAGACGCTCCACTTAGAGGTTTTCAAGACTTTGCTAGGCAAAACCATGGGCTGACCTGAGCTAGTATTGGCGATGGTCTTGCTTTGAATGGGAAGGCGGAGTGGCAGACCCCAGAGCCCCCTTCCAGCAGTGCCATCATCCTGTGAGCCCTGTGGCCAGGCCAAGCTGACTTACAGCTTGTCCGAGTGCTTACGTGTAATGGATCGTCACTTCCCACACACCTGAAAAGAAATAGGAGGTGAAGGCTCTGTGGACTTTGCCTGAAGAGTTGTTTTCCCAAGCATGGTGTAACAGGGAGGTTGATGGAGCGCAGAGCCAGGGTGAAGAACGCTCTTATCCTTCTGTAATTTTTAAACATTGACCTATTGTACTAAAAGAAAGAGCAAACAAAGAGAGGGAAAACATAATTAAGAGTAGACTAGAGGGGGTTGCATCTCCTCAAAGTCAGGAGTCTGTTTTCATCACCCCACACCACGCCGGGATGGGACCAGATGGGACAGCCAAAGTCCCTGCCAGGGACCAGATCAGAGCAGGGTGGAAGGACGGGAATTTCCTTGTGGCACCGGATGGTCCTTTCCAGTCTGAAGCTTGTTGGCATCGAGGAACTACATTTTTGTATTGCTTCCTGGGAAGCGAGGCCTCCCAAGAGCCTGGGGCAAAGGTGGAATTTCCCAGAAGGCTCTGCTTTCTCAAGGCATCGAACCAAGAAGCGATGCTTGCTCGGGATGTTTGTTCTTGTTGACATGACTGGAGCATAAACACATGTCCTAGCTGCACACAGGGGCGGGAGGCAGGGCTCCAGGCTCCCCTGGAACCAGAATTCCACAGTGAAGAGATTTGGGAGTTTTTGGTGAACTAAAGTTGACTTGAATTTATAAGTGCAGTTCCTCTCTTGTAAAGACATTTTCTATATTTAACATAGTATAAGCCTTGTTTTGTTTTTCTGCTGGGTGACAAGAAGAAAGTGCACAGAAGATATTTGTGGGGGAAGAAATATGAGAAGACTGATTTACCAATCTGACTTCCCAAACTGCTTTTGAGCTTGAAAATGAGTGCGACTGAGGTTTGGCAGAGTCTGAGGGTGACCTTTCATAGAGGCACTCACTGCTTCTCGTGAACCTCTGGGCACTACATCAAAATTATTAAAATAAACACAAAATTCAGATAGCATGGAGCCAAATGACACAATCCACGAGCCTCAAATAGCTTGGGAGTCTGGGAGTGGGTGCAGGATAGTTGCATGGGTCAAGCCAAACATCTCTCCAGCGCAGTGTTTGCTCCCTGACAGTGGCCAGAATAGATGCCCAGGGAAAGCAGAAGGGATGGGAGAAGCACGATCCACCCCCATATACTCTCCCAGACACCAGCAATTTGCGGCTTACACATTTTCCAAGCCAGAGCAGTGTCTGTATTTAAGAGCCTTTGACATTATTTTGTTCCTCTTGCCCCCTCTCCGTCCCTGTCTGGCTGTTTTCTGCATACAGCTTAGCTTTTAGCCACCGTAGCATCCTGCAGCAGGAGCTGCTGCAGCCTAATTACACACGGTGTGAAAAAAGCTTCAGTTTTCTGGTTTTGGGTCTTGCACCTACTATTTTCATCTGATACCTCTTGTGTAGGAAGAGATGGTTTTCCTGTTTCCACCCACTCTAGTCCTCCATTATTTTGCAGACCTCCATCCTCAGTTGTCCCATTTCCAGCCTGGAGGATCCTGTCCTGCTCACCCAGAAGCTCTGCCATGACTCTGCTAACCCCCCGCCTCTGCGCTGGACCTTCTGCACTTCTGCTGGCACACCTTTGAGATGGAGGAACCCAAACTGTGCACAGTCCTTGAGCTGGGGCTGCCACGAGCTGGTGTTATGGTGCAATTTCTTGTTCCTGATCCGTTCACTTTTTCCTCTCTTAGTAACTCCTAGCATTCAGTTTGAGATTTCTGCTCACTTCCTTGCGTTAGGCCACATTTCCACAGCGCGCTCTGCCCAGGGTCTCATTTGGCGCCCCTGTTTTCTATGTAAAACAAGGATTTTGCATCCCTTTGCGTAGATCTCCTCTGCCACTTGAACACCTGCTTGCTCAGCCTCATAAGGTCACTTTTACTGCCATAAGTAATTTAGTATCATGCTCAAATGATAGGGTCATCTGCCTGTCCACCCCTGCCCAGGTTCCTACAGAGACCCCAGCAGCACAACCCTGCATGGAAGGACAGCCCTCCAATATGAAAATTGCTCCTTATTTCCCATCTCTGCTCTGTCATTTGGCCCTGTGAGGACCTTCTCGCTCATCCTATTGCTTCCCATTTTCTCTCAGAGCCTTTGGCAACAGCTTGTCAAGTGCCCTTTGGAACCCTCAGTAGGTTACAGCAACCACATCTCCTCTGTGCTCCCTTGCTTAACCCCTCCAAGAACACCAGTGGGTTTGTGAGGTGCCATTTCTCCTTGCCAAGCAGGGCTGGCTCTTCCCCAGTGCATCACCGCGAGAAAGGTGACAAAGGCTCCTGCCAGGTGCCACTGCCACCCGACGGGAGGGGGCCAGGCTCTGTGGGTGTCTTCCAGGTTATTTGGGAACATCCCGGGGCTGCCCTCGGCGCAGGGTCCGTGCCTGCCGCCCCACAGGCCCCGTGCCGGAGGGAGCCCGCCCGCCCCTGCCCCGGGGACGGGCCCCTCCTGGGCGTGGGGCCACGGTGCGAAGTGGGTGCAGCTGCTTCGTGCTTCTCCGGGGCCCACCCAACAGTTTTGATGCGGAGCATCCTTCCCATGTGAATCTGCTGCAAACAGAGACGGATCTGCCAGGTTTCCTAAGGCTTTTACATGTGTCTGTCCGAGTGTGTCACACCCCTCCTTTCTCCATCCCCGCATTACATTTGAGCTTTGTATCTCAGGGTGCAGGGGTCCCTCTTTGTTGCCCCCAAGGTTTTGAGATTTGTTTCGTAAGAACCGCAGAGAGGCAGATGGGGACATGCTGGTGAGGGTGCTGCCTTACAACGGAGATGTCTCAGCCGCGTTCTGGAGGACAGCCCGTGGGGACAGCCCGCTGCACCCAGATGATGGCCTTCCTCCTTCCTTCTAATAACCTTGGAGGTTGTTCACTCAGTTTCAAACGGGATTTGAAGCTAAACTGGAAGCACAGAGAGGGGGCCCCAGCTTGTGACCCTGTTGGGAGATGCTTTTTTTTTAAATTGGAAGATCAATATTTGAGGGAGATGTTGTGGCAGGCAGGAAGGGTGTCTGTGGAAGAGACACAGAGACGGTGACTAAGGAAAAAGATCACATGCTTTTCTGGGGTTACTTAATGGTAAAAACAGTCATTCTAGTTGTGATAGGGAAATGGCTGAGTTGTGAGTGGGAGGGAGTGTGCATGTTTGGGGACGCCATTCATGTGACAGTCATCCTCTCCTGGCGTGCCCCATGTGGGGCTGGCTGCCGCTTGCTGCTGGTTTACCGCAGCGCAAAGCCCATGGGTTCAAGGGAGGCCCTCCAGAGCAAGACGCAGACAACTTTGAATCCAGGAAAGTGACTTAAATTGTCAGATTTCCAGGAGCCCCCAGAAACAAAATTGCCCCAAAGCTGTAGAGTTTCTTCAGGTGGGTCCCAGGGTCCTGGGCAGGTGTGGAGGTGGGCAGCTGCCCTGGGACACGGGGTGCAGCTTGGGTTATTCCCTCCGTATGTTGCCCAGCCTGGCTTGGCTGATGCATTCTCCTTGGCCAAGGACACGGTGACTTTTCTCTGTCCCTTCCTTTCCATGGGGTAGTTAAAAACTTGCATGTTCCAGTCTGCAAAAGATAATTTGCAAATGAAGTAAAACCTGTAAGGCTGTGATACCCAGCCCTCAGCCAAACCGACCCCTTGCTGGAATACACCAAAGTGCTCCAGGAAGAAAATTCTGCCCCCAAACCTATTAACTGGCTGGAGCTAACCTTTTGAGGAAAAAGACGTCGTTTCAAGAACTAATGGCCTTCCACACCCCAGTCCTTTCCCAGTGCAGACAGCTGGAGCGTGTTTCCTGGCCCCTGTGGCCAATTAGCCCACATTGATTGGGTTGCAGGTTCAGCTTGTATCCAGCAGCATGGGGATGCCGCAGCCATCCCGGCTCAACGTGAACAGACACGGTCAGGGAAAACAGAAAACTTGCTGTTAAATCCTGTGATATAAGTTCACTGACTTGGCTCAAGGTCAGAGGCTTTCCGATAAAGAAGTGAAAAAAATGAAATGGGTTGAGGCAACAAGCAGGGAAACTCAGAGCTGTTCACCGGGCAGTCAGTGACAGTGACACAGGGAAAGTACAGGGGAAGTGAGTTGTTGTGGCAGAGCTATGGACTCATTGCAATAACGAGATACTGCAAAACTTTTACACGCTCTCTGATTTCTGTGTCCATCATTTCTGTTATTCCCTGGGTATGACTGTTTTTCAGGGTGAAGACTGGCTCTTTGGGAGGCCTCAGGCATGCAGCAGAGGGGTGTAGGGCAGCAAGTGCAGAAGGAAAATATTACATCTAGGTCCTTCTGCAAGGGTGGTGGTGCGTGGTTGACCATGCTGGAGCAGGGACTGCTCTTTCAGGTTGACTCTTCATTTTGCACACAGACCCCATCGTGCATCTGGTCACAGATGAAAATAGAGGTGCTGGGAGGACAGCAGAGGAACAGGGATGGCGGCAATATATGGTAACAGCATCGTCTGATGGAAGTCCTGGAATGAGTATGGTCCAGTACAAGTGAAACCATCCATGTAGTGTGTGATTAAACTTTTAATTTTTTATATATTTGTATCAGTCATGGGGTGTCCATTCCTCATGCACACTGCTATCCTTGCCACATAAGCTTTGCAACAGTTAAAGAAAAAAGCAAACCACCGCTGCAAACAAAAACCAGCCATTAGCGGTGGCCAGGGAAGGAATGTGAGACCCAGGCATGCCTGCAGCGATGCTCTCTGCCGTTCCAGCCCCCAGCAGCATCCAGGTCAGGGACTTCCCAAGCCACAGCTTGCATCTTCTTGCTGGCGCCTTTTGCATCACAGTGCCATCAGTATTGCATAATAGATGTCAGAAGAGGGGATGGCAGGAGACTCTTCCCCATTTCTGAACTCACTGCCTTAGGCTGATTGATTGAAAATCTAAGCTGGTCTGGTGGCTGAAGGGTGCATGGGAACCTTTGGGCCTGGACGCAAGTCTGTCCTGCTGCAAGCTCACGACATGTGTCCATGGGCAGGTCACATCTGTGCTTCGTCTCCTGGTCTGTAAAACGCAGCACAGCTCTTTTCCCTGGTGCTCAGAGAGAATAAATACTCAGCACTGGGCTGCGATCCTGGGCACAAGGGGCCATCTAAATAGATGGCTGCTCCAAGAGGAACAAGGCCAAATACCTCTTCCCCCAGTGAAACAGCACCGTGGTTCAAGTCAGTCGGAGCATAATGTGATTTCTGCAGGGTTATTGCTACGCATCTGCCCTGAAAAAAATGCAGTCCATTTCTTTAAGAATTTTTTGGCTTGGCTCGATTCCATTTACATTGCGAACTGAAGCATGTTTCAATGGGAGCAGGCCATTATATCTCTGTTGTACTGGCGATATAAAGCAGAGAGCATGCTGCAGTAAAGGCTTTTAAGCCCAGTCCTGTCCAGCTTATCTACATGCTTAAATCTATGCAGAAACACGTGACTTAAAATCACTTGTATGGTTAAAACTAAGTAGCAATATGGACTCTATTATATTAACTGAACTTAAGTTTTTTGGCTCAGCTATGCAGGCTGTTTGGGTTTGATTTCTCCCCGCCATTGTTAACTTAATGAGACTTCGAGATTGCTCAAAGTTCTCTTGCCAATGCTTTCCTGTAATGAGGGATAAATTAAAGCAAACAAACACAAAGCGAAGCAAGCACAATTCAACTGCGTGGAGGAAAGCCAATAAAAATAACGCCCGATGTCCTCATTTTTTGCTTGATGTGGGCTGACCTGGTGGACGCACATTGTGGTTGTGTCAGCTGGACCGGGGCACAGTGAAATCTGTGTGTGTCGCTCTGCTGGAGACGCTTGACAGCTCCGCTTATATTTGAAAAGCTGGTTTGGCTAGGCACCAAGCCAGCCTCACACACGATAGCCTCTTCCCCAGAGAGCTACAGGCTAAAGCGCATGTTGGATGGGAGAGAAAAGTGAGAGAGCAGAGGGCAGAGGAAACATGAGACGGAGGACTCGTAGGGCTTGGACATTCCTGGGCTGATGAAATCGCCATCTGTCTTCCTTCTGTGCAGAGTAAACAGCGCCCACGGTCCCGTGGCGGAGGCTGGAGGGAGGCTGGGGACAGCGCTTGCCCAGCTGCTGGTCTGATGGGTGCTCAGCCGCCGTGGGCTCCCTGCACGCCTCCGTGCTCTCTTTGCCCACGATGATCCCTCTAGGTAGCTCTTGCGAGGAGCAGTTTTTAGCCAAAGGTGCAACTACTACCTGGGCTAAAACCGCAGAGGTTTTCTCTTCTTCACAGCTGAGCAGCCACATCGGGGACTTCAGCCGGTTGCACACTGCTGATGAATTACCTGTCTCCTTCACGCGATAAGTGAGAAAGACCAATCTGCTTTCCAGAGCTACCGGGTCCCCTCTGAGACCGACACTGTGTCCCTGACACCTGGCTTCAGGAGGCAGCTTGGTGCATGCTGCTTCTTGCAGCGAGGCCACGATCTTCGCCCCAGACCTCGGCAGGACGCACTCTGAGCTCCCCACAGCCAGCTCCCCACGCTGCGCAGACACAGCTCATCCCTAGGTTTCCTTTCCCATCCGGCTTAGGTGGGTTGTTGTCAGAGGTAAGTGAGATAACGGCGTCCATCAGGGCTAGGTGGGCATGGAGGTGGCTGATCACCACTCCGTCAGCTGGTGCTGCACGTGCCCGGTGGCCAGCAGAGCTGCTGGAGCAGGATCAACGCCCGCGGGGAGCGGCGCCCTTGGGGCCCCAGCAGACACAGCTCAGCATATTTCTGGCTTGGCGTAAGTCAGGGGCACTTCTGTCCCATGGCTCCAGCGTTGTGCAATGCATGTGAATGCTCTCTTATTCTGCGGTCATCTCCCTCTCCCTCCTGCTCCCCCTCGACTGATCTGCATAATGTGCAGTACTTAAGACATTTTGGTCTGGCTATAAGAGATGATAAGTGATGCTTGATGACCTTCATTAATGGCATTACTTGAATTCCGCTGGATGAAGGACAGACAACGACAGGAGAGCAGACACATGTTGAGCAACACACTCCTCTGCCATAAAGAAAATACCTTGATCTGGGCAGATGGCAGCTAAAATGGGGCTAGGAAAGAGCTCTGGCCAAGCAGCTCAAGAAGGGCCCGTTTTCTGGATGCTGTGGCTGACGGCAGGGTTGAGTTTAGGACAAGACGCTGTTGTTTGTGGGACTGGACGCTTACAGACTGGTGAAGGTGTATCTGCAGGGCTGTGGTTCCTGTGGCTGAGGGCAGCAGAGGGCAGGGTAGGGTACTCCCTCCTCCAGGTTCCTCCTGCTGTTTAGCTAAATTTTGGCTCTGCACGCACTGCTGCCTGAAACTTCACCCTTGAAAGCATTTTGGCCTCAGACTGGCTTCTGTGTGCAGCACAGCTGTGGCTGACAGCACCGAAGCTTTGCAAATTGACAAAGAAATCCTGGCTGGGAAAGGAAACCTCTGCTTGAGGTTGTGGAAATACCGCACCATTTCTTGGCATGTTTGGTACTATATACTGGGAAGGAAATAATCCATTCTCCCCTTGTTTTTTAACAAGAGAAGTGAAACTGCATTAAGAACTGTTGACCACGCAGAAACACGGGAGAGTCAGATGGTCTGAACCTTGACAACGAATGTATCATCTGTCACTGGTGGTGTCCTGCCTACAGACCAATGGAAAACGAGTATTTGCTTCTAGCTAATGACGTCACTGCCAAATACAGAGCCACACGTCCTAAGCCAGTCATCATCTGACCTTAAAGGCTGGGTCTCTCTGGCTTTCAGTCGCAGCTTTGACATCCCTCCCGCAGCTCTGCCCGTGTCCAGGCACTTGCCCCTGGCTCGAGCTGTGTACCGAGGAGCCCCAGGAGATGCCTTTGCTGCCCTCGCGTGGCATGCCCATGGCTAGGAGTATTTGGGGGAGCTGGGGCAAAGTGTTATGGTGCTTCAGCCCCCGATTGAGGGTTTGCTGTGTCTTTGGAGGAGGAATGCCGTGGTCTGTCGGGATAACCCATTGCTACCCGGTCACCTCACGCTGCAGTCACCCAAGCCAGGTTGAAGTACGAGCACAAGCACAGCCAGGTGTTCATAATTTGTTCTTCCACCTGAGAACACCATTGCAAATGCTCATGAGATGCAAATGAAGGCATGAAAGATGTCTAAGCATTGCCGCTTGCACTAATGCTACACCAGCAAGGCTCCCTGCCTCTTCCCACTCCTGCTCTCTGGCTTGTGCCCGTCGGGAGCCTCTGGCAGAGGTAGTATTTAAAGAGCTTTGCTCAGAGACCGGCTCTGGGTCCCCCTTCCCGGTGCTGGTGCTAGGTCACCCTCCCCTCCCACAGCACAACCATCCTCTGACGTCCTCCCAGGACATCCAGGCAGGTGCCATCTTCCTCCTGGGAAGTCTTCCTATTCTCTCCTTATCCAGGAGAGAGACAGCCACTTCATTACAGCGATGGTCGTTTCCCATCCTTACACACGTAGGCAAGGATTCCCCTCCTGCAGCAACTGTCCGACAAACGGCTCTTTGCTGCCAGGAGAGGTGACACTGCCCCTGGCCCCTGGGTGGCTTCTCAGCCTGTCCTAGAGAGGAACACCTCCTTCACCAGACCTCCCAGGCTGCCCTGACGACATGCAGGTGAAACACCCAAACAGAACAACCACGTAGCTCGCCACTGGCTCCCGAGACCAGTCACATCAGCCTCTGGGGGGCTGATGCCCACCCTTGTCATTTTGGGCATACCCTGCATATATTTGTCTTTGTCTACCAAAAGCTTCAGAATTCAGGGAACTCAGAATTTCAGGACTCCCAGTTGAGTAAGATTGTAAGATCGTAACATGTTTTCTGGTTATTAAACTATTTTGTACATTAGGTGGGAATTGCATGACCAAAACACTGAGGGTCGTGATGGCTCACAAACCTGGAAAAGACAGAGAAGACCTCTGCACATTATTTGTATTTCTTTCATAATATGTCAAAGCTCCTACAACATTGTGAACTTGTGTGGCCAGAAGTTTCTGATGTTTTCCTTGAAGAGAAAGTTACCAGAAGGAATAATGACCAAAACCCACACTGGAACTCGTCTAAGCACGCGCTGTGGCAGAGCATGGGAAGAGGAAGGGGGTTTCACACATCGGCATAACCAGCTCTTGAATCCCAGACTTCACGGTTTGAGTTTGTCAAACAAAATACCCTGATTTGGCAACTTTCCGTGGAGAAAAATGTTGACTTTCCAGAAAACAGTGTTCTTTGAAGGGCTGAAACTGGGCAAAAGGCTGGATGCAGAATGTCTGTAAGACAAACAGTTGTTATGGTAGTAGCATCTGTGTGGGGGCACTGTGTGCATGTGTGATGCAGGAGTCTTAGACGAAGAAATGATCTGTTTCTATTACTACTCCAGGTATCAGCTCTCCAAAACCTATATGTTTTATTGCTTCCATTTCTGTCTTGAAAGCACCCCTACAAAGAATTTTTTCTGTGTATAGAGAGAGGTAAACAGATTGCAGAAATCTGCTGTGTGTTGATTCTCTTAACGATAATTTGCACATTAAGATGGAAGCATGGCTCATGCACTGCTGAAAGCAGACATTTGTTTTTCAAGTCAAGCTATATCGAAATGTATGAAAATGGGCAATTAGTATCATTTTGAATAATAAACTGAAGCTTGCGGTATTGAGTTGTTCATATGAGATAGTTGAAACTTACACTGGAAAGAAGAACATCATACCTGGATAGAAATAGTGTTATTTTGTGTAGAAATAGGTATTTGTACAGAAATAGTGTTACATGGAGAGATGGGCTTTTGCCCCTCCGCCCACAGGGGACAAGGAGGATGAGGTTTTGAGGTAGGTGGAAGGAAGGTGGAACCTTTTCTTTTCTTAACTGTGGTTTCTACCCAAGAAAAGTTGGCTTAAGAGATTGTTCTGGATGACAGATGAATCTGGTCTTTCTTCAAAAACTGCTATTGATTTCATGCTGTACGTGCTGATCTGACAAAATGTTCCCCAAGTAAATGCAATCTGAGCTCCTTGAGAGAGGCTTTATAGAGAAATCAAATCAAACAAAACTAGGAGCTTGGGCAGTTCATGCATTCCACAGTAATACTTTAGTCTTTGTGATATTTTAATGGATCAGAAGGGGATGCTGAGCTGGACAGTTAAACAAAGACCAACAAAAGACTTTTGAGCACAGCCAGAGGCATGGCAGGAACTTGAAGGCTGCTCTCCCACCTTCTCAGTCTCTACTTCTGCAGCCTTGTTTCTCTAGGGCACCTCCTATGTTTCATGTTTCTCTTACTGATATGCAGGAAAGGTTATCTGGATTACTGTGTTTCGCCAGCTCCAGGATTAAGTGAGATCTTCGAAAGCTGCCAAGGCTCCCCCAGGAGCTGGTCTAGCCCACCCAGCATGTGCAAGAGTTACCCTGGTTGGGTTTGTCCCCTGTTTTCGCTAACTCTTATGGGTGTCTTTGCCCCGTGAGATCAGAGGACCAGTCTGTGGGTCCTACCTGCCTCTCTTGAGTTACCCTCAGCCCTGCAATCCCTTAGGGGTGGAATGGGATGCCCCTTCCCAAGCATCCTGGAGGAGGGAGGCAGGGCTGCTCAGAGCTGCTTTCTGCAAACCACCCGTGCCCAGGCAGGACAGCAATGACACCTCGGGGTGAAGTGCGGCCTCTGCAGATGACGTTCCCTTCACACCTGCTTCCCGACCGAAGGACCTCAAGGCCAGTGTGGTCCAGGCGTGTCTGCGCAAGCTTGTCACAAGCGGGTGGCTGCCAGGAGCGTGCTGGGTCGAGTGCCTCTCTTGGGGCATTGGACATAGCTCTGTCACTCCCCACGTGTTAAACAGAGGGAGTGGGAAGCTTCAGCCAACCTTTTTTGGGTCTGCATGGCCCCATGCAGATTGCGAAGGGGCTGTGTCACAAGGCATGAAGTTGGGGTTGGGACCTTGCCAAAGATAAAGGATCTGCGGTGCAGGAGCGTGAAGATGACAGTCCCTGCCCCACAGCTCAGGTGACTGTCACCACTTCTTGTGGCCATGGTGTAGGGTAGAGGGGACTGCAATGGTGCAAAAGAGCATAAACAACCCTCCGTTAACTAGGACATAACACTGTTAAATTTATCCTGACATTTTATCTAATTGTACACTTGGTTTAGCTCTCAGGCTGCACTCCTCTTGCCAGTGGGACTTGGAGGTTGGCCTCCAGCCTTTGGGATAGGGCTCCAGCCTTTGGGATAGGGCTCAAAACCTCTTGAAGACTCCAGGACCAATATTGTTCTACCCGAGGGTTTGTTATAATCTCCTCCCTTTCAGAGCTAATCTCTCCCCATCACAGCCATTCCAACATTAATGAGTACTTTTGAGAGCTCAGCTTTTCTGCTAAATGATAAGTTTTCCTCTTTTATTAGTCCATTAGGAGAGTTATTACAGCTCAAGTGCTCTGTCCTATTTGGATGAAAACTACTTAGATAAATAGCAATGAATTCCTCCTTCTCAAATGATGGCCTTTCTGGGTGCTGCTACATGACGTGCCCTGGTGTGTTCCATCTGCCGAATAAAAGGTGGGAAGATTAGGAGAACATGGTCCAAGGGCACTAGTGGGTAGTGTTTGGATGGGAGCCCGTGACTTGTGGAGAGGTGAAAGAAGCAACTGGAAACCTCTGAGGGGACAAGACCCAGAGAAGAGATGAAAAATGGGTTTGTAGGGAAGCCTCCAAACTGGTTGGTTCAAAAGGATTTTTTTTTTAACCTGATTTCTAAAGGAGAAAGCCCTGGATAGTGAGGAGAAATGGTGTACAGCAGGTGTGAACGTTCACTTCACAGTAGCCATAAAAACTTCCTATTGCTCTAAAAAATGCAGTTAACCTTCCTCCAGTAACATGCACCTGCACAGCCAGATGTGTGCATCTGCCCCATTGCATTTCCTCTGGTTTCCCCCCCGGAGGTGAGATTCGCCTCTCTCCCCAGCAGTGCGGAGTTGCTCCTTTGCTAAAGGGGAAATCTGTGGTTGTCGCACTGATGAGTAATTCTTGAAATCCCCCAGCATTAGCTGCCATCTCTATTATTGTGGCTATAGAAGAGCTATTTTGTATTTCAAGGATATCAGTGTGGGTGGTGTGGCCACATCCTCTTTTAAGTCATGCAGGAAGGCAGCAATTACTCGCATGGGTTTCAGTCTACAGTGTGGCAAAGCACGATTTTGCTAGTGTCACGCCCAAGCTTACCGGCCTCTAGCACGTTCCCGAAATATCCTTCCACCCCAATGCTCGGTGACGCTGTCTCCTGCCCGTTTGGTCCCCAGCACCAGCTTTTGACCCAAGCTGTGCAAAGCGGAGGCAGGTGATGGGGCAGCACGTGAAGCTGCGCTGGGAGATGTGGGATCCGCAGCCTGAGCCCTAATTCCTCTGGGGAAAGAGGGTCTGCCATCCCTGCTCACCGCAGGTGCTCCTTTCCTCCTCGCATTGCCGGGCTTCACGGTCTCTTCCCACTGGATTGGGGTTTCCAGGTTTTCTCTTATTGAAGTTCATACCAGCTAAACTAAATACAAGATTTGCAAACGGAGGTCAGCAAATTGCTGCCACACCCTTTGCGAATTGCACATACTCTTCGTGCTTTACATCGATTAGTAGGTGAGGAACTGTGTCACCTGTGCATGTCACTGTGCATGTCAGTGAAGCCAGGACTGTCCACCCGGAGATGTGGGTTGAATTTGGAAAGAAAGCACTTTGGCCTAGTGCGTCTCTCTTAAAATCTGCACATCAGTAAATCCTATGGCCTTTAGTCCAGCGCTGTCGTCTCTCAGGGGATCCTGGTGAGAAGATCCAGCCTCAAAGGGGGTGCATTGCAGGCATTCTGGTTTGTTAACTCTTCATTTCCACATCTGGAGACCCCAAAGTTTCTTAGCAGGCTCTAGCAGAAGGTTTCTGCTTTTTTTTTTAATCATGCCCACACCTGGGAGGAGTCCAGGAGCTCTCTGGCTGGTTTTGGCTTCCCCTGCAGCAAGGGTAGAGGTTCCCCAGGGGTCATCGGGGACTTGGTGAGCAGCAGATGGCTCCTGCAGGAGCAGAGGAGGCAAGAGATGCCTCGGTCCACCCTTCGGTGTGCTGTGCTTCGTGTCCCTGTGCCTTTTGCACTGCAAATTGCTAGTCTAATGCCAAATGATGGAAGTGCCTAGTGGGATGGACGGGTGGGGAGGAAGGAGCGTGCGTGCGTGTGCGAGCTCAGTCCGTGTCCGATGCGGTGGCTGATGCCCCAGTGGCACTGGTGACAGCTGTCTTGGTGAGCTGGCAATGCCACAGCAACTGTGCCCAGGAGCCAGCTTTCTTAACTGTTTTATAAAGCTGATTTTATTTTTTATCTTGGCTATCTGCTCTGCCTCCAAGGGGGGGCAGACATCAACACCAGCAGAGGTTGCGTGATAAAGAAAGTCCAGCCACACTGGCCTCAGAAAATTTTATTTAGTTAGTTTATGGGAGTGCTGTTTATCAGTATTAATCTAATGCTGTTACCAGAAGACATTCGTGCAACCTCCTGAAAGTACCTGGCTATGTGTAATATGTCACATATAGAAATAAATGCCATTGTAAATGTTGAGTCATACAGGAAGATAAATAAAGTAGTTTCCCGGGCTCATTAGAGCTGAAAGCTGGGTTTTTATAGCAGGATGAAGAGAATTGCACAATGCAGTTCCATATGGCTTATGAAATGTGTATGAAAACCATTTTCTGCTACCCATCCTAATTACAATATGTAAATAGATTCACTATTTTCCTTCGAGCACTCACTTGACTGGAATCTTTTTTTTAAAAAAAGACCAGCGTAATCACTTGTATGATGCATTTCTGTAGGCCCTTAACGGATCTCTAAATCAAAATGCAATTATTTATAGCAATAACATGACCTTTCACTAATTGGGAAAGAAAACGTTGCACAATAGGTGACAGTTGCCATGAGTGCTCAGTACTGTCAGAAGTCATTTCGGCATTTGGCTTTAAATTGTAGCTGGGCTAAATGTTTAAATAATGTGTAATAAGGTTTTAAATGATGTGTGTATATGAAGTTTTGTGGGAGCGTGAGTGTGCTTATGGAAGGAGCGGGAGGTTTGCGCTACGCGCGGCCAGGCAGCAGGCTGAAGCCAACGCGCCGTTTCTCACCCAGGGTACGACTTTGCCACACAACCCGTCGGCGGAGGACTCCTCCTGCATCCATCTCACCGCGGGCAGCAGCAAAGCCACCGGTTAAACAGCAGCTGCTGGGAGGGCGAAAGGGGCCCAGCAGGGGCAGCTGGGGCCAAATTCTGGTGGGCTGCATCTGCTAAAGACTCGTATGAACAGGAGGAGACAACAGAGACGGAGGAAGGGGGATGCCGGAGCAGTAAGGATGAGATGTATGTCAAATACATATCTTTTTATTATTCAACTGTGGTAGTGCTTAGAGGTTGACGTTTTGGACCTTGTTATACCAGATACCATAAATACAGTGCACACAACAGTCCTTGCTCCAGAGAGCAAGGAAAGCCAGGCTATGGGACCCACAGCACAAACGGAAGGTGCCTCTGCTTTTCCAGCTTGTCTGTAGTCCAGCAAGACCCTCCCTACCTGGAACTGGTGGGTGACATTCACCGAAGCAGGCTGGGAGGAGCGGAAGAATTGGCCCTTTGAAGGAGTATGTAGGACTACATGTAGCAACGCAGTAAACAACAGCCAGAGACAGAATAAATGAGTCACTTTTCTAGCATATTTGAATACTGTTTAAATATAAACATTGCAAATGAATATCTCTAACTGAGAAAAAATAAAATCGGATGCAAAAATACACCAATGGTATACTGCATATGCATATAAATACATTACATGGTTTGCACAGTCATTATGTGTCTTCCTTCCAGACAGACTTTCTACAGCCTGACACAGAAGTTGAAATAGAGAAAAACAGAAGGGAAAGGTCTTCAACTAAACACATTGTTGTTTTGGTAAGTCATTCGCTTCCCCAAAAACTGGGCTGTAAAACAAAACGTAGTTTCACAACAGACCCATTTGTGTTTCACATCGTATCTACCTCACAGCAGGAGGAGAAAGAGCGAGCAAGGAAATGGTGATGCATACAGGGTGCTCAGTACGTTTTAATGGCATTTGAGGCCAGTTTCACCACCCATTCAAAGCCTATGATGTTAACGGGGTCTGGGGAAGTCGTTGCCTCAATAGGGAAGGCTTAAGCAACATCCAAAGTGCTTTACTAGATGCCGGGGCTTATCCCACACGATCCATTCCAATAGGCAGCTTCTCCTAACCCTCTGTTAGCAGGGTGCTACTCCAGTGCAGGTGCACTGGATGGGGCCACTGCAGAGGGACCGGTGGCTGCCAGGGATGTCGGGCGCTCCCACCTCATGGAGGTGAAGGAAGCACACGCTGCCTCGGCTGGACTGCTGCTGCGGGGCCAGCCGGGATT
The DNA here is from genome assembly GCA_009819775.1 of Phoenicopterus ruber ruber. Lineage (NCBI taxonomy): Eukaryota > Metazoa > Chordata > Aves > Phoenicopteriformes > Phoenicopteridae > Phoenicopterus > Phoenicopterus ruber. The sequence goes on from CM020219.1 coordinate 12,504,993, forward strand.
CTCCGGGGCCGGTTTGGAAATCCCAATGCCCCTGGGCAATGCTGCTGCATGGGGCAGAGCGTGCAGCCGGGGCCGCTCCAAGACCCAGATCTGGGGATGCTGCAGCGCAGCGGGACAGCAGGAGTCCTGCCATGGCTGGGCAACAGCTTCTCCTGACCCAAAACCTGGTGCCTCTCCCATCAGCCTAACGCAGCTGCCCCTGCCCGGCTTAGAGGAAGACAGATGGGGTGCAAGCATGCTCACATGGGACTTTTCCAACATCTCTAAATTTTAGCTTCAGTTTTTGTTGCCCTCCATTTCCTTAGAAGACAAAAAGCTACATAGGAGGTGCCTGCTCAGTTTGGGCTAGCCGGGGAGTCGGCGACATCGCCTTCATGGCACCCTGTGAGGTAGATGGAGGTCAGAGCACCAGGGCAGCGTCCAGACAGAGAACGTGGTGGCACCAAGGATACCTTGGAGGGAGTCTGCGAGGAGCAGCACCAGTCCTTGCAAGCACTGCTCCTCCCGCGGGTGCCCCCTTTTCCTGGCTGTGCACAGAAGACAGTGATTCCCACAGAGGTGCTCTGCACCGGATTAGGACAAAGTACTTTCCGTAGGAAAAGGTGGCGGTGTGTGCTGTGCGTCACTCCAGGGGATGGTCTCCATCCCCAGCGTAGCCCACAGTCCGGCACAAAGTGGGTGCCAAGGGGTGCCTTGGCCTAGGACACGTTTATGTTGGAGAAGAGCAGGGCCCCGGGTGGCATGGATGCCGTGCTGTCTGCCAAGTAGCCCAGGATGCTTTTGAGTTCGCCGCGTGACAAGTTGGCTTTGATGTACAGGAATGCTTCCAGGTGCTTTTTGCTGTGGGAGAGAAACGGGCAGGTGTTATCTCCTCCCACAGATCTCCGCATGCTGGGTCCCTTGCGCGAGGATGCAGCCCCCACCCCGCAGCGGCGCTGAGGTCCCTGGTGGATGCCAGCTCAGCATCTGCTGATCCTACATGGGACCCAGCACTGTCCCAGGAGGCTTGGGGTAGGGTAGGGAATCTCCAAGGCAAAGGAGAAAATCAGACCAGAATTTGGAACGTATAAATAGGCCTTTTTTAATAGTTTATTTTGTTGTCCGATGGCACTGGGATTGCCACACCCTGGCAGGCAGCCCCCACCCATTTTTATGGACTCAGGCTATATGAACCTCACCTATACTCAAATTTGACTGCTCAATTAAAATTCCGTACGAGTATGTGCAAATCTGTTTCAGCGTCTCTTACCGGATATCCGGGTATGTTGTGGCGAGTGTTGCAACTTCAATTTTAATAGCACCTAAATCCTGAAGTCGGATTATTTCAGCCAGTTTGGGGAGCGCCAAGTTCAGCCACGTGGCTTGAGACCCCTGCCAGAAGAGAAAGTGGTCAGCAGGGCATCGTGGAGGTGCAAACCTCCGCCCAGCCCAGGAGCTGTGTTTCACCAGGGGTGCTGCCGAGCCAGCTCCTGAGGCTGTTTCCTGGTGATGGGGAAGGACACAGCAGCAATTTGAGGTGCCTCATTGTTTTCAGTGATGTTTCTAGCCTGGGCCAGCCTTGGAGAAACTGGATTAGATTTGTGGTGGTTTTTAATCCTCTTACACAAGTGGTGTAGGGTTTGCCATAAGACTGAGGGTTCTGCATCCATCTCGACAGACTCTCTCTGCTTTTCCCTCCCATAACGTTTTCCTTTCCTTGGGTTTCTATGCTGCCTGGTGTGTGTTCGAGGACTGATGGGCAAGGTAATGCACCGCCCCGTGCAGCTCCCTCCCAGCTCTGCACGCAACCCTGCCTTTAGCGTCTCCAGGCATTGCCAAAATCCTCTCCCTGCCCACTCAGGTAAAAGCCCCAACTCGACCTGTTTTCTGGCCGTTGGATATCCCAAGGCGCCGGCTGCCTGACCTCTTGCACATGCCGAGTGATGCTCAGGCTTGTTCCTTCTCCAGTTAAACGTACATGGGGTGGAGGAGGACAAGGCTTGGCTTTGCTTTTTTGCAGGCAAATTTAGAGGTGTGAAAGGAGGGAGGTGATCTCAGAGGGTAGAGAGGGGTGTTTCAGCCATGCAGAAAAAGCAAGGGTCTCTGGTGGAGGAAACCCTTGTGTAGCAGAGACCCAGCGCTGCCCATTCCAGCCCCTGCCTGACCTAAAAGCAGCAGAGAGAGGGAAATCAAGGGCAAGGGGGAAGAGTCAAAACCCAGACTCCACACAAGTTGTACTGAAACTAGAGCAGTGCAGTGTTTAGCTAAATCTTCTGACCCTATTAATATAAATCTTCAAAAGGAAACCACTGCCTATGGGACAAAGGAGGGTGAAATAATCACTCTCCATCCGGGGAGGGCAGGCTGGTGGCAGGGGAGCCTTCCTGCCCTCAAGTACTTGGAGAACTCTTTCTGCCTAAAGTCCTGCCTTCCTGGAAATTAAGCTGAGTTGGAAAGGTCAATGAGGTACCCCAGAAAATTTATTTTCCTGTTTTTCAGAGTTTCCGTGCCCTGTGCTGTTGCGGACACAGCGAGCGCTCACGTACATTGCTGGTGCAGAAGGCTTCCAGGTCGGCAGCGTTCTTGGAGATGTTTTGGGCCAGGTTTTGCTGCTGCACTGGAGTTTTCAGGCTGACTTTCCTCTTCAGCAGCCTCACGATGTACTCTTTAACCAAACGGGCATGGATCTTCTCGACAATAGCCTGTTGGGAAGGAGAGGGGGGGTCATCTATTTATCTTTTGCTTGGGGATAAAACAAACTATGTGTGTGGATGGAGGACAAAAACGTTTGGGGTGTTGTAAAACATGCCCAACCAAATGCCTGCTGCTGATCGCACATGAGGAACGGCGCTTGTTGCCAGTTTCCCCGTGACTGGTTACGCGACATCCTAGATGCCGAGAATTTCTTTGTACACAAACGAATGAAGTGTGGGAATTTCTAAATGTTGTTTCCTTCTGGGAAGAGCTGAAGGCATAGAAAAGATCTAACATGTGTTAGAGAAGAAGTAGCAGTATTCCAGAGAAACAGGAATTCATGCTGCTTCTCCTGTTCCTCTCTCTAATACACAAAACATCATAATTTTGTTTCAGCTACTAAAAAGACAAAGGCAGGAAATCAAATATTTTTTATATGGTGATGTTTCATATAAACTCCAGCACCACTGAAAATGTGGTTGTGGCTCGGTTATCCGGGATTTGTCCCAGTTGCATCCATCTCCTCCGGTCCTTCGGGCAATCAAAGGAGCCACGAAACAGAACCATGCGATTGCATCCGTGTTTCAAGGTTGCTAAACCAAACCCATACATAAATAAAGCCACGGCCAGGCTCGCCAGCTTAACGCAGGTCGAGGCAACTCCAGTCGCAGAGGATCAGAGCAGCCTGAAAACGCAGCCTCAGCATCCCAGACTCCCTCCAATATTTCTCTTTGACTTACGTGGTAGAAAGGGTCCTTTAGCGTCCGGAAGTCTGAAATATGTTTGCTGGTGGTTTTAATGATCTCGTTCATAATTTCATTGCTGGAGTCCCACTTATTTTCTGTAAACTTCTTATAGATTGGCTGCAAAAAGGAAAATCTGCTTAGTTCCCTCAAAACAAATTCTACGCACATGTGTATTTAGCATTTCTATATGTACAGTATCCTACATAGCAACAGTGCGGCATGCAGCCCTGTGCAGGGATGTGTGACAATGACTTACAGGGGCAGGGGAAGAGGGGGCTGTCCTGGGTTTGTGCCCCCTTCTTGGCTTCTCATGATGAAGAGGACTGAGGGCTTGAAGACTGAGAGTTCATATTGGAGATGCTTTTTTTATTTCCACATTCTTAATGTTTTGTCCAAACCATCTTGTCTGATTAGAGAATTATGGAACCATCAGGGAAAAAAATGAATCTTTATGAGACGTTTTCCATCACAATTTTTCTTGGCCACAGTAAATAAATATGAAAATAAAAAAAAGCACCCCTGCTCTGTCAGATGCCTTCCAAAAGGCCCTACAGAGAAAGCAGGAGAGATTGTGGCGGAACATTCCTGACTCCTATGCCTTCCTCTCCACCACACTTGCTCAACTTAAAAAGCTTATGTTATGTATAAAAAAAAAAAAAAAAGAAAAAAAAAAAGAAAGAAACCAAAAGTGCCTTTCAGGCCACCTTTATGAAGAAGCCAAAAGCTGTGTAATTGCAGTTCATGTCATTTGCGATTGCTTCCTACAGTTTGGAGTGTAAACACTTGCGGGTTGAGACTCTCCCTCCTGCAGCAGTTATCTTAGATGTGCTCAGCACGTTTTACGCCCGTCTGCACAGCCATGCCTAAGTAGCTGCGCCCGTTTTGCCCGCAGGCTTGAGGACCAGCTCAAGAAGAGGTGATTCAGAGTTTTCTGACTGATGCTGAGAGGTGACCTGCCCCGCAGCCCTTCTGAACTTTGCCGCATTCGAATCAGAGATTTGGGCAACCGAAAGCACGGCAGGAGAACGCGCCCCGCGCCGGCACAGGCTGAGCCATGGGGCAGGAGGGTGTGGGGCGCCGATACGGTACCTTCAGCTGCGCAAACAGCTGCTGAAGCAGCACGTCAAAGCCGCTGTTTTCAATGTCGCTGAGAGTGCTGAGGATACTGGCTTTATTGTCATCCTCTTCTGCCATGTTTTTATCTGCATAGTCTCTGCAAGGAAATATCAGCAAGGTCAGAATAATCTGTTCTCAAAAGAGATTCATAGAGAGAAATTCAGAGGTCTCCAAAGCCTCCTCTGCAGGCAGATGGACCCTCCTCTGCCCGCTCTGCAGTACGTCCCCTCTAGCACACTATTATCCATTGCCTGCAGAGGAAGGAGCAAAGCCTTTTCTTTTGGACCCTTACCTAAAATTCCCGCAGTTGTTAATATTTGCAATCAGTATAGGTTTGTAGTATCTGTGCTTCTTGCTTTTCTCCTTAAAGTCTTCAAAAGCATCCTTGTAGCTGGAGGGGAGATGGGAAGAGGAGACGGGTGAGTGCGTGCCCCGGGCGGCTCTGGCAGCCCTGCTGCCCAACGCTGCCTTACCGCACCTTTTCAGGAAAGCAGGCAGCTCCTTCGACAGGCGATGCGACAGGTCCTCACCCACTGCCTCGCTGATGTCCTTGGCTCGCTTCTGGCCGCTGTAGATACTCTAACAAACAAATAAGATCAATTTTAAATGCCATCTGCTCCAAAGAAGGCCAGGTTCATTGTTTAAAAAGGCTACAGATCCTTAACTGTGGTAACTGCACCCATCTGTCCTGCATCCCCCCCGCGGCTGAGCCAGGTACTGTGCAGAGCAGCTATACTTATTTGGTGTGCTCAAGCAAATTTTGAACTCCATTTTCAAACGAGAAGAGAGGTGAAGAAGAAAGAAGCATTAAAGGAAGTCTGTAAAATAGCTGAGAAAGTGGAGAAAGGGACACTTGGGTTCTTTTCGCTGAATATCATATGATTGCACTAGAACACCAATTTAAGCACAACAACCTCAATATATGAAGGGTTTGTTTTTTAAAAATAAACTCTACTAATGCTCTGCAGGCAGAGGAGGGAGAGCGTTGATCGTGGGCAAAGGGCATGAGCGCTCGGAGCAGCTCTGCCCGTGACAGCCTCCCCGGGAGCAAGCAGGGCAACAGCACCGCGCTGCTTCCTCGCTCGGCTAAGCCCGTCTCTTGGGCCTCTGCTGCTACCTTATCCAGCGCCTGACGGCTCGGCTTTGGCTGGGGGTGCAGGAGAGACCGCACTGGGAGAAACGAAGGCAGCTTTCCTGCTCGTTTTGCTTATGGAGGAGTTTGTCTCCATCACGTGCTAGACCAGGACCGTGCCAGACCATGGGTTTGGACTCCCCCGTACCGCTCACCTCTACTACCGCCCTACACAAGTGACTCGGCCTTTCGCTTTCCTGAACTGACTATAGTTAGTCTCAAATCCTAAACACAGGCAGGATGCAATTGTTTATTTTTAATATATATCTGTATTACCTGGATAACAAATATTGCTAGTAGTTCACTCTGAAAATGTCCATTTAGTTTCTCTGGTTCTTTGTCTTCTTTCCATCTTTGGATTTCTTTATCTAAACATTTGCTCAGCGAATTTTTGATAGTAGCCTTTAGGGAACAGAGGACAACAGCATTTACCACAGAGTGGATGTAGCAGCTCCTGCCTTATGCAAGTTTTACTCGCCCACCCACCATTTGTCTGGCTGAGCAGACTTTTTCCTCAGTCCTGGCTGAGAAATAAAGGCTCTTTGTTACAAGACACCTTACCCGCCACTTCACGGCAGCAAGGACAACCCCCTCACAATATCCATCTATGCAATAGCGAGTTGAATATTTCAGAGTAGGAAGGAAGATCAAGACCTACGTCCCTGCCCACCACCTCGCCACGTCAGTGGGGATCTCGAGGGCAGGGGAGGGGAGCAGTGGGTAGGAAGGTCGCAGGCAGCTACGCGTGCCAGAGCCCAAATTCCCCCAGGCACGCGTTGCCTGTGTGTCACACTCAGTGCTACCCTCTGGGCCTGGTTTTGCAATCCTTCTTCATGAGCACTTCTGACGTCTTACGAGTGCTGGAGAGTGAAACAAAGTGTTCTCAGGTTTTCCCTGCTCCGAATCCTCTTGCGTGCACACGGTGCAGCAAGGCTTTGGAAATAGTCTGTACGGTGGCTGGCATCTATCTGATCACCAAGTGCCTTGTTCGTGCGCTTTGCAGCCCTCACACCCACCTCTCCCATCTGCAAACCATCACGGGCTACAGCTAAACCTGGAACTTGTCTCCTCATTTTCCAGGAATTCCAGCCCAAAGTGCCAGAAGCACTAAGCTATGGGAGTACTGTAAAAGTTGCTTCTTTTTTCCATTAAGGCAACAGTGATCCAAAAAACAGAGCAACTGTTATTTTCTGTGGACCAGGCGATCCTCCATCAAAGAGATAAATTTTTCAAGACCAGACGCACATGCTTTGTGCTCACCAAGGTCTGGTGCCGCTGCAGAGACCAGAAGTAATTCTGAATCCATCATCTGTGAGAGGGAGCATAAATCCCTCTGGGGATTTAGCAGAAAATTAGAAAGTTACCCATAAAGATTTGTTGTTGGATTTTTTTTCCACCTTCCTACCACAAGGTTTGCAAGAACAGAGCAGTTCTTTTCTGATGGCTCCCGGGGCAGAAGGCTGAGCTAAGCAGAAGTTGGCTCTGCAAGTCCCATCTAGCAGAAAGCTGACCTGTCCCCCAAAAAGAAACAAAAGCCTTCTTGTTTTTGCTTCTCTCTGGAAGGGTGTGTGACTCACAGCTGAGAAGTGTGCATGCAGGGCAAGTCAGAGCTCCTCCGAGGAGTCATGTGGGAGCAGTAAAGGGAAGAGGAGGGACTGAACAGATTCTCACCTCTTCACTGTCAAGGTATTTCTTTTCAAGCTCTTTGCTCAGACTTGATGGCAAAAGGCTTCCAAGATTAACTTTCTCCAACTCCTCTGCTAAAATACGATCTTTTCTCATATCTCTGGAATGAAAAAGCCAAACAATCACATTTCCAAGGGCAGTGTAATTCAAGACAGCTGTTGATGCAAATCACTAACAATTTTTGAGGATATCAGTGAAAAAACAGATGGAAATGTACATTGTCCTTAGTCCAGGCAGGACTGGAGGAGCTGAATCTGTGCCAGGGTGGGATCTGTGAGGGTGGGACCCGGAGCAACCCCGGGGAATGGAGTCGTGTTCTGCTGAGCTCCTGAGCACCAGCCACTGCGCTGGGCATGGGTGACCCAGGGCAGCAGCAGGGACTAGTCCTAGGACACAGCCTCTCCCCATCAATACAGAGAGGGGATCAGATGAAAAGCTGGCATTTCGTGGCTAGTTGGGAACAGAGCAGGCAGTTTCATACCCCACAGTCATGTCCCCAGCACATGCCGGCTGAGCCGGGTGCTCCTGAGCAGCTTCGAGGGAAGGGATCTGCTAGCTGTGGGGAGCTCAGGCCAGCACTCGTGGGAGGGCTGATTTGGAAGCAGCCTCTCCCTCTGGAGCTGCAGAGAATAACCCTGAGCATCGCTTAATTCCCATGCTTGCACATGACCCAGCTCCACGGGGTTACACTGCCGTGCTTCCTGCACACGGGCTGTTTCTGATACGATGCTGGAAACTGAGGCCAGGCTGTTGTGCAGCCCTCCTCCTCCTCACTGCTCCCTTCACTGACGGCCGTGGAGAGAGGTGGTCCTCGAGCAGACTCCTGGACCTGGCCTCTGGGAACACCCCGCAAAGTGGCCGCTGCCCTGGCCAACACCATCCCCAGCGCTGGGCTGCGCTGCTCTGGCTGAGCCCTGCTCCTCGCAGCTACTGGTTTCCAAACATACGCTGGTTCAGGCCTGAATATCCTGACCTAGAGCACAGTACTGGCTCTGGAAAACTCCCAGGATCAACACTGACTCATTATACTCCGTCAGTGAAACACGAGAAGGAAAAAGTGGAGGTGAAGGTTGAATGGCTTTAGAACAGCGGAAGAAACACTGCTGGTGTGGTTACTGGTTTTCACCTAAGAAATGAGAGCCCACAATTTTCCATCCTGTACTATAAGCCACAACAAGGAATATTTTCAGTTCTATAACATATAGGGCTTGCGAGGATGAAGGGCAACCCTTGGCTGATGATGTCCTTTCACAAGGGTGCACCCTTTGGTCTCCTGACCCAGAGGAGAGCACAGACTGTGGGTAATGCCTAAGCAACATCCCCCGTGCCAGGATAACTGCACCTCAGGTTGTTCTATTTATTGGCTGCCCTCTGGCCCAGAGGGCTGAAATTTCCAAATTTTCCAAGAATGAGTTCAGGTCAGCAACTGGAACAGAGATCAGGGCAATGAACCTGCCCAATTTACCCCACAAGTGAAGCCCTAAACATCTGTGTGCATGTCTGTTGCCCAGAAGCCTGAATGGTGGGGTGAGCCCTTGTTTTACAGACTAGCAGCCTTGAGCGTGTCCCTTCCGACTGTCCTGGCCAGCTGTCGTACATCGGCACGACGCCAGTGACGCTAAACCCTAGCCAGGTACCAGACTGCATCGCAGTGAAACCGATTCATAAATCAAGCAAATGTCTGGTTTGCAGCCAGTAAACCTGTGTTGATCACCAGGGATAAACATGTGTAAAAGCCTCACTTACTTTGGATAAATGTTGTGCACCCATGAGAGGAGGAGGTAAATATCCTTGTCTTCCAGATAAGACTCAGCATTTTTCTTCGCCTGGGAGGCAAAATAATTGTGGTAGAGTTCTGCATATGTGCTGAACACATTAAACTCAGGAGGATAAAGCTGTTTAATGTACTTTACAACTACTGTCAAATCTTCTTTCATTGTCTTTCCCATGTGCAGGAGATTCTGGCCAACTGTAGAGAGGTTCTCAGTTCTAGGAGTATGACTTGTGTCTTTCATTCGAGTCTCTACCGACTCCTTTACTGTAGCCATCCAAAGCTCTTTCCATTTTCTAGGTCTAAATTGCATGTTTTGGTCAGGTGGATTCTCCGACGCGTAGTTCTGATCTTCTTTCTCCTGCTCTTTCAGTGCCTCTACCGCCTGCTGCAGCAGTTCTGGGTTTGTTTTTGCTAGAAGGACAGAGTCTTTCAAGATGTTGAAGACTTTGTGCTTCAGAACTTCGTAGACAGACTCGATGTCTTGCTGGCTGGCATTCAGTCCCTCCTCACTTTTGCTAGACAGGCTCTTCTCCAGGACAATCAGATGCTGAGTGGCGTCGCAAAGCTTGTGCTCTTCAAGGAGATCCATGACTTGTTTGACTGGTGAAAAAGAGAACAGCCTTTCCTCACCCAATAGCAAAGGCTTAAATTTCTGTTTTATATAAACTGATGGCTCTGGAATACTTTTTAAAAAAATGTTTATATTTCTATAATGCTAGATCTTAGGCTCCTTCACCATATAGAAAATCTTTCTGTTTATTTAAAATTAAGATTATTCCTAGCCTACCTCTAACTGGGGCAATGGAAATTGGAATACCCATCACCAGCGCGTTACATATGGACAGGTATTCATGTGCTACCCATTATTTTTTCCAAAATTTAGATTTGTGGGGGTTTATTCATTTATTTATTTATTATCCCCCCTTCCATTAATATGACCTCAAGTAAGAAGCATGGCTTTAGAAAAAAACGTAGACGGAAAGATGTAGCTAAATAAGATGTGCTAGAGGAAATACCGCATGGGTTTTCCAGAAATAGGCTGGCACAATCTGATCTGCGAAATTTTTTTGGAGGACACATTTAGCGGGCAAGATAAATACAATTGAACTCTCCTTTCTGAACTACAGCCAGTTACTTGATATGGTGCAATCTGGGAAATTATTAGTTAAACTAGAGAAGTTATACCCCAAAATAAGTTTTGTTAGGTGTGTAAGGTTTGCATGGAAAGCCCTGGGTGGAGAAAGATTACATTATTCATGAAACTCATCTTACTTCATATTCTCCTTAGAGACTGCAGCACAAAAGCTGGGAGTGCCCTATTGGCATCTGCTGATTACACAAAGTTCAGAGACATTATCGAAACTGAGGGCTTGGTGTATTATACAGGAACAATGGTATAACTTGAATAGTAAATGAGCTGAAATTTAGTAGCACAAAGTATAAGATACAAATTCAATAGAACAAAAGTTACTTAGCAACAAATAGGATTTTCTGCTGCAAGCTGGATGTGAAGCAGCTTGAGACGGAGGAGGAAGAGAGATGCCTGGAGAATTAATAAATCATTCCTGTGAGATGATGGCGAAAAAGTCAGATATGACCCCAGGATGTACCCAGTGAGGAACGTCCAGCTGAGGTAGGAAAATGGGAACATATTGTACCAGGCATTGGCGGTATCTCATCTGGAGTATTTTCTGCAATTCTGGTTGCTTTATTTCAAAAAAAAGACATTAGGAATGGGGCAATGCAGCAGTAAGACCAAAGTCACGAAGGACCTGTTGTCAGTAGACTCAGTTCATTTAGCTGAGCAAATTCAAGGCCGAGAAGGACAACCACCAGTCAGGGAAAACATTTGACACATGGAGAAAGAGAAGCCAATTAGCCAGGTAAAGGCTTGCCTGGAAATGAGATAATTTGTACTAAACCAGTGAGACTTTGGAAGAGCCCCCCAGTAAAGGAGGTAGGATTAAAAAATGAACTTATTTTAAGGTACAGCTTGCTAAGTTTATGAACCAGGTAATGAGATATGTCACCTGAGGTGCCAGGTGAGCCTTGGAAGTGCCAAGGGGCACTTTCCTCTCCAGTTCTGGGTCTCTCTAAGCACCCTGCAGGGATGGTGCCCACGACTGGAGAAGCTGTATGTTCATATATCAGCCCCAGAAAAGACCTACGCGTGCTGCTCGCAGCTGTCCCTGGGGGAAGAGGAGATTTCACAGCGTGGTGGTTCCATGGAGGAACAGCAGAGAGGTATGCCTTGGTTTCTCGCCCACCCACAGATCTCTGTGCCCCCATGAGAGGTAGAAATAAGTTTCGTTTCGCACAGGAAATCTGCAAACTGGCAGTTCCTCAAGGAGTGTGTCCTTGGTACCAAAGGACTAGGACTTGAGGTCATGTCCCCCTCAGCCCATGTTTCGCCACGCTCCTTGGGCAAGTCACTTGAATCTGTGGGTGCCCCCCGTTTCTCAAGGGGACAATTCTCCACCTCGTGCAGACCCTCTAGAGATAACTATAGCCTATGAGGTGGTGCAAGGAGGATGGAGGAGTACTTACCACTGAGTGGCTTGACCTTTTTCATCTTCTTAAGTGCACTCGTAAGGATTCCCTTTATTCCTTTCTTCCCCTTTTCAGGGCCGTCCCCAGCAGAGGTGCAGCTTCCATTGCTTGTGATGGAAGATGCACGTGAGGGTCTGCCAGCTGCCTCTGGCCTTTCACTCATCTTCTCCTGGTCCCTGGACCAGATCTCGTCTCCAGAAGGTTCAGGACAGGCAGGGACTTGTTCAGCTACTGATGTGGAAGGGTTTTCAAGATGCCTGTTTGCAGCAATGCAACCCTCTGATTCATTGCGTATTCCAATAGGACCACTTTGGAAAAAAGGTAACATTTTCATCATTTTCCTTCTAGCCTGTAAATTTCAGAAAGAACTGGTCAGATTATAAGTTTGCATAAAAACTACCATGGCGCAATGTGGGAAAGTGTATTCCCATTAAAAAAAAAAAAAAATCTGGAATGAGTTGTCCCTGTGTGGGCGGTGTGGGAAGTGCTACACACGTCTGGTATGAGCACAGCTCTGCAGGAGAGCTCCTGAGCAACGTCATCCAAGGTAACTGAGAGGATGGAAGAAGCTCTCTGGTCTAACAAATAACTTAGAGAAAATCAATGAGTGATTTTAGGGTGATTCAGGTGGTCTGATTTGAGACCTCGAGCTTGTCTGGATACAGGAGAGCAGGGCTCTCCCATGGGATGCTGTGGGAGTACAGACGTGAGCATGGATGCTGCACACGAATGGTGTGGGTGGGCGGGTAGGGCAAGCGTCCTGTGCCTATTCAAAGCAACCATGAAACTCCTATACTTTTATACGGCATCGTGATCAATTCCCACCTTCCTCAGGGCCTGTTTTTGCTGATCTCTGCTCATCTGGCTGCAGATCTCTTTGTGGAAGCACCCATGTAACTACTTGCACACTGAGCTTGCGAGTACAGCATGAAAATGAGACGAGCCTACCAAGCCAGGTATGCGTCAGTCTTCGCTGAGCAAAAGTCCTGCTGGTTGAACTGTGTCCCCATTTCAGTCAGTCATGAAACTCTTTGCTTTATTGAGGAGAGCTCCCAGAGAAGGTGGCTGAGAGCTCAGAAACATTGGGGATGTGAAAAACATGGTTGAAAGGATGGGAGTGTGGGAAGTACAGCAGTATCTCCTGATATGAGCATCATGAGGCTTATCACTTTAGGCCCAAAAATCCCAGTCAGAAGCACGGCTTCAACGCTCTACATGCCGCCTGCATCCCTACAGCGGCAGACACAAGCTCAGGGACACATTCAGACCCTTCAAACCCACTCACAGTCTACGTAATCTCATTTTCAAAACGGTCCCAGGGTGACTACGGCATCCCAAGACAAGGCAACTTCAGCGCAGCTTGTTGCAACTTCCATGTAACTTGTTGGGTGTTTCCAAACACCTGGGAGCAATTATTGTCCCACCTGTTTGTGTTGAAACGTGGGGCTGTAGCTCAGGCCGTGGCTTGTGCAGACAGAAATGCCAGTGGCGGGGGGTGGCGGGGGGAGGAAGGTTCTGACAGCAGGGACTAACCAGACTGGACTCCTCCCAGAGCTGCTAAATGAAACCGGTGCCAGCGACCAGGGCTGCTGCGCGACCAGAGCAGCCCTCGCCTGGCGGAGGAGGAAACGGGAACAAGGCACGAGGACCGCGGCGGTTTGGCCTTGTTTAAACAGGCGTTATCCCGCCGGAGTCCTGCCCTACCGCCAACACACCTGCGCTACAAATAACAAACGATAGAAATTTGTTATTGTAACAACAGCTGTTTAGAATTTATATTTACAATTATTTAAGTACATGTATCATTTAATATACTGCCATAGATTTATTTGCGTAATTATATTCATTTATATAATGATTATAATTATATAATTATTGTATATAAATAAAGTGACTCATAGTTTCCAATCCTTGTTCCAACAACGGGGTTTTTTAAGTGACTTTCTGGGAGACCAGTGCACTTCTGTACGAAGAACTCTCAGGCAAGTTTTGGCTTACTTGTACTGCGTAAGGGCAGAGCAATTAGGCTTTAAATAAAGGAAGAATTTGGTTTCAGTTATAAGGCCACAGCGTGGTGATCTTCAGATACCCTTGTTAAGTTTATGCTGTTGCTACATATCATGCTGATATAAACTGTGATACTTATTTCTGAGCAAACTGGTTGGAAGACTCTGGCTTTTTTGTTTTAATTGTGATTCCTCCTGCTGGCTCCCGCCAGCTTGGAGAGCTTTGAAGCATCACGTTAGTGGTAGCAGCCGGGTGGTACAGAGAGCCATTCGAGTCCGGCGTCGCTGGAAAGCTCTCCTTCTCCGTGCTTTGGCTGCCAGGTCACGTTCAGGTTTAGTAATGCTATTGCTTTTAAAACACAATGAAGATGAAAACGCACTCAGGAAGCAGGGAAGGGGGTGTGGGTGTGCATGACCCGCCTGGCTCTCAGCTAAGCTGGTGGTCTGTGACCCAGGGCAAAGTGCGAAGCTAAACCCGCGGTGCCGTACGGCTGAGCGGGCCGGGGGTGGCTGCCGAGAGGCGTGGGGTGGCTGCGTGGGCTCGCTGCTCAGCCCCCCGGGGCTGCGGGGCCGGCCGCGGGGGCGAGCAAAGGGGGCCCGAGCACCAGAGCTGCCCGGCGGCAGCGAGCCGTGGCCGAAGCCATGTACCCCCTTCTCCCCCCAGCACACTTACTGGGGAGGGAGGGAAGAAAAACCGCCGCGGGTCACTCTGGCTGCTGTAGTCAGGATGCCCCATTAAAATTCTAAAAATGAGGGAAAAGAGCTCCTTTCTCTTACATTTCCATTACAAAAAAATGTCATGGTAACAGGGATTCTCTAGAAGTGCTTGGGACTTTCCTAATTTTTGTAGGGCTATTTTCCCAGCCTCATTTCCCAACAGGACGGTGTGTTTAGATTCATTCTGCCAAATCCCTTCCTTCCTGTTTGTTCAAGCACAGACTCACCCGAGTCCTTTCTCTCTCTCCTATTATTCCAAACAAAGCATTTATTGTTCTTTTTTTTTGTTTATTTCTAAACAAAGAAAGTACATCTCCCTTTCCTATAGCCAAAGGTGACTTTCAGGGTTTTAGATCAGAAAGGTGGATTTCAAAACAGTTTTGCTTCCTCCTCAATACTAAGATGAATGTAATTTATGTTTGAAAATCATTTAAATTACACTATACATAGAAGAATTACTGAGGGACAGACTAAGCTGGTTAAAAGTTTAGTTTTTAATGGCTGGTAGAACTTTGTCCTGGTAACGCTCTGAAAGGACCAGGCGCGGGGCTGGCGATGCCTGGGAGCGAAGCAGGCTGGGTGCGTGCTGCCAGGGCTGCAGCCTGGGCGAGCCGCTGCGGCCCCTCTGCGGAGCGCACCGAGCCGTGGTCTGCAGCGCGTCCCTATGCCCCCACCTGCCTAAAAATGCCCCACACCCAAATTAGAAGAAAGAAAAAATCAGCTCCAGCGTTTTCACCCAGGGGCTGCACACCAGCAGCCTGAGAACTGTTGGCAATATTGGCACGTCAGGGTGTGCTTTTTCATCTTGAACTAACAAATATTGAAGGAGTTAAGCATCTGAGCAAGGCTGTCAATGCAATAGCTGTCATGCTTACTCTCATTTGGCCAGCTTGAACACTCTCCCAGTGTCTATCAGTTCGCCACTGCTGGTTTGCATATGTTTGTATCTGCAGCAGGAAATACCAGTAAACCTTCAAATGCAGCCTCAGTCGCTTATGGCAAGTACTACCAAAACCTCCCCCTCCATCTCTTCTCTCTATCATTAGATGGCCAAGCACTCACTGTAAGAAATGCCTATAAGAAACTTATAGAAAAAACTCCACTTCAAGAAACACTGAGGTAAAAGGAGGTGGCACCGGTTACGGCTGGAGGCCACGGGCAGGAGATGCTGTGCCGGCGCTGCTCCTTGTGCCCCCCCAGCATCTGCTCCTGGCCGCTGGCAGACAGGACACGCCAGGGGCTCGGCTCTGGCTCGGATAGCCACAGGCTGCTCCTGTACGTCTGTGTTCTGCTCACAAATCAGAGCTTGTTAAAACTCCAGCAAGCTCCTAATTATTTCAGCAGTTAACACTTTGGGAAATGCTGAATCATTTCCCAGGCACAGAGATCAAATTCAAGTCTTGGAAATTTAATGATTTAAGGTCAAGACTTGGCATAGATCCCAACTCATTATTATTACTAATTTACTGTTAATTTACTGTTATCATCCTCCTCCTCCTCATTATTATTATGTAGCACTATAGTTTGTGGTGGGGGAGTCTTTAGAATCATAGAATTGTAGGATCATTTAGGTTGGAAGAGACCTTTAAGATCATCAAGTCCAACTGTTAATGTAGCACTGCCAAGCCCGCCACTAAACCATGTCCCTAAGCGCCACATCTACACGTCTTTTAAATACCTCCAGGGATGGTGCCTCAACCACTTCCCTGGGCAGCCTGGTCCAGTGCCTGATAACCCTTGCGGTGAAGAAATGTTTCTTAATATCCAATCTAAACCTACCGTGGCGCAGCTTTAGGCCATTTCTTCTTGTCCTATCACCTGTTACTTGGGAGAAGAGACTGACCCCCACCTTGCTGCAACCTCCTTTCAGGTAGTTGTAGAGAGCAATAGGGTCTCCCCTCAGCCTCCTTTTCTCCAGGCTGAACAACCCCAGTTCCCTCAGCCGCCCCTCATAGGACTTGTGCTCTAGACCCTTCACCAGCTTCGTTGCCCTTCTCTGGACACGCTCCAGCACCTCAATGTCTTTCTTGTAGTGAGGGGCCCAAAACTGAACACAGTACTCGAGGTGCGGCCTCACCAGGGCCGAGTACAGGGGGACGATCACTTCCCTACTCCTGCTGGCCACACTATTTCTGATACAGGCCAGGATGCCATTGGCCTTCTTGGCCACCTGGGCACACTGCTGGCTCATATTCAGCCGGCCGTCAACCAGCACCCCCAGGTCCTTTTCCGCCGGGCAGCTTTCCAGCCACTCCCCCCCAAGCCTGTAGCGATGCCTGGGGTTGTGGTGACCCAAGTGCAGGACCCGGCACTTGGCCTTGTTGAACCTCGTACCATTGGCCTTGGCCCATCGATCCAGCCCGTCCAGATCCCTCTGAGAGCCTTCCTACTCTCAAGCAGATCAACACTCCCACCCAACTTGGTGTCATCTGCAAACTTACTGAGGGTGCACTCGATCCCCTCGTCCAGGTCATTCATAAAGATATTAAACAGAACTGGCCCCAATACCGAGCCCTGGGGAACACCACTTGTGACCGGCCTCCAACTGGATTTAACTCCATTCACCACAACTCTTTGGGCCCGGCCATCCAGCCAGTTTCCTACCCAGTGCAGAGTACGCCCATCCAAGCCATGAGCAGCCAGTTTCTCCAGGAGGATGCTGTGGGAAACAGTGTCAAAGGCTTTACTAAAGTCTAGGTAGACAACATCCACAGCCTTTCCCTCATTCACTAGCTCCAATTATTTTTGACATGGTATATTCAGCTTATGTTTTCCAATCAGCAGAGCAGCACAGCTTGCACAGCATTCTCTGCTACCCTGTACAGAGGCCCTGTACCGTTAGGACAGCAGTGCTGTTGACTGCTAGCGTGGCCGGAGAGGGACCGTGCGAGCTCTCCGCATCGTGCTGATCCCGGCGTGCACCCCCAGGCTGGAGCCTTTCCGGGCTGGGCAGCAAGGGCGAGGGAAACACCTGGAGCAGAGCCACAACACGGAAGGACACAACCCAGACTCTGGGCACGGTGACTTCCCGTTTTCTCCTTTTCCTCCTCAAAGGAAACAGCCTTCATGCTGCACACTTAGGAACGAGCTCATTTGCGAGGGGCGGCTCATGGCGTGCCAGAAGAGCACTCAGAGGAAGAGATTTACTGATTTCCCCTACTCTGAAATTTTTTGCTCATCTTTTTCTTGGTTTCTTTTTCCTGAGCTGCTACCAATATTAACAAGCATTTGTTTGGATTTTTAGTCCCCTCCAGCCTGCTGACATCCTAGGTCATAAGGATTTATGTCTCACTTTAGTGGAAATCCCCCACACTCCCACAGCCTCTCAGAAATCCAGAGTTATTTAGCCAAGTTTGTTCTCTGCATTTGCATCAGCCTTTTCTTCCCCCCTCCATCCCCATGGAAGTGGGGTCACTCCTGCCCACACGAGAAAATCGCACCGGGTCAAACCACCTTTTGAAGCAGTAAAGCAGTGCAGCCAGCCTGAGTTTAGCATACCTCGGACTATGCGGTGACACCTAAATAAGCTTCTAATAAGTCAAAGCAAAGAGTCTACAGAGATGCCAGCCCCAATCTTTGTGAGCTGGGAAGCCCTCCTAGGAGGTGTTTTTTTTCCTACCAATTTTTGTTAGCTGGATCGAGTACTGAATGGAGACACTGTGAAGCCGGGGGGTCCCACTTGGTTCTGCCTGGGAAATCACAGTCCATAGATGAACTGGGCCACCAACACCCCCTCCTTGAAATTTAACTGTGCTGCTTAAATCCATGCTCCTGTCCGCGGACCCCTATGGGACACCCACCACCCCAGTGGTCCAGCACCATCCTCGTGGTGGCCAAGCTCTCCTCCTAATCAAATCAAAAGCTGAGGGCAAACAAAACCTATGTCTCCAGTAAAGGAGTCAAGGCAGGAGCAGAGCACCCACAGGGGACCCGATCCATGTGCCTTAGCAATGCCATGGGGCTGGGGGTGACGGGCGACCCAAGGGACCCTAGGGGAATGGCAGTGGCAGACCAAGCAGAGGATTCCAAGGCATCTCACCTGGCGTGAGATGCTTTAAACCAGCATTAAATCATGTTGTCACCTGTTTGGGGAACAGCGTAGATAGAGCTACACAGTGCCTCAGTCATTTTTAAATGAGAATTTGGTTCCCCTGAATTACTGAAGCACAACTGAAAATGGTCCTGTAAACCAGCATCCCCTGTTGTTAGTGAGAATTTTTCAAACAGCGAAAGAGAAGAGAAAATTACACATATATATTGTTATTGGGAAAAAGCAGAGAAAATGCAGTGTAATACACTCCTTTTTCTTCTCACTTCAAATCTGGGCAGTATCATGTTAAACCGCTGCTGCTGAAAGAGCAACCAGCTGCTGCTGTCTAGGATTTTGTTTTCCTATTACTATTCCCAAAGCCAAATCCTGCATGCAGGCTTGGAGTTTGCAAAGTTCACTGCTAGAGCTAACAGCAGCTGAGAAGATACACAAATTCCCCAGCAGCCAGACCTAGAGCTCCTGGAGCACTCGCTTCTGCCGGCACTTTCAGACTCTTTGGCTTCCCAGGCCTCTTTTTACAGAGAGGGTGATTGAAGCAAACCCAAACCTGAGTTTTCCAAAGCGCTCTGCTCCTGTTTGATCGGCTCTATTGGAACTGGCAAGCCTCAAAGTCCCTCAGCAGGGGCAGTCCGTTGGATACTTTGGAGAATGACTGTCTAGTCAGGTTTTCTGCTCTGAACTTGAGTGTTCTGGCCAAGGGACCATGGCTTCTAGATCAGCCATATGCTCCAGTCACAGAGAGTCTCTTCCTTACTTTGCAGCAGCCTCAAGAAGAAATCCTACTTTAAAAATGCTGAGGATCCTAACCCTGAGGTTGAACCCTTCAATTTGTGCCCGACAAGCTGACATGGTGGATGTGGGGCGGCTGCCCAAGGATAGGAGCGAATTTCAACAGGCTCTTCAGTGCTCTGGGAAAAGGCAAGTCCTAGGGGCAGTGGGACTTCCCTGACTGGAGAAAAAAATAGTTACAAAACGGCGAGCATATCAATGCAGAAATGTGCCAGCTCGGCACGGTGGCCACGGCTGGGTGCAGGCTACAGAGGCTGCCCGGGACTGTACAGGATCCAGGCACTGAAATGGTGTTTTTCCAGTGCAGCTGAGCTGAGTGAATCATAATCCAATTATTTTCCTGGGATTTGGGAGAAAACCACTTCCTTCTGAACAGAGACAAACCCTGATCTGGGTTTAGGATGCCTTGGTGCCCAAGACTTACATCTGAATTTTGGGGAAGGGGGATGGAGGATCACAGGAGTCCCTGCTCACAGCCTGTTTTCGTGCCCTGAAATTTGGGCGACGAGAACAGAAATCAGACCCAGCTGTCGCAATGCAATTGCCAGACACACATTCTTGAGGTCCCCAGCTCTGGGACGTGTCTGGAGCTGCTGTCCTTCTCGCAGCTGCTGGAAGAGCATTTTGATTTATTCTCTATTCTAGCAATAGCAAGGTGAGGCTAAAATCAGTCGCTTTGTCAGGGAATCCATCCTTCAGCATCTTCCACTTCTTTTTCCCCTCTCTCAGACGCAACAGCGAGCCTTCACGCTCGCCAGCCTTGCAGCGAGTGAGCCGGGAGGGAGGGAGGCAGAGGCATGGGAGAAGCGGGAGGGACACCGGCCCTACGGGGAAGGGGAAAGCCCCGAGCTCGGCAGCACGGAGAGGCGGCGCGAAGGACTTACTCTGCGGCGTGTCCCGGGCGGGCTGGCGGCGGGCGGCGCTGGCTGCGGAGCCCCGGGGCAGCCCGGCTATAAGGGGAGGGCGCGGAGGCGGAGACCTGGCCGCGCAGGGAGCCGCTGGCTGGGAAACTCCGGCTGCGCCTCCCCGCCGAATATGGGCACAAGCCAAAGGGAAGCGAGAAATCCCCTCCGATGGGGAAGAAGTCCCTGCGGAGGGGGGATGGCTGGCCCCGGTGGTGGCGGCGTCTGCCCCAGGTTGGTCCCTGCAGAGGGACTGAGCCCCAGCGTCGCATCCTAATGGACTGGTGGATGGGGCACAGAGGCACCCTGGCCTTAGTGCCCCAGGGGTTTGTGTATATGATGTCCCATTGCAGGCTTGGAAACCCACCGTTAGGGATGGAGCAGGTGCCTCGAACAGCTGTGCTCGCTGAGCAGGGCATTGCCACAGGCAGGCTGGCAGGGATGAGGTGCGTGCCTGAAAGCACGGCCTGCTGTATTGGGGTCCTGCATCATGCCCAAGGTGAAGCATCTTCCCCAGAGCAGGGCTCACAGGCTGTGGCACTCCCAGAAGACACCAAACCATCAAGCACCTTCAGTGTGGTTTGAGTCTTTGCCTAGGGACTGGGCAACACAGGCTCCCTTCCTCACCCCAAAGCCTCTGAACCTGTAGCTTCCACTTGTGGAAGACACATTTGTCTTCCTGATTTCTCTCCCTGATTTCCTAGGCACCTGCATTCCTGGCCATGGAGATGTGGTGAGCCCGTTACACCAGGGAAGCATGTATGCTGCTGTGGCAGGGGATGGCTGGAGGATGGCCGGGGGACAGCCGGGGGACAGCGATGGCTGGGGGGGGCGCATTGCAGAGAGTCTGGGAAGGCTGCTAGGGCTGTGCTGTCCCCTGCCTAGGGGACCACCTCAATGTGGAGCATCTTCTGCACCCACCTGGGTGGGATCTGGGCTGAAGCAGCTGCCCTACAGGCAGAAAATCAAAATACTGTGGTACTGCAGAGCCTGACCTCCTCTCTCCTTTCCTGGAAAGCTGCTGTGAGGCAGAGAGGAGTCAGCCATCAGGTCCCTGTGCCTGGTTACTGTGCCGGGGATGATTTCTGGTTTATATCTGATGGCTGTGGCCTAATGCAAAATGCAAAAAAACCAGTCCAGAGACTTAAAGCTGAGTGTGAACCATGAGCTTTCATAGCGCTACTGGTGCGCACACTCAGTGCCTGTGTGGCTGCACAACTTTTGGGGAGGCTACACAGGCCCAACGTGGGGCCATCCCCCAGTGGCAAATGTGATCTGAGGCCAACGTTTGTGCTGGAAGGAGGCGCCCGGCTGAGCCAGCACGGTGCTGGAGGGCAGACACTTCTCTCAGTCTGTGCCTTTCGGCAGGCATCCTGCCCCCCAGACTGCTGCTTTCTGCTCTGGGACTCTCCCCAAAACGACGATGGGAAAAAAACCTCCCCCCTAACACTTGTCTGCCAAAACAGGAAGCAGAAGCAGAGGGGCCACCCCGACGGGCAAACCCATGATCTCCGGTCTCTGGAAAACACTGATTCATCTCAGGCCAGCCTGCGGCTGAGCTGGGCGGAGGGTGACCCTCTGGGATTGCCTCAGGGTTGGGTCCCCTCACTGCGTGACAACTGGTGGCCAGAAACAACCATGGTCACGCAATGGAAATGCTGAGTGCCACGTCAGTCTGAAAATCATTGGAAACATGAAACGGTGAGAGATTTGGCCCTGAAGTGCAGTAACTTTCTCTGTGCTTCATCGCCTCCTCCAATGGCAATGTGAAGGGGAGAGGCAAGGTTTGCAATCCGCAGTTAAAGCCGGTTTTGAGGCAGCACAGTGCAGCTGGAGGTGAGCTTGGTGCTGCATCCAATGGCCCTTTTGAGCAGGAGGCAAAGGGACGTGGTTCCTGGAAGGCACCAGGGAGGCTGGCGTGGCCCGGGTGTTACATACACACACACACATGCAGCTCTGGGCATGGCCGGGCAGGCAGCGTTCATGGCTGGCTGAAGGCAGAGGATGCTGCTCTGGATGCAGGGAGGACCCCGGGGCTGGTTCGCTTCTCATGTCCTCAGTTACGTGATCCCTGCATGATGCAGGGGTGTCTGGCCCCAGGTGTGCTGTGAATCTGCAGTGGGAAGTGTCTCAGTGACACGTGTCTCAGACCCGCTGAAACCTCTCTTTAAAGATTTAGAGGGTCTTTGCATTTGGCTCAGCAGCAGTGCTACTATTTTAGGAGACCAATGTCTCATCCCCAGCTTAACACAGGAGGCCCTGACTGTAGGAGACTCCTGCAGCAAGCGATGTGGGAAAGCCTAAGGGAGTCTGATGCTCAGCTGGTGTTAGCAAATGTAGCTGCAAATTTGTGGGTATCCTTGGTTGTTTTCTTGGTTAAATGTCTGTACAGAATGATTTATGTGGGATCCAAAGTAGATTCACACAGTGCAATCTTGTTGCTGGGCCTTGTCTTTAGCTACTGTGAATTAACTTCACTGGGGCCGGGGCAATTCTGCCAGCAGACAGGGGCACAAGATGCATCTTGTAACTGGGCCTTCAACTAAAAACCTAGAGCTTAGGGCAGAGCCCTTATTTACCCAGAACAAACCTATCACTAACTTTGACCTCCTGCTGATACACTAGCATGACATTGCTTGTCTATGTAGCCTGATTTCCGAGACAGGCATCTTGTATTTACTTATAGAATATTGGGCAGTGGCTAACCAAGTTATACCGGGATGCACATCTTCTAGTGCTGCACAGGAATTTTTCTGTGCTCTGTAACTGCTCAGAGAGTATTGCACAGGGCTACACTATATTCTGTGCTTATAGTTCATGCTATCTAAGAAGCTATCTTAAGTCTGTAATTTTGAGAAATCTGGGGTTTTGTGCTTAACTTCCGTAACATACACGATCTATTTCTCAGATGCAGCCTACACTTGAAAGCAAGATGTACTTCAGAAATTTGTAACTTAATTTTGCAGATGCTTCCTTAAATTTGAACAACACACTTGCATGGGATCATTCATCTCTTCTATATTGAGCACCGAAGACTTTCTCACTAGCAGTCCCAATATTCAAATTCAGCTGGGCAGGAGCCTATGAAAGGGATGTATCGCTACTAAAAAAAATGTTGTGAATCCTTTCCACGAGACAATGAAAGATTTGTCTTACCTGTAAAAATGAAGAGACTATAAACGAGATGTGTTGATAAAGAGATTATTTTTGAAGTGAAGTTCTAATTTCCTCTTTCAGCATGCCGGAGAGCCGTTATTCTTTGTTGCCAGCTAAAGGTGTGTCAAGGAGCAGATTGTTATGAGGGTAAAGGTTTTCTTCCTGGAATCCATTAATTCAATATGCTTATTCATTGAGATTTTTGTTCAAGCTTGTTTTAATTACCTCAGTTGCTGAGGGGAGCTGCTCCAGAGCTGGTCTGACGCCAAGATTGGAGGCAGCCTGGGCTGCAGTGATCACGCACTGCTGGAGTTCACAGTCCTGAGGGATATGGGTCAGGTGAAGAGTAAGGTCAGGACCCCGAATTTTAGGAAAGCAAACTTCCAGCTCTTCAAGGATTTAGTCAATAGGAACCCCTGGACACGCCTGAGGGACAGGATGCCATCCAGAGGGACCTGGACAAGCTCGAGAGGTGGGCCCGGGCGAAACTCATGAGGTTCAACAAGGACAAATGCAAGGTCCTGCACCTGGGTCGGAGCAACCCCCAGTATCAATACAGGCTGGGGGATGTAGGGATCGAGAGCAGCCCTGCCGAGAAGGACTTGGGGGTACTGGTGGATGAAAAGCTGGACATGAGCCACCAATGTGTGCTTGCAGCCCAGAAGGCCAACTGTATCCTGGGCTGCATCAAAAGCAGCGTGGCCAGCAGGTCGAGGGAGGTGATTCTGCCCCTCTACTCTGCCCTGGTGAGACCCCACCTGGAGTCCTGCGTCCAGCTCTGGAGCCCTCAGCACAAGAAGGACATGGACCTGCTGGAGTGGGTCCAGAGGAGGGCCACAAAAATGATGAGAGGGCTGGAGCACCTCTCCTACGAAGCCAGGCTGAGAGAGTTGGGGTTGTTCAGCCTGGAGAAGAGAAGGCTCCAGGGAGACCTTATTGCAGCCTTTCAGTACTTAAAGGGGGCTTATAAGAAAGATGGGGACAGACTTTTTAGCAGGGCCTGTTGCGATAGGACAAGGGGTAATGGTTTTAAACTAAAGGAGGGGAGATTTAGACTAGATATAAGGAAGAAGTTTTTCACAATGAGGGTGGTGAAACACTGGAACAGGTTGCCCAGAGAGGTGGTAGATGCCCCATCCCTGGAAACATTCCAGGTCAGGCTGGATGGGGCTCTGGGCAACCTGATCTAGTTGAGGATGTCCCTGCTCATTGCAGGGGGGTTGGACTAGATGACCTTTAACGGTCCCTTCCAACCCAAACTATTCTATGATTCTATGATTTATTACCAGACAGAGGAACTATCAGTTTTCCTGTGGGAATTTCCATGAGCTTACCTCATTTGTCCTAAGTAATTCCAGCTGTGCACGTTTCAGTGATAGGAAAGCAGCAGGTCTGGGTGCAGGTGGCTGGCAGCAGTCCTCTGGGTGAGCAGGCACCACCCTGACACCTTCTGCTGGGGATAGAGGGACCACCTCCTGGACCTGGTGGGGCACACAAGGAGGTTGGCCCAGGTAGAGCTGCCTGAAGTAGAACTTAAGAGAGTCATAAAATGCTCTCAGCGTGGGATTGGGCTGGAAAACTAGGGCCAGGTAATGTCCAGCAGCTTTTCCACATGGGATGGGGGACGGGGTGTGAAGCAGCTCAGGGAGGGGGATGGGGAAGGATGCCACCGTGCTGGCTGACCTCCCTGCGGTGCTGGCAGAGGCACATGAAGGAGCGTGTTTTGGGGACCACATCTGCTGTGCCCTGAGCTGCTCATAGATGGTTTCTTTGCTGTTCCTGTGCAAGAAATACCTCTTTTATTTCTGTTCACTGTTGAATATTTTGATAGAAGTGGAGGCATGTGCAAACAGGGGTAACAGAGGAGAATTTGGGGTCCTCATTAAACTGTAGGGTAAAAGACCAAGAGGTCACACCAGCCACATTTATCCATCTCTCTCCAGAGGTTTATAACGTTTGGAGTCAGCAAAAGCGCTGAAAGTTTGAATTCTGAAGACTGACTCAGATCTGCAGGCCAGAGCAATGGCAGCTAGGTCACGAGGGGCCTCAGCTCCTCTCCCTGAGTGAAGGGACATGGCAGGTCAGTAAGCTGCGGAGGAACTTGCTGGCTCAAAAGGCACTGTCACTGCTCAGTAGCTGAGGCAAAGCAGCTGGTAACTGGTGGGAGGTCTAGAGGAGATGGATCCAGCTCTCAAGAGTGTTGTGCATTTTAACTCAGACCACTGAGGCCATAAAAGGATTGCTTGGATGATGTGCTCACCAAAATATGTTACTTCAGATTGATTGGGATGTCTTCCTTTCCAGTATTCATGATAACTACAAGTAATGGAAACAAGAGCTCTTTTTCTCCATCAGCGACCTGGCTCAGTCGCTGTGAAGTGCTGTGGTGATATACCTGGCTCAGTGCTGTGATGATATACCAAAATATTGGCCTTATAGCATAGGAACAGGGTAGTTGTGAGTGGCAGGAGCAGAGCATGGGAAATGGGAGGTGAGGGGACATGAGTTCACCATGCAGATTGTGTCACGCAGTACTAACCACTGTGGGAAAAGTTCCCATGAGAGGTGATGACTGCTGCATGTACAAGAAAGACATAAATAGTGGTGAGCAAAGATGGAGGACCCAGGACTCCTCCTCCCAGACAATACCCAAAATCACTAGCATGAAGTTTTGCTTCCTCTTGCAGTTTCTCTATGTGTCAATGAACCGAGAACCTCCTAGGTTGCAGCTAACTGGACTTCTTGTAGATGTCCTAGGGCCCAGCTTCAACGAGTGAGTGGAGACTACCTCCTGGTGAGGAAGTCCTGCTGGGACACAAGTCTGAAACCTTTCAGGCTGCCAAGACTATTTTTTCTAGCCAGTCTGGGTCACGCTCTAACCAGGGGACCTGTGGGAAAAGGGAGGCACAGCAAGCAGAAATTAGTGTGTCAGCTCCGGAAGAGTCAAGTAGTTAGCAAGTTCACCACAGTATTTAGAGAAATATCTAGGTTTTGGATTGGGCTCATGTGTGAGATGATAGGATGTAACCTCTCATTTTTCATCTTATTTCATCAACTACTTCCCTGGCCCAACTTTGTTTTCATTTCTGCCCTGCAATTCTTGAAAATTATGCATTTGCAATGATTTTTTTGTCTGTAGCCACCTGTTAAGGTATATGGCTATAAGTACAATATCCCTTGTCTTTCAAAATGATCACGGAAACACACCAAGGGACAGACTTCTGCTGTTCCCTTCCTCCTGCAAAATCCTTTGTCCTTTCCGACACAGGCTCTGTTGCCCCAGGCAAAAGCCTGCCCTTGTGCTGAGGAGGTTGATCTGCTCAGGCTTTGCTGAATCTAGACATGAAAGCCAGGCAGGACAGCCTTCACCAACCATGTTCAGCAGCAACAGCCCCTGCGGCAGCATATTTTCATCCTTCTCTCATAGTTCTGGCTTCCTTCTCTTCCTCCCCAAATGGTGAATATGCATGTTTTTACCTAGGTCTGTTTGAGGGAGGTTAGTGTTTGAGGTTTGACCTGCAGCAAAGCTGGGATTTGGTAGCTTCAAAAGTGTGAACCCCTTTTGAGAACTTTGCTACCGATGGCACAAACCTCATGTGGTGATAGTTTTGCCACCTCCAGCCACATCTGAACTGAACTAACCATACAGAGCTTTCCCAGTTTTGGTTTCTACTGGCATCAAAAATCCTACATGTCTGAGTAATGAACCAGGGATTCAAAACTCACAGGAATGTCCTAAATCTTCATCAAAGGAAGGGCTTGTATGCAAGCGTGGTCTCCATCCCCACCCTGATATTTCTGCTTGAGGAGTGGTCCATAGCTGAGGTTGATGACACCTCCGCCTGATATTTCTGGTGGAGGAGGCACCTGTCTCTGAGGCCACTCTGGCACCCTCCCCCTGATACTTGTGTGAGGGAGGTGTGCATTTTTGAGGTTGCTTTGCCACCCTTCTCCTGACACGGAGACTGCAGGTGGGGTCCATATCAGAGGTTTCTGGCTGGGCCCAGCTGTCTCTGACATGTTCATCGGCAGGAGACATCATGTGCTGGAAGTGAGGTCCCCTTGTCCTGACAGTCCTGGCAGCCGGACGTTCCCAGTTTGCTATCCCTGGACCTTCAGCTGAGTGGCTTCGTAGCCTGCGACAAATTGCCCTCCTCCATGAAATGGAGGTAGCGATATTGTCCCTGTGTTTGGAGCTGCTTGCAGACTGACGGACATCCTCAATATCTGCTCTGTGGTGACTTGGGGAGGAGTGGCAGGCGCTAAGGGAAGGGTGTAGCTTCTTCCTCTTCGCCTGAAGGAAACTGGAAGTGCTTTGTCCCGATGTGGAAGTCCAGTCATCTCGGCACAACTCACTCCAAAGGAGTGGGAACTCATGCTTCCTGCCATCCCGCTCTCGTCGGGAAATGGAGGGCATGTTGTGGGGTCACAGCACCGGGCTCGGGCCTGGGACGGGGCTGTACAAGGTGCTTGGAGCAGACTTGCAAGAGCTGTGGGCTGGGGCAATCTGTGGGGGTCACATCTGCCTTGTACCACAGATGTTTTGGGAAACACTGCTGCTTCGGAGAAGCCTCAGAGATCCTCTGACGGAAAAGCACCGTCATTTTTATCACCCTATTTTTAAGGTACTCCGGCACTTGCTACCCCATAGTTCTTCTTTATTTTCCCCAGCATGCTCTGGCTTCTTTATATAACACTGCTTCTCTGTTTACAGCTTCCTAATGCCCTTGGGGGGGTCAGCATGAACAAACCACGACCAGCTCTCTGCGAAGCTAGACAAGTGTGTGTGTGTGTGTGTGTGCTTGCAAGGTGCACGCTGTTTTCCTCACAGTGGTCCTGCATTAAAAAGGGGTCACTAAGATGGGGCTACTTTTGACTCGGATGCCCTCAGAGGTCAGCACAGCCAGGGGCTGAGGGAAGGCGAACGGGAACTGCCTCACCAGTTAA
Organism: Phoenicopterus ruber ruber; assembly: GCA_009819775.1. Classification (NCBI taxonomy): domain Eukaryota; kingdom Metazoa; phylum Chordata; class Aves; order Phoenicopteriformes; family Phoenicopteridae; genus Phoenicopterus; species Phoenicopterus ruber. The sequence continues at coordinate 12,533,238 of CM020219.1, forward strand.
GCTACAAAAAATGGTGCGAGAAGCCACATCCCGGGCAGCATCGGGCATCCGCGCTCTCCACGATGGGGCTCGGTGCCCCCAGATGTGATAGCACGGCTGTGCTGCACAGCACAGGGCTGCGTTACCCATCTCCTGGTCCTGACGCGCCTGCTCTGCAGCGTCAGGTCTTGAATACAAACCCAAGCTCGAGACTAGCCCTTGCACTGGGCTGCCTCTAAGTCAAGCAATCCTCACCAGCCGCCACAAAACAAACCTTGCCAGCTGAACCCCGGCACTGCCAAAACCACCCTGCAGCAGCCAGAGCTGCTTCAGCCGTGTCAGTGGAGCTGCTCGAATACCTGCTGCCCACGAGTGCGGGAGAAATGTGCCCATCTATGTTTAAAAGCCGGGGCCGGGCCGGGCCTGTCCTCACTAGCGCTCAGCTCGTGGGTCCTCCCCAGCCGCTGGTGGCTGCGCTCGGGCTGGCACGCAGCTGGTGTGCAGGGGACGGGAGGCCTAATTTTAGAGCAGGGAATGAAACACTGATCCCGAAGGTCACTGGATGGGACCAAATCCCGCTGGCCTTCATGATGGTAGCAGCATCGTGTTTAGACCTGGCAGGACTAACCAGGACGCCTTTTCACTGCAGCTGTTTTCCCCCAGTCCAGGCACCTTCCCTGCCCCAGGACTTGCTGCCTTGGGGCATTTCTTTTTGCCCAGCAGGACCGACTGCCTATAAACTCCCCATCACCACGCGGTGGAAAGTACTGGGGGAAGACATGCGGGAAACTGCAAAAGCAGTACTTCTTTTTGAGGCCTTGAAAGCAAGACACCAAGAAGTTCTTCTGTCTTGAGCTTCCTTTTGGGTCCTCAAGGTTTGCCCTTTGCTGTTCCTGGGCTCTCTCCTGCTGGGTTATCCTCATCTGTCCAAGCAAATTCAGGTTTGGTGAGTGGCAGAGAGGGAAGTTTCCAGGGGAAATCCAAGTGGCCGTGAGGACTGAATAGCCTGTGTTTCAAACCATCTGACTCAGTAAGGAATTCATTGCTTATCTGGCACTGTTGAAATCAAGAGTTGTATTTACTGGCAGTAGAGAGAGGCTCTTCACGTCTTCGGAAATAGTGGCATATTCCTGAATGTGATTTACAGATCTCCCGAGGACTGAAATTCCCACTGACCTTGCAATAAAATATTCCTCTTTCCTCAACAAATATCTGAGGAATCCTGCTGGCTCTTCAGGATGATAGTCTTTTTCTGAGCCTCCCCCTGCCCTGGCAGAGCCTGCACCGCTGGGCTGCGTAAGGTGTTTGTACATATTTGCTCTCCTGTGGGTTGTCCAAATAGTGCAGCGGCCAGACATGGATCCTTCCTAAACCACTCCGGCATCGGATGAGGTTGTCGTAGTATTTCCATTTCTATTTCCATTTCTATTTCCATTTCCATTTCCATTTCTATTTATTTCTATTCTATTCTATTTCTATTTCTATTTCTATTTCTATTTCTATTTCTATTCTATTTCTTCTCTGAAGATATTCAAAACCCGCCTGGACTCCGTCCTATGCAACCTGCTGTAGGTGAACCTGCTGTAGCAGGAGGGTTGAACTAGATGATATCCAGAGGTCCCTTCCAACCCCTACCATGCTGTGATTCTGTGATTCTGTAAGCCCCATGTGTGCACTTTTAACTCCTTCAGGCTTTTATCCGCCTGCATTAGGAAGAAGCAGCTTCACTTATAAAAGGTTGAAAGGGCTGTTACATATAATATTAAAGTTTGGGGTTTTTTTAACTGTGGAAAATAATATTCCTTTGAGGATTCTGTTCGGTACACCCTGTGCAAGCATTTTCCCAGAAATAGAGCTGTAACAGCAACAATGCAATTCATTTTTCATGTCGTGACTAAAACAATGTCATCTAAATCTGCAAACCAAGGCCCAAGGTTAACTGATTGTGGAGACGTAGCAGTTGTTGTTTGCAATGGATTGTGAATAACTCTGGGAAACTGAACAACATTGCTGTGAGTTTTGCTGCCTGTCTGCAGGCAGTTTTGTTAACTCAAGATTTTCTCTTGCTCTGGGTGTTTAATAGAGCAAAACTAGGCATCCGTTCAAGTATTCCTGCCCTGTTGCAAGCCAAACAAATTCTTTTTTTTTTTTTTTTTTTATTAATTTGCTCAGAAGACACAACCTGGAGCTGTTTCAGTATTTAATCACTTGCAAAAGGCATTTTGATGGAAATGAGAAATCCCAGACCTGAGGGTTGGGGCCAAAAGTGGAGGAAATGGTGTGTTCAGGTTCAGTGCCCTCCCTGCAGGCAGCGCTGAAACGTCATGTGTGGGACTCCACTAGCCTTCGCCGCAATGCCGAGTGCCGCCGCACCAAGGGCATGCCCGGCCTGGGAGGGTGCCGCAGCTGCTCCGAGACCCTGGCAGCACTGCAAGCGCAGGATCCTCTCAAGGGTGGCTTTTTTTAATTTGCATAGAGTAATCAGCTTGAAATTTAGGCCACAACTTGGTACAGTCCCATGGATCTACTTTTTCTTGTGCCAGGGCTGAATTTGGCTTTGTGCTGTTTGATGGTGAAGAAATGAGCAAAATTCATATGGTTAATAAAAAAGGAAAAAAGAGTTGTTTTTTCAGATAAAACAGAGCTGCAGAGAGGCATTCACATGTGATGCCACAAGGCTGCACATCCACTCCTAGGGCCAGAGGCGCTCCTGAGACAGGCAGGGATGCAGGACCAGCGCTGTGTGGGTGCCTCCTTTCCCCGGGGGCATCATCTCCTGCTGGGCAGAGGCAGGTGGAGGGCTGGGCTGCAGGCTAAGGCAGGGGCAGGAGATGCATGGGACGAGCAGCACAAACTATTGTCTCAGTGCTTCCCCTCCCTGCACCTCTCTGCCTGCCCTTTGCCCCTCTCCCTATGCCACCAGGACCCAGTTCATCAGATCCAGAAGAAGGTCTCCTGAGCCAACGTGGTGTCTCACGCATCCTTCAGCAGCCACAAGCAATTGTGCTTCCAAATAACAGCTCCTCCCTGAGCTTGCTGCGAGAGCTTCTTACTACGGGCAAATTGAGCCTGGCCCTTTGGGTTGTTATTTCTCTCCACGCGTCTCCTTGAAGACAGTACACGCGTCATCCCGGGGAACAGTCTTTGTCTCGGAGGGTGACTAACGACTGCTTAGCAAGAACGTGCGCAGGGTAGATTCAGCCTTGAGATCACCAAGGGAAGGAGGCACTGTGGGGTTTCGCTAGCGCTTTGGAGGGCTCAAGGCCTGTTCGTTTAAAGGGCTCTCAAGATGAAAGCATGTGTATTGCATTCTTGTGTTGTAATCAGGGCTGTGAGGGGAAGATGATGGTCCACGTGTGTGACATGCTTTTGGAGACAAAAGCCACCAGCTTTTTTGGCCTTGCTCCTCCTGATGAATCCCTGATGATTAATTCCATGATTGCCTCTTATCTACTCAATGAGCTTCTGTTCATAGCACAGTTCCTCCAGGAAATATTTTTCCCCCAAGTTTTGGAAAAAGTATTGTAAAGTCATGAGCTCCCTCACTCAGGAAATGATCCCCAGCATTTTGTGCCTTGCTCAGGATGCCACACTTTTATGATTACTTTGATTTTCTTTAATTTCAGTTCTGGGATTACCTGTGATGAACGTCAGCAGAAAGCACTGTTTGATATGTGCATGTGAAAGTGAGAGAAGCTCCTGAGTCTCGTTCTTGCTGCTGGCACCATGGGCCACCGAGGATGCAGCTCCTTGTTGTAGGTCAGCATCTGAAAGTAAAACAGCTCCCTGGGGCTGGTTACAGCCTCACGGTCCCTTGCATCACTACAGCCCTCGAGAGCCACAGCATCAGTGTCACCACGTGTTATCAGCCTGGTGGCTCAGGTCACCCAACGCACTCCTGCTCCCGTGTCTGTGTGGTCACGCAGCACTGCTGAAAGGGCCTCAGCCCGTCTGTCCCCATCGCAGAGCAGCACCAGCTATGCCGACGTCTCTTGCAGGCATCTGCCTGGCCTGCTGCTAAATGCCACTGATGGTACGGACGCCACGCTGTCCTCAGCGCTTCAGCCCCCTCAGCACTAGCGGCGGTTTTGCTGCATCTAACTTGCATCTACTTGCTGTAGCAGAAGCTTGTTTCTCTATGCCTGACCCCACAGAAAATGGAGAGGAGCTTACTCCTTCCCTTTTGCAGCAATTTTTTAATTGACTGGAAGATGATTATCGTGTCTGTGCTCTGTGCCTTCCCTGGAAGTACTTTTTTAGTCCATAGACAGAAAAAAGTTGAAGGCCACTGCTCTGCACTGACAAATGTTAAGCACGCCTCTCTTTCTCTGTGGATGCAGTTTGCGAGATCATTCTTGTTTTCTGGGCTTTCTTCTGATTATCAGCATCTTTCTCCCAGCTGCAGTTGGCCAGTGCCTTTCCAGGGGTTGAGTGCAGCTGGGGGATGGCTTGGCAAGTCGTATAAATGCCTCTTCCTGCCTTCTGGCTTCACTTGCTTTTTCTGTAATTGTGCAACACTGTTCACACGAACGCAGTTCTGTCTCGCCTGATACCAGTCTCCCCACGGTCCCAGGAGCTAAGGCGTAAACCTGCATCCCGTAACGAAGCCCATGGCAGCTCCCCAGCCCCACGCTCATTACGGAGCTCAGGCTGCGGACCTACTCGTGCTGCCAGGCACAATTTCATGCATGGCCAAACATAAACTATGCCTGGTCAGATATCTTGGGACTGAGGTGCTCATCTTTGATCTGCCATTCGCTTTTTCTGCCTCATTTAGCAAGAGGTATAATCTCTGTGCAGCTAACAGAGAAAGCCTTACACAGGCATTTTGAGAGTTGTCACTTAGGTAGTACCAAGGTGGCAAAGACACTGCAACAGCCTTTTCCTGGAGGTTTCTCTGCTTGCTTTACATGTTACTCCTTTTCTGGGATAATGTATTTGAATGACTTGATATGAATTTACAAATATAAATAGAGAATGCTACACTGGAAGAGTATTTGCAGTGCTGTGTGTGACGGGGATAAATACAGGGAGGCAAAGTTCACGTTCACTCGGTGTCCTCAGGCAAATAGTTAGTTATGGGGCTATGGGACTAGAGGAAGTTCTTGTAGTTCTTTAAAAGTTAATCTTAATCCACTTTTGCCACACATTAATTTACATCAGTCTTTACCTTTTCCCAATACTGTCTTATTATTGTAATAGTAAATAGTTTAAACATGCTATATCCAATAAATGCTCTGGCAATCTGACTGATCTCTTGCACAGGTTTTATGGGAGAGTTGGGGCAATCGCAGTGTTAATGTGATGTCATCAGTAGCAGTATTACATAAAAATGTCCTTAAGGGATGCAAGTGCACCATGATGCTGAGCAGAGCACTCCTGTATCTGCCCAGTGCCCAGGGAACTGAAATCATAGAATCATAGAATTGTTCTGGTTGGAAGAGACCTCCAAGATCATCAGGTCCAACCATTAACCTATCACTACCAAGTCCCCCACTAAATCATATCCCTTAGGGCCTCGTCTAAACGTCTTTTCAAGAAATGCAACCACGACAAGATTTCCTGGAGAAATATGCAAAATAAAGAAGATGAATGATTGCTAAACACCGGTGTTTTGGAGAACTGTGATATATAATTACCAAAGTAGTTAAGTCTAAAACTAATACAGCTTTGCTTTTCAGCCACCCCTGAGATAATCACGTCCTGGCACCTCTTTTCTTCCCAGCCATGTTTGCTGGCTGCTGTCAGGCCACATTGCCCAGCTCGTAAAGTGGATGTAATATTGCAATCCACTTCTCACTGAACATCCTTAATATTTTAACCCAGTTGAGAGCTTTTTGCTGAAAGATACCACACGGCAGGGAGCTAAACATTATAGTGCTGCTGCACTAAAAGGCTTTTTCTGGAATATTTTGACTGATTGATTAGGATCCTCAGCTCAGGGGCAGCCTCCTGTGCTTTCACTGCAATGTCTTGGTGTTGTTCCTTTCTTGCTTGGAGTAAGCCTGTTTTCCGTATCTTAAAGCAGCATAGTTCTTCCCTTTCCGTGCAGAATCATTAACAATTAAGTGTAAGGGGCAAATTCAGTGCCTGAAACCTAAATTCTGCCTAACCCGGTATCTGCACAGCAGACAGAGCACCTCTGCTTGAGGCAGGGCATGGGCTGAAGCAGGCGGTGACTGCCAGCCTGGCTCCTGCTGTCCCTCTCGCAGACAGAGCTGATGCCCACGGCGAGTGCCTGCCCATCCAGCCAGGCTCCCGCGTGGGCACCGGCACAGCCTGGGAGAGGAGCCGGGAGCCATGGACGTCTGCTGCCCGTCTCCGCTGGCCCTTCCCAGCCCTTCCCTGCGGACCGATCGCCGCAGGCTGGCGATGTTCTGATGGGCAGTTTGGAGCTTTTCCAGCTGCTGGTGGTGAGCAATGGAGCGGCGCTTTGCTGCCAGGAAAAGACAATTTCACCGAATGAAATTGCTGAACCGATGGCACCCAAAGGCCAGTCTCAGATGGCAAACCCCAGCCCGTGGGCTGCCCTGGCTGCAGACGCTGTTCCCTTGGACAAAGAGTACTGGAAGCACTGCTTTTCACTGCAAACCAGAGACAAATGGTATTGTGAAACAGCAGAGACCTCTGAAACAAAAAAAATATCTGTCAACACCCACACAGTGCTGTGAACTGTGCCAGATCTCCCCCCGAAATGCAGCGTTCACCCCTGAGGAGCTAAACCTGGCCAGAATTTGGCTCTTCCGTTTAGTTGGATACTTTTGAGAAAGCTTTATTCACCAGAGGATGTACCTCCACTCGGTAGCGTGGGCCCTCCAGGGTAAGAGCGAGCTGTGTCTCCTGGTGGGGAATGAACTGTGTGCTGGGGTAGGAATAGGGCTGATGGTGGAAACCACAGGGAAAAAACAAACAGGGAGTTAACAGGGTAATAAGTGAGCTCCTTGGCACTTTCCTACAAGAGCAACATATTTCACAATAAAAGCCCTGGGAGGCCTTTCTTCTCTTTTATTGGAATGTGAAATACAGTCCTAATGAACACCGCATGTTTCACAGAAGACAGCTGGACAGCAGCAGCTCATTTTGGAAAGCACAGACCTTTCTCTCTCCTTGCTCCAGTGTCTCCGGGAACTGCTCTCGCAGCCCAGACCGAGCATCCCCCTGCCCAGGGGGGGACCCCCGCTCCCCTGCCCTGGATCTCCCTCTCCACTGCGTGGCTATTGGGGCAGGACAGGGTCTGAACCGCAGTCTCTCCCTAATGGGTTTAGCCTCAGACTGGTTTGCTCAAGAGCAAGCAGCAGGAAAGCATCAGCTCCCAGAGGAAGCAGGCTGTGCTCCTGCCGCTGGCTCACAGGATGCCAGCCTGCAGGATCCCAGTGTCCCGGGAGAGGCTGTGACAAAAGGCCTCAGGTCTTCATGCCCAGCTTTCCTCCCTGACTTCATGGTAGCAACTTGCTTTTATTAGAAAACGGAAGCTGAGCGCCTAATCTAATCCCGGGACCGGGTGGCTGGAGCCTGAAGAAAGGCAGCTGCTTTGTGGAGAGCCCGCCAGTAAAATAATAAGATTGAAAACCCATTATACATTTAATGCACTTGGGAAAATTTCTGTGCCGCAGATGCCTTGTATGAGATGCTTGGATCAGAGATGCATACAGGGCAGAGGGGAATTTCTGATGCACAAAAAATCCTGCTGACTTTGTTGTGTGCCTCAAACCCTATGCTTCTCTGAAAGTCCAGTCTTAGATGTCTCAAACTGAGGATGCAAAAGTTGAAATCCCCCTTTTCATTTCCCCCACTTAGTCAATGCTTTTGACATCAAATGTAAAGCTCTCGGTGTTGATGCCCTGTCACTCTGCTGGGATGGGGGATGTAGCTCACACACTCATGGGGAGGTGTAATCCAGGGGTCCCTGCTTGCACCATGTCCCCAGGACAGGGAAGAGGACCTCCAAAGTGTTCCTGAGCTCTGCACACCTAATGGGAGATACAGGTGGTATTTTACTTCTCCTTCTCCATAGCAAATACAGAGAGTCACCAAGCCAAGGATCTGCAGGAATTGTCATGATCTACATCGAAGAATGATGCAGGGCAGAAAATTCCTCCCCTGCCTCAAGCTCTCAATTTATACCTGATTTTTCAAAGCCATCTTTAGAAAAACACCTCATCTTGACTGTGGAGGTAGCAAGTCTACCTCAGGAAATTTTTCATATGATGATTGCAAATTAAATGTGCACTCTATTTCTTACCCATCAGAGCAGCTCCCTTGGCCTGTCACCTGCTGCTCACACAGGCTGAAATTTATACTGGTGCAAACTGGAGCAAAGGAAACAGAAGAGGCTCACTACTGATGCTCTAAGCTCTGCAGCAGGCAAATTAGTGTTCAAGGCTATGCCATGTCCACATCTATCACATTAATTGATAGATCATAAACATGTCTCTGTACAAAGTCTTGGATTAATTCCTGTGGAGGGCAACCTAAAGGATAAATTGGATTAAATAAAATTAGATTTGTATGGCTGTAGGCTGCTGAATGTCTCTTTTAGTCTCCCCTGCAGATGCTGGATGTAACGCTTCGGGTCCCTCACGGAGTTAAATTGGTGTTGTTCCACGCCTGTCGATGGGTGATGCTGGTTTACACCAGATGAGGATCCGATCTGGAGCTCTATGCCTGTCCACATCACGTTAGGTTTCATACTGGAGTCAGATTGTACCAGATTTGTTAAGATACGTTTGAACACACAAGGAAATGGGCTAGGGTCATGGTGGCTCTTTTCGCTGGGGCAAGGAGGACACAGAGCCTCCCTCCACGTGGCACCTCCGACCCAGACATGTCTGCCCACACAGAGAGGGTGTGAGGGCGTGAACAGGTCTTCGGTCCAACACGACTTTTGCAAGGCAGCCCACGAGTGAGGAAAATCTGCTGAAACACCAGAAGGGACAAGGGCCACGGGGCCCATCCTGGAGCGCAGAGCGGTCCATGTGCTGCGTGTCCCAGCTGTGGGGTTTGGTTACCCTCCAAGGTTTTCCTCCTCGGGCAGGTAGTGGTCTGTGGCATCAGGTCACAACGTCACCGACCCTGTGTCATGCCAGCTCAGCCAGCTGGTTCACGGGGGAGGAAATAAGACTTGGGTGCTACCACATCCGTGCCCAAGCTCTGCCCCTCGGTTGCTCAGGGACACTAATTATGAAGGAGGCTCTTGCTCTGCTGCTGTATAATTATGCAATGCACAGTCCAAGCCTTAATATAGCTCTGAGTGAACTCCTTTTGGTTTTCTCCTGTTCTCTGAAAAGAGATTCAATTTGGACCAAACAACAGAGCAGCCTCCAGGCAATAAAAGCTGTATTTTGAGCGCAGGGTGGACGCAGTGCCTCGGCTGGAGCTGCTGCCCAGGGGCTCTTGCAGGAGGTCAGTGTCTTGGCACATCTGTTGCCTTTGCTTTCTGCACTTGGGGTAGCAAGTTCAGAAAAATACTCCTTTTCCCACGGCAGTCCAAAAGTTGCGTTTGCGGAGGAGTGAGGTGGGGTAGCAGATTTTGGATCATGCAGTGGAGGCAGCGCAGGGGGAGGGAGGATGCCGACTGCTGTTTTGGTTGTGTTTTAGAAGCAGCTGATGATCCCTGGGGCGTCGATTTCATCAAAGAGTGTGCTGCCGTCCCTGCCGTCGGGGCTCTCCTGGGCATGGTAGCCTTGCCGAAAAATCGCCGCTCTCCTGGTGTGCCCCAGTCCCCGGATCGCAAGGACTGCCAGGACATGCTCCTTCCTGCAGAAACCAAACAAGACTTCGCTCAGTCCCGGTGAGCAAAACCAGCCCAGAAGTAAGCAACCAACAACCACACCGGAGATGGAACAAGGACATGGCAAAGCGCTGGGGAATGTCCCCTTGCCCCGCTGGAGGAGCCACCAGGACGGAGGTCTGCGGCCTCCGGAGGTACCGAGGTCGTGAGCATCAGCTCCCACCACCCTGCGCAGCAAAACAACCCCCTCCTGCTGCTAGCGTTTGGGGAATTTCCTCCTCCGTCTCCACACACACGTGACGTCTTTTGCAAGTTTTCCTGAGAGGCTGCAGACCTTTTATTTAATGATTATTTTGAGTTGAGTAATGGAAGTGCTAATATTTAGGAAGCTGACAGGCACTAATTAGATTAGAGCTAGGAAAGCCAACTTGGAAACATACCCCCTTCCAGTAATCTCGGTATATACAAATTTAGCAACGTCTTTGAGAGCTCAGGGGAAGAATGAACAGAGACCTGAACAGGAAGCACTGCAGGTCCAGCAGGTTCCGCCTCGTTTTCCAAACTTGATTGTTAAAAATAATATTACTCAATAATGGAAAGCCAGGAAATAGATCAACCAAGAGGACAAGCCTTAAAACCTGGCTTGGGTCTAAGGCTAGTGATGAAAAAGTACCACAAATCACAGCCTTGTAAATGGCTTTTCAGCCCGGAAATTTGTTTTCAAATAGCTAAGCCTGACTAGCCATCATTTACCTCCCCCATCCTTCCCAGGACAGGCACTGCCTCCTTCGTCAGCTTAGTCTGGCCACTGGGATTATGCCTTTGTTTTTGTAGGATAGGTGTGTTCACCTGGGAAATTACTCAGGAGCAATTATTCTCTTTCAAGTCCATGTCTTGAATTTCCCCACACAGATAAGCCCGAAGCATATCTGACCCACTCAAGTTAAATATACTTAGGAGAAATTCTGAGCTTCGGTTTTGGGGAGAGGAAAATATATTTAATATAATTTTTTTCTGAATATTTGAGTGTCCACTTCGGTGTTCTGAGCAATTTGTTAAATGTATGGTTTCCTTTGATTGTATAAATACTATCCAGCAGGAGCTATGTAACCCAGTGTAAAAACCTTTGGTCTTTTTCTGAAATGACTCTGATGAAATGGATTTTCTTGCAAGCTGTACCACTAACATTCCTTCTCAATGGTTGGTAGAAGAGCTGTAGAAGAGGAGGTAACTTCTGATATGCAGCTGCTTAGCCACGCACAGAGCACACCACTTTGTTTACTTTTCCAGTAGCCTTTAATTTTGCAGATGCTGCTTTGGAACAGCAAATGGAAAGTACAAAAGAAAGAATTTGTAATTTATTCCAAAATTTAGTGGTTGTGTTGAGCCACTTTCAGAAACTGCAGATGAACTGTGTCAATGATGTCTGCTGCACTTTGAGGTCTGAGCCTGGGAACAGGAGACAAACTATTTGCTCCAAAGCTGGAGCCTGCAAATTGGCAAGCTGGGCTAATACTGGTGACGCACTGAAAGGCAGCTTGGAGCTTTACAGTGAAACAAGGTTCATTTGGAGCAATGAAATGGTATCCAGTGATAGGACTCATGGGAATGGTTCAAAGCTGCATCAAGGGAGGTTTAGACTCTAGGAAGCATTTCTTTACTGAGAGGGTGGTCAAACACTGGAACAGTCTTCCTAGAGAAGTGGTTGATGCCCCAAGCCTGTCAGTGTTTAAGAGGCATTTGGACAATGCCCTTAATAACATGCTTTAACTTTTGGTCAGCCCTGAAGTGGTCAGGCAGTTGGACTAGGTGATCGCTGTAGGCCTTTTCCAACTGAAATCTAATCTATTCTATTCTATTCTATTCTAAAATGAAAAGGCTTTTGAGGTAACTTGTGTGCATTATAAGATCCAGCAGACAGGAGAAAAAAGAGAAAGGATACAGCCATCAAGAAACATAAGGTGAGATTCCCCCTGTTGCCAGCACCTTGATGTCTTAACGTGTGGCCACCAGCAGAGAAGAGAAGCTGAAGAGCTTGGCCAAGGCACGGGGCAAGCTGGCACTGTTTGGGATGGAGCCCAGCAGTTCTGGCATCTGCCATTTCATGTACCTGATATCTGGATAATCCTGACACAGCTCCTTGACATACTCCTTGATCTTGTCTTTTTTCTTCTCCCCAATGATATTGGCGATGTGGTGTATGGCGGGAAGGAGCCACTCGGAGTCAGAGCCCTGCAAACGAGGAGGCATACGGGGACGTCAGGGGGAAGCGCAGCACCTGCAAAATGCTGTTTACCCGCAGGGCAGAGCGCAGCGGCGGGTTGCTTTTACTGGTGTAAGGCAGTACTGCGGCAGGCAGGACAGGCTGCCCTCGGGCGGGCAGGGTGCTGCCAGGAGGGCGGCAGGGTGCTGGCCGAGGCGGCCATGGGGGGCAATGGCAAGGCACCCCCCAGCTCTGCCGGGGCCTGACTTTGCGCTCCCCGATGCTCACGAGCGCCCAGTGAGCCAGACCCTGAGCAGGGCATTGTGGCTGCGGTCTGGCACAGCGGCGGATGCTTCACCCTCACTGCCTAATAGTTTCGTGTGCCTCACCGCTGAGAGGGACCTGCCTCGGCCAAGTAACCACCCCAGTGGGGTTCAGTGCCCCACACACCTGGCTTTCAGCAAAATCCAATGAATTCCACTTTGGCTTCCCGAGAAAATCCCAGACTGATGTTGCCTAGCCACAAAACACGCAAACAGCTGCAATTTTCTCCCCATCACCCTCTGTATGCAGACTGCGTGCCCAGATGGACCCTCTTGCCGGACTCATCTCCATGACCTCTACCCAGGGCAGGGATCCTTCAGAGACAAGGTGCATCCCATGGCCCAAGGGAACAGGCTCAGGACCAAGTCGCCACAGGATGAGCTTGATCCTACAGCATGTAACCCACCCAACGCAGAGTGCCCGTCGGCCTGGGAGTGTGTTAAAACACCAGGCACTGCAGTCGCAGAGCTGCCAGCTGAGCACCCACAAGCTGCTGCTGCAGAGTAGCCACTGGAAGTCCACGCCGTTAACCTGCAGGGACCACCTTGCTTGCGCTCTTTTAAGCACTTTTAAATTTTTTGAGGCTTGCCCTACTTGAAAGCCTGTTGCCTCAGTCCCCGGGAAGCCAAGCGGGGACATCACACCTCCGGGAACACGACAACTGGGGGATGCCAGGAGGGAACTCACATACCTGATCGATGAGTGTATTATTAAGGATTCTGGCTTCCTGGTTCATCTTTTTGCTCACTTGCTGCCGTGTCTCTCCATTCATTTTCTGTCTGGGTTTGATGACCTGTATGATGTATTCCCTCACCACGTACTTATGAACGTCACGTAGAAGCTCCTGGTTAAAAAAAGCGAACGTCATGTTTGCAAACCTCACGTTAAAAAAAGCAAACCTCAGCTCGCAGCCCCTTGCCCCAGCACAGAGCGACAGCAGTGCCCAAGGGAACGCCATGGAAATACTCCTCACCCTGAAGCAGCCCATGATTTTGTGTTGGCAGTTTGGCTCCTCAGAAACAAAAAGGGGCATATTTAGGATTGATTTAAAAGTATGTTTTGATGGTGCTTGCAGATTTTAAATACAGAGCTGTTGTCACCTACCCATTTATTTCACAGCTGCACAGATGTGAAAGGAGCATATAAGCCTGCGACTCATGGAATTATAATGTTCAGTGGTAATGTTCACCAAATGTTCCTCTTTTAAATAAATCAGTTCTGTATTTAAACTACAGAAAGGAAAGATGTTGCTTATTCTCACGTGGAAGTACAGTAATAGCTGAGCTCCCCCACATCAGCAGTCCCCGCGGTTACAAACAGCCCCCGCCGCAGGAGAGGAGTCTGCAGGTTGGGCCACAAATGACAGTGGGACCCCCCAGCCTCCCTGCGCCCGGGTTCAGGACCAGCCACCTACCTGCCCCGTGGGCTCCCTCATGTGCTGCAGGTGCTCGGAGAACTGCGAGACTGCCAACGCCAGTGAGTCCGGCCTTTCTGTTGCCAAAATCCAGCCCTTGGTCAGGATTTTCTTAAGGAGTGGCTGAAAAAAGACCCACTCGCTGATGGCACCGGTAATAATCAGACTAGCTGATGCACTAACCGAAGGCACCCAGGCGTCTGCCTGCTCAGGGGGCTTGAACCGAACAGCACAGAGCACTGATGGTGCACCCACTCTGCGTGAAGACACACCAGGAGTTAGGCACCAGCAGCACGGAACAGGCTGGGTTCCTCTCTCCACCCCAGGGAATTCAGATCCCCATCTCCCATTTCTAGGTGAGCACCCTGATGCAGGCAGAAGCATCACTCCCCAAGCAGGAGATGCTTTGGCATTAAAGCGTTACTTGGGACACCTCATTTCCTTGCTCTGTGCCTTCTTCTAATCCACCGATTACATTTCTGTAGGTAAATAAACTGATATCCTCACTGTATGGATGAAGAAACAGATGTGAATGCTAATCAGAGGAAACTCAGGCATGGCTAGAACAGGCTGCGGCGTGCAACCATGTATGCTAGTGTTACATGGGTTTGCACCAGCTATGGACATGACAAGTCACTTGGTAGTGAATCTGTTGGAAATCAGCCCAGTAATCCATCACCCCTCCAGCCTTCTCCACAAGGAAATCAAGCTCCTCTTGCTCACAGCACTTGCAGGGGGCTGTCAGTACTCCCTGGAGACCCATGTGTCTGCACAAAATCTCACTGGGATTTTCCTTCCTCATTGCTCTGATGTGGAGATGGCGGAATAGCAGCTGGGAGCATCCCCAACTTGATGCCTCATGGTCAGTGGTGACGTGGGCGGGATGGCACCGTTTCCCGTCTGTCTTGGGTGCGAGGTGTACACCCAGTGTCCCCAGGGGGCTATTTCCCTTGCCAGATCCCTAGAGCTAATGTGTCTCCACACAGAAAGACAGCAATATCTGCTAAAGGCTTCTGGTGGCACCTGGAAGAGACTTCCCTAAGGGCCAAGTTGAAAATATCCCTTCTCTGGTACATCTCCTTTGTACTTTTCTCCTCTTAGCTCTCAGGATCTCTGTCTTTAGACTCCTGGCAATCTCCTTCCTGATTATTTTCCCCACTTGTGCCCTCCTGCTGTGCTCCTAGCCTGCTGGAAAGCTGTTTGGAAATGCTTTGCCTCGGCCACTTTCAGTTCTCACGGCATTTTGGTGCTCTTGCTCAATGCCTTGGCTTGACTCCTTCCTCGCCTGCCCCTTAGGCTCCGAGACAAGCTCTGCAGTCACTGGAAAGTCCCCTTGGCCAGGCAGGCTTGGCTTAGATTGGAGCAGTTGTGTGACTGTCTTGGTTTCTGAAAGTTATGCTTGGTGATATAGAAAGTGAATTAGGATGAGTGAAAAGGTGTGGGACCAAAGGCTTAATTTCCCCCATCTCTTGTGTTATACCAGCTAGAGCTAGTGGACCCCCAGCCGTCTGAGAGCAGAAAGTCCCACCTACAGCACCTGGGAAGCACAAACTGCATTGCAGCACATTGTCTTTTAGGCCTTTTAACACAAGTTAAGCTGATACCAGAGCTTTATCAGCTGATACCAGAGCTTTAGCATCCTCACAATGAAAGAATCAGTCTTTCTTTACCATGGAAACAGCCTGGAAAAATGACCTCTATCAGAATGAATTCTGTCCTGTCTGAAGAGGTTGATAACAGACTGTGCTGGCAGATCTATGAATAAGTAAGAGTAAATCAAAGTCCTGAAAAATCCAAATGTTTTGATAGAAGGAAAAATGTCCCATTGGTGTTGTCCAGCTGACTTCCCTTGTGCTTCACTACGGGTGAGGTTTCCCCCCAATGCTTTGCCTGAGATGCTGGAAACCACTAAATAACATTTTCTTTTGGTTGCTGTTGTACTAAAATAAACAGCTTGAGAAAGGTATCATTGCTTACAGTGAAAAACTCCCAGGATGCTGGAAGTGTCACTTTGGGTTAAGGAGGATTTGTACCAATGTTAGGCACGATGCATTTTGGAGGGACCACAGTGTCATGCACTGCAAAATGAGGTCTAGCTGGTGAGACAGGGAAAGGGCAACGGCTCTCAGCTGCTGCAGTGGTCCTGCACATACCCCTTGGATTCAGGAAATAACGTGGCCAAGATCCTCTTACCTGTGCTTTTGTTCTTAATTTATTTAAAAAAATATTCGTGAAGTTCCTCGTCAGAGCTGCCAAAATCTTCCGCAGTTCCTCAGTGTTGACTTTAAACGCTGTTTCTAACCCTGACCTAGAGAGAAAGAGAGAGAGACCACCAGTGGTATAATGTTAAAATGTAAACTATTACACTGCCCTAAGTATTTTAGCCAGATTGGCATCTTGGGCATTATTTTAAAATAAATTTGTGTATCCAGTACTTCTTCTTGGAAGCACTTAATGAGTCAAAATAATGACTCTTTTTGCACAATCCTATACACTGAAAATTAATCACAGCACAGTAACCGTACTTATAAAACCACCTATTTCGTCATCAGGTGGGACAGTTCAACCGTGCGGAGCAGTTGCGTAGGCTGGTTACTTTTTCACTTGAGCAACACTTCTGCTAAATGATCTCCAAGTACCTGAGAGAGCACTGAAGGGCGAGAGAGAAGTGAATAATGAAGCCAGAGAAGGGAAAGCTGCCGACCCTGCGTCCCTCAGAGCCCGGCTGACTCACTCTGCGCAGCGTCTATCAGCAGCGGCTGGAACAGTGAACTACAGAGATGGAAACCTGTGGAGTTTCCTAGGGACAGTGCGTACTTCTGTGAGGTTTTACACTAATGAGGAAGAAAACACAGCTTCTGAGAGGTTAATGAAATCCCCAGCAGTATGTGTGGGCTTTGGGGGCATTGCGAGCTCCTGGCTTTCTTCTCGCTTTCCATCTCTGCCCTGCTGTAACATGCTCCGGGGGAAACTGAGGCAGCACCACCAGAATGTCAGTGGTCCCCGAGCATCCCCGGACCTGCCACGTCCACTGCTGTGACCACAGAGCACGGCAGGTTCCTGCTGCTGCTTGGTAGCTAGTTTGTATGTCTGAGGCTGCCCAGGCAGGACTACAAAACACCTAAGAGCAACCCTCTCGCCCCAGGCTGGGGCTCAGGTCCATAACTCCTGCTGAACACCTGAAATCTGTGTCCAGCATCCACAAAATCATGCTGTCAGGGCACCTACCTCTGCCCAGCAACTCATCACTCCAGGCTGACACATATTTAACTCGTCGCAGGAATAAAGCCAGCGGAGCCAATCCAGCACCCAGACGCCTGCCAGCTCCCTGCCCGGGGCTGGCTTCTCCCCGCACCACCTCTCCAGTCCCCAGCAGGGAACGGGAGAGCAGTTTTTCGCAGGGGCAGGAGGAGGGAGAGGAGGCCGGCTCCTCGGCCAGGTTAGCATTGCTGGAGAGACCGTGCCATCTAGAGACTTCCCGACGGTAGTGCTCGCTGCGGCTGGAGCCGTCGGCTCCTGTGGGACACTGCAACACGAAATCCTCTGCATCCCCTGGATAATATTTGGCATATAGCACCCCTGCCGCAGGCAGTGCCACGCAGCGACGCGGCAGTACGGGCTGGAGATAGCGACCCAAACTTCTCGGTGACCAGACCCCAGGTGTTAGCTGCATGTCGGCTGGCTGGGCTGGCCTCTGAGGCACCACATCGGCATGGCACGGACGACCCCAGATGCTGAAGAGCCCCCGGGCCTCAGTGGGCCGTGTCCCTGCGTGGCTGCAGACCATCCCCCTGGGGCAGGTGCCGTACGAACAGCCCCGGCTTCCCGTGGCACCGGCACCGGAGGGCTGCGGCGGCTGCGCGGGCAGATGCGGGGTGGGAAGCGCAGGGTCACCACGTGCCACAGCACTGCCAGACCCTGGGACACAGAGTAACTGGCACCATCCAACTTATGGGGAGAGTGCCCCTCTCCTGAAAGTGCTTTTTAAAAGTCAGAGCTGGTGGGCATACCTGTTTATCAGAGGCCTTTTCAATGCATGGTTTTAAATAACCGATTCTTAACACATGCAAAGCCCTAGAAGTTCCTCCCGCCAGCAGCCGTGGCAGGGGTTTATTTGCAGGTTGAGTGCTTTCACCGAGTTTCCTCCAGCCCAGTGCCAGAAGCAGCCATCAGACCGTGCTGCTGGGTTTATTCTGCTAACCTCCAGAGCAAAAAATGAAAGAAACCTTCCTCTGAGGCTGAAAAAGACAGGCTGAAAATGAGTTTAAAGCTTTCATGCAAGCACCAGATCCTTCTCTGCTTCTGTCTCTTCACCCTTGTGACTTTTATCTGCATCTCTTGTGGAACAGCCCCCCCATGAGGTGAGGAAGGGCTGGGGGCTGAGCACCCAGCAGGGCACCCCAAGGAGACCTTGGTCTTTCCTTTCCAGATGCTGCCACCCTCCCGGACCCCAGCAACGTGGTGGCTCAGCTCGCTGGGAGCGGACTTACGCCAGGTCGTGGAAGCTGTTGATGTAGGCAGCGAAATAGGGTGCAAAGATGGGGCTGTCCTGGGCAGTGCTCCACGCCACGAACTCCTCCCCGAACCTGTGGGAGAAGACACACAGGTAACGCTAACGGTGGGGGGCCTGAGGATGGCTCATCTTCTGTGTACACGGCGATGTCAGGAGATGCTGGTGGCTGGCCCAGCCTGTCCCCCCTGCACGCGGACGTGTTTTATCCAGCTGTCGTAACATGCGTGTGCATCGGAGGGGAATAGATGGCAGATAATTACGGGTTTAGGGTGCGCTCGCCTGAGCGGGTACGCGGCACTTTTGGAGAGATGCCAGGGATCTCGGCACGCCAAATCTCTGACTTTTCTTCACGCTGAGGGATTAATTGCGGCTGTGGTACTTGGGCTCGTCAGTCTGGTCCTTCATTTCTCTGGCTTTTGGGGCAATATAACATGTGCCTTCTTAGGCACACAAGGAAAGGATTTACCTCAGGGCTGATTTTACAACGGAAGGTGAATAGGAACGGGGCAGCATACCTACGTTTCCCCGCCGTAACCTCAGCATGGTGTGTTAGGCAGCTGTTTTCTGTGTAGCACAGCTTTGATGGTTTTGACAATTGCTTTACAGCCAGGTCCGCGCTGCTGGCAGGAGGCTGCGTGCTCAGGCAGGCTTTGCCTGGTGGTCCCATTCTTTGTCAGGGTAAAAGAACCTGCTTGGGCTGGCCTCAGCCACTTGCATCTCAGGTTTGTTTAAGAAAAAGCTTAAGTTTCAGTGAACCTTTTATGTGGGAGCCCTTGCTGCCCTGGCCTACATTTTATATCAGTTTTGTTTAAAAAAAAAAGAAAAAAAAGGAAAAAAAGAAGAAATAATTTTAAAAAGAGAACAAAGAAAAAATAAAAAAGAGGAAAAAAAAGAAAAAATGGGAAAAAGGGGGAAAAAAAGAAAAAAAAAGAAAAAAAAAAGAAAAAAAAAATAAAAAAAAAAGAAAGAACGGAACATCAGTACTGCGTTTCTCCTCAAAAACCCAGGCAGACTTCAAAGCCAAATAGCTGGTTTGAGCTACCCTGCTCGCTCAGGGTATGGGAGACAAGTGTAGATCGCTGGGCTATTAGAGATGAGGGTTTAGAAGGGAAAACGTTGCCTTTAGCGCACTTTGGACACCTGCCATGCCCCGCGTTCACGATCTGAGAAAGCAGCGCTCGGGCTCCCCACCCTCGCTCCTGCAAAACGTCTATTAGCAAACTCCCCACTCAGCGCCTGCCGGAGGTGGGAAACTTCAAAGGTTAATGAGAAATTATTTTTAGTCTCGCTCGGCGTTGATTCATGCCGAACAGCCTTTCTCCTCCGCAGATCGCTGCTCCAGCAAGCGGCCGTGAACCCCCCGAAACACGGCCGCACCGGAGGGGTCGGACAGCGTGTCACTGTGCTGGGACCCTCTGCAAGCCAAAAACCTTCCCTGGAGCATCCCCAAAGCACGTCGCAGGGGGTAAGATCTGAGGCCATAATTCAGGGACTACCAAGCAGAAAAATGTTATTTCAGCAAAGGTGCAGGGTCCTGTGTCCTTTGGACACTGGGTAAATTTTAAAAAGGCTCAGGAGGCAGCCCAGCTATATGTTTTACCCAGGTGTGACAGAGAGGGTCCCATCAGCCATTTCCATGCCCATAGCCACGGGATGCAGGAGAAAACCCTCTCGGCAGGGCTCACCCCGGGACACCTAGATGATGTTTTGGGCAAGCAGGCTCTGAGGCTGGGGGTCCATAACTGCTGCTTGCTCGTGGCTGCAGCTGCAAGTGACCAGCATCCAATGCCACAAAGGTCCCGGATGGATGGGACCGTAGTGGTCCCATCCCTTTCCAGCCAGCAGCTCCTTCCTGGAGCTCTGACCTCAGATTTTGGGACTCGCAAGAGTCCCATCTGGGTCCGTTTATGACTCCCTCCAAGCTGTTTTGCAGCTTGCTTGTTATTGGGCTTATTGTGATCTCTCATTCTCCCAGGAGCAGGCGCGTGCCTGCTCGGTGCCAGCATCTGCCCAGTGCACGGACCTTTTCCCTGCTTTTTTACCAATGTGGGACTCATTTGGAAGGAATGTGCTGCCCAGAGCGGCAATGACCTTGGTATGAATTCATGCAGCTCTACCAGGCACAGCTCAAGCATTTTCGTTTCCAGGCTTCTGCTAATCGCTCCAGATATCTTCATGTGCTCCCCAATGATCTAGAAAAGGGCACGAAAAAACTCCAGTGAATGGGACACGCACGGGCAAAACATCCTTCACAAGGATCTCATGCAGCTTTGGTTAATAAAAATGAGTCGCCTAGCAAAGGGGGAAACAGCCAACTTGTTACCAGGCGGTTTTCATTATTCTCTGGCAGTTTTAAAAATAATAATCCAGAACGGGCCAAGAGGCACAAACTGATTTGTGGCATAATCATTCATCCCTAATGGCCCTGTGTCCTTCTGCTGTCTGAGTGTGAGTTAGATGTGGTGCTGACTGGAGCCCCAAACTGCCCTGGTGCTGTCCTCCTCTTTTGGGGGGATTTGCGGGAGGGATCAATCCCCAACCCAATGCCCAAAGGGAGCTGAGTTGTCCCCATGTCCCCATGCTGAGGGTGGCTATAAGCACCATCCCTGGGGGCCCACACAACCCCCTCCTCAGGAGTGATACTGGGGCCACATGGAGGGTCGGGCATCACCCCGAAATCTTGCTTGCACTGGGGCTCCTCCCTAATTCCCATTCCCCCCACCCCGGCTGCCTCTCCGGAGTGCGGCAGGCTGCAGTCCTGCCCTGGCGCTTCCCGAGGCGTCCTGCCCATCTGCTCATCCAATTCAGACCTGCCTTCCCGGTGATCGCACAACGTGCAATATTCCTCTATGGAAAAAGAGTCACGGCAGCAGGCAAAACTCTTTGATTTTCTTTCTTTCTTTCTCTCTCCCTTTCATTTTTTTTGGTATTATTTAATTGAAATGACTCAACCCTTTGAGTGAGGAGAATGAATCCAAACCCCTCCTGGATTTATTACCCTGTAGCCCCTAAAGCTAGTAGGAGCTTTTGTTTTTTGTACCGTTTAAATTGGAGTGGCTGTCACTGCCTACGGCCTTTCTGTGGCTGCCACAGCCCCGGGACAAAGTCGCTCTTTCAGCCAAGGGGTTTTTCTAACAACCCTTTTCTTTCCACCTTTTTTCCCCTTTCTCTTTCTTCTTTCTAATCAAAGAGATTTAAGGACTTTAAAATCAGTTGCCTATTATGTTGCTGACACAATTGACAGCAGGTTTAATTTGCAGCTAGAAGGCAAGCGGGAGAGCTAAAAGTTGTAATAAACGGCATTTTCTGCTCTAATGTATTCTGCCAGTGCGTGACTAACATAAATTATCGCAGGAGGCGGTACCTCCACCCCAGAAGGTAACGATCCAGTTTCCCTGGAGCCACAGAGCCCCCCCCACTTTGCCCCAGCTAATTAAATACCGTTTGAATATCAAAGGAGAGCGAGGAGTGGTAGAGGTTTTCCTTCACTTCTGGATGAACTTCCTTCTCCCACTTCTCCGTGACCTCCAGTCTCAGGATGTTTCCAAAATAGCTTTTGATTTTCCCCTAAATGTTAAACATAGGAAGGAAACATGCAGCTCAGGATAACAAAGCAAGCACGAGTAAAGCGGCTCGCTGCGTTTTGCTCTGTCGGCACGTGTGTAAGGCTCACGCGCGCGGAAAGGTAAGCAGAGTCAAAGGTCTTGCTCCAGACCCCGTCGGTCTACACAGGATCTCGGGAAAAATCAGGAGCTGTGCTGTGTGGGGGCAAGGTACTCCCAAATCAAGGGAGAATCATTCTCCTGGCAGGGAAACATGTGCCAGCTGTTTGTTTGATTGCACAGTCCTCCAGCACATGTAATGCACAAGGTCAGGATTAAAGATCAAACTGGTTCTTTCTGGCGGTACAGCCACTCAAGTGAGTGGCAGCACTGTTCAGTCCTGGCTGATAAATCAATCTTGTTGCCGGTGAAACAAAATGATCCTTCACCAGCACGATGGAGCAATACGGATTTTATTCAGCTGTGTACCTTGAGCTCACCTTGAGCAGTGCCCTGTTTCAGAAATGGTTTGCAAGAAAACGTCTGAGCCCAGCAAAGAGCCGGGAAAGCATGTAGTCTTACACAGGCTCCCCGCCAAGGACGGCGGGAAGACAACTGCAGAAGGGGCTTCCTAGGAGGAGCTGAACCATGGGGAGGTCCTCTGGTGGGGACATGCCCAAAGTTGTCTGCCTATAGCAAACCTCAGGTGTGCTGGAGGAGATCACACGCTGTGAAAGTAGCAGCTAAAATGCCTTTACATCTAGCTTTGCAATGCGTTCAACCATCTGATGAAGTCCAGCTATGACCTTTCAGTGAGCTGCTGCCGTACTATACGGGTCTGGTACAGTCCCTTTGGCTCTGTGATCATCCAGGTTCAGGCCTGTGGTCTGCTTTGGTCTCTGAATTGGTGTTCAGGACTTTTTTGCTTTTGATTAAAGGCCATTCTGCATGGTGCTGGCAGGACTCAGCACCTGGTGGGGCTAGAAACCACGGTGCAGCCATCCAAGACCTCTGCCTGGGAAGCTGGGGCTCCCATACCTTCCCTGGGGGGCACATGGGGACAAGGTCAAAACTCTCACCTTTGCAGAAGCGATGTAGTCATTTATCAGTTTATCCCAATCAGCTGGTGTTAACAGCAGGGACAGGTTTTCTGTCTTCACTTCTGGTTTGAGATCGGGGTGACCCAGAAAGAGTTCACTGGAAAGATACAAACGAACAAATTATGTTGCTTCAGAGCGTGAGTAAACTGATGGAATATTCATGTGGCATGAGCTACATAATTATTAAGCCGTGAGAAATATACTTAAAGCTTAAATTGAGATGCTTGTTTTCAAGCTTTAACGAGAAAATCTTTCCTTGCTATTCAAAATCCTAATTATTCAAAATCAAAATGATCTAAGGTTCCAGCCCACCTTAGAAATCATGAGACTTCTGAGTTGTTTGGACATGAAAAGTGCTATGAGAATTTACTTTTTTAAATAAACAACCTGAAGCTGATTCATTTGACTACGAGCTTGCAAGATGCCTTTCAGGGTAATTCCTGTAACAGCGTGCTGCTTTGGAGTTAGCTGATCTCCCTGGGCCCTCTCCGGTGTCACACCACGGCTGATGTCAGCCTGCTATTTTTCCCTGTGCATTATCCCTAGGAAGGGGAGGTGGCAGAGCGGGTCCTGCTCTGCGCCTCTGGAAGGCACCCCCATGCCTGGGACACGGGCTGTGGCAGCACCGCGGTTCCTCCGCAGATGGAAGCGGTGGGTGGACGTGCAGCTACAGAGTCTGACTCCAAAGTGCGCTCAGCTGACACACGACTTTACCACTCGCTTTCCTCTGGATTGGTGTGTAATCAGGCCAGCTGATTAGCGGGGAAGCAGGGAAAGGGAGGGAGTGCTTGTGTTTCTCCCTCTGGGGCGAGAAACCTGTTATTAGCCTGTACAAATTAGTGTGCTCCCCTTGCAATCTGCCATGGGCTGTGGAGGCATTGCATCTTTCAGGGTGACGAAGGTGGAGAGGAGAAAGAAGAAAATATTCATGCTCTTGATGAATGTGGGACGTAAGTTGCAAGCAGTCACCTGGTTAGCAGGGAACCCAGCTGCAGTGTCCCACACACAGCCTGCTCGTGTGCCCAACCACCGAAAAGGGTTCCCATTGCCAAACTAGCACCAAGCCCCCAGTTAGGTTTAGATCCAAGTGCAGGTTGTGCTGTACAAGGTCAGGCTGGTGCAGAGTGACTGCTCAGCAGAAAAAAGCTCAGCCTGCTGATAGTGTCCTGGGGTCAAAGTTCCCGCAGTCATGGTTCAGATTTCCCAGAGAGGTACGTCTGCCCATGAGGAGCTTTGCACAGCCCAGCTGCTGCAGGAGTCTGCTGCTCATTTAAAAGGACACCACAGAATTAAATACGAACTCTCTGCTATGACTGAAAGGACTGGCTCGAATGTATACTTGAGGAGCTTATTCCCCTCCCTTTCTCTTTTGTTTTTTTCATTTGTTTAAATTGTAGCATCAATAATGAGTTTGGGTCAGACAATTTCTTCTTTTTTGGGATGGGTCCCAAGAGGGGATGAAGTTCTTTTAGAATGGGAAAACCAAATGGAAACAGCCCAATGCAGCAAGGTGATTGCAAGCAGTGCCCAAACTGGCTTCAGGCTCTCAATACGCTCTATCACAGCAAGTTAGAGAAATATGATGGGGGCACTTTTCTTTGGTGCAGAACCTGGCTGCTGAAGCTCTTTTCTTCCCCCCTCTCCTGCAATGTTGGGGTGCATGCAGTTCCCGGGGGCTGGGGACACGCAGGAATTTCCCTCCAGATGAGATCGGCAAGGACACGTGAGGGAGAAGGGCAATAGGTGGGAGTGTCATTCCCATAGCGGTCCTGCCATAACAGTGGTCAGCCAGTGCCATGATGCTGAGGGGGTTACACACGTCACCAGGGTCACCACACCGTAAATGAGGTTTTAGGAGCAACTGGACAAGTTCACAGAAGAAATCTGTTGAGGGCTGTTCAAAACAAAGACCATCTGCGGAGCAAATGTTCCTGACCCAAAAGCTACCCTAGGCTAGGAGTGCTCTGGGCAAGTGTCGCTGCTGCTTGCCCTGCTCCACCACTGCCCCCTCCCTGGCCATTTTTGAAATCCGTGTTGATACTCCTGCCTTCACTCCCTCTTTTGTTTGTTTGAGGGCTGCCAACTGGTTTGCGTTTGTCCCATCCTTGGGCATCTGGTTCAGGCCATTCCTAGAGAACAGCTACTGAGGCAGACATGATTTTGCTTTGACATGGCAGTTTTTACATGCTTATTAGGAGATGCATCCCCTGTGGATGTTCCCTCTCTTCTCCTTCCCACCCCACTGTGTATTCCTGTTGGGTTTTAGCCTGGGAGCTCTTTGGGACTGGCGTGATGGGCTGTGGTCTAGGCCAGTGAACAACTGAGGACACTGACGCTCAATGCCTGGACCTTCTGCAGGTCCACCCATTCAACTAGCAGGCACGTCTGAGCCAGAGCCTTTGTTTTAATGATGTGGCTCATTCCACATGGTGATGTCTTGGCGCCTCCTCGAGATGACTCTGACCCCTGAGCATGGGGGTAACGTGGCCTGTTTCCAAATGCATCACGGTTTTAATTAAACAGGAAGAAGGCAGGGCTCCCCCGCAGGTCCCTCCCTGTGCCTGGAAAGTCACTCACCGAGCAGCCGCTGGACTTTTTGCAAAAAAAAAAAAAAAAATGCAGACAGGGAGCAGGTTTATCAGAGCTGGGAGGAGGAGCTTCCTGACATGTGAGAATGGCAAGTGGGAGAGGGAGGGGAAAACGAGGTAATTTAGATCCATTAAAAGGAGCAAGTGCTTTATACACAAACCTTTGTCCCCACCTATTAATAGATTAGCTATCTGGCTTTGCTTAGAACTGACTGCGTCTCCCTTGCTTGCTTAGAAAACCGAAAATACTTGGTGCTTTTGCAGCACCCTGCGGCCCTGCCGCTCTCCGGAGGAGGCTGAGGCAGTGTGGCGAGTGCTGCAGCTTACCTGCAGTAGGTGTTGGCCACCCAGTCGAGCAAGGTGTAGAGCTCATTGAATTCCAGCGGTCTCTGGGAGAGATCTTGCAAGTGTGAGGCAATGGCCTTGTGAAAAGCCTCCACATACACGTCACACACCTGGTACTCCTCTGGATAGCACTTTTTTACTGATAACTTGATTTTCAGTAAGTCTTCACTCAGGTGTTTCTGGAGGGAAGCTAAGTGGAGATCGAGCCAAGAACTTTCTTCTTCCTTTGATGCCATGGGTATGCTCAGGACTCTTTTTCTAGCACTCTCGTTGATAGCTTCCCTCCACTCCTCCCTCCACTTTCTGGGCGTGCCGAGCAAGTCCGACCCAGGACGAGCAGCGTTGCCTGTGTTAGGATGAGCTGCTTCTTCACGGGCAATTAAAGTCACCAGGGAGGTCAGCAGGGTATCCTCTACAGTGGGATGCTCCAGTGTTCCCACCACGATGGACTGGATCGCGCTCGTGATGGAGTTATAAAGCAAATCCACATCCTTGGATTTCCGTACAAACTCCTGGGGGTTATCTTTGTATTTCTCAGCATCCCGTTCAGCGATAGTCTCATCTTCCAAGTACTTGATGCTTGCAAATGCTTCCAAAAGTTGCCTTTTCTGAATAAGTTCATTGATTTCCATTACTGCAGAAAGAAGGGAGGAAGGAATTGGGACAAAGCAAGCGTTAGGTGATTGACAGGTTGGTAACAGGACAAGATGCCCCATGGGGAGGCTTGCAGGGCTGCACTGAGTAGCCAGGTCCTAGCAGTGCCCCCGAGACTGACCCCCCCGATCTCTCCAGCTCCTGTTTAACACAGGAGAGAAAAGCGGTGGAAATGCAATCACTGCAAATTGAGCCACATCTCTAAACTGCTGGTTTCAGAGGTAGG
The DNA here is from genome assembly GCA_009819775.1 of Phoenicopterus ruber ruber. Lineage (NCBI taxonomy): Eukaryota > Metazoa > Chordata > Aves > Phoenicopteriformes > Phoenicopteridae > Phoenicopterus > Phoenicopterus ruber. The sequence goes on from CM020219.1 coordinate 12,559,856, forward strand.
AAATATCCAAAAAAAAGTTTATAGCCCTGCAGGAAAACCTCAAGCAATGGCTAACGAGAGGCTGCACAGAGGGACTCTGGGGTCTCAGGCTGCATAAAACCGCCTCTGGCTCTGCCCCTCTGTTAGTGTGGAGCTGAAGCGGGACTGGCAGCGGGGACAGTTCGGGATACCCTCCCAGCAGGGTTTCCTTTAGCACGGGTGCCCTTGTTTCCCAGCAGGGCAGTGTGCTCAGCACAGCTCTGCTGCTGAATTGGCCACGGCGGTGCAGCCCAGCTCTGGCATCTCTGGCAGAAAGGGCGTTTTGGCGTGTTGCCCAAGAAGGCAGGGAGAGTGCCCAGGGGTCTGGCTGGAGGGGTGGGAGGGAGCACAGCAGGACAGACCCCTTTGGGCCTTCTGAGCTCCTGGGTCAGACGTCTCACTAGATGGTCATGTCTGCCCCCAGCCTAGCCAACAGCATGTCCTCCAGAGATACCAAGGCCCTAGGGGAGTGGGATACTGGCTTCAGGATGCTCCTGATACATTTTTGGGAACATTCCCAGTTCAGAAGTAACCTTGGGCAAACCACGGGCTCCCCCCCGTCTTGATTTTGTGCATTATCGAGTTTTCCTAAGACACATCCCCAACTAATGTCACAGCTAAACTGGCTCCTACATTTCTGAGGACTGAGCAAAATGCTAATGCAAACTGCAGAGGCTGTCACTGGTGATTTGCATTATGAGGACTTCTTGAGATGTAAGGACTGAAGTAGCAAGCCAGAGACTGGCCCATTCGTGGCTGGCCACCCTTTCCAGCCTGTGCCTATCACAGCAAATGGCCTCTGAAAGATGCCTCTTACCTGTTCCAGATATTTAGGAGATGTTCTGTGAATGCTTGTGGTCCTCAGCCTCCTCTCAACCCAAAAGAGGGACTTCTGGAGGACCAGAAGCCACAGCTTCTCAGCTCTGCAGTTATTGCAACCTGCAATAACCCTTTGGCTGGGGAGTGAGGAGAGTAGTGGGATGGAAGTCCCGGGGTCCCAGCAGGAGGAAATGGAGAAACACCAAAGCATGCCAGGTACGTGAAGTTCACCCACCTGAGGTGGTTCAGGGTTGGGTGACCTGGCTGTTCACTGCCTGCATATAAACCTACAGCCAGGTGCCAAGCACTGCCTCTCACCAGTGACATTCGTTTTCCAAGCGGCGAGCACTGCTGTGCCTGGGTGGTTTGGGGAGATGTGTGCATTGGAGGGGCATCCAAACCTGTGTGTGCTTTCTCCTGGTGCTCGGGTCTCACGAGGGCTTTTCACACCTCCCTTGCTTTCGGCATCCACTACCAGTACTGGCTAGTGTTGGCTGAGGCTGGGGGAAAGTCACCAAATACTGTTACCCCCAAAGTGGCTGAGGTCTACTGAGTTTCCCATTTCTTTTTCAAAGCCTTGTTGGTGTAAGAACTACTGCCTATTTGCCAGTAATATAAGAAGTATTTGCCATGTGTTGAGGAGATCCAAGAGCACTGTCAGCTTTTGAGAGGCCCCGGGAAGCTCTCACCATCTCCAGCATCATAACAGATGTTCTGAACAGGAGATCCCACTGTGATACTGGGCATAAGGCAAATATTAAAGAGGAGAAGGGAAAGGGTATTATTTAGGCATGTGTGGCCACTGCTTCTGGGATGTAAACATATAAAATGACAGGGAAAAATTGGAGAGCATGCGAAGAAGATAGGAAGGACTGGTTTATAGCCCATAATTTATGTCCTTAGGCCTGTCTGCACACAGATTTTATACCATATGCACCAAATAATCTGTGCAGTGTAAGAGTATCTGTACAAAGACAGAAATACACCAAATAACCCAACTGTTGATGCAGCATACAATGCATAGAGCTTTGAGTGCCTATATGGAGCTACAGTTGCTTCTGCACTCAGAGGGGAGAGAGGTTGTGCCAATTAACTTAGTCTCTTCTAGATAATTTAATATAAAACCTGTATTTGCACGAGAGCTTGCAGTGAGAGACTAAAGGAATACATTCTGTTCTATTTATCAAAGTGAGAAAACACCATTTAATCACCATCTAGGATAATTATTCAGGGAGGTGACACTGGGTGCTAAATGGATCTTTAATTTAGCAATACATGATCAGCCAGCTGGGAGTTGAAGGAAGACAATTGAAAGGCAATTAACCATTATGCAGCTTAATGGTGCACATGGTGGAGTCTCCATCGCTTGCCATATTTATCTCAGGATGGGATGTGTTTCTGACAGAGCTGCCCTAGTCTAGGCCAATCGCAAGTTATTGGGCACAGGATGGGCCTTATTCATGCAATTCCTCAGCTTGTTTATTGCAGGAGATGAAAGGGGCTTATGGTAACATTTTCTGTTGCTCCCCATCTATGACCCTTAGAGAACAAACTAGCAAAGTTTATGAGACGGGCTCAGATCCAGCTTATCAACCTCACAAAGTATCAGTGCAAAGCAGTAAATAACTTCATGGCACAGTAGAGCACATTACAGCAGTGAGACAACGTCAGCCCTTCTGTCTGATCCCCATGACATCCTATGCAGTAGACCAAGAATTTCTTTCTAGAAATTTAGGCTGAGGAAAGGCCAAGCCATGTTGGCCCACCTCAGTGTATCTCCTGGTGGATGCATTGTAGTACCTCTGCCTTGATAAGGTGGAGGAGAATGGTGCTCAAACCAAGATCAAAGTCATTGCGGTCTGCCCACGCTTGGGGAAAGGTGAGAGCTATGCTGAAGGTAGTTATTATAATTTGACTAAGACCTATCTATATAACGCTGACAAAACACATGAGAGTAACCAGCCCGAGGAAAACAAACCAAACAAATACTTGCAGCAATGCAGTTGTGAGAAGACTAGATGGAAAGTCAGTGTAAGAGAGCAAAGTATCTGTGGAGGTCTCTTTGCAAGGCAGTCTCTAAGATTAGGAACCAATGGGGAGGTGCTGAACCAGATCTCACCCCAAGCATCTTTTTTTCCCCATCAAGGCCTTGCAGCAACTTACAGAGTACAGTCTGGGGACCATCAGTCTGAGAGCCGAAGAGCAGAAATTGTCCAGAGGTGCAATGCAGGCAATAGCGTAAGAATAGCCCAAATTGCACTTCTAGATATTGTCAGACCAGCGGCTCCCAAACTGTGCTCAGCAGACTGGTGACTTATACATACGGTGGGCGATATGTCCACTGCTATGTGAGCTGACAGGTTGATAGGCAGGTTGCTGACATGGTTAAACTAACGCAGTGGAGGCCACAGAGCAACCTGCCCAGGCTGGGCTACGTAACACCCCGACGACTTTGTGCAAGGGGTGACAGTTGTCTCTGCCCCGTAATGGGATGTCTCGTTCTTTAGAATCTCTGTTGGGCCCAAGACTTGCGAAGCGTAAATTAGTTGAAGGTTATATATATCCTGCCAAGCAAATTACACTGGCGGTTTTGCTTCTTACCTGAAAGAGGTTTTCCTTGAATAGGCTCTGCTTCTGTCTTCTCACCAATCTCGTCCATGCCATTACAGACCGTGGTTTTGTTCTCCTCATAGCCCTTGGACAATCGCAAAGAACGTCGTTTCCCTTTCCAAGTGCCAGTACCTTCCTTTCCTTTCTCTTTGTTCAGATTTTGTTTTGATTTCCGGATGCTTAGCATTGTTTTAATACCTCTTTCAAAGAACCCACTGTCCCTGCTATGCGAAGTTGGGCTGCTCAGTCCAGAAGCAACCTCCACCTTTTCTTCCCCTGCACTGTTCATCGGAGAGGCTGGTTCTGAGGTCACGCTCCTTCGGTCTAACTCTGTATTTCTGTTCATCTTGTCTTTCAACAAGGGGTTTTCCAAACAGGTTGACGGTGATCACTGAAATGCATGAAACAGCAGAATTAGATGAGACGTTCATAACAGGGTATTACTGTGTCTCCAAAGTCAGTCCTGGACTGAAAGTCTGGCCCATCCCTTTTCTGTGCCTAATACAAGGACATAGCGAGTTGTTCTAACCTGTAGCTACTGAAACAATCTCTACCCAGAGACACCAGGTGCTGGCCTGCTTTTAGCTCTGGAAAGCTCTACTTAAATCCATACATCAGACAAGTGGCAGCTATTTCTCCAGCACCAAGGAATCATTAAACATCAGAGACGCTGAAATCTGTGTAAACATACCATTTTGGTTGGTAACGAGGTGTGTTTTTACTTTCCCTTCTTCTAGGTGGATTTCCAGCCATGTAGGAATGATAACCCTTCCTGAGTCTCACTGAGGTGTTGCCACTTTCTGATGTGGATACAGCAACTTTGGGTTGTGCTGCTGCTTCTGCCCTGCTCAAGCACTGACCTGCTGCTGCTGGAAGGTGGCCCAGGGGTGAGCCGTCCCCGGCGGGTGGCCGAGCTCTGCTCTAGCCCCTTCCATCAAATCCACAGCAGTCTCTGCACTCCGAATTGTCATGGTTACAGCGCGGGAGGCTGTACGATGCAGCAAGGGTTCACATCACTCGTCCTGCCTCAGAGCACAGCGTCCTGGCATGCCAAGAATGGGTGTCTCGAGAGCCAAGCAAGACCCTGCGTGAGCTGCAGGGGATGCTGCAGGAGATCTCAGATTTCAACAGGAGTGCTCCTGTCAGCGGTCCTGGGCTGTAGTCACATCCCCTGCACTTGCTCAGGTCCTGCCCTGCTGCAGACAGACTAGCTTCCCTCTGCCCACGCTGAGGGCTGGCCCGAGCGCTTGGCAAGGGGGAAGAGAGAGGTTTTGCCTTCCCTCCCTTGCTAAGGGCTCTCGCCACGTCACCGGCTAACACAGCCTGCTCACGGGGATGTTGTACACTGCAGAGCTCTGAGGATGGGAAATGCCACGTTTCCCCACAGCAGGCTCGAGGCAGCTCAGCGATCAGTTTAAATCATTAGAAACAGCTATTGCTTAAGGTCACCCAGGAACTGCCTGTCTCAGGTCTGCCCTGCTCCCAGGAGCCAGAGATTGAAATATGATTGCAGTGAACAGACATGTTGGGACTCTGGAAATAGATCTCATCCTTCCTCGATGCGAGTTTGGCCAGAGTTTTGCTCCCTTGTGCGTGGTTATTTCACAGGCTATAAACTGCAGGGACTGCACCTTCCCATGGGTACGCAGAGCTGCTCGCGCAGTGGGGCTCAGACCCTGCATCACACCCTCTCAGGGGAATATTTAATCATTCATTGCCTTGCTCAGGAGCTCATCCCATCACAGCCCATACGGAGGGTGGGAGGGAGAGGAGGGCACCCCATTTTCCAGGGATTTCAGTGGGAAGGGGGCTGAGCCCCTAGCTCAAACCCTGCGTGGGGGCTCTGTTGCCGGAGCAGAGCAGCAGCAACGATCAAAGGGGTGAGCTGTGTGGCAGGGGGAGCCAGGGAAGGACGACAATAACATGTGAGCCTATGGGGAAGGGAAGAGAAGGGATACACACCCTGGTACCGACCGAACCGATCCTCTCCACAGCAAGCTGGGATAACACAGGCGTGATCCACAGAAACTTGAGAGCAGCTCCGTGCCGCAGGAAATCCCGGGGAGATGCAGTGGCGGGTGGGCAGCTCTGCAGGGCAGAGATCCGGGTGAGCTCGCCCACCTCAGCTGACCAGAGCACCGTCCTACACGCCCGCGCTGGCCAAGGGGCTCCCTCTGGGCATAGCGCCGCTATCCATTCTCCTTTGCCCTCTGGAAAAGGGCTGTTCGAAGTGGAAAAAAAGGCCTGTCCCCACCTGCCCAAGACCTCCAGCACCTTCCCCTGTTTGCTCCCCAGGAGAGACTCCAGTACTGTTTCACTTTCATTATACCTGGGCATTTAAAAGAAGGGAAGAGGTGGGGGAGAAATGCTGAACGAGCTCCAGGAATTCAAGGTTAATTATTTACCCTATAGACAGAGATGGAGGTGAGACCAGAGGCTCAACAACGGGGTGAGCTGCTGGGCTGAGCCGGCCTGGGGCAGCTGGGGGGAGAAGGATTTTCGCACCTGGTCCTGCCCCAGAGGGGCGAAGCCCCACGATGTCTGGGTGTGGGGGTTCAAAAGCAGCCCCTGAGCTGCTGCGTGGGAACGGCTGCATTTCACCCCCCTTCTGCCCCGTTTCTGGAGGTCACGGGTGGCTTGGTCTCAGTAATGATTGCCAGGCATGGGTGAGGGACGGGGAGCGCTGTGTCCTGTGGTTATATATTTATATATTCACCTCCCTGCTCCTCACTTTGCCCTGGGGGCACTTATTTCCATGGGGGTGCTGGCCCTGGTCCCTCCATCCCCAGAGCATTTGGGCACCTTGGAGGGAACTCAAAGCAAAGGAGCAAAAAAGGGGTCTGGAAGGTTTAAACGATGTTAAACCAGTCACTTGGCTTGTCACTGAGTGGTGTAAGTGATTTAACCCTGGGGAGCCTGCCCAGACGCAGGTGAGCCAGGCTGTCCAGCTGGGCACACCAGGCAGCCCCAGGTGGCCAAGGCCCCCGTGCAAAGCAAGAGGGGTACATCAGGAGGTGCCACCATGCCATAGGCAATGTGCACTTCTTTGCTTCAGGAGCCTGCCGGCACGTCACCGTCAGTGTGATAGGGGAGATCAGAGGCTTTAGTGAGGGATTGATGCAATAAAGCCCTGTGGCATTTGGACTTTGTGTTGTGCAAAGGAGACCAGAGGGGTTCATAACTTCCCTACGGCTGGGAGAGGCCGCATATCCAGGTGATGGAAAGTGGGTGGGGTGGGAATAATTATGATCAACTAAACAGGGAAGAGCGGCAGCGGGGACTGGTGGGAAGATACCTTGATGGCGAGATGGGACCAGGCAGAGCATCGTTTGGGGCTGCCCCATGGTGCAGGGGGAGTCTTGCCTGAAGCCTCCCCCAGTCAGGCAGCCCAGCGCTGAGCTTTTCATGCTTGGGCTCTTTAAAGCCACGTTTAAGCCAGAGACTGCCCTGCCGTGCTGGAGAAAACCACAATGAGTAACGCTTCTGTTGCTCTGGCAGGGTGACAACGGTGATAAAGGGAAGGAGCTATTTACTCAGGCACATGTGTGGAAAGCCCCTTTGGACACACAGTCCACCTTAACCTCTTTCCATCCTGTCGGTAATTGCCTCCTCTGCCAGGCATTTATGGGATGTTGGTTTGTACAGACAGGCTTGCTATGGCTGGGGTGCAGCCAGAACAGACTGCAGGTCCGACATGGATGGGGTCTGATCTGGCCCTCCCTAGGAGCTGTCGACTACCCCAAAACACAGCGAGCACCAGGGCCTGCCGGGATGCTGATAAACACAACCCTGGGGGAGCTCTGCAGCCCACGGTTTAGGTCATCTCTCTCCCCGCAGCTCTTTCCAGTGCACTCTCCCAGCACCAGCTCTCCAGAAGCACGCCTGCTCCTGGAAATGCCATCAGGGCAATGCTGATTCCAGGAGTCTGGCCCCAGAAGGTCATAAGAACTTAAAAATTTGCTATGTTGTGCAGTTGTTTACCATTTTCTTTCAATTTTGCTAGACAGTCATAATGCTCAAGCTAGCTGTGAGGGTTAATTTTCTTTAAAACGGAAACCTAAGAGTCTCCTTGCTCCAGGAGGGGACTTCAAAGAAAAAAACCCACCGATTGCGGTGAAGTTCAATAAAATGGTGAAGCTGGGTGATGCTATAATACATCTATCCCTACCTACTCTCCGTAGCCCCTGGAGAGAAAAGTCTTCAAGAAATCCTGCTCCCTGACACACCACCATTAACAGCCCTGCAGTATCAGGTGTATGTTTTCTCAGCAGTACCACGGTGGAGCTGGTGAGCGTTCAGAGAACTTTGCACTAAAAAGCTCATAGTCCGTAGTGCTGTGGGCACCACAGGGACACCACCCTGTCCCCAGCGAGCCGTGGGGCACCCCAGCCAGCCCTGCCAGGCGTCGCAGGTCTGCGATGCTCCTCCATCCCTCCCAGGCGCCAGGAAGGCGCAGCCCTCTGATGCTAAACTCTCAACCGTGCTCTTAATCTGAAGTGGATGAGTGAACTGGAGAGAAAAGCCAATCCTTGCAGTAGGTGGCCTCCGACTGTTTTTCCCCAGCAATGCTTGGGGTTGTCTCCTGCTCAGCCTTTGCTAATCCACCCACTGATGCAGCGACAGCCACGCAGCATCCCGGCTGCGCCAGCCTTCGTACCCCAGCCGGCACGCGGCGGTCCGTACGGTTGTTCAGCCCTGCCGTTAACAGGAACACATGTTCCTGAAAAGATCTGGCCATCTGGAGGAAGCGTCGTGAAATTACCTTCCACCCAGCAGTACCAGCTTAATTGCCTTTTGGGTCTCTGAGCACAGTCATGAGAACAGATTAATCACCGTCTGGGGGTTTGAATATCCATGCTCTCAGCCTGAGCTAGCAGCAGGCTGGTGGACCAGGTTAAACTTGGACCTTCCCACCAGGACAACTCAACCAGGGAGAAGAAAACAGAAAAGGAGGCAAAAATGGGTTGAGAAATCACAAGTAAGAGAGAACCTAGCAAATCCAGGTGAAAGCACCAGTGCCTCAGAGCTGTGGTCAGGGATCTTGTGGCAAGTGGCTGCTGCAATCCAGTAGCCAATTTTTGCAAGCTACATTCAATGAGAAATTTGCAGCCTGGCTTTAATGGAAAACCAGGCTTGTTCTCAGCTGCTTGGCTGTGTGACCTCGGCTCCTTTTTTCATAATTCATCATGCAGCAGCGTCAAAGTGTTTTCACTCTATCTTTTTAGGGTTAGCCCACTTACTGATAGATGCTAATGGCGAGGAGTTGCTGATGTCCACATGCCAGGCAGATGGGGATGCAGAGGTGCTGGGAGAGATCCAGGCATGAGGTAAGGATTAGAGAATGATGTACAAGCTCCATGTCCCTAAATGCCTGGATATTTCTGGAAAAGTTGGCAGAGGGTGAGACCCAGGCCAGGACTGGGGCAGAACAGAGGCTTCCGCCTCGCAGGCTTTCAAACACGTACGGCTTTCCCCTCGCCGTGGCAAAAAGTGACAACCTCAGGCCCTCAGGGGTTTCCATGGCGACCCAGCCCCATTCCCCATCCATTATGCTCAGTTTGCAAGGAAAGAGATTCTTCTTTTTTCCTTCTCGCAGCAAATTCATCCTCAAGTCCAGCACGTTTCTCCCTGACCGTGGCCATGGCACATGCTCTTGCACTGTTGCCACCCCCTCCCAGGACTGGACGATCCCAGCCTGCTCGCCCTTGGGACCCAGTTCATGGCAGAGGAGACATACCTGGAGATGTCCTCACTGGGTCCTGCTGCAGAACTGCTCACCGTGGCCCTCATGGGGCAGGACCCCCTCCAGCCTTCGCCGTGTCGATGCATGCCAGCTCGCAAGCAGAGCCCTTAGCACATGCCCTGCCTCAGCAGCACTCACAGGGACAAAAAATGCTAAAATCACCCTGAGGTGCAAAGCCAGCTCCTCCTCACGTGCTGGTTTACCCCTTCTTCCAGCACAGCCCATATCAGAACTCTGGGGTGTAGCTGGGGTGAAACATCAATGACAATGCAACTGATGCTCCTCAAAACAAAGTTTTTCCATTGGCGTTTATTAGAAGAGAAGGGTCTGGTCAGTGCAAGAAGTCTGGTCGTCTCAATGCAACCTGCCCAGCTGAAAGCAAGGACTGACCGAAGCTGCAGGAATCTCCCATGTGTTGGTGATCCCCATGAAAGCAGGATTAACATAATTCTTATTGCCCTTGATGAGCTTTGAGTCTTGCAGCAGTGAAGTGCCCCCACGTGCAAGTGGCTTTTGCAGAGTTTTGTCAAGTTGTAGGTGCATAGGTGCATAAAAATGACTATAAATAGGGCTGGAGAGAAGTGGAGTGAAGGGGGTGCAGAACATTTCATAGTCATGCAGGGGGTCAGATCAGCTTTTCAGAGATCTAGAAAATAAGGGCTGTGAAGAGGAATTGAGCGCATTGCGGCTGTTTCAGTTAAGAGAGGCCACACAACAGGTTTCAGCTATGGAGAGGACTGCTGAAAAAAGGAAGGGAATAACTTGTCCTCCATCTGCAATGGGGAGAGGACACTGGATTTCTGCCTGTTGAAGCTGCACCACCTGACATCTTCAGGATGGATTTGGACAAGTGTCTGCAAGCAGCAGTTTAGGCGCAGGGTTCCTGTCTTGTCTGCCTTGCGTGTGGGGAGATACCTCTCCGGCCGTGGCCACAGAGAAGGCGTGGGGTCCCCTGCTCCCTCCCTTCCTCCCTCCCTCTGGGGCTGGGGAGTCTCTTCCCAGCGGGTATTTGTGCAGCTCACAGGTGTCCCTGGCCCCTGTGTTTGCTGGTCTTGTCCTTGCTTTGGCTTAATCTGGGTTTAGTGCACACAGCTGAAGCAGGACAACCTCCAGAGCACATTGCTGTGCCCCCTGCCTCAGTTTCCCCATCTGTGAAATGCAGCTATTCAGTTTACCCTCCTTGGGAGTATCATATAGGTGAGGTGTGTTAGTTGGTCTCTTGCTATGAGAATATTTCAAGGGGTTTCTGATTTCCTTGGCCATGGTGTGAAGGACATGCATGGCCCAAATCTGCAGGGGTGCTGCTGGCCAACCGCTCCGTCATGGCCTGCGCTCACTAACCTCTGCGAGGCTTTCACACTGCTGCTTTGCCTCCTGACCCTTCTGAATATTTGGTTTGGGGTTTATTTGCTCCCTCTTCCCTTCTCTGTGTTTATTACTCATATTTATTGTCTTCCTGCTTATTTCTTTTCTTGCATCTATGCTGTGAAGCATGGCAAAAGGCTCCGGAGGTGCAGTGCTCCTTGGTGGGGGTGAAGGGCAGGGAAGGTGGCATGGGGAGGTCCCCCAAACTGCTCCACAGCCCCGAGGTTTTCATCGGCTCCAAGTGCCACGAGAAAAACACATTGCTGAGGCCTCAGGGGAATATTGCTCTGATGCACTTGCAGAAAGCTGTGCCGGATCCCCGCTCCCAGCCTCGGCAGCCCAACCGGCACGGCCTCGGCGGGGTGTGCTGTGACCCGCTCCCTTTCTGCAGGTTTCACTCACCCTGTGGCGGGGCTGAAATCTCAGCCTGTGCGGGCGGAGGAAGCCCCGGAGCTGCAGTAATTTATTGCAGCAGAGGAACCGGCCTGATATTTTTAACAGCATCGTTGGTGATGGATGAGGCAAAGGCGTGCTCAGAGGCTGCATGTGCCTATGCAGCTATTGCCTCCTGGGCAGTGGTTTGCAGTGAAATGAGATATATTGCTTATGCTGCAATATTTTTCTTCCTGATTTTAGGGTGTAGGGGGAGGTGAGGGAGGGCTGAGCCTTAAGCTGAAAAGTCCATTTGCAGGGAAGAGGCAGGTTGTGATTTGGAGACTGGCTTTTGCAGAGGGGATGCTGGCCCCCGGGCTTGAATGGAAGCATTTGGAAGATGCATTTCTGCAAAGCACAAGAGTGTTGCCTGGGAGAGGAGGGTGCTCCAGACCCAGGGATGGGTGTGTGACGGGGTCCAACACTGTTTCTGTGCCGCCACGGAAGGAGACCACTGGGATTAGTAAATATTACACTGGGAAACAAACACACAAGTGTTCATTTCATTGCAGAAAGGTGGGCCAGGAGGATTTTCCATGAGAGCTGCCGCTGCTGCAGAAGCCCATCCTAGGTGCTTTTGAAGGATAAGCATCAAAGTTTTCCCTCCCTTCCTCCCAGAAAAGGTCTGAAATAGGCCTGTGTGAGCAGGATCTCTCACACTGGTTTTCTTCTTTTTTTGGTATAGTGAAAATGTTTAACCCTTTCAGCAAGCCACCAGCCCTGTGTGCTACGCCAGGAGCTCTGCTGAGGTGTGCCGGGCCTCGCGCGAGGCCAGCGGGGATGGTGTAGCTGGGAGACAGGCTTCCCCATTCGCCTGGTTCTGGCCTTTTGAGCTACAACTCCTGTGCCCACCACTCGCCGCGGCAGCTCCACAAGCACATTTCACCAGCGCAGCATGGACCGGTGCCGTGCCCCGGTGCTGCGTGGTGCAGCCGGGGCCGGGGCGCAGTGCCCGTGTGCTCCTCCCGGCCTGGCAGCAGCTCCGCTCCTGGGGATGCTCAGCTGATGCATCGGGGACACGCTGTGGTGCCGTCTGCTGAGCGTTTCCTTCTGCTTGTTTTTCATGAGTGGTGAGCCGATGAGTAGGTGGATGGTAATCGCTCTTCACACAAAAAATTAGCTGTCCAGGTTGTGCGCTCAGTAGCCCATTAGTTTGCAGCAAACATCAGCAAGGCCAGGGTGGAACCCCTCACCCCAGCCCTTGGAGCAGCCTCGAGATTGAACTGTCACAGCTCATCATTGACTTCAGAAAGAAGCTGCTGTCCTACCAAGCAAGGTGTCCTCGTCCCATTCATCACAGGAGCTGCCAAACCAGACCTCGAAGAGCAGAAGCGCGTTGTGCATGACAGTGACCGTGGATTATCTACATGATTGTGCTTCTGCTCTTAATTCGCCCTACGCTTTGCCGAAACACCAGCCTGACGCCATGGCGTTTCACCATGGTGCGGCTCTACGGGCTTCAGTGGGATGGAGCCTGAGGTCCATCAGCGTGGGGGGGATAACCAGCCCCATCACCTGGAGATGGGGCATCACACTTAGCAGGGAGAGTTTCCCCTTGGAGGTGGCCGAGGGCTGATGTCTCCCCTGGGGCCAGCAGCCTGTGAGCAGGGATTAAGCCCCGCTGAGCGATTCAGCAAAGTTAGACTACTCTGTGATTTAAATTAGGTGGCTAAGAGCAAACCCCTTCTGGAGCAAAGGCACCTGCCTGCTGTGCACGTCACCACAGCTAGATGTCTGCTGTTGAAAATGTGTCCTTGAGACCAAGGACTGAGCTGGGAGCCCAGCACCACCTCTGCTGCAGAGGACGGGGAGGTCACGGTCGGCAGGAGCTTGTCCTTCTCCGTGGCAGGGGTTTGCTTTACTGCACCAAAATTTCCAGTCTATGGTCCTCAAAAACTTTAACAAAGCCAGGTTAATATTTATTTCCCACATTCCTGCAGGATATTCTCAAGCACAAGAACCTTGAGAAAAACCAGCAGAGCCTTGTAAGGAACCTCTTTGGCCTCTTCTTCTTCCTGGTTGAACTTTCTCCAGCTTAATCCTAGGCTTGGTTTGATGGAGGGGGGAAAGGTGCAGGCTGGTTCTTATCCGCGTAGTGCTAGGAGCCCATGGCTTCTCCCAGCACCGAAGGGCGCAGGTATCACACTTTTGCATTGCCCACACCAGCGCGAGCTGTGGTGCCCCCAGGGAAAGGGGACGTGACTTCTTCTGAACGTGTCCCCAGATGAAGCCTGAACGTCCATCCTGAGGGCTGGACCTCTGGAAAGCTGAATTTTCCTTACCTTTGGTGGCTGGGAAAAACAGAGAACTAGTGCTTTATTTAAATATATATTTCTGTACTTTTTTTTTTTTTAAATAAGTGTTTTTGAAGTTTCATTGAAGATGTTGTCACTGGAATCATTATATTTCTATAGAGATTATAATGACTCCTTTTGAAGAGTTAGTCTCAGTCAGTCAGTGCTTAATTCACATATCAATGACTCCATAAACCCTAAATCCATAAATCTGCTGAAACTGCTCTGATCTATTGTGCCAATGAATGCCTGCAGGGGCTTATTGGTGTGGAGATAATTCGCTTAATGAGCCGCTGCCACGAGGGTGGGTGGTCGGCGATGGCAGAGGGGCCTCGTCCATGCAAGGCAGCCAAAGGTTTTATAACCGAGCCATGCTCAGGGCGAGCGTCAGAGCCCGGTCACTCTCTTCGGTTGATTTGCCCCAAACTATTTCATGTGCTATCCATCAATCTGACCCTCACAGTCTTTCCCGTCATTTGCAGCGAGTCGTGCATCATTTCTGCGTCGTGATGGCAGGGTGGTCGGACCTTCCTGGCACGTCCACATCCAGCTGGTATGGAAATCATGATGTCGCTTTGTTCAGGGCGAATTGGTTAAGCCGTAGCTGGTTATTAAGCCGCTGAAGGCAGTAGCTTCTAACCGGTTATTAGAGCGTTCGCAAACCCTTGCTGCTGCTGCAAAACACTGGGCACCTCTTCTGGCTGACTGGAGTCCATTTAATGACGCTATTGTAAACCAGTCCCAGGAGTTTGTCCTTTATTTTATTAAATACGTAATCCCTATGGAAGACTGGAGACCAGTAGAAAATGGTGCCAGAAGCCGTGGAGCAGCGGGAGCACGGGCAGCTGCTGAGGAGGTCAGTGGGAATGGCTCTTGCTCACACCCCAGCTGAACATCACCCGTGCAGTCGAGTGGCTCGGGTGTAGAGTTTGAGTATCCCCAAAGCACTCAGCCCCAGGAGGCATCTGTCAGCCCTGTTTGTCCACAGCCCTTTCCAAATGCACCAGTTCACTGGCACTTTTTTTTTTTTTCAGTCCGAGGGGACTTATATAGCTGTGTTTTGAAACCTTTTAGTGGGGGGGGGCTATAATGGAGCCCTAATTGCAGTAGCATAACAGGTGCTGCTGTAAAAACACCGCTTCCTTTTTTGTAGAGTTTAATTTGATTTAAAGCGCTGACAGGGACACAATGAATCGCGCTCACGCGCTGGTGGATTTTGCCCCTCCTCTCTGTGGCTCTTGCAGAAATGGGTGCAAAAGCAGGGTAAAGCAGCACTCGTGCCTGCCAGAGCCACCATGGCCCCACCGAGCCCCAATTGCAGGGTCACAGGCAAAGCCCACTCCTGGGGTACGGGCACCCCCATGGGAAACAGCTTTTTGGGGCCATGGACCATCCTGCCACAAAACAGAGGCCGGCTGCTCGGGGAGAGCGTGGCTGCTCGCCTGGCGCTCCCCAGCCACCCTCCACGGCCACCCTTCACCCACGGGTCCCACGCATCTTCTCCCGCTGGGCGGCAGCAGCCCGGTTCCTCCGGCATCGCTCCGTCCGCAAACACTCTGCAAACTGCTCGGCCGTCCCCTGCCTCCGCATCCCCGGCCCTGCCTTCCTCCAGCAAGTCCGGGCTGCCACCGGCGCAGGGAGCCGGCGCGGTGCCGCGGCAGCGATTTCCCCCGCTGATGCACACCGCAGGTGTTTCGGGGCTGTCGCACAAAATCGGGCTCCAGTGCACGCCCCAACGGGTGATATTTGCATGTGCCGTGTGGCCCTTTAAGAAAGCCTATATATCCCATTTCCCCGGGGGGTGAAAAAAAAAGGAAGCAAGTGGAGCAGATGTAATTCTGCAGCGCCGGCTGACTCTGTGCGCGCGTGAGCGGGAAGCTGTGATTTATCCGGGGTGAAACAAGGAGAGGCTGCCTGCCGGTGCGCTCCCCTCCGCAGCGGGGTTTGTGCCGCTGGGGGGGCAGAGCTGCCGTTGGGCTGCGTGGGCGTCCCGGGCTCCCAAGGTGCTCTTGCAAAAGCCTCACTATGCCAGAGCCAAAACCAGAAAATAAACGATCTGCTTAATTGCCTCTACCTGCTCCAGCATCGAAAATCAGTAAGGCAGGGTTGGACCTGGGAAGACAAAACTGACTTTCTTCCAACTGGGAAACAAAGGCTTCAGATTTACCGAGTATTTACTTACCTCCACGTGCCACTACGTCACCCCAATGCATGCTGTAATTGTAACCTGTCCGCCTGCGCTTACATAGACAGATGGTTGCGTTCGCATATGTGCACGTACGTAGGGGACAGCAAAGGACCACAGGCCATCGCATCTCCCTTCAAACGAACTCTTGCAGTGAACATTTCACCCTCCCGTAGTGTTTCTCTCTGCTTCCTTCCTTCTGCAATGCTCTAGTCCTGGCAGGGTGAGGATTAAAGCACAAAATCATTTTTATTTTACTCTCTGAATCATGTTCGTGGGAAATCTTGTACTTCTGCGTCTGAAACTCAGTCTGTCTCTGCCCAGCAAATCTTGCAGGAACGGAAGTAAATCTTGGTACCTGACTTAAGACCCAGCTTTTCTCTCTGCCCCTCTGGAAGGGGATGAAATCCAGCACTTGCAGAGGCAGGAGAGAGCAGGGTGGAGATCTCAGAGGACCACGTTCCTCAGGGCCGCTGTGTCCTGCCAGCCCAGACCCTACTGCTGTCCTGGTCCTCATGACTGCCAAGGGCAAAGCCCAGCAGCCTGCCTTGGACCACTTTGTCCCTCTCTCTGCCAAGATGGGGCCAAGCGTCATGGCAGCACAGCTGTGACTCCATCCCCGAGCCCACGGAAAACTCCTCCGAGCGAGCGGTTTGTGCAGCACCAAACACGCCATGGCGCGGCTGAGGTTGAGCAACCCGTGTCAGTCTGCACTGCCTCCTAGCCGGGCAAACCTTGCCAACCTTTCCTCGTTTTTGCCAACAGGTCTGGTTTAATTTGACCTAACGCTATTGACACAGTTTTGAGGACACGACATGCCCTACAAGCCACAGCATAGCCTTGGTATGCAGACACCTCCGGTTCACACCCCTCCTAGGACTGAGCCAAACTCATCTCTGTAGAGCTGAGGATGTGCTGGAACGCCTGGCATTAGCTGGAAAGCTGGAAGATGGATGAAGCTCTCGGTGCCGTGCCTATGCAGCCCTCTTCAGCTGAGCCGCCGCGGAGCCGGGCTCTCCAGGGAGCGTTGCTCCCTCCGCCGGGGAGCTGCGTGCTGCAGCCAGCCCCTCCGTTGCAGCGGTGCCCGTGCCCCTGCCGGGCGCGTCGCTGTGGGCACTGCACCCACATCAGCCCCAGGGACAGCGTCCCCACCTGGGACCCCGGGACCCTTGCTCCTTCCCGATGCCGCCAGTGCCGGATGGGCTTCCCACTCCTGCTACAGGAAAGACATAATAAAAAAAAAAACAATTCTGAAGTCAGCAGATGGGAGCGAGCTGAGCTTTCTGCCTGTTTCCATGGAGCCCCACGCGAGGCCTCGGCTCCCGGTGGCTGTCGGCACTGTCCCTTCCCAGAGGGAGACTTTTTCCCTTCTCCCCACAGGGAAGCAGCAGCTCCCTCCTCGGCACCCAGCCGCTTCCAACCCGCGTCCCACGCGCTGAGCAGCGCTGCAGAGCTCTGCCGCGGACGGACACCTTGGAGCTGGGCAGTCCCGGAGGGAGCCGCAGCACCCACAGCAGGCTGGTGCCACGCCGTGGGGCATCCCTCTTGCCCGATTTCCCAGGCCAGCAGCCACACTGAGCAATTGGGGGGGGGGGGGGGGGGTGGTGGGAAGAAATCAATTAATGACTCAACTAAATTTTAAATTTTTCAGGTTTTTTGGTTTGTTCTTTTAAAGTGTTTTCCATGAAACCTTGCCTGATCTTTCCTGCCCCTCTCCCCACTTTGCTTTCAGCTGTCTGTGGGTAGCACTGGATGGCAGGAGGTGGCAGGTGATGCTTGATGTCCTCTTTGGTGTCCCCTGTCACGCAAGCACACCTTGGCCAGCCAGACCCTCACCTAGATACGTATAAGGTCACCCAGCCAGAGGCTGCTGCCCAGCCTTGCACCAGGGACTGCTTTGTTGCTGGTGCAAAGCAGAGCAGGCTCCGAAAGGGAGACTGGCACCTTCCTCCCGGGCAGTGCCTGGCAGGCATGCTGGAACCACGCAGCTCTGGTCTGAGTCAGGCTTCAGCCCTCTCTCATGCAGGAATTTGGATCTTAGGCCATTTCTCACAATTCCCCAGAAGAGCAAACACAGATGTATTTGAATTAACAAAACTCCAAGGACACTCCTCCAGTTTTCCGCATTCTTTGTTTTCTAATCAGCCATTTGAGACACCTTTTCTTGGAAGGGGAGAATGAGGATGAGAGAAGATGACACTAAGGTGTATAAATCCCCCCTCTCTATGATTGCAAAATAGCAATGGGACTGATAAATCACATTTTAAATGCAAACACAAATGTCTTCCCCAGCCTGCTAAAAAATCAAAAGATAAACAATGAAACCAAATTTGTATTGCTTCTGTGGCTATCGCACATTTTGTCTCCTGCATTTTAATTTTCTTTCTGGCTTCATCTGCTAAACTGATGTTGAAAAATATTTGGCCTTGTGGTGATTATCTTTGTACCACATCGCAGAGGATCATCAGCCATCTCCTCTTCTTTGACCTATTAAACACTTCTTTCTAATATATTATTGACTTTTATCAGATTGAAAGAATATAACCAACAAGCCTTTTCAGATTTCCCTATTAAACTTCTCTGGGCTTTTGTTGGGTTTTTTTTTCAATGTCCTGTTCTGCAACGCAATTCACCCTCTGCTCAAGCTGTGATTGGGGGCTCTGAGTTATTCAGTGCAAGTGCAGTTTGGTTTCAGATTTACTACACACTGCATCACACTGTACAACCCACCATGCTACAGCACTGCGCCGCGATGAAAATAAACCCCCTACAAGCGGTGATTCAGGTCATTATGTGGAAACCAGTAATTGCACTGGTGTAATTTCTCGAATCGCAGCCTCCAATCTCTCCTTCCCTTCGGCAGCACTGATACGTGGGGATAGTCCTCATTCCTGTGAGCAACCTCTCCAAAGTCTAAGGATCGCTTCTGCTTGAGCTTGATACTTCTAAAATATTTCCTGTATTTTGGGGGGAGCAGGTGGTGTGAAGTCACTGTGGATTCATCTCACACACACCAGCCTTGGTGGGAGCAGAGCTGGCAGCCACTGGGCACTTTTGGGAGGTCCCATTATGCCTCGTGAAGTCAGGCTTTCATGTGTCGCGGGGTCTAGTGGTAACAGGAAAAGTCAAATAGATGTGTGAAACCTGACCACAAAAAGCCAAGCATCAGCGTACATTGCATAATATTAGAACTGCAGTAATTATTCATATTTACCTGCTGCATTGTCTGTGAAAAAGCGCGGAGCACCTCTGGATGGCCTGCCTCCCCTGCGCTTGACGGCGTTTGAATACAATGGTCAATAGCCAAGATTATTAACTAAGATAAAAGCAGGACTTGGCCTTGGATGTCGACCAGGACAAATTCATGTATCCTGTTTGGTGCTGGCTGCAGCCAGCTGCTGAGTCACGACCCCTATCACATCCTTGAACTTAACTGAACCGGGCTGTGAACAGATAAGCAGGGTAAAATGATGCAAGGCGGGTCCTGAAAGAACTTTTACTTGGTACAAAGGTCTGTGCCCAATTTTTTTGGTTCACATGGAGATCTTAAAGAAAATGGAGTGTGAAACTAGTGCAAGTATCTGTGCTTTTCCTTCTTAGGAGGTAGGGTTGGCTCTTAGGCAGTGAAGGTAAACCCTGGATTCAAGTGTCTTCATACAACAAGGGATGTAAGATCTGGACCACAATCCGAAAGTGGTGGCTGGTGTCCCTCTGCCCACATCTGCTGCAGGGCCAGCGAGCGCCCAGACCCCCTTGCCCTGCCATGGCGAGCAGCTCAGGGACTCCCGCCCTCCCTCTCTCTCCCCTGCAGCCACACAGCCCCTGCCAGGCCTCCTCTCCCCGCCACCGCTGCGTGTCTTCCAAACAAACGGCAATGTTGACACAACCAACCGTCGGGTGTATGGGCACAAGTGGCTCCCGCGCTGATCCAGCTGAGCGCTGCGCCAAGGACTCCCGGCTGTGCCAGGAGGCAGTGCCAGGAGTGGCTGCGTTTAACTGAATGCACCTTTTTTTCCATAGGCTCTCGAGAGTCTTCTGGTTCCTCAATAAACAAGCCCTACACAGGTTCCCAAAGAGATGTAGGAAGCTGGCGGTCGCATCCTGCCCCCAATCTCTTCCCCGCAGCCCCTCTTTTTTCATATGTCCCGCATCACTGGATTTCCCCCAGGAGAGGCTACAGCACCCGCACTTCTTGGACCTGGGTGGCTTTTAATCCCAAGGCGGAAAGCAAAGAGCACTAAATTCAGGCAGACTTCGGGCTCTGCCTCCAGCAAGGTTGGACACAGCAGCACTTCTGCTCTGTCAGGAAAGGTTTTACTGTGTTCATGCTGAACCGGTGCCTATCTGAAATTGTTACTGGTACGGACAGCTAATTCCCTGCCACCCAGCATCGTGCTGGAGGCACCCACATCTGCTCCCTTGGAGGGTCCATGCTCGGCAAGGGGGCCTTAGAGGTGACGGAGAATGGAAGGGGCAGAATCGAGTAGGGGAAGAAACGTGAAAATAATATGTTTTTGGGAAGGAAAACAAGCAAAGACAACAGAGAAAAAAAGGAACATAACTGGCAGAAATAAAAATCTTTCCAGCAGAGGAAAAGAAGACAGATGGGAAGACAGAAGATAAACAGCGAACAAAGAAAGAAGTGTAGAGAAGTCAAGGAAAGGTTGGGGGAAGGCTGTGCAATCATTTGGCACCAGCTTCTTTTCCCTGAAAATTGTGCAAAGCGGGGGCAGAGAGCTGTGGATTACTGAAGTGTAGCACCACAATATCGTGGGTTGGCCACTAAATTACCATTCAGAGAGTCTCTTGGCTTAGCCTCACTGCTGCCATGAGAAGGAGAGGGATGTATGCTGAAAAACAGATCTATGGGGAAGAGGGTTGAGACTAGAAATTCCATTATATTCTTGGCACTTTGACATTTTTCCTCCCCTTTTGTGAAATCTCAAGGGAGCGCTGCCTACTCTTGCAATAATAATAATAAAAAAAAAAAGGTAGCATATGAGTTGGCATGGTAACTTCATCTACTAAGTAACTAACACGTAGGATTTGCTTCTTGATCTAGAATAATAATGTCAACAGCCCCCAGGAAGATGCTTTCTTGTGACTGACTGCCTATTGCCGACTGGATTTCATGCTTCACTCACGCTTGGTGGCCTTGGTGAGACTCACCATGGTGCAGGGACAGAGCTGTGCTACTCTGACACTAGGGTACACGTTTGCTGGCTTCCTCTGCTACATCCCTCAGGCCAGCATTACTCGATTATGTCCAGACACTGGTTTGCATTTAATTACTGTTATTCTTTGGGTTTTCTGAAAGGTCTTTAGAACTGAGAAGGTCTGAGAACCGAGGAAACTGGTTCCAACATGCCCATGCTGGGAGCATCGTGCTGCTGCCCAGTGTGGCCAGTAGCCCCAGTGACTCCTGCTCCTGAGCCCTTCCCTGCCCACAGAAATTGGCTGGGGGGCTCTGCTGCTCCTGCTGAGCCTCCCTGGGCAAGACAGACCCCTTTGGGGTGACACCGGTCAAGTGATGCTCCCTGTCGTGCCTCCAAATGGGGTACGTGCACTGCTGCCATGGACAGATGGGGAGAGCTCAGCTGTGTTTAGGAAGCAGGGGCAACACAGGGGACCAAAGAAATGGGAACTTCTTCTTGTTACCATTTTCAAAATACAGAGGAAAAAGAGCAGCCTGATACTTTATTTTGCCTGTGTTTGCGGCTGAAGATTAGCTGTATGGTTGGACTCCATGCATCTGTCTGCCCCTCTGCCCCTCCACCCGGGGCTGATACTCCAAGAGAAACAAGTACAAAACGTGCTGTGCAATCAAACAAGGCTGCCCATGAGGAGGGGGAACGGCGGGCCCCCAGCCCAAGAGGGAGTTGCTCCGTTCCTCTCCATATTTTTATGTCCCTGCAGATGGTTCTCCTTCTGGGGCTGGTGAGGGGACTGTGACCATCCTGGTCCAGGGGCTGGCGAGCTGCAGCTGTCCTCATCAGGGCCCAGGGAGGAAAGGGAAGGGCCAGGGGATCATCCAGAGAAGACTTTGCTTTCTGTGGCACGGCTGCTCCTGGGAGCTGGCTTCTCTTCCGACTTCGTGTTTTACATTCCTGCATCCCTCAGCCCTTCCTTTACACAGGTCCCACGTAGTTTATTTTGGTCCCAGTGAACAAACACTGTCATACTGGTGTAAAGACTGTTTGGATCAGTGTGGCTTGTTTTAAAAGAGCACAAAACTGACAATACAGGGTCTGGCGCAGGTCCGTCTAGCCCAGCACCCTGTCTCTGAAAGCCATCATAAACAGGTGCACAGAGAAAAGTAAGAAGGAAACAGATACACCAGGCACTCCTCCAGCCTCCAGCCATTTTCGGCTCAGGGGCTTCCTGGGCTAAATGTGGTTTGCAGTGTGCATGTAGCAACCCTCAGCAGGTTCCTTTTCCAGGAACTTCTCCCGCTTCCTCGTGAAAGCATGCAAACTCTTAGCATCCAAAACATCACGCAGCAAGGGCTCCCACATGGCCCCCGCTCTCTGAAGAACCATTTTCTTTTGCTTGTTTTGAAGCTGGGCTTCACTTTGAAGCAGACTTCCCTTTCTGCTCCTAATTCCTATACTGGAAGGGACAGAGAATGTTTCCTTCAATGTACAGGAGACAACTATTTCAAAAGACACCTTTTAATTGCTGTGTGGCCTGAAAAGTGAGCTATACTGCTTTAGTGACACTGATTTTAATTCAGTGCAGCTAAGCAGTACTGAACAGACCGCATACCAGCCCTTTGTGGTCTCCACAGCCTCTGCAGGCTCCATCCTTGTCTGATAAATTAACACAACTGCAAAAAAGACAAGTCGTAGGGTACCCAAACCCTTTCTGGGCCAGAGTTTGTCCAATTCTTCCAACAGATCAGCTGCTATAATAAAAGATATATCTTCCTGCACTCCTTACCTCTCGCGCAGCCTTAAACTGCCACTACCGTAGCACAGCTGCATGTTGCTAACAGTGTGCCGGCTTTGCAATCCCGAAGGGAACATGGTGAATGCAGAGATACCTGAGCGAGTTTCAAATGAGTAAACCCTGTCCCTGTTAGTAGCGGCCAGCAGCTAATCCCACCTGGCTCCAGCAGCCTCGAGCCACCGCGTTTCTGCCTGCGCCAGCATCCAGTGGAGCCGGGGCGGGGAGCTGCTGCCACCAGCCCGCCCCAGGGGACCCACAGACACCCGGGCTGTGCTCTGCCCTTTCGGGACTGGGCCAGCTCCAGCAGGTCCTGGGCCACATGCCGGCACTGGGGGTCTGCTGGGGGCAATTCAGCCTCAGCCTCCCGTTGGGGAGGGGGGCTTCATCCATGAGAGCTCACGGTGCATTTCCAAACGTGGGCTCTCATCTCCCTTTTAAATGTGAAGAGTGTCTGGTTTTAAGGATTTTTGTATCACACAAAGCTATTTAAAATGGCTGAGTGATAACCTCCTCAAAGGAAGATTTATAAATGTTTGCATCCAGTTCCCAGTGGCACAATAAAAATATATTGTACTTTAGGTAACTGCTTTGCCTAGGGGAGTCCCAATAAAATCAATGATCCTTTTTTGTTTCTTTAAGTGAGCAAGAAGCTCCAAGGCCCTTTATTTCCTTCACTGATCAGTGACTCAGAAATATTCTTCAGTGCAAATCTCTTCCCCATAGAGCTCCCTTTATCTTTTCTGTCTGTGCTGGAGAAACAGGCTATCAAAAGGCAAAAGCAGCTACTGCGCAAACTTTTTTCTGGCTTTATCTAGTCTGTAAAGAAAGTCTGAGGCAAGCAGGGTTTTCTCAGAGTTACTTCAGGGTTTCCAGAAGAGCTTTGCAAATGCAGGGTGACCAGGCTCCATTTGCAGCCTTGCACGGGTTTCAAACCCTCCAGCGCCTGACTCCTCACCGGAGGTGTCTGCGAGGTGCTCCTGTGTCGTGGTCCCCCACCGTCGCCCTGCCGAGGAGCGGTCGCAGACGCAGAGCAGGAGCAAGGATCCAGCAGCATCGGCGTGGGAAGCGGCGAGCAGGAGTGGGGGGCAGCCTCAGGGCGCTGCCTGTGGACCGGGCGATGGTGTGGGCTTGGTCTACTCGAGAAAAACGTGGGCTTGAAAAGGAGAGACGGAGAGCGTGCTTTATGTTTCTTTTGTGAGGAACACATAGTAATGCAGGAAAAAATAATCGTGATTCATGTACCTCATGGTGCCTCCTCCCGCCACTCATGAGCACTCCTCGGTGCTCCCGGCTTCGGTGCCGGGGCTCGGTGTGTCACCGCAGCGCTCGGAGGCACCACGCACCCTCCGCGTGGTGATTCAAAAGATGACGTGGGAGGCAAACAAAAGGAAGCTCGACTCTCCGTTCAGTGATCTTCTCCCTCGCGCAGGGCAGGGAAGAGGCCACGCGCAAGCCGGCTGAGCCCAAAGCCCTGCCACTGACAAGGGAGGGAGTGAGGGAGGCGTCACACCTTGGGGATGGAGACAGGCTGCTGGCGTGATGTGCTGGCAGGGACTTCCGATGTCCAGGTAACCCGTGAATCAGCCCTGCCAAGGGACTTTACACCTCGTTTTGTCCCAGCAAGAAAACATTCTTCTCTTCGCATGGGACACCTGTAAAACACCACAGTGCAACCGACAGCGGGCAGCAAAGGGCCCCACTGAAGAGAGGCCATTAACAGCACATTATTTTTGGAAGGTGAGAAGCAACACAGAGCAGGTGAAATCCCTTCACAACTTTTTTTGTGTCACTGAGAGCTCCTTAGGTTTATTTTTTTAATTGATGTTAATGATAAGTAAATATTGCTGATCAGCTGATGATTTCCAGCTGAAGCATGTGAGCCAACAAAACTCCTTAACTGTGGTCAGTGCCAAGACTGCTGTTTTTCCACAGCTGTGTCCAGTAACAAACCAACCAAGAGGCATCTTGGAGGGCTTGAATTTGTGCTTTGGGATAGCGTTAGGGTGAGGTGAGCTGTGATGCTGCCTGTTCCCTGGTGGGTGATGCTCCTCTCCGGCGGGGCAGGGGAAGCTGGAGGGAAGGAGAACTGAAGCTGAGTGCGGGTGTGTGTGAGTGTACAAAGCTGCTAAAAACTCCTGTATGAGAGGGCAGCTGGAGCAGAGGGCCTTGGAGTGAGAAAATGACTCCAGCCTGAGCTGGGACTGGGTCTGCACGTTGTTGTGCTGGTGCAGTGCTCCAGCAGGACCCTCTCTGGCATGGGAAACATCTTCCCTGGGGTAACCTGAAGTTGTTAGGCAAAACCACTGGAAGCCTGCTTTTATTCTTTAATCTGCTGATTTTCTATGGCGTGTGCACCCCTTGGGGTTGGCACTTCTGGAACTGCAGTACCTGAAGCACTGAAGTGCTCTGGAGCTGGCAGGGCCGGAGCTGCATCCCCTAATTAGCAGGTTGCTCTAGATGTGCTCGTGTGGAGAGACGGCTGCTGTGAGGAGTGCCTTTGCTGCCTCTCGTGGGTCTGCTGGGTCCTTCATGTCGGACCATGTAAGGAGGCCCCAAGCTTCCACAACTGGGCTTTGAGGTCTGCCTTCAGGCAGCTTTTGCTCTAGAGTCTCAGGTAATTATTTCCCTCTCTGCCAAGCACCTGTAAAAACGACAGCAGAGATGTGACCGCAGTAGGTTTCTGCCTCTGCGCTGCTGCTAGGAAGAAGCCCCACATCAAGTGCTCTATTTTAAAGGAAGGTCTTTCTCTCAGTGGGGGGGGGGGGGAACAAACAAACCAACAAAAAAACCCAAACCCCAACCAACAACACAACTTGTTTTTTGCTTCTATTTTGCTTTGTGTCAGGGGCACGAGGAGGCTGAAATATGTTGTGGACATTTTGGTGCCTGTGCATCCCCATGAAAATGAAATTACCCTGGAATTTTGTTTACTGCAATCTCTACACTTAGTTTTGATTTTATTTCAGAGTAACTTCTTCCTCTCTTGCTCAAGCCAATGTTTTGCCAGAGATGCTCAAAATGTTCTGTGAATGAGCCCAAGGAACAGATTTCCTGGCTGATGGAAACTGGCAAGGCTCCTCCAAAGTCAGGCGATATTAGGAGACAATAATTTTGGATTGCTATTAAAAAGTTTACAAGTCTGTAAACTATTACATGAAGTTGTCTAGCAATGTTATCTTGTGAAGTTATATAAGCCTCCAGTAGAAAATGTTTTAAAACTTTTATATTGCAGGTATCACACTAGATTGGTTTTCATTTGGGGCTTGTCTATAAAAGAGTTTTTCTAGAGACCCTGTTGCCCGGCTTTCGTAGGACATATCCAAGACAGTTCTTCTCTCCTGTGCTGTTTGTACAGCTGTGGGTGGACTTGTGCACTATTAGATCTCAGCAGTTTTCATTATGTCTGGCCATTTTATTCTGAACATCTGCTGCAGGCATTCACGATAAAAGCTATTTAACTGCTGTTGGCTGGACTTACCTCTCTTCTAAGACTCTGACCTATGCTTAGTGCACTATTGCTAAAGAGCTGTAGCTTGGTGCTGAGGGTGCTGGAATTACACTGCTGATCTTGCAAAAAAAGTGCTATCCACTGTGGATGAAGCCACCAGATTTAGGAAAACTGCTGCCTGGGTAAGTAAATGAATCAGAAATTCTCAAGAGTCCTGTTTCCAGGATATAGTATGAGGACATGCTGACTTTTTTCCCTCTGATTTTAAGATTTGTTTGCTGCTAGCTGGTTCGAACTAGGCTGTCTGTATGCTGTTGCGTCCAGTTTGTCACTCAGGAGATAATTGGTGTTAGGTAAGCCCAGATCTCTGACCATGCTGTCCAAACCTGGAACTGAGGTTGCCATGAAAAAGGCCAGTTTTTTTTAGAGAAGTGAGTATTGGTTCCAGCTCAGGGAAGGAGAAACATCTGATTTTGTTACTCAGTGGTAGCACTGACCTTTTCTTAACTCATGAACGGAGATCACATTTGGTATCTGGATGATTTCTCTAGATTTAGGTAACTAAAAATTTCTAGCAGACCACAAATGTTCAGCCTGAAAGAGAGAAATGGAGGGAACGTAAGAGAGGTCTATGAAAACATGAGAGGCAATGGAAGAGTTGGATACGGGATGATCATACCCTTTTTCTGTTAGTACAAGAGATAATTACACTTGATGATCCTTATCAGGAGGTTGGCTCAAAATGTAAGAGAGGTTAGTTTTTTCTACACCACGCAGTTCAGCTGTGAATTGCATTGCCAGGAGATGCTGTAGATGACAGAATCTTACGAGAGTTCACAAAGTGAGTAGCTAGTAATGGAAAATGAAAATCCATTGAAGGCAATTAAATACGACGACGGTGTCCTGGCTCAGTAAGACCTTGAGCCACAGATATTTGGGGTGGGGAATGAGGAAAGCACACTTGGGGGAAAAAAAAAAGTAAAATCACTGTATGTGTGCTCCATACCTGTGTTCTTTTCCTGAACATCTGCTGTTGGCTGCTGTTGGAGCCAGAATGTAGGGCTAGATGGACCTTCAGTGTGACCTAGTGTCACTGCTCTGATGTTGGAGAATATCTGTCATGGAAAGTCTCCATCTGTCCTGTCAAAGACTTTCTGAAAGCCAATATAATATGGACACGTGATAGCTGCTATTCTTCCATTTGTTTAAATGATGTGGAAAATATGGTCAATGCAAGAATAGGACAAAACCCAAGTTGCATTGGAAGCCTGTTCTTGACAGTGTTGTGGGCTCTGCTTAGAGCTGTTAAGGAAAAAGAATTGCCTTGGAACAGGCAACAGCATGTTTCCATCCCGATTGTTACAGTAGTTTAAATCTCTCTGCTGAGGAAATCTTGAACATCTTTTTTTCCCATCCTTAGGGGTAGATTCCTTTCCCAGGCTCAGCTGAGGAGACGGAGCTTTGTTTCAAAGCTTTCTTTACAGAGCTGCTGGAATAAAATGGCAGGAATTTTATCCTGGTGTGTTGCTCTGTGAGTCTTTAATTTGTTGGCAATCACTTTGAAATCCTCTAAGGTGATATTTGCTTGTGATTAATATAAAATTCTACCTTTATGCTGATAAAGGTGAATTTTGTTTCAAGTAATATCTATTCAACATAATGAATAAAAAGGTCTACTTGGCATTTTCTTTGTCCTTCATAGCTAGAGAGAATATTTGCATGTTGGTTTTGATTGAGTCACTGTAGTTGCAACTGGTGCACTTGTAGGTCTCTGAGGTTTGGAAGGATCTCGCATACCCTTTTGTGCTGGCCACCTCACACTCCTGGGCAAACCTGTCAATAATGTTTAGCTCTTTCCTCTAGTTGGTCTTTTGCAGGATCAGTTTGGAACATTTTTCTCATCAGTGTTCTTCTCCTATCTGTTAATAGTGAGGACCTTCAGAGCAGCCTGTATTTTCATGAGGACTTCTGCTATGGTATTTTGACATAATTTTTACCTTTTACCTCCTGTCCTCAGGAAATCACAAAACTCTGCAATATTCACATGTGTGGGTCTGCCATATTGAGAAGTGGATCCCATGTGGATAAGTTGTTTGAGGGCTGAAGTTCAAGTTCTCTTGTATGTCTTAGAAGTTTTATTTGTTTGCTTTTTATAAAATTACTTGGGGGAGGGAGTCCTGGCAATATTGTCCAGAGCTGCCTTGTGTGCTCACACAAGCTCTTTATAATTATGAGAAAATTTACCTGGTAAATACGTTTTAATTTTTCTTGGGGAGAAAAGTTAGAAGTTGCCAGTGATTTGTTGGCAAAGTTCCTGTCTTTATTTCCAATGTATGAAACAGTTCCCTGTGGGCCTCTGATGTTATTTGTTTCATCCTTATCTATCCTTACTTGCACAGTCACCTTGTCTGTGAAAGGTTTGGTATTATAACCTTGCTGTAACAGTGTCTTTGATGACATGATAACACTTGTCTCTGTCTTCTTCACTGCACCCTTCTTGTTTAGGGGTAGTGCTGGATGATTTTCAATGGCATAATCCATGTCAAGAGTCTTGCACCTATTGCTGGTCTTTTTTTGCACAGTGTTGCTCAGAGGCAGGGCAGTGTCCCCTTTTCCTCCAGCCAGGGTGCCTCAGAGGTCCATCACTTTCTTGTTCTTCAGTTTGACACAGCCTGCTCCTGGCTGTCTGCACTCACTCATGCTGAGCAGATCACTGCTGTCTCCACCTTGCCTATGACTCGAGCTGATTTTCCAGCTGGTGTCTCTGTAGGTACATTCTGGACACCTATCTGTACTATGTCTGTTGCTCCAGGCTTGCTCTTCGAGGTCCTGACTTCTGGCCAAGAGAGTTTGGCTAGAACTGGTCAGTAGTGGACCACTGACTGGTCCAAGGCTCATAAATAGCCATCGGCATGCTCTTTCCTCCGCCTGAGAAATACCTTCTGACAGGCTGAGTTGTCAGCCTTGTCCTCCATCTAGAGGCTCCAGTCCTCATCTCCATTTCTAGACCTGAGAAACCAGTTTTGCCTGGCCTGCATCCTTGTATCTCCTACACCCCTGCCACTGCCGAGGTCAGAAATCCCCCTGGTCCTGTGCACTGGGAGTAAGAGGAGGGTGAGGCATCTTGCACTGCAATTAGGTAAAGCGTAAGTCAGTCCCACACGCTTCTTTCTCTTAAACTTACGGTGAGAGGAAGAAGTAGCAAAGAATGTGCAAAGCTAAGGAGAAATGGGCACTCAGTCAACTTCTTTGTTGTGTGAGGATGGTAGAAAAAATTGTTTTGTTTCTTGTTTTTACATTAGCAATTCAGGTCTTGTCTACCCTGTTTGTTTTTTCTTCGCTGGAGAACTAATAGTATTATGACAGTGCAAGTAAAAGCTGACGAATTTCGAGTAGAATTGCTTTTCCTACAAAATGTTTTAAGCAGTCTGTATTTAGCTAACATTTATCTAACTCCACTCCTAACCAACAGTTGGAAGAGAAAAATCTTTGCAGTTCAACACCTCCTCCTCTCTCCTTTTCACTAGAAGCTGCAAAACCTCCCACTCCACTTCTCCAGATCTTCCGAGGAGACCTCTGCCAAAACACAACTTGATGTTTGATATTTTTTTAAAGTAAGAAAAAGCAGAAAACAAAACACTTCCAGCCTCTCATACACAAAGAATCAGAACAGGGCACAAGTCCAATTTGTTTCCCTTCCCATGCTTCCTGAACATGTACTCTCGCAGAGGCAACCAAGGCACTCCGCTACATGCTCTACCCACCAGCCTTGCTACGGCTCTCTGGCAGGAGCGGTATCAAGGCTATCTCCAACGTGACCCTGTTCTTCAGGGCAGGCACCAAAGCAGGGACAGTGAAGACTCTGGATCTCCCTTGTAGTCATCGTTTCTGTAGCTGCTATCTGTTTCGTGCAATTTGTGGGTGTGGAGGCTTTTTTCCAAAGCAGAGCATGGCCAGGCTTCCCAAGGGCTTGCCCAGGAGGTGGCAAGTAGAGAGCATCTGCCCCACAGTCACCTGCCAGCATCGGGGAGAGGCTGTACTGGGGTGAAATGGGCTGTGCCCAGGCCTTGGGAACTGGCCTCCTCGCTCCACTGTGGACAAAGTCCACGTGAAGGAAATGGAGGAGGCTCCCAGCCCAGGCTCCCACCCAGCCCATGGGCGAGGTCTCAGTTGGGACAATTGAACGAGCCCTGTGCAATTAGATCCTGGCTGGTGTGGGGTGATGCCTGTGCCAGGGCCACCGAGCAGTCTGCAGGGCAACAGCCTGCAGAAGCCAGGCCAGAGCCAGTGGCAGGAAACTGGAATACTATTTTTAAGAGCCTATTTTGCTTCTCTTTCCTGTCTAGAAACACTTTTCCTTAAAACCTGCTGATCAGTTGGGAAACTTCACTGCAGGCCCCTAACCACTAACAGCAGCCAGGCTTTCTTTCTTCCTACCATGCATGAGAAGTTAAATCCTGTTCCCATTGACCTGTAGGCAATGTCAGTTCCAAGATGGCAGAGAAGATCTCCAAACGCTCTTTTTTCCACAAGTTTCTTTACCTACAAGACCACAGCTTCCAGGAAAACTGCTACCTCCTTCCAACCTTTACCAGCCACAGGTGAGCAGAAGCTCTGGCATCTCCCTTGCTGCACAACTGGTCGCTGCTCAGCTGAAGCTGCAGGGACAGTTTCAGACAACTCAAAGCTGTTTTGCTGGGGAAGTGGGCTTACCTGTTCCTTGTTTTCAGTCTCTAGACATCCTGAAGGATGTCATAGGAGGCTTTCTTGCATGAGAAATCTCTGATGCACATCTATGGATTGGCTTTCCAATCTCCTTGTCTTGCCACTGTTCCCTCACAGGGCCACTGCAACCATAGTTTGATTGATGGTCAAGAAATACCAATGCTTCCAGTTAGCTCTTAACAAAGTGGCGTGAATCCATCAAACTCCCAGACAGACCCTCATAAGGTGCTGCAAAGTAAAATGCAAGCTTCAGCATATGGTAAGCAAGGGAATGCAGAGTCCTGGTGCTTCTCTGAATTAAGCAAGTATCCAATTTGCAGTGCTTCTACTGCTAGAAAATGAAATGTCCTCACCTCCTGCTCTTCCCCTTTCTCCTCGAACACTTCTTGGAATCTCATGGTCCCACTATGTGAAACCTGCTTCAAGCCTGACTTCTTCTGCAACCTTTCCACGAGCAATAGTACAACCTGCCAAACGTCCCACATCTCCCAGACCTCTCCCAGGACAACTCAGATGCCACTCTAGGGCTTGCAGCCTAAACACGCAGATCCTTACAGAAATTTCATTACTTTAAGGAAGCATGGGCAAAAAATCCCCCAGTCACTGACAGCTTACACTGGTGGTAGGACCCTTCTTCCTCATCACAAAGGCCGTCCAAAGAGCCCGTCTCCAGAAATGCTTTCTCTGAAGCTCCAGGTTGGAGGTGGTGGCTGCTGCCTTTCTGAGTTGATTATTCTCTGGAAATCATGATGGTAACTCCATTAGGAGGACAATCCTGGAGCTTTGCCCTGACCTATTTGACTTTCTGAGTAGCTTGCAAAGAAAATCTTGACAGCCTGCAGCTGTAGATGCTGGCAGAATGGTAACTCATGAAGAGGACCTTGATGCTGAGTGGACCTTCTTGGTAAATTAGGTTGAAGAAAGTAGTTTGTTTATGTCAGCATGGCCAAATATAGGGACTTTGATCCAGAAGTAAAGAGATGGAGCCAGGCTTATTGCATGGGAGGGGGTTTCAGGGAGGCCAGCGCTTCTGAAAGCTGATGGAGATGCAGAGGGGAAGGTCATGGTGGACAATAAGACGAGGAGGTGCGGGTGTGTGCTGTGCTGATGACTGAGAGCTAGTGCAATTCTCTGGTGCGTAAAGCAGAGAGCGAGTGGGAGTAGCGAGACTGTGTTTCCTCCGTGTTTGGTGCTGGCGCAGCTGCTGTTTGGGTGCTGCATCCAGCCCTTGTGTGCCCGGGTTTCCTGCTCTGTCCTACCTGCCGGGGGAGGGCAGAGCGGGGAACAGGGGAAAGATAAGAGGCTGAGCCTCGGCGTGGCCTGGGATCATCCTGCCTAATATTAGACACCGAACTAGGGTCTCAAAGGTAGGAGCAGGATTGCCTTGTAGAGTTGGTTAAGAGAGAGAGGGTGTCCCCCCTGCTCAGCCCTGAGGGGGTGCAAGTCGGGCATAGCTCTGGCTGGGGCGCCCTGCTCGGTGCCTAACCCAAAGCACTCAAAGCGGTTAAGGGAAGACGGCATCACACCGCACACAGACCTTCACGGGGAGCCGGCTGCTCGGTGCAGGAGGTGACAGATGAGCGTGTGCCTACCTCCATCCACTCGCCATTGCGCTGCCCGTGGTGTACTGTGAATTGAATTGCCATTAACCTCTGCGCTGTTAACCGCCGCTCGTCTATCCTAATTATCCTAAGCGGAAGAGATGATGGTGCCTTACAGAGGGGGAAGTGATGCACGTAGCGGTTACAGAGCATGGAGCTGGTGTGCACTGGATCTAGCCTGAAACCAGGATGAAACCGTGATTCCCTTCTGAAACAAAGTCAAGCCCTTCAAAGGCAGAGGGGGCTGGAAAGCTCTGAGAGGAGCCAGCTCAGGGCAGGGAATACCCTGGTTACGGTGGGGATTTTCCATGCCCACAGGGGCACAGCGCTTCAATGTGGGTTTGTCACGGAGCTGTCTGGCTTTGATGAGAGATTCTGTCCTGGGCTGAAGGAGGAACTCCTTCACAAGCTTTAATAGCCACAACTGGCGATGGAGCATTTGCTGGGAAGATGGTGTTTCACGAGCACATTAAGTGCCTTGTCAGTTTTCTATTTTTTAATAATTTTTTTAAATGGGTAACTCAGGTTCTCCCCTCTCCCTCCTGTAGGGTGATGTACTGCGAAGACTGTGTGATACGGAGACAGATGGAAGGAGGGAAACTTCTGTCTGACCATGTGGTTCTTCACCTGTTGACTTTCTCTTTTCAAGAAAAAAAAAAGTCAGTTTCAAACTAAAAAAGCTGTTCAGGCACTTTTTGTCAGAAATGCTGATAGAAAGCTTTGGGTTTGTTTTTTTTTTTAAAGTACTTTTTTTCAGCTGGAACTGTTGACTCGAACTCAGCATGTTTTCGTTCGGAGCAGCACAATATATCAAACTTATAATTCACTGAATAATGTTTTTCTGACCCGCTCTGACTCAAGAGCCCCCGTCCAAGAGGCTAACGAGGCAGGTGGGCAGCGCGGCCCCTGGGACGACCGGGATGAGAGCGCGGCAGGGCACGGCACGCTGCCAGGGCAAGCGGCTGGTGCTCGGGGTGCCGTGAGGGTGAGAGCGGGTGTCACACGGGCTCGTGCTCATCACCTTGATGAGTGACCGCCAAGGGAGGGCGAGGATGGAGCTGGCAAAGCTCTGCGCCTAGGTTAGCGAGGGACCAAATAAGACTCCAATGAAATTTGGCGTTGAAAGGAGCTAACTAATGGCTCTTCAGAAGATTAATTTGAAGTGCTTATACTTTATTGGGTTTCCCAATTGACTGTGACAGCCCAAGGAGAAAATAAACCAGCGAGTTGCTGCCGATAGCCGGCTCCGGCTCCCCAAGCAGTAGTGAGGAGGGCGCAGCAAGCAGGGTGTTAGACTGCCGAGGAGACGTAGAAAATGAGGCTGAAAAAACACCGCACTGCAGGATTTATAACGGCTGCGATCAAGCAGGTCTTTGATCTTTATCCACAGGCTGGTAGAGGTGGCACATCCTGAGCACCTCTTTCCCCTCCGAGAGCCTGGCACGGCCAGGCGCTGTTGCGAGCCCCTGCTTGCTGGTCCTGTTGGCCATCGGGCAAGTCGAGCCCAGGCCGGCAGGAGCCTCGTCCAGGGGAGCAGCGAGTGGCAGGGCTTTTCTTTGGGATTGTAATCACAAGGTCGGAGGCATGAATTAGGCATAGCCTGCGTGGTTCAGAAAGAAAGCAGAAGAAATACTTCTGCTGTCCATCAGGGATAGAGATCGTTGGAAAGCCTGATCTGCTAATGGTGTGCAGCTTCGGACAGCTGAAGCTGATACTCCTGTGGCATCCTGGCATCCATCCTGGCATCTTTTCCATCTCCTTCACGAACCCCATGGCAATCTGATCAGATCCTACATCTCCTAGACAAGGGGGCAGCCCCGCATAGCCAGGGACTGAGGATGGCAGGAGGCAGGGTGGCAGCAGCCTTCACTTAGACACTTATAAGCTGCCATGGAAAATGGCACCTTTAGCAAATGGGAGCAAGAAAACTGCTCTTTTTGTTGTTGTTATTGTCTCTTTTTGTTCTTCCACGCTTGACAAAGCCAGGCTTTGTACTCAGTCACTGTAAATAAACAGAATTGCACCTGGGACACATCTTAATTTGATTCTAATTGTTTCCAGTGAAGAAACAACCCTATGAAGTCCTGACTATTAGCTAACAGTTCACTCGAAGAGAGTAAGACTATAACAACAGTATTAAATAACTTGCTTTCAGCATTTACCTACAGCTGGGCATGCAGCTCCATGACTATGGTTCCTGCAGGAGCACCTCAACCAGGCTCCTGGAGGTGAGTGGGCTGGTCCCAGGCTTTGCTTCAGGCCAGGTTTCCCACTAGGTTTGGGCACCTGTGAGCATCAATGGAGGCAGGTGACGTCTCCAGAGGTGATGAAGGTCCATACTGGGAGACTGCCCCGTGTCCCTATCTCGGAAGGCAAGCGTGAAAAGGGGTCAGGACTGTACAGAGGAAGCAAGTCAGAAATAATTAACCTTACGTGATGAGGCTGAAAGGCAGTACACATAAAACTGCTGAAGGGAAAGTCTTTCCCCGGTACGTTGGCTGTGGAAGTCACTAGCTCAGCGCTGCGGTGGCAAGTCCAAGAGCAGAGCAGGTAGGTGCCGCCCCTCATCCCTGCTGCAGGGGTCAGGTTCAGGCTAGATTACGTGAGGATCCATTTGAAAGCATTGCTTTATTTTTTTCTATATACTGGAGAATGGTACATAACTAACATTGAATGCTAAAGGTTTCCATACCAGTCGCTCTCACTGATGCACACCTTTTGAGGTTCGACTGCAGTTGTAGGAAGGTGATTTCTTGGGATTCCTTGGTAAGGTTGGTAGTCAGTAGGGATATTTGAATACTAGACCTAAGAAGTGGTGATGTGTGGCTGATCTAGGCTGGATAATCTCACCTCCTGGCACCTCGTTACACCACCATGTGCTTGGCTCCGTCCCCGCAGTGGCAAGCTGCTGGCCCAGAGGGGTTTCATGGCGATGCTCCCTTCCCGTGCTGACGTTTCAGCTGGTGTGAATGCCATGAAGTTACCCTCTGTTTAATGGGGAAGGTCATGTCTGGGCACTGTTTCAGGCTCTCTGCATTTCCCAGTTGCTTTAGCAAACGTAACAGCTAGGGGATGATGTTTTCATTGCGGCTCAGGCTGTTAAAGTAGCTGTCTCCTGATGCTCCTGCCTTTACCCAGGGCAGGCAGGACAGCGCACTGGGGATTAATCCATAGTGTCTGAGGGCTTTACATTTTATTTTCTTTTATGTTTTTTCGGGGGGGTTGGTTGGTTGGTTTTGTGGGGTTTTTGTGTTGTTTTTTTTTTTCCCCTTGTCCCCTGACATTGTGTACCCGCTTTTACAGGAATGTGACAGGGCTTTCAAAATATGCATGGCAGACGTGGAATGGAGCTCTATGACTGGGTATGGCTTGTGTGCAGGCAAAGCTGGTTCAAAAAACTCCGGAGGTAAATCAAGCATGTGAAATTCGAGACTTTGTAAAAAATTTGGCTGAGTTTGCAAACAGTACAGTTAGCTTTAAAAAGACTTGAGGGTTTTTTGGTCTTCAAAATAGCACAACCAGATGGCAATAGGCTATTTTTGAACCCCAGTTACATAATTTTGCTAAATATTTTTCTTTCCTCTACAATTTGGAATTATCTGTAATTCAGACGGTGCGGGTGCTGTGTATGGTAGTCTCCTGATATAAAGGCATTCATAACATGCGCCCTGTGTCAGAGAGCGGCCAGAGCCAGGATGGCCGCGAGGGGAGCGCAGCTGGGACCTGAGACGGCCCCAGGTGGGATGTGCCCTCCCCAACAGCACGGTCCCCCGGGGGCTGAAGGCAGGGGCAGAGGGGATGCTGGTCGCTGGGTCCATTGACGGTCCCAGACTCAGCAAGCGATGAGCCAGGTCCAGGCAGGGTGTGGGTGGGGGTCCCCGGTGAGGCAGGTTGGGGCCAGGAAGGAGTTTTGGTGCCCAGGGGGAAGGTGCACGGTCTGTTCAAGCTGTCTCAGGGGAACAGCAATGCCTGGGAGAAGAGAAGGTGATGGATGTGCAAGTAAAAAGGGCCCCAAGGGGTCCATAAATGGGACCAATGCAAAGGGACCATAAATGCTGCTTTAGGGGAAGGTGTGAAGCTGTTTGTCCTCCCCAAACCGTGCTCCCACACCAAAATATGATGTTTGGAAGAAAAGACATTTTGTTCCCCTAGTCTTAAGTGTCCATTGCCATTACTTGAATGCTGAGAAGGGAAGAATCTGTCCCTTTTCAACTCTTAAGAGACAGGGCTGTAAAGCTCCAACTGAAGCAAGCCCTGTCTGAGAGCATAAGGGCCTGATGACAAGGTAGGAATCACACTTCTCTGAAAGCAATGTAAATAGCTTTTATAAAGCTTTTTTCCTCTTTAAGAGACCTCAAAGATCTTTATGAAAGAGGTCAATGTTTATTTTTCTTGTTTCAGCCTTCAGCATGATTAGAACTGAGGAGTCATTTCGGATGAGGAGGGTTTTCCTATTTTTCAGTCTGTTTTTTGCATGTAGCTGCAGCAGGTGCAGTTTGCTTCACGGCTTCCTCAGTGCAGTTGGTCACCAGCTTGGTTTCTCCCATGCTGAAGATACTTGCAGACCTTCAGAGGAAGTGAAAACTCAATTACATTTTAAAGGAGTAGCTTAAAACAAATGTTAGTAAATGCCAGTTCAAGGGTACTTTCTGAAAGACTGAATTTTGTTTTAATAATGTAAAAAGAAATCAGGTTGCCAGCATCCTATTAATGCATAACAATAACCAGAAGTCGTGATAATACAAATAAAATTTGTACCTGGTTTTCCCTCTTCCTAGTAATATTTTCCTGTTGACTAGGTCATATGCATGCATTTGTCATGGGTTCCTAGTTGTGCTGTACATTCATCGTACAGAACAGCAAATAACTCCTAGCACTAGACCAAGCTGAAAAAATACCAATAGATGATTTTTCACCAGAAAAATGAAATTTTTTACAGGAATATTCTTTTTAAATGACAGTGTTTTGATAATCTAACTGATATTACTGGAATGGAATTGCTGAGGATGGAAAATAGTTCAGAAAAGCTTTGTTCTCAAATTTAGTTTCTATATCAAAATGAATGCCCCGAAATTCTTTCTTAAATATTTGACTCAAATTTTTGGCTGAAATCAGGTTTATTCTTGAGATTTTTAAATAGAGCATTTGCTACAAGCAGAATTTTGGTTTCCTGCTCAGTACTGACAAGCTCTCTTCCTCGGGTGGCCCAGTTCTGACCTCCTCACACCAGTAGTCCTATATAACCACCCTGCAACGACTCCTGGGTCAAGTCAGCACAAACTCCATCAGTCTTCAGATTAGTGAGACTAGGGCCTCCTTTTAAGTGTGGGCTCAGTCTTGATTTCTCCATTTTTTCTGGACTCCCTACAAGGTTACCATTACCTTCTATGTGCTTGTGAGTTTAGCCCTGGCTCTAGAGTTCCTGGCCCTGATCTGCATGGTGGTAAAATGTTGATGGGGCCAAGAGCCCCAAGACACCAGCCACTCGCCATGAGGAGCTCAGGGAGGGAAGGCTCCTGCAGTCATTTGCAGCAGGGGGGATGACAGCCCTCCTTTTCTTTTTTTCTTTTTCTTCAAATGTCCCTAAATAAATGCATCCATAGGCAAATATTTCTACAGTATCACTGGAGAGGAGGAGACGGATGGGTGGCTCAAACCAGTCTACATAGCCCAAAAGAAAAGCAATTTTTTTTTTTCAGGTTGCTCTGATTCTGATTTCTTAAAATATTTTGATTTGGGATCAAAGCCAAAAAAACTCAGCTATTTGCACAGCCCTAATCTGAGCTCTCTGGGTTGGGGTGTTGCCTCTGTCTACGGGAAAGAGAGGCGATTCATCAAGCCACAGAAATCTCATTGCTCAAATCTCCCCATAACATGTCTCTGCTGTCACCCACAGCGTAACGTTACCCCAAGCCACACATAGAGGGCTGGACTAGATGACCTTGAAAGGTCCCTTCCAACCCAAACTATTCTATGATTGTATGTGGATCTGCTGGGTCTCTCCAGGTCTTCTGCCTTCTCCGTGTTTGTGAGACTCCGTGCAGCTTGGGCTGTGTTTATGTTTGCATCTTGAGCACCTCATGAGAGCCGAGTGCGTGGCATAGTAACTGTGCAGCTGTGAAAATCTTGTCTGGCTTTCTAGGTCTCTCCTCCCTCCTTACCTCTCCCCATCTTCTTCTGTAAAGCCAGGCGTGGAGCAGCTTCATGGCCCAGCTCAGACCGCGCTGCCAGTGGCTGTGCAAAATGCCAGCACTTCACTCCTGGGGGCAAAAATATGGCCCCTCTGGAGCGAGATTGGCTCACGCTGGAACAGGGTCCTCCAGAAATGGGGACAGCCACATGTGCAGGTGGGACAGGAGAGGTCTGGCCGTAGGTCACTCCTGGATCTTACGCACATCACCTTTGCAGTAAAGCTCACCGTAAAAGAGGATGCTGGTGCTTGGAGGAGCAGGAGGAGTGTTGGTCATTTTGTCCTTGGTGCGATGGCATATGGGGCTTTACCAGGATCCTGGATGTTTATCCAAGTACTGTAAGGTCTGGGAGGCAAATGGGATAAAGACTGCAACCTAGCTGTTCTAGCGTGCAAAAAAGACCAAAAAAAAGTTGGTAGTGCTGGGTGAGAAAGCAGTGATGAGAACACAGGGATCTACAACATCATGGAAGGACCACAGCATCACACACAAGCCACTGGCTTTCATGAGCCTGGGACACTGCTGTGAACGAGATTGCCGCCAAAGCAGTGGGGATTTGCACTGCAGAAAGGGGAGCCTGGCCCACCGCCTCGGAGCACAGGAGGAGCTGTGTGAGGATGAGCACCTTCCCCTGGGGCTGCTCATCCTGCCACCATGTGAGAATCGGTTGTGGCATGTGAAAAACTTGTGCATCGCAAGGGCAGGATGGTGGCTTGGAGCCGTGACGTGTGCCGCAGTGAGCGGGAAGGAGCGCTGGCAGGCCCTGGGGCAACGCGTGGGGCTCACCACGGAGGACTCGTCACCTATGGCAAAAGGTGCATATAGGGCTTCATTACTCTGTTTGATTAATGTTTTACTGTGTTTGGTGATGAGGGAGCACTCCACTGTGAACAAGCTGTAGCACTTGCCTGTAGACAATGCCCCTAGGTTATTCTCCAGAAGGGCCAGGGTGTTCAAAAAATGGATAACCTGTTTGTCCGAGCCTTGGGAAGGTGGGAGTTGCTAATTACCTTCAGGAGAGTGCCCTCAAAAGTGCACTGACTGCTTGCTAACAGGGTGCAGAGCCTTTCTCCTCCAGGCCTACAAAGTTTCTTCAGTCTAGTGAATGTGGGCTGGAACTCCTTTCTGGCCAACACCTCACGAACATGTCATTTTCTGAGCTCGCTGGCATGCTCAGAGCTTTCTGTTTGAAGTAACTCAGGACTAGTTTTTTCCATAGCAGCTATCTGTTTTTATGCATGATCCATTTTATTCTAGGTTGAATGCCCTTTTCTGTTTTAGCATAACACATTTTGGATGAGTTGAGATATTTAAGAATGGGGATTGCACTTACAATTAACACCCTACTTGAATCTGATTTGCCTTTCAAGTACAGGCATGGCCCAAAAGTCAGGCCAGGAGCTACGGAGCCAATGGAGACGGTTGCCCCAGAGGGAAGCCTTTGCTGGAGCAGGACTGAGCTGTGCTGATGGGGTTGGATCAGTGGTGGTTGGTGTCAGAGAGAGAAACAGAGAGTTTCATTCATCGGGATGGTGAAGGAGAAGACTTTCACCAGCCTCAGGGCTATGCAATTTTTTTTTAGAAGCCAAATTTTTATTAGCTGCAGTGGGGCTTACTGTGAGCAAACGACCTCATTGCAATGCTTTACTGAAGCAGTTATGGGCAGAGCATGGCTGTTTGCTCCTGGCCTCAAAGCACATCACCCGGTCCATCGCCCAGGTGCCCCTGGGCAGTGACAAGGCTGTAGCAGACCTGGCCTGAAGTGAGACAGCCGCAGCTGGACATCTGTGCTGGCCCTGTGCCTGTGAATTGGGAACGTCGCTCCTCCAGCACAGACACACTCACAGCTTTGGGCACCTCTCGGTAGATGACTTTTCTATTTTTATGAGGGACAGGTTCATTTTTTTTCCTTGGCAGTGTTTAAACCTCTAAGTGAGAAGACTGCTGTGAGAGGCAGGTATCTCCGGTCTGGTGAGGATGAGTGTGTGGCAGCAGCAGTCAACATCTGTCCCTGTCAGGTCTGCAGTAAACCAGCAAGAGACCGAGCTGTGTCATGAAGATGATGGCTGGGAAGGGGCTTAGACTGCGGCTGGTCCATTCACTTTCCCCTCCCAAACACAGGTGCCCGTAGGCAGCCAGTCAGTCCTTCATGGAGAACAACGGCTAGAAAGCATCAGAGGTTTGCTGCCCTGGGAAGCAACAGGGCAGAGACGAGGCCCATGATCAATATTAATGGTGGCACCAGGGGGTTGCTGGGTCCTCGTTAGAGAAAACGATGAGTGCTGATAATATTCTCACCCTTACGCTAATGTCTGATTTTTCATTCCTCCATCAGCAACACCTCCCACCCCGTCTGCGCTCAGTGTCCTGGAGAAGAGTGTGCTTAAAGGTGAGGTCAAGGTAATTTCAAGAGGTGCTAAAAGAAAAAGCGA
Organism: Phoenicopterus ruber ruber; assembly: GCA_009819775.1. Classification (NCBI taxonomy): domain Eukaryota; kingdom Metazoa; phylum Chordata; class Aves; order Phoenicopteriformes; family Phoenicopteridae; genus Phoenicopterus; species Phoenicopterus ruber. The sequence continues at coordinate 12,600,667 of CM020219.1, forward strand.
GGGCAGGCTGGCAGCCAGGAAAGGAAAATTGGCCCCATTGTTAAAGGAAGAAAAGAACATCAGAGGGCTTTTTAAATGTCAAGAGTGGAGTATTGCTGTGTGCTCTTTGCTTATTGAGTAGAGTTTGAGGGAGGTTTGCCTTAAATATACCTTCCATACAAATATACAGAAACATGTTTTTTAGTGAACTTTAAACATTAGCTATAATAGTCTTTGGATAAAAAGGCAGTCATTATTTCTTCGAGCACACTCTCTACTGCCGAGCAAATGTTCCGACGGTGGCAGGATGGTGGCTTTAAAAATAGCTGTTCACTCCAGAGCCTCCAAGTGTGGCTGGGAGGTAAATTAAATGTTTGACTGTGAGCAGTCATTGATGTGGTCCAAGAGCCGCAGCCGGCAAGCCCTTGTTTCCCTGAAGCCAGTGGAAATACGAGGCAGTGGGAAAAACTTGCAGAAAGAGAGAAGGTTTGGGCGTCTTTGGGAAGCTCCAACCCTTTAGAGAGCTATTTTTAAAAATCATCACTTGCTGAACTGTTATGACACCCGTCATAAAAATCACAGGAAACCGGGTGGAAGGGCACTGACAAGGTGTTCTCTCGGGTGTAAAACCTGTGCCATTTCTCAAGGTACTTGTCCAATTTCTTCCTAAATGTCCAGAGATGGAGATCCACGTGCCTCAGCTCAGCAGCTCCAGTGCTTCGCTGCTCCCACTGACCCAAAGCTCTGCTGGGTTTTGTCTGAATTTCCCTTGCTGTAACTTATACACATTATTTTTGTCCTACCCACAGTAGAAATGGGGAAAAATGTGTTTCTTCTTTTCCTTATGTCCTTTGAATTCATCCTCCTTCTCCAGGCAGAATAGACCCACTTCTTCCGACCTTCCCATGCAAGTTGTGGGTTTGGGTCCTCGCTCACCCAGCTGTTGTCTGCTCTGACCTTCCTCCAGCGAGCTCACAACCTTCTTAAATTGCCTCCAAACTGAACGCAGTAACTCAAGCTAAAATCTTACCAGCGTTGGACAGACTAGAATTACTTCATGTCTCTTATCAGCAGTGATCCTGTTTGTATATTACAGTACAGTATTTGACTTTTCTTGCAACAGCAGCCGTCAAGTTGTGACCCACTAAAACCTTCAGATCCTTTCCTACCCAGCTGATACCAAACTAGCTTCTTATCTCCCATAAACATGAATGCCTGTTCCTGCCTACCGTTGGGACTTTGAATTTGTCCTTATTGAATTTCATTCTACCTTTTTTTTAGAATATTTCTCTGATTTTTCGAGTTACTTTATATTTGGGTTGATCCAGCACAGAGCAGCCTGCCCCACGCTGAAGCTATTTGTGAATATAATAAGCATCTTTTCTATGTATCTCATTATTAAAGTTACTGATGAAGATACTGAAGGATGCAGGACCTTGTAAAGACTTCTTCTGGACCGTAAATACCTCCAGTCTCACAGTGAGCGACTGATCACTGAATACAGTAGAGTGCAGTCATTGAGTACTGTTGTACCCCTTAATTATCACTGTCTGGTTACTGCAGACTGTTCCCCAGCGCGGGGGGGTCTCCTGGCCCCCAGCACCGCTGACCTGGCCGGGGAAGCTGCGAGCCCACCGCTGCTGGCAAGCAGCACGCCTGCTGTGCTGGCCGGCTCTGCTGCGGGCACGGCAGCCGCCCACCTCCCCCCCTTCCCCGGGCACAGGGCTCCGGCGTTATGTTGTTCTTCATCCTGGACTCAGTGCATATATGTTTTCCAACAGGGATATCATTTACTGTGACAAGAGGGAGGGAAGTCATGGAAAAGTTTTGGTTTTGGCAAACCAGCAATTTCATGAGAAATTTCAGGAAACATGAAAATATTGATTTTGTCTCCAGTTGTCAATTTTCAAAATAAAAAAAACCTTTTTTTTTTTTTTCCTTTTAGTCAGGTTTTTCTTTTCCACTCCCTACTTTCATCACCACCTCCCCTCAACTTTCCCCCATCTGCTTGCCAGGGAAAGTACAATGTTTAGATATTCTTTCCAAATCTTCCTTTTTCCACTGTCTAACCTTTCAAAGCTTCAATTTGGAGAAGTTAGAGAGTGGAAGAAAAAAAAAAAATAACCAAACGAAAATGCTGATTTTTCTAGGACATGTGTGGAGCCGTTCTTGTGCAGGGACACAAGTAGGGGAGTCCTAGTTAAGAAAAAAAAAATAACATTAATGTCACTCAGTGGCCAAGAGGAAGCAACAGGGAAGAAGGGAAAGCAATGCAAAAGCTTCCAGGGCTTTCAGAAAACATGCATTACGAAGTGGGGAGGGGGAGGTGTTCTGCTCTGACATGGCAATACATAAATGCATTCACAATTTGAAAAGGGGGGGATATTCTCCCCTCTCTCCCCCTTTCTTTGTCCTGCTGGGCTATATCTCCTCAGTCGGGTTCTGCTTCCCACGGGGGTGCCTGTGATGGAGAGACAGGTCTCAGGCATGCTCACTCTCTCTCTCCCACCTCTGTAGGACTAAATATACCATTTTCATACCAGTGACCAGACCACAGTATAAAAGCCAATCTTAAGCTTTTCTTTTTTTCTTTTTTTTTTTTACTGTTTCATGCAAAGAGCCAAGAAAGAACTGATTACAAAAGTACAGGGGAAAAAGTCTTCTATAAATTTAAAAACCAGTATTATTACTTTTGGAGAGGGCACAAAATGTGACTCAGAGCAGGACTGCCGACTGGAGTCCAGCCGGCTAACCTGTCGTCCCTGGGAGCAGCAAGGCTGCTCATCTCATCCACCAGATAATCCCGCTCCCTGCCGAAAGCGGTCATTGAGGGCCATATTTTCAGCAGCCCTACAAAAATAGGCTGCTTTGACTGCAGGAACTGGACAAACTGCAGCATACACAGGCAGCACCATGGCACAAATGCTGATTTCCCATGCACAGACACCGAGGGTTTATTCTGGGAGACCTGCTGGAAACGCAGCCGGAGCCGCCTGCCTACCCCGCGCTAAAGGTTGCAGCTGTAGGTGCACCCCACGCTCCCACAGGGAGCACTCACCGCGCCGCCCCACCTGCAAGGATCACTGTGGGGGGGCAGGATCTCAGGGCCCCCCCCTTGCCACCTCGAAACAGAAGTTAGACTTTGCAAAGTCCCAGTTTGCACCAGTGCAGCATGCTGGGATGGGCTGCACTGCGCTGGGTCCCTTTCTGGGGCAATTTCTGAGGACACTGTCTCTGAGGGGTATTTCTCCATGTCCCCATGCTCTCTACCCCTCCACAGGCTCAGGTAGAGGCTATTTATGGGTTATTTTCCTTCCTTTTCCTTCCTTGCTTGCTATTTAGAGAATATCTTAACTAGAAACATTTTCTGGTTAAAAATATAAAATGGATATGAACTGAGAAGCTGCATCCCAAACTTCCCTGAAATCTGCGGTGGTTTGGATCGAGGCCTGTCTATGCTCTTAAAAAAGGCAAACAAAGGACCCTCGTCCTCCCGACGGATGGAGATGCCTTCCCTGCGTTGCAAAATGGGAAGCAAGGAAGCAGCTCCTTGCGTGCGGGGGTGAGGACGGGAGAGGGAAGGGAACATCTTGTGGATTTTATCCTGACTCACTTGTCAGCTTCTTTGAAGGCACCATTTTGCTCAGATAGGAGTGCACAAATACCGCGTCTTTTCTCTTTGTGCCCTACAAGTGCTGAGGAGCAGAGCTGCATGTTTGGGCATGTGAATGGTATTTCACACGGAGCCACCTCCCAACCCAGCCTATGGCCCCAAACATTGGTCCCCAGGTGAGCTCTGTTGATAGCCCCTGGGGTCCATCATCCTTCACCTTGACCCAGTATTCACATGATAGATGCTCCCTAAGAAGTTTTCAGTCTTATTTCTCAACCACTATTTGTCTTAGTGTTGGCTCTTCACACATTAACACCTCGCCATAGGTGGTAGGTCCTGTTGAACTCGTCAGCGCTCTTACATGGAGCTCTTCTGTGCAGCGGTAGCACAAGAGTAAATGGCTGCAGAGTGCCCTGGCACTGCTCCGGTGGCTCTGTGCCGCAGGGGAAGGCACACCAGGTTTTATGATGTTTGAGCAAGCTGTTTGTTGGAGACTGGCTACTGCGTTTTATGAGCCTATTTGTACTTTCATCTTCAGCCTCTTCCCCGGTACCAAATAAAGAAATCAGGAAAATCTTATTGCACTGAAGCTTTCGCAATTCACAGCAAAGATGTTCTATATAGAGAGAGATAAAAGATGATAATAACAAATCCTACTTGGCCAAATCTTACTGTTATTACACTGGTGTAGATCACAGTCCAGCCATTGGTTCTTGAGAGGCTTCTTCAGTTTCTTGCCTCTTGAAATGACTGGCTAGCTGGAATGTGTGCCTACCTTTTAGTTGGATTTGTTTGTCCTTCAGTGCTTAACCAAGTACTTAGTCAAGTTGCTTTAGCAATCTCTCTAACATCCTGCCTCCACAGAGGCCATGGCTGAGAGGGCATCATCTTTGGTGTGGTCTCTCTTGGTCTCAGCATCCAGGTCATGGCTACACCCTCTGGATTTCTTCTCACGTTACATCTCTACAAAAGGGTGCATATAGCCATGCTAGGACAAAAGCTTCTGCCCAGACACGTCATTTTGTGTTTTGCTCCTTTCAAGCTTCCTTCTGCTTGATCTGGACAAATGATCTGTGGCCCTGTCCTGATCCATTCACACTGCTGCTGCAGAGATCTCCGTCCTCACCATTGCCTTCCCATGCCTCCCTCTTCTCTGTGCCGCTGCAGCTGACCTGCCTGGCTTCCCTTGCAAGGTCCTTCATAGCCCTCAAGGGAGTAAAGCTGGTTCCCTTTCTCTTTCAAGGGGTACATCACTGATGCTGACCTCTGTATCACAGAATCACAGAATCACAGAATCACAGCATGGTAGGGGTTGGAAGGGACCTCTGGAGATCATCTAGTCCAACCCCCCGGCTAGGGCAGGTTCACCTAGAGCAGGTTGCACAGGACTGCATCCAGGCGGGTTTTGAATATCTCCAGAGAAGGAGACTCCACACCCTCCCTGGGCAGCCTGTGCCAGGGCTCTGTCACCCTCCCAGTAAAGAAGCTTTTCCTCATGTTCAGGCGGAACTTCCTCTGTTCCAGTTTGTGCCTGTTGCCCCTTGTCCTGTCACTGGGCACCACTGAAAAGAGTCTGGCCCCATCCTCTTGACACCCGCCCTTGAGATATTTATAAGCGTTGATGAGGTCCCCTCTCAGTCTTTTCCTCAGGCTGAACAGCCCCAGCTCCCTCAGCCTTTCCCCATAGCAGAGATGCTCCAGTCCCCTCATCATCTTTGTAGCCCTCCGCTGGACTCTCTCCAGTAGTTCCTCATCTTTCTTGAACCAGGGAGCCCAGAACTGGACGCAGGACTCCAGGTGGGGCCTCACTAGGGCAGAGTAGAGGGGGAGAATGACCTCCCTCGACCTGCTGGCCACACTCTTCTGAATGCACCCCAGGATGCCGTTGGCCTTCCTGGCCGCAAGGGCACATTGCTGGCTCATGGTGAACTTGTCATCCACCAGGACTCCCAGGTCCTTCTCCGCAGAGCTGCTTTCCAGGAGGTCAACCCCTAACCTGTACCGGTGCATGGGGTTGTTCCTCCCCAGGTGCAGGACCCTGCACTTGCCCGTGTTGAACCTCACGAGGTTCCTCTCCACCCAAAGCTCCAGCCTGTCCAGGTCTCGCTGAATGGCAGGACAGCCTTCTGGTGTATCAGCCAGTCCTCCCAGTTTCGTGTCATCGGCAAACTTGCTGAGGGTGCACTCTGTCCCTTCATCCACGTCACTGATGAATAAATTGAATAAGACTGGGCCCAGTACCGACCCTTGGGGAACACCACCCACTACAGGCCTCCTCGAAAAACTGTGACTGAGCATATCCGTGCCTTATCCCTTCTTGCCCTCTCATTTGTGAGGTGCTCGGTTAAACACCCATAAAGAGACATCTTCTTTTCAGATTCTCCTGCAAACCTGGGCAGTGGGGTCCAGGATGCTACAATAATACTGTTGCACTGCAATAGTACAGGAGATTATAAATAAAGACATAAAAAAAAAGTCTGTGTTCAGGCAGTTTTAGAAGTGGGCTTTGTTTCTGGGGTGGATTGCCACAGTTTGGAAGGGGCTGTCTTTCAAGAAAGGTGGTCTTTCTTTTCTTCTGCTGATTTCTGTCTGCCCTAAACATTTTCTGTGGTTTCTGTGTGATTCTGCAAGAATATTTTGCTGCTGTCCAGCCTGATGAAATGCATAGCTAGAAAATCTTACACAAATGGAAGAGGTCAGATCAGTCTGTCACAATGTTAAGTAAAATAATTTTATTCCATTTTTATCCCATTTTATCCATGTATTTAATTGTTCCTTTCTTCAGAATGTGTTCTAAAGCCTTTCATACCTTTTTTTCCCACCATCCTGACATGGTGGCAGCTATGTGCTACATTTGCTGTTGCCTATTCAGGTGTGACTGCTCCGACTTCCCTGGGGAGCCTGCCTGCTAGGACAATGATTTCGTGTGCCAGAAGGCTCCAGCAGAGATTATTTGTTCTTATTCTCTGTCCATTCCTCCCACTACATTTGCTGACTCTAACACAAAAACATCTTAGATTTATGCTTTTACTTTAGGTATGATTTCCATTTTGTTGTCTTTATTCCTGTTGTCTAGCCCACCTTCTCTGTCATCTTCAGCGTCAATGTTCTCACTCAAGCAAAGCATTTTCTTGGTTTTGGGGAGATACGCCAGTTACCCTTAATCTGCCACGCTCTCACCACGTAGCAGAACTGCTCTGTCCTTATTCTCCTTTTGTTTATGTAACTAAATGACCTCTGTACTATTATTTCCAGGGCAAGGTTTAACTCAGCCTGATTTTTGGCAGTCCTCATCGGTTTCTGAGGCGTGACAGTCAGGAATATCATCACCAGTTGCACTTACTTTCCAGGCTGCTGCTGGGGCAGTAAAGCCTCCCATAGTGAGAAGACTCTTTCAGCATGTCTCTGCCTGGTATCGTTACAGCAGTACTTGTCCACGACCAGATGAGTTTGCAGTAGGGCCCAACAAAGTCCCAGTAGACCATCATTCCCTAAAATAATGAGATTCAACCAGTTTTTACTCTGTTGCATATTCTGCCTCCTTATTTCTCTGCAACCTTTCACAGCATGACCAGAAGCTATACCTTCATCTCCTGTAGCTTCACTATTGCCTCTCCAGGATAGTGTTGCATCTTCAGTGCCTGTGCTGCAGTCAGAACCTCCATTTCACCACATCCCACAAGTAGGAAATTTTAAGTCTGTATTCATACGTTTCTATCAAAAGACGTCTTGCACACAAGGCATCTGTTTCTTCCCACTCGCTCCTAAGCTCAGCCTTGACTCTGACTGAACACCAGAAGAGGTTGCTCAGGGAGGTTGTGGTGTTTCCATCCTTGGAGATATTCAAAACCCGACTGGGCATGGCCCTGAGCAACCCGCTTGCGGTGACCCTGCCCTGCACAGGGGGTTGGACAGATGGTCCCCAGAAGTCCCTGCCAGCCTCACCCATTCTGTGAGCGGCTCCAGAAACCCCTATGCACAGGCTCCAGCCAGCTCTGTGTGCAAACACGCCTCTCTGCTGCGGCTCTCGCCCCGCTGAAGGCACGCTGCCGGCGCTGCCGCTGTTCCTCTGGCTTGTCAGACAGTGACGATCACAAGGTCTGGCATTTTCTGACACGCAACAACTTGAGTTTCCACCAACTTTTCTTCAGAAAGACTGATGGGTTTTATGATGACTGTCGATAAACTGCACCTATTTCAGAGTCATTGGAAATGCCCTGGTGATTTTTTTTCATGTCCCTATTAGAAGTGTTTTATTTTCCATTTCTAGGTAAGCAAGAAAAAACATAACCACCCCAACTCTGTTTTCAGATTTGGTATAATCAAGTTAATTACTGACATTCTTTTTGATACTCGGTAATTTCAGCCTAAAGACACGTTGAACTCTGCTCTACACAGATATAATGGAAAGGACAATCCATTCTCAGCTGGACCGAGGTGAAGGCGTGGTGACAAAATAAAACTTTAAATATGCTGCTTCGTTTAACTATCTCGGCAGCCATCTGTTTACCACGTGGAAAATAATTTGTAAGGTCTCTTAAAGGTTTGCCCATTGTTTTGGGCATGTTTCTCTTTCTTTTCTTGCTGAATGAAGATTTCATTCTCTCACCTCTCAATCCGATGGAGCTGGAAACTCGGGATAGGTACTTGTACCATAATTGCGCAAGACAACATTTAGTGAATAACCTGAAGCAGGGAGAGGTAAGCGACTGCAGACATCTCTATTGCCTGCTATTAATTGGCACACCTGTTGCACAGACCTGTTGGTACCATGGGATGTAACAGTGAAAGATGAAATCATGGTAATTGCAATCTTCCCGCAAGCTATCATTTAATTTACATTTTAATTAATTTTTATAAGTCTTGTAGTTACGAAATATTGAAGCAATTAAAGGCATGAAGGAAGGAACATGTCAGTGTCAATTAAGGACAGTGAGTCAAAGAGGAGAGTTTGGTTCAAGACAAAGTTCATATGAAAAATAAAGCTTTGTAATTTATAGTTCTGCATGACATTTTCTCAGTTCTTTGGAATCTTGAATAAAATAAGCCACAGTTTTAGAGTCTTAGCCATTTTGAGAGATCACTACTTTCCTGAGTTTTCAAATGGGGATACTGAAGCAGAGAGAGTTTGAACATCAATTTCCCGAGCTCAAGGAGAAAATCTGCAGCAGAGCTGGGAATTGAATCCTGAGCTGTTGAGCAATCCCGGTAAGTATCTTCCTTGCAAGTGCATCCTTCCAGCTGGCACACAAAAAGGAATTATGAAAGACGTGTATGTTTTTGTGAGTAGGGTGACGCCTGCGTTACACAGATCTCATAACCTGGGCTTTGGCTACCCAGCCATCTGGTGTACTCAGAAAATGGCTGTTAATAAAGACAACGTTGCTAAGTCTTGTGATTTTCATATTTACTGTTTTCTTAAAACCTCAGTTCCTAGGTGCAGAAGCTTCACTTCTGTTGAAATGAAAAAGAAGTTTCCCGCTGTCAGAGTTGTATAAAACACAAAGCACTGCTACTAACTGTGCAGAAACCAAAACGTCAAGTTAAAAAGAACTTAAATGTATTTTTGAATCACACCCAGCATACCATACCTTGACTTTTTTAAAGCCACATCCACGATACTGAAGGACAGATTGGGGACTTTCAGTGTTGCTGATGTTGCACATCAGACGGGAATGAGCCTGGAGGCCCTGAGCTGCTCCGAGCAGTCGTGGCCACACCAACAGTGCATGGCCTGGAAGATGCCAAGAAGTGACTGCCTAAGGGGAGGGGACAGCAATGCTGATTTCACCTCTTTGGACTATATATCAATGCAGGTTTGAGTGCCAAACCGGGGAAAGAAGGGAGCTGGGTTTGCTATCAGGAAAAATATGTATCTCTGAGAATTAGGTGGTTTCAAAGCAGCAGCTAACACAGGTAACTGCTTACTCTGGTGAGGGAGCCCAGCCACCAGCAGGTATCAGGCTAAATCTGTGCTGAGGCGCAGCAAAGATATGACAGATGATTTATGGTCTTTTCACAGGGAGCTGTCTCTTCCTATGTTACATTCCTATAAAGCCTGTAAGGGATGACACAGAGCAGAAAGCTTTCTCTTTGCTTGGTCTGCACCGCTGTGCCCCAGGAGAGCAGGGACAGCACGCAAGCCTGGCCTTGGAGGTGATGGAGAGAGAGACCTGGTCCTCAGGTCTGGTCTCCGTGCAGGGAGACACAGCTGCTGGGCTGGGGAAACCCGGGGAGGAAAACCATCTTTGCAATGGCATAAGGGGCAGCAGCAGTCTGAATTGCAAATGCCATTTACTTTTATTCTGACTCATTTTGCTTCTTCTCTACACCAAACCGTTCTTTGTTCTCTTCAGCTCACAAAACCTGGCTCTTGAATTTTAATTGGTTAATTTGGAGAGCTCAGGTGGGAAAAGAGGCTAGAGGGGTCCCCTGAAGGTTCATCTGACTTGAGGCTGGGCTGCCACGAGGCACTGGCACCACCAGGGACTGGTCTGCTCCAGGTGGCTGGGAGCCCCGTGAGTAGCCAGACTGCAATGACACTTTTGCCACAGCGTGGATGAGCTCCAGGCTTGCTCGCATGCCCTGTGCATGCTTGCTTGGGTGGCCCATGCGCGCTTGCTTGGACTCAGCGTCAGCCCCTCAAGGGAGGCAGGATGTTCATGCTCTCATGAGGCGCCTTGCAGAGCCATCAGCGTAGGAGCTAACCCACCTTTTCTGGTTTTCCTCACTGCAGGGTGCCTGCAGGGAGTGTGGCTGCTCCTTGTCCTGGGCAGGCTGCAGGTTGCTTTACCAGCATTTGCTTTCTGCCTCCTCCCAAAGCCCTAGCGATGCTCTCCCCCTGCCTGGCCTCTGCCTAGATGGGGCTGCTCTTGCTGCTGTGAACCTCCAGTTAATCAGTATTTTCACACTATTATAACTGGAGAGATGTGGGATCCTAGACCAGTCCTGCACTGGGGAGAAGCTGTTCTTTACCTTCACACCACCGTGATGCAGAAAGCTGCTAAAAACAGGCAACTCCCGGCTAGCGAGGGATGGGAACAGGCGTGAGCTTCCTGCGGGGTTTCAGGTTGCGTCCCACGGCTGGCTGCCGCGCTGGAAAACAGGGGCCATGGTGGCTCCGGCGGCTCTGCCAGCACCCGAGGACGCATGCGTGGCACCGGCTGCTGGGGGGACAGCGAGGGCAACCGCAAGGAGCAGCCAGAGACACATTTATCTTTGTCCTGGAGGAGGGGGCTGGGTCGAAAAAACCACGAGCGATGGGATGAAAACCAACCAGGAGAGCAAGGTCCGTGGGCCAAATGTGCCGCAGCTGCCAATGTCATCAACGGCAGGCCTGGCGGTGCGGCGGGAGCCACCCTTTCCAAACACGGCGGAGGACATTGGATGCTCTCCCAGAAGCAGCGCTGCAAACCCACCCAGAACGCTCCCGACACAGGCAAAGAGAAATATTATTCTCCCATTTTAAAAATAAAACGTCTGATAAGATATCCAGAAAACGGTGCTGGCTCAGCCCTGCTCCTGCTCCCAGGGCATCCAGGGTGTCACCCCGCTTTGGGGACAGGGACACGGATGTTGCGCTGGGTATGGCAGTGCAGGTGCCCAGGGAATGACGGGATGCTCTCTGCCTGGCGGCAGCGTGCCCACGGAGCTGCCGGGAGAGTGAAGGCAGAGCGGGATGCACAGGGCCTCTCGGATCCTCCATCTGCAGAAACCACTGCCTTTCCTCCTCTGCCCCCGTTCCCATGTTGTCCTGCCCGTCACCTTCCTTGCTGTCTGTGGAGGGATCCCCGCATCTTCCAAGCTCCAGACGCTGCGAGCACTGACACTTGTTCACATCTAACACTGCAGGTCATTAACATGGGAGAGCAGTTTAGTGAGGAGTGGAGAAAATTTTATTAATGTTCTTTTGATGTTGAAATTATACTTCTGCTCCATAGGCTGAGCGATGAAAGAGAACAGCTGTGTCAATAGTCCATAATGGGAGGGAAAAAGAGTTGTTTACAACCATATTGGCTCTTAGAAAAGGTTTAAAGGCTTTGTTGGAAGCTGTGCGTGGCTCCGGCATTAAAGCATTGGGGGTGGGGGGAGTTGCAGGTGTGCTCTGAGCATCCTCCAGCCACTGTAAGGCACACGTAAAACTGAGCAGCAGGAGAGTCCTAAAAGGTGAGACCAAGTGCCAGTGAAGACCAGAGCTCAGATGCCGACCAAGGTTCCCCATTTGGGACTTGTGGAACGCAAAATGTGCTCATCTGTGCTGCTGATAAAGAGCTGCTTATGGGGGAAGAGGAGCAGATCAGGGCAGATGTCACTGAAGAAGGAAAGACAAATGTATGGGGAAATTTCATGCAAGAGGTTTATCCTTGTGCTGGCCAGAAGGTTCTGGACCATATGTACCAGAGAAGAGGTGAAGGGCGGTGGCTGCTCGGTCCTGCGGGGACTGCAGCCTGCAAAAGGGACCTGAATCCACATCCCCTTCAACTGATTTGTGTAAGCTGAGGAGGATTTTGAAAAGAACCGAATCTTTTTTTTATCTTTCAGATTTTTCAGCTTCTTATTTACCCATTATTTTTCCCCTGAACATTTACCCTTGCAGTAGATCTTTGTTGTTTATTTACTCCTCTTAGAATCCCAGGGTAATAAGAATTGCTTACATTAGAGTTCGGGTTGTTTACCCACTGCTTTCTTTAGCAGACAAAGCCTTAGAAACACTTTTGTAGGTAAAATACTGAAGCTGCACATTTTAGGTAAGTTGGCAGGTGATGCAGAAAGTTTTATTCTGAAATTTAGAGATGTCAAATTAAAAATGGTATCTCTTTGTCATCTACATGAATGCTTTTTCCATGTAATGCCCAAGGTGATTATGCCAGGGAGGGTAGAGAGAAAATATTTCTGTGTTCTTTTCAGTTTTCTTGGAAATCCCTTAAGACCCCCAATGTCACAAGTTGTTTTGCATGTAGTTTTCTTTGTATCTTATGTAGTGAGCCTCTTTGTTTCCCTTCATTTTAAACATCTACTCGAAGACGAGATGGATCATCCTCTAGAAACGTCTGCTTTTCTCCACTGACTACAAAGGGAATAGCTTGGGGTGTGAAGTTGATGCAGGGGACCTGCCTGCCTGCCCGGACGCCCGCCCTCTCTGGGCTCCTCTTTACCTGCTTTCCAAGAGTTTGCTCCATATCTGAACCATCAATTTTACCAAAGGCACTAAAGGGAGGTTAACTCTGCTTTGCTGTGCGTGTGGTTTGGGGCCATCTCTCTTAGGAAATCACTATGTTTGAATGTGCCTGGAGATAATAAGGCCTGAGACCTTCAGTAGCCTATTTCTGTCCCTCCCTAGGCAGTTGCTGAAGGCAAAGCTCATCCCGGTTCGTTATTCCCAACTTTCCAGCCCTTCGATGCCTGAGCAGCGGGTCCGGCAGCAGCCTCTCTTCCCAGCTGCTGGTGCACGGCGCGGCTGCCTGGTTCCAGCTCAGCTGGTGGCCAGGTACGGTGTGCTGCCAAGGCATGTCACCGTGGGCCAGGGAGCGAGCAAACACGGTGTGCAGAGAGAAAGCCCTCCCTGGTCACAGTTACGTCTGAAAACTGTGGTTTGTGTGTCCTTTGTATTTCTGTCCTGCCATCGGCACGATTTCGTGCAGCTCCTTGGAGGTCTTGAATGAGTTATTTATTCTGGTAGTTAAGCTGCTCGCTGCTCCTCTGGGCAAATCCGCGCTGCCTCTCCATGGGCTGGAAGAAAGGCAGGAGCCCTTCAGAGCAGAATGGCAGAAACGAAGAAGATCGTCAAAGATGGCACTTGATTAGCGACCTCTTTCATGCCCTATCCTCTGCATTTGATGTGGGCAATCAGGAGAAGGTGTTGCCAAGGCTACGAGATCTTGTCAGTCCGCCTTCCAGGTCCTCTGTGGCTTCCCTCTTCCCCCCCTAATTGTGCCTAGACTTTCTGTTTAAATACCATCTGCTTCAGCTGCAATTTGCACAAGTGTCCCAAACGGCTTTGCTCTTCATTCTCCGGTAATCTGCCCTTTGTATGCTAACCCTCTATGAGATGGTCTTGTTACAGAGGAAATACACTTGTCTTTGAAGAATGATAAAGTAAGAATGTGAAGCAACAAAAGACAAGCAGGTCAAATCTGAGATCGATGCTGCCTGAGCCAGATTCTGCTGTGGATAATTCCTGAAGACAACTTGCAATCAAAGCAGTAAAGCAAGATTTTGTCATAACCACTGAAAGAGTTAATGGAAAATCCAGTCCGTAATGAAGTATCTATCTGCTGCACATTCCTGCACGTATTCTGCACGCAAAATACCTACTGGTGTCAGCAGGGGTGTCAGGTTGGGAGTAACGACTTTGCCATGGTGATCCACAGCACCGAAGTGAATCAAACCAGGTTTAAAACTGGTTGAGTTTCAAAGGTTATGCTGATCCCTTTCTGCTTTCATCCTCTCTCACCCCAAGTTTCATCTCTTTTACATAAAACCAGATCTGAGGTAGGCTAGTGGTGGTGTTGCTGGCAAGGAACGTCCCTTAAACAACCAGTCTGATCCCAACACCATTAGAAACTAATTAAAAAGTAGGAGTAGTCCCTTCCCAGCAGGTTCACGTAAGGTATTTTTCACAGTGTCTGACCAGTACCTGTGCACTTCTTTCAGTATTACAGGAGGAGTAAGTATTATCCAAATCAGTAGAATTTATTAATATTTTCAGGTTCCTGCTTCTTACTGTTTCTCTTGTACTGCTACAGCACGTTTAGGAATACTTTTGCTGACAGCATCATCTTTGGAAAGGCCCATCAGCATTCTGCTACGGGCTGTCCTGCTAACGCTACCTGTTGTTCAAGCTGCTTGCCTGATGCTTCCGATTGTAAGATCCTTTTTCCCCTTTTGTTTAGTTTGCAGCCTTTTCCTGTTTGGGCTGAAATGTAACATTAAGAGCATTCTGACTGAGCCAGGTAATTTGGTATTTACTGTATATGTAAAAATGTTAACCTAAAGTAGCAGTTTCTGAGAATAAAGCATAAAAAAGCATATTGTTTTGTCCATTTTATGAAACGATTGCAGGAATAATTTGAAATTGAGGGGTGTGTTGTATTAAGGCCGCCTTTCTCTGTGAAAATTCCCCTAAATGGAGCTAAATGTGTGAACCTTCAAAATAATCACAGTTTGCACAGGAAAGGCTTGCAGGAATTTCACAGCTGAATTCCTCGAGAGTCTCTCCTCTCCACAAGCTCTGTGCACTGCAGGGAAGGTTGCCTTGAAACCGTCAAAGCAGCATTGCACTCTCAGTTCCCCGCAGCCACTTCTGCACATCACCAGAGCTCTGGGTCCAATCTACGTTGGCGGGAGCTTCCCTCAAGATCCAGCGTGAGCAGATGTTTTCTTCAAACATGGCCAGCAAAGAGATTTTCACTTGATGTTCTGTCTTATATCACTTTGTATCCTGCAAACCAAGCGGTGTGCCTTGTGGCAAGTCAAGGAAGGGTGGTTAGGGAAACGTTGGAGCTGCTTCTCACAAGGCTTCTCTTCTCAGTGTGACTCAGTCAGCCCAGCAGGGTCTTCCCTGCTGCTTGGGCTTGCCCACTGGTGGTCCCATGGGTCAAGGCAGGAACAGACACCTAGGCAAGGAGCACATCTCCCCCCCTTTTCTCTGGGTATTGCCTGAACTTGCTCCTGATGTCTCTGTACGTTCAGTTGGATCCCCGATTTATGAAGTGCCTTCATTTCTGTGTGCCCTGGGTTTTTTCTCTCAGGTGAGGAGGTGGGAGAAGGGTGAGAAGGAGTAATGATGGACAGGGGACACTGTGAGAAGATGAGTAGAGATGAGCAGGAGGCACCTCTCTCGCAGTCATCTGCATGGCTGAGGAGAAGAGGGCATGAGACCCATGCAGAAATTTCTTATGTCCTTGCCCTTTGGTATGGGACTGTAGATTCAGCGTGAGACAGAGGATAAAATGGTCCCTGATCAAGGGAGGCTCTTAAACCACAGGAGAAACAGAGGAGTTGGAGGGTTGGTTATATAGGAAGAAATTAGTTGCGGGGATCGGGGCTTCATGGGCCTAAGCTTTGACAAACACCTAACATACTTTGCCTCTTCAGGGGTGGTAGGTGTTTATCAGTGCGTTGGCCAGCAAAGCCCTGAGCAGGATGGAGAAGTGCAAATTGGGGAGGAAAAGGGGGCACACAGGTCAGAAAGCTGGACACCCTGCCCAAGCAGAACCAGGAATGGTCTCCTGGCTCCCATCTGGCATCCAGGTCCAGGTCTGCCTCTGTGCATGGAAACAGTTCAAAAGACATTTAGAGTTGTGACTGGCTCTGGGTCACCTGAAACGGTCACGGAAATGGGGCAGGTGCTCTTACAGACCTCTCTTCTGGAAGACCAGACAGTCTTCCCAGGTGGGGCTGACATCTCTCTCCCCTTCAGCACGCAACCCAAGGGGACCGAAAGCAAATGGGACTGGACCCAAGTTTAGTAGGAGTCAAATGGAAGAGATGAGTGGAGGGTGGTTTGCTCTGCACACCCAGAGCAAAGGGATTTCTACGCTGACGGATTCTGCTGGGTGTGCTGAAAGGTCAGCAATATTTCGAGTCAACCAGCCAATAGCTATTTTTGGCTCCCATTTCGCGAACACCACATCAGAAACAAAGAGTTATTTTGGTCCATCAGGATTGCTCTGATAACTTTGCTCAGTACAATGTTAAATAATCAAACCCCACAGGAATAACCGTACTGTTCTATAATCCCTTATTATCAGATATATAGAGGCACACAGGGGTGGGTGTGTGGAGGGGAGAGCTTAAATCTCTTAACGAGTACAAAGGAATATTTATATTATTCATATCATCTGAGTCCACATATTGCAATGATTTGGAGTATTGCGTAGGTGTGCATAGAGGTGTGGATTTTTAAACAAGGGGGTACTTGTCCCAACAGGAGAAAACAGCAATAGCTATTGTCCTCCACCGCTTTTTAGCAATGCCAGTGCACAATGTGGTTGGTGTGACAAGGAGCAGCTGAGGTGCCTGCAGAGCCCCACTCCTACACACACTGTCACCAGTGCTTCCTCCACATCTGTGTTGTGGAAACACCTCCTTTGCCCATGAAAAGCCTGGTGGAAGTGGAGCATATTGATTTGTGAGTCACTGGTAGCACTGCTACAGCAACAACCATGGAGGGAAAGTCCCAACCTCTGACTTTCTATGGTTTATGTCACACAGGACCCAAATAGGACCAGAATTTCCTTTTGCTAAACACTGTATGGACTCAGTAAAGACAGCCCTTGCCCAAAGACCTTGAAATTGTCCCCGGAGAAGACAGATAAAGGTAAGAGAAAGGAAGTCTTATAATGTCCAGTTTATGGCTGGAAGGTTAAGCACAGAGACCTCACAGACCATCTGCTCTGCACCTTTCACATCCAATGTGTTTTTTAAAAATTGCTATTTAGATGTCAAAGAAACACCTGTATTTTCAAGCATGATCTTCATGGCAGATGATCACCACATGAAAAAAAATCTGCTCCGACACGTCCATATGGTAGCAGTGAGAAACTGACCTCCTCTAGGAACACAGAGGAGCTGTTCCTGTGAGAGCTGGACACTCTGGAGCCACATTCCTCTGATTCCCTGCCAACGGTGTCAGGGAGGCTGGTGCTGGAGTGAGTCACTAAGCCAAGATGTCCTGATCACCAGGTCTGGGTCAATGGTTCCTCTTTTTATTAAGCCCACCCTTCCAATCCTCAGAAGGCCAAAGGGAGATCTCCTTTCTGTCTTGTCTTGTCTAATCACCAGTGGGTAGTGATGGAGAAGAGGCAAACTCTTCTCAGGTGTGCACAGTGAAAGGGCAGAAGGGGATAGTCACATATTGTAGCAAGGGATAGGACATAAGGAAAAAAACTTCTCAAAGAGTGTGGTTAAGCAGGAAAGCAGGACCCTAGAGAGGATGTGGTGATTCCATCCTTGAAGGTGTTCAAGATTCAGTGGAACATAGCCATGAGCAGCCTGCTCTACCACCAAAGGTAGCCTGTTTTTAGCAGGGGTTGGACCAAATAAAGTCTATAGATCCCTCCCAGTCTAAATTATTCTGCTATTTTTCTGAGTTGAAAAAGGTCGCTGGCATGCTCCCCATCCTGCCTGAGCGGCTCAGTGTTTTCCCCAGGAGGCAGCATCAGGATGAAGCCATCACTTTCTGAGCCGGGGGCTCAGCTATCTGGCACACACAGTGGGATGTAGGGAAGCCTCACGAGTTTTCACATCTGCCTATGGGATTTGACCATCACCTCAGAGGTGATTGCTCTGTAAAGCTCTAAGGAGTTGTGAGGCTGCAGTTTATTTTCAACACCTTAAAAAGCAAAAAACCTACTGCCCTTTGCATACAACATCAAACAGCTGTTCATCTGAGAAGGGAAGAGAACGACCCTGTAGTCTGCTGCTTAGGCAGCCAGCTGGAAGATAAGTGTGAATTAAAAAATATTTTGGAGTGAGGATTCACTAGAGCAAGGGTTGAAATCCTGGAGTCTCACTCTCCCTTGTCCCCAAATCTCCCCAGATCCCAGCCCCTGAGCTGTGCTCTTTCCAGCTGACCTGGTGGAGGGAAGGCCCTGAAACGCCTTTCCCTGCCGGCGAGGGCATCCCCTCTGTCGTCCTGGGAGGAGGGGAAGGCTGGGGTGGCCCCAAGAAGGCTCCTGGCTGCAAGCGCTGAGCAGAGAAGCAAACACCCCTCGACACCATGTGTAAGTCACTGGGAGAGGTGGAACTTGAACCACCTCCTTCCTCAGGATATCCTGCAGCGTAACTCGGGCTTCCCCATGGGTATCAGGCTGGCTGTAATGAGTCCTGCTTCCCAGGCACCGCATCTTCCCATGTGCCTCCTAGGGAGCCTCCGTGTCTCCTTTGGTGAGGCTACTGGTTTGCAGGATGCACAGGAGTCTGGCCCTGGGGCTGGTCCTGTGTGGGTTTAGCACAGAAGGACCCAGCGACCGGCCCAGCATCACAGAGTAGGCTTGAAATGGTGGGGGAACATGGACTTCCAAGGCAGTATCGCTGACTTAGGGTTTATTGCTCACTAGACCACGTTCTCTCATTCTCTCTCTGTAAATCCAGCACCTGGAGTTTTAAGACTATCAGAGAATCTCAATTTGGGGATTTTCTAAAGGATGTTCTCAGTCCTTTGTGCTGCAGAGGAATGACTGAAAAAGCAGTACCTCTCCTCTTTCCCTGCTGCAAAAAGCAATTAGGGAGCCCAGATCCACTCGTTTTAAATCTTGTAATTTTAAGCCAATCATAGAATTTTTGAACACCTGGAGTTGACAGTCCTACAGCCCAGAGGTCCTTGTGCCTAGACCACCCAGCCCTTGCAAATGTCTGCACAGGTACACGTGTCTTCAATTTGTAATGTATTTTGGAAAAGCTGTTTCAATTTCTTGAAACAGGCACTTGATACCTTGAACATTCACATTCCTAAGCACTGGCCTCTTTTGGAGCGTTCATGTGCTTTTTGTCTGTGAGATGGAGAGGCTGCTGTCACTCAGTCAGAAAGAAGATAATATATGCCGTTGCATATTTGGGTTGCTCATCTTGTGGAGTGTTGAACAGACTTCCTAAATGATGCCTCAGTCCTTTGTTCAACTTTGAAAATGAATATCCCAGAGAGGTCTGCATTTTCTGGCTCAGAAAGACTTTCAAGCACAATGAATCAAAAAGGGGATGATTTTTGAAGCACTTGTATGGGAAATTTATGGCTTTACTTCTTCCAAGATGAAAAACCTGATGTAGACTATAAATTTACTTAGAGGTTTGCCTTTAAAACTCAGCTTGTGACTTCTCATGGGAAACAGAGGACGTGTAGGTATAAATCAACCTGTGCTAAACGGAATGGCTAAGACTTCAGAAAGAGAAATGTGGTCCAAAGGACATGTTCTTTGTTGTGGAGATAAGCTGAGCTCAAACCCAGTGTTATCATTTCACTCATCTGTGCACAAAACCCTCTAGCATGAGTTTGGTGGCACTTCCAGCCAGGTGAGCTGGTGTGAGCAGGAGTAGTCAGCTTGCAGGGAGGATGCAGGCTAAAAAACCCTGCTTGGAGCACTCCTATAATTTTCCACCTGTGCCAAGACAGACAGAGAGGTTTTCCCAGTACTGACCAAGTGAAAGAGCAGGATAAATTGGTTTGGGGCAGCACAGGAGGCTGGTTACCCCATAACCCACACCCAGCCTTGGCTACCCCACAGCCAGTGATGGTCATCCAGAGCAGCTGATGTGAAAGCAAATCCTGAGCTGCTCTGCTGGGACAGAGGGCAAAAAAAAAGTTAAATGCTATGGAGAAACAATCCCACGTTTATTGCTGATTAGTTTACATTGAAACATGGCTGCTGACAGGTTATTTTGGTAAAAAAGGCAAGAGCTCATTGTGTCCCTGGTTCTGCTGCCTACTCTGCATGGGTGGAGTTTCACTGAAATCGGCTGGAGCCCTTCCACGTACAGCAAACGGCAGGATTAGCAGCGATGTTTTGCAAATATCCCTCTTACTCAAACAACCTATTAACTAAAACGCTCCATTGAGCTGCAATCACTAGTAGGGTTGGTTTAGTTTGCAGTTTCTATGGTGAGTAGTGAGTTTGTGGAAGCTGGGCTAGGTATTTTTTTTTCCTCCACTTGGAAACATTGTGTTGAAGAAAGTGGAGATTATTAGGTGTTTTGAAACATGTTCTTCTGCAAAAAAGTTCTCTTTTGAATGTTTGATAATAAAAATTCATTTGCATGATGCTACAGGTAGTGGGCTAAATTGCATGGCTGGGTGATTATTTAGCAAGATACAGAGTCGTCACAAAACTAGATGGAAGTTCAGAAAACAGCTAGGCATTGCCTGAGTTTGCAGCCCTGGTGAATTGTCACAGAGCAGAGGGATGGAGAGCTCGTGGCATCACGCAGGGTGCTGGGCAGTGCTGGGGCTGGACGCTACACAAAGCAAATCTCAGCCTTAAAGCACAGGACACGGAGCTCGGAGGCAGGTCCCATGGATAGCTCTGACCAAAAGTTTGCTGTCTGTCCCTCCGCTCTGTAATCTGGAGCAACGGCTCCAGCCAGTCCCAGAGGGGTCCCAGGGGTGTCGCAAGCATCTGCCGATGACCCTGGTGGTGGGCGGCTGCCGTTGTGTCAGCCCCTTCGGCAGATGGGGATGAAGAGAAGGCAGAGCAGAAAGGTTTTAGGTACATGTGGGCTGCAAAAGGGCAGTAGGTGTTGGCTTGGTGGCACTTGGGGAGGGCTGAGCACCGGCACCCGGTCGGGGCAGGCAGCAAAGTTACTGCCAGTGTCCCGGTTTGGCCAACCATCACTACAGCCACAGGTTTGGCTCCTCAGCTCTCTCTTGGCTGTTCATGTCCAACAGAGGCAGCTGTGTCCTGGAGAGGAGAGATGGGTGTGTAGCAACATCAGGCGACTGCTGATAGGAATGTAGAATATTTGAGCTATTTTGCTTTTTGTGTATAAAGCTCAGAGTCAGCACCAGAAATGCAACACGAAAGCAAATGTCAAAAAGGGGAAGAGTCAAGAACTGAAAAGTAACAGCTTCTGGTAACCACATGCACGTTTCCACCCATTAGTTTGAAGATGTAATCCCTAAATCATGCCAGCCTCACCAGTATGTTTTATGCAAACCGTTACTGTCGCCAGGAGCTGCAAGTAAAAACACTGTTGTTGTACTCATGCTCTTATATCATGTATAATGATTCTTGTCCAATTTGCTAATCAGCAGTGCTCAGTGTCACATTGTGTGGGCATTAGAAGTATTATTTGGTAGTCTTTTTTAATTTTACACATTTCTGAAATGCTAGGCATATAAATTGCTGCTTTTAAGTTCAGGGTGAAAAGGGAAAAAAATGAGAAGAACATCACTGCTTTTAACCGGCGTATCATCTCGATGCCATGCTCTTAGCAGGGAACACTTAACAACTGCTCAGCAGCCTTCCTCCTGCTCCGAGAAGAGGCAGCCAAAATCTGTCCTGTGGGGACACTGTCTGCTGATCCAGACCCCACTGATGAGAAAGTTTGTGAATCCCACAGGTGTATGCGACCGTGGATGTCATGTAAAAATGCAGAGCGCTTTACTGAGGAAAGGTAGCTACTCCCAGGACAGTAAAGGTGGAGGGGTTGAAAATTTGGGGACTGAACATATAAATCTCCTTGTGCGACTTCAGCTCAGATGGATGAAGTGGCTACGCCTAGGTTTGTGGTGAAACAAGAACCAGAACAGAGGTCTAGGGACTCCTACAACCCAGCAAGCGACACTTCTCCCCCCGGTTAATCCATCTTCCTCTGAATCATTTATGGATGTTTTGAGGCTGCTTATGAAGTTCAGCAGCATTAGGCTGGAGAAGAAAGTGCGGAGAGGCGTCGCATGTGCTGTCAGCCCCCCGGCAGCGTGTCCATCTGCTCTCGTGCGCTAACGAAGACCTGCTGCGCCATGCCTTTCAGGAAGCTCCAATCTTCAGGGCCTTTTGCATTAATCTTTAATATGCTCTTTGTGTGCTTGTCATGTAGGAATTCAAAGACAGAAAATAAGCTGCTTAGCAAAGGTGGGGCATATTAGCTGACTTCTACTCCAGGCTGTGGGCCAAATCCACCAGCCTCTGGTGCAGAAGAGAACAGCTCGGGCTAACATGCCCTTTTGCAAAATTTTTCCGAAAAGGAGAGGGAAACACATCAGCACCATAAGGGATCCCATCCTGAGTTTTTTAATCCTTCCTTTGTTTGAGCTACCTGATCTCTCCAAGAAGACACATGGGAAAGTTCTCAGTGGAGGCCCAGCAAAGCTGCCAAGAAATGCACATCAGATGAAGAGGGCCACAACCGCTTCAAAAGTAAGCTCTAATAACAGTCCAAATGCCCAAATTCAGTGTATTACCCATCTAGAAGCAGGTCCACAAAGTCAAAAGAATAACCTCTGTACATACCTGATCTCAGAGGAACATTGGGTTGGAGGTTCATGAGCACAGCTTCACCAGACCTCGCCTAGCAGCATGGCCATAGCTGGGGTTGGTTTATGCCTT
Organism: Phoenicopterus ruber ruber; assembly: GCA_009819775.1. Classification (NCBI taxonomy): domain Eukaryota; kingdom Metazoa; phylum Chordata; class Aves; order Phoenicopteriformes; family Phoenicopteridae; genus Phoenicopterus; species Phoenicopterus ruber. The sequence continues at coordinate 12,623,299 of CM020219.1, forward strand.
TGTCATGAAAGTTGAGGATCTGCGTTAGCTGTTGTCACATTAGACATCAGAGATTCCTGCTCTTTCATGTATATCGTGTCCAGAGCGTTTTGCTTTGAGTTGGTAGCAAACCATTACTCAGAGGGTAATGGTATCATTCTAGGTAAAAAAAATAAATCCACAAAGAGAAGATCTAGCTTAGCTATGGGATAATTCAGTGTACAGAGTGTTATGTGTTCCTGGCAGCCTGTAGAAAGACTGGTATGTGCAAGTTTTCTGAGTTAGTGCTGGCATACACAGTCCTGATCAAATTCAACTTGTGAATTCTAGTCATGATCTTAAAATTTATTAAAATGCACTGAAAAAGAAGGTGACATTGTAAACCAGAACAAATAGTGGTGCCTTGTAAAGCCTGATATATCAACATGAGTATCTATGTTGAGTGCAGTGCTAATCACAGTAAATTTGGAGTGGAAATGAACTCTTCCAATTTCTTCTGAAATGTTTCTCTGGAGCAGAACTGACGGTCACTCTAGGAACGTTTAATATTTGATGTTTGGCATCATATGCTCTGTGCCGGTATGTCTCATTTGGTTTGTGTGTGTTTGACTTGTGTAAATTAACTACTCTGCAGTGGTACAGTACTTACAAACCTACCTACTGCCATGCATCGCCTATAGCATACGTTGCTACAGAAGCTCTGTTGTTTATGAACACTCCAGGCGTGATCGCATTATAGTGGTAGCTGTATTCTGCTCTGGTGTAAAGCAAGGGCCTTATCCTGCCACCTGCAGTCACGCTTCTGCTAAGAGCTCGCATCCTCTTGTGTTCACGGCACAAAAAGTGTGGAATTTTCCTTCTAAGTAAGAATAGTTCCAGGAGCAGGAAGATTTTGCTAAAATGTAGCAACATCTGGTTCTCATTTTGGGAATCAGTCATTTATCCGGTTTTCTAAGACTGAGACACAAGACTTCAGTTCAGGCACCAAGTTGGTGGATCAGGTTGATTTACATCTCAAGATGATCTTAGTTCTCTCCTTTGGCCGGTAGATGTTAGAAACCGATACGAAAGACAGTTTCCAGCATTAACACAGTATTGCCTGTCTCTTCTCCTGTAACCTATGCATACCCATATATTAAGACCCTGTAAGATCACATCACGGTGTTTTCCCAAACCTGTATATGTTTTCTGATTAGATATGTGTGCTGGATTTAGCCAAATCCCCACTTAAGTGCTGTACTCTATGTATCTAGGTCATTTGCACAACAATTTTTATTGTAAATCTGGAATAACAAGCACAGCTCTTGGCAGAGTTCTGCATGGCAGAAACACTTTATATCTTCATATAAATGCATGTGAGCTTTTCTGGAGGGGAAAAAAAAAAAAAGAAAAAAATTAGTTAATTTGTCTATGGCTTTCCTGGCAACTCAAGAGTAACCAGGAAAGATAACTGGAGAGACTCAGAGCTGTTGCTTTTACTCTACTTTTAGGCAAATGTGTTGCACAGCTCTCGGACCATTTCACCTGCCTCCTTTGGTCTCAGCCCAGTCTTGGTTTGGCCCCGGACACCTGCAGTGGGGAACGCAGGAAAAACCTGCTGGTTTCGTCCTTGCCAGAGCCAGCTCGCCCACCCGGCTGGGCTCTGCCGGCAGCCCCCTCCCCGGGTGGGCTGCAGGGGGGAGCAGGGCTGGCGGCAGCGGGGAGAGGGGCGATACACCAAAAGCTGCCCCAAAGCGGGGCAGGCACAGCTCGAGCCTCGGGCAGGGTATGAACCAGGCGTCTCTGCCTGGGTACAGGCACCGCAGGCATCTCCTGCCGCCGCAGGGCACCCTCCTCCTTGCAGACCGGAGCCCGCTGCCGTAGGCGCTCTGCAGGTATTTCCGATACAAAGCAATCAAAAGGCAGTTGCTACCCTAAAGAGTTTAAAATCGAATCACTTGGAAGGAAAGCTTTGGCTCGGTTACATTAGTGGTTATCACGACCGGAGCCAGATGCTAGGTTGTGACAAAATCACCTATTGCGAAAACAAGGTAATTACACGTCTGGGTTATTTGCGAGTTGAATCAGTTTTTTCTTATTTGCTGAAATGAAATGCAAGCACCTAAGCAATGTAGTTTGCTGCGTTGTTCAAACAGCGAAGCACCTCCAGCGGCACTGCTACCCAAACACGCCGTGGCTCTGCATGGTGAGAAGGGCACACATCACTGTTAGGAACCAGAAAAACTTTGAAGAATGCAGTAAGATCTGTATTGACTCAGAGAGCTGGCCTTGCTTGGGACAGTGGCTTAGCATGATACGCACCATCTCTTGCTCTGCTTATTTCAATATATTACTGAGCATTTCTACAAAGCAGGGGTTCAAAATACCCTCATTTTATTCCTTTTTTCTTCCTCTTGGTACCCAAACTCATTCCTCAGCTGCAGTGGACCCAAAGCAATGCCAGCAAATTTGGAGGATTTCTATCACTGGATCTGCAAGCAGGGTTTGTACCCACATGTTAAAACTTTGTATTATTTTAATAGCTTCTTTTTCTCAGAATGCATATGAAAATCATACAGATGATTTCTAGCAGGACAGCGGTTCATGCTGAGCCAGCAAATAATTTTCTAGTCTTATTTTGAATCAGTCTTGGAACAAGTCTTAGCTCTGCATGTACAAACTAGGCCAAAAAAAAAAAAAAAAAAGGGTGGGGAAAAAGACACAAGGCCCTTTGTCCTCTCTGGAATTTGTCTGAAACCTCAGGGATGAATAAAGCACTTTATTTAACCCAGCCTGGCTATAAATAGGAAGCGGCACCTTAGCCTCTATGTGAACTAGGGAGTTCAGATGTGTCTCCTCAGTTACAATCACACTTGAGAGGCACAGCTTCAATCTGAGATGTGTCCCTACGCTAAAAGGTCGTTAAAGGTAACTGAGGGCACTGGGTTTGGTCCAAAGAAAGACCTTGAGCTAGAAGGAAGGTGCTGGGGCCAGCAAGAGTCAAATGGCTGCTTTGCATTTGCTCGTGTTTTCTGGTTGTGTTTTAAGCACCAAGTCCTCCTGGTGTTTAGCGTCCCAAACCCCACCTTAACTCTTTTTCTTGCTCCTACTGGAGCAAAATTGGTATCAGCATGGTGGGAGTGACTGGTCATCCCTGTGGTACCTTGAGGGCTTCATGGTGGAAAAGGCACCAGGAGCTGCTCTTCCCTTTCTGCAGAGACCCTTTGCAGGAGAGGGTGAACTCCTGTCCCGCCAAGGGACGCCATCCCAGCACCTCTGGGCCACACCACTGGGCCAAATTAACCAAAACCAGGGTGGACAGGAACACCTGAGATTTAGAGAAACCTCTTCTCCAGCAGGTCCCAGCCCTCAGGCTCATGAGGAGGGGGGAGGATGAGCCACCCCAGCCTCATGTGTGTCCTGCTGGGGAACAGGACGGCTAGTGGCTGGGCATGGCCATTAAGAGTTAAAAAACCGACCATGCTGCTTCCAGAGCCAGTGCACTCCACAGCTACGTGGAGACCATTTTTGTGTCCAATTCACTTTCTTCTGCCTCAATTGTAAATTTGGGGCAAAAAAGCTAGTTGCTTTCTCCCGCACACCCAAGCTAGGAGTTAAAGACCAGTATCCATGAAATAGCACCTGAACTGCTGGTTTTCATCCCATGTTCAGTTTGTTTTGTGATGCCTTTGTGTTTTCTGTTGCAGTTCGGTACTTGCAAGACCTCACCAGCCTGAAGAGCTAATCCAGGAGGATGTATGGGGCTGCCAAAGGAAAGCCGGGTTGATGAGATAGATGCCTGTGCTATTTCTTCCTGCTCAAATCACCATCAGTGAACAGTTAACAGCAACAATAAATTATTCTTAGATTTCCAGCACTGTGGCATCTGGAGCCTTCCCCAGCTCCTGGGTCTGGCTGTGTGTTCCAGCAGCATCCCAGTCCTGGCGGTTTTCATTCCTGCATCGCCTACTGAATAGTAATGTGTGGGGGTAATGTTGTCAGGGTATGGAGGACACGTGGGTATGTGACAATATCCAACCTATGTTTCATAAATTAAATGACTAATTCATAAAGAGAGTTTGTCACACTCCAGGAGCCATGCCGAAGCTGAATGCTGGCTTGATTGCAAACATCCATTTCATGGCTGGACTCACTGCAATCACGGGCATTTTAAACAGATTTCCTTTGGTGTGTGGGCATGAATTGTCAGGCAGGATGAAAAGATCCTTGTCCTTTGTAGCGTAAGGTCTGGGGTCTGAAAGCTGAGCGTGAGGAGAGTAGCTACCGGTCCGTGCCCCACCTCACTGGAGGCTTCCGCTCCTCCGCTCCTGCCCACCCTCCTAGCTGGTCTCCAGAAGGGGACTCTGCTAAGGCTAGGTGTGAAGTTTTTGGACTCTTCATAGCAGAAATGTTGGAGAAAATGGAGGAAAACTTATCAGTGTTTTTAGAGGAAAATTGCAACTTTTTAATGTTTCAAGTTTATTTTTTTCAATGAAATTTTTTTAAAAAACAAATCGAAACACAGAGAGAAAAACAGAAACTTCATTAAAATCCTAGTTTTCCTGAAGTGAGTGAATTTAAACCCTAGTTTTCCAGAACTGAGTGACTTTAAACTTTGGAGAGTTACTGTCTCTGCTATGAAAGCCACAGTGTGTTTTCAAAGACAAAGGGAAGAAGGGCGTCCTGCTCTAATTCGTGGTGGAAGCAGTGCATATGAGTAACAGCTTTTATAACGTGAACATGAGGGATGTGCTGTTTGTTATGGGAGTCGTGGCTCCCTGTAGCTGCCAGGGATCACCCTTCTCCACAAAAGAATTCAGACAAATATTGGATTTGGGAAAAAAAAAAAAAAGAAAACAGGATGGTAAAAACACAAATTAGGATTGATTTGATTTAGATGTGACATTTTTCAGTTTAACGTCATAAAAGCCAGTTGCTGTCTCTTACTAGTGGTTTAAATAAAGGCTAATTCCACTGAAAATGTCATTTGCTCCTTTAGATAGGAGTGTCAAGCAGAATACATCTAAAAGAAAGAACTACTAAGCAGATGTCTCATTAAAGATAAATGAAAATATCTCATAACATGTCAATGGGATAACATTAAGTGAACCTGAGGATCCAGTGGATTTAAGTTCAAAATATAAATGTTAGGAGCACGACAACAGTGTTCCCATGCTCATCCTATATAATTAATTACAGATAAACTTCCCCTGCCCTCAGACTCAAGGGAAGAGACTCAGCACAGATCTCACAGCAACATAAAATCGGCACCAGTTGAATTTGCATCCCCTGGAGCCATCAGGTAGCGCCTGTTGCATCCTTACATGGCTGAACACCCTACACCATGCAGGAAAACCCCAGAAGGAAGGGACGGCTCCTAAATACACCATGTGGGGGTTCAGGAGACGAGGAGGCAGTGTGAGCCCCTCTACCACCCCGCCCCTGGGGAAATATATGCCTGGACAGGAGATTTTCCATGCATGGTACAAGCAAAACTCCAGTACTGAGTGACATGAAGCATCAGGTTTGCAAGCGCTGCAGTGCCAAAGCTGGGCTTATTGCCTCTAGCCTGGGATTCAGAAAATTTCCCTAACGGTGCCACCGCTGCCCACCAGGCACAGCCCTGCAGCGGCAGGGCCCCAGCCCAGCTAGGGAGAAAGTGGCTTTGACCCCAGGCAACGCTTTTTGCCGTGCTGATACACCCATCCCAGCGAGCAGCAGCTGCTTTGAACTGGCAAGGCAAGAGGGAGTCTCACCCTCCAGTTATCCAGTCCTTAGCTTTTTGGTAACTTGACGTTTTTGGAAAAAATTGGTTGTTCAGTGGCAGACTCTCTCTGCCTCTCATCTTTTCTGCCGCGTGACCCTGCTCTCCTTGCACAGGGTATAGGTTTCTAGTAATGTGAGTTCCTGCTGGGCTCCACAATAGCCTTTCCAGAAAATGTTTAAAATGTGCATCGCATTAAAAGGTGAATGAAGATGAGCCAACTGGCTCGCTGCTAGCACAGCACGCAAGGCAGGGTACCACCCAGGGCGAAGGGGCCGCGCCAAGCAGGGCAGAAAGAAAATCCCAAGAGAAGCAGTGAGCGTTGTGCTGCCTGGTCTAGGAAGGGCTCAAAGGAATGAGATGGAGATGGCAACTGCCATTGATGTAAATCTGAATTTATCTGCGTAGGAGCATGTGGGATGGAGGGCTAGTGTGAGTATTTGCATGCCAGGGGGCAAAGGCAGGCTTAGAGCGGGCTTCGTTCCCTGTATTAGTGGTAGGACAGGAGCTGGACACCACCACAAATAACCCTCTGCATTTTTAAACCAAGACGCTGTGGGTACACCGCTTCTTTCAATCGGTCCAGTATAGGCATTTAATAGGCTAAATGGTGTAATACATCTACAGGACATACATTAGTCGAGTATTATGTACAGGTGGCATTTTACAAAATTAGAAAGAACTGAAATAGAGCAAAATCCAACAATGTCTTACTCCATAAAACTTCCTTCTGCACTACATGAAATATTCTACAAGCTAGACTAGAAAAATATGACTGAATGTCTTTTTTTTTCCTTTTTAGTTTCTACAAAGCTTTTAATCCAGAAAAAAATACAAAACAACTATTGAGTTTATTAGAGAGACAACACTTGCACACAGACAAAGTAAGTGGACATTCATAGACCTGCAAGTTGAATAAATAGGGCTTGTTTGTATAAAACAATTTTCTCTCTGTCTTGCTCTCCTACTTTAGGTCCTCTGGCCCATGTTCAGAAAAATAAAAATGGGAGGAGGAGTTTGGCTTTGTGTGGTTGTTAAACTGAGGCCACAGGGCTTTAGGAGAAGGCTTTAGTTTGAAGCATCCATTTGCTTCAGGTAAAATACTTCAAGGGAGCAGCACAAACAAGGCAAAAGGAAAGAGAGGAGTAATTAGGCTGGAAGGAGGAAATCTGGGATTTCTATACGGGCTGTAGCTTTACGTACTAGGATGAAAAAAGTAGTGCTGCGTGGCGTTTTTTCAGGGTCTATGTAGAATTTTGTTGTTTCTTTGGGAAACTTATTTAGGGAAGTGCCATTGACCTCAGGTGGAAATAGGATAAGGGCCATCCAGAGCAGGAAGGGAGGGAGCGTCTGAAAGCAGATAGAGAGCACATAAAATTGGGGGAAATGTATCAAACAACTGTTTTTCCTTTTATAAAGCGAAAAGCAAATTAAGTGATATGTCTAACGTCATTCCTCACAGAGCTGGGCAGATGCAGATTAAAAGGAAATCACACAGCTAAAAATATGTCGTCACCATCGTTGTTTTTCCCCCAGAGCTTTGTAAAACTTCTTGACAGTTGATGCAAAAGCAGCGTTTAAAGAGCACCTCGCATCCGCCCGGCCGCCTCGCCAGCACAGCCTTCCTCCTGCCACGACCAGCTGCAGACGGGTCCGAGCCGGGGACCTCCTCTCGCTGCTCGTGTGCGACCCAAACACGCAGCCTGAGCTTGTTCTCGCTTCGTTGGCCTTACCGGAAAACTGTCACCAGTGAAGGGGGTGAGGGGTACAGCAGCTGGATTTAGGAGGTGCTCTTGAAACCTTCAGTTACTCTGGTGGAATTCGGTGCTCTGACCAGAATCCCACCCATCCAACAAAATAATTCTGTGACAGCGTAGGTAAGAAAGTCTACATCAAGAAGGCAAAACAGACTGTTATATAGGTTGAGAGAGCAAAGTTTAACTTAAGTATCACATTATACTATACTACACTGCTTATAAAAAGGGTCCTAGATCCCAAACACCCCAAATAATGAGCTATAGTTTTGTACATAAATTAATGTTGCTTTGAAGTAAAATAGTCTCTTTCTTTTGTATTAAACATTCATTGCACAGAATTCTTTGTAAGTAAATATATTAAATTTGGTTGCTAAGAAGGTATAAACTTATCTTATTAATACATCTGGCCAGTAAATTTTATCCACCATCACACAATTAAAAGTTGCCGTTAGAGAGAATTATTACTGGAGAAAAGAAAGCACTTGGAAGTCAACTTAGGAGTTAACGCTGGAAGAAATCCAGTTATTTCGTTCCAACAGCGAGCAGCTTCTTCCGGCTGCAACATTAATTGGAAGTACAGACCCCATCCAGCCCTGCAGAGATGGAGAAAGCCAACTTCGTAGCTTATGGGACACTCGTCACTGACACAGTCAAACCCTTTTAAGTACATGCATTCTCTGTCTCCACCAACACTGTCCAAAGGGTAGCGTTTTGGGCCGAGATCGGTGCTTCTCCTGGGACAGTGGGAGGGAGTGAGAGGTCCCCGTGCAGAAACAGGCTCACCCCTGTCAAAATGGCCCCCAAATCCCCAAGGAAAATCCACTGGAGGCCCAAGGTGTCCAGACACAGCTTGTCCCACCGTGAGCTCTGATCTCCAGGAGGTGGCCGTGCAACCACAGCCGAGGGGGCCGTGCAACCACAGCCGAGGGGGCCGTGCCGCGGGTGAGGGCACCCCCGGCACGCACGCTCCCGCCGGCAGCGCTGCTCGGGCAGGAGGGAGGCGGGTGTGTGTCCCGCCACCTCGGCCCTCCCACCCCCTCCCACTGCAGGTGGCTCGGGGAGGGGGGGTGGCGTCAGGCGAAATGGAGGGCAGGTTTGGGCCGTGCCATGGAGCTCCCGTCACCCACCCACAACCACCGCCCGGCTCAGGTCGAGGGAGGGACAGCTGGGCCTCTGCACCTACGTTATACACAAAACATACCAAAAGAAGAATTGTCACAACAATTTCTATTAACAAGGTGGGACAAATCCAGCCCTGGCGGAAGCGGGAGCCATCTTGTTGGCTTCAAGGGAGGGGAGCGCGCGCCGCGCCACGGCTGGACCTGGGCCTGAAGAGTGCACGAACAGCACGATCCACCCGACCAAGCCTACCACAGACAGCCTCACTCCACAAACACCAGCGACTAGCTAATCCGCTTCGTCAATGTACAGCGAGAAAGCGTTTCCGAAAGGCGTCAGCCTCATTGAAGAGGCGGCTAAGAGAAGGCTGGTTCATCCGAATTTGCACAGGTTAGCCAAAGGGAGAGAACTGCTCTGGGCCACCCCGGGGCGGCAGCCTGGAGGCAAATCTTACACTTGCGTCTCTATACAAAAGTTACAAAATCAAATGGTGACATTATATTACATCTATTGTCCATAATATCACAGTGCTAGTTTTAAATGGCTAAAAACAAGAAAGGTTTTAGATTTAAGACATCCCTCCTGTAGAAATGTAACCCCTTTGTCCTGCTGTTGATACCTGAAAGCAGCCTTGCTTGAAAAAGGTAAATCCAATGAAATGTGCTAATTGATTTAGGAGCATTTTTTCCTTGATAATCTCGTATTTCCTAACACGTCCCATTGTTTCCCAAGGAAAAATTAAACAAATAATATGAATCCCAGCCTGAAAATCAAAATGTTGAAAAGAACAGTTCTAAAGCCCAGACGCTTCTTACCAGGTACTAACTAAATAAAACCCTTGCTGATTTAAATACAGATTACTTTGACATGTCTTCAGAGTGTGTTAGCTTTCCAACAACATTCACAATGAAGTTTCACTTCTGAGGCCATGGAGTCCCTACTCGTCCTCTTCAGTTCTGCCTTCCAGAGTATCTGTACTGTCTTCCACTTCTTGAGCCGAGTGCGCTAAAGTATCTGCAAAGAAATGGTTCGTCAGTATTTATCTCCCCATACAGGTACAACAGCCTTCGTTTGATTCCCTGCTCCACCAGGCAGTTGATCCGTTAGGGTGATCAGACCTGACATGAGCAATTTGCTCGACTTGCAAACCAGTAGTTAAACCTGGAGTAGGGAACTCTGAGTGCATCACAGTCTGACTTTACAGGGAACTTGAGACCTCAGGACAGATATTAGTGAGATGAGGTGATGATCCCTATGGACAGCCACCGTAGCGGGAGGGCTACCTCCTGTCTTAGTGAAAACTGCACAAACTCTCACTCCTGAAGACATAACGAGTCCTAACATCAATGCACAAAAACAACACAGAGGCCAAAATGTGCAGCCTGGAGGTCAAGCCATAGATTTGGCTCACATTTCTTCTTGAATGATCAAACCCTGTGGTTGCCACCACCCAGAAATGCCAACTGGAATAGCAGGTGATTTGACACTTCAAGATCAGACCATTTGTGATCGCCCCTTTGAGGTAAAGGAAGGTGCATCTTGCACCCCATCCTGGCTGCTGTCTCTGAGCGTTTGGGTGGCAAATGTTGGTGCACTGAAATGGAAACTATGTCACTCTTTAAGGGAAAAGGAGAGCACTGAGATGAAAAAAAAACCCCAGAAATAAATAGACCAGTTCCACACTGGAGCATTCACTGTGAAAGCTACACTCCAGCAAGCTCTTATCTTTAGCCATATTTACCCCACAGTGACACTACTAGTCATATCTACATATTTGTGGGCTCCTGCTACATTAATGCACTCCTGGGACACCATGATGCTTTGACAATGTGCAGCTGTTAAACACTTTGCTTCTAGGCTAGGAGACAGGGAGGCAGACATACGCTATGCAACAGGATTACTGTTGCCTTGAGTGAACTGCTAATGTGCAGTAAACGGCCTGTTGGCCACGCGAGTGGCCAGCACTGAGCCTGATGCGGATGAAAACACCATAGGCTCAAAAGCTACAAGGAAATTTTCAGTCCACAGGACTCCCAGTGCAGGTGTTTCTGGGCACCTTCAAGCACCTACTGCTCTTTGGTACACTATTAACTCAGTGCATGGCATGGCCTGAAACTGCTATTTTCCCATGGGGAGTAAGGATGAAAATTGCTTATTCAGACCTTCCAGATCCATCTGCTGCTGCTGCTGCTGGACACAGACTCTTTGGTCACCATGAAGACCCTTGTCTTCTGCTGATTTCAGGTCATCAGGAGGCCAGCGCAGCTCCCCGCTCTCCACCTCGCCGGACTCAGTCGGCTCCACCACGATCGACGGCAGTCTTTTGGACAGCTTGGGGTACTTCTCACGTGAGTCTGGGAAGGCCTGGTGAGACATGTGGGGACATGCCTGTCAAAGCCTTGCCTAGGGATGTATATTCAGAGCAAGCAGAGTACACGCTCCATCTTAGCATCCTTTCTACATCTGACACGGACTCCCACATCCACCAAAAAAAGCCCTTCAAACTGGTGCAGGGCAAGCAGTCCTGCACAGGGAGGATTTCAAAAGCAGCTGAATCCAGCTCCTCACCAGCCAGGCGTGGACACAGAGGGGCTAATAGGTCTCAGCACACTCTCCCCTGCACGTGCTGTCCCTTGCTGGACAAAGACCAGGACCAGAAACCCAACTTTGCTTGCCAGCACGTCGAGCAGATGATCGCTGTGACTTGTGTGACCCAATGTGTGAAGTAAAAACGGAGACTTAGGCGACAAAATTCATTATGTTGCCAAACACTTGTGTTTCAGTTCTGGTGAGTTATTAGGACATGAAGGTCATTGCCATAACGCTAAGCTAAATGGCTGCTGCAGCCCTTCTAGCTGCTGTCCTTTTACTCTGATATGAAATTCATGTTTTCTTGCAGTGACAGTTTATTAAGAAGCCATCGTTCTGTCGAGCTATTTTCTGCAATGTGAAACACTGTATTTTACGATGCATTCATGCAAAATAGGCAGCCCCAGAGATCATCTTTACATAGAGGATGGTGCCAGCTATTATTTTCATTTGTCACACTGAAGCTGCAGGTCAAACACGATGCAGTGATTAGAGCTTGAAGCTGAACTACGTCTTTTTAATGAAGGATATTGTAACACATAAAAGTGCTTTCTTGTTTTCAACATAGCTGGTTCATTTAAATCTCTCAGGGTACTTTGGTTTTGACTGAGGTTTTTTTCTGGGTTTTTTTTGAGGAAAAGTCATTCCACCTCCTCCAGGATGTTAACATAAGGCAAACTCTGTTGCTGCTTTGCTGAAACCTTATCTCCTGGCTTCTCAAATGTCCGTATACCTGCACTAATGGTCTGTAAATTTCTCTGTGCTAGCTGAGTTTTATTTTATTTTATTTTATTTTATTTTATTTTATTTTATTTTACTTGTAACAATAAAATCAAGGTGCAGACTAGAGGACTGAACTAGAGGTTGAGAGCAAGAACCATCCCAGCTGAACTTCAGGCGCTGCCACAGGTTTGCTGTGTGCTGGTGGGAACCTCCCCACACATGTGCAACACGTTCACCACCGAATCGGGGTATCTGGTTAGACTGAGCACTGCTGGTTATGTGAGCCAGTCTTTGCACAGCTCCTGCTATGAGCACAGGCAGAAACACACAAATATTCCCTGACCACCATAAAACTGGGCACATCCTCCAGGACATTGCCAGGGACCTGGGGACGGTAGCGTCATAACCCACTGGAGGTGTTTGCTGCATCGCTTTTGCAGCCTTCCTTCATCCCATTAGCTGCTCTCTCTAAGACCTTGGGGTTTAGTTGTCCCACATGGCATCAGAGCTGGCATGGGGAGGCAAGCCCTTGGGAAGGGCAATTCTCTTCCTACGTGTCTGGGAAGCAGCAAGCACATTTTTATCATTGCTGCAATGCCTGTATCTGACTTTTGGAGGACAATAACTACCCTCATGCCCTCGCTCCCCATAGTAGTGTTGCGCAGATTCATTACTCTTTGCAAATCTACATGAAGGTAAAAAATGTTGTATATTATTGTTAGTGTTGCAAAGTGAGACACAATTAAGAAGGAATTTTCTATGTGAGAAAGCCCCTTCAGTGTAGCTAGACCAAGCGAATCACTGAAGGTAAACCTTCCTAATGCCTCCCTGAGCTGCACTCACATGGGCATCACTCGTCCTGATCAAGCAATGCTGCTCGTGCTGCCGATCAGAAAAGTTTCCCCCAACTTCCCATTACACAGCCTCCTCCTGAGCTGTTTATAATTTCAAAAGAAATTTCCATGGCAGCTGTCTTGGCTGGGAGGAATTTTTAAGAAGTTGCTAATACGATCCTGCTATTTCCAAATATGAGATAAGGTGAACACTCCCTGGCCGGGACAGGTCCAGAGACACCCCTGAGCAGGAGTGCCCTCTTCCTCAGCCCCGTGGTGGAGCCCAGCTCCCTGAGCCTCACAGCTCAGCTGGCAGAAACCACCCATAAAACTGTGGGCAAATTGCCTTATCTCTTCCCAGAGCTACACGTGCGGGTGACAGCGACCTCTTCCCCCGGCTGCTGCTCAGCCTGCCCAGGCGGCAGAGGGCTGTGTGAGAGCCACCCGGTTCCCAAGCCTGGCGGCAACCCCTGGCACAGGGATCCAATGCAACAAAAGTTCTGCTTTTTCATCTGCTTTCTGAAGCCCTACGAAATGGCACACACTGATCTAAAAATGTGCTAAGAGCTGATTATTACAGCTGCAACAAAATTTAGAAAAGGCACCTGTGCAGCCTCAGCTTGGCTATTTTTGTTTGTGTCATTCTCATATGGTCTTTTCTCACACCAATCACATAATTTTTTTTCCACCGGAGCCCAGCATTTACCACGTCCCTCCAGGAATGAGTCAGGACTGGCAGGAAGCGGAGCTGCCTGTCAGGCCTCGCTGTGTTTTTCTGCGGAAGCTGGAGTGTGTGACGAGTGGGCAGGAGACTGCAGGAAGAGAAGACCAGTCTCCTGGCCAGAGTGCTTGGAAGTTGCTGGAAGAAACCTAGTTTTCCTGCTGAGTCACTGACTTTGTGCTGCCTCTCGTTTCTTTTTGCTTTTTTGCCTCAGTTGGCCACCACTAAAATGTGGATGGTATCACCTTCTCCCAGAGGGGTAGGGTAAAAGAGCCGGGGGAAAACCTCTGGAGCGTATCATCAGGGACACCATAGAAAAGCCATGAAGACATAGGTGGAGTTGGAGCTGGCACAGAGTTTGGACAATGTACACTAACACAATAATGAAAACCTGGGACTCAGTGAAAAAGAGGAAAGAGAATACTGAAAATGTGAGTGAGCAGCATCTATCCTGTGCAGTCGACGAGGCACAGGAAAGCCTATGGTACGCTCTTTAATGGCACACAGCCTTTCATTACACGCACAAGTGATCTGAAAGGAATTTGCAAAATTTCAGTTCTGACTTCCCTGGCTTCCACATGCTTGACTTTAACCTGCAACAGGCTTTTCCTAGAGTAGCTTTCTGAGTCTGCTCGCAATAATACATCTTGTGTTGAGAAGCAACTCAGGTCCACCAGGACGCGTTTAGGTGGTTCGTCCCCAGCAGAGACACTGAGAGTCACGAGCACAACCACAGAGCGCAAACCGGGGTGCGGGGGCTGTCACAAGGGGGGCTCGGGACATCGTGATCCCTCCTGCTGGAAACAGCACTGCAGGCGGGTAGGCGAGTGGGTGTCTGAGACCGCCTGGGGACAGAAAATGCTCTTGCACCTGCCAGCAAATGGCCCTGACCAGCGCTGCTGCTGCTATGAAGCCACAGCCATTTATGTGAATTACACCATCGTTTCAAATGGTCTCTTTTGCAAAAAGGGAGCTCCCGCTGAGCCTGAGGAAACTTAGCTCATTACAAGGGTGGTTGTATAAAAGCTGTGGTACGGTATTGGCTGGATGCCTTCATCACGCAATGGTTGCTCACATCTGAACTCTTGGTGACAAACACCCTCTTTGCCTGCATCCCCAGAAGGGCAAGGCATCGCTGCCACCGTGCCCCGGAAGCCTGGCACCTGACAAAACCCTCCCACCAGAACTTTTACCTTTTAAAAATAAAACCTAAGTAGGATCAAATGTGTATTTTAGGGCTTGTTCTTCTGGCAGCCACGCTGTGCAATTCAACATCTACGCATATGACAGTTATTGTTTGCATTACATTGCTTTCAAAAAGCAACTCAGGATACTTTCCAGTTTTTCTAAAGTTACCTGGCTTGAAGGGCCTCCTTCTTCCTCAGGAGTCTGGCTGAGCGTGAATTCCTCCATCACCGGTTCCCGTGTGTTCATCACCTCTGTCATGCTGCAAATATTAAATCAGAATTGGAAAACTCAGCTCTGAGCTTTGGCCCTACAGTTAATTTAACAAAAGACTTTGGTTTTTCATATTTGTTAAAATAATTGTGTTACAGATTGTCCTTACTAAACAGCCCCCCGAGAGGTGTTTCCTTGGCCCTCCAAGCCAACTGCTACCACTGCATGCCATGATGCAGAGCAGGGCATCGACCCCAGCTGCCCCCTGGGACAGCAGAGAGGACCCCCATAGAGTCCCAGAGTCATCAGCAGGAAAATATGAGCCCTCCTATGTTACCAGCAACCAGTTCATTACTAATACATGAGCTCAGAAATTGCGTCTGTTGACCAAAAAAAGTTACTGGTGGAAATATCAGCCTTGAATTAAATTCTCAGATTCTTCATAACATCTTCAATATTTGCTCTTCCCAGATGTCTCTTCCATTTAGTTATGAGCCAGCACTTCTTTTTAAACTGTTAATTCCAGACACACCGGCTGTATCGGTGTCTAAGGGCCAGATTTTCAGTAGTCTTTTACTTGCCTGAGTGTTCAGAGAGGTGCTGAGCGGGATTTTCAAATGCATCAGGCAAGGTTTGGCACCTAAATCTCATTTAAATCAGGGACTTAGGAACCTAAGCTGCTTATGTGCCCACGAAGCATCCCTCTGTGCTGTTTGGCACCCGAGGCACTACAGCGCTGGCCCTCGCGCTCTCCTTGTTCCACGGGGCACTTCGGCACCCCGGAGCAGAGGGATGAGAGCTGTCTGCAGTGCTCACTGCAGGGAGCTCAGCCCAGCCCATGGCTGGGCAGCTGCACGTCGCTACAGCGTTAGGCTTTTCCTCACATTTGAGATTTATAGATACAGTATTCTACTGAAAAATTTGAGAATGCCTGAAAACTTCAAAAGGCATATTAAGCGTGTAGGGGCAAACAGAGCCTGAACCACTCTCTTTGACCTACAGACTGAAGGAGCCACGTTCATCTTGGATGGGAATACATCAGCCCTGGATGGGTTTGGCCCTGGGCATTTCACTCTCCCTAGCTGGCATTCATCAGGTACAGCAGCTACCGGCTGCCAGAGCCTCCTGCAGCACGCAGAACGTAGGCATCATCAATTACACCACCCTGCCACCTGCCACAGCAAGCACCCCTTTAGGCACGACTAAATGCTGCCATTAATTCTGGTCCTGTTTCACACACAAAAGCCTTCTTTGTAAAGGCTGCTCCTACTGAGAAATGCAAACTAAAACATCTTAAGGATAACTTGTTTCAGGCTTACATTACCAATTACCCCACAAAACTAAATTTTACAATATCTGCAATTACTACAAAACCTTCACAATGACTTTAATTAGCTGTAGCACAGAGCAGCGTGATATCGCAGAGACTTTCACTCCCACTGCATCATATTTAAAAAAGAGCACGGCAGACCCAGGAGACACTTGAGCTCAGCTGTGGGCCAGGGCCTGACCCCACAGGCATCCATCAGCTTAGGGGAAAGCCCTGAAGGACCAGCCTCGGACCCAACCAACGCTGAATTAAACAGCACGCTTGCTGGTATACACACACACAACAGGAGAGCAGAACCAGGCTCCGAAACTCGGCAAGAGGCTGAACCAAACCCCTGATCTGGGCATCCCCCAGCTCACACAGCCTGAATCCTCCCAGAGCCACAATGCAGTAGAAGAGGGACAGATTGTGCCTGCTAGGAAGAGTTTTGAGCTCCCTGCCCTTGCTTGGACCTGTACCCCTCCCCAGGGATACCACGTCAGGACACCACACACCAACTAATCAGTAAAATACATTTATTTTCTGGACACATGCTTTTATCCCTGCAGCATCCACCGGGCCATACCATGGGGTGCCCGTGGACAACAGCACTGAGGGAGTTGGTGATCTGGAAATGAGAGACCCTCTCCTGGAGTGGTGACCATGGGCCCAGCTGTGCCAGCTGTTCCTACACCCCAAGACAGCGCTCAGGAGGACAGAGCCGTGGCCTTGGACCCGTCCCTGCCTGAAAGGAAAGCAGCACTCCCTCCGTTGCCTCCTCCCTCTGACCACCCCTGGTGCTCATGCTGCTCTTGCCTTTTTTCCCCATCCTGGTCCTGGTCTCTGCCTCGGTTCCAGAGGGACCCTTTTGCATCCCTCCTGCTGCCCCTCCAGCACTGCCTCTGTGGATGACCATGCTGGGCCCCGCTCTCCCACCCCAACTCTTTGGGAAGATTTGGTTTGGGGGGGCTTTCACACTGCCTGTTAGCCAGACCCAGCCATGAGCCCGGAGGAGCACAGAGCCCACCGCTCTGCCCATGTCCAAGATGAACATCTTTCTTTTCAGATCTTTTTCGGGGTTCAGTGCCCCATCCCCAGCTGTCCTGGATTGCAGGGAAAGGAAAATAAGAAAGTGCGTGTCTGGCTGGAAATAATCTTGGAGGCTTTGTAGGGGACTGGGATTTATGAAGTCTTGGGCTTGGCTACCACAGAGAAGACATGTCCCACTGCTGTTGGTCCTCGCTAGCTAGCGGCAGACTCCTGCAGTCGCCCACAGCTGGCTGGTTTATTTTAGCGGTCTTTCAATACGTACCAAGTGTTTAAAACACTTCTCTGTCCTTGTTCCATGGGACATTAGAGATATACATAGACACATACACTGTCAAATGTGTCATATGAGCTCAAAGATGTTGTTAAGACCTCATGAAATTCTATTATTGAGCAATAATGGGCTCCGTGCTTCCCTAAGACCACATTACACCCCGCAGATTATTTCTAAATGACAAAGACAAATGACTCTGGCTAGGAAAATGGTGACAGTCCTGCCAGCGTTACAGCAGATGCCTCAGTGAATCAGCTCCCAAGCTGTTGAAGCCCAAGCCATTTCACAAAATCTGTGCAACTTAAGGCTTTGATTGAATAGGATGGCAGAAGTTATTGTACTTGATGTGTCTCAGAAAAGAACATAGGGCAATGCAATTGGCAAAAGAATTAGGCTTTAACTGGAGTAGATTAATTGTTCTCAGTCTCCACTTAGAAACAGTAAAGGAAAGCAGAAGAATCTATATGGGCTGTGAAAGCAGTGATGCTTCTAACAAGCTTAACTAGGTATTTAACATTAAAAATAACTAGAAGTAAAATCATTGAGAATGCTGCTGCGAATCAGTTCATCTGAAACTTTGAAATGCACCTGTAGGACATCACTCAATTGTTTATAAAGCCACAGAATCTGAAAAGGGGGTTTGGTTGCTCTTAGGGCTCTTTTAACTATGACATGATTTACATCCAGGAGAATTTTTTACTTTTCAGTCAGTTTTGATGGAAAAATATTGAGCCATTTTTACTGCTGCTTTTATGTGAGATGTACTAACATACAACAGAAAAGTGGCTGATACAAGTGAATTATTGTAAGAACTGTATCTCTTTTAAATTCAGTCTTGCATTCATTTTATGTACGGTAGGTGCTGATATCACCAATGACATACAGTAGCCATAGTGATGCAAAACAAGGCAATAAATAGCATTTACAAACAAAGAATAAATTCTGTTCTGGTGGATGAGTCACCTACTCTGAACCTTAAAATTCTTGTGGCAGTGAATTAAGAGATGCATTTACTTCCCCTAGGTTTAATTAAGCTCAAATATACCAATTAGGGGGAAAAAAAAGCAAAATCTGTTCTTTGCTTTTCTGTGAGAAAACTACATTTAGAGAAGATTATCTTAAATGCAGCTCCTACAGTTGCAGGACCACGCTCTGCTGATCTTTTTCCAGGGGCAGGGAGCAGACGCACAGCCCTCTTTCTGCTGTTTGTGATGGCGCTAACAAGGTCAATAACGTAAAGAGCAATATATAGGTTGACAAGTGCTAAACCACCTACCATGAGAAAGCGCTCAGAAACAATGCCCGCATTTTTATTTTAGTTTTGGAACAGAGGGCAAAACTGACCTGTGAAATTCCTGGCGGCAAAACAGTATTTGAATGAAGACTAGCTTCAGGATTCAAAAACGTGAAGCACCTATTTGGCTACTGAAAACAGGCAGGTTGCGTGACGCAAGCAAAGATTTCCTTAAGAGGAGCAAAACCACATTTTCTGGGACAGGCTGAGCCATGGTTAGGAAGAGCTGTTACCTGAAGCAAGGATCAGCCTGGAGGATGCTCAGACATGCACCAAACTCAGGCCTGATCCTGCTCCACCTCACCAGCCAAGATGGGCAGCAAAGGGGATGCCCGGCCAGAGCACGAGGCTCCGTAGGGGATAAATGACAACTACGGGGCAATGACAGAAGCGAGCATGTTACCTTCAATCACGTCAATGGATGTCGCTTCCAAAAACTGTCCTTGCTGCAGGCGTTCACGTCGTTGGTGAAGTGTCGTGCAAACTCTGTCAAATCCTAGAAGTGTCTGAAAGAGACAATACAACAGTCAGAGCGTGCAACCGCAACGGCAACGCTGGCGGCGACTGGTGTAAAAGAGTGCTACTGAAAACTTGCTGCAGAAACTCCTACTGCGGAGGTCTATGTAATTTTCTATGCCAGATAGGAACTGATCTCGCTAAGGACACAGCTCGTAGCATACCTTGTGAATTACCACGGCAATTAATGTTCCAAAACCACCCAAAGCTCTTAGCTGAACTACCTTGCAATCTGACTCTTTTTGTGATGACAAACCTTATTCCTTAGTGTAAGCTACATAAAATCTGCTGAAACTGGGACACTGAAATTCTCCCATATGGGAATTTTGATGAGAGTTGGAAAACTAGAAAATAAAAATGTATACCCTTATTTGGCAGGATCAGTGTGCTCAGTGAGACATGGTTCAAAACATCAAAGAACGAGATTCCTGCTCAAGAAGCTACTGGTCAAGACACAAAGACGACAAAATAGGCTGAAAGAAGGATAACTTAGGATTACATTACTGCACGTTTCTTACAGATGTCACAGAAGTCGTCATTTTTGCAACGGTCTACTCCAAACTGAAGGTAATACTTTGACTGGTATCAGGACAGGGAGCCTGGTGAGTAGAGGTGAGGATCCCACCATTTCAAAGAGTGATTGACCGATTTCTTATGACTTCTTTGTCAGAAAGTCTTAGCTGAAGAGCTTGAGGAGTTACAGTGCTGAAATATAGTCAGTATCTTGGCCAAAGATGATTTTCTGAGAAATTTGTTTAGCCCTACGGCTTGCCAAATATATATTCATGCCAGCCACAGCTATTTCCTTGGATGGGAAAAAGGTGTTTTCAGTGAAGTGAATGGCACTAGTGTATATATTTTATATCCTCCAGTGGTTTGGATTCCAGCCCAAGTGATTAAACAAATGTACCTGCTCTGGAGGCCTTCCTACCAAGATTTATAACACTGGATTAACTGCACACTGATTTTATTCAAAACCAGTGACAGAGGAAAAATTGTGTGCTGCATTCTGGAGTTTCTTCTCATGCCACAGGCCATGCTTATTGCAAATTAGGGAAGCAGGAAATCACATCTCCATCCCCAGGATTCAATTCAGAAGGTTTAATTCTTGTCTGGCAATTTTCCTTCCTAACCAATGATCAAACCAACTTCAGAGAGGCTAATGTTTTGTCCCTTAAAAATTCATGACTACACTCAGTGCTTGTCTCTTGTATGGAAACCAGAGACCATCCGATACCATGTTATCCAATACTCTGGGAAGAAGATTTTTATCCCACTACCCATTACAAAACTCCTGCTATTAAACCCATGAAAATTCAGCAAGAGCTCGTCTACCTTCAATCTCTCCTTTAGAGAAGATTGGGTGTAATAAGAACAGTTATTACACCGAGTCACCTCTCAACGAGAGACAAAATGGTGTAAGAGATAATGAACCGGGCACCACATGGCCACTGGTTAGAATCCAAGCCAGGCCACTTGCTGTTTAGAGGTATCTTCAGACGCCTGGTTAGTGGTATGTAAGGATCCACACAGCACTGAATGAATTAAAACCACATTCGTTGCTTTTCCAGTCTCAGCAAAGGACTTCTGGCTTGAACTGACCCATGACCAATTTCGTCTTCAAAGTTTTGGGGAACTCTGTACTACGGTGTGTGCAACGTCTGAGAGGGGACTCAGCCCCCGGAGCTGTAATTAAACAGAAAATCCCTTGAGGACTGCAGCGTGGAAGAAGACCCTTCTCCCAGCCCCACACAGCCATATGTAAAACCAGAAAACCTTCCTCCCAGTCAAGATTGTTGAAGACTTCAGTGTTTCCAGTGTATAAAACTACTAGAATATATTTATTCTCTGAAAAGGAAATACTCACTTTATCTACCTAATAGGTGTGATTATCTTCTTTGGCTGACACTAGAGGAAACATAAACTAATACCCTTCCTTCTACAATACTGCTTAATCTTTTAAAAACAAGGCACAGCTACTGAGACCATGCAACAAGCCTTTACTGCAGTGGAAACAGTCTGGAAATGAGTCCAGTAAAGCCTTTCTACGCTTATCTCATCTTGTCCCTTCCTACTTTTACCCACCTTTGCTGCTTTGCTGATTAGTCCAGCCTGGAGCCTGTTTGCTCAATGCACTCTCTCCCGACCTACCCCTCTTCCACCCCCTAAATTAACCTGCCCTCCTTCGCCTGAGCTTGATAACCAGCTACTTCTCTGACTCCAGGAGTACCAACAGAGCTGGGTAGCCCCTCTTGTTTCATTTCTCTGAGAGAAACCCAAACCCCATGAGTGACCTGAAATGGGTTAGCTGTGCATCAGCTGGGCACCATGCTATCCCTGTGTCCTCCTCCTCCTCCTCTCCCCATTTGTCACAAGCCCTCATCCCGGGCCGGTGTGGGACCTCTCTGAGGAAAGCACAGTGATGTGTTACGTCTTGCACATTGGGGCTGGGCTGGGATCTAGGAGTGCTTGTGCCTGACCACAACAGAAATAATAACCATTTTCACATAGTCCATGAGGCATTGCCAAGCAGAGCCATATGACGGTGTGCGCGTGTGCTACTGTTAACAGTGACCAAGAAGTCTCAGAGACCAGTGACACTGCCTGGCCACCCTTACACGGGGCTTGGGGAGCCTTGCTACACTTCCCAGTAAAGAACAATTGATTTAGGGACTACTCCAATGAGCTGGTCATGCCCTGCCTCTTTAGGAGCCACACCACCAAGGAAACCGTGAGGAGATACAACCAAGGGGATGACAGGAGAGCTGGTTCCACCAGTGAGACCAAGCAATGCCTCAGCAGTCGCCCCTTTGCCCAGATCAAGGGCCCTCTGCCTCCTACCCCACACAAAGGGATGGATTTCCACCTGTTCTGCTTGGCACGGGCCAAAAGCCCAGGCACCAAAAGGTGCTCTCCAGGCTTCTTTCCCACTTTGGAAAGCATCTGGGGCACATCGTGTGTTTGGAGTTTCTACACCACGAGGACATGGTCTGTCCTGATGGGGTGGTCTCACCTCCCACAGGAGGACAACCCACATCAGGGAGCAGAAGGAGGATGTTGTGCAGCAATTCTGGCCAGCTGGGGTGTGTGGGAAGCCCAGCCTGGCTGTCTGTCCTGCGCCGTGTCTGGCCGTGCCGTGCGGAGAAAGGACTCCGCCATGCACAGCAGCGGCAGCCTTTCCTTGGGATAAATCCACCATGAATTGCAAAGTAGGTGTTTTTAAGGCAAGCATGCTTCATCGGCAAAACAGAAATAGGAACCGGCCACAGGCTGCAATCCTAGCAGCCCGCAGATCAGCCGCTTGATAAGGGAGCCCCGCATTTCAGAGGCACCAAGCCTCAAATGCTTCCCTGAGAGGCAGCAGCGCCTCCAACATCAGGTCACTTTTATTTAGAGATGGCTCCTGCTCTGAAAGCATCACCCCTCCTCTCCCAGCCACCCCAGCGTTGGAGACAACTGGGTGGCAGAGGAAGACCTGACTTTGGGGTGCCAGGGCCACCCCTAGATTAGCAGCTGCTGCACGACAGCCTCCTCTGCTCCTGGGCTTCCCAAGTTAATCACTCCTCCACTGAGCGCTCATGGAAATATTATGATAACCGCCTAACAATACCTCATTGAAGGTGCACCTTGTAACAAGTAAGTGTAGATAGGCAGCAGAAATTGGCCTTGAACCACTGCTCCGCGTGCAAATTTATCATTTTTCTGGCACCGCAGAAACGGAAGCCCTCCCCTTCTTATTTCAATGGGACAATCCCAGGGGCTTTACCAGCCCTGTATTTAAATTGTGCCGGAGAGACGTTCCCCACGCGGCTCTGCGGGCCCAGCCTCGCGCGCGGGAGGACTGTAAACACCGAGCTCTGGGAGCTCGCCCATGCAATCGCAGCACACACGCGGTTCCCGCTGATTTCAGATAGCGCTTCAAACAAACCAGGAGTTCAGCCTTGGGCGTCTGGTTCCCCCCCGCTTCACCCCACTAAAGCCTCTGGATAAATGCAAACTTTTCTTCATTCAAGGAGTCTAGTCTTTGTGTGTGCTACAAAAAGAAAGCCCTGCTATTGATTACAAGGAAAACTGGGACAGGGCATGCATAAGAATGGCGTTAGGCAGGAGAAACAAAGGTCTACTGCTTGATTTTTGCAAAGTGGAAAATTTTGACCAGCCACAGTGAACCCTGCTCAGCAATTCCCAATAAACAGACAAGTCCAAGGAGGTTCTTCTACCCAGAAGAAGAAAGGGTGCCTTATTTGGGCCACTTTGCTACAGCAGATCGGGCTGTCAGTTCAGCCAGGGCGGGTGCATGGGCCATCTAGGACAGAGCTACGGTTGTTGTGGTGGATGAAGCTATGAAGGAGTTGCTCACACGGTACCAGAAGGTGCACGTCCCTGCAAGGAAATATCAGTCAGTGTTTTCTACAGCCAGGTGCTTTTGTGGATCCAACTCTTCTATGCCTTGGTCTTCTGTTGGTGTCCTAGGAGGATGGAGCTACAGCTTAGGCCCTGCAGTGCTTCAGGCCACGCAGGTGGCCTGGGCCATCCAGAGGTAGGACCATGCCCAGTACCACTGCTGAGGGTGGGACACTAGCTTCAGCATCTCAACACAACCCAAAATAAGCGCTTACCTCAGCGACACCCTGCAGCCTCCAATTTCCATGACTGCCTACTGAGCTCAGCTTTTGGACACTGTGGATAAGAACTTGGACAGCTTCTTTGTTTCCCCTGGTTGCACATTTGTAATGCATGCATTTTATGAAGTGTTGTGGGTTCCATGGGACCAGCAAAACGTAAATTACCGCATGGACCACAGAAGATAAATGCACGTGTGTATGAACTCCTATTTAAACCTCCCACTTCTTTTTGGATGCAAATCTCTTTCCTAAGCAACTGAGAAAAGTGCGATATGTGTCAGAGTCTGGAGATTAGAGATCTGTTCTGTTCCCTCATTTCAGAAGCTCTTGTCTTCGACCACCCACGCAGTACTTGAGTTCTGCTCTCTGCAGGCCAAAGCTGCCTTCCTCTCCTCGGCGGCGTGTGCTCTGCAGAAGATGTCGATCTCTCTCAGGAAGCAGCGAGATGAAATGACTCTCGATGTGGAGGAGCAGGCATTTCAGCATGAGACGCAGCACATAGTTTGGGAGAGCGAAAAGGGGTAGGAGGCTGCTATTTCCAGACCACGCTGCCTCTCGCCACTAACTTCGCAGCGAGCTGCAGTTTTTACTGTTCCTGCTCCAAAGAAGCTACTGGGGTAAATACCACCCCGGGGAATTTCTCAAACACTCATCTGTGGACTACCAACACTAGAAAACACAGGCTTGCAAAGGGCACGGTACTGGCAGATCACTCTAACTCAGCTTCCTTGACTCCTGGTGTTGCACAGGGAGGCATCGGGGAGCCGTTGTTCTTGCATCCCCAGCTCCTGGAGCGCCGTGACTACGCACAAACCTCAACTTCCAGTTTGTTGTAGTTGTCCAAGTTCCTCCTGGCCCTGTTTGTAAAAAGGTGCTAGAAACTTGACTCATAAATGGTCAAAGAAGAAGGAAAAAGAACTAAAATGTGCCTGTGTTTACCTATCACAATTTTAAAAGCGATCTCATGATTTGGGGGTGATTTATCTCAAAGTTTTTTGCAAATGATGTTTGCAATGCTGCTTGCTATGGGGGCTGCCTTGGTGGGTTTTTCTTTTTTTCTTTTTTTTTTTCCTGGCTGCTTTAGAGAAGCTCATTTATTTCAGCTCTTTGATCTCAGCACTAAACTACCTGAGCTTCCTCACGGAAGATGCCACAAGGGATAGGTACGGCAAGGGAGGAGAGCGGGGCAGCCAGCCAGGACGCTCGGAGATAGGGATGAGGAGCAGACAGCCAGGAAGCATGTGCAGAGCAGTGGAGGGAGGAAGAAGCGGAGCAGATGGGAAGAATGACTAAGCCAGCTCCTCTGAATGCTGGTAGACCTCGGTATCACGGAAATCTCCACAGAGTCCTCATGGAACCATGTGCCAAGAGAAAGTTTGGATTTTTTTTTTTAACATCGGATTCAGCAGCTAATTGATGTGAAAGGACCTCATTAAGAAAACAGCCCCATCAAAATCACAGATAACCCTCAACAAGCTGTTAAATGTTTTTAGAGGTATCTCTTCTGGCACTTGCTGTGCAAATACTCTCTTATCTGAGAACTTGCTTTTGGGATCGGAAACGCCTGTGCCGAGCAGAGTGTTTCTGAGCTCTGCTCACGCAGTGAACCTTGCATTGGCTCCAATTTCTCAAAACAACCTTATGAAGCCAGCACCTTACAAAAAAGTACATCATTCCTTCTAATTCAGAGCAACCATTACTAAAGGGTCTCAGAAAGAAATGGGTTTGTTTCTGGGATCCTCCCTGGAAGACAACAATTCTCTCATCCCTCATATTTCATGCCACGATTGCCCCTCATGTTACAGTACCCGTGGGAATTGGTGACAGATGAAGATTGGCTTCCTGTGCTTCTTTCTGCACAGCAGAGGTATTTCTGGATGGTCCTGAATTCAGGCCACAGTCCCACGAGCAAAAGATGAGTGGGAAAAAATGTATCTTAGAGCATCAAGACAGAGTAGGTGATTCTTAGTTGGCAATGTCACAGGAAATGGACTGCGAAATGTCTGATGTCTTTCTGGCACTGTGAAAGAATACTCCGCATAGTCTATCACTGGGCTCATTTCCAGGTAACAGAATAGCATAAGAGGTTAGGTACGGGTAGGTAGAATGGTATTTACTTAAAAAATAAACTAGTTCTTTCCTTGTAACTTTAGGGAAATTAGAATACGGTGCTATCGGTGCTGTAATAAGATGAAATGATGAGCATTTAGTACAGAATTTAGTAAAAACGCAGCAAAAGTGTTAGATTTAAAAAACAAGCAAACAAAAATCCTTCAGACGCTCCTAAGAGAACAAAGACAATGAAGAGACTTTTAATGTTCCCTCTGGGTAATTAACAGCACAACCGCAGGTGTCACGACATCACAACCTAACACCAGAGATGCAGCTGGTTTTCTCTAGGAATTAGAACTCCATCACCTTAATTGAATTTCCAGGTATGGGAAGTTGCCCCAGCCTGAGATGGAGGATATGAGAACACCGTGTGCTATCGCAGTAGGGATGGGCACGATGGAGGGTGAGGACAACACACAGCTAAAAATAAAGGAATTATTAAAAAACATAAAAATGCAGTTGTTTTTTTTTTTTTAATGAGTCATGAACTCTGAAAGCAGATATGCATTAATAGGGCTATGAGTCTTCCTGCCAACCAATTAACACACACCTTCCAGATCTAGAGGTCTCCTAAATATTTGCACACAGGCAGTTTATACGTGCGCATGTCAGAGACAGAACTCAGCTGAAAATTCCGGTTACATCTTACAGCAGTTGCAGTGGTCTCAACAAGGAGCTGGACTTGAACTGTTCTCTGCTAGTCCTGTGGGGACATGGGCACTACGGGGCAGAAGGCCGTGGGCTCACCCTGATGAGAGCAGGGGCTTGTCCTGCTGGACCACAGCTTCTTCCAGCGCTGGTATCTGCTCTGCAGAGGACAGTGCTGGTCATGCTCTCTCCGAATCGTGAAGGAGAGGTGATCCCAGCCCCTAAGGACTTGCGGTCAAAGAGGGACAAAGGCTGAAACAGGGGGCTGAGATAAGGTTTTAAGGACCTGTTGGTATCAATCAGTCTTTTTTTTCAAGTCTACCTGGTTGTTCTTGGTTGGCAGTTTTCCTGGGGTTGGCAATAAAGTCTTCCTTTGAAGACGGAAAATGCAGGAAATCGATTAATTTACAGATTTTTCCAGAGAAGGTACACATGTGTGAGGAGCAAAGGGAAAGGCTGTTGCTGAGAGGCAGATGCTGGTCTCCTTGAAGTCACAGCAGGGCTCCTCCTGCCTTACATGACACAGGATCCGCCCTGGATCAAGGCTTCTCTGACTGACCCCTCCAAAATAGACAGATGTGGTTAAATAGGCTCAGACGCAGGGGCATAATTTCAGAAATGAGAGAGAAGGAGCAATTTCAGCCTGTGACACTGTGGGTTTGACACCTGATCTATGCAAAAGCCTGTTGCTTAATACAAAGAGATCATTGTGAGAAGGGAGGGAAAGTAGTGACTATATTTGCACATTCATTTCTTCTGCTAAAGTAATGTACCAGAGGCATTAGAGGAAATTCCACTTGATTGACAAATTGTCAGGCTAGATCGGGAAAGCAAGGAAACCAGGTCAAGTCATTCCCTGTTTGCTTGTTTTCTCTCTGTAATCATAATGTTGACTGAAAACATGTTTTTTAAATGCAATATTAATTATTGAAATCCTGAGCTGTCAGCTGGATTCTTTTCTGGGCACAAATTTTGTTGCTCATTAAATCTGAGAGATGGCAACCACTGGCTTGAGCCCGGCTGTGTGTAGGCAGATTTCCCCGCTTCACCTTCGTTTTCAGGCTACTCATAAGGAGGCGTTGTGCAGAGAGCCAGGCTACGGGACAGGCGCGAACACCAACTCCCGGGTCCTTCAGTAAGATCGAACCTATAGCCAGGAGGGCTTCCTTCGCCGTACCACTGACTATACAACTGCAGCACAGATCTCAGTCAGGAAAAGACGCATGGAAACAAATTTCTCTCTGTATATCGCTTAATGTAGCTTGAGGGGTTAACGCTCCATCCAGGCTAACCTCACTCTCCTCCACCACTGAAGCCATATTCAGAGATCTACAAACACGGCTCTGTCCCAGGTGGAAAGAAAATTTTTGTGGTATGTTCATTTGGCAGTAGGAAAACATTCACACCCCTTGCTCAGAGTGAAACATAGTCCTCATTTACAGAGCAAAGTAGGTTCTTTCTTTCTCTAAAAGTGGTATTTGCTACCTGATGGGAAAAGCAGGATTTCAGTGTTCCTTTACCCAGTTCAGCTAGGCTGCGAGCAAAAGCATCGTCTTAAACTTGCGCTTTGTTACCAGCTTCCTCGCCTCAGAAGTTGCCTTGGAAAAAAAAATGGAATAAACCAACAGCTGAGGCGATCGCAGACCACAAACCAACCACTCTCTCAGTGCTACGCTCATTCATCAGGATTCCTTCACACAGCCCTGTCGGCTGCCGAACAAGTTGGGTTTTTTTTTTAAAGGAGAACTCATTCTTCAGTGAATTCTCCGTAACACCCTTTACTCAAAAAAAAAAAAAAAAAAAGGAAAAGAAAAAAAGCATCTGGAGAAACAAGCCAAGGCAGAGGCGCACTTTCTGCCCTTCCTTCCCCCCCAACTCCCCGCAGCCAGGCATGCAAGTGCAACACTTTTCCCCGGACGGCGCTCGGACGGCTCCCGCGCCCGGCTCCCTGCTCCCGGCTCCCGCGCCCGGCTCCCGGCTCCCCGCTCCCCGCTCCCGGCTCCCTGCTCCCCGCTCCCGCGCCCCGCTCCCGGCTCCCCGCTCCCGGCTCCGCGCCCCGACCCAGCGCCCGGCCGCTGCCCGACGGCGGCAGGCGGCACCTTCCCGGGCTCCGGGCCGCCGCCGCGGGGCTGCAAGCGGAGGACTTGCAGGTGGCGGCTCCTCCCCGGGCTGCCGCCGGACCCCGCAGGCGAGCCCGGGGCGGCCGCCCTCCGCCCGCACCCCCCCCGAGCCCGGCGGAGACCCCCCGCCCCGGCTCACCGGCGAGGCAGGCGAGGCGAGGCGAGGCGGCAGCCGCCCGCCGCCCATGCACGGCGGCAGAGGGGAGCCGGCAGCTCCGTCAGCGCGTCCGCATCCTCCCGGGCCGGGCGCTGGCACCGCCGCCGCCGCGGCACCTCCCCGCCCGCAGACCGGCCCCGCCGCTGCCGGCGCGGGGAAACCACTCCCCCGGCAGCGCCGGCGGGGCGGCGCGCAGCCACGGCCCCCCCGGCACGGCACGGCACGGCACGGCACGGCCCCCCGCCGCGCCCCGGGCCGCCCCGCGGCGGGGGGGGGGGCGGCAGCACTCGCGGTCCCGGCACCTTCTGCGACACGCGTGGAACGGCACGGCCCCACCCAGCCCCGGCCCCCGCACGGGCCCGGCCCACACAGTGCCCCACGCGTGGGACAGAGGGGCCCAGGAGGGGACACTCCCTAGAAGTAGTTTCCCCCCTTGCTCTGCTCACGGGGCTCCGTGGGGCTGACACGGGGCTCCCGACCCCTCCCCGCAGCAGTCCCTGCTGAGAAAACGCTGAATTCCGGAGACAAACTTTTTTTGCTTCTTTGAGGGGGGGGTCTTTTGGAGGGGGCGAGTGCTCCACCCCAGGGTGAGTTTCCTGGGTGCATCCCCTGCCCGTGGCAGGGACACACTCTCCTGTGGGCAGCGTCCCGTCACCACCTCGTCCAGACAGGCCATGGAGCTGGGGCTGGTGGGCAGACTATGCCAGGGCTGTGACAAGGGGCTCCCCCTTGCCAGGGGGCTGTCAGGAGCCCACCTCAAACCCACTGGAGAGAGGCCGTCAGGGGAGCGTTTGCAGCTCTGCTTGTATTTGTGATGCCAGGGGGAGAGGCAGTCTCGTGGCAGGAGGCTGGGGAGCAGTGGCGGGGTAAAGAGGAGCATGGTCCTCCCCGCTGCTGTGCATCCCCCTGGGAAGCAGCTCAAGCGCAGGTGCTGAGGGGTGCAAGGGGGGCCGAGACCTGCCTTCCTCCCTCTGCACCTCCAGCCATTGGAGCTGTGGGTTCAGCCTGCAGAGGTGCAGCCACAGGGGTCCCCTCTTGGTTTGGCCCCAGGGCCAGCGGGGCTCCGAGGAGGGACATGCACCACAGCAGCCCAGCAGGCCTTTCCTTCCGTGCCTTTCCCAAGAGCGGTGTTTCAAGCATGAGCACATGAGAGCATGATGGAGCAGCGTGAGCTCTGAAAGGGAGATGGGTGTCAACCAGGGGAGGCTGTTCCAGCATTTGGTTCATGTCCTGTGAAGCTGGTGCCAGGACCGCGGCTGGGGACATGCACACGGACAGCACCGGGCACGTGGAGCATCCAGGGGTGGCACGGCTGCAGGCGCTGGAGCCTCTGCCCTGCCAGCAGCGGGCAGGGGAAGGAGGCAATGTGTAACCTCCTCTTCGATCTCCTTTGCTCGGGCTAACATTGAGCTATCAGGAAACAAGGAGCTCGGTCTCCATTTCAGGGTGATTCATGCTTGGCTGGTGGGGAGAAAAATGTCAGCTGCTGCTGATTTAAGGCAAGACACCTGCCTGTTTCTGTGGGCAATGCTGAAAGGTAATTGAATTAGGGCAGTGGGACAGTGCTGGCCCAGCTGCGTTTGGTTCTTCATGCACCCAGGATGGTGGACGGGAGGGAGCTGTGCCCATGCCCAGTGAACCCATTTGGGAGTGAAGGCAGCTCCTTCCCAAAGGATATATATAGATATATGTACACCCTATGCAGAGAGCGTATCTACCAGGATATTTTCCAGTGCCAGGGTGATGGGCATGGACCCCAACTCAACAGCCACCCAAGAACTGCTTGTGTTGGCTCTCCTTCGGGAGCTGCTCCTGAACGGTGAGCTTTTACACGCTGCGTGCTTTTTACACGCTCCTTTTCATAGAATCATAGCATAATAGTTTTGGTTGGAAGGGACCTTTAAAGGTCATCTAGTCCAACCCCCCTGCAATGAGCAGGGACATCCTCAACTAGATCAGGTTGCCCAGAGCCCCGTCCAGCCTGACCTTGAATGTTTCCAGGGATGGGGCTTCTTCCACCTCTCTGGGCAACCTGTTCCAGTGTTTCACCACCCTCATTGTGAAAAACTTCTTCCTTATATCTAGCCTATATCTCCCCTCCTTTAGTTGAAAACCATTACCCCTTGTCCTATCACAGGACACTTTTGCAAGTGTGTATAACATGTAGCTATCGGTTTAAACCTATATATGCAATATATAGCTTCAGTGTATAAAGACATGGTGTGCTGAGAATGAACTCTGCTGTGCCAATGGGCTGGCCATTTATTTCTGGCAGTTTTGTTCCCAGACTCGTAATAGGGAGTTATTCTTCTCTGAGGACAGAACAGCTGTAAGGGGAGATTTATAGGGCGGATGTTAAAACCGACTTCCCAGTGACACTGGGAATTGCAGGCAATCTTTAGGAAGGAGGTGTCCCTGCGGCTAGAACCCCAGGGCAGTATTAGGGAGCCTGTGTACCCCATCAGGCACTTGGGCAGCGCAGGTGAAGGCTGGGACATGGCAGGACCCAGCCATGGGGCTGGGCACGCTGCTCTGCTGGGTGAAACAAACTGCTGCTCCTGCTCTCCATATCTAATGGCACCAGAATCGTGCAGGGAGGTTGGTGGGGACACTGCGATGCCACAGAGGGACCTTTCCCTCTGCTTCCACTTCTACTCTCCGCTCCCCATGAGCAGGTTCCTGCATGCACTTTTTCCTGAGCTCCTTCACCAGGAGCTGCAAAAGGCAAGGTGGAGAGCAGGGACAGGGGGTGATGGCTGTCAGAAAAAAAAATGTTTTAAAGCTGTTTTGAGTTTTGCAGAAAAAAACTTATTTTGGTTTTGTGGCCACAAGGAAGAAAAGAACAAGTTTCTGTCTCCACCGCAGGACCTGTGTAGTCCCGGGTGGCAGATGTGCCCCGGTGGCACACAGGGCATGGCTGTGTGGGTGCCGCGGGACACGCGCTCTGCCTTCAGCCCTCATGGTGCCCTGCAGTGTGGTGGGGCTTTGCTCCTGCTCCTCACAGAGATCGTGGCGGGGAAGTGGGCAGTTGTGCCTCTTCCTGAGGAGCTTTCAGGTAACAGGTACAGCTCAGAGCCTCTCTGTCCTTCCTCCCCACCAGCATGTCAGGGCGTTCGAGCGCTGGGCACCGGTCGAGGGCTTTCTTCCCTTCTTTGGATGCCACTAGGCAATGGGCAACTGCTAGCCGAGACTGATTTAAGAGCAGCTGGGTGGGACACTACCCAGACAGAGCAACAGGGATAATGAGGAATGATGCGAACAACCAGAGGGGATGATCGAGGTCCCTTTGAATCACGAGGAATCCCCAGATGCTGTTTGATGGTGCTCTTGTAGCAATACCTCCACTGGATGTTTACCATGTGTCTGGTGAGGAAATGTGACCCTTCTTTCTCACATAAACACTTGTGATCCAGTCCGTGCCTCTGTCAGCTCAAGATGTGTCCATGGCAGCTAGTGAAAACGTTCAGATGACGCAACCAGCGTCTGCCTGGTGCTCTCCAGGAGGGCTTTGGAGTTGCGTTTGCAACCTTTGGGGCCCCGAGTGGGGAATTCATTTCCCCCCATAGGCAAGTTGATCAGACACCGGTTGGGAAAGCAGAGGGTGTGGATGGGCTATCCTCTGTGTGGGCTCCTGGAAGCCCCATACTGGTGGCGTCTGAAGCCCACCACAGTTTCTAAAATAGGCTGGATGGCAAAGGCTCTCTAGATGATAAACAAGGTAAGTGCCAGTCAGCTAGTGTTACTCCTGTGGCATTGATTTGAATACTGCAAAGACTGAATTTTATTGCATGACTAATTATGCCAGGAGACCCCAAGTATTGGATGGGTGCCTTTATTAAATAAATATCATGGAAATAATTCTTGGCTCCAAGAGAAGGGGTTTGCATTTTCAGATCTGGAGTAAGACTGGTGTGGGAAGGGCACTCATCCTGCACACTAAATCAAGATGAAAACCCATGGTCAGGAGGCTTGGTGAGATGTGCCAGTGCTGAGGCCCTGGGTGACACCAGGTGCACGTGCCACCTCCAGTTTCTCGGGAGGGACAATGTGCAAGCCCTCAGTGCCAGCACTGCTGCATCAGAGAAGCCCCTGCCTTGAGCCTCTGCCAAAATCTGACTTGTTATTACGGCCACAGGCACCCAGGTTAGACGTGCAATTTCCACAAGGTGGATGTCTGCAGCGGCGCTTGCACATGTATGTGTCCATCTTCTGTATCTGCCCGTAGAGCTGTGTGCAAGAGATGCAGCTATCGCCTTGCTTCTTCATGGGGTGTATGCTGCTTTTTTCACACGCCTTAACAAGTCAGTGCCTCAGCCG
This sequence comes from Phoenicopterus ruber ruber, assembly GCA_009819775.1. NCBI lineage: Eukaryota > Metazoa > Chordata > Aves > Phoenicopteriformes > Phoenicopteridae > Phoenicopterus > Phoenicopterus ruber. The sequence goes on from CM020219.1 coordinate 12,656,580, forward strand.
AGCGGTGGCAACTGCCCGTGTGCACAGCATAGATACAACGCTGTGTCTTACCACAAACCTTTTTGCTATAGATTAAAAGAAACCAATTTCTTTTGCATCTGTTGCAAGGTAACATCAGAAGCAGGGACGGCCGTGCTGGCTCAGCCGAAGTGAAGGAATCAGATGAACATGCATGACGCTGAGGCGTTACTAACCTTGTGAATTTAATGACGTAAATTTGGCCTTTCTTCTCCCATCTCTCTCCTCTCTGTGGATCGCTGCTGTCCCTCCTGGACACACCTCTCGTTGTGAATGGTGAGATGGCATACCTTGTTGTTTGCTGTGCAGGTCGCCTTGTGGGTGCTCCGACACAATTAATCACCCCAGTCCGGATTGAAAATTCTCAGTCCCTCAATTTTCTGGTTGCATTTGACTGAGTAATGTCCTTGCAGAGACAGGGGAGAGAAGAGTTTCCAATTCATTCGCAGATATTTGATTATTTTAAAGGGTGTTTTTGTGAAGCATCTCGTAATACGTAAAGTCCCATGGCTACACGTCTTGAAGGAAAACCCGGGCAGCACAGCTCCTCGGTCCAAGCAGGCACGGGCGAGCTGGCCAACAGCAGGCTCAGCTCTCGCACAGATCAGGCAGCAGCAAAAGAGATCAATTCCCACCTCGTACAAGGGCTTTTGGGTCAGAAAATCTGGTCACGCCGTGGTGCTGCTTGAACCGGAGAAGGAAAGGTGTATTAACATGCACTGAGCATGAGAATCACGGAGGCTTCAGATGCCAGGGCTTCGAGCTGGGAACAAAAAATCACAGAGAGCTTTCTGTTATTAAATATCAAAAACTTACTGGAAGGAGGAGAGTAACTTTTTATTAAAACACCTGTCTTTCCTTGGCTGCAGAGCTCCTACTTACACCCTTTCCCCATCCCTTCAGGCTTCACTCCCTGATACACTTTTGAGGCCACACATCTTCATCCCTTGCCACTGTGCAGGGAACGTGGCCCTGCCTACCCCACACGTGGGTGTGCAGCACTGCAGGGGTGGTTCGTGGGATAAGACCTGCAGGGATTGCCGTAACAGGGGCCTCCCTGTGTAATACCAAAGGTTCATTTAAATTATTATGCTTAATGTTGGCTATGATAATGAGTTACTATGTATTACAGTACTGGCTTCGTTTCCTTCTCCAAATTTGGTCCCTTCTGGCGTTGGAGCAAGGTTTTATCCGTCTGAATCACTGCATCATCATCAGATGTGGTCTATAGGCACAGGACTGTCCTCCAACAGCCCGTCTCCCCTCCTGGAGGCTGTGGTTGGAAGTATGGTTGCCATGGTGGTAGCGAGACAATTAAAACGGCTTTATAACCAGCTGAAGGTACCGACTGTTTCCAGGATACCATATATCCTAATCAATCTCAGCTCTGACAGACCTTGGAGCGAAGCCAGGTCCAATGACGGCAGTTGGTGGTGGTTAATTTTTTTCTTCCTTCTTCAGCCCCCTAGGGTTAGCTTTCCTGCATGGGTATGAAGCTGCGGTTCAAGGTAAAAAAAAAAAAAACCTCCATCCTTTCTGGATGTGGTGTCTTTCATTCAGCATCCTTTCATTTGGGCCACGCAGCACAAAAAATGTATAAAGTTATCACCCCTCTTCTGATCTCTTGACTTGCAAGAAGCTGAACTGGCGTCCTTGCGTTGACTGATGTGGGTGCTGGCCTTTAGCTGAGCGCAGGGAATAAGGGATCTCTTTGTTAGAGGCTCCTCCTAACAGGCTGTGCTGCTCCCCCTGCCAGGCCATTCCCCGTGGGTGGTGGGGGCTGGAGGCAATATGTTGGAAGTCACACTGTATCCCAACAGCTTGGGATTCAGAGCTGTCAAGCAGTGGCTCATTGTTAGTACAACTTCTTCCAGAACGCCAGAAAAAGAAAAGGCGACTTAAAACTTTTTACGACCTGCTAACACATGAGTCTGGTACGAATCTGACTGTGAATCCGGAGAAATAGTGGAGGGGTTTGGAGATCTGCTGCTGCTAGTTACAGGGTTATTTTTCCCTACAGCTAGTGATGTGAGCCGGAGGGTTCCTCCGATTTGCATCTGGTTCTTCCAGCTGGCTTACATGGATGTGCTTTTGGTGTAGGTGCTGCCTTGTGCTGAGTCAGCACTTCAGATGGATGTATAGTATTTTTCTGAGCGCTTCTTGTATCTTTGCCATGATTCAAAAACAGCTGAATTCCCATTTTAGAGAGTTTCTGACTTATACGAGCCCTGAGGTGACTATGTCCCTGCTTATTGCAGGGGGGTTGGACTAGATGACCTTTAAAGGTCCCTTCCAACCCAAACCATTCTATTTTTTTTTTCCTGTGTAGTCCCAGGTAGGCAGCTGAGCCAGCCATGTCCTGCAAGTCTGGATGAGTTTGCAGCATGAGGCTACAGGATGGCACAAAATGGCACTCCTCATTCATTGCTACTCCTTTTCCCCACATTTCTAGAGAACTTAGCTCAGGGCTGCTCTGTGTGGCACTGGACACTTCACCGGTGCAGGTGCTACAGTGGGTTTCAATTTCAGGGCTCTTCTGCATTTCGTGGTGACACTGTCTAGGTCAATGTTCTCAACTTTTCTTTTGCTTGAATCCTCACTTACAGACAGAATGCTTAAAACAACCCAATATCAGCATTAAAATAAAATTAACCTGAATCTAACTACGGCCCTGCTTAAACCTTCTAGAGTTGTGAAAGCTGTTTTGGAAGCTGCTGGTCTATGTCTTTGCAATCGATCAATGGCGTGCAATCAATCACTGTATCTCATTTGCTTTAGATTATTGGACCTTGCACAAGTCTCCTGAATTTCTAGCATGCCCATAGATTTGCTAGCTCTTTGCTCTCTGTTTGGATTTACCTGATCCCTCCAGCTGGAAGAGCCTGCAAACAGCCTCCACTTCACAGAAGGGGCACTCCACCCAGGCAAACGCTCCTGGCATCTGCTGAAACAACAGATTTGAAGCATTAGGCTGCTCCATTAGTCTCCAGGTTAGAGCGTCACTGAAAGTCCCCAAGGTAAACCAAAAACCTTGTCTGGAGGCTTTTTCTCCCTTAGGAACCAGCTACCTTCAACACTTCCTCAGTGACCAAAGAGAACAGCTTGAAAAAGCTCTAATTTCCAAAGATAAGCAATTTAGCAATGCAAATAGAAAGTTACGGGTTTCTTTAAAGGCTCTGTTTGAACATCTTTTTTTCCATGACTCCCCTTTGACACCATTAGGTTTTCCTGGCTGCTCATTTTGGATGATTTTGTTTCAAAATATGTTTAGAAGCTTAGGTTCTAACGAAGGACAATAATTACCCAACTAACAATGAACTTAACCAACCACCCGAGGAGTCGGAATGATTTACAGCTTTCAAAGGAGCTGATGCTAGCTCGCCTTTTGTCTTTCTACTTAATGCCTCTCTAATATTCTTCTCTGGACACAATGACTTTCTGAACTGTTTTTTCTCCTTTTTTTTCTTAAATAGAATGCTAAGTCCCTCCACCACCTAATTCTTTGCATACAAAAGAAGACTTAATATCCTCTAAATGACTATAAAGAACAAACCTACCAGATGGCAGACTTCGTTGCTCAAGGGGGATGCAGGCTGCTTTTCTCGGAGAAGCATTTCAATGTGGTTTTGAAAGAGAGAGTCACTAGATATATTAGTCTTTTCCTTAGCGGGGTGCTGTGATATAACTCAGGAGAGGTGCAAGAAGAGGGAAATACAGTTCGTGATCCATCAGAAGAAACAAACGGACCTGCACGAGGAACCTTTTTTCCTAATTTCTTGAACCTCTTTGAGAAACATGTTAACTATGACCTTGAGCATCTCTGCAGAAGTTTTGAGATGTAGTGTCTGGATCCTAGGCATAACTTTACAAACTTGAAGAAAGATTTAAGAAAGTTACTAGCATTCAAAGACTACTTCTCCAGATTTAAAACAAGGATGTTGCTGACATATAATCAATGCTCTTCAGGAAGAAACTGTTCTGCTGCATTCTCTTTCTGTTTTTCCTATGTCAGAAGCCCACTTGCTAGCAAGGTTAGTTGATTAAAAGGAGGACTTCTTTAAGAGCAAATGCTTTGCATCTCACTTATTTTCCAAGTATTCAGCTGAATAATTCATCTGACACATAGCTAAATAATTTCTCTTCATAGATTATCTGACAAGAGATCACAATATTTACATATGGACCTATTGTTCAGACTTACTTGCTAAATAATTTATTGGAATAATCTGTGTTCTGTGTCTCATTTGTGGCCAGTTCCTTGGGAGATGTTGATATTCTGATGATGTGATATGTTTCTTTTCCCAAGAGGGTGAGTGTAACTTTCTGGAATTATTTTGTGATGTAAGTGCTTGTTATTATGAGTTTGAAATGTGTTTTCACGCTAAACCGTATCCTGGGCTGCATCAAAAGCAGCGTGGCCAGCAGGTTGAGGGAGGTGATTCTGCCCCTCTACTCTGCTCTCGTGAGACCCCACCTGGAGTTCTGCGTCCAGCTCTGGGGCCCTCAGCACAAGAAAGACATGGACCTGCTGGAGCGGGTCCAGAGGAGGGCCACAAAAATGATAAGAAGGCTGGAACACTTCTCTGAGGAAAGGCTGAGAGAGTTGTTCAGCCTGGAGAAGAGAAGGCTCCAGGGAGACCTTCTAGCAGCCTTCCAGTACCTAAAGGGGGCCTACAAGAAAGCTGGAGAGGGACTTTTTACAAGGGCGTGTGTGATAGGACAAGGGGTAATGGCTTTAAACTGAAAGAGGGTAGATTTAGATTGGATAGAAGGAAGAAATTATTCACTCTGAGGGTGGTGAGGCACTGGAACAGGTTGCCCAGAGAAGTTGAGGATGCCCCATCCCTGGAAGTGTTCAAGGCCAGGTTGGATGGGGCTTTGAACAACCTGGTCTAGTGGAAGGTGTCCCTGCCCATGGCAGGGGGTAGGAACTAGATGATCTTTAAGGTCCCTTTCAACCCAAACCATTCTATGATTCTAAATTCACACTTGGTGAGTATTCCTACCAGAAAATGTGTTCCCTAGGACAACTGCGGAAAGCAAACATGGAAAAGGAAGGAACACAATCAAAGCAAATCCATAAAAAGATTGAGATGAACAGAAATGTGATTGCAGGACACACATCTCTGTTGTGAAGCAATGTGATAAAGGAGGAGGCCTCAGATTTAGAAGGTAGAAATCGCTATATGCCAACCAGCTACATATCATAGAATCATAGAATAGTTTGGGTTGGAAGGGACCTTGAAAGGTCATCTAATCCAACTCCCCTGCAATGAGCAGGGACATACTCAACTATATCAGGTTACTCAGAGCCCCATCCAGCCTGACCTTGAATGTTTCCAGGGATGGGGCATCTACCACCTCTCTGGGCAACCTGTTCCAGTGTTTCACCACCCTCATTGTGAAAAACTTCTTCCTTATATCTAGTCTAAATCTCCCCTCCTTTAGTTTAAAACCATTACCCCTTGTCCTATCGCAACAGGCCCTGCTAAAAAGTCTGTCCCCATCTTTCTTATAAGCCCCCTTTAAGTACTGAAAGGCTGCAATAAGATCTTCACAGAGCCTTCTCTTCTCCAGGCTGAACATCCCTAACTCTCTCAGCTTGTCTTCATAGGAGAGGTGCTCCATCCCTCTGATCATTTTTGTGGCCCTCCTCTGGACTCGCTCCAGCAGGTCCGTGTCTTTCCTGTGCTGAGGGCTCCAGAGCTGGACACAGAACTCCAGATGGGGTCTCGCCCATCTCCATATCCTGTATGGACAACTTGGAAGACGATCAGCTGCCAGACCTGCTACCCAACAAATATGACCCACAGTCACTTGTGTTCTTCTTGGGATATAGGTTACACAGCAAAGTGTCACGCAAAGCAAAGTGTAAAGTTACATATCAAATGAAGAAAAGTGAGAAAAGATAAGAAGGGCATATTTATGGGATGGCAACGATCTCGGTATTAGGGATGAAGAAAATAGGGTATTTTATAAGTCTCCAAACTAACACAATAGCCTGTAGTAATGGCCACTAACCGATACCTTGAAAGCAAGAGAATATTTTCCATCATGATCTAGTGATCAGCTTTCACCCTGAATTTGGAGATCTGATCCCCTTATCTTTGCAAGTGCTACTGGGAGACCTGCTTGGTAACAAGAAAAGAATTCAACCTAACAACAGCCCATTCATCCTGGTGCTGCGTCAGGCAAAAACCAAGTGTTTATCTGGAACATTAATTCTCTGCAGATTTGCTTCAAAACTTGTTTGCTGTATGCTGATATGTATATTAATATAGTCAGGGAGAGTCCTTACTCTCACAGAAAATCAACTGAACTATGTTTCTCCCCACCGTGAAAGAGTAGATTCAAATGGTATACCTGTCACAATATAATCATATAGCTCAGTGGGGAAAAACAGCTATTCTGGATTTAATCCCAGCTATCAATTGGGAAGACAGGTTGCAGTTTTCTCCCTCTCTAGTATTCACATCTTTCTCTAAATTTCAAAGGATGTCTTTGGGCCAACTAGAAAAGACATTGACTTTTTTAGAGCTTTGGCCATGTCTATGTTTGGATGATATTTTTCTGTATATATATGTACATTGTACACACTATATCAAAGTCCCTGGTCCACCCTCCTTGTTATGATAGCCTAAGATGCTTCTCTTGACAATCCTTGTGCATACACTGTTTGCTCACTGCTTGGGAGATGACCCGAGGTCCAGTGGTCCCTTGCTCTATTCTGTGCTCTACAAATTTACTGGCAGTACATTGTGGGATGCCTTTCCGAAACTACAGGAATACTGGTCTGGAGGGATCAGTGTATTAAACTGTGAAACTCCCGTGATTCACATCCTTTCCTGCCATCCATTAATGTTCCTGGCACCATTTTCAAACTACTATTGGGCATCAGATGGAGGACATGCTGTAAAGTGCTATGATTATGAGATTCATTAATATGGATGGGATTATGCACATGCATTTGTAGTTGGGCAAGCAGAAGAATTTGCATCTGGGGTTTCCTAAGACATTGGATACTGAGGTGATACAGCTGTAGGAAATGATGCTGTAGGACGATGAGATCAAATTTTGTGGAGCGCTTATGTGAAGCAGTTTTACTTGATGAAATTTTTGTTTCAGGGCTCACATAGGCAGCAACGACGGTGGGACGTGGGTAGCGGTGCAGAACCGGATGGCTGCTGCCAGTGGCAAAGCTTTTGGATGACAAAGACCAATTAGAGATGTGAGCAGAAGCCAGAGCTACAAGCGAAGAGCATAGCCATGAATGTGCCCATCCAAGTGGGCAACCATGCTACCACTACCTCTGGCACCTTACTGCTGATCAGGAGCTCACCAGCTGGGCTTGGGAGATCAGCTACAGCAAATATTGTCACGGGGATTTGAAATGGGGAGGTTTCTGCTCTGTCACGTCATAAGACTGGAAATGTGTAAGAGTTGGTGCTGGCTTTAAAGGGTTGTAAATGATAGACACGTGTCTAGTCTTTGCCAGCAGGAAAAGGTATTTTCCATGGGTTTGCAGAGGCTGACTGATCACTATAAAATATTCACTGACAGTAATGTGAAGTGGAAAGGTCTGTGGTGCTGTGTTACTGCAAAAATCGTGACTGGGTGCTGGAATCATAGAATCATAGAATCATTTAGGTTGGAAGAGACCTCGAAGATCATCGAGGCCAACCGTTAACCTATCACTGCCAAGTCCACCACTAAACCATGTCCCTAAGCGCCACATCTACACGTCTTTTAAATACCTCCAGGGATGGTGACTCCAGCCTGTTCCAGTGCCTGATAACCCTTTCAGTGAAGAAATGTTTCCTAATATCCAATCTAAACCTCCCCTGGCACAACTTGAGGCCGTCTCCTCTTGTCCTATTGCCCGTTACTTGGGAGAAGAGATTGACACCCACCTGGCTACAACCTCCTTTCAGGTAGTTGTAGAGAGCAAGAAGGTCTCCCCTCAGCCTCCTTTTCTCCAGGCTAAACAACCCCAGTTCCCTCAGCTGCTCCTCATAGGACTTGTGCTCTAGAGCCTTCACCAGCTTCATTGCCCGTCTCTGGACACGCTCCAGCACCTCAATGTCTTTCTTGGAGTGAGGGGCCCAAAACTGCACAGTACTCGAGGTGCGGCCTCACCAGGGCCGAGTACAGGGGGAGAGGGAATGGAGAGGGATTATTTGCTTCTAGAGAGGATATGAACATTATGGTTCCTCTTCTTGTTCTGGGCATCTGGATTCAGTGTATGCTCTGTCTCCCTGGCCAAGGAAGCTCTTTGTTGGTGGTTTCGGCATGAAGGAAGAACTATTTAGCTTTGTGCGGAGTGGTTGCAGATGATCACTGGCATGTACTTCAGGAAGATGGATAGGAGGGAGGTGGTACTTCATGAGAAGGGTGGGTGTTTCTCATCATGATGTGCCTCATGTGATAAGTACTTGCAGTTTTTTTGCACATCCGTAAGAAGAGAGACATCCTGAAGGAAATATTGGAGCAGGAATGTGAGTGGGAGCAGAAGGCAGAAATTTAATATTTTAGGCAGATGGGGAAAGCAGCTCTGCAAAATGACCAAAATAGTCATGACCACAATATAATGGATTTTTGGTGTGCTGAGGACAGAGAGTGATTTTTGGCCTACGAATGCATTGTAACCAAGGAAATGTCTCCCTGTTTGATGTATTGATGGTGTGTGGGCATGATCTGTCACTTAGGGGTTGAGCTGGATCTACATGACCTTTTCCACTCAAATGCACCAAAATGAATTTGAGTGAGGAAAGTAATACACGACGTGTTGAATAAAAACCCAAGGACTGCAGTGAGGAAGCACACAAACATAACTGCTGTGAAAGAGATGCCTGGCTGGACTGAGGATGTATAGGACCACAGAAAGGTGCCAAACCAGGGCTGGCAGTAATGAGAGCCCCAGGATGGTATGTGCCCTGGGCTGCATGGTGTTCTCTGTGCCAAATCCAGTCTCCCCAGACATTTGCCTCCACGCTGCCCGTACAACCCCTCCTTCCAAGGTGCCCCGCTCCCGTTCTTTGGGAGCATCTCAGGAAGTGCCATCTCCCTGCTGTCTCTGCAGCCTCTGCTGGGCTGCGTTAAGTTGGCCCTGGCACAGGTTCTCTCGCACATTTTTTTCCATTCAGGTATCTGTCAGCCTCCCTGTGCGTGATAATGCTCCTCTTCATGCAGGTTGTGTGCTACAAGTGCTAAGGGAAATGATAAAACCTGTAAGTGCTTATTGTCCATTCCTAGTTTCCATGGCAACCATGATAAAGTGTTTCTTTTCCCACATTTCAGGAATGCCATTCACCTCCTTTCTTCCCACTCTTCAGTTCCCTTCAGGAGGAGGCGATGCGTACCCGGCTGCTTCCCCAGGGACAGACCCCTACGGCAAAGGCTCGGTGCTGCCCGCGCCCCCAGGGCAGACGTTAGAGTGAATGGGGCAGTGCTGGGTAGCTGGAGGACATCACCTTGGTCCAAACTCCCCAGACACCAAACAGGTCTCATCTGAAGAGGCAATGGTCACGCCAGGACCACACCGGGAGCCACTGTCTGCCAGGCTGGCTCTCCTTGTGCCTGCAGGAGTGGAAGGGGAGAGCCAGCTCTCTCCCAGGAGAGCATCTTTGCCTTGCAGGGGTGTGCTGTGCCAGATGGGCTTTCATTTCCCTTACGCAGGACCTACAGATCAGCACAAGCGCACTGCAAAGTAACCGAGTTTCCCCGCGGTCTTCCTAAAGCACTTCACAGCACCCTAAAATCTGCATGCACCTTGGTCAGCCTCGGGGTAGCTCAGTTGCAGGAGCTCACCGCTGGTAGCTCACCTTCTTAATCAGCTGAGTGAAATAACAAGCTGGAAAACCCTTTCTAGAGAGTTTTTCTGCCTGGGATGTATTACTATTATACACATACTGGGTTCACAGTGTGCTTAATTATTTAACCAATGTGTTGCTGGTGCGCTGAACCCTGCGTTGTGTGAGGGGCTGCGGGTGTATGGGGCTGAGCAAACTGCCAGAAGGCAGGAATGGGATGCGAGGGCAGCGAGTCTGGCTAATGGCTGCGGGGTGGACGCGGTAGGCAGCAAACCTGTAAGCCTCGGATGACTTCATTTTGAGTTGTGTGATGCATATACAGAAGGAAAGAGGTTGAATACTAAGCAAGTAAAGAGCCAGTACCTGGAGAACAATGGTTTTATATATTGTCTAAATATTTAAATATATATTATATAATTTATATGTATTTATACATATCTACTACTGGAGGCTGTCTCTGCACTGTGTTCAGCAAAGCTCTTCTCAAGGCATTTGAGTGCATCGCTCAAATCTGCTAGGTCTTTGCCCATCACTGGCTGCCTTTGCTAACGTCCACCTTGGCAGACCCTGGGGCACTTCTGAGGTAAATAAAAGATGCTGGGGGTTACTTTTGTGTTGCTCCTCACTGGCAACAGGATGGTTCTGGGAAATCAGTCTATCCCACCACTGTCCTATCTGGCAGCATAATCTGTACAGCGCATCTGTAATATCAGGGATGTTACCTCCAGAAATATGGTCCAGCTCCTTGTAAGCTGAACAAAGAGTGGGATCAGCGTCTGCCTGCAAACACTTCTGTCAGAGAGGTCTTGCCTTCCCGCAGCACCGGATGGCTCCAGGAGGGCCACCCCTTTCCCATGGCTCTCCTCATCCTGGCGGTGCTTCTCCAGATGGAGACCGAACGTGCAGCTCTGGGGAGGCAGCCTCGCCAGGCCCCTGCAGGGTCCGCAGAGGAGCCGTGCAGCGCTGCTAAGTGAACACGCTCCTCTCAAGCACTGGGAAATGATGGCACCGGAGAGCTGGCATCTAGTCAAGACATGGCTGAAGCTGTGGCATCAGAGAGCTGGAACCTAGTCAAATGTTGCCGGAGCTGTGGTGCGCACACAGGGGCACCGAGGAGGTCAGTCCCAATAAGGAGCAGTATCACTTGGTTAATGTTTGGAAACCTACCAGAAGTGGCAATGCTGGTACCAGAGCTGGCTGAAGATCAGGAGTTCTGGTTCACCAAAAATAACATTTTTCTTGCGTTCCCCCCTCCACACCGAGTTTCAGCAAACTGGGGCCAAACACCCATAACCTCAAGGCTTCTTAGCCCAGGAAAACTTTCCAAATACATCTTTCTGACCTCACAGTTTGCAGTATCCCCAGCCTGAGGATGTCAGGGATCTAGAGGAAGGCACCCCAGAGCCTGGCCTCAGATTTGGTCAGCTGAACCTAACATGTTCTACATGAGACATTCAAGACCTGAAGAAAGCAGCTGTTGGTCTGAAACTTTGCTGGAAAGTTTCCAGCCAACCGTAGTTTGAAATGATCCTTCATGAACCCTAGAGACCAAACGGCCTCACTGGGAAGTCAACCAGCACCTATTCACGGAGGTTTCTTACGGGTCCAGCGGTATGAGCAAATGAAAGGCCCCAGGTGCGGGCCATCACCCACGCCGTTTAATCGTCCATCACCCACGCTGTTTAATCGTGGTCTTGCTCCCTGGCCTGGCGCTGCCTGGTGCCAGCCAGTGCTCTGCCGGCCGGTGCCCTGGCACGGCGTGGAGGGCAGCATGCGCCGAGGACCGTTCCCAAATGAGCAGCGGGGGCCAGGCTGCACCAGCTTCAGCACCGTCCTCCCCACACAGTCCTCCATCAGTGCCACACTTCTTCCATACCCCCATTTTCATAGTAATAAAATATCACCCCGCTCAACTGCAACACTATTTCAGATGCTTTGAACTGTGGGGAAAAAAAAAAGATACTACTAGTAATATCGTGTTAGGGCCACAGGGGCAGCACATGGGGACCAGATGAGACTCAGAATCAGATGTGTTATGGACTGGAAGTGGCTAATCTGTGCCAGTTGGCTTCAGGGCCAGAGAATGGTCCCTGACCTGATTTTATTTATTATTTCAGATCCAGACTAGCCAGCAAATTTGGTATGGAAGTGAGCAGCATGAGGACATCAGGCACTTTTTATGCAAACTAATTTAGTTCCTCCGGTGTAACATCTCCTTAATGAAGGCTTTGTGGAAGCACCTGGAGGTACAGACGTGTTGTTTTGCCTGCATAATAGGTTTATAAGGGTGCTCAGAATGAAGTATGCTACACTAGAGGTTCTTCAAATTGCCAAGGTGACCAAAATCCTCAGAGCTGCCCAGCTCTTCTGTACATATTGATTGTCATTTCAGTGGTGGTGTTATAGACTGCCCAGAATTTGCCAAATTCCTCACAGATTCATTATGGGACAGTTTCTACATGGACTTACCCCCTAGGTGTACAGAATGGGGAGTGGGGATGATCCAAGGTTGGAGGATATTAACTAACATTATTTCAGATATTCACTCCTCTAGTTTACGAGTAGTTCTTTGGCAATCAGCCTGGGATTCCTAGGTCTGTTGAAAGAAAGGTATTTGAAGAAGGACTTGAAGAAGAGGGCTAAAGAAGGGATTGGCTGCACATCTAATTCCACATCACAGCCATGAGCATCTCGTCTATCTCCCAGTCATCCCCATTACATCTAAATAGACGTGTTGTAATGAAGCATTGAGAGGTGAAAGAGGGGGTTAATGTACTAGTCTGTTACTGCTGGAGGTATCATTTCCAATTTGATGGAGGTCACACAGGAAAATAAGTGTGGTTGTCTCAGCTGATTCTTCAGGGCGTATCTGGTGGCGAATTTTCCTGAAATCTCCTGGTTTTGCATTAGTTAAGAATCTGCATAAGTGACTTTGATAGAGGAGATTGTGTTTATATCCTCTTGGTTTTATTTAACATTGTACTCTCATTACCTGGGGTTTACTCTTCTGGTGTGATGCATTTTCCCCCTTTCAGATAAAGCAAAGTAATAGCTACCCAGAGGCCCGTAAAGTATACAAATGGGGCTGAGTTGGAAAGGTCAGCCCTACAGATACATTGGACCATGCCAAAGAGCAAGGTGAACAGATTAAGCTATATAAATATTTAAAGAGCTGTAATTAGGACTAACGTGGCCTCACTCCCAAGGTTCATTATTATACATGCACGTGGCAGAAAAGTAACTAATCATGACCTTTTTCCACTTGCTTTTTCCTTATGTTTTTGACAGAGCGTTTTTCACTCCCTAAGATTTTCCTGGCTGGCGCTGGCCTCCTGGGACAGGACAGGAGATTTGTCACAGCTTTCTGTGAGGCCAGGAAAAATCCCGGAGACGTTTCAGAAGCAAGTACGGGGGAGAGGTTGGCTTTCGCCCAGGCGTCACCCTGTGCTGCTGGGGGCTGGGGCAAGGAGGCAGAGGTTTCCCAGCATAGTGGCAGCTCCTGTCCAAAGCCCAGCAGGACCTGAGGAGCCCTTGCTAAGGACGCCAAGTGTCCCAGTGTCAGAGACACACAAACACCCTCCTCTTGGCAGGACAACTCCAGCTCATCCTTGGGCTCAAGGCCACGTATTTGCGACTCCTAGACTCAGCTGTTACAACCCTGCTCGAGGCATGCAATCTCACGAGCTAAAAACACTCTAGTTGGTACAAAGCACAATATCTTTGCTTAGCAACATGCGTTTCCATGAACACCTCACGCCACGAGGCTCGCTGTTGCCTCATCACTCATCAACCAAGCCCCATGCAAGGTCTCCATCCTTGGATGGAGGTAACGGGTGGCATGGCCTCCCCCCTACTGCTGTGTCCTGCAGCAGCAGCTACTTTCCCGTGACACAAGAACCAGTGGGACAGCCCAGGACCTGCGCCACCAGGGCAGTCATCCTGGGTTTTACACTTCTCGAAGTGCGGCAGTAGCTCACTACCTTGGTGCCACCACCTCCAGGCAGGGAGAGCACAGGGGGGCAGTTGTGAAGGAGAGTTGCCTTCTTCAGAAGAGGTCTGAGCTGTCTTCCTCAGAAGAAGCAGCTGAATGAGGATCAGAGGCTTTTTCCAGATTGCCCACAGACAGACCCTGGTGCTGGGTGGGGAACAGACCCATAAATGCTCTCTGCAGCGTCCCGCAGGGGATGCTCTCAGTGGGGACCAGCCCCTGCAGGGCTGCTGGTGAGGGTCAGGGCTCAAGGCACACACCCATACCACATTTTTAGACCTCCTACTTTTCCAAATGCAGCATTTTAAGTCTGTGCCTGTGCCCCTTCCCACCACACTCGTGGCTCAGGAGGAAGAACCAGAATTACCAGCTCTACAGCGCAACAGGCTTGCATGTTTTAAACCAAAGATGGTGGTGTTGGACAACGTCAGCCAGACCAAAGCAAAACTTTTGATGGCTGTGAACCAGTTTTGATGACATTTGCATTGAGAAAGACTTACTGGTCATCTGACCAAAATGAAAGAAAGAAAGAGAGGCAGAGTAAGAGAGGACGTGTCCCCAGAGAGCCTGGAACTGTACTGCACCGGCCAGCAGCCCACACCCAGACACGTCTCTGAAAGTGCCCACGGAACAAGAAAATTCACATACATGCGGGGGGGGGGAAGAAAAAGAAAAAAAAAAAAAAAAGAAAAAAGGAAGAAAAAAAGCTTGTTTGCTGCTCTTCCCTGCAGCTAAATTAATTGGGTCTTACTCCTGCCGTCTGTACGCCGGCAGTACTCCCACAGCACTGACTTTAATAGGAGTGCAGATTGCAGGATCAGGCCCACGGTGTCTTGGAAAAGATGAATAATAATCACTATGTGGAGAAATACTGCAGTTTGCAACTCAAAGAACACTTTAAATCTGCTTAGCAATTTGTAACGCCCACAGTAGCACACTGTGTAAAGCTGCAGTTATGAGACAAATCACTTCTCCATTAACCGCGGCTCCAGGACGTGCCTTGTGGCAGCGCGCACGGGGAGCGGGGAGGGGGACGCAGCGCGCGGGGTGGGGCGGGACGCGGAGAGGTTTGCTTTTGACGGCAGCAGCTGTGTTATCCCTTTACGGTTATTTTCTGGGCTCCCAGCAATTAATCCCCATACGGCCTGACTTCAATGCCCGTCCACCTGTGGATGGTTGTGCCGCCTCTCAAATATAACTGTCTCTCAGTGCTGATGGCTTTCCTTCAACAGCGTGCCTGGGAAAGGCGAATTATGTGAATTTGTCCAAATTATAGTACTTTTCCCAAGCATAAATCTCAGTGTTGTTTGATGAAGCCTTTCCTGGCCAGCCCTTTGGTGTTCACTCAGCCACCCGGTGTGCTGCCGGTGGTTATCCGACCTCAGCTACACCTGAGACATCCCTCTGCCATGCCAAAGCACAACAGCGGGGCTATAAAAGCTCATTTGAAGGGTCTTCCCCTCTTTCTTATCTAGCCTTTGACATCCTGCTGATCTTCTGGAGGCAGAAACTATCTCCAGATGCCATATGCTCTCGGTTGACTTGGGGCTGTTTCACACTAGCAGGAGGTGCTGAGCTGCTCAGGACAGGAGTAAGCAGCAGGTCCCAGTCTCGGCCACCACAAACTGGTGTAATCAAACGGTGTTTGATCCGCCACTGCTGCCCTCCTCGCCTGGACTGCGTGGAGAGCAGGCAGCCTGGGCAAGCGGCGGGAGCCCGTGGGGAGAGGAGCGCTGGGAGCCCACGGTGGGGAGCGAGGAGTGGTCTTGTCAGAGCTAATCCTCCCCGTTGTCATGGGAGGGCTGGTTCTGGGGAGCCTTGCGATGGCTTGTGCATGAGAAAAGTCTTAGGAAAGAGAGCCAAAATTGAAGTGGTCACACTGAAATAAGCCAAGAGAAGTCAAAGGGAGACTGACTCTGACGTCCAGCCTCCAAAGCAGGTAAAGGCAGTATGCTGCGGCAAAACAATCCTGATCTGCGAGACTGAAGCCTGAACTCATTCTCCCCAAATAGCCAGCTGGCATCTCAGGGGTCCTCTCAGATTTGGGGGGCAGCAGTAAGGGGAGATCTTCCCTTCTAGCCTACAGGGAGGGAGCAAAGCTGCTAATTCTGGAGCCAGCGAGCCCTGCAGCTGAACACCCATCACTGCCACGGTGGTGATGAAAGGTGGATTTAACCCACCCTTGCCAGCTCTGACCATTTTGCCCCCAAGCTCCCCCCCACACTGGGTGCAGTGAGTCTCCACCACCCTCCGGTTATAATTCCATGGGTACCAGATGATGACAAAAAGCACCGGCAGAGACACCGCCTGAACCACAGCTATCAATCAGTGGCAGGAGGCCATTTACCAACAAATTCTTCACCAAGGGCTTGGCCAGGGTGACCTGGCTCCCAAGTGCCACCAGGGCAGAGCGAGCTGCTGAGCATAGGAAAGACCTCGGACACACTGGAAATAAAAGTGTGGTTTGAAACACAGGGCGAGGGAGGATGGTGAGCTATCTTGAAGCATCTACGTGAACCACACAATGACATTTAAGCCTGACAAGACCGGTGAGGAGATCCAGGCGGACTGGGGAATTAGACAAAAGGGCCGGGGTCTCAGTGCGAGCTTTTATCTCATTCCTACGGAAGGTGTTTGGAGACCTTGAATGAGAAGAAAGGGTAGCAAGATAAAGAGAGCAGGCAGCTGAATCCCCTCAAGATTTTGAAACAATGATCAAAGGAAAATGCAAAAGAGGAACATGCCCTCAGAAAGTCAGAGGAAAAAGATTCATAGCTCTGCGGTGAGAATCAGGTATTAGAGGAGGTATTTCATCCCCCCCCAGGGAATCCAGCCTGTCCCACACCAGGGAAGCACCTGCTTGTGCTGCAGGAGAGCATGGGCAGGGCTGAGCAGAAAAGCCAAGTTTCCTCCTGCCTAGTTTATGGGAAATGCAGCAGGTCCTAAATGTTGGATCTGCGATGGCATGGAAGGATGTGTAAAAAATAAGATATTATATGTAAAGGAAAAAAGTTTTCACGGCAAGGGCAGTCAAATGCTGGAACAGATCACCTACAGCAGTTGTGCAATCTCCATCCTTAGAGATTTTCAAAGCTCAGCTTCGGAAAGGCCCTGAGCAATCTGGTTTAATCTTGAAGTTAGTCTTGCTTTGAATGTGGGGTTGGACCAAACGATCTCTGGCAGTTCCTTCCAACCTAAATTGCTCCATGATTCTGTAACTCTATGATCTGAAATGATCTCAGTGTAATATTTTAAAGTTGCAAGGTATTTGCCTGCTGTACTGGAAACCCAAGCACTGCAATACTTGGACTCAGAGAACTGGAAGGGAGCTCACAAGAAAATGCAGGCTATTTGCCAGCTCAGCAACACCTAAGCCATTCCTAGAGTGACTGTCAACCAAAATGAAACTTCCCCAGTTTGCTCCCAGGCTGGGGTAGATTACGTGCCTGTGCTCCCGTTGTGACTGTGAGGGATTTTACCAGCCAGCATTTCCACTGGGCAATGCACCTCCACTTGCGAAGGAGCATCTCTACTTCTTGCAAGCAGACAGATATTTTTACTTTACATCCCATCCTTAGGCAAGTTTTAGTGCTGGGTTTGGGGAGTGCTGTGCCGATGGGGGAGAAGCAGGAACATTTTGTACGCTCAAGGTCTCTTTGCAGACTTCACCCTGCCAGCCTCGGGAGACGGCGTTTGGCCATAAGGTGTTTCAATCAGCCTGCTGGAAGAGTAAGCCCCAGGTCATGGACCCTCTAGCCCTGACTCAGAGCAGGAGCTAGAGAAATAAAAATTAAAATAAACCTGAAAAACAAAAGTGGAAAAAAAAGGCTCCCCCTCAGTGACCCCAATGGCAACATTTGATTTCAAGCCGGTCATGCCTTGCGTGTCAAGGCATGGCCGGGATGCCTTACCTCGCAGCTGTCAGTCACCCAGGGCTGAATACCCAAACAGATCACATTTGATCATTATTTCTTCAGTAGTACCTTGAGGCTTCACTATAGGACAAACACCCTTCAGGGCTGGATATTATGTGCACCAAATATACCCCCTCTCCCCCATCATCATAGTGAAATTTCTGGTCTATTTTCTCCCTTGACCCACATTTTTGTAGCAGGTGCTTTTAAATGAAGGGAAGAAAATGAGCAGCAGCTGTTTGATGGCTACTGAAGGGCCTGGGATGGCAGCGGCAGCCCGGGCTGAGGAGGATTAATGGGCGGCGCGCACGTGAGGAGGTCAGAGGTGGCAAATAAATGCAGTTTATCAGAGAGTTACGGAAATAAAGGAATGAATCACATTGCTCTCATCACCATAGATGAGGTATAAATAGAGTTAATCAGCACTGAACGAAAGCATATTAACTCAAGGAGAATTATTCATGCACTGCAGGTGTTTTCCCAATCCCTGTCCATGGAAGTAATGAGTGAGAGCAGTAATTGGTGTCCAGCCCATCTCTAGCCAGCAGCTATTGCCCCTTCTGGACTGAATTAATCTTCCAAATTGCTATGCTGCTTTACAACACATATTTCAACATAATGATCTTTTACTTATTATTATTTTTGGTAGCTAGTGAGTTATCGAGATTGATACCATCCTTTGCAAGAGAAATAAAGAACCCGAGGGGAACTGATAATTCATTGAACTTTTGAACTACCTCCAAGTCACCTCTCTGGGACTTGAAAATTATGATGTATTATTTATCCAGCCCTGGCTGTGCCTCTCGCAGTGTGGTAGGAAGCTTCAGGAGAGCAATAACAACACGGGCCCTGTATGCTTTCCCTGAACACTCACTGGAGAGAGCCTGCTACTAATTTGCCTTTCAATAAGGGCTGTATTTTTCCTTTGTAGCCACTTTTTAAAACAGCAATTTCTATGCGTCAGGTTACCAGTGCAGGCTCAAGAGTTTCCTTCGCTCCGGTCAGCTGAGCTGCTGTGTCCCTGCTGCGGCACGGGCGGTGTTTTGTGGCCCTCGCAGGGAGGTGCACAGGTACTGATGACCTCCCTGCTCCTGGCCTGACACCACATCTCCCACAGGCTTCAGCGAAACAAGGACTGATCCCCAAATAAGTGGATGTAGCTCCTCTGGGTCCAGATCTCCCTTTGCAAGGTGCTGAGCTCTGTAGCCCAGATTCAGAAAAGTGCTTAAAACAGAGGCTTAACACAAGTATGTGCTCACCTTCCTCTCTATCTTAGAGCTCAAAGGATCATCCCCGGGCAAGTCCAAACCCCGTTTAGTTCCCAGCAAAGTGAAAAGGTGAAGACTCCAGTGGATGCGGAGAAAGCAGCTTTTATCCGTACCAGCAAGGCTGAGTTTTCTCACGCTGACCTCCTTATCCGCCCTTCATCATGCCGGGCAGGGGGAAGATGCTGGCTCAAGGGCTACTGACGGGACCACCCCAGCCCGCTGGCCCCTGCGCTGGGAGCGGGGCCACGGCAGCGGGGCTGAGGCTGTGCCGCAGCACAGTGCCAGGCGATGGACAGGTCCCATTTCCCTGCAGACCTGCAGTAGTGCAGTGGGAGGAAGAAGGGCGAGCACGAGAGGTGCCCACCTTTGCCACTCGCGTCAGGTTTAGCCTTTGACAGCAAAGGTTACGTGCTAAATTTATTCCGTGGGTATTTGCAGAGATGTCACCGAGCCCGCCTGCAGCTTTTATCTCGTGCCTAAAGCACCAAATGATGTGTGAATACGTTATTAACCCTTCGGGGGCCAAACCCCAGCTGCGCAGCGCCCTGTGCGTGGGGCCCTCCCGCGGAGCCCCCCGCCCGCAGCCGCAGCCGCAGCCGCCGGGCGGGGGGACGGGGGCTCGGCGGCCGCGGCGGAGGCAGCCGCCGCCTTTCCTTTACGCCTGGCTCCCTCTCGTGGGCCTCCCCACAAAGCACAACTCCGGCGGCCGCCGGCGGGGTCCCCCGCCCCGGGGAGCCCGGCAGCCCCCCCGTCTCCTGGCCCTCGTTCGGCCCCGGGAGCGCCGGGGGCGGGTAGGAAATGAAACCGCAGTTTGGGCTGCGGTACCCGGCCAGGTGCGTCGTTCTGGTTGCACGGTAAAATACAGTAATTTGAGTTTTCCAGAGTGTGTTCGGCTTCACAGCTATGCTCATGCCCCCAGCTACGGGGAGTTGCTCGCTTAATGCTCTGACTTTCATGCCTTTCCATCAGTTTTAGGGACAGATGTGCCTTCTCCCAAGCAAAAAGACGATCCATAGTTGTTACTCCTCCCCCCTTTCCTGCACTCCCTCAAGCTGAAGTCTGCAGTAGCTGCATCCCTGGCGGTGTCGCTGCTTTTCTTTCCTCTGCTGCTTCCCTCTGTCCCGTGGGGCTGGGCCTGCCTGTCTCTGTAGCATCCTCCATCTACTCCACAACCCAGCTTAAACCTTCATCTAAGTCTTCAGCTTACAGCGCTTTCAGAGTTGTCGCCTTCCTCCTTGTTCCCAGCCTGTCTGCCAGCTCCTCTGCCCCTTCACAACCCACTTCACCCCAGCTCTCACCTCCTTTTTCACTAGCCGTGGCCCTGCGCCTACTTGGCAGCCCCTTCACCCCTCTTCCTTCCCTCTCAGCACCTTCTACACTGTTGTCTGCCAGGGCACTGTCAGCACTGCTGTCTGCCTCTGTCGCCTGACCCCTTCCTTTCATCCCTGTGACCCCAAATCACCTGAAAACGTGGTTATCCTCCTTCACTCCTTCCTTTTATTCTTTCCCCTCTTACATTTTGATGTTTCGGTCCCAGCTGTATCCCTTCCTCCAGCCGTAACTCATTCTGAGACGCAAACGAAGAGTGACAAGCCGTTCCACCGAAAGCTGCACCGGGGACGCGGAGCTGGCGTGAGGCTCCGGACGTGCCTGCAGCTGCGGGCTGTGAATTAGGCTCTGCTGCTTTGCTGCGTGAACTCAGGTAGGAAACGAAACCTTCCCATGCCTTTCTTTCTCGCCCTCATCTGTCCTCTGTGTTTCAAACTTAAGCTGCCGAGTGCAGGACAATTTCTTATTCTCTTGTGGCAAGGTGTCAGATTCAAAGAGGTCCTATTTTCTGTGAGAACCTAAGGCCTGATAACAACACAAATAATAACAGCAGCATACAGAGCTTGTAAAATAAACCTTTGGCAAATGGGTATCTTGTAAGTGAGGTGATGCTTGCTAGACTTTTACACATTAAACACCCATGAGCCTGCAGCTGCCTCCAGGACCATTTATTTCAATTCCACCTCATTTTCCACTTGTGAGATACTCCATAAGACTTAGTGACAGTATGTGAAAAAGGAGCTAGAAAGCATTTTGGTGTAGAACAGCCACTGAGCCATCCAATATGCTTGACGTGCTTTGTTCAGAAACATAAATCACTGAGTACGGAAAATTTATAGAGAACGATATCATTTGGTGATGCTTCTGCCTTGCCCGTCTCACCGAGTAGGTTTCTTTGGGCTCCCCGGTGCCTTTAGCAGGGAGGAGCGTGCGCGGTCACAGCTGGGCCTTCCATGCCCCAGATCCATCCAAGAGCTCCTTTGCCTCATGGTACAAGGCATGTAAGTGAAGTGCAAAACACATGTTCTTCCTCTGCAAGAATCACTATTTACATGTCACTTGCTCGAAAAATTTAGCAAGGATTGCGTGCGTTCTGTCTGAAGTCTTTGGAAAACAAAGCAAGGCTATTTCCAAATAGTATTATTCAGACTGGTGGGCTTCCCCATCAAGATGGAACTTGGCTCTTAGATAGCAAGATAGTTCACAGCTTACAGAGGAAATAATTTTTCCTTTGACTGGTTCGGTGTCTCTTTGGTCTGGTCATCCAGATCTCAGCAACATCAACTGCACATGAGCTGTGGTGGTGCTAGAAATGCCTTTGTGTTGACCTCACTCTTTAACCATTGAAAAGAAGCCGGATGAAGCTCCAGCCCGGTTCTGCTCCAGCACACCAGGCATTCAGCGAGAGGCAGGATTTCCTCTGGGGAGAGCTCCCAGGGAGGAAACAAAGTCCTCGTGCAGAAAATGTCAGCAAACGTCGGCGTCTCAGCAGGGGAGCTTGCAAAGTTGCTGCCCCCACCAGCTCAGCATGCCTGGGGACATGTGGTCTCCTCCGAGGCCAGGTGCCCTCAGCTTTGCACTTTCAGGTCCAGCTGTGCTAGAGACCACAGACCAACCCTGTACAAGGCGGCGCAGAGATGCGTAGCCCTTAACCCAAATTTCTAAGCCCATGTAATAGATGTCAAGGGCTTTATGTGCCTTTACGGTCTTGTGCACTCTGTGGGACCAGCCAAAAGCTGAAACAAAATTTTATTAAAATACAGGGTAGAGTGCTGGGCAGCTTATGGGATGTCCA
This sequence comes from Phoenicopterus ruber ruber, assembly GCA_009819775.1. NCBI lineage: Eukaryota > Metazoa > Chordata > Aves > Phoenicopteriformes > Phoenicopteridae > Phoenicopterus > Phoenicopterus ruber. The sequence continues at coordinate 12,678,701 of CM020219.1, forward strand.
CCCGCTGGACCTTCTGATGTCCTCCCACAGCACAAGCTGGTACTTGCATACAAAGGTACAGATGCGTGAGGACCAGAAAGCCAATGCGGCTATTCCCACTGTATACATTATTTAGTGAAGTGGCATTGCCAGCATCTGAAAGCAGTAGCTTGCAACAAAGTAGAAGGCAAGCCAGAAGAGCTGAGCTGGGCTGTGAAAGGAGCAGCTATCTGATTGCCTTAAGATTTGCCTGAAAAAAGGGCAAGAGCAGAGGGGGCAGGAGCCCCCATTGCCCTTGGGAGAGGAGAAAGTGAGCACGCCCGGAGCAAGAAGCGGATGAGCTAGCTGCGCCTGACACCTTCCAGCCCAGCAAGCGGGGCCTGTGCAGGGCAGAGAACAGGCAAGAAGCATCTCCCCGGCTCGCTGTCACTCCGATGGGGATGACGTGTTTCGTTTTTGCAGCCCCCAGGCACGCAGCCGCCCTGCGAGGCCAACCTGGCTGGCACGAGCCACCCATGCCCCCAAGGGCTCTGTGTGGCACAGGGCAAAGAGGGCAGCTGGCCGCAGCAGAAGAGAAGTCAGAGGGCACAGGAAGAAGGTCAGGCAGTTATTTAAAGCATGTCCAGCACCATGAGTCAGTAGGAAGATGACTTGAAATCTTTGGAAGTCAAAGCAAAATAAATATCTACCTGCTGCAGGTCTCTTCCTTCAGTCTTTCTTTGTTTTGTCTGTTCCCACAACGCCACCTTCTTCTACTCCTACTTCTCTTTCTTCTGGCAGTCCTCTCTCTCTCCTGTTTCTGGGTTTCTGTCTTCTTTTTCTTAGACTCTCTTCTGCCTTCCTTTCCCCTTGACCCCCGTGCTCCCTCTCGACAGAAAGCTGCCATCTTTTAGCAAGACACCTCACACCCAGCCTTGGCCTCCTGCTCTGTCAGTTGAAAGGAGACAAGATGCAAGGTACTGGGCTGAAGGCAGGATAAATATGCCTTTCCAACCACCCCAATGAACAATCAAAGCCTGAAGAAGTGTAGGAGATAAGAGAGGTGAACAGAAAGACTCAGCGGGTTTTTTTCCTCGCTTGGTGCTAGCCCTTTTCTCCAACAGATCCTTCCAAAGCCACCACCAGCACCACCAGTGGAGAGCCGACCTCGGGCAGCACAGCACCGGCCACCGCCCACAGACCAGCCATTGCCGTGAGAGTGAAAACTGCGTCCTCTTTAAGCAGAGATGAGATGCCATCATGAGAGGGGAAAGAGGAGCCCGTCCCGCTGTCACTGCCATTAGTGCGAGGCTTGCTTTCGATGCTGATGGCACGAGCTCCGGCTCAGAGCTGGCCGTGTCAGGGGGACCCAGGCTACTAGCTTAAAGCATCGGCTTGGCTCCCACTGAGTCCAGCCGCCAGACTCCCACTGCAGTCTGCGAACGCCGGGTTTGACCCTTCCCAGAGCGAATGCACCGAGGCACAGCCCCCTGCAAGGCCAGGAGCCGGCAAACCCCTTTCCTTGCCCTCACTCCTGCTGCTCACCAGCCCCGACCGCAGAGCCCCGTGCGGCTCGGGCACGGGGCAGGTGTGTGACATTTGTTTGCTGGTGTTTGCCAGAGAGAGTAGCCGCTCACATCGCTGCCGTCTCCATCCTGGCAGCCTGCAATCCACTTCCCAACATGTTCTTTTATTGGAGGGATAAATGTTGGCCAGTGGCTTGGCTCTGTGCCTTTCAAGTTGGGAACATGCTGCTAGGCGAACCAGCACATGCTCTCCGGCTGCCTCTCCCCGTCTCCTTTGTCTTCAGCAGGAATTATTTATTGCCCAGGAGCAGCAGCGAGGGGCTGGGTGTTGGTCTCTCGGCTGGAGAATGGCCGCAGCCAGAGCTGGGTTCTGCCTTTTGATTCCTTTGCTGTTGGACCCATTTTTATTTCAGAGGATCAGATGGTCTCTTGATGTATAATAGAAATGAGTGAAGACATAGTGCTTACCCCAGGATCGGCCTCTTTGAATTCAGATGTTTGATCAGCGGATAAAGGGGCAGAGGGCAGGGGAAGGAGAGGAGATCGCAGGACCGTAAGGGTCCTAAGGAAGCCTTGGCACCTTTGTGCCGTTTCCATCAGTGCAGGAAGTCCAGAGATTTTGATTCTGCACATCAAAGTCAAAGGCAAGTAAACGGAGTTTATTCACTTCTCATTTGAGCAGTAAGAGTTTACTCATTCCTCACCAGATGCCTAAAGCCCCAAGCAGAGATTACTTACTTTTATTCACCACGGTAGCACTGATCCTGTTTCAAAGGCAGGTTATTTTATTCTTTTTTCTATTTATTTTTCAACTTAATGTCACACAAAGTAGCCGTAGAAAGGCCTCTCTAGCCTGTGCCCAGGAGAGGCAACCAGCAGGTACTTTGGGGAGACACAAGCACACGCTTTCCTTGCCCCGCAGCTGTGGGACCTCTGCACTGAACCCCCCTTGGTGGTCCCTCTGAACCTGCTGGGTGTGCATGCCACCCACCTGTGCTGTGTCTTGGCGGGCTCCTTGGCGGGCTCCTTGGCGGGTCGCGAGGGGTGAGGTGCTGTGCAAACACGCACCCAGGGTCTTCATGCCAAAGGATGGGACAGGGGACTTCAATACGGCCACAAAGCAGAGGGCAGCAGCAAAACCAGCCCCTTCGCTGCTTGTGGTTAAACTCTTCTCCACCTGTCCTGGTTCACCACGAAACCTCTGTTAGAAAATTTTGGAGAGGACTTAACAAGAGACGGCTGCAGTCAGCAGGCAGATTTGGGGAGGGCTTTCTAGCAGCTGCTGAGGGGGTAGGCATAAGCATAACCACAAACAGCAGAAGACCACAAATCAAACATCAATATTGCCTACACGGGGGAAGCAAAGTGGCCAAGGGGGGACACAGCAGGGTGCATGATTTCAAGACGGAGCCTGGGGTGTGGCTGGAGGAAGGCTTCTGAGCTGAGAGGCAAAATGGCATGGCCTTGGTGTTACGGCGATCTTAGGACACAGCACAAAAGTTACCTTTCCTTCCTTTTTATACTTACTTTTTATTAATAATTTGCAAGGGGGATGTGGGGAAAGTAAACTATTTCAGCCTACATCTTTGGTGGCAAGCTGCAAAGCCGGACTGTTGAATCTATAAATTCAGGGCTCCTTAGAAGAGCCAGCGGCTGCGAGCTGGATGCCCTGCTCATCCCCACGCCCGGGCTTGTGCTCACACGTCGGCTTGCACAAAACCAGGAGCGGCCCCGTGGCTTCGTCTGCAGCGATCCTGAGCACTGGAAGCTCTGACTAACTCCCCAGGGACTCGTGGGACGCTGACTTAGGAGAGCATTTGCAGTTAGTCAGGCTGGAGAAGTCCAGTCACAGGCAGCAATGTGGCATCTTATTGCTCAATTCATTCATCTTATTTGTTAGCTGTTACAGAGGAAGAAACATCCTGGAAAGACATAACAGCTGACAGGCGGAAAGCGGCCAGAAGCCTTGCCACCACGGTTCCTGCTCCCGCTGCGGTTACGATGCCCATCACGGTCAGAGGGCACGGTTCTGGTTTCCCGCTGCAGCAAGCAGGGTCTGCAGCAGAGGAGGGGAATCCTCTGCCACCTTGGCTTGCGCTGAGCAAGACACTGTAAAGGCCAGTGAATTTGGATTTAAGAGTGGGGAAAATGGCCCTTTGGAAAAAGGGTTCTGGCTGGAAATGATGGATAAATACTATCACAAGCTCCTGTCCTCTCTCTGGGCTGCTGCTGGGGTGATTTATGAGCCGGTTTATGGACACAGACATGCAGTAGCGATTGCCCGTTCCTCTCTGCAGTGCAACGCAGGCTGCAGCTGGCAGTAGCTGAAGGGTGGAAAGCGCTGCTGTGCAGTCCCATGGCTGGGAAGAGACAGGCCCACACCTCCTGACCCCGGAGAGACCCACCCTGGGGTCCTCCTCCGGGACAACGCCCGGCCCAGCGGTCACAGCAGTCACATCCTGGCCTCGCACGGGCAGCCAGGGCTTGAAAATCCTATTCACAAGGCAGCTGCAATATCTGAGGGGTCAGAGCTACAAGGATGGTCTTTTATAATCAAATGCATCTACTGGTTACATCTTCCCAATCAGAGTTCCCGGGGAAAAAAAAGTCTTTTTGTCTGGAATTAATGTTTGGGGGTTTGCTTTACGGTTCCAAGTCAATATGTTTAAATGCTTTGCAAAAGAGCAACGGAAAAGAAAAAGCTCTGCAAACTGGCCATGCATATTGAAAGCCTCATCCTTCAAGCAGACTAAAGCCAAGTAATAATCCACTCATCTCTCACTTATTTTAAGCTCTTTTTTAAAAAAAAAGGGGAAAACCATCAGAATACTTGGAGTGCATTAGACAGCTCGGTATCTCTGACTGAACAGGTCGCAACCTGCAAACTTCCCCGAGGAACCGTGTGTGGCTAATTTGAATGTCCCCGTCCTTCTGCCGCTGCGCAGGGCTGTGTGTTGGGACCGCAGCCCGCTTAGGCCAAGGATGGTTTACAAGATCAGCTCAGCGGCGTTTCGTTCTTGTCTTGCTTTGCCACAATAAATGCAATAATTACAATCAGCATTATCACCCTAGCTATTTATTATTGTTATTTGAGTTATGATGATAATTTGCATTATCGCATGAGAGCCTCTCTCTATTCCAAGCAACTGCATTGGATCGGGAAGATATATTGGCAGTCAGGCCTCCCATTTTAATTGACTCCCTCATCTTAGCAATGGCAGCGCTGGTCCAGCCTGCATGCAGAGTGAGGACATGCCAGCTGAGGACACCAGCAATTTGCTCAACTGTTCATCTCCTCACTTGACTTATTCCAGTAAATGAATTTCCACCGGGAAGCCAAGGAACAGGTAGGCTCCTACCCAAGCCTGCCGCAGGAACACGTTGCAATAACGCAAATGGAGAGACACGCCAAAATCCCAACAAAAGCTAGGGAGTTGCCCGGGACAGATACAGTCCCCACGCAGGGGACAGCTGGAAGAACAGAGATTTCTTCGCCCTGGCTGTGTGCAGGGCTGCACAGAGGGAGGGGAGAGATGCCCGTACCCGCTGGTGCCCGGCTCGGAGCCCTGAGGCTGCAGAGGCAAGGGGAGCGGGCTGAGGTAAGGTGCTGCTGGCTGCCTCTTTTGCCTCATTTATTTGAAAGGGCAGCTGATGACAGAACTGCGAGGAACATTTGTCTGTGACTTTATCACTGGTTTCCATGGAAAATACTGTGTCACAGGGGAGTATGAATTCAAGGCAGGAAAAAGCTGAAGAACCAGAGAAGCTTGGTAACAGGGCTGCTGCCGCTGAGCCAGGGCAGCTGGGACAAGGCAGGTCAGGGACGGCACCGGGATCTTACCGGTGGGCTTTCCCGTGGTCAGCTTGCACATACAGGCTGCGCGACTGCCGCAGACAGCCGGCGTTTCCAGCAGACTACAGTGTCAGGGCCACAGGTTATATTTATAAATGCTCACCCTTGCAAAGGTCTTTCCCCCCCATCACTCCTGAAGGCCTCCCTGGGTTCCCACCAGCCCTGCTCAGCCAGACCCCCGTGCCCCGAGCCCACCGATCCCCCCCGGAGCCCCGGCATGGCTCCGAGCCTGTGTCACTAGAGGGCACTCGGGTTATTTTTTCCACTAAGCCTTCAGTATTAATATTCATAACATGCGCCACGCTCTTGGGGTGGGTTGGCAATATTCTCTTACGAGAGCGGAGATTTTTTTTCCAGCTGGTTTGCGGGGAGCGGGAGCGATCGCAAAGGCAGCGCCTGTTTTCCGAGGGGATGCCGCAGGGGCTGACGGCAGCGCCACGAACGGCGTGTGCACGGGGCGTGCTGCGCGGGCTGCTGCACCCGCCGTACGTGGGACCCCTTCTTGCTGCGCCTCAAAGCGGTGCAGGGGAAAGAGATGGGTCCTGGCCCCGCAGGGCTTTCAATAAAGAGCTAATTGCAGCTAACTCCCAGACTCCTGGAGCTTCAAATAAAATAAGAGTACTGACACATCTGAAGCTTGATGCCTGGTGAAGTATTGAACGAGCAGTCCGGGCTTTTGTTTACTGCCTCTGAAGCAGATTACTAATGCAGCAGTGAAGTAATATATTTCTATAGGGACCTGGAAAAGATCCTTTAGAAAGAAGAGATGTGAGTGATGAATTGCCTGGATCGAGGGGTTGCACTGCAGGCCTCGCTTGGAGGGGTTTTTTCCCCTATGTTGACCTGACGCTAGGGCTCCTGGTGTCCTGCCCCGGCTCTGGTGTCCCCATCCGAGCAGAGGGTCCAGCGGCTGCCCACGCACCGTCCCGAGCTGGAGCAGCACCGCCGCCCTCGGCGCAGGCACCGTGGGCCAGCCTCCCCGGCGCAGCGCCGTGTTCTGCGCTTCCCCAGCTGCAGGACGCCCCATGCCAGGTCCTCCCCCCGTGTCCTGCCCACAGGCGTGTGCGCGCACACACCCCCCCCCCCCCAGACACAGGGTACCACTGGCACATGCCCCAGGAGCAGCCAGCAGCTGGCACGGGGTACAGCTCCGGGGAGCAAGGCTGCGAGGGAAGGGCACTCAGGGTTACAGCTCCCGGCTTTCCCCAGCTGATTGCGGCCGGCCCTGGCCCAGGGGGTGAGTGACCTGTGGCAAATTCCCTGATGTCTCCTCTACCAACGGCTGGGGACGAAGCCTTTGCCCTCCCGCAGGATGCCGGAGCTGGCACGCTGCCGTCGCAGGAGGGTCCGTCTCACCGCGACCCTCGAGCCTTCGCCAGCAGGGAACTGCCTGTCTGTCTCCTCTGATGAAGCACAGTTCCCTCTCACTAACCACATCTCATTAGCAGTAATGCTTTCTAAGCTGTAACTGGTATTCAAATCGAAGAGAAGTAGAGTATTTTCCCTTATTTATTGCCACTTTATTTGCGCTGGAGTAGCAGCTAGAGGCTCTGATTGGGACCCCCTTGTGCAAGACATAATGAAAAGATGGTCCCTGCCCCAAAGAGCTTCCGGTTTAATTACAGAACAAGCGACAACAGATGGATGCCCCATACAGACAGGGAGGAGCGCAAGGTAACAGGGAGACAATTATGATTAGCTTAATAAGCCGCGGTCACAGTACAACAGCTGCCTGCCATTGTCACTAATTGTCACTCCAATTGCTATGAAAGAATTCTTCCAGTTTAATCGCAAAATGTTCTCCGTCACCCAGGGGGAGAAAACCCAGATATTTTCCTATGCCTTGTGCCTCACCTCTCTATGAAACCGTCCCGCCAAGCCCGGGGCTGCAGGATGCGCTGCCTCCGGCAGCGGTGCTTCCGCAGGTATCTCCCTGCCCCTGCTCGCTTCCCGCCTGGCCCTGAGACACGACAGCGGTTTCTGCCCGCTCCGCTCCTGTCCCTGCCGGGTCTCACCAGGAAATGGATGGAGGAGCTACAAATAACCACGCTAGCAGGCGTGCAGGGACAGAGCACCACGCAGCCAGCCCCACACGGGAGTGAGCAGCAGGAGGAGGTCTTGCTGCTGGAGGTCTGGTACTATTCAACCACAACCTGAGGGTTAAATGCTTCTTTCTCTTTTTCTCTCTCTTTCTCCCCATCACAACTCAGCTACGTCGTATGTGCTCACGCCCAGCATCTCTCATGTGCTCTGACACTGTGACTGTTGCAGCGTAAGGCCAAATTGCCAGCTCTTTTGCGGCTGAAGGAACCATCACACTTTTAAGTGGTATTTAATTCAAAACTGCTTCCATCTGTAGCTTTCTTGACTAGCTATTTTCTGTGTATTTCCATACTTTTTTTCTATATATTTCTGTGTCTATTTCCAGATTTTGACCACTCAGATTAATGTTTCAAATGTTTCTGAGCATCTATTGAGGCTGGCTTGCCCGCGTCACACACACGTACGCACACACGCTCAGAGGAAGCGGGATTCCTCCATGCCCACAGACGAGGAGAAACAGAGGGCACATCTGGTCATCCAAATTGGATTTCTGCTCTGACTGAGCCCCAGAGGAGCCCGTCTCTCTCCAGCAAGCAGAGAGTCTCAGGAGACTGAGGCTGCAGCTTGGGCTTAAGCCCAGGCTCCACCAGGCGCAGCTGCCCTGCACTCCTCCATTTCTGCAGCCTCCGGCCGTTGTCCCTTCCCGTACACAGGCATGAGTCCTCGCAGGGTGAGTTGGCCGTGAGGTGACTCGGACCATCCCATCTCCCTTCTCCACAGATGCCTATCTTACCTCAGACTGGAAAAAATTACCTACTGCCTGCTGAGTTACACCCTGGCTCTCAAGGATCTCCACTGGTGGGGAGCCATGAGCTCATTTGGCCATGCCAGCTCTCGGTGGCATCTCCCCTAGGAAGGAGCAGAGCCATGAGCGTTGCCCTTGCTGGCTGCAGCAGTCACTGTGTTACAGGGACCTCAGCCCACTCTCTCCCTTCCAGGGGCTTGTTTTGGCTTTAGTTTCCTTTGCTGCTCTCCTCAAGCTGAAGTAAAAGACACCTGTGTGGAAAGCATGGGGTAGGGAAGGAGGATGCACTAGTCTGCCGCAGCGAGGACACGGCCCCGAGCTCTCCAGGGCTCAGCAATGAGGAGCAGCGGCTGGGCTGGCATCTCCTGCTCGTGCTCGGAGAGGCTTCTCTGAAGCAGGACGAGAAGGCTCCTTCAGCCACCACAGCCCATGGGGAGGCAGGAGAGGCTCCGGCGCCTGGGCTGGTCCGGGCTCAGCCGGGCAGGCAGTGGGCTGCAGCCCACCTCTGCACGCCGGCATGGCGTGCCAGCCACGCACACCCAAAGTGCTGGCTGTCGGCGCTGCGCCGTGTGGCACGCTGTGCCGGCGTCCTGGAGAGCAGGGGATTGCCGGTTTCCCCGCTACGATGGAGCCCAGCTAGCTCGGAGTGAACTAAGTGGGAGCGCTCGCACGGAAGCGAAGGGTGAGCCCATGGGCACGGCACGCCTGCCAAGTGCCACGGGCGGCTGCTGGGCAGGCCTGGCTGTGTCCTGCGTGCGAAAGCCCTTTCAGGGCACTTCATTCGCTTTGTAGTGTCCTAAAAGCAAGAATTAAGTCGCTTTTGCCTTGCAGCTCAGATCACTCTGCATCCTTGGATACTCGCGTCAGGTCGAATGTGAATTAATTGTACTTGCTGCTTTCCTACATGTATTGCTTTTGTTGGAACAGTAAACTGCCGGGTTTATTAGCACGCTGAAGAAAATCTCTGGGTTTTGGTTTGGTTTTTTCCTGAGCGTTAATAACTCCTTATTTATTCCACTATCACCAAAAAAAAAAAAAAAAAAAAAATTAAAATATTCAGAGATCTTATGGCAGCTGCTGCTGAATCACTGCAAAGTGGAAAAACTTCTTCAGTAAAAATTAGCCCATCACATGTTTGTTTGCTGGGTTATCCGGGGTTGCATTTCTTTCCTTTCCCTACCTGGTAACTATCGACATGACAGGTACAAGCAAGATACAAGATAAAGGGCAAATGTAATTTTAAAATAAAACCTTCTGTGTTGAAAAGTGGTAACTATATTGCAATCAATCTGCTGCTACCGTTTTCCTTCTGCTCAAGTGGATATAAGTCACAGAAAAGGAGGATGCCACAGGACATAGCAATGCGCTTGTCGCAGCCTCGGCTGCCGAACGAGGTATCTCAGGGCCTTAAAGACCGTGACAGTTGGAAATGATTTGCCGGCACATATTTTGCACCATATGTCCCGGCAGTTGAAGTACCTATAAAGCGTGCTTAAGCAATGATATGCTGCCAGGACAAAGGCTGGTGTTCCTCAGCCTTTCAGCAACTCTGCTGAGGGGAAGGATTACAGAGGCTGCAGAAATCTGTTGGTTTTTCTCTACCTTGGGAATGCAGAGCTGGTTGAACTTGCCAGCCAGCCCAGCAAAAAGGTGAAAGACATCAGAGGCAATTAAAGGCGAGTCCGTGTAGAATTTGCAGAGTTCAAAAATACTTGAATCGATCCTGTCAGAGTGAGACAATATTCCCAAAAGAAAAATGCAGTCAAATACGGGGGGGGGGGCGGAACCCAACATAAACATGTATTAGGAAGAAAATACTGTTATTTCTGAAGGACGCAGTAATCTATTTGAGACAGGTCTTGGTAAATCAGCGCTTCAGTGCCTTATTTACAATGATGAGGCAGACGATGTGAAATGATGAGAAGTCTTGCATAACTAATTCGCTGCAATGTTTCAAAGCTGTTAGTGGGATGATAGGAAGAGAAAATAGAGAGGATATTTTGTGCCAGGATTTTTAAAAAGCACTTCATAAAGAGAAAAGTTAAAGATCAATTAACTATTGGCTGTGGTATGATAATGCAGTAAAGCATCTAGTTAGATAGACAACTGGCTTAAAAACAGCTTATGAGGGGAGGCTAGGACATGAGCAAACCAGCAAGCATTTCATTTTAAGACTTTAATTATCTGTAATGTCTTGTATTTTTAAATGACTGGGTTGGCATATGAAATATTAGTTACCAAAATTTGCAGGTTAAGACAACAGTAGGATTTAATAAGCAGGAAGGGAGCTGGTCTGTGTGCAATACAGCTCTGCTCTGAAAGGTGACTGTGAAAATTACATACTGGAATTTTTTTTACATGGTTATATTTCATGTACAAGCAAATGACAGTTTCATAACCACCTGCTCTACAAACCCAACTGGAGATCCTTGAACGTCAGTGGGAATATTTGTAGAGCTGGGTGCTTCTCAAAGTGAATCAGGGCATCAGTCCGTGACCCGAAGCCAATAAAAGAGAGATGGGCTTTAATGTTGATGACTAATGTGAAACAATAAATCAGGGAGAAGTGCCAAGCTGCAAATAGCACTGTCATGCAATACACTGCCAAGTGTTCGGGAGTCCTATTCAGAAAAGTTTTGAGCTCATCAGCATTGTATGTAGCTGCAATAAAACTGGGAGAAATAATGCCGCCGCTGGTGGTGCTGAACGCAGAATCTGCACCATGTGGGCTGTGGTAGGTGCATTTTGCTGAGATTACAGCACAAAACAAAAGCAGTAGTTCCATAAATGCTGGTTTAGGACTGGGTTAAATCTCATGAGCTATGGTAGGTTTCTATGCTGCTCTTCCATTTAAGGGATCTTTAAGACGCAGCAAACATATGTTTCATATAGGGGAGGCTGCTCAGGAATTCGACTGTTCTGGATAGCGTGGTTTTGTCTGGGTAGTGTTTGAGGCTGAGTGACAAGGGTTGGGAGACAGAGGAGAAACTCACAGGCCATCCAGAAACAGACACAAGAAGATACATTAAAAACACAGCCCCAGCAGCCGGGGGCAGCGTGCGGGGCTTGCGTGTCCCTGTGTCTGCCCAGCCTGAGCCCAGAGAGCTGCTCGTTCGGATCGGGGCACTGGCTGAAAGGCCTCCAGGGCTGACAGCAGCAAAACCATCTCGGACTATCTTGAGCCCTGTGTTCAGGAAAGCCTGACTAGCTCCCTGGCACAAGCGGTCTGCCTCTCCTGGGTGACACGGTTACATTTTACAGGCCTTGAAGAGCAGTTTCTGACATTCTCACACTCTCGTTTTCCTCCTTTCTCTAAACTGGGCATGCAATTTAGGTCACGGTCAACCCTTCCATTAGTGTTTCAAACCTCCAAGCCAATAAAAATAACCTGTAAAGGCTTTCATTTTATCTCTACCACCCATTTTTTAGTAATTCAGCAGGAACACTCTGTGCCCTGCTGCCTTGTTGGTCCTGAGCTTCCCAAGCATCTTTTGCATCTTTTTTGAAAATTTCTGCTGCAAACAGCTCAGCTGTCTGGAAAACGGCCACTTACTCTTCACCTTTGTCCATCTTTCTGTTAAGGAGCTCATTAAAGTGTTCCTCTGCCTTTCTGCAATTGAATTCTTTATAACTAAAAGCTCCCATTTCTGTTCTTTATCAGACTCACTCCCACTTGCTATCTTTCTTTCACTGCCACTTTTGTAAAATGCTCACATACTGTTAGGACTTCTACTCTGCTCCACCGTGTCTGGCAAGCCACAAAAGAAATACCTTTTGCTTCATCCTGGCAGCTTTTTGTACCCACTTTCAGCAGTATCGTGTCCCTCTGCAAGAGACTGAGTTGGATTTTCAATGCAACCCATCGTGCTGCATGTTGATCCTCAGCTGCTTTTGTGTCAACTTCCCGGTGTTGTGTATATCTTGTAGATACCAACATCCTTCATAACTCTCATACAACACTTAGTCAAAACCTCAAGCTCTTCTTAGCATTTCTGTGATGTTCCTATCTAGATTTGGGTTGCTCAAAGCCTCCGGGGTATTTCTATCTGCTCTTCATCTGCTTCTTCATCATGCAGGTATTTCTGCTATCGGCATTCTTACAAGTCACAGTCAGAGCTCCTCAGGCGCCTGGTGTTCTGGTTGTTTCTCATTTCCTTAGCAACCTGTCTTCTGGTTGTGTGTCTGGTGTTCCCCCTGCACCAGTAACCACTGAACCCGATTTCTACCAAATTTGGCAAAGCACAGAAATAGCAAAGACACTGTCTTCCTGCAAGTTCTGTGCAAATGGGTGACTTAATAGAGGAGAGAGATGCTGCATTTGTACCCTCCCAGAGAGAAAGGCGAGACTGCCTCCAGCCCTCACCTACTGGGTCTGGCAACAAACACGGCCAGGATGCTCCCGGCGCTCGGTTGAGAGCCCATGGGAAGCAGGTGGGAAACAAGAGGGGAACTGGAAATACTGTGATTAGCCAGAAGGAAGTGGTAAACGCTTTGGCGTACTGCAGGGCTGGAGCACAGAGGCACAGGAAGCATGGGTGGGAACGGCGGGTATGGGACTGGAGTGCTGGATGCGGAGCAGATCTGAGGATGCTGCTGTGGAAATGATACAGAGGACGGGCGGAGGAACAAGCATCAGTGCACAGGGCACAGATCCACTGGAAAGAGGTTCCTTAGTTCTGCTGCTCATGAATCCTCTCCATCCTGGATCAATGCTGACTAACTGACTGACGTGATTAACAGTGACCTGACCTCCGGAGCTCCGCACAGCCGTATCTTTAAGTGTAGCACAGTTAGCTGATCTCATTCCCTTGTAACTACTCATAGCCCAAGGACTCTTTTACCGTGTGATTGGTTTCTTCCTGTATTTTAGCACTGTGGTTCTCTTGCCCATTTCTTATGACAAACTTGAGAAAACCAGCATGTATCAGTACAGTTCTGCATGGACCGTTCCTGTTATTTCATCATTCACTTCTGCAGTGACTACTGATGAAGCAGATACCGTGGTCTCTTTTTTATCCTGAAACAGCAAATTTATTCACCGAGGGCTTCCAAACCAGTGACTGCTAATAACCCAGGCTCATCATAATACATGCTCACGCTGCATATCTAGCTAGCTTGCTTCTGCTACAAAACAGTGAGTTTGCTCATTTTTCAAAGATAATCTTCCAGCTCTCTCAACTTTTGCACGGCTGTGATACTCCTCTGGTTGCAATGCTGTATTTTGGAGGTGGCCTGAACCGTGTAAGATCAAAACATTCCATGTTCCAAGTTTCTAGTCCTTTTCCATCATAAGTCATTTGCACACATTCTAGTTGCTGCTTTCCCAAGGTGTATTTGAGTTTCTTACAAATCAGGGCTTTTATAGGAGAGATGTTAAGCGTACGCCCAGCCTGCAGTCTAAAGGACCAGGCTTCTTAACCTGGCCACTCTCCTTCAGCGTGATGAGGGAAGGAGTCTGCAAGAGAAACTACTGGAGGTTTAGCTGTGTTCCCATGGGAATACAAAAGCCCTTCTGCATGGTCATACGCTAACTAGAAAGGGCCATTAAAACACCATTAGAGCTCATACTTTGTGATGAATGAGGCCCACAGCCCTGCCTCAAGGTAGTGAAAATGAAGCAAACCTTCCCTGGAGCCTCAGGAGTTCCTCAAGGGGAAATGCAGCAGGCAGGAGGAGGCGCAGGCAGAACAGGACAAGCTGTTAACTTGCAAGACACCTGGGTTTAACCTGAGCTGCAGAGACCGGAGACTGCATGCCTTCTGCGTTAAAATGTCACGGCCTGGCCCACACAGACGGGACAGCTGTACTCACAGCAACACCGATAAAGCTAGAGGGGGGATGCCCAGTCTGACCAGGCTGCGTCTCAGCAAGTCAGGGGCTGCTACAAGGTGTCTTAGACACAAGAGGCTGCCTACATGACGTCAAGGTCAAAATCTTGGGATAGGTGTCCACCAAGGGCTCAGTGTAGCTCAGACTTTGGGTTGCTGCCCCATGTTCCTGTGTGTGCCACCAGCCAATGCCACCCTTGTGCTTTGCTAGGAGTCCAGCAGGATCCCACAATGGGAGCTGCACATCACCTTGCTCAGTGGGGGCTGCTCCTCAAGGAGGCTTCCTCAGTAGTAACACACCGGATTAGTTTGGGGGCACGACAGATGGGTGGACATGACTAGTGAGGACCTGACAAGGTAGATACATTGGTTAACTTTTAGTGCATTCTTCATTATGTTCAGAGGAGAGACCATATCAGCCCTGCTGAGCAGTGTCTTAGCAGGTTCTCTAACCGTGAGGCTTGGCTCCAGGGGTGATAGCCTCTCCACTTCTGCACAAAGCCTGCTTCCCCCAGACAAGATGGCAGTGACATGAGCCAGCAATGTGTCCTCGTGACAAAGAAGGCCAAAGGTATCCTGGGCTGCACTAGGAAGAGTGTTGCCAGCAGGTCGAGGGAGGTGATCCCTCCCCTCTACTCAGCACTGGTGAGGCCATACCTGGAGCGTTGTGTCCAGTTCTGGTCTCCCCAGTACAAGACGGACATGGACATAGTGGAGAAAATCCAGTGAAGGGCCACTAAGATGATTAAGGGACTAGAGCATCTCTCTTATGGAGAAAGGCTGAGAGAGCTGGGACTGTTCAGCCTGGAGAAGAGAAAGCTCGGGGGGGATCTTATCAATGTATATAAATACCTGAAGGCAGAGTGCAAAGAGGACGGAGCCAGGCTCTTTTCAGTGGTGCCCAGTGACAGGACAAGAGGCAATGGGCACAAATTGAAACCTGGGAGTTTCCACCTGAACATCAAGAAACACTTTTTCTTTATGAGGGTAACCGAGCATACGTTGTCCAGGGAGGTTGTGGAGTCTCCATCCCTGGAAATACTCTCTCATCCCTGGAGATATTGCCCACAGTCCTGGGCAAACAGCTGTAGGTCACCCTGCCTGAGCAGAGGAGTTGGACTAGATGACCTCCAAAGGTCCCTTCCAACCCCAACCATTCTGTGATCTGTAATACAAGGAGTGAGGATCATGCGTAACACCTGGACTCCCAGTGCTTTTAAAAAGGTGACCTCAACTTTCTACTACGACAATGAGTGATTACATTTGCAACCTGTCCCTGAGATTCTGCTTGAGCTGAAGCCTGCTGTGAGTACTTTGCATTTACTCTTAGAAACTACACCCAGCTGGATGGTTCACAGAAAAAATGTATTTAAATTAGGCATATGGATTTGCATCTTAATCGTGTTATCATGATTAAGTAGTACCTTGGTATTACCTGAGGCAACCATAGGCTACACACCTAAATGAAACCTGAAATAGTCAAACCCTGTCTGCTTTACATATATTATGCCAGTGCAGATTTTCACATCTGCAGGGCAAATCATAGATTGGCAAGCGGCATTTTAATGATTGAAAGAGACAGCTTTGCCCAGGACAGGCACCAATTAATTGCAGTAACAATGGATGCTTTGAAATAATGTATCCTGTTCCTGGACCATCACAAAATTAAACTTAGGTCTTGTCCTACTCCCAGCATAATCAATAGCAAAACCTCGGGGTCAACTGGACATCAGTGGATTTCAATGAAGTTATGACCATTTCTACCAGCTGAAGATCAGCCCTGGGGAGTTTAGTTATTGACATCACGAGCCTCTGCAATTTGCTGTTGACCCCAGTGAAACCATGACAATTTATTGCAGCTGAGGATCTACCCGCCTCCAGCTTAACGTCAGGAACAGAAGCAGTATCCATTTAATCATTAATCCTCTCAGAAAGAGCAATCACAACTTCATGCTCTTCTGGGTTGTCCAGCCTGAGCACTCAGCCTGTGGCAATGGCCACTGCAGAGTCCTCATTTTTGCACTCAGAAAAGTCCCTGTTTCCCCATCACAGCTAACGGACTCAGAAGAACAAGTGATAATCACAGCAGCTGCCCCCTCTTACACTATACATCTGCCCTTATATCTCATGGAAGGGAAGCTACCCTCTGAACCCACGGCTGCTTGGGGAATCCCTCCTTGCTGCTCTTCCCGTGGCGCGCGCTGGTTGGAAGACCTCCTCGCCTGGGACTACAGGCTCTTGGCACCATGGGGTAATCACTGCCTGGCCTTTTGTCGCTGAAAACAGGGCTTTAATGAGACGTGTGATGCCATAAAATGGACCAGCAGTTGTCCTCTCCTTCTCCTTCACTGAAGCTGGAGAGCAAGGCTTGCTGCTACTCCTTCTGAGAGGGTGGTGAATGCCCTCCCAGGAGCGCTGCCAGCCACCATTCAACCCCCAATCCCAAATTAGCAGGCGCATGTCCAGCTCTTCAGGGTCCTCCCTAGCTTTTTGTCTACCCTTCCCCTTGATTCCTGCAGACAGCATGATCTCCACAGACCCCCGAAAAGTCCAGTTGGGTGCCACCACTCACTCCTGCAGCATCTGCTACTGGAGGACGAGTAGCTCATCGCTCGTCCCAAACAGAAGGGGGACAACATGGGGGATGACAGGGAGCCAGCCCCCAGCAGGGAGGTGGGAAGGGGGGGATCAAATATTTCCCGTGGGGTGGGGGACTGGCGGTGGCTGGGAGAAGGGGAGTCAGGCAGGGGTAGCATTCACACCCGCCTGCAGTGCTGTGAAGTTCAGGTCTCTTCAGAATTGCTGTCAATGTTGTTAAAAATCTCGGTAATTGCTGGCACAACATGTGAGACGAAGGGCTTCCGCGCAGCTTTGCTGAGACGGGGCGAGGCGGAAGCCAAAGATAGTAGCATTTGGGTAAATCCAGACTGAGTGCCTCTGGATGTGTAATGGTGCAGCCAAGATCAGCCTGAAGCCTGTGTGAAATCTTTGTTCAGAGCAAATGAATAGGAGCAAAATGTCTTTTTTGCACATTGCCAAAAAAATCACTTTGTTTTTGGAAAGAGGTTTTATCGAACATGAAAGTGAGAATTATCAGGAGCAGCCTTTCAGGATATTTGATGGTGAAGTCGGTACAGTTATTTTTTCAGTGTCCCAGGATACTGTGAATAAATTGAAGCCATTTTGGTCCCACCTCTGCCTTTCTGAACAGTGGGTGGAAATTTATAATAAAGAACCATCAGCTGAGGATGGTTTGCCAGGTCATCATTACTGAGGAAGTAAAAGTGTTTTCTGCACAATATCTCCTGCTGCTTTTAAGGGCAGTGTACAACTATATTTTGCCTGAATGCTATTTATGCTCTGCCTGTATCTTAGAAATAGATTGGAATATTTTCTGATTTCAACTTCTCATTACCACAGAATTATTATCTATGGATTGTCCAGTGTGGAGAAGGAACCAGGGAAGAGAACACAATAGAACTTGCTTTTTATTTTGATTATACAGTTTCTGAAAATCAAAGAGCATTTTGTCATAGAAGAATGAAGTGTGTATTAAAGTAACATTATTTAAAATGCAAAAATATTTCATTCAAAGCAGACTAGTTCTTTTCTGTGTAGGTAGACTTAGTTGTGCTTATCTCCATGGAAACACTCCTATTAAAGTCAGTGACAGGTTTTTAAAGGTTCAAGAGAGAAGACTGGAAAAGTTTTATTTTTTATCTCCAGTCATTCCTCTCAAGACATAAAAAAATTAATAAAATGCAGTATTAATTTAAAATGAAATATGAATAACACTGCTACTCTCAGCAACCCAAGAGAACTAATCCTATAGATTAGCTAAGAAAAAGGAACAAATTTCCTGTCTATTTTTTGCACATATCACCTGAAACTCCTCTTGTTCTCTGCAACAAACAGTACTGCTGTCAGCGCGGCTGAACCAGATGCCAGAGTATCTAGTAAAAAAAAAAAGCCCACAAAACAAAATCGGATAATCTTAGTACAGCATCAACTCAGGCGCAAAAAATTGCCTCTAGCAACACGATGCTTATCACACTTTGTACAAAGATTGATCTGACTGAGTCTGGCAGATGTGAAGTTGCAGCAACAAAACACTATGACAAAATGGCAGCTGTACAGAGAGCAAGACATGGTACTGCTACTTGCAAGATGTCATTACTGTCGACGAGTATTGGGGTTATCATCCCTGTACCACTGCTTCCACCTCCTTTGAAGACCCCTGAAGTAGCACGAGTCTAAGGGGGTTTTATGTTTTGTTTGGTCACTCTTTCAACACTGCCATGTGCCTAAACAGACTGGATCGTCGAGCCAACGCTTTCCTTAGGATATTGTGGACTTGAAATCAGAACTGAAATAAAAATGAGCTGTTGTCTTGCCTAAACGTGGTGATGACATCCTGTTCCAGATGTCCACAACAATGACCTCATCTAAACCCCCAGTTCCCTACACTTCAGTCATTTTCAGACAAATTCTGGGGAAAAAAAAAAAAAAGAACAAGTGGCCTCATAATGATTTTGATGGAAGCAGCTGCCCACTTCAGCTAATGCTGCTCTCGAAGCGTGAACGGAATGGGAAGCCCGTTAATTTGATGTGATCCATTTCAGGCTCCTTGTATTAAACTGCCTGTAATCAGGAAACATACTGATCAATAAGACTGATGGTTTCCTGAAACAGCAGCAGGGAGGCAAGTTCCCTTCTTTCAGGTGAACTTTAAAGAGGCATAAATTATTGAGAAAGAAAACTAAGCGAGTAAGAAAAATTACTGAAGAAAACCCAATGTGTTTGGGAACCTGCTGCATCTAGTCTGGAAGCAGTGAGGGATTAGCATGGTTTCTTTGCCTACGATGGCACTCTGCTCCCTAAACCCTGCAAAGCAAACCAGTCAGAAGTGATATTATCCCTAAAAGTCTCTACTAATACCCCTAATGATTTTTTGCTTCTTTTAGTTTTTTTTTCTCTTTCAGAAAGCATGCACCAAGTGCAAAATCTTTTCAAATCCCAGTTTGCCCCACCTTCAGTTAAAAATGTTAGGTTATACCATCACTAAAATCTAGATACTTACAAGAGCAAAAGAGAAGCACTGCAAACAAGTGCACTGAATGGCAGAACGCACTTAACAGAAGGTAGCCTGCCAAGTGGCTTTGCTGCTCTTTATTACTGTTATGAGAAAGCATTTTAGTGAAAATTGGAAATGACCACAATCTCAGCCCTTCCTAGCACTTCTCCGTGAGAAACTGCCCTTTCTTTCCTCCCGCTTCACTCATCATCATGTGCAAAGACAAGAGCGATTGTGAAACACCCTTGCTCAGCTAGTGCGTTAACAGAGAGCTGAAGCAGACAGAGCTCCCTGGAAGCTGAAGCACAGTTCTAGCATCCGTCACCCTACCAAAAGAGTAGAGACTTTGTTTTCTTTGAGAAAGGTTCTACGTACTTCTCACCACGGCTAACATCACAGCAATGGTGACTTAGCTGTTGGGTTTAATACTGTGTACATTAGCTCAATGCTCAGGCTTACATGATGCAATGTCATCAAAGACAGCCCCCACTGATGGACTATTTTTGGCTCCCAGTATGGATGACAGCTGTAGATTTACACTGCTTTTGGCAAGAAGGAATTTTTTAGAATATTGCCAAATACAAACAGAGCTGGAAAGGTGACAGTTTCCTAAAAAATAATTCCAGGAAGGAAAGCCTATGATAACAACAAGATATACACCAGTCGTGTTGCTTTTAGGCATGTTTAATTCTTTCTTATATACTGCCTCTGGAACTTATTACTAGAAGCTTTCTCCGATTTCAATTTAATTATATTTTGCATTCTGAATCCTTAGAAAACTCCTCCCTTGCTCCACATTAGTCAACTTCTCTCTCAGTTAGAAATTCCATCTAATTTCCTTAATGAGTAGAATATATTTAGATCTTCTAGCTAGGTTTTCTAGCTGTTCAGAGTCTCCTCTTTGCCTATTACCGTAAAAACAATTAAAACAAAAAGCAAATAAAAGATTATAACTTGATGTTTTTTTCTCTTTTTCTAGAATTATCTGTCTGAATGTGACAAAGTAGATACTTGCAACATCTTCTTCATTTATTTTTTTTTTTAGCTTTGGGGGCTTCATTGTTAATGAGCTATGTTTGCAATTTCTGTCCATACTCTATATTTCTTCATTCTTCTCAATTCCAAAATGATCTGTGGGTGGATTTTCCTGAAGTCATAAAGTGGTGACACAGCTATTTCCTGTTGCCATCAAAATTCTGTAACAGAATTTCTCCCTCTACTAGTTACTAAGTTACTTGGAGTACAGCCAAAAACAAAAAAAAAAAAAAAGGAGACCTAAGTTGATTGGATCTGAAAAAAACTTTTCAGTAGCCATATGGACTCTGTGCCTTCAGTTCTGTGCGTCTACAATGATTCTAGAAAATATATAAGTGAGAACTCATTCACTTATGTTTTTTCTCACAAAAAAAAAAAAGAAGAGGATTTTTAAAATCAGATCAGTCCCAGAAAAAGGGGCTGTATTTTTCCACTGAAATATACCACAGGAAAAAGGAACTGGTAAAGTGGATCATTTAATTCATTTTAGCCAGATCACATTTATTTTTAGTATATGGAATTGGCACAGATGAGTAACAGAAGCAGAATACCTTCAGCTATATTTTCCAGCTCACATGCATTTTTTAGTATGTATACTTAACGTCACTTTTCAGCTAGGTAGGTTTTTCGTAACTGCAAACCTTGCTGTGAAAACCCAGCATTATTTACAATACACGAGTCTTTTAACTCTTTGCAATACTTTTTGAAATCTTTCAACTAATTCTGGAATACCTACAGTATCGCTCATAAATAATCCTGCACGTGCTGGTCTGATATACTAAACCTTCCATAGTTGTTAAAGCAGGCTACAATATCATCTGTCACCCATCTGTCGTTTTCCCAGCACGGGACCTGATTCTTCCCTGTAACTGGTGTAAGTCAGGAACAGCTTTTGAAATCCCTGAATTCTACTAATATAAAACAGACTGAGGAGACTGGAAACATTAGAGCGATTGGTAGGCAGAAAATGGCTATTTCTTCATCCAGCTGCAGTTTCCTTTATAATCTCTTCCTTGCTGAAGGAGGTGGTGATAATCACCATCTGCAGGAACAGATAAGAAGGGGACAGATAGATATTGTAACAAGATCTCTAAAACTCTGTTCTCCCTAGCCATTACTCTGATCAACTGCCCGAAAACGAGCCTCCCAAATAGTACTAAGTGGAAAATGTGAAACTCTCCTTTTAAATAAAGCAACAGCACCAGAAATATAATTGGAATTGTTAAAATGTTAAGGATCCAGCAAATGAAAGTATCTATGATATTAAACAGTGTGAGGTCAGGTGAAACAACTGTAACCAGGGAGGAACATGGAGAGAGAATAATGAAAACTTCGAGATACGCTGTGAAATATTTTTTCAAGTGGATGTTTGCAGAAGGAAGCACAAAAAGACAGAAGTCATTTAGGAAAAACAAAACAAAACTATTTTAGTCCCCTGTGGGTTTGCTTTGTTTTAAAATTGAGAGTTCTTGATATAAAAGTATGATTCACAGGATCTTCTATCAAATTGTATTTTTTAGAATTAACAAGTCCCAACACACCTGTACATTCTTGATCCAGGCAGCAGGTCCAAATGCACAGCACAGTATTATTACGACCTGAATAGCTCTCAGATATAACAGGTATTTGGTGTCAAAGAGCTATCTATCAGACGTGACTGAGTGGCAAGGGCTCCTAGAAACAAGTATTTCTGTAATCATCTGCTGGACCTCTGTTGTCACATTGGGAGCAATACTTTCTGCTACACAATACTCCACCTAGCTCTGGTTATGCTCCTGACCCTTTGAAAAGGGCATCTCCCTGCATGCGGCTCTGGCTGGGTTTGGCCTAGCCATTGGCCCTGAAGGTGACGGTTGAGAACATTCAGGTCTTTCTTTCGACGACAACTGACGCATCATGTCTGACCGTGAAGGACCCCTGGCAACTGCAGCTACCATGGTGCAAACCCCTGTCTAGCTCCAGCTCCTGGAGGCAGGGGGTTTCCCAGCCCTGACAGAACCAGCACTTAGCTGCCACTCTTTCTGGTGTGATGATTTTCAGAAAGTACACAGCGCTCCATCTACTTGCCAGGAGACAAGCAAGGAAAAGGCATCCTTCCCAGTTCAGCTTTGCATCAGGACCTGACTGGCTGCATTCCTAGAGACGTAAACTCCCATCTCAAGCTATTCAGCATCTTGCCTTAAGGTGCTGCAGCCTCTAAAGAGAACAGTTCTCAGAATAAGTTGCAATGCAAAAAAAAAGCACTTCAGAAAGTTTGCGTGCCTTACACCGAGCTCCCTTCTCCTTCAAGGCAGCATGGACAGCAGCTGTTAACACACAGGGCTCTATTTGCCCAGGCTAGCTGCTGCTGCTTTGAAATAAAGCTCTATCACCAGGCTGGTTCCGAAAGGCGCAGAATGCCACAGCTTCCAGGCGCCATGTCCTGCTGTGGGGCCTCGCCTACCCTGCCAGCCCCGCGCCTGGTGCCAAGGGCTCCATGGAGGCAAGACCGGCCGTAGAGCAGGGAATTGCAGCTGAGGCAGGGAAAGGGAAGGCCTTGCTCCAGCCATGGCCGGAGAAGCCTATTGAGCCCGACACTGGACAGGCAGCACCCAGCGAAGGCCTGTGGGGATGGCGGCCTCCGGGGTCACCCCTGTCCTTCGAGGGAAGCCACGGCCTGGCACAGCCTGGTGCTGGCCTGGGTGGCTCGGGGCAGGCTGCCCGGCCTCCAGAGCTCCGCGGTCCCTGCCGGACCGGCGGGGAGGAGGCTTCGCCCCCGAAACCCTGTCGGGGCGGCAGAGGCTGGGGCACACGCACACACACGCAGGCTGCGCCCTGCCCCCGCGAGACGAAAGTGCGGATGGGAATGCGCAGCCGGAGCGGCCTCTACCCCCCTCTCCCTCCGCGGCGAATCTGCCGAGGCGCGGCAAGGAGCGGGCAGACGCGACCCTGTCCCGTTCCCCCCCCCCCCCCCCACGGCGCGGCGCTCGTCCCAATATTCCTGTGCGGCTTCGCGCGGCCCTGCCCACGTCGGAGCGCGCGGACGCTGCGTGGTGGGCGTGGCCGGGTGCCGCCGGGGCCGCTCCGTGGGACGCGCCGGGCCGCGCTCGCCGGGAGAGGAGGAGGAGCGGGAGCAGCCCTTCCCCGCCGCCGGGGAGAGGCCGGAGCGGGGGGGTGGCCGGGTCCGGCCCGGCCCATGGACCGTCCGGGCCTGAGGCGGAGCCCGTGGAAGGAGCCGCTCGGCCCCGGCGCGGCCGTGAGGGGCGGGAGGCGGCGCGGGGCGCGGGTGGTGCGGCACGGCTGAGCGCGGCGCCCCGGGCCTTTGCGCGCCGCCGTCCACCGGCTTCGCCACCGCCCGAGCGGCCCGGCCCGGCCCTGCCCTGCCCTGCGCCCGCCGCCGCGGCACCATGTCGGCCAAGGTGCGGCTGAAGCGGCTGGAGCAGCTGGTGCTGGACGGGCCGCAGCGGCACGACAGCGTGCTGAGCGTGGAGACCCTGCTCGACCTCCTGGTCGGCGTCTACGCCGAGTGCAGCCGCGACTCGCCGCTCCGCCGCGACAGATACGTCTCCGACTTCCTCGAGTGGGGTGAGCCCGTGGGGGAGGACGGGGACGGGCCGCGGGGATGGAGGGGACGGCGCCCGGCTGGGCCCATGAGGGGAGGGACGGGGGACGTGGCCCGGCTAGCGGGGGGATTGTGTGGGATCCCCGCTGCCCTGCTCCCCGGGCGAGGGGCGGCGAGCTGGCCCGGGAGGGCGGCCCGGCCCGGCCCCGGGAGTGCGCTCCCCGCCGCCGCTGCCGTCTGCAGCCGGGCGGGGTGGGGAGACGCCGCCCCTGGATGCGGAGCCTCCCTGGGGAACACCCCCGCCGCCAGCCGGGCCTTGACCCCTGCAGGTCTCCTCCCAGCTCCGCTCGGTCCCCAGCGAACCGCTTGGCAGCCGGCAGCGGGAACAGCACCGGAGTGTCCTTGGCCTGAAACCCTGCTCGGCTTAACCCGAAATGTCAGGCTAATCCAGTGCTCCTCGGAGGGCTTCCTACCTGGGGGAGGGGAGGGCGGAGGGGGAGAGCAGCAGGCTCAGGCTTTGAAATACAGCTCTTGTGCCGGATTTCTTGCTGTTGGAGAGGGCGTGTGTGCGTCTTGAAGGAACAGCAGTTACCGTTCATCGTGCAGTCTTTTTAATTTGGGCATGCCCCCGAAGGACAGAGCAATTCCAGGCAGCCTTTATAACAGCTTTGTTTAATGGTTTCCTACTATTAAGCGGCCTGATAATGAGAAACCTCCAATAGTCCGGAGCGTGCTGACAAAAGAAAACGTGAATACTTGTGATAATGCTTAGGATAAAAGTTTTGTATCCGGGGTTGGTTAGTTAAGACTGTTGACTACAGGTATGTGGATAGTAGAGATCCTTCCCTGCTGCATGCCTAAATGAATTTATGTTAAGATGGCCATGGTGGCTGACTGGTTTATTCAGCTGAGTAAGTTATGAATAATAATGTATGATGAAGGTGACTTAACTTCTCCATGGAATAAGAATTGGAGGGCAGGGAGGAGAGATCATTGCTCAGGAGTATATTGTCCCGTTTATCAGCTGTTCCATGCATGTACAGTTAATTAGGCTTTTAAAGAGCCCTCTTAAAAAAAACCCCAAAACAAAACAAAGGATTTCCTAAGGGAGGGGGAGGGGCCGATGTACTTCAGTAAATGCAAATGTGTGTCTTTAGCACTACAGACCAGAGCACTAACATGTAGGGACAGCTGGTTCTCCTTAATTTCTGTGGGGACCACCGCTCTTTGTCATACACTAACAAACTAAGAGGATTCACTTCCTGGACTCTTCTATTGACGTCAGTAATGCGATTG
The DNA here is from genome assembly GCA_009819775.1 of Phoenicopterus ruber ruber. Lineage (NCBI taxonomy): Eukaryota > Metazoa > Chordata > Aves > Phoenicopteriformes > Phoenicopteridae > Phoenicopterus > Phoenicopterus ruber. The sequence continues at coordinate 12,703,660 of CM020219.1, forward strand.
CCAACTGAATAATTAACCACTTTATCACATCTGCCCTGCAAGGCTGCAGCCTGGCCAACATTGATTATTTGTTTTGTGGTGGGAGCTTTGTACGTCTTCTGCAAAGTGCAATCTGGTTTATACTCTTGTTTTCAAGCTGATGGCTTGAACGAGTGAGCACCTACAAACTGTTAAATGTGATAGATTGGCCTACGATGGTACTTTGAGCACTGAAGTTGAGGAAGGGATTTGGGGCAGGCCAAAGAATGATATGCTTTTTCTATAGCACTGCTGGTGGTTGTGTCTTACTGATTGATCCCTGCGTTGTCATTTTCTGTGTGATGGAGAGGCCGATTATCCAATTGTTTATAAAATCACTTCTTTTAATTCTATTTATTGTGTTCACTGAATGTGAAAAGGTTACTGACTTGATGAAAAGTATAGCTTGCAATAAAAACAGTGTGTAGTTCTTACTGCAGCGTGGGATTACCCTAGTATAACAAAGTGCCTATTCAATAAATAATTGAAATGTATGTGAGCTACCATCTGGTGCTGCAGAGAAGGGATAAAAGTTTATAATCCAAGCTCTTGATGGTAAGGGGATGGGCCTAAATCTGGACTGCTGTATATTTGTGTTCCATCAACAAAGAATACCCTTAAAACCAATTACAGTTGATACTGTATGTTCCTCCCTTTCCTTCAAGCTGTTAAAAACAAAAGGTGTCTCGTTGTTGGCATTTATTTATCTGTGTCCTAATGCCCTCACAGTATGTTTCCACTGACAAGGAACTTGTTTCTGCCTTCAGCTAATAAGGAAGATATCATGCCAAACACGCTAATCTTCCTCATGTCATGATGTGCAGTCTTAATTACAGCCTGATTCTCTGTTAGAAGATATTCTGGATTGATGTGCACAAGTTTTGTGTGCTGTTATGTGTCTGTAGCAGCATGAGAGTATAGTTAAATATTTGGGATATACTTTGAAGATCAATGTTTCTTTATCAACTGGAGACAGAAAGAATTTCCTTTTGATAAAATGGAGACTTATCACTGACAATGGAAATAAACTGCATAGGTGTTAAGGTTAAATTAAGCAGAGCTATATAACAAGCATTTCTTTACTGTTTTGGATTTAAAACTGGGTGTGAAGTATCACACACACAAAATTCCCTTAAAATGATTCAGCGTGGTTAATGGACTTGCTTGCATTCTTAATTGCCAAGAGAAAATAGAGTTCAGGCGTGGTAGTTGAGGCAGAGTTACTTTCCGGGCTGTGGGGTGCAGAGGAGATGCTGAGTTGTGTGGTGTAGCTGCTGAATGTTGGTATCTCTGCTCTCTGACAGCAGCACGATGGTACTCGTATTCTGGAGCTGGTGATTGTGGGAGAGGGGAAGTGGGGAGTCCAGGAAATTAAGTGCCATGTTTATCCCATGGGACTTATGCCACCTTTTCACTATTCAGCATCTATAGAAGCCTCGCACCTCACCTGCAGAGGCTGGTGAGCCCTGAATAGTGGATCTCATATAAAATGCTATAAATTGGGCTGCTGCTTCCTGGCAGTCCTGCCACAGGCTTATTTCTTCAAAATCTTCTCCCTATTTGCTAACCATAGAAGAGCGTAGGGTGTGGCCGTTCGCCTTGAGGCAGCTTGTGGCTTCCATCGCTTTAGAAATATTGTAAGAATCTGCCATTTTAACCTTGGCGATTGTAGCTTTCCCATGGTGAATAGAGCTTTCAAATAGACTATATTTTTTCCCTATACTGGAAGTATAATACACATATCTTTATGCCAAGTATCTTTGGAGAAGAGCTAGCTGAGCTGCTAGTGAAGAGTTCAAAAGTCCTTTTCCAGTTATTTTTATTTATAACGCCTGTTGAATAAGGTCTCGCCCAATTGGTTATCACTGTACTGTTTATATAATAGATATTGAAATAATACTCAATATTCTTACTGGGAATTGAATCCAAGTCTGTTAGATAGCAGACCCATGTCTACATGTTCAGAAGGAATTTCCCAAATCTGTGCTTAGTGTCTTTTAAACTGTTGCTACGTATGCTGCTCCTAGAGTGAGAAATAGTGAGGAATCCTAACAGTGAGGAGTCCTGTTTATTCTAGTTATACTTGCTCATTCCTTTCTGAAAGTCATCAGTGAAACTGGGCTGCTACAACCCTTGTGCTTCTGAAGCTGAATTGCTGGACCATCTCTGCTAGTCCTTCCAGCACACTGGGGTTGTCAGGAGAGCAACTTAGCTGGTATCCTGGGAGATGCTGGAAGTGGACAGTCCTGAGAAAGCCTGTAAAACAGTCTGCATGGCCCTGGGACTCTATGGAGGTACTCCTTTTGTTAAAGCGGAGTCAGGCCACTGGTGAAGACTACCTAAAGCTATCAGCACACACAGAGGAGGCTGTGTAGCCTTTGGACTTAACCGATGGGTTATGGTGCACACCAGTGCTTGGTTGCTGTGGGGTGGTATTGTCCATGCACTGCAGGGGGACCTCCTAAGAGACTCTTCCTGCAAAAAATGTATGCTGTCCCTTGTTTCACGTGACAAGGAGAGAAGTACAGGAGTGCTGAAACAGCATTGCTGCAGCTCAGATGTCTGTGCATCACCTGTCCTTTGGCTTTCAGGTGCGGCATGTTCCTCTTTACGGAGCAGAGCCCTGTGTTCCGTCATACTGAGGGATCTGATTCTTTCATAATCCTGTGCTAGAACGGCTGCTTGCAGGACACCTTGCTGGCTGGCACCACATTTGTGCTTGTCTGACATCACCTTGTTTTTCAGGAGTTATCTTAGTTGGCTGTGGCTGGTGCTTACTGCCCCTTACTTCCAGTCAGCAGGGACTGGCGCAACCGGCTGCTCCATTTTTGAACAGCTACTTGGCACAGTTTGCAGCCAGTAGGCAAGCGTGTTCAGAGAAGAGTCTAACAGGAATGGGCCTTATTTGTATTCAAAATGCTCTTGGTGCCGCATAGACTCTCTTGCTTCAGCCTTTGTTTCCTCTGACCCCGGTTTGTACTGCTGGCGCGCTACAGAGGGCAAGATGGCACATGTCCCCACGTAGTTCATTCAGTGTTGTCTCACTCCTGGGCTAGGTACTGGCTAGTTCCCTCCTTGGGAACACCTCAAAACCAATGTCAGAGTAGTTTAGACTGATCTGAAATGTAGTGTTTTTTTCCTTGAAGCAGGTGCACGGGGTACTTCTGTGGACTGTTCCTCCTGATGAGTTATGAGCTGTCTGTTTGAATGCTGGCTTATCTTCTGCATTCTCCGTTTGTGCAAGGTCTGCTACCCAGCTAGACTCGTGTTCTGCTTTTGGGTGGTGGTGTTGGGTTGTTTTTGTTTGGGTGGTGGTGTTTTTTTCCTGAGAAGAACTTACTTTAAGGGGGGCTGAAGCTGTGGGGAGAAGAAAGAAGATTGCAGATGATTAGCACAAATAGACCGGCTGGGCACCTGCTGCCAAGCCCTTGAAGACAGTCTGGCATAATAGGCACTGGATGCTGTTGTAGTAACAGCAATATATTCCCACTCTGGGCTAAAGGAGAGGAAAATGTGCTTGCAGAGTACGCAAAGCAACCTCTCTAGCCTCAAGCTGCCACTTTTGGGTACATATCTGTTACACTTGAGGCTGGACCATAGATGGAAATATGTGTGGAAAGTTCACCAGAAAGGTTGCTGTTGTGCTGCTGCTGCTGCGGTGATTCACAGCTTTGCGTTGCTGTAAGGACTGGTACTTCAAGTTTTGCATCTTGCTGTTGGGGGGGGCACACACAGGGCACCTCTGTGAGCTGTGCAAGTCTACTCCCAGACCTACTTTCTTCTCCTTCCAGTTCTGCTTAAAGAGGCACCTTAACCTTTCAAATAAATATATCTAATGAGGGAATTGAGAACCTTCCAGGGTGGCCTTTCTGTCAGAAGAGCGTAGAGCCTGTTCTCCCAGCCTGAAAGCAGTTGTATTCAGAAGTGTGGATGTGGACCCGAGAAAAGGTCTTCCTAGCCTGCATTAGAGAATCTTCGAAGCTAGCTGCAGGGCGGACATAGTCCTCTGACTGCCACAGGCACTGATGTACTAGAATAAGTGCTAGGTAAGGGTGGGGGCACCGATGTGAGGCAGAAACTATCCTTAAGTATTTTTGAGATGACCTTAGAGTTGTCAGACTTTGAGGGTTGCTTATGAGGATCTTTTCTTTGGCCTTTTTGGGTTACACCAGGAAAAACTGTCACTTGATAACATGTCGTATCTCTTGACTTGAGGGCTTAAATTCCTCTCTTTTCCTTTGGCACTCCTCCCCCCTTCCCTGCTTGCAGAAATACACATAGAAAGCCAGAAAGGGACCTCTGGCTCTGCTAGCTTGTATAATGTCCTTCTCTGTGCAGGCAGAAGCTGTGCAGTGAGCGATAAGCCTGTTGGGCACATGTGTGAAGTGAGTGTGGTTGGGTAATGAAGACAGCTTATGAACAAGAAAACTGAATTTCATATTCTGGCTTAAGTTCCTCTACTTCCATCCTCTATCCACCAAAGCCTGTTATGATCCCTTATACTAGAGCTAGCAGCAGGAGGGTGTGGATGAGGGCCCACTGGGGCCGGGTGAAGCTACAGGTGCCTTGCAGAGGTTCTGGAAATGCCGGTGGTGGTGGTGGCCATGGTTTCTTTGTGCACAGGGCAGTGTGGATGCAGCTGGAGACCTGCTCCCTGAAGGCTTTCCTGTGGTCAGAGATGGGGCACTGTAGTTTGGATCACCTTTGCTAATGAAGTCTTTGGTCATCTGGCAGAATAGTGCGAGCATGGCGGCCGAATCCTGGTTTCCAGCGTTCTCTGCTGTCACGTGAACTGTTTTTGTTCTTTTGAAAAATATATGTTAGGATTCATTAATGTTGGAGTAGCCTGAACTGCCACGTTGGTTTTGATAGCACTGTAGTCAGGGCTAGTGGTCTGAAGGCACGCGGTTCAAAGCTTGCTGCTGTATGTATGATGGACCCTTTACATCTGTTCTAATCTGTTATTTTTAGAATGAGGCAATATCTTTTAATGACTCTTTCTGTAAAACTTTATGCTGCGAAACATTGGCACTGAATGCCGCAGTCATGATTTGACAGTGGGAAAGTGGTGGGGTCTGGAGGATGAGAGATACATTGGCACGTGCTGTTGAAGTGACAGCCATCCTGGGTGAGGCTTGTCTTCTGTCCCCGGAAGGAGGTCGGTATCGCTTTTCTCCTGTGGATAAAGTTGCTAATAAACAGTCTTTACTGGGGGCTTGAGGAATTATGTGCTATGTTAAAGGCTGTGACCTATATTTTGTATTTTAATTTTGTTTATATATGAAAACTCAGAAAGGGGTAAATAAGTCATTGATAAATTTGTCTTTGTATAGAAAAAATGTGGGCAGCTAGTAGTTTCTCACTCATGGTACATGATAAAGTATAGAATGCAGAAGTAAGGTTTCATAAGCATCCATAAATCTAACATTTTTTCTGATGTTTTTCACTTAGAAATCTAAATTTCATATTGCTTTTTCATAGGTAATATTAAGATAAAATATTTTGCAAAAAAAAATACTGAATTTACATCCTTAAAACTTCCATGGTTGGCAGTTACGCATTATCAGTGGAAATGGCTTGGATGTTGGTTTAGTCAGCAGATTCAGTGCAATGAACTTCTTTATCAACTGAAGTTGAACTAACCTTTTTTTTTGCAAATAATTCACATGTGGGAGTGAGTCAGTTTCTTCTACACCTACTAGAAACAAATGATTTTAACTGTGTGAGTCAGAACTGAAGAGATTTGTTTCATTAGCTTTTTTTAGCAAGTTGATGTTACTTTATGGTTATATATTAATGTTTTGCATTTTAGAAATGTTGCTCTGTAGCTGAGGTTAGTTGGGAATGTTAAACTCCTACAGATTCTCCAAATTTATGAAACTTACATTCTATCCCTTGCTTGTAATTTGAGGCAATTCATGCAAGCTGTTTTTAGATGGGTATTACAAAAAGGAAGAATTATAATACCTACCTAAACAATCACAAATTTAGCTGAGCCATTAACAGAATATAGTGCCTAGGATTAGGGAAAATTTCATGGGTTCATCTTTTTCATTACCCATGTCTGAAAAGATGAATAGGATGATGGACCACAAGCAAATCTGTTTAGAAAAATAGAAGGGACTTGTTAAAGCTTTTTACTGTATTTTTGCCTTTGATAATGCTTAAAACAGAGTTGAGATTCATTTTCTAAGTCTTTCATAAGGTACGCTTGAGAATTCCAATATATTCTTGATGTAGTTACCAAAGAGCTTGTATCATGCTCACTAATATATCCCACTGAAGTGCTAGTATTTTTTTTTTTAAGAGATTTAATTTTAAAAAGCTTTTCCAGATCTAAGAATTTCTATGTACATTTAGTCTGTGGTTCAATGTGATCTGTTCATTTTAGCTGTCTCCTAATACTAAAATATTCCACTCTATTTTTCTCATCAGCATATGCAGATTGCCAGAATGCCAGCTTTCATTTATAAAGATCTTTGTTCACTGTAATGAATGTAGCTTTCTTCAATAGGAAACTACACACTGTTTTCTTAAGCCCTGATTTTTGCATAGACCTCAGTAATCATGTCTGTAGATATACTTAGAGTGCATTCAGATTAAGTGTGTGCATCCATCATTGCCAGCTGAGGCCTTAGGCATCCTGAAGTGCCTGAGATCTTAATTTCTGTCATTCATGTCATCAGGGTCTTAACACTGAAACCTGTTATTACTTAACCATGGCCTGAAGCTTCAAATGTCACTAGTACCTCTGGATGTCCAACCTGAGACCTCTATAAAGGAGTCTGAGCTTTGGAAAATGGTGGGCATGTCTTCACCAAGCATTGAATCATTGAAAATGTATGGAGTTTATGAACCAGGTGTGCGTTAATGAAGGCTAAGGTGTAGTTCTTAATTTGCTTAAGTGCAGTGCCATTGAGGGCTGAATATGTATAGCTGCCTTTCTCAAAAAGGCCAAGAAGAGAAAAGGTCAGAAGCAGCATCAATTCCAGATATATCCTGAATTCTTTTCACCATTTATAATTGGTCTCCGGCATAAAAATAAACATGGATAATTGCTTTGTGAAGTCCTACTTGAAATGTGTTTATGCCAGTTTAGTGAGATGTGCATGTTCAGGATTTTAGGAAAGTCTATACAAAATTCTGTCTGGACTTTTAATTCATCTTAAACCTGGGTTATATTGTTCTAGTTTTCATCAACAAAATCAGTGAAAGATTAAGTAATAAGTAAGACAAAACCAGTTTTAAACTCACTTTAAGTATTTACATGGAAGTCGGTCTTAAAGGAGTGTTGCAGCTATTCTGGCAATACTGCACTTTTATTTGTGACTCTGTAGTTCGCGGGATGTGGATTCACTCTTTTTATAGCTGGCGTAACTTTAGCCAAAATAAAGCAACCACTTCAGGAGTATGGGGATTTTTAGTATATCACGATTTCCCTGCTAGTAATGATCCCTTAGCCTAAGAACTAAATGGTATGCCTTCCCTGCATAGATAAGACTTAAGGAAAGGCTTTGGCTGACTGGAATTTTTTCAAAGGTACATAAGAATAGATCATGCCCTAAATTGGTTTAAACCCTGTAGTACTGGAAAAAAGACAAGTACCCTCTCCAGCAAAGAACCCATTTTTTTAATTGAAGGTGTTAAAAACTTGAATCCTTTTTAGAGTTCTGCTAAGTGGGGTGTTGGAGGGGGAAATCTCTGTCCTCCATCTGAGGAAGGACGAGGTTTCTCGTAATTGCATGGTAATGCTTCTGGGGCATGTGAAACCTTTTTCCCACTCTTGAGGAATTCCTCTGTCCCTGGTTCCCCCCCTCTTCCAGAGATCTGCGTGTACCTTTGGGTGGATGGGGTTGTCTCCATTGCCTTTGAATTTCTGCTGCTGTTACAGTATGACTTCTACGATCTTAATTTTGTACATCCTTCCTCAAAAGTTGGCTTCTTCACGGAGCTTTTCTGTGTGCTACCAGCTTTATTGCTGCCCGTGTGACTTGGATTATCAATACTGAAAGCTGGAGTGTTCTGAGTGTCTTTTATTTTACTGTAATTAAGGCAGAGTACAAACAGCAGGAAGGTGACTTTAGGCATGAAGATCCCATTATCATTTTGAAATATGTTCCCAAAGGTTTGCTTTTTAAGATGCATGTTTAGTCTTTAAATTTAGCTCTTTTTCTGATAGGATTAGTTAGATCATCATGTGTCGTCGTTCCCCGCGCCCCTGTTTCTATTGATGTGGCTATGTGGCTATGGTCTCCTTGTCTTTCATTAGCGCTGAGAGATGGATGCCTAGTCTCCACGTTCTGCAGACTTTGTTCTGCAGGCCTCTGACTATTCTTGGACTGTGGATCCAAAGAAGAGTAGCAACTGTATTTTTTCCTATGGCTAGGTATACTTGAGTAAGAAGTTTGTATTGAAAATTTTAAATTAAAGAATTGGGTTTTTGTTATCTAGTCTGTGATCATTTGCACTGTGTCTGAGCGAAATGGGAATGTAATATGTGTCCACATATTCTTTCTTTTTAGTTTGTATGTTCTTTAAGGCAAGGGTGGGATCTCGCTGAGCACTCGCTATCGGTGGTTCCTTTTAGGATGGCTTTGTTGCCCTGCAACCCTCTCAAATCACTCGCCTAAAAAAAGGGAAACTACATTTTTTGTGATTCAGAACCTCACCCTATATGACTTATTACAGGAGGCTGGGAGAAGAAAATTTTTACATGTACAAATGGCTAAAAGTGTTCTAAAGGTCCTAATGGAATAACTGGTAACTAGTAACCGCTAGATGTTGAGTTATAAATGCAGAGTGAAGGCTGGAGGCTGTGGTATTTAATCTTTCTGCCTTTTATGGGTAATATGGTATTTTTCCTAAACTCACAACACTTCATCTTTCAGAGCAGACTTTCTGAGAAGTTGCAGATGAGTTAGCCTGCTGTGTCACAGGGAAGAAGTACATTTTCCTTCCAGACCAGCTTTAACTAGTTGTAGCAAAATGCCGTAGTCATGTGGCATGATATCACTGCACGGAGGAATTAAGTTTGACTGCTTTAACTTACTCTCTTATGTAACTGAAGATTTCCATTACTAGTAAGTTCAGCCTTTGGTTTCCTGGACAGTTAATATTTAAGTTGGGAATAATGACAGTATCAAACAGCTGCTTTTAAACTGTGGCCTGGTACTCCAGATAAAATAATACAGGACAGCATACAGTGGGGATACCTAACTGGAGGCTGTATCAGGCCCACAGACTGTCTTTATCTTACCCTTAGAAGTATTTACTGGTTATTAAGGCAACTGAACTGTGGTTATCCCTCTGTGTATGTTATTGCAGGCCAGCAGGATTTACTGGACTGGGTGTAGGGCTGTACCAGCAGGGCTGTGCTGGTCAGGCTTGGCCCAGGCAGGTCTTCGTCCATGGCTAGAAATAACCAATGCTTGTGCATCCTGAAGTTGACTGTATCTGATGTGAATTGTAAAGACAAAAGACCTGACACTCTGAGGAGGGAAGGGGGGGGATTTTTCATTTTTAGAAAATTTTGGTGGTGGAGAAGCTTTTACTGCTCTTACGAAAGGGCTTTGCAGTAATTATCCTCAACGTTAAAGGTGTGCCTGTATTTGAGTGGCTCAAGCGAGGAGCAGAAATGCCCTGCTTGATTTTGACAGAATCAGAGCTTATAGGTATTCTAGTTATAAACTTCCTGTTCTTGCAGGTTGTATTAAACATGGTAAAAGTTTTGTTTAATGTTTCAGGCACTTTTTGAGGGTGAGGATAGCAGAGATTACATTCATACTTTACCTTTTGCATACCAGCATTATTTTTTATTCACATTGTAAAACCTCGGAAAGTTCAGCATGACAAGTGCAAAGTCTTGCACTGTGAAGCTGTGTAAGTCGGGGAACAACCAGCTAGAGAGCAGCCTGGCAGGAAAAGATTTGGGGATCCTGGTAAATGATTAGTTGAAAAAGTCAATAGTACATCATTGTAGAAATGGAGGCTGCTTGCATACTGGACTATGTCAGCAAGAGTGTGGCCAGCGGTTTGAGGGAAGTGGTTGTTCTGCTCTTTACAGCACTTGTGAGGCCATTTCTGGAGTACTGTGTCCAGTTTTAGGCTTCCCAGTACAGAAAAAGCACTGGGGAGCTGAAGTGAGTCCAGCAGAGAAGCACTCACGTGGCTGGGGGCCTGAAGCACCTGGGTCTGGTGAGCCTGGAGAAGGGCAACCTGATCGTGATCCTCAACTGCCAGATGTTTGGTTAGGGGGAACACAGAGGCAGACTCCTCTCATGTGCACTGCCAAGAAGGAGAGGCAATGGTTATGGCAAGGAGGATTCTGACTATGTGTAAGGGAAAAAAAAATATTCCTACTGAGGGTGGTCAGGCACTGGACGAGGCACCCAGAGAGGTGATAGTCTCTCCATCCTAGGAGATAAATCTCAGCTGGACAAGGCCTTGAGCTTGATTGAACTTTCATATTACTTCAGCTTTGAGTAGGAGGTTGGACTCTGATCTCCAGAGGTCCCTTCCAACCTAAAGTTATTCTGTGATTCAGGATCATCATTTTTTTTTTCCTGTGTTAGCAAATGTATTTAACATCATGGCTGCTTTAAGAGAAAACAGTTGTTCTTCATACTTCTCAGAATGAAAAGAAATATGTGAAATAGAATCTAATTCTTCTTGTAGATAAAGTAGTTGACACAACTTGTGTAAATTTACTATTCATTTTTTGATCATCTCAGGTGTTTACCCTGATTGGTTGGCATTTTACCATGTAGTCTGAACATTAGTATTGACAAGCTTTTAACTAAATTTTAGGCTTGTAAACTATGGGAAACTAAATTTTTTTCGTGTTCTTCTGTCATGTATTTAATAAAAGCACTGGTTTCCTTGTTCCTGGAAGAGAATTGCCAGAACAGGTTTCAAGAACTTTGAACCTATGTTTTATGTCTAGTGCTTTTTCCCAAGTGTGGTTTCCTTATGTCTAGTTGTTAGCCTTGATAGCAGTTGAAGTATTTTAAAGCTTTAGTTCCATGGAGCTGTCAGAAGAGCCTGCAATCCCTGCGTGACTGCAAGCCTGAATCACCCCTTATGAAAAAATACAGGTTTAGCTGTTCTGCTAGATGTGTTCTTATATCACAAAGGGATCTCTATCTACTAGGGTTCCTAATATCCTTGTATCTGACAATATAAAGAGTCTGACTAAGCAGTTGCTAGCAACAGGGTGAAACAAATCTTCCTCATATTTGTAAAGATCTAATGGGAGACACTCTCTGGTTTTTGGTTTCATCTGTAAAATAAGAGCTTGTACGACTTACATGAAGTTGGACTTGCAACGTAGTTTTTAGTGCTGATATTCTTTCTTGATGATAGTGCACTTAGCAAATCAAAACGCACAGCAAATTCAGTGTTTCAAAATCATATTGATATATGGAAAATAGCACAGGAAGTGCTATCAATGATGAGGATAACAATGTACAAATGGGACAAAAACTAAGAAGTGATTCCTTTATTAGTGGTGTGTTGTAATTATTAATAGGGTATCTGAAGTGACACTTGACTTTCCATACAATGAATTTATATATGTGTTTTTGAGTACGTTGCTTGCAGCAAACTCCTGGGAAAATAATAAGATTCTTCAGAATTCTCATGATTCCTAAGTGCTTGGAAGTCTGGTAGACATCCTTGTCAGAGAACATACACTGTCGGCTGTGTCATGAAAGCATTCATTGACAGTACTATATAATGTAATGGTCCATTGCCCTTCTGGGGCACGGACTGTGTATGTGAGCAATTTATAATGTGTGTTAATTTTTCAGAATAAACTTTGTTCAAATTGTTGTATAGTTATTTCAGATGCCGTGATTGCGAGCCCTCAGCTTTGTTTGTGATTGATGTATGGAAGTTGTTCACACTGTGTTCTTGTTTCAGTATATTGCTTCCCTCTCGGGATGTACCTGCACACTGTGCAGATACCTTGGCGGGGAAAAACAGACAGTGAAGTAAGGGCAATAACTTCTTTTTTGGACTGAGTCTTGCTGCCTAAAACGACTGAGAAGTATCATCCCCCTCCTCTCGTGTCCTTTATTTCCTCTTTTGTTTCATTGTTCAGACTTTTTACTACTTATTTCCTATTTGTATTTAGAAAAGGCACTTTGCAGTGATGTCTTTAAAACAGCAAAGCACGCTTGTGCACACATTGCTGCAATGATCTTTTGCATCAGTGGCTGTAATATGTCATCGTGCACATTGGTAATAATAGCTCTTACTTCAAGTATATGCTTGATAGCTACAGAATAAATAATACAGACACTTTACTGGAAAATGCGCTCCAGTAATTTACCTTCAGAGCTCTATGGGGAGCTCTGAAATGGGTGACAGCTGGTGGAAGATAATGGATTATCTTTCTGCAAGAGAGAAGCATGGGCAAGACCTACTTCTTACTTCAATCTCCTTGCCCTCATCTCTCCCTCCCCCCCTCATGTCCCATATAACACTTAAGAACCTGCCCTGTACATTTTCTGAGGGACTTAGGTGGAGACTGTTAGTTATCACTTTTGTGTTTAAAAAACACAGAACAAAATTAATTGGCAAGGAAATAAATTTACCTGTGCATAACAATTCATGGAAGAGGAAATCAACGCTGTCTACTTGTAATCTTTTAACACTTGTCCAGAAATAGATTGTTGAGGAGTCATAGTATTTGAATTAAAATTTGCAGTATTGGAATAAAAAATAAGCAGGTACATGAATTAGAAAGGACTGGGAAAAGCATCACTTAGTCCTAAATATTGATTGATACACTACAAACAGTGGTCAGGCCAGACGTCTTTATCTCTTCTGGAAGTACTAGGTAGCCTGTACTTTAAGGAAGACCTTAAGTTGAGCTTATGTACTAAAATGTCTGTTAAATAAGATTTTGAAGGAGAGAGATGGAACTGATGATACTTGAAGAAAATTTTTTGTATCTGGTAACTGAAAGATTCTTACTAGACTCTTAGGGGGGTTGATGTGTTAAAATATGTTCATGCAAGAAAGATGAGGCTCCAAATTGACTTCTTAGTTCTTTGAAAATGCATTCCTTATATAGAGTGGTTCTTCAGAAAAGGCAAACTTCTTAAATTTTGATTTCATGCAATGCAGTTGTAAATGCTCTTGGCTTTTTTCCTTCCTTTAAAATACAGCTGAACAGACAGTCAGGGCTGAACTTTTGACAGCAACTGCACAAACTACTCAGGTATTGTAAAATTTCTTAAAATAATTTGGTACATTTTTGTTCCTGTGTAAGAGTAACTACTGGTACAGGCTGAGCACTGCAATAGAAATTGTGACAAAGTGACACTTGCTGCTCATGCAAATAATACAGCAGAATAGTTCAACACATAGCTGTTCCTGGTATTTCTTTTTAAAGATTTCATGGACCTATATTTTTTTTTTTTTTAAATGATACTGCTATGAACTTGGTTTTAAAATTCAAATTATACAGGAAACGAGAGTTAAGCTTATAGAAATAATGATAAAAGTGAAATTGTGTGGCTGTTAGGGTATGAGCATTAGGATGGTTCCCAGAAGAGTACTCTTCAAGACTTGAACTCCTTTACAGAAGATTTGAACAACAAAAATGTAAGCTTTATAAGCACATTCTTCCTTCCCCTCAGTGCTGCATGGTATCGCTGTCTTAGAGACCATTGTCACAGACTTGTATTGAACCAGATCGAAGCTTGCATGTTGCTTTAAAGGCCATGAAACTACCGAGAGATTAAAAAATTCACGTCCTTGCTGGATTCACAGTGGCAGCCCAAAGATAGAATGATGTGTTACTAAACAAGCAGTCCTGAGCACCTTTTTCACGTAGGTTAAAAAAAAAGACGACATAAGTGGCATAAATACTGAGAATCTTTAGAGATGAAAAAGTAAAGAGAAGATTGCATCTCTCCCAGACTTCTTTCCATTAGAAAATTCCAAAGAAGTTTATGGAACAAAAGGATTACATAGACTCAGCACCACAATACTAGCATCAAAAATGAAACTAGTGTGTCTGAACTACAATATCAAGGATGAAAAGTTTAACAATCCTTAAAAGATTGTGGTTTGGGACTGAATGGTTTTTTAAAGTGAGTCAGTGCAAGTGGAAAATATTACTTAAGAGCTAAACCAATCCCTGAATGGGCAAAGTAGCTAAGGCTTACTTAGATGACACTGGAGATAAATTAGTGAAGGAAAATACAAAATTCTGTATGGGAAAAAAAAAAGAAAGGAATCGGGTATAGCTAAAATGATGCATAAGGAAGTAGGCAACAATTTGGCTTTTCTCTGTAGTTGACTTCCGCTTCTATACTAGTATGCAGTTACGTTGCAACAGCTTGAAGTATTTTGAAGATTGGCAGAAATTCCTTGTTCTTCTGCCTGTGGTCTCATCTTCTGCTTGTGGTCTCCTCAGAGGCCATGTACTGTATCAGAAGATTTCTGGAAGGAAGTTAATGCATCTTCATTGGTTCCTACTCTGGAAATGGAAAGTTCTAAAAGCACATTTGCACTGGTAGGGTTTTGCAACTGCGTCTGTACTGGCATGCAACATCCTGGTGTTGCACTAGAGCATCCAAACGCTTGGTTGTTATTTCCAAGTATGAGTAAAGGAAAAGGTTGGAAGCCAACAGAATGGAGCCTGAGGTATAGATGAAGATTTGAGATTGCCAGCCTTCTACAAGCTTGTTCTGAATGTCTTGCTACTTGATTTTCTGTTTTCAAACTAACACACCTGTCTAGATGGGCAGTAAATGAGGAAGGAAAAGGAATTCTCAAAAGTGTGGAAATAAATCTTAGGCAAAGGGATTATGAATGCAGTGCTTATTAAACAAAGATGACGTGGGTAATTTTACTCTTAAATTCAAGTAAAGAGGAGTGTAGAAAACTGAAAAGTTGTGTTTAAAATGATAAGCTTAAAAGCAGAATGTTCTCTCCAATAATGCATCTGATATAAAAACTTGTTGGGATGATCTTCATCCCATCCTCTCTCCATCCTCAAGGGGAAAAAAAAAACCTGTGCAACAGCAGCCAGAGAGAGGAGTGAGAATATGCGAGAGCAACAATTCTGCAGACACCAAGGCCAGTGAAGAAGGAGGGGGACGAGGTGCTCCAGGCGTCGGAGCAGAGATTCTCCTGCAGCCCGTGTGAAGACCATGGTGAGGCAGGCTGTCCCCCTGCAGCCCATGGAGGTCCATGGTGGAGCAGATAACCACCTGCAGTCCCTGGAGGACCCCATGCCAGGGCAGGTGAATACCCGAAGGAGGCTGTGACCCCGTGGGAAGCCCACGCTGGAGCAGGCTCCTGGCAGGACCTGTGGCCCTGTGGAGAGAGGAGCCCAGGCTGGAGCAGGTTTTCTGGCAGGACTTGTGTCCCTGTGGGGGACCCACGCTGGAGCAGTCTGTTCCTGAGGGACTGCACCCCATGGAAGGGACCCACGCTGGAACAGTTTATGAAGAACTGCAGCCCGTGGGAAGGACTCACGTTGGAGAAGTGTGTGGTGGACTGTCTCCCGTGGGAGGGACCCCACACTGGAGCAGGGGCAGAGTGTGAGGAGTCCTCCCTCTGCGGAGGAAGGAGCAGCAGAGACACTGTGTGATGAACTGACCACAGCCCCCATTCTCCATCCCCCTGCACCGCTCATGGGGAGGACGTGGAGAAACCGGGAGTGAAGTTGAGCCCAGGAAGAAGGGAGGGGTGGGGGGAAGTTGTTTTAAGATTTGGTTTTATTTCTCATTTCCCTACTCTGATTTGATTGGCAATAAATTAAATTAATTTTTCCCCAAGTTGAGCCTGTTTTGCCCATGATGGTAATTGGTGAGTGCTCTCCCTGTCCTTATCTTGACCCATGAGCCTTTGGTTATATTTTTCTCTCCCCTGTCCAGCTGAGGAGGGGGAGTGAATTTTTGGCTTTTTTGAGCCATAAGCACTTTAAAAAAAATCTTCTGTACTGCTGGTGATTCATGTACCACAGTTTGACACTATTTCTAGAAATCTACATCTAAGGCCAGATTTAGGATCTCATAGATTTCCAGTAGATCTCCCCCCCTCCCCCAATCTAGACTTTTCTTTTTCAATTTAAATTCTAACTGTCGTATATGGAAAGCCTGGGGATAGATGTAGACAAATTTTGAAATGCGCTGAGTCAGTGTCAGACATGAAGGAAAAGTTGCATAGTGAAATTAGAAGCAGGTTGCTTTATCTGGCTAAAGATTTCATCACAGCTTGGAAGGCTGAGATGTATTTCTCTTCCCTTTCTACTCTCTTTACATCCTTTCTGAGCAAGTAAGTGGCAGGAAGCGTCCTGCCCTCTGGAGTTGTGCTTGCCTTCTGAATACCCCCAAACCCAGGGATTTTTCTGTTACAGTTTGCTGACCATAGAGCTGCTTCCACCCGCTCCTTATGCCCTGTTTGCCCCGTGTTCTGCTGGTAGTGACTTTTAGCACTCCAAGCCAGTGAAAACAGTGCTGCTGTAAATGGTCTTCCTCTTCATCGTTGCCAGCCAGAGGCATTGGAAGGAGCGGAGCAAGGCAGAATGGCTTTGGCTCTAGCGTTCCTGGTCTAAAGAGGGAGCTGAAGAAATGAAAGCATTTGTAACAAGAAAAAAGCCTCTCCGAGTCTGCCACTATAATATGTGACAAATCTTAGCACGGGACTTGCTAGTATTCTCTGCAGATTTAAAGACAATCCCCCTCTTCTCTGCTTCTGAGTAACCTGAGCTACAGAAATACTCTAGTGCCTGGTTACAGTAATTGCTTGTCGCATGTCTTTGTGGCCTTTTCCTACAGCAAAAATCTGACTTTTGTTGACCTTTTAATTAGATCTGGAGCTCTAAGGAAGTTCTGAAACAGGGTGAGTAATGTCTGAGAAAATGTCCTCCTGCCTGCTGCCATTTAAAAGGGAGGTGGAGTGAACAGAAAGATGTGCCACACCTGTGCTTAAAGTAGCTGTTGCTAGCTGAACTCTTGAAATCGAAAAACAGCTTGGGGTATTTATATGCATAGTGTTGCAGCCTGGAGCCATCAAAAAGAAAAAAAAAATCAGGTGCAGTTCTGTAGCACTGTAAGCTGGTCTAATGCCCCATACCCTTGGTCTTACATTTCCCAATTTATGGTGTTGATCTGGCTGAGAACTGAAGTATCAGAAAAATGGTAATTGTCATTTGACTCAGCTCCTTTGCCCAGCTTGCTGTGCAGCTGCCTGGGTGTTAGCACCACGGCAGGCCACCTCTGCAGCAACTAGGCTGCTGCGAAGGCTGTTCCATGGGCAGTTCGTCTCGCCCTGGTCCGGTCCGTGCTACTTAAGATGACTGCCTCTGAAAAACAGCTGCGCTCCTTTACCCTTCTTACTTGTGCTGGTGTAACAGCCTTTCCTGACCCTTCGGTGATGATGATTCAATTTGTCATGCTATGGGATGATAGTTGCATTCCGTGTCTTGGTAGGTTAGTTTTCTGTTGGTTTAGTGAGCAGAATCATGAGGCCAGCCGCATTTGTTACACCTGATACAAGGAAGAGAGAAGATCTGTGAAACTGCCCCTCTGGTCTCAGTGATCCGCTTCAGTTGTGTCATTGAACTACATCTTTACTTCACTGTAAATTTATAAGCAGAGAAAAGGGATACCTCATAAGGTAGATCTCTCTCCTGTCACTGTAAGTGCATTTATGTAGGGTGCTTTCTCAAGAAGAGCTTACTAATAGAAACCTCTAACCTTTAAAATAAAGGAGGTGGCATGTGGTAAATATCGCACCAATGTAAAGTATGAATTGTTCTATTACATAATGCATGTATTATGTGTTTAGTAACTTGAGAGAACATCTTGCATATATCAGGAGAAAATAAAAGATGTGTGTTTACTGTATATAATTGATAAAATAGTTATGCTGCTTGTCTTGC
This sequence comes from Phoenicopterus ruber ruber, assembly GCA_009819775.1. Classification (NCBI taxonomy): domain Eukaryota; kingdom Metazoa; phylum Chordata; class Aves; order Phoenicopteriformes; family Phoenicopteridae; genus Phoenicopterus; species Phoenicopterus ruber. The sequence goes on from CM020219.1 coordinate 12,721,583, forward strand.
TAAGTTTTACTTTTAAGATGAAATAAAGCATGCAGTCAGAAAACTAGAACTTTGCTCATACGTTGATGATGCAAGTGGTGGCTTCTTAATTAATGTAAGTGTATGTAAGCTTATATCAGCACAGTGTGGTCATCAGATTGGAATTGTTTTATTTCTTAGCAGGGTGTGCAAGAGATGCTGGGTCTGATGAAATTCACATTCATTCATGTGTTGTTATTGAAATTTGGATGAGCTCAAATTTGAGATTTTCTTAATCTCTAGTTTGAAACTGTCTGAAAAATAAGTGACAATATCAAAGGGTTTTTCTGAGCAGTCACAATTCTTAAACTGTTCTACAAAAAATTATTAACTCTGCTTTTTAGATTATTTGTTATGCAGTAAAATAAGTGGATTTTAGTAATAGTTAGAACTTTGTTATGGAATGAAAGAAATTGAATCATTGAAATTTTACTGTTCGGAACTAGTGATTCATGTAGAAGCCTGAAACAATTTTTCCATTAGTGATGTGCTTCAGTATGTGATCACCATTTGCTGTGGCTTGAATGGCCTCTCCAACACCTGCAAAATCTGGCCCTGGGCTAGGAGTACAGAAAAATTCAGGTACAAATAAAGCTATATTAAACAGAGATTGTATTCTCTGGTGTTTGTTGCCATCCATTTCTTACAATGTTTTGACATGTATCTTGGAAGATCCTGTCCTAATGTGCTGTCGGTTGGCTAGAAACAGGCTCTTGTTTAGCACTTCCATGCTCACTGCAGTCTGAGGCAGGTCCACATCAATTCCAAAAAAGGCCATTTGCCCTTCTCCAGCCTCATCCCGCTGCCTGCCTTGGGCTGGGGCTCCAGTGTCACAGCTGTACATGAGTCACATTGGGTGAATGGTTCGGTGGGAGGGGATGGGATAGGCAAGTTAGCTTTCGCCTGGAAATGTTCCCTGGTTTGACGTACCATGTGAATGCTAATGATGATCCAGACAATAGAGTGGAGCGTGGTGGGAAGGAACAAGGAGGAACTCTTTTGGCAACAGAATGGATTTTCTGGATTAAAGCGGTCATGTAGCTCCCCGTTCAGTTGTCTCAAATGTCTGGGATGTCAGAAAATCTGTAATTCAAAGAGCCTGTATATGACGTGATGTGTGTACGCCTTCTGGGCTGGGTATGATCGTCTTGAGTAAAATAAAAGGACTGAAGATGAAGCTTAAGAAGGCATAGGATATCAACAGTTATTCAAGAGCAGAAAATATTCTTTATTGTGGAATAGAAATCTTTGCTTTGCATTTTTTAGCAAAGCTTAAGAGGAAGGAAAGTACCACCTTTGAAAACCTTATGAAATTCAAGTAGAAGTGAGATCTGGTATTTCAGTCTCTTCAGAAAGTCACAACTTGCAGCCATTATTGGGCTTCTGCACAATAGGTTAGTCAGTGAAGTCTCTAAGGCTGAAGAGGCTGATGGACCACCAGGGAATCCACAGTTAATATAGAATCATAGAATTGTTCTGGTTGGAAGAGACCTCCAAGATCATCGGGTCCAACCATTAACCTAGCATTACCAAGTCCACCACTAAATCATATCCCTTAGGGCCTCATCTAAATGTCTTTTGAATACCTCCAGGGATGGTGACTCCACCACTTCCCTGGGCAGCCTGTTCCAATGCCCGACAACCCTTTCAGTGAAGAAATTTTTACGAATATCTAATCTAAACCTCCCCTGGCGCAACTTGAGGCCATTTCCTCTTGTTCTGTCGTCTGTTACTAGGGAGAAGAGACCAACCCCCATCTCTCTACAACCTCCTTTCAGGTAGTTGTAGAGAGTGACAAGGTCTCCCCTCAGCCCCCTTTTCTCCAGGCTAAACATCCCCAGTTCCCTCAGCCGCTCCTCATAGCACTTGTGTTCTAGTTGGTGCGTAGTCTGCTGAAAGAGCTGGGAACCTTAGGGAAAGGTCAGAGAGGCATAGCAGCTTTCCCTCTCCCAAACAAATGTGACAAGTTGGAAAGAGGTATGAAAAACTGGATTACAAACTGCGGTCAGGAATACAGTTTCTCTAGGAGCTTTCTTAATTCTCCTGTGAGAGTTGCGCTAGAACTTAGTCTCAAACTGCTGAGTGGTTTTTTTTATATGCCCTGGTTAGTACTCATAAAGGTGCGGGTTTTCTTGTTCAGAATGCGTCATCCTGCTTAAAGTCTGTCTGTGTCCTGATAGCTGTATGCTAAAATGTTACATATTGTGAAGCTACACCAAGCTTGTGTGGATGGTAAGTCACTTCTGGGTTTCCCAAACTAAATGCTATTCACAGTCACATTTTTCTTCAGTCTTAGTACTAACAGTTCCATCTTACAAGGTCAGCTTCAATATTAAAAAAAAAAAAAAGACAAACCTGCCTGAATTGGTTCTAGAGACCAAGTTGTACTTTCCTAACTTACGGATCATTCCATGACAGTAACACAACATGAAGATGAGAAATTGGGCAGTGAGCTTCCTCCTCTGTTAGATCTTAGATGTAAGCTGCTTCTCCCTTGTACTTAGATCCATCGTAGCATTAGCATATGCCATTACCTTTAGGTCTGATTGGCATGTGGTTTTTATTTTACCTGACCGTTATTTTTCCATAGGTAAGCTACTGTCTTATATATGAGTACAGCAAAGAGTCATTTGGTGTGTGTTCTTGGATACGTAACACATACTTCCTCTCACCCGCTAGAACTCTGTTGCTGTCTAGTTCTCAAAGAGAAGCACGGTGGCTTTGGCAGGAGTTAAACTGGCAACGCATTTTGTCGCTTGGACTACTCGGAACCATGTGCATATTCCTCAGTACTTGTATGTACAGATCTTGAGTATTATCTTTGGTGTCCTTTCATTGTAAGCATGAAAAGCAGTGAATGGGCTAGTCAGGCAGATAGCCAGCTATTAAGCGTTTGTGGTAACATTCATCAATGAGCTGGCAAATGGTAGCATATTGCTGCGGATTGAGTCCTTCGATGTGGTACTTGCTTTTGGGGCTTGCCACACAAAAAGCGTGCTTAGTGAATAACAGTGAACACGGATGATGTTTCAAGGTAAATGCCTTGCTCTTCTGCTGGCAAATTTAGCAACGCTAATAGGATCGGCACCAGAACTACTACTCAGTATCTTTCTTCAAAACATTTCCTGATGCCATTACACCTTAGCATGGTGATAAATTTTTCATGCAGTTATCGCAAACTAGTATACAAATTCTAAATGCCAGGATCAGTTCTTCTGTAACTGATAAAGACACTCGTGGAGCAAAATGCAGAAGCTATGAGCGCTCAGGCTTGGTTTATGCCTAAAAGTAATGACCATTTTATCCTTTTAAACCTTTGAAGATTTTGCATGTAATTATATAATCCAAATCTTGTCCAAACTCATAGTTCTGTTAAGTGCCAGCAAGTTATCTCATTGAAAGTGGTCAGGCACTCTATTTCACGTATGTCAAAAGGCTTTCATAAAACAAAGCAAAATCCATAATCGTAACTGCAAATAGATATGTTTGTGTGCTACTTCTTCAGAAAAGTTGGGTTTTTTTAAAACACATTTGTATACCAAATTAACTATCACAATACAATATTTAATTTAATAATAGAGTTGCCACTTACTCTCTTGAAAAATGCTGGCGATCAGCCTTAAGAAGATTCAGACTTTCTCGGTGTTGTATTAGTGTGTATGTCTGTTTCTACCGGTGTTGCAGTTCAGATAAATACTATTAGAAGAGGACATCTTAAAACTAGGCAGTGCTGACTAACCAGGTGTTCTAAAACTGGGCGGCCTTGCTCAGGGTAGGGGGGCCTGACTGCGCGTGAAGCAGCCTCCCGTAGCAGGAGGCTGTTCTGCAAGGGCTATAAACGCTTTCCAATAGGTAACCAGGTTGCTCTTCTCAGATTTTTAACCCAGTGGAGCTTGTGTTATTGTAATGATAACCAAAGTCTTGCACCACTGAATTTATTAGTCTAATGGATGTTGATGAACGATGGAGGATCAGATCATTAAGCAAGAGGCAGACAGAGTAAGTGAAGTGTGTGTATGTATGTTATAAAAACAGGAGGGGGAGGGCATAGCAGAAGTGGAAGGCCCAGGAGAAAACATGTCAGAGAACACAAAATGTGTCACCTTTGCCTGTAAATGGCAGAACTTTGGTGAAGTTTGGCTTCCTGTAGAATTGTGATCAACCTCCTTTACTAGGCTCAGTGGAATAACCCCCTGCCCTTCCCACCGTACTACCGTCCCTTTTCTGTGGCAGTGTTGCTCTGCTGTCCCTCCATGACTAGGGACAGCAAGGTATGTCTGCTTTGAACCTTAGTATGTGCTGGTTGCCCAGCTAAGCAGGTGATTGCTATATTCCTACTGCAGCCTTTCCCATAGTGGAGATGATACTGTGGATGTCTTTCCTATTCACTGCCAGGTTTTTTAATAAAACTTGTAGCAACTTGGTATCTTTGGACAACTTCAGTGAAATTTGGTAGAGGGGATATTGAGGGTCTTCACTGGGATCAAAAGGTACCAGGCCGGAGGAATGGACTCAGACTGCCAAAGAGTGTGATCACACGTACCTTATTTCCTTAGGAAACCAGACTGAAAAAAAGCCGTCACAGGGGTGGATTGTAAGAGGAAACAGGCCAGCACAGGAAAAGGGAGGCAAGGATCTATAATTGGAAAAATTAAGACTGGAGTCAACAAAGGATGGAAGAATTAACAAAAATTTACATTTGTAAAATAAAGGGAAAATTTCATGATCCAGTAGCAAGAGGATTGTACTTCTTTAAAACTGAAAAGTGTGGGTTGTAACAGGTATTTATCACCCTAGTAAGCAGGTTGGGGCTACCTGGGTGTGGGTATCTCCCAAGACATGTGTACAAGCACTAACTTGTTAAACCTGTCAGCCTACTGTTTTAGTAGCAATATCACAGGAATGCTGTTTCTTTGAAAAGGGTGCACAAAGGGCAAACAAGTTACTTGATTTCTAGAATGTAAGTTAAGAGGGATGGTTGAGGGAAACCGTAAAACTTGATGCTCTTTCGTGTTCTTCCTCCAAAGAAAACATCTTACATAAAATAGTGGATCTGCCTGGTGGGGGTATGGTTCCACAGACAATTATCTGCGTCATTTTGTTGTTTCCCTGACATTAATATTTTGCAATTCGCATAGTTTCCTACCACAACGTTTTGTAAAGGGAATGAGTAGATAAAGGGAGCGTGGTGGCAGATGAATTTCTGTATGACCAAACAGTTTGGACATACCTTCTGGGTAGATCTACCTGAATGTTATCGTTGTGTTATATAGCAACTTAAAACCCAAATCACTTACAACATCAGTTCTGAACTGTGAAACTATCTGGTGCAGGGCAGTCCAGAATATGAATAGGTTGTCCAGAGGGGCCATGGAGTCTCCATCCTTGGAAGTTTTTGAGACCTGACCAGGCAAAACCGGGAGTAACCTGGTCTGAAATCAATATTGACTGTGATTTGATCAGGAGGTTGGACTAGAGAGGTCCATTTCAACCTGAATTGTTGAAAGGGACCTGTGAGTCTGTATATTATTTTCTTGCAGTTGTCACATTTATTTAAAACTTGAAGCTGCCAATGATAGAAAATATCAGATGCTCTTGAACATTTGGCAGCTTCAACTCAGTGATTTTTGTGACTCTGAATTTCTGGAAAATTGCACTGCCTAACAAAATAGGCAGGAGTCCTCAAATTAGAGCCATTGGGCAACTCCACTGCTGAAGCAGTAGCTATCATAAAGCCTGCGAGTATTCTTTTGTCCACTGTAATGTAAAGGTGGTAGCTTTTGTGATTCCAGAGAGTAAATTACTGACATAAATTGAATGAATCAGAATCTGAACAGAAAGTAAATTCCAGAACATACCTCAACACTTCTCATTTTTAACCACATTCTAGCTTGGGAAAAGTTGTCCTATTATTTTTTGAGAGTGATGTTGACAATACTACCCTCCTTCCCTGACCTGCTTTCAGAAATGAGAGGGAATTTGACATATGCTCCTGACCTTGACAGCAGCTGGCGTGCGCCCGTTCCTGGGGTAGCAGTGCGGAGTGCCCGGCCTGCCCTGTCGGATCATCTCCCTGGGCATTTCCTGCAGCTTTTAGTCGTTCTGAAATAGTCTTCAAATCTCTTTTATCAGGTGGCATAATACAAATTGACTGCAGCGTGGATGCACCAACTCAACAAACCTAAATCACAAACTTATTTAGATATGACTGGGCTTCAAATCATGTTTTCAAATTATTCAAATTGATGTTTTCTTTTTCTGCAAACAAAATATCCTAGTCCCTTCTATCAAGGGAAGAGGAGAATATGATTGGAACAGAACTTGTTTGTGGGTGGAGAATTATGTCTTTCGTAGATACCCTGTTTTTTGATGAAGAAATAAATGCTGGCATTTCACTTCCCTTCATGAATATTGATCAAAACATCGACTGTTACTGTTTTGTATTATATTCTTGAGAGCATACATTTCTTGGCTCCTTAAAATTAGCTGTGTGGGTTTTTTTTTTTCTTTCTTGTGTGGCCCTTATGGAGAACACCCTCCTTCCAAACAAGTGTAATTACAATAATGCAAAATCAGCTTGAGAGAAAAGGCAGTGATGCATACAAATATATTGCACGTAGAACGCCTATCCCAAATTCTGATTACAGCCTCGCAGTCATGAATAAACAAACTCTTGCAATTACTCTCAGCTAATGTTACCCTGACAACAGTATATATAACAAAATTCAGTAATCACTGCCAACAAAACCCCCAGTACAGCTAATGCTTCTGTTTGCCAGGATGAAATACTTTCATTAAGTATTAAATCAACTCCAAATCATAAGTCCTGCTTTTAATATTAGAATCAAAACTAATCAGTCAAGTGTACTTATTCATTCCAGTATATGGAGAGAAGTTTGCTTTGAGTTCCCTGTTTATAAAATAGTGATATGTAAAAGGAGAAGCTGGAGCTTTTTACCGGTTATATAGTGGTGGGTGTATCACTTGGCATCATTCTGGTGAACACAGCGCTTTGATACTTCTTGGTGCAAGTTTCGGCTCACTCAATTTTGCCAGTTCTGTGCATGCTACTGATCTGGATATTAGAGGGTTGAGGAACAGCAACCTCCTGAGGGGCAGCAGGAAGGCAAATTGGAAATATTTTTTGATTTAACTTACTAAGAGGTAAGAATTGTGCAGTCCAGTACTTAAAAGCAGCAGGTTATATCCTAGTATAAACAGGGTTCTACTCCAAAATGCCAATAAAGTATCAGTTTAAATGAATTACTGGTGTGTTGCCTCCTCTGAGCTCTGATCTGTGTAACCTCTGTTGTAGTCTCTGTGATGATGAGATTCTGTGGATATTAGGTTTTATTTTCAAATTTTATGTACTTTTAAGGAACCTTAGGTGCCTTGACAAAGACCTGAATTTTTCCATTTCAGGGAAAGTACTATCCAATTTAAAATTTGTCTGTACATTCAAATATTCATGTTTGGTGCTTAGCTTTCTAAGAGAGAGACCACTTAAGTTGCAGTGTTTCTGAACACCAACACCTGCTAAATACTAAAAGCCAACATTAGTTAAGTGCACAAATGGCTTGTAAAAATAGTAACTTCCTTTTAGGAGGGAATGGGTTTTTTTCATTTACATGTATTAAACAAGTTCATTTTAATATGCAGTACTTCAGTTGACCAATCGAGATGGAAAAAGCAGGACTAACCTGGGACTCTTGCAGTTTTTTAATTGAAATGGTGGTCAAGAGAATGAGGTCTGCTAATCCTGCCGTCGTGAAGAATACGATTCCTAGAAAGATAGGATGAATGCTCTCCTTTGCAGACACTGTTTCTTCTGTTTACTCAAATTTAAGTACATGCTCTACTTGATACACAGTATTTATTATCTTTTAAAATATAAAACTCATTGAATTGGCTTGCTTTAATACAACTTAATGCATTGTTAAACTGAATCCCAATTTTAGCAAGGTGAAGTTGATACACTTCAAAGCAAGGAAAAATGTAGACAAAATAATAAAATATTTTGTCACCAGTTGACAAAACAAGAAAAATGTAAGAAATAAGGGGTTTTTTTAAGTGTACAAGACAGCTTAAACTTGCGTAGATTTGTGTCTTTCTGCTTTGAAAGTTGCTTGTGATCAATTTACAGCAGCAGGGGTTTTTATAAATACTTAAACCAATTATTTTGGTATTCTGTTTACTGACTAGCATTATTGCTAAAACTGTTTATTTCTTTGGGGGGGGGGAGGGAAAAGTCTTATTCTTGGGTTAGTGTCCCCCAGAAGTAAAATTACTGGATTTCATTTGCCGTTCCCTTGAATTTTAATAATAGAAGCTGGTGTTCTGCAAAATTAGTCTAATGTGTAGTTCAGTGTAACGATCCATAACTTGATAATGGAACTTCCACATTTATTTCTTATCTGTAGTTGCATTTCCTCAATTTGGCCTGATTTGATGGGAAAGGAAGGAGGCAGGAGAACCTTGCAAAATAATTGATATATATCACACCCATCAGCAGTGGTATTTACTTGTGTAGATGTCTGATTGGACTGGTATAGGTCTCTAACTGGTTTGAGTTGGTGTTGCTGGGTAAGTTTGTTAGAAACAATTTGGGGTTTGGAACGATAGTCTCAATGGCCTTGTGGTGGGGGAGGCAGTGATAGGTATTTCTGTCCAGTTGAAATGGGGAATCTAGCAGAAAAATGTTAGTCTTACTCTTAAACGTCATGCTTTGGAGAGAGGGGAAACATCCAGTGAGAGGGGTATTACTTGTGGAGGAAACCTTTTCAATAACACCTCTCCTGAGTAGAAAGAAGAGGCATAGCTGTTCTTTAATACAGCTATTTCTTCATTTTATTAGCTGTTAAATGAATTTTTGCTGAGAGGTTTTCAGGCTTTCAGACTTCCTACTGCAGCCTGTAATCTCCAGTTGAGACTTCTGTATCTTCTGTGCGTTTGTAAGGTTTGGTTTGTTTGTTGTTAGCATCTGCAATACATCGTCAAGGCAGTGACCCCTCTTGTAGGAATTCTGTTTGGCTTATAACTCATTAGCTTAATCATAACGTAAGGTGAGGTACAATAGGAGTCTGGGCTGAATTACAAGTAGTAGTTCTGTGATGTTTTATTCAATTGCAAATGGGAAAAATACATGTGTTTAGACTAAAAAGACTGACGTTTTTAATAACATTTGTGATGAGGTGAAGAAGAGCAGTCTTTATTGTGCTTAGTTAGAAGTGTAAGCTGCTTCTTTGTAGTCACCGTACTTGCTCTTGTGATGTTTGGCTTGCACCACTGTTTTTCCTTATTGATTTGGTCTTCATAATCAGAGTAGTGAATTGTAATAAATGTATCTAAACAGTAATCCTCATCCTGTGATATTATAGAATTAAATAAAACGTTCTGAACGGGAACTAGAGAGGAGAAAATTGATGGGATCTGCAGGTACAGCGGAATTCATCAACCAGTTATTTTGAGAAATGTCTCGAGTCCAGCGGGACCACCAGAACAAAGTAAGGGGAGGTTAGTTAATTGCTGGACATCTTTTAGGCTGCAGCCCTTCAATGCTTGGTCTAATTGAGATCTGGTAAATGTTGCTTAACAGAAAAGCAGTAAAGTAAAAAAAGAAAAGTAAAAATCTTAAATTAGCATTTTGTAGAAAATGCTTTCATTGCTATTGAGTAGAGACAGTTATCTCTTGAGAGTGGCTTGTTAAAGCTTTAACTGGTACTAGCTGAAATAATAAAAAGTAAAGCTGAACTCTGCTTAAGAAGAGAATTATTCTAGTGGCTGAAGGGTAGGACAGATTTTCTCTAGGGTTTACCAGTAATGAATCAGCTCTCTCCCTTTCACATGGTCCTTCACTGATTCACAAAACCCTAAGGGGGGGGGGGGGGGGGGGGGGGAATCCTTCTGAAAGACTACTTTGCTCTTTACTCACTGGCAGCAAGGTAGTACCAATCATAGGATTGAACTTTTTTAAAAATTGTAAGTGTTAATTGAAAAATGTGATTAATATTTTTTTCCTTCTGTAGTTCTAATAGTAGTTGAAAACCTACTGTTGCACTGGATATGCAACGAGTACTTTTGACCTCTGGTTTATGGATTATTTTGGCTTGAAATATTTCTCTTCATAATTGATTTTTTTTTTTTTCTTAAACAGCAAGACCATTTACAAAATTGGTAAAGGAAATGCAACTCCATCGAGATGACTTTGAAATTATAAAAGTGATTGGAAGAGGTGCATTCGGTGAGGTAAGAGATTTTTACTCTCAGTTGTAGTAATGTAACTTTCATCGTTTGTGCATCTGATTTCTTGCTACAGTTGACCTGTACTTGTCCTAAAGACAAAATATTCACACAGATGTATTAAAATACTTCCAAATGTGAGATGTAGCTAGGTACTAGTGAAAGGTCCCTTTGAAGCAGGGTATTTAGTGTTCAGTCCTGCCATTTCTGTCACTGGCTCATTCTGACTTCAGTGTAGCAAAACAAGTGTCTCTTCAATGTGTGTATGAACAGGGTGGTCCCACCTAGCAGCTGCACAGCTGAATTTGGGATCTCTTCTCCCACTTGCCATATGTACTCTTCTGTGCTGCTGTAATTTAACGCAGAACCGAGCTGCTTCTATGGTAGGAACGCGGAGGCTGCTCCACCCATCTGCCTGTCTCTGTAGCAATCTGGTAATGCAGAAAGACACATTTGGCTGCCTCAAAGGCTGTTCCCTGTCATCTTTGAAGATCAAAGGCTGCTGGATCTGTTTTTTGGACAGCAAGTTGAATCATGCTGGGATGATAGGAACGCCTTGTGTTTTGAGGACTCGCCAGTCCCAGGACCCTGGACTGAAGCTTTACTTCTTAGTATGCTTGATGAAAGTCTCATCAGTCACAGAAGTCTGATAGGGCTTGCCAGTGGCAAAAGCATTCATGAGCGTGTCCCTTCCAGTAGGCATAGGATACCTGAGACTTCTGGAGAACCTCAAAGACAACCTTTTCAGCATTTAAGTACTTGTAACTAAAGCTATATCTGTCAGCAAAAGAGGTTATTAACTACAGAATTTCTAGAAGTAAAAAACCCCTTAGATTTTCTTTCAGGAAGCTTCTTTTAAGTAGTGCCACACTAAAGTCAAATGTAGTGACAGCCATTAGCGGCTCACTGCAGCCCATTAGCACTTGGTTACAACGTCTGCTGCCGGTGGCTAAGGCTAGGCTTCCTTGCCTTCATCTCTTGTCTCCACAGAGAGCAGGACTGTGTGCTGTGCAGGGCTTTCCTTCCAAGCATGGTGGGCCCTGGACACGTGAAACTCTTTCACATAGGGTTTGATTGTGGGACAGAGTTATCACAGGCAGACCAGAAGCTTAGCTAGAAAAACGCCAGGACCCTACTCGATCCAGGTTCAGAAAGCAATGAGGTTTCTATGTGCGTGTGCACTTGGTAGTGGGTGAAGTAATAGCTTCATATCCACATAATTTTAAGCTACTTCAGAGACTGCTTTTGAGGAAAGTGGACACCTAAGACAGAAATTAGTGTTTCAAGAACATCTCTTCATCTGTACCATCATCTAATGATGTGATGAGGTAACATGTAGTTCACGTGTAATCATCGTGACCATAGCTGCTGAAGGAGCTTGAGCATTTTAAGTAAAATGTCCAGATAAATAGTAACATCTTGACCTGTAAGACAAAAGTTCACTTTCCTAGGGGATGTTGAACTTGATGAGTTGCAACATTTGATATAAAAAAGGAAGTGTTATCTTAGGGTAGTGGAAATAATGCATGAGAATCAGTTGGTTCTTTCACTTGAGTGTTTGTTTTTAGCTGATGTGGATTATTTGAACATGGCTTTTAGAGAGAAAAGTTACTGCAAAGAGTTTTGCAGGAAAAAGCAGAAATGGGAAGAAAAATGATAAGTTTAAGGAAGGGCTGAAAGCTACGAATTAAGTCTAGAAAAGAGGTCTGAGCAGAGAGGTTTATAATAAAGGGCCTAGAGAATCAAGACAGTAGTACGTAACTGTCTACCTCTCCATTAGGGTTCTGATTCAAAGCAATAGCACAGTTTTGAAGAGAGTGCCCCCGCTTACTGCAGAATGATTTTGCTATGCATGAGATGGATTTCTTTTGGAGGAAACTAAACCAGAACCTCCATTCCAGGTGTGCACCAAATGTGCTTCTGGCCCCAAAGAGTACATAAGAATCAATCACTGGGTTTGACTCTCCTAACAGCTTCAAATCATGTTTGGTCCAGGAGACCAGGCTAGATACAGTCTGAAGCAAAATTCCTGAACTGCATACAGTATAGATGGGAAGGCTCAGCACAGGCTACTTTCATCTGTTGTTCTGGTTTTGCTGTGCCAAATTACTTGCTATAGTGGCTGTGACCACTGATATCTAAAGAATTTTAGATTAGTGTTTTGGCAGTTTGTCTTTTGGTGGGATTAGAAGTGGTTTCTGGATCTTTTCAGAACTAGACTTGTGAATGCTATAGCTATCAAAAATGATTTCAGGTCAAGGGAACCCTTTATAGGGACTTGCAGATGGAGTCAGCGTTGGGAATGCCTTCACACAGTATAACTTTAAGGAAGGGGGGCTGTTTTCCATAGTACTTGCTCTGTTCTTTTTCAAAAAGATGGTCTTCTCCACTTAAGGAATTGACCAACTAGAAATCTCAGTACGACAGCAGATGAAGTACTTGTATGAACTTCAAGAAACTTCAGTTTACACTTGCTAGAGGGTTTAGGATGACCTTTCTTAGCTTCGGATCAAGAGTGTTAAGGTGTATAAAAGATACAAATTCTGGGTGGAAACTTGTATTAATAGTGTTTGGAGTGCCTGAATCAACAATGTCTTTCATATTCTTTCATTTGGAAAAGCATCAAACTTAACTAAAGCAATTCGTACATCTCATCCCCTCCAGTGGAAGTGAAATTTCACAGAAGTGAAATGAGAAAGTATCTTAATTTCATCCTTCTGTTAGAGCTGTGAGTGCTCACAAAGTCAGTGGTGTTAGTTATCTGTCAATATCACTTTTAATTATAAAAGTTTTAGTTTATAGTTGTAGCAGCTTGAAACTTTTTGATTGGTTTAAATTATGCAGGAATCATTGATTTTAAATTCATTATACTTTAATCCCACTTGCCAGAGAATATTTCATACTTTCTGCTTATGTATTAATCCTTTGACCCTTGTGTATACTACACTGCTGTAACTGCTAAATATTATAGGCATTAGAAAATAGTAATTATATAAAGTTGAAATTCCATAACAAGAAAGTAAAATCTAGTTTCTTGAGAGGGACCTGTGGCATCTGACTTGTGTAAAGCAACACTTCAGAAAACTGAATGGGGGAGCCATAAGTAATTTTTCCATAGTACATTCATGCATACATAGGAACTATGTTAGAAATTAGTTGATGGGATTCTAGGGGTTATAAGATTATTCATTAGTTCTTGTTTAAAAAAAAAAAACTACTCAAACACAACTATCTGCTACAAATAAATTTTAAAAATACCTGTAAAATATTTGTTAGAATGCATAAAGAAATTAATCAGAATTAAACTAAGCATATTCTTATTAGAATTAAGTAGTTTAAATTAAATGCTGAACAGCTAAACAGGCCAGACTTCAAAAAGGATGTAAACTACATTCCATTCTTCTCAGTTTAGCTACTTTGGACTTTTTGGAGAATACCAGGGGCTTTAGTTTTACCAACGAACTTTTACATAAATAGGTAGCTTTGAACAAAGATAGCTTAAACAGCTAATATCATGCCTTTATTTTATTAGTCAGGATCAGTGGTCAATTTTTGCCACACAACATGTAAGCCAAGGAAGCATGGTCTTTGACCAGAGAGAGGATTGAGACCACATGTGAGCTTGTCACTGTGAACACTGCAAAACCAGCATCTAATTTAAGGCAGATTGATATAATCACCAGTACATATCTGTACTGGCACGTCAGTGCCTTGGTTTTTTCTTTCTCCTTTTCAAACCAGCAGAACTCAACCTGGTTCTTTACACTTCTTCCAGCAATATGAGAACAAAACCCGACTGGTAATCCAAAACCACCTGAGTGAAAGTTCTTACAGCACAGGAGGTTTGAGAAAGCAAGAGAAAAAAATATTTCTTAAAGTTCTCATTATTATAGTAAGACAGAAATAGCCTAGCTCAGAACCTAGAGATTTCTTCTCTAGCCACCTGCCAAAACACGCAGTTCTCCTTTTCTCATAAACTAAGCCAGCTACTTTGCATGCAGGGTGAACTGAATGTCTGAATATCCTTTACAGCAACATTTAAGGCTCTGACTCCTGGAGTCACTGCCTTGAGAACATAATTTAATTTTTTCAGAAGTTTCATAGTTAAGAAGAAAAGTTTGAAATGTTCTTTGAGTGCATGACAGCTAGAATAGCATATAATTTGAAATGCTAGCTGCAAGAAGGATAAACTACTCATGGCTCTCCCCCATCTTCTAGGGTGTATTCGCCTGGGTGTATACCCAGCTGGATGGAACATTTTCGTGAGTGCCCCAATGTTACTTTCAGTCTTTCTTTTTTGCAGGTCATATAGGCAGATAGCTCATGTGAAGAGGGGCAACCTCCATGAGGAATGAAACTAACAATAATTAAAAAGCCCCCTGAAATAAAACCAGAACTAAAATGGTTTTCTGTAATCTTAATTCTGGTTTCTATTAATAAAACTAATGTAGAAGTCTGTCTTTGTAGACAAGAATGAGTATGTTGTGTAGGGTGACATTTTTTGTTAACTAGTGAAAATAAAATTTCTTTAGGAGAAGGTTTAGAGAATATGAGCATAGAATGGAAAATTCCTCCAGCTTTCAGACCTTTAAAAAAACCACACCAAAACAAAAAATCCAAACCCACCTGTGGCTTGAAGTTTGCATGTGCCTGACTGCTCCTTCCGTCTAGAAACACTGTGGGCCATTATTTGAAATGAAATAATGTCCTGAGAACTTGTGCTTGGTGGGATTGTGTTTACCTGAGAAACTTATGCCCGCCTAAGGGGTGCCTTCTGTGTGCTTGGCATTTGCCTCCATGTGCCAAGGGAACTGGGAGCACTGGTGCTACAGTATGGTGAGAGGGATAGGAGGAGGATCCTGTGTATGGGGACTGTCTGGCTCCGAATACTTGTACTTGCTCCTTTGCAAGCTTCCTCTGACCTCTTAGTAATGTACTTGTAAGTCTTTAAGATCACTTTTCCTCATTTTGTGTAAAGGACCATTTAGGCACACTGCTGTAGATCTAACACATTTCAATGAAGAGCAGTTGTGGAAGGAAGAACCGTGTCAAGATGTACCTTGTTTGAGAACTGGGATTGTATAATGTGGCTGACACCTCCTGGAAATTTGGCAGCATGGGACTGAAACAATTGTTTTCCTTCCCTTGTTTGTTAGCACGGATTTCTTGAATGAGCAATGCTCACTGTGGTTCCAGCGGAAGGGTGGAACTGCTTGGTCTTGCTTAGCACGAAAATAACTAAAACTCTTGATGTGCCCCACCTAAGTATTACTGCTCTGGATGGATTAGAAATACCTTTTCATATAAATGCTGTTGTGTACAGACTTGATCTGTGCAGTGTTTAGTAATAGTACATGTCACCTCGACTCAGGATGCTTAGTCAGAGTCTTAGCTGGAATCAACAGACATAAAAACCTTGTTTTCAGAAGAAAATAAATAATGGTTGACAGAACAAGACTGATCCCCTGTGTACCACAGGCTTCTGATAAATTACGTGGCTCCTAATAAGAGCTGTGTTGGCTAAGGGCGCAGTGAGACTCAAAGTGAATATGCAAAACCGAAGCTTCCTGCGGACAGCCGCGCTTGGCAGTGAGACGCAGAGCTCTTTGTGCCTTTTCCACCTTGTAATCGCAGTTGTAGGGTACGGCGTTTAATGTTTTTATGTACTTCTAGAAATTAACCTGGGGCACAGTGAGCCTACAGACTGCAATTAAGGCTGCCTCACCTATTCAGAAGCTTTGGTGATTGGTATTAGGTACCCAGCAGGGACTGTACCTTCCTACATTGTAGATTAACAGAACGCGTAAGTATCGCACACGACATACGATGCTTCATCCAGCTATTGAAACAGTCAAAGCATTCAGAATACGATGCAGAAGAAATATTTAATTAGCTTTGCTTTTCTACAGTATGCTCTTCACCAGAAAAAAAAATTCAAAGCAAGCTGTTTTCTGCTGTGGAAATGGACGGAGAAAGAAGCTGCTTTGTTTTGAAAACGCTTCAGAAGGGCTGGTTGCTGTCTTAGTCCTCCCCAGCTCGGTGCCTGTCTGCGTGGCAGCACCAGGTTGCCATGGTGACGGGCAGGTTGCAGGGCGCCGCAGAGGCAGGGTGGCTGCGAGGCCCACGCTGCGAGGCCCACCGGTTGTCCCCGCGAGCCCCCCGGCTGCTGGGGCAGAGCTCCGGTGTTAGTCGGGGCCTCTGTTCTTCTTTTGCAGAACCTTTCTGACCGGTGCTTGTGATTTCTTTGTGTGGGTCTTCATGTGGTGCAAATTTGTGTTCAAAAAAAATGATTTCGCTTTGGAAATGTGCACCGTGGTGTATGAACCCTACCAAAAGACACTCTCGTTGCTCATTTTAAATGTAAAATAGACATAAAAAAACTGATAGAGCAGTCCAGACCAGTTTTTCTCAAAGATGCAGTATTAAAACTGTTAACTAATGAGCTCTATATCAAAGACTTTTCATATGCAAGAGTATCGGGAGGATAAAGCAGTTCCTGCAGTGTTTTTTCAGTAGCTAGTGTCCAAAGTATCGATAGCATGAGGCAGAAATAGTGGAGTAAAAGTGGCATATACAAGCTTTAACTGAGGGAAATGACTGTAATATTCAATTATGAATCTGGTAATAAGACATTACGGATAAATTGTTTACATCTGAAATGACATTTTCTCTCTTCTCCTGGTTGAAAGGCTTGTCTAAAATCTCTGCTCAAATGTCTAAAGCCATTCCAAGTTCCTGCCAAAGGTTAATTCATGGTAATTTTACACGATTTTATCCATGTAATTTTATTGTCCATTAGCCTAAGCAGATCTTTTATCTTTTATCATCCTTATTACTGATATGTTTCCTTCCAATTTTATTTGTAGGTAGCAATCATATCCACTTTTTGCCCTTTTTTTTTGTGCGGTTTTTTTTGTTATTTTTTAACAAGCAAAGCTTTTTCTACTCCCACGGTAGCATGAGAGGCTCTTTAGTTCCTTGATCGTCTCAACAGTCCTCCTTCACACCTGCTCCAGATAAAGTTTATTTCTCTGGGGTGTGGCTGTGTGCGGAGTTCCCATTGAGTTTGTATTTCTACAAGGTGGTGATGTTTACCTGTCCCTGGTGTGGTGTATCTGCCTGTGAATTCCACAGTCGTGTTTGTCTTTTTCTTAACTACCTGTCATCATGAGCTGATTGCATGAGGATTATCACCTGTATCTCTGTGTTCCTCCTCTTTTCAGCTGAGAACTTTTTGCATTTGAGTTTCACCTTATTCCTGAAAGTCAAGTCCTTGAGGATAAGTTTTACCTGAAAGTTTAACATGCCATGAGCATGAATAGTGTCCTAGTTAGCTTTTTTACCTCTGCTTTGAAATTAATGCTAGCATGGTTTCCAAGAAGTCATTTTGTTAACTGTCTTAATTGTTTTCTGGAAACCCAGTCTTGCATTTAAATGATTTCTGCACGTTCTTACACCATGCTTATCGTTTACGTAAAAGAAAATTTGTAACTTGATAGTGCTTCCTGATGTTGATCATGTCACGCAAAGAGCAGAGTACAGTGGTGGGAAGTTCTTCTGTCATGTTTG
Organism: Phoenicopterus ruber ruber; assembly: GCA_009819775.1. Classification (NCBI taxonomy): domain Eukaryota; kingdom Metazoa; phylum Chordata; class Aves; order Phoenicopteriformes; family Phoenicopteridae; genus Phoenicopterus; species Phoenicopterus ruber. Next base: position 12,739,409 of record CM020219.1, read on the forward strand.
TAGAGGCTGATTTGGCTCAGATTCCCACCCTGTAGGGTTCCTCAGGGCCTAAGAAAAGGTGGAACTTGGCCTAGGATGGGCTTGCACATTGCAGCCCTAACTGTCAATATCAAGTGGCTTTTGAAGATGAAAATGCAGCAGAATACTTCTGTAGAACAATTCAAGAAGCAAAATACTAGCTCTTGCCAAAGTCTAAAAATGTTATTTTAGCTGTATTGGTTCCGTTCTTATTTTATTGCAGTACAAGTGAAACAGAGCTTTGAGGCAAAAAGTACTGGAAGAAAATGGATGGCAGAAGTAATACAAAACTGATAGGGTGTTGTGGCGTGTAGTTACCACGGCTGGCTCTCACTTAGGCTTTAGCCCCCTTTCTCATACATTTTTTTGACATAAATATGTCTTTAGTTGGTTGAAGTGTAGGCAGTAGGATTTATTGGGCTTTCTGAGGTCCTTGAGGAAACATACTTGATCTTTATTGCAGTGTCCCTGTGGCCATGAATCTTGAGCGTGAAGAGTCACGGTGACAGTAATCAAATCAACTGGTGACAGCTTAGACCCATGGGGGCTTGCCTGGAAGGGGGGCTGCAGTGGTGGGGGAACCCCTGCACCTGGAATTTTTCGTGATCAGTGTTTTAAGACTTCCTTGGTAAAACAGAATCACCGAAATCTCTCTACCAAACCACTCAGGAACCCCTGATTCTCCATTCCAACCTAGCATAATGAGGTGCAAGTTGGGTAAGTTTTAATTTTCTTAATTGGACACAGATATCAAAGGTAGCTGTGCTGTGTCAAAGCTGTGTGGATTAATTAGCACAGGTCCCATCCCTTTGGCCGGGTAGAGAGGTGTAGGAGAAGTCCAAGGCCAGAGCAGAGCTGAACCCACACGGCTTCCAGCGGCTGAGGGCTCAGGGACTCCCTAACCACACCTGTAACTCAGTGGTCGGTAGTCTCCGAGACTTCTGCTGTGTGCATTACTTGGGTATTAAGCATGTACTTAAATAATACTTGGGTGTCCACAGCAGCCTGTGGCTGAGTTCCAAAACTGTTGTGTGACAATAATAATCTTGCTACCTTTTTATTTCATTTCATGCTTTTCAATTTCTGTGTTATGAGAAACAGCAAATAATTGTTCTCTGTTCATCGTCTCTGCCACTTTTGTGGTTTTGTATGCCTGTCATAGCTGTTATCTCTTCCAGGCCTGGAATATTTTAGGTTATTAAATCTTCTTCAGAAGCTATTTTATACCTCTGCTTGTGCCTTTTTTTTTGGCCTTTCATTATCCTTAGCATACTTTTTTTTAAAAAAAAAACCTTCTATTATAGTGTAAGTTGTAATAGCCTTGGAAATGAAGAGTGAGCATCAAAATTAAATCCTGGTCTTTTGCAGTCTGTGCATAACACGAGGATTTGTTTGGCCAGTAGACTTTTAAACTTTGAAGATAGAAGCAATGCTTTTGTTCTTAAAGTAGGCATTTGCAGCAGTGTACAAATCTGTGTCCTTTGGAATACCTCTGAACACCATCTGACTATTTTTTCTTACATTAGTAGATGTGGTGGATTGGTATGTACTATAGGAGCCATCATATTTAAAACCTGACATCTTGTAAGGTTAGCACAACTGCAATGTAAGAGGTTGGTTTGCTCTTGCAAAGTAGTCAGTATGGTTACTGTAATTGAATTTGAGGTATGCCAGAGAAAGAGGATTTAATACAAAAGTAAGAAAAAACAACTATACTGCAGCATCTCAGAAGCCATCAAAGCATTATCTGATAAATGTAAACTTAGAAATACTGCCACCTGATGAAGAAAGTAAAAGAAAGCTAACTCGAGGAAACATTGAGGTGTTTTATGGAACAAAGGGTGTAGGATTTCTTGCGATATTGCAACAATATTCTTGCTTATAATAGTACCGAGTTTATCAAGGCATAATTTAGTTTGTGCTTCAATGAGGTTTGGGTTTTGCATTTCTGTTTGGTCCCCCCGCCCCCCCTTAAAAAAAAAAAAGTCCTAGTGATTAGAATGGGTTGAAAAGTCAGGTCTAGTCAGGCTAAAATTCTGTTGCTTCTGTGTGGCATCTTCTGTACCTTTCAGGTTTCTTTTCAGAGATAAAATTCTTGGGGAATTACCTATTTTGCTGTAGGGTTACATGAATTTTTCTGCTGGCACAAGAAGCTGTCCCACTGTCGCCCTTATAACTAAAGCAGCCGTGTGTTTACTTGTGCCATAATTTGATAACCACTTAATGTGAAAATATGAGTCAACTTTCCTTTTATTAATTCTACTTTTTCTTCCACAGAAGACAATTATCTTCCTCCAGAAAGTTTAAATTGGTCTTTGTTAAGCAGTCCTTTCAGTTGAAAATAAATAGCACTAATATAGATAGCAACTGGGGAATTGCTAAATAGGTCCTACAGATTTGGCTTCCTTTTTCTTTTCTTTTTTGAGGCCTGTTCTCATTTACTACTTTGTTCTAATGTTTGCACAGCTCCTCGACTGTGCGTGCATGTCCTCCGCGGTGCCAGGCTCACATCACTCCTCAGCAGCTGAGCGCGCTTCAAACTTCTGCCAGCCTGCAGTGCTTTCAGACGGTGATGCCCTTAGATAAAGTGCAGTGGATGCGTACCTGGGTTCTGATTTGTGCACTGTATTTGTACTTAAATGGCTGAGCAGTTCTAGTGTTGTGGTGTAATGAAACCTGAATGTTGCTACTTCAGGGCTTGCAGAGCTACGCTTGCAAATTGCTTCTGCCTCAGAGCTTTTGTTCATCTGTGAAGGTAATCGTGCTCAGTTTGGTCTGTCCCTTCAGTGGAGATGGGAGTTATTTCCTGAGTCATCATGTTCTGTATGGAACAGAGCTTAAAACATATAGCAGGTGATGTCAGCATCTTGCAGTTTCCCAAAGCTTTTAATGTGCAATTTGACTTACAGTGTACCTTCAGCTGTATCAGGCAAATAATTCAATTAAGTGTATGCAGAGAGGTTGTTACAATGGCTTTTTAACTGCAAGGCTGTGACGAGGACAGGAACAAAGCTAAATGTTTTAGGCCATTACCGGAGGTCAGTGTTGAACAGTTTCATATGTGCCAAAGAACCTCATGTGTTCAGACAAGACATTCTCGTCTTACTCATCCTTCCCCCGCAGCACGAGCAATGTCTGCAGGAGGTGTTTGTAGGCCAGGAGGCACTGGGATGTAACGTAGCTGTGGATGTTCTACGTTGCTTACAGAAGCTTCTTCCTCGTGCTGTGTCTTTCCCAGCTGCATTCAGGGCCACTTTCCCATGCCTTTCCTGTGATGGATACCTGCTAGTCCTTTTCGTACGATATGTTTCTGTCCCGTGACTCTGTGTGCAGGTGTGTACTAGGTGTCGCTCATCTGTTATGTGACCTGGTGAGTGGAGCTACTCGCACTGAGGGGTGGGAGGCTTAGCTATGCACCTGCGGAGTGAGGTGTCTAAATGTGAATATCCCATTCTTGTGTTACTAGAGGAGCAGTCGGCCCCCTGCCCCTCAACTGGAGCTTCTTTATTGGTAAGGTGCAGGGAGGTATTATATTTCCCTCTTCCCTCCTCAGGACTTCTGACTTTGTATAGTGTTGCTCTGCTTGACACATTATTCCAACCTTGTTTTATAGTCAGTATCTTCTTAGAGCTTCTGTAGCTCCTGAATCCCTTACAGATAAGTTTTTAAGCAACAGAAGAGAGGAGCTGATGTGATTCCTGTTGCTTTTCCCACTGCTATTCAGAGCGCTGTTGGAAGCAATGAAAGCTGATTGGTTTTCTACTTCTGAAATAGAGACGAGCTGAGAAGCAGCAGAAATATTCAAGCAGTCCTTGTATAGTCCTGTGAAAATGTTGCTGTCTTAGTTGTGATGCCTGCTTTTCTTTAACCAACTGGAAGAATGTTGTGGAAATGATGGCTTTACTACAAGAGAATTAGTTTTGGTCTTGGAGAATACAAGTCTTGGTCAAAATAAAGTCTTTGCATTCCTAAGCCTTGAAGTTTTTGTATTCTTCTGTTTTTTCTTCACTGTACAGCTATGTGCACAGCTACTGTTCATAATAGACAAGTCTAATACACAGGATGCATAGTAAAATGCTTCAAGCAAAATGAATAAGTAAATGAATACTATTTTTCCTTTTTTTAAAATATCTGCATACAAAATGCATGTTAATTTGCAAATATCTTTCAAGTTTTTGAAACCTGAAATGTGAAAACAAATTAGTCAAATGTAGTGTATTTCTATTGACAGCAGCCTTTCTTGTTTTCTCAGGCTGCCCTTTTAAATGTTGGCTCATTGGCTGAAGGCATGGTGTACAAGCATCACTTGTTCTTGGCAAACAATGCAACTTTACTACGCATCTTCATATGAAAAGCTTCATACTCCTCCTGTATCATCCCCCATGTACTTGATCACGAGCACTTGACCACACATGGTGTGCTGTGCATCAAGCACATAGCAGTAATGTAGGAGGAATACAGAAGGAGCAAAGACTCAAGCTGCAGTTTCTCAATGTGTGAATTGATCACTGATGACTCCTTAGTAACTTATTTTATCAATTTGTGAACATTAAGCTGTTTGAAAATTGTATTTCTCTGACCATGCTTTTGTGTGACTATTAAGCTGTTTAAATATTGTATTTCTCTGACCATGCTTTTGTTAAATAGAGATATCTTATTATTTCAGGTTGCAGTTGTTAAAATGAAGTGTACAGAGCGCATTTATGCAATGAAAATTCTAAATAAATGGGAAATGCTTAAAAGGGCAGAGGTAAGTAATATCGTTCTTTCTTTAACGCAGAGAATTTTTACAATTGCGTTAGGAAAATTTACATTGAAGCTCTTCCAGATTAGGAAGAATTATTTCATGAGCATAGGAGCTTCATTCTTTTTTTTTCTTTTTTTTTTTTTTCTTAAGCTGTTTTAATGCAATCAAGTCTGACAGTCCCTTCCAGGCATCTGTTGTTCTCAGCATTACTGTGTATTCGTTTACCAGACAGTCTGCCCTAGTTCTTACCCTGAATTTATTGGCCAGATTTTTGTTTACAATAAAGGCAAGTTAAAGACTACATGAAAGCTGAGACTGGTGCTACTGTGGCATTCACAGCTGTATACAAAAACATTATGAAAAGGTCTTTTTTCTCTTGCATTCCGAAAGCATACATTAAGGAGCTTTGCATCCTACAGTTTGTAACAGGATTTATATAACTGTGAAACTGTAACTAAATACTTTGGAATCACGGATTGAGATTGTAAAACAAAACATGTTAAGAAGGTAAATCTGTTTAAGAAGGGTATTTTTGATGAAAGGAGATGTACATTGTCACAACAAATTACGTAAATGTGAATGGGTACTTCACGGACTAGGAAAGGGCCTACTACTGAGAATGTGCCATGGGAAGCGGCATATTCCTCGGATACCTACTCTTGCACGGTAGGAGGAAAACCTTATGGCAAATGTAATATAAGTCAGCAGGTAAATCAGCAATAGATTTGAGAGGAAAATACATGTAGTGCATCGATACTTGGAGCAGTTCTGTTAAGGGGTGAAGGCTAGCTGCTTGCTGAGGCCTGAGCCTGCTGACCCTGCCCTGTCCTATTCTTCCGTCCCCTTCCTGACACCTCCTCCCCCCCCAGCCTACCCTTCCTCGTCCCTCCCTTCCTTTCAGTGAGTCAGTGCCAGCTCTTTTCCTGTGAATAAATCTCCTCCCTCTTGTTAAGCCCCTCTTCACCACTGCCTTTGCCTGATTTAGTCACACTCGTCTGTTGGTCCATGCTCTTCTTTACAAGTGGCGGCAGCCTCTGCTGCTCGGCTGTTCTTTGAGCTGTCAGGAGAGCTCACGCTCTTGGCTGTGCTGCTTCAGCGGTTCTGCACTAAGCCTTCCTCTGTATGGGGGAAATTTGGTCCCCTTTCTACACAGATTTCAGTTGGGTTAATTCATTAGTCAGCATAGAATTGTTTTAAACTCAAATGCTTGTAGGGGGCTCCCAGGACTCTAATGGAAATACGGCTATGCTGGCTTACTTCAGTCATTTTGAAAGTGGCTTAATTAAATGGCCTACCTAAATAGCTGAAACTTTTACATGTAGAGATGTCCTGGGAAGGCAGCTGTTTACAAATGGTCTTCAAATTATGCGACTAACTCCTCTTACCTTCTCAGGCAGGCAAGAGGTAGAACAAGATTATCCACCCGGAAGGAGGTATAATGAGCAGTATTTATCCCAAAACACACTTAGGACAAGTAACAGTCCAGCTAAGCTCTCTTTCTGCTGATTTTCCCCATCTACAAAGGACAATAAACGAACTGTCTTCTCTGCTGCGCCCCTTTGTCTTTTCCTGTTCAGTTTGCTTGCTTGATTTGGCTTTTCTGGCTAAGCAAGACTTTATAACCTGCATATCAAGTTCATAAAACATCTGGGTGTTAAAATTTCCCAAATGTGGTAAAACTTGCTAGTTTTTAAAATGAAGCCTGCGAGAATACAGGAGCCTCTTAAGTGGGCAGTTCCACTGAAAAGCAAACTTCAGGTGTTTTATTATCCACTGTATGAGTGGTCTAAGAAGCACGTTGTTATACTGGTTTATGTTTGGTTTGTATGATTTATTAAACATAGCAAAAAGTTATCTAAATACTGCTTATTTGTGTACTAGCTGCAAGAAAACAAACATATGGTTGGAAGCCACTAAAATACAGGAAAGATTAGTGAATATGAACTGACATCCGTAAATGGGTTGCAAACAAAAATAGGCATGCCATTTATGTTGATGAGGTGGACCGTTTGTATTCGTTGTTCTGACAGCAAAATACGTGGTCATTAGCGTATTACTGTTAACGGTTCCAAGTAAGTCCTGACTGGCTGCTGAGGTAGCCTGTCATGCTCTTTCAAGGCACGTCTCATGGCCTTTTAAGCTAGTGTAAGCAGAAAAGGAGAGTTTTATACTTTGAATTCATGATGCAAAGTGTTCGGCACCATTACTGGTTTTGAAGTGTTCATAACATTCCCTCGCTGTTTGAGGTTGTACAGTGAACTGGATCAAGGAACCCATGTCTTCGAAAATAAACAAACTAGTTTTCTGTGTTGGCAGCCTCCTCCCGTCGCGGTGCCAGAAGAACTGAGGAGTGCTGTGCTCTGGTGCTGCGGGCAGGGGATAGGATTACATGGAGCTGCTGTTGCTGCCAAACGTTTTGTAGCGTGATACTTTGGCCTTGCATTCATAAACCGTTAAACCACTCTCAGTTAACATTTAATTACAATTTACATCTCTTTGCACCAATAATTACTAACTTTACAACATGGCCACAGTATGGTCGTCTTCAGTCGAAATGTAAATTGGCTTTTGCTTCCTTAGGGGGAAAAATGGTTGAGATACCTTTATAAGATATAATCAGTATATGGTAAGGCTTGGGCTTCCCAGAAATGTTCCTTCCGTAGTACATTTTCTAAAACATCTGGACAAGTGGCAATGACAAAAAAAAAAAAAAAAATCTATTATTATCTAGAACCCAAACACTTGAATCTGCAGCTGCCAAATAACCTAATAATGGCTCTCTGAATTGAGAGCAGTGGAAGAGTCCCAAGGTCTGCATCTTGATAGTTCTGATTCAATAAAAACGTTAATATATTTTTATTAAGGAGGACTCGCTTGAAGTTTATGAAAGTTGGTTTTATGTAAAGATGCTGAGAAAACCTGTTACACAGAGCTTGCTTCTCTGAAGTGTTGCAGTGTGCTATTTGAAGTAGAGGAAAGATTATTGAAAATGAAAATATATTATACTGGACAAAGATAAGACAGTAATAGTGTTTATTTCCTATAGTGTGTTGGCAGTGTCTGGAACTGGAGCTGTAACGTAAGAAAAGTACACATGAAACTCTATTTCCACAAAGGTCTTTTTCAGAAGAACCAGACTTAGTTTCCTAGAGCCGTTATCTTTCTGCTACAGATTGCAGTGACAAGTTATCATTTTTCTGGCTTTTAAAAATACATTATGGAACAAAGATTCAGTGTTAACTTAAATTGGTTTGTGGGCTTTTTGGTGGTTTGGGGGGGTGGGTTGGTTGTTCTGTTTTTTTTTTTTTAAGGTCACAGTCAGGATTAGAGTGGCTGAATGCCTGACTACAAGCCTGCAGAGATTCCCTGGCTTGTCACTTGTGCAGCCTGAATTCCAATGAATAGAGACCTCTGTTCAGTAATTTTAAATAATCCCACAAAACATCCATATATATTCATCCTGTGAAAACTACTTGTTGATGTTGACAATGGCTTTTTCCCCTCTCTTCCTTCAGACAGCTTGCTTCCGAGAGGAGAGAAATGTCTTGGTGAATGGAGATTGTCAGTGGATTACTACGTTGCACTATGCCTTTCAGGATGAGAATTATTTGGTATGTTTGATTCATCAGCAAATAAAAGCTTTAGGTTATGAAAGAACTTTATTTTTGGTACATTTAAGGTTATTAGTACAATAGATCAGTCCACCTGATGCTTCACAGCAGTGTTTCAACATTCTTGTGTTTTCCTTGAAGAAAAACTTCAAAGGACTGACTGTAACTCCAGGAGAGTGAGAAAGTCGTGTAGTACTATAGTATATAGAGGTTTAGTTAAGCACTTTAACTAATCTAACCTTGCATAAAATACATCATGCTTAAGTTTAATGTTTTAGATAACATTGCAATTAAATAATTTGAGAGGTATTAACTCTGTGAAAATAAGAAATATTTTTGTTTTATTTTAAACTTTCAGAATGTCTTTTGAAGCAGGATTTTGTTTAAAAATGGCAAAAGTAATTTAAAATTTTATTTTAAAAAACCCCAACTAAACTGATATTTTAAAAGCCTCAGGAAAAAGAATAGACTGTTTCTTAAAAGTATTATTTAAATAAAATATGTTTTTAAATCAGCAGATTTGTCATCTCAGTAGTTTGAGAGACTTTAGCAACTGTTTATAAAGAAAGTCGTTACTCCCATTACATTTTTTAATGATGGGCTACTAGAACTGTAACATATAAGCTATGTTTACCTTAGTCACAGAAGTCAGGAGAGTGCTGGTCAGGAGCAAAGTCAGTAAAGCCCCAACATACTGCAATATACTGAACCATACAGCTTCCATGCGGCTACTTGAGGCTGAGTTTGCAAACCTGCTGTTTCTGTAACAACTGACATAGTCGTAACGTGAAAGTTTTCACCTTCTTTATACTTCTTAGATAGTACCACAGTAGCAAGTCATGATTATAAATAAGGAAAAAATGTATTCATGAAAGGCTGCCAATGAGTTCAGGACCTAAGCATATGAAAGAGTTAGAAAATAAACTGTTTCACAGGTGCTGAAACACAACAAATTTTCAGAATAACAAGCATATCATAAGCAAATTAGTTGGCTCTTAGACCCTCATTTACGGGCTATTTCCATTGGATGCTTTGTGACAGATCCAGATTTTCAACCTCTCAAAGTTTAGTTACTTTTGGCACTGCCTCATGAAGATAGCTCATAATTTCAAACTCCCTCATAACCAAACAGCCTTCAGACTTGTGTAAAAATAACCTAAGGCATCCTGTAATGTAGTATTTCTGAGTAGCTTCTAAGAAGGGAGCTACCTAAGAAAAAATTGTTAGCTGTGCAAGATAGCAAGCAGTAGTAATGACAGTATAGAGAGGGATCTAGTGTTGCTAATACCATTTTATGCAAATCTGTTCCAAGCAAGCTATAGCAGTATAATGCATTTCTTTTCCCCAAGTTGCCAAAGACATTTAGATGTTGAAGTTTCACTTGACAGCAGAATTTAGACATCTAGCATCTAATTTAAGATCCAGTATCTAAGAAAGCAACAACTCTGCCTGGCAGCCAAAGTCAGCAGATTCCCAGCTTGCCTGAGGTCTGGTTCTGCATGTGCTGGGATGCTGCCTTCCAATTTGGTCTGTTACTCAGCATCCACCTCATGTAAATGTCTGGTGCTCACAGATGGAGTGTATCTGCATCTCAGTCACTCTGTTGTAAATGATGCGTGAAGAAAAGGTGAAACACATCAGGAGGTGACTTTCATCCAAAAACTTGGACAGAAGGTTCTCTTCTCTGCTGTCTTAGTGGTTCACTTGTCCAGGGGCTAAAAGGTCTCTGTTCAGTTCTCTGCTCAGCTTGAAGAAATTTCTAGCCATGTTTTTCCACATCTTGGGAGAGTGCTGTCATGTTACAGAACCTGGGCAGATTGGGTTTACTTTTTAGCTGTGCTGTTCATCCTTGATCCTTGTAGAATGGAATGCAAAACTGAGAACAACACAAGAACAGACAATAGAGCTTGGTTCTCCAACCTGGAGTGGACATCGGTCCTCTGAAAGAGAAAGCTCTAGGTTCTGGTATCTGCTCCCCATGACATTTGTGCATTATATAGCTAGTGATTCTTAAATGCAAAACCACGTAAGCTGACCTTGAAGCAGAGAGAGAGAACCTTGGTGTCTTCCCACACCTAGGGCTTTGCCATCCTCCTCTGGCTGCGTGATAAAGGGTTCAGAACGAGACAAAGAGAAGGTAAGTTGTTAAGGTAGAAAAGTGGTAGCTGGCCTTGGAGAGTCTAGAAGTAATTGAGGTTTTATTCCTTCTGTTTAATGTTAGTAGAGCATTTGATGATGCAGAACTTGCATATAAGCAAGAAACACAAAATTCTACAAAATATATATGTCCTGGAGTTCATTTTCTGGTTCTGCTCCTGTAGTTTTAAAATGTTTTAGAGGCAAATACACCATGTGGTAGTGTTTTTAAACCGCCAACTCTTAAATGAGATTGCGTGGAAATACTGGCATGGCTTTTTTCTGGTTCTTAGAAAGCTTTTGTAGAGGCAGTTTGAGTCAAGATGGGTTAAGTAAGCCTTTGGTGATTTCGCTGAAGTAGATACGGTGTAGGTAAAACATAGTCCATGAATTCCCAGGTATCCTGGGAAGAGTATAGGGATGCTGCCCGGTTGTGTAGGGATGGAGTCAGGTAGGCCAAGGCACAACTGGAGCTGAACTTGGCAAGGGATGCGAAGAATAACAAGAAGGGCTTCTACAGGTATGTCAGCCAGAAAAGGAAGGTCAAAGAAAGCATACTCCCCTGATGAGCAGGAGTGACAAACTTGTATCAACAGATGAGGAGAGGGCTGAGGTACTCAACAACTTTTTTGCCTCAGTCTTCACTGGCAATCTCTCTTCCCACACCTCTCAAGTGGATGGACCACAAGACAAGGACTGGGGGAGCAAAGTCCCCCCCACTGTAAGAGAAGATCAGGTTCGTGACCACCTGAGCAACCTGAACGTACATAAGTCTATGGGACCTGATGAGATGCATCCCAGAGTCCTGAGGGAACTGGCTAATGTAGTTGCCAAGCCACTCACCATGATATTTGAAAAGTCATGGCAGTCAGGTGAAGTCCCTGGGGACTGGAAAAAAGGGAAACATTGGACCCATTTTTAAAAAGGGTAGAAAGGAGGACCCTGGGAAGTACCGACCTGTCAGCCTCACCTGTGTGCCTGGAAAGATCATGGAACAGATCCTCCTAGAAGCTCTGCTGAGGCCCATGGAGGACAGGGAGGTGACTGGAGACAGCCAGCGTGGCTTCACCAAGGGCAAGTCCTGCTTGACCAACCTAGCGGCCTTCTATGATGGAGTGACTGCATCAGTGGACAAGGCAAGAGCTATGGATGTTGTCTATCTGGACTTCTGTGAGGCCTTTGACACAGTCCCCCACGACATCCTTCTCTCTAAATTGGAGAGATATGGATTTGATGGGTGGACTGTTCAGTGGATGAGGAATTAGTTGGATGGTTGCATCCAGAGGGTAGTGGTCAATGGCTCAACGTCCAGATGGAGATCAGTGACAAGTGGTGTCCCTCAGGGGTCCGTGTTGGGACCAGTACTGTTTAATATCTTCCTCAATGACACAGACAGCGGGATCGAGTGCACCCTCAGCATGTTTGCAGATGACACCAAGCTGAGTGCTGTGGTTGACACGCCTGAGGGACGGGATGCTATCCAGAGGGACCTGGACAAGCTCAAGAAGTGGGCCCATGTGAACCTCATGAGGTTCAACAAGGATAAATGCAGGGTCCTGCACCTGGGTCGAGGCAACCCCCAGCATCAATACAGGCTGGGGGATGAAGGGATCGAGAGCAGCCCTGCCGAGAAGGACTTGGGGGTACTGGCGGATGAAGAACTGGACATGAGCCAGCAATGTGCGCTTGCAGCCCAGAAAGCCAACTACATCCAGGGTTGCACTGAAAGAAGCATGGCCAGCAGGTCGAGGGAGGTGATTCTGCCCCTCTACTCCGCTCTGGTGAGACCCCACCTGGAGTCCTGCGTCCAGCTCTGGAGCCCTCAGCACAGGAAAGATGTGGACCTGCTGGAGTGTGTCCAGAGGAGGGCCACAAAAATGATCAGAGGGCTGAAGCACCTCTCCTATGAAGACAGGCTGAGAGAGTTGGGGTTGTTTAGCCTGGAGAAGAGGAGGCTCCAGGGAGACCTTGTTGCAGCCTTCCAGTACTTAAAGGGGGCTTATAAGAAAGATGGGGAAAAACATCTTAGCAGGGCCTGTTGTGATAGGACAAGGGATAATGGTTTTGAACTAAAAGAGGGGATATTTAGATTAGACAAAAGGAAGAAATTTTTCACAATGAGGGTGGTGAAACACTGCAACGTGTTGCCCAGAGAGGTGGTAGATGCCCCATCCCTGGAAACATTCCAGGTCAGGCTGGATGGGGCTCTGGGCAACCTGATCTAGTTGAGGATGTCCCTGCTCATTGGAGGGGCGTTGGACTAGATGACCTTTAAAGGTCCCTTCCAACCCAAACTATTCTATGATAATATTAGGAACATGTATGGCACCTCACCTGAAGTTCTTAATCTCTTCCAGATTCAAATCTATTAGTTTTCTTGTGATTTACCAGAAAAATTTTCTTTTCCAGTCTCATTCATGAAGGAGGACATATGTGTGTTTGTCTGCTGTCAGCCTCTTAAAGGCTTCTGAGTATTCATGAGAGTATTTTGATGTTTGTTTTTTTTTTTTTCCTTTGATTTCCAACTACTCTTCCCTTGTTTGATGTAGTCACTTCCCTGGAGGAAATACAATACCTCTAGATTTCAGCATCAGAATAGCCTTCATTTTAACCCCATGTGAAGGGAGAAGGGTCTCCTGGCAAGAAGATCGTTATGAATTGGAAGATGAATAAAATTTGACTTTGTTATAGAAGAGGTCTCACCATCTTCCTCTGATCCAAGTGCCTCATTTCATGGGTCAGCTGAGTTCTTCCTGAGTTACAAGCGCTATGGGAGCTGAGGGAAGCGCTTTACCCTGTCTTTTTGACAGGCAGGATATTTCAGCTCCCACAGAAAGCTCTATAAGTTCTCTTAGCCTTGAATTTGAGAGAAGATACTTCAATACAATATCCCTTTTAAAAGATCACTGGTTCCTGTCTGTAGCCTTTTGTTTTCAAACATAATTGTTGCATGTGTGCATTGTTCCAACATGTTTAAAATTCCTTGGTGTTGTGCAATACAGACTGATTGATTTCAACATAAGTGATGAAATTTGCCTATCAGATTAAGCTACAATTTTAATAAGATGGAGAAAAATAGCAAAACCTATGCCCTTCAGAGTCTCTCTTTTAAGCCAAAAGACAGTGAGGAAATGATTAGTATTGCACTTTATGTTCCTTCATGTTCCTGTCGTCTTTAATTTCCTTCCCTTGTGGAAGATGAATCTGTGGCAGGGACAGTGAATTGTAGGTTGCTTTACCTTGAGAGAAAAAAATAAGATGACTGCTTTGGAAAGTTATTTCCAGAATAAGCAAAGTTATTCCTAAAACCATATATCAAAGCATATAGGGAAGCATGGAACAAAATGGCTCAAGACTGGTGGTACCAGATAAAGTCATTAACTTGAAGTGATAATCTGGATTTAGGTGGATATTGCTAGGAAATAACTGAAATGTAATCCCTGTTTTGTGGTATGAGAAACAAATAGCAAGTCTGAGTCCTTTTCTTTCACGTTACCCTACATGTGTTGGTTCTTTCCATGGCTGATTGGCCTAGGAGGCTGATTACTTTTTCATTGAAATGTATTCAAAAGAATATAAATGTTTGATTTTTAAGTTTCCCACTGCTGTAGTGCCTCTGGCTTGACAGTGCCTCTGGCTTGACAGTGCTTCTGGCTTGTCACGGGCATCCCTAATGTATAGTGTCATCAAGCTCCTGCCAGCCATGTTATGCATCCATGATGTGGCATGTGCCAAGATGAGTGTTTGAAGATGTTGATGTGATAAGTCCCACTTTTGGAACCACTAGTAGTATTGAAATGGTACCAAAACTAAAAGTAGTAAAGAAATGTGTATTTTAGACTAAGCGGCATCGAGTATTGTTTCTAACTATAGTTTTTTCTTCCTGCATCCTCTGGAAATTGTCAATTTAAGGGTTGATAACCTCCATTAGTTTTGGTGATGTTAGATCATTTTCTTTGTGTGACACTATAGTTAAGACACAAATAAACTCACCCTGATTTGTTCATTTGTTGCTGCCATATCTTGGTGAGGTTTTTTTTATAGTAAGAACTGAATGCTGATGTGTCACCCTTACTGTGATTATTAAAGGAATATGGTATATTTTTACACTAAATAAACAAATAAAAGTAACAAATGATGACCAATTTTGACAACTTTGCCCAAGCATAGGAAAAAAATAGTGAAAGGGGTTTTTTTCAGCAGATAACTGATGAACTTTTTTTTTTTTCCCCATCACCCATGTCTCGGTACTCACTGCTTTATTTCTCCTTTTTCAGTATCTAGTGATGGACTACTATGTTGGTGGTGACTTACTGACACTTCTCAGTAAGTTTGAAGACAAGCTTCCTGAAGATATGGCTAGGTTCTACATTGGTGAAATGGTGCTTGCTATACATTCCATACACGAGCTGCATTATGTGCACAGGTAAAATAGCGTCTCACTTGAGAAAAAATACATGTACAGTTATATGAAATTAATCCTAAAGATACTGCTACGTACACAAATGGGCACAGTAGCCACAGGCAAACTACTTTGAGTACTTGCTTACTATATACTGTATAATAGCTGTATAAGCTATTACATTTTAAATATCAAGTTTTGATGGATTGATAATAGAAGCAGTGACATTTATCTGACTAACCTTTTACTAAAGCTTTTATTTTTAATCAGGCTTCTTGACTTACTCTCAATTCACTTGATGAATCTTTATCTACCTTTGTCCAAGCCAACCTAGAAGTTTGAAGCAGTTTGAATTCACTGCAAATGTTTAGGCATTCTGCAAAATTTACACACAGTGAGCCCATGATAACATCAGTGCATCTGTTTACCTGAGGTCATCCTCAAATGGTTTTTTTGTAATGAGTGGGCATGTGTCTGTCTAATTGTTTCTGCACACAGGATGTATATACCAGATCAGTACCTACCATCACGTTAACTTAGGTTGTGTTCTGTAGTAGTTAAGAATATATATATTCTCGTTCTCTGTCAGAGGAAACGGGTCAAGAAGGTAGAGTACACTTTGTATGCTTCTTTTTTGGCTTCTTCTTGGAGCAAGTGTTTTAGAAGAGCTGTGAGTAGTGCAAGGGAGGCACTTGATAAATATTTTGTTTCATTGCAAGAATCTTGATCAAGTAAGATTTCTAGCCTTTGTTTGCTTTTTGGGTTTAACAACTATGTATGATACGTCAATTAGAAAGCAAAATCATACTAATTCTGGAAACCTTTGCAGTTGTGTCTTTATATGCTGACCTTATGGCTTGATTTCGCTAAACAGAGAAGTTAGAAAATACAGAGTGTGAGAGTAGTGAGGTTTTTCAGTTAACTGAAAACTGCTTATGGCCGTATGAGTAGGTTCATGATAGGTCATGGTAAGTCCTGGCTCAGGAGAAGTGGACTTCATACTAGGATTGTATCTGACTTGGCAGGTACGTCTTGGCCAGGTCCCTTTACCTCTTTCTGCCTTTATTTCTTAGTCTGTGAAATAAGAATGTTTTTACTGTCTCTTTTATGAAATTTATGGGTGAAAACCATTAGGTAAGTGAGGTGATTTTTATTTACAATTAACGTTTAAAAGACACAGGGAATTCTCAAACTGTAATGCTCCGAACTCTTCTGTTCGGACTTTGATCACTGTTTCAAAAATTAAAAAGAGAAAAGATACATAAACTCTGTAATACTCCTGTGAGTAAATGTGAACAATATGTGAGGATTATAAAATGTTATGGACTCGGAGAAGGTCACCAGGGGCACCGTTGCACCCATTTCTGAGGGAAGGTGGCCTGGCTAACTGACCAGCTACATCTTTGCGTGGGGCTGAATGAATGTCTGTTGTGGCAATAGGAATGAATGGCTGTGAGGCCAAACATACGGTTTGAATAGGAGATGTATGAATGCCCAAGAAATTACTGCTTGGCAACTGGAATGGATTAGGAGGAAGCATGATTGCTCTGGAGAGGATTTCGAGGACCCTTTAAAGGCTTATATGACCTGTTAGCTGTAGATAGGAAACAGTAGAGCTCAGAGATGAGGCATTAAGCTTTTCTGAACAGAAACAGTGTTCCCTTAGGCAAGCAAGATCTGCATGCAAAGCAGAAAAGCAGAGATGTGTGGATGAGATTGGCTCATGCTTCGAATGGCACTGTGAGCAGTGTTTTTTAAAAAACAAAGAAAAAAAAAGTGGTGTATAGTTGTATATAAGCTGTGATAGTCCTCTGCACCTACTGAGCTTGACTTGCGGTTATGGGACTGTAAGGGAATCTTGACAATATCTGGAATTGAAATATATGGAATAAGTTAATAGAAAATTACTAATGAGTTTATTGGGAAAGCATAGTAAGATGGTCTAATTTCTGGGTTAGTGCATATTTTTCTGTATTATAACAAGTAAGTATGCATTTAATTTATGTTGACAGGCATAGATTAGCATTACTATTTTGTCTTAATACTGCTAATGAGCAACAGTATTAGTGAAGTTTCAGTAATTAATTTCAAACGCATTAGCCCTTGGTTAAAAAGTGTTAATTCAAGTTTGTGTTGGAAAAAATTTATCAGCTGGGCAGAATTTTTTACACATATGAGGACCCATTGTTAAATCTGTCATGGTTTTTCTTGTAAGTCTCCAAGCGTGAAACTGGAATTCAGCACCTTAAAAATCGGACATTGGCAACTTCCACATCTATGTAGCAAGGTGTATTAGAGCACATATTTTTTTCCTTGTTCCTACTAATTCTAGTCTCTTTCTCAAAAACTAAGCTGAAGCTGTTGTACAATTTTTAAGTTTTTAAGCACATGTAGTGGCATTTGGAACGTCCCATTTGAAAAGCAATACAGTATTTTATGGTACTAGTGGGTTTAATGTAAAGCACGTGGCTTTATTTATTACTAATACATAATATTATATGAATGATATCTTAACAATAAAAACCCCAACAATCAGCACATTTATAGGCTTGGTTATCTTTTTTGGCTAGCTCAGATAAATAATAATATTTCAAAATGGCATGGTGATATGCTAGCATGTTGGGAGCTGATCCTGGGTAGCATTGGCTGAAGAAGGGAAAGGAAACTGGTATGAGTTACCTTTCAAGACTTGGATGTTGTAGAGCTAGGGGAATTCAGTCATTTGTAGAGTAACTGCTGCATGTACATAGGACGCAAAGGACTTTAGGTACCATAGAAACAAATGTGCTGTGCAATAGTGTATAGAAGGTCTTGAATAGCAAGTGAAGAATACTGGCTGACAGAAATGCTGGACAAAATTTAGAGAAGCAGTAAAAAATCTTCCTAGATAAGAAGTTAGTAGTTGGTTATAAATCTTGGTGAATTTCTTTTGTCTTTCTTGCCCTAAACAATGCATTGTGATGCATATAATCTTTAAATGATGTTGATGAAGTAAACTACCTGTCCATTACAGTCGTATGACTCACTGTAATTATTCTGCTTGGTTATTTGACTGTTCAGAGCTCAACTTTGATGAGGTGAATCTCTGATGTAATCTAAGGCTTCAGTTATTGCAGGCAAAGTTGTAAGCTCAGCAGAAAAAGAGGTTTGTAAATACTGCAATAAAAGAGTTTGCATCCATGGGTATCCTAACATAAAATTCTTTGTTATTCTGATGCAAGATTAATCTTTACAAGCAGAGCTAATATTATATATTTAAATCTTTTCACTTCTTTTTATTATAACAGGGACATAAAGCCTGATAATGTTCTTTTGGACATGAATGGCCACATACGACTGGCAGACTTTGGGTCCTGTCTGAAGATGAGTGAAGATGGCACAGTATGTATGAAGCAAAATTAATTGGGTCACTGGTAGTGGGACCTTTTAAGTAATTTGCTGGTCTAAAAGCTATTAGATATTGTCAGCGTGCATCAGAGAGGTGATAGATTGTAAGCTTTTTGACATGCTAAATTGAGCGATGTGTATAACTCAACATATTTATAAAAACATTTTTGACATCTTCATCTTGTTTTACAGGCTGCTACCTTTTAAAGTTATCCTTTGCTATGTTTTTTCTATCTTTTACCTTTTCTCCCCACTAGCCCTTCTGTTCTCATGAGAATTTTATGAACTATCCAAAGACCCTGTGTTGAAAAAGGATAGAAGTTGATGTACTTATGTGCTGGAATCATAGGTGAACCAGGAAACTAGCAATCATGACAGACTTGAAGTATAAGTCACCCAAAATCATAGAGAATCATAGAATAGAATAATAGAACAGTTTGGGTTGGAAGGGACGTTAAAGATCATCTAGTTCAACCCCCTGCCCATAGGCCAGGACACCTTACACTAGATAGGTTGCTCAAAGCCCCATCCAACCCCTGGCCTTGAACACTTCCAGGGATGGGGCCATCCTCAACTTCTCCTGGGCAACCTCTTCCAGTGCCTCACCACCCTCAGAGTGAAGAATTTCTTCCTTCTGTCTAATCTAAATCTACACTCTTTCAGTTTACAGCCATTACCCCTCATCCTATCACTACACACCCATGTCAAAAGTCCCTCTCCAGCTTTCCTGTAGGTCCCCTTTAGGTACTGGAAGGCTGCTAGAAGGTCTCGCTGGAGCCTTCTCTTCTCCAGGCTGAACAACCCCAACTCTCTCAGCCTGTCTTCATAGGAGAGGTGCTCCAGCCCTCTGATCATTTTTGTGGCTCTCCTCTGGACTCACTCCAACAGGTCGATATCCTTCTTGTATTGGGGGAGGAGATAATTAATAAGCAGTTTATTTCATATGCCTTTTACAAAAGGAACAGCAACATTATGGTAATTGGCCATCTTGTGCACCAGATTGGATACACCTCTAAAAGCTAAATCACTTGTGAGGTTTTTTTGTTTTGATTTGCCTAGTATAGGGTGCTTCCAGAGGTGCCAATCCTCCCAAAGTACAGCATGCAACATCATTCACTGATTTTGGCACAAACTCAAGTCTTGGTGATGTTCTGTAGTCATAAAATGCCTGTCAAAGATTTATCATATTAAAATGCAGAATGAATTGGAAGGAGCCATTATAACTCTATGTGAAACCTCAGAACATACTCCTAGAGATTAGACCCTGCTCTGCCACTGCCCTGATGGTCAGGGCTTCCCCCACTACTTGGGCACAGGACAATTCCCCACCTTACACCTGTATTGCATCCAGTTGCACATTATGCAATAAGCATTAAATCAATTTCTGACATAATAAAAATAGGGAAATACTTGCCCTGGGACCTGTTTAACAATCTTCAAATGAAACTCAAACTCGAGCATAGGACTCAAACTCCTGCTTATTCATTTTTCATTTCAACTTTCTGGCAGCCAATTGCAATTTTAAAGTATAACAGACACAAAGATAAAACTCATCTCCTCTTGTCTTTCTGCTTTTACAATAGCTGTGATTATTTTGGTTTTCTACTGTGTTCAGAATAAAACATATCAACTGATTTTATGTAGAAGCGGACTGGAACTTAATCTTTGCAGTCTTGGTTACTTTATTAATATTCTTTATTTTGTTGCTGTGATTTTATAAATCTCTCCCTTTCCAAAATCATGTCCTGGTCCCTCTGTCAGAATACTATTGTGTGAGTGAGAAAGTTGCTGAGAGAACCTGAAAACTTATGAGACTTATGTTTGCCTTATTTTTAAGGTACAGTCATCAGTAGCAGTGGGTACGCCTGACTACATTTCCACTGAGATACTGCAAGCAATGGAAGATGGAATGGGAAAATACGGGCCAGAATGTGACTGGTGGTCATTGGGTGTCTGCATGTATGAGAGTGCTGTATGGCGAACACCCTTTTATGCAGAATCATTAGTGGAAACCTATGGGAAGATCTCTGAATCATGAAGTAAGAGCTATATTAACTCTCTATGTATTCACTGAGTTTGTAATGTTTACAGAGAAACTGTTATCCCTTAAAACATATTGAAGTGTTGGTAGTTCTTTGCTTTTTCACAGTGTTTTAGAATCTATTGTGTAGGTTTGGTGGTTCAGGTTTTAGGAATGTTTGCTTTTCTGAAGTGCAGAAATTGAATTCTTTGACAAATTAAAATTTTTCTCTAAATGCTGATGTTGTTCTTGTTGGAAAATCTAAGCAATCATCACAAAATCAAAATTAAAAGCAACTGTCATGTTAGGCCCATTTAAGTTTCCTCTGGGCTGTGCAGGAGAAATGAAGTAATGTATTATTTACACAGCTGTGCACATTTTCTGTCACTGATAACAGTACAAAAAAAGGGAACAGGCAAGTCAACCGGTGTAGACATGAGCTGCACGAAGAACATGAGGTCGAGGGGAATTGCCCGGAGAGGAAGTGGTAGAAAACCGTGAACTTGAGCTGCATGAAGAACATGAGGTCAGGGAGTTTGTCCACAGTCAAAGCAGTAGAGAAGTGTTGGAACTTCTGGGTGCATTTTGAACATTAGAGAATAAGAATAAACCAGTTCATGGTGTCCTTTCAAGAGCTGCAATAGGAGGATGTGTTTGTGTGCGTACTCATCCTAGGTAGCTAGGAGCTGTTGCATAGGATGTATTTTGCATTTTCTTCTCCCCAGGATGAGTGCGGTGCACCGGTGTTTACAATGCTGTGCTCTCACGGTGTGGCAGTGATGGATAGGACAAGGGGTAATGATTTTAAACTAAAAGAGGGTACATTTAGGCTAGATACAAGGAAGAAATTTTTCACAATGAGGGTGGTGAGGCACTGGCACAGGTTGTCCAGAGAGGTGGTAGAAGCCCCATCCCTGGAAACATTCAAGGTCAGGCTGGAGGGGCTCTGGGCAACCTGATCTAGTTGAGGCTGTCCCTGCTCATTGCAGGGGGTTGGACTAGATGACCTTTAAAGGTTCCTTCCAACCCAAACTGTTCTATGATTCTATGGTAAGACATGAAATCCTTGCCAGAGCTGACACCCTTGCTGTGATGAATATTAATCTCTCTCACTTTAATTTCTTCAATGAACTAACTGGTTGCACATGTAACCAGAGTAAACTCTGGCTACCTGGCTCTTAAACTACTTGGGAGGAAATTTGAAGCTGTTGTCCTGCAGACTTAATAGTTTAATCTCATTTGGACACACAATCAATATGATTGTATGTTTTTTAATGGAAGTTTTAAACTTTAATTTCAATTATGCTGGTTTGGTCCCTAATGATCTCATTTTAAACTTGAAAAGTGTATTATAAAAAGATATATATATGCTATTGTCCTTTATTGAAAAAGCCAAACCAAACCCCCCTTCTTGACTATACAGTGGTAGTAGTAGCAAGCTAAAATACAGAAAAGGTTTTCCCAATTTTATCTAGCGTAATTTCAGATGTTAGTGGTAAGTACAATTTTTAGATCTTCCATTGTTTATGATAATATAAATGTTTGCTAAATGTAGATTATATTTTGGTAAGAACAACAGGTATTTAACCTATAAATTAGAAAAATACGTCCTTAAATATAACAATGTTTTGTGAAGAATTTACTACCATCATGGGTTTTTAAGAGTTGAAATTAATAAAGTCTCAAGGAGTACATCTTCAGGAGATCGGTGGATCTGTGACTAAGAATACCAGTGAGGGTCTGCCTTTATTGTATGATCTTTAACATATTGTAGTGTGTCAAAATTCCTGTATGTCTTAAAAAAAGTTTGCGTTTCCTAATAGAGTTACTGTAATTGCAGTTAATTTCACAGTTGTGTATTGAAGAAATTGAGAAATGATTACTTGTCCTTGAAATCCATTTTAAGACAAAAAGTCTATCACTGAATTTATTGCATTGTGCTCTGCCACTGCTCGCTGGAACTAGAACAATGTTTGACTATTCATTTCCAGTTTATTGGTGTAATTTAGCATGTTCTTTTTGAAACTACTGTTGAAAGTTACGGAATGGAGTCTTTCTCTAAAAATTCTCTATTTGTTTGGTTTCTAGGAACGATTTCAGTTTCCATCCCATGTTACAGATGTGTCTGAAGAAGCAAAAGATCTTATTCAGCGACTTATCTGCAGTAGGGAGCGTAGACTGGGACAGAATGGAATAGAGGATTTTAAGTCTCATGCGTTTTTTGAAGGACTTAATTGGGATAACATCCGGAACCTAGAAGCACCTTACATCCCAGATGTTAGCAGTCCGTCTGACACCTCAAACTTTGATGTAGATGATGATGTATTAAGGAATCCAGTGAGTCTTTTTTTAAATATTACTAATGCAAGTATGCAACCTTGCTGCACTATAAGGTAGTAATGAGAAATTATTTCAAAATAAGTAACGTAAGAGATAAATAAGTCATTTCAAATGTGAACGATTAAAGTTTTTCATCTCTTTGGCATTTTGGGTTGTCAGAAAATGTGAGCTGCTTTTCTAAATGGTAGCACTTGCCAAAATGGACTACTGCTATATGGTTAGTCAAAGTTAAAACATATTTAGGTGGGGGAAAAAACCCTTAGTTGCCCTTTTAGTTTACCTTTACAAGGAGCTAGTATTTGGATTTATTCCTTTTCAAAGGTGGAAAAAAAAAAAAAAATCTGTCTTCAGAAATACACATATCTTCTCCATGCAGCTTATGATCACAGCTGTCCAGGTGGCAGAACTCACACTGCTACTTCTCCACTCACTTAAGAACCAGGAGGTTGGTTTTTGGAGCGGGGATATTGGTGTTCCCCTCCTCCATTTCTGTTGTGTAGTAGTTTACAAACTCAGGTCAGGAGGGGCAGAGGGCTTTTGTGGTAATTTGTTCATAAGCTTGTATTCCAAGAAATGAAGAGCTTTTGGCATGTTTTTTGATTACGTATCTAACAGTAACTAGCATACTAAAAGTAACAGTGTGCATTTTGGTGCCAGGTCACTTTTAATTAGGAACTTGAAATTTCGGGTTTTCTTTTACTGGTTGCATTGTGCTTTGAACTTGTTGAAATGCTGCCCTTTCAAGTGCTGGTTCAAGAGGCTCCTAAATTCAGGTCATTACATTAAGTGACCTAATCTGAAATAAAGTTAGTCCAGGAACAATGGAAGGCTACACAATGAAGCATAACTGCCAATTGTCGATTGGTATGTGCTAAGAAAAGTCTTCCATTAGCTGTCTCTCTTAACAGTTGAGGCTAAATCAAATGCCTTTAGCTCTGTATGAGTTCTCTTTCGGGTTTTCATGCATGTGTTTTCATGCAGGAAGTGGTGCCACCGAGTTCTCATACAGGCTTTTCTGGATTGCATTTACCATTCGTTGGGTTTACATACACAACTGATAGGTAAGCAAAGGATATGTTGTTCATTAAACTGTTTTTCCAAATGCAGCTAATTCTAGGAAATTCTCATTTTTATAAACGTGTAGAAAGGTGGATGTCCATAGGTGTACCTGTGGATAAACCTTTATCCGTTTTTTTTCCCCAAGTGTCTGAACATATTTTGATCATGCTTGCCAAGATTAGATGCTTTGTATTTAATATTTTATCTATTTGAAATGAATGTAAGTTAAGGACTAGATGTGTTACTTGCAATTGGGTATAGACTTGCTGTTTCTGCATTGAGAGGCTGAGAGCAAGTCTCATCCATGTTGCATGTCTGCCAGGAACAGTTCAGGATTAGCTCATTGCTCCAAAGTCCTGCTGGTAGGCTAAGTTAATATAGATGGTGCTGAGCATGGAAAAGTGGCTTGCTTTGCACATCTTTGAAATGGCCTCCATCTGACTTCAGAGCCCCTCAAACATACATTTGTCTCTGGTCTTAACGGTATTCTGCCGTTTTTGTTGTTCTGTTATTTCCATTGCTGGGGTTTGTTACCCCATGGAATACTATTTCAGAAAGAATCCAGTACGCACATCATCCTTTTCAGAGATAATGTGGCTTAACTTAAATCCATCTTTGTCACACTTTAAACTTTTGGGTTTGTTTCTCAGCTCTCTCAGTGCAGGCAGGCTTACCTGCTTACTTCACTGTCAGCTAGTAGTAACCTTTGGCATAGGAGAGTTAACATTTTCAATCATTTAGGCAGTTTGTAAAGTGAATACACGTCCACATTGTTAAAGTCCTGATTGCAGGTATCTTAATTCTACAGTGGCATACACAGTAGCTAGGGAGTAATAACTTTATCTACCCTGACGGTTGTCCCAACAGTAACAATTACTGCACTAGTTGTTCTTGTAAATTTGAGGTGCGTATTTGGTGGAATCCCAGCATGTCACTGCTATAGACTGCTGTGAGTATTTATTAAAATGTTCTAACTTACGTATTTGTTTTCAGCTCTTTGTCTGACAGAGGCACTTTAAAGAGTGCGATGCAGTCTGACACTGTAACCAAAGACGTGGATGTACAGCGTGACTTAAAGAACACTTCACAAATAGAAGGCTATGAAAAGAAAATACGGAAATTAGAGCAAGAAAAGCAGGATTTGAACAGAAAACTGCAAGGTTAGTGGTTTATATTTGTTTGGAATCTTAGTTCTGCTCATTAGGAGGAATTGGAATGTATTTTATTGAAAACCTTTTCCTTCCTTTTCTGATTTTAAGAATCTACACAGACAATGCAGAACCTCCGGGCCCAGTGTGTGTTACAGTAAATACAAGCCGTGATAAGGAAATAAAAAAACTAAATGAAGAAATTGAACGATTGAAGAACAAATTAACAGGTAAGCCTCTGACAGGTAATTATAGTAATGCAATTTAATGTTACTAGGAGTAGCAAAATATATACTGTGTTTTTGCAGTAAGTGGAATTAATGTTCTTGAGGTGCTAAAAAAAAAAAAAAGTTTTTTTAAAGTCTTGTTCAATGTTGAGAGAGATTTCAGTTTTTCCAGATGAGCACTTAACTTTTTCCACTTGCTCGGCCTGATAGCACATACTAGGTGGGAAGTGTAGAGTACAATGAGTTGTCTAGAGGGTTCAGTTAAATATTTTTTGTGATGTCTCTAGAAGTCTCAAGAGATCCTGTTCTCTTACTCCTCCTTTTGGCGGGGGAAGGGCAGGTATTGTTTGGAGGGTTTTACTGGAGGTAGGTATAAGAGACAGTGGGGAGAGAAGACTAGTTGCTCTTTAGTAACATAAGGGGATGAGTGGGAGGATGTGTAATAATCGTATTTAAATATTTCTGAGCTCCTGCTCCCTTTGTTTCTGTCTGGTGATGCGTTAATTAGGAAGCACTGAGCATTGCAGAAAAACAAATACTGGCATCTGTCCTGAGAGAAGACTGACTCATCCATATCACTGAAAATCTGTTGTTTGACAATGCTATTAGTTTATCCATACAAACCTCCTGTTAGCATCTAATTTTTAAGTGGGAATCAGTGATAAGCAAAATGGTAGTTTTGAATCCTAATGACTTGGCTGAGAGGTTTATAGGGGCCTGTAGTATAGCGTAAGTGAGTTCAGATGCTGAGTTGCTGATGCTGATTTTTCTGTTTCCCCTGCCATTTGGCAATATACCCCCTTTGTAGGTGCATGCATTGCAAAAATCAGCTCAGCTCTGCTAAGTAGATTATCCTTCAAAAAAAAGCTATTCTTGTGTATTCTGGAATTAGGTTTGAGTCAAAATAGTTAGATTAAGATGCTACTTCTGCAAATGGTTCAGGTTTATCCAGCTCTTCAGCCAATGGTGTCCTGTTAAATATAAATCTAGAAGTATGATCTGGTTTAAAAAGAAGTAGCATTGATTTGTGTAGAGTGGGAGGACATTTGTGCTGAAATGAGAAACGGAATAATACTTGAAACGTTACAGCAGTGCTTGGGATCCCTGAATACATTGGTCCAATTTCCTGTTCTGCACAGACATTAGTGGAACTTGAGTGAGACAGTTATTCCCTGTGCAATTTCTTATTTATTTGTTCAAAAAAGTAATAATTAAAACCAAATGGAGAATGGCAGTTCATTTCTTACCAGCTCTAAGACTGAGCAGAAATATATAAGGTGGTTAGCTGTTGTACTTAAAGGTGATAATTTCAAGTCAAATTTGTTTAATTTTCTTTGAGAGTAAGGGAGAACTGCCAGGAGAACATACTGCCAGAAATATGGGCGGTCAGGTCTCCAGCCTGCCTCATGCAGGATGGTATTTCGTTCCCAGATTGTGAGTTCTTATCTACTCTAGGAAATAAATAGTCCTTTCCTGTCTGCTGGACACACTAATGTCCATAGCCTTGCTTGCCACATAATGAAAACTATTTAGTAGACAAAACTAAAATGGAATTCGAACAACTCAAGTTTATTTCAATGTTTCGAGGGCTAGGAGTTGCATTCCTCAAAAACAAAGCAAAGCCCTGTGCTAAGGCTTTTTCACTTCAATAGATCACAGTCTTTAGGAGGATTTCTTTAATAGGTTGAGAAAGTTAAAATGTATGGAGCTGTCAGTGCCCCAAAATTACCTTAAACTGTCTAAAATGGTGAGAATGATGAAGAGGTGGATTTTCCAAGCAAAGTGATGCCAGTTTACTTGAGTAATGTTGCTTGCTTTATTGGTGTAAATTTGGGACTAGTTACCTTTAATATGTATTATCTACAGATAAGTAAATTGGAAGGACAGCTTGCAGATGCAGTGCAGTAGTTTCGACAAGAACATGAAGACTCTCTACACAAGTGAAAGGACTAGAAAAACAGTGCAGAGTACTGCGGCAAGAAAAGGAGGACCTTCATAAGGTATTGAAGCAAAGTAAAATACCTTTTAAAAATGGTCACATAAAGCAGTTCTATAGCAGTTTTGTTGTGATTGCAATTTAGTGTTTAAATGCTGCTTTTTAAAACTATACTGAGATGTTAGTGAACGTGAATTTCATTAGTAATAACAGTAGTTTTCCAAAGTGGCACATTTGCTATTTTGCAAGTTGATAGTCATCTTACTAATTTCAAATGTGTTTGCTGGGTGCAACAAACACCTAAAGAATGGTTTTAGCTTAACTATTTGATTATTCTCAAATGTTTCAATACACACAGGAGTTAAACTCAGATCTATGGCTAGTCATCAGTCCTGTAGATACCAAAAGTGTGTGGTGTGTGTGTATATATATATAAATATGAGGAAGAGTAATAGAGCTCAGTCACTGCTCCAGCTTAAGCCTACTTACTCTTGTAATACCAAAAAGATTAATTACTGCTTAAGGCTGAGGATACTTTTATGTAATTGCTGAATTATTACTGTTGTGTAAATTACACTTTTTGTTTGCTTCCTGAAAGTAACAGTATCTTAGTTTGTCAGCAAAATATTTGCAGTAAAGTAAAAATAGGGGCTTTGACTCTACATAATACATTCAGTAATATCAGAAAAAAGCTACCTGTATTCAAATAGCTACTTTTGGAAAAGTCTAGCAGCCATATGTTCAGTGGCATTTAGATAGACCCAAAAGTAATCCATAGGCCAGAATCTCTGGGTTTTTGTCCACTAGATTTAACAGCCTCTCTTCTGTCTGTTACTCACTGGTAAGAGTGTTCACCAGAGGTATGAGTAGCAGAGAAGGCAAATCTGCTCCTGGTTTGAACACATGCTTTGGGAATTTAAGAATGCTCTGCAATACCCTACTAAGGACAGAAGTTTTTAGATGTCCCTTGGTCAGTATACATTTATTCTGTTGTCTAGTTCTGCTCTTATTTCTGCCCCCCCCCCCCCCCCCCCCCCCCCCCCCCCCCCCCCCCCCCCCCCCCCCCCCCCCCCCCCCCCCCCCCCCCCCCCCCCCCCCCCCCCCCCCCCCCCCACCCCCCCCCCCCCCCCCCCCCCCCCCCCCACCCCCCCCCCCCCCCCCCCCCCCCCCCCCCCCCCCCCCCCCCCCCCCCCCCCCCCCCCCCCCCCCCCCCCCCTTCAAATGATTTTATGTGAATATTCAATTTGTATTTTAATCTTGTTAATTTTTGTTAACTACTTGCTGTAAAGGAAACAGCTTTTATACTTTCAGTTAAAGTATTAGAGTGTCACAGTTTGGTCTAAAGAATGATCCTCAGTTTTTGAAGAATTTCGTAAGATTTGCTGCAGCGTCTCAGTGCTTGTACAGTGTATTTGATGGCTCCCCTGAATGTGCTGTCACTAAACATTCCTTTTAAAAATGATTACTGTTGTGCAGATACATGGTGGTAATCTGAAATTAAGTTATTTAAAAGCAAGGTGGCCTTGTGTAGTCAGATTTATAAGAAGACTTTGAAACAGCAAAGGTACTCTTTGAGCTGCTACACTAGAAGCAGAGTAACTGCTGTCTTGGTATGTTAATGCAACTACTTAGCCAGAAAAAAAAAGCCCATGTGTAAATTAAGTACTAGAAATAATATTTAAAAGTTTGTGAGGTGGTTGAGCTTTCAAGTCATGCTTATGTAGGTCCACTTCCTTTCTTCTTGAAAAGAATGTATGGAGTTCAAATGACTTTTTTATTATCATGTTTTTTTTATTTAAACCAGCAACTTGTAGAAGCCTCAGAGAGATTAAAGACACAATCCAAAGAACTGAGAGATGCCCACCAACAAAGAAAGCTAGCTGTGCAGGAGTTCTCTGAGCTCAGTGAGAGGATGGGAGACTTGCGGTCCCAAAAGCAGAAGCTGGCCCGGCAGCTTCGCGACAAAGAAGAAGAGGTGGAAGTGAGCATGCAGAAAATCGATGCTATGAGACAGGACATCCGTAAATCGGAGAAAATCAGAAAAGAGGTAGCTTAATAAAATAGCTAACAATAACATGTTTCAGCTGCTGCTTATCCAGTATCTCATATGTGATTGTATTGAAAAATCGGGACTGTTAACAGTAATTTACTTTGTCCATCTATAAGAAATTACCCTGGTTACTCTTCCATACAACTTTGCTACAGATCTCAAAATAGATCTTGAATTTGTTTCTAAATGTTTTACTGATGTATCAGGAAACGAACCGAGTCTTTTTTTGTTTGTACTGAGGCTGATTTTTAATCTGGAGGAAACTATTCTTGCTATATGCCCAGCTTCTTAGTTCTTGTGTTTTGATTCTTGTAGACTCTGACTCATAGCCAGCTTGAAACATAGAAAGCTTGATGTCATGATGTGCTTTAAGGTTGGAGTATTCTGACTTCATTTTTTTTTAGCTGAATTTTTCTCTTCAGCTGGAGGGAGGAATAGCGACACAGACTAAATAGGTGGTTTTCCTTCCTCTGTAGTTAGTCATTGTAGAGAATGTCTGTAATATCTTTAACCTAGTTAATTTCCAATTGGTATTGTAGCCAACTTACAGTTTTACATAAGATGAAGTGGATAACCAGAAGAGGGCATAAGAAACAGCTATTGTGATTAACCCAGAGTGTTTTAATCACTGAAAAATCATCAAATTTTATGTATTCTCTGGGTGAAGTGTAGAAGAGAAATTCAAGAGCTTTATAAACATTGCTAGAAAACTTCTAACAAATTGAAGGACAGTCTGTGAAAATGTAGTAGGAGATGAAGTTTCTCAGACTTTTATCCATGAATAAGAAGTGGTAGTTAACTGGGAAAGGCAAAGGGCTGTGGCACCATATTTGATGCATAGGGCTGTGACACCTCATCTCTAGAACAGAGTGCAACAGGCATTCAAGTGTTGTTGCTTATTCCGTTAACTATTTCCATGCAGGGTTTTATAATCTCCTGTCTTTGTTCTTATAAATTCCTCTGTTCCCCCTTTCCTAACAGCTGTATCAATCTTCTATTCAGAACATAGTCTAAATTCATTATCTTGGCCCACAATTCTAAATACAATCCCTTTAAAAACAACTTTGCTAGTTGAATTTGAATGCAGAAAAACAAATCTTACTCTTCCTGTCAGGTTTTAAAACTGTGTCACTATTGCTTGAATTACAACAGTTGCCTTAGTTGCCACTAAATCTAAATTGTCTTTCTGATAAGCTTTGTGAAGTCGATAAATGGATCGTTAAGCTTATTTTGTTCCATAATTGCAAGGTAAAAGTGTTCAGTGTTCGTATTTGAAGTATTTTGCAGTGATTTGGCTCAAAGGTTGGGTTTTTCAAGCTGCTTTAGTAGATACTGAGGCATGGAGCTGACCTGTAAATGTGGGAGACTTTCTTCTTTCACAACTGCAGTGACTTCCTAGTGCCATTTCCTTCTCTTAGCATTAGTAGAAGCTGTGTTATCCCTACACATACTTGGTGTAGTTCATATCAGTACAAAAAGTCATATGTAGTAATAGTTCTACTGCGCGAGACAGATGGATGCCTGAATCAATGAAGGCAAAACAATTATCATGGCATTCTGATTGCTATAGTGGTGTAACGTAGCATAGAAATAAGGAAAAACTTGTTGTTTTCAAGGCCCCTAAAGCTCATCCTTATGGAGGAGAGGAAATGAATGATACAAATAGCACTATGTTGTGTTGAAATGACTTAAAATTACTCTTCTTACAGCTGGAAGCCCAACTTGAAGAAGTTGTAGCAGAAGCATCAAAAGAACGAAAGCTTCGTGAGCACAGTGAGGTCTTCTCCAAACAACTGGAAAATGAACTGGAAGCTCTAAAGGTCACATGTTTTTTAACAAATTTTTACTCAAGGCACAGGAGCTGCAATAGTTTTGCTTACCCAACAGTTGATACCTGTGGGAGAGTTTTAAAAACTACAGCATTACTGGAAACCTGGCCTAACCTGTTAGATTTATTTCCTTTTTTTCCTTTAAATACTTTAGTATCTCATTGGACACTAATGTCTTGAAAATGTCCAGTTTAAAGAAATTCTAAACAGATACTAAACCAATGTGGCCCAAATCTGTTATCTCTGCAACCCATTTGAACCCCTTGTTAGGGTCATGTAAGCAGAGCAGTCATTTATGGGGCTTAATGCTTGGAGGCAGGCACCTTTTAAATCACTCAGTGCCCAAATAAAATATTTTCCCAAGTGTCACCAATTGGACAATTCTAATTTTAAATAATATTCTCAAAATATAAAGATATCATAGTCTCTTCCTGATGGTTTCTCTTCTTCTTCTGCAGCTGAAGCAGGGAGGCCGGGCAGCAGGTGCCACACTAGAACATCAGCAAGAGCTTTCCAAAATTAAGTCTGAGCTGGAAAAGAAAATATTATTTTATGAAGAGGAGTTGGTCCGACGAGAAGCATCACATGTTTTGGAAGTAAAAAATGTGAAAAAGGAAGTACACGATTCAGAGAGCCATCAGCTTGCACTGCAGAAAGAGATCATGATATTAAAGGATAAATTAGAGAAAACAAAGCGAGAGAGGTAAGCTTTTGGGCATGATTCATTAACTATGGATTTCTTATTTTGTGTGTATTGCATTGCACAGGTGTCTGTGCAGGTTGTTATTTCACCTTAAATCTGTTTATTCCTTTTTGAAAATCCCAGTGTACAGGTTCTGCAATGTTACAGTATAAGTGTTTCTATTTCTTGTCCTTCTCCTTAGGCACAGTGAAATGGAGGAAGCAGTAGGAACAATGAAAGAGAAATATGAGCGTGAAAGATCTATGCTCTTGGAAGATAACAAAAAGCTAACAACAGAAAATGAGAGGGTAATTATTTTAGGAAACATTTTTAAGCAAAATATAATTCTTACTTTGTTACTTTCTGATTTTGAAGTAGTCTACTGATTGATCGGAACAGGATCTGTGAATGTTCAGGCAGTATCTGAATAAAATAAATGTCATTTTCACCATATAAATGTCAGACATCTGGCTAAATAGTAACTTTAGCATCTCAGTACTGCTCTTTGTGGGATTGATTCCCACAAGTCAGAGGGCACCACCTTCCCATTTCTTCATGAAGGCCGCACAGAGAGGGAAGCATTTACAAAGACTACCTGCCTTCCTGATGGCTTACAGTTAAGCCTTATTCTTCCTGATGGCTTCTATACTCGCTTTTTTTTTTCTTTGTTTTGGATTGTTTTGTGTGAACTGGCAATGTGATGTTCTATGCTCAGGAGCTAGTCTCCAGTTCCACAAAAAAACAACACCTTCCAGTTCTTTGGTCTGTGTTAGAACTTCCAGATAGCCCGGGGTGGTCTTGTTTGTTCAGATTCTATAGTTATGTAGACATACACATATGTAAAAAGTCCAAAACTGACATAAGCCGCAAGTGAAATTAATCTTTTGTTTCAGCTCTGCTCCTTTGTGGACAAATTAACAGCACAGAACAGACAGCTAGAAGATGAGCTCCAAGACCTAGCAGCAAAGAAGGAGTCTGTTGCTCATGGGAAGCTCAGATTGCAGAAATAATTCAATGGTATGTGCTGTTTAGAGATCCAGATGGCCACTTTCAACTTTTGAAATATTGATTGGCTTTTTTTTCTAAATGTATAGCTAGGCCCTTTCTCTGTGTCTGGGATCAACAAAAGCATGGTACTTCTGAGTGTTGATTTAACTTTCTCTTCTGCTTTCTAGTATTGCTGAGTAGTAATGACGAGTGAAATTATCAGATGCTATAAAGTATGAAGGAGAGGGGTTTAGTGTCAACTTGCTTCAGTCTCTAAAGTGATCATTAAATCAGGCAATTTGGAATATTTTGATAAATTAATTCAGGAAGATGGTAATGATTTAAAAGGTCCGTGAACATATAGAACCTCACTAGCTGTACTAGACAAGCACTTGCACTTAATTCACAGGTCAGTTCTCTCTGTTATTTGCTGTCTTAGCAGGCTGTGTGCAACTATTTTCAGCATGCAAAACAAGAAGGACTTGAAAATAGCCCTTATAAAAATTGAGCAAGCAATATGCAGACCATGTTCCAAACAATAACAATGAATCTCTGCAGAACTCTTGCTGATGGCGGAAGGGAAACTTCAGTTTCCCTAGCAACTGCCACAATCAAGAGAATCGGATAAAAGAAAAATCTAAAGCAGGCAATCTAAGGTGTATTCAGTTTTCTGTTGCTGGGAGAGTTTTCCCTGCTCTGTCCATTTCTGCCATGTCCCTAAAACCAGTGCAGAGACTCTAATTATTTGATGGTACAGTATTTGGTGCTATGAGCCATGAAACTGTTAAGTAACAGTTTTTTGTAATTGCACAATAGGGTAAGTGATGAGAAGGATGCTCGTGGCTATCTCCAAGCATTAGCTTCCAAGATGACAGAAGAACTAGAATCATTGAGAAGTTCCAGTCTGGGGTCACGAACACTGGTAAGAAAACAGCAACCGTTTGGGCTGTTCTGGGGATGTCTAAGAAGCTACATTTTTAGTTTCAGCTACTGTCTTGTCAATATCTGTTCATAATCAGAATTCTTTTCTAATAAACCCTCCGCTCTGCTAATGACTTTCTAGATTTTAGCTGTTGCTTGTGAAATCCATTTGGGTCATCTGATCAGAATCTGATATAGAGGCAGGAAGGTATTTCTTACTAACATCTGCCATCACAAACTGCTTTAAACAGTACAGAGAGAGAGAGAAACAATAACTTTAAACCATTAAAGGGGAGTACAGAAATGTATCTCGCCATGTTAGATGCAAGAGAATAATTTTAATTGCCTTTACAGTGAGATAACTAAATTTTCATTTGTGAACAAGCATTAGCTGGTTGGTATTGTTACAAACTAGTGACGCACTGAGAGCGTGTAGCTTTATTTATGTGCAGCACAATGAGACCTTATGCCATAATTTTCCCATACAGTAGTAACACAAATTCCCGAAAAAATCTGCAAAATAGAAAAGCACTCATGAAGGAGTACAGTTTCAAAGATGAAAACGCTGTCTTGCCTTGGCAGGTACTAAATACCTGCATAAGGAAAGGGAGAGCCATTTGCAGCTAGGCATGGAAGCCCACGTCTGTAGCAATGCCAGTCAGCCCAGTCTGCCATGCGAATAGTCCATCTGCTGCGGTTTACACAGATAAGAAGTTACTCACCTCTTCCAGACTTATGACTTGGAGAAAATAAGAGAAAGTTATGACTTCCTATGAGCTAACATTTGCCTACATCATAACAAGATGATAATATTGAGAGGTTTAATAGGAAGAAAGATTGGATCAAATGCAGTTGGCGTTTTCTTCTAAGCTACTGCCAGAATAAAGAACGCTGTCTGTTCTTTATATTACAGCTGGTTTTGTAACTTCAGCAGAACCTGATCTGAGGCGATTGTTTCTCAACATAAAAAAATACCTCTAATATTAAAGACTGTTATTTGCAAGTTCATGTGAGAGGTATCCATTAGGGAATTTTAAAAATGTAAAAAGGCAGAAAAATGCTTGGAAAAGCTTGGAAAATTAACTTTTGAAGGTAGTAGAGCGGAATTGCATGGTGTATGCAGAAGTATAGCTTATGCTACTTAGCAAGCGTAAGAATTGTTTAGGCAAACATTCTAGGTATCTTGGGTGCCCCAAGACCCAGATTGTTTCATTTTTTCATGTTTTTGTCACTCTTCATATATTTTAGATAAGTATGTTTTACAGTAAATATTTACATTTTTCTAATGTTTGAAAGTCCAGTATGTAACTGCAAGTTTTATACTCTTTTCTAGACTGGACAATGAAAACTAGCCATTTTCAATGAGTTCTCTCAGTTTGATTTCCATGCTCAGTGATCCACCATTTTGGTTTCAAGCATATTGTATCAGTGGTTTAACCATTATAAAAATTGCTCATTACTTCATTTTGTGTAACTGATTTCCACGTAGCAGGTATACTGTCCAGAACTAATTAAAAGAGCATTCTCTGAACCAGTGTGAAAGCTATTTTATGTCTTTGAACAAGAACAGAAATATCTTCAGACAGTTGATACTAATATTCAGTAACTTACTGCAACAGGATCCACTTTGGAAAGTGCGACGCAGTCAGAAGTTGGATATGTCAGCCAGGCTGGAATTACAGTCTGCCCTTGATGCAGAAATTCGTGCCAAACAACTAGTTCAAGAAGAGCTACGAAAAGTTAAAGATGCAAACATATCTTTTGAAAGGTAATAAGGGCTTTGGTTCTGTTTGGGTTTTAATGTACTGCTCTAAACTGCTGATTAGAATAGTAACAACACTCTTAAAATGGTCCCTTGTGCTGGGGATACTGGACTTTGCCAGAAAGATCCCATTCTACAGACCACGCGTTTCTTACGTAGTCAAATGAGAACTGTAAAAATTTCTTCAAGTGAACATTTCACTGCTGTGAATAGCTTGGTAATAAGATGCAAATCTCGGGCACCTGAGGAAAAAAAGGCAAATTCAAAGCAAATTCAATACCTTTTCTTAGACTTAACGGGAGAGTAGACATATTCTTGGAAATTAAAGGCCAAACTACTATCAGAATAATTTTGTTTGGCAGATATCTGCAGTGATAGCAGGAGTCTGAAGAACAGTTTTCACTATCTAGTCAAGTAGTGAGGTGCCTATTCAGGGGAAAAATAAAATTAATCAGCCTAAAAAAAAAAAAAAAAAGGCACACCACCACAATTAAAAAACCCACCACTCCTGGGGAGAAAAAAAAAAAAAAAAGGCATTTTCCTAAACTCTGAGATGTAGGACCAAAAATGAACAACCCTGTGCACTGGCATTCTTGCCTTTGAGATATTCCAGATTGCATTTTGATCATATTGTGTTGCTTTAGTAAATTAAAGGAATCGGAAGCAAAAAATAGGGAACTGTTGGAAGAGATGGAAGGATTGAAGAAAAAACTGGAAGAAAAATACAGAACAGATTCAGGTAATTAAAGTTACTGTGTTTTAACAGAGTTCTAACAGCCCTGCGATGTTACCTTTTAGCTAAGCCTGTTCTGCTTTGGGTTTTAGGTCTCAAACTTCCAGACTTCCAAGATTCCATTTTTGAATATTTCAACACCTCTCCTCTTGCACGTGATCTGACGTTCAGAGTGAGTTATTACATAAAATAACTATAAAAATGCGATAACTGAATTCTATTTTTATTACGTAAAAGTAACACTTGGGCACTATACGGCACATTTGGATCTGGCGTATTAGCCAAATCAGCGTGACACAGAATTGATGTCCAGTAGATGTCAGATTGCTTGGCATGTTGTAGGGAACTGGCACCTTTGGGAAATATTCCCAGAAGTTCACATTAATTATTTCCCATTCTAGCTTCTTTGTTTAGGGTAATCTCAAACATTTGGCTGAATAATATATATTCAGGGTTTTTTTGGAAAGGCTGGCACACCCTGTTACAAATAAGGGATTAAATGCTTTGCAGTTGGAAGATGCTGGTTAATACAAGGAAAAACACTCACACAGTTCAAGGAGTGTTCAAAAAGATATGTAAAATTGTTGGCTCCAGACCTTAATGGAGGTTAGAGTAGAAGGAACTGGGAAGAGAATCAGAGGACCCACAGATGTTGGTATAATAAGTTTATCATGACACACCCTCTGATCCTTAGAAAACTAATCATACAAATCACGGCTCCAAGTGGGCGTTTCAGTTAAAAACGTTTGTGCATTCCCGGAGGAAGCAGCTGTTAAATGCAACATTGAATCACATTTCCTTACTTCATGAACTCTTGATCTGTGAAGATTTTCTGGGATGTTTTTTTGCAAAACACAGTTTAGGATAAACCAAGAGCTGGAACTGGAAAGAATAATCTGTTATGTTTATGGAGCTGAGTTAAAGGGGCTCAGGTTAAAACCTAATAATTCTGATTAGATTTCATATCTGAAATGTGTACTCTCTATATTTATTTTTTTCAAATTGTCACTGT
This sequence comes from Phoenicopterus ruber ruber, assembly GCA_009819775.1. Lineage (NCBI taxonomy): Eukaryota > Metazoa > Chordata > Aves > Phoenicopteriformes > Phoenicopteridae > Phoenicopterus > Phoenicopterus ruber. The sequence continues at coordinate 12,776,416 of CM020219.1, forward strand.
TGCCAAAAAGAAAGCCTATGGACATGCTGTGATATTTACATACACTTTGTGTATGTGCTCTTCTCGGTCACAAAATGTCACACTGGCTTTCTTGCTGAAGCAGCAAGATGCACTATATGGATGAGGTGGAGGGAAGAGAGAGATGCGTAATAAATGCTACTCTCTGGGTAATGGTTTTTATCTACTGACCTTAATATTTTAAAACATTGCATTAAAAAGTACCAGATATACTTAGAACAGGCACATGTAGAATATCAAGCCCATAACTAATCAAGATTCCATTCTACAGATCCTGCAATGAATATATAGTCGCTAGGAAAATGCAGGTGGCATTTTCTGGTGAATTACATTAAAATTGCTGATACTGTACTTAATGACTTCCATTAACAATTTTTTTTTTTCACATGTACTTATAAAGATAGTCCATGTCATCTGCTCTGGGTTAATTTAGTTTGAATAAAAATCATTTGGCCATATAAAAAATTTTATTTAGCTAGCCTACTAATATTCCATCTGAAGTTTTCCTGTGGGTGATAAGTGATCGTTTTTTCCCTCATATCTGTTACAACAAAGGATTCTGTTTCTTCTTCGTCTACATCTTCTCTGCTAGCCTTTTGGGAAGAAGTAAGTTTTTGCTAGTAGTTTTGTTTCCTTATTTTGTTGTGACCTGTCATAGTAAAAATGGCCTTCTAAAACTAGATATTTGCTTCCTTAACGTCTGTATAACTTAACACTAAATAGAGCTAGTTTAGTTTTCTTTTAATACCTCTTTACAGGCTTACTATTTTATATTTTGACTCTATGGCTGAAGCTGAATCACACTTAGCAATTTTAAGTAGTTCGTATTACATAATGGTACAATTTGATCTTCAGTGGCCCAGCCCTACCGATCAATTCATAACAAAAAAATAACAAATATCTGAACATATTTAGTGAGCTAACTGAACTTGAGCCATCTTCCTGTCTAAACTGGGGGAAGTGAGTAATTCATTATACGTTGCCTTTAGTGCCAATTACATCATTTATGTGAAGTCTAATCTGATATATGTTAATCATGATTTTCATGATGTCCTCAGAGTACAGTAATACAGTATCCTACTTCCACACCCAGCTTCTTTAGTTCTGGAATTGTAGCATACTTCCCCCTTGTGCTGGCAATTAGTAGTTGCTAATGTAACTGTGAAATTAATAGAAGGCTTGTAATGGATGCTAGTCTTAAATTTTAGTGAAATACAAGAAAATGTGATTAAGCGGATGTGATTCTTTTAATGTCAGAGGTGTTAATAAAATAGCCAACCATTTTTAAACAACTTTTTAATTTTTAAAAGATTGTGTAGTACTACTTCAAGAATTTTTCTTGTGGCAGAATTGGTGGCTGCTGTGTGCTAGAAAAATCCTAGTGTAGTAAGCTACCATGAGACATAAGCTATTTAATGGATGATTGCCAAGCATCTCAAACATCATTCCATACCTGCGTGCAAGAGATTAGACACAGCCGTGCTGGGAAAAGAAGGCTGTTACAGCATTTATGCTGCCTACTACGAGGTTTTGCATTTCAGTACTTCCAGCTTTACAGCTTTTCCATGAGGTGGCAGGGTTTGTTTTGGGGGAAGATTTTTTTCAGAGTGGAAAGTTGTTAGATGTGTGTGTACTGCATATAGAAATCAGCATTGCTTTTTGTTTTAACTGTGAGTTGTTAATTGTAACTACCTTGAAATTCCATTTTGTTGACTTGAGAACACTTCATCAGATCTGTGGTATCTAATCTAACATGTTTGCTGTCACTTTTGCAGACCAGTTCAGTTAGTGAGCAGGAAACGCAGGGTCCCAAGTCAGAAGTGTCGCCATCCACTTCAGTTGTAACTGCAGAGCAACAACAAGAAGTAAGGGAGCTGTTATTTTACCCTGAAGAGTAATTCACTAGAAAGTCTCTATGTTTTGTTCATGATAAATATATATTGCAGCATTCATTATGAAGAAACAGGATTGAATGTTGCTTATTTGCAATGTGTCAGTGTTAATTGCACCTGCTTTGAGGAGTTGCAAATGAATCCTTTTTGCTGGCTCTGTGTATGTTTGCACCTCATTTTCATATGTTTTCTGTATTGCTGCTTGTTTGTTAGTGTGCAGGCTTTCCTGTGAGTGCTTTAAAACGCAATCTGTTTCTATTAAATCAGAATGGCGATGTTTAAGACGATTACATTTTTGATAATTTTCAAAAAAAGAAAAAAAAAATCAGAAAACAATAAGCTTTGCCACCCCGATCTTAAAACAAATTCTTGAAGCCTCATTTTGCTCAATTACAGTTTTTTGTGATTCAGGAACCAATTCGGCTTCAGAGGATGCCTGCTGCTCCTTCCCCCACCAAATCCATTTCTCTAGCTGTACCAAAGGTAGGGGGACTGTGCTAACCTTATTCTAAAGAACAAAGGAAAAAATATCATATAAATTAGCCCTCCATGTTTGTTCTTGTCCTGTTTGGGTTTGTCATGTGCTGTTTGTTTGTTAGGTCTGCGTTTTTAATCAAATGTCTTCAAATGCAAATTGATGGGGTTTGATTTGTCAGAAGGGATGACAGGAAAAAATTTGGTTGTAGGTTTGGGTTTGAGTGTCTTCTGCAGTTGGAAATAAAAATGTTACTGTTGTCTTGCAGCACCTTTTACAAGCTGCACTTACTTGAAAGCAGCTCAGGTTTCAATGTACACTCTGATATACTGGAGGGTGGTGAAGGGAGATGCTTGCATTACATGAGTACAGAAAATGCAAAGTTGTTTTTTATCCTGAATGTGTCTTTCAGCCGAAAGCTCACCAACTCAATATCAAGTCATTTACAAGCCCTACTCAGTGTAGTCATTGCACATCTCTTATGGTGGGATTAGTTCGACAAGGTTATGCCTGTGACGGTGAGTCAGTTAAACTTTCTATATACTGTTTCTTTGGGGAGGGAGTGAAAGAGAGGGGTGGCTACCACTGAATGGTTCTCCTTTTCTTTCTTCTGCATGATCATGCTTCTAAAGTCAAAGAATTAATATAAGCCCTCATGGTTCCCTTTCATACTACTAATTAATTCTGGTGCCATTAGTGCTGTTATAATGTGAGTTGATGGGGGGGAGGCAGGAGTGTTTTCTTTTTGTGTAGTGGAGAGAAAAGAAGACTACAGCAGTGCTCTGATAACATGAATCTGAGTCTGTCTATTTTGTGCTGTCCTGATCAAACCCTGTACATTGGGAAGACCATTAGCTAGTTTTTTTGGCCTGTAGCCAGCTTTTCTGTCCATTAGTTTATTTAAAATGCTTTCTCTGATGTATGTATCACTATTGAGTTCCATGTTTGAGTATATGGAAGTATTTTTCTTTGAAAATATTTATCTGTATCTTGATTAGACACACGAAGTCAGTAAGTAGTCCACAAATCTGTTCAAAACACTACTAAATAACCTTATTGTATTTCTGTGCCCAGCTTAGTTCTTGCTAGTGGCACCCTCTCCATGGACACCTTCGGCATCATGTTCAGATTGCCTCATCTGCAATGAGGGCTTTTTTTCCTGGCAGGTCTTTGTTGGCTGTTCTTCCCTGAGAGCACCTATTGCTGCCAGTGCTTGCCCTGGGGCTGCCCTTGTCTCCTCTTGCTGACAGTTCTGAACTCTTGTTTTGCATTTCTTCCTGCAAGTCTGAAACAATCTTTTTCCCTTAGTGTAGCATGAGCTTCACTCTTTTTTTCTCATGTATTTTGATTGAGCTCTACATCGTTAGTTTTCCAGTCTGCCTCTTCTACTCCAGTTCTTGATAGCTACAGAAAAAAATAGAATCACATTGACGTAAGAATAGAGATGACTCCAGTAGAACAAAACTTTGCCATGTTCTACTCTCAATCACTTGCTTTTCCCAATTCCTCCTCTTTTTAATGCTGGAGACTACGGTAAAATATAGCTGCACTTTCAGAGGCCTGTGGAACTGGCTATATCCTGTGGATTTTCCCTATTCTGCAACCGGTGTGCCTTGATATGCACAGTCCCAAATAATTGATGCCTCTTGAAAGAGCTGAATTTATTATCTTGTCTTGGGGAGCACCTACAGTACTTTGCATGCATGACTCTTTGGTAACTCCTGTCCTCCTGGGAGCAGACTGTAGCTCAAAGAAGGAGCCAGGCAGCCTGCTCTGGGCTGCCCTCTCCCCTCCCTCTTCCCTCGGGCATCGTGAGGAGGTTTGTAGCCCAGTCTGTGGCTCTAGCAGAAGCAGGCAAGGCAGGCTGTTTCCAGGTTTTCTGGAATCCTTTGACCCTTCGTAATTACAGGACTAGATGTGCACAGGGTATCTGCTACATGCCTGCTTCTGAGAATACGGTTAGGAGGAAGCAGAGGATAGATCACAGTGCTGTGTCGCTCTCCGCTGCCTTCCCAAGCCTGCTGGGACAAACCAGGCAAAATCTCTGTGGAAAGATCTGGCCCATAAACTGGGTCACGTGCCTCGATATAACATGTTAATTCATTCCGCAGTCTGTCTCATGTGAAGTGGCATATATTCTGAGTTTTTCTGTGTTGTGCTTCTGTGTGAAGTGCTCTATAGACAAGAGACCCTGTCCCTGTCCCTTGCTGGTGCAGTACAAAGTCGTGTAAATGGTAAGAAAGGATGCAACAATTAGTATAGATGTTTGCTCCTTATTTGAATTCTGAGATATCTATATATATCTATATATATATGCCCCTTTCACCACACAGCATTTCAGTCCTTGTCCCCTGGTTTCTACTTTATTATGCTTTCAAGTCTATTGCCTGTGTTTAATAGTTTAACCCGTTCTATTTTTTTGGTCAGTTTAGTTTTACTTTGTCTTGCAGTATTCTTGCATACTTGGATCAAATTACACATCTACTATATTTATCTTGTCTCCTACCCCTGCCCCATAATTTTATCCTCCTTTATTAATACTTTTTCTCTTCCATGACTGGGTTAGTTGCTGCTTAACACCAGTGAGGCTGACCAACTCCTCTTCCTTCTGGAAAATACTTTCATAAGTTGCCTTGAAATGTGGACTCAGTTCCTGCCCTTTATGGAAGTAACAGGCTTAAAAGAGAAAATAAAAGCACTCTGGAGAGTCTCCTACAGTATCTCGATGTGTTCACTCCTGTAGCATAGTGGGCTATTGCAATATTTGACTGCCAATTTCAGCATGATTAATTAATTTGCTGAGCGTAAGGGTAGACTACGTTAATCTGTTACGGTTGACTCATACACGCATTTCACTGTGGATTTTCTCTTTTGTACTTAGTGTGTTCATTTGCATGCCATGTTTCCTGCAAGGATAGCGCGCCTCAGGTCTGCCCTATACCCCCTGAGCAAGCCAAAAGGCCTCTTGGAGTAGATGTGCAAAGAGGAATAGGAACCGCCTATAAAGGTTATGTCAAGGTAATAGTCTTTTGTCTTGGATAAGAGAAGAATACTAGACTTCACTTAACAGCTATGCAGCTTGGAACCTCTAAGTATGTTTAAACAGATCTCCTAAATTGTGCTAAAGCCTTAAGGCTTTGTGTGCTATCTATGTAACTTATTTAACCTTCGTTGCTTTAGATGTGGGAGAAACGGTTGGTTTTACTACAAGAGCTAAAGGTTAGTAGATTAGTAGCTACAATGTTCATAAGTAGCGGGAGGGGGGAAGTATGCTTTAAGGAAGAATTTCTGTCATTGTTGATGTAAGCATAATATTAAAGTAAGCTGTCCTACCATTTTGGCATTTGTGGAATATACAGGCTCCATGGTTTGTCCTAATGCTACCTAATATATTTATTAAACTGTAACAGGGAATGGTTGAACTTAAGGGAGGAAAAATGATTGCTTGATTACTTGACATTTTTCACTCCTGTTTGAAGGGCAAGTAGAACGTCTTCTAATTCCATTGATCTAAGTATAAGCTTTTCTAAATGTCCCTGCTTTTTGTGTCTACTGTATGTGCTTACATTTAATAAGCAATCAGTTATTTATACGCAGGTCCCAAAGCCTACAGGAGTTAAGAAAGGGTGGCAGAGGGCTTATGCAGTTGTCTGCGACTGTAAACTGTTCTTATATGATGTGCCTGAAGGAAAATCCACCCAGCCTGGAGTTGTTGCAAGTCAAGTCTTGGATCTCAGGTTTGTATTATGACAGAGTAGAAATCCTCTGTGGTTTTTTTTTTCCCCTAACAGGAATATTTATAGTACACAAGAAACTTTTAGATCATGAGAACTCTGGTCTGAGAATACCTGTGTGTTCTGAATATAGACTGCAGCTAAGTTTAGGCTGAACAAATTGGCTCAACAAGAAGTCACTTAAGTGACTTTATAGTCCGTTATACTGCAATCACTAGTATTCACAGTATTAGCATGCTGCTTCCTTGAATTCTGTATGCACACATGGAAAACAAATAGACTTTAGTATATTGGTTTTTCCCCTGCACTCTGACCTCAATGGTGAGTCACAGATCATCCCATAGCCAGTAATTTCAGGAACGTTAGAAAAACTGAAGTAGTCTTCAGAAAAGCACCAACTAATTTACAATGCAAGTGGCTCTGACCCTGCCTTCTCACAGGAGTTTTTTTCATGGTGAACCGGTTGAACCACTGAATGCTGTCTACAAAAGATCCGAGACTTTCATTGATCAGAGTAACCAAGAAGTTTTTTTTATTTCAGTTTGTGGAAATATCAAGAAAGTGTAATACCTTTTAATGTTACAGCACCTTCTATCTCTGTTGAATATAAAGTTTGCATTCCCAAGCACCTATTTATATTTTTTCCAGACAGCAGTACTATGGGGTTGCACCAGTACTGCTGTTCTGTTTTCACATTTATTCCCTGAGAGCTGTCAGCGTCGGCGCTCTCTGACATGCTGGCAGCGGGAGCAGAAGCGTGGATGTATTGCAAATAGCAGCATTCACATCAGTACATTGCTTGAAGGAACTCAGCCAGATACTATACCAACTGTCCCATGCTTTATCTGCTTATTGTAGCTGCCTCTTTGAGTCTGTCTTCTGAGGATTCTTAGATGTTTTAATAGACGTTAACCACCGCAGCTATGAATTCTAGCATGGGCAAGTTTCAGGCATTAGTGTCATCTTTACACTAAAATTGGCAATTACGGTGATCAGCTTGGTCAAATTCAGTTTAAAAAGGCTTGTGTAGACAAGCCCTCTGGGGTGGAGCACTCTGAAATGCAAAAGTTGTTCTGATGTCTGTTTATTTTACTGTAATAGAGAATAAAATCTAGCTGTTTTGAAAACCCTTACTTGAATCCCACAAACTATAATTATGTTGCCAAGAGCTTTTTATGTGATTTTTCTTTTTTTCCAAAGGCCCCTCTCTTGCTACACATTGAGGTATGAATTATTCATTTCTAATGTGTCTGCTGCGCTGGAAGAGCAATATTCTTGCTGCTAATTGTAGAATAGTGTGGTCGGTAAACCAAAACTACACAAAGCCACCCCACTTAACTTCAGGTGGACTGAGTTACACGTACTGAACGCTGTAGAAACATAACTAAAGCTTGTGAGTTGTTTGGGTCGAGGATGGTTAGAGCATAACAAAGCAGCGGTGGCAGTTGTGACCTCTGTGCAGTGTTAGGAGATCGCAGCCTATTGAAACAGTTGTGATATCAGTTAGATTTTACTGAATAATGTTAGTGTGTGCATGTATGTGATTCTCTTGCTCTCTTTCTTACTAGAGATGAAGATTTTTGTGTGAGCTCTGTCCTGGCATCGGATGTAATACATGCGACTCGTAAAGACATCCCTTGTATATTCAGGGTATGGCTACCAATTTACTCCTGAAGAAAATACAAGTTAAATACCAGTGTTTTGTTTTTATAGTGAAGTACATTGTCCATATTTAATGTTTATTAAGTTATACAGAGTGCAGAAGTATAAGCATGTACAAGGCGTGCTGAAATGTGTAGAAAAACAGTATGATACTCCGCTTATAACTGAACTGTAAAGAACAAAGTTCTCCTTCTTTTGCTGCTTCCTTGTATAAAGTTTGGCTTTTTGTTATTTTCTTGATTATAATTCAGTATATTTTTGTCTCCTCTTCCATTGGTATTACCAGATCCTGGTTTTTCTTTCTTGGTTTTGGAGGACTCTCGCTTTAGGAACTGATGCTATAACAGAGTAGGCTGAAGCTGGGTTGTGCTCACTGATTCTAGTTTGCTATGTATTGTCTTGTATAAAAAAAATACATTTGAAATTTGTTTCCTTAATTTCAATTTAAGTATAGTAGAAAATAAAATAAGAGAAATAATTAGCTTAGTTGTTATATCCTCTTTGATGTATGTTCCTATGTGAATGTGTATTTAGTTTTTAAAACCTAGGAAAGCGGTTCCTGTTGTTATGTGAAGTATATTTAATCTGGAATTTTAAAATATAGAGAAGAGTACATTAGTAGCCAATATCTATAATCCCTTTCATTTGAATACAGAAACTCAACTGTTTTCAGCATCTCTGATCCTCAGTCATTTAGAATCAAATCAGTGGAACATCGGAGCCAAAGAGCTGACAGTCATGTGCCATCCCAATTGTTGGCCCTTTAGGGTTTTACGTAGGAAGCGTCTTGGCTACTTGAATGCTTCTGTGATTTGCTTTTCTGCTTTTTTGTGGAAATACTTTCTGCGGTGGATTTTCATCCTTTAGTTTTGCTACTACTTTTACCTTCATTTTCCTCTTACTTGTTTCTAAATGTGGTTATTTTTTTTTTATTCCCATCTGCCTGCTCTCTTCCTCAAATTAGCAAATGTGGAATACTATGGGAAAGAGCTTCTGAGGAGAGAAATGAGCTATGCAGAATGGTGGTTTGATTCCATTTAAAGAACAAGGCATCCATACAGTTTAGCCTGCTTGACTTGCTGCTCTAATTTCTGCCTGCACTTTTTAACTGAAAGAGTATGTAAGAAAAAAAAAGTTTGTCAAATATCCCCATGTAAGAATACTTGCGTGGATAGACATGACAAAATATCTCCATGGTTTGATCAGATTATCCCCTACTAAAGAGGATCTGATGAATTAACTAGAAGCCTGGTGTGAGAGTATATCTATTTAGATGCCCTGTTGACAGGGACCAGAGAAGGTACTACCAAAGTCCCACCTCTTTCCTCAGTTTTATGTCCTCCTTCAAAAGAAGGAATTCCTAAAACTGGAAACAGTGATAACCTGATGCAAGAGGGTCTATTTTCTCAATTTCATTTAATTCTAGATTTGCACCTTGCTGACATAATGACATAGAGTGGCTTCTACAACATTAAAGCTGTTACTTTTCATCATCTGTGTAAAAATGTGGTCCTTCTTTCATACATATTATTTCACGTAACACGTGATGATATTGGTGGCCCACCAAAGACAGATTTTCTTTTCATTGGATCTTCCACCAACACCAGAATGCTGCCAAAACCGAAGTATTCCCACCTCTGACCCCCCCATGAAATCAAGAAGAGGAAGAACATGTCTCAAACTCAAACATCTCTCCTTGGTAACCAGTTTTTAAAGCTGGATGTTAGGCCGTCCTGGCATCCAGACACTGCAGTCTAAGTGCTGCCATCGATATATTTTTAATAATGTGTAGAGTGTTGTAGTGGAGTCCTTCCACAGCATAGCAGTTTGAGTTAAGAAGCCTTGAGTTTCACAGCAAATGCTGGATTTTTGTAGGTGAATAATGCTATGTATATATGACCAACTTCTTCCATTTTTCTTCTGCATTTGACTGCATGTAAGATGCCACCTTCAAAAGACTGAGGAGTATACAATGGCGGGGGTACTTCAGAGAAATCCATATCTGAAGTCTGATTTGGTTTTGGTTTGGTTTCAAATTTAGAAATGTTATCCATTATGCCTCCATCCATCTTTAAAATATTAATGCTAGTTACAGTTTAGGACATGAACAAAGCTTGATGCAGAGTAATACAAGCTATGAGTAATTGCAAACTATTCTGTTCCTACTGCTCTTCACTTTTCTTTTACTTCTGGAGTTCTGTCTTTGGCATCCTATTGTCCCAACTTTACTTTCAGTTGTGCTTTTTTTTTTTCTTTTAGATGAATATTCTTGCTTAATTCACTCTTTCAGGAAGTGTTATGTTGCGTAACCACATCATCCATCTTATGGTGATTTTCTTATCAAGGCATGTAAGCTGAAGGTGTGTTACTCATGTATGAATAGTTACAGCCTTCAGTTTTGGCACTTTTGCATCTTCTGCTGGCTTTTTTCTGTTTAATTGTTGTTACTCTAAAAGTCTGTTGTGAGGGTTGATGCTGTCTGATGGCCTCTTTGTCTGACTGAAAGATAGTTCCCATGATCTCACAATTCCTACCATCCCTTCAGACAGGACACAGAACTAATATTAAGAATTAGTAAGTGCGTACTTTGGCCAACAGAAAGTTTCTGGATCGTTTTTCTGTTCAGAGTACATTCTCCTTTGAGATCTATAGGATGATTTCCCTGAAAATTAAGTGAAACCATTGTGATTTTCTTTTAACTTGGGGAAGTGGGAGAATGCAGTACTTCAGTCTCAAAAGATTGTTGTCCCTCCAGAGCTTTTAATGCAGATATGATGTGCTCTTCCCCCTGGACAAATATTTTGAAATTTAGTAGCAAAATCAAATCTAGAACTGATCATAGCAATGTCGTTAGGTTTAAATGCATCTGACTCAGAAAGCATGTGTGTCATTTTCAATAAGTTATTAAAAGATGGTCGGGGAGGGATCAGGACAAATGATGGCATGCTACTGAAAATTCCAGTTCAGAGCAGGAGAGAGCCTTTGGCTGGCATATATTGATTATTGTAGGAGAGGAATGTAGCATTCCTGTCCAGACTTTAGGATTCAGAATGATTAAGCAAGACTTGAGCATTTTTAAACAAAGCCACTGTGGGCTTGTGCGGGTTTTTTTCGAAGCACTGTGGCCATATTAGCTGTGTGCTGTGTTACAGACCCCTCAGTACGTCATCACATTGTTATGAAAAAGTGTATTTTACTTTCACAGTTCTGTGAAGTACATAATACTGACAAAAAGGACTTCTATTACTCTTACTAATTTCACTTTCTCTGTCTGTTAAAGGTGACAGCTTCTCTCTTAGGTTTGCCTTCAAAATCTTGTTCTCTACTGATCCTGACGGAAAATGAGAATGAGAAGAGAAAGTGGGTTGGAATCCTAGAAGGGTTGCAGTCTATCCTGCACAAAAACAGACTGAAAAACCAGGTTGTGCATATTCCTCAAGAAGCCTATGACAGTACACTGCCTCTTATTAAAGCAAGTTTAGCTGCTGCTATCGTAGGTATGTTTGTTTTAACTTTTGTAAGTGTGTGAGAGTTGTTGGAGCTTTTAGACAGGCTTCTGTAATGAGAAGACTGACACATTGAAATAAATTCCTCAGCTGAATTCCTTCATAGGAATTTAATAATGGGGGAAAATGCCAATCTTGCATTGATATTCAAATTTCTTCATCCACTCGGAGTAAATAATACTGTTAGTTGCTTAACAGGTTGTTTTAGCAATACAGTATATAGCATGCTTTTGACAGACAGCGTGAAACTTAAGCAAAATTGATTTGCTGTTGAAAATCTGTTTGTCTAGAAATTTTTCCAGTTGTTCAAAGCTAACAGCTTGTTTTAAAGATAAGATTAAGTATAGCTGAATAATAGCCTTTTTTTTTCCCTTCCTGGTTTAGATCGAGATAGAATAGCAATTGGTTCAGAAGAAGGACTGTATGTGATAGAGGTGACCCGTGACGGTAAGTCAGGCCATAATGCATGCAATAATTACATGTGGATAATGAGCTCCATAACTTTTAGTGCTGTTAAATATAGGTTACGCAACAGCCCTTCCATGTATAGTAAGTATTAAGCACTCAGTTATTGATGAGAAGGAAAAGCGAATGTGAGATAAACACTAATTTGGTCATTATCATTACTTTCAGTGACTGGCTGAAATTGAAGGATGGGTTACTGAGCATATTCTGACACATTCTGACCTTAACTGTGTTCCCACAGCAGGTAGCAAATGCTTCAGCACACAGAGCACGCACAGCACACACAGCAGCGTTGATGCACAGTGAATTATCAGGCACTTACTAAATAGAACTTGAATTGAGTGAGAAACACTTGACATGGGAACAGGTTTGCTTCAACCTGCACCATCAGAGGACTTAAACTGCCATGAATTAGAAGTTAGACAGCCAGTGCAAGCAACACAAGAGTTTATAGACTTTCCATTAAAGCTACCATGTATCATTGTCTGTTTCTTCCAGAATTTGACAACCACTCACATTCTGTTTCAGACCGATGATGGTCAGAGCAAATGCCTTGCTTGCCCCTTTCCATTATCTCTCTATTTCCGTGACCCCAGCTTCCTCCTGAACTGGCTTTTTCCTTTCTGTTCTTAGTACACTCTGCCCTCGGCTTTAGGAAAAGTGGGATCAGTTTAGCCTGTTCTTTCTGAAGACTTACCATGTCCATTCCAGAAATCACACAGAGCGTGACCCAGGTACCACAGCGAAGTGTGTGCTGCATAGTCACTGGGCAGCACAGGCATACCCCTCTATCATTGAATTATTAGGCTTCACAGCTAGGGCCTACGGGAAGCATTTTTTCCTTTGACCTCATAGACTGAGCACAAATACAAGTAACAATGGGAGACATGCCTTTGCATGGTGGGGAAAGTGTGGAGGCCAAAAGGATCACTAGCACATGAGCATGGGGGATTGTTTGGGGTCAATCCGTACAAAATGCAGTTTTAAACATGGAAAAGCAAGGAACAAGTCTGGTTAATTTTGCCATCTGCTTCCAAATAAGATACTCTTATTTTGAACAAACAAGTGAACAAAAAAATGAAACAACTAATTGAGTTAAACAGAATTTATAGAAGTAATTATTTCTAAGAAGCTATGCAGATTTAAATATATAAACCGACTATTTATCCTCTTCCAAGTTACCATAGGTAATATTAGTTATTTCTTTCTCTCTGACTTCAAAAGTGCCAAACGTACTTTGTAAAATCCATGCTTTCTTATAACTCCCGAGGCACTCTAAATTTAGATGACACTCTAAATCCGTACTTTTTTTGTGGTGTAAGAGCCTTGCCTATCTGATAGGATTGTTTCTAACAAAATGCCTAATGCTTTCTTCGTCTGTATTTATAACCTCTGAGCTTATGTTCTTCTGATATCTTTAACTATCTGGGAGTTGAGGATGTTGAGGTCAGTTATACAGATTTGTAAAATTTAAAGGTGCCTGGGTCCCTTTTCCTACTTTGGAAAATTTACTGGAACACTCCTGAAATATTCCTTTAGCTGTTTTTAGTCATTGTCATTCAAATTTCAAAAAAGAAATTTCTTTAAATTTAGACTTGATGGAAGAATTTGAATTTCCTTTTTCAATGCAATTTAGTTTGTGGCTATTTGAAATTTGGATTGCAGCCATGCTAAAACTTGCATTTCAATGTAAAATAAAGCAGTGAATACAGGTTTTTAAAGACTTGCTTGACTTTCGAAATCAAATTAAGTCAGGGATGTGGTTTTGGGGCAAAAAGTTATTGCTTCCTCTTGCTTAGAGTAAGCCGTTGCCCAGTTCCAGGAGAAACTGCTTTATACATGGAGACAGCAGATATTTGAAATTCTTTTTAGCGGTAATAAATGCCATTCCTTTGACTAAACTTCCAGTGGTCACCATTCTGTAAGTACTTACATATAAACATATCTTTAGATGCAAGTAATTCCAGAGATTCCAGTACAGCTTCTCGCATAAAAGCAAATTACACATTTAATTTGAAAGGTCATTTTGTAAAGGACCGATTATCTGCATCACTGTGTGTAAATGTGAAAATGAATTATCAATTTTGGTTTAAGTTAAAAGATGTTTTGCAGGGGTTTTCTGTGGCCAGTTCCTGTGTGTTAACAGCGTTTTTATAAATTGTAATCTCTTTTTCATTTATGGCAGTTGTAATTTTCAGTGTTAATTAACTGCCAGCTGCTTATATCAAGGTCTTTGGTCAGAGTATCACTTAGTTCTTGACAAATAAACTAAACCATGAGCTGGAGTTGGAGCTAGGGGAAAAAAAAATCTTTGTGGCAAAGTTCCAACAGCTGGTTGTTTCATAGAACATTTCTTGAGACATGTCATCTATTCACAATTGAGGGGACACCACAAAAGCACTTGGGTTTGTGATCTAAACAGCTGAAGTCTTGTTAGAAGTTTAGGGAATTTGGTAACTTGGCTAGGCTACTCAACTATACTGAAAAAATGCATATAATTTCCAGTTAACAGTTCTTTTTTTTAAATTATAATTCATGAATATTTTGAATGCTTTCAGCTAACAGAAAAATGAAAGTGATATTTTAATATAATTGGCTTATGCATATTATGTATTATGTTTCCTAGTTTGGAATTGTTCAGTCTCTTCTATTTGTACCCCATGAAATACTCTCTGCTTTCTTGAAAGTGACGATATATTTATGATCCCAAAAGCAGAACATGTTGTACCTAACGCTGTTAACTGCCTCTGTCTAACCCAGTTTTAAAAAAATGCTTTAAACAGTGAAGACTCCCCAGCTTCCATAGGTAACCTAACTAGTCTTTACTGTGAGAAGGCTTTTCCTGGTGCCTGTCCTAAACTTCTCTTCGTACAGCTTAAGCCGATTCCTATTTACCCTTTCCCCAGCACACACAGCATTCTTTGCCTTTCCCTATATGTGTTTAACACCCACTTACTGTACTACTTTTGTATTTGGTGGAGACATTTGCCAACAGTACAGGATTTTGTATCCTTAATTATCAGCATTAAATACTTCATATTTCTTCTCTTTGTCTGCTAATTTGGTCTTCCTCCATAATTACTGAAGATGCTGATGTTTTCCTGAAGGTGGGACCAGTTCAGAAGACGCACCATCTTGCAGTGTATAGATAGTACAGATATTATTATATAATTTTTTTTCTCCATTTATCACAGATGTTAAGCAGCCTTTCCCTGCAAAGTGTTGCTGAAGCAAGACTTTATGTCCATAGAGGGAGTTACAGGAATGCTTTGTTTCATTGTTTGTTCTGAGAATTAATAACGGAGCACTGAATGTGTGTAATAAGTGCTCTTTCTTATCTGGTATGCGTCTGTGTTTAGATTCATTTTCAGACATCAGTATGTAACGCTGCAATGTTTCCAGGCCCAATGGTTTTCTTGTTTAACTTACGGCAGCTCTTTTTTCCTTTGCAGTGATAGTCCGAGCTGCTGACTGCAAGAAGGTGTACCAGATAGAGCTTGCTCCCAAAGAGAAGATCATCATCCTCATCTGTGGCCGGAACCATCACGTTCACCTCTACCCCTGGGCCTCTCTGGATGGCTCGGAAGGAAACTTTGACATTAAGCTTGCAGAAACTAAAGGCTGCCAATTGATTACAACTGGAACACTAAAGAAGAGTTCTTCAACTTGTTTGTTTGTGGCTGTCAAACGACAGGTTTTTTGCTATGAAATTCACAGAACTAAACCTTTCCACAAAAAATTCAGTGAAATTCAGGCTCCAGGAACTGTACAGTGGATGACAGTGTTCAAGGACAAGCTCTGTGTTGGCTACCAGTCTGGGTTCTCTCTGTTGACCATCCAGGGAGATGGACAATCTATAAACCTGGTAAATCCTAGTGACCCCTCGCTTATCTTCCTCTCACAGCAGTCTTTTGATGCCCTTTGTGCTGTGGAGCTCAGTAATGAGGAGTACCTGCTTTGCTTCAGCCATATGGGAGTATACGTCGATTCGCAAGGTCGAAGGTCACGCATGCAGGAACTAATGTGGCCTGCAACTCCTGTTGCCTGTAGTATGTATATGTTTTTCTGTTGCCATATCCCTGTTGCTGCTTTACTTGTCTAAAAATAATCAGCATTGTATTCTATTTTGCTTCGGTTTGTCTTTCAATATCTACAGTTTAAGTTTTGATGAGTTAACAGGATACGTAGTTCTTCCTGATGGTAGTTTTGGACTTGGCAATCTGCTGGGCGGAGATCCTGGACACTGCAAGAAAAGCAGCTCTGTCTTGTTACAGGACACAGAAGAACGAGTAATGGAATGCAAAATAATTTTTGCGGAGAGTAGTCCTGGACGCGGGACAGTGCAAGACTACTGGTCTGTGAAATTCTGTAAAAATTCCTGCTCCCCTAGAGAGTGTAAATGTCTAGTTGTCTGTAGGGTGTCTTCTGCGTCCTGTACTCAAAGTACAATAGAAATTTGAAGATGAAATGTAACTGTGACTCTAAGGCTTCATAAAGATAACAAAATAAGAGGTAAAAATATTGCTTTTGGCAGAACTGGTTGCAGTTTTTCTCCTATTGGCTTTATTTTTAGGGGAAGAATTTCCAAAAATAATATAGGCAGGTGGAGGGTAGTTTTTTAATCGCTCTGCTCTTTTCAGGCATATTGGCTTATCAGCTAGTTAGGATAGAAGCACATGCGGAGCATTTTTCAGTATGCAGTAGTCAAAGGCAGTTCATGATAAAACTAGGATTTCTATTTGGAGCTCAAATAGCAATTAAAGTGTTTTGAATGAGTGAAAGCAAGAAATAGCTTTTTGTTTAAATAGTATACCGAACAGTTAGGTGCTCGTTGGTTTGATCAGGCCAGGCCCTAACAGCAGTTTGTTTAATTTTAATTGTCTTGAACTGAAATTGGTTGCTTGCTTTACTCTGACCTAGTTCTGTACAGAATTCTGAAGCAAAGGCCCAAGGAAACTATGTAGTTGTGAATTTACTTTAAAAGGCCATTAGCCAAAGTTAATGTTTCCTTTTTCTTTATCAGCTTTACAGTCTTTTGCATTTCAGCAAACTAGACATGCTAGTTAATTGTTTTGTCTGTTATTATTAGAAACTGTTCTTACTGTAAACTCTTTTACAGCATTCTTGTATGTGCAGTCCTGAGTAGTGTTGGCTTAGGGCTGTTTTTGTAGAAAGAGCAACTTTGTCCGCTGCGAAAGGAAACTGGATTACTTTCCATTAGCCTTGTCCTTCCTCCTCAGTCCTGGTGTCTGTCACTGGTGATGGTGGCTTTTTTTAACTGTCCCATCAGGAGATCATGAAAGTGAAAATAGTTCTCCCCCTGTTGCAGTTTCTGCTGTGGTAAAGGACCGTGTTGTAGAGTTTTTAGGATACGATGGAGAATTTGTTGCTAGGGCATTCAGTCCCCTCATGCTAGGAGAGGCCGAGGTCTGTGCTAACACTCAGCTCCGTTATCTTGGGTGGCCTGTCTAGGTTGCGGTTAGACCAGCTTAATGCGCTGGTTCTGTGCTGAGTCAGCGTAGGCGTGGGGCTGCTTAGCTTGAGTACGGCACAGTGCAAAGACTCGGAGCCAGCAGGTCTCAAAGCTGTAGCGTGGGCAAGCCCAGTGCAGACACTGACATGTTTCTCTGGGAACCAGTTGAGATCTGATCAAGCTCATCAGCTCTGACTGGTAAGTGCTGGCCTTGGCTACCAGCTGGCCAGGCAGAAGCAGTTGGTGTTGTCTGATGCACAGTGGTCTCCCTTATTTGGACATCCGTGTCAACCATGACCCCATATAAGAAATACTTGACTATAAGTCACTTCTAGGATATGTATCTGTGATAGCTATCTAAGGCTTTCTGTGAACAAGTTTAAAAAATAGCACCATTACTTCAGTTCTTCTAAGAAGATTCTGTGATGTGTTTAGTGTCCTACTGGGTTATTTTCCTTTTATTTATTGAAGCAGCTCTTTTCTCTGTTAATCCCATACATTTCTAGTAACTGTTCTTTACATCAGGACGTAGTCTTTACATGAGCAGACGCATGTTGATATGAAGCTCTAGGGATCTCCGCTTTTTGTTTGACCTCAAATAAACTTGTCTGCTGATGCCTTTTATGCTTTTTGAAAAAAAAAGTTGAAAAGAGAAAATAGGTTGTGGTCTTTAAGCATTATGACATTTTTCTTTTAACCTGATGAAAGCAAGCCATACATGAATATCTAAAGCTAGATAATTGTTAGCAAAAGAGGAAGGAAATTGAGAACAGATCCGCATCGTGACTTCATGACCCACCTCACAGATGGTGGCCCTCTCTTCTTCCCTTGCACACAGCAGATGTATAGTTAGTTTGCTGCTTCCGAAATGAAGTAATCTGCATCTGTAGAAAACCTAGCTGCTCAGTTTCTACCAAGTAGCAAATTTGTATGCATCTGAAAACTTCAGATGCCATTTTGCAATTTCATGAAATCATAATTTGAAGTTTAAAAATACTGAAAGGGTCAAATTTAAGTCTTTCCATGATGCTGACAGTTGTCGTTAGCACATCTATTATCACAAAAATATCTGTTTGAAAGTGGGGCTGGGAAAAAGTGTTTTAAAATGTATCTTGCACATAGTGGAAAACTTTTTAACTGTTGAAATTTGCTCAAATATAAGTCAGTTCTGGACTACTGAAACCACATTAGGATTTTCTGTTTGTTTTTAATCTATTCAGGCTGCAATTCTTCATACGTAACAGTGTATAGCGAGTATGGTGTTGATGTATTTGATGTTAACACTATGGAATGGGTCCAGACTATTGGCCTGCGAAGGGTAAGTAATTTTCTTTGAATATAGAACTTAATTGGGTTAATTTCAAATGAGATGTTTCTTTGCAGTGTATCCTAGGCTTGAGTTAATTCTCTGCCTCCTTCCTCAAAACAGATCAGACCATTAAACATGGACGGCACGCTGAATCTTCTTAACTGCGAGCCACCAAGACTAATATATTTCAAGAACAAGTTTGCAGGTGAGTACTGAGCAAGGGGAGAAATGGGAAAATTATACCAAGCTAACTGGGTAATTTTAAGCAATGTTACCTTTGCATGAGATGAAGCTTGTATTGGATGCATCTGGGTCAGCATGTACCTATGTATGTGAAATTGCGTTGTGGTGTTACAGCAGGAGCTGTCCTCAGTGTACCAGAAACATCTGACAATAGCAAGAAGCAAATGCTTCGAACTAGGAGCAAAAGAAGATTTGTATTTAAGGTTCCCGAGGAAGAACGATTACAACAAAGGCGGTAAGAATTTAATCATGGTGTGTAACTTAATATACACGATAACATGCAGAGACTGGGAATGCTAACGGCAAAAATCACTCTGTTCTTTTAGGGAAATGCTTAGAGACCCTGAGCTACGGTCAAAGATGATTTCTAACCCAACGAATTTCAACCACGTGGCTCATATGGGACCAGGAGATGGAATGCAGGTTCTCATGGACCTCCCACTGGTAAAATACATTTAAAAGGGAGGGAGATAGATGTGTATTTGTTCTTGCTCAGAAAAACTGTATGAACTGTATAGGGTTCAAGTATTATCTCTGTACCAAATTCTTCTTCTAATCATTTTGAGAAAGGTGAAACTTCCTGATGTGCAATGCTTCTAAATCCTGTGCAAGGAAATACTGTTAGCTGACTTACGAATGAGACACTGAAAGAAATAGGTATCACTGCCAGGAGCTTGTTAGTAGTTTTGTAAATAATCAGTCTCTCCTCCTTCCTTTTTCTTGTTTGTCGTCTTAAAATAACAGAATGAATTTCCTTCCCCCTCATCCTCTCGACATTCAGCTCTGATATCACCTCCAACAGGCTTTGAGCACGTCTATCACATGAGCCCTATCTCTGCTGAAATCTTTCTCCAGAGTGACCATTCCTCACTGCAAGGCTCCCCTCTGCTTTCTTCCTCTTCCTGTCCTTCCTCTGCTTCCCTAGCAAGGGTAGGAGTAGCTACAAACTGTTAGGAACTGGAATGGTGTGCGTGTGGCACTGCGCCAGTTCTAGACCAAAAACAAGGGTGGAAAAAACTAATGCTGTGGAGGTAACTAAAATGCACGTAAGTTGCAGTGCTTTATAGCATTTTGTTGTTGTTGTTTTGCATTTAACAAATACAGCCTTTTGTGAGCTATCTTAGTGTTAAATCCACAAGAGGAAGGCACGAAGGTACATTTTATGTTCTGTACCCTCCATTTTATAGCTGCTAGTCAGGCTTTCTCTTGTCCTCCTCAGCTAGCCCAGATGAGGGTAATGCATTTGTCCTTTCAGCAGGAGGAGGAAGGAAAGCAGAGCTGTTGGTGCAGTCCCTGCCCCTTCGTAGAGGGTTTGCTGGCTGACAGGTTCCAGTGGCTGCTATGGGGCTTAGTTCTTTCTCTGTCTTTCTCAGGGTTTGTGTCTGTTACTGAAAATATGTGGATGTGGTCAAGTAAGTTCAGAGTTTTTCTACCAACACTGGGTTGTAATAGCTTCAAAAGCACAGTAAAGTTTTCATGAGTAACAACTCCTAGTTGGATACCTTTTGTTGCTGGCTAACAAGGTGTTTCATTTCAACTGTAGAGTGTCCTACCTGCTGCACAGGATGAAAAACCATGTCCGTCTACAGCTAACCTCTCACGGCAGCAGCAGCAGCAGCAGCAGAGAAACAAAACCTATATTTCGTGGCCCTCGTCAAGTAAGGCTGGAAGCAAGCTTCTCAGTTCTGAGCTGTAATTTATGGCTTCAACAAGAGGTGTAAACCTGCTTTTTTTCCTTCTTTCTCTACAGGTGGCAGTGATGTGGGAGGAGCCATGCCTTCCCGAAGTATGTCTGATCCTGACCAGGAGTTTGACAAAGAGGTAAAGTAGCTTTTATTAAATGGAGACTGACGATATCCTGTTGCCATAGATTGCTTTGCTTTCTTTCTCCAATAAATTAAATTTCTGAGGAAATACTTCATGAAGACCATGTTCTTTATGGAGACGTTTTCCTTCCACAAATGTTTTCTCCAGCCTGTAATATACGATTGCAAGTTAGATATGCCAGCACAAAAGCAAAGCTGTGAAAAGATCTTTTTATGGTGATATTTTAAGAAGTATTATGTCTTGGATTAAGCTTTGTAGACAAGGAAGATTTGACTAATTGATGAAATGTCCTCAAAGCTCCTAAAAATGTTCTCTGGGCTATTAGCATAGAATAGCGAAGTAATACAACTAGTTAAGTAATGTTCTGTGCTGTCTTAAGGAAGACTTTTTGTCATGTAACTTGAGAAGGAATCATATTTTAAAATACGTAAAACTGCTTTTAGCAAGAGTAAAAGTATGTGCCAGTAGTCACCAAACTGAAAATGTCCTGGCTCTACAAACCTGTATCCCTGAATCTAAGGAGAGAAGATGTATGATTTTTGTTTCCTTGATTTATCGTGAATGTAGCTTCTTCCAAGCTTTGCTCAAGCACTGCCTCTGCAAGGAAAGTGTTAGGAATTATTCCTGGGAGGCAAACTCCTAGATCAAGATCTTTGCATCTTTTTAGCACTTTTTGGTGTCCAACTACAGGCCCGTGTAACGTTCCGGAGTTTGAAGGGTGTTTTCCTGAAGCCAGACCTTTGCAGGATGCCTTAGTACACCCCAAGTCAAAGCATTTGTCCATGGTCACAGCCATGCTCTGACTTCCTTTGTCACCTTGAGTAAGCCATTAAAAGCGTGTGAAAATAGAGATCTCTAAACACAGGTATTTTTGAAACTCTTGATTTTCAAAGGTGCTGATGTCGGACTATGTCCCATTACATTCCGTGCTCTAATGATAACTGCTGTTTGTAGGCACAAGTAGTGGTGGATTCTAAGGTTTTTACGACATTTTCTTTTTCGGTAGATCTTACGATTTCTTATGACTTCTTAAATTAAAAAAAAATAGTAGTTTGGAACTTGAAAAAGGAGACTAATAACAGCTTTTGGCTTTATACTATTTTTCCCATGGCTTTTGGCTTTATCACGGCATGAACTGGATCATGTTAGGATAATCTTGTTATAGATTATCTTCTTATTGCTTGAGCCATGCAAAACCTTGTGAACAGCGTTCTTGAAGGATGTTACCTTTCAATCTATTTGCTAAATATATATTCCCTTTCTTGAAAATAACTTGCTGCGATGGTACCAGTTTTTCCTGTGCAGTATTTCATTAGCTGTGAATGTGTGCAGTGCTCAGAGTTGTAACTCGCCAAAATAGTGGGAAACTTGCCAGCCATCCTGTTGAAGTGAGACCAGTCTGTGAAGGCAAATATCCAACAACCAATCTAACGCTGGGGAAGTAACTGTGGATAGTAGACTGTCTTTATTAGATGTTGACGTAGGGCGTCTCCAGTAAGTATATTCTGTTTCCAGATCTCCAGCCTGATACTTGGCAACTTTCACTCTTTTGTCAGGCACTTCACACGCTTGTCACTGTTGCTGTTTTGTAAACAGTTCATACGCTTGTTTCCTACCTCCTCATCAAACTGACGATGATTTGACCATAATTGTTTATATGGGCAGATAAATCTACTCCTGGGCTCTAAAAATTGCTTAAAAAATGCAGGCTGGTAAATCCGGAACAACAGTCGACAGATAGATGTGTTCCATCAGGAAAGCTTTGCAATGGCTAAAGGAGAGGAGCCTCAGATGTAGCAATTTCCACGTACTTTGCCGTAATTCCTGTTACATCAGAAGGTCACCTTCAGGGCTGCACTACGGCCTATTGACAATAATGGAAGTATTTGCATGAATGTTTAGCTATGAAATGAGTCTAATACACACTGCTTTGTAGGTGTTGCTCACCCTAATTTTTAAGTGCCTTTGAAAGCTTTTGAGTGTGAAGAATTGATTTTAAGTAAGCATAATTTTTTTTTAATGTTTCTCGTTAACAGCCTGATTCAGACTCCACCAAACACTCTACTCCATCCAACAGCTCAAATCCAAGTGGTCCCCCAAGTCCCAACTCTCCTCATCGGAATCAGCTTACGCTAGACGGGCTGGACCAGTCAACCTGTGACGCATAACACTACCGCTCTCACCATTCTGGCTTCGATCATCCACTACTCCGTGGAGCATTCAAGAGCAGGGCAAAGCTGTCTCGGATGCTAGTGCCAAGACTGACACTGAATCTCTAGTGTTGTACAAGAATAATTATATATCCAGATTGTAGATACAAACTATTGAAATGAAGAAAATTCTTTACTAAATAGCGATCGAGCTTTTTATGCGGAATTGTTCACTGCTGAGTTACGGTTGATTCCTTTCTGCACAGCTGTGACACAGTTTTGTTGCATAGGAGCATTTAAGGCCACCAGTAAATAGTCTTATTCTTATGCTGAAAAAGAAATAGAGAGAGATACTGATAATGTTGCTACAATATCAGGAATATTATTTTTCTATAGAATGATGTAATGTCTCATTAGCAGGAAATCCTTTTAGACACAGTTTGGACCTCTAAATAGGAAATGCGAGCAGGTCTAGTTACATCCTCAGATGAATACACTTTTCCCTTTTTCCCATAACTGTTTGGTTCCGAAATCTTAAGGAGAATGTTAGGAAGCTGTAGGTCGTTTCCAACATCAATAGGATCACCAGGAAGTCAAATAAAAGTTGGTTATAGTTTTGTGGCCTTTTAATTCATTTAGCCATTACATATACAGCTGCATAACTGTCTTTCTATCTTTCTACCAACTTTTTAGTCTTGTACATAGGACTACTGCCAGTTATCTTTTACCCATACCCTGCTTTTTAGTCCTCATCAATCAGTCGTTAGTCAGGGCTTTTAAAATACTGGTAATTACTGCTGTGAAAAAAATTTTACTCCTAGTTCCTGCCTATCTCCTCCTGAGAAGTTGTTTCTCCTGGGTTTTTTGGTGTAAGGACACACTACATTGTTTAGCTAGCAAGCCTTCTCGTGGACGTGTTGCCCTCGAAGTCTGCTTGATCTAAGGGACTATATCGCACTAAAACATCAGTCTGTTTTATTGGTTACCAAAGTGGAACGTGAAGGATGTGTAACTGGGGGTGCTGCTTTTCTCATTAATTGTATCCTCACCTGCATGAAGACCCCATGATTATTAATCAAGTATTGATCATGTAGAAAAATGCACAACACACTCCTGTATATTTTGCTATGGCCCACGTGCAGTGGTGATGTTTTGCGTGTATATTTAATCTCATGCTTCCATGTATTATACATTTAGTAATCCAAGATTTGTGACCATGTTTCATTAAAAGCTTGTAATTAATTCAGTGGCTGGCATATCCAGTTTGTCATTGTCACACTAGTGTGCCTTCTGTGCCAATTTTATGACAGTTGGATGTCACTTATTTAAAATTTGGTTTAAATGGGCTAATGATATACCAATGGCTAATGTTCTTTTCTGAGACACTGTATAGGACGTGCACTTATCTTTAGTTTAAACTGAGTGTTCTAGTCAACATTTAATCCTGTTACGTTAAGTGTTCGACAGTACTTGCTCTTTTTCTCAGATTCTTGATAAAGGGGCTCAGTTAGAGCTGGACACTACTGCTTTGGGGGTTTTCTGGTTTTTACTTTTTTAATGTAAGTCTAAGTCTTTGTAATTATTGAATTGTGAGAACATTTTTGAACAATTTACCTGTCAATAAAGCAGAAGAGGGAGGTTTTAAAGTTCATAGTCGTCTGTCTTGACATGTGAAAACAGTCTGCCACTGCCACTTGCTTTAGTTTCATGGTAAATTCACTTTGTTCACATGGACGTTTTACATAAACTGAAAGATACTTTGAAGCTCCGTACCTGAATGCTGCGAGAAAGGTTTGTGTTTCTGCACGTAAATGCATGTTCAGGAGCGATGGAAGTCCTTTTGGTGGAATACAGTGTTGAAATTTTGTGCCCTTGGTTTGTGTTAGAGTTGTCATTTCATCGAGTCACTGGCCCTATTAATTCATTTTTAAATGATTTATAAGACTATTTCCTTATGGCCGGAGCACAGTAAGGAGGCTGCAGCATCTATTCAGGCGTCTTAAGTGTGATAAAACAATGAAGACTTTTGACTTGTTGTCAAAGCAGTAGTCCCAAAGAAACACTTGGGAACATTCCAAGGATTAGTGTGGGAATGGTGCAGCCCCTAATAGAGGGGGTTTTTTTAAAGCTCCCCTCATGCTCCAGTATTTGAGCACCGCGGAGCTCACTGTAGCTAGAACAGCGCCAACATCTTCCCCAGCGTGTCCGGGGTAAGCGTCCCTCATCCCTTACGGAGTGCCCAAGAGCTCCTGCATGACTTCTTGATTTGTCTCGCCCTTCTTACTCCAGGTTACCTTAATGGGGAAGGCCTAGATTAATATTTTGGACCCTGCTGTCCCTTGTTTGACCAAACCTGCCTGGGCAAGGCCAGCGGGCTGGGGCAGGTCGGCTTGGGAAAGTGCACCCGCGCTCTGCCCGGGGGATGGGGGGTGATGGCTGACGGGAGGTTCGAGGGCTGTGTGCCGGAAGCCTTCTCACAAGTATTTGTGCTAATCAGCCTTTGACTTTTAAAAAAACGTTTCTACTGCTCTTGAGCTGATTTTTCTCCGCACAGTGAGGACTTTGGATGACAACAAAGTCTTTAATTATGGGGGTATTAAATCATAGCACTCAGCAGTGCCAGGGCTTGGCTATAATTTAAGCAGGAGAACGTTTCTAGAAAAATAAATTAATTGCTCAGTATGAATACATTATTCTTTTTTTTTTCTTTTTTTCCCTCAAGTCTGGCCGAGCAGAATTCTTCCCCAAGTCCTCCACCACAGCCCTTTGCAAATCTCCTATTCCCTTAAGGCTTCTGATGCTGGTTACCTGAAGAGTCCTCCTAAGCCCTCAGGAGAACTTTTAGAAATGCAGAAATTCACGACTTGATGTGAAATGTTCCTCTGACGGTGCACTTTCTTCTCCCTGGAGGCTACCAGTCTAGGATCGCAGGTGAGGAACTGAGTTATGCAAGGAACGAGGATAATTTGGTCTCTGCCTGCTCCTCTGCCCATTCTGTTTTCCCAGAGGCGTTACATCAGGTCCCGCAGCCGAGGCCATGGGCGTACCACTCGCCAGAACATGTTGGTCACTTCCAGCGCAGATCTTCGCCCCGAAAGGCTGTGTATTTTGGAATACATCCTAGTGTCACTTGCTACCCAAGAGCTTAAACGCATCTGCCAATGCCTGGCTACAGCACAGATGTGCTGAGAACAAACCGCTTCCCAAATGGGTGCAATCTGCTGGGGGGGATGCGCGAACACTTCCTTTATGTTTGCAGAGTAAGTGCTTAACGCAGCTAAATCCCAGGGAGGGGATGCCCAGGGAGGCATCCTCGTTGTTCTCCACAATGCCAGATTAGGCATCCTTGGGAGAGAGCAGATGCATGAAAATCTGAAGGGCTGGCAGTTGTAGTCTAAAGCACTGAGAAGCAGGGAAGCGGTCGAGGGAGAAGATGACTGTGGGAACTGAACTGCGCCCTTAGGAGAGTTAAGCAAAGTAACAAAGGAAGGTGTCACATCCTGCTCACGAACCTTCTCTTGCTGCTGAGTTTAGCCTATTTTAAAAGGAATAGGAAAAAAAGAGGGATGGTATTCTTGCATATTGGGCAACATAGCTCACGTTCTGGTTTGCACCCTGCCCGCTCTGTATGAAGCAGCTCCAGCAGGCAGGAGTGAGCAGGACGTGCCAGAAAGTAGCGTTCGCCTGCCCAGCCCTTGCCTTCCGTTGCGGTGGCAGCAGGTCTGGACTGCCTTCTCCTGTCTGCTTGCACCCCTGTAAATGTGGCTTCCCCTCTATTTCCCCTTACGTCCCTCCTTGGTAGCCTTGGGCTTCTCACAGCTCGTGGGGCAAGAGCTGCAACTGCTGCCACCCTCACCCAGCGCAGAGCAACCACTTTCCAACAGGTTGGGAGCTGCTGCCCCACGGCCTGGGGCTCACCGCTGGCAGGGCAGTGCAGCAGCGTGGGGTCTGGTTCAGGGGAAGGGTGCCATGGGCACAGGGACCACATCAGGGAGGCAGGAGGGAAGGCACAGCGGTGGCAAAGAGCCAGCACGATCTCGGTGCTCCCTTGCAAAGCCCTCCCAAAGGTGTTTCTGGGGACGTGGGGTAATGACGAGACCGGACATCAGCTTCATGCCTGTTGCGGGATGCCAGGGAAAGCCAAACATTGGCAGAGCATGTCCCAGTGGCGAACGATGCTCAGACTAGCGTTGCTGGTGGGGTTAGCTGAGGACAGGAGCAGAAGACAGCAGAACGTGCTCAGCAAGCGAGAGCTGCAATGCTGCGCTCCAGCCAGAGGAGGAACATGAACTCAGGAATCAGCCGGTTCCCTGTCCTTGCAGCAAATATTTTCCCTGCTCCCCAATAAGCTGCAGCACTTTTTTGTCATCTGACTGCACAGGTTTATGCAGCTTTATTGCTTGTTTTCTCATAGATAAAACCCTCAGATTTTTTGCAGCATCACCTGCTTTCCAGTTTCTTACGCAGTCCCTGCTCTGCGGTCCCATGAGGAAGAGCAGTGTGGAGCCCTGCGTGCTGATGGAGGAGATGGCCACTGCTCTGCTGCCGTCCCGCAGCGCCTGGGCCAGCTCCGGCACTCCAGCCCCTGCCAAATCCCCTCCCTTTCGCTGCTGCTACCTCCTGCTAAAAAAAAAAAAAAAAATTAAAAAAAAGCATTGGGCCAAGTCTGTTTGTAGGCTCGGTGGTATTTTGAGCACTGCTGCCTGCTGCACTGTCTGAATCGGGATTTGCATAACTTCTGTGCGCGGCTGTAAGGCGTGGAGGGAAGGCACAATGATACGAGTTGGTGACCATTAATAGTGTGCAGGTTGCTTTTTCTTTTAAGACCCCGGGAAGCAATGACTCCTGAGATCTTGCCATTAACACTAATGCATTTTGCATTAGTCTGTCACAGCAGGGGACCCTTGACTCTCAGGACCAAGAGCAAAACAAAGCCATCAGGTGCCCAGCCGTGCCGCACGCAGCCTCCGCGACATAAACCACCCATCTAATGCACTGCTTACCAAAGATGTCTGCGAATTAAATTCCTTGTTTAGGCAGGATCCCAGGAGAGACCCTTACGTACTGAAACCCATTGCGTTACCCTGCCTGCACCATGGTCTGTCTGCGCGCACCGATGTGCAGGGTAGTGATCATGGCTACAGCTGGTTTTCCAGCAGCTGTTGGCCCCCGGCATCGCAAACTGACTCTAGTGCTTCAGGTTTTTCTGCAGAGCTCCCCCCTCCCTGTGACGCTTTCTGTATGAGTGAGCGAACGTGGCTCCTGAAGGAAAAGTACAGAATGTGCTCTGCTAGCACGCTGACAAAAATTGATCTCTACTTTAATTAAAGCCTCTATTGTAAGTGACCTCGAGCTGCTAATGCATTTTAAAAATGAAGCCTCGCCAGCAGCAAATCCATACACCCCAATACGGAGGGGTGAGCCGTGCTGCAGGGCGGCCTGCCTCCCTCCGCGCCGGCTGTGCAGGCAGCTGCGCGTCCCCGGGGGCCGTCCCACCGCACGGGCACACGCCTGCCCGCGGCTCCCGCTGAAATCCCCGCGTGCCCAGGCAGGACACAGAGCTGCTGTCCTCAGCTGCTCGCAGGGGAAAGATTCCATCCTGCCACCATCTTGTGCGATGGTGCCTTTTGCGGCTGGGTTGTCTTTTCTCTCCTCTGGCACACGGCCACGGGATGCTCTTGCCTCTCACCTTCAGTACACGTCCTGGGGATCCAGCCACCGAGACCCCTCGCGATGCCGCAGTGATGGGCCCAGAAACAGCAGAGGGAAGGAAGCGTTTCACTCCGGGGCAAGCGGCAAGGAGCTCCTTGGGGGAGGGCCCCGAGCCCTCTCCTTGTGCAGGGTAGAGCTGGGGTGATGGGCTGCCTGGTGCAACGGCCTCCAGGATGCAGCACTGCGTCGGCCTCGGCCGGGGAAAAATAAATCATGTGTACTTAAATGCTTGTAAGCTAGAGGAGATTCAGTCACTTGCAATGAACTGACTTGAAAGGGGAAAAGAGGCTCTCACAGACAGCAAGTAAAACACCCGTATGGATACTAACGCCCCCCCTCCGCAGCGAGACCCAGCCGCTGTGCGGGGCCGGCGGATGCTGCGGCTGCTCTCGCAGGCACCATGGTAACATCGCAGCGCCAGCGCCTGCAGTGCATGGGCTGACCGTGCTGCACCGTCTGCGCCGGCCCCCCGGCCGCGGGGTGTTGCCCGGCCTCGTGAGGTCCGGATGAAGGCTTGCGATGAGGGGGGGCCTCCCTTGGGTTCACATCGCGGGGGTGACTCTGTGTGCTGCGGGGTGAGTTTTGGGGACCTGTCCCTGGGTCACTGCTCTCCACAGAGGTGCACTTGTTGCAGGATGATGGGATGGTGGGACTTCGGTATTCCCAACCTGCCGGTGTCAGCCACGGCCTGCAGCAGCCGACAGCTTCCTCTGCATTTTGACCTGGCCGGTGACCGTTTCGCTCAGCACCAAGTGCCTGACAGCTGCAGCAGAAGCTCCCGCCCGGGCAAGTTGCTTTTCATCCCGGTGCTGCCAGAGGGGCACTCTCAGGAGAGAAATCCATGGTGGAATCCCCACCCCGTGTCCCCGAGCGCAGACCTTCTCTCAGCCCCGGCTCTGCCCTGGCTCGCAAAGCAATGGCAACAGCCAGGGCCCGGAGATGGCCTCGTGCCCTGCCTAGCTCGTGTCTTGCGTCCCGCCTGCTCGCACTGCCCGTTACCGGAGGCCTCTCGGCGGGCAGGGGAGCGGCCGGGCTGGTCTCACCACCGTGCACTGCCCGTCACCCTTCGTCAGGGCTCTGATGCGCCTAATGATGAATTCCGAGGCCTTTGAGAAGGGATTATGTCTTCCAGAGACTAGAACAAAATATAATAAACTTAAAATAGCTGCTTCCTTATGGAATACGCCAACAAGCCCTACTGAAAACCCAGCAGAGTGTAAATTTGCATAAATTTGCATACATCTCCATAATTTCAGCCTCACCCATCAGACCTGCTCCCGTAACGAAGCGCTGTCTGACATTGCGGGCAGCTGAGGGTATTTGACACACGCCAGGCCAGGAACGCCACCGCTAACGAGGCCCCTCGGTGCCGCTGCCCCGACCCTCATTAGAGACGGGCCAGCGTGACTGTCCCCAGCCGTCGGGTTCCTGCCTGCATCCCTCCCCGGGGACCCCTGGCACCAGCACCAAACCTCTTTCCCCTTGTACCATGAGAAGATGTGCTCTCTTGCTGTGGGGAATAGCATGATAAATCCCCAGGTAGGTCCAAGAGAGTCTTATAACCGTCAGCCCGGGCAGAGGAGGAAGGAGGAAGCTCAGGCGGCTCAGTGGAAGGGGTGGGGAGGGAAATGTTTGCTCAGGACGGAGCCCTGTGCCAGCACCCAGGGGTCAGCAGTGAGGTCCTGGAGAGGAGGAACAAGGGCTGCGCCCAAAGCCTTTCCCTCTGTATAGCTCCAGGGGACCCCAAGGAGAGATCCCTCAACATCAAGTGCACTGCTGGAAAGCAAAATAATCTCCTTTTAAACCCAACAACAAATGGGTCCAAGCCCTGGAGGCTCTGGAACACGTTTTGAAATCCGTTTGAGCATCATGCATCCATGGGATGCATCCTTCAATCTGCTGCATGCCCTGGGCAAACCCAGCACGATGCTGGTTAAAGCACAGGGTGCTGAGTTAGACCCCGACTTCCCCAGGTATCACCTGAGACACAAATCTCAATGTTGAACCATCTATAAAGGAGTGATACCTACAAAATACAGTTTAAAAACCAGAAGCAACACCAGGGAGGCTGTGCCCGCGTGGCTGAGCCCTTACAGCGAAGGTTTGCTGTGGTTTCCTTCACTGTGCAGACACTCTTATTCAGGTGGGATCTGCTTGCTTGTGGTTTAGCTCCCACCAGGAGCGACATGAGGGGCTGTGAGGGTTGGAAAGGTGGTGATGTGCCCAGGGAGGTGGTGGCTGCCCCCGGCACGAGGCCACGCCGTCAGATCTCCATCTCGCTTGCATCATACAGAGGGTTGATGTAGAAGACCTGGTGGTCTTTGGGAGCCATCTCCTGCGGCATCTCCTCTCCAGGGTCAGCACTTGGTGGCTCCTGCAGCAGCAAGGGAGGGAAAAGCAACTGACGGGGAAGGGAAGCAAAACCCACCCAGTGCTGAGTCCCTGCAGCAGCCGAGGAGCTGGTGACCCGCGGGAGGATGGGACCGTCCCACAAACCCTTCCTGGCCAGGGAAAGGAGGAGCCCTGCCGGGTGCGTTGCACCTTGCGTTGCACCCCCACTGGCATCCGAGAGCGTTCTGGCTGGGGCCCCACCACCTCCTGCCCACGGCCCCGAGCATCCCCGTGTCCCCGGGGAACGGCGACTCACCACATCAAACATGGGGTTGTCAAAGCCTTTGTCACTGGCTGGCTCAGGGGACGCGGGGTCCTCCGCTCTGTCCCAGGGCCGGGGGAGGCGCAGGGCAGGCAGCCTGGGGAGAGACCTGGGGAGAGACCTGTGCATCACCCACCCGCGTCCCTCCCGTCCCAGCAGCTGCCCTGGCCAAAACCCTGCGTCTTCAAGAGGTGGGTGGGATAATACAGGGGCAAAGTTTCAGGCTCTCTTTGAAATGGGATGTTTGTACCCTTTCCCAGGGAAAAGCTGCCCTGTCCAGCAGAAACCATTAAGCCTGGAGGTCTGAGACCTGCCTCCTGGAGGGAAGAGTTTGTCGGAGGCAGACAGCCCTCGTGCAGAATTCGCTTTGGAGCCATTGCTCTCTCTCTGTGGCCTAAAATGAATTGCCACAGAGCTGACACCTGTTCCCACTGCAATCTCAACAAGCACTAATTACTTTTATCATTACTTCTATCATGTTATCATTTTATCATCTTAATCACCATCACTACTTTTATTATTTTCTTCATTACTCTTATCCTAAGGGTCCCAGTCACTGAGCATCATCCCCGGCGCCAGGCACCTGGTGCGGGTGGCCTCAGAGGCAGGTCCTCACACGTCACCGCAGGTCCTGAGAGCCCACCGATACTTAAACGCTGCGACCACAGGCTCCATGTATGCAATCAATCAATCAGAGGAGCCACGTTATCTGCAAGGGAGGTTGTGCCAGGTGCTTTTCGGTGGAAACAAGCTGAATTTGCCGGTTTGCTGGTGGTCAGGACGGCTCTGCTACAGGTTCCCAGAGCCGCCTGCCTAATTTGCAGCATCCCTGCTGGTGTCGGATGCCTCCGTGATGCTCGGCAGCACTGCCCGAAAGGGCACCTGCCCCGGAGCCACGCAGGGATGCGCAGCAGGAGCGGGTCGGCCAGGGACGTGGCCTGGGTTCGGGTTCAGCTCTGTCTCCTGTAGCTACACAAACTTCCCTCCTGCTGCTGACGGAGCTGGTTTCAAAGCCCTGTCTGGCCTCCAAAGAAGTGTCAGTGGAAGATAAATTATCAAGGAGCAATTATAGGGCTGGGAGTTTTATTTAGAAATTAAATGAAGGTGCGGGTTTATTGCTAGGAAATGTTGTGTCAGCATGTGCCGATTGGCAGGGCAAGCATCCCTGGCCGCGGCCGCTGCTGCACAGCGAGAAAACCCCAGCGGAGGAACCGGGAGGAAAGAAACAACCTGACTTGTGAGCCTGTGACACGTCCAGCCCGAGCACTGGGGAGCTCAGCATCCTCTAGCAGCCATCAGTGCACTTTGCACGTGCAAATTTAAGCAATTCCCACTCCCTGGTAGGCGAGCATAGGGGCCATCCCGCTTGCCCGCGGTCGGGTAGGGGAGGCAAGCTGTAGCAGCTCAGCAGACAGCACAAAGACATCTGCCAACAAACCCTGCAAGGCTCTCCACCTGAAGGTGGGCGCGTGAGCGAGGATGCCCTGTTCACTGCCGGAGCCCGTCTCCAAGCTGTGGGGGGACAAGGTGATGGAGAAGGGGCATTTCTGACCGGCTCCCAGCTGCGGTGCGGTCAGGTGCCGTGCACCCCACCATCCCTCCCCTGGGACCTGCACATCGCTCTCCGCGCGGCGTGAGCAGCTAACGCACCAGAAGCTGCAATTTGCTTCTGGATGCTGTCACTCCCTTTCATGGCTACAAAGCTGCGGGACAAGTGTTTTGAATTATTTTGATGCATTTCTATTTAGCAGCTGGCAGTTTCAGTCTTCCACCCCCCGGCAGCGCTGCAAACTAATGGTTACAAGGAACAGATGTCGCCGGGCGGCGTGACCAGGCTGTGCAGAGCTCCCACCGAGCTGCAGCAGCCCTGCTCCTGCCAGAGCACACCGCACCATGCCAAGGAGCAACTCCTCCTGGCCATGGAGGAGGCTGAAGTACCAGTCCAAGAGCACACAAGTGCCTTTCAGCCACCTCACCTCCAGTAAACCATGAGGAACAATGAGGGTAATGGTTTTAAACTAAAAGAGGGTAGATTAAGATTAGATATAAGGAAGAAATTCTTTAGTATGAGGGTGGTGAGGCAGTGGAACAGGTTGCCCAGAGAAGTTGTGGCTGCCCCATCATTGGAAGTGTTCAAGGTGAGGCTGGATGGGGCTCTTTGAGTAACCTCATCTAGTGGAAGGTGTCCCTGCCCATGGCAGGGAGGGTGGGCTAGATGATCTCTAAGGTCCCTTCCAACCCAAACCATTCTGGGATTCTATGAACCAGTAACGTTGGGTAGAGCAGACTACCTGGCCATGCTCACCACTGTGAGAGCTCTGGGCAGCACTGTGTGCCCCTGTGCCACCAGGCTAGCTGCAAGGACAGCCTGGGGCAACAGCTGCCCCCAAGCAGGAGAAGCCTGGCAATATGCTGCCAGCAGAAGCCCCGTTCCTACCTTAGCTTTCCCTTTCTGTAGAGAAAGAGGATCCCTCCAAGCAACAGGAGACTGAAGAGTAGTCCCAAGGCCGTCCCCGCTGTGGTCCTGCTCGATGCATGGCTCCCCACTTGCCCGCTGAAAGTGCTGCCGGTGGCCACCTCCATTTTGCCACTTGAAATGCCCAGTGCTTCACCTGGGAAAGGGCAGAAAGAAACAGGGGTGAGGGCCGGATGGGGCAACATGCCCCCACCCCACCCCGACTCACGCACAGGGCAGAGGGACCCTGCAGTTGGGTCTGGCACTGCTCGCCTGGTTAGTCACCTTTCCCTGGGGATGGGGCATGGGATACACAGCTGGGTGGACTCAACTGGGACAGGCCCACGTGGGTCTGCTACCCACACAGCAACCACCAGGTCCCCTGGCTGTGACTTACACACTCATCAGCATCTGCCAGCTTACGTGGCTGCCTTCACACGCAGCGCTCTGGCTGGAAAGCAGCTCCGCAGAGAAGGACCTGGGTGGGGGTCCTGGTGGGCACCAAGCTGACCATGGCCAGACATGGCATGGAAGGCCAACGTATCCTGGGCTGCATGAGGAGGAGGGTTACCAGCAGGTGAAGGGAGGTGACCCTTCCCCTCTGCTCCGCCTTGGTGAGACACAGTTGGAGTGCTGAGCCAGGCTCTTCTCAGCAGCGCCCAGTGAAAGCGCAAGAGGCAATGGGCACAAATTGAAATATGGTAAATTCCACTTCAACATAAGAAAAAAAAAAAACGTTTTACTCCAAAGGTGGTCAAACACGAGAACACGTTGCCCAGAGAGGTTGTGGAGTCTCCATCCTTGGAGAGATTCAAAACCCAACTGGCCACAGCCCTGGGCAACCTGCTCTCAGGGGGGACAGGTAGTCTCCAGAGGTCCCTGCCAACCCTGATAATTCTGATCCTGCAGTTCTGCTCTACTCACACTACTCTCCTCTATGATTAAAATGGTAAAACTTCCAGGTAAGCAAAGTTCACTCCTGAAATCATCAGAAACGCAGAGTGTGCGTGCTAGGAAGTCTTAGAGGTGTGCTGGACCAGGCTGAGGAGGACAAGGACTTTAGAAGTGTTCAACTCAGGGAGCTTCAACCAAGCTGCCACTTAATTCCCATGTGATTCCCTGGTGAAAGAGTAGGGACGTGGGGCTGCCACATGGGTTGCTGGTGGGGGACAAGGAGCTCTGGACAGTCGTGGCTTTAAGTGCACCCATGAGTGATGCGCTGAGGAGGACAGTGGCATTACCATGCTGTGCTACATCCTCCATGATGTCTGCAGCCACCTGCTCCGCAGCAGTGCCAGTCTGCGCTCCCGCCTCGTCGTCGATCAGCAGGATTTGGATGATGGGAGTGGAGCTTCGGGGTATGACTCCCAGGAAAGTCTGTGCTTTGTGCACCTTGGATATGGCCATCCGCACGCCGGCGTACTTGGGCTTTTCAAAACACAAGGCAACACATAAAGCCCATGAGAGTGGTAGGCAGAAATTAGTCACCTCTACAGACAGCTGCGATGGATGCACCAGCAAGGCCCACCTATAAATCTTCATGTGAGCCCTATTACAGAGCTGCCATCCCTGTTACCGCAGTGCCGTTGGATTTCCCAAATAAGAGGTTCATATCTCCCCTCCCTTCCAAGCTGTGACCAGCACCCAGCGCGCAGCGTCCTCCCGCAGAGGCGAGCATGCCGAGAAAGCAATTTCATGTAGCACACCCATTAAACGTTGTATTAAGACATGTGCAGCCGTAAGGAGGGCAGGCAGCAGGCTTTCAGCTCAGGATCAATAGAGCAATACTCTGATATCGATCCTCCTGGTGTAACTCCGGAGCACACCTCCCCCCCGCAGCAGCTCCCAGCCAGGAGGAGGGATGTCATGCTCTGTCTGACAAGCAGCAGTGTGGAGTGATGCCTTGTAGAGCATGCATCTGAGTGCTGATCAGCGCCAGTTACCCACCCAGTGCTTGCCAGGGAATGGAAAAGCAGCCCAGCATTAGGAGCCGTCTCCCAGAGCCCACAGGATCCTTTGCTGCAGGTCTGCATGATCCCAGTCGCATGGGCTGACCTCCCATGTTATCTAGACCTGACCTCCTGGTTGACCTCCCGTGTTTTCTAGACCAGGGTTTCCTGCATCCTTCCCCATCTGCACGCCGGCAGCTGTTCCCGCCCCGCATTGAGAGGGGCAGCAGGGCTGTGGTGGGGAGCAAGGGAGGCTACGCCAGCCCCAACGGCAAGTTGGCACATCCAAGAGGCCAGATCTGGGAGGTGAGCCCTGCGGGGCGGCGGGGAGTGAGGCTGAACCCCCTGCATCCCTGGGACCTCATGCCCCCTCCAGCCAGCCCCACCAGCATCAAGTCACCAGGCGATGTGGCCGGTGGCTTGTGGTTTCATTAGCCCCTCCCAATCCATTGGGCTGACGTACCTGGCTCAGCAAGGCTTGGACCAGTCTGTCCCGGTACTTCTGCAGGTCAAAATCGGGAGTGAAATCCAGGCTGATTGTGGCTCCTGCAGCCCGAAAACAGACACGACAGGCTCACTGAGCCCGGGCAGAGAGGTGCCACCACGGCACGGCTTCGACTGCCACGGAAGGCACTGGGGACCCTCCAGTACCTCTGCGCAACTGGTCTGGCTGGGCTCAGGAGAGGCGGCTCCCCAGCCCTGCCTGAGCAGCGCTGCCCCAAGAAACCTCTCCCTCCCGCGCTGGTCCTTTTATCAACTGGGTTTGGTGACAGGCTTGTGGTTTCCACCATATTCCAGAGAGAAGCTTTTGCTGGAAAGCTTTCTCCCATGTATCCCCCTGGGAAGCTCTGCATATACCTGGGTTTTGGGGCTGCCAGGCTGCAATTCAGGAACGCTAACCTGGCTTTGGAGAGAAGGCAGAGAGGAGGGGACACCTGCGCTCCCCATACCGCTGCACTGCATTCATTGAGTCAAATATTTTCCTTGGAAAAAATGCAAGTCAGCATTTGTCAAAATATGAAATTCTCCTAAAGGCTTTAAGGGGCTCCACTTTTAGGAGCACGTTCGAGAAACATATGATGCCATTTTAATGAATTTGGTATGATACACCAGATGTCTAGGTACAATTGTGCATGAAAAATTCCCCTTAGCAACCTTCCAGGTGGATTAATGGAGAAGCACTCATTGCAGAGGGAACGCTGTCAATCTGCATGTTTTATTTTAAATGAAATGAAGCGAACTTGCTGCTGGAAAGCTGACATTATGGTGAAAACGGTGTATTTCCTCTGAGCGTTTTCCGATGCATAAACTCAGCAGAGCCCTATTAGTTTGACGAGCTCTGACATCCTGACAGGATAAACCAGAGGCAGGGACAAAGGGCTGCAACTCAGAACAGGCTCCCAAAAGCTACGCTGATGCTTCATAGAATCACAGAATGGTTTGGGTTGGAAGGGACCTTAAAGATCATCTAGTTCCAACCCCCCCACCATGGGCAGGGACACCTTCCACTAGACCAGGTTGCTCAAAGCCTCATCCAACCTGGCCTTGAACACTGCCAGGGATGGGGCATCCACAGCTTCTCTGGGCAACCTGTTCCAGTGCCTCACCACCTTCATAGGGAAGAATTTCTTCCTAATATCCAACCTAAATTGACCCTCTTTCAGTTTAAAACCATTACCCCTTGTCCCATTGCTACACTCCCTGATAAAGAGTCCCTCCCCATCTTTTCTGTAGGTCCCCTTTAAGTACTGAAAGGCTGCAATAAGGTCTCCCTGGAGCCTTCTCCAGGCTGAACAAGCCCAATTCCCTCAGCCTGTCTTCATAGGAGAGGCGCTCCATCCCTCTGATCATTTTTGTGACCCTCCTCTGGACCCGCTCCAGCAGGTCCATGTCCTTCTTGTGCTGAGGGCCCCAGAGCTGGACGCAGGACTCCAGGTGGGGTCTCACCAGAGCGGAGCAGAGGGGCAGAATCTCCTCCCTCGACCTGCTGGCCACGCTGCTTTTGGTGCAGCCCTGGATGTAGTTGGCTTTCTGGGCTGCGAGCGCACATTGCCAGCTCAGATTCAGTTTTTCATCCACCGATATCCCCGAGTCCTTCCCCGTAGCGCTGCTCTCAATCCACTCATCGCCCAGCCTGTATCCATGTTTGGGATTGCCCTGCCCCACGTGCAGAGAGATGCCCTGGGAGGGTGGCACATGGGATGCAGATGGGACCCATGGGTGGAAGCACTTCTCCAGCAAAACTTCAGCCCACGAGCGCCCAGACCCCAGACGAGCAGCATCCCCCACACCCAGCTTTCCCTCGCAGAGCCAGGGGAAGGGGGCTGGGGCAAATGGCACGGCGGGGAGGAGGAATAGGGCCGTGCCCCCCACTCACCGCAGACCCTGCAGCAGTGGCCAAGGGGCTGCAAAGGGCTCCGGCACGCCAGCGCTGGGCACTGCCTCCCCGACGCCCCGAGCAGGGCCGCGCAGATTCGGTGGCCATCCTAAAGGAGAGCAGGGCAGCATCAGTGCCTCACCCCTCCCTACTCCCCAAATTACAATGTCACCCCCCTAAATTGCAACGGGAGGACTCACCGGGGCGTTCCCGCAGGCACAGCCAGACTTGTCGGGACAGCTGGTGCCCGTCACCTGGAGAGTGCCATTGCCATGGAACTGCAGCGGGCCGGAGGGACCCTGCAGGTACCCGGCCCAGGCCTCGGGGCTGCTGAGCTCCTGCGCGGGGAAGAGCAGCAAAGCGGGTGAGCGTCCCCAGCCGGGTCCCAGCGCTGTCCCCAGGCACCCGGCCGTGCCGCCTAGATGCCCGGTGCCACATCTGATGGCCAGCTTGGAGCAGCCCCACCACAGGCGGTGGGTGCATCAGGAAAATCCTGCCAATACACCCATTCAGGCTTTTCCACGGGGCCAACAGAAAAGCCTTTTCTAATTTAAAACAAACAAAAAAAAAAGGACCACAAATAAATCATGAGATGGCTGGGGTTTTTTTTCTTCTTGTTTCTGCTGGACCAGAGAATTCAATTCATCAGCTTTTAATTACTGGGAGGAAGGGGCTGGATCTGAGGTGTTTTCCTTCACATTGGGAAGCGTTTCAGTGGGCTCAGCATTAGCGAAGGCTGAGCTGGACTGACCAGCCTTGTCCTGCCAAGCTGCCAGTAATTCCCTCACCCACTCTCTTCCATGGGAGGCTTCTCCATGCCCTGGCACAGCAGGAGGATTTCTCAGGCCCTGGGGTGAAAATACCCCACACAGAGCAAGGAGTGGACTGGCTACAAAGGGACAAAGTAGCTTATAAGGTCAGTTTTTAGGAAATACACTATAATCACAAAAATAAAAAGCACCTTCTCCTTCCATCTCATTGCTCAGCAGCAGCCTCCGCCCCGGGGCATGGCACTCCCTGGGGGGGTGGATCTGCGGGGGATGATGTGCCATGGGGTTGTCCCTGGGCGTCAGTGGGACCGGCATCACTCTGAGCACCGAGGACAGTCCACCTCTGCATCCCCAGGGCCACGTGTGCCCTAGGTGAGCGCCATCGGGGTCCTGCCTTGTCCAGGCTCACCTGGACACTGACTGAGGTTATTACCCAAAAATCAGTTACCTAATGCCCAGCCCTGAAATGGCAGATCCCAAGCAGCGCAGCGGTAGAAATAATAAATAACTTATGAAATGTCTGCCGCATCTCCCACTCCTGGAAGGAGCCTGTTTACTGCTGCAGCGCCTGTGATCTTTCACTCCTCCGACGGGCGAGGGACGGGGCTCGTCGTGCGCCTGATTCCCGGGCTGGAGCACAGCAGGCTGCCAGCATTTCTATAATTATCCCTCCAATCAATTAAAGAGCAGTACTGAAGCAAAGCTGGGAGACGATAGCCGGGCCACGGGCCATGTTAAGGTTGGGGGCAGGAGGGACGCGTCCCCGGAGGGTCCTTGAGCAGCACAGTTGCGGACACGTGCCTGGGAAGGGGCAGCCCCTGGGTGCTGGAAAAGATGCCATTTGCCAGCGGTTTGACCCAGGCACATTGGCCTTTTTTTTTTTTAATGTGAATAGTGAGACAGCCTGTGCTCCTGTACCGTGGGGACGGAGGCAATAACAAACTGGTAGAGGAAAAAAATCGAGACCATCCACAGCAGCGTCAACCCATGAAGCTGCAGCGCCGCGGGAGTGCCCCATCTCCCCGCGCAGCGCCGCTCCTCCATCCCCGGCTGGTCCTTCCTCTCCTGACCTACTTTGGGGCCGCGGCGAGGAGGCGTCGAGCTCGTTTCTCATCATCCCCACGTTACCTGGCCCATGAGAGAGATGCTGCGGAGATGAATCACTTGCCGCGATGAGTCGACGTTTACCCGGAAGGAGGTTTCGGGCTGGAAGATAACATCATCGTAGCGGCACGGCACGCGTTCCTCGTCCACGGAAAAGATGCGCCCGCTTGGCTCGAGCTCCCCGCCAGGGGATACCTCCTGCCACAGCGTGGGGTCGAACCATGCGTGGTGCTCGGCGTCGGCGAACCTCACTGTTGCACCTGGGAAAGCAACAGGAAAGGTCGAGAGCAACCCAGGCCCAAATCTGCAGCCTCGATGGATGCATCTGGGCTGGTAAAACCAGCCACTGCTCGGCCTGAAGCGGAGGAGCTCACCCCGCAGGCAGGGAGCGAAGGGCCGGCCGTGGCATTGCCTTCCCGGGCGGCTGCTGCAGGCACCTCCCGGAGCCCGGCGGAGGCTCGGCAAAGCTTTCCAGTGCTCAGGGCTGGGGTCTCAGCAGCTCAGCCCGGACCCCACTTCTGGCTGCAGACCTCTGGCCCCAGATCCCACATGACATTTTTCCCTCCCTTCTTTAAAGCTCACCCTTATGGTTAGGGAGGAAAACAGCCATGGAGCCCAGATGCTGAATAACAGCTAAATCGGATAAAAATGGG
The DNA here is from genome assembly GCA_009819775.1 of Phoenicopterus ruber ruber. Classification (NCBI taxonomy): domain Eukaryota; kingdom Metazoa; phylum Chordata; class Aves; order Phoenicopteriformes; family Phoenicopteridae; genus Phoenicopterus; species Phoenicopterus ruber. Next base: position 12,816,843 of record CM020219.1, read on the forward strand.
TATGATAATTCACATCCCAGTTTCCAAGCAGCCTGGCAGGCCTGCAGAAATGTGACCGGCCCTGTTCCCCACAGCAGGTAACCCCAAAACCGGTGAGCCATTTAACCATTAATTATTTAACCATTAACCATTTCCCTGCTGGTCACAGTTCATATCATCAGGCAGTGCCCTGCTTCCGTCTCACCCTTCCCCAACAGCTGAATCTTTACTGATTCAGCTAGCATGCCAGCATTTATTGACTGAATTATTTGCATTTGTTTCAAAATCATGCTTTAAAGAAATCCATTTGTGAAAGTTGCCCCAGAAACGCCTGTTGATTTCAGGGGAGCAGCACATGCTCAGCAGGAAAAGCCCAGTGCAAAGCGCAGCTGCCAGAGCATCCCTGATGGGGGGCAAACAGCCCCAAGGCAGAAAAATGACAGGGATGAAGGATTTCAGAGTGGCTCCAGACAGCCTGATGCTACAGTCCTTCCTCTGGGCAGACCCATTTGGGCTCTTGTCTCTCTTTTTTCTCTTTTTTTTGCCAGTGAGAGCGCAGGCACAGGTGCTCCGCTTGGACTCTTCCTTTCCTGCAGCCAAACTAAAAAGTCACTTGCCACTGAAAGCATTAGGTAGCTCTTAAATACCCAACATACACCTCCCTAGCAAACAGCTTTCAGACTAATAACAGGCACCGATGAAACAAACCTGCTGTCTCAGTCCCGGCAAACCTGGGCTGGAGGCTAAGAGGGAAGGGAAGGATGCGCTCGCGCCGAAATGCCTCTGCGCATTGGGCCGAAGGCCAGCTCGCTGTGATGGCTGCGGTTCAGTTCGTGTTGTGCAATTCCTAACCAGTTTTCTTTTTAGAAATACCATGCCAAAGAAAATGAGGGCTTTGATGTGGCTACGTGCTTAATAGGCAGGGTAAAATACAAACAGTATTTGCCTCTGCTACAACTTCAAAGGCTTTCCTACTATAATTACTTTTTCAGAAGACAGGTGATCTAGCAGGAAAAAGATCTGATGTGAGGGAGGTCATCAAAGAAAAGGTAGGTATTAAAAGAGGAGTGATTCACTTTGCTCTGAGGTGGGACAGCAAAGACCTTTGTAGAAGCATTTGGGCTGAATTTGCATGATTAATCAGGGGCCGATGGGGTGACTGGTCTGGGCACAAAATACCTGAGTCACAGCCTGGATCCCAGCTGCCATCAAAAGCTGCGAATCCTGCACCAGATGCCAGCACGAGTTCTCCGTTCAGGGGCAGGTACTAGACGAAGGGATTCAGAGTATTACTGTGCGGTCCCGCTGCCAGCCACCCAGGCTTGTAATCAAATAACGATGCTAATTATTAGGCTGCCTATTACACTTGCTGTCTCAGAGGCACTTTACAGTCATTAGGACTTACCCTCGCCGTGCCCCGCGTTAATGGGAAAGGATCAGCTCCTGTTTTTACAGATGGGGACGCTGCGATGGGGAGAGGCAGTCTGACATTATCTTCCAGTAACACAGAAAAGCACGAAGTGTTCAGGGAGGCAAGAACAAGGAAAAAGCAAAATAAGCTTTTCTTTTGACGGCTCCTTCCTCCTCTTGCACACGCACTCCCAGCAGCTCAGGAATGGCTTTATACACTGCTATGCCATGAAAAACCCAACCTTACTCCTCAAGTGCCCGGAGGTCTCCTTGCTTAATGGGTTTCCACCTCCAGAGGCTGTGCTTGCCCCACAAAAAAATAACTCAGGAGGCCAAGCGATGCCTGGGGAGGTGTCAGCTAGTGGAATCGTGCTCAGCAGGAGCTAAGGACAGCACACAGCGGCGTTTGGCACAGCTTGCCGTAGCTAGACCCTCTTCTTGTACCCGCTGGGTAGGACATCACCGGCAGGTAGTCAGGGTCACCACGCTTGCCTGGCTTCAGCCCGGCCAGGCTTCTGCTCCCAGCATGAGGACAAACCCTGCCCACCTCAACAGGCGCAGCTCTGCCGTGGGGGCCCTTTCAGCAAGGAGCTGCAGCCACCCGGGTCACCAGCCGGCACTGCCGGCTCCGGGACAGGCCTCAGCAAACGACTCAGTCAGGAGACTCGTTCGCAGTACACGGGTTATTCAGCCCAGACCATCTTATTTTCCGTTTAGAAACCGCCAAAGAGAAAATCAGGTTTTCCCTCAATATTTTCACGTGTCAAGGAGTGACGTTCAAGGCTATCTTCTCCTCTAACTCAGTCTATCCAGGGTTTTAGCATCACTCCCCAGACAGCAACTGGAAGCCCTCCAGGATTGCATTATGCCGATGCACTGGGTCCTGTGCTCAGGCAGAAGCACGTTAGATGGGATTTTAAGGTTTCATCTACTTAATTGGTCTTTAAATATGCATGTAGGTTAGAGAAAGCAAGACTTATGAATGACTGCTGCGGGTGGCTGCGATAGCTCTCTGTCCTTGGGGCAGTCCTGCCTGACGATGTTCTGTCCCACACAGGGACCACCTTGGGGGGGGGGGGGGGGATGGACATGTCAAAAAGCTCCTCACCCTCAAGCTGTAGGCAGCTGTTTAGAAGTCTGGTGCCTTGGTGGTGCAGTGCTTTGAAGGCTGTAGCCTGGGTCCCCCTCTTGGTTGAGGAACCATGAGAAGCCAGGGCAGAGAGCAGAGGGCGGCTGCCACCAGGAAGAGCCCCACAGTGCCCCTATGCACCACCCGCTTCACACCCAGCAATGTCGTACGTCGGGCTGGAGAAGAGGGGACGACGAGGTGAATAGCTGAGGTCTGGGCACTGTCTGCTCCACAGGTATGGAGACTCCCCACCAGCCAGGAAGAAGGTTTTGCCCATGGACACCGCTCTATGAGACCATAGCATGTGCAGTGCCTAACTGGAAACCATGCCATCATGTTCTCTGAATTTCTCTTACTCTTGAGTAAAGCAAATTTTTCCAATACTGAAGTACTGAAAGAGGCTGAAAGGTCTGCCAGGATAAGAATGGCAACGTGCCCTTTACCTGCAGATATAAAAGCTGTGCCTAGCGACATTTTGAGGCTCAGGACTTGGCCTGCTTTGAGCTGGGCAACGTCTACGCTACCAGCTTCTTTCACAAGGTGCTTCACTTCAGAAGTGCCCTGGCTTGTTTTCTGTGAGCCCGCACAGGAACGGGTGGTGGGACACTTTGGGGCAGTCAGCTACCCCCAATACCCAGGGCAAGTATCGCCAGCGCTGCCGGCCAAGTCCCTTGTCCCAAACCCGCTGGTCTATCTCAGCCTGGAGCCCCTCACCACTGCCTCTTGCCCAGTTTGTGGGTTGCCACCCTGCAGCCTGCTGTGCGTGATGGGGCCAAGCAGGGAGGGTGGCCAGCTGGCTGCCGGGGTCCAGCTGAGCTGCTCAGGATGGGGTTCTGAAGGGGATGCAGTGGATCGTTTCACCAATGCAGGGTACCAGCTCTTCACAGCCATCGCCTGTGGGCACTCGGGCCCGTAGCTGCAGGGATCTTTGGGTGGAGGAAGAAAAATCAGACAGCAGCTGCTGGTGACGGAGATGGGTGACACAGCAGGGCCATGACCGGCTGGCCTCTACTCACTTTCGCAGGCTGCAGAAGTTGGCATTCATGAGTGTTGTGGCTGGACCAAGACCATCGGGTTGGGAAGACCCTGCTCTGATCCCTGCCTGACGGACAGCTCTTTCCCCTGTAGAATTACCGAACACTTTGGCTATGGGTCACAGCTTCCCAAACGCCCTGCGGTGGCCATGCAGGACTGTTGTGGTTTAACCCCAGCCGGTAACCAAATACCACAAGGACACAATGAGCTTTCCTGTCCAGGCGTTTCAGATCGTTCATTCAGATCTTCGCAAATTAACTAGGGAGGGTAGAAAAAAGCCACAGAGACAACGCTTAGACAAATATGTGCTTACATTTGTACACTGCATCACTCACGCTGCTCCAGGGAGCAATGCAAGAGCGTTCTGTGCACACATTGCGCACAAAGCAAAGCAAGGACAACCTGGTAAGGATTCACACAGCATGGCTGAGCTCAGCGTGGCAAGAGCAGGGGTGAGGTGGGCTTGGTTGGTTTGAGATGCACACACAAATGCTGGTCCAGTGACCAACCGAGGTCACGTCCTGCTGTGCCTGGGAGGGCCCAGGTCGCGGGGTCTGGGTGGGGTGTGGAGCAGACGCAGGGTCAGCAGTGCACGCATCAATCCTGATTCCTGAGAAAATGCCTCATGCTAAACCTGCCCCCCGCCTGCAGCACCTGTGCAGGGCTCCAGAGACACTGGCCTCTGCGCTCTCTGGAGAAGATGCGGCTTCTCCAGCTACCACTGGAGATCCCCCTCCACCACCAAGGCCAAAACCCCAGGCTGGTGGACTTCCCAAGCCCAGAGGAAGCTGTCCATGTAAGTGTGGCAGGGAAATGAGAGTCCCACAGCACACACGATGTCCCAGCCGCTGACCCCTTCATGCTCTGGGACTGCCCAAATGCTGTTAGCACCAGCCCTGGAATTAAAATGCAAGGCGATGTGATGTGAACTGGAGGATGGAGTCACCTCATCTCCACAAACATAAAGTGCAAGAAGAGCCCTGTACTTCTGCTTCGCAGCAGGAATTGCTGAGGCTAGCCCCCACAGCCACGGCTCCTTGCCCACCAAGGTGGACGTGTTGCCCGTCCACCACCAGCCCTCCCGAGATGCATGCCACCGGGCAGCACTTCAGAAATGGCTCTGTTGGCCAGTGGATCTTAGTTTGTAAATAATTTGCCCTTTCTTTTTTCCTAACATAAGTTAAATACCTCGGCTCGCTGCAGAGGACAAATGGAGACTCCAGTTGGGCAGTGGCTTTCTGCATTTGGGAGTTTAGTATAGAAATTGCATATAGGCTGGGCCACTTTCCAAGTACATTTTGAACTGAGTAATGACATGTACTAAAGGACCGGAGCCAAAAAGCTGGCAGTTTCATCTGCTTTCCCTTGCTCCTGCCAACCTGTACTCCAGGGCCATTAATACAGCGAGCTTAGAGTCCCATTAGTCATTTCCCATCCCTGATACTGGTAAATGACTTATCTCCTCGGTCATCATTACCAAGTGTAATGACAACTGAAACACAGTCATCATTTTTCTGATCGAAGTCAGCAAAAAAAAAAAGAGGAAAGACCCTACGTGGCTCTCGACCCGCAGTCACCACGTTTGCAACGCCAGCGTTGCACCGCTGAGAAGAAATCCCACTGCCCCACGTGTAAGTGAAAATGAAACTAACCTCTGAAATGCAAAAGAAAAAAATAGCAAAGGCCTGAGAGGCAGCTTTTGAAGTGGGTGGCTTTTAACCAGCCTCCAGCACATCCTGGCTCTGCTCAATTCATGAGCATCGGGCTGAGATGACTGACAGCAGCAGTGTGACTGGCGTTGCTACCATCATCAGCGCAGGAAAAAATGCAGCACTTCTGCTTTGAACCCAGGCGAGTGATGCTCGTGATTGCAGCCGGCTCTTCCGCCAGCGTTGTTCTAATTCACAGCATCAACGCATTTGAATTCCTTGCTCGGGTGAGAGACGGTGCCACCGGCAGCTGTGAGCAATGCTGAGACTGCCCGGGCGCGCTGGGCTCCGCAGCGCTGCACCCACGGGTGCACCAGCGAGCAGCTCGGTAGCGGGTACATCCCCTCGCCCGGCACCCAGCCCGGGGGCAGCTTCTGGGCTGGTGCTGGCGGCACCCCATCGAAAAACCTTGCCAGGGTAGGATGTGAGGGGGTTATTTCTCCACCATGGAGTGCTGTAACCCACCACAGGAGTTAATGCTCAAGGAAAACAATTTCTGTGTCATCTCTCCCAGCCCTGCTTTGCTGGGGCAGTGGCAGCCCGCAGATGGCAGCAGGCAGGCGGGGCAGCAGGCAGGCAGGCAGGCAGCCCCCTGCCTGCTGCTGCCCACAGGCAGGGCTTTTCCCGATGCCCTTGGGGCTGGGGGGCCTGAGCGCAGCCGGGTGTGCGGGTGCTTGGGTGGGATCCAGCTGCTGACTGAAGGCCCCAGAAAGGCACGGGGACAGATTCATCCGTAGGTGAATCCCTTTGACAGCTCCGGAGCATTGCCAGGCGCTCCCTCACCGCAGGGTTTCTTGGGGTCATTAGCGGGGGTGCGTTCGCTCACTTTCCTGCCCGAGTGAAGCTCCCACCTGCATCCTCAGGCCGGTGTCCTTCCCCCCAGCCACACATGCCACCCCACGCCCCAGCCCACCACCGCATCCACCCTGCCCCCACCATGGCCCCCGATCCCGGAATGGCTATTCCGGACCCCCCGCGAGAGGGGCCGGTGAGGCAGGATGACCTGCGGCCATCCCAACAGCTCTGGGTGAGCTGAGGAGGGCAACCTACTGCCAGACTTGGACCTTGCTGCCCAAAGAGCTCCCTGCCCAGACACATGCCCCCCATGAGGAGTGAGGCTTTAGCACCCCAAGGAAACCGGGCAAGAAATGCTGGTTTTATCCCCATGAAACCCATGCTTGGGCAGGCTGGTGCAGCACGGAGCAGGGCACAGAAGCTAGAGCTCCTCTGCGTGGGACCCATCAGTGGTGGGCAGAAGATGCCCACCAGCCCTCCTCTGCTCCCGGCAATAACTCGCCCCTCTGCATTCACCCCCCGGCGCAGGCGGGGGCACGGGCAAAGGAGCAGCGTGCCAGCGGGACGTCATCATGTCAGCGTCATCCCCTGCAAGCTAACGAGGCGCTTGGCGGCTCTCTCCTGCCTGCGTCCCCGCCGCCCCCTCCTGCAAGGCAGGGTCCTTTGGCGGCAGCGTGGCTGCGCTCTCCTTAATGCAGGAGCTGGTTCCCCTGCCATGCCTGCTCATCACGTTTTATACTGCATTTTGGGGCACGGGCTCCCCGCATTGCCTGCCCAAGCTGGCCTTGCCACCGCATCCCCTGGCACAGGGGTGGCCTGGCACATTGGGTTCCTGAAACATCACGCTCCTGCTCGTTCCCGCAACGGAGCCGCAGCTCCTGGCCATCCCACGTAGGTGCTGCCTGGCACACCCCCTGCCAAACCACCCTGCAGACCCCAATAAAAGCCATCAGGGGATAAAAAAAGATAAGGGGCCCCAAAAGGCTATTAATTTGACTGCAGCCCCACAGTGCACACCTCCAGATGTGGAGCCAAACAGGTCCCAGCAGGGTGCAGACATTGGGTGTCCCAGGGGGACACCGGGACGTCAGGAGTCCCTCAGGGAGTACGTTAAGGTAAACCAGTCCAAGACACTTGTGTTAGGGATGCAGAAGGCACACAGAGGCTTAAAGCCATTTGCCAAATCTACTTCAGGTTAGTTCAGCTCATTTTCCTGACCTTCCCTCAGCAGACAAGGTCAGGGAGAGCTGGAAAGTGGCTCGAGGTGCGGGCAGGGGAGCTGTGCCTGGTGGTGAGGGACAGCAGCCGGTCCATGGAGCAGCCTCCCAGCCAGAGCTGCCCCAGCATCCGCTGCAGCCTGGGATGCCCGCAAGCTGCTCCGCTCATCACAGGCTTTAGTAACTCCTTCTGCTGGAAAATAGCCTGCAAGGAGCAAATAAACTCGGGGAAGCGACTGCAAAAGGCTGTTTTACTGCACTCCTTTCCTAGGGCAAACCTTCAGTGGGAACGCTGCCGGAGAAAAGCCTGCAGGATTCGGGCTTGTAATTATGTGCTGGCACACACGCATGCACACACACACTCCCGCGAAATTTCTTCCTTCATCTCAACAGAAGGAAAAATAATCCCTTTTCTGGGTGTCTCGTTACCCTGCTGTTTGGGAAGCGGGGAGGAGGGAGCACCGGTGCCTGGGACGAGCGCAAACCGTGGCAATTCATTAGAGCCGGCGCCCCTGGAGAGCAATTGGCATTTGAAGATCAATCTCTGCCAGGAACCGAGCGGGAGCATCCTGCAGCAAAGCCGAGTACATTCTGCTCTCACAATTAGGCAGCTAAAAATATAAGGATGGGTGAGATGTCCCTGGTTAGACCCCAGTGCCCCACACGCTCCCGACCCTCGCCCAGTCTTTGCGGCCCCTCACCGGGTGGGCAGGGAGGAGGTGCAGGCAGCTGCCGCCACCGTGGCAGGGCTCGGTGATGGGGCAGAGCCAGAAGGCGATGGCGGTGCTGCCAAATAACCCCGGCCAGTGCCCTGACCCCAGCACCACGGGAGTCAAGCGAGGTGGCTCTGCCCACGTGGCTAAACCCGACTCCTGCCGCCCCAAAAATAGCAAGCGGCATCATCCATCCCTGGCCCGCGCAGCGGTGCTGGCCGGCTCGGGCACGAACCGTGCCAGGGCTGGTGCTATTGGGGCAAACGCCGGGCTCACAGCCACGGCTGTGCCCTGGCCTGGCTCCCTTTGGAAGCGCAGCCACAGCCAGAAGGTCCAAACCCCTGGGAGGAGCCCTTATCCCCCAGCGGGAGACAAGCAAAGCCAAAGCCCACCTTGCCCTGGAGCACTCATGTCAGGCACCGCCACCCTGAGCACCTCCATCTTTTTTGCAGATTTACCCCCAGGTGCCTCTGAAAGCCGGCTAAATACTGATCTGCATCTTTAGGCAGCTAAATACCATAGAAAATCCAACGTAATCACAACGGTTGTGCTTCAAAGTCACTTACGCTTAAGCTGGATTTGGATTTAGTGTGTGGCTGAATTAGGGACCCACTCGAAACTTCAGAGGAAATAACCTCCGAGTGGGGTGATAGCTGGGTTTCCTCCGAGCAGGGAGGTGGGCTGCATGCCCCAACAGCCCGTCTCCTCCCCAGAAAGCAGCTCCCAGCGCTTGGCTGGTTCCTGCAGGGGATGGATGGGGAGGGGAGCTGGAGGGCTCACCATACAGAAGTGTTTCCTTTAATATACATGTCGGGGCGGGGCGGGGGGATGACAGTGGCACATGAGGTCTGGCAGCCCAGGTCTTGCTCCACTCAGCTGGGGAGTCAGGATGGGAGGTCTCACACTGCCCCTCCACCGGCGGGGCACCAGCACCGAGCATCCCCCCCTGCACCCACCGCCGCAGGCACCATCCTCATGAAAGTCAATGAGAGCCCAGTCCCTTCCCTGGCCATGAATTTCCTCCTGCGCTACTACAGCAAGCAACACTCTCCTTTTTTTTGGCCAAAGGCTGTATAGCATCTCCATGGCGACTCTAAAGCTTAATGTATTCCTGCTGATTTAAGTGATTAATGCTCCGGCGCGGCGCGGCCAGCAGCTGAACAGGTGCAGCCCAGGCTCGCTTCAAAAAGCCTCACGACCAATTCATTTTCTAACCACCCGGTTGCCAAATTTCATGCCATCCCCACAAGTGGCAGACCGGCTCAGGTGCTGGGTTTCATTCCTTTTTCATCCCTAATCTTGGCAGTCTCCTTATCACCTGGTGACAACAGAGCACGGCAGCGCACAGGAGGGAGGTGGCTGAGCTGAAATTAAAAAGAAATATTAACCACCACGCTAGGAAATTTGCTGCGACAGTTCATTGTGAATTGTTGTGGCAGTGATGCTCAGAAGGAAGGCATGAGCTGCGATTCGGGTTATAGCCTGGTAAGAGCTTGGTTGCTCGCAGGCGGTACAATTCGGTGCAGCAGTGGGGCGAGCCCCTGGCCGGAGGGGAACGGTGCCGCGCTCTCACAGCCGGTGCTGCCACGATGATTTATTCATTCCTAGGTCCCCCCAGCCCTCCTGTCCTCCTGCACAGTGGTGGGACTATAATATTCACTGTAACTGTGGAGCTCGCACAGCTGCTCGCCAGCAGCGGGGTCCCGCAGAAACCCTGGGGCAGCAGAGGGTCCCCGGGGGCTCCCGCGAGGCCGCTGGATCCTTTGATCGGGATGAGTTGGGAGCCCCTCCGGCACCCCGATCTCATCGCTGAGCCACGATGGGAAACGTCCACCCGAGCAGGCGGCGGACGGTCGGCACAGCGGCACGGCCACGGACGTTATTCATGGTGCAAGGGCTGGGTTGTGCCTCCCTGTCCTTCAGGCAGCCGCAGGGCTGCTCAGCTCGGCTTTTAGCTTGGTTGTGGAAGGCTACCGCCGTAATGAATAGCGCTGCTTTGCAATTATGCACTTTGCAGGCCTCTGATGAAAGCACTTTAGAAATCTTATACATTCATCTGTAAGTAAAATAAAATCTACTGGAGTGATATTTTGCTCTTTTCTTCTCTGGGTAAATTCCACATCATTTATTACATTATATTTGTACGTATTTCCCCAGTACATTCTTTCCTTCTAAAATTCATATTTAAAATGCCATATAAATAAAGTAACTCCTCCAAATATTTGTAGAAGGATTAAATGTGGCACTTGGTGTTATTAAAGCATCAAAACTATTAGTGGCATAGACAGCCTGAACAAATTACACCACATAAATTTCAAGGGCTTGTTCGGATTTAACGGCCAATAAAAGAGCAAAGCCGTCCTAAAACCGAGAGAGAAAATTTGGCCAGACGCTCGTCCCATCCAGGGGAGGAGGTTTTGCAAAGGAGATCCAGCCCATTTTGTGCCACCCTGTCGCTGGGATGATGCTTGCCGGTCACCCATCCCGTGCCGGCGTGTTGGGGCAGCAGGTTTGCTTCTCCCTTTAATTCCTCCCTGTTAAATTTGACCCTCTGAACCATGGAGGTCGAGACCCTGCGCTTGCATGGCTGCCTGTCAGCCTGCTCTGGCCAAGGCTCCTCTTTTTGAGGGACACTGGGTTGCTCAGAAGCCCCTCCGAGGCGAGACCCCCCACCTGACCTTGCCCAACACATGCATTTCGGTAGGGTGTTGTGCCCGTCCTGCCACAGCCAGGCCGATAGTGCCGCAGAAAAATATAAAACCCAATGGCACTGGAAAGGAAATTTCTTGAGCAACATTCTGGGATTTCCCAGAATAGTTTGTTTTCATCTCAAGACATTTTGATGTCAGCTTCACTTGGCCTCTGCCCGGGGCTAGAGCCTGCTCCGCATCGAGAATGCCATGGGTTGGTGCTCCTCGGCAAACTACTGCCAAGGTCTCCATCCCATGGAGGGGGTTTTATCCTTCCTTTGGGGAGGAAAAATTAATTTCTTCCAACAGAAAGTGGTTTTTGGGGTGGTCCCCACTGTATCCCCCAATGAAAAAAAATAGTACCAGAAATGGGCTTTTTGGCTCCACGGTGCAGAGCCCCCCAACTGCTGTGACTCTCGTTCCCTGCCCCAGGCATCCTGGGCAAGTCTGGCCGGAGCAAAATGTCAAGGTCCCCGGAGAGGGGGACGTGCCGCCCGGCTGGCAGCGCTCCAGCGCCGGCCCTGCCCTCACCGCCCTCCCGGCGCCGCCGCACGCTGCCTTACCATGTCCGTCAGCGCGTGGGGAGACCTGACGAACACTGAGATGACCTGTAAGGAAAGCAAAAATAAAAGCACACTTCCCCCCAGCAGGTAAAGGGCTTTTCTGATGCCCAATGGTGTTTTGCAAAAAATAAAATAAAAAATAAAATAAAAATAAAATAAAAATGTCGGATACCTTGTTCTTCTCAAAATGAATCAGGTCGCTGGCACAGGGGACTCTGCCTTTATCCCAGTTGGAGGCGGTTTCAAAATTGGTGTTGGGGATCCATTGCTTGTACACGGCAGCGGCGGCAGCTGGGAGGAGCAGGGAAACCAGTGTAATCCAGTCCACGGGAGGCACTGGGAGCCCTCTCCGGGATGTGCTATGGGATGGCTTGGCCTTTCGGGCCAGACCTGGGGATTTCCCCCCCAAGAGCAGCCTGCGTGTTCCCAGGTGAGCAGTCACAGCCCTCCTCTGCACAGGGGATTTTTTTGGCTGGGTGATGGTTTTCACCCACCCAGGTAGGAAGACGAGTAAGGGACAAATACTTGGCAGGCAGAGAGAAGGCAGGAAAGTCCTGCAGGCAATGGGCAAGAATAACACACACTTGGTATCCAAGCAATTGTTTCAGTGGGTTTTGTTGCCACTCAGACTAATCAAATGCACCGAGACCCCTCGTCCTTGGTGTTTCCAGTAGGCACGGAGTGGGCACAGAGCTGGCAGAACCACAAGGACAGGGCGAGAGGCGAAAGGGTATTTGGTACAGCACATGTAGCACAAAATATGGGCTGGTTTCATGCGTTTGGGGCTGGAGGGGGGTGATTGAGTGGCGTCCTACAGCCTGAGGCACTGGCAAATTGGAAAATGGAGGTTTTCCCCACGGGGCTTGCTGGGACGGTGGCAGTCCTGCCCGTGGGTCCCCGCAGGGATGAGCCCGCTGGCCAGGGACGGGCCGTGGCAGAGGTGGGTTTCCACTCTGACCCGCTCTGTTTGCACGAGCGCGGCGGAGCCGCACGCCTCCTGGCCTGACATTGCCCAGGCTTGGCTGGGAGATGCACATCCAGCTGAAGATGTACCTCCAGAGCCTGAATTAAATGGCTTTGGGCAAGCGAGTTATGAGACAGAAAAGAGGAAAGAAGAAGAAAAACCCTTTGCTCTTAATATGGATCTTTTCTTTAGGGGAAAACCCCACAAAACTACAAAATAGGTAGAAAGCCAGTGGTGGAGGGGACCGGGCAGCAAAGTGGGACTTGGGCGCTGGAGGTTGGGTGTAGAGGGGGCAGGTGGGGCCGCAGGGGGACCCCGGCCTGGGGAGGGGGGGGTCTGAATGACCCCGGCTGATGGAGGGAGGTGCACTGCAGAAAGCCTGGGCCCTGCTGGTCCGAACGACAGGGAGGCATGTGGCCGGTTGTGCTCTGTAGGCTCTGCGGAGGCTTTATCAGCATGCAACAATCACTGCGGAGCATAATTTGCACTGACTCTGCCAGAGGCTCTGCTGAGACCATTTGCTGTACGTAGCCATGTCCGGGTGAAGAGGAAATTATGTATTTTTAACCTAAATGAATGTCCCAATGTAGGAACAGGGGCTGGAGCCCAGGCGTGAGGAGCAGAGGGGCTTCCCCAGCCCTGTGCCAGGCTGCAGCCACCGCTTTCAGCTGCCTGAAGAGCAAACACCCCCCTGCCCCATATCCACTTTAAAACCCACAAACAGGGAAAAAGACTGTAACAGAGATAAGAACCAGACCCAGGCAGCTGCTTGCAGTGTTGTGGGCACAAACACCTTGCTGGCTTGGAGTTGAAAAGAGCTTAAGAATGGAAAAAGCCCCCAGAAGGTAATTGCAAGTTGTTCTGTCCCTGCTACGGTTGACTTGCGTCCCTCCCGTCCCAGGAAGCCGGGGAACGGAGAGGTTAAGGCTCCAGCAGAAAGGCTCAGCCGGCCCCATTGCACACACGTCTCACCTTCCCGCAGCTGCAAAGTGTTGTGTCAAGTGAGCTCGCACCATGCTGCACCGCAGAGATGGCTCTGCGTACTGACCCGGCTTGGCTCTGGCAGCGGCGGGGGCATCTCCTCCGCCCGGGGGCTCTGGGGCAGTGGAGGCTGATCTGCTGTTGCAAAGCCTTTTCCCCCATGCAGCTGTGCTGATGCATTCCTGCACCCTCCACAGCCATGGAAATATCAGTGTGCTATTTAATCAGCCTTGTCTCCAGGGAAGCGCGGTCCTTGAACATCAAAGCGACATGCATATTCAACAGAGAATGTGTCCTGCAGTGCAGAGCTGCTGGCTTTGAATAAGAGCAGGAAAACGCGAGCTGCAGAGGTGCAGTGGGCACGATACGGTAATCCCAGCCTCATTCCCCTGCCTCCTCTCTGTCCGGTTGGAAATGCCTTTTACCGTTTGCGTTACAGACACACCGTAAACAACAGAGCCTGCAGCTCTGCTCTGAAACAGGATTGCCAAAAGCACACCCGAAATGGGGTAGTCGCCCAGCGGTCACCCCTGCTTCCATGGCAGTCGAGCCCTGGGCATACTCACCAAGGAGCTGCAGGACACCGAGGAGGAAGAACAGGCGCTCCATTTTGCAGCAGGCTGCCAGCCCTCGCCTCCGCAGCCCCTGCCCAGCCGGACCTTGGACCCTCCTCGAGGGCACGTGATGGGCTCAGCCCGGAGGAGGCTGTAGGGAGAAGGGAGTAAACCAGTGCGGGAGGCTGGTTGCCCCCAGCATGAACCAGAGCCTTGCTCAGTCCCAGAAGCCGCTTTGTGCTCAGCTCCTTTCCCAAGCTCCCCACTTGCTTGGCATCCATGGGGAGCCTGGGAGAGCCGCTGGGGACGGAGGCGGGGAGGCGAGAGGGGTGGTCCCCCCAGCTCAGTTCACCGGACCTCACCATCCGCGCCCCCTCCACCCATCCATGTCCTGCTAAAGGGTGGCACGCACGAATGCACCGCGTGCATGTCCCGCACCGCTCTCCCCTGCAGAACGCCGGCTACCTTGTAATTACTAATAATGGTCTCAATGTATTTTCAATTAGCTCGCTTGGAAGAGAGCAGCTCCCAGCGACGACTTGTAATTGTACTTTGGCCACCAGCTGATTTGCTCATTACCCGGCGCGCGCCGCGGCAGCGCCGGCGCAGCCCCACGCTGCTTTTGTTGAGGCTGCCGGGAGTCAAAGGGGGCGGCTGGCGGCAGCGTCAGTGCATGTGACTGCAGAATGAGGAGGAGGAGGAGGAAGGGCCCCACCATCCCTGTCCTCTGCCCCAGCACAGAGCAATGCTGCGTGCAAGTCCAGGCCCATGTCTTTATAAGGGTGTGTTAGGAGCAGAAAAGGCAGGCGGAGAGCAACGACAGCCTGGGAAGGGGACGCGTGGGGACGGTGACAGAGGTCTGCACCATGGGGAGATCTGGGGGGCTCAGCGCCCCTCCAGCAGGGACCCTTCGGGTGACGCTGGTACAAGCAGGGTGAGGGCAGGGGCATTGTGGATGCAGGAATTTACAGGAGCCCAGGGGGAGACTGGAGAAGTGCTTAGAAGGGAGATCAGTGGAGTGGTCAAAAACCACAAGAAGCTCTGACCTGACACCAGTGAGGATTTAAGAGCACAGGAGCAGGAACAGGCCATCCCCATCCGACCCTTCATGCTCCCACCACATCCCAGCTTCCAACTAGGCAGACCAGGGAGGGGGAAGTGGGGACCAGAGACCCATCACTCTTTGGAAGTCTCCTCTCTGTCTCCCAAAACCTTAACCCACGTGGTGCCATTTCCCACCTCTGCTGCAAGTGCACGAATGAGAAGAGCAGTGAGGGTCCTGCCCCCAGGAAGCCCTGGCACAGCACCGTGCCCTGCAAAGGAAGATGGAGGTGCCCTTGCCTGGAGCTCTGTCCCCACCGGTGTCGCGAGCGTGGCCCGCGAATTGCCAAGAGAAAAAGCTCCTCAGCAGCAGCTCTCAGCCTGGGTGCCAGCCAAAACGCAGTCAGCACTTTCTGCGCAGGAAGCTGGATGCCGAGAGATGTCCTCGAGGTGAAAGGCTCCCGCGCTCTCATTACCACTCACAAATCTCTCCCGGGGGACTCTCGGGGTGAATGCTGGCTGCAGCGAGATGTCCTGTATTTTAATAGAGGGGAAAAAAAAGTATAAATCATGGATACTCAGCAATAACAGCTTGGAGAAAGGACTGCAGCGTGCAGAGGGCAGGGTGCACGCTTGTCCGCGGCCTCAGCATCCCGCAGCACAGCCAGGGTGGGTGGGAGGGGAGAAACGACTCACAGGACCCTGTGCAGTGAGAGGTGCCATGGCCCCTGAAACGCTGTGTTTCAGGGGTGCTCCACACCCTTATTTTTACTTTTTGTGTCCTGCAGGCACTGCTTTTGAGTGCTGCTCGTTCCAGCTGCTCGGCAGCTCTGGTCCCACCAAATCTGATACTTGTTTGACTTCAAGTGAGTCAGGATTCATCTGAAAAGCAGGCAGAGGTCTAAAATACCCCATCTGCCCTGCACTCATCAAAAGGACTGTGAAATCGGGCCCGTGGAGGGACAGTCCCTGCTCTTGCCACAGTAGCGTTAGGGTAGGACAGGGCAGGGCAATTGCAGACATCCCAGCCAAACTCGTGTTACTGGGGATGGCCCCTCAGTGCTGCGTTACTGCTGGGAGCAGGGGGACAAATAACCCGGCCCTTGCTCCAGGTCTCTCCCCGGGGCCGGAGTGTGCTCCTCTCCCACCCAGCTTTTGTCGTTGCTACCGCCCCGAGATGCTGCTGCGCCCCAGGACCAGGCAGGCACAACGGGAGGCTGCACAGGAGCGAGATTTGGGTGAGAGAGACAGAGAGAAAAACAAAGATGAAAGGAAACTGAATTCGATCCCCAGAAATGAAAGCGGGTGCCCCAACACCGAGATCAGCACCCGTTACTCCTTGCCCCCAGCCTGCCCCCCTGCTTCCCCTGCGCTGGCTGCCCGCCATGCCCCTGGGGAGGGCGAGCACCTCACCGCCGCACAGGGGGACAACAGCACACAGCAGAGGCTTAACCTTCCCAGCACTGAGTTATAAACTGGTATCAAAGCCAGAAACACCGTTCCCCTTAGCCAGTCAGCAAAGCCACCTCCTAAGGCCCGTCAGGGACATCCAGCACCTCTCTGAATTTCCCTGTTGTACAACTGCATCTCTTCTCGCTGCTTAGAACAGTTGTAGCCTGCAACACAAGGGACTTCTCCTCGGCACTTTGCGGCTGGAAAGGGAGCCCGGTGCTGAGCGTGAAGTGGCGATGGTTGTGAGCGCCAGTCCTTGAGGTGAGTGATCGCCCCCAACACGCACAGGGTCCCTGCAGCCCTCCGAACAGCCAACCTGCAATAGCACCGTCCCCAGAAAGTCATTAAGCACATGGAAAAATTATGCTGTGATAACTGTATCAGGCCCCGTGGCCTCAAACAGAGGGGAGAGGGCAGAGGCTTGCCAAAACCAGCTGGCTCCAAAGCCCCCAGTGCCGAAGCCGCTCCCCTGCGGGTGCACAAGGCTGCTCCCGGGGCACGCTGACAGGTCGGGCTGTTCCCAGGCACACGTTATCTGCCAGTCTCCTTGGCACAGTGCGTCATTGCCTAAGGTTTGGACATGAAGCTAATCCTAAATAACTGGGGAGGAGTGCCCTGCCAGATGACAGCCCCTCTAGCTGTTGTGTCTCACACCTGCCCTCAAAACAGGCAGCCCCTAGCAGTGATCCAATGGAGCAGAATAAGATCCCACATGGAATTTCCTTTTATTTAAGAAAATGTTAAAGTCTCAGGTGCAGCAGCACAATCTTATTGCCAGGACCAATCCCCGGTGGCAGAGGAGCTGTGTGCCCACCTGGGAGCGGCACGGCGCCATGTCGGGGCCAGTCAGGAGCTGAAGCTGAATATTCAGTAAACCCACGGAGACAAACCCTCTTTGAGATTCTGCACCAAATCAGCCAGAGGAACTTGCCTGGTGCTTACAGGCCTCCAGCAGCCACACAGTCACCTTCCCCTCGGAGAAGCAAGGCAGGAGAAGTCACCGGAGGGATCACATTTGATCTCAGAGCTATCTGGAAGCCGTGCTCCAACTTGCTGCTTATCTTGCAGTCGAAAGCAGGAGAACAAGGGCTTCCTGCTGGGGATGGCCGCAAGAAGCAGCTACACCTGTGTGGATGTGGGGAACTGAGCAACCAGGCCTGTGTCCTCAGGTCCTGAGCCCACACCCTGACAGACACTGTGACCAGCCCACTTCATCCAGCCCCTGCGCTTGGGTGAGATTTCTTTTTATCCTCGGGGGACCGAGAGCCACTTACCAGCCCCCACTGTCTACCCCCAGGACACCTGCTAAAGGGACAAGAGCTGGGGACGGGCTCACACCTCATCTGCGTTCCCACTGGCGGATGGCGCCGGGTATGCCGAGACAGATGCCATTTCTACCAGCCAAGGCTGATCCAAATAATCTCCTCTGCGGGAGCTTGTGTTGGCACCAAGCAGCCGTCGAGCGTCCGCAGCAATGTCTGCAAACAACTCCTGCCTCTAATCAGCACAGCGACGCTGTCAAAACACACGTTTCCACCAGCTGCAACCAGTACCATGAGCTGTGGCCAAACAATGCTTAACCCAATTTGCAGCCCGCGGGGTGGAAGTCGGGCCCTGGGGTGTCTTCTGTGTTTGCCAGCCCGGCCGGTGGGAATTCAGCTCCTGGCTTGGGCCATTCCCCGTTCTCGGGAGCCTATGGGACACACGAGAGCATGCATTGGGGTCCAGCGTTCACCACTGCCAGAGGTTACCCCGAAGGAGCAAAGAGCTGGGCGGGCTCACCCTCCAGGTGCCACGTTCACCAAGGGGGACAGGGGAAGACACTGGGGTTATCACCTCTTTGGGCCAAACAAGGACAAGCCAGACGTGTTACTCAACAGTGACAGGTCCAGGGCTCAACCCAGGCAAGCAGGAAGGAACCGCACAACTGACTCACGGAAAACTGGCTTTGGGGAAGCACGGGGAACATCACCTCTTTCGACACTTGTTTTGACCACCGGGTATTTCCCCCTTCCTCAAACAATTCCAGGACTTGGTCGCACTAAAGCAGGCTATCCAGGAGAGCAGGAGATAGGTCCATCTGCAGGACCAAAAAGTCAGAGGTTTTGAAAATGCTTCTCCTTACCAGACAGCAAGCAAACACAAGGCTTGAAATGCTGGAAAGCTTCCAAAAAATTTAAAAAATTCCCCCTGCAATTCTTGCAAGAGATGGCCCCAGCAGCAGGTCCAGGCTCAGGCGATGTACATGTCTGCACAGCACCCTCTGTAGACCAGGAGAGCTCCTCGCCCCGCTCTCCCCGTCTGCTCCGCTCTCCCGGAGCTGGCACTCCGCTCCCTTCACCTTAAGCACTGTATCGCCCGCCGGGGGAAAGCACGCCAGTGCTGCCAGCTGCCTTCCGTGACCTGTCATGGAGAAGAAACCTATAAAACCTCATTCTTGCCAGGAACAGCATCACATACCCTTTCAATTATGATTCATTGCTGGGGGAGGAGGAGCAGGGAGGTGAGGAGAGAATTGGTGTCTGCCTTCACATTTAAAGCAATTTGTTTCCTCTCCACCTATCCTGCTGCACTGTAATAACACAAGTGTCACGTCTGAGCAGCACCAAGCAAAAAAATTTGGAAGGCAGAGGAGCTCGGGGGATAGCAAAGGCTGCTCTTCCTTGAGAGGGCTCTGCTTGAAGGTAACCACTTCGTTCAGAAGACAAGGAAGTTCACCGTCTTTTCACGCTCCACAGCGAGATGTGAAGAGCTTTAGGCGGCGCAGCCTCGAGTGCCAGCCGTGGGAGTACAAGTGGAAAGTGTGATGAGCAGGGCAGGGGATGCCAGAGCATCCGGAGTCACTTACCAGTGACTGCTCCCAGCAGCCGAAGGGAACATCCACCTCAGCACATCCTGCGTGAGGCGAGGAGGGCATTTCTTAGCCACCCTTCCCTCTCACCGTGCCCACCTTCCTGCGTTTGCCTTTCCTCTGCTGTCCCCATTTTATCAAGAGGAGGCACTCAGCCACCCAGCACTTTTAGACTACCTGCTGCAAACACCGGCATCGGCTGGCCAGGTCGGTTGTACTCGGGTTCGGGTGCCGGCAGCACGGTGGTGGCTTTTGCCGAGACGCTGCGGTGGTGGCTCTGAGCACAGGCAGGACATTCCCACATTGCTAAACCCAGTGTTACCCCTGCAGGGACGTGAAAGAGGGGAAACGGGAACTTCAGTAAGAAAGACGTGGGAGGGAAGAAGAAATGGAAGGACAGACAGATCAGCGTCGTGCTCGGTAGAAGGGACATGCTTCATACACCACCGCTGGGGACCAGGGCTTTCAGCACTAGGCTGAATCTGAAATGCGGTGGGAATATTATTGCTTCACTCATTTCAAAACAGCGTGCTGCTGTTACAGACGGCACTGTGTTCCATGATTTCAAACACACACCTGAAATGCGATTCTGAGTTGAGAAGAGTCACTAATGACACAGGGGAGGTAGAGGGGGGGTTAAAAAAAAAAAAAACCACACACACCAAAACTACATTTTCAGACATTCAAGCCACGCCGTCTCTCCTTTCCCGCACCTCTTTGGGAAAGCGGTGTACCACAAACGCATGAAAAGCCATTTCAATTATTCCTACTCTATTTGCATGAGGACTCTTAACACTGACCTTAGGATGAACACCATCGCCTAGTTTATTCTAGCAGAATTATCGCATGGAAACTAGGACTTCAATAACAGTTACGGCGAACGTCCTGCGAAGAGGAAGGGAAATGCCACAATAAAGGTCTATCAGGTGCGTAAGCGTAAAGCACCAAACAGCCAACGTGCAGCGGGTTCAGAGAGGAGACAGGATCCACCTTGGCCAGTTCCAAGTCAACAGCAGTCATTCAAATTCAACACACCAGGTTTTTTTAAAAAATATGATTTCCTACTTAGATTTATTTTTCCTTTAATAACACAGTTTAGCATTTCAGAATTTTGCATTCTACACTCTTACACACTGTCCTCGTTTATTAGCATTTAAACACAAAAAGACATAGCAAGACCTCCAAACACAAATAAATACAAAAAACACAATATACAATAAACTGAAATACAACATATAATAATGCTATTGGGAAATTAAGACATGTTGCTAATTCCTTTTTTTTTTTTTAATTATTATTTTAACAACATGGTTATTGCTGAGCAATAAATTATACATTTTAAAGTTGTTTTTCCCCCTAAAAGAAAAGGACGAGTACCACTGGTTACCAGATCACTTGCACTGTATCCTTACAGCTATTGATAATTAAGACAGGCAGAATATACACAATCAAATGAGGTTGGCCTTCTTTGGTCTTTGTTTTTGATCATAAAACTGAACACAAGTGTACCGTTCACTGAAGAGTATGAGATTAAAGAAATGGATACACAAGTTCCAAACACATTAATTTGTACATTATTCTCGATCACTGATGTCTTTTCCATAGATAGTTCTTACAGAATTTCTTGGAAACAAATGTCAGCTTTAGTTTTCCTGATTATTACGTTGTTCCATGCGTCTTAAAGGTTATCCTACTTGTCTGAGAGAAATGGACCTACGTTTAGCCCATCGTCTCCTAATGGGGTATTTTTCACAGCTCTCTAGTCACCACTAAATCATTGGAGTTTTATACCTTGTAGAAAAAATCCTGAACTTCCCCTGTTGTTTTTTTTTTTTTTTCTATAAAACTGAAAAAGATATATAAACCAAACAACAGCTATCAGAAGAACAAAACAGGTGGATCACATGATGCATCAGCAACGATGGAAGCTTGTACCTTCCCATTCCACAAGTACAGATTATACAACTCTCTGCCAGTGACGCAGGTCATAGTTGGAAGATGTGTCCTTTCAGAAGTGAGCTATATTCAAATCCAAAGCTCAGAACACTATGCAAGAAAATGACCTTTACGAATGATAATGCTGGTTTATCTCAGTAACCCTTAGACAGAGTCAAATTTTATCACCACGCATCCCACTGCCAGCAATGGAGCGTGTGAACACCGGCATTGCTAAGAAGTTAAAAAGTCCTTGCAGAACTGGCAACCAAATTAAAAGCTTAGTTCCAAAGGACCAAAAACACAAACACCACGTAGAGACAACAAACCCTTCCCTAAATGGGTAGGGTAGTAAGCCACAGAGTTGGGATCCAGATTTGAATTCCACATCAAGTCTGGGATGTTTGGATCCAGGATTTTGGTTCAGGTGCTTCTCTGTGAAATTTAGAACTTATTTGAACCCTAAGGAACTAATCCTAACTTGGAGGGAAAACACTAAACATACACAGCCTAGTATCTACACTAAGATCATGAAATGGAAGACAGAAGCTGCAGTCTTGACCATAAATTAGAAGAGAAATAGGAATAGTCAGATCCCTTATGTGTTGTATATCTCTACTCTTCTAAATCTTAAGAGGATGTCCCTGAATCAGCATTCCAAAGTTTTCCACAAACTTCCTAACTGGTGCTTCTCAGCAAAGGCCTGGATTAAGAGGCAGGAAAGAACAATTAAGCCCTCCGTATTTTGGTTTAAAGAAAAGGGGAGAAAGCCTCACAAGAAAGAAATGGTCAGTCACGCTACAGGCTGGTAAAACAATGATTAATCCACTTTAAAATGGTATTCTCCCTCCTCAGTTAAGAGGAGCATCAAATGAGACTTACTTTGTCAGGTGATTCTGAACAAACAGAGCAGGACACGCATTTGCTGCTGTTACTCACACCGAGACATCGTGCTGGCCTTCCGCTCTGCGGGCCGTGCAAAGCACCGCCAAGTAGCGAGCAACGTCTGGGCTACCGTACACGTACAACCCCAAATCACGACAGCTTGTATGATTAATTCTAGCCCTTACTGTCCTGATGTGGGTCTTTAAGGGATGTCAACTTGGTTTTCAGTTCCTTTAAGGGGACAAATGTATTAAGAGTAAAACCTAGTGATCTGAAGGTAACACTAGGGAACTGGAACCTCTCATTCAGTCCTGGCTCCAGGAGATTCCTTTTGTGACTCTGGGCAAGTCGCTTCACATCTCATCCTTGACTTCCTTTTTCCAGAAAAGACAAATAGCACTTGCTATAAGAACACCACATTTGCAGATGCAAAGTCCTTACTATGCTGTATATAGCACTAAAAACTACTCTCAGACAGACCGAATTCCAGAACCGATCGTTTTTATTGCAGTAGCTATCATTTCTAGGTCAACCAGAATATAGAGGTATTGACTGAACAGGATAGGAATTCCAGGAAGAGGTCCAGCTGCTTTTTATTATCTTTTGTTCCCAAATTAAAGGAAAGAATTTGCAATTAACAAGTTGCCCATCACTATGTTTGTTTAAAATACAAGAATCTCTATAGCAGAGTATGAGGAAGGACATGTGTCCTAGATGACATTCCAAGGTCTTCAGAAAGGCTACGCGAACTGTTTGTTTGCTATATACAGGTCTTCAAACCTGGAAGATGTGAATCCAAAGTTTGCCCTTAGCCAGGATCCTCCCTTAGCAGCAGCAAGTTATATTTGCACCACTTGATCAAGTATAACTTGGAGGAAAGGGTTTTGTTTCATCACTTCTACGTAAAGAAAAGACTTTGCATATATATGTGCATGCATGTCTGTGTGTATATGTATGTACCTACACACGTACGAGTAATTTACAGAGCAAAAACTAAGAGATTAGGTATGCAACCCAAGAATTTTTTCCCCTCACCTATTTGTATATTTGCATAGTTAAATCATATCAAGGCATCAATACTGCAGTCACATTTTTCACTCTTCTGCGGTGCAGGCAACTTCTCTTATCACTCCCTACACGCTTCTCTGTCTTGGACCAAACAGCACCAGTGTTTTAAAAACGAAACAAAACAACAGCAGCAACCCTGCATTGTTGGTGAAACGCCTATCCCACGTGATGGAATACAGATACAAATAGGTGGTAGCTTTTAAACTCCATCTCAACAAGTCATAATCGTGGCAAGCCGAGAACCACGAGCGATACAATCACAACCTAACGTTCATGGGTTCAACACTTAAATTACAACTAACACAAATCTCTATTATCTTTGCATTTGAGAAATTCACCAGGCACAGAAACAGGCACATATCTTCAACTTTCCAAGTAGGAAAACCCGCGGGAAAAAGAAATAAACTGTATTTCATATTTATAAGAAAGCTAGCATGTTACCCACATTTTTTTTCCCGTCAAAATTATGCCACCCGTCATCCCCTTTTCCTATTGCACATTCTCTTTGTGAAGAACAACATTTACAGTACAAGGCTGAAATCAACATTGCATATTGTAAGTCAGCAGTTGAAGGTGTACCATGTAGACAGTAACTGAAACAAGACCCCTTTAATTAGATCAGAGAAGTAATGCAGACATGGTCATGCATCATAATCACAGGCTGGTCTTTCAACACCCAAATAGTTTCCTCCTGTTCAGAATTCAAGACGTTCTAGGTAACAGATGCACTCGCCCTGTGCTGAAGAGTGTACAAAAAGGGCACCACCTCAATTGTCACACACTGCAATCTCCCTAGAGAAAGCTGGAAAGGGAAGAGGCTTGTACGTAACTTGGAGCATCATTGTTAAGAACACCAGCAAGAGACTTCAGTTGCACGCTGCTAAGAATTACTAAGCAGAGGAAAAAAAGGTTCCATTGAAGAAACTCTGTTCAAAGTAATGCAAATACTCTGGGACCCCCTTGCAACAACGACACACCACAGGAGTTAGCTGGGATTCAAGAGTGTATGTGGGGCAGACTGGTGCCCCATGAGTAATTTTAAACAGACAGTCCCTAGAAAACTTTGGACATCTGGGTCAGGAACATATAGAAAAAAGGATAAAGGGCATTTCAATAATGAGGGAAAAAGTTAAATAATTTAAAGTATTGAGTAAAGCACCAGGTATCTTTTCCTTTCAATTTAGAGAATATACAGTGGCCTTTTTTCACAAAATGCTACATACTCCTGGCTGGAAAGCAGAGGAAACCGATTTCTATGTACACAGTAAGAACTCTACAGAGATGGCCCACGAGTTCTGCGGAGAAAGGGGTGTTACAGTCAAGGCTTCAGGTATTCCACAGCAGGCGGTGTCTACGTTTGTGTAGCAAGATCCTGGATTTCACAGTACGCAGGGTTGGCAAACTGGAAATTCTCTGGCAGCTTCATGTAGTTTTAAAAAATAAGTGCAGTAGGCCTCCATTTTATTAACTGTGATAAAAAGCATATATGCAAAAATATTTTTATATTGATAGCACATTACTGCATTATAAAAGCTGCCCAAGTGAAGCTGAAGATTCTGGCAGCTGGTGCTTTTGGCACTTGGGAGATGTGGAAAGCAGCATAGAGATCTGTGAAATACAACAGTGACTGATGTTTCTGCTACAGTGATCGGCATTAATATAGTTAGCAGTGTTCGTATTTGAACTTCTCTATGAAGTTTGAGTCAATATCCCACTAAGAGGAGATATTCAGATCTCTTAAAGCTACTAGTTTAGGCTGTGTGCAGACTCAGGAAGACTTCCCTATCAGTTTACACTTTTCGCATGTTTCAAAGTCCTCTTTCAATCACAAGGGCTGGAAACTCTTTTTTCCTCCTCTGTTAAAGAGCCTGGATTTAGAAGCGCAATTCTGTCACAGGAGTTGGAAACTGTAGTCACAAATCTGCAGAATATGCTGGGCCCTGCTTATACTAGAAATCTCCTCCAAGTCCCAGATTGAAACAGGATATAAACTGTTTTGAGATGGCCAAACGGTTTCATTTAAGTTTACAAGACATGCATTAGCAATGGGAGGAGAGTCCTTTGGACATTTCCACTTGGGAATCCTGTTTTCAGTAAAATTCTGTGATGCACAAACACAAAAGCTCAGCTGCCTACATTCACAATTATTAAAATGACACAAGTTGAGCGAACCTTCGCCCTGAAGCGTAAGTGATGGGTTTTGCTTATGCAGCCTGCATAAAACTGCAAGTGCCATATAATTATATCTAGAGATATAGATGCGGGTATATCTATAGATATTTATCTCTTGTGCAGAACGTCCTCCTTCCGTGCTAGAAATTAAATGCTAGCACATGCCTCCATATTTGAGCTTGCACCTGTTGACAGCTACGTACCATAAAGGGAGTACAGTACCTGGACAATGGAAGGCAAGAAAAGGAAGACAAGTTGCTGCTGACAGTTGCGACGGTCAGCAGCAGGCAGTATTCTAGCAGGTGCCTGGAAAACCCATGAAGACCACTTAGCATGCATTGTATATTCATAAATACTTCTTGCAGGCACTGTGTGTGAAGGCACAGCCAAAAAAGACAACGGCAAAGACAAGCTGAAATACAAAGGCATGAATTCAACTGCACCTTAGACAAAAATTGTGACTATGCCTCAAAAAGCAGAAAACTGATACAACCTGACATTAAAGGCTGAGATGCAATGTTTTCTTTCAAGCCCACGAAGGCTAAAAGCACAGTGGTGCAAGTCCGCTCTGCTTAAGCAGTTCTTGGATTTTAAAGAGCACCACAGTCAGGATATGTCTCTAGACTTGCTTGTCACAGGCTATTAAATAGAAGCAGATGAACACAGCGGGTTGCAATCAGCATGTTTCAGGGCTAGCAAATGCTTTCCACTACAGTTCAGGCTGTTATAAGAAAGAAGCCCGTGCATTCCCTGTTAGGATGCTTGTCTGCTACGAAAAGCTGTCATGAACATATACATTCACAGCCCCACAGAGTTCTCAGATGGGTCCGTTTCAAGTGATGCCACCTTACAACCACAGGCATTAGAGGAAGAATGTCGCCTGCCTTCACAGTGGCCATGGAGACTGTCTAGTCCAAGCTCCATAGGAGCACTGAGCATAACGTTTTGGCACCTGAATAAGATGGATTCCACCATAACCAAGTCATAGAAGCTCCAGAAGCCAAAGAAATGGGCTTTGGCTTCTGTTTTGTACATTGCAAGGTACCTAAGGGCTCTGAAGACAAGGCTAAACATTATGCCTGAAGTCCAATTAAACTACCATTTCAGATATCAGAATTAATCTGAATAAAAAGCTATGGTTTATAAGCAGCACAGCACATCTAAGGCACATGTATGCATGCAAGCCACCATCACTGTATTAAGACATTGCTGATTTGTCCTTAAGAAGCAATGGCTGCTAGTACAGAACAAACATATAGGCTTTTTTTCAGCACTAATCCTCCTCCCCAATACTGAAAATACTATATACTGCTGACAGCATAATGTGCAACATATATAGCTTGATTGGAAAGCATGGGGCAGAACTTTAAAAAATGTACAGGATTCCGTTTAGAACTCCAAAGTTCAACAAATGCCCTATTTTAGGGTGAAAACAATTATAAATCTGATAATGATGCACAGCATCCATGAGTGATTTTTCCTTAATTTTGAAATAGTGTCATTAACTACGACATATATTGTAGGTTTACATTTCTAAAGAGAAATAACAGAATTGAATAGGTTTTTTTCCTATCACAAGTGATAACCAGTGTTTGATATCTTCTATTTTTCTTCCAAGAAATATCAGTCTATCAACAGTTTTAAAATAAAATGTTTTCTGTAACAATAGAACTTTAAATAAAAATATGATTTTGATTCAGATACTTTTGAGAAGACATGGATACTTTTCCAAGATCTTCTGACAAAGTAATTATTAAAACAGAGACCAGATGAGGCCTTAAAAAGACAATATACTATATTTCAGACAAGATTGCACCTCAGTTTTTCAAATAATATCATAATTGCAACATTACTTCATCATTTCTTCTTTTAACATGCTGACAATTTCCAGCTAGCCCACGTGTGAAGTTTTTTTTGTTTCTGTATTCTAGCTTAAAGAAATAAAAGTCAGTAATTTATTCAGCACATACTGTATATGTCTTTTCACCTCCAATTGACTACTTATCATTAATAAGTTAAAAAAAAATCCTCTCTGACCATAATCACTACCCTCATGAGGGATAAGTGATTCTTCAGAGCTTGTGTGTTGCTAGTTCTATTAAAAAATTTACCATGGTATGATTTCTTAATGTGTTGCTACTTTCGCAATTGGACCCTATGCAGTTATGCCTTCAAACTCTTCCGTCTGTTCCACAAGGTGGTTCTGTGAGCTTTAGGACCTCTGATTGAAGACAAACTGATATAAAACCCCCAAACGGAGTTGTCTTCTGTTTAATCCGCCTCCCCATTGTATGTCAGGGGTCTGGTAGATCCGATGTATCCACTATGACTTTAATAAAAATAGTATCATCTTTAATATACGTTCCATTCTCTAGAACAGTTTGAGCCACAAAGACTGGGCAGCCAGATGCAATGTTCATTTCTCCAGTTGGCTTCTTGAAACTGCTGCTGTTTGGATCTGGCTTGAAAGCATCTCCTAAGTGGCGCCGAGACGGTCCCTGATCCATTAGCATGAGAGTCACTTTCTGTTTAAATGGCCAAGGAAGCAACGCATCGTATTCTCCACGCATTATGACAAAAAACAGCGACAAGTGCGTCCCCTTTCCCATGCCATCTCCGTTAAGGTAAACTCTGGCACACATCTTGTAGCCAAAGTATCCAGTATAAAAGGGTTGGCTGTACAAGGACAGAGTCTTCCCCATGACTGCCTCTTGCTTCCGACGTTTATAATCTCGAATTTTCCAAATTAATACTCCGTTGTAACTGGCCGTTTCTAAAACTTGGAATCGGAGGTCCATGTCAGCCAGCCGAATATCGTGAACACTCAGCATCTGATCATGTCTGCTCAGCTGTGTCTCTAGCAGGCCTGTTAGAAAATGGAAAGGACAAGGGTGAGAAAAGTGTTTTTTTCTAAAGACTGTAAGAATCAAATCACCAATGCTGCTATTGTATATGGAAACACTTTCCTCCTCAAGAGCCAAAGTGCATTCGGCCACTGATGAAGCAATCTCCACAGACAATAGTTTGCCAGCTAATAACTAGTTAACTGGAATGTTTACAAACATGGGTGTTAATCACACGTGCAGTAAAAGTCAAATATTCAAATAATCTAACATAAATTTTGTCTGGTCACTAAGCGATATAACTACGGAGGCTTCCATTTTTTGAGAGGAGACTTGGTAGCATTATCTGTAGATTGCTATTAGCAGTGAAGACCTTGGAAACGGTCACACATCCTACATAATCCCTCTGAAATTCAGAAGCATTGCTGATCACTCAAAATATTCTTCTCAGACACTACTTGTCTCAGAAGTGTAGTGCTGTTACCATATCTAAAGTTCATCATAAAAGAACAGAAAATTCAAGCTTAGCTCTGTATCATATGGTCACTTATTTAGTTTGGAGGGAGATTAAAAACATTTCCCTCACATGAAAACGCTACTCTTTGCATTTGCACGCTGGCAAAAGTGGCCAACATACAATACTGAGAAGCAGATGAATTCGTAAGGCAGGTTTGTTTTATATAGATCTATTTAAATGTTAAGGTCTTTGTCCCAATCATTTAAACACTTACATACGATCTACACTATCTTGCTAAACTCCAGTTTTCACTTTATTTAGCAAGCACGACAACCACCTTATTCTCAAGCAGATCTCAGAGTTTTCTTTGGATCAAATATACCTCTAACAGGTATTGGGACAGGTGGTTTCAGGTGGATAACCATACTGTTGATCCATTCATGGGGGAGAAGAGTAATAAAAGACGACTTGTCAATACACCAAGACTATATTTAAAGTCAAAGATTAATTGAGAAACTATTTATAATGAACTAACATTGTAATCAAGACAAGGGTCAAGAAAACAAAATAAAAGACAAGAATCAAGCCTAAGAAACAGCGTGGAAGCAATGCCACACCATGAAAGGGATTACGCAGTTTCCTATTCAAAAATCAGAAGAATCAGCATTATTGATGCTTCCACATAAAAATCACAATGGGAGCGCCATTCAAAGGACACCATTTTTCTCTTGACAGCACCGCTGAGTACTTCAGTCCATTGTGCTTACACTTACTTGTATTTCGAGCTCCTTGCCCTGCAGTTTTATCAACACTTTCCAGCTCAGTCACTCTGTTCTGGAGGGATTCTACACTGCTCTTCATGCTGTCAGCCTCCTCCCAGTTCTGTCGGAAGGGACGGATTTCTTTGTCCAGTTCTTTCAGTTTCTCTGCTTGACTGTCTATCACTCGCTTTATAAAACAGTAAGTTACAAGTCAAAAATAACAAAAAGACATTAATTTATGCAAATTAAACATGAATTATATGTCTACAATAAGATGCATTTCCAATATAAACAAGTTTCACTCATGTCAAATATTTTAATAACATAAACCTTGAAAATTTAGAGGAATAGGCCAAGTATTTATAAAACACTTATAAAAAAATCTTTAGTGCTGCATAGGTATTAATATTAGAGCACTATCAGAATTATCAACACAAATATTTAAAAAAAAAAAAGGAATTGTTAGTGTGCTCCTGTCTGAATTAAAAAAAAAAAACAACACCTTTCGATGCAAGAACAATACTCTGAATGTCTCTATATTGGTATTATGGGCTGATATTTGTTGGGTTTCATGTCAGAGTACTTAAGCAACAAAGTATGGGCACAACAACTTACTGTGGTGTGAATCAAGTGGCTGCTCATGTGCATGCATTTATCATTGGGTAACAGCAAAATAACTTATCCCTTCAGAAAAACATCAGTAGTCTTGCACACATGGAGCAGGAGTACGTATATGTGCAGATACAGTGGCATTAGCAAGCTCCAAGCTCACATAAATCAGTTATCAAAGCCTAAGTTATTATGTGCCCATAACCACAGCAGAAGACCTCAGGAGTGTAAGTGAAACTACCACTTCTATCCCCTTAAGCACTTTTAAAATTCCCACCCTTACTTCCTAAATTGAATAAGCCATGCATCCTGAAGGTGCTTGCTGGTCGAGTCTTTTTAAGAAAACACAGAAAAAACCACCAGTTGATTTTGGAAAGGCATGAAATACAATACTCAAGAAAAAAATATATAGAAAGGCTGGTATTCTCTGAAAGAAGGACATTGCAAGTACCTGAGTATATTACAAATATAAAGGAGAACATATTTCCCAATCTACCTCAAATCGGATGCAAGAAATACATAGCACTTCACGTTACCACAGCTAATTTGGACTAGCAGGAATTTTAGCCAGAACCCCATAATCAGTTGTGAAGTTCAAATGATAACACAAATACTTGAGACAAGAAACTACTTTTGCTACCACCTACAGTTAAATTCCAAATCTAACTTTATAGTTTATCATCATATAGTGCCAACATGTGTAAAAATGATTTTTCGCTTCTTAAAAAAAAGTAGCAGTTGAGTACAAAACAAGAAAATAAACTTATTTTGCATTTGCCTTCTGGTTAGCCATGTGGATTCAATGTTCCCTACTGATGGGGAAAAACCCTTCTGCCTCATGCAACCTTCATTTCCCCTTTTAGGCATTTGCTTTTAATCATGTGGTTTCAGTTATGCTGAAAGTCTGTAACGATTAATTGAAGGCTGTCAATTTGATAAGCCAGCTAGCAAAATCATGTTCTAGAAGTGGTTTATTTTGTTGTGTTGCAAAACCATTGAGTAATCTAACGTATTTCAAGATTAACTATTTATTTCTACGTTGGTGTTTTAAAACAAGCTTATATATCTCACTTGCAAAATTATGACTTTGTGAAGGAAAGCTGTGTACTGAATCATAAATGCAGGGGTATGGTCCCATTAAATAGATTAAGCACCTTGCCTGGACTTACTAATCATCAGCTACCAACAGAGTCACACCCTCTCACATGGACTGAGGCTAATTGGAAAATAAAATAGGGAAGGGCTGTTATGTATACATACAAAAGGAAACACACCACAGAATGGCCTGAATCAATCTTGTAAGAGCAGAGCCACAAGATTTGGCCATTAGTTCAAAGCTACCATGCAAAAGTAAACTCAAGGTGTGCCCAAGTCTGATCTTTTTCCTCTATTCACACAAAACATGAACTCTCCAAGGCAAGAACAATAACATGGTCGTGGGTTTGTACGGTGCCTCCCACAGAGATGCTCCAATTTGCAACTGGGACCTCTTGGCACGAACACAGTATCAAACAAAACAGATAAATACATTTTTAGATGAATTGGGAAAGCGGTAAAGTTGCAGAAAAATTGTAAGCTATTCTTCTTTTGGGAGAAGTTTACTAAAAGTTGTTACTAGGGACCAACTTCTCTCCACCAACCTGTGTGCAACATTCTACCTTTGTACATGCACAGCCAATTCTGGTTTTTAGCTGCTTCTACTACACACTGGCAAACGTGTAGTATTTTATCTCCTGTACCTCTTCATGAGAAGTCAAGAGATACAGAATAATCAGAAATAGACTTGTATTCTGTTTTTAAAAAGCAGTGGGATCTCTATCTTTTTACCCTACAGGGAGTCAACCTCCCTCATGCTGGGAGATACTGATGTACTAAATCTGAATTTAATGCAGCAGTGGAGAATTTCACTCTAATTATTCCATTAGAAAGCACACAGATGTCTTACACTGTACTCATAAATTTTCAAGTAGATATCAATTTTCTGCATGCACTTTTTATTCCAGCAACTGACCTCTCCAGATCATTAACCCAGAGTTATATGCCTGGCAAACCATTGAGGGCTCTTCTTGATGTTGATTTTCATCTAGGTTTTGTTTGGTATTTCTAACAAACCATTTCCAGAATTTTAGCACTATTATTACTAAAAGAATTTAGAAAATGTCATGAGGAACTGAAGAAAGTTATATTTGCAGTTCTCTCTCTTGCAGATGCTCCTAATGGACCTTTCCATTACAACTGATGGAGCAAAACTGAAAAGCTAAAGAACGCGCTAGAAAAGGAACCAAAGGTACTACTTGACTGGGAAAACAAATCATACATCCTCCTCCTTTGAAGGAATGTATTACCAATCAAATCATTTTCTATTTGTAAGGTCATTTTTTCTTTTGTCTTTAGGTACCTCATTGTCCACACTCAGCTTAAGACTTGGCTTACTAATATGCTTCCATATACCCATAAGAAGGACTGGATACTGGATGCGAAAGTTCCTTTCCACAGACAGCAGTCGAAAAAGTATCACATACTCTCTTGGTAGAAACACTTTCCCTAGGGACCAGTATATACAAAACTAATCCGAATCAAACCATCCCAAGGTTGAGGTTCCTGCCAGCGCCCAGACACCTTTGATGCATTTACACTAGTTGTGCGTAATGCCCCGCAGTGCGGATGATGCCAGTTGTGCTCAGCGAAACAGCTGTTCCCAAGCCAAAGAAGGTTACATGACAACTAATACTGAAACTGTACTAGAAATTACTAGCATGCATAGGACTTGCGGGA
This sequence comes from Phoenicopterus ruber ruber, assembly GCA_009819775.1. Lineage (NCBI taxonomy): Eukaryota > Metazoa > Chordata > Aves > Phoenicopteriformes > Phoenicopteridae > Phoenicopterus > Phoenicopterus ruber. The sequence goes on from CM020219.1 coordinate 12,849,431, forward strand.
CTAAGCAAATATCACTAGTCCAGATGTGAATTGGCTAGTTCTACGCTGGAAATATCTCTGGCTCTTGTGTAGCCGTGGCTGCTCAACGCAACCCAGAAAAAGAATGGCTCACAACAGGTAACTAATTCCTTCAGCTCCTAGCAGGCAACAGAAGGAGCCTAATCATATTGTCCAGGGAAAAACAAGTTGAGGTGTGTTTCCAGGATACCCTTAACAACCTGACTGAGCCAGGAAGTTCCAATAAGTGAAAGGAATCAGGTTGAAATAACTGTAAAACACAGTTTCGCTTAAAATAACTAAACTAAAAAATAGCTGGCGAGAAGAAGGGGGGGTGGGGGGGAGAGCAAAACACATCATCTCCAGTACTTATTACCACCAAAAAGCCACCTGTTAGAATCTGCCAGCCATATTGTTTTGTGTGGGGTTTTTTTTTTCCCTCTAAACATAAACCGTTTGAAAATTGATTTTGCTAACACTTACAGCTTGAGGAAATCAAAGATATTGCAATCTGTCATCAAGACAATCATGAACAACTCTGCTCTATGTTTTTTCCATTTCCCCTCTCATCACTGGTTATTGAGACAGCATGTGTAAAAACCCCAGGCTTACAAATTAACTTACCTCCTGGTAGATTCAATCAGCAATATCAATGCATACAAGGATTAGCTTCCCAGTGTCAGAATGCAATATTGTAAGCATGCAGCCATATCCCAGACTATCATCACACCAAAAAGCAATGACTAAGGCAGGCTAAACTGGTTACTACATGGGCAGAACACGGAAAGAAATAAGTGCTATAAGGAGAAATGTTGCTGTTACCAAACTTAAAGGTTTCCTTATAAACCAACATTGAGGGTCTCAAGGCTCTGAGCTCTTGAATGTGCTACCCTTTGAATTTTAGCCATACTCTAGTTTGGATACTTATATCTTTCTTGAGTATCAACGTTTGCAGTTTAATATGTGAAGTGAATAGTAAGTGAAAAAGGTAATTGTATTTACGTTTTTTTAAGCTGGATGCTAAAGCAGGTATCTGATATTCTAACATACTAAAATAACGTGTAAACGATACCTTCACAATAGCTTGCTAAATATCTCCTGAGGTTTCCCTAATTGTGGTCAATATCACACAAGCTAACACAAATTCCCAGCATCCACACTCCAAGTCAGCTCTGAACACAAAGCAAAGCATTTCAGCTTGGGCTAAGCACGATGCTAGTGCATCCAGAGGATTTCTAGTTTGACATTGGCTTGTGGCCAGGTGATTCAGACCACAGAATAAGAAACTCAGACCTACTGGCAAAGCAATAATTAGATACATTTTCCTCAGAAGGAGGACAACAGAAACATGGATTTTTAAAAGTGTATTCAAATGCATTGTACTACGTTTGTATTAATTCCACACCAGACTGATCTCACTCATGATCAGTATTTTTTAAAATACTAGCAAGTAGAAAAGAAATACACATTAGACATATGACAGTTTTAAGGTGCTAATCTTGTCCTCCAATTCCCCAAGCAGCTATTTTTTGCAGAGAAGAAAAAGAATTATGATTATTCTTCAGATAAGATTTGTAATTGTGTTTTCAATCTTCTCCCTTTTTAAACAGAGGGTTTTGTTTTAACATAGCCTAGGCAACTGCAGTGTTTTAGTGAAGTATCTTACTCCAACAAACAACAAACCAGCTACTGATCAGAAGAAAAAAAAAATCAGAATAGCTTTATAATGAGGTAAACTCTCTCCCCCCCTTTTTAATTAGAACACCTCACTTCACAAGTGTAAAGGCACAGAACAGAAGCGACTACCATTTCTGCTTTAATGGGGAGATTCTAAATTTCTTACCTGTAAATGAAGTATTTTAGATTCATTATTCCGCAGCATTTCCTTCTGTCTTTCAATTTCTATTTCAAAGCTACAAATCTGATTATGTAAAGTTTGTATACTCTTGTTCTTTTCCAAACTTTCATTCTGGAGCAAGGCCACCTGGAAAAAATTCTACAATTACTCCTGCCAAAGTTTATTAAAAATACCTATAACTTTGTTAGTTTTAAACTATCTTACACACATGAAAGGGATGAGATCCTAGTAAAATCTCTCTCCATGTCTTGCAAATAAATAAATAAACCCCAACCTTCTGACAGCTACTTTTGCACTTCCACAGCGTGGTATTGGTACAACTTTGGCTAATGAAAGTGCAGATGGGATACACAAAAAGCAGAAGAACTTGTGTCTAAGCATAATCTTTTCTTTATTCAGTTTGTTATTTAATGGCTTGGTTTCCTGGTTTCCACTAACTGACTTGGGAGTTGCTTGGCATTTGGAAGAAACAACCTATTTAGCTCTAGATCGGCATTAAGAACAAGCCCTGCACAGGAGGGACACCAGAGAGAAGCTGAGCAGCTGAAAAGCTAGTCGGGAAAGGGAACATTAATCTTCCCCACCTACTCCAATCTATCCTGATTTGTAGCAAATTTAAGGAAAAACATCATCTGCATGGGATTGGCTTGGCTTCACAGAATGTGATGGTGATGAAAACTCCTGAAATGAGTGAATACAGAAGGGATCCATGCATTTGAAGGAAAATCCAATGGTGCCTACTAGTAGAAAAGACTAGAGAGCTACAGGCTGCGGATTATATTCTCTCTCTGTATTGACATTTTATGAATTCATTCATTAGTGACTCATTCTGATTTTAAAACATGAGCCTTGTTAGAAGAATATCATATAATATATCTCCTTGGGGATGAAAGTAATACAGTAAATATTCTCTGTCACACTATTTTGTGCTCTGTTCATTAGTGTGGTTTGGGGGAGGGGGTTGCTTTATGGCGGTGGGTTGCTTTTTTAAAAAAAAAAAAAAAAAAAAAAAAAAAATCTCATTTTTCCCCAGGCAAGATTATTCAGTGGCAAAAATGTAGAAAGCAAACATTTGACACAAAATGACATTTGGATGTGCCCTGACTAGTTCCACAGATAGACTTTATACGGATAAGAAGCAGCACCATTTTTGACCCAGGAAAATCTTGATACATGTTCCACATTAAGACCAATTACTTGGATGCTTCACATTCCCAAAGAAATCTACACCACTGCCCCCAATACAGATGCTAGTTTGAGGTGAAGCCATTTTTACGTCTGGTGTGGGTACCACTGTAGAATTCCACCACCTTAACTGCCCTCTAATCAGACATAGTCGAATCACTTACGTGTCACTGCATTCCTAGACTCAAGAAGCTAGTCTATTTGAAAGGGTAAATAATTTCAATCTCTATACTAGCCTGAAGTAGACCAAGGACTGCCAAAGTCCACAGGCATTCAGCAGGTTCATCAGACATGGGGCCAAAAATATAGAGATACCATAGTATATATGTGTATCTGCTTTTCAATACAGCATAGCATGTGTGCCTATACACACATACATTAGTTCTGCATTTTATATATGGAAAAACTGGCAGAAGAGGCTCAACAGAAATGAGACAAAGCTAATTTTGCCAGTGCAGAGAGAGAAACAGTCTTGAGGCTGAAGGAATGTATGCCTAGGTACTAGAGAAAATTTTCAAGAACAAGTTTAAATTTAAACTAGTACCCCTGCCTCCCACATATTTCAGATCTGCTGGGTAGCGACTTTAATTTTTTGCATCCTCCTTCTCCTCAATGAATCAGAGTTCTTTAGTTAATTGTGATCTTTACATTCCCCTTTTCTCATTGTTTCCTCCCCAGGCCTCCCAATCATACGGCAGTTACACTCTCTGTCACTAGCATTACATTTCCATTTTTGTACAAGTTATAAAACGTGGGCCTGTCTTGTACTGAGATTTTCCACGCAGTTTTACAGAACACAAGAAAAAGAATTATGTCCTGCAGCCCTTAATCATACAGAACTGTCATTGCTAAGTCAGTAATTGTAGTTTGGTGGTAATTTGTGAATAAGAAATCTTTAACACTACAGTTTTCTAATTGCATTTGGCCTAAGTGTTTGGAACTTCAGTTAAAAAACAGGGTAAAGGACACCCAGCATTTATTTACAAACTGCATCAATCATCTTCCTTTACTTCCTTGTCATATTTGAAATATTCCTAGGATAAAGCATGCTCTTATTCAGCAGTTTTTCAAATTAAGCTATGGCTTATTATTGCTTACTAAAAAATAATGCAAGAAACCTTATGCCACAAAGAACTGGATTAAAATAGGTCCCATATTTAAGTCACATATTAAAAAAGAAAAAACAGTTTATACCAGATTTCTTTAAGAATGTGATGAAGCCACAAAATTATGTTCAACTCATTATTTCCAACATCACAAAACCCGTGGGAGTTCAGTCTGCAAGTCTGTCCCATCACAGAGTGAACAAAACACCGAATTTTAATTCGCCCCACAAAGTTTTGATTCAAGATTTTACATTTGACCTTCTCTTACTACTCTTTGCCAACAGCACCATTCAAATACCAAACTCATAACTTAGCACAAGCTTTGCAGCTCTGAAGACTTTCAGTTTGCATACTCCACAAGCACTGTTAAAGAACATGGTGACTGGGAGAAGGCAACTTCTCCGTTCCCCTCCATACATAGCACAGTGAGTACCCCAAATGAAATCTTGACCCTACAGAAACCAACAAGACTTCCACTGACTTCAGCAGGGCCAAGATTTCCGTGATACTCATCAGCTAAGTTAACTGTGCACTGTTGTTCTTCAATGCATCGATTAATTTTTTCTCAAAGAAGAGAGCAACAATGAAGTTACAAATCATTTTGTTACCCTTCTCTAGAATAAAGTCACTGACATATGATATGTGGTTAGCTATTCTGGTAACTTGGCACGGTCTTGGGATTTCCAGTGATTCAACTCTTTATTATGAATAGGAAGAAGTCTACAAAGCAGGAAGTGAAAAGAAAAAAAAATGGACAAACAATGATAAGCAGTTATGTCCTAAATGAAAGTTAAAACAAAAGTTGAACATAAAAGGGTAGTAAAGTGTATATTCTCCTAGCTCTAGGAGAGACAAACATAGAACTGCTGGGCATTTTTTAAATGACAAAGCACCTCTCAGGACACTGACAAAAGGCAGAACATGATCTATTCTGGAAGTCACAGGGAACGTGGTTTTTTCCTATGATGTAAAATAAATTGTATAGTTTTAATCAGACTAATGAAACTAAGGATATGAATTTGTATCTGTTAAAACCGAAAAATGTACAGCTCCTACATTAATAAAGAGATTCAAGTGCAAAAGCAAACTTAAGTATTGTTATTGATCATCAAACTAAGACTTACACATGTAGTAAAAATTCTATCTAAAAACCCTACACTACACCTCTCCCAGGTTCAATGGTTTCCTTACGGGGCTTCAAGTTCAAAAACAAGCAGTCCAGGGACAAATGTGCTGGGGACAAAATCATATTTTGCTGTCCTGTTAACTTCTGCTTTAAAACTATACTTCCTGCGGCTGCAGGACCTTGCTGGAAACCCACGCGTGAGAGAGCACTGTGGGCCAAGAAGGGAATACGCTTCCTAGACAGAGTCTGCTAAACTCAAGCTAGCGGTCTGCTGGGAGATGACTGAAGTCACAAGCCACACATATCATAACTGCCACTGAGCTTACACTGGCATTGTTACTCTTAGTTAACTGATTCTAGAAAAATCTGAAGGGGCTCCTGACTCTTCTGCCTGCATTTGTAGAGGAGTGTGGTAAATCTGGGATTCCCCCCTCCCAAAAAAAAAAAAAGCAGAAGCATTATTTTAATGGCTATGTAAAACTTTTTTAGACAGATTTAGGAAAACAGTGATTTGTTCTGAAGTTTTGTATTTTTAAATCAAAGCCTTAAATTTTATTAGCAGAACAGATGGTTAAGTCATTCAAATGATTCACAAGATTGCCGCTGATACTGATATGATTTCCAGCATCTCCCAAATCCCAAACAATCTAAAACCAGGAGTCCCAAGGAAGCACTCCAACATGAATTCATTCTGGTCTAGCACTATAGCAGAAATCATCATGCCTATAAGTTACAATATGTTTAATTTAATTAACCTTTGCAGGTCATTAAGTTTGGAGAGCAAGAACAAAAAAATAAATAAAATAACCAGTTTATTACAAGGTATTTCTAATAATGTTATCTCTGGAAAAATACTGAGGTAGCCAAAAATACAGCTCATAGCACTGCCATAGCTTTCTGAACCCTCCCTTTTGTAAGACGACAGCTCAGAGAGGAAATTTAATACTGGACTGTTTATCTATGTGAAGAAAGTGTTTTAATTAAGTTAGCAATGAGGAAAATTGTATATGGAGTTGCGAAGCCAAGTTTCTCACAGCGTTTTATTATAACAAGGTACCAGATATGCTAAATGGATGATTGCTTTTGGAGCCTACTAGCTGTACTACTAGCGGGAGCTTTAGCTGTACTGTTGAACAGCTGTTAAACAGAAAAAAGCGCTTCTTCCAGTACTTTTATATGATTTAAAGAAATCAATGAAAATTAGAAGTGAGTAGAAGATATACCTTATTTTCTAGAGCATTGCTCCACTCTTTCAATAAGTTAACATGCTGCACTGCTGAGCTGGCTTCATGTGCTTTAATTTGTTGGTTTGTTCCCTGTGACAACAAAGAATTTATACATTTTAGCCAATTCCACTTCTTTTAAACCTACAAAGAAAGAGTATATCAAGACATCGAACCAACACTACATATTTTGGTTCACGGATGCATGTTGCAGAACTGTAGAGAGAAGGGAAAACTACTTGGGAATTTACAAAAGTCAGGAATACATTTAATATAGCAAGTGTTTTATACAACTGCCATATATCTCCATCCAGTGTGCTTGATACGTCAGAGACAATAAAAATGAACAAGATTTACAAAATGAATTGTATTTGAGAGTCTTCTGTGTAGCTTTACACTAAATAAAGCACAATAAAACTCTTGAGTCATACAAAACCTAAAGTGGCCAATTCCCCAAACCGTAATTTAAAACTTCTGTTGTATTTCATGAACAGCTTCATAAGCACTAAATTTTCCCTCAGATGAGTATTAAAGACAAATATTTAAGATAAATTTATCATCACTGGAAACTGCCAGCTTTATAAAACTACTTTGAGAGATATTACAATGCCTAGTTTGTCATCCTAAGATGTTACCATGATTGCTCTACGATATTCAGATATGCTGCCTCTGCACAACCTATAAATGCTGTTACAAATAACCACTATATAAAAAGTTTACAGAACACACATAGATCATATACAGAGTACATAAGATGCAGACCATATTGCTTGCTTTATTTGTATTGTGTTGCATTACACCTACTTCAGTAAGTGGTTTGCAATGCAGAGCCTATTAGCTTTGATGGTAGATAAGCTGCAAAGCAACTGAAAGGGTTTCAATGATCCTCAAGGTATGTACTCTATATAAAATACTAAAAATATATATGTGGATATATGTACATATATGCACACATATACATACATAAAATGAATGGCAATACATACGACATAACAGTGGGCAGGGTTACAGCATTGATCAGTTCTACCACTAAGAGCATTACTGTTAACACTTAAAATGATGAATGCTCATTATTTAAGAGCCTAGAAATACCTGCAGGAAGTAGTTCACTGAGAAGTGTTGCTGCTTAGAGTTCTTGTCTCTAAGTTATCAGGGGCTAACAAATGAATCACACTATCTGATAAACTCTGTTTTTTCCTGTCAGCCGTTTCTGAAATTTCCTCACTAATCTCTTCGTTATATAAGCATTCAAATTCCCCAAGATATATGGTAAGGGAAGCAGAATATTGGAAGAGACTGGAATAATACTACCGAAACTAAAGTCTGAGGTTTGGGGTTCTTGAATTTTTTTTAAATATTGCAGAGATTGCCAGGATTAAAATCTAAAACTTTTTTCTTTTATAACAAATTTCATGCTATGCTTTGATTACACACCTATGTGCACAGAGACATATGAACGCACATAAAAATACGTTTTAAGTGTGCTAACCTATGCTTAACCTTAATAAAAATATTAAGACACACAAATGAGAGAAAATATAAACATACTTAGCTCAAGAAAATAAATACTTTCATAGAAACAACTGAAGTTACTACTATATTTTCTGAAGAACAAAAGTGACTTTCCTTTTATTCTAAGTTAAAAAGTTCTTCAAATGTATCATCTTCCTATTTCAACAAGATGTACCTAAAACTGAACTCCCAAACCACTGCAGGAATGTGTGGGCTTTTTATATTGTTTATTTTTAAAATGCAAAACCAAATATCTGCTGCATAATCACTTGGTGCAACTGGATGACTTTTTCTTAACCGAGACTAGAGAAGTCCAGAACTTTCACGTCAAAGAGTTAGGTTCTATTTGCAGACTTTCATCAATTGGGAAGTACAATTGTTATATACTGACCTGAAAAGTGCAGCCATAACGCTTAAAACTACAGGTACTTGGGGCATTAATACATTCTGACAAATGTGCATTCAACTGCAATAGGAAAAAAATGTGAGTTTTGGCAAAAGACGTTTTCATGATAATGCTCAAAACATAAAGGGCACAGGTTATCAGGTTTGTATTGTGTGCCGTTTGCAGAACATACAATACACGTGTGTATATTTTCTCCAGTCTGATCTAAAGTGCAAATACTATATATACACATATGTAAACCACACACACATGCCAATACAGTATACAGTGTGATACATTTAATATACAGTGAAACTTCTACTAAAGACTATTTCAGTAGGCAACCCAATTTAAAAAAGCAAAACAAAAAGAACACACTCTACAATTATTTATACGATTTCATTTAACTTTAGTGAATGACTAATCTTTTCTCAACAAGTGTTTTTTTTACTGGTGTTCTGCACAAGTCTTAAGATCAGTTTCACTGTAATAAAGTACATTTTTTCTAATCCTAATTTCATGAGGAACCAATTTTTCAAAACATAACATGCAATTCTCTGTGCCTAAATTTAACGGTTAAATTACACAAAAAAAGACTAAACAAGTACTGCATGAAACAGACAAAGAGTTTTAGAATAGGTACAGTTAAGTAACTTTAAAAAAATGCAGTACGCAGGATTAAAACCGATTAGTAAAATGCCTGCATTTTTCACAGATTGAGATTTATTCCAGTATCTTGGATTACTATGAGCACAGACCACTCTTCATTTAAAAATAAACCAATTCACAGAAGCATATACATATATACAGACAGCAGCCATTGCAGCACAGAGGGCAGCAGCTGGACGCAAACTGCCTAAAAGTTGGAGCAAAGAGCCGTTTTTGGAAAGGATAGTGCAACAAACTCTCTCTCTTCAAAAACAGGATCTGCAGTTTGTATTTCCCACAAAGCAGACAGGAGCTAGAGCCTAGCTCCTCAGCTGGCATTACTCTTTTGGGTTTCAAAATCTCATTTGAAATTCCCGCACCATAAGCCCCACATGACTCAGCTCATCCACCTCCATGGAAAGAAGTGGTGAACCAATGCTGCTTTGAACCTGTAGCCCTGGAACAGACAGGACAGTCTTTAAAATCTGGTACCGAGAGGCAATCGGTCACTCATCACTGATATATACCTATTATGTTCTAAACACTATCTGTATAAATTCACAGTATAGTTTCAAAAGACATGTGGTTCAGAAAAAAAAAAATAAGACCAAATAAGAAGAAAGAGACGTGTGGTGTAACAGGCTTTACAAGAATGCCACATTTTCAACTTCTCAAAACTAGAAGTCTGCCAAAGAGTCATGAATTAAACATGAAAAATTGCCTTTTATTCTACAGTAAGATATTCACTTGTTGTACACTACAGAATTTTCTCAAACTTTTAGGCAGGCATTTTCCGCATTAGAGTCGTTGTCCCTAACCATGCAGCTAAATAATATATACATTTTCACAGTATCAGAAAAAAATTAAGCAACATACAGCAACAGATGATGCAGGGCAAGATGACTGTTTAAAGTTCTGTTTCCACCAATGGTTTCAGAACCCAATTCTGACTAGATGCGTAACAATCCAGGCTTTGATGGGTCAGTTTTATTAGCACTCAGATATACCTCTTCTCAAAGTAACTGAAGTCAAGATTTAAGAACATGCCCAAGTGCTCCACAACCAGGATCTGAACTTGGAATTAGGCACTGATAGAACTGTCTCAGCAGAAGTATTTTCAATTTTCTTAGCAGCTCAATTTCTCTTAATGGGTACGGTATCTGTCATATATTTTACATTTCATTATCCTGGGGGAAAAGACTGCCCCTGTGTTTGGCAGGTGCCTTATGTGTCTTGTGCACTATGACATGATTAGTAATTTACAAGTGTAACTGAAAAATAGTACGAATCCAACTCAGGAAGTAAGTATCAGTGAAAAGAGAAAAGCTTATCCTCAGATCAGAAACTTAACTTTCCTTAAGTGAGGCTTACAGAGTGCTGAAGACTTAAATAAGCTCTTCCCCATCCTTGGTGAGCAAGTTCTAGTTTTAGGAAAAAATAACACACATCGACTTTGACAGATGCTACTTGTATCTTTTAATGTACAAGAACATAGATCTATTCAAACAAGACAATTTTTAATTTTTTTTCTTAATCTGGTCTATATATTACTGCAGGCTCCTATACATTAAGAGAAATTTTTATGCATTGTTGCATCTGGCTGTTAGAATGTTGTACTCATACTACCCTATATCTTACACTAATTCTTTAAGTGTCAGTTATTACTTTTTCCCAAATTTAACAGATTTAATCATAATTTCAGTTTTTCCATGGAATGATTCTACACATTTATATGATTTTTCTAGTCTTGACTAACTTGTCAATGTGCACTAAATTTTAATTCTCTCTTTTTATTTTAATATAAGCTAACTACCCCAAGATGCTGCTCTATTGTGCTCAACAAATGCTTCCGATGGGGGAAGGGCAGGGGGAGAGCTAGTAAAAATGAAAACAGTAGAGACATGCGCTATTCTTGGGCAAGCCAAGTGTAATAATGACACAAAACTAAGAAATTATTTCTTTTTAAATAGTTTTTCAAGAAATCATTAAAAATATTTAAGTGTTATCACACTTAACTGTGTGGTAGAAAAAGCTTTTCTTTAGATCTCACATTTTATTAAGGAAATGGCTTCTGGCAAAATTCTTGCGAGATCTTACTAAAAAAATTATTTAATTTTTCAGCACAACACTGGGCATGACTTCTTACCTCGCTCCTCATGAGTGTTTTAACACTACATTTATGAGGACATGAAACCATGACACACAGGCAGTCTGTATCTTCATGTTTCTACAGAGGAAAAAGCAAAACAAACCACAAATCAACTCTTACACTGAAATTAGAGAGGACTTACCTGCAAAGAAAAGCATCCTACAATAATTAAAAAAACACACAAGATTTTTGTCAATGTTTATCCCAATTATGCAGAGTTACAGAACCGCAATTGCTCAAACATCAGTTTATGCTTTCGATAAATGCGTTGATATTCTGAAGCCAAAATAAGGGTTTTCTTGTGTTTTCCTACACAGAGTAAATCTATTTGCTTCCTTTTTTTTTTTTTTTTAAACTTAGAGCAATGAAACAATAATAAAAGTCAAGTTCTCGTCCCCAAGAATTACTCACAAAAATGGGCATCTTTAAGAGCGAGCAGAACCACTGCAGATGTCCATTTAAGTAAGGACAGTGCATGGAAAAGCTCTTCAGAAATGTGCATTGCCCATTCTCAGAGAATCTCTTTCCTATGTACGGATATTCCCCTTCCAATTATTTTCTAATTTTGATTCCCAAACATCTGATACTAAATCTCACTGTTATACACCCAAAGTTCAAAGAGATGTTGAAATTTTATCATGATGCTGGGCAGGCATTTTGATCTGAACCTAGATGATGACAGATACTGAAGTATAGCTGTCAAACCACATCACCACAGGGAGGGAAGAAAATGAGGCCCAAGCTAATTGAATTTACATTTCTTCTCAGTTTTTCTCAACAAAATGAAAAATTTGGGAAAAAAACCCCTCATTTCTGTCAAGTGACATGTCTCATTCAACTTGAAACAAACTGTTTCATTTTTGGTCCTTAAGAAAAGCAAAGGAAACAAAGATCTAGATTTATAAGCCAGTTAGAAAAGGAAGAACAAATAGCATGCCCTTTTTGCCCACTAATGATGTCTAATTTTTGAAACAAAACCAGGACCTAAAGGGAGATCCAAGCTCTGAGATGTGAAAGGCCTTGGTTCAGAACCCTGTCATAAATCTGCAAATATTTGAAAATGTATACCTCCTCACTCTTAAAAACAGGTCACCAGGTATGCTGTTCTGAAGCAAGTGTATCCTGCCATCCTTCTCACTCGCACTAGCTCGCTTGGTGTAGCACATGTAGACAGTCACAGCAACAGAGAGCACAGAAGCCTGAGTTGCTCCTTAGCCAGAGAGCTGGGACAGCCTCCCAAAATGGGGGGGTGAGGAGCTAGCTTCAGTCCCTCCTCGCCAGGACACGGATACCCAACCAGGAGCAATGCTAACAGACTGACAGCATCGCTCCTCAGAACAGCCCCTGTCAGGGTGACTGCTGTACTCTTCTGGTAACAGTGGCTCACAGGACCATTTCTGCTCAGACTCAAGAACTGGACCTGGGCCCCGCTCATTCTGAACACATCTATAATCACGTTGAAGAGAAACATCACACGCTACCGCGCAGCTTCAGGAGCCTACTGCCCTACAAACTTCTTTAACGGTTTATCAACTAGGAAACTAGAAAAATAATACTTCCTTCTAACATTCATTCCCTAACTTTAATTCCCTTATTCTCTTCCCTGACCTACCCAAACTATCTAGGAAAGGCTGTGACATTGACTCTCGGTTCATGACAAAAAGGCAACATGCAAGTTCTCCTCAGCCCTCTCTCCAGTTCTCCTCCTCACTCTGCAACCCAGGGCCCACCCACTGAAACGAAGGGGAGCCTTTTCAATGACTTCAGGATACACCAGAGTAATCCCATTCCAGTGGCAGAATCCTCTTCCTACCGACCAGCTAAATTCACACAGTCGAGCACACAAAACCAAAAGCCAAATGCAGCCTAAAACATGAGTGACACCACACGCAGGGCACCTGGCACAGAGGAGAGGAAGGCAGGATATAAATATAAATATGGCTCCCCAGAGAAGCCAGTGCCACATTAGTTGGGTTGCAGAGCAGCAACAAGGGAGCAAGAGGACAACGCCTCGTGTCTTCCCCAGCGGCTGTCCCAGTCAGCTCGGCTCTATTTCAGACTACTGAGCGAGTCCAGGTTGCCTGGCAGGGCCTGCCTGGGACAGCCTTTTCACGGCCAGGGCGGCAGTGAAGAACCTAGGCACTACGTCATGCTGTCCTTCCAGATCTGTATCATTCTACTACTGCCCAAGTATCAATTTTATAGGAGAAGCACTGCCAAGTAGTTTTGTGGATTATCCACAGAAACATATAATAATTCAGAAGCATTTCAGGCTACTAATTTCTGTTTTAACAATGTACCATCTTTATCTGCCAGAAGTTATAGGAGGGAAAAGGTAGCTTTGTGACCAAAAAACCACCAACTTTTTAGATGGTTTAAACAAAAGAAAAGAAATTAAGCAGCTAACTCATCTAGTGGCAGTGCAGGCAAGACAAAAGCAATCTAAAAAAAACACATGTACTAACATTGTTAACTAAAAAGTCTGCCTCCAACAACGGGGATTTCCTACCCCATGGGTCATGGGATTCTATGAAGATATGAACCATACATACTCCGGTAAAATTATTTTTGTTTCCATTTGCATACCTTTTTTCTCGGTACGTTCCCTCTATCTCCATTTTCAGTTCAAGTCACTGAGGCCTGCTTCAGTCATTATTACATTAGAGAAAATTTTAGGCTACAGAAGCTAGAGATGAACTCAAGCTCTGGGTGACAAAACTCAAATGAGAAGTCAAAAGGAACCTTTGCTTCAAACGTACGGTCTCATTAAGCTTCTGATTCTCGTTGCCAAAGTACAGTGAGATAACAATTTATCAGGCCACAACAAATAAAACCATCTGCATTTCTATAATCACTAAAGTTTTAAAAATCTAGGCAAAAAAAATTAAAAATAGCAGCCAATTGCTAATCTTCTAATTGTGGAGCTTTCTGTACCCTTAAAGCCGCATGGAAGCAAAACTGTCCTTTTTTTATGTTCTGAAACATACAAGCCAATGATAACATAAGAACATGTAACACTGCTCGGAAATGTTCTGATTTACAAATGCAGATTTGTTTAGAACTTTCAAGGGCAGGTGAATAGTGGTACCAACTTTAACACAATCAAAATAGTGACATCTCAACATAAAACTACATTTTAACAAACCTCTTTGGCTCTCCGGATAAGCCAATTCTATTACCTCTTAAAGCAACTCAGAATTCCACCACTGAAGGTTTTGGAGAACAATTACTTTATTTACAAACACTCCTTTCTGTACTTCAGAGTACTATGCCATTCTTGTTTCTAATGTGAATGTCTAAAATAGATTTCGCTGTGAATTAAAAATCTGATAGACTAAAACTTGTCTCAGCTTCTGAGTATCTTGAAAGCTACCACTAGTTCAAAGGTTTCATAAATGTTAAATCCATCAGCACCTGATAAAAGAGAAAGCTCTTAAACTAACAGAGTTCTGTGTTCCTCAAAAGGTAAGGATGATTTCAGACTCTCAAAAATTTAACTACGTTGCTCCTATGAAAAGAAACTGCCTACAAGGAAACCGTGAGCATGTTACTCAGATATGGAAATGCAGTTTGTACAACAAACATATTTAATACTCATTGATTTTTGTCTGTTAAGACACTACACATTTTTTAACGTCAGTCACTGCCTCACATCAATTGCCAGCCTAAAAAAAATTCTGGGAGAACAGCATCCATGATCTAACTACAGTTTCACCTCTGTATCAGAATGTGCAAGAATAAACACAGCGTAAACCATTTTCTCTGTGTATTTTCACATCCCAGCCACCTTATGCTAGGTCATGCACAATTATTAAAGTACTAGCCCTTGCAAGTATACACTCAAATAATTGAAAGCCAGCTCTAAATCAGAACTTGGTGAGATTCTACCTATGCCTTTTTGTAACATCTCTGAGCAAAGAATGCTTCTCATCTTTGTGAGACTTCATGTAACAAACAATACACAAGAACACAAATGAAATTCTTATCACTCTTACTATATTAAGAAGGTCCGAAATCCAAGACTGTAAACTAGGAAAACCATGTAGACAAAATTTTTTTAAAAAAAGTTAAAATTACAGAAAGAGAAATTCAGCAGTTCAATGCGAAATAATGCAAACACAGTCAAGTTACAATTCTACGTGTAAAGTAAGTATGACTTTCAACCTCTGCTCTACACTTCTAACTCACAACATGCTGCTCGTCAGACAACTTACTCGTATGCCAAGAACAGCAGTAAGTCTGCCTAGGCCTGTCATGCACCATTGCTGCTCATGCCAAGACACAATTTGTTTTTATGTTGTTTCCTCCTTTCCTCTCATAAACAGATCACACAGTACCCAAGAAGGATTACATAGAAAGATGCTACTTCTCCAGTCAATTGCTATGCTTATGCTTTTCCTGCACAACATTTAATTGTTGTCATGGTAGTTACATTTATTGTATCAATTTAAGCAAAATAAAAAAGCATAGCTAAAATTACTTTAGTATCAGTATTACGCAGCGGGTCTGAATTCTTTTTCAAATGCAGTATCTGAACATTAGAAAAGAGAAGATGTTTCCCAGCCAATGCAGTAGCTGGTGTTTTCGCAGCAAAAAATGTGTTTTGAAAGTCAGCCTATTTTCTTTTTTGACTTACTAATTCTAGCTGAGAGGCCAAAGCTCTATTGGCAGCTACATAGAAGCACAAGAAGAGTTATTATTCCACATTAACGTATGGAATCTTGTTCTATATACAGAAGAAAATACTGCACCTGCAACATAATCATTGGGACTTGGCTTTTACAGTATTTACAGGTTGTCTCCCGGTATTTACAAGTCTTCTCTACATGGTCTGGCAAATCTTTTCTCAGTATTTTTTCTTTGCAATCAGCACGAGGACATGAGAGTTCTTCAAACTGACAATCAGTTTTCAAATGCATCTGAAAGATTAAAAAAACAAGTCAAGCCAACTAAGTTTTGTGCATCTCATCTATCCTTTGAAGATATCCCACATCAAATAACTTCAAAACCAAAAGTAAGCAAGTTATTTTGTGCACTATATTGTGCAAGAGCAAACACTAACAAATCTACTGAGGAATACATTTCTGACTTCACACTCCATTTACCTAGACAGCAGATTTCATTGTATTATAGGTGTACATGAGCTACTTTTATACTAAAAGCATTCTTACACAGTCCAAAATTCCACACAGGCTATTTAAACAAAAGGTAAGCATTCTTTTTCAAGGTATATTATTTGACATAAACATAGATGCTGCTTTAAGTTGTTTAAGCACCTGAGCATGCTCATTCAAAGCAAGTTTAAGTACCTACACATCTCACTGCAGACTGCTGTGCAGCCATCCCTTCTGACTGTTAAATTACTGGATTACTGCTATGTTATGCCTTCATGAAACAAAGCTACAAATTATTCTGTAAAAGTCTGAAGCCAAAGGTTTAACCCCACACATAAACCACCACTTACGTGAGAGGATTAAGACTGGTAAATAAGAATAAAACCAAAAACACACCAAAAAGGAATTCAAATTTCTCACATTTGTAAAGCACACTAAGATTTTTCCCAATTTTAGTTCTCCCTCCAGTTCTCATTTGCTTCATGCATTCACATTTCTGAGTTTTAGTGTCACACAATCACGTGATTTTTGACTACAATTCCTTACAGCTCATTGAAAAGCTGAGTTTCAAACCAGTTTAACTATTCCAACATTCATAAATCAGATTAACCTCTAGTGTGAGCAAGTCACGAAATGGACTGAGGTTTTAATTTGCAAGACTTTTTTCTCATTCTTTAACTCAAAAGGAAGCTTATGACTATGTTAGATTACTTACCAGTAATTGACCCAAAGAAAGTTGTTCTTTACAGCCCTTGTTTTCATTTCTACAGTATATTTGAAGGGCAAGTAGTTCTCTCCTGCAACAATTATCTTTAAATACCTGAAAAATCAAAAATCACTTCATTTTAGAAATTTAAAATCACTCAAGAATATGCAAGTTCAAATAAAGTAGAAGCCATGCAATTTGGCTACAGCGGTGTCATTTAACTCTAGCTTTATGTGCCAGAAATAAAATCCTACCATTCAATTTGTGTATATCCAATGTGCACATCACTGAGATTCCTCCACTGTGAAGCAGCCCAGCGAAAGAGAATATTTGGACAGATGCTCTACTACTATTTCACTTTTACTATAAATACAATAAAGTGAAAGGTACAAGAAAGGACTAAATTTTTTGCTATTTGCTTGCCAATAGACCTGCATAAGCTAGAACTCTCTACATTGTTCGGGAAGCGGATGTATTAGGCACAATACCATAAGACGAAAAAGAGCCAAAGCACACTGGTTCAGAGAGGCAGGATTTCATAGAAGGCAGTCCCACAAAGACTAGACTGGTTAGTTGGAACACCTACTTGCACTTCAGTAGTAACACATAATTGAAGACATTTTCTAACGTCTTAGACTGGAGGAGGTTTATTATTTCACAGATAAGCAGGCTTTAACTCTCTCTCCATTTTAATGTTTATAAGCCTTTCCGGCATCTTTTGTCTATAATAGAACTGCAAGAAGTTAGAGAGCTCGAGGTTTGGGTTTTTCACCTTTTATGGGTGATACCCCATAAAAGACAGACAACACAACTGCACTCTCAAGAAGCCCCATTGCTAAGGGCAGGAACTGGAGATAAGGATTGAAGACCATTACTGCTATCTTGAAGTCCAAAACAAAGGGATAAAAACATCTATTTATTTTGCAATTGCTTTCATGACCATTAAGAAATACCAAAGAACCAAGCCCAACCTATGACTACTTCTCTGACAAACGGAGTTCTGCGATACTGCATACACTGGAGGGTTACTGTAATTACAGAACAGTTCTGCATGCTAACATTTAACAGCAACAACAAAGAATCATGATCAGATCTGTCCACGGCGACTATGAATCTATCCCCAGTATCAGTGAAGAAGGAAACGCTGCAACCATTCTCGTCCGATCTCATCCAACACAGGTCACTGATTTCTCTTTCCTTTTCAGATGCACATGTGAAGTTTAATGAATCAACAAATCTCACTTGAATAATCAATTGCCAGTACTGTAGTATTTTTTCCAAAGTAATTCACAAGGTTACTAGGTACAGTCTTCCCAACTGAAGTTAAGGTAAGAAAATAATTTTTTTAAACAGTTTTTCCAAGACTGTCTAAAAGCTGTTCAGTGACTTTGGACATCAGCACTCTATGGGAAGAGAAAGGTTTCCAGCTTCATGAAAATCACTGACTTGCACAGTTAGTCTAACATGTATTTAATAGACACTGCTGTTCTTGTCCTCCTCCTGTTTTAGAGATATTTGAAGTTTCATAACAAATGTACACATTTATGTATCTTGGGAGCTAGAAAGTCAGAGTTAAAATGACAAATAAAGTTGGCATCATGATTATTGGTCTGCGCTCCTGGAGAGCCCATCCATGTCAAAACTGAATTACGCTGAGCGCTGTTCAGGGAACTATTTTGAGTTAAGACAAGGAGAGATTAACGTACCCACTAACCTTTTCTTGAAAATGGTTACTATTACAAGTATTTTTTTAGGCAGGAAAGACTACTAACACAAAGAATTTACTAAACACTTTAGAAAAATCTAATGTAAAAACTGCATAAACCATGTACTAAGTCAAAAAGAGTTTTCTCCCATCTCAGCCTTTCAAAGGCAACACAAAGTTTTGCTGTGAAAAACAGCGAAGAGGGTATAAGTGAAATAACTTACCCATATAAAAAGAATCTCATTCTATTACAGTTACTGTAACTCCACACTGTTCTGGTTCCAGTGTGGTTCACAGAACACCACGCTGTAAAAACAGTTTAGTCAAACAGTAGACACTGTTCTGGAGCCAAATCAGGAGTAAGGTTTGCCTAGACCTGTCACATCTCTGCATTTACAGGAGATGCAATCTTTCTTATCATGCTCCCAGGTGACAGGGGAACAACTGCAATGTTTCACTGCAGCTCCCAGCTATGAAAACAAGATGTGACACCTGGCTGGACCATTAGGGATGAAGCTGACACGTTGTTTTCTACAATGTAGTTAACAATAAAGATGAGCTGTCTTCCCCTATAAAATACATGGTTTAGGTTTTATAACAAAACTATCTTCCTCAAGTAGCTTATTAGGCTTATGGAATAGTTACCACAAAGCAATAACACATCTTATGTACACCATACAATTCAAGAGTATTGAATAAGAAACAATTTTAACAATACCTTATCTTTTACTATGCTTTCTTGACACGCTGTACATTTTGGACTAGAAGAACTGGAAAGAGAAGAAAACAAACACTATTTTAACTCATCTGAATTTCTGTAGGACAAAAAATTTCTGTTTATGAGGCACTTAGTTACAATTATTCAATATATTTTAAAATCATTAAAAGTGGATACAGTTCATTATAATGAGGTAACATGACGTTATTTAAAAAAAACCTTGAACACTGAGTTTTCAGTGGACAGCATCTGGCATTCCCGAGGAAATAAGACCACCACAATGCCTCCAGCCAACTGTGCAGTGGTTTTCTTCAAAGCGGCAAAATTCATTCCCTATTTTACAATCTGCGCCTGAGCCACAATTTTCATCACTTCTCAATCTATCTGTGCAAACAGGCAAAATACTGTCTCTTCAATTATCCAGTCCTTTTTCAAACAACACCTAATTAAACTTTACTTTCTCTGACAGTCAATTATACATCCTTTTAAGGTAAAAAAGTATTTATGTCCATCTCCTAAAAGTCTGTTCTGGTTTTAGCAACTGTTATAGATCCCTGCTCCATCCTTTACCTGAACTATTGCCCTGTAGCTGTTTTGGTAATCTAATTACCAAACTTGCGATCTCTTAGACAACAGGTAGGTTGAGGAGCAGAGCAGTCCATGAATATAAACTGAACTGGAATATAGAAAACCTGGGTTCCTACAGCTGTTTCTGGCTCTGACATGCTAGGCATCGTAGCGTAAACCCCTTCATTCCTTTTTAGCTCCTTTTCCCCATGTAAAATGGGGATAATCATACTGGTCTCCCTTGTAACTCACCAAGATCTATGGATGAAAAGCACTAGGTAAAAGCTAGGTAAATTCTTTCGTAAAGCAACTCATTGACAGGGTACCTAAGTTGCAGCTGCTAGCAGCAGTGCAAATCAATGTAGAAGGCTGAGTAAGTCTGATTATGTTATATAATCAGTATAGTTATTTCAAATCATCTCACTGGCTTCTGCTCCTTGAACTGACCATTCTGTCTCTCATCATATTTCTGAGCATCTTAACTACTTTACAGCTTCAATATCTGTAACATTTTCTTAAGTTAAAAAGAAACTAATCTACTTGAGGGCATATAGTATTTAATACAATGTCATGCTTTCCTCGCTTTTACTGAATTCACTCAAGCATCCCACTTGCTCTTTTAAACTACTGCTGCATACTGAGCAGAGATCTTCACCGCGTTATCTACACTGACTCCCAATTCTTTGTCCTCAAATAACCCTGGAACAGAACCTGCTAGCATATAATCAATGTGTGCGTGCAGCAGCAGCATATCAACACTGAATGAAATTTTTTTGTGCCAAATACAGAAACAACATAAACTTATTTTGCTTCCAGTTTTATGGCACACTTTATTTCTCAAATAAAAGGAGCTGTAAATTTAATTTTAATAAAGGATTTGTTTGCAACAAGCACTTACATATAGTGAAATAACTCGAATGAAAGAGTAGTGTGGTAGATGGTCTTACCCATGTGTCCTTTTCAATAACAGACTGGTTGGAAAGTCAGGAAGGTAAAATTACACATATTCTAGCTGCACTGTAATAAGCACATGTGCATGTCTCACAGTAGGGAAGGAAAATTACCCAGATTCCAGCAATGCCAGAATTGTTACTGCTTAGATTGTTAAGGATCTGCTCTGTCCATTTGCACACATCCAAGCATGGCAGGTGTTTGCTTTTCTGCAGTCACTGTTATTAACCATGTAAGAGCTTTCCAAAAACATATATTCAGAAAGAAATAACTGCATTTCTTAAATACAAACTACACCTCACCCGAAAATGTGCATTGAAAGAAAAGTTGGTGGGTTTTTTTGTTGTTGTTTTAAATTTGACATGCTGTAGCACAAAACCTACAGGAGTGGATTAGTGAGCTATGGACCCTTGTACTTGCCCAGTACAGAGGTTACTCTTTATCATGAGACAGAGTAATGTAATATCCTCCTATCTCTTTTGCCATGCTGCATGTAGTCTTGATTTATTATCTACCTGAGATTACAGTATGTCCAACTGAAATAGAAACTAATACCTAGAGTCAGGACGGTCACAAGAAAGTAAACAGGAGATCACGAAAACCTTCCAAATGCAAATCCTCTCTCTGTTAGTAGTCCAGTGTGGAACATTCAGCGAGCTCAACCTCTTCTGTACCTCTGCTTTCCCAGTAGTAAATGGAAGTATTGGCTGCTTATTTACCCCAAGAGATTAAAGCTTGCAGAATGGTCTCCAAACATTAGACCAAGTTTTGAAATCACACTGCTGAATACAATCAGTAGCAATGCATCAAAGTTGAGAGGCAAAGAAATATACTTCTACTGATGCACAGATGCTTCTTAAAAGCTAGACACTCCTTGAATGATTGCACTTTTATTCTTACCTAAACTGGGAAAGACTGCATCTCCTAGCATTCATTTTATGTCTATAACATTCACTCACACACTTTGCACTCTGGCCCAAACATCTTGGTAATGGAGCAGTCAGCCTTCCTGACCCTACTGGAATCCACAAACAGCCAGGATTTACTGAGTGTATCTTACACCAAAATAGCCATGTTAACAGTCATGCGAAATAGCAACTCAGTCTAGGCTCCATAGGCAATGAAATACTTACCTAACACATAACTACATGGGATTAAACCACTTCAACCACTATTTCAACAATATTGATGGAAAGCTTAGTTGCCTCATCCTGACTCAGGGTAGAACACAGATGTTTGCACCAGCACATGGATAACAAATCATCAAGTAAGCAACAAGCAGAAGGTTGCTTCGAGTCAGGGCAGTAGCTTAATGTATTCCTAAAACTACAATGATGTCCACACTATTTTCAGTAGTTCACAAGATTTAAAGGTATTAACATGTTCCATCACAACAAAAAACATACCTTAGCAAGGCATTCATGCAGGTCTCACAGAATCTGTGTCCACATTCAGTCTGTTTAGGATTGCATAAGATGAGGTGACATTTTTCACATTTATACTTATCTTCCACAGCATTTACAAATTTCTCTTTGTAGCCACCTTGCTCTGGAACATAAATCGATGCTGAAGGACTGCGATCAGGATTGGCCCTTTGTTGTACCATTTCTACAGATAAAGGGGGTTCTGTCTTCTTACTGGTGTCCATGCTCTAAGGTAGTTTCTGTGAAGCAAAAATGAGAAAACTTCTGAGAAATTAAGACCTCTTTTTCCATTTAAATAAAACAAAGAGCAGCATCTCTGAGAGACTACATAAAAACAGAAAGCACTAAGAACAGATGTATGTCCACACATCATGTAAACATAATACATACATAACTGCCTAAGTATATTAAGCATAGCAAATCTGTAAAATATTCTACATTTTTCAAAGGCTCTAGAAGGTCAAGAATTAAAACCTATTCCTGAAAGCAAAGTGTTAGTTAATTATGAGCATCACTCTAGGAAGACATAAGGATAGAATTTGTAGTCTTCCATGTCTCTCTCTCTGCAAAATGTCCTTACTATTGAAGTTATACAATTAGTGGAAGCAGCGAGGGGTGGGGTGGAGAAGGTGCACTGGTACCGTACCACACACAACACTACTCAGATGCTACTGTAAAAAGCACACAACCATCAGTGTTCCATACAGGGTATCTGGAATCCACGCAGCTCCACTACCAACTTCTCCTGTCTATCCCATGCAGCAGCAAAGTGTAATACACGCTGCTTTAAGTCTGTTTTAGAACAAAGCAACAGCTTTTTACTTATTAAACACTTTCCAGCCTTTTCATCATACATCCCCACATGAAGAGAACAGTGATACAAGCCTAACTGACAGAGGAGAAAGGCCTACATAACATGGCCACTTGATTAATTCACCAGGACTAAGCACAACTGACAGGCAGCTGAGAAAATAATTAATGCAGTTGAAGACTGAATTACAGTACCTATTATCTTGGACTGTGATTCTTCTAGGTCAGCATGCAAAGCTTTAGCAGAGCAACAGAGGAAGAATACACCAGGTTAAAATTTAAAACCTGTTTTCAGTAATTTCCTTGCTTATTTTGCAGTCAAACAAGTGTAAGTGGTCTTAAAAAACCTCAGCACATGAAGGAGAAAGAACAGTTGGAGGATACAACACCTATTTACATAAGAAAAATGTCTGGCTATTTACAAGAGAAAGGCATACTTCAGTTCTCCCTCTATGTTAACTGACACGTGAAATATAAACCTATTCCACTGCTCTACAGTTGCCTCAACTGCTGCAGTTATAATTCAACTTTAAGAAGCAGAATGAAGAAATGCGGCCCAGTTCATTTCTCAGTTATAAAAGCGTGTCCATCAATACCACAAAGGGAGTCAAATGCCTCACATCCCAAATACACAAGCCTTCTTTGTACAGTTTTTGTGATCTCTTATCTTACCTCCCTAAGCCTAAAACAAGTACTTGTAATTAAACGTATTTTCTTGTAGATCATTTCTGCATCTATACTTTTGGTATAGAATTCTCCACGGAGACTAAACAGACAAGGAAATTTCTTTCATTTCTGATGCCAACTGTTATTTCTAGAAACAAAAGACAAAATCATTGCAACTCATCACTGATACCATTTCACGTCTTTACCAACATCAGCTGAGCAAGGGTGGAGGTGCTGAATGACAAATTCACACTTCATTGCCCCCTTGCCCCAGGGGAAAGCCTCTCTGTATCTTCATCACACACAGAGAGAGCTCAAAGAAACCATCCTCGTAACTCAGTACATAGACCTGATGATTGGGTCTTATTCAAAACCCAAAAAAACCACCAACCAAACAAAATAGTTTCTACAGTAACTGAAAAAGAAATATAAATTCTGGTCCATAATTTGGATTAATGTCTGCCTGTTCCTTGTCTACTCTTCACAGACTGCAGTCTAATGCCTTGGCAGAACAGTATCTGAAAAAAAAGAAAAATCAGTGCTGAACTGAAAGTAACTTGCAGTTCTCATTAATGAGGAAATTCAGATTATTTCAGACCAGGGAAGTAAGCAAAGCCTGAACTAGAGTTTCAGCAGCAAGCATTAAAAAAAAAACAAAAACCAACAGAACACACACACATACAATGATGACACTGAAGAGGCAATTCAAGAGACTGTAACCAGCACATAAGACAAGAGATGCGATGCTGAGAACAAAGAGTCTGAGAGACAAGGAGGTTAAGAGAAGGTTAAGAGAAGTGTCATGAGTGAGAAAAGAAAGCAGCTGACGAAAGTAGTCTAGCTTTAAAGATTGCCCAAGACATGACTGCCACTGCTGAACATCTGTGGCTGGACAGAGGGGAACCCAGTCATGAGGCTTAGGACTTGGCATTTGGTTGCAGTTTTAAAAGAAAAGGAGATTAGCAAGATAGGAAAAAAAAAATGCAACTCCATAAGCATCCAGACTGGTGAAACTTCGCTATCTATGGATTTGCTTCTTGCGCACGACTGTGGGAAAAGCTTCATTTGGAGCTTGTAGTTTAGGAATCTGTAAAGGTTTTCAGTTCTCTGTATATAATCTGTAGATAGATACTAATGCCTCTTTTCCCTCTGCAACTGCATTTTTTTTTTTTATCGTATTCAAGACCTCAACCATTCTGTCAACTCCTGAAGTCAAAAAGCCAACTTCAAGCATGTTGACTGGTAAGAACAACACAGGGAACATGATTGTACTTAAAATGCTAGAATAAAACAAGGCATGGTCTGATTTTGACCCACAGAAGAAATTCAGAAAGAGAGACACTAAAAGAGATGCTGACAGGAGAATTGGCAAGTCAAGAGAGCACAAACTTCCTGAACTTTGGTTTGAGACCATCTAAGGAACCTGAAGGTGCACAAGTCCATGGGGCCTGATGAGATACATCCACGGGTCCCAAGGGAACTGGCGGATGAAGTTGCTAAAACCACTATCGATCCTATTTGATAAGTTGTGGCAGTCCAGTGAACTTCCCACCAACTGGAAAAGGGGAAACAAACCCCCCATTTTTAAAAAGGGGAAAAAGGAAGACCTGGGAAACTGCAGGCCAGTCAGTCTCACCTCTGTGCCCAGCAAGATCATGGAGCAGATCCTCCTGGAAACTATGCGAAGGCATGTGGAAAATAAGGAGGTGGCTGGTGACAGCCAACATGGCTTCACTAAGGGCAAATCGTGCCTGACAAATTTGGTGGCCTTCTACGACAGGATTACAGTGTTGGTGGCTAACGGAAGAGCAACTGACATCATCTACCTGGACTTGTGCAAAACGTTTGACACTGTCCCACACAACATCCCTGTCTCTAAATTGGAGAGACACGATTTGACAGATGGACCACTCAGTGGATAAGGAATTGGCTGGATGGTCACACTCAAAGCGTTGTGTTCAATGGCTCAATGTCCAAGTGGAGACCAGTGACGAGTGGCATTCCTCAGGGGTCGGTATTGGGACTGGTGCTGTTTTAACATCTTTGCCAGCAACACGGACAGTGGGATTGGGTGCATCCTCAGCAAGTTTGCTGACAACACCAAGCTGTGTGGTGCAGTCAACACGCTTGAGGGAGGGGATGCCATCCAGAGGGACCTTGACAGGCTTGAGAGGTGGGCCTGTGCGAACCTCCTGAAGTTCAACAAGGCCAAGTGCAAGGTCCTGCACATGGGTCGGGGCAATCCCAAGCACAAGTACAGGCTGGGCAGAAACTGGATTGAGAGCAGCCCTGAGGAGAAAGACTTGGGGGTGTTGGTTGATGAGAAGCTCAATATGACCCAACAATGTTGGTCAAGGCGCAGCTAGAGCTGAACCTGGCAAGGGATGCAAAAAATAAGAAGGGCTTCTACAGATATGTCAGCCAGAAAAGGAAGGTCAAAGAAAGTGTACCCCTCCGATGAGCAGGGGTGGCAAACTGGTAACAACGGACGAGGAGAAGACTGAGGTACTCAATGACTTTTTTGCCTCAGTCTTCACTGGCAACCTCTTTTCCCACACCTCTCAAGTGGATGGACCACAAGACAAGGACTGGGGGAGCAAAGTCCCTCCCACTATAAGAGAAGATCAGGTTCGTGACCACCTGAGCAACCTGAACGTACAT
Organism: Phoenicopterus ruber ruber; assembly: GCA_009819775.1. Taxonomy (NCBI): domain Eukaryota; kingdom Metazoa; phylum Chordata; class Aves; order Phoenicopteriformes; family Phoenicopteridae; genus Phoenicopterus; species Phoenicopterus ruber. The sequence goes on from CM020219.1 coordinate 12,875,942, forward strand.
AAGTCTATGGGACCTGATGAAATGCATCCCAGAGTCCTGAGGGAACTGGCTGATGGAGTTGCCAAGCCACTCACCATGATATTTGAAAAGTCATGGCAGTCAGGTGAAGTCCCTGGGGACTGGAAAAAAAGGAAACATTGGACCCATTCTTAAAAAGGGTAGAAAGGAAGACCCTGGGAAGTACTGACCTGTCAGCCTCACCTCTGTGCCGGGGAAGATCATGGAACAGATCCTCCTAGAAGCTCTGCTGAGGCACATGGAGGACAGGGAGGTGACTGGAGACAGCCAGCAGGGCTTCACCAAGGGCAAGTCCTGCTTGACCAACCTAGCGGCCTTCTATGATGGAGTGACTGCATCAGTGGACAAGGCAAGAGCTACGGATGTTGTCTGTCTGGACTTCTGTAAGGCCTTTGACACAGTCCCCCACAACATCCTTCTCTCCAAATTGGAGATATATGGATTTGATGGGTGGACTGTTCAGTGGATGAGGAATTGGTTTGATGGTTGCATCCAGAGGGTAGTGGTCAATGGCTCAACGTCCAGATGGAGATCAGTGACAAGTGGTGTCCCTCAGGGGGCTGTATTGGGACCAGTACTGTTTAGTATCTTCCTCAATGACACAGACAGTGGGATCGAGTGCACCCTCAGCAAGTTTGCAGACAACACCAAGCTGAGTGGTGCAGTGGACACGCCTGAGGGACAGGATGCCATCCAGAGGGACCTGGACAAGCTCGAGAGGTGGGCCCAGGAGAACCGCATGAGGTTCAACAAGGACAAATGCAAGGTCCTGCATGTGGGTCGGAGCAACCCCCAGCATCAATACAGGCTGGGGGATGTAGGGATCGAGAGCAGCCCTGCCGAGAAGGACTTGGGGGTACTGGTGGATGACAAGCTGGACATGAGCCACCAATGTGCGCTCGCAGCCCAGAAAGCCACCTACATCCTGGGCTGCACCAAAAGCAGCGTGGCCAGCAGGTCGAGGGAGGTGATTCTGCCCCTCTACTCCACTCTGGTGAGACCCCTCCTGGAGTTCTGCATCCAGCTCTGGAGCCCTCAGCACAAGAAGGACATGGACCTGTTGGAGCAGGTCCAGAGGAGGGCCACAAAAATGATCAGAGGGCTGGAGCACCTCTCCTATGAAGACAGGCTGAGAGAGTTGGGCTTGTTCAGCCTGGAGAAGAGAAGGCTCCAGGGAGATCTTCTAGCAGCCTTCCAGTACCTAAAGGGGACCTACAAGAAAGCTGGAGAGGGACTTTTTACAAGGGCATGTTGTGACAGGACAAGGGGTAATGGCTTGAAACTGAAAGAGATTAGATTTAGATTAGATAGAAGGAAGAAATTCTTCCCTATGAGGGTGGTGAGGCACTGGAACAGGTTGCCCAGAGAAGCTGTGGATGCCCCATCCCTGGCAGTGTTCAAGGCCAGGTTGGATGGGGCTTTGAGCAACCTGGCCCAGTGGAAGGTGTCCCTGCCCATGGCGGGGGGAGTGTGGTGGAGTGGAACTAGATGATCTTTAAGGTCCCTTCCAACTCACACCATTCTATGATTCTATGAGCTTATAAAGTCATACAACACAACTACCAAATGTCTGTTTCCCCATTAAGTTTCATCCAAACAAAAAGAAGCTGAAGATGATTAGAGGTGAGAAGTCTTCCAATAGCGTAATTTCTTCATGAAAACTGAATAATTAGTCACAAGGAGGGAGGCAGGGGTGAGAAGGAGAATATTCAATTTAACTGAGAAAGAGTACCGACTGCCACATGAGCAGCAGGTGAGAGTTTCATAGAGATATGAAACCGCTCAGGGGCTGGACTGTCAGCTGGCAAGACAGACTTCATACAAAAATAAGCTGCACAAGGCTCCATAGGACTCCACTTTTCAAATTGACATATTGGATATCTTGTCACAGAAAACAACCAGAAAGCACGCTGATAAATAAAATTTACTACGCAATATGCCTAACAGTCAGATTCGTGTGCCTCAGCTTTTATATTTCTGTTTTATGAAGAAGGATGTCAGACTAGAAAAGCTAAACAAGCGCAGCATCAGGGTAGCCTGCTTGGTGAGGAATTCTCTTCCACAATACTCTGAACAGCGAGAATTTTCTTATGCAGCAAAACCATGAAGCCATTCATGAAGTACTGCAGTAAAATACAAGAGAGAACCGAGCTTAAAGGAACACCAAAATCTCTCTTCTTGTAACAAAAGAGCTCCATTTAACAATGGGGTAAAGAGAGATGTCTATCAAACTGCACACACAAATCAAACTACTGTACGCATAAAGCTATGCCCTCATGCATATGAGTTACATGCTCTTACACCTGTATATGGGATCCGTAGTGAACGCAAATGTGGATAGTACAAACATTTCAGCCACCACCCTTTTGCAAACAGCTTTCTATTATGTTTTACATACCACTACAGGGTGTCACCTGCAATGTCTTCTTTTCCTTTTCAGGAACCTTTAACAGCAGGACTCAGATTATAGCCCCATAATCATGTTTCAAACTGCCACCAAGAAGCAATTTTGAAGTCACGCCTCAGTAAGATACTATGCACTTACAGCAGTGAAGATAACACGCTTTGAGAAAGCAGGGAGAGGAGTCTGGCTAGAACATTCAAGGTAGGCTAATACTGGTGGGGGCCTCCGATTCCTAAAAGCATGGCAAGCTGCCATCAACTCAAAGACCCTGGTTCTTGTTCAGCAAGCTAAACCTTAATTCCTAATTCATCACTAGCTATTTCTTAAGCTCCAGTTTCTTATCCCTGAGAAAAATCATCACAATAAAAAGACTATGACTTTTAGATATCTTTTAAAACTGTTAAATCTTGGACAGTCACCTTTCAGGACAGATAAGCACATAAAAAGAGGCACGGTCGCCAAGGTTGGTTCTGTCCACTGTTGATTACGTTCTTTCAGCCACCTCTCCTGCAGCCAGCATGTGCTTGTATTCACGCTTCTGCGGAGTAACAGAAGCAGAGATTGTTCTGGTCATCAGATGGGTGACACTGCTCCAGTCTGCCGCGTCTCACTGAGCTCCATTTTTGTCACTACTCTTGTTCAATACAAGCGGTACTCAAGTACCTGAGGCTGGACCTCAGTTAATATTTCAGGCTGTATATACTGTAATAAAGGTTAGAACAATTTCTTGTTACTCAACTCATACTAACATTAGTACAGAGGGTTAGAAACTGGAAGCAAAAGTGAATTTACCGACAAAGATGTTCCAAGAATTAGAAAGCGTGGGAGTTCCCAAACAAAAAGCATGTTGCTCTTTCCTTGCTTAAACAAGGATGCTGTTCTCACCGCAGAGAGTGCAAACATCCTAGAAATCTATGTTAGTGTTCTGTATTATACCACATATATTTTTTTATTTGCTCTTTGGGAATAAAACCAATTTGAAACATAGAAATACAATAAAGCTTCTATAAAAATTCAAAATAAATTTGCATCTAAAAACACAACAGAAAAACACACACCTCTTATGTAATCTAAAACACTCCCCAAAAACTGATTGCAAAAGGGACCACAGGATTTGCCACCTAGCAAGCTCTGCATGAAGACAGTTTCAATACATTGACAATACAAAGCAAATAAGCTTTTACCAAAGTTTTAAAATTCAAAAAGTCAAGAAGTTACTTGAAATAAATTTTTTTGTTACACTACCAGGGAAGAGGATAGCAGAAGATACAATCTAATTCGGTTACAACTTAGGACAGAAAAGCTTTTCGATTAAATTACAATTTGCACTGAGAACAGAAGTTACTCAAACAGAACAGCACTGCATGCGCAATACCTAAATTAAGCTCTGAAAAAGAAACCTGAAGTTGGACAGGCAGCTAAAGATCACAGCAGAAAAGTGACCAATGCAATGATTCAACCTTTCCTCTTTAAAAAACAGTTTATATATTCTTATCTAGAAAGCATAAAACCACACGAGCTTCAGTGTCTCATCCTAACTAGGTCATTTTTTTTGTAGCGCGGGGTATGTTCTTTTAGTCTAGCTTTTAATGAGATAGGGCTTGTGATTGTTCTGCCTCTCCTCCCAGACTCTCAAAAACGCTAGGGAACCAACTGGACAGATAGCTGCTCAGGAACAGAAAGAGAAACTTCATGTAGTGTCCCAGTGAGCAAGAGGCTGCAAAAGCGCAACCTCAATCATCACCACCTCTGTGTGGTCTATCAGTTGGCCAATCAGTACAGAATTACATCCAAACCAGCCAAGGCCACCTGCTCCCTCTTGTCCAGGCAAACTTCACGGTCTTAGTCTCCTCCAATGTTACAATGGCAGGGGGTGGGCTGGAGGGTTTTTGTTTGTTTGTTTGTTTTGTTTTGTTTTTTTTTGTTTTTTTTTTTTTTTTTTTTTTTTTAAGGTGAGGAAGGGGGAGTAGGGGTAAAAAAGGGATGTAGAACACAGATTAGTAGGAAACCAGACTTCATCAGCTTCACTCTTTACAGAATTTTCTTAGGTACTTTACAGGATACCCTCAGAGAGCCAAATAATCAGGTACCTGGAGTGGTATTTCCAGCTCTTCAGTCTTCCTAGCCCATGTGCTTTCTATCAATCACCAAGAATTATTGCTTCAAGTTATCACACAGAAATCTTTATCTTAAAATTAAATTATTAAAACAATCTGAACTTTTCCTTTGTCTTTTATTTCAGCATTTTATAGCTTCTAATAAATTCCTAGCACATACTTACTGAAAAGAATGTACATCTTTCTTTCACCATCTTTTAGACAAGTCTTCTGACTCGGTTCTGCTTCTACTTCTGAGTGCAATTATAATATGCAACATACACTGTCATTCCTTGATGACTGGTTAAAACAATAATGCAAGATGAAAGCAGTATATTGGTGACAACGTATTATCAATTTACTCAGTGCACACATGTCAAAAAAAATTAAAGTTAAGAAGGGAGACTGCCTGGGAATCTTGACTCTAGAGCTCTTAAGCATGAGGGTGTATTGCTGCAGAGGCCCATTCTCACAACATCCAGCCATCACTCAGCCTGACCTTCTGGTAAAAGCCCCATCGTTGAGTCTGGACAGGGGCACAGATGAACAACGGATAAATAAAATGCAAATACTCCCCAAAAATACCTCGACAGTGACTGAAGCAGCACTGGAGTGGCAGGTTTGAAAGCAGAAGACCATCCATCAATTTTGCCTTGTGTGAGGTCAGAAGTCTTGGTATTTTCCCTCCTCATTTGTACAGGGGAACTACTGGTATTTTTTTTTTCCTCCATATACCTGTCATACTCCAAGCACTGTTTACTGTTTCTATACAGCATATATAGGATCAATCAACCAGTGCTGAGTCATTTCCAGCATATGCTTTAAGCAGAAATTCTGAGGAGGATAGGGAAGGTTGGGGAAAGGTTGCTGGTCACCAACGCTAGATAAAATTTTACACAGTGAAAAAGATGAGACCATTCCTTATCTTTTTTTATGCAAAACATTCAAATACTAAGTCTAATTCCTATACAAATATAAAAGCAGCATTGACATTTAAAACTTATTTTTCCTTCTGTTAAAATAAATCAAGTGTTTCAACTACTTTAAACTTAGCCCTATACTTCCATAAGCATCCACATTCCTTGCATAAACTAATGCAAATCAACTGTGAAGACGACCTTGAGATCATACACAGAATAGAATAGATGAAGATCAACAGAAAAATCACTGCTTGGACATAAGCAAGTAGGACAGAAGCATTTGAAAACACACAGAACTGAGTATTCTCCATACAAGAAGGTTCTGCCACGTGCAGGCTCTTCACAGCGACTTATTAGCGCAGCATCAGAGAGATGCTGAGGTTGGAAGGCACCTCTGGAGGTTATCTAGCCCAACCTCCTGTTCAGAGCAAGGCCAACTTCAAAGTTAGATCAGGTTGTCCAAGGCCGAGTTTTCAAAAACTCCAAGGATGAACATACTGCAACCTCTCCAAGCAACCTGTTCCAGTGCTTAACACTCCCCTGCGAGAAGTTTTTATTACAGCAATTATGGCGTGATATTCTCAGGTAGAAAAAAAGGCCTGTTCCAATACATGAGCTGCTATGTTCTCAAGCAGCTAAAACAGATTTCACCATCATCTTTACGGTCTGTATTCTGTAAAAATTACTGAACAAATAGAAAACCTATTTTTGGCTTGGATAGTACAGGCTATTCCTTCTTTTCCTATCTGAACCAGAAAATCAGAAGTATAACCAAAAATGGTATCTTGATATTCTTGCAAAAGAACCACCACGTATGTCACTTGAATCACAAGCATTGCATATTTCCCACGTTCTCGTTTGCAAGATGACCGAATAGCAGAAAATGAATGGTAAGCTAAGTTTTACATTGTTTTATTCTTAACTTTTTATCACTTTCCTTGGCTCTATTTCTTTCAACAATGAGTCTACCCATTCATGTGAAGTGTCTTACAGGATTAGACAAACCAGCATCCCAGTACACGGAACTCAATTTACCAAGTCTGCTAGACTATGCTTTCCATGGAAAGAGTTCTAATATATACTCCCTCCTGCGTGTAACAATTTCTGATTTCTAAACAGGCAAGAAAGCATTGGATAGATGTGCAAAGTAATTACATCAGTATTAAGAGATGAGAATGGGAATATTTATAAATAATAATATAGTATTAATTTCTTTTGGAGTATCCAAGAGCCCAGGGACTGACGCTTAATAACTACCCAATAATATGGTAAATAGAATTAACTTTCAGCCTAACATATGAGAAGATGAGAAGAAAAAATTTAAAAGGGATTTAATTTTAATTATTAAAAAAGACAACAGAAAAGTAATTCAGTGCAATTTAGGAAAGCTGCTGTTCAACTATTACTTTTTTGAAAGTTAACAGCATTCTTTTGAATCATGACATACGGGCTGGCAAAATGGCTTTAAGATTGAGCCTGAGGCAGTAGTAAAACCAAAGTGTTTGTATTTTGACTTACACTTGCTATCTACAGCTCTCAATAACTACTTTGTAATCTCAGTGGGCTACCAAAACAGAGTATAAAGTCATTTGATGTGCAAGAAATCAAAAGCCTCTTTTAGAAATCAAAAGACCTCTTAAGCTTCGAAAGCCTGGGTCACCAGACAACAGACACAGATGCTGTCCAAGCTCGCCCTGTGTACTTTCTTCTGCATTTTGAATTCCCATTTGGGTTCTTGTCTGTGGGTGCAGAAGAGAAAAGAGAAAACATACGAGATTATTGCATTTCACCTATGAAACTAACCCCCAGTTGGGATCCGTATTTCTATACGAGGTTTTAGCATTTAAAGCATTTAAAGAATAGGAAAGATCCAAAGATGATCAGATGATCATAGGACAAAGTACACTTTAATCTCTTCCTCTGCTGTTCAGGGGAGGTCCATGATTGAGATACACACGCCAGTCCCATGTGGAGGAAGTGGATCAACACTGTATTTTTTTGTAACTCCTGGCTCTGTTTACAGAGGAAAAGTTCTAATCTACCCCAGAAGAAAAATATTCAGATCAAATATTCTGGGAAATGCCACGATAATCATAATATTTCAAGTTAAAGGTAGTTTCCTTTTACAAAATTGTTTCATATATGCTTTGAAGAGAGAACTAGCAAAACCAGGTTATATTTGCATTCTGAAGACTCTGTTTTTATGGAAAGCTATTTCCATCAGTCCAGATTTCCTCCACTTCTCACTTCACAGTAAGCCTAACATTTCCTTTACTTCTCTTGCACAGCATAGAAGCCATTGGTTCACATGTTGTTAAGATTTTTCTACTAGAGGAAAAAAAAACAATTGAAACACATTTGTAAATGGAATCTCAAAAGAAAAAAAACACACAACACACAGAAAAATAAAATAATTTTAAAAACCAAACCACCAAAACACTTGTGCTAGTATTTCTAGTTATACTAAAGTATATTCCAGCTTCTACATCTCTAGTAAAAAGCTATTACTGAACTTGAGTTTTCAAGAGCAAAAAAAAAAGGTTTGGAAAAAGTCATAGACCCTTAATTCAGACTCGTCAGAATATTCAGAACCAGAACTTCACATTCACTGCTATCTAAAGCATTTTTTACCTTTATAAAGGTGTTCATGGAAGAAGCTGGGGGGTTTGTAACTGAAGATTTAGATTCACAAAACACGTTTCCCAGCAATGTAAGAAAGGAAGGAACTTGTTGCTTCCTCTTGTCGTAAACGTAGGCTTTGGGAATATGCTATTGAAGGACCAGTCTATAAAAGACACAAATTCCTTCTGGTACATGACAGTATTTGTTCTTCTAGCTGCAAAGTCTCATTAAAAGATCCTTTTACCTGGAACCTGCATGCAATTTCCTAGTTTCTCTCTCAGATTGTGATTACTTTCCCATATAACAAACTATTTTATTATTTTGCCTTGCCAACCTTAAGTCTTGTATTTGCTGCCTGCAGGTTTGTATCCACTGTTATTCCGGAGGTTTCAGATCAATAGATACTGTTGACACCTTGAGAATAAGCCATCTCTACAGCATCAGTTCAGACAACTACTACTAAGGCCAAAAAAACCCCCAGGCCCCTGCAAATGTTTCTCTCTTGCATTGGATTTTAAGAATTAAAATGTTGTCCTTCTACAATATACTTAACGTGAAGACTGTAAGAGTACTTTACAAATTTTTCTGACTCAATTTCACATCACTACCCAAAAGCAAGCGTTTGTCATTGTTACACAGCCAAAAAAGTTTAACACAAGAGACAGCAACCTTTGAAAGAAACTTCTGGTAGAATTGTAGAGTACTGCTGCTTCTTAAAAGACACGTGAAAAACTGGTGCTTTCCACACCATCCACAAAGCCTTAGAAAGATTTCTGTCTTCAGATTTGGAATATGAGGTTGCTAGTTTTAGTTGAAAATTCTTTTTGCATGCTTAAAGCCAGAGGGCTCCTCTAGTTAATATTAATGAAATAGTGTTCACCTCTACCAAATAAATACTGAATAAAGCAATTTTGTTTCATGTATTAATGGCAATCTAACATTTAAACGTGCATTTTTATTTTTGAAAATTCAAACTAGAAAGCCTCCAGGTGTTGCACTAGAAACTAAATGAGAATACTCAGAGATTCCTTGGAGAATTTATGCTGATAAAGACTATCTGCTTGCATTATAAAGATCCATGCAGGCACAGTCTAAGATATGCAGAATGCAAAGAATAACTTCCAATTGTAGCAAATGCTAGATTTAAAAGTATGCAGAGGACACTCACTGTTACAGCAAGGAGCTTAACTCCTAAGATTAGAGTTTAAAGGATGTTGCACCATAATGACTATTCAGAGGACAGACAGTGCCGATTCCCCACTTTTTGCAAATAACTTGTGTCTAGGCAATGAAGCCTCCAACGTGGCTTGGAACTTTTTCCACCAATTCTACTGAATGGCTACATGATTTTAAGACTTTACGGCTTTGTTTCCCCCTGAACTGTAAAATAAGCACAGCATTGCTTACCTTTACAGCATCCCTGGCCTAAAGTGTTCTACCTCAGTGTGAAATACTATTTTTAGACTCTTCTTCTAGTGAGATTTGTCACCAGTCTAAATACTCCTAGAAGTCTGGATAAGAAGAAATCACCCGCCTGCCCTTCTTAGTCTCGTAAGAGGTTTTTTTTCATAATACTTTCCAATTAAACTGCAGCCCAATGCTTTATGATCTATATGAAGCAATTGCAGGATCTGAAAACACTAGGTATAATATTACAGACAAACAGAGAGGTCAAGGTACCCTTGTCTCTCTATATAAGGAGAACTACCATTTTAACATTATAAATGCTTCTGTGAAGAACCCTTTTTTCTAACTGCTTCACATTGTTCTGGAAGCTCTTGTACTGCTGCCTTTAGAAGATCCCCAAAAAGTAGCAAATTGAATCCAATTAAGAACATACATAGATGCACTTCCTACAATACAGCATAAAGTCCCAAAATACATCAAAAATGCCATAATATACATCCATGAAGCCAGGCACAATCCAGTTCCTGTGATTCTTTTCCATCATTAAACAGCCTCTGCAACACATTAGTGATAGGGTCACAGCCTACAGCACAGACAGACACCCTGTCATAATTTCATTCAAGCCTAGGAGTATCTGCTTTCAGTAGGCATAGTTGAAAGTTTTCTAGCAACATACAACAGTTGGAGAAAAAAGAAAAAAAAAAATTTTAAAAGTAGCTCCAAAGCATCTGTTAAGCACGATTCCTATTTCTCCTCTATACCTCTGCTAACCCTAGAAACAATTATTTTGAAGCCAAAAGCAGAAAATTCCCAGTGTTATCTCAGATCAGTGAGTTCTGTAGATTAATCATACAGTGTCAAAAATTTGTTTTCCCTTGGTTTTTGGTTTGGTTTTTTGTTGTTATTGTTTTGGGGTGGGGCTTTATTTTTTAATCTTCCACTTTTCAAGACAGTTATTCAGAAAAAAAAATTATCAAACTAGGTATATGCAAACACACACTGTATTTTTTCTTTACATAGTTTTAGTAATTTATTCTCCTGGGTATTGACTACACCAGCATTTTACTAATCACAGCTACCACTGGCATAGCTGTTCAGCAAATAAGTGAAGGTTATCCCATTTTGGAACAAGGATACATTTTGTTATCAATCCACACAGCTTCTGTGTCTCACTGAAGTAAGGGAGTTCATTAGTGCACTTAGAGAGGATAGAGGGCCAACAACAGCCATAACTAAGGCAAATCCACAGTATCTAAGTTCAGCTGAATGAGGACAATCCCAATTTTCTCTCTCTTCCCATATGAAAATTTTAAATCTTTAATGCTATGTCATCACCTAATTTTTTTAAAATCATCTCCAGATTTTAAGTGGCCTAAGCTGAATATAGTATGCGACTCAGAACTCATTAATGCAAACTTTTTGTACTTATATACTACTCTATATATAGCCCCCTTTTTTCTCTCATCTGTTAAGTTTTCACCAGCAGTTTCCATCAAGCCCTCCACTATCACGTTGAAGTTTTACCTTGAAGCACAACATAAAAATCAACAACATAGATTTTTGCAATATATTTTCCTGGCGTCTATCTTTCATCATAGCAGTAGTGCAATGGAAACCAAGTGTTGCACGTGGAAATTCAGACCAAAGTCAACAAAATAAACACTCATCCTCACAAAAAGTTGTATTACATTTTCGATACCCACAAGGAGGAAACAGTATGTGTATGACTAGATGCTAAATTAAAAACAAGGCAAAAGTGAGATTTCCAGTAAAGTTTGAGATAGCAAGTAAGTAGAAAAATACTCCGCGTGAGTCCTAACCACCTACTTCAATGCAGTAAAAAGGCTGCTGAGGTAAAATGTTCTCCTCTATACAAATACTCATGCTTTACCGGGAAAAAAAAAATAAATAAAAATCACAAACTCCTTAATAAATGTAGTAGCAATTTGTCTCCTAACCATTACCTAGCAAGCTTACGAAGTTTGGATTGCGTACAGCCCAGTTCAGCCATGCACTCAAACAAAAGGCAAAAAAACAACCCTAACAAAAAGTAGATGAATCTATAATTCCAAATAAATCTTTCTCCTTCAAAGTTTATCCAACACTATCAGAATTTTCATGTTTGACAAGTGTGAGATTTTTTTTTCTCAGCAGGCAAAAGAAGTTATATTAAAAACAAAAGCATCAAGAAAGAATTTTACCATATCACAGCCACACAAAGCAGTGGCAGTGCCACCAAAGAATCTGACATAGACGTGAATACAGTGCAGTGTCAAGCAACCCACAAGTCAAGTTACAAGCATTAGAAGATTAAAGGTGAGTCTCCAAACTAGCACTAACACAATTCCATAAAATAGATGTATTTTCTTAGAATCTACTCTTTAGAACAGGTTCCCCTCTTCAGGACAGGTTACAGAACCCTTTTCCATTTCAATACCTGATCAGCATCACAGCCGCTGTCAGAACAGCGTAAAGGTTGAAATCCTTGATAGTTCTCATCCTCTTCCCAGCCCAACCTTTGTTCTTACTCACTGCCTCTTCTAACCTCTTCGCTAGCTATCTGCTACCAGGTAAACTCTGTATCAGTCTGGAAATCATATACTACTTCTTACATACAATTCTCCTTGAAAGACAACTGAAGAGATTACAATATTAAAAGGGGACCATTTAGTTTAAAAAAGCTCTTCATTTCCAAAGTTTGCGCAATAGTTTTCTTGATGAAATCTGTATACTTTTTTCCCCACACACTAACACCCCTCCCTTCCCCCAGATTTGGAAGACTCTTTGATTGCTTACATTTCCTTTGTTTTATTTGAATCTCATTTGATCTGCAGCTTGAGGAGAAAGGAGAATAGGCTTTCTCAATGCTCTGTTAGGGTTGTCTTTACTCTTGCCAATAAGAGGAGCTTTGCTATAGTCTGCCCGGTTTCTTTCTTTGCCCTAAAGAAAGAAAAGTTTAAATTATGTTACCTTCATTCAAAACCCTGTACATGTTTCCCAGCATCTGTAAAGTTAGTCTAATGAAACCAAGGAAGTACCAAAGTAATTTTTAACGATAAATTTTAAAAATAACATTGTAGGTAATGTACCAACATACAATTTTTAAACTACTGTTTTCCTCTCCTCCACTATTGTTCACAAAGGACTTTCAACAAAACAACATTATAGAAGGACATGCACAAAGTAAAAATCAGGGCTAATTTTTCCTCCCTTCACAGGCGTACAAGCTTCTCCACCCAGATACATTACTTGTCATTATAGACTCTACAAAATCTTCAGAGCAGTGCCATTTTCTTGGTAAGTCTGTTAAATTCTGTTTGAAAACATTAGTCCAATTCTGGGAAAGTAACTAATTGTTCTGTAGAGTGTTTCTTAAAAAAAACCCCAAAACCCTATGACAATATCCAAACAGATCTATAGAAGAAAGCAACCTGGTTTTGGGAAGCTTGTTTGATCCTAGAATTTTTACAGGCACAGAGAAAAAAAGGAAGAGAGTCTGAAAGCATAATTAATACAAATCTCCATCACCCTCTGTCTATATGCATTCCTAAAAGTTGATAGTTTAGACTCAACAAATGCTACAACAACGCCCAGGCCACCAGTACACCAAATCTGAAGTCCCCACAGTCTCTCTCGTATTTACACTCGAGGACAACATTTTGTGACCACATCGCAGTAATCTCACCTGACCATAATATATACAGTCAAGCCACATTTTTGCAAGAATTTTACGTTCTCAACTCTTGTCAATGAAGTTTGCATCCACCTACCACAGAGCCCAACAGCGTCAGTGAACTCTGACAAATCTGAGCAGCTATTCCGTAGTGCCAGAGCAGCGATGTTCCCAGATGACACTAAGCAGACCGGCACCAAGGGCCCACCTCGGCAGCGTGTTCCCAGCTGTCATCCTGCACAGAATGCTGCGAAGATGGATCAGCCTCAGCAGTTACACACAGCTGGTTATGGAAGTTCAGACAGCCACAGAATCACATGCCTGCCACTGAACGTGCTGGGCTCTCGTTCCCATTATCATGTCTGAAGTAAGTGACTTTATAACATGAGACCAAGAGAACATCTGTCTAGTCAGGAGAAACGCCACAAACTTCCACAGCTATAAATGAGTCTATTTTGAGGCTTTCTGATTTTTTGATCTTTGTCACGTGCTACAATTCACCTTTGGTCCTCAGGAGGTGGAAAGGAAAGGCTACTGCTACTAACAAAGCAGCAGCCGTGCTACTTTGGACCAGAATCACATTAAGTAACAGGCTAACCAGCGGTTACAGACTCTGGCAAAAGAAACACACTGGCCAAGGGAAGGCCAGTCTGGGCTCATTCTAGAAACACAGTAGTTGGGAAAATAGCCCAGCACCGAGATTTACAGAAAACTAAAGGAATAAACTCTTACTCATATGAAAAGGAGATCTGCAACTGTACAACACTTTCCCCACCAAAATAATATATAAATTGCAAGTTAGTCCATAATTCTTCCAGATGTCATGAATGAAGTACAAATTTCTGTACTAAACATTTATCTAGTAACTCACAGAGAAATTTAAGTTCCAAAGCTCTTTTAAGCTCCCATCCTGAGTTTAGACGCCAATTATGATTGCCCTGTCACTGTCCATTCATATTCTTAGCTATAAAGCCGAATTTAGAGCAGGGAGTTCTGTGCTTCCAGCCTCTCCTTTCTCTCCCAACACACCAACCAACCCTTTCCCATTCACAGAGAATTCAGGTGCCTCCAAGGTTTCATTCTTACTGAACAAGTGCACTCCACAGCTACACAGCAGCATTATGACAGTGCTATACCCTTAAAATTCTGGCATTAAAAAAAATCCAAAGACGTGGATAGAACATAGAAAGGATTGGGGTTTTAGCTCTTAAGATTAACATAAAAAGAGGAACATTCCCAGAACACTGTTCTTGAAAACAATTCCTTATTACACTGGATAATCAAAGTGAAAACTGACTCCAAAAAAGTATTTTAATATATATCAAGTACAAATAACTGTTTGTCAACTTTAATATACTAGATAATTCAGGGAATTTATTACAATGAATTTCAATGAGTTACAAGCAATAAAAAAGGTAATCAGAACTTTTACTTTCCAACAGAATGCAGTTATTGTTACATGCTACAACATGCAGAAATTACTTCTATTATCCTTTATATGTGAGGCAACAAAAAGTACCTTACCTTATTCTCCACTGTCTGAGCACATAGGATTAAAAACAAAGTATTAGGCAGAAACTGCAAGTGTTTCATATCAAGAAAAAACCAAACCACTGCATCAATAAACTTAATGGCTGTCCGGCATGCCATGCACACACTAGGGACACTTAATGAAAACTTATCCACATCGGTTTTTTGCAAGCAGTCAGATCTCCAAATTGGGAACCCGAAGGCAGCCTTTCATTACCTCCTGTTCCAAAACACAGATCTCAGCAACAGAACACTGCAAGAGGAGCCACCGTAGCTTGATTTTCCCTCCCAGTAATTCCCTCCTTGCCCATTACTGCACCGCAGTCTTTCTGAGGGCTATGCAAAATATAGACAGGGGAGGACTGAAAGAGCCCGGGGAAGAAACACAGTTACAGAAAAGTTCATTCAAATCATCTCATGTCTTATTAGTTGTGGGCTGAAAGGAATAAACTGCAGAGTTTGGTGGGATCTCTTAGGATTCACCCTGCTGTTCTTCCTCTCATGTTCCTGCCTTTCTTTTCCTCCATTTTTTCATAGGATAATTTTTGGATTTTACTTTGTGGCAAAACCAGATGGAATTGGGGAAAAAAAGATAAACTATTTTTTAAATTTTTAAGTTGTTTCTTACATTTAGTGACTTCATTGTTTATACGTTACATTAAAGCCACCTTTTATTCTCATAGCCACTAATATTTTAAGGGGTTAAAAACCTAAAACAACAACAAAAAAGTCTTTTAAGGTTTGGGGTGTTTGGGGGTTTTCTGGGGGGTTTTTTTGGGGGGGTGGTGGTGCTGGTGGATTTTTTGCTTTTGCTGCTTAAATCGGGGAGTTTAGTCAATTCACTATTTTAACACTTCAATGCCTTCCCCATACAATTAAAAATGCCGTGACTACACGGCAGCGGCATTTGTGAGACTAGATGCCCCAGCAGGGGGCATTTGCAATTATTTCCCAAGTGTTCCACAACAGCAGCTAAAGAATACATCCGAATATTGAAGAAGCTTTCACAGAGCGTTGGAAGAGGTTGGAAGGGACATCTGGAGACCACCCAGTCCAACCCCCCCACTCAAGCAGGGGCAGCTAGAGCCAGCTGCCCAGAACGGCGTCCCATCGGGTGTGGAGTATCTGCACAGAGAGTGACTCTACTACCACTCCGGGCAACCTGTTGCAGTGTTTGAGCACCCCCACAGTCAGAAGTTTGCCTTGTGTTCAGATGGAATTTTATGTTTCTTTAATTTATGCCCATTGCCTCTTTGGGCACTAGAGGTTTAATTCATACTTGGTTTAACTTTTTTTTTCCCCTCTTCCCTCCCCCCTTTAGCTTCTTCATTCTCCACAGCTGCATTTAAGAGCAAAGGGAGCAACGATGAGCACTCAGTGTCAATCAGCCAGTCCTTGGCTCATTTGCAACAATAAGCTCATCACTGCTTTCCACCCCTCCTTCCCTCCGCATCCTGCGGAGCAAGGCTCAAGGCCAGATCTTTTAGCCCATGGCAGCCCAGCTGCCTACCATCAGCAACCTATTATTCCTTGAAATCCATGTCCTCCTTGGGGGAGGATCCTGCCCCGTCCTTCCTGGTTTGGCTTCACTGGAACATTAGGCAGGGCTGAACCCATGCTGACAAGGACATGGAAAGCTCAGGAACCTCCAGCAGCTCTTCAGCACCTCCCTACCTTGTGCTGCACCCCCCAGAAGAAGGGGCAGTAGCCAGCGTTCAGAGCGTGTTACATGGGGACAAGCAGAAAGGAAACGGGAGCGTTTGGAGGTGGATGCATCCTTCTGGGGTTTGGCTCACAGCAGTGAAAAGGCTAGTTGTTTTTAGAGGCATGTTTCAACAAGGTTTACATTGGCCTTTTAAAGAAAAGGTAATGGGTAACATAGGTACAGACTCGCAGATATAATGAACGTACCTACTACCCACTCTCCCACCCACAGATGTGGGAGAAAGATTAATTTCTCACAGCTGTGCACAAGTCCTTTGCTTACTCTTCACAGGGGCTCCTGAGTTTCCATGCACTAAAATAGCAGTTTTACAATTTTTTTTTTTTTTTTCTTTTCTAACATGACTTAGTTAAAATTGAAATTTCTGTAATGGACAACATATATCCAGTTTAGGCTCCCAAACAAAGTTTTAGTTAGTTTTATTTTAAGCTTGTCTCTACTAAAAATAATTTATTTAACACTGAAGGTCATCTTCAGTTTCAAATCTCTTCCCTGGTTTGTAGACCAAGCATCACGTACCACATTTAAAAAAATATGATAATGAATTTGAAAAGGGGAAAGGCCTGTTGGCTTTGAAACAGAAAAAAATCAGAAGAGCTATCAGAGACTTTCTGCATGACTTGGAGCACTTCTGTACATTTCTGTTCTCCTTCGTTGAGGAACAGATATAATGCCTCCTTTCTCTGATCTTACCTGGACACCTACCAAGTTCCCATCTCTTCACATACTTGTATACATATTACCTTGTATAATAGGACTTCAGTCTTAAGCTGGGAACTGCCAAAAGTCAAAAAATAACTAGAAATAAGGAACACAAAAACATAATTATATCTTGGTAAAGTTGGGGGGAAGGAGGACAAAAAATATCCCTTTCCCCTAAAAACAGAACATAAATGGCAAAATAAGATCTTTAAATATTTTTCAGTTTCCGCAGTTAGTCCAAAACTAGCATCTTAATGACACTTCTTAACCTGTTTTGCTTCAGGACACCGAGAATGACTTGAAGACAGCCGCGTGCAGCCTAGTTGCTTTCTGGCTGGGATTCACATGCTATCAAGGATGCACACAGCATTTCTCAGGGAAAAAGTCACCTAACACTAAGTTAGAAGATGGGGCCAAGTTAGAAAATCTTACAGAAAGATAGCAAGTCTGCTTCATAAATTGTTCAAGGTCCCGTGTATTCTTCGTGGGAGGGTAAGACAGAAAGAGAAAAGGCCAAGATAGTACCCCATCATTCCAGCAGACTATTTCCTCCTCCTGCACCCTTCAGGTACTATGTCTAGATCACAAGCTCAAAAGGACTTGTTATATTGTTACATGAACCTACAAAACGAACTTTTTGTGCCAAGAACATGAACTTCCGTGTATAAACAGCATCATTAATTCACATAATTGATTACTTACAAGAAGCTCTTAGTCATAGTGCTTAACATATTATCTAGTGTTATTGTAGCAAAAAGCTTATTTTTACCCCTTTTCCACACAAAATTTTGAAAGAGCCTCTCTATCTTCCAGCTTTATAAAGCTGCACCTGCTCTGAGAAACAGGCCACCAAGTAGTCCCAGAGCATCACCTGCTGCTGCTCTCCAAAGACACAACCCCTATCGCTCACCTGAAGGATTGAGGAAATTCCTATGTTCATGTCAAGAAGTTTAAAGAAGCATGTTTCTTTTTTTTTTTAATCCATTCCTAATCTACAGCTTAAACTGAAGGCAAACAGGACTACTAACTTTTTTTTGTAGAAGCATCATTTCTTTTCAAACTCCAGAAAAAGTAGAGTGGAACAAGGAAGGAAAGCACAACCTCAAACACATTTAACATACTGTTCTAAAAGATTCAGGATGTTTTCTCCTCTTGCAACTAAGGTATAATGTAGTTTCCCAAATTAGGCTGTGGTTGACTGAGGAAACTGGCTACCACCTATAAGTTCTAATCATATTTTTAAGCTGTTGGGGGGGGGGAGGGGGGCAGGCATCTTTCCCCTCAGATGTTTAATGAAATGGAGATAATAATTTGCTTACTTTCCTTGCAAATACAACAGATCTGATAAAAACGAACCAAAAATTTAGAAATAAACAGGCCGCCATATACTATCAGGCAACCTAATTTCATCAGGCAGAGTGCAGAAGAACTTGCTAAATAGTCCATTCTGCTTGTGTGGCAGACAGAACAAGAAAGAACAAGGCTACAAGAGGGTTTACTTACAGAAATAAGAATGAAACTTGTTTGACTTTTGAGGTATCATCCTCATTAATAACTAAAGCAAGTCCAAGCACTGAAGATGATTTGTAAAATTAATACCATCAACTTAAAAGATGTGAAAACACAAAGGAGAACAAGGTACTTCACAGTTTCAGGCAATAATACAAATACTACTTCTACTGAAAAAAAAAAAAAACCAACAAAAAACCCCAACTCACACAACTGTCACAAGGTTTCTAAATGTAAATATCACAAAAATACATACAGCAGAAGAATTGTTGCTACCTACCTGTTTACATGAAAAAAATTCACAACACAACCCACAGTGACACACAAGACTGAAGTCTGTGCTTCCAATGGATTAATATATTGTCTCCCACTGCTGAGAGCTGGTCTTGATTCAGTTAAAGCCTAAGCACTCAGGCTTTCCTGCTGGGAAACAAACAAGTCAAGTCGGTTTCAAGCGTCTCCTATTAGTATACAGAAACAATTCTCACAAGCCTGAAGGCAGAAAAGAGAAATAGTAGGTTAAGATTGCACGAAAGCGTACCAAACTACAGCAAACCAAAAAGCTGCACTGAGATTTATTAGTTCACTACAGAATTCACTGCAAAAATCTATTTACTTCATGGAGGAAGTTACCACTGCCACCACTTAGTGAGTCAAGCTAATCTGCAAGAACGTTTTACATAATGGGAAAATTTTTATTGGCCAGAGGTTCACAGTGTTCTTAAATTTCCAGAAACTGCAGATCTAAAGATACTTCTGTTAACCTAAACCAAAACCAAGAAAAGAAACTATCCGAGATGCACGCTCCATTCCACAACACAGGTCTAATTTTACTAGCTACTGTACTTCAACCTATTCAGCATAGGAAAGATTTGCACTCTGATATAAATGGAAGGAAATATGAACATTGAAAACACAGGTAGTTTTAATACTACCAGCAAATGGTATTAAAACATATTGGCTAGCACATCGTTACCATTTCTGAACTGCGATACTGAGAACTGAAGTAGTTTAAGCTACCAGTTTTATTCTTGTAAAAAAATTAGTACGAGTGACACAGTTGGAATGGATTTACAAGAAAGCATGATACCATCTTAATTCTTCCATTTTCACTTTACTGTGAAATAAAAGCTAACAAGAGAGCCAAGAATCCCTACAGTCAGTAACAAACTAGAAGGTATTCTCTCCTCCTTTTATCAATGAAAACATGCTGCAACACTACTATAATATAAAATCCAGTTTACTCAAAGTAAAGTAGCTCGAATGAAAGAACCTTCCCACTGTTTTCAGAGGACTGATAACAGCTTAAGGATTACATTTACAATCAGGCAGCTCAAAAATAAAGTCAGAGTAAATTCAAAACATTTCACAGCTCTAATATTATTCCCCTTATTCTGCTAAAAATATTATCAATTTAAAAATACAGATTATAAGTTATATTTCAGTTGCTACTTTTAAAATATTTTTAATGATACTTAAGAGTAAGTCCATTTTTCTTAATTACACAACTTTTTTGAAACTTGGAAATTGAATAAATATTTTGAATTAATGTTGTGGATCATAAACGCAAAAGTATTTGCGCTCTAAAACAGACTTCAAATTACAAAACTGATCATAAACTAAACCCTACTATGTAAAGTCTCAAAAGCGCAAAGACCACATTTGTCTTAGTACTGAAGAAATACAACTCTTACCATGACAGTGTAATACAACCTTCCTAACAGGCCACAAAGCATTCGGGGGAAGAGAAAAAGAAAAAGGAAGAAAAAAAAAAGTTTAGAAGCCCAAATTCAGAGAGTAAAATTCATTATCTTTGCCAAGTCCTGGTGTTAAGGCTCCATAATGCAATATGTGAACAACTGTTTCTGCGGTCCTTATTTTTCAGTTTTACTTTTGGCGATGCAAATCCTTTATAAAGCTTTCTGTTCTACCAAAACATTTTTTCCACCCTGCTGTACATTAAGGCCTCGCATCTCATCTTTCTTCTCACAGACGATTTACTTTTCCTATGTATTCGCCAGCGAAAGCCACATTTCTGATTATGCAAGTTTTATCCTAGTTGACGGTAACAGAAGAATAAATGAAAAAGGCCTTCTGACTCCAATAACTGCATTCTCCTTTTTAAACTGAAACCTAGTTTAGGAGGCTGCCTCTACTGCACGACAGAATCAACTTGTAATTATGGAGAAAGAAAAAAAAGCATGCAAAATAGAAAACAAAAAGCATGTTCCTTTCTGTTATCTGGCATGCACTCATTCATCTGAAGGCCTAAATTCTACCCCTGGAACATACAGACTGAGACCAAAGATACAGCTGCATTGCCTCAGTAAAAAGCAACATCTCCGTGTTGTAATGACCAAAGCAATCTCTGGGAGCCGTCCTTTGGACCCAAAGGTGTCTACCAGTTCACATAGAAAGCAGACAGTAGCACAGCTTTTTAAGTTTCCCAGGGTAGCTAAACACTTCTCCTCACCTGCAACTAGACTGCCAGCTTTCCTGTCAGTCCTGCCGGCGCTGTACTTCCACGGGCTCCATCATCTTCACCTACATACTGAATACCAGTCCTTACCCTCCACGAACTGGCAGGCTGCACTCCCTGTATGCCTTATCAAAAAACCACAGCCAGAATAATATTGGTTTTGTGGTCTGCCTTAGGTTTCCCACCTAAGGCAACTGCTGCACTTCAAATCACAAGAGTAAGCTCAGCTCTTCCTACAGCGTTAGGCATCTGGAAATCACGCTGGAGCAAGTTTAATCTGCTATTTTGCAAGATGGCCCTACAGAGATCAGAACCCTTGGAGCTACTGTCGTAAGCTACGGTCATGGCACCCTCAATTCAGATAGGAATATAATGCTGTAGAGGCTGCAGTTGTTCTTGTCTAACAACGTATCTCCATGTGGTTCAGGGAAGGACCTCAGTACAGTAATCCAAAACACACAACGCACATTTAAAAAAAGAAAAAAAAAAACCAACACACAACCACCACCAAAAAACCCCCCACAACACTAGACCAGAGGCAAAGGATGGATCAAAAGAAGAAAACCTTGCAGCAGCAACAAACAGCTGTGTTCTAGCCTATAGTCCAGCCCCTGATCTAGTCCTCTGGAGAACGCAAGAAAGGAGAGGATGAAGGCAGACAGAACAACACTACACACCCAAAAGACTCCTTTTTTCTGTAATGGAGACTTCTGTCCTTCTACAGTGCTGTGCTTGTGGAGATAAGAAGATAAAGAAAAAGCCCCCTGTATCACTGTTTAAGAACACTTAAGAGTTCTCTGTTGACACACCGACTTCCCAGACTTTATACCTCCAGTCCAACTATCCACAACTCTGAGCACAGGCTGGAGACAACCCTGAAACCTTCTGCGTTTAGGCAACCACCAGAAACAATTACATTCGGGCAAATTGCAGGCGATGGTATTACTGACTTAAAACATTCCAAGGTCTAGTTCCCCTATGCATTTCTGTGTCATTCAGTACAGGTAGTATGTCATTTTTATCAGTTAAAATAATCCTGCAGTCATCAGCCTGATAGCAATTCTCATCCTGCCTGCTTTTCCAAAGTTAGTTAACTTGGACTAACTAGCTCTGCCATGGTCATGGCAAAGCTGCAACACTGTCACAAAGAGGACTGACCACTCTGAGTATCTGCAGAAAGAATGACCCTGTCACCACTTAGTCTCATCCTAGTTATTGACAACAGATTAATATCCTATATTAGCTTAGAACAATGGAAGCTGAACTCTTCTGTACTAATTTACAGCCATTATATGCTGGCCTCTTTATTCTTGCAGTGAACATCTGGATATGTAGGGTGGTTTCATCAGAGGCTGTAAGGAAACAGCATCTCAGAAGTCACTTGTATGCAAACATTAAAGGTTTCTTAAAAACATTTCCATTTACAGGAAAAGGAGTAGAGACTAGAAGAACAGAGACAACAGCAGTTTAAGGAGAGTATCATGTGGACTCAGGGAGCTCTAACAGGGAATAAGGCCATGTAGAAATGTGTATTATTAAAACGCTTTCTAAACGCTCTTGTTTCTATTTTACTTATTGTATGTAATACTTGGCAATAGACTCTGATGCCTGAGCCCTGGTGACTAACTACAGCCATTAAGATACTGGTACATCTTTATTAGGCCTTCTCACCTCTTCCTTGGAATTTACTATGCTTGTGATAGTTAAAAAAAAAAAGAAAAAAACAACAACAAAATGTGGCTCCTTGGTTTTTACAGTTCACAACATCATACAACATAAAACTCATGTTCAGTAGCGGTTTAAACACTACCCAAGGTACACAGTGAGTTCCAGCACGCTGCAACTCTGGGTCTACTCTAAGAGTAGGGGAAACGCATGATTTCATTTTGGTGTTGGTAACAGCATCAAGTCTGACACACTGCATTTAGTCTTAACATCAGATTCAGGCATTTCATTTAAGATAACATAGGCAGCTGTAGGCCAAGTACTCTGAAGCTCAATGACATCTTGAATTGCATTCAGTATTTGAAATCAGGAGAACAAGAGAAACTACAGCTGCATCCTTGGTTGCAAGAAAAAAATAAGCCATATGAAAACTTAAGAGCAGTGAGCTACCCAATGCCACTGACCCCATCAAGGCCTGTTCATTTTGAACTAGAGCTCTGTTCTCCAGAATACTTACAGGGGTTCCCAGTTTGATATTTATTGTTTGATATTTATTTTATTGTGGCTTTTCAGTACTTAGAGGGGGCTTAAAGAAAGATAGGGAAAAACTTTTTAGCAGGGCCTGTTGTGATAGGACAAGGGGTAATGGTTTTAAACTAAAAGAGGGAAGATACAGGCTAGACATAAGGAAGAAATTTTTCACAATGAGGGTGGTGAAACACTGGAGCACGTTGCCCAGAGAGGTGGTAGAAGCCCCATCCCTGGAAACATTCAAGGTCAGGCTGGACGGGGCTCTGGGCAACCTGATGTAGTCGAAGATGTCCCTGCTCATTGCAGGGGGGTTGGACTAGATGACCTTTAAAGGTCCCTTCCAACCCAAACCATTCTATGATTCTATGATACTCATTTGCAAACATACTAAATTTGTTCTCTATTATTCAGTCCTTAAAAGTCACCGTTGGAAAATTTTAACTATCTCAGGAGCTAAAATAGATGCCTAAGCAGTATTACCCAAGATGATGACAGTTACTTGCATCTTCCTGCTCACTTTTCCAATCCATCGCATGCTACCCTTGCAGCCACATCCTTTAAACCAGACTGTTTCTCCTCAGTCCCCTACACCCTTAATCAGGACACAGAAAGAATTGTGGTAAAATACTATGGAGAAACTTCTAATGGCCCTTACCATCATTCTGTTATCTTGCAGATGTTTATAAACAAAACATTTATTCTAATTTTTCTGGAAAATAGATCTCATTACTCAGTTTCACGACTTGTATCACAGAAAACAAATCACAAGGTCAAATATAAAAACTTTTGAATTGCATTTAACCTCAATCAATTAGCTCAAACAGATGTGAAAGAGTTAACAGCTAACTGGGTTATGCTTTATATCAGTTGTTCTTCTAAAAGAAGATAGAAGAAAGAAGAATTAATCACTTCATTTCTCTTGGCATCAACTTTTGTCATTTTTCCCTCCATATTGGCTACTGGAACAATACCCTCTTACTGCTCAAGACCGCATGAAAACCATCTTCTTGTTACCCTTTTATCTCCTTTGTTAGTTTAATATTGGTTTATCGCTCAAAGACTCCAATCTTCTCCCTACACACTTGTGCCACTGTTTCTTACTCACCTTTTAACACTGTCACCTAATTTCATACAATTTCTTCTCAAATTTCAGATCATTAGCCATGTGCTGATTTAGCCAAAACAGCCTGTTGCTATGTGTCAGTGCAAAAGAAAGTAAAAATTGCTAATTCACTCTTGTTCCCTAAAAAGAAGATGACTTTACTGAATTCCTCTTAGTCTCTAACACGCTTCCTATGGCATCTTTTCTGAATTCTTGTTGTCGTCTTTATTTTGCTGTTCTTCTCTATTTTGCTGTTCTTCCTCCTTCACTTCCCAGAAATACTGAATTTTATCAGTTCAAGTTAATCTTTCACAAGCTGCCTCCTTCTTCCATCTTTTTAACCAGCTCCTTCCTCTCTTGGTCAATATTAAATGAAGACAAACATCCATATTTATCATCAAGAGCCTTCCCGCACATCAATAAATTCTTGCATAGGAGTGCATGTCCCACACGCCTTTCTCAAAAGATACCTGTGCAAATAAAATCCTTCATTTACGCCAAATCTCATGTTTGATCATTTGTTCATTTAGTATTTTTTGAAAACAGAAATAAGTTTCACCACCCCACCCATTTTTGGTGGGTCTATCACAATACTGCTCTTATCACTCCCTAGACCTCCCCTCGTTACCTTCCTCACCTAAAAATAAATATACACATCCTTAATACACTACAATACATTGTCACTTCTTCCCTGACTGTCCTTACTATGCCCTCTCTGATAAACATTCTTGTGGGATATGCTGTTGATGCCACTTTGGCCGTAGGAACAATAGCTATTCCTCAATCGGGAATCTAAGCACAGCAAAATACAATGGCAAATCCCATTAATTGCCAGGTCTTAGCCTGTAAACACAAAGGTAGTCTCCTAACCAGCTGAAAGTCAAGGTAGGAGGGAAGAAGCAAGGCTAGGTTGTGCTAATGTTTAAGTATCTATTAATAGAGCCCAGAATACTATCACCCTTCTGTCTTTACGCTATCCTATAGCAATGTTAGAATCAAGGCTTTCTATTCAAGGTGACAAAGCACCACTTACTTTTTGCCTGATTTATTTCCACCTCTGGTTTTGGCTTCACTTAGCAAGCCAATCAGGTAACTGAGGAATAGCAAGTTCATATTTGATGTAAAGTCATATGGCTGGATGACATCATAACTGCTATCTTTTAATTGCCCCTTTAAGGGTTATTATTAGAAAGCTGTAAGTTATTATTAGCAAACTGATAAAATACTAATGGCCAAGTTGTCTCACACAACAGCTTGTCCATTTCTGCAGTTATCACATAACTGATGACTTTTCCTATTTGAGTTATTCCAAAATGGATGATTAAGACCAAAGAGAATCATCCCTCTGCCTATTACTTCAACCCGCTACATTTTGGGGAATTAACAGCACCTGGCAATCACACATTTTAACCCTGGCCAATGTTAGAAAGTCAACAAAGATTTCTGCAAACTTCTCAATTTCTTTTTTTGAAAACAGAAAGTTACATGTGAAGTCCACTGACTGCTACACACTACTCTAACAGCTGTTAAACTCAGGCCAAGTCTGTTAAGCTAGGCTTCCCGCTGCTGGATCTGAAATTATTTCAACTTCCCAACCCCAAGAAGTGGATTTTTGCTAAGCTACTACTTCTTCAAAAGAAAAAAAAAACAAAACCTCAGTTTCTTAAGAAAGATTGTATCTTCCATTTCTTGCTCAGTGCTATTTAATGCTACTAAACTTTTTTGCTAGCTGGTCACAATTACCTTGATTCTTTAAATCACATTAAAAGTACTTCTATCTGTAATGAGAAGAGGGCTGTGGCTTCATGAACCCAACCTAACTAACTTCTATTGCTCTTGACCAATACCATTTCTAAAAATGAGGGGATTTTTCTACTTACAGCCCTGTGGTGTGGGAGAATTCAAAGACCTCAGCAACTTTGTCTTGCTATCTTTAGAACTGAATAGGATAGTTCAGTTGGAAGGGACCTACAATGATCATCTAGTCCAACTGCCTGACCTCTTCGACAGAGTCCTAACAGCAAGGAGTATTTAACAAATACACTTGCTAATGCACTTTTTTTTATTTAATATGCATCTCTAACTATTGCAGAGTGAGTCAGGTGCCCAATCATGGGTGTTCAGTACAATTTTAGATGTCCTAAAACATCCAAGAGGTGTGCAGGACTGGCAGATAAGAGTTTGGCCATGTGGAAGACCACACACTTTTGCAGCATCAACTTCAGACCACCTGGGATCACCCACAGCATTTAAGATGGTACTCAGTACCTCTGTGTGTAGGCACCACCTTCGTTCCCTTAAGTTTTTCGAAAATCACTAGTCAGTCAGGGCTCAGGCAAAGGAATACTATCATTATGTGTTTAAGTTAAAAGACTGCTTTTTAAAAAGAAATGCTAGTGGACAGGGGTCAAATACTAGATTCATGAGGGCGTTATTGCTGTAATGGTCAGTCTAATTAATTTCTGGATTTTTAAATCAAGGGGTTTTTGACACTGAATGTAATACTGCAGTATCCCCATCTACATGATAGCAGGGCATGAAGGTAACACAGAACCAACACTTAAACAGACAAGAGCTACAATAGAGGCAGCTGCTAAAATCTAAGTTACCCATGCAAAAAGCATATGATTTATTTCTTCTGTATCTCCTTCCCATGGAGACAGCTTGTCTTTTTAGTATCTTATCTATTCATTTCAAACTGGGCGGGGGGGGATCTTAGCAAGCATCCCTGCCTTGGAAAGTATTTTAGTAAAGAGAAGTCCTTTTAAAAAAAAATGCAGCTATGAAAACAGTTCTAGGCAGAAGCCTGCTTCTATTAGGTATATTTCAGTCCCAGCAGCACCATCTAATGGAGAGCTCACCAATTCTTCCCCTTCTTTAACATGACAAACACTTCATTTTGGAGGTGTTAACAACTGATACTTTAACACATGGCCTATTTAATACTCTATAAAAACTGATTAGCTACAAGAAGCCAAATCATTTCTCCGTAGACAACAATCAGATAGTCCTTTTTTCCCCCCACAGACATTACATTCACATACAATTTATTAAGTACAACAGGACGCCTCTTTATCCAGGAGACAAGATTTTAGTCATATTTTAGTTAGAAATATTTAAAAAAAAAAAAACTGTGAAGCAGCAATGCCAGCTTAGAAATACAGCTACCTTAAACATGCTTAAACTTTCCCTCTGAAAGCAAAACAGAGATGTCAATACCTCTAAAGTGTAAGGAATATTGACAAACCTGGACCTTAACCATAGCAACAGAAGTCACTACCTACACCTGCTTAAGATGAAGCTAAGCCTTCCAAGACATCTTCAGGTCACACTTCTGCTACAAAACATACTATGGGACATGGGTAGCAAATTATCGTAAGCATCAATAAAGCATGTAGCATGGTGACTGTTGTCAGCTTCCACCATTTCTCTCTCTCTAACATTTTCTCAATGCAAACAAACATGACAGAACTTATGTACAAAATGGATCTATAAGAAGTAGTATTTTCTTCCTCACTGCATTTGGTCCTCCTTGTTCTTTATATAAATCACAACATTGCAAGTAAGGGTTCAACTACTTTGAACTTCTCCAATTAACTCAGCATATGGACACTCTTGTTCTAGAATAACTGCCTTTTTATGTATAGCTCAAAGGACTTTCAAAGTCTGGCTGCCCTATCTCATCTCAGAACAGTCAACTAATACATTGAGAGTTCATATTTAAAAAAAAACAAACCCAAAAGTCTTCATAAATAATTCTGCAAAATTACAGCATCATACTTTGGCTATACGTACTAACAGCTTTATTTACACAAACAGGACAATTCCAAGCTTCTTCCTCATTTATTTTGAGAGAATCTCCTCAGTAAAAATATACAGAATGCAGTGGGTGGATATTTATTTGCTTGTCCTAAATCTTTCTTTAAAAAAAAACCAAACCACCACACAAAACCAAAGCAAACAAAAAACAAACAAACAAAAAAAACCCCACACAAACAACCAGAGTAAATCCCCCAAAACTCCTTCAAAATCTTACTGGCCAAAGTACTGAAAGTTGCATGTCTAAATAATCCTTTTCAAAATGAAAGTGAAGTTTTCAGGAATTTGTAAAAAGGAAAGAGGAATAAGGGAAATTTATGGTCCCAGGTATCAAAAAATAGCTGATGAAGTACGACACACAAATAACAATAAACTGGTTTCATCTTCCTAGAGATTGCCAAGAGCATTCTTCTGCACATGCTCCAAAAAAGTGTCAAAATATCTTGCTGTAACACAGATACAAAAACCCTGCCAAACAGTATGAGCAACACAACAGCAATATCTACTAGCTGAACTACAACGTAGGATCCGCCGGTATTTCCATCACTACTCACCCCTGGTGTCAATATGTAAGACACATTTGCTAATCTGAAATACAGCATGCTCGGGTTCTGTAGATAGAAACATGATTCAACTCCTGACGGACACACAGAGAAGATACGTAGTATCACTTGAAGTCAGCAGTATTATTAACTTCAAGTGGAGTTAGCTCAAATCCTTTCTCTTTTTCCCTCCAAAATGAAGGCAATGAAAGTACTACTGCATCAAAGGGTTCCAAAACTGCTAGAGATGCACATATGCAAATCAGCAGCCTTCATTTATTTAGGTATCCAACTTCCTTCTACTCAAACTGTCAGCCAAATGGCAGCGTTTTGAGAACATGTCATTTTACAACCACAAGCACTTTACCTTTGGCACCTATTGAATGTAGAACTGGTATCCTAATCAGGTTCAACCACAACAGTCATAACAATAAAAACATTCCCAGGCAAAAGCACAATGCTCCTCTCTCAAGGATGCTGTGTTGAACAGAAAAGAGGACAGCGAAAAGGATGGAATGAGAGAGCAAGTGTAGATTTAAAGACGTGTGTACTTCAGACAATGGTAGGGTACATTGTAGACTATCTTTAGTGACCTGGAAGAGAAGAGCCTGTTAATTCACCTGGAGTGGGAGGTGGGGTGGGGAGGGAATCAAAGAAGCAGGTAGCTACAGAGAGGTCAAAGAAAAATGGATTTGCAGAAAAAAATTATTAGCCAGAATTGTGAAAGTAAGTACAAGCCTAGAAACAAGTATTTCAAAAAAAGAGTGATGTAAATGGAAGTAAAGGGGAAAAATGCAGTCACTTTGCTCAAATGCAAGGATGAAACCATCTTGGAATAGAAGTCATCCCTTAATAAATTAAGATTACAAGAGATCTGACCAAAAGCAGTTCAAAATAAGCCACTTCTAAGAATTGGAGGAACAAGGTTCAGAAATTAAGAGAGTTTATACTGTTTGACCAAACAACTTAAGATGGAAGAGAAGCACAGCATGGACAAGAGTATTCCATTAGTAACTGAAGAGCATAAAATACAGAAAAAGGAGTCACTTGGGATGGTTTAAAGGAGATTAAAACAAGTTGAATGAAAACTGTAAGGCTACACTTCCTATGCAAAATCAAGACTTACACCTGCGAGTCATTAAATAAACAGCTAGGAGCCACAACACTCAAGGAAACCTACTCTCAGAAGGTTCCTCTCTGTGGACAGAGAGAGAGAGGACATAGTCAAAATGGTACGGTACACAAAATCTCCATTATAAAAACCTCTAATAACTGTTCTAATTATCTCCCTCTCTCAAGTACATAGATGAACTTACAAAACAAAATCCATTCACATTGCCAAAATTTGGTTTATGAGCTGGGCTTTGCTGTTAGAAAGTTATTTTAGGCACTTTTATCATGTAAACTGGTTCCACAGAATAAGAAAAATGCGTTACTTTTCTAGAACATCCAAAGCAGAAAGTTAGGAACCAGTACAAACACCGGAACAGCTACCACTGACAAACCCTGTCATATACACTCAATGTCATGTAGCTCTGCATGTTTGCTGTACGCAACAATGGAAGAATGTGAAGCAAATACTGTTTCCTGTCCCAGGATGCTGACGGTGCAGAATGGTACAGCACTGCAGAGGAGACAGAACAGGATGCCTCTACACAGCACTTGCAATTCATTTCATTTATCAACAGATGACGCTTGTACTGCCCTGCTGGGTCTCAGCACCTCATCATTTTCATGTCCCCAGATTGTAGGAAAGCACCACTATTCCCATTTTACAGACCAGGAAAACAGTCCATATATGGAGCCAGAAGCGCATAAGCCACTAGCTGCATGAAAGTTATTCTCGGAACTCCCATCAGCTACCACCTAACCTGCATGGCACCCAAGTATCAGTACTCTTTTCTTCCCCAGCACATCTTCTATGCTTAAGGAAACATCGGTCTTGACAAGGCTGATCACCTCAGCAAGCATCTCAACATCAAGTTCAAACGCACCAGAAAACAATAAACAAAACAGCAGTGGAAGAAGCATCAGCAGACTCTATGTCTTTCCTCATCCTGGTAATTGTCCTAACCACTTGACTGAGACATCTTGCTTCCTCTTGCTCTGTTTCTCAGGCACACCGAGTTTTGATTATTCCTGGCAGAGCAGAAGAGTTTCAAGAGGAGGAAGTGACACTACTCTTAACTGGCCTGTGGCTTGATGATGAGAAGACTCCCCAGGGAAGTAGGAAGCTTGGATTGGAATCCCCCTTCTGCCCCTGGGACTCAAGCATGATATCACATCACTCCACACTGCAACAAAGCCCCTCGTTGGTTTGGCCCTAACTGAATGACTTGCAGTACATACATCTATAGGAACGAAAAAAAACAGCCTCCAGGTCTCCTAGATTTTACACGGGTATCTTCAATGGACCATCTTCTCTTTCTTGATAGATGTCAAAACTTGCAGGAACAAAGTGGCAGCCAGGAAGGCACTTCTTACCTTAGAGCAGCATCTGCAACATGCTTTTCAAGACAGACCAAATCAAAATAACTGTTTTTGCTAGAGGTCTAAGAAAGCTGTAAAGACTCATGGTATTTCAAGCTTGTCTTGAGTAGACATATCTTACTTTATTTACAAAAAGATGTTTTTCATGTGAATGCAGAAACCACAAAGTTCAGCGTTACTCCAAATGTTAAATTTTTCTAATTATAAGCTTCCATACAGTCATCATTAAAGCATGTAAAATAGAAGTTTCATGACTCTGTTCACTATTGTTTCTGAATAAAGCATTTGCTATGTATACTGTATGTGAAAGGATATATTCACTTCAGAGCATTTAAACTATACTACAGAATTATTAGCAATTTTTAGCATTGTAAATAATCTACAGAATGTTTCCTCTATACATCAGAGAAATCTATTTCATAAATGATCATTTTATGATACTACATAAAATAATACTGGAACTATGAAACATTCCAACTTAAAGCATTCCTGTTATGCCCATTGCAGTTCTAATGCCGGCAATTTGCAAACATTCAATCTTGATGTCAAAGCACACCTCAATTCCCAGTGCAAGGAGGGAGCCAGGGCTGGAGGCCATCACACATGTCCAATACTGAACTTCTGCATCCACAAACACGTTGAGACTTCGCTTCCCATGCTGCCCGTGACTAGATGAACTGCAGAACTTGGAATTCTACTAAAATCACACTTTACACACGCAGAGTAAAGCAGCGGGGAAGAACAGCAGCATGGAAATCAAAGGCTTAACATTTTTTGAGGGTGGAGAGGATTAGTGACCTACAGTTGTTGTATATAATTTTAGAGACGCTCGCCCTGTTAACCTAGTTACAAAGCCAACAGTCAGTCGCAATTGAAGTCAGAGTGGCAACAATATTTTGCTGTCAGTGCTCCAGTAGAAAAGATCTCCAGGAAGAAAATAAAAACACCCTCAAAGACTATGTATCTCCCTCTCGATCTCTCTCCCAATATCACAATTCCCAATACCAAATAATCTTTTGCCTTATTTTCTCCCTAAGATCTTTCTACTGTATACTTTCCATACTGATTTTCTAGGGGCTTTTTGTCTTTATTTCCTTTTCTCTTCTTTCCCATTAGAAGAAAAGAGCACCTCTTCCTACTTTGCAGACACCCAATGATCTTTCATTGTAAGTTGCCCCCCCTTTCCTCCCAATTTTCTAGTCTTTTCTCTTTCTACCTTAAAAAAAAAGGCATAGAAAAAATGAAATGTGTTTGCGATTTGTCAAAACAAACATATACTGACTTTAAACTGTCCATTTACGAGAGTATGGGCTTCCAGCACGCAGAGCTGGGAGACCAGTTACATTCTCTTTGCCAGCCCATCACTGCTGTAGTTTCTATGTCCCCACTTCATCACCACAGGTTAAAGTCTAAGATAAAACCCAGCATTACTACAGCACTATCTCTTGTGCTACAATCACACCTTTATTCTGTTGCACAAAAATACACAACTCTCCCTCCCTTGGCTTCTTTAACCTTACCACATCTTGGAATCTCCAATTTCACTCTCTCCCACCACTTTTGGTGTTCCTGAGCCATATGCCAAAAATGCCAGGAGGTTTCAAATACAAGCATCATATGCAGAAAGTACCCACCCACAGGCAAAAAAAAAAATTAAGCCTTGGCAATTCTTTAAAGGAACTGTGCACAAGAGCACAGACATCTGAAACCAATGTGTAATGAGCAGTCTTCAGACATCATAAGATTCAGCACCTTCAATTAAGAAACACTATTATAATAAAAAAAAAAAACCCTAATGAAATCCAGTTATTGCATCATCTAAGATATCAGAGATCAAAACGTGTTATTCTTGCAATATCTATTCATACAAAGCCAGTTTAGGATACTGGAGTAGATTTAAGTCATTCCTATTTTTAAACTGCCTTTTCATCTGCAGAAGAACTATGATCGTCTACTTATCAATGTATTTATGTTCCAGTGGTTTAAAAACAAAAGTTAAAAATTAAGATTTCTGGCTTTTCTTATTTTCAGCATTGCCATATCTACTAATAGAACAGCTGAACTTCAGTATTGAAAAAACATGTTCCTCTTCTCTCACTTAAACTTTTCATTATGGACAAGAACAATGTAAAGACCTAAAATACAGCAAGATCTTCAGATCATTTAGAAGACAAACTCTATTGCACTGTTAAGACTTCATAAAGAATTTTTTGTCACTGATGCTAACTACTGCCATCTTACACAGTTTTCCAAGGTACCAACAGTAAACAGGCTTATATGATGATCAAATTCTCTGAACCCATACCAGAACAGCTTCTAAAAACTGGTATCATCAAACTTAATTGCAGAAGGACTTCAGGAAAGCCTAAAGACTGAGTCATTCAGCATCCTCTTTTGATTAGAATTAATTTGCTTTGCTACTGAATGCACTTTACCTTTCTACATTCTAGGTCCAGCTATTATTGGAAGCGTCTCATCAA
Organism: Phoenicopterus ruber ruber; assembly: GCA_009819775.1. Taxonomy (NCBI): domain Eukaryota; kingdom Metazoa; phylum Chordata; class Aves; order Phoenicopteriformes; family Phoenicopteridae; genus Phoenicopterus; species Phoenicopterus ruber. Next base: position 12,909,654 of record CM020219.1, read on the forward strand.
GTCGTATTTCAGTAAAACACCTACCATTTTCATGTTGGAACAAAGCAACTTCTATAACCTCATAGTGCCGTCTGCTTGCAATGCCCAAACTCATGATACATCAATGTTTCCGTTATCAAGCTTTATGACAAGGGGTTTCCCAGTCCAGCCATAAAAAACCCTCTGATTCAGTCCAAATGTTCAAGTATTTCTTGTCTTAGAACAAAAACCCTCTCCCTAATCACAATAAATAACATTTACATCTACGTTAATCCACACACAGTGTATGTATTGCCATTTATAGACACTTTTAGCCAAATGGCTCATTTTAAAGGACAACATACGGTATATGTTATGATCTCTTTAGTTCCAACTCTAACAATCAGTGTAGCCTTTAAATCCAGGCTTCTACACAAGTCAGTAGCTATTTCAAATACGGATTTTTACCAACTATTTCAAATTATACTATTTTTCTTTTGCCTAAGCTAAATACCGTTAATATGCCTTCACGTCATACACTAAACTCCTTCTCAGTCTATGAATGCAAGTTCAGATTAGTGCACAACAACGCTACGTGCATTCTACGGGACAAACCTGCAAGGAAAAATACACAGTTCTATTGAAGAAATAAAAAACGCGTGAATTACAATATACAAGGCTCGGTTAGATCTCAACAAGCTAGAGAAGTCACTGACCCAAGGAGACTGCAAATTTCAAATTGTATCATTGGAACTTCCCACATTTCACTACTACAGAAACAGAAAAAGATGAAAAATGTCCTAATGCACGGTAAAGATCCACACAGAGGTGCACATACAGCCTTTCACGTCACACACAAGCTCAGATCGGCAGAACGTGAGATTACGCCTCTAAGCATTAATACCATTTCTCTTGTTTTTCCGCAGATAATTCAGATCTTAGACACTTGAAGATACAAATAAATCAAGATGTAAATGCCTTACCTTCCTATTTTACAAGCCACTGCAGTTCTCAGATTATGAGTCAGTCATAGGTTCATCTGCAGAGGAATGACTCAGTATAAACTTTTAAACACTCGTTATTTTTTCTAGCCTACAACACGCTAATTAATTTAACATATTAAAACGCGGTGCTGCGAAACAGCGCATAAAATGAATGGCGTGAAAACAAAACACTTTTCTTTCCGCTCACGCCAGGCAGACGGGCTTATAGCGCAGGGCCGTTGTAGGCAGATAGACTTTATAAAAATATAACTCCTTCCGCACCGATCAGGGGCAGCTCCGTCCCGACGGCACAGGATTTTCCCCGGCGGCGACCGCCCAAGTCCCCATCGCACGGGAGCCGAGGGGCCGCGGCGCAGGGGCCGCCGCCGCGGCGCAGAGCGGAGCCGGAGCCGCCGCAGAGGGCGGCCGCGGGAGCTGCGAAGTTGCGGGGGGCCCCGCGCTCGGCACCCAGGCGCGGCGGCTGCCGGCAGTGCCCCTTTAAAGGCCGTCGGCCCGCCCCCAGCACTGCATATGGAGGGGGCCAGGAGCGGAGCGAGGCTTTTGCATTCAAACGACACATCAAACGCCGCAAGCGCCGCCGCGCCGCCCGCTGCCGCACGGCTCCGCTCCGGCCTGCCTGCCGGCCGGCCTGCCGCCCCTTCCCTCCCCGACACGCAGGCACACACACACCGCGGGGCGCGGGGGGGAGAAAGCCAGGGGAGAGGGGGGAGGGAAGAGGGGAGAAATAAGTGAAAAGGGGGCACCTGCAAAGCGCTGGAGCGGGAGTGCGTCCGGGCAGGCAGAGTCCACGCCGCCCCCGCCGGAGGCTGATCTATCCCCGGGCACCAGCCGCCGCCAAGGTCCCGGCAACAGGCTGCGGGTGAAGCGCGCTCGGCCCCTGCCTGGTAGCAGATGCCTCGTATCAGCGCCGCGCCGCCGCCTTGCCCCCCGCCGGCTCCGCGGGAGCACCCCCCCGGCTCTCGCCGCCCGCCCAGCCCCGTCCCTCTGCCTAGGGAGCCCGAGTGCGGGCAGGCGAGCCCGGCCAGTGCCAGAGCCCTGAGCGGGAGCCGCCGCCACGGCGGCAGTGAAGCGCTCCCCCCCCCTTCGCCGCCGCACCGCGCCGCTCCCCGGGGCGCGCCGAGCCCCGCGGACGCCCTACCTGCGAGCGTGTGAGAGGAGCGGGGCGGCGGGCGGCAGCTGGAGCCCGGCGAAGGCGACCGCCAGCCCGAACGGAAAGTCCCTGCCGCTCTGCGCCGTCTCCCCCCGCCCCGCACTTCCTCTCCCGCCCGCTCAGGCTGGAAATCCCCGGCGAAGCCCGCTGCTCTCCCGGCTCCTCCTCATACACCGAGGGGCGGGCCCGGCCGAGCCGCTCAGCGCGCAGGCGGCAGCCGGGGGCCGGGCCTGCCCTGCCCGCCTGCCCCGGCTGCACCTGATGCCGCCGCTGCCCCCCCCACCCCCACCCCCGCCGCGGGCACAACCCGGGAGAAGGGGCCCCGCGCTCCCCGCCCGACAGATGGAGCCGGTCCTGCCCGGCCCCTGCCCGCCCTCCGCAAGCGGCGAAGGGGGCGCGGGGTGGGCTGTGAGGAGACGGCGCGTCCCGCTCGGGGCGGGGGGATGGTACCAGGGGAGCCGTGCCGAGGCTCGCCCCGCCGCTGCGGGGGCTCGGCCTGGGGGCGGGCGTTGCTGCGCCGGCCCGACCGTTAGGGCACAGGGGGAAGGGCGCGGGGGATGGCGCCGGGACGCGGGGCGCCGGGAGAGAGGGATCGGCGCGGCGGAGAGCCGCTTGCTTCCCCTCTCCGCCCCGAGGGAGGTGCGAGCAACCCGCACAAAGGGTCGCCTCGAACACAATAGCCTTTATTTAAAAAAAAATAATGCCGCTGGGAAGAAGGGGAGGGAGGAAAAACCGCGGCGGGGGGAGGGACGGGAGGGGGAGAAGAGTCTGGAAAAGATCAGAAAAGAGCAGCGAGCCAGAGCCGTTCGCCCCCCGGAGGGGCCGCTCGCTTCAGGGGGCGCCGGGCCGGCTGCAGGCGGGCAGCAACCGACCGTAGGTGGCAACCCCGAGTCACCGGCCGGTGGGGCGGGGAGGGTGTGTTCCCTTCCCCGGCGTCCCAGAGGTGCGAGAGGCACCCGTCCTCCCTCCTCAGGCGGCTCTCCCGGCAGCGGGGAAGGGGGGCGACGCTGACACCCGACAGAACCTGTCGCTCCGGGCAGCCAGGTTAAATGAATGCCTGTATGGGGCTGCGCTCGTACCGCGGCGTGTCCTGATCAGGGCAGATGCCCGGCGGGTACCGGCGGCCTCGCTTTAACGCGGGGCAGCGTTGTGCGGCTTCTCATCTCCCCGCGGCCTCACCGGGCTGCTGGGAGGGGAGGGGGAGAGGCGGCTCTGGCGCAGGAGCGGCGCGGGGGGCTCAGCCGGAGCCGGGGGGGCTCAGCCAGCGCAGGGGGGCTCAGCCGGAGCCGGGGGGGCTCAGCCAGCGCCGGCGGCAGCGCGGGCTGGGGTCGGTTGGAGGAATTGCCGCACAGGGGGCTTCGGAGCTCCGGGTGCAGCCGTGGGGCTGGTAGGTCGGGGAGCCGGGAGAGCCGGAGCTGGGAGGAATGCGCGGAGCTGAAGACGGAGAAATGTGTGGTGTTTGGCTAATTTCAGTGGGATGAGGTCACCGTCCTTTTTGGACGTTGTTTATCGAGGGATCACTAGGGAGGAACAGTTGGATGCGTGATCCTGAACGGACAAGCTTTGCGTCATAGTTGCCGCTTACAGCATCTCCCCGCGTCCCAAAATCCATCCTGACCCTCTTCGGTCTTCATCCCCCGGATCTCTGTAACGCCTACGCCAACCTGCCCTGCAAAACCAAACATCTCCAGCACCGGCTGTGTCCTCACCAGCCCCTAAAATACGAAGCTTGGCTCGCACTGCTAATTCCCTCCTTGTGTGCTGTTTTTTTCCTCATCCCACTTCTCCACTTTCCTTTCTCTCTCCCCCCCTCCTTTGCTGCTGTCCTCAGTAAGAGGCTGGCTTAGCTGTCAAGACAACTGCGCCTTTTTGAAATGATGCCGTGAACCTGCGATCAGAAAGACAATCTAAGACCGATGTCTTAAATGTTCCCATCACTTGTTCAAGATTGCTTAGCTCCGGACCGGCTGATAGCACTGTGCACCGAGCCTGGATTTCTCCAGCGGCAGGGCTGCAAATAAGTTTCTATCAGAGACAAACCTGCAATTTCCTTCTTTGCCACTCTTTTTGCTGTTGTATATGTGTCCTCTTGTTTTGCCCTAAAAAAAAAAAAGGAAAAAACATAATAGGATTCCAGTGCCTGTAGATCTAGCAGCTATACCAATGTATTCTTCCCCAAAATGAGAAAACAAATTGTTATACCATCTAAAAGATGTCAGAAGCTTTTCCACACTTAAAAATGTCTGTAGCCGAAGAGATGAAGTGTTGATCTAATGCAATATCTACCGTTTCAAGTGCTTTGGTGTTTTTTTTCTTTTTCCATATCATGACTATAAGATTTTAAAGATCTTTAATACAATGATTACAGCAAGATGTGTCACCAATGTCTTTAACTGGTTTGGAATTTCATGTTATAAGCAACATTTTCACTGGGGCCTGAAATGCTGTGTCTCAATGCTGCTGCTACATGCTGCACACCACTGCTTAGCAGTAATGCTTAGAATATAGTTGCTGGAGGGGTAGCTACTTAGAACAACAGAAATAGTGGTAAAGACCATGGAGTAACTCTATATTTTAGTAAAATGGTTTGAAGAAATAAAATAATAGGGCATTACATTGGAAAATTACATCAGAGCGGAGAATTAAAAAGAAAATCCACAAAGAGAAGGGTGGTAATTATAGAATTATAGAACAGTTTGGGTTGGAAGGGACCTTTAAAGGTCATCTAGCCCAACCCCCCCTGCAATGAGCAGGGACATCCTCAACTAGATCAGGTTGCCCAGAGCCCCGTCCAGCCTGACCTTGAATGTTTCCAGGGACGGGGCTTCTACCACCTCTCTGGGCAACGTGCTCCAGTGTTTCACCACCCTCACTGTAAAACATTTCTTCCTTATATCTAGTCTAAATCCACCCTCTTTTAGTTTAAAACCATTACCCCTTGTCCTGTCACTACAGGCCCTGCTAGAAAGTTTGTCCCCATCTTTCTTACAAGCCCCCTTTAAGTATTGAAAGGCTGCAATAAGGTGTCCCCGGAGCCTTCTCTTCTCCAGGCTGAACAACCCCAACTCTCTCAGCCTGGCTTCATAGGAGAGGTGCTCCAGCCCTCTGATCATTTTTGTGGCCCTCCTCTGGACCCGCTCCAGCAGGTCCGTGTCCTTCTTGTGTTGGGGGCCCCAGAGCTGGACGCAGAACTCCAGGTGGGGTCTCACCAGAGCAGAGTAGAGGGGCAGAATCACCTCCCTCGACCTGCTGGCCACGCTGCTTTTGATGCAGCCCAAGATACAGTTGGCCACCTGGGCTGCAAGCGCACATTGCTGGCTCATGTCCAGCTTTTCATCCACCAGTACCCCCAAGTCCTTCTCCGCAGGGCTACTCTCGATCCCTTCATCCCCCAGCCTGTACTGATACTGGGGGTTGCTCCGACCCATGTGCAGGACCCTGCACCTGGCCTTGTTGAACCTCATGAGGTTCACATGGGCCCACTTCTCGAGCTTGTCCAGGTCCCTCTGGATGACAATCCATTACAAACTTGGACAGGGACAGTTATCTCCAAAAACTATGGGGAAGATACAGAAAAGCAAATATCATGTGATTACGGGAAACTAATTTCTCAGATACAGACTGGAAAATACCACTGGGAAATGGTAGGGCTTAAATGTTCTTGAGTGTCATAGAAACTCAATTTCTCAAGCAAACAGTCCAAGAGAGAGGATGCTATTTTAGGCCTAGTATTAATAAGCGGCAAAGACCTTGTAGAAGGCCATAGTATTGAAACTAACCTTAAACTGAGTGATCACAGACTAATCCAGCTTATGTTAAACTGCAAGAGGGACAAATGTAGATCTTTGTCTAAGGCTTGGGATCACAGAACAGCAAACTCGGAGAAACGGAGGAAATTCGTGAGGTTGACAGGACAGAAGAACCCAAAGATAATTTTTACCCAGAGATATTGAAAGAAGCTGGCAAAGGAAATTACAATTGCCAAAGCGAGGATTTGTTGAAAGTTAGAAGTAGTACCCTGTGCCTAGAACACTCTGTCGTGAAAGGAGAAAGGTGGTGATGCTGGTAGCCTTAGGCCTACTCGTCTGACCTTACTATGTGGGTGAATTCCTCCATAAGAAAATGTCTGTGAGCCACCAGCAGGAATAGCTGTGGAAAAGGCTTATGTGAGTCTATGATGCACGAAGTGGGGTATTTTTAGTAGAGAGAGGGAAGTATTAATATGGCTTTACTAAGGACCCTTGTTTGGAAAATTACGTCCAGTTCTGGTGACTTAGAATCAGAAAAGATTGACTCAGGTCGCCACAGGTGCAGAAGAGGAATGCTGGGGTGGTGGGGAAGCAGAGATCCCATTGAACGGGAGCTGCAAGCAAGCAAGCTTGGCTTCCTTAGCTAGCCAAACGAAGCCGAAACAGCGTGATGATTCACTGTAAATACATTCAAACAGTAAATATCAAGGAAGGAGAACTATTTAAATTACGGAATTGTACGAGCACGAGGGTGTATGATTATAAATTGGTCATGAGGATGCTTAGCCTGGAAAGCTTTCTAACCATTCCAGGAGCAAACAAACAGTACTCTAGGCACAATCACCTGAATGATTTTAAATCAGGGCATGATACTTCGGTGTGTCCAAGGGGGATTTAAAGTGGACTGAGCTGCTGACATTTGGTGTTGTACTTCGACCATTCCCAAGTTTCAGGGCTTCTTCTGGTCCTCTACCCCATCTGCATTTGGCTTGTGAGGGTTTTTTTCAACTGTCTCTGAAGCACTGGAAATTAGTCAGAGACAGGATGCAGAAAGGACACTGGTGACATTCAATCATCAGGCGGTTTGTGGTGCATCTTGCTCACGGGCGTACGGTTGAATTGATTGCCAGATTTGGGTCACAACAAAACCTTTTCCCTCAGGTGAGCCTGGCAAAGGACTGTTTTGCCTTTTGTCCCCCTGCTGCTTTCTCAGAATCTTCTGGGAGATTTATTTGGTAAATATCTTGTTGCAGGGGTACTGGTTATAGTCTTCTGTGATATTGTGCTTGAGAGGTTTGGTCTTTTACTGCAGCTGTTAAGTTTATTACCTGACACTGAAAAGCGTTTTGTGACCCTCGATGAGCGAGGGCTGCAGGAAAGGTGTTCTCTGAGACCTCCTAAACAAAACGGCCGTTGTGTAGTTTTAGAGAGGGATCATTTCCAGTTCTATCTTCCCCAAAGTGGCATCAGCAGGTTATTTTTAATGCTGGAAGTAAACCTGAGAGAGGGAATGGGGGAGAGAGGGAGGGCAGGAAACCATTGTTTCTTGGGTGAATTGGCTTATTGCAATTAACAGTCATTCAGCTGAACTATTGTAATTGGTAATGATACAGTACATCCTTATTAGCCCTGCTGTTTCAGGTGCCGTTTGGCACTGCTTCTGTACATAATGCTAACTCTAAGTGGTGTGATTCGTGTGCGTTGTGCATGCCCTCTCCACAGTTTCTGCAGAAAGTGGTTATGTTTCGTTCCTAACCGATACCTACTGTGTATTTGAGCAAGACTTAGCAGGACCCAGTTTCTGCATTTCTGGCACTGAGGCGGCTTCTTGACTTGCAGCTTCCTCGTCCTGTGCTTTGGATTGAAGATGCTTATTAACAGAATAATAAAATCATTAAATTTATATTCCTTTTTATTGCTGAAGCACAGCCCAAGAGGACCTGTATCATGGGAATACACATTCATTTATTGCATCCTATACATGAGATAAAGATTCCCTGGGGTTTATTTCAACTGCTACTAAGCAATAATGTCTAATGTGATAGCCCACTTGCTTAAGGAAAAAAAAAGATTTCCCCTGCCCAAGCGGTGATTTTCTACTTGAAATTCCTAGAAAGTGATGGCTTTCTAAATGACAAGCATTTGAGGTGAAACATTCCCCAAATCTTCGAGAAGTTAGTTATATATGCCTTTACGAGTATGCTATGTGACATTTTTCCTTTCTTTCAAGCTAATTGTAATTCCCAAGTCAGCTTATAGACCCGCTTCACAATTGACAAGAAATATTAGTATGGCATATCACAACTGCGTCTCGGTAATCTTAGGGCCTTCTTACTCTCTTGTTAGACTATTAAAAATACATTGACGTCCCCAGGCTCCCCTACCATCAGGACTGCCATTGTGCCTGTGCCAAATTGACTTTGGAGTCAAATGAAATCTTTGAGAGCATGTCAGTGGATTTTCAAAGAGGCCTGTAAAGTGGTTCACTGAACTCTAAGCTGTACCTGGAAAAAGAGACAAGATACAGTTCCACAGCAGGGAATCACTAGAGCACAGCAATGCTTCAGCTGTACGTCTGTCTCTCAGTATGGCTCCAAAATCGGAGCTATGATGGGAAGAGTGCAGACTCAGCAAGACCAGCTCTCCACCATATGGAGATTTCCCTGTGACAGCTGAATCTGAATATAACCGATGAAAGCATCTTAAAGGCTGCTTTGTGCCTTTTGAGCAGCACAAAGCAGCTTTATCAGGAACAAAGATTTGGTCCAAAAGTTTTCCCCAGACATAAACCGTCAGTTATTATACTACTTTGTAACTAACAACTGCAAGGATTCTGTTGAATACCTGGCAAAGTAAAAGGCTGACATGAGTGTAACAGCTGTATTGATTTATCCAGATGCCCTCATTTTCTGGATGATACATCTATCTCTGAAAATATCCTTAGGATCTTTTCTCCATCAAGAATCTCAGAATCTAACCATATAAGAGGAAAAAGCCTCACCTGATATTGGCAGAAAGACGAGATGAGTATACTTTCAATGCTGAGAATTGTTCATCATTTTAGAAATTGTTATTGGCTCTTCACAGTAATCAATAATAGCTGTTTCTTCAGGGTGACGTAACTATTTTTACTTTCACCTTTTCTGCATGTAGTCATGGGAACACAAACCAACCTGTGCGAATCAGGCTTAGGAACAATTTGAGCATTTGAGGTGACTGGGAGGTGGTCATTGAGTCTCATCACTTTCCTGGCTTCCAGCTTAGCTGTGTGCCTTACCTCCAGTGCCATCAGAGCATCCTAACAGATTTCTTTCCCGTTGTGCCAGCTGAGAGGGGTTTTTTTAACCCCCTTTTATTGACACTGCTCTAGCAAGTTCTAAAGGGTGATTTCAGAGTATTCTTGAAGGTTGTTTGAGCCTCTGGGTGTTCTCTTGTTGTAAGTAAACTGTCTGCAAAAGATGCATTTCCAAACCCTGAAATACTCTGTCCTGACTTTACACACAGCCTGACCCAGGCAGACCTACCAGGCTCCAGTACTGAAGAGGCTACCGTGAGATGGAACCTCAATGTTTGCTACGTGGTAATGCCAGCAGATTCCTGGGGAGAATCCAGTCAGCAGCAATCATCATCTAAAGAATAGTTGTTCTAGAAGCCTAGAGGAAAACAACACTTCTCTTGTCAACGCTGTTCCCTTGGGAGCTATTGCTGATAAAGCTAGCCCTGATTCCCTTTGTTAAATCGCATGGATCTTGCCCTGTGTGTATGACAGAGATACTATTGTCCTACTGAAGGATGTTGCATTCCAGATCTAGTCCTTGTAGTTCTGGGCCTTCCTTCATGGCATTAACAATTCCCTGCCAGCCTTTGTCTAATATATATCCAGCCCTCTAGTGGATCCACAAGTGATGGATCCAAGGCATATGCACACCTATATGCAGGTATAATATCCCTATGTCTCTCTGGCTTTTATCATAAAGCTTGTATTCCTTGTTGGTCTGCCTCTTGTTACTCAACAGTTTTTTCCATTATTCTTGGCAATTTTCTCATCTTTTATATACTAAATGGTAATTCAGATTTACAGTTTCCCAGGTACCATTCATTCTGCCTCATGATAGTATGCGTAAAATGTAGTAACTCTAGAGAAAAAATAATTACCCAGCTGTTTGTCTGAAGACATCTCTTAGCTGGATTCTACTTACCCACCTGCGTCTTCAGAGTTAGGAGAGGAAAGAAGATCAGCATGTTCACTGACTGACATTTAGGATAATTTCACTTTCACCTATAATTTTTTATTACAGGGTTTGGGGAGGTCTCTGCCCTGTGCATATGAAGAAGGTGACAAAAAGTGCTCCAAGTGGTATCAGGATGAGAGTGGCTGTCTTGTGATGCAAACAACTGACCGTCTTAACAACCCCCACGTATTGCATAGGTGAGACCCACAACAGGTATCTAGTTTAAATTTATCTTCGGGGAAGCATGATTATATTCAAATATTTTCCTTGCTGAGTTTCAGTATTCTCTGTATCAAATATGTTCAGTTTTCAAGTAAAAAAAGTAACATCTAAATGCTTTCAGGACAACTTCAGCCTAGCCCTTAAGAATCAAGCTTCCCTTCTTCTCCCCTCTCACCGGTTATGATGACTGTTCTGCAAGCCACATTACACCCTAATCAGCATTTGCATAATCTTTACTATCTCTATGATTACAGTATGAGGGGGTTATATATAAGCTAGACAGTAATTAAAGAGAGCTAGAAAGAACCCAGCTCCAATGATTAGCATAAAAGAGTAATGACTCAAGAGCACATAGACTGGGGAGAAAAGCTGAGAAGGAAAAAAGCAAGTTGGCTATCCAGGATAAGGCTTCCAATGAACCTGAGAGATGTAGGGTGGCAGAACTGCTAGCGCAGGGACAGTGAGGGAGGAGGCCTCGCGATCTGAGGCCAGTCAGCTGCCAGATGGTTGTAATGAGCTGTGGATCTTTCATGTATGGCATTTGGAAGAGAGCTACCCTGGTAGGGTAACTGCCTTGAGTTTCTTAATCATGTGGGACTATTCAGACTTCTGGTGCAGACCCACACCAAGGCCCGAGCAGCAAAAGAAAGCCAAACAGACCTGTTGGACATTGGGTCTTCAACTCTTGGATATATTCTCCAACTATTCCACTGTAGAGGCTGCTGTTTTGATATTGGGGGGATAATAGACAAGTTCTGTTGGCACCAAGCCACACAAGAGACACATCCACCAGACAAGGAGCCCCTCCTGCTCTTCCAGATGCTGAAAGACCTGTTGTGGAAGTGGTGATATATTAGCTCAGACCCTGCAAAGGTCTGAGCTAGAAGTATTAGAAAAATTCCTTTGGAGCCTTCAGATGATTGGAAAGGAGTGTGTCTGACAAAAGTGCCTTGAAGATTTTCCACAAGAAATGAGTGAGCTACTGCTGTCAGCGGTGGTCATCTCCTGTAGCTGTGGGATGGTGTATCAGCCACAGGCATCCTCCTGCAGACAAGTGGATAGAGGGTGGTAACACTTTGCTGTAGCTGCCCTCATGACAAAAAAGAGCTCCTTTGAAACTCAGGAGAGATGCTTAGGCTGCAACTCCATAAAGAACCCTTGGAGCAGCGGAAGATGTACAGAGAAGTCATCTGGTCAGCTTACAGGACACACCTAGTAATCTGCTGCCAGCATGGAAAACAAGGGATCTTTGCAAAGCAAAAAGAGATGAGCATGTATTTGTTCATAAAAGCAGATAATAATGGAACAGAACCTGTTGGCAAACCGCAGGCAGGCCCAGGCACTCTTGTAATTTTAGCAGATGTAGCGAAAGAAGCCCCAGAATATTCCGAGTGCAACCCTTTCACTTTAATAATAGCAGACAAATGTCATCACTGAGGTTGAGGACAATGGGCTGCCACGTCCATTCTCAAATGGAATAGCTGAATTCTCAGGATCCCTAGGGAGATGGGACAATGGGACTTCACCGATCACTAGGTCATGCCACAGCAGTTCCAAGGTTCTTCGCTTTTTCATTCTTCCTAGATTATATCCCAGAGAGATAAGAGCCTGTATCTGATCCTGTACTACTTTCCTGAGTTCAGTCTCCAGAGTGTCTGCCGTTGAGAAGAGTGCTTCCACGTCCTGAATTACCTGAATTACCCTTTGCTGCTTAGCAATTAAATGCTCCCCTGTTGCAGACAGATGTGAGATAAAATGCACAAAATCTAATGTCATCTTTGTACTGAACTAAAAGTCACAAAAAGCTAAATTCTTCTTTGGCCTTGGTCTTATCTGAGGTATGCTAATTTGTCTTTGTGCAATTGCTGCAGAATTAAACCAACGTAATCCAGAGCAGAAGGAGGCTCCAAACCTCTCCTGGGCTGTTTGAGATAATACACAGTCATAAAACCAAACCCCAGTATCCCTCCCTCCTTCAGTTTCCCCGCGGTATCAGGAAACATTCTGATCTTAGATCCAAAGTGGAAAGCTGTGGTATTTGCACTAACTTTCCTGGAGTTACTCCCAATCCATACTGTGGTAACAGATTGTCGACTCAGCTAAGATCAGAACTTTTTTTTCTTTAGCTGGGCTTCCCATTTCAGCGGTTGTGGAGAGAAGGTGGCAATCTGCGTCTTTCCCTGGAGAAGGAGAAGTTATTTCTAATGGTATTGCCTCTAAAGTATAGCTTTGCATCTCTTATATACTTCAGGAAGTTCTTTATTTATAAGAAGGGCATATCTAAAACTCAGACACCTTTGAGGAGCTACAAATTGCCAATTCTCACAATTTTTATCATAAGTTTCATGATATTTGAGGCTTTTTCCTCAAAGTACCAGCTCTTGGAGTAATGTGATTATGTGAGAAACTCTCATTTTTCTTTCATTTAAACAAAAAGCCAGTAATTTTCTTGCTCTCATCGTTGTAGACAGAAAGCTTAAAAATATAACCTGAGCACACTGCAAAGGCTCAGGAATCAGAAGGCAAAGCAAAATGAGTTGAACATATATTCACTCCTAAACATTATAATTAGAAGTCCATGTCATAATATTTTTTTTTAAAGATCTGACTCATGATTTTTAAATTATTCAATTTGGCAATACCATGTAGATTCACTATGCTCTTGGATAAAATTCTTTGTCACGCTAAAGGCTAAATTGAGCCAAGAGTAAGTTCACTATAAACAATTACACGTATTGTCTATTCTTGGCTTTTTAAAAACATCATCTACTCTTTACAAAAACTCTATGACACAATGAAAACTAAAGCTTCCATCCAGCCAAGACACAGTAAATGACAAATATAAAAATTGAAAGGCACAACAGAAACAGGAGCTAATAAAACTTGAAATAGGTGAGATGTATTTCTTTAAAATGAAACTTTTCCCATACCCACCGGACTACAGTCTGTTCTGGATTACACTAGGGTAAACCCAGAGTAAATCCAGTGAAATGATCTGACTTTATTGGTCACAACTAATATATTTTGCAGTGAATTGATATCAGTTCTGCTAAGCGTATTTGTCATTCCATTTCTAGTTCCAGCTTTTATAGCAAAATCTAGTAAGAACAATGTGATGGGGGAATTGAGGAAATACTAAAATTAAGCCTGTGTGTGCAACTTCAGATTGACTGATATCCTTTCTGCTCTGCTTCTGAATATTATTTCTGAAACCTTTAATGATGCGATCACGTTTTTTCCACGGGATCCTCTACCTCTTTGCGTTCTGTTGGGGGTTTAAATGTGAAGTGTGCAGTAAGAGAGACTCCTGCCTTCCAGATCTCTATTTCAGTTTAACCTTAAAGAGGTAGTTGGAGCTACACAAACCAAGTCCTATAGAAAGTAGGTGAAAATGGAATATTTGCACACTCGGCTGGTAAGGAATCCTGGATTACAAAGAGAGTTTACCATGCTCTGCGTCAAACACCTTGAATGAGAAGGGAAAAGCATGTGGCCTGCAAAGGAAAAACGATCCAGGAGTCGTACTTGCAGTCTTCTGATCTATAATCAGAGGGTGTTATCCATTGTGCTACTAGCATGCTGTTGGCAAGGTCTTTGCTTGGACAGATGCACCCTATAATCAAAGTTGAAAGACACATAATGAAATTTATTTCTAAAACCCCACCTAACTTTTCCCCAAAATAACAGAGCAAAATGAAACCCTCGCCAGGCTGATATGAAGATGAATTGAATGTTTGTGAAGCCCTCAAGAACAGCAGTGATGAGCACTAGGGAAAATTTTAGGACCTGAGCTACCACATCACTGACAAATTAAGGGGAGTAGAGGTGTTACATGGTAACTCTCAAACACTCCAAAGCCAAGAGCACCTATGCCTCAAACTCTCTTTTAAAATCCTGATTACCTCCTAAAAAAATCACCCAGATGGGATTCAAAGGGCAGAAAAGAAGGATGTACCAGAGAAAAACAAATGTATGGCACCCGTACTTAGGAGGAAACAGATGGCCTTTAAAACAAGCCTGAACAACACACAATAAAATATGTAGGGGACCACACATTAAATACTGCAGATAAAACAAAATGACTAAGGGATCCTCTGTCCATCTTGTGTACCAAAGAAATTCAAGTCCTTTGGAAAGAATAGTATCCCACTAAGTACTGCATCATAATGCAGTCTTTATTCTGTCCTTTTTCTGAGTCATCTGAATTTCTGAATCACCTGAACTTCAACCTCATTCTCACTTGTACATGTAGATTTCTAGTTTGGGGTGAGGGGAAGGAGAGTGAAGACTTTTTTTTTTTAATGTATCATCTGGAATCATTCATATCCTCACGCTCAGAAAGAGGAGACTCTCTAGATCCACTCCGCAGACTTCTGCTGCTTGACCTAATGGAGTATCTGCTCACGGTACTACAACGCCATGTACTCTGGAGGGGAGAGCACCTCTCCTGACATCACAGCTTCACTGCCATTTATTGACGGCAGAACAGGGAGGCTCAGCAGCCTGATTGCCTTTCCATGCACTGACAGGGGGTATCGCACGTCCTTATGGGTGTTCCCCTAAAATGGACCTTTCTGCGTCTCCGTCTTTTCCACACCCCTGCTCCCTCTCATGCTGTTCACTTTCCCCATTGTTTTAACTTCACTCTCCACTGCTCAGGGATCTCATCCTCATCCCAGTCTCTCTGATGGCCTCTCTATAACCTCCATCTCTGGATTTTCCATTCAAGTACTGTTCTCTTTCTACATTGTCAATGCCTTCACGCCAAGGACCACCCATCTTTTAATCAAGTTAATTCCTATTTCTCCTCCCTATTGCTTATACAATTTCCCTTTCTCTCCCTCTCACCTCTAGGCCTGTGCCCCACACCAGGGTACCATTGTGAAACCTTTGCCAAAAAAAACCCCAAAGGCAGGTTATTGAAGACTGCCATGCTGCAATCTGAGCTCTTGTTGGTGCTTGAACACTACGAGGGCCATATAACACAACGTGTTGAAGTACCATAAAAATACATGCAGAAATAAGGATCAGTAAGTTTGTCTGTAATCCAGGTTCACGATTTCAGTAGTCCATCATGCAGCACACTTCACAGAACATGCACATTTTTAAATAGTTATAGAAGGGCCCAGGAAACCTGAAAGCTGTCTAGAACTGCAGGGTCCAAGAATCAAGAACTTGAACCTATGCTCTGGCCTGCTTAAGAGATCAAAGGAAGGGGGCTAATTAGGCTTGGCACCCTCTTTCCTGCAAGGCTAGACTTGGTTTTACAACCCAAATGGAGTGGGAGGAGTAGTCTGGTGAGGATATTTATTGAATGTGAAGTAAATCCAGAGACTCAGTCCATTCTACACCCTTAAAAAATTAGGCAAAAATCACAAAATCACTACACTTGTCACGGCATAGTCAAAGGCCTTTCCTCATTGAGGAAGGTCAAGGAAAACAGGAAATCTAAAATTTGCCTAACTTCTGAAGAAAGAAAAAAAACCCCACAGATTATTTTGTCATGAAGCATTAAGAAGAGACACACTTGCAAGTAAAAGGGTCAAAGTAAGTACCGCATATCCTGAAGCCTTCAAAGTGATAGCAATAACACACTTAATATACCAGTGTCAAATTTTTATGTCCTTGGTGTATTCCAGTAATAACTGGAATAAGACTGATTTTTGTCTCTAAGCTTATATGTCTCTTTTCCCACAGTTCAGAGAAACCCTGCTGTCTGGAATAAAGTTTTGAGGGGACAAAGACAGAACAAGACTAGGCATGACTAGCTAAATGATTAGGGATGGCCTGGGATGCTGAGGCTCAGAGACAGGTGCAGTAGTATCTGGAACAGAGTTATTCTCCCCCTTTCCCTTCCCTCAAGAATCTCTAATTATTTCATGCAGCAGAGAAAAGCTTCAAAAGGTCTGCAGGGTCTTCTCTTCCAGCATAGTTCCAGCTATGCCTGGATGCTCTGCTGATAGACAGGAGGTGAATGGATCTCTTTGTCACGTGCTCTAACCCCTGCCTCTTGTGTCTTCTCCAGCAGCTGACACAGAAACAACAAAAACAACAACAAACAGACTAAAACAATAAGGCAAAGTTTCAGGCATCTAGCTCCAGTTTGAATTTTGAAAGGAGAAGATGCCTATGCCATGGGAAGGGATGGATTTAAAGCCCCTTGCAAAAGTAACTGTGGCAGCGTAAGGAATCAGCTCCTCGTCCTTCAGCTACAACTCCTGGGCTGAAAACTGTTGCTTTCCCTTAGCAGGGCTGGCAGAGTTGCTCATGACAGAACTCATCTGCTTCAGTGGAACAACTAACTGGTCTGATGTTGCAGTGGAGCAGCTGAGGAGCGCTCAGGTGAACCGTTCTGCTGTGACAATGGTAACCTCAGGCAGAGACACAATGAACTCCAACATCCCTCAACAGTGGGATCGAGTGCACCCTCAGCAAGTTTGCAGACAACACCAAGCTGAGTAGTGCGGTGGACATGCCTGAGGGACGGGATGCCATCCAGAGGGACCTGGACAAGCTTGAGAGGTGGGCCCAGGTGAACCTCATGAGGTTCAACAAGGCCAGGTGCAGGGTCCTGCACCTGGGTCAGAGCAACCCCCAGTATCAACACAGGCTGGGGAATAAAAGGATTGAGAGCAGCCCTGCCAAGAAGGACTTGGGGGTACTGGTGGATGAAAAGCTGGACATGAGCCACCAATGTGCGCTCGCAGCCCAGAAAGCCAACCGTACCCTGGGCTGCATCAAAAGCAGCGTGGCCAGCAGGTCGAGGGATGTGATTCTGCCCCTCTACTCCGCTCTCATGAGACCGCACCTGGAGTTCTGCGTCCAGCTCTGGAGCCCTCAGCACAAGAAGGACATGGACCTGCTGGAGCGGGTCCAGAGGAGGGCCACAAAAATGATCAGAGGGCTGGAGCACCTCTCCTATGAAGCCAGGCTGAGAGAGTTGGGGTTGTTCAGCCTGGAGAAGAGAAGGCTCCAGGGAGACCTTATTGCAGCCTTCCAGTACTTAAAGGGGGCTTATAAGAAAGATGGGGACAAACTTTTTAGCAGGGCCTGTAGTGACAGGACAAGGGGTAATGGTTTTAAACTAAAAGAGGGTGGATTTAGACTAGATATAAGGAAGAAATGTTTTACAGTGAGGGTGGTGAAACACTGGAGCACGTTGCCCAGAGAGGTGGTAGAAGCCCCGTCCCTGGAAACATTCAAGGTCAGGCTGGATGGGGCTCTGGGCAACCTGATCTAGTTGAGGATGTCCCTGCTTATTGCAGGGGGGTTGGATTAGATGACCTTTAAAGGTCCCTTCCAACCCAAACTATTCTATAATTCTATGATTCTATGATCTGAAAGGACAATCATGTCTTAAATTGCTTCAGCCTCTTCTAAAGTGGTAGTGTGTATCCAAGGATGTCTCCTCTTTTCAGTGCCTCTTTTGGACTATTATCAGTAACTGCCATTTCAGCATAGTGCCTTTTGTGGATCCCCTTCTGATGTCACCTTACCATCGCCATGCACTGGGGGACCAAGGGCTCTACCACAGATCTGCAGATCCTGCTGTGTAGATGTGTTCTGATTACCCCCTTGTAGGGCAATCCTCCCTTCACAGGGAATAAATGCCCTAACAATTCAAAGGCACTAGTAAAAGGAAGGAGACCACAAAAAATGTAAAAGTAACACTTTTACAATAACTTATAGGAATTTTTCCCATATTAATCTTACCACAAAGTTAGTCAAGCTTAGCCAAGAGTCACTTGTATTGAAAGAGAATATCCTTTAGCTAAAACATTGTCATCGCTGTTATGTGATGGTCCAAAGAATAACTTTAAACGTACCTGTAGCAAAATAAAACCAATAGCAGCAGAAAGGCATGGGGAAGGCAGCTGGTACCTGCCCAGTCTTCAGGATCCCCAGACATGCGCAAATCCAGCAGACTGCCTTTTGAACCTTGAGTGGTTTTACTGTCGACTGACTTCAGTTTTGCCCTGTCTCCTGCCTCCATCCCTCATCATCACTATGGTGACTACCGTATGACAGCCTGTCTTCCAGCCTTTGAAACTGTCTCTCTCTCCCTTATTCATCCTTTCTCCCTTAGCATCCCTTTTCCCTTCGACCCAATCCTGCCCTTTAAATGATAGGATCAGCTCTGGACTGTGGCTGAAGTCATCCCAGCTGTCCAGCCTGTCCCTGCTGCGTGCTTGTCTCATTGCTCATCAATCATCTCCTGAAATACCTCGGTTTGCCAAGCAACATTTTAAGGCAAACTGAAATAAGCAACAGTTCACCTTGAAACACACGCTCCCAACTGTGGCAGCCAAAGAGCTGACTGACAAGCAGCTGTACAAGAAAAGGGAAGCGAACAAATGTCCTAAGGTAAACTTCCCTTTCTCTTAAAACAGTCTCCTCGATAAATACAGGTAATGAATGCTCATCCATCTTCCTCTTATTGATTTAATCTTATGTCAAACCTACCTTTTCACATATTCTGGAAGAGATCCTGTTTTCCTCCACGTGTCACCCAGCATCACCTGGCACAGCGACTGATATGAGCAGAGTTCAGGGATGATAACGAGCTGTGTTGTTTCTGATGCAAGACACAGCCCCAGAAGCTCGGAGGTGCTAACTCAACTTCAACATGGTAAATGAAGTCTGAGGCTTCAGACAGAGCACCTCAGCCCTGCGTATCCTCCTTAACGTATTGAAAGACAGAGAAAATACTAAAAGCATGGGATATACAAAGGATCAAGTAAAAGGCTGTTATTTGTAACACTCCTTATTGCCTTTCCCATTAGCTTTTATCCCAATTTTCTATAGAAATGAGGCTTATGAGATCAGCTGGGCAATGCACCTCTGTTCCCCACCTCTCCACACCCCCGCCCCCCCCCCATTTTTTTTCCCCCATTAGCCAATCTTAACAGAATTTAATACAGAAAGTAAAGTTCTTCAGAATTGATTAAATTCTTACGGGATTTGTAAAACCCAGTGGCCAGGAAGCAGAGACCGTGGTTTGGACCTTCCCAAGTTGACTTCAGATGATTTTGCTCCTGTCACTCAATTTCTATAATATCACTTGGCTTTGAAATACTCAGGGTGGGGGAATGTTGTAAGGGAAAAGAAAGGGGAAGTGTAGCGCCTTGGTGAGTACCCGCGGTGCCTCAACTCACGTTCTGCGCAACAGCCGCTGTGGTGCCATTGTGGTAAAGGCTGAACGCAGGAGCCCTCCCGGCCGCGCTCAGATAGCATGCCGAGGGCAGGCAGTAAAGGGAAGAGGGCAGGCTAATGCAATGCCAAAAAAGTGTGAAAAAAACAGGAAACCTCCTGTAGCTGTGTAACTGCAGTCACACTGGTGCGACCCACAGGCTTCTCCTGAGCAGCACGGCTTACGGTCCAGACAAGGACTAACCAAATCCTAGTCTAAAGGTCTGAAGTGTGACTTAACACGAGTCATAAAAGGATATTGGACATTAGGGATATGTCATCCAGGAAATGTCTAAATATAGCTTTACACGAAATGAACACGGGGTGCTGACAATGACTGCCACGAATGTGCGACCTTGGGATAAGGATGAAAAATTAATCAATTAAAAATGTATAATAGGAGATAGCAGCCACCGAGGAAGTGCACTGCACAGTGCAAAGGGCTGACTACCAGGGAGGAGTAGCTGTAGCTCACTTCTACCTTGAGTTGCTGTGCCTCATGAGCCCTGGTACCAGCGTTACAGCTACTGTCCCACCCCCATACCAAGAGCTGGGATGAACCCTGGGCTGTCTAGAGCTGCAAGACAGAGCTGTAGTCCCTGCAGCGCAACGGCAGACAGCAGGAAAAAGAGACTCCCTGGCTGGACTATGGCCAGCGGATAAATGGTCAGCAATGGAGGACCATTGATAGGTCTTACCTCGGGAGAACGGCTAGTTCTGGTGGGTTTGTTGTGGCTAATGGGGATGTGAAAGACCTTGAGGAATCGCCAGTTGTGGGGGAGTGGGGTGAGGAGTCGCCCCGCTTCCCCTGGTGCTCCTTGTACTGGGAGTTACTGCTTGACCACAGCCCTCCTGTTATTGACAGTTACAACAGTGGCTCACACGGCCCTGCAAAGAGAAGAACAGTCATGTCAGGGGAAGGGATGGGTTAAAAAGGAGGAGGAAGTGATAAGACAATCTCAAGAGAAACCGGGAGCAGCAGAGAAGCACGGAAGCTGTAACGTGCAGGGAGGATGGAAAGGAGGAGGAAAGCCAGCCAGCTAAGGGCAGCGGAGCAGCCGTGGGGAGGCGAGGGAGGCAGAGCAGCTGAAGAACATGGAAGTCGCAGAGCACAATATCATTTATGCTTTATGCAGAGATAACAGTAGATCTGAGCATAATTAACTTAAAAGTCAATACTGCCCTTTACGTGATAGGAACATAGATCTGCAGAAAAACAGGCTTCATTATTTTTCCTGCTTAGAGAATGACCTGCTATCAGGGAAAGCCACTCTTTGGCTGGCTCTTGTAAGGTACTGGAGGTGACAACAACTGTCCATTTCGGCGAAAAGGGAAAAGGTTATTTTAAATGGGCTGGAGCAGATGTTGTTTTCTTTTGTTCCTCCAGAGGAAAAAAAGACAAGAGCACACAAATGGAGAGTGAGAGAGAAGAGCCGCGGAGACAGAAAACACAGCGGCTGTTGTGGTGCTGACTCTTCCTCTCCATCTCATTGTGAAAGAAAGGGCACAGCGCACGCTCTTATCATTTCCTCTGAGATGATTTGTACCAGCATTCAGCTGTTCAGGGCACTGCTCAGCCTTTCTGAGCACCCTCGCAGTACTCTAACGAAAATGCAATCTCGGCTGCCAAATCCAGACTTTGAAATAGGGCGACAAGCAGACAGAGGAGAGAAGAGGAAACAGGGAGAGGGAAGAAAGAAAATAAGAAGTAGAAGCCCAACCGGTGGAAATGAAGATTTCAGCCAGATCCTTTCCTTCAATTTCCCTAACTACAGAATTTTTCCGAGATCAAGTAGAAGACACTCATCTTAGTAACTTAGTGATTTCTGGGATTCGAGAAGAGCCTGGGCAGGGCAGCCCTGATGGTAACCGTTTCCCCAGAGGTCTGTTCTCCTCACCTACTGCCCTCTGCAGACCCCAAATGGGCAGAAACCCCACTCACTCATCATTTTATCCTTTATTAATGACCTTCTAGTTTGCCATGTGACTTTGACAGAACCCTGAGCCTGTGCCAATAGGCCTTTTGCTCCAATCAATTCCATGTATTTTTAATACTTTCATTACTTTTATTTTTTAAACAATCTTGTGTGAGGGACTGAGTTCAAGCCTGTGTAACCCCGAATACCTTAAAGGTGTTGGTTTCCACATTTTCACCCTGCTTTATTACACAAAATTTTAATTTAATGTAGCGGACTGTCACAACTGCCGCAGTTCAGGAGCTTGTGCACATCCTCAGCTCCCGTCCCCGCTGTAGGGATGCTGGGGAGGGTGGGCACAGCACTGCTGGGAAGCTGATTCAGTCGTCACAATCCAATCCACTGCAGCGTGCAAACTCCCGGAGAGTGGTCACCTCTCGTAGGACAAGCTCTCCTTGTGCCGGGCCAGGCTGTGGCAGAGCCCCCGTGGCCGGTGCCGGGAGGAGAGCGTGCACCACACATACCCTGCTTCCCCGCTTTTGCAGGGGCCCAGGCAGGGACCCCGCAGAGTTATTGCTCTGGCTGGCACCACGGCCATCCCCAGCCACTGTTCTCCCACATAAGTGGAGGGACGAGCACCATGCTCGGTGCACGAGCAAACATCTACCCCTGAAACGCCGAGGAAGGGATTGCAGGGCCCCAGGGAAGAAAGCACGCTGCTACTGCCAGCTGCCTCCGCAGAAAGCAGGCAGGCAGACCCTCCCTCCGCCAGCATGGCAGCAGCGGCCCCTCTGCAGCGCAGCTCCCCTCTGTGTCCCGCAGCACAGTGGCCCGGGCACTAACGCAGGAGAGAAACCAGCCCCGTCTCTCCCAGCCCCCGGAGAGGGTCTGAGACACGGGGCTGCTCACAAGGGTGTTGTGGCTGTGACAGAGCAGAGCCTTGGCCCAGCACAAGGGGGGACAGGAGAGACGTTGCAGAGCCAGGGGGTCCCCTCACCCTGATTTGAAAGAGAGCATGGCTGCCGACACGTTGGAGGTGGGTTGGATCCTGGCGTCTGGTGTCCCTGCGGGGAGATGCGCAGGCACGGTCTTAGCGTCATGCTTTTCCCTTTAGGGCCTGAGCGCCTACACACACATACACACAGACAAACTTCAGGCATCCAGGGAATTTTCATTTCGAAAGCCAAGGTGCTTCTTTTGGTTAGGTTTTAGCTATGGAGGGGTTTTCAAGATCGTGGTTGTCCACTTACCCGGGTACAGATCTGCCCCTCACCGTCCGTGTGCTCTCTGCGCTGCGGGTGTAGCAGCACCCGAGAAGGCTCCCGCCGCCCGCGCCTGGTGCGCGTGTTCATGGCTTTTTGTTCATCGCGTTGCAGTGTGACGGGCTGAGGGGCCCAGCTGCTAATTCCTCTCTCCCTGCATTTCAATGTGGCCAGTCCCACCTCAGCCATGCCAGCAGAAATACTTTCTGTAAAAGGGCAAATGCGAGGAAAAATAAGTTGTTAAAATATTGACCCTGAAGTACTGAGTGAAGTAAAGAGTCTCCCGAGAAAGCCTCCTCTGCTGCGTTTTATTAAACAAAAATAACTTGGAGATGCTGGAGAGTCAACTATTTGCCTAGGCCCCAGTGAAGAGATTTGATATTTATTCGTCTCTTGCCGCTGCTCCCTTTACTTCCCCGCGAAAGGAGGAGGATAAAAACACCTCCCCAGGTTGGCAGGAGGGTCCTGCTCAGACCTGGGCCCAGGGTCCAGGCGAGGGATCTGACAACTGAGGATGCAGCTGGGTCTGGTGGGGGAGAAGGGACAGGAGCAAAGAAAGGCTTTCCCCATCATGCAGTGACCCACCTGCATGAAGTCACCTGAAGGACTGACATCTTAAACTCCAGCACATTGTATACGTCCTAATTTTATGCCAACAAAGCTGAAACAGAGCTAAACAGATATTTTCCCCTAAACTTTCATACACTGAATTGGTTTGGTCTTTGCGTTTGCTTTGGGATGTTCATTTCTTTTAGTAACCAAGATGTTGCTTCACAAGAAACTTCGGGAGCTGAAGGACTGTTAAAGCTGAGGTAGCCAAAGAGCACACCAGCCCAAGAATGAAGCCAGTAGTCCTTGACAAAAATTAATCATTACTGAAATAGACCCTAATTTTAATAGATTTTTAAATGCAATTTTTTTAAGGTATAGAGCCCAAGAATTAAATGAGTGTTATCCAGAGGCTAAAGTGTACTGGTCTCTCTAGAGTCTCCCCAAGCCCCCGCAGATGATACTTGTGATACTGGGAGTTTAACTGCAAACACTCACAGGACACCAGTCTATTTTAGTCCTCAGGGTCATTTCTTGCCCTTCCATGGAAATACCCATTTGAAGTCTCTTTGCTTCCAACCCCTCAGGCAGCCCTTAGTCCCGTTCCCACTTGGAGGATCTCTTTGAGGAGTATGATGACAGAAGAAATGGATTAAAGGTACCTTGAGAGGTCATCTAATCCGTCTGGTTATCTAGTCCATTCAGGAGGATCAGCTCTACCTTACAGATGTAAAAACCTCAGGACTCTCCCAGACCGCAAGACATTTAGTCGCTAAGCCAGAGTGAGAGGATTGTAAAGCTTTCCTGGAGGATGACTCCAGCAGAGAAAAATCTGTACACCAAAGAGAGCTGCTAGAGCCAGATGCAGAAAGAATAAGGAGCAAAACCAAACACAGGGAGGCATCCTGTAATTTCTCTGCCATTGCAACACCTGTTGGGGATACAGCACCCCTGCAAGTTAAGGCAGCTTTCCAGAGCTGCTGCATCCACACTGCATGCTAAATGAACCCTCAGGATCTCAGCTGTAAGCTTCTCACCTTGCACCAGCATTTCTACCAGCACACCAACAAACGGCGACAGACAGCAGCACGGTGGCTCCTCACTACCTGATAGATGAGCAATGAAATATGGGCAACCTGCATGAAAGCCTTCAAGCCTGCTCAGAAATGCATCTGTCAGCCCAAAGAGAACAAAAATCAGGCACCTCTCTGAGAACTTCAGGTATATTAGGACACAGACACAAAGGAGGATTCATCTGCAGCTTAACTTTGGAAGGTTACTGTGGAGAAAGGATTAAATACTGTGCTGTATTCGGGGTGGTTGGGATGTTGAAGCGAGGTTCGGTCCATTCCTTTATTAAATAAGGGGTCATTAGTATGTTTTCAAACTACTCAAGCATCAGTGCAAGCTGATACCTGAAGTGGGAGGCTGGTCTTCCTTTCTCACACATCGGCCAGCCAAACCCAGCCCTTAGCTGCAGTTGTCTAGGTGGAAAGCGTGGCAGCTACCCACTTCTTGATGCTCAGTTTAAAATAACAGATTTCAAGACAACACCCAGGCATGATTTTTGCCCCTGCAATTCAAAATGGACAGCGTTTCTAACTCAGTAAAAGCACTTCTTTTTCTCTATCCAAATTACTTATTTCCTAGGTTCTTACCAAATCTTTTTAACCCTCACATGCAAGAATTGTAAGAGTGGTTTTTATGTAGGTGACAGATAGAATGAACATCCCCGGGAGAGCTGGGGAGCCCGTGCTCCTGCAAACATTGGCCCATGGGTTTCCATGGGCCAGTGTTGCCTGAGATTTTGCAAACGATGTCTGGAGAAGCTGCGACACATGCTGCAAAGGAGCAGCTTTCCTCCTGGACGCGTGGCATTTCCAAGAAAAGAATGTTCTGTTCTCTGCCACCTCTAAAAACAAAACTGATTCTGTCATCTCCATGTTTGTTTTGCTACATCTGATATTTTTAAGTTGTTTATTAAATACAGTGGTGATTTAATTGAGTGTTTGTAATAGCGTGAGATCTGTGCCATTGGCTTGAGCCAAGAGCCAGAAGGCATGCAGAAAAACTTCCCCCATCACGCTGCTGTTGCCAGGCCTCCATGGCTTGCAGAAAATCCCTTTCCAATCACCCAGTACTAAACCTCCTTAACGTCATCAACCCCCCGCCCAACTGGGATGAAACTACTGGGAGAAGTTGCCTCAGAGTCTGCACTCATGCACAAAGGATCCCTCTTTAATTTCACCATAATTGTCCAAAAATGTTTTCCAAATCCTATCGTAACCACAATATAGAAAGAGTCCATGTAAAAATCTTCTCTGCTCGCTGCATTTACCAAAACCGTAGGACTCGTGCTGCAGTTCTGTTGCACTGGAATCTGCAGTTTTAATGACAGCTCATTAAATTTTATTGCAGAAGTGACCAAACGTGAAATGTATACAGGGAAACAACTTCAAGGAAAAATCTTAAACGATCCATTTCAGGAAAATGAAAATGCGGGGGTTTCGGTCTGGAAACCAAAGGGAAGACTGTGATTATGTTGTTACAATGCTAAAACAAATACCAGAAAATACAGAAATCAGCTTTGTAATAATGAAACAAAGTCATTGCAAATTAAGTGACTGCTTACACAAAATACACTAAACAAAAATAATGTTAAAATTACAATATTAAGATGTAAATCCACAAAAGGGGAATTCTAAATTAAGCCAACTCTTTGCTTAATGCAATTCGTATAAAAATGACACTTTTCCAGAAAGATACCTTATTCCCAGCATATTTCTTTCTGTGTACCAGGCCATAGAGTAAGAATGAATAAATGATTATTTACACAGTTTAAGTAATGCTCCGTATGCCACATTCACAGATAAATGTGTGGGACTCGAGACGCCCAGCAATACGAACAAGCTACCGGGACTGCATTTAACTACTGCTGTCTCTCTTCCCGTCACCCTCCATGGTCCAAAGTCACTTCTGCAGGGGAGCAGGTGACATTTATGCCGCCCTTCCCCACGCTTTCCCCAGAACCAAAAGCAAATAACAAGCAATGGAAACTGTGTCACCTTTCTCTCCGCTGCTGTCCTTCCCTCTGGAGTAGATGGGCAGCTGCCTTACCCCGGGGGGCAGCGGGGTTCATCTCTCAGCCCCCTCTCCCAGGGGCTCCTCATATTGCAGCAAAGGTCCACGGCAGAGCTGGAGAGCCACATGGACACTGGTCCCTCTGCGAGGCTTGAGGCCACCCATGGGAGATGCACCACGACAGTGCCAGCGGAGACCCTGAAGAGAGAAAGGGGTGAGCCAAGGACCCCAAGCACAATGGTTTCACTAAAACGGAGAAGAGCCGTGATGGATGACATCTCGCCTCTGTTGAGGATTGAGCACTGGCCTGAGCTACCACCACTAGAAGTCTTCAGCCACCGCTGCAAAGCTGTGCCTGGCCCTTGATGGAGCAGTGCCTGGCCAGGAGGCGAGGGAGCCTGACCTGAGCCCAAAGGGGAACCCAAACCACCGCGAGTGAAGGAGGTGGTCTCCGGGAGGCCTGGGCATCAAAGCGACGGCAGAGAGGAAAGGGAGCAAAATGGGGACACTTTAGTGCAGGGAATGCACGCGCCAGGTGCCAAAGGAAACAAAACAGGAGGACAGTGCGAGAAATGTGTGAAAGAGGAAAGGATGGAGGAGGCAAAAATTGAGGCAAGGAATGCGAAACGAAGGAAAGTACTTACTCCATTTGAGGAGGAGGCACTGGCCTCTGGAAGATTCCCAGTTAGACAAAGCCCTCCGTTTGTTTCCAAATTCCCCATACAGAAATGTGGACAAGAAAAATTGTCCTCCTGCTCCTGATGAAACAAATTGGGACATGCCCTATAACAAAAGCTACTGAAACAAAGTCAGCATTGGCACAAGAGCAAATGGGACTGAGCTGGCCATGAATGCATTTAAGGCGGCAGCGAGAAGCGTGGCTCTGGGGCAGCAAAGGGCAGGAGCTTACTTCAGTATGAAATGGAGCTTGATGCGTTCATTAAAGGGATTATATAGTGCGATCACCTGTGCAGACAGGCAACTTGTTTCAACAGCCCCAAAGACCCCTACCTCTATTCCCAAATCCCGCTGCGCTTTCTGCGCCTTGATTTGCCGTGCTTTCATGGACCCAGCAGCACCACGCTTCAAGAATAAAGGACAAAGGCACAAAACAAATTTAGAAGCTATTAATGTAGCGCCATATATATTTATGCACTTACATGGATAAGACCAACTTTTTCGCTTAGGAATACAGGGCCAATCAAGGGCTGCAAGAGCACATACAGACCTATCCCAAAATAATGCTTTCTGTATATTTCAGGAATGAGCCTTAACTATACTTAGGATAAGGAATTTGTCTTCATGTGATGAGCCTGACCTCATCATCTACAAAGGGAGAGGTTGTGAGCAAGCAGACACTCCTCTCATCTGCAAGGTCCAAATCACCAGTATATTTCATATATTTAAAGTACTGATCTGGAACCCATTGCCGTAGCGTCTGGGTGCCTCATAGTCTGCCTAAAAATAAACAAATATCAGTTACCCAAGTAAGTGACTCATAATCATACACGAGCCCCTTCCAGTGTGAGCGGGTTGCCTGGTTAATTAACTCGAAGTCTGACTAACAGATGATCCCAATACTATCCTCAAACTACCATCAAACCACTTGAATTAGTATGTGTAAAAGGGCCAAAGTGCACAAAGCTAGTAAACTAATCTCCCCTTCCCTCCTACATCATGTGCTAGAAAAAAATCCCTATTCTCAGACCAGAATTCATCGGTATTGACAAGAAACGCTCATAGAGCTCTTTCTGTCCCACAATCAAAATATGGGCAGAGGGGCAGGTTTTCATCGTAGCACCAGCAAAAATATACTGGTGCAACCCTTCACCGAACCAGGCACCCAGCATAAAATTCAATCCACTCTTCAGATACTTGCCACGATGCTCATGTAGCTTGTTGTTGATATTTCTGATAACCTTAACCTCACCCTCCATCCCCTCCATGCTTCTAACAAATACACAGTCTATTGGGATGATAATTCTGAATCTTGACGTCATGGAAAATATTTTTTCCAATAATGGAGATATTTTAAAATAAAAATATTTTTAAATGAGCAGACCCCTTTGGGATCTGATGGGTGGTTTATTTCCTTGACTTTAGTTTTTTGTTTTTAAAAATTCCTGTCTACATACACATATATACACATGAGAGAATATATATGTGTATATATACACACATATACACACACACACACACATACGGGACCACATGAAACTCTTTTTGCCAAGCCGGACTCAGCCCAGGGGAGCTTTGCTGGCAAGCACAGGAACCTTTGCTGTCCTTTGACTCAGTAGCAGCCCTCTCACTGCCAGCAACTCTAGTTTAGTTATCATTCAAAAATGCAGAAAAAAAATCTGGGCATAATTTCCTTAGAAAGCCACCACACTCAATTGTTCCAAGAAAAATAAAGTTCACCTTTAAAAAAAAAAAAAACCCACGAAACAAAAAAAAGAACAGATCTTGTGGCATCTCTCTATGAAGTGTTACAACTGGCCACCTTTAAAAGACAGTTGAAGTTTAAGCCCATGTCGTACTCCACATGCTGGTTGCTTTCCAGTCCCAGCAACTCCTCTGGGCTGGAGAGGGAAGGAAGGGGGATCCCAACAGACACTCCTCATCTATAATCAGCAGCTATAATTGCACTTTGCTTTAGCTGGCTCTAGCATTTTCCAGGCTAAACCCCACCGTTCTCATGCAGGGAAAACTCTTTGGAAGTCAATACAGAACTGCCGCTCCAAAGTCAATGAGAATTGACTTTTTCAGCCTGTCTGCAGGTGCCGGCCACAGTCGCTTTTTGACATCCCTGCATTACACCGGCTTTGTGTGTACAAATGAGTGAAGTTGCTCCCCGGTGACTGACTTGAAGAGACTTATTACTACTGACAGCTGCAGGAACTCTCTTTTTGCTCAAGAGATAAAAATGCGTGTTTTGGAGCCAGAGAACCAGACAGTCGGAGTAAAACACACTGAAGTTGATGAGAAAACTCCTACCAACTTCAGTGGGAGGAGGAATTCACCCCTTCTCCTGGTGGCTAATGGGTATGTGCAGTCCTGCCTCTTGGCTTTGTGACTTCTTCACAGCTCGCCCACCGAGGGTCTGCTCTGCAGCCCTGCAGCACACGCGCACGGCAGCATCTGCCGTAAGGTCGGAGCTCACATCACAAAGTGGTCTCGTATCTACATCAATCCCAACATTTTTCTGCACAGAAACATACGCCAGCCAGTGCCGTCTAATGAATGAGAAAAACATCTGGTCTCATAACTGCTTCTACGGGCTCCATGGAGCTGAACTGAGATGACTCCTTAGGGCTAAATGCACACGTACAATACTTCTCTTGGCGTTGCTACTTGAGTTTTCTATCAGCATTCTGAAACGTGTGAAAACGAAGATAATTCAGGTTTTCACCTTCCTTTATTGACTATTTCAAAGCGACGTTCACCAGTGCCTACGTAATTATCTAAGTGAGATAATACAACAAACACCTTTCGAGCCACAGGACTGCATCAGGGGATGAGCTGTGCATATTACTTGTACCGTGAAAAATACTGTTAAGGTAAGTAGGGCTTTGTTCTATGTTATCCTTCAAAAGTTATTTTTTTGTAAGAGTTATGAAAGTACATGAAAACAAGTGGAAAAATGTGCTGTAGAAGCAAACACAATGCTCACCACAAAAGCCAGCCCAAAGAAAAAAAAAATTCCCAGCATTGTTCTGTGCGAGTTTTGTTGCAGGGGAAATAATTAGCATGAATAGTGCAAACAGGCAGTTCTCTGACCTGACCGGAGCCTGAACAAAGGTAAGAAAATCATGTTGTGGGGTTTTTTTTCCTTTTATTTTAAGATGCTTGTGAATTTCATAGGATATCTTCAGCCTGATGTTGGGAAAGTGGTAGAAAATACAGAAAATTTCACGTGCTACATCTGACCCTTTTCTCTCCACTGAATGCTTTTCTGGATATATAATTGCAGTTTCCTTTTGAGCTTCCTTCTTACTCTAGACAAGAGCCACCCAGAGCCACAAGGGAAACGAAATAGCTGATTTTACATGAAAGTAGCGGCAAACTCGATTATACAGAGCATATCCTCAAATTTATCCAGTGAACACACTAGAAAAATAGCGACATTTTCATTATTTTGAGTACAAGTAGTGTGATGCTGAAATTGGTAGCATCCTTTCAGCATTAGCAAAGGCTGCCAGTTTGCGCTGGGCATCAGAGCGTTCTTTATTTCTACGTAATGGGGTTGTCTCAATTAATGAAGGCACATACACCTCCCTCTGCCATCAAGCTGGAGGTTTTTCTACTTCTGTTAAGGAAAGCGGGAGATGAAATAAAAAATTAGAAAACCCCTGGCACAAAAACAAAGGATGACTTCAAAAGACATTCAAACTGCAAGTTTTATTTCTGTCTAAAATATGTCATTTGTGCCAATGTACTGTGTGCTGTGACATTACACTGCAGTAAAGTGAATTCTGCCATGAATGTTACTAAAGGAAAATAGTTTCTATTGTAACTCCCACCTTGGGGCTTGTGTCTGGATTTGTTTTTTGAACAGAGGGGGTTTTTCTTACTTTAAAGTTCCCATGTAAAAAATACCTTTAGCTTTTGGGGTTTTTTTTCTTAATTTTGGCATCTAAAAAGGAATTCATCCCTTTTGCTTGGGTGAAGCCCTGTGGTGGGGTAAGAGCCCATGCCTAGGCGACTGCCCGTGCCAGCACCCTCAGGGTGAGCCCTTCCCCTTGGTTCCCTGAGACCACAGGGGAAGAGCTCCCCGCTTCTCCCTCACCTTCTCGCTGTTGCCAGCAGCTCAGAGGTGGTGCTCCCATGTGAGCACCTCATCCATTGCTCATCTGCCAGGCAATTCCTCCAGGGTCCAGAGGACATGGATGTGGCCTGTCTCTCCTTTGTCTATATCCTGAAGCAAGGAGAGAAACGAGTTCTATCTTCAGAGCCTGCAGAAGTGCGCTCAGGTTAATATGATCACGCTCCACCCGCGTAGCACACACATGCGCCGGACTGTTTCAGCTCATGGAGTTCAGACTTTGCTCCAAGCAGAAGCACTTACCAGGTGCTACACATCATTGATGGCTGAACCAGATCAGAAATAGGATCTGAAGTCCGTAGAGAGCTCAGAGTCCAGAGAGTTTGGCACACATTTTTCATGATACCAGTAACAGAGGGCCTTGGAACATCCTGTGACCATCTGGCCACAAAGAAAGGACTATCCTACACCGCTGCTGCTAGCAATAGCACCGTTGGTATCACTGATGGCAGGCAGATGGATTTCAAAAGTCCCTTCCCAGCCCTGGTCCCTGTGATTCAGTAACCAGCTGATCCTGCAACACCCGTGCCAGCCCTGTAAGCCTCAGAGGCACGTCCGCTCCGTGCCAGCAGTACACGTGTTTGTGTGAGACTCAGGTCGCGCTGCCCTGCCTCACGCTCGTATCACAGCCCTGAAATACCTGCTGAGCACCATCAGCACCAGTGAAACCGTGTCAGCGCCGACGCTTGTTTGCAGCGGCAGCACATAAACTCAGGCTTTGAGCACAATCCTGAGGCATCTCGGTACCTTGGCATGAACCGTGTCTCAAGCTCTCGCACCCATCCTCCTTCTGAGATGCAAGAAGGAAAGTACAGTCTGTCATCACTCCCATCTCTACCAACCTGTCACCATCCAAATTTGACTTCGTTAGGGTCCTTCCCCAGGCATATCCAGGTTGTTGTTACCTTTCTGCTCAACAGACTTGCCCACCACACAAACTGGCAGGGGCAGGTCCAGGTCCAGGTCCAGGTCCAGGCAAGGGTTTCTCTGAAACTCATTGCACTGGGTTTTGGCATAGGCAGCCAAACCGACCCTGATGAGCGCCAGGGACATCTTGATCTTTATCACCTGATTATTCACGCTGCAGGCCATCAGTGCTGGTCATCATCTTCAGGCTACACCAGGGGGCTCTCTTGAAAGACTTGTCCATAGGGGACATCTGAAGAGCAGCTGCTCCCCTGTTCACCCCTCACCTCCCAATGTGCCGTGCCATGACAAGGTCCAACACGGGGGTTGGAAAGGCTGTCCTGCCCTCGGGCTTTAAACTCTGAGTCTCAGCATCGTGGAGCCCTACTTGGGATCTTCATACAGTAAAACAAACAAGTGCAATCAATCAAAGAAACAAGTAATACTGTGCACAGCAAAATAAATTTTGTTTTCTACAAACATCTTAAAGGCGAGGCTGGATTCTTCCCAGATACCCAGGGAAAGATGAGTTGCTGCCCATTCCCTGTCCTAGGAGTGATAACAGGTCTACGTAGTGTTGGAACTGAAGGAGATTGATACTTCTGAGGTCCCCGAAATTTTGTCTAATTTGGTCAAATGAGTTCAAAATCAGAGGAGGTCGGAGTGATAATATGAGCACATAATCTCACTTTCATAGTCACCGTTCAGCCCAGGCCACACTCCCCTTTCCTGCAGCTGCCCATCCCTCTGCGGGAACCGAGGGCAGGGCAGCAGGACGTGCGCTGCCTAGACCTTCTTACTCCGGGAAGTTCTGAACTCCTGCGTGCTGTACAAGAGCACAGCACAGCAAAATGTGTGTGTCACACACCTCAAATGGAATACCTCTAAGTGGGTGAGTAACCATTGCTATTTTTTCTTGCTGGCCCACTAATACCGGGGAGACCGTTCACAACTGAGATAAGGACTCCCATTCACTGCTACACAAGCAGTAATGTCCAGCAAAGGCTGGGGTGGTCAGATAGGGACAATCGGGCTTCAAACCGCCACCATGGGACCTCTTGGAGCTCCTCTGACAATGCCCGTAGTCTCTGTGGCTTAGCCGTTCCCATGAAGGTAAAACTACTCCCTCTCTCCTGCTCTCTCCTGCTCGCGCTTGTCTGGCTCTCTAACTGCAGAGGTTCAAAAAGCATGCAGTGGAGCACCGCAAAAACCTGGGGCTTGTTTCTTCTTTTTTTTGGTAGCGGAAATGCATATAAATTTGCAAGTGGTTGATTCATGTTTTTAAAAGGATACCTTTTCCTTCCCAAGCATCCCCCCCTTCCCCAGCTACAGGTCACATCTCCCAGCAAACACCCGTACGGAAATGCAGCTTATTGTAACGTCCTTCGGCTGGAATATCTCAGATTGGCTCTTGAGAGAGAGCAAGTAATGCCAGCAAAGTCCTTTTCAAGTGATACGACTGCATCAGCACTGGGACATTTGCCAGCACAGCTATTTTTTGGCAAGAGAAAGGTAAAAAGCCACTGCTCCAACCAACATAAAGAAGCTGGCAAAACAGAAGCACGGGCCATTGCATCTCTAATAGCATCCGTCTCCTCTGTCTCCCTTCTCCAGCCCCACTTTCTCCCACCACCACTTACACACACAGTTAAGGGTCTGCCCGGGAAGGGAAAGGATGTACTGCTATCTCCTCATGTGGATAAAGCCAAAATGTCTCATGTAAACAAGCCCAAAGGACCTGTGGGAGATGCGAACCGTATGCAGCAAGTCAATTAATTCACTCAGTCACTCATCACCTCATTGAGCCGGTAACCTGACAGCATCTCCTCAGATCTCCTTGCTAACTACAAAGCTTTTGTTTCAAAGGAAAACGCTTTGAATGATCTTTGTGCAAAAAAAGATACCGTGTCAGCGACGAGAGCTGCAGTGCTGCCGTTTGGTCTGTGGGGCACTGCTGGAAGAAGCAAACAGCCAGAAGCATAGCTGCAGCCCGTTCGCTTTAATGAGCAGCGAACTTCACGGGTGAGTTGGGACCATTTCATCAATAGCGTTATTAAGCAAAGCTCATTTGCCCTCCCACCTTCTGCCTATGAAAAAAGGAGAGAAGTTCAATACCGAACTCTGCGCTAATGCAACTGCAAAATTACGGTTTAAAAGAGAGCTCAGAAAGGGGAAGCTCGGGGGCTGCTTTAGCAGCAGCCACAGTCCAGCCTTGCTGCAGCGGCCCAGGTGGGTTTCCCTGGGCGAGGGCACGCTGACAGCGTTACAGCTTCGATCACGATGCTTTGGCACAGCAGGGAGCTCAGGGAGCCCTGGCACAGCCCGAAAACAACTTCCAGTGCCTCTGCAGGCTCGCACCTTGGCTTTCCTTTTAGCAAACAGTGCGTGGTGCAGTCTGACAGCGCCTGGAAGGAGGCTGTGCCGTAGCGACACATGCATGCAAGCAAACTGAGCAACAGATAGGAAAAACAAACTGTACGCAGCCACATCTCTGCTGACATGCAGGTAAATCCTGATGACAGACTCTAATCCCTCTTGTTAACGTACCTAAATTTCTTCCTACGGTTTAGCAAGTCGATGCTGTTTGGGCAAAATACCACAATCAACATACAAGTTGGCAGGCACGACAAATTGAAAAGGCTTTGAATAATGTTGATCCAATTCCTAGCTTGAAAGCTTATAGCTTACAAACAACATAACATGTAACAACACCGTGTATTGATTTCATTAAATAATAGCATTGGGTGGGGGGAAATTGCTCTGAATAGCAGCTTTTAGGAAAATCACTTTATAGTCCATAGTATCTGATAAAAACGTAGTGCTGGCAATCGAGACCAAGGGGGAGAAAGAGCTGAATCAGAGGCCCCCGGAATGCAGTGCCAGTCTCTGCTGCAAGGGTGTGGGAATCCTGCAGCAAATTTTACTAATTCTCCTCCAGCCCTGCAGTAGCGGCGTGTGACTGCAATCCCCCGGCCCCGGGCTGCCGCCGACAGCCCCGCTCTGCCCTGCGTCCCCAGGAACCGCCGCTGAAATCCTTCACGGCAAGACACGGCATCAATCCCTCCAAGCTTGCGCTCGGACAGGTCAGATTGTGCTGCAGAACAAAACGTTGCTGGGGCAGCCAGAAACGTTTTGGGTAGGGGCTGGAGCTGCGCTGGCGGGGTTTTACCAGGATAACTAGACCAGGCTATACCCAGGCAAAGCGGTCTGGGTGCAGGCGCCGGTCATCTGCAACAGGTAAATGTACCCACCCTCTCCTCTGCTCCCCTTACCCCAGATAAGCCCTTGTAGGGAAAAAGCTGCTTGGGGCACATCCAAGGGGCTTTTTCCGACACGATTCTCTCAAGCACCTACTACATCTCATCACACCTCCAGCCGGTGCAGCTCTGCGGGGCGAGACCGGAGCCTGTTCTCCAGCACGATGCAAGGGAAAAGCCTCAGATTTGTCAAATTAGCTCCCGCTCAGAGCAGCGTGGACTGCGTTAGGATCCGGCGGGGCAGCCATTTAACCTCGCCATTAAGTTTCCATCAGGCAACGCCGCTGCCCCTGCCAGGGTGGAGCCCAGTTAATTGGGCTTGTGACCTCCTTGTTCACCCGCTCCTCTCATTCAGAACAGGCTCGTAAAAGCGCAGATGCTGCCAGCCAGAAGTGTGCTATTAGTAGTAATAGTAGTGGCGCTGTTATTATTAGCTAGTCTTTTATTTATTTTTTAGGAAGTTATACTGCTGGACTGCAGACCTGCCTGTAATGCTTTTCTAAGGGGGGGTTGGGGAGGGCAGACTCCCCGGCACCAAACCCCTCATTAATCTATTTTGAAAACAAGAGCGTGTTTTCCAAATATCACTGCGTGACTCGCTCTTATTCTGCCAACACATTTTTATGGTGGTTTGGGATTTTTAGGGGGTTTCTTGGTGGTGGGGGAGGAGGTTAACAACTGATAAGCATACTAGCCTGCTTTGCAGCGAGCCAGGAGAAGAGGCTGTGCCCTTGCCCCAGGCATGCTGAGCGAGTAAAGCCCTCCTGCCCCGGGAGGGGACTGGGGCCCCGGGAAGCCCTCTCCACGGGCACTGGCTGTAATCCATTCCAGCCGGAGCATGTGCCCGTTTCAATACGCAGTGATATCTGGAGGCAATGGCATCACCAGCCACCCACGCAGGAGGTTTGCTCGGGTGCATGCCCTAGGAGCATGATTAACCCCCCCCAAAAAGCTAGTGTGACTGCAGCCCAGCAAAACGCAGGGCTGGATTCTGCACCGCTGCTCTGCAAAGCTGAGCTTTAACGGCCCCTGCCGCAGCGCAGCACCCCTGGCTCCCCGCAAGGCTGAGCCCGCAGCCGGCGGCGGAGGGGAGCCGGACCTCGCAGGAGTGGCTCTGCCCGGTGCCTGGGGTAGGTTCCTGCGGGCCCCAGCTGTGTTTGCCAAGTGCAAAGGTCCCGTCTCTGTCACTGCTGTGATTAAAGATGAGGCTCAGCTACAGGCTCCACCTCAGAGCTGGTCTGAATGGTTTACAGTGCTCGAGCGCAGACTGGAGCTCCAAATCCAAACGGGTTTGCCCTGCACCTCAGTAAAGACTGTCTCAGGATCGAAAGCTGGTTCAGTCTAACTGCTCTTATTTCAGAGGGATGTGCACTGTCCCGATAGGAAGAAATGAGCTGGCTGCTGGCAGCCTTTGCGGGCAGGAGCAGCAGGGACAGGCGAGGACCAGCAGCCTTGCTGTGAAGACAGCGTGGAAAGTGAAATACCCGCATTTTAGTTCATAGCTTTGGACCCCATTTGGGGAATTCCCAGCATTCAAGAGGCTGTTTGCTTTCTCCTGGGGTCCCTCGGGAACTCTTGGGCAATTAGAAATGCACAAAACCTGGCTTCTCCCTGGGACAGAGGAGGCAGCCTGGTCCTGCACCAAGGCCTTCCAGCAGCCTGGAGGAGCTGTGCTCACCTCCCCTGCCTCCAGCCCCGCACAAACATGGGTAAAAGCCGTCTGAGCAAGAAGCGACACAGAGGTGAGATCGCAGACCTACAGCTCAGGAAACACAGTCTCTACTTCCAGCACCACCTTCACCTCCCGATGAGCCCATACAAGATCCATTGCTCTGTGCCTCAGTTTCCCTCTCTGTAAAATGGGCTTGCAGCCACCCTTCCGGTGAGCGCTCTGACAGGTACGGAGAAGCGCTGCGAATGCTATCACATGGGTGCTGCCATGGGGAGCGGACAGGGGGAAGGGGGCAGGTAGATGCACCAGCCATGCAGCAGGAACAGCAGAAAGGGTCTTAGCACCTGCTTTTTTGCAATTTAGAAAACAGGAATCCTGGGCGAAGGAAAAGAAATTAATCAAGTCAGGTGACAAGCCAGGTAGCTGGCAAAGTCACACAGCTGGGGAAACTGAGGCAGGCAACCTGCAGTTGGGAATCAATTCACTGACACTGAAAAGCCTCTTCAGCAGAGGGTCTCATACACTCCCAAGACTGGGACAATCCTGGCAGTGAGAAGTCCATGTGCTGCTTCTAAATACTGCAGAAAGTCCCAGCTGCTGCAGGAAAAGTCGTCTTCCCCCTCGGACAGAGCCGGGCCGGCTCAGGAGAACGTGAGCGTGCTGCAAAACAAACCTCACGGAGAGGCTACTGGGTGCTTTGCTCATTTAAAACGGCATTGTGCTTATTCATCTTTGTGCAATGTCCCCTGTGATTGCACGCGGCTGCATACAATACTGGAGAAGTTAGGAGAAATTCAATTATATTGATTTACAGAAGAAAGAGACAATAACAAATGTAATGGGTAGTTGCTATTCCATATTTTATCGTAAGCCATTAAGACTTCGGTTTCTAATATCCTCTACCTTAAGCGTGAGAATGAAATTAAAACAATCATTTTCAGGATGAGGCGCTTCTCCACGCAAAGCCCGGAGCTGCCAGCTAACCCAGTGTTGACACACATAAATCAAGACCTCCTCAAATCTGGGTGCATTCAGATACTTGCTGGAAATCAATTGAAGAAGGTTCCTCTCAGAAAAGGTGCTTCTCGGTATAAAATATGCCAAGCAGGTGTCATTGTGCAAATCTAATTGTAGACTGGATATATATACAGCAGAAAACTGAATCTGAGGAGGCTTCTGTTTAATGTCCATGCTTTGAAGATCCACCTTCTGATTGCTAGGTAGGTGACCACAGTCTACAGCAGGAAAATAGAAGACTCAAAGTATTAAGCTAAAGCAAGCAGAGAATTGTACTGGTCTGTAGCATGTTCCAGGTACCAATGATCAAAACCTGACTGATTTTAGGGGAGACTTGAAAAAAGACAGATTTTTGAGAGGGGTAACAAAATCAGTCATCCAGACTTGAGGTTACCAGCTAAGAAATCCCTGGCATCTCCCGCTGCTGGATACGTATATCACTAGTGACAGCTTAATGTGCTGCTGCTCTGCTGCCGGGTGTACGGCTCCACTTCCACAAGGAATAAAGCCCTGAGCCTCTCCTAACCAGGCTTTCCTCCTCTGGCTCGCCTTTCATTAGGGGTCGTAGTACCACGATGGCCCAGATGGAAAACAAAGTGCAACCAATTCTCCAAACCTCTTCCTTTCAGCAAATAAAATCTGAAACTGCCTCGTTTATAGGTATGCTGCTAGCAGAGGAGTTTCCCTCCCCAGTATTCAGATTCTGCTGGGGACACACAACCAGGCAGCCAGTCTCTAACATAGCCTGAAAATGTCTGTTCTTTATCGTGGCAAGGGCTACAAAGCTGCTGAGGCACATTCCAGCGTGGTAATATTGCTCTGAGTAGAAAAACGATAGGATGCAACTCTGGCTTCTTGAGGTAGAACATTTTTATGTTAATTGTGGTTTAGGAGTCCTGCTTAGTAGTTGAATGAATGACCATTTGTTTGCAGCGTCTTACGCTACCACTGCATGCAGTTTATGGCAATTTAACAGAGTATTTATAGCCGAGGTTAATAATTTCCCTGCAGTTTTTCTTAGCTGCTTGCCATCATTTGACACCTTGAATGGCTCCTTCCCACCCACTGCCTGGACCAAGCAGCGACATGCTGCCAAAACAGCAGCGATGCCTCTTTCAGCGCATTCCTGTCTCAGCTGAGCGATGGGAGCAACTTTTGCCTACCTAAATCATGGCCCCCTGTTCCCAGAAATCAGTCTCGGAGTCGTACATCTCTCTCTCTGACTCCATCAATGCTGAAAGCTTCCCAAAAGCCCCGCCTCAGAGACACCAGGGCAGCCTGTGCCCCCCCTGCACAGAGGCTGGTGGGACCCTGGCGCGGTTCCCACGGGACGTGAGGAAGACTGCCAACCCACCCAGCCTTCCTCTGGTGAGCAGACTGGGGTGCTGCTTCAGCTCGCAGCTGTCTGGCACTTCTCCAGGTGATGCTTGCTTGCTTTTTAAAAGCAAGCCACCCGCAGCCGAGTCCCCACCAAAGGTGGTTTCCCCAGCCCTTCCTTTCTGCACAAGGCCTGGAGGCACCTCATGGTCCAAAAGCTGGGTGGAAAGTGGCTACCCTGAGCCCTGCACATGGACCCTCCCCAGAGCATTGCCCCTGCAGGAGGCCTCCAAAGGGCTTGCGGTTTCCACCAGCAAACTCCTTTCCCTGGGATGGGAAGAGCCCAGAGGGCAGCTCCCTCCATCAGGTTCTTCCCTCTGCCCCAGAGCACAGGTTTCACACCCATTTAGGTGGATGGACAGATGGATGG
The DNA here is from genome assembly GCA_009819775.1 of Phoenicopterus ruber ruber. Classification (NCBI taxonomy): domain Eukaryota; kingdom Metazoa; phylum Chordata; class Aves; order Phoenicopteriformes; family Phoenicopteridae; genus Phoenicopterus; species Phoenicopterus ruber. The sequence goes on from CM020219.1 coordinate 12,949,387, forward strand.
ATGGATAGATGGATGGATGCATGCATACATGCATGTTTCAGTGCCTCCACCTCCTCAAGGATGCACAGCTCCTGCAGGGCAGCTCACTGAGGGCTGGCTGGAGCTCGTCCCACAGGTCCCTCCAACGCTTTTGGACCATCTTTGGGGAGAGAGGGCCGGAGGTTTGGGTGGAGGCCGGGTGGGTGGGAGGGGGCTCTGGGGCATCCCCGGGGTGCAGGGCTGGGGTGTGAGGGGAAGCGGCAGCTGCACGCCTTCCCTGGGGAGCAGAGAGCTGAGAGACGAGTTTCAGTGCCAGTTTCAAAGGCACACACTTCTCACAATTCACCCTCTGACCTCCCAGCACGCCCTGGGCCAGCCTGTTGCCACTCTCCTTGGCATTTCGGGAGCTCAGGGCATCCTCCTTGAGCTTTACAGCAGGGCTACAATGCACTGGTTGTGTCTCCAAGCAGGAGAAGGGAGCAAGAGGAGCAATGGGACTGGATGATGTGCAGTATCAGGATGAGTGAGGCTGACACGGGTCTCTGGAGACTGTCTGTCCACCCCCTCTGGCAGGGTCAGCCAGAGCAGGTTGCTCGGTCGGGCTTTGTATGTCTCCATGTGTGGAGATGCTACATCCTCTCTGGGTGCCCCGTTTCTGTGTTTGACCACTGGTAACATCCAGGCAGGCTGGGATTTAATCTCAGTCAACATCTGAATATGTCATCAAAGCTGGGGCAGAGCTGGTCACCTTCACCCTTACCCCAGGTTTCCTCCTTTTCTGTGTAAAACTCTGCAGGGCCCCGGGTCCAGCTCCGCTCCTTGGGAGCCTTCACCACCTCAGAAGTATGGTCACATCAGGACAGGAGACTTGGTCTCCCAGCTAGACCTACTCCCTACTCTCAGTTCACTGTCCGTGTATTTGACAATTCACAGATTCAAATATTCTACCTTTTTGCCATTTAACCTTTGTCAGCAAAGTTAATTTGCAGAGGCAGATTGTGAGCTCTGTGGGACAGAAACCACATTTTTCTACTGTGTTGTACATAGTAACAGTTTCTATGTAATATTCCATAGAAATAAGAGTCTTTGTAGGATGGGCTAAATATAACAGCTCTAATGAAGTTACCTCTGGTCTTAAACATCACATGCCGCCTTCCAGCCTGCAGGGCTTCAGCACACACATTGTTCCCCTTCATCAAAAATAGGGGAGTAGGATGGCTGTTTTTCTGTCCCCAGGCAGCTTTACCTGCCTCCTCTTTGGCCTGGGAGCCACTTCAATACGTCCTTCGCTTTCTAAATTTCACACAGTGACCCCTTGGAAATGTCACAGCCCTCCTTTGCCACCTCCTCCTGCCCAGGCCACTTCCCAGCTCTATCCCACCGCTCCATGGCCTCCTCAGCCTCACCCCTGCCATCACAAGAGCCCTCTGTCCCTGCCTTTCTTGGCTCTCCATCCCTCACCGATTCCCAGCAGTACCCAAATCTCAGCAGAAAACAGGTCTGCCACCTTTTGCTATGCTAATTTTTTATTTCCAGTTACTATCTCTAAAAGCGAAGAGAGAACGCTTATATGGAAGAAAACAAAATCATCCCCAACCTCAGGATGAACAAAACCAAGCGCTGCCTGGTTAGATAGGGCAGATTTGAAACTTCCCTCTGAAAGCCCACAGCACAGTAGCTACAAAACCAAGGAAACTTTACCAACCTCAGCTAATCATGCCTACGAATTAGGCTGCTCAGGTTGTTTCCTACTTGTGAGTTATATGGCATCCCAGACAGCGCAGCAACACAGCCGTCCAGGTTAAAAATGTGCGCAATCACTCCCAGGGTTGCAAACAGTAATGGCAGACAAGGGATTCCTGCCCGGCCCGAAGAGCAAGTACCTTGGACCACTGCACCCTAATGCGTGAAGTTATTAAATGCCTTTGTTGGGACCATCTGCTCCGAGAGCTGCAGCGCGAGGGCAGGGGAAGCTGCCTGCAATAGCTTGTTGTCTCTTGCTGCTGGTCTGGAACCTGAGTCACAGTTGGCTGGTGGTCCAGAACTGAGAAGCAGAAGACACCCAAATGAAATGTAGTCGGCTCGAGCACTGCTTTAGCATTTCACTAACAGGCCGCCGCGCTTGAAATCACTTAAAAATTCTGCTACACATGCAGAGGGAAAGAGCACTCCAGAAGTTACAGATACTCTACAGATGCACAAAATAAACAGTGGCTTAGCTAAAATTATGTATAGATATGGGGAGAGGGGAACACAGTATCCCTATTATGCATTTCAGGCTCACAGACAATAAGAATCTGATTTTCCTTTCCTACCTACTCTCTGCATTCTCTTCCACTGCAGGCAATGTTTGGAGAACCCAAATAAGCAAAGAGTACCTGATGCTGTGCCACTGCAGATGCAGTCGTGGCACTTGCTATTTGCACAGAATTGTCTTTCCTGTGTAAAACTGACATCGTGCTCTTAGAAGCCAGAGACCCTGTCCCACACTCCTTCACTAGAGCAGACCTACTATAGGTGTACCTATAGAACTCTACCTATTCTATAGGAAGAAGAGGTACACTCATTCTCTGTACCCAAAGGATGTGCTGGATGCACAAGGGGAGAAGTTCCTTTAAAATACCCATTTTGCATTCCCTGTGAAGGCCAGATCCAGCCAATAGCACTCCGTACCGCATGCATTGCAATGAGCTGTAGATCATCGTTTGGCAGGAGACTTACCCGCAGACTGCCAAGCTGTCCAGGAGCTCGCAGCAAGAGACCTCGCTGCCTCCGGCTAACCCTGATGTGCTCGGGACCTGTGGACCGCTGTGCACCACTCTCCCTCGTGAAGCAAGCACCGCTCGATCCAGGTCACAAAGTCACTCTCATTGGCAACAGAGACCAACGCATCTGGCTGCATCTCAAGTCACAGCTGAAAGCCTCTTGGCTGGGGTTGTTTTGTAGAGTCCCCCGTGGGCTCCCTTTGCAAAGGGTGACCAGGCAGGGTGGTGGCTAATGCCGCTGGTCAGCTGGCTGGCTCCTGGCCAGTGTTCCAGATAGCAGCAGAGGGTTATCTGCCTCAGGAGATCTCAACTTGGGATGTTCAAATTCCAAGTAATAGGTCAATTTACTGAGCTAGATCCAGAGCTCTGTGCTTGATGGTGCTCTTTCAAGCACCACATTGTCACCAGGAGCCGGCTGCCTGCCAGCCCCAAGGTCTCCAGGTTGGGGCTGCAACTTGACTCCAAAAAAACCCCAAACCCGTGTGATGTTCTCATTTTCTATTTTACCACTCTGAAACGCTGTGTTTGGTCAAGCAGCTGACTGCGCTCAGCCATCATCGCCAAGCGAAGGCGGCTCAGCAGCCATGTCCACCCTGGCACCCACGGCACGAGCCCAGCCGGAGAGCCTGGCCACGCGGCCGGGGGGAAGAACTGCACCAGAGGGACCACAGGAGAGGCGGGAGAGAGGATCTTCCTTCTGCTTTGCTCTCTGTTCTGTCTTTTCTCACTTTCATTCCTGCTTTACCTTTTTCTGCTGTTTTCTTCCTCCTCTCTCCTTGGTCATGAACGCTCCCTTGGTTCTCACCAAAGCCAGGTGGGTCCAGCCGCTGACATTTGCAGCCCCCAGCACTGAACTAAGCTGTGCTTTTTCTCAGGGAAGGAGCATCAGCTCTCCCTCCAAGATTGGTCCCTAATCTCTGCACCTCCATTTCCCTCCACAGCTTTTTCCCCACCGGTCCCAGAGGGCATGAGCTGTCTGGGTGAGGTTAGGTTTGGAAACTGCAAGCAGATGCCCGCGGTGGCAGAGGACAGCCTTTGGCTGGGTCGCCGGAGCAGAGCACTGTGGATGCCTGAGATTCGATGCCAAATCCACGTGTCCCTTGTGGGTGCACACGGGCACGGTGCGTCCCTCTGTCCAGCTGTGTCTGGACCCGCAGCTCTCCCCTCCCAAGCCAGCGTCTCTACTCACGGCGTCACCACGTGCTCTGCCTCCAGCGCTTGCTCAAAATCAAATGGCATTCACAGTGATTCGGTTGGAGGTACCTATATCCTTCGTTCCCAGTGTTTCACCATGCAACGGTGAGCAGATACTCTTCAGATTCAGGTTATTGCAGGAATTTCTTTCATTAAATCCTCACCAGAAACCCCTCACGTTACCCACGCTGCTAACGCAGCACACGACTCGGCATTAATCCGACACGCAGCCACCAACGAATTCAGATTTGTTGCTAACAAATGTGGGGAAATGCTTGGCCACAGATACATCCATGACCTTGTCTTCGGCATCACAAGGAGATACTGTTTTCCCCTTACCTGCCGCTTTCTATTCCATTTTCCAGGATGTGAAGCAATTAATCATGGAAGAGGGGGAAAGCACTCCTCCTCGCTCCCAGAGAGGGGGAGAAAGGAGCTGCAGGACATTTCTAGCCCAAGTAAAAAGCATCAGGATAACAGTCTGGCACCAAGTCATTCTACAGAAAAATTAGCAATGATCTCCACTGCAACGCGAACTGGAGCTGGCTGGATATTTGTCAGGGTTTTGGCATGTGTGGGCTGGGGTTGGTCAGGGGTTTTTGCTTTTATATAAATTAATTTAGAAATGGAATGCAGAGGTGCTTCTTTTATAAGTGGCTCAGCTCAGAAAATGTTGATTTGCAGTTTTTGTGAGGGTTTAGGTGGTAATACTCCTCTTGCTTTCACGGTAGCAGTCTGTTTCTAGACCATGGACACAATGGTTTGCTTCCTCTTTGCTAGTTTGTGAGGAATAGATATCATATATATATGTATGTTTGTTTTCCATGTTTGTGTTTCAGACCTCCTTTTTTCCTCTCCAGGCATCCTTATTGACAGACTAATAAATATTACAGCATCTCTTTCCCATGGATTAGGAGGGCTGCAACTATCTGTTCAAATGCTCAGAATAATCCATTTTTTCACTGCATGTAATAGGGGAGGGGAAGAAAAAGCATCATAAGCCAGGATGGGCGATCAGGCAGTGGAACAGCATGTACACAGAAGGCTCTGTAGTGGCTCTGGAATTACACTGTGCCGGTTACTGAAAGCTTAATTTGTCATTTCGGGATTTTGTATACCAGAGGATCCAGCTGCAGGCTTGAGTCATTGTATTCGCATCAGGGCAGCTCACAGAAATCACCTAGGAGGTAAATAGTACACCAGCACTGCAAGGTGTATTGTTTTCAGTAGGCCAGGTAAGAGTGGGTTTGCCAAAAAAGGGACGTTTCAAAACAACAGTGTGCCCATAGTTCTGGAAATGCAGAATCAGGTCTGAGGTTCTTGAGTCAAGAGCAACCTTCTGGTCTTCTCAAGCACCTCAGTATCTCAGGATGCCACCGGCTCGTCTCCTTTCCCAGAGGCAGCGTTGCCTCAGTTAGTCCCATGCTGCAGTTTGGAACCAGACACAGGAAAGCCACGCTAGATTTGCAGGCAAGATTTGCACCACTCATGTATTATGGCTGCAAAGTTCGATGCTCTAGGCAAGACCAAGGCAATGGGATTTACTAAAATCACTGTTTTTCCTCAAAAAAAAGTCATCTCTTGCCTTTATCGCAGGAAAGTTACCCACTGACACATGGAGCTTTGAGAGCACAGGGCATCAAGTGGATAAAACCGACAGGGGTAAAGGAGAAACGAGATATGAAATTAAATAATGGATTATAACACTTGTCTCTTGCCTGTGAGAATTTGGAAAGTAAGCGACAGGAAGGTGCCTAGCACCAGAAATACCATCAAAAAAGGCTCATGCAATATTTTATTTTTATGAAGACATGCTCAAAAGGAAGACAAGCAAAGCATGGCTCTAAAACAAATATAATTTTTCACAGTCAAAAAGATTAGTCTTGCTCAATAGTCTACAGCTAAGTGGGAAGAGCTGGTTATTAGGTGACACTAGAAAAAAAAAGAACAACACTGCAGTCTTACAAAAGAAATCGGAGGGATATCACTTTCATATAAAGACTGAAGCTTCTGAAGATGGGAGGTTTACATCAAACCCACAGCCTAGTGAAATGCCTAGTTTAAGGCTAGATTGTAAGGGCTGTCAGACACACAAAGCTGGAAAAGAGCCTGCTAGAAGAGCCCAGTAAGGATTCACCATTGCTATAGATTACAACCGCAAATCCAGGCCAGGCTCGCTCAGCCTGGACCAAGCGAGCAAATCCCAGCCCCAGGGACCAGGCATGTAGAGGCAAGACTCGAGAAAAGATTTGCAAATCCCAGCCTGTTTGCACAAGGGTTTTCCATCCAGCATGGAAGTACGTGTGGGCTTCTGCAACTCTGCTGCATTTACGAGAACATGGTGAGGACCCACAGAAATATACCTTGAAAGAAACCCCAAAGGTCCATCCCTGCAGGGGTGGTACAAAGATGAGGAGGGGAACCGCTCGCAGGGATTTCACAAGAAGCCAAGGCACCCGGCAAGTGAAACATCAGCGTTGAGCATGGAGGTCTCTTATAAATTGAACGCTTCTGTGAGTGGGTAGATAGAGTTTCAGTAAAAGGATTGAAAAGAAAACGTAATCGTGCTCATTGCTGAACTCGGCTATCACAGTAGGAAAATCATTTCTATCATTCATAGAAGCAAGCTAGATGTCAGAGGAAAACAAAATACTGAAGAGTTTGTTTCAAGTAACGAGTTCCTATTCCAGGGCCGAAAACATCTTAAGCTTCAGCGTTTGGGTTCATCTCCCCCAGCCCTCAGGATGTCCAGTATGGAAACCTGCCTCTGCCCTGCCTGTCCAGGGTCCCTCGCAGGTCAGGGGAGGAGAACGGGCACCTCTGGGATGCAGTTCATCTCAGCTAGTTTAGAGATCTAGCTTAGCCCTAGCTTAGGAGGAGGTGAGTCGTACCCTAGAAGTGGCTATTTTTCTCCATTGGATAAAAAGGGAGGCCTTACAACACAGGTATCTACACATGAGCTGGTTGGTACCATCATCTGAAACCAGGGTGGGATTCATCTTACCTTACTGAATGAAAATCAGCATCGCAGGACAGGAGCTTGGGGGGGGGGGGGGGGGGGGGGGGGGGAGAAGCAGAATTAAAGAAAGGAAAAAAACCCAAAATAAAAAAATAAAAGCCCAATTCCCAGTAGAAGGTGAAGGCAATGCAGAAAGCGATACCTCTAAAGGAAAATGAAAAAGAGACAGAATAAAAAAACCCCTAAGCTAATGTTTCTGTACATACTGAAGGAAGCCAGATTCACAGGCCAAGGCTGGCACAGGCCTGCTTATGCTGGGAAAATATATATTGATTTTGGATCATTGTTCTTAGAACCCCAAAATAGCATTATTAAACATTACAAATCAGTAACCATGTGGTCTCCTGTCTAAAAGTCTATCTGCCAGTCATAGCATAACACCTATAGAAACAACAGATAACAAACTACAGCTTGAGTGTGACAAGTTTAAGTGTTTCGGGGGGCAGAGGCGGGGAGAAAAGTTATTGTGAAGAAACTCCTCTGAGCCCAAAGCGATTTGGCTCAGTCTGGGACCTCCAGCTTATCTATCTTGTGGGAAGAGATGCCTACAGTCCCAGCCCAGCATACAAATGTATAACAAGGTGTTATTCTGGGTGCTGGGGCACAATTCCACCCTCCTCGTGCCTCCAAAGGGGACCAGACCTGTAAGAGAAACAGAAAACCCTTCATCAGGTACATCCAAAAAAGGGGAGATGGCAGCTCTGGTTCTCCAGGCTGCAGAGCGAGGCCGGCCGGGCTCATTGCACCAGGGAGGGGACTGAGGGTGTCAGCACAGGGACACTTGGGGTGCACAGGAGCGAGAAGGCCGGCGCTGAGCAGAACCAAGTCCCCTTGAATTGCTTTTTCAATGCTATGCGAGTCCTTCCTTCCTTTAGGACACTGGGGCTGAACGGCAGTGTCCCAGAGCGACCCAGTGAGAGCAGTTTTGGAACCAGTAAGAGTTTCCAGCCAGAGACAAGCAGATGATGCCTTTCTTCAGCTGGCAGGAATATTTTTTTAATTTATCTCTTACACCAAGATGCATCCAAGTCATTACCCCAGCCAGGCAACCGCCCCCCCGACCACCACCACCTGCACGAACTGCATGTGTGAAGAAGGTGTTACCCACACCTGGACATCTCCGCCCAACGCTGTGGCTGTACCTCCGTGACCGAGTGGGCTGGTCCCACGGGGGCCAGCGCTGCCGAGGGGCCGAGCAGTCGCTGCCGGAGCTGCAGCCCCCTCTGGGTCTCCAGCGGCTCCTCTGCATCCAGAGCACTGCAACCTCCAGCGTTTGCTGCAAGCTTGGCCTTCACGTTCGGGAACTGGGAATTTTTAGCCCTTGGCAGAGGCACAAGAGAGGATGGAGGAGGCAGAGGGGGATGGAGAAGAATTCGATGCTGTTCTGAGCGCAGTGAAAACTAGAGAAAGAAAAAATAATCCTGCAGAGGTAGAAAAGCTGATTTACAGCCGAGCCCGTTTTTAGAGTGGCAGCCACCAACATCTGCTAATGGCAGTAAAAGTCCTCCCACTTTGGCTACATATCAGCTCCTGTATAAACTCATCCAAAGGCTGACAGGCATCCCGGGTTGGCTGTTTCAGTATGTTTTATTGCTTCAGCGCTTGCAAAGGGAACAAATTTGTGTCCCCAATGGCTGAGCCACACGTAACCTGCAGCCCCACCTCCCACCGGGGTTTAAAGCCCCCTGCATCCCCCTTCCCGCGCCGACCCGCTGATGCTGCCCCAGGCTGCTGACTCCCAGCCCAGCACCCACCTTCGCAGCAGCTCCACCAAGCCCCTGCTTCCCCGCAGAGGACAACGCCGCGGCGGCCGACCTGCCTTTTACCCAGCCGGGGGCTCTGTCAGGAGGAAGGCTCCAGCTAAGCAAGCCCAGGGCAGGCATCGCCCGGAGCTCGCAGCATGGGCTGAGCCACCCAGGCGCTTCCAGCAGGGCAGGGGAATAGCTACAACTTCTGCTAAAACTCCTCTGCAAAGTACTCGAGATGCTAATGGGTTTTAATTTTCCACAAATTTGCAAGAGCAGTATCCTGCAAAGCTGCAGACGATTGTTCATGCTTCCTCACCTAGTCTAACATTTATTGTATTTTTCAAACAGACATTAGAATTAATTTAATCTTGATTCCCCCCCCCCCCCCCCCGCCCCGAAGCAGACTATAATTAAATGTCCTTTTCCCGTGACATTTGCTGGGATATAGTGAGGCCAGGGCATTTTTAAAGACTCATTCAATATAACTAGCCTTTCAATTAGTGTAAATGCATGAAGAAAACATTAAAAAAACCAGCCCAGTCACTTGAACTCATACACATGGGACAGTGTGATTTTTAATTGACTGCAATTTTTTGGTTTTTTAAGGAGAAGAAATCTGACTGAGTAGTGGAAGTCCTAGCAAAGTATGCATGTTAAAGCATGCTGAATTTCTTTTCATTTGCTCCTCAGAGCTGTAACGTATTTTCTTTTCCACAGCTGAAGCTTCATGTTGACACTTCATCTCTGTGCTGCTGCCCTTACTTGGGGAAGATTTTCATATAGGAAATTTCCTACTGAGCAACACTGTTTCACTGAACAAAGCCGCTTCTCTTTTGGTCCATCACATCAACATGCCTGAGCATGGATTGGCAAAGGCATCTGTGATATTTTCAACGGCTTACCCTTCCCCTTTAAAAGCAATCCCAGAGAAACATGGTATCCTTCTCATTCGTATTTTTCAGGGAACATCTCAAAAAAAAAAAGCCTCCTTTGGGGGTTCACAGATCCCAGCTATCTACTGAGAACGAGGTAGTTAAAGCAAGAGTCACGTCTTGCTGTATGTTGGTGCAGCATCTCACACAACAGGCCCTGACCTTGCTCGGGGTGCTGGGCACGAGGAGGCAGAGCTGTGCAGCAGCAGCAGTCACCGAGCCTTTAATAAGTTGTCTCAAATTACCATAGGAGACATTAAGGGAAGGGACATTTAATTACAGTTCTCTGTTAGAGAGGAAAAAAAAAGCAACAATCATTTTAATCCATCTCCCACGAGTGTGGAAAAGGAAGAGCATCTTCCCCATGCCGTTTAAGTCTCCTTTCTGTACCGCTGGCGACCGAAGCCAAGGGGCGGTGGGAGAGGACGCCAGCCCATGGCCTGACAGCAGTTCCTGGAGAAGCAAAGTGGAAGGCTCGACTTTTCCAACCCAATATAAAAGGCACTTATAATACAGCACTCGGAGACATTGTCCTGCTTTGCGAAAGCTCCCTGCGTTCCTGCAAGCGCCTGCTGGTTGCACGGCCCCGAGGGCGGTGTGTCTGCAAGAGGGCTCCAACGCTTCTGGGCTTGTTTCAGGAGCCGTAGGGAGAAATGATGCGCTGAAGGCGGAGAGACAGGCTTGGGAAAAAGGCGAATCCAAGCTTTTCCTGCAGAAAGCGGATTGGGGCTCGCGTGGTAAGAGGGGCACATCCCCGAAGGGATGCTCAGAAGCACAAGCAGGAGGCTCCCGACACGGCTGCAGCAGTGGCGAGGAATACTGCGTGCGGGTAACTCGCCCTGGAGTAACCCAGCCAGGCTGCAGTAAATTGGGCAGGTCTTTGGGCCCTCATTACCACCACGGCCTGGAGAAACATGGGGACAGTGCTTGAGAAGAAACCCGGCATCCGTGCTGCTATTTCTCTTCCCAATAATACTGTTGCAACACCAAAATGAAGCATGATTACAAAAGCCAAGAGTATTTCTAAAAATAAAGGAAATGCCAGGAAATGCCTACATATGAAATGTAGCATTTTATCTAAACGCTACCAAATGAACTAAACGCTGCGCTGCTCGCTCTGCCGTTCCCAGAATAAGCACGGTGCATCTCCGATTGATTTACCCTTACTACTCATTTTGTACCGGGGGTTCGCAAATTCCTCTCCCAGCGCAGAACATAATTTTTCTCCGTTGCTGACAGACAGCAGCAGGCTGACTCCGATAAATCCCGCTTGGTCAGAACCGAGTATCTCCATAATCATTCCTCCTGACCGACCGGCTGAAACACTGCCGGCACTGCATTAGCGGGAGGCAATTTCAGTAGTTGCATTTATCCTTCCTTTAGCCTCTTCCACAGTTCCCAAAGCTTTCCTGTTATTTCAGACGCTGGAGATGCTTTCCTCAACTTAGGTGCAAAGCAATCCTCTCCAGGAGGAGAGGAGATTTGAATGCCATCACCTCTGGGTGGAAAGTCACCTTTAGGAAGGCTCAACCCAGACCCCTTGGCCGCTCCCGAGGGGAAGCGAGCATCCCGCTGCCCTTTTCCCACTTCAACCAATGGCACTTGGCTTGAGCTGGAACCCAACAGACACCAGGGCCGGGTAGGATTTATGAGCAATTTAGCAACGTGTTTATTTCTGTGCAGTCGGTTACTACAGTTACTGCACACTGACGAGTGTCCTTAACGTGACACTGAGCGCGCTCTGGGGCTGGCATTTCCTGCCCAACGAGGCTGCCCAGGGGCTCTTTTTAATTAATCCCTGGCCATGCTCAATATTTGCTGACGGGACCCCCAACCAGGGGTCTGCGCTCCCTTTTCCTGGGCATGGAGAACCTCATCTCTCCCCTCCTTTTTCTTTTTTGAATCAAACTTGCAACAGGTGGGTACCAGAGATAAACAGGGGAGGAGGAGGAGGATGACAAGTTAAATGCCAAAGCTGACCTGCCCGGCACACTGATGAGGCTCCCTGGCGCGCTGCTGGGCTTGCCGGCGGCAAACCGTTTCCCCATCTCTCCCTACAGCAGCAGAGAGGCGGCACGAAGAGCACTGCAGGGACGCAAACCCGTTAGCGTTGCTTCTTAGTGAAAGGCAATATCTAGAAAGCCCCCGGCTGCAGGAGGGAGGCGGCACGCCTGACCCGCTCTGCCCCCTGCTATCCTCGGGAGGGGATACGGGGACAGGAGCCTCCCCCGCGCCCTTCCCAGAGCAGCCGAAACCCAGCTCCCTGCCCCTCGGATCGGTTTTGCCTCCAGATCTTGGTGCCCCCCAGGCCTCGATAGAAAACCACATTTTTTTTTTCTTAGGGACTTCTTTTAACACCTGGGGCTTCTTGTCTGGACTTTGCCAATTAGAGACAGAGTTGCAGAGGCTGCAGAATTGCTCTCATTTTGTATTTCATTTTTTCAGTTAGATTAGTTCAGGGATCAGAAAATGAATGAGCTTAGCTCGAGTCCCACAAGCCTGCTTTTCCTCCAGGCAGCTAAACACACTGCTCTGCTTGCTAGACAAACATTTAATCACTTTCTGCACTCAGCATCCTCCGCCATGCTGGGAGATGGGCTCTTGCCAGGTTCCTCAAACAGGCAAAACCGCCACACGCGTACATTTATTTCCCATGCAAGTTGTGGCCAACGCACAAGAACAGACACAAAGAGAGAAAATTGCCTTTTGTAAAGGCGAAACCTTGTAAATAGGATCAGGTTAAACAGGCTCTCTGACTTCCAGAGCATCTTCAATGCAACTATAAAACAGGAACCTGTCTGATAACGTACCTATCAAGACAATTTATGCCAGGAAAGATGGGGGAAGCGAGATTCACCTCCACGTGTTACCACTGCCAAACACCATGGGTTTGAGTGGAGGGCATTTCAGTTCTGTAAAGTTTGCCTTTTCATGAGAACAGCAGAAAACTCATACTACTAGTTTATCCAAAATGAGACTAAGATGTAGCTGGCTCCTCATCTGCAAGTACCAGGTTGGGAAGAAGCGTCTGATAATAGTCTTGAACCTACAGAAGGAGATGCAATGAGATATACCAAGCTGGGGGGGGTGGAGGGGGGGGGTGTGGGAGATGCCAGGCAAATTAAGGCCGCAAAGGTAACTTACTATTGAAGCAACTTGCTTAGGGACCTTGTGAATTCATCGCTGCTTCAAGTCAAACCTGGGCACCTTTCCAAGAGCTACGTTACAGCTCAAGAATAAATTACAGGTGTGACAGAGCTGATGTTCTGGAAGCACAGAGATATGATAAAGGCCATGGAAACAGTCACATCAAGCAGAAGTCATTATGAATAAATTGGTATTCCTTACCCGATGGGAACTGCTGAAGTGTGTGGGAGAGGAAAGGGGAGAAAGGGATAATTAGGGCGAGCTCCCACAATTGCCTGCATAGATGGCTTGTCCTCTTGAGGCATTGCCTCCTGAAGACAACAGCACTGCTTGGTTCAGGAGGCTGGATGGGGCCCTTGAGCTAAATACCAACACTGCTGGACTCAGAGGAGCCCTCTCACTCCGGTACAAAATGCCGACATGTGCCCCACACACGCCATCGGCTCCCGCTGCCGTCCTGCCAACCTGAGTGAACGTGGACTTGCTCTGTGGGAGCCTCTGCGATGCGGCTGCCCCGCAGAGCTGGGGAGGTCGAGCTGACGTCCAACGCGCGGAAGTCGCCATGGTAAATCAGAAAGCAGCTGCGGGTTTAAAACCCATCCCTGGAGAGACATGAGTGTGGACAGAGACACCAGAAGACCTAGAGGAGTCCCCGAGGAGCTGCAGAAGAGCTGCAAGTATGGCCAGCCCAGGGGTCTGAATGGGGCCTCGGTGCAGAGGTCATCAGGCAGGTTCTGAGATGGTTTAGGGCTATTGAAATCTGAGTGGTGGGATAAACCACACAGAACATGGCTGTGGGCCTTTCTGGCCTTCAAAACCTACAAGAATTCATCCCACTAGATCATTTATCATTAGACGCCTGGGTCCTTCATGCCTTCCAGCACAGCTTGTGCCTCCCCCTCAAATTATACTCATCTAGACTTCTCTTCAGAGAAAACCCCCAAATAAATCATTTGTGATTCATAATTTATTCAAGCAGTTCCCAGTCCTTTGGACTAGGTATTGCTTGGGTTGTCATCTGACAAGATTAATCGCTTTTTGGAGCCGTGGGAAACACCTTCCCCATCCTCTCCTCCTCAGAGCTTTACCGGCCCTGGCAAAGCACAGGCTGGAGGTGCCACCTGGCACTCCTGCATTGAACGCAGGCTGTCGAGAAACAGTTTGTGTAGAAAGACAACCAAACTCAAAGTTTCACAGCAATAAAGAACGCGGCACATCTGTCACTCAGCTCTGCTAATGATTAATTCCCTTTGCTGTCTCGTTTCCAGGACTTCGTCAAGAGCTCATTTCTAGCCCTACCACACAGCCTGGGCTGAAGCATCCACCTGTCCACCATCTCCTGCAGAAATAAATCCTGTCGGCTCAGGGCTCCGAGCCGCTCCCTGTGCCCGCGGCGTAGCCTACACCCAGGACCTCCTTCCAGCCCCCAAGGACTTGCACCGCTTCCCTCCGGCCCCTCGCCATTCCTGCCATCGCCCTTCTGCAGCCTTGGCCTCACCACTGGACAAGAGGTGGATTTTTTAACAGTAGATTTCAGTATCTTCGAATGGCTGGAGCAATCCAGACTTAGACCAAGCTTCCCACACAAAAGACCTTTTTTCTTATAAGGGGGGGTAGGAGGGAGCAAAGAAGAAACACGAGGACACATCCATGCCCCTTTCCTCCTGTAAGGTCCACAGATTCTTCCCAAGCTTCTGCTGTAGGCAATATTTAAGACAGCAGCACACACGCACTGCCCAGCTCCCAGCCACAAACACATGGCTTCCAAAGGCTTCTGCAAGCATTAATCAAACACTTCAGGACACACCGTTTTCACATACTAATTTACTTAAATGACATGTTACTTTGTCTTCACAACCGAGACACCTAAACAGCTGAACAGAAATCACAAACTGAATCTCATAGGAATATTAGCATACAAAAAATAAACCAAGCCGAGCTAGAGCCACCCAGGCAAGTGGCCCTTGGGGTCTGCCTACAAAACAACTCATTTAGAATCAAAATAGTTGCGCACTGAAGAAATTCGGACAGCGTTCTCCAAAGCTCCAGCTATTCTAGGAAAACAACCTGCTATAAAAGGCTGCTGTGAAAAATGGATCTTGTTATGTGCAGCCAGACCCAGCATGGAAAATAGACCAAACTGTTCATCTGTTACTCAGAAATGGTCTTAGAGGTGGGACCATGGCAGAGGTCCCAAGCCCCAACTCCCCCACAGACTGCGACAGTGCTTCCACTACTCCCAACGTAGGTTCAAGGTACCTTTGGTTGATTTCTAGACGCCCACACTTGTCTGTAGCTGGAGCACAGCCCAGCAATCTTGTTGATGTGTATAATATCAAGACATTCTTCTTGTGTTCTCCAGCTTTCCTCTGTACTTTGATTATCCCTGGTTAGGAGTTTCCGGAAAAACCTGCTATAAATACCATCATTGCCAAGGAGCAAGCCAACACCAAGGGCAATACCCTTCTAGCATCAGAGAACTTCAGCCTTCAGAAAGCAAGTCCATACTGACATCTCTCTCCAGAAGCTTCTTGCATCCAACCAAGGACCCATCCCTCCAGTCTGCTACTCAAACACGCGACCTCAGCCTCCGCAATGTTCCTCCAACAGGGCCACAACCACACACAGCTCCTCAAGTCAGCCCCCTTCCCACCAGCATCGACTTTTCGTAGGGCTTGTTTTATACAAGTCAAAAATAACCCTTTGCTACTACACAACTGTCCTGGTTTTGGCTGGGATGGAGCTAATTTTCTTCCCAGTAGCTACTGTGTTTTGGATTTAGTATGGGATTTGTTACGTGAAGAACGTTGATAATACACTGATGTTATTAGTTGTTGCTACCAGATCAAGGACATTTTTTCAGCTTCCCAGGTTTTGCCAATGTGCAGGTGCAAAAAGCTGGGAGGGGTAGAGCCAGTACAGTTGACCCAAACTGGCCAAAGTATTCCATACCATAGACGTCATGCCCAGTACGTGAGTAAGTGGGGGTCAGCTAGTGGGCCAGGTTCTCCCTACCTCTCTCTCTTTCTGTCACTCTTGGGAACTTGGGGTTCTGAGATCCCTGCTTGGGAAATCGCTGTTCCGAGATCGCTCTCGGTTCCGCTCTGTGATCGCTGCTTGGGACGGGCTGTATCAGTCATTAGGCAGTAAGAAATTGTGCATCGTTCACTTTGTATATTCTATTATCCTTATATTTTATTATCATTATTAATACATATTATTATTATCTTTTCTTTTGCTGTCCTAGTAAACTGTCTTTATCTCAACCCACAAGTGTCCCTTTCTTTCCAATTCTCCTCCCCATCCCACCGGGGAGGGAGCGAGCAAGCGGCTGCGTGGTACTTAACTGCTGGCTGCGGTTAAACCACAACGTCATCTACCACAAATCTCTTGTACGACACCTTATTTGAGTGCACTGCCTCAAATGACATTCTGGGGCCTTTGGTAGCCGTGTATTGGGAGGATCAGGAAAAACCTTCTTCCGTAGGTACATAATTGCTCCTCTACAACTCTGCAACATTAACCAAGGGTTTTACCTCCCGAACACCCGCAGGTTGGCAATCCAAGCCCTAACTGGGCATTATTCTAATACTTACTTATCCATAGGAAGGACACATCCTAACACTTCCCATCTGCAGATATCAATGCTTTCTCACTGACATTACTGCTCTCTACCCTCAGCTCACAGGTGAGTTAATGTTGACTTAGTTTTGGCAGAGATTAGCAGAAATTAGAGTTTTGCTCCTCCTCCACGAGCACGTTAACGACTCTCAGCAGTGCTGTGAGTCCCCCCAGGCGACCAGCAGTTGTTTGAAGCCTTTAGTAGGTTCTGAATTTTTAAACAAAGATGTATTCTCCCGAGTGTTTACAGGGCATTAAGTAAACATTGAACTTCTTAGTAAAATGTAAAAACATTGAAAACCACCTCAATTACTCAGCTTTCATTTATACAGCACTGTGACCTCTCCGTCCCAGGAGGCTGTAGAAACAAGACTGAGTTACTAAATGAAAAAATGCAGCTTTACAAGAAAACCAGAGGTGACTCCACTGCCTTTTGGTAACCTTCAAACGCAAGAACAGCAACAAAAATGATATAAACCCTCTTCATTTCATTTTACAGATTACTTTTTCTTTTCATACCAGAGCAAAAGCCAAACATTGCAGAAGGACAGAAAACTGGACCGCGTCCTGGTTTGAAGGCGCTGCCCTCTTGTTAACACATACGACTGGTGAAATCCTTGCGATTAACCGGTTTCATCCAGGAAGCGACCATCTCCAGTGGACAAAGTAAAAAGCAAAGAGTTTCCTGAATGCAACATAATTCCCTCCTCCAAGTCATCAAAACAAGTTCACCGACCAACAAGGAAGCAATTCGGAGGTGCCAGATGCTCTCTCGAGCCGATAAAGCATTGCTGACATCTTGCTGCTTCTCACAGCGTGCTGACGCTTTCCTTCGTTAGCAAGGCACAACTTTCCCTGTCAATTTTCTCCTTGGCCCCAGACACTATTGAGAGACTGACGGGTGATCATTTAAAACTGCATTTGCTCTAATGTTATAAAGTTATTTACTATCCACCTGGTCCAGCTCTCACTGCAGACTATGTAAAAGCACCTAACAAGGCTTGGATGAGGCGCTCTACTTTTTATTCAATGCCTACAGCAGGGGCATCCTAATGTGGGGGACTTGCAGTTTAAAGCGTTAATGCAAAAATATCTTGGGAAATCCAGCAGAAGTTAGGGAGTCATGAGTAATTTTAATTTTTGTATTTTAAGTTTTCTCCTCTTATTGTAAGAGATTTTCTCTGTATCTTCAGATACAGGCTGGCAGGAGAGGACTGAGCGTACTCCACACTATGGGAGACACTAGGCAATACACATCTGACGGCAGTGAAGATCCAAGTCAGTTCATCGTTATTTATTATGGATCTTTTTTCTTGACACAGGATTCTGAACTGCAAATCTGGAGCCCTGGGCGGATCCCAGTACTCACTGCTAACAATGCACGAAAATAAAACCAGGAGGAAGAGAAGTTATCCGTCCGTGCCTTGGGCTAAAGGCATTGTTCATCACAAATTGCTCAACTAGTTTATCTTCCTTCTGCGCATAGCACAATTCTCTCAAATTCTTTTTCTGTTGCTAAATCCCACTGTGGTTCTGGGTCACTCATTGAAAGTCAAAGCAAGAGGCTGCTTGTGATGGAGCACAGACACGGGGTATTGTTTGCTTCCCGAGTACGGCGTGGCGCTGAACCCAGGGCCTCCTGTGATTAATTGCAGAAACTGGAATCTTTGTACAAATACTTTTAAAGGAGAATTTGATTAAAATTTGATTAAAAAGTTATCTTCTCAGAATATTTGTACCAGTGACACTTGATCGTGCAAGGAGGAGAGAACCAGCCATGCAGCAAAAGGGAATTAGCTCAAAGGAGAACATCCAATTAACTGCTTTTGGGTTTAGTTTTGTTTTCTTAATAGTTGTTTTTAATTTTTTTTTTTAAGGGAAAACATTAGCAGCACAACATAATCATCAGAGATGCAAAGCTACTTTTGGCATCAGAGAAGCTGTCCCTAGAGTTGTACTGGAAAGGCTAAAAATGATAGAAAATGAGAATAACATTTTCAGCATTAGCAAACGATGACACTTCTTACCTGAGCTGCCTCTTCAAGAGAGGTGGGGCACAGGGCCCAAAAGAATGGAAATTGGGTCCAATGAGGTCCCCCCAGTACAGGTACATTTCTAGAGTACTTACAAGGTACCACGCCACAGGGGAGCTAGTTCTGTTATCAGAGGCATATTTCAACAAGCAACTAAATTTGGGACCTTCAGGGGGACATACTTGTTTAGAAGCTCCAGAAGTTTCAACTCTGTCCCAGATTTCCCACTATATCTCGCGGCAGGAAGCAGATTTAATCCTCCTCCACGAGGAAAGAGCACAGGACAGGAGTAGGGGCCCTTCCTACAGGAAAGCAGGACAAGCAATTCAGTTATCAACGGCGGAGACAAGCCTACAGGACATGCCATGCTGCAGTTTGGGGAAACTCAAGATCCAGTAGCTACTGAAATTAAAATAAACAGAATCCTTCAAGGCAATCTTTCCTATAGGGAACCCAATTCATCTTACGCGAGGAAAAAGCAAACATAAGCCCGCACAAAATTCCCAAGCCAACACAGCAGGAATCTCTGGGAATCTGCTGGTGCTCCCGTGAATGCCCTTCCCAGGCCTCCCCGCACCAGCAGCGAGGTCCTGGGTCTGGCGCTGGGAGAACCAGCAGTTACTGCATCCCAGTGGGAAGTGGCCCGGCTGCTGCGGGCTGCGGTCCAAGGCAGGCAAGGCGAGTGGAGCGAGTCAAGGCTTCTTCAAATCAGCTTCTATACCCAGGATAGCACGTGCAAAATCCAGATCAGAGTGCCACAACACAACTTTTACTTGGCCAGGGGCATCTCTCTTAGTGTCCCCCTATCCCAAAGCCATTTATCCCACCCTGCAGGCAGCACGCAGAGCTGACAGCTCCAGGGAGCCCTCTGTTCCCCGCTCTCACCTACACAGCTGTCAGCCAGCAGCTTCCTCCTGGTACAAGCTCGGACCCAAAATCCGCAGCCAGCACCCTCTTACACGCTCACAGCACCTCTCTCCACCTTTCATACCAGAGAGGTGCTTGGCCTCTGCAATGCGGTGGCCAGCTGCAGGCAGCCAGGCGCCCGAACAGGGGAAGGCTACAGACACAGTCAGAGGTCGGTATGTCTCCTGGAGCACCCTTACACCAGTAGCTGTGGCCCTGCCAACAGTACAAATTCCTGTGATTCAACACCACTACTCTCCTGGAGGAAGAAAACCAGCTGGCAGTAAGGGTGGACCCAATTGGCAAACCAGAGCTCGTCCAATACCCTTCTGCACCAAGAAGGGGGGAGCTGGGAAGAATCTTCTGCCATCTGGAGTTCAGCTCTTTAACTATGGCACCTCCTTCGCATACTTTCAGGGCTTAGGATTAGTGGAGAGATTTGCCCCCAAACCTGGAAGAATCACCTCAATAAGGTTATGGACAGACTGAAATCCAGCCTAGTTTTCCTCCCATCAACACCGCCTTTATCTTACCCTGTGACCCCCGGGTGCCATTGACAGAGAACAGGCACAACCCTCAGCCCTTCTTCCACCCGCCTGAGCAAGCCAGGCTCTCTGGGTGCCTGCCTTTCACTTCCATCTGCTCGGGCAGACCGGTCTTGCCGATGATGAACCAGGATTGTACAGAACACCCCAGGGGAGCTTTTCAAAGCACTGGTATGATGGCATCAGCATCTCCTCGCCTCGCTGGAAGTACAATGCCCAACGCTGCAGCGAGGGGTCTAAGTCCTTGCCTTCTGGGGTGAGCCCAGGCAGCCACGGCACGAGCGTGGTTAATGCCCAGCTTCCACATCTGAGGCAGAGCCTTAGGCTCTGCCTGTAATCTATAATAAGGAGAGAAATAAGCACTTTCAGGATGTAATACATTAGATCAGTTTTCAACATCTAATTTAGGATTATATTAATTATACCCTAGAAAAGCTTATTTCTCTCTAAGGGATTCTGGACAGCGAGCTCAGGCAGCGATATCCTTATCCACTGATGAATCCTGCACCTCGTGATTGACTAGTCAGGCACAAGTCTTTCTCTGGCAAACCCATTGCACCCATTCTTCTATTTTATTAATTCACCTAATTCTCCTTTCCATCATGACTTATTCTAAACCTTGAATACACAAGGCAGTATCAAGAAGTCTGCCGTTGCCTAGATCTTCTATTCATCTTTTTCTTTTAGAAATCACTTCAGTCTTGTCAGTGACATAGTATCATCTTCCATTTTAAAAGCTTATTCAGGTCTTGCTAAGCCATATAGTTTCACGTGCCAGGTGTCAGACAAGCTGTATCTGCTCCCACAAAGTGTGCAGATGGGGAAAGTTCCTCCCAGTTCACACATGCACATTTTATTTCCATCACCCCACACACCTCCTCCTGTTCCAAACCAGCCTAGCGAAAACTCAGTGTCCGTCCAGATTCAGAACAAACATCTCGACCACTCCCTCACCGTAATCTCCAGTTGGAAACAGAAGTCAGCATGGCATGTGTCAGTTCTCCTCTTACTCCCCTTTCCTGATCTCCCCAGTGTAAACCCCTTAGCTGATCTCTTTTTTTTTTTTTCATATTACAAGTCCCTGCCCTTTGCTGCCCTTTTTAGGCTAGGCCTGCAGCCTTCTTCCATGCAGACTTCTCCCCTTTCAGCAGGGGAAACTTCCAGGTGATTTCTCCATCTTTGATAAAAGTTCAGGCCTCCTGTGTGCTACTGTCCTCAAGATTTCCCTTCTTGATGACTTCAGAAACTAGTTCCCTTAATATTTTACAGTAATTCTCTCCCTAGCCCTTCTGCAGCAAAAGCAAACACCACCGCCAGCAGGCCCTCTACTAAGTTTTGGGGTTTTGTTTTGGCTTTGGTTGCGTTTGTTTGGGTTGGTTGGTTGGTTTGTTTATTTTTAGATACACACATGCATGTTTTATTTACCATTTACTAAAAGCAAGACCAGAAATTACATTTGTTATTAGTTCAAAGACAATTTGGGGTGGATAAGCCAGAGTGCGGTTTACAGGGGAATGAGATCATAGATTTGATACTCAGTTCTCTCTCAAACATTGCACTGTATCTTACAGATTGGAAGTTGGTTTATGAAATAAAATCTGCTCTTATGCTGGTTTATTTCATAAAGCTGATACTTGGGGATTAGATTAAGATCTCAGCACAGAAACAGCACCAACACTGAACTCTTGCCTTTCAGCCTGAACTCCAGCTCATATCGCAACCTGCAAGGCAGCTCCTATCCTAAGGGAGAAAGCGCTCGGTGCCGCTGTGTTGTTTGTACTCCACAGCTTGCAGAGATGGGAAAGACCTGGAGGACGCGTGCATGTGCTTTGGAAACTAAGGTTTCTCCATATGCACATATTCCCCTTCTTAGTTAAGGTCCGAAGCTAATTAAGGTCAGACCTTTAGGTCTAAACCAAGTAGCTGCTGGAGGGCTGATGCCTTAAGACTTCAAGACTGGAAGTTACCAGATACCGATTTGTTTATGTAGGAAACAGGCTACCAGGCATACTAAATACAGCATTTTAACTCCGTTCAGCATTAATTCAACATTGCATTCCCATTTACAAATACATACCATTACGAGGTAGAAATGTAGCACCTGTGTTGTTAAAAATCATAGCATTACCCCTACTTTACCTTTGCTTCTTGGACTCCTCAGAAGATTCCATAGGTACATGTTTGGGCAGAGGAAGTCCTGGTTTCCTCACCTGCTTATGTTCCCTGATTGACAGGAGGGGAAGTTCCTCCTTTTTCACTTGTTTCTCTTTGTTTTGCTTTGGGGTTGTGGCAGCACACACACAGGCAGGGAGGGGTGGTTTGTATTGAAGGTTAAAGGGCTGAAAGATCTTCGAGTCAAACGACTCCACTAAAAAAGTGGATCGCTACCTTACACTACTGGTACCATATTCTCCACCACCAGGAAAATTACAAAGATGCTTTTCAGTAAGGAAACACCCTCAACCCTTAAAAATGCTGTCTGCACTTCCAAAACCCCAAGTCCATCTCCCTCCCCACCCCCCTTGCTTTACCATGTAGAAAGGCATGACTAATTCCTGCCCTCCATACGCTACAGCATTGGAAACCACCACAGTATCTTGCTGTATTAGTTCTGCTGCATTTAACACAGGCAAGCAAAGCAGGAAACTCCTTACCATTTGTCCTGTGCTAACACCCAGACTCACAAAGCACTGCTGGTACCCTGCCTGGTGAATGTAACAGGACAACACAAAGCAGTTTCCCCCGAACCGCCCTATAATGGCTTGTCTGTGCTTCTGCATTTAGCGCTCTGTTGCACCCAGCCCACGAGGACAGAAAATGTTACCTTCCTGAAAATCCCGAGGTTCAGCCTCAGTGCAAAATTTCCTGCCATTTTGAGCATCTGTGGTAGCAACATCTACAGGCTGCTAAGCTTTAAGGGTAAGAGTCGCCTTTTCCCATGTATTTTAAATGCATTTCTTTCATTGCAGGACAAAGATGATGAACTTGTGAAGTTGTACAGCCAAGTGCTAGCCCTTGGCATGCAGCAGGCAGCAGTTCATTCTTCAGGTCCTCATCACGATAGCGATGGCACTGTCAGCTAGTCTCCAGCCACACCCTATGAGCTAGACTCCAGCTCGACCCCCTCAAGACCAGCCAGCATCCCCGTCCCACCACTTCCCAAGCATGAGCGCTGTCTCACGGCAGCGCTGCCCGCTGGCTGAAGGCGATGCCCGAGCGCTGCACGGCCGGGCGAAGGAATGAGCCGCACCATCAAAACAGGAGCAGTGGTCTCTCCAGGGCCGCTGGCATGAACCGCACCAGGCAGCTCCAGCTGCTAGCACCGTACTAACGGCTGCCCGAGTTTCCCAAGGGGCCAGGACTCTGCCCACCGACTCCGGCGGGACTTAACCCGAGCTCCAACGACACCCACGCACAGACGATGCAACACGGGAAGGGGCAAGCGCCAGTCGGTTCTCCTGACCAAAATCTGAAAGGCAGGGGATCAATTACATTTCAGAACCACATTTTACACCAATAACATTTTACTACATATTTTATTACATCAATGGCTTGAAAAAATTTTATTTGATGTCAGCAAACATTGGAAATCATAGAAAAATGAATTATGTAGAATTTCACAAAGGAATTTACCCCACTATAATTCCTCATACAGTAAAATAATTCATAACCAAATGTTACTTTTCAGTGGCTAAGCAATTTTATAATGCTATGAACATTCATCACAGTAAGTGTGCTGAATAATAGAAAACAGGCAAAAAAGACATTTAAAATATTACAACAGCATTATTACAACATACTTTCTTTAAAATCCCAACGAGTATTTTATCACTTCAAAAGCTATACAGCATTTCCATTATATTTGCAAACTTAACCTTATACATCTTTTAAAATCTTGAAAAAACTTCTTTTAAGCAATCTATAAGCAGTTAACAAAATTGATAAAATCTACATAATGGAATACTATACACTCCAGTATAAATTTTATTTTAGGAGAATATGAATGTAAACACTCATTATTATACAACATGCATAGACTATACTGACCTTCCATCTTCTGAACTGTAACTTTCACTGCAATTGTGCTTTACTATCAACAGGAAAAGCTGCATTAATCCAGGGAGTGGCAGAAAGTATTTGCTTTAGGGGCATTGCACAAGATCACTAGATTTTGACTTGCTGAAGACAAGCTGGAGCTAATAAAAAAATCATTTTTCCTTTTTTTTTTTTTTGTAAAGAGTAAATATCAGGCCACTCATCGCTGAATGGGCTATGCATAATTTTATACAGATTTGAAAAAACGCATTATCAGAAAAATCTCCTACGATATTTTTGCGCTTCATTGACTTGGAGATTTATGTTCACAAATCCAGTGATCAAGTTAGTGTAATGCACTGTTTGGCTCATATTTGGTGTGCAAGAATACCAACAGCATATTAGCGATTTAGAGAATAAAAACTGAAATTTAAAGTGACAATGAGCATATTTTAATACATAATGTTTCAGATGTACTTGTACAGGAAAGAAAAATGTTTGTCAGGACATTGCTTTAAGAGAGTAAGAGTTTCACTCTTATATTAACTATTAAAAAAGTGTTCTAGTGGATATTTATGGGGTCTTCCTGGTTGCAAACTTGTAAAAATATATTAAGAATTCATTATCCCCATTGGTATTAAATATATCAAGACACAACCATTGTGGCTGCACTACCAGTTATGGCTACTATGGTCTTAAGCATCTGATTGTACATTGTTGCTATATTGTTAAGCACAACTGAGGCATGTATTTTTTTCCCTTGGTTATAAGATTATATTACAAAAATTGATCACTGTTTCAAACCAGTTAAACACGAATATTCAAGTAACAAGGTTGTTTTAATGGATAAGCGAAAAAAGAAGTTACCTAGCACTTTACACAACTACATAAAAATTAAATAGAACAAATGAAATTTGTTTATGCATATGCAATACACTTTTATATCTTTAAGATTTCTAAAACTAAAACTTAAACTATCATTTTCTTTAACGATACCATATTTTGCACAATAACTTATACTTAGGAGAAATAATTTCCCATTTTCCACAAAATATATATAATTATGACATTCACATTGATAGTTTAAGAAACAAAATTTAAGTGAATATTCTATCTTATGCAGTTATATTTGTGGACCCTTCTAATCAGAATGCAACCAGTTGATATCTCTAATGCTTGACCCATTTTAAAAAAGAAAAAGAGGGTCTTCACCTAAACAAGACCAAACCATTTGAACTTTCAAAAGCTAAAATGATTTTATCGCATTTAAAAACATAGTTAAAGAGAATGTAAAAAACTAAACGTTTAAAATACAGTGCTATTATATTGTATGTATCATCTACAATAAGATAGCAGTCAACTGAAAAGTAATTAAACAACTTTTTTCTTCCTAATATGATGAATTATACATGTTTCCCCCTACCCCTTGGGGATGAAGCCAAAACACAACTTTTCTGATCATAAGATGGACAGATTTGAGGGCAAAAACCGATGAAAAGTCCTTGCAGGTAACTTAACTCGCCAGCAGGAGCCTCTCCTGATGAGTTTCGCCAGCTGGGATGCAAGCTAACACAACCCTCACACTGGCAAGGACCTGGCTCCGTGCATTGGTACCAGCAGGAGGTTTAATACTAGAGTATTTCTAATGAGCGGCATTGCTTTACACCAGAACTGTCAGCTGAATTCACAGTGCTATTTGCCTGTCTTTAATCCTCATTCACACTGGCTAACAACTAGTGTCCGTTCCCACAAGAGGCTCCCAACTCCAACTGGCACAGGACTGAAGGAACGTCTGCAGGGCCACCATCAGAGCTGCCGGTTCACATCAACAGCTGCAGAGACGCTGCCAAACTTGTTATTACAGATTTCCAATACAGAGGATAGGGAATAGCTCCCTTCCATCCTCCCATCACCTCAAAAGATCCCTCTGAAGCTACCAGAATGAAACTGCTCAGAAACAGCTGCAAAGTGGCCAAAATAGGCCCTTTTTGGGCTCCACACTCTAGCTTGCCCTAAGAAATGCCTATCTGCTCCTTCGCCTGTGTGTTGTTGCTCGATTTCTGATGTTGAATTACTTTCCTCACACAAGGCCTAAGGGGGAGACCACCTCAGCAGTACATGAGGCTACCTCCCCTGCCTGTGGGTTGTGTCTACGCCGCAGGAGGTGCAGTCACGCTGGCTCTGTTAGCCAGTTGGCATTAGCCTACCTCGTTTAGGTACAGAGAACAAAGCTATCACAGCACACAACATGGCACAGCCCAGCAGCTCAAACATCAGCACCAAGTTCGGGGCTAGACTCCGAGCTGCAGCACCTCAGCTGCAGGCCAGGACAAGGACTAGCTCATTTCAGGTTGTGTTAAGAGAGGCTGGTGCCATACATTGCTGTGTGCCATCTTGGCTTGAACCCTCTGTAGAGGAAGAGAGGCAAAGAAGGTCCTTTTTTCCACCTGCAAAGACACCTGGTGGTTTCTTTCAACATCATTAAATTAACCATTTTTAAATGCTTTGTGACTAGTGTTATTTTGCAGCTTTCCACTGGACAAGTAATACTGCTGCTTCTAGCTTCTCTGAACGCTGTCTGCTCAGCAGTCAGCAACTAGCTTGTTCAAGGTGCAAAGTCCTCATACAGGACTTTCAAGAACAGCTCCAGTTCAAGCCAGCTAGATAGGCCTCAGCACAGGTCATCCGAGCAGAGGGCTGGGGATTTGAAAGCTGCATGCACCAAGTATTTGGAAAAGCACCTCTTAGATTTTAAATTGCATATTTTGGTTCAGAACATGAAAGCGATGTGTGCTTCAGAAGGGTTAAAATGGCCAATGAAATTAACCCAGTTCTTCTCCATTAAACTCTGAGAGACCAAAAAACTTCTTGAAGGTTGAATTTTGTGCTCCAACCCTCGTCCAGACTTCCAGTGGGAGAAGTAGTTTGATGTCTTTGGCAAACAGCGCTCTGAAGAGGAATGAGACACTGGGACAGAAAGTGACCTATGGTAGCCAAATGTAAAAAGGCACATATTCCAAAAGGAGAGGCACCAGAGAAAGTTGTTTTGACTTAATCCCGCAGAGGATCAGGAAAAAGAAAGTTGTGTAGCACTCATTTAACAAGTTACAATGCAAATGCTGAATGCCAGGGGTTAAATAGCATATCAAACAGTTTCAGGTTATGTATTCCCTTTTGCACTAAATAAAAGCCATTAAAATATACAGGAATAAAATGCTCAATTAGGGAGCTTTCTATGAAGCAAGAACACACAAATACAGTGGAAAGAATTGCACAAACCAGAAGTGTAATGAGTTATGTCTACAACCTTGGACTGACCAAACCTTAGAAATAACATTTCCTATCACTTTGCATTATTCAAGATTGTTTGTTACATGCCCTGTCATTTCAGAACAAACCTGACACCACTGGCATGTGCACAGGCCTCTCCTTTATAGAAAGCTCACTAATAATAGTGTCATCATAAGAATACACAGGAAGCGGAGACCACAAGGCCATGCAGCAATACGTACTTATACCCTACGGACCAAGTATTATAAGAACTCCTAATGTGTAGAGTTACTGTGGGGCTGCTAAGGAGCTCCTTGTTTTGCAGGTTGGTCAAAATTTACAGACAGGTGTTACTGGTTCTAGAAATCTCCAGGCTTAAGCAGGACGTTGATGAAATGGAAAGCTGAGCTACCTGGGTGCTTTTGAAAGAAAGTGGAGGCAGTATGGAGGAATGAGGGGAGATTAAGGCAGATGTAGCACAGGACTGGAAGCGTTTGCCTTTTTTTGGTAATAGCTGCTTGTCCACAGATATGATGCAGATGGCTGTCTGAGGTTTGCTAATACCTGATATCCTGGATAACACAGTAGTCAACACAAATTGTTCTAGGCTACAGCACCTTCTCACGAAGCAGATGCATATCTGACATCAAGAACAGAAGTAGCCTGGAGGGAAGGGGGAGGGGGGAGAAAAAGGAGATGTTTAGTTTAAAAGTGAACACACATAGGCTTTCTTTCATCTCCAAACTTCACCCCAGATCCACGGTACTGAAAGTGACGGACAACCCTGTCACAGTGGCTTCCCCTATTCGGAGCCACACCGGGATTTGTTGTGAGTGTAAACATACAAGAATTAAGACTGGAGTTGAGGCTGCTTTATCATCAGCAGTCTCACCTCCCCCCTTCAGAAAGACAAAAACAAAACAAAACAAAAAAACCCCAACCAACAACAACAAAAAAAAGGAACTGTGGTCGCTTGCTACGAACACGCTGAAGGGGAAAGCCCAGAGTAGTCAGTGGGCTGACAAAGCTTTTACTAGGCTAGCAGCCAGGCAGACAAGGCATGCTAGGGGAGAAAGCACCCAAGGGACTTCAGTGTTAGGCCAGCAAAGTCTTCTCCTGGCTACTGCTGACCAAGTCCACCTGACTTGACCAGCCGCCTGTGCAAGTGGTCTCAAGAGCAGGCACCAGCTGCATTGGCACTGCGCAGCTCAGGAGGGACCAGGAACCCCCCTCCTAGCCCATATAGATCACTTATGCAATAATCCCAATGATATGTCACTTTGCCCCCCAAAATGCTCAGACAGGCACCCAGTCAGCACTGTGCTTACGTTACCTCTGAAGGCAGGAGCATCACATTTACAGCCAGCCTGAGAGGCAACGTCTGATGTGCTCAAAGAGCATGGTGGCCATTAGATGTCCACTGTGCAACACCTCTGTGCTCCTTCCTTGTGCATTTTTATAAAAAGCTGCAGGGTTGGTAGTTAAAATCCCCTCCATGCTGCCAGCACCTTCCGCCTCCCAGCCGTGACACATCAGTTCCTACTGTCCAGAAGAGGCTTCATCAAGAACCACAAGCCACATGGTGCTAGTGTAAGGCATACATGGTATGTCACGGCTGGCAGCTCACTGCCACCCTGCCTGGCTCCTGCCTGTGTCAGCCTGGTGCAGGCAGGCTCTGCCCTCATCCCTTACTGTACTGCAGGACACAGCAAACCACCTGACTCTCACAATAGCTGCCTTTTCTCTAGGCTTTGCAACTATTCCCACCAGCCTATTGTTTGGTCCCCTTTCCACCACTCAGCACTTGCTCAGCTCCAGCCTAGGCACTTTCCATCACTAGTTTGGGGATCACAACTGCTGCTCCAACAGCCATTTCACCAGACCTTGCTGTCATGCCTCCACTCTCCCTCCCCCTCTGCTAACTTGTCTGGGATCCTCATTGCTCCAGTGTCCACACGCTTGGCCACATCAGCACACTCCAGTTCCTGCTGCAACCCAACAGATTTTCTTCCTATCTTGAGTGAGACTCCCCTTTTTTGACTGTAACTTCCAGGAGCAAGGGTACATTTGAAGCCAGGAAGACTCTCAGAGGGCTCAGAGAAGAAAATCTCTGCACTGCCAGCAGATGCAACTCTACTAGTCACAGGAAAAGGCAGTGACACGAGCTACCTGTCTTTCAAACAAGTGGCTACATACTAGTACCATTGCTTGTTTGCTCCACCTCTCAATTCTAGAAGAATGGGACAATTTCACTCACTTCCTTCTGAGAAGGCAAGTTTTTTGAGTTTGCTTTTGTTCATCTGTCATACCTTTCGACCTAGTCCCCAAATATAAGCATCTTTGATTAACACATTATTAGGATTTGTGAAGCAATGAAGTTCTGCTCTCTGAATGCCTGAATGGTAACATACAAGTGAGCCAACCATGATCAGGGCAACAAAAATATATAGTACACTGAGAAGTCTTTAGTCCATGTGAGACCAAAATTTGCCTTACACTGTTGACTGTGCTTGCATTTAGAAGATAGGGCTTTTGTGCCAAGCTGTCTTATAAAATTAGGCCAAAGGGAGCCCTAGATCAGACATTTTTAACATGCAAACCTCTAGCAGGGTTTTCTTTTGCAAGACTGTGTTAATATAACATTTCTGTAACTAACTTTCATATTTAAACACTCTACAGTCTCTTAGTTAACTTTAAACACACATTGTCTCTGGAGAAGTGTCCTCTATGAAGCTCCATCAAGGAGAGACTTTCTAGAATTTCTGTCTTCACAGAAACTGCTGTACAATCAAGGAAACTCTCTCTCTAGGTAATTCCAGAGTGAACAGTTTCACACACTCGCCTTGTTTATAGCTTTCTTCCCTTCCCCTGAGTGAAACCACTCCATCGTCAAAAAATGAAAGAGCGCGCTCTGCCTCAGAAGACTGTACGGTCCCAACAAAGCCAAACCTAGAACAGCTTGGAGAACCGAGTGCAGGGAAAACATCCAAGTGAGATAAAGATGTATGGGGTTTCGGCAGCAAGAGGCATTAAAATGTCCATGTGCTGATGAGATACAGATACTGTCAGAGAGAGTGCTGCAAATTAACTGTTCTATTTCCACTTTCATGTATGTCTGCAATTCCCAATTCCCCAAATCAGTACTGGAATCTGTATATCCAGAGGAATTGAAATATGCTCAGATTGAAGACTGTCAAAAATGGCTTTTGCAAAGAGTATATATGTGTGTATATATACATACATATATACACATCTGTCTGAACTGAGCTCAGATTGGGAATTTTATGTGACTTTTAAACTGGATTTACCTCATCTTCCTCTTCGGACATTTTAGTGGAATTATCAGGGGATTTTACAGGCTTCTGGCTATTGGTTCCATTTGTCTCCTCTTTGCCGTGCTCTGCCTCCCACTCCTGTAGAACTTCATCTATGTTGAAACGACGTCGATAATTTACAAAAAAGTTTTTCACTTGCACCACAGATTTGTTTCCAATCACATCAGAGATTGCCTGAAAGTCTCGGCCGTATTTCCTGATTGCTAAAAGCGACAAAAAGAAAAACAAAAGTAATGTGTTATTTCCACAAAGACCACAAATCAGGCTCAAGTCACAGCGTAAGGATCCAAAGCTGAACTTCTGTCAAGGTTTCAAGCCTTTCTCAGATTAACTCGGGGGGGGGGAGTCTAAATTGGGCAAGAGACACAGTTAAGACTAGCCCTGGAGAAGAGAAGAAAATAGAGGTGTAGTAAAGATGGGCAGAGCCAAATCTAGACAGCCTGGGTAAACCTGCCTGTAGTACTTGAGACGTTATGCAGGCAAAGAGTATAGCAGTGACTCCAGTAGAGTTTCACTTTCTGAAAGCTTGGACAAGCAGAGATTATTTGCAAACATACATACGGTGCAATTTATACTGCCTGGGGATGGGAAGGGGGGAGATATTGTTTCCTTGTTCAATTCCGTTCCTTGTGCATTAATACACAGCAATGTCAAAATCCTTCATTAGCCACTGAAGGGAAACACAGGTCTGAAATGTAGCAGAGTTTTGATTATCACCAACTGAAGTACAAATAGACTTGTAGTGCCATACCTTGCACAGCAAGAAGCTGCTCATCTGTGGTCCAACGCGCATTAAATTTCTGAACGACCTAGACATCAAAAAAAAAAAATTAGCTCACTTCCTTTACATAAGCAACAACTTTCACTTGTATCCGAGCTCATAAAAACCTCACAAAAACACAACAAGGAATTAACTGCTAGTCAAACTATATCATTCCTTTTAGTAGCAACAATGTTTTCAACATAAAAGAACTGCGTATGGCATCCATTCAGTTAACTGTGACATACGCTGTGCCTGTAAGTCGTGGTAATACAAAAAGATAGGGAATGCTCGGAGCAGATAACCAAGAGCCACACTCTTCCAAAACACCTACTTGTTTTTATCACAGGCACCCTCTGTAATCTTGGTCAAATTATTTCCAGCATGAGGTGCCAGAGTTGGAAGGAAAACAGCAAAAGCACCAAGTGCCAAGAGAAACATGGGCCATTAACATCGTCTCCTACATTTCTCAGTATTTAGAGCAAAGCAACTACCTCTCTCACAAGGGTATATGGATACAACACTGACAAAACATAGTATATCTGGGATACCTGTACTTCTGTTAGAAACCTCACATGTTAAACACTGCTCTTTCTTCTCATCTCCCATTTCCAACACAACAACAGCGAATATGGTAATGGTCTTGATTCACATTGAAAACTAATAGGACATCGGTCTTAGTTTACTGGCAACACAAATAGCCCTGGTATGTAAACACAGGTTAGCATTTATCTCCACAATAAACAATGGTCAGAAAACGATCCTACCTCTGGAAGTCTGTATTGTTCTATACCACCTTCAAGTTTTTCTTTGAGTGCGCTGTTTGTCTGTTTGATATTCTGAATCTGAAAAGAAAGTTTCATCCCTTTAACAAGGATAAAAAAAAAATTCTTTGGACAAGCCTTCTTCCAGCAGCCCCGGCAGGAACTCCACAAGCTCAGCATTATAGTTTTCCTCACAACCTCCCCTTTCCAAAAAGAAAGTTTGTTATATTGGAATAAAGGAATGCAGGAGCAGCTGGCACATCAGGAGATCCCATTTAATTTATTCTATCCTGTCTGCAAGTTATTTGGAGCAAGAACTGCCCCAACTTCCAGGTCTATATAAAGCCCAGCATAAAAAGAAAAGCCCTGTTCACAGCAAGTAATGAATCAAAGACTGCTAGAGAGCTCCGCTTCTCCCAGCGTGCCAAGAAAAAGGCTTTAGGCCAAAATACCAATTCTATTAAGTTTAATAAAGAACTTGAGCCAGATCTCTGCTTTAAAAACAGTGAAAATGTTCAGATCTAGGAAACAAACTCATGTAGTAAACCTGTCTCTACTAACAGATATTTGAAAAACATTTGTTTAAAAGGCAGATCCATCAGGGAAGCAAAAGGTACATAGGAAAGTTTGTTTTATTCTTTTAGACAGGCATCATACAAACAGATCTGCCTGTTCCAAAAGTACCATAGGAAAAGGCAAAGGAAACTGACTGCTGCAGATGGAAATCAGATACTGCTGAAACAAGTGTCATCTGAGGGAAGTTCATAGTTACAACATAAGGAACCCTGAACTGCAAGAAACACTAAGTGCCAACAAGTGTTCCTTCAAGTCAGAGCTATGGACTTTTCCTTGCTTCAATTTAGGTATAAAGTAGGCTTGCCCACAGAACTAAAACATAAGAGATGTAAAACACAGAGCTGCATTAGTTTATAGCACAAGGCTAGCAGCTTGTCAATTAAGCCACATAATGATGTGCATCATCAGTGTCAAGCTACAAATTCCTGCAAACTTTGCAGACTGTGACAGGCACTACCACCAAAAATAGCAGTTATTCTTGAACTATCCCACCATACCTGTCGTTTGATTGAGACTAATTCCATGTCCAGTTGTCTGAGTACAGTGGTAGCAGCTGTTGCGTTGGCAGAAACGGCCTCCACATCTTCTTGGGAAAGGAACATTCCTTTGGGAGGTTTCCTCTTCGCTCTGTTCTTGGCCTGCGTACTGTGCTTCTCCTTCTTCACCTGAGGAACGGTTTCAGCGGGTGGCACCTGGCAAACAGCAGCCATTTTACAAAACTAGATGATCTTTAAAGGTCCCTTCCAACCCAAACCATTCTGTGATTCTATGACTTTTAGCCATCCTCAACGACTGGAGAATGAAAGAGGTAGCTTGCAAACAGGAAGACATTTTTTTGCTTTAAGTGGCATATCATATAAACACTGTCTT
Source organism: Phoenicopterus ruber ruber (assembly GCA_009819775.1). NCBI lineage: Eukaryota > Metazoa > Chordata > Aves > Phoenicopteriformes > Phoenicopteridae > Phoenicopterus > Phoenicopterus ruber. The sequence continues at coordinate 12,982,886 of CM020219.1, forward strand.
ATACAAATCTCTCCTTTCTTCTAGGTAGCTTTCAATGTTTACTGAGATACTGGTTGTCTTCTCTGCCCATTCTCATTTTGGGAGACAGATGCCCAATTTTCCAAGAGTTAAATATTCTGGTTATTTTCAAACACTCTGAAACCTCTCTTCTTGCTTTCATCACCAGGCCTGAACACGTCAGTTTAACTGAACACCAGAAGGAAACAAAGTGGAGTTTGGAGACAGGGGAAGAACACAACTAGAAGGGTTTACAGAGACTTGTTTTTCTACATGTCAGATAGGAGAAGGAATAAACCAAGTTTATTTAAAGGCTAAGGATAAAGGAGCAAGGTGACTACAAAGTAATTCTTAGATCATTACGCAGTTTCTTGGAAGCCAAGTTTTCTTGCATAGCACTCATGTATCAGCTGTTCCATTAAACTGATGCAGTTTTGCCCACAAATAAAATTTAAGTCTCTTTTCCAAAAGCGAATATTTCACACACCACTATTTTTTTGCCTTCTGTCTAAAGCAAAGAATTAGATGCACACCTCTAACAGGTAGATTAGCTAGGACACTATACTACAGATCCTTCAAGAGCACATCTGATTCTGTAATAACAAAACCATTTCTTCCAGAAGTTATTTTCAACAAGCAACTCATACCCAAGATTTATTACCCAGTGGCTGGAGCCTGGCCAAGAACACAGAACAGAAGAAGGGTGGCGGGGAGATAAAAAGCAGAGAGGGGAGGCCACACATCTGAAATCCTCTACTTGATCACTGCCAGCTTTAAACACATTGGCTTCACTTAGCACTATTGTTTCCCTCCTAATTTGCAGCTACATGTAGTTTCTACACAGTTTGTGGCATTTGCTCATTAGTGAGCATTAAAACACTCTCATTCAAATGCGAGGCTGAGCACAAAGCCCCATGTAAGCATGAGGCTCTGCCTCCGGAACACCGGAGGACCCCAGCACAGCTGCTGGCAGGTAAAAGCTTGCACCCTCTTCATGGGCTCAACAGCCAGAGCCACATAGGAGCAGTAATGTGGACATCCGCTTGCTCCCCCCTTTCTTCTTCCCTCCTTTAGCGCAAAGGACTCCACGAGAAACAATGCCTAAGGCAAGCCCAGGAGCAAGACAGAACGATTGCTGTTGCAAGATGGATACCCTATTTCTTTTTGCAGAAGGGAGTGGGGAGCAGGAGAAACCAGACTGGTTTAGCCATGAACAAGTGAGGTAAGCTCTGCACTCTGCTTCAGAAGTGAGCACTTTGATAACCAAGCTGGGTAAATTATTCAACATGGATAGATATTTCAGATTTATTCATATATTTCATCTACATACAGAATTTCACAGGATCGTGCAGTAATGCCTCAACAGGTTCAGGCTGTAGGTTGATCAACACGCAATGCCTGCAGTGCAAATATTCCAGAAGCCTCAACATTAAGGAAAAATGAAAGTAGTTTCAAATGATTGTTTTACACAACTCAAAGAATGTGAAGCTCTTGTGTTGTGGACAAGAAACCAGAGCTCCAGCAGAACGGTTTTTGACAGCTCCAAATTCCTCTAGGCCCCGGTGATATTGCACAGGCTCTGAAAATTTGAACATTTACCCTATCTTGGAAACTCTTGCTTTCCTGGCCACACACATCTCTCTGTAGAATTAAATCAATTCATGAAAACCAGAGAATTAAAATGCAGGGATTTAGCAGTGCTTCTCTGTTTATTTAGATACTGCTACTGCTATCCAGCGCACTTCAGTCTTACAAACCCCTTAATTCAAACAAGGTTCCCCTCCTCAGATTTCATGGTGTAAAAAGAAAAGACTTAAGCTATCTCAAGCCATGTAAAAGCAGAGGATGAAATAGGAAGCATTTCAGGAAGAGGGAAGATGTGGAGGAGGCAGCTCTAGTTCATGACCTCAGTATTATGGAGTCACTATCTGAGGAAACCTGAACAGTTGCACTAACACTGAAAGTACCAAAAAAAAGGGAAGATTCCCCCTCCAATGATCCCCAAAAGAGGAAACAGATGAGAGATTTCAGATACTCTGAGAAATCCCAGTATTACTCGGCAAGTCATACAGTAACCGACACATCTCAGAGCTGGAAAAACCATCTCTGCGGGGTTGGGACAGGGAGGTTCTTTACGGTAAGAGTCCTGGGCTAGTGGTACATCACCACCCCCATGTCTGACCACGTCATTAAAAGAAACGTGACAATCAAGAAAGAACATGTCCCCCTCCTGCTCTCTCTCAAGGCATTTTCAATCAGCCCCAGGCTCAGATACTGTAAAATCACATCAAATTAACTCTGAACAGGCTATGCAGGTTGTCAGCTTCATTTTACGCACCAGTACAATCCCTGTCCAGAAAAGCCCCCACAAGGCTGCCCACCATTGCATACACAGCCAGACTGCACATGCTCCATGAGTTCCGGTGATCTGTTTCAGATCGGTTAGTGTGCCGTGGTCTGTATTAGTGTGACAGGGAGCGCAGACAGCCTCCTCCCATACAAGACTTTCTACAAAGATGTCTTGATGGCAGCTATCAGCCATCTGCTCTGGTTTGGCCTTACAACAAAGGCAGCCAAGTTGGCCGAGAACTACCTTTCACTTTTCTGCAGTAAGTTCAGAGCGTGCCAGCATGGTAGGGAAGGAAACAGTAATGAAGGGGATTAAAGGGAGCTCTCTTACAGATGCAAGTTTTCAAAGAGCTTATGGAGAAATCTAAACTTGAAAATTTATTAAAATAATGGGAAATGACATGATAGTTTTAATTATTTACAAGACACACTGGAGAGCTGCAGTATGCAGCTGCAACTTAGCCAAGTGAGAACCCTTCCAGTTTGGGTGTTGCTGAGGCTTTTGAGAACTCAGCTTCTTGTAAGGGTGAACATCAGTGGCTTCACATCCACACTGCTCCCAGGAAGTCATCATGGATGCCAGTTCCTTTGGTGGAAGTAACAGCTAGGCTTTTCTGAAAGATCTAGAGAGCATCCTGGCATGGGCAAAGAAGATACTAGAATGCTGCGATTTTTCAGTTATTTCCATTCAGAAATCATTTATTAGAGGAATTAATCTCACTGACAGTGACTGACAAAGCAGCTGCTCTAGGCCCTTGTTTTTTCCAGTGTGCAGTCGTGTTTTTAAATAATTCTAGCAGTTTTTTCTCTACATATACCCTTTTAAAAAAATAATTTAAAAAATTGAAAGAGAATGACTGCGGGAGAGAAATCAGGCTATGAGAAATCAGGAAAGGGAGCTACTTCAAGGAGAGAAGGCCTTAGGGTAAACATCTTCCTTTAGCACTCACTCACACATACAACCCATGCTGCTGCTGAACGGCAAGGCTTTTTTATTTAGTAACAGATAACCAATGAAAATAAAGTATACACTTTCCTGTTAAGCGTCACAGAGTAGGTTTTCAAAATTGTTGTATGTGTGCCTCTATTTTCATCTAGAACTGTATGCCCACTTAAAATGAAGTATTTGAAGTGAGGTGCAAGTACTATGTTTTAAGTAGACAAAATATTCTCTGCGTAACAACAGGTTAAGGTCCCTCTGCCAGACAAAATGAACTGGCCACACAAAAGCTTTCTCCTCTACTGTTCACTGCTGTAGTTGCAATCCTGGTGCCACTGAAATCCTCAAAACTACTGCTGAGGATTTCAGTACATCAGGAGTTTACCTTAGAATCTAAGGTGTAGCTAAACAGCTCTTGCTAGTCTACCTAGAACAGATTAAAGGATGTATTTTCCCTCCACCAAGCCATTTCAGTGGGGACATAAGTGCTTCTACTCCATCTCCACACAGCTAGGTTGATTTAAACCATCACTGAAGGTGGTTCAAGCTAACACAGCCAACCTTGAATCAAAGACACTAGAAACATTCACATAGTACATTATCATGGGATGCTAAAGTCTTAAATTTTCCCAGCTCCATCCATAATAACTTATTTGTCTATACTTGTGTTGGTCTAAGAATAATCTGAAGACAATTCTTCTTTTCTTGTATGACAACTATACAAAGCACAAATAAAGAAAATTAGATACTGTCAGCTTCTACATGAAGTAGCTAGTAAGTAAACACTTTCATTTGTACAGTAGTAAGAAAAGAATTATACCTCCTTTTTGCTCTCCTTGTTTTGTTCAACTTCAATATCAATAGGGTTATTTCCATTTGCTTCCTCCATTTCATCCTCACTGGAAGACAAAAGCAAACAGAACTGTATTAGTTTGTGAGGCTCTCTTTTTCCTATAAATAGCATGCTAAAAGAAATGCATGGATGCAATAGCAAATCCAACAACTTTCCTTTTCCCAAGGTGTTTTTTTAGGGGGCTGGGGTTGGGGGTTTTTGTTTGGGTTTTTTTTTATTTGTTTTTAAGTCAAGAAATTCTTAATTGTAAAGATACTAGGGACCAGGTATTGTAAAAAAAGACTTCTCAGTAGTGTACTTAGGCAAAATAAGTCTGCTCAGATGAAGGCAAGATACATGAAATTGATTACACAAGTTATCTTTTAAAGAATATGGAGCGTTGAGCATTTTAACTTTAGGCAAACCGAGACAGAAACAAAGACTTAGAATTACAGCAAGTAGCTAAAACACAGATTTCATACAACTCCTAAACATTCAGCAAAATAGACATGCATAAGATGAACTCCCTCAAGAACAAGCATAAAAAAAAAAATGTTTCAGTTTGGTTTTGGGCTTTTTGTTTTGTTTTTTGTTTGTTTGTTTTCAGTGACAGCCTCACATTTCATTCTTCCCTGGAAAAGAAGAGGAGGTTATCAGTTACAGAATAATAATAGGCATGAAATTGGGGCCATATTGAAAGTGACCTTGGCACACCTGGCCAGTTTGGTTTCATTGAAATTTTAATCAGACATTAAATCAAATATATTTTTACCATTTAGAACTTTTGTACTGTACACAACTAAAGTTAATTGTACCATTTGGAACGATGCCCAGAAACAGAAGAAATAAGCTGACCTAATCAAAGCTTTCTCTTTTTCTTTTTTTTTTTTTTTAAAACCAAAAAAATAAACCTATTTTGTTACGTCAAACTTTATAGCCTGGGACGAGGAACTTCACCTGGTGCAGGTATGTCACAGCACCAGCGCAAGGCAGGGCTGTGCAGAGAAACCCCAGCAGAAGCTGTGCTACGCTGCCGGGGTGCTGGAGCCAGCCGAGGTGCGTTCACGCAGGAGCAGGGGAGAGCAAGCACGGCAGGTGCTAGTGAGCACGGCTGCGGTACGGGCACTCGCTCGCAGCTGTCTCCCTGCTGCAGCGACGTCCTGTGCAGACATACCCTAAGGAGGAACGTACTGCCAGGTGGCTTGAGCTGGCATTCATATCCACAAGAGCAGTCACTTGTACAAGCCATTCCTGCTCTCCCAAGCTGCCTGGCTCACCAGTTGATTCACAAGATATTTAGTTTGTGTAATCACGATTCCAGGGAATAAACTCACAAGCACCCCCTCCCAGAGCTGCGTACACAAAGCCCCTCGCATACAACTAAGAACTGCTACTGAAAACCTGGTCCCAAACACACTGGGAGCTATTTTAGTGACAGTCTGAGGGGCTGGGGAATTTCCCTGCCTAGCCACAGAAGAGATATAGCAGTATTCAAGTGAGATACCTCAGACTGCCTCTTCTCTTAACCCCATCTCCAAAAGAGCTTCCTTGTGTTCTCACCTAAGTTCAGATTTCAGCCTTTCTGCAAAGGCCAAACCCCCACGGGCTTTACTGCGCTCATAGTTTGCTCTTCTATTCCAGCAAGTTCCCTAGACATGAGCTAGATCAAAACCCACCCACTCATTTCTGCAGTTTTAGACATTGACCACTATTAACTGAAGAACATTTCTGAAGTTTTGCCAACACCCAATGGCACAGTACAACCTCAAAATCTGGGCACCCCAAACTCACCCAGCTTTGCATCCATGCCCCGCATGGCTGCACTGACAAATCCTTCGGGGGTGTAGGGGTTTGACTGTTTTGCATAATGGAGGGGAAGAAGGGAAATCAAACATCAAGGTGATGGCCTGGTACTTAGCTTGCTGCAGATATAAACCAAATTATGCATTTCCAATCCAGCTGCCTTCCTTAAAGGTTACAAAGTTACAGCACATGGCAGCCCATACAGTTCTTTCCCAATCACCACATTGTCGGAGGTGCTGCTTTTCCCAACAAACAGGCATAGGTACCAGAGAGGTGTATTTCCAAGTTGCAGTAATTTCATTTATTAGCACGGAACAAAAATAGAGGTAGTATTAAAAGACCCTAAATTACATAGTACGAGACAAACACATACTCTTTATAAGAGATTACCTCCTCCCCCCTCATAAATTAGTAGGAAAATTGAAAAAAATTAAGAAAAGCAGGATGGGGAGAAGAAAAATCAAGACAGCCTTTGCAGAGAAGGGAAAAGAATAGAATGGAAAAAGATACTCAGGTCAGAGAAAGCCAACCAAATACTGGACAAGTTGGTTGGTAGTATTCTCCCTGGCCCTGCCTGTTAAGCAAGCATTGTTGATCTACTGGAGAGATAGAAGAGGGCAAGCGAGTCATTGGTGTAGTACAGCTCAACCCTGGAAACACATTTCTTTCCCGCTTCCCAAACAGGGCTTGCTCATACACGCTGGAGCCAGCATACGGCTCCCTGGGAAGCGCTAGAGCAGCAACTCCTTTGATGGAAGAGCTTTTGCAGAACTTTGCCCAATTACACCAGGAGTCTTCCAAAGCCAGGCGCACCTAAAGTTTGGTCTACAAAGACACTAACCGCATTTTAGAGCGGGTTGAGAAGGCACTTGCGTCAAGCAGATGGAGTTGCTGCTGTTCAGGGGGTTACCCCCCCGCCCCCGCACACTTGAGGTCACCACATTTCTGAGGCCCTGTCAGCTCCAGAACTAGGCAAAGTGACCAAGTGGCAGTTCTACCTGTACAGATACTTCAAGCAATACACACAAGGCCACTGGCTGACCTACCTTGAAGGGTTCACACAGGCATCCAGGAGGGTGAACTTGCAGACAAAGCTGCACAAGCAGGAGTCAAGCTCATCTGCTGAAGCTCAGTGACTAGTGACCTCGCAAGCACCACCACTCTCACCCAAATCCTAACACACCCAGCACTCCTTGGGACACCTCTGCCAGAGGACTCATGCTAAGTTCCCCTGTGCTACCTTCTCCTCAGTCATTCAAAAACACAGCCTTAATTTCGTCTCGCTCAGGGAACAGAGCTTGGCCTGACAACCTTATACTGCTAACAGTTTTCTAAGTGAAAAGGCAGGGTAAAGGGGTGTGTGTGCACATGTGCAGGCTGAGGGATGCTGCACTGTAGCATGTTCCCCATCAGGTGCATGTTCTCACTCTACTGAGCATCACGTGGAGGAAATAAAGGCAGATTTCTAGCTCTTTCATGACTTCCTTTTACCGTCCTGCTTATCAGCTTTTCTGGCTCTGCTGACAACAGTGCCAACCAGCTTGTAAACAGTTTTAATTTCATTTTCTCCACCCTCAAGCAGTATCAGAGAAAAAGCTTCTAGAGTGATGGGACGGTGACCACGGCACTAGAGGGCAATCAGGAATTGCACGGTGTTGAAGAAGGGAGCACACCTAATCGCCAACAGATTCCTTTTGGCTTTAAGCAAAGCAAAACATGCACAGCAGGGAAGAGGGGTAGGGAAAGAAGGTGTGGTACCAGGAAACATTTTGGGGAAAATCCTACATCTAGTTTCTTACAAGCTAACAGGAATCGCTGAGATAGTCTAAAGAAATCAGTGTGCATCAATACACAGCCTTTCTGCTTGCAAACCTACCTTTCCTCACGTTCCCTTTTTTGTTTACGAGCATGACGGTCCATCACGCTAGTTTTAGTCCTTGTCTTCTTCCAGGAGTAGTAAAATTTCACCAGGCTGGCTATTGATTTGTCAGGAAGCTGTAAATTAAACATGTATCCTTTTATATGTTTATATGTAAAGTACCCCCAGGAGTTCACATACAATTGGTCTGTTTTTGTCAAGGAACATCTGATCTCTCTATGTTGGATTCTCTCAAAGGCTCAAGCTAGGCAGTTCTGCACCCTTTCCAAAAACGATCTATGGGGGAGTGTTTCAGGTTATTGCCTACTGTTTAGGACATCAAAATCTCTAAAGAGCATGTCAGCAAGCCTCCACTCACCAGCCAGGTAGCTGGTTCCCTTCAGAATAGAGGAACATAGCAAAAGCAAATCCAAAACGGGGCCTTGAAACTGAGATAACAGTTTTAAAAGCCAACACAGGCATGTGTAAGCAACCGCAAGAACTGCTGAATTGCAGGCTACATCCCAAGCATATCTTTGATGTTTGGTTAAAAAGGCTTATTCACACCATTCACATGATGAAGTCTATTCAAAGGTCTCAACAAAAGATGTTTTCAAAAGGTGAGATGTTACTGTATGGTGAGCTGAGAATACAGGAAAACACGAGTCTCAATTTTTTTTTTTTGTCCTCTTACACTAATGTCATTGCCCTGTAGCTATGAATGAAAAGTCTGCCTCCGAAAAACGTAAAACTACATTAAAGACTAATTCTCTACTTCTGAGATACTCTGCATGGATGTTCTTACACAGGACTTCTACAAGGTAAAACTCTAACCTTTCTTGCTGAATAAAGCATGTTTTAGATAAGTGTCTGATTCAGCTTGGAGGGCAGGATGAGTGGGGAGGAAAACAAAACTGTGAGCAAGAGCCAGATCTCTCTTATTTAGATACTGCAGTTTAAGTCTTCACTCAAGATAAACCTGGTTCTGAGACTGCAGGTTGACTTTAGGTCCTAATAATGGATCGCACCAGAACTACCACCCTGTCCCACAGCTGCACACAGGCATAAATCCATCTGCACTGGCAAAGCACAGGCGCTATGTCCACGTGTTGCCAATAGCCATGCAGCAGGCCGGTACACTGGAATTAAAAAGAGTTCCACAGAATAAACTCAGGGACAAGGCTGTTCGTGACAAACATCAACTTGGCTACAAACACATGCTAAGAGTGCCAAAATATCAGAACCAGCTCCAGTAAATAATGTAACTCACTTTTCATTCTCTGGCTTTGATGATTTTTCCCCTCAGTTCCAAGCTGCACTGGTGCTAATGGGGCAGTATATATAAACTAACAACTAACGTGCTCCCGAGCCATTGATTCCTGTCCCCTGCTAAACACAAAGCTTCATGCCATTTAATTCCTAAAAGCAGGATGGCTTTTCTGGGAGCAACGGTAAAAAAATATTATTACCTAGGGAACAGTGCATGAGCTTGGCATCCCTGTATTGGAATGCACTTCACTCAGGGACAGAGTCATGCTTCTGCACATAAACCAAACTGAGAATTTCTTGCTTTGGTGGTTAACCAAGCAACAGGATGGGCTTTATTTTCTCTTTTTCCCCAGGACATTCCCCTCCCCTTTTTTTTCCCCCCCTATGTAAGTACAGAGGAATAAAGAAGAAAACAGCTTCACCCTTCAGGAGTCCACAACTCTCCAGACTGCCTATATCAGCTGTCCATAGTATGTGGAAGCCCCATCATCTGACCCAAGGAAGTGGGAGACTCTAGGACTCCAAGAACATTTAGAAATGAATGCCAGTGAAGGAACATTCAAGAAGGACATGAGGAGAATGAGCCTCTTTCTGCCACCCTTTTGAAAAGGGACCTGGCAGTTTTCCTTCATACTTGGGAGGCAAGTTGCCTTTCGCTTTTCAGCAGAATCAGCAACACAGACATTCACATGTGCTTTAAAGAGGCTGAACAAACTGCAACAGCGTGGGCTCACTTCAAAGGGTCACAACCAACATAACCCGGTCCTGCTGGAACACTCCAGAGACACTTTACTGAAGGAGAGCAAAGAACAGAGTCTGGTTCCCACCCAGGTGATGAACCACTTGAAGAAATTCTCAAGATATAATTAATAAGTTTTTACATCCCATTCTCTCCCTTTTTCAAAAGAAAACTGCACACACCCCAGCAGTTCCCTTTCAGGCAGAAATCTACCCTTGAAGTTTTCAATCACAGTTTAAAAAAAAAAAAAAAAATCACTACCAACTGAAAGCAAAGGACTGAATACTTGCAATGATGTATAAACCTCCACCACAGCATCCACTAACAGTCCCAAATCACATTAAGTACAAAATTCATAGTCAAATAAAATGAATTCCTAAAAAGCAGGCTGTAAGAAAGGAAATCAACTTTGCACAGAGATGATCTTTACTCTGTGTGTGGGTGGGTACGTGTGTACAGACCATGCCTGAACTCCAGCTGAGACAAACACTACCATAGCACGCAGGGGATTGAAAACTGTAATTTCCAACCAAAAAAATTGCACAGTCAAAGTTTATCCTGAACCAGTAAAGCACTTCAGGAAAACACTTCTACAGAGACTCTGGAAGCAATGTTGTTTCTTTCTATTCACAGTATTATTTTTCCTGTAACATCCCCTTTGGCCTGTTGTCTCCCAAGAGCATTAGAGAGGAGTTCAGCACAATCAGCACCAAAGACGACAGTTCTGCTTTTCCATTCCTGTGACACCACTTACCATCTGCTGGATCCTGTGAAAGGTTTTCCCATGGAAACTGAAGGCCTGTTCAAACAAGACCTTGTCTTCCACTGTCCACTCATCTGGGAACGGAGTAAAGTTTGGCAGATCTGCCAAAGACTTCTCAATGTTGTGCTTGTGCCAAAACAGCATCCCAAGGGCCTAGAAATAACAAGGACACCAAGGGGACAATTGTAATCACAAGAAACATTATTATATGCATGCAAAGGGAGAGACACAGCATTTTTTTCAGGCAACACATTAGACATAATTTTAATTCTCAGCTACATCAGACACTTTTCTGTGTGCAAGAAACCTGGAATCTGATCCCCACCCTGCTAGGTTTTGAAGACCAATTTGAGATTTATCCAAACCACACAGGTAGTAAAGTAGTAAGAGAGTAGCAACAGAAAGGCGGGAGAAGAACATTGAAGAAGTGACTTCAACTTTACTGATCATGGTATGCACAGGAAAGCTAAGCAAAGCCTTGGGAAGGCTACCTAAAAAGCAGGCTGGACTAAAGGAAGCTTCTTGCCAGTGCTAAACTCCCATCATTTCCCATGCAATGAGGAGGATGGTTTAGTTGACTGGGGGTGTTTATGGTTGTTCAGAGGCTCTTTTTGAGGGGGAGGGGGGAAAGAGGGAGAGGATGAGGGAAGAACTGGAAGAAGGAAAGGCAGAGAGCATGCACAACCTTGACTTGCTGCTAAGATGTCCCTGGCTCAAAGGAGGAACAAATCTCACTCATTCGGGAGGCTGCTCATTTGTTCCCTTCAAAGATGGCTCGTTTCACTGCTGCCATCTCTAGTTCTCAGTTCCACAGACAAAGTGCATGCACTGCGCTTCACCACCTGCAAACCGTCCTCCTCCCGCCGCCTGAGACGCTCGCTCACAGCCACCCCTCTCCCAGGGGTGCGCAGCCCCTGTGCGTTATGACACATCACTACATCTGGCATGCCAGCGACCACCACAAGTCATTTTGGGAAGGCCTGACTCTGCAGAGCCAGAAACCAGCCTTTCGCAACGGCTGTAAAGTAAAAACAATCCCTAACATGCTGAGTAAAACATCAGAGTAACCTGCTCGTCATATGCAAACTCAGCTCGGGTTTCGCAGCCACAGTTACCCTCTTCTAGTAGTTTCACCCTGGCCACTCAGAGCTACAAAATCCCTCCAAATTCGGGGTTTCCCCATTATGCTTTGCTATGCAAAAAGCAGTTCCTTTATGGGATCTTGCTCCCCTGAGATTCTGCAGAGAGTATGCATATAAATACTAGTGTTATCCAAGATCTTGTCTTGACCTTAGTGGCCTCTCAGTGCTGCCCAGGCACCCTCTCTAACCTCCCTCAGCACTCCCTTTTGCCACCAAGAAGTCTTGGTTGCAGCAGTCACTTGAGATGCCACAGGAGCCACACAGCCACTAATCTCCATCCACTCTGGTGAGTATGGGGCCAAAAAAAACTATTTTGCAGTCACAAAGGACTGAGTTCTCTCTCCCCTGCCATCCCTTTCAGCTTCAGATATGAGCTGTACCAAATATCCCTGTGAGAAAGCAAGGGAAAAACAAGGAGGGAGACATTTTGGGAGGGCAGGGTAGTGTTAAATACCACCGAGGTGCTAGCAAGGGCTGAGGGGACAGCTGCTTACACAAAGTAAAAGGTAAAAAGAAAGGTTTTCCTTATAGGCTTGTTTAACAGGAGAGCAGTATTCCTCCTCCACCCCATACTACCCTAGAAGAGCTCTGCACTCATACACAGGCAAGTACACAGCTTTTCCAGCCTCCTTTGTCCCAGGGCGTCTGACACAGGCTGGCAGGAGAGCACAGCTCACAGCCAGACTTGCTGTAGTGCTCCCAAAAGCCTGTGACTGCTATGGCTCAACACAACCACCTACTGCAGTTTGCCAACACCAGCTGAAGTGGGCTTGCCCTGCCAGAGCTCACTCGCCTGCCGGAGCCTGCCCTTTGCGTGCCCTCAAGCTGGCGAGGCTGCGGGGACTCCCACCAGCACAGCCCTGAGCCTCCAGCCACCATCTGACAGCAGCGGAGCCAACAACAGGGCACTCGGCCACGGGCAAGGGAAGAGAAAGGACAGAGAGATGGGAGCCACGCACGGCGCAGATGTGGCCAGCTGGACAGGAAAGCTGCTGGGCAGAGGAGCACCGGCACACACCCCAGCTGCCCTGCCAGACAGCTCACCACTCCTTTCAACAAACTGGCACATCTTTATCTGCAAAGGTAGGTTTTGGGCAGGGGGCACAGACAGAAGAACAGGAATCTCTGTGCGATGACTGTCAGCCAAGCCACCTGCACGGGAGTCCAATGAGACCGGCTGTCAGGGGGATGCATGCATGGGAAAGGGCTGCATCAGCCAAAGCCCAGAGATGGTGGCCAAATGCTAAAGCTAGCTCTGACTGGCTTCCAGGGAGTCCATATCAGCTTGTCCACAGTTACCCAGCCAACAGCAACTCTTATGATACCTGCTGAAGAGAGAGCGTCCCTTGGCAACACAACAAATCATCCTGATTTGAAAGCCCTGACACTTGTCCCTGTAATACCAAATGAGTACGTGCCTTCCAGAGCAATACAAGATAGATCCTCTCCAGTTATTTCCTGGAAGTGTCTAGCTTAGCTGTCTAGGAAGTCCCAAAGGACCTGGGAAACATGTTTAACTCCAGAGTATTATACAAGAGTGCTAGGGAAGGAATGAGAAAATTTTTAGAAGTAGGGACATTTTTACAAGTTGCTCAGCTAATTTACATTCTGGTGTGGTGAGTCCCATAACTTCTGTACACAGAGAAGAAGAAAAAAATGGGGAGAAAGTCTTTGAGGAATGAGTGGGAGGTCTGTAATTCCAAGGTTAAAATGAATGCAAATCTCTGTTAGCCAAATCTAAGTTTTTCAAAACACTAGCATTCAGGGTTTTTTTAAAAATCACAAGCTTCATTCTGATCCATCTTCCAGATCACTCTACATACTCTAAACAACACTTCTCCACTAAAATAATGAAACCCGTTTTTGTTACTCAGACAATCTCTTTTGGCAAATATTACCCACAATATCCAATACTAGGATATACTCATCTCAACTGAAGTGAGCTACCATCCTTATTTCGATTCAAGTTTGCAGCCTTTTAGTGCCTTCATGTTCCTTTTTTTGCTGTTTTCTGCTCTTAGATACTAGAAATATCAAGTCTGATCATTCCTGGTTTTGCTGAAAATTTTGCTGGTTACCTCAACTTCAATGTGCTTGTTCTGCAAGAAGTCTTTTTGAGCATGAGTATCAACCACTGAAAGTCTGACTCAAAGAGGACAGCAGAGTCATTTAAATAGAAACCCTTGCCCATCCAAATCATTGGTTTCTACGCTCATGGCCTTTGCCTGAACAATATCATAAACTTTCAAGTTTTCATAGAATCCCTTTGTAGAGGCAGTATGTAATTTCCCAATACAGTAAGTCATAAGATTCCCCGCCTTCCCTTTCCGGGCAAGTATTAGTGTATAAGGAAACTCCACAGAATTCAGAAAAGCTTCCCAGGCACAGGTCTACTCATCTCCCCACATGAGTGTTGAAATCGATGTTAGTTAACACAGGGAAGATTAGTACACAATCCTAGACAGTGTGGAGTAAAGAAGAGGTCTGCTCGTCAGACCAGGATTTCCATCCCTAGGCTAAAGGCACAGGCTAACCTCAGGGACAGCTGGTGAAGTCATCCACCACTACTGCAGCGACATCTGAGGTGCTCATCTATGAAATGCAAAATGATTTGCAGCACAGTTTTAAGGTAAATAACTGTGGGTATTGGTTTGCCTCAGAGAAGCATATGATGGTTCAATAGCTCATTAATAACTGCCAAGACATCCATGAAGCAGAGATGGAGCAGTCAACTGGAAACTGCAATGCAATCAGGCAGCTGTCCAAAGACAAGCCAATCTTTTTAACATCTGAAAGTGTTCAAGAGGTAGTCACCATAGGAAGCATAATACTCATGGCCAAACTCCACTAGAAATTACAATGGTTTTGGTTTTCTTCTTTTGACTCTTGATGTAAAACTAGGGATGAACTCCATATCCCCAGAGCACAGGGTACTATTAGGAACAGTCAGTTTTGGGAGAAGGGGAAGAGGAGAAAACACAGACAGTACAGAAGAAAAGAAGCAGTTCTAGGCAGTCACTTTAAGTTGCATTTTAATACCTGCTGAAAAAGATTTTAAAATTAAGTGTTCAAAGCGTTGTTACCTGCTCCATATTGTATCCATGCTTCTCTTTAGCAATGGCGATATATTCATCCACTGAAAAACAAAGAAAAGGTGTAACAGCATTTTACATAATGATCTCATCTCCTCTTCCCTTCCCCTTTCCAGTCTAATACCCAGTCCTGCAGCTCTGACTTCAGTCATGGTGACTGCATTCTCCACAGAGAACTCTTGTGAATAGCTGCTGTTTCCAACAATTCAGGAAAGGAAGGAAACAAATTAAAAACAAGCCTAAATGATGCAAGATATCCAATCCAGTTCCAGTACTTTTAAAACATAGCATAGAATATTTCAGAACTGCAGGTATTTTTGTGTTAAAAGCACAAAGCCTCTCTCATGACCTACTCACATTTACTCTCTGAAAGTTTCTAATGCCAATCTTGTTCACCAAAACTACAGAGACCGGACTGTCTCAGCTACTTTTTTTTTTTAAATCCCCCAAAGCAGTTGTTTTCTTAAGAACAAAAATCCCCAGACACAATCCATACCTTCCAATACTGCCAGATTCCTAGTGTTGCACAACCCCTGCAGATATCTTGGCAAATTTTTCAGCCCTTATGCCTCAGCAGTTTTCATCTTGGACCAAACCCCACCTCTATGTATTATTAGGCCCCTATGAGCTTTTAACCTTTATAATGTGAAGATACCCTGAGGAGTTATATTTTGTATAGATGGGACTAAAACCCAAATGCGTCTTTCAGTATGAGTGACTGAGCTTACATTATATCCAACAGCACCTATTTGAGAGGCCTGGATCAAAGTCAGTACCAGTGGTGGTGTTCTGAAGTCTGTGCCCTTGTGCTTGGTCATTATTAAATACACTGTAATGATACTAACACCCTTGAAAAAAATACAAGCTAAAAGGTAAAGCTCCCACTTCCTCTAGTGGAGTGGAAGATGCCGGAAGCATTGGTTGCCTGTAGGATCCCCAATGTGCAAGTACCCTGAAAGAGTTAGAATTCATACACACAGCAAGAATTCTCATTCTTCTACAAATTTTGGACTTCAAGACAAGTCACTTAGCAATGAACTTAAAAATCATTCTCCCTTCCTTCTCTGCAGATACCCAGGGAAGTATGCAAGCAAATTCCTGTGCCGAGCACCCAACCCATGGAGAGCATGCGCAGCACCTCCAGAAGGAAACGGTTCTGTGCACGCTGTGGATAAGGAAGTCACATTTCCCACAGTTTGGGCCTCGGGATTAACTTCAGCTCTCAAATGTGCTTCTCCCACGTTTTCTGCCTTTATGAGAACTCTCACATGGAGTCTCCTGTGTCTAATAGCACAGCATTTCTTAAAGCCTGTCCTTCAAGCTGGGACACTCCTCAATTCTTCCTTCAGCTGAGTAAACTAAGCAATGAACTCAAAAGGTATTGGGAAAAACAGAGAGGATAGATCAGAAGATGCACAGCAGGAGAGCCCTAGCCTCTTATTTTCAGCTTATCATCAATACAAAGAAATTAAATGTAGGTACTTAAAGCAGGCATCCCATCTTACTAGACGATATGACATTTGATAACAATGCCGGCCCTTATTTGGAAAGTAGATGCATTAGTTAACTTTCACACAAAGGTGTTGCTAAAAAGGGCTTTGTTAAGGGCCATGGAAAAGTCCATGAGAACATTAATACAGCCACATGTTGTGGCAGGAGAAGAGCATGCAATACAGGCACAGTTCCATGTCAGCAAGGACACTCCATGAGGTTCTTGCTCTTCCAAGCTCGCACCTGTTCTTCCCACCCACCTGCACACAGTGGGCACTCCCAAGGGGCTGACAAACCTGTTCGTCAGACTATGTTCTGGATACATTCAGTAAAAGTTTTATTAGCCCTTTGGAGAAAGCTATAGCCACAGCCACTCATTTGCACCCTTGCAGCACAAACGCATCTGCCTTTCCAAGTCAACAAATTGTTTCGAAGGACCATGCTGAACTGGGATGAAAACTATCCCTTCTTGCAAACCACCTTTTCTTGCACAAAGTAAACATAATAAAATAGTTGCACAGACAGTGGAAGTAATGAGGACAGTGATAGAAACTTCTTAGGCTGAAATTGCTGTATTGCCTAATTGAACATCCTGAAGGTTACCAACAGGTAGGAACCTCGGAAATCAGCTTTGCCATGGAAAAAAAAAAACACTTACAAAACCACAACCCAAGGGGAGAACATGATCCAGGAGGACCACACAGAGGAAACAGGGACAGAGAAGGGAAATGCCTCCTCCCTACACACCATCCCTTCCCTCCATGCACCAAACACGGCAGGGAACATCAGTAGGATGCGAGCAGAAGAGCGACTTCAGATGCTTCCAGACGCTATAACCACACCAGAAACAAAGCCTGCCAGGAAACCCTAAGTGCAGCATTTCCCTGTACTTCAGCTAAATGCTCTCGGCTTCCTTAGGACAGGTATTGCACACACAGTGTTATATATTTTGTCTAAGGAGGAGGTGAAGGAAGGGGGAGGGAAAGGAGCTGAATTCTCTGAAGTCCAAGCTCTTGAATGCTAAGTACTGCTGCATTAACTAGCTCACTTTCACTGTGGAAAGATCTACAGTTCCTGATTTGACTTCGGCATCTTATCCTTTAATATATACAGAGAAGAGATGAGGTCGTTCTCCTTTCCAGCATATTTCCTTTCTCATGCCAGTGCTATAAGCAATGAAAACATACCTCCTCTCCCTTGCTCCCCACCCCCCAAAAAATCATTACAGCATTGTCTCTCCTAACTAAAGAACATTAGCAAGGTCCCCCCATATCAATATCAACAGGATTTCTCTTGAATCAAGTCAATGCACCACAGAGCCAAACAATAGACTATGAGTGATCAGACACCATGAAAGGAGGCAGAATGCTTTTCTTGTCATGGTGGAGTAACACCTCAGTGTTACACCTCATTGTTACAGTGGAGGAAGAGAAAAGAAAAATAAGAAAAAGGTAATAAGGCAGTAAACTGACCATGAGCACACAGCAATGCTCCTTCTATAGACTAGAAGAGTGTGGATGAAGGAAGGACAAGGAGTACACCATTGTGTACAAGGAGTACACACTCTACTCTTGGCTTGTGCCCTGCCTGCTTACTGACAATCTAGCCCATTCTGCTTGTCATTTCTTGGCTAATTGCTGGCTTACTCCCTTTGAAGCTTGCACCATCTGAGAGGTATGACAGTCCCTTGAGCAATCCTTCTGATTGCTCTTTCTTTACCATCCCCCTCCATATGAAGTGAGCAAGAAAGAGCATGGCACCAGCTGAGTCACAGGATCCCTTTAGTCTCCCATACCAGTAGAGCCTGGAATTGCCACAAGCTTAATGCTTCACATTGCACACCAGACAAATAAGTGCCCTCTTCCATCTCTGCTTTCCCCACGCACCTCTAGCAAGCCCAGGGTAGCGGGCACGTGAAATTCTGCGCCACTGCATTTCAGTGACATTCAGTCACGCTCAGCGTGTAACCCAGCAATCTGTTTAGACATCAGAGTTCAGAGCCAGAGGAGCCTGGGGCAGAGCCCTGCTTACACCAGAAGAGACAGCTTGCCAGCACAGCTCTTCGCCGCTTTCCAGAAGAGAATAAGCAAGAGCAGCAAAGCAATCCTATCCTGTTTCCCCCAGCATAAGCTACGCTACCATGTACTCTCTCTACCAACATAACTTTTCCCCAAACAGGGCAGACAAGAGTATCCTCCCTTCCTACCCAACTCATTTCTCTATGCTGGAAAGATATTTTGGCACACACCAGGCCAAAAAGACCACGATGCTTGAATAGACAGTCGTGTGACAAAGGAGATGCATTGCTCCTGTGAAGGCTCTTGTTGCTACTAGAAACCAGATGGGGGGAGGGACAGAGAAGAGAATAATAAACTCGTATTTCTTTACTATTTGGCTACATTTCTTCTCTTGCATGCATTTTAGCTGTGTAGGGGTGAGCAGGACCCCCCTGTCCGCCCCACACCCAAAGCAGAATGAGCACTAGCCCAAAGAGCCCCTTCCTACAGCCAGTCATGCTCAGGAAAGCAGAAGTAGCACAAAAGGTGGGGACGCAAAGGGAACAGAGCCCCACATACATATTGTCACCAAAGAGGAGCACAGAGTGCTCAGATGCTAAAAAACACCTCTCCCTAATACAGGAAGTGAAGTCTACAAAAAGATGACCAAAGGACCCCGGGTGTAGCGCTAACACAGGCAAAGAGACAAGGGTGATGGAAGGGAGTGGGAAAGGAAGCAGAGAAAGATGCTTCCTCCTCCCTCCCCGCCATCAAGAGAGGAGTTTCTGACAAAAATGGTTGCCATCAACCCTCTGAATTTTGTGGTCTGGTTTCCAGACATCTTTCTCATACACCCTTTTCTTCTGCTAACCATCTTCCAGCAAGAATTCCTCACTAGAGGCAAGAGAAAAGGGACCCTCTTGGCTGACAGAGGGAAGGAGACAAGCAAACAACTGCATTGCTGATTTTCAGTCCCGCATCCTAGAACAGTGAATTCAGAGATGTAAAACAGGAGCATTAATTTGGGGGGGGGGGGGGGGGACGGACGGACGACAGACGACTCTGAAAACAGAAATGCCTGAAAGCAACAACTCCCCTCATCACCATTTCATCAGATTAAACGATCTCTCCAAGTCAGTCTTTCAGGAAAATTTCTTCCCCCTACCCAAATTGCTTCTTAATAACTCCACAAGCATCGCACCATGTTTAGTGGACTCAGTGACCCCAAGAAGGGTTTGCAGCAGAAGCGAGTGTGCTAAAGCCTATAGAAAGCAACAGGAATGCAGAGGTAGAGCTGTTGCTGCAACCTCAGTTCACCCCTATTACTGGGGTACTGCAGGAGCTCTGAACACTTTGCATATTACGTGATGCAATACCCTGACAGAACGGGGTGAAATGAGGACAAAAGCAGCAGCCTTCACAGCCTCAGTAATGTGCTTCACAGGGTTTGATCAATGCTGGAACCTGTGAGGAATTCTGAATGTTGCTGTACATCTCCCCCTCCCCTCCATCTCCCTTGAGAACAAGGGAGAGGAAAAAAACCAGTCAAGACCCAGAACAAATCAATGTTATATAAAGAAAATAAGAAGCATGGATTAGACACATACATGTGAAATTCTTCCAAATTTCAAACACAATTATGATGGTACACAAAGAACTAAGCATAGTTTTTGCCTTGGCTATAAAAACGAGCAGCTGCATTGCCGTCCTGCCGCCCTCGCGGCATCGGTGGAACAATCCTGCCACCTCGTGGTCCCAGCACAGGAGAGGAAGCCAGAAAAAGCACAAGTCTGGACAGCAAGTGTCTCACTAAAGCCAGCTGCAACAGGAGGCAGGGGGGAGCAGGCAGGGATCAAAGCGAGGTGGCTTGACCCCTTTTTCTGGGCAGAATCACTTAAAAGAAAATAAAACCCGCCTATTTAAAAGGGTCTTCTGCCTTGGAAAAGCTATTTCTTCTTCTTGGCAAGATGTGATGTGTGTCACAAGCAGGAGACAAGCCGGGAGCCAGAGCACAGCCATGTTGTGTCCCGTGCTGCACCCACCCAGGCAGGCATACAGCCTACTTTAACGCTGTTTCTAGGAACAGAGAGCACTAGCTACAGAGACACAAAGGCTACTTAAAAAACACTTCATGCAACTGAAGGCATGAGAGGATTTAGGCCTCAACTCCATTGCATCCCTTGCAGGTGAGGGAACAGTCTGGATGCAACTGCAAGGCAAAGGAAAACCAACCTTACCTGGAGAAGTTTACTTGAATGGGAGCAAGAGAAAAATACCCTGCAGCGGGGCAGGGTACCTTGAGTCACAGGACTCCGCAGTGTATCTCAACCTCCCGCCCACTTACCTCCCTGTAGCTCAGATTTTACTTGTACATCATCATCTCTTGTCCATGTACCAAGGACCATAGGGTGCCACTGCATTAGAGGTCTCCTTTGGCATTAGGGCCAGGTTAAGCACCCCTAGCCCCCACCCTCCTCTTCCCACCTGGGAGCACAAACATTTGCCTGGACCCCCAGGGAACTGGACTGGAAAACTCTTCCACCTGACAACCAACCAATCCTCTCCTGCTGCATTAGCCCCCTCACCCAAGCGGCAGCAAAGCCATACAAGCACTGAGTGGTGGTGGTTGAACGTATGGAGATGCTCTCACCTACCAGAAGGGGCAGTCCCAGACCCTCCTATCGCCAGCCCTAGCTGCCCCCTTCTATTCCACTAGCTCTGGAGCCACCGAAGGCACTGAACAACTGACCACCACCACAGCAGCATGCTATTCATAAAACAAAGTTTTACAATTTTTATATGATTCTACACCATACAAAAACAACTTTGTTGGGAGGTTACACAAGCTTGAGAAGAGACAAGCCCTCCTAGTTCCAGCGAGCAATGAGACTGGCACAGCACAGTGGCAGGGATGAGCAGGCAGGAACAGGCATGGCTGTGTAAACTAACACTGGTGAGGAAAGAGTTGCTCACGGAACCACACCTGGAGCCTGGAAACTGCAGCCTCAGAGAGTAGAAAACAAGGAGTAAAAGGGATAAATCTTCTAGCAGTGGGGCACTCCCTTTAAAAGCTCCAATACCTACCAAAAGCTTCTTTTCTCACACAAAGGCAACCAGTCCCCACCCAAGCAGTGCATACAAGCTAGCAAAGAAACACACCTATTTCCCTTTTTTAATTTTCAGTGCTGCTCTTTTGCATGGCCTGCATCTAAGGGCAAGTCCAAAGTTGAAGCTCCAGTGAGGGCTAAAGACCTGATTCATCTGCCTTTACATTTTGCTATACCAGCAAGAAGGCTGTATTGCAGACACAGGTGTACTAACAAATCTAGCATAGCTTTTGTAGCTTGCCAAACATTTTTAAACCGTTTACCAGGAACGGCCTTTTGCTAGCATACTCGTGTTTCTTTTAAAGCTTTTACCAGTACAGGCTCTGTCCTGAAGTTGCACCCTCGGCTGACACTATCTCATCAAGAAAAGGCTCAACACAGTGCATGTGTGGGGAGGCAGTGTACTAATGAGGATTACCATAAGGAAAGCCAGCTGGCTGATGCTCTCTTGCCTCTCTTGCTCTCTGCTGCTGCTGCTGTTCTCCCTTAGAAAAGCCATGTGCATGCCTATTGTAAGGACATCCATGGAGGACCCAAGACTGCTCCTTACATGTCCATGACATTTATCCTTCAGCCAGAAATTTGCTCTGCCATAGCACTGAACGCCACTTTACTGGAGGAGTGGCGCAGCTTTCAGTATCTACAGAGCCCTGGGTACCATGAGTCCAGATATCTCCATATGTACCACAGGGGACAAGGGAGATGTGATGGGGAAGTAGCAAAGAGGAAACATCACCTCTGGGACCTAGCACAGAATAGGTATAGCCACATCAGATCACCTGGAGGCCTAATATGTGACCATACAGGATTTGAAATGGCTGGATCATTCAGCAGTGCAAACCTGATCCTACATCAGACATGGCCACTGGACTGTATTAAATGTAATTAGCTACAGCACTTGATATTAGGTTTGGAGCCCATGTACAAACATAAAACCAGCACACAGTAGCTTCTGGCAGGGAGGGAATACTCACTCCCATGTATGACCTTCCAAGACATAGACAGGAGGTTACAGACAGGATAAATGCACAGAGCACGTGCCCGAACAACAAACTGAGTTTATAGCAGAGCAGCTCTTTGCATTATTCAGCACAGTGCTCTTAATTCAGCCCAAGGAGCCCTAAAGCCAGATTTATTCTGCTGTCAAACCATGGCTGGAGTTAACTCTACTGAGAGGTTATAGCCTCAGATTATATACTTCAACTACAGGCAGCAACATGCCCAAGCAATGCAAGTAGCAACATTACCAATACAGGGGTGACAAGGGGTAGAATATTAAAAGAAGTTATTTGATCAGATGGTTCAATGCAGGAGATAGTAACTTGGATTAGAAGAAACCTCCCTGACACAGATTTTCTTATGGAAATTATTTTTTTCACTCCTTGAGAATGCCTGATCCAGTATATCCTTTCCAAAAGCCAGATTCACTAATTTGAAAAAATACAGTTTGACACACACTGATGACGGAATCAGTATGGGAGACCACAGATTCAGACTACTAGCAGTCTGATACAAGGCTTCAGTACTCTAACTAGGAACATTCTCAGCTCTTCATCCGCATCATGCTATATATGCTGAAATTCTTGGTCTGCAAAATAGTCAGCACAGACTACCATAAAGCTTGGTCAAGCAAACGCTGTCAACTAGCTTCAGAAGCCACCAAGGAATATCCAGATTCAAAGCCCTCCACAGAGGGTGAAACCTTCCACAAGGTTCATTTTCCACCCTCCACAAGATTTTGAAAGCTCCTGTCTAAAACCAGACCTGTTATATTCCCCACTGTAGTAGGAATGCAAACTAATAAAAGCACTGTATCAGAGCTAGGCTTCCTAAAAAGCACGGGTAACTCCACTTCCCCACGACACAGGTTCTTTGTGCAGCATGAGGGCACACACACAAGGGGTGTGTAGGAGCAGAATAGCCATCAGGTTAAATTACAGCTCATTATTATTGTTAGCGATAATAAAGCCTGTGACAAGAGAGTAGAAGCCATGCTGACCCCCTTTATAATGGACACAAAAGCAAAAGAAATGATCAATTTGTCCCCTAGCTACCTCCTGGAAGGATGTCACTTGGGCAGAAAGGAAACATCGGGCAAGCCAGCTGGCAGCGAAAGGAAGGAGACAAGTTGGAGTCACACAGAGGAGCTGCCCTCAGCAGATGTGCCGAGAGCCAGGAGCTGCTCGCGAAGGAGAGCGAGCCTCCAGGTGCAATTGCCCACATCCAGCTCCTCAGCAGCTGGAACAGGAGAATCCCATGATCCTGAACGGCGAGCGGTCAGGTCACAAAAGCACCACTTACTATTTCAGTTATTTTTTGCAGCCAGCCCCCTCACTTTCAAGCCTAGCTATATGAGTAACATAATAGTCTCAGCAACCCAGGCGGCCTCTGCACTCATGAACAAGTTGCACGAAACTTGCTGCCAGCAAAATTAGTTGAAGAATGATAGAAACTAAGTGAAGGCAGCTTGATGTTGGAGGGGAACTAATCCCTCAGTTGTATTTTCTGAAGTATTACCGAGATGCTTTTGTTCCTTCTACACCCACAGTTAAAAACCCATTCTCATATGCTTGGGACCGGCCCATTCTGAGAAGGCAAGAGCCTTCCTCAACACCACACATTGCACTACTGCACCTGGGTGTTAAGAGTCAAAAAATTAGGTCTCAAACTTGCTTGGAAAGACTCCATTTTCCCCACTTTCACATCAGCTGGATGTGAGCAAATTAGTGGGAAGCATACAACAGAAACAAGACAAACACTTCCCATGCAGAGTGCTGCACAATCTAAAGAGAACAGCTTATCTCGAGAGTGTTCATGGCTCTGCCCCCCAGCTGTCTGCCCCATCCCTCTCCTGAAAGTCCCTATTCCTGCTTGCTGCAAGAACAGTTTGTCTGCTTGATTAAGCAGCTGCTTAATCACTTAATAAGACAGGCCATGAACTAAGGCAACATAAATAAGCACCTACTGCAGGTTAAGGCACAGTAGTTCATGAAATTCCTGGTACCTTACCCCACACAACATGAGAACCTGGGCAATAAACAGAGGTTTAGGTGAAGAGCCCTTTCTCCACCACAGATCAGAAACTACCTTTGGACAAACTCATACGGATTGCCCTACTGCAGGCAGGCCAGCCTTCAGAAGATGCTAACACTCAATACATCCATTCTTGCACCTGTTTACTTCCTACAGGTCTGAAACCAAAGAGGTGCAAAGAAAGGTTTTTGACGCCTCCAAGAAGTCCATGCAGAAAGACAGCAAGCTTACACAGCCAGAACTTGGAAAACATAGTCTTTACAGTAGCCTCTAAACCAAAGTATTAGTGTTATGCTGACAGATATTAAGGTATTCAAAAATACATAAAATTAAGTCAATTTAGAAAAAGTCAAGTGACAGATCCACACAGCACATGCTGAAACACAGATTACATACAGGCCCTTCAAGGCTGATCCTAAGAGACTAAGCAGAAAAGCCTACAATAAACCAGTGTCACTAACTAGATCCTAGAGTAGGTGGTCACGGCTTTTAGCCAGGATTTAGAAGCCCAGTCCTTACTGAGAAGTTATTATGCATTACTACTGATGTTTGCAGTGCTAGAAAATTCACTACTACCCTATCATAATATGAATCTGCATGAGAAGCACATGATCGGAAAAGTAACTTAATGTGGAGTGCAAAAATAAGAGTACAGGAAAAATAAATAGCGGGAGCAGTTCCTAATTAGAGCAAATAATGCCACAGCAAACACATTATGGTGAGGGAAGCTCTGGCGCATGTCATGGAGAAAGCCTAGCTGCTCTGCCGCCTGCACTAGCACCTCTGTAAAGGTTACACTCAGCAGCATATGAACTCATCACAGCAAGCTGCTACGACCACCACCTCTTCAAGCATTCCCCAATGGAGGGCACAGCCCACAAGAGCTCCTCCCTGCTTGCGCACAGCTCCCATCACATCCCTATAAACATGCGTTTGCTAACTAACCTGCTGGGGGGGGGGGGGGGGGGGGGGGGGGGGAATATATATAGTTACCCTCCAGTTCCCTGACCCTTCTTATTCTTCCCTCACAGCTACAGCAAGAGATAAGAGGTGAGGAAAAAAGACCTAGTCCTCTGAAATGCTCTGAGCCTGCCATTCATGCCAAGACCAGCAAGACTGGAGCGCCCTCAGCCCATCCCAGGGCTAGGTCCAAGCAGCACAACGTAGCTGCAGCGTGCTAGTTCTCGTCATACTGGTCCTACAACTCGCACAGCGCCTGGCTGGCTAGGAGTGCTCCCAAACGTATTTCAGACCAAGGCTCACTGCCAGGGTAACTCTTAACACTGCTATCATACTCCATTACAACCACATCATCCTGACTCTAAACTTCTCTTAGGAAAAAAGCTGCTTCCTAGTGCCAGCACTAGTTCAATCCCCACAGCAGCAACAGTAGTGGCAGCCAGCATTTTCAAACTGGGTCATCTCGACACGTTCAGAGAAGGCCTGATTCACACTGCAGTAAAAAGGAGGAACAAACAGGTGGCAGGAGAGAACAAGGCACATGAAGAAACTGGTGACTGGGCTGCCGTGCCGCACCGCCCCCCCCCCCCCCCCACCCCCCCCACCCCAGCACAGCAGCAAAAATTCCTCCAGGATAACACAGCTACCTTAGATAAGACATTCTTTTCCTGGATACTCTCCAATACATTCTCTTTTTTGTTTGTTTGTTTGTGAGTTGTTCTGTGGGGGTTTTTTTGGGTGGGTGGGTTTAAAAAAAAAAACAAAACAAAAAAAACCACACCAACACCACAATCCACTATACCTTGGGTGAAATCCATCCCAAACACACACCCTAGTCCTTTCAAACTAGGTTGCCTTCCTGGCTCCAATACAAACCACTGCTGTGAAAGGGTTAAAACCTCATCTTAATTTAAATATGCATTCAGGATCCAGAAATATCAACCTGCAGCAATAATGATGAAAGAGCTGCTCTGAGATTTCCACACAGCATTGCAACAGCAACTAGTACAAGCAGATGACAAACAAAGGGGAAACTGCAGCTAAGTTTGAGGCAACTCAGCCATTTCTGGGATACACCCATAGCCTTTGAAGCCTACTATCTTCTTTTTGCTGTTCGCAATATTGCTACTATAAACATCGAAAGTTGCCTCAGCTACAATGAAAAACTGCATCCCTTCACCTTCATCTTTTAAGCATTTTCTGAAGTGCAGCAACTGCAGCTGCTGGGAGAAATGGCCATGACTGTTATTTCTACAGCTAAACTCAAGCAGAATCTTAAATTAAACACCAGTTCTCTCATTTCTGAATTCATGGAGTTGTATTCTTCAGCTACTGTATTTGCATCCAAGTTTCACAGCTGCCAGGTTCACTGCATAATATGAAATTTGGATTAGGGATAAACATAAACCCAATTCTGCTTTTCCCTTAATTCTTTTTGTGGTCACTGGGACAGCCAAGAAACTGGTATTTCTAGGGAAGGAGCACCCAGAAACAGCAAGATCCTAAGTTTGGGGTTTTTTTGCTACCTTCACTTGGATGACAAAAGGTAAGCATCTAGCTTCAGGCAAGAATTATAACCCCTGAAGTTCGCTCCTCAGAGACCTGGAAGTCTTGGCTCTACCTGGCAGCTATTTTTTAAGGCTAACACTTTTCCTACTACCAAAAAAGCCACCTCAACAAAAACACTCAGACACAAACAAGCAGAAAAACCCCAAACAAGAAAAGCACAATACATACACTCCATCTTTCAAAACCTCCCACGGCACTTAGGCAGCCACAAGGGGGGGTGGGGGGGGCAGGGGAAGTTTAAGCTCAGCTAAGAGATCAGCAATAATTTCCTCTTTGGTGGCAAAGCCTAAGCAGCTCCCAGTCTCCCATCCCTGACCAAGGCGGCTGCACTCCCACTGAGCAATGCAACCTTTCGTGGGGTTGTGTTATAAACCAAGTCACAGAAACGATAGGGGTTGGAGGAGAGAAGGGACCAAAAATAAAGCCACAATTCCAACTGTTTCAAGGATCCTGTTACAGCATGATGGAGAGGAGGGACTTACAAAGCAGCTTTGCTGATGCTGAATACACACCCGATTACATCCTCTCCCTCACTGCTGCTGCCTGGGGAGGGGTGCCTGTGTGCAGGGGAGGGGGTGGCTCTTGGGTACCTCTGAAGCATTAATCCCTTCCATTTCAAATGCATCCTGTTAAATAGTGGCTTCAGTTTTTAAAAGAGAGATTTTAAGATCAACACTTTCCCCAATCTACTCTCTCCCATTTGTGGTTTTCCACTCACATTCATTTATTGCTAGGGCACCCTACACCCAAGGAAAATGAGAACTGATGATGACAGTTGATGGAGTCATATATCCACAGAATTCACAGTGAGCCGAGGGGGAAAGGATATGTCCAAGCAGCCACCCTTCTTAAAACAGCTACACACTGAAAACAGTGACTTGCCACACAAAGCATGATCAGACACACTCAGCAACCTGAGAAGACAAATATTTTCCTGTCCTCTACTCTGGCAGTTATTTTAAGTTAGAAAATTCAGACAAAGGTGATTTCCAAGCTTGTTTAACATCCCCTTAAAAGAGAAGCTGAAGAATAATCATAGCCTGTTCTCTGCAAAGATTACCCCTTGAACTACAGCTGGAGACAGACTCTGGCCACTTTAACCTGCAACCTGCCCTCAGAAATTTTGGAATTCACTTCACCTTCACAACAGAGGACAGCTACCAAAACTCACTCTCACCCAAAGGCGGCTGTTGACACACAAATGATCGGGACACACTTACAGACTCAGTTGGGACATAGGCTTTTGAGATCCTGAATGTCAACTCATAGCTTCTTAGGGTGGAGCACCGCTGCTCCATGCTCCCAAACCGTTACTCAGCCTGTGGCACAGTTAACTAAACACTTCCCATCCAGACACCACAGGGTTAATATCCTTAGTTACCATAGCAACCAGTACTTCTTCCTCTATCAGAGCCTCAGCTGGCACATTGCTGCCTTCCCAGCCTCAGGTTTTGTAGCACATTTAGAGACCACTCCCTTTCCCTCCAGCCACAAGGTTTGGCCAAGCACACCACACATCACAAGGACGTTGGAGCACTCATTGCTTCACCTAACTCTGGCATTCCCATGTCCCCAAGTCCCCCGGGGCACTTCTACCTCCCCTCCCCAGGGGGAGGGAGGCTGTCTAAATTCTCTCCAAGTGCACCAAGGCAGGCATAATGTAAAGCAGGGAGCCAGCTGCAGCCTCGCAGGAAGAGATGCCAATGGGCTAATGGTGGGAGGGACCAGTGAGCAGGCAAAGTTGGCATGCCAGTCAACCATCAGGTCAAACAGAAACACCACTGCAAGACCAGAGGACTCAGCTGCCATCCATGACCCACTGTCCCACAGGTATTAGGGACAGCACCTGCCTCTTCAGTGACGCCCCATAAATCCACTGGAGACACCCACCAAGACAGTGAGAAACCAAAACTCCCATCTAGCAGCACACGTATTCTGTTAGGAAGAGAGCAGAAAAGTGACTTTCAAAACAGCTTATCACTAGCAAAACAATACATATTTCTCCTCTTGTAGTTCACCTTTGAACTGCAGATGCATAAAAGCAATCATCACATCCTATCCTCCCGCCTGGTTTCCATCCCTCGCTCCTGGGCAGCTGCAGCATGCCAGCATTTGCTCATTTCTAAACCAACCCAATGTCATTTTTATGGTTCCACCCATTGCCGTACTTGGCATAGAGACAGACACTGCTGTTTTATTAATAGCTTCCTGCTGGCCCAGCTCTATCCTGTGCGGGATTTCCATAGCATCGTTACAATGCATATTTCACTATTTCTCCTCTCCTTCCCCATGTGCCACTCAAGGAGAGCAGATGCCTGTCTTCCACCTAGCTGTTCCTGCTCCGCAATGTCACCTTGCTCAAGACCTCACTCCTCCTCTCTCCCCGTCTTCTTCCCCACCCTCCATGACAGCATCCCAGCACAGCCAGAACAGTTGCCCTTCGTGGCACCAAGTCCTCAGAGAGCCTCTCAGGAGTCTCCTTTTGAGAGCAAGTTCTTTGGCAAGAGGTGCGACACCAGCCACAGCACACAGGGTATTCAGAGCAGAGCTGGAAGGGGAGCACGATTATTTTAAGTCCAAATGTTCAGTTACTGAATAATGACAATTGTTTCTTTCTTCTTCAAAAGAGACAGGATAAACTTCTAGCTTTGAGCTAACTTTGTGAACTACTCACTAATGGTGGCAATTGCTATGCAAGTGACCCCTCAAAGGCAGAAGTCTGGCGGTAGATATGGAACATGCTGGCAGCATTCAACTTTGGTATTAATATGGGCAAGGCAGTAAGTGGTTTGTACCCAGGATTAATGGTTAACAAGGCACAGGATAAAAAAAAGTGATCAGCGTGCCAACACATACTTTTGTTTGTTTTAATCTTCTCTACCATATCCATCATTGCATGGCATCCAGGTAAAAGGTTTCTCCAACGTGATTAAAACATTACTCCAGCATATAGGGTGCATGGGACCCAAACATGCTTTCACTAATTGTATGAGCCTGGAACATCAGGTATGCAGATATCCACCAGGTCTCGGCTGACACAGCAGTCTTTCCAGGATTCATTTCAGCAGCTCACAGAGGACCCTCCCACAACCTCCACCAGTTTGGCCAGCCCTCTGCCAAACCCATCAGCGTGCATTGCTCTGAGCATTGTCACAAATCTGCTCAGTGTTTTGTAGCACGGATTCACTTTTAATGGAGATGGCTTCCAAGAGTTTCATTGACTGCACAGAACTGTCCTGCTCACAAGAGCTACCAGTTCACTCCAAGAGGAGAGCTAACACGTGCTGCATTAACTTCTGTCTTCACATTGAGCCCCAGCTGCAGGAACAGAGAAGAGTCCTGTGACTTAAAGAGTTCACCACAAGAACAGGCACAAGATGGATTAAAGGCTTTGGAGTACAAATGAAAGTAACTACACACTGGTACCAACATGCTGCTGATTGGAAGGATTTGTTCACCCACACTTCGACCTGAACAGCACTATTAAGAATGGATGTGCAAACTAGGATTCACAGTACTTACAGCCCAAAGGGCTACACCAACCTTCCTGGAGACCACAGCTCCTTCCGCTTGCAATTTCACACTGCCAATGATTCCCCCCACCAAAGATAGCACACACGTCACAAAAATCCATGGTTTAAAAAGGCATCAAGAAATAGAGAATCCATCACTTCCCTGGATAACTTCCAATAGTCAATCACAAAAAAACCCCACATACTCAGGCATTTCAGTCCATGTGGACTTATTTTGCAGCCATCTATTTGTATTATGCATGTGTCTTACTATGTCAAAATTTCCCTTTGAGAAAATAATTGACAATAGTCCCCTTTCAGTCTCTTTTCAGTAAGCTAAACAGATGGAGCTTGCTTCGTCTTCAGTTTCCAAAATGTTTCAGTAGCTCCCATCTCCATCCTTTTCTCAGTTTTTTAACACTAAAACCACTATTCTGAGGTTCGTTTTCCTGAATGCTGCTGGGCGCAGAGGCAGCAAACTGTTCCAGTGTCTACCTCACTCTCTTTACACCCACATCATCCATTGGGTCAAGCAGGGCACCGGGAAGCTTTATCAAATTACCTGCCCACTGGGTCCCCAAAATTGCTCTCTAAGCCACTTCTTTCCAAACATCAGCCTTCATGCAGAAGGCCAGAGCTTTCAGTACGGAGATTCATAACGCTGCAGTTGGGTCATTAAGAGCCCATTGCGTTGGCATCAGTCCAAGTTAGGAAAAGACCCAAAGCACTCTTCTTATACTCATCTTGTTTTCCCCAACTTTTTTATTGTACCAGCAACAGTCAACTGCCACCTAGTTTTTATCATCAATGCCATACTACATTTTCAATTACCTCTTAGGTTCATGACTGTGCTGGTTTTGGCTGGGATGGAGTTAATTTTCTTCATAGTAGCTAGTATGGGGCTATGTTTTGGATTTGTACTGAAAACAGTGTTGATAATTCAGGGATGTTTCAGTTATTGCTGAGCATGGCTTACACAGCGTCAAGGCCTTTTCTGCTGCTCACACCACCCCACCAGCGAGGAGGCTGGGGGTGGCACAAGAAGTTGGGAGGGGAAACAGCTGGGACAGCTGACCCCAACCGACCAAGGAGATACTCCATACCATATGACATCATGCTCAGCATATAAAGCTGGCGGAAGAAGGAGGAAGGGGGTGACGTTCGGAGTTATGGCATTTTTTTTCCTAATTAACCACTATGCGTGATGGAGCCCTGCTTTCCTGGAGATGGCTGAACACCTGCCTGCCGATGAGAAGCAGTGAATTAATTCCTTGTTTTGCTTGGATTGTGTGCACGGCTTTTGCTTTACCTATTAAACTGTCTTTGTCTCAACCCACGAGTTTTCTCACTTTTACTCTTCTGATTCTCTCCTCCATCCCTCTGGGGGCAAATAAGCAAGCGGCTGTGTGGTGCTTAGTTGCTGGCTGGGGTTAAACCACGACAATGACATCTTCTTAGCAGATATTACATCCTTTTTATGCTCTATAATATCCTTGCAGGTTTTTTGTGCCAATTGCCACAAAATATTCAGTTAAAGATTATTTACTCAATTCCATTCGTTTTCCTCCTCCATTCTCTTTTCCCTCTCCAAGAAACCTGTTTCCTATCAGGCAGGAGTTAAATGTTTCAAAGCTGAGCTGAGATTCAAAAGACACTCAGACTTGAGAAGCAGCTACATGAATCCTCTGCATCACAGACGACGCATGAACAGTCGTTCTCTTTGGTGGAGGAAACAGTTTCTTGCTCTTGTACCTTTTTGGAGGTTTCTACCTGTAGATAACTGTCAAACATATCCCTCTCCTCATCAGTCTTATTTAGTTCAGCATCCAATAGCCAGCAGGGAGCAGACAAGACACCACTGGTAGGAGAGAAGGCAGACATGATCCTTGCAGAGCCCTTTTTATCTGTAGATCACAGTACCATCATCCTTCTGTAATTTAAGGGGCAACTTGTTCAGTGGAACAAATGCCGCAGGTCAGAGCCCAGCTCTTTCATGACAGAGCCAGTTTGTGCATAATCTCTGCTACCTTAATTAGCAAATGCCACTACATCCTCACAAGTGTGTTGTGAATGATCTTAGCCCTTGGGTCTAGGAGAAAACCAGGTATCAACTTAATAGCGCCACCACAAACAACTGCAGAGGAACAGGAATGCAAGATTCTTATTCTTGGTCCCAGAATCAGAAAGGAAAAAAAAAAAAAGTATGAGCACAAAGTCAAAAATAGCTCCTTTCAGCTCCCTCACCCAAAAGCACTTAGGTTTAGTTACTGCATTCAAACAGCAGCCCTTTAATCAAGGAGTCCTGCTTATTCATGAGGAGAATTGTAGCTAGACAAACCTTTCAAACACTAGTTCTGCCATCTGGCAGCAGCACTGAGACTTGTTCCCAGACACACAGAGCACTGGTAATTGCCCTCACGTGGAATTCCAAGGCATTGCAATTGTTCTGGCATTTAAACCTCTATGGGCTCCAGATGTGGATTTTATTTGTGTCTTTGTGGGGAAAAAAGGTACTACTAATCACCATATATTCCCTCCCCCCCCAAATACTTTTCAGTTTGCTCTTCCCAGTTATTTCTGTTGTCTTCTACAGCACCAGCAGCAAAAAAGCAGATCATACTTACCCACAGGCCTGCATCTTAAAGAATTCATACCAAGGAAGAAAGTGTGTCACATTTCTCCCGCTTTCCCTGCCTCCATGGATTTGATGCTCTGAGCAGCTGCCCAGTGGGGCATGAAGCTCTTCTGGGGGATTGCTTTGTAGGCTTTTCTTTTTTCCAACATTCAAATTAATTTCAAATCATAATGGAAAGGTCACAGACATAACCTCTCTACTGAAAGTGGTAACTTTGCATTCTTGAAGCGTAAGGGAAGGAGGGAAATAAAAGTATTTGAAGAGACTTACATTTTGCTTCGGACAGATTCTGGTTAGGTGACCAGACCAGCATGCCAAGATTCTCTCTCTCCTGACTTCGCCTTGCGAGTTTGGCTTAAGAGAAAACAGATAAAAACCAAGTTACAGAGAAAGTCGTTTCAGATGCAAAATGGATACAAAAGTGACTTATCACACAGCTGCAGCTTTTAATCAAGATACAAAACCCATCCACAGAGTTAAAACCTCATCTTCCCATTCAGACCTGAGGCTTTTCCTTATTTCCTCAATGCATCACCCCCTATATAACATGACAGATACCACACACTCAGTGTTTCATGCAGTACACTAAAAAGCATACGTTAGAGCTAAATTAAAAGTTAATTAGTGTTTCTCTTCCAGCCTACTTGATTATTTTTCTTCCAGCCATCATTAAATGAAAAAGGGAGGAGCTAGGCTCAGGCAGCAGGCTCCAAGCCCTTGACATCATGAGACTGTACTGTGCAGCTAGATTAACACTTCAGGGTAGACACATGCATGAACCTCCCAGGTTTCACTTCTGCATGCCTCCTCCCCTGCCCCAAGCAGCCCTTCTATGCCTCTGCCCCCATACAAACAGGAATGCCCACCAAGGTGACACTGGGTCCCCCAGGTCAGAATCAGGTCCTCTGCTCAACCGCTTCAGTGAAATTCTTGTGCATTCACACCCACACTGCATACACGCACCCACGCTCAGAAAGCAAGTCCGTTTTTAACCAACTAACACCTGGCTGGCATGAGAGCTCTGAAAGTCTCAAGTGAAGAACCACAGCTGCACGTAGTTTGAAAGAGCAACCTCAAGCTAAGGTATATTCCAACAGCAAGTTCTGTGAATCTGCTGTTGTTCAGTCACAAGCAGTCAAAAGAGGAGGAGGATGAGAAAAGAAAGAAACTTGCTCTGTTGAGTCAGCACACATACAGCCAGCTCAACTACCCGCCCTGGCCGAGAGAAACTTGCAGGTCTTGTTACGAACGAGTGCCTACAGTACTACTTCCACTCCAAAACGTCACATAACGCTGAAGTTTTATGCAATATTTCAACACAATGCTATTTTCTCTGCACTGTGCACTTAGACATATAACCACCACTTCAGCATGCATTAAACAAACAGGTCAGAAAAGATCTAGTAACACGGAAGATGCAATGCCAGGACGCTGTCTCATGGCACAGGGTATGAAATCAGAACATTATCTGCTCACACGTCTCCACTGTAGCAGAAAGAGGCCTGCCAGCACCCAGCTCCTGCTCATCTGAACACATCACAAAGTTTAGTAATTACAACGCTATGAACACTCATGGTTTGACTACTGTTTTTAACCTGAAATCTGCTCAGCTAAGAACAGTCAGGGTTTAGATGACAAAAATATTTTAACATTAAATTTAAAGCACAAATAGCATGTATTAAAAATAACCAGTTGCCAGCAACACATTTACATTGAACTAACAATTTTTTACTTAACTGCCCAAACAGTAGTTCACCCTATTTCTCATTGCTTGTCAGAATAAAACAGAAAGTTTATTTTCATGACTAATTTCTCAATTTTCATGACAAACACCATGATTACCTTTCACACAGCTTTTTTTTTTTTTAAAGAAGGTTAGCAACTGCACATACAAGATAATTTGTGCACTGTGCATGTTCATTACTTCCTATACTAGGCAGAAAAACAGGAGTGAGAAAAGACAACAGCCTCTGGTGGTGAGAGGTGAGGGTGGAGTCCAGATCTATACATAGAACACAAAGGGTGTCTGAATTTAAAATTACAATACTGAATTTAAAATTACAACTTCATAAAAAGTCTTGAAACATTGGAGATTAAATTTTACTTTCTCCCTCATTTCAAGTCTAGGTCAGGAATGCAAAGAAAAAGGCAACCTTAAGCCTCCCCTCTATCAACTTTTGCTCCTCACTCTCTGTACACCACAGTCTGTCCAACTATTTAAGACTAGCATAGAGTTCAAAACATTGAAAGAAAAAAGTCTCTCTCCTCAGTTTGCATTACACTGAAAAGCGCTTTCTCATCCCATAAAAATACTCAAAGACAGAAATCATCAGTCAGGTCTCCAAGAAGTCAAACACTTTCCACCCAAATCCCCTTCCCACCCCCAGTAACCCACTGCGGTTCAGGAGCCTGATGCCCAAATTCTGCCGGCAAGGCTTAACGCTAGGCAAATCGTCAGCCTGGCTTTACCAGTCTCGCTCACTAAACTGGCAAAACCCACCTAACCCAGGAAAAGGGAAAAGTTTTCTCCTAGTTTAGCAGGCTGAATATCCTCCCTAACACATCAGGTGCACGACCCAGCCTGGCTGTCCCTCTCAGGAGCACAACGCTGCTAGCTCTGCTCACCCACAGTAAGGTGAAGTTTCATCTCCCCTGGTTAAAACCCCGAGTCACACTTTGGGGCAAAGGCAGTGCTTGGGGTTAGGAGCTACCTACCTTCCAGCCCCACATCCCCTCCCTACGAACCAGGGTAAACTACGCCCTGGGCCTCGCACCCAAAACAAGAAGCCCCTGCAGAAGCCGGACTTCATGCAATCCTCAGGACCCCCTTCTGCCCAATTCTCACAGCCCAGCTGCTTCTCCTCTCCCTCCCTCCAGCTTCTCAGTAGCAACCACCAGCCAAGTTACACAGTACTTGTAAACGGGTGTGAAGTAGCACCTCCAGTATTCCCGCAACATCTTTCCAGCCCTGCCTCTCCACCCAAGCCCATGCCTGTCCACCCTCAGCTTTTGTTCCCTGGCAGAGGTAGAGGCTAGAATGAGGCATGCAGTTAAGGTTAAGTTAAAACTCATGCTTCTCTGCAAAGGACCTAAAGGCTGACATGCATAGAAGAGCAGAGTGTGGGTCCCCAAATATCTAAAGAGGCCAAGACTCCCTCCCTAATATCACAGGTGACTTAACCTGCCACCCAGCTCCTCCACCTTCCAGCACCACATCCTTCTCATCACCCCTTCTCAAGCCCACAGCCCCCATGTTTACTGTCTCCCACACACAACACGGGCACGACAGGCATTCTTCTGAGTCCAGTGTTGGCCCCATCATAAATACATGCAGCACAAGTACTCTTGCTACGTGACATAGCAAGGAAGAGCTTAAGAGCTTGATCAGAATTTGGAAGTACATCAAAATGGTTATTTCAGAGCAACAGCCACAGAAGGGGCTTACAGCAGAGTGGTTATTGCATCCCTTTCCCACATCTTTCCAAGCACAGCTGCAAGGCTCACCAACACAGGGGAATTCCTTTCCCTGTCACCTGCTTCTGGACAAAGGATACCAGGGTAAACTCAAACACTCTACACTTCAGTGACAAAGCTAAAAAGCTAATTCAATGTAATCCATTTTATATTTCATATAAAGATAGCCACGTAAGGAGGGCAAGGTTTACTCTTTTTTTTTAGGGGAACTGATCAATTTAGGATCAATGGGGTTTGCTTGTTTAAGCAACTGCAGTTAAACCAGTGCAACCTGTGTTTAGAAAAGCTGTATATTGGCAGACAAGATCATCTGGCATTTCAGTTAATCCTGCACTTTCATCTGGGCTACCCACCAGGTATTTGTGAAGTCTCTGCCATAGCCATTAGCTCCCTATCACAGCTGTTGTGGGAGCAAACACTCTGTAATCACTTTCCCACTGCTGGCTCTCCCATTTGTCCTAAGTCTGGGAAGAATCATGGACGCTTCCTCCATCCCCAAGAGAAGAACCTCTACTACAAGCAGCACCCCCTAAACTTTGTTCCACTGCCAGAACTCACAGGGGATGCAAGCTCCCATTGCCTTCACCCAAGCACCCCAACCAGGCACACTATTGTGCTGCTTTTTCCACAGCAGTTCCCATCCCTCTCTCTTCCCTCGTCCCCAGAATATACCCCTACCCTATGGACTATATGCTGAAACACAGGAGAAAACTGGTCCAGGTTAAAACTCACCTTGTGAAGAAAATGTTGTTTTTAAAGTTGGTCCCGTTTACAGATGTGGTTTACTGCACAAGCCCAAACAGTTCAACTATACAAGGCAGGAGATGAGGCAGGGCAGAATACCCATATATCAACATTATTCTAAAAGGAAGTTTGGGGAGCTCCCCCCCACGGAGCTATGAGGACATCAGCATGCAGTTGACCACACAGTGTGTAGGAATATACTGATTTGCACAGCAGAGAGACAACACTGCTGTTGGAGTTCCTAGCACTTCTGCCGGTAGGCTGAGGCTCCTCTCTGTCCCTGGGGGCTCCCTGGGCTGCCCATACTAAGGCACCGGCCTGGCACACCGAAGAGCAGCACATTGCAAGGACGTGAAACCCTGACCTGCAGTAGCTACGTCTGTTCCCCAACTTTTGGAAAGCTGTTGCAAGACTGAAAAACAAGAGAGAGGTTTCAGCCAGCAGCAGCAGTCAGTTCAGACTCCAAGAGGCATTAGGCTGATTTAAAAAAAAAAAAAAAGGTATCTTGACCAAGTCTTTAAAGCATGTCTTTCCCCTGCTGTGAAGGTTACTACATGGGACGGCCTCACTCCCAAGTATCTGTCTGTCCAATTTTCACTTGCCTGCAGAAAGATCTCAGTCCTGCTCTACCACTACCACCCACAAAGTTTAAAGCCTCAGGGATAAATCCACCTTAGACCCCCTACCTGAGTGATCCCATCTCACGCAGAAGGGAAAAAAAAAAAAAAAAAAAGAGTAAAGTGAGAGCAAAGAGATTTTTTTTGTCAATACAAAAAAAAACCCACACCAAGAAAAAACCCCAAAACTCTTAAAGCCCACTCCCTTCCTCCCAGAGCCACACTCCTCTGCTGCATTTACTCCAAGTCAGAGAGCAGAGGGTCAACCCTGCCAGGACCCTCTGCAGAAACAGAGGAGAAAGGAAAGGTGGAACTTGCAAGTTCCTTGCAAGGAACTTAAAGGACACCAAGCCCTAAACACCCTTGCAAGTCCTCTGATGTGTCTATTACCTTAAACCGTGTGTCTGGACCACCTCCCTACACCAAGAAATATGCACGTATCTCTTCGCGTCCAAGGGGTTCTTCTACAGATATTGTAACTTCATATCTTCTCTTAGGTAAACCAAAGTTGTATCGGTGCTGGAATCGGGACTGTATGAATAAGCTCAGTGTTGAACGTGCTGCAGAGTTTGTCATCATGAATGCATTTGTGTTGACATGAAACCACAGATCTTTGTTCAGGCTCTCTCCAGAACGTTGCAAGAGAGCCAAGACATGCACGGGTGCCCTACAGGCTCCTCAGCCTCCACACTTGGCAGAGTTGCTACAAATGGACAACAAAGCGGGGCTGAAAGCAGCAAGTGTGCTTCTCTCCCCACCTCTACCAGAGTGCTGTGAAGTCAGGAGACCTCACAAGGAAAGAGAAATGGGCACATCTCCAAAGAGAAACTACCAAAGGCCACTGCACCGCACAGATGAAGTCTCCTCTACAGGTCAGAGAGTACCTTCCCCATCCCTTTGACCCCTCCCCGATTTCAAGTTAGCCATGGAGCAGCTGGCATCAGTACAGAAGGAAAGCTGTGCCTGGCAGTAATACCACTCCCTTCATTCCACCTGAATCTCCTTTTGGTGAGATGAACTAAGAGCCTCTGAAGAGCTGTGTCAAAAGGCCAAAGGGTGAAACTTGCACTTCACAGCTTGAATCCATCCAACACCTCACCACTTCTAAAGGGATAGGAGGTCCTGCTCAGCCAGCATTGCTCTGCTCTCCTGACACACGCTCACTGCCTCTCCCCCCCATCCTGTGTTGACTCTGGCATTTATCCCTCCAAGCCAAGCACATTTGCTAAAAGTAACCTGGCAAAATAGAAAGCAAACAGCATTTTTCCCAGTTATTAAATCAAATCAGCTGCCTGCAAGATGAGACAAACAGCTAGGCAGGTGCACAGGGAGCAGCAGGCCCATGTGGACAGGGGCCTCTCTGCCTTCACCCAACATGATGGTTCAGCAGCACCACTGCAAAAGAGAGGGAGGGAGGCTGTTTCCCCTTCCACCAGCACCAACACCTACTTGACAAAACAAAGCAGGGA
This sequence comes from Phoenicopterus ruber ruber, assembly GCA_009819775.1. Classification (NCBI taxonomy): domain Eukaryota; kingdom Metazoa; phylum Chordata; class Aves; order Phoenicopteriformes; family Phoenicopteridae; genus Phoenicopterus; species Phoenicopterus ruber. The sequence continues at coordinate 13,022,278 of CM020219.1, forward strand.
ATCTACCCGAGCTTTAAAAAAAAAAAAATATATATATATATAATCGAACAAAAAAGCAGTTAGCTTTAACTCATACCAATTCCTAGTTTTCTATCACATATCCTAAGAGACAAGGAAGGGGAACGAGGAAGCAGGGACAGGCAGGACACCTCCCTCGATCACAGCACCAGTTTAGGCTGTCTTAAGGACTGCTGGTGGGATGACGGCATACACGAAGTGCAGGCAGGAAGGCAGCAGAGCCCACCAGCGAGCAGGAGCCCAGCGCTGCGCAGCTCCAGCCTGACGCATCCCATTTTATTTTTCTTCTCCAAGTTAGAGAAGAAATGTGCCAGAATAAACTCAGTGGAAGCCAAGGCCTCTCAAAGAGCCACCAATCACTCTGTTGCCTATTATTTTGCTTCTGTGCAAGGCAGCGGTGCTAGCTCCCACTTGAGTTCTTGCACTTGAGGGAACTGCTGTCTTGCAGCTCTCCCCGAAGATGCTGCGTGTTCCATCTGCGGCTGTGGGCAGTTCAAGAGTGCTTTGTACTTTGCTTTTGACATCTGTACTGACCCCTCAGAGATGATCCTCGTCTCCTGCAGATGCCAAGACACACTTTGCTCCCAGCTCCATCCTGCCCAAACAGGGCTAAAGCTCTGTCAGGAGGCCTCCAGCATTCTTCCTTCTCCATAATCCTTTCAGTAGTCTCTGATGTGAGTTTTTGCTGTTGCTATTTGGACAAGGCATTTCAGAGCTACTGAAGCCATTCGAGTTTCAAAGCAAAACACACTAACACACGACTACGTGAGAGCACTGCAACCATGAAGAGTGGGAATCTGCTGCTAGTCAGTTCCTCTGTTATTTAGAAATGGCAAAAGGTAACTCAGAAAAGCATGTCCGCTGTCAGGTGCTCGATACAGATACACACTTCTGTACCTTCTTTGGAAGGCAAACATGGGCAAATCAAAGTTTAAAAAGCACTTGCCATAGAAGTACAGGGAATTCCTCAGGTACTGATCTTTTGCAAGGCAACAGGTAAGAAAAGATTTCCAGATCTAAGCACCGTATTTCATGAAGTTATTAAAGTTTACACAACAACAACTGAAATCTCCAAGGTACAGGATGGCAATATTCCCACCTACAAAGGCCATTGCATTACTAACAGCACTTATTGATCCCCCCATAACTGGTACTAACTCATTTTTAAATCCTATATTGCAGGCTTAAAAAGAAAGACTAAGAAACACCTCTTCCTTTTAATATGTAACCCTCTACATTGTATATAAAACATGCATTGTATAATACCCAAAGGTGAACAGATGTTTTCATTGTTTGGGGAAGAGCTGGAGCTGACATGTAATAACTTAGCTGTTGAATGCTGCTTAAAGCAGTTTTGGACCAAGTCTAAATGTATTTACTTCTAATGAAGTGAAATTAAACAAGTGCTTCCATTCCCAACCCTGCATTTTCTTTATCAATACAGACCTTATATTTATCGCATAGGGTAAAACCCCCTGTTTACAGTACCCACGATGACTGTTAAACAAAATAAGACAAGGGAAGCACTGGCTCCCATAGTTTAAAAAACTTGCTCTCACTGGTTCACTGATATTACTCAGGCTCACAGTGTAATTCTAAATGCACAGCTGCGATACAACAACAAAATACCTATGTGGCACAAGAGAATTCAAATAAAATTGAGAGTCAGAAGAAAAAGCTTTTTCCACCTTCCTTCCCCACTGCTGGCACTGGTGTCTCAAACAGCAACTCAAAGACGTTTGAAGAACTTTGCTGCCCATCTCCACTTCCTTCTGCATGTGACTTCTCACCGAGTCAGCAGATAATGCTTGTGATCCCCTTTCATTCATGTTTTCTGAGGACTGCCTAGATATGGTAGCTGGTACCTCGCAGAAATACCATCTTTGTACACACTACAGCAGCATGAAATGCAGCAGAACATTTTAGACTGGAATCCTGCAAGTTGGGGAACATTTTTAATTAAAAACTTATAAATTAAGCAGCGGTTAGCTCTTCCTATACATGACTACACCCAGCTGGCGCTATAATCTATATGCAAATAAAGTTCTGAGGGCATTTTTGTATCTGCCTAGGGAAACAAAGGCGACTATTTGGGTTTCTATACAGAGCAGTAGCACTGGAAACGCAGGCTGAAGAGCCTTATTGCCTCAGAATAACTGTAGGTGCTGTGCTACAAAAACCCACGGTATCACACATTACAACAGTGTGAAAAATATTGCTTTAAAAATTACCCAGTTAAAGATTAATCATCCAGCAATGATTACAAAGGTCACTTTGCAGTGATAAAAGTTATTACCATTAGAAGAACTGGAAGAGAAAATGAGAAAAAGCATGGATAGCAATAGTTTCCTTTTCTTTAAAGTAAAGAAGTTCAACCCATACTAAGTTTGAACTTCACATATTTGCATTTTTTTATTTTATTTTAAACTTTTTAAGAACCTATCTGATCCAAGATGCCTTTCCAGTTTAAGAGCTAGCAATAAAGGAAAAGCTGTGGCCTACATTTTGCCCACAGCCCAGGCCAGACCAAACAATAAAGCCAGAACAGATGTTGAGGCCTCGCCTTGATTTTTTTTTTCCCCCTGAATAATACAAGTCCACTCATTCTTTCCTGCAAGCAGGTGGCACCAATGTGCAGCCATAGATGAGGTCTGAATAACTATACAAGCAAACAGGCTTTCAATATACACTCTAAGTGTGTAAAATTATTTTTTCTACATGCATGCAATTCCAATCCGAGCTCTGCAGCGAGTTCTGCATACACAAGCCCTGCAACCCATGCAGGAGCAGGAAATACATTAACATAACATCAGAAGCATGAATATACCCCCACACACACTCAGTATTGAGAAGCACACCTCTGCTAGTCACAACGGGCTTTTGTCTAGACATGGCTGGGATTTTGTACTGAAAAGTGAAAGGGTTGGAGAGTTTGTTTAAAGAGAGAGTTAAATATAAAATTAAGAGGAGAAAATGCACATTTGATTAAGATTTTACCATAGATCTCTTGCAAGTCTTTTTAAGAATATAAAAATTTGCACCATCCACTTTTTTTTAAAGGAGGAAGGCTAGTAACTATACTACAGTGATGCTGTATGCACAACCAAAAAGCAGGCAACCAGAACAAAGCAAGAGCCCTCACCGCACGCATTGGGTTGGACCTACAAGGCTCACCTGCCCTCCCCCCTCAACATCACCAAGAGCACCCTTGGCCTCCCCAGGCTGTGGTTCAGAGCCACGGCAGCTCCAAAGCTCCATCAGGAGGACTGTGATGGGAGTGAACCCGTGCCACCCTGCCAGTCAGTAACAACAAAAGCACGCACCACACGTGGGGCCTCGTGGGCCCCACACACCTTATGGCTACCACCCCACAACCCATTGCTGCCACACTGGGCCCCACACGCTGCCACCAACCTTCGGAACCCCTGCACGCTCACAACCCTACCAAAAAAAAAAAAAAAAATCAATGCAGGACCTCCACAGAGCCATGCAGTGAACCGTTTTAAAGTTTGTTAAAAATAGGTAAATGCACGCACACAATTAGTTCTGCGAGCCAAGCTACAAGCTGAGCCAAGCTACAATGAGCCAACTACTGCTGGTTTCTGTTCAATCTCCCTGAACACTGCCCCAACAAGGAGAGACTTCCGTCCTTCCCTCCACACTATTTCCCTTCCACTTTCATTCAGGTGACCAAGAAGTCACACAGGCACGCCTACACGTATGCAAGTAAGATCCACATACAGAATTTAATATACAGAAAAGGAGCAACAATAACATAGCACAGTTCCATCAAGTGCCAGGTCTTGTGCTGCCAATAAATATCTAGGCACTGCCAAATCTATTTGAAGCCAAACAGTCTATTGATGAGGAAGCAAAGATAAGGCAAACATCTTCCTCTCTTTCCATCATAGATCTTGATTCTGCTGCCTGCCCTGCTCCTTAACAATCAGCAACTCCTACATGCACAGCTCCACATTCATATGGTCTCCCATTTCTTTACTAAGCCAGCCCTCAGCTCTTCCCACCCACTGAATGGGGTCCTCTCTCATGTTCCCCTACCCCCAGCGAGAAGAGCCATTTGGGCCCAGTCCTGCTGATTATTCACAGGCAGCACTTGGGAATAACGAGACCAGGACCAGCAGAGAGACTTCCCGAGCCCAGCACTGTATCTGCATCATTGGATTTAATAGCCCTTCGGGGGGGGGGGAGGTCGGTCGGTCCATCAAATCATCTAATCCTTTTTGAACCCATTTGTAATTTTGGCATCTACAACATCCTGTGGCAGAGTGCTACAATTTAATTATATGTTTGTTGTCTGAAGGAGAACAAAGAAAGCCCATGCACACACTCCCTTCTCAGCTCTGAAGCTGCTACCCAGTCATTTCATTTGGTGGCCCCATTTCCTGCCTTATGAGAAGCAGAGAATAACTGTGCCCTGCTCACCTCCTCCGTGTCTCGTGCTGTTTTACAGACCCTCTACCACGCTCCTCACAGTCATCTGTTTTCCAAGCTAGACAGTCTGGGCTTTTCTGCTTCTCCCTCGTACAGAGATGGGAAACAAGAACAATTCCTGTACTTTATCTAGTTATCTTACAGCTCTGAGAAGCACGTATGTATGGGGGAGGGATGGAAATGGGGCACAACCAGAACTGTACGCAGTGTTCAAGAAGAGGGTACACCACAGGTTTTATAAAACATGCCATAATGAGGTTCTGTTTTGTTCTCAGATGCTTTCATAACAGCTTTTAACAATACACTTGCCTTTTCACTATTACCATTGAGCTGATGAAAAAAACACTATGACTCCCAAGATCTTTATCTGGAAAGGCAACAGCTAATTTAGAGACCACTATCGTACATATACAGTTAAGGGCTGTTCCACCCTACCCTATCCCCCTCCCCGAATATTACTTAGCACATAACAACAAGTGTCACCTGTCATTTTTACAGCCATGCTGTCACAAGACTGAACAGGTTGCCCATTCCCCCATTCAGCAGATATCCACACTCCCCCTGCCACCCCCTCCTCCCCTTCACATACTGTCTTTACACACTGACAAAAGGACAATCCAGCTGTTAGTAGTAAAAATAAAAAGCGAGAAACAAAAATAACAAGATATGTAATTTGACATGGAGAATACACAAGTGTCACTTTATCCGGAGAGCGAGAAGTGCACGGTGGCTTCTCTCCAACCCCCGGCTCCAGGACACCTCTGGCTTCCCAAGGCTTCTTCCCCCAGGAGACGTGACATAAGGAGCAAGAAGCCAACGGAGGGTTTTCTCAGACCTTGCGGCTCACTCCGTTGCCTTTCCCGTTAAATGGCAATGCTGTTTATACCACCGACATAAGTACTCCCCACTCCCCGGGGCTCCAGCCACCCTTTCCCATTCCCCAGCACCTTTTGGGGAATGAGGAGAGCAAGAGAAAACAGGGGAGAGGGACCAGTGCTTTTGCCTCTGCTCAGAAGAGATACTCCCACCACCCTGGCTTTAGAAAGCACTGAACCTCCTTACTCATAGAGCAGACCTGGTTTCCCCGGGAAGCTTCAAACTTGGCCTTCATAGGCCTGCACAAGCACTGGCAACCCAAACAAGCAGCATTTTACTCATCTTTCCGACACACTAAGGACCAGCTGTCCCGTTTCTATTGCCCAATGCAAGAAGAAAGGAAAAAAAAAAAAAAGAGAAAAAAAAACCCCTCAATCTCAAGTGTTCACAAAGCAGAGAGATTACCTTTTGATATTTTTAGCTACACCTCTTCCCTTCCCACCCATCCAAAGTTCATTTGACAGCATCCTTTTGAAATAGGTTACGCTGATTAGTGGAAGTAACGAGTGCCTAGAAAGCACCAGTGATATAAAAATGTAGATTCTTGGTTAACAAAGTAACTGGTTTATTTTTTCCACCACACTTCAAAAACCCTTGCCAAAAGATAGTCAGGAACAGATCTGACTAACTGGAACCTGGTCTCCAAAGAGTACGGGATGTAGGCCCATAGGTCCTCCTCCTCCTCACCCTACATCTCAGGAGTTCAGGAAAAAAAAGATTTAAAAAAAAAAAATCACAGCCAGCTATGCTCAATGGCTTATGAACTAAGGCTGCTGGGCAAACACGTCACTGCTTGGCAAGACAGTACTGTGAAGGGCATGCAGATAGGACACACTGGTGTCTCCATCCAGTCCATTCAACAGGTCAAATGAGAGAAATTCCATGTTACTGTACTCTTGCAGTACCAAGTCATTTTACACAGTAGAATGAATCAATCAGCAACAGCTAAGCACAGTCAGCTCTCAAAGACAGTAAAGATTTTTCACATTATTATTATTATTATTCTTTAAAACCTGGGTCAAACACGAACATTTTTCAAGGCCATAAGCAGACAAGCTCATCACATACAGCAGCAGACACACATCTTCCAATCCCAACTGGGTGCTGTGGAGAGGCTGGACATCCAGAAGGCACCACCACTGCACCTCCCTGCTGGAGGCAGGGCCCTCCCCAAGAGCAGCAGAATCAGACCCTGCCAGCACACCCAGGAGAGGCCTCACCTCTGTGCTGAAGTCGCCTAAACTAACCCAGCCGCTTCTACCTGAAGCTGGTTTTGTAGAGGTTACGCGAGTGGCCTGACTGACAGAGCAGCAGAGATAGCAACCTGAAAAGGGGGCACAGCTTCCTCTCCTGACGCAGCCATCTCCAGAAGCAGACACCTGCCCTCAGGCCAACGTGAGCATACAAGAAGCTTATATATCAAATCCCACCCAGCACTGAGTCATGCACCGATGTGGTGTGCAACTGCAATCAACAGGCTGCGAGCATGCCCAGTTTAACCCACACAAATCCGACTTTTGAACGTCTGTGACAGTTGCATATCCTCCTCTCACCCCCATCCATGACAGTCTTCCAGGACCTTATCCTCACAGGACCCCTACCAGCAGATGAGAGCTTTTATCAACACACACACATGGAGTGCCAAGTGCCAGGCTCACAGGAGTTGAGCCAGGTTTCCCAGGCCCCGTGTTAGAGCCCCAACTGCGGGTCATCCTTCCTCATCATCCCACTCTCAGAAATGCTGAAATAAAGTAGGAGCCCATAAATAACACATTTGTAATATTTCAAACCAGATCTTGAAAACTCAGTCTGCTTCCAGCTCTCCTTGGAGCTGACTGCTGTATGCATTAGCTCACAAGCTCCCCAAGGCACAGACAGTCCCTCTCCTTCTGTCTGCATGGGGCCTGGCTCAACAGGGTGCTGTGAGGATAATATTCATACCCCAAAACACAAAGTCAGATTTAACATGCCCTTGAAATGCAGGCAGCTTCTGAATCACATTTTTCCGATAGATTTCACAAGTCAGTTTGGTTTTTCCCATTTTTGTCAAACTCGGAGGCACAGTAAGGACTATATTTAAAATGTAGCTAACAATCATGCAAATCTTAACTTGTTTTGGACACTCTTTTACTAAAAGTTGAATGTTAAAATTTTATCTGGTTCCTCTCCTTCTCCCACCTTCAAAAGAGTCTCAGAACTAGTTTGTCTTACATCTACATTAATAATTTCAGAGCAAGAAAGCAGTATGATAACTACGAGAGAGGCTAAACACTTAATTCATCATTGCTCCACACCAAGCACAGCCTTGCACTCATTCTGCACTGCTGGTCTGCCCATACTCCCACTTCATGCTGAATGTAACTGATCCTAAAAGGAGCCAAGTAACAGCGAACCAAACACTGGAGAGATAGGCTCTCAGCAATAAACAGCAGCAAGTACACTTGCAGCCCAGAGGAACAAAACAGGGGCACAGCCCTGCAAAGACGTTGGATTTTCCTGAGCTGACTCCGCTTTGGGATTACAAACACTCCTTCTGCAGTGCCAGCATTTGCATACCACAGCATATTTACAAAGAAATCAATCGGGACACAAGCACGAAGGTGAACACAGAGGAGAGGCCCGTAGTGCTTGGGGCACCCCACAGAAAAGCACGCAGCTTTCTGCTCTGCTTAGATTCTTCAGGGAAAAGCAAACCAGTTACGACCTATCCACATCTAAAGCACAATCCCTTTCCCCACCTCGTTTAACAAAGAGGACAGAAGTTTGCAGGCGCAAGGCCTTACAAGCTCTCTAAAATGCAACCACCACGTGGCGAGCGTCAGGAGCAGAGCTCACACAAAGAGCCGAGAGGCAGCAGGAGACAGAGGGCTGGGAAAGCCTCGGCAGCCAGGAGACGGGGGAAGGGGAGACCGAGCCTTATTCTCCAGCCATCGCCACAAGGAAGCCAGCACAAAGGGGACGGGGAGGCTGAGCAGATAAGGAGAAGTCAGCCAAACACCAGCCTGGCAGCGTAGATAAACGGAGGAGCCAAGACCCTGCTGGAAGGAGAAGTGTGGTTTGGTAGAGAGCTGAGGGAGGAACCCAGCTTGGCGCTGCCCGGGGAGGGGAAGGAGGAGGCAGACGCTTCCCGGCAAGGCAGGGGAAGGCAGTTTGCACAGCACTTACCTGCCCTGTAGCACGTCCCGCGCACGCTGTGGCATGATCCTCCTCGCACACACACAGATACACAGCTACAAAATTAACTTAATTTTACTGTGTTCAGGGCCATTAGTCTTTCCAATCTGCGGACCGAGATCCTACTCAGCACTTAAATGCCTCTTTATTGAGGCTGAAAATTCTTCCGTTTTCTCCAATTTAAAAAGAAGAAAAAAAAAGTCCCTTTTAGATATAATTCATGCTCAGGGCAAAACATCCCCTCTCTCCCTTCCTTCCCAAAACCATCATCATAGCGAAAGCAGCCAGAGCGTCCCTGCCTGTGTTAAGAGCCCAGAGGTCTCATTTTCCCTTCCCACAAATTATATAAGGGAAAAAAAAATGCAGTGACCAGCCCCCCGCAGCTGTTTGATAGGAATACAGCTGTGCCTCCTCGCACATCAATTATGCTGCCCCACACTGCACTGGACAAATTCAAAACGTGGCTGCCAAGCTCATCTTCTTTATGCAGTGACCACGGGATAACTGCACAGAACCAACCAGCAGCTCTCCACAGGGCACCATATTGAGCTCCAGCCACATAAGGAGGCATTAAGCAATCGTCCCTGTGCTCCTACACCCAGTGCTACCACCCTGGAGCACCATCTCCACACTATCACCTTCTGAGCATCAGTGACCCACAATGCAGCCTCTTGTTCTGCCACCAGGTCGCTTCAAATCCAAACCTCAGCTCCCCAGCTTGTAGAAAAGTGGGGGCTTAAAATGGGGCTTACACACATCCGCACAGGAGGGAAAAAATAAAAGAAAAAAAAGAGCAGCAACAAGAACAAGGCAGCAAGGGAAACAAAAACACACAGGGACATAAAGAGGACAGAGAGCCTCAGGGGAGGGACAGTATTTAGAAGAGCCAAGTTACTAGAGACTGAGAAGCTAAACTATGCTAAGGCTGCTGTGCCTTCAAAGGAAAAAGTCTGTGCAGAGCATCTTGGAGAACACAACAGCCTTACAGGTGCGTATGTGGGCTGGAGCAGAGAAAAGCTGAGACACACTGGCACCAGAGAGGAAAGCAGACTGTCAAAGAAAACTACAAGGCAAGGCAGGCCAGGGAATCCACACTATTTACCCATAGTGAGGGGCTTTGCCAAGCATTTTGAGACACTTGCATCTTCCTCAGCAGAAAAGCTGCATGCCCTCTTCATTTTTATCCTGGCCTGCACTTTCTCCACAACTTTCCCAGCACAAGTTAATGCATTTACTGAGAGACGACCATTCTCCCTGACATCTGGATTTTCAGAGGCTGCTATTTCAATAAAAGCACGCTACCTTAAAGGACAGACTACAAGACAGGGACCATGAAACAGGGACTAACAACCACCATTCTTAGTGCAATTGAGCTCTGATCTGTGACTGGGAGCTGTAGGAACTGCCGCAACATTGATTTCACCGTGCACATTTGAAAGTCTTGAGTCTTCTACTCTGTGCCACCGCTCAAATACAAATTACTATGAGTCCATTTATATGTATGCTGAAGGGAAAGAATGAGTGTCAAAATAATTCAGGGCAAGTTGACTCTACAGACCTCTCTCTTCTACTCCTCCTCCTACCCCAGAAAATCCCTCAGCCTTACCTCCCCCTCCTTGCATGCACACAGCACCTCAGGAAAAGCTTTGCACACATTAAACCAATACTTGTTAGCACAGCCAGGGACACTGCTGAGAGCCTCAGCTCCCTTTAAGGCATGCTCCGATTGGTCCAGCTTTCTAATGATAAAACTATTTGTAGTCAGATAGTCATGATGCTGGCAGTGATTCTTGGTATAATTCTGTTCATTAATACCTAGCCTGAATGCACAACAGCAAAGGAGGAAGAATCCACAGCCTGTAAAAGATACCAAGCTCCAGTTAAAAAATAAAACAAAACCAACACAAACTCAAGAGTAAACCAGCTTCACTGAACAAGACGACTAAAGCTCTCTTCCTATGGCAGATTTCTGCAGCACACATTTACTATGCAGAGCGACAAGAACATCTTATTCTACTTGTTCCTAAGATCCTGCCCGAGCGATGCCCACAGAAGGTGCTGGCTGTCTGCACTGGGCCCAAATGCAAGCAAGACTCCAAGCTCACTCTTGTCAACACTTCCTACATCTCCACTTGCAGAGCCCTGTGTGAGGGCATCCAGCTGCAGCACTGTGACACACTCACCCTCCCACATCTCAGCAGACAGCTCTCCACTATCCTGCAACTGCTGTGGGAGCTTCCCGCAGGAGCGGTCATGGTATGTGCCACTGCACAAGACACAGAAGCAGCATGGAAGTGGGACTCCCTGAAGACCCAGTCAAACCCCATCTTCAAAAAGCGTCATTCAGCAGGAATACGGCCTCAGCTTTCTCAACAGCTGGATGTTAGACCTTTGCACACAGGTAATTTTTCTGGTAAATCCAGCATTAGCTACAAACACCAGCTCTTCTGCTCCAGCAAAGCCTGAACACCAGCAATGCTTGCAAGACCTTGGCACAAGGCAGGGAGACAGAAACATCCCTAACGAGCCCCAAGAAAATTTGGGATGTTCATTTCCTCAAGGTCATGATTATCACGAGTACGAGCATTGTGTCCAGGCTGGTAAACCCCATGCTAGATCAACTCACATGGCCTCCATCAACACAGTCCTAACAACATCAGTCTTAAACCTGTAGCCACGTTTTGCACGGTACTTCAGATTGCCAAGCTGCTGACTGCATGGCCTTACTTGTTTCTGTACCTCCACAGAGAAAGAAAGAAGGAAGCTGCTTACAAAACTCCTTAAAAGACCACTTTCTCATAGCAGTGTTCCAGATCCATTGACAGCTGTTCCAGGCTTGCAGAACAAGATGAACCCATTGCATCCGGTCCTGTCCTGAACCAGAGGCATCAAGTTACATGCAGGAGAGTTTAGATGCCTGTTGCTGCCGAGTTTGGTCTAAACTTGCAACCAGAGCCCCCTCCAAAAGCCTCCATTTTCCCCCTCTCACAGAACACAACAGTTCAGCCACAAGTATGAACAGGTTCATCAAAAGACATTATCAGTCCAAGAGCAGTTCAACAACGGGTCCCAGAGGCCTGGCATGTCCCACCCACCCTCAGCACCTCCTTATGCAACTGCCCAGTCAGTATGTAGACAAGTCACATGAGACTAGCACAGATGCTGGGAAAGCAGGTTTTAAGTTATTCCTGCAGAAGAAAAAGGAGTAATAATTAAGCAATACCTAATAAGATGCCTGGGCTCTATCTATTTGAGAATCCTTGCACCCTTGACTATAGCAATACACCAAGAAAACAGCACTCCCTCTATGCAGTTTGTTTAAATATCTGTGCTATCTCCAATAGAGAACTCTGCAGCAATTTCTAGGAAAGAGGACACCAGAGCACCACAGTTTCCACATCTCTGGCTTACTGCCCTTGGATAGTTCTTTTCATGCGGAGTCAGTAAGACTGGAAAACTTTTTTCCATCTGAGACTGGTTGGTGATGCAACCTCACTCCCCCACATCCTAACCAAGAGCAAAGCCCTTCTGAAGATCCCACCCCGTGGTCCACAGGAACAGAATAACTACACCTTTTTCTTCCAAGCCTGACTTTGCCAGAGTGACGCCACTGGAAAGCTAAAGCTTTCACAATGAGCTTCCAGGTTGCTTCTCGATTCCTAGAACTGAAGGTCACATGCCAGCAGGTTCAGCTAGTGCCCTGCAGTAACAGCTCATGTAAGGCAAGGGCACCATGCCTTTGCCCTACTGCACCACCTGCAAGAATTTCCCCTGTAGGAGCAGGGGAGAGACAAAAGGGACAGGGAACACACCAGGCTATGGCATGCAGAAACAAGATGTAAACATTTGTCTCTTACAGCCATCTCCTGACAGAGGGATACTGCAGAGTAGATCCCCCCCACAAGCAGTATGCATGCTCACTAGGTGGTCTGTTGTTTAGAATTCGTCATGTTCAATTTATCAAGTTTCAGATTGGTCATGTCCAACTTTATCCTGTGATGCTGGCACCTTCCTGAACAGAGGTTTCAATTCAGATGTATAGGCCAAGGACAGGCTACCGACACCACTAGGTAAGCAGATTTTTCTGCTTTCAGAAGCCCTTCCTTTGCTGTTCCTACAGAGCCATCAATTTTGGCCACTAGAAACCATGCCACAAGGGGGGAGGAGGGGGGGATAATAATTTTTTTTTATAGAAGCAGCAATTATCATGCCTGGGTTTGCCATTTAGCTATATTAACAATCTCTTCCCTGGCTCCCTTGGCTGTTCTGTAGAAAACTCACTTGAAACCATCACACAACCCTACCACTTCTGCTGTTGTTCAAGGGAAAAAAAAAAAAAAAAAAAAAGGTGAGTTTCCCTTGTTCCTCCTGTTTCTTTGTTCTGGTGATTTCAAGGCCATTTACAATAGCATCATTCTCAGCATTGCCACTAAAAATAACACTTGTGAATTAGAAGGGGAACTTCCCCAGCCACCTAAATCCTTGGTAGAACACAGCACACGCAGAGGACAGAAGGAAAGGTCTGTGCCATGCCGCATGTTCTCACGGGTTAGACACTGTTCTGCCTCGTTACATCCTCATGTAAAGAGGATCAGTCTTGTTCGCCTCATGCATCACCCAGAGGTGTAATGTTTCCTGAAGTTTTGAAACACAGGGAGTGAAAATAAGTTCTCTTTTCTTTCTACCTGCCCTTTCCCAGAAGTTTTCAAAGAAGTCAGCTGTAGGAACCTGGAACTTCATTTGCTCATCTAAGATTGAGAAACACATCATGCCTAATTGAATTAGCCTATAAATTTCCATCAGGTATGCTTTTAAATAAAGCTGTTTAATACGAAGTACATTTATCACCATTCAGAAGTGAGACCAGAACGTCACAGCACACTATGGTAATAAGTGTATTTGTTGCCAGTTAGTATATCTCTAAAATGATACAAAGGAGGGAGGAAAAGTGTCAGAAATAGAAAGTATCAATACTGTTAACTCAAACAGAAGGTTATATATCCTGGGGGCTCTGAAATGGTACATAAATAAAGACCTAGTGTCATAACACAAACGTAAAGAAACAAGCACAGCATCCCAGTCTACATAAAAGTGTCCTTCATTGCGACATGGAAACAGCAAGGACAAAAGTAAATCTGATCCTACGTTATCACTAATTAAATTCATATATACCAATTTTATTTTTTTAAATTAAGCAAACACTTTTGAATTCATTAGTGACAGAAAACATTCTGAATAACTTAAGTGCAGCAGTCAGCTCCATTTAAAGCTTTTCACTTTTAATCCTAAATATATCTCAAGAATATCCCTTCTGATTTTTCCATGCTGAACTTGGGGAAGGGAAAGTGGATTCCGAGAGCTTATGACTTTTTTCCCTCCTGTTGAGTCCTCGCATTTAGTACATCACATCCATGACCTTTCCATAGAGATTAAGTGTTGTTTCATGTACTGAATCTTGCCCTAGAGAACTATCTGGCCTTCATGAAACAACGCTATCATCCATGAACCAGTCCTAAGTATCATTTACTTCTGGTTATGAGGATCTGTGTTAGCCTAACCTTCTGACTTTGAGCCCACAGTTCACAAGACACCCATAAAACCACTTTATTCATTTATTAAAACAAACAAAAAACCTGAAGGAATTATTTTCTTCTCATATACCTAAAAGATCTGTTCCTTGGAATAGGACTCCCTGCAATTCATTACTGATTCATGAAGACCTTACCCTGCTAAGTTGCTTTGCAGCCAGAAGCCCCATGTTTTCTCCTCTCAAGCACTGTTACAAGAAAAGCTCAGATGGTCTGCTAGAATGCTTATGCACTACAGTTCTGAAGAAAAAGTTGTATGAAAATGGATTTATTTCTGACTACCACAGAAAGTGACTGAACGTAGAACAGGGATGCTACGTGGGAAACCACGCTTTGTTCCCTGGAGCAGAAGCAAGTCATTTTACCTCAGTGCCTCGACTTCCTCTTGTCTTCAACTCATGCCAATGCTCAGCACTTTGCAGACGTACATGCAGAGGGCTAGAAAGTCTAAAGGCCGTTATCAGGACAGCGTTCCGAACTCCATGGCAGAAAGAATTGCTGCACACATGCGAGCCAGGCAAAGACAGACCTTGGGGGAATTTTTACCACAGTGCACTTCAAAGCAAGAAGACCACAGAAAGTCAATTCAAGTTACCTTCTGGAGGTAACAGTAGCCATAGGAGGCTTCTATCCATCACATCCAAAGAACGAATCTCCCAGTATTAATAGCTTACCGACACAGGCAGATCACCATGCTTGCTGAAGAACAACTTCCACAACAGACTGAACTACAAAAATGCCCCTTCTGAGGAAGAAAAAAACAACCCTGGAGTTCTGCAGGAGAGTTACTGTGCTTTGCAGTCACACCCTCTATTTTATAACTTTTCCAGTGTAGACACCAACAGCACTTGCACATCCGGTTCCAGTGCTAATGGGAGCAGACACCAGTGTCAGGCCAGTTACCTTGGCAAGTCTCTTAGTAGCTGTGTCCCTTTTGCTTGAGACACAGGCCTTTCCAGGGACCTAGATATCGGAGATCTCCATAAAATGGTTCCTGGCCTGAGTGGGCAAAGCAAGAGCAGAAATCACTCACTCCAGCAGCAGGACAAAAGGAAGATGTCCTTGGGCTCACAGCCTCAGAGTGGCATCTAGTAGGAGATGAGATGCCTTGCCTACCTAGGAAAGTCTGCAGCTTCCCAAATACCATTTAAGGTTTCACAAAACCCCTTCCTAAATAGGAGACCCCATTGGAAAGAGAAGAAAAGAAGGGGAAAGCAAGCTATGCACAACTGACTGGAGTTCCTCCATAAGGGTTACACAGCCTTAACTAAAGCAGATTAAATTCACACCCTAGCTCAGCTCATACAGGAAGAGCATTTTAGTATAGACAAAGAGTAAGTCAGAACCCTACGTCTCTGCAGATCTGTAGCTGGAGTTGTGCTACACAGCTTAAGCTTTACTTAAACTACTAAAAGAACATAGCAGGAGGATGACACCTATATACCTGAGCTATCAAAAGGAGTTCCTGAAGTTCTTATACCCAGGAATCTCACTGCAGAGTACAGTTAGCCTACCTATAGCTGCTACTCCAAGCAGGGACAGTCATGACATAACCCAAATCTCTGTACAGATACGGCAGATGATAGCAAGTTAAACTGAGCAGTTATCAGAGAAAAAGTAGTCGCACCACACTATGTCTGCTTTTGCAGGGGAAGGAGGCTGCTCCATGGTTATACTGGTATGATTGAGTCAATTCAGCAGTGGAACTTCACCAGGAAACCAAAATCCTCTGTGTCCATCTGGTGTGCTCCTCCTCAGAGGCTGCTGAACTAAGTCGTCTTTTCCTACAGTCAGGTTAAGACAGACAGCAACCTTCAGGCCAAGTCCAAGGATGCTCTGACATTCTGCAGTGTCTTCACATACAGTACCTTTGTAGGGAATATTGCCAAAATACAACAGAAGGGCAAGGCAGGACCAGCCCCACTCTCCCTCAAATCCCACGTTTCTCCATAATGAAACTTGATAGGTTATGTGCCGAGACAAAGTCTAGCCCTAACTCAATATGACTGATGCCAATAAAAAGGAATTTTAACCCTGGCTGGTAAAATGTTGGATGGAAAAAAATCAGATTGAACCACCCAGTTATTTACAGCACTGCAGACTTCCTGTTTTGATGCAAGTCAGCAAGATCTTCTGGAAAACCCAGGAACAAAAAGCAGTAGTTAAGGAGAATAAGTTAGTTACGGAGAAGCTAATGATCTATCTCTGTTAGACTTCAGAACAGAGGAAACTGCATCTATGCCTATCCTTTTCTAGCAGTATTTCAAAGACTAATGCACAGGAAAATGAAGGAATAAATTAGCAAACTAGAAAGAAAAGCAAGCTACTAGCCATAAAAAAGGAGGCTATCTATGCCTTTGCTGTTTCAGATACAAGTCTTCTCTCCTACTTCCCCAGTCCATCCTTCCTCATGTGCCACATCAGTTTGTTCTAACCAGGCACTGCAACAGCAGGTACAGAGCCTTCAGGAGGCAGGCGGGCAGAAGTGATTCTGAAAAGTTCAGAACAGCAAGTCTTACGTCCACACCAGGTGAACTGCCTGAAAAAGATGACTGGAGACAGCTATTAAAATGAAAAGCTAAATAAATGAGGACAAGACATTTAGGTTCTAGAAATCTTGTTCTTATCATAAAAGCTCCTAGAACACGAAAAAAGATTTTAATATATTGCTAAGCTTTAATCAAGTCTCTTGCCAATTTACAATTTTGGAGAATCACAGGTGATAGGATAAGACAATACTGTGGAGTAAAACTAGCTACATAAAAGGGCAAGGAGGGGGGGGGAACTCCCACAATTCTTTCACATCATAAATTGGGAAAGAGAAGAGAAATGGCAATACAAGGCCCAGCCTACAGTCCTCTGACCCAAAGGGACTTGTTCCACTGACCTAGCTGGGCTCTGGTTCATGGCATTTATGCTCTGAAGTTCATGGATTCACTCCATAGTAGTTAAGTACAAAAACATCCCCAGAGCGTTCCCAGTATGTATCCTGCTATACTGGTAGAGTTGTGCTTTGTACAACTATAGCAAACCGCCTCACAGCAAGTTCTTCTGGTAGAATGGTGGGGTTTGCTGGCCACACAGCACCTACATTAGGGATTTCTGCCAGCCAGCAGCTGACCCACACCTCTATCTCAACGAAGAGCTAACAGCGTATCCTGCCATCGCAAGCCTGCACGCAGCCAATAATTCCAAGTTTATTTTTAAAGCCGTGATTGATAAAGCCACAAGGAAAGTGCTTTGCAAACTACTGACAGAGCCACCCTGCAAGCCCTCGATCAGAGCTAGTCATGGTGTACTTAAGAACAATGGGCCTCAAGGACTGCTCTCAAAATACCAGCAACATTACTCCGTGGTCCCTTACAAGCAACTCTGCAACAGAACGTGTCGCTGCACACCTCTTTCTTCCAAGCCCTTGGACCAATTACTGAGAAAGATCATTCGCTTAAAAGTGGAAAACTTCACAGAGCTGAGAAGACACAAGAAGCAGGCAGCCAGGCTTCCAGCAACTGCTCCTGAACCCAGGGGCTCCATCCAGGCTTCCTTGCACATACGGCACCGAGCAGGGACCAAGCCAGCACCACACACTTCAGACTTACTGCTTAGCCCACCAGAGAGCTCACACTCTGACAATTCAAAAGGAAACTTCCAGGAATAATTAGCAGGGATTTTTGTCACTAGATGGTTGGATGACTTATATTAGCATGATGGACATATCTTGCAAAAAGTCTTATGATAACCAAGGTACAGCTACAGACCAATCTGAGACACTAAATGCTCTGCATAGCTGGTAATACACCTTAAAGAAATACATTTTCAAGACACTTGGATGCACACTAGCAAGCAGGTTGCTGAGCCAGTGGTGTTTGTTTCATTCTTCTCCCTGCAAGCCATTCCCACAAAGTGCTGATTAGAACAACGGCTGTTTGGCTGCTAGATCCAGGAGAAGCTCTTCTAGCTACTCTGACCTCTTACCCTCTTCTCTGCTCACCTGTGTACTCATCTGTCATAACACACATGTCAAACTACAGCAAGGCGTACTTGGTCATAGCCTTGGACCAGCTTCTGCTTGTCCATGTCATGATAGCATCTCTTCACAGTAAAGCAGGTCACCAGGAGGCCTTGAACCCTGAGAGGGGCCTCCTTAAGTTGTGCCTCCACATCAGAGTAACAAGAGCCTATTCCCCTCAGGGTGCCCTAAGGCTCCGTTATAACTGAGCCTAGAAAGATAATTTCACCATCCAATAGACAGTGGTTTTCACAGACCACAGCAGACACATTTAGGACCTGCTTTTAATCTCTCCCTTCCAAGAGCCGACTGAATACAAGTTCTCTTAAGATTTCCAAACAACTGACACTCGCATGTTGTACAGACGCGCCTTGCACAGAGCGGGCTGGAACAAACCTGAGCTCCACTACCAAGGTCTTCTGATAGATGAGGCAGGAACTCAGCACCCTCTGGCTACCTTGCACGGGGCCAAGTGACAAATGCTGTGGTGTCTCCATAGACCAGCTGTCCTCTCATTGCTTAGCAGGGGATAGTGCTAGAATTGTCATTTAATAAAGATTAGGAATTAATTTCCTGTTTTACACCATTGTGGGGAAAATTAGCTTAGCTCAGAGGCATGAGACAACGGTGTGACTGATGCAGAGGGTGTTTATTTAGGCAGGCAGCTAGAGAGGAGTCTGGGAGAACTGAACATGCTTCTGTTAGCATCACTTGGCATTCACTTCTCCAGCTTTCATAGTAGATGAGGCCTTTGAGTGTGGGAAATTCTAAGCTTCAGGCACTTGCTTGAATCCAGCATGCCAGAACACACTGCCTCAAGAGTTTCCCTACCTTCTCCGATACCTTGTATTCCTCTCCCAGATCTTCAGGGGACAGACCTCCAGATTCTCAGAAACCCTCTGGTGAAATAGTCACAGAAAAAAACACGGAAGAGAAACTGCCAAGAAACACGCTCCAAACCCTTTGTTTAAGGGGCAAGAGGGTTTCTCCTGAGCCAGTGCAATCCTCCTGCTCCAGGGCTGTGGCTGCTCCACCACGCCAGGCTTCACCCACAGAAGTGACATTCCAGAAACAGGGACAATGCCAAAGCCATCAGAGCAGAGGACTCCCCAACTCCAGTGGTCCCTGGGAGCAGTTTTGCTTGCATGAGCAAGCAAGAGAGGCAGCATCATGAACTAGAAGTTAAGGTAACCCAGAGAAATACGCCCTTACATGAGCAGCACTGACAGTCTAGAAAACCTTCCAGTCCCTCATCACTCTGTTATAGGCAGGGGGAAGGAATTAAACTTGGAGAACATGTCAACACTGCTCATAAGGCACAGCACAGGTCTGGCACAACAGAGTCTAACCCCAACACACATTTATTTGCTATGTATTCCTCTTCCTTCCAAACAGCCTGAAAGGGAAATGTGTAAATTTAGCTTATGCCTTCCCTGCTAGAGACATCTCTCCCTCCCCCCACAGTGCACAAATGCAGACTCCTCCCCGAGATGGACAGCCAAGCCGAGCACTGGCTGCACCTGCTTTACTTTGCAGTAAAGCTAGAGCAAGCACACTGTCTCCACAAGGAATTCACAGTGGAATAGTTAATGCACCTTAGTTACCCTGCAGCCAGAAACACTTGACTTTTGGAAGACAGATTACAAAGGAAAATTTCTTCCTGTTTTACCTTCAGAACATGAATTAGTCTGCTGTGGTCAGACCAGACTTCAGATGCATCAATTCTGTGAATAAGACAGACCACAAACACTGACACCTCCTCTCCCCATCTTAATTGTCACCAAATCAGACGGGGGGGATTCCAGCCCTGCCTCATAAAGCACTAGCTCTGCTCAGGCTGCTCGTTTCTTCTCTAATGTCTCTAGATACACACACACTTGTCCACTCCACTCCGCTGTCATCCCCATACTGAACACGGGTAGATTTAACGTAAAACAGAGAAAGCTAGAAGGTTCAGCTTTCTGCCCAAGGTCACACTGGAAGTCAAGCAATGAGTTTCCTATGGTGAAACACCTGTCACAGTCTATGCCAAGTGGAAATGATTCTCACATGTCAAGATTTTAGGTGACTTTGCTTAATGAAACCAAGCTCTTTTTAGAGTCTTCTCCCCTCCACCACCTCTTACCTTCATATGTCAGCGTTCTTTGCTGCAGGGCAAAATAACCTAAACCAAGCTTACCTTCCCTTATTAGAAGTAGCCTTGCCCATTTCCCTATTTGAAAAATCAACTGGAGAATGCTTTTTCAGAACAAGGTTTTAAGCCACTGGGCCAAAAGGGGGAGGAAAGGGAAGAAATATCACCACATTATCTGCATATCAAGCTGGCTGATCTCGCAACTGGTTTCTCATTCATTCAAGTCCAGCCTCCATTGTACAAAAGAGGTGACCCAGCTAGGGGCCAACAGAATAAGAAACACAAGAACTTGATGAAGGCTTAGCTACAGAGAACATACATGCAGAGCAGAGGTGCTAATTACTCATTTTAGTACCTGGATTAACTGTGCACTGGAAGTCCTGCCCTAACCAGGAACAGTGGCTACTTTCCCTGTGGCAAACAAATGTCCAAGCTCCTCTATGTGGAGGGAGGTAGGTACCAAGAGCCATGAATGCTGCAGGCAATAGCGTTCATTTTCCCCAATCCCAGCACAAGCTTGTACTCTTACAGTCCAAATAACTGAAGGTGGGGAGCATTTTTCTTCCCCTGCACCACTGCCCACCTTCTCTTGTTACTACTACACATCTAAACCCTGAAGGCACCTATCAGCCAGCTTCACAAGCCATCTCCAGCGGTCAGATATGTCCCAGAGAGCCCTTCAGAGGCTAACATCAAACCCCAGCGTCCTACGTGCTCTTTGCCCCACCGCTGCCAATTAGTCAGATATCTACACAGAATGGCCATTTTTGGCATGCTGACAGCTTCCCCCGTCCAATTCATTCCAGGGTTTGTCCACAATCATTACTTCATTCCCTCGCTCGCTTCACTAACGCCTTAGCTGTGCTTGGCTGCAACCAAAGACTATTTACTTATGGCTATTTGGAGGCAGTATTCCCACCACCTCCCTCAAATGCTAGCCCATACTCCTTCTCCACTCAATTGTAGTTGCATGGAGACAGTTCACTACAATGCAAGTTAAATAGCCACTTACACATCTGCTTTGACAAAAAGATCTTTGTCACCCTACAGTTGTGCGACACAAACATCTGTGAAACAACAGGGTGCAACTGTACTGTGATCCAAGTACGACGGGGATCTTGCGCCTGTCTAACAACAGGACCAGCACAAAGTGCCTGCTCTTACTGAACAGCGTCCTGGGCACGCCTGGCCAAATTCAGCACCAGAGAAACCACCTGCTACAGCAAGGACACCCCAACAGCAGAGGAGGGTCCTGCTCTGAACACAGGGCACAGGAATAGCGCACAAGTGACAGCAATATTGCTTGTTTTTCAGAGGGGAGAGGTGGAGCTGTTGTATGGCACAAGGAACAGGAATTGGCATGACCCAGGAGATCTGAGTTAGGCAAGGCCTGTCCCAGCCTCAGAGGGGTCTAGGAATGCAGATAGTAACAGTATTTCCACCTCTGAAAGAGATACAGTGCTTTGTGTAGCCCAGGGATGAAACAAAGAGTCTGGAAAGAAGAGGGGTTAGAGGTGTAAAGAGAGAAAGCCATAAGGGCCCCTTAACCCAAACAAATATTTAGCCAAGAACTTACATGGACTAAAGCACAGAGATGGAGGAACGAGGCCTGTACTGCGAAACTCAAGCCTGAACAGAAGTAACAAGACTTGAGGAGATCCACTCAGAGGTGAGTTCAGACTCTAGACCCTGCAAAGCACACGTCTTGCAACTTTACTCAGCTGAATATTGTGCCAAGAGCCAGCCTGCACAGTGACTTACAGTGTTTGGCTCTTCCTGCTTCTGGCTCGGGCACACTCCCCAGAGCCAGCAGTTCATTTGGCTCGCTCGCACTTCCAGCAGCCTGCTGCAGCGCAGCAGAAGGTAATGACCCATGAGGTCCCCATGCCCCAACAGCAGTACAAAGAGATGCTGCCTGGCTTCAAAGGGCAGGCAGGACAGCCAACAGGAGAGCAAAATATACTGACAGGATGGCTGAAATGTTCACTTGCAATCCCCCCCCACACCTTTATCGCAGGTTATGGCAAGCAAGTCATTAGCTCCATGGTGACCAAGCTTCACCAAGCCCAACACAGCGAGGCCAAGTAAACAGTATGCTGTGGGGACATCACACTTTGTTGCTCCGTCACTTGTGATTTCCTGTGACCATCAGCAACAGCAAGTGCCAAACACCACTTGCATCCCACTATACAAGTCCTCAACTTCTGAGCAAACTGCTTTGGGGTAAGGTAGAACAAAAGCCACAGCAAAGAAAAGTTTCAGCTGAATGGCCCGAGCAGCCACAGGGCTGGCAGAGGGCATGTGAGCAGAGAAAGCCACTGCTCTCCTTCCCTGGGAGGGAAGAAAGGAAGGATAGGCCTGCTCTGGCTCTCCCATTGCCAGGCAAGCTGCATATTTACCCAGGTTGCCAGAGCAGTACCTAGCCATGAGCATAAGCCCCTAACACAGACAAGAACAGCTGCTGTAGCTCAGCTCGATGTGGATGTGTCAGGCCTTCAGATACAACAGCCTTTGGCTAGTAAGATACCATCATGAACGTAGATTCCCTTCCACCACCCCTCCACCAGCCTGGTTGTCTCCTGATCTCAGGAATTCAATTCAAGACCATATTCTCCAAAGTGTAGGAAGGGTGGATTTGCACTCACCTGAACTGGCAACTATATGTTTAATCTCTCAACAGAAAGAATAGCCAAACATCTTCAGAAGAGGACACTAACAGCATGAGGTGTTTTTTTTATTTAAGATTTTCCCTGCTGCCACTTTTCAGCCCTTCTTGGTTAGTTCTCTTCCTATTCCCCCTTTCCATCTAAGACACTTTGACCTCACAAGTCCTTCTCACATCATTCTTGCATCTTCACCGATTTCTCTCTCCTTATAGTTGCCCTCCAAGACTACACAGTCTTGCCAAAATGCAGAAGATAAAACACATTCTCGTTGTCAAGTCGGCTTGTCCTTTTAACATATGGCACACAGAGTTTTGTTTCATCTTAAACTCAAAGTAACAAAGTTTAGCAGCCAGCTCTCATTATAGTATTACAGAAGCTGGAATTTTAGGCTCATTAAAAAATAGTGTATTCAAAATTCTATGTAGATTCAAGAACACTGGAAGCTACTTTAAAAAAAAAAATCAAAGGCAACAGAAAGACATGAGTTTCATACAGCCTGGAAGCAATTCTGCCATTTGTTTTAAGCTTTCTAGTAACATAACATGGCCTTTGAGTTAACATTTCATTTCAAACCACTTTAAAAAAAAATATGATTGCTCTGTGATTGTTCTGCTCCCATGGACATTTTCGTTGGAAAACACAAAGTCTGAATACGCATGTTCTCTAGTCAGTGCTCACTGATTCCCTAAAACAAAGAGCAAAAAACCCAAGGGCATCAAAAGATGTTTCTAATTACTTTTACACTATTGATGAGAAGCAGATACTTACTCCCTGCTGCATAATCCCCATGTGCCAGGTACTGTACAACTCACCAGGACATTCTCTTCCAAACTTACTTAAAACAAGCTTTTGTGTTTTGACCACGCTCTCTACCAAGCCTGTACAATAGTTATTAACCGAACAGGGAGAAAATGACACTAATAGAATGGTTCTGTTGAAATTCATTAGAACTGTCATTCCTAAAACTTCCAGGTACTTTCTGAAAACACCCCCCTTCTCCATTCCCATCAGATGCATAGATTGACAAGATACACCCCTGCTAAGGAAACTTCACAGGTAAGCCCCACACAGGTCTTGAGTATAGCTTCACTTAGTCAGGAAAGAGAATTTTTAGTTAGAATGATTATGCCCAGAAAGATATGGAAAGATGGATTTCTTTTGAAGGCAGTATCCCGTATCAAATCCATTTCCACCTAGAGAACAGCTACTTAGAACATTTTGTTCAAACTGAAAAATTTCCAGTCCTTTGATTACAAAGGCAACCTGCCAAGTGAGAGTATAAAATTAGCACATTAGTGCAGTAGTGTCTTCCTTAGTCTGAAGACAGCTTCAGTGCCTCAACTGCGTGCCATAGTTTTACAGGGGTAAAACTGAGCTAAGACTAACTAGATTCATTCTTTCCCACTCCAGAGGCTCATAATCACTTGAACAGCAGTGAAATACAGACATCAAGCCAAATTACATCTACTGATGAAAGAGCAAGAACCAAGTAGCAATAAGAGTGCGAAGGCAACCCTAGCACACAAGGAGAACCTCACTGCAACAGCCAACAAGCACCACAGTAAGCGAGCAGCACCCAACCATTTTATCCCTTCCTGCTGCAGGGCGTATTGCAGCACAGGTGTTTCCCACTGTGGCTTGCAAGCGCTAAGCCAATTTTTCAAACCCTGGTTGTAACTGCTGCTCACTTTAGAAGTGCAAGTTATTTCTAAAATGCATCATCAAAAAAAGGTTAAATACAACCCTTTTCCTTTTATTCTCATGTTTGATAAACATTTCAGCAGGCATCTATCCAACTTAAGCAAGCTCTGGGTGTGCACCTGCTCCAAGCTTTGTCCCAGCTCTGGCAGCATGAATTAAATCTGCTGCCTTTATTTGTATAGGCACTATATAGTCACTAGAAAGGTTTCTCCTACCTGTCTCTGAAAGAGATCCCATCACATCTCCTCCCACCCCCTCCTGCACAGGCACTGAAATCATTTTGCAAGCAATGCTACTGTACCCAGTAGTTTCCTTCTCTTGAGCTGAAACAAAAGGACACACTGCTGCTCGGGAGGTATTGCTCTGGGCAACGCAGCAGCCACTGCAGAGCAAGCGATAACCAGACAGGGCAGCATTCCACTGAACTGAGCTGGAGACAGTTGGTTTCAAGAGGAGACCAGTGTCTGCTCCCAGGGCCTTTTTGCAAGGGTTCAGGTAAGAAGACATGAAACAGTTCCTTTCCCAGCAAGTTTCAGAGCAATAAGGACTGCTTCCAAGCCTAATTCCCCTGACACCTAATTTATTTATTTTTATGACCTCTAAAAATATTCTTATTAGGGTTTTAAGAAGTTCTGTCTTTATTCATTCCCCCATCCTCCAAAATAACTTCAGCAAGATGGGTACAATAAAGGACATCAATTTGCCTGATATAACTACTCACACATATGCTTTAAACAGCTTAAATATTTATAAAGGTCCTCTCAATACACATCCATCCTTTCAAATCAGTAGCAGCCAGTCTCAGATTGTCAGGCAAAATGAATGGTGCCCAACCCTGCTCCTGGACCAGCACATGGATGTTCCTCAGTCACTAGCTGCACCACAGCAAACTGTAAAACCTCCCAACTCCAACCACCTTTGCTTCTGCTCCAACAGAAAAAGTCACTTTTCACCCAGATCCACAAATATACCCCTAGACCCTTGCCAATTTTCAGACTGTTGGCAGGATGGCTGGATTTGTGCCTGCCCTGTTTGCACCACAAGGACAGCATCTGACCTGCACATGGAGGACAGCTTGCTGTTTCACCTGAAGTTGCCTGAGAAAATAAACTGATCCCATGCACTCACCCTCCCAAGCAAATCTGAGGGGACAACCATCTTAAGAATCAAAAGGACCGAAAACCCACCCAAAATACAGAAGGAGCTAGAGCACAATGCAGCAGTTTCCCAGAGAGCAGACCTGCTTCTCAGAGACAGTACACACAGGAGGAAACAATTTGCCAAGCAACTCAGATCTTGGGCTGAAAGCCAGAGGACAGCTCTGAAAAATCTTCCCTCTGCCACCAAGTTCCCACCAGCAAGCCTCTCCCCTAAGTTATTCAATACTTGTATAAAACCTAATAGGAGAAGAGAGGCAATGAGAATTTCAGATGAGATCCAGCTGTACCCTCCCCAGCTCCCCTTAGCACCACCCAACTCAGCACACCCAACAATGAGCCTGAGGCTGAGTCTACAGCAAAAAGAGAAGAGCACTTGCCCATCCTCACTGCATCACAGCTCACAGATTTGAGTCAGCCAGCAACCCTGAGCTTTGCTTTATTCACAAAACAGGCAAGGAGACCAACCTCCCTCCCTCCTCTCCAAACTCATAGGATAGGCTTCAGGCAGACAGAGCCACTCATGGTAACTCTGCCTTGGTGTCCAGCGGGCCAAAGGCTCTGGCCAAGTGCTCAGCCTGTCCCTGGGGCAGCCCTGGCTGCAGGAGAGATCAACTCTCTCACACACCTGTTTGCTCACAGCAGCAACCACTGGCCAAAGAGTCAGATGCTCTACCAGGCTAAAGTGAGGGGAAGCATTTGCTCCTACAAGCGCAAGCACCGTTTTGAGGCTTCCACAGGAGAAGCTGAGGCACAAATTCTTCAGTGATGCAAAAAAGCCTTGAGAAAGGAGCCTGAAAAGGTGAAAATATCACTGTTATTTAAATGCTTGAAAAGCAAGCAGATGCCATATCCAGAGAGGCATGCAAGTTTTAAAATAAGTTGTTAAGGGGCAGAGTTCTGCTACATTTTCCCCTCTTTTAGAGCAAAATTATAACAAAGTAAAAACCATGACCACTTTCTTCTGGCCTGAGAGGGGACTTGGGAGAACAACTACAATGTAGCTCAGGCACAGAGAAGGTGACTCTCCTGGCGGGACAAGGCACGGTGAAACAGGGCTCAGGAGCATAGAGAAGAGCCCAGAAATCCAAGCAGGGCTGGGTTAGTAAAAGGGTGGACAGATAGAATCTAGAAGCTGTACACAAATTATAATGAAAGCAGGAGAACCACAAATAGCAACTTAGGAAACAACAACAAAAAAAAAATGTGCTAAGGCATATTAAAGGAAAGCAGTGTTTTCTTATGAGTTGAGTACAAAAAACATTTGGGGCAAACCAAGCAAGTGGTTTTCCCCCCCAGAAGTAAGTAATTTCTGGAAGGACAAGCAAGGACAACTGCAGTTTGTTAGGGTGGTCAGAGGGGAAAGGGATAGCAGTGAGCCAAGGTGCAGAAAGAAAATGACTTCAAAGCAGTTGCTGTGGGAGGTTAAATTAGGTAAGAGTGTACTTTGCTAAGAAAGAAAAAGAGCAGGTGGTAATTGGGAGCATCTCTATAAATGGCCTTATTCCAACAGGAATGACAGTTACTGCACAGCAAATGTTTATAAAATAAAAAAGATCCATTTAAACCAGTGGCTAGAGCATAACCAATTACTGCTGTGATACAGGAAGCCAACAGCTGCAGAGACAAAGCTGTGCTGGAGCTCAGCCCTCAAGAAGCACACGAGATCCATCTCTCCCTTGGAAGTTGGGTCTCCATTTCCCTTCAGGCCCCTACAGTTTGCCATACATCCTTTGTCAGGCATCGATGACAAAAATAACGTGAGGGAACAGGCTGCCCTTATTTCTTGAACAAGAAGTGCCAAAACACAAGCTTGGGACAAAGCAACTTATCAGCAAGAGATTGCCCAAGTTAAAAGGTCTAACTCAGCTCGCCCAGCACATACCAGCATCTACACTAACAGAGTGCAAAAGCATTCTAAGTTTTGAAGGTGTTTACCTTGCCCTAGTCATAATTTTAAGTTTTTACAGCCAGAGTTTAGAAGCGATCTTGTGATATTTTAAGCCAGTGACCTTTGTTTAGAGTCTATGTCACTTTTAGCAGTATCTATTTTAATGCAGGCTACAACTTCTAGACTATACGAGCAGCGCAATGGTTTTGCATTGGATGGCACATCGCTTTACTTTGCGGCTTTGTTTTTAAGAAAACCTACCTGCTGAAACTCCCGCTCCCCTAACCACCACGTACTCATTATTCAGACGTACAAGAGGGGCTTTCCCCAAGGTTGGCTGGTGTCAGGGGACCCTTTGGGGGCTGGTTTCATTCTGCCAGCCTAAAGACAAAGACCCAGAATTTGGAGCAAGCCGAGTTGTCTTCCCCCATGAAAGAGATAGGATATCAGAACAGGTTTTTGTTGTTGTTGTTGTTGTTAAGGCTACTTAATCCACACATTGAGCGGGGTCTGCCTAGCAACAAGTTGGAGTTTTAAACTTGTATCATCCTACTTGTGTTCCCATGGCTACTGTCATGAACAGTGCAGTGGCAGCTGCACAAATCAGCACAAGGGTCCCAGGAGGGACATCTTTAAGATTCCCAGACAGAAAACAATACCAAGAAAGTACAAATGCTACACCTGGTATGCCTGCCTGCCTTTACAGCCTTTTACCCCCCCCAAAAGCACCCACAGCAGCCCCCTCCTAGGGATGGGGAGATGTCAGCTGGGGGAATAGATGTGCACACTGGTATCTACAGATCATTTGCACTGTTTAGCACAAAAAAAGCTTGGATTACAGATGCATCACTTATAGCTTCTCACACAGCTGTTAGCAACCTAAACGCAGAACTATATACAACTCCAGCCAACAGCACCTGCTATGTGGGGCAGCTAGCTCTCAACACACAGTGGGGAGAAGGTGAAAAATCCTCCCCCATCCCCATTCACATGTGGCCAAGATTCAAACCAACATTACTGATGAGAACAGAGGGACGAGTTTAGACCCTCAAAGAAGGTGGGAAGTCAGAGGGAAGAGAAAAAACTCCACATTTCAATGCAAGCTGCCAGCAAAGAGTTGCTTCAAAAGCAATGCTCTTACATAAACCAGACTTTCCCAGTTCTACCGCTTCAGTTCCTCTAGAGGAGATGCCATTCTCTACTCAGGGGAGGTTTTTCTTAGCCTTTATGCATCCCTGGTCCCCCTGCGGAACTAGAATCTCTCTGTGCCCTCTCCAGGGACTCTCACCAGGGAACAGTTAAGAGGGGAGGGCAGGTATCATGCCCCTGCATACAAGCCTTGTTTATACATATTCCTTAGGGATTTCAAACCCAGAAGCCGTAATTATGATTACACATTTGTTACATTGTGCTTTCATATTACGGTTTTACAGTCTAGAAGGACACCAATTCAAGGTCACATACACCAATAATTATTTTCAACATCCAACTTTGAAATCAAAGTCTCTATATGAACTAAACCCCAACCTGATAAGACATCTAGTCATCTAAAAGTATATGCACAGACTATCATGACAGGTTATCACAGATACCTACAGACAGCAGAACTGAAAAGCTGCGATAGACAGCTACGCGGTTAGACTCCTCTAATTAGACAACTACACTACAAAAACAAGCCGTAGGCTCTCTCAGATTATTATTTGTGAAATCCATCCAGGTGAAGACCACAGAGATAAGGGAGGTGGCAAGGAAGATGAAATAATTTTAAGGACAAAAACTCACAACCTTATCCTCCTGCCCCTACTGGGGCAGGGGAATATTTTTCTAGAGATATACCTACTTACACACACACGGAGTACATACGAGACCCCGCTGATGTTCCCTAGAGGTACCTGCACGATAGAAGGACAGGGCTGAAGGGGGAAGCATAGACTAGAATTTCCTCCCAAGAGGGGATTTTTGCAATTTTATCACACTGCCGCAGCCTCCTCCCCCCTGAGAGACAACATTTACCAATACTTCCTTTATGAAGTTCAAAGAGCGAGCTGCTGCATACAGCTGAATTTTTGAAGATACTTGGAAAGGCAGGTTAAACTCACTTGCTTAGTCTCAAAAACATTACATGAGAAGTGAAGCAAATTTATTGAGTTTGACCTACAATACTTAAAAGCAGTCACATCACAATCTGTTGCATTTCAAAACAAACAGTGAGAGGAGCACAAAAGCAGCTCAATTCTAGAATATGCTGGAGAAACTTTCACTGCCTTCACCAAGGCTGAGCACATCCTCTTGCACTTTCGAAAAGCACAAAGTAGTCAAAACTTTCATATGGAACTATAAATTAAAAGCTTGTAAAGTTTAAAGAAAGAGACACCTAATCTAACATTCCTTACAAAAGCAGTTTTTAAGACCAAGTTTAGTTTACAAATCAACTTTGTATTTTCAAGAACTGAATTTCAAACTGTTCTTTCAAGTTTAAGCACTTAAGAACATGGGATTGCTCATCTTGTTATACCATCAAGTCAAAGCCTCAAAAGACAAGGTCACCCAGTGCAGAAAGAGGTACAGACTTCCTAGGAAGGGAGCACATTCTAACTACCCCAAAGTTTTCTTTTTGATTTGGTCTCTAGACTCAGTCAACCACTAGTCACCATGCCTCAATCTGACCTTACAGTTGGAATGGGTAAAGCAAGCCTTGGCCACAACCAGAAATTGTTATATCTGAGGGAAGCAGGGATTGGCACTAACCACAAGTTTCTGAGGAGCCAGTCACTTCAGATTTACCTGCCTGGCACATATTAAAAAAATGTATATTAAAGTTACAACAGAAATAAAAAAATACATACGAATGTCCAACAAAGCACTGTCATTTATACTACTCTGAAGGTATGTGACAGGACTAGAGCCCACTATAAGCCGCATTATACAGTGCACCTTGATCACAGAGGCAAAGATTTCCGAGCTAATTATAATGACTAATCACAGGGAGCTCTAAGCCTTCGCTTGGCCAAGTCACAGACCTAACTAGGGCTGAAAACAAGAGTTTTAAGAGCAACTCATTAAGCAGCAGGAACCAGCTATGAAGAACAAAGCATTCACTCTACCTAGTATTAAATCCAGTCCAGCCATTAATACATTTGTCAGTACATGAGACAGCTATTACCTCCACATACAAACACTGCATGTGCCAGGCAGGGAAGGAAGCCACAGGCTTTGGCTGCACCGAGACTTGTTTGTTTACTACAGCATTCAGGTTTGAGAAGGATGTTCTCAGTACTATTTGAATAACGAGAAAGCTCTGAAGCCATGCCTTGGAATAAGGTGGAGCGGGAGCCCTGCTCACCACCAGCAGCCTCTGCACCCCTTCACAGGACGAGTGAACAGACCGGGTGAAAGCTAACTGCTGAGCCTCACAGGCTTAAAGATGGTCTCCCTTGGTGGAGCAGCCCAGAGGTAAGAAAGGTATGGCACCAATTCAACAGCTGTGCTCCTGCTGAGGTGCCAGAGATATGGATAATAAAGTCTCCAACTTGAGCACTACACTTCTCCTTTTTCTCCAAGGTGGATTTAAAAAACAGAGGATAAGCTGAAGTGTCAGCACATCTACAAGTCAGCTTCATTCTCCTAATGTAGGTGTAGTGGGACTGCACTCTCTCCTGCCACAGTGACTGGACCAGCAATACGTACTGGTGACGGAACAAGATGAGACAGACTCACCCACGCACCAGCAGAGTTGCCAGCACAGTAAGGAGGCGGCTGCTCTCCCCCTTCTCCAGGACTGCTGGGGACCAGCCTGACCTTGAGAACCCCCCTTTGCTTGTACCTAAATGCCTATGGGGTTGAGACAGCCAAAAAAACAAGTTTTCAGCAACAGCTTTTGGTGGATCACCTGTTGAGGAACTTCTCATCTGCTCTGCACCTCACATACAGAGGCGGGGATTTGTGGAAGAAGGAGGGCAAGACAAATACAGCCCACAAGGGAGTAAGGGGCTGAGCAGACTACAACTAGCAGGCTCCTCTTCTCTCACCAGAAAGTTTAACAGAAAACCCACAGTACCTAAATTTTCCACCACCTAATCGGGAAAACACACTCTTGTCGGGGACAATGCACGTCTCTTCAAACAACAGTGAAAGGACCGAGGCACACCTGGTTTATCAAGATACCAGGCAGCCTCTGTCAGCCCAAACACATTGGGCATTAGTACATTACGGTTTGGTATTTCTGATTAGATCAAACATCCTCATAACTCTCCCTTCTTTTCCAAAGAGACTGTTGCATTAAAGGAGTTCCTGCCTGTTGCATTTAAGGCAAAGTCATTTGAGGAGATGAGATAGCTTTCCAGGATACCAGTATTTCCAGTTCCAGGAGCTTGGTTTTGACTTCCACTTGCTTAGATGGAGATCCCAAAGTCTCACCTGAAGAGCACACTTTTCCCACCCCCTTTCTGATGAGTCCGTTCATCTAGACACCATTTTCTCTTAGGTCACTGGGTACTCAGACTATTTGCAAACTATTAGAACTGTTAGGAGCAGGACTATTTGCAAACAAAGAAACAGAACAAGCTGACTGGGAGTTGGACTTGCCAAGTGCAAGTCATGAGGGGGCTTTTAGCAACCTCTTGTTAAAGGGTTACAGTCCCTATTGTGTAGGCCAATAGGTGCTTCTGCTGAGAACCCTGCAAAGTAGCTGAAGACACAACCTAATGAAATCGGGCCTTAACAACCATCAGAGAAATACAGCTATTCTAGGGGAATCACCCACCCAGGGGCTGTCCCATTATTATACTTTCACCTTTGATCCTAAATAGGCAGAGGGTGGGCACATTTTAACAGCCAGAGTTGGACAGATGGACGGACCAGCTTCCTCCCCTAGGACACAGCCACGCCACCACTTCCCTATCAGGCATTCCAGATCAGAGACAGGAGAGACTAAGAGATAGAGATAGAGAGAGAGATATATATATTTACCCTTCTTAAACACAACTACACTGACAGTTTCTAACTACATTGAAAAGGGTTGTTGGTTTCTTTCCCCACCCCGCTTCATTTTTGGTAACACTGAAACAACACAGTCTCAGCCATGAAAGAAGGCCAGGGAATATCAAGTGTTTGTGCAGGAGCACACAGAGCACAGCTAACGGTGCGGACCAGAGAACGAGCTCCTCAAGGATTAATGACATTCTGACAGTGAGCACCTTCCAGTAGGCTTTTCTGCATCTAAAGGTGAAAGCACTACAGAGTATTTTCTTCCACCATTTTTACTTTAACCATTACAGTACAACAACAAAAAACTGTGAAGACAGCAGCATTGCAAACAAGGGATTGAAGTCTCCCAACTGACACACATCCCAACTTTGGATCTCTACAACAAGACACTACTGAGTCAAAACAGCTTTTGCTCATGTGTTGCCACTGGAATAGCCCCAGAAGCTGCTTTCCAAAGATGACCAACACAACTAATGTCCAAAGGTACAAGATGTGGCTTGTATTTTTACTGCCATCACAACGAATGAGGGAAGCTAAAGTTGTAGTGCTACGAAGGAGAAAGAAAAGCTTACCTGCCTTCAATACATGTCAAAATTTGGGAGAGACCATTCTCTTCAGGGAGTTATTTAACACTCCTCAAAATTATGGCAGCTTTAATTTTTACTTAAAATCACTGACTGTGTTAAAGTGCTCACTAATGTCTTCTTCCTCCTATTTTCAATGTTCCAACAGCATAAATTAATAAGCAACAAGTAAAATGGTCAAGTACAATATCAGTGCTTCCCCATATGAAAGATTTTTATTTAGCTTTAGGATATGCAATGTTTCCTTCCACTGAGTTTTTCCATTAAGAGGACATGTGGGTTTCATTTGTATGGATTAAAAGAATCATAATAGTTTTCCCTCTTCAAAACCTTCAATGTCTCAGATTGAGAACTCCCAAGAAATGCTGACCTACCAATACCAGCCTTTGTTGAACGCATAGAATTTTCAGCTGGCAAATATTTGACTCTGAGCTCTAATAAGAGAAGAAATAGGAGAGACAATAGCAATTTTTCACATCACATCTGTGAAATCAAGGCCGAACAGTGAAAGACAGCTGAAGTGCAAGTTTTACTGATTCTAGTCAGCTCTGGCATGGGATTTTCAGCCCAAAAAGTTTTGCCTCTTCTTCTCTCTAGTTGAATCGGCTTGTTTAATAAACACATTGCCTCTGCAAAAGCCTTGCCTTTACTGTACAACTATCCTTATTATACAAATAATAAGAGGTGTAAGTACTATACCAATAATAAGAGGTGAAAATTATTGAGAGAATAAAAGAAGTGGGATCAATGCAGCGAGAACTTACTTTCCCAAAGTAAGGGGAGATTGGGATAGGTAAGAAAGAAAGCAACATTAAATTTTGGCAAAGAACCTATAGGCTCTGCCAGCACATGGAATAGGTCTTGCCACCGTAAAGAGATTTACTGAAGGAGCTGCGAGTAAGGACCACCTCCTACAGAGGATTCCAGCCACAAGCATTTTTACAGTCAAAGAATCACATCAGGCCCTTCCTTGGCCACTGCCACAGCAAGTTTTAGCCACAAGGAGTATTAAAAACTTGCACCAAGATATTTTAATCCAGAATGAGAACTTGTTATTTTCAGGTTCTAAGGATTAAGCAAAAATGAAGCAGCACAACCCTTAACTATTTTCTTCATACTCTGCTCAAACAAGGGAGAGACAAGTACTCTCTATCCTCCTCCATGCTAAGTGAAAGGTCCTGAGGTCCCATCCCTCCCTAAACCTAGGCAAGCATTGAGGAGACGCTCTCTTCACTTTTTCATTTGGTACTTTTTCCACTCTTCTCTGGCTATTTAATTCATGAAACCCAAACCAACATCCCACCACTGCTTTGCTCTACCTCTCTTTTCTCCCATAGTGTCACAGATAAGGATTTCAGAAAAGCTTTCCTGATTTTATTGCTCTTTGCTACAGCTCACGTGTGGCTGAGAAGTGAAACAAAATTAAACGCTTTCTCTGCCCCTATGCATGGGGACAGAGGAACACCCGCATAAGAATGCTGATGTAAGAATCAGCAGTTACAAATATACCTCAGTCAAACCTGAGGTATAACTGAACATTAAGTTAAAAGAAATCATAGAATCATAGAATGGTTTGGGTTGGAAGGGACCTTTAAAGGCCATCTAGTCCAATATATACACACAAGGCCTAGTCTGTGCCATTTTCCCCTCAGACACAGCGAGAGCTGCACAAGCCCTCCGGATTTTACCAGCCAGCTAATCTGAAGGTGAAAGTCTTCGCAACACGACACCAAACAACCTTCAAGCTTTAGGATCCTTTGGTCAACCAGTCCCTAAAATTTCTAGCGAGAAACAGACACAGCATCTGTGCACTCTGATAACACTATTCATCGATTTAACTTTGAAATTACCAGTGAGACAGGACAATTCAACAGTTTCAGTCAAAAGGTCTTAGTGCAGTGTGTTAGGCTTGTTTAGGGTTTTCTTTCTTAAACAGGGAAACAAAAGAGGCATAACAAATAAACACAACGTGGCTATTTAGCCTTTAGGACCAAGATCATAAAATTCAGGGAACAATGTTGCATTGCAAAATTATTTCTGGGTAATTCCACAGGCCAGGAAACCAGCTCTTCAACACACAAGCAGACAAAAGTTCACCTCAAACTTGTTAAACAAAAAATATAGTTTTAAGAAAAAAAAAAAAAAAAGGAAAAAAATAGAGACCAGTACAGGAGGATCCCATGCCCAGTCAGGTCATCAGAAGACTGATCATTTACTTCAGGTGAATCTACTAAGAGCTTGCTATATTACACTGTGTACTCAAACAAGAGTGCCTGCTGATGCTGTGTTAGGCTATATATTACTCAGAAAAAAATTTGTTTCTCCACATCACACACTTCCCCCTCCCTTCCCCTCCACACAGCACAGAAAGCAGTAACCTTTGTATAGGTCACAGTACGTCTGTAAGTTAAAACCAGAACAATGTATAACTGAGCACATAATAGTGAGGAAGGGGCACATAGTATTTTTTCCCCTCCATCTATTATGTTAGAGAAATGAATTGCACAAAAGAGTGTAATTCACAGGGGTGACCGAAAAAAACAAGTATTGTTGTGATACCTGGCTATTAGCCAGTGTGATGCGCTTTGTGTGTTACAGAAATGTTGAATTTGACCTACAGATTGAAAAACAGTGTCAGCTACTGCCTAACTAATATCTCCCCCTCCCTCCTTCCCCCCCCCTTTTTTTTCCTCCTCCTCCCCCCCCCCCCCCCCCCCCCCCCCCCCCCCGGTCAACCAAGAAATGGAGTTTCCATGTGCCAAGACCTTGTATCTTATTTTGTCAAGAAAATAAAGGGGGGAAGGAGTGGGGGAAAATGATTCTGTAAATAAATACAAGTAATATTGAACTTAAGAAAAAAATCGTCTTCACTGCCCCCCTCCCTCCCCCGAGACCTGAACAGTTAAGAACAAACATACATATTTAATAATAAAAAAGGCATCCAGCATATTAGTGCACAGTCTGAGGATGATCCACGAGAAACCTTTTTCCTGAATCCACACAACAGTAACTCTCAGGATTATTCGATAAGGAGACACCGTGGCTTTCCACACCATTCTTTTTGTTTTAAGGCAAGAGGTGCGGAGGATTCAATTAAGTTTGGGCTGGGCAAAGGGACAACTCCAAACGCTAGGATCTCCAGACAGGAGGAGGGTTTTCGCTAGCTTCAACCTCCACTTACAAAGGAACAATATGAAAAAAAAAAAAAATTGCTTACATTTCAAACTAAGGAGGTCAACAGCCTGTCTTTCTATACACGGAGATACATCAGTACTAACGTGCTTCCAGCACCTGCCTTTCAGCACAGCCCCAATTCCTTTGTTTGCTCAAAATTTGCTTCCATACCACTTTAAATTAGCTTACAAAGAACCGCAGCAGAATAGCTGGAATGTGAAACATTTTTTTTTTTTTTGAAGGGGGGGGGGGGGGCCGAGCAGCTTCTCAGGAGGAAAGAAAATTAAAATACAGACCCAAGTCGCTTCTAAATACCTTCAAAAAATTTATATTTACAACTTGATGTCTTCTAGTTCCACCCCTACCACCAAGCCCACAGACACACGAGTCCAGGGGGTAAAAAAAAAAAAAAAAAAAAAAAAGAGAGAGAGAGAGAGAAAGAAAGAAAAAAAAAAAACCACCCAACTGCCATCTCCTGCCTCCTCTAGCCCTGCCAGCTTCCCTGTTCCTCCCTGCCTGCAAAGCGCCCTCTGGAAAGCATCGAGACTTCTTTTATCAACCGTGTGTCTTAGAGGGGGGGTCCTTGTTCTTGCTCTGGGTGCTTGGGACTGGAATTAGGGGAGATTATTTTTGGACCCCTCCGATGAGCGGAGCGCCCCCTCCCCCCCCCCCGGTGGGGGGGGCTCCGCTCATCGGAGAGGTCCAAAGCAATAGATGGGGGGGGGGAAGTCGCCCCCCCTAAAAAATAATAAAGACTTACCAGGGTCGAAATCGGGGACCACCGCCTGGTACTGCGGCCCGACCCTCATACCGCCGCCAGCTGAGGGAGGCAGAGGGAGAAGCGTTACCCGCGTGGGCCCGCCCGGCCCCTATCCTCCCCCCCCCCCCCCCCCCCCCCAGTTACCACACACCGCCACCCCCCCGCTTCTCACCGTGCTCCTCATCGCTGGAGGACCCCGAGCTACCCTCCTCCCAGGAGTTGCCGCTGCTGTTGCCGTTGGGGGCGGCGGATAAACTTTTGCTACCGCCGTTGTTGTTATTATTCGCGCCGGCGGCGTTGTGGTTCCTGCCCCGCCGTTTCCCCGAGACCTCCGGGCCCTTCTCGATCATGGCTGGCATTTAGGGGAGGAGGGGGGGGGGGTGTGGAGAAGAAGGGAGGGGGGGATCAGAGTTTAAAAACTGCAGGGGGGGGCTGGGGGAGGCGCCGAGGGCGGGCGGGAGCCGGGGCGGGCCGGTGCGCGGCGGCGCTGCTACATCCCCCACCACGATCGCCCCGAACTTTGAGGCTCATCCCAGCCCTGCGCTGGGACTCCGTTCAACCTGCGCTGCTGCCTGCGACCGGCCCCGCCTCTCCCCGCTACTATTGGCTAAACCTACATTTTGGGAGGCCAACCCGCCTGCTCATTGGACGGCGTTTCCTGTCCATCGTGGCAGATCGGCGCTTCCGTTTGCTGGGTTAGGTGGAGGCGTATCGCGGTCCGTACGTGTGAGGGCTCCGCGATCTCTCCGCCCAGCGCTACCTCTCCTCCGAGGGCTGCGCTGGAGCGGAGGGGGGGAGAGGCGGGTTCGCACGCCCCCGCCGGAGCGGCGCTCCCCGGCTCGGCCAGGCCCGGCCCGCGGAGTGGGCGGCAGCGGGGTCCGCCGCCTCGCTGTAAACTCAGAACAGGAGGACGGTGGCGAGGGACTACTTTCCTCCCCTCCCCCGCCCCCCCCCCCCAGCGGCGGAAGGTTACGGCGTGGTTTGAATGGGATTCCATACAAAGCCCCCGTTGCCGGGGGGCCGTGGCTGGGGGGCGCCGGGGCGGGCAGGGTCCGGGGGAGGTTGGCGCCGGGGCTCTGCGCCCGACCCAGTCGGGACAGCTCCCGCCGCCAGAGGTGGCTACTCCGCGGCGGGGAAGAGTCCTCCGAGGCGTTGGGGGAAGCCCAGCGGCCGGGAGTGCCCTGGGGGGGGGGCGGCTGGGAGCGGCGCTAAGGGAACAGGACAGCGTCGGGGGCGGGGGAGGTTCCCCCTTCCCGGGAGCGGCGGCCTGGGGGGGTGAGAGCAGCCAGCCGGGAAACAGGCACCACACGGATGGGGCCCCCGGGCCGCAGCCCGAAGCAGGATCAGGCCCCGTCAGCCGGCTTCCCCCCGGAGGCAGAGCCGCCCGCCGGGGTGCCTCGCAGTCACAGGGAGCCGCTGGGGCCCTTGCCCCAGGCTGCGGCGGTGGTCGCCCCGCGGTCCTCTCCAGTAACTCCTGAGCCCACCCTTCCCCTCGAGGGGCTCTTCTGCCAAGTCAAGCTCCGCTCTTCGGGCCCAGCGTGAGCAACCGACCCCACGCCCCGAATTTCCACGGCTGGCGCCTTGCCAGCGAGGCCCGCGAGGCGCCTGTCTCCCCAGGCGAGCCTCGGCAGCGGGGCTGGGGGGCTCGGGCCGCGGAGGAGCCCCGTCAGCCCGCCGAGGCCTGGCGGGGCACAGACACCCTCCCCGCGTGGCTGCCGTCGTAAGATCGGGCTTTCGGAGCCGGGGACGGCACCGTCCTCCGCGGTTGTGCCTTTCCCGAGCCTCATCCAGGAACGCGGGTGCTGCCCTGCAGTCCGCCTCCGAGGGCAGCGCTCCCGGAATCTGGGAAGGAGCCTGTGCGAGGGGCGAAGGAAGGAAACAAAAGGGGAAGTGAGCCCGCTCTTCCTTTCCCGGCCGCACGAGGCAAACCCTGCACGCCCCCGGGGGGAAGTGCCTGCGGGGAGGACGGGGACGGGGGTCCAGGCCCGTCCTGGCAAAAACGGGCAACAAAAGTGTACAAACTGCTCGCCTTTATTTGCGACTTGAACTGTACAGCAGGGTGAGGGAAAACAATACATAATCGTGAAAAGCAGCTTGTGGGGCGTGTCTTCTATTTTCATTCAAATTAACTTCTGTAGCAAGTTTTTTTTTATTGGCCCGTGCAATTAAAAGTGCAGTTTGACTAGCAGCGGTTATCTCATATCAGACAAACTGTCCCCAGCCACTCCCCTCCTCCCTCTGCCATTTTAATCCAAGAGAATTTGCACAGGGGGAGGGGGAAAGAGCTGCCGAGGGAGAGCTACGGTCTCTGGTACTGGGCTTACCGTTCTTTTTCGATATTGTGCTTAAGATTATTAAAATTATTTCACTTCTAGATAGTAGTTTGGAAAGGGCCCTCCTTAATTTTCATGCACTATTTGCTCCATTAAAATTAGGGAAAGAAATACCTTTTTGAAATGCATGGTAGTTTCTTTCAGCATACTGACCTCTTTACGATATTTACTTTCCCCTTTATAGTTGTTATATGTGTTGTGTGTATATACTGACAGATGCATAATCAGTTTCCTTCATGTACACATGCATGTACCTGTGAATATTTATTCCCCGCGTTATTTGCAGCACAAAAAAAAGTTTATTTACACTACATAAAAATAACCTTTTCTAGCTCACAAAACTAAATTTTATGACGGTGACTCTTGATCCCACACTCTTTAAAAATATCAGTTCTAAATCAGGGGAATAATTAGCGATGCTCTTAAACCCCAGCACTGTCAGCCACAAATATTTCCCAGTGCAAAGTGTATTAGTTCTTTAGCGCAGAATACATTTTCATGATAGACAGGAATGCAAACATGGCAGAGTGTTCATTATCCTTCTCTGCACTCCAATGTTTCTATTCCAGAAATGCAAGGGCAGGAAAGGAACACTCGATTTTTCATTTAACAATGAGCTTGAGTGAAATGCGAAAGGTTTTTCACTCTGCTTTGCAGGTCCCAGCCCTAGGAAAAAACCAAATAGCTCACCCAAGAATTAGACCAAAGCACACCTGAGTGTTCAGCTTGAACCTGAGACGACAGATGTGCTCACGCAGAGACACGTGTGCGCGGCTTTGCAAATCAGGGCCTAATTTTGGTCGTCCTTTGCTTCCTCTCCCTCCCTCCCTTCTCCCTTTTCACCGCCGTTACCTGCTTAGGCCCCAGCATAAAATCTAAGTGTCAATCATCTAAAATGTTTATAATGCAATTTCACTCTTCGAAACTGTTGAAACGGCATTTACTGCCGGCCCGTCACAACCGCTTGCCTTCCCTGACGCTGCGGGGCGGGCCGAGCAGCACCCTCCTGCAGCCCCGCGCACCCCCTGCGGCCCCACCGCTGCTCGGCAGCGCGGGGGCAGGTGCCGCCCGTGCCGAAGCCGTCCCCGGGGACAGCAGGGCACCCTCTGCCGCTACCGCCCGCTCGCCGGGCCGCTCCTTATCCCCGGCGGAAGACGAGGAGGTGCCCAGGAACAGGAGCAGATTGGTGCCTTCTCCGGTGGGTGCCCGGGGGTGTGCGCACTGTGCACGCGTGCGTGTCCCCACGGCTGGAAGTCTCAGGGCTGTCGCTGTCACAGCCAGTTTGCACCTGTCACGGCTGTTGTCCCGGGCCAACACCACCCTCCTCATCCCCGCAGGCCGGCTTTTCTTTTTCAGACCTTTCTGCAGAAACTCGTGATCCCTGAACATAACCCCTCTGATGCTGACGGAGCTTTTTGTTTCTAACCATGGAGAAAATTTTTCGTGTTTGTTTTTGCTTCCTTACCAGTGGCATTGGGTTTCTTTCTGCTTAGGCTAAAAGCCTGAAGTTTTGAGAGCGTCCCAACACAGCGCTACAGATTTTGGTGTTGTTCTTGAAGGAAACTTTGAAAAATTCTTTTCTGGTCATAAAGAAAACTCTTCGCAGAGTGTAGGCGAGTGTGTACACAGAGACTGTACACAAAATACAGAATTGTATTTTATTTTTCAGCAGCAACAGTGAATGCACTTTTTGCAGCCTCTGACTACTGTGAATGCCAAAAGAGCAACAAATTCTACTCCTCTGGCTCACACCACTTGCTC
Source organism: Phoenicopterus ruber ruber (assembly GCA_009819775.1). Taxonomy (NCBI): domain Eukaryota; kingdom Metazoa; phylum Chordata; class Aves; order Phoenicopteriformes; family Phoenicopteridae; genus Phoenicopterus; species Phoenicopterus ruber. Next base: position 13,063,542 of record CM020219.1, read on the forward strand.
TGGAGAAACCCGATGTTAAAACTTCATTATGTTTAAGTTCCGCAAGGTGGGACAGCTGAGGAGGAAACCCCATGAGCACTAAGAGAGACTCTGGTGGGTACAGGGTCGTGTTTATCTGGATCAATACTTCATTTCGACACGTTAGGCCGTGATCCTACACGTCACTGCGCACGCCCGTATGTCCTGCCGAGGCTCATCAAGCTGTGTGTAGGATCAGGGGAGTTTCATATATGATCTGTAGCAGACTGAGTCACGTAAAGCAACATGGCGTTTTTCCTAGCCCCTGAGCTTGACTGCAACTTCTGGACATTACTGTAATGTAATGGTTAACCCGTTCAGCTCTTTAGATATCAAGAGCAAAAGCGGGGGGGGAAGTCTTTTCCTTATAAAGACGGTGTCACTGTTCTGTGTTTGCTGTAGCCTAGCAGGTTGGACCAGGCAGGACTGTCTTTTTAAGTAATTTCTTGAAATTTTGTTATCTTTGTCAAGGGAAAAGCACCTCTCCTTGCCAACTTTTAAATGAAGACTTTTTATTGTCATTAACCCTGTCAGTCCCACAAGTAAAATACAGATGAAGTAGAAACGCAGCCAGGATGCCCAACAACTGAGCAGCCTTCATTCCCCAGACGAAAAGCGAAGCGTCTTCTGCCTCTTTCTTGGTCTCCTCGCTGCCCAGGTGAGTCTTTCGTGCCTTTCACCAGGACAGCAATGCTCGCCGTGCATCCCTGGGGCTGCCAGCTCTTGCAACAAAGGGTTACAAGAGCTGAAACCCTTCCCGTATGCCCGAGTTGTAAAAAGCAGCTCTCACCTCCTGCATATTGTATTTTCCTTGAGAACAGACACACTAAAAATGCTTACCCCAGTGAGAATGTGCCTGTGTGTTTACACGAGCGTATATATATATGTATGTATGTATATACACACACATATATTTGGTTACTAGTAGTAGAAGGGACAATTAATCACGCTCTAGACTGATTGTTTTTAATACTGAAAGGCTATTAATCAGGAAAATGTTACCCTTTGAACAAGATGTTTATACAGTCAACACTATGGGTTGTTTTTTTTCCCCTGGTGCTAAGCTGCCTGCTAAAGCAGAGCGGAAATCGGGTTTATAATCTCTTACATTAGGACTTCGTGCTCCAAGTTCGACAACAATTTTGGCTGGAATTTGGAAGGAATGTACGGGAGTTGATGCCTGGCTCTCTTTGGTTTCAAGGGGACTTAGGTGTTCAAAACCCAAATCTCTGGAAGCATTTCGATGCCTAAAGGCGTAAACAGACATCATATGCAAATTTCAAACCCACCTCCTCCTGCTGAAAAAATCCCAAGAGGCATCTAATTTCATTTTAATGTAACTAAAAGACCTTAAAAATGTGTCCCTAAATCTCCTGCACTCCTTTGGAAATTTGTCCTTGGAGCTTTTCAGTCTGAAAGCTGCTTTTAGAGAAGGAATAATACAGCAAATTTTAATCCAAACTTCTATTTCCCACTGGAGAGAATGGCTCATATCCTGTAGTGAGTGGGAGGCCAGCGGAAAAAATACGGGGAGGACCGTGGTGGGAGTGCGAGGGTGCAGAGAGGCAGCTGGGGTTGGATCAGCGGAGGGAGGCAGGAAGAAGGGCTGCTGGCAGCTGTGGGGGGAGCACGGCGGAGTCAGGGGAGCCGCAGCAGCAGGGGAAACCTGTCTTGGCCTGGAGCGGGGCTCCTGGCTGGCCCAGAGGGGAGGCACTGAGAGCTGGTCTTGGGACAAAGGAGAGGACGGGACTGAAATCCTGCACAGGCAGAGGCTGGCGATGCCCGGGAGAGCAGTGGGACAAACACACGATGTCTTGGCCCAGGCAGAGTTGCAGAGAACACCCCGTCTATCCCAGCAAAGTGTGAACGCAGACCCCAGTGGGTTCGTTTCAGCGTCTGCGCTAGAAGCTATTTCACAGCTCGTGAAGCTGAGGGGAACAGAAGTCACCCATCTGTACACGGTACTGTCAGCATCCCCTTAGCAGGGGTTTGACTCGTGGGGCATATGGCCTTCCTTGCCACCACGTCTTGCTCCCACAGGACCCGCCTTTCTCCTTTTCCTCCTGGGAGCTTCTCTCAGCTAATTAAATTTAAGGCTGTTGAGGAGCCCCGTTCCCCCTCAGCTCCCCCACCTCCCCAGCCAGCAGGGCTCCAGAGCAGGGGCACCCCCGGCAGGCAGCACCCAGGGCAGGCAGCCCCTCTCTGCTCCCCCCCCTGCACCCCTGAGCAGCCCTGAAGAAGAAAGAGCTCAGGAGAAAGTGGGAAGGGACAGCAGTGAGAGGGGGTGAGACAGGAGCTAGGCTCTGGTGTTATTAACCCCTCCGTAGCTGGTGCCTTCTCACAGAAACCAAGCCTCGTATGAGGTGGGACAGGCACCTTTCCCTTCCTGAGGATGAGGAAGAGGCACGTAGCAAAATCAGAGTAGAAAGCCTCAGATAGCTGATGGGTTTGCTCCACTCAGTTCTGTGTTTAAGTAGAAAATCTCTGTATTAGAAGAGAAACACAAACTAACTGCAAAGAGACTCATCACTCTGTAAAAAATTCAGATGGGGAATAAAGATTTCCTTTTTGGGAGCCATTTCGTCGTAGGGACGGTTGCAGCTAGCACAGCGCTTACCTGGGAAGATACCGCTCTCTTTTTATAAACGTCTTTCATTTCACTTCTCTCCATCATCACCATCTCGGCAGCAGGGCAGCTAGCACACAATGCTAACGTCTGTGAGGGGAGATGGAGTTGCAGGGGACAGCCGCCATTGTTTTCAGGGTGACGAGGAGTCCAATAACTTAATTTTTCTCACAAGAGATTTCGAACAAGAAATGCACACAATCCCTTTGGGGAGCTGTTTGTCACAAGACCTAATGGGACAAAGATTGGATGCTGTACGTTAAGAGATCCAGGGGTTTAACAGTAGATATTAATTTTATGAGCTTTGCAAGGAATACAATCCCTTGCACATCAGTGTTTAAATCAATCTCTTTTTTTTTTTTTTGGAGTGAGGGAAGAAGCTTTCCCCAGGAGCAGCTACTCGCGCAGTGCTGTGGCATTACCTTTGAAGGATGCTGCTAGCAGCGAGGCTAACGGACTACGAGAAGCATCAGCCGGATCCAGCAGCACAACTCCTCTATGGGAGACCCTCCACGGTGGCAGCCTTCCCGTGGCCCATGTCACTGCAGTCCACCGGTGGGAGCAGAAAAGGCAGCCCAGAGAGAGGTGTCCCACCTTGGCAACCTGGCAGGCAGCCCCCTGCCTGCGTCCTCCCACGGAGGCACGCTGGTGTCCGGGGCTCCGACAGAAACCCTGCAGCAAAGTCCCTCAGCCAGGCTGTCTCCTGCCTCCCTGGGGGTCTGCTTCCCGTCCCTTGCTGCTATTGTGGTAATGCCAGCAACAGGGGAGAGGGGTCCAGCTGAGAGGCAGCTGCTTGCTCCTGAAATCCTACCGAAAAATCCTCAGTTTGACTTTCTGCCAACACAGCCCCCTTTGCTCCGCCATTCAGCCCAATCTCTTCCCATGACATAGGATGATCTTGGGGAAATTCAGCCGGGAGTATCCTACAGTGCCTCTGACCACTGGCATTCCCACGGGAAAGGGGACTGTTCGAAATTCATCTGAAATTGCCCTCCAAATGCATAGTTGTAGGTTCAAGCAATCTTTTGTAAGAAAGTTAAAATGTATAGGTTGGTATGTCCATACACACATGTGGGAGTGGAGAAAATCATCTTATTCACATCCTTCTGACGTACATGAGGATCACCCTGCTGAAATCCCTGGAAATTCCCTTTGTTGTAAAACTAGTACAAGGCGGCCCAGTGTTTCCACGAACACACCGCTAAGGCATAGCACAACTCATCAGGGCTCTAGTGCCAACCTTTGATTTTACACTCTCTCTTCCATTCATTCCAAATATAATCTGGAAATCTCAGGGGGAGGAGAGGGAAATCAAAGTTAGTTCCTCACTGCTATTTGTCTAAAGAAAACCTGCAACACATGAAAACCTGGAGAAGAAAAGAAAAAAATCAATGAAACCTCAATTTGGCGTCAAGTGAGGGATTAATCACCAACTAAAAGAAATAATTTTAGAAAATGCCATGACGTAATACCTCTTAAATTCACAGTTTAAAAAAGAGCTACATTCCTATCTGCCCCAGGATTAAACACCGACAGCACCAAATGCATTTCCCCTGCCCTCCCCACCAGCACCGAGCGCAGGGGATAGATGGTGTTTCTCAACAGACAAACTAGCTGGTACCCTCTCACAGCCACTGCACCGCTGGGATTCGTCTGAGGACACCAGAAACCTTGCGCCAAACTCAGACCAAATCTTTATACTGTAGCCTTCCTCTTCTCAGTTACATCGGTGTAAATCTAGAGTTTATACTGTTCTGAACCTGCTCAGAGGCACTGGAAGGCTCTGGATTAATATCAAGCACAGGCATCTGCCTCCTGCTGTTTCTGTGCCTGTGGTATCAATAGTGATTTTGAAAATGATTATTTCCGTACAGGCTATAATGACTTAGAAGGAACAGTTACAGCCTGTTGTGCAAATGTGAACAATACTCGCTTTTTTAAAAACGTGGATTTTTCATACGACAGGAACTAATGGCCCTTTCAGAGCAGTTATGGTCTATCTTGTCAATTTGGTTTCTATTCAGGCATGCTAAGTGAATTTTTATAGCCGAACTAGGAGTCCTTAAAAATGGGCCTTATACTGGAAATGCAGATGTGACTTACTGTGAGTTGTGCTAGGAGAGCATCCCTGCCCCTGGGGAGCCAGAGCCAGTAAATCAGAATTCCCTTTCTCCGTGCACATAACACGACTCCCAGGCACTCTTTCATCTGCACTGAGAGGCAGGAAGGAGAGGCAGAATTAGCCCCTCATTACAATAATGTTTCTCACACTTTCTCCAGCTACTCTCTGCAGGCATTAGTAGAGGGGCCCCAGCTGCCAGAAATGCTGAACACCTACATCTCCAGTTAAAAGAAATCAGAGAGCAGGGTGCTCAGCGGCTCTGAAAATCAGGCCCACGGAGCTTTAAACAAAGGCTTTCATACTATGTTTAAAAAAAAAAAAAAAAGAGACACAGACTCACCGACTCACCTTAACTTTATTCTTTACCTAAGAGCTTTGTTGTGAAAGAAAATTGTGTATTTTCCAGACTATCTGTTTTCTCTTACGGCTTCCCCACTATAAACTGTACTGCATACATACTCACATCAATACATTTACCTGCCTGCTTCACAGCTGGAAAGAAAATGAAGCCGTCTCAATCATCTTCACATTCAGCAATAGAGAAAACTGACTCTTTTTCCATTCAGCCCCAATTAAAATGGGAAATGTAGATAATCTGGTCTCCACGAAATATTCCACTCACCTACGTTGTCCAGAGTGGATACACCTCCATAGTCAGGGGCAACCTGAACCTTTTCTAAGACTGGAAAAAGCAAGAGAATAGACGCTATACAATCTTATTACTTATTTATTTAAAATGTTGTAGCCGTGCCTCCCTTCATCTCTTGGCTCCTTACCCAAAACCTGTGTAATGAGCAACATCACAGGACCTGACCATCAGCAGGCACCACAGCTCCGCTAAAATGAGTGCATTTGTACTGATTTATGGCAGCTGAGGATCTGGCACAGCATATCCAGGGAATACCTACCTCTCCAGAAAATAGATACACCTCTGACAATGTCTTCCCAAGGTATTTCTCACAGACCCCATGCCGTAGTGGAGTAGGGGCCATCCCCACCCCAGCTTCTCCTCCTGTCTCCATTGCTGCACCGAGTGCCCAGCCACCTTGTCCTCATCAGAGGCTCTCGTCTGAAGAGGCACAGAGCCAAACCTGGCACGAACCGATCAGATATGTACAAAGGAAAATCTTGACAGCATCTGTGAATAGAGTTTAAGAGAAAGGAACAAAATAATACCACATATGTTAACAGATTGAAATGGTAGCTATGGTGACCACGGACAGACAAAGAACAAACCATTTTGACTGAATTCAGCCAATTCTTTCTGACAACAAACTGCAAGTATAAAGCAAACTTTTAAAAATCCCTAATGAAATCATTATAACAAATCCATTCGGCTCTGTTTGGCTTGTTTGCTTTTTAAATTTCAGTCGCAGCTATTACATTAAACCTATTAATCATTGATGTAGTCAAATACTTTCCACCAACTAAAAATGGGGATTTTCTCACTGTAAAAAAAAATATTTTTTTCATTGTTTGCATTTTCAGAAAAAAAAAAGGCAAGGAATAGTTATTGTAAAATGACAAGCATTCATAATTCAGAGCGTTTTCTTGTGCATGAGAGAGTGCCTGGGTTTTGTACAATAAAGGCTTGTTTATAAAAGTTGGATTACTTTCCCTATCCTGATATGCAGCGTAGCTATGAAAAATTACTGTCCTGTTTATTGTGTATTACAGTGTCAAACATCTCAGAGTCTCTTTCCTCCAGTGTGCCAGCCATTTTTTTCAACCCTACGGAGGAGCTGACGCTCGGCGCTCTCCCATTGAGGGCTGGCTGGTTGTGCCTAGGGGAATTGAGCTGAGGACGACACGGGAAAGCACCGAGCTGAGCCATCGAGGGACAGAAAAGCTGCCTAGTGAGAACCAGTGCTGGAAATACGCAGGCAGGAGACGGGGAGGATTACTCCAGTGCCAGCACAGCATAAGGCTGCTTGAAGTGATGCGCAGCTGCTTGCTTGCTTGCTTGCAAACTCCCACCCCGAGAGGCTTGAAGGGGCCGGAGGAGGCTCCACAGTGAATGTCACAATGGAGACTGGCATATCGCCCGCTGTGGAGCATCCCAGGCACACCCCGACGGAGACCCCGCTGCCTGCGGACACTCAGATTTAGCCTGGAGACCGCTTCAGTACAACCAAAACAAGTGATGCTGCCCTGCACCCCCTCCCTCAACCCAGCCACGCTCGCTGGGTATAGTTTCAGAGCACAACAAAAAACCTTACTTCTAGCCTGTAGAAAAGCTGCTGTCATTGCCCTGACTGAGTGCTTAATATTTAACTTGGTGTGTTCAGTACCTTCTGCAGACTGTAAAATCCGTAACAAAATAGATTTGCAATGTAGCTCTGCTTTTGATGCTCCAGGAGCAGTAATTTCAAATTTCTGTAGTGCATGGACACTCTCAACCCTACTCTCGCATTTTCATCTGCTGAAGTTCATCATTCTTTAACGAACAAAACAACAACAAAAAAAGCAAACTAGCACAGAACTGCCCACCATTCAAACGCCGCTCCCTTTATCTGTCTGCGGACTGAGGCTCTGGCTTAGCCTTCTGTAAATTGAATTAAGATCCCGGCTATGCCTTCGCTGCCTGCGTGACGAGGGGCACTTCACCGTCCATCTCTGTTCTTCTGTTCCCCGTACTCTGAAACGGGACCAGCTTTAAGGCCTTTCACTTCTGCCTAGCGTGGCCCTTCCCCGTATTCTCCACCCATTCACTTTGCTTTCACTCTTGCCAGTGCAGAGGGCAGGTCCTTTGGGACTCTTCCTTACTCCGCGCGGGTACCCCGAGAGTAGAGCTGAGAGAGGGCGAGCACGTGTGCTCCCTGTCTTTTGTAAAGGGAAGGCCAGAGGAGTAAGCATTCGGTCCCGCACAGCCTCACCTGCTCAAGCTGTTTGCTTTAGCTGTGGCTCGAGTGCAGCAGGAGCACATGGCGGGGGGGGGGGGGGGGGGGGGGGGGGGATAGCACTTTTTCTTTTGGTATTGCCTGGAAATAGTAAAGAAATGGTTACTTTGATTTTATGTGCAGTAAACCCTCACTAGATGGCTCCTTACAGCAAGTAAATGTATTCCCCACAGAAAGAACACTGATGTGGCATAATCTGTGTGAGAGCGGAGATAGCGTGATGCTAACTGGGCTTTATCGCTGGCTGAGCGTTTTGCATGGAAAAGCAGCATGTAACACAGCTGTGGGTGGGTGAGCAAGCGAGCATTTACACGAATTACGAATGACACCGCTCCGTAAGTTGTGAACTGTGAGTCAGATGGGCACGGGCGTCTCAGGCACATAAAAAATGTCACTTGCTCGTTTCTGTAGGTTTCTAAGTTAATCTGTGTCCCATTCAGCTTTCTAATTCAGAAAGCAGAACCGGGCTGTGGTCGGGGGGACCAGCAGTGGAGATCCTGGGGGGAAACAGCTGATCCCAGATGGTATTAAGGCTGAAACCCCGAATGTCATGCAATCACTCCTAAAACAAAGAAGCGACACTCACTTCTGAAATGTCCCCCCTTACCATCACAAGAACATGTCACTTATAATGTGTGTATTGGCAGGATGTTCTGGGCAGAAAAAGAAAAAGAAATGAGCTGTCATCTGCAGTTAACCTCTTGTTCATACACCACTGTGTGCACTTGGTGGTTCAACGTTATGCAAGTTGCTTGTGCCCCCATTAACGAGCAGTGTTAATTGGTGTCTATCCCGCATTGAGATAAACATGTATATTACGTGTTAAAAGCACTGCAGGCTGTGAAAGAGCTGTACGATATACAAATGTATACCAGCCCTGCGTAGGGGACTACAGGGAGAGACTGCATTGTGAAATGCTAGGTCTGATTTAAATCCGCGAGTGATTTCTGGGCAGCCCACATCCCTGCAAGATCTCCTGGCGCTGACTCGAGGGCCAGGTGGGTGAATTCTGCTGGCAGAGCTCTGCCGCCGTCCCTCCGGCTCCCCACGCCGGCTCTTGTCGCACCCCTGAGCGCTCTGCCTACAGCCCACCTTTCAAGGTGGATGAGCAGCGATTTTAGTTTCCCTTAAACCATCAGGCTGTAAACTCTGGCCGTTAGCAGCCGCAGGTGATTTAACCATCCGTGTGGTAGGGCAAGCAGACACAGCAGGAGATGTTGTCCATCCCCATATAGAATGCCCCTGCTCTGGAGTCAGTGGCAGGGGAGCTACATCGGCTCCTGGTCTCCCTGTCAGCTGCCCTAATGGCTTTATCCAGCCTCTTCCCTCTCGCTTTCCCCTCTGCCCACGTGCTGGCGCGGTGCTGACTCGGGATGAGCTCAAGTACACAGATCTACCAGCCTCACTTCTGGTGAGTGACAGAAAACAAGGTCTGAAACGGTGGCACACTTGCATATCATGAAAAGACCTTTTTTTTTCCCCCAACAGCTGCTGAAAATCAGCACAGATAAATACCCTGAACCAGGTCATAATCAACACACAACACTGATGCAAATACACGGATTAGAGAATTAAGGCAATTACATTAAATAACTTACTGGAAAAATTTCATTATAAATGCTCAAAAGAAGAGACTCGCATGTCTTATGAACAAGCACAAGCCATGCCGGACCAATGCAAGAATTTACTAATAAAGTAATATTTGATCATCTAATTAACGGAGCTGTTATCTCCCCATAACAACTCAGGGCTTAGAGCTTTTAGGCTGTAAAACATTTTGTCTCATGGTTTAAAAAAGAGTAGCACCCGACAGACTTTTCTTTTCTTAGTAGCTTTCCCGTGAAATGCAGTTGTTTACTTCAGGCCTTGAAGGCCGGATTAAGAGAGGAGATTGTTTGCTTTAAATTATACACACAAATTTTATTGTCGCTGCTTCTGCCACTAACAAGCTATTTAATAAATGTCAAAGTGGCAAAGCTCACCAATTGCAAAAGTGAAAGGGTCAAACCAGTGAATCCAGAAATAATATTGAGATTTTCTCTCTTTTCATGAAAGGTACTTGCAGCAGGCAGCGTTAAAGTGCTTCCAACTTTCATAGCAACCAGGAGGAGCAGCTCATGAGTCAACCCAAGGAGGAAATAAGTCATCGCCCAGTGAGTCTTTCGAGATATGCAAAACCATCCATGTGTCTACAGCATCCAAGAAGGAATTTTTATAATATTGGTTGTAGTCAGCAGTTTATTGCCACAGCCCTGGGTGTGGGCAAGTGTCTCGGTGACTGAGGCTGTGATTGCCCCCGACACCGCTGAGCGTTTCGCACCATGGCTCTCATGCTCCTCCTTTTCAAAACAGGAAAGAGACGAGACGTCTTTTTTTTGATAGCTGCTGGAAAGACCCAGCTAAGTCCTCATGGCTGTACCTTGAGTTCCTCTCCATCCTCCATATCGTGCTCGCCGCACTGAGTAAAGGGTAGGGCTCTTATCTCAGCTTTCTGGAGTTCCAGCCTTTCTGCAACTGAATGAAAACAAACAGAAAGAAAAAAATAATCAGCTTCGCACATTTTGTTGCCTGTGTAAATTATGCATCACACATTATAGAAAAAAGGAAGATGCAGATTTGGAAATCAGTTGTGGATTCCTCCATTTTTCTTACAATCATGCAAGTGTTACAGCTGTATACACAGGGGACTTTCTTTTTTCATGCAGCTTTACACCAAAATAAAGGCCTCAGTTGTTCTAGTTGGTGATTAGGCTCAATGTTATGCCTCTGGGAACGGGAAGCACGGGGACTCAGAGGGACAGAAAACTTAATGAGTTCTTTATTTGAAGAAGGGAAAGTTTTTCAAAATGTTTTCCAGAGCTTACAGGAGGGATTCGGAGGCCCTTCTCTCTTTGGGAAGATGCAGCTCTTCCAGGTGAAAAAATTATAACCCTTGCCTGCTGAGCAGCAGCCCCTCACCAAAGGTTTCCTTGCCCTCCGAGCCCACAGCTTAGCTGCGATGCACAGATTCTCTCACTGACTAAAATGAAGTCATCTACCCTTACGTGGTTTACTGGATCTTTTTACTAATATGGCTTGTACTGGCTTGTCTCCCTGCAGGACTCGCGATGCACAGCGGCATCACTCGGAAACCAATCTTCGGTTGCACAAGCAGCTCTGGAAAGACAAGGAATATGGCCAGTGAATTTGTATGTACTCACCTTGGAGTGGAGCTTGCAAGTGGCCCATGAACCAGGCTTAGGAGGCCCCTATTTTGGCCAGACTCCTGTAGCCAGAACTAACCCAAGAACATCAGAGCTCAAAATGGAAACTGCTGCCCCACGGGCCAAAGGGCCAGGGACCCTGCCCAGCAGGAGCAAATGGAAAATATTGTTCTCTGGAAATATCTCTGGGTGTTGTTGGGTTTGGGGCTTTTTTTGAGACATGAATATTTTACATAATGGGGTAAATAAAAACAAAACCCAACCTCAGAATTGTTTACAGAGCAACTGGGCAGCTGGCAGAATATCAGTGAGGCTGGTCAGTGGCTCCCCACTGTCACCCCAAGGCAGAGCCTCCCAGTGCTGCCGAGTCTGCAGCACCTACCCAGGGAAAACACCTCAGAGGCCATGAACCCCAGAGCAGCTTGCCCAGCGCTGGAGCCGTAGGCCAGCCGCAGCTACAAAGCAGCTCACCTAACAGCATCCCCTGCATCCCGGGACCCTGCCATCGCTGCTGCTGGGATGCAGCACTTCCAGCGCTGAGGCATCTTGTTTTATAGGGCCACCCCTGGGCACCTATTGAAGATGACCCTACTGCCAGCTCTGTCTACACTAGGAGGTAAATGCGCGATGGTAAAAGCTACCAGCTCTCTTATTTTATCCCAGTTCGGATGTCCCTAAATGAGTGAGCTGTGCCTGGTGCTTCTAAGTGCACTCAAGCCTGCACATAAAAGAGGACAGGCAAAATAATAACGTTGCACAATGCTGAGAATAATAGAATTGGCCACCCAGTGTATCTGGGCTGCTAAGAAAGCTCTTTTGATTAAACGAAACACAGAGCACAAGAAAAATGCACACATCATACATGATAGTGTCTCCTGGGCTGCCTTATATCAAGATGAAAAAAAATTACCCATGTGAAGCCCACATCATCTATAATCTGCAACGCGTTTGGACAGAGGGAGGCCAGCCGAAACCCAAACCATGTGCGTTTGCCTTTAAAACCAGCATCACTGGGGCTCAGCCAGCGCGCGTGCCAATCCGCCTGTCCTGGATTCAGTGCTTCTCTCCTGGATTCAGTGTCTCTCTCCGCGTTCGCAGCTGAATCACTCTTGCATCAGCAGCATCACCGTGGGCAGCGTTCCCTCTCCGGGGCAGGCCAAGTGGCGAGACCTCCAACCCAGCTCCGCTCAAGCCGGCAGCAGCGCAGGATCTCTTCCAGGACACCGTGTCAGACTTCTGCAGGGCCTTGTGCAAGCTTTTTTTTTGTTTTTTAATCCTGAATTAAAACTTAAGCTTCAAAGGCATAGATCTAGGGGGCTCTCTTCATGCGGATACTGTATTTCCTGGAACAGATCCTTTAATTTTGTGGTGAGCCGGAGTTGAAGACATTTGTATTCAAATCCTTATTTAGGCTTTAATGCTTTTTAGTATTGGATATAGGGATTTTAGACTGGAAATTGCACTCTTGACTTTACTATCACCCCAAACAGACAATCAAAATTTAAGCTGCTATTTCTTTTCCATCCTTCTTATGCTGCTCCCAACACTCTCCCAGAAATTGTAATTATTCTGCCACATCTACTCTACTAATAAAATTTATTCTGCTCTGTGTTTTTCCCCCATTTTCTTCTCAAGTCTTACGCCATCGGATAAAATCAAGGTTTTCATTTGTAAAGTGGTTATCAGCAGCTCAGGTTTTACTTACAGTTCTTTGAACAGGCTGCCGGGATGCCAGATGGGTAGGAATGTAACATAATAGCATATACTGTGGTGCAACCTGCAAACATCATTTTGTATGGGATGTCCCATAGTAGCCCCATCCTTTTAGGGTTTTTTTATCCTTGCTGATGATAACAGTAGTGATTCTAATAATTTTGCTGTATCTTAAAAATAGACATGATCTAGTCGATGTTCATGTCAGTCACGCTGCCTCACCTCACTGTTGCAATCCTGTCTGAACACACAGGACTTTGTAACCTCAGTGGCCCTTGTAGAACAGCCCTCGCTTAGGGATCTCTCAGGGCTTTACAAGCTCACGTTACGCTGTTGTGTGCCAGCTTTAGGTATGAAATAGCTAAAAACCATGGAGAAGTACATCACTGGGCTGTTACAGAGGCAGGGGCAGAAGGTACCTGGAGGTACCAGCCCAGGCGCAAGATTACATCCCTCTAAAAACGCACCGAGTTAAACTTCCTTCAAAGGATTGAATGCATTTAAATTCTCAACGATGCACAAAAGATATGTTGAATATGCACAAAACGTGTTTGAATCTCAGTTTACTCCCAAATTTGCTCATCTTTTTTTTTTTTTTTCCTGGTGGCTTTAGGAGCAGCAGCTTTTGTAAGCTCTCCAGCAAAGGATTCATTCCCAAGCGTAGCGTCTGTGCAGGTGTGCCTTTGGTGTCCAGAGGGTGCCATGCACCTCCTCTGCTCTCCAGTGTGCAGGTTTTTTCCCCAAATGTTCGCACCTGAGCTGGGATGCACTGGCAGAGCCTCCCACTCACAAACACTTGATTCCCAGGCCTGGTGCCTGGGAGAGTTTTGCTTCATAGACTGGCATTGTCCTTGCCCTTGGGGAAAAAAGCAAACTCACATTAAGGATGAGCTAGAAATTTGCTGTACATTCCCTTTGCAGAAAACAAGGACTCCAAAAAATTGAGGAGAGGGGAGGAAATCAAATGTCATTCCCAAAAGGCAACAGACAACAGCCATTTACATGGTCTCACATTCCCTCATCTAAAAACGATAACAAACATCCCCAAATAAATAAAACAGACAAGCCTGTTCAATGCTTTAGACCTGGGGAATACTGCAAAAAATAGTTAGGAATAATTTTTCATATTCTCAGTGTGTGGATGCGCACTGCTTTGATAGCAGCTTTCCATGAGCGCTCCAGCTAACAAGCTTGCCGCAGAATGATCTTTGAGCAGCGAATTATTTTAAAATAAGCACTAGAAAATATTCCCCAGAAGACAATTTGGAATAACTAATCATAAAAAAAAACCACGCTGGACACCTAATTTAGGAGCTCTGATCATCCTTTCAGCAGCTAGAAATGTAACACTTCATCTGCTTGTCCAGTCAGAACAAATGTGTGTAACTCAGGGCTAACCGCTGGGGAAGTTATCGCTCACCAGTGTCATGTGCTGAAAGTCAGAGTTTGCTTGCAGAAAAGTCATAAGTGAGAAAGAGCGCGTGCGTGTCGGGGTGTTCCCTCGAGGAAATTATTTACTATGAATTACTTACCCAGCCCCAGATTTGAATTGATAATTTTTCCCTTGATGTGCTCCGTATAAAGGAAATGTTAGCGTTAACCAAAGCTAATCCACGGCGCAGTTGGGAAGGGGATTATTTTGCCAATGATTACTTCCTTTAAACATGGAATTGTGATCAAAGCAATATGGTTCTGATTTTTTCCTCTATTTTTAGCTTTGTAGTATGGTTCTTCTTAATAGTAAGTTACCGCTGTAAGCATGCTGTGAATTTCCAATATAGCAAAGCTTTAATAATTTGCAGCCGTAATTGTTCCTGCTTCAGTCTCCAATTCAATTTGGTGTGGAATTCCCATCTCCCAACACAAAGCTTAACTCGACGGTATCTGTGTGAGACAGACTATGAAACTAGTCTGGTATAATGGACTTCATTAAGGGATAGTCAAATTATTTTCATCTGTAATCTATTTTAAATGGAAAAAAGGGCTTTTGAATAAATATTTTTCCTTCAAAAGTTATTAATTTCTGTAGGAAAGAGAGGATGGTTGTTGCTTGTTTTTTCCTTTGTTTTTGTAAAAGGTTTGAAAATTATTTTCTGGTTGAATTATTTCTTTGGTTGAAATAGCAAATATTTAAGCCAGGAACGGAAACAGCATCTTTTTATTTTACTGAAGAGCCAAACTGTGCTAGGAGCTTTCACTTTTTTGCCTGCCCAGCTGTAACCTCTTCTGATGCTAAAAGCCGGGCTCCTGGGCTGACGTGACGAGCATCACTCACCTCCAGACCTCGGTGGCCATTTGTCTGCCTAAGTGCAGATTTGGTAGTCTCAAACCATTTTTTAGTCAAGCCTCAAAATAGCAAGCTATTTGATGCTAGCACAGAGATCTGGTTTTAAGAGGCAGCCTACACTGGCACAAGACCCATTAACCCTAACCTGAACTGCGTACACGCACAGACTAATAACAGGTTGGTGGAGAGTCTTATTCAAGCCCTGCACGTGAGAGTAAATTACTCCCTTGATGAATAAAAGCCATTACTTAGTATTTAGCATCATAGCAAGAAGCCTCTTCGGCCTGTTCCTAACAGAGATGTTACAGTTAATTTAGTGTAAAATTATCACCTGCTGTACAATAAAACAACAAACTGCAGTCAAATAATCTCTTAATAAATGAAAATGTGTAATAAACTGTGTCAGCACCGCGGAGACTTGGCAAGGCTGAATACCCTAAAGGTACCAATCCAAACAAATTCACCATACAATATATGGCCTGTGTCATTTCTCGTTCTTATCAGAGATGATTCATCTGGGAATCCTTGGCACTGAGTTTTACCTCTAAAGGCCAAGCAGTTATTACAATGATATAATTTCTGCCACATTAATTAAATATAATGCCTGTAAGCCCCTTTATAGGGGTCTATAAATTCGTTGTAAACATATGCTGTAGATGGGCATATGTAATCTACAAAATGTAATAAACATTCAGTCAACTTCCTCTCTGTTGCAGGGCAGGGAGAGAGGTCAAGCGATCGCTGTGCCAAAAACCCCACAATCACCCAAAGGTAAGCCTAACGTTGCTTCTGCCACGCATTAAATATATATATATATATATATATATACAGGCAGAAACCCAGGTCTCTGCCAGAGAGGAAAAGGCAGAGGGAGCACCAGCACAAGGCGCACGAGTCAGCTGCAGCAGGCAGGAGGACAAGTCCCATGGACGTGTGCACCTTCAGGTTTGAGACCATCTAAGGAACCTGAAGGTGCACAAGTCCATGGGACCTGATGCACCCACAGGGCCTGAGGGAACTGGCGGATGAAGTTGCTAAGCCACTATTCATCATATTTGAGAAGTCGTGGCAGTCCGGTGAAGTTCCCACTGACTGGAAAAGGGGAAACAAAACCCCCATTTTTAAAAAGGGGAAAAAGGAAGACCTGGGGAGCTACAGAACAGTCAGTCTCACCTCTGTGCCCAGCAAGATCATGGAGCAGATCCTCCTGGAAACTATGCAAAGGCACGTGGAAAATAAGGAGGTGATTGGTGACAGCCAACATGGCTTCACTAAGGGCAAATCGTGCCTGACAAATTTGGTGGCCTTCTATGATGGGGTTACAGCGTTGGTGGATAAGGGAAGAGCAACTGACGTCATCTACCTGGACTTGTGCAAAGCACTTGACACTGTCCCACACAACATCCTTGTCTCTAAATTGGAGAGACATGTTGGAGCAAGTCCAGAGGAGGGCCACAACGATGATCGGGGGCTGGAGCACCTCTCCTATGAAGACAGGCTGAGAGAGTTGGGGTTGTTCAGCCTGGAGAAGAGAAGGCTCCAGGGAGACCTTCTAGCAGCCTTCCAGTGCTTAAAGGGGGCCTACAAGAAAGCTGGAGAGGGACTTTTTACAAGGGTATGTAGTGATAGGACAAGGGGTAATGGCTTTAAACTGAAAGAGGGTAGATTTAGATTAGATTAGATAGAAGGAAGAAATTCTTCCCTATGAGGGTGGTGAGGCACTGGAACAGGTTGCCCAGAGAAGCTGTGGATGCCCCCTCCCTGGAAGCATTCAAGGCCAGGTTGGATGGGGCTTTGAGCAACCTGATCTAGTGGAAGGTGTCCCTGCCCGTGACAGGGGGGTTGGAACTAGATGATCTTTAAGGTCCCTTCCAACCCAAACCGTTCTATGATTCTATGATTCTATGACAAGCAACTGCTCTTGCTGCCTGCAGGCCGCTGGCTCCAACCTCAGTGTACACGGACGATAAAGGCACCCCAAGTCACTGCAGTTCAGCACCGTTCTGCTGGCATCTTCTGACTGCAGGAGAGCAGCGGATATGTTAGGTGTTGCTAAAAATCTGTCTTGCACTAAATGCTCCCCCTACCCAGTAAGAAGAAAAATAAGAGGGGGAAAAAAAGGGAAAACAAAGCCAAGCGAACAAAAGCTGGGCAACACTTTTTGCAGTCCGCCAGACCCAGACTTTGAGTAGCTTGTTGGAGGTCCAAGACTTTCTGCTGCATTACGTGAGAAAGTTAAGGAGGAGCTTCCCTATCCCCATGCTGCCCCGGGAAGCGGAAGGCAGGCTGCTCAGTGGGCAGGAGCAGAAGAGGCGCTGCTTGCCCACAAGTCCAGCCCACCCTTTTCGAAACCACAGTGGGACCTTCAGGCTCTGCCTTTCTGTGCCCTGACTCCACGCTGGCTGCTTTAGCGAGCACCAGGAGCTGGGTGCCCCTCAGCCACGCAGGTGAGAGGCTGTTTGCTGGCGTGTGGAGCAAGTTGTCTTCTCCTGGAGCTCGCTCCAGAGCCTCTGACTCCTGGCCTCTGTTCTTGGAGAGAGCCCGAGGGAGGTCTGCAGCACAGGCCGTTCACACTTTCATGCTGTACTTTTGTTCTTGTTTTGTTTCACATAGTTCACAAGGCAAGAGCAAGGGACAGCCAGTGACAGCTGAAAATGATGTTGGGTCAGGGCAAGACACAGCAGGATGCAGCTACCTAACAGAAATTTTAGATACGAATCACCATCAGGAGCCTTTTATTTTTCCCAGAAACACTAGTCAAATTGTGAAAAACTGAAAAATTACTTTTGTTTGTGTGCAGTGTCTCCTTTATAGGCGTTTCTGATCCCATTCCCAGTAACGCAGCAAACCCCATGCCGTATAACAGAGTCCAACTAGAATAACGGCTTCACTGGGGACAAACTGAGAGCTGACTGGCACCCCACACCAGCCCACTGAAGGGCTGCACGTGGTGCGGGTCAACACTGAATTCAGTCCTTTGTGTTAGGCATCCAGCCACTAGCCCCTTTATAATGCAGCCCCTGCTGGTACAAACAACCCCGGTCCATCAATATTTCCAACCTCAGTCTGGTACCACGGGCAGCAGGAATGACCCTTCCACTCTACTGGCTCACACCTAGCTTCCAAACCGTTGCTGGTGTCTTTACACAGGGAATTGTGCCCCAGAACTGCTTAGGTCCCCACCTCTCCACGGTGCCTTCTGCAGAAGAGCTATGGAGCAATTTCTCTAGGGCTTTCAGGATGGGGAAGGAGGCTGTGCTGATGCGTAAATTTGGCCGTGCGTCTGGAGGCAAAACAGTACTATTCCAGCCCCTACCTCCAGCAAGTTGTCCAGCATCTCTTTGTACATCCAAGTTCCTCGCTAGCATGTTAACATGACACCACTGGAGACCCATAAGAGGTTTGGGTGCTGCTACAGGGCTGGGTGCAACCACCGCGTGGGTGTGAGCGGGGAAGAAGGTCCAGGAGCCCACGGGGTAACCACATCAACTGCCTAATAGCTCTTATGGGGCACATATCACATGAGGCAGCACTATAGGTGGAACAAGTCCCTCACATCGCTGATACATCCCTCCCCACCGATAAACTGAAGGGGCCCTCTGGTGGGTGGCGGTTTTCCAAAGACAGGACCACCCAACCCATGGCAGGTGCTGGGCTTGTGAGCCGTGAGGGCCTCCATGAGTGGGGCCAGGGGCATCGGTTTATTCACGTCGCACCGCCATGATGGCAAAGCACACATCCAACACAGCTCACCCCTGTATTCTCTCTAAAAGGCTGAGACCCATCATCTAAAAACAGGAAGTTAAAATGACAAGTGGAGGAGACATCTCCTCCACCCAGCTCCCTCCTTGGGAAACTCGGTTCCCGTATAAACATCCTCTATCGTTAACCTTTCCGGACAACATCCTCGCCAAGCAACGAGAGCAGAGCCTTTTCTTCAAATTGAGTTAAGATGAGCAAAAGATAAATACAGCATTTTTCCTCAATTACATCAAGCATCTTTAACAGACAGGATTATCGGGACATGCCAGCACCTTCTGGTAGCAGGAAGGGGCTGCGCAACAGTGGGGCTGGTGGGTCCCCACGTCTGCCCTGCCCGGGGGGTCTCAGCTTCGCCACAGGCGGGCAGCAGCCCGGGCCCGCCTCTGCTACGGGGCCAGCTGGCCTCCGAGTTGGTCTCAGGGGCAAATTGAAACGTAAAATGCTCTGCGCTTTAAGTCAATGCTGAGGTTTTCCTCACTTTTAAGAATGCTTTTGATCAAAATGGTGAAAGATTCACTATTTTGAGCAGTTTAACAGCCGTGCCTCACTGTGCAGCCTGTGTCCTGTCACACTGCCTCATGGCCGTGCATGCTTGCAAGGGTAACAACAAAAATAAAAATAAGCAGCGCAGTGAAAATCTTTTTTTTTTTTTTCTTTTCCTTTCCCTTATAAGGCCGGGAACAGTCTATCTATCCACTGTTACTCACCCAGAGTTTGAGAGGGATCCTGCCCAGCCAGCAGTTTGAGGCAGGCAGGCTCCTGGCCACTGATTCTCAGAGCCAGAGCAAAAAACAGGCCTGAGTCACCTCCAGCTGGTTTCACTCGGAGCAACGTTGTCTGAAGGAGTGGAGAACAGGAACAGGATAGCCAAAGGCTGAACAAAATCATTGAGTCTTTAGTTATAAAGCGGACGGGGAAGCACTCTCCCAACACCAAGATGGGCCGGGCCGAGGGCAGCGTTGACACCGCTGCAGCGAGGCGGGGGGCTCTGCCCCAGCTCCCATGCCGACGCGGCAGCCGGGCCCACGCAGGTAATTCCTGTAGCTTCTTCATACGTTTTGCAATGCTGGGTGGTTTTTTTCTTCAGGTCTCATCTCCCAAATGCATGTGTGATAACCGAGCTTTCCATAAACGTCTCACTCCCAGGAAAAGCCAGAGAACAACGCAAGCGTAAGCTCACAGTTCAAACCCACAATGTGCAGAAAAGGAGTTGGAAGCGTGTTTTGGCCTTTACAAATCATTTTCCTTCTAAAGATAGGGCAGGAAGAGTGAAGTAAATGTGTTTTACAATGATTCTTGACCAGAAAACCGGAGAGGTCTTTGGGCGCCCGTGAGGGGACCCTGACACCCTGCGAGTGGCTGTGCTCTTCGCTTGGCTGTGCAGATTTGCATAGGGGAGATATCTATAGCTGCTTCTCCTCTGGCAGATGAAAACCGACAAGTCTATTGTCTGTGTCTGACACGAAGTAGAATTTGCCAATAACTGGATCTTATAGAAAAACTTGTCGCTTCTGAGACAGGCCGAGCCTGACTCAGTCTGATACCTCCAGCCAAGGGCAGTTGATACGACACCGGGATCTGGCCACTGAGACATCGTGCTAATCAAAAGGACATCACAGCGGCGAGACTATTGATCCAGCTCGCTTTGTGGTCCCCAACTGATGTCTGACAGGAAGCGCTGCCTGTGAACCCGTCCACCACAACACAGGAAACAAAAATGTTAAAAGTGAAGCCAACAGGCAGAGCCGAGGGGGAGACTGCCACCGGTCGCCGCTCCGTGCTCGCACCTGGGGGCAGAGGAGGTCGGGGACCCACCGGCTCGTCACGCTGATCACGGGCTCAGTCCTTAGAGGCAAGCAGGGCTGTATGTGCATCCTCACATCCTTCCACCCCTCTGCATCTGCCTGCTGGCTGCTAAAACTGTTAAACCACCCAACCCCGTATGGTTTCAGTTTATCACGTATCACGTACAGCCCTCTCGGTGCTCACTCTCTAATGATGTTGGCTTTCCTCAAAACATTTCCTTATTAAAAAAAACTAATCCGTCTGGGGGAGGGAGTTTGATTTTTTTTTCTAGGGTTTTAGGGTTGGGGTTTTTTTCTTCTTTTTTTTCACCAAGCAAAGTCACTTCGGCCTCCTATAATTGGAGGGAGAGAAGGGAGGGAATCAGTGTGGTCCAGAGTCTTGAACTCCTGTTAAAGGCAGAAAAGGAAGGACTGTAGTTTCCTTGTTCCACCTCAGACGGGCCACGCTGTCTGTATGGCCAGTGACTGTATGATCTGACTGTATGATCTTACTCTGCCAGTGAAGGGACAGGCTACCGCATGCACTGGTGTGCTTGCTGCTGTCGCCAGGGCACAATGCAGCGCGCGACCCGCCTCGGTGCAAGAGTGCCTCTCTGCAGCCTTTGCCCACCGAGTCTCCCCTGCCAAACAAGGTCTCCAGCCTCAGCACGTCCCTTTCTTTGTATCATGGAAATGGCTATTAATATGACTATTATTGCTACTGGCACGCGAGTTTGATGTGAAATTAAATACCTGGTTTGGTACTGAACCACGACGTTAAGGTTTTTAATTAAAATTAAGTAAAATTGAATAAAAATAGAAGAAAAGTTTGAAACAAAGTGCTGTTTGAAATTTTTAGAAAAGCAGGAGACTGTTCAGTTTTAATTTTCATTAGCTTTCAGCCATTTCAATGTCATTGAATTTTTGCGTTTTTGTGGAAGAAACCCAGCCACTCCAGTTATGAGCTGTAAAGCTAAGAAAAATAAACAAGAAAAGTTTCGCTTAGCCTTTATCTGTTTCCAAATCAGACTGCGCCTTTTGCCTGAAGCACAGTTATATTACAGCAGAGATGCCCATGTAAGAAGGATTTTCTCATAACACCCATGGCCATTGCCATCGCTTACGTCCTCAGACAGGATTCACTTTGCCTGTTCGGGATCACCTTGCTTTCTGTTTTGCGCAGTCCTGGATTTTTTCTCCCCCCATCAAAGGCAAAACCCTGCTTGCACAGCGGTGTACATTTTGCATCAAGGGCAGCAAAACAGCATCACTTTGCTGGGGGCTAGCTGCAAAGGCGCGGGGACCCCCCACCCCTGCCCTCCTCCCGGGGACAAACACCATGCGGGAGTGATTCCCCCTTGGCTGCTGGAGTCCTGCCCAGGGTGCTGGCGTACGTAGGACCACACCGTACGCATACCCCTGACTTCACAGCCCATAGCGTGCCTTCCCCCTTTTCTGAAACACCCGCTGAAGGACAAGTGCAGGAGGGTGATGCTGGCGGCCTTTTTGGAGTCACTCCTGATTTACACCACCACTATGGCTGATTTAGAGACTTCTGTAGGAATAGCACTTTACTCCTGGTTGCATTTGGTCCAGCGTGACTGCTCGGGTGATGACAAGGAGCAGGATTTAGGCCTGTGTTATAGCCCTATTATTTTGAGAATGACTTCTGCTTAACAGATTTTTTTTCCTCTCTGCTGAGCGCAAGCCTCACATTGAACCAAAAACTATCCGGAAGTGCATTAAAATGCAAAACTATCTATAATTCACAGAAGGACCCTTTCCATGAGCATCTTTGCTAGGCTACATCGATAGTTCTCATTCTATTTTACCAAAGACCTCGTTACGGTAAGGGAAAAGAAGGGAAAAGGCAGATGTGTTTTCAGTGATGTGGAAGCTGTTAAACGTTTTCACCAGGTCTATCAAAAATTGACACACATAAAATGATGTTGCAAAAAAAAAAAAAAAGAAAAAAGAAACACACACCAAAAAAATCTACAGTCCAGTTCCCAGGCTAACAGTGCTCTTTTGCATTCGCTCAGCCATCAGGTACAGGCAGAGCCTGCACTGTCCAGGCAACAGCAACTTTTTCTTGAATCAGATCTGAGTTTCCTCTGCCTATAGCCTTGTACAGCACACCAGTATTGCTGTACAAGCTGGTCACGAACAGCAACCGAGACCTCTATACGTGATACACCCATGTAACCAGAATTATAGAGGGTGGATGTTGCAGAGAGAAACCAAGAAACAGGAGAGACCTAAGCGCGCCCTGGTCTTACCTCTGCCCAATGGCACGGATGGTCCCACCGCAGCCATGCCCAAAGGGTCGCCGCTGGCGCCGTGGTTTGGGCTTCCCCCTGGTCTGAGTTTCCTTCCCAGCTACGTGGTCTGGGCATCGCAGGTGCACCCAGGGGCTCAGCGTCCTGAGCACTGCACGCCAGCACAGCTCAACAGCGGTGGCTCCAAAGGAGATGTGAAAAAGTTTATTGCTCAGTAATTAAAAGTGAGCTCTCACTTGGCACACAGCTCAGAGATGGAGCCAGGGAGGCCGCTGCAGAGGTTTAGCTTCCTTGGGGTACAGCTCACAAGCGAGAGCACCCCACCACCACGCTGCTTTTGGAGCCCTGTGCTGGTGTCAGGGCTGCAGACCCAGGCACAGCCAGTGCCCATACCCAGCACTGCTGGGGAAGCCCCCAGGGCAGGCCTGAGAATGAAAAACAGCTCCGTGGACAAGCCTTGCTCACATGTGCACAGCATGGATGTAACCCAACAGCAGCGTAACCAACAGAGAAACAGCAAAATAGTTGCCCCAGGGTTGCTCCGGAGAGAGCCAGGGAGCTGAACTCACTTTTGCCTTGCTTAGTAGGGAAAAGAAAATCCAATTGCAGTCTCTCTGCAATGAATGGCTCTACAGTTTGCTTCTGTTCCTTTGCTCTTTTTCCATTCCTTATGGACCTTGGTGGTCTTTTTCTTGCTTTGACTGTCCAGGTTTTCCTCTCAGTGTAACCAAGTGCACACCTATCCTAAAACCAATTTCTCCTCTCCCAGGAGGGGAAAAATATAAACTCACAGATTTTCCTCCCTCATTTCATCTCTCCTCTCTCTCATCCCTTTACTTTCCACAGATTTCCATTTCCCCTAACCCTAATTTTCTTCTGCTGAAAAAGTCCCTGGAAACGACTAATCCTCCTTCCCTCCCCCTCTCCCTCCCATTTCCCCATCCCTGCTCCTCTCCTGCTTTAGGTTTCTTCCCTTTCATCTGGTTTCTCTCCACCAGCTGCTCTCTCCATACACACAGCTCTCCCTTCCTTCCCAGCCTCTCTTCTCTGTTCACCCTATCATCATTTTTTCACTCATGCTAATTAGTCCCTTGGCAAACATCTTTTCTCTGCCTCCCTTCCCCCTCGTTCCCTTTCCATACCTTCCTAACCCCCCTGGTCCTGGCATTTTCCCCTCCAGGGTTGCCTTTAATACCCTCCTGGGATAAAGAGCCCACCCAGTGCTTCCAGAGGTCTGTGTGGGCTCTGGCAACCCACGTGAAAACGCCGTTGCTCAGAAAGCTGAACCATCCCCAGTCCAACGCTATGTGCGTGTCTGCCACCCTGCGCAGCTCAGCATCAGCGAGGAGCCACCGTAATTACGATCGCCCCAACCGGGGCCCACCAATTAAGAGAAAGGGGTCAAATCATTACCAGCAGGTCGGCCTGCCAACGCCGGCTCTGCAAGCGCAGCCGTGCCAGCTGCCTTCCTCCCCCAGCATCCCCAGCTCCGCATGCAAACTCCTCCGCTGCAGTCCCAAATCATCATCATCTGGAGTCAGACACGTGGCTGGACTGCACCCGAAATGTCGGCTGCCGGGAAGGGCAGCTGAGGCGCTGAGCAGCTCTCCCTGCGGAGAGGAACGGAGCCACACAGGAGCGTTTCATGTCAGAGCTGCTGTCCAAGCCACTTGCCCTCAAGGGCATATGTTATAGCAGCAGCATAACTTATAAACCGAGCCTTGCTCTGCATCCTGGTGGCAAGTTCCCAAGTCCCCAAATAGCTCAGGTTGCTGACAAATTGTACGATTCAGATGCCAAAGCCCCAGTATCTGGGCCAGCTCTAGTCAAGAAGGGAGGAGAGGAGGACTTGCGGCTCCTGAGGAACCCAGCCCATTGCTGGGAGAGGAGATGGAGGGAGAGGCCAGAGGGGTTTGCTCTGTACTCCTACACTTGTGCATGCTTTTGCCAAAGCTGGGCTGGAAGAAAGTTTCCCATCCCAAAAATGCCTTTGAGCTGCTTGTCCCAGGGGTATTTGTCCCAGCAAAGGATCCCCAGGCAAAGATTTCTGCAAGTGTCAGAAAACAAAATGCCTGCAAAGAAAACTGGTCCAGCTCAGAATATTTTGTTTCAATGTCACTGTCATTTTTCCTCCTGATCATCCCTGTTTGTCTGTACCATCAGAGCAGCCAGAGCCCCACTACTCGGCTAGACCCTGACTGTGCCCGACACAGAAAGATGAACTCTCTGGCGCAAGGACAATCACCTAGACAATTAGCTTGCTTTTATAAATCATTTGGAACAAGAAGAGTAGATTTTTTTTAAACTTTGAAAACATTGGGATATCACTTATCTGCCCGTAGCAGGAGTTCTCCAGTCACGTTGCTCATAGGCGCAATCCACGTGAGGATGCGGGAGGCAAATACAGGCACTTAAAGCGTGTGCACTTGAAGCTGGCTTTTGGCCAGCACTGCCTGTAGCGCCCAGACTTTCCCTCTTTCCAGGCTGCCTCTAAAGGCTATAGGGGATAACGGGTACATCTCTTACAGAAGGTAACTGAGGAACTGGGGGTTGAGATGTGTACGTGCACGGTCAACTCCACCGAAGCAACACCCAAGGCACCGTTTTGCTGCGAATAGCCCCGGCAGACTCACACCTTCGGAAACTCACTGCTGCGAGCACCAGGCTGCATAGACACTTTGGAGGATTTGCCCTGGCTCATCACAGCCTCTCCTCAAACCACAAGGAGCCCACATGGAGCCAGTGGGACCAAGGACTGGAGAAGGG
The DNA here is from genome assembly GCA_009819775.1 of Phoenicopterus ruber ruber. Taxonomy (NCBI): domain Eukaryota; kingdom Metazoa; phylum Chordata; class Aves; order Phoenicopteriformes; family Phoenicopteridae; genus Phoenicopterus; species Phoenicopterus ruber. Next base: position 13,089,002 of record CM020219.1, read on the forward strand.
CTCTGCTGAACATATATGAGATCTGGCAGAGGGACGCTACTGTCCCTCCCCAGCCCTGCGGGGCCTTTCTGAGGACAATGAGCCACCGCAGATGCATCTCTACGCTGCAGCTCTCCCCGCTTGGAGGAACACCCGCTTGGGATGTGTTTGACCCCACATGAACTTCTCCCCCCTCCCCCTGCCAACTGCAAATGCGTCACGGAGGGACACTGCCAGAGCCAACCCCGGTGAGGAATCGGGTGCTTTTTATTGCAAAATCGATGAAAATTAGGCAGTTTGTACATGAAACCTTCTCAAAAAATATTTTGACAGGGATGAAGTTATTTGCATTTTTTGCATCACCAAATCTAAAGCATTTTATTTTAAATTTTCAAAAAAGTTTCAGCTGATTTCTTTCTCTCTCCCCCCTTTGATTTAGAAGCTGTGTTAGCAAATGCCACAATGCAGCAGCAGTGCTGTAAGCTCCCAAACAGCCTCCTCATTAACCTCACAGCACAGGCAGGCAAGTGAATACTAGAGGACTCCTTTAAATTGCTCTCTGCTTTTCCGTTCACCTCCCACTCCCTGCTCCCCAGGACATGGCTTCCCCGGCTCCACTGAGCAAACACAGACCATCTCTGCTTCCCCAAATATCGCAGCAGGGATAAACCCTCCAGACTCAGGCTGTGCCCCCTTTACTGCCTCTGGATTTACAGAGTTGAGGACCATCCCAGCTCCTCCCCAGGTCAGGGCCAGTGGTCCATCCCACAGCAGAGCTTTGCCTGGGCTGGGTTACCCAAGCACATCAGCAGAACCCTGGGGTCTGGGTCCCTGCCCACCCAAAACATTCTTTCGCCAGCTGTAGGGTGAAACAAACATGCCCATCTCCAGCCATGGCTTCACCCTCACCCTTGCCAGCTGTGAGCGCCAGCAGGTCACCCGCAGTGCAAAATCGGTCCTGGTCAGGTACAAGCACAGGGAGGCTGAATCACCCCAAGCGCTGTGGTTAGCTGGGTGCCACGTGCCAGGGCCATGCCAGCTGTGGGAAGATGGGTAATCTCCAGTGAACGAGGCAGCTGGAGCAGCCCTGACAAACACTATCCGGTCTTGCATCAAGCCAGCCGATAGTTTAATTGTCAGAATGTTTTAAGCCTATTTGGATGTGCAGCAGGAGCTCGTGCTGCACCAAGGCTCCGCAACAAGGGGGTTACAGCAGCAGTGATCCAGTCTCCAGGAGCAAGTATTCACTGCACCAGCAAACCAAGCTCATGGGTCTCCTCTCATCCAGCTCCTGATGTTGGAATCAGACAAATCTGCATCACAGCACAAAGCAGAAAGCAGCAGCACATTTTAACTGTGCTCATTAATAAACAGTAGCAACAGCCCTGGCTGGCCAAAAAGGGAGAATTTTAAGGTGGCGACTGGCTTCAGACAGGATTAACAGCACATACTCTGGAGATGAGGTACTGGTGTAAAAGGAAGCCATAGGGACAAGACCAGGAGCACTTTCCTCTTAACAGCAGTGACTCATCCAAGAAAGTTAACTAAGTAAAGTTTTTCTGGAAAACAGAATAAGGTTTGTCTCTGCAATTATTAAAAAAAAAAAAGTAGTTTCTGTTAAAAGAAAAAAAAAAAAGAGTTGCTTCTAATTTTTTCACTGAGCATCAGCAGTTTCCTTGGCCACTCCTCCCAGGAAAACCTTTAGAAAAGTTGAGGGGGAGGAAGGGGGGATGACAAGTGAAAGCTGTTGAAGGATGCCTGCAAGTTAATAAACAAAAATCAGTGTGAAGTGCTGTTCTGTGACAAAAATTTGATCACCTCATTTTCTAAGGATTCCACACTATTTTATTGATTTTTAAGAAGTTGGGGCATATTTCCATTTGGGCATATTTCCAAGCAGCTGTAGCATTAGTTTTACACACCCTCTCCCTGAGCCAGGCCCAAAACTCCCCTCTCCAATATGGAAATTGCTCTTGGGGAGATGCAGGCGAGGTGCAGCTTCCCCTCCCATCCCCATGGCCAACGCTGGGCAGGGCGCTGGTAGCACATTCAGGGCACTGAGTGCCATAACTGACCTGGAACAGGCATCAGCCAGGAGCAGCCCCTTGTGCAGGGTCTCAGGGCTGGAAGCTCTGAAGCTCAGGTCAGCAGTGCAAGAACCAGGCATGGAGAGGCGACTCATCCTGGTCTTGGTGAAACAAGGAAAATCCCTGGCTCCCGCAACACCAGCCCTGCAATGGAGGTGAACTTTTAAAAGTGCTTGTTTTCTTTGCTGCACCTGAAGAAAAAAAAAATATCATTTAACATGTATTTCCTGAAGCTTCTAAAACGCTTGCTCCCTGCCGTGCTCTGCCAAGTGCTGCCTGAGGCCTGACGCTGTTTGGAGTAGCGGAAGAGGACAGACATGCAGGGTTAGAGTCACCGCTGTCAACTCACGAGCGGCACGGGCTTCCTGTTCCAATGGCAGGCAATAGCAGGCGCTGAATGCAACAAAAGTACGCCTTTTAAATCAAACTCCTAAAACCCAACAGGCTGCATCCTGGTTCACAAGGGGAACACCGAGGAAGTGAGTTTCCCCCCTTTGAGCCTGGGCAGGGGGTGAATAACCCACGCCGGCTTAGATAAAGCACGTCTCAGCCTGGTGGCTTTCTCCTTGCCCCTCTGTGCTGCTCTGCAAAGGAGCTGGGCATATTCGTAACCGGAGGGTCCCCACAGCTCCACATACTGCCAACCCCTCATGCCTCCTGGCCAGGGGAGCCCACCTGGGCCGCTGGTGTGGGCCCATGGCCCCTGGGGACAGCTCTGCCCCAAGGGGCTGCCGAGGGGGACAGACACCCAAATGCTCCCCAGGCTACATCTGCAGCCCTGTGGAATTGGGAACAGGAAATCAAGGAGTCAAGACTGGAGGTGGAAACAGTTTTGGGGAAAGGATCAGGCTTCCCATGGTGAGTCTGATTCATTGCATCCGCTCCAGCTCTCTGTATGGCTGGTGCAAACCCAGCCTGACCCGGGCTCCTAGAAGGGAAGCCAGAGTTTTCTCCCCACCCATCTCCTTCAGTGCCTGCGCACCCATCACTTGCAACAGATACACTACACACCGAAACCCTGCTGAAACATCACCCATCAGGCTGGCTTCCTCTGCCACCCACAGGCTTTGAGCACCCAGCAACCGCAGGGCTGTGGGCACGGCGGGCACTCACCGCACCTTCTGCTGCCCACGTTCGTCCACTTGCCCTTTCCCTATGGCTCTTGGGCTGAGGACTATCCTGCCCTGCCCAGCGCCTCCACTACTAAACATTAGCAGATAACAAAAAATAATGCCCCCCTGCCACTGGCAAACACCTGTCATAGGCTTTGGTTTGTGACAGGAGGGAAATGCATTTTCAGAGGCTTTTTATGCCTTTATGAGCTTTCACCACAAAAAGAAAAGGGGGACTCAAGTGCCCTATTTCCACACCAGCAATAAAATATTAGATACTTATGAAGCTGAACCTCAGATTATAAAGTAAGACTAAGTTGAAATTTAGTACTTTTGCCTTAGTTCAAGAGGTTGCCTTTTCAGTGGAATCTTAATTACTTCTTCCAGCTGTAGGTCTTAAATAATCCTGTCTGTCAAAAGCTTACAGGTTGGGCTGAAGTGGAAATTTCTGCATAGCCAAATTTGGAGCAGATGAAATTAAAGAAAAATAAACCACAGAAGAAAAACAAAATGACATCATGTACTGAACTGGAATTAATTTTGCTTTCAGGAGTCCCACACGCCTGTGCCCAAGGTGTTGGGCAGGAGGAATCAAGCTGCTACAGTGTTAACACAGGGAAGATCATCTACCAAAAGCTGAAGAAAACCTAGAATAACTGAAGTCAAACTTCATTAGGTAACTCCTCGGTACAGCTGCATTTTATCATCTCCCAAGGTCAGTTTTCCTGCAAGAGAATGTCAAAGTCAGCAATTCACATTTTTTATTGATGTGCCACCTTGCAGCAGGTTCCACATAAATTTAAACGGGTGCAGTTTCCAGCAGGGTGGGCGGCTGTTGTGTTGTGTCACCTCCCGCCCAGGGAGCCCCCAGCCCTGGCTGCGGCTGCCCTGGGAGCCGGCTTGGGGCAGAGCCAGGGCCACCCTGGGCTCGAGAGGTATTTGGCCACCCAGAGCCACGGAGCAGGGTAGGGTCCCATGGGCTCCCCCAGCACCACTCACACTGCACCGCAGCCTTCCCTGGGGACAGCGGTCAGCACAGCATGGACAGCCTAGGGCAGGGGGCTTTGATGAGACAAGAGTGCCAAAGCCAACAGTTACTGTTGGAGCATTAGAGTCTACTGCCACAGCGCAACCCCCTGAAATTTGTATGGGAGAGGTGGCCTTAAACCCCCAAACCACACTTGGAGCAGATAAAGACTCCACCAGGTCATCTTCCTCCTCGCTTTTTCCCTACGGACAAGGAACATGTTGCTCAGCCACCACAGCATTTGGGACATGAAGCATTTGGGACAGCATTTGGCCCTGGAAGAAGGCCTTCTGTGGATGAAGGGAGCACCTGTGGCAGGGAGGCTCTGCCCGCAGGAGGAACCAGCTTGCAGCCAACAAGCCATATTTGAAGGTGTAGGCACTTTATAGCCACGCTGCACAGCTGCTGGCCAGCTGCCACAGCCGCTTACCAAGTCTGCCCTCACTGTTGGAAAAGCCCGGAGCTTTTCTTTTATGAAGGCACCCCATCACCCTCACCCCTCCACCCAGCCAGCCCTGTGCACCCCCTGTCCTCCACCCCACAGTTGGGCTGGTCACCCGGCTGGAGCACCCCCCTACCTCCATCCTCCTCTGGGCCCATTCCTGCACGTTTTGGTGTGCCTGATCACGTGTAGCAAAGCACAGATCCTCAGCTAACCTCCATGCCCTTAAAAAGCAAAAAGAAAAAAGCACAATGAAACTAAGTTTTTACAGCTTTCCGGGCCCCCAGCAGAAGCCACACTGCATCACACATTCTCAAAGCTGAGTGGTGTGATGTTATAACAAACCTTACCTACCCAGACCAGGGAAGGAAGCCAACCCTCTCTTTCATATTCAATATATTGAGTAAAATACAGTCCCCCAGACCCCATGAAAACAAAGTAACCCTGCACCCACCTCCCCCTGGGGAGGGACAAGAGAACAGACAACTCGTGACAGGCACTGTCACCTCCTGCCGCACTGGATGGTGCTCAAAGCACAGAGCAGTTCTCCTCGATGTCTCCAGCAAAGAGAAAGATGTGTCCAGAGCAGGCTCCTCTACTCACAGCAGGAACAAATACTTGTGCATGTCATCCATCCCCCCACCCACACATTTTCTTTGCCATTTCAGAAGCGCTCAGTGTTACTTTGGGCTTTCCCCCCCTTTTTCGGTGACATTCATTGACTGTCAAGTTCTTTCCTGTCTCTGCACCGACCAGCAAGCCTTGCACCAGGCGGGTTAGCAGCAACATGGGAGGTGCTCTCGCCTTGAGGCTGGGGTCCCACCCAGGGATGAGCCGAGCCCTTTGCTCAGCCCCATGCCAGGCCGGTGCCCACGGTTGCCCACCGCCATCACATCCTTGTGTGCACATTGTGGCATTTCCTCGGCGGCTCGCTCCCTTTCCCATGCCAGATCACATTGCCCTCTAGTGGAGTTGAATTTCTAAAAAGCCATCAGCCGGCAATGACAATGACTGGGGAAATTAAGAAAAAAATAGAAAATCGAAACCCAGCAGAGCAGCACCCAACAAAGCTCTTCCCATGCGTGAGAAGCCGCTCTCTGAAGACAACAAGATCCAACAGGCAGCAACCCCCAGTGCCGTGGGGGGTATCAAAGGCCCCCAGCACAGGGAGCCGCTGGCTGTGTAATAAGAAACATCAGGGCCAAACACTTGCCCCTCTGTGCTGCTCAGTCCCACAAAAAGCAAAGCAGGCTTTACAGAGCCCACGAGCACAGTTTACAGCCATCCCACAAGACAAGGCCAGGGCCTTTCACACACCATCTGGTTCCCCTTTGCACCCAGGGCTGAAGCCTGCGTTATCCCCAGGCTGCTGCGTTTTGAACGAACAAGCAACAAGAAATGCCTTCAAGAGATGTCTCTCCTCTCAGGAGGGAGGAATTTAAGTGAACAGTTACCAACTTCCAAAATGCAGATGCTTTGGGGAGGGAAACACTCCAACTATTCAACCGAGGTGGCGGGTTAGGAATGAAGCGCTCGCTGCGAGCTGCTCCAGCCTGCCAGCAGGCTAATTGCATCACTCCCACAGGCAGCGGATGAGAAAAGTGAGATCAAATATCCTGACTTACAACAAGATTTCAAAGCATCTTGCACAACCCGTGAACTATGAGGACAGCAGCCCATAGCTCTGAAGGAAGGGCAACACGGCTGGGAGCTGCTGGCCTTGCCAGCGACAAACAGGGCACCCTACGCCCCAAGGCTGGGGCCAAGCCCTTAAGTTGCAGTTCAGTCCTGAGACAGTCCCCCCCCAAAGCTTGGGGGAGGCTGGAGTAGCCCCTTTTCCCAGCAGTGGTTTCAGGGTGAATCCCTACCAGCTCCTGCAGGGCAGAGCCACAGGAGAAACTTCAAGGGGAGCCACAAAAAAACCAAGAGGCATCGCCAACCGCTATGAAAGCTGCCCATCTTCCCGAGGGGTTGATTTGCTTTGGCAACCTGACTCCAAATCCAGTAAGGGAGGGCGAGCGTGAGATCCAGTATGTTCATTGCAATAACTCCGAGGGCTTTGGCCCAGCAGGTTGGGCCAACATCAAGACAGCTCTTCCACTGCACTGGCACAGGCCAGACTCTTGCCAGGGCTTGGTGGAAAACCAGCACATGAGAGGAGAATTGGGCTTTCATGCCACTCCCCCACCTAAAAATAGTTAAAGTGAAAAGAAACATGGCTATTTTCACCTTAGCAGGTCAGGACAACCAGCCTCACCCTGTGCTCCCTAGTGGGTCTCACCCACACCAGGATGCCACAGGCTGCACCGGGAGCTCAGGGCCACCTTGGTTCGGCGTGTTGTCCTACTTCACCTTGGAGAGATGGTCCCAACGAGAGTACTTTGGGCCTTTTGCAGGTCTCTCCCTTGGTGCTGTTCAGCAACTTCTGTTTAAAGTTTCTGTTGCTTTGTGGTTTGGGGTGCTTGGACGGCTGCCACCACATGACTGTGCCGCGGAGTCATCCAGTGTGAGCATTTGCTGAGGGGAAGCTCATCTAGGCTCAGATGCTGAGAGGAGCCTCCCAGGGCTGGTGCCCGCCTCTGGCACTTGCCCCCACACAAGGGCATCCCCCATGCTCTTCCTGGGGTGACTCTGGGCATCACCAACCACTGGGCAGAGCAGGTTTGTGGGTTGAAGCGCACAGATCCTCACATCTCCCAGGCAGCGGCACCTGGTCAGGATGCAAGGCAGATTGCTGCACCCCAGCAGGACAAGGAGGGAGGGGCCCACATGCAGAGGGCAGCAGAATTCTTCCCCCTCTCTTAGATCCACCTCAACCAGGAAGGCTCACACCCTCCCAGTTAGCCAACATCCCTCCATGCAGGAGTTCCAGGCATCCCTATGCCACCAACACTCAGTGAGGGTTGAGCACATGGTGTCCATAGCTGCTTTTTGGGTTTGGTTTCTCCTTCTGTGTCCCTTACAACCATGGCTCAGGTGTGAAGGCCCTGCAGGAGAGGTCCTGTCACCAGAGGTGTACTCAGCTCTTGCAGGACATGCCCAGAGCAGCACCAAAACCATCCAAGATGGGGCAGAAAGGAAGGGAGAAGGAGGTCAGTGCACAGGAGGTGCTTCTTCCCCCAAGCCTGGGTCAGTGGATAACAGCCCATCTGTCCCTGCTGAGAGAAGAGCTGCAGAGGCAAACAGAACTCTTTTTTCACCAATATTTCTGCTCATGTCGCTCTGCCAACAATCAGCATTTCCATGATTTCTCCTGAGTACCTGTGCACGCTCTCCTGGTTCACAAGGCTAAATAAGCTTTGCTCAGCCAACACATGGCTTATAATATATTCCTGGACCTATCTGTGGTATGTCATATTGAGCTAATCCATCTTTTTATTTCAAAGGGGAGCAGACGTTGTGCAGGCCACTGGACTGATGTTCACAACCCTTGCTTAGCACTGCCTTCTGCCAGGCAGCGGGATGCAGCTGATCCTGCAACCTTTGGGGAGGGTGTACTACCAGACGCTACAGCACATTTCACATGCCCCTCAGACACAGGCCCGTTAGGCAGATCCTAATTTTTCCCCACTCTTTTTCCAGTTTTACTCCTGTCCCTTTCTCACACATCCACTCAGGTCCTCCCAGTCATCAGCCAACAAACACTCTCTGGGCAATGGCTTGTTTCGAGCATCTCCCTGCTTCTGACAGCTCCTTTGCTGTGTTGCGAACTGAATGTCAGTCCTTTGGCTTGCCCAGGACTAGTCTTCATTTTTGGGAATGGCATTGCACCTCATTTGTCAAAGACTGAAGGAAAACCAGCAGCATTTAACCCTCTGGTACCTCATTCACTACTGTTTCGTGACAGACACCGTGCCCCTCTGGGGACAGCCACACACATGGCAAGTCCATCACTGGCACCCAACAGCCCAGCCTGCTGGACTAGCACATCCGCTCCTGCTGAGCAAGGAAGGAGGCAGAGCCCCTTCTCCTCCCCCAGGAAAGTCCATCCATGGGAGGAAGAGCACCAGCCTCTCCCCAGCAGCATCCCCCCTCCTCCTCCAGCCCAAAGCTGCTGTGCTCTGCGTGCTCCTCCGCTGCCCGGGGCAGAGCACATTGAAAAACTAGTGTATTTCCCAACACATGCAAATAATAAAGAATAAATAAACCCTGATCTGCTCAGCCATTCTGCTAGTGCCAAATGGGGACAGCATTTACCTTCAAATGTCCTGAGACACAGCATCCTGAGGACAAGATTTTTAAGAGGTCCTGAATAGTCAGAGAAGGAATTCAGCAGACTTACACCATTTGGGACACTGAATCTAAATTTGGAATCAAGCATCGCCTTCCTGTTAGCCCTTAGCCCATCCGCTTTCCCAGAAGTAGCTGCCTGTGTTTCCAAGACATTTGGCAACTTTTCTGTCTCTCACTTAAGCTATGACAACTTAAATCTGCTGCTGCAAGTTCTTTGAATGAAAGGAAAAGGCTATAGAAAGGTAGAGTACCCCCTTCGATAAGGTTACAGAGGGCATAATCATCATTTACCAGCTTCACAGATTAAGAGGAAAAATGTTTTTAGTTACAAGTTCATTTTGTTCAGTGAAAAAGTTTCGCACAATTTTTTCATTATTACTAATGACAAATTCCATATGCATTCAACTAGTGCCAAGTTAGGTCTTCTAAACCATCAATAGAGCCTTATTTCATCTGATCATTAGTTACAAAATTAGTTCTTTGGGAATACTGTCTCCTTAGAGAATCAGACAAGTTGAGAAAATCTCCCTCCAGGGAATTGCTGGTTTAATATTCAGATTCAATTCTCTTCTAAATTTCTGGTCTGACTCTCTGGTACAGTTTGAATATATAGTTGAAGACATTTAGTAGAATATACTTTATACTCAAGCTGAAATTTATATTTCATCTGGGAACTTGTAGGCTGAGCTGCTAGAAGTAGAGACATATTTTCCTTCCCACCTTGCTCCGAGCCTGTTCCCCCTGCCCGGGGCATACCGCACGTGGCACCGTTACATGTAAGGCTAATTTTGCAACGCACGGGTGCTTTGAAGAACCGCTCCTCGCGTGAGCATAGCCGTTCAAATGCAAAGGTCTGTGCCCCAGAGCCCTGCATTAAAGCGCCCTCGCGTACAGCCTGTTTCCTAGCCAGGGTGAAGCAAGTCAGCGATGGCCATCCAGCTCAAAGCATAGAAACCCACACCAGAGGAGTCCCTGACGCAACCAGCACCAGGAGCGAAGGGTGGCAGGAACAGAACAAAATGCCTTTTTACACCTAAAGCAGGCTGGACGTGGGAGTGAGGTGTACAACACCGGTGGCTGCTGGAGGAAGGGAAACTTCACCCACCGGTGCTTGCCAGTGCCCCAGTGAGAGGGAGGATTCCTGTCCCTAGGGCTCTTAATCAGGCATTTGAAATAATAAATCTTATTACGCTAAGCATATTACTGCTAAGCCTTCAGCTGTTAATGTTCAGCCGCTGCTGGAAGGGCTGGACCCAGCCACAAATCAGCCTAGAAGCGACATATCCAAAGTAGCAAGATGGTACTTCCAAGAGAAAGAATTACTTTGGCCAGGGAGACTCAGAGCCAGCGCAGCGACCGTTGCTCCCACATGCATCACCAACACCATGGGAGCACTGACTAGTCACTGTGAGGGACCTTTGGGAGATGTCCCCTGTGGCCAGCTGCCTGCAGACGTGCCTTCCTCCAGCCTCACACTGCAAACTGCTCCCCCCCAGCTCAGGACCCACCTGCTCCTTGGGTCCCAGCTCTGAATAGAATCATTTAGGTTGGAAGAGACTTTTAAGATCATCGAGTCCAACCAGGAGGAACACAAGAGGAAAAAATAGGATGAGAATGAAAAGGAGCAGGACAAGGAGGAGAAAGATGAGAAATGAGAAAGAGGAGGAAGAAGAGGAGGTGGAGAAGGAAGAGGAGGAGAAGAAATAGGAAGGGAACCAGAATACGACAAGAAAGAAGAGAAGGAGGAGAAGAATAATTTAGATGGGCAGGTTTTCCCATACCAGGGAGCAGCCCACACTGGACTCACCATCACTAAGGCACACAGAGCTCTCCAACCCTCAAACATCACAGAGGCTCCACTTCTCCATCCTCCAAAACACACACAAGCCTCATTAGCCCACAGCTCAGCAATTACACCCTCCAGGGAGGTGGGAGTCCACCTTCATCTTCGAAGGCAGAGGAAGGCTCCCTACAGGCACTGCTCAGCCCCCAGTAGAAAACTCAACAGAACAAGCTTCCCTCCAGCCCAAATCCCAGGACTGCCACACCACTGCTGAACATACCAGCACAGAGCAATACCTCAAGGCAACCCCTCCTCTCTGGGATTCCCAGACCAGACCCTCCAGCTTCCCCGTGCCCTCTATAGCCAGCATAAATAGCTAACAGCAACCACCTGAAGGCCAATCTGTAGGAGCTGTAGGCTGTTGAGAGTTTTATTCTGTCTAAATTAAAGCTTTAATCACCCACCTGGTGGGGGGTTTAGCAATTCAGGTGGTTTCTGTGAGTATCTGGACATTGATGGGCACTGATTCAAGGGGTCGGAGGCAAGTGAGCTGTGCTGGGCCAGGGCCTGGGCCTGGGTCTGCGCCCCCCCAGCATCCTGCAGAACCAGGCAGAAACCATGCTGAGTTGCACTCACACCACCCCTTGTAGTTTATGTCACAGCGTTTTTTCAAGAAATGTTAATATTGGTCAAGTCCTTACATAGTATTTGTTTAAAAGGGACCTTATCTTGAATATCTTATTTTTGACATTATCAGCTGTGATTCCAGCACTTAAAGATAACACTGGGCTCAAATTATCTAATGTAAAAATCATAAGTGATCTTAAAAATAATTCATTTGGGAGCGTCTTTTAATTTCTTCATTTTCCTCAGCCTTTCTAGGGCAAAATTTTAAGTTAGAAGTTGAGAGCTGGAACAGAATTTAAAATAAAATAAAAGCTAAGGTTTGACTCTAATACCAGGAACAAGGACCTGGGGCTCTAAAAGGTTCCTTGAATATGCGAAACGAGAACAGCATTACAAGAACCAGCTGTGCTAAACCTATTCATCTCAGTGTTTTTACAAACGAGGTGGAAATCTATATTTGCTAAGTATAGCATGTGATTTGAGCACCCGACGGGAACTGAACAAGAAAAATTCAACCCTGAAGATTTGGTTTATTGAACATAAATAACTGAAAACAGGGCATCTGCTGATTTATTCACTTTGTGACGGACTCTGTCATCGTTGTCACTTCCTTGGTTTCCTTCTCTGTGCATGCCTCTCTGATTCACAAGGGAGAGAGAAGACAGCATGCATGGGGGGTCCTTGGCAGCTGCTAGTCATCAGCGCGCTCCGATCTGCAACTGAAAGCTGCGGAAACACCGCTGACTTCAAGTAAGGGCTGCACGTAACACACAGCTGGCTACTTGAGCTGCTGATGGGTAGGAAACGGGCAGGTAAAATGAGATCTGTGTCACAGAAAAAAACCAGATCTGATTTCGCAACACTGCACATGGGATGCCTCCGTCCGACCCGCCCTAACGAACGGGCTGGGAAGCCCTCATTTGCTACCAAGGCTATCCTGCACCTGGCTGGGGAAACCAGGGGGACTTCCACAATGGCAAAGGATTCCCAGAAAAGTTCTTCCAATGCATGCGTGCCTTTGTCCCACCTCAGGGAAAGGATGCCTCGGCGGCAGAGGAGGCTGTGCATGCGCATGGACATCCCGCCATGGGATCGCTCCTGGCCAGCCTTTCCCAGGCCGTTTGGGACAGCAACGTTAACAGAAACAGTTGAAGGCCCATTAAGTATGAGTCATGCATCCTGTGACAGCCTTTGCACGTCGGGACTAAATGTTAGGAAACACCATCTCCCACTGTTCCCTGAGTACCAGTAGCCTCCAAACCAGTGCCACCCAGTTCAGCCCAGAGAGCACATTCTGCCCTGCAACTTGCACTGGTTCGTTAATGGAGTTTCTTGAGCAGAGCCCAGCCATGCAGTCATCTCACCGATAGCTTGTTTCATGCAGACTCGGTCCTGCTGGGGAAAACCAGTGCGAGAGTAGGAAGCCTGACGTTCGATAGCCCAGGGGCTTGGAGCCTGGGTTTGCAGTACACCCTCTCATTTCTGAGATGCTCTCTGAAACATTATCCATGGCTCGTTAATACGACCTGCTCTAAGCAGCCTGCAGAGCACAAAACTATTTTAGTGGAAAGTCCTCGGCTATTCAAGGCAAAACAGGAAATCAAATGGGATGAAATAAAACAACTCCAATGAATGTGGCACTCCACTGTGTGATCCCATTTGGAAAGGCTGAACTAAATCCAGTGGTGAGAAAAATCTTGATTTCACTCCTGATTTAGCATTTTAAAAACTAACGCGAGATTGTGCTGCACAAACATGCTGTTACCAAATTAGTTGACTTCAGGCCCTCCCCAGCTTGATAAGCGGTTGGATCGCTACGGCCACGTTTTGCTCTTCACTGCAGTAGGCTTTTGGGTGACTTCTCATGAAGCCAGGTGGCTGCCGCGCTTTGCAGCAGGAAAGCATAATTTCACCCTCTTATTTCTGCATTTTTGGAACGAAAACTGCTCTCCTCTCCCCTTCTGTGCTGAGGCACGGAGATCTAGACAAAGACATTTCACCACCGTTGCTGAAGACCACCTCCAGACGGGACACTGGTTCTAACGTGCCAGGGGAGACAAGACCTTCCCTTTCCAGTTTCCTTCACTGCTTTGTTTACATTGTTTCTCTTCTTGTCATTCCTTTCTCCAGAAACTCCCCCCAGCAACAAGACCAAATTAACACTTGCAGAGTGTCGCACCAGACTGCAAATGCTGCTGCTCTTTGTCCTAAAATAATTCTCATGTGAGTGACTAGAATACAGACTGCCTAAATCGCGATTTGTTTTACCTTACCCCAAGTGTGGGACTTAAAATTATTAAGAATTTTAAAAGTGGCCGAAGCGTTCCCAGAAGTGCCATTTACTTCTGGAGCGAAGTGTAACCTCTGCGGGGCACGGCTGTGTCCTCTGTTGCTCCCAGGGGTGGCTGTCCTGCCCGAGCAGGGGGGATGGAGTCAAGGCTCTGATAAGTCATTTTGGATGCTCTCTTTGATCCCAGGAAGAGCTGCATTTGTAACAGATAACGGCTCAGGGTGATATCTGAAGCTGGCAGATCCATGCTGAGCTGGCAGGGAGGCGGCAGCCACCTGGCCTCACGTGGAGTCACCCAATTTTGTGTTTCCAGAGGATGGAGAGGCAGCACTTGGCACAAGAACATGGTCCCACCAGCTGCGGAGGGACCGGGGCAGCTCTTGTCTCAGCAGATCCAATTTGTCACCTGCAAATATCTTCTTGATAGACATTACGCTGTATTTGGTCTTACACATGCATGTGCACATGCGTTTCCATCAGTGGGGTCACTGGTGTCCCTCCTACACTGCCACTAGGTTGAACACTTTAATTTAGTCACCCAACAGCTAAAAGACACTACAAGGTGACCCTTGGGGGAAATGGAAACGCCGATCTCCAATCTGGGGTCCCTGCCAACATCCCCATGTGCCCCAAACGCAGCGGCTCACATAGTCCAGAGCCCAAAGCGACTTTTGGGGTCAGAGACAGGATGTCATGACAAAGCCCAGAACCCCAATCACCCAAGAAACTGGCAGCAACCAGATCAAATCCAACATTTGCACTCAGCATCTGAGCAGCCCTGTGTACAGCATGCCAAAATCTCAACTCCAAAAGTACTAAATCTGGGGAAGGGTTAAATCCAGAAACAAAACTTACACTAGAATCAGCCAGCATTTACAGAGTGTGGGCACACGGGTGGGAGTTTATGTGTTTGCATCCTATGCGCACACATTTGTATGCACGCATTAACCACTTTCATTTTTAGCAAAAGTTAAAATCTAAGTTGGATTGCAAAACAAAAGAAATGCTCATATTACTCCCATTTTTCATAGGCAAAATCACAGCTCGGGCTGGCACCACAATCTGCTTGTGCTCAGCTCTTTTCCCACAAACAGCATTTTGGGGCACAAATGACCCAGTTTAGTGAAGCTGCAGAGAGCAAGCCCATGCCAGGGGCAAATTCCAGGCCTGGCCTAAATGGGTGTAATTCACATTCAAAGCAGTTGAAGTTATGCCTGCCTGCTCCAGGACTGGCCCAGATCCTGGAGCTTTTCTCCTGAGCGTTGTTCCCAGCCTGTGACTGTAATGAGCACACGCACCCAGGGTTTTGGCATAGAAGTGAGGCGCGGACGGCTCCGGCCTCACCAATCAATCACAAAGATTTACATTGGACAGAATTGAAATCAGCCACCGATTTACCGACTCCCAGCCTGTGGAGGCCTGTGACAATCGGGAGCATTTGGGGATACACATTTACATTCCCAGAAATGAAAACATAGGGAGTTATTAATAGACGCATCTAAAAGCATCCCTGAGACTGTGTAAGGTCTCATCATCCAGCAACACTTTGCTATACCCACTGTTGGGAACGCAATCATGTATGTCGTTATCGTGTACCCACCGTCGCCAGCCGCAGCGCGAGCTCAGCCCCGCCTTGGGGCCAGCTCAGTCTCCACAGAGGGGCAGCAATGTTTTAAGCCCCCGCAGGCACTTGCAGAGGGAATGGGTGCCAGAGCCAGGGCACAGCCCTGGATTTTCCACTTAACAGCTCAGCTGTTTCCACCTTCCCTTGGGAGACAGGCTGCCTTTTCCTCTCTTCTGGGACAGACTGACGGAAAGCCTGGAGCCACCCTCTGGTTTAATGACAAAGGTACACTTGGGAGCAGGAGGGCACCCGTGAAGGATGCTCCTCTCCTGAGGGCAATGATGAAGGAGGATCCAGAACATAACCTTGCTCTTCTTACCTTGGAATAGGACCTGGCCAGGGCTGGGGAATGGCTGGACCAGTCTCGACTTCATGCCTAGACCTTGTCAGCATGCGAACCAGGAGGCTGGAAGTACTTCTCACCACCCGTATGCAGCGAGGCCAGAGGATCAGGTAGGACTCAGCCGCACAGGCCAGGTTTTCAATGCACTGTGCATCACTACTCACCACAAGGAACAGAAAGGCAATGCCCTTGTCCATTTGCTTTTATGCTGCTCCTCTATTCCTCCTCTCCATGAGTTTCCCTTGAAACTGCAGACACGAAAGACTTTGCTTTCCAGCTCTGAGATAGCTATTATGCAAATAGCCGAGGCAGTACAAGAGGATACTCTCCTTTTCCAATAACCTCTCTCAGGTCTCTGCTGTCGCTCTGTAGAGGTGGAGGTGTTGGCAGAGAGCAGGCTGCGGCACCCGCTGCTAGAAGGCGAAAGGCTGGAGAGGAAGGTGGTGTAGCCAGCTGATTCCTGGTTCGAGTGCTTGGGTCCTGGGTATGGCAGGGTGCTGAACAGCTAAGGGGAAAATATTATGTAAAGCCAAATACATGAAATAAATTAACAGTTTTACTTTTTTTTTTTTTTCCCTAGAAGCCTCTGAGTTTTCTAGGCAGAATTTTTCTGAACATGTTAAAATACAGGTCCCTTGCATCTGCTCTGTTCTCGTCCTTTAGTGCGATCATGTGGCACCTCGTTGTAAAACTCTATTTCAAGAAGGTCATTCTACCATAAGGGTGTTTTAAATAGCTTAAAATTAGTTACAGATTTATAAACAATCACATATTTATGTAAGGAGAAGGATTTTTTTTTTTTAATACACATTTAGTAAGACACTCAGAATATGAACTGGCTACATTTTGGGATTTAGTTTATTTTTCCGGTTTTTCTACCCATTTATTTTATGGACTCTGGGGAGTGGAGGCTAAAATCAAGAGCTTATAAGAGGTTATAAAAGAAAAGAATGGTCATATTTTTCATGGTAGTTTGAATAGCCAGGTTGAAGAAAAAAAAAAAACAGCAATGCTTTTTATTCACATCTTAGCAAACCGTTATCAGCCAAAGGTAGCAATAAAAAGACACCCATACACAGAGCCCCTAGACTGAGCAGTACTTGCTCAGCCTGAGCTCAGCATCGTTTTTTCTTAGCACTGGACTCAGGCACGGAGACCTGTATGCTTTTCTCGTGGGCTTTTCTTCGGAGCGCCTCCAGCTCCACCAGCGTGAGAGCATCTGCTTTAACTGCAGCCCGAGGAGCGGAGGGCTGGCACTATCCCCACCTTAGGGACCAGGGCACGCAAAGGAGAGGCTGCAAACGGCCATTAACTGCAGGGGCCCAAGCGAAAGCCCCGAGACCTGAGTTCTCAGGGTACGTGGCACCTTGACACTCTCTGCATGTTTAAAGCATCACTCCTACTAACGTCTGTCAAAGCTGCAGGCGCCTGGCACGTCTGTAAGTCAGATTTTCAGGTCTTCAGCAGGCATCAGGAGAGTGAAGAAAACACATTTATGGGCCACCCATGGCCAAACACCGCAGAGGTCCAGACACAGAGTTGCACAAACCAGGGGGTCCCCATGACCAGGATGGACTGAGGAGCCAAAAGCTCAAACTCCTTGTGTGTGGCTGGTTACACCTCACATGTACCACTTCTGGCCCCTGGTTTTAGAGCCAACTTCTTGAAAGGAGGGGAAACAGCTGGTGAATAATTCATTGTGCACCCTCCCGGTGGTACTGCAGCCTCTCCGCTTGTTTGCAGGCAGGGTTATCTGTACCACCACGAGCCATTCCCCCAACACTGCTGGAAACAAAGGCTCCCTTTTTGTGGCTGTTTATCCAAAGGACATAGAGAGGGATGGGGGAGGAGGTGGGGATATAGCAGTGGTCAGAGATCCCACCCGGCAAGGTCCCTCCTTGGAGGACTGGAGGCACCTCCAAGCAAGGAGGGCTTGGGACTTGCAGCCACATCCCAGGTTTATCTGCTGGCTCTGTTCCCCTGGCCACCAAGCCCTCTCACAGCTTCTAAATGATAACGACCCATCATCCCATATCAGAAAGACTACTTATGAATTTGATAATGAAACTGAAGTTGTGCAGCTTAAAGAAATAGCAAAATTCTAACTGAAATGCTAAGAATTATGCGAATGAATTAGCATGGTGGGGGAAGAAATCTCCAGGAACATTTTGGAGGGTGAAGAGCAGGGCTGGGCACTGAGGGATGCAACAGGGACAGACTCCCGGCAGGAGCTGGGGCTGTGCCAAAAAGTTGAGCAGAAGCATGGTGCCTCTTTGAAATATCATACCACCCGGATCCGTACCAGCACCCTCCATCTGGAGTTTGGTGGCACAGAGCAGCCCTGGGAGACGTGTCAACAGGGGTGCTAGCTCCAGGGAGTGGTTTTTGGGGAAACACTGTAAGCGGGGACAAGCCGTTCCCTCGGACAGGGCTGCCAGTCGGGGTAACCACGCTGCTCGTCTTCTGCTGAGGACCCCAGCCATCGTCTCGCTTCCAGCTCATCCTGAACTGGTAGGAAGTTATTATACTTACTGCACCTCCCAGCCCATAACTCACACATCTGCTAGTCAGCGACACCCTGCTATATTTTTTTGCCATTGCTCACAGCGCTTTAGACGTTGCCAGAGTCCAGCTCAGAGAATGTTTCTCTGACATGTCTTTAGATGTAATTAAAAAAAGGATTCTTTTATCAGCTGGCTGTCCCAATTAGCCTGCAGCACAGAGACCGGGAAGAGGTTTTGCAAGCATTTTTTTTACAGGATTGCAGTAAAAAGCTGTTTCCTCTGACATCCGAGAAGTTTCCTGCAGGATCAAGCTGGGCGCAGCCACGATGCCGCGCGGAGGGTTGCGGGCTCCATCTCCAGACATGGCTGCTTCGGGCAGGGAGCGAGAGGAGGTGGGTGCACAGCCTCGCAGCGCTCCCCCCGTCCTGAGCCCCACGAAAGGCCGGGGGAACAGCCCGTTTCCAGGCCCCCGCCGCCTGCCAACACTGCTCTTTGTGAGCTGCACAGATGCAGTGGGAGGGAGAATATCGGTCGAATCCTGACAGACCTTATGCTAATTCACCAAAGAGCATTTTAGACCATACACGGACACTTAATCGAGTGGGAGAGACAGCAGCGAACACGACATTTAATTATGGGAAAGAAAAACGAAGTCTTTTACCCTGCATTTGGCGTTCTCCCAACACACAGAGTTAATTGTTAGGAGGGTATATTAGAAGGCAGTGAAGGAGAAGATTGAAAACCCTGATTATGCCAAGGTCCTGAAAATGCTGAGTTTATTGAATTTCACATGAGAAAACACAGGCTGTGACATGCTGAGGGCTGTGCCAGCAGCCAGCTAAGAGCTCAGGGGGTCTGTATGTGCATGTTGTGGGGGGACAAAGCACCTCAACCTCTTTGTGAGGCCCTGCCAACTGCTGGCCAAGCCCCACTGCATCCCTAACATGGGGCAGGTCAATATACTGGGGTAGGTGGCCCTGAAGCGTGGGCAGACCTTGGTGTAGGTGATGCACAAGGCCAGCATGTTCTTCAGGAGCACAGTTTTCCTTTGAAAAAGGATCTAACCAGGCAAAGCTAGAAAGGACATTTCAGCTGTGACTTCCGTGTAATACATTCAGCTACATTTGCCTAAATTTGGCAGGAATCTGCAGCAACAGCAAGCCCAAACTGCTTCAGGAAGCGCTGGCACAAATGCCCATGAGAGAAGAAAAGCCGCGGGGCTGGATCACGCGAAGGTCCGTGGGTCCCAGGTGCACCCAGAGGAGGGGCCACAAGAACAGAGAACCCACAAAAATGCTTCCCCAAAAAATGTCCACTGCCTCCAGCAGTTTGACACTCAGGCACGTCCCTGGGCCGTGGCGTAGCTTTAGCATCCTTCAGCACATTTCCCCATGAACTTGCCCAGTCCTCCCTTGAACCACATAAACCTTTAGCCCCTATTTTGTTTGTGCCTGATCACGGGTGAGGGGCAAAACTGGGGCTGGAGCCGACCCGTGGATTTAGTCGTTATACCATGATCCTAGGCCTAACACGTCTCGGGGGAAACTCTCCCAGTTGGGTCCCATTAAGAAAAAAAGTGCTAATAATTGCTGATTCCTTTGTGCCATTAGCAACCCCATCTGCGTTTGCTGAAGTTGGTAGAATTGACTTCGGATTTTAGCGGCGCAAGCTACTTTTTTCTGGCCCCCCCCCTTCTTTAAACATGAAAATCTACACTGATAAATGAAAAGCGGCTCATGTTATACCTGCAGTAGCTTGAGAAGTCCTGCAGGGGGTAACCTTTGGCTGCTGATGCCCTGGCTGCTGCAGCAAGGCGCCTTGGAACACAAGGCAGCTTCGGCGGAGGGGAAGCTCTGGTGGCAGGAGCCCTCGTGATTTGTATCGTGGTCTCAATTTAATTACAGCAAGCTTCTGGTTTTCCTAGTTTTAAATAGCTTAGGAAAATGAGCCCTAAAAATAAATAATTTTTTAAAAATGAAAAAAGACAGAAAGAATCTGACATTTGGGGTAAGGTTAATGATTATTTTGCTTCTCTCAGATCGAATGATTTTTGTGCCTGACCAATGTCACTGGAGATATCCAAATTGAATACCTGAATCCACCTTACCGACACAGAGCCAGGCCGTTGCTGCAGAGGGGGAAGTCCAGCAGAAAATGTTATTTTCTACCTCCTAACAAAGGACAGTAAACCGGAGGGACGCACTCCTCACACCAGCGGTCAAGGAGGTGTCCCAGTTCAGAGAGCACTTGGCTCGTGCTGAGCTTTGAAGCGAACCCCAGCAGCTTTGATGGGAGTTAAGCTAATTCCCAAGCCAGGTCCCAAGCCCTTGCTCTGGGCAGCCATCAGGGGCCACGTGTCCCTCAGGGGCGGCCCGAGGATGCTGCACACACCTCCCGGGATGGGGAGCTAAGGCAGGACAGCACACCACCGAGCATCTAGTCATCGATGGAGATCTCAGGGAGAAACTCTGCTGAGCTGAGAAAAAAAAAATTGACAGCAAGTCCATCCCCAGCAGCCAAACGCACTTTGTTTTGGCTTAGATTTATCTGGAGTCTGACCCAGCTAGTGCTCGGCAGCAAGCACCAGCCAGGCCGTGTTTACAAGGCTGGCGGCGGGCAGGAGCTCTGCCCGGCAGAGCAGGGCCGGTGGCCGTGGGACCTGCTGAGAGGTGAGACCTGGAGCTCCGGCTCAGCCCTGCAGCTCCCAGCTCTGCCGGCCTCATGCTTGCAGCCTCCACCCCTTGTGATACAGCATTTAGGTAAATAATTAAGTTAAGCTCTGCTTTTTAATGAGTCAAGAATAAATCGCTTAACTAAAACATCTACTATGCTGTTAAAAATTTGATTTAAGCACTTCCCACTGTTTTTATAATACTTGACCCTCTCTGTGGGATTTTTTTTGGTGAAGCAATTTTCCCCTTTAAGCCCTACAAACATTTTCTTCCAAGGAGCTCTTAGAGGAAGCGGCTGGCTGATCATTTGCGAGAGTGCTGTTCCTCGGGGCCGTTTCCAGCGCTGCTTGGTAATGCTCCAGGAGTCCTGGCAATAATTCACCCCCAAGCTGTGCATGCCCTCAGTCACATCGGATTTTCAAGAAACATGTCAGCATGGAACCGCGCGCCAGGCACCCGATGCCCTGCCCGGGTTAGCAGGAGGAACGTGTGAGCCCACACCTACAGGCAGGTCACACAAGTGGAAATGAAGGTTAGAAAAGTGCAAAAGCCAGACAGCAGTTAAACACGGCTGAGCAGATTCCTCCTTTCACAAGGACTGATTTGTTTGCCTTTAGTTTGCAGCAACAGCCACACCTCAGATCCCCATTGTCATACCAATGCAAGTGTCCTCCGAGAAACCCAGGGAGACCTCTGGATGTATGGAAGAAAGGTTGGTCTCAAAACAGCATGGGCTCATCAGTGGAAAAGCAGTGAGACAAACCCAGGTCTCACTGCAAAAGAAAGGGGAATAAATAAATAATTTTTTTTTTTTTAATGGAAAAAAAAAAATCTCAGAACAAAGCCACCTCATCTACAACACTTTTAAAATGGAAGTCAAACTGAAGATTGAAAGACTGGCCTGTGCAAGAAGCACATTTTCATGTCCCCCGTACGACAAGCAGAGGACGGTTTCGGTTCATCAGCGGCTGAGCTGTTGCACAATGCAACTCGCTGATGAATGAGCTACTTTAAAAGCATCGGAGCTTTGTCTTCCTGGTGGCTCAGCTTCTCCAGTGTCTCCAAAATGTTTGTTTATAAGTGGGAAATGACTAACAGGCCTTTGCAGAAACGAAGGCAGTTGAGGCTCCAGCTTTGGGAAGTCACCCACTGCGTCAGGCAGACGAAGCCAGGGAAGCCCCGTGAGAGCCAGGGCTGGAAGGCAGCAGAGCAGAGGAGTTGCAGCTCCATCCTCACCACTGCAGGCGACCCAAGGAGTTCAGCTCCTGGTGTCTGGTTCAGCCCACCGGAGCCCCAGAGCAAGCCTGAATGTCTCATCCTGCTTCTCCCCACACCACCATCCTTGCACTCCTCCTAAAAATAAGCCAGCCCTCAGACACCTAGTCTTTGAGAGCACAAACCAAGCATCAGAGAACCAGTCCCATCTTCCCCAGTTGACCAAAAGCTGGAAGCAGCAGCACCAAGAGGCTTGCCTTGCCTTGCCTTTACACCTCCACAGGCTGTCAACTCTGAAACGTAATGATGGTCCTAAAACAGCAGCCATCCTTGGCTTGCTTCCAGGGACCACTGCAATGGGCTACCAGGTGCAGTGGGCTTGTGCCACTATCCCATGCTCCTTCCATGAAGCCCCAGCCCCTCGGAGGGAGCATCCAGCTTATCCCAAATCCTTGCCATGGCATAGCCACTGCAGCATGCCAGAGACTGGAAACCTGGAAGCTCACCTCTGATGTAGGACAAACTACAACCCACAAAGCACAACCTTATCGTACTCACCAAGAACAACAGACCAGCACCCTCAAGGAGCCCATGGATGCCAGCAGCAACTTAAGAAAAGCTGCTTTTATTCTATACAAGCAAGCAAAAAGACCTTGAACTCTTATCAGGCACTTATCACCAGGACAACAGAGAAAGGTGCTTGAACCCTGGCCAAGATGTTTTTCTTTCTGCTCCACAGAACACATGAATTGCAAGAGCAGCCTGTCTCCAGGAGTACTTGTGCCTCAGAGACAGCGGCAAGATTTCCAGGGTAAACAGATAGGAAATCTTGTGTTTCATGTAGTCTCAACCCAATCACAAGGATAAGGGCTCTCAAATACTGACACGATTTAAAAAAAAACTAGCCCAACCTAACCCAACGCAACCCAGCCCAATGGTATTACCTCTCCTGAGCACAGGCATTACTCCAAGACCTACATCCCTTCATCACACTACACTGATATATTAGCCCAGACCTACTTTCCTCAGTAGTTTAAGCTGAAACATCTGGCTGCAAACTGGGGCACAGGCACTTCTTGTTCTGTCACCCCTGGTTTGGGGGCAGAAGAGTGGGGCTAAAGGCTGGCAGCAACAAAGCAGAGATGTGAAGAGGAGAGCCTGAGTATTTTGTCTGTCTCCTGCAACACTTTTTAGCATGAGCTATAAAACTCTGGAAAGTTTCATTATTCATACACGTTTCCCCCCCCGGAGCTGTAATTCACCATGCATAGACCTTTCCTCCTGCTTGTGTTACCTGCCTTCCTACTGGATTTAGTAAAAATTCCCATTTAACTGACGTGAAATTCCCACCCACATTGTCAGGCGCTTCAGGAGATGCCGCCATACCCAGCTCTGGGTGAGCTGCCAAACGGTAGCACTCCCAAGAGCCCATCGAACAACCCTGGTGTGCTATGGACGACGCTGGCGTGTGCGGGGTACGCAGATGGACTGCGTGGCCGGCATGGGCACCGGCCCTGCCCAGCCTCCGCAGCATGCTGTGCTCCGCGGCCCCAGCAGCACCGGGCTCTGGGAAAATGTCTGAAGGAGCCCAAGACCTTGTCCAAGTGCTCTTCACACTCTTCTGCAATAAAAAAAACACGCGTGCGCTCCCAACACATTGTTCCTGTCAACAGTGACTGCTGCTCCAGCTCCACCACGGGCAGACCCGCTGCCAAGACGGAAGGCGATGGTGAGCCCGTCCTGGTCCCGGCATCCGAGCAGGGCTGCAGGAGAGGTCCAGGGAGCAGAGCCAAGGGGGAGCAGCCCACCGGGACCCCCACGCTCGCCCCATGCAGCTCAGGCAGCGGCAGGGAGCAAGCCGACCTTTCTGACGTGCTTAGCAGCTGGGCTCGGGTGTTTCTCAGCCTCACTATTTATACCAGCGTCACTATTTATACCTGGCTTGTTTTTGTCACGTATCTCATCTCCCTGTTACCTTACATCATGTTTTTAGCCCTTTTTTATTTCTGTTTTCTGGGCTGGAGGCATCACAAAATACTGGCAACACCTTGGAAACATCAGCCCTCCCTTTTCTCTAAATTGCATGTGCAGGAGCAGAGGGAAATCCTGGCGAGGGGAGCTGCACCCTAATCCCCCAGCCACTTACTAAGCCACGAGGAGACATACTAATGGACAAATCTGCTCAGGCAGTTACAATAATTTCAGAGGTGAAAGGAACGCTTCCAAATGGAGAATTGCATAAAACGATGCTAGTGCTGAATCCTGCAGGTAAAAGGCATTGCCACCCTGATTTTAGGCGCCTTTACATGCACAAAATGATCTTCTTGCCTCTACATAGAGGATAGCTACTGAGTTAGAAAAGGGAAAAGCAAGCTGAAAAACCCTACTGTGAACTTGCTATGGTCTAACCTCCTGATTATACTTGGATTTGAAAATTTCATTAGAAAATAATTACAGAGAAACCGGAAATATTACGGAGGCCTCATCACCAGACCCAGGAGGTTTTCTTGGCAGCAGAGCAGCTTCAGGCGGCACTAGAAGACTTCTGACTATTTTTTTTTACAAAACGAAAGGGAAAGACAGACTCTTTCTAAACAGGGCTTTGCAGCGAAAAGGCTTTTGACTGACAAACCGATCTTTTTTCAGGAAAAAAACAGATTTCCTATTGGGATGTGCGCGACAGATGAACATCTGCCTATTTAGGCAGCAGTTGCTGTTAGAGTTAACTGCTGTAGCGCAGCCGCTTCCCACCGAAGGAAGCTCATGACAGAGCTGCCCTCTTTCCTCATCCCTGTTTGTTATTTCAACAGACCTAGCGGCAGCCAAGAGCAGAGAGAACGAACAAATGGGAATAAAAATAGGTCCTCAAAGACATGCAAAGCATTAGCCGATTTTTTTTTAATCTTTCTGCTTGGCCATGTATCTATAGTGTTTTACGATTCAAATGGCAGAGGGATTTATACAGCAAAACCAGATCAAATACAACCCTTGGGTAAGCATTATACTATATGTACCTGCTTCTGAATAAAAACGAGATGGCTGCTTTGCTTTTCTTAGACAAGAGAAGTTCGCTCTGCGATGAGCTACGAGGTCAGAACAGTTCCACTCTGAACAGCCACATGCACCACCAAAATTAAATATACACTAATGACAGGTGAACTTGAATTGTTTAGGCCTGATGGTCGAGTAGGTCATTTCTGAGTCGCAGAGCCCTGCTCACATCCCAGCTATAAATGCCCTGGGGGGAAAAAGGATGGTTAGGGTAACGCTCCCTGCAGCAGCCCGAGTATCTCCACAGTGATGTTGCTGCAGTGGGAAGATTTCTCTCTGCCTTGCTCCAAACAGGCTCTGTCCCCCCAAACCTCATCTAGAGACGGGCATCTGTGAACATACGGCTCACCGTATATACCTACGCATCCCTCAGCTTTATGCAGAGCCATCTCAGCATCCCCAGCAGCACTCCCTGGCATTAGGGTGCTGCTGCACCAGCAGTCCTGGGGCCTTAAAGCCCGGAGAACCACAAGTTTCATTCAAGCCAATTATAGCACATTATAAATAGAGGATCCTGCTTGTTTTGGAACCGGCAAGTAGCAAGCGGCAGGTTCTGCTTCCGCAAATAGCCCGGGAAGCTGGTAAGGCCAGGCTCATGTCAGCTGGCCTGAGAAGTGCTGGGGTTAAAACGACACTGCTGGGGAGCGAGGAGGAGCCCCCTGCCCCGGCCAGAAACTGGGGTGGACAAGCCTGGGTGCCGATCATCATCAGAGTCAGGCTCTGCTTTAGCAAAGCCTTTGTCCTGCTTACTTGTAGGAAAATGCAGCTTTCATCCTACGCCTTCCTCAAGTCTTTTAAATCAGCAAACTTTAACAATCACAGATACACTTTTATAGACAAACAGCTGGTTTTGTAATGATTTTAGGCACATCCATGATATACAATGCAAAAAGAAGGCACCTTGTTGGTTCATTACCTATTCTTAGGGAACCAGAGGGCAACAAATTCACACTGAGTTCAATCAGACACCTGCTCAGAGCAGTTCCCAACGGGGACAGCATCTCATTCTCTAATTGTAAAACATCGCATCATTTTTCTAACCTTTGAATATTAGCGATCTTTTTTTTTTTGTCAGGTGCGGAGAGAGAAATGCCAAGCGTGATGTCAGCAGGCAGCAGTACACGGCACAACTGCTCTTTCCAAAAGTGGAGCACCGAATGCCAACCGAAGCACCGGCTGGATATTATGTGATAACAGAGACAAGCTACACCATGCATATTTGGGGCAAGGGAGGGAAGGGTTTGACCCCTCGAGCCCTTGCGGTTTGCTCTGCCAAGGCCAGGTTGCTGTATCATTATGATAAGGGTAATCCTGTTAGGCAAACACATCAAACAAATAGTCATTCCTGATTGCAGACCTTGTCTAGGCAAATCTAACCCCAGGTTAAAAATGTGCTGAGTGCACAGTCCTGTGGCACAGCATGCTACGGGCTGAGTGAGGAATATGGGGGGTCTTCTGCGCCCCAGAACCCCAGTGCAGGCAGTCTCCAAGGCTCAGGCTAATGTCTGGAAGCATCTAAAAATGCTTCCCCTCTTTCCCCTTCAGTTCTTGTGTAGAAGAGGACAGATGACTCTTATGTCAGGCTGTTTTGCTTCTATATTTATGTCCTGCCTTCGGCTCACAATGTTCAGCTCAGATGCAATTCAGTCTGGTCATATTAATACATCTGGGATAATATTTTTAACAACCAACATCAAGCTGAAGGCCACAGTCGTCCGCAGGCACCAGGAGCTCTCTGATCCCTCTCATCCTCTTGCTTACGAAACAGAAAGGCTCCCCAAAGGGTACCTTTTCATTTTTTAAGGGACAAGTACACTTTTCAGCTTCACCCTGAAACATACTGGATCAAATTTAATCTCTGCTGCAGCTCTGGGAGTTTCCCTACGTTTCCAAAAGGATGAATGTAGCTCATTTATTACAGGTGCCAAAATCAAGGCTTAATGAGGGGTGGCCTGTGAACCTGGCCAAAATAAAGAGGACACTGATGACAGCCTGTGACCATCCCTGAGGGCTTGTGAGATACCTACAGCTGAAGGACCGTATAATCTTGCTGCCCACCTCACTTCTGCCAGATCACTTTTCTCTGTTCAGGAACCAGAATAAAAAATAAGTTTCAAAGCCTTAAAAATTGGGTTATCGCACCAGTGGACGCTGACAAACTCAACAGATCCATGACACCAGTTGAGTCATTTATTCAGTCTCCCATCAGCCAGCACTGATGTTTGGCAGTGGTCAACCCTCACGTTACATACTTCCTCAAGAGCCGGTGGAGAGATTTCCTTTCCAAAATGAAGTGTTTTAGAGCTTCACTTGGGCTCCCAAGTGTCATTCGGGATACAGACTTTTGGAAGGGTGTCACATTCGCTCAGCAGCAGCCCGGAAACAAGAGTAACAAGAGAAGGCTTGTTCGCTTTGCTGTTTCCAAAGCAGATTTTGTTTCATGCTGTGGGTCAGGATGGAGCTGACCCTATAACGCAGCAGAGAAAGCAAAGCAGCCAGGGTTACGGGCAGCTCAGGCTCGATGTAAAATGATGACTCATACGAAGTCAGGCAAGTAGAGAGTGCCTGTAATACAAAAGAAGACTGAGGAGGAAGAAGAGGTGGGTGCTGAGCGAGACAGTGCGGGGGTGAGCAATGAGAACAGGGTTCAAGGCCACAACTCCTCCCCTGGATGGAGTGATGTTGTCTGATGGTTTCAGCAAGGGAGCCAGGAGCAACGCCCCAACTCGGATCACTGCTGACTCTCTGCAGCATCTTCAGCAGTCTTGTTTCTCAAATGCAAATATTTTCCCACTTCCCAGGGAAACTTCTATGTCTTTTTTCCAAAGTGATTCAAGATTCTGAAATGAAAGGACAGAGAGATTTGTAACAGCCACTTGCCAGTATGCCTCCCTGAAAAATGGAGCTGGGCAAAACAGGCATACAAAAGGCATGTACGCGATGGACGTTACAGACCCAGAGAGGGATGCTTTCCTCTTCGCATCTAATGTGCAACACACATCCGTGGTGAGTTACCCTCATGGCTACGCAGGGAGGAGACATGCCCTCCTCCTTCTCGGGGAGGGGGAGGACAGTCCCCGGGCAGCCTTCCTCAGCTGCCCTCCCATCCCTGGTCCTTCAAGTGGCCAAGGGCCCTGCTGCCTGCTTTCCGGCTGGGTGCTCTGGAGATGATACAAATAAAGGGTGAGCTCCTCAGGTGGGGAACCAGCAGCAGCAGAGGAAGCGAAACAGAAAGGTTTCTGGAGAAAGTGTTTATCCAAGGCTTCCACGAGGTGTCAGCAACAGCTATTATTCATCATAGCTAAACAGAGGTGCTTGGGGCTGCCATCCCTCTTTGCCTGGTGTGGCCTCACCAAAGGAGAACAAGTCCTGCCTAGTGACTGCCAGCAGCTCTGCCTTCGTGTCTCCCCACAGGCCAGCACCGGGTGACCAGCCTCTGTCCCCTGTCTAAGGACAGCAGAGCAGAGGGGTCCCCATGCAGGGCCAGGACCCCAAAGGCCAAACCGATATACTTGCATATTATCCCTGACCTAAAGAGCTCACCGGCTAAAACAGGATGGTCGAAGCGGCGTTACTGCACCTCTTCTGCAGACGGGCTGCTGGTGGCACAGCGGGATTAAACTGGAGGTCAATGACGTACCTGCGGTGGGAGGGGGACATACAGTGTGTCTATTCCAGCCCAGCACCCCTACTGCAAACCCCTGACTCTCCTCACTCACTACTTCTCTCTGAAGATGTTTAATTTTAGCTAAAAGGGACGTTAGGCATTTCTATCTGACTTGTTTATGAAGACCCCAGAGCCAGAGGCTTAAAGCAAAGCGGCAGCGCTGCTGCTCCAGCCCACCACGGGTCTGGGGCTGTTGTCCGAACTCTGCTGACCTTTGGTCCTGAGCCTGCTTTTGAGAGAGGAGACTGGAAATGTTCAGAGTCAAACCGCGCACAAAATCCTTGCAAGGACTGGAATGAAACCCGTATCTTTCAGCCCTTTTCAAAAATGAGGGATGCACTATTTGCCCGCCTTTTATCTCATGCTCAAAACCAGCGCTAAACATTAACTATGTTCAACAGGCTCATTGATACTGCCTATTTTCATATTGCTTTTAATTACACCCACAATCATGCCCATTAAGTCAATATCATCCTGCCGTCTATTAATGAAAACCTCAGGAAACACATGGCGTCTGCTACAAGGAACAGCAGAGCTTTTCCCTTTGTCCCATTACGTGGCTGGGTTTCGGTAGCATCAAGCAGGTTTTAGTTGGTCACTGGCTGCAGAAACCAAAGGATCAACGTCCTGGAGGAGGGTGAAGAAAAAAATAGCTCCGAAAGGACACGTCACGTTACTCGGACGTGGTCGCACCGACAGAGTAATCTTCGTCATGTGCCAAGGAACCTGTGATAAGCCTTCTCATAGTCGGATCAGTAATAAGATCAGTTACTTAATTCAAAGCGATTAAAACCAGGCTGGACTACAAACAGTCATGTCCATGCATCTGCACGTAAAATATATATCACAAAATTAAAACCTTTCTGGGCTATCATGTTTCATCACTAGTGCTGGGCACGCTATAAACAATTGGGGGCAAATGTAATACTTTTCCTCCCGTGCAGCCCACAAACAGGCTGCCTTTCCTACAGTCAGGCTCCCGCTTTGAATGTATGCGACAAATACATTTTGCAAACAGGGGCCAGCCTCGGGGTTACCCACCGGCTGCGAGGCTGCAAGGACTCAGCACGCTCTGGCCTATTTTTAAGCCAGTGCTGGGGCCCGAAGCACCCTATGGTTGTGGCTGGTCCCCCACCTCCATAGGAGAGCTTGGCCCAAGTAAAGCAGTCCCACTTCCACGCCAAAGACATTAATTTCCTACGCAAAAGCCAGTTTGGATTTGTGACTACACTAATCCCCTGCCTTTGGGCTCCAACACCACTTGGCTTACCCAGACATGCGTGGAAGATGAGTAGAAAGGGCTGGGCAACCTGGCTCCATCACCACACTGGACATCCGAATCGATGGCGGGGAAAGGATCCGGCATTCATGGTCGGGCAGGGACGTCTCCCGGAGCAGGCGGCACGCAGAGATGCAGCGGGTACTGCTGCCATCAGCAACAGCTGTCAAGGCACAGGCAGGTGAAGCTGCACCAGACACAAAGGAAGGGCTATAAAATTAGTTATTTTTAAACCATTTCTTTTGATCCTATGCTTTGGTACAAATTATCCTGTGCCTGCAGTAATAGGATGCGACTGGAAGGCGAGAGCCCCGGCGATAGCAGGAAGCAGCAAAGTGGCTGCCTTTAATGAGTTTTCATCTGGAATTGGACACGAGCAATGAAAGAGGATTTTCCGTGCCGCGGCTGACATCCGAGACGCCAGGAGCTGCGGTGGATCTGCGGGGATCCTCAGATGACGAATCGCACTGACAAACGCTGGACGTAATTCTCTCCAGCAAAGCAGCTCAGCACACGTTACCCTGATTTCTCTTCCCTCAGATGTGGTCACTGAGAGTTTCTGAGAGTGACAGTGGCATGCAGCGTCCTGCCCAGCTCGCCCACCTCCCTGCATCCCCTCACACGGACACCCGGGTTTTGGTGTGAGCATCGCGTGGCAAGGAAGAAGTTACAAAGCAAACCGAGCACAGTTAAAGCATTGTTTTCCTGGCTGAATGGCGGTTCAGAAGAGGCACAACAAAGGGAGCGGTTGTTCCTCGCCAGCTTCGTTCTCATTGGGATCAAGGGGAGGGTTGGCAGCGTGCCGCAGGCTCCCTCCCTGCCGCCCCGAGCAGCTTCGCAGAGAGGGCTGCGAGGAAGTGGGGCATTTCAGCAGACGCTGGCGATCCCCCCCAGTGTGCACGCACACACATCATGCTGGGACAGTGGAAAGCGTTGCCTGTTCCAGTGCCGATCAGCAGAAGCTATGATCCCGTGCTGGTGAGGGGACGGCTGGGGAACCCCAAGGACGGAGAAACCAGAACTGTCAGCCATGAACACGACATCAATCAGCATAGCCCACCTGCGGAGAGTCTGATCACACCTTCCTGATTGAGAGGGCGATGGCTGCCAGCGGGGGAGATGTGGGAGGTCAAACACACAGTGAGAAAGAGGGAAATGCTCTGAACCTGCTTGGGGGGGATACGGATGGAGCAGATCCCAGGATTTGCTGTCCGTAAGGAGGCCTTATGAGAGAGCAGATCCCAGTAACGACAGCACCTGCTTTACCAGTGCATGGCTGTTACCTGTACACATGCATTTTAGGGCCAAGGGACTGCAGGCACCCGAGGGAGGGAGTCCCTGGTGCAGGGCTACCAGCAGTGCCAGGCTCACCCCACGCCATGACCATCTCCTCGCTCTTCCATAGCTAAAGCCTGACGGGTGACTGTCAGCGGGAAGGGCTGCAGGCAAATGTCACTGTCCGGAAGACAAACGAGAGCCATGAGTTTCACAGCAAGCACGTGTGCGCACACACGCGGAGCCCACAGCGGCGCTGGCTGAAGGGCAGTGCCAGCCTCCGGCCAGAGCCACCTGTGGAGGGCGGGCAGGGGGCGAGCCCAGAACGGGCATGGGCCAGGCTGGGCCCTGCCAGGGCTGGCAGGGAGGAGTGACACCCCCGGGCACTGCGTGTCTGCAGCCTCCTGTGCCCAGGAGCCTGGGTGTCCCAAAGCCCCTGTGCACAGGTCTCCCCGTGCCTCAGATGCCATGCCCCCAGGACCCTATGTATCCAGGTCCCTGTGTGCCCCGGACCCCATAGACTCAGGACCCCATGCTCCGGGGACCCTACGCTCTCTGCACCCCATACCCCAAGGACCCCATACCCTCAAGACCCAGTGTGCCCCTGACCACATGTGCCCTGGACTCCATACCCCCAGGACCCAATGCTCCCTGGACACCATGACCCTGGGACCCTATACCCCCTGGATCCCATGCCTCCAGGACCCCATGTGCCCTGGACCCCATATCCCCAGGACCCCATGTGCCCTGGACCCCATACCCCCTGGACCCCATGCCCCAGTTCCCCATGCCCCCATGCCCCCATATCCCCAGGTCGCCATGCCCCCAGGACCCCATATCCCCAGGACCCCATGTGCCCTGGACCCCATGCCCCCCACACCCCCGATCCCTGGGACCCCATGACCCGGGTCCCCATGCCCCCAGGACCCCCTGCCCCCGGCCCCTGGGGACCCCGTGCCCCCGGCAGTCCCCGCCCCGCCCCCGCCGGGACTCCGAGCCGGCAGCCAAGTTTCTTGGAACTTTGCCTCCCGTGACGCACGCGATGGTGCAGGGCCCCGTCCTCTCGGCGCAGCCAATGGGCGCCCGGGGGAGCCGGGGCGGCCGCCAATCGGCGGCGGCTGGACAGTTCCCCGGTCCTGACCGACCTTCACCGCCCGGGGCGGGGTGGGGATAAAAGGGCCCCGCGGCGGCGCGCGCCGCGCTCCCGCCCCCCGCCCCTCCACTGCGGCTGCGGCGGCCACGGGCAGCGACCGGCGGCACCGCGGAGCCAGGGGAGAGGTGAGCGCCGGGCGGCCGGCGGAGAGGAGCCGGGAGCGGCGCGGCCGTGCACCGGGAGCGGCGGGTTGCCGTGCAGCGGGGAGGGAGGGGCTCCCGTGCACCGGCTTCCCGTGCGCGGGGACACGGACGTCCTGTGCACCGAATGGAGGCCGTTCCCGTGTACCGGGTTCCCGTGCACCGGGGATATGGGCGTCCTGTGCACCGGGGGAAGGCGGTTCCCGTGCACCGGGGATATGGGAGTCCCGTGCACCGAGGGGGCGGGGGGGAGCTGCGGTGCACCGGGGTATGGGTGTCCTCTGCACCGGAGGCGGGGGCTGTCCGGCGCAGCGGGGCCGCCGGGTCTCGCTGCCCCCTCCCCGCGCCGGCGGCAGGAGGGGCGGGCAGGCCGGCGGGGAGGCGGGCGCAGCCCGGGGAGCCGCGGTCGCCGGTACTGATGGCCCTTCCACTCCCGCAGGTCCGGGCCCGATGCGGCCTCTGCGTGCCGGGGTGGGAGGCAGCCCCCGGCGGAGCCCGGCCGCCTGCCATGCCCTGGAGCGTCCGGTGGGTCGGCGGCCGCGGCGCCCAGTCCCAGAAGCAGTGCAAGAAATCCTCCTTCGCCTTCTACCAGGCGGTGAGGGACCTGCTGCCCGTCTGGTTCCTGGAGGACATGCGGACCATGGAGGCCTTCCACTGGGAGGACGGGGGCAAGGTGAGCGTGTACTCGCCCTCGGAGGCCCTGCTCTACGCGCTGGTGCACGACCACCAGCCCTACGCCCGGCACCTGCTGACTAAGTTCCCCCAGAGCGCCCTGGCTGTGCCCAGCCAAAGCTTCAGCTGCTGCCAGTCCTCGGCCCCGCACCTGGCCATGGCTGTCCGCTACAACCGGGTCCGCATCCTCTTCCGAATCCTTAAGGCCATCCAAGCCTTCCCGCTGAGCGAGAGAGCCGGCCACCTGGACCGCCGGGGCTGCAGCCGCGTGGAGGGCGGCAAGACAGCCTTGCACGTGGCCTGCGAACTGGTGCGACCCGAGTGCTTGCTCCTGCTCCTCGGGCATGGCGCGTCACCCTGCTTGCAGGATAGTGCCGGGAATACCCCCCTTGACACCTTGCTGCAGCAAATTTCCCACACGCCGGCGGCTAACATGCGTGCCAAGCTCCTCTGCCTCGACTGCCTCTTCTTCTTCGTGCCTCAGGACCTCCAGTTCACAATGAAACAGCAACTGTTGGACAACCGGCAGCGGTGGCAGGACCTCCTGGGGGAGAACCGGTTCCAGTGCCTGCTGGGCTTAGCTCCCCCGTCGCTGTTTGTCGGAGCCATGCGTGTCTTGATCAGGACCATTTCACCTGAGCATTTCCCAGAGGCTCTGGATGATCTGCCTCTGCCTCATTTTCTAAAGCCTTTGGACTTGAAACTGGAGAGCTAGAGGGGTGGTATGAGAGCCTCCTGCTCACCTGACTGAAATAGACTGTTGTGCTAAAAATGTATTGGTATACGAAGCTGCTAATGCAGCAGCCAAGTATGTTTTAATTAGAACTGTATTTTTTAAGAGAATTGTATCTGGCACTTTACAATATATTTTATTTAAAGATCCTTATGGTGAGGTAAGGTCTGCACTGCATTTTATAAAAACATTCTACGGCATGTACAAATGAGGGTATGGGGGAGAATATATTTGTAAATACATCTAAATAAACCAGTGGCAGATGTGATCAAAATACAAATCGAGTGACTGAAAACCCTGAAGTGGCATGTGCCTTGAAAAAGTGTGCACGGGGGGGGGGGTGGGGTGGGTATCTTTTTTGTTAGGATTTCCCTGTTACATAAGCCTCGCGGTCCTGGAACAGGATGACTCCTTTTTTACAGCTCTCCTAATACATCTTGGCAGGGATGCGGGGTTTTTTTAAAGGCACAGATGAAAACTTCCTCATCTTGTACACAAGACCAAAAAGAAGCCAGATACAATTAAAAGTTCCCTAAACAAGGCTGGCAGGGATGTGCAGCTGAACAAAATATATTTTTAAAATGTGGATAAATAACAGTTGGTTTCCTTGCAAAGTTCTCTCTGTTGCTCTTGGAAGAGCCAAGGTGTTGGGCAGAGGAGAGCAGGAGTACACGCGTTGCTCTGGCCGGAGATGTTCCTGCCGTGGGAGGAGGCAGGGATGGACCCTGATGCCCCTCTGTGTGATTGCTGCAGGGTGAGGTGTGAGGAGGGTAGCACAGAGCAGGAGGGCCAGCCTCCTCGTGCCTGCCCTCTGCCTTGCCTGGAGGGATTTGTATTGGTATGGCAGTGGCCCAGGACCCTAGAGCAGCTTTTTTTGGTGGATTCCAGCCGCTCCACTGCCTGTCCCCAGCAGGACGTGATGGCTTAGGTTCAGCCGAGAGAGCTGTGGCAGTCTTGGTGTCCACTCTGGGTACCAGAGGAGTAGCTTAGATATCCATCCTTCCCCCAACGATCCCTTCTGAGATGCTCCAAGGTACACAAAACATCTTCACAGCTGCTTCAGACCAAAGCCCTTTAGGGGTAATGTCCTGCCTCCAAGACTTAGATTTAGACACATCAAAGTTCCAAGCAAAGGGTATGGCTTCAGTTCTTTGCTCTGCAACCTTTACTCCACGGCATTCTGGGCAGTCACGGTGCTCACTTCCCTGTAAAACTGGCACTGCCCCTGCCTGCTCTGCAGGGAGCGAGCTGCGCCGGCTCCACCAGCGTTGCAATGATGGAAATCTCCTAGGCCACAGTGCTGTAGCTTCGCCTCTGTTGTTGGAAGTTGTCAGTGACACTGTAGGGTTTTGTTTCAGTGCTTAAATGTGTAGCCAGGGAGTTGTTTGCCACTTGAACTGTTTCAGCACTCTTGTTCCCTTTGGGGTCATCAAGGAACTGATGCGCTCAGAGAGAAGAGGCCGTGTTCAAGGCACAAATTTCTTTATTCGTCAATTAATTTTGGTTAGGAAAATGAAAAAACCCACAGAATGAGGCACTATAAGCTGTTCATGCTTCAGCAGAACAGAGTGGTATTTCATCTAAAATAATCTCCATACTGCATGCACAATAAAGGATAAGCCATACTTCTGAAATTTGAGATGCAACAGAAAGAAGATTGCTATTCTTAGACTGATGGCACTGAAAATGTTTCCTAGAAGAGCAAATGTTCTTTTTTCCCAAGAAACTGAGCTGATACGTGCTCAAACTAATTTCCATGGGAAATTTAGGTCCCTTGCTAGAAAGCATAGAACAACTCTGACTGTTCTCTTCAGCTACCTTGTTGATAATAAAAATACAGAACTCCAAAGAAAATCCCTCGTTTAGCCGCTTAATTAAAAAAAAATTTAAAAATCTATGTTCCTAAATTCTTAGAGTACATTTTCCCCATTGCTTCTGTAATAATGATGTGGAAGCATCTTCCCAAACAGATGAGAAGTAAAGCAGTCAGGTCTAACTTGCACATAGAAAAGTGTCTTGAGGTGGGGGAAGAGACGGAGCTGGGGGTGGGAGGAAAGATTTATCAGCCTTGCTAACAAAGACATAATGAGATTCAGCAGTGGGGAGTTGGTCAGTTGAACTGAGCGCTGGAAAACGCTCCAGCTCCCAAGCTGTGAGGGTAATTGCACATTGGAACAACATGACAGGCTGAGCGGGACATCCTACACCTTAAAATGAGCCTGGTAGCAAAATTCAAGGCCAAAGCTGCCCCTGTGATTCCCTATAGCCCTCTCGCCAGCTCTCTGATAATTCACTGTAGCAAACAGAAAGGGTCCCCTCAATATGTTGTGATGGGTCCAAAGTCAGATAACTGCTGTGCCCCTCCTGTTATTCTAGGACAGAAGTCAAGCCTATTGCTGAGCCCATGCTGGGATCACTCTGCTGAAGGTCACTGACAGACCTCGTTACGTGTGGCTCATTGATGTGTCTGGGATGCTTAATCTGGAGAGGCTGAGAGGAGCTGTGGGCAAACTACACCAGTGACTACGCAGATCACTCACCCAACTGGGTCCAGGCTTGTTTTTCAAACAGAGTCACAGCTTGGAAAAAGGCTGGGGCTTCTCAGCTTTGGAAACTGAAGTCCTTTGTCTATAGACCAAGCAATAGTGGCATCAGCTTTCCTCAGACTGACTTGCCAGCACGTCTCTGTCCTCTGCCACCTTTGGAGCACAGTGGAGTGCAGGCTCCACAGCCCGTTCAGTTCTCCGTCTCTTGGTGAAGGCTGCCAGCAAAAATGCCAATTAGTGCCAGTTGCAACACCATTGCCAAGCTTAATAAAGCAAACATGGACAGTCATTATGTCTCTGCAGAAGAGGACTGCCAGTGGTAGAGTCAGGGAGCCGGCCACAAAGGTGTGGGAAAGAAGATTCACCAAGTCCTAACACCATGACAACACAGGGGTAAGGATATATGCTTAAAAGCTTCTGTCTTACCTGCACAGGCAAATTACTCATCTGTAGGAAATGCTTTCAAAAGCATGTAAGGCAGTATATAGAGCCAGCATCCCTGAAAAGCTTAGTTACAGCCAGTTCCTCTAAAAAACTACTATCATGAAACAGTGACGAAATGTAATAAATATTTCCCATGTGTGGCTCAAGCACTTTCAAAACAAAATATTCATATACTACCCACCTTTTAGTACAAAGTGGTTTTATTTGCTGTGACAGGTAAAAAAGGCCTGAAACACTTTCATTGGAAAGCAAGGGCAGAGAGGAAGTACTGCGTTACTCTTATTTTTGACTTTGCGATTGCCTTCTCCCTGCAGCTCCCTTAAGTATTTCAGGAGTCACAAAGTTTAGCCTGTCTAGAGCCTGCTGAAGGAGGTGAAGTCTATCAGAATTTTGAGTAACTCGTCTAAAAGATGCATTTCGGATCTTGAACAGTCTTCTTTTACCCAAAATATTTAGTAAAGAATTTAAATTGATGTGAACACAAAACTAGGTGGTTTAAATAGCCTAAAAAATCCCTTACTGTAACATTTGTCTCAGTCTTGCTCTCTGACGTACTGTCCTGCCATAAAAGCTGCATCCTTGTTCTTACCATGGTCACAGCCTGGTATGAGCATTACCAGAGGTGGGCACCTTTAGCAGAAGATGCAGGTATTAAGTACACCTGAAAACCACTCCCTTCGTGAAGATGTATAGATATAGAATATCAAGCCTAACATCAGTTTAACACTCAGCACCACACAAAGAACATCTGCTGCAAATAGGTAAAGGTTTCATGCAGCTTCAGAGGGAGAGGAAGAGGGCTGTTAATGAACAGGCTCCTCCGTGTGGAGAAGTCTTGCAAACTAAACGAACCAGGCAGGCATTAAGTAAAGGAGAAAAGGAAGCAGGAAACCACGGAGAACAAGACCTGCCAGGAGAGGAGGCCTTGGCTATAGGTATGGCTGCAATTATAGGCTGGTTTCAAAATGAAGTTGAAATAGCAAGATCAAAGATCCAGCACAGAGGCATGGAAAGACAGAGACTAGAAACGGGCCAGGGTGCCAGGTTTGTTTCCTAATCCCTGTTTGTCCTATGTCTGGTGTTCAAGTCGTATGGGTTTTTGACTTGCAATATAACAAATCTATTGACATCAGCAGATCATTGTGCATTGCATCACCCTGTCTTCAGACCAATGCTCCCAACTAGACAAACAAAGCACCCATGCCATGTGCTTAATATTTAAACAGCACTGTAAATCCTCGCAAACCAACTTTTGTAACACCTATGTTAATAACAGTACTTCCATCAGTGGCTGGTGTCAGCAGCTGTCTGAGGTTAGAGCATTAATTCCCAGCCTGGCTTCAGCGGTCTCTCCTCCACCTACAATGTGTGAAAAAGAAACTCTGCCTATTACTTGCTCAGACCACATCAAACTGTCCTCTATTATAATGCACAAGAATCACATCCAAGGTGTTGCAAGGCTGCTGCTTGCACTGATTTACTCCTGCTCTTTCCACCAAGCAGGTACCCAGGCACGTGTAGCATAAGAACAGAAGGAGCAGAACTCTCTTGCAAAACATAACTCATCAGTCATAGCAGAAAACAGAAATACAGTTTGCAAAAACATCAGAGATCCCTCACTGCTGTTAAAAGAAATGGATCCAAGTTCAGCTGGGATAAAAAGGTTCCCCCTACTTGCCCTGATGATCTCTGAAAGGAACAGTATCTCTTTGCCCAGTGGTTTAGTTGATAAATGGAAAGACCACATAAATCAACAAAGAAAATCTTTAGAAGCCTCAAACAGTGAGAAACTCATCATGTTTAGGAATTATTGCTAAAGTCAGAAGAGTCTAGTCATCTAGTCTAAATTGTGTATGACACAGGTCAGCAATTCCCATGTTGGGCCTATCACATCTGAATGATTTGCAGCATCTGCTTTAAGTCCAACCTTATTTTATAGATTTTTAAACAGTGGGGCATCCAAGGCTCTCTGAGGAACTTGTGGCTGAGCCAAGCAAAGGTCCCATCCAGATCACCTCAATCTCTCATCTGTCCCTAAACCACAAAACATCCCCTGCCATCAACACTGCCTCCTTCTTCTGTAGGAAAAATTAATCACTTCCTAATGCAAATGCGAGAATTGACCAGAATGGACCTGAGTCAGCAAGGAGGGAGGCAGAGACCACTTCAGAGAAGCAGGGAAGGCAGAAAGAGGCTTTGATCTGTCCCACGCTTGGACTTCAGCTCTGTGAGCAAGGTTTCAGCAAGTCTGAGCCCCTCAGTCAGGGCCCTGGGTGAGCTCCAGTCACACCAGCCATTTTAAGGTTACGTTCCCTGTACTACAAATCTAATGGGAAACAGCGCAAATCAACCCTTCTCCTTCAGGAAAGCATATTAGGCCCAAACAGTTCAATTCCCAAATTCAGACCTGATGCAACCCATTCTGAGCCATGGCAAGACACCTGCATGCCTGGGATATGAGGCGAGACCATGGGCCAGGCTCCCTTCCCTGCACTCCCCACCTGAGGCAAACATGAAGGCACGAAGCTCCATGGATCTCAACAGGGAGGTGAGCAAGGCATCAGGGCCAGCCGAGCCCTTCCCTTGGGCTCCTCTGTGGAAAGCAATGGAAGGAGGCCAAGGGAAGAGAGAGAGGCTTCCAGGCAGAAAGCACTTGGCTGCACGCCTCAGCCAGGACGGGGAGCAGCTTCCAGCTCCGAGGGGGACAGCATCCTCCCTGCCGCTTGGCTCCCCCATTCCTGCCCCATTCGCCACCAGCGCCACGGCTCCTCTCCCACAGCCTCAGGGCTTTGGGGGCAAATCGCCTGTCCTCCCACCTCCTGCTCACACACCAGTGATCAGGCAGTGTCCGCAGACCCGGACTCTGCTTGGAAGACTGGGCAGCCCCATCTTCTCTCTCAGCCAGCAAAGCTCCCCTGTCCAAAATTGTCCCTCTGCTCCTTTGTTCCAGCCCCAGCGGTAATTACTGTTTTGATGTAAGGGTGTTTTTTTGGCATCATGCTCTTAATATTCAGGCTTTATTTTATAATCAGTAGGGCTCCTCTTTTTAATGGTGCAAGTAAATTATAGTAAACACATTATACTACATCACATTCATATTTTTAATGCGGTGTCATTTCCCTGACACTGTTTGAGGCAGCATTTTAGAGCAAAGGCTAAAAGGATAAGTAATTTCTAACTCACAGTAAGAGATAGAATGAAGTCCCTTGAGGAGCTGAGTTTTTGAACATCCTTTCCTCCAAAACCATCTGCTAGTGCTCTCCCGCTCTCTCCCACTCCTGCAATAAGGAAAGCTATTGATGGTTAGTGACTCAAAGTGACAAGACAGAAGGATGCAGACTGTCAAACTGATTTTAGTCCTTTGTTAATAATATGTACAGACAGGGCTATGCCAAAGGCAGGCTGGACAAAAGTCTTGAACTAGTAATGGAGGCAACCTGAGTGACTGCTTGCCCACCGCTTCTGCGAGAAGAAGGGCACATTGCTTCTTTCAGTTGTAACGCATTTGCAGGTTTGCTCAGCAGGAGGGATGCTGGGACCTTAGGGACCACAGAGCTTAGGAAAACTACTGAGAGCACCATAGGGCCACAGCCATCTGACAAAGACCCATCACAGAGCTCTCAGCGCTAGCGAGGGGAAACACTCACATGCCAGCAGGAAGAGCGTGGCACTCCCTCAGGTTTGCCTCCTCCTTCAGATGCCCAAGGTTTGAGTCAGCTTTGCTGCCACCTCATCTTCCCTGCCAGCAGCAGCACCAGGGCTGTGGTTAGACTGAGAACGCCCTGGCAGAAAAACACCTTCTGAGACAGCCCTGAGGTAAGAGCTGCTGGGAGGGTAGACCAGGTGAGTCACTTGCTGAGTCACTTGTTGGGTAGAATATTTTGAAGGATAAACCCAGATCGTTTCCTTCAAAGTGAAATGCCAGCTGCACAGCTAAGGTAGCGTACGCGTTGCCCAGGTTGCCTTCACTACGGAGAACATTGGCTGTGGTGTTGGAGCTCTGTACAATGTGCTGGCCACAGATGGCCAGTTCACATCCAGGAACATCATCCCAACCTTCCTGATAGGTCAGCAAGCTATCACCCCATCAGCCAGGGCCACGGTACCAAGCTCTAGGTGAAAGACTCAAGGTATATCTCCTCATAATCTTTTGCTCCAGCCAGTCTGATCTCTCGGGAGACTATGGCTTCTCGTGAGAGTCATCACCCTGGACTGAGTGTCCAGTGAGAGACACTCCATCTTCCATTCCTTCTCTGAGGAATAAAGCCCTCTCCCCCAGCACAGCCTGTCCTGAGACTCTTGTCTGCCCCTGCCCCCTTCAAGCACTGCTTACAGCCCTGCTTTTAGGGTGCAGGGGAAGCACTGCCAGCATGGCGATGGGAAAAGAGCATGGCTGGCATCCAAGCTATCCTTCACTGTTGAAGAGACTTGGTAAGTCCTGGCTCTCTAAGTGAGAGCAGACTCCTGGGGAAGCACAGAGTAGGAGGCACCTAGGGGTTGGGGAGGACAGCACGGCCAGGCAGACAGTGGGGCCAAGCACCACAACACTTGTATCATGAATACCGTGAGAACTTGAGGTCCTAATTCTTTGGTACTACATGGTATCAGCTATGCTTACATACGTGCTGAGATATGCCTAGCAACGATATGCCTAGCAACGATATGCCTGTGGTACTGATGCATGGCCCACATGATGAACAGCCAACTCACATCACATCTTCTCTTACCAGTTTAGAGAGACATAGAGCAGTTACAATCCTAGTTTCTGAGCTGGAGCTTTTTCTCAAGTGATAACAGCAAATATTCTTATCACCAGAGGTCTCTGGCTCAATATTGCCCTGCAGTGGCCACAGCAGTGGCCTTTAACTTCTCAGGTCTCACAGGCACTCACTCAGGAGAAGCCAGCTAGCAGCAGACCTTGTCCTGCAATAGTCCACACTGCACCTGCAAACAGCATTTTTGCTTGTACAAGCCAGGGAGTTATCAGGCAAATATTTCTCTCTACTGCGCAGCTAAGCCTGCCAGGGCCAAAAGGAGAACCACAATCCTCTATGCTCTGCTCAAACCGCAGGACTCTGATATGTTCCCATCCGCTTTCCACTTTTGCTGAATGATGGGAGGATAAAAAAGGGTGAGCAAATTGCCTTGCTGCCCCTGATAGTGAGGGAGTAACTTTCCAAGCTAGAGACAGGCAGAAGAGGGGAGTAACACAGAGCTTGGCTCTGCCTACCTCCAACTCAAAAGGAAAAGCTGTGCTTAGCAAATGCTGTGCCTTTCAGAGGGTGCTAAGCAGCACTGAGCACTCGCTTTGGGAGGCGACAAGTCCCAGCTGGTAGCCTGGATCTGCATCTATTCACCTTTTCAGCATTTGCAGTTCATGCATGGAGAAGTGGCACTGTACTGTACCAAACCAAGGATACTGAGCTGGGAGGGTATTCGGAAGTCTTTTGTTCCAGAATCAAAAGAAGCCTTTCCTGCCTCCTGCTTGGGATTTGATGCTTTAGAAACTGGTTGCTCAGATACCAAACAAATCTTGTGTAGACTCCCTGTTAAAACAAAAGCATAGAAATTTATGCAACCAAATCCCTGCTTCGGACTGGGACCTTACCAGGCCCTATTCATTAGTTAGGCTACACCGAGGCTTTACTCAGATCCAGACCTGACACTGATGCAGGTGACTCTATAGGAGACACCCTTCCTGATGGGACACATACCAAAGATGCTGTTTTAATGCAATGCTGACCACAAGTGACTAATGCCTAATGACCTAGGCATTAAATATAGTGTGGCGGAAAGATATGTGTCCTACCTCTCTCTATTAGCTGGTGTCTGTGAAGAATAAAGCCAATTTGGCTATCTGGGCTGATGGCAGGTATTCTTTACAGGCTCTTTGACTTATATTCCTGCCCCCCTCCCCAAGTCA
This sequence comes from Phoenicopterus ruber ruber, assembly GCA_009819775.1. Classification (NCBI taxonomy): domain Eukaryota; kingdom Metazoa; phylum Chordata; class Aves; order Phoenicopteriformes; family Phoenicopteridae; genus Phoenicopterus; species Phoenicopterus ruber. The sequence continues at coordinate 13,131,823 of CM020219.1, forward strand.
TTATCTCTGCTCAGTTCATTATTAATACTGGTTTTCTCAGAACTTCTTTTCTGAAATTCAGGTGGTGCTAGCTGTTTGTAGTAACCTAGATGTGAACACATCAACATCAGAGGGAAATGAAACTATGTTAGCCCTATGCAATGCAAAAGAGCTTCACCCCAAACCAGGACCAAAACTGCAAGTATTACACAAAACCTACTACACAGGTCTCCCTGTGACTTGACTGTCTTTTGAAAAGATATGCTCCCATTTCCCAACCAGTGGCATTGAATGGCTTCCAAAGATACTCCTTACTTATCTGGACTACAGCAGAGACACTGGGATAAAGAGAGGGGAAAAAAAAAAGATGGTTCCTTCCCCAAGCGTCATCCATGTTAAAACTTTATGAGCCACTGCCAAGGAAGACAGACACTCAGTATGTGGCTACCACTTCACACAAGGTAGATGCATTTATTTTGCAAAATCACTTGCCTGGGAGGGCTTCCAAAAACATCCCTTACTTGGCTGAACAGAAGCAGAGTTGCCTTTAGAGATGTCATATGGTGAAGCCTTAGATCCTACTAATAATATTCCTGAAGCCATACCCATTGTAGTGAAAGCTTTGCCATGGAATTATATAGGACTAAATACGAAAGACGAGCGTTCCAATATTCCCTGCTTCCCTAGCTGTGTTTTCACAAAATAATTTTTCAAAATAATCAAAAGATTTTTTTTTTTTTTCCTAGTCACCACAGCATAGTTATAACTGTCACCAGTATTTCTTGAGCTTAACATGACAACTGAATTCAGATATTGTAAATCTGCTATGGGAAAGCAGCTAAATATAAGCCAAGAGATCAATGATAGCAATGTTAATAAACATAAACAAACTCATTTTCAATAGTTGTCAGATTATTTATTCGTTTTGGGAAAGCAAGAATATGTACACATTTCTACTGCAGCAGTGTTTCTGGAGCAGTGACGATGGTCCATCAGGCACTGACAAGTGGACCGTATTTGGTTTACAGAACTGTACAACTTCTGCAGTGCTTCTTATTAAAAGCTTGATGGAAAAAGCACAGGAGAATCTGCAAGGAAGTTTTAGTGGTGACCCAGGTCAACCCACTCAAGAATTTAGGGAATCACTATTTTAAATTTACTCACTCTGTACAAGTTGGTACTTGTAAAACTAAGAGAGATGAATAATGAAAGATGAGAATCTTGAATGCAAAAAGCAAATAGGATGATATGCAAATCACCTGGGTACAGAGACAGGTCTAATTGTTGGGTCCATCAGACAGTGCATTTCAAAAATACCCAGTTCAAGCTGAAAGTCACTGTGACCCATTAAGGGCCTCAAAAACCTGTAGATGGAGGTACAAGAGCTGTGATACTCCCCACAACGCTAACTTTTAAAATGAAAAACTGCATGAAATTTGGTGAAATTCAGCATGAAGAGAGCATGAAGGAAGTTTCATTTGTAACAACTGATCGAGGATGTGATTTATGTCTGTGTTATGCTGACATGTTCCACCTTGGCTGGCTTCAGGAACTGTAGCAGGGAACCCTAGACCTAAAGCAAGGATCCTGAGAGACAGACCTAAGAAATCACACGTTTGCAGAGATCTGCAAAAGACTCCTGTTACCCACCATGGAAGCTGGCAAAGCTCACAAGGTAGGGAATCAAATGTAGGCTATGAGCCTGTCCGTGCTGCCCAGAACAAACGTGCTATGGCAGACACTGACGTCTAGCTCTTAGCAGTACAGTTCTGCAGAGACAATATTCTTTAGGTCTCTGAAACTGACACTAAGCTAGATGCCAACCTGCTCCTAAAATTGGCCTTGAGAAATCACTGGATGTATGATTGCGAAACTTAGGGACTGAATGAAGCATGGCCTTTTAAGTGAAAGCTGAGCTCACCTTGCTCCGTATGCTTTGAAAACTCATCTGGCAAGATACAGCATCTCTTGCCCATTAAAAAAAAAGTAACCAACCATCTGTCACCTTCCATCTTGAAAGTCTTCTATTAAAATCAGGTTTAAGAATTTACCACATTGCAAGCAGCCAGCAATAGTGAAAAACATGCTGCAAAGGACTATGGACAAGGTTAAAGGTAACACTAAAACCTGCCGGCTTTAACTTCAGTTTTAATAAAATACCAAAGCTTAAGTAGAAGGAGCTGCTTCGCTACCTCCTTGGACCTCAACTCCTGTCCTACAGCAATTAGAAGTGGCAAGATGGGGAGGAAGGAAAGAAGGTGACATACAAACCACTCAGGATTGCCTCTACACAGTCCTGTGGTTTCCTCCCAGGAATGCTCTGTATGGGCACCATGTAATCATGTAGTCGTGCACGGAAGGACAGGAGAAAGATCTCTCGACTGAGCAAAGAACACTATGAAAAGAAGTCAGCAGGCCTTAAAAGCAACAGGATTCAGCTCTCCAATGTATCTGTTCTTAGTACAGACAAACATGTATTTCAGATTTTTTTGTTGTTGTTTTAAACACACACCCCATGCTGATAGTATTTTAAGTAACCAGCTAATTAGACCTGAAGCCTAATAGGTCTCCTACACAAGTAGCTATGGCACCAATGTTAATATTTAACAAGGTCAGCATTATTATTACTGTAATTATAAAGTGAATTAACAGTGCTAAACCTGTTATTTCAAAGTGTTACACTGATCATTTACCATGTTCTCCTTAACTTAAAAGGACTGACTTTCACCACAGCACCATGGAATGAAGTGCAGATTCACCGCTTCACATGTTTGCTAGTCCCAATTTGGAGCGCTGGGTGCGGCTCACGGAGGGAACAGAATAAAGCCCATCTGTTGAGGCAGAGAACGGATTTAGCAAGACAAGCGTGGGAGCTGAGCAAGTAAAATCTCAGTCATCCTAGCAATTACCCTACTTACTTTGCACTTCCCATGATCAGCTGGCTGGTCTGTTCCCCATAACAACCAGGGACTGTGGGGTTTCTTGCTGGCAGTTGCATTTTTCCCCCTGCAGCTCAAGCAAATATATTCTTTTTTGTACATCCCCCTGCTGCGTAGCCGGGCACATGTGCCAGGCAGTCTGCTGGGGGCTTCCCTGGAACTTTTCTCCCAGTCTTTTATTTTTTCTGGGAGAGGTCTAATTAGCTTGATCTTTCACCTGACCCAGAGGAGCTTTGCACAATTCATCCAGCCCGTGGTTAGGCAAAATACAGCAGTGTAACAACTTCAGCAAGGAGTCATCTATTGAGTAGTCTCATTTCATGCTTTAACAGGTGTAACATCTATGCCACTTCTCCATTCCATATACAAGATACTACACACACTTGTAACAGCTCCTCCTAGCAAAGGCTCACTATACTGATTACCCTACAGGTCCACTGAATACAAATAAAGCACGCAGTCAACTGGTGCAGATTCAAGATGATAAGCACAGGATGCTAACACAATTCTGTACACATTTTTAGGCATATTTTCTCTGAATATGAGATTCAAAACACAAGTGGTGTAAATTGAAGTCTCCTTCCTTTATCTGTATCTGCTGTAAGTGAATCTCAGCTGAGGTTATGAGAAAGGTGTATTAAAAAGGAAAAATAAGTCACTGGTTTCTTCTATATTGGACAGAAATAGTGAATAATGTTTGAAAGATTAATTCATAACTACAGCTCCACTCAGTGCTATTCAGTTGTGCCCTGTTTGCACCTCTATCAAAGAATCACAGGCTGTAAAAATCAGTATATTTTAGTAATTTCTGAGGGCCAAGATAAAAAGGGCGTTTTTCAGTTTGGAGGATTTAGTATTTTTTGGTATTTGATTACCATTGTATTAGCTTTTAGAGAACAGAAATCAAAGCTTTTATATATGTGTGTGTGTGTGTGTGTGTGTATAAAAAGTCCACATTCCATAAGAACATAAAGTTTCTCAAACAGATGTTTACTTTTTCTACAGCGTTCCCCCCCCCCCACTAGCATCAAGCAGGATTTTAACTTTATAGCTCATATAACAACTTTGATAAACCTATTCAAATAGATTGAGTCAGATAAACTCAAAGACCAAAGGAATCATAATGGTAATTTCACATAGCTGCCAGAATGATACCAGCCACAGTATTATCTACAACATTTCCTGCACTGAACCCAAAACCTCACTTCCTATCTTGATTTGAAGTGATGAGAAATCCATAGGTATTTATGTGATAAACCTAGCTATCGCCATTCAGCAGTCTAAGGAGATCATTTCATTTATCCAGGTATTTTAATCTTTATCAGTGGAGCTCTGGCTGTAATAATTCACAAAAGACAATGATTGCAACTCAACTTTCACTTTCCAGTAATTAAAATCTAGTCTAGCCCTCTATATTACAAGTTCTCTTCTGTTCCGCTGATGTGAGAGTGGTTATTTTTAACTACAATAACTCATTATCAAACAATCAGGGTGATCTACTTTGTTTGGAAAGGGATGTATCAGCTTTCTTTGCTGGCTACTTGCCACCATAATACTTTTTCCAACATGCAACTTTCACTTTCAGGAAGGCTGTAAGAGGAATACAGCCTGCATCTCACATTTTACACCTAGAAATCCTCAGTCCAGATCTTATCTCTCTACTCCCGATGGTAAGGATGGGATGTGGACAGGGCTGGTTAATGTAAAAACTGAACACTAGAGATTTTTCACCAAGGTAATGAGATCTCCGTATCTTCATAGATGATTTATGCTTTTCTAATTGCTAATTAACAAGGCAAAGCCATAGGCATACAGGCATTTGAATGTCAAGCCTTTACACTCAGAACAGCATTTCAGAAAAGTTGTCTCAAGGTTGTTTCTTGAAATCTATCCAGAACTCTAGCAGAAACAACTAGCAACAGCTCACTCAAAGCGAGTTTTAAGAGAGAAGCAAAAAGATAAGCCAGAATGCCGCGCTAGTCTGAAATAACCCACGAGTGCCTTTGAGATACTTGACAGGACTTGTCTATTGAGAAGTAACATAGAGGAGTTATGGGGTTCAGACCTTCTGATGTTCGGGGGCGGGGGGGGAGGGGGAAGAAGGGAGGATTCTTGTCCATCGCATCAAAAACACTACAGGTACAAAGAGCTTGGAATAAATGTGACTCTTTGTACCTGTATAAATAAAGCTATGTTTAGACAATGACACAAGTCCATAATTAAGTGTTCCTCATTATAATTTGCTTAGCAGTAACAGCGTTCCCTAACAACAGTTCTACTATCTTACTTAAGCAAGTAATGTATTTTCTTTGACACTTGTTAGTGAAAGATTTTCTTTGTACCATTTAACATGATCCTATTCCTTTTTATTACTGCAAGAGAAAGAAAAACAAGAGTTACTTATGTATCTAAGATGGCTGTTTCACACCAACTCATCACAGTCACCTGAACTTCCTTAAGCTGTGAGGCAAGGATTACTCCTGCGGAACAGCCAAGGGCTGGTGCAGTAAGGAGACTGCTGTTTCCCTGCAGGAGCCAGCAGAAGCAGCTGAACTGGTTTGTCAAGACAAAAACTATGATAATTAGCAAGGACATTGCCATCTGAATCTGAACAAGATTCCTGTGGCTGGAAGTGGGTTTAAGTGTCAGAAGCGTCATTAATCATTGCTATGCTTTCTTGTGTGAAGTTACCCAGGTCGCAACTCCATCAGGAAATGGTTCTCCCTGCTGGGAAGTGAAGCCAAGGTGCTCTCTTGAAGCCCCAGCTGCAGTTACAGTTACAGGCCAGAAACACAGGAAGTCTTCAGAGGAGCTCGGATATTTTAAAATGCAAGGAAGGGTGCAGTTACAGCACGTGGTACAATCACCTATTTTCTGCTTGTATGTTTTCTAGCTGTGACCACACATGCGTATTCTTCACTGAAAGCTAAAATATTTAACATGCAAGCGCAATTTTTGTTTAGCATGTAAGGAAAGAAGCTTGCTTACTTCTATTGCAGCAAGACCATCTTAATACGGAGGCAATAAGCTTAGTATTCAAATATGAGAAGTGTTTAATTGTCTTTGCTTGGAAGATGACCGTTTTGCTGGTTTGACACACCTGTCACAATTGAAAAAAAAAAAAGAAATAAACTTTACAATATCCAGGTCCTTACACTGTCATAACCATGTTGTCTGGGGTAATAGCAGGGGAGGGGTTTCATAAGCATGTCTGTCTTCCGCATCAGGACAATTTCCAGACACAGAGAACTCTTGTGAATCATATAACAGATGACTCTTACCACAGTTATTTGTTTCTTAGAAATCTAGTTTATTGCACTTGTCTCAAAGCACAAACAAAACCAAAAACCTAAATACAGAAATAAAAGTAAAAAACCCATCCTAATTTCATTGAAACTACCCTAAAAAGTAGTCTGATAAGAGCTCTTGACACCAATTTAATATTAATGACCATAGCAAGGTACAGTATTATACAGTAAACAAACAACTAGCAAGCTCAAGCCATTACTAAGATGACTTTGAAAAATGTAATACAAAAGTGTCACTATTAAATAATGCCATCATACTTGAGCATCTGGTGCTTGGCAGGGCACAGAGAAGTACTCATGTCCCTTCTCCAAAGTGACTGACTCAGGAGCTGCCACAAGATACTTTTAAGCTGAATTTCAGCTTCTCTGGGGTCCTCAAGATACCAAGCTATGCTTGCATAAAACAGACTGGGTTACTTCACAAGCCGATTCCATTACAATCCACTGCTAGACAGGCTAAAAAAACCCTCCAGGGTAATCTCCATATACGGATGAGATAGCAATGAAGCAAACATATCATCTGTAGAAGGGAAACAAATCTGTCCTCCCTGTAAGACTGAAAGATCAGACTCGGAACTGACAGCCAATATCACAAGTGCTACTAAAAAAAGTGACATAACTTGGTTCTCTCTCCACGGATTCACATTCTCACCTTGCACCATGTTTGTTCCAAGTTTAGTGCAGTACACACATGAATTATTCTGAAAGAGAACAGAGGTTAAAAAGAAAACACATCCTTTTCCGTATGTATTAAGTTCTCAAAACAGAAACATCCCCGCTTTTCAACTCCTGGTATTTTTCTGAAGCTGGCTCTTTTACAGTATTGGTTAGCAGCTGCTTAAAACATTTTGATGATTTATAAGCTCAGAACGAACACAAAATAACTCCTCCGCCTACATACTGAACTCAAGTTCTCTCATCTATAGTTCTATTGCTTAAAAAAGATGAGGTATCTTTCAAAGAAGACTTAGAGTTTAAAGAAAAATAAACTGCAATGATTAACTTAGGTTACTTGCCAGTTCATTACATACCTCTACTGCAACATGTTAAGTATAAGACACTTCAAAATGTAGCTAACATAGCTAAAAATCAGAATATTGTTAAGTATTTTCTCACAATATCACAATTTTTAATGGGATATATAGGTAATTCTGTCAATTACCATTTTTCCTTTTAATACATCTAAGTTTGGTACTCAAAACAATTTGAGTCCAAATGTTAAAGCACTGGCTGGAGGCACAAATACAGCACAACAGGAATTATGAAAGCTGCCTTGTACATTCCTGCTTTGTACTACAAACCCAACATGCAACTTCTTCCTATTCCAAAGTGGGACTTACCCCCCAAAATCTGTCAGCTTCCTGATGGCTGTGTGAAATGGGCAAAAGTCCCCCTGATATTAGGTGTAATCCAAACTTCTCCCTTGTGAATGAAGCCAAATTATGAACCAATTTTCTAGAAATGGAAGGTTAGTATAGCCTTGCAGATATTTCTATGGAAATGGATCAAACGAAGTTCATTTCAACACCACTGCTGTGTAATCATGATGTTCTGAGATCTTACTAAGAAATACTTTGCCATATTTTCTTCCATGCTGCAAGGGAAAATAATTCTAAATATACGTACAATAGTCGGAGAGCATTCCCATCAGTTTGGAGTTCCAAGTACAAGAAGAAATTGAGAAATGCTTAATGTTTCTGCTGTAGAGAAATATTTAATGCAACAGAATTCCTTCTCAAAATAAGTACACATGTATTAGTGTGCATGCTGTTGTGAAAGAGTCACTTTCATTGCTAGTAAGATTAACTTAAGAGTTATATTTCCAAAGGAGCTTCTACAGTAGTACGGTATAACAATTGCAGTATGCCACACCTAAAGAGTTTCCCAAGAGATAATGGAACAATCATCAGAACTCACAGCTTTGGGGCTATTTAACAGGCCAGTTTTTCAATACAAAAGTGCTAATATCACAGGTCCAATATGAGTGGCTTTTAGATCCAGCATTCTGTACATACATTACAGAAATTCTGTCCTTCTGTTTTTTTCACTGCTTCACAAGCTTGAGAGACTTCATATCACTTCCCATTCATCTTCAAAATCATCAGGGTGAAGCAGAACAGAAGTGTCATTATTTTTCTGCAAACTATGGGAATGGCTAAAGGTCTTAGTGAGGCGCTGGAGAAGGGATCCTGAAGTACTGATCGCCCACAGTTCATCTAGAGGGGTCACTGCAAAGCATAAATTATCCATCTTTTAATTAAGGTAGCAGGTTCCAATTATAAACATTAAATAAATAATATTTGGATCTATTTTCCTAATTATACCCAGAGAAGGTTTTTACTAACATGATAAAGGCACTCTTGGTGAAACTCTCACAGTCAAGAAAGCATTTAAAGTATGCAGCTCTCCCTGCAGATGGTCAGCTTGAGCACCATCAGGCAGAAGTCAAAGCAGGCATCAAAATGTTTTGGACTGTCATGCAGAACCAACTTGCCTGTTAAACGTGAGACATTTCCAGGAATCTTCTTCCAGTAGTCTCCTGCTGGATTCTTGTCAGTAATGCCGTATCGACGAGCTACATCTCCATTTGGACAGCGTGCCCAAACGGTCCTTGTACTTATAGCAAGCTGACAAGCCTGCAAACCTAAAGATAATTGGACATGAATAGGGAATAATCACAGGCGTTCTTATATACTAAATACACTTGTAGAAAAATTTATTAAGAGAAGACAGCACGGCTATAACATTTTTTATATATTCTTATATTAACAGTAGAGAAGAACTCTCCATTATAAAAGGCACAAAGAAATACTTAGTTTTTCAGGAGGCTTTCTAAGAAAAGATTGGCAAGACGACAATTTAGGACTACATATTTCCTTACACTGACTCTAGGGGAGTTAAACAGAGTAGATGCTATTCGAATCTGAGCTTCTGGCCCTGTGTAAGCAGAACATCAGAAAGTAGGCCACTGGCAGCACATAAAGCACTGGTGAACAAAAAGCTTTTTAATTGCAGACTTTGTACTCACTGCCTCTATCAACCATAAGGATATCACGCTGTGGATACATTTTGTTATGTGGCCACAGCCACAAGCAAGAACCAATTAGAGGATCTTCAAAACATACTTTTGGAGCCTCCGTTGTATTTTACTACCACAAGGGGAATAATCCAACAGTTACAACTTTAGTTTGTCTAAAAATGGTTAACATTATAGACATTGTGGACTTTTTGTTTCCTCCTCTTCACAAGAAAGCAAGTACTCCGCAACTAAGTGCCATGCATTTATGCAGTGAAAAACCTTTAAAAAGCAGACAGCATCAATAGAGAGTTATTTAGAAAGAAACAACTAAAATTTAGTTTTATTTACAGGTAAGGCAAAAATGTAATTACCTAATCTAGAATGCATTCAGCACACAGGATTAATAGAAAGATGGGCAAAATAGCATTAGGTTTTTGTTAGCCACATCTAGATAGGAACCCCATGTTGTATCACATTTAAATACAAAACTTCCCACAGCAGAGTAGTCTCCTATTGGTTAGAAATACTGCTTTAGTTCTAACTGAAAGGGAATTCTACCATTTATGAATTCAGTGGCAGCAGCCTGAAATGACACACAATGGAAATTCATCCAAAAAAAAAAAAAAACCCTGCTATTTCTCTTCAGTTAACTACTTAGTGTTTTTAAGTAAAACCAAGGTCCTCTTTAAAAGACAACCCTTATCAAATACTTTACTACGTTCGTATAAATAAGCACACTTGATTGCTGAGAAAATGGCAAAAAGAACAAGGAACTGATGTATTAATTTTTACCTGGTACATGTTCCCAGTCAGTGCCTACAGGCATTTCATCTGTAATTCCAACTCGTACATGGACATTCCATTTGCTATCAATTGCCCACAACATCTGATCATTTGGACTTGAATGGATGCTGACCAAGTTGATTCCTACTGGCTACAAAAATTAAGCACAGTATTTAAACTTTGTACTACTGTATCTTTGTACTATTGTATCACTTAGTCTTTACAGAAGTACACAAGAGAAGTAAAGTATTTACTAGATACTAAAGACCAGAAGAAATTTAACTGTCATTTTATTTGTAATTGTACAAAATTACCAATTTCCCAAAAAGGAAATCCCTTCCTAAAGAGAAAAGGAACATGAATGAATGTCACCCAAAGTTACTGATATTCATATTTACTGTTCAGCATCTGAGTCTAATAATATTAGTATTTGCTTAACCATTGTTATTCCAATCAGGTACAGTTTCAATTGCAAGTTGAAGAGGGAACTCTTCCACTGAAATGCACAAAGTACAGTATTTTCCTCTTGCCTTGCTGAAAGATTTCCTAACATAACTAAATCTGCCCTTTATTTCTAAACATATACAAGGAGTACATTTTTACAGTCTGAATGTCTCCTCTTTGCAATGAAATGGTGATCTGCCTTCCACTTGTACTCCATTCTACAGGAATACGACCGTGGAACTCATTGCAGACCACTGCTGTACTGGAGCAGCCACACCTGCAGGACAGCATCCACAACACTATCTGTTGGCAAACCCAAGTGAAACACACTTCCCATTCTGCTCCCAGGCAAGTCCATACTCCATCTGCTTCTATGGAGATTTGCCTTAATTGCTGTTCAAAATCAGTGTTACTGACCACCATATTTTACGGGCATCATAAATGTGGTGATTTTGTAGCAAAATATATCAGCCAACAGGTTTATTGAATGCAAATATCCTGCAAAACATGTACTTTAAATAAAACACAGATAAGACCAAGAAAAAAAAGTTTTTCTCCACATCAGCCTAATAAGGTCACTGAAGAGGACAGTAAGATGCCCTGAAATACATCATCCCCTCACAAAGAAGCATTTCTTGCTTTAGCCTCATAGGCATAAGCTGAATTTCCAGCTTGATAAATACAAGAGCAAGCAGCTCTTTGCACGTGTAAGAGTAGGAAAACAGAAGCATAAACTGCATGTGTATATAAGCACACAACTCAGTCCCAGATGGGCCTTCTGTGTACATAACAGTTACTTGTTAGCACCAGAATTTTAAAAGCAAAACCAAGTGTCTGACCCAGCCATAACCAAGTTCGACTTGCATCACTAAATCAATCCTGCCTGTTCAGGTTGCAAGGCCTTTGACAGACTACCTTCTCATGTTTGTGCTCTCATTAGGTACTTGCCCTCCGTTAGAAGCTTGAGGCTGGTAGAGGCTTGATGAAGTGTTTACCTCTGGTCACAGTAAATTCACAATGGCTGCAGTCTGAACACTTACAGTAAGACGCTAATTGTCTTGAAGAGTGTTGACTACACAGAATATATAACTGCCTAGCTACTTTCAAATTGGTATTCTGCCATATTACGAATAAACTAAACTATCGCAAAACAAAACAAACCCAAACCCAACCAACCAACCAAACCCCTAAACCACAACAAAAACAAACCACCCCAAAACCCCATACAACTCTCCCCTCTGGTCTTGCTGCCTCTTCACTGGAAGTTGTTCTCACTCCTGTCCTTGTTCCTGTTTCTCCCCTTCATTTTTCTTTGCTTCTTTCTATGGCTACTTTGGCTCTGACTCCTTCCTACTTCACGCTGCTCACCTCCCCACACCACTGTCATGGGGTGTGCCTCACTACTGTGCTGCTTCCAGCATCATCTCATCCCTCTCCATATTTCTGCTCTTGTAGTCCCATGTTTTCACGTAAGGGAGCTGTGCAATTAATAGCTTGTGCAGACTGAATTACTGCCCATAACAGGAGATTTTTGCCTTTTTTCTTTTTCTTTTCTTTTCTTTCTTTTTTTTTTTTGTAATCCACTTATCTCCTTCTCCCTGCAATGATGTTCTACCACAGTCACCTATTCCTCAGATTTAGGGCTTTCTGCTACTCTTCACCCATCTCCTCCACACCACGAATTGCCAGTGGGTCTGTCTATGCTCCACCTCTGCAATACACCTCATGTTCCAACTACAGTCCTTCACAAACTGTTTCAAACAGCTTGGTGTGACTCTTGTTACTGAACTGTTGGGATCTGCGCACCTTGCTCTGGGCTCTTCCATGTCAGGATCCTATTTCTCTCTTCTTCTGTCATTTGTCTAGAAAAGAATTCCCTAAGAAAGAACTGCAGTATTTCCATCCAGAAAGACTTACTGAGTGCTTACACCTAGTACCTAAGGCTGTGCATTACTACAGATCTATAGGTAGTGGAAGCTAAGAAAAGCAGACAAAACACCCCAAAGGGGTAGCATGAAAGGAGTTGCATGATGCTCAACTGGATTGCTTCCGATACCACTGCAGGTTCAAGTATAATCAAAGCAATTACCTCTACCCTATTCTGCAGCACCAACGTATCTAAGAAACAAACGGAAATTATCAAGTTCAAAGTAACATCTCTACAAGGTTGGCTAAAAATTCTTCTCATTCGCTAGGATTTTTTTTTAAGTGAGCTCCTGTTTCCTCCTTAAGTTTCCCTACCTCTCTGGGTATTTCACTTCTGGCTTCTCTTCCTTTTTCAGGCTACTTAGCTCTTTCTGATAAACTTGCATCAATAAAACAATCCTCCTACTCACTCTCATTATAAAGGATCCAGGCAATACACTGATGGCAGCATCCAATGCTCTTAACAGACATCCCCCCCGCCTCCACTGCAGCTTTCTGCTGTGAAGCAGACAGTAAAGGACACAACTGACAGGACAGCTACCGATATGATTATATACAACAGCTTTTGGCACAAAACAGTGACAAGACATTGGGAAACAAGTACAGGCAATTCTTAGAGCCTGTTGCAGAGGTTTTACCTCTGGTTTTGTTTGTTTGCTTGGTTGGTTTTTTACCCAGAAAGCAGCCGTCTACAACAAAAACATGTTCTCATGGCTACCACAGTAGGGTGGATAAAATTAAGTTAAAGTTTCATTGACATAATGTACCATTTTTTGGAACAGTCATACTCACAACATCTCAGACATCCCTCATTTTCACTGTTTTAATTACTGCAAGCATGCTTTAAGTATTTTATAACCTATATAACAAGAAACAGATCTCTACAGCTGCAGTTAAAGACTGGATAGAGTTCTCTCATAGCCGTAAAGAAAGATATCCGTGCAAATTTATAAATCTGCTGATATTTCAGAGACTGCTAACCATGAAAATTAATAAATTATTTCAGCGTAGCCTTTTCTCAGCTGGTTTAACTTCCAATAGCATTCATGAGATTTATATACCTTGACTGTGAAATATGTTATATTTGTAATTTACTGAAGAGTTTGGAATTTTACAGAGTCTCTCAGCTTCTCTCCTCAGACACTGACACACGAAAATCTGTTTATAGGTTTACCCACAATACTCATCACTGTGAGACATTGACCTGTTATGGACTATTAATGGATTCAGTGTTATCTGATAAAAAACATGAAACATTGTTTTCCTGTTACTTGTGGTGTCAAAGATTTCTAAACTCAAAAAAAAAAAATCTCAGGAGACTGACTGTTTTAGCCAAGGACAGAATGCAGATCCTCCTGCCCTCTGGCCTTGCACCTCAGCTATAAAATCCCCAGTTGCTATCTTTTTTAATATTGAGGATTTCCCATTACAACCACGGACTGCAACACATGCCAAATATGTACTTTTCAACGTTTAAAACTATATACTAAGAGCTGTGAATATCTTTGTCTGCTACAAATAAAAACAATGAAAAATAGTTTGCTAGCACCCACGTGTCTGCTGAGAAAATAATGCTAATAAAATGAAGTAAACTTGAAGGAAGCACTTAACCAAACTGTTAAATGATATCAAGAAATAGTGCCTATGCTAAACATATTTAAGTTATAAAGTTGTCCATCAGCTTTATAATTCTGTGCAAGTCATTTCCTTTCTTTCTGCAAACCATGGAGAAATAAGCTTCAGTGTAAGAACCTCATTTAAACAACAGTATCAAACAAAATCCAAAGTAAAAAATAATGCAGTTGTTCCCTCCCCCCCGACCTACTACTCAAAAGTTTTGTCTTATTGTAACTGCTTCAGTCATGGCTGAACCCAAAACACAGTGGTTCAACTGCGTTGTCAAGGAGGAAAGGACAAACACACACACGCCCAAAAATGGCATCAGAACATTTTCCACGTCACTTTTCAGGAGCACGGAGTCCAGGTATCAGCAGACCTCCACTATCTCTGTTCTGCTACAAATATCCATGATAAGGAAGACTAAACATAACATTCTCAGTCTGTCCAAGCCCAATCTTTTTTATAACAGGTTGGTGTCTACAAGCAGCACAAATGTTCTCCTCACCTTCAAAAGACATTAGAAACCCCTTCAGCTGGTCCAGGCCAGGCTGTAAGAAGATCGATCAGAGATACTGCTCACACTGTTGAGCATTATCTGTATATCACACTAATCTGACTATTTTCATGGCTAGCAAACATCCAGACCCTATTATCTAGAGTAACAAAGAATGCAACTTGGAGAGACCCTCCCCTAACACAGGCCCAACTATCTGCATATTATTTTCTGAGCTCCATTTGAATGAAGGTTGTAAAGCATTTTCAGCATTAGAGATATCAAGAAAGCATGAGTAATCTAAGAGCAGTATTGACCAGAACGTTTTGCATTCTGACTTTGAGGAAAACAGCTTGCTAAATTAAAAGCCCTTTTTTTTCTCTGCAAAGAAGTTCAAGGCAATATACAAGAGCAGGAAAGATTATGAACCTATGTTTAGTCTTGCTGGAAGCCACGTGTTCTTCAGGAATGCTGCCATTGAATTGTCAGAAAAAGATTATTATTTATTGATTGAAAAACTGGAGCACTATTTTCCTCAGAAGCCTTAGAACAACAACATGACCCTTCCCCCCACTTTCTGCCTTTAGTGAATAAACAGACAAGGGTCTTAGTTGGATATCTCCAGTCTATGGCTAGCACAATCGGGCAGAAAAAGCAAAGCCAAGGAGTCAATTCCTTGACCTCTCCTTTGTCGACTCTGAATTTTTTATTCCAAAGGTTCTTCTCACAGAAACATGGGAAAGACTACAACATATGGCATCAAATCCTAGAAAAGGTCATACCAAACCCATGTGACTACTCACCATGATAAAGCTCAACAGAACAATAAAGTACTTTTAAAATATTTAGTACAAGTGTTCCTTACAAGCAATTAAAAAAAAAAAATAATGCAATCACTTTAAAGACCATACAAACTACAGGCCTACTCAGTTTTGCCCAACTGTCTTCTGGTCACATTGCCTCATACCTAAGATTATAAACTGTAGTGTAGAAGATGATAAGCTGTCTGTAATTACCACTACCGGTATTTTTAATAACATACTGAAAAATTGAACTATTAAGACAAGAATGACTAAGTTTTTACAGAAATGTATGTTAAGTAAATATTATGTGCAACAACTTCCCATGAAACCGAACATAATTTAGCACGAGGTAATAAAAACCTTGTAGAAGCAAGGCTCTGAGTAACTAAGGTGGCTTTTTGTTTTGTTTTTTAAAAACACACCTTTAACGAGCATCAGTAAAAACACTCTTTCATGCAGGCTATGCCAGTGAAGTGTACCTCTCTAGTTTTTGAAACTTAAATATCTTACCAAGGAAAGTAAAGCATTTCTGTAAGGCAAAGGCACCCATGCATTTTTTAACTTCAGCCCCAGCTCTGCTTTGCTCTGACAATTTTAAACAGTTATTAAACTGTTGCTTTTTCTGCCATTTTGCTTTTTACTGTTTGTCCATGTTATTTAAAGTGTTTGTGATGAAAACACCACACACCTTTGACCGCAACAGAAATTCCCATTTCATTACTGCACTGCTTTATGAACAAATGCATATAACCTTTATGTGTTACAATTCATTTACATAACCAGAGGGCAAAAAAAGCCCCAGAACACCTGTAAAAGAAAACCCCACAAACTCAGGGAGGGGGTAAAAAAACCCAATAATTAAAAAAAAAAAATTATCAAATGTTGACCAATTCTGAAAAGGTGCAATCTCTCAAATGCAAAATACATCCTGTAAGCCACAAGAACACTGAAAATGCACTCAGGATACAACAATTACTACTTATTTAGTAGTACACATCCAGTGCTAAAGCTCTGGACTAAGTACTGTCCCAGGTAAAGTGTGCCCCCCAAATACAAGGCTATGCAATGTGTTACACCACTGGATAAAACCAGCAGTATTTCAGGGGTCAGGGATCAGAAATGACGTCACTGCCTCCCGGATAGATGATCCATTTACTAGACTATATAGTCCAACCTCCTCTACCTGCCTTACTTCTTAGCTTCACTAGACTTGGGTTCAGTAGACAGGGTCTTCTTACAGATGAGACTATTTGGCAGTTCTATAGGAAGGGCCGTCCGAGCAGGAGAGACGCCACGACCCAGCCCTCCAGCTCCCTGGGAAGGCTCACTAGGCTGGTCTGCAAGGATAAGTTGTCAGCATCTTGTCTGCTGACAACATCATCACAAAATAGGGAGACAGTAATACACCATGGGGAGGGGCCTCCAAGCTCCTAATTCAAGGTCGAAGGGTCTGATGTGCCCACCAGTCATCCCAGGGTATCTCCTTACTCAGTGCAGACGTGTTGTCTCACTGAAGTTCTCTTCACTGACCATACACTCTGAGCTTAGCATCCACCTTTGCTGTCCCAATTTGCTTCACAAAAGCTAAGCCTCCAATTACAGACCTGTCAACTGGATCCAGCCCCCCATAGCTTTTAAAATCAAGCAAGCTAAGTCCAGTCACAAAAAAACCCAATAAAAACTGGTCTAAATCAGAATTCAGAAAATGCAGATGTAGCTTTAATGAAAATGAAACAAAACAAAAAAAAAAATCCCCAAAACTCTTAGTTTATACTAGCACAAGTAATTTTTTATGACTCTCTCTCAAAATCACTTTGCAAGGACTCCTATTTATTAAATACTTCAGGCTATCACTACCTGCAAGCACACAAACAGTTCCACTGAAACCAAGGCAAACGCTTCCTAAATCAAGATGCATATCCTTTACCCATGAATTTTTACACCATTACATTTTTATTCTTAGAGTAATTCTAAACTCTCAAAATGCAACAACGATAATTGTAGTTATTGAATGTTAAATATATTTCTTAATCTCTCTGAAAAATAATTAAATATATAATTCTGTGTTAGCTAACCAAAATATGGGCACATTGGAAGAGCGCAGATGTGAGGATGTTTCTAGTACTGAACAAACGAAAGTATGAAAACGGAAGGTTCTCCTTCCCACAATTTTTGTTTTCAGTGTAAGCTAGTCATGTCAAAAAGCAAATATACCACCTTGAGATCGTATTTCAAAAGGATACAGAAGGATCGTCTACTCAGTTTTCTGGGTGTATCTCATTTTGTGCACTTTTTGTGATCTGAAGCTTCTGGTGCTGATAATAATTGCTATCGAATGTGACAGGCTACATGCACGCTTTTCTGAACATGGTGATAGCAATGCCTTAAAACAAATATCAGAATGCTAAAACACCAAAGCAGAAAAATACAGTGAAATATAGTGACGGCCGTTTTCTTAACTAGCAACAAAAAAAGAAGATAACAAGCACTGAACTGAGCAATGGAATTGCCATGAGGCAACTTTAGCAAAAATGCTGGAACTGCATTTTTTCAGTATCTAAAGCACCTTTTATGTAACTTAATTTCTTAAGAAAGGCTCATCTGTGAAGAATAGTACACATTTGAACTTAAACATTATGGCATTCTAAATCAGCTAAACAAAATAACACTGCTGCAGGAGCTTTGATCTCCTGTACTTACTTGCAACCCACCTCGATACAGTTACTCTGACTACTGCCAAACTGTTTTTCTCTACATCTTCCTGAAAAGTGCAGTCCTCCAGGAAAATCCTCTCCCTATTAATGTCTTCAGGAGGCCTCACATGAGTAGAGATATATGGAACAACAGACTAGCTAGTCTGGTCTATAGATAACCAGAAGGTTCAATGACCGTATTACCTCTCCAAACTACGTGGAATTGGTCCAATAAAAGACACTTCCTCTGCATCTCGCCTTAGTACTCCAAAGTAGAACTCATAGCAAATCAGAAAGATATCTGTGCAACAGCTAGGTAATGCAAGCTAGTCTGTGCTAGTGAAAACAATCAAACTCAAAAAGAACAGTCATGTGGATTATGCATTAGAAAGAACACAGTTTTCCATGGCAAGTACTTTCCAAAGTAGCATGGATGATTCTGAAGTGAAAGTTACGAAGCGTTTTCAACAGAAAAATCCCTCCCCCTCCAAATACCCAATCCTTGAAGATCATTTCAAACAAACCCTTCCTACATTTCAGCTTTCATTTTGGCACTTACCAAAAAGATTTAATGGCAAAATCTGATCTTGAGAAGTGCTCACCACTTCCTCCTGTAAGTACCACTTAACACAAAACTGGCCTTAATAATAACAGAAACCTCACTGAAAAATTCAATAGCAAGGCAGATGGCAGAGGAAGAAAGTCTCCAGACTTGCACTAAGTGTTCTGTAAGGTAAGTAGAATTCTATTTAAAGAGAGGAAAGGAAACAAAGATCACGACAACCACTTCTAGTAAGACACCACTCATCCATAAGGCACAACCAATCTCCTTACACTGAACGCAGATTAAGGAAGGTATCGAAAAGAAATGAAATCTATCGTGTATCGATTTTGCAGAATTACAGAGAAATTTTGTAAATTTCAAATGATATTTTTAACTACCATTTGCTCCGTAGTTTTAACAATTTTTGAATGACAGTGAAAGTGTGAACTGATACCACTCCTAGATGAGTAAGAATTTCGACTATCTTCTCTTACCTATGATATCAAAATATAAAGAGACAATTACTAGGTTGTTTATGGGAAGAGCTGTAAATCAAAAGATTCTCTAACTTGAAATTCACGTACTGCCAGAGACCATTTTATGGCAAACCAAGTTAAGCGGTACTCTTCTGCTGAGACCCTAGGAACTACAAAGGATCAACAAAAGCTTTATACAGCAGCCAAACAGCAAACATCTCCTTAAATAAACTCCTTTTACTCCACAGTTTCCACAAGCTATGTGGGTATTTAAATAAACCCCTTGAAATCGAGATAAAATTGCTTTTTCAATCCTATTCTCTATGCAATTTGGTTACAAAAGAGCAAAGAGTAGCAATTAAGCAAATGGCCATTAATAAAATGTTTACTCTATTTTTAGAGTAAGATTGATTGTTTACAAGCAATAGATGATTGGTCACTCATTACAAATACTTGTCCTGATCTTTGTTTCCTTTAATCCTCTTAAATAAAGTTCTGCTTATTTGATAGATCCCTTAATGTAAATCTGAGGTGGTGGTTCCTAAGGCCAGTTTTTATGTTAAGTAGTACTTGTAGGAAGTGAGCATTTCTCAACATCAGATTTTGTCTCTGCATCTTTTTCAGAAGGTGCCAAAAATCAAAGCTGCAATATTGAAAGAATTCTTTTCAAACAAGCATTCAGCTTCTGGGGACCTTTTAAAGCAATCTGATGATTTTTAACTTTTGATCAACTTCTACTCCATAATGACCCAAATTAGTCTTATTGATTATATTAATTTTATATTTCATTTTTAATTATTATTTCTTTAGGCCAGAAATCTGAAAAGCTTTAAATCTTCATGAATATACATGCATACACATACAGAAACACACTCTACAGTATCTATAAACAATATTTATATTTCTTGCTCATTTTTTTGAATTAAATTTAATGTATATTGAGGCATGCTACCAGCAGATAATAGTTTTATCCTATATATTAACAATAGAACGATAACCACTTTCTATTTCCTGGACTAAAATCATTTCATCAAAGAATTTTGATCAGCTTTGTCAATGTCCTTAAAGCAGCTTCCAAAAAGCTGCTTAACTACATAATTATTTTGATTTCTAAGACCACAGAACAGAAGGGATGAAGCACAGAAAACATCTACATATAAACTACTACTGCTCAAGGTACTGTAATGATGTTATCAACCACTTCTGAAGTGTTGGATTAAACAAAGGGAGGGCAGAGAACATAAAATGTTATTTTTCATCTCAAGAGGTACTGCAGTAGGGAGTTACAAAGGGAAGAGTAACAAATGAGAAATTTTTTTTTAATCTAGAGTAAAACCAAACATACAGCATCACAGAGCAAAGACTGAACTTATATTCACAGATTTTAGCATGAGTAAAATCTCATCAAAATTACTCTTTCTGAATACCTTTGTGAAGTTGTGCAAAGATGGATGCTGTGCAATTGCAGTACTCCTTTAACGAGAAGTGACACCATAAAAGCAGAGTCTTAGCTGCTCACGAGCTGCTCATGAGTCATGAGATCTGGAATATGGCAAGTCATATTGGCTCTGACATTTACTAGGGAATGAAATATCCATAGTTGGTTTTAAATTACGTTATTTGAGTATGCTCCTGTACTTAAATCAAGTGAAAGGCAATTTCGATTTCCTTCTTCAAACAGAAAATGACTGAATCGTTCACAAATACTTCTTAGAATATTTATGTTGTTCTGAAGATAAAGTGATGCATCATGAATTGTGTCAAAGTCAATTAAGGGACAGATGACAGTAAGGTGCTGCTAATAAGTAAATATTGTTCACTGAATAGTCCACTTTTCAGCCATCATCCATTATATTTGTTATCCAAACACTAAGCTAGCATTTGGAAATCATTTTAAAGTTCTCCTATTTTCTTACTTTGCATTAAGCCTTTGTAAAAACATGAATGGCTGCTCCTTCAGTACTTTAATGACTTGTTTTAACGTGCTGGAATTGCCTCAAAACAAGCATGTAAGCCACAAGTTTTCATCTTCTCTGCAAGCAATGTTTGAATCTTTGCCCCTTCATATTGACTCATCAAATTTGAAAAGTCAGGTGTTGGCAAGATAACAGGAAAGAGAATGACACTGCTCTGGGTATCAGAAGGTTATCATTTTGGAAGGCAACGTCATCCAGCTTCCACAATAAGCTAATAGGAAATAATTTGATTTCCAACCTTGTCCAATTAAAGACTTTCTACATAAGGAAGTCACTGCTAAGTAATGAGCCACGGCAAATCCCAATTTCTTCTAAACACCTTTGTATTGAGTAGTTTAATATACGTCGATGGAGGAGTGGAGAATGCACTTAGTGCAGACAAAATAGTATCAGTGTAGAGAAACAGCTTTTCCAGCTATTTTCCTGGATAGACAAATCTTTGGTAAGAAGATACTACACAAGTTTAGTTTTCTGTCTCTTGGCAAACTCAAGTCAAATGGAACACATCCCAGAATGTGTTTTCCCCCCTTTTTAAGAATACTACCCTTATGGAAGGCATCACTGATGATATTCCTCAGTCTCCTCTTCCTGCTGCCCTACCCTGTTAGCAGGAAAAATTTGTCTCTCATAGATTACATCAGAAAGATCCACTTGCAGCACAGAAAGAAAGAGCAGTGTTATCTAGCCCTTGTTGCAAGTGATACTGGTACTTATTTATCAGTCTGTTCTGGTATTCTGCAAAACAAGGTGCCATTTCTCCAGGTCTGACTGACCGCGTTCCCAGCACAGAAAAACAAGTCTAACCAGTGTGATGCTAGCTGATAGGATGCAAATCTGCAGTTTCATTTCCCAGTTTCCCTGCCCTTCTTTGCTGCTACACCCCGAGATTCACAGAAAGAGCTAATAATTGGCTGATGAGAGATAAGCAGAACTAAAAGCAAATGATGTAAAAAACAAATAAACTATTGCAACTCCACTGTCAGAGATTTACTTTTATTTCTTAATATGTCCTTTCAAAAGTACCATACATTTCAAAATCTTCAAGAGAAATTCTGTAACATTATAAAATGTCAATCAAGTATGCAAACACATCCAGTGCTACTATGCTATACCAGCAGACAGTTCAAGTGATTTCGTGCCAAGGAGCAAAGAACGAAATCAGTAGTCAGAGGTCAGCTCCATTACAGCAGTCCCAACCCACGACACAGAAATTACACCCATTTCATAGTTTAAGTTGCGAAGTATTAGAGCAGCAAATAGCAAGCACTGAGGTTTAAGGAGAGATTAAAAAAGAAACCAGACACTGGAGAAATATATTTTGTCCATTCTCTATATTCAGAAAAGATGCTCGCAAGGTACTTTAGGAGGCTTCTTTCCACTCTGATCCTCCCAGCTGGTAGGTAGAAAGGATACAAAGTTTGCCCATTCCAGGAACAAGGGAGAAGCGCTGCAATTGTACTGCAGGCTTACTAACCACTGGATGATAAGGAAAGTCCTTAAATCCACATACAGCACCCTGGCAAGCATCCCAGACTCACAAGGGTGAGGATAAAGGAAGAGGGAGGCAGGCACTTCGGCACCATGCCACTTGAGCAGAGCCTTCCCACACCCTCTGCTTTGTGCTGTTTGCCAGTCCAGCTGCTTGGCTAGCATACAGCGTGTATTCAGTATATGGTTCAAGGCTGCATTTTACTACATGCCTATAAAGCTGCTATGTTACGAGAAGAGGAAACTTTCATTAAGGATAGAAAGGAAAACAAAGCCTTCCACTTTTGGGAAAAAAAAAAAAAGTTACTTGGAATGACTAGATGAATTTGGGATGACTTATGGTGATAAGGCAGTATATTCAAAGTACATTATACAGACTCTGGGGCTTTTTTTCTTTGTTTGGGAGAGAAATCCTGTAGCATTCAAACATATGGGACAAAGTTTTAAGCTACATATTTAAAATCTGGCTCTATTGTTTTCCATGAGTGTTAAAATTATTCTTTTTCGAATGCATAGAGCTAAACCACTGAGTTACAAAGAATTGTAATCAACATTTTACCTGTATAGGTGGCTCAATCATTATCCACGCAGGAAGCATCAAACTTGGGTTAAGAGGTTGCGTTCCTACACGGAAATAAATGCCACCACTGGTGTCACAGGCCCAAACATGCTGATTTCCACAGGTCAAGCTGATCAGCTTTACAGCACCTAATAACAAAGTGAATATTAGCAACCTTGCATTTTCCTTTCAAATTCAGCTAATAATGAGAACTTTAATTTAGATTTGATTGTATTAAACTAGCTTTAAACACAGTCACATAAAAATGATTAAAAGTTAATACAACTTGTGAGAGAAAAAAAATCACTGGATACAATGAATAAAACCAACAGGTAGTGTATGTGAGGCATTTCTCTTAAATCTAAAAATGAATGTTTTAGTCATAGGATACTGTAATTTCTAAAGCACACTAAAAATGTGCTATTAAAATAACCAAATTCAAGCAGGGAAACATTCTGTGACAAATGTTATCAGTGCCTAGACAAACTTTCACATGACCTAATGTGAACTTTTCTCTGTAGCTGTCTGCTTGTAGACTTTTAAAGGTGTTGATCTGCTAATACATTCAGCAAAGAACATTCCTAATGCTTCCAGCACTTTAAAAATACGAGAGCATATGGATTATGCATTTCAGTGTTAACATACCAGTGTCACATCTGTAAATAAAGGAGCTGATTTTCAAACAGATTTATATTCAACAGTGTACACATTTATTACACCTATCTCAGAAGTGCAGCAGTATTTTAACCCTATGTATGTCAGCACAATGAAAACAAAGCTGCCAGGTAAGTTTGGTTTGGAATTTTCGGGTGGGGGTTTTTTTTTTTTGCATACCCAATCACACCCATCAATCTCGCTATTGAAAGTCTGCAAAGAAGCATACCTGATATTTTAGATTAAAGAGAACTACTAGTTAACTGTCAACTGGAACTCTTACTCTTTCACATTTATTTTAATATAGCCATGTGATGTAATCTATGTAACATTTGATTTTTTTTTTTCCCCCCTCTCAGTGTTGGGACAACACAATGCTAAGTAATGGAAAACATGTTCTACAGAAAGAAGGACCCAATCAGTACAGATATACTACAGAAGGAATGCTCTGGTCAGACTCCAAACTAGAGACTCTAAAAATAGGCCTCGCTGGTTGATTGAACATGCCAGTGCTTGGGATATCCCATTCTTGGTAACAGTTCTCTCTTCAGTGATGTGAAATCTGCAACAAATCCTTGTAAAGTGCATCATATACAGCATTCCTTAAAGAGGAGGGTGCAATTTTATCCCACAGAGTGCAAGCTTAAAGCACTAATTTCTGCAGCAGGGAATATTCCCTGTCATTAAAGCTTGCTGTGGGAAAGCAGAGAGAACAACAGGACCACACAGCTTTGTCTTTTAGTTATCTGTAATAGTAAACAGATATTCTCATTAACCAAAATTATTTAACTTTCTGAACCATAGGAATTCAAATTATTTCATCTCACCCCAAAATCTCCTTTAATCATGCAGCTTCATATTAAAAACAAATGACAAAACTATACACAGAAACTTCTACTGCTTGGGATAAGAACATCTAGAACAACTTTCTATTGCAGGCAGGGGCTTGACATTCAGCTACAAAGTCAAAATCTTACTTAAAACCTCATTATTCCTTCTAGCATAAAGTATGACTCGAAGCAATGGCTTTGTCATGCGATGTCTCAGCTGTTGAAATGTTCTGATCCAAACAAGCATCAGAGCACTCAAACATGGAATCACATATCACCTACTCGGCATAGCTGATATTATTTACGTCTACAGTACAATTTGATATTCAAAAATGCAGCCCTTATGTAAATGTTTTGGGGTTTCTCCCTCCTCCCACTTACTGTTTTTATCCTAGGAGAAGGTCATGCTAACCACATTCATCTACTGTTCAGAGAAAGTAGCATGATTCAGAGGCATTGTTTATTGTTGAAACCTAAAGGTCATTCTACTGTGTTTAGAAACCTTGATACCGATAGTGGAACCCTAATCAAAATAGTTTACTAGATACTACTCCCAGTACATAGTGTAAAGGCAAGAAGAAGATACTACCAACATAATATGAATATTTCAACATTAATGCTGGCAAACCCATCGCTTCCACGCAAAATTCTGAGTGGCATTTTACAGCAACTTGCTTTCCACCCTCCCCAAATTACGGTCCTAATGTTTCAGGAGTAAACTTAAACACACACTTGAACAAGAACAATAGCTCTCCAATTTCTTCAGCCCCATTAGAGCAAATAAAGGCTCTTATATTATAACCATGGATATGCACTATCTTGTCAGCAGTGATCTACCATACACATTTAAATGGAAGAAAAATGCCTAAAACATTTTCATGCTTAAGTATTAACCCACAGTGACAGGTAAAGTGGAGTGTTTGAAGTATTTCCTGACCCCGGATTTCTGCAATACCACCACAGAGCGCCGTGAAGCGAACAGGAACAGCTGAATGTAAAGGTTGAACTTCTGAACTGCTGAAGTTCACAAGCCAGGTATTACAGTCAGCTAGCACCAATTACACTGATTTCCTTTACGAATGCTTTGAGATTTTCAGACAATAGCAAGAAGTTATTTATTATTTCAGTTAAACACTTATTATCTGCTGGAAAGCAAAGGTATCATGAGAAAAGTTTCAAACTCTACTAAGCAACATGAGAAAAAGAGTGCGGACAAACCTATCCCGGAGGCGAGTGAAGGTAAAAGGCATCAAGCAGTGCTTAAACTATGGTACGATGAGTGATTTGGAACCTATTCATCAGGTCTTGAAAACCTGGTGTATAACTGGCAAACAATTTTAAAAGACATATTTTAAAAAGTTTTCCATGAAGTATTACAAATTGTATACTAAAATTGTACATGAGGCTTAAAGTCTGCCAGCTGTGTCTGCCTTTCCTTAACCCTGAAGTTACAGTTGCTTTTCTGTTCTCAGACCAGCCACGAACATTGCCATTAAAATGGAAAAATTGCAAAACAGTTGAATTATTTTTAAGATGGTGCGAGAATGGGCATAGTCTTAATTTCTTTTATCTTCTCTTGAAACAGGAATGCAGGTTAGCATGAAGATAAGAATGTTCCAACAGTCAGACTATCAAAGAAATAAATCTAATTGGACTATTACTGATGAAGCTGACAAGTGGCCTTATTACCCCAGAGCCAAACTGGGAGGATATTTTAATGATCAAAACACGGTCAACAACCCCTGGTCTTATGCCTAAACAAATAAAAAGAGCAGTTAACCAGCAGCGTGTTCTTAACATTATGCTGAATCATTAGATCAGTATAAACTTGAACATAAGAGCGTTACCGGCTGCATCACTTACGGATGATGCAACTCTTGGAGCATAATTTTTCCTTGACAGGATCCTAATGGAGCTTTGACCACTCTATTAAGAATGCATTTAATCACCAAATTCAGGGCCTTGTGTATGGAACTGCCCAGGACCACACGATTACGGTTACGCTGTAGTACAAGAACTAGACTAGTTAAAACTACTGGTAAGCCTGCACAGCACTGTGTCAGGCCGAGTTGTCTCAGACTGACAAACTGTAAGAAGCAAATACACATATAAAATATCCTGCAAACAGTAAATGTGCTGTCTCTGGCAAAAGGCTAAATGAAACATTCTTAGAAAGCCATAGTTGTTCCTCATGTTTTACAGTCCTCTGCTGTAAGGCCCATTATTGTAAGGTACTATTTCACCAGTAAATGTCATATTCCATGTCAGTAAACCAAAAGATACTCCTGAAGGAAAATACTGACTGTCTGCTGAGAGAGTTAAGAGATAGTCTACTCAATATAAATGTCATACCTAGCTGAGAGAGATCCAGTTTTGTCCAATGCATCCCTGTTGGACAGCTGGATGATAGTGTTCTGATAAATATCTGCCCAAGACTATCCAAACCCCAAATGGCATCCTGGCAGGCAGAGTAGTGCACCATTTCAGCCTCTGGTGGCAGCTGCACCGTAGAAGGACGAAACTGAGGATTCTGATCACTGACACAAAACAGATCCTTGTTGCTTTGGCACAGCCACAGAAAGCTTCCTATGGAAAGGACATTTCTGTTATTAAAATCATTCCTAATCCACTCTGAGAAAGCTTACACATCTACTTCTTCTGGAAAAATGATCAGTACACTTGAAGACAAAACTAAAGCTTCTTGGCTATGTTCATAGGGTAGGATTTTGAAGTACAAATACATATTCCAAGCCCTTATTTAGGCACCTAAATGCTCCCTTTCTCAAATCAAGTAGTAAGTGATCTCGCTTGAATAAACATCTCATTTGAAGAAACTAATAGAGAGATGACATACATAACAGTGCACTATCACTTCTCTTTATTCTTCTGCTCTTCTTTATCCTTGATAATTGCCTTTGAAAAACAGCAATCTTTTCCAGCTCTGAATCACACATTTTTGCCAATAAAGTCAGTATACTTAGATAATGCAATTGCTAACTATTGTAACTAGCATTTGAATTCCTTAGCATGGGCGCACTTTTACCAATAAAACGTGCAATTTTGCTGCAATAACTGCACTGACAGGAGAAGTACTTGGTTAGTATAGGCATTCCATCAAAGCACACTTCAAGATTTCGTGTTACAAATTCTGGCAGTTCAATGCTGCGGCGATTTAGGGAGTTACAGCTCCTAAAGGACTACCCGTTTCTCTGTTGGATGCCATTCCACATCAAAGGTGGCAGAGTGAATGATGTGCTTTTTTTTCTTTTTTTATCTCCAGTAGTTTTACAGATGTATTTCCACCTTACTTCAAATATTTTAGGTCCCTGCATACAGAAAAGGCACCCAAAATCTGAAGTAATTCAGGATATTTAATTACTTACACCTTCAATTCCACTCTATTTAAAAATAAGATATTATATGCCTGCACTGTTGATCCACTAACCTTCTTTAGATGAAGCCGTGGAAGCCAACACAAAAATCCATTTTGTGGCAGAAGCAGTACCACGAGGGACAATATTATTCCAGTAAGTGCCTTGAAAGAAAGAACAGAGTGGTATTAGTACAAAACTTAATTTTCTATTAAAATTTGTTATTATTTAAAGTGTTACCATTTTAAAGAAATTCTATTGCAATCAATTATTAAATATCATCTAGACAAGATTTGCTACGTAAATCTTTCAAGAAACTGTTAGGGGGTGGGGGAACCTCCTCCAGACACATATGTATGCGTATGTACACACACACAGAAAATGGAGAATGCAGAAAAGGAGGAGAAGGGAGAAGATTAATGGTCTTCAACAGGAGACCAATTTGGTGATGAGGTTAAACAGACAATGTTCTAGGTCTATTCTTAGTGTTCACCTGATCAAAGAAATGTACTAAATCAAAATTGTATTTTGAGAAATACAGCAAGAAAAATAAATAAAGCAATTCCTCTATTACCACTGTAAAGCCATAACATTACTGTTTTGCATAGTCACACCGATCATGAACCAGACTCCATTGTGCTAGACACAACAGGTACAATAGCTTAAGATTGCCTTCTCACCCCAGAGAAGAGACAAGTGTAGGTACTAAAAGGAGTAACTTGTGCACAGTTCACTTGTGGACAATGAATTTTCCATGAAAAATATTTCCCTTTAAGTGGGAAAGTATCTAAGATCAAATGCTAAGGAATCATTTCATTTAATTTTTAAACACGGAATTGTTTGTTAAAGCTGCCGTGACTCACCACGGATAATTTTTTTGGTGACAGAACTGCAGTTAGTTACTTTCTCCTATTTATTTTTCTTAATTAAAAAATATTAGATGTAAAAACACACCAACCTATTAGGTTTCCCTTTGCCACATGGAATTCATTTTTGCCTGAAGAGATCCAGACTCCGCTGCCATTAACTCCAAGAAGGCTGGGTTGACACTGAAGCTGCTGTGACCAAAATGCCATTCGAAGTTTATCGGCCACCTTCTCCACAGGTGCCTGAGCTGCTGATGCCACTGTATGAGTTGCCTGCATTATCGTCTGGAACAGGCTGCACTGGTCAAACACTACATAATCAGTGATGCTTACCTGGAAGAAAAAAAAAAAAGTGTTCTTGATAATTAGTTAAGCTTTTGGGTGAACTGCAGAATCTTTCATCAGAAGCTTTTTTTTTTGTCTGCATGCTTTATGTACAGGAAATCTACCAAGAGTTTAGAAATCCTCAAAGTGTAGGAAGGGAAAAATAAAAATGGTACATTTTGAATAAGTAAGAGTCTTGATAATAAACCAGAACCAATACTAAACATCAGCTTACAACTCCCTCCTACCCAACAATTCACTTTGAATTCTGCATTTTAAAGGAAACCCTTTGTTTTGGGGTGACTCTTCTCTCCCCCTAAAAATATGTTGAACTCTGCAAACTAAGAGGTGAATTTTCAGTTTCCTAAAGGAAGACAGAAACTTGCACAGTGTAGCAATTTAAATCACATCGCAAAAACTTGTATGTAATACTCCTTTACAACCACCTCATGAACATTTTAATTCTTAAGGCAGGAGGAGGTCTAAGTAAGCAATTGCCCAAGTTCTGTAATGGACAACTACTTTGGCAACACTCTGGGATACTCCTGGAAAGGAAGGAAATGCTTAAGAGCACAAAAAGAAAAGTAGTTTGTCAATACCCTCAAAGCCAAGCTATTCATAATGCCCTTATGCAAGAAGAGATTATGTATGCACATAAACTGCAATTTTTTTAACTTAGGTAGACATGTAGACAAACAAATTTTCTGTGTAACTGTTTTTCTACCCCCTTCTCCCCCACACCTATCTCTGAGGAAAAATAAGAAAAGCTGGGAAAGACAAAGAGTCAGGAATTCTAAATCAATACCAGGGAGTACTTGCAGTAACTTTGTTTTTACCCACATGATCTGCGACTGAAGCAAGCAGCCCCACATGGTTCGAAGAAACCTCAACTGAATGGAAAAATGCAGAATAAAAGCATTTTGCAAAGTTACTTATTATTTATTTCATCTAGCTAAGGAAAAGGATGGGTACTGGAAGACAAGAGAAGAGATTGCATTCAGCAGCCAGACTTGAACGCTCTGCCTAAACAGCGTGTCCTATTGCCACTGTTAAGATACCAAGCTACATGCACCATTGATATGACCTGGTAGAGCATTTCTTGTGTTTTTGAAAACTGCTGTGATGCTGCTCTGGATGATCATGGGATGTTTTGTTTCCCCCTTTTTTATAGCAGACATGAAAAGGGATTTCAGCCGTAGCCACACTGCGGTTTTAATATATTGAATAAAGAGTGCTATAATAAATCAAACAATTCATTGAATTTTATCTTAGAATCTCATGGGAAAACAATGCAAATAATAAACCCAAGGTAAAAAACTAAACTGAAAGCAAAATTAAAAAATGCCTACTTGCCACCAATGGTTATCATCTCCTTGTGGTTTCTTTGAAACTATACCAGTCCTGAACCACAGATTTCCATGGATATCCAAAGCCCATAATGTCTGCTGATCTCCAAGCGTTATGCACACTGGTTCCAAAGCTTGCATTTCACTGGAAATGCAAACAAGTAAAAAAAATTAAAAACCTTAATTCAAATGTATGCTTACAGTATTTTAAGGAAGCTGTTACAATGCTAACAGCAATTCAGAATGATTGAACTCAGTGTGGCCAAGCTCAAAAACACATTTGATTTCAAATTTTCACAGTTACTCAGTAATTCAAATTTTATTAGTTTGCATAAGTAAAAACCATTCAACAACAAAAAATAAGTCCTTCAAAGATCACTTGAGATTTGAAACTTGGATACCTAACAATAAAACTAAACAAAACCTAATTTATTGAGTAAATAAGAAATAAAGAGCTATGTTCTTTAAGTTTTTGATAAAGCAGCTTCATAAATGTAGCTCCTCCAACCTCCTTGACCTATTCTGAGAACAATACTAGCAGTTCAGGGACCATAAATAGAAAATTCAACTTAACTATGCGGCATAGATAAATGTTGAATTTAGGACTATAAGTCTCCCGTATAAGTAAACAATTTTCAAGCTCAGAAAGTCAACAGGATCAGGTGATCATATCAGACATTTAAAAGGTAGCCAACAATGCTATTTCTTTCAGAGAACCTTTCTCAACAATTTAAGAATAAATAGGGATTGCTTTCTGCTACTTTAATACAAAGCCCAAGAACATTAACTGTACCTAAGGCATAGGTCAAGCAGATATTTTCATTAAATAAACTAATTAAAGTACATGCAAATTTCAGATTTGAACAAGACACTGAATATTTCCTTAGACTTTTCAAGAGCCAAATACCAGGTTGGGAGGTAACACAAGTTAAAGCTTCACAATAGGAGAGTCAGTAGAAGATAAAATCATATGACGACAAGAACTGGAACTTCTTCCTATAGTTGCTTCAGGCTGATGTCACACGAGAGACTATATTCTAGATTCTCAAAGCCAGCAGTAAACACTCAGTGCTTTTAACTTTATCACAAACTATTGCGAGCGTAGGATCAACTACAAAGCTAAATACCAATTACTCAGAATATTTATAGAAATCTGTGACCGGGAAGTGGGAAAGTATTATTGAGCTGTGTGGATGGGCAAGAAAATGCTGAGATTTAATCTCAGAAAAAATTCACTCAAATATCTGGAGAGCTCATTAAAGCCATTATGGTACAGACTAAAGAAATAGTATTTAATTAAAAAAAAAAAAGTTACATTGACAGACATTATAAGGATCTTTTTAAAATTGTTCTTACTTTCTTAAACTCGCTTTAACTGTGTTACCACTTCTGTTTATGGCAACTTCTTTCATTACATAGCAGTCATTCATCAGACAGAAAAACACCAGTTACTCTGAATATGTCTGGACAAAGACTAAAGGACATATATGTATACACACGGACACACGCAGATACACACACACATATATGTATACACGTAAGTTCAGGTAACACTTTTTCAAACATCAAGGAGTTCCAGCACTGAAAACAATTATTTATGTCATTCTGGTTATGACGCTGTCCCACCACAGTGTCATTACCTGACAATATCACTCTTCCATTGCTCTCCTTCAGGACAAAAGCTGCGTACTCCCTCCCGGTACAGCAGGGCCCGCTGCTCACTCAATGCCCATACAACATTATTTCTGGATGTGACCTGTGACAGTGGATAAGGGCAGTCAACCTTTACTGCTCGGGCACAAGGACGATCCACACTCAGGCCTAGAAATTAAAAAAAAAGGAGGACTGCTTTACAAACTTTGTTTCTTTGCAACTGAAAGAAAACAGACAAAGCTACCCAACAAAAGAAAATGAGGAGGGGAATATCCCTAACATGCTAACACTTTTCATTTGATCACTATTTCCTTGATGAACTATTTTTTCTCTAAACTATTAATCATTTTCTCTAATATAGTTGAATTTATATTTTAAGAAATAAAACACTGTATATCCTTCAACATCCTGCAGAGCGCACAAGTCCTGTGCTGTCATTTCTGTTCCTTTTCTCCCTCTAGTGTCAATATCAGGAATCTCCATTTATAAAACCTGTATTGGACTTGGCAGAAGCATCACAGAAAAAGGCAGTAATGGAAGAACTTTTGCCCAAAACGTGCCAGGGAGAGAGGCAACCTGATCCAAATAGTGGCAGCAGAGCAATAACAAAAGAGCACGCCACAGTGTGGAGTACTGAAAGAAGGAGAGAGGTTCTGGTAGATTTACAGGTAGTTTGCACACATTTATACATATAACCTAGAGGAAGATGCTTTATTCACAATTACACTGAAGCTTGATTTACACAGCTGCTGTGAAACACCTCAAGAGACATAGCTTTTGCTTAATCTTCTCATGCTGCCAAAGCAAGTACGAATAGACTCATCTGTATGATATTCTAAAATAACAAGAAGAATGCTCATTTCCAAACCTCTGAGCACATGCTTTTGTTATAGAAGTTAGACAGGACAGTGGAGGGAATGAAAAGATCCTGGAGAAACAACTATCACTGGTCGCCTCACATTAACAAGACAGATACAGTGAGAATTTATTTTTGGCATCAAAGACAAATTTAGAAGCCTAAGAACAGCAGAATGTAAGCTGACGTAATCAAACCAATCTCTTACAGGGAAGAAAAATATTGACTCAAATCTCCACAGAGCCCTGTGTGACTGGCATCAAAAGTTCACTCTTTATCACCACTATCCACGATTGTTGGCAATATGCATGTGACCTTGGACAGGCCACTTGATTTCTCTGTAACTACTACACTTAATTAAAAAAAAAATAATTTAAGAGTAGAACAACTTTGAAACAACGTTGTGTAGTTAAACAGTTTTCTTAATCACAAAGAATTTCTATATTGTGCTACAGCAAGTAAATCTACAACAGAAATCAGGAGAGAACCAGATTAAATGGAAAATAAATAAGAATTTCAATAGCCGCTCTGAAATGTTGTCCTGCTTTAGTGTGTCTTACTGTTTCCCCTTTACCCAGTCCTCCTCTTACTTCTCCAGTAATTCCTTCATCACATTATTCATAATTTTTTCTTACCAACTCAGCTCTTGGTGCAAAGCGCGCATGCCCAAGAGTCCTTGATACTCTTCTCACTTAACTCTAAAACTTGGAGTTCCATCCTTCACCCTAGCTCCTTGTATTTAGCCTGAATATTGTTTGCATAACACCTTCCAAATGCATCCTCTTCTATTCACTGAAGCAGACAAAACTAAGGCCACGACTTCAAAGTTGCCACTGCCCTATCCCTTTTTCTGATTCTTGCCTCATTCACATCCAGCGAGAAGGCAGCTGTAAAGATTGCTGCTCCACAACCTGTTCCATCCCTCCACTGGCTTTGTTTTCTCTATCACATAAAATACATACCACTTGTCTATACTTCCAAAGCACTTGATGATCTTCTGTCTCAGAATACCTTCCTTTCATTATGAAGTGGTAACTCTTCCCTCCAACAGATCTGTGCTTTTCAAAACACACAGATTCTACTTTCCCCTTCTCTGCTCCCCATACCTGAATTTCTTCTGAACAGCCACACACTATCTCATCACCTTTCAAAGTCCTTCTTAAAACTGTGTTAATATCCTTAAAGCAAGAAAAGAAAACGCACTTAAGACTCAGTTGTTTCAGTGCACCATACCATTTTCAAGACAAGGATATTATTTCAGTATTTTCTGCCATCCTTTTCCATTTATCTGCATCCATCCCATACCCTTCCCCTGTCATAAATTGTCTATGCTGTATGTACTCCACTTGGCACAAAAAAAATAAGTGGCCATGAACTGGCTTTTCCAGTCTCCTAATTACACAGAATCTCACAATTGTTTCCAACCATTTCTCAAGATAAAAAGGTTTCCTTATGTCCTGTCTGTGGATAAAAGTTTAAAACAAATTGCAATCATTCCATAGACCTGAACTCTTAATAATCTTAGCCTGCAAAAATGCAAAGAGCCTCCAATTAATTCAAGTACCTGTTTGCAGATATAGATCTCCATTTGTTCTGATAATCCAGGCAGTGTCATCACTTAAAGCTACAAATACAGCCTGGGGTAAAGCTTCATACCAGTGGCGTTTTCCTTTTATAGTTACTTTTCCACAAGCAAATGCTTTGTTAGTCTTCTGTTCAATCTTCCAGAGAAGAGCCCCTGTATGAGAGGTTAAGAGAGAACATAATATCACTCAGCAATTACTGTAGCAGAGATATCTGACTTGTCCTACCTACACCTAAACTAATATGAGGGGAAAGGCAAACCAGTAGTATTAAACAAAAATGCAAGATTTAAAAACGCTTCTAATTTTTTTTAAAAAGCAAGACCAGAACAGCAGCCAACTTCTCTAGGAATTGCTGAAACGCATTTACCATTAGAGTACGTGCAATTTTTAAGTGTTCAAATGCAAGTCACTTCTCCTTAGTTATACACTGAAAACTAACAAACAAAACAAGTTACATGTCAGGGCCAAATAAGCCTACTATTAAGAGACTGAAGTTCATGGCTTGCTTCTGTACTAGTTTGGTACATCCTCAGTACATAAAGGAAAAGAGGTTAATTGTAGTACTTTCACCTGTTACAAATACTAGAGTATTAATAAAGTAAATCATAGCTTTTGTGGACCAGTCATGAGCGACAAACACCTGAAAAGGTGTGCTGTCCCACACCGCAGTGGGCAGCGCTACTACCTGCTCCTTACGTAGCATGTCACGAGCGGACAAAACTCAGAAATGCAACCGCACAAATCCATCTTGAGAACTTTTTCCTTCACTCGAATTAGCAAGGATAGCTCAGAAAAACAAAACCAAATGGAATTCCAAACTTAACTGCTGATTAGTATCCATGCTGGTTTGTATCAGAGCAGAACACTGTCATATTAACTTCCTTTGAATATTTCCACAAAGTAGCATTTGATTCCATTTTGATGTTTGTGGTTAACATGCTCTTGTTAACGCATCCACAGGAAACTGTGGATACTAGAAATTTGTATGGATTCAGTGAAAAACTAGGTGAGTTCCTGGAACTGAGGGATAATCAACGCAGAGAAACAACCTTTTTCCCAGGAGATCTCTGAGCCACCAACAATTGCAGTGTGAAACTACCAGGTGCAAACACCATACACGCTAGCCCATTCCTTTTACTTTTCTGCAGGCATCTGCTTTTGACCACTGTTAAGGACAAGATATTGAGCTGGATAAACCTATGATCTCACCTACTACAGCCACTCTTAAATTTTTTTGTCCATAACAAAGCTCAGCTACAGATCAAATAAAACATCTTTCTTGAAACAGATAGCAAATCTTCCCATACAGAAAGAAGGGAAGATTGACGTGTGCTTTTAGAGATGACAGGGGAAGAAAAGCAGTGGCAAGGTAGGAGACTAAGTAAAGAACATGTCTGAGAAACTTGTATTTTCAGAGTCCTGGAACAATCTGGAAGGCCAAAAGTGACGCAAGTTTATAACCGAAATCTGTTTAATTTTAATCCAACGTAATCCTCATTCCCAACCATCCAGAACAAACTCATATGCAAATGCACCAAAAATTAAGTGTTTTTTTTCTTTAGTATTAAAAAAATTAAAAAATTAACAAACGAACACATACACAAAACCAATTCCACATTTACAACAAAAAGAATTTCAAATTTGGGAATTATAAGCAGTTCTGTATCAAAACCCAAGGTTTCGTATAGACAAGGACCTCTTCATTCATCTCTGCCTACCACTGAACTGCTACTTCTGAAGTTCACTTCAATCAGGCAGCCACAGGTTGAGAACTTCCCAAAATGCAATGTGAACCTGTTAGAAAGGCAGCCACTTAAACTAGAACATGATATGCAGAGGTAGTGAAGATGCAGTCATATCACTCAGTATGACTTTTTTTTTTTTTTAACAAAAACAAACAAACAAACAAACAAAACCCCCAAAACCAACAAACAACACTACTTTTACATGAAACAATCCCCAAACAACCAAGTTTCTGGAAGTACTGTGTTAAAAAAACCCCACAAACTAATAAACTGCTGTCCTGGTTTCGGCTGGGATGAAGCTAATTTTCTTCCCAGTAGCTACTATGTTTTGGATTTAGTATGGGATTTGGTATGTGAAGAATGTTGATAATAACACTGATGTTATTAGTTGTTGCTAAGAGATCAAGAATGTTTTCCAGCTTCCCAGGTTTTGCTAATGTGCGGGTGCAAAAACCTGGGAGGGGTATAGCCAGTACAGTTGACCCAAACTGGCCAAAGGAAGTATTCCATACCATAGATGTCATGCCCAGCATATAAGTGGGGGTCAGCCAGCGGGCCAGGTTCGTTCGTTCCCTCTCTCTCGCTCTCTCTAGAACTTGTGGTTCCGAGATCGCTGCTGGGGAAATCGCTGTTCTGAGATCACTGCTCAGGATCATTCCAGGATCACTCTCAGTTTTGCTCCATGATCGCTGCTCGGGACAGGCTGTATCGGTCACCGGGTGGTGAGAAATTGTGCATCATTTGTTTTGTATATTTTATTATCACTGTATTTTTTTTTTTATTATTATTATTAATATATTATTATTATCATTATTGTCTTTTCCTTTGCTGTCCTAGTAAACTGTCTATCTCAACCCATGAGCTTTCCCTTCTTTCCAATTCTCCTCCCCATCCCACTGGGGAGGGGTGGGGAGCGAGCAAACAGCTGCATGGTATTTAGTTGCCAGCTGGGGTTAAACCACAACTGCCTATGTGAAAATTACATATGCACTGTATTTCTGATCTCAGAAAAAGGACAAGTTTCACCTTATTAAATAATAGCTGTTATTAAAAAAATAAGAAAGCAAACGAAATGCTCAAGTCTATGAAAGTTTTATATTTACAAGCTTACAGTGAAGCAGAAGCCAACCAACCTGAGGGGGAAACTGCCACCTGCTGCACACCGTCTTCAAACTTCTGCCACCGCAGCCCCGCCGCAGGAAGAGCGCTGCAGTACAGGCTGCCCCTATAGTCCAGGCACCAAATATACTTTTCTGAGACAGCCAGGCTCAGGATGCCATAACCAGGGCCAGAGTACCCCATCCAGCTCTCTGCAAACTAAAAACTGTAGAGTCAGAACAGTGTCAGGTGTTTTCAAACTGCACAAGAAAATCGCTATAAGCACAGCAGGTCCCATATTTTGATTAAAAAAAGCTAAACTTAAAGTTCTTAAGTACCTTAATCAATGCATAAATTTCCCTTGTGTAAAATAAAACTGTATCTGTCAGTGTTCTCTAAGATAGCATGTACTGCAAAATAAGACTGCTAGAACAAAAGTTTTAGCAAAAAACCAAAAACCCTCCGCACTGTCGTCTGCCTCCAAAAAGTGGAAAATGTTCTGTTATTAATTAAGGAACACATAGTTAAAGTAAATGGCAGGTGCAAAAAGGAATGCATAAAAATGTATAGTCTGTCTGTAGTCCAGGAAATTATTCATTGTCTATGAGGTGATGAGCAAAGGGAATAAGATTGCTGGAGTGCAGAGACAGCTAAATATCCAACTCCGATGCTCTCAGTATGGCACAGGAGCCATGTATTGCAGAAATTTGGTTTACAGGCTGCTATCTTAAATTTTGATAGCTTACATGAGGTGAACCCAAGCACTGCATACATGACCTGTAATGTAAGCATCCGTGAAGCTTTTCTAAATATTCTAGAGTGTAAGAATATCATAACCTGAAACTAAGTCTTCTACACTTTGGGCTGCAGTAGTTACTAAATAGGACACCATCAACTTATAACTCAACCTTTACCAACAAATATTCGGTTGATCTCAATACAAGGCTGTTACAGATTTTAAAAAAGAAACAAAAACCGCAACCTAGAACAACTGTATTTCCTTCTTAAGACTTCTGCTAAAACTCCCAGTGATTTTGCCAATTTTGCAGATTTTACAATTAATTTTAGTACTTCTTTTCTACAGTCTATATGAGAATTACTATTTCTAGAAATGTTCATCCACAAAATAACAATGAAGGGAAGAGGGATAACAGAAAAAGGAAAAATGTCAACATTTTGAATAGTACTAACTGCTGTCTAGGGCACAAAGAAAGACTAATCCTTACTCTGAGTATTTACAGGTAAAATGATCCTTAACCAGGGACCAGTCATGTGAGATAATTAGCATTAATTCCCCATGAAGTCAGCTGAAGTTGGGAACAGCATCATACAGAATTTGGGCTAGTGGAGAACCAAACAAGGAGCAGGCTTTGAGCATGACTTGTTTTTACTGTTGACTCTTTAATGGATGGGTTTATGACAGCATTTTTGTTGAGCTGGGAATAATACAGCCAGTGCAGCTTCTTCACATTGTAAGCACACACCAACCATTCTGAAGCCCGATACATCACATTTCATAAGAGTTGCAACACATGTTGTTTGGCTTTATGCTTTACTTGTTCACTCGAATCAAGTAAGAAAAAAATTGCTTTCCTAAAGAAGCGAAGGACAGTAATTACATGAATGTTTCTTTTGAAATGCTGAAATTAAGTATTTTAACTAAATTGAAAACATATACCTGATCAGATTTTAACAGCACCATTTCATCTAGGCTCATCTTGGCCGCATCCTGGGAGCCAGGCCCAGCACCAACTTCAGGCATGCTAGTCTCCGAGGATGAATACGGTAATCCATGTCCATAAATATCCTCTTCATCACTTGAGGCAGATTTCTCAGTCTTACTTTCGTGAGTGTCTGTTACCCATTCGGCAGTACTAGTACTAGATTTAGCTTTGATTGCACTTTCAAAATTCCATCCAGAAATGGAAGTGTTATCTGAGTAAACATCGTTGGAGATGTCAAAGTGGAGCACAGAAGGATCTGACAAAGCGCTGTGTATTAGAGAGAGTTGCTGTTGGTCTTCCCTACCAGTTTCATCGCTTTCCTTCGGTGTCAGTGATATCTGAACACCAACTACACTGTCACATTCCAAAAACATTTGGTCTGTAAGGTCTGGATCTTCAAAAGATTTTTCAGTATCCTGCAGCTTCATTTTAACTAAATCTTCATCTATTTTACACAATGTAGGAAAATCCTGCTCCTCCTCCTCCTGGCTCAGCTTTCCAAGACAGCATTCATTGCTTGCAGCAACCACGCTACCATTACATTCACCATCGACACTGCTTGTCAAGTCTTCTGTGAGGATTAGAGGAGAGACAGATGTCAAAGTATCTGTAACAGTTGAAGTACCCATGCCACTGTCACTGTTTGGAAGTTTCTGTAAATCAACCATATCTCCATTTTCTTCATTAATTAGTACAGTTGCAGACTCAGGAGACTGCAGGACACTGAAAGTTTCTGAACCATTATCTTCTTGCAAGATCGTATGGGACTCCACACTGAACATGCTTTCCTGATCTGGAGATCCAGTACTCAAACGATCAATGCTGCCACTCATTAGGCTGGAAGTCATGGAAAAGGAGTCTGCATTCAATGAATGTGGACTATCACCAGAAAGCTGACGCTCATAAATCGGTGTACCTTCCAGAGAGCTGTGGTTTTTCCTGGTCCCACTTTCTGTTCTCACAAAACAACAACAACAAAAAGGCGGCAGAATAATATTAATAAAATCTGTTAAATTTTGATGCAAAGTAAGAAATTAAAATATTTTTATCACTGGGGGAAGAATAGAGTTAAATCTAAATTTTGACATACTGATTTTTTTTCAACTTCAACACTAAATGATACATACAAAGCCACAAAAGTCTTAATAGCAAAATATTTTAAAGTTTTAACACCAATATAGTAAACAATTAGAATAATCAAGTACTCACACTATTTTAACAAACTAAAAAGCATGGCTAAGAAAGACACTGTCAAATATTCTAAATAGGATGAATAGGTATTAGACAATTACAACATAAAACTGGAAGCAGAGTCCACTGTATGTTACCATTAACCCATACATTAGAACCTTAAGCATGTTTACATAAAGCAAAACAAAGTTAAAAGAATAAAACAAATAGATCTAAAAAGACTTAATCAATTTATCACTTTCAAAGCAGGCTTTCATCTTAAACATAAATGGCCCACCACAACCACTCAAATATCTCAAGAGCGTGACAATACAATATAAACAAAGCATGACAAACACACACACTCTCTCGTGTGAAACATCAAAAGTGGTATGTTCTAATAATGAGCAGCTGCAGGGAGAGTTCTGCTAGACTTACCTTGTTTCTTCTTTTTTTTCTTTTTCACTTTAATTGGCTTTACAATGAGTTCTTGATCAAAATCTTCAGAACTGATTGTGCTGAACCGTTGTGAAGAAAGTTGACCTTCTCTCTGAGCTTCTGAAAGTTGGTCTGCACATATCATAAAGCTAGAGCCACTGTCCACAGAATTTACTGAACTGCTCCTGCTTCTTGATTCACTTACTACAGAGCAGCCCCTTTTTCTTGGTTCATTGCTCAAGTCTCCCATTCTATCAAAACTTTTCTCCGATAGCATTGGAGTTTCCAGATCATCTTTCACTAAAGAATAAGAGTCATTTTTATCACCAATAACTGAAGGGGAAGTAACCACATTTTTATCTGTTTCCACTGAAGGGCTAGATGATACAGATGTAACTACTGATAATGGGGTCAGCAATTTAGGACTCGTATCTGTTAAAGGATTCGGCAATTTTGAATTCACATCTGAAACTGACCAAAAGAAAAATAAAATTATAAATACTAGTGTGTCAAGTGAGTAGGAGCATAGTTCTTGAAGAGTATTGAAAGAAAAGAAGCTTTATGCAATGGAAAAATATTCTAAGTTCACAATATTTCAAATATATATATGCACGCACACAGTGTAAACTTCATGTAAGTAAATCCATATGAAATCATTTTAGTAAAATCAATCCTCCAAAGTCTGTATTCAAACTTCTATTAGCAAAACTCTGAATTTATTTATGTATGAAGAACAGTACAGGTCTTTAGCTTGGAAGACTGAACTGTATCACATACTAAAGTGCCACCCTGTATCTTCAACTTCTTCATTCAAACATTATCTTGAAAAAAATCAAAGAAAATTCACCAGACAAACCACTGTAGTAATTAGAAGAAAATATACTTCAAGAAGGCTCCTTTCAAACTATATTTGGAAGTTAAGATTAAAATAATAAAAACCCCCTAGAAGTTTGTAAGTAAAGAACTGCTTAAATGACTAAAGCTATTGCTAATATGCAATGATAAGAAAGTTAAGTTCTCTAGCATTCAGTGAGACTTCATAGCATATTTACTAGCATTTTGCTAATACAAAGCTAAGATGGAGTATTTTAAATGCATAAGTAGTCCTTCTGTGAGTGTAATATGCTGGATAATGGTGTTTACAATCTTTATGATTGAGAAATAAGCCA
This sequence comes from Phoenicopterus ruber ruber, assembly GCA_009819775.1. Taxonomy (NCBI): domain Eukaryota; kingdom Metazoa; phylum Chordata; class Aves; order Phoenicopteriformes; family Phoenicopteridae; genus Phoenicopterus; species Phoenicopterus ruber. The sequence continues at coordinate 13,173,703 of CM020219.1, forward strand.
GCACCATCATTAAGGAAGTATTATCAATCCATTTTAGAGAGTTCTAGTAACATGGATGCTGAACTCGGATGGCAACAAATAAGAAAATAGACTCTCAAGTTCTTTTTGGAATTTTAGTGAGTATTCTTTGGAGTTTTTGCCAGTTCTTTCTTTTTCATTGCTGCAAAGGCTGGGATTTCCTCTGGAATGTGGGTGGTGACAGGTGGCACAGAATCAACATATTCAGGTATCTCCAACCCAGACAATTGAGCTTGATCAGTAAAGAAATAACCATGATCAGGAATCCAGATTGGTTCAGCATCATGGTTTAGAATAAGGTCTCAAATGCACAGACTAAAGATGCCTGGCTAGGATAATGCTGATCTACTCTCAAAAAAAGGGAACCATAATTAATTTCTTAATGCCCCCATTCTCACTGCAGCCAAAACAGAAGCTCAGATGAGCAGATAAATCAGATCTCTAAATATAATCTGTAGAAACAGGTAAGTAACTCTACACAACCTGATAGGTTTTTGCAATAACCTGAAGGTTTTTGTGTGGGGTTTGGTTTTTGGGGTTTTGGATTTTTTGTGGGGTTTTTTTGTTGTGTTTTGTTTGGTTTTTTTTAATATTAAAAAAGTATGATAGGCACCATGTTCCATGAGGTACATACTATAGTTAGCTAATCTATACAAACCTATTGATGACAGTCCTTCAGGTCTACTTGAAATTCTTATTATGTCTCTATCTCCCTTTAAGAGAAAAATCTCGTTGTTGGTACAGGACACAGACACAATATCACCATATCCTTCCAGGCCACCAATCAAAGCCTATAAAGAGTCAACACAGAAAGAAATAATTGGCATCGGATTAACACACTGTTTAGACAAGATGGTGCTCTTAACAAAAGTTTTCACTGGAATTTAATCAATGTATATAGTTACAGAATAAAGATGTTATCTTATCAAAAAGAAAGAAAAAAGAAACAGGAAAGCACCCTTTAATCATGATGTAGCTCATTTTTATACTAATTTTAATTCCATAGATCTATTCATTTTCTCTGTCCAAACAAGCAGCAACAATGTAACAACTTAAACAATATGCAATTTGGTAGCAGAAAAGAGCCATAGTACAAATGTTTAATATCATTTAGAAGAAAAGATATTAGCTTGTATTCACTTTCATACGCGCTTTTAAGAAAAAAAAAACAGCTAACAGCTCACTCTGTACCAAATAAAATGTAATACTTGTTTTTTTGCAGACACCAACACTAGCAGAAGGGAAAGAATAAATATTACCAGGCACATTTTATAGGCCTAAAACTTCTTTTTGCATTAATTACTAGATTTTAGATTTTTATATGCTTTGCTAAGTATCAGAATTGATTACAATGTTAACACCTGGACTGAAAGCTTTAAATATATTTAATTTTTATATATAATATATCAAGCTAGTTTCTGAGTATATCATTGCAATGACAACTTGAAGAGGGAGAGAATAAAGTCTTCTTTGTTAGGTTTAAATATGGATTTAAATCATAGAAGTGTAATGAATAGCCCAAAGAGAGTCTCACAGTATAGCATGAACAGAAACAAGTAAGAAAAAGTATACACCCACAAGATTTATCTACCTGGTTCACAGTGTCTAGTAAGTAGATGCTGTATTCATTCCAGGTCAGCACCCATCCTTCTCGGAAAAAGCACGAAACAAGCCCAAGGTGTTTCTCTGGGGAGCTGTAACTTCCTCTGTCAGGTGGTTCCAAACGAGGATACAGTTCAAAAGTTTTTATTCCTCCAGCAAATACATCTTTCAATATGAACGTGGTCTGAACAGTTCCATGAACATCAGACTTCCAGAGACGAAGCCCCGGTCTGGCAGCAAACAGTGTCATGTCACTCTGTTTACATAAGCCAGGTATAAAACATGCTCCAAATTTGCCAGTGCTAAAATGCAAAAGAAGAATTTATTTTAAAAGTTATATACTCAACTTAGAAACAATTTTTAAAACTAATGGCACAAATTTACAACTGTAAATTATCAAAAATAGAAGTTTTGTTCTTTGATTAAAGTATTCAGTCAAATGTCTGAAGTACAAATTTGGTTACAGTAAGTGAAGAATGGCGCTTCCAAATAACAACCGTTTTCCCTCAGCTTTAGATGTCAGATGCTACATCTATCAGGCAAGTTAAATGACTCCTCCTAATAAGCTTCATAGCCTTAACGGTACTCTTTGTTCATCTCGGAAAGATCCTACTATGCAGTCATCCTTCTCCCAGAATCACTAAAAAACCAAGCAAAACACTACAAACTAATGCTAAGAAACTGACCACCTCTGCTTGCAAGAAGCAAAGAACAGACCTCAACTGTTAAAATCTTCGTCTCTCATGCATAAAAACACCATTGCTAACACCCAAGAAAATCCCTCGTACATACGACGGTCCTTGGTATTCCTCCTACTATTCATATCCCTAAAGATACGTTATAAACCTTCTTTCAAGACTCAATTTCCTCTACTTCCAGATATAGTCAGTCATCCCTTTTCCTTCATATCCGAGAGAGATTACACAATAGAAGATGCCAGAAGGTCATACCAGAATTTCCTAGCCTTCAAGTCAACTTTAAGTGCTTGTTATACATTTTCCCTTTTAATTCACTTCAGTGTACAAAAAAACCTGGGATGCTGACTTGCTTTTTGCATCAGATATTACATCACCCATTAGATGGGCCTCATTACAATGCTTGCTCACACCAAATCACAGTAAACCAAGAGGGACTGCAGAGGAGTTTGGCAGCGATTTCAGTTTAAACAATGAGAAAATATCTTAAACATTTTTGCATAATAGCGCCCTGAAAATATGACTGTAATATATTTGCAACCATGTACTTTCTAAGTCGGTAGAATTTTCATTCCATGTTTGAGCACACATAGCTACTGTAACTAACTTTTTATGAGTGGACTGCTGTGTTGTATTAATTTCACTGCTTAGATCACTCTTTCTGTAATCCACTCTGAAAAGCTAGAATTAATAGATGTGCCTGCATCAAGATTTTATGAGGGTTACTTTTTTCTGGGCTGTGTTCCAACTTGCTTGACAGATTTCTCTTCTGTGTAAAAAAGTAGAGTCCGTTGTAAAGTAGAGACAAGCAGCACTTTCTGGTTGTAATCCAACTGGACAATCGAAGATGTCTCTTCCAATACAAGGCTGGAGTTGCAAATACCCTTTTAAAGATACAAGCAATTAACAAGAGTCAACCTTTCTAAAAACCGTAAGGTAATAACTAACACTTCAAAGAAATTAATAAGCACAAGAAGGAGAAAACAAATAAACAAACAAAAGCTTTTGAACTACTGTTGCACGAAGTTCACTTAATGAATGTGGAGTTCCTTTATGCAGACAAGAGGGGAGTTAGATTGTGCGTACCACAGTGGCACACTATGAAATTCAATTTCTCTTGGAATATTACCTAACGCATTTCACTTGAAATCAACAGAAACTCTAGGACACATTTTCTTCCTTCTTCTCCACTGCCAGGTCATACAATGCTGAGACAATCGTTACATTTGGAGATGTTAAACCTTTCTGTCAAATCAAATGAGGGACAGTCATAGGTACATCAGGATGGCTGTTGTTTAAACTTTTCTTCCATATAGAAATTCAAGTTAGTACTTATTTTGGTGACGTTCCAGGTCTGTATTAATTAACAAGACATTAGAAAAACTCCATTTACTGGTAATATGCTAATCACCCAGTGGAACCCAAATATTACTTTCATTCTACACTCTAGACTGAGACGCTGAACAATTCTGAAAAAAGTACTGCATCAATATAGTGAATCAGTCACGTCATATCATTCAAAAGTACCCTTTCCAAACAAAAGAGAAAGCACTGGCTGAAAGCTAAAGGAAGATATGATAGTTATTTCAGACAGAAACGTGATAAAATGAGAAGGATCACCACTTTTTTTACATATATACCATTTTTTTGAAAAGGTAAGGCAGTTGTGAAGGATATCCAACGCTTGTCTTGCTGGGTGTGCGCACACTTGGCCAAGTGTACGCGTACCAATAAAGCAGTCCAACTAAATACATGATACTAAGCAATTAACTAACTGCTAAATATTTAAACACACAAGCATTCGTTCAGAAAATTGTAAATGGGAATTAAGGTCTCTATAATAAATGCTCACCTGGTCTAGGTCTAGGGCAGAGTAGACAATCTTCCCTTTGTCATCTCCAGAGAATAATTTCATTCCATTGGGACTCCAAGCTAAAGCTGTAATGCTACTTCTGTGGATACCAGCAACATCAAATCTCCGAAGCTGTGAAACAATACCAAAGCAATATGAGAATGAGGGGAAGAGAAAATGGAGACACAAAGCCTATGCAGTGTCTCTGACTGATAAATTGGAGATCAAGTACAAAAGTGCAGGTCATTCTAATTTTTTATTGAGCACAAGAAACTAAACAATCAAAAAACCCACCACCAAACGGCTCAGCCAGTTATTACAAATGAGGAATTTCTCAAAAGCATTTTTGATTAAATATATCTTTTGTAACGAAAAGCATACTTTTAGATTATTGCTTTTATAAGCTTAACATATGAAGCCTAAAACATATTCACAGACATTTCATCAGGCAAAATTCTGTGGTTTTCACTATTACAGAGAATCACAGTAACACTCTACTAGGATTCGTCATACTAAACCTCACAGAAGTTTAGCTAAATGCAAAGATTTACCTGTTTGTTTCTTCCAGGTAATGAAGACACAAGCTGAAAAACTGCAACCCGACCTGAGGCTGTACCAACAGCAACTAGATCATCAAAACAACTCAACAGCTTTACAAAAGTAATAGATTCGCACTTCCCCTGTTGAAACAAACCATACATAAAACTCACAGCATTAATGAGAGACAAACAGCAGCTCAATTCTGAGCAGCTCAGCTTCATTAGAAGAGACAAAAATTAGTATTTACCTCAAAATTATATTTTTTCATCTGATTTAAATGTCTGCAGTAGAGATAAAGCATTCCAATGCTGCTCCCCACAGCAATGTAGTCTCCATTGGTATCAAGTGCCGTGAGGTATACCACAATAGAGCGAAAGCCTTTTTGGACCTTTGTAGGAATGGCATTGAGAAGATAATATAAGGGACAAAACTCCTTAAATATAACCGGTGAAGCCACAGATGCCATAGCAAGCATTGGCATCAGCAATTTTAAGGCTGAAATAAACACATCTACTTGACCACATAAGGAAATCTGAAAGACAAAAGCAAAAGACGTGTCATTAACTTCTTTGGAAAGAGTAAATGGTTAACAGAAAGCCACCATTTAGCAAGTGGGGATGCAGAAATTCTCATGTTTTGTTTTGTATAAAGAAAAAGCAAGTTAAACTCTTCTAGTGAATGCAAGTTATTCTTAGAAGAACCCTTTTCTTAAGAACAAGCTTATTTCTTAGTTTCAGCCAATATCTAAGGATGTATGGTAACCACTAAATACGGGATTAATCACTTTTTCTTGCAGCTGTGAGCTTGTCAAAGTTGAGTTCAAATGCAGTATTTCTTCTCATCTGGCTAGTGAAAGAACCATAAGGGCTCTGACACTGAACAATCCATGTGGTTCTTCATCTGCAAACGCTACCCTCAGTCCTCCCAGTGCTGAGAGCACAGGATATTCGCTGTACTAGACAGTGCTATGAGATCAAAGCATCAAACTAGTATTCATGCTCAACTTCTTAGTGCCCCACGCTCCAAGAAAAACATGATTGAGAAACAATTCAGTTAGAGCTACATCTGCTATATAATCAAATAACAACCAAAAAAATAAGAATAGAGTTGGAAGAAAGGGGAAATGCAAAAATGAAAGAAATCTCAGTTTGACAGACACAGGAAAATATCCGTGTAGCAATTGAGTTTAGAAAGGAGTAAACAGAAAAAAGTACCATATGCCTGTGTTTCCCTTTATGGTTAAGCAAATAATTTCACGCTGATGAGCGACACTAAATATACTTAGGGGACAATTCTGTTATCTTTCTAAGAATAACGGAAACAAAGATTCTGTTTGCCTTCGTCAAGAAAAAAATGTAGTCAGAGCTCATCATAGTAATAATGTACTGGGATCTTCAGAAAAAGCTGATATGACCATGATGTATGTAAAAATATTTTTAAAATTTAATTAAACCTAGTAATTTTTGTCATCATAGGGTGACAGCCTTGACAAGAACATTTTGCAGCAGTAGCTATTCTCCTCATGGGTGACTTTGGAACATGGAAAAGGAAAGAAATCTTCACTTCTCAAACTTCATGCTGCCATGAGTAAGTCCGATTAACAGAATGGTTTAGAATCTGCCAAAAATACTTGCAATTTTTCAAGACAAGGATTTTGGATTTCTGTAAAGAAGGAAGTTTTCTATGGTTGTTTAAGCCTGTAACATCAAAGATTTTCTTAGGCTTCAGCAGAGTTACAACTTCCTTAGAGAAATGAAAAACAGAAATAGGCCAACTGAAGTTAGAAACACTTCTAAATGCTCAAAATTATTCTGTAAAGTATTCCTACTGCAATTTGTGTGATATGTCCTATTATGCCCAGTTTTTATTTCTGTAAGGATGGAAAATGGTATTTGTTTGGCAGCTTCACACATTGCTTACGGTGTATATCAACTAAATAAGAAAAAAAATATAGCTGCTCTAGTTTAATATCTCCATTACTGTGAAAAGCTCTGATGTCTCAATTTTCAAACTATTTCAGTTATTGTGGAAGAGGATTCAGCACACTGGCTTTGGGCCCTGCAACACTTGCTGTCAACATATAATTCCACTAAATCCAAAGGGATTACTTGCATGACATTACCCATTCAAGCCCATGTTAGACAAGCCTGCAGGAATAAAGATTGGTTACTGGACCCATATTTCATCTGTGTTACAAAAACTGCCAGTAAATAAGCTAGCAGCAGATATTAGATGTTCCTAATTGTGATAAATTTTACTGCTTGCTAGAGCTTTGAAATTAATTCCACTCTCCTCCAGTGTTTACTGCCTGTCGTGACACCTATTTCAGAAAACATCACAAGGATTAGCTGATTAATGTGTCCAAACTATTTCTGAATGAAGACTTCCTTTCAAAGTTGTTTACTAAGTTAACAGATAACCTCAGTGCATCACCACTCTTTTACAGTATTTTCACACACCATCTATTTCCTATCCTGTATTTTAGGTCTCCTGTCCCTTCCTTCAGCATTTACTACCTTCTATCTACAGTCAACTAAATAAAAAGAAAACCCACTGCTAAAGTCTCTTGTTTGTTGTTCTAAACATGCTGCTGTGTCAGTTTACTAATTTTACCAGCTGCTGGTCCTTTTTTCTTTCTTTCTTTTTTTTCCTAATAAAATAAAATCCAGTCTTTGTCCTGAGGCTCACATGTACAAATATTCCTCTGTCTAATCTCAACTTCTACCACTCCCCAGCTACTGCCTCATGAATTTCACATATTTTGTTTTTTAAGTCCCCTTTGTCACTCCTACAATTCACATCTGTCATCACCCAAAGCTGCTCTGGTAGCTGGAACCATCTCACACTCCTCAGTTGCCAAAGGGCCTTGCAAGTCCTCAAAATTCATTCTCTCTCTTAGTTTCCATCACTCATCCTTCCAGCTCAACTAAACTGTTAAAAACATGGTAATTCATTACAAACTATGGAATTATGGAAATCTGTATTATCCAGAAAAAGACTGTTACTCTTTCCTCTACAACAACCCTATCTGCAACCTGATGCATGTTTTTAAGTTTACACTTAATTTAAAAAGAGAAAAAAAAAAAAAAAGAGAGAGAGAGAGAGAGTTTGATAGGGTCCCGTCCCTGTTCCCCCCCCCCCCCCCCCCCCCCCCCCCCCCCCCCCCAAAACACTGGGAGGAACTATTTCTTGTCAATACTAAACTAAATTTTAAAAACTTCCTGTCAGGTTACTATTCTCACTCTTCATAAAATTTATATACAATCTTATTTCAATCTTCTCTGATGGCAAAGTTGTAAAAAAAGTGAAATTAAGTTTTGTTCTCTATACCCCATTCATTCTGTACAACCAAAAAATGTATTAATAAACTATAATTTCTTGCTATCATACATAAATTAGTTTCATTTTGAGGGGTTTACAGACTAACAAAACACTCGCACTGCTTGTGTGAAAACATATAACTGAAAGCTCACATCATTTTACTAAAAATACTGCTAATTAAGTAATTTTATCTACACAAAACACATGTATAAAGGACTAGAGAACTGCAATGTGGCCTATATATTCAAAAACTTTGCACAAACACCACAATTCTCTGCTTTTGAGCCTAAAGTCTTCAACATCCCCCTAACCACAGCTGTGTATCACATGTAGTCTCTTTGTGAACAGCTTTAGGATTATTTGTTATCTGTTTTTCCTACTTCACAAATCAAAGGCAAACAGTGGATAGAACCTATTTTCGCAGACAGATTTTGGAACTGGACGCACATGTTCACTGTGTCAGACACAGTTACTCTGAAATACATAGCAGCCGTTTAGGGCAAATCAGCTTGTGCTAAGCAGCTATCCTGCAGCAGAGATAAAGTAGAGAAAAATACCTTATGTTGCACATCAAAAGCAATCGCCAGACCAAGAGAGTCCTTCCTTCTCAACTCACAAAGTTCACAACAAGCTTTTAAATATTGCACTCAAGGCCACGTGTTGAAAAGCAAACCTTTTTTAATTTTCTCTGGTCTCAGAAACAGGAATAAGGCTCAATGCTGCCTAACAGAGGCAGCTAAAGTAAGAGATAATCCCATGGTTAAACAGATAGGCAGCGGTTAAAGGTTCAGTGCCAGGGTATGCCACAGATTGACTGCAGGAGGCTAAAGCTGTCACTGCATTTCTCTGAGCCCAAGCGTCCTGTCTGTACAAGAGGGATAACAGCCCTGGGTTTTTTATTCTTTGGCATAAAAACTTAAATTTAAGGTCTTCAGAGTATGGACAAACTCATATATATGACCACAGCTAAACACAATAGTCTCCGATCTCAGCTAGATCCTGCCAACTAAAAAGAAAAGCGGTTTTATTTTCTAATACTTCTCACATTTCTAGCCTAAGGAGCAGGCCACCCGACTGCCACATCTCCAGAGCTTTTCACAGCAAACAGCTGCCAAGCAGAGGGGAGAACACAAATTCACAGCGCACCGAAACGAGGGGCTCTGCTTTCACGCTCCCATGTGCAGGCAGAGGACAGCCAGCACACAGGTCGCGATTACCTGATTAACACACGTCGCTTTATATGACTCACGAAATGTTGCATTTTTGGCTCAGAAGAGTTTCTTTTGAAAGAAAAAAAACCAAAACAACAAACGCAGGTGACAGAGACAGAAAAAGGAGCACCTGGGGTCACTGTGCACACAGGTACACCAAGGCAGGCAGCAGAAACCAAGCTTTACTCACTCTGACAGCCTTGGGACACCCAGTTTCTCTAGGAAACCTTCCTTCCTGTGTATTTCTATATTCTGGCAGATGTCTCAAACCATTCCTTCCTAATACGCAGCTTTCTAGCACCTGAGGGGTTGTAGCTCCTGACAGGGGAGGAAGAATACAGCCGCAGGCTCCCGGCCGGACAGCCAGCATCGCCGCCTCGCTTTCCCGCTGGCTTTACCTCAGCTTATACCGGATTTACCACCCAGACACAGACCCCAGCCGGGCCGGGGGGGGGGGGGGGGGGGGGGGAGGCGGCGAAGCCCCTCCAGCCGCTCCGCGGGCGCGTAACAGCCGCCTCGCCCCCCGCCGCCCTCCCCAAAGACCACAGCGCACCCCCACGCCAGCGCTCTCCGAACGCGAGCCTCCAGGAGACAGGCGGGAGAGAAGAGCCGGCCCGCTCCCCCTCGCCGCGCCGGGCTCAGCCCGGCCGCAACAGGCGGCCGCGGCAGGCCCCACTTGCGGCGGTCGCGGAGGGGAGCGAGAGCCGAGGCAGACCCTCAGACGGCTCCCACCCGTCTCCGCGGAGACGCGACTCCACTCACCTCCTCAGGAGCGCCGGGCGGCCATAGCTGCCGGCGGGGGGGTGGAGGGAAAGAGCGCGGCGTCACCCAGGCCCCGAGGCAGCGGCGGCGGCCCCGGCTGCCTGCGCCGCTCGGCGGGGCCGGGCCTGGGCGGGGCCGGACGTGAGCGCACTTCCGCGGGGCGGCGGGGCGCCGCCATGGCGGGTGAGTGAGTGAGGGCGGCCTGGGGGGCTGCTCCCCTCGCCCCGCCGAGCGGCCACACCGGCCAGGCCGCGGGGCCGGCTGCTCCCCCAGGCTAGGAGCGAGGGGCGGCGGGGGGCCAGGGCCGGGCCTGGGGCAGCGGGGAGCAGCCAGAGGCCGGGTCCTGGCGCTCCCTAAGTAAATTGATGAGGTGTCTGTGTCTGTTGTGCCCTGCCAGCCCGCCTGCGCGTTACTTTCACGCGTGGATGTGGCTGCGGGCGAGGAAGGTGTCCAGCACCTCGCTCGTGCCCCCGGGGGAAGCGAGTGACACCCGTGTCCTGCCATGTGTGCGGCTTCGCGCCTGTGACCGCTTCTCAAGCGTCTCTGTGAACAAAAGTTAAAACCGGCAGAGGCGCGGTCAGAGCGGCGGGCGTTGTTGCTCGGCTCCGAGCCGGGCTTGCGGCCGCCGTGCTGCCTGGGGCAGGACCTGAGGCGGGGCTGCAGGTGCTGGGCTGAGGCGGCTGCTCGCAGCCCTCCCCCTGAGGGGGAGCCCCCCCGTGATGCTCGCGGGTAAACGGGGTGGTGCGTAGCCGGTCCCCGTTGCTGTGTGGTCCTCTGACGACGCGTCGTGAAACGTGGGCTTTACGCTCAGTGGTAAAGCACCCACCGTCTTCGGTAGGGCCCAGCTTTCTTCCAAACACTTCAAGCTGACGTGTAGACGTGAATTAATTTAGACGTTCACGGCACGAGCGCTGCGTGCATATAGTAACCGTTGCCATGATTTGTTACCGTTGCGTGCTGCGTTAGCATTTGCATATGGTACATTGACAGAAGGCAGCTAGATCGGTCACTACTGCAAAGCCACTGCTGTCCGTGTTACAATAGCGCATCTCAGAACGTGCTTGCATTTTTTTAACAACACGATTTTCTTGTAAATAGTAATAAGGCTGATAGATGAGGAATTAGATATTATGACTGAAGACAGTTAATGTAAGTTCCGTTTTACTCCAATCAATATTCAGCAGTAAAGCAAGGAAATCATTCACACAAACAGCTGCCAAACAGCACACCGGTTTGTTTCTGTATGCTTTAAAATGATTTGAATTTCTTTATTTTCTCATATAGCAAAAAGTCCTGCTGATGGTACTCCAAGAAGACCTGTTTTATCTGTCAGTGCAAGAAAAATTAAAGATAATGCAGCAGACTGGCATAATTTAATGATGAAATGGGAGAGACTGAACGATAATGGATTTACTACGGCAAACAAAATAGTCAACATGAAGATCAGTGAGCAGTAAGTATCCTAATAACACATACAAGTAAAGATAGCATAAAGATTGCCTTTATTGAGAAATTAATCTGTTTTCTTCACTAGAAAGTTCTTTTTGGAGATGGGGGAAAGAACACGTCAGAGTGGATAAGCTAGCTCTTAGATCAAACTCAGCAGTTGCACTTTTTGGTTACATGAACTATTTACATTCAAGTAATAAATGTCTCATAAAGATTAAAATAATCTCATAAAGTAATGATATTTGCAAGAAATGGAAAATGTTTATTATAAATAGTTAAGCATAGCGGATATTTAAAATACTTACATGATATACAAAGTTAGAATCTAATCCTCAGCCCATGTGAGTTCCTTTACTCTTTTGCATATTTACACTGAGGCCGGTATTACCAAATTTCACTAAAGTCAAATTTCAGCAGATTTTAAGAAAGAATCAGTGATTTATATGGACAAAAAAGTCATAACAGTGATGATTAAAAAAAAAAACCGCAAAAAAAAAAAACCCAAACAACAAAACCCACTTTGATAGAGCTATTATCTTCACGCTGTAAAGAAAAACCTGTAACTAACAGGGTTTTGAGAAGAAACTTCTCCAGAGTCCTGACAGCTGAACAGGGTTTGTCTGACAGGGTTCTGACAAGTACAAGCTCAGGAATATTTTGCTGTAAAGGTGTCATGTTGCTTTCGCTCTCTAGCAACTCCCTCTCCCCTGTCTAAGTTCACAGCTTCTGTGGGGAAGTCAGCAACACAGGACAGGTGTCTGCACGTTAGCTGCTCTGGGTTCACAGTTAAATGTCTTAGCTTAAATTGTGCATGAAGGTGAGTTTGTGGTGAGGCACCAGATTGTCAGCTGGAGCAGCTGAAGCCTGGGCATACCCTGTCCGTCATGAGAGAATAACCTCCAACACAGGGGCAAGGTAAAGTGGGAGAAGCTGTTATCTTAACACCTGCAACTGTATTTTCAAGCACATGCTCTAAGGTAGAGTAATTCTATGTTCCTTTGAAGATTATGGTACCAGCCCCAATTGCTCACATGGCTAGCTGTGTCTCTTACTATTTTTATGTAGGAATTCTCATTAACAGCCTGTGAGAGAGAGATGTGGTAGGATCAGACCGCATGGATTTTAAATCTGCACAGTTCGAGTAAACCTATATGCTGTTGTTTACTCTGCTGTATGCTTCTATTTTAGATTTCAAGACAACAAACTGGAGATAGCATGTGATAACAGTGCCACAGAATCTGAAAAGCCAACTCCAAAATACAATGAAGAACTGGACAATTGCTGTGCAGAATTACTTGAGACCTTAAAGCATATGGTAATGCTCATTTTTCAATCATCGTAGTCAATATGAATCAATTCCAAGTGTGTTCAAGTATGACATAAGGAAATGTCCTCAAGTATTTGTTGTAAACAGAAAATTGGGATTTTTATTCATAGTTCTTTGGCTTCAAACCTAAAGGATTGTAAATCTCATGTGCAGCATTTATTTGCTTGGTTGGTAAATCTGAAAGTTGGTTTTACATCTGCTTTCTGCTTATAATTCTACTCTTGCCTTTATAAAGTGATCTTCTGAAAATGAGCCGTACAAAAAATGCACTCTAAAACTCCACCTGTATTCTGTTTTCTCATCCTGAATATTCCCTCTGTTTAGAACAAAACAAACAACAAAGCATAAAGCAGTGCTTTACCTGCCGTCATATCCTTGCAGCTATCTTTGATCAGACATAATGCAGTTATATTTTTAGTCTGCCTACTTGCATTTGCTGTGCAGAACTCCTTCTCTAGAGAGTAGAGTAAGATAATTATTATGTAACCAACCTTTTTTCTGAATACATTGCTAGGAATTAATATCACCTGTCAGTTTGACAGGAAGCAAAAAGAATATTTTTTTGCCTGATACTATAATTTAAAATTCGTATTAAAAATAACTTTTACAGCCTTCTGCCAAAGTGGAGGCCCATTGAAAAGATGATAGATGTATTTTTTTATATAGACAGGATACCAGTCCAGTATTTAGAATAAGCAGGAAAGCAGCTGGATTTTCTTCAAATTTTGTTCTGTGGGAAAGAGTAACAGTAATTTGTTTGGTTTTGTTTTCTTTTTTTTCCCTTGAGGTAGTTTTGTATTCAGACTACCAAGTACACTGATGCAATTTTTTATTACTTCTGAGTAATAGGAGTCTAAGCAGCCAGGGTTAGATCAGATACTAAACATAGCTACTACACATATTTTATATTTCATTCCTTATGAGTTTGTACCAGCTTACAAGTTTGTAGAAATATCTGTATTTTAGCTTCTTGACTTAAAGATACTGCCTGCAAGCTCCATTTTGTTGTAAATATTAGTCCCCATCAGTAACAAAGTCAGGTGAACATGAAGGAAATGGATGGAATGACCTGTTTTTCGAAGCGAGCTGTTAAATCAGCCTAGATGTATTGTCAGTAGTAGCTTGAGCTGTTTTTCTCACCTGCCGCTGGTCTTCTGAAATCAAATTTAAGTCATCTTGACATGGCAATGTAAGAAAGCATGTGTTTATAGGGCTTGTGCCACACTTGTTCATAGACAGTCTGATGTTTTTCCTCAGTACTAAATTGCTATAGGAACAACCCAGAGAGACGTGAAAAAAATGAGAGAGGGCTTTAATATGTTTCTACATGGAGGAAACGAATTATGCAAAATCAGAGTCAGTAAGTCATATCTGCAGTGTTCAAAATTTTAGGGTATCTCATATTAAGTCTTTATATAAATTCCAGCTTTGGTTCCTGTCTGGAGTTAAAAAAAGTGAGTTAGAAATGTTAAGACTGAATAGTCTTCAGAAACAGTGTGTTTTAAAACAGTGTTTAAGATTATAGTAGCCTAATGTTCCTGAGATGTTCATTAACGTTACATGTTCATCATTTTCAGACAAAAATACAACTGAAAATGGAAAAGCTTACTTCGACTACTAAAGCAATCTGTGACTTGGAAACATTCCGCTATGGAGCTGGGAATTGCACAGCACCCTTCTTTCATACGTGGCCCACGCCATACTTCTGTAAGTAAAATATTGATTATCTTAGCTAATTGCATTGTGTCATTGATGTCATCTAATTTAGGACTGAAAAATAAACCCTTTTATCTGGATGTCTTGCCTTACAGAGAGGGAGAGAGAGAGTGTATCTGTCTCCTTTATAATTGACTAATCAATAAACACATGAATGCACCACTTGGCTTAGGGTTACTGCTGATGACTGCTTGTATGAATTGCCAAGCGTTGTCTGACATGCAGCAATTACAGCATAAAACTAAGCTTGTCAGCAGCTTACAGTGTCCAAGCTGCAACAGCCACATCCTTTGTAGGGAGAGACATATTTGCAACTTGGCTGTAGGCTTAACTGACTTGACTTGTTACTTGACACCGAAATGAAATTCTTGAATCGAAATTAAATTCTTGAATGCAAAGAACAAGCTATATCTCATTTAATTCTCAGGCAGCCAAAGAAAAATTCCTCTGATCTCAGTGTCAGTCAAGACAAGTAAAGAAATGTTCAGTTAGTGTCTACTGTTAATATCAATCCTTTTAGCATTCACTTGGTGGCAAAAACTGCCTCCCAACTGGTTTACCGCAGTTTTAAAACTGTTTGAATTCAAAAGAAGCCTGATCACATGCAAACCAACTGCCACCTTTGTGAAGTGAAAGTCATAGCTTTGTGAAGCCCTGCGTCTTAGTTCGCTACCACAAGTTTGCGGGAATCTTATGTATTAGTTTCTGCCAGCTTAAAAGGGCAAGAATGACAAAGACAACTGCTGTCAAAATGCTCATTGTGACTGAATCATTTAGTGATGCTCTCTTCTCCATGAAAGACTAAATCCTCCTGAAGGTAGTGATAGTTCAGGCTAAGTTAGAAATGAAAGATCAGTCTCTCTTTAAAAATAATTTGTGTGGTTAATTTTTAGAAAGTCAAACAATAAAAATTATTACATAGATATATTTTAACCCCCCTACAAGTATTACTAACATAACTAGTAACAATATTAGTTTTTACATTACACACTTCAGTTTTGGTGTGTTGTTTTGTTTTACTGTTATTTTTCTCTATTGGTGTCACTCATTGGTGATCATGCATTGCTAAAGTGCCTGACAGCATGTGAGGGCACCCTTTAGATTAGCCAAAATCACCAGTGACTCTAAAATGCGAAGCCTGTATTTCAGGATAGCATTACCAAATTTTAAAATTGAATTTCAGTTATTTGAAATAATAGCTATAATTGATAATTTTACAGTGGGTCCTGAGAATCAATACCACTGCTTATTCTAGAATTAAAAGGGGATTCATGTCAAAATCACAAGTGTATAAAATATATCCAAAAGCTGAGGAAATTGTTTGGAGTTTTATATTCTAGTGTACAAACATTATTAACGCTGTAAAAAACAAGATGTCTAAATATGGGGAATAGCTTATGTAAGGTAGGGTTTTTTTAATGATCAACATATTACAAGTATAATTTAACTTTTAGAGAATTGCTGAAATGTTCTGGTCAATGTGCTTGGTTTTTCAATCCATTTCAGATGAGGTTGCTCTGAAGCTCTCTGAAATGTACAGCAAGGAACTACAACTCAAGCGAACAATTGTACAAGAAATTGCTCATTGTGCTGACCGGGATCTGATGATGGTCTATTTATCATCTTGGTTGTACCAGCCTTACATTGAGAACAGCAGCAAACTACTCCTTGAAGCCATGCTGCTGGAAACAGGACATAGACAGTGCTAGAATGTCAAATGTTACATGGCTTGCTTCTAATGATGCTTACGTGAAACTGAAATGGCAAATTGCAAGGCTTACCAAGTAAGCTGACCTTTTGTAAAACTTATTAAAATATTTTTCCCTATTTGTATTTATTATTTTGTCTCAGCTGATGCTCCTTTTTCTGCATGGGACAATCTGGTTTCGGCTGCTTTATCCATTTTAAGTGCAATAGACAGGCTACAGGTAGGAGGCTAAATGCCCTAAAATCAGAAGGAGGTAAGCACTACGTGGTGGTCCGGGGGGGATTCAATGCACAGAGACACTTACAGCAAAGAATGTAACTACTTTCCAAGTCTTGACAGTCTAAAATACCTGCATTGTCCCTTTCACCATAGAAATTCAGCAGTTCTTGATCTTTTGTGAGGGTTTTTTGCATGACTTAACAGGGCTAGTGCTTTTGTAGAGAGTGTGTTCAGGAGAAACAGTTAATGCAAAAGCTAAATGCTGAAGTGGAATTCAATACCCTTACTTGCTTTCACTCCTAAAGACGTAATAATCACTGTAGCATACCATTACATCAGACCTGGGTAGCCTGGAGAAGCTTGCTACACTTACACAGCCTTTAGTAACTGTTAGCTGCTATTGCAAATTATCACTTTTCAGAAAAGTGTGTTACAATGTGGAAACTATGCAGCTGTGTCATCAAATTTTTAGTTAAATCCCTAATGTGTAGTGAACTTAGGCCTTCTGCTTACTTCATTATGACTAATAATCTAAATTCTTCCCACTTACTGATAGCCTGTATGACCTGCTCCTGTATAAACTCTTGATTCGCATCTCCTATTTCACACAATTATGTAGTGTTTCTAAGTGCTGTTGACTCATTGTTGTGCCTTGAGAGGTGTTTACCCTTGATGCTCCTTCAAACAACTCTTTGAACTAAAAGACACTAACGCAAAATGCACACTGCTATGAAATGACCATAATGGCTGTGGTTTGACACTAGAAAAATCTAATTAAAACAGCGAGAGATTCTGGAACAGATTTCTGATAGGAAAGGTAGGGTCACTTACTTAAGTAGTTCCAAGATGAAACCCCATAAGCTTGGTAAGGGAAATATGTGAGTTTCCTGCAATAACAGAACAGACGGACATGAATTGGTAAAGTTTTCTTGACATGTTGCTCTGTTCAACAACCAGGTTGTTTCTGACAGCTTAATAGTGTTCTATTCTTACCCCAAATTTCTAGCAGCTAAAAAGAAATTCTGCTGTAGCTCAAGGAGAATACAATCAGTTCTGAATAGCTTTACTGGGTTTTATTATTTTTCTGTGCAAGCGTTCCACCTAGTTTAACCACCACCTTAATTTATCCAAGTAGGGCCAGACCCTTGTCACTATGGAAACACCTTCATACTTGAAAAATATTTCCCAAGGAGAGAAGGTTGGTTCACTTATAGAATTGTTCTTTTAAGAGGAGAGTAGGTGTATTGCATTTCCCAGCATGTGCAAATCAATAGAGAAGGCAGAATTGAAGCAGATTTTCATTTTCTGCACAGGTGGAAATTGTGGTTTGTTCTTGTTTCTTAGAGGAAATAAGCTCTTCAGGAAGGAGTCTGCATATTCACAGACCCCCTTGCTCACTGACTGCTATCAATCAGACGCAGGAAGATTACTGCAAAATCACTGCAGAGATGTTGTGCCATTATAGCTCTAAGCAGTTGATTGTTATATCTGAAGCCCTCAGATGTAGCTATTAGACAGTCGGTACAAAAGAGTGTAATAAAGAATTGCTCACTGCAATCACAGACTTTGGAAGACCAGCAGAACCTGGCTGTGCATCGTATCTTCATTTATAAGGTAGGCCTTTGTCCTCTGACCGCTACCACCTCCTACAAAAAGAGGAGGGAAAAAACCCAAACAAAAACTACACCATAAACCCAACTACCATATGAAGACATCTTTCACATCCACAAATAAAATGCAGTGTTTTGGCTAATCAAATTAATCTTAGGCAGCCAAGAAAAAAAAAAAAATCAAAAACCAACCAAGCAAAACCAACTATGTTAAAGAGAGAGAGCAGAGCAGATTGTTTCATCTCTAAATTGTCCTCTCTCTTGTTTAGATTCAATTTTAGTGTAAGTTTTTCCTCAGTAACAAGACTATGAAAAATCAATGTTCATACTTGATTTAAGAACAGTTCTCCTGCATGTTACAGGTCCTTTTAGCTGATTTGTCCAGTTATCTCAGTAGCCTCATGTATTTAGCAATGAGGCCACACACACATTTAAAAGGTACGTTACCCGTTTTCAGTAATGTCCACAATAGCTCATGAATAAAATAAAGATACTGGTCATTTAAGGCTGTTCTTTTTCACCTGCTTAGCTCCTTGAAAGAAAAAAGACAGTGCCTTGGACAAGGACCTGCTAGGAGGTCTCCACAAAAATATTATCATCCAAACAACATACTGAAAGTATGACAAAAATGCAAGATAGCAGTAGATAAGTGATTTGGTAAGTTTTCTGTCTGCATAGAGAAACAGGGATTATAGTCAATCTTTTTATTATGATTAAATAGTACAGGGCAGTATAGAGTTACTAGGAAGGTCAAAGCTTAGAACTGATCAAGGATGCATCATCTGAAAGAAAAAGTGTAATACAAATCTAACAAAAACAGACCATCATGGAATAAAGTAAAAAAATAATTTGGTATCTAATTAAGGAAAATCAGATCACTACTTGTGCACCTTCCCATTTCTATCTAAGTAACAGCAATGCTTAAAGGTGTGGCTGAATGTTAGACAAGCATACTTAAATACATTTCCAACAGTTCAGTACAAATCAGATCTTGTTTGAGGCTATTTTTGTCTCTAACTCAGTGGACACTTATTTAAGTAAGGACCAGCTAGGCTGTCACATTGTTCCCAGAACGCACAAGTGTAAATTATATTTAAAACTGCCCATTTTTCCAGACTCATAAGCATCAAGTCTAGATGCTAACGAACATTCAAGCTAGCTTTAAGTGCCATAACGAAGTGTTTTGTAATCTCAATGGCACAGAAAACGCACATTTTTAATATAGTTTTTATTTTACCCATATACAGCTTGCCAGTACACAGCACATCACTGCTGAAGAGCAGTACAACTTACTGCATTTTCAGATGGCTAGAGAGAAAAGGAATTATGTAACAAAAGGGAATAGTGCAACGGTTTTAGGGTTGACAGATTTCCACTTTCCACCCACCCCCAACATATAAAGCAAACAGAACGATGTTAATTCTAGAATTTTTGGTTGCAATGCTGCTAGATTTATATAAACATAAGTTATAAAAAGTACAGGGCATAGAAACAGTTTACAAATAAGTTAAATTTCAATTATTTCAGTATTCACATTAGAAAAATATACATTTTATAGAGTCAGTCTCTTCCAGAAGAAAGCATATACAGTTTTTTAAATTTATGGCTCCAATTCACTTTGCGAGAGCAAAATATCTTCACTTTGGCCATCTGCTTCCATTGCCAGTAGTGCTTCCACGGTTTCCAAAGGTATCCCCTCAGGTGTGCGAATGTGCATTGTAGTACCATTGGAATCGGTTACAATGACAATACCTTCTGCCTGAGACAAAACAGCAGTATCTGGATGAGACAGGATAAGCCCATCTGAAGTCTGGATAAAAATCTGTTCATGTCCCTGAGACAAAAAATCATGGCTCTCATCAGTAATCTCAAAGGCTACAGTTTCATCTACAGTAACTGTATTCTCCAGCTCATGTTGTTCCTCTGTCCCACAAGAAAATTCATTCATGTTTTTAAAAGAGTTTTCATGGTTCACATGAGCAGACAGGGGGGCTTCCTGGACAGGGTTCTGGTGCGACTCAGCCTGAGCACTGTGTGGGTAGTTTATTGGCACGTTTGTTGAAAAAACTTTTTCAAGTTCCTGCATCTCATCAGTCATATCAGCATTATGAAGTTGTTCAGAATGTTCTTTAATTGCAAAATTATGGTTTTCTTCTTGCAGTTTCTGGTATTTTTGATTGTGACCATTTTCTTCACTCAGTAAGTTAGTGCTCTGAGTGCCCATTGCATTCTCTGACACAGAGTTGCAAAGTTCAGGAGCTGTCAGTCCACCTGCTGTATTCTCACTCACAAAGTGCGCTTGAACTAACTCAGGTGAGCCATCTGCTTCCACGGGCAATACAACTTCAGTATGTAGCAGAGATGCGTCACCTGCCATATCTGGTCCCTGTACATTCACTGGCTGGGAATACTCTATCCTCATTTTCACAGTCTGGGAGAAGGTACCTGAATTTTCAGTGTTGATTCTGACTCCTGAATCAGCAAGTGAATGATGTTCCTCTGCTGTCGGTAATGTACTTCCAGTTGTGCAGCAAGTGATATGCCTATCTTCTGAAAGCAGGATTTCTCCATTTAATGGATTAAAACCTGAAAAGGTGAAAGAAATAGCATTTTGTTGGGCAATCTAATATTGTATGTCCAAAAAATTATTTTTCAGCACTAATTTTGGAGGAAAAGCTAGACTACTTCCCTGCTTTCTTCCTCCAAATTAGCAAACCTGAAGCACCTTACAAGAGTTTCACAGCATTTCCCAATGAGAAAGCCAGTATAAAAATACTTAAGGAATTTTTGGATAGTGAAATATTACTGAGTATTTCCATACCGAGGGACCTTACATTAAAAGCAGCATTTTTCTGTAAATCCTGAAAACAACCTGGGCTGAAAGTCAAACTCATTTTTTTGCATTTGGCATACAGCCGGTAACATTAAAAGATAAAGAATATACCTGGCACAAAGTTGTCAGTTGCTCATCCCCATTACCATTAGTAAGTTGACAGAAGTGTTTAAACTTGATAAAATTTCTGTTGATAATCAAGCTCATGCTGGACTCAGACATGTCATCAAGTTACTACGTATCTAATTAGCTGTGCTAACGGCCCCAGGAGCACTTTTGTCCTGGGACAGAAAAGGTAAAACACACTAGAAATTCAGTGTGTTTTACCAGTTATTTGACCTAGACCAAGGGCCAGGTCACAAACCCAGTAGGTAGTTGAACAGCTACTAAGCTGCAGTAGCATGAGCTGTCAGTTTTTATTACTGAAGATCAAAAGGAACAAGTAGGCTGTTTTGAGGTTTTTTTGTTATGAAAGATATCACTGCACAACAAAGGAGGCCTAACACTGCAGAAGGGACCATTTTTAACTTTTGGTACTGTAGACTAGCAAAAGCCCTACTAGCAGATGCAAGTGAACCAAAATTTAAAAAACTCATAGCCCAGAAAAAAAATCATAATACAACAAGAAGTAAACATGGTCATGCAGAGAGCCTTTGAGAGAAAGAAAAATAAAGTAAGGGGGAAAACAAAAAACCACCATTGACAGAAAGAGGTGCAAAGGGCAAAAGCAAAGCAGCTTACAGCAACACCAAAAAAAGACAAGTACAAAGCAAGAGGACGGTACCGACATACACATCTTACTAGAGATGTGTAAGGGCTGGACTCTTTCACAACA
Organism: Phoenicopterus ruber ruber; assembly: GCA_009819775.1. Classification (NCBI taxonomy): domain Eukaryota; kingdom Metazoa; phylum Chordata; class Aves; order Phoenicopteriformes; family Phoenicopteridae; genus Phoenicopterus; species Phoenicopterus ruber. The sequence continues at coordinate 13,195,401 of CM020219.1, forward strand.
GCGATCGCAACATCTGTGAATTACTGCAACACTTTCGCATAGAAGACCAGTGGAGTTTTGGGAGATTACAGGTGAGGACCCATTTCACTTTCCTTTCTAATCCACTGTTACCCTGCCAATCTGAGGGGCAGGGGGAATAAAGACAAAGAAGGGATAAAAAGAAAGCCAACCACCCAAAGACTGTGGTGCAAAATAGTGCCTCAATTCCAGTCTTCAGGTCCTGCATGTCCCCTGCGATACAGGACAGCCTGCACCAGCTCTCTCCCTCCCCCAGGGTCCACAAAGATCTGATGATTCTGCTGTTGCAGCCTGCTGGGGCAAAGAGGAAGGACACGGCACACTGCTTCCTCCTCCTCTGCTCTCCCGCTGCTGACACAAAGGTCATGCACCGCTACAAGGGACAGGGCGGACAGGAAGCATTCAGGAAGCACAAGGCAGAGGACAGTACTATGCTCATAGTACTGCAGTAGCATCAATAACGGGATTAGCATGCATTCAGAATTGAGCTACTGCTGTGGTCTGCATCATCTGTAACTTCCCCCCACCATGAGGCCTTTCCAGTTAAACAGCTGCTTTTGAAGGACCTGGGAAGCAAGTTAAGAAATGAAACCTTAAGACAAAAACCACAGTAGCTTGAAGAACAAAGAGATTTGTTCAGCTCCTCCATGAACAGAACAGAACTGGAAAATCTGAAGAGGTTACCATCTTTTTCAAACAGTGTACACAAATTCCCACTCTTTTCTTTCACTTCATCTTGACTGGCATAAGCATTATTCACATTCTCCATTACGTCTTCTAACTTGGTCCTTTTGGCTGATGGCAACAGTTCCTCCCCTGAGCTCTGTCAATACAAGAGATAATTAACTGGCTGCCACCATAACAGCTGACAATATTGGAAAAGATCACAAACTAACTGTGAGCACTTCATGGCAGTGAACTGCTACTCTCCTTGAAAACAGGATTTTACAGTAAAGGTCTTCCTAAAAGGTAAGAATTTAAACACGGCCCTCGCACTTCACCAAGATGCCACTTTTGATTTTTGGCCGAAACAATCTGCCTTTGCTTCAACATCAAAGCTCCTCTCTGAGCTTTTGTGATTAGCTGTATGGCGTGAAACCTGCTATAAGGTCTCTCTCCAACTTCAGTAAAGGGCCGTGAACAGCCTGCCCAGCATTCTTAGGTTCATGAAAAAAGACTGATCATCTCTCTAAAATTTAACCACAGGCAGAAAATGGAAAAGCATAGTCTTATTTATCCACCACCAGAAGCAATTCTGGATTAAATAAAAAGTAGAACAGTTAAGGGGACGGACCATGGAGATGTGATTTTCAAGAAGAGGAAACACTGCTCCCTGCTACAGCTGTGAACAGACTAAATCTGGTCAACTGACGTGTTAGAAAGAAAGGAACTGTCTTCATGCACCTCTACCTACCACCAGGTAGCAGAGCAACCACTTCTCCAACGTCTGAGCCTGCTGTAGGTTAGCCCATTTACTGCAACACAACTTATTAGAATCTGGGGATCCTTCTCACTGTGGAGCCCCCATTTACTAGCGCCTCAACCAAACTCTTTCTTCCCTGTATCATGAGATTACCTGTAAGCCTTTGAGATTCTGTCCTGAATGCTACCAAGTGTCTTCCCAAAGTACATCTTTAGCATGCTAGTTCATATGCTCTGCTAGGATACCACAGTAGAGAGTACTTCTTTAAGTATTTCCAAACACCATGAAAGCCTTACTTTAACACGAGTCAGATACTACTAGTATGATTTTGTAAGGACTGATTATCTGTTTTAACAAGTTTTAATTTGTCTTAGTTTCATTTTTAATTTTCACAAAGGTATTCCATACCTCAGCTAACCGTTTTTGTCCCAGTATCTCCACAGGCACTTGCTCACTAACCATTTTAATTATACATTGTGAACAAGAGTCTACACCTTGCGTCTGTCGTTCTCCAGTGAGTATTTCTGTAATTCCTAGTGATTCAGCAACCTTTAAAAACAGTTATAAGAAAAAAAAGTAAAAGTTAGCCCCTCCAATCTGAATACATAAATGCTGAAATAATGATTTGTTTTCTTAAAACTGAACTAGAACTACATGGGGTCTAGTCTGACAATCAATCATCACAGCTCAATGAAGTATTTAGACTCCCATGTTTTCCACTAGCCTCCATATTAATAGAACACGACCTTCATTTGAAGGTGAATATTAACAGGAAAACTCAAAAGAATTAGGAGTACAATGGTTATATATAGAATCCAGAGACAGTTACTAAGAGCAGAGTTTCATAAAGAACACTGTCGAGGCTCTCCATTATTTAAAAACACATTTAGGTCTTCCTTTTTAAGAGTATCTCTTAAAAGTTAAGGATTCCACCCCCTCACCACCCCTTCCATTCGTATGCTTCATCCTCACATAGGTGTGCTACTATACAACTTTTCCAGGCTGGGTTGGTTGGTTGGTTTGTTTTGGGGTTTGGTTTGTTGGTTTTGGTTTTTTGGGGGGAGTTTTTTGGTTTGGGGTTTTTTTTTTTGGTGTGTGGGGTTTTTTTGTTTGCTTGCTTGTTCGGTTTTTTTTTAAGAGCATAATTCTATATTAAGAAGGCACATTAACGCCAAAGATAAGCAAGAAAGAGGTTCCATTTTGGGACTCCCAGTATCAACAACATTCCTTTACTTGGTGCAACTTCATTTCTCCAAAGGGAAACATCAGTGTTAATTACAAAATAGCTGGATAAGCACGCAGTAATTCTAGAAAGTTTTTTAATACATACAGTGAATGTCACGATTTATTCTGAAAAATAAATATTAACCACTGCTGACAGTCCATACAGGACTTCTTACAATAACATGGGTTTTAAAAAATGAACCAAAATCTTATCTCCACCATCCCTACTCCGAGTTTTCCAGTATGCTCCCCTCTCACAGCAGTTGCAAGTTCAGTGCTGATGTACCTTAATGAGCACATTGTTTAGAAATTTTGTTGGAGATCGTATACAAAATAGTGTTTTCACTACTGGAAACAGAAGGGAAAACCAGAAATACGTTATGTACAAAGAGCTGTTTTAGTCTAAGCAAGGGGAACATAGATCGATAAAGATCCATAAGGATAAACAGATCCACATTTAAAAAAAAAAAAACACCACCAAACCACAAACCAAAAAACAACCAGAAAACCAAACCTACATTGTCTTTCTAGATACAGCTGCGTAAACAATGAATGTGAAGAGTCACCAAAATAATAGTTTGCAGTTTTATTAATGTATTAACTACCTTTCACATTTGTTAGTACAACTGTGAACTGCATGCAGTTTGTTCTCATTTTGCAATGAAACCACTTTTCCCTTTAAATCAAGCCACTCATTTTAAATATAGACCCCTCCTTCCTAAGCAAACATCAAGATGTACTTTTATTGGCAGTTAATGCTAAATACACCTTGCAGTAACATGCATCTTCATACTACCCTAGATATGCAAGACATATCAGTGCTGCTAAAATTTTTTTTTTTATATAGTTCTAATTGTATCTACTGCCATAAACTAGAATTGTAGTTTTATTATGGATTTATTTTTCTCTTTGGTTAGTTACTGCACTTTTTACAATAATGTCTATTTTTGCTCATCAAAAAACACGTTTTCTTCAAATAACTCTACCAGGATGACAAAGCTTATCAGAGAAAAATAAAAATGCAAAGCATCTAAAATAAATAAAACAAAACAAACAAAAAAAAATCACATTTCCAGATAGAGTGCTTTTTTACCTTAGCATCTTTTATTTCAACAGGCTCCTGGCAACTCAGCAAATGAGAGTTACTGAGATGATCATAAGCCATTTTCTTGACCATATTATGCAAATCTTCAAATTCTCTATACACATCTGGGAAGTAAGCTTTGGCTGGATACCCTTTTTCAACCTAGAAATAAGAGGGGAAAAAAAAGGGTTTGTTTCCCCCTCCCTATATTTTAAAAAAAGATTAAATTAAAATGTTTGTTTTGTTCAATATTTTAAAATAGAAACATTCAAGTCAAAAGATTATGGAATATTCAAAAATGCCATTGAACCAGGCAGCAAAAAGGAAGACTTTCAATCAAGAGACCTACCAGAGTTTTGCCTGTGTAAGACTGAAGTGATGTGTAGAACATCTACATTCTGCACAATTCTAACTTAGGAAATTCAGATACATCTCTAAAGGAATCTTTTTATGTATACTAATGGAAGTCTCCCTAAAATAATTTAACATTTTTACATTAAAAAAACCTCACCTTCATCAACAGAAATTCATATACTGTAACAAGCTTTGTAAGACGTGGGAGAGCCAGCTCCATTAAGTCTTCATTATCACATTGTTGTATTAACTGTCAAAAGCCAAAATGAGTTTATTAGAGCAAAGCAGCCTACAAAGTTTATGCATCCCACATTCAGAACACAAAATATCACTACTTTTTGAAAGATACACTGTATGTTTAAGCAGCTTTGAGAATAGATGCCAACATAACACCAAAAGAGGAGATAAATTAGAAAACCTCTAAAACAGTTACTACCCATATGCAGACAAAACTCAGTCCCACAAATGTTGCCAACTCATAGAAAGAAGAGCAACATCAGGACATTTAGTAGCCACAAAGGATCTTCCACAACACACAGGAAACAAGCAAAAAATTGCATGGATTTTAATCTCCATTCTATCCTCCCCCAAGAGTTTGTTTTTTGTTTTGGTTTTTTTTTTTTCCTTTTTCTTTTTTGATGTTGCCTAACCTCAGTTGGGTTTATTTCTTTTTACTGTGTTGGAGGAGATACGTAATAGTAGCTACTAACTTTCTTCTCCAGAAAGAGGATAGCGAGAGTATATCTACACATCAAACATCCCTTTCCAGACTGAGTTCCCATTTTCCCTTTGTCCAGTGTTCCACTAGAAGTATTTTTTCCTTAAAAGACAACTTAATGTTTTATTCTTAGAAGATGTCTTAGGTTTTCATCTTGTCAGTACACAAGGATGTAAAAAAAAAAAAAAAAAAAAAAAAAAAAAAAAATCAATCTTTTTGAAAATGATTCCTTGAAAATAAGTGATCAGAAAAAAAAAAAAAGAGGGCGGAGGGAAGATACTTGTGAAGTAATTGCAGAAGAGAACCATACCTCTTTTAACCTAGCTTTTCTTCTGAATACATTGTGTTCTGTTGACACATTACTAAGTGACTTTGAAGGGGACTGACCAGGTCTGCTAAGCCTTCCAGAACACCTAGATCTTCCACCCATCCTTGGTCGACCACGTCTCTTTGGTCGTCTGGGTCTTCCAGGTCCTTTTGGTGTTATGGGTCCCCGGTGTCCTGAACTGGTTTCATTTTGTTGTTCTGCCAACAAGTGTCTGCTTTCTGCAGACTTACAAGTCTTAATTAAAAGAAAGAGAGAAGTATTTATTCACCATTTTAAGCAGTGTTTTGAGGAAGACAATTTTATAATTAAGTTATTCATCTATGCAAACAATAAATACCATATTAAATAAATGCAAAGCTGGACACAAGCATAACCGCAAAGAAAGTTGTGGAATAAATCCAACACAATAGTGAGACTGCTACTTCTGCAACACATATGTACCATTATTTGCAAAGACAGCATTTTTGATCCACAAAATGTCATACAAAATACAAAGATTAAGGGAACAGCATTAAAGAGCTGTTTTATGTCAGTTAAATATGTTTAATATTTTTGAAGTAAAATATGTCCTCTTCAAATAAAGAGGTTGTAGAAATAAACCTTAATTGGCAGTAAAACATACCCAAAGAAAAATTTGGGTTTCATTGTAACTACGTCAAAGCATGAAGACTTTATATGAAAGTGAACAGCCATGAACACTGACAAGCCTGGTAACTAAAAATCAAAATACATTGCCCAGTTTCCACATTTCAAAATCCTTACTCTTCCCTAAGAACAGTAGCTTCTGTTAATAAGACCACCTGGCAAACTCAAAGTACATTTTCTGGTTTTAAGTTATCACCGTGATTTCAGTGCAAAATTTTTTTACTGATCAAAGCAGCGATTTCTTACTGAACACGTCTAGTCTTCCTTTCCAAGACAGAATTTCTAAGAATGTCCTAGTATTTTTTAAGAGAGAAGTTTACAATAGTACTGAGGTATATTAGGCTTCTTTTCATAATCAGTACATTTTTCATCCCAACGTTCAGTAGCTTCCTACTACCCTAGTGAAAAGCTCTAAAAATTTATGTCAGTTCTATCCAGGGATTAAATTACTAAATTAGTTCTAAATATGACATAAGACCAGGTTGAGCATGGGGATCTTGATTGCCTTCCTGTCTGTATCAATGTACCAGTTTTAATAATCCTGCTATTCTTTCCAGAAAGTATTCACCTGTCCAAAAACTACAACAAATCAATGAGTTAAAGTGCAAATCTGTAGAATCTGTATTTGCTAGTTAAACGTAGCAGGTACAATAGCAATCTAGCAGTCAGGAGTAGTATTACATATGAGACCGACTGAAATTTTTCTAAATTCGCATCATCCTAGGTAAAATAAGTGCTGCACAGGAAAGTAACAACTATATAATAATACAGAGAGCAGACTTCTGTATTCTGCAATTCTCTTTTTCCAAAGGTGACAGAAGAGTGTAGAGGATGGGGGAGGTCTGTTTGCTGCATTGGCATCTTAAGCTGTAAATTTTCAAGTTTCTGAGAACTCCACATTTATAAATAAAAATAATAGGTGTGACACTGCTACATCTAAATGAGTATTTTTTCATAGACAGCAGATGTATCAGCTCTTGCTGCAGGACGTTAGAGTCATTTTAATATTAAAAGAGAAACTTTACTTTGAAGTGACCAGCTTAAAACATCACAGAAAAAAATCTGCAGCTTCCAACCCAGAGAATCAAGTTTTACCAAAGTGTTTGGTTTGCAGGGGTAGCTAAACCACACTTTCAAAACCTGCTGTAGGAAAAGCTGCGGTCCACTGTTGGATTCCAAATAAGAGATTTTTCTGTGATGACACTATTTCAGTAGCACAAATTGATAGAGCAGATGATGTCTTGCTGTCTGTCACGCTAAAGGCTGTAACTGAACAACACAGCATTCTTACCCAAATGCAGAGAACGCTATTTACGCAGACAAGGTTTTTTCAAGACAAAAACTGTATGTCAGAAAAGCAGTAGCACATGAACACTCAGTGAACATTTTGTTTAATGTGCCTGTGCAAGAATACTATTCCTGCAACACTGCAAGAGACAATAATTTGATTTTTAAAGCACTTCAATGGGAAATTTGTTTAATTTAGTATATCGGTGGATATTTCTGAGCAGTACAACACTATGCAGCTACAGAACTGCCATTCTGCTTTCCACAAAACTGACAGCTTTTCTAAGTAACACCTTTACCTGTTCTCCAGCCTTTGAATCAACAGTTTCTTCCAGATTGGTAGCTAGTGCATTTTCATTATTTAAAGTGACAGCAATTGAATCCAAACGTGCTGGACTCATAATTTCCTCTCTTATTCCACAGGCACTGTCCACAAATATGCTTCCATTAGGCTTATTTAAAGGTATTTTTTGAGGTGAAGACTCCAGCTGTCCATGGCCTGGGTTAAGTTTATAATGTCTTGCTAATCCTCCTCTTCCTATGTAGGATTTTTCACAAGTCTGACATTTAAACATTTTGGGTTTTAGATTATAATTTGAAGAACTGAATAATGCATCCTTTCCCTTCACCTTTCCTTCTTCATCATCTTCTATACTCAGCTCAGAATAGTCATCAGAATCAGACTGATGACCATCAGCCAAATCCTCCATTTTAATGAATTTATAATCTTTAGCTTTGTATTTTGGGGGGCGTGAAATCCGTCCAGAACGAGTTTTCACTTTCAAGGATTTTTTTAACTTGTCATCTTTTTGGTTTTTTTCAAGGCATGGTATCAGAGTATTTGCTGAACTGGCTGCAACCATGGTAATATTTGGAGACCTTGTAGCCGATACTGTGGCACATGCAGCTTTCTGTCCATTTAGCATCTTAGATGTGGGAATCTTGTTCACAGACACTGATCCATGAGATGGTAAAGGTCTCTGCATAAGTAACTGAATTGGAGACTCGGAAGAACTATGCAGGAGTAGCTGCTGCTGCTCAGTTCCTGTAACAGGCTGTATCCTAATTATCTGGGGATTAATAACGCCAAGTCCTGGTATGCTAGAATTTCTACCAACCGACTGACTCAGCGTTATAGTTTTGGACTGGATTGGTGCCAATGCTGGCATTGGCCTTTCAGTTTCCTTCATCTGTCCTGGCTGAACTTGGACACAAATGGCTTCCAGCTGCTTTTGTGGAAAAAAAGGAAGAGTTGAGATTACACAAATACAGTATTTATAAATAAAGACAATACTTATCAAGATGATACACACATGCCCTTAAAGCAAAGCACGAAGAAACCAATGCACATCATTAGTTTTCCATTTTAACGCATCAAAAGCACAGATTCAACGTCAAAGCACAAATTTCCTTCCTTCAAGCTATGGGCTTTCCTGCACATTTACTGATGTGACTGCTGTTCAACTAAAGCGTGTAAAGTTTGCTCTTAGGCCATGTCACGGCTTTGTTTCCTGCTAGCAGGCCTGTTCTGGAACAGCAGAGTCAATGCCATCACCTAGGCAGATTCATAACCTTCAGCAAACCAAGTGCAGGAGAACTACAGTCTGCTAAATGACACGGGCCAAATACCAGATCCAGGACATACTGTAGTAAGTGCTCAGTTCAAAAAAACTTTGCGATGATGATTAAGAGGAGGTATGTGTTACTGTTCATCTCCCTCATAGTCTCTCTTCCTCATCCAAATTTCTGCCTCAGCTCAAACCAATCACTTGACAACCCCTGCCCCCCAAAACGTGGGCTCAAAGCCCCGGTACTGTCACCTTCTGTAAGAGGGGCATGCATTAGCTACCTGGGCATCACCACTTAACCACTATGAAACAGCTCTTCTAAGCTGTTGTAGCTGCACGTGTAGTCGGATTGAAATACTGACCACAGCACCCAGTAGCTACATTCAAATGCGGATTTTTCTAAACCACGTTGAAAGTTCTGTCTTTCAGCTGTGAGACTCCAGTTAACACCCAAGGGCAGGTGTGACCGAGGAGAAAGGGGAGGGGGGGGGGAGAAAAAAATTTTTAAAACCCCGAGACCTGCCCCCGGCGGTGGATTTCACCACCAAACGGGCGCCGAGGCTCCCTCCCTCCCCAGCCACCGCCTCGGTTACCTTCTGCGGGAGGAGCCGGGCGGCCGCCATGGATTTGCCCTGCTGCAGGGCGACCTGCTGGGCCACGCTCTGCAGCTGCTGGGCGGCGTTGTGCATGATGCTGGCCAGCGGCGGGGCGGCCCCGCAGGCCTGCGGCGGCAGCGGGCCAGCGTCCCGGGGCGGCGGGCACCCCCCGCCGCGGCAGGGCGGCGGCCCCGGGCAGGGCTCCAGCGGGACGGCTGCCGGCGGCTTCTGCTGCTCCTGGGCCTTGCTCACTTGCTCGATGACCCGCTGGAGCTCCGCGGGGGCCAGCGGTGTGGCGGCGTGCCGAGGCGGCGGCTCCGCCGTGCCCGGCCCCGGGCTCTCGGCGGCGGCCAGCAGCTGCTCCAGCAGCCGCCGCTGCTCCTCGGCGCTCAGCCCCGCGCCCTCCACCAGGCTCCCGTCCGCCTGCAGGTAGAGGACGGTGCCGGCCGCCGCTGTGCCGGCTTCCAGGGCGGCCAAGCTGTGCGCCAGCTCCTCCGTCACCGCCAGCAGCTCCGGGCCCTCCGCGGGGGGCGGCGGGCCGACGGACCCCACCGCGCCCTCGCCCTCCTCCACCACCACGGCCGCCGCCGGCCGGGCGGCCCTGCCCGCCGCCAGGCTGAGGGGAGCCCCGCAGGCGGCCGCCTCTCCGGGGGGCTCGTCTTCAGCGGGAGGAGGGGGCGGCGGCGCCTCGGTGCCCCCCTCCTCAGGAGCCGCCATCTTGGCAGGCGTCAGCGGGCGGGAGCCGCATCGGCCCCCCCGGGGAGGTCTCGGAGGCGCGGGGCGAAGCGAGGGGCACCGGCGGCACGCGGGCCAATGGCGCCCCCGGCAGCGGCCCGCCGCGCCTCTGGGGCGGGGCCGCCCGGCACCGACGGCAGCCTCGCGGGGGCAAAAACCTTCGGAGGTGCGCCGCCCGGAGAGCGTGGCCCTGGGTAGGGTTGGAGGTGGGATCCACGAGTGATATAAACCGGCTGGAGGGAATTAACGTGAGTTCGGTTTCCCTCTCTTAAGACAAAGTACGTACTCCGCGACTCGTCACTCATTCTTACTCGGTGGGGTTTCACGTCCTCGTGGGGAGTAAGACCAACAAGCAGGCGGCAAGCGAGCGTGTGCCACGCATGAAGTGACACCCGCCTGAAGGGGCGACCCGAGCACGCTGCAGGCCGGCCGGCGTGGCAGCCGCCCTCGCAGCAATAGGAATCCACGCTCTGCCGGAGTCGGCCCAGGCTCCATCAGCCGCAGGAGCACGGCGAGTGCCCCCCGCGGCTGTGTCCTCGTGCACCGGTGCCACCGCGTGTCAGCAGAGACGGCTGCGGGCGATGGGGAGAGCAAAAATGAAAGCTCTTCTGGCCCGTACGGGGATCGAACCCGCGACCTTGGCGTTATTAGCACCACGCTCTAACCAACTGAGCTAACCGGCCAGTCAACACGTTGTTTTCCCTCTGGCGGTACATAACGGCACGGCAGCCCCGCCGCCTCCGTCCCAGCCGAGCGTGGCGCCGGAAAGGCGACAGGCGGAGAGAGGGACCTCCGCGCCCCCCGGGAGCGCCGGAGCCGGGCCCGCACACGTGCGGACACACGTGTAACTGTCCGGCGCCACCAGAAAGCACTCGGCCTCGCTTAGAGAGGCAGCGCCCGGGAGGTAGCAACAACCACAGGACACTTTCATAGGGCGACTTCACCTCTCAGTCAATAGGCTAATATTTGCCCAGGGTTTCCAGTTTCCTTTAATTAAACAAAGTATTTATTTGGGGCATTTAAAGTATTTACCCTTCTGTTTAATGCACTGTTAGGATCTTAGTTTTCAGGGACAAATGATTCCCCTTTTCCTAATATTTTGCTTTTTATTACATATGCAGCATTTAAAACACAACTTTTCCTCTCAGCTTTGAAGCCTACATTAAAATACGTTATGTCCGTTTACCAAAAGGCAAACACCATGGGGGGTGGGGGGTGGGGACACCTCTCCAAAATGCAGGTTTTCGGAGCCCGGCTCATTACAGCCCGGTGAGGAGAACAGGGTTAACAGGGAGCGGGGCCGTCCTCCAGATCCTCGTCTCTCCGTTTACTGCTCGCGCAAGCTGGGAACTGGCGATGCGCGCGGCGCTCACCTAACCGAGGCAGCCCTAGCCAAGGCAGCAGTAAGGCCCGCCGAACTTAAACCTGCAGTGGCACACGGAAACCGCCAGGGACCAGGAGATCACCAGAGATAAACCTCAGCCCCCGGAGCGCTGCCCGGCCCGGGCGTCCGCACCGGCCGCGTGTGCACGAGGGACTGACGCAAGCCAGGGCCACGGATGCCGCTGCTGGTTTTACAGAGCGCTCGTCGACTTGGGCCAAGGGCTGCACACATTAACCCCTCATCAACGTAAGGCTCAACACCACCGTCCCAGGAAAGACGGGCCGCGGAGCAGAATCGCTCCACACAGACGAAGACACAGGCGGAGGTACGAAGGCCAAAGCGAACGAGCCAGGCCGCCCCACGCTCCGTGGCCGAAAGGAACGCCCGCTGGCGCCCGCCCGCCCGCCCCGCGCCTCAGCGAGCAGCGCCGCGCAACTGCCCCGCCGGCGGCCGCACACCAGGCGCTGCGCCACCCGCGCCCGGCCGCGGCACCGCTCTGACACCGGAGCATGCGCAATGCCCTCAGCGAGCAGAGGCGGAGCAATTCAGGCCGCTGCCCCCGCGTGGTGCCCACTGCGCATGCGTCACCTCCCACCCTCCGGCCGGGCGGCTGCACTGCGCCCGCGTGGTCCGGCGCGTCGTGATGTAGAGGGACGTGACGTGCCGCCGCGGGGGCGGGGCCTGGGGCGGGGAGCCGGAGCCTGCGCGGTTGCCAGGGTGACGGGAATACAACATGGCGCGGTGAGGGCTGGGCTGGAAGGGGCTCGGCGGTCGGGAGGGGGCCCGGCTGCTCTTTCGCTCACCCCGAGACCTGCAGGCGAGCGCAGGATGAACAGTAAGGCGGGGCGGGGGAAAGCAGCGGGCCCTGCTCGGTGTGGAGGCCGTGGGCAGAGGGCCCTTCCTCAGTGGTGGCGTGGGCCCGGGCGCCTCTGAGGAGGCCGGCGGTCACCGGCGACCCTGGCTGAGGGGACCAGGGTCCCGGGCCACGCGGGGAGCACCCGGGCTGAGGCGGTCGTAGGTGCTCTTGTAGTCCAAGGAAACCGCCGTCGTTGCAGCCCGTTGCCAGCTCACAGATCTCCCTACCGGCACCGCACACGTAAGCGCTGGTCTCTCTCTGCATGCCAGTCCTCCGCTTCAACAGGGTGCTAATAAATCTTTCTCCCACTCCTGTGAAGCGGTAGTCTCTCTGTCTTCTGGTCTCTCTAAGTACTTTCTCAGAAACTGCTAAATTTTCTCATTCTTTGTTCTGCAAGCCTTTCCTTCCATTACTTAGCATCCTTCTTCAAATGATCCCATCTCACATCCTACACATTTGGCATGTTTCTGAGTGCAATAATTATGTGCCATGGCCTTGTGACTGTGGCTGCCACTGAACTTCTTGTTGCTTGCTTCATTTTTTTTGGTTATTTCTCTCTTCCTACATGCATCAATGTCTTATTTAAATGTCACGGCTTTTTCTTCCTCAGCATCTCGGCATCTTCGCAACAAAACATCTGCTTTAGGTTTTTGTAATATCCTGTTTTGACTATTGTAGTGCTGTCTTTTCTGTCACTTTGCATTGGATTCTTTAATTCCAAATGATGATTGATTTTCTGTGTTCTCTAGTTACGGTAATATGGGTGTAGTCTTTGAATTCCATCACTTGCCCATAATTTTAATTTACATTGTTCTTAATTTCCTGGTTCCTGTAGCCTCTCACACATTAAATTGTTCTTCTGTTGAATGATTACCTCTCTGCTGTTCTCATGGCCACTTTTTTGGTGTTAGACTAGCTCAGATTGCTACAACTTATTCTTACAAATAACTTCGGCGATATCTTTTGTACTTATTTTGTTGATTTGTATGGAATTTCATTCCCTTTTCCTAACCTTTATTTGCCTGTCCGCTAACATTGTAAGCCTGAACATCTGCGTGTGCTGAAACAGAGAGGAGGGAAGGAAGAGGTTAGGTAATATCTAGCTTGTTATAGATGCCATGAAAGAATTGCTAACCGGTGATTAGGTCTTCTTTATTCTTTAATGTTATATGCAAGTGTAATTAAAACACTGTTTATTTAATTTCGTCCTCAAAGCTTTCAGACTTAAAATGCTGATACAATTTTCAACATTTCTGTCATTCTTCATCTTTTAGTATCACAAATTTGGGTAAACTAACTGGTAATCAGTTTTGGTTTGTAGCTGTAGTAAGTTTCATAGCTTAAAATTGACCCATTGGCTTTGACCTGACTCTTCTCTTTCAATGTGTGTTTGAAGTCCCTTGTTTTGGTGAGTTTTTTTGCTGCCTGGTCGCTTTCAAAGGATCAATTATGTGGTGCTGAAGTGGATTTGTAAGAATCTTCAGAAATCTTGGCTTGTGGATGCAAATTCAAAATTTGTATTAAATTGTTAGTACATTTGAAGTCTAAATTTTATTTCTTCTTATTCTATATAAACCTTTATGTTATTATTCTTACAATGTCCGAGTTCCTTTCAGCTTCTCATTAAACAATAACTAACTTGTCACATGATCATTCTCATTTTCTCCCTAGGAGAAAAGCTCTCTCATCTTCAGTGACCTGTTTTGTTGAGAGTTTACAGTTGATTTTATGCATAAAAGAGACATTTCAAATAATGCAACTTTCATTCCTGATTCTGCACTTTATTCAATCAATTGAAATTATTCAGGTCTTTGCAGTCATTCTTTTTACTGGATGGCTCTCTCTTAAGTGCCAGGTTAAAGCCTCAGGTGTTTGTTATGTGTGAGTTTTTTATTTTGTATGTATAGCATTCTATTGTAAGAAATTAAAATAACAAACCTTACATGCTTCCATGAAAAAAATCTTTAGCGCTGTAAGAATGTTTTAAAGTGTGTAAAGAATTAACTCTTCTTACACAATTAGAACTCTTCAGTTTAAAATTTAAAAAAATATCATATTATTTTGAGCCCTCCACTGTCATCTGGACTTCTCTTGTAGGAGAAAAATACATGTATAGAAGAAAACATAAACAAGAACACATTATATAAACATATACTGTCTTCTTTATATATATAAAAATATTTTCAATAAATTTGTACAATAATTCTTTCCCTGTGTTTCTCTGCCTAAGTACTTTGGTTCATTAACACCTATGGCTGGTATACCATAGATATTCATATCTTATTTTTAGATCATATGATTTGATTTTTTTTTTTAATGCTAGAGAATCAATTACTTGCATTTAAGAAAAGAAAAATATGGGATTGCCATTTATTAGAATCAAAGAGTAGATCAGTAAATAGCTATATTGTGTCTGTCTTGGGTATTTTTTGCCACAGGGACTGTCTCTCACATTATATGAACATATAACGTAGCCAGTGTGTATCTGACTGATTGGAGACCAGCAGTTGCTAGCAAAAAAATCTGTTGACACTTTTTCTTTGGAATTCTGTAAGAGTGGGATTTAAGTATTCTGAATTTATGATGTCCATCTTATATTTAGCTATTTAGATAGGAAATTAAAACTTAAGGTGGGGGTAGAGAGCACGGTGTAAAGTGTGATTTTTGCTGACAAAGCACATTACTTGCTCAGTCACGTGCTTAGTAAATGCTGAAGGCTACGGATCACCTTGCTTAAAGCACTAATGGGCCAGTTATCAAATAACAGCTGCATGAATTAAACAGTCTTATGGTCTCTTCCCTGTCTTGGAGTCTCTGTTAGGGATTGCCTCCTTTACCCATAATGATTTTCAAATTCTGTTTCTGCTTTTAAAATAGTTCTAGATATAAACTGTCCATATAGAGTGCATTAAATGTGTCATTGATTTTAAATTACTCTGCTTTTTCCTATTTTTCAAATTTAGATGGCCTAATTATTTAGTTTATGATCCAGCATGATGGATAATGATCAGAAAACCTAAGCAGCAGGTGATAAAAATGAGAAGAGCAACTGACAGTTCTCACAGAAGTGCTACTACTATGTTGGAGAAAGAGGGATTTGCAAGGGGAAGGTTTCTACTAATTAAAATATAAGCATTTGGATCACAAGGAAAGGAGTAATTTTTTAACAGGAGTAAGTGTGAAAGTTGGGGAGGAGAAAAGAGGTGAAGACAAGACAAATTGATTGCTAGTTGGAAGACAGCGTTAGAATGTCCCTGCCTAAGTAACTTTTCCCTCCGCAAAATTTCTTGGCAGGCTTTCTCCACTCTGAGGCTGTATTTATACTTGTAAATTAAACATATCTGGAAATCTTCTTGGACACAAAGAGCAACTGGCATGAAGTGGCCCACATGTATGCTAGTAAATTCTCTTATCTTCCAAAACAAGCCAGTAGGACAGAAACTGCTTGAGGAATGACCTTACAAGGAGTCCTCACATCAGGCTGGGAAGGTGCCTAGGAGAGTGCTGGTTGTCACAGGCCAAATCCATGCCAGGGACTGTTGTCACAGTAACTAATACAGGCAACTACACTTCACTGAATTCACTGCTATTGACATAGCTTAAGACTCCTACAGTTATTCTGACTCCCATAAAGTGCTGAATATGATAAAAGAGGTTTCCTGCTCTGCCTCCCTCTAAATGACTGGGTCTGGATCTTTCTTAAATAATAAGACCATGTCAAAAGCAACAGCAGCATAAAGCTAACCAGAATTGGTTTTTGCTCAGATGAAATTACTGGAAGAATTATCAAGGATAGAATCTGTAGGTGCTAAAAATAAAGGGAAACAGGAGGACAAAGTGGGTGAAAGGAACCAGGCAGTGGGATTGGTAAGGAACAGTTAACCACAAAGCTGAAGGAGAATAAAGGAGGAAAGAAAAGAAACGTCAATTCTGAAGGAAATTAGGAGAAGACTCAGAAATTAATATAAATAAGGCTTTCTTCATAACCCTTATGTTATGTGCTTCGTCTCTTAAAATTCTGCAGAACTAGAATTGACTGATCTTCACATCCTTTTGTTTGGTGCACTTCATTATTAAAGCCAAGCATTATTTTTGGCCTAGTGCAAAACTCATATCTGAATTTAATATAGGAATAAAGCTTTAAAATCGGCAACT
The DNA here is from genome assembly GCA_009819775.1 of Phoenicopterus ruber ruber. NCBI lineage: Eukaryota > Metazoa > Chordata > Aves > Phoenicopteriformes > Phoenicopteridae > Phoenicopterus > Phoenicopterus ruber. The sequence continues at coordinate 13,211,776 of CM020219.1, forward strand.
GCTTTGCTTAAAAAAAGGCAAAACCAAAATCAAACAAAAAAACCCATCCCAAAACAAACCAAAAAAACCCACCAAAACAACCAAAAACCCCATGTTGGAACAATGGCAAGCTAAAATTATCTTGAAAAGCAAGTGTATGTTTCTAGTACAATGTAAATAAAGGGGTTATTTTGGTGAAACAAGCAAAGAACAAGTGCAGGTATGAGTTGCTAATGTCCTGCAGCAGATAAAAGGTATGAAGTGCTGTGTACAGAGCCATCACATCTCTGAGCAAGGAAGTAGTAGTTTATTATCTAAGACTGAATTACTGTATTTTACTTTCAGGAACATAGATTTCTGTAATACAGGCAGCAAAACTTCATTTGCTGTTATTCATTATATTTTCTCTCAGATAACTTATGTGTTAATAAAACAACTCCTTTTATTTAAAAATTTTCCGTTAGAATTTAACAAATCAAGTATGGATTAATATGCAGTCTTCATAATAATTTCTATTTTAAGCATACTGAAACAGTATATTTTTGTTTTTAGAATATAAACCAGTTGGTAAGATAGGAGAGGGAACATTTGCTAATGTTCTGAAGACACTGAGTCTTAGGGATGGACAGTACTATGCATGTAAACACATGAAGCAACAGTTTGAAAGGTATGCATAATTAATTATAGGACTACAAAAGATCTTACTTAAATTCGGTGGGAAAATGTGAAATTAAGACTAAGTGAAGTTTTTTGAATACACATGTATTAAAAAGGTTTGCATACAGTACAGAAAGGGAACTCTGCTGCTGACTGTGCAGGGCCTTCCCATTTGGCGTTGGGCTTATTTCCTTGAGTACTCGAATTGATGTCATCCACTGTACTAAATGCTGCCTGGCCACTGGGTCGAGGGTGAAATGAGAAGAATGAGAACTAAGTAGTTGATTTCTGCTTTTCCAAATGTACTGAATATACTTGTGCTGTTTGGTTTGTTTGGGGTTTTTTTTTTCTGTAAATAATAATAGGAGGAGAAAATGTGTCAGTCTTCCCCCCTGTACAATACTTTTTTCCGTCTTACTTTAAATACTGTTTTAATGCAAGTTAAAAACACTGTATATATCCTCAGTCCATCTATAGCATTAGTTCTACGTCATATTTGCATTTATATTTAATTGCATTCATCAGCAAGATGCTATTTGGTCACAAAGTAGGTGCTTTTCATCCGTTAGGAAAATAGAGGAGAGGGCTGTGTGGAAGTAGACATAGACTTGACATTCTTGTCCAAATATATAAGTGCCAAATAATGCCTTTTGGGTCACTGACTTTGTATTCTCAGTTAAATATATTAATTTCCTAGTGAAATCAGGGGGAGTGACACATTTGTACATACGAAGTAAAATGGGATGTTTGGCTCTTAGGTGAGATTTCACAATGTAACTCAGAGCTTCAAAGACTAAGGAAAAGTGGAGCTCTGAAAAAATTACTGTAAGTTTAAAAAAAAGAAGAGAACTCAAATTTCAGGTAATGTGGCGGCTTATTCTCTATTGTGTTGTTAGAGAACTGTTGGTCCATTTATGCATTACCTACAACTGACCAAATTGTCTAATTTATGATCAAAAGAGTATTTAAACTAACTGCTTAGCTACATCAAGAGCAGATGGTATACAATTCAGTGGCAGTGTGTAACAAGCAGACTCTTTCTTCATGTAGCATGTTTAAAACATCTTTTAGGCCTTCAACCCTTTGACTGACAAATTCTTTTGTTGAGATGAACTCTTTTAGCAACAGATAACAGTGTTTTAAACAGAACCTGCCCATAAAAAGTATTTCTCCTAGTTTCAAATTGGGAAATATTATTTCAGTGTTTAGCTTTAAGTCAGACTGTGAAAAGGTGTATGTGTCCTGTTCTGATCCGTTAAATAGTGTGCAAAGCAATTTATTTCCTGCTTCCTCCTCAGACTTTCTGTAGCATGTAGTTTTGTTGTTTATTAAAATCTAGGAGGGCAACATAATAATTAAACAATAGTTGAATAGTGTCTTTTTGTAATATAAGAGGTTACCATCAAAACTTAATTTTAAATGTGAAATTTGGCAAGGCTAGATTGTCACTTTCAGCATCATGCTGAGCAGTACTTGGAATGTATGCTACACCAGCGCAGAATCAACAGTATTATAGATGCTATTATCCAACACAAAATTCCTCCCACGTAGCTCCTTGGCATGGTAACTGATGTCTGGAGCACAATACATTACTACTTATCTTGTCTGGGTAAGTCCAGCTACTCCAGACTGCAAGAAGGAATAAAGCCATTCTCCTGATTACTGATTGGCTCTATAAAGAAGCAAAGCAGGCAAACAATTTATCAGGTCCTGCATTTGAAAGTTCAATTACAGACTAAAGTGGAGTAGGTTCTGACAGTCTCATGGCAGGGAAGAAAGGCAATTATAATCCAGTTCCTGATTCCAAGTCAGTCTTCCTCTTTTCTTTTTAATTCAACTTTAGTATGGAACAAGTGAATAATCTGAGAGAAATACAAGCACTAAGGAGGCTGAGCCCGCATCCTAATATCCTTATGTTACATGAAGTTGTTTTGTAAGTATGGTGCCTTCATTTCTTTCTTCCTTATTCCTTTACTTGAGCAATACTCAGTAACTTTTGGGTCTAGAGGCGACCTCTAGGCACTTAACCAGCTTTTTATTCCAACAGAAAGAAAAAAACCAACAAATTTGTCAAATTCTGAAGTCTTCATGCCTTTTTTTGTTAACAAAATCTGATGTAGCTCTCACTTTCTCTGGCTCTTTTGCAGCAGACCAAAAATACTTCAACATCAGTATTAAAATTACAGACTAGATATGAAGTTTAGCTATGCTTAAAATATATCGTAATATGTAATACATGCTGGTGATTTCAACCCATGTCCTATATGCAGTCAGTGCTTTAACTGCACAACATCGCGTCTACTGGAGACAGTGTTTTGGTTAGGCACACTCAGAGCTTATCTGCTGGAATAGGCTCTGGTCCTTCAAGGGTCTTGGTCTGACTTGTCAGTTTGAACTAGGGATCCAAGCAAACTATTTGGCAGTATCATTTTGTAGGCTACTTTACAGACACCCCTTTGCAAACAGTAGAAGTTTAGATCTCTGAATTAGGCAGCAGCTGAGCTATGAATTTGGAAAGAGATCAGTCAGTGATGAAGTTGGGTTCCTTAAGCCTCATTAGGCACTTAAGTGTCTTCTGGGGACATGTTCTGTCTCACAAAGAGATCAGGTTTTATGACACCATTTGCTCCATTACTGTGTGTTACAATTCATCACCGTGCAACAGCAGACATATACTTCATTATTCAAATACTTGACACAAAACTTGTTGACTGCTCTAAAATACTTTTTTTCTGGCTCTTCAGGCTGTCTTATTCTTCTGCTCAAGGCTCTGGTACTATACTGTTATTGACAGGCCTGTTTTCTACAAATATATGGGAAGCTGGTAATCGTGGCAGCGGCTTAGCTTTCTGGAATTCTCAGCTTCAGCTGCCGTGTTGTTAACGAAGTGTAATCCAGATGGCCAGCCATCTCGCCTAGCTCTTTCACAGTCTGTCTGCAAACTGAATTGCAGATTGTACCCTCAACCTTTTGCTGTCTGGGTTAATGGGACATTGCAGAGGGAATGTACTTTAATGCAATTATCTTGTAAGAAAAACTGAAGACCTAAAGACGTCTGCCTCTGCAGGGCAGTGAAATGGAAAATAAAGTGTCAAATGTATTATCATATCGTGATAATACTTGAAACTGCTGTTGTCAGCAAAACACAGATTCCAGTCAGATACTCATTTCCATACAATAGAACACTACTGGTGACCTAACTAGAAAGTATTTTCATTTATGGTGTAATGGCTTTCCTATCTTTTCTTGTAAGAGTGTATCACCTGGAGATTTCTTCATACTGAACAGTGTGATATACCCAGAAAACATGCATTCAAGTAACTTCACAGAGTAAATCAGTTAACTTTTGCAGTAAACTAAAACTATGATACATCAGACCCTAAGTTGAAAAACCTCTACGAGAAAATATCAATTAAAAATGAAAATGTCAATTTTAATACTGGTTAAACTAAGCACTTTTTTCATGTTGTATACAAATCAACATGTAAATGTTATTTCTAGCTTAAAGTCTCCCTGTTTGTTTCTTCAGTGATAAAAAAGCTGGTTCCCTTTCACTGATATGTGAACTTATGGACATGAATATTTATGAGCTGATAAAAGGTATGTAGCATATGCTTAAGAAACCCTCCTTGTGTAGATGACAAAGTGGAATTGATTATTTTTCACTTGGTTGTTCACTGTTACATATTATAAAATTCATAGGGAAATTTTGTGCTGTACTGCTTTACTCTCTCCCCCCCCCCCCCCCAGTGCAATATACGCACTTGTTTAAGGCATGGATGCTTGCAGAAGGTTTCTAATGAGTCAGGTCAATGGCCTCTACAGTCAAACTTTACATGAAAAGAGTGAGACAACCTTGACTGCAAAACACAAAATAAAGGCTTTATGTAACAAAAAAATACAACCTAAATAGGTTTTGTTATGTCAGGACTGTAATGATATAACAAGAAAATTGTTCCCATTTGTTTCAAAAACTACTGAATCAATGAATAATGATTTTCAGGTTTTATATCTAGTAAAAATGCCTTTTACCAAGTTTTCTCTATAACGTAACATTCTTGCCTGAAACCCCCTATATTTAAAAATTCTGGAGCTGTTTGTTGTAGCACGTGGGAGACCATAAAGCTTAAAGAAGAATTCCTACAACAAAGTGTGGAACAAAAGCTGATTTAACACCAGAGCTCATATAGACACCAAAGGAGTTGGATACAGCAAATGAAGGGGCACTTGCTTACAGTTCAATGTCAAAAGAGGATTTTTTTCTGAATAATTAAAAATTTGTAATGTCTTAGCAGTTGGGAGATTCGTTTAGGTAACCTGGCATGCAACTGTCATTCAGTGTAATATGATATGATATGAATAGGTAAAAGACTTGCTCCCAAACATTATATTAGTGACACTGAGTATTCAGATCTCTAACAAAAGGAGTAACCCTGTTTCTGACCTACATTAAAAATTGAGATTAAAATAACAGTTGTTTGCTGATCACTGAAGCAGACATGAATATTTGCTGGTTTTAATAAGACATTTTATTTTTCCAGGATAGATTTGTGAAGTTGTAAAGTCAGAGCAATTAATAGAATATAGGAAGGAGTCCTCATTGATAGTAAGTTAGTCCAGTGCATTGAAAACAATCCTGCATCTTCTCTTTCTAGGAAAGATACCGTACTTCAGTTATGAAAAATCAGAATGTTTAGGTTTGTTCTTTAACTGCCTTTTTTTTTACTTCAGAGTATTTGCTTTCAGTTGGTTACATTTCTCAGTGTTTCTCATTCTTTTTATGTGAAAAAGCCTGCTATATTAAGCATTATATACAGATGGAAATTAGTCTAATAGTTTCAGTATGTTCTGCTATGTTTTTTCATTTTAAAACACAGTTTTATCAATTTCAAGTTTTCCATAAGATGATTGTTTTCCTGCCACTTAGTTTTAAAAACCTCCCTTTTTATGTCATGGTGAATCAGTTTGAAATGAAATCTGTGTTCAATTGCAATCTAAAATGCTGCTGTTGGGGTTATCTAAACATTAATCTGGGTCTACCTCAACTTCTAGAAATTGCTGGTTCTTCTTCATGGTCTGGATTTTGTGTCTGGACTGTGGTTCCCATGACATAGTGTCTTTTTTTCACCTTGTACAAGGTGGTGGCACACGGGGTGGAGCTTGTCAAATCATAGCATAAAATGGGAAAATGAACAACAGATTCCTATAAAGATTCTAATTTAAAAAAAAAGTATTTTGATATTTTTAAGCATTAAAATATTTCATTTGTGTCAACTGTTTTGCATTTTAGAATGAATGCATTTTTCAGAAATCTATTTTGGGGTTTCAAAGTAGATGTGTCAATACACAATTTCTTATGGGGCAGAAATAGTTTTTTATTTGTTTTCTCCCCCAAACGACTCTACTTGTGGCTTGTTGCAAAGCCAAGGGATATAACATGTGGCAGTCTTTTCAAACAATAAATATCTGGCAAAAATTCCAAGTATATAATTAAATTTGAAAATTAATCTTAATTCTGAGCCAGGACACTTACCGACAGAGGATAGCTAGATAACAATGGCAAGTAGAAGGAGCTCCTTTTGAACTTTCAGCGTTGTGATTTGAAGGAGTGCATTACTAATTTGTAGAACAATTAAATCGTGTTCATTAGCGATGCTCTGTCAGAAAACAGTTTTCAGAATGTACAAATGTAGTTACATTTCAGATGATTTGTAATATTTTGTAAATTTCTACAGTGTTTAGTAATGTGAATGCTTGTCATTTCCCGACTACTCTGAATCTTGCAAAATTAAGTTTAATATAGGTGCAGAACAACTTAAAAAATCTTCAAGTTAGAAAAGTTTAGAGGCAAGCATGGTTTGTATGAAATTTTGTAATGAAGAAAAACTTGAAGAAGGAGTTGGCTGAGAATGAATGTCTAATTTAACAAGGTGCATGGAGACACTTCTGTAGTTAGGAGGACAGTTCACTGTAATGCTACTAATGTGGAAAGTTGATCCTTTTGGTTTTTTTCCTTAGTAGACTCACAGATTCATGTTATTTCAATCAAGACAAGGCTATTTGTCTTTATACAAAGTCATAATTCTCTTAATTTATAGTGCTATCACAAGTCATTTTATAACTGAAAACCAGTCTTGCCTTTTGTTTAATCAAGAACAGTTTGGTCATTTAAAGCGATGAAAAAAATATGGCTCGGAGAGAGGTGGGGAAGATGCCTCAGGCAAAAACAACTGTAGCCTCAGGTGCCACGGCCTTATGATGCACTTCATCATTACTTCCAAATAAGGTTTCTCTAATGATAAATCTGGAAGTAGAAGAGCATCTGCTCCAGATTTTGCTAGTGACCTGTATTGAAAAAACAATTGAGCATAACTTCTTTTTATGAAGGCCTCATTTTTTAAATACTACTAATAATCCAAGCTGGTTTGAATAGCTGCATTTTACAAAATCTTTTCTACTATAAATGACAAAAATCCTGATGTTGAAAAAGCTGTTTATCTCTACTGGGGTAATAATACTACAATTCCTGATGTAAACGGTACTCCGTTTCAAGTGCTTTGTTATCTAATCCTGCTCGGTGGATTATGTGGCTGACTGGAGGAGTACTGTGATCAGGAGCACAAGTCCTGCTGGCTGCTAGGACTTGCAGCCTCAGTGAGTTAGTGTCCCGGTAATCTCCCTCCTCCTCCCCAGCCAATTACTCATACTACTGTCATCAGGCAGATCAGTACCTGCTTTGTTTTTCAAAAATGTGATCATCTCTGCCTCCCTTGATGACATTGCAGCATTACATAAAGGCATTACAGCAAGATTAAAAGGCCTTTGGAGCCTATAAAAGAAAAAAGCTGAGTAGTTACTGAATGGCTCTGAAAAATAGATAAATTTTATAACTGCCATTATTGCGCAATGGCAATAGCAAGCTAAACTACATAGGTTAACCTGTAATTTGCAAGTCAAATGTGAATCACAGTCATTTAAGCATTGCAGTAATTTGAGGTGATTGATATGAATCTTGAACCTTAAGGAGAGTTACTTTGTTTAGAATGGAAATTAGATGTTTAGAAGTGAAATACTGCAGTTCTGTTAGAACGTGGGGAAACATACTGCAAGGAAAAGGTGCAGTAAAGCTAAGGCAGATTACAGACTATTGAATTGACAGTTCTTAGCTGAGCTATTCTGGTGCATACTGAAATCTAAATTATGTCTGAAGTTGAGTGGAAAATGGATTACAAAGCTAGCTCTAAATGACAGAAATAGTATAATTGAAAAAGGTAGTATCAATGCATTATTGGAAGCTAAAGAGTAATTTTTTTGTATTCTGTTGTTTGCTAAAAAGGACTTGTACAACTTGAAATTTAATTCTAGGAAGGAGAAAGCCATTAACTGAAAAAAAAATTAAGAACTACATGTACCAGTTATGCAAATCTCTTGATTACATACATAGGTAAGAGACTTGTTTCAGCAACAACTTCACAGCAAATGTATTTTGTTATATTATTATATAATATATATATTATTATATAAATACAGCATTTATTTCAGGGTCACCTCTAAGCAGAGACATACAATTGTCTGGGGCAGCAGCCTGCTGCAGGGAGGAAAAAGGCCGTTGCCCAGATGCATCTTTGCCTACAGCAGAGCCCTGGAAGGCAGCAAGCAGGCAGCCCGTGCTGCTGCCAGCACCCCAAAGGAGCTCTGGTACCTGCTGCAGGAAGCCCTCCTGGGAGGGGGTGGCCCCGCAATCTTTTGGTAACCCTGGTGAGAGCAAAAGCAGAAAGCCTGGCCTCCCCTTCCTGGACTTGCCAATTCCCCATTCCCATACCTGTAGCTGTTGTCTCACCACGGTGGCAAAATTCTATTTTTTACTACGCTGTTGATAAGTTTGAAGAAACTGTTAGTTTCTTTAAGTATTTTTTTACAAATAACTGGAAGCACTGGCAATGTTTATCTTTTTACTGAACTCTTCTCTCTGGTGTGTTTGTATTGGTACAGAAATGGGATATTTCACAGAGATGTGAAACCAGAAAACATATTAATAAAGGTAATTAATTTTATGTGAGAATATTTAACTGAAAGTGAAGTTTATCAGTATTTTTCTCTTTACTCTGAGAAGGTAATGCTTCTTCATGAATAAAAGTACGTTTTTTAAAAAATATATAGGCAGTTGCCTCTAATACCATATTCCTGACCTAGAGGAATGAACAAGCAAGTTTGTTATTGGCTAAAACCTGAAACAAATCAGATGCATTACAGCCTGCATGTGGTCACTCCAAAAACCTGATCTTTATCCTCTATTAATATATATTTTCCTTTCTGTGTTAACCTAGAAACAAGCGATAGGGTTCAGTTCTGCAGCCCTTTCTTTCTATATTCAATTCCTACGTTTAGTGGCAGTTATTCATACAAAAGAGAGCAGAAGGTATTAGCTTTCAGAAGATTTCTTCATTGAAATCTATTCTCCTGACAGTTTCAGAATGTTATTTTGCTAATGTCTGAAAAGCAAGGATTTCAAAATTCAGTTTATGAAATTTTATTTTTTGGAGATCATTTTTTCTTTTAAGTCTTAGAAGTGCACAGGAGAAGTTGTTACAAAGAGAAGCCAAAGCCACCTATTATATCACTGCTGAACACACGAACTCTAAGAAAATAGCTTAATCCAGATGTCCTATTTAGCAGTCTTCAGTAATAGTCCATATGCTTTTCAATTAACTCTCAGCTCTTTCTTTTAATGATGTACAGAATGGTATTTGCACATATTATGGGACACAGATATCTTCAAGCCTGGACCTACTTGCTATTTAAATGCAGTTTTACTGCTATAATACTACCCTGGGATTTCTGAAAGTTTATTCTTAATGTAATCTGTGATTTCTTTTATGATGACTACTTCACACATTTAAGGAAAATCTTTGCTTGAATATTTCAGTGCTTCTAATGTGTCAAAATACTTTATTTATTTTTGCAGCAGAATATCCTGAAGTTAGGAGATTTTGGATCTTGTAGGAGTATCTATTCTAAGCAGCCACATACAGAATATATCTCCACACGCTGGTACCGAGCACCTGAATGCTTACTTACAAATGGCTACTATAGTTACAAAATTGATATGTGGAGTGCTGGCTGTGTTTTCTATGAAATCACAAGGTACAGTGTTCAGTGGAGGGTCTTGCTTATTATTAATCAAGAAAATCAAAGGTAAATAACTCAAATAAGGAGCATGTGGTATGGGTAATATGACCTTTGTTTCCATGGTTTTGTGGAAGCTGCTTCTGTGATCAATCTGCAGGGTTCGTGAGGCAGTAATCCTCTCTTGTCCGGCACTCCCTTAACCCTATGGCAGTGGGACATTCAAGAGAACTTAGTACCCACCAAAATTACGTACAGGGAAAATAACATTTTTGAACAGTTGGTTGTTTTGTTGCTTGGGTTTTTTTCCCCCATTGTCTTCATATTTCAGTTTGGTAAAAATGAATTTTCTCAGCTTTATCTCTGAATAGAGTATGGGTCATTTCCTGTCATGAGCATCACTAACTACCCTCAATCTTGTTAATGCACTTGATGGTAAAATTTTTGCCTCTTTTTTTGACTTACTATTCTGAAAAACCAGAGGAGATTAGAGAAGACACTTCCTCTGATTTACTAGTTTGGTTTATAATACAGTGTGTTTAAGACTCTTGTGCCAGGACCTTATGTCCTGGAATATTTTGAAGTCGGATTCTGATGAAGGAAGAGTTCAGGAAAACCCATATTAAAGTCCTTTAAGCTTTTCAATGATGATGAAGCTATAACTCAAAAAATTCGTCATTGGTCTTCAAGAAAAAAGGAAAATTAACCACCATGAGTATGTCTCCAATATCTTTGTGCCCTAGCAACAGCAGCAGTTCTTCTTTATTCTCCTCCCACACTGCTGTCTCTGATACGCAACCAGGAGTGATAACATTTGCTTTGCTTCTTTCCTCCTCCTCCACACGGCAAGTGCAGCTGCTGCCATCACCATCACATTAAATGACAACCCTTATGCTTTGCCTGCTAACTTGTAGAAACAGTTCTACTTCGGTCAGAAAACTGTTAACAGAAAAATCCCAAATGTGGCAGTTCTCTTGCAAAGTAAATTGGGACCAAAAGCTTTAAAAATGCCATGTTTTTCCATTTCAATTTGAATCAGGTGGGCTTTGAAGTTTGGCAAGAAAATTACACACTGCAAACTTAAGTTTTCTTAGGGCAAAAAACCTTGAAGATATTTCCTCATAATTTTAGCTTAATGTAACAAATTTCAGTCTTTGTAACCACTGCACGTTTTCAGAGACCTGATAGATGTGTTCAGAGAGAAATGAGGGATGTTTATTAGAAATTACCGAATTAGAAAACATACAGCCTTGCCAAGCTAAAGGAAGTTATGGACAGGTTTGTTTCTTTTTAAGTGCATCTTGCAGTTTTTGCTGTTGAACATTTGCATAAGCCTTTATGCTTTACACCACATTGTATAAGGTTTTTTTAATCTTTTACTCAGCCATCTTATCTTTCAAATCTTGGTCTCCCTCCTTCTGTTCCTTATAAATCATGGTTCCTGGATTACATTTTTTTGTGGATTGCACAGTTGTTCTTTCCTATGTTATAGTTTTACATTTAGAGGCAGCACATTTTTGTAGTTCACACAAAAGCTGCTCCCAACTGCTTGTCTTGATATAGCTGCACAAGATGAATCAGATCTCTCTGCTCTCCTTCCTCCCCTCAAAGTTTTATGAAGACATTCAGAGAAGTGTGCAGCCAGCTGTTTGATTGAATTTGCAAACAGTTAAAAGAAGTTTCCCCTCTTTACAAAAAGGGCTGAGTGTTTTGCTTTCAAAAGAATCATGTGGTGCTACTGAAGTGTTTCTTAAATTATAAGCCCAAGGAAATGTTCTGCTAATATGGAAAAAAGCAACATGTGCAAGAAACACATGTTAGTAGACCTAACTTGTTAAGTCAGATTGCTCTATTGTGATAACAACGTTTTCAAGGACTCCATGCAAGTTTTGTAGTAACTGAGGATCAAGCTCAGGAATGCAGTTCAAATTACCATCTTTCCAGTATTGCTGCTTGCAAAGAACCTGTGTGTTAGGAATGGAATGTTTCTTATATATTTATTTCTATGCATGTACACAGCAAGAGGGACTGCTTGACTCTGCTGTCTTAAAATGAGGAAAACACATTGCACATTGTCTTCTAGGATCTCCCACTTCACTAGAAGAGAACACAATCCCATATCCATTGCTTTTCACCAGGAGGGATGTTCTCTTTATGTATTTTACCCCAAACCTGTGAGGAGAGGGCAAGTACAGATCTCTGTTTAATAACCCAAACTACCCTTTCCATCCAAATGTGCAGTTGTAGTGATCTGCTGCTCGCATGTTATCCTTCAGTTGTTGGCTGGTATTAAACTGTCCACAAATGAATAATCCTAAAATTTATCTGCCACTTAAATGAAAATTTTTTAATGAAAGTAGCAGCTATGCCGCTTAAAGTAGTTAATTGTGTGTTCTCTAGTGCTAATACCATCTCTTACCTTGCAGTTTTCAGCCTCTCTTTCCTGGATCTAATGAGCTGGACCAAATTTCAAAAATCCATGATGTTATAGGCACTCCTGCTAACAAAACTCTCACCAAGTTCAAGCAGTAAGTATGTACTCCCATAGTTACTAATCTCACTGTTTAAATATCCACAATATAACTGTACAACTGTGTGCAATTTCTGCTCGGGAAACCACCACAAAAACCTAATTCTGTTGTGACAGCCACTGCCCAAAGAGCGGTGTCTTCTATCCCTACCCAGAGATAGTCACGCATTCGTGATCTTTTTAGGCAGAGAAGAGGAAATCTGAGCCTGTATCAACCTTATTTGGCCTTTGATGCCCATAGTACCTTTAAGGCCAATGACATAACTTGTTAGGAAAGAAGACTTTTTTTTTTCCAAGTATTACTTATTTGTCCCTAATAAATGGTTACCTCAATCAGATTAGAATATTTTTTTCAGTAACTTGTAACTCTCTGAATATGCCTAAATAACTGTTTGTTCTCAACTTGCTTAACACAGGTCAAGAATTGCGAGTTTTGATTTCCCCTTTAAAAAAGGAAAAGGAATACCTCCTCTTGTGCACAATTTGTCTCCCAAAGGCTTCTCTCTCCTGTATGCAATGATAAAATATGATCCTGATGAGAGAATTGCTGCCCATCAAGCACTACAGCACCCTTATTTTCAAGAACTCTGGCAAGTGACTTCCAATCACTTCAATCTTGAAGACCAAAATTAAAAAGTGGGGGGAGCGCTGTGTGCTTATTATTTAAAAAGTGGACTGAAATGAAGTTTGCTTACAGTGCTAATACGTAGCTTGCAATACAGTGAACATAATTCAGTCAGCGTAATTCTCTGCATCGAGCCCAAACTTCACGTAAAGCACAACTGATGTTTTTATCTTTTTTTTTTTTTTCTTTTTTTCCCCAAACTTTTTAGGGCAGCTGATACACAAGCTTTGGCCATGCACAAAAAATTAGGATTACTAGGAAATACAGCAGGGCAAGCACCTCTGCATTTGTGGCAAAGTTCAAGGGAAAGTCAAAGACAGGTAATATTTAAGTGGAAGAATTGTCAGCCCATTTAGATAAAGTAATTTGTGACACTGAGCTTGTTAGCTAGAAACAAATGTTTTACTTAAGCTGATTACTTGGTTTTATTCAGTCTGCCTAAACACTGATCTTTATTGGGTCTGATGCAGTTCCACCCCCTGCAAGCCCTAAAACACATGAGTTAGAATTTAGAAGCTGTGATACCACGTAATCCCTTCAGTAGACTCTTGTCATTGTTGCTGTTACTTAAAGGGTCAGTTCCACGTGTTTGGTTTTTTTTTTAAATATCGTCAGCCTCTTTTTGCTGACTGCCTTTGCGTTAAAGTTTTACAGATTAAATTGTAGCAGAGTGAGAAAGTGCGCTTTTGGCTTTTCAGACCTTCAGTCTACGTTTTGAGCAAGTAATTTTTTTTAGACTTAATTATCCTGTATTTAGATGATATCTGGGAAGATCCTAAACTTATATTTGACAATGGAAATGAAAAAATTAAAATCTGACTAAAAATTCTGGCAAACTAAAACTTTGTTTATATTCAAGCTGTGTGAAAAATAACATATTCACTCTTAAGCGTTTGCTGTATCTGCAAGGAGATAGAAGTTAGTACTACATGAAAAACTCTCAAATACAGGTTTTTCTCAAAAAACCAAATTACAGTAGCAAAAAAAATTATAAATTATTTTCTGCTGTGCATTTAACCTTGAAAGCATGAACTCTGCTTCCATAGGAGCAGCCACTTGTTCCACCAATTTAGTTCTAGGTTCATCAATGTAGGCTTTGTAAGAAATTCCTTCAGGAAAAATTGCAAGAAACATCAAATGCGGTAGTAATTTTTAAAAAATAATTAGCTGAAGTAGCATTTGGCTGAGTTATTTTTCTTCTGATTATTTGGATTTTCTCTTTTAATTTTATTCCTTAAGATGTTCTCAGAAAGAAACTGAATCTTGTTTATTTATTTTAAAAGCATTCTCTTAGGAAAGTCCAGGAAAAAACAAAACATCATCGACTTCCTTGTGGAAAATTACCAAAATTACATCTTCCTGGAGTAGCCAAATTGACTTCCTGTCCTACTCCTACATGGCATCCAGTTTTCCGGGCACCTAAGGAAAGCGGTGAAACCCCTGTGTTACAGTCTGTTAGATTTATTGGATCAAATATCGAGGTATAGACTCTAACTTGCTCATTAAAGTGTAAGAGCAAAATGTGTTTTACAGAGCGTATTTCAAACTTCTGTTGTTTCCTCAACAGTCTGAGAAACGGAAGGCGCTTAAGTCTTCCCCGAAACCTTTCCACTTACCTGCTATAGAACGAAGAGGAGGAAGTTACTGACCACCCTGTAAAGTATTTGGAGTGTGAGGAGAAGCACGCCTGTGCGGTGAGAGAGACCCCATCGCGCTTCCGTTGTTAGAGATCTAACAAGAACAGCAGTGCCTTACTTTGTGTTTCTCTGACAATTTGTAGGAAACCCCCACAAGGCTGTGAGGGCTGCTTACCTACCATTTGGGTACTCTGTTCCTGAAGGGTATCAGTATTTCATTAAAGCATTGTTCTCGCACAGCTTAGAGAGCACTCTCTATTGAACTTTCTAAGTATTTTTTCCTTTTAGAACCCAATGGAGGAGGAGGCTGGTTAAAAATAACATGAAAGGATTACTTGAGTTTCAGTATTAGAAATGGAATGTTATCTACAAAATACAAGTTTTCATATTATGTTATAAATGACAGCTAACTTTTGTATATTTTTTAGATGTAAAAAAATTTTATTTTTCAGTCAACTCTGGGAAGTATTCACCTCCTGTATTTAATAACGTCAACCTCAAGTTTTATTGAGAATGTGCAGATTATGCAATCATATAAGATACTTGATTTTAATGCAGTTTCTGTAACTGCTGAACATTTTTATATAACTAATCTAGCTAAAAGCTAAAGCAACTTTTTATCTGATTCAAAAGCAAACAAAATGTAGCCGTTTTCTTCAAGCCATTGATCTTAACATTAATCAGAAGTTTTAACAGTGACTGGTACTGCAGCTAGTTGCTTAAAAGAGCAGTAAAGGCATACATCTTAGCACGTTTCATTTTGCACACAGATCATCAGTAACAATTTAATGTTACTCTTGACTAGTGCTACAAAAGGCAAGAGTTAAAAGGCAGCATTTCTGTCTTACTTGGAAGGAGTAGTTATTGCAATTTGGAACCACTGATTTTAAAACTCACGAGATCTAAAAATTTGCAGTAATTAATTTGCAGTACTTAAATTTGGTGATGTGTTACAAAACAGTTTTGCTATTTAAAAAACAAATGAGTTTGTGCAAGTCATCCTTAGCTGGGGCTTTAAAAATCTTCTGCCTACCAAGTATGCATGCAAGGCAGATTTGGCAAATAACTTTTTTGGTTTTTTTAATAGTAAGTTACTCTGCTCGTGATTGGGAAGTGATCAGCTTTTTCACCTACCTTCCTGAACCGGTAACCAAACGCCTCTGGGACTGCTGCTGCTGTTCAGATTTTTCTGTGCAACAAAAAAAGTGAAAACCGAGCAGTGGTTGATGAGAGAAGGCAGGCAAGGGGCGTGGGGCGTTAGAAGTCACTGCTGCACGTGAGGCACTATGAAAAAACGCACTGGGTAGGAGAGGACGTTACAGTTACTAAACCAACCCTTAAGCATCAATTTGAGATTGATGCTCTAAATCCAGACAAACTATTTATTCTTACCAGTTAAGATGCAGCTCAAACAATGCAGTACAATACACACTAACATAAAGATTTTATAAAAATACTAGTTGTCTAGAATAAAAGTTAGGCCCATTATGCTCTCCGCTCTCCTGAGATTTTATTAGGCTATGCATTTGTGAAAATAACGATTGTTCTCACTCAATTAGAGGTTTTCCAGTAGGTGGCTTTTTTGTCGTGGTTTTTTTTGGTTGGTTGGTTGTTTTTTTAAGAATTGGCATCTTGACGCTTGTAGAATCCTGTTGTGACTACATTAGATCCTATTCTTTGTTCTACCATTCAGCTTCTGGGTAACTTTGAGCATGCCCAAATTCCACATTGTGGCTTTTCAGTGTGGGGAAGCTCATGAGACTCAAGTTCTTTACAAATCCTTTTAAGATCTACTGCTTAAAAGCACCTACCTATCTTATCTTCATGTTTTGAAGAAGGTATTATTTTCACATACTGTACTGAGGATCAACATGACATTTACTAGCAGATTTTTTAAAATGTGAAAGTATTAGCAGGCTAAATGTTTGTGGTGGGAGTAATTTTTTAGTACTGATTCAAATTTGACTATCCAAGTTGAGTATCTTGCACCTGCATCATGGCCTACTGTACCTTTGCTCATTTTATTCCATTTCTTCGTAGCAAACTTTCAGAATCTCAGTAACAAGAATGGAAAAACATCTCAGCCCTGGCAAGAATTCTTGTAAAGTGGGGCTGTAGCACATCAACAAGGCTCTGCAGGGAAACCTGTATTGCTGCTACTCGTCCTAGGTATGCCAGAGGAAGAGCAGACTTCTCTTACTAGGACTGAACAAATACACAAGCAGAGTTTTAGTGGAGGAAATGTTCTACACCGGTAGAGTGAGACCATCGTAAAAAAGGGAGAATTAAACGGCAAAACATAACGGTATAGCTAACCGCTCTTTCTCATTTTATTGAAACTCATACTGGGTGGATGGTGTCTTTCCTCCAGTTCTCAGCAGAAAATACCTCAAAGTGCCATTGGGGGGTACATGAAGACACAGTGACTGAGTTTTACTGCTCTGTTACTGTTAAGCATCTCCCCACTTCGTCACGCTTTCATGTTAGCGGCTCATACTGACAGAACAGATAGAGAACTTCAGCAATAAGGCAATGCAGTATTTGTTTGAATACCTAGCATAGGTTTATATATATAAAAAATAAATACATATAAACCTACCATAGGTTTTTATATGTAGATAGATAGATTAAAAAAAAAAAAAAGAAAGGTGTGATGCTAAGCTTAGGAAATGGAATTAAGGACTGCAGCTCCTTAGGCAACACAGTGTAACAGCAACCTCTGACTTCTTACCTTGCACCTCCGAGCAAAAGGTGCCATGAGCTTACCCAGTGTTTCTTCCAGAGAGGAAGATGGTGAGTTGCTTGTTGCTAATATATTTGGAGTTGAGCACGGTGTGCAGCAGTAAAAATGATGGTCTAAAAATAGGTAACTTACTGTGTCTGGGGGATCTTGCTCTCCGCAGTTATTAATTTCTTACAAGATTTAAAAAAAAAAAAAAAAAAGGACAAATCCTACATTTGACTGATCATTCAGACTCGGAGCTCTCTTACCTAGCATTATACCGTAGGCCAAGGCTCATATTATCAAGGGTATGTTCCTGATGGAGATATGTTAATTGTATTGGGAGCTTCCCATAATCTTTTTCTGGAAACCTCAAACCACAGATGCTGAAGTTTTAATATTTCAACATTTCAACTAAAAAAAAAAAATAATCCCTCAGATCCTGTATGCACAAGATACTTTCCTGTTTTCAAATGTGTTACTGCAACTGTTTGCTTCTATAATTAATATCAGGTAGGTAATTATTCATATACCAGGCAAGTGGTTCTTTTTTTTGAAAAAGATTAAGACAGAATTTTTCATAAGTTTTAACTTGGAAGGAGAAGGCTATCAGCGTAGTATCATCTTGCATGTCACCAGCAATTCTCTCTCACATACTCTGTATCTGGGGCTGTCAGGCTGTTCTAATGAAAAAGGCAATTTCACATTCAGCAGATTGTTTTTGCTATGAAAACTGGGGATTTCAAGTGAAGGACCACATTGGAATGTTTTCTTCATTTATTTTATGCTTTCAGGTGGCTCTTAGACAGTTTGGCACATATGGTGCTTCATGGGTATTTATTTCATAACAAGTTCTTTGCTGTTACGCCTCTGGAGACAACTTACACTTCTCCAGCTGATGGATTAGTAGGCAAACGAGTTTTCCCACCTGCTTTATAGTTACAATACACTCAACTTTAAACTGCAAACTGGCAAGTATTGTTCCTACCCTCATTCTTCCAACTAAAATTCCATATTGAGATGATCTGCATTCCACTCACTTCTAAATTTTTTTTTAACATAGTAGGAGAAAGTTAGTTATTAAGAGCTGTATCTATAGTAGAACTCTAAGTTCTTTCCAGGTAAGTTTCAGTATCCCTTTTCTTCCTAAAATTTTTTTTTTTCCATATGGAATAAAGGTTGGGATGGGCAGTTCAAGCTTCTACATGATCGCCTAAAGAACACCCACACACAGCCCGTGTATGCTGTTCAACGGTGATCTGTAGCAGGGACACACTCTGCAAACAGATACGCAAATAGCTGCGATTATTACCCTAATGTTGGATACTACGGTCCTTTCCGTACTGGTTTTGTATTTTTCCAGCTGAAGGAAAAAAGTCTCTTAAAGTTATTACCTATTTTCTCAACTGTTTCATTTTGACTCAAACCATATGAAGCACTTCTATAAAAGAAGTCTCCAGGGAGATAACTACACTAGTTTTCAGTGACGAGGTTTATCTGTATTTTAACAGTTAAACCCACTACGTTAATAAAACAAAACTTCTGAACAATAATCCTGCTCAGTTTCAGTATTTTCCCCATTCCTCGTATTTTAGAAGAATGTAAGTAGATAAGAATTGTAAAGTACAGCTCCATCTTTAATAAAGCAGACAATCTAAATGCCAGCTGATAAATGTGTCTGGCAGTTTTCTACATGCTAGCTGCGTTACAAGAGTAAGACTTAGTTACAAGTAGCTACTGCAGTTGTTTCTCCCCAAATTTTCATTCAGTTCCTGAAAAAAATTAACTTCTCATGCCCTAAAATGTCTAAAGTTTACTTACAATTTAAAAAATTCTACCCAGCTTTATTGTTGGAGAGGAGGAAGGGCATTAACGTGTGCAGACTCGGGCACATTCCACATTCCCAGGCTAGCGGCCTCCATTCCGCTCTGCCTGATGCAACATTCAGCAAAAGCCGAATTGCGAATATTGCTACACAGGATCAAGGGAAAGATACGGCAGATACTTCTCTCTTCTGTCATTCTGAGCCTTGACATGAAGCAACATCTCTTGGGGGGGGGCAGGTTAATCTTTGCAAGACCTACTGAAAACAATTTAAGTGTTCTGTTGCTGACTGATGAAAAATAACGTGTGCTCAGACAAGCAGCATTAAACTATACAAATACATGGATACGTCTATCTGCGTAACACTTAACCAGTTTAAGAGTGCTAAATTATAAATGTGGTGTCTGATTTAAGACAAACAACTTGTTTCAGAAACTCATCTACTCCACTATGCTGACCTGATTTTAAATTGCCAAGTCAGAAAGCGTGTACAGCTTCTGCTGGATCTTTCACTTCACAACTCCCAAGAGAAATATACGGGGCTATGTGACTACAAAATCTTTACCCCACAAAGTTGTCTGTCTGCAAGATTTCCACTGTATGATGTATTTAGAGAAAAACCATTAAGAACGAGAGCAGAACAATGTTATTTCACTTTCCTAACTGAAATTCAACTAGATTAAATACGAAGCAGTGTTCTAGATGAGATATTTTTGAAAGGAATTTGTTCTACAAAGGTTAGATGGTATTTCTATACCAAACATTTAATTCAACAAAGGATTGATTACATCAAAAGTGATTGAATTTGAACAGAAAGTAAACAAAAATGCATATTCAAGATAGTTTAATATGTATTTTCTGAATTAGAAATACCACTTTCTTAAATGAATGAGAATTTCTAGTGTAATGATCCATTACTCCCCTCCCCCATCACTGAATTACATTATTTATACATATAATACAGAGCCGATTGCAGTTGGAAACAACAATATTAAAATAAATGTTTAATAGATACAAAGGATCTTTTCTCCACAACATAGTTTTTCTGGTGTCTGGACACCAGTTTTAAAGTAATTCTCTATTAGCATTAAACTATTTAAGTGCAAAACAAGTTTGTTTTAAAAATCTATGATTGCAGCGTCCATCTTCCTGAATAACATTTTGAAGCCAGAAAGTAATGACTTTCATTTTCCATGAGTGCATTCCAGGCTGTCTTCTAGCCATCTCTGGTTAAAAAAATCAGTGCAAAATAAACAATGGTGAAGTACTAGTTTAACCATTGAACTTACTTGAATTTAAGAAACGTACTTTATTTTACACTATATATATATATATACCTTTTATTTATATATTTATATAGAGAGATTAAATTACACTGGACTTGAAAAGTATAAAGAAAACCAAAAATGTTACTATTTTTTCCTGCAGCACCAAAGGAAGCTTTTTTTTTTTTTTAAAATGAAAACCCTTCCTTGGGTGAGCAGCCTAGCAGTATTAGCTGTAATAAGAACTCATTACATTATTCCTTTGCAAATTACTATGTGATTCACATAATTCCATGTTTACACTCTGCCACATTATAATTTGTGATGCTCTTTGCCTGAAGAACAGCTCCTGGTTCCACTGTCATTACTTCTTGTCCTGTGTTCAGAGATTTGCTAGCAGTAGTGTGATGGCTATACTACAGTTCCACTTGGAGAATTGGCCTGGTTTTGGGATGACAATAAACCCTGCAAACAAAGCAGTTTACATTAATCCAGCAAGAGAACCTGACATTAATTTTATAAAGTTCTTAGCCTGAAGCTAAAACGAGTACAAGTTATTTTTACCACCACTCGCTTACTTTAGACATCAGCACCTTCTTCCCTACAAAAGAATCTAAGCCACTATTGCACCGGTCAAGCAGCCCACAGAAGGGCTTTCGGTACGTAAGAAAGCGTGTGCGTTTATGACACGTGATGAATCTGATCCCAGCATTTGATTTAATCTACCTTGCATTTTGAGTCATTGTGAACTGTGAAACTTTAAAAATCCTACACCAAAAAAGCGATCAGCGTTTTATTAGGGTAGCAACAAGCAAACCTATTTCAATATCAGCAAGTTTGACACCTAACCTGATACAGGGAAATGCTCGATCTCGTATATGCTATTGAATATTACAAGCTTTGAATAGAAAAATAGATTATCTAACCAAATACTTCTTTTGGTAATTTTAAAAGAGAATGAAACACTGAGCAAGAGTTCAGTAAAGATTTCCCATTACAATTTAAGCTTGCATTCAGGAAAACTTTTTACCAGCTCGTTTAACTACGTCGCCATTCAAACAAAACGAGACTTACTTCATTTCAGAGAGAATCCCGCGACTGCGCGGCACCCCTTGTGAGACAGAGGCTACTCTTCCACATTAAGGCAACTATACCCTAGGGACAGGTATCAATGGACAGATTCCATTTCAGATTTACGTACAGTAGCCCCTTTTTAATCATTCACGTAAAAGTAACTGTGTATCAGCTTATTTAGGAAAAGCTTAATATCAAAATACAATTTAGTCGTCGTCTTATTTAGTCGTAACAAGTGCCAGCAGGCTGAGGAGCGCAACGGCAGCTGAGCTGGAAGCACACCAATAAGTATTGCTGTGCAATCCTTACTACACAGGCACGATAAATGCACTTTTAGCAATTCCTCTAAACAGCTACCAGCTTAGGTCCTTACCTCAAAATTAAGATCCTGTGACTCAGATCCATCAAACTAGACAAGCTCAGGCAGCAATTAGCACACAATGTAGAATTAGGTCACATCTTCAGAATCTACAGGAGCTCTTTCTTGCTTGGATCCAAGAACTGAAAAGTCATGACTGAAGGAACAAAACCCTGACCATGGACCACGAGGTGGAAGGAGGGCCCGACTGGCTGGATTCAGGTCATCAAGTTTCTACTAAAACCATAGTCCTTCCTTTTAAAAAACATCTGATCTACCAGTTCAGACACATTATGAATCTGGATACATTTGTGGGATCTATAGCAGACTGTGTGTGTGCATGCATGTGTGTATATACACGTGCACGCATTTTGTATTACATTTATGTAAAATAAAGTATGCGGTGCTTAATTTGGTGCCCTCCATAGGTCACACCTGCAGGAACTAGAACTTTTTTTTTTATTTTTACTTGCTTATGTAGTGGCTATCCGATTCCAACACTGTTGAGGTAGAGTGAAGTGGGTTGGTCTTTAAACTTGTTTGACATTCAGGACGTGCAAAGATACTGCATATTTCACGAGAAGAGAAGTTGTTTCCTAGTTAACTAGCTAAGGAATAGATGGTGAAAAAAGGCAGAATTGCAGAGCAAACAAGTGCTACTGAAGCACTTCTAAAAATTTTTACCAAGAAAGTTTTGTTCAAAAGTGATGAAGATGAATCAGAACTCTATAGTTCATTACTGAAGCATTCTTCAGAAGTCTATTAAATCCAGCAGCAACTGGAAGGTCTCTCTTGCCAGAAGATTACATCCACTAAGCAACTTT
The DNA here is from genome assembly GCA_009819775.1 of Phoenicopterus ruber ruber. Classification (NCBI taxonomy): domain Eukaryota; kingdom Metazoa; phylum Chordata; class Aves; order Phoenicopteriformes; family Phoenicopteridae; genus Phoenicopterus; species Phoenicopterus ruber. Next base: position 13,234,397 of record CM020219.1, read on the forward strand.
CAAGTACCCTGGAAAAAGATGTCCAAAGGTATTATTTTCAGTCTTTAATAAATCAGTGATCCAAACTGTTCATATGCAAATATGTGCTTTGTAAGCACACAGAAAGTACTAGGGATGGCATAATATTAAGTCTTTTTCAACAGGCTCATAGCCATACTCTACAGACAAATAGAAATAAGCACTATTCTAGTATGAGGTTTACACTGTAACGCAACCAGTTGTTGGGAAACAAAATGAAGAGTCATCCATTTTCCTACAACTCCTCTAGAAACAGGTGGCACATACAGAAATTCAGTGTGGTGCCTTGTTCCCCCTGAAGTACCGGACACTCTGGAATTCAAGTGCCAAGACTAGGAACAAGGAGTCGCTCAGTCCTGGCTCCATCTCCCAGGCCGTGAATACTCCCTGCTTTAGAGAGCAGAAATGCTGTGCAGGTGGCTCTGAGTAAGAGAATACTAGGAACTCCTTATATTTCAATCCTTGCTCTGAATTAATTCTGCAACTCTGAGCAGGCAAGCCAGAGGAACACCAAAGTGGAAAGAATCTCAAAGTCGATATCCTTGCACTACTGCACACAGACATTTCAAAAACTTTGCAAGTACTGCCTTAAAACTCGTCCAGGCTACGATGGCATTTCCAGAACTTCACTTCCGTGACAGAGATCAGAAATTCTGTGAGCTCTTCCAGGTGCTTAATTTCAGAAGACGTCTTAGACCTTAGATGTTCGTACAAGAAAAGCAAGAATAAGAATGGTTTTCAGGCATAGAAGTTTTACCAAAGTGGTGAGTGTTCTCGGTGGTCCCTGAATAACAACAGAGATTCTACAGAATTTTGCCATTCTATCGGAGCCTTTCAAGTAAGGCCATTTAAGACATCATGTTGGGTGTAACATAAGAAGCTTTGGAAAGCCACATTAGAAAAAGCAAGTGAGGGCTCAGAAAAAGTTACAGTTTTGATACAAAAGTTACCCTGTAAGAGTCTGACCTGTAACACAAAGGGTGTGAGACGAATATTTGTAATTGCATTCTCTGGGAATAATACAATGGTTAAGGTTATTAAAAAAAAAAAATATAAAGCTTCTGCCTGTAAAGAAAGAATAAAGAAATTAGACCACAGTGCTTTTTGTGACTAAACCACCCAGTCTAGTCAACCAGGTGGTAAAAGATGGAACAAAAGCTGCAGCAACTTATTAGTGCAACAGCAAAGCTGCACAGTTTAGTAGCCGTGACAGAAAACACAGAAGAACTGAGATGCAACAACTGCAGATCTGCCGTGCGGCACGGTGCATCAGCTTAAAGTTTAAGAACAAACAGATCATGCTGAGCAAGCAGCAGAAACAAATTAAGAGACCATTCAAAAAAGTTTTGAAAATAAATGTAGTCTTTTATTAGTAGTATTTTTTTGTCAGCATGTGGGTCTAGCAGGGGGTGGGAAATGGAACAGTTATGAGACCCAAGTCAGGAATTTGATAAAACAATCTTCATCACCACCTCAGAGAGGGTCCTCCAAGTAGGTGCTACATCACCTGGCACCTTAATGGAATACTTCATGGCCAAAATGTGCTGCTTTTGCAGAGGACAGCGTCGTTTTTCTTACATCAATTAGCAACGTGAGAGTACTGAACACAAACTGTTTCAGCACTAGTTGCTAGGGCTGCTCCATGTTTATCTACGCATTCTCCAACTTCCCGGAACACACAGAACTTTGCATATTCAGTAAAAATAGGCTCGCCGGGGTAGGAATGAAAAGCCCTAACCAATAGGACCAGTAAGGTCATTTCCACCCAAGGTTCATGGCACTCACAGCTGTGGTCTGTTCAGCAAGACCTGCAGCAGTGTTAACACTAACCCTCCTCACAATTCATGAGACTGCGGGGGGAAGGGGGAGGGGAGGAAGTGGCTTTTTTTCCCAAAGATATGAAATACAAGGTTTCACAACAGAAACTAATTCTATGAAAGATCAGCACATAATTGCTGTATTTTAAAAAAATCAGGAAGATACTAATGGCTTTTTTCTACTCAGTAGTAACTACTGAGTTAATATTTTCTTCATGTAAATTAGAATGGGATTAATTGGAGCCAAGGATGCAATCGTATGTAGTTTCACTAATCTAGATAATGAACTGCAAGTTCGGACACAGGAGCAGGTTAGTGTGAAGTCAGCGTCTATGTGCTGCCTCACAAGGCTCCTGGCGCACGCTCAGCCTTCGCCCTGGACCAGAGCGCGCTCCCTCCGCAGAACGGCTCAGCTGCCTCTCAGCAACGCGCCGGGTGTCAGAACTCTGCACGGCTTTCCTACTTTCTGGTTTGAAATTGAAAGGTAGAAAACAACAAAGCAAAGGGTCCAATGTAACAAACCACCACTGTAAAAAGAAAAAAACCACCTTTTTGGGCCTATATAGTTTAAAAGGTCTCATAGTACACTTCACTAATGCAATTAAACCAATTTTTAAAATGGCTGAATTAATGAATGCCCATACAAAAATGGCATTAGTTTGTTAAACCATTTCTGCTACTGCCAGTATATGAAATAATGGGAATTTATTATTTGAAGAACATTCCATGGGTAGTTTATTCTTGTCCAGAATTGTGATATTCCTGGAGTAATTTGAAAAAGTAATCTGGACCAAGACCTTTGCTTGACAAGAGCCCATGGTCCAATACAGTATTTGAGCAATAATAATATGCCAAAAGAGAACGAGATCTTTCACATTTGTTTAAAATTCTGCACTCAAATCAGCTGAATTGTTTTTAAGATTTGCATGAACAAAATCTCCAACGGTTTCTCATCGAAATGAATCAGCATTTATTAGCTTAAGTCTGTGAACTGCATATACTTACTGAATCAGCTATTAATCTCTAGTGGAGTCATAAAATTAATTAACTGAGAATGTTCAAGGAAGCACACGCTGAACATTCACATAACATACTACAGAGAAATATTTTGTATGGGATTTAGGGGGATACAGCAAAGCTGATACCTATCTTTACACAGTCTATATGTTCACTAAACAGTTTTAAATATATTATTTGTCTTCCATGTGCTTTTTATTTTTCTTTGTTCTAGTAGTGTTACAGAAAAGTATAAGTGCTTAAACCATTTGACACCAGATCTTGTAAAAGCATGTAGTAGCATCAAGGAGGTTTCACTTGCAGCTTCTCTTCTATGTACATAAAGGAGTTTTTCTCCTTACAGAGGTGTATCACCATTTTACTCATTGTCAACAAAGAGACGTCAAGGCTGCTAGAAAATCAGCAGACTAAGACTAACTAATTATCTGTCTACTGGTATTAGGCAAGATTACTTCAAGACTAGTAAATGATTGGCGAATGGAAGATATGCATATCCAAGAGAAAAAAATAATTTAAGATGCAACTACTTGTGTGCTGGGAAAAGCAAAAAAGGCTTTTGCCAGCAGAAACCTGATTTGGCTTGAGCAATAGGACCTTAAGCTTCATTTAGGTAGTAAGGGCTCACATGCTTAGGAACAGTTGTTTCTCTAGCTTCCTCAAACTACAGAAGTCTGTAAGGTTTAAAATTTTCAGTTTAGAAAATAATGAAATGGAGATAAACCAGGGAAAACCTCGGGGGAAAGCATATAACCCCACTTTGGTTAGCTGTAAAATAAGTGTGATCTTAGCAGGAGAAGAAATGAGCCAAATCAATTTGATAAGGTTGATCAGCACCTACCTAAAATCCAGCTTCAAAAACCAGAAAATAATGTGATCATACAAGTTGTTTCATAGAGTCGCAGAATGGTTTGGGTGGGAAGGGACCTTAAAGATAATCTAGTTCCAACCCCCCTGCCATGGGCAGGGACACCTTCCACTAGGCCAGGTTGCTCAAAGCCCCATCCAACCTGGCCTTGAACACTGCCAGGGATGGGGCATCCAGAGCTTCTCTGGGCAACCTGTGCCAGTGCCTCAGCACCCGCATAGGGAAGAATTCCTTCCTTGAGAAATTTGTGCAACGTTATTAAACAAAGACAAGCAAGACAACACTTTCATGTTCCAATACATCTTTTGCCAAAGTATCTTCTATGACCACAGAACTTGTGGAAGTTAGATTGGTTTCATGCTCACACTGACTGTCGAGAAACTGGTTTGACCAACCAGTTCTTGCATCATTGGATGTAACTGGCTGTTCCCAGAAGCTTTCAGGACGGATTTCATTTTGTTCCTCCACTGGCACCTGTTCTTAAATATACATATACATTATATATAGGGACCACCATAGTGGTCAATCAGTATCTTCTGAAGTACCAGAAGGTTCTCAAGTTCACATAAGAAAGATGATTTCCTCAGCTTTAGTCTACAGGGTATTTTCACCTAAGAGACAAACAGAGCCCTACCTCAGCCTGGGCCCAAAGTAACTAACTTTTTCACTGAAATTTCCCAAAAGTGCCTTTGAAACACTTTAGTAAATATCATTTGTTTGGCTCGCTCATCGGTTAACACAGAACCACTGCTGCAAGGGTGACGCAATCCCTAGTCCACTCAGACAGAAGGGCAATGTCTTAAGTCTTTGCCTAAATTGGTTCCAAGAAATTTTGCAGCCAAAGTTTTAGACTACTTTAGTTCTAGTTCAGACAAGTTTAGTTCTAGACTAGCCACAGTTTTTCTAGCCAGAAAATGCTTGAATCATCTGAGTGAGCCATATCCTCAGGGCTGTAAATTCAGCATTCATTAGGTAAATGTCAAGCTCTGAAGCCGGAATAAAGAACATACCCTGCACCAGAGTCCATAGGGGAAAGAGCTCCTGTAGAGTCCTAGAAGGAATGACAATGCTCCGCCCCAGCTCCTATTTGACAGGTAGGCAGAGAGAATCTAGATATATCTGTGTCCGTGTTTTACTGGATCTGAGTTTAAACAAGTTTGATAAATGGTTTGATAAGTATTCTATTTCAATTTACTCTAGTCCTAAAAAAAAAAATAAATATCATGAGACATGACCTTATCAGCAAGATTTAAACATCAAAACATATGCATCATCTTGAGATGAAGTGAAACGTTTACTCAGAGCAGGTTACAGGATGCAATCAACTTCTTACTTTAAAATATGGCAAGTTAACAGCTTTCACTGTGGCCATTTGTTCAGCACAGTATGATAGCACAAGACCACCTAAGGACTGCAAGATAAATTAAAACTCAAATGTGGAAAGGACTATTGAAAGTTATCTACATTTACAGTTCAATCACACATTTTTATTTAACATCAGTATACAGAGGACAACCCCAGCAAGTTATTTTGTAATGTCAAGTATTTAGTAAAGTTCTTCAGCTGTAACAGTGACAATAGAACAGCTAAAAATAAGCAGTATGAAACAAACATGATCTTCTTAAAATTATAAATATACCAACAATACTTCTTAAAGCTTAATTATTGCAACAGTTAAATTAACAATAGTTCATGTTAGAAAGGCTCTATGAAATTTATTCAAGTTGTCAAGAAATTAGATGGAAGTGTAAAAAGGAAATACATATGAATTTTACTTTTGATTTTCACTAAAGGTAGTCAATACAATTTTGTACAGTATCACCTAACATGTCAATCTTTAACAAACTCCAGTATACAGAATTCATAAAATGCAGAAAAAAATATTGTTTAATCTTTACATGTAAATTGACAGTAAATTAACTGACACAAATTTTGTTATTGTAACATAAGCAGGCCAGCATTTTAAATATTAATTTAGTAGCTTTATGTTGTTAAAGGGGCAGACATATACAGTCATTCCAAGTACATAATCAAATTTTAAGAGGTGCTAATTCAGAACATGGGTTTTCTAAAAAGTGTTTAGTAAAAGTCATGTTATTTCCTAGTCCAGACATCCTCATCATAAAGCCTTTACAGGGTTATGATCTCTCCTGGCTTTACTGGAGCCACTAGTCACACCTTCTCACACACGCACACGCGCAAACATACATACCTTGCTATAAATATCACACCAGTGTACTAGGTTCAAATTCACCCTGATAATGCGGGTATGCTATGTGCAACTTTGCTATTATGCACATTACAGAAAGCTTCAAATTTCAGCATGGTAACCTGAAGTCATATAGCTGTGTTTCAGTTTTACTATAATCATCCCTGAAGTTTATACAGATACCGTATCACGTTGAAAGAAATCTATTTGATAGTACTTAAATACCAGCAATTGAACTTCAATTGTAATGATGAAATGCTCCTTTCCATTGAGGAAGAATTAGTATGTATAGCTGCTCATCTCACTCAAATATAGTACATGAATGTTTAAGTACTTTCACTAAAACAGAAGTCATACTAAAACATGATACTGTACTACAATTGTAGTTAACTAGAAAATTCAAGGATGTTATAATGTAAGTCTAACTTTTCCTGTACAATAAGTCAAATAAATAAATTCCATGTGCATTTGTTTTACAAAATGGTAGCATGTTTATCTTGCCAGGTTATACACTGCCATTTCACCTGTTCATCCTTCTGGCCAATCTTACCTTGAGCTTTCTTACAAAGGAAACAACTAATCGGCAACTTTCATTTAGATAAAATGGAGTCACTGTACAACATGGTGAATAGTTAATTCTGAAGTCAAACACAGAAATCACATAGATAGTTCCTCTGACCACTAAGTTCAGAGAAAACTTGTTTTGCATATCTAGGTACCACTTTGGTTTTTCAGGAGTTTTGTTGGGTTTTGTTTGGTTTTGTTGTTTTGTTTTGTTTTTGTTTTTTTTTAATTGCTTCTGCAGGTCCTGTAATTCAGTTTGAAGTAGCTATAAAGATAGCACATGAAGTTTACCTTGGTTCCTTTAAAATTATTCTTCTATGTTTTCAGATTAATACAGCAGTTCTATAATCCCACGTAGGTTTCCCATCAGGGCCTGGGAAAGATGGGGGAGAGGCGACAGCTAACTGTCACCATGTTGAAAAGAAAGTTCATACTCTTGTTAAGGCAACCTATTTTTCTCACCACCCTGAACCTTCTTCTGCAGAAACAGGCTAACAAAAAATGAGAGTAACAAATGGAAACGAATGAACCCTGAGCCTCATTCAACTTGTTTCTGATTGAATTTTGCGATTCACTTCACCTCACTCTGATTGGGAGTTAGTACAAGAGTTCTGGAAGTGCAATGCAAGAATGGTATATCTAGTGAGGAAGCTCAAGGTATGATTATGTATACACTGATTTGGAAAGTTTATAAACAAGCTGTCAGGACGCTCTGTACAGCCTATCAACTATCATAAGGATCATGGCTGAAGAGACATTTCTGAATTTTTCTCCACTAAGGGCAGCACCAGCCCAACCAGAAAAATGAAGAGAACTTGTCATACACTGTCCAATTATCCAGCGCATCTTTTGATGGCTATTAAAAATGAGAGGGAAAGGTAGCACTGGCTCAATGGAAATTATGTTAGACACTGCAAGCCTGCTTCAGTTTTCCATCCAATTCTTTCTTTAGGCTGGCAGCAGCATGAATTTAACGAAAGCCTTTTGAGGCAATGATGGAAGAAGCAGCAAGATTCAGAGGCTTTCACTCTAGAGTTGGCAGACAAAAAAGTGATGGAGTTTTAAGATCACTTGAGGACCCATATTTCAAAAGGAAGACTAGAAATAGCAGCTTTAAACCCCGGAGTAATGGGATAGCCTAGGATAAAACAGCTGGCGAAATAGAAATGAATGGTATATAACCCAGTAAGAAAGACATTACCATGAGTGTTTTATACTTTGACAATTTTCATTAAATAAAATTATTAAGTGCTTTCCTATAAACAAAAAAGGATGCTCATAACGTCCTTCTGGCACAAATATTTTCCTATCAAAGCCCTGTAAACATACCACCAAAATTTAGGTTTTACCAGCAGAGTGAGCTCATTAGAAATGCAAGTGAAATCAGAAAAACAAATTAATTTGAAAATGTCTAAGTAAATACTTCCTAAACAATATGGCATTTACATCAGTGTGCAATATATTAATTTTGAAAGTGATAACTTCAGCATGAAAGTTACTTACCTGTAATTAAAGTTTTCCATATTGGCCAATACATAAATCCTGATTTTTGGTACTGCATACTTTATCTCTGAAATATTTGAAATGTCATATTCCAAATCAAAGTCAATACACAAAAATATTTAAGTTATACCCAGTCTAACAAAACCCACCTCAGCCACTGAAAATAAATTTAACAGTGTAGTGTTTAGTAGTACGCAAAGGAGGTTTAGAACAAAAAGAAAATATAGGTCACAATAGAAATCTGAGGCACTGCTGTACACGTATAAAGTTAATTCATAAGACGTGAATTGCACTGAGTCACAGAAGTGGTAACTGCTTTAGTATTTTCATTAAGGACAAACATTTTAAGTAGTTTAGTGTTGGGGGGGTGCTTTTAAAAAAAAAAAAAAAGCTGGATCTGTAGTTCTTAGGCAAAAAATACTTTTAGGTAACACCCTCCTCCCTTCTCCCCAGAAAAGGGTTTACAATTTTTAGTTTCAGATTCAACCTTTAAACATGCATTAAGATGCAGAGCAGACATAGCTCTCTACGCATACCTATGTTGTGACAAATTTGATAACATCTCAAAGAAACTTATATTATACAAACAGTTTTCAGAAAAATTACTGAGTTTTCCTTAAAAGTTTATAGCAATGAAGATGTGGCATATAAATATATACAGTACCTCCACTTCAAAAGTCAGATTTATGAACCAAATGGTTAAAACCTAATGAACATCAGATTTTCATTTAGGTTGCCCAACGTGGCAAAATTCAGGTATTACCAGATTATTTCTTTGTCTTCAGATGATAACCTACATGCCCTTTCAGAAATTTTCACAAAAATAATGGTCCTTTTTGCTAGATCAACTCTGGTAATGTTTTCATAGCTGTATTCCTTTAAAATGTTGCTGGCAAACAAAGCTATTGTAGCACAAAGTACTTTTTAATAAAATAATCACCGCGTTTAGCTTCATTCAAAATTTAGCTTGCTATACATTGGACAGAAGAAAAATAAAGTTTCATCTGTGTTCAAGTGCATTAACAACAAGAGTTAAAACTAGTAATATATTTTAATGAAGGTTCAAATGATAGAACAGGTGCCATCAAAAAGCACAAACTTGTCGATGATCAAATTGCCTAACAAAACTGACAGCAACATAACACTGAAACTACTTAGAGAAAGCTTGCGTGATTTTCCCTAACTTAACAAATACATAAGTCAAGACCTGGCTAAACTTAAAAGAGTTCCTTGATAATACTGATTCACAGTTTCAAGAGCATAAACTACAGTCAGTAAAGGGCTCACAAATCTGTGCATAAAATGGCTGATGTTTTAATGAGAAGTGGTTTTACATTAATGGCAGGCCACCACAGAAAAGTATGGAGGAATAAAACACTTTGGTTTTAATTTTTTTCAGAGGCTCACATTTCTCATTAGACTTAAAAGCAGCAGCTTTTCATCAGCTACTCTCATTGGGAGTGCTGTATTTTGTAGAAAACATTAGAAGGATTATAATTATTTTAGTGATTGACAGGTTTTACTTCAATTTTTACATAAATAGCTTTCACCATATTGTGGTTATGCTTAAGTATAAGAACACTGATCGATAGTTTAGATGCACAGTATTTATTTCTTCTGCTGGAAGGCAACTATACTTAATAATTGTATCCAAGACACTTCAAATCATTCAGAAATATGGCATGCAGTATCCAAAAGTATGGCTCTGAGGATTTTTTTTTTTTTTTTTTTTTTTACATTAAGCATAAAGAAATTTTATATTCAACATTCATTTATATTTCAAGAAAACTACCTATTCAGAGTTCTAGTTCTTTGATGCAGCATTAAGGATTAAAACTTACCACTTTACCAGGCCTTGCCCATGTGCAAATAAATCCCTCCTGACAAGCAGTGACTATACAGTCTTCAAGAAAAATTAACACAGTCAGTCTTTCATGTGCTATCTTTTTACAGATAAGAGGCTCTAACAAGGGAACATCTTCCATTCGGGGACAGAGAGGTGTTCCCAAAGTTTTAGCTGGGTCCGTTTTGGTTTTAGTAACTAGGTTCAGTTTGTCACTGCTCTTGCTAGATATATGTCCCATGCTATGATTTCTCTTGTGATCTTTTTCATGGTGTCTTTCCTTCCGATCGTGTAGCGATAAGGTTGCAAATTTACTAACGCCAGAAGCAATGGCACCATCCATGACACTGCTTTTACTGCCAGCATTGGAGACTGCAGAGTGCGGAAGGCTGTTTGACCGTGGAAGAGGAGGGGGTACAGAGTTTCCAGGTGTTGTGATACTGTTTCCATTACTTCCTGGGTTAGTTCCACCACTTCCAGCAGGTGGACTTGTGGCATTCATGACATTTGTATGTGTCCTTGCTCTTGAGAGAGGTTGGTGGGGGAAGAGGATATCTTCTGTAAGATCCCACAAACAGAGCTGTGTGTCCTGGCCTACTGAACCAAATCTATACGTAACACTTACTGGACGACTGTCTGTAGAGTTCCTTTTGGATAGCCTAGATTGCGTACTATTTGCTCGATCTCTGCCAAAATGAAGGTCTTGGAAATCCTCATCACTTCCGCTAAATTCCATCGGGTCACTCTCTTCTACACTAGTGGTATATGGATCAAACGCAACAACACTGACCCACGATTTATGTCCGTGGCCTCTCGCTATTACTCGACAGTCCACGAAAGACCAAACTGTTACCAAGTCATCCTCTCCGCCTGTCACTATGTATTTCCCATCAGGACTCCAACACACACACAGCAGTCCTCCAAAGTAGCTTTTCATTGTACCATGCAATTCCACTGAATCAAAGTTAAACACACGAAGAAAACCATCCTGGCTCACACACGCCAAGAACTTCCCATCTGGGGAAAAGGCAAATTCATTCAGGGCACCCTCACCTACTGTCCATTTAAGCAGAGGGTTTCTTGTGGATTTACTCTTGCAAGTGTGAACTGCAAAACTTTCTCCTTGTTTAAGTAGCTGGTAGTGCGGGGCTGTGGTACCACAAGTGTGCTCCACGTTATACAAGTACATATTGCCACTGGAATGAGCTACTAGGAAAAGGCTTTCCGAACCTGGTACCCATTTTACACAGGTTACTCTGGACTTGTCTATTAGTCTCTGTGAAAAACAAAGAAGATACACATCAGAAAGGCAGAAAATTAAAGTTTTAATGATTAACTGTAAATCTGAGCTTTCTGGGGGGATGGGGAACAATACTTAAGCAAAGAGAACTCAACTTTCTAGAAAGGAGCTCTGTTACTGTATTCGCAAAAACTTATCACCTTATCAGGCAGTAAAGAGGAAATTATTTTTAGACAAAGTGCTACCAAAGGTTGTTATTATGGTCCAGTCACATTCCACAAAGAACATACTTCAATCAAGCCAATCTGTTGTTATGAATCTAAAGGTAGCGTTCTTAGGTTTATTTTTCACTGTGTTGGTTGAAGAAGAGCGTGTATAGGAAACAATCAAGAAAACAAAGAATGACCTAAAGGGAAACAAGGTAGTTACTCATCTGTACTACACAGCAAACAGGTTACAGATCAACAACAGTAAATTTAGACTCTGGTTTTATATGAAATCACAAATAAAATCCATCCTCTGAAAAAAGAAAAAAGAAGCTTTAGGAGCCTTTACCAGCTTTTACTGATTGAGGGAGCAAAGCTACATACATAGTGACCCTGTTATCTGGTGGCTGGAAAGTTAGTAGTTAAATGCACATGGTTCAGTGAATTCAGAAGGCACCACATACTCTTCACCTTGGAATCCTCACCCTCCAATTACTTTTCATTCATTAGTCAACGACCTGTCAATACTCTCAGTTACCACCCGATTAAGAAGTTCCCTTTAAAGAAAAACATTTTAATAGAGTCCATCATTGCAAAAAAAATGAACACACACATTAAACAAACATTCCTTATCATAATGTCTTCAATGCTGTAAGAACTGAGAGATAAAGTTTGACTCCTTGAGTTTGCTAGTGTAGTTCTGGTGGACTTCTAAAACTTACCAAGTCAGCCATGGCATCACTCAACTGCAACTTGGAGAGAAGTAATTCTTTACAGGCACATTCAAGATTTGTATTTGGCATAGATTGATTATAGGCTGAAAGAAGAGCTGAGCTACACAAGAGGCAAGAATGCAAATACAAAGAGCCTAAGGAAATACCAGAACAAATTACAAAAGCGTTAAAAAACAAAGCAAAAAAATCCCCCCCAAACCTTGCTATGTTGTTTATCACAAACAAAAAATCCCAAACTAAAGGATAATACATTGACTGTTATCCACTCTGAGCCTGTAATTATCACCGGAAAGCAGCACCTGGTCATTTTAGATTATACTTTTGCATATACTTTTGCTGCTGTCGACCTCAGCGTAAGACCAGGAGGCCTCTGTTCTGTAATTTCTCATTGGTTAAATTAGCCATTTTGTACTTGAGAGCTGAGAGATGTAACTTAATCTGGGAACAACTTCTCGAATTTGGTAGCTTTAAAATAACATATTCTTAGCTTCTGTAGTGATATTTTAAATAGTTTGTCACGTGTTCATTGATATATATCATTCACGTCTCAGTAATGATAATATCAGAAATATTAGACAGAAAGTTACCTGGTACACAGGGAACATCAGCCCAGCTGGCTTGCTATAGCCAATAGTCTTCTCATTACGAAACTACTGCTAATATGGCAACAAAGTGAAATTTCTTGCTCTCCTCTACTAGAGCAGCTCAACCTGACATACAACCTCTACTCATAAGAGCAGTTGCTCAACTTTTATACTAGAAATGGCATTTTAAGTCCATAATCACGCTGGGCTACATCTTAAATATTCTACAGAAATCCTGCCATCCTGATCTTTACCTCAAAGAGGCTATGAACAAAACAGAAGACTGCAATCTGCAATGAGAACAGATTAGCTCAAAGAGACAAGATGCAGAGAGACTTTAAGCTGATATGTAGCAAGTGACTACAACTCCTCCCCTTCTCAACAAGCAGAGCTTTAAATTCAGCAGGAAGATAAAAACTCTGAAGTTATGACTTTCTGAAGTCTTAAAAGCTTTCAACTGGGTCACACAGTTCTGCAGCACAACAAAACAAGACCTGAAGTCAGTATGACTGGCAGATGCATTACAAGAATAGACTGAATGCAGTATCAAGCAAATCAGTGGAGTAGCTGGGATAAGGAGCTTATGTTCAGTTTGGTGAAAGAATAGTAAGCGAAGGAACTTCAGTCACCAGTCAGGAAGACAAGCCAAGTAAGATTATCTTGGTAGTCATGTTTTGAACAAGCTTGAAGGGACAAAATTATAGACATAAGCCATAAAGGCGTGAAAAAACTGAGGCAATCAAGGAATATCCATTAAGGTCTGACAAAGAGCTTTGGCAACACAGGTATAAGAAAAGTTTATTAGGGAAAAAAAATGCAGCTTAATGCTTTAGTTTAAATAAAAAAAGAATTTAAAAAAGTAAGATGAAAGAAACATAATTCAATTGGCTAGCTTGGGAATAACCAACTATCACCTGGAAACAACTGAATCTGTGAAGTATACTTAGTTGGTTTTGGGAACAAGAAAATATCACTAATTTAATTCTGACACAGCTAGAAGGAAGACCACTGTTGATACAGATTGATTTAGGTAGGCAGCCACAAGCTGCATAGTATCACTCACCTCAGCCTTTCAAGTCCCTATTGTCTTCTACATCAATGAATTAAAAAAAAAAAAGGGAAGAGTAACAAGTTAAAATGCAATAGCCTTAATGCAGTCTAAATTCAACATAACCTTCTGTGTCATAACAGGTTAAGTTATTTCATATATCATATACGATTAAGTGCCGATTGCTTTATCACAGGTGATAGTCAAAACAGAGCTTTGAACTACCTGAATCACCAAATTACTAACAGGACAGGTAGTGAATTCTATTACCTCTATTATTCTAGCACTAGTGCTAAACGTGTCAAAAGACGTAAACACTCATTTAGACCACCTTCTGCCTATGAAGACATATTTGTTCTCAAACACAATCTAAACGCTAAATATATTCAAAAACCAACAGGGACCTTCATCCTGAAGCAAACAAACTGGCTAAAACATCAATGCTCGCTAATGTCTCTCTGAAATGGCTTTTAGATATAAGCCAGAACTTCCAAACGCACCCAGGGCAAACTTCAATACTGTAGGAAACAAGAATTTGTCATTCAACTCTAGCCTAGTGTGCGGGTAGTTTTGGTAGCACTGCGCAAATCTTTGTTAGCTTTGCAGAAGATAGATCATCTCATTTAATTTAAACAAAACTGTCAAAGGACGTATTCCCACCACAGTAAAGTAATGCTGGTTATAGCACAGAGAAAAGACAATACTGTCTAATGGAAAGTGGCTTCAGTGCTTCCATCATTTGTGGACTACCACAAGAACTATTCAGTCTGCAACACAGCTTTACACTGTAGACACTAGACAGTAAAAAACATCAAGGCGTGTAAACATGCATTATACCTTTATGTAAGTATTTCAGCAGAAGTTCTTCTCGAAGCAACTATAGTTCAGCTACAAGAGCAGGAACTGTTCTGTGATATGAAACTCTAGCTGTTTATAGTATTTCTACTGCCATTTGTAATACTTACACTATTATCATACACGATTAAATCAGAGCTGTACTTACACAAGTAACCTGTTCACATCCAGACTAGCACTCTCACAGTGGACAAGGTTTGGGGGTTTTTGGTTTGGGGTGGGTTTTGTTTTTTCGGGGGGTGGGTGGTCATACGGGGGAGGGATGTCAGGACAATGCTAAAATGAACATTTCAACTACTTATAAAGAGGTTTCTACCAAACAAAGTACTCGTTGCAACATTAAGAGATTCTCTAGCACTGTTTCCCATTCAACACCAGCAGAGAGACAGAGCAGGTGGGAAAAGGCCAGGTAAGAAGAAAAACGCCCCTCTTCTGATCTAGATGTAGCTACTTTTAGAAAGCTGAGGAGGAATTAGACAGTTCTAATTATAAAACATCCCCATTGAGAACAATACTTCAATCTTCTTTGCACAAAGACAGAGCAAGGCAACACATCTCTCTGAGGTGAGAAAGATACACTTGCTCAGTTTGAAAGCTGAGCAAGGCTAAATTTCATCTGCAAAGCTCTTACTAAGATCTGAAATTTCTAAAAAAAAGAAAAAACCCACAAAATACACCACCACACACCCCAACACACCAAACAAAACTCTTTGCTATTTCCCCCCCCAATTCACCTGCAGCTGGATTAGAACATAAAAAGGAGCAAAATCCACCGCCAAAACCAATCATCCCCCCCAAACAACCCAAATTTCCATAATTCCCATAGCTTATCCTCTGCAGAAAACATTGTCAAACATTGTACCAGTTACCAGATTTCTTTCTTAGCATCCAGACACTTACTCTTCTAAGAATGCCAATACTACCAGATAATCAGAGCCAGTGGTCTTGTAACTTGGCATTATTTGCTCCCATAGTACTCCCTTCTATCTTTCCTTATTGCACAGCAGCAGAAGCAGCAGATGGAGAGTTTCTTTCAGGAACATCACATGGTCAAGACCTCATAAGCCTTCAGCTTTTTCTATGCAGCACTCAACTTGATATCCTAGTCTTCCCTAAGCAAACTTTTATGAATCCTTGATACAGACTGTTTCTGCTATAACATCCTGACCATTAAAAAATGGTATTTTTACCTTATTTAATATTTTTACCATAACATATTAGTTAAATAGGGGCTTAAATGTTTTCTTCATTTGGAACCAGAAGCCTCAGAAACAACTGACTGCAGAGCACATGCAGCAACATTTAGATTTGTAGACCTTTTTTCCATCAGTGAACTGTCATTAACTCTAGTTACAGTATTACCCAAACTAGAAAGTCCTAATTTTTAATCTTAAACCCCAAAAGATTCCTTCGTGAATAACATTTTTGTGTAGGTATTCCAAGCCAATGAAACAGCTGAAAAACAAAAGGTAGTGACTGAATGATGAGCTGTACAGGCAACCGAAGCCATCTACAGAACTTTGAGAAGCTAGGATCTTTAATATCACAAATACACTCCATGCAACAAAAGATTTCTACTTACTTCCTCATTAAATAATTTGCTAGTTTCTTTTTTAATAGGGTCTATAAGTTGGACCTGGCCTGCAGAGAAGCCCACTAGAAGAGACACACTTTCTGCTGTGGCTGTTAAGTGATTGAAGTCATGGCATGTAGGTTGTGTTCCTTTGTATATCCTTTTGTCTATTGGTTTACTCAAGTCCGCAGCCTGCAAAGAGAGCAAACAGAATTAAGACAGTTTATCACAATGTGTGCATATAACCAGTTCTATTTGTAAATAATGTTTATACCAAGCAACAATTTATGCAGTCACAAAACCCTACTTTAAAAATCAGCTTTGTATTTATCAAAGACATCCAAGATGTCGTCAAAAGGTTTCTTTTCATATAATGCAATACTGGTGTTTTTCAATTTTGCTAAACACTATACCTAGCCCAGCCTGCGCAACTACATCATGTGACAAACCAATGACAACCATCCAGTAACACTAAGGCTCCACTGAGTCCTCAAGATCAACATATTCCCAGAAGAGGCATTCCATCACAGAGACAAGATATCTTCTCTTTTCCTAGTAGTAGTTTTCTCAATATTGAGTACAACCAATTTTGGATTAAAAATAGCATATTCTCAATCACCTGATTCTTGTACTGTAAGTCTATCCTTTTATAACAGGCAAACATACAATATTGGTCTCAATAATTAGAAAAAAATCAACTAGATCCTAGGATAGCATTTTCTAGGAACACTGATTCAAGATGCTGATACTGTGATTATAAAGCACATTTAAAGCCATTAAGCTACAAAGTAATTGTGCTTCTGACACTGAACACAGAATTCAAACATAGTTCAGACAAAATAAGTGCTAACAAAACTGAGGAACTTCAATATGAACAACTGAAGATCTGGCACTAAAGTGTCAGAAGAATCACAAGGAACAGAAAAGCAATTTAAAATGCTCTCTCAGTTGTGTAACCCATGTTTATCCCCATATCACTTCTGCACAGACAACCTAATCTTTCATCATCCAGAGATTAAAATCCACACATTTAATATGCAAGATCATACATCAGGTTCAACTTTTTTTTTTAAACTCCCTATTTGATAGGTTCAGAGTCTGTAATTAGAAAGCTGCAGATACTCAACAATATTACAGACCTGAGATGTAGCTATGGTTTGGGACTTGGATTCTAATTTTTGATATATACTTTTTCAGTATTTTTAGTCAGAGAAAATCAAGCCAGCAATATAAGAAATAAAACTTCTTTGAGGAAAAGGACAAGCTTCACATAAAAGAAAATTGCTCCAGTATATTAAACCTTGGAGGATGAGGTCTAAAGAGCAGCAAATCCTTGATGTGCATGAAGCTACACACTCAGAAACTAGACCTGTCAGCAGAGAAAAATCATAACTAGCTACACAGTGAATCATGTCAGGTGAGCCATCTCCAGGGCAAATTTAACTACAGGATACGCATGGTAAGCATATATATGCAACAGTATTGAAGTTGCACTTATGTTTTGCATCATGTATTATAAACCAGTTTAATCAGGTGTATGTACTCCTGGTTGAAAACTCCAAAATGAGATGATGTATTCCAACTTCTAAAGTCAGCAGATTAAAAAGTTATTCTCCAGAGCCCAGAGATCCATTATAAACTAAAAAAGAATATTAGCAATACCTCTTCAAGGAGAACTTAAATAGAATACTAGCTCTACTGGGAGATCATAGGATAAGGTGCATGTCTACCAAGGAGTATTCACAGACAGATGTAAATCTGTAACTTGAAGCTGAAAGATCAAATCCTAGAGGCCATGCAGTTATTTTTTATATTGTACAAGGTTCCCTTGTCCTGTATCACTACAAAAAAAGTGATATCAAGAGATGTAATTCTCAAAATTGAGGTAGCGTCAGAAACACACAGATGCATGCCTCTGTACCTCAAAGAAATGCAGAGTTAACAAGGTTAACCTATGAGACTCGAGGTTGTGTCCTTTGGACAAAAGTTCCAGCAGGACCCAATGCCAAAGAAGGAAGATTCCTTTTAAAGTAAACAGAACTCAGCCTGAATCATACTGAATGATTAGGGAACCACAGACTCCTACAGCCAGCAGAAAACACAGGTATTCCCAGGTTCTTCTCTTTCTGAATCCTCACTATCCTTTTAAGCAGCAAAGAATCAATAGGTGGCTATTTTCAGATTGGAACTATACCTTGCTCTTTTGTCTTGCTGAGGTTTTATATCACTAGCTTTTGGTTTTGTTGTCCGACAAATTTGGCATGACTGAAGTTCCCCATCTTCTGAAATTGTGTGATAACAGATCCACCAAGACATGAAATTCTGATAAATTAAATCTAAGCACGGATTTCACTGTGCTTGTTCTAGCTGTTCTCTGGGAACCAAATGGCAGTGACAATCTGTCTGAACTTAAATGGAGTATAAATAAACCAATTCAACCCAGAATTACCAGGCTTCTACTGACAGGGATGCCCTGCCTTTTATTTACATACAGCTAGTGTTTTCAGTTATAATATAGTTGTCTCATGGAGATAAGTCAAATCTACAAGCACAAAAGTACTCTTTTGGTCTTGATCTCTCAACTGAAAGACAGGGTAGAATCAATGAACATAAGAACTAGGAGACATTTTCTTTATTTCTGCACAGTTGAAGGTTGCTACTGCATTTTGCTAAGAACAAGAAAAGCGCTTACTCATAAAATTCAATCACGCCTGGGACTCAGTATTTCATTAGCTCACCACTAGGTCCATTTGCTATAGCTATTTTGTGGAAGATTTGATTCTCAGAGAAGAGCTTTTACATGAGATCTGAGTCCACAACTGTCAAATCCTAGGATATGACACTATTTACTGAACAAGGTGATGTGAAGTGCCCCCTTCTCAGAAGAATGGTGATGTACTTTGAAAGAGAACAGAAAGATCTTAGGACTAAGCGTTACCAAACATGCAGGTTAAAAGCACAGGATCAGGCAACCCTCACCTCTGCTTGAGCTGGTAGCAAGCTATTTGCATGCTGCCTGTCCCAGGTCCTTTAACATTTTATTCTGAAAAATACTCAGCACTATTCCAGCCTGTCCACTTTGAGAAACTTACTCCATTGTGGATGATTCATGATGAGAGCAACACTTTGTAATTAGAACTTAAGTCTAATCACTACTGAAAGAAGGTTGAGGCATCTAATGCAAGGTTAAGAATCAATACTATCCTCCTTTCGAATAAAAACCTGTGCAAGCCATTGAAGTATATCTTCTCTATTCAAGACTCTGGTATTAGCACCCAGGCCAACTGACACCCGTGTTAGAAGTCTGTTCCTTCCAACATACAGTGGTATTTCAAGTACCCCTTGGGCAAAGGAACAAGGAATAATGGTTATCAGGCAACAAGAACAAGAGGAATCTCACACAACACCTGTCTAATGTCAGTGATGCAGCTGAACAGTGTACCCTGGGCATCAACAGCTTCCGAATCTTGTCTTTGAACAGATTAAAACTCTCTAGAGAATGTTACACTTACTTGCAGAAGAAAAATTGACCAACTTTGCCGTTTAGTTCTTTGTGATGAATTCGTACTCTAGAAATAAAATGTGAACCACATAACTAAATGGGACTAGGAGTCGCCAAAACAGTTAACTCTTACAGCATGCTGTTTTAGCAAAATTACCTCCACGCTGCTGGAGTAGGGAGGAAAAAAAAAAATAAAAAAAAAAAAAAATCTAACAGTCTAGCAGTTGCCCATTCACCCTGAATCATGACTTCCAGCAGAAAGGGAATCAAATGGAACATCTTAACCACAGCTTTAAGTACCTAAACACTAGCAAAAGAACGGGGAAAAAAAAAAAAAAATCACATTACCTCAGTCTGAAGCAAATATTTAAGTTTTCAGATTCTGATGTTTGAAATGTCTGATTAGCCTTTGTTCTGTAGCTGTATGTAACTCTAAGGTCAAAGCCAGATTAATATCTGTCCAAGATTCATTCTTTTTATGTACTATTGATCTGAGACTTAGAGCTTTCATACTAAGATTTCTCAAACAGTGAATCACATTATTTCAAGTCAGCATTTAATCATGCTCCTTGACAGATGTGATTTCTTCCTGTACCTTTTCTTTTCCTAACTTACATCTGCAGCTTTCTGCAAATTTTAGTTGAATGAAATGTATCATAGATGCGGCATTTCCTTCCAAGCTAAAAAAACATCTCCAAGATCAGAAAGGAAAGGAGTTATTTATTAATTTATCTCAGATAATTCCAACTGTAGTGATCAAAATGCTTCCTTTAGATACTTCATAGTATTTAATACCACATTTGCCAGGAGACTGGCTTTCAACAGGTCACAGCTATAAGTGAGATCGAGACAGAATATTAGGTCTTTAAGCCTGGAAGTGAAGGCAAACATTTAATAAAAATTTTACTTCCAAAAACTCTCATAAGAAAATCTCTCTTGTCCAGAGAAGTAATTGATCTTGAACGGCAGATTACAGATTGGCTATGTACATACAGCTCCAGTGCAAAATAAAAGATAAGACACAAAGAACCAAGATATTTTACTTCTGAAAACAATTTCCTCAGCATTTCTGGAGCTTGGAATTCACAACTTGCTACCTGTAGCTTGGTATCTCTTCAATACCTTGCTGTCCAGGGATTTAATGGTCCCTGGTCTATAAACAGAACAATTTGAGAAAGCTATGCTTGTTATAATGCTATACAAGTAATATGAGAAATCAACTCTTACAATTATTACTAAGTGAACTTTACTGAACTTCACAAATGCTCTTTATACCCTCGCCGAAAAAAAGAGGCAAGGTAACCCTTGCTGCAGCACTTTGCCTTACAGTATTCCCTAGTGAATAGGGCAGGGTCTTCCAGGACAGACTTGCTAACTGTATTAGTAAGGACAGGGAAAACTAAACCAGGAGGCCCCTTACAGCTTGTTTATTCTTCCTCCATGTCTGTGCTGGTCTCCCTCTACTTCCTGCAGAGCTAGCTGAAGGACAGAGAAAGTTGAGGAGCACAGCAAGAAAGAGGAATTATCCTAGGCACTTTTGTAGAATTTTCCAGTGAACTCCGTTCGTTGTTTCTGTACACAAGTGTTTCTGCCAGAAATACTAGCTTCAATACTTCACACTGGAAATCCCTCTAATTACTTTATTATCACAGGAGTAGATTTCTAGAGATTTTTTTTTTTTTTGTAGAGCCCAAATACAGCTCACTTAGTATTAGCAATAGAATCATTTGTAGTTACTTCACTGTTGCTTCAAGCTGCTCTGATCTCACAGCTGACCCTGCTTTGGGCAGGAGGTTAGACTAGAGACTCTCAGAGGTCCCTTCCAACCTGAATGACCCTGAGATCCTAAGCTTAGGATCAAAGCAGTAACAACATGGCCACTCCCAGCTTACTTAACAGGTCTGGTTTATGTCTTAAAGGAACTTCTCGCAGGAAGAAAACTACAGGAACAAGTTAGTTGTCTTTCCCTATAAATAACACTGATGTAGAGCAAAAGTTCTGCTTAATTTATATGAGATACACAACAGAAAGTCCAGGCAACGCTTCCTGCGACTATAAAGCCCTAATAAAACACTCTTCAGAGCAGTTGACAGTGCCGTAGCCAATCAGTAATAAACTGGCTTCTACAAACACAACTGCACTTTAGCTGACAGACTGCTGACTAGTGACCTTAGCTTTCTTGGTAGAAAGTTTAAAGTCTGGCAAGAACTCATATCAGTCCTAGATCTCTTCAGATTCAACGGCACAAACCTTTCAGGTAGTATACAAGTGAACACACATTCAGGGCCACTTCAGAAGCCTCCAGAAGACTTATAAACTAGTTTGAATGCTTCTGGGAACACTTATAAACTTAAAAAAAGTATTAATTCTCTTTAGGATTCTATAAAAAGTCAGCAGACAATCACCATTTGTAAAGTTGCCCTATTTATATGTAGCTACAATAGGTTTCTTAAATGTAAAGACAGTTTCTTAAATCAGTAAGAGCTGCTTTTTCCATACCAAAGTGATGTGTTTAGCTTTAAGGGTTGCATAATAGGTGCTTTGCGTGTACACACAGACTACTTTTAAGCGTCTCATAAGCCTTGCAAAGCCATTAATGCTAAGGAAATTTTAGGTCTTTATTTTGCAACATTGCATTCAATGCACCTGCTTTATATTAAAGTCATATTTGTAAACCTCAAGAAAACTATTATTTCATTTTTAGTTTTACTTTTAAAATTTGCCTGAACTTTCAACTCTATGAACTGAAGCACCAATAGCTTAACACTCACAACAGCACAACCAACGCTGGATTTGCTGCCAATTAATATAAGGGCAAGTATGAACTAACATTAAAAACAAGCATGTGCATTCACTTTCCCTTATTCCTCTCTAATTGAAGGCAAGAGAACCTAGGAGAAAGGGATGAAAGCTGACTGGACAAATGAATTTTGAAAATTAAAAACTAAGAAATTGGGACAAAAACAATTAGCAGGCAGGAAAAAATCTACTACTTTTAACATACCGCCTCGAAGACTTTCCATTAAGGTATCTCTCTATAGTTTCCTTTCTCTAGGAAGCCTCCAGAAAGTGCAGCTGCCAATTCGTGCCATTTTTACTTTCATAAATCTTAAAATCCTGATCTTCAAGACATGATCATTATTAATTTGGCTTCAGTGGTATATCTTCAGATGTACTTTTTCTAATACATAAATATTTTGGATAATCTCACTTAAACTTTAAAACAATTTGCATTTATATCCACTCCCAAGAAAAGCATTTCAAGATTTATTTCCACTCAACGGAACATTTACTCTCCTGAACAACACTGTTCCTCATAAATGGATTCCTGTATCTTTGCAGAAGGTTTTTTATAAGTTACAAAGCACTTGATTAAATGCTGAACAGGAACACTTAAGGCATGTGACAGAGTTTCTAGGATACTGTATAAGAACAGCTCTGTTAGTAAAACAGGGACACCAAGTAATTTTATTTAACCTAATTTTTTCAAGTGTTCCACACAATTCATCCATAACAATGTCTTAAAGATCAATTTTGTACAAAGCCGGTTGCAGATTTGGGAAGCTACTTGATATTCTTCTCCTGTCTAGATTTAACTTCCACTTGGGGCCATACAAGACATACATGAGTTTTGAAAGGAAAAAAGCATTACTTAACAAGATTTCAGCATTTATTCATACAGTAGACACCTGTGACCACGTACATTAAGATAAAAGCTGTAGTCCAGACAACTGCACATAAATCCATATTTAGGCAAAGATCAATTTAGTTTTCTGAAGCATCCAATAAAATAATCATATTCTGTTTCCAGAAGAATTATTCTGAGCACTCAAACAGAGCAAAGAGCACACACTGGTTTGAAATAAATCTACATGATGTTAACTGAACCAATGGTTATATAATTGGCAAGATCAAGAAAGTGGATGTGAACACCATAAAGAATACGCATAAAGGACTGTTTGATTTACAACTTACCATAAAATGTTAACTCAATTTTAGGAAGGTTATAAACCAAAATATTTATCTGGTTACAGGATAGATAAGCACATCCTATTGGAAGTTATCTAAGGTGAAAGCACCAGTCTACCACTAACTCTAGAAAAATTGGGCATTTTTATTTAGAGAGAGTTCAAAACCCCAGAACAGTAGACTCCCCAAAAAAGAAAAACCCTTTTTTGTTTGCAAATCCCCATTCACTTCATAGGTGCATATAGAATCAACTTACTCTGTTTCTCTATAAGGCTGGGCAAAGGGCATTAAAGTAGGACAGGAATGTTAACACATTTGAACTACTGTAGGCCAGGGAGGTTGAGGGAAATTTAAACAAGGTTTTGGACCCCTCCACACAAAAAATACCTCCTCTGTCTTGCGAGCAGAGAACACTGCTGCTGCCTCCATTTGGCACAACCCAGCACAGGTCTCAAATCACTGAAATTGTTCCTTTAGAAACTTAACGCATTTTCAATTCAACACGTTACTCATTTGGTAAAATTTACACACATGCTGACACTGCTCCTTTTGAGTGGAAGACCAAAACATACAACTTGTAACGGTGCTGTTCAAAGAGTTGGGTCAGACCCAGTGTTCTAATGAACTGACTACAACCCTCATCCCAGCTCTCCAGAGTAAGTCCTGGTCAGTCCTGAAAAGGTCTGTGAGCAGTGCTTAGCATCTCCGAAAGAAACCGAACAGCCTGCTCACTCCAGGAAGTAGACTGGAAGCACTCCAAGTAACTCCAGCAATCTTCAGCTGCACTATAATCAAACCACTAAAACTTCAGGGAAATGACATGACACTATAACTCAACTTTTCAAAAGGTGTTTGTTTCTACATATTTAACCAAGTTAATTTTTATTATACCTGCAGAAGAAAACCTGTCCCTTCCCTTCCTAGAAGCACTCCAATCCTTTAAATCACACGTTGCACAATAGTGCTTTACGATGATACAGAAAGAGCGCAAGAGCTTTAACTTGTTCTTGAGTATCTAAACAATCACTCAGAAACCCATAGTGAAGAACAGCTAACAAAAGCAGTATTTCACAGTTCCTTTTGCAAAGCTCACCTTATTGTGGGTGTCAGTTAATGACATGATCAATTCAGATAAAAATTGAGACTTTGACTTCAGTGTTATGCGTTTGGCCACGTTAAATCTGTAAACAGGCTGGTTAAACTCAAACAACTCTGAATATAGTCACTGTTATCACACACTCCCAACAGACATGAACTGAATTAGAGATTCTATTTTGGTTTAAGCAATTAGTTGCTCCCCCCCGCTTTTTTTTTTTAATAGGAAGAAGGGAAAAGGCGGCGTGATATCAGTATTATTGTCTCTTCCCAGTGGCTCGTCTACAGAATTTTGGCTCGGCTGTAGCTCAGCCTGCTGGATAAAAACCTCTCCAACAGAAACCTAATTCAGAATCATGTATGTTCTGCATGCGATGTAGACACCTTCCTCCTCTTCTCCCCCTACTCAGCTCTTTTTAAGGAGATATTTAAGAAAGAGATCTCACTGTGCAGTTTTAAGTTCAAAACAATGATCTCTCAGTGCTACTAATAAATCATGGGTGACAGGTCACATTTTTATACTGGTGTCTCCCTCATTGGCTTAAAAATTAAGACACAGATTTAACAAGTCATGGCACATACATACTTCAATCATGGACTGCAGAACTGGACCACAATCCAAGACTTTTTACTCCAATACCATTTCTTCAACAGTGAGCAGATAAACATTCCAGAAGTAAGTTCACGAAGTTAGCTGCATTAATGGATTATTATCCATCCTAGATTTCTTTCGGGAAGCCATTTAAGTTGCAAATATGGAAGTTTAATAACCCTCTACAGGATTTTTTTTTAAGTGAACTACTGCATGGAATTGCAAATATTGCCAGATTTTGTTTTAACATCTACTTTCTCTTCATTATTTACTTAAATGACTGAAGCAACACATCCTGATAAAGGTAAATATGTGGAAAAAAGTATCAGTTCTGAATTTTGTTCCCCTCTGATTTTACTGAATACCTTCTTGTTCCCAGGAAGAGACAATGATGTCTAACATTCCTTATGTACACAGCACTTACATTGCTTACTAGAATAAGCAGTCCCATCCTTCTCAGTATTTCCATGGAAGTTTTCAGCTACCACAATTTCCACCATTTCTCAATCTCTTTGCAATAATCCGTTTGGTTTTTAGACCTGTATGAACATTTATAGATGGATCTACTGATTTATACAATGCAGTATGATTTACTCCGTTCTTGTTTCTAACATTCTTCCCCATTCCATTTCTTACAATAAAGAAAAATTAGGACTCAAGTATTGACCAATTAATGCAGTGATCTACAGCAATCCCCTGTTCTTTTTGTATAGTGTTTCCAAACCGACTCAAGTGTATTTCCTCCAGTGTGTGCCACCAAAATATTAGTGGGAACAAACACTCCTGCTCATTCACCTAGCATAATTGCATCTCCCAAGTTTCTTACAATTGCCTCTTGCCTTGACAGTTAGTCAAATTAGTCCACCTTCAATTTCTGCTGCTTGTCTCCTTTATTTCTTTCCCTGAAGTTACAGATCTACTACAGAACTATAAATTACCATATGTTAAATTTAGTGGGATTAAAGCTTTTTAAAGTTTCATTTACTGTGGCTAATCAATGGCACAGTTCACCACTTTCTGTGGCCTCCAAGTTCTTACTTTCCTTTGAGTTAAATCCTAGTATAATCTTCCAGATGTTTTCACATTCTACTTTTATTTTTATTATAAAGTGATCAGTAAGTCCCTCCTCGGCAAAAAGCACAGACTAACCTATAATTCAAAATAGCAGCTATTACTTGCTCATCCTCTTTACACTTAAAACTCAGGAGAACTCCTGAACACCATTTCAGCCTCATACTAAACTGCTTGTTCCATCACCTCCAACACTTCTTGTTCCAGGAACACCACTTCCTAGTTACCACAACATCAAGCCTTCCTTCCCAAGATACCATGTGCTATAAAGGCAGAGGCAAATTAATCGCAGTTTCTCAATAATAATCTAAACTGCTTTCCCTTAGCTTCCAACTATCTAACAATCTCCAATCCAGATTATGCAATGCATAAAGCAATGAGGTTGGGTCACACACCAGGGTAGGTGTGCACAACCTCAAGGTCCAACTACGGCTCTAGCCTTGATCTTCAGGAAGTGTTTAGAAGTAGTGTCTCTCTCAAGCCACAGATTGACCTTTCTATGTAACAGCTTCCCCTTTGGGGGATGAGATTTTGGAAAAGCAGCATGTAAATACACATACTAATTTACATTCAAAAAGAGAAAAATAATGGCATGACTTGCATATGACCGCACCTATGGAAAACTGTACAGCAAGTCACATGCAATAGTATCAGATTTTGCCACAGTATATTGACAGGACTGCAATATGAAATACTGTGTTCTCAGACAGTTCAAAGACAGCTGATTAAACAGGGAATCTATCAAACTGAAAATCACCCCACGAAAATACCAACATGTAGATCTTGGTTACAGTTGGCAAGCCTTAGGACAAACAACTGCGGGAAAGTGAATTAAATACTGTAAGATCTTCAACATACACAAACCATTAAAAATATATCTATCTTACATACATAATCACGAATATAGACAAATCATTAAATATATAGAGAGTTTATATATATGATCTAACATATATATTAACATAGACAAATCTTTTTTAATATATACACACACACACAAAATCCTGGTCACATCTGTTAAACAAGACATGGCATACTGAAAATACGTCAACCTTGATTACAGTACTTAAGTAATTTATCTGTCTCCAAGAGGCTATTCTATTCACTCAATGCCCTTACAGTGAGAGGGCAAGCCAACAAAGAACGTCACTCTTCCCTGCTTGTGAATATTCCCTGCTTTGTGTAAAACTCTGAACTGGCAATTAAGATTTGCTTGATAAAATAGGATTTAAAACCAGTATTCTTTGGAAAACAGACTCTAATAAACTATAAACAACTACATTTGCTCACCAAAGCAACTATTTCAGTTTACAAGTTTTCTTTTCTGTATCTTGGTTTCCGAACTTTGGCATGAATTTCCTACTGTGTTTGCCATGGTAACCAAGCAGCCTGAACCTCTACTTGAAATTCTGTTTAACTGTTTAGTGTTGCATATTGATCAAGATACATTAGAATGTTAATGTGTTCCAAAGAGTAAAGTGAGCAATTCTCCTAGTGGAGGAATCACCTTATTAACTATTAGAAACCTCAAAGGATTTTTGCTGTTTAAGATGGGAGAGTAATAGGGGAACTTCATTGCCAAAGATGTGCATAAATAGCTAGCAAACAAAGAATACACTCAGATATGAGGAACAAGATACATTCAATATATAAGAAGCTACACTAGAGCAGCAAAGAGCCTCTATTTGACGGTATCTTCTCTCCTGTGAATCAAGACTTTGCATTCATGGCAGAAAGGAAAATTTGTTCCAAGGGCGCATTTAAATGAGAAAGACAGTCTCCATACATTACAGCTTGTACTCCGGTAGAAAGCTGTTCTGTTCTGGTGCAAGAGGGGCCAGGTAACTGGCTAACAGAGTTCTAGGATTAACATTAGCAGAGCAAAGCCAAGCCACAGTTGCTAGCTTCTCTTAGTTTCCGTTTTGAAGAAAGATCTTTCTTCAAACATTCATCTCAAATACAGGATCATGAATAATAAAACATCTGTTTTAAGCACATGGAATCTT
Organism: Phoenicopterus ruber ruber; assembly: GCA_009819775.1. Taxonomy (NCBI): domain Eukaryota; kingdom Metazoa; phylum Chordata; class Aves; order Phoenicopteriformes; family Phoenicopteridae; genus Phoenicopterus; species Phoenicopterus ruber. Next base: position 13,262,708 of record CM020219.1, read on the forward strand.
TCCTAATTCCCAGAAAACATACCAAATACCTCAGTATACTAAAATTTTATATAAAAGTAAGTAAAGAACCAATTAGGAAAACCTGAAACAAAAAAAGGCTTACTGCTTAGTTTTTTCAGTCTCACTATCCCATATGATAAAAAAAAAATAGTAGTAAGGGTTGGCTGGTCACCTCTTTTTATAAAAAATTTAATGCACCCACTATTACCTGATGTTACTATTCAAGAAAGTCTCATCCTTGACTCTGCTCATGGTTAAAGATAGGATGAAATAGATGGCTAAAGACAGGATGAAATAGTTCTGACCTTCAATGCCTGCTATATAAATGCAGACTTACAATACAGAGAACCATCTCCAAGAAAACCTAAACCACAAAATAAACCCCGCTGAAGCTTCCCTACAAAACTACTGAGATACTGTTACCGTAAAACATAGCATACTCTTTCCATGATATCTGCAAAGTCAGCTGTACTTCCATTCTTTCATTGGACTTTACCGTCTCCAGCTCCTCAGTATCTTGCGCTTCATTTCCTCTCCTGGATCTAAAAGCCAGTAAGGTAGCCTCACTGGGTACCACACAGATAGTTGGATTTCTATCACTATAAACACATTCTCCTCATTCTGTTCATCTGGCTCAGCTCTAAGCAGCTTCTGGATGAACGCTCTACCTCTTCTTAAAAATCCATTCTACACTTCCCATAGAGTCTGTAGCCTATCGCACCACAGTATTTTCATTACGCAGTTCAACTATTAGCAATAGCTTACAGCAGGGCTGGTCAAAGAGCAGGATCCTTCTGAATTAACAGTAAATTTTGCATGATTGGGATTCATGGGAGATCTGACAATGTCTCTCGTACATCTAGGGAAGGTTTTGTATTATTCTCTCCTTTCTTCTCTTCTTCCTTTTAGACCTTTAAGAAATAGTGATTGCTTTGCTCAGCCAATTAAAAATCACACTCTTCTTTCTCCAGTTTTACATTAGGCACCATCTTCTCCTAGTAGCAGGAGTTGAAATTCACCTTCATCAACACAAGCAACCAGAATGTCATACAATACTAAAGTCATCTTTTCAATGGCTTGTACAATGGCACTAAAGACACTTCCTTATTTCTATTGGTAAACGTCATTTGAATCATCTTTGAATTGCATTTACCTTCTCCTGCCTTCAACAGCTGGATCACAAGCTGGCTCAGCTTACTCTCTAGTTATCATCTTTTCCAAGTTCCTTGGCTGAAGCAGAGAGTCCCTAACTATGTATTTTTTCAATTAATTTTCACTTCAGTTACTGTTCTGGTATCAGCTTGTTTCTCCTTATAAAATACTCTGATTATGAACAGTGATGCCTCCCAACTTTATTGTGAGAATTTTGCCATCATGTACATGCTCTTACTTCTTTGTCCCAATGTCACTGATGAAAATATTAACTGTTTCCAAAACCACTCCTAGAAAACCTCAACTTGAAGGTCTCTTCTCAATAGTTGTCACAGTCCCTGTAATCAGTAAAATATGCAAAAAGATATCAAGAACTAAGCATTTTAATTCTCTCCCCATTTCAGAACAGAACGAGTTTAAGGTTTTAGAACTCTCTCAGTTAAAATATCTATTATATCAATCTAAAATTGCTAGTTCATATAGGAAGCGAACTTAAGTTATAATTCTCCCTTACTGCCAGAGTATTACACTAGAAAGGCTGAGAACCTGAACAGCTATAAAGCTGTTTATATAATACATGTTGCACATTAACATTTTCCCTCAGCCTATACTGCAGGGAGACAAATGTTTTACTTTAAGCAAAATGAACTAACACAGAGGTCTACTACCTCAGAATTTCAAAAGCTAAAACTGAAAGTAACTTGAAGCAGTTGAGAATTCTCAGGTTTTTAGAGGTTCTTTTGTTGTTGTGATGGGGTGTTTTGTTGGTTTTGTTTGGGGTTTTTTGGGGAGTGTGGGGTTGAGTAGTACTCTTGCATGTTTTTCTCTACATAAATACAATCAAGGATAAGCCTTAAGAAAATACCTGCCTGTCACTGGAGTCACAGGCAATCAAAGGGTTTTTCGCATAAGTTTCACTGTTAGAAATATGGTGAATTAAAAAGCAACTGATTTCAGAATAGTAGAGAGCATACCAAATATTCGCAGGCATTGAATAAAGTTCATGCTGCAATACTCCTTACAGAGTGTCACATACTGCATAAAGAATATATCACCTTCTGTAAAGACTAGAATGCACTGAAGCACACATTTTAGTCTCTTCACTTCTGAGGAACTGAGAACATTAAGTGCACTGTAACAATTATCTCTTACCTTAACTACACTTCATAATTAAAGTTCTGCAAGGTTCACTTAAGATTTATGCTTAGTTAACTGTAACTCCTTTCTCAATAGTTACAATCTAGTAAGTTATAACAGATTCATAGCTCTAAAGTAAAAAAGTAATAGTTATCTTTCTGATCTCCTTCTTGTTCCTTATCCTCCAGTGGATCCTTTCATTTCCTCCTACTCCTACAGTCTAGTCACACTGTTGCCTACACTTACAATCAGTCCTTTCTCACCTGTTTTTAATGCTGGATGAGGCATGATTCAGATGAGCTGAACAAAGATAAGATACATACACTAGATGTAAGAAACAAATTAAAATACAGAAAATAGGTATGTAAATATCAAATGGATTCAGAGTAAAACCACACATACTGGGCACAATTCAGCAACTGTTCTCATTCAGTTCACGGGCTCAGTTGGGATACTTACTATACACTTAGTAAGTCACTTTCACTGGGAAATGGTTTAAATTGGCTCAGCTCTGTAAGTAAAACTGGTTAAAAATTATACCTATTACGGTCACGGTCATTTAAATTAGAGCTCGCGGGCTGCTTTTATATGGCCCCCAAAACATGGAACAAATTGGAAACACTGCATGACTTAATGATAGCGTCATCTCCGAGTTGTTCATCTCCTCCCTATTCACACACAAAAGTTACCTGACCTGTTGGACTAGTGTTCTAGTTAGTCACACCTTCACAGCAATTACTTTCACTTTAGCTTTGAATCTTATTTTTTTCTTCTCTAGAACACTGGTATGGTTTTGTTATAATATCAGAAAAATGCACATTACCAATACATGCACACCTATCAATAGCATCCTTTGAGGCTGACTGCATACACAGCTTGCCAGAGACAGAACTGCTGCTTCTGTTTTTTCTTTCAAGTGATCAGGCATCCAAAGTATCCTTAAAATACATCACACAAAATTAAGTTCCCTGTTGAAATACTAAGGCTGCTGTAGCTTCATCACCGAAGTTGTTCAAATTTCATTTCTTCTAACTTTAAAAAGATCAAAATACAGTAACACTCAAAAGTTGGCTTTACAAGTGTGTTTTATGACAAAAAGCCTCAACATCTGCAGTCTCTTGACAATGCCCTAATCTTTTCCAATTTTAACAGTGAAGATTAAAGTAGAACATTCCTCTCTTTAAGGGTATTCAGAAGTATTGAAACAAACAAAATACAGAGAGACTTTAAACATACAAAGAACAAATAACCAAGAGCCTGACTGATTCAGGGAATCAGCATTAGGACTAAACATTATTAATTGGTTTACTTGAAATTTGCAAGCTGCTATATGATCATAATTATTAAATCTGAACAAGTTCAGTTTGTTTCATGTAGACTTGTCAACAGGTAGAAGTGAAGTATAAATTCATACTGCATAACAACATATCCAGTATAGTTCCATTACACTAAGTAACATACAGGCAAGTAGTAGTAGGTTGAGTTTCCACCAGTCTACCACCCTGCTATTTATCTTTGAAAGTTTTCCCCATCCCCTTTTCAGCACGTAAGAGGAAAAGTTATTTATTTAGAAGGATTAAAAAAAAAAAAAAAGGCAGCTGCAAAGGAGCTCAGGATTATCCGTTGCTATAACAAAACAATGTTTTAGTCCAACAGTGTAAATTCACTGCTTAAGAAAAAAATATCTGTTACAGAAAAGCACTCTGAATAATTGCACCCTGCATTGCTCTGTTGCTATAGAAACTTATTTCACTGTAGCAGTTAATTGTTAATCAATTTATATTTTTTTCATTACAAAGCTCAGTAAGAGTCAAATACAACACAGTAATGTCTGTCCAGCAAGTCAGAATCCCGTCTTTTCTGGCTACTGTTGGATTTTGCAAGCCCTACAGGAATGACAGACATTTTTGATACAGTGTTTCTATTAAGCCCATAACTCCATCATGTTGCAGCATGTTAACAAAATATTACTAGAACAAAGCCCTAATTACTTTTGTACTAAAAATAAGATGTAACTGGTTGTTATTCTAAGAGCCCCAGAACAGTCCTACAGAAGTTATGTGAATAAATTATCTACCAAATGTATAACCTATGCTCCAAAACCAGTATGAGGCCCATTGGTTTATGCTTTTCGTGGTCAAAACAAAACAGAAACAGACAGATGAAATAACATATTTGCCTTGGGTCCTGAAGTTGTTAATTTGCAATGCATCTTCCTTCTGGGGCCGAAGACATTTCGTAATGCACCAACCCAACTAGGCAAAAAGTGTTACAGGACAAGGATAGGAGCACAGGCTACTAGGAAACAAATATTAAGGACCAAATCCCTAACACAGATACACTGCAGTGAACTCAGATTTCCCACAATCCCATACGTACAAGGTCAAGAATATCACCTAGTCTGCAAGCCAGAATCCTGCTTCAGAAGTTTTAGAGCAAAAGACAGCATGTTCCCAATTTCAGCACTAGCTTTCCCAATAGCCTTATTTTAAAGTAAGCAAATTATTAAGATACTTTAAGTAACAGCAAATGCTGACAGTTTCACTCATACAGATATTATGCGGGGAAAAAAAAAAACCTTTTGCCTGCTATTAATCACTTTCTTCAAAAATTACCATTAAAAGGCTGAAAGTATTTAATGTACCAAATGGTCGCACAACATTGTCTCTTTCCTCAGGCTGATTTTTGTCTCAAGAGTAGGAGGGAGAGACCGGAGTATCTATTGTCACCTACCGATCTTCTTGCAGACAGTAGTGCTGGCTACTGAGTAACTGCCCACATCTCAAGTATTTTGCTAAAGGTCCTAACAGAAACATATATGAGGGCACAGAACTGAACACAGTTCGGCTACTGACAGAAAACAGCCCAGCTATTAAATCATCCCTCCCGTTGACATGGGCATACTAATATTATGCACGCTAGGGATTTCTGCTGTCAAAAATAATCACACCTTTAACCAGCACTGATGGCAGCAGACTGTCCAAATCTAAATCCTCCTTTGTATCAACTTGCACTGAAAGTGCCACAGCTGCAAGACACCTACTAATCAGAGGTGATACAAATGAATAAAGGGTTCCCAAATGACTGAAGAGAAAGCACAGTAAAAGCATTTTCTAGCGTCATAAGTCTGGACGTCTCCGAGCACTGATCTTACTAGCATTCCCCTTTGGCTCTCTCTTACATACAAGCAGAGCCTCTATCAATTTAGGACTAACAAAAAACAATACACAGATCAACCAGACCAACGCCAGCAAAATACTTTTTTTGCAAAAGGGGTTACCTATTGCTCAGAGGGAACAGTCATGCATGCTGCTACAGTGCAACGCAGTTAGAGCAGCTAAGCAAGGCTCTAGATTGCTGCAGCAACTTAATTGACAATGAGCACTTTGTTACTCTAACAATGAGGAAAAGTATGAATCATCTTGAGCATCACTAAAGTCAGCTTCATCTGAGTTGTTCAGAACAGTTGTTTGCCCCATCTCTCCGATTTGAAAGTGCTAACATGTGCCCACGCTTAACCATCCAAGTTCAGCCTAGTGCATTTACAGACACAGAGGTTGCGTTTTGGCTAAAACGCAGAACTACACTTGAACAGTCACTTCACTGGCACAGAGTCTATTCTGCCAACACTGTTAGAAGGTCAGTAACTTCATCTAGAAGAACAGCATCTTAAAAATTTGCAGGTGCTTGCTACCTGTACATGACAGAGACAGAAGGTATTCTGTACAAGGGAACACAGTTTCACTGCTGAAGGCAAGAGAGACAGGCCATCCCCCTCTGTTAAACTGATGTGAACATAACTGGACACTTTCCTTTAGAGGGGATAGAGCATAAGATCACATTCTGAAGTAGCAGCAAGATTTTGCTACAAGTCTCTTCTTGAGATATATAGCTAATGCTATGTAGCTACATAATGCTATATATACCTAATTAAACAGCAGTAATTCCCGAGTCAACCCAAGCATCTTTCTTTTACAAGCTCCACCCTTTAATTCTTAAGGTCGTCTTTGGGAAAACACTCCTCCTGGATCAATATATCACGCTGAACAGGCACACTTTCTTTTTTAAAAAAAAAAGATCTTTGGTTATTTATAAGCAAGAGAGTAGTAATTTGAACTGACACATACCAACACATGCAAGATGGGCTATATCTGTAATACAGGTAGAAATACTGCATTCTGCAGTATAAATGGTATCAAACTTCAAAAGTGGTATTGCCTAACCGTGCAACTATTTCTGCCCTCAGAAATTATTTTTTTAAAAGATAAACCCTCCTGACGCCTTAAGTGCAAAGCGGTAGCTATTGAAGGTCTCTGGCCCACTCTCCTATTAAAAAGGCTAAAAAACCCCACACAAACCCAACCCAACCTCTAAAAATACTTTCATTTACAAAGGAAGTCTGAAAAATAAATCTGTTTGCTATATAGATCTTAGCAGGAAAGAAAGGTGGAAATCTGAAAGAAAATGCAGACTATCTATGGCTTCACAATACAGTATTAAAGTTGATTTTTAGAGGTAGTATTTGCCATTCAGACCACTAAATTATGCAAATCCAAACATCTAAACTACAGTTTAGATCTTCTGAACATGATTTAAAGAAAAAAAAAATCATTATATAACTATTTTCTTATAACACTGAGGACAGTAACTAACAGAAAACCAGAAAAATCAAGACAAAAAAAAAATACTTTGCAACAACTTCTGCCAAAATGTCATTTCAATGATAGCTTCAAACTTGTATCAGGGTCATGCTCCAATATCCACCTCAAATCTAAAGAAAACTTGCATAACTTTTGTAGAAGTCTTAGTTACAAAAACTGTGACCAAAAAAAAAAAATCCTTAGAAATAAATTGCCACAGTTAAAATATGATTAGACTATGACTTGCAGGATTACATATTTGTTATGGCTACATTTGTAAATCAGGAAGAGACGACATTTATGTTACTTAGATTTACTGAGTTATCCTTGTGACTGTGCAGGCTAAAGTGTCCTTAAGGCATCGTTCCAATAGTTTATTTCACCAGACTCGCGGATTTTTAACAGATAGTTTCAATATATATTGGCATCCGTTCAGTCTCTTGTTGTCACTGCTCCCCCTTCCTTTAGTTGAAAGGGAGCATTAAAGCCATAAACTGGAATCCTTTCAAAGTTTTATGAGGTATCACTTTTCCTGACAAAATGTATGTAAACTTCCTGTAAGATAATAAGAATTACTTTTTTTTTATTCCTAGGAGACTGGGGATAATGAAGTTTCTTCATAACATTCAATGTTTTCTCCCTACTCCAGGGCATTTTTAACTTGAAGTTCTTGCTTAGACTAGCATTTATTCTAATATAGCACTTCCCATTCTCTAGGTGTACAAAAATTAGGCATTATTAAACCAAGAACTGCTTAGCATAGCCAACTTCCAATCCCACACAGTTACAAATGAAAAAAAAAAAAGGTATTATTTCTTTGACCACATGAGAACCTTATGATTAACTCATGAAATTAAAGACTGATTATAGTTGGTAAACCAAAACTGAAATCAATTTGCAGAAAGTATCTATTAGAGATCTATCATTCCATTATGAACAGCTTTATTGAATAATGCAAGACAAAAATCCCAATGCAAGTTATGACACTGCCACTGGAAAGATTTCAATTGTAGTGGCTGGTGGTCCTGCCCACGAAGACTACAGGGCTACATCTAGTCTACCAACAGTCTGTTAAACAGAAGCCAGAACAAGCAAAAGCAGCTGCTTTATTTTAAGTGACAAGGGACAAGAAATGGGAGGTACGTAGATGCTAGAAGATGGACTGCATGTACATTTGGACTTACAAGTGTAGTGGGGTAAGGAAGGAAAAATACTCCATTTCCGATAAGGACACAACAGAATATTATTACTTTACCTTACAGTATGGCACATGTAATGTTACTGTTTTAGTTTCCTTAAGCTTTCTAAGAGGACAATGGCATTATTAGGCACTATCAGCACTAAATGGCACCGTTTTCAAACAGTAGTTTGTCCAAGCGTGTCAACTCATAGTCATGACAACTGGACAACAAGTGGCCTTTGGATACACGCGCTTCAAAGGAAGCTATTTCAGATGGTTCCCTTTAGCCAGCAAACTACAGTAATACTTCAAACTAGGGCATTAAATTTGATTCTAGAATGTCATATAAGACAATTATGGCTTGCAATCCTCTCAGAGATGGGTCTAGGCAATGTTTAATTAGAGTTTGAGGCATCTTCAATGAACGTTTTACCTATTAACAGTTAACTATTTAACTGTTTTGCAGACTGTCAAATGTCAAAGCATAACGCAAGCTGCCTGTAATTTAAGCACATAGCACAACCCTTTTGTAAATATTCTGACAAAGCTGGCCCACAAAACTCACTCCAGACACAGAAGTGTTTGTTACAGATGACCATTATTTGCATCTATGAAGCGTTATAACTAAAATTTTGTCAGTCTGCAAAGAATAAGTGCCACAATTAATGGTTTTACACTAATTTAAATTCCTCCAACTGAATTCATGTAAGTGCAATATTACTACATGTACACTTCAATAAAAAACAACAACAAAAATCCCAACAAACAAACAAAAAAACCCCCAAAACCAAAAACACCTGCAGTGGCAAAAAACCTCCAACCAATCACACACAAATTCACTGCCTATAAAATACTGCATACCAATTTGGGGGCTTGGTCAGTATAGCCTAGTATTCACTCTCAATGAACTATTACCTCAGACAGCAATCCTTCAGAGGATATACTGCAATAGCTGACTGAAGTCAAACAGTTGTGATATAGGCTTGAAGCACAGACTAGAAGTAAAAGCACTACAGAATAATGCCACTACCTACAACTCAGAAGCAGTCCCCAGATAATAATCACCTTGCAAGCTCCGTCAAGTGCAGATATTTCGTTCTCTTGCACAGCAAAAAACATTTAACAGTGTAATTTTAAAGCAGCTTTTTAGTCTTCCCTCTTACTCGAGCCAGTCCTAGTTGTTCTATATAAGCCTCACAACAGAGTTAAACACTTAAATCTACCTATACTCCTGTAACCTACATTAGCTCCTCACTATTTCCTTCAGAAGTGTCACTGAAAGAAAGGGGTTTATAAAAAAAACCCACCCTTCAGAAAACTCTACAGGAACATTTTGTAACATGTCTTGGCAGTCCTTAGCACAGCCCAGCTAGAATTAAGAAAGAAAACCTCTATCTGCATCATAAAACTCGAGTTGGTAAGTATATCCATCCATTAAACACTTGAAACAAATTTCCAAGAGACTTTCAAATACCTTCACAAGCACAGATCAACAGGTAAAGTACTACTGATATAGCCACAACACCTCCACAGGACTGGCGAATCCAGTCCCAACATAACAACTATTATCTACAAGACAGAAGAAAAAACTCAGTAAGAAATTGGGGGACTTCTTGAAAGTGTCACATCCAGCACACCTGAGAAATGTGGACTACGCAAATTCCTCCAGTACAGAAGAAGAGTATCTTCCCAGTCGCAGGATGGCACCAGACACCTTTGAGAAAAGTTCTGCTGTCATTACTGTGGTACTTCCATTAGCCACCTTTGCCCATTGTCTCTTTGACAATAAGAGTGATGTTTGATTCCAGCACAAATAAATATTTAACTGCAGAACACTCTGTAGTAGAATTTGATAGTCATAGTAGTAAACCTTTGGTATCAAAACCACTGAAACAGACTGTAAGCACCTAGACAAAGGGAAAAAAACCACACAAGGTAAACGTGCCAAAAGCAAGCACCAAACGCTTCTATCTGTCTTCTGAAAAAATAACTGAACTAGAGAAAAAGGTCTGCAGCAAATGTTTTTAAGTTCTATGAGACACTTTTTTTAATGGATGAGAGTACACATCAAATCTGTGAATGACAACAAGATTGCAAGGATTTTTTGCAGTATGCAGCACAGAACTAGAAATAAACACACTTTCTAATAAACTTAATAGAACAAAATTCAATGAAAATGCTACGTGGCATTTATAAACAACAAAAAAGAAAATCAAAACATGGACAAAAATGGAGAAAAGCAGCAATATGATAAACAATCCAAGTGAGTCAACATTATAAGCAGGATTCACAAATGTCAACATTATTCAATATGTTAGCAAGAATATTAGAAGACAGACACAGCAGGCAATAATTCTCCCTTACTCTGCACTGAAGTCATGGTGGAAGTACTATATCTAGTTTAGGTACCACAAATGAAAGCTAATAGAAGGCAATATAGAGGAGAGCAATCAAACATTTGGAACTCATGATCTGAGAAGAAAGGTTATAAGAACTAGATTTATTTACCTTAGGAAAAACAAGAGGACTAACTAACAAGTTTTCAAATATGTAGAAGCCAAAGGCAATAGTCAACTGTTCTCTATGTCCACGGTAAATAACAGCATTCAGCCCATTTTTTTGGGTTGGTTTGTTTTGTTTGTTTTTTTTTTACCCCCCTTGAACAAGAAGTTTAGTTAGATATTGGGTGGGGGGAAGAACTAAGCACCAAAACAAGTTATTTAGGGAGGCTGTGGAATTCTTGTTACTGTAAGTTTAAGAACTGGTCACAAAGATGCAGGTATACTTCCCTCTGCTTCAGAGCAAGTGTATCTTCAAAGTTCTTTACAAATCTCTGCATTTTTACAGCTCATATGTGCTATTAAAACATACGTCTTTTCTGGAGGCCTGACACAGCTTAGTGATCTCTAAATATACAGTAATATAAACTCACCTTCCCACCACATCTTGAGAAAATGTGCTGGTTTTCTCCACAGATTCCACATTCTAATCCAGAATTGTCTCGCACTACTCTTCTCAGAGCGATACATTAAGCACAGTGACAAATGCCACCCATTATCATTCTGCCGTTGAGACAAGATCCTAGATGAACAGTCTATAGAATCAAAGTCACCACACCAAGGATGTGTGTCTCAACTGGACAATAAAGATTCCAGTATCAAGCCAGACATTAAAAAAAAAAAGGTAATTCAGAGAACAGCAAAGGAAGGAATTCTACATGTCATCAGTATTTTTACTGATAACCAGGAACTGTCAGTATGCTAACTCCTAATAAAAGAAGTTGAGATATGAGATTACTTTCATCTTAGTACAAATATAATTTAACCGTAAGGTTAAAAAGATAGTCAGATTCTGCCCTCCATGCCTCCACCACCCTGAGCTTACCACTTACATATGTTTCTACTCCAATACCATTACAACATACTATAATATTCTATAGTTATTGACAGACTGCTGCTTTAGGTAGCTGCAGAAAAAAGGAAAACTGAAGACAAAGCCTCTTTTCATGAGAAAGAAGTTCCAAAAAACTGAAACAATCAATGTTAGGGAAGTCTGCCACACATTAACAAAGAGAGCAGTTAGTCAGAATTTAAATACAACGCAAAAAGCTTAACGTAATAAGCTAAACTACACATTCCAATTTCATAACTCCCCAATATGTTACGTAAAAACTAAGACTGTGTACTGTGTGACACTATTGCTAATATGTACCTGTATACGACTGTATTGCAGTGACAGTTGCAGACTAACTTGCCCAGAAACCTTTACAAAATACAGAGGATAATACATTACTTATCATACACACAATGTTTTAAAGGAAAATGCCTTCCTAGTAGAAAGAGAAAGAGACTTGATAGTTAATGTCAACAGCAATCTAGAAAGCCTTGTTTTGTCAGTCATTCCTATGGCAAGGAAGATGAGATAGCACTCCCCTTTTCCAGCCTAATGAATCAACTAATAAATCATTTTGCAAAGCTAGCCACAATATATTGTATATACGATATTAAAGTACCCCAAGACTGTCTCATAAGCAAGAATCAAGTAACAGCCCTCAGTCCTGATTTGGGGCTGCAGGAAAAGGCAACCCATCCAAAGCATTAATGCACCATAGTTTGAGAAATTATTTTTGAATTATTACCTTATAACCCTGCTCCATGAAGAAGCAAACACCTAAAACAATAGAAATGGCTTCCTGTAACACCTATAACTTGCTTAATCAAAATTAAGTCAACAATCTCCCAAGAACAGATCATTCTGAATCTGACTTAAGGCTGAAGTAAAGGCTTTAGTCAGGCGAGACCTCATAAAGCAGTGGATCCGATCTGACGGCCCAGGCCATTGAAGGGAGAAGCTTTCTTCACCCCCAACTCTTTCTTTGCTCTCACTGTGCCTAATATCTGACCCCAAGATGAGACAGTTCAACTCACCAAATCAAGAGAAAATCTGCCCAGAAAAACAGCAAGTATTTTGCTGCTGGTTTAGCAAGCTGAACTAGCTCAACAAGAGGTTGAACACTGCCAAAGACAGCAGGAAGATGGGAGTGCACTGCCAAGAGAATACTATACTGCTAGACCATGATTTTCAGCTGTCACTAGATCAGTTGAGTTCATGAAAATGTACCCCTTTTGTTTAACAAGAGATCACTGTACACATCTAACCTCAAAGTCAAAGTTAAGGAGGACTGAAAGGGAAAGCCCATTGACACTCAGTACAGTTGAGAATAATTATATACTTACATAAGTAAAGTAACCACATCTCATTCCATCACAGTTTAGTTTCCCCTTACTAAACTATAGGTAAATTTCTTTTTTCAGTGGATTCAAATCAGAAAGTAGCAGTTTTCTGGAAGCCTGCGTTGCTTTATTAACACAAAGAGAGCTGCATAAGTTTCATTATAACAACAACAATGCACTGGATTGTAATTGATGTGCTTCCTGTGACATGGAAAACATGGTGACATGTCTCATGGTAATAGTAAAGTTTAGTGGTAACATGGAAACATGGAACAGTAAAAACTCAGCTTCCTTTTTAAAGAGGCTAAGAACAAAGTTGGGAGAAAATACCTTTTTGCTTCAAAAAGTCTCTAAAGACAGCTCGAAATGCCGTCGAAAACCCTCCTTTGTCCCTCTACCAAACTATTATCGTTGTCGATCAGTACTCCCATCTCCACGCCACTGTCCTGGACACTGGACATAACTTTTCAACCAAGTTTCTTGGAAGGAGGATCAAGGTTAAAGAAACATCCCTGGAAACGTGTTTTCTTTATATAGGTTAAATATCCTAAACAGAACACATACATTAGCAATCTACTTAAAAAAGATGACTTACAAACTAGATGTAGCAGATGCAATATTTGGGATTTAAGGGAAACTAAAAGAAGAAAGCTTAGTGTCATTGATTTCAAGAAATATCCTTTCAAGTGGTATCTTTGACTCAATATTACATTATTTATTCTTAAGTGTCATTCACGGCTTAAGTGTGACTCTTACTTGATGTGTACTGATCTGCAATGGATTACCGATGCAAGAATTGTATCAGTATCTAACAGACTTAAAATAAAGTCCTGGTGGTTCTTTCACTCATTTTAGTAAAAATATAGTCTTTTCTCGGCAAGAAAAGAAGCAGACCTTAAAAAAAGATAAAAAAAGACAAAATCATAGCTACCTGATACAACATAGCACAGCTTCACTAAATTCACATCATACTCTAATATTCTAGTATGACTTAGCCAAAATGAAAATTACAGTCTTAAAGTAATTAGGGAAATTTTTTAAAGTGATACTTAGATAATTGTGAACTAACAGTTATAACTGAAGTTGTTAGCATCTGTATTATGCAGAGGATCACAAATAGGTTGGTCTTCAACAGATAAAGTCCCTCTCCCCTTCATGCCCCCAAGAACAGGAAGGCATGCAGAGTTTGACAGTTTGTCCAGTTTAAAGCAGAATTACACACTGTCAATTTAGGTGACAACAGCTCTCTCCTTTTTATGACAGCCACAAGATATAACTTTTGATTCTGAAAAGCTCAAATAATCAGTTGAAAGACTATCAGCCTGTTCTTACGTCAACTTTGTACATAGACAAAACAATGACTTCCAATCAAATAGTTTAAAAATAAATTCCAAAGAAGCAAGTATTACAAGTTTAAGACAGACCATCTTCCCCATTCTCATTTAAAGCATTTTCCTTAAGTGTGTTTCAATCCATTTCAGGTTTTTCTCTAGGTTCATTTTACTACAGTTAATGTATTATACCTATAGAATATACAGTGTATTTTAAATTGTCAACACTGTAAAAGGTCATTGAAATGAATTCTGTTCTAACAATGTCTATGTTTTACACTACTCAGAGGAAAAAGTATTTAACACTGTTAACAGGTACGTCTCAAAGCTCACAAGTTAACAATCTGACAAACTAAGATTTTCTCAGTTACTGTGTATCACACCAGCAGCTTTTAGCATCTAAAAAAATTAAAATGCTGAGCTCAAAGCAATTTTTATAACTTGAAAAAGTTAATCAGTTCCCTATTTCCAATGAAGTCGCAGGCTTTAGATTTTTATTTTTCAGAAGTGTGGCAAGAGATGACTAAGACAACTTGCAAGAATCATATGTATCATTACTAAACTACATAAAGGCCTGCTCTGTAAACTGAGAGAACTCTGCAGTTACTTCGTATGGAAAAATGAACATAAGATATCAGAATCCAAACACGGTAATAATTTAGCATACAGATTTTTCAGAGATATTGCCACTGACAATACCTTGTAAATAGTAAAGAGAGCAACTGCTTATAAATAGCAAATACTGTTTGATACAAAACACTCATCACATGCTTAAAGAAACTATTGTCAACTAGATTATTAAAATTCATTAAAGGGTGAAACTAAAATCCATACACACACTTTTCCGTATAATTATGCAGGACATATCAGATCTGTCAAGTCACAGTCCACGGATAACCACGCAGGCTTTATTCTCCAGTTGGTGCTTACATTTTATACAGAGAAGGAGTGATATGGGCACTAGCTTAGGACATGGTAGATTCAGTTACAATTCCTTGCTCATCTACAAGCTTCCTGCACAGCCTTGCATACGTCACTAGTCCTCTGTGCCTTCATCCCATGTTGAACGGTAAGCTAAGAGCAGGAAGATTTCAAGGTACTTGCATTATGGCAGCTAAGTCCCAAGTATGTAAGATAATGAACACCCACTTTTTGAAACACAAAATAGAAAGCTGACAATCATTATATCTGTGTTTACATATATTAGGAGTGACACACATTCACTCAGCATGACAAGTTCTGAATCCTTCTCTAAATCCCATAAAATCAAGGACCTTAAGAAACAAGTAGAAACAGTTTGTTTGTAAATATGGTGACGTGAGAGACCAAATGCATGCACTGTTAGTCCTACATCAAATAATGACAGGTAAGGAGCCTCTCTCAAGTGCATCAATGGTTCTTTCCTGAAAAAGCAACTTTCTCCTTGTTAATTATCTGACATTTAAAACTCAGCTCATTGCACTGCTCCCATTTAAAAACAATCCTAAAACCAGTCCACACTTCAAAGTCACGATAAAGGCCTAAAATTACAGTGAATACTGTAGCCATCCAGTCAAAGCTAGAAAGATCCTGGAAGCAGGGATTTTACACCACCATAATCACACCAGGTATAAGTGTCCAGCAAACTCAGACCTGAAGCAGCAGGTGAAACAGGCCCAGGGTTGCCTTGCCAAAGGAAAGCCAACCCTCATTCCTGTATGCCAAGGAGGGCCCAAGCAATCGCATGTCTCCAAAGAGCCCCCCCACACACACCTACCGTCGGTGACACCGTATTTGACGTAGCCCACTAGTACTGAGCCAGCGCCGGGGCCCCCACACAGCCCTCCAGCCCAGGCCTACGCTCCCCCTCCCCTAGCCGCTACCCTACAGGCCAGTTAATCGGGAGAGCGGCTGAAGTCCCAG
This sequence comes from Phoenicopterus ruber ruber, assembly GCA_009819775.1. Taxonomy (NCBI): domain Eukaryota; kingdom Metazoa; phylum Chordata; class Aves; order Phoenicopteriformes; family Phoenicopteridae; genus Phoenicopterus; species Phoenicopterus ruber. The sequence continues at coordinate 13,278,783 of CM020219.1, forward strand.
CCACAACCGAGCCCCAACCGAGAAGGTGCCAGCCTCAGGGCCGCCGCGGGGGAGGGGGGTGGGGGAGACGAAGGAAAGGAGGCCCGGCGGGGCGGCCTCTGCCCCCCGCCCACGGCGCAGCCCCCCGCGGCGGGGCTCCCACACCCCACTGGCAGCTGGCGGACCCTCGGCGGGTGGCCGGCGCGGAGTCCCCGCCACTCCCCCCCAGCCTAGCGGCCGAGCCCGGTACCTTGCGGACCCCCTTGTAGATGTAGAAGTAGAGCTCCCGGCCCACATTGAAGCAGAGCCGGTCCCCGTTGCCGCTCTGGTCGTTGACGTTGACGAAGGAAACGCGGACCGGGTTGGAGCCCTGCGAGTTGAAGGGCACCCGGTTAGGCCGGCTGTACTCCGAGTGGCTCAGCAGCTTGTACAGCCCCTCCCGGGTGGTGAACTGGGTCTTAATCTCGTTCATCTCCTTCCCTCCTCCCTCCGCCGCCATCTTGGAAAGGAGCATTCATCCTGCCCCAGTGCCCGGATGTAGCGACACTGCGCAACCGCCGCCGCCGCCGGCGCTCGTGCGGCCCTGCGCGGAGGCGGCCACGCAAACGGCGTAAGGGGGAGGAGCGGCGGCGCCTGTTTACTGCGCGTCTGCGCACGCGCCGGACTGCCTGCCCTTGGGTGGGTCCTCGCGGAGACGGGGCGGGGCCTGCGGGGTGGGGGGCGGGGCGCCGGGGGGGCGGTGGCCGCCCGCCCGGGGGTCGTGCGACTTGGCGGCGGAGCGCAGGGGCAGCGCTGCGGGACAGCTGCTGTGGGGGATGGGGAGAGAAGGGAGTCGGGCTCCGGCTCCGGCTGGTGGGTGTGAGGAGAGCCTTTTCGGGCCCCCAGGGACCCGTCGCCTCAGTACATGGGTGTCTGCCCCTGGCAGCGCGTGGGTGCGATGGTAACGGCCACCGCCTGAGGGGCCGAATTGGAGTCGGAGAGGTGTCGGTGTGCGCTGGGGCAGCGCCGTTTTGTAGGGGTGCTGGCTCCCAGGTGAGGGCCTCCGCCACGGGGCGGCCAAAATGGGGTGCCACCACCCCGGCTACGTTCACAGGCTTGTTTGCTTTGGCCCTGGCCGGCTTTGTCCACAGGTTACTGCCGGCACACCTGCCAGCTCCTGAAAGCCTCGTCAGATGGGGTTGCTAAACCCTGCTGGGAGAGTCCCATGGGTAAGGCGGTTAAGAGGCAGCAAATACAAGTGTGCAGCTGTACTTGGGTGCTTCATGTCAAGCCCACGCTGCCCCTGAAGGAGACAGTACCGCCATCCCTCCAGCTCTGCACCAGCCTCTAAACTGCCAGCTGCACGCAGAGGCAGGCTGGGGAGTTGACCTGAAAAGTTAACCTGAAAAACTGGTTGTCAGATAATTCACTTCATTGTTCTGATCATCGTGCAACTATACAACCAGCTGTGCTGCATGGTGAACCAGATCAATGTCAGAAGGAAGTGGCATAGGGTTGGAAAGGACTGTGTCCACTGGGCACGGAGGCAGGACTGTTTCTTTTGGCAGCAGTTTCAGCTTAAAGAGTTTGTCTAACTACAGCCTCATGATTGACTCAAGCTAATCTAAGACTGATCTCCAACTGTAAAAACGGGCTTTGACCTCTCCTCTATCTTCAGGTACATATTTCCATTACTTCCCTTGCATCAGTTCTAGTAATCATGCAACCAAAGGATGAGTCAGATCCACTTGAAAACTGACACGCACAAAGAAATGATGGGTTCTCAGGTAAGCAAACGATCAGCAACCAGGCTGATCCAACTCATCACAGAATTGCTAGAGCCAGAATAAGGAAGGAGTTGGGAATGTGCAACTAGGGGAAGATAAGCAGCACAGAGTTAGATCATCTTATATTAACAACAAAAAACACACTTTCAAGGTATAGTTTCATGCTGTAGCTGTGTTGCTCTAATGTAGCTGCTACCAAAGGGGTTGTCCTGCTCTCTTCTTTCTTGACTGTGACTGACTGCTGCTGCTGCTTCCTTCACCAGCAGCAGTGCTCATCTGACCTCATGATGAGCCATTTCTGAAAGATAAACAGATAGAGAATTAAACTCCCCGCAAATGTGAAATGAATAGGGTTAAATGAAAAACACAGACTATGTAGGGAGGGGACAAGAATGCACAGCAGAGCCAGAGGGAAGCAGGACCTCCCTTTCTTTCCACTAGATCAGCTCAACCACAGGAGTCCACTCAGACTCCAGGGGGTTAAAGGGATTTAGTTTCAAATCAATTTCATTCAAAGGGATTTAGTTTGCAGCTACATACTATCTTGCTGCTGACCATCAAAATATTAGGACAAGGTAGTTAAGAGACATGAAACAGCTGAAGATCTTCAGGTTAACTCATGCAGAATAGAGTATGTATCTGAGTGAATATCTGAACAAGTACAGATAACCAAACTTCCAAAAGGCCAGGTATTGAAGCCTTGCTTGAAATTCTTAAGATAAAGCCAATCAATAATGACCAATAGATCTTGTCAGCTTATCAGCCAGCCCTGCCAGATGGTATTGATGACCTCCTGAAAGCACATAAAGTAAGTGAGCACACCTGCAGTTATTTTAAGAATTGTTGTCTCGAGAGTGGTCCTTTCATGCTGAAATTTCATGAATGGACTTCCAGAGAGAAGGTCAGAATGTTTTCAGTCACCAAAAGAAGAGCAGGAAATGCAAGGATCTTTAAATAATAATAATATTCAAAACAGACAAGGATTTAACAAAAACAAACAAAAAATTTGCTCCAAGCAGGCATAGTCAGTATGTCTTATTCATTACACACTGACAACATTGGATAGATCACTTTGAGCAACAAAGCAGGCAACTTTGGTAGAAGGACAGTGTGGAATGCAAATCGTACTGAAACCACAGCAGGCCATCTGTCACTGATGGAATGAGTGTGATCCAAAGAATAAACAAAGTTAACAAGTACCTGGTTATCAGCAGTACATGATGGTGCAGAAAGTCAAAGAATTGATGTAGTGTTTAACATTTACCAAGAAACATCAATAAAAGCTGCGGAGAGATTCCACAGAGAATCCAAGACAAATATTCATTTGAAAAACACAGCTGCAAGTCACAAGAACACTATTGTACGGCCCCATCAACAATACTCATCAAATACTTGGTTAAAGAATGGGAAAAAAGAGATTACAGAGATAAGCCTTATGAAAAAATTCTCTGTACCATTTGTAAATTCTTCTGTTTCAAGCTAACCAAAGATGATAGTTCTGAAATGATCCCATGAGGACACCCCTAGATGTGTTGTTTTGTATGCACCACACAACCAATAAATAGAAGTCAGTCAGAATCACTGCTGTATTGTGCCTTCTTGCAAATGTTTTGGCAAATTGGAAAACAGACATGAGCAAAATTCACTAACATTAATAAAATAGTGTGTGCCTGCAGATTATGATGCAGGAATCAGGAGACCATCTCTGCAGTGTCTGTCAACTACAGTAGGTCTGTCAAGTCTTGCTTGGACTTCTGATGCCAAAAACAATTTAGGCATTTAGTGTGTGACTGGCCTAAGAGTCAAAAGAATCAAAAGCTCTGCAATGTGTGAAATTTTAACAAATTATGAATGTGTGTGAATTACTAACAGACAGAGGCATACAGAGATATCTAAGCAACACATCTGAACTAGTCAAAAGATTGATACTGGTGAGAATGGCATCCAAGTCCCATTTAATATGGGGAGAATAAAAATAATTACAATGTTGCAAATATGTTTCCAATGACTTAAATGGACTTTACATCTAACTTGTTTTCATCATGAGAAAATATTGTTTATGGCATAGTTTCATAGCTCCTTATTTGCATTAAGAATCTCTTCTTAACCACCACATACATTTAACACTAAATACATGAGATAATGCATTATGATATGTATTACAAAGTGAAAGGGTGTTATCCAGTAAGTTTCTGCTATGCTAGAATACATTGCATGTTGTTTGTACTCTCACCCCTCCCCAAAAGCAAGAGCATGTGAAACATTTTGTTTTCATAGTTGGGTAGTTTTAGTACTTAAAAATAAATGGATATTTTTAAAAACAAACACTTGGATTGAAGAAGGTAAGGTAAAAGAAATCTGCTTTGCAGTTGGGATTGGACAGCAGTGAACTCTGTTGTGTGTTTGGAAGACTTCACTTTGCTGTTTGCAGTCAGCTCTCTGTAAGTTGCCTCCTGAACAGACTACCTTACCTCCATAGTGAAGAGTGCTGTTCTTGTCAACAACAGTACTTATCTTGAAGCCGTAGCTGTCCTGGAAATTATGTTCTCTGAAGATAAGACTGAGATAATGAATTTAATTTAAATTCTACAGAAAGCCAGCAAGATTGGTTTGATATGCCTACAAATAGCTTGTATTTCTAAGATGTGCTACAGCATTATGTACTTCTCAGAACTCCCTAAATATGGAAGACATCTTATCCATACATACAGTACTACTGTAATCCAGATGAGGAATGACAAACCTGTGAATAAGGTCTGAATGTTGGCCAGCAGCAATGACTGAGTTTCTTACAAAACTGGAATTTCTAGACAATGATGCTTATCTGTGCTGCAGTGTGAGAATGTAGTGCCATCGAAAAGGCCAAAAACACGCCTAAACTGCAATCTGCAATAGACTCCTGTGTGTTTGTAACTTAGGCAACAAAAGATTCAGTATGTAAATGCTTCAAAATTATTTTCTCTTCCATCAGAATCAGCTATTTCATTCAGCTGGTTTTCTTTGGGAAGCTTGTGGTTATTGTGTTATGATAACACATGGTTATTGATAGGTGTTGCAGGTCAGCCAAGCAACCTGTAGTTGGTGTGAGCAACAGTTAAGAGTCATCCATGCCGAAAAAGTGGATGCCATTGTGTGATTTAAGACTCTCTAAGCAGAATGGGAAATAAGGAAAGCTGAGAAAGGTGTCCTTGGATAGAATGGACTTCAACGGCCAAGGAAAGGGAAGCATTCCCAGCCTAAAGCAAAGAAGCGAGTAAGTTCTAAAAGGTGACCAGAATCAAGAGTCTCTGAACATTTTGCACTTGAGAGGTATCTGCATGGATGTCTTAAATTTATCCTAGGTTCCTCAGTCTCCCCCAGGTCATCTACCTAACTGATGGTGACATCCTTCTTGGTTGCTGTGGTGTTTTTCTCAAAGAGGAACCGAAAACTTATTAGCACATTCTATATTCCCTATTACCTTCCTCACATGAGGCAATATTATCTCAAACATGTTGCAGAGAGCTTCAGAAGAATGGCTACCTGCTTTCTGTCCAGTCATAGGAGGAGATTCTCCATCAGTGTCATAAGTGTAATTTCAGTTCCATGGCCTGAATGACTGTACCCAAATTGTTTTAGATGAAGCATTGAAGTTTTAGATAGATGATCTTCTAATGGGACTTTTTATGAGTTTTTCTATGAGCTCACTGAAGCACAGGAGCTTTGCATACTACATAGCACAGGGTGTTCGTTCAGCGCTAGTTGAATCATTGCACATTTAAAGAAAGAAGACCTTATTTCTCTGAATTATGTGCTGGCTTCGTTATGTTCATTATTATGGTTGTGCTCGTGACTTTCATTTGCAAGTCGAGAAGGGCATAAGTTAAATTCACAAGTCTTCGCCATCCATCTGGTGTCCAGAACTTACTCATATCTGGGAACTGGAAGATTGGTGAGTGGAACTGCGTAACTGTTTAGACAAAACTTCCCAATACAATTTTTCCATCAAAGTGGGATAATTTTTTTATGATAAGGATTTTGTCATCTACAAGACAAAGAGAGGCTGGCTGAGGAGAACAGGGATTTATTGCTGACACATGTATTCTTATGTCATTATCATATGTACCTTAAAATTTAATCACACAAAAGATTTAATTCATCATAAAAAATTATCAGTACTCAGGCTTTCAGCAGTCTAAGTTCCTGTCTAACTGGAAGTCTGACTTCTTTCATGCCTAATGAGACTTGTTCAGTTTCTCTCTACTCTCTTTCTCTTGCTGCATATATAAAGCAAGTGATGGGATTACTAAAGAAAAGTGTGGTTTGAAGATTACCTATGTAGAGTAGGCTCTTGGGTCCCTGCTTTTCTGGTTTACCTGAAACTATCATCTTTATCCAGCTCATACAATATTATATTCTTAAGTAACATATACTTATCAGTAAACATTTAATCAGGTATGCACATTAGCCTTGCCTTTTGCCTCCATCTTTCTATGACCAAGTGCTAGGTATAACATGATTTATGTTATTTCCCAATAGCTGTTCAGTCAGTTGAGTTAAATGCTATCTGATGTCTATTTGTTCACTGTTATTTTTATTTTCATAAGTAGGTGTAACATGCTGAAATCAAATATAGGGTAGATACATACTAAATCTTAATGTATTTTCATCCCCTTTGATAGTAATAATGATAGAATTGCTTATTAAAGACATGGTAGAGAGTGTCGGTCAGACATCTTTCACAGGCAATTAGTTTCAATTTTCAAAAACTAACTTCTTGATTCAGTGATTTGACACAGACGAGGACATTTGATAGATGCACTGGCTTGCAGGGATTTCCTTTTTTTAAAATCAGCTAACTAAAACTTTACTGCGGTGTCTAAATATGTTCAGACTGTCTACATGAAACTAAATTTGGGAGATGGACTTAGGAGACAGGATCACTCTGTAGCAGTGTACCATATGAAAAAGGAAAGCCATACACATTTATAAGCTTTATATACTAATTTTTACAACTTTTATTTGTATTTTTATTTAACAATAGAAAAAAGCATAGTATCTAGGGATTGAAGACAACATACATGCTTCCATTTTCCTATATGTGGTTTTATAGTTGTTTAGAGATTAAAAAAACAAATAAAATAAGCAAGCCTGATCTAACCTACAGATTTCCTGAGACAGCTATTGGTTGGGGGGTGGTGGTGGTGGTGAATGGCTGAATAGTTAAACATATAATTCCTAGAAAGTTATTGAAACAAAGTATCTATTATAAATAATAGACTCATTGAGGGGGTTAACTTAAAAAAAAAAAAAGACTTTTAGAAGGTTAAAACTCCTATGCCATATATACAAATATATATTGCTCTCTCTACTTATCTATATAGATTTGTTCAGCATGACTTCTATAGAGAATATTTGTATTTGTTGTATTAGCCCCATCTGGTGAATTCTAACAGCATTGCAAACTAGAGAGACTTCATGCTGAACTCCCATGCCCCAGCTCTTAGATGGGTAGTAGGGCATACACAGAGACGCATTCCCCCTTTGCCCACTGTAGCAATAGCGCAAGCACCGAGGAGCCATCCTCATTGGTATATTATCAACATCATTTCTAAGCTTCTCTTTTGCTTTAATGGATTAATCTTACCAGTTAGGGTGCTACATTTGCATTCAGAAACATGAACAGTCCTATAATGCACTTTAGCCACCCCCCCCCCATTCACAAATAGAGATATCTTCTGTTTCTGTTCTTCAGTGCTGTTTGGGCTGAGGCCATGTGTGATGGGACAGAATCAGCTACTCCTGTAGAAAGTTTAGCTTTAAGATTCCTTCTGAGAGAGGGCTGTGGTCCACTTTGTGTAATTACAAAGGGATGTCGCTCATCAATGAGTTTGTTTCAGAGCAGCTGTTAGTGGACATAGTCATGGGCAACCTGCTCTAGATGGCCCTGCTTGAGCAGGGGGGTTGGATGAGATGACCTCCAGAGGTTCCTTCCAACCTCAAACACTCTGTGATTCTGTAAGTTTACCCTTAACGTTATTATTTATATTTGTGCAATATCAATATAAGTCAACACTATTTTGAGTAGGTAGCTTTTTACTTACCTTCTGTAAGAATAAATGATTATAAAAGCTCTTTTGAAGTGTAGGATCAGGATCATAGTTTCTAAACAACAAATGAAGAGGCTGCTTGCCTCTAATACACGGGTTAGCAAACCCAGTCAGCCTTTGATACATGGTGTCAGAATAATGCACTCTAAGCACCTGTCCTGATTTGCTCCATGCCTAAGGAGTCTCCTCCATTTTCTCTCTACTCTCCTTCTCCATCTGCATGTCTAACCAAGTGATGGGCTGATTTTTTTTGAAGTGTGGTTTGAAGGTTACCTACATAGAGTAAATTCTGCAGAAAGATGAGTGATGACAGTGATTCTTTTACTGCCAGACTTAGCTGATGAAGATTAGTTACTCTGCTAAGGTAAGCTGTAATGTGGCTACAGTATGTTTCTTTCCATCACTTCCCTTTGGAAAATTCAAATATAATCTTGTCATAATCTTCTAAATCATTCTAGTCAGTCTAAATTGTAATTTATTCTGTTTCTTGTCTTCTTTCCTTCCCACAGCAGTGACAGGAGGGAACTATGGGCAAAATAAAACCAGCTAGTAGCGAGACACAAGGCTCTCATGGTCTTTATTCAAAACAGGTGAATAAAGGGGGCTGTTTAAGCATATCTTAAACAGGAACTCTACATCTTTAGGTGGTTTCAGACTTGGTTACTGTTAAATGAGCAACAGGAGGGACTTTACAGTATAACATGTCCCTTCAACAAAATGTGTTTCCTTGCAGTATTATTCTGACTTGAATGGATTATGAGCAAGTCCATATTAGTCTCATCATTATACCAACTAAGCCAATATCTCTCATTCTCCCAGAGAAATTTCAAGCTCATTCTTAAAATTAAATAATTACCTCAGAGTGTTCCTATACAGGTAATGTTTCAGTTAAAGGAGAGTGAGAATCTCCAGTCTTTGTTATTTTGTCATAACTGTAAAATTTAAACTCTGGGATGTCCCCGAATGTAAATGGGAAATTAATTAGTGATAATAAATCAAATCTTGTGATGACTTTTCTTGCTTTATAATACAATCTAACATGACTACATTAAAAAGCCTACTAAATTCCTCTTGATTAAACAATTATTCATCCTACGCTATCTTCATCTTAAGCAAGAAATTAGAAATCAGAGAGAAGTGAATATGCAAAATATACACTGGAGTATTAATGATACATCTGAAACAATAATTATATTTCTCTGTCCTTCGCTCTCAAGACATATATCCAAAATTATTTTTATTTTTTCACTCAGTTTAAAAAGCCATATGCTACAGTCAAGTGTGTATAAAATATACAATGCCGTGAGGTTTCAGCTCTATTTATCCTTATTAACACGGAATCTGTGCAAACTGAAGATCAGCCCATGAATGAAGAGAAGACTCTTGCCTTCCAGGCTGAAATAGTTGCTCATCAACACTTTCTGTTCCAGCAAGAAAACCTTTCTGAGGAAGCCAGTTTGCAATTCACTAGTTGCAAGTAATCTACCTATTAACGTGACTCAGCCAGTAAAATACTGCCTAAGTTCCTAATCCTGAGAATGCTCAAGCCTTCTGTTGTGGTCTGTGGACAAAATCAGACTCGAGGCCTTGACAAGCTGGATCCTAGGAATGACTGACCCAACAAGCACAATGGCACTCTGACCATGATGGATTCAGGCACAGGATGACCAAAACTGACCTCATTAGTCCTGTGATGCCCAGCAGCGGAGCTTTAATAGAAACACTACTCATGCTGGTATCTCCAGGATCGGTCACTTCAGGGTCAGCTGCTTCTCTGCCTACCTGATTGCCAATATGACCACGCTCACAAAGCAAAAAGACATGCAGTACGTATGTCCTCTTCAGTTCAAGGCTCTCTTGCTGTTGTTGATAACAATAAATGTTCAACAGAATTCGCTGTTCTCTGTCTTGTAGCTGGCTAATGCCAAATGAACGTATTGCAGAACAGCAATGGGAGCACCAGTGCACAATCTGATATAATAGTATCTCTAACTTTAGCAGCAAATTTGCCCTGGCTGGGTAATAACCATTGACTGAACTTTGTATAGCAAGAGAATGAAGATGGTATCACACAATACAGCACCACTGCTGCATTTCATTTTTAGTATGTATAACATTTAAATAAAAAGGTCACACTTGATGAATTTCTGCGTTATAAACTCTCTCTTGCAGATCACATGTTGCTGTGTACTGCTGTGCTTCATCAGGGTTTTGAAAGTTGGGGGAAATATACACTGAAATGGTATAATTGCCGTAGTTGTTGCATTTGTGGGAGCACAGAATAGGTATAAAGCATCAGTTCATCATTATCAGGTAGTCAATGATGATTAAGAATTCTTATTACAATTATATTAACTCTTAATTTCAGAAAAAGCTTAATATTTGGCCATTTGTGCTGCCAACTCTCAGATGTCATTCAAGGGGAACGCCATGGCTATAGAACAAAGATTATCCTAAATCTGAAGGAAGACCAAAGAGAATATTTGGAAGAAAGGCAAAACAAAGAAATTGTGAAGAAGCATTCTCAATTCATCAGCTATCCAATTACACTCTTTGTAAGTGCCTTGTTTGAGATGCTAATAGTACATGCTTTGAAACACCAGTTGCATACCTAATGTCCTTGCATCATTCCCAGATGCTACTAGTACAACATTAACTAAGCTGTCTGTGTACTGCTAGCATTAACATTTACAAGAAGGACTCTACATTATGTTATGTGATAATTTCTCAATTTCTTTTCCTAATGATCTCTATAGAATACTATCTGTGAAGGACAGAGTTATACCATGTATCAGTCAAATCTAGATGCTGAGCTTCTCATTCACCAACCCAGAGGATGTCTTATAAAGCTAACATTTATGTTAGTGAATATAGTAAGACACAGTTCATGCTTTTGTTAAAATCTGGACTACTTGACAATGAAAATAAGTGTTTGTAGCTGAAGATCCTAATTATGCAGGTGAAGCAATAAACTCTGAATATGTATTTTATACTGATTTATCCTGAAGTTGTACATTTGGGGCAAAAGAAATCTCCTGACATATTTAGATATACTTCTGAAAGAGGTCTAGTTGGCACTGATTACTTAGTAATTCTGGCTTTTAAGCCAGAATTATTATGGCTCTAGTTCCAAAACCATGTCGTGGTTTAACCCCAGCTGGTAACCCAATACCATGCAGCCGCTCGCTCACTCCCCCCCTTCCCCAGTGGGGTGGGGAGGAGAATAGGAGAGAAAAGGAAAACTCACGGGTTGAGATAAAAACAGTTCACCAGGACAGCAAAGGAAAAGATAATAATAATAATAAAATAATAATAAATTATAATAGAATATATAAAAGGAACAATGCACAATTTCTCACCACCTGATGACTGATACAGCCCGTCCCAAACAGCGATCATGGAACAGGAATATTCCCCAGCGGTGATCTCAGAACAGCAAGATCCAGAGAGACTGAGCGAGGGAACAAACAGCCGAATGAATGAACAAAAAGGCCCAAACGAACGAAAAGAGGGGAAACAGGAAAAAAGAGAACTGGCCCACCGGCCAACCCCCACTTATATGGGGTATGACGTCCATGGTGTAGAATATTCTCTTTGGCCAGTTTGGATCAACTATACGGGCTATACCCCTTCCAGGTTTTTGCACCTGCACATTAGCAAAACCTGGGAAGCTGGAAGATGTCCTTGATCGCTTAAGCAGCAACTAATAACATCAGTGTGTTATCAACATTCTTCACATACTAAATCCAAAACACAGTAGCTGCTGGAGAGAAAATTAGCTCCATCCCTGCCGAAACCAGGACACCTGAGAACAGATGAGCGGAAGGCAATTTAGAAAGGTACTTTGAATGCCAGGTGTATCAGTAATATTTCATGAATGAATTCTACAAAACTGCAAAGCAGAGTTGGAAATACTCCTCGTATGACCTATAATGATGTTTGCTCTTAAAAAAGCAGGGACATGCAGGGAAGTCAATCAAGATGGAAATAACATGCAAATTAAAGAATGTAACAGGAATGTGAATGTAGAGGTTTCTAGAGAAAAGAATGGCCCACTGTAATTTTCTGTCTCGGACAACTAAGGAGAAGGAAGCCAAGTCATCGTGGTTATATTTGGTATAAATTCAGAACTGTATTTCTGTCAGCTGAAACAAACTTGGAACAGCTCTACAGAACTACAGGCAAGAGAGATACTTCCTTTTGAACAAATGGTCTGAGGAAATACAATTTTAGATAAATCATTAGAAAGAGCAGCTATGTCCTGATGAAGAAAAGCTGAAAAATCCCTTCTTTTACTATCCCTATCCTTTACTGCCCCTTCCTGCAACTTAGCTTTGTAGATCTACTGTGAAGGACAGCAAGAACAAGACACAGAAAATGCATTCTGTCATCTGTTTTTTATAGGTTTATTTTATAATAAAGAACTTTTCTGGTTAGAGTGAACTCGCTGCTTTTAGTTTAAACACTAGACATTTAAAAAGTAACTCAAATTTGACAAAATAAAGGTACTTTCATTATTCCAGACATATCTAATCCAAATAAAGTAGAGATGCAGGTATCCTGGGCTGTCAGCATCTGAAACAGTTTGAAGTTTGTCAATCACGGGAGTCATTATGACTCCCACCCAGCTGAAAGAGCCATTCTGGAGGGTTTTTCCTCTCTCTTGTTTTGTTTTATCAATGGTGAGAGAAAAAAGGCAGAAAAATATCCCGGCAAATATTAACCAGCACCACTCTGATTAAGAAATAACCTGGTGAATTCTAGTAACTCTAGTCTGTCCTACTTTCATAATGTAGAGCAGCTGCATTATATTGACATGCATATTAACTGGCTAAGAATACCCTCAGCTCAGCTGACTGCAAAGCAGGATTTCAGCATAAACAGCCAAGTTACTTCAGGAGATTTGCCTTAGTATGGCAGGAAGCATCTCTTTGAAAGAGATGAAAACTGACTTTCCCTCTGATTCACTATGCCTGGTTACTGTAGCCTACAGACAGATTTGTATATGATTAATCAAGTACTTACACAGCTCTTGACAAAATTTTTCAAAGTACCTACTCGTAGTCAGCTTTAATCAGGATTATGTTACTGCTATTTGAATTATGTTCTTTTTTAGCATTCTTTTGTGGGGAGGAAGCTGGGATTCAGAGCTCTCCTGTTTTTTTCACAAGAAGCGAATCTTTTGATCTGCCTGACAGACCAGGAAAATAACATTAAACTGTGCCTAAGCAGAGTGTTCATCATGGATAGCTGTGAAGCCTTAATCTGTGATGATCTGAAAGTACCCCATAATTTTAGTACCCTGTTTTTTCCTTAACAGTATCTCTCTAATAAAATGAAAGTACTGTCTGAAATATGAAAAAAACCCAACCCTGTTAACCATGTACTAAAGAGACTACCCAGAACATATTGACAGATTTAAACTTATTTCTTGCCTTTTTCTTACAAGTATAGAGTGCTAAAGTAAAGACTATATCCTATGTTTGAAATACTAGAAAGAATCGACTTCATGGACATGTATTTTAAATGCTAATAATCTCCCTTCCTGAAAAATGTGGAACCCGAACTTGCAGATTTCTTAAATTCCTATGACTTCTAAAACCTATGTTGAAACACGCTTCATGATGAAATTTGAAACTTCTAGGCATATAGCAGACTCGTAGTATAGTCCAGTGTGTATTGAATTCTGAACAGCTGACTTTAAATACTTCTTCACAGATACTGCAGCAGAGCAGAATTATGAAGGTAACAAGAAAAAGTGTAATACTAAAATTCTTCAAAGTTTTCCTTGACCATCAGAAGGAAAGAAGACTTATCACAGGATCACAGAGTGGTAGGGGTTGGAAGGGACCTCTAGAGATCATCTAGTCCAACCCCCCTGCCAGAGCAGGGTCATCTAGAGCAGGCTGCACAGGACTGCGTCCAGGTGGGTTTTGAATATCTTCAGAGAAGGAGACTCCACACCCTCCCTGGGCAGCCTGTTCCAGGGCTCTGTCACCCCCACAGTGAAGAATTTTTTCCACATATTTAGATGGAACTTCCTATGTTCCAGTTTGTGCCCATTGCCCCTTGTCCTGTCGCTGGGCACCACTGAAAAGAGTCTGGCCCCATCCTCTTGACACCCGCCCTTGAGATATTGATAAGCGTTGATGAGGTCCCCTCTCAGTCTTCTCTTCCTCAGGCTGAACAGCCCCAGCTCCCTCAGCCTTTCGCTGTAGGAGAGATGCTCTACTCCCTTAATCATCTTCATAGTCCTCCGCTGGACTCTCTCCAGTAGTTCCTCATCTTTCTTGAACTGGGGAGCCCAGAACTGGATGCAGTACTCCAGATGGGGCCTCACTAGGGCAGAGTAGAGGGGGAGGAGAACCTCCCTCAACCTGCTGGCCACACTCTTCTTAATGCATCACAAGTTTTGTAAGCAATTTTCCAGAATATGAGGTGTTCTACCTGGACACCTCTTTCAAGGAGGGACCAGACTGTCGGAGTGTAAAAGAGCAGGTTGCTCCACACAGGCAGGTGAGCCAGGAGCCAAGGGTAAACACAAGGCGGGCAGGGGCAGTGAGCGTACTGACAAGGGTCAGCATCCCACGGTACCTGAACAACAGAATTGGTCCAGTGATGTTTCAGCCGATAGCTCAATGATCGCCACACAAATCTGTAACAATGAAGTAGGTCCAAGAACAAGCCAAGAAGTCAGGTCAGCCAGGCAAGGCTGGGATCAGCAAAGTACAAAGCTGAACCTAGGCACAGCTACAGCATACCTTAGGCAAGGATCAAAGCTGAGGGCCTAGGCTTAAATGCAGCTCCTAAGCTAAGATGGGAAACCCTTGGCCAAGGCTTCTTATGGCTCTTTCTCACATTGCTCCTTTCATTGTGGTCAGATCCAAGGTAACTTGGCTGCGTGATATCAGAGCTAGTTTTGAGCCATAATTCAGACTTAATAATTAACTAAAAGCCCTCACTGCAAATTCTTTCTAGAACCAGGTTTATCAGATTCTTTTCTGCACCAATTTAAGCAGAAGTTCTGCAAGATTCTTGAATTCTTCCCATTTCTGCGCCCTCTTAAAAGTGGGATGGTTGAGGTTATTGCATGCTCAGTATCCTCAATAAAAATGTGTAATTGATTTTTTTTAACCTAGTTTACCCTGATTCCAGCCATCGCTGCTTAGCAAACCTACTTTCTCAACTCTTTAAACAACTAAAATTCCATTCACAACTAAATCTGAAAGTGTAAGTGATCTCCACATCAGATTGCTCTCACTCTTTCCCTGAATCCTCCGATTTCTAAGGTAAACCTTTCTTTGAAGGTTTTTTCTTTGTCTCTAGGAACTGTGCTTATTAAGAAGTAGCTGCTTCGGAAGTGTTCCTGAAGTATGAAGGCCTTTCCAACAATTTTTCTTCTTGCTTTTGCTGAAGGCACTAGAACAATTTGATCCCAAAGATGTCTTCTTTATATAAAATCTTATTTATCCCAAAATATGTGATCTTTCCAGTACAGGTGACTGCATGAACTACTTCCTTCAGCATCTGCTTCCCTGCTTAAAATCCAGGACTAGAACTTATCGTGTGTCTATTTAAAATGAATCCAAAACTGATTTCCTACTATCAACTTTTCTGTCATGTCCTAATTATCTAACTCAACTCTGAAATGGCATGTGTTCAGTAATTTGAAAAATAAATACTATTGCATCAATAATAAATTAGTGAAGCACAGAATACATGCTTTGTGACATAGTATATAGTGTCCTACTTTTAATTACTTTAGATTTAATTTAAGATTTTAGAGTCTTTAGTTCTACTGTTTTGAAGGTGGCTTGAAGGATAGTTTTGCCACCAAATCTACCACGCATACAAAATAAGGTTTGTAAGTGCTCTGTACATACCCATACCTGCTAGTAAATATGCAACGGCGTTTAGCTGTGACATGTATTAAACCCACAACCTTTACTGCTATACTGAATCCAATTCTTAGACCTTGAATGTATACAGGGAAAAAAGCATCAGATTTATTTCCACGCTTGTTGATGCTGAGGCTCTATTAAGTTATTTTTCTAGTGATGTAACTTTACCATCACAATCATTTTTTAACGTCTTCATGGGAAGTCTAGGATTTTGTTTGTCTGAGGGCTTTTTAGTCGAACCTCCTGCCCTCTGGAAGAGCTTTTTCTCCAAGTTTCCTCCCCTTCTGAATTAGGATGTATTGAAACTTATGCCTATGAATGGAAAAAAACTCTTAGCTATAGATAATAAAAGTCACAGCTGCCACCATACCTATTGTTCTTCCTCCAAAGCTAACATTTATGCAACTATTCCTGATTTAAGGGGGTTCTGATGAGCATGACATTCTAATGTCATTCCCCAAAGCAAATAACTATATGTACTGTTTTATTGGTCCCATGCTAGACAAAGACAGCACACATTTCAGCAAACAGGTACTGCAGTGTCCTGGTTTAGGCCAGGATGGAGCTAGTTTTGTTTTCAGCAGCTCCTGTGTTTTGGATTTAGTGTGAGAAGAATGGTGATAGCACACTGATGTTGCTGGTTGCTGCTGAACGACCAGGGACATTTTGCAGTTTCCCAGGTTCTGCTAATGTGCAGGTGCAAAAACTTGGGAGGGGTAGAGCCAGAATAGTTGATCCAAACTGGCCAAAGAGAGTATTCCATACCATAGACGTCATGCCCGATATAAGTGAGGGTCGTTCGGTGGGCCACTAGGCTTTTAGACCCTTAACTTGCCTTAATCCTTAAGCTTCCCTTCGGGTTGCTTTTTGTTTCCCTATTTTTCCTTTTTGTTTTTCGTTCGTTCGGCTGTTTGTTCCCTCACGTGCTCTCTCTGGAACTTGCTGTTCTGGGATAGCTGGGGGGGGATACCCCTGCTCCCTGACTGCTGTTCGGGATGGGCTGTATCGGTCGTCGGGTGCTGAGAAATTGTGTATCGTTTGTTTTATATACTCTGTTATCCTTATATATATTATTATCATTATTAATATATTGTTATATTTTTCCTTTGCTGTCCTGGTGAGCTGTTTTTATCTCAACCCGCGAGTTTTCCTTTCTCTCCAATTCTCCTCCCCACCCCAGCAGGGAGCGGGGGAGTGAGCAAGCGGCTGCGTGGTATTGGGTTACAATTTGGGGTTAAACCACGACATGCAGTCATCTTGCAAAGCTCTTACAGTGAAGAGCAGAACCAGATACTGGAACAAAACACTTGTAACTCTTTGGAAGATGAAGTGCCCCATGTTGCTAAGTTTGTGTAGGTATAATTCTTGCTCTGTACATATAATTTCAGCCAAGAAGTGCATAATTATGCATTTATTCTGGGTAAGTGTAAATCATGATATAAGGTATAAAACTATAAAGACAGTATCTCTCATTCCAGCCACAAGGGAATATTAAGATGAGGACCAATTTAAAATATCAAATTGTGGTGGTTATAAACTTAACCTAATCTATTAATTTTGTAAAAAACAGCATATAAAGTAATTTATGACAAGATTAAACAATTATTCGGGGGCCTTGTTAACATTCCATGAATCCAGGCCTTTCCATGCTCATTCTCTCAGCCTTTCTATGCAGCTGAGCTTTTATTATAAATTATACTTGACATTTGTTAGTAGTGGAATTGTTGACTTTTGCTATAACAAATATATTCTTGTTCAACAGTTTAAGTCCCTTCAGAATTGCTTCTGAGAGCAATGACTCTGACAGTTATTACACTCCCTAACACATACTTCAAGAACCATAAACTCTTATCAAAAAAGACAGGTACATATTGTCCTCGGTCCATACAATTATTGCTGCCACCTACAGTTCAAAAGTACAACTACGTTTTATGAGATTGATTTTGTTCTCTGCCTCTTAAACACCCTTTCACTGCAAAAATATTCCTTCTGAGTGACTATTGATCCTATTTCTAGTATGAATCACTTTTTTTTTGTGACCTAGAGAGCTTATAATCACTTCATCTTCCAGTAAGACATGAGAAAGTAGGAAACAACAGCCTGAGGAACAGTTTTAAGAAAGCATGAAGCCTTGCTCAGTCAGAGATCCCTAGCCAGCTTTACATTTCATTATGATAACATAGATTTTACATGCATAATTCCCTGTGTTAAAGAAAACTAGACACATATTACCACATCTTTCTACTTACCTCAGTCTTCTGAAATCTACTGTTTAGGTAATTTCAGTTGCTGCTGGTTTGTTTTCCTTAAGTAAACCCTGAAGCACAGAGATAACATGACGAATTTGTCTCAGAACTCAAACAGAATTAATTTTAAAGCAATGTTATAAAAGCACTAAGGCTACAACACCAAGCACTCAAAAGCTGGTTAAATGCTGGAATTAGAATTCTCTATGCAAATGTCATTCAATTTCTTTGTGGCTTATAAAAATAATAAAAAAAAAGTCTTATTCAGCAACACTGAAGAAGCCTTTGATGGAATCAAGAATAAAACCCAGTTTTCCTGGGTGTTATTTCAATCCTTTGAACATTAAATAACTTTCTTCCAGCCATCTTTTACTTTGTTCTTTTTTAATTTTGTAACTTTGATATAGCATAGAGTTCTATGAAATTGTGTAATTAAAGACTCTATTACGATGCAAATGCATGTGGGGAACAAGTATGGAACTAATCCTTAGGAAATCAGCAAATGCAAGTTTGAGGCCCATGCAGTTAGTGCAGCGATGTATCCAACTTCCTAGCACATGTTGTCGATATGGAACAGGTTCTGTCTAAAGAAGACCTGGTTCTTCAACATTTGATTCAAATCTGAATTTTCTGAAAGCAAAAGTTGCTCAGATTCTGACAAGAAAATGGCAAATCAACTACCTGCCTGGGCTTTGAATTTTGAATTAGAATTGAATATTGTGGTTGTTGGGGTTTTTTATCTTTTCATTTACAGTAATGTTTGAAGTAGTAAATCTTACTGAATAAATGGCAGTTGCCCCATATTGGTTTTTTTTAATACTGCATAATCAGAAAAAATGAAATCCCACATAACCATCCCTCAGATGCTGGCTACAGCAGTTGTTAAAAAAAAATGGAAGAATATTTTTAGTTTAGTTTCCAAAGGAAATGAAGCACATGCCATAACATGGTGCCTGTCCATCAGTCCCTCCCTAATAATCTTGACCTATTTAACCAATTCAATCAAAGTTAACAAAGGAATCAAGATCACGGAGATATTAAGGTCTGCAAAAATCAATAGGTGGGCAGCAGAGACGCATGCTCTCGTTGCTTCTTTCGAAGGAAGGGGCAGGGAGAATTCAGCTGGCCTAACAGCTAGGAGGCCTCGGCTAGCTCGTCACTGAGCACATCTGTGTGCACCAGCCGTCGCACGAACTGCTTCTCACCCAGGTGGAAAATTAAAGGAAGGCAGATGAAGGATAAGTGGGTTTGGGATGATGAGGAGAGGGGTCAGGGACATCTGGGGGATATGGGAGGGAACAAGTGTGAGTCAATGTAGGACTTGGAAATATCAGGCTTCAGCATTTTCCCCATTAATAGAACTGTTTGTTAAAATATGAAAGTATATTAATCTCTTGGTTGAAAAAAGGGAACTATTTTGCTCAGATTTTCCCCCCAAATTAATTCTGACAGAAACCAAGTCTGGAACCAGTCTTTTTAGCCTAAAACTGAAGCAATACAAAACCGGGATCAGTTAAAACAGCGTAGCCATAGGAACAAAGTGCCTACCTTCACTAGCCCTCACTGCGTAACAGAACAAAAAGAATACAGATTATTCACAAGTCACGAAGAAAATCTTTGTTTTACACAGGCACACAGGAACCTGGGTTAAGCAGAGCTGGGAAAACTCAGATGGTTTGGTATGAGATTACTTTCTCCTAGTGCACTTGTAAAACAATTTTGACAAAAGAAATCAGTCTGCTTTTGAAAACTGAGTAACACGCTCATAAAAGAGAAACAGAATGATATGATTGCTACATTAGACAGTATAAAGGCATGTGATCCTGCAGACATATGCAAAACCTTCTATAGGTCTTCACATGCTTAAAATTACATATGTCCCTAAGTCTGAATGACTGAATACACATTAATAAAGAGATTATAAAGGAAAATATTTTCTTAAAAACACATCTTGAATATTTTGATAAAAGTGGCACTCTTAAAATTCTGGACATCTCAAAAGGAGAGCACACAAATAATTTTAGTAGGATATTACTGGGAGAAAATGCTTGGACAGATTCCCATAAATTGTAATAGCTTAGCAGTCCTCTAAAATACAGAAGTTATTTTGACCCAAATAAATGTTAGACAACATTTCAGTTAATGGAATCTGAATGTAAGAAGGTTTGAGCCTAAAAGGCATGTCCTATAGAAGTCATACTATACCAGGACTATTTTTAATCTAAGAAAAACATGAAAGTTACATCATTATGCTTGGGTGTAACTGCCACACTTTATTAGGATAGTGGTAAAAAGCCATAAAGCTGCTTCACGGAAGCAGACAACCAAAGCAGCTGTAGGACCATTGAAATCATAGTCACTGTGCAAAGAAAGGAACTCGCCATACTCGAGAAAGGATTTTGGTGCATATTGTTTTGTAGAAGTGGATGTGTTTGAGAGAAAGAAATGCATTGAGAAGCACCACAAAATCCGACTCAAAGAAGGTACAGAAAACCACCACCCAGAGTAAGCACCAAAAAGGTGACCCAGACAGAACCGCAGAACTTTCTAGGCTGGGCGTTGGCTGAAATCCAGCTTACTCAGTGGCTTAGAACTGTGAGCAAATAACTTCACTCTTACAGTTCAATTCCTCCCATGTGCTGAGCAGCAGCTCATCTATGCACCCTCTTATGTTAATGTTGACCCCACAATTAATTTTTCCTTCTAATTAAAACAACCCGCGGGACCTTGTATTTTGGCCAACTGCTTGGGTCAGAGCTGTAACACCACTATTTAGAAGGGCAGAGTCCTGTAAGTCATTGCACCAATGCAGATACTGATCCAGATACTGCAGAAACTGCAAAGAAACAAGATGTAATTTTAATCCTACGTGATGTCTTACTTGCATACTTAATGTACCTTCTTGTCAGGTACGGAGAAGTACTGAAAACTCCCTGAAAGACATAATGCTGCAACAAAGTCAAGTCTGTAGGCCCCAGTTCAATGAGATTTGCTTGTCTTGGTCAAACTGCAGGATAATGTATACTAAGAACGTTAAATTCAGCATAAGGATCTGTGGTTAAATGCATTAATGGACGTAAGTATTGTAACAACTAATACATGGGGCATGCTACCCAGTGTAATTTAGGATGCTTAACTGGGAGAAGGGCAGGCTGGGCATATAAAAATTCGATTCCCAAGTCAGCCAGATGTTGAACTAGATAGCAGTCTGGGGTACATCTAAGGGCCAACAGCAGATACCAAAAAGTTGCACCTGGGATGAATTTTGGTACAGAAACAACATCCTTTTTATTCCTCAAATAAATAAATAGCTATTCTTTAGAGCAGGGAGATTGTCTAGATTCATGCTTACATCAGTGCACAGTTGTAACATGTAGCTTCACTTGGTATTTATATCCCAAAAAGTGGATCAGGTCCAAGAAGAAAGTTTTAGAAGTCTGCTCTGAAACACATGGGATGCAGATCATTCTCCTGAGACATGGAAGACCTGCATTTAACTCCCTGCTTGCAATCAGGTCATTCAGGATATAAAAATAACCCCCTTGCTAAATGCCGTAATCAAAGAGCTACTTGGTATAATGAGACGTGTACTTATCAAAGCCTTTATGCAAGATGTATAAATGTATGTATAAAGACGTCTGTAGCTGTGTCCTTTGAACATCAACTGAGATTTCCCACAGATGCCACGTCCAGGCTGAGAATCCCAGCAGGTTTCAGGCTTTGGGCTGTTAACAAACTGAACAACATTGGCATCTGTCTCATGTCTACTATTAGCACTTAAATCCTTAAGTAACTGCATAGCTATGTAGGTCTTCTGAGCTTCTTGGGTTTGAGCCCTTGACTCTTTTTATCCCGAACAAATACATAGACTAAGAGGCACGGTTTTGTTCAACTTGCAGACTGATACTTGTTGTGTGAGAAGCGATTTTGCTTTCCCTGATTAGGCGAAACGCTTTACCACAGCATCCCTAAGCCGTGATTCACCCAGCTACGCCTGGCAGAGCAAACGGGTCCTACCCGGCGAGCAGGGCAGGAACGCAGCGCCCGGCCACCCCGCAGCCCCGGCCTCAGGGGGAAGCAGAGCCGCAGCTACCTGCACAACCAGCCTGCGGGGAACCGCCCGGCGCGACTAACCCGCCCGGGGCCACGCGGGCACAGCCCAGCCGGTGCGGCTACGAAGCGGAGACGGGGGCTGAGAAGACAGGGCAGCTCCCGCCCCGCACCCCGATTCTGGGCCCTTCTCCCAGCGGCAGACGGTGGGGGGAGCCCTTCGCTTTCTAGGCCCTTCTCAACAGCGCAGCGTAAGGCGCGGGGGGGGGGGCGGGGGTAAAAGGGGGGGAGAGGGCAGCCCGCCCGGCCCCGCCCGCTTCTAGGACGTTCTGAGAGGCGCAGGGCAGCGAATGACGTCACCGGCCGCTTGCGCAATCCCCCCGGACCCCTCCCCCTCAGCGCCGCGCGCGCCGAACGGCCACCCCGGGCGGCCACTGCGCATGCGCCAGCCCGCCACCTCCCCCCCGCCCCGACTCCCCGGCCGAGCCGACGGTTGGACAAATGGGGAGCGCGCGCGCTCATTCAGCCGTCAGCTCATGCGCAGAACCCACCCCCGCTCCGACAGTTGAGGCAACGGCAAACGCCTGCGCGAGACTCGCGCTCTGACGGGCGCCTTTCGCGGCCGGCTGCTATTGGCTGCGAGAGGCTCGGCCCCGCCCCTTCGCGGCGTGGCCGGGAGTCTCCGCCCCCATTCCCCCCGTCGGCCCCCACCGCCGCGCCGTCCCCTCCCCCGTGCCTGTCAGTGAAGGTTCCCGATGGTTCTGGAAGGAGGCGGCGCCGGGCGTATATAAGCCGAGCGGGCGGCGGGGAGCGCGCACTAGTGGAGGCACAGCGGTGCGGTTAGAGCGCGTTTGCAGCTTCAGTGAGGAGACCAGCAGCCCTTCCCCCCTGCAAAGGTGAGCGGTGGAGGTGGCTGTAGCGGTAGCCGGTTGTACGCAAGGCATGGCTCTTCCGAGGGAGCGTTTTCCGTTCAGATCCCTGTGGTTGGGGCCTGCCTCCGCGTGGTGCTGGTACTGGGGTGCGGGCTGGTACAGGGAACCGCGTGGTGCAGGACGTGCCTTTTCCTCTTCCCCCTTCAGTCCCCGGTAAAGGTGAAGGGTGCTCGGAGGAGTGCTGGGTCTCGGAATGTGGGTATGGCTGAAAGATGGTGAGGTGCTGATGTTTCCAAAACTCGCATATTTAGTTATAATTTTTAGGACTATGAAGTACGGTGGTGGAAGAGGGTAAAAAACCGGCGGGCAGCTCCTGGGTGGGGAGTGGGGGGGGTGTTCTTCTGCTAGCAGGGCTGGGGGGTGGGGGGGGAGGTGGCGGGTAGAGAAGGCGTGTTTCTTGCCGAGGGGTGTGCATGCAGAGCTAGCTCGCCCTACATAGGGGTGCGGGGGGGGTAACCCGATCCCGCTTTCCTGGGGAGAGGTAGTTGCGGAGGGGGGGAGCTGTGGGGGGGGGCGCAGTCGAGGGAGCTTTGCGCTCAATGAATGGGCGCTCGGCCATGAGAGCGCGAAATGGAGGGACTGTGGCGGGTGATTCTGATGGGAAAAGCGACTAAGGCAAGCGCGGGGAAGGAGTGGGGGAAGGGGGATGTTCGGCGATGCACCCTCCTTGCCGGGGGGGGGTGCCCGCTGCGCGGGGCCGGTGCTGACTGGGAGTGGGTGGAGGGGGGGCGGTCGGGGAAGGCTCTGGCAGTTTCTAGAATCTTTCCCGCTGCCGCGGATAGCCTGCAGGGGGCGCTGCGCGGCGGCGCGAGGAGGCCGCTCCCGCCCGGAGGCTGTCCTCCGGAGCGCCTAACGGCCGCCGCGTCTCCTCGCTGACCGAGGGACTTATTTATTTCTTTGTTGGCCTTGTGGTTAAGGATTACAGTATTGCGCTTGGTCTCCATTCGTTCTGTAGCGGTGAAACCGGCGTGGTGGTCGGAGAGATTTTTCTTTTTGAGTTGAATCTGTTGTTCCTGAGCCTTGGCTCGTGCAGAGGATATCCTAGGCAGCGGGTGGTCGGTCAAGTTCGGATAATTCATTTGTGTAGGACAGAGTAACGAGTTTGGCTGGGCCGTGTTGGTATATAAGTTGCAGTTCTGGATAGTGTCTGAATCCGAAGTTAATAGTTGTATGACCAAAATATGAAGGTACGAGAAAAGGAAAGTACACCAAATAGAGGCTTTACCGTGAGAACCGACTGCAGAGTAATGCAACTAGCCTCTCAAATGCCGGGCTAAGATCTCAGTTGCATTTTTCTTTTTTGTAGCGTGTGCTTGGTCTGTGAAGAGGGGAAGTAAGGGTTGTGCACTAACTTGTAAATTAATGGAGGGGAGAGGAAAAGTTCTATGTTACTCTAAGTGGTGCAAACCAAAGTGAATGTAACGCAAGTCTGTAGTAAAAATTTTCTATCTAGTTTTTACATTCCTTAAACTTCTTGAAGTGTTACTGGTAGGAAATAAGATCAGGGGAGGTTTGGGGGGGATTGTGTTCCTATGGTGCTGTATTTGAAACCATGTAGTTAAACATCTTTATCTCAGAATGCCATTGTTGCTGCCTGTAAAAGGGCATGTGCACCAAGCTGTTCAAATGGGATTTCAACTCCCTCTCTCCTTACAGATGCCGGAAGCTGTGCAAACTCAAGACCAACCAATGGAGGAGGAGGTGGAGACCTTTGCCTTCCAGGCTGAGATTGCTCAGTTGATGTCTCTGATCATCAACACTTTCTACTCCAATAAGGAGATCTTTCTAAGGGAGCTGATTTCCAATTCATCAGATGTAAGTACCTTAACTCCTAGACTGGTTTGTGTCAGTAGCACTACTGAAATTTTTAGGAATAGTCAGGGAATGTTAAAGCCTGCCTCTTCTCTTACAGGCTCTGGACAAGATAAGATACGAGAGCTTGACTGACCCAAGCAAGCTGGATTCTGGAAAAGACCTGAAAATTAACCTGATTCCAAACAAACATGATCGCACTCTGACCATTGTGGATACTGGCATAGGGATGACCAAAGCTGACCTGGTCAACAACCTTGGTACTATTGCCAAGTCTGGTACCAAGGCTTTCATGGAAGCTCTGCAGGCAGGGGCTGATATATCCATGATTGGTCAGTTCGGTGTTGGCTTCTACTCTGCCTACCTGGTTGCAGAAAAAGTGACAGTGATCACCAAGCACAATGATGATGAGCAGTATGCTTGGGAGTCATCAGCTGGAGGATCTTTCACTGTCAGACTTGATAATGGTGAGTGTTAAATGTTTCTGCTCAAGTACACTTTCTAAAGATTTCTGGCATTTGGATATGTCCTCAGTGCATTGAAAAAGACAAAAATGAGATAAACTGGGTAGTACTAGTCGTGTCAGATCAAGCACAGGCACAGCTGTTCTCTTGTCATTCCAGTTCGAGTAACAGTTAATACTAATACATAAGGGAATGCCTGAAGTAATGGTGCATTATAACGAAGACTAAGCTTTCACAGCTTATACATGGAAATATTTCTGTAGACTCCTACAACTCTGTATCTAGAAACTTGAAAGATGATACATGAACAGATTAGTTAAAATCTCCTTAAGCTTATTTCAAATACATGCTGGGTACAGTAAGCTTGAGGAAGTGTCTGTAAGGCTGTTCCTGTACACAGAAGCTTACACTTTCCCAGTGTAAAGAAATTGATGAGTGCCTTTTTAAAGAAGGCATATTATCAGAATTAGTTAAAGCCTAGTCTGCTCCTGCACAAGTAAAACCTGTAAACTCCATTCTAGGTGAACCTTTGGGCCGTGGAACAAAAGTCATCCTGCATCTTAAAGAAGATCAAACTGAATACCTGGAAGAACGGCGAATCAAGGAAATTGTGAAGAAGCACTCTCAGTTCATCGGCTATCCTATTACACTCTTTGTATGTACCTTGCTTGAAATACTAATTATTTAAGTATTGCCTCTTTAAAACAAGTGAATTTTTGAAATTTAAGAGCAAGCAGTCCATGTGTATTTTGTTACATTGTTACAGATGTTACATGGATGTAGCTCTTTTGAAATACAATTCTGTTAATTACAACCTTATTTCACAAAACAAAGTAAAAATGTATTTTACCAAACTAGTAGTATCACAGTCTCCAAACTACTGAGTAAATGAACTATATCTTGATGTATTGTTAGCAGAAGGTCAGTGTAACGAAACTAAATAGCATAAACTACCACATAAGCACATGGAAACAAAATACCACTTGTGTCTCAGCACCCAGAATTTAAGTCCTTAGTTGAGCCTGGGAGGAAAACTGGACACCACGTTCATGTAGTTTTTAGCTTTGTGAGACTACAAGGGATAACTTGGGCCTGTTAATGATAAAACTTCCAGGTTTCTCAATTCAAATAACGATCTCTTTTGTAGGTGGAGAAGGAACGTGATAAGGAGGTGAGTGATGATGAGGCTGAGGAGAAGGAAGAGGAGAAAGAAGAGAAGGAGGAAAAGACAGAAGATAAGCCAGAGATTGAGGATGTTGGTTCTGATGAAGAAGAAGAAGAAAAGAAGGATGGAGATAAGAAGAAGAAAAAGAAGATTAAGGAGAAGTACATTGATCAGGAAGAGCTCAACAAGACCAAGCCCATTTGGACCAGGAATCCAGATGACATAACTAATGAGGAATACGGGGAATTCTACAAGAGTCTCACTAATGACTGGGAAGACCATTTGGCTGTCAAAGTAAGTTCTTGTCTGTCTTCAGGCACAATTATTCCTGCCGCTAAAGCTGGAAGCTTTAATCAAATTCACAGTAAATAAAAGTAAGTGCAGATGCCTTCCCAGTTTGTAGCTTAGTTGTTACCAAGTCTAATTTAAAACCTTAGAAGTAGATTTCAGATAAATATAAATAGAGTTACTTGAGTTTGTAGCTTAGTTTTGAAAAGTCCTACAGCTAAGGGGGGTGGGTAAGTGAGAAGTAATTGTCCTTTTTGTGTGTCTATAGGGGGAAGTGCTGAAGCTCATTATCTAATATAAGGGAACTGAATGTGTGTTCTGAATTGGTCTGCTTGCTTATAACTGAACAGAACTTGGATATGTCTGGAGAAAGTGTTTGTTCCTGACCAGGGTCTTGCCTACTGTGTTTTTTCTGAAATCTCAGGCAGTTACTGTTTGTCTTGTGCATTGGAAGAGCTGTTAAAAGGTTACTAAAGTGAGATCCATGCAAATTGACTGAAATGATCATCTTGCTTTCTCACAGCACTTCTCTGTGGAAGGGCAGTTGGAATTCAGAGCTCTCCTGTTCGTCCCGCGGCGCGCACCCTTCGATCTGTTTGAAAACAGGAAGAAGAAGAACAACATCAAGCTGTATGTACGCAGAGTTTTTATCATGGACAACTGTGAGGAACTGATCCCTGAATATCTGAGTGAGTATATTTTTGAGGAAAACGTTCCCCAAAATGTTAGAGAAACTGCTTAATAATTTTGTAGTTTCCCTTCATACTTAAATTCAGGAGGGGGAAGACTGAGTCCTAAACAGAGCTGATCAGGAAGTATCTGGGGCAGCTGAAAGTACTGCTTAGTTTGTGTTGTCTAGAATTCTGTAGAAACCAATTCATAATTTTAAAAGGGCAAAATCACTTAGGTGGTGACTGGTAATCTTGTCTTGGAGACCTGCAAAGCTAATTCTCACTGTCATCTTCCAGATTTCATGAGAGGTGTGGTAGACTCTGAGGATTTACCTCTGAATATTTCTCGTGAAATGCTGCAGCAAAGCAAGATCCTGAAAGTGATCCGGAAGAACTTGGTGAAGAAGTGCCTAGAACTTTTCACTGAGCTGGCTGAAGACAAAGAGAACTACAAAAAGTTCTATGAGCAGTTCTCCAAGAACATCAAGGTTTGTAGTCTTTCTGCTGCTTAATAATATTGATAGCAGAAGCTACAGTTTTTTGTTATGCCTGAAATACTAAACTACCACGGTTTAGTATTTATCTAAAGGAATCACTTAATAGTGTTTTTTTTCTTTTGTTGTACTTTTGTAGCTTGGTATACATGAAGACTCCCAGAACCGCAAGAAGCTCTCAGAATTACTGAGATATTACACATCTGCATCTGGTGATGAAATGGTTTCTCTGAAGGACTACTGCACTCGGATGAAGGAAAACCAGAAACATGTCTACTACATTACTGGTGAGCTGTTAACAGAAATTGCCCGTAAATGCAGATACATAGGTAGGGTTATCTTTTTAGGGTTACAAAATGGAAAATAACCATGGCAGTTCTCTTGGTGAATTTAGAAGGAAAGGTACAGGGAACAGCATCATGCAGGACGTTCCTGTCATACTTGTTACGGTAGTTACAGTTCTTTGATATGGTACTATGTCCATGAGGACAGCAGAACTAGCTACAGATAATTTTCTTCTCTAGCTACAGATAATTATCCTCTCTAGACTGTAAACTCTGCCCTTGCAAGCTTACCAGGAGTGCCGCTCTCAATGTTCCCTGTTGATGAAACTGACTGCCTCAGTGCTAACTGCCATCATTGCGAACTGTACCATTTCATGAGCTGTAATAGTTGCTTTTTAATTACTACCTTGCTCCTGAAATAGTGTTCAGTGTCACTGCTGCCACCTTGAAGGTGTGGGACAATCCAGTTTCAGGTTGTAAAGTGCTGCTTGCACAGCTGGCTTACCCACCATTTTTTCCCTGTAAGCCCAGAAACTATGCTTTAGAATCTTTGAGGTGCCTTTAAGATAGCTTTGTGTTCTGGCTTTAGCTAATAAATTTGGCCAGGAGTATCTAAATTTTTAAGACCTAATGCTCAAACTAGTTAAACTATATGGGCATTAGATATTTGGGCTTTTTTCAAAAGGTAGATGCTGTACAGGGCTTCTTAGTTTTTTTCCTTGGTAGGAATGGGAAACATTTCTTACCTGGCATTCCAGGAAATGTAAATTTACTTTCAAACCAGTGAAATATTTCAAACTGACACCCCAGCTTGTAAGGCTTGAGTCTTTTCAGGCCAGCCTAACGTTTGCAGTAGCTTGTCATACCTGGTTGTGCCCCTTTTTTTTCCCCTGTTACGGACATCGGGCATCACTGGAAAGGTTGCATAGGCTCTTCAGAAAACAACCAAGCTGCCGCCTTACAGTGCTGAGGCTCAAACCACAACTGGGGCATTCTTGCTTCTTGCAGGTGAAACAAAAGATCAGGTGGCCAACTCCGCTTTTGTGGAGCGTCTTCGCAAACACGGCCTGGAAGTGATCTACATGATTGAGCCTATTGACGAATACTGTGTGCAGCAGCTGAAGGAATTTGAAGGCAAGACCCTGGTTTCTGTAACAAAGGAGGGTTTGGAGCTTCCAGAAGATGAGGAAGAGAAAAAGAAACAGGAAGAGAAGAAAGCCAAGTTTGAAAACCTTTGCAAAATAATGAAAGATATCCTTGAGAAGAAAGTAGAAAAGGTAATTAGTAGTACTCAGTTTGTCTATATGTAACAAGTTTAATGATCTGAAATGATGTTGCTGCAGAGAAGGTGCAGATAACAATGTCTGTTACAATTGCCTTTTCTTGAAAGAGATGGCAATCTCTCTGCAAGATGCGGCTTTATAGATAGAAGGTGTCTTTGTTTTGGCTCTTTGAGAGGCTAGGTGGTTCTCAGTTAGAGCTGAAGAATTTGTAATACCAACTCATGAGTCTTGGATCTTCCATGACATGCAGCAGCATTTCAAAGTTGAACCTTGGTTAAATTGGTGGGGATAGTAAATTAAGTGTATGTGTTGAAATGGTACATTACAAACTCTGTCTTCATATTCACTTTTCTAGGTTGTTGTGTCCAATCGTTTAGTTACTTCTCCATGCTGTATTGTAACAAGTACATATGGCTGGACTGCCAATATGGAGAGGATCATGAAAGCGCAGGCATTGAGAGACAACTCCACAATGGGATACATGGCAGCCAAGAAGCATCTGGAGATCAATCCTGATCATTCCATCATCGAAACGCTGAGGCAGAAAGCGGAGGCTGATAAGAATGACAAGTCTGTGAAAGATCTTGTCATCTTGCTGTATGAGACAGCACTCCTGTCCTCTGGCTTCAGTTTAGAAGATCCTCAGACACATGCCAACCGCATTTATAGAATGATCAAACTTGGCCTGGGTAAGTTAGAAATCTCTCCTGTCTCCAGTAAACGCTAGGTGTGGTTACATGTACTTGCAGGGTACTGAGTGTCTGGAGGTGATGTTGGTTTGGTGCTGCTTTGTACGTCTGGAAAAGGGGGACCCCTCAGATGAGTTGAAGTGCTAAGGAGACTAAAGCTTTGTGTTGTGCTATTGGCATTAATGGTACGTGTTTCCTGAACAGGCATTGATGAAGATGATACTGCTGCAGAAGAAGCCAGTCCAGCAGTTACTGAGGAGATGCCACCTCTTGAAGGAGATGATGACACATCACGCATGGAGGAGGTGGATTAAAACAGTTTACAGGAACTCATGAATGTTTCCTCGGCTAATATGAATAAGTTATATTTTGTATATTATGAATGTTACCTGCCAAAAAAAAAATCTTGACACTTTGTCTGCATTCCCTCTTTATATTTATTTTCAAAGATGTTATACCTTTATTTTTGTTACATTGCTTTTTCAGCTGATGTGAGATACAAATGCCATTGAGGGAATATTTTCTTTAACACTGTACAACCCTAAACAGGCAAGTAAGGAGTAGTTATTTTTGTCTGTATTAGCTGGTTGCAGGTGGCAGGGTTTTTGACTTATTCTTAATTGCCAGAAATGTGGGAAGGAAGTAACAAAGACGGTATGACATCAGGATGTTCAAGTTTGTTTAGCGTTCTACAGCTCTTCAACTCTAAATATGTCTAACATACAGTACCTAGTAACTAGGTATCTATGAAAGCTGAAATACTTGGGGAAGCTTTAACCCTTTTGCTCCTAACAAGGTCTTGATGTTTAAAGTTGTTTTTTATACTGTTTAAGGATTCTGGATTGCACTCTACCATAGAATAGAATCCACTGTAAATCTCTATTGTGACTTATGCAACTCTGCATGTACAGTTCAAACCTAGAACTGTAAGAATAAAAGTGTTAAGAATGAGTTGTGTCATTGACTTGTCTGTTAACACTGGGAACAAAACCTGCTGTTCTTGGCATCAGTTCCTGCTTTGGATCTTGAGTACTAGCTGCTGTCTTGTTAAATCTGTAATTAATACTGCGTGCTCTGCACTGCCACTACAAACTAATACCACATGAAAGAAGTCTGGCAGTTCTCAAAGGTTTCAAGACAATTTTGGTCTCAAGTTAGGTTTAACTTGTGTTGATGTTCCAGCAGGTTTTTTTTAAGCTTTGCAAATGGAGCTAGGCTCCTAAAGCTGCAAGCCTGATGGGTCGTGCTGTACCGAGGTGATGAGTTTTGCATGTGAAGTTACATAGTTGGCACTACATCACGCAGGCTTTCAAGACACTACTAGCTTGTGCTGCATTTGGTATTCCTTGGCCTTCCTCTTAGAAGGAGAGTAGTAAAAGGAAATGGGAGTAGTTGGTGGCCAACTCCAGCAAGCTTCCCCTGCCTGCCAAGCACTTAGTGCAGATGAGGTGTCCTTCAGTGACTTGGGACAGGTGACAGTAGGTGTTTACAACAAGCTTGAGCCTACTGAGCTCTGTAGGGAGGAGGAGCAGGTAGGGGCATGTTGCCCCGTCCTCTGTGAAAAGTCTTCAGTTCCCTCTTTACATCTGTTTCATAACCAATATTTGAGCTCTGTTGCCTAATGTTAAAAAAAATTGTGTATGACAAAGGTGTGGTTTGGATTTTTTGCAGTTGGAAGAAAGACAATTAGTTTTTGCTGTAGCAGTATCTTTCGGGTATCTAAAGCAATTGGCTTCTGCATGCTACATGAAAGTAGTTGCACAAGTTCTGCCTTTTTAAGGATACTACATGTTTGTCAAAGTAGCGCTCTGGGGTGGGGAGGGTCCCATTTACGCTTTACTCGTAGGACAGGGCAGTGGATATGCTAATGCAGTCTTGCTAGCTCATGAGTTAAGTGGCTTTTAGCAGTCACTTCAAACTGATGTTTTTGCATGTCAGTTTACTAGACTGATGTGTTCACACTTTTGCCAATCATTCTGAACTCTTTCTCCAAAATGAAACTTAAGGGATTGGATATGAAAATAAACTGCTTCAGTACTGCTCGAACAATTCCTGAAGGCCTGACATGCTTGAAGGCTTCTGATTTTCTACACCCTAACTGCTCCACTGAAACTTTTCTGTGTTCTTCAGATTGTTACTCTACTGTGAGTGTCTCCCTATTGAAGTAGTAACAAGGAGAAGGGAAGTGGCATCTACTTCCTATAGTCCAGAATCTTAAGTTTATGAAAGGAAACCTGCCTTTCAAAAATACTTCCCTCCTGCAGTTCCTGGTGCTTTACAGGCTGTGTCATGTGTCTGAAGTTTGTCACAAAGCTTGTTCCAGCTCTTAGTGACTAGAGGAATTACCTTGTGGCACCTACAAAACAGCTTGAAGTCATAGGTCACTACAGGTGGGGCATTTGTCTTCCACACCTGTCATTCTGTGTCATGACATAACATGTCCAAAATCACTTCAAACTGAACCACCTCAACTCTCAGCCTGTCTTCATAGGAGAGGTCCTCCAGCCCTTTTGATCATTTTTGTGGCCCTCTGGACCTGCTTCAGCAGGTCCGTGTCCTTGTGCTGAGGGCTCCAGAGCTGGATGCAGAACTCCAGGTGGGGTCTCACCAGAGTGGAGTAGAGGGGAGAATCACCTCCCTTGACCTGCTGGCCATGCTTCTTTTGATGCAGCCCAGGAGACGCTTGGTGGCCTGGGCTGCAAGTGCACATTGCTGGCTCATGTCCAGCTTTTCATCCACCAGTGCCCCCAAGTCCTTCTTGGCAGGGCTGCTCTTGATCCCTTCATCCCCCAGCCTGTATTGATACTGGGGGTTGCCCTGACCCACGTGCAGGACCCTGCACCTGGCCTTGTTGAACCTCATGAAGTTCACCAGGGCCCACCTCTTGATCTTGTCCAGGTCCCTCTGGATGACATCCCGTCCCTCAGGCGTGTCCACTGCACCACTCAGCTTGGTGGTGTCCGCAAATGTGCTGAGGGTGCACTCGATCCTGCTGTCTGTCATTGAGGAAGATACTAAACAGTACTGGTCCCAATACAGACCCCTGAGGGACGCTGCTTGTCACTGATCTCCATCCGGACCTTGAGCTGTTGACCACTACTCTCTGGATGTGACCATCCAACCAATTCCTCATCCACTGAATAGTCTACCCATCAAATCCGTAACTTTACAATTTGGAGAGAAGAATGTTGTGGGGGACTGTGGTCAAAGGCCTTACAGAAGTCCGGATAGATGACATCCGTAGCTCTTGCCTTGTCCACTGATGCAGTCACTCTATTGTAGAAGGCCACTAGGTTGGCCAGGCAGGACTTGCCCTTGGTGAAGCCCTGCTGGCTGTCTCCAGTCACCTCGCTGTCCTCCATGTGCCTCAGCATAGCTTCTAGGAGGATCTGTTCCATGATCTTCCCAGGCACAGAGGTGAGGCTGACGGGTCGGTAGTTCCCAGGGTCCTCCTTCCTACCCTTTGTAAAAATGGGTGCAATGTTTCCCTTTTTCCAGTCACCGACGGTATCTCAAAAAGACTGCAGAAGAGCTTGGTGCTTACCACGTTAGTGACAGTTAGAAGCAAGGTGAAGGTAAGCAATGTCAAAACATGGAAATAATTTTCTCGGGCAGTGAGGCAAGAGCTTTGGTTCCCCTCACCTCCCAGCCTGGGGGCTAGGCGAGATCTGCTTCAACTGCAGTGTCACTGCTGAGAGCCGATAGGCATTCATTCCGGTCTAAGCAGCGTGGCTAGGATGAGGTGTCTTTCGTGCCTTCCATTACCTTCTTGTGCCGTGGTCATCAATGTACTGTTGCTATAGCAATGAGTATGACATCAAAACAGATGCAGTCTTGTGGCTTGTAAGAGAAGTTGCACAGTTAAAAACCTGTGTACATCAGTAGTGACCTGCAGCTTGGTGCATGGCTCACAGAAACAATGATCAGAAGGCAAACGCTTCCATCTTGGTGATGCTCCAGTGTTGAAAGCTATATCGGGTTGACAGATTTCAGTCTGCTTTAGGCAATTTCTCCAAGCAAAAATTCTTGTTCAGCAGTATTGTACCAAAACTAAGGACTTAAAAGCCAGGTAGGTTTTAAGATATGTATATCTTGTGACTAAAATCTGTTTTACAAGATCTTTTATAATGTGTAAAAAGTTGTGAAAATACCTTTCAATTAGTATGTCGAGACCTAAAACTTACAGTGACAAAAGATGCTAAAGACAGAGTTTTCCAGTTGGTCAGGGAAGTGATGGCTCAAGTCTTTACCTCCCTTGAAAACTAATGTATCTGTTAGAGAAGAATGCAGGTGAAACTTGCAGGTTATCATCTCCCGTATTTCTTGCAGTGAGAAAGTGTTGGTGGTTTGAGTTGTTTCCTGCATTACGCTGAGTAGTCAGACCTTCGATCGTGCACAAAGGACATGATGACAGCGGGTTTTCCTTTGGTGCGGAGCTCCCCTCTTGTTTGCCAGCCTTTTGCTGAAATACACCGTAGGAAGTAAGGACACCGTTCTCAAAAGCTCTCTTGCTCAGCTGCCTGTTGTAGCAGTTCAGAGTCTTTGTTTCTCACATTTTGTTACTGTTTTAATAGTAGATAAAAGTGCTGCAGAGCACCACAGTGGAGTTTGGGAAAGGCTGGGTGTCCTAATACGTACTTCATTTTTTTTCAGGGCTCTTTGACCCTATGGTGAGGCCCATGGTACAGTACCGCTTCGGGCTTACGAGGTCGTTTCTTCTAAGCAGAAATGCACAACAAAGTTCAGCAAAGGGTTAGGTACTGATATTAAAATATGTTTCTCCTTATTTGAGCTGCAGGACAGCGGAGCCGACCACTCTCAATAAGGGATTACAATAAAACTTGTCACAGCTTGGTGTTACGCTCTCTCCTTGCCTCCTGGTTTGGAGCTTATACTGCTGACAACGAGAGGTTTCATTAAAGTTCATCAGAACATTTTCCTGTTGATAATAGTCTTTCTGAAATCACACCAGGGTTAAGGCATTGGGATGCTGAATTCAGAAGTACTCGATTCTGCTGCTCTCTTTGGAAGGAAACTACTCGGTATGTGTTTTGGATTTTTGAACCTTAGGAGCTAAAGTGCTGGTGCCCCTGTTGCTCTAGCGAAAGGCTCCCACCATTGCGTGCTGTACAGTCTAAATTTTGGATGGCAGCAGAAAAGAAAAATGGCTTTCATTGTCCTAGAAATTGCAACAATCAATTGAACTTGATGGATTTCCAAATGTAACAAGGAAAGGAGCACAAAAATACATGAGTAAATTCTATGCTGTGATGAATGAGGAGGGAGCTGGGTTATTTTTTGTAATAAAAATATATCTAGAACGTGCTACTGAGAGTCCACATACATAAACACTGTTATATAATAAGCACTCATGGGCAAAGATGTGTTTTACAGAGGAGTTCTTTTCATTTATTTATCTTCTTAATTTGTATTTAGAGGTCTTACCAATTTTGACAGCAGAAGCTTTGGCAAACAGATCATTTCAGATGGTCTTCAGCCTGTGTGTAAATCAAACATTTCTCATACCAGGATTTGCTTAATAGTGAGGGCACCCTAAAGAGTGAATGAGAATTTCAGAACTGTTTGTATGTTTCTGATAGTTCATTATGTAGTGATCTTGTTTAAATGCTCTTTATTTTCAACAAAGCAAACCTTACCTAGGAAACATCTGAGTAAGTCATACTGGACAATGAAAAGTGATTTCAGACAAAGCTTTGGTTTTGTGGTAGCAAATTGTCTAAAACATTGTATTTTTTTTAAATTAAGGCTGAAAAGAGAACTGGTGAATAAAACTCTGTCCAACGTATGGCTGGTCCAAGGAGGAGCAGATGCAATTGTATCAGGGGAGTGTTCAGTACCCTGAGCAGCAGCAGTGTGAAGAGGAGACGGAGACGCGCGTTCTTTCATACCAAGGTGCTGTTTTGTTGGGGTGATGAGGAAGAGGAGGGTGCGGGGCAGAGGGTGTTTGGTTTTACACTGCACAGGGTTCTCCTGATTTGAACCATTAGGCAAGCATTTCATTATTAGTGCTTTAAAATACACAAGTATGGTTTCCAAGTATATTTCACCGTGTCATTTTTTTCTTACCTATTTGTGACTGGTTGTAAATGATACTGTTGAGTTGCCTTTCTGTATTAGAGAAAAACATAGTCCATAATAGTTTTTAAAGCAAAAAAATCCCTCATTTTTTCCTGAGTAGAGGCCTTTTCAAGTACTGTTCCACTAGTTTTTCCTGAAGAAGTATTTAAAAAGCTGTTAACAGGCTTCTGTTGCAAAGTAGAAGTTACATAAAAAGATGTGTAGAGTGATTGCTGAAGCAATAACGGTGCTAGTCTCTGGCAGCACGGAACTCGCTCATTTGGAGTCATTTTATTTTAGTCTTTAGATGCTTACTGTGGTTGCTCAGAAGACGGATCACTTCACGCAGACTGCAGTATGAATTTCACCAGTGGTAAACATCAGAAAGGAATTAAACCTCTGCTGATGCACAACATGCCAGAGGCAGTAAATTTGGGAGATGTTTTCTGTTTAGAAGATCCACAACTTGTTCTTACACCTGGAAACTCAGTCCTGCCAGTTACAGAGTCCCACAGTGATATTTGTATGGAACTGGAAAATGAGTTTCAAACACCAGTGGAAATAATTGGTAAGGAGACAGCTGCTTTTCCATCAAAATTAGTGGAATTGTATGAACTGTCTCAGAAATCTAGAACTACTGCAGAGTCCGAATGGCCCTGGATGCCTGAATGCCCTTCACCCATGGAGATCGAGCCTTCAAGATCTGTGGGATTTCTGGAGAACTCTATTACAGCTCCTCTGCTACCAGAGTGGGATGGTGACATGTGTGAGCAAAGAGCAAATGTTTCCGATTCTAGAATGCACTGGTGAAAAATTAAGGAAAAAACCTTCATGTGCCCTAACGGAGGTATGGCAATAACAATAATAATAATAATATCCACAATAATTGGTCCTGTCATTAATGTATTGTGAAATTTCTGAAGTTATCCTAAGGTTCCTTTGTGCAGTGGTTGAAGTTGTGTAGTAGAATTAAAGCTTCAAAATAGTAATTGTTGTGGATAGGGCTGGGTCCTGCTTACTTCATCAAATCCTGTGGTAGATCCGTGCTGAATCTATATACACCCAGGCAACTACAACTAAGGGCCTTGAAAAGTTTAGATGACTAAGAAGGACAAAGTCCATCTCACTGTCCCAATTATTTCTGTCTCTCTTAGGATCTTAAAAGAAGCACTGGTTGATGGGGTTGGAAAGGCAAGACTTTAGGGAAGAGCCACCCCCTCCTTCAGACTTCCTGGGTTTTTTCTAGGGAAACAGGAGCACAGGTTCAGCTAGATATGGAAATATGTCGTGGTTTCGGCCGGGATGGAGCTAATTTTGTCTCCAGCAGCTACTGTGTTTTGGATTTAGTATGTGAAGAATGGTGATAACACACTGATGTTGTTGGTTGCTGCTAAGCGATCAAGGACATTTTGCATTTTCCCAGGTTTTGCTAATGTGCAGGTGCAAAAACCTGGGAGGGGTAGAGCCAGAATAGTTGATCCAAACTGGCCAAAGAGAGTATTCCATACCATAGACATCATGCCCGGTATAAGTGAGGGTCAGCCAGTGGGCCATTTCCCTTCTTTTTCCCTTTTTTTCATTCGTTCGGGCCTTTTCGTTCATTTGTTTGGCTGTTTGTTCCCTCGCTTGCTCTCTCTGGAACTTACTGTTCTGGGATCGCTGCTGGGGAATATTCCTGTTCCCTGACTGCTGCTCAGGATGGGCTGTATCAGTTGTCAGGTGGTGAGAAATTGCACATTGTTTTATATATTCTATTATCCTTATATTTTATTATTATTACTGTTATTAATATATAATTATTATCTATTATTTTTCCTTTGCTGCCCTAGTGAACTGTTTTTATCTCAACACACGAGTTTTCCTTTTCTCTCCGATTCTCCTCCCCACCCCACTGGGGAGGGGGGGGGTGAGCGAGCGGCTGCGGGGTATGGGGTTGCCGGCTGGGGTTAAACCACGACAGGAGAGCACGAGATGATACATTTCCTGACAGTACACCCAAGCAGGATTTCAGCAACTCCAGGGCCAGGACATTATTAAAACGCCCTGGGAAGCTAAGCCAAATGTTAGGGCTATTGCACAAGGCAAATCCCTAAGGGAGGGTCATGCTAGCTCAGAGAAGACATTCCTTGCAGGTGCTGACTTAGATTCTTAACGCTGTCAGCATGTACGGTAACAGTAGTGACCAGGTGCGCCATTTCAGCCTGAAATTAGATCCACAGCAGCAGATGATACAGGCTGTAACGTTCATTGAATGGAGTCATGAGAATTAAGAGTTTTCTTCCTACTCAGTTCTCCGTTAGTCTCCTGTGCTTTTCCTCCAGTCTGCTTTCCAGCGAGCAGTAAGAAAGCAAGACAAACCCTATAAACACCCGTTGTAGGAGGTGGAGTCTAAAAGATTTCCTCCGCTGCTCACAGGCAGAAACATGCAATGTGAGATGAGACCTTGCAGTTTCTGCAGCATCTTGTTTCTGGCTTGCCACAGCACTCTCAGGCTTGACGGAAATGTTCTTGATTAGCATTTGGTGGTAGGTTGACCAAAAGTCAAGGTTTTATGGCTGCAGACCTTCATTCTCTGATCTGCACTTGCTTCATCTGATGAACTTAATTTGGATTAAGTATCTTGTTTCAATTGTTCCCTATTGCAAACGAAGTAAAACCCCTTTCACTACAATACAGTCCCATCTTGAATTTTTTGAAATGTTTTACGCATGAAAGACGTGATTCCTAATGTCTAAATAGCACAGGCACTACTGGTGTTGGGCTTCATTGCCATACAGCCATTCCAACAGTACTTGAGGACTAAAATTTAGAGGTAGGCATTGCCCTCCAAAGACGACTCATAGTAAGACAGGCATGTGGTCCTGTCAAGCCCTCTGCCTAATTTAATAGAAAAATCTCTGCTCGTTCTGATCCTGCCTGGAGGTACCCTATGAATAATCTGTCTCGTCTTTGACTGGCAGCTGGGGGGGCATCAGCAGCAGGAGCAGAGGAGCACTGGCAGCCGTCGAGCCACCAGGGACGGGTGGTGGCTGTCAGGAGGCAGCGTGGCGCTGGGCTAAGAATAAAGGGAGAAAAGAAGCACTAGAAAGTGTCGCCTGGGCTCTTCGGGCAGGGTGGAAACCTGCTCTCATGGAAGGGCTGTGGCTTTGAGAGAAAGGCTGATCTTGCTTCGTCTTGGCCTTCAGAGATCGGGAGCCGATGCGGTTTTGTTGGGTTTTTTTTCGTAAGAGTGCACCTTCTCCTGTCCCTATGCAGAAAAAGTATTATTTGTTTGATCGCTTTGGTCTCAGCCCCCAAACCCCAGCTGGAGCACCCAGATGGCTGCAGAGCTGCGTGTGGAGAGTCAAAAGCCCCAGTTCATCCTGTAATTTTGCATTTCTTATGGTGGGAGGTTTGGCTGGAACAAAATATCTGTGAGTCAAACACGGTTCGCTGTGAATCAGTTCCTTGTTTACGGCTCACAGATACAGTCTGCAGCTAAACGAAAATCACTTCCATTGACTAACAGGAGGTATTCAAGGTTATTAATTAATAATTCAAGATTAACATAAACCGCCTCCTAAATCTGCTCCCAAAGACGGCAGTCCTGGCTGCTCTGCAGGCAAGAAGTGAGACATGGCCCTTCCCTGATGGACAGGCAACCTCAGGCAGCCTCTGCTCTGCGAGGGCTGAGCTCTGCTGGCCCCAGCCCTGGAGCTTTAAGGGTTTTTTTCGTCTTAGACAAATCAATTTTCTACAGTTTTTCCTCCAGCACATTTCACAGCAGACAATCCAGTGTGGTTTTTCTCGGCATGTAGAAGCCAACTGTATTTCAAATAGAGGTGAGATTTTTTTTTAAGAACGACAGCGATGCGTGTGCGCTTTATTAGGCGGGCGGTTATAACGTAGAGGCTGAACTGATGAGCAGAGAGAGGCTCCCACAGCGCCGGCCTCCTGGGGACACCCTGTGAAGCAGCGAGGCAGCAGGCACCCGGGGGTAAGAGGAGAAGGAGCGATGATGCCTTTCAAAACAAGAGAAGTGGTGTGTTACCTGTGTTCTTGTCTGGCCACAAAGCCTGGACTCAGGGGAAATTAGAGCTACCCGGGGCTGGCACAAGGTCTGCACAGGGTCAAGGGCTTTTTCTGAGAGCGACGAGAGCCAAGACACCGAGCAGCAGTACGGTAAATTATTGCAATAAACGGCTCAAGCGAGCATTTCTGTGCCTTGGTAACCCTTTGGCCACCCTCCTTATTCATAGTGCACCAACAGGGTACGGCTGAAAGCTGCCCTGGCTTGGTGATGGCATTGCGTGTGTGCTCTGCAAAGAGGAAACCCAAAATCCTCCTTGGCAATCTGTCGTCTGACTGTAGCTCCGCTGCCCGGCCCCTGCCCGGATGGGTGCTGGCAGCGGGTGCGCTGTGCAAGCCTTGGCCTCGTCTCAACCTTACAGTCACGATTTCACCTGTAATCCTTCGCAGACCAAGAGTTCTCTTGAGCCCCAGATGCGGGGCCTTGTTGCTAACAGCTGTTGCCTGTAAAGCATCAGTAGCTACTTTTGAGCCGGCTTTTGTGGGAGAAATGACTCCAAGCCATGTGTTTGGATTAAGGATGATGGTCGTATGCGCTCATTCAACTCAGCTGGCACTGCAGGCACTCACACGGCGCTGCTCAGCTCCCACCTCAGTGGTGGGAGGTGCTGGGGGATGTTGTATGAGACTTTTGGCTGCTCTGTTTTCTTTTGAAAGTGGTTGGAGAATCCAAAGAGGGGAGAATAACCATCAGACGGTCCTGGCCTGGGCAGAGAAGGTAAAGAGATGGAAAAGGAGGTGTATGAGATAGGGTGTAGCTCAGCTGGTGGCAGAAGTGGGGTGGAAGGCTTGTGGGGTTTGTGAGCTGCTCCTGGTCCAGCTGCTCTCACTATCACCTCCCCAGCGGCTTGTTCCTCGTGCCTTTTCAGGGTGACAACCTGCTGCTGGCTCCAGACTGGGAAACTCTTGTTTCACTGAGGCTTTTCTACTCATTTTCCAGCTAATGGAATACGTACCTTAGAGAGCGTCCCTCCCACTCAGGTCCCTTTTTGTTCTTTTACATAGGGATGATCTGAAATTCTTCCTTATTAAGTTGGATGATGAATCCAAAAGAATAGTACCTTGTTCATTGTACAGGAAGATGCAAGAAAGCCAGATACTAAGGAAGGAAGTAAGGGAAAGAACAGGAATTTGATGTGAAAAAGTAAAAACAATTAGTTTCTCATTTATCTACAAAAAGGAGAAGAAGGGGAATGGAGATGTGGCCTTTAAAGGGTCAAATCAGGTCTGCTTCTTTGTGAAAAATGGGCCTGAGTCATAGTTCTCCGGTAAATCTGAAAAAATACTATTCATTGTATTTAAAAATAGCAAAACTGTTGTTCCTTTTTTTGGCAAGTGATGGCAAGTAGGGGTGACGGTATCGACGTCCTCCCAATGGTCATGGATTGTAAGTGATTAAGAGAGATGCTTAGAAAGCATTGTGTGTCCAACCGCAACTGTCCCTCCAACAGACGGGAAACTGTCTGCTGCAGCAGATGGCGGGAGGAAATGTCTTTGAATATCTCTGGAGGGGATACCTGCTTTTCCCTTTGGCTGGTGACTATCTTCAGTCAGCCTGAAGGTTGTGTGAGTGAAATGGGGCTACAGAAAACGAATCGGTGAGAGCGGAGGGGGGGCATCACATCTCTGGCCACCAGGCCTTGCTAACTCAACTGTCGATGC
This sequence comes from Phoenicopterus ruber ruber, assembly GCA_009819775.1. NCBI lineage: Eukaryota > Metazoa > Chordata > Aves > Phoenicopteriformes > Phoenicopteridae > Phoenicopterus > Phoenicopterus ruber. Next base: position 13,320,704 of record CM020219.1, read on the forward strand.
ATGTGCATGTCTGCATATACACGTGCTTTATATATATATATATATACACACGCTCAGAGAAATGTAATGACTAGAGGACTCAAACTGCGGTGCTATTTTGTGCATATTTCTGCTGTAGACCTCCACACAGTTGGCTCTGGTGAACGCATGGTGAAGAGCAGCCTGGAGCCTCCAGCAGTGGCAAAAAGTGCTTTCACCAGAGGACTTCACCCTCTTTTCCCTTGCTTCACTCCCATCTCTCTCAAAAGAGCGAAGTCTCCAGGCTGGGGGAGCTGAGCGGGGCGTGTGCGAGGGGTGGAGGTGGGGCAGCCGGGCCGAGCCTATAAAGCTGGAGGAGGGTGGAGGTGCTGGGAGCAGAATGGCCTCAGCTGAGAAGAGGCAGCGGCGGAGGAGGAGGCAGCAGCATGGGGCTGGGCAGCCCATGGAGGGTATGGGGAGAAGGGAGCACCCTGTAACAGAGCCCTGTTGGGGGGGGCGGGGGTGTGTGCGGGGACTGAATGCCAGGGTGGGAGGGCTGGGATACAGGGGTGACTCTCAGCATGGCTTTGCATTTGTCCCTCTCTAGTCTGATTTGATGTCTTGAGTACAAATACCTCCTTGAGGGTTCAGAAAACTTGTAGTGCCTTAAAAAAAAAAAAAAGAAAAAAGAAAAAATCCACTTTACAGAGCATAAGCTTCTTTTTTAAAAGAAATATATTTTTCTCATGCTGCATGAAGGACCAGTGAATCAAGTAATTGTTTTGGTAGAAGACAGTAGCTTCTTGTTTGTTTTTAAACAGAAGCTGCCTTTGATTGAGAACTTAACACAGACTTTGTGAAGGATTGACCAGCCTTTCTGGCATAAAGGCAGCAGTTACCATGTCTGGGCAATTTATCTATGAGAAGACTTTCTCTAATGTGCTTTCCTACCCTCTGCCTGTTTTAGTAGGTGCTCAGGAAATGAAGGATTCTGTTAAAAGCCCAGACTACGTAGAAAGACTGGCACGTAAATACATGGTAACTTTTTTCTAATTGCTGTCTCTCTAGCTCCCTATTGAAATACAATTTAGAAAGTGTTAGTTGCTTTGTCATTAGCCTGGTAGTGCAGCTAGCTGTGCTGGAAAAGTGTGTGAAGAACAGGTGCGAATGAATTAATTCAAGTGGTGTCACCTGCAAAGGAACAAAAAGGGAGGGAGGAAGCTATTCCACTTCTGTGCGACCACCTGGGGAATAAGGGGGCTCTTTGTTTGTAAGGTCTCTGTAGCAAGAGCTTCAGAAAAATGAGGATGTAGTTTTAGTCACTTACCTGCAGTTACATTTCTGAGATGCAGGCCCACCAAAAGCAAAGAAACAAACAAAACCTCAGTGCAAATCAAAAAACATTTTGTAAAGTTATTTACAGAGCTGGAATAACTGTTTCTAGCAAATGCAAGGCATATTCTGGATAGCTTCCCATTGTATTTTGGGGGGGTGAGGGGGGGAAGATGTCTGTTTTTCCGTTACTTTTTCCCCCACTTGCACAACCCAACCAGCACCACAAATGTGGGATACTTGGAAGGACAAGCTGGCTTCAGTTGGGAAAGCTTTGGAGAAACACAGCACCCACAGTTTGTACTAGAACTTCAGCTTCAACCCGAAGCTGCAGCGACTTCTGCTTTGAGTAGCATTTCTTTCCCTTCCTCCTCTGCAGCAGAAGTGCATAGTAGAGTCAAGTACAGAGTCTGAGTCTGAATCCAGCGCGGAGGTAAGAACTGACTCTCTGAAGCATTTTGGTGGTGATGAGATTCCCTGGTGGGTGTCCAGCTCTTCCTTCCGTCTCGGTGGGGAGGGCCTAAGGCATGGTTGCTGGGGTTCTTGGTTTTGTGACCGCAAGAGGACAGGGGGGTGAACCCAAACCCAACACTATTCTATCCATCAGGCTCTTCCTTATAATTGTTATTAATTTTAGCAAAATTGGCTAAAAATTGGGAATGAGGCAGGAAAGTGCCAGTGTTCTAGGCAGAAAAATGTAGCATAAGCACTTCTCTGCCAAGAAGTGCTTAAAGCTGAGCTGGGTTGTTTCAGGTGGTTAACTTCCAGCAGCTCTGGTCCAGCGGGATTGCTGCAGCTCTGGGTGGAGAACCTCCACCTTCTGCCTGTGCATTTGGATGAGAGTAAGAGCGCAGTTCTGTTACTGTGGCAGTTACTTAGGAATATTGGTAACTTCCTGAACAGTGTTCCGTCAAACCAGTGTGTTTAATGTTGATGAAAAAAGACTGATTCTGGAGTGGAGAACTAAATATTTAATTTCTGGGTAAAAGACTTCAGAACTGGTGCTTGCTGTTAGCCCACGTGAGTCGCTGTGCTCTGTGGCTTAGAGAAGCTGTCTGCCAGGAACCTGCCACCACTTCACCTTCCAGAAAGCAGAGGGGAAAGCTGGAGTTGTCCATGGTGTCCTTCTGAGAGAAGCGAGGCTGGAAGTCCAGCTGTCTGGCTGGACTGTGACGGCTGGGCTGGGTGGAAGAGGGGCTTGCGAAGGTGCCAGCCTGGACGAAGAGCCGGTTGCTGTCACCGAGGGTGCTGAGGCAGGGGACAGGCCAGGGCTGGGGGATTTCTGGGCTTTTTGGAGAAGCAGAAGCTGCTCTTCTGCATGGCCTGGCACTGCCCATTGGCTTTGTGGGGATGTCTCTGTGTCCTTGGACTAGCGCAAGAACGCAGAGTCACAAATGGGCTTGGACTTCGGCTCCTCCACTAAAGCAGCCGTCAGGCTCCTGTTGTGAGGAGTCCAGGCTGGCCGGGCCCTGCTTTGCACCCGCTGTGCTCAGACTCTCCTCCTTCCCCACCGAAAGCAGGCTCCGCAGCGCCTGGCAGCTTGTTCTCCGAGCAGCTCTGGTGGATCCTTCTGAAGGAGCAGTTTCCTTGCAGTAAACTTTATTTCCCTTTGTGTGACTGCTTTGTACCCGTGGTTTGCTTTTAAAAGGGACTCTCCCTACAGGGCCTTTTTTTGTTTTAATAAACCCAGACTGTAAGCACTATTTCAGAGTGATGCGGTTCTCAAGCATAAATTCATGAAGAAAGTTCTTTGTCCAGGTCTTCACAAGTCCATGCTTAACCACACAGGGAAAAGAAGCCTGAAACCTCAGTGTTACAGCAATGATGTTGAGACTGATTGAAAGGACTCGGTTTGACTGTGTTAGTTACAGAACTCTCCAAAGGATAGCAAATTTGTAATCCAATTTAATAAGGAAGAATTTCACATCATCCCTATGTAGAAGAACAAAAGGGGACCCGAGTGGGAGGGAAGCTCTCTAAACTCTATATTATAGCTTGTCTACTATTAGTTAAATGCAGATTTGGTTTACTTTTCTGGTGGTAAAGTATACAATTGCTCATTGTTCTCTTTATAGCAATGTGTTAAGTGCAGTAAGACTTAACCATAGCTCTCCTCAGTCCCTCTATTTTAGGCTGCCAGGCCTTTAAATGTGAGACTGAGAGACAGATACACCTTTTACTGTCTTTTAGCAAGGGGACAATGTGGCTTTGTTTTCTCTAGGATTTTTACTTACTCTGGTTTTACTTTGATGAGTAATTCATAGGAAGGTGCTTTATAAACCTGTTAAATTCTCTTGAATAGGTCATGCCTTGCCCGCTTGCTGGAGGACTCAAGAAAGCAAGGGACTCCAGGGGACTGCAAGTAGGTTTGGCTGTTATGCAGCAGCCTTGTTCTCAGTATAGCACCCAAAAATTAAAATATAGGTGGGACAACTTACGTTGTAACTGGCTTTAAAGCCCACTGTATGTTGCCTCTTGTATGATTTCATAGCCAAATAAGCATCCACCATATTTAGAGACCTTTATTTTAGTTTTTAGATCCTTATGATGGTGATTCAGAAGATGCATCCATTCACTCTGACTGTAGCTTGGATTCTTTAAATAGTATAAAAGTTGCACCATGGGCAAACAGTGCCCCAAAAGCAGTGGCTTTGGAGGATGCTGATACTTCAGAAGATGGAGAGTCCTTCCCTAAACCTCCAGACTGGCTCTGCCCAGAAACAGAAGTTGGTGAAGTTCACACAGTAAATGACTGTAAAGCACCTCTGGAAGTTCCTAGCCAAGAGAAGGATGGCCTGAGAAGCCGCTTGCAGTCATCTGAACTGCCTAGAGCCACAGAAGCATTGACCTCCATGTGGCTGACACCTGACTGGTCCTTACTGATGAGCATTAACCCTCCAGCCTCTGCAGATCTCCCTGCAAGCCCAGGAGAGAGTGCTCCACAGCCCATACTAGCAGCTGACTGCGACAGCACAATGGTCAAACAGCCCCTAATTAAAAGAAAACAAGGGCTTCCCATTCCAGAGGGTGCTAGTGAAAAATTAAGAAAGAAATTCCGTGCAACTTGATCTGAGGTGTGAACAAATTGTTGGATAAACTGTTCATTCTGAAGAGTGAACCTATTAAAGATTTCTTTTGTAGATGGTACCTGAACCGAACAAGCTTTAAACAAACAAACTAACTAGCTTAAGCCTGTTAAAATGCAACTGCAGCGTGTACTGTAAGCTTTGCCATCCACCTGAAAAGATGGAATCAACAAGCTTGTGTGGCCATTTAAGTGAAAACTAGCTAAGGTACATCCGCAGAATCACAGCTAAGCTTTATGCCTGGGCGCTACTTTGGTGCCTGGGGCCTCTTGCAGCACCAGCCTAACTCCTGTATCTAGTACCTGGAGGCACCTGCTCAGTTTCAGTGTAATTTCAACAAAAAGTATTACAAAGGTTTGTTGAGGAGGGAAGGATGACTGACTGAATGGTTGAAATGAGTTTTCAATAGCTATAGCTTACCTCACACCTGCTCTTCCTATGCCTGAGAGGAGGGAAGCAGCTGTATGGTGACTGATCTTACAGGTTTGACTACAACCAACTGAACTGCATTAAGCTGAACTGACTGCAACTAAAGGCAAACTAGCTTTTTTATTTTTCTTCTTCAAACAGGGAGAAGTTGACTAGCGCTATTAACATACCTGTTCCTACCTCTTTTGAACAATATTTTAGGTATACAGTCTCAGTATGTCTGTCAGTTTAGAATTTACAATGTGTAGTTGAACACAGGAGCCGAAAGCACTCTTCCACGGCTTGGGATTGTTCTCACTAAGAAAGAAGTGGTGGGCACAGATGGGAGGCCAGTCAGTTGCCAAAAATTCTCTCTGATCTCCCTCTCCTGTATGGTAATTTCTTGTATCACCTTTAGAGCCTGGGTAGTCCATTTATGTGGAAGGGGAACTACTATCTATGTAAGTATAAGGATGGCTTGAAATACATTGGTACCAACCACTTGTGAAAGCATTCAGTCTGAGACTCTTAATTTGCAGTTTCTTTCGTAAGGTGGAAAGCCACTCAGAATACTACTTAACTTCTAGCCTTGCAGCCTTCCACAGACAGCTGCACATTTATTTTATTAAAGCAACTCTGCTTTCTTCCTTATCCCCAATCGGGAGATACGGAGAGGGATTTTAATCAGCTTGAACACAAAGCGGTTAGGAACAGTAAGATTCAGAGGCCTTTGCCCTAAGACAACAGCAACTGTGCCTGCCCTCTGCCTTGCCCCAGCAGCAAGGAATGCTGCAGTTGGGACCACTTACAGTGAACACAGTCCTTGACTCCTTGAAAGCAGCTGTGAAGTTAATTGCAAAAAAAACCCCCCCTTGCAGCTACAGATTTGTGTAGTGCAATTCTAGATCTCTCTAGAATTAAGACTTGTGAAAAGCTTCAAAAATATGACATTGTGATGCAGCCAAACGCTTCAGCCCCATGTCAGGGAAGTCCTAGCTGTCTGCTGAATGCTTTTCAGCCACCTCCTGTGAGGCTAAGACTAACCTTCAAACTGCAAGAAAGAACCCTAAACTCATCGAGTGAGGATTTGCTTAAGCCAGTTGTTTTAACACATCATACTGAAATAAATAACCCACCGAGAAAGCAAGTGAATACCCAAACCATTACAGCAACCCAAAGATTAGCAGGAATTCTCAACTCCCCTAATTTGGTAACAGCTGGTCACATGTGAGTCTCTGAAATATTGTAACTCCGTGTTTAAGCATTTAATACTGTCTTCCTGGGCTTAACAAGACATGAAACTGGAGGCTTATTTCACCATAAAAGCAGCTTGAGGAAGATCTGTGGTTAACAAGACAAGAAAGTCTCTGGCTTCTGAATGCACCTCAGCAGCTCTGTAAACACAGGTTACTTCAACCAAGAGCCAGTTCATTGCAAATAACTCATGCAATGGCATAAGATAGCGCAGCAGATAATGTCAGGCTTTGTGTCTTACGGCACATGAGACTTACATTCCAAGGTTCTTGTTACTGGAGGTTAGCTAAACCAGCTGCTGAGCGAGCTGGGTGAAGGTCAACAATATGCTTATGTTATTCTCCAAAAAGATCATACGTACATTTTTTCCAGACCAAAAAAAAAAAAAAAAACCCCCCAAAAAAACACTGTAAGAATTTTATTTCCAGAAATAGAGAGTCAAAAGTCTTGCTATAGATTTTATTTCATATAACATGATCCATCAAGTATCACATCTACCAATAACTGTCTAAAAATCTCATCCCATCTTCCTTCGAAGAAATCTAGCCTATCAGCTTTCCAATGCACTGCCCCCTTTCTTTCTAATCAACTTAACACAAATCCATCTGACAACCTAACCAGGTTACAAAAGTATGAGTAAATACTACATAGAAGACTGACAATTACTACAGCATTACCAGTCAAAACAAATCTTTTCACTCGGTGCAGAGAACTGCAACGCCACGTTCATAGAAGCTACGGGGGTCTTCCTTGGTAGCTATTTCAAAGTCAACCGTGAAAATCAGATCAGCACGAGTGAAGTTCAGATAAACTGGTAAAGTAACCTGGGGAAAAACATGAATATAGAGGAAGAGTTATATAAAGGCAGCTGAAGAGTGTAAGAAGTTTCTATAATACTACATGGTTATTTATGAGATGGGAATTTAGTCTCAGGTAACTCAATACCCAAAATATGAGGGAAAAAAAACAGGCCTAAATCAATTTGCCTAAAGCAGAGCTTGCTTTATAGGTATAAATTAAAGTTTTGGCCTGAGCAGCATTAGTATTTTTGGATGCCTCTCTTTCTTACCTAACTACAAAGGAAAGACCTAGTCAACACTAGGTCTGTTTGCTGCTAGGCTGGAATTTAGGTGCCAACTCACACTGAAAATATTAGAAAAGAACAATTTGATCTGTGATGCCCGGTAAAAGTATCCATAACGCTTCAGGAAAAAATTACTAGGTAGATCTAATTATGAGAGTTCTTTTAAAAATTATTTTTATCAATACTTACAACATTTGCTTTTTTATCAGCATTTGTCTGCTTGATCCAGCGAAGCTGTGTAATGGGCAGCACAGTTGAAATAGCATTTGAAAGCGACAGCTTGTTGTTACTGCATGTAGCTCCCTGAAGCTTCAGGCCTGTAAATGGAAATACACTTTAGAGTTCCAAGACCTTTCATACATCCAGACAAAGACTGTTTCCCTATGTATCATTTATTGTCTCCCTGTATCATTTAAGGGCTAAGTCGACTAAATGAGAGGTAAGTATTTCATACCGCAAACCAAAGAGATCATAGCAGATACACTATCCAATACCGCTTAAATATATACTGAACAGAGTCTTGAGATTTATTAGCATTATAAGCACTTCCCTACTAACTAACATCAAACTGATCTTTAAACAACTGTGTGTGTTACATTTTCCAATGATATGATCTTTCTCATTTGATACAGCCCATTTAATTCCAGAAGCTTCTGACAGTATTTTAGAGCAAGGACCTCCTTCTTTCTGGTAAGTTTACCTGTGACTCCAAAACTGCAGGCATCCAGTACTGCATTCTGTGTAGTCGTAACATTGACCTCAAGACAGAGTTCTTCAAGGGACCAACTGTTTGCTTGGGCAACATATTGTCTTGTAGCAGTAATATACGCCTCTGGTACAAACAGGCCACCAAGGCACACATGGATGTTCTAATTGAGGGGGGAAAAATTTTAAAAAAGATATCAACTGCAGTATTAATAATTATCAGAAATATTACTTCAGAAATCTATTTACATGACAATTTTCCTGCTGCTACTGGAACACTGTGTAACTGCTAAACTGCTTTTTGCTCTAAGGCTATGTCTTCTGTCATTCTAAAATACTAAGTTTCCCTCTAATCTGTATGACCAGTTAGCCTGCTAAGCCTCATCATTTTGAGATCAGGAGATACTCGACAGTATTTACAAGCACAATTCAGAGAACATTGACTGCAGTTGTTTTGCCTGAGGAACTATTTAGAAGTCTTGATGTGAAGACTCCATAAAGTAGTTATACAGCTCCACCTGAATTAGATATAACCTCTAGAAGAAGTCAGCACAAGATACCTTTAGTTCTTTTGCTCCACCAGAAGCAGCTGCTTGGGAAATATTCTGCAGTTGTTTAATGCGCTCACTGAAGTCGGACACCCACTGAATAACAGTCATACCAGCTGGCACTGTGTAATGAGACCAGCTACGAGGCAAAATACCTATGAAAAACGTGATTAGAATTAAGTTTTGTTTGCACATAAGTTGGAACTACACATTATTTTAACACTTCACTTTTTCTTCCAATAGCCATTTAAGACTTGGACCAGGATATCAGCCTCTTTCTTAAAAGGCTCCTCAGTAAGTGAAAGCATTTTCAAAGATTACAAAGCAAACGGCCTGCAGGTCTAGTATTTACTTAAAATGACATCCAGTTACAGAAACCCTTCAAAGGCAACTTCAGTTACACACAGCTATATACTGCAGGAACTGATCTTCAAGTTCCCTTGAAGATTTAACGACTTTAGAAAAAACCAAAGAGGTCAAGTATGTGTGTTTTAGGAAATGCTTTTGTTCAAAGCAGACAGCAGATCTTCATGTATTACTACAAGTAGGATGTCTGTGAAAATTCCACATTTATGTACTATCTTGAAACACGTTTAGAGAACTTGAATATTTTCTGATTTGACAGGAGCAATATTACTCGCTCTGTGGCGTAAATAACTGTTCCATCACAATTCAGAGACTGAAAGAATTTAGTAAGATTTCAGCTTAGAAATTAAGCTTCTGATATAAACTGTACAAAAAAGCCTAATATTAGCTACCCTCAACTTGAAATCCCAAACCAAACCAGTAAGAACTTTACGCTCGACTCAAAAGTGTTGCTTGTGTCAAATCGTGAAGTCAATCCCAATTTTTCTGCAATTTTTTTTTAACCTGCTGAGCATAATAGCCTCTAACTTACAGAGTGCAAGAGGCAAAGAGAGCACTGGGAGATGCTGATGTGAATTACCATACCTTTCACCAGTTCATTTATAAGTGTACGCAAATAGTTGGTTTGTTTCTTTTTTCCTTCGCACACTTGAACCACATCTGCAAGGTCCTGACGAACGTCCTGAAGCAGCTTAGCTCCCATTTTCACCTCTCTCTCAAAGAATCGGAACAAAGGATCCTGATTGTCAAAACATTGAAAGTAAGTTGCAGATCAAAGTTCAAGATTCTTACTGGAAAACTGCTACAAAAAGCAACCCCAAAACCCTGGATGGACTGACCAGTGACACTATGACTACAAGCATTCAACATGAAGATGCAGTCAATGGTGCAGAAAGCGATTGCAGAGACTGTTTTCCAACCAACAATCTCCTCTCCCTTCAAAAAGCAAGAAAGTAGAGCTCTTAGTTGAACAATTAATGCAGACCACCTGCTGCAGCTCCTTCCAGTCAACTCTGGATTTCTTTTAATCAGCAACAAAAGGTTCTCACCTACTACCCCAGAGTAAGTCTTTAGGAGCAGTTAGGCAATCATGGGCATATTCAACTGGGGAGCTTATTCACGAGTTAGAGCTTAGGATACTACTGTCCAGATCTCAAAAGTTTCCTCCAGCCCTTGCAATTTCTGTTCCCAGTTAGCAGAAGCTGCTGCCCTGTCTCCCCTCAGTGGCCATCACTAAATTTTAGCAGTAATTAATGTGCACTGGCTCTACAGGCAATATCGTAAGTAGCAGTCAGTGTGCTACAAGTACAATAGGAAGGACTTGTTTCTTGCTACCTGATCACAGAGAAGCTTCAGAAGTGGTACCCTTGATAGACAGTTTGCCATTGTATTTCTTCAAATAATCCCCGGAAGACATAAACCAACTTCTAAGAGCGTTTCAGGAAACCCAGCGAGAGATTACATAGCTATGGCAGTCAGAATCAGCATCGATACAGGTTCCATTGTCCCCCTCAACAGTTTAATCGGTACTTGCAAGTCACAATGCACTTGTTCCAATGCACCAGAACTCGTGCACTTCCTATGCCCACATTCTTACCTTAATGTTTTCCACAGTCCGCTTCAGGTGGTTTAGAGTTTGTGGGATAAGGTGAAGCCAGTTAGAGGCTGTGGTATGCAGTGTTCTCATCCAGGCTGGGCGACCATCTGATGTAGAATCAGTTCTTGTCTTCTTCTCAGTTTCTGCGTAAGCTAGATCATCCTCATCCTCTAGCATCTGCATTTTCAGCATTTTACTGATCATATCTATGCCTAAAACAGAAGATATGCTGTTAGTCAGGGAAGCAGTAGCATCAAGATGAAAACATCCTACCACATGCAAGAACTAGGACTCTTCTTCCCTAGTCTAGACCTAAGATTCAGAACTGCCTAGCTGTAGGTGGTTCCAGAGCTGGCAACAAAGCTTTCCAGAATCAAGATGGCAGCTTGGTATCTGGAAGGCTGAACGTAACTGCTTTTTTTATTCACAAGCTTCTGGTCAGTTTTTGGATTGCTCAAGTGTTTTACCTTGCACAAGTTAAACCACCTATGTTGAGGGAGGAGGAGAAAGCTATCAGCTCTTCAGGATTTATATTTCTCTTCTGCTTTTTAGTTAAAATAGTGGCCTGGTAATCTATGCAAGACATTGTTAAACTTCTGGTTTTACCTTGTGTGGTGAGAAGAACTTTCTCTGCGTTATTTGGCAGGCCCAGCCATGACGGTGTTTGTGTATCTGGCAGCATCTCAACCCACTGGACAAATTCTTCACGCCTACAAGTCAGTTTTAATATTCATTAGAAGGCTTCCCCTATTAGAATGGCAAGGTAATTCTTTGCCTGAGGCAAATGTTTACACAGCTGAATTCCAGCACAGAGATACAGGTTAGGGTTTTTTGGTTTATGTTTGGGTTTTTTGTATGTGTGGGTTTTTTTTGTTTTTAAATTTAAAAAAAGAGAAGTTGTACATAGAGACCACGATAAGGAAAAAATGATACCTGATTCCATCTGGCATCTGAATATCTTTGTGTCCATCAACTTTGCAAGCCAGTTTGAATTCACTATCAAAACTTAAAGTAGTGAACAGACGTTCCAAGAAAGTGTTTAACAAACGTTGATCAAATTCATTATCGATGCGACCTCCATAGATAGACTGTGCCATCAGTGTCTTTAATGCAGACCAGGGGATTTTATCAGGTGAAATGTTTTGGCGACCCTGTAAGTAAAATGCAATGTAATTAGCAGGAAACAATCCGTTTCACTTCTCCTCTGATCAAGGAATCGAATTCAAGAACTAAGTTAAATTGCCATCAGATTATTTGTGCCTACTCATTTAACTTACTAAATGTTTCCAGAACAGACTGCCTTACTGAAGATCTTAAGCAATCTAAGTATTACCTACACCTATGTACACAAGACTACTTGCCTTCGCTGTGTCATCCAACCACGTATCTACTGTGTCACATGCAGATCTCAGATCAGATTCTCCAAATTCATACTTCTTGGACCAACCCAGCGGAGCATAGCGCAAGCGCTCTTGGATAATGGCATGGAACCAGGCAAGGAGGAAGTATAAGCGAGCACGCTCATTTGGAGACTAGGAAGTGGAGAGAGAAAAAAATATAAATACAACTATTGCTCAAGTGAACTGATAAAAACCAAAGCCTGCTAAAAGGCTAGAAAATATCAGATTTAATGCTAGATTGCTACCAAAACCGAATACATTCTACCAACAGAAGAAGCAACTACTACCTTACTTCTGTGAGAACAAAACATTCTATGTACATCTTAGAAGCTGAGGTTTTATCACCTAAGATAAGATTTTAATGAACACATTCTGACATTTTCTTTCATCTACACAAACCGCAGCATTACCTTGCACATTCTAGAAACCGGAATGCTACTGAAAGTCCTCAGCATGTTTGCTTTTACGCCAGGAGGAGGTTCAAACACAAAGATTCGGCCGGCACGTAACAAATTCACTGGCACCTAGGAAGAAGAAGAAAAAAAAAAAAAAAAAAAAAAAAAATCAATAAACTCGAATCCAACTCCTTTAGTCTTCACTAAATTAAATCCCTCTAACAGCACAGTTTGCATTAGCTCCAAAACCCCACTGTGAGCACACACAGTGAAGTCCTGCCTTTCTTTTGAAGGGCAGGGGAAGCAGTAAAAGGAATGGTATGAAGTTTTCAGCTACAATTAAGTTATCAGAAACGAAGGCTAGTAACAACTCTGACAAGCATGTTTTCTCCTTTCTCTTTAAGGCAGAAAGGCAGTCATGAGGAAACCTCCCCTGGGTAGTACTCTTGGCTCTGCAAGCCAGTTACTCTACCAGAGGATCAAATTTCAAATCAATGTTACCTTTGGATTAATCTCCATGGTAAGGAAGAGCCTGAAGCAAGCATGGGGTTGTAGGGAATGGAGCTTCTTTTCCAGCTGCATGAGCCAGCCAGGAGCCAGGTGAACGTTCTTCAGCATTACCCATCTGTGAAGTTTTGAAACAGAACAAGTGGTTTTTTTAGTATACAGCTTATGGATCCTGGCTATAATCACCACAAAGAGTAACAGAATACAATATTAACGCTACAGACTTTCCTCCCTCTTTTAAACCTGTCTTCTACATAGAATCAGTTACTGTCTACTGTATAATGGGTTAACTTTCCTGTTTTGCAGATACAGCCTACTTCTCTTGAAAATATTTACATCAAATAGAAGTTGTGAACAGTTGTGCTTAAGTTACTAGAAATTACAGTTCAGAAGATAGTCTCGTTTTTTTTTTTTTTACTCAGTTTTATCTATTTAGACAATAGATTACTTCCCCCTTTCCTCCCATTCACCTTTCTACTAGGCAGTATTCTAGCTAAAACAGAGAACTTACCTTCCAGATTTCACTGCTGTGTTTATCGCTTTATCTGCTTGATTGAACCCTTCAGCAGATCCTAAAAGACAGAAGGGTTGCTAAAGCTCTTACTGCTAACAATTTCATTAATGCTTAGATGATGAAATAAGGTATGTTCTTACCAATAGCAATAGAAGTAATCTGTGTATTCTGCTCAGCTGCAAGGTCTTCAACATGACCACTGGCGTCATAACCAGGCACTGAACACATCAGCACAGGGGTATTAGGTTTCACCTGTTGTCCAAGAAGTTTAAAAGGATACGAATCAGTCACTACATGAATACAAAAAGGCAGTAAATTCACTCCTTCTTCCCTCTAGCCAGCTAAAGACATTATACTATTTTTAGTTTTACATTAGCAAATAGGAAACCAATCCTCTCCTCATACCATGGGGAGAAGGGTAAGTGGAAGAAATGTTCCGGTGGATAGCTTTACTCACTACGGAACTCATGCAAAGTGGCACTAAGGATTACCTCAGGATTTTAGCCTTTCAAAAACAAGCAGGTTACCTCTGTATCTACAATGTGTGTCAGGTCTAAAGGCTGCTCCATAATGGACATGAAAGACTCGCCAAGGTTTGTTGAAACAAAGGTATGTGCCATTGCCAACAAGCGATCTGGACGGAAGGCCTGGATCAGAAGCAACCGATGAATGGCCTGTCCAATAGGAGCTGAAAAGGTGAAACAGGATTAAGATGGACACGTAAGAAAACCATCCTCAACACCTCTGTCTTCAATTCTCAATTAAATTTTTTCCATCTTGTTCTGAAGACTAGATATTTAGAGAGTTAATTATGCTTTTGAAAGATCTGTTACAACATATTAACAGAATGCTTATATTCTGTTTTCACTTTGACAGTCAAAAGAAACTTACCTTCTTCAGTTGGTTTGTCTTCTGCAACATTTTAGTTACCTGCTCAATTGCTCACGTTGTGAGCCCTTTAAAAGCCTACCTTGGCAAGATGCTTTTGGATTCTACTGAAATGCTACTGCTTTACAAAATCTACTGTCTAGAAATATTGCCATGAAGTGATTTTAACTTCCAGGGGCAACTGATCTCTTCACATCTTCTCACTCATTCAATAATCTGCCATTCTACTAGACTTTGAAGTATTATATACTTGTCTCACATGGATAGGATAGATAACCTAGAGTTGTTTCAGTTAATGGTCAAGCAGCTTTATGGTAGCTAGTAAATACAAGCTTAGAATCCTTAACTTAGAAATCCACGTACAGGAACGAGCCCTGAATGATTACAGACAGCAAACACTTCCTAACGTTACCTTTCAGACAGGGGTGGACCTGGAAGGCAACAGTTATCCTTAAGTTCTAACTCTTAACAAATTAGCACTAACAACTAATGCAGCAAGAATTAAGACTTCATGTTTAGATACAACTGCAGGAGGAAACATTCTAGCAGAACAGCCCTGTCCTCAGAAAATCCGTCTGGGAGCTTAGACTATTGAGCTGCCTCCAGATTTGCAATGACTAAGGTTAATCCAAACTATTATGCAATCTAATGAGATTGTGGAAGTACATTTCCTTCTCAGTGGAAGACCAGAACACAGGTTAAGGTGCAGGAACCAAGTGTAGTGACTATTTCTTAAAAGTTTGTTTTTAAGAAAAAAACAACAAAAAAAGCAACGCAACACCACCACGAGACTTGAGGTTCTTCCACAATCCCAACTTTATGATTTTCCCAGGCATTAAGGCCCAAATCAAAGTTCTACTTTAGAATTGCTTTAAAATCATACTAATTCTACTTAGATTGAAGTCAGTACAGTAGGATTGGTGTGGACAATAGCACAACTTAACTTACTTGCAGGTTTTTCCTCAGTCCAAAGGTACGGTACAGTCTGCTCTGGTGAACTGCTATCCAGCCAGATACAGAATTGCTATATTGAAAGAAAATGCAAAACACTTGAAATGGAGTTTCATGGCATCAAAAATCTGCTGCAAGGTGCAGGTCCTGTTCATGGTGCAACAGAGATGTTCAATCTCAGCCTTAAAAATCTAGAATTTAATGTACTGCAGAAGTGTTCAGCTACATACCAACTTTCAGTAGCAAACAAAGATTGCTAGGGTAGGGTTGAACTTGGCACAGTCCAAGCTCTACTAGCCTTTGATTTGCAAACAGATCTTTAAAAATTCTAGTAAGTAGCTAAATGTTTAAACAATGAAATGCACAAGTTCATAAGATTTTTCCCATTTAATGCTCGTATCTTATCATCAGTCTTTAGAATAAAAATTTAGATTGAGTACCAGATGAAGCTTTTGAGCTTCCATCTACGAATAAGTCTTGAGAAGTAAGACAGGGCTAACACTTAAACAGAAGCACTATTATATCAATGAAATTAAGTCAAACATTAAACTTAGCCCCAAATATTGACCAACATTCAACATAGTTTGGCTTTTCCAAGGCTTCTAGATATAAATGGTTTGAGTGTTTCATTTATATATGGTTTGAATGTTTCCCTGAGCAAGGCTGCAATTTGACCAGCACATTTAGTAAGTTCTTCACTCGTTTTTCTTCAACGAATTTCTCCAAGTTCTGTTGTGGTTTGTTTTTTTTTTAAACAAAAATCCACATGTAAAACTCAAATTATGCTTTGTCTATTATGCTTTCTTTCTCATTTCACTGATATCCCCTATTTCTGCCTTGCCTCCAGCACTCCTGATTTTACAGATCTCTACTAAGTCCCAGCCCAAGCTGTACATTATTTTACCCCAGGCTGAAGCATTTGAGGAAAATTTCAAGGTCAGGTTGGACAGGGCTCTGAGCAACCTCATCTAGTTGAGTACGTCCCTGCTCATTGCAGGGGGGTTGGACTAGATGACCTTTACAGGTCCCTTCCAACCCAAACTATTCTATGAAAATTAGATGTCACAAAGAGAATTCAACTTTTAAGATAAAACAGGGCAACCAAACACGTACTATTTTAAGATATGGACATATTTTGGAACACACAGTTTCACAGTCAGGACACAGATGTATTCTTCGAACACTTAAGTCATGAGAAGGAGCAAAGCGTTCAGCAGCTAAGCACTACACAAATTTATTCCAAATAGTAACATCCAAGAGCCCACCCATAATGATGTTATGCATGGCTAGGCCTGCTCCCCTCTACTGCCTAATTATCACACAATAGCGATACAGTAAAAGACAAGCACAGTATCACACTTTCTCCTACCACAGGAATCAAAGCTGACTGCAAAATTAGATGAATAGTGAAGCGACTAAGCTGCTTGTAAGGCTGAGTGATGAACAATGCTGCTATTTACAACTGAAGTTTCATAGCTTGATTACGAATGAAGTAAGGACATTCATTTCCACAACAACTACAACTAGTTATTCTGTAAGGCTTCTCTTCTCATGCTAGGAGAGCTTCCTTGTAAGCATGAAGCTCTTAAAGCGGACACATAAAAAGCTTAACCAGGTAGTTTAGTGCAGAAACAAACCCTAGCCAACACTTACCTCATCAGCTTGAACTTTTGAAACAAGGTCCTTAAATGCAGGAAGGCAGCTCAACCTCATCATTGCTTCTGTTTGCTCTACAGTCAAACCATTGATTTTTGGGAGAGATGCAGTGTTTAGTACTATCTCCTTCCCTCTCAAGAAGTGCTGGAATTCTGCATCATATGTAGGCTCCCTAATGTTAAGGGAAAAGATGACTTTAGCTAGGTGTCCTCAAGACATCCCTCCCTTCAACTAAAATGAAGCGAGAAAACAAATGTTTACCCAATAGTGCCTTTCAGTTTAATCCGGGCCAGCAACATAGCAAATGTTATGTGATCTTGATGCAGCATGCCACGTGCCACTCTATTGAAAGCCACCTGCCAAAAAACCCAGTGAAGTTAGTAGCATAAGAAGCCTTGAACTCTGACCCTTCAAAAATGATTAAAGTACATTTACTAATTAAAAAATGGAACCTGAAAGAGATCCTTTGTGATGATTGAGAGACGCTGAGTATGGTCTGTAATTCCCTTCAGATTTGGGTTCTCATACAAGACATTGTGATAGATGTCCAAGAAAAACTGGAGAGAGTATTGGTACAGGAAATGTATCTGAAAGACAAGAGGTTTTTTTTTTTTTTTTTTGAGTCCCTGTTTGATAGTCAATGGCTTATGCCTACAACATTGCAACATGACAGCCAGAGCTGGAATTAGGCAGTGCCTATTTAGCTTTGAAGAGTAAATACATGAAGCTCCTGGTATGAAGAGCAGCTCATCCTACCTGTTTCAGTGACTCCATAGTAAAGTAGATACTGCTGCACGCTGTAGAAAGAGGCAAGTACTGCTGAGAAACAGTCTCCACTTCTTGCATGACAATATCAGTCTCTTCTACTTTTCTAGTGACCTCTGCTGCTTCCTTCTTCAGGTTCTCAAGAGTAGTAATGATGGTGTCATCATCCAGGATACGTCCCTTCACTTCATTAAGCGCTTGTAGTAGGGATTTTTCTAACTGACGCAAACGCAGCTGAAATTCACCTTAATTAGAAGAAAAATTAGGTTACATATTGTATAGATGTGTTAGTTTTTAAGAATTATATGAATTGTGTGTACTTTGCCATTAGATATCCTGAAAAAGCAAGAGTATCAGCTATAAAGACACTTCACTGTATTTCTACAGCTACAGTAAAACCACTGTATTCTTTTAGAACAGGAGGAAGTTACTTTAATTTTGGTAAGCATACCCTGAAGCTTGAGAAGGTCAGAGCGTTTTTCATCAACATCTGGTCTTTCAGCTTTCAGGACTTCGTTCAGACACTGGCTCTGTAAGCTGCTGCGAGTTACTGTAAAGTTCACAAATGTAACACGAGAGCAGAGGTCCGGTGGGAATTCAACCTATCACAGGAAACAAAAAACTTTCTCAGCTCTCCGACATACCATTTCTATAAACAGGACAGCCTTTTGTTTTACTTACTGTTGGATCTCTGGTGGAGAGGAAGATAACGAAGGATGGTGACAAATCAATATCTTGGTCTCCCAGAGTAATGAGAACTCTGCCTCCAGTTCTCCGGACTTCACGATTCAGAACAGGATTCAGCACTGGATCATAGCTCTCCACATCCTAGAAGGAGAGATGTGTTAAGAGATTCTGTTTCTTGCAAGTATCTCAAGCTAAAAATCCTGATCCAACTGGGGCTTAAAGCTCTGGTAGCAATCAATTTGCAGTTGGTTAGGAATACGGATCACATTCAGAAGGTATTTCTACTTTAGATTTGTAGTTGAGCTACACAAGCACAGAGTTTAGGCTATTACCATACAAAATCTCAGCAGGGGAGTATTATTAATGGTCATAATACTGTTAGTTCTAATGCATAGTAAGCCCTATTCTAAGCAGCACAAGCAACAGTTACTGATCTCATCTGTGAGCTAATCCTTTGTTTTCCCATTTCTGTACTAAGAAATGAAAAACATATCCATCTCAAGTGAAAGTCAACTATTCCTACAGTTGCCTATTTCTTTGTATTACTGAAACTTCTTCCTGCTACTCAGAGTAGATTTAATTCTAGATAACAAGCCATATTAGGTGCTATTGTCTACGACTAGAGACAGCATATGGGAACAAAGGAACAGACAGACAGTTCACAAGTCATTTTAGAATGGAAGTAAAGAAAGATCATTTGAAAATAAAAGCATTGGCTCTTAAAATGGTGGAAAAAGGAAATACCTTCTTTTGACTGTATATCTCACTAACCATTTTTCTCAGGACTAACACCTCACATATCACTCAGCACTAGTTTACTCGTTAAATTATGGTTTGAAAATAAAGTTGCTTGCATCTTACTAACAGAACAATTGCAAACTTTTCTAGTACACAGGGCAGAATTCAAGAATTTTAAATAGTTTCTACATGATCATGCAACTAACCTGGACCAGAAGTGGGTTACCAAATCTCAGGGCACTTTCCAAGTTCTTCCTGAAAGCATCATCCAAGAAACTAGTACGAGTTATCTTACGGTCTTTATATTCATTCATGATAAACTCTGTAGCTTGCCCGGAGGGATCGATGATCAGTGGATACCTAAGTTAGTAATAGAACACTTTCATTATTTGGATTTTGACTGCAGACAGCCTCTAAGTAGTTTTATAAATTTAGGTTGCATTATTAGTCTCAACTCTAAAAGCTTGTATATTGAAGGAATAAGTTGGTCAGGTTCAGTGACTTATTTCAATTCAGAGTTTTGAAAGGTAATTCTGTATTTGGACAACAAAATACCTTCAGTTCAAGCCAACTCATTCTAACAGCTAAGCATAACAAAAAAGGCAAGCAAAGATGAATGAGAGTTTTTATGTTTACCCATGGTTGAGAAGCTTTTACAAACATTAGAAGCTCTCACAACAGTTAAACAGTGCTTTGAAAGAGTTACTGTGATGCTTTGATAGGTGCAAAACCTGGCCTGCTGCGAGAATGTTGCTTTAGAATTCTGCATTTTAGAATGAAGTACCTATTAAACCGCTTAAGCATGATGGCATTCTCAGTGCACAGGTCATCTGCAGGCAGAGAACTTGCTTGCCAGCGAAGCCGCTCGTCCGCGTTGGAAAGGTACTCTGTCCTTGCAATGTCTGTACGGAACTGCAAGAAGTACATACAGTTAGCATTTAACTAGAGATTCTCCAACTAGCTGGTAAAGACGTTTTGAGTAAATGCAGCTCTACAAGGTATTCTTTTCCAATAGCTCTATTCGTTACTTAGCAATCTTAAAGCATCTTTAACTGTTGCAGTAAATTGATTTATGGTTAACTTATCATGACCGTATCTTTACCTGGATATTCGCTTGCTGCAAATGGTGAGACCATGTAGTGAACAGATTCTGACGCATCTGCTGATCAAAGTAGCCAGCATAGGCAATAAAAGCTCCTGAAAGCAAGCAGTCTCCTGCAATAGTGGACATCTGGTTCTTGAAAGTTTCACTTGTCTTCTCCCATCTTTCACGTTCAGCAGAAAGACTCTTCAGAAGAGCTGTGCTACGGTTTACCTAGAAATAAGCGGTGAAGTAGTCTCTTTAGATGGCAAACTGTTAACAGTATTAACTGTTTCTGGGGACACATATTGACTCAAGGCCCCAGTAAAATTTAAACACTCAGAATGAAATTAAATTTGTGTTTCTTCACTTCAGTGTTCATTTATTATGCTGGTATTTGACTGTTATTTGGAAGAATTTAAAAGTGCAAGTACTGGCATAGTAGTGACATGCTAACAATTAGATCAAGTACATTGAGAAATGCCCCCTGTGCCCCCAGTAAGTCCAGTTAAGACATTACAATTACACTACATCCATGCCTGTTTCCAAAGGCTTCCCACTTATTTTAAGCCTTATGTGATCTGTCTCATTGTCCTAGTTTTGGCTAGGATAGGGTTAATTTTCTTCCTAGCAGCTGGTATAATGCTGTGTTTTGGATTTAGGATGAGAATAGCATTGACAGCACACTGATGTTTTAGTATAAGCACTACTTAGCAACAAGTCAAGGACTTTTTCAGCTTCTCATGCCCTACCAGCGAGAAGGCTGGAGGTGCAGAAGAAGCTGGGAGGGGGGACAGCCAGGACAGCTGAGCCAGACTGGCCAAAGGGATATTCCATACCATAGCACATCAGGCTCAGTATATAAACTGGGGGGAGATGGCTGGGGGGATCATTGCTCAGGGATGGGCTGGGCATTGGTCAGCTGGTGGTGAGTAATTGTATTGTGCATCATTTGTTTTGTATATTATTTTATCATTATTATTATTCTCTCTTCCTTTGCTATACTATTAAACTGTCTTTATCTCAACCCACGAGTTTTTTTTTTCCTGATTCTCTCCCCCATCCCACTGAGGAGGGACGAGGGGCTGTGTGTGAGCAAGCAGCTGTGTGGTGCTTGGTTGCTGATCAGGGTTAAATAAGGACACTCATTAATCAACTGGCAACATGAGTTGCTATTTCTAACTCCAGCCAGGTTTCAGTAGCTTAAGAAGTCTGTGAGATCCAAGGATGAAACAGACAGCTCAGATGCACTGCACAGGGAAATTAAGTAACCAAGTCTGCTCACAAGTTTGAAGAATGGTACAATTTCTGACTGTCAAAGATTAAAGAATGGAAAATTGATATATAAAAGTCTTACTTTTGCTTCTACAGCAGCCAAGTCTGCCTTAATAGCTTGAGCCTCTGAAATCAGTACTGCATATTCTTCTTTGTAACGGGCAATACTGGCCTCAAGATCACGAATCATCTGCTCTACTTCATTTGCTTTCTGCTGGTTGTCTTTGGCATCATCCTCCAGCTTCTGCAGTTCATTGCGTAGAGGTTCCACTCTTTTCAACATATCAGCATAGTTCAGCTGTAAACAGTAAATAGGCCCTTTATACTTTCTAAAATGACACGCGTTAACAAGAACCACAGCATTCAGGTATATACTATTAACTGCATCTTTTCAAGCTAGGTACTTGCAACCTGTATAAAAATTTATAGCTACTTAACAGAAACTTAGGACTGTTTATCAATCCCTAGGACTCCAGTTTAAACCAAGCCCAGACACAAAAGTAATTGTTCTTTGCAAGATCCTTTTACTGCTCTGTAGACTTACAGGAAGTCATCTGAAAGGGTGAGAACACACTAGGGTAGTGTACAGCACCATTCTGCATAAATACTTGACTGGGTGCCTGTGCCAGTACTGAGCTATCTGCCTTTCTTAGTAAAGAATTTGGTATAGCCAAGCCTCAGAACAATTATCATAGGACCTATTGACAAGATTCAAGCTAAACAGAGTCTCTACACGTCATGCCATTCATAGTAGGCACAGTTTTAACAAGTCAAGCATACTGCTGTATTGAACACCAACAGGCAAGTGAAATCATCCTTGGATACCTCAGTCTGGCGGCATCTTCCCCAAAGCCTGTTCCTTCAGGAAACTAGTCAAGTATTTAAAAGTCTGCCTAAAAGACCTTGACAGAGCTGCCTGTGAGCATGCCCCACTCTAAAGCAAGACAGAGACTGCATAAGTTTCGCTAAAAGGATTTCACTGCGTTGTCCAGCTGAGAACTGCATTGTCCTGTAGAATGACACTATATGCAGAAAGGATCAGCTGTTGTTTACCTAAAGTTTCTTGGTGCAAGAGCCATATCACAACTGGCCATTAATTCTCTGGCACAGTACTACAGGGCCCAAAAGCATTCATCTGAACCTTCTACCAATTTCTTTGAAGCAAAATAGCTTGCAATATTTAGTTGAACAGAGCCAAATTCAGAGCCTTTAGATACTGTCACATGCCTTCAGGTTCACTCTTTTTCACCTTGCGTTTGCTTTCCCACAGTACTGACTTTACCTGTGCAATTGCCCATTTCACCATAGGTCCGCAGGCCAACGATGCTCTGTTTACAATTTCATAGTTGTAACTTGGATTTGACAAGTAGTTTTTCTTCATCTTCTCCCGGATGGCATCACTGCAATGGAAAAGTTTTTAGAGATAGCATGAGTACACTGTATGTCAGCACACAGGTGTTCAGTATCTCTTCATCTGGCCTGCCTTCCACAGTTGACATGAACATTTCCTAGCAGTTTTGCTGACTGGTATCTAAGATGTTTTAATTAGTTCAAGATGTTGTTTCAGAAATTACAGCTTATAGGTGATAAAAGGCATTTAACACAGTATTTTAGGATTAGTCACTCACAAATTGCTTGACTCTGCTCAGAAAAAAGTGGGTTTGGAAGGGAATTCAGGAGGTCTCTAGTCTGACCTCCTGCTTAGGTTCAGAGCCAGCCAGGAAGTCAGCCTGGACAAAGCCCTCAGCAACCTGGTCTGTTACTGCTGCATAACTACTTTCCACTAATAATGTGGCTTTGGACAGCACCACACTGCTTTACAACTACGCCTTGAAGTTACTCAACAGCAGCTGTTTTGTCCCAGTTTGGGTGATACATCTTTGCTTCAGTAGTCTGTTTCCTGTACCACCTACACATTCATTACATGCAGGAGTAAATTAGTCTCAAAAGTAGTCAGGTGCTACTAAAGCAATTACACAGAAAAGTCCAATTAAGACCTTCCATATCTTTGTGAATAGTTTATTCACATAAATAATTCACACTTGCACTTTACCTGATTTCCTCAGCAGAGAAGTTAACAATGGTTGGAATGAAGTTCTCTCTCATGATGATGGAACGTATTTGTTTCCAGTCAGTTGTACTTTCACCTAGTAGCAGGCAGATGGACTCCAGTGCTAGCTTCACTGCTGCAGGTGGATTAGCCATAGAACGGACCTCTACCAGATGCTGTTTCTTTATTGACTTGACAGCTAACCAGTGCCAGAAAGACAATGAATGTTGATTGGGAAAAAAACAGTTAGCAAAGTCTGTGTTAGAGTACCTTGGATTAGTAAAAATGCTTCAAGAGTCTCAAAAGGAATTTGAGATTATTAGAGAAGCGGGTACTAGTGGATAACATTCAAACTACTGTACCACAAGATAAACTTTTGTGAATGTCAACTTGCCAACTGGCCACAGGCAACTTACTCCGCTGCCTGCATGCTTAAAGCTTTATTAGAAGCAATGACTCCTCTATCCAGTTTAATGAATTGACAGCTTGATTGTATGCTGTCCGTGCAGTAATAAGGCATTAGTGGTCTTTCTGATTATGAGGTTTCTTTATGAATAGATTGAGTAAGTAACTAGAGCTGGTCTGCCAGAAATGAAGCCACAAGCCATAAAAGGTGTATCAAGTATCAGATCAGTACTACAAACAGCACAGAATCAAAGATCAGGAATTTTTTCAACACTGTTCAGCTCCATGTTAAGAGCCTACACTTCTGTTAGGCATGACCAGCTCAGACCACACCAAAACACATCCAATCCCATAGTGTGATCTCTTCAGGTGCTAACATACCATTCTGAGCTTCGATGACAGCAGGCTCCACCTTGTCAAGATCTTCTTTCACACTCATCTGCTTGTCTGCAATGACCTCCTGCTGCTTGTGCAGCTGTTCCTGAATCTCCTGGCTCATGACCTAGGAGGAAGTTTCACAGACAAAAAGACAAAATACTGCTTTTTAGAAGCTGAACTTCTTCCAGTACTTGCTCTGCAGTTTCTGTTTTGTAAATAAATATATTTACTATGCACAGAAATTTAACAGAGATTTTTACCTTTTTCTTCTCAGCTTCCTGCTGATCTTTCACCATCTTTTTCAACTTGTCATTGGCTGCTGCATTCTTCACTTCCAGTTCCTGACTCTTTATTCTTAAGTCACGCCGCAATTCTTCCACCTAAGACATTGTAAAATGGGAAAATTCAGATTAAGCATGGGGAACTATTTAATCGGTCCAGCCTTCCAAAGGGCAAAGTTTTAAAGATATGTACCTGATCAACTGTTTCCTTGATTTTTCTAAGGCCAACATTCAAATGCATTTGCTGTTCCTCCAATTCACTTCGTTTCTCATTGAACAAGTTCGCATAATGGTTGATGAAGTCTAAATAGTGGCGTGGTGTGATTGCCATGGTTCTGCCTCCTCGTTTTGCCAGACGAGCATTTGCCTTTAGGGAAGAAGGAATTGTAGATTACGCATTGGTTTTAAACTTATTCAAATGCCAAAGACCATACTTTTTAGGAAACTGGTGCATGATGCTGTGGTCTGAAGATGAACACAAGTTAAGCAATGTAATAAAAACGTACCTGATGGAGAGTCTGATGAACAAACACACAACTGTTAACAATAGCTTCCCTGTGCGATGGTGGTTGTGGTAGCTTATCATACACAACTGGCATGTAATCGGGCACAATGTAATTTGGTTTCTCAAGATCCATTTTGCTTGTGAACTCTTTGCCAACTTGGTACAGTGCCTCAGTTGACCAGTCTCCAAACCAGTTCAAGACACACCTGAAATACAAAGTATTTGTGAAGACTTCCCAAAAAGTACTGTTTTAACAGTATTTGTAATGCAGGTTGGAATATACAGCAATTACCTGTTGAAGAGTGCAGGAGAGGTAGCTGCTCTGTCCTTCAGGCCCTCAGAAGATGGATTCATAGTGAACACAACATGGAGATTGCGAATAACTTGGCTGGTGAACCATTTGTAGAGTTCTTCATGGGAATCTAACATTAAACCTTCTTTCTGTGCTCCTTCTTTACATTGAGTCATGAGGGTGGCATATTCATCTCCTTCAAAGAGTCCAGGAACCTAATTCAAAAGATAGTTTTGTTGTAGCTTATAGTTGTAAAAAGGTGCTTAAAGTATTTACTTAAAATCTTCTTACCTCTCCGTTGGCTAGAAGAGTGTTCATTCTCTCCAGGAATCCAGAATCCAATACATTTGACTCATCCATTATAAACGCTATTTTTTCATTTTTACAGCCAGAACGTCTCAATACTGTCCTAAGGTCTTCATCAAAATCTTCACCGGTATATTTTCTGTGAACCTAGTAAGATTTAACATTGGTTAACACTTTGTTTTAGCATTTAAGGGGATATTTTAGTGGTCAATATTTAAGAAGCGTGAGTTTTGACTAACAGTTTTTGTTAAGTGAAACTAGCATGCCAACCTTAATTTGGTAGACGCTCAATCCGTTCATCCAGGCAACAAATCGTGAGAGAGTTGTTTTCCCTGCTCCGCTGACTCCAATAAGTAGCAAGTGGCCCTGTGGCTGACGGAAGATTCTGTAAAAGCACATAAGCAAGTATGTTTTGATCCAGTGTTATCAACTTAAACTTTTCCTTAAGCATCTAAACTTCAAGTTAGCACCAAAACCGACACATCTTTCCAGCTAGGATCCTACTATCTGGAGGCCAGAAGTAGATAATCTACGGACAACAACGGGATCATGCTCCATTCTTCCTTAGTCTGTACTCAGGCTACTCTATTTTAGAACAAGCCTCTAAATACTATTTATACGAGCAGCAACTGAAGTCTCCACTTACCGGTCAATTCTTAACACATGATCCAAGACTTCATTGAACAGAACAAGTGGTACATCAAGTTCTTCTTCATAAAAGACTTTAAGCCTAGCTTTCACATAATCTCTTAATTCTTCTTGATCCACTGGAATATAATCCTAAAAGAATCAGTCAATACAGTATGGAATTTAAGATTAAGGGAATTTTGCTTAGGGATCAATTTATGAGTAGATGAAAGCAGAACTATTAGAATACTTAATGTAGTAATCCCATACCAAAGCTTAAGAACGCTGTACTCATTTAACTTGCACAGGAACACGTCCACAGCTTAGAGCGCCACAGATAGCGGCATGGGGTTTAAACACCGTTACCTACTGAACCTATCATAGGTTGAGCCTGCACTGCCAGGCACCAAAGAGACTGAGAAGTAGCATGACAGACTTACTCCCCCGATTTATATTGAACAGCCTTTCCTAGGCATTTGCTATTGGTCACAGAGAGGGGCAGCAGGCTAGACAGACTTTTGCCTTGATCCAGTGGTTATTTCTACAGATTGCCCAGCAGGATCACTTCAGATTACAAGAAACAGTCCACCATAAAATCTACAATATCAGCGTTGTTCGATGGTCACTGCCTTACCCAAGAAATTCCATAAGCAATAACTCAGGAACTTTCTGGGAGTGTTATCCTGTTCTCAAGAAACATTATTTAATACTGCCTTTATCTACTGTGGCAGATCTTACAATAGTATCCCTGGCATAACAGCTATTAACTTTGTGGTTGAGCGCACTTCAGATAATCTTAGTAAGAACTTCTGGAGATTAGTTTAACAAAACGATGCGCACTGACTATCATGTTAATATAGTTGTAAGAGCAGCACCACTCAGTTGCTCCCAAACTATTTAGTTTTATTTATTTATTTATTTTTACCTTTGACAGCCAGTTACTGTATAAGATAGGTCTGCTCATAGCTTTTTCTTTGTCAATATTGGGGAAGTGCTTCAGAGCAACCATATCAATGTTCTCATCGGTCCAGCGCCTCTCCTCGTCTTCTACAAGTCTGGATAAAGAAAAAAGTCAGTGACTACAAATCCTCTTTAATGGGAGGATACAGTCACGTCACACAGCAGTGCTACCACTAAAGTATGTTTCTGCTTTGCATAGATATGACTCCCAATAGTGTTAAGTTAAAATGAAGGGAAACATTCTCACTTGTATTCCAGCTATTTAACATGAAGCACATTTCAGTTTGCTCTTTTAACAAAAGTTGGCAAGTAGTGGAGAAAGTTCATTTTGCACCCTTTTTTTTTTTCCTGTTGCCCCTCATCTCACGTTTCTTTTACCTGTCTTGGAAGAGACGTAAGGCTTCATGGGCCCAAATCCTGATAAGGCCTTCAACTGGCAAGGTTTCTAGTGGTCTTAATGCTTCAAATATACCTCTCACCCATCGAGTCATTTCACGAGGTGAATAGATGTAGTGTGGCTGTGTGTCTTGAGTGAATCTCTCCTACAAAATCAAATACAATTAGTTACTTCATCCTAAAGTTATGTCGTGTTTTTACAGGTCTTGTGTTGCACGATATGCTAGTGTCATTCAGTGGCTTTCACCAGAACTCAAGTAATTGGTCGAGTTCTTGCACGTGTATTAACCATATGAAAGGCAAACAATGCATGTTAAGTGATTCAGCATAAAAGGAAGACTTCTAATTGTTGTATTCAACAAATTACCTGAGACATTGTGTAGAATTCTACCATAGCAGCAGTGAGAGGTTCTGCATATGTGCGAAGTGATGGGATCAGCCTTAGCATTGCACGATTGAATGTTCCATATATCTGAGTAAGCGAAGCTGGTCCAGGATAGTCCACATAAACCACAGGAACGTGTCGCAAAAATCTGAAAGATTAGTATATTACATAGCCCAGAAGGTCAAATTACAGTCTGTTCTTATTGTCATTATCTTTTGCCAAAATTAAATAACTGCTTGATTAAAAATTATCAGCAGTAACTGCAGTTGGGTTGATGGCTCCTTAGTGACTCAGACCAAAAAGCATTCTGAAGTATCCACAGCGTTTTAGACAGGTTGTTCAAGAAGTGTAACAATGAGTCCACTGGCTGGCTGTCAGGGTAAGAACCAACTAGCAGTTAGTTCAAAAGCAAGGAACACAACTTCAGCACAGCTGGTATTAAACCAAGTGTATTAAGAACAGGTTGCGTAGTCAATGCTTCAATTTTGACCCCTATTCTGTTGCTATATAGAGTTTACTAGATAAATTACCTATGAGAGAGAGGTTTTCTTCCAGGATCAGTAGGTGGATTACATGCACCAACAAACTGAATTCTCTCCAGTTTCACCCATGTCTGGTCTGATGTACGATAGAATCCTCCATGTTCCACCATCTGGAAAAAACATAAAAGTAAAATAGAACCAGGGGAACATTGTATTTCCCTGAAAGTAACTGTTACGATATAGCTGATTACAAAGAAAAACAAACCTGTCTAATGAAGGATATAACTCTCTGTGTGCCATACTTATCCATATCTGGCAAGTTGATTTCATCACAGAACAGCACCAGCCACTTTCCTAACTGCACAGGAGCCAGCACCACTCCGTTAGGTGTACGCCTGTACTCGCAGTAGTGATCAAAAGTTTTCAAGAGCAGTTCTGGAGTAGTAGCACTAGAAAAGTTGAGTCCAACCACCTTAAAAAGAGAATAGTGAAAAGAAATAGTTAAAATACACTAAGGCTTGAAAGTGACCACATCAAGAGTCCTGGAAATAGGTATGTTTAGCTTTCCACAGTGCAAGTACATATGTCATCTATATTTCAGGTTACTGCCTGTATTCCAGCTGTATACTGTTTGCTTCCCACTGCAGATTCTCCATTTACCACGCAGCAACGCCTCCTGCCCAACCTTGTACTTAGAACATCACAGCTTCATGTAACTGTTACTCCATCTAAATACACTGAAGGACGAGGGCTATTCTTAAACATTACCACAGGTTTTTAAATACTAAACAGAGGAATGCTCCTGCATTATTGAAGCAGCAAAGGAAGGAAGTAGCTTTTAGGTTAAGGATCTCGAGACATAGATTTAGATTCTACTCAATATTTTTTGCTATGTATACACATGACTGACTGAGGTGGAGGTATCACTGAATTCTGGCTAGCAAATCACTTCCGTGCTAAATCAAGACTGCTTTGATCTTTAAGGAGATTAGACACTTGTTACTACTCTAATTCACACATGCATGTGCACACACACACACACACGCTCTCTCTCTCTTGTGTACCTCCATGTCAGGCAGAGCTCTGAGAGCACTGAAGAGGGTCATGGTCTTTCCAGAACCTGGTGGGCCACACAGCACTAGAGGTTTGTGTTCTGCCAGCCAAGTATACAGCAATGCTTCATGGCGAACTGTATCTAGGGTGGGTACTACAACATCAGGAGCTGCAACTTTGTGTGTTTCAACTTCAATTTGGGGAACCTTGGATTGCCATGGCACCCATTCACCTGTAATGGACACCTAGGAGCACAAAAACACAATCAGACAATTTAGAACACGAATATAGCTCAACCTTAGTTGAGAAATTTTTTTTTTTAAATCACAGAACAGTTTGTGGCATCAAACTTGATGTGTTTATTTAAACAAGCAGCTTGTTCACTGATCTGTGAAACTGTAAAATTTAAGCTGGTCTAGCATTTTATTTTCCAGTTTCATCTCCAAAATCTAAAGCAAGCTTTCAAGAACACAAAAGAGCAACACTTCTAGCATAAGAAAGGTTTACCTCGTAGTCAATTATAGGTATGTTGGGTGCAGTTGGCAGCGGCACAGTGGTGATTCTCCTAATGTATTCTCCCAGCTCTGCTCTCATTTTCAAACGACTGTCTCCAGAAAGAGACCAGAGTATTGCATAGACCAGGTACCTCTGTAAGCAGTAGCAAAAGCAGCTATTGGTTTTAGAGTAACGGAACAAAACTTAACGAACAATAAATGAAATCTAGCTGCTATACTGACAGGTCAAACACAGCAGTCACTTAGCAGCATATTGTATTTACCTGGATGTAACGCTCTAGTTGATCTATCTGCATTGGAAAGTCTGGATGATTGGCATTGTATTGGGCTACGTTGCGGCAAGCTTGATGCAACATGGAGAACAGAGAACCAAGACAGCGCAAGCGGGTGAGATCCATAATATGCTCCAACTTGAAAGCATGTTCAAGTGCTTTAGTTACCAGGCCGTTAGACGTGAAATATGGCTGCATTATTGTTGCAGCATCTCTCTGAATCTGTTGGGGGAGACAAACACTGCTCAAATCACTTGCTTCTCATTTCATTACAGGCAGCAGGAAATAATTTTGTTTAAGGTTTGAAATGCTTCATATTTTGAAATTCTTAAAGAAAAAAGATGTAAAGAAGCAGTCAGCTTTTCTATGATAGGCTGTCATAAATCTGAAGTACACACACTACTTGGGTTACAAGCGCTCTTATTACATTATTCCATAATGCAATCTAACTTATACCTGCAACATTGGGGATGCTGCTTCTTCTCCTTCATCTTCTTTGCCCTTTCGCCTTCGCTGAGCTTCCTCCTCACCTTCATCCAGAGGAATGCTTCTTAGTCTGGCCAGGAAGTTATTGAATATCATGTCTGTACTGAGAACATCCTCACTGAACCAGACCATGCCACACCTTGACACAGTAGCCAAAGTGGCATATTTCAGATCCTGTACCTCAAACATGATACGCACCTAAAGAGTAGAAATTTAAAACAAGAGTTTGAAGTAAAAACAAATAAACAAAAGCAGAACAAACAAAAAACCTCCCCCTCCCAAACAGAGACCTTTTAAAATAAGTTAATTTGTATTCAGCCTCTGAATAATCAACAGCAGCATTAAACTATCCTAAGGTAAGTTCATCATTATTGACTGGTAGCCTAGACTTTTATATAATCCACAAAGTTTGTCTTACAAGGTCAGAGTAAGTATAACATGAAACATTTGTTTCCACGTGAGCTCCTAACTCCAGCAAATCACTACCCGAGACAAGTATTACTCTGCTTGTCATGAGAAAGAGGGACAGCACTAGTACAGATGAAGGTAAAAGCAACAAGTTTATAGGACAACACGTAAACATCATGTTAAAAAAGTAACATTACATTTGGTGGAAGGCTGAGACGTTCTCCATTTGGCAGAGTCAGTAGTTTGTTGTCATCCAAAACAGAGTTCAAATTCTCAACCCATTCAGGGTCTACATCACCATCAAAGATAATCCACTGACGTTTTTGCAGTTCACCTCTCACATTGTCTATGATTCTGCATTAATGGAAACATTTATTGCAGTAGAGAACAAACACTCAGTAAGGCCAGAATATCCATAGCACATGTACTGGCCATTTTTAACTTCTGCTATTAAAGACTCACTTTCTCAGGACATGTGTAAACAAGCCATCTGTCCATTCTCTGGTGTTTGGATCCAAAGTACCATAGAGGTGATCTTTGCTGATTGCTTTTGGATCTATAATATGAGCAACACCTTCCACACCCTCCAGCCGTTCGAGGGCTTTCAGAAGTACTCTCCAAGCCATGCTCTTTCCACTTCCAGAGGGACCGACCATCATCAATCCATGATTTATCTGTGTAATCTGATACAGCTGAAGAACCTGTGACAGAAGAAATGATGTACCAATTCAGTCTTAACTTCAGTAGTCAATCTAAGCTTCTAAGTATTGCTTGCTTAAGACAAGAAAAAGGAAAAAGCTTTCCACCTTTCATAATAAAAAAGGAAGTGTAGTCTTATACATACATTAACTTCAATTCCACGTTTTCAGTTTTATATTTTACCTTTTCAACCCACATGCCACCAACTTCTTCTCCATCACCATAGGTAAGGTACATTTCCTGACACACTTTCTTAAGCTCCTCTCGCAAGGCTGTCATCTCCCCACGATGATACTGTACTCCAGGGAATACATCAGAAAGGAGACTGAACAGCAATGGAATGTCTTCTGCGACCAGTTTTGGTACCATAGTTTCACATACGCTTTGGATCAGGATCTGCAGAGAGTCATGTTTTGGTCAAGATTTTTTGTTAAGTTTGCTTTACCAAATGTGTATGACAAGAAATACTTCACTAAACACTTTATTGATAAAGCACCAGACCAGGGTGGTCTTGGTGAAAATAACCATTGATAGGGTCTCAACTCTGAAACTACACAACGAATTCCTATTGATTTTCAGTTTATACAACTGTAGTTTCTTATGCCTCTTCACTATGCTTTTGGTATTAGCTGCTGGGGAACTGAGCACCAATAAGCATTGTGAATACACCACCTCATAAGAACAAGTCTTTCACTATGATTCAGGGACTCCTAAGACATGCTTAACTTCGTGCTTCTAAGCTATCAAATCACCACTTTTTGTAACTAACATTACTTCGTTTGCATGGCTTAATGCTACGTGGTGAACACTGCAGGGTTATTTGCTTTGTTTAGTGTGCATCCTGTACTTTATCACAGAAGTAAAGAGTTCACAGACACACTACCTCTTGTTCTGGCAAATTCTCAGCGATTTCTCCCTCATCAACAACTTCACCACGCTCTTCTTTCTCCCGCTTTATCTTCTGAATCCTCTCCCTCTTCACATTACCTGCACTAACCAGCACACTCTTCAGTGCTCTCAAGCCAAAATCATAGTGACTTTGGGAGGACAGCTGTTCATCACAAAGCCTAAGAAGCAAAAGAGAGAAAATACAATTTGATTCTCAATAGGGACCAACACAACACTTGGTAAATGTCACTGTTTACTTGAAATGATTGCTTGAAACGATTGCTGCACAACGGGCTTAGTGAGTGGCAAAGAACATTACAGCGTTGAACAATAAGCTCTGTTTTTACTGATTGGAGTCAAACTTGTTACTCACTTGAAGAATGGTACTATCTTATTGGCAAGCACTTCAGCTGTACGGAAGCCTTGGGAGTACAACATGACCTGGGCAATCAACTGACGGTCTGGTTTTGTCATTGCCAAGCTACGGAACAACTTCTTCAAATTGTCAGGCAGATTTGATCTGCCTGCATAGCCAGGATTCATGGTGATGAAGATAGCCATGTCAGGGCTCACTTTGACTTGTTTGTTCAGCAGCTCACAAGTAATAGGTGTTGCAGCTGAAAAGAGAGTACATTCAGTTACACTTAGGTCAGTGATCAATCACCCTGAGAACAGAAGTCATACTTTATTCTATTTTAGTTTCCTACAGTAACGGACAGCAGGTCCCCTAGTACTGCAACTCGAATACAAATTCCTACCAGCTGAAAGTTACTTCAAGTTTTTAAGTTTTGATAGAAAGTGGTTTCATCCTTGGATTGTTTGGGAGAAATGTAACTGAGCAACAAACCAGCACGAAGAATGTTAGAGATGCTGTACAACACTATTAGGAATGAACAATTACGTACTCTTGTCATAGTTGGGGTTGGAATGCTCTCGCAAGGCTTCCTGGATGCACTGAACTTGCTGCGAAACGGCAGAGAGCATACGCTCCTCCAGTCTGTTGAACTCATCAAAGCAGCCCCACGCACCCACTTGGCAAAGTCCCACAAAGATGCGTCCCATTGCCTGCACGTAGAGGGGAAAACTCACTGAAGTTGCATGATCATTCTTGCCTATGCATAGGCAGAAGGAGCAGAGAAGAGCACTTTATACAATGCATCCAAGACAGGAAGGAGCTGTATTTGTATGTAGATTACCATCTTTGTAGTTTTAAGAGTTGTAGAATGGTTCTAACTGACTTTCAGATGTTCACTGCTTCCTGTTACTACATACTGTCCTGCAGTGTATTCACAAAACAGTCAAGAGAAGGCCACTGCATAACATTTTGTTTGCTGATACCATTAATACCAGGTACAGTTCTAGTCCCTTATTGCAACAATACCAGAATTACAAAACATTTCAGAAGAGTGAATTTGATGGCCAGAGTATGATAATGCATCCACCTAAAGAACAACCTTTTAAGGTAGGATTCCGCAAAAGGCAACATGAGGGAATATGATAGAGGTCTAAAAGCCACTGGTTTAGGATGAATAGGAATCATCTGTTCACTATCTTTTCCACTACAAGAACTAAGGAATCATTAAAAAAGACAAACGAAGGCGCTCCTCCATAAAGTGCATAGTAATGCAGTGGAACTCTTTGGTAGAGAATGCTATAGAAGCAAGTGTGCACGTGGATTTAAGGGAAGAAATGAGTACCTGGAGAAAGGTTCACTGGAGCATGAATAGAGTAACCCATTTCAGCTTGAGACCTCCTGATCCTCACACAACTGTAAGAGGCAGGAAGGGGACTGGGGGCAAGGAAGGAATATCACACACTATCTGTAATCTTACTACTCTCTAGGTATTTTCTTACAGTCACCACTACAGGCCAAAGCTGACTAAATGGACCCCTGGTCTGATCAAAATACAGCTGTACAGAAAAAAAACCAACAGATGGGCAACCTGGCAGAGTCCATGAAGTATCACGATTCCTTGTCCATGTTTTATATTGGTTTTTATATATACACCTGACCAAGATTATTTTGAGACGTTTGCTGTGTTACAGTTTACAGAGGCATTTCATCTGGTTCTCAATTTGAAGATGTCATTAATTTTGAAATATCTAGGTAAATTTTCTTAGTTTTGAAGAATCTTTCACATACTGAGATGAACTCCACAGTTATGTCACAAAGGATAATTTGGTAATAGTACAGCTACTCTGGCAGTCTCACTCTCATCTGTTCTCCGTTAAACCAGTACTATCAATACAAACTAACCAGTTTAAGTTGCTTGCCTAAAGCCAGTCTTAAGCCTCTGCCTTGTACTTCCTCTTCCTTTTCCTCCATTTGCTGCTATAGAACTACCTGTTCTAAAAAAACAGAACCCCTCCCTCAATGTTCTGCCCCACTTTTGCTTTAGGCATCTTTTGCTACAGAGCATCTATATGACCCACAGATATCAGCTCAGTTAAGACACAGATAATCATCTTGAAAACAAACACTGCTAGCTGTTTCAGAGTTCTGAAGAGATTCATATTGCTTATTAGCAAAGACTACATTTTTTTAATCAAACAGCTTACCTGGAAGTCAAACGTTTCATCGCAGTTGAAAACCAACACAAAGCGGCCAAGCTGATGTCCAAGAGCCTTAACGGATTCTGTTTTACCAGTGCCAGCAGGACCTATTTTTGAAGTGGGACAGACATGTTTTATTTTTATCGTCTGAGGTACCACTGCCTATTCATATAATCCACCAGCATGCCGATTCTGATAGTTTCCAACAAGAGGGTTCAGTGAAACGTACACCTGTTACAACTTCCCCCAAAAGATTGTTTCATTCTTCAGTATCTTAGTTATAACTGTTCTGCATGTTTACATTAAACCTATATATTAGAGAGCATAAGAGTTTATATACTTGTCTCAGGTTTTTATTGTACTTCAGTACAAACTTACCAAATGGTGATCCTCCAAGTCTTGCCTCCAGGGCTTGCGTCATTGTCAGGTAACAGCGGTCAGTAAGAGGAGTCTGTACTAGTTTATCCTGAACACCAAGGTACTCAAAACCATAGTTGAATTTGGCATTTGCCATCTGAATGGAGAGCTGCTGCAACACATCTGTCTGCTTCGGGTCAAAGTAGAACCGCATTTGGCTGAGCCACTCAAAGGATTTGGAGTTGTCGATCTTGCTTTTGATCAGTGATCTTGTAACATCTCTCTGGTGCACCAACTCGGTGATCTGTAGAATGAAGTAACTCCTTAGACCACAGCAATACAAGCCATTGCCAAGAAAGCCAGGAATCCTACAGCTTTTCAGATTAGCATAGTAAATTGCCATCGCTTACAAATCATGACCTGCCAACAGTCTCTGCCTTAAAACCTGTTGCTACAAAGACAATACTAACAAATGTTGACTGCTCTTCTTAAGGACTTCCCTAGCTTTCAGCAAAGCACTCTGGTCCAGTGAGTCTGTTAATCCATTACACTACTGAACTGGATTATTTTACTTGCCAGAAACTATGAAGACAAGTACTCCTGAAACAGACCAGATACTTCCCTCTCAAAATCTGTAGAAATAACCCAGGATGATTTTAACTTTTCCCCTCGTCTCAATCCTTATATACAAACAAAAACATATTACAATAATAAGGAGCTTAATGAGCTATTTTACTTTTGAATATCTTTGAAATCAGTAACTTCCATATTTGGAAGAGCTAGGTTGAAGATCAATTCAGTAAGCTAGTCTGTAATACGCTATCATGCATTAAGCTGACTAAAGTGAAAAACTACCACCACCTACAGGATCAGGGCTTGATGCAGTTGCTTAAATTGCATGAAACTTTTTCCTAGAGGAACAATAAGTCTTAGACTAACCAATCTTTTCATTAAACTTTTAAAAAATCTTACCTGTGAACCCAGAAAAGGAAAGGACGTTTTTACTTACCAAGTGCTCCAGTTTTCTTCTGCGAAGAGGCGGCTGCTCCATCAGCACAGAGTCTGCCAGGACATTGAGTGTGACCTCGACATTAGCTAGTACAGAGTGGAGAGGACTGCTGTCTCCAACTCCACCCATACCATTGAGGGCTGACTCGACATTCTCAGACCATGCAATCTGGGCTGACAGGACAACAAGCTGAGCCTGTGTAACAAAAATCCTCATCAGATAGTCTTCCCTCACTGAAGTAACCAAGCTGCAGTATGCTTAAATGTTCCATATTGATACCTGGTATTTGTCAATCCAAGAGATGTAGACTGCTGGATCAATTGAAGTTGCTTTTCCAAAGATTTCTACTTCAGTAACAGATTCTGCAAGCAATTTAGCAAGGGTCACTCTCATTTCTTTCTCAACAAGAGTGAGCCACTCATTGATCTTGGGATGTTCTGTGATGGAGACAGGCGTTTTGAACAGCACCTGCAAGAATCAGGTTCAAGTCACCCCACGTTCACTTATTTTCACAATTTTATTTAAAAAGAAACACTGCAGCTATACCTCCTCTCCTTCACGTGAGGATATCCCAAGAACCACAGAATTATCTTCATTGAGAATAATGCTAGAAACGCCAGCAAACATCTTCTTGAAGTGTTTCTGCAGCTTAGCAACATTTTTGCTGTTTCCAATGATTTCAAGCAAGTCTTCATCACCAACAAAATAAAACCTAATAATTACATAAAATTAGTTATGTATCAGAACTCCAACTATCACTTAATTTATGCATGCTTCATAGATGGCCACTATGTGGGAGTAATTGGCACTCAGTTCCCCAACGCTGCAAGAGTGCACAAACCACAAATTTGCTAGAAGTTATACTCCAGTGCTAAGATTAAGTCTCAGTTCATGTTGATCTGTACCATACAAAAGCATATACATGCTGCATACTGTGGATCATTTTTTTTACCTATCCATCCCTGAAATATCTACAGTAGAGCTTGGGATTGAATTTAGTCTACTAGGCAGGGAGAACTCCCATTCAGTACCTCCCTCACCCTTACTCTCTCATGCTAGGTGACAAACTAGTTGAGGACTACAAGTAAGTCAGAACCAATGACTTAAATACTGGATTGTGACAGTTTAGACGCTGTCCTTCACAATCAAATGTCAGAATTAAGCAGTTCAAAATAGCACCTGTAAGTTTACAGAAATCAGCTGCAATGGTCAATAGTTCCTTAAGCAATATCCAAATCCTACAACCAGCCACAGATGAGCAGGTAAAGGAATTTTTAGTCCCACTTCCTGAGAAGTAGTTATAACTGAATTCTGTATTTAGACAACACAGATTTAAATGGTCATAACACCTTATATACATGCAATATGTAAAAAATTGGCAGAGGCTTTAGAGAACAGTACACCAACTCCTGCACAGAAACATGAAATTACTTTACTTCAAGAGTCAACTAAAGTCATCTTATTACCGAGGGAAAGAGGACCTCTCCCTTTCCAAGTATTCTCCCAGTGCCTTCTGTATCTTCCCAAGCAAGTCTGCCAGTCTCTCTAATGACCTCTGCACACCTTGAATGTTAAGAACATCCATCACAAGTGGAGATTTGGACACCTTTTTCATGAGTGCCAAAAATTCAGTGCTGATGCTGCAAGTAAAATAACACAGTACATTAGTGCAAACACAGTAACCACAGGCCTGCAGAACACCAAAGTTATCTGTCTCTAAATGAGCACTGCCTCTCTAATTGTTGCAGCTGCCCTAGGGAACACAAGGCTAAATTCCCCAAATAACTCTTCATCTACCTCAAGTCCACAACAACAAAATCTAACTTCTTTGCAGTGTTCAATCTATCAATTCCGCTGCTGAAGGTCTACTTTTCTTCATTTCCTGAAGAGATGTATAAATCTGATTCTTTGATCTGACTGGAAGTGTGGAATGAATAAGGATGACCAGAAGCAACTTAAAGCAGCAGAAGAAATGATGTTTGAAGGTGAGACCTAAAGGTTGCGGCAACAGAGATCAGCCTGCTTGTTGCAGCCACAATGCCAGAAAAATCCTTGAGGTAGCTGACTGGAACTGGCAAGAAAAACCACCTGAATCCCAATCATCATCTAAAAATTGTACAGCAGCCTGTTTATTATAAACCTTTTTCTGTCACAGTTGTCCACATGCACCTCTTGCCATGTTTGTTTGCTTGATAAACTTAGGTCTACAGCAGGGCTGTAACCCAGCTGGATCAGGTAAGAACACAGTATTTCAACTTAGAGTGTGCTACACTGAAGTCATGAAGTTGCAGGCCTGTCCACATGGTGCCCCAAGGGAGGCAAGAAAAAACAAAGTAATTAAAAAGTTACCTCTGGAACCGCTGGGTCTCCACAGGCAGCAAGTGCTTGATGTCTGCACTACCAGTAAAGATACCCTCCAGGTAGACCCATCGCCTTTGGACATCTATCCAAACATCAAAGAGTGCCATGATACGGTTCAGCTTATCTTCCCAGCTAAGGGCATCTTCCTCAAACACCTAAAGTTTAAATGCTGCATTAATATTCATTTTAATACTATTAGGAGTTTGACTACTAATAATTATTAGTGGAAACAGTTGTTTGAGAGTTACAAAGTATGCATGTGCAATTCATTGTCTATCGACTTAAATAGCAAATATAGTCCCTGCTGACAAATATATAAACTAAAAAAGAGAGGAAGGAAGGATTAAATGAAGATTCTTTAGCTTTGTTCTCCATTTTACCTTGTAGTATGGCGACAGCTTCATAGCAGACACACTGTTAATGTGCTCTTTTACTTTGTTGAAAAGGTCATCCCATCCACGAATCAAACGACATTTGTTCTGGTAATTGACCAAGTCCAGTTCATAAGTGTTCCACACTTCTCTTATCTGAAGAAAAAAAAAAATGTTTAAGATATGACATCAATCATTTTGGCTCCAACACAGTTACAAAGTAGAAATGTATTACAGTAATCAGATTTTACTTTTTTTACACAAGGATCCTGGGTTTATCCTCAAGCTTTTGTTAAAAATATTGAGAATACAATGCAGTTAGGTAAAGCTTAAACAAGGTGGGGTATTTGTAGTCATTATCAAGGACTGCTTTTCCCAAATAACGCAAGTTTCATCAGAGGAAGCTTACACAGCTTTAAGCTGTTCCCCAAAACAGTGTTTCATGGAGTCTCAGCACTTGTATCAACAGCTTAGATTGACAAGTTTACTACACAAGTGTCAGCTACCCAACAGCAAGGCTCTCATTTGCTATTACACACATGCATACAAGAGCTGATACTAGCCTGTTTCAAGAACTCTTCCAAAGCCATCTCTCCCTGAGCCACGAGCAGTACATCTTTGACGATTGCTTCGTTTCTCTGTAAATCGACATCCCAGATCTGACCCAGTGTCAGTTCTGAGACAACCCAGTTAACATGAAGCCTTTTCATCAGCTGTTTCCAGTGACGATCTTTAAGCGCCTCAGATTTCAGTTCAATAACTAACATGTTTATCTACAGAAGACAAGAAAACAAGTTACATCATTGAACTTGAACTAACAAATACACACATTTTAGAAATGAGTAAAACTTACCTTCATGTAGCCCTTCAGAAGTCTCTGAACATACTCGTAGGAGGCATACTGTCGCAAGCGGGCAGGGAAGTTTTTCAGTTGGTTCAGCAGACCATCTAAGTTTTGTCGAAGCTGTCAATAACGTAAAAGCAATGAAATCATTCTCTGCAAGTGTAGTGCACATAGTTTTATGAGTTTACAGTTGTCTATATATTTTTACAGAAATCTCTCTCTAATGAGGTATTATCTACAGTACAGGTCTTTCTGTGTTATATGTATTTGCATAAGATGTAGTTACTCTATAGCTGGGAATGTAATTTTATTGGTCTGATTAAGATTTACAA
Organism: Phoenicopterus ruber ruber; assembly: GCA_009819775.1. Taxonomy (NCBI): domain Eukaryota; kingdom Metazoa; phylum Chordata; class Aves; order Phoenicopteriformes; family Phoenicopteridae; genus Phoenicopterus; species Phoenicopterus ruber. The sequence continues at coordinate 13,361,114 of CM020219.1, forward strand.
AACAGTATTGTCACAGGCAGTTTACAGCTATTGCTCTCTACCTCCTAAGCACTGAACTAAAACTGATGCTGTTCATCCAACTACATAATGAAGTTTCCCTACCAAGGTCCAACAGCCTATTTAAAAACAGCACAGTTTCTTCTCTGTAGATGTAGTCAGTCCAATTTCAAGTTCAAAACTACCGGAATTGTGTAAGTCCCCTCCAAAATTATTTAAGTTGTGACAAACACCATTTTTTTTTTTTTTTAGCATAGCATGAGAAGAAACAGGCTCATGAGATACTGAAAACAGTACCTAAACACTGAAAACGATCTGAAACATGACAATTAAGCATGTCTATCTCAAGAAGTCTAATTCTTCATCTGCATATACTTGTGGTAGTTACATTGTTCACGTATAGAAAAGTGAAGTACCTTGCGAGGCTGTACTGAAACCCAGGGTTGTTCTTTCATTTGATCAATCTGTTCCCAGACCTTAGAGAGTTCAGACCAGACGCCTTTGAGATCCTGCAACTCTTCAAGGGCAACCTATAGTAAAGAACATATCCAACATCAGCAGTTATTCCTAATTTCTTCAGTGTCATTAGCGTGGGGGAGTTACAGCAAGTGACCCAGATGAGATTTTTGCATCTCAGGTCACGTAATAGCCTCATGAGAATAAGCCAGTCAAGGGCGAGATCACAGACAATCTCTTAAGGCTAGAGCTGAATGAGTGTGGAGACTGTGTCTTGACACTAGTACATCGCAGGCTACAAGTCACTCTCTTAAGCGAGAGAAAGATGGAACTGAAACATTTTTATCTGAAACTGACAAGAAGTTGTGTGAGGAGGTTATACCTGGACACGCTCTTCACTGCCACTGAGTAGTCCTGTATCTGTTAGTTCCAGAGCTTCCTTCGCCTTCGCACACTTCTCACGATCATCCTTCAGCCTACCGAATTTTCCTTCATAAATGGTAAGAGCTTGAAGAGCCTCTTCTGGACGCAGGTTTCCCTAAAATTTGCATAGGATACATTAATCCAAACACCCTACAATCAAGTTGAAGCTAAGTTAAAAGCAAGGACTAAATACTAAATGTTGGTCTGTCTCATTATTTTTCCATTTCCAGCTTGCTGACAATAAGGCTACATACTAATCCAGGATAAGTCTCATCCCACTTATACATGCAGTTTTTGGCTTTACTAAATACCACTTTAGAAGAAAAAAAAAAAAAAGGCAAAAAAGCAGCTTGCTTCTGAACCCTCCTACATGCATGCCTCTGACACATCCCTTTGTTTTAGCCAAAGCTTTGTTAGTAACTGAAGTCGTCTTGCTTTTTGCACCTAACAGAGACCTACATATTAAGTGTAAATTTCCCTCTGCCACCCCCTCAAAAAAAAAAAATCAACATATGAGCAAGTTATAGAACTCTCAAAAAAGATTTTTACCATCTTTTACCAAAAACAAACTGTCTACTTATCGAATGCAGAGAATCTACCTCATTTGCTGAATGAGTATTAATCATCAGTACTTACTGTTACAGGCTTTGTTTTCTCCCAGTCTGTTAGCAAGTCAGTTGTTCGGCTTTCCACTGCACGATCCTCTTGAACTATCTTCATCTGCAAATTTGCTACTTGTTGTTGAATGGCAGAATCCTTTCTACGCATGATGTCATTAAAGGCACCCCATTCTCCTTCAATGTTGTCAATGTACAGCCAAGAGGATGGAAACTGGAACCTTTGTTTCTCAAGCAAGCGCTGACCATTGCGATAAAGCTACAAGAGACAGCAATTGTAAGTTAAAAAGACAAAACTAACTTAAGTTGCAAGGCTAAATACTCAACACATTTTAACAAGCGCTCACTATAGAGTTTACAGGATTCCTCAGGATATGAAGTTCAAGTCTGTTCTCAAGAGAACTTGAACATCATGAAGCTGCATCTTAGGAGCTAAGCCTGACATTTCCAGAAGTAAGAATCATTAGCAAGACAACATACCTCAACTTGCTTTTCAAACTGCTTGATTTTACGTTTCAGGGACTGCACGTACGTGATGAACGTCACTGCATCTGATGTGCTGGCAGTGTCCACTGAATGCTGCTCCAGTTCTTGACGGGACTGTTGGGGGCACAAATCAGCATTTTAGAAGTCTAGTACAGTTGATCCGAAAGTGAAAAAATGGAATTTGGACTTGTCTTACCTTAGAAATTTGTGAATGAAACTCCGTCATGTTCTGACCAAGCATTTGGCCAAATTTGCTGAGTACTTCCTTGTGCCAGGAATCATACTTCAAGTTCACCTTTGATTGTACCTACAATTGAATAAAGTTACATGATAGTAATTTGTTGGCCTTGCTATTTTCTGTTATACACCCATTCTGAAATTTAACACGTTTATCACAAACAATAATTACCTTGCCATAGTCTATGACAACAGGTCCAAATTCCTTTCTGGTTTCTGCATTGTCAAATGTTCCTCTTGCCTTTCTTATCTGAACTAAAAGGGCTTGCCACTTATTCAGGTCTTCTCCAAGACGGTTGTATATGTTTTCAGCCTGCATATCCCACAGACACTGGTACTGCAGCCAAACCTAATTGAGGTATTTCACAAACAATGTTTAGAACTTCTCCAGTATATTCCAAAAGACATGTTCCCCCCCCATCCCCAGGAAAACTGAGAGAAAGTCCACTTTCATTTTAGCTGTAGCATTATGTGGTGTCAGCCTCCCACCTTGACATACTGCTCCACTTCAGTCACAATTCCCATGACAGCAGAATATGACTCCTCCAGAGCTGCAGGGCCATCAGGCATCCTTGTCAATGCATTACGATAGAATTTCTCTTCTTCAGACAGCTCATAATGCACTCCGACCTAAGAACCACAATTATACAAGTGATATACATTAATTTCTAGGGCACTCAGATTCAGTCCTAGAGCAACACACTAAGATATCAAGCACAATTAATTGCAAAATGAAAATAATTGCTCAGACTTAGACACAGCTTCATTACACTTACCTGGTATCTCTGACTTTGAATTCTTGGTAGTGACAGGATTACCATTTTCCAAGAAAACATTTCTTGATAAAGTTTGTATCTACACTCTTCAATTGGTGGATTCAAGTATATCACCTGGTTGGTTATTCTTAGTTCGTGTACAATGTTCTGCAGAAACAGTAAACACACTCAAGTTTTACTGGCAGACACCACTACATGGGAGAAGGCAAGTATTCCTCCAAAGCCAGATGCAGAAAAAATATTCATCTCCCATATAAACCCCACATATAATTCTTGCATTAAGTAACTGACAATGAGGGGGGAAAAAAACCCAACACCCAAAAAAACCCCACAACAAAACTTACTTTGATCTTCGGTTCTCCACCAGGCTTATGGCTCACTTGAGGAGCGTCTGTATCCATGTCAACTTCTGCTTTATCATCTGCTTGTCCAAGAAGAACTTGGGTCCAGGCCCTCAGTCCAGCTTGCAAACGAACACCCAGGATTCTTTCAATCTAAAGAAAATAAGCCACGTTGGAGGAAAAAGCTGCATATTCACTGCATAAAGATCCCCACTATCAATGTTTTCTGGCACCAGGCACACTATGGCGCTTCAAAGAACCAAGTGCTCCTTTACTAAGTCATTGAAGGGGTTTAAGAGTTTTGGTAAATTTTCACTGAGTATCAATTCAAAGCTTCTCCGGTCCTCGTGGACTTTAATGGAATTAAAACAATTTTAACTGCTTTGAAGTTGGCCTAGTGTCCAATAACCTGAAACAACTCAACAGGCAGAACCAAACAACATGAAGGCAATGAGTCTCTGCTACCAACATAGCAAATTTTCGCCACCCTTTATCTACCTCGCTCCCCCAGCACCTTCTAGACAGTCAAGCTGTATCAAACTTTTTTCTTCAAAGGAAAAAACTCGCCTTGAATTCATTGATCCCAAAAGCCAACAGCTAAAACCAAACAGGTCTTGCATCTTCTGCATACTGAAAAACACACTGAAATTTTCGGAGAATAGGGAGACAGAATTTTCCTTGGGTGACTATGAAGAGCATAAAAAACCCCATTTTGCACCTGATTAAAATGTTTCCTCTAAATACATACTACTCCTTGATCTCAAACCTACCTCCATATCCAACTTATTGACCCAGATTGGCAAATTTGAATATGAATGAAGATTTAAGTCATCCACAGCTTTCTGAACCCTGTTCAAGATTTCAGAGAAAGTCTTGTGATCATACATGCACGTTTCCAATGATCTCACTTCCAGGTCTATTTTCTCTTCAATAATGAGCAGATCATCCACCTAAAATGGTTTAGGAAAAATGGGATGTTTAGTTTGACAGGTTAGATAGAGGCAACAATAACTACGCAGTAATGGTTAGGCACCTCTCTTTATTTGGATGCAGCAAGTCTATTAATTTTAGCAGTACCAAAATATCCACTCAGCTGGCCAATTTGTGCCAACTCAATCAGCTACTTAACCAAAATACTACAGAACAGATCATCAGCTATCCAATTCCACTTTCGGTTAACCACACATTACCGAAGTATAAATGTAAAATTTGGCAGAATTGTAAGAAAAAACAAACCTTTTCCTGGAAGCTGAAGACAGTCTCGGCTAAGCGCTGTACATATGGATCAAGTTTTGTATGATTCCCACACGAGCGCAATTCCTTCTGCAATCAAAGCCTGCACCTCTTTCTTCAAGCCAGCAACCAGAAGTGAGATAGTATTACGCTCTTCAACTTTCTCACATGTTCGTTCATATGTACGGACACTTTCAATGAGAGAAATAGCAAACGGATAGAGCTGGTTTGCTTGGTGAGCTTTGTTGACAATTGCTAGTGGAACACGGAAACCAAGCCACTTCAGGTTTCGGACTTCCTTCGAAAGTGTAATTATTTCTGGAAGGAAGTTGACTTTCAGTTTCAGGACATTTCCCGTTCGACCTCTAACACGAGTGCTTTCAATGGTGAAAATACGACCAGACACACCAAGATTGCGTTGCTGAACTTTTCTTGCCCAGTCATCAAAGATCTCCTGAGTGTTGAGCTTCATGCGAAAGCTATCTCCATCCTGCTTTAGCTTCTGACCTTCTACATGGTTCTCCCAACCTTTGCCAAGGACATCCTCAACACGCTTCATGTAAGCGGTGAGCTGTCTGTCAATCTGTTTTGCCCAAATTATAGACCCAGACACAGGAGGCAAGTCACGAACATGACTCATTTTACAAGCTTGACTCTGTGGGTACTGTACTTTAAATTTGTCATGAAGAGACTCGATATCATCTTTTACACGCTGGATCAACTGTGTTTGATATTCACGAATGGCACCGCGAATATGAGGTCTGACAAACAAGGCATTAAATCGAGAGAAGATTCTGAACATTTCATTGGCATTCTTTGCTGTACCAAGCTGGTCTCTCAAACGCGCAGTTATTCTTGTTTCAACTCTATCAATTCTTTCATCATATCGTTTCATTGCTGCCTCCCAGGCTTCTGTTCCTTCTTTGGAAACATCTAACCCATCTACTTCCTTAACATTCTCATAAGCAAGATTGACTTCTTCAATTGCATTAGCATCTGCGGCATCAAAAAGGACTTCTGCTACTTTCATATCCTGCGGTTCAGGTACCTCTCCTTGATTTTGCTGGGCAACAGCAGTTACCTGCATCAGAATCACAGTTTAGTGAGTTGGATGCTTCAAAGTTTACCTACAAGTAGCTAAACACAGTCTGTTCTAACAAGCATGGCAAAAACCCTACAAATTAGTACAAATCCTTAACAAATTTTCAGTCATGTTTCAGATTTAATTCCACTAGGAACGGGGCAACACAGTTACTTTACAGATTTCCACTACTGTGCAGCACGAACTCATTTTCCACTGTGGTTTAGCCAAGCTCAAGTATTTACACACTTACTAATCTCCTCTATGTTAAGGCTGGACTTGCTGTGTCTATTAACACGAGCACGGTCATGTAGTATGTGAAGTACATCAGAATTAAAGCTAAGCCTGTTAGCAAGGGTCCAAAACTGGACCTGTTTTGGAAGCAGACAGTGAAACGGAATGTTACATTAGTTTTGTACTGGTAACTTTTTACAGCAACAGTGAACACTCTTGAAGAAGCTGCACAGATTTTCTGTCTGATAATGACCAAGAATATTACCTGAGGTCGCAAAACTCTCACAATAACAGCCCTCAGTTGTTCATGCTGACGCCTGAATTTCCTCATTTGATCAAGACGACCTTGAAGTTTCCTATGAGCAGGATTGATACGCCACACCATCTTCAGGTTCTCTTCCCTTTTTCTTTTCACAATATCTCTCAGCAGAACTTGTAGCTTCTCATATTCATCATCCCAGGTTTGGAAAACTTCAAAGCATGCAACCATTACCTGAAAAGAGTTTTAGAATAGGAACTTTAGCTCCCAAATGAAATGCTTCCTGAAAGTCACCAGTCAATGCAAAAATACAGCTGCCAGTGCCACAATACAAAAATACAGCCACCAGCATCACAAACCCATGAACATACCTTTTCAAATTCTTCATAGGCAACATGCATCAGTTTTCTGGTTCCCAGCACTTTAAGTAGCTGAGAGCTCAGATCTCTTGAAATAGCCTCCACTAAACGCAATGCCCTTTGAATTGGGTATTTTGTGTTTCTGATTTTTCTCAAATGGGTAAATATTGCAACAAGGGCCTGCCTTATTTTGTCCAGCTCAGTAGCAGACAGCAAGTCATTCAGTGGAAAGTCTTTCATCAGTGGATTATAGTCATTCACAGTTTCCAGAGCCTGTTTTAGACCTAAATGTAATAGAAAAGATTTTGGATATAACTTTTCATTTCATTAATCAAGTCTCTATATAAGATAATAGCTTTAACTAGACCAAGGTTACTCTAAACAGCACTGTTCTTTGTACCACAATATTAAAGTTTCATAACAGCTTAAGTTCCATAGGACATTTGTGAAAAATCTTATTGAACAGACATTTTACCTGTGTCTGTATCAAAGCTGACAGTTGCATGAAAACGTTTGCCATGTTTTAGAATATCCAGAGTCAGAAGAACTTCTGGACTTTCACGTTTTTCCTGAATGCGATACAGAGCCCGTTCCAAATTCAACCAGAAGCTTATCTCCTGTAATGCAGTGCCCGATGCAGGATCTCGATCTAGTTTGGTCACCTTAAAAGTAATAGAGAGAAAGAGAAGGGAGGGAGAAAAGCATTTAATTTATATGCTTCAACTGTAAAAACTTGCTCTGTTACTAAATATAATTGAAATAGATAACATCTACTAGGTTATAATAATCCAACATCAGACAGTTTTGGCACACATTCTGTGAGAAGTGTAGCAACTGCAGCGCCACAAGAGTCAAGGTTTAATTCCAGTGGTCCTAAAGGTCGGTTTTTAGGACCTTCATGTAATATCTTCAGCATAGCCTAAAAAGGTCACCTGTCCACTTTCCTGATCAACGTCTGTATTCTGGCTAATGACAGATCAGCCAGGCAAGAAAACAAGTGTTTTATGCTCTGGAGTAAGAAAAGGCACCACTCTTCTATGAGCAATAGGTGTTTACTGTGCCCACGGAGGAAAAAAAGCCAGAGCAGTATCTGAGATGCTATTTCTGAGTGACAGCAGAACAGCAGAGTTCTTTTGAAAAGTAACAGGCAGGAGTACAAGAGATTACAAGATAGGACTGGAGCAACTGTTCTGAAGTGGTTGTGGATGCACCTGGGGAAATAACAAAACAAACCAACAAGACCTGTTTCTCTCAATCCACTGTAAAAATCTGAAGAATAGTTACAAAATTCACACAGTTACTGCCAGTTACTCGAGTCTATTACGACAGAGATAAAATAGTCACGCTCCCAGCTACTTGTAGAACAATTTAGACTAGACTCTAAATTCAGACAAGGCTTAGTCTAGTCTAAATAAGACTTAGTCTAATTTAAACTAGTGTCTGTGGTGACTTAGAAAAGAGTATCCTGCATGGAGCAGTATTTTACCAGTTAAACTGGGACAAGATACACAGTATGACATGGAAGTTCTTATCACATGGTCTAGTGCCTTTTTTTTTTTTTACCTTTTGTATCTCTCTAATCCAGCGGTTGACTCCAGATTGTAGCTGATTGAGGAATAACGGATCCTCAGCCTTCTCACCAAAATCTGTAACCTTTGGTTTTTCTCCACGTTCATAACACTGCTTGGCAACATTAGTAATAGTTGCATGAATTGGCAGACTAATCTCTGGAATTTCAATATTCTGCTGCAGATGCAAGAGGCCCATTTCAAGTTCTGCAATCTTTTTCTCAACTGAAGGAGCCATCTTATCTCCGTCCCTGAAAAAGCACAGATGTTTCTGCATAAGAAGCCAAAACAAAAACCATACACAACACATTTCAGCCATCTGAACTACCTCCCCAGAGTCAGCAACAGCATCATATGCAACTGTGTGCTTAAACAATTTCACATGACTTGCTTTGAACAGTCAGGATTTTTTTTTTTCCATTAAACACCTACTTTAATTCATTAGCAGAGAAGCGCAATATTTATACCAAATTACCTGTCTGCTTTGCCAGATTCTCTGATGTAGGACTTGAAAAAGGGAGCAACGGCATTGCTAATGAAAGAGTGTAATGTTTCATACGGAGAATCTTCACTAAGAGTGAGCACTCTCAGTTGGGAAGACACTGGTTTGTCGGCATCAATCACTGGTGTACGCTTAATGAATGCCAGGCTGCAGAACAGAGAAGAGAGTTATCAACTAAACATTTGAAACTTAAGGGACAGTTAGAATAGCTTTAATCTGACTGCAAGTTTAAGTCACAGGAGTCAAATGCTAACCTGCATCATCATACTTTATAATCTAAGAGACTTGAACACAAGTCTTCCAATAAATACATCTTTATACTTCAGTAATCAGGCAAACCTAGTTATCAATAAGGACTCTGCAGTATGGGCACACATCTTACGAAGCTTCAAGTATGCATTAAGGTAAGTGACAAATATGTAAGACTCAAACATAACTGAAGATTATTGAACCCAAGTTGCGTATGTTACATTTGCATATATGCCAAATTAATAAGACTTTGTTTCTTTAACCTCAGAGCTAGAAGTCCTAAGTCCATTCCTTCCAGGCTCATGACACACCCTTGTTTTATCAGAGCCTCCACCTTGGAAAGCAATTACTCCACTAGAATAAAAACACTGCATGAAGCACTAGGTAAACTGGAGGTAAATTTTTTAGGTAAACCAGGTAAATCTGCTTGTGTAGGTTTTGCATTCATGCGGTAGAAATTTCAAGACCTATTTTACTAACGCACCTGTTTGATTTTATTCCATAATGAATGTCAGTGCTGATACTGTAGGAAATGAATTCTTTTTCCTCTTCTCCTTCATCTCCCACGTCCTCTGCAAAAAATATGCTATGTAAGAAATATTTTATTTCTAAGGCATCTGCCACTCTCTCTCCACCATCTTCTGCTATTACCGGACTATTTTCTAACCTTTTATTTCTACACCAACTTATTATGCAAAATAGCTTAAATTAAATTTAGCTTTGCAATATCCCTCAAATTCAGAGTGGGTTCATTGTTTTTTAACACAACTCCATTAACTTTTTTAGGTTGCTATAAAAAAAAAATATAAAACATTATAACAAGCAAATTGTAACTCACATTCTGCTTGTGAAGCAGAGAGAAATCTTCTGCAATACAGAAGGTGCATTTATTTGTAGATATATGCTACCAGGATAACTACATTTAAGTGAGAACATTAAATAGCTGCTTTTTTCTTTTATAGGTTGCTCTGTATTGTCAGACTTTTAAAGAAAAAAGTGATTTCAAAATTAAGCCTCTGAACAAAAAAACCTCCCAACAAAACAAAAACCCAAGCCATGGGAAGTACTCAGGCATTACCACAGCCAATGTATCACAGATGATGTAATGCTGGGGATGCGGGCAGTTGTGCTGCAATGCAGTGATTTCAGAGCAGCAGATCACTCCCTGTTGGGGGACACACTCCGACTGGATACATTCCAGCGGACTCTCGTCCTGCTTTGACTTCATTTGGCCCTTCGTAGGGGATACAGCCTTAGGGTGCCACATTTGTGATCCTGAGCACCAGAAGCTCGGTCACAGAACAGCACTGCACTAGACCACCACAGGAACCGTACAAAAGCTGTTGGCAGGCTGTATAGCTAGCAGTTTTCGTTACTCAGAAATATGGCTTCTGTTTTATTGTGTTTGTAATCAATAATTTACTTCATGCTATCTTGTCCATGCACAAGTTTCAATAATAATAATAGTAGTAGTTTTTAATAGTGTCAGAAAAACAAGATCTCCATATGCTGCTGAACGTTCTTAATCTATTAAGTTTGAAGACCATCTGTCAATCAGAAAATCCACTCTCCCCAAATAACTGCTATTAAATCAGAAGACACCAAAGAAATGCCTTCTACCCATAGTAGGGTAGTATTACCTTCCAAAACATGTAATAAGTGTCTCAATTTGCTTTTAACCATACACATATAACAATATCTATGCGACAAGCCTGGAGCTAACTGATCACTACTATCTTTCATTACTTCCAACCTAACTGAGGATAACCAACCTCATGAGCCAGACATAAGAAAAATTTAGAAGTCATCTGCATAGCCTATTAACATCCAACGGATTTTCTTTAAATCTTGTTAAACACTGTACCATGAATTCATAAAGACTGTTGTTCTTTTTTTCCCCTCCAGAAAATTCTACTGTTACGCCTGCAGAAAAATAAGTCCCAAACTTTGGAAGGGGCAGAAGGAGGATAATCAGCGGAAACAGGCATAAGATAAACAAAGACAGGATATTTTAAGCAACATCTTAAGTTCACAGTGAATAGACAGCGAGCGGAAGAACCTTCTTCATCTTTCCCTCAGTGTGCAGCAACTGCAGGGCAGGGCATATATCCAGTATCTTACACTGTGGCTGTTGACATGTTAAATAACGCAATATGAAGCATGACTATATTAAGATTTGATATACATCTACAGGGACTGAGCCAATGGCACACTAGGAGTAGAGATCCAGAATTTTAATATAAAAATTTTGCAAGCTCAGACTGGCAGGCGTGTAGCCATATACAGACTGCAGCTCTTGTTTAATAGTAAAAGCCAGTGTTATTAATGAAGCCTAGTTATATTTTACTATTGTTCATTCGGCTGGATTCTGTGACAAGTGCCTATTTAGCAACAGATTTGTTGACAACAAAAGTCATTTTCGACACAGAGTCAGTAACAGCAGCGTATAAATAACAAAGATGTTTCTCAAGTCAGAGTGTCAACTTAGCTGTAGTATTTAATGCGGCATTTGATGAGGTTTCTGAGACCGTTTAGAAGCAGCATGGCCACCAGGTTTTGCTAACTAAACAAAGACACTGCAAGGTCTACATCTTGATTTATCAACTCAGAGTCTCGCTAACTAACCATGAATAGCATTTTACAGGCTGGTTCAGGTTTGGGGGGTTTTTTTGTTCCGCTTTAGACCCGTGCTCGCCTCGCCAAGAAGCGGGTCACTTCCCCAGCAGAAAGGAGGCCGCAGTAGGAAGCGCCTGCAGCCTACTGACGAAGCACTTTCCCTGCCTTTCCAAGCGGGACAGGCCGCAGCCGCAGCACACGAAGCACCTGCGCCCAGGCCCAGCCCGCGGCCCCGCCGCGCATCCGCCCCGAGAGCGCTGAGCAGCCTCGGCTCCGGCCCCGGCCCCGGCCCCGGAGAACAAAGAGTAACGGGGAGGCCGGGCCAGGCGCAGGCCGCCAGCGCCGGATCCGCCCTTGCGGTCGCGGCCACAGCCCTCGCGTAACACCGAGCCCCGCGGAGAGGGGCGGCGGCAGCGCGCCTTTCCCCGGCTCTCCCATCGCCGGAGACGGGCCGCCCCCGCAGTGCGGCAGGCCGGCGCCTCCCCGACCGGGGCCGTACGTGAGGCGGAGAGTCCCCGCAGCCCCCGTGGCGAGCGGGGGAGCGCGGCGGCGGCGCGCCCCTCCCACCCCGCGGCAGGGCGGCGGCTCCAGGCAGGCAGCGGCGGGCGCCGCCGCCATTTTGACAGCGCGGCGGCCGCCCGGCTCTCGCCTCACCTTTGAGGGTGGAGCGCTCCACCAGGACCGTGTGGACCTGCGGGTCGGAGAGGAACTTGCGCATATGCTCCACGGCGCCCTTCTCCTCCAGCGCCGCCTCCAGCACCGCCGGGGCTTCGCCGCCATCCTCCAGCAGCAGCGGCACCAGCTTGCGAGGTGCTTCTGCAGCACCGACACGTCGGCCACGTTCTGCACCGCCGAGCCCGACACCTCCATGCCGCCTTCCTCGCCGCCGGGGCCGCCGCCCCCACCGCCGCCGGAGTCGGACATGCCGAGGCAGGAACACCGGCAGGCGCGCCGCGCTCCGCCCGCTCAGCCGCCGCCCCGGCACTGGCCCGCCCGCCGCGCTGCGAGCGACGCCCCGCCGCCGCGGGGGAGGCTGGGAAAGGCAGTCCGCCACGCCCCCCGCCGCCGGGCCGAGCGGGCGGCTCCCGGCGCTGCCGCGGCTCCGCCCGCCTCCGGCAGGGCCCGCGCCGCGGCCCCGCAGCGCTGCGGGGGAAGGGGCGGTGCCTCCCCGGCAATGCGGCCGCTCCGCAGCCCCGCCCGGGCAGCGCCCGCTTCCCCGCCTGTGTCGTGTGTGTCCCCCCCCCCCCCCCCCCGTATTCAATTCGAGTAGTTTCTCCTGGAAGGAGGCAGTGGGAGCTGAACGACAAGGGCAAGGCCAAGGCCAAGGCCAAGGCCAAGGGCAAGGGCAAGGGCAAGGGCAAGGCCCCAACCCCGTGCCGACACCCCCTGCTCTCAGCTCCCCGGCAGCCCAGCGCAGCGGAGATGTGTTCTGCTACTGCCGACTTGGAAGATAAAGCAGCCCGGGGGCTCGTTTGTCCAAAGAAGAAAATGTTTATTTTATGTTAAAATAAACCCAGAAGCCATAAGAACAGGTGGTACAATGACGTTTTTCCATGAAGAAAGCAGCAGGCCAGCTTGTCACCACCCAGGACGGATTAGACATGGCTTCTCTTCAGTGGAGAGCAAGCCCTACCCTTTTACCTTGGGTGCTTTATGTACCCAGCTCATCCAGCTAGCCCTGCTATTTACAGTTTAATGAATGCAGCACCCAAACCATTAATCCCAGTCTTTTGTGGACTGTTTCCCAAAAGCACAGGACTAGAGAACACAGGAGGGACTGAAGCAAAGCAGTGAAGGTGACTTTTCCTTCAGAATCTCATTTCATTATTAAAAAGCCTTAAAGCTCTTTTACAGATGCCACATATGTGCCTGCCGTGATCCACTGTACATGTTTGACTGATCTAAGGTATTAGATGAGTTTAGCCCACTGCTGCCGAGATGGACAAAGCTCCTCCTTGCCCAAACTAGTCCCCTCCCTTGCCTGGTCCTGGCCGGTGCTTGAATGTGTCTGGGAGAGGGGAGGTGGCAGTGAAATTCCAGAGCAACTCCACTGACTCCCAAAAAGTACACCGGGGCCGTTGGGCGACCCACAGACTGAAAACTCCAGTTTTTGTTCATACAGAGGTGGAAAACGGGATGTCACCCAAAAAAGAAAAACAAGCAAACAAAACCATACAAAACTGCCTCCGAACCCCACGTGCTTTCCTCCGGCGGACGCACAGGCAAATGCACAGAGACCCTCAGGCCCAGGCCTGTTCAGATGTACTGCACAAGAAATAAGGGAGCTGGCGTAGGGTATCCTGCCCGACAAAGGGAGGCCTGACCTGTAAGCCGCTACACAAGTGCAACTCAGCATTAAAGGGTGTATGTCCAGCTAGGATACTAGGAATCCAGAAAGCCCAGCCATGTACCCCAGCTCCTCCGTTTCTACCAGGAAAAAAGCGTGCCTATGCTCAGGTAGGCTCCTAAGGGGTTTAGGAGTCCAGTTTAACTTTGAAAAAACACTGATTTCTTAAGTAATAAAAATCTCTAACCTTCTTGTCTGGGAGGAAAATGATCTGTTCAGCAACAAGTTTCAACCACAAGCACCAGAACTGATAGAGGTGATTCACTGAAACTCGATCAAAACCATTAATCCCCCCCCTTAGAAAGGTAAATTTTATTTTTTATGAAGAAAAAAACAGTGGTAGATACTAATCCGAATACTCTATTTACAGAATATAGTTACTGAAATAGCATTTAATACAACACTCACCTATTTCCATTTTCTGAAGTCTAGTTTGCTCACACCCTATCATTCTTCTCCATGCAGGTTATGTTTTAGGATTACATTTAACATGAAAAAAAGAGCTATCTTTGCTAGGCTGTCTGAATTCCACCAAGGCTACGCCATATCTGGTCCTGCCTGACTCCTTCAATGGGGGAAGAATTAGCTTACTTCTTACATCCATGTAGTGTCAGTACAGGCCAAGCATTCCAAAAACCACAGGTTAAATTAAATAATACTCTTAAGCAACCTAGATACGTCTCGAGTGTAACCTGGCATCTCTTAGGAGGTTAACCCAAGCTATGGTTCCAAGTGCTAGCATGTTCGTTCTTCTAAAACAGTCGTCATCTGCTGCACCAAAATGTCACAAACTTTTGTAGCTTACAAGCAAGATACAGTATTCTGTTACTGTAAAATTGCTGCCAGGAAAAAATAAGGAAAGCAAAGTAAGGAAGTAAAGAGAAGAAAGCAGGACAGAGATAGGAAATAAGAATTCAAGTAATTATTTCTATACATTGCTGCTGAATTGCAGAGAAAGGACGGTCAAAAAACCCAACAAGTCTCACCTTACTGTAGGTTTTAAAAACAGAAATACTCCATGTGTGACAAGACTTTACAGTATAAAGAACAAGTCTAGGATTCTGATATTTAAATGCTAGGCTACTTGCAACTAAAAGCCGGTATAGGTAATACACTTTGTATTCCTTTAATCACTTCAGCCTTACCTACTGTGCCAAAGGGGGCAGGAGGAAGATGACGTAAATTACGTTAAAGGAAATTGAAACAAGATAAAGTAGCTTTTTACACAAGTTCTCAGGTTCAGTTAAAATCTATGGAGAGAAAAGGCTTTAGCTTGCTCAATCAGGATGAAAAATAGTTTACCTTGATCTACCTCTAGTTAATTATGAATGTCCTCTTGGATACACAAAGGACCCGGCCCTTCCCACAGGTCTCCGAGAAGCCATCGAAATCAGCCATCCAAAAGGCAAGATTGCCAATATTACACATTTCCCCTATAACTTAGCTAAAAATAAGTATTGCAAAGAATCAGAATGAGAAGTAGAACTTGTCAAGACAGACAAGATTTGCTCCTGGCAAATGCCATACAACATATGTAGAAAGAAAACCTCTTGCATAAGTTATAAAAGAAACACTTTAGCAAAAACCCAAAAAAACCAAAGTCTTCTTCCTGTATTTCATAAGAAGTTGGTAGTATTGAGACCCAAACCAAAGCAAAAACCCCAAACAAGCAACCATCAGAGCAAATCACTTGGTTTCCCATCTCTAATCCTCTTGCATCTCTAATTCTACACCCCAGAGTACCAGAAAAATTACTACGGCAAGGCCTTCATGCTAGCATGAACCCTCTTAGTGTTGTCTTCTGGATCACAAAAATGCCTAAAATAGCTTGAGGCAGATTATATGAATACCCTCTCCCCTTGCAAGAAAATAGCGGAAGCCCTCTCTCCTCAGCACCATAGGGTAAATGCTTCTGAAACTTTGTGTGTGCTGTCTTCTGCTTGCGCGGGAGTGGAATGCAGCCCCAAGATGACTGGGTTGAGAGAAAGCCAGCTGCAGTCAGGCTGCTCTTCAATTATGTGAGGAAGGAATAATGTATCATCTTCTTCTGCTCCACAGTAAATTCTCCCTTGGGAAATTTCTCATACAGACATTTTTAACTACATCAAAGTTTTATTTCATAAGGTAAAACAGCTCAAGCTAAGTCTCATCATAGAAAAGAAACTATAATCCAGGGAGACAGTGATATGGTAATAGAGTGGCATTTCTTAATTAGCCATACGCAGTCTGAGTCTCCACAATCATTATGCACAGTTAAGGACGAGATTCAAGGAACAGAAATGCTCCACTTTTAGGTGGATGGTCCATAATGGGATGCAGAACAATACTCTGGATACCTGGGATCGTAGCCATCTCCTGTAAGTACCGTTTCTAAGGTACTAACATGGTTTCCATAAAGCAACGAACAAACCTCCAAGCACAAGCATACTTGTGCTACGCTAGCACCTTCCCTTCCACTTCTAAAAAGCCAAACCAAGCAAGCAATGCCAGAAAAGGTTGCTGGTCAAAGCCCATGAGCTTAACTTCCTTAGAGAGAAAGGATTAAAGTTCACTTCCGGAACATGCTTGCAACTCAATAAGGTATTTATACAGAACAAATGTCACTACTGTCAGTATTTTAAAACATTATGAGAGGTACTTGACCTTGATTTTGTAAACTGAACAACTGAATCCTCAGTTGTTTCAATATCTAGTTTTTGATTCACGATTAAGCTTGGGAGTACGCGTGATGAGTTTACTTCTGAGCTCACGCAGAAAACTCCCATTTCTTTCAATACAGAAAGGCTTCATTTGTAACTCAGGTCAGTAGTCAGGTATTGATCCCAGGCTTCCAAAAACCAAAACCAACCCCAACCTCCCCCCCTTACTGAAAGTCAGTTTTATGTAAGTCATTTCCTTAGTTCTTTTGAAGACTTTTATGGATTCCGGAGGGAAGACCATTCCTACTGTATTTCTTACATCCTTGCCACCTGACCACGTATCACCTACCACACTATAATCTCTGTAATTTTATGGCTACTTTGCTTGAAGCCTGTCAGTATAGAAGTGTTACAGGGGAAACTATGATATGAAAGATGCGTGTTTCATATTTGTAAACTGGAGATTTATCAAATTCCTTTCAGTACTGATACTTGTTCTAAAAGTTAAGTCTGCTTTTTCTACTGAATATCCATTACTGCTGGTTTTTTATTAATGGTCTTTCTATAAATTTGTTTTTTGCTTTTGTGAAATTTATGAAATTATTTTAATTTGTACAGCTGATTCTGCAAAACAATGATAACCTGAACACACCCCCAAACGCCCTGTGCTAAATTTAGTTTCATGATGAGCAAGTAAAATTCACATGTTCTTTATTTGTCCATATAATACACCATTTTTTTTTTAAGTTTTAAAATTAGATAAAAGCATATTAAATGGCAGGTGTATGAAGTTTTTCAGAAACAATGCCAGAACAAAAAATTGAATTACAAAATGTTAAAAAATATGTAGGTACATTTGAACTTAACATTCCACTAACGCATAATGTTACAGATATTGTCTAATGAAAAATAATTGTGCCACTTACCTATTTTTGCTGTTTCTAGGAACTTTTATTCTGTACATAGGACGATTCTGTACAAAATATGAAGTCTACATTTTTATTACTTATTACCATAAAACCAAAGGTACCATGTATGTACAATATTAAAATGAAGCCATACTAAAGCCACACTAAAAAGACACTTGTAATATTACTTTTGACATTCTGATGTACAGGTGTAATTTTGGAGAACGGGGGAAAGGTGTCAAACACAGAACTTTATGAAGAACAACAGTCACCAAATTCTACTTTATTTTTTATTTTGGATAATTAGTTTTAGAATGGTTTAGTACAGGATTATAAGAGTATATAATATTGATAATAAACATGCTAAACCATTAGTGGTGATAGATTTTGGAATATTGCCTAAGCAATGTTCAGTGGCCCACAACTTCAAATACGAATTTATGGTGAACTTTAAGCCTTTAAAATACCACAATATTTCCTTTTTTGGTGAGTGTTTATCTTCAATAAAGAACAGAAATAAAATCTAGACAGTGAAGATGTTCTTATACGTTTAGCATCACACAATCAATCAAACATTGATATACAGCTTTTTTTTTTTTCCTTGGGAACATAAGAATAATTCCTTTCAGGCAACCTCTTGCACAAACATACTGAACACCCAAAATCAAGATAACTGATAATCTACCAGCTAAAGATGGAAGTTCAAACAATGGTATATCAAAATACATAGACATTGCTTTACACAATTAAAAAGCACCCTTTTTCCCTCAAAAGGAGAAGGCATCTTTAAACTGTTTTATATAGTTTATCCTAATGGTAAGCATATTCTTTTTCAAGTTTTACAGGAAATGTTTTCAGACCAGTGGACACGCCACTTAAAGGTTGGGTTGGTCTTTAAATTTAGTTGTTGTAAGCCAATATTTTACCACCCACAATTTTCTTCCAATAGACAATGTAACAATATTGGAAATTGAATGTTAAATGCACCCAACAAACAGCAGGCACTACATCTGCACAAGGTTACTATGAATGTCTGCTTTGCGCATTTTTTTTTAATGGATGCAGGAGACGTTATACTTCCTTAAAAAGTAAAACAAAACTATTTTTAAAGAAGCCACGTTTTTATCTCTTTATGCATCAAGACATTAAACATTAAGTTATATCATGTTACTGCCAGAGACAAAGAAACTAATCACCCACCTTTAGAATAGCAGAACACATTTCAAACAGCTGTAAGCAGGATAAGTAAGTCAAAATACTGGCCACCCTGAGAGAAATCAATATTGAAGACAAAGCACTATATTTTAAAGAGATTTTCCTCCCGTGCTTTTCCATCTACAACAAAAAGCTCATTACATGCAAGTAATCTTGTGGAATATATAGCAGCATTTGAAGATCATCAGCAACTCAGATGCATTTTCAGTTCACTTGTGAGGTGTATTTGCAGCACATGTGCTCTTTACAACAACAACAAAAAATATTTTCACGGTAAAATAATGGTCACTATCTCCTCAGCTCTTAGACTCATTTAAAAAGAAAGCAGAATGGCATTCAAAGGTCTGTCTTTTTCTTATTTTATTAAGCTTGTGATGTTGTGTTTCCTGAAAGGTTTATGTTCATCTTTCAGATAAAAACTGATGCAACTGAAATCGCGCATAATATCTGCCACAGAATATTGAACTCCTAGAGCCCAAGAAAAATGCTGAGTATTAAAAGCTCAGATAAGGGAGAAAAGAGTGAAAGAGTATTTTATTGACTTGAAAAAACTTAAAATGAAATTTTATATTCAGTCTATTCCCAGTCATAGTAAACAAATTTTCTTTTTAGGAAAAATTCTTCTACCAGTTCATATCTGGAATACTGGTGCCGTATTGTACACTAAAGACTGGAAAATATGGCTTTAAATATACATAAAGTATTAGGACATGGTATATATAGATATATATCTTTATCCTAAGTAAAGGAGAAATAAATTTACAGAATTATTAGAAAGGAATGATGATTGAGAATTGTCATGAAAGTTACCAGTTTGTAAGCCATGTTTTACAATATGAAAGAATAACTGTGTATTTTCAAAATTGCTGGTATATTACAAGACGGCAATAATGTGGAAACAACTGTAAAGTTGAGAAATCCTAGAAAAAGTTTAATACTTAAATTTGAAATAATTTTACTTTTGAAAACACACATTTATCATTAGTACCAACTATTGGTCATTCACTTATTTAGACAGAAAGAGTTTATAGAATGCTCTTCTCAAATATGACTATAAAAACTGCCTGATATCAGCTAGCTGGCACTATGATGACACCTCCAGGAAATTGTGTCCACTTGATTATAGTCAACCCAATATTCTGCATATGGAATTGGGTAATTTACCATTGTTTGAACTACTAATCTGAGCTGCATACTCTATTAAGTTATTGCCTACAGAACTGGGTTGAAGAAAGCTTTGACTTTGTGTGTAACTGATCGGTATGGCACAAAAAAGTAAGTTCTACTGTAGAACTGAGTCCAGAAAAAAAAATTTCCTCTGAAATAATATTTCACTGTAATAGTTTAATGCCCATCATGTGATATTAATTCATCAGCTCTGCAATGTGATTCCAAGGCTTTCATGGTATAGATATCCTGAGGCAGTTCTGACTTGCGTCGCACAAGAGGACGATCTTTTTTCTGATCTTTCTGTGCCTGAAATAAAAATAGAACAAAGTTGGCCAAAAATATTAATTACTAAAGAATTACTTAAAAATTTTTCTTGTACATCAGGAAGTTCACTTGCAGGAAAAGAAATAAAAAACATACGGCAAAAGGTTTACACTTTCTCTTTACCCCACCAGCTATGCAGTTTCAAGTCTCGAAACCATTTTTTTGCTAAGTACAGATGAAAAATTAAAAACAACTAACAAATTCTAAGCTATTAGCAATCATGACATTACTACCATGATTATCACTTGATAACATTTTTAAAAATAAAATTATCATCTATCTTCTCACTTATTTTTCATTTTGTATGTCTCTCCACGTAAGATAAATGATCTTAAGTTTTTTCCATGCTTCTAATTACTTGCGATATTCACATATCTGAAAATGTAAGGTTCTGCTGTATTATTTTGCTGATGCTCTCTCAAAACCAGACAGTATTCCTATCAAAGTATCTTTAAACTATATAATGGCGTCTTTATATAGTCCCCATGTTTGTCTCGCCTAGCCTAATCTGCCTGTTAGATCAATGATGTTTATTCATGTTTTTCTATAAAAAAGTCCTTATAAAAACTGAGTGGCTTTTACTTAGCCATTCATTTACTAGCATGTTCAAAAAGTAGTAAGTCACGGTGGTCAAATTTATTGTAGCAAAGGACATTCACTAAAAACACTCACATAGTCTGGTACAGAAAAAAATTCCTGGTCTACTTTCCTCAGTCGTTCCATCACCTCTTCAGTATGGACATTCTGCTGCACTGCTGATCTCTGGCACAAACCTTACTTTCACTGAAACTGTATAGATTTTCACATAGTTCCTCACTTCTTAAGTTTTATTAAAAAAATAAACTAAACTGTCCTTTGACTTGCCTTTTTTTTTTTTTTTTTAAACTGGTAACTGTAATACCTCTTGTTTTAGCATCAATTTCTAATGGTACTTAGCAAGGGATATGTAACTGTCTTTCCAGTGTCCTCTCAAGACTGATGCAAGACCACTACCTAGCTTGCTTTCTGCAATACCCTAATCCTTAATCAATCCTTTTCCTGCCTGGTGACCCAGCCTTATCAATCCCCTTGCAAGCTTTATACTTCTCACAGATTTCTGTAAGTTTTTCTAATAATAAGCATTCCTGTTTCAAACCATTCTATTAGCTCTCCTAGGACAGGATCGTTATCTTTGAAAAACAGGCTTACAACCTATCATCTCATTTACTTCTTGCACACTTTCTGAGCAAGGAAAAGCAGGAAAGCATGCACTTGGAGAGATGGCTAAAGAATGCTTAAACAGTTCCAACCCAAGTTTCAGAATTGTATTTAGTTTACAATTTGTTTCTTTTCCATTAGTGTCACTTTTTTAATCCCCACCCCTTCTACAATTGGGGCGGGAGTCAAGTTCGTCCATAGGAATGTGATGCACTCATTTTCCAGCTGGAATGCTATCAAATGACGCTGTATATAGTCCCAACATTATAGCTCTTGAAGTTGAATTCTTTGTAGAAAGAAGGTAAGACCTAGGTAGAGTCCTTGGTTTAGTTGGGCTGCCATTTCTTTTTTGCACATTCTATATTGTATAATAATGGCCCAAATCCCCACACTTCCAGCAGCTGGGACTGAGAACTTTGTTCTTAACTGCTTGTCCCAAGTACAGTATATGGTCATACTTGTCTGCTTTTCTTCTAGAACTGATGTTACAGCACTCGGAGTTAGGAATTGTGAGTTTTAATTCCCTCTAGGCAGGATGGAAGGTGAACCAAGGTCTCATAAATCTGAGAAATGGTTATGCGCCAAGAAATAGCATAGTAAAAAAGGACACTACCATCAACACAGCTCTCAGATTAAGCAGTACTTGTTTTTTTTCAATAATCTTGTATGTACCTTTCTCCACTAGAAGTGGTTCTAGGCTCTGGAGCTAGTGAAAGGAGGCCCCTCTCCCCATCACGTGGGCCTGGCTAAGCTATCCAAGGTCTGAAGAAAGGCAGAGGTTTAGAAACTTTAATAAGCCCAATGCTCCTCACTGACTAGCTCTAACCAGCATTCCCATTCAGGGGAAAGCTACCCTCATTCACTCCCCTGGATACAAATGCAATTCAGCTGCCAAGATTTACATGTAATGCATAGGGTTCCGCTCCAGAGACAAGTGTTTAAAAACCAGCAATCACTGAGCATGTCTTGGAGGTATTCCAGCATTTCTTTTGATTTTGGCCTTCATCCAAAATGCCATAGTACAAATGATAAATAAAATATAATCTTGCAGGATAATGACACTGGAATTTTAAGGAAGTAATGCAGGAGGTTAGGTTGACCATATGCTAATTTTTATTAAATTTCTTGTTTGATACATTGGTTCAAATTAATAGACTTTATCTCTGATCTCAACCAGTTTTTCAGCTCCAGATCATTTCTCTGGTCTTAAACTTTGCTGGATTTAGAGATATTCATATTATGATACTCCTACCAGACATCTTAGTGATACTGCAATGCTCCCTGGCACCTCTCCATCTAGTTAAATCTCTAGTTTGAATGTCAGGATTCTGGTTCCATTTAACTGAAGTTAAATTAAAAATACCTGAAGATCATTAAGCATTAGCTAAAGACAAAAAGACTGGAATGACCTTGAGAGTCCTTGCCCTGCAGTAGGTAATGGAACATGACAGATGGTGGACTGAGGAAGAAGACCCATGAGTGGGCAAGACAAATGCACACTTTACACATTTTTTTCAAACACAGTAGTTTTAGCCACTAAGGCTCTGAATAACGAACAAAAATGTCATCACTGAATCTGACCATATTTTATACAAGTTTTCCTTATGAAAAAACAACACTTATATAAAGAAGAGAATAGAACATGATCTGGTAGATTTTAGCTATATTTTTAACTATCTGTAAAGCATAAACATTGTTCCCATCACGACACAAAAAGCTATTTCTAAGTGAAAAGAAAACGAAAGTTTCTGTAGAAGAAATGCCAGAAGAGACCATACAGCAGATTCACAGGCATTAGAAATATAACACTGCATTCCTGGCTGCTACAGTATCACTTAAAAGTAGCAGCTCTGATGAAGTTTATTACTCTAGGAAAAATAGTTACAGGGCTGAAAATATAACCCAAGTTTATGTCTAGGATTGACAGTCACTTAAAAAAAAAGTAATTAATAATCTAGAGTACTTTGTTATCTTCACATGGCTTTACCTGACAAGCCTCTTCTTTCACCGTCTTTTTCAGCATCTGCAAATCTTCAATTAAAGGCCCATCTGTTTCCATTGCAACAGGACTGTTCAGCAAACTCGTGTCACTATATGTTGGGTACTAATAAAATGCAAAGTGTTAAAATACTCATTCTTAGTAGTAATACCTAAATACTAAGAGTGTATTTGAGCATTTGAATGCTATGGTTAGTTATTTGAGATCAGCTTCAATATCCTATGCTTCCAGGCACCAAGTGAATAAATTTTAAAACAGAACTCCAATACTTTCACTTGGCAGAAATGCCCTGTTGAAAAATACAGTCAGAATACCAAAAATATGCTTTGAGTATCTGAGACTGAATTTTAAAATATTCAGGTATTGCCAGTACTGAATGTCTACTTTGGCAATCACTTATCTGAAACCTTACTAATACATTGTCTAGTGATTTGTGAACAGTGTAGTAACCCAAACACAACGATTTTACTTTCTGGTGCAATTTTGTGTTGGAAGAGAAAATGCACTGTTAAAAGGCCAAATATGGTTAATATATATTTAAAATAATTTCAAAACAAAATATTAAACTCTTCTGTCTTGAAAAAGTAAAACGGCCATAAAAGTCTTTTGGGAATTAAAAAGTATCTTGTAGAAACACTTGCAGAAACACTAAAGCTTACTGTACAGCAATCTCAATATTTTAAATTCCATTTTAATTCAGATGAGGTGTATGTGGTCTTGAAATCAAAACTCATTTATGAACACACACACACACTTTTTCATCCATTTTTCCTCATAAATATTTTAGTATCGGAGTGTACCAATAACAATGCAGATGAGACAAAATAGAAAGAAACTGACAGCAAGGATTTAACAAATATAATTATCATGATCTAAAATCTTAAAATGTATTCTTGTGTCATGCAGAGTCCGGAATAGCTCTGAACAACAACAATTGTCAGTAATTAGACAAATTGAAAAGTTAATAGAAATTCCAGGGGAAAAAAAACCCTTAAAAATCCATTATACAGCTAAAAGCATTTATATCCTTACGTCAATTCAGTCGAGCACTCAGTGTTCAAATTAATAATTTTTATTTTAAATTGCTTCCAATTATTAGCTCTCTTCAAGCATACTATGCAGAACATACTGTATACAGCTTGTGTTCAGAAAATGTACACAGTTACAAAAAATTACTTGGGAAGAAAAGGAAAGTTACACCATAGAACTCTTAAATTTTACAAGTCAATCCCCTTATTTAGCCAGATATGAAATAGTTCATCATTTGTGATAGCAAATGACCATGTATATCAAGTACTCTTCAAGAAAGGCTTTTGTATGGCTTATCTGATTAGAGGAATGTTTTGTCACTAAAAGTCATTGCTGCTTTCATATGAATGGTTCTGTTTTGATTGATTTAACTGATCTGTTGTCAACTGACATATTGTTTAATTTTATCAAATTTTATTTGAGCAGTTTAGTAATTGCTCCCTGAGAAATGCCACAAGAGGAAAAAAACATTTATGAAATTCCTCCTCCTCAGAAAAAAAGATGACCCCATACTTTGTTTTATAACAGCACTGAGATTATACAGTGCCCCAATTCTGTTTATAAAGTACCGTTACTCCATCTTCCACCACTTTAAACTCAGCTAGATGATGTTGAAAAGATACAGTACAGTAAGTTTCTTGCTGCGGCATAGTAAAATTCTGGCTGCAAAGTAATTGAAATGTTTGGGGGGGGGGTTTGCCCACAGCAGCAATCGGTATGATTGAGATAAAGGAAAACTGGCAGCATTCTCCAAGCAAATTAAGTTGGGGGGGGGACGGGATGGGGACGGGACACACGCAAGCCAAACCATCCCCTTCTCCCATAATTTCAAAATATAATGAATAGTCTGAACGACCTTTGTTTCTTTATCAAAATTTCAGTTACATCAAGTAATGCCTGTCAGGATGTTTTCCTTTTAGTAAGAACCTGAGGTGCGGGTTCACTAGAAGACCGGCTCAATGCAAGTATGAGAATAAATGCAGCAGACAAGAACGTACAATATTACTTTAATCCATTTGACACAGAGGAAAACTGACCAGTCATAACTCACAGTTTGCAGAAAGATCTCTTTTGTAATATATTGTTTGCAAAACAGCTTTTCAAGAGAAACCAATTATGGCATCTCTATATTTTCCATAATTTTGCACAATAACTTTTCAAACCGCAATACAGTATATCTCCTATTATAAGAAAAGGAAAAAGTACTTCATATCATACTTTTCAGAAACCTTTTTTAAAAAAAATAATTACTTGCACAAGAGAAAGGTTAAAAATTTTAAAAGTACTTTTATTGTATATCTTTCATAATACAATTAGTGAAATTGCTTTATTTCCATGATCTGTCAGACCTGTTTCCCCCACTGATATTTAACAAAACTAAAGTATTTAAACATGAACATGTTAATCTTTTCTAATACCTGGGGATTTGATTTGGCTAGATTTTCTATTTTAACCCATGCTTCTTCCCGTTCCTTCAATTTTAGCTTCTCTCTGGAAAAAAAAATTAGAAGCAAAAATGGCAAAAGCTTGGTGAATCTTGCATCAAAACTTGTATACTTTCTTAAACATGAAGAAATTCACTAAAAATTCAACAGAATAAATTATTTAGCTATGCCTGTTTCAGCCTACTGCCCAAACCATCACTTACTGTTCACAGGATAATTTGCATCATATCAATATCCCATGATCGCAAAGCAACATTAAAAGGGGAAAAAAAAAAATTTCTCATGAAAGCAAACAAACTGACTGATACCCGTTAATCTTTAATAACTGTAAATTGTTAAGAGTTAAAATTAAACCAGAAAGAAGTCTTGATCTATGTTGAAAGT
Organism: Phoenicopterus ruber ruber; assembly: GCA_009819775.1. NCBI lineage: Eukaryota > Metazoa > Chordata > Aves > Phoenicopteriformes > Phoenicopteridae > Phoenicopterus > Phoenicopterus ruber. The sequence continues at coordinate 13,387,205 of CM020219.1, forward strand.
GTGTTTGTGTTTTAACTTCATAATATTTGAATTCTATATTGAAATGTAAGAAACTAGTATCTCACCATAAAAAGGGCACAAATTCTTACTGTCAGCCCAATGGCTTCAGGTAATAGTTTTAAGGAAAAGGCCCAGAGACATTCTGAATTGAACACTAACAGAAAAGTACCCGACAAAAACACACTCATTCAAGGGAGTCGCAAGCCAAGAGGGATGACATACTTTTTTTTTTGAAATTAAAGTAGGAAAGGTTTGTTTCCTTATGCCTAATGTAATTCAAAATGGTAAAATTTAGGGGTTTTTCCTTTCTTTCTTTCAGATAAACAACTTATTGCAGCGACTAGAATGAACACCTGTCTTTGAAAGGTGGTAGAGCTTAAAAGGGCTTTTAGCTTAAAAGTGCTAAAAATGCTCTCAGGCTCCAATGCATAGAGCAGATGATCCAAATGGGGAAAAAAAAAGAGCAGTTAAATTCAAGCACATTCACAATTTGCCTCTAACTCTCAATTAAGTTAAGTTTGGGCTGGGGTGGAAGAACTCTTTAACCACCCTCTTTTAAGTTCTTGTGTGGTGGGGGATTTTTTTTGGTTTTGTTTTGTTATTACGGCACTCGGCACTCTGCCTGCCCTAGTTCACAGTCAAAACACCACCCCAAAAAACCCCAAAACACAGAGACGAAAAGATTGCTTTCCCATTTAAAAGGGATTCTACTTATTTGCTATGAAGGGAGACTTACATAGCCTTTTTTTAAAAAGCAAATGTTCACATTTCGTTATCTGTAAACACACATATCTCTTAAAAATTTGTTACACTACAAGTTCATTTCTTCTTAAATTGTAATTAGGAACTTCAAAACTTGGACAAATCAATCTACATTAAGAATTGGTACTACTTCCAGTATATTGGTTTAAAATAGGTGTATAATTTGAACCACTACTTGAAGGAACCCCTGTTCACTTTGAAATTAAAAATAAAATTCAAATCCAGGTATTTTCAGTACCACTTTCTAACTATACTCCCCAGCCCCTAAAATTAGAGCCAAGCCATTAATACTTTTGACTTCTCAATCTCACTTTAGTAGGCTTTATAATATACTGAATATTAAAAAAATTATGTCTATTTAACAAAATTGGAAATAGAGGAACAGAAGATGAGTGACTTTATGATCATAAAAGTTAGCTACACTTTTGGGCATAAACCAGAAAAATTCTAGCTTCTAAATCCCTGCTCTGGTCACTGGCCTGTGCAGGAATATACTAAACTCAGCAGGATTCTTCTGGCAAATGATGTATGAATGCCCTGTATTACAATAGAGTAACAATTTTATTTTGGGTAATTTTTAGAAAAACATGCACATACGCTTATACACAATGCAATGCTGAAAAATACTGGAAAAGTGTTTTGGGAAGAACTGAGTGACAACATGAAAGAAAATAACACTGGGTAAATAAAGCATGCTAAAATGAACACAGGATGTAAACTAAACTGTTTAACAGATCTTTTACACTGGGCTCCACGATTAGCAGTGTCCCTTCTCAAAAAAAAAATGTTTAGGAAGATGGTGACCCCCAGCAGTATTAGGCCAAAGACTACATGAAGAATCCTATTCTTAAGAAGATTTTATAGTTCATACATAACGAGAAGTTTCATCAAGTCAATTTTGAGACTGTTGTACTGTAATCAAATGGGCACAACTTCCCACTACAGACACAGTAGTTTTTCAGAGCTAAAGCACTCTGAACAAATTATTCAAGAACAGACAGACACACTGACATGAAAACTTACTTCAGTTTTTCTGCTTTAAATTGCTGTGTGCAGTCATCGAACAGTTTTTGGTTCATCTCCATGAAGAGTTTCAGAGCATTGTATATCAAGCCATGTATTGTCCTATAAGTAAAACTTCTGGTTGAAACTCAGAGTACTTTAAACTTTGAAATCTATTTTTTCTGGTCAACAGTAGCCAATAGCCTACATAACTGGAAAATTACATCATTTCAGAATAAGTGGAAACAAAACTAGTCAGTGGAAGTTTCAGTTTACCCTCAAAGGGGCTAATACAAGTACTAAAATTACCAACTTTGAATACAGTTTTCTTACTGTATAGTACTACTTGTCACTTACACTTTTGATGTTTGAACTTCATTTTTAATACTACGTGTATCAGTATAGCACTAGTTTTGAAATTTAGCAGCTGGCACTAATCAAACTAGGGTTATTAGAGAAAATGCAAGATGATATTAAAAATCTTGATATAAGTAACTTACTGGCAACTGACAAATTCAAGAAAAAAAAAGTTAGTGATTAAAAGGAGCCTAGAAAAGACACCATCCGTTTTGAAAATTGCCACACAGCAACAGCACTCACTTCAACACAGTTACGCCAGGACTCTTTAGAAAAGTGTTAGACAAGTGAAGTGGAAAATATCGGAAAAATTAAACAAAAATGAAGCACTTTTACAGCATAATTGACAGTTCCAGTCTGTAATCTATTGCTTTTTGGATTTAGTGATCAGCAACCAGTTAAACGATTACTTTATATCATACATGTGAGTTACAAGTAAGAGTGCAGCTGTACTGGGTAGCATGACTTCCGCTCAGAATAAAATGAATGCATGGCCTTGAAAGCCAGAACAAACAACCGACAGCAACCCACATTTACTATGCACAATTGCATCACTGAATCAGAATTTTATTAACGAGTACATTATTTGTTACTGCTTACATCCAGTGACAGTAACCAATCACTTTAACATCACTTTATCTTCCATTTCTTTTCCTGCGTTTAGTGGCAGATTGATTACTCATTCTTGGCCAACCGATCAGCAGTCCTCAATTCACAGCCAGCGCTAGACTGTGATACTTTCACCATCCCAGCAGTTGCACAATAGCTCAAACAAAGAGGCACTTTACAATGGAACAGCTGCAGAAAGGAGCTGACCAGGACTGTTTTCATGCGTAAGTACTATGTTATTGTGGGGAAAAAAAGTGAAAATAGTCAATGGAGAAAGAAGAGAAAACAATAAACAGAAAGGGGGGAAAAAAAGGAAAAAATGACCTGATCTACAACATATTCTATTAGAATGCAGAAGAAATGCAAATCAGCAAAAAGGTTAGAGATCAGAAATCAAAGTTAGTCTTTAGAAGTATCTGAATTACAGATTAATGCCAAATTTGCTTCATGTTAATAGAAATATGTCATGGATTAGATGCAGTAAAACAGTTTCCTGTTTAATGAAAAAAGGAAAAGCTATCTTCCTCAATTCTTAATATTTCCTAAAATTTTTGGTGACAGTAGCCTCCTCCTTATCCAGCAACTTTAATGTCACAGAATAAACAGCTCAACACACTGTTAAAACTAGCAACTCAAAGATCTGAACCACTTTTAAGCCTAAAACTAGACATAAGTGAAGTAACAGAATTTTATTTGTACAAGTGTTTCTTACTTGTTCCAATGCGTCTTTGAATTCCGGTACAAGGATGGAAACATGATGGGTAAAATCTTTGCTGCATTATCACTAATTAAACTCATAATATATTCATTATTCCAGTAGTATAATGCTCTCTCCGCAACCTAAGACGACATGAGAAAAGGAACATCACTTCAGACAATCTCTTAAAGAGCAAATAATTGAAACATTTGGCAAATATAAGGGAAAGGTAAGAAAAGTTGCAACTTGAGATTTGGATTTTTCTAGTGCAAATGGGAGTCATAGAGCTGATCAAAAGAGAAATGGAAAATTGCTTTTTCCTTGATAGGGACATGATTCAAACTATAACCTATGAATTCTGAAATGCAAGGAAAGAAATGTTTTCCCAAAGAAAGAGCATTTGTAGAATTCTATTACAAGCAGTGAAATGCAAACACTATGTACTGAAAGGGTTCAAGTACTTCTGAAAACAGCGAGCTTTTAAGCTTTTATGTTAAGCATAACACTGAAGTGAATCACCCAATACAAATGCACAAACCGTACTCTTGAAAAGATACAATAATCACAGAATCACAGCTAACATTTGGATCCCTAATAAAGCTAACATTTGGATCCCTAAAATTTGACACAGAACTGACGACTTTTTTTTGCAACAAATAAAATTCATTACAGTGAATAATAGCAGGTGATAGCATTAACAAGTCTGCTTTATAAAAATCCTCTTATTGTTGTACATTCAGTAAGTACAGACCTGAAAGTGTGGACTGGACACACATTTGGCTAGCTGTCTGAAAAGAGGCTCCATAACTTTTACAAATTCAGATGGTTCAATAACATCTAAAATTTCTTCTAGTTCATTTAAAAACATGACTTCTTTTGGACTGTGAGTCTTTGGCCAGTATTTCAGCAGTGCCATTACAACCTGTAGAGACAAAGTGAACATAATCTTCATGATAATTTGACTTTACCTTGCACTAAATTATCTCTCATTAAGAAGTCTGGTATTTTAAACAGAACACAAAACTCAAATTTCTTGTCCCATGTGACAGCAGTGATCAGATATGGTTCAATGTCACAGAAATAACTGTTAACAGGTCTAAAAGCACTTCCTCAGAAAACGAAGTTATACACTTAAAAGACACGTTCAAAAATAATAATCAAAAGACTAGAGAAAGTAACCTGACATCTAACTTAACATGATCATCAAATCAAAGTGCAAATTTGCTACTATACTATGGGGAAAATTATCTGCCACTTAAGTGACAGAAGCTTTCAATCTCTAGTTTCTTGGAGGTGTACTCCAAAGCTCAAGAAATTAAGTTCTATCATTGAATTTTAAGAAAAGATTTACTATAAATACCCAAACTGACAGGTGACCGACTACTCTAGGCATGTTGCTCTTAAACGTTGAGCTTTATTTAATTGACTATATTACTATAATCACAGTCTTAACTTTCTTCATGATTATTAAATAATTTACCCAGCTTGCTAAAGTAGTTCTTGCCTAGCAAACCATGAACACTCAAAAAATAGGTGGGAGAATGAAGGGGAGAGACAAGTAAAGGATCCATAAAAATGAGACACAAAAGGAGGTCGTCTGCCAGTTGGCTCATGACTCTTCAGAAAGAGTCTATACATATGTGGGAAATGTTTCTGAAGTCTAACTGAAAAACAAACTATCTCATCTATTGAATATATAAGTAGAAGAATTTAAGTCTGAAAAGTGACACTAGTGTAGTAGTTAAATATATTTAGACATTGTATTTATTAGTAGAGTTATCAATTACATCATAATTTATTGAAGAATCTTCAAAAATACACAAAGTTACATTGAAGGAATAACAACTCTTGTGCTGTTAGCAATTTCTGGTTTAAGAAAAATGCGAGTAGACACAAATGTTTTTGTTATGAAAGGATGATGATTTTTTTCCCAAAGATGTCAGTTTTCAAACCAAAGTGTAAGATTTTAATTTTTTTTTTTTTACACTATAAAAGCTGTTTTCCATCTGTGGCAATTTGGTGCTAAACAATATTCAAATAGGAAGACATTTTCCTTCAAAGGATATTTAAACCATGTTAAATACTTAAAAATTACTGGCATATCACTCAATCTTAAATGTAGGTATTTTTGATGAGAAATTAATATAACCTTGAACTTATATGTTTATAAATACTTTTGTTTTGTGGTTAAATATTAAAAAGCCACATAAAGAACAAAAATATGACAGTGTCTGTCTAGTCCTAGATGTAGACCTGGAGAAAAAAAAAACAAAGCAGTACAGACTTCTTGAAAAAACTCTTAAAATAAAGTTTATATTTATCTTTATATACAGTTTAAAACTTGCAACAATCCATTAGCCTTTCTCTCAGATAACAATTTTTTCCTCTCATTTAGGAAAAAAAAGCAGTCTCTTCTTTTGTTTTCTGAAATGGAGGACATTTTTATAGAAGCCCAGCTTTTTAGATTTAAAAACTATAAGAAATATTTAATATCATCACTGACAAGACAACTCAGTGAGAAATCAATGCATCTTTCATGTATGTATTATTTACTCACAAAAGCAGACACTATGTCCTCAATGAAGCCTTGGGATATTTATGCAGATCTTTTTAATAAGATGTCAAAAAGTCTCATATGACAATTACAAGGGGAAACAAAGCGTTTTATTTTGTAATGACCAGAATTTTGGAAGGGGAACTTAGTACTTCAGTGATGCATGTGCTAAGTTTTTAAAGAACGTTGTAACCATGTACTAATTTGGCTTCACAAAGGGAAACAGACTCGGATGCGTATTAGTTCAGATTTGTACTAGGAAATATGTAACATCCTAGCTGATGCCTGGAAGAAAGCTACGATTTCAAGATCTCATATAGCATGAATGACGGAATGTCTGAGATTTGGTATCTTACCAAATATTAAAAGCTCCAAGTAGAACAGAGTCCTTGCTCAGCTGCATACTTCATTTGTTTCAAGAATCTCAGTTTCCATTTTACAATGGAAATGGTTATAATCTAATAATGTGCACTTTTGTTAGTAGCAATGGTTTCACCGATTGCTACTTAGTGATTAAACATATTAGTTCTTAACTACTTAATATTGAGTGTAATGAGGCAAAACACTATACACTACTGAGGACAATTAAAAGTATTCATCTATGCAATTACGTGCAGCCAGACCAAAGTCTGGTTTTGCCCATGGTCCAAACTCAGGAGACATGAACAGGATCTGACTGAAAAGCCTTGCAGCAGTAGGTAGCTCCATGTGCCAGAAATCTATGTTCCATCACATCAGTCTCTCAAGAGAGCACAGTTCAGGCAAGCTAATTTCTCACTAAATTGCTTCTGGATCAACCATCTCGTACCTAGTCAGCCAGAACAAAGTAAGCAGAATAAACTCTGGTCTGTTTGTAAGAGGCATGCTCTTAATGTTGGTTTAATTCGTTTTGGACACTCGAAACAACTGTTGGAAAAATTGAATTGGATAGATCAAAATGATTAAATATTTGACTCTTCCTAACAAAAATTATTACATATCAACACTTTGTTCCCCAAACCTCCTGAAACAGTCTACAGATGAAAGGGATATTAATATTCCAAAATATATAATAATACCAAGATAAACTTACTGGTTCTGTAAGTGTGCTGTCCTTTTCTAAAAATTGAACTACACAGTACGCCAGCTACAGTAAAAGAGAAAGATTTTTGTTAGCGCTCACTGTGAAACTGAACACACTTTGAAATCACTAGCTTAAGTGGAGAACATTACTGAATTCAAATAAAAGCACAACGTTTTTTCTGTAGTTTTACAAAAATTATTTGGCAGACAATTTAAACAACCACCTTCCCAAGTCTGTCCTCACCTTCTTCTGGATTATAATATAGACAAACACATGTTTTCTTTTTAGACCTAGTACTTTGCATTTCAGCACACTTCATCTTTTCAAACATAGGATTTAAAAATCATAATCTTGTTCTCTAAAGTGCTTTCCACTCGCTAACATTTTGGTGTCCCATGCTGATTTGATAAATATTTTCTATTTCATAACCCAGGTTAGTTAAAAATGACTAGAATAGTCATAATAGTCACAGTTAAAAATGACTAGAACAGTTGTAAATCTTAGGATTTTCTATAGATGAGAACTAATGATAACTATGCATATCAATGTAAAGCTGATGTAAGCTGAGGCTGAATTACAGTATTTACCAACTTCAGTTCTGAGAATGAGACTCTGTATCTGTGCCTAAATGGTGAACTATTACATCCCTTTCACTCGATAGGCCAACAGTCCCAAAGTAAATGGAAGGATCACTGCACACCTCAGGAACCATTTAACCATTTTTCTAATGTCTCTCCATTTATGGAATTTCAGCTGATGAGCCCAGTTCCTTTCCTGTTTTTGATGACTGCTACAAGAATGTCCCTAGGTAATTTGAGGAATGTACAAAGATTATTACATCTAGTGTTCTCCATTATTCTAAAGTAAATTTGAATTGAATATAGAAATTAGCTTTCTTCATGTATATCTGGATTTGGCAGCAAATCCTTCTGAATATCAGCCACTGTATCAATGCAAATTTTGGTGGTTTTACTCTGGTGTTTCACACACTAAGCTCACTTGAAGTGCTTTCCCATTTCATTCAGTAGGACATGTAAGAGAGGCATCCCTATGCCACTATCTTCTTTTTACTGATAGTAATGAGGAATGCAAATCACCTGAAGGTTTTGGAGAATTAGTTTGTGAATTAAGGGGTATAGATAAAGAGCAATCCGTCTCAAGTAGGTAGAAGAAAAGGTGGCCATCACAGATGTCTGCACTAGTTGAGATCAGAAGAAAGGTCTGATTGGCCACACCCCAACAGGTTATGTTCATAGCATTAGAAAAACAGAAAAAAATTCTTTTGAAATGGCAGCCACTCTAGCCTACTACTTCCACAGGGACTGATGTGAGCCCCAGTAGGCAAGATCCAAAGCAAATGCTTATAAGCAACTCTAATTGCTAGAGAATTGTAATTATACAAAAGGTGTTCTTAAAAATACAAGTTGTTAGTAATTTTATTTGAAGCAATGGTACTTAAAACTTGGAATACTTAAACTTACACAGAAAACGTTGAACTTTCAAATTAAAAAAACAAAGCTGTGTAATGACCTCTCACGGAGAAAATTTCAGCATATCACAATAGTACTGTGTTTTCTCTAACATTGTATGATTTCCCACCCCTCTAGGAATTCTGAATGGAACTAAACTCGACACAGAAAAGATACAACTAGTTTAAAAGCATGCTATAACTCAGATGACCCCTTTTTTTCTGTGTACTTCTAAAAAGATCTATTGAATTAAATAACGATGTCCTAGTAAATGCCCAATTCCGTTCAAAACATCAACAGTTGTAAGAAACTGAATTCAGCTGAAATTCTCCATGTAGTTTAGAAAAAACTGTTTATAGATGACATTCATTAAAACCATACTTTTCTGCAATTTTTGTATGTCTAAACATTATAGACAAGAACAAGATTAAAAAAAATTGTGTGTGGATAAGTATCAAGAACTCTCACATTAACCAACTACTTCGTGCGTTTCATCTATAAACATTACAGTGCTTTAAAAAAAAGGTTTTTATTTATACACACACACACATATATTTCCCTCAACAAGTGAAGCATTATAGGTACATTTATTAAATAATTTCCCCAAGGCCAGTTAGCAGGGAAGTGTTGGAGCTGAGAACAGAATCCACGTCAGAATGACTAGAGTCCCCCTGACCTCTCTTGGCAAACTTACTTTAACACTACTATGAAAAGCACTGAACAAAACTTACCTGTGGATGGTAGACACTGAGTGATTTCACTTTGTGCAATGGTAACAAAACCTTCAATAGGAATATTTTGTGCTCTTCTTTTAATGGTAAGGCAAATCCATTAATTATGCTGCCAGGGAAAGAAATTTAACATTAAAAATCAGTAATTATACAAAATCTGCACTATTGTACAGGATATACCAAAATTCTTGTTTTCAGTGCAATTTTTTTTTGCAATCTCCTGGAAAACATGATGCAACAGAAAAATTTACAAATTAAGCATGCACCAGAGACTATTTAATTTTTGATCCAGCTCTCCAAAGATTACAAATTAATAGTTAAATCAACCTCACCCAAGTCTTTCACAGGTCCCAAATTCTTCTTCCAAGCAACATACATGACTGTATCTATACTTCAGATTCCAACTTTCACTATGAACTATTCACTATCGTCAAAGTTTTGAATACATATTTCTCCCAGCTTCTTCATGGAATTAAAGAATGAACCAGAGACTGGATGTAGAAGGGGTCGATGCAGAACAGCAGACAAGTCAAAACATGACTTCTGCTAAAATATTACTATTTCTGCAAGACCCTAGCATATAACCAAACAGCATCTCATCCCAGTTCCAGGTGAGGGCAGATGTGGCTCAATACTGGGTCAATGGCACCTTTACCTAAAAACACAGTACTACAACAGTGTTTTGTGTTCACTCGCTTTGCTAGCATTAACATCAGTTAAAACATCCAGAATTCTATTGCCCATTTACTATTTTAAATTCTATTTTATATATTCTAATGCTTTTGTCTTCACTAACAAGGACAGAAGGCAACTAGGCAATAGCAACCTGCCAAACTTATCTTAAAAAAAAACCCACATTAAAAAAATTCAAAGTTACATATATTTCAGATCTCAGAAATTAGATGATGTCCCAGAATTAAAGCTTACTAAACAATGCTTGCTCACCCTTGCCACGCATGCTTAGAATAAATTTCACTAGTAGTGACTGCACAACTATTGTTGTGCAGGATACAAGGTTATTCCCCCTGAAGTCTCTTAGTGCATAATACCAAAACCTCATTTATACATTAACATTTCTATGGTGCTCTTGCCACAACTTCCACATTCTCAACAAATATGCATTAACTTCATTAAAAAAAGTTTCTCCGAGATCTTTTAAAGGGTTGTTAACCACAAAGAGGAGCAGAATTGTAGGGAAAGTTTGGCCTCGACTGAGTGTGAAGAAATTCTGCAATCCTGTCAAGAGATGATTGTCAGAAAAAACATAACCACACTAGTAGTTCCTACTGGAAATATTCATTTGTCCAGTATTATACAGCACTTAGCTAAGGAAAAGAATGAAATCCACTACTTCAGCATGAAATTAATTTCTTTTTACTTCTGACAAGTCAAAATGCAGCAAACTCAACTAAAACCTGTTACTCATAAGAAGCTCTATGTCAATAACATGCTGTGTGAAACTCCGTAATGGATTGGAAGAATAACCAATACAGAACAGTAACAGCTTCATTTAGCTACTAGAAATTTTGATTTGGAAGCCGGGAGGGGGGGAATGATACTTAACTTTAAAATTGGTAACACTTAAAGCTAGCCTAACAAAACCAAGAATGAAAAGCTGGTGACTTAAGTAACAGTTTTGAAGATTTAGCTCCATATTCTAGTATTTAAGCTTTACACAGTCTTCAGTGTATCTTGATGAGTATTACTTGATTATAGTATATTGAAGTAATGATGGACATGTAACTCCTTTAATCATTGAACATTTCATTGAAAACTAAATAACTATTCTAGGCAGACATGTAGACCTAGAAAATTTTAAAACATCTTTCCAATTTCAACAGCATCCTGGACTGCATTAGGAACAGCACTGCCAACAGGTTGAGGGAGGTGATCCTTCACCTTTGCTCAGCCCTGGTGAGACACATCCGGAGTGCTGGGTCCAGTTCTGGGCTCACCAGGACAAGGAGCATGTGGACATACTGGAGGGAGTCCAGCAAACTGCCACGAAGATAATGAAGGGGCTGGAGCATCTAACATACCAAGAAAGGCTGAGAGCGCCGTTGAGCCTGGAAAAGAGAAGGCTCGGGGGGATCTTACCCATGTGTACAAATACCTGAAGGGATGGTGTGAAGAAAACAGAGTCAGACTCTTCTCAGTGGTGCCCAGTGAAAGGGCAAGAGGCAATGGGCACAAAGTGAAACACATGAAATTTCATTGAAACATAAGGAAAAAAAACCTTTGCACTGTGAGCGCGGTCAAACATGGGAACCCGTTGCCCAGAGAGGCTGAGGAGTCTCCATCCTTGGAGATATCCAAAGCCTGACCAGACACAACCCTGAGCAACCTGCTCTTGCTGACCTGTGATTTTTATGTGCAAAGATACGGAAACACCATAAAATAAACCTAACTAAGCTTTTAAAGTGTATTAATGTATGAAAACCAAAAGCTTGCACGTGGATTAGAGAAATCAGTTGATTAAAAATGCACTAGTTTTGATGAGGCTATCAGCTTTAAGTTGTAAAATTTTATTTTCAAGGGCTTTCAGATGCATCGCTGAAGTCTGCTATATAATGGGATTAACAAAAGAAGGTTTCTGAAGTTTCATAACCTATGCTTCCTTTCTTGACTCGCTATGCATTTAGTGATATTAGAAGAATTTTTGAATAAATTTCAACTAATTACATGTTATTTGTAGTTGCTTTGCAACTAATATTAATTACAAGGATCCTAAGCTAGAAAATAAGACTTGAAAAATAAGATTTAAAAAATTGTCACGTCCCAAAATGTTGCCACAGGGTTCAAGTTTTTGCTGTGCTTCTGCAATGTTACACAAAACTTATTCTCTTTGTTACAGCTTTGCCACATGATATGAAGCTATTTTAATCTTGTCTCAAAGCAATCTGCAATCCCCAACTTGATTTTTAAAGTGTACTCTGAAGACCAAGCGAGTTTAATTAAACAAAACCTACAACTTACCTTCCCAGTATTTCCAGTAATTCTGCTATGCCATTATGATGTTCTGTTTCATAAATAAACCTAAATAAATGAAAAGTTTTACCCAGTTACTACTGAATAGAGATACAAATCTAACACCAAGATCCCCATCTAACATTACAGGTAGCCTTGACCTCCCAGATTTTAGTCACTCAGTAAAAAGAAAACAGAAACACATAGCGGAAAAGAAACTTTGTGGAAACATATATCAATAGCACATCAAATTACTTTCAACCTTCATGCTTGCTCTTTTCTCCCACTTTTAACAAAGCAGTATGCACTTGAGGTCTCTCCAATAATCATATTCTGTATCATTTTAATAATGCAAAACTGAACACAGCAAACAACGCTTTAAATATTAAAATAACACAAGAGCATCTGGCACAATCAAACGCCGTAACTCAACCTTCTATAGCGCATGCAAGCACAACGTGTTCAAACAGTTACTACTTATGGATCTAAAAGGCTCTTCGCCATTGCAGACATTTGTGCATACAAAAGGCTTTGTAATAAATAGAGGAAGTCAAATTTTCCTGAATTTTCTTTTGATAGAGCACTGTAATTTGCTAGGCAATCACCTTTCCACCCTTCTTCCCAATGACCTGAGTGTAAATTTATTGAGAAAGTTTTATGCACAACTTCAGGTATCTTGCAAATAGTTATAAAAATTTACACTCATGAGAAAATAATTCCACTCATTAGAAAATATTTTTCTATTTGAAAATTTGTCATGGACTGACATATTAACAGCTATTGTTAATCCAGAATATTTGATGTGACTGTTTTTTCTCCTTAAAGACCCTTTCCATATAATTCAGGACAACAATTCCAAGTAAAACTAAAGACAATAATACGAAAAGCTTTGGACTGAATTAACAGGAACAGAGCAGTTAATAAATTTTTTTAAAAATATTTTTTACGTTAGAAAAAAATAAGATTAGTGTACCATTGGGACAGAATTCATGCAATTCTGGTCAGTGACTAAAAGATAAATAAAGACCACACATTTCTTAGGTAAGCAAAGTAACAGACTGACGACTTGCAGGAAAAAGTGTAAGAAAAGGAAGTATTTTGTAAAATTCTACACATACTTTAAGAGCTTATCATGCACAATCCACTAATTTAGGACAGAAGCTGAAAAAACTTTCCTCCCTGGTGTTCATATCCGGGAACACCAGTTTACATTTGGATGCAAAAGGTTTCAACTTCTAACTCCTAAATATTGTACAACTAAGTGAGGTTTTCCATTTATTTTTTTCCCCCTACAACTTCGTAAAGAAAGGTAGTCTCTACAGTGCAAATTATATAATCTTCCATACACATTTCAGATTGGAAACCTATTTTTATACAAACTATTGCAAAGTTGATCTAATGACCAGAACATTCCTTAGTCTTTCAAAAGCCTTACACCAGAACTATCTGTGTTTGAAGACTTTGCTTCCATTATCCCTGAAAGTAAAGTGCGAGAAGTTGCAAATAAAAACACTACTCAGAAGTGCACTATAATACGCTCTGATGCTGTTATACCATCTGGTTCACATATTTTACAAAATTATGCATTTTGGAATTAATTTATTAAAATCTATGTGCGGGGAAAAAAGTTTACATTTTTGTTTGATGTAAGATACACCTGTAAGTTTTCCTTAGGACATACTGGTTCTTGACATATCCAGTCAAGAGCAGTTGTCTGCGAGACAGTGAAGGCTTACTAATTATTTTAAAGTAGCCCCTCTGTATCTCTTCTAAAGGCTTACTTGTTACCACAGACAGGGAAGATAAGCTCCCTCTACAGCTGGTACTGCTGGGTGCCATTCATGAGTATGTGGCAGCTTTTTGCTATTTTCTTAAAGGGACAGCATCATACATTCATTTTGGGATGAAAACAACAGTGGTAGAGAAAAAGGGAAGCATGACGGAGTGTAAAACTGATACACAACATAATTGTGTAGAAAAGTGTAACAAAACTAAAAGACTAAAAAAAAAGGCACGATAATCTTGCATTCACACTTGACATAATGGCGGTGAAAACACACTTTTGAAGACCTTTGGTAATACAGTGGATTAATTTTTCGTCTTTACATTTTTTTTTATCGGGGATAATACTGCAGTTTATTCTATGGCAATTAAAAAAATATTTCACGAGCCCTAAATGGTACATCTCAGTTTTGAGGAAAGAAAAGGTAGTAAATATGTTCCTTCAAGCAAATTCCAGATCTCTCAGTCATTCGATTTGAGCCCAACTTCTGCATTATGAAGAACTACATTTTATTAAGGCACTACTGTAATACAAATATTACTACCCAATAAGAAAAAAAAGCCTCACAGATAAAGACACCAAACCACCCACTGAATCACATTCAGACTCAAATTTCAGCTGCCAAATTTATGCTGTGTGCAAGACTACCCTAATTTAAATCTCCCAGACTGGTATTAATTATTGTTAGATGTAGCAATATTGGGTATAAACTTACTAAGAATTAAAAAAATTGCTAGCAACGTCTTGGAGTATTTTTAGTTGTATACCTGATCACATGCAACATAATACAATGACACTGACATACCTATAAAATATATTATTAATTTGTTTCCGGATGTAAGCTCTTAGGCCTAAGAATTTCCCATATATTCTGTGAAGAGTTGTTTTAAGAAAATCTCTTTCACGAGGATCTTCACTGTCAAAGAGCTCTAAAAGCTGCAAAGAAGAAAAGGAAGAGATGCATTTTACTTGAATCTAATGCATTATAAAATAATTTAGAGCTTGAAGTTAAAAGTTCTTTTTTTACCTCACCTGTAATACAAACTTCTGATCAATATATTTCTTAGCTATATTAGGTTGGAAATCTGGAGATTCTAAAAACCTTAAGAAAAATTCATAAACAAGCTGGAAAAAAAAAACCAACAAAAAATAGTATTAGTCTTTTAAACAAGGAACCATTTTATAAACAGCACATTACCAAAATCACTAATTAGTTGCTCAGAACTGCACTATGGTTTTATTTATATTTATTTATATACCACACAGTAAAAGCTTTGCTCTTGCTCTCCTGACAAAGTACAAGAACTTAAGGCTCTTTAAACTGCATTGAAATTCTGCTGAGCTCCATCACTAGATTTTACTCAAATGACATACAGTAATCTAGTATTCATCATGCCCAGAAATACATGTTTTGAAAATTCTCTGTTCTCCTCTGTTTGTCAAGATACCTCTGAAAGCTAGAGCTGTGCCAGAGTCAGATCAAAGCATTCGTAGTGACAAACTGAAGCTCATTTAAAATCACAGCAGTTACATCTGTATCGCAAGAAACAAGCCTTTAACCTCTAACATACTACCTGAAATTTTTAACAAAGATTATCAGTTTAAATTCAAGAAATATTTAAAATATTACAGGGAAATGTAATTGACTTGAAATAAACACATAAACTAAACAATTTTTAGTCAATAAACAATGACTTCAGTGTCAAAATTTTGTTAGACTATGACTTCCTAGTCTTCATATTAAATACCTGTAGATGAGGCCATGCAGCTTCTAAGGTTGGTTCATCTTCCTCTGGATCAAATTCTGCTCCCGTTGGATTGGAAGATGGTGGTAACGTTCGAAACATATTAACTGCAAACTGAAATCACATGTGCCTTTGAGAACTTTGAAACAAGTGAATGATTAAAAAAAGACTTCAAAGATGGTTTTGACTGAGAATTCTTTACATGAACTATTTTAATTAACATTTGTAAAAATACAAGCTATATAGCTCAGTAGTTTTAACAATAATGAGGTACATTCATTCTTTAAAGATTTCTAACTTGGAGAACACTTTTCCATGCAGTACTCTTTAAAGCACAAACCTACTGTCAGGACATGTTTTATGAGGATATTGCTCTGATCGCTTTACACACACATTTTAAAAGCCCAAGCAAATGTATATAAACTGTTTACACAAACATTTTTTATATATACTCTTTACAAGGCCTTATAACAACCTGCAAAAGTGGAAGTCAGAAGCAGAAATGCAAAAAAAGGTTACCCGCAACTGTTCTTCTCTGCAAAATATTACCAGTTTCATTTCACACCGTGGGTACGCACACGAGGAAACACTTCAAAATCAAATTCCTCTCTCCCTCTCTTAGTAGTATTTCTCTTAAACCATGTCCATCTACCTGACATCACAGGGGCACTGAAGGGGGAGAAATGCACATCCTAATCCTTTAATCTTTCACTTCATCCGAATTCTCAAACCCCTTAAAAACCATTTAGCATCCTCAAGGAAGTGGAGCAGACTACAAAGATTAATTGCTTTTCAAGTTGTTGATATATATGCAGATAAATGATTTTTGTGTTTCCAAGTGCTTGTCTAGATGCACATTCATACTGTGTATGAACCAAAGTAGCACTCTTCACAAACCCCTTTAACATGGAGAGAGTTTCAAAGTCCCCAATAAAGACAAAAACTCCATTCTCTGTAATATGGACAGAAAATTCTTCTATGAGGTCCTGTTCTGGGCAAAACCACCTCATCACTAAATGCATGCAGGTTGAATTTTTTTTTTAAATAAAAATATATAATAAGAAATAATCACATTTCTATCAATTTATACAATGCATATAATTGCAAATGCAAAGTAAAACACATTTGTTGGCTGAAAAAAAAATCTTACACAATTTTTTGGATAAATTTAGCACACATTCTCAAGAGTAACCTTACCTAGAACAGTGCAAAGATTTAAAAGATCTGCAGTAACCTAAATTCTCCACCTGAAATGATAGCTAGCAAAACCATCTGGCTTCTCTGTGGACCAGAAAGGAACAACTAGCTAGTGATTCAAATGGTTGTTCTCACACCCTGAGGACTTAATAATTAAAACTTTACTGAGCAAGTTGGAGGGACCAGGTTTCTGTGCGTGCCAGTAAGAAAACCTGAAAAAGCCTTTATCTGTATATGCAAGATAGCTATGGCTGTCAGTACTGAAAAGAGACTAATTCCTCAATTCCACTTGTAATCAACAGTATTAGGTAGGGCAGACATTGGTAGGAGACAACCAAATTGCTGAGCAAGTAGAAAAACGTAATCTGTTTAGCCACGTAAGTGCACCCAATAGAGACCTTGTTCTATTTTGTTGCTTACTCATTATCAATCCAGTACCAAGCAGTCTAAAGTTATTTTTGTACAGAATTTAAAAAAAAAAAAAAAAATCAATTCAAATTAGTATATGGTCCCAAACCGCCTCCACTACTTCAAAATGATCCTTTGAGACAAACGCCTCAGTCTCTCAGCAGCTTGAACACACTGCAGAAACGACGAGAAGACTGCCAAAATAAAAACATAGTGGTGTACTGTCCTAACCCTTCATAACGATTGAGTATATTAGGCTCCATAAAGTCTAATGTCTCTTCAAGTCTATTCCTACTTATAACACTTAAGCATAAGGCATACATACACTCCATCCTAAATATGTACCACAAGTACCGGTAAGAGTTAACCTATACATTGTTACTGATATTCTATTGCTGTAACAGATTGTCAGTGTCTTTTTGCAAGTATTTAGGGGAAAATCTGAGAATACATTTCCTAAGTCTGGCAAAGTAAGAGACAACAGGGCAGAGAAGCCAATTTGCCAGGAAAAAGAAAATTCTTTGCAAAAGGCTATATCACCAGGGGCAGCAGAAACATTTACAGAGCCTTTTCAAGAAAACCAATACTTGGCTCAGCAAACATGCCAGTACAGGGCATTTCCAGGACCAGCTAGAAAAAAAAGATTACTCCACTGGAACTTGTCTTGAACTGAATGTCTTATTTGATGCAGAAGAACATTTTATTTACTTCATCAGCTGAAAGGTTCCTGCTCTTTCAACAAGTGTATAATACAGCTCAATTTAAGGAAAAACCCTAACTCTTACAAGTTTGAGTTTACTTATAATGTAGCTATTCAGAATGCAAGGTCTACTCCAATATCACATTTAAAATCTATTCTTTATGCCACAGTTTCAGTCTTTGTTATGTTCAAATTCCACTGCAGATAATAATCACGTGTGCCATTTTATTCTCTTCTCACTGAGGGTTTTTTGGTTGGTTGGGGTTTTGTTTGTTTGTTTTTTAAATAGTATCAAAGCTTTCTTGCTGATAATTTGAAGATACTTGAAAGCTCTGAAAGATTAAGCTGTCTCAGTTTAAAGATGCTACTTTGCAAAGGAATGCATTCCACTCATCTTTGGCGGGATTCTGGGATGAGCAACAGAATGCCATGTTTCCCTCTTCACATTCTGACTTCTTCTCATTAACACCTTCATTCACAGTTTAAAATAATGCTGTGAATTACCTATTAACTGGCAGGGCTAAGGAGCATATGTATGTGCTGTCCTGCCACCTCACATCTGACAGATGGCAGAACAGACAGTGGGAGGCAGTATCAAACTGCATCAGCTAAATCTGCAAGAATTACATCATATTCCCATGAAGGAAAAATCACCCTGATGCTCTGTTTTTCTTCAGAATATTCCTTCATTTCAGCAACTGAGATGTAGCTCTAATACAGACTGAGACTGGCATATCAGAGTTACTATTTCAGAGAATTAAAAGTAAAGATAAAGTATCTTTATGTTCCCCTTTTTAAAAGCATGGACATCAAGCAACTAACCTCCACCCTTTGTTTAAAAAAAACACAGTGAAAATTTACAATAATCAATGGTCTTCCAAGAAAACAAACCTAGGAAGACTAGACTTGAAACTCAAGACTTGCTAAGGTTGTTAACCAAATGGAAGAATAATCAGTCTTTTCTAGATGAGAAAGTTTCAGGCTCTTCCTATAAAGAAGAAAAGCTGGGTCATGTAAGCTGTTGGGTACAATGTTTTGTATTTTTTCTTTTTGAGAATATCAAGTGGAAATAGTTAAAACCCAACACCAGAATAATTTGTTCCATGAGCAATGGAACCAATGAAGCCTGATTTGATCTGGCTTGTGTTTTATATCCTTGACCAACAGAACACAAAACTGCTCAAACCAATGTGCAGCATCTCTCGGTGAAGGGACAAACCTGAAATTCTCTTGTCTATTAAGCCATTGAAATTTAGGAAAATTTACAATGAATTAGTATCAGTGAGACCTTTGCCTTTCTGTCAAATGGCTGATCTTTTTCCTAACTTCTGTCTTTTGACCAAACAGACAAGACACAAGCTGCAAAGCCTAATTTCCTCTAAGGCAAATTTCCCACAGAAGTACTAAGTAAACATAGCATAACTTAAACACATCCCCTCCCCAGTTCCCCCTGCTCCCACAAGCCCCCTCAACTTTATGAAATTTGAGTCTTTATGAAAACTGGGCTAGTGTGCCAAAATTCTCTCTGCGCTGTCAGCACTGACAATACTTGACTCCAAAGGACATAACTTACAAGGATGGGAGAACAAAAAAGGAAAAGCAAACAACTTGCATTTTTACTGCTTCACAAATATGTTTGCTGTAATGGCAGTTATGCACCTGTTTTTCTGGTGGCCCCTTTTGTATAACATTGGAGAATATTTTCAAGCAAATAAGCATCAGAGATACCCTTACACATTTTCTCCTCCCTTCTGCTGAGCAGCCCGAATGAAGTCTGACACGAACAGCTCTGAGCGACAAGCTATATAATCTGAAAGTCTATGCCTTCTATATTCATGTAAATAAAGCCATCCTAATAGCTAAATAGAGCCAAAAGTAGTACACTTCTATTCACAGTAACATCTCTTATTCTAGACCAAAGATCAGAGTAAAAAAACCCACAAAACCCCACACCCACAAAACCCTCAAAACAAAAATCAACCTCCCCATGTGTATAACTGAGTACGTAATTTCATTTTCATAATGCATGAAAAGTTGCAGTGAAAACTGCTTCAGTTGCTGAAAATACCTAGTTATAAAATTAGATCTGTTCCTATACATTATCAATTTTAAAAGTAATATTAGCCTATGTGCTTCACAAAAACATTAATTTACCATCCACAAATACTTCATCATCATCATCACTAAGGAAATTATTCTGGGAGCTACAGAAGTAAGTAAGCCATATTTATACAAGCTTTTGATCCACTTCTTTCTCAGAACACTACAACCCTGGACCTCTACATCCAGTACTGCCCTAGCCTCCTCTCAGCTCTCTTCAATACCCTCTGCCTGGCTAGCTGGGGAAGTGAATATTTATCGACGTTCACTTTCACAGTCCCTCTTAAAACAGATACAATCCAGATATTGCCCATCTTTTCCTGAGGGGGAAAGCGGCATTAATTTGGGTCTGTATTCTACATAGCTAGCAATTCTCACGAAGTTCTACGAAACTAATATCCTAAGTGTCTGCGCTTCTGACAAACTAGTGCACAACAGAACGTTCTCATAAAGTCCAAAATAGATGCTTTTGCTAAAACCCCTAAATTTATCATTTATATTTACAAGATTTATTCAGTCATTTGACTACGTATCTTACAGTTTTGAGAAGAGGTAAGTTCCTGCTCTGAGGCTAACCAATCCAACCTTACTATATTATACCTGAGAAATGGAACTTGTTATACAAGCATTTAATAAAAACATTTCCTTTCCCATCACATCTTTGCTTACAAACAGAAAAAGAATTTGAAGGACATGTCAGCTGGCTCTTTGAGGAAGAAGGGAAAGAAATTCTTGCATCCACTCTGGAGAGTAACATTAAATCCATTTTAGAAATTCATTTCTCTCACATCTTTTGAAAAGAAGACTTATGATAAACATTAAATAACTGAACTAAGCCACTAGATGAATATAGAGCTTAAAGACATCATCTTACTATAAATTAGCCCAGGACACTTGAAGCAAAAAAAAGGTGAGCGTGGAGTGGATGAACATGACATGAGCACTAGAATTATAAAGAAGAACCAGATGATAAGGTAGATGCTTATCAGAGAGAAAGAAGATCTGAAGCTATTGAAAAGGAAAAATATTATTTTATTATTATTAAACAGATAACTTGTGAAATTCATTGCCCTAAGTGTTTGGCCTAAATAATATATTAACAAAACCAAACAAAAATTAGACACACACACATATATATGCATGTATATCTATATATATTCTAATATAAATGAGTAACCTCCAAATTGTGAAGATGAACAGAATGGCACAGTAAAGTCCTAATTCCTATGCTAACTACTAACTCCACAAACTTTCCAAACCAAGAACCACTCTCAAATCCAAGTATTTCTTGATGGCTCTCATAATTTTACTGAAAACACTATTCCTTATTAATATAATTCAATGGCAGTAGCAGCACACAACTTATCAATGTCTCTTGGAAGAGCCTTAAAGTACACAAAGACATTAGATTTATTTTTCCTTAAAATCCACACAGACAACTCAAGTCTACGGCTAGAACTCAGCGAAAGTACGTAACAATCTACATGTACGTGCCTGAAAGAAAGAAGCCAGTAATACTACTGCAGGAAGAATACATATGTTTCAGAACAGATGACCAAAAGAAAATGGTTCCATAAAAGCAGCCTAAAAATATTGCTGTCTGAATTTAACCTCAAAATACTAGTCCAGGTGCCTTCATTGACGGTGTCTATCGCAGTGCTGTGTAAGTCCCATGCAAGGAAACCCCATACCCTTTATAACCTTGCACATAAAAAGCATTTTAAATTCACTGAAAGAATTGTCAAACAGATGCTGCGTGCTCCCAGCAAAACACTGGTGATTAAGATAGCAGCCAAATTCTGCACCATGATTTATTAAACTGACTGAAGTGCAGACTTTATTGCCATTAGTTGCATCTGAAAGCGAAGAAAGTACATATTCTCCTCAGCCAAATGCATTCTGGCCATAACTCTTTGATGAAGGAAGATAATGCAGGTACATAAGGCACAAGTTATGAAATTATGGGCAGTTAAGACTTCTTACGCAGAGTAAACACTAATGTCTGCCATAGATATTCAAGAACTCATTATGAACTGCATTTTACCTAAATGAAGTCTCAGCAAGCTTACTCTCTTTCATAACTCCCCTTTCATCAGTGTCAAGTATTCCAAAACAAGTAATCCATTAGCAAAAACCAGAGATACAAATAAGCTATCAAGACATGGGAAAAGCCATGATCCCACATCTCCTCATTAACCATCCTCAATGCTTTGTGTACATGTTTGACATCTAGAGTTATACATAATTCTCATATACTCAGAAGTTCTCAAGAAAATAACTTCTGTATCAGTAAATACTTATGGCTGATTTAGATAACAAGCAATCTTCAGAATAAGCAACATCTTTCATACTATAAATCCTTAGAATCTTTGAAGAAGCTTCAAAGTCTCTGATTTGCAGGAGGACCTCAAAATTTGACTGAGTTCATAGTTAGGTTAAAGATGCACTGTTTTCTTATCCCCCTGAAAATTCACCCCAAGCTATAAAGTCTCGGGAAAAACTATCATGTCACACACATGGCCAAGAGTCTCCTGTAGGCTTAGTAGTCAGCTATTTTAAAAGATGCTTTCTGTTCTCAGCGTATTGCAGACAACAGCTACAAACCTCAACCCAGCTGCTACTCCAGGCAACTGGTGTCTAGCCACCACAATGAGAGCTGAAAGACTCTCTTGTAGTTTCACAGCCGCCTCCTCTGGAGTAGACTTAGGCACGACAGAAAAATAAACCAGGTCTAGCTGGCTAGGATTTGGATAGTGAGCAGGGAGAAATAACATGTCTGAACAGTTCACATAGCTTGTTCCAGCAGAACCCTCATCTGCCATCCTGTGTACTAAATAAGGTCTGACTCTCATTCTCACCTCTGAATGAGGTGAATAAAATTGATTGCTGGTACTGAATGGGATTACATAAGATTAAGTGTCAAGCTTGCACAGGTGATCTTAATTCTAACAGTCTAATTTTTTTCCCAAAATTTCAGTTTTGCAATCTACATGGTTTCTTTAACAGCTACACGTATTTAACTTTCCTCCCTATTTTTATAAACACCTATTCAAAAAAAAATTTGCGGGGAAAAAAAGCAAGCCCCCTTTTTTTTAAATACAAGATTTCATTGTTACCAACTTAAACCATAATTTACTTCTGCTTCATACATGTGTCTAATTTCTATCTTGCAAAGAAGAGGAATCAACACTGGCAATAGGATTTAAAAGCACCATTATATTACCATTTTGCAGATGTGCAAACATATTTGATCTTTTTTGAAGATTTCAGTAAGATTTCTTAAGATAAATTGATAGAGCTGAAGAAGCAACTGTGAATTAAAAAAAAATCAAAATAGTTCTCATTGTTAAATCACTTACCATATGTACTACTTCAGGGTAAATAGGTTCTGTAATCACATTGCGGTTGTGTGTGATATATTCTACCATTTCACTTAAAGCTGCCCGTTTTACTTCCTTCCACTTTAGGTCACTTAGTGGATCAGAAACAAAGTCAAAAAGTACACAACATTGTCGTAACTTCTGGATAAAAAGCTTTTCTTGATCAGCAGGAGGAACATCTGAAAAGTGAAAATAATTGGTTATAAATTATATTGCAGTGGACTTTACTCTTCTCTCCATTTTTACTTCCCAAGCCACAGGCATAGCAGTGTTTAAGACTACAAGCAAGCTTTCTGAATCTTCGAACAACTTTCAGGAATATAATGGTCCAGAGTATGAACCCCAGTAAAATACACTGTACATGACAGGACGATTTAACAAAATTACAACAGCAATGCATACTTGCCTTTGCCAGAAATAGATACTGCATGGAAAAAATACATACTTGAAAAAAATGCCTCAAGGAATTCCCCAAACAGCTCAGTTTGTGTAAAGAATATTATGCCACATTTGCAGAAATACTCTCTTTTTAATATTAGAGATAAATGGGTGGATCTTCAGTTTCAGCATTAGATTTACGCCAGAGCCACTTTTTAAACCTAGGAGCTGCCACCTCACAAAGTCCATTTTTATATCAAGTGCCTCCTACAACACAACAGGCTGCAGTAACCACATCTGGGCACAGAACAACTATTCAAGAGTTTTTTTAAATTTCACTAACACAAGAAATATTTAAAGAAACTAGAACAACACACTTAAGATCTTCAACTATTTGGTCAATTTGTAACACTATTTTGAATGTTTGTTTCACACGTACAAGAGTTAGACTTTCATTATCTATCTATTTAAGCACTTGAAGGAGTCTGTCTGATTAACTATGGCCAGCACTGCAAAATTAAACAACACTGGCCTTCTAGAAAAGACCATATTTCATCACCAAGATGAATAGAGGATATGAAAAAAATTAACAGTAAATTTTAAAATTAGTAAATATCTTGTTTGATATTTACTCATTGTTTAATCATCACTTAGACGCAGCTGATAAGAAACTATTTGGATTTCTCTCTTCTGTGATACCTACTAAAAATATTGCACAGGCTTCAGATATCCTGAGACCAGACTCCCTCACCTTCAATAACAGAAACAAAAAAAAGAAGGGAATATTTGTACTCTTTTGGTAACACTCTATAATTCATTGTCTGTATCATTGTTATACAGACACTTAGCCTTTTGAGACAAAGGTTGCCTCGCCTTATACAGTCTTTGTGCAGTGGTATTTTTATTGTTTGACAAGGATACCTTGGTTATAAAAAAATTTTAACATTTTTACCTCCCAATTTTCACTTCCTGTGCTTTTACACCTTAATCCTCCCTGCTGATCCTCCGTAATTCATTATTTAGTGCTTGCATGTAAAGCGAAATCAGACTGCACAGTTCAAACTCCATACACAGAATCGATAAGCAAGTAAGGCAGCAATACTTTTGCCATCAGTACTTTCCAAAATAATTAACCTTCAAAAAATTAAAATATACTCATATCGACATAAACCCACCAATTACAATTTGAAACTAAAGTAAGCCTAAATCACTGAGTCCAAATATAGATGTAGAAGTTCAAGTTTAGGTTACTGTTAAGAAAGAACTAACACTAGACTGTTTATAAACATTCATATGTTGACAAATTAAAATACCTCCTATGGCTAATGTTTCAACAGTTATAGAACAGAATTTATGCCTTTTAAATTCTACAGAGCTTTAGCCTCAATGCCACAAAATTGCATGTGCTTTATTTTTCACTTAAGTAATCCCATGAGCAGTTAAGATGACTAATGCATGTGAAAGTACAGATCATTATACATAGCAAAAACTTTCAGGATCAGGACCTTAACTTTCAATACTTAGGAAATACTAAAGTAACTGGCCAGAGGTAAAGAAAGCAGTACCATATTTTGATGGCAGCG
Organism: Phoenicopterus ruber ruber; assembly: GCA_009819775.1. NCBI lineage: Eukaryota > Metazoa > Chordata > Aves > Phoenicopteriformes > Phoenicopteridae > Phoenicopterus > Phoenicopterus ruber. Next base: position 13,412,690 of record CM020219.1, read on the forward strand.
AAAATTCACGTCCAATTAAAATGGCCACATAACTAACAGCACTAAGCTTAAGACAAGAAATATGAACACACCACAGAAAGCCTGTGTAAATTAACACCGTAACACATTTTATGTTTCAGCATAATGACTTTTTTATTGTTAGATACGAACTGCTAAGACATTAATAGCATGTTAAAAACCAGAGTAAGACAAGATTGCCTTTGTAAATACTTCTGCAGTTTGGTCCCACTTCCTCCAGTCGATGACTTTTCTTTTCCCTTAGAGTATCATAAAGTGCTAAAATTTTCTTAAAACGCAAGCAGCAAGAGCTACCATCAAACAAAGGATTTCAAGTGGTACTATTGAATACAAGCACACAGAACCTAACACATGCACACGTCCTGGTTTCAGCTGGGATAATTTTCTTCCCAGTTGCTGGTATAGTGCTGCATTTTGGACTTAGTATGAGAATAATGTTGGTAACACTGTTGTTGCTAAGTAGCACTTATCCTAAGTCAAAGACTTTTCAGCTCCCAGGCTCTGCCAGCGGGGAGGTGCAGAAGAAGCTGGGAGGGGGCACAGCCAGGACAGCTGACCCAGCCTGGCCAAAGGGATATTCTATACCATAGGATGTCAGGCTCAGTATATAAACTGGGGGGAGTTGGCCAGGGAGGGATCGCTGCTCGGGGATGGGCTGCTGGGCATCCATCAGCAGGTGGCGTGCAACTGCATTGTGCATCACTTGTTTTGGATATTCTCTTATTATTATTATTCTCTCTTCCTTTGCTGTCCTATTAAACTGTCTTTATTGCAAACCCATGAGGTTTTTTTTTTCGATTCTCTCCCCCATCCCACTGGGGAGGGGGTGGGGGCGGCTGAGTGAGTGGCTGCGTGGTGCTTGGCTGACAACTGGGGTTAAACCACAATAGTCTTTTTTAGTGCCGAACGTGGGGCACAAAGGGTTGAGGTAACAACAGATTTGACCAGAGTGTGTTAAAACAAACTTGTTATAAGCGTTCATTATACTAGTTTCATCACCACTGATCACAATGTTTCATTTATTCTCAGAGTTGTTCTCAGAGTCGTGTTATGTAACATCTTACATGCTGTATATACTGTTTATCGGTGTTTATGTGTGGTTTATCACCTCTGGGTGCTCGATTAAGGTTATCACTTTGTTGTACTGTGTAACACTGGCTTATAGTATGACAAAATCATTGGTCGTAAGACCAATTTGGTATTTGTACTCAGTGGAGGCTGAATCAGAGAACCAACCCGCGATGGTGTAAGTTTGATATGTTCTGCTCTCCACCCACACGAATCAGTATCTCGGCTACTAGGAGTAAATGTTCCTCTGCTCAAGACAGAGGATATAGAGGGTACACACCATGGGCTACCCTGTGGTTTCACCTACATGACCATGAAGAGGACGTGAGGAAGTGGGATGGAAAACCTACCTCGACTCTAGAGGCACGGGTACGTGAGTTGCAAGGAAAAACAATCAGAAAATGGGGTTCTTCCAGGAAAATTGCTGCTCCAGTTTCCAGCGGGCAGTTCCCCAGACAGAGTAGAAGGGCTGACCTTAGTTCTGATCCTCTTGAAGGGACTTCTGATTCATATTTACAAGAAGTGAGTATCGAATACTACGACCAGGACTAGATGGGCCCTGCCTCCAGCCAGGTGGAGGAGAGGGACAACCAAGTTTACCGGACTGTGTGGATTCGATGGCCTGGCACATCAGACCCACAGGAATATAAGGCTCTAGTGGACACCGGTGCACAGCGTATCCTAATGTCATCAAGCTATAAATAAGCAGAACCCATCTGTATTTCTGGACTGACAGGGGGATCTGAACAGCTAACTGTATTGGAAGCTGAAGTGAGTCTAACTGGGAATGAGTGGCAAAAGCACCCCATTGTGACTGGCCCAGAGGCTCTGTGCATCCTTGGCATAGACTACCTCAGGAGAGGGTATTTTAAGGACCCAAAAGGGTATCGGCGGACTTTTGCTATAGCTGCCTTGGAGCAGCTCGGTCTCTTGGAGAATTCTTCTGTTGTGGGGTTGCTGAGGGTCGAAGAACAACCACATGCCAACAACCAACTGCCACCACAAGTGTGCGCTGGCAGCGATATCGCATCAACTCAGACTCCCCGATTCCCATCCATAAGCTGATTCATTGACTGGAGAGCCAGGGAGTGATCAGTAAGACTCACTCACCTTTTAATAGTCCCATATGGCCAGTGCAAAAGTCTAATGGAGAGTGGAGACTAACAGTAGACTATTGTGGCCTGAATGAAGTCACACCGCCACTGAGTGCTGCCGTGCCAGACATGCTAGAACTTCAATATGGAGTGAAAGGCAGCCAAGTGGTGTGCCACAACTGACATTGCTAATGCATTCTTCCCAATCCCTTTGGCAGCAGAGTGCAGGCCACAGTTTGCTTTGACTTGGAGGGGCGTCCAGTACACCTGGAATCGACTGCCCCAGGGGTGGAAACACAGCCCCATCGTTTGCCATGGACTGATCCAGACCGCACTGGAACAGGGTGGAGCTCCAGAACACCTGCAGTACATCAATGACATCATCGTATGGGGCAACACAGCAGTAGTTGTTTTTGAGAAAGCGAATAATCCAAATCCTTCTGAAAGCTGGTTTTGCCATAGAACAAGGTAAGGTCAAGGGACCTGCACAGGAGATCCAGCATTTAGGAGTAAAATGGCAAGATGGATGTTGTCAGATCCTAATGGATGTGATCAACAAAATAGCAGCTATGTGCCCACCAACTAGCAAAAAGGAAACCCAAGCTTTCTTAGGCATTGTGAGTTTTTGGAAAATGCATATTCCAAATTACAGTTCTATTGTAAGCCCTCTCTATCAAGTGACCTGGAAGAAGAATTATTTCAAATAGGGCCCTGAGCCACGACAAGCCTTTGAACAAATTAAACAGGAAATAGTTCATGCCATAGCCCTTGGGCCAGTCTGGGCAGGGCAAGATGTTAAAAAACGTGCTCTACACCGCAGCCGGGGAGAACGGCCCTACCTGGAGCCTCTGGCAGAGAGCACCAGGGGAGACTCAAGGTTGACCCCTGGGGTTTTGGAGCTGGGGATACAGAGGATCTGAGGCCTGCTATACTCCAACTGAAAACAGATATTGGCAGCATATGAAGGGGTTCAAGCTGCTTCAGAAGTGGTTGGTACTGAAGCACAGCTCCTCCTGGCACCCCACTGACTGACGGTGCTGGGCTGGATGTTCAAAGGGAGGGTCCCCTCTACACATCACACAACTGATGCTACGTCGAATAAACAGATTGTGCTGATCACGTAACGGGCTCAAATAGGAAACGCCAGTTGCCCAGGAATCTTGGAAGTGAGCGTGGATTGGCCAGAAGGCAAAGATTTCAGAACGTCAACAGAGGGGGAGGTCATGCATGCTGAAGAGGCCCCACTGTATAATAAACTACTGGAAAACAAGAAGCAATATGCTTTGTTCACTGATGGGTCCTGTCGTATTGTGGGAAAGCATCGGAGGTGGAAAGCTGCTGTACAGAGCCCTATATGACAAGTCACAGAAAGTGCCGAAGGAGAAGGTGAATCAAGTCAGTTTAGAGAGGTGAAAGCGATCCAGCTGGCTTTAGATACTGCCAAACGAGAAAAGTGGCCAGTGCTCTATCTCTATACTGACTCACGGAGGGCGGCAAATGCCCTGTGGGGGTGGTTGCAGCAATGGAAGCAGAGCAACTGGCAGCACAGAGGCAAACCCGTCTGGGCTGCCGCAGTGTGGCAAGAGCCTGGCTAGAGAATCTGGTTGTAAAAGTACGTCATGTAGATGTTCATGTACCCAAGAGTCAGGCCACTGAGGAACATCAAAACAACCAGCAGGTGGATCAGGCTGCAAGGACTGAAGTGGCTCGGGTGGATCTGGACTGGCAATGTAAGGGTGAATTATTTACAGCTCGGTGGGCCCATGACACCTCAGGCCATCAAGGAAGAGATGCAACATATAGATGGGCTCGTGATGAAGGGGCGGACTTGACTATGGACACTATTGCACCAGTTATCCATGAATGTGAAACGTGCGCTGCAATCAAGCAAGCCAAGCGGTTAAAGCCACTCTAGTATGGAGGACAATGACTGAAATACAAATATGGGGAGGCCTGGCAGACTGATTATATTGCACTCCCACAAACCCACTAAGGCAAGCGCCATATGCTTACAATGGTGGAAGCAACCACTGGATGGCAGGAAACGTGCCCCATGCCACTGCCTGCAACACTATCCTGGGCCTTGAAAAGGAAGTCTTATGGCGACATGGCACCCCAGAAAGGATTGAGTCAGACAATGGGACTCATTTCTGAAACAACCTCATAGACACCTGGGCCAAAGAGCATGGCATTGAGTGAGTGTATCACATCCTCTATCATGCTAATAAACTAATGTCTGACAGATATCTACAGTCCAGTTGATTAGTTAAATACAACGAGCTGCTCTCCTTTGAGCGCCTGACAAAATTCTCCTTAAGATAACAAAAGCTGGAGTAGTTCCTCCCTCCCCAAGAATAGTTGCTTTCAAAAGTACTTTTGTTATAATAAACCTAGAGGACGTATTTGGTTTAAAACAGCTGGCTTTTTTTTTTTTTTTTTTAAAGTTATGTACACTGAATTGCTCTGAAGATTGATTCCAGAAAAAAAAACCCCAAACCAAAACCAAACAAAAACCACAAACCAACCAACTGGTTGTTGTAATAGCCCTGTATGTAATAGCCCTGAAGAACATACAGAATAAAAAAGTAGCATATACGAAAGAAACCATAACGAGTTACAGACTTCGGTGTCACCAAGACACTTGGGATAGTGAAGACTTCAAGAACTAGAAAGAAGGTGCTAAATGACAAGTGTCTCTAAACAGAACAACAACTTTCTGGCAAATAAACCAGAATTCCTGTCCAGTGTTGTGAACAAATTGAAGGTACTTTAAGCCACACAAATTTTGTATCTGAATACACATGCTTTTGTCTATTTGGATTAAAAACTATAGCAACGGATAATTTCTCCTGGAAAAAGAGTATTTAATCAAGTAATTAGGCATACTGAAAGCCAGGAAAATTTATGACCTGAATGTAAAAAGTCTCAGATATACAAAGTGGTTGGAGTGGTTACCTTTTCCCAATTAACTGTAAAATGAAAGTGGTTCAACCTGAAGCATAACAACACAATTTCACTTAAGGATACTGTGCTATGAATGTATACTCCACAAAATCCAAAGCCTAAATAGAGACTATAATCGTACAAGTAGTGGACATACAATTACAGTGATTTACAGTACACTAACCTGAAAGGAGAGGAAGCATTAAAGCTGTAATTACTACTAATCTCGGAAGTTAAAGACTGACAACTAAGAGGGTCAAGAAACACCCTCACAAGGCAAGCCACCTCCCTCGCCATTTATTTTAAAGTGGCTTAACTATTTTAAGTACCTCAGTCATCCTTGTTATTCTAGCAGAGAGAGATGTTCTTTATACAGACTGAGAACCTCACGTATTTCTAAGGAACTGTGTTTTGTTTGTTTGGGTTTCTTTCCCCTTCTAGGACTGCTCATCAATAGCTTTCAAGTGTCCGGACTTCAAATCTCTTGTGGTACTTGTCTGGAGAACTTGCTATCAAATCAAGATCATCCCTACTTTTAAGGTTTGAAAGGATGATTTCAGTATGACAGAAAATAGAAGGTGGCTAAGAAGCTGACTTGAGTAGACTGTAATTTTTGTGCAGAGAATGTATGCACACCTGCAGAGCAATTCCGAGACGCCCCAAGAAGTCATTTATCCTCAGCCACATGCCAGGAACATTCTGGTTATGTTCTTTCAGTTAAATGCATGGTGATTCCTACGTCACCTTCCACTTCAATTAAGCAAGAACTCTCAACTTCCAATAGCTGAAGTTAACTGACATATTTGAAAAAAGTGCCATGAGGTAAAAGTTTCCATAATTGAGCAACTCCAGTGCTCCCTTTCCCAACAACCATGGGAAGGCCATGGTTATTCAGAAGCTACTCCTTACAATTATTCCAAACCTGACATTTGGAGCTATTCACTAAGCAATGTTTTTAAAAAAACAAACCAAACAAAAACCTCAAAACACCCAAATCAAAACAAAACCAAAAGACATACACCCCCCCCACACACTTGCTAGCCACTATTTACATAATTTTCACAGAATTTGTTTCTAAACAGTAGCACTAGTATAATCTTAAGACTCTTTATTCACTCCAAATACTTATCCTTATCAGTAATCATACTTTAAATGAGTATCGTTTCTGGTCTTCTACTGAACAGGAGCATAGTTTTTCAGAATCACAAAGAATTTCACTCTTACGTTTGGACTGGATGTCCAGCAATTCCTGTCACAGATTTACACAAACAAATATTGTAATGGCATATTTTATGCCTAAATCTGCATTATTTATCCTACTGTCCTTTTTGTGAGATAGAAAAAATACACTAGAAAGAGTATCAAAAGAAGGTAAGCACTATGATAGCAAGGTAAGCTTCTGGGCTTGAGGGATCAGCTTTTTGTCTTGTTCAGGTTTTTCAGAGTTTCATTCCTTCCAATCCCAGGATAGCTGTTAGATCAACTTACACAAACAACCTAGAGAGATGCAAGATCTACCCCTTCTATTTTAACAGTATTGATACAGAATTAACTATTCAGTTCAAAATCTTCAACATCATCTTAGATTGTGGCCTTGCCACATAAACTTGCTGACAAGTATAAAATACATTTCTTTCCACTATAATTGATAACAGCTGTGCTTTTATTATCAGACTAAATATACCAGTATCTCACTCTGTAAAAGGCAGCACTTTCAGTCCATATCTCAGTTTGAAACAGCCAGGGAAAGACCAGGTACTCAGCCACCGACTGCTTTATCAGAACACAGATGATCTGGTCCCAAGTGGTGTTCCCCAGGGCTCAGTATCAGGGCCAGTTCTCTTTAATATCTTGCTCAATGATCTGGACAAGGGGATGGCGTGCACCCTCAGTAAGCTTGCAGATGACACCAAGTTGGGCGGGAGTGTTGATCTGCTTGAGGGTAGGAAGGCGCTACAGAAGGATCTGGACAGGCTGGATCGACGGGCTGAGGCCAATTCTATGAGGTTCAACAAAGCCAAGTGCCGGGTCCTGCGCTTGGGTCACAACAACCCCAGGCAACGCTACAGACTTGGGGAGGAGTAGCTGGAAAGCTGCCTGTCGGAAAAGGATCTGGGGGTGTTGGTCAACAGCTGTCTGAATATGAGCCAGCAGTGTGCCCAGGTGGCCAAGAAGGCCAACAGCATCCTGGCTTGTATCAGAGTAGGGAAGCGATCATCCCCCTGTACTCAGCACTGGTGAGGCCGCAGCTGGAGTACTGTATTCAGTTTTAGGCCTCTCACTACAAGACAGACATTGATATTCAAAACCCCCCTGGACACGTTCCTTTGCAACCTGCTCTAGCAGGGAAGTTGGACCAGATGATCTCCAGAGGTCCCTTCCAACCCCTACCATTCTGTGAGGTGCTGGAGTGTGTCCAAAGAAGGGTAATGAAGCTGGTGAAAGGTCTAGAGCACAAGTCCTGTGAGGAGCAGCTGAGGGAACTGGGGATGTTTAGCCTGGAGGAAAGGAGGCTGAGGGGAGACCTTATCACTCTCTACAACTACCTGAAAGGAGGTTGTAGCGAGGTGGGGGTCGGTCTCTTCTCCCAAGTAACAAGTGATAGGACAAGAGGAAACGGCCTTAAGTTGCGCCAGGGGAGGTTTAGACTGGATATTAGGAAAAATTTTTTTCCCTGAAAGGGTTGTCAAGCATTGGAAGAGGCTGCCCAGGTATTTAAAAGGTACTTAAAAGAAGTGCAGATGTGGTGCTTAGGGACATAGTTTAGTTGGTGGACAGGGTAGTGATAGGTTAACAGTTGGACTTGATTTTAAAGGTCTTTTCCAACCTAAATGATTCTATGATTGGTTGTAAAAGCTTAAATTTTAAACACATGACTTTATATGAAAACCGATTCCTTGGAAGCTTCAGGTATGTCTTCAGCTGTTCTTACTGCCAGTTAAAGGTAAATGAGCTCACTGCAAACAAACTGTTTACACTGGTAACTGTCCTCCCTCCGTCCTTGCTGGAGCTACTGACAGACTATAGCACTCTGAGAAACCAACGGGGTTTTTTAAGGTACAGCATAGCTAAACAACTAAAACATAGTTATATTGTAACAAATCAAGGTTTTTTTTCCTGTCTTCATATTAAAACAAATTTCACCCTGTTTAAGAAAATTAGAAAAAGTAAAAATAAACCAAAAAACACTCAAGTTCAGTTTTTAAGTGCCTGAGCATAAGTTCAGTATTGCACGATACATGAATATTTTTTCATTGTAAGACTGTAGAGAACTTGCTGTTCTCTGGGTAACATTTTGTATGTTCCTTCAAATTTAAAAATTACATTTTTAGTTTTGTATTGTAATTACGTCATCACTGGACATTGATGATTGATCCATCCCCTATCTTTTTCACAGAAGCTCTTTTTTCTGTGACAATGGTGTAATTTAATAGCTGCTGAATGGAGGACAAAAGGCAAGGCAGGGGAAATAGGTGACCCAGAGATGTCACACAAAACAGCTGTTTTCTAGTACAGACTGGAACTGAAATAAAGCTAGAAGTTTTAAAGTTTTTAGGTTGTGTCCTGACAGAAAGAACAGTTGATACAATTTCTACCACAAAACAATTTGTGGTCAGTAAAACTCACTACATTACATCATTTTGAAAGCAGAAAACAAGAGACATGGTTGATGACTTGCAGAAAGTACATACAGAAGATAAAATTCATCTCAGCTGTGAGCACTTTCTTGCTCATATATAAAGGCTCAGTGGAGGTACCAGTTTTGCTTGGCTAACAGCTCCCTGTTTCATTAAAAGAAAAATAGCTCTTTTTTCTTTAAAACTGTCAAATATCCATAGCTACCAATCAGACTATGTACACACACATCAATAAAGAGTTCCTCTCATTTTAAATGGGCAGTTAGATTTTTTCATACAGAAATACACACAGAGGTTTAAGTCAAAGAATACACAGACCACCATACAGAGGAGAAGGAGCATGCATAAAAACAAAGTCATAGAAAAAAAGAGTAATTAAAAATCACATGCTAAAAGTAACTGCTTCCTTAAGACACTGGTGTAGAGCAAAAGTCCGAGTGTGTAAGGTGACTCCTGCTTGCAAGCAGACAATACATCTTATGAAACATGCCTGCAAACCTACTGAAGGGCTAGGGTTTTTAATGATATGGAAACACAACATTTAACTGCCAACTAGGATGCTACCCAGAACATATCATCAAGTATATTGATAACATGTTCCCTTCTTCTGGTCAAAAGCAAGTATTAGTGTATTTCAAATTTGATGTCTGTTGGAAAAGCAAGCAGCATTAAAGCTGCAGTGAAGCTTTGTAATTTGCACGATGTAGTTGTACTTCAACAAGGGGAGTCCAGTATCTTGCAGTGTTTTCTTAGACATTTCAGTTGACAGTACCCTGGCAGCATTTTTTCAAAGAATAAGCAGAGTTCAGTATCTTCAGTAAGAGAAATGGAAATTGCCAGATATGAAGGCAGAGGGACTGCAAAGTATAGGAAAAAGGACATAATCTAATCTGTCGAAACATGGATTTACTAGAATACACACTTTTTCTTGAACTAGTGATCAAGTCCTTAAAAAGCGAAGAATGCAAGACTATCACAGAAAACTAGAAAGAAGATTACAAAAGCTTGCCTAACATTTGATAAAATTCCGTTTAAAATATTTACCTTATTTTGAAACGGTTAAATTTCTATCCTAATCCAAAGCAAGGAATACTTTTCTGGGTTACAGAACTTAATTTTTATTGCATTTCTATTATTTGACAAACTCATTACAGTTTTCACGGATTTTATTGAAATCATGATGACAATAATTAACACTACTTGGAGATGACACTCTCCCTGTTAACAGTATTCTATCCTAATATACGATATTGGAAATACGGGGGTGGCGTGGGGAAGAAATCTTCCAATTCATGCATGGAAAAGTTTAATTAAAGCTATTACTTCCAGCAGTACTTAAAAATAAACTTGAGGAAAACAAGAAAGTACTATAATTACATACAGTACGCAATACATTTTATATTATAACTAGCAACCCTGGGAGTGGGAGTTTGGCTGCAGATAACTCAAAGCAGGCAAGATATTGTTGTATGCATACATTGGACTAGAAAATACACAAAACATACTGCTGTTTATATTGTTTTATTTGGAACATTACTGATCCTTTAGAAGCATTTCTTTGCCAAAAGAAATACTTAAAACAAGAAAAATGACCGCAATGATCAAAGCCACAGGAACACTCATGGAAAAAGAGAGTGCTTGTATTAGACTCAAGAGAGCATGATATATAAACATTTTAAGTGGCATAGAAGAGGAACAAACTTCCGCTCTTTATCTCGCTAATGAAGATAAAGGGATGCACATGTAAGTGATGTAAAGTGTTATAAAAGAATGCAGGCTTACTCCAAAAGAGCTGAGCTGTAAGTTTAAGGTCCTTCTCCAATTACTATGTATTATACCTGTAAACATTCCTACTGAGCAGTTCAACAACTTTTTTTTTTTTAAACACTTAACACATTTCCTGTCAGAAACAGGACACTGAAGATGAGATGGACTTTCATTCAGCCTGATCTACAAAGCCCACAATTCCCAAACAACTCCTGATCAATAATTAAAAATATTTTACAAGTACTTAGAGCTTCCATAAGGACTACAAGAAAGCACTTACTATTCCAACCAGCTATTATCACAGTAAAGCTGTTTTGTTCAAGGTCAGTTAGGTGGTGAGCTGAGAACGGTAGGTGAATGCACAAGGGAAGTTCCCCTTCTCGAGCAGTGCTTGTACAGCGGACTGAAACTTCCAAAGCATGACCCTCGTTTGCATCAGCTGCCTTTATGCAGCACCAGGATGCTCGGTAGCAGTCCAGGCATTCAGGAGAGGGGGGAAATGAGAACCAGCTGTAATTACGGGCTATGTCTACTCCTTTGCTTTCAAGGAACTGAGCTGCTGCCAGAAATACCTTTTGGCTGTTCTTCAGATAACAGAGATTTGTAATTGGAAATAAAAGCTGCTTTTCATTTCCCTGCATTTGGAGAAACTGTACTGTTCCTAACTGCTGCTGTTTCACATTTGGTAATGCACCTAAAAAAGACAGGCACCCGAAATAAGAGAAATAGTTCCCTATATATTGACAGAAAATAAAGTTTAAAAACAATGCTTAAAATCATACATATGTGGCACATTTTCTATCTAAAATTCAAAAGCAAGCTGTATTTTACTTTATTTTCAAGTAGTTCTAATTTTTGGACATATAGGTACTCCACTGGTTTTATTTAAAGCAGCTTTATTTCCAGCAAACAAGTCCTGGTTAGTAGTGAACATTCAAGCTTTATGTTTTCAATGAAGCAATAGCACTGATACTGCTTCTACGTTGATGTGCAGCCTGGATCTAGCCATAACTCCACTTAAGATAAAACAGTTATTTCACCTATGACAGCTTGTGTAGGAAACTAGTCTTAATCATGATACAGAAGTGGGGAGGGGGGAGGCAGGAGCAAGATGCTGGAATTCATTAAGTAGAAAGGTACACAATATTTAAAATTTTTGGTTTCCAGATAAAGAAATCTCTTGACTAAATTTTCATTCAAATGAGCAGCTTTTCATTAGATTACAAGACTTTTAAAGTAATATATTCTTCCATTTAGAGAAAAAAAAAAATTAAGGGCTGTTGGAATCAAATGAGCCATCATCAGACTGAATAAACAGCAACAGGAAAAAAAAAAAAGCCACCAGCCAAAAAACCCCACAGCTTAAGAGACCCTAAAAGGAATCAGAAGCACATGTTTTGTCAGTGCTGGAGTGAAGCTCAAAACAGGTGCTTCACAACACTAATCCCCTCTAAAAGCTGCAGTCCTTGGGGAATCAATCCAGTGCTGAAGGCTATTGCTGGTGGCAGCTCTCTCCTAACTACGTGATTACATTGTGGTTTTGAGGACAGAGAAACTAAGTAATGACATTTAACTATCAAAGATTTAAGATGGGAGATTAAGGACTGAGTGGTAATGAAGTAGAAACAAGTCTGCTGTCATTTTATAATATTTGGCATAATTTTTACATACTAAACAACCCGAGGCACTGAAATTACTTCCAATAACATCTTTTCCAGGTGTGTATCATAAGTCTAATAATGATAAAAGTAGATCAACAGTGAATAATCTGTGCACTTAATTGTCTAATGATTTTTCAAGAGTGGACCAACACCACCCTGCACCTAAGCTCCTGCTTTACAAAGAGTTTTATCACAAGTCAACTGTTTTCTTAGAAGCCATATGAAATTTAAAAAAACCCATGAGAATATTTGTAATAATATTTAAGAGAAATAAGGATTTTTAGGCTCTATTAAAATGTTTAAAAATAGGAAGTGAAGACTAAAAGTGATAACTGTGTAAATACTTTAAGGGCAATGTACCATAAAGAGGAAAACAGGAATGCTCATACAGGAAATGACAAGTGAAACAAGCTGAAATGGGCTTGAGCTAATGAAATAAAAATTCCACCTGAAAATTAGGGAGAAAAATGACAGGGAGGGTAATCAAATAGACATGGAAGAAAAAACTGTCTTACCAAGGAAAGAGAGAAACCAAACAGATACAGAACTCTCAGCAGAGCTTTTTGGCATACATACAGTTAATATGACAGCAAAACCCATTTTTAAACACAAAGCACTTACTAGAAACCTAAGATAAAAATCCTCAATTTCCTAGCTGTTACAGTGCACTTGAATCCATTCTCACTGCATAAAAACAAACTTATTATGCAACACCTTCAATTGCATTTGAAAAGTTTATTTTTTTTTTAAAATATGTATAACAATCTCTCTGAAAAAAATGAAGCACTACTGTGGTGAGACCAGACTTCAGTTACATTACAGAACTTAATTCCAGTGTGTGGTGTAATTCATAAGACGACTTATATTAAGTAAATTGAAGAAACTCATGAACCACTGAATAAACTCTGCCACTTTGGACACTTGGTTGAAATAAGTATCAGCTAATCAAGCCTAACCATCTGCTGTAAGAAGTGCCATTTCCTGGAACACACCCAAACTCCATACACCAACCCGTAATTCTAGTCAGATACCGCTCACCAGCCTGAGTAACTTGCCAATCAATGTTACCTGTCACTCATCTACAATAAATACAATTCGAGGAACAATCAACCGCCAAAATGTAAAATAACTTGGTTACTTCCCCAGAGCATATCAGCCTGCTTCTTCCTCTCCTCACTCCCCCTACATATGCTAAACGCTGGGGGTTACTGCTCACTTTCTATATTGGATGCTTCTGAATGACAAAATAGGTGAATTTAATGATGACATTTAGAATAATTATTAACAGATATCACAAGAATTCATTGAAGAATGCTGGGTCATGTGTTGGTTTAGAAGGAGATGACACAATAGATTAGAAAGAATGAAGAAAAGCCCCCCCCCATGGTTTTCTATGGTGAAACTTAAGTGTTTCACACCCAAATGCAACCTAAACCAAATACACAGCTCCCATGCAAGAACTCTGGTTAAGTTATATGCACTTTCCAGCTTGTCTGAAGCTAACTTTTATTTTTAAATGAACACACACTTCCATAACCTTTCCTTGATGACAACACTAAATCAACTTTTCAAATTCTCCATTCTTTTCAAAATTAGAAATAGGATGGGGAATAGGGCAAGTCTTTTGAAAAGTCTATTCATAGGACGAGCTTTAACAGTGCAGGTAACTCTTAGCTGAGATGCAAATTAAGGTCCTGAATGGCTGATTGACAACTAAAACCATCCCAAATCACCATATAGCGTTAAAACTTCCAGCAGTTACTACAAGGTATGCAAAAGTATCACCAAATATCACCAGGACTTTTTTGTGGGTTTCTTGAGAGTAACTTCTTAATAAGTTTTAATAGACAGTAAGTCCTACCCTCTGTGGGGGTTTTTGTTTGTTTGGGGCGGAGGGGGGGGTGTTGTTTGGAGTTTTGGGTTGGGGTTTTTTTTGTGTATTCCCCGAAAAATCCTACTTTCCAATTCAGTGCATAGTCTTCCTCATTTTTGGCATAAGCAACACTCCCTTAGTCCCACATGCCTGTGAAATTTAGACACCTCATGTGATGTGACACAGGTAAAAGAAATGGTCAGGCATGACAGCAATGATGTTTTGGGAAAAAGAAAAAGAAATAGTCTTAGACCTAGGTCAGTGACTTGCTTAGCAGCCAATGTTGGCCATGTCAAATGCTAACAACAATTACTTAAAATGCTAACAGCAATTACCAGCAGTTCCCTGCTGGGAAATAAAAATTGTTTTTTGGCAAGGAAAGTTTAGACTCAAATATAGTAGAAAGCCAATTATGCCCATTTCAAAATGTACTAAATTATGCACTTTCAACATAATCGTATTTTAAGAAGATATACCTGTACATTTTGTCAGAAATTTTCCATTTAACTCAAAAATCATTCCTGCACAATCCAACATTATTTTCCTCATTTGTCTGAAAACATGCACATTTCCTTCAAACAGATAACTTCAGTCTCTCGTCAAACTAGTCTTCAGTCTCACAAAGGAATTCTAGCAAGAACAGAAACTGCACCTATTAGCAACAGTGTTCGGAACAGAGCATGCTGCCTAACTGCCAGAAAAGCTGACGTTCTGCTGATAATCTGCACTAAATTTCTACCCCTCTCACACAGCAGAAGGAGCAGAGAATTTCATTATGTAACGCATTTAAATTGGAGCCTCCAACAAATCTGTAAATTTACAGGGCACAAACAAGTTGCTTGGCTTTCTCAGCTATGAATCCAAGACTGACCCACTACTGCATGTCCAGAAGAAGCCCTGCATATGTTTATAAACATCTCATTCCCAGCACATTTCCCAAAATATTATTTTATTTACAATTTTATTTTTAAACAGAAGATTCAGATCTGCAATGAAAGCATTTTATTTTAATATCTTCTATTTAAAATAAGCTTTAGCATTCTTTATTCCTTAAACTACATTAATGAGTACTGAGTTTCCAGTAAGAGGGAGTAAGAAGAGTTACACAGTGAAGTATACGCTCAAAATTTTACTTCAGAGAGGATGTATTTATTCTGATTCAAATGTCAGTAAGATGTTAATTTTCCTACTGGGACGAGAACAACACAGAAGTTTCTATAGCATGCAAATAACTTCAATGGACAGTCCTCCAAAAAAAACTGTGCACCAATTTTTGGATTTTAAGATACTTGATAAAGGAGATTAGATGCAACAGGAGCATAAGATACAAAAATATTCTGGGAATAGGTTAGAAGAAAGATTCTAGTGTTAAGGCTAGTTACAGTTTGTTTGGAAAATATTTTGGAAGAAAAACTTATTACACCCAAAGGGCAGAGAGCACACTTTTTCCTTAAACTATTTATGGGATTTCAAGCTTTGATCAATTTTGGGCCACATTGGAAAGAAGACTTGAACAAATGAACACAGGACACCTTTGAAACACCACTGACATTGTTATGCTTTCACTTTAAATACAAAAACAATATGAGAATTTGGTTCTAGAGGCTGTGTGAAGACACACAGCTTGTAGCTTTGATCCAAAAAATGCAAGTTAAAAACTTTCCATGAAACTGCTCAAAATGAGAAAGTATTTCAAATTAGTAGACTTCTACAAACAACTAGAAAAGTCCCAAATGAATAATTTTTTAACTTAATTTTTACATCTTTTATGTTTCCTATATAATTTTTTTCTTTGTGTAATTTATAAAGAAAATATTCACTTCATAAAATTCAGATCGGTATCAGTAATGAGAGCAATTATGAAAATTGACAGAAAACTGTCACTTCCAGCACTGATAACAATCCAGAGTCAGACCCCACCTCTAATTTTAACTGCATTCGAAAAAGAAAACTTAATTGGCAAATTATAGCAGAAATGGTATTGCATGATTTGTACATGCATTAAGTGGAATTGCTTAAAAGAGGTGTGGACATGGCTTTAAAATATCACGCACTCCGAGCATCATTTAGCTCAGTTTCGTCATGTGAGACACGAGCATGCGGGCAGAAGCCAAGCACGGGCTCTGTTACACTGTCAAGACTGTACCTTCCCTAGTATAGGGTGTTCATCTTGGGCATAAATGTTAGAATGTAAAAGCCACCAACACCAGAGGAACATCTTGTCTGTATATGATGTAAATATTCCTGTATCTATTCAATACTGCTGGTGCTCACTTAATCTGCATGGTTTACAATGCAGTTTCATTAGCTAACAGTATTTGATAGCACATGGAGAGAATTAGCTGACTCTACAGAAGTTGAAATTAATTATTAAAAGCTTTGAACAGAAATGGGGACAAAAATTTTCCTCAGAAGCTGATGACACAGAATTTTAATCTTAAAATTATTTCATAGCAACAATCAGAAAACAGAGTATTTTTGATGTATGAATAAAAGTTGAGGAAAATATGCATTTATGCCGATATAATTTTGCTTCCTTGAAAGAGCACGCAAATTACACCATGAGTCAGTAAATGCAACTTAAAAATTCCAGCTGACTACCTTCCTATAATTTCACGGAATTTTCAGCTCTACAAAAAGTCCCCTCCAGAGATGTTTTAGTCATACCCTTACAGATTTTAAGTGCAGTGTGAACGCTTAACATCCTCATTGTTTCCAGCAGCAGAACTTATACATACACTCTTCATATGGGCAAAGGATATACACAAAGGTAAAAACAAACCCAACAAAGTGAAGTAAGAGGAATGATAGAGCACGCAGAGTAAAAGCAGTAACAAGGTAAAATATATCCTCCAATACAAAGTGATGTACAGTAAGTGGAGAGTTAATAAGCATGTCACCACGTTAAACACAGTAGGGGTGATAACTAAGCAACTCCCTTTAAATCTGCTCTTGGTCAAGTATGAAAAACACTCCCCACGAGTTGCTTTAGTATATACCAGTAAAAAACCATCAATCTATGGCTGGCTAAATGCTGTGGCTATGTCTGGGCATCCTTCAAAAAAATCTAGCAAAACCGTACAAGAGGCAATACAGTAACACAGTCATTTGTACCAATATCAGTCCTTTGACAATTCAGATGATTATCTAATACTAACTGATGAAACTCTTAAGTAAACATTTCACAATCCTGTAGATACGAGAGGCCTAGGTTCATTAAGAATAGACCTGCTGCTTGTTGTCGAGGAAGATGGTCTTGTTTCTCCTTTTTGAAGCAACACTTTTTAGAAAGGAACAGTAGACGGGTTTCAAAGCTAACGATTCAGTGTACATCTGATTAAGCAATGTTAAAGAGCAGTACTGGCTGAGTACTTGCAATGAGGATACAGGAAACTTTCGGAAAGATGGATGACTATAAGCTCCAGGAGTCAGGCTGAACATCAATGGAGTCTGGGTGGCTCAGTAGGAAGGCACAGGTTATCAGGCCAAACAAGCAGCCATTTCTCATACCTTCAGATTAGATAATTATAATTGGCTTATACGGGAGAAAAGGGAAGAACAAGCATTTTCACCTCCTTTAAATCTCAGTTGAGATTTATCTATTTGATCCAAAAATCAACAACTATGACCCACAAGGAGGACAGAAGACACCTGCTTGCCATGGGAAATCCCATTTATTGGATTGGCAGGGGTCAAGAAAGTTTTCAAGGTCGTTTGCACAGGAATATTTCCACAGAACTAAAAACCAAACCTGTAATTTTACAAAGTAGTTGTAAATTTTTCATTTAAATTCACTGAAAGAGAATTAGCATCATTCATTACTGTGATGGAATAATCTCTGAAGAGAATGATTAAGATGTCTACTCTATGTACCTTTCTTCCCAGGAGGATTTTACTCACTTCTCACAACAAAGTCACTGTACCTTAAATGTTTACTAAATTTAAATGTGTTGAAGGATTAAAGGAAATTAATATTTAAACAAACATACATGCTCAGACTAGTTAAATTCATCATCCTTAAGAATACCTACTTACGTGGAAAATGGAAGATGTGTATGAAGGCAAAGATTACCATTACACAGAAAATACAGAGGGAATAAAAGAGATTCATTTTCCACTGTAGTATGTGCTAACAGCAAAAAAAAGTAGCACAACAGGTGACGTTCTGAGATTTTTAGGTATGCTTTCATAATCAGCATAGGCCAGTTTCAGACTATAATAAAACATTAATACCCCCCAAAAGGCAAACTGAGCACCTGTAAAGTAAATTATGCTTGAAATTTATCAAGTTCTTGGAAAGTATTAGAAAGCTGGTAAATTACAATTGTCCCTGGATTTTGAGACTTTTAACATAATGTTTTTATAATGCAGGAAGATTACCAGAAACATGTTGTAAGGATCTGTGGTAGAAATTACAGTGTTCAACGTTTTCATAAACACCACAGAAGATGAATAGCGAGGTCACACTGTTTGTTCATGCAGTATTCATTGTCAGTTTAAAGCTTGTTAAAAAGAGCTACAGAAAAATCTCACGATACTGAGCAAGTTATATTTACCAGTTTTTGGAAAGATCTAATGGATTGAACTGAAGAAGTGTGGGTGAAATAGCTGACTGTGTACATTTATGAGTTCTAGCTTATTCAGAAGATACTTTCAGAGTTATGGATGTCCTGTAAAACACATATACCTGCCACATTTTTTTTTTACTACTGCTGAGCTGCTAACAGAATATTAAGAAATGAACAAAACACCCTTTTAGTGTGCCAATATTTTTAATACTGCATGCAGTTCCAGTGACCCATCTTTAACAGTTTGCAAAAACATGATGAGAATCATTTAAAACACCATAACACCAAAAATTGAGAGTTAACACAGAAGTAAAAATACTACCAATAGGCATGCTGGCACCAAACACTAAAAAGTCTGCCTCAGTAGCTGAAGGGGGGGGGATAGTTTACAATAAGAATATTGCTATTTGAATTTAAAAAAAGTACATTAAAATTTATATTGTAATATTTTTAAGTGACAGTAAGGCCAGTCATTTTTTGGTCCCACATGCAACAAAGAACAACAGAATCATAGAATAATTTTCAACAGAAGGCACCATCTCATTTCTGCTAGTCTAATCCCCCACTCAAAGCAGAGTGGGCTAGATAAACCTGGCGGCTCATGGCATTGTCCGGTCCAGTTTTAAGTATCTCCAAGAACAGAAATTTCACAGCCCCTTTTGGAATCTTGTTCCAGTGTTTAACCACTTTTACAGTGAAAATTTTTTCTCCTTGTATACAATTGCAATCTCCTGTGTTGCAACTCATATCCGTTACTTCCACTAAATCACTGTGGCCCTCTGAGAAGAGCCTGGCTCTGTCCTCTATACCCTCCCATCAGTTAGTTGAAGACAAGATCTCCCCTTAGCCTTCCCTTCCTCAGGCCAAACCAACCTAGTTCTTTCAGCCTCCTTTTGTACATTGTGAGATTAATGGCTGCTGTTCTGCATGCTGAATTTGGTCTGTATTACTTCTGAAGTGTGAGCTTTGGCCTCTGCTTCCCATTTAATTACAAAGTGGATTTTTTTTTTTTTTTTTTTTTAGCTCAGAAAAAATTCCTGCAAAGAGCCTTCATGATTTTTAGCAAGTATGGTTAGACAAAAGTATCTTCCGGTCAATTATTTTTCAAGAAAAAGAAACACACACTGGGTTCTTTCTAAAATGAAAGTGCTGAGCTTTTCTCCTTTAAGAAATAAATTGCATACTTCAGGTTTAAATGCAATATGCAGCTCACTTAAAAGTTGTTTCCTATGTTTACACATTGTCAAAAGAGACTTGACCTTTCATAGCCAAGTATGAAAATATAAAGGAAGTGGAAATGCACCTTACAATAGCTAGATAGCACTTGGCTGCTTTAAGAATCTGACGTTGAATCAGTTCATGATGGTCAGGTAACCTTTCAGCTCCAGATCAAAGGTGGCCCAAGCTCAGGGAAAACACCACCGACAGGTGCTTGATGCTATGTTAGCACCTAACCCAACCCAAGCGATCTTTCATTAGGCTTTGACAAGAATGCAACTTTCTATCTAAGTAGTCAGATATTTACATCACAAAAACATTACCACTCACACTTTTAGCCATACCCTGTAGAAAAGCACTATGTGAAGATGAAATATGAATTACCTTCCATGTTCCCTTACTCAAGATTAATACATATGAGGAGCACATAGAAAGAATGGACAAAGTTAACATCACTTACATCTTCTTTGAAAAAAGTCAAAGCATCTTTCACAAAATCTAAAGTAACTTCAACAATGACAAAGTTGAATCTGTCAAAAAAAATCTGCTGCTCTGGAAGGCAGAGGAGAAGGATGGACAATGAGGTATCTGAGACAGGTTACAACCTACAGGAAGCATCGGTTTGAGCTGACGCAGTATCAGGGTGTTCTCACCCTCCTTCCCACACAACTTTCAGTATGTCTTGCAAAACATCTTGAAAATCATTTTTGAAAAGCATGAACAGACATTACCAATCCCAGCCAGTCAGCAACTAAGCCACTAAAGTAACTTCTATATTCTGCTAATGCTGCCATTGCAGATCAGAGCAGAGTTTTACCTATATTTTGTTCAAATATCTGTGTCTTGAGTTCATAAAAACACTGGCATTTGGGCTACTTCTGCGTTACTGGTAAAGCAGTATTAAGAGATTTTTCTTAACAGCATTGAACTGTATTCCTAATGAAAAATGTGTGCCCCTCCCCAATGAGCAAACATTTATAATCTGCCTACAGAATGAATTACGATTATTTTCCACCTGCAACTGCACTCTGTACTACAGCTATAGTTTTCAGCAAGACAACTCACAACAGTAAATATGAACTGGTAAGTCTGAAGTCTAGTAACAAATGTTTACTGTTTGGTTCTAATCCATGCTGCTTTTACAGCTGCTTTCTTTGCTTGAAGTGCTGAGATGGAAATCAAAAGGTCCTGATTCCTTCCCCCAGGCCTCATCTCATTTATGTGGATCCTCCTGTCAGGGCCGTGAGTGCACTTCCATCACCCTAGGGGTTTAGTTGCCAGAAGGGCTCCATAAAGAGAAAGACGCATCTTGAAAACACCATCCAACTCTGCTTCCTTCCTTGTTGTAAAAATCTTACATTCATAATACCTAATAACCGTCTTCTCTGTGCTGTCCTAACATCATCTTCATAGCTAGTAACCAGTCTATGCACAAAAATCCTAAAGGAACTCCATGCAGATATGCCATAACCAGATCCTTTGGCTACACCATTTGTTTCACAGCCAGCTACAAGCACAAGTCTCTACCCAGGATCACAAACCACTGTAGTTATATTCCATGGGCATAATGGCTGCTCAAACTGAAACTGTAATTTTCTTGGAAGCTTTGGATCGTTCCAATACCAGGTAAGTTTCCAGTTCACCATGATAACCAGTGACAAGCAGGTCAGCTGATCATTATGCACTATCTTTGTACTCTAGAAAGATCAATGCAGCAGTAGCATAACTCAGATCTCCTGGAAAACCTGTTGTGGGTGGAATGACCAAGGGCTCACTACCCCAGCAGGCCAAACACTCTCACTGAGCCAGTGCTTTCAGCACAAGCAAATAACATACAGTAATGGCTCCACGCCACTTGCGTTCAGCGTGGGTTAGGCTCTTTTGGTGCTTGGTACTTTCGAACAACAGGTCCAAAGTCATTTTCCGCAGACCTGATTTCCACACAGTCTTGAACAACTGCCAGCAGTCTATGGTTGTGACAAAGGGCATAGTGTCACAGTACCTGAATGAAGAAAGGAGCGCAGGTGTACTGACAGTAATCAGGGTCAGCCAACAGTCCAGCGGTTGTTGAATAAGTCCGCAGTGAAGAGGCACACCAAGCCAGGTAGTCAACACATCAGGATCCAGATGAGCAAGGTACGTGGCTGGACAGCCACATAGCTGCACAACCACATAGCTGCAATCCAGCTGAGGCAACGACCAAGGCCAAGGGCCTGAGTTTAAAAGACAACTCCTGAGTGAAAGGAGAACCCCAACAAGACTTCTCACAGCTCTTTCCACAGCAGTTTGACTCAAGATTACATGGCTGCGCCATATCCAAGATGACCTTGAGCACCAGCAGCCAAATGAACTGCTGGAGGACAGGGTATGTGGGGTCCTGACACCTCCTATCCTACAAATACCTACTGCTCCTCCTTATTGGTGATGGTGCAGATACCAGTGACAGCAACAGCAGTCACTAAGATTCTGACACCCTTATTTCCTATTCACAAGACTCACAACATCATTTTTAAAAACCACCTGCATCTATTTTTCCAACTGTGTTGTTTCGGCAAAGCTGTAAGTAGCCCAGACAATAAAGCTGTCTGCACTTCAGGAGGGGCAGGAGGAAGGGGAGCAAGCTCCCATCCCATGCCAGATCGGAAGATTTCATTTTTATTCTGCATACATTACATACTCCGTATGATCCAGGTACAGAAAGTGCTTTAGCGTTAACTTTAAATGCAAGATTGCAATTTTTATTTTCAAAGAAGTCCTGATAGTGTAGTCCACAAGGCTTCACAGATTTATTTATTTTTTTTTAGATAAGATTAAGGCCAAATATGGTAGCTACAACATACATGTAAAATAAAATACAATACACCTTCTCAAAATTGTAGTTTAAAGATTATATGAAACTGGTGATAAAGCAGTATCTTCTCTATTACAACAAACTACATCTACCAGAAACAACTGAGGGGCTTGTGCCCCACACCCCTCCCTTTTGACATTGAAGTTTTAGCTCTTGCAGCTGCAAAGAGGAGTACTTCTCCTAGAAATTTAATCCTATACTGCAACAGATGATGTAAAAGGACAACTGTAAAAGCAGCATAGATTGGGATAAGCAGTAAACGTGTCATTAGGCTTCAGAGTTACCAGTTAATTTTTACTGCTATTAATTTTGCGTGTATTGTTCTGACAGGCTTCATTTTGGAGGCAGATCAGTATTGGTAACATCAGAGCAGCTGGTGAGATGAGGTACACACAAAAAACCAAAGCAACTTCTGGAAGAGATGCTTTTCCTCCACCAGTGTCAAGAAACTCCTCTGGGCTATAATACCAGAGACCCATCTTATTTCCTACCACCTGAAAAATGCAAAACAATCTCCCAGTTATTCCTTAATTGCTTAGAAGAAAGTCCACTCTCGTCACCCATTTTTAAAAAAAACAAAAACAAAACCAAAAACAAACAATCAACCAACAAACCAAACCACAAAACCCCTTAACCTCTACTTTACTACTACATTATCCAGCGTACCAAAAATTTAGGTCTTAGGAAAGCAAATTTCAGAACAGTTTCTTAAAATCCATTGTTTCCACAATTAAGTATTAGATTGGAGCAACAACAGCAATAATAAATTCACTGACAAGAACCTTATTATTGTATTGAGACAAAGGATACTAATGTTCATCATTATAACATTTCACCATTCTGATTCCAATCTTTGTTTCTTTTCCTGACTTGCACCTTTAAAAGACGGTGCTTCTCCCGTTCCAAAAGGCAGCATGTACCACAGAATTAAGGCGATTTGCGCAGAGTGAAAAGCAAAGGCCTGTCTACAGGTCAGGCAGCTGCATTTACATTCCCTTGACAACAAGCACAGTCCCTATTCTAACTCAAGGGAATTTTATCGCATTTCCCCCCCACTCACAGACCAAAATTAGAGTCTTCTAGAATACATCCAGTCCCACTTCAGACAGAGAAGGATATGGCTCTTTTAAAAGAAGGTAAAGAGAAATCATGATTTCTTAATACATGAAGACTAGCGCTACTGCTTAAAGGTACAGGCTTTTGAATAGTTGGGTTTTTTTTAAACTTTCAAAGCAAAATTTTTTCAGTGTATGGAATATTAATGAAAAAATATTCTTTTCAATACTAACATCTAGCCTACACCGGTGAAAGCTGAGAAGCAAAGGTAATTGAGAACGGTATCAGCTGTATTTCTTGCATATAAATGCCATTGTTCAAGGTGTGCTGATCCCAGCTAATACATGTTCTGCTTTCATAAAAAGTTCTAAACCAAAACCACCTTAAGGAATATATTAAAAAAAAAAAAAGGCAGCTTGGGTTGGTTAACAGCCAGCTAAAAAAATACACAACCCTCCCATAGCAATGCAAAATTTTACTAACTGCAAAAATACAGAAGAGGAGATACACACTCAGCATTGTGCAAAAGTATCATACCAACATGTCTTTTCCCAATGAATTATATAAAATATAGATTTGCAATACACTAATTCTATAAACCCGAAAGAACATACTCTGTGAAGAAATTTAACATTCAAAACTGCACAAAGCAATAGGCACATAAAAGCTTGGTTGTTAAAGCCGAACCGCATCTCTTCTAGGAAATGCTTTCTGAATACATAAAGGGTATTTTCATAATAAATGTCACATCTCTCCCTCCTCTTACTCCCCAACAACACTCCCAATTCTTTTACAAGCTGCAGCGGGTTTTAAAGGAGCTCCATCTGAAGGATCCACACAAAAAAAGGCTTTGAAGCACACCAAACGTTTGCCCTTATTCTATAGAAACTGTATAGCGATAACTTGGCTCTTCCCTCCCCCCACTCAGTACCTTTCTGGGGTAGTGACTTCACATCCTTTGACATCAGCACTGCTTGAAAGGGGGATGGGAGAGTTACGGCAGAAAGCAGCAAAACCTGCTTTTAACTATGTATGCAATGCCTCTACGAATTCTTCAATCTTCCCAAAACGCATTTAACAGAAAACGGGTTTCGATCTCCCCCGGTTTTATTGCGGCTGTAGCAAACGCGGAGGGACGGGGCTACAAAGGACTTCCTGCTCCCCTCATCCGAGCACCACAATAGCCATTTATTAGCTCGTCAGAGGGTCGCGATTCACTCGCACACGCACAATAACTCACCTCGAATATGCAAAAGGGCCACGGGCTGGAACGGCCCATTGGAATTGGCTGCGTCAACCACCATCCTGCTGCCAGCTCTGTTACATGTCAACATCTAGGCTCCAGCGGGCAAGGCAATGTATTCCTTAAGGCAAGAAACCAGCCTCCATTTTAGTTTAAAAAAAGACAGAAACTGAAGCGCTCTGCAGCTGGAGGGAACTGGCTAGTTAGTGATGTCAGCGGGCGGGAGGAGCCCCATTGGCTAACGGCAGCAACTTAAAATGACACTGAGGAGGCCGCAAATGAGCGGAGGCCGGTGCGGGGCTGCGCCCTGCGCTCCTGCGCCGGCCCCGGGACCAGCCCCGCGCCTCCCGCCTCCCCGGGCCCCGGCAGAGCCGGGCTTGGCAGCCCCGGCCCGAGGAGGTGACGGGCCCTTTGCCTTCGTTTTTTTAAAGCAGGATGATCTTACTGCTGCTCTATTATTTCCCCCACAGATAATAGTCAGTACACACCTGCTAGGAAGGGCGCAGGCATATTTTTTTTTTTTTCCTTTCCTGAAAAAGCCAAAAGCTTAATCTTTCCTTCAATAAGGTTGCCAAGAATTACCAAACAGTTCAACTTAACCGTGCAAAAAACACAGCATTAAGGGCAACATCTACAACTTTAGCTTTCAAGAGACATATTAAAAGGTAGTTCACAGTAAGATACAGGTCCTTGAATTATTATTTGCGATTTATAAAGATAAAACCTCACAGGCATTCCATGAAGAGTTGTAGGACTCGTTGCGTATGTATGTTATGAATAAAAATATATACATATGACATTTGGGAGATGAAAACCTCATGCTTCATGCTCATGTGAATCAGAATGATATTCCTTTCAATCTAGACATGGACCTATCTTAAGTTTAAGTTAATGTTGTTAAACTTGGATATTGCAAAACTTGGGTTTTCCTTTCTAGGAAGTTCAGTAATTCTAAGTAACTTTTTTATGATTAAAAACTAAAGTATTGCAGCACTAAGAACCAATATATAGGCATAGGAAAATGGGTTTGCTGCATAATCCCAGAAATACAAAAGTATTACTGTGTAACAGTTTCTAAACTTTTTTTTTGTTAAATTACTTAAGGTATTTGGACCAAAACTAAGTAACCTTTTTTTCCACCATACGAGAGTTGCACATTTATTTTTACAATGAGCTATTTGAAGGACCATTTTGTCTCCTAGGTACTGCACCTCTGGGAGTGATGTTCAGAAAAACAGGCAATATTATTCTTGTACCATCTCCAAATCTGTGCTTCTCCCCAAATACTATTTGCACCAGCATGTCACCTTTAAATAATTTAGATTACTTGATCTATGACACTGTCCTAACTTATATCTGCTCAAAAAAGGAGTACATAAAAAAAAAGAGGAAGAGACTTTTTAGTTAGGTAATTTGCTGATGAAAATTTGGAACAAAACCACATTATAGGGCATATGCATACCTGGTTAGAAAAATTATATCGCACTACAATAATACACTGTCAAAAGCGAGTTAGAGCTGTGCTGAGTACTATTGAGTTGGATGAATGGAAAAGACTAACTGGGATATAAGAGAGGAATATTACCCACAAGACACATGAAGAAATCAATTGGATTTACTGATAGCTGACAAGGCCTGATTTGAAGTAGTACCTCCTGGATGGCACAGTTGAAGAAGGATGAGAACTTGATGAGAAAGCCCAAAGACAACCAATCTAGAAAATATTACTTAGTTAAAAAAAATAAAGCTGCTCTGTTTGGTGTGGCATGGGTTGTTGAGTTTTTTTGGTTGGTTGGTTGGTTGGTTTGGCTGGGTTGTTTGGGTTTGTTGTTTTTTTTTTTTCCAATAGAAAGGACTAGACTGAGAACATCCAAGTATTTTAAAGAGTAATTATGGAGATGGAGGGAATTAGTTTTTCTACATTCACTATGGACAGTAAATTCCTCCTACATCAAGGAAGATTAGGTTAGATATTAAATGAAATCCTCTTGCAATAAGCATAGTGAAAACAAAGTAAGAGACTGCGAACTTTCTAATAATTTAAAAAATGGCCAAACATAATGAGTGATATAAATGTAGTTGAGCCTGCTTTTAAGAACATCAAAATGGACTACATGAACTTCTGATGCCTTTTTAAGCCTTTTCTCTAAGGCTCAATTTGAATCCCCCTAGAGATTCAAATCACTTGTCCTTCCAGTCTAGGCAAGAACAAGGGAGGTGTATTCTCAAAAATGTCACGTTTTATATCCGTATATCCCTTGGGTATACCTTAGATGTGGAGTTTTAGTCTTATAAAAGAAAAAGCTACCGTAGACATATGCCTTTAACAAAACTAGATTTAAAAACAAGCCTGACCTCAAACAAAGTTTTCTACAAGATCTTGATGGATGAAGGATAAAACTGAAAAACAAGTCACATAATTTTTTGCAATATTATCATATACAGAATTTTGTAAGCAAATTGTTTCTTTTCCCCATCTAAAGTACAATTAGCCTGTTCTATAGTGATAAGCCACAGTATGAAGCAGCAAAAATTAGGTTTAAAATTCCAGTTTATCTGGTAACCACATCTTTAAGATGCAGCTGCTCTCTCTTTCCTCCTTTCTACTCATGTCTTTGCTTTACTGGTCAACTGCTGCTTCTGTCTCTTTGAAACTCCCTGCAAAGATTAAAAGGGGTATGAAGATTGCTGGTCCAATGGCACACAAATTAACTACTGTACTGGAACACAACAGAGCAAAAATGGAATGTTACTTTACTTACAGAGCCATTTCCTATTTGATACATAAGCATGGCTTGAATAGTTGGAGGTTCATTAGCAAATTTTAGGTAATGGTTTGAGAGTCAACCCCTCTACATTGTTCTTCATGAAAGAGAGTAAATGTGACATTTGCAGCACTAGCCGTAGTACTGGCGGAACACTAAGTCACATTCAACTAAGTCTTCTCTTGCAAGAGATACACATACCCTGTTCACATTTCTTCCTCTTTGGAGGACTGTGTTACATCTGAGGCCAGTACTTAGTAAGCTACCATGAAACTGGTTCAAACAGCGATAATGCGGTATATTCCCGGTGTGCTTCTGACGGGACACTAGTGGAGCTGAAGAACTTCAATCTTTATAAGATCTTTTGCTCATTAACAAAACCTGGTATCATCTCACCAGTCATACAGATTGAGAGGTACGTTCTGCTCAGGAGGTTTGTATACCCTCCCTTTGTTTCAGCTGTAAAATATTTGATTTGCCACCAAAGGAAAATATTTACTTAAGTTGAATTATTTTGAGCAACTTCATTTGGGAAAAAAATTGCAAAGAAAATTGAGTTAGGAATTGACCTACTAACGGGGAGCTAAAGAATATTAGTGCAAGTGGAATGGAGCTAATGAGTATCAATTGGGAGGAGGAAAAGCTTACTTGAACAAATTTACGAAGACACTTCTGTTGCAAGAGAGTCAAAAACCATATTAACTTTGGCTACCCATTTTTAGAATTAAATGAATGAAAAAACATACTGACAGTATAGCAAAACTGTAGCTATTACAGGTTTCCTCTGAACCCTGCTCATGACTTCTAACTTCCTCATGATGGGAATGAAGGAAAATCTTGTAAGGTTCTCTGGCTATAATTAAACGCGTTACATTTAGGGTCCAGCACTATAGCTGGTGAATTCTCTTTATATTGGGAGGCTATGTAGTATTTCTTTCAAAACACACACACCATTTGGGTTGCGATTTAAAAAACAACCACATTCCATATCCCCCCAAACAACAAATTCACCTGCCCAAAGATTGCCTTTATTTCCATTCTGAATTAGCTACTATTCTAACTGATAGCACCAGAATCAACAACATATAAGATAATTAAAATTGGATGAACTTCTATTTACATGAAGACACGTTGGACAAAGTTGGTTACCTCTCAGACTGTATAAGGAATTTTCATTTTTGGACTGGGGGAGGAGGGGGCTATTTAGTCTGAACGCTAAGGTAACTAAAAGCATAATTCCACAACTGCTGAAGTTGCTGTTCCTCAACAACCTAAGCCAGCCTAGTTGCAGACTGCTTCAGTCCCCTCCCTGCATTCCCCTCTGCTTTATTTTGCTCTCATCTGCTTCAGTGGTCTTCAGACCCACAGCTGAGTTGCTTTAGTCCACTAATCCAACAGAAAGCCACTTCCTTTGTTGTCAGGTTGGTTTTCTGTTAACTTAGACTGTGTTCCATGGCAGCCTAAGCTGAGCTAAGTCTACATGAGCTACTGCTGCAATCCCACCTCTTCTGAGGCACACGTGTGCAACTGTCTGAAATCGCTGTGCGAGGGCTTGTGCAGCTGCATGGTTGAACCAGATTAGGAAACGGAGCAGAGTTAAAACGAGAAGGAAAAGTGTGAGTTTGAGCCATGTTGATTCCATTATCTGGTTCGCCAGACAGCCACCCAAAAAAGGGACGGGAATACACGACTTGCTTTTACTGGTAGGATGGACGTAATTTTACTTTTATAGCCTAAACAAAACTTACCATTCTCACAAATGAAGTCAGGCTGTAGAAAATAAGGTCTCTTCACAACCTTGAACAATGAGTTACTCAAAGACAGTAACTTTGTTTTAGGGGAGAGAAGGCACTGGATACTACACATTCTGGACATGAAACCACAGCAATAGGAAGGATACTGGGCTTCTCCTACAAGGTTCTGACTCAATTCCAAAGGACAGCCAAGAGGAAATTCTTCAGGGAAACAGAGGCAGTAAACAGCATGTTCATACCTAGCTATAAGAAGAAATACACAGATAAGAAAAAATCCTTACCTGTATAAATGAAACGGGTATGAACTGTCATTTGGCTTCCTTAAAGAATTCCTAAGACTGAAGCATGGCAAAAGACAGTATTCTACCTTCCATGTTGAGAAATTGGTAATATTTACTCCTTCTAGTACAGGAAAAACTGATTAAAAGTGGAATTGGCAAACATCTGCCGGTGACTGGATTTGACTCTATCTGGATTTCCTAATATTTGCGTGGTCACTGTAGCACACACAGACTCAACAGTGCCAAGTTTTCCTTCAACCAATATTGTATACTCAAAAGATTTTCTGAGTGGGGGGTGGGGGGGGAGAAATCAGTAGATATCTGTTGAGTTCAGAAAGCTGTACAACACACACACAGAAAAATCATTAGTTACCTTAAAAGAAATATATTTTCAGAATAGCAACAGGTACAAAAACATACTTCCCAGGGCAGATTGCAGAAGCTTGTTTCAAGTATTGGCACACTATTTTAACCAAGCCCAGTATAAAAGCTAGCATGTATACCACCAAACTCACTGTTGGCTGTGGCCTTATTACATAGGTCACACGTATCATTTTCAAGAAATGAGGCGTAAAAAATTACATTTAAGAGCAAAAACTTGAGAGCATGCTCGTTATCCAGCAAACTGGATATTATATTTACATGTAAAAATATTGCATTCAGTGTTTGATCAGTAGAGGTCTTATGAAGGGAGAAGTTCAGTGCAGCAGCAAAAATGTTTAGGTCTGATTATAATGGAAGATCTGTGCAATGGAACAAAATGTCCTTTTTGTAAATAAGGGCATAATAAAATGACATTTTAAGACAGATCGAAACTCTGAATTCATAGACCGGTTAGAATCTAGAAAATAAGACAATACCACATTTTACATCCTATTTTTATGGATTCTATCCAAGCTTTAGTGGAAACAAGTTTGGTAGGAAATGCTGCCAGTGACAGATGTAGAGCATTCTTCTAACACTTTCAGCTGCTGACTAATGAGTAGGTGTTTGATAGGGCAGTTGAAATGAAAAACGGCTCATTAATCCAAGCCTATGATTTCATGTAAAGCTAGCTAAAGAAAAAAAATTTCACACACTCAAGCGAAGTATTTTTCTCTATAACCTTTTTTTGGTAGTTATTCACTCACTATCATGTTTCTTAATCTTTAAAATGTTACAAAGTAATTCAGACTGGATAATCGCTACATATTTTAATATTAATGATCTGATAATAATGTAAATATTTTAATACTCATTTGATAGATCATATTTTCCCCATATGAACACCAAACAATTGCCAGTTTTTGCTTTAAGAAATGTATATGCTTACCACACACATTTTAATAATTCTTCTAAACATTTAAAAGAAAAATAAATACAGGAAAGTCTGTTTATGCAACACTATGATAATGTTTTTAAGATCAAAGTTCAAAGACAAAGTTACTGAATTAACATGGCAAAGAAAGTCTCCACAGTTCTTTCACAAGATACAATACATACACTCACTGACACGTACCATACTGATGTAGGAAAGAGCAAGCTTGTGCAATATTTTTCCATTATGGACTTTTTGTTTCAATAAATTCAATACAATACTGGGCTGCCAAAAATACTATAAAGGTGTGAATGCAGCCAGGACCAGAAGCATAGCACTTAGCATACTGAGTTTAGTCCAATGTATTTTATGTAGAGAAGAGCATCATCTGTTTCACAAAACCGTATTCATCGATGTTTTGCATGACAATTAATTTGTTTTGCCTCAGTGTTTTGCCTTTTAAATGCATTACGTATTAGGGCAAATTATCTTTTGTAGGAGCATTATCTTGTTTAATCTACCATCTTACTTTGCATAAAATACTTTTAGCTGAACAGTGATGTTACCACCTTGCAGCTGGACAAAATTCCTTAATTGCCATGCATGCACACAAGAAACATGATTAAACTGGAAAGGCCAAAGTACTGCACCTTTGTTCTCCACCTAATTTACAACTGGCAGGAGTAGGTTTCTGCAATGAAAGTGACATTAAACATTGCGATCTCCAGTCTTAACAGCCTCTCATAAGAAAAGTGCTCCTGAAACCCCCAAAGTAGTCCATTATCGCTACGATTCCCATAAATTCAATTATATTGCATATATCCAGTCAGTCTCTTTCGTATCACAAAAATAGATGCTAGTTTTAAATGAACAGGTAACACACTCTGCTTGAGTTTGAACTTACTCTGATATGTTAGTAATTTCCACAAGGTCATATATGGTTGAATTTCTCTGCAGCACAGAGAACAATACTTGATTTGCTTTTTAATTTACCTTGATAGCAGTTACTTATCCGTACTCCACAGTTGACAGGAACACACAACCACCTTACATTTCTGACCTCTTGAGAAATTCTCACTTTTTCCTCCTGCCTCATGGTTACAACAGTTTTATCAATGAAAATTTGGTCCAATTGTTTTTTGAAGTATCAGAATCTTAAACTGGAATCACCTCTTCTGCAATCTTGATTCATCAGACTTTAATATTGTACAAATGATGAAAACAGAGCTATCTCCTAGACAGCCATTTATGACTTAAAAACATTAGGAAAGCTTTAGTAACACTTGCCTCCCTATCAGAGTCCTGTATCACAGGCAGACAAGTTGAGACACCACCCTGACGTTCTCCTCTTGCACAGAACAGACACAGAATTTGGCATAGCTCTAAAGTCTCTGCTTGGCGGGGAGAAACCATGCTCTCTGCATGAAATGTGCTCAGAAAAATGGCACCCCTATGACCTGTCATATTCATTATTCCCCCCCCCCCCTTTTTTTTTCAATAGATATGACTGATAGTACTTTTAACGTTGAAATCATGCTAAGTCAGAAACAGACATCTCCATCAGAAGGTCAAAACCAGGGCTGATTAACATGCACAGCAAGATCTTCAACAATGAAATACCAGAATCTGTTTAATCGTATCACATGCAGTTATCCTACATTAAGAAAGCAGCACAGTACTCCATATTCTATACTTCTCAGCACTAGAAGTTAGTATGTATGTCCACATCTATCAATGTAGCTCATTTCTTCCTAGCTCAATATATACCTTTATAAGAATATTGTATCCACATTTTCAAGATCAAAAAAATCCAACTCCAAGAGGTAACCAGTAATTCTGTAAATAAATTAGGAACTGTATTTGAAAATAAAAGCTGAATTGCAATCACCATCTTTAAGATTACAGAGAACAATGTTCGCTTTTATCTAAAAAAGAAAACAAAAAACCCAACCCCAAACCCATGAACAAAACCATGACACTGGCATCACAGGAGTCCTCTATAAGGCTATAAAAGGATTCAATCCAGCTTTAAAACACATATACAGAAAGACTACAAAAAAAGCATATTTTTGAATCATGCCCAAGTTTACATATGCATGACTAACACACGTTCGTTGGGAAATTTTGCAACACTTCAGAATATTAAGGAGCACTGACTTTTTTCTATTTTTTCAAAATCGTTATTCTAGGACTGACAAAGAACATTATCTTTTAATGAATATTACTTGCAGGTTAAAGTTAGATTTGTGACACAATCATATCTGACAGTGTATAAAACCTTTTATCCCAGTCAGAACATCTTAATATTGTATTTAAGAATTCTCACTGCAACATTCTCTTACGTATTGTAGGGATTCAGATCACATCCTTAAAAATCTCACCGCTTCGTACAACAGCTCTCTAAACGCTGCACATTTACAGTTTACTAAAATCAGCACATCCTCACAAAATAACGTGTACAAATACAAGTATGCTCACCTGTTTGTACTGTTGCATATCCCTTGTAGCATATAAACTAAATGTACATAACAGGCAAAGGAGCATCTGAGAAATACATGATTAGCAAGACTGTACCATGGGGAAAAAAACCTGTCAACTTGTAATGGAAGTATTACTAAAATGATAAATTCTTATTAATATAAATTCTCATTTTTAATAACATGTACATCTTTGAATCATTAAACGTAAATTTTACTTTTTTGTATTGTGCTGGTTTTGACTGGGATAGAGTTAATTTTCTTCATAGTAGCTAGTCTGGGGCTGTGTTTTGGATTTGTACTGAAAACCGTGTAGACAATACAGGGATGTTTCAATTATTGCTGAGCAGCGCTTGCACAGAGTCAAGGCCTTTGCTGCTGCTCACCTCACCCCACCAGCAAGGAGGCTGGGGGTGCACAAGAAGTTGGGAGGGGACACAGCTGGGACAGCTGACCCCAACTGACCAAAGGGATATTCCATACCATATGACATCATGCTCAGACACTGCATCAGACTTCTCTTTTCTATGTTCATCTCTCTCTATTCTTAGAGCCTCTTAACTCATCATTCATTTCCTTTTCTTTTTGCATTATCTGAGCTATCCTGCTCCTCCATTTCCTCAATAAACTGAGGGTGTACAATGTTAATCATAAGCTGCTCCAATGAATATAAATCATACCACACTAATACCAGTCACCAGGGCAAATAGGCTGGTATTTCCGGGAGCCTATCATCAGCACTTCTGTGCAACGCCCAAGAGAAAGTTTGCAGCATGCCTGAAGACCAAAAATTGAGACTATTTCAAATTAAAAGGCAAAGTATTTCCTAAATAAGAAACCTTGATGGAGAACCCATTTTGGCAGCTCCTCCTTTCCATTCCCACTATTTCAAGTGATCCGCTGACCTCAACTCCACCCCTATGGCACAGAAGAAAGGTGGTTATCTTGGCAATACCGCAGGCCATTTAGAGCTTACCAGTTATAAGCTTTCACAGATCTAATACAGACCTTAAAGTATGCAAAGACAACCCCATTCTATGTGCTGTGCTTAAAATACAATCTCATGTAAAGTACATCACACAGTAGTTAACCCAACATTTATGAAGAAAATACACATCTCTTGGTCTACTACAGATAGAAGTAGTAGACTGTACTGTAGCCATAGAAATAGTCACCCATTACGAGTAACTGGAGTTTGAAAGCTGGTTAAACACAGCTAACCTAAAGGAACGCTACGTTCTTCTCAGCGCTTCATAAAAGTCACACCCGCTGTAATCATCTCAGCCCTTTAAATTACAGCCTGACAGTCCACTTTAACTCCTGTCTAGACGCTGACATTAAACAACACACTTAAAGCTGTCCAAAAAGAAAGTTTCCCAGCTTCACTTGACCCACTGAACGCACATCAAGTCACGTATCTATGTACATATTAGGAGGACTGGATGACTAGCCAACAGTGTTCTCAGCAACCCTAACAGAATCATAGAATTGTTTAGGTTGGAAAAGACCTTTAAGATCATCAAGTCCATCCATTAACCTAGCACTGCCAAGTCCACCACTAAACCATGTCCCTAAGCGACACATCTACACATCTTTTAAATACCTCCAGGGATGGTGCCTCAACCACTTCCCTGGGCAGCCTCTTCCACTGCTTGACAACCCTTTTGGTGAAGAAATGTTTCCTAATATCCAATCTAAAGCTCCCCTGGTGCAACTTGAGGTCATTTCCTCTTGTCCTATCACCTGTTACTTGGGAGAAGAGATTAACACCCACCTGGCTACAACCTCCTTTCAGGTAGTTGTAGAGAGCAATAAGGTCTCCCCTCAGCCTCCTTTTCTCCAGGCTAAACAACCCCAGTTCCCTCAGCCGCTCCTCATAGGACTTGGGCTCTAGACCCTTCACTAGCTTCGTTGCCTTTCTTTGGGCATGCTCCAGCACCTCCATGCCTTTCTTGTAGTGAGGGGCCCAAAACTGAAGACAGTATTCAAGGTGTGGCCTCACCAGTGTTGAGTACAGGGGGACAATCACTTCCCTAGTCCTGCTAGGGAATTAAGTAATGAGTGAGCATGTGCAGTGAACACAGCAATTACATGGACACCTTGTATGATCCATGAGACTGGACGTAGCTTTATTAGTAAAGGTAGTAATTACTACCCATCACTAGATCAGCAATGGCACCAGTGTTTCATGACAAAGTTTGACCCTTGACAGCCTGGGGACACACACATAGCATGAGACATCCACCAGAGATAAGCTCTTTTCTTCCGTTTCACTTGAGAGTGGGGGGAGTGATTGCAGACTGAAAGGCAAATATAATGTATATGCACAACAATACTTCTACCATTTCTTCACATCTAGGCACATTTCGTCAAAAACGCTAGAACACACTCAGAACATACCTTATACAGTTTCTAAGACTTACCTTTTTTTTTTAACTTCTCCCCCACGCCCCAAGGGCATTCTTCTGCCCTTCACTGCCCTACTAGTTTAAACTGCAACGGAGCCAAGGTGGAAGCAGATCTAAAACTTTACCTCACTCACTGTGAGATGGATTACTTTCACCCTCTCCCATCTGCACTCATTTTTTCATTTCCAGCTCACTGTCCACTCTGCTTCCAATTGCATGCTCAGCTGTAGTCTCCCTGGGCTGACAGTCCCAGGCATGACCAGAAACATACTATTTAAAATAGGACAAAATGGAGGTTCTAGACCAAGTAACAAATGTTTTTCTTTGCGACTGAGTCTTTGAACAAAAGGTTATGCCAGTCAATAAGGCTGTATGCATAACTTTGAATTAAAGTAGTGACTTTTATAAAGTGTCATTTGCTTATGTCACACCCTGGATGTGTCAGCTTGTGCATGAACCTACTGTGTCAGTTTAAAAGATAGGACATATTATGAATAATCTGTGGTGCTAAATATTGTTATTTACAAATTTAATAAAATAGATTGAAATTCACTAATTAAATAAACAGCAGTTAAGTCTTGAAAAATTTTAAGCAGTATCTTTTATATAGACTGCTATACTAACATGATGGACAATATTTCATATTCTTTTTGTAAAAACAGTACCTGTGTAAAGAGAAGAATGTTGCAGTCTAATTTGATCTGTATGAAAAGCACTATAATTCAGATGGGCTGAGAAGCTGAGTTTCTTCTTTTCAAAAAACACTAATGTATTATATGAAGAAAACAACAACTGGAGAAACAAGTGTTATCCCTTGACATTTTCACATTGCCTACACCAGTACTACTCAACATTGCCAGCAATCTATTAGGCTTTCACTGCCAACTTTGAACACTGGACAGCAGTATGCATTGCACTTCAGAACAGTTGTTTTTTTTTAAAAAAATAAACCTTCAGAGCAAATCAGTTGCTCATAAGCAATAGATCACTACATCTGACCACACCTGGAAAATTCTACCGTAACATTACTATAAGCTACCTTAAGTACACTATACAAACATGTATCTACACAACAGACAGTAGCTAAAATAAAGATAAAAGCTGTGTTAGTAAGAGAAAAGACACATCAATTATCATCATCTTTTCATCACAGGTGGCAGTAAATACAATTCTAAAAGATCACAAAGCCTTAAAATTGACAAAGGAAAAATTCATATTCACTAAAAAGACACTACTCTGCTTGACCCATGCTCAGGAATACCAGACCAATAAATAGTGATAGATCAGGTCTTCTCACAACGCCAAGAGGTATTTTAGTACAAACAAAGTAGGGTTTAAGCATGCTGCACTGAGGACAAATGATGAAAATTTTACATAGAGAGCCCAAATATTCCGCTTTTATGCGAGATGAGTGAATATACTTTCACATAGACATTTCTGGGTTGAAGAAACTTAGATATTTCCTATATTGATTGCCAAGGCAGCAACACACTGGAAATCCTCATATAAGGATTGAAAAGAAAAAAATCCACACAACCAACCAACAGTGCGTTTGAGCATGCAAGTATGTGCAAGTTTGCACATGTGTATACTTGATATATAATGTATGCTGTCCAGATATAAGTAGTATGATAGTTGAGATGCTTCTCTCTCACGCACAATATCCCCCACAAGAGTCATTCTAAATTAGAAAGACATACCTTTTAAAGCTGGCAGTTTTTGAAGCTCCCTGTTATTGCTAACATTAAACCTTGAAGAACTCTGCCGCTTTTCCTTCTTCAGTACTGTCTGTGGTGCTGGTACTTTGATTTTAGATAGTTGTGCTGGGGGAGGAGTGCTGTTTGATTTTTTGTTTGACACCTGTTTAAAAAGAAATGAAAGCAGTTAATTGCAGCTGAACGTAGAGAGAAAAATCTTCTAAAAAATTATTTTTGTTACAGAAATAAAAGCAGCAAAATAAGCTTTTAATCAAATTGCTCTATTCATCATCCTCTGAACGTATAGCTATCTATTCTTCTGCTACATCTTTTCAGTGTTCATTTCGGTACCATAGCCCTCATATAGATGGGAACAGATCACCTTGTTACACGCACTAGCCCATTTATTTGAAGTTACCAGCCAATTGAAAAGAAATTTTCAAATAATGTTCCTCAGCTAGCCTCACCTTTTCCCTGAGAAGTCCAGGTCTCCAAGGTACTTGGCTGTCAAACTTCAGCTTCAAAGGGATCACAGGACCTTGTCTATTTACAGCAGGTGAACCTTTCACTGCCAAGTTGTACTGCGCCTTGCTGCTAGGGTCCTAAGCTTGGCTAGGGCATTTGGGTTTTGATATAAAGTTAAAGGAGCAAGTCTTATTATTGTAGTAGCTTTAGCAGCTTCTAAAACATACGTGAAGATTTGTAGCAGTTTACTGCCTACTCAGAGCAAGTTGCTTTTACTGTAATAATCCTTGTCAGATTGTCACTGTATCTCTGTATGAAGTTTATAACATAAAACCAGAAAAAATGGTTCCCACCTATAGGTTTCCAGTTTGCTGTTATTTCCCAGACTATACTTGACAGTGCTCTCTCTCAAGCTGAATAAAATGCATCATTAGCAAAAGCCTGTCAGAACTTGTGATGCTGCCTTTCTCATTCCTTTTTTGAAGTAGGAAAAGCAGGTTTAAAGTAGGCAATAGTTAACTTTTTAAATATGAATAATTTCATGACGTTCTTTATAAGAATGATGAAACATCTAGGAGTGACTTACACTAAAATATAGAAAAAGCTGAGCAGGAAACCTTACTGCAAGTATTATAATTCATTTTACAGGACCTTAATTTGCTGTAGAAGGCTTTCAAATTTGCAAACTATTTTACACTGAAGTGCACACATCTGAAAATACACCTTGGAGCTTTTTTCTTACAGGAAAGACCATATTCTCCTTTTCAGAAAGTGCCCACGTGATAAGAAATAGGAAAAAAATCAAATGGGAATGGGATTCAGGATGGAAATCAAGTTGTAATGCTGCTACTTTGGCAGTTTGAACGGATTTAGAGTTTTCTTAAGTATAGTAGATATGAAAGCAGTGTTTCGTTCCTGCATGAAATAACATCAGTGACATTTTCACAGGGATATGGCTAAAACAACAGAAACCACTTTTCTTCATGTTCTAAAAAGGATTTCCAGAATAGCTTATTCATCAACAATTTCCATATGGTCTGGGAGTGTACACATTCAGCACACATGGAAATGTTACCATACATAAATTTATCTACCTTTAGAAACTCTAAGACAGTAATTTTATTCAGATTTTGTTCTAGCAGCATAACTGGGAGAGACATGTATATACTTCAAGAATAGATTAACAATTGTGTTATATTACACACACAGTACTTAATATGAAGACATGACTGAAAGCAACGTTTAGTTTTCATTAAACACGTTTAAGATGACCATTTTGCAAATTTAATATTATAATAGCAAAAACCCTTACAGCCTTATAGAATAAATAAGAGGAGACAATGCACTGAACACTAGAAGTCTTGTTTCAGAACTTGTTTCAGTAAAAATGGCATATGTCGGCAAGTTAAAAGCATTTATGTACAAGTAGTACCTGTTACATAGCATTTTTCAGACTATTTCACTTTTTAATCCCAAACACTAAACGCTTAAAAATCTCTTTGCTGAAATACAAGTGATCTGCAAGGTAAATTCTATCCATGAATTCAAGTTTAAAAAAAGCATTCCAAATAAAAATATGAATAGACTAAGCAGAAAGAAAAACAGCACTAAAAATAAGGAAGCAATGACTTACCAGGTATTAAACAATAAAAGCTAATTAAGATGCATTATACACATTATTAGTGCACAGGATTCTGTACTTCCAATATTGTGCTTGAGCCTAATGGTGTTTTTCTGAACTGGCTGTCTTCCACTGCCACCTGTTTTTTGTTCATGACTTGGAACAGGAAAAGCTGCTTTCCTGTTTCCTCTATTCCCAAACAAATTCTCAATTTCAAATTAACAATTGCTTGCACGTGTCTGCACACATGCGCACACTATGGTATCCTAAGGTAACACACACCTCAGGGAACCAAGTATCCTGAATTGCAGATAAATTCTAAAATTA
The DNA here is from genome assembly GCA_009819775.1 of Phoenicopterus ruber ruber. Classification (NCBI taxonomy): domain Eukaryota; kingdom Metazoa; phylum Chordata; class Aves; order Phoenicopteriformes; family Phoenicopteridae; genus Phoenicopterus; species Phoenicopterus ruber. Next base: position 13,452,780 of record CM020219.1, read on the forward strand.
GCCAAAAGTGGTTATTTAAGAGGATGGGTAACATTTCTAATTAGAAATGTTGAAAGAAAGCATTTTTTGTTGCTATGGCAACTTCCCATCTAGCAGTGATGACTCCAGTGCAATTCTAGCCCTGAATCACTGGCCAATTTATCCAACAGATTTCCTCCTCCTTTCTGCCATCAACCATGATCATCCCTGCTTTTCAGTCATGTTCCAGTCACTCAGCCAGCACGCACCAGAAAGCTGCCGAACCGGATTCCCGTTCACTATTATTCGAATACTACGCTACACAGCTGCACCCAATGACCTCTGCAAGGGGCACTATGGTGCTACCACAAGTGAACTGGCCTCCAGAGCTTGCAGACAACCAGCCCTTGGATAGAAGGGCACCTGGAGAAAGTGAGTTAGGTCAACTTAAGCCACACAGCTCAGCAATTTTAACCATCCCTCTAAAAAGAAAACAAATTCAGACTAAATTCTGTGTATTCATTTGCTAAAGATTTCAAGGTAACATACTTAACTCTTTATGAAGGTACAGTGCTCATTAGTTCAGATCAAAGAGCCAAGCTCAGCTTCTTCCTTCCAGTAACAAACCAAATTACTTCCGAAACCACAATTCCTAAGAATAACTGATGGACATTCTGCTACATCAGTGAACAATTCCACTTATTTGACACAAGAACAGTCAAACTACAGATACATTATCAATTCTCTTCCTGTGACTAGAATGGGAAATACCCCATTCTTCCCCTTGTTTCAGCAAACAGCTCCTCCTACCCAAATGTTTATATAGATATATTCAATTCCAAAAGTGCTGATAAACCCCTAAAAACATGTACAAATTACTCTGAAAAAATATCAGATTAAGAATGCGTTTCTTCAGAGCATAATTAAAACACAACCTTCAGGTTTTCTGATCAATTTAGTTTTTAAAAGCTAGAACTTCACACACTTTTATGAGCATTAAGACAGTCAGGAACAGTGTGATTCTGACTTTTAACTTCTGCTTTTAACAATTGAAAAAATAGAATTTGTGTTCCTCAGTGCCCTTGAACAAGCTTAAAATGAATTCAAGAGAGTGAAAGGCAGGGAAGAGAGAAGGAGGTTTCTTGCCAGTCACAACTGTTCAAGATAAATAATCCTTGCATCCCTTCTTCCCTTGAGTCCTCCTGCATCAAGCAGGACGTGGTACATTCCTTGTCTTAAGATCACTGTTTTGAACAAAGTTGGATCCTTCATCCCCCCGACTCATACGCAGGCAAGCATAGATCAGAGCACAAGACTAAGTTTGTGACCACGGAAAGAAAGATATGGGTAGACCAAGCACATCTACAGTTACAGCCAATTTTTCTTTTTTAATTAAACTGATCATCATCAAACAGCCCACATGGCAACTTTTACATTTAGCCAGCCATCTAAGACGTAACAGAGAGAATACTGGGATCTGGAAGGAGGGTCCACTCTGCATCCCATGTATGTCAACAAGTCTTTCAGAAGACCCTATTCTCCCCTTTCTGACAGGCCCCCAAAAAACTGGTATTCAAGCTACCTTGACCAAACATGGGCAACCAGAAGAACTCTATCTGACCTTACCTTTCAAAGCACACTCACTAATAACTGAATTAGACCAAAGCACGCAAAGCCTTCTGCTCCACAAAATCAAGGGCCTACCCAAGCCAAGCCTAGAGTGGGGTCAACTCTGTAACGATGGAGCAAGCTTTTATACTGCTTTCTAAGATAAACTGGTCAGAGCAGGGTGAGGATTTGAAGATTACAAAATCACCTGGATGCATCTGTCATTCAAGATTAAAAAAACTGGATGGCTTACTAGCAACAAAAATCATATCACCTCCTAGGCACAGGGCAAGAGAGATTCCCTCTCTCTGCCTGAATAAACATGGTGCTAGGCAGCACCCTGTATGGTGTTTCTTGAGACAGATCAGCCTAACACTACTCCACAAATTTCTTCCCCCTAACGAGTATCACCACTGAATTCAAGTTTGTATCAGTGTGTACACCATCCCAGGATGGCAGCAGCAAGCCACATACCAGCAAGAACCTTGATAAAAACTCTGGACTACAAAATCTGGATAGGTGAACCTTGTACCAATTAACACATGATTAAGACTCCCTGTGAAATGCAGGTACACAGAGCAAAAACCAGAACACTTTTTATGAGAATCATTAGTCTGAATCTGAGAACAGAGAGAGAATGCTTATATTAATGCAGAATTAATCCCTTCCTTCTTTTCCTTTTGGAATAGTAAGTAGCCTCCATGGACTTATTTTTCATTACGAGAAACAGAGGTCTGATCTATAGCACCCAGAAGAGCTCCTTTCTTGCCAAGGCAGCCTCAGGGGCTATGAAAGCATTCTGGATTATATCTAAAATATACTTACAATGAAACTGAAATACAATTTACTGAAACTAAACAAATAACATGAGAAAACACGAAAGGGACATTTACAACTTCATTTTCAAAGCTGTATGAGGGCCCAGTATGTAATCAAAATAATGCGGCTAAGAGGTTGAGGCCTAATACATAATCAATGTAATTAGGCTGAGAAGCTGAACTTTAAGTTAATCTCTTGAGATGAGAACTCAAATCAAAGTTCAAGGAGTCAAAGTGGGTGAAGAGCAGTTAAGAATCTTCCATGCAGTCTTTTCCCCTCTGCAGTAACTTCAAAGTAGTGTGAAAATCTCTGAACACTCCAGGAATCTTGAACCCTGCCGCAGAGCGCTCTCCTTTGCAGATCTTCATTTATTGTTTCGGGGGTGGGAACAGGGACAGATCATATCTGGCATACAGCCCAGTAGCCATCAACCTGGTAAATATATCCACAGCATACCTGCAGAGGTGGGCTGGTGGTGTTACATTAGCAGTTGGGACCAAGGCAAGTTGTTCAAGACAGCACACTACCAGAAGAGCAATATTTGTCAGCCGATTTCAATGCTGTGTTTTTAACACTACCAGTTCGACATGCCTTCCAACAGGACATCAGAATAAACTCTTGTTATTATGGTATTAAAGATATGGCCTGACAGAGCTATCCAGACAGCCTGCAGTAATTTTAGTTCATGCAAGTAGCACCCAATCACTGGTAAGGAGTTTGTTATGGAGCAACTAGCTACGATCTTTAACATCAGTATTTTCAGTCTACAGAGACTCAGTGCAAACTATATGAAGCTCGATATGGATTCTTAATCATCTGGACACATAAAAAGGGGCATTGATCCATAAACAACCCAGTTAAAAACAGCAGAGAAACAACATGCTTGCTATGTACCATTTTGGACGGCAAACAGTTCTGAGGTTCTCACTTTGTTGAAGATTCTTGCTACTATGCCATTATTGTTCACTAGCTTCACTGTCACAAGATTGTTTGGACAGACAACTTCTGGAGGAGCCTCTGGAGATGCAGCTTATGGTGCTGAAGGCTTTGGTTGTTTCACACAGACTGCAATTTAGATTTTCTGTTGTTTTTCCTCAACAAAATCATTTGCCAGAATGATACCTGGATAGGTATACCTGCTAGCATGATCTTTGCAACTGCCTTTCTAGCAAGTATGTTTCTTATCACTAAAGATTGTCTCAGTGGTTGAGATACTACCACTGGGCTATCCAGTGTCTCACCATAACTTACTATGTTTTTACTTGGTAAGATAGCAAGAGCTGCATCCTAAAGCTTTGAGGATCCATGTTATTATAATGATAAACAAAAAGATTAACTTTTCAACGGGGTGGTGATGACAAAATTTATATATTTTAGCACACTGTAATCAGCACTCACTGATTTATGTTGTAGTACTTGTTTAGCAACTGTAATTTTGCATTTAGATATAGCAATGCTACTGCTGGCTATTCTTGATGTCTAACTATGGAGTTCCATCGCTGTTTTGTCAGAGACAACACGGAGTTTGTTGAACTGCATCAGTGACTGCCAAGTTCCCTACGAGCGGTGAAGGTCATCTGACCCTCTTCACTGTGGAGGGGTGCCCACAGCAAGTTTTACAGTCATGGACCATTTTAGAAGACTAATTTACAACTTGCTGAAGCTCTTCCGCCTTTCTTGCTGGTGTTTATTTTTCACGACACAAAGCATTGCTTGTATTTCCTGTTAGCTGCTTACACACAGGGCTCAAATTTTATCTTCTGAAGAACTGTACCATCACAGCTTTGTGCAACACACTTGACTTGCAACACATCAAACCAATCCTGACAATTGCCAAAGATGTCTCAGCTCAATGTACCACATCCTTGATATTCTTGCACTTTAATTTTACATTCATAAGTAAGTATCAGTAGCATAGGGCTTGGTTTCCATTTGCTCCTTGTAAATTTAATTTTGTTTTAACTAGTTTACTCCAGGAACAAACTGACATTTGATTCCTTTCAGGCAGAGATCAGATCTGCAGCCTGAGGTTATAGAGTATTGGCAAAGATGATAGGGTGCCCAGGCTCAGACTGTAGTGGATTCCTGCTGTTTTGCATTTGCTGAACCACCACCATCAGTGAGCACCTGGTACTTCACAAACATAGGCAGCAAAGCAACATTTGTTTCTTAATGCATCTTCTATAATGAAACTTCAAAGAAACAAATGCCCCCACAAAAGTAAAATTTGTTACCTGCAACCATCAGTTAGCTAATTAAGTATGATTAAAACCAGATGATGTCCTAAGTATTATTTCAAAACATTCATATAATTATAGAGATGAAGAATCTGAATAAATGATGGCCTGGCTTAAATTACTTTAGTTCTTGATTTTCATTTGTAATTTCTCTCTGATCAGCCTGAACCACCCTTTTACTTTCAAAAAAATCCAACAAAAAATACCTTTGTGCTTATCTTTATATTTTATATATATATATATATACACACACACATATATGTAAGGTTCCCACATTTGAAGGAAAACGCACAAACTCGTCTCATTTGCTTTAAGAGCCAACTCCTATACTCTACTATAAATTTTAATTCTATAAAGCTACTGATGAGCTAAGGCTACTGTATATGCAGCCTTACCAATGTTAGTATTCTTGTGCTCCCTGATCCATTCATAATAGTTTCTCACTTCACATACTCATATTGAAATCTTTTTTTGCTTCGCCCCCTGCCCACCAATTTGGTATTTGTATTAGATGCTATATAGGAGAGTTATAGTCCATGACAAGGTTCCTGGGCATTTTAGTAGTATAACAACAACCTTGACTGCTTCTAAAGAACTGTTGTACCAGACCATTTCATCTTCAGCTCTCACCATGCTTTTATCTTACATGTCACTAGAAAAGTTTACTTTTCAGTACTTCAGACTGCTAAACTGAGCAGTGATGAGGAAGCATATTATAGTCACTATAAAGGTGTAGCAAATGATAATATTTGGCAGTCATATTTTAAGAAGTATACTCAGGAATGGGGCAGGATTTTTTTTTCCTAGATTTTTTTTTTTTTTTTTTTAAATTGGCCCCCAAAGGCTGTTGGGGGGAAGGGGGGAAATGGGACCCACACAAACAAAAAACCAAAGCCAACCATCCCACTTGTAGAATTACAAATTTATTCTGGCTTCAAATGAAACTGAGAGAAAAAAACCAAACAAGACTTAATGTTTGTAAAGTCTGTGAACATATGGGTGGATTCAACAGCTACCTGGTTTTTCTTACTATTTGTATTCTCTATGGGATAACTATATTAATAATTCTGTATTACACATATGTATTAATGAACACTTGAGTGCTCTCAAAGTTTAAGGAGTGGTAGGCCTTAACTCTTACAAAAAAAAAAAATGAGAAACAATTTCAAACAAAGGATGAAAAGGATGTTTTCAGTTTACAAACTGCTAGTATCCATTTTTGAAGGCCACTTTGCTCCTTTTGATTAGAACAGCCTTTGCCTTCATTGCTGCGTTTCCATTCAGGAAGGATTCTGAGAGTTTAAAAGCATGATTAGGAAGTAGAGGATGGCAAGTACTGAAACAAACCACAAACCAAAGACCTCACACATCATATGTTACGCAAGTAGTTGCCAGCCTTGTGTAAGAACTAGAAGGGTACAGCATCCTGTTTTCAGAAGCATCTTCTTTTAGGTAACAAAATACTTGTATACAGCAGTGTTTGGTATGCTTCCTTAATCAATTCCCTTAGTTTTAAAAGCATACTATTGAAGTTACATAACAAGCATTGTTAAGGTAACCCCTTTCACTATTCAGTATTAATGTATACTTGATTTGGATGTAGAAGGAAATTCCAATTCCCAAAACCAAAAAGGCAAGATGTCAATAAAAATTGGAAATAGGAAATTACAGAAGTTAAAAACAAACAAAAAATTGCATAGCTGCTTTAAGAGTAACACATAGTGCATCCTTCTAGTCAGCAAATAGCACCTCATTTAGTACTAAGGGTTTATTCACTTTCTACACTTAAGTATTTTTCAATGGTTATATCAACTTATTAAAAAAATATCTCTAGGAAAGAAAATCAGAACTGCAAGCCACGAACAAAAACCAGTTTTCAAATTAATTTTTTTTAGAGAAGTTGGAACACCAGTTTAAAGACAAACAAACAAAAAAACCCCAAAGCCCACAGACTTTATTTACATAGCTGACACAAGAAAAAAATCCATCCTGATTTTACATGCAGTTTTGGTTTAAAGTCCTGGTTTGCTAATGTTAGAAGTAAAATCCCAAACCAATGGCCCTACAAAGCTTCAGAAAACCAAAGGTCTAGCACTGTCCATTTACAGCCCTTCTGTGATTCAAACTTGAGAGGACTAGTTGTTAAAAATTTCAGATTTATTTCATAATATGAGTGTATCTTCTTCCAAATGAAAGATGACCAATTGCCAAATCAATTTTATCTGCTGCATGAGACTGACTCATGAAAACCCCAGCTATCCCGCCTGTCAGTCCAGCTGGGACATATTACCGAGTACATACTGAAGAAACAGCTAGGGTACAGCTAGGTTTGTTATACACTATGTACACCAGACAAACATAGCTTATTGATTTGGTCCACTGAAAACTTGGGGGTTTGGGGATGCTTTACTACAGGCTACCAGCCATTCCTGATGTAGATGGCTATGTAACTGGCATCAAACTGACAGTATGGTAGGGAATACTACCAAAACCCTCAAAACGCTGTTTTATGTTATAAATAAATTAATACTTAACTTCAGGCATTAATTAAGAGAGATCTATTTAGCATAGATTGGATTTATCTCTTTGTAAAAGACATCTGCTTCTACAAAGAACAACAAATACAGAAGAATCTTATACCTCAAAGATGCTGAACTCAATGCATCCAAAAATGCTGTGCCACTGAGTGACAGATTGCCCATCTAACAACAGTAATGGAAAAGAGCTTAAATGACAGCTGCTTTATACAAGTGACAATAAATACATACATACACTGAATCACGTGCAGGTACAAATTAGCATACTAAACAATTAAAACAGGATAATCTCAGTTGATTGAAAGAGTGTTCTGTGGCAAGAAAATATTTCCAGAAATTATTTAGGAGCAGTCCTAGTCTTAATATATGTGAACAAGGAGGGCGAAACAACCCCAGAACTTTTGGAAAGGTATTCTCCAACCCTCAAAATTCAAGCTCCTCTGCTGTAGTCCCTAATGAGTTGCCTAATAAGTACTTATCTGTGCTAAGACTTTCAAGTATAACTTCAAAAATTCTCAAGTAGAAAAATCTAGTCACAACCTAGACACTGTGTAAGTCTCCATATGCCATGTTCAAGATCAGATCTGGTACGTTTGTTTCTCAGGATTACCAATAACTAGTACATCACCTTAAATAGCATTGCAATGAAAATCACAAACAGGAAACATGAGAAAAATAAGCAACAGTATATAGAAAATATGGAGTCAACTTTCTAAATAACTTGCTCCTACTGATCACAGGAACCTGTTAACAAAAAAAAAAAAAGCCAGACGTACTGCTTTTGTCTATTCCTAGTTTTCCTTTTAACATTAGGATACTTCAACATATGATCTCTGCTAAGAAACCCACGCAAAACTATCAACGCCACTTCTACTCCCCATCCCTTTTAAAATTTATTATTTTTAAGTAAAGTGGCAATCATCTGGGCACATGTAATCAGGAATCAGTACAAGAAGTAATGAGAATACCGAGAGTCTTCCCCACTGTGTGCAGGCTAATATAGGAAGGGTGATCACAAAAAACTGGATAGCCACCTCTCAAGGTTCTTTCAGAGAGGTGAAAATCCTTACTCTTGCTGAAGCATTTTAAAGACGGCCCATTAAAGAGAGATTTCTGTAATTTCATTACCATTCCTGAAAAATATTACCACTATGTTGAATAGCTTAAGAAATTAACTTTTAAATAAAAAAGGCTTCACAAAGCAGGGAAGAAAAAACTCTGAAAACAAAGCCTGACAAAATTGCTGCACTGGAAGCTATAATTGGTGTTTAACAACCCTACTGAAAGTGATGGCTGCGAGACAGTGGCAGGACAGAAGCATGGATAGCTAAGCAGTACTTAAAGCTTTTTAAAATTTTATTTAAAATTGTTTTCAACAGTGATTCTACTCTAACATTAGCAACACATGCTGTCAATAAATCAAGCAATTTCTTGCACAGCAAGAAAATTGGCCAATGCAGTTTGCATTTTATTACATTTTTGATTTGTCTGTATTCAAAAAACCCACACACCTTTAAAGTAGAAAGAATCAACCAGGGCAGCACATGGAAACATGAGATAACACACACACACTCCTCAAACCACATTAGTCTTCCGTTTGCTGTTCTGCATGGCAGAAGAACTTGAAGAGTTATGATTTCTGTTCTTGTTTGTGGAAAGTCATCAAGCCAATACTTTCTTAAACAACAAAAGTAGTCTTTCCCTTCTACAGACTACTCAGCACCTAGACTGAAAATGAATACAATTTTAAATTTACAAGTTTCATGCCTTCTTAAACCAGTCCAGCTAGACCTAGAAGATGCTATCACCCCCAGTCACCTACTACTGCCTTGTATGAAAGGTTACCAGCCACTTCTGACCCTTCCATCCCCCAGGTGAACCACAGCAGTGAATTGTCCAAGTGCTCCTAGACCATTTCAGCAACTGGTGAAAAGTACAAGTTTTAGCACATACCTTCCCACAGGCAAAACAGACAGAAATAAGAGTACACAGGGTTAAAATGTTAACTTCCTTCCCCTGCGGTTGTATTTGAAAACTACTGTTTAAGTACTGTACTTGAATTTTTAGAAGTGTTAGGTTTTTGCTAGAGATAGAAAAAGGTAATGTTTCTCAACAACCATTAACTATTACCAAGCCACCTCTTTCTAAAGAAATTAGACTGACCATAAGTTACTACTGCCTTAACTCAAAAGAAGACCTCCACATCCCTGTGACAAAACAGAACTCTACAACAAAGCTTATCCGTGAGGCAAGTAACTTCTGCAAAGGTCAGTTAGGTCACAGGGAATATGTCCACAAGTTACCAAGTGTTGGCATAGCCAATCCCCACACCCGGGCATTTCTTTTTTATTATTATTTGGTTTTTTGCTCTGAGCATAGCTTTTGGGCACTGGTAAACAAACCCCCCAAGTATTTTACCCGAGTAGAGACACTACTCCCACACAGAGGAAAACCAATACACAACAGATTAAGCCTTTGTTCACAACCTGAAGACACTAATATCCTGGACTAATTACTGAAGTAAGAGGTTATACTTAAAGGAATAGATTCAACTGTTCTGGCAACTATTTAGTCTAATTCATTAATGTTTACTAACAGGTTACAAACTAAAGTTAGATGGAAGCTTAATCATATTAGCTCTTTTCTTAAGTGTTCAAAAAGGGAACAATATGTGCAACTGGAAACTGGAATAATTGCATTAGGGTACAGAATGACAAGGTGCCCTCACCTCATACATACTGTGCATTTCTGGTACCTTCTTCACAAAAAGGAGAACAGAACACGGAAACAGAGAAGGACAAAGTAATGGAAGTCCTCCTGCTAAGGGAGATTAAGCAGGGCTTGGGGGGAAAAAAAAATCTTAAGATGATAACGTAAAAAAAAGTCAGTTAAATCATTAATAAGATGAAAACAATTTTACACAACACCTCAACTAAGCAACCTTCTAAGCCACATACTGGCTTAAAGAAAAGCATACCAGGATAGAAGACCATACAGCTACTCTGTTTCTGAATCTGTCTTCTCGAGTATCAGATACTGACCACACAGCAAGAAAGAAGAGAGGTCCAGGTTGCTTCATATCATGGAATCATAGAATGGTTTGGGTTGGAAGGCACCTTAAAGATCATCTAGTTCCAACCCCCCTGCCATGGGCAGGGACACCTGCCACTAGACCAGGTTGCTCAAAGCCCCATCCAGCCCGGCCCTGAACACCGCCAGGAATGGGGCATCCTCAACTTCTCTGGGCAACCTGTTCCAGTGCCTCACCACCTTCGTACTAAAGAATTTCTTCCTTATATCTAATCTAAATCTACCCTCTTTCAGTTTCAGGCCATTAGCCCTTGTCATTTCACTACATGCCCTTGTAGTAGCATGGCTCTTTTGGTATTACATCAAGTAACCAAGGCACAGGTAATGCAAGAAGAATCATCTTGTATTCTTTCCCCTAAACATCTGTGTGGTGGGAATGCTGGAAATAGGAAAACAGGCAAGATGGACCTTGCTTTCAAACAGAACTACAATGGGATTATTTGAGATTTAAACGAAGAGGCATTTACTTCAGTACGTCACCTGTGTGCTGCAGCTACTATTTAGCACTTCTGTACATGCTTATGGGCTACTGATGTAATTTTCAAACCGAGACAAGCATCAGCTTAAGTCATTTTCACCCGCTTTCAGCATGAGCATCCCGACCTGGCACACCAGGAATCATTTCAATCCCTTTTCAAACTTGCTGTACAGCTTCACTCAACTGAAATCTCATTTCCCTGACTGCAAGCCAGGAAAAACACTTGTTCATTTTTGTAAATATTAAGATCTGTTGTACTTTATCTATAGAAGTCCAAGGCATCATGAATTTAGTTAAGTGCTATAAAAGTGTCTATAAATAAAGTATTTGTGGGATGCTGCTGCTTGTGTTGTCCCTGTTCTTTGAATAGCAGACAGTTTCTAGTCTTTACAATCGGCCATTTGCATTAAATGCATATGCATTAAATGCATTTTGAGAAAAAAAAAAAATGAACCAGAATATTTCCCAATCTACTCATAGTCTACAAGAGGATTTTTAAAAAGCCATGTTAACAAACGTGTACAAGGAAACATGAAAACAACCTTCTTGAAAGAAAAAAAACCTCTAAAAATGTATTAACAGTGTTCCAGAATATTTCTATATTTACTAATCTTCACTATGTTAACAAATAGCCTCTTTTCTGCTCATATAAGTACCAGCTAACATACATCATGATTACAGCCAGCCACATTAGAATGCAAAGTCTACATTACTACTTGTGTGCAATTACTCTATTAATTAAGTTAATGAGTCAAGCACTGAGGTGTTCAAAATTGTACGGAGACTAAATAATGCCCACTGGGAATGACAATCATACTGTATGTGGCAGTCACATTTCCAGTCCCTCTCCCATTCTGCCCCTACTCACATATGATTAAGTATCATAGGTAACATAAGTAAACTGTACTTTTCACTGGGAATTCTACCTGGAAGTACAACTGAAAAAGTGCATGAACACTACAACATGTTCTCCTGTCGAGATTAATCTCTCTCACATTTTAAGTTGAAAAAAAAAACCCTAGATCTGCAAACACAGAAATTACAAACAAAACTGCACATACATTTTCAGTTAACATTTAAAGCTCTCCACTAATTAACTATGGGAACTTTACACTCTATCCTGAAGTACCAAGAAGGAATAAGAAAATCAGTTTTGGTTTCAGTAGCTTGTCATTCAGAAGCTTGAGGAAATAAGCAGTCAACAAATGTACAGCAAAGATGTTGATAATGATGCACTTTACAATTGCACAGGAACTAAAATTACAGCCAAGAAGTAATACTCTTTTTAATGTCACAGCAATATACTGTAAAGACAGAACATATCACAATAAAGTACATCTATTTACACCATTATAAACATCTACACTGATATACTTATTTCATTCTATGACCTTTCCTAGTAGCTAAGATCCCTCCTCATAGCTAGGTTCCCTCCACCAAAACTCAATGACTCTTATCTGAATTTGTCAAAATACTTTTACTAGTTTACAAGTTTTAATGATCTTATTAATTTATGACAGTAGCATGCATCTTTATGCACAACAAACAAATGAGAACTCATTGAAGTGCATCAGAAAGAGTATACTAAATATTCCCACCCACCTACCCCCAACAGTCATTTCAGGGAGGGAAAAATGGTAAAGCTGGATCAGTATTTTGTTCTCAAACATTATCTTTCAGTATCAAGACACGTAGTTTAGAGGCTGAAATACATAAGCTTTTCAGTGTAGCATTTTACATTCAGGCTAGTATGAACATTTTAAAGGAAATTTCAGAATCCACCTGAAGAGTAGATTTCCAAATGAAGTAAATCTATTAATTCTGAGTTTCTGGATTAATGTGGGAAAGGGAGTGAATAATGATTTAATCAACTCCTTTCAAGTCACTGCACCTTGCTGGTGGGCAAAACAGAGCAATGCAGAAGGGGGGGTGGGGGGGGGGTGGTGGTGGAATCAGCATCAACAACAGATTAATCAGTCAAAAATGGAACATTCCATTGTATATCTATAAAAAGAAAAATCACACAACAAAACAACTGGCAGCCTTTGATTAAGCCTAAGGTCTCTTGACAATGTAACAGGCTACTGACAGTTAATTGACATGCCAACATCGACAGTTTGAGGGAAGAGAGCTCTGAGGATTACAGAGAATGATAAAAACTGCAATGAGCAACTAGAAGACAAGCCCCAAACCTCACAATAAGACTAGAAAATAAGGTAGATGTACACTTCATAACCAGAAAGGAAAGAGACGAATATTTAAGACTGTAGCAAGCAAGCATTTATTTACTCTAAATAAAATTAACTTCCTCAAAAGCATCTTCTCTTAAGTCTTAAAAACACTTTTTGTCAAATATCAGGGCAGTAGTTCCACAACCACCTTCCCTCAAAGCCACCTGTCATGTCAAAATTATAACAATCTAGAAGAACTTAAAACACTCTTCAGAAGTCATAACAAATTTGCCTGGAAAAACACTGCATATTTTAGTAATATTTACCTCATGTTCTTGGTTATCTTGTCCATCTTTGCCACTTTTTCCACTCTTGACTGATTTCGCAGGTTCCTTAAAAAAAAAAGTTTGCAGTCTCAGTTACTTTGAAAAGGAGATGTGGATACATTTTAAAGTCAAGAAATTAGGTTTTTTTAGACAGTCACTAAGAATATTAAAATACAGGGGACAAAAATGATACTATTTTATTGGAAGATCTTAATACTGAACTATCAGTCTCTACAAAGCTGCTTTAAACATTTTTCATCTGCAGAAAGGTTTTGGAATTTTATTTATGCTTCAAAATTCACTCATAAAATATATAAAGATAAGCTTTCATATAGCTAAGCAGGCAGGGACAAAGAATGCAAGTGATTTGAACCATGTCTAAGAACTTACTCTTGCTGAATTCGGTTTTTAGCTTCAGGAATATTTATATTTAGTTTAGCTTTGAAACTAGCATCAGTGCAGTACACATTTTATGCTTCATTATTTTGTCTGTTCTAGGGACTAGAAAGTTTAGTATTAGAAGTAGGCCCACAACTCAAATGTCTCCCTCCCAGCATTGTACTTCACTTGCATCCTTCACCCACAGCATATTTTTGAGATCTGTTGTTCTCAGAAAAGTTTGAATGTTTTTAGTATCAAAGGTGGTAAGGATATTGGGAAAAAGTTAAAGCAAACCAACCCCTACAAACCACAACACCCAACCTCCCTACATCTAATTTTAAAACGATGTTGAAAAACTAAAAGACAAGCAGAAGTCAACCAAACAGAAAAGGTCTAGAGGGATAGCAGCTGGATGAGGCAGACTGCTGCTTCTTCTCCTTCACCGTTTCTGACTTCCACTCAGATGGCTAATTGCCTATCACATAAAATAAAGTGCAATCCAGTTAACTTTCTGCTGGATTTAGAAGTTTTCTGCGACCATTACTTGTGCAAGCCCCTTTCGGGGCTGCCAGACAAATCACTCCCGGGAGCACCGGAGAAAACTGAGGCAAAGCGGGGCCAAAGCTAGATCCTCTCCCATTATCAGGAAAAGGAGGTGAAAAGATTTCGAGTGGCGATTCGTGCTCCTTGAGTGCCTGTGGTGATCCCCCAAGCACAAGTTCAACCGCAGCCAGAGCCACGCAGCAGCGAAACTTCCCGGGACGGGGACCGGGCAAGCAGCTGTGGGGACAGACCCCCCCCAGCCCTGCCGTGCCGCCATGAAAAACACCCCTTCCCCTCCCAACACAGCCAGGCCAGCCCCGAAGTAACTCTTACTTACACCCCCTCCCAGCTCACCCTTCCGCCAGGCACGGCGGCGGACACGTTTCCCATCCCCTCCCTCCAGCACTCCCCCGCACGCCAAAACCACGGCCTCCCTCCACCGACTCCCTCCCTCCGGCTGCCCCCAACTCCGCGCCCGCCCACCGCGGGCTCCGCGCCCCCGCTTCGGCGGGGCGGACCCCCGGGACCCGGCGAGACGATACCAGGACCGCCCCCCCCCGCCCTCCCGCCGCCACGGCACCCCCGGACTAGGCTCCGCCGGGAGCTGCCCCCTCCCCAGTACCCGGCTCCCGGGGGAAGGCAGGGGGCCGCCATATAGCGGGGAGGGGAGGGGAGGGGAGGGGGCTGTCCCTCGCCCGGTTCTCCCCAGCGACGGGGAGCGCCCCGCCGCGCCCCTCAGCGCCGCGCTCCGCTCGCCGCTGCCGCCCCCCGCACCCCGCCACGCTCTGCCCCAGGCCCCTCCTCCCCGCGGGGCCTGCGCCCCACAGTTTCCCCGCGGGGCGCGGGCCCCCCCACGGCCCCTCCGACTCACTTTCTCCTTCTTGTTTTTATTCGGCATGGCCGCCCCACGCGCCGCGGCCGGAGAGGCGCAACCCCCCGCGGCCCCGCTCCGCGCTGCGCCCGCCCCGCGCTGCCGCTCCCCCCGTCCTCGGCGACGGCCTCAGCCCTCCCCCCACCCCCTTCCTCCTCCGGCCCCCGCCCGCGGTGAGCGGGCCGCTGCCTCCCCATTGGCTGTCCGCGTCACGTGAGCCGCGGCTCCCGTAGCGTCACCTCGTAGGCGGAGCTCGCGGCGGCTTCCCGCCCTTCACCCCTCCTGTCACGCTCCCGAGCGGCGGCGGCCGGCGGGGCAGGGCCCGGGACTCTCCCTGCTCCGCCCGGGCTGTGGGGTGGGCTCCCTGGCTCCAGCCACGCCTTGGGGTGGGCTCCGCAGGCTGAGCTGTTCCGCCCCGGCGCCCAAATCCCGCCGCCTCTCTGAGGGGAAGCGGCGGGGCAGGCTGAGGTATCCTCAGCCCCCCGGGCTTGCGGCAGGCTCTCCCTCAGCCGCTGGCACCCTGTGGGAGCTGAAAGGTCCCTGCAGCCCCCCGAGCCCGAGTTGCCTACCGGGGCCCGCCCTCGAGTGAGGGGTATGGGCTCCGCCGCTGTGGATGCAGGGAAGGGTGGGACCGCCGTGCGGGGTCCGGGAGCCTGTCACTGGAGAGCGGCAAATGTTTAAGGAAGAAAAAAATAATACAGGGCATATCTGAAGCATGCTGGCCCTCTCGTACAAGTCCAGTGTGGTCATCATCAGTTTGAGGACTTCAATATATGCTTGCAGTATATGGATAAGGAAAAGGTGAGCTTTGCATAGTTGCCGCCTGATTTTATACTAGTATCTTTATCCCTTGTTTGTTTTTAAAATCCTGGGTGCAGATGTGTTTGTTTTCATGATGCCCACCTGTACCAGAGATAATTTTTTTCAAACAAATTGCTCCTTAGTCTCTCAAAGCCAGAATGCAAAAATCAGAACAATCTTCTTACACAAAAGAAGAAAGGTGCATATACTTCATCTGGAAAGTTTACAAACTGTGTTTGTCACATGGCCAGATTAAGCCTCAAATTACCATTAGCTGAGGGAAAAGCACAGGGAATATTAATACTCATAATAATGCCAGGACATGAAGCATGTAAAATTTAGGTTGGACATGCTTATTAAATGCTAATTGTGCTGTGCTACTAAAGGACAGAAAAATACCAGCGTAAAAGTGAAATTGATCTTCCTTACCCAACCGGCGAGTATCAAAAGCCAACATGAGCAAGCAGCTGTGCTCTCATTTTTAGGAACTGGCATTTCTAATAACCACTTGTGTCTGATGTGATGGTATCTAACATCAGCTTGCATTCATTATATTTGAACACTCTGCTTTTGCTGTGGTGAAAGGACAAAGAAACTTTCCCTTTTCCAGGCACTGCAAAGAAGTCTACTGACTATGGAGAGCTGCTTCCTCTTGTTTCACTCCCCTTCCTTTGCTGCTTCTTAAGTGCTAGAAAACAAATTATGTCTGCCTCTTATCCTTTCCCTAATCTTCTCTGATTTGAGGATTTAGGTGCAGTTACCACTATTGTGCTTCTGTTAAGAGCCAGTTGTGAATGAGTTACTACTGATAAATGAGACTTCCGAACAACAAGAACAACATGAATTTTAAACAGGCTAAGAGACAGTAAGGGAAAGAAATCTACCTCCATCTGTACTTTGGAGTGTGATCAGTGTATGAAAGGGTCTGTACAGCTGAGGATAAACTTGAGAGCTTCCAGTTCTTTGTTAGGTTTCAGTTTCATAGAAGCTTAAACTGCTCTTAATTCCCAGCTGTTGTGTTCCTGTCTCCCTCCTGTGCACTGATGCTGATACTGTGCAGCTCCTTAAACCAGCTCATAGAATCGATCAGGTTGAAAACTCTCCCCCAAAGTGATGTATTGGTTTTGGTTTTTGTTTTTGTTTTCCCTTGAACTGGCACACCACCACCTGCTTCTGTAAACACTAGCATTGGCCGAAGGAAGGGGGTGGAAATATGTGGTGGGGGCGGGATGTGACCTCAACAGCCTAGATTTAGATCAGTTTAAGCAGCTTAATGAGTTTCTCATTGGCTCTTGGCCTCCTTTGTGCTTGCTAGTGCTCATAGTTTTTCCAAATAATGGAAAAACTCTGTCAGTATCGGTGTTACCCAAGTACTTCTGAATAGCAGCAGCGAAAATTGTCTGTCCTTATTTTGCTGTTAGTTGGGAAACCTTGAATAAATATGTCAGACTGAATACAGGTTCAAAATATGGCACTGACTCAGTTAACATTTAGGAGGTTTTCTTTGTGACCACAGATGTAGAAACTCTTGTGAAAACTTGACTCCCCCTCACCTCACTTGCTGGGGAAAGAGTCTCATTCACCAGTAACAGAAAGCAATTGTGTTTTTCAAGGCCTGATGTATTATATGAAATAATCAGTGGGTGGAGGTGGTTTACAAAAAAAATAGTTCCATCTGTATGCTCCAGTGTCTTCATAAAATATGAGAATAAGACAAGTGACTTACGTTTTCATGCAGTGCTAAGAAGAAATGTTATTTTTACTACAGTGTTACATCACTGTGGGCCTAATTATTCTGCTACAGAGTAGGATTAACTATGTGAATAAGGTGATGCAATATGAGTGTGAATATGACTATATTAATATTTGCATTAACTGCTGAACATGTTTCATGCAAACTAGATGTTTTCAAAAACCAGAACAGATTCAGACTGAGTAGGCTATCTCTGTAATTAAAATAGCAGAGTAATGCATGTAGCATAGCTACCAATTTGCATTTTTTTACTGTATTGATTAAATTGTCTAAACTCGAAAAGTTAAATCACCAAATAATTTCAAGTCTTGTGTAAAACACCTGGATAATATTTAATAGCTGGAAACTGAGCCAACTGTCCAGTGTGCCAATGAAAGGGGAATATTTACACAGTCAGTCCTTTCCAACTGTATCGGATATTCTTTTTTTTTTCAACAGCGGTTGAGCAGTCATGCGCTGGCCTGAGTTTATTGAACAGATCACTGTCACTGTGATAGGGATAACATCTTCCATTCCCAGTTTTATGATTTCACTGCTTTCCGTGCAGTCTCTCTAGTTTAATTGGGTGGTATGCCAGTTCAACTTGCTAGAATGGCAGAAAACTAACTGAGCAGGGAAGACGGGATACAATGAGACCTTTTGCCAGCAAGCTGTTAATTTGGCTCAACTGAAACTATGCAACTGCACTTGTGGACAAGGTTTGAGAAGCCAGTGAACTGTCATCATTATACATAATTGTCAAACATTGGCAGGCTGTTTCTCAAAACACTTCTTTATTGACTGAAGCGGATCTCTTCTGTTTTCTGGCACTCTGTGTCAAATGTAAAGAGAGAACTGAAAACTGAAGCACCACTGGCAGTAAAGAGGCTGGAATAGATGGGTTGAAATGTAAACAATTTTTCTGTGCTTGTGCAGGCCAAACTACTAGTTAAGGTAACTTTCCTGTCAGGAGTGGTGAAACTGCCAGATTATGTCTGAAGGAACTAACTGAGGGAATAAACTACTTCATCAGCACCTGCAATAGACTCTGCTTCTATGCAACCTAGCATCAAAAGCTGCAAAGCCAGTACATTCAACTTCACAAAAAAAGCTTAAACATCTTTCAGAAACCTTCTGCACTAGCACGGATTTATTCTGCCTACCCTGAATTACATTAAATAATTCTTGGGCTGTTCTCAGTCTAAATTGTAAGGCTTTCATTCTCCTCAATTCTTGTAATATCCCTTAGTGTTGGATGCCATGCGGTCACGATCTGCTGTGTTGTAAGTGTTACAAAATAATTTATTCAAAGCTGTATAAAAGTCAGACTCTCTTGAGGTAATGATTAACTGGTCAAATTTTAGAACTTCATGCATGTAAACAACATGACATTTCAGCCCTGTGTGTGACCACATAGTTACAGATGGCAATTATTGGCATCACTTAACAGAGAACCAGAGATGCACATTCAGAACCATAATTAATCATATGTACGTGTAGTAGTGTCAGTATTGGATACCTTCTAGCTGTAATATTACTCCATATTTTTGTAAAATTTGGACTGGTAAAAAATGAAAAAAATGCGCGTGTATGATGAATTATACTATCTAAATCTCAGCTTTAAGAATTTTCAGTGACTATGTGGAAGTATTGCATTGAAATACCAAATTCTTTGAGTTTTGTTTGTTGTTAAAACTTTTCATTTTCTTTCTTGCCTCTTAAGTTTAAAAAAAATTGGTAAGATTTCATTTTGAATGTAGTGAATAATGTTATCAGTTACTTAGGCGATTACAGCATTATAGAAAGTGTTGGCTAGGAGGTTTTTCACTTTTGTTAAAAATTCAGGACTCTCATTCCTTCAAGTGGGGAGTGAAAGCTCATGTTAAGCCCCCTTTTCACTAAGCTCCCAGAGGCTTATTGGCAAAACCAGAAGTCAGCTTGCTTATGACTCTTCTATCGGGGAGCAGCAAGAGTGGGGCTGCTCCGTGAGAGAGAGAGAGCTGGGAGCAGAGCGTGGCTATGGCAAAGGCAGGACCTCACTGACCAGGGTACCATCCCAGTGGGGTCAGGATGGCAATAGGCACCAGTCTGAGACAAGGCAAGGTAACAAGTCAGGGGTCCATCCAAGAAGTCCACTCGGGAACAATAGGAGACAGGGCCAAAGATCAGAATGGAGACAAGACTACCTATAATGCAAATCTGAGCTTACAGGAGACAAGCCCGGAGAGAGGACTACTTACAGGTCTAAGGTTCGTCCAGAAGACTGGGGCTAGAGACAAGACTACCTACAATGTATGCCTGAAGTCCATCTAGGAAGCTCAGTCAGTAGGTTATGCTGGAAGGAGACAGGGCTGGATACAGATACAACTATGACAAAGCAGGCGAGGTTCAGGTGCTCAGGCCAGAGCTTAAATGGAGCTCCTGGACCAGTTGGAAATGTTGTCACATATGACTGGTAACTGGCCTAGTATTAGATGTTTTCAGTCCATATTGTCCATATTCATTAACACATTGATTCTGGATTTCTGTTTGGGCCAACTTAATTCTAAAATGAACATGGAAAACATAAATAATGAGCATGGAGAGCTCACGCAGTATGTTACTGAGGCATTATACTGGTTTTGGCTGGGATAGAGTTAAATTTCTTCATAGTAGCTTGTATGGGGCTAGATATGTTTTGGATTTGTGATGAAAACAGTGTTAATAACATAAGGATGTTTTAGTTATTGCTGAGCAGTGCTTACACAACCTCAAGGCCTTTTCTGCTCCTCACCCCACCCCACCAGTGAGTAGGCTGGGAGTCCACAAGTTGGGAGGGGACACAGCCAGGACAGCTGACCCCAACTGACTAAAGGGATATTCCATACCATATGACATCATGCTCAGCAATAAAACTGGATGGAGGGGTGGGGAGGTTGGCCAGGGCTGCCATTGCTTGGGGACTGGCTGGGCAGCGGTTGGCTGGTGGTGAGCAATTGTTTGGGGGTTTTTTGCATCACTTGTTTTTCTTTTTTTTTCCCTCCTTTGTTGTTGTGGGTTTTTTTTCTTTTTTTCTTTTTTTTTTTTAAATTATTATTAAACTGTCTTTATCTCAGCCTATGAAATTTCACACTTTTACTCTTTTGATTCTCTCCCCCATCCCATGGTGGGTAAGTGAGCGAGTGGCTGTGTGGTGCTTAGCTGCCTTCTGGGGTTAAACCATGACAGACGTCATTACTGAGATTCAATAGTATTCTGGGCAAATACTATAGAACAAAAATATCTAGTAATATCTAATGATAACTAAAACATTTTATCTGTTTGTAGCCACAGTTTGCACAGTGGTTATTAAGTATTAAAATGACCTGCATGTGGGAATTCAGATGATGGTCAAAGTAACAGACAGGCTATTAAGCCAGATGAACCATTTGTCTTATCCAGAATACCAGTTCCTATGAAAAGTGCCTGCACTTGTGTGCTGGTACCCAAATTCCATAGAGATGGGAATTACAAAAATAGTAACATTAAAATGCTTTGTACAAATCACTTGATGTTCTTCTGCCTCAGTGAAGCAAACGAAAAGATCATAAAAGCAAGACTTCGCTGCATGTCATATAGTTGAATCTTTCTGGGAAAATAAACTCAAAGAAAGAGGTGCAACTCTGCTGGTAACATAGATGAAATTAGGATGTCTGCTTTCATGTTTCTGCTATTTTTGTGGGTTTTTGTATTTATAATTAGTTGAGAGATACTTTAAAATATGATATAATAATCAGTTTAAAATTTATTGGATGTGCCTAGCATTCAGAGGGTATAAGGGACAAGTCTATTTTTGATAGTTCATCTCTTTTTTGTATCCAAATTGAGTATTATTATGGTGTGTTTTGGTGCAATTTTTAGCAGTTTTTGTTGATTCCAGGTTTTTGCTGCATAAATTGCAATGTTCCTATTCACATGCTACCATTCCCTCTTCCCACATGATATTAAAGGGAAGATTAATTTTGTATCAGATGAGTGAGACTAGTAACATAAAGGTGACTGCAGCTAAGACTCCTACATTTTCATTTTTATCATATTTAAGTTGGTATTTATAGAATGAATGAAGAGATCCAATTAATTGTACCTCCTGTTGATGCCATACAAGATTTTCTCTTTCAACACTTCATACTTTTTTCTGCCTTTTTTAGGATTTGTCATAGCTAATATAGCTATATATTTTTATCTCAGTGTGGGAAGAGTTGAAAGACATACTCAGAAGGCATACTGAGGACTTAACCCTGCAAGTGCCGTAAGTTTGTAGATGTGTAAGGGTCTGCTTCCGAGTATGCTTAGAAGCGTCCAACTTCTCAGATGATGCATATGCTGGATTTGTGATCTGCTTAAGGAGCAATACGGCTTCCTGGTCAGAAAGTAAGGAGTAGCTTCTATCAACACAGCTTTTGGCTTGCTCCCCCTAGGGCAGGCTGCCTGCATCTACACTGTGCAGTGTTTGGAAGGATCCTGTAGTCTTCTGCAGGTCTTTCCACAGCCTTTTTACATACGCAGCACAAATATCACTCCTCAGCTGTGCTCACATGCTGTGATGTTGCCAGTTCTTACTGTGTACCTTAAGATGGATAAAGTTTGTTTTTAAGTGTGGTTGCCTGAGGCTACACTGAAATCCCTCAGCATCAAGCTGCCCGACCACATCTCTTTTGGTAGTCGAGGTGATTCCTGTGGTCAAGATTCCCCTTTCTTCAAGGGCTGTGGTAGCCTAGACTCTTCTGCCACACACACCTCCTCTCGACACCTTGAAGCTTATCTTTGCATATGAGACATTTGAACAATTTTGAAAGGTTCTTTAACAATTAATACCCTTTTTTGTTTGTCCAAAGTAAAGAGAGAAATGCTTGCAGCATACCACGTATCTGCTACTATAGCATGTTACCTGAGAGGCACGTTACGGAGGCATGCCAGGCAAAAGGCTTGTAAGGATGATGTTGGAGGACTGGACCAAGTAGAGGGAGACTTCGTACTCAAACCATTTCCTAGAGCTATCTAGCTACTGAATGGCTTCTAGGTTTTGTCTGGGGAGAAGCCTTGTTATTTTGCTTCAAAGGGTATTCCAGGAATAATCAAGCATGCACACAGAGCAGATACTAATGAAGAGGACTTTGGAGCAAAACAGATGATGATTCAAACTGTTAGTATAGGTGCACTGAGAATCTCCTTACATGTTATTTTGGGAGCCTTGGTCTGTAATTCAGGTCTGTAGAGTCTGCTGGATGGCAAAACACCCAAGTCCTTTCATCATTCTAGATTCAGTTTTTCAACATAAGAGTTATAACAATTTGTTAACTTCGGCAAACCAGAATATTTTCGCTTAGTCACATTTTAGAAGGTGGCAGCTCCATTTTTACTGAAGGTTTAAAAAAATCAGATACTCTGAAAGAATTTAGACTGAGCAATTAAACATTGGCAAATTTTATGAGCATTTCAAACTAGAACCTTATAATAGGAAGTGTTAGGCAAACTTAACTACAGATTTCTCTTCCATCTGTATTTATATCATGCTGTGTACTGACTGTCTGGTATGCCTGTACAGACTTTGCCCCAAAGTTAACTTTGTATGCATCTTGTGTTTGGTATTTATGTTAAAAATTCTGCATAGATATGAGTTGTATTTACATTTATATCATCATTTCTTAAGCATGTTAGGATTTCTTTTGAATACCAGGCAGGTGAATAAAAGAACTGAGACAATAATGTGGAAAGATGATTGCTAAGAATTAAAAAACCAAGGCCTTTGACACAGATTTTTTGCCTGCGTGTCTTTCACAGAAGCACAACACAATCTTTATAGTTGGTGCATTCCTTTTGCAAAGAGGTTCACTTTTTTTAACTTTGTGCTCTTTTTTGCTGTCCACAGTACTTTCCTGTCCATGAAAATGGCATTTGTTAATGTGAGCAGAGCTGATTAATCACAGCTGTTCTTACAGATGATAATTTCCACAAAACAGCTCATGTCTCCAGCATGCTGTATGTCTCTGCTTTTGCTTTTATTGCTGTCCTACATGTTTCTTTCCAACTTTATCAGAAGACTCTCTGTTCATACTTTTCTTGGCTGTTTAGAGAAGTGTTCCATATACATGTAAGATTGATTCAAGAATCAGTTGTGAGAGCTCTTCTCCCTTTCTTTCACAAGGGCTGCCGAGATAGAGGGTAGGTCGATGTTGGTATCTTTATGGGCAGCCTTTTGCCTGCCTTGTGTTTTTTAATTTATATAATAGATACCCAGTTTACTTTATGGACTCCTTTATATTTGTTTCAGAGAAAGAATTAGTAGGCATTTGAACTAAAGTTGACTGCTTTTCAATGTAAATTGAAATGGAAAATCCCTGTTATTAGCATACAAAAGAAGCAGATTGGTAACTGCCTGTCCATAATTCCCATGGCACTTTACATTTAAAGCTTCTTTCATTTATATGAAGGGGATAATGATAATAAGATAAATAAAGTGTGTAAATAAATGATATATGTAAGATATATATGACATATATAAATAAAGGATTCTTTACTTACATTTATGTATAAATCCTACTCCTCACCCTAAGTTAATTGGATTTTTGCAACGTACTTTACAGAGTTGGATTTGAATTTTAGTTCTGCTAAATATATTAACACATTTTAATGTTTATCTAAAATGTTAGAAACTGGATGAACTAATAGCTAATCTTTTTAAGAGAGAGAGAGATATACATATAATTTACTTGTATTGGGGAACCAACCAGCGGTTTTAACTCAAGACTGAAGTATGATGGCACTGTATATGAAATGCTAGTAAGGAAGTGGCCTTTTCACAGAAAGGTTTTGCTATGTACTTCCCTAACAGTATGCTTCATGAATAGTATTATTCAATTAAATGCTAAATTAACTACATGCGTAAGTTGTGGCTTGAAGCCAGAATGAGAGGAAAATGATCAAAAGCAGTACAATTGAAAAATAATTTACTATGTATACATTACTTAGGAGATGCAGAGGCTCAGTAGTCATTCAGATGCATGAGCTTAAGCTTTGGCTGTGCATTTCCAGGCTGCTCAGGTGTATATAGATCCTGTGTCATTTAGTTTGAAGAGATAAAGTTGATCATTTATGATGTTGACCATTGCGTTCCTGTGCATGCTGTTGGCTGCAGAAGCTGGTGTACTATACCCAGCTAGCCCAACAGGCTGTTGTAGGCTCAAGTGAACCTTGAATATATATGGTACAGCAGGTATATTCAAGAGCCTCTTAGCCAACTCTTTGAGTATTCTGTAAATGTTACTGAGGAAGTGGAGTTCACCCCGAGTGTGATTTTGGCAAGTTAATCTCTGTGTTTCTGTTTCTTTTTCACATCTTTTATCTCTCTTGACTATCTTCACTGCAATTTGTCTCTGCAGTGCCTAGAATAAGGAGGGAGGCAATCTTGACTGTGATTCTAATAACAGTGATAACAAATAATATTAAAGACAAAATAAGTTTCAATCATTCTATTGACATATGATTGTAATGGGTTTGTATAGGTATGCAGTGATACAGATTTAAATTATATGTTCAGCCATCTTTAACCTAAAGGATTGAAACCTGTCAGAGAGCTGTCTTTCGTGTCCATCTTCATGTTCTGTACTGAGCTGCGAGAAGTTAGACTTGACGATAATGTCCATGGATGACAAGGAGGTAATATAGTTGTATTTGTAACAATTCTGACTCAACAACTCTATGACCTACAGCTAAATGTCTGCAGCTCTTTTACACGTATAATTCCCTTTCATGCCTGATACATTTGCAGAAACATTCTCATTAAAAACACTTTCATATGATACTGAACTTACGTTTGAAAACAACTGATCAGTTATTTCTCAGATGGCTATTGCTAGGCTTACTCCAAATATACCCTGATGGTATTTTTCTTTTCAAAGGAAAAGTGCTTCTACATTATGACCAATTTTGCTGTCAGGCTCCAGGTGATATAGGCAGTCTTTGGGTCTGGTTTGGAATCGTACCAGTTTCATTTGGGTTCCATGAAAACATAAGCGTGGTTCTGTTCAGTAAACATGAAAAACCCTATAATAAATTAAAAGCTCATGGAGACCACTGAACATGGGAAGTTTTATTGAGAATAGTAGCTGCCAGTCTTCTCTAGGCTTCCTGCAAAAGGGAGTTACAATCGCTTGATTTTTATCAAGTCATTAATGCTTTTTTGACAATACAGAAATTTTGCATCCACACTGTATGTTTGTATCACTACTGAAAATTCTTGTACCTTGAGCGTACAAAAGAATACATCCTGTCCTTCATGCCAAGCTCTGTGAAAGCAATAGTCTCTTTCATTACATTATTTTTTTCCATTGATCTCAGGTTGATTTTGTTCTCTTTGTTTTTTTGTTAATTTAGTCATTGAAAAAAACACCTGATAGACACTAATGGAAACTGACCTCTGAACAAGTGTGATATGTGCTAAGTCCATTGTCCCACTTGCACCTGGGTTTCAAACTTGTTTTGAAGGGCTGAACCTTTAGACATAAAAGGATGATCAAGTCTTCTGGCCTACTCAACCCTGAGTTTAAAAACAGCGTGCCAGCTTTGTTAGCTGGATTGTACAGGAAAAGCTACACTAAGACTGTTTATTACATATTGGCTATTGAATACCTGTCAAATAGTAACTTTCAGTTATGATCCACATGAGGCAGATCTGAAGCAGTTACTTTGAGATGAAAAGCTGTGTATCCCATTACCAGTCACTTGAGCCGTTCAGTGTCCATCTGCTGATTTGAGAAGACAACATCATTAATAATGTATTCACGGATTGTGCTCTAGCTTTTATGTTGCTATTAGTTCTTCCAGCATGAGCTTTCTCAGCATTATTTAGCTTCTGAGCTCTAACATCTCCTTAGTAGTCATGGCAAGTTGCCTGGTATTTTCTGGTTTAGGGGATAAAAGGAATTAAAACATACGATGTGACATTAAAATTGATCAATAAGTATGAGGTTGCTTAGTTTTTGCATAAGAATCTATACTACGTTAATATGTTTTATCACTGCTTCAAAATACTTTTGCAAAAGAGGGAGTATGAGCAAAAAAGAGTAATTTGTATCCTAGTTTATTACAATTAACACAACTACACTAATCTAGTAGTTGATAATATAAATCACAATGCTATGAAATGGGTAAGGTAATGTTTTGGACTTAGGGAGCTGAATGCTGATAGGAATTGGTGCAGCTCCATCAAAGTCAGTGGAAATGTCAATGCCAGAAAAATGGCCAAAAATATCTAGAAAATTTTCTTTGGTTTGTACAATGTTTTAACATTTTTTAATTAACAGTTCCACTAGGCACAATAAAAGTCTTATCATTTGGGGGAGTTGTTTTCTTTTTAAATTGCTGAACAATATGATCTGAAAAGTTGTCAGAATTAAAGCCTGCAGCCAAAACAAGACAGTCCTAGCTGTTAAGTTTTTAATGCCTCTGAAAGTCTTGCTCTTTTGAAGTACCAATCTTTTTTTTTTTTTCCCTTAGAGTGGGCAGTTTGTATACACTGGGAAAGTAATTATGTGCCTGGGAGAAAATGGCATGCAGGTGTAGTCCTTGATCCAAGACATTTGCAAAATAAAAGTGCTTTTTAAATCTGTGATTTTTGTTTTGTTTTGTTTTGTTTTAATGTCAGGGAGTATCACTGGCCAAAACACCCAAAGGTTTGGCTGTTTATCTCTGGTACAGATCTCTGCAGTTTTCATGCCTTTGTGGCTTCAAGATCGTATTATTGCAGTACACAGGGACTGAGGAGCTATAGCTATGGCAACCAATGCCTGATAGGTAACTGACAGCATGAATTACAGAATCTCTAAGGATTTGCTGCAGGCTGATCTCCCTGCTGGTCTGACTGCTCATTTTTTGGCCCTCAAGACCAGGACCAGGATCAAGGCCTTTTCTGTTCTAGTATTCATCCTTCTGTAAGAAACTCTAAAGAGTTTGTATAGATAAACAGGTACAGATGGATCTTAAATTGGTTTAGGAGAGGATTTTTTTGCAGTCATGCTTATTGTAATTCTTCAAGTGAGACAAACTGTGTCTCATTTTTGCCAGTATCAGTATTGCTACATCTACTGTAGCACTTTTATCAACACAACTAGCTCAATCAGAAGGGTATTTTTCACAACCCTGACTGACTTAGTGGTGTAACTAAATCCTGAAGTCAAACTCAACCTCAGATACAGCCTTTGTATAAAAGATGAGGTGGGGAATAAGGTGGGGTATTAAATGTTCTTGTTTTTATTCTTTAGGTTAGGCAAAGAGTGTCTGAATTAGCAAAGCCAGTTGCAGCCCTGACATTAAAAATCCAGGTCCTCCATAGTCACTGGTAATTGGAGTACATGTTTCATAGCAGTATCACAAAAGCCAAGAGATTGAAAGGTGAAATAGAGGAGAAAATAATTTGGGTTCTTGCTTTTCTTAATGCCTCTGCAACTTGCTGGTTAAATTAAAAAAAAATTCAACTCATACCCCTGGTTAACGTGTGAGTGGTCATGCTCCAGAACCTGAAATTCAGTTTCAGGTCTCCTTACTCAAACAAAAGCCAAAACAAAAAAGACTTAATGCTGGTTAAAAATATTTTGTAGATCAGAGTTTAATATCTCTGTTGACAATGTATTTGGACTTCTTTTTATGAAAGCTGTTGGCCATTTCTGTAAAGATCATCTGCCAGCAGTTATCTGTTTACAATTGCCTAATAATGTACATTTAAAAACAAAACTGAATGTGCCTTCAGCCAACTATCTTGTTAGTGCAGATATAATAATATTATGTAATAATAATAACAATGACTTAATTGAGCGATCCAAGACACATGTTCTGACATTACAACAGCTATTTAATTGCATATAAAGGTTTCAGAGAGAATGAAGTTCATTTGTAAGAAAATGAGAACTACAACTTAAAACAAGTTTCAGCAGTCAGAGGGAAAAAACCTTACCTGAATGAAGCACTTCATAGTATAGAAGATCTGGTAGATTTTATGGACTTCTTTAGAGTGTGGCGATCACACGCAGAATTTTATTGCTTAAATATCATCAGCAATCAGTAAACTGTAATGCTTAGGTATTAACATATGTTGCTACAAAAATCTACTAAAACGGGAGTAAAATACATTTACAAAACCAACCATAGTAAGGTGATTTGGTTTCTGCAAATGTAAGGCATAAAGAAGCAGTTCACAAGGAAAAATCCCTGTAAAACGTTATTGGAGTTTGCTGGATTCAAAATTACTCAGGTTCACTTCATTTTAAATTAAGATGACCTAATGAAATGTAACAAAGTTATAATCCTAACTGAATTTAAATCACTCTATTGGGAAGACTCATATAATGCTTCAGTTGTGGAGTGGCAAAGCTGAAGAATTTGGTTTTCTTTTTTTTTAGTAACTACTAGTTACTTTTTCTAGTGACTGCTTTCAGTACTGAGAACAAACTTTCAGAAATTGTTAGGAGCGTTCCCAAGATTCAGTGTTGCCTGATATTATTGATGAACTGATAGCTAAGAAGAGATAAGAGAATTATTTACATGGTGATTTTTGTGCAAGAGCATAGAGAAAGAGAGCTAAGTGTATGTGTTTATAAGTAAAAAAAAAATCCAAGAAAGGTGACAGATTTTTTTTAATTATTAGCTTTTGTATGAACCTAGTCCAGATTCCTTTTCCTAAAAATGTCATATTACTAATAACACGAGTGGACGAGTCTGATGCAACACCATTTTCCCAGTCTGTATTGATTTTAGTAAGATTGTAAATGAGTAGAGATTTCTGTCTCGCAACAGGTTAGGATCATGAAAGAATTATAAATATGTAGGAGAGGTGGAATATGCATGAAGAGATAATCCAGGATAACCTGTTGTTCTTGTCAGGTTTTTTTTCCTAAGTATTCTATGACAAGCACATTTAAATTTACTGAAAAACCTTTGGTAAAGAATGTTTTACAGCCTTCTTAGTGGATCTGTTGCTTGGCTTCCCATCCATGTTCTAATTCTTCTCAATGTA
Source organism: Phoenicopterus ruber ruber (assembly GCA_009819775.1). Lineage (NCBI taxonomy): Eukaryota > Metazoa > Chordata > Aves > Phoenicopteriformes > Phoenicopteridae > Phoenicopterus > Phoenicopterus ruber. The sequence continues at coordinate 13,482,357 of CM020219.1, forward strand.
AGATTTAATTAATATTTCCCGTGCTTCTTCCAGTCCTCCTTCTAGTGGATACATTGAGCAGTAGATGATCATGTTTTCATAACTACAATACATCAAGAGTATTATCAAGTCCTACACTCTTTCAGATCCTTCACCTCTCTCATAGGTCTCATTTTCTAAGCCACTTTTACTGTTAGTTTTCTTCTCTAGATGGAGCTCTTCTATAAATACTAACAATTCCTAAACCTACTGACTTTTTAAATTAAAGCAATACAAAATAACTGAGTAAATACACACATTAATTTAAGTATTGCCATATTAGTAATATAAACATGTATTGTGAACACATAATAGCCATTAAGGAAAAGTGCTCTCCAGTCTGAACAGTGTAATGTCCAGTGTGTCAAGCATAGGTCTAAATGAGTTGACTGTGTTCCACTGTAGATTTCAGTTGCTGAAAACAAGCGTGTAAAATATGTTCTGGCCTTCTATTCAAAAAGAATGTCCACATCATCACCAGACTAAATTTAGATTTTGATTTTTCCAGAAATTAGAATTCTTATTCTGAACACGGAGAAACTTATAGCTGTACTGCATCAGGTAGAACTCCAGGGGATGACTGGGACAGTTTCTTCTCCTTTTCTTTCTTATTCCTGATGACAGCAATTTACTATGGCTTTTTATTTGGCACAGCATACTCCTCACACTTGTGCAAGTTTTTTTTCCAAGTTCTCTCTGCATGCTTTAATTGAAGTCTGCAGCTGATTTATCCCTGCTTTGCCCAAGTGAAGGTGTAAGCAATATATTACAGGAGTAAGTTTCTTATTCTTTGTTATTACCATAAGTGAGTATACCTGAGCTTGGCCTGATCTGGTTCCTAGTCCTCAGTAGACTGTCAGTCCATTTTCAAGTCTGATACCTGTAACTCTCACCAATAGCCTCACTTTTCATCAAGCAAATGAAATTGTTTTAATGCTACAATGAAGTGGGAACATTCTGAAATAATCAAAACAAAAACACTTTGAATAGCACAGAATCCTGCAAGTATTTCATCTAGATGTATGTTGAGCTTTCTGGGGAGGTAGACTTCTTCAAGAGCCCTTTTTTATTGTATATGACACCTGTCAAAAGAATCTATACCTGCTTTTGGAGTCAATATTTCTGTAATAAATTTTTAAACTCGATAAAAAATGGATTATTTCCATCTGATTACTGTATTAGCTACAGCAGAAATATACGGATTTTTAAGCAGAGAAGCACTTTTTCTAGACTCCCATTACAAAGCAGTTTAATTTGAAGCAGCTTTGGTGCCACACATTGCAGGGGTAGTGTATTCCCGCACTTCATCTGTGCTGAGCACTACCTGCTTGATCATAGTGAGTCAGTTTAGAGAGCTAAAATGGCAGAAAACTTACCAAAGCATGTGCTGAAAGGATCAGTACAGAGCAAGGGACAACGCAGGACAAAAGAGTAGAGATGTGGCAGCAAGTAGTTAGACCAGCTTAGGTTGCCATGATCTGCGTTACATTTCACAGACATCTCAGAAATAGATCATATATTTCCAGCACCACCACAATAAGATTCAGTTATCATCTGCTGTATGTCAGACCGCTGCACAAGGGCTGTCTCCTTCCAAGAGATTCCCAGGTAGCACGCTCAGCCTGAGGTAAATTCATTTCACTTATGTTGTGGTTTAACCCCAGGTGGTAACCCAATACCACGCAGCCGCTCGCTCACCCCCCGCCTCCCTAGTGGGGTGGGAAGGACAATCAGGGAGAAAGGAAAACTCACGGGTTGCAATAAAAACAGTTCACCAGGACAGCAAAGGAAAAAAAAATTATTATATTACATTATACTATGTTATATTAATTATATTTATATTATATATTATTAATAATAATAATAACAGCAAAATAAAAGGATAATAGAATATAGAAACCAAACGATGCACGGTTTCTCAGCACCCGATGACCGATACAGCCTGTCCCAAGCAGCAGTCAGGAAACAGGAATATTCACCAGCAGCGATCTCAGAACAGCAAGTTCCAGAGAGAGCGAGCAAGGGAACAAACAGCTGAACGAACAAACGAAAAGGCCTGAACAAACAAAAAGAGGGGAAAAAAGGGCAAGAAAGGGAAAAAAAAGAGATTTGGCTCACCAGCCGACCCCCACTTGCACTGTGCATGATGTCTATGATATGGACGTCATACCATACTGGTCTTTGGCCAGTTTGGATCAACTATACAGGCTATACCCCTCCCATGTTTTTGCACTTGCATATTAGCAGAACCTGAGAAACTGGAAGATGTCTTTGATCGCTTAGCAGCAACTAATAACATCAGTGTATTATCAACATTCTTCACACACTAAATCCAAAACACAGTAGCTGCTGGAGACAAAACTAGCTCCGTCCTGGCCAAAACCAGGACAACTTACTTGAAAACAAATAGCATATTAAATATTGTTACTAAATACAAACTAATAAGCAATTTTGCCATGTGATTTTTCTCTCTAATTTTTATTTAAAAAAGACTTCAGGGTTTATCAGGCAAAAAAAAAAATCCTTAAATAGAAATGTGCTCTTTGTTGCTGGCTTTAGAAAATAAGCAACATGAACTTTATAGTAATTTCACGTACTTAATGTGGGTGCATAGTAATATGACAACACTATCCTCTAGTGGCAGTATGTGTTAACACAAGTCTCTACGTCAGTGTGAGTTGGTTTACGTGTGTTGAAAAGATGGTATGTTGCCCACATTATTATTTATAAATTCAGAGTTTTATTTTACATAACATAATAAGGAATAATTAACCAAATGCTGCATACAATGTGATAATATATGCTTCAACAACCAGCATCAGCTGCACTACGTATATTTTTATGAGACTATAAAACAGAGTATATATATGATTTCTTGTGATTTTCCAGACCATCAAACTTCTGTAGTTGTGTTCTGCTGTGGTAGCTTTCTCATAGGTATGTCGTTTAACATGGTAGGGTCACTAGTTCGTTTTTAGTCCACTCTTGAACTCCGGCATTAAAATCTCTCATGGTGACAATGTCTCTAGACACTGGTATCCACACCACATAAAATATCCTTAATTTCTTTTTTCAGTTTTAAATTTCAAAAATCCAGTGTATAGCTTAAGGGAAAATAAGGAAAAGCATAATTTTGTGTAAGATAATAAACTCCGTGATTTCAGTGCATCAGTTTTTCAAACTTACCCACTAAAAAGGCCAGTCTAGACTGAAAGCATGTTTGCTTACTGGGAAGATAGATGTTACAAAAAATTAAATGTTTTCACACTCATCCTCTAAAAATGTTCCTGCTCTGGAAGTTTGGAAATTTATCCATCTATGTAAAAAATCCTGTGAGAGTAGTCTTTTTTGGTGTGTTGTTTGGTTTTGGGTTTTTTGTGTGTGTGTGTGTGTGTTTAATATTCTGATGCATTTTGGAGACATTTTATCTAAATATTTCATAATATATTATGGGAATAAAAACGTTATGATGCTTCCTAGTCACACATTCCCCATATAAATCCAAGGCAAAGTGGAAGCAGGAAAGAGAAGACCCATTTAAAGACACATCTCCAGATTTTCGTATGGAGTGATTTCTGCAAGTGAGGAGCAGCACAGATGGGAATTAATATGTTGATGTTTTTATTGTTCTGATTTCACTTTCAAAGACCATTTGGCATACAGCCAGCTCACTTGTGTATCGGGTCCAGTTAAGAGGACTGCCTCGCTAGCTTAACAATGCTTTCATTTCCCTTCTCCATACCAAGGCAGTTAGAAACACCTTTTAGGAGATGGGGTTTTAAATGTTACCACTTAATACACCATAAAATATAACCAGTGGATACTATAGGGGTTATACTGACATTGATACATATTATAGAATTCATAAAAGTTACTTGTACTTTATAAACTTACTTTAATTCACAAGTGTATTTGTTCCTATAGTGCCAAGTTGTTTTTCAGATATCTGTACAAAGAATTTGAGGTAAATATTTTCCTAATTTTCATGTGAATTGTCCTTAACAAACAAAAGCGAAAGCAAAAACATAAAAATGGAGTGTTCTTTTTCCTAACATTCAATTTATATTGCAAAATGTTTGCATTACTTTTTTTTTTTTTTTTTTTTTTTTTTTTTTGAGGTTTGCGCTTGAACCAAAGGAGATACTTGATCTGGACAGTTCATGTGCACAGAGAGAAGTCATTGTCTTGTCTTTGTTCCACAATCCCCTTGAGCACTGTTTGCTATAGTGGTATAAACTGCAGCGGTAAACTGCAATATGAAAACATAAAATTTGTGACAACATAATTGTAGCCACAGAACAGTAATTAGTCAAGAAACAATTATCTTGAATGAGACAACAACTATTTTTAAAATGTCAATAAAAACTATTAGTAGTATAAGTAGCGCCCTGCTAAGGGTCGGATGTAACTATGCAATGAGCAATGTTATTTTAAAAATGTCTAGTGAGGAGTTCAGATGTTATTTCACTTAGAAGATATTATTCAGGGGCTTGTGGTGAGTTATGGAGCTTTTTGCTTCTGATTCATCAGTTTAATTCCAGTTCACATTGCTAGTGACAAAATATTATATAATGGCAGATCACAGCACTGTGTGTAATGAATTAACCGTATGTGTCCAGTCTCCCAAAAATATAGCTAGAAGTTTACACAGCAGATTGGCTGACTATGGAAAACACCAACTGGTAATTTTGTTGGCAGTGTTTGTTACCAATGTTTGAATGGCCAATGAAGATTGAATTGTCCTTTTTCCTCTAGTTCTTCTCTGAAAGTTGAGCATTGTCAGTGGGAAATACAGAGGAGTCTCAGAATTTCTGCCTCTGCTATGTGTGTTCTGCAGGTAAATAAAGAAATGAAAAATAATGTCAGGGAAAAATAATACCCAGATGTCCTGGGGAACATGCTTGTGAGGATCTGTGAAAGAGAACTGTATGTTAGTGACAGGCTGCAATCTGTTTGCGTGAAGACAGGCACTACATCATAGATGATCAAAAGAATGCTCTTTATCTCTTAAGCTATGTTAAAATAAGCCTGTGATGTAGAAAGAGTGAAACAACTTTGATCTTAGCTCTACATTCTCTTCAATAGGTCAGCACCACCAGGTGAATCTGTCTCCTGTTGCTACTTCCACTTGCCTAATTCTCTTGAATTCTGTGTTTCTAGATTCTGTGTATCATCTAGAACTAATAAGTTAAGGGCATAAAAAGATGGAGTTTACTGTTATATGGGTTATTATGTGGTTTAGTGTTCCTGTTGACTACAACCAAATTAATTTGCTATTATGTTACTGAAAAATGCATACTCACTTGATGACTCTATCAGTGTTTTTTGGAATATGTTCTGTTTTCTTCGTACGTATTTTGCCTTGAAAAGGGAACCTTTTAAAATTTTCTTCGGAAAAATACTGTGTTTGTGTAGTAAGTAGTACAATAAAACAAATATTAATTATAATTTGCAGTTTCTCATGTTCATAATTGCAAGAATATTGCCTTAAATACAAATATAGCAATTTAAGAACTATTCTGAAACATTTGAAAACATTGTATTTGGCTATGAAGCATCATAGTCTAATGATTTATTGTTTAGGATTCCAGTACAGTATTTTTCTGTGTTTCATTGAAGTATACAACAGATGTTAGAAGAGCTCTGTAATAAACACAGACTTTCTTATCTATTATCATGTTTTCAAATGGGGCTTGGCTGCTAGCTCTGCAGAACTGAATTAGCAGGACAAATAATGCAGGAAGAATAGCCAAAGCTCCTTGGATAATGTCCTCCTCTGCTGACCTACAACACAGTTCATTTTATGTACTCATTTAATATTTGGGCTGCCTGCTGATATGCACAAGAAGAGTACAGTAATGGCAGAGCGCTCTCTTCCAATAGAAATCTGTAAAGAAATACAGGAAATAAAATCAGCAAATGTATTTCTCACAGGTCACTGAAGAGCTATAATGTCATGTGCAGATAATAGTTGCATACTAGTGATCTGGAGAATGTGAACTTGCAATCTAGCACAGTCATACTCTATTTCCATTAATAACCGCAAGAACCAGCCCCTGTTACGGTATAACGGCATGCTGTATGCAATGATTAGAATATTAGATCTTTCATATGGTGAACAAGTAATTTTTCAAATTGCTTCGCAGATTTCAATTCATTTGGGCAGGTGTTCTTCAGTGTGAATAAGGATATCATCTTGCCCTGAATAAGGCAGCAAACAGAGTCCTATGGCATTGGCTAAGAAATTGCACAGGCAAAATGTCTGTTTTTCTGGCGGTCGACTAAAAACATAAGAAAGAGAAATTCAGTATGTAACAGAGGACAGAAGAAACAAATGCATTGAAGAGATTGACTTTGATTTGTGGAGGCTGCTTTTTCACTAGACTTACGGTTATGCCAGTGGGAAGTATGCCTTCTCTTTCTCTCCGCTGACACTATCTTGTACATCTGGAAGCAATTGGTCTTAAAAAAGGGCCCTGACATCTCAAGTTAGAGAAAGCAGACCAATGGTATGTGGCAGAGCTGTGACAACAAATCTGAAAATCTGTCTTCGCTGATTTCAGTTACTGTCATGTTAGATTTGACACAAAACTTTCAGTATCAACTCGCTCTTATGTGTTTTACTGCCCAAGCTAAATACCTGGAAAGTATTAAGAATTACTTTTTAATATAAATTGAAATAGACAGATCATACAAGCATGTGCTGAGAATTGATTTGAATTGAACAGGATGCATAAGAGCCTTAAAGAAATTTGAAAAGTAAAGTACAATGAAGTGTAGCTGTAAAATAGTCTTTATAATGTAGAACTACAGAGAGCAGAAGCCTCTGCCAAGTTAGACTCTTCGTCAACTGTTTAATCTTTCTAGAATAAAAGACCCTTGTCATTTCCCATAATATGAAGTCAGAAAAAAATGTGTTTACTAAGAAAAGCTAGAGAGAAGAAATTTTATAACTAAATACTATATTTTATATGATGGTGTATTTTTCATATCAATTCATTTGCTATCATTTTTGAAAATGAAACTGTTTTCAATGTACACCTTCATGTGATTTGTGAGGAAAAAATACCTGAAAAAAAATTTTTTTTCACTTTTTGCACTCTTTTAAAGAGATGACCCTAGATACAGTATAAATCAGAATTTGGCTTGTGAAAGGGATAGCTCCTCCCTGGATTCAACACAGACATAGGGTACAGGCTGGTATATTCTGATGAAGAGATTTCAAATCTTACATGAGGAAAAGGGAATTTGACTGCTGATATTGAAAAAGAAACCATGTCCCTACTTCTCATTTTTTTTAAACAACATTGCATATCATCAGTAGTATGAAATGACAAAGCTACTAGTTTGTTACCAAGTAGAACAGAAGGCCAGACCGTGGCCACTTAAATAAAAAATTAGTAGTCCTATTTGCTGAATTGGGACTATGTGAGAGAGTAAGTACTCACCATTGTGAAAAAGGAAAATCATTCATAATCTGGCTCTGAGTGTCATTTGCTATTAAATGTCATGCCTTATGTTTTAAACTGAGGACCTTTAGAGGTGAGAGTAGAGTTGTTTCTTCAAGTTGTAAATGGCACAATTTCTAGGTGTGTATTTCTTTCCTGGCTTTCTCTGAAACAGAAGTTACCAACTACAGCTGGAAGGACATAGTGCTAAAGTGATCAGTAGATTGGTTTGGCGTGGGAGATCCTGGTTTTGTATTTTAATAAGTTAACAAATCAAACAGACATGAAATAAAAAAAAATCCTAAATTAAGAAAGAGTTATAAATGTTTTGGTCAAAATATTGTGTAACAAAACCACTACCAGACAGAGGAGTCACACAGCTGTTCCAGGGAGTGCCTTTTTCTGTATTTGAGCAGCTCTCTCTTGGGAAACAGGGCTACAAAAATTACTGGTAACAGAGTATGACAGGACTAAGCGCTTTAAGAATAATAAGCAATTTGCTTAAACCAAATAGTGCTATAGTGTTATAATAGTCTGTCCTGGTTTAGGCTGGGACGGAGCTAGTTTTGTTTTCAGCAGCTCCTGTGTTTTGGATTTAGTGTGAGAAGAATGGTGACAGTACGCTCATGTTGTTGGTTGCTGCTGAACGACCAGGGACATTTTGCAGTTTCCCAGGTTTTGCTAATGTGCAGGTGCAAAAACTTGGGAGGGGCAGAGCCAGAATAGTTGATCCAAACTGGCCAAAGAGAGTATTCCATACCATAGACATCATGCCCGGTATAAGTGAGGGTCGGCTGGTGGGCCACTAGGCTTTTAGACCCTTAACTTGCCTTAATCGTTAAGCTTCCCTTCGGGTTGCTTTTTGTTTCCCTATTTTTCCTTTTTGTTTTTCGTTCAATTGTTCAGATGTTCGTTCCCTCGCCTGCTCTCTCTGGAACGTGCTGTTCTGGGATAGCTGGGGGGGATACCCCTGCTCCCTGACTGCTGCTCGGGACGGGCTGTATCGGTCGTTGGGTGGTGAGAAATTGTGTATTGTTTGTTTTATATATTCTATTATCCTTATATATATTATCATTATTATAATTATTAATATCTTTTTGTATTTTTCCTTTACTGTCCTGGTGAACTGTTTTTATCTCAACCTGTGAGTTTTCCTTTCTCTCCCCAGCGGGGAGTGGGGGAGTGAGCGAGTGGCTGCATGGTATTGGGTTACAATTTGGGATTAAACCACAACATAGTTTAAAATAATATTAATTCTTAAATTTTCTTAGTAATTATGTCAGTGCCTGTTCTCTTCAGGACAGTATACCTGTTCTTCATTGATGTGTCTTTAAAAAACAATCATTAAATTCTACATTCTTTACAGTTTGAGAATACAAACTTGTATATAGAGGAATTAGCAAAATTAGTCAAATGTTGTACTTTCAAAAATATTTAACTAAGTAATAATCTTATTATATGGTGTATGTTTGCTTGTTTGTTTAATTAGGTTCTAAACCAAACTCATTGCTACTAATATTTTTTTACCAGATTTTAAAAAAACCCACAGGATTCTACAGTCTAACCATCGTTTCATTACATTTCTGTTGTTTACAATACTACTGTTCTAAGTAATTTGCTACTCATAAGGAATAAGTTAAGTAGATACTTTGAGAAACATACCATGCAGTGAGTTTGTCACTGATCACATTTCTTTTGGGGAATGAAGAACATGACTCCGTAATGTCATACTGTCTGTTAATCACAACACTCTTCAGTTTCTTCATTACCTTCCAAACTTTTTCCTATGCCTGGACCCACCTACTGTGAAATTATTTTACCCTCAGAAGTGTCTCAGACCATTTTCTTGCCAAATAAATGTTTTTAGCACCTTACATTCTGTTCCTTAAAAATATCAAAGAGGGTGAGCCACTAAGCCAAATTCCCCTCAGGATTTGAGAATGTGACTCTATAATCTTGTGTAAAGAGGCATTAACAATATTAGTCACAGTACTCTGCTTTCTCCATATTCCTGACTAGTCCCTGATGTGGCTGTCCTTACACAAGCAGAATTTTCATTAGCATTAATAGATTTGTGAAATCATTCTAAAAGAATATTGAGATTCATAGAACAGTGTTCCTGTTACTTATAGAAACAGCATCATTTATTTTTATTTAGTAACGCATGTAAGAGTTGTGAAAAAACCCCATTGGAGTCATGAATCAGCCATGTTTTATAGCAGGGTATGCCTGGGTAGGGACCATAGGGAGGATTTTAGGCATCTGGGCTTTACAACTGTAAATAACCAAATTTATTTGTAAGCACTGCCTGTGTAAGAATTGTATGATAAAACCATTGAAAAGATGATTCGCAACACTTAATGATAACAGACTGGTTTTCATGGCAAAAGACCAGCAGGGAGATTCAGATTCTAAATTCACTTTTACATCAGCCCTTGCAGCATTGCAAAGAGGCACCACTCAAACTCCTTACCCTAGTTTTGACCCCCATGAGACAGTCCACCAGCTGGGATTGCTTTGCCCATGTTCTGTACTTGCTTCCCAGTTCATAGAGTCATAGAATGGTTTGGGTTGGAAGGGACCTTAAAGATCATCTAGTTACTAACTTAGACTGTAGGAATTGGTTGTGCTGGATTCCAGCCAGCTGGGAGTGATTTTTGTGATCAGGGAGTTCTATTTAGACAGAGGTATCCAGTCTATTTTTGATGTTCAAGCAATGTAGTGAGAACAGACTGGACTACAAAATGTGATCCCAAAAGCGTCTTAGAGTAGCTGACTTATTAAAGGAGATATTTAATAAAATGTCTGTTCCATTCAGTTTTATCAGCAGAAGAAAAACACCTGAATAAGGTCTGGTCCTGGCTGTGCTTTCTTTACCCTTTCATTCCTTGTTTTGTTATCTTTTTGAATTTTGAGTACATACAACGAGTCAGCAAATGAAGAATCAGGTGCTTTTTAAACCATTAGTTACGACATCCACTTTTCTTTCTGTAAATGTTGATATTTTAACTTCTCTTAATATTTCTTTGACTGCTTAAAGTTTTTGTTAATTTTTTTTAAATCAGTTTAATATAATTTGAAGATTATGTAAATGCATAGGGTTTTTTTCCCTCAATTGCCTCTTTGTTGCTTGAATTCCTTTCATTTCAGTGAAACACAAAAATTTATTTCATGTCACAAGAAGAATTCTGAAAACTGAGTGGTATCAAGAATGAGGGAGACTCTATAGATTAAAGAATATCTGCTTTTAAAATCTAACAACGTAATAACCTTATGTATTCCGGATATGTGTGCCTATGACCTTTGTAACACTATGCTTTTTGTTCCAGATTTAAGTATTTTTATTTTCTTGTGATTGCTTTGGGCTAATTTTCTTTCGTGTTTGAATGTGAAAATAGCCTCTTTTTTGGAAACGGATTATGTTAAAATGCTATAAAACTAGTGACAACTATGTGACTCCAATAATTTTTTATGTGGTATAGATTAAAAAGTACATTTGTATTAAGGTGGATCAGTTGCATATTTTGAGATCAGCAGTAGTGCAACAATATCAAATTTGAGAAGAGAGTGCCCAGCATTTTTAGGATTCCTATCACTGATTTGTTGGAAGGAATGAGCTGTGGAGTATGTTAAAATGCAGTTCCTATTTAGGATAAGGACATTAACTTATTGATTAAAAAGAACTGTTAGACTATTCAGATTTTCAAAGGCTTTGCTAGTTCCAAAATTCTGTAATAAGCATCATTAATATCTATCTTTTAAAACAGATTGTAGAATTGTAGCTCTTAAAATTTACTTAAAACCAGAAAATGTTCCTGTAGTATAAAAGGTAGACTTTAGGAAACTAGTGTTTATACAGGATACTGCAACTTATTTTTTTATTTTAGTTCCTATTCTAGAGTGTATTTCATGCAAGGTACTGGAATACTGGAATATCATCCCACTTCTGTAATGTGTAATTTGGTGTGCACACTATAACTTTTTCTGACAAGCATACAGGAGTCATCTACTATATCTTACTAATATAAAAATACCTCCTGACTTATTAATGCATTAATACTAATGAAGCAGTAGATATAGGTTATAGTGTAAATACCAGTAGTGGGGCTGCTGCTAAGCAATTTCTAGTGCCAAATTCTCCAAAAAAGAGATGATTCTGAGAATAGAGTTGTTAAAGTCTTTCATTTATACATTAATATGTGGGTAATGTTCTCATTTTCTCACTGAGAATCTATTTGCTAACAAACTATCTCATGAGACTTGTTAAATGACGAGTCTGCAAGTTGTATGCAGTATTTTTGGTTTATTTAGTGCCAATAATCTAAGAATGTGTAAGTACTTAACACATATTAATAAAGTAAACTTCTGATTATTCTGATAAGAATATTATATCTATTTTATAGATGACTAAACAAAGGCCTGGAAAGGAGACGTGACCAGTCAAACACTACACAGAAGATCTATTAAAGAAGTTGGAACATGTTAACCTGAGTGGCAAATAATACAGTAGGTGTGCTCTTATCTGTCTTGATAACTGCTTTTTTCCCATAGCTACTAATGGACTTGTGGAAAGACGTAAAAACTCAATTCATATTTCATTTACTTGGAAACAAAACACAAAGTGGTTATACTCATGTAGAAAGCAAAAACCTCAAAAGTTTTAAACCACCAATGTCTCTCAAATGGAGGAAGATTTTTTCTTCCTTTTACTTGGCTTCTTGAAAATAGGAATTTTCTGGTTAACAAGCCAATAATGAAAAATCCTTCTGCACTGCTGCTTCCACAGTTCAGATTCCAATTGGATAATCTTCCACCCTGACTCCTCTAAAACTTTGTGGGAAATTTATTGATTACAACTTTCATAACAGAAAGGAATTAATAAGCTAAATGTTTGCATAGTTAAATGCAGTATGATCTCTTAAGAATAAAGCCCAAAACATTTGAGCTAATATTTTCAAGCTTAGGTGCTAAAATGTCGTTCCTTAACACCTTTATAGGCTCACAATCAAATTGCTGACTATCTTCCAAAAAGTTCAAGTCACTTCTATTCTGGAATCTAAACATGCATTTAGGAGTGCAACTTTCAGGCACTAATGGCTGATTTGCAGTAAATTTTAATAGTCCATTTGATGATCTATAAATGAAGTCCAGAAGACTCGTGCATTTTCTAAGTCCTCACCACCACTAAATTTATAGAACTGCTGTACATAAGCTGTTGTATTCTGCTATGGTATCTATGGGCTCCTGGGTATAGACGTGCATCCTAAGTGACTGTCAGAACAAGATCTAGGTGTGAATCATGCCTGTTTCCCCATCGATCTAATGCTGTAATTTGTGTTGAATGGGAACCTAAAGATACAGGCAGAAAGTTTTCAGCTTGGACAGTTTTCCAGTCTGGACAAAATCAGAGGAGCTGGGTGACAAGGGTAAACTCTACTCCACATTTTAGGATCACAAGCCATGAGAATTCAGTCCTGTTATGTTTTAACATAAATAGAGATCTCCTTACAGAGTACAATAGAATAATATCTCTGGGGAAAATTATGACTGTATTTACTGAAGAATTTTCCAATCTTGCAAATTGTAGTGAAAATTTTATTGTCCTATTTTTCAGAATTTTCTTAGTTTCTAAAATTGATGTTATAGAATGTAGAAACTACATTTAGTAACTTGGGGATATAGACTGTATAGCACTTCAAGGAAAGATGACAGTAGGGATCAGTGGTTTTTGGACAGTATTTTTTGTTGCAGAGGAACATTAATAGTAGAACTGGCAAAAGGAGAACTAAGCAAGTGCAAGGGGGCAAATAAGGATAAAGGGCCACATCCTGCAAAGTGCTGAACATGTTTTGAGGTGCTGACTGCCTTCAACTCCTGTTGACTCCTGCATGCAAGGAGGGTGGATTGAAAGAATGTGTGTATGCGTATGTGCATGTGTGTGGAATCAAAGAACCTTATTTGAACCTGTCTTTGGGTTATTACCAAGTACGTTAAGTCAAGACAATAGTCAGATGCTTGGGCTATGAAAGGTACTTAATGCAAAAGAAAAAAAAGGAGCATAGCTGCTTTGGTTTTGATCTTGCTCATGTGATAAAAGTTCCAATAGCTTCCGATCCTACTGGCAGGTCCAAAGACCTTCTCTAATTATATTTATATAAATGTTAATAACTATTTCAGTATTATTAATGATGGCAAGATCTGAACTCATTAAAGGTGGGAAATTGCTGGGATTAATTTGCTTCAGCTTTTATTTGCCAAGAGAGCATTTTCCCAGCATTATTCTTTCTCCATATATTTTAACTTTGTAATTGTGGATCAAAGCCTACTCAGCTTTGGTTGTATTAAGTGAATCTTACTGAAATAGAAACTCAGAAAGGCATTTTCTGCCAAAAAATGTAACTAGAGAAGTCACGATTGAGTTCAGCTTATTAAATCTGTTTACTCAGTGTCCCTAAGTCTTTTTGGAATTTAAAAAAAAAAATAAAACATGGGTATGCTTGGGCAGTGGGACATGACAAGTAGTACATTTTAAAAGGGGTAGTCCTGGGAAATAGGTTTGAGAAACATTGACAATACAGAACAATAAACAAGACCTCATAAATGCATTGCCTGGAATAATATGTGTCTCTATGAAATGAAAATTATTCAGAAATTGTGAAAAATCAGAACTTCAGAGACTTGCACTTTATGTTCATCTGAATGTAAGAATTCCATCTGGTCCTGTATCCTGTCTCTGAAAATTGCCGATATATTTGTGCTTTCAGAAGAAGGTGTAAGAATTTTACAGGAAACTACTGTGGTTGGTCTTTTCCTGAACCCTAATTGCTAATCTGCTTCAACTTTTAGTAGCTCTTTCCATAAAATGGATATAAATAATTATAATAATGGTGAACATCCACTGTATTTATATTATTTCCATATGAATATTTACATATAAATTCTTGACCTCATTTACTTCATGTCATTTAGAATATAAGATCAGCCACATGAAATGAGACCAAAGGTCCATCTAGCTTAATATTGCCTCTCACCTGCTATGTGAGAATTTTTTTTGGTGAGCCTTATTATTTGCAGAGTAACAAATAACGGATTATTCTTCTCTGTTAACTGTCTTAATTACATTAATGACATTAGTCATCTCAACATTGACATTAGTCATCTTTTGCTTTCAATCTTCTGGAGGTTTTTTGAAGTGAAGCATCTTGGTGTGTTTTGTTTCTCTTCTGTGAAGCTGTTCCATACTTCAGTTTGTCTTTGATACTCTTTCTATAGTTTCATAGAAGCTGTAGTTTTTTAGAAACTAAAATTATAATTTTATAGGGTCTTTTTTTTTTTCTGAGATGGGATGTCAGAACTGGATACTTTGTAGATGTTGGGAACATGGTAGGTTTATATTGTCTCAGAATTATTTCTGTCTCTTTCCTAGTAGTTTATGTTGTTTGCCTTTTTGAATCCTGTTGCATATTGAACTGCTATTTTCAAAGAATCATCCATAGTGACTCCAAGACCACCTCTCCTTATGATAATAGTTAAGAGATCATCTTTTTATATGTTTTCACCTTATGTGTTATGCTGCCTTTATTGATTTTATGCATGCATTATCCATCTTAAGAACATTAGAATGATTATATTAGGTTAGACCAAAGGTTTCTCTAGGCCAGTTTCCTGTCTGCAACACGGGCTAAAATAAAATGCTGTTGGAAAAAAAAACATTAGAACAGGGCAATCATGTATTGTTACTTTGTCAGAATATTCTCCCTAGCTCCAGCAGTTTGCAGTTCAGGAAATTCCAGAGTCAGAGATACTGTCTTTGTAGTTAATGAATTTTATTTCCTGTTGCTCAGTACGGTATAATTCTGCAAATGCTAGCAGTAAGTTTTAAATTTGACTGTCCTGACTAATTTTTATCACCAATAATACTTCCTCCTATTCTGTCCATATGCTGTTAGTCTTAATTGAAGTAATTAAGCCCATTAGTGTTCATCAAACTTTTAAGTTCATGTGGACACTCAGTTAATTGGTCATTCTACTTTTTTGGTCAGATCAAATGTAGTTTATGTTTTTTCCAATCCTTTGTTAAATCCCAAACTGTTTAATTTCCTACTTTGGTATGTTACTAATTTTTTTCACACAAGGTAGAAAGCACTTATTTGAGGAAAGAGATGAATGGAATTTGAGCCATCCTGTGACTGTTTAAGCCAAAGCATGCTGCTGATGAAGCTGTAGAAATTCATGGTTATTCCAAATGCATTCTGTACCAGCTGCAACTGTTTAAGTAATTCACTATTTTTTGAGGAGATATGATATGAATAGGGATAAAAGCGGGAAGAACTGATAAGTGTTTTGGTTTAAAATCTTTCTGCTTAACCCTTTATTATGTTCATACAGGATTTTTGCAAAAATACTGTCCTTAAGCAAATGGTCTTTCACTAAAGATCTGCCTGAAAATATGACAGTCTGTTGTTTAGTGAGATCCTGCATTATTGAAATTAATGAGAGTTTCTGCTTTTACCTTGTTTACAAGGAGCAGGACCTAGGACACCAATGTACAGCTGGACACATTGAAAGATAAAAAGTTATCTGGGGTAGGTTTTTGTGTGATTGAGTACAGAGATAAGAACTCCAGCACTATTTACATTTTCATAGAAGCATAGAATAGTTTGGGTTGGAAGGGACCTTTAAAGATCATCTAGTCCAACCCCCCTGCAATGAGCAGGGACATCTTCAACTAGATCAGGTTGCTCAGAGCCCCATCCAACCTGACTTTGAAAGTTTCCAGGGATGGGGCATCTACCGCCTCTCTGGGCAACCTGTTCCAGTGTTTCACCACCCTCATTGTAAAAAATTTCTTCCTTATATCTAGTCTATATGTTAGTTATTACAATGGGTTTGCCATGGCCCAGGCATTCAAGGTCTAAAATTTTGTCTTTGCAATATTAGTAGAGGTGTGCTGTTGCTCCTTTCCTTGCTACTCAGCATATGGCATATAAGGAAGTTCTCTTGTTGAAAGGGAATGCTTTGCAGATCTTTTTGCAATTAATATATTGCCTTTTGCTTCTTCTGTATTGAGGATTTAGTCCAAAGCCTCATTTCAGTTGTGTAGAACACATGAAGGTTGTGTCCCATGATCAAGCCTATGTGTGGGCTACCTTGGTTTTCTCAATTTGGGCCATGTTTCTCAGGAGTTTTCTCTTTGCTGGTTGTTCAAGATGCACTGTGCCAAAGGTAGCTAGACTCTGAAGTTTTCTTCTCAAATGAGTTAAGAAGACTTTTGTCTTTTCATCTTCTCCTGAGCATGCCGCCAGAGCCAATTTCTTGTGGCATTTGGGTAAGTACATAGGCCAATCATATGGGTGACGTGTTCATAGTGGCACTAGGGATGTTATATGCCCTAGTGAGTTACTCTGTAAAAGTCTATGGGGAAAATGCTGAATATTCACACAGTGCCTGTCTCCTACAGCATCAATCTGATATGCAGCTGTATCAGCTTTGGCAACATCCACAGAGCACAGTAGGACTGTATCTACATTGGCTCATTCCCTATTGTTTCCTGAATGTTTCTGACCTGGTGGCTCTGGTTCTTGGTTCTTTTAGATTGTTAAGGCTATACTGGCTACCGTCAGCACTATACGCATTGTCCTGCCTGCATGGTTCTACTTCCTGAAATCTCTTCCTTGATGCTTAAAATCTCTTCAGCTCTCCCTGGCAGTAGGAGTGCCATTTGTTTGCTACTCAGAGATCGAAACCATTCTGCTAGAAGGAATGGTGAGAAAATACATTTTTGTCTGATCATTGAAAGAAGAGCTCATGCCAGGGAGTCTAAACACAATGTCAGTACCCAGTGGTATGTGTGTGTTTCACTCCAAGGGTATCTGCTTCTTGAACTGTCTTACGTAGATCAACCTCCTTTCTCATCAGTCTAAGTGGGCTTGCTTATTTCTCAGCATCACTGCAGTGCTGTCTGCTGAACCATTTGGCTTTGTTTTCTAGACACAGATTCAAACCACTTGACAGGTTTCTTCTCTGTGTTCTTGTGTCCTAATACTTTCTTTTCTCTTTTTAATGGAGGCCAGATGATCTCTCACACATCACATCACTCCAGACTGTTCTTGATGTGGCAGATATAAGTTCCCATTCTATCGCATTACCTGTTCAACAGTGGCCATTTTCATAGCTACAGAGCTCTGGACCCTTTAGGACGTGCAATACGCATTGAGAATTTGCTGTCTAATCATGCCTTCATTTTCATTTCTGGAATTAAACTCCACTGTTTTAAGAATTCTTAGACCAGTTCTGTTTGCCAGGAGTCTTCTATTGCAAAGGGAACAGTGTTTTACTAACTACTAATATTAGATGGTCTGTGCTTCCACAGTCTTTGAAGATTGTAAGCCTTGGCAATGCGTTATTCATTTTAGGTCACTGATTTATGTTTCTTCTCAGCCAGGGAACATGCGCTAGATATAGGATCCCCCTATTTTCTACATTCTGTACTCAGGTTTTGGGTGGAGTATCTGGCTACTGAAGGAGATTATTGAAATAGCTGGCGAGCTAGGCGTTCTGGCTTGGACGTGTCTAGCAATCTGACTACTCGAGAGAGGAAGTCAACCAGTATTTCAGAATGAATAAACTGTCTTTTATCAGAGTTAATTAATTACTGAAAGGGATAGATGGTAGTGCCTAATGGTAATATTCTATATGACAGCATTACCGTTAACCCTTATAAAACACTTCATTCTTCAGGGCACAAGATGTTCTTGTCTTTTAAACATAATGGAATCTGTTTAATGTCTTTGGTCTAGGCAGTGCTAAGACACGCATGTAAATTCCCCATCTAAGCCTCCACAACTTTGCTGCACAGCCACTGATTGCATTTTAATTTCACCATAATCTCAGGCTTTATGCAAACTTTAAAGTAACTAGTTTTGATATTTTCTGGAGATCTAAACATTGTAAGGGTATTTTTTCCAAACAATCCTTGTTTATGGAACACTGCAACTATGGTCTTGATCCAGAGTATTTAGCTAGGATTTAGTAAGGTGTCAGTATGAATTACAGAAGAAGCTTCTATACAAAACTTTCCTAGAAGTATAATCCTCAGAAGAATTAACAATTCCAAATTGCTTTGCCAAATAAATTTTAATATATGTGTCTTGTAAACAAAAAAGACAATAATTGCATGTTTGGGTGCCTTATATCTTTCTTTTACTGGATTACAGAATAGCAGTATTTCTTCATTACTAGACAAGTCTATGAGTTGTAGTGATAAACAATTTATCTATTCCAGAATACTTATCAGACCATTGTCTATTAAAGATAAACATTGCTCCAAGAGCAAAACAGTGTATATAATGAAAGGCGATTTTTTAATGACTAACTGGGAATGTGAAATTCTAAGAGGCAATAAAGCCTTCAGGACATATTGATACTCAGTTTAAAACTGTGGAATGAAAGTCATAATGATTAATTTTAAGAATTAGTCTATGATCATGAGCAGATGGAGCTGGGAATATCAGATTGCTAACAGATAAGTATCTTCACATTGGAAAAATACATCAATATTCACCTCAGTATTTTCTGGAAAAGGGTTTTGGTTTTTCTTTATTCACTCAAGGCTTTCTAAATACTTTTCTGTATATCATTTCTATTGCTTAGACTTTTGGTATAAAATAATCCAAAATTCATTGATACAGTTTTGTTTTCAGTCTACATTTCCCTAGGGGAAAAAAAAAGGTTTTATTTGCTATTTAACTTCAATTAAAATCTGTCTAGAAGTTATTTTTTCTTATTGGAAATGTTAGTCCATTTCCATTCCAACTGCAGACTAACATCCATGCTTTGGGATAAATAGCAGTGAGCCTTCTCACAGTTTCTCAGAAGCTCTTTAAATAAACAATAACTAAGTATGATAGGCAGCAACACCATTACAACCTGTTGATGTCGGAAGTTCTTTCTTTTTTTTAAGAGGCATTCAGTCTCTACTTCGTGGATCAATAACTCTTCTCCCGATAATGTTTAACAATCACTAAAATACATGTCTATTAATGTCATAGTATGAAATTCTATGAGAAGCAGCTATAGGGAGTGATGTTAGGATTTGCAGAGTCTGCTAGTAAGTGAGTAGCTAATAGTGCTAGGATTCTGTCTCCGGTATTGCAGGCTGGACAAAAGCCCATCGCTTAGGAGACATCGGCTCTGTCAATGAAGAGGTAGACCTTGAGCTGCAACTGGGATATATCATGGAACTGCCAAAGGGAAAGGGAGGAAAGTTCTGTTTAAGTTCTCTGATAGTAAAAGAGTGCTCTGAGTTGGTCTAAGTCCCAGGTATGCTAACTGCCAATGGCCCCAGTGGGATGATTTGACAGCCACTGGAAAATCTCATTTTGTGCCTTTTGGTTGTGCCCAATGCCTCATTAGTGGTGGAGAAATGAGATAGAGGGCACTATGCTGGGCTTGCACCACAGGAAAAAAACTTCTCACTGCATTTTTCTTAGAGAACTGCAGGTGTCACTAAAAATCATGAAGACAAATCCATTCTCTGGAAGCCAGGACACTGGGGAAATCTGGGAAAGTGGTGAAAGAGATGAATCCTTTTCCAGTTGCGGAGTGTGATAAGCCAGCGTAACAGAAAACAGGATATTTTTTTTGGTGTTAGATCTGTCTCAGTGCTTTACGCATGTATGTCCTTAAAACGTGCTAATTGTGGCTATAATTGGAGTTAGTAAGTTTTCCAAGTAGTCATTATGGTAAGAACAGTCTAAGAGGTTCAATTTCCATCTGTTACCAGATCCAGGGCTTGAATAGCAAACTGATTTTTTTTTCTTAAAATTGGCTTTGTTTCTTGTATTACACTTGTTTGTCACTGTGATCAGTATGTGAAAGATAAATACATGTCACTGTAAAATATTTTCTTTAATTACTTTTAAATGCTTCTTCCTGAATAGTTGTAGGACTTCTGATGGTCACCATTTCTGGTTCTTTCTCTAGATTCTCTAGTGGTGAACGTTACTTATTTAAGTGTTTTCTTTCCATAACTCCTTCAGCTTGGCTTTGCTTGTTATTTAGTGGTTCCTGCTTTCTTAGGTCATTTCATAGGACATAAGGATATATCTACTTAGTGAAAAGATACAGAAAATATCTTGAGAAGCATGTTTTAATTGAGATGATACCAAACACTGTGGAGAATGTAAGACAGTCTTGCAATAGTTCTCCATTCGCTCTGCATCTTGTAGTTTTCTGCCTTTCAATTTTGACATAAAGTAATGTGTTAAGTTTCATCCTTGCCTGGGAGACAAAAAGTCTGGAAGTATTTGCAGTCAATGATCTGTCACGGTGTCAAACAGTGTATCAAGTTTGTATTTAGTAAGACCTATGGACCTATGAATCCATTACCTATGGACCATATTTTTTCTAAAACAATGGAAAATGATTGCTGCTAGCTTTAACACTTTTAACAACCAACACACAACTTCCCACCTTTCCACCAGTAAGGGATATCGAAGAAATCATTAAATACCTGCTTAGGGGTAACAGCAGGCAGGAAATAGAGAAAGAGGTGGACAAACAGACAGATAGCAGTAGACTGAATCTGAAAGGTCAGTGTGTGTCTCCTGCTGTGCAATATAGTACTGTCTTGTTGGGCTAGGACCTGTTGACTTTTGCCTCTGAATGGCCATTAAATGGTGGATTATTTTAGAAAACCTGTCTTTCCAGCATCAAACTACTGCTGATTGTCTTAACTTCTGATTTCAGAACAAGTACAATTTGCATGCAGTGATGTGACTACTTCCAGAGTTGGAGGAAAGACTGACCATTTATGCACGTGCAGAAGCAGTGTGAGGGCTAACTTTGAAACTGATTTGAGGAAACTCTGTGATGGCCATAGTGGAAAGGGCAATTACTTTTGTCAAACAGCCGTGGCAAATATGAATTAACATCTTGTGAAATGTGTTAAAAAGTGTTTCACAGAATTTATTACTTTGCTGTTTTATATCCCGCTGTTGGCACAGCAGGTACAAGGGGTTAATTCCAGAAATATTTCATATCTCTGTCTTGCTGACTTTTTGTCATCCATCAGTGGTCTCTGGTAGCCTCTTCTTGAAGAGTCTATCCTAGATAGTCCAGTAATGCATTTAGAAGGTTAATCCCATAGTTGAGTTCAGCTTCCACAGGAAACAGCATTGATAATGAAAAGTGCACTTTTCCAATTGAATTGCCATTTTTCCAAAGTTTTCTGTACCTTGTTTAAGCATCTTCAGCAGCACATATCTGAAGGACTAATACTTTCTAATTTTAATTTTTTTTTTTCAAAAATACTTCCGTTTTCTCCAATCATTTGTATTGTTCCAAAGCAATAAATAAAGTATCATGCACATCTGTCTGTCTTTTTTGACCAGAAGAAGCTCTCCCCAGAGAGAACTTTCCCACTTTCATTTTTCACTTCGTCTTTATTGGCTGAAAATCAAATGCCTTCTTGTTTACTTCTGTTGAAGGTTGTGACTGAGCCCCTCCATTTTCTTTCTTTGTTACATTTACAGTAGTGATCAGAAACATGAGGCTTCCTTTATGTGTTTCTTTGCTGAGAATTCCTATCAAACACCACTGTGGACATAACCATTCTTGGCACTTACTGCCAAAATTTCATTAGCTGATGCCTGTGTCTTATTATCACTTATTCATTTCAGTCTCTTCTTAAAATAAGGTCTTATTGTGCCTTTAACCACATTTTCATTACCTGTCTTTGACACCTTTCTCTTTCAGCTAAACATCTTTTGAAGATGAGTGAGTTTTGCATCACACTTACTCTAACTACAACATAATTTATATTTCTCAGGTTCAATATTTGGGTTTTAGGGTTTGTGCTTTGTCATAATAATGAAACTGGACTGTGAGGGCTTTCTCTAGTTCATTTCACTATTTGGTTCTTTAAGATTATCACACTGTTGAGTTTCTAGCATGAATGATCAGATTTCATGTAGGTACGTTTGATTAAAATATTATGACATGAAAATATTATATATCATAGTAAAAAAATCTTTTAAAAATTAAGTAAAAAAATCCAGTAAACCACAACTATGTTCCTCGTACATGAATGTTTTTAATTGGTTGACAACTACATTTTGTTCTTTTCATGTTAATAGTGCTTGCGAGTACCAAGTTGTTTAAGAATTCGTTGTGCTGCTTGGAATATTGGAAAACATTATGTATGTGCTCATATGCATATGTATAGTATGCATAAGTACTTGTTACATTATCATGTTATGTGAGAAATATCTATGCATATAATATATATAAGTAATTGAGACAAATTAAGGCTTTACAATTACCTTTCTGGATAAAATGTACCACTGTATGTAGAAATACCACCTAGAGTTACCTTTTACAAACCTGAACGGGTGGTGAGAGGACTTTTATTGCATGTGCATCAAAAATTTTGCTGGCAACTCTCCCCATCCCCATACAGCACCACAAGAATGGCTTGTTGCCTTAAGGAAATACAAAGGAACAAGTGAAGGGGAAAGTCACTAAATACCAGAATGAGAACAACCACAAAATTTAAAAAAGATGAAAAATAAAATATTCACAATTTCATAACAAACTGAAAATCAAATGGAAGTCAAACCAAAGAAAATAATAAAACAGAAATTAAAACATACAGAATAATGTACGTATGTACACTCAGATATATTCAAAAGCAGAAATAACTTAATTAGTGATCAAAACTTGTAGATTTCTGCCACAAACTCGTATCTCTGTGAGATTTTGGCCATCTTCCTATGAGAAGGCAAGGCTTTTAGAAAGCGTGGAATTCTCACAGATGACAAGAGACTTCAATGTTGGCACACAGATACTCCATTGGCTTCTTAAGTTGTTGATCTAGAAACATTTCTTATTTCAGTAAAAGAATATATGGTAGAGCTGCAGGCTGTGGAGCATCTCCACTTTCTCCTGCAAGAGAGAAGGCTTCAGGAGACTGAGTTTTCTTGGGAATGCAGAGCCATAGGAGAGGGTAGTTCTCCTTGAGCCTGTGAGGGAGAGGAAGAAGAAAATGGTCAATTAGTCTGAAGTTCATTGCCATTAGTTTAGTACAGGGGATGGCAAGGATGTTTTCTTCATATAGCTTTTCAGTTATGAAAAGCAGAGCCTTGGTTCTATTCCTGAATATTTTTTTTTTGTGTGTCTTTAAGTAATCTTAAAGAGATACGGAATTTGTGACCAGCAATGATTCCTGAGCACTTTTTGTAAGTGCTAAGCACGCTGCCTTGCCCACATTCTGCTTTGCTGGCTGGTCTCATTTTGTGCCCTATCGCTATTAAACAGTTCCAAGTGTCATCCCAGAAATGGTTGCACTTCATCGAGATAAGGTGAGCTTTGAATATGAAGTCTTGTCCTGAGATATATTATGTGCCTGCAAATCCTATTGACCTCACTAGAAATTTGGAATCCTGTGTAGGAGAAGGTTGGAGGACAGCAAGTTCATTTTTATAAACTCATTGCCATGTTTTCCTTTGAGGTTGACTCCCGAACTACCCTACAACACAGTTCATTGTCTAGAATTTTCCTTAGCAGTCCTGTCTTAGCTTATTCCAGAGCCAACATCTGTGTTCTTCCTTTAAATCCTCATTTGAGGGAAACTGGCTCACTTGGCAGGCAGAGTTACTGGGACAAATATAACTGCACCTCAATGTAATTCCCTCATGGGCAGATGTAGGCTGACATTTTTGCTCCTGCTTGTTGTTTGGTGGAAGGTAATCTCTTGCAAGGCCAGGTTGGGTGTTGGTTAGATTATAAAGCTTATATACAGTAGCAAACAGTAGAAATACATGAAGCCTGAAAAATGAAGAATCCATCATGGTTTTGCATCTGTGATTTTCTATTGGTTTGCGACATAACCATTTGATTTTGGCATTGTACCCATGTTCGTGTCAATAAATAAGATAGCTAAACCTCCAGGGAATTACTGTCTCTTAATCAAGCCCATCATTAAAGTGTGTACACAGAAATGGGCCTAGAGACCGGAGTTCCTGCCAAAACCCCAGAAGCCAAAAAAGAACATCAAGATTTTAAAAAACATTCCTGTAAGACATTTACCAATGTTTATGCAATTCTTAGTCCATCTCTTCCACTGTTGCTTTCTGTTGATTGAGAGCATAAGGTGCTGTGTTTCCTGTAAGTCAAGAGAAGCTTCTGGAGAAGCAGATAGGAGCAATGCCTTTTTTTCACCTTGATTTCATTATAATCTTAATTTTCATCAAAGGATTCTCTTGGGTGCCCCTCTGGGCTTCAGCAGTCAGCAGAGCCCCGATTAAGCAAGGTTCCCATTTGTTTTTAATAGTCTCAGATTTCACTCTGTGAGTGCCACAGCATGTTTGGAGGGCCTGTGGACATTAAGATTTTAAATCTTTGCCTGAAATGTGTTTATGAGATGTGCATAGAATGTATAAACTTACACACATATGTATAAACTTACATTATTTTATCTTGTTGCAAAAAACTGTTCAGTCTAATTCGTATGTATATTGTAAGAACACATGCAAACAACCACATGGTATTAGTGGTATTAGCACAAACCTAATGGCAGCATCCACTTCAAGGTCTGGATCTGCCAGGTATTTACTCTCACAGGGTCATTAGGTTTCAAACAGACTGCGCGTGTATTACATGCACATACAAATATACTGTCAGCTGCAAGGATCTATCATTGAAAATTAGACCTTGAATCTTACCTTTTTTGTATTTTCAGATTTTCTCCATTCCCTCAATAGTGTGAACAAACTTTGAAATTAAATTGTTGTCTTTGAATTAAATAAATTGCAGAAAATAGTAATTAGATATGAATCTTCTTTTTAACTCCTGGACCAAATTTGAACCTATAATTACCAGTGGTGAGGGCAAAAAAAGAATAGCTCAAGAGTTAAACTGACCTGAAGTGCATTCTTTTTACTGACTTCTATATCTTGCCCGAATGAAAAAAACCAAACAAACAAAGCTCAACAAACAATCCACACAATTGGTGCACAGATGGTACAGAGCAGAACCAGATTCCTCTGCAGAACTGCAAAGCTTTCATCCCATGCAGTTTCTACACTGATATTGATTTTACCCATCCATCTGAGCTGTTAAGTTTTTGTGCACCGAGTGTGAGACTCATAGATTTGGCTCCTGCATCAGCTCACCCCCACAGATAGGGGTATGTCTTACATACTTTCCTAGCACAGTGCCAGAATCTTTCTCCTACACCATGACCTGATATACCAGCTGCAGGTGGCTGGCAGCTCCTCTCGTCCCCTGCCTCCCGGTGCGCTGGCCTGTCGAGTGGGACAGTCTGCTGGGCTACGTGGCCACCAGTTCTTACTGAGGTGTCGGGCTCCATGGAACCTGCTTGCTGGCACGTTTCCTGGCTGCAGCCCAGAAATGCTGGCCTCTCCCCTACCGTAAGCCCCAGCACCCAGATATGTCTCCTGCGCAGGACCAGTCCACAGTTTTGTCTTATTTGTTGGAAAGGAAGAAACGTGAGAGGACTGAGCCATTTGTAAATGAAGTTATGCAAAGCTACAGTCAATTTTGTTTGCCAAAGCTTGATGATTTGAAAAATTTGTTCGCATATTTCTTCCAGCCTGTATCAAATATTCTGGAAAGTCATCTGCTGCTTCAAACATCTTTTTGGTCCTCTATTGTATCTGGATAAATGAGTTTGAGGACTCCTGTTTTAGTGAACTTGTGAGATACTGTTACCTCTGTTTTTGTACTGATAATTCATCAAATTGTCATTATTTTTCAGACACCAAAAATAAATATTTCATTTATTGTTTCATAGCTGCTTCCACTGGTATGGCTTGTTAAATTTTTGCTTATTTCAGGTCTGGCTCAGCCATATTTCATCAAGCAAAGCTGCCCCCAAAGCTTGATGGGAGATTTGTCCAAGTAAAGGCTCTAGGATTTGACATGTATTATTTTCCTGTGTCTTTGTGCTGTTACTGTCTTTCATTTGAATTGGAACATAGATAATTATATTCTAGATTTAAAACAACAACTTTGTTTTTTTATAAATAAAATATTTGTTTTACTATCCAAAGCCTGGAAACACCTTCAAAGAGGTGATTTTAGTATCTTATAATTTTCTGTACACCATAAATTGTTACTTGGAATGTGCTTCTAGTTGTCTGCCCTAAAAGGAAAAAAATACTGACCAAAAGAATTTAAAGTGCTTAAGAGTTTTAACCACAAAGGATACACAGAGAGGCTAGAATGGCACATGGTGCTGAGCCTGTCAGATTCTTAAAATACCAACAATTTGGTGGTCTATAATCCTGTCACTCTTTTCATGTATCTGAAAAAAAAATGCTTAACATCCTCATTAATTGAAACTAGAGCTTTCAGGCAAGATATTTGATTTTTCCAATATCAGTCTTATAAAATCAAGGAGGATTTAGGGTAAGAGCATAGGGGTCTACTTTCTAAAAAACCTGCTGAAGCTTTATAAAAAGATTTTGCAAAGCAGTTTACTCAGAAATGTTCTCTTCTGTATCATGTTATCCACAATTTCTCTTTTCCCATTTGTGTTGTTGAGGAATTTTTTTCACAAGCTTCGTGTTTTAAAATCCATGTGCTCCTTTTTCCTCCTATCCGTGTGAATTAATCCTTTATTTGTGACTTCATTCCACTGAAATTTTTATGATGTCACAAAAGATTAGATCCAGAGAAAACTTAAGAATTAGTCAGTAGAAGTTAGTGCTCAGGATTTCACAGGATTGAGTCCACTGAAAGAATTACAGTCATGTTGAGGCATGATTTTCTAGCAAAAGCCAATGAACTTTAAGTGTGAAGTGGTCCAAAAAATATATGAAGCATAAGCATGAATGTTTCGAAACAAAATGTTTTCCAGCATTTTCTGTGAAGGGTCAGCTATACAATTCCAAAAAAAATAATGATTCTTGTTTTAAAATCTAAGAATAGAAAGATTTTAAACCAGAAATGGTGGTACTAAATAGCACATAATTTACAGTGTACGAACCTAAAGACATTCTAGAATGAACTGGAGCTTTATCATCTTTATTGTAATCATTTTACAATTATTTATTCCCATACATTTATTCGGGGATGTCTAATTGTTTTCACCCTTTTCTTATCTATGTCCTACAAGCAAAAAATATATAGAGATGATCTGGACTGATGAAGCAGGAAATTGCAAAGCCTGATGAATCTTATTTGTTGAGCCACATATGGTTGGTGTTGGTGTTTGGATTTTGGGGGGTTTTATGGGGATGTGGGTTTTTTTTGTGTGAGAAATAAAGTTTTCCTCTCCTCAGCAGCAACAGTAGTGACAGCAGAGAAGGACCGAGCCATTCTGAACTGCAGTATGTGGGTTAGTCGGGCTGCCATAGCTTTTCAATACAATCAGTTTATTCTTTATGCGAACCATTCTTAGCTTCTTTCACTGAATAAATAGAGACAGGATAGGTGCTTCTGTGGGCAGAAGACTAGATGAGGAGAAACTACCTATATCATTGTTTTCCATTATTTTTTCTGCTACATAGGATGTGCTTACAGATGTCCTTATTCAGTTCTCAGCAATGAGATTGTAGGAAAATAATTGCTGAGGATAGGTAGCTTGAGAGTTTATAGTGTGCATGCTGAGTCCATTTGGTCTTGAGAATAAGGTCAGACCTTCATTTTACTGAGATGTGTGTATATTCTTAGAAATTTTCTCCATCTGACAGCAGCAAGGTATGTGGTATATAGGAGAATGAAAGCGAGTGTCCTTCCACCAAAGAGGAAGAAGGACATCCTTGGTTTAGCACAAGATATTCGTGTATAGTGGGACAGATGGAATCTTAAAAGTCTCTGTTGACCTTCATCGCTAAAATGAGAAGGGGACCAAATAACAAATGTGACACTTGTCTCATATTAATGTCTGACCATAAATTCCTATGTGCAAACTATTTGTGCATTTCATCTTTGTAGATACTAGCAGACTTGTATCTATGAAAAGAACTGAGAAATTAGTGATTTCTCAAACAGGACAATTACCTTTAGTGTCCTGGTTTTGTTTGATGCTTGGCACATTGCAAATTCCATGCAAAACAACCTGCCTGCACTGTGATGTGATATCCCTGTGACTTTTGCTCCCTAACTGGACGGAATGGGTTGTTTTCTTCTCTCTTATGTTCTGTCTTCATTTTTAGACTAATAAACTTTTAGAAAAGGTATAACCTTGCAACAGTGTTCATAAGCTCTTGTCACGTATCACATATTACACAAAGTCTCCTAGGTATTCTTTGATTTCCAGGTTTTCCAAACATCTCTCTCCCAGATACTTTTTGAATGATTATTTCCTTCAGCTTGCGTTTTTCCAGAATGAATCTCATTTTGGGTGATATCCAAAGCCCATTGAGGTCAGAAGAATGTCTCCTATTGACTTCAGTGGGCTTTGGATTTGTTCCTTTATTTCCTATATCCCGGAGCCAAATTCTGCACACCTTATTGTTTTAATTGGAATTTTGTATAAGCAAGGCAAGCAGTATTGGCTTCCATAGTCTGATATTTTCGGACTCCTTTGCATTGTATTTCACTCTTTTCATTAGCATTCATAATGGTACAATATAATTTACAAATGTAAGTGCTATTTATCTGTCACCATGGATAGCTAATGGAAATGTTTAGTAATACTGAGTGAACTCTGTTGTGTCCTGCTACCACCTCTTTCCAGACTTGATATGTGTTCTTCCATTACCTTTTGTTTCAGTCTTTTAATTACTTTGCAGTTCATAAGGTTTTGTCAGTGTTTGGGAAAATGTGAATCATTTGTGGGTAAAGTTTTGAAAGGCACTGTAATCAGATATAAAGTCCAGTTACAGTTATATTCTACATATAATAACTTTTGCCCAGATTCAGGAAAGCGCTTTAACATGTGCTCAATTCTATCCCTGTTACAAAATGCAAGTAGATTTTAAAATGTAATTGTCTAAGTGCGACTTTGGTCTCAATAAAAGTTAAGCAAAACTTCATATTCATTCCTGAATAGGGAGATCTTTTAAAATTGTGTCTTTTATATATCACTTCTCTAAGATGAAGGATTCAAAACTATTTTACAAAGTTGGTACCTGTGAAGACTATTCACCATTACAGTATGATGATCTCTGAAGTAAGTGTGCTATATACCTTACCCAGGATTTGTCGTTTAAATTTAAAACTGGAGTGAGTTTAGCAGAGGGCCACCAAGATGGTTGTGAGGTTGAAGCATTTGCCTTAGGAGGAGAAGATGAAGCTTGTTCAACCTGGAGAAGATATCGCTTTTGGGGGACTTTATAGTAGGAGGTCACCAAGAGGATGGAGCCAGGCTATTCACAGTGCTGCATGATGGGAAGCCAAGAGATAACAGACAAAAGTTGAAACAAACACGTTCAGACTGGATATAAGGAATAACTTTTTCACAGTGAGGGCAGTCAAGCATTGGAACAGGTTGCTTAGAGAAGTTGTGCATTCCTTGAAGGTTTTTAAGACCAAACTGCATATGAGTAAGTTGGTCAGATCTCATAGCTGACTCTGCTTTGAGCCAGAGGCTGGACTAGATGACCTCCAGAGATACCTTCCAACCTGAATTATCCTATGATCTTTTGATCCTATTCATGTTTTGTGTTGCTTATGGTTCTAGTATGCTCTTGGTCTCTCTCTGGGTTCATACATTTTTTTCTAATAGCATTTATTCAATTATTTTTCTGGAAGGAGAAGCGAGAGATACTGGAAAGTTAAGTGCTAGAATTCCTTGGACTTCCATAGGAAAAGTGTTAATCCATATTTCTCCCTTTTGAATTTTTCCACTTCTCAGTACCTGCTTCTCTTGGCATACCAATTTGATTGTCAGTGGTTCATAAATTAACTAGCTAATTCCTTTATGATCTGGGGATGCATATGTCTTCCTTCTGGTTTATATTTTTTTCTAGCTGTTTTATTAAGTACTTGTTATAAATAACTGTACCAGCAAGATTCTGCTGCTCTAGTTGCTCAGGCATCTTTTCCTTAGTTTTCTTGTTAAAGACTATTTTTTAAAAATTATTCCTCTATTCTTTCATTTTCCCTCTTTAATCTTTTATCAATTTGAGTAATATTTCACAGAATCACAGATCACAGAATGGTTGGAGTTGGAAGGGACCTCTGGAGGTCCTCCGGTCCAACCCCCGTGCTCAAGCAGGGCCACCTGGAGCCGGTTGCCCAGGACCATGTCCAGATGGCTTTTGAATATCTCCATGAATGGAGACTCCACAACCTCCCTGGGCAACCTCTGCCAGTGCTCAGTCACCCTCCCAGTAAAAAAGTGTTTCCTGATGTTCGGATGGAAACTCCCATGTTTCAGTTTGTGCCCATTGCCTCTTGTCCGGTCACTGGGCACCACTGAAAAGAGCCTGGCTCCATCTTCTGTACACCTTCCCTTCAGGTACACTGAGGACATCCCCCTGAACCTTCTCTTCTCCAGGCTATACAGTCCCAGCTCTCTCAGCCTTTCCTCATGTGAGGTGCTCTAGTCCCTTAATCATTTTAGTAGCCAGTAGCTCTACATCTCACTTGTACTGGGGAGCCCAGAACTGGACACAATGCTCCAGGTGTGGCCTTACCAGTGTTACATGAAGATCTAAAGGACTGTGATTATGTCCTGTGACTTTTTAACCAGTAGATAGCATCAGTTTATATGATTTAAGTGGTTAGCATAGGGAACTAGCATTTGTTTTGCAGGATACCTGGAACAACCAGAACTTAGACGAATATATCAATCATGTAGAGGTATTGTCTGTGTTTAAGTAGCGTAAACTTGGCAAAAGAAAGTAGCCTTAAGTTGTCCTTAGGTGACATGTCACCATATATGGTTAAAAGGAGTTAGGGTACTTCATCCGGGAGGACCCCCAAGGACCCCCAAAAAGAGGAAGACATGCGCAGAAGGATCTGAAAAGGAGCCAAGAAGAATGATGCCACATAATTACGCAACTCATGTAGATTAGGTTGAATATGTATTAGATAGATAGAATATGCATGAATTTAATGTATAAATGTAATGAAGAAACCGGCATTGGGTGTGCTTGATTTGTGGAAAAACCACCGAGCACCCAGGCTTGCGCAACTCTGAAATAAATATTCAATGTCTCCCCTGAGTGTGTGATTATTGGCGTATCGCACACGGGGCAATGGATTTGCTTTTCGGATAACACCAATGCTGAGTAGACGGAAAGGATCACATTCCTCGACCTACTCACAACACTCCTCCTAATGTAGCCCAGGATAACTTTGTCCTTCTTCGCGGCAAGGGCACGTTGCTAGCTCGTGTTCCACTTCTGGTGTCCACCAGGACCCCAGGTTCTTTCCTGCAATGTTGCTTTCTAGCTGGTCCTCTCCCAGCATATATTGGTGCATGGGGTTATTTTAGCACATTTTGATTTCATATGTAACAGAGAGCCTGCAAGGGTAAAGACCAGCAGCTGAAGACATCTAAAAAGGCACAGGTAGTTACCTAATGCAGTTTATTCATATGCATAGAGCCTTAGTTAGGCTGTATATAGAATTACAGATTGACTGAGCAGGTGATGCCCATCATTTCAGGTCATGGTTCACAGGCTTTAAAACTGATACAGAATCATAGAATGGTTTGGGTTGGAAGGGACCTTTAAAGGTCATCTAGTCCAACCCCCCTGCATTGAGCAGGGACATCTTCAACTAGATCAGGTTGCCCAGAGCCCCATCCAGCCTGACCTTGAATGTTTCCAGGGATGGGGCATCTACCACCTCTCTGGGCAACCTGTTCCAGTGTTTCACCACCCTCATTGCAAAACATTTCTTCCTTATATCTAGCCTGTATCTCCCCTCTTTTAGTTTAAAACCATTAGTCCTTGTGCTATCGCGACAGGCCCTGCTAAAAAGTTTGTCTCCATCCTTCTTATAGGCCCCCTTTAAGTATCAAAAGGCTTCAATAAGGTCTCCCCAGAGCCTTCTCTTCTCCAGGCTGAACAAGCCCAGCTCTCTCAGCCTGTCTTCATAGGAGAGGTGTTCCATCCCTCTGATCATTTTTGTGGCCCTCCCCTGGACCCGCTCCAGCAGGTCCATGTCTTTCTTGTGGTGAGGGCTTCAGAGCTGGATGCAGAACTCCAGGTGGGGTCTCATGAGAGTGGAGTAGAGGAGCAGAATCACCTCCCTCGACCTACTGGCCACGCTTCTTTCGATGCAGCCCAGGATATGGTTGGCCTTCTGGGCTGCAAGCGCACATTGCTGGCTCATGTCCAGCTTTTCATCCACCAGTACCCCCAAGTCCTTCTTGGCAGGGCTGCTCTCAATCCCTTCATCCCCCAGCCTGTATTGATGTTGGGGGTTGCTCCGACCCACGTGCAGGACCTTGCACTTGGCCTTGTTGAACCTCATGAGGTTCATCTGGGCCCACTTCTCAAGCTTGTCCAGGTCCCTCTGGATGACATCCCATTGCTCAGGCATGTCAACCACACCACTCAACTTGGTGTCGTCCGCAAACTTGCTGAGGGTGCACTCGATCCCACTGTCTGTGTCATTGAGGAAGATATTAAAGAGTACTGGTCCCAATACAGACCCCTGAGGGACACCACTTGTCACTGATCTCCGTCTGGACGTTGAGCCATTGACCACTACCCTTTGGATGTGACCATCCAACCAGTTCCTCATCCACCGAGCAGTCCATCCATCAAATTCATCTCTCCAATTTAGAGAAAAGTATGTTGGGGGGGACCGTGTCAAGGGCCTTACAGAAGTCCAGATAGACGACATCCGTAGCTCTTGCCTTGTCCAGTGATGTAGTCACTCCATCATAGAAGGCCACTAGGTTGGTCAGGCAGGACTTGCCCTTGGTGAAGCCCTGCTGGCTGTCTCCAGTCACCTCCCTGTCCTCCATGTGCCTCAGCATAGCTTCTAGGAGGATCTGTTCCATGATCTTCCCAGGCACAGAGGTGAGACTGACAGGTCGGTAGTTCCCAGGGTCCTCCTTTCTACCCTTTTTAAAAATGGGTCCAATGTTTCCCCTTTTCCAGTCCCCAGGGACTTCACCTGACTGCCCTATTTCTTACACCTGGGGATCAAGAGCTTTTGCACTCTATGGAAAGCCTCCTTAAAGATCTGCCAGCTCTGTTCTGCTCCCTTGTCCCTGAGGGCAGTTTCCCAGGGGGTCCTATTAACTAACTCCTTGAAGAGCTGGAAGTTTGCTTTCCTAAAATTCAGGGTCCTGACTTTACTCTTCACCTGACCCATATCCCTCAGGACTGCAAACTCCACCAGTGCATGATCACTGCAGCCCAGGCTGCCTCCAATCTTGACGTCACCGATTAGCTCACTTGTGTTGGTGAACAGCAGGTCCATTATTGCATCCCCTCTGGTAGGGCTGTCTATTACCTGGCGTAAGAAGTTATCCTCAATGCATTCCAGGAGTCTCCTGGATTGCCTACAGCTCGCCATGCTACTTTTCCAGCAGATGTTGGGGTGGTTGAAGTCCCACAGCAGGACAAGAGCCTGTGAGCATGATGCCTCCTGTAGCTGAAGTAGGAAGGCTTCATCAATAGGCTCCCCTTGATCGGGCGGCCTGTAGTAGACACCAACCACAAGGTTCAATTCCTCTATTACAATTAGGTATTTTTTTGCAGTATTTTTCCTCATCTTCCAGTATAACCATTAGTTTCAGCCTAGGTACATCTAAGGCAGGACACTTCCATTTTGTTTTGGTATCCCCTACAGGCATACAAACCTTTTGTAGGATGCTTCAGGGAATGTTAATCAACAGAGACCTACTCTGTACACAGAAAATTTAATCTATGAAGAGATAGTACTAGACAGATGTTATTTCTACACTGAAGATGTTAAGAATTCCTCAGTGGTAGTTCTTGTGGTGCTGTCAACTCATGGCATGTAATGGGCAAGCAGATCTGGTCAGGGAATGAACTTTTTTATTTCTCTTTCTCAAAAAAAAAAAAAAAGAGGCTTTGTAAAAGAAAGTCATCCCAAGTGGGAACAAAAAGACAAATTGTTGAACATCTTCAGGGAAAAAAGATTCAAATTAATACTACTTTGGGTCATTTGAATTGTAGTGTTTGGCTAAAATAAAGATATTCAGCTTAAACATTTGTAATTTTTAAAATATGAAATACTGTAGTGTGAAAATTTGAACCTTTCTTTTCCAGAAGTGTCTGATTGAAATATATCTACATTTTAAAAGTGTTTTCCACTTTGTCAAGAAAAGCTGAAATTAGATTTAATGTCTTTTAGGAAGGGATTCAATGGAAATGACAGTTTTCTTGCGGAAAGTTGCTCGACACATTTTTAGCACTTTGTGCAAATCATTTAACTGAAATATCTCAGGGTTTTTTCCCATATGAGAGGACAGTTATACAGTTTATTGACCTCATAGAGTGTTAGGATAATTAATTCTTAGTTATTAAGCACTGTAAAGACAGAGAAGCTCAATTCCCAAATGGAATGATAAAAAATACTGTGGTAGTCTAAATGCCACCAACTTTCAAAAAAATTAAAAGGCACTATCAGGAATACTCTGAATCACTGATTTGAATTAATTAAAAGAAATAGTTTCATTAAATCATTAAAATCTTTGTAGACTTTGTTGTCCAGAGTTATATCAGGCAGCCATTACGTGCAACAAAGTCTATACACTTTTTTCCCAACTTAGAAATGGCATTTAATTTAATCTGTCACTTTACCAGCTAGTTATTTGTTACTGTGAGATGCTTCTATACTTCGCCTCAACCAACTTTAGTTTTGACTATCCTGAGTAATTTCATATCACCAGCAGAATGTATAAAGTTTCTGTTTACTCTGTATTTGACGTTACTCATGAGTATGCTGAACAGCACAGATGGCAGCAGAGACCTTGTAACGCCTTGCAAGTAACCTTCCTCCCTTCTGACAATTGACCGTTAGTTCCTTCTTTTCTTTCCTAACTTGGAAAAAGCTAATAATGCACAGGAGGACCATTCTTCTTGTGCCATGGTAGCTTCACTCTTTTAAAGGCCTGCGAATTTTCCCAAAGCTTTATGGAAATCCAAGTCATATGCACCCAAGTATCCAAGGATAGAATTGCAACGCTGCAGTTACCAGGTCATCTTATCCACATGTTCCTTTAGACAAGCCTGATGATACATTTTTGAGACATGACTTCCATCTGCAAATCTGCATCGATTCTTTCC
Source organism: Phoenicopterus ruber ruber (assembly GCA_009819775.1). Classification (NCBI taxonomy): domain Eukaryota; kingdom Metazoa; phylum Chordata; class Aves; order Phoenicopteriformes; family Phoenicopteridae; genus Phoenicopterus; species Phoenicopterus ruber. Next base: position 13,518,016 of record CM020219.1, read on the forward strand.
CAGTTAAAATCTGTCACAGCTGTAACTCCCATCATATTGCCGTGCTAGGGTAAGCTTGTTAAAATATGCAGTCTTTGTCTTCTAAGTTATTTGGATGCTTACTCTTTGATTACCTCAAGTATTATTTTGCCTTTTTTCCATAAATGGTATTGAGGGGACATTTTATAGAAAAAGAAGGTAAGAGTGAACAAAATAACACTTATTTTTGTGACTAAATCATTAGCACAGGGGAATTCATTAAAGAATGCTTATAAAAACCGAATTCTGGAAGTATATTTTGTGCAAGAAAAAAGCAAACCAAAAAATCCTTCGGGGTGAGTCAGGTCCTGAACCTGTACATCTGTATAGCTAACTAATTAAATATTATTTTCTTCATGAGCTCTCTGATATTGTTTTCTGTGTTCTGATTTTCAGATACATATGTAGGCAAATTTTATAGAAAGTGGATTAATCTAGGCTTTGGCTTTCATTCAGCAATGTCTGGCATACACAAATCTGAGATCTGTAATAGAAGAGTCTGTTTTAGAGACATGCACATTCACATCAGTGTCGCGTTTCTAAATTTCACAACAGTCTTAATTTTCAGAGCTTCATACTTTGTATGTGCTAGATTTCCCTATTGTGTCAATTTGGCTTTTCTTTCCGTGAAGCACTGAAAAAAGCGTGTGTAAATTCAGACGAAAATTGCCTGTGCTGTTGACATTTTCTGCTGTTGAAAATGTAGCAACTCAATTCTTATTTTCAGCTTGCTTTAAACTTACAGAAATGGTGCAACTGCCGCCTGTTTCTAATTATTCCTGAAAAGCCAGTAAGAGGTAGTACGAAGGCCGCTCAGGAGAATGATTCGGAGTAGTCTGGCAATTTTAGCTGTTGATCTTTGACTGATGACGTTCTCTTTGCTAAGCCTGACGTGTGCTGCCCAGACCAGAGGCTGTTTGTAGTGTCCGTTGCATCTGTTCTGTCCAAGGCCTGAAATCGCAGCGATGGGGGTTCAGAGAAGATGGTGATACTCTTTTTCTTAGAAGCAGTATAAAGTAATGAAACAAAAGGGGCTTAAAGAGGTGCTCTTTTGGTAATGATAGCTTTGGTGAAAAATTGAAATCTCTACAGCTGATCAATGACATCAGCAGTTACCCAAGATCTTAGCCCATCACTGCTACAGTTCAAAACTGGATGTCTGTATTTAAATAGGCTCCTGAATCTATAATGATAATGACTTTATAAATAGTTTGATGTTTAGCTGGGTTGTATCTCACAGCCATTCACTGAGGTTTATGGATATCTGTCACTGAGGTATAACAACTTTACTGACCCTAGGGAGACTAAATGTGGATTGAAAAGCTTAACATCAGGCAACTGTGCTAATATTTTGGCCCTATTTCCTAGAAAGTGATCTTTTTCTTTTTAATCTTAAAAAAATCCCACAGTGAGTAAAGCAATTTTTAAACATTTTGGCCTGGTAGTTACAGCATCCTCCAAAAGCTTAGGATTGGTACAATCAAGTAAAAAAAATGGCCAAGATTTCTTAAAGATACATAGAGTAGGAGCAAAATCCTACTAAAATGAAAGGCAAGTTTATTGCTTTTCCACATTTCTGTGTATGAGGCAGTGAAACAGAAAATCCCTATATGAGCTGGATGTAAAATGAGCAGTTTCAGTATGACTGTGCTTTATTTTATGTAGACAAATAAATATATGCATGTGTGTGTATAAAATTCCTTACCTAACTTTGATTCTTGAGGAGTCTTGATCACTCATAGCTTCCTGGCTTACTGCATTAATGGTACTATTTAATATGGATTCTTTTCTATTTCGCTTAACACTGTTCTCGCCTTTTCTTAAGCAAATCTCACTCATCCTACCTCCATTTCTCAATGATGTGTTTGTTTTCACAGTTCTCTCAACCATCTCTTGCAGAGGCAAGCTCACTGACCATTTTTCAGTAACTTTTGAGACCTAAGAATGTACTTTCTTCATATGATCAGCTGGTAATTTGAAATCTAGGTCTCTTCATCCTCTTATTTCCTGGCAGCTTTTTCTAAAGACTATCACGGGGCAGCCAGTCATCCTCAAATGCTTCATGCAAGAAGCTGATCTCTACGGAAGCTCAGATAACTGCTGTCTTTAGGGATCTTCTTTATTGAACGCTCATTGTCCAGTGTTATGTGCTTACCTTGAGGTATATTTATTCAGAATGTCACATGAGCATCTGCAGGGCAGATAACAGCAATTTGTGGAACTTCTGTCCTAAGCTGCAAATAACTCTTTTGCAATACAAGCTGCTTCTTCCTTCATGCACAAGAAAAAGGAGAAAGCATTGAAACGTACAATGAAAATGAACTGAGAACTTTAACATAGCTTAGTAATGTTTCTTTTCTTCTTGTTAAAATGGAAAGCTCTCCAAATAGTAGAATAAAGCTCTATATTTTCATTATCAGGGACAGTATTTAAAGCTACAGTTCCTATAGATAACCAGCTCCTCTGATAAAAGGCTTTTTTTGAAATTACTGCAAGGAGGAGGCAGGAATTCTCCCCTTCCTATGTTCACTGTTGCACTCCTGAGTTCTGTGCTGCCTCTGACATACCAGACACATGGCATTGCTGGTATCCAGATATGATGAATTATGGCTCAGACCTGATGTTTTTCTGCTAGTTTTACAGTATAACGTATACTTTATTTATTAAAGTATAAACCCTAATAAAACTCTTACATAAAGCAAGCTCTCAAATGGTCATAGGCTTAATGTCCCTCCATCCTTTTTACAGGAAGAAAAATGACTAAAACTTGAAGTCAGACTCTGGCATGCTTGAATACCATATGCCTGCACTATTGAGAGACTGGAGCAGAGTATCTGGAGAAAGATGAGAGAGTGTGGGTGGCAATAGAAAAAACAACCACGACTGTAAGTTAGCAAGATAATATCCTTACTTTCTTCTGTGGGTCTCAAGAGTGATTAAAAAAACATTGGTGTTTTAAAAATATTGCTGAAGACTACAGTGTGACTCATAATGCTTCAGAGAATGGAATTCTTGGAAGTTTCACTGTAATGCCAGATTTTAGAATGGAGGGCAGCAGAGCTGCAGAGAAGTAACACGAGGCTATGTTGACGGAGAAAGAACATCTCTGAGGAAATGCAGGCGAGAGAGAAAGAAAGGAAAGAGAATGAGCCTGGGGAGAGATGACAAGACAATTATTTATACTGAGAACAGTTGCTTGCACTGATGGGAATGTTTCACTGCTTTTTGAGATGTTATTGGCCAGCATGCCTGCCTACACAACGCTTGGGCATATGCGCAGCAGGGGAAGATATGTGAATATGTTGACCAATCAGACAATGAAAGCAGTTACATGCGACTCTGAAAGTCCATCCTAGAGCTGGACTGAAACTTTTGAATGAAACTTTTTTTGGGGGGAGGGGGATTAAATTTCTGGTAAATTCAGCTTTTTAAGAGGGAATATATTGGCTAAAAGTAAATTTTCATTAGGAAGGTCTCTCAAGTCAGAACAGCCTTTCTGGTCAGAATAAAATAAAGAAGAATGACAATTATCTGGAATTAAATAGTAGCCTCACAGTTTTGGCATGCACCTGATTTTTTCTTGATACTGTAACATACCTGTTTTATATCCTAAATAAGTACCTTTGCTAGGAAAATGAGTAGTCTTTCTGCCACCATCCCCCACAAGTGCTGATCAGCACCTATTCCCCTAAAGTTCCAAGGAAATGGTTTGTATATTTCACGGGTTATGACATTGGCAGGGGTATGGAAATTCCAGGTTCAGATCCATGAACATGGACTAGTCTTGTACCAGAACCTCCTCCTTTAAGTGAGTGTCCTAACTGTCTGGCAGCTGTGGTATGATTGAATTCTCACTATTACTTACAGGGGGAAAAGATATTGTTTATACTGGAAGCCTAAATACTGAAATCTAGGCTCCTTTTTTTTTTTTTTAAAGAGCATTCTTATTATCTAGTCTCTCCTATAAACTATATCTATAGTTTGTGCATATGGTTCAATAAAATATGTTGGTTCAGAGCACTGAAAATCTGTTGGTGGCTTAAAGGTGGATACTGCTGCTGTCTGGATAGAAACTTTGTATACCTGTTAAACATTTAATGATTATTCATCTGAAAATTCACATCTGAGAAATGTCATGACTTGATATTTGGTACTTCGTCTCTGAAAAAAAAATCATATATCCAGCAGGGGAGCAAATATGACATCATTCATATAAGTGATTGATAGTCATATATCACTGTTAAATAAATACCCTAAGTGAACAATTAGTTGATATGTTCTTGGCTGAAATTTGTTCATGGAATTTGATCGATGAAGTGTGTGGATAAAGAATAGATTAACAGATCATAACCAGTTCATGAATGATTCATGAACAGGAAGAAAGACTACAGAGCAGGGAATTTGAATAATGTATATTTTATTTCACTTGTATAACAGGATGTCATGGTTTAACCCCAACCAGCAACTAAGTACCGCGCACCTGCTTTCTCACTCCCCCCCTGCCCAATGGGATGGGGAGGAGGATGGGAAAAAAGTAAAACTCATGGGTTGAGATAAAGACAGTTTAATAGATAAAGCAAAAACTGCACGCACAAGCCAAGCAAAACAAGGAATTTATTCACTACTTCCCATGGGCAGGCAGGTATTCCACCATCTCCAGGAAAGCAGGGCTCCATCACATATAATGGTTACTTGGGGAGACAAACGCCATCACTCTGAATGTCCCTCCCTTCCTTCTTCTTCTGAGCTTGACGTCATATGGTGTGTAATACCCCTTTGGTCAGTTGGGGTCAGCTGTCCCAGCTGTGTCCCCTCCCAACTTCTTGTGCACCCCCAGCCTACTCCCTGGTGGGGCGGTGTGAGCAGCAGAAAAGGCCTTGATGCTGTGTAAGCCCTGCTCAGCAGTAACTGAAACATCCCTGTATTGTCAGCACTGTTTTCAGCACAAATCCAAAACATAGCCCCATACTAGCTAGGAGATAAGTTGAAGCTGGGAAACATTTTCTGGTGTGCCCATTAATGGATGTACAACTCATCCAATCACTCAGGAGCTAATACTGCACTTTTCTGTTCTGTGCATAAAAAATGTCATGCCAAATGACTCTGAGTGGTATCCTTAATGATGAATTTACAACCATCAGTAAGGAGCCTTCTTCGATTGTCTGCATTAAAGCAGCAGTTGATTATAATCCCATCCAGTGATGCTTTTCCTTGGCCTTATTAAAGAGAGCAGCATACAAGGCAATCATACCCTTGGGTGTCTTTTGACTTGCTCAAAAGTATGGCTTAAGTGTTGATTTCTTTTAAAAAAAAACCCAAATTCCATTTTACAATGATGACACATCCATCATCTAAAAACAAATGACATGGGAATTACAATGAATGTCCTGATTGCTCACCTGGCATTAAAAACAGTACCAAGTTTCATCATCAATATTTAGCTGGGCATATCTGTCAACTGTCAGTGCTGTGCATGGGAAATAGACAACCGGCTCCCTCTTCTCATCGTCCTGCAGTTCGGGCCTTATCTCATGCGTTTGTAATGCAGCGCTGCAGTCTCTCTCAGAGACCCTATATGCTCCATGGCTTCTTCCCCATCCTCTGGCCCATGAATATTGTCTTATTGCATTGAGCAAGAGAAGCTTGACAGATCTGGAAATGAATTGTGAGTCACTGGGCACGTTCAATAACTGGAAAGATAAAATAAAGTCTGATTTTCCTTTTTGTCAAGTCCCTTTTCTAAGGATTAGATTTATTAACAAAACAAAAGATTCCAAAGCGAGTTCTTAGTAACATAGAATATGTGGTAAAAGACAAAGGAGATCTTTCCAGCTTCCATCAGCGTCTGCAAGAAGTACCAATCTGCATCTCTCTGGATAGCTTCCTATCCGACTTCAGGAAACAGATGTATTGCTATAGTACATACCAATATGTTTCAGTTTTACTAGTAAACCACTACTGAGTTCCTCCAAGCCTCTCTTTGTGTTCATGAGAATGTGGCTGAAGACTTTAAAGTTCAGTCAGTAAAAAAATGAAAAGCAAGATCAATGACATTTCTTCCTTGATCTGCTCTTTTTTTCTTCCATTCTGTTCCTCCCAATAGGTAATTTCTGGAAATTATTTCAGCTAAGTGAATCAAGTGAAGACATCTCATGGGAATAGGAGAGGTCTTGCAGGTCGGTTCTGGGGAATGGTTCCATGTATTACAAATTATTTTCTTGCTTTTGCTTACCACACCTTTGTTCTAATCAGGTAGATAGAACTATTGACATAGTTTGATGTCATGGTAGATTATTTAGTATCAGAGATACATCAGTCAGCTAAACTAACTAAAAAAACTATAGATCTGCATGAACATTAAAAAAATTAGAGCCCAGCATAATCATTTCAGTGGTATGCATTCTAGAGAAGGCAATATGCGGTTAAAAGAAGAAAAAATAAATAGAGAAAACAAGACAACTGAGTTCCATCTAATATTTTCCATTTCCCTAGAACTGTTAGTTATTCACTGACATATGTGCAATGGATGTGTTCCACTTAGAGTGAGAAGAAATACAAATTAACTTGGTAATTTGCTTAAATTTTTGTATAATTATCACTTTTTGAAATAAATATTTCATTCTATAAAATGCACCGCTCCCTGCCTCTCCCTTCCCAACGTTCCAAAACCACTTTGGACTAATTCTGATCTCTGTTTGCAATTGTATGCATGTGTCTCTGTGTTAGTAGCACAGTATGTTCTCTATGTCCACGTGCTGCAAATCTGGTTGACAGCAGCCTTGCAGCCTATTCTTTCCTGGTTGTCCTTCATCTCAAATGGTAAGTGACCAAATAACTAAAAATTTTTTTTTTCTTGCTTTAAATTGTGCAACTTCCAGAATTTCTTCAGCCCAGTCCCATAGTTTTCATAAGGGTCACTTCCCTTCTAACAATTTTTAAAAGTCATAACATGTACCTTTAAATTTTATTTATCACTTAATAAAATATCATTTTTCATAAACATATGTTTTAAAATGTATCCTTAGGTTATGTAATGATTTTTATTCTTAGAAATTATTTCCACTACCAGGTCTTTGGCACTAACTATATCTTTGGCATAATTATGCTTATGAAGTTATATGAGCTCTGAGAAAGCTCTGAAAGATGTTTCAACACAAATTTTTTTCAAGTTTAAGATGCTTGAAGTGAGGTTCTGTGCTGTGTGACCTCGTTTAAATTCCACAGTGTGGCACATAATTTGAGGAATTGCACCTGGTAACCTGGAGTGATTAAGTAAGTATACTGAATTTTGGCTACTGCAAGGAATGTACATCCTGACTGACTCTTCAAGCAAGAAAAGCAAGACCCACCAAGGAAGTAGAAATATGACCTTAAAAATCCCACCTGGGGTGCCTTGGAATGGGTGTGAAAGTCTGGTCAAACGCGGACTGCTCAAGCACTAGTTGCTTTATAAGCCTAAGAAGGTGAGAAGGAGAAGATGGACAGAACAGATAAGAAAGCTTTGCCATGGTCCTTAACCTCATTACTAGGGGTTTCAGTAAAACTTAAATCTGTTTATCGTTTATTGTAGTACCCATTACTCTATAATGGATAATGGGATCCCCTTCTGCCAAGGGCCATGTGCCAGTTCATCCTTGAATGTCTCCAGTAAGAGTTGCAGCTCTTAGATGTTGTCTATCAGGCACTCAGGGGTCGCCTCTGTGTCAGGGTGATTCTGGGCACTGGGGCAGCGATGTGTAGGAGGTTGAACTACCTTACCCCATCAGGCCATGTCCTAAAGGTCCTCTCGAGATGGAGGATATTTACTACTTAAAAGGAAATGGAAACAAATGCTTCCATGAGCGAAGTCAAGAAGGAGCTATTAACTTGGAAAAGAGAGAGGAAACATCAGATAGGCCTGATCTTCTCTGTTTGATGGGCACAGGAACTCCATTGACCGGACTGCGGGATCCTTACTCTCGTGAGCATAAGCATTATACCCTGGGAAGAATTCTTATACAGAACATATGAGCTGAAGGATTTTAACCTTGTCTAGTAATGTATTTTCACACGGGAAGTATTGAGTAGTGCTTACTGTTCTAGTTAGGATGGTTTTGGCCATTGATTGTTAGCGCATTTACCACTGTAAACCACTTCCAAAATCTCTGAAGAAGCAGGTGGAAGGCCAAGAAGATGAGAAATACATGGAGTAGTCAATTAAGCGGAGGTCACAAATGAACCCCTTTTCAAGAGGCATCATCAAAAATTTGTCTGAAAGGAGAAATTTGCGAAGAAGGAAGCAGGTGTCAAATTCCTTTTGGCAGCTGGATGCTTGAAAGCGTTTAAAATGAAAAGCTACCTGATCTAAAGCTCAAGGCACCAAGAGGATGTACCTTACCAAGTGGAAGGGAACACATATCGATGGGGTTTACAACTCTCATGCTGTAGGGAGGGTACAGAACGGTGAGGAAACGTGCTGGCGTGACTAAGTTCTGGCAGGGTTTAGGACATTGGCACTGTGAGTGAGGAGGAACTTGAGAATGATTTTTGAGCTCTGTATTCAAGCAGCTGTCTGTCTTCCGCAGCACGCTGTAGAAAAATAGAGGTTTTGAACCATTAGAAAAGCAAAGGAAGTGCAATAGCCCAGATTTTGATCATAATTACACCCAGGTGGTTCTGAAGTGACTACACCCGTGTCATTGAAGTTACACCAGTGCAAAACTTGTGTGAGAACTGAATCAAGCCTTTTGTTTTCTTGCATTTGTGTACCAAAAGAGCACTCTAACAGCTCTTAGTAAATAATAAATTAATAATGATATGATGATCTCCCTTATGACTGGAAGAAGTACAGAAAAATTAGTGTCAAAGCAAGAATTTGCTTGCAAGATTCTTTGAATGTGTCCTTTCTAGATTTGGATTGGATATATGATGCTTTGCTGGACTGATTTTAATTTCTGGACTGATTTTAGTTTTTATTTCAAACATCAGAAACGTCAAATTTAGTCAGTTAGTGTGTCATGAACAATACAAAACCTACAACATAAAGCTTATGGATCAAATGAGTAAGACCTCTGGTCTGTTGATCATAAACCACCTTTAAATCCCCAGCAGAAAGTAGTAACGAAAACAACTAATGAAAGCAAGTGCTTTTGCTGTCTCCCTGCTGTAAAGCAAATCATATTTTAGTAGTTGGTTTCGTTTGTGTTTCCCCATTTGTGCCTCAGAATACACCAGATTGCAATGTTACATCACATTTTTAATGACTGGAACCATGTCCTGAGATCCCCCTTCGACCACACCACAACTTCCTTCTCTCTTTTCCCCTCCCGGCTAGAGGACTGTATGCAATTATGCTGAGGACATAATTCAATTAATTATTGACAGAACACGTAATCACCGCTCAGATCTGTCTCTGATAAATCTCTTCGCTGCTCTCTGACTTCTGTTTGTCAGGACTAGGGAGGTGGAAAGGCAGCGTTTTAAAGATAGGACGTTTCTCAATGCTCTCTATCAGCCGGGGAGGCTTCTGACACCCTCGGCTCTTCAGATGTAAAGCACATTGTGCTCGTCTGTGCTAAACAAGTGTCCCGAGAAAGCTCAGTGGGACGGAGCCTTAGGATTCATTTTAAGTGGAGGATGTAATAGGAGCAGATAACTTTGATTTGCGCAAAGGAAAAGTGTGATCTCTTTCAGGGATTCCAGGCATTCACAGCAGATTTTTCTGCTGCTGCTGATTAAAGAGAAAGTGATAAATAAGAGCTGTGTTCGGTTTAAAGGAGGAATGTAGCTTTAGAAAGCTGACTTATTCAGGAAAAAAAAAAAAAAAATCCTGACCTCCGATAGCCTTTGACCAAAATCTGCTAGTAGCAGAAAGTAAAGAGGAGGCTGTTTCTGTAACTATTCAAACCCAAGTAAGGACAGTGATCATTTCTGTCCATATGACCGGAAAATGTCCGGGGGCCGGGCCGGGGTGGGGACGTGCCCGGGGGTTGCCCGTGACTTCGGATTACGACTAAAGCGTGCCAAAAGCGGATAAGAAAAAGAGATAACGAGGTGAGAAAGCAAAGAAGGGCTTTATTGTAAAGTCAGGAAAACTAAGCTGGGGGGGGGAGCGGGGGAAGCACTCGCGTAGGTGGAGGCTGCCCTTGCAGCCCGGGCGACCTCGGCTAACCCCACGCCGGCTTTGGGGGTGGGCGCGGACACCCGCCCAGGGCCGGGTGGGTCCCGGTGCGCCGGGCATCGACTCCGGCGATCACACGCCGCTGGGAGCCGGGCTTAGCGCTAAAGTGACCCGGCGCTGCTCGGGGCTTCTCCGTCGCCTGCGCCCGGGGGAGCGCGGGTGGTACCGGCCGCGCTGCGGGGCGGGCAGCGGGGCGGCACGGGGGCCACCCACCGCCCTTCCCCTAAGGCTACGTGAGAAAGTCCTTTACGGCGGCCTCCTGAGAGAAGACCCGCTGCGCGGGTTTGCAAGAGCTCCTCTGCCTTTGGTTTTCACGGCACGACGCGCCCTGGGGGCAGGGACACGGCTGCGCTCGGAGCCGGTGGGCAGCAGGGCGGCGGCGGCGCGCGGCGCCCGGGTCTGGCAGGGGAGCGGCACCTCCCCCTGCGCTCGTGTCTCTGGAGCCCGGTGTGGGCGCCCGCCTCACCTCCTCTCCCCTCCTTCTGGATGTGCCAACATGACTTTTGTTCCTTCCGTGTGGGGAACCACGTTCAAAGGGAGCGGGGCGTCGCCGTCTTAGGGAAGAGGCAGCCGGGTTTGCTGATGCTTGGGAGTCTGGGACCGCGGAAAAGCGCTCGCTCGTCCCGCGTGGGGTCGCGGGGAGGGAACCGAGGCTGATGCGCCCATGCCCCGGGCGAGGGGCACGGACGGTGGCTGGAAGCGGCTCAGGCACTGGCACCTGTACCGCTCCGCAGCGCTCAGTGCCCGAAGCCGGGGCTGGGCGGGCGCTGCCCGCGCCGGGAGGAGCGGGGTGATGTCCCGCCGCAGCCTGCCCTGCTGGGGCTGCCGCCGAGGTTCCCCCTCCGCTCCGGGCCTTCGTCGGGGGCCATGAGGTTAGCGTCCAACGCGCAGCCGGGGGAAGCAAGCCCACCTCGGGCGCTCGCCCCGCCGCCCCAGCATCACCGGAGGTGCCCGAGCCGGGCGGAGCCGGTGCGGCCCCGAGCCCGGCGCCGCGGGGGGCCGGCGGGGCGCCCGCTCAGAGGGGCGGCGGAAAGGTGAAGTGCTGAAGGGTTTTAGGGGCCGGCAGAGCAGGCTGCACGGCCAGACGGGTCGGGAAGCCCGAAGCGGGCACCTGAGCCGGATCTTTCGACACCTCAGCCAAAGCGGCCGGATTTCCAGGGGCGCTGCGCTCTCGCCGCTCCCGCCGAGGGCAGGGGCTGCGGGGGCGAAGGGAACCGAGGAGCGGGGTCGGAGCCGCTGCTTTAGCTGTGAGAGACCGCCCGGTGCTGCTTGCCTTGCGGGGCAGCGGCGGGAGCGGTTACACGGGCTGATCTAACCCGTGAATGTTGAGGTACAGGGACGCTGCGGGGACAGGGGAACGCTGTCATGGACAAGACAGGGGGTATAACGCCCTTGCAAACAGCTTTCCGCAGGTTTGGCTTAGTATGGCGGGCGCGACTCGGTCCCCCAGCTGCGAGGAGCGGAGTCCCCGGCTTGCCGGGCGGTGCACCCCTCTCCGAAACTTAGTCAGGGGCTGAACAGCCCGAGCGCCTCGTCCCGCTGCTGTCAAGGACAAGGAGGCGGTCAGAGGTACAACGGGAGGTGCTTAAAGACCCGCTGTTTCTGGGCGGCTTTGCACAGCTCCCGCGGGGGTTGCGGGATGCTCTCCACGCTCGGCTTCACCTGTCGGGCTCCGGGGGAGCGAGGTCCGGCACCCCGCACCCTTTGACACGCAGCTGCCGGCCCCCGGGGCGGCTGAGCCTCGCACCGCCGGGCTGGGCGCTGCCCTCCGGCCCGAGCCCGCAGCCGCCGTCGCTCGGCGGGGCCGGCCCCGCCTCGCCGCAGGTGCGGGTCGCGCTGCCCCCGGCCGGGCTCCGGCTCCGGCGCCGCCTGCGCACCCGCGACGGGGCGTCCTCGGCGGGGCGGCTCTCCCGGCCAGGTCGCCTTTCCCCTGCCTGTTTTTTTGGCCGGGATTCACTTGCCGTGCACCTTCGCCCTCCCAGGGCGCAAGCCCCGGGGGCGGCTCGCCGGGGTCAGAGAGGGAGCGCACTGTCCTCCGGGCCGGTCTCTAGGGCCACCGAGGTGCCCCCTCCGCCGGGAGCCCCGGAGGTTTGGATTTCCCCCTAGGGACGCTCGGTACCCCCCCTTCTCCTTCGGGGTGCGCGCTCCTGCCGCAGCCGAGCGAGAGCCCGTCGCCGGGCGCGGCAGCGGCTCGCCGCCCCCAGCCCCCAGCAGCGCATCCTCTCCCGCCCGCCGCTTCGCCTTCCCCTCCTCGGCTGCGGGGAGGGTATTGCGAGGTAAGCAAAAGGGAAAGGGAATGTAGCGGTCTGAAGACAGACACAGTCAAGGGTAGACGTGTATTTACTCAACCTTTATTATTTTAAAAAAATTCATAAAAAAAAAAAAGGTGAACGAACGTCTTACAAAACCCCCCCACATAAATAGGACATTCCGTTCAGCTCTGGCTATTGGCAGTTCTAGTACTTGACAACATCAGACGCGATTTCCTGGTATTAGAGAAACCCATTTCAAAATCGGTCATCACAAAGAAATACTAGAAATCCCAGTTAGCACTTGCTAGGCAGCACGGAGCACTTGTACACAACTTTTCAGACACACACCCGCGCACACACGCAGCTGGGAACAGATCCCATAGGAAGAGAGCCTCCTTAAAAAATAGTAAACGCTTCTCAAAAAAAAAAAAAAAAGGAAAAAAAAAAAGAGTTATTTACAAAACGCACATGGAAATACAGTATTGACAGAGCGTGGCTGGCAAATCAACATGATTTGAATAGAGAAAGGACTATGGCACATCTTGCTCGAAAGCTCGCACAGCAGCCTCCTTCGAGTGTCCCCGGGGAAGACAGCTCCTGCCATCCGCGTCGCAGTGCCTTCTCCCTCCCCACCTCTCCTCCCGCCCTCCCCTCGCCTCTCCACCCCTGCACTTCTTGCCAGGTCCTTTTTACACTTGGATGACCACCGTGCTGGGGCTCTGGAGCCGGGTTTTGTACTGGTCTAGCCAGCTCCTCAGCTCCGAGATCTTGTAGCCCTCTGGTCCTCTGCCTCCCTGGTACATCACCTTCTCCTCCTGGATGATGTAGAGCCGCTCGAAGTAGGCACCGTAGGCGGCGCTGGAAGCATTGTCCATGGTGTCCACGGCCAGGGGGCAATCGGGCGCCCCTTCCCTCATCAGCTGAGCTGCCCGCAGCCTGTCCTGGAGGCACTGGTGCTTGGGGATGTTGTAGGCTGCGTCCGAGCTGACCCAGCCGTCGGAGGGGTGTGCTTCCTCGATGTACACCAGCAGGAAGTCGGCAATGTCCACGAAGTGCGCGGCCAGGCGCTGGAAGGACCGCAGGCGGGCCATGAACGGGGGTCAGGTGCAGCTGCCGAAGTTGAGGATGAGGGGTCTCTTGCCGCGGGCGAAGTCCAGGATGCGGAGCCGCTTCTGCCCGTCCAGCTGGATCACCTCGGGGTTGGGGGCTAAGGAGCCCACGTGCGCCGACTTGAAGAAGTCCAGCTTCTGCCCGTGCCACACGGCTTTCAGCGACTCCAGCGTGAACATGCGGTTGGAGTCGGACACGCAGACCGGGGGGTCGTCGGGGGGCGGCCCCTCGCTGGCGCTGGCCGCCTCCTCCGCCGTGGGCATCATCAGCATCTTCTTCCTAATGCACAGAAAATCCAGGAGCCAGAGCATCACGGCGGTGAGCAGGAAGCGGGGGAAGAGGAGGATGCAGGCGGCCGCCTGGGTGAGCAGCTGCAAGGTGTGAACGCCAAGGGAGTGGAGCATCGCAGCGGCTTGTGCTGCAGGGCGCTGGCTGCCTGGGGGCCCCCACGCACCCTGCTTGCCGGGGTCTGTGCAGCACAGCTGAGATCCCGCTTCTCTTTAAGCCCATTTTATAGTCAGGGATTTAAATGAAAAGTGACTCCACCTCCGGCCAGAACCCGCCCCTCTGGAACTTGAGCCTGGGGATTACCTACCCCTCCACTCTAATGACCTAAAAATACACAGACAAAAGGGGAGAGAGCCCCGGCGGGAGCTGCGAGGGACGTGCAACGAAGCAGGGAGCAGCCGCTATCAGGCACCAGCAGAGAGTCCGAGATAGGGCACCGCCGGGGTCCCCGGCCGCAGATAGCGGCAGGCGCTCGCAAACAGCCCCGCCAAGGACAATGCAACAGGCGCAGCCCGCCCCCTGGCCCGGCCCGGCCCAGCCCGGCCCGGCCCGGCTCCGCACGGGCTGCGCGAGCGCGGGGTCGGCGCCGCGCCGGAGCGGCGGCGGGAGCGGGGGCCGGGGCCGTCCCGGCAGCGCCTGCAGGTGACAGGGACGGGCCGCCCGCGCCGCGTCCCTCCCCACGCCTCCCTCCCCTCCCCGCCCCGCCAGCCCGGTCGCCCCTGGGCACAGCCTCCGCCCCGCCACACACCCCAGCGCCGCGGGGGCACCGGGGCTCGAACCAACGGACGCGCCGCGCCCGCATCCTCCCGCCGAGGCGGCGGGACGGGAGGCGGCCGCTGCCCCGGCCCGCGGGCACCCCCTCGCCTCGCGGCGCCGCTCCCGGCCCCGGCGGCGGCGGCCCCGGCGCGGGGGTGCCAGGTGGGCGCGGGGCGGCGGGCGCTGCCCCGCGGCGGAGGAGGGGCGCGGGGCGGCGCTCCGGCCGCTAGGGGTAGCTGTTGCCCGAGAAGCCGCCGCGGCGGCGGCTGCGGCGGCGGGGAGCCGCGGGGCCCTGCCGCCCCCCGGCCCGGCGGTGTCCGCGCCCCCCTGCCTAGCCCCCGCCCCGAGTCGGAGGGGGCATCTCCCCGGCGGCGGGTCTCCCCTCGGGGCGGGGGTCGCCGGCCTCCTCCGAGCGCCCTCGGGAGTAGGGGTCGCCGCGGGGAGCCCCGGGCCGCAGGAGGCTGCGGGGGGCGGGCGGGCCCGGGGCTGCGGGTGTGGGCCCGGGTGTGAAGGCGGGGCCCGGCCGCGCTGCGGCGGCGGCCTTCGACCGCATTCGACGCCAGCCTGGCTGGGGCGGCCTCCGCATCCTCGGGGAAGATCGTTCCGACCCATCCCGGGGCGTGTGTCCCCCGGGCTCCTCCTGCCAGCGCAGCCGTGTCCGCACTCTCCTGCGCCACGGAGCTGGTGCTGCAGGGGGTCCCACGACGGGTGGGCAGCGGGGATGGTGGAGGTGGCAGGATAGCGCTGCCTTTGCGATGACCCCCTGTTTGCTGGGGGTCCTGCTGCATCCAGGTGAGCTGTAAGTCAGGGCGGACGCTCGCTTACAGAGACCTGGGAGGTAGCAATATGTTTTTTCTGTTGTCAAGTGAAGTGGAAGCACAAACTTCTCATGTGAGTAGGTCTAGCAAAAAGTTCTTAAACAAATGAGTGAAGTGTCACCTCATGGACAAGGTCAGGTAGACCTATGTACTGTCCACAGAGCGGACATGCAAGGGCTGGTTGTAGGCTGGGTGGGCTGTGTATCAGCAGCAAAGTGCTTGCAGTACGTGGAGCTGAGCACAGACTGGCCACCTTCAGTCTTCACCCAGTCAGGAGGAATTTATGGCCCATAAATTCCTTCCTGCTGGACTAGATGGAGACCTGTTCCAGAGGTACGGAGCTCAAATCGAGTTTGGTGTATAAACACAGCCCTAGACAAAATCCGCCAGCTCTGCTCACAGCCTTGCCGCTCCATTGATGCAGGGTCCCCAGCTTGCAGCGCGCACATCATTTCCTCACCAGCTTCTTCAGAAAGGGATATTAGTGTTGTCCAAAATGCTGAACACTGCCCTCTGCTATGCAAACGCGACTCATGCATCCCTGAGCTGCTGCTGCAGCTGCCGCTCACCCAGGTGCCCGCCGCGCTGACTTTGGGGACGCACGACCCAAGCATTCAAGGTACGTATGGGTCCTGAGCGCCCCATTTCTGCCTGTGGCTGATGCCAGCTCTCAGGCTGCAGATTCCCAGAGATCCCGAGGACCTGCAACTCCCCCTGGGTGCAGCCCGCACTGCTCCAAATGTGGCTATGCATGTCTCCGTGCCTCCTGTCTAACATCTGCAAAATGGAAAAATTAATGCTGAGCCTCCTCATGGGAGTCTAGGCGGCTTACTTCATTTTTATGTAACTTATTACGAGAACTCTGAATAAAAGGCAAAATTAAAATCTCATTTTATTTTTTCGTTATCTGGTTCCGAATAGGCTGTTTTAGAGCAATCTAATCAGGCTTCTGGTTTGCAGCCCCCCAGTGCATCGTCTTTGGTTGGTATCAACAGAAAGCGAAGGGAATTCAGCGTTTTAGCATCTGAATGGAAGTGTCCGCTCCAGTCCTCATAAAGCCACGTTCATACACTAGCCTGATTAATAACTTTTTTGGCATTCCGTGGTGCTCAGTTCAGGGAAAATTACTGAGTAGATATTTACTATATTGTCAAACTTATTTTGAACTCTTCATGTGGGCCTCTCACCACCTCTCTGTGCAGTTATGCAATCTTGAAAACCACAAATTAAAGCCTCTAAACAGACGCAATAACAAATTGTGGTAGCTCTGAAGAAACCCCCAGGAAAAAAAATTGATCTCTCAAAGCGACCTCTTCAAACTATGCTGACAGACAAAAGCCTGAGTAAACAGATGGGTTTGCAACCCTCAATATCAACAAACTTTGCTCTACTAGATCAGCGAGAGATATTCCGAGGTAAAAAAAGTATTTGGTCTTATATAGCGTATTTGTAGCTGGATAGGGACTTTGGAAATGACTTTTTCTCCATTCCCTGGGAACAACTTTGCTTTATTTTTATAGCTTGAAGGAAACCTTTGAATCGGGGTTTCCTATTCAGCTGTGGATAGAGTAGAGAACCGAAGTGTTTTGCTACAGCGGCCCACCGCTACACTTTCCTACCATAGGAAAATTCAAATATAACCCGAGGCTGCCGTTTCACAGCAAAACGGCGGCTCTGTGTGGCTCTACCAGCCACGCACCGATGCGTTCAGTCGAAGTACAGCGCTCGCGTACTTATACAAAAGTCCGTGGGAAAGGGTGGAATTCCTTCTGCAGCCCTTTGGTTCTCGGGAGGTTTGAAGTGACGTGTCGCTGCTGTTCTCACTTCTGTGTTATGCTGGACGGTTTTCAAAATCATGTGTTTTCACTCCGGTAAACCCTCTCTCTACTTCACAAGGGCCGTACCTCCCAGTTGGATCTTGGATTATTTTTAGGTACGTGAAGGTAGTCGGTCTTTCTAGGAATCCATATCGCTGCTACTAATAGTGTGTGAACTTATGTTTTCCTGCGCACTGAGGATTTCACAGAATATATCCAAAAATATGGGATTTACAGTGGCACATCTGGTTATGGGTGGTTTTTACTCTTCTGCATGTGGTCTGTGGTTCAGCAGTCACTAACTTAAATATATATGTTTGTGTGTGTGTGTCCGCACGAGTGCACATAGAGGGTTCACATTATTTCCTTTTTTGAGAACTTTATAGTTGTAGTTTTTCTTCATTTGATAAATGTAATTTATAACTCTTTTAAAATTCTTTTCATAAACAGGAGCTACAAAATAAATTCAGCAACTTATAAAAACAAAACCTCAAAAAGCTGAAATTAAAAACATCAGGTCTGCTTTGATGTAGAGGATGTGTTGAAATGGTATATTTACATGTTTATTTTCTATTTTATAATTTCCTGTGCAAAGGCACGCAATACTTTCTGACAGGAAACTAAATGTATTTTGGAAGAGTTCCACCTCTCGTGTCATCTAACCTGCATGTCGTTAATGTGTTAGAACAGAACTTTATGCAAAGGAAACAAAAAAGACTTTGCTGCAGTTTGGATCTGGCCCTGAAATAAGAGCTGGACAATTTCTTCTCGTGTAAGCAGCTACCCAGTGACTAGAGAGAGGTGCAGTAGTGCAGTGGTAAATTACTCACCTGTCTGGTATCTGTAAGAAGTGGGTAAATGTTATATTGCTGAAATCAGCGGTGGGTAAACTTCACTTGGAGTTGTTTGCTCTTGGTGATGCCTCTGGAAAAAAGTTACCATAAGCTGGAGTGTGTGCATGGGTCTGGCTGTCTCTGGACCTACATCCCTCTTAATCTTTCACCGCTTTTAGATGACACCTGTTTTTCTTTTCCTCCCTCCTGTTTTTTTTTTTTTTTAAAATACATATATATGACTCAGAAAAAAACACCCAAAGTCAAGCTCCTAGCCAATTCTTTGAGTACCTTTGAGAACTGAAAGAATAAAAGTGCCATACTGCAGATTGTTCTATAAAATCACTAGCAGAGCCACGGACTTTGACTCTCCTACCCCACCCGGGCATTCTCACCTTCGAATACATGACAAGTATGTCATATATGACAAAGAAGTTCCCTGCACTGGAGCTTTTAAAATTTTTTTCCCCACTTCTTGCTGACTCTGGGTTGAACTGGGAAGGAATTGTTTAATTTGGAGGGAGGAACGGATTCCACAACTACAGGTCTGTTAGTGCAACACTCAGATCTCACCCTGAGTAAGCGGAAACCAACATTTTCTTGAGTTTATGAGCCACCTACCAAAGCTTTGCAGCATGACCAAGTGTACGGTTCCCCTGATGTGTTAATGGGTTTCTGCACCTGCCTCCACACTGCTGCTCGCTAGTGCCCCTGTTGTGCTAGCAGCCTGTCAGGCCGTGGGAGAAACTAGGTAACCAAAAGGCGCGGGACTAAAGAATTCTGTTTTTAAACCCAGATGATTTTGGTGACTGGGTTTACTTTAGGACCCCTGAAATAGTGTGTAATAGCACAACTTATGGTGCAACTTGATGAATGCCAAAAGGTGCAGCGTGCGGCCACGCAGGGGTAACAGGACCATCCCATCAGACTGCCTGAGCAATATTATCAAACTGCCCCTGGGTGGGACTGCGTAGTGAGAATGTGTTAAGAGCAGAAATTTCCTGAACAAGCTTCAGTGCAAGGAAAATGTACGTAGTCTTACCCTTTTGTGTAGTGGAGGAGTATAGGAGATGTACAGGAGATGACAGTGGCTGTCACAAGGTCCTGCTGGGCAATGGAGCTGAATGGGGCGCACAGCTGGCTTCTGGGGTGAGCCAGCAATGTCAACTTCAGCAGCAGCTGCTAACACACTTCTTCCAGCAGTAGAAAATCAGATTATCCAGAAACCCCCGTGCCAAGCACATCTCTGCTAACCATCAAGCAAACTGCTCAAAAGCTGCTGTGGCTCAAGAGCTCAGGCTGGACCCCCTGGTAGTACGGTATAATTATAGTCATCTGAATGGTTTGCTCTGCAGCAAAGACAACAGTCTAGTCCAGAAGTGGAACCCCATAGAGTTATACTTAAGCGGCAACTTTATACGCATTGAATACAGATGAAGTCCTTGGCAGAAAGAGAAAATACTTCTTCGATTGTCTTTGTTCATGCCTGCTTCAGGTGTGATGCAGAGAAGGACGAGGAGATGCAATTTGCTTGGATCTAAATCTCCTCTAAGAAGATTGTAAAAAGTTCACCACGTGTAGTGTTTTATAACAGAGTATGTTTCCACTGACAGCTAATTTCAATACACTAACACGGTTTAGAAAGGTGAGAATAGCAGGCTGATAACTAAAGTTAGATTTTCATCTTTTAAATGGCAGCACAGCAAGAGTATTTTCTCAAAATGTTAAGACGATACTTTTGAGTTGACAGACTCAAGGCTTTGTTGGGGCAAAGGAAACCCCGCTCCTTTGAGCTGCCTTGCCATGGGGAAGTCTCGCTGCTGCCGGGCAGTCTTTGTCGCAGGCTGATTCTCAGAGCCCCGAGGTTTGTGTGGTGAAAGCCGTGAGCGATCGGCGGCAAAACTGTCGGCGCCTTCCTTGTGATCGGGATTTTGCCCAAGCCGTGTAGCATGATAACAGACAAAAGGAGGGCTGAAGACTCAGGCTGCGATTTCTGTCATCTCACTTTCTTTAGCAAGTGCAGTAAAATATAAAGAATTTTAAAATAATGTCATTTAATAGTTCTCAAGTTCTCAGACGATTGCATGTGCCCTGTCTGAACTGACATACACTTTTGAATTTTCAATCTGTAACAGACTCAGAGGGGAAGGCGGGAAAAATAGCATTTAAAAAAACATTTATTCAAGAAAAATCTTTAGGGATCGTGTCTAGGATAATCTTTTTTGGGGTGCCCCTCATTTTCTACAATAGAATGGTTTTACCCAGCAGTGGTTTAACGGTTTTGAATACGCTGTAGAGCGGAGGAACAAATAATTTAGGAAGAATGGAGGAATTTACCCAGAAAGGCAGGAGTATCAGCCCACTTTTGAATATAGAAGAGAGATGATTAATCTACTGACCTTTTATCCCCGACATCACTAAAATGTATATTACCTACATAATGTGGTCTGGTTTTGTGTAAATAATCGCTTTAAGCATGACCGACGCGTTCGAAGCAAGTGCCACGCCAAACAGGAGGGCAGAAGGCACCATCGCTGTGCACTGAGGCTCTCATCGAATAACTCGCTTGCTTCAAGCCTTTTCTTTGAACATAAATGTTTGTGAAGTTTTCCAGTGATTTTTTTTCCTGGCATTTGCCCCATGACTTATTATTTTTAGCCATGTAAAATGGCATTATGCAATTGCTGAAATTTGTTTCTTTCAGCCCATGATGATTTATAAGTCTTAATTTCCAGGATACTCCCTTGAAGTTACCTTCTCTTTGTGACCTCAGGATTTCTCTTCCCAGACCTTTGGTATTTATTTTTACTATTTCTGTGGTCGGGGTTTGGCAATGTTGTTTTGGATTAATGACAAACATACATAAGAACTGGAAGGAATACACATCTTAATCTCCTGATTTAATGCGTGGCTTGTTTATCAATAGTAGAAAGAAGTTTCTGGACAGGTTTGACACATCCTAATAATAGGCCTCTGCGGCCAGATAGAAAGATTTTGATGTATCTGAACTGCATGTAATTCTTCACTTGTTCCAAAAGAGATGCAATTTGCTTATTTTATATTGCAATGCAGTATTTCTTTCTCAAACTTTGCCCAGAAAGAATTGGAAGTGGAAGTCAGTTAGTTTGGACAAGTATGCATTGTTTATATGGAATATTTTAATTGACATAAAATTGTGTAAACCTGCTAGCTTCTCTGCTCTTGGATAAAGAAAAGATCTTTGGCGTAAGAAGGGCCTGAATTTCTGTTCTATTTTTTCCTTTTATGCAGGAAACGGCAAATAATTTAATGCTCAGATGAAATTACTCAGCATTTTACTCAATCGGTGAATTTTCCTCATAAGCAGTATATTTTGCTTTCCTCATATATCCAGTAATTTTTTAATCGGCATCTTCTGATGATCTTTTCACTTTCTCTGTGTATTCTTATTTACCTTCATTGTTTATTTACTTAGGCTTAATTCCTTCCCTATACAGCCTACTGTGAATAAAATGTTCCTCTGAAAATGATTAATTTTGCACTTTGTTTACAGAATAGTCTTGCAATGTTGTATCTGATACTCATTAGCAGGAAAACAGAAATAAAAGGAGAAACATTAGTTCTCACCACAAATCATTTTGAATTCACTGGGATCAGGATCTGACCCAAAATGTTTAGGTTAGCTCAACAGCTCAAATTGATTCGAAGGGTCTCAATGTTTATGCCTAACAGCGCGTCCTCCTATGACTTTTTATTTTTAGCTGCTCAACAGTTCTTACTTTCTGTGAATTTTAAAGTTATTCTTAGACTAAGCAATACAGTCTCTTCACAGCGCAAAACTGTGACAAGCACCGCTATGTGATACAGCTTGTCGTTTCATAGGGCCCATCATTTCCACCTGAAGCTCCGGCAGAAAAAAAACAACCAAAGATTAAATGGTTACTTTAAACTTAGATATTAAATTTTGGGTTCCAATTCACTCTTCTCAGTGCATGAATTATTGTGGATACCTGGAGCAGTCCACCAGCCTCTGTGAAACTTAATTTAAGGGCCACAAATTGCCTCTGAATATTAACATATGTGCAAACCCGCTTCCCGGAATCCAACCATACTTTTATTTCTGACATTTTAATAAAATTGATTTTGTGGAGTACTAATCCCTTGCTACTAGTTCTTACCTGAAACCAAGTTTGAATTTCTTAAAACAAGAAAATAGTACTTTTCTAGAAAAGGTATTCACAACCCCTTTTTTAATGGGAATCATATACTTGTACAAAGCAGGGAATACATATGCAAATAAAATGGATCAAAGTGATCTAAGCCTGCTCGTAGAAAGGGGAAAGAGTTCTGAAACGCATATTTATTGCAAATAAACCCTGGATTTACTAGGTACTGAGGGAATATTTTTTTAAGAACAATTATGTTGTATTTGGAAAAACTGACATTTTCTTTCTTAACTAGTTTTAATTGGCATTATGCTCCCACTGAGCCAAAAAAAATGGAAGACAGCAGCAAAATATAAATTAAAGTAGGAGTAAAGTATCTTAGCTGATGAAAGCATAGATAAAAGGCTCTGAAGCCTTTCTTACAAGTACCTTCTTCAAAATTGGGTGGTCCTCGGGCAGTGGTGGCCCATGCCTCTTCCTTGGCCTCTTTTACAGTCGTTGACATTGCGCTGCCAATGAAGCAGCTGTCACTTTTTACCAGCGTAATGCCTGCCAGCAGCCGGCTCAGAAGAGCTGCTTTTAATTAAATTCCTGATTTCAATTGGATTTCGGTTTGCAGTTCACAGCTAACGGAGATTTTCAGGGTGGGGTCTTATAGGGCATCCAGGAGTACTTCAGACACCTCTGTGTTACAGAGTTCAGCTCAGAAACATCAAGCATCACCTTAAAATGAGTTACATTTTTGCCCCCATTACTTGCGAGAGCTTTTCCAGGATCTCGTTGCCATAATGGCTAGAATTATTCATATTTCCAGCTTAAAAGTATCTATGGCGGATTTACACCGTTCGTTCGTGTGCCAACATTGTCTCTTTGCTGAGGCAGTTTTCCTGCCTCCCCTTTCTCCTTGTGTTAAAAAGCCACAGAATCATGGAATCATTTAGGTTGGAAAAGACCTTTTAGATCATGGAGGGTAGTCCTATCCCCTTGGGCACAGCTCCACTGGGGTTAACAAGCCAAACTCCTGTGGGGTGTATGGGCACCGATGGGGACAGGCAGACTCAGGCTCTCTCTGCTAATGATCTGAGCGAGCTGGGATGTAAATTGGCCCTCTCCTGGTGCCTATGGGGCTATGGCAGTGTAATGCTAAGCCTGAGCTGGTGAGTTCTGCTGGAGACTTCATTAGCACCGTGCTAATTCAGTCTATATGGATTCTGGGCCAGTACGAGGCCAACTGAGGCTCACATTGGTCTGCACCTGTTTATTCAGATGTGCTCACAGTGTCTTCTCATGAGATGGATTTTCCATTTCTCTGATACTCCTAGAAGCAATCTTCTGCACCTGTTTCACGTCAAGTCCATTTTCCTGCATCATATACGAAGAGATTAATTGGAGAACAAGAGATGGCTCTACCCTCTCCTCTTTTCCTTGCATTAGCACTGCTTGGCACAGCATATGGTCACTGGTTCAGCACAATCATTCTCATCAGTCTGGTTGATGTCTGGAAGTCACAGACAAACACATATGCAGCTTGACAGCTGAACACCTGGGCAATGAGTGTGGCACGTCAGGGACATGCTGGGCATACCCTACATGCGCTATATTACTTGATTGGTGCTGTGCAGTACAGCTTGGACCTACCTGAAACCCAGAGGACAAATGAAGAGCTTATGCACGGTAGCTCTGCAGCCTCTCCGCTGTATCGGCCAGCGCGCCGTGGAGTCAACCCGTCTTGGTGAGCCCAGTACAACCGGAGAGCATCGGGCTGTTTGTTCACTCGCTGGCCATCTGTGTCGTTCCCGTTTCCCACAGGCTGGATATCCTGCTCATGCGGTGCGTGGCATGGGATTTCCCAGACACAAACATGGGAGCCCAGGCACATGCTCGGGGGCCGTGTGACAGGGCTGTGGCTGTGGATCTCCCCCATATGGAGCACAGCTGTGTCTGTCCTTGAAAGGGGTGACCTAAATTTTACAGTGTTCCAGTGACGTATGACCGGCACAGCCTTTGCTACTGGAAATACCTCATGTGTTTTTAAACTGTACTTGTTTACCATAGCTGCCTCTCTTTAGGGGCTCATGCTAACCCTGAATTTGACTGAACCATCTAGAGTTTTCTCCTCCACGTGCAGCTGGCAAGTGCCCAGTTTATAGTGACATTTTTTTGCTGCCAGGTTCATGAAATTGAACTAGGCAATTCTGGATTTCATCCTGCTTGCACTGCTCCAGTCCTTGAAGTCATTCAGTTCTTCCAGCGAAATAGCCCAGTCCTGTTCTGTACGCCCACAGGCTTCGTAAGCTTATTCCCAATTTTTGCACTCGTTTTCTATGTCATCTCTGCTGACCATATTCTTGTAATGATGTTTGATTGTGATAATCAGCAGACAGCAGATAACCTTAGCTGATGTGAACTGTCACATCTTTTGCTATCAAAATAGTGCTGGTAGTGTTTCCAGCTAAGGTTCTGCCAGGGTGTAATTAGAAATGTACCTTTAAAATGTGATATTTCTTTAACTACTGTAAACATCTTTGAAAAGAATTCAAAAGGCTTTACTTAAAAATACCACTGTGCTTATGAAATAGTTACTCTTAGGCCAAATTAACACCAAGGCTGTATCATAATATTAAAAGTGTTACAATATTGAAGGTTTAGATTTCTATTATTAGGAATATTCCCCCTTGCTTAACTCTGCTGTAACTGTGTTTCCTGTATGCAGATGACTCCAGTTATTGCGATAAATCATATTCCTCTTTCTCAAGTGAGATATTGCAACAAACACTTGCTTCTTGGCATGACATCGGTCCCTTTCAACAGTGGCTTTGGAGCTGGCCTTTAAAGCAGTTTTGTTCTGTAACCCAAAGAACCGGGCATTATGTTGCTATCTATCTATAACTTCTCTATGCCACAAGGCCTGCCTCCCCCCAGCATTATTTCCATCCCTTCTCTCCAGCTTTACGGCTGAGAAGAAAACTTAAGAAACATGAAGCAAATGCAGTAGGGCATCTGAAAGCAGTCTAGGTAACAACTCCAAGAGATACAAACTGGGCCACATCTCGCATATGTCCAGTACCGGTGATTTAAGTGTTGACATTGTCATGGTGACAATTAAAAAGCAAGGAGGGGAGGATCCTAGATCTGTGTGGTTTAATGGGAATATTTTGGTGCTAATAGTCACCTCTCGTCAAGAACCACTCAAGCTTAGGCCTAGCAGGCTCCATGGGTATGACCCCATTTTAGGGGGGAGCCAAGCTGGAAGAGCGTGTGTACTGAGGAGAGAGGAACAGGTCCTGCACTGAGCAGTCCTCGTTTCGGTGCGCAGCATCTCACCTGGGCAATCGAGACAGATGTTGCTTAACTAGTGGGTGCCACCATCACTTTGGCCATTTGGTCCTTGATAGGAGATGACCAAATTTGAGCGTGTGGCAATAAGAGGCAGTGATGCAGCCACCAGCATTTAATGAATCGCCTTTGAAGGTGTTTGGAACTTTTTCTCATTTCTAAGCTATAATCAGTCAGGGAAGGACTTTATAAAATATTTATCCTCCATTCTGTGTGTAAAAATGATTTACTTTATTTGGTGTTTGATGCATTATTTTTTCCATTAGCAAAGCAAGCCGTAATCTGTTAAACACCTGCATGGAAGTATCCCAGAATGACCTGAAATGATGAATACTGTTATAGACTGTAGTTGAATAGGTTCTTCTTTTCCCAGCTGTGGGAACTGTAGAAACTGAAAATATTCTTTCTGAAAAGTTCTGGAATCAACTTTTTCCTCTTATAGAGAGCTTTCTAGTATAGAATTAAAGTCACTTAAGTATATTTCCTTGCAATGAACATTCTAAAAATAATAAGGGATGATAAATAAGGTGACATTTATATTCAGTGCAGTGCTCATTGCCATAACCACAGCCCTCTTGTATAGACATTTAATTTAACAGTACATCACCTTTGATTCAGAGCTCTGAATAGCTGAAAAATCCTCTTGTAATGCTTGCCCTTGGCCCCCAATAACTCGCTGTTTGCTTGAATTACATACGATGAGTAAGCACTTGAAGCAGTGTACATCTGTACATGTCAGTAATGTTTGTATAAAGTTTAATTTAGCACCGGATATTATATTGCAGCCTTCACTTTCTGGTAAAGGTGATGTGAGGAGATTGTTTTGCTAAGTAAGGACTGCAAAATTCATTACTTACTGTATGTTATTTCAATGTACCATTTTTTAATTCTAGATGGATTTTTGCCATTCGAGGGCTGAACAATGTAATGTTAGAGTTCAGCGTGGGCATTTGTGTCCCAAAGTACATGAGGATGACAGTACTAAAGGGGTTACGAGCAGCTTTCTGCCAGTTCAGATATGTTGTGTGTTGGGGCTGAAGTCATTCCCTTCCATATAAGACAGAGAAGTTGTTTGAAGGCAGCATTTCTCTCCCTGTGTGCATTTGAAGCACGGGGTGCCAATTTTTACCTCCTCTTCTGCTCTAATTGAGCTGTGTAAGACTGCCCTAGAATTTACCATATTTGTAACTTGGTAGTGCTATAAATGTGTGTGCAGGTGCCCAAAATGCAGCTCTTCTCTTTAAAATATGGTTTGTTTGTTTGTTTGTTTTTTTTCTTTTTTTTTTTTAAGTGGGAAAAATAAAATGCATTAAATTTGTTCAGCTGGCCTATTTGATCTCATCCAACCTGGTATCATACATAACTTGAATATCAAAATGTCATGGGAAACTGTTAGCAATCTGAGGCACTCAAGGCTTGACTAAGGCAAATTTTCAAGGCCATACTGAGAGATAACATACTTTTTAAAAGACCGTTGGAAGTCCTGGTCCAAGCTGGCATGCCTTAATTGTGGTGGTGTCATGAATGGTGCATCAGAAACTGCAGAAACTAATGTAAAGGATGTGCTTCTCTTTTCATCTGTGTTGCTGTGCTTCATTAAAAGGTTATATCAACATCATTTCTAGCTTTAGCAGCATCTCAGTCTCCATCTCTGAGTCCTGCACTCCTTCCTGTTACACATTCTTCCCATGATTTAATCTCATTTCTCCAAAGTGGCATTCCAAACTGTACCATAATAAGCATGGGTAGGTGTACATCTACTTGCGGACACTGGAGACCAGTCTTCACCCAGATGTAATTGCAGACCTACTTGAAGACAATTCCATTAATAGCCACAGATCCATAGTTGCTGAGTGTCTTATGTGCTTGTCCAAAAGGAATTCACTGAGGCTATCAATGAACTTCACTCAATAACCACAAGTTCATAACAAATTTTGACTATTACTAATACAGTACAATACAAATGAATGTGTTAACAGTGCAGTTGTTGTTTGAAAACAGCAGTATTGCTTATGAGAGAACAGTTTCTATTTTCCTAGTACAATTTTCACACATTACTATTCATTTAAAGTGAAATAGAAATGAGTAGCCACCCAGGCTTTGTAATCTGGATGTTTACTGTGTCTGTTATACATCTATTTTTTTATTTTAACTTCTTCACTGTGTGTGTTTCTTCTCTCACTCTGTCCCCATTAATATCCCTCAGAAATGATAGGGTTTTTTGAAATATAACTTCAAAAAAGAAATGAGATTTTCCCAGCATGCTAAAATCTTGGGTGGTATACAGTGTTGTCACTAGTCATATAATTTAAAATTAACACCATTGACAAATGCGGCTTTAAAGCTTCTATTGAAAAATCATAATATGTAAGTGCAGTAGGGCTTTTTTGCTGATCTGGATTTACATTTGTATAATGTACAGTTAATAACTGGTATGATCTTGTTACAGATTGATTGCTCTTCTTCAGTATGTCCCTTGTTTTGTACCCCATTATTCACTTGAAGGTCTTAATTAAATGAATCAGAGTATAAGCACATATTTGCTGCAACAATCGCAATTCCCCATAGATAATTTTCTTTGGCTTGTCTTGCTGGGATTTCCAGGAAAGTTCCCAGAAACTGTTTCACAGAATAGAGGGATTTCTCTTTTTAAAACCCTTTTTTGGTATTACACAAATTTGAGCCCAGAAGAGTTTAATTTTTGAGAAATAACCATGAATACTACATGCATGTGTGCCTCTATAATAACAAAATCTTCAGCATAAATTGCATTTAAGTTGAATCTTATTTGATTTCTGTGGTTGGCTTTGAAAACATTTGGTTGTTATTTTCCATTGAAATTCGCACCCGCTTGAGGCAGCAATATGTTTAAGTGCTTCTCCTGTTGTTTCTGCTCTGTAATCTTAATTTTTAAACTAGTTTTCCATTTTTTTTCCGTATTTGCTCTGTGTTGTGTGTACTGATCTTTCACATGGCATAAATAATTCTGCATTTGCTATTGGTGGTCTTGGTCTTAGGGTGCATGCTTGAGGGTAGGAAGGCTCTACAGAGGGATCTGGACAGCCTGGATCGATGGGCCGAGGCCAATTGTATGAGGTTCAAGAAGGCCAAGTGCCGGGTCCTGCCCTTGGGTCACAACAACCCCAGGCAACGCTACAGGCTTGGGGGGGAGTGGCTGGAAAGCTGCCTGGCGGAAAAGGACCTGGGGGTGTTGGCCGACAGCCGGCTGAATATGAGCCAGCAGTGTGCCCGGGTGGCCAAGAAGGCAAAACAGCATCCTGGCCTGTATCAGAAATAGTGTGGCCAGCAGGAGTAGGGAAGGGATCGTCCCCCTGTACTCGGCCCTGGTGAGGCCGCACCTCGAGTGCTGGGTTCAGTTTTGGGCCCCTCACTCCAAGAAAGACATTGAGGTGCTGGAGCGTGTCCAGAGAAGGGCAACGAAGCTGGGGAAGGGTCTAGAGCACAAGTCGTATGAGGAGCGGCTGAGGGAACTGGGGTTGTTTAGCCTGGAGAAAAGGAGGCTGAGGGGAGACCTTATTGCTCTCTACAACTACCTGAAAGGAGGTTGTAGCCAGGTGGGTGTTAATCTCTTCTCCCAAGTAACAGGTGATAGGACAAGAGGAAACGGCCTCAAGTTGCACCAGGGGAGGTTTAGATTGGATATTAGGAAACATTTCTTCACCAAAAGGGTTGTCAAGCATTGGAAGAGGCTGCCCAGGGAAGTGGTTGAGTCACCATCCCTGGAAGTATTTAAAAGATGTGCAGATGTGTCGCTTAGGGACATGGTTTAGTGGTGGACTTGGCAGTGTTAGGTTAACGGTTGGACTTGATGATCTTAAAGGTCTTTTCCAACCTAAACAATTCTATGATTCTATGATTCCATGTATGTGTGTTGAAGGGGTACAATATATAGCCCTGTAAAGAGCATTGTTCTTTGATTTTGAGAAAGAGAGGAGGAGGGATTCTAATTTACATCCATATTGCTGAAATAAAAATGTGGCATCTCTATTCAAGAAAGTGGCTGTGGTTTTTCAAAATTACTTGTGAGGCTTAGATGGCTCCATTTATGGGTGGCTAAACTGGGACATTTTTAAGAAACAAGTTTTTAGAGAACAAGGTTCGACATTATAGAAATTTTAACAGGGCATGTTAGCCCCCAGAACCAGCAAAACTCTCAACTGCTGACTGCGTGCAGCACAGTTCTCTTGGTCTCTGTTGTATTTGTTGGTTCAAGGTGCTTGATTCTGTATTAGACATTAAATGAAGGTGATTCATGCCTCAGTGTACTGACAGTCTGATAACAGGCATTAAAGAGATGAAGCACATGGAATGAGTTAAAAGGAGAAGTTGTTTTGTTATTTTGGGATTTTTTTTTTTTACTTATTAACATAGAGATTAATTAAAGACATTTCTACAAGAGCAGGTGCGAACTTCTTCTGAGCACATAGCAGACTGACAAGGTGCAAGTCAGCTTGAATCCAGAAGCTGTATCACCGTGTCAGCATGCCACTATTTAGCGGGAAATACTAGCTCAGGCAAAGTAACCTCTCACCAGTGCTGCACAATGTTTGTGCCAATGCTGGGTTGCTTCTTGCCAACTTGGGTAACTTAAAGGGAAGAGTGGCTCTGACTTCTCACACGTTTGCGGGCATGCATCCATTTTTGTGAGTATCGAAGGCTTGTTCTGAGGGTCCCCAAATCAGAGGAAGCATACCAGTCATCTCTAAGGAGGTTTGCATCAGACCCCAAGAGCTCTAACTGGCATTTGTTGCGGCTAAGTGTTATACCTGGGAGCTCCAGCTGATATATGGCAAATACAAGGTAAGAGAGAAATCCTGCTTCCAAAACTTTAGCCTGAATTGAGAGGAAGCTTAGATGGAAATGATCACCCAGCCCAACTCCTTGCCAGAGCAAGATTATATTCTGCAGGCTGTTTTCTAGCGTTTGCCAATCTGGCTATAAAAGCACCAAGCAAATAGGATCCATTACTGGGAAGAGTCTGGGAGCCTGTTCCATTGTTTAAAAGACGTCATCCAAGTACATTGTCTTCTGAAATTAAGTATTTTTTTTCTTATCTTAATTACGTCTTATCCTTGGTTATGTTCTGAGATACCAAATTAAAATCTGTCATTCTTAAAGTCTATATAGTTGTTGGCTGTTACAATTCACCTTCGGGTCCTCAAGCTGACCAGCCTGGGGTGTTTGTTACCGCAGGGGAAAGGGCTGCACAGCTGCATGACCGTAACTATTCTATGTGACAGGGACCAGGGCAAACGATGGCTGTAAAACTACTTTTACCTTCTTTGTGTATCTGGCCTGCTCTTTCCTAATAAATCTGTTCCTCCATCCCATCACAGCTTTTGCTGTTCTTCAATGAACGTTTGCCAGCAGCTATATCTATGTTAGTAAGTAGTGTGGCCTAGTAAGAGTGTGGGGTGAATGCAAAACAGGACCTGTAGAGTTAAATGGTTGGTGCTGAGGGCTTAACTTCCACAATTATGCAGGCTTTAAGGTTTTGGGATAGTTCTGGGCTGGTCCCTCAAACTGCATATATGTAGTGGTTGGAGATCATTAGAGGCACTCCTGGAACGCACTTTCTGATTTATTTTTTTCTGAAAGGCTTTGACTCTCAGCCTGCTTTGTTGTGTGAACCAGAGCATAACGAGTAGGGATGATCTGGAGACTTCTCCACTTTTGAAGAAAATGTGCAGTTCTGGTCTGAACTAAAATGCTAATGCAGATACAATCCAGATCTTTTGGGGAGTGTGTTGTCCAGAGCCGAAAGCAATGTTATATAGCAGCAAGAGAGATTTGAGTCAGACCTCAGGAAAATGTTTGTATGATGAGGGCGGCAAAGCAGTATGGAAGTTGAATAAAATCCACAATGAGAGGTTTTTAAGAAAAGGCTAAACAAAACAGAATTTGGGAATAAGGCGGATGATATAATTGTTCCTGCAGAGAGAAACAGGAATGGATTTAGTCAGTTTATGACACCCCTTCAAGCCCAATTTGCCCTATGATTCCAAAGTGCACCACCATATCTGTTCAGGAGTGACGACCTTTGTGTAAACAGCTCCAAAGGGCTTTGTTTTCTTGCTGTGTGACAGTGCAGTCCCTCATGCTATACTTGTGGTTTCTTCCAGTACTGCACCTCCTTGCATTTCTTCCACCTAATGAACGTGTGTCCCTTTTTCTTATGCATATCAGTTTCATTTTTTCCAGTTTGAATTTTCTGTCCTTCCTCCTGCTATTCACGATATTTTTTTTCTCTTCCTTGGCTGCTATTTGTAACTTCTCCCAGTTTAGCTACATCATGGAGTTTCACTGATGGACATTTACTCTCCCAGATACTGAAAGTTTTCAATAAAGTTGAATCAAAAATGGTATCTACCAAGTAATCTACATTGCTGGTGATAGTTTACTGTTAGCCAGATTTCAAAACACATAACTGGTTCTTTTCAGGTCAGTTTAAATTCAGGTTCAGATGAGACATAATAGTAAATGTTCTACTGAACTGATGGCATATGATTGTTTCCTGCTATTCATTTGTAATTTGGTCAAGCAGAAAACTTCAAATTAATAAAATTGCAGCCATTCTCTTCCTCTATGTTGTACATTATTGCGAATTATTAAGGGTCTTGAAACAGAACTGCTGTCCACAAAATACAGATGTCAGAGCCAAAACCCTAACAAGTCCCACTCCTAAGCCTCAGATCACTCAAAAAGAGCCTCAATAAATTCGGGCTGCTTTGCCATGGAATTTAAATGGATGTTAAGGACCTTAACTCACTAAGGTTCCTTTTAAACCACTCCCTTTTAGATAATGATTTGTTACTTTATGCATTTTCTGCTGTAGCTTATGAAGATCCCAGTGTCCCAAGAGGATTAACCTTTTCAGTGGATGGTACAGGTGTCCAGTTTCAAAACAGAGGACCGGTCTAGCCTGGCCTCTTGGCTGCTGCTTAATGCAGTCTCTGGGAAAAGGAAGAAGTAGACTCAAACCTACCTTACTAAAGTGTTTTAAAATCTAGGTCACTTATTTCCCAATAATTTATCTTAACATTGAGTCCTGCTCACAAGATAAAGATTTAGAGCTCCAAGGCCATTTCATGTGTGTGCTTTTGTGTTTTCTGATGACATTTTAATTAGAAAAATATATATTTTTCTTTCTCAGATACTTCCATTTTGCTAGGATCAATAGTATTCAGAAAGATTTTTTTGATGTCCAAAATTGTCTGTATACCCCTATCCATTTCTGATACTGAGTTTAGTAATGTTAAAAAAGAACAATAAAAGGGAAATGTTTTGGTACAAACATCAGTTTTGGAATGAAAACATTTTCAGCTATGAGGCTCCATTAGTTCTGCAGTTAGCAAATACTTCAATTGACACTGTTGTCAAACCAAGGACATAAAACTGAGAGTGTGATATGTTATCTGCTGCCAATTACGTAAGTTCATGATGCATAAGTTATTGCAAAAAATAAGGTCATGACTCCTAAACCAACTCCTTTTGAAGTTCTGGTTCTTCATAAAACCTCCCGCATATTTGTGTATTTTAGTTGGTTAACTCTTAACTGAATTTATGCGAGTGCTTATGAAAATGAAGTATTAGATGACATTAAAGA
Organism: Phoenicopterus ruber ruber; assembly: GCA_009819775.1. Classification (NCBI taxonomy): domain Eukaryota; kingdom Metazoa; phylum Chordata; class Aves; order Phoenicopteriformes; family Phoenicopteridae; genus Phoenicopterus; species Phoenicopterus ruber. The sequence goes on from CM020219.1 coordinate 13,551,175, forward strand.
AAAAGCAGAACCTTGCATGGTCTACAGGAATACCAATGTGTTGATATCAAATGCTTATAGAGAGGTGAATCTGTCTAAAACATGGATTTCAGTTCCCAGTCAAAGAGCTTAATAAAAGTTCCTTATCAAAGAGCTGTTTGAAAATAAATGTTTTTGACCACCAAACATAAACATTAAAGTTATTACGGAACATTATCTAGCGAGTAGGTAAGAGGATTAGGACTCAACCTCCCCAGTTCTTGTCTTACCTTTTATATGGTCTTTTATGGTAATCTTACGCTAATCATTGAACTTTTATGATTGCCTTCATTTATATTTCTGCCTGACTAAATATGACTAAATGTCATATTTGTCATATGAAGATAGTATGTAAGTAATAGACTTAAGCGTTCATTTGAAAGAGTGTCAGAGGAACAAACCACTCCACTCAGAACTGCAACAGTGAGGTCCTTCTTCACGTCTGGGGCAGAGGTTTCAGAAACTTTAAGAATCAAGCTATCAGGATGCTAAAGACACTTAACACCTTCATCCTAATGCAAAGGATTTGTTAGAGGATTGTGTAGCTGTAGGAATTTTTTTTTTCACTTCAGAAAAAAGAAGTACGACTTTCAAATATTATCTCTTCAAAATTTGATGGAAGCATGACCTTTGGAGATGATTTGACAAAGCCTTCCCTAGAACAGCCAGTAGTCGTTGTTCTGCCTCATTCAAGTCAAGGACTGAAAAGCAGGTGTTTTGTCATCTACTAAATGACTTTAGCACAAGTCTTTGGGCTTTTTTCTTGAGTTTTTGGGACCCCCTCAGCTACCTCTATTGCTCTGCAGCTTACCAAGTTTGTACAAATAGTTACCTATTCACTGGCCTGGAGAAAAACCAATGCAATAGTCCAATGGGCAGTCTAAGTTCAAATCCTCATTCCAATTAATGTTTAATTATTTGTACAAAGTGAAACAGGTCCAACAGGAGAGACTGAGTAAGCTGTTCTTCAGAATAACTGATAGTTTGGTGGCCAGAAAGCTTGCCTGGGATGCAGGATTCTGACATTCAGACATCTTGCAGAACAGAAACTTGAAATGTGGACTCCTGTGCCATCAGTCAGTGCCTTGATCACAAGATGGTTATCGGGGAGGGGTGACAGTTTTCTTGCTCTTTGATGTATTCCAAGTCTCATCCTAGGCATGAGAACCTTTCCCAGGTAAGAGCTTCAGAAGAACTGGTAAGTACCTGCAAAAAGTTCTGGTCTCAACAGAATGTAATTTGTCAGCGAAAATTGCATCACTGTAAACTCTGATGGGGGCATGACTAGAGTTTTCACAACCATGTAGGTCCAGAGTGGTTTGGCCATTGTGATAATCCCTCAAATTCCTGTGTTTGAAGGAGAGGTCAACAAGCAGCGCTGGAGGGCATGAGTCTTGGGAAGCCTGTAGAATGCCAAAGCATATATCTGCATAAGTGTCAGACTTGTAAATCAGCTGTTGTTACAAAAGTTTAACAATGGGGAAATAGTGACGTACAAACATTGGTTTGGGCATTAGGCTTATAAGTCTTGTTGTTTTTAAACACTTCAGTTGACATTGATATGAAACCGGGGCATAAAACCAGGAGCCTGACATGTGATCTGTTGCCAGTTGCCTTCAAACTACCACGTCTGATGAGGAAAAAAAGAGAGGAAGTGGATGGACAAATGGGACAGGTCATCTGGACTCTGATAATTAATGTTCCTTAGAAAATAAAAGTTTTGAAACTTTCCTGGAAATGATGTTTTATGATCTGCTACAATGGCCCACAGGGGGGATGCTGCAACCTACACATATTGACAATTGTGGTATTACCAGGCAATTCATTTTTATGAGTAATTTCCAGAGCAACCCTGAACCATGCAGTCACGCATACAGTGCAACAGTGTGCCATAGAAGAAAGACTCAGCTAGAGGCCAAAGATTATACAGATTTATTAATATTTGGGAAAAAGATCCTAACAGCAGAAAGCAAATTGAGCAACAGAGGGGGGAAGAAGGAATGGACTTGACAACAAAGTGAGCTCCGTAAGGATGTGATCCAGAGCAGAGTGAACTCAATGGAAAGATTTCCATTGATTTTTTAAGATCTTGGATAGATCTCAAGGGAACAGAGGCACTCTGTCTTATACCTTTCCCCCTCCTTTCTCCATCTGAATGGAAAATACATTCTTCCTTGTTCACAACTAGCACCATTTAGTGACCAAGCATCACAACCAAAATATTGATCATACTTGGGATGTTAGAGCAAAGAATCCCTACCTAAGCAGCCCCAGAAGTGGCTTGACTTTTCCAAGGGCTGAGCAACTTGCAAGTTCTCTCTAACAGTACCTTCATCTTTTTATTAGACTCAGAATAGTCTTATCCTCTACTTAACGTTGCAAACCCACTCTGCTTTCTCCTTTAAAACACAGAGAATAATGGGCAGTTGGATCTATAATCTTGTTTCTCTTAAATCCTTCGCCATAAACACTTTTCTTGTAAAGGTAATGACCCGTTTAGTCGTCTTCTATTTATGTCTAGTCTAAGTAGTTATAGCTGTTACTTTTAAACAGCTATTAAATACTTCAGTAGTTCTTAAACCATGCCAAGGAATACTTGGAATAAAAGAACAATGAACAGAGATGACTAAAAATGAAGTTGTGGAACTGAATTTGATTATATATCATTCAGAAGAAAAAAATAGTTCTGTCAAAGTCCCTGTTAAGGGCTGTTAGAGAAAATGATATACTTTGTACTAAGTGAGGCTACATACATCGCGAATGATGGCCCTGGGTGATATATCTCCAAGATCAGCTTGGTTATCTACTTTCAAAGTCCTTCCTCCTACGGGAACAAAAGTTTGCTGCTGTTGTGGTTTAACCCCAAATTGTAACCCAGTACCACGCAGCCGCTCGCTCACTCCCGCGCTCCCCGCTGGGGTGGGGAGGAGAATCGGAGAGAAAGGAAAACTCACAGGTTGAGATAAAAACAGCTCACCAGGACAGCAAAGGAAAAATATAACAATAAATTAATAATGATAATAATATATATGGATAATAGAACATATAAAACAAACGATACACAATTTCTCACCATCCGACGACCGATACAGCCCGTCCCGAGCAGCAGTCAGGGAGCAGGGGTATCCCCCCCAGCTATCCCAGAACAGCACGTTCCAGAGAGAGCAGGCGAGGGAACGAACATCCGAACAATTGAACGAAAAACAAAAAGGAAAAATAGGGAAACAAAAAGCAACCCGAAGGGAAGCTTAACGATTAAGGCAAGTTAAGGGTCTAAAAGCCTAGTGGCCCACCAGCCGACCCTCACTTATACCGGGCATGACGTCTATGGTATGGAATACTCTCTTTGGCCAGTTTGGATCAACTATTCTGGCTCTGCCCCTCCCAAGTTTTTGCACCTGCACATTAGCAAAACCTGGGAAACTGCAAAATGTCCCTGGTCGTTCAGCAGCAACCAGCAACATCAGTGTGCTGTCACCATTCTTCACACACTAAATCCAAAACACAGGAGCTGCTGAAGACAAAACTAGCTCCGTCCTGGCCTAAATCAGGACAGCTGCCTAATGTAAGTAGTGTTTGACAAACTCATCCTGCTGTGATAGCAACTCCTATTTCATCCTACACAGTGGAGAACATAATTTATCTTAACACTAGGCATTGAGCAAGGCTAGCTGTGGGGAAGTAGAACTACTAGGGTTTCCTCTTACTACTGAACTCAGTTGAAATCTGCAGTGAAGCCAAGCCTGGTTTAAGTACTCTGTTGATTATTTTCTTTAACATGGTGTGAAAGACCAAGGCTGCTTTATTGCAATGGTGGGTAAGTTACCAGCAAGACACGCTGAGTTGAAGAGCTGGTGACAACACACAGAAAGAGAAATCCACATTACTCCCCATCACTTTGGAGATACAAGAATAAACTTCCTTATAGAGAAAACCAGAATATTTTCAGTGGCAAACGCTCAACAGAGAGTCCTACTGTTTGGTGGATCGCAGCCTTCTCAGTGACCAGGAGGTCAGGAGTGAACGCTTCCAGGTTCCTAAGCACAAGCCCCTCACCTTCCCCAGGCTGTGCATGATTGGAGTGCCTGCTCCTCATCTTCCTGCCCGCTGGGACGCCAGCTGCGGCAGAAAGCCCAGATTCCGTGGTCTGAGGATTTACTCATTCCCTTCACTAGCATTGAAGGTGCTGCCTTTGGCAGTTCACTCTGTGTTGCTTTCTCTAAGACCCTGTAAGGTAGCATCAGTGGAGACAGTTGTCCTTCACCTGGCCTAAACACGTACACACACCCCCACACACTAACAACAGGCATTGGCATGTCCTGATTCTGACCTAAGGGACACAGCACCAGCACTGTCTCAAGCTTTGCAACAGAGCAGAAAAAATGCAGTAGAATTGGTTTAAAAGAACAGAAACGAATAAAAAAGGCAGTTCTCTGCTATTACAGCACACTGGACACTGAACATCAATTCCAGTCTAAAGTCTGTCACATGATGAAGCACAGATAGTGCATTTGGAGATTTCAGTTTAACTTCTGACCCAGACCTCCCTGAGGACAGTGGGAATCCCTCAGGGTTTGATAAGTGCAGTAGAGGCTCTTTCCTCAAGGACAGGTAAACATATAGTCATTAACAGGTTGTAAAGGAGAAGTGAGCTTACCCAAGGGCTTGTTTTCTCAGACTCATCCTGCACTACCAGCTCCAACACATCTGTGAAGATCCCCTGGGGGTCCTGCAGTTTTCCCTCTTTGGCTTGCTTTCAGGATTTGTTTTAGCGAGTTCCCCGTCCACAAAGAGACGTGACAGAGTGACGCTTGAAAACCTGGTTCTGTTCACTCTGTCCGTGTCACTGTAGTTTGTTTACCAGGAAGCCCCAGTGTTATGGCCTGAGGAATGAGGGGGACACTGACTTTATTTGTAGAAGGTATTTTAAAAACTTGGCATTGTTGCCACAACTAATGTCAAGATGGCAAGTCCTCATTCACAAATCAGGATACAAAGGTGAGTATGAGCTTGTTGGGCAGAGACAATTACTTAACCCGTGCTGTGGAACGGCAAGCCCACTGGCATCCTGAGCTTGGTTGTATGCAGAAGTGATGATGATGATGGTAAATATGATGTAGCTCTATCTGTATGGCAAGATCCATAGATTTTTCTGTGGATCCAATCCAAACGCTATTGGAGTCCCCAGAAAAAAAAAAAAAGAAAAAAAATGCTTTTCTGTGCCGGCACACTGAAGGAGATGGACGTTGGGTTTGCTTTCAAACACAAGAGTCTCGGGATGTCTCCAGACACATCCAGCACATGACTACACAGCTGATGTGTACATTTCTCCTTTTCCACTCTCACTGAAAGGTTCATCAAAGCTGTGGAGATGTTTGATATTCCTGGTGAGACGAGGTCAGTGCTCCTCTCTTGGAGCTGAATCATGTGAAGTGGAAGCTGAAAGGGGACAGAGGGCATGGGAGAGAATAGGGACTATTTTTAGGACAGGGACATTCTTCAGTAGCCCTGGCATCACTGGAAATCTGCAAGGAGAAGTCTCTGTTGGGGACATGATTCATGAAGTAATATACGGAAGAGATGCGGAGGTCTGCAAATAGCAGGCTCCCCTACAGGCGTGTCACCGACACCTGTTTGCATTTGGATTTTATTGTACTTGCGTGCCAGTATTACAGACTCATTATTTTTTTCCCTTGGTCTTTTAGGGGGTAACACAGATCGTGACTTCTCTTGTGTATTTTGCCCTTTACACTGGTTTCTAGTGACCGTCTGACTGCCTTCATTGTGGTTCTGTTCTTTTCAGAGAGCTACGGATTGTATACTGTACTTCGTGGGAATCTGGCGTAAAGGGACAGCTTTACAAGCCATCAGGGGCTCCAGGTATCTATTTTTATCAACCTGAGCGATTGTTACTTAGAAAAAGAGACCCCTACTTCCCAGGCTGCGTGTGGCTGATCTCGGTTAGTCCGAACTCTTTTGACCTCAGCGCAGCTTAAGCGATGTGACAGCCGAGTCAGCCCCTTTAATTCCAGTCTTTGTGAGGCTCATGTGATAATCATGCACTTGCTCTGTCAGAGGGGCCGGCAAAGAGCGATTCTGTCTGTGCTTGCTCCCTGCAGCAGACTTCTTTCTTGCCTTCTCTCTTCCACCAGATTCCTTTCATTTTGTTGGTTCTATTCAGGAACAAAGAGGACTTTGTTGAATTGCCTTTGTGGTTTATTTTCCTGAGCTGTGGAAGATAGCAGACTTTTGCCACTGTTTTATCCAACCCTTTATCACACGCACAATACCCTGAATGCTTGAAGGAGGCTAGTGTGTGTTAGCCTAACTCTCTGCTTTTTTTTTTTTCAGGTTGGAAGCCAGGGCTGACTTCTGGATGCCAAGTTAGGAATGATTGCCGGAGTGAAAACTCAGGGAGGAGCCTGTCCATGCAGCTGTCATAAAGGCTGCAGTTAGCAGAGCTACAGTCATCAGTAGATTTCATCTTGTTTTTCATATTCTCTGGTCTTACCAAGTCCCAGTGTCTACACAGACGTGTGTTTATTTACAGATGTAGAACACATCCTCATCAGACGACCTTTGGGCGCACGTTCAGAAAGGGGTAAAAATGCATTGACTAGCCACTACAGCTGCTAATACTTAGCAGCTTTTATCCGAGCCTGTAAAAGTGTTTTAACATGATAAACTGCTACAGTCTTCACAGATGCGGAAAGGCAGTTGCAGAAGAGTTAGATGAGGGACTCTGGTTTATAGACTTTACCATAAAAGACTTCTCCAAATCTCAGGACAAGTCAGTAGTGTGGAGAAGACTAAAAAGAGCAGCTGACTCTAATCCTCTGCCCTAACCACTGTCCCAGCTGCCTTTCACATGGCCTGCCACTCTACCTATGCCCAACACAAAGCTCCCAACGTTTCCTTTATTTAATGCATCGAAACATCTTTTTAAATGATGGAAAATGTAGCCGTTACTCAAGGCTGTCCTTGAGTGATAGCTTTATCTATTTTGTCTGCTGCCAGAAGGACACAGTGTGGTCCTGGAGAGTCTCTGGACAAGGTAATAACAGAGAGTTGCTTCATCAAAGCTCTTCCCATGAGGGATGAGATCTATAATCTTTGTTTTTAGTGGAACAGACTAACATCTCCGAAGGCGTAGTAGGCGTCAAAATACAGTGCTTCTGAGCTCTGTATGCAAAAGGCCAGGCAGTGTTTAATCCTGGGGGTGACCTCATGGACCTCGAGGGAGTTTCATCAAGGATGCAGTTAGTCTGTATTTTGCAATAATCTGTAGGAAATAAGCTTGGCATTTCAGAGATAAAATTCACAAGCAGTACCATTCCAGTCACCCAACGTGCTTTGTAGATGGGATTTCTGTGACTGTTTATTTCTAAAAAGGTCTCATGTTCAAAACTGAAACTTTCAGCCCTTACTCGGGCAAAAATTGCACAGAAACCAGTAAGAATACTGCCTAGAGCAGAGTGAAATAAAAGCTGGAGGATCTGGTGCTGTGTTATTTGGCTCGTGCTGCAAAACTTCAGCAAATTTGTCTCTAGCAAGCAAAGTGAGCAGTTTTGACAGCTTTTATTATATTGAATTACAATGACAAATAGGGGCATTGATTTGTAGAACGTTTGAAAGCATGATAAACACAGTTCTAATGAGAAAGATGTTTCTTTTTATTTGACAGAATACCACTGTTTTTTCTCATGCATACTCTAGGTGCACCAACAAAAATAAAAGACCTGGGTATTTGAGGCAAAATTCCTGAAATATTATTCTCTAAATCTCTAAGCTTTCACTTATTACTTTTTATTCCCAGAAGTATTTGATGATTTTATTGTCCACAAAGACTGTAACAGTAATAAAAGAAAATAAAATCGTTAGCGCAAACATAGAGTACCTCAGTGTTTTCTTATGAATTCAAGTATGAATTTAAAGACAAACATGCTTTTCAGCATTAAAAATCTTATTGTCCAGAGGATAAATGGTGCTCACAGTAAGGGGATTGCTCTTATATCCCTTATGCAGTTACAGTCCTTGGGTTGTTTAACTCCAGTTTCACCCACGATGGCACTTCTTGAATTTTGAAGCCTACAGTGAGTAACTTGTACTATAGAGGAAAATAATTTTACATCCACATGCACATAACAGTTGTAGCAGGCTCTTTGGAGAATGATCTGTTTGGAAAGCAGCTAATATGTTATGGGTCCTGCCATAAATAGCAGCAATAGCAAGATAATTTTGCTTATCCACCAGTAACACTTGCAAGTGAAGGCATTTTGCCACAGCTGTTAGGGATTCAATCACTTCTAACAAGGTGTTTAGTCCAGGATGTTGGCATTTTACATGAGTGTTGATTTCGCTGAAAACTGTTTAGTGCTTCTGTCTGTCGTATTTCTAAACTTGCATCTTTCTCTATCTAATCTAATACCTTCTTTAAATGCGAAGAGTTGCACTGAGCCTGTGCAGATTTATTCTGTTATGCCAGTTCCCACACGCAGGTACCCATATATTTCATCACCTGCTTTACTTTTGATATGGCATTAAAATGGAACCGGGAGGTTATCGCTATTCACACAGGTGTACTCACGCGTCCAAGCCCTCCCCACAGGTACGCATGCACATGCATGCCCTTCACACACACGCGTGTCCCTGCGAGCACATGTGCTCCTTTGGCGCTGTGAATCTTGCTTTTTTCTAAATTTCAAGGAGGAATTTTCAAGAGACTTAGCTCAGCTGTGTCTCTACTAGCTGAGCCTTTTCGCTTACTTCTTACTTACTTTTCACTTGCCCATTTCTCTCTGTCCTCCCTGCATGTCTGCCTCAAACACTGTTGCAGCCTGCTGAGATCAAGCCCATGAGCTGCCCGGGGCAGGGACACTTCTCCTAGTGCACCCTGAGAGCGCTGCCCGTTCTCTGCAACTTCATCAGCCCGGGACCTTGCTCTGCGTGCGTGGATGCAGTGGGGTGCAGGACCAGATGAGAGGGAGCTGCCAAGAAAGCCACAGGAGCAGAATGCATATGGAAATGAAGCAAGATATGACAAACATATATTCCTGGTTTAGGTGGGTGCACAAGAAACAGCTGCCGCTGGGGCAGCCTCAGCTCATCCAAACCCTGCTGAGAAGAGGCACAGCTAAAGGAATTTTTCATGTGTTGTCACATCCTCAAGGCTTGTTTTTCAGAGCACAGAAATGCTTTTTATTGTCTTGGAAGCCAGCTCCTACACATTTACAAATTTTAAATCAGCCTTTCTCGGATTCAGTGGAATTAGGGATAGGGAAATCCTATTAGGTCCCATTATCATTTGAGCTACCAGAGCAGAATTGTTCTATATGTTAATTTGCCAAGCACTCTGTTCATGTTTAAATAACTCAGTGTAATAACCATGTAATTATGGTCTATACCTCTTAATACATATTCATGTGTTTGAAAAAAGATTTTTAATATTTCTCTTAGAGTTCAAACACCTTCCTGGCTCTTTTTAACCCTTTCAACCACTCCTCCTCTTCAAGAAGATCATGTTAACTTAATTTTGTAGGTGAGGCAGTGGAGGGAGGGTGAATCTACACTGACTGCTTATGCCCTATTACCAAATTGCTTTTAGACTCCCTTTTGAATCAACTGATTCCCTTAAAAACAAAATCCCAGAGGACAGTTTGCTCCTGGAACCTCTCCAGAAGCACAATGAGGAAGGAAGTGCCAAGTCTGACTCCTTGCACCCAACATAGACTATCCCCACTGGCCGCTCAAAGTGATGTTTGAGAGAGTACGTGTCCTCCCATGAGCTCCAGCCCTCGGAGCAGCAGGAGAGGTGGGAATCAGGTAGCATGACAGGCAGAGGTGGAGTTTATTTGGTTGAGATGGTGTTATCCCAATGCATCTAATGGCATGCCCTCTCCCTGTCCAGCAGCCTGGTCTCTCGGCTCACACCCTCACACCCCCAGCTCACTGGGGGACGCCTTCCCCCGCTCTCCTCCTGCCGGCCGTCCCCATCCAGGCACACCCGGGCAGCCTCCTCACTCCATGCCCTGGCATCGCATGGGGCTGCTCCGGGATGCTGGGGCTGTGGGCAGCACTGTGGGGTTCCCAGAGCAACGAGGCTGCGCCTCTCCTCTGCAGGAGAGTTTCTGCCCTGGCCACGCTCAGGCCTGCCCCCATGACAGACCTGAAATACAGAGGTGTATGCCCAAAAGTAAGGACCCTTCTCACCAGAGTGTTTGCCTGGTGTAGGAAAGGCACCTGAGGCCAGTGAAGATGCTGGCCTGATGCCAGGAGACAACTGAGTGGAGACCTGTTACTCCCGGGTGAGAAAGAAGATGCTAAACTGAAAGCAGAAAGCAAGTGCCTAGGAGAAGGACCGACAGCTCTCTCACACCATGGTGACCCCCTGCATCCGCCCATGTTGCCACCAGTGAGCTCAGTGCTCCAGGCAGTGAAGCCCTTCTCCAGCGCCTGCCGTAGCTGCAGGGGAGCAGCAGCTGAGGCACCAGCCGTGCAGGCTGACCCTGCAGACCTCATCAGGACACAGCTATGGAGGAGCTGGTGAGCAAGTCTGCTTTTACTTTTTTTGTGCTCACTACCAGGGATTTTGTATGCCAAATACTGTATTTTGATAGTATTTTGGTGTGCAATAGCACTGTGCTGTTGGGATATCCAAGGCCTGTTGTATACAAGTCAGACCTCTCTGCATCACTTTATAGTGATGGTTAAAAAAAGAAGGGGAAGATGTAGGGAAACACTTCAAAGAAGCAGATGAGTAGGTAGGAAAGAAGAAAGTGGGGGAGCAATAGCCATAATGTTGACTTGGAGATCTGGAGACATATGAGTATACTTGGTAGCCTTGGGGCTACCTTCCTGATCTGGAGAGGGGCTAAAGCTCCTGGTGGCTGGAACAGAAGTGGGAAGAAACCTCTGTACATCCTGTGTGACCGGCAGCCGTGCTGGAAAGGGACACTGCCTATGAGGGGTATGTGGGGAGAGAAGGGAAGACAGATACTGCCAGCATGGATTTACTGGTGACCCGGCATATGAGTGGCTTACTGGTGACCTGGCACAGGTTATGCAAGAGGCAGCAGTGACCCGTCCACCCTGTCTCCCCAGGTTTGTCATGCTGAGGTCAACTAGCTGAACACATGCTCTGCTGAGAGCTTGCAGGCAGTCAGACCCATGCTTGTCTTGATATGGTGCCTGAATTGCTGCAGGAGGTGGTAAGCAGGGTTTGCCCAGGTGACGAAAAGTGTTCCGTGGGCAATATCTGAGGTAGGAAGAGAATCCCAGCTCCCATGGCACAGAGTGGAGTTTCAGATAGCTGCTCTTTTGCAGGTGTCTGGTGCAGCTGGTGGTTCTCTCTGAGCCTTCTGCTTAGGGCTCAGAAAAGGGCAGAGTGGCAATCTCTTTGGTTGAGGTATTTGTGGAGGATATTAAGGAACTTCATTAGTTTGCCTGGATATCTGGAGAATGCACATTGGGCAAGCACCTGTACTAGCCTCCTGGTATTTTTGGTGCAGATAGTTCATGAGCAGACAATCTGGCTAATCTCACAGACCTCTATCGCAATCATGCCCATGGGGGTAATAGAGAGCCTTGAATTGGTTGACAGCAACTAGTGAGAACTGGGAGTGGCAGAACTCTCTAAGGTGATGGCAACAGTTTTTTCTCTCACTATGGGTTTCTAGAAGGGGAACTGCTGATGCAGGGAGCCTTGAAGCTGGTTTGATGTAACCAGAAGTGTTGCCTCCATTGAGGGTGATCCTAGGTGCACAGTGCAAACTAGTGTTCCAGGGGGAAATGGTTTCTAGATCCAACATCTCCTTTGAGCATGAAAAGACTGACACAGAGAGCAGATGATGCTGCATCCCATGTCAGTGCCATCAACCTGGGACAGCTGCACTTATCTTTGGCATCAGCCTTGTCTATGCCTTGGAGGTCCTTGAGAAACAAGTCTGCCCATCTGACACAATGACTCAAGCAAATGGACTTTTTTTTTGAAGAAGGCAGATCTATTGATATGTATGAAATAGGAACAAGGGCTGTGGGGATGAGCACAAGGAACTTGTTCAGTAGTGGTGAAACAAGTGGGTGCAGTGGTGATCATGCTGCTGCCTGCATGTTGGACAATAGTTACCAGAAAGCTTAGAGCATGGCCCGCTTTTGATGTGCTTACTAGTGCTGTGGGGCAACCAAGGGTTGAGCATGAAGTGTGGGTTGAACTGGAGCTGTGCATGGGTGGGTTCAGAGGCCCATGGATAGGTATGGGGCTGGGGCTCACTCCAGTTGCTGTTTGGTGCAAGTAACCCTGGCCAGTGAGATGTGGGCTCTCTGCATTCCTTGTCCCAGATATTTGTGACAGTGCAGAGGGAGAGACTGAGAGAAGAATAAATCTCCTCTTACATTAACAGGGAATGGATTTGGACTTCCTCAGTCCCAGTGTCTCTGTTAGACCCTACTGCAACTCCAGCACTTGGATCTGTTTCTCATATTATGCATTACTTTCCTTTGGGGAATCCCTCTTTCTCTGTATAAGAAACAGGAAGCACAAGCTGTAACAGGCTCTATTAACTTATCCAAGAGATGTTGTGCTGGAGAGGATCCCTGGAAGTCATCCCCTCGCTCTGAGGCAAGATCACACTTAGTTAGATGGTCCCTGGGAGAAATTCCTGTAACTCTTCCTCGACACCTCCAGTCATGCGGCATCAACTACAGAGGCTGCAATGCTTCACTCCCCTTGCACTTAATCTGTTTTTTTCCTCCTGACCTCAATGTATCTTTGCTGCAAGTCAAGCTTACAATTTCTTGTCCAACTCTTGCTGCATATGGCAAAGCTTTCTTTTGGTAACAGCCTTTCCTTCATATTGGAGGCCTCTTTGGAGGCCTCTTTCTCTCTATCAAGGCTTCTCTTTCCCAAAGCACTTAATCTTCCTGCTGTGCTACGCGGGCCTCTCTCTGGCTTCCCTGCATTGCTCTTTTGGTGTGAGCTTTGTGCCCCTGTTGACCTTGTTGGCAATTTAGGTCTAACATTCAATGTGTAACACAAACCTAGGAGTGAGGTGACTTGCTCCCAAGACCAGGACCCTGGCTAAATTCTAGCATGTGGTTCTCCTAAAGGATAATAACTCACGAGGATTTGGTGACCCCTCTGTAAGTCCTGGGGAGGAGAGGGCTGGCCAAGGCCTGGGGAGTTCTTCTGTGGCATGTTGGCCCTCCCTGCTCCATCTGCTTTCTATTGCGCTTGAAAAGGAAATGAACCGAGCTAAAAGATTTCAAAGTGACATTCCCCACACTGCACTCTAATTCCGTAATTGCCAGCTCCATGCAGTTCCCAGTACTAAAATGTTTAAAATAATAGCCTTCAAAAAGAGCCAAGGCTTCGAAAGGGCCATACACCACCTCTGCTGGAGCAGTAAAATGGTGGCAGAATAATTTCCATATGCAGTGGATGGGTGTTTGGTTATTTGGGGGTCGAGCATAGTTTCTTCCTTTGCCAGGAATTTCTCTAAGCCAGGAGTCAAAATTACTTTTTTCCTCTGTGAACTCTTTTTAAATGCTGCGTTGACTGATATATCAGCCGTGGTTTGCTCTCCAGTTGACTGCTCAAGCTTGCTGGCACAAATTTTTGAACAGACAAAAGAAGCCTTTTTCAACATGGACTACTCTGTATCTCTGTATAGATAGAGGCGTGAAATAAATTTTTACTCTCAGCCCTTTGATCTGATTCATTTGCCATGTGCAGTTCTGTAAATGCCTCTGTGGCAATGATAGCTTGGTTTAGTCTGACATCCATTAACTACATCTTCAGTGTGATGTAACATCTGGGACAAGAAAGACAATGCTCAGCCAGCTGACAGCCACCAAAGATTTGTTGGCCAGTGGTGGTTTGTACATCACAGCTCAGGAGCTGCTGGCTTAGAGACTTCAGTGTGCAAACCTACAAGATTAATTGTGTTTACTATTTACTAAACCATTAGCTGGGTTGTGTTGCATTCATTCGCTCAGTCTATCTCCATTTGCTCCATGCGCACCTCATATTTTCCCTTCCCTTATTTTTTTTGGTCAGATGTTTTTATTTCTTGAACTCTACCTCTGAAACAGTTCTGCACTTTTGGCATAATGTACCTACCAGCATGGTTGACTTTGCTGTATAGTATAGAGTCCACTTCTGGAACTCATCATGTTATTATATGTATTCCATTAAATGAATATTTTATATGTATACCTTGCCATACCTTTAAACAACGCTTCTGTTGGTTTTGACGAGAGAATTCAGCTTTTTTCTTAAAGTAGAAAATAACCAGAATAAAAATAGCAAGCGATCTCTCCAGCAATGAGCAGTCAGAATTTATGTTCTCAGTGTGCATGGCTCTGAAGATGTGATGATTCCATTCAGCTGAGCATCAAAAAGATCAAAAGACTTTACTGAAGTGTAACTGTCACTTTGATCAGAAAGCTGAATTGGAAACCTAATGAAAATTAGTGGCTGCTCTTGACAGTTGCGGTTCTTCCTATTTCTAGTTATGGTGTTGATACTATGGGAAAATAACCTGACCCTGTTGAGTCCAGACACTGTGGTTGGATTTTGGGTGAGAGATGAGATCAGGCTTTCCTTTTTTTCAGTAAAAATAGTTGCCTTGAATTTTGGCTCCATCCAGCTGATTTCTGAAGTTGGACTTCTTTTTTTTTCTTTTTGTCCTGATAGCAAGTTATTTCATTCATTCCAGATTTTCCAGCTTTCTCAATAATTCCTGAAACGGATGCTATTTCCTACTCTGGGCAGGAGCAATGATCTGATAGCTGAGGCCCTAGACTGAGACTTGGAAAGTTTTGGTAGAATTGTGTGGAAAAAGCTGGCCATATTTGGTGGGAGAGTTCAATGACTTGAAGTTTGGTTGTGTTGCAATTCCATTGTGCTTGACTTTACAGAGATCACTGTGGAGGCTAGAGAAGACTGTGGGATGGAGGTAGCTCGGGAGGTTGACTGCTGGGGTACTGGTAGGGAATGAGTCAGGAATGAACAATGCAGGTCACTCCATGGGAAGCTTTTTGACTGACCCTTCCTTTGCCTTCTCTCACTCAGGTGGTGACTGAATATGGCTTTGAAGTGATTTGCCCACAACTAAATATAAATAGTTGGGGGCAAATCAACCTGCTTTTCTCAGCTTGGTTCTGAAGTTATCTGGAAAACTCTTGGTTCAGTGTATTCTGCATTCTTTCTTGGGCTGGGATCTTAGTTTCTCTGGAAAAAACAATTTTTGTTCTTTTGCTATTGGGTTTTTATTTTTTAAATCCCTTTAAAAAAAATCTCAAATTTAAAGTTGGGGCATTAATTTCCTTAATCTTTTCTTTTACTTTGTGGTCTAATCCTTAAAGCATTAGCATATTACACACGATCAGATGGTCATCTCAACTTTAAAAAAAATAAGATCTATGAGTTAGTCCCAGTGCGGGACCCTAAATAAGTGCCTGCAGATGAGGCACTCCAAAGGCTCTTGTCTCCCTCCCTAACCAGCTTCTGCAAACACCAGCTGTAGTCATGTTCAGAGGTTAAACTGACTAGATTTGGGACAAATTAACATACTGAATTTGGAAGCCCAGCTCTGAACGTTATAGGGTTCAAAGTGTTTATTGCATGCTAGATGTGAAGCTCGATGGTGACCAGACCACAGCTTCCCATCATTGCAATTCTGCTGCTCCAGGCATGGGGACCATCTTCAGAGCGGATGGTGGAAACCAGGCAGAAATGTTCTTACACACCTGCACCCACCCTTGGAAGTGATGGCAGCAGCACTTGTCCTCAATTTCTGTTTTTTCGGCAGAAGTCATCTGTCAATTTTGCTGGCATTGGCTCTCTGGTGATGCAGAGAGCTGCCTGCCTTGCCCAGAGCTCGAGCCATCCCCAGCTCCTCTGCAGAACCAGCTTCACAGGGGAACATCCATGGTTTTTTTCCAGAAAGTGACCGCTTCCAACAATGGTTGGTGCCAGCTTGCTCAGAAAAATTAAGCGGATGGTTAAAGATTACCTTGTGGCCTGAAGGCTATGGCCTTTTGAAAGGATCTTGTTTAAAAAAAACAAACAGAAAAAAAACCAAACCAGAGAAGGTGTTTTGAGTTCTTTTCAGTAAAAGGAGCAGTTGATAGCAGAATGGCATGTTTCTTTGGTGACACCTCGTGTCCCTCGCAATGAATATATCTAAATTCTTGTTTCCTGAACCCTGGAGAAGAGTCAAGCGTCCGAAGAGAGTTTCTTTGCTCACGGGTCCAAGACTTCAGCGTTCAGCGCGCTGGGCAGACAGTTTGTCTCCGCTTTCCTCGGGAGCACGTGGCCAGAGCTTGCCTGGCTGCTTCTGACAGCCAGTATTCCGCACTGCAGAGCAGGCTGCTGCCTGCTCCCTGGGTCTGTCAGCCGCCTGGAAAGCCCACCAGACAGCGTGGACCCTGCCATTCCCAAGCCGTATGCACTAGCCCGTGTGCAATGTGGGCCGTAATCCCAGTTTTTGCAAAACAAAAGAGAATATAGGTGTTCCTGCATTTAGCCTGAGCAGCCGTCAGCCACGCTCCCCACGGCCCCGGTGAGGCTGCGCAACCGCCCGGCCTCCACCATCGCAGCAGTGGGGATGAGCCATAAAGTTTTCCTCCTAATTCCGTGGTTGCTTTATGCCCTGAAGCTTGAAAGCATAAAGCTTTCCAAAGCACTTGGCTTTATAAAATGCTTGTAATTCTGAGTATTTTTATTACCTGTGTGAAGGCTTCCACCAGTGTAACTTCATGGATTTCTAGCAGAATTATTTTTGATTTCTATCCATGTGAGAAGAGGATCGTATTCCAGGACTTTTCAGCCTGGGACCATTATGTTTTCAATTGGAAGCATCAGCATTTTGTCTATAGACATTTCCAAACCTAAATTATTCTGATCTTTCAGTTCCACTAATTTATTTCATTGATATTTTGATTTCTTGGCCTGTTTTAGGACGGAAATGAAAGCTGAAATAACAGGATTCCCTCTAGATTGGAAATTCTGCTTTTTGAGCAGGTCTCATGTAGCATGGGATTCTTTCGTTGCCTAATTTAACATATATATATGCATATATACATCTCTCTGTAATGAGCACCTTGGGACCCTGGATAAAAGTTCATTACAGTTGAGTATTCCTTGTAACAGCATTTGGCAATTTACCAATAAATGGAGAAATGTCCAATTTTAATCCAGCAGGAATTGTATAGTAACTTCATGGATAAGCTTAATATTGATCAACTTCTAAAATATCTTGTGAGGAATACAAGAAATACTTGAGAATAGAAAACTTGTGTATTTACAATCTAAACACAGCTTGCAGTGAAGAAAGCAAGAGAAGTAAATCCGTGATACCCAGGTCAGTCTCACGTCCTTGAGATATTTCTCTGTGGGAATTTGGCACAAACAGATCTACTATGGCAAAATTAGAGTGTTTTGAGCATGCTGAGCATCCCTTTTAAGCTCCCCCAGGCAGCTGTTTCACACTCCCCTCTTCTCCCTGCATGCCTCCTCTTCATCTCTGATGTTTGGAGCGGTTGCTCTGCTAACCTTCGTCTTTCCCAAACCAGCTTCTCTGCCTTGCAGACCTTTCTTTAAGACCTACCTATCTATCTTTAAACATTTAGTTCAAAACCTTTGTTTCACATTTTAATTTCCCCTCTTTCCTCTCTTTCCCCTCTACCACCAGGCTTTTCAGGACTGTGGCACCGGCTTTTGGGAGCAGCCCTTGGAGGGAGACAGGGAGGGCAAGAGAGCATCTTCGGGGCTAGGAATACACAGGGGAAAGTAATTTAACTTTGTCTCTCTCCCTCCATCTAATACCAGAAGCTTTCTATTTCTGGATGGAGACAAAACGAAATTTTCTCTTGTGGCGTTTTTTGGTTGCATGATAGCTTAAATGTTCCTGTTCCCTGGGGGTCAGTGGGGACAACGGGTGTTGAGCGCCTCTGAAAATCCTTCTTCTTAGGAAGCCCTGCCCGGAAAGGCTGGGCTAGGTCAGGCTTGGCCCCGCATGGCTACAGATCGCCTCTGAATTGGGCCTGGACGCACCTGACATATGCCGACCCAATGGCTCAGCTAGTCTTTTGCTATTTTTGTCTTTTCTTTAGGGAGACAGCTTGACTGCTTAACACAGCGCTTAATTCTCAGGTCATGATCTGCATGTCTTCAGGTCTTAGGGGAATTTTGGCTTGCCAAGTGTTAAACCTCCTGTGTTTATAAGTGTTAAACCTTAATGTGGTTACTGCTCGCTGCTCTATGTGTTTTGTCTCAGTCTTGTGAAGACTATGACATACAGCTTTAAGGGCACTGCAGACAGTAACTCAAGCTTTGTTTAAGACATTGCAGCTAAAAATGTTTCATGCTACTAACACATTGTGGTAATGTGGGACACTTTACGCTGTGTAAATATAAAACTTGCGTGTTACGAGCATGAGATATTTTATATTTCCTTGCCAAGGGAAATATTTACTTATTTTTTTTTTATAATATTGATTTGTACATTATTTAAAAAACACCATATTTTGTTAGCTTTTGTGTGAATTAGGGGATGGAATCTTAAATTTATTTCAAAAATAGAAACCACATCATGCAACCGTTTCTACATGATGTGGGTGTGCTGACCTCTTTAGTCTCTGACAAAGCACAGCATGGCTGAGTACGGATGTCTGGTTGGCTTTTCCAGCCGCTGCAGCGCTGACAGCCTGCAGGTGAATGGCATGTGGGGAGGACACACTTTCTTCAAAGTCTTCCCACCTTCTTACTCATCTGATAGCTTTGGATCAGCACACAATTCTTGTCCCACTGAGCATCTGCTGACCTCAGTGATCTGCTGAACTCAATCAATCAGCCTCTGCTGACCTCGGTGATTTCCCTAAGAACTATCGTGTATATGGAGGCTTTCCTGTCCTTAAGACCTATATTTTAAGGGCCTGTCCCAAAAGTTATTGAGTCAATGGCAAGCCTTTAACTGACCTAAATAGGCTTTAAATTTACTCTTATTGCAGAGTTTGCTAGTGGAATATAATGGGGATTTTGTGTCCTGGCGTGTTTTAAGCAGAAGTGCCTTTCTGCTTCTGGACAAAGAGGGTAAAGCTGTATTTGTGTGGGACAGGGGATCGGTTCGTGATGTGGCTCCAGGGAAGTACTCGTATGTAAGAGGCCATGAACAACTCTTCTGCAAGCATTGAGAATTATTTAAAAAGCCACTTGGCAGCTTTTTAATCTAGTTACAAAAATGTCTGCAAATCTTATTTCAAGGTAAGTGGAAAAAACCAATACTGAGCTATTAAATTTAATCTCTAGCCAGAGCATTGTAATAAATAAAGAAGGAAGAAAATACCTAACTACAAAAGAACCATGCAAACATACTAGGTCTTGTAAGTTCGTGTTTGCCTGGACTCCAACCAATGCCTGGTTGCACACTATAAATTTGCAGGTGGTATTTCTATTTGATTTCATTCAGTCCTCCAGAGCTATCTCTTCTCTAGGTGGAGGATGTGTGGAGATGTTACTTTACTTAGCTATCTGAGAAGGTCTTACACACACACTTGGATGAGGTCTCGCTGTAAAAAGCAGTGATTATTTTGCCTGATTATTTTGCCTTGTATGTATTGGTTAAGGGACAAGACCTATATAACAAGGTACTTTGCTCTTTCGCTGTTATGGAGCAATTGCTGGCATGTTACAATGTGTTACTATAGGAAGCCAAATTCTGATCTCATTTGTGAATATGCAACCTTTATAAAATATAAGAGGCTCAGATGAATGAAAACGAGAGCAGTTGTTTACTTCATTCTTTAGAAATTTAAAGCAAAGTACAATCATAGAAGAACAGGGGTGAAAGAGTCCTCAACAGATCCTCAATCATTGGTGTGGATCAAGGTAGGACCAATTATGTCTGTATCATTCCTGTCAGATGTTCATTTAAATTGTACTAGAAGATAATCCAGTATGGGAAACTCCACTCCTTCCCCAGACGATGTACTCCAATCCTTCACAGTTAGGTTTTCCTTATGGCAAACCTGAATCTTCCCTATTGCAATCTTAATCCAATTCCATTTTGTCTTGTCTACCATGTAATATTGCACTTCTGATTGTTATATTGCTAGGAATATTTTCCCATGTTCTCTACCTGGAGGTGTTCACAGACATATTTTCCAACAGAACAATTGTAATTTAATCAAGGTGCTATGGGGCAACAAGAATAGAAACTGTTACATCTACTAACCACAGTCATATGTCTGCTTATCAGCGTAATAGAAAAACAATTTAATTAAATGCCTCTGCTTAGTCAAGTGGTTTTGCAGTCTGAGTTTGCCGTTCCTGTTAATGGAACCAAATTTGTTTATTTTTGGGGATTCCAGAAATTCATGTAACCATTTTCCAAGAATGGCTGTTTTCAGCAGAATGTGATAGTAATGTTGAATCATTTGTGTTGGGCTGTGACAAGGATTTCCATTCCTGAAGAGTTAGCAATTGAAAGGCAGGAGTACGTGCAGTTACAAACCGTGGTGGGCATGAACGTTGTTGATTAACGTGAAGAGGACAGAGGAGCTTTTAAGAGACCAACCAGCCAACAGAGAGAAGAGGATTGTTCAAGGTAGGGCATCACGGACTTGGCAAAGGAGATGAAAACTTTGTCCCTGTAAAGGAAACGTTCTAAAAATGCCTCACCGTTGGCTCTGCTCCACTGACATTAGCGAGGCTGGAAGACATAGTAATAGCCTAAAGGATTAAAAGCACGAGTTGGAGTTCTCTGCTGTACCGTACTGGTGGAACTGGAGAAGTGCTCGCAACAGTGGGAAATCCTTAGTGAATATCCCTAGTGTAGGCAGGGCCCCATGGAGCCGTTAGGAGTTAAATCTGCAGGAGTATAAAAAGAGGGGGAGTGAGTCTGAAAGATGCAGTACAGACCGTTCCTAATAGGAGTAAAACTGCACATCGCCCAGAATACAATATACGGAATATAATTGAAAAAGATGTTTTGAACGAACAATAACCTTTAAATTCTTTAGTGTGCGTTCTCTGAGCTGTAGAATGTTCTGATTGTTAAGGCAATTAGCTTTTAAAAATAGTTATTTTTTTAGATTTTAATTACATGCTGCATTTTGCCTTTGTTACTAGATGGGGTCAGTAAGGTTGCTGAAGTAATTATTGCGCTCTGCTTGGCACTGGTTAAAGCATAACTGGAGTAACTGCATTCAATTCTGTATGAAAAAACGTGGACAAATTGAAGAATTTAGGGGAGTGGAAGAAAGATGGTAAGAAGTTTGGCATTCAGATCTAAGAGGAAAGGTTAAGATAACTTGGCACCTTTAGCCTAAAGGCAAAAGAAGAGTGTGGGGAACAGAATAACGGGAGATATAAAGGAATGTTATAAAGAGGACAAGGATCAATTATTCTCATTAGTCAACAAGGATGGGACAAATAATAATTGGCTGAAGCAGAAGGGAAGTTTTAGGTTAAATATTAGGCAAAACTGTAGAAGAACTGTTCGGCAGTTGGACAAGCTGCCAAGAGCCGTTGGACAATCACTGTTGTTGGAGTTATTCAAAGCCAGACACCAATCTACAGGAACAGTTATAGAATAATTAAATCAATCCTGCCACAGGCAGAGGGGTGGGCAAGGGGTCCTTCTGGCCTCAGTGACCAAGATTTTGTTATGGATCTACTTTTTCAGGATTCACATCCACCCCGTATTTTGTAAACTATGGAGTCTGCCTCAGCCTCCGCTAAAATCAAGGGGAAGAGCAACAGTTTAAAGCTGCTCTTCATAGGGTCAGAAAGCATGTGAGACATAAAATTATCCCCTGATCTGTGGCCATGCATTCCTTTTTACAGCTTCTTAGAATCAGACTTCCTTTCCTCTGGGTGTCCCTGCTTTGTCTCTTTGAAAATATGAACTCTGAGAGAATAAAGTAGTAACCAAAACAGACTAGAACGGCTTTGGACTCATTCATTGCTATTCACTGCTTTATGGCAGCTTTCAGAAGTTGAATTGTAAATAAAACTCTGTATTTTATTGGCAATATGCTCCTCATTTTCCCTACTACTTTATTACTACTTAATAAACTGATCATGCCGAGTGCAAACTCTGCCTTCCTGGTGTCAGCAGACCTCTTCCGTGGATTCTTTGAGATGCTGAAAATAAAGCAAACCAGGAGTAACTCTACAAAAAGTTGCCCTGGTACACAAGGGTTACCAGCCAGATTTGGCCCCAAAATTGGCCTGGGCAGGTTCTGCTTCCAGCTGCATGGTGAATGTCAAGGATGGCTCCAAATATTGGTCACTGCGTTTGCAAGTGGAGCAGATATAATTTTTAGAGGTACATCGCACTGTTTTCGGCGCATCCAAGATTAGAATCTGGCTGCCTGATGGACAAAAATGAGACGGCTTACATGCGCTCTGAAAGGCACTGCAGAGATGATATAAAGGGCAGTGAGCTAATTTGTATTGCTAATAGTGGTCTTAAAGTGGTAATTACATATGCAATTATAAACCATGAGCCCATCCTGTTTATTTTTTCCCTCTAGTGCTAATGAAAAACAAAGTAGTCTTAGTGTTTTCTGAGATCCTGAATGCAATGCAAGCAATCATTCGGCTGACTAACTGGAAGGCAGAGGCACAGTATGACACTGCTTGGGTTAAAAAAAAAAAAAAAAAGGGAAAAAAAAGAGTGCTAGTGGCAAAGATTTTAAATCCCCCGAATAATGGCAAAGTCACACAAAATTCTTATATTTGCTAAACCTGAAAACACTGAGCAACCCTTAGTGTCTGGAATGCCCTGTCTGGCCACGCTCTGTCCTCTTCTAGCCAGTAACATTATCTCAGAGATAAAGGGATACCTGCCGTGGAGATTACCTCTCTTTGCCGAATCAAGAGACTAGAAAATGGTCACAGAGCAGGAGATGCCATTGCAATGTGATGTGCAACCCCATGCGCAAACTAAACAACCCCATGACCATAACCATGAGGAGCCATCACTAAGCTCCATCGCTCTTTTTTTCTCCCCACTCCCATTTCTCTTGACATAAAGTGAAAGGTGCTGGGACCCTTTGAGGGGGGCTGCGTAGGAGGGCTCCCCTGTGACTTGGGAGCCCTGGGAAGGCTGAGCTGGGAAAAGTCTCCCCTGGAGGACCTGCAGCAGGTCTGTGTGCTGGCTGGTTACTGCCAGCCAGAGGGCAGGAAGGGGCAAGGGGTGCCCACCTTGCTCCCCATCATGGCCCTTGTCCACCCAGGAGCTCCATGAGGAACCATGGCCATCTCATCTCCAGGCTTCACTCTCCCTCACTCCGAGGATGCTCTGATCATCTCCTGCAAAGCATGGAAAGAGCAAGGGGAAATGTTTTATGTGGGCCTGTTTTTTCTGCTCTTGTGGAGTCAAAAGAGGTCATTTCATAGCATTAACTCTGTATTTCTTTTCTAAAAGCAGACTGTACTTTTGATGAATAACTAATATTTAATGTACATTAAAAACAATCAAACAATGGTCTTCAAATGTAGTTATCCTTGGCAAGTATTATTGATACGTATATATCTAATAGGTCATGCATCTAAGCAGAAGGGAATGAACCTTTTCTTCTGTAATGTCTATTAATGAGTCTACGTGCAAAACTTCATCCAATGGTTTTTGGAACTACAAACCCTTCCTTTCTTGGCTTAGTTCTTCAGGCTCTGCTAACTCATTTTTTTTTTCTGCCATCTCATCCTGGACTAATTCACATGTGAATGTGAGGGGGAAGAGTACCTTCACCACCCCTTCAGTGCTGAATTGAAGCAGTCCGGAGGGCCAAGAGGCCAGACGTTTCTACCTACAAAAGTGGCTGAGGTATTATCGTGGAGGGCGACGCAGTCCTAACAACACCCGTACTTAACTCAAAGCTGCTTGGTGTGGCCGTGCTTCTTCTGCTTGTGGGTCTCCTCGCCTGCTAGCACCACTTTGTAACCTCGGGCACCCTCAAGACCCAACCCCCTCGCTTTTAATTCACTGGGGAACTTGTGACATAACAGCATTAAGGCACTGCCCGCTCTGGCTTTTCCTGTGATCGGGGTGTTTTGAACAAGATTCCTGCTACAAAGTTGAAAGAGTAGAGGAAGAAAATCCAGCATGACTTTGGGGTAGTGCAAACGAGTCATAGGAAACTCACTCTAGAGATATCTCCAGAGACTAGTCAAGACAAAAGTTACAGCACAAGCATTTGGAAGGGGGCCACTGCAAACAATTTGTCCTCATTCCAGTTGAGCAACTGTAAGCAGGGACATTTTCAACACAGGCCATTTAGGGACAGAAGGAAAGATTGGATGGCACTAAAAGAAACTACACAAATACATGGTGATAGGATGACTCGGCCACCCGCCACACATACTCTGCTGCTTCATTGTTCTTTCTCCTATCATCCCGACATCTGAAAAGGTCCCACCCCGGCACAGTGGCACGGCACAGCGGAGACCGGCATAAATTAACTCCAGGTGGCAAAATCACCTTCCTCAGCTGGCCTCCGTTTGGCGAGGAGGGAGGGCAGGGGTCGTATGTGTGGCAGGAGCAGAGGACACCAGGGTAAAAAAGGATTTTGCTTGTCAAAGTGAGCAATATAGCAAACACAGGGAGAAAAGATGCTTTGCTCTGCTGTGGCATATTTTGCTCTGTAAGTCTTGGGTTTAAAGGGCTGCAGTCATCCTGCTTTTTGAGGAAATGCTTGGACATAGTTATTCCAATTTCTTTAATCCTTCTCTTCCTTCTAACTTACAAGCTGTTCTTGCTCTGCTATTTTCCCCAGCATGCCAAAGGCACCATACCTTTCTGTGGAAAGTTTCTGCCACCCTCTCTGATTTTGTATTCATGCTGCACAAATAAGAACAAGACCTCCCTCCAGCACCTTGGCATGGGGTGGGGAGTTGGATGGGAGGATGGTACATGATAGAAATATTATGTAAGCAAGGTCTGAATGTCTGCAGCCCCAGCTCTAGACAGCCATTGTCCACAGATATTTTAAAACTGCTTCCCCCCCCCCTCTTCTAAGCACCACATCACAATACAGTTTCATTCAGCGAAGAGCTGGCATTCGGGGGCTGGATGGCTTAGCTGGCCCGTTTTGGGATGGGCCGCCTTTCATCTGTAGGTCACTGCTTTGAATTCTGCCCACATTGTTGGCAACCGGGAGCCCTTCTCTTCTGATGGCAGCGCAGCAGCATATGCAAAATTGCTAGGAAGTCTCCGATCCTAGACACCATGTCTAGATCATAAAAGCTACTGTAACAATTGAGTCTAAATGGCACCCTTCTTGGCAGCTGAAGCAGAGGCCAAGCAATAAAAGGGCTATGGAGAATGGACTACTGTCTAGCATCTATAAGCTAATAGTGAGGAACACTGGTGAAGGAGTGTGAGAAAGTATGCACAGCCCATGAAGGCTCTTTTGGGTGAAGAAAGAGGATTTCAGTCTCCTAGGCTGAAAGGCCAACACCTTTCAATAGCAGAAGAATCGTTTACAAATGTGAGAACAAAACCATTGTTAGTCCTCGTGCCTTTAACAATGCTGCTTCCTGTTGGCATCTTCTGCTTACTAATAACACAGTCCCACGACTTGTATCGTCACAGTGCTGCACGAGCACCAACTAATTAATCCTTTCTCACTCCTCTGAGGCAAGTAGTTTTTTATTTTTAATGGTCTGTAGCAGAGATGTCTTCCTTAAAACTGTTGCAGATACGTTTATAAAGGCGACATAATACTGACTACACAGCGTATGCTAACCTTGGGATTTCTGCTTTTGATACAGCTATTCCAGGTCAGGTAGGCTACAGCCAGTTATATGTTTTGCTGAACTGAGGTCTTAATCAAAATAAATGAGAACTAATTCTTGGAAAAAAAAACTCAGAGCAGGGCAGGGTTTCAGTATAATGATACGAAACAAACAAACAGCCCCTCCTTTCTGCCCCCCAAACAAATCAACTCCCCTTCACTGGAATAATCTCCGTCTGTCTGACCTTATTTATTCAGATGCTGACATGAATCATCATCTGAGCAAGTATTCCCTCCTACACCTGCAGTACTTGGGGTTATAGTTCTCCTTGGTTTTCTGCGGCAATGAGAGTTCAGTGTTACTTGGAGCCGTCTCCATCTGGCAGGCCATGAAGTCCACAAAAGCACAGAGGTCTTTCTGTAAAAATGGAGACAGCCCAGATTGCTTTCTCTTTACACAACATCTCCAGAGGACTCTGGACTTTTCTCTTTTGCAGTTATAGTCAAGTGTGCAGTCTCTTTCCCTCCTATCTACTTTTTGTGTGATGACCTCTTCTTGGGGTAAAGAACTGCGTGGGTGAGTTTGGGGGAGGGGTTGTTCTTCTCGGGAAAGCCAAATTGCAGGATGCAGCACATCTTGAGCTTGGCAGCCTTTCACACTTCCCCAAGAGGCAGCTGAAGGGCCCAAGCAGGGGTAAGACGTTATCAGCTCAATTCTCGCGTGCCAGAGCATATCCTTGCGCACAGATAGCGACACACTGTGTGCACCACGGTTGACCTTCGCGGACCAAAGGAGATCCTTTGGTGGCGGCTAAGGGAATATCTCATGTCATCTGTACGCTGTTACAAGGCTGAGTACTTAACAAACGAGTAGGTCTGCAGTGTGAGCCATAAAGCGTGTACAAAAGTGAAGGCAGAAGTTAAAAATTATGCTATCTGCCAGTCATTCATTGTTTGGAGGGAATATCCCAAGAGCATGGCTGAGCGTTGGTGTCGTAAAGATCCATACATTGCTGTTGGAATGGGGTCATTTGTCACCATCTGGGATTATACCACTAGCAGTATACGAGCGTATTCAGAGTGTTATGCAGCTCCAGGTTTCAGCCATATGGAAAAAGTGTAATATAGTGAGAAATTCAATCCTTTAATAGAATCCAGAGCACCCTCCAGAATGTTTTCCTTAGTTTTATTTCTTTGCAATGCAGGCTTAATAACCACTGATGTAGCATTTAAATTGGAAGAGATGCGACATCTAGATAAGGTGGGAGATCTGCTGATATCAACTGCCTTCTGATAGGAAAATCCCTTGCTGTTTCAGTGGAAAAACCCATCAGGCTTACTAGAGCCAGAGGAAGGGTATGGCACAGCTGTGGCATGTATTAACCTCTTTTGACTTTTGTCTCTGTAGACACCTAGAAGGGCTCCCTTATCCCAAAAGAAATATTCTCAAGTAATTTTCACTCTGGAAATTGTCTTGGCACTCACCCCTTTCATGCATTGCTTATGCAAAATGCTAAAAGCATAAAAGAATTGTGACTTGCAACAGGATACTGATGGTGCACAAGAAAACAGGAGTCCTTCCCTATCATCTACCCCTCTTTATGGACTAGAGTTGTGGTAGAGTAGCCATGTTGATATGACCTCACTGCTTGGAGGAGACTAGGTTGGTCTGTGCAAATCCATCAGTGACTGGAAGATACAAAAACGGTCATACTGATGAGCTCAGAAGCCAAAATTGCTTTTCTATAGTCTTGCCTGGTGGTGCCAGGCCAGCTTCCCCAAAGCTGGATAGAGTATATGAAACTGGATGCTACGTTGTTGAGGATTTGGAGTGATGGTGAAACTGGGAGGAGTTCCTGTAAGCAATTAGCTCCATTGATTTAGAAGTAATGATGTCTGGACCAGACTCTGCTGCTGGCTGAGCGTTGACAGGATCATCCGAAGGACTTTGATGTAATTCTGAGATTGACGTCTCCAAAAAAGGCTGTTCCTGAGATGTACCTGGCATGGCATTGTAGCCTAATGCCAGAGAAGTGCAAATGTTCCCTGAGAGAAATGGTGGGGTTTTCTGAGGCCAGGAGCAAATAATATATGTTGCTGTCTGGGAAAGGTACAAATAGCTACAGCTCAGTGCAAAAAACTACATTATGGCTATATCTGGCTTAAGTGCTACATAGTTCTGTGGGCTGTTAACAGATGTTGCCAGAGCAACTTGTTATGACAAGTTGTGTTGTATTTCTGAACCCTGTAATGTTACTGGCACCACCTCCTCCATCTCCCAGTGAATGGGAGTTAACTTTGGTTGAGATAGGTTCGCAGCCCATCCCAAACACATACCCTTGAAGCTCCATATGAGGAACTAATGAGGCTCTCAGTTAAGTAAGTTCAACGAGTGTGACAAATAGTCCTCTGACAGCCAGGTCTTCCTTGTCGCTCTACAGGTCCATAGCGCTGGTCAGGATATTTTAAGAGCTACATTTTTAGACCTAGACTAAGGGAGGAGATGATGGTGGGGAGAGAGTATGGATTGGCAGAAAACGGGGAAAGAGGGCTGGAGAGAGGCAGAGAAGCTCTGCAAAACAGCTAGCAACTAAAGTAGTTGTGTAGCAGCCCCAGGCCTGCATCTATATTCTAAATTGGACAAAGGAGGGATTTGTACGCAGGTGGGTAGCCAAGTTGCAATGCAATTCGATTTGGTTGGGTAGATCCCTCTGTGTCTCATTTTTTGTAGAAAAGTCTAAACTCATCTCAATGAGTCCCAGGAAAATTTTTCAGGAAACTCTTTTTTTTTTTTTTTTTTTTTTTTTTAAGTCAATCCAGTTACAGCTGTCTTAGCTACGTTATTTTCTCACCTTATGAAAACCCTGCAAGTAAACTCTTTGGGAGAGTGCATGAATGGTGTGATACATGGTATCTCAGCGAATCAGGCTAGTAGAGGATGAGTTTTTCACACAGTGAAACGCCTAAATCAATGGCAGTGATGTAGGGCAGTAGGAAAGTCTGTGGAAAAAAAAATAGCATTTTGTAAGTCAGAGGAAAAAAACCCTGTATTGTGTTGCTTAGTTACTTTTCTTTCCTACTGACGCAAAAGAGAAAACAATGCAGAAGATCACCTCGAAGAAGATTCCCACTTCATTGGCCCTTCGTGGTGAGTAGCCAGAAACGAGGGAAAGGGAACAAAGGCTCCTTCTAAGGGACAGCAGTGGGAATGGGCGCAGCGCATGACAGCCACCATTGACCCGTCTTTCGTGGTTTGTGTGAGTCAAAGCAAAGCGTAATTGTGCTGTAGCCCTTCTTCATCTCTCGATTACTTGACAGAACAATAACACTGAAAAGATAAACGAAGTGATAAAACAAACAAATCCTCTAAAGCTTTTATAATCTAGCGGATTCTTTTCTCCCGAGCACAGCCTGCCCAGTGGCAAGATGGGGAGTCGTAGTTTGTCAAAAAAAACAATCTACTGAGCCTGGAGAGAGAAATGCTTTGAGCGAGAGGAAAGAGGCATTTCAATCACTTTGCAAAAGCCGGGCCCTTATTCTCTCCCCGTATTTGATATGTTAAAAATAACTGTGTGACATGGTCTGTGATCAGGAGCCATGCTGATCATAGCTGGTCAAAGCCAGCAAGGAATGGCTTGGGCCATTACTGCCAAGAGGACAGGCTAATGTAGACCACAACTGGCTTATTCCAAAAAGCAAATAACCCTGAGGGTCTGATCTGCAAAAGTGCTGAAGTAAATGGGAGTTGTGGTTGCTCAACGCTTCCACGGATCAGGCTGCTCTGTCCTCATTAGCCACGCTGCTGCGAACTCCTACAAATCCTGCAATTTCTTTTCATGCAGATAAGTTATCGTGCAGGAGTATCCCAACACCTGGCCTCTGCTGATATCCTGCCACCTCCCAGCTGAGCTTCATCCCTGGTCCTGGCTCAGAAACTGCCCCAGCTGCTCTGAGAAAAGAGAAGAGTCTTAAAAGGCAGCTTCTGCACGGGAGCGAGGGCAGAGGGCCCTCCACCTTGGCAAATCCTGCAGTCCCTCGCAGGATGAAAGCCCTTGAAATACTTTCATAGCATTGGTATTCATTTTTGGTAGCCTAACATCTGTGGATGCCTAATTTTACTAATCCCGCCTGTGACTAGCTCAGGCAGGCTGGCTGATGCATTCGCAGAAAGATGGAGCTAACATGTGCAAGATCAGGAAAAAAGCCAAACCCTCAACAGACCAATGAAGTCAAATGAGCAGGTTTCTGGGATTTGGACATGTCATGTCTGCCATCTAGTTACTAGTCAGGGCTTGTTCCCTGTAGAAAATGAAGAGTAAATAATGCAGTACCACATAAAAGGGGAATAAACTTACCGGGACTTTTGACAAATGAGAGAAAGACTTTCAACGGTATTTTAATTGAGGTGCTTGGAAAATAATATGATTAATAATTAAAATAAAACTATGTGAATTCCTGAGCTTATTTTATTTGGCTATAAAAATAATTGTATAGGCTAAACTAATAGGCAGGAATACAAGTAATGAAGTGTTACTGCAGTAATGGAGTTGAAAGCTCTGGGTCCCAGTCTCAAATACAATGAGGTTGTTAGCATGAGGTCCTCTTGGCATGAGATGTGATCTGGTAAAAGTTTGACCAGTGAAGTGGAAGCCAGGACATCATAAGTTCTGTGCTGTTTTGTTCTTTGATTGATTGGGTAAGGCACAAATTGGCACAAAGAACCACTTTCGGTCTCAGTTTACCCATCTGTAAATGGAGACATATATCACAGTGATGTTATCAGACTTAATTATTGTAATGTATTTAAAGCTTCTCAGGTGTAAGGTATTATAGAAAAATGCAAAGTTTATTGTTCCTAATCTACAGTACTATATGAGATTTTCAGTATTCACAACCTTGTATTTCATCTGCAACTTTAGCTGTGAATAATGTTTTGCCTTTATATGCACACACATGTTCTAGCTGAAAAATAGCATTCTCTGCTTTCTAACAAAGCTTTCTGTAGTGTGGTTCAGCATTCAGAAATAAGGCTGCAGTTCTGCCGAGCATTGATTTAGTTTAAATCTTCAATTTAGTTAATTGTTCTGAGCCGTGTAGGACACTGATTTACAGATAGTTCTAAAATAGCTAAAATCCTGCTTAAAGATATAATACTGGTGAACAGTTTATTCATGATATAAAAGACCCCTTAACTTTACAAACCAGAGTTGTTCATTATAACGAATGCTAAATTTTTGCACAGGAACCCTTCATCTCTAATTTCAGCTTTTTGTACATAAAAGAGGATGCCCACAGCTATAGAAGTACCAGTGTTTGCTATGTATA
This sequence comes from Phoenicopterus ruber ruber, assembly GCA_009819775.1. Classification (NCBI taxonomy): domain Eukaryota; kingdom Metazoa; phylum Chordata; class Aves; order Phoenicopteriformes; family Phoenicopteridae; genus Phoenicopterus; species Phoenicopterus ruber. The sequence goes on from CM020219.1 coordinate 13,582,261, forward strand.
GAAGGAAGAATGAGTTAAGGATCTTCTGCTGAATGTGCTACTGGTTTTGAAATACTGTGTCTGTCTCAGTAGAACAAGATACTGGGTTTGTGCAAAAAGATATAAAAGGGTGGGATGGTGATCCTTTTAGTCTCTCTGAGCTCAGAAGGTAGAAGCACTCATTGAATAGGACAGGACATGGCTCTGTTGGCCTCAGAGTCCGGCTCAAAGATCAGTTTTCAGTTCCTGGTGTTAGACCAGGTCTCCCTGACTCACTGTCAGATGACGTCCTGGAGGGGGCCTTGTCGCAGGAGCTCGGTGGGCAATACAGGCAGGGCAGCGCACATCCTGCGCGTTTCATCCAGCGCCGTAGAGGGGAATGCGACACACCTAAGAGGGAGTGGAGCTGATACTGGACCAAGAAATTTGCATTTTCACCAAAGGTTAAATAATGTATACGAGTAACCTGCGGTAACACACTGAAGAAAAACTTGTCTCAATACCCTGCACTGAATACAGGGAATTAGGAGCCGATGCCAGAAGCAGCCAATGCCCCTCTGCTGAGGGCAGCTGTGTTTGTCAGGGAGATGGGACAAGTGTCAAAAAGAGACAGTATCTCCAGGATATTCGCCGCAACCCATGTGTCAGCTCCCTGGCAAGGCAAACTGGCTCAGAGCAGCCCTGTACCTTGGCCTGACTGACCAAGGTGAGCTGGCGTCATAGTAAAATTCAAGAACCTGATCTTCCCTGTGGCTTCCTTTGAGGTGGCCCCATCTGCTCGGTTTGTCTCTGATCCTAACCCCCCCGCTTTTTTCGCCCCGAGCAAAGCTGCCGCAGGGTACGCGACAGGAGGGCTGCTGCGGTCCCCGCCGGGGCTGGGCTCTCCGCAAGCACAGCTGGTCGGGGCTGCCCTCGTCTCGGATGGACGGGGCTGGGGGCAGGTGACACCTTCTTCCCTTTCACTGCTTGGAGAGGTCCTTTTTAGGCCTAATTCTGCCCTCTCTAATTTTAGTCTTATGTAATTCAATTACTTTAGGGAAGTTGCCTCCTGATTTATGTCAGTGCGAGTGAACAGAGTATCAGCCCTTGAGCCTTTCACCGAAGTATGATGTTACACTATTTCTGGACATCATCATGTGCTGGTTGCGCAACAGATAAGAATAATGCTTGGTAAGTCATTAGTACTTCAGGTCAATTTGTGGTAAAATCATCAGCTACATCCCATTTAGTTTCTAAAGCCTCCTCATTATTGCTGCAAACATCAGACCCGTGACCTGCTTTCCACTCTGTGAGAGAAGGATAAGTGATTTTAATGCGATCTCTGTGTTAGAAAAAGTCTGCTGCTGCTCCCTTGAAATCAGGTGGTGTCTTATCATTGACTTCAGTGAAGGCAGGATCAGGTCCAAATTTCAAACACTTAATTTTCCAGCAGAGGAGAGTCAGGCTTAAACTGCTGCACTTCTTTGGCAAATAATGAATGAGGCCTCATTATCTCCGTTAGGACGTGACTTCACAGGTGATTACATGCTGAAAGTATGCCACCGATGGACTGGCTCTGTCCTGAACTGTGAAACTTGCTCAGGGAATCAAAGACTGCTAACTTTCAAGACACTTCATTCATTCTCATATCATGAATGGTTTTGTCAATGAATGGGACTACTGACCTTGATGATCTGGTATCAGCATTTCCATTGCTAGGTACGAGCACACAGTGATGCTGTGACTCCTGAGCATTATTCCTGCATTCTTTTCAGATGAAAAATCACCCACAGTAGCATTTACCAGACTTTCTCTCTGTGTAGGATATTATTGTGACCCTGTTCATCTACAAAGAATTTGATGTCTCATACGAAAATAATATACAGATTAAGAATCAAAGGAATTGCTCCACAAGTTTTATGTAGAAAATCTTGGTCTGACTTTCTGAATATATATTTTCTAAGCTGTTATAAAGCAAGAAATTACAAAATGCATTTGATGATTAACTTTATCCTTATTGTACATCAGAGGTGAAATACAAATAGCACAGGAATAGAAATGGTTTGACCATGATGGATCTTTTTGCTCCCGCCACATATTCCCTGAACTCTACTTTTTAGAGGTATTATGGGGCTAAAATCAGTAGTCCATGTGTGCTCCTCAAGAGTATCTATGACGGGTGCTGCATAGAAAGCTTGTTGAGAGTACGTAAGAGACTTAATGATTTATGGATTTATTCTTACAAAACTTTTCTGAGTCAGATGAATACTGTTATTGCTGTTCTGCAGATGGGTAAATTGAGGGACTGAAAGCTTAAGTAGCACGCACAAGATCACCCAGCAAGTCTAGAGAAAATAGGCTGGAACCAGAAGGTTTCATTTCTGTTTTCATGTTCTGTAAGTGTTAGATCATCTTTCTCCCATGATTAGCTGCTATTCTGGCATGAACTCAGGACCATTATGATAGAGCTATTTTTCATACAATGGGATGAGACTGCCATGGCTTTAATTACAAGCATGTGTTCACTCTTTTATGGCATTGTGATTGTTATGTAAGGTGATGTGTAAAATTAATGATTTTTAAATTAGGAGTTTACATTACAAACCCCTTGGGGTAGGGAAAATTTTCTTCCTGTCTGTCTATACAGCACTTACTAACTTGGAGTCCCAGTTAATGACTGGACCTTGGAACTGGTTACACCAATGCAAGACTAGAAGTAACTGTCAGATTATTTTTATTCAAAATAGAAGTTGTTTTAAATAAATGAGGAGGAAATCCCACCTTCACGAATTTTCAGAAAAGACTTAAGTGCTTACTTCTGGCTGAACACGCTTTTCATAGAATTTACAACTGATGGGACACATACTCTTGAACTCGAGCTTAGGAGTAGGGGCATCCTAAATGCATGCCCCACAACATATGCTTCTAAATTTTGTAAATTTAACCCAACTGTTTTGGAGGACGATGTGATGATTTCAGAAATGAATAAATGATGGTACATTTATAGCTTCTTTTCAAAGAAAAGAAAGGTAGCCAATCCTTATGACTAATAACTATTATTTAAAGTACAATCTGAGACGCTCCTTGTAAAATTTCAGCCAGGGTCTTGGCATGACTTAGTGCCCAAGAAAACGATATCTATATTGGGAATCAGCTGCTCTTACACAATCTTTGTGATGATTTGGAACCACTTAAAAACAAGGAGTTGATGATATAATACATTCTTTGGATTTGGAGATGTTCCCCTTACTCCTGCTTTGAATTAAGAGAGTATATTGGTGGTTTAGTTAAATGTCTCTTAGTCAAAATTATATGTCTTTCTTTGTCGTGCAATTGAAGCCAGATCTGTCTCTTACTGTAAAAAAAAATACAGGTGTGAAGAACTTGCAGCTGCTCTAAGTGTGAGGTCATTTCTATATTGCAGTGGATTTCAAACCATGGTCCGTAGGACCCCAAAGACCTGGGAAATGTCTGCTGGAGGTCTGTAGAGGAGCTGGCTGTCAGATAGGATTGACTTTTTTTTTCCCTCCAACAGCTTAATGGTGTTACAAGTAGCTAAAAATGCATTAAATATTTCCCAGCTAGCACTTCTAAATGTTAACAGTTGTACTTGCCTCAGGGCTGTTATTCAGCCACCAAAACCAGGAGGTGGCCTGTGTGATCAGAAAGCAGGGGTGAGCCTCAATGACAAAATTTATGAAGATGCTGTCTGTAGTCTGAAACTCTTCAGGAATCTCTAGCTTAAGCGACTTCACTAAGCGACTGAGGTGTATTTATGTCGTTGTGAGAATGCAGGTAGGGCTCTAATGAATTGTAATGATTTTTTCTGATGTGATACTGTCGGTATACAAGTTATTCAGAGGACTTGCTGCTGGTAACATGATCTACAATAGCTAATGATAAGCATACTGAGGAGGACAAGTAAAACTAGCTATTTCTTTAACCTTGAATAACCGAATAATAAAATAAAGATATGATCTATTATTTCATCACTTAATAGAACACCCAATATTTTTTTTTAATCTGAAAAGTTTATAAAGGATACAAGATAGTAAGTTCTAGTTATAGTAGTACAATACGTAGTCTGCATTTGATTAGTAATTGTAAACAAATGATGAGTCAAAAGCCTAGGCTACATTTTGCTCCTTTGAAACTCCATTTAGTGTGTGCCTTAGGTGGCAGAGAAATAACCCAAAGTAAAATTTAGCCACCCATATGTGTGGCATTTCTAGAGCCGGTGTTCAGAAAAGACTTTGCTGTTGAAGGTGCTATTTTCCCACTAAATCTGGAAGGCAGAAAACTGTTTCACTCGTGTTTTCTTTCTGAGGCAGAGAGCTGGCCACTGCAGGGAGAAGCATGGGTTATCAAAATATTTTTTGCTATGGAATATGCTTATAAATCACAGATTTCACAATGCTGCTTATACAGAGTTTATGATGGCAATTGTCTGTCCGTTACAACTGGGACTACTAAAAGGATTTGTCACTGAAATTCTTGAGGCGAGAATAATCTTTGGCCATTTTTAAACTGATGCAACACAAAATTACAAAGGAAAATAAAATGCAGTTAAACCCTGGGCAAAGAAAAGACAATTCGGGGAGTCCACTCTAGGTGACTGGTCTAAAAGAAGAAATTGATTTCAACAGGCATAGTAGATCAATCATGAACTGCTGAAACAATTAGTTAAAGCCATTACTTGGGAATCAATAGAAAAGAAACTGTATCTGTTTACTCAATCCAGCAATTTAAATTTCTCAGGGTGGGAGGCACTTACTGCTATGAATAAATTGTGAAATGTATCTTTAAAATAAAGTTTTTAATTAGAACTGGCAGTTCTGAACCTGCTGTTGGCAGGAGCCAACCTACTGAAAAAGAGCCTGATGCAATAGACTGTAAAGTGTGTCTGCTCGCTGCTTTAGCATTTAACAATTAAAAAAAAAACCAACAAAACAACGACACCAAAACAATCAACCTTTAAAACTGAAAGTCGTGTTTCAACATCAGCATTAGAAGACTTTTTTTTTTTTTCTCTGTGGTTAAAGCAGTTTGGAAGTTTCCACTGTCATTTCTTACAATAGGTGCCAAATACAGCTGGTTTCCTGAAGGATGAAACTTGTTTTACAGGAACACACAAAAAAAAAAAAAAAGAAAAAAAAAAAGGAAAAAAGCACCTGCTGTAGTACATTCAGTGATCTAAGTACTGTCCTACCATCTACTGCTGGACTGGTGGTGTGGGTAGTCCTTCATCGGCTGCGACCTGATTCAAGCACACAACCAAGCACATGCTGAATTACAGTTTGCTTAAATTGCAAGTCTTTATTGGGACTTAAGCATGCGCTTAAAGTTGAATATCTGCCTTTTAAATAGGGATTGTGTATGACACCTACTTGGCAGAAATTACCCATTTATTTTCAAACATGCCTAACTACATGTTCCTGAGAACGAGAAGTGGTGCTAACGCTTTTGAAGATCCCATCCTAGGCTGAGTAAAATAGGTGAATTTGTTGTTTTTGAGAGCATTCATGGTGGGGGAAATAAAAGCTTATGTTAAAGGCCAAAAGGTTAGGTGAATAAAAGCAAAAAGTGTCCCATGCCACCTGTCTCTGCTCATTCTTCCGAGAAGCATGAGTCTGTCTTTACTTCCCTTCTGCCTGTGGTTTAGGGGCCCTGGTGGCTTCTGCATTCCTCTTCTTCTTTCATGTTGCTCTGACTGTGCTGCCATTTAGCAGAATCCATTTTTTGTATAGTCCAAGGCCGGTAACCCTTGTTGCTGACCTCACCAGCCATGTGCTCAGTGTGAGCATGACTCACGGTAGCGATGAGAAATCCTTATTCTCTCTAATTTGGCCTTCCCAAGGAAGGGCGGGGGGTGGAGAGGGGATGGGGGAGATTCTGATATTTCCAAACTTGCTTGCTGGAAGTGTTGTGTCAGTTACGATAATTTGGTGTAGCACATAAATCCTTAGGCTGACTTGCGATTCCCAGCACACCCCTTGTAGTCTAATTGAGGAATTGCATTTCTGTCAGTCACATACTCTGGTGGAAATGCAAGAATGTGAGAAACAATAGGAGCAGGCTAGTACTGAGTCAAAACAGATAAAGCCAAATTGCTTGTTGGACTGAAAGATGGGAGCAAGTAGACGAGAAGCAAGTTGGTCAGAAACCCACTGCTGCCGCTGATGGCTGTGTGGCTGTGTGAGCGGTACGCTCGCTTCGTGTGTGAGCCAAGGGGACAGACAGGCGAGCCAGCAAGAATGCGATGAATCTTTTCTTTATGGAAGGGGAAAGATAAGGACATCGAAATAATACAGTATGCTACAGCCTGTTGATGGATTTCAGAGCGAGGAGAGCACTCTACAGATAGATCTGGAGGAAAAAAAGTAGCCGGGTTAAAATAAGCCCATGAATAGGTTGGGTATGAAGCGAGTGAGTGGCGCACGGACTGTGCAGGAGGGAGGGAGCCGGGCGGCCAGGGCTGCTCGCAGGCTGCCCGCTGCAGGCAGCGCTCTGAATCAGTTCAAGATGGCTACCCAGGGAGAGCATGTGGTGGGCCTCTTTCTCCTCTGGAGACTTTTATTTGTTCTCCCTTTCTTGGTGATTTTCTCTAATCTGAAGAACAAGATGTCCTTAATGAAAACAGATGTTTTGCTCCCTTGCATATGGAAAAAAAAATAATTCCCCCAAAATAGAATAAACCCAAAGAATGCTGAGACCAGGGATGGGTTTCCACAAAGTCAGGAGAACAAACCTCTTCATTAACGCCCTGACCTGGCTGCTCGTTTCCCACTGACACGCCGTGGAAGCTGTTGATGCAAAAGTATCAATCTTAGACCCATGGTACGACCTGGGTCTAAGAGCGGGCGAGCTGTGTGCCTCTGTAAAGCATAAACACCACACTGAGCTGGCTCGCAGCTTTCCCCATCCACGGTCTCCCACTGCGAGATCCTGGTCAATGGCAGTTTTTGTCATTGGCTTCAGCGTAACTAGGAATTGGTCCCAGTATTTAATTTAAAGCACAGCACACAAAACACCAAAATCATAACATCCCTGCTACATTTATAGAGCTGCATAAGCCGCTGATTAACAAATGGATGAGATACTGAACTTTGCTTTACCATCTGTCTTTAATTACATAAAATAACTTGAAGCAATTAACAAGAAAGAAACACTGTGACACAAATAAATAAATCCTATTGATAGAAACAGATGAGGGAATACTTAGGATATTTGAATATATGGATGAAAGTCACTAAAGCTGCATAATCCACACCCAATGATATTACAAGTATTACCTAACAGATTTACACTGACATTGGCAATTATTCTTGAAAAATAATAGTTACCTATGAAAATGCAGAAAAACAAAAGGAAAGCTCTGTGTGTGTGACTAGAAAAGAAAACGTGTGGTCCATCCAACAGCCGTGATGTCTGAAAGTGTTGTCTTTCACAGATAAGGAAACTAATATCAACAGTAAAATATACAAAGCATGAGGTTTCATAACTGTGGACCTAAAACCAGTCACATAAGTCTACATGCTTCTTAGTGTTTCGGCACCAGTGGGGATTAGTCTCTTTAACGCTTTGCAGGATTTAGGTTCTAAGTCTATTTTTTCAGCATTCAAATATGCTTGTTTGCCTTCTCTGTTTAGGCACTTAGAAAAAATGAGTGTACAATAGCTATTGAGTGACTGCTGAGTGGATTAAGAACTGACTAACTGATAGATGTCAAAAAGTAGCTGTCAGCTCTGAATGAAAGCTCTGGAGTCAGTTTGCAGAAATGGGTGTTACGCAGGCTACAGAATTGTCCTTAATGATTGAAAGACAAGTACATCCCTAGTAAAACAATGTTAATAAATTAGGGAGGAAATTAAACTTGGTGGAATGATAAATAAATTAGGAAGATGAAGCAGCCCAAATTTGGTGAGCGGGACCTCTGCAGAAGAGATCAATTTTAAGTCATGCAGTAACGGTGGCTGTATTGATGCACTAGAAATTGCATCCCAAGGGTGGTGCTTCAAAAGGCTTTGGTTTACTTTTGGGGAAGCAACTGGGCACAGGACTTGGTCTGATGGTGCGAAAGAGGTTGATTCAGTCTTTGAACGAGTTAGCAGGGACATACGAGTTGGGTGTAAAGCCGACTATATGGCAGTGGTGTGTTACAGTGCCGTGGGTGCTAGAAATCCAAAAAAGGATGGGAGAAAAGGCATAAGAACCTCTTGTAGATTGGAGAATATGCTTTGTTTCCCTTATCAAAATGAGATGACAGGATTACAGTGTATAATTACCTTCACAACAAGGAAAAAAGTGTCTTGCATCAGATGAATGCATTACAAGAATGAGTGGGTGGAAATGTAAGCCAAGCAAATTTAAGCAAGCAATGAGGCTTGGATTTGTAGCAGTAAGTGTGATGAACTGCTGAAACAAAGTGCCCAAGAAAGTGATAGTGTACATATCAAAACTGGATCCCTTTCTGGGAAACACGTGTTAGCCAAACAGAAATTATTGGGCTCAGTATATGGGGAATGGGGCAATGCTATAGTCTGTGACACAGAAGAGGTTAGACAGGATGAGTTAATTGTCCTTTCTGGCCTCAAAAGTCATAAATCAAGGAAAATGTCTTAAACATTTTAGGCCAAATTCTTCTTATTTCATACAGCTAGGTCATCCACTAATCCCAAGAAAACACTGAGGCAAATAGTATCGGGAGCAGCAAGCGGTATGGTCTTGGAAAGGATAAAGCATATTAAATGTACCTTTCATGTTAACATGCAACATTATATATTCTGTATATTATAGATTTGGGGACCAAGGCTGTAGGCTACAGTCAGCATGCTCCAAGTAAGCACTCAGAAAGCAAGGCAGTATGTACAGCAAGTGAACTGAGAGATAAGCAGACGGGGTGGGAATGTAGGGGAGTGGATATAGGGAGCTCTGAATATGTAATTCGCTACTGTTTCAGGTATTCATGTTGAGAGAAAGAACTTTAATTGTTTTGGCGGGGAACACTGCTGTGTAGACTGAAATGGGAGAAAGAATGTAAACAAAGGGCAACGATCAATTGCTGTGTTATCGTAGCTTGTAGAAATGTCTTATGGGTCACGGCAGGGACTTTTAACAGACATTGTTCTATTTAATATCTCTATGGTAATCTCAAAGCAGAGGTAAACAGCACAATAGTGAAATGTGCTGATGATACTAAACCAGGAAAGAATGCAAACAGGAGACAGCAGATAAATGATATCAAAGGACTAGCAGATATTAGAAAGCTAAGTACAAAATCCTCAAAACAACTCACAAAAAAAAAAAGAAAAAAAAAAAAAAACAAAAAAAAGAAAAGAAGATATATTGGAATGTATGTGTCCTGGCCATCAATATTGCTGATGATAGAGTTTCGAGGTATAGTGGACAGCAGATCAGATGGGAGCGAGATATGAATTTGCACAGTGATAAAGGCTATGCACGTACAGACATACGCCACAAAGCAGGGAGGCAATAGTTCACGTGTAAAACTCTGTGCTATTACATTCGACTCTGTGTTCAATATTGCCAGCCACTGGCTGACTGGAAGGAGTTGGAAGAAATCCCACAACGATTCAAAGGCTGGAAAAATCACTTTGGGGGAAAGACTGAGGCTCAAACACAGCATCTCATTAAGCATAAACTTAACTTAAAGTGCATGAGCTGTGCTGCTGATTTTCAACTCCCTTTATAGCCCTGCTAGATGGCTTTAACAAAGAAACTACATATCAGCTTAAACAGTGCACATGTTTAAGCACTTTGTTAGACTGGAGCAGGAGAGGCTTGGTTAGACCTGCAAGGAAACGCGACAAAAGTCTACGAGCCCTTGGCCACTGAAAGGTGCATATTGGCTGCATCGAAATCAGCAGGCACTCATATATTTCCATAAGGCAGGGCTGCTGCATTCTTACGCACGGAACAAAGGTCTGCAAAGGCTTAAACCAGCCAGCATTATTTAACTGAAAGGGAGGAAGGCAGCGGAATCAGGCCTTTTGGGTGTATTTTTTTTTGAAGGTGAAAACTGGAAGGCTGTCAGACAGTCCTTCAAGGGGAGTTCGTATTGCTGGGGGGGGTTTAGGATAGGTTTGAAAAAAGCACCGGAGAATGCCTATAAAGCACAGCTTTATGTCTTTACATTGGAAGGCTGGGAGTTCTTCCCTATCCCAAGAATTCCTGATCATATGGAGTCGCCACAAAAGCTCCACAATTCAAGGTGGGAGGAATGGTTCCCTTCTGAGCTCTGAAATCATCTCTGCGAGTGTTCATAAAGGAGCTCCTGTGAGGCTGAATTCCTGATGCTGATTTTCAAACCAAGGAAAATTAATCTGTAAAGAATAGGGCTGTGAAATGCTGAACTGGGATCACAGATATGGTGGGAATCTCTCTTCTGTGTAACCATTTATTGTGCTTATAACTGAGAATTACCTGAAGCAGAGAGCAGTTTGTTCTCTAAGAATGGCATTTTGGGGCAGTTAGTACTCAGTTCTTTTTGAAAGTCAAAAGAAGGTGAATAGCCAGTTCCTTAGACTCTTTTAATCATTGCTATAGATTGAGTTGTTTTTGGGGTTTTGGTGTGTTTGTTTTTTTTTTTTAAATTTTGCTCAGAAATAGTAGAAAACAACTCTCTTCTGGAAAAAAATTAGCACTTCAGTGTTTCACTTAAATAATGATTCTAGACTTATATTGCAATTAGCATCACATGATTTTATAATTAGTATTAGCAAATCACTGTGTAAAAGAACATGCGATATTTAATTTTATCTTTCAGAAATTTAATGGTGAGAATAAAAGTGTTGCCTTTGGCAGGCATTTAGTCTTGGAAGGTTAGCAGGCACTCTTCATGGCTTGATTAGTCAATACCCATAAGAATTTATTAAAACCTCTGCATAGATTATGAAAAAGCAACAGGGAAAGGCCAAGGGAATGATGATTAGGGTAGAGCTTCCCTTTACAAATCTTGACGGAACAAATACTTGAAAGTCATATTTGTCATCATAGGATGGAAATCAGGATATGGGGTTAAATTATTCACGAGTGACTATCAACAGATCCTTCTCCTTTTTCTTCTTTCTCATTGCCCTTTATAGTTCAGTTTTATATTGCACTGCCTCATTCGTTCCCTGGCGCTTTTCCTCTCTCGACAGGGTGTCCCTCTAAGCTAGTTCCAGTGCCTAACTCACAACCTATTGCTCTCCCCATGCAGTTACGCAGTAGTAGCATTCAGCACTCAGTCCCCTTCGGATGCTGAGCTGCTACAGCAGTTGTTAAAATTTTTATGTGTAGTACAGTACAAAAGCTACCAAAAGAGGGCAACATATGAGCCAACAATGAGAAATGTATCCTGACAAGTTGTGTATTTGTGACACCCTCCCCCCTTTCTTTTTGATAGAGCAAGAAATTTTAGCAGAGCTGGTCAGGAAACAGAATTTCCATTCTATGGGAAATTCCAACACTTGGGAAAAAAGTGAAGGTGCTGAAGTTTTCACGGATTGAAAATTCAGAGAAAATATATTTGGCATGATGGAACCGTTCCATAAGTGTCAAATCATTCTCACACCAGAAAGCCCCAAAGTTATAATGACATTAAAATATTCAATTTAGTAGGAAAATGTTAAATATATGAACGCTATAAAGTTCAAAACAAAATTAAATGAAACAAGGAACCACTTAAATGTTTTGACTTTACAGAAAACAGTACTTTGAATATTATCAAATGTAAATATTATTTTAATTTGTCTCCATTAAAAATGTTGTCAAAATAAGCATGCTCTCAAAAAAGCAAGCTGATTAAGTTGTACTTCCTGAAAGAATCTGTTTCTTCTGAACATTGTTTAACTATGTTTTCTCTTGGTGGAACGCCTGAGGGAATTTCAAAATACTCTTAATAATCCCGCAAAAGACTAAGGTGAGTTGGCCACATCCCAGGACCATCCCTGATGCTGTGTTTGTGAAGCTAGACGAAGCGCTACCCCAAACGCCCGGCATGTGAGCTGAAGAGCTAGTACACCCTGGACAACACCGCGTGTGCACTCATTGGCAAACAGGTTATTATAAACAAAGTTTTTTTTTAAAGTATTCAATAGTACTCCAAGGAGTTAGACAGTCTTGAACACGTGCCAGCATGGCAATGGATACAGTAAGCAAATATAATCTACCTCACTTAGGGTAAATATTTGGCTACAAATGTATTGAGAGCTCTTTAATTCTTTGTACACTTCGATGATGAGAACCAGAGGAAAGGCAGTGGAGATGTAAAGACTGGAGGGTGATTTTTTTCTTCTCTTATCAGCTGCCCAGATAGGCTAGCTGCCAGTCAAATTAAAAACCTCACTGTAGGAAATGAATGAAGGCCTGTAGGTGTAGAAATCTGCTGTTTATACAGCTGCACCAAGTTCTGCTAATGATCAACCAGAATCAGCCAAGTCTTCATGGAGATATGCAAAATTCTGTGGCACTGTCTAGGAGGCTGACTACGGAATTTAGGGCATCCTCAGGGTGGGGGTTTTTTTCCCTTTATTTGTCTTATCTCTTTTTTCAAGACTAACTTCTGCTTTCTGCTTGCTTCTATTATGGCTTAAAATGCTGGAAAGTACCCGGGAAAGAGAGGGGGGCAGATCTATGATCTATCTGGAGGGCAATGAAACATTTGGAAAGTTTGGAAGTACTCACCCGTCCCGAAGACAGGATGATGTGCTTGCAGGAGCAATACCTTCTCTTCTCTCATTCACCCGCTTCCCGCTTTTGCATCTGTCGTTCTGCGGATTCCAAAAGAAGGAAAGATTTATTTTTCCTAGCCAGAAACAAGTAGAGGTTTCTGTCTGGAGGGTTTCTCCATTGTCTGATCCATCCCATGAACAACGACTTCACACCGTTCACCTGATGAAGGGCTGCAGAATCACAGGGTATCAAATAAGACGTTCAGTATAGGAATGACAGCTGTGCACACTGTCTATGAGGCTGGATCGAGTGTATCCACTCTAATCACAATGTTTTCAGACAGGTCCTGTGTTCTGGATATGCAGGAAGCTATTTATACTCATCTGCTTGGCCTTCATCTATGTTTGATTAAGGTCTTGATACTCCCTCCCAGGCAACGATGCTACTTTCGGGAGACAAACAAGGAACAGTTATGGAATATAATACATGTATTTTAATGGCACTGGGAAGTGTGGTTCGTTATCCGGTTGTGTTTATTTGTAGGAAAAAAGGTAAATTGCATCCTTAAATAGCCTTGCCTCATGAGTATGAACCTACACATGTCTGACTGCCATCTTATATTGCCACTTTACCCAGCAGCCCAGTGACTGGTGTTTATTCAGGAAAGAACTGGCCCATGCACACAGACACACTGATTCTCACAAGTGGTTCTGTGTATGCCTTTGCTTCTTGACTTCTGCCAAATTCAAGCCTAAATTCTAGGAAGCAACAATAACACTAACAGGAGTCATTTCAGACTTGAAAGTGATTGCTTTAGCTCTGTGAACACAAACCAGACTTCTTTTTCTTCCTCAGAAATGATTTTTAAACATGCCTTGGCTTCTCTCAGCTAGCATAGTTTTACGCTGCGAGTCAGGTTATGAAGAGGGATCTGTTACCCCCTTCGCAGATGTGGTACGTGAGCCTAGTTACATCACATTTCGAGGCAGATGGATCTCCGAAGGGAACTGCAGTATCCAGTCATGTGCTTTCTGCCCCTTGCTATTGATTCTTGTGGTTAGTCTGTTTCTGATTTTATTTCTCTGTGTAGTTTAAGGGCAAGTCTGTGGTTTGCCCCATGTGCCCAAGTGAGGGAGCGAGGGTGCAGAAGACTGCCTGAAAATAAGTAAATCAGGAACAGATAGACCAATTACAAGGACAAATGCCAAGGGATGGACAACACACAGCATCCTCATGATCAGATACGCCTGGCCCGTCGGAGGAGAGATGGATGTTTCACCACATGACGTAACTCTGTACCACGTTGGAGAAGAGAGCCAGAGCGTCCTCTTCCTCACCTGGCTGAGCAAAACCCTCTCGTGCAGTTTGCGCACACGGCATGTCCCAGCACGGGGAGGAACAGCTTCCCTGAGGTAGGGGTGGGGAGGAGCAAGGCTGGGAAATGAGAGGCTGCTCTCGCCTCTCCAGTGCCTGCCCCGACAGCCAGCAGGGCTAAGCTGACACGAGGAAGGATGTAATCTAATCCTGGTTGTTTTATGCTCAAAGCACATTACTTCCTTCTGTGGAGTAGAGGATAGTCATGGATGTTTTCGTGACTCACGGTCTCCTGGGGCAGCGCGGCTCTGTGCCATGCCTATAATCAAATGACCCGGGGGGTGAATTAGGAAGGCTTTTGATGTCATTCTCTGAGCACTGCACCACAGGAGACAAAGACTTCTTAATGTAATGTCAAGCTATCTCTTAAACATAACCATGAAACTAACTTTGACTTGCCAGCAGCTGGTACAGGCAGTGGCCTCCCTACACCGCTTTGGCACTTAGCATAAGAAATGTCATTATGTGGGTGGATTAGGCAGAACCTGTCAAAGTTGTGTGTGTGTTCTTTGGCTGTGTTTCCTTCCCTGGGCTAATAATGCTGAGGAGATGGGGAGTGGGTTGACACATTTTCTGGCATGTGTCACGTAACCCAGCGAAGTGGAGGACATGTCAGCCACAAGACTTTTCTGCTTTAGTAAGTCACAGGCAGAAGTGACGCGCCACAGCAGCTAGCAGTCTCAATCCTCTATGTATTCACACCACTGGTGCCTTCATCATGGTCTCAGCTTCCCCAGGGCTCTCTGACGGAGCCAGAGGTACGTTTGGAGGAAAAGGTCAGGAAATGTATCCAGACAGATATTGTTTAAACTCAGGGAAGCAGCAGCAGACAAAGGCGTTTGCATAACATGTTGCCTACAGACCCCCAAGAGCTTTACAAGTTGACTGACACGATCTCCATAAGAACCACTGAATTTGGCACAGATGTACGGGGGGAAATATTCAGTGGCTGTTTTGCAGTGTGCAGAAATGCTCCATACCAGTTCAGCAGCAGATACAAAGAATACCCGTATCTGATAAGAAGAGATTTTTAGGGCAGAAGATGCTAAAGCAAGACAACCAGAGACTGATGAAATTTAGGACACAATCACTATCACCGGCTCCCTAAACCGGTGCGAGGGGCATTGATACAAGTATTGGGGTGAGAAAATTTCCCAAGGTCCAGCACAATCTCAAGGTAAATTGTCCAACAGGGAAGAGAGCGTGTTCAGTCTCACAGAGAAGCCTGGTTTTGCACAGCTCCCTGCTTAAAGTCCGTTCTGAGGAGATGCAGTTTAGTCCCTGGGCTGAGGCAATATGCCAGGTGGGTTGCTCACAAATCGCCACCAGAGTAGCAGAAGATGGTATGAGCGTGTCTACCCAGTATGACTGAAATGCCATCTCCTGTCGCTGCCAGTATGTTGCAGGCTGTGTTCGGTTGTCGGGAAAAGACAGACCAGCTGGGTGTCAGCTGCACGCCACAAAACACACGGGTCATAGGTTTGATGGGACTTATAGCAGGACAGCACCCAATTCACTGGGAAGAGTTACTGTACTGTGTTTTCCTTGTAGCCCATAATAAAGAAACAAAAAAAAAATAGGGCCAGCAGCTTCTGCAAGTAACTACAGGTGAATGACAACTGCTACTCTGTTGTAGCATCTGTAGCATCTCAGGTCAAGAACTACCATCCCCAGGTGCCATATTCTGGTTCTCTGTGAAACTGAAGAGCAGCAGTTGCATAAGCATGTCTATTAAGTGGTAAAAATACAGCTTGGTGGGCATGGAGGCAGGCTGTGTGGACAGGGGAACTGCACAACACCCCTGCAGGGATGGGGGTGCCTCCTCCCTTCACTTGCTGGCGTTGAGCCATGGCATGGGATTGTAGTAAGGGGGTGACAGAAACTGCACAGTAGCTATACCCCCCGCAAACACACGTCATCTCTCCTGATGCAGGTGCTGCTCCTGGGTCAGATGCGGCTGGTTAGCCAGTCAGTCAGCTGGCGCCTAGTACGTGGGGCCAAGGAGCTGGGTTGGGAGCTTGAGGGACTGCACTGGGATGCTCTGAGGGGAGCAAGAGACAGGGGACAACGCTGAGACAGGAGATGACACTGCCACTGAATCTGTGCCTGCCCGCACTGCTTGACATTTGCATGAAGTTTGAGACAACCTGCATCAACATGATGCCTGACACGGAATTTGTATTTTCCCGTGATCAGCGTGACCCTGCTCAGATTGCCAGGTAACGTCACATCTCCAGTTGTGTAACACCACCATGTTCTCTAGATCCCAGGCCTGCAATCATTATTGAGCTGACTGTTTGTGCACTGGGGAGGGAATTCAAATATTGTTAATCAGTGGACACGTTAGCTATCTGTCCTTTGTTGGGAGTAAAGCAACCCCATTCCTCACACGTCTACCTATTGAAAGCAGGAACTCATTGGAGAGAAAAAATATGTGCCAGCAGGGATAAAGGAAGAGCTTTCATCTGCGTATGAGTACATGACGTGCAGGGTACACAACAGTGTTTAGGTAGATACCGGTGTTTTGTAATTCAAGGATCACGTAACTTTAAAAAAAAAATATCCACTGCTGCCATGATATTTTTCATTTACAGCCAAATAAAAATTAAGCTAAACTCTGCATGTTCGTTTATTGCTTTTATTTCCCCCCACCTTGCTTGTTTGCCCGCTTTCTTGTATGGTAATGTGTATGTTGTTTAGTTGCTTGTTTGTTTTTATTTGAAATAATTTTGCTTGTAATTTTCTGAACTCTTGCAGAGCAGAGAGACTAGTAAGTGTGTATGTTTATGCACCTTTGTCCATGTACAAAGACTGGATAGCTAATAAAATGCACATCTCTGCAATCCTTTCATGCTTAAGATCCCTGAGCAGAAGTTGTGAGTATTCAAATAAAATACAACCAATCCAAAATGTACATATTTAGCTTAGATAATAGCAGCCCCCAGATATGTGCCTCTTTCTGCAGCTGGAAATCTGTCAGTTGAACAAAGAGCAGGATACAGTGTGAATCAGGCTGTCCTGAAAGCTTTATGTGATAGACACACTTTGTGGAGTTAGTTCCATTTCTCTCACATTTCAAAAGCAGACTCAGACCCTAATTATCATGAGGACAAATTCCACAAAATCATTTTTTGTAGTCAAGGATTGCAATGTATTTTAAAGTCAGAATATATGTTAAAAGAACACAGTTTGTCTCAAGGCTTATGGTGCAGCTCTACAAAGCTGCTTCTTGTTCCTTCCATCTGAAAAATTATTCCTGAAAAGTCATTCTGCATATGTTTTTTTTTTTTTTTCTTTTTTCAGGGAGAAAAAAAAAAGAGAGCTGTAAAGCTTGTGTTGTTCTGAATTCCTTCTCTCCTCTTTCACCGATGAGTTCATCAAACAAAATTCCACAAGAAACAAATGTTATTATGAGATTAGCAGAATGAACGCCAGAGTTCAGATACTAAACTTTTTTTTAAAAAAACAGTGGGCTTAATGACGTGAAGGAAGTTGTAGTTTAAACATCAAGGTCAATTATTTCGTTAAATATTATTTAAAAGTTACTTGCCTTGAAACAAAACCAGAGCTATCCATTTCCCAAAAATGCAAACAGATTATTCTGCCCCTGTTTGTCAGCTTCACTAGATAACTTCTATTTGATCTTCAAATGAAAACAGTTTCTGTTTCAGATTTATACAACAGGCTGCCTCTAAAAAGCAAAAAGATCTTAAGGTTGGACTGCTGTTTACTTTCCCCTCTAATCCTGTGAGAAGATTTGCATAAGAAAAGCAAGTAGATTTGAGTCTAGGTTTTTCTGTCTACATCGAAAGCATGAGGATCAGTCAGTCCTCTCCATTTACTCAGGAAGAAAACGATTGCTTTTGTAAGTCAGGTGAGCAGGCAATCTTTCAGTAAGTTCAGCAAGTTTCCTCTAAAAGTAACAGGGGTTACTTATCAAGACTAAATGAAGCTTAGTTAAATAATTATAATAGTCAAACACCGAGAGTCTAAAACCTAAAACCTCCAGTTCCAGGTATGTTTCCTTATACTGTATACTTAGCTTTAAAACAACATCCAGAATTGGTATTTCCTGGATCCTGCAAAGCAGCCCCTTGTGCTTGCAGGTAGCCCTCGCACGGCTTCTAACAGCACCCGTCTCAGCGAGCAGAGGAGCGCGGGGTGGGTGCCACGACCGAGCGAGCGCCCCAGCTCCCAGGGTGACCCCTGGAGCAAACCAGTGAACTCTGCCGTAGAATGGGAATATGGACGCGTACCTGCATGTGCTGTGAAGCATGTGTGCAACGTACTCGGAGATTCTTTCAGTGTATAGAAAGGCAAATTATTATTTTACAGGAAGAGGATTAGAAGGGACGTTTTGGATCATGGGGTCAAGTCCCTTGCTGTGGGTGGTAACCGCATCTCAGAAGCTGGTTCACAGACCAGTCAAATTTCATCTTCAGCTCCTTTGACTCCTTCCCGCCTGCGGAAGGCCTTTCTGGGTCCTCACCGCTCTGGTGGGGTGAAGGTGCCTTTCTGTTTGCAGCTTGAATCCCTTCCTGGCCAGTTTGTACCAATTCTTTCTCTTGTAATTATTTTATTTGGGAGGAGGGGAGGGAAACTGTCTCATAATTTTAAGATTCATTTGAATTTTCCTCTGAGCCCCAGGCACCTGGTGGAAAGACGCCAGCAATGCTGTAGGCTGGCTCGATGTACCAATAAAAATAAAATTAAATTAAAAAAAAAAAACCTAGTAAGAAAAGCGCCATTCTTAGAAAGCCTCCAGCGTTCCAGCTTGAGCACAAACAGCTTCTTCTTTGGGACTCTCCTCGGGTAAATCAACAGCCCCGGGGCGAAGGGGCCGCAGCTCTTGTGGTCTCGCACAAACCCAGACCCCCCCCGGGGGGGGACACAGGGGAGGGAGGCAGGAAAGTGGAGCGGAGAGGGGAACCATCCTCTAACCACAGTTGAGACCTCGCCCGAGGGGGGACGACGCTCCGCTGGGGCGAACCGGCGCGGAGACCCCCACCCCGGGAGGCAGGTCCCTGCCCGCCCCGCCGGGGCTCAGCCCCGCGCTCCCTGCCCGCCCCGCCGGGGCTCTGCCCGCGCCCCCGGGCTCCCGCCGCCGGGAGGCAGCGCGGGGCGGCCGGGCTGCGGCGGGGCTCGGCGGGGAGGCCGGTCTCCGTTTTGCCCCTTGCCTCGGGTTTCCTCCTGCCCAGGGAACCCGCGCCTTTGCTGGAGCTGCGCTCCCCGGGGCTGGGGGTGATTTTTCGTTTGTTTGGTTTGACCTTCTTCCCCCGCCGCCTCCCGCGGGCCGTCCTGGCCCCGCGCCGGCGGCCCCGAGGGCGGGCGGGCGGGCAGCGCGCTGCCGCCGACCCCCGGGCGAGCCCCGGGCACAGAGAGGAGCCATCTGCGGGGTTGAAACGGTGGCGAGCGGGAGGGATTCGAGGGCACTTCGCCCTCCCCGGGGTGGGGGACAGAGGCAGTCGGTCCGTGTCCCCCGGCGGGCTGTTGCCCCGGTTCCCACGGGTGAAGGCAGTGCGTGTCCCGCGAGGAAACGCGGTGCGGCAGCAGCTCTCTGCCCCTGCGCGGGGCACGGGCTGCAGCGGAGGGGCGCGGGCTGGAGCCCGGGGCTCGGTGGGCCATCGGGAAATGTCACCTCCAGCCGCGGACCGAAGAGCTTCCAGCCCGTGGCTGCACTCGGCTCGACGGGGGAGCAAACAGCTCCCCCTATCCCCCCAAACAACTACACCCCCCAGCTCCCAAGCCCAGTAAGGCTGAAGCAACAACCACCAAATGCCCTCCAAAAGCCCCAGCCGAAGCTCGGCAACCCAAAGAAAACCGAAAACCCCAAAGCGAGCGAGCCAACGGCACCACCAACGAGCACCCCGAAACGGCGGGGCGAGCCGAGCCGCGCCGCCAGCCCGGGCGCAGCGCTCCCAGGCGCGGCCGGCCGCAGGGGGCCCGGTTCCCGCGGAACCACCCTCGCCATCCGCTGGTTCTTAATTCCTACGAATTCAACCAGATTCCCGAAGTGATAACGGGGGCGGGATCGGGTTTAACCCCCGAGCCCAATTACAGTGAAACCATAAGAAAACAGGTGTCGGTTCAGGTGAGAGAGCGCGCTCGCTGCAATGAGCGCTGCCGCGAAACTCGCGGGGGGCCGGGGCGCCTCGCACGACGGCGGGCAGCAACGGGAGAGCCTCTCCCGAGGGCTCCCGGAGCCGAGGAAGCCGGGCTTTTCCCGGGCAGGGGGGCGGCGGTGGCCGGGACACGGCTCCGCAGCGCTGCCCGCCGCCGGCTGTGCGCGGCCCCGGCGCGCACCTTCCGCCCCCGCGCAGCTCCTCCGGGACCTGCGCGGCTTTTACACGGGCGATCGCGCCTGGCCGGCTCGCATCGAGCAAGAGCCTTTCCGGGAACAGGCTACTAGAGCTCACCAGCGGGAGCGGGGGGGCGCGGGAATGAAATAAAAGGCTAAAGAAACAGCGCGATTTTGGGACCAGGACCAAATCCTAACGTGTTACATAAAAGCCACGGGCGGTTCTTATCAGCAAGCCCGGCCTGAAGAGGAACAATCCCCAGGAGCGGCTCCAAAACAACCCTGTTAAAGGAACAATTGTGAAATGCCAACTTCCCACCAGAGGACGAACAGCAGGAGCCGGGCATGTCCTGTCTGTAACCGGGCTTCTGACAACCAACAGAGAGAGGGGAGGGGACGGGGGGATCCTCTCTTGACAAGATTTATCAAGAAACATTTAACTGGGCTTTAATCATATTAGCAAGAGCCCAATTAGGGCTGAGAGCGAAGCGAGGCGGCCGGCGGGCTGGGGAGAGGAGGAGGAGGAGGAGGGGGGAGGAGGAGCAAGCGGTGGAGTCACTCGAGGATAAAGTCCTTTCATCAGGCTGCGCTCTCGGCAAGCAGAGGAGTGCGAATAATCAGTGCCCTTCACTGGGGGGACGGGGGAGGGAGCGGGCGGGGAATGTGTGTAAAGGATCATTAAGGCCAGGCAGAAGGGGGTTTTTGTTGTTGTTGTTGTTGTTTTTAATTATTACGGCTATTAAGGTGCTGTCTCTGGGCTCTCTCGGGCGCTGTTCTCAGGGACGGAGCGCGGAAGAAGCGACGGGGCCCGGAGGCACCTGCTGCACCGCGACGACCTGCGCTGCGTGTGCGGATAGGGCTCTCCCTCCCGGGGCAAAGAGGGGCTCCGTCCCCCTCACCCCCCCTCGCCTCCTTTAAAAATCCCTTCCCCGGATTTTCTCTCCGTGATGACGAGCGCTTCCCCGGCGGCATCCCGCCTCCCAGCGCGGCTCCTCGGGGGGGAGCGCGGCGCCCTCTCCCCACCGCCCCCGCTCCGCAGGGCGCGGGGGGGGAGGGGGTGCAGCGCAGCCCCGGCGGACGCCAGCCCGGTAGCCAGGGCTCGCCGAAAGCCCCGGGAGAAGCGCGGCGCTGGGGCCGCCCGGGACAGGGGCAGAGGGCGGAATGTGTCTTCCCGGGGTTCAAACTTTCCGTGCTTTCGCGTGGGCAACCTGCCCCGTCCTGAGGGACTCGCCCGCTCCAGCCGTCGGGGGTGGGGAGGGCGGACAGCAAAGAAATAAAGAAAAACTAAAGATGACAGGTGGGAGCAAAGGCAGACGCTGGCGAGGAGCCCCCCGGGTTGCGCCACCCCGGGGACACGCCGGCGGGAGCGCGGCAGCGGAGCTGGGCGCCGCGGGGAGCGGAGGCGGCCGTGAACCTGCCCGCGGCTTTCGAGACATCGCCGGCAGCTGCCAGCAGCTGCCCCGGTCTCCTGCCACTCCCCGCGGCCAGGAGCGGCGAGATAAGGCTGCTGGGCAGCGATACACCTTTCGCCCAAGAGGAGCCGGATCTTTGCACCGCGGGGCAGAGGATGCTGCTTTATTTTTTTAACGGGGCAGGGCCGGGGGGGTGTTTGCCATTCGAACTGATGAGCATCCCTGCTGTCGGGAGCGATCCCCCCCACCTCCCGGCGTGGAGGGGCTCTCGCCCCCCTCCCGCCTCCTCGGGGCGCCGGGCCCGGCCGCGCCGACCCCCCCTCCCCGCGCCCCGGGCCGCAGCCGCCTCCTTGGGGATGGCCGGCCCGGGGGGCAGCCCCCCCCCCCCCCCCCCCATGCCCTTTGTGTGACCGTGCCCCCGCCGCACCTCCCCGGTCCCACGCTTACCTTTCCGGCCCGGCCGCCGAGGGGCTCGCCCCCCCCCGCTCCCGCCCCCCGCCCCGTCTCCGCCATCCCCCCCGAAGGGGTGTCGCACGCCGCCGCGCCGGCAGAGCCCCGGCTCTCGCCTTGCGCGCACTCGGCTGGCGCTGGCAGCCCCGCCGGGTTCATCCGAGGACAGCGGCGGCTCCGCGCCGCGGCTCGTCTGGCTGCCAACGCCGCGGCGAGGCTGACGCTGCCGCGGCCGGGGGTGACTCACGGCGGCCCGCGGCAGCCGCCGGTTTAGCGCATCCGCCAGTCAAGCGGGGAGCGGGCACGTCGCGGCCGCTCCTCGCCCCCTTCCCCGGGCACCGCCGCCCCTCCCCCCCCCCCCCCCCCCCCCCGGCAAAGTGGAATAAACGCCCGGTTTTCCGGCAAATATTCACCCCTCCGACACCGAAAGGGAGGCCGCCCCCCCTCCTTGCCGGGCCGGTACCCCCGCCGGAGGCGGGCCGGGGTCCGGCCCCGCGGCCGGCAGCGCTCCCGGCGGCGCCCGCCCCCAACGTAAGTGACCGTCGGGGCCGGGGGGGGGGCGTCCCTGGTGTCCCTGCCCCGGGGCATGTGGCCGGAGGGGCAGCGCCAAGGGCGAACCCCGCGGGCTGGTTTGGGCGGGCGGGCCGGGGCCAACCTCCGGCCGTGGCCCCGAGCTCGGCCCAGCGGGGCTCAGCCCGGGTAGGCGCCCGCCCCGGCGGTGTGCCCCGGGGAGCGTCGCCTGCATTCATCCGGGCGAAGGCAAACACAACCGACAGCCAGCTGAACGGCGGGGCGGGGGAGGGAAGGGGGGCTAACCACTGGAAAGGCAGCCGGAGTCAGAGTGGCAGGGAGGAGGACGAGCATGGTGTGATGCACCACTGATGGTCTGTCCTGCTCAGCAAACAAGCTGCAGGGTTTTAGCTGCATGTGGTTTCCATGGAGTCCTCGTGGTACGTCCCAGCTGGAACGTATGGCAGATGTCTTCATGGCGAGCGTGCAACAGCTCTCCCGCTTCTGCTCCGAGGTCCCAGGTGGAGCCTTTTCAGACCCTTTACACTGCCTAGTTCAGCACCGGCAGTGCGTTTGAGAAACATGCTTTGTGCATGACATCCTTGTTCTGAAACAGATTTTTGACGTGAAGCTGTGGCAACGTACATCTTCCAGTCCACTCTATCGGTTGGATGCACAGTTCTAAAAGCAGTGGCTCCCTAAAATTAAAGAGATTATTAAAAGCTCATTTATTAAGAAACTCAAGCCATGAATGTAGTGGGGGATGAGCGCTGTGTTCTCTGGATACACGCTCAAGCTTTGGATGTAGGAAGAAGGCATGACTGGGCCTGTACTTAAAAATACTCCAAAGCTACTTGTCAGAAATGTGCTAAAATGATAAGCCGTGGACTTATAGACAGGGATTATGTTGTCAGTGCTTCAATCTTCAGTTCATTTTTAAGTCCAAATTTCAGTCCTTTGAGAAAAGAGAGTAGGAGGAGGAAGAGACTATTATAATAGAAATGCTGACATTGCTAACCGTGGCGGTGTGAATTCTCTACTATTGTAAGACCTCAGCTAGCAGCCTAATTCCAAAGAGGTGATGTTATCCAGTAATAATGCAATCAGTTTGTTGGCTGTAACATAGGAAACTGGGAATTGGTCTATTTTATTGCTATTTTTGGCCAAAATAAAAAAAAAAAATCTATAAGATGCCAGGATCAAGGCAGGAGAGCTACCTTTGCTGTTTAAAATAATAAAATGGAGTTCTTGAACATTTTTCACTTCAATGCAGTTTTACAAAAGCATATTTAAAAAGGGACGGCTAGTGAGAATGCAAGCTTTCAAGCTAGGGGTTGAAGGATGGAAAGGCCCAAGGGTAGAACATTGTTAAAAGTTTTCAGAGAGGTCCCGAAAGCACAATGTTCACTTTACAAAATAGAAGTTTTCTCCTGGGTAATCACTGAATGTGTTCGCATTGATTTGCAGCTGCAAATTTAAAGGAAAAAGAAGGAAAGAAAAGAAATGAAAAAGACAAATGCCCTGTTAGTAATTTAGAATTATGCTGCAACCATTAAGAAAATTGCATCAGATATGTGAAAAATTGGAAATGACCGCTTAAGCTTTTCAGTTTATATATTCAGTATTCTCCAGCCCTCACATCTTTCTTTTGATAATTATTTTTAAGGAATGAGCATTCTGACAATTTTCTAGGCGACTTGCTCTCAAATTAGAAATAACAGCATAAGTGAATTAACTTGTAAGGCGTATGTATCAGTGAAACGTTACCGGTGAAATCTTCCGTAGAAGGTTAGTCAGTGATGTTAGTGAGGTCAGAATTTCCCCCGCTGTGAAGGTAGTATTGTTGCAGAAAATTACAAGGATAGAGACAGACCATATTATCCCTCTAGTTCAGGTTTAGATTTTGCTGTTGCTCTTGACGGTGTTCTGTATGTTTAACCTAATCCAAAATGCACCAAGATCAATGGGACTCTTTGGGTTGGGGTCATGAATTCTTTGAAGGATCAAGTCTTAAGTTTCTCCACGTTGCTAGGAAGCCCAGCAGTATCAAGACCAAGATATGTGAAAGTGTGTGAAGACAATTAAAACAACGTAATGAGCATAGTCAAATCATAACTGTCCATTTTAACCGAGTGCCTTGTAAGTAACAGAACCCTACAAGAATACTTGGGTGTGTCTGAGTCAACCCGTTCTGGAAACCCTATGATATGCAGCTGCAGAAACTACACAAATTCTTGAAAAATTGTCAACAAAACCTGAAAGGACCCTAAGGGGTTTTATTCAAGTTGGTTGAAATTTCTTGAAAATCATGTTTCCTGAGTTATATATGAGCTCTGTTCTGCTTATAAATATATCGCATGTTGTGCAGTAACTCTTGAAAAGGAGGCTAAAACTACTACAGTGACTACCTTGTTCATCTGATCTTCTTAAGGCAACATTAACCCTCGTTTTAGACTTGCCATATAACAAAGCGTTATTATAAATATTACAACCATTTGTGAATGTGTGTACTCCGGGCTGTGGAAAATCAGGGGCTGGCATTGCCATCAGGCTTCCATCCAAAAACATGCCAGTTAATTTGCACTATATGGCCACTGGCACTACAGACTGATGAATTGGAAAAGGTATTTTGAGAAATGTGGATGGCTCCGGAGTTGCCCTTAAACACTTGTTTGAAGTTAGAAAACAGATGTGATATAATGATAGTTGTTTTGTTTTTATTGTGGAAGATAATAGCAGCTTGTGATTACTGACTGGATGTGAAACAAAACTTTATGGCTGTATGAACTGCGTGTAGCACGTCTGCAGTCGTACAGGATGCTGGTGGAAGCACCGCATATTAGTTCTGTAAAAAGATCCAAACAACAATTAAACACTGTTTCTCACAAATACAAAAATGAGAGGGCACTGAAAAATTCATTGAGGAAATTAATGTATGGATACAGAGTATGGTAGTCTGGATGCTATAGTGCAGAGGTGTGTCCTTGTATATATAGGAGCAAAAGAAGGCAGTGAAAGAGGAACAAGGAAAGGAGAGGGTGTTTGGAGAGCGGAGAAGGAAAATAGGAAATGTGAGGTTTGCAACAGAGTGACTGGGGATGGGATGGGGTGGGATGGGATGGGATGGGACGGGAAGAGACCGGACCATTGACCCTGCAGAAAGCAGTGTTTGGAGATCGTGGTTTGATGGAACTGCCCCTTATTTAACATGCCTGCATTTCTCAGTGGGAATGCAACTTGCAATGTATGTGCAACAGAGAAAGATTGAAAAAGCAAGGAGAGAATCAAAAAGCAAGAGGCAATTTCCTCACTTGTTTCTTTCCTATTTCTAAAGTCTGCCTAGCCCACACATTGGGTAGGGTACACTTGGAGAGAATCTTGGACAAAACTAAGCTGGAGATAGAACAAAGTTGGAAAGAAATTCCAGCGAGTTTAAAGACAATAAAGAAAAAATATCTGACTCCCTTCCTCCCCCCCCAGAAGGTACGTAATGTCTAGCAAAAGCATCTACCCCGAGGCAAATGCCTGACAAGAACATGGTATGTGTATCTACTCTGGAATCAGAGTTCAGGGTATACATATGCAACTGCAACTCATACTTTGTCTTTCTGATAATATGTTGACCTAGAGCTTTCACATTGTCATCTTTTTCTACTTTTTTTTCACTCATTTTTTCTTCTTAGCTTTTGGGACAGAAAATCCCTCATGCAGTGTGGTCCAGGTTATACTGGATGTCTCATGCAGGGCAGTATCCTATTCCGTGCATGACTTACTCATGTTGCAAAAGCAGGGTGAGTAATGGGTGCTGGAATTTAGCTCTATATTGCATTTTGCATCTGGGGTTTCTGTAATAGGTTCATGAAGTTCACAGAATACCGCTAGTAATTTTTCTATTTTTTTTACCTCCCATTCCTGCTCTTTTTCCATTTCTCCAGAGATTTTCTGCGGTCCTGGAGGACTTTATAACTTTGCAAAATGATACAGAATTATATCAAAATGCTCCAAGCACTGTAGAAACACATAGAGTGTATTTGTGATGCAAAGTGAGAAAGACCAGGGTTTGACTGGGCATAATCCCTTACGGTTCCAGGACTGCGGGTCAGCATTGCACCTTTACCAGCAGCAAGGTTTGCAGTGGCTGCAGGTCTTAGGGACGTGCCATGTGTGCGTAGAGGAGAATTAATGCTGGACTATTCACATTGCAAGTGGGATGGTACCCTGCAACATCACCCTTGGGTCCATCAGGAGAAAAACTGCTTTCCATGTACCAGTGATGCTCTCAAGTGCATGCCGTAGGACTCCAAGTATAAGGGCAAATTTGCGGGTAAAAAGAAGTTCTCCAATGTGCTAAATTGCTGATGCAGCGCTCACAGTGAGAAATAGTCCTGGTCCAGATAGAACTTTTGGGAGTACATGCAGGTCAGACAAAGAGGGTCTCAGAAAGAGATGCAAAACAAATAAACAGAAGTGTCCAAAATCACAAACAACTCATTATCTGATGTGGAAACAGAACGGAGGGGTTGTCTGTAGCTGCACTCAAACTTTAGTTGGGTTTGTACTGTAACTTACTGCCAGTCCACAAAGTTCATGTCAGACCCTGGGCTGTGGGTTTTCTCACTGACGATTCTACAACCTCCCAGGGTTCCTGAGGCCTGGGGAGAGCCAGTGTACAAGGGTGTGTTTGTTCAGGGATCTCTATTCAGTGCAAAGAGGTGGTGACAGAAGTTGCTGTTAATTGTTGCCGTATGGGTAAAGGTTGGGGGTTGCTGCGCCATCAAGTCTCCTCTGCTCTGTTCCAGTTCAAAGTCAAGACGTCTAGATGAAACTAGGGAAAAGTGTTAATACAGCTAGTGTTTGGTCTCAAAAGAAGAGAGGGAGAGACAAGGAGGAAGGTGAGTATCCGAATCTGTGTGTAGGAATGGTAAGTCTGTTGGGTCAAGCCCTGAGTTCAGACCCAGAGGGCGCATGCAGAATAGATGTGCTGAGTCCAGTCTTGTGTCCTACTAACCAGATCACAGTCAGTTGTGAAAAAGGGTCTGATGCTTTCCAGGATAAGTTGGCCATTAGTTCGTCTTTCCAACTAGTCAATAAAGCTCAAACAATGCTCTTCTAGAAATTCTCTTTGTATTAAAATTACCTTATTCCTATATGTCTAGGTCTGTATTTGGATGTGAATAGTAGGACCTTGGGGATATACGTAGAGTTCAGTTAAATTTTGACACAGGAGCAACTGCATTATTTTCCTGTTAATTTTCCTAATCTGTAAACAAGCTTTTGTGCAAGACTCTTGGCACTAAAAGTCTGTTTGAAATTGAGTTGTGGAAGTGCAAGAGTTCATAACCCTTCTCTTGCAGCAGCTCAGTCAGTGCTATCTGAATACCAAGCGCCTGCCTTAGGGAGGGGTGGTGAGGTCTTCCTTAGCTACTCAGGCAGAGCCCTAGCAGAGAGCAGCATTGCTGCCAGCCACACGACAAAAGACACAGGTAGTGCAAACACCGTCCTCCTCTTACCTCTGCCGGAAGAATTAATGAGACACTTTATTATCCAAACACTTTCTGAGGCTGAGCTTCAAACTCTTTAACCTGAGAATGGATTCAGCAGCATGTA
This sequence comes from Phoenicopterus ruber ruber, assembly GCA_009819775.1. Taxonomy (NCBI): domain Eukaryota; kingdom Metazoa; phylum Chordata; class Aves; order Phoenicopteriformes; family Phoenicopteridae; genus Phoenicopterus; species Phoenicopterus ruber. The sequence goes on from CM020219.1 coordinate 13,610,545, forward strand.
TTTATTAGCGCTTTGCAGCTCACTAGGTTCCACTTTTGACAGCAATAGAAGAGTTTTCCATTGCAAGCCATTACTTTCTTGTTTATTTAATATCCATGAATCACTGCTGCTGGCTTAATATGTTAACAGTTATTTAAAGAATGGTCTGGTAAATAGTTCATGTATGGATTATAAAATATAATATAATATATTGTCTGGTCACTCATTTTATGTTAAGATTTCATTAATATTCTTTTCCTAAATAACAAACAGCTCCTGCAGAGCTTGTTAGCCATGTGAGGGCCATGTGGTGTAAGCAGTTATAAATACACCAGTAAAAAACATTCCAGAGAATTATAAATCACTATAATGCTCAACTCCAGTGGGTTGATGAATAGTATCTTTATTAACTTACTAACCACTTATCAAAATGATTTGTCTTGTACTTAATTTTATGTTCAGTGTAAATTTTATATAAAGCCTGACTTTGTTTTCTTTTGCCAGACGTATTTATTTCTGAGTCAAAACTCAGTCTCTTTTGCGAAAAGGAGGAAAATCAAGGAGGCATGATAATCAGTCTAAACTCATCCAAAGCACTTTAAAAATAGCCAGCCCACCTACTGCACTGGGAGATTATATAGTGCAGTGTACAGAAGCACAGTGTGGAGTAGCTAAGGAACTGTGCAATATGTAAGCTTTTCAAAATGTACTTGAGGCAGCGGCTCTGTAACCAGTACCAGATTTGCTCCTGCTAGGGCACCTGCCTCTCAGACCCCCACTCCCTTACAGCTTGGTGCCCAGGATGTTTAATTCTGCTTTCCAGGAGAAAAGGCCCTGCATGGATTTTTGTTTCCAAATCAGTGGCTTATCGTGGAGAGAGCTGTGGCAGAAGGTGGTCGAAAAGAGCGAGACGGCGTTGTTGTTCAGTCAGTGGTGCGGTGGGCGGTGGTGCACCGGCGTTGTCACTTGGGCTGTTACACAGATGGCCCGTGTAAACTTGAGTGAAATTCTAGCAGATAGGTCTGCAAAGGGATGTAGGCACGCAACTGCCCTGTGTGGGCCTTGCTAGGCTCCACAAAACCATGCTCAGCTGTCATCTCACTTTGTAAGTGTCTCGGCTCTGCCAAGGAGCGCGTTGCAAACTGCCTGCAGGTTCGGGTTGGGGTCTCGGGTGAGACCTTTCCTGGCCACTCTTCCCAGCAGAGACCCATACAAACTGTTGGTCTGTTTGGGCCTCTGCTCATACAGAGATGCTACTTGTTGCTAGATCCTATGATTATCGTGGTGACATGTAAATACATGTTGTATACATACTCTAATTAAATCAAATTGGTCTAATTTACAGAGAGCATTTTTATCTTTTTTCCTGCTCTTCCCTCCATCAGGCTTGCTCTCTCTCATTATGTACCCCTGCTTGTCTGTTCTTCTAGCCGGCTTTTATCAGTGTTTTATCTTTAATTGGTACACGTAGTTGGCCAGTTCACCTAATTTCCCCATAAACAGTCTATCAGTGAAAGAGCTTTTGGCATGTGAACAGCACACATTGCAAAAGATGCCGTAGGAGGAAGAGCAGTACGTATGTGTGTTACCACAGTACCGCGTAGGTCAGGTGGTCACATCGCTGTATCTGAGGGGAATTTTGCACCAAAATAAGCTTTTAAGTTGACTAAAACAAAGGGGATTTTCCCATGATAGACCGAACAGAATGTACTGTGTAGGGAAATGAGGAAATCCAGTCGCATGGTTTTCAGCATCGCTGATTTTGAAAGGGTTAACTACCTGCCAGTAACTGCATCTTATTAATGTAATGCATATTGGCATTTCCTTTGCATCTCTCTATTACAGAATTTGGTGAAACAGCTTTTGTTTGTTCACACTTGTCTCTCTTAAAATTTGTATATCATCAGTAAATGTTATTTTTTCTGCAACAGCTTGCACTTTCTTCCCTATGCAGACAGAAGTCAAGTCATCCTATTGCTTTAGATTATCATTTTCAGCTTGATTTAAAAAAGTAAATATGTAGACTTTTACTGCTCCCGACAACAAGGATTGTAACCAGTTTACATGCTGAGATTTGTTAATTTATCTGTCTGTAGAAGTTGGTCACTACAGGAATGGAGGGGTTTGCACGGACCTACAACATGATATTAGGCCCTTAATACAATTTTGAATGTGTTTTGTGGAGGTAGGAAAAAGCAATTGATAGTGTGAGTTCAAGTTAACACATGGAGTGGCCTTCGTTGTTTCCAAAGGGAAGGAAATTCTCTACTTATTTACAATGTATCGAAGACTTCTAGTGCCCTTTGGTAGCAAATATGTTCACAGGATGGCGGTTTTGTAGACTGTGCACTTCAGATTATTTTAATGATTTTATTTAGCTGAGAGCTGGAGTTCCCTAAATGGTTAGTGGGATTTGAAGAGACCTCAGTGTGCATGGGGAGAGAGGAACCTGCTGTAGCTCTTTTGGGTCCTGAGCTGCCAAACATATAAATATGGATAAGCATGTCCCACTAACTGCAGGCGAATTTCAAATTAAGCTCTTTCAGAGTTGGGATTTTAAGCAGTTTCTGTGTTAGGCTACAGTGTAGAAGAGAATACGTGCTCATACAGTGACCTTCCTCAATGAAGAGAATCAGATATATATTTGGTTAATATTATACCTTGAAGTATAGTCAAGATTTTTGTAGTAACAGAATACAAGAAAAACTCTAAATTTAGAGAAAAGGTAATAATTAATCCTGTCACGGTACAGGGAAATAGCCACTGCATCTTTTTTGTACCAGCATTTGTTTCCTACTAACCAAATCATGTTTAGGAGCGACCAGTTGTATTTTTTCCAGCATGCCTTTTAAGGGTGGCAGAGAGAAAGCCTTGCAGGGAGGTTGTTATGCAATTATTGCTGTATATCTTCTTGCTTGTAAGGTATCCTTAATTCCGCTCTGTTTTTTTGTGTGTTTTTGTTTAAATCCTTGAAAAGATGTCATTCTCTCACTGAATGTGTTTTTCCTCCTAAACACAAGCTGTAACTACATACACAGATAACATTATGTGATTCTTTGAGTCAGCTGCTTGCAGTTCTCATATGTACTATCCTAGGCAACTTTAGAAAATTATTATCAAACCTTACAAGCTCAGACATAAAAGCTCCTTGCCATGGAAATTGCAAGTTTTAACATGTAAGTGTATATGTAAAAGAAAAATCCCAGAGGTAACAGACAAGTAGAATTTTGCAGGGTTGTTACAGACACAGTGACATCTGTTTTTTATTGCAGTTAATGATTCTTAATATTATGTGCCATTTTGTGTTATGTAACCATTTATTATTAATCTGCATCTCCTATTACAAATCAGTTTTCAATGCTTTTTCACCCCAATCATACCTTGAGATAGTATGTGGCTATATATTTATGCCTACTAAAATAAAACTAAAGGTGTTCTTCTGTATTAAGAATTTTTGAAGTACTTGGAGATGGATTCTGTGTTCTCCATGAAGTAACTGTTGTCCTAATCATTACCAGGAATTGAACCTGGAACTACCAGAGCTAGAGGATAGCTTGACAATTTGAGCTCAAAAAGGCTAAATCTTCTGGCTAACAGTTGTAGGAGAGTCATGCCTTTTGTGGCTCTGGCAGAAGTTACTAGTTGGAGAGGGAATTATGCTTGTGCAACTCAAAATTGTCAGTGAAATCCAAGGGAATTTGGGGGTTTGCAGGGAATGCAAAATTGGGCTCTTCCAGGAGCTTCCCAGTAAGCATGAAAGAGTTTTTTTTGTGTATGTGTGTGTGTGATGGGTAGTGAGAAATCCTAATGTCTGAAATCGTTCTGGCTAAGTGCATTCTTCAGTTTTCCATTAGTGGTGGTGGAATCCATCAGTGAATCCTTTCAGGAGTAACCAACTGGCATTTCCTAAACCCTTGTCTGTGTATCATGTAAAGCTCAGTGTTACCACTCTAAAGAAAGACCTTGAGAAGTTAAATGCCATTGGAATTTAGTAATGTAGGCCACAGTGTAAACTGTGGTTAAGTTGAGCTGAGGCCTGCTTTAGAGAAAGAACCTGTAATTGATTAAACCCTGCCTCTAGCTAGATAAAAATGAGTTTGAAGTAGATTAATATAAAAACAGTTAAAAGCTTCCTCGTTGTTGTCAGTTTTCAAAATGAAACTTGTCAAGAGTTTGGCAGAAAGAGCTCAAAGGCAGTTCTGATTCTAAACTGAGAAAAACAAACCCAAAGGAGCAAACAGCAGTATGGACCTTCTCATGTTTGGTTGATTTAAATGAATTTCTCAGTGAAGGCTGTGACTTTATGGCCTTCATTTTTACTTGCCAAGCCATTTTTCTCCAGACTACAATCCTTCATGAGTTGTGTCTCATAGCTTTGTCTAGCACAGAAATTTCTTCTGTACTGCTTGGCCTATCTTCTCATGGCCTTCATGAATCTTCTCTGACATTTACTGTGTGTAATTATTATGAGAACATAAACCAAGGGCAAAACTCAAAAGATAGTCTTGGATTCAGTAAGAAACTGTCTGAGAGAGAATTGAAATGGAGACAGCACAGCCTAACAGCTAGAATGATGTCAGACTTTTTGCTGGAATCTGGTTCCATCTGTAACTTTGGATGGCACGTGACCTCTTTGTGCCACACAAACAGCTTGGGCTACTGCAGGCACAGCCGCAGTTTGGTGACAAGGTGGTGCAGCTTTCTGTTACTGATTTGGACATAAATTCCGGAGTCCCAAAGGTGAGTGAAAAATGAGACTCATAGGCCAACTCCAACAAATGCTACCAAAGTGTTTATCAAAAAACAATGTTGATTTTACTTAGTGTCACACTTGAAAGTCATTTTAGAACATGTTTGGGCTTTGACACCCTTTCTTAACATTTTACTCCCATATCCTTTTGTATATACAACTAGGTCACGTTAGTGACCACAGGCATGAGTCTCCATTCCATTGCGCTGGTTTTATGCCAGAGTAACCCCACTGGTTTTCACAGTATAAAAGACTGATGAAATGTGGTGAAAAATTGATCCCATACATATTCCAATCTCTGAGTGACTTAATATTTAGTGCTAAAACATTTTCAACCTTTAAAAACAACACTTCTATCAGTCATGTTACAGATTTAAAGTTTGCTGTCTCACGACTTGCCAGAACTGCAGCAAATGCTGGGAAGCAAGCATGTCCTTAATCGTGGCAAATCATGGGATATTTGATCCTTAAGTTGGACAGTCCTGTAGGAGGGTCAGCTAGTGCTCTTGTATATTGATCTCAGTGTCAAAACATGTACCTTTTTCCCTCAATCTCTATTTTAGGGTAAAATAATAGAATAATTTATGTAGATGTAGGCTATTGTTCCTTTTAAATGGCAGTAGTTTGAAATCTGTGTCAGACTTGCAATGTTATGGACTAAGAGATAAGTTAATGGAGACCTTGAGAAAGTAAACAATGCAGAAGTTAGATGCAAGATGTTTCACGGGTCTGTGGGTTGTTTCATGGCTACAGAAGTAAAACTTAAGTCTGTTCTTGTTTCAACAACATACATATTGTAAATATATATGTTTCTATTATTACATACATACATATAGACATAGTCCCTCTAATTGTCTACTAACCTGCTGCTCTATTTGCAATATGAGGAAAGCACTGTGGTAACTTTAAATTTCTGAAGCTAACCACCCTGTTCCTGTTAAAATTAGTTGCAAAGCTCCAGTTAATAGCCATAGGAGCAATCTCATTATTCTCGATGATCATAAGCTAATACTCCTGACAACTAGCTCGGGAAACTGAGCCAGACTGTAGTCTCCAAGGACAGATCATTGAGGAGGTACGGGTGTGTAAAAGGGGTGTAGGGGTCTGTTGTATTTGAGACTTTGTTACACCACAGATTTCCTGCGTGGCTTTTAGACTAGTTAATATGGTTCCCTTCTGAATCTGTAAACTGGGCGCAGCAGCACATCCTGACATTAAAAGGAGTGATATGCTCGGACAGTGATCTGTGGCACATTTTGTGGTTGAGAGAGATTTCTCATAAGACTTAGGCATAAGCTTGGTCTGAAACAGTTGGGTAAATAGTACTAGTTGTTAATTAATTATTAGTTAATTAGTTCAGTTAATTAGTAACTGGTAAAGTAACAGCTGTTGCTCCTGCGTGTTGTGTAAGAGAGTTGTGACCCTTGGTCTCATGTGGTGCTCCTAACGGCACCGCAGTAGAGCAGCAAAGTAATGGTACTGCAAGTCAGTTACTGCTTCTTTTCTTACATATATATTCAAATTACTGCAGATTAATGAGGTACTATGTGTCAGGTCCCTTCCAGCTTGAGATATTCTATGGGTGAAATGTGGTAAGTGTGTATATATTTAGGCTGTAGCATATTTAAGGGAATGAAACTTGGTTAAGCCTGTAACAAAAATGATTATGTTAAGCCACATTGTCTTGCGCTAGTTAAGGGCTGAGGGTATACAAAGGCTGCTTGGTTCAGCTGACGTGTGGTAACTTGTTAAGCCTTGGTAATTTGATCTGAGCTCATATAAAGGTTTAGATAAGAAATTGCGGTTGTTCCTTCTGGTATCAACATCTCTGATTACATGAAAACAAGTCTGGCAATATAAAGGTCTCAAGAAGATTTGTACTGGTTGACAGTATTCCTCCCTCCTTTTCTCCCTTCCACTCTTTACCAATTAAAACTAGCTGAAGAACAGAATTTCTGGTTTATGGGAAATCTTGTTTTCTTTAATTTTTTTGTGTGGAGTTTTGGTCCAAATTGATCTGGGAAGGAAAAAGAAATTTTTCTGCCAACCAGAAATTTTGAGATAATTTCATTCTGGAAACAACAAACATTTTATTTCTGAAACAAATGTGCTCCCTGGTTCCTGCAGCTTCTCAGTGCAAATGGCACGTGACAGGTGAGTGACTGTCAGCTCCGCAGAGCAGTTGTGGGGCTGTACGGGATCGGTGGTGCTTTGGCAGCCCTGCTCTGTGGGCTGCCTGGAAGTCTGTTGCAGGGCTTCCAAGCTCTCCGTTGGCATTTACTGGTGGGTGATTGGAAAATATGGAAATGCTGGAAATTACTGGGATTTCCATGTTTTCTGTACCCTTAGTGGGAACTCATTCCTTTTAAGGTTAGGGTTTCCAGGACTTCCAGCTTAGTGGTTGAAACCATGGAAGCTTGGTGTTTTCCCGCTTTGGGACACTCCATTGAGTGGATCTGCCTCCTGATTCCTCACTAAATTCACCTTTATTTCAAGGGAACCATTTCACACTTTGTTCTCCAGCATCAGGGTGGCGTTCTGTGCTGTAGGATGCAGAAAGAAGGGCCTCCTGTCTGAGTATTTCATCTGTCTCCTCTCGCTGGAGATGTACCTACCTCCCTTCGGCTAGCTAGCTGGGGTACGGGTAGCAATCCAGCTGTGGAAGCGTGGAATTTAGTGTGGGCTAATTCCTGTATGCAGTTTACCCAGCTTCTTTGGGTGCGTCCTGCATGGCTGCTAGACCACAATGGAAACTACCCACGCAGCTTCAAACAGCTAATGAAGCGGCCTCGCACCCACCACACCCAGCGTCTGGAAGATTCTGGCCCATCTTGCAGAGTAACACTATGCAGAGTTACAGCATCTGGCTTTGGCAAGTCTGCAGGCACAGACAGTCTTTGAAACAAAAACAAAACCATGCATCCTCACCACTGTTTCTTCCCTTATTTACATGACTAAATGCTGCAACGCACACATGTGGGTAAGAGCAGGAAGAATGTACCCCGCCAGGGATTGCAAAGGAACTGTAGTGGCTCAGCACCCTGCAGGATCTGCTGCTCGAGCTGATCCACAGCTTTTTCTAGCCGCACCAAGGGTTTCACACATCTTAAGCAGAGTTGGCGCTTGCAGTGTGAAAGCTACCTAAGAGGTGTCAGATTTGGCCTTCAAAATTGAAGGAGTTTTATCAGATCTTTTTACAGGCAGATTGCAAGTGCACCTATCCTTAAACCCTGAATATCCATGCATTCCACCAGAGGTGCAATGCCTTTCCTTGTCTCTTTCGTAGGTGAGTGATACAGATCTCCTGTGATTGACATGCAAGCACAGAAAAAATGGATTTCTTGCAATCTTGCTTGTGCTGCTATAAATATATTTCTCATACTGAGAAACCGAGCACCTTCGACTCCTTTTATTGCCCCCATAGACCTCACAGATCTTGGTCTATGGATGTCTAGAGATGGCAGGACGTAGCAAATATTTTAGATGAAAGATGATAGAAGAAAGCAAGAATTGTTTTCAGTCTTCATTGGCATACCAGTTCGTTTCTCCATTTCAAACACTTTGGCAGAAAAGCTTACTCTGGGAGTGTTAACACTGACTGTATCTGATCTTGCATGGTTTAAGTGATTTCTGCATGAATGCATTGTGTTCTCCTTGTGCAAGTACCTGTGCCTGTGAACAGACTTGAGCCCATAAAGACTGTTTTGGCTCTTCAGTCCGTCTTTGAAGATGTTTGCCAACCTTAGACTTCCACAGCAGGAATCTTGCGTAAGACCACATGTGCAAGAAAATCATCCATGTAACATTTAAAACCCATTGTTTCTTCCATTAGTTAAGAGGAAACATAGACTAGTTTCTTACTGAATGTGTTTTTTTATGGCCTTCTCACAGCTTTGATGATCTTGTGGGAGTACGTAATCATAAATTATTAAAAGGAAATCCAAGCTACTCAAAGCTAAAGACATCAGTTATCTTGTTAAAGGGAAAAATGTATGTGAATGGATCAGTAGGATTAAATCACTGCAAGACGTCATAACTTTCTGTTGTGATTGCATATAGGGAACCTGATAATCCTAGTTGGCTCTGTCATAAGGGAGCAGAAAGATCTTTTTACGCATACATTTTATTACAAAATGAAACATGGTGCTCCAGGCCCAAAGTGGAGCAAGAGAGTGTGCGTAACACACACGTACATACTCATGTATACACACATACGTTCTTTCGGTACATGCATATTTCCTTCCAGATGCAGTTGGAGTCCTGGCTGCTGTGAGGGTTTGGCAGCTTTCTTGTGCAGTGTGGGTGTTTATCATTCTACTGTGATTGTTCATGTTGTGATGAGTTTCCTCTTGGGTGCAATTTTCAGGCACATGTTCCTGTCATCCGAGGTCAATGCTGAGCCAGAGCAGCAGTGCACAGGTGGTATGTCAGAGTTAGCCTCTTTCTTTTGGCTGCAGACAGTGGCACTTCTTAATTTAACTTATGATTAAACCATTGCCCTGATACAATACCAAAAATATTACAGTCTTTCTGCCTGGATTTCAGAGAAATGGTTCTTTAAATAAACAAGGGAAAAAATGAGTGAATGCATAAAAATAGACTCTCAGGACCTGACCAAAAGCCTGTTGAAGTCGATGGAAAGACTCCTTGGATTTCAGCAGGCTCTGCTTCAAGCCCTTAATGCATGCTCTGGTGTCTATAATCCCAGGTGGAGTAGCCCTTTGTTAGGCAGGAGCTGGCTTCTTACTTTGCTCTCACAAGGTATAGTGCTGGTGGCAGTGGCGAAAGCTCAGGGTGATGGGAGAGTTCATGGCAAACAACGATTTTTTTTCTGCTTGGGCAGCAACTGGGTTCTAAACAAAAAAAGCCCTAAGGGGAGAAGTGCATCGGGGTCATTACAACTGTCATTTGGCAGTTACTAACATGTATTCTTGAAAGAAACTGTTAACACAAATTTGCTGTTTCTTGCCAAACAGCAAGGGCAGGCTGGCTATGTTTTGGAACCAGAATTGGACTGCAAGCTTTAGAAATCCTCTCTAGGATCAGCTGATCAAAAAATACAGGAAACTGAACATGATTAATCCTCCTACCTGCAGAAATCCATGCTTGTCCACTCACAAACACATACTGTGTTTCTGTCAAACTTCAGATGAGTAGCAGAGGTTATGGAAAGTTACACCAGATTTTTGCCTGTCCTTGAATGACAGTAATAATAACCTATGATGAGGCAATACTTTAAGATCAAGAATGTTGATATTAATTGACTTGGAAGAACTTTATTCAGCTATTTAGACTGCATAATGGTTTTGATTCCACTAGGAGTGGATAAAAGCCAGATTTCAGCCTTGCTGGTCAGATTTTTCCTGTTAGAGCAGCACCTCCTGTCCAGAGTAAAGGAGGAATTGCTTATTCCTCCCAAGACCTTGATGTTTCTCTGTTTGTCCTGTTTAGTCTGGAACAAACAAGCCAGAACTTGTCTCTCACTGTGTCTAAATTGCCAACATCCATGACCTATGAGACATTCAAGGCCTGAGAAGGGACACCAGTTGCAAGGGTCTATCACAACTCGGGATTCACTGTGACTCCAGCACTGCCGCTGTGCCGTGGCTGCATCAGCCCTTTTAGAAGGGCTGGTAGTAAAGTAATGGCAGCCTGGAGTACAAAATCAGCAACAAAACCTGAAAAAGGGACAAACTCTGTATGTGGCGGCAGGAGTAATTATAGTGTTCCACTGAAGCTGGACAGAGAAGGATATATAAAAGGCGAGCTGCGATCTAAGCCACCGTTTTCCCATCGCTGCCTTGGTTCACTTGGGCAGTTTAACCGTGATTCTGCATCACTAGGTTACGTAAACTAAATATTGCTTAACTGCTTGACTTCAGCAAGTTCAGTACAATCCAGTCCTGCCAATACAGTAAGCGACCTCCCTGGAAGCTTATAGGACAGTTTTCTTATTACTCTGAGACACTTGTTTTGTTGAGACTAAGTTGGTACTTTCTAATGTGCTTTTGAATTTGTTTGGCACAGTCAAATGCACCAAGCCCTGAAAAACTGGAGGAAATGTAATTCAGTAACTATACAGTATAGAATTTCTTGTATGTGCTGTGAATGTTGGCACAGATAGAAACTGGATTAGGTGAACCGTGCTGATCTCTGAGTATTTCATATGTTTCTTTCTTGCACACATAAAGAAAAATATCCTGAACTCATTTGCTTGATGTCATTCTGGAATAAATCCCCTTTAGTCAATGATGCTAAACTACTAAGCCACGCTACTGATACGGCTGCATTTTATTACCTGCTTCATGCACGCCATGAATAATACAGAGAGCACTAGGTACGTGATTTTAGTTTCGGATGCAGGATGTGTGATGCAATCCACTACAGGGTTTATGCACATATGCACCGAGCATATTTTTGAGCTACTGTACTTTGAAATCTGTGCCAGACATCTATGCAGCCAGACAGTAAACAAAGAAAATGATACCTTAGGCCAGGAACCTTCAACAGCACAGAGGGCTTACCTCAGAGACTGCAAATGGGAAGCGTAGCATGTGTTAAGTCACAAAGGTTAGTAGGCCAACCGAGAGCAGTGCTGTGCCTGTGAGCTACACGTATGGGATCTGAAGTCAGTGGGAGTTTTGCCACTGATTTCAAAAGGGGTGGGACTGCCCCAAGTGTTTCTGCAGCACTTTCATTCCATTAGCATCAACAGAATTGCTTCAGATTTGGTCAAGGATGCAAAGAGGTGAATTTGATCTGCTGTCAAAGGAGGTTGTGAAATTTTATATTTATTGCTTCGTTCAAAAAACATTTTCCTCCGACTATCAAATACTTCATGAACGTTTTGCCTTAATCTATGTGAAAGTGCTCTTAAACTAAACCCGCATTCTGATGCCATTGAACACAGATTCCACTGCATGATGAAGTATTGTAATTGCAATGAATATTAACTGCAGACTCTTCCAGATCCCAAAATGGGACTTTAAATTACAAAGTTTTGATATGTGGCTTACATGTTCCTGGAAATTCTGTGAAATTAATCAAGAGATTGAAGAAAACACTGTTTGGTGTTTTTTTTCCCCAAAGCCAAATGTAAAGTTAAAAGCTAAGCTTGAAACAATCTGGTCTGGCTGCACAATTCATTGTAGACTTCAAGGAGGCTTGAAGAACTATTTCACATTCCTCAGTTGCAAGTGAATATAGCAATGAAGAAAAAAAAAATACTCTGGAAATGGGAAATCAAGCATAAAATGTATTCGTAGAAAACAAGGCTGCTGAAGTATGATAATACTTTGGCTTATTTGGGATTGGTATTTTTTGTCTGGACGTCTTATATTTAGTTTTCAGGTGATTAATTTATTTTTGATCCACTTGTAATAATGATTATTATGACATGAGTAGAGTAATGTAGTTGCTAGCTAATGAGACTGTCTTGAGAACCATCAAAATCCAGTTGTGATGCGTGATGGGAAATGTAGTTTCAGATCTTTTCTCCCCATCATAATGAAAAACACTCATAGTGTCAAAAGTTGTTTTCCTCATGTGCCAAACAGTACAATGGAGAAATTTGGAGAGTGTTTAGAGCTCTTGGCTTCTTTCTTTGGAATATCAGTATACTGGCTCTACTGAAGCAGGAAAACTAATGCTCTTAAGGAGGTAGAGGAGAGAATGAGTAGCAGAAGATGCTGAATTGCAGAGCAGTCAGATACGAGGAAAACTATAAAATGGGATTCTCCCAGTGGATGATGTCCATAGTCCAGAGGGTTCCATCTCTGAACATCATCCAATATCTGAGGAGACTGACAGGAAGACTAACGAAGGGTTTGTGCCAGTGATATGCTGTCTGGAAAAAATGAAAAGTATTACCAAGAATTGGTCCTTGGATTTCAGTGGCAGTTTTGCAGAAAGAAAACTCAGACCTGTAACTGACTAATTTAAAGATATTGGTCACACTGATATTGTCCTATCTTCTTCTCTTTTCTCCCTGTATAATATCATTGCCTGAAAAGTAAAGAAAATAATAATCATGGTTCTGTCTGCCTGCTTCACCGGATAGGAGTGTGCTGTAGTCGAAAGACTGGTGCAGTACGGTGCCCAGAGAAACCAGCTCTACAATCTAATCTTGAACTGCCAGCTCTAATATAGAAAAGGAAAAGAATTTTTGCTTTACGGTGGTTCCCCATATGAAAGCAATTTTCTGAACAGAGTGTTGTGTTTGACATACTGCGTTTTCCTCAGGGTTCGTCCAAGGGGTCACACATCCACAACCTTCAGCAGTAAATAGCTGGATGAGACCTGTTAAATCCAAGATTCCGGGTTTTGTCAGAAATGTAGAAGATCATAACGTGTTCAGGACCAGAGAGGTGGCTAACCTTCCCAAGATTTTGTCAGCTGCGTGGGGCAACTGACCCTGATTATGTGAAGAAGAGACTTTTGCTTCAAGGGCTGGATTTGCTCCCTCCCCTGCAAGCTAATAGTCAAAATCCTTTTGCCAGATTGAGAGCAGAGTTAGTCTGGAATCTACAGCTTCCCTGCGCTTTATATACATTGGGTTATATGGTGATCATATGTGAGGGTTGGAAAAGGATGAAAAAGGTTCTTTAAGCAAAGTACAAATAACAAAATCAAGGGCTCATTGACTCTTTACAGAAGGCCTATTTAACTAATACTAACAAAGCTTTTTTCTCATTTTAACTAACATGGGTTCAAGTTTGTTTTAGCTGCTTTTGTTATAATTCACTTGGGCTTTTTTCCAGTCCTTGCCCTTTGCCTTTGTGATCTCTGTCTTCCTTCCATCTGTAGTTTCCTTTCCTACATTTCTCTCAAGCAGATTCCTTCCATCCCCTACAAGAATGGGTACTCAAATCTTGTTGATTGAAATCCTGGCTCCCTGGGTGTTTCCCTCCGCTGCCTTTAGTAGTGTCAGGATTCAAGATACATTTGTTTTTCTTTCTTGCCATTACACAAATAGTGCTCCCCAGTAGGACTTTGAAGTTCGTATTGTATTCATTAATAAGATTTTAAATCTTTTCAAGACAGTCCCTCTTAGCCCTTCTCCACCAGCAGGATGTGTAGCCCATTGCATATGAATTGGTTCCGGGATTGGGGCCAGGGAGCATGGGAGTGGGGCTGGGCCAGGAAGCGGGAATAGCTGCTTCCCGACGCGTAGGAGAAGGGACTTCTGGGTCCTAGCTTGTGAGGGTTGAGGGAAGAAGTGTGGCCATCTGTGCGGAGTATGGGTGGATCAGCTTCTCAGAGAGCTGCCAGCAGTAACGGGGAGTGGGGTCTGCTAGGACCCTAGGAGGTTCGCAATTTGTGAACCAGCTGTGATTTCAAAAGTTAGTTTGACCAAACTGGGACGAACTGTCTCCAGCACAGTTTTGGCTACCCACAACCTCTGTTGGCTTAGTCCCGTATTTCTGATGCCAATGCATTGCCTAATGATGTCAGCGGGTGTTTTGGGTTTGCAAGGAATGCAGGAATGGGATCTCTGAAAAACAGAATCTGTATGTAGAAATGTCCTGAAACAGAAAGATGTTTTGCAGAAACTTGTATTAAACATTTTAGCAAGAAACTTGAGCTTCTTCCAGTCCCTTGGCTATTGTTTTTATGAATTATCCTTGCAGGTAGCTCACATTCTTCCAGGGTGTCTTCAGATGCTTTTGTGAAATGCTTCTGAGGGGAAATAACTCAGGAGAATCTTTCTGACCAAGACAGCATTCACCGATTGCTTGGATACCGTTGAAGTTTGTGAGACTGCAGAAACTTAAGTACTTTTCTGAATTATGCCTTGTCAGATCAGCATAGCTATTCCAGTGGATCTTTTGTGGAGATGATAGTGTGTCTCAAGCGTTAAAGATTTTAGCTTTACTTGATTTTTGTCCTAGAATTTAACAGTATGCTATTGTGTCTATGCAGGCCTTTGCTAGGCTTGATGCTTTCATCGGTTTCAGTTGAGTGGAGTGGAGTCACCACACTTACTTCTTCAGAGGGTGTTTCCTCCCATAGCCAGTAGTACCGCTGCCTGTAACATATCTTCTCATTCTTGTCCATTCCTTTGGAGTAGTCTTCCTTTCTTTTTTCTGTTTTTGCTGAATGGCATGTAAGGTCTAGACAGGAGTTGGGTTCTTTGTAGTAGGTGTGTCACACTTGGTATGAAGCAATGCCTTTGTCACTGGGACTGTAACGGGCTCTTTGGTGGGGCTCACAATCCACGAATGCTTTTATGCCCTTGTGCAAAGAACTGATTATAGTTTGAGCCAGGCAGTAAGTCTTCACTTTTCTAATGCGGTGCTGTATTCAGGGACAAGTATTCAAGGACTCCTTCCTTATGAAGTGCCTGACGTGCTCAGTAAATTCACCAGGTTCCTCAGTTATAAGCATCCCCAGGTAGCTCCAGGGTGAAAGCTTCTGAAATGTATCAGCTTGTTAGATGTTAGTTTTTATACTCAAGATGTGCTGGACACCAGGGAATTCCTGCTGTAACAGTCTGTTGAATCAGTTTCCATGTAGCTTTCAGCCACTGCTGTGTATTGGCTTTTGTCAGACTGTGACAACCCTGCCTGTGTTGGGGTTTTCTTACCTTCTGACAGAGAAATGTCATCGGCCTTTTCTGACCTTGTCCTGTGGTCACACATGAGATTTTGAAAGGTCTTTTGAAATGACTTGGCTTCTGCCTTGGTGCGATAATATTGCAGAGCACTACTTCCTGGATTTTCCTGCTAGAACATAACAGTTTTTACAGTGGTAAAGTTTTAAATAGAGTTTGAAATATTTGGCATGAGGACAGAGGTTTTCGCATGCAATATATTAGCCAGTGTGACTTGTTAAACCCCTAAAAAGAGTGGCTTGTGCAAGAAACTGCATATTCCCTAGTAAATCATAGAAGTGTAGGAAGGGGAGGGAGCTCGGGCGACCAGTCCATCTCTCTGTTTTGCGGCTGAGCCAAGGACTATTTTTGACAGTGATCTGTCTAACATTTCCATAATGGGCTCCAGTGATGAGGATTCCATGACTAGCCTCGGTGAGCTGTTCCAGAATATGGCTGTTTTTGTTAGTTATTTTGTCCTAATAGCAAACAAATCTTCTTTTGCCACACGGTAAGCGGAACTATTCTTTTAACCTTGCTGGACATGAAGAACAGTTGATCACTGTCATATTTATAACAGCATCTTGCATATTTGAAGACTTATGTCTTCCCTCAGTCTCTTTTCTAGACTAAACAAACCCAAATCTTTCAGCTTTTCTTCCTAGATCGTATATTCCAACCTGGTGTGGTTTTTTTTTTTTTTTGGTTGCTCTTCTCTGGACTCTTCAGATTGTCTGCATAAATCTTGAAACATATCATTAAAAACTGGACTGTATTTTTGATTTGAGGCATTGCTAGTGCCAAGAGGTGTGGACTAATTACCTCGTATAAAATGCCATATTTGCAAGAGACTCATACTGCTAACTCAGTTTGTACATAGTTGTGTCTAAGATCTTTCTGCAGTTCTGTAGCTAACTTGCTTTTCTCTGCTTTGTAATTGTGCATTTGATTTTCCTACTGAGGTGCAGAACTTGTCTTTTTATTTCATCCCACTGATTTCACAGCCAATGATTAATTGACAACTCTTGAACATGTCCTATGAATGTTTTTCTACTCTTCATAGCTGGATGCCCTGCAAGTTTGAATATTCCATCATTCTACTTGTTAATGAAGACCTAGCATAGAACTGGGCTTTAGTCAGTCTTTTCAGAACAAAGCTTGATATATGTTTTCACTGAGTTACTAATAACAATACAGTTTTCATCCAAGAATCATATAGTAATGTCTTCTGCAGAACTTACTTCTACTGGTTTACTGATGAAACCGTTGGGGGAGCGTTGTGCAGCATGTGTCACAATCTTACGAAACTCGAGAACCTATCTTCTGCTTCTCCCTTAACCTGTGGGCCATAAACGTGGAATAAAATAGAGTGGTCTGACATGATTTATTTTTCACCTCCATTAGGAAGGTTGGCCAGAACACTACCTGTGCCCTGGTTCCCCCAGCCCTTCCCTAGAGCCAGTAGTCACTTCTGGTCGGTCTGGTCTGAGTCACACCTGACAGTTTTACTAGTGCTCACGAACAGTATTGGGCAATGGCTGGATCACTAGCTGAAGCTTGGCAGTACGTCTCTAATATCATGGATTAGGGCTTCTGGCAGGCAGGCAGCTAACACCCTAGAACGCTGGGTTGACAATGGATGTCTCTGTTCATCTCAGAAAGAATTGTAACAGAAAAAAAAAAATCTTACTGTGATAGTCATCAACGAAGCAGACAAAAAAAAAAAAAATTAAAAAAAGAAAACATACCAATTTACCTAGAGTCCAGTCTATTCAGTAACAGGTTTCCCAACACTCAAATGGTCCGTCTTTGCTTCCCAAATTATTTAAGAGCAATAAACATCCTCATCAGCTGACTTGTCCTCTAACAGCTTTGAGAAAGTTTTTAAAGGGCTGCTTTAGTCTGCCCCCCCCTTCATTCCTGGCAAATGCACAAATATCTAACTGAAGTCACATTACTTAAATAGAAACTAATAGGAGAGCTAGTTGTACAAATAGTTCAGGATCTGGTCACAAATATGCACTAAGCTGCTGGTCCTCCTGGGGTGAAATTCACCTTGGACAGAGACAAGAATTGCACCTTGTTAGCTCAAAAAGAGGTAAATATCCTTGTATTTTAGTCAATTCAGCTATAGAGTGAAATGGGAAGGCAGAAGAGGGATGTCAAGAGTGTTGGCCTGCTAGCTCGGTGGCTATTTACAGCAAAAGAGAGTAATCATAAAATAAGGTGAAAATATTTTTGGTTTTATATTAGGTTATCCTAAAGTGAATCATAGTCTCTGAACCAATAAATAATGGAGAAAAATGTTTAAAAAGGAAAAAATATTAATGAAAACATGATTTTTTTTTTGTCTCTTCTGGAAGCTTGCTGTGCCAGTTGCAGTAGTAAACATACCTCCTTTGAATCACTGGAGATGAAAAACAGCCATATACTTGAGCTTAGGTGGTTCATATGGGTTTATAACTGTTTTATATCTTTTGAGCATTCAGGAAAATCCGGCCCACAGATTTTTAAACTATGATTCTGGCTACAGAGGCACAACACATTCTTTTCTGTTTTTAATAAGTCTCTCTCTTTGTGCAACAAATCCTTCTAAAAAATTGTACCAGCAGTGCTAACCAATGGGTAGCAGCTAGAGGCCGGGGGGAGAGGAATTGCTTTGGCTGGACAGAAACTAAGGGATTTGTACACCCAAATTTCTATTGTTTTTAGTAGGAATTTGGCTTAAAAAATCTTAACCCTCCTATGTATTCAGTCTCCAACAACTGGAGGTCTCTAACCATGCATTCCTGTCTTGCTGGATCAAATCCTCCGCTGGCTGGTGCACCAGCCGGGGGAAGGCAGGGATGCCGCTGGGCACAGCTGGTGAGACTCCTGCCTTGTCAGGTGCACTTCCCTGCTTTTCCGAGCCGGAGCACCTACCGTCTGCTGGCTGGAGCTCACAGCTGAAGGAAGGAGGAACCCGTATCCCACCAGGGGTGCGGGGGTTGCTTAATAATCTTAAGAAGGTTTACTATGCTATAATGTGGATTAGTTTTTCTCAGTCTTTCAGTGCCTTTTCAGAAGATTAGGAGAGACTTTATGAAAATACAGGACACTTGTGCATTCTACCTTTATTCCATATGCTCTGGCATACCGTCATTCTAATTCTGCCATGCAAATAACTGAAGAAAACGGAAAAATAAATTAAAAAAGATAATCCTTGAATAACAACAGCAATTGATTATCTCATTTCAGTTCAGATGGGAAACCTGAATGAAAACCCGGACACTTCAGTAGAGGATGCTAATTTAATTTCTGAAGACCTATATGATTGTTGAGAACTCTGTAATTTAGGATTATTTACAAGAGGGCTAAGTATTACTGTTACTATATTGCATTCAGTTCATCAGTGGCTTATAAGTAAAGAATGTAACTTTGTAAAAGGTGGTTGCAGGCAAAAGGGAAATTTTTGCAATAATGTTTGCATTTTCACTACCTTTTCAAGTGACTAATTTATACAGAGGAGGACTAGCTGTGCAGGGACAGCATTTGCTACTGCATATGCTGATGAAAAAATTGCAAAGGAATAGATTCCAGAGCAGAACTGTGGTGGTGGTACAGTTAGATTAACATATGTTCAGTGTAAAAGTTTGTTAATGTGGAGGATGTCAGAGAAAGGAAAAACCCTGAAACCTTGATCAAGGCATCAAGACAATGGGACACATCATTTTGACACAGGAATTTTTATGGATCGCATGGGACTGGCTGTACTCCAGAATTAGTTCCAGGCCGAAATGTAATTCCATTCTATATCTTCCTTCATGTTAGAAACCTGAGTAGCGAGTGGTTATTACACTGAACTATATTACGTGCGCTATTTAAGCACACTGAGTACAGTACATGATTACAACTCTATTTTTAAGTACGCTTCTCTTTAATGTGTTTTTACTTAGAATGGCTCTGTAGGTTAATGTTGGACTCAACCCGTAGACGCAGTGCATGTGATTCTAGAGGGAAGTCATATTATCTGCCAGTGCTGAGCATAATGAAGAGGGGAAGTGCTCTCCAAACTGTATGAAAAGAATGTATGAACAGGCATGATATTTTTGCATTCCTGCCCATTGCAGCTGCTGCTTTCATCCCAAGAAAATAAGTGCTCAGTGCAGAGAAGGTAATGCCTGAACTTCTCCACCTGTTCCCATAGATGTGCAGCTTTCTGGCAGCATAGCACAATTCTTCGTGCAGGTAATTGAACCACCAGAGCTAGTGGGCTCGATGAATGGCATGAATTATGTTTAAATGCCTCTTTAGCGCTTAAGGATGTCTCTAGGTGTCACTGGCATTCCTCTGCCTTCCCACCTACCTTCTCTCCCCCTATGCCAATTCTTTCTGGGCTAGTTTCTGCTAGTGAAATTCCCACAGGACCCATCAGTCCGTTTCTGAGTTGGTGCCACCTGCCTGAGTCCTGACCACATCAATCCCTGGGTCTGTAGCCCACAGCTTAAAACGGAGAGAAAGATGTTCTCATCCCCTTTCTTTCCTGTCCCACTTGTGGTTACAGCAAAAAGTGTGTGTAGAGAATATGTACAATTTCATGAGGAAAAGGCCTGTTTTGTGGTGTTGCATCAACCATTCATTAAGGTTCTTGCCTTTCAGACAGAAGATTTTGATTCAGATCTTTTGCCTGTTTTGGTGGATGAAAAAATCTTTTACCCAGGAGAATGCTGTAACACTAGCCAGGGTTGGGGTTTTTGTACTTGGCGCCCTCTTACTGATGTTCCTGCTGTATTTTCCCTATGCAGTATTCAGAGGGTGAGGAAAAAGAATGATTTCTAGAAAATCTATTTTAGGACATTTACTACAGAGGAAGGAGAGGTAGGTCTCTATCCGTTGAGACTAACAGGCATCTAGAAAGTGAATAGTTTTTTTAAAAAAGAAAGAAAGTAAAAAGGTGTGTGTCTGGGGGGGGCAGGCAGGACAGTGGGAACCCGCTGTGGCAGCTTGGTGGCTGACATTCTGCTGCAAGATGTAGGTTAAAATCTCTCAGCAGAGGAAGGGCAGAAACTGAGGCTGAGATCGACGAATGTCCTGACAGTTGGGTTACAGAGTACAGCCTCCAAGCCGGTTTGTGAGTGTGTGTGCACGTGTGTATGTGATCTTCTACTGCACTTGTCTTTGTGTTTCCTGCTGGAGAGCTTAAGCAGCTTCCTGCTTAGTTTGCTGCTGTCTGCATATCCCATTTCAGTGTGCCTGAGGCCTCCGATTGATTTATATGTTGCTGCCAGCTTGAGACAGTTAATGTGGTTATCACCTCAAGCTGTTTACCCCACCCTTAAAGTGCTAAATAACTCCAGTGGTTCAGCAGCTGGTTTATGAACAGCTCAAATATCAGTGCAGGGAGGGTGAGGGGGACACTCGGGCACAGTAACCTCATCAGCTGTCTGAGGCTGAGCTGACGGGTCCTGCACCTGGGTCACAACAACCCCAGGCAACGCTACAGGCTTGGGGGGGAGTGGCTGGAAAGCTGCCCGGCAGAAAAGGACCTGGGGGTGCTGGTCGACAGCCGGCTGAATATGAGCCAGCAGTGTGCCCAGGTGGCCAAGAAGGCCAACGGCATCCTGGCTTCTATCAGAAATAGTGTGGCCAGCAGGAGTAGGGAAGGGACTGTCCCCCTGTACTTGGCACTGGTGAGGCCGCACCTCGAGTACTGTGTTCAGTTTTGGGCCCCTCACTCCAAGAAAGACACTGAGGTGCTGGAGCGTGTCCAGAGAAGGGCAACGAAGCTGGGGAAGGGTCTAGAGCACAAGTCCTATGAGGAGCGGCTGAGGGACCTGGGGTTGTTTAGCCTGGAGAAAAGGAGGCTGAGGGGAGACCCTATTGCTCTCTACAACTATCTGAAAGGAGGTTGCAGCAAGGTGGGGGTCGGTCTCTTCTCCCAAGTAACAGGCGATAGGACCAGAGGAAATGGCCTCATGTTGCGCCAGGGGAGGTTTAGATTGGATATTAGGAAACATTTCTTCACTGAAAGGGTTGTCAAGCATTGGAAGAGGCTGCCCAGGGAAGTGGTTGAGGCACCATCCCTGGAGGTGTTTAAAAGATGTGTAGGTGTGGTGCTTAGGGACATGGTTTAGTGGTGGACTTGGCAGTGTTAGGTTAATGGTTGGACTCGATGATCTTAAAGGTCTCTTCCAACCTAAATGATTCTATGATTCTTGTCCATTTGAACTCATCTCCCCTCACATCGCACAGGCCAGGTACAAGACAGACCTTCTGTGGCCAGCTGCCCTTTTGAATCTAGCTTAGATGCACAAGAATTATATTTTATAGTGCTGAATGTAGCCCTTCTAGTACAGTCTTCTGAATTAAATGTGTAAACTCTGTGCATAATGAGGAGCCTCATTTGACAGATGCTAAATTGGGAAGCACTGTTAAGACTGGGGAAGCCCATTCTGAGTATACCTGGAAGTGGGCATCTCGGGAATGTCACTTGGAAATGAAGCCATCAGAGGCTGGGATTCAGTTAGCTAAATATGGCTCTGCTTCTGAACCAGTTTTTTAGACTCTGTTTATAACTCTGCCTGGAGAAATGGACTCTCTATGGTCTCTATGGATGTCTCAAATAGGCCAGATGAAGTGTGCCCTGAAATGGCCCATTTCTCTCCATTGCCTGTCAGGAGCCAAGGGGGCTACCTCAGCTGCAGAAATTATATACCAGACCCTCAAAGTGAGATGAGATGAATTTCTCCTGTAGGAGCTGGAACTGAGCTAGGCAGAAGTTTATCTGGAGATTCAGTGGGTCAAAATCTGGTTTCTATCCAGGTGCAGTTCCTTTGCGTATCCAGGCCTTCACACCTTGCACCTTTGAGGAAGACATAATGTTTCTGAGTGCTGGGATCACTTGCAGCAGCATGGGTTTGTCTTCCCAGTGTGTCTCAGCGGAGGTGGAGGAAGGCAGCCTCCCTGCACTGTGGCAGGAGAGGTGTAGGATCTGTCCTGCGTGTTTGCATCTGCTGAGGCTCTGCCACATCGCTTTGCTTGGACCCATACGATGAGGTATTAGGACATGGCCACCGAGCACGGATGTGGGCGCTGCCCCCCAGCTCCCCCTTTCCCCTCCACATTTTAAGTACCACACAATGTGAAGTGCACTCTGGTCTCCTAATTGGGCATCCTAGCGTGCCCCTGCCTGCCCTGTCTTTGCAGCTGCCTCCAGCTCATCTAGAAAAGGAGACAGTTCCTCTCAGGCACCCAAATAAAAGTTAGATTTCTCTAAGTGCTCACCTACTGCCCAGTGTTTTTTTTGTGGTGCGTCTCTAGAGTCACTTGGCTTAGGGTTCTCAGCTCAGCATTATGATTTAGAGAGAGAAGAGAAACTTCTGGGTAGAGATGTCAACAATATCAATTGCTCTGTGTTTCTGGGAAATGTCTAGCTGATATAAACTGTGAAAAAAAAATCTGCTGTGAAAAGCTATTTTAAATTAGAATGTTTACATAGCTGAGGGGAAACTCAAGTTTCCTTTTTCTGTCCAGGTTAGAATTACAAAGGTAGATGCATATAAATAATATTTTTCCTTGAAATTTTTATCTAGTTATTTTCCATTTCTTTCTCTTTTTTTCTTGTTTACGGTCCCCGTGATTATATAACAGCTCTCAAGAGGAAGCTGCTAACAAGCCCATCTCATATTTTGTGCCAGCTGTTTGTTTTAGTGGAGACGTGCTGGATTAGACTGAGCTCCACCTTCTTTGTCGAGGTATATTATACGAGTAACACCATAAAATATGATTCAGTTAGAATGATAGCCTACTTAGCCTCTTAGCACTCTTTTCATTAATTTCTTCTTGGATCAATTATTATGTTTTGTCTGTCACAGAACTGGGCTGAAAACTCCTCTGGGCATGGAATGTGTCATTCATTTAAACAACATCAAGGCACACTGTTCATGTTTAATTATTACTTTAATGCAAGTGCTGAACTGTTTTCAGTCACATCTAACAAACGTTTTCTGGGACTGGTTGCTGCCTGACCTCAAGTAAGGGCAAGTTAGGCTAAGCCTTGAAATGCTGCATCAAGCTGTCATCTCAAATAGAAGTGAGCTCATTCATCCTCACGTGAACTATTATATAGATGAACTGATGGAAGCAGGATATATTAACTGCCCACCAGAAAGGACATTGCAGTATGCTGATTTATGATGAGTAAATTCTAGAGTAATCCTACTGATGATGCTTAAAAACATCTGTTCACAGTGTTGCAGTAGCTAAGCTAGCGATATTGTGTAGCAGATGAAAGCCACCTGTTGATGAAGTCTTTTAAAAATATATATAAATATTTCTGTTGGTGCTGTTGCATTCGTTCTTTTTCAGGATATCCATTATGGCATGACACATTCGTTTGGAACTGGTCAGAGCATTTATAGGCCCAGTTCCAGCAGAATGTGAGCATGTGATCAATGCTCTTGCTTTCAGTTGCTCAAACAACCCGTTTGATGCAACGTTTAGCAGTGAATGCCATGCTAAGGTCACTTTAATGACAGATTAAAAAAAAAAAAAATCTAAGTAGAGTTTTTTTCAGGATAAGGTGCATGTGGAAAGCAAGGTCTAAGCTCTGTGTATTTGAGAGATCAGTCTGAAAGATTAAGGGCAGAAAACTCCACGATACCTAATGCCTTGGTAGGGGTAGGATTTACTGGGTTTTGATGTATTCCAAACAAATTACATTCTGAGCAATGAATTTTGGGACATCCACAATCACTTCATAAGGTTGACACATTCCAATTTTAAACTGACTAAGTCGGAGGGCACGTCCACTTCACTTGACCTACCATTCACCCTGATCTCATCATTACTCTGTATTAACAGTTGACTAATATAATGACAGCACTTATACAAAAATGCAGACCTGACTTAAAACTTCCTACAGGCGTGATCCTAAGGCTTGCGAGTCTCATTTTTTTCTGAGTAACATCTGTTGGGAAAATTAATTGTATCTGGCGGTAGATTTGTTTTGACATCTGAGACCAAACTTTCCTGGGTTTTCCTTTTTCTCTTCTTCCTTCCTGCCTGTCTCTCCTGTTTCTCCACTGAGCCACCTTGCAGTCATTGCTGATGCTCATCACTGTCCTTCCTGCCGGTGACAGGGGGAGCAGCCAGCAGGGCTTGGCTTGACAAGTACCGAATGAAGCACGTACGTGCCAGAAATGCCTACCTGTGTTAGTGACGGCCAATAGCTTCCTAGGTACTGTACCATGATCTTTTGAAAGAGGACTTGTGAGCGTGAATGACTGCAAACCCAGTTGTCTTTTGCTGCCCTTAATGTAGAACCATTAAGAGTTTTAAAATTTCAGCTTAACTTTTGAGTTAGAAGAAAGCTTGCTTTGTAAGTTTCCTGGCCCAGAGTGCTCTTGCTTCACGCTCTTGCCACGGTACTCTGTTGGTTTGTCCCGGTTCGAAGGAATAAATCCTGTTTTAAATTTCCTTGGTTTCTTATAACAAAGGGCTCTGGAGGAAAGAAAATCTTTTAATCCTCCCAGCAATAACCTGACATGACCTTCTAAACACACTATTAACTCAAAAATATTAGCAATATTTTGTAGCTGTCTTAAGAAGAGCTTACAATAGAGATGGACCAAATATTTAGAAGAATAATTATACTTGGATCTGAGGAAATTAGTATCCACAGCACAATTACATGTTTAAAAGGGCTAAATGTTAAAAACTATTTAAAAAGCTGTGCAGTGGGGTATTGTTCAGTAGCACTGGCAGAGCACAGCCAGTTTTCTGCATGCTCTTTCTAGGCTTGTGATTTCCTGACTGCCTTAGCACAAATTACTTGCCTTCTCTGTGTTCTTTAGTTACTCCAATCTGTTTTGCCTTTCCTTCATAAGTGCTAAGCTATTAGAAGATGTTCAGAGCTTTTTTTTTTTTTTTTTTTTTAATATGCTCAATATGAGATATTCCTTAGAAAATTTGCAGGAGGAGACAGTTTTCTGCAAATCTGGTCCCTCTGCTATGTCAGTACACTGCCAACAATTGCACACAGCTTAAATGTCAAATAGGTGTTTTGTAAAAATTGAATATTGTTGTACTAATATAAGTACATGAACCTAACTCATTTTGGAAACTTATGGCACTAAAGCATCACAAAAGTAACAACTTAAAATTAGGTATCCAGCTCTCTACTCTGACTGGGGGCAAGAGAGAGATCCCATAACATGGGATGCATAGCAGAGAAATTCAGAGAAAAGCCAGTAGGAAAAGCTAAAGAAAAGAAATTCAAGCTTGCTTTCTGTCACTTGGGTTAAGATACCTAAATTCACAGATAAAATAGGGGTTTGGAGCTAGAAGTTGTTGGTTTGTTACTTTTAAGCACCTCAGGTGTGCATTTTGGTATGCAGCAGGCAGCAATTATGCGTTCCCTCATAAAATTACTTGATAAATCCTGCAGCCTTTAGCCAATCATTCTCCATTATGAATTTCTGTTAGATATGTGATCTAAACCTAGTGAAGTCAATGAGAGTCTGTCAATTCTATCAAGTACAAACTGCAAAATAACAGCTAGACCCACAGAGAGACATGGGGGATATGATGCCCCAAGGTGGGATGTACACAAGGTACCCCATGCTGCTATGTGCCAGCAGATTGCCTCAGAGCCGGCAATAACCACGTTCTCTTTCTGGAGAGGAGATTACTTCAAGGGTTGAGTTCCCGCTTCTTCAAATTCAGGTTTGAACCCAGATAAGCAGTCCCAGTCAGAGCATATGCTTGGTGCCAAGTCCTCTTCCTGGTTGTGAGAACATTTTTGGGTCAAGAAGTATGGTATGGAGAGGTATCACGGGAGAAGGGCGGCAGGAGTGGTCAGGTATGAATTCCCTGTGTCTTTGGTGGACTGTTCTTGCAGCCCAGGCCCTCTCTCGTGGCAGAAGAGAACTGCTGGCAGTGCGGAGGCTGGAGCAGTGGCTCCACTGGCTGTACCGCTGGCTCTGACATAGCATGGCCCTGTCATGGACTCTCTCAGCCTGTCTTCATAGGAGAGATGTTCCATCCATCTGATCGTTTTTGTGGGATCAGCAGTAGTCTGGTTGCCAGATCGGATTATAGTGGCTCCGGCTCCCTCAGCCTTGGCACAGGTTTGTTTTCTCGCAGGCAAATCCTGAGTGCAGGTTGGTGTCTAAATCTCACATTTTTGGACGTTTGTACAGCTGTGTCATCTACCCACCATTAAAATGGCTGAGGCCTTCTTCAGTGCTTGGCTGGTGGTGAGTGTGCTCTCCCCTCTCCTGCTTGGGTTTGAAATATTCTCTCCATTCTGTGTTTTTGGCCACAGCAGCTACAATACTGTAACTCTACTCTTTGGAGAGCACCTTACCTAACATGCTCAGAGGTCATTTGGAGGAAGGTGTGGCAGGGACGCATCTCTGCCCTGCTGACACTATCAACTTTGCAAGAAAGACCTCTGGGGTCTTACCCTCCTGATTATTCCCCCTTAGCCCTGGTAGCTACCCAGTGCATGGGCCTCACAGGTTGCTACTGCAGGGAAGAGACTGTGACAACCATCAGATGTGTCCTTGATACAGTTCTGTTTAATTGAAATAATATTCTGTTAGTCACACCCTTAAGTGTTTCTTCATTCAGTTCCAAGTCCTCCAGCAGCCAGCACTTTGCCCAAAAAGCCTTCTGCTTTTCTTTGAGGGCCGTACTGCTGTCTTCACTAGCCTCTGTGGACCCATCTCTGGACTGTCTGTCTTCTTGTGCTCCTGCCCGTTTTTTTGCTTCTGACGAGAAGTAGTTGTTACAACAAGCAAAGTCCAAATCCCACTTCTGCATTTGACTCTGGGGAACATCCCTCAGGCTGCATGACCCAGCTCCTCCTCCAGCATTGTCATGCTGATTCGTGATTTAGCCTGTAGCTTCTGTTGTTACATTTATTGCTAAACAAAAGGAGTATTTTCTCGCTCCCTCGCTTAGGCTAAGTCAAGATAGTTATGTCCACCAGCTTCCACGAGCTTTGTGGCTGCCTGCTGATCAGAAGGCTTGCTTGCCGAGCACCACCTCATCTCCGGCAAGGCAATATGCAAGGAGCTTGACGGCCTGGCAAATGCAGTAATTTTCCCCAAGGCCGTATGGATCTTATATTATCCATGACTTCTAATGGGCTGCATATTCCTCACTGATTTAGTGGTTGACTTGTGATGTTTTTGGATGAGTCAAATCTCTGTAATAGTGACACTACATCTATGTATGTGGTAAATGTGAAAGAAAACAGATGTCTATGAAAATCACTGAGTCTGATTTGGAACGATGAACAGTATTATGATTAATCATAGCTGTACAGCTAATGTTTAGTATCTCTACAGGATGGGGTGGAAATTGCTTGTTTCGCACCTACATGACTTTTACCTTAATATTTGGATTTCTTTTTAAACTCAGCCCAAAATACTCTAGAGTTAAGTATAGGACTATTTATTTGGGGAGTAATGGTACAATCACTACTGTGTTTTAAAACTTCTAGTACAGTCTCACAACGTTAAATTTATTTCAACATTGAATTTTTCTGGCAATATCTGCACTGTACTCATATGTAAAAGGAAACAAACAGTAGCCACTGAGTAAGTGTCATCTAGAAATGTGAAGAGTGTAGCAGTTGTTCCCCAATAGATTTCTTCTAATATAATGTAAATTTATTTGGTGCTGTCCTTATAAGGTGTCTCAGACCAAAGCTGAGACATTTGCTGAATGCTAGATTAAGGACAGAATCCTAATCCAGACTTAATCAGACACGCTGAAGCACAGAGTTTCAAAATTCCTGAGATCAGAAGGCAAAGAATTTCGCAAATAAGTATCAGCCAAGTCCTATTCCTGTAAGACTGGAGGTTGAATAATGAAAGAGCAGTGGCAGAAAGTAATAGCTGAACAAAGAAAAATGAAGAGTCTGACCCTATGAACTAGCTTTAAGGTCATGAACAGGATCTTACAAAATCGACACAAATTCATTACTGGAAGAAGCCAGAATAAAGCCTTCAACACAGGGCATGTGTGATGAGTCAAATCTGGTCAAGTGGTGTATACGTGCAAAATTCTGAATAAACTGGAGTCTGCTAATCAAGTTAACAGGCAGTGAAGGGACAATTTCCATAATCAAGTCTGTAATTTCCTGGAGAGACTTCTCTAGGTTGCTAACCATGGTTTGGATGAATCAGGAGACAAAAGAATCACTTTTTTTCGCAGGGCTCTGTGTGCCCTGTAACAGGATTTTGGGAGATGCACAGATAGTCTGCCATGCAGACATATTCTTTTGTTAAGTTACCTGCTTTGCTGTCAGGACTGAGGAACTCTCATGCTCTGCAGAACCCTCTTAAGACCTTGTCCTCTGGCTTAAATAGACTATAGAATGTTCTAAATGCAGTAACAAAGATCTGTTTTTTTCAGAAGTACGTAAGATGTAAGTTGGTAAATGGACACTGAGCGTAGGTGTTAGATAGCTTTCATTTTTTTGTACTAGTTTTTGAAAGATGGTATTTCTCAGAATAATGTGAGAAGGCTTGGAACACTGATTTATTCCTGTTGGAAGATCATTCTGCAAATGACTCCAAATTGCAGTAATTTAGAAATCTTGAGGTTGTTTCTATATTTGGATTTGTACATTCAGCAAGCTTTTAGTACAAATATATGAATCTTCGGTAATTACTTTAATTCATGAATAGAACTTTAACTGAGCTGAATGCATGAATGTACCTTACAGTGTTCAGGCTTTGTGAGATATTTCTGCTAAATCGGCTTATGAATTTCCTTTTGATGAGCTTAATTGTTGACAGATTTTTCAAAAGCCAACAACAGCTTGCTTTGCTAGCTAGTATTCACATGAACTGGATAGTCTTGTGAAGTCCTTTATTCAATTTGCATAATATTTTGCTTCTATGTAAGATGAAGTGAAATCCTTCGTAGTGAATCTAACAATGTTAGACATTGTAAAGACATCAATCCAAATAGAATTTAAAAAAATTGAAAAATTGCCCTCCCAGCTTGTCCTCCAACATCTCAGAATATGCAAAGCTAGAAAAAAATAGATAATTTTTCCTTTTTTTTTTTTTCCAAAGGACTATTTAGGAAAAGGTCCTAAACAATGAGATGTGATCTTTTACTCAGTGAAGATATTTTGCTGGTTTCTTCAACAGAGCTGTAACTAGGCTTTTCATTTGAGATCCCTCAAGTCAGAATGCATTGCAAATGCTAATATAGTCATTAAATCAACAAAACGAACAAGCCATTTTGTCCTTTCACGTGAAACGGACAAATTTTGCATCTTACCTATCCAGAAATTTTTGTTGTTGATGGTAATATTTTAGAATTTGTATCTTTGAATACTATTTCCTGGGAGTATAGGTTGGAAGAGAATGAAGTTTAAGCTAAGCAGGGGCATCTCTAGCCATAATGATGGCTGTGGATATCTGAGTGAAGTGAAGCATGTAGAAGCCTCAAAAATAACTGACCCTGTTTTCCTCCAAACATTTCTGAAGAATTCTGGTCCGTTAATAATGCCTTAAAAGTAATAAAGACTGGGATCTGTGGATTCTAGCCAAATGAGGCCACATTCTACAGTCCTTGCTTTGTGTTACTGGAGTAAATTTCCCATTTGCTCATGATAGGATGGGGACTAAGGGCTGAGTAAGGGTGGCAGGATGGGAATTGGTTTGTCACCTCTGAAAGTGCGTTTGCAAACCGCTGGAACCACAAATGAGTTCAGTGTTTAGCAAGATGGTGGATGCCAGCGTGAAGCTTGGAAGTGCCAATTTTAATTAAAAACTGCATTTTCAAATCAAGTTCCTAGTGAACAATGGGTGGGAAATGCTTCCCACCATGTAAGCTTTCTGAATGCTGTATTGACGGGCAAGATGGGTGCAGCTTCTCCTTCCACAAAAGTGCTGCTACCATCATCTTCCCCTTCACCTCCCCCCACCAGAAGAAAAAGACTACATTGTTTGTGGAATCTCTCCTTGTTCATGTCCTGCATTTAGGCCAGAATAGACAGATTTTATTTTGTCCTCCCCATCCCCCTTCCTTTGCTGTTAACAATGGAGTGAACACATGAGAATAACATGGCTCTTGACATGGCTCAGTTGTTTGCCATTTGGAAACTACCGAATCTTCGGTTGTATAATTGTAAAAAAAAAAAAAAAAAAGTATCAAAAGATTCAGTCATTTTCTGTTTATTCCAAAGATGGGGAGAACAGAGTCGTAGAGGAGAGATGGGGGAAGCCAACAACAAAAACCAAATTAGTTTAAGAACCAGGATGTTCCCCTTACTTTAAGGAACACAGTAAACATTTCAGAAGTGCATGCCAGCTCATTATCTCACTCAGTCTTCATTGACTTCATGAAAAACAGCAGCAGTTAAGCAATGTTTGCCAAAAGCAAATCTGGGTACATGCATTGCTAAAAAAAAATGTGACATCCACTCTGTACAGGTTCCTTAATGTGCCACATAGGGGCAAATCAACATTTCATCATTATCGTTTCTCTCTGTTGTTTAGCCCTTTCATGATTGCTCTTCTAGTCTGTTTTGATCATTGTTTATCCAAAACTGTGGTATGACGTATGATTTGAATTGTTGGCCAGAAACGAACCTCTCCAAGTGTTTAAAGATGTAGAGAGAACTTCAGTAATATAATCTTCAATGTAGTATCTGTTTGCAAGTATCTTTTTTTACAAAGTCTGCTGTTTAAAAAAATCTTAAATGGATGTGGGCTATTTATGAGTTCCTTCTTTAGGTAAGTTTTAAGATTTAGTTTGTCATTAACTTCATGTATTTTTAATGAACATTCTTTTCTAGTTTATGCATAATATAGGTAGCTTTCTTTTTCAGTCAATTTGGCGTGGCATTTGCAGTTTACAGTTACATTATTGAAATTACTGTGACAGAGCATTTGAATATACTGTATATTCAAGTATCATCATTTACTGTGATAAGAAATGATACAGCAGATTCCATGAATTGTTCCTTATCTGTAAGTTACCCGTTCTTTGGGAAACTCATACCTCTGTATGTCCAAAACATGTAAATCCATGAATATTTTGAATCCTATTGAACTTGATTTCCTTCGGGAGTAACTCTTTACTCAAGAGAAACACAAGCATCTGTTGAACCATTGTTTTATTAAATAGCTTAAAGAACAGTTCCCTCTGGACACCATGCAGGCTTTTTCCCATAGCCCTCACGTTGTCTGGTGTGCTGTGGGCATTGATTTCTCTCATCTTAAGTCTCTCCCTTCAAAATTAACTGGCCATTTTAGTAAGATTTATTTCACTTTGGAATCTACATACTCTTCTGCCATATGTTTAAAATTGAGAGTTGCTGTGCAGTTCTGATCATTCGTTATTCTATTCCACATACAGTACATCATACTCTTACTTTTTATGAGTAAAGAATGTTGAAAAAATGCTTGTTTACTTGTTTTTAAATATACAATTTCTGATTTTTTTTTCTTTTTTTTAAAAAAACCCCTTTGATTCAGAATTTCTTAATGAAATGGGATTTTCTGTTGGTAGAAAACAATGCCACTTTCTTATGGTTTTTGCAACATTTATCTCATTTTCCTTTGGGGAAAAATAAAACAGCTGGTGAAATTAGGATTTCAAAATGGAAAAAAAAATTGCTTAAATAAACATCCATTTAACATTTTATCAAAAGCTGGAAAATGCTGGTGAAATTTAAATCTCCTCATCTCCCCTAATTCTGCCCTTCTTCAAACATTCCCTTTGTTATTGTTGAAATTGTTAATCCTCATGAGGACCAGGTGACAGAATGCAGGTTTTCTTTTTATCTTTTTTTTTTTGAGGTAGTTATGTCCAAACCAGAGTATATCAATATGTTCCAATATTTATTTCAGGCTTTTCTTTGTTGTTAAGCAAAGATTGCTTCACTCCCGTGGTGTGGTTACTTCAGTCCACGCAATACAGTCTGGAAAGTACATTGACATGGAAAATCAAAGTGTTACACTTTGAGAGCAGTTTTTAAACAACAGTAGAAAGGACATTGGCATTGTCAGTCGAAATAACTGAACCTTAACTATTAGTGTTGATCAGGGAAATGACAGAGCAAGAGCACAAGGGAAGCAATACACGCTTGTACCAAAGGTCCCAGCATCTTCTACCTGCTAGCAGCCAGCAGGAGATGCTTATGGAGAAGTGTAAGAAGCAGGGCAAGTACAGAGTGATTCTTCCTGCTTCTATACTTTCCCAGCTTCTGACAGTCAGCAGTTTTGGGACTCCCTGTGCTGAAGTTGCATCTTAACCATTGTTTTTATGAACCACTGAGTGCGGAAGCAACAATAGGAACAATGGATCACTGTTCAGCATCAGTGGCAACTGCACTTAGAAATAAGTAACAGTGCCACTTCAAAACGCTTGACATGGACAACAGAAACAGAAGAGCCAGGAAATTATGGCAGTACTAAAGCCACACCCATGGCCAGAGGCAACAGCTCACAGCTCCTCCAAGTTGTGAACTCCTTGGGAGCTGAGAATCCCTACCATGCAGAGAGGTAGGAGCCAAACTCACCATTATATAATGCAGCAACTTCGGCCCCTGTGGGATCTTAATGGGACATGGTGTCTTGTTCTTCAACGTAGGGGTTCCTGCCTGTGTGTTCCTGCTGAGATTTTTGTTTGGTGAGAGTTGGGTGACCTTGCCTCATACCAATACGTGATGCCACCAGTCAGCTGATCTCTGGTGGTTAAGACAGACTTCCACATTCTCTCGGAGTTACTGTCTCTTTCTCTAGTTCCTGTTCAAGCATCTGTCCCATGTAGGATGTAAGCAATCCCATGTCATTTCCTCTGGCAGCCCTCTTGGGGGGCTGTCAGCAGGGCTCCCCAATAGGTAGCTCTACAATAGTCTTCCTGCACAATGCTTGACCTAATATGTGATCAGCTGTGTGTTTCTATCCACAGCAAAGCATTTGGAAAATGACACAGCCTGAAGAAAACAGGAATTCAAAGTCTGGCTCCAAGTTTCCTTATGAACCAGTCTGCTCCTCCGCATCTGTAGAAAGGGACAGGTAGGCTGCTGCAAGAGTGCTCTGCAAAGCCCTGCTCAGCGAGCCCCGCTGTTAGCCAGTCTCTTGGTTCTGCATGAGGGAGTGACCCCTGCTGAGTTCCTGTGAGTTTTTTGCGCGCAGCGCTTCTCCCTGCAAAGGGGCAACATGCTGGGATACAAAATAGAAGGTCCTGTCC
Organism: Phoenicopterus ruber ruber; assembly: GCA_009819775.1. Lineage (NCBI taxonomy): Eukaryota > Metazoa > Chordata > Aves > Phoenicopteriformes > Phoenicopteridae > Phoenicopterus > Phoenicopterus ruber. The sequence goes on from CM020219.1 coordinate 13,644,075, forward strand.
TGCTGTGAGCACTGCACAGAACGGGAGGGCAGTTGTGACGGATAGAAACGGAGCTGTGATAGTGTTGCGGGTAGTTCCTGCTGTGTTTTGGAGACAGCGTGTGTATGTTTGAGGTTTACTTGGGGATGCAGAGTGATATGCCAACACAGGTTTCTGAACAGTTCCTTGCTGCATAAATAGCCCCATGCATTTCGGCAGACGGCTCCAAGTGTAACGCAGCTGCCAGAGTATAGTCATGTGCCTGTGCAGCTCTTCCTTGTTTTACTTAATTTTGCTCTCACTAAAATGTCACTGAACCCCACAGAAATTTTGCTTGGGTGAGGACTGTGTTAAATCATCAAAAAATTTCAGGAGCTGAGACAAGGTAAGAATGAAAATTGTAACAGTGTCCACAGTAAGCACAACCGAAACCAGTTTTTGCACTGTCAGCTGTCTTCCTTTTCCTGACGTGATGTTGTGAATGGCAGACCTTGTTTCCTTGTGCAGTCCCATTATTTTTACTGCATCCTTTATCTTTGTCATTTGGAAAGAGCAAATAAAAACAAAGCTTTGCTTTACATTTTTGCTTGAAGATAAACTGGAACATTTTAACAGACTAACTTTAAACGACTGTTTACTTCTGCAGTGGTCAGGGCCAGTACTCAGGGCTGTAGCTACATGGCTAAACTCCCAGGCTCCTTTTTAACAATTTAGGGGTCAAGGTTTCTGAAAGCGTGGGAAGGGTGGCATTGGTGCATCGCAGTGGGTATGCTGCCCACTTTGCTTGAGAGAACTGCAAGACTGAAAGAACAAAGTGAAATAGGTCAGTCTCGGGGAAGTGGCAGGGCACAATCTGTGAATTACACTGATGTACACAGATATACGAAAAGAATTTTCCTTTTTTTTTTTTTTAATGGATAAACTTTCACTACCTGCTAAATTTAGACTGTTAAACTCGTTTCTTTGGAGCCAGAGCTGAACCACACCCTTCAAATGTGAAGGGCTGTTGCATTAAACCATTGTGCTACCCAGAGAGCTCAGTCAAATGAGGACAAGTTTGCAGGCAGGTGCAATTTCCTTTTAGAAAATTGATGGATGGTGCTTCTGAATGCTGTAATGTGTTGGTTTTAGTCTCTACAAAATACAGCTTGCATTCTGCTATAACTAGTAACAAATCACGCATCTGGAACAGAGGAATGTAGCTGAGCAATATATTACATTTGACTGCAATCTGGTTCGGATCTCCTGGTTCCTTTCAATTTAAACTGTGCAACAAATGTACTCCCAGCCTTCATTTTTATCACTTGTTGTAGCATTTAACAAAGGTCATGGTGACCCAGAGGAAGCTTAAGAGGAAAGTGTTGTGGTGGATCTTGGAAATGGAGTTTGACTGTGATAACAGTGGGCATGAAGCCAAGCCCAGCTCTCCTGCGTGTCTTTTGTTTGCACTTTTTATTTTTCCTTACGCTGGGCTGGATTCAATCATGCAGCCACATCTATGGATGAGGCAGAAATCTGCAATAATTAGTACATCTCTCTTTAAATTGTTTACTTTTTCTGTGATTCAATTGTTGAATTAATAACAAAAATGTAGCCACCGTTGAAAAGAACAATCTTCCAGTAAGTGCCCGAACATTTAATTCTGTGCTTAGTAACCACCATCTTGTCAAATCTGGTGACAAACCTTTTCTTAATGGGGATTCACCTGCTCAGGTCACTAGATTCAACCCTGTATTGCCCATTTTTAATTTTCTTTTTTAATTTATGATTTTATCTGTTTAGATTTTGCATACTTAAAGGCTGGCTGATTAGACCGGTGCAGAGCTCTTTGGGAAGTGGCATAAATGCTGGTATCAACTGGTATTCACTTATTGACTTTATAGTGTTTCTGTTTAATATAGTGAGCAATTTTTTAACAGCTAAAGTATTTAAAAACCTGTAAAAACTAGTAAGATCCGAATCAGTAGAACTCCATTAGATGTTCTGATGGTAACTTATTTCATGGTTCAGAAATGCCAAAGCTATCCTGATTTCCAAAATTTTCAGATATAAACCCTTACTCTTATTACTAAAATTATTTCACAAACATTTCTGCTATGCTTTTTACCATCTCTTGCAACAATACAGAGCCTATCCACAAGGTAGGCATGTATGTATTGAGCCAGATTTATAGCTGCTAATGTTTCCAGGTACAAAACTCTCAGAAGGTCGATTTCTAAGAAATTCTTGGAGCTTTGGTGTATCACACAGTTTAAAAAAGTTTTTCAAAGCTTTTTTTTTAAAGGGCAGTGTCCATGTCTTGCATGTTTTTTTCAAATGCAGAGGTTCTCCTGTCTCCATAACACACCTTGGTTTGGTGTTAAAGTTGTTTGTGCTCACATCTTACTAACTTGTGAATTACCATACTGTTGAATTGATTACAATTCCTCTTTCCTCTGGGCAAGAAATAACCTGTAGTGCCTGAGAAGTATGTGTTCAAGAACATGGCATACATTACTTACGTTGTGTCCAGTGAAAAATGTTCGTATTTTTGAAACATAACCAGTTTTCTGCCTCCTCTCCAGCTGCAGTCAGAGGGCTTTCTCTATTCTTCTGTTACTGTTCCTGTAGTGAGGGAATGTTTGGGAGAGGGATTGGCACTCTGGTGTACCTAATACATTCAGTTTCTTCCCCTGTGTCCATATGGTGTAAATATTCTGCATTTCTATGTTCTTTTGTATTTGCAAATGTATATATGGATTACTGATTTTTTTTCCATGAGTTCTCCGGTGCTGTAAATAATACCTGAGGCTTTACATCTATGCAATCTCAAAAGACAAAATCTAAAAAGCAAAACCTACAAGCTCAGGTGAGTGCACCTGCTAACGTGCAGAAATAAGCTGGTTTTAACGTGGTTTTTTTATGAAGGTAGGAGTTACTTTTGCAAAGAGAAGTCCTTTAGTCACCATGTAGCTCAAAGTACCTAGTTTTTGTTCGAAATGTAGGTATTCTTATTTTGGTGTTTTATATAGTCACAAATATAAATATTTGGTTTGTCTTGCTTCTAACTGCATCATATACATCCTATTGCATAGGAAATACACTTCCTGCTACTACTGACATCATCTTGTAGTGATGTTTCAAATTTAAATTGTAGAAATCCAGGTCTTTGTGTGATATTCTTCCTATTCATGCACTAAGTTCTGATCATTATTGTATATTCAGTGCAATGGAAGGCCAAAAGCCCTTTAAAAACACATTAATCACATAATTAAAACTTGTTACCAGTCCCGTTCATAAAAGCTACAGGACATATGTATCAAATCATACTAATATACTCCTCCAGTATGCTTCCCTTTCCTACCTCCCTCCTACCATTGTGATTTGTATTTAGCTACAAAAGCAATTGTTGTCTCTAATCAAAGGAAGAAAATGTAGTATTCACAGTTTCAGTATGCCATGAATAATGAACAGTGCATTTCCTGTGGTTCTGTGATTAGTTTGTAATAAAGTATATTACAAATGTAGCTCTGGCGTTGTCTCCAGTTTAAAAAAAAAAAAAATTGTATCAGGGCCTTTATTTACACGAATCACACTGAGTAAAAGTTTAACTATCATGTCAAGGCTATCTTCTCCACAACACAACAGGCAAACTTAAGTGAATTAGAGAACAAAGTACAAATGTGTTTGCAACCAGCATTTCCATAAGATAATTCACATTTCACTATGTACTTATGGAATGCCACTGTGCCACTTGGTTGATGTATACATGCTGAGTAGATAAGAGAGGGGGAATCACGTTGTAACATACTTCCCTCGTTGACTCATGGGCCCTTCAGCACATCTTACCGAGTCTCCTATCCAAACCCAACTCATTTCTGCCTGTTTTAAGTCTAATTACCCCCATTTCCAATAGTGCATACAGTTAAAAATGTTACAATTCCCCTTATCTATGAGTGAACTGCCTAGTATGTTGGCCATTATGATCATGGTAGTCAAGTTGGCCATCTCACAGAAGTCACCTCTGGTGAGCTAGCAAAGTTGCTATGCAGTGAAGAGACTTTAAAGAGACAAAACTTGGCCCTGTTAAGGTCAATGATGGTTTTCAGAATGGCTTCAGAATTTGTAAGAATTGTTTCAATATGTCCTAAGATCTGCTTTCTCAGAGCATTATGTGCAAACGGGTCTCTTCTCCAGTAGTACTGTGGCCCTCTGGACTTTGGGATGAGGGTGTTCACATAGGGGCCAAGAGCAGCTCATTGAAAACTCCCTTTCTGGACCATAGAAACGGACAGGTGTTTCTGAGAATACAAATAGGAAGATGTGTCATGTTATCTGGTGTATCTTATAATTTCTGATTAAGAATTTAAGAATTTATCCCTAAATATGCCCATTCTTTTGACTAAGTGACATGTCACCACATTGGTTTAGAAGTAATACAGTCACATTTTATTATCTTGCATGATTCTGTGGAACAAAACCCTTTAAAAGCTTGTAGAATGATCTAAATACTTCTTTTTTAGCTGCTGGTATTATTTTAAATGCCAGAACAATCACAAAAGAATTTTATTAAGGAAATATATTTTTAAAAAGATTAAAGCTTTGCTTCTGATTGTTAAAGCAGTATTAAAACAAGGTGGAAATGTGTTTGTAGTTAACTCCTAGAGGACTTGGTGTCAGAAGAAATGTCACTCTGTATTTTCCTTTTTAGGAAGGTGGCCTCTACCAGATGTAAGCTCAGAAATGGTAATTGTCATTCACGTAAATGACTAGCAGGTTTATCATGCCAGTCTCTGGGGCCGTCTTGAATTTTGGCATGAGGCAAAGAGCAGGCCCATAAGAAAAAAGTAGCCCTCAGGGGAACAGTAAAAATATGTTGGTATTGTTTAATTCTTTCATAACATACTAAATTTATTTGTTTTTGAGCCATTTAAAGTATAATGCCATCAGGGAATGTGTTTTTCATATAGTTCTCTTACAAATAGATTAAAGTTTTAGGGAGAGTAGTCTATGAGTAAACACCACTGGTCATCCGCATTGGGTGAGTAGGAGACTTGATTTTTTGCTGCTTTACATTCTGTATAGTAATTGGCATCAGTGCAAAGTGATCTTATATGTACATTTTGCAATCTTTTTGCACAGATGTAGACAATTGTAGAACATGCAGGATTGTGGGGTATCAAATTCACGTTGTTCATAAATTCTTGAAAAGCACCCTGTCATAATACTTATCGTTTGGTAGATGCTTTTGACAACTTTTCATGTTTGGCTAGTAATGTATAGTTCAGCTGTGTTTCTTCCAAACCACTCAAACCACTGCATGATACTCTTTGGACTGGGCCATTAATTCTGAGAGGTGAATGAAACTTACTCTTCAGTTAACTCATTGTTCAGTTGGATTATCTGAGTAGGAGAACCCTATTATTTAAGTAAATTGAAGTAAATTGAAGGGAAACATATGCTCTGTTCAATATACAATGGGTAAAAAAGAATCTCACATTTTTTGTTCCGCATTGTTCCATTCATCATTCACAAGGTAATAGCTTCAAAATGCTAACGCTGCAAGAAAAACTAGCTTTAGAGCTTTTTGGAGAGATACCAACACCAGAACCAAGTATACTGTAATTGCTTCTCTTCTGTTTATATGGAACACTTTTTGATCTCTGAAGCTGTATGTGTTAAATCGGACCCCCCCCCCCCCCCGATTTTTCCCAGATGATTCACCATCTTTGCCCGTTACTGTAAGCAGCTTCTGTTCTCTACCATACATCCTGGCAGGTATTTTGAAGAGAGAAAAAGAACAGAAGCCATTGAAAGCTTCCGGAGCTGTCAGGTTTCTCCAGATACTATCCGGCTGTCCACTTACCATCTGTAATACACATCTAGACATAGAGAAAGCCAGGTTATCAATCATTTTTATGAATACTGCAAAGATCAGAGTTAACCTGTGGGTCAGAAACACTTCATTTATTTGGAAACATAGAAGTTGATGCTTGGACACAGCTTGGCAGGTTTCCCTCAGAATCAGTGGAGCTCTGCCAACTTATGCCATGCTCCTCACTTGCAAAATCCTTCTTACTAAGTCCACTGACTATTCTTTTCAGCAGACTTCACCTTTTTGATTTCCTCTTGGTATTGTCATGAAATGAAAGTAGCAATGGTGAGAATGATAGAAGTTATATACTTTACAGTGAAGGCAAAAGAGTCTTATAAACTAACAGACTGAAATTAGAAGGACCTATTCCTTATGCACTGTTGAATTTAACTTCCGATTTTTTCCCGGACAATTAACATACCTATTTTCCTCTACCAGAGCTGATAACAAACATGTTAGTCTGCATCTAACAATTCCTGAGTGGTATTAGCCACCAGCACAAGTCCACTATGGCCAAACTTGAGCTTTTTAGCTTCTCACCCAAATCTTTCCCCATATCTTCCTTGCTTGATCACCATCTTGCCTACTGTTTACGCCTTTAACCTGGAAAGTCATATTCAACAGAAACTTTCTTCTAAGTCATCACTTTCAGACCTTGATGCCCTTTTGATAGAACTTCTCTAAGATAAGCCATTCTCATCTATCCACATTCGTCCAGATCTGTCCTACCAAATGCGAACTACTTTTCTTTGCTTTTGTGGCCTTTTGTATCTTCAGCCTCTATCTCTGTTCAGATGCTATCTCCAAGCTGGCCTTCCAGTTGGCTACTGATGCCAACCTTAATTTCTCGGTTTTGATTTAAAGCAATTACCTTTGACAAATCTGTAGTCTTACTCTAGACCCTAAAAACTCTCTTTTTTTTTGGTGATAGCTATAAGAAACCTTGGCAAAAACTAGGTCACTAGTGGTAGATCACTACAGGTGGACTACCTGGTGCTGTGTTGTTGCCTTTGATATTTTTTTCTCACCCTTTCTATGCCCATATGTAATTTCATTGGGGCAGAGTGATATATGTGTTTTGCTTCTGTTGCCACAGTGCCCAGCACAAAGGAATCTTCATCCCTAAATAGTGTTCCTAAGTGTGAAGTAAGGTTAGATAAGCCACAGCATGTTAGGAAATGTCAGAGTGCCAGTCTTCACTGATTCTGAGCATGTATCCTGCAGAAGCCATCAGCCTAGAGAAAACTCCAGTAATCATCCGCTGCCTCAGCTTCTCTTGGAGGGGCGATAGATAAGTATGTCACTGAACACTTGTATTATGTGGGCTATCTTCAGCACTAAGCTTTTAGGTCATGCATTAAAAAAAAAAAAAAAATAAAAGGACTGTGGAAGCACACTGACAAAATCTCTGACAGTCGAGTTCTGGGTTCTGTGAGACACACCTATCTGAAATTGTAGAACATCCAGGAAAGAGATGTAGTGGGACTACTCACAGCTGCAGCAGGAGCTGCTGGAGAAATCCTGCAAAAAATGTAGCTAAATATTCAAAATATAAGAGAAGCAGAGTACAATTAGGATTAGATAATCCTTAGCATGATTGGGGAGCACTAGTATTCAGCTGATGAACAATGTGTGCCATAAAAAGAACAAAGGTAAGCTGCAAGAACAGGCTACGCTTCCGTGAACCTAGAAAAATATCCCAGTCTTAAAGATATGAGATCACAATTTCACTCCATGTTTTCTCATTCCTTACTGCAGAACAAAACTCCAGGACTTTATAATAGGAATGTTACCTGCAGATGAACTGTGTGTTTTTATAAATAATAGATGCTTCCATGCCCAGGTTTAGTGGCTTTGCATCACCCAGACAAATGCTCACCTGAGCATAAAACCTCTCTAGTGTTAAGAGAAAACTGACTTGGGAGCCTGAAATGGAAAGGCAGTTCCACAAGAAATGTGGAGGCGAGATACTGAGAACAGAAGGGATGGACAAAGGATGCTGAGATGAGGAAACAAAACCCAGAAAACATAGAATCATAGAATCACAGAATGGTTTGGATTGGAAGGGATGTTAAAGATCATCTAGTTCCAACCCCCCTGCCACGGGCAGGGACACCTTCCAAAGCCCCATCCAACCTGGCCTTGAACACTGCCAGGAATGGGGCATCCGCAGCTTCTCTGGGCAACATAAGCTAGAAAGGCTGATAAGTTGAGCGGTTGGTTTTCTGAAGAGAGGGAGCAAAATGGGAACTTGAATACAGATGACTAGATGTTACAGAAGACGGGAATGGGTGACGATGGGGGAGAGAAATGGGAAAAGTATGATTCTTATTTTTCTTTTCTGAAATATCTATTTATAGCTTTTTGATGCTGTGATAATGAACTTATGTTTTGGGTAAACTGCTGCAAGTCAACCCCTTTCACTTTTAGTAAATCCTCATTTTTAGGGGAAAATTCATAAGAACGTCACTGTTTCCACATGCAGTCGTAAACTTCATAGTGAAGCTCTCAAGCAGCAGCATACTTGAGATCATAACAACATGTATACCTCTTCAGGAACATGAATCTTAAATTCACTGTCTGTATTTTCCTGTGGTCAGGAAAAGCAATGCCTAAAAGGGGAATTTGTTTTTCCAAACTGTGGAACAGAGAGTATAATGTTGGAGAGTAAAACAGATTGCTTATATTCAAGAAACTTTAAAAATACTGTAAAATACAAAAGAAAAACACCCTCTCCTTAGGACTTGCAAAGCCTTTGCGTCTTTTCTGGTTTATAACAGACTTGTAAAACTTAAGCGCCTTTAATTTAAAGCTCCTTTTATTTATTTTCACTCAGTTTTTATTAGAGCAATAAATTTTTTCATGGGCTTAAGAAGTAAACAACAAGTCTTAAGACAACTAGTTGTTTGTAAACTGCTTTTCTGAGATTCCCACCTTGAGTTAGCTATGAAAAGCATGAGCAGTCCTGACAATACAGAGGGAAACTAACACCCCTGCCGGTTATCAGTTTGTGATGTAGTGAACATCAGTTGAATTAGCATGAATGCCTTCTGTGGCGGAAAGTGTTAGAATTTACTTTAAACTGTAAAGAGTCAAATACTTAGGAAAGAAACCCCAACACACTGTAAAATGCTTTATTAATGTTGTCAAAAATTAGTCACTAGAAACCAGCAACAGCTCAGATTTTCCCTTGTGGTATGTTGCTTGTGAGAACAGTGCAGACTGTGTCACGGAAGTCTGAATCACAGGCAGTGCACACAATGTGGTATGGAATCACATTGTCTCTATACCGGCCTTTGGGAAGGATGGATGTCTTGGAGGTCCTTAGTCCAAAGAGAATGCAGGCAATGAGTCCAGGCAGGTCTCATGACTGAAGTAGATGTATCTCTAAAGCCTTATTTTCTAGGTCTCTCTCCTCTTACCTGCTTTGGGTCCACTGAGATGATGAGGAAATAGAAGGGAGTACTCCCTGCAACCTTGGGGATGTTGGGCATATAAGACTAAATTTTCTAGCAGCGTGCAAGAAGAAAAATGGCAGAGGGAAACATCTTGCTCTCGCCTCTCTCCCCTTGCCAAAACCCACCACAAAACCCAAGAAATACTGTACACAGGCCAGGGACAAACTCACTGTTTATTTCAAGCTACTGTTAAGAAGCTGTTATTTATTTAAAACTTCAAACAAAGTTACAAAATCATAAGCATAAAAATCAGCAAAGGATGTGCTCTTTCCCCCCACCATAACATAAACCACAGTATGACAAATTAGCCAGGGCCTGCAGCAATCAGAAAAACCCGAACCTTTGCTCTTTCTTCACAGAGGTTTTTAAGAATAAAACTCATGCATATCAAAACTACACAGGACAGTAGGTGAAGGAGCTCACAGTGTCACTGTGAGAACCTGGGTTTCTGTTGACTGCCCTCATAGTAAAGCTTTTCAGGTTGGATCCAGAGAAGACTTGTGCATGCAGAAATGTCTTTGGTTTTACCAGTACCAGCCAATAGTGGACAAAAATACTTCTAATATGACAATGATAATGATTTACACATTCTCCTTCATAGTAGACATCATGTACCTGTAGTACTAGCCTGACTGCAAGTGAAATGAAAGGAGAAAGGAACCAATACTCTATTTTTTGCCCTCAGTCTGTTTGTCTTGTGCATTTACATGCATTTTCAGTAGAATTCCTTCTTGACAATGATGCGGCAGCAGTAATATGGGGAAAACAAGACTGGATATGGCAGAAAATGTGGATAGACAGGTATGTGGTCATTCCGTGTACATATTATAGAAGAATCTCTACAGGCAAGACCACAGTCAATACTTAAGTATGGATTGTGTGTTGGCATGGGTGCCCAAGAAGAGTCTTATCACTTGGCATGTCATAGAATCATAGAATAGTTTGGGTTGGAAGCGACCTTTTAAAGGTCATCTAGTCCAACCCCCCTGCAATGAGCAGGGACATCCTCAACTCGATCAGGTTGCCCAGAGCCCCATCCAGCCTGACATGAATGTTTCCAGGGATGGGGCATCTACCACCTCTCTGGGCAACCTGTTCCAGTGTTTCACCACCCTCATTGCAAAACATTTCTTCCTTATATCTAGCCTGTATCTCCCCTCTTTTAGTTTAAAACCGTTACCCCTTGTCCTATCACAACAGGCCCTGCTAAAAAGTTTTTCCCCATCTTTCCTATAAGCCCCCTTTAGATACTGAAAGGCTGCAATAAGTTCTCCCTGGAGCCTTCTCTTCTCCAGGCTGAACAACCCCAACTCTCTCAGCCTGTCTTCATAGGAGAGGTGCTCCATCCCTCTGATCATTTTTGTGGCCCTCCTCTGGACTCGCTCCAGCAGGTCCATGTCCTTCTTGTGTTGGGGGCTCCAGAGCTGGACGCAGAACTTCAGGTGGGGTCTCACCAGAGCAGAGTAGTCCAAGAGGCCAGCCTTGCAGTGCCTCTGGGTTCAATGTGGCAGCCCACAAAATATCCTCAGGGTCATAGAAATCTCCATTATTTCACAGTCCATATTACCACAAGGTGTTGGAGTCCTCCTAAGAAGGCCCTAGTGTTTGTCTTGTCTGCTCTTTGTGGGCTCCGTGAGACAGACAGGGCTAAACACTTGAGGCCTGCTTGTCTCAGGCATAACTGCACTGGAAACATATGAATGCTCAGTCCTTTGCTACTGGGCAGAGCATGCCCTGCCCAAAGGCTGAGTTTTACTGCTGGCTTTAACTCCTTCATGCGGGGCACAGCTGGTGTCTCAGCCTATGGGCTAGAAAAGAAACTGGTGGAGGAGTTAAAGTCCTGCAGGACTTGGGTATCAGGTTGGGAAGAGAGGTAAAATCTCCCTATCGCTTTAGTAGTCCTGCTGGGTAGAGCCTTTAGACTTTGGTGATGAAGAAGGGAAAATGTCATTTGGTTTGAATAGGCAGTTTCTCTGCATGCCCTTTGGTGTTAGTTTCCCTTGTTTAGTGTGTGGGTATCATACATGACAATGGGAAAGAGAGAAATACTTTAGAAAAACAAACAAACAACTCCTCCCTCTCAAAAAAAAAAAGAGGGGGGGGAGAAAAAAAGAAAAAGCAATAAGAGACTGTGGTTGTAAAACCACAAAAATTGGCAATGAGGCTCCAAGGCAAGTGTAAGCCTTGAAATTTCTTTTAGCTCTTAAAAAAAATAGTCCAAACCAAAAAAACCCCAAAGCACAACAACTCTCTTTCCATGGATTCCAGCTTAATGATGCCGCGCCCCCCCCCCCCCCCCCCCGCTTTAGGAAGATTTGAAAGATTTTTTTTTTTTAAGCTTTGGCATAAGTCTTTTTTGCTGCTTTATGTTCTATAAAGAATGTTGAATGATTTTTTTCCTGTTTGATTTTTACTTAGAAATGTAAGAAATGCCAAGTCTGCTCTGTTATGGTTTTCCCAGTGATTTCCTGGGTATCTCAGATAGGTATTGATTTCTTTCTCAACAGAACAGCAGGAGTGAAAATCTTGATTCTTTAACAACGAAAATCTTAATCAAAGCCTGTGTTAGTTGCTGAAAATAAAGAGTAATTTAAAACAAAAAAAAGGAAACAAAGACTTTAGAATAGTCTCACTTTGCAGTTTCTTTTCCCCAGTTGTTTAGTTTTCACTCTCTTGACTTTTGTAATATCATGTGGTCAATCATGAGAGTCATTGACAGCAGACTTTCTAATACAAAAGGAAAAAAGTGAGGGGAAAGAAAAACATACAAGGAGGGCTAATGTTCAGAGAGGAGCTGTTCTTTGTGCTTCCAGCTCTGCGTGTAACGTGCCCTGTGACCCTTTTGTACTTCAGTTCCTTGTTAGGTAAAGTATGGATGAGAACACTTACACCATTTTTTGTCAAAGTGCACTGAGATACAAGGATGTAAGATTCTTCACAAATTATTCTTCCTGTGCGTCGGAGAAGTGGTATTTGATTCTGTTTGTGTGTGAGGGTGACACAACCCTGTTAGCCTTTGTTGGCATCTGAAGTACACAGAGTAAACAAATGATATTAGTGGGCAAAAGCAAATCTGATAATGTAAAATGGTGTCCATTATGTAATCTGGTTTGATTTTAGTGATACAAATAAAAAAATTCTAAATACCAGTATCTTGTCCCTGGAAAGTATCTCCTTTTCACAGGTTACCAAAGGGGTGGAAAATAAAAAAAGGTATTCTCAGTTGCACCTCTGAGGAAGAGGATATCTATGATCAGTTTTGGAAATCTTGGCTGATAATCAGTTGTGGGTAAGAGTGGGCATGGTAGGAGGGGTAACGCAGGGAAACTGCATTTTTGATGCTGTCAACTGCGTCGTCAACTGCATTGACGATGCTGTTTGTTTTAGTACAAGCTGATGAGAATCTATAAATGTTGAATGGGGCAGCAGTCACCACTGGAGGCCAAACAACAAAAACATTCCTCATAAAATGTGATGATTCAACTGTATGGATACTCTCTAATGGCATAGGTCTTTAGTATATGTGTCTCAAGGAGCCTAATTTCAAACTGATTGTAGCGTAACTATAATGTAATTAATGCCTCAGGACTCCAAAACTCACTGTATTATGTCTGAGACCAAAGGTTATTAATAAGCCCTGCAGACATTAAGGTAAATGCTGCTATATGGTTTCCTGATCTTTATTAAGATCAAAAAACCCAAATCCATTGTAATTAAAATGAGCTATATACTATAAGAAAAGGCCTGAGGTTCGTAAAGTAGGATTTAGGTAAGAATTGTCCAAGTCAAAAGAGATCTTGAACTCTTTCTTCCCCTCTGTCCCCAGCTGAAACTGGAGGTTCCTACATTTCATGGGCATTGATTTATGAACACAGACGGATTAAACCGAGATGTTGAAATGGTAGACACATCCAGCTGACCCCTGTGCTCTACTTTACTCGTGGAAGTTGCTGTCCATCTGGCAGGAATGGCTAAAGTGCATAAGTAGCTTCTGCTGAGGAGCCAAAGGTCATTGGCAAAGCAAGTGGTCAGAAATTTCCAGGTACCTGAACATGCCAGACTGTAGATAATTACAATTGAGGAGCTGCTTCATGGACAATTTGATCCTCTCTGCCACTGTGGGCAGTCATTGATTTAAAGACAAGGTGGGTAGAAAGGAGCAGTAATAACAGGGGGCTTCTGCCATCCAACTTTGACTCACCACCATCCAGGGATCAACAGTCACTGACTCTTTTGTCTATACATTCCCCAGGAGCCTGAGTGTTGTCTTTTGTACATGCATCTTAATATGGACAAGGCAAAGCAGCTCAGTATCTAAATCACATACTGACCTGAAAGGGATCTAGGAATAGAGCATTTCTATGTTTATGTCTTCACATACCAGTATAGAAAATAAAAAAGTAGATCAGTTCTGTATGTGCATGAGAACATATTAACTTGTAACTGTAAACAGCAAATAAATATGTTTTCTATAGACTTGCTGAGATACTCTTTTGCATTCCAAGTTGAAGCACAGCAAGTCCATTAATCCAAGCTCCTTCCTTTCTCCCCTACCCCCATGTCTCTTTGGTACGCTTAACTTTGAAATTTTGACAGGGTTGAGATGAATATGATTTGGTTTTGTTGACCACTTCTTTGGGATAGGGAAGGATGCTTTGCTAATTTCAAGAGATAAAAACAAACGTGTTGAAGCAGCATATTTTGAAATAAAGTAGTTGATGTTTGAGTAATGTCAGAAGACATGTAAGAAGTTTAAATTAAAGAGGTAGATGATGCATCAGTGTGGGAAAGGGCAAAGTTGGCAGGTATGTGAATTTCAGGATGGACTTAATCTATTAGGGATGTTCACATGCTAAGAGGTTCAACCATTTCACAAAACAATGGAGTGGCAGCTGCTGATTTATTTCTAAAAGCCACTGCAAGTGGTTGTATCCAGCCTGCTGGTTGAGATACTTAAGCAGGAAGAGTGAGAAAGGTTCAGTCCCCTCTGTCTAATGGGATGAAATCCTACATCTTCTGCTTACTGAGTTATACCTAGCCTCTAGGCTGTAAACTAGTCTTGGTTTGTGTGGCAGAGCATCCTTCACGAGGCTTTGCAACTGTGTAGGCAGTAGCGGACTATTCACTTTTTCAGAGGAAGAGAGTGCAAGTGAGGAAAAAGGACTCCTTGGACACTCAGATTACACGAAGAGACCTGTGTTTCTTCTCTCTGCTCTCAGGAGGTATTGTGCATTTTACATGGAATTGCTGCTTGATACAGTACAGAAAAAGTCGTGGTAGAAGGGGAAAAAGGGGTGTGTCCTTACTTCCGAGTAAGCTACCTACTTATCTTACTGTGCTTCAGTTTTTGGTGTCTGTTTTGGGCCCAGAGCTTCTTGACTGTGCTTGAGGCATTGAGCATACTTGTAAGTAGGAAACTTGCTTTGGAGATGTGACTTTGAGCTCCCATGAGCTAAGGGAAGAAATGAGGTCCTTTACTGCCTGGGCAACCACTGGGTGATTATATGAAGACAGGAATCCATCTGCTTTCCCAACCTGTTTTTGATAGAAAAACGTGAACCGTACTTATTTTTCTGCAGAGACAGATATGTAACGTGAGTAGAGGCTTCTGGGCTCCAGATACCCTGTAAATCAAACTGCCTCCCTGAATGAGCAGGATTTAAGGCGTACTCTTCTTCTTAACATTTGCCTGTGACCATCTCTAGGTGATTGCCTCCTGAATGTGTTGCCATCAGGTGCTTGCATGGTGTGTTGGCTGCTTTGGATTAAATTCTGATGCACTAACTCATCCTGTGAATTGAATAGAGAGCCTGGCACTCCATTCTCTTTTTGAATTTTCTTGTGGGATCAGAGGTACTGAAAGATAGGTGTTATACTGTCTAGCACTGAAGTATCTAAATCTGTTACTGGATCTTGTCCAATTTAGCTACAATGCAAATTAACATACTTTACTTGTGAAGCATGGCTGATAATTTTTATGCAGATTTTAAAAAAGAAAAAGGTCTTAGTAATCGATATGTTAGCAAGAGGCTCATTTTGTATAAGATTCCTGAAGGATTACGCTGCAGAAGAAGCAGGAGAACCCCATTAAACTGTCAAAATGTTCATATCATGAAATATCACCACACAAAAATATAACAGCAAAAAACTCAAAGGAGAATCAACAAAACGCAACTGTTACTGGCATTCTTCCTGGGATATTTTTTTTCTTGCCTTCCTCATAAAAACAATTATGAAAAAGGACAAGTAGCTTACCAGATTCACTGGTATGCTCTGGGAAATCTTTATGGTGAGCATTTGAGTCTCAAGAGCATGCAAGTGAATCCTCTTCATATGCACATGCGTGCTGTATGAATTGCTGTCTGGAGATCTGTTTTCTCTTGCCTTGCACCTCATATTTCCCTTCCTACCACTAGAAAAAGCATGTAAATATCAGAATATTAGCAATTTATGTACCGATGTAAATGACTGCACAGAAGGAACTGGGTAATTTTGCAGTTGTGATACCCCTAGTGGAAATAATTATCTCCAGTTTAAACACTGTAAATCACAGTTTAAAGAAGTGCATGTTAAAGTAGACTTGCCTGTTTAGTGGCAGGTCTGCTTTCTCTCAGGAGTCAGTGTCTGAATGGTAGGTTATCCTGCTACTGTTTTTCTTCATTGGTCCTGTATTACTTCTTCCCAGCTTGCCTCCTGCTGAAATAATTGTGGTGCTAATAACAATGTGTGGGGAAATGACCAGATGTGCTAGTTTTCCTAGACAATTATACCAGTTTTTCCAATTTTCCAGACATTTTTTCATTTCTTTATTAACTCACCGGTGCCAGGAATTGGATTTTTCCAGTACATAAATCCTAATTAGTGAGCCAGAGGATTGAGCGCTCCATTTTACTCCTGATGTGTCATTTCCCCTCTGTTCTTGCTTAATTGGCATTTTGGAAAGCCAACACTTGTGTTTTTAAGGGTAAAAAAAGAAATACAGGAGTATTTTGGGACAGAAATGGAAATCTGGTGAAGGGATGAAAAATGAGAAGAAGGTATAGTCAGGATCAGGGCCATCTGGTAGTTCTGGGGTTGCAGGGCATGGAGGCCTGCAGAGTGGCTGAGCTGCTCGAGGCTGAGCTGCCTTTTCCTGGCACCAGGTGTGACTGAACCCCATCCTGCCATGCCCGTGTTGCCGTCTGCTTGCCATGGGCACAGAGTGAGTTTATTAAATGATGCTGGCCCTGAGGAGCATCTACAGATTGATTCTGTAGAGCAAAGGCAGCGTTTGGTGCACTGCTGATGTGAGTTGCTCTTACAGGCTTTCCCGTCAGCCTTGGTTTCTGCTCAGCAAGGGCCAGAAACAGAAGGAAGGAGGAGGAGGAGGCAGAGGCTTGTCAGGAGTGAGGGTATCCTCAGATTTTGAGTTTAAGGACTCTTTCGTCCTTAGTATGTGCTTAGGGATTCCCTGAGCCTGTGGGAGGGGTTGGTGGAGAGTTGGCAGGGCAGGAGGAGTGGTTGTGAGTCCCAGGGGGATGACGCACTGCATCGCGTCTGAGAGATGTGGGTGAGTGGGTTAACTGTGGCAGGGAAAGGGAATTGGACAAAAAGGTGTTTTTCTGGATAGATGGGATTATAGGGAACTGAAGAGGTTTGTGAGGTTCTGAGATTCACCTGGGTGGCAGAAGGAAGGTAATCAATTTATGGGTGAGGTAAAAAGTTTGTGGGTTCCTGTTGTCATTGGTATGTTGAGGTTTGGGGCCAAAAAGGTCCATCAAAAGATGAGATGACAAAGTGGGGGTTCTTGCCACCTTGTACTGAACAGTTTGCATCCTGGGAGGAAAAAGGAGAGCGTGTGGGTAGAAGGTGGTGCTCTTTTTCAGCTTCTACCAGGGTGCTATGGAGGACAGAGGTAAGGGAAGCAAGCCTGATACGTGCAGCCCCACAACTTACTGTGGGTGCCAGCTGGTAAGAAGGGAAATAAATAGCAAGACCTTTTGTCAGCTAGGAAGGGGTAACTCAGTTCAGATCTTACCCCATCTCCACAAAAGCCTGTCCAAAACTTGAATCTTTTGAGGTTCAGAAAAGGATGATTAATTCCTTTTTCATTTTTTGTGCTAATGCATTAATTGGTTCCAGGCAGACTGGGAACAGCAGAGCCAAGATATTGCAAGGAAGGCTGCAGTCCAGGTAATTCGAGGGCTGTCAGGAGGCTAAGAAGCACCAGAGAGTTCACGATAAAACCTGGAGTCTTTCATTTTCCAACGTTTCTTAGGTCCAGGAGGTCTGAACAGGGCCATGTTTTGGGGTGCTCAAAGAGAAAGAAAGAAAAGAAGGGAAATGTCAGAGTACTTGGAGTTATTCCAGCACTGCTGTGCTGCCTTTAAAGGGAACCTCAGGAATTTGTCTCCTGACTCTGGGGACTATATTTCTGGCTCCTCAGATCATCCTCCCAGCTGGGCAAGATCAGTCCTTAGCACTGCATACTAGCATTCCTTGTCCCGAGACATAAGCGTTACCTTTTCTTATGACCTAGGTGAGCGCTAGCATTCCTGGCTGCATGCATGCGGGTGGCCCTCTTCGTTAGCCAAAGCTTGAGCCTGTTATCTCTTTACTACCCACTTGGGTTGTTGCTGGTTTAAAACATGTCTTTGCAGAATTCATGCCTACTAGGTGCTCTCCCTGTTTAGCTGTCTGACTTGATGTGTTCTCCCAGTACGAGCACTGGGAGAAAAACAGCGTAACAGCAGTTTTCAGAGGTTTGCATCGCCAAATCCTGCCCTGCCAGTCAGCAACAGCACAGTATCACCAAACCACAAGAGCTTTTATATGAGGCTTTTATTTAAAGGAAGTAAAAAAATGCTGGCTTTAGTCATATTAATTTCTCCTTTTTATTAGCTTTTAGAGAATGAGCAACAGCTCAGTGAGTTGTGTTTGTAACAACTACAGGTTATGAAATAAGTGTATTTCATTATTTGCTCATTTTGCAATGAAAGGCTCTCCAAATCTGCCTCCTAAATGGTTTAACTCAACATTCGAATTGATGCTGCCAAATACTGACTGATTCAATAGACGATGAGTTTCAAATTCCTCTTTTACATGGGGAATGTGATATAGAACAATGACCTCAATTTTCAGCTGTGTCCCCAGATTCACCTCTTTTTTGGCTGGCTCTTTTTTCTCTTTCAGTATCTTATCATAATTTTTCAAGTCCTGAGGGTCTTATAAGGGCACTACTGTTTAATAATTAGACACTATAGCTCTGGTGGGTCTTCTGGTGACATCTTTTACAACTAACGAGTATTTAATAGAGTGTAATTAGAAGCTCTGATCCTTAGACCTTGACCTGTCTAGACCTTGTATAAAACTAAGTGACCAGACAGCCCTTAACACTCATTAGGAGGTATCTGCACCCCACTTTACAAAGCTATGTGAGGAAACTGTTTAGATTTAGCCTCAAGCCACCTGCTTCGTAATCTGTCGCTGTGCACTCAGTTGATCCTGCCGTCCTTATAGTAACTGGAAAGCTACCAATGATTTCATTTTAAAGCAAATATTCTGATTCAGGAAGCATAGAATGGAAAGCTGGTCGCTATATTTGTCAGCATGTGACCTTCAGAAAGCCTGTAATTAGGAAAGATTACTTCAACACTATGGAGAAACTGGTCACATCATTGTAAAACGGAAGAAAAACATCTAAAGAAAGTTAGGGAAATCAGCTAAAATGTGTTTTGATACAGTATATTCAGCTGGGATATATTTGATAGTGCTCTTTTTACAGATAATATATTTGTCTTGTTCTTATTTCTGAAAGTCCTTTATTTCTTTAAAGTAAATTAACACTTTTTACTATTGGTTTTAAAAAATTTAAATTGCAAAGATCTATATGTGCATTTCTGAAGAACAGCCTATTGGGCATGCCACTAAGAAACACAGGGAGCAGGTTTCTTTCTTCTTCATTAATTTTTGAATGTATATGTGCCTATATTGTCAAATTATGTTAAAATATCCTTTTACCTAGTCCATAGACCTATTCTCTTTCTTACTTTTTCCCTACTTTAGTTTCATCCTAATGGAATAGACTAGCTGTTGTCTGAGTTTTTAACTCAGACTTTGGAATCCATTACCATCCCACATGTCTAGGGTTTTTTTAAAGATAAATGCGGCAAATCATGTAACAAAGGAAAGGAAAAATTAAATTCTTAAGATTTCTTTGATAAATTTTCAGTGGCTTAGGAAAAGGATCCAAATACATTCTTGATATATTTGATCTTGATCCTTTCTGGAAACTGTTATGTGGCACCAAATGCATCTATATACAGAAGACAGGTTTTATTTAAGAAAGTATCCAAATGATCTTGTTAATGCTAGTACAACATTTCAATTATTTGTCTTTTGAAAAGTGGTCTGTTTTGAGATGTTAGTTGCAAATAGAGGAAATGAAGTGTTGATGTAGTAAGGAATAATTTACTATGTCTGGAGAGTTCTAAAGCAAAACATCTGGATCAATTTGTTTACAAAGTCCCTGTAGATAAAAAGCGCTATCTCTCCAAGGAATCAGTTTTTGCCCTTTCTGAAGAATCATTAAAAAAAAAGAAAGTTGGCTATCGTCATACACAGAAAGCTCCTGGGAATTTGTTTATTAAGGAATCCAAAGAAAGTTTGAAATCCTGTTTCATAGGAGATCAGCTAGTTGCGGAAAATGTGGTGTGGTTTTGTGATCTTAATTTAGCCCGGCCTGCCCTGTTTATCTGCTTCCCCCACACCCCTCATCTTAAAAAGTAATACATTTTAGAAGCTGAGAGTAAACACAGCACGTTAGAGATGTGCCAGAGCTGGATGCGGAATGGAGATAAAACCTTTGGTTTCACATGGACATGAACATCCTATGATAATTAAAGCATTTTGTAATGTAAGAAATAAACCTTTCTTTTCATTTTGAAGGTCCAGCTCTTGGTGCTATTGAATTCTGTGGGAGGTGGCCCCCAACTTAGAGAAAGACATACATAGGTTGAACCTATGCTTGAAACGTTCTTTAGCAAAAGAGCAAAACAAGAGCTTTTTTGTATTCAGGTGCCGCAATCTGGAAGAGCATAGAACTCCATTTGCTGATATTGCACCTGCTCTTGAAAGGCCTTTTGGATTCCTCCTTTAACAAATGTAGCCACATCCATTAATATCATCACAGTGAAGTTTGCCATGACTTTATCGCTAGGTTAAATTACAATGGTAATTTTATTTAGAATGCTGGTAGAGTCTCCTGATGGGACTGTAGTGTCCTGAGAGTAAAGGGGTCTTTGAAAGTCTTCTGTTATAGTTAGTACAAGCAACAGTTTAGCTATGTTAGCAGTTAGTTATGGCCGTAGTTCCTGAGGTCTGTACCCAAATATTGTATATTTTTGAGAGCTGCTTCATGCACTTCCCTGTTTTGTGGTATTTTTCAGATGTTTTCTGCATTTACAGGACTTTATCTTGAAAAGTGAGTCTGAGCCATGACAGATGAAGAGTTAATGGATATTTTCCTCTAAGAGGACACTTTTTACAGATCTTGTATGCGACCTTAATTTTTTCTGTTCCAATTTACCTTTTATGCATCTTTTTAGTTAGAATACTGATGCAAAATACTAACATTGAAATTTAATTTTGTGGTTAGAGATTTGACATGCTCAGATACCTCTGTTGCTTTCTTGCAAAGGTCAGAAACATGGGCTGATATTGTCTATGTAGCTATCCCTTTTCGACTCCAAGGGGCACGTCTCTCCCAGTGGTACATTTTTTCTGCTGTTGAGAGAAGTGAAATCTCCATCCCTCCTGTGGGACATTATCCTTGGAGCTTCAAGTGAATTAAACAACCACGTAGAAGAAGAATGGCTCTGGGACAGAACATGAGTCTAATTCCATCCGAAGTTTGGTCATGAATCTGAAGGTTGTGGTTCAGACAAACTTCAGAGCCGTATAAATTCAGTTGCAACCCAGCATCGGCATCCACAAAGCCCAGCTGAGAGTGCCGTTGTTGTTGACAGTATACTGAGCTCATAAAGAATCTAGGCTCAACACAAACAAACAGGATCATTATATAAATCAAAAGAAGATGAAAGTAGAACCCACATCTTTCAGCTTGAATACTAAAAGTCTGCCAGGAGGAATAAAAGATACTTCCTGTAAGGGTGATGAGTTGCAATTTCCTTTTGAGTTCTCTTATTTTACATAGTAAAGAGAAGGGGAGGATGGCCTGGGTAAACCATATGGGTATGGATTCCTTCTCATTCCAGCATGCAGGTTTATTTAAAATTAGCTTGCGGTTCTTACTATTTGTAGTTCATTTTATAACCATTACACCAGCCCTGTGAAATGATACTGGTTATCTCCATCCTGGAGTTCTGAAAGGAGGAAAGAGAGTATTTGCCTGTCCCAAGAAAACACAACAAAGTCATTATACTTGCCTGGCTTAGACGTCCTGCTCTTTCTAGATCATACAGTATTTATTTAATCCTATGTTCTCTTGCAAAGGGAGTGTATTTTCATGCAGATGCTGAGTAATCTCCCAGTAGCGTGGAGGACATTGCAAAGATTTGGAGTTTTGTGTGGTGTTGCTGTTTCTTGGTGTGGACAAGTGAGGTGTGTGCATAATAACAGGTTAATGAGGTGTATTTATACATTTGTTGATAACAATTAAGCAATAGATTTTATGATCTGTAGCAGCAGGGTCTCAGAAATCACTACATACATTTTTTTATTATAAAGTGGTTTAATCACACAACCCAATGTTCTAGGTTAACTTTGCAGATGTGTTTTCTTTCATAGTTCATTTAAAACCAGAAAAGCGATTTAATACTTTATTTTGTTGATTAGTGAAATAGTCTCATGGTCTTCTGCTAATTGCTGGAGAAATTAATGGAGTTTTTGGAGAAGGTTCTATGATAAGTAAGAATTTAGAGTGAGATCCAAAAAAGCACTTAGATGCCTAAAGAAAAACTTAGGCAGAATCTAGGTACCTAAATCCAAGGGAGTGATTTGAACGCCCTGTGTGGAGACACAGAGACTCTGCACTGCTCAGGCTGCTTAGGTTGCTGAGAACCCAACGTTCTGCTAATGCGCATCCTCCTCAGTGCTGTTGTCTTTGTGCAGCTGCACACTGAGCTATCTTTTCCCTTTCTAAGATAACGTGGTAGTCATAAACTAATTGTCCTGCTACCTACACCCCTTTTTGGAATTTAAATCTAGTTGCTATACATCAGCTTGTCACCTATGTACTGGTAGTATGGAATTCACAAAACACAATCTTCCTTTTCATTCAAAATGGAGGCCTCTCATTTGTTGCTGTAATATAATAGGATTTCCAACTTCATTTATTATTGATTAGAGATATGTACTGTATCTTTGTAACAATAATAACAACCACATTGTCTATCCATACCAGAGTTGAATAATTTAACCAATTAAAAGCAGTTGTAAGAGATATTTTAACATGCTGCCTGTCCCTGAATTTGTCTTGATTGTGTTGATTATATTCAGGTGTTTTTATTGGAAGTGGTTGAATTACTCGTTATTAATGCTAACTTAAATAATATCAGACTGGAACCGGTCTATCTCAATGGAGGATCCCACCAGATTTGCTGATTTCAACATTGGCAAAAAAACTTACAAATCCATTACCTCTTATTTCCATTTCCATCTACTGTTATTCTGGTTTAACTTCCAAGTCTCTGCAAAAAGGCCTCTTCTTTTTATGGCTTCTTTCTGCTGTAGACATGAGATGGTTGAAGAGAAATGTAGCTTTGATGAAATATTTTGCTCCATTAGCCAGATGAAGGAACAGATTAATTCCCCGACCAAGGCTTGAGGATCTCCTATCAAGACACTTACATTAAGGATTGTATTTACCTTGCAGTATTCAACTGGTTTTCATTAAAAAAAAAAAAAAAAAAAAAAAAAAGGCGGCAGTGAATCCCTTCTCTTTAGCCACATCTTCTGGTCTTTAAAAATGGAATGAAATGATCCTCTACGGTTCCAACTCATTCTTGGATGTGCGGTGATATGAAACCATTGCTATGTCCACATCCTTGAATATGTAGTGTTTCCATCTCCTGATCTTCAAAAAAGAGGGATTAAATGCAATCCGTAGTGCTCAGTGTGCATAATTTCGCAGGGATGGGTCACGTAGTTCTGTAGTATATCAGGTCTTGCTAGAATAAATTGGGAGATACAGATTGCCATCAGACTTTAACTAATTTTTAGAACCAGAACTTTGCTAATGTGTCTCTAAGATTTAATGTGTGTACTAAGATTTAATGAGTAGTACTAGGAATGTAAAACAACACTGCTTGTATGTAGTAAAATAATGGAACCTTTCTTCAACATATTCTGAGAGTATAATATCATCAGGCAGCCTGCTTCTGCTCCTAGTATACAGTATCCACCAGGCACAGCAATCTAAAAATGGCTATGACAGTGAACAGCATGAACTTAATCCACTGCAGCCCCTGAAAGAGTCCACTGCAGCCCAGCTGCATACTTGATAATCAGATTGGTTACGACAACTGTCTGTAGCCATAAAGGAGTGAGAAGAGCTGCTGTACGGCAAAATGTATTGTGGCTGGTCCCTCCGCTCAAAGGGCAGGGTGTGGAAATGAACATCCCGAGCTCCTCTCTTCTTCACACTGCGTGCTGCTGCTTGCTGGAAAGAGAAAGTCGCAATACGGTTTGAATTTCTACAGTATTCGGCTGCACAGAATGGATTTCCATTGATGGGGTGAATGAATAACATAGTGGATTTAACTGACAGTCGCCATGATGTACTCAGGCCTCTGCGAGGCACTTGGCTGACTTCCACATGGCATTCTGATTTAAAAAAGATTAGCACTATGCAAAATCAGTGTAGTCCATATTGTATGAATTAAAAACTGGTTAGCTGATAGTTCATAAAAAGGAATTACGGAATTCTTTCCTGAGGAGAGTGTTTCTAGTGCAGCCTGCCTTTCAATTTCTTTATCAAGTCTTTGGAATAAAATATAGTGTTAAAGCTGGTAGAATTTGCAGATGAAATAAAAAAGGCCAGAGAAGGAAATATAGAATCATAGAATCGTTCTGGTTGGAAGAGACCTCCAAGACCATAGAGTCCAACCGTTAACCTATCACTACCAAGTCCACCACTAAATCATATCCCTTAGCGCCACGTCTAAACATCTTTTGAATACCTCCAGGGATGGGGACTCCACCACCTCCCTGGGCAGCCTGTTCCAATGCCTGACAACCCTTTCAGTGAAGAAATTTTTATGAATACCCAATCTAAACCTCCCCTGGCGCAACTTGAGGCCATTTCCTCTTGTTCTGTCGTCTCTTACTTGGGAGAAGAGACCGACCCCCATTTCTCTACAACCTCCTTTCAAGTAGTTGTAGAGAGTGATAAGGTCTCCCCTCAGCCTCCTTTTCTCCAGGCTAAACATCCCCAGTTCCCTTAGCTGCTCCTCATAGGACTTGTGCTCTAGACCCTTCACCAGCTTCATTGCCTGTCTCTGGACACGCTCCAGCACCTCCATGTCTTTCTTGTAGTGAGGGGCCCAAAACTGAACACAGTACTCGAGGTGCAGCCTCACCAGTGCCAAGTACAGGGGGACAGTCCCTTCCCTAGTCCTGCTGGCCACACTATTTCTGATACAAGCCAGGATGCCGTTGGCCTTCTTGGCCACCTGGGCACAGTGCTGGCTCATATTCAGCCGGCTGTCGACCAGCACCCCCAGGTCCTTTTCTGCCGGGCAGCTTTCCAGCCACTCCCCCCCAAGCCTGTAGCGTTGCCTGGGGTTGTTGTGACCCAAGTGCAAGACCCGGAACTTGGCTTTGTTGAACCTCATACCATTGGCCTCAGCCCATTGATCCAGCCTGTCCAGATCCTGCTGTAGCGCCTTCCTGCCCTCAAGCAGATCAACACTCCCGCCCAACTTGGTGTCATCTGCAAACTTACTGAGGGTGCACTCGATCCCTTCGTCCAGATTGTTCATAAAGATATTAAACAAACAGGACTGGCCCCAATACTGGGCCCTGGGGAACACCACTTGTGACCGGCCGCCAACTGGATTTAAAAAGTCCATTCACCACAACTCTTTGGGCCCGGCCATCCAGCCAGTTTTTTACCCAGCACAGAGTATGCCTGTCCAGGCCATGAGTAGCCAGTTTCTCCAGGAGGATGCTGTGGGAGACGGTGTCAAAGGCTTTACTAAAGTCTAGGTACACAATGTCCACAGCCTTTCCCTCATCCACTAAGCAGGTCACCATGTCACAGTGTGATTTATAATTGCAGTTGTCTTAGATTTTCCTCCAGATTCTGACTTTAAAATGCTGACTGAACCTTTGTGCAGGTCTGTAGTGTGTGGTTCTGGTCACATCATGCTGCCATTAGTATGAAGAACTGTGGTGATAATGGATATAGTTTACCTATATGTGCAACCTGAAGGCTTGATAAATACACCCCTCTGAACAATATGGGTAAACTAAGGGTCCTATATCCAAACACAGCAAATGTTGCTATGCTTAGAAGGTAAATCTCTGTATTAAATATTCTTGAATAATATTCAGAATAAATAGTATATAACTAATTGAACATGAGCATCCCCTGTAGTAGTGTTACTGAAAGGGCTAAAAATGGTGCTTGGATAGATGTAAAGGGGTTTATCAAATAGAATAGGACTGTATTACCTTTGGGTGTGGCATCAGGGAGACCATTAATAAAAAACTGTGTCCAATCCTATAATCATTATTTTCATAGAGAAGTTGGAAGGGGTTGAACTAACATACACAAAACAATCTTAGAGTTTCTAAAACGTAGGTCTCTCACAGATTAGCTTTGTGAACTTAGCTGTGTCTGTTAAAGGTGTTATTTCCTCTGTCCATTAGACAAACAGCCTAGAGTGCTAATGTCAACAGTAATTAATCATGAAGGAGCAATTTATCTAGATTTGTGGTGCATTTTCCATCTTTAAATCAAGAGTGAGTTGCTTTCTAAAAGAGATCTATAAGGTAGATGGTAGCAGTGTCCAGGTATAGGAGTAACACAGGTATTATGAAATGAACTAATGAAGTATAGAAGATCTGATACAACTAGCTCATCATAATTTTGCTCTTACAGATCTGTGATGTTAGATAATATGTGTAGTCCAAAGAGGACAAGAATGTGGTACTGGTACAACTGAGTACCAGCTACTGCTTTATTTCAAATTGCAGAGGCTTGTGCTTTTGTTGTTGCAAGCTCTATTTCAGCCGTAATGAAAAAGAAAAAGGGATAGAGGGAGAATTTTGAGGGAAGAAAACAGTGAATTCTTAATGTTTTTACCTTCCCATTGGCAAGACTCAGTTCATGATGTACAAATAAACTAAAATTCACTAATCAGGTTGCTTACAATATTCAGAGAAGTGTTCTTATGCACTACTGATGGAAAGATGCTTAAAAATGGTGCGTGGAACTAGGAAACTGTAGCAAAAATATTTCAAAAACTGCACTGAAATTTAGGTTTTGTCTTTGAATTCTGGATGCTGTTATTTTAAATTTTACCTGTCCACTTGGGAAACAAGCCTTGGCAAGGCTCCATTCATATGTACAGTTTTATGCTAACCTGTAATAGTTTCCACAAAATTCTAAGTGTTATGCAACATTTATGTTCACATCTGTAGTGCCCCAGACAAGGAACTACATTTTTTTGTTTATTGTAGCTGGGTTTATAGTAAAAAAATCTAAATTAATCTATATGGTGGCTAGTGGCAAAACTGTAATGAGAAAATTTGTTGACAAAGTCATTGTTCTTTAGCTGATGAGCTGTTTCCTTCTGCTGTGAAGTGGATGGTTTGGAGCATACCTGAACAAACTGGAAAATCCTACAAGATTTTTGAGTGGAAATGGGCATAATATTAATTAAGGCTGATTAACTTAAAATAATTTTTTGAGACCCATAAGATGGACAAGTGGCTGGACTAGAGGATTTATAAGGAAGCTGATAGAAATCAGACCCGTCTGATTTCATTTGTCCTATGTACATTTAACCGACTATCAGTGACTGTCATCACTTTCAGTATGTCACAGGAAACGAGTGGTTTATTGCCTTCTCTGAACAGCTTTATACATTTCAAAAGAGCAAGGGATTGTATTTTCCTCACCCAAATGTCTGAAGACCAGATTAAATCTTCTGTTTCTTCCAGAGAGGCCAAGATTTTCCAGGGTTTTCACTGCTTGCCCTGATTTGTAGCATGAGCCAAAGTCCATTTGCTGGACGGGAGCAATCCCTGCTCAGTATGTTAGGTATTACACAATTTCTCTCACTGATGTGTTGGTTGCATCTTGTTGACATGTGAGAAAGTGGTTAATTCTTTTACTTGAGTACCTTCTAGGAATTGTGTTAATCCATGTGCATGAAGTTTAGCTATGAACTGTAAAGATAGCAGTGCTGGATGAAAATGTTAGTGTGACCCTCCGCTCAGGGTAACCTCCATCCCGCTTTTGCTCCTTCACTAGCAGACCTTGAGGAGCAGAGTCCAGTGGAGATGAGCAATTGATGTAGGTGACAGCCCAGCTGGGTACAGAAGAGGACCTCCGTGTACAGCCCACCAGCATCTGAACAATCAGTCCCAGGGCTTTTCTCATAGGAAATTACACCAGAGTGGCTCCTCCTGATAGATTGTTCTGGATTGATTTCCTGCACAGATTCTCAGGTAAGACTGTGCAAGACAAATGGTACCAGATGTTGCTATCTCATCAAGGGTTAATCAGGAAGATTTACCTTTAAATTCATACTCTACCTTAATTCAAATTAGCTTCTCTGTATAGGTGAGCCTTCATGTCTCTCAAGACCCTTGAATTTATTTTCCTAGTTTGTCTTCCCTTGAAAAAAAAAAAAAAGACATTAGTAACCATAGTTATAAGTAGCTGAACAGTCTTTCTTCCCTCACCCCCATCCAAGGCAATTTGAAATCGTCACTAGAGAGGGCAATTTCAGTTTTTAACACAGATTACATGGTACCCAAGGTTTTGGTTAAATTACACCGAATATTAAATTAACTGGCACTAGAAGTCAGTGGCAGCATTGTAATGAACTATTACTAGAGCATTTACAGTCAGGCAGCAACCATATGGCATTTACATGCGTATGCTGGTCCTGCACTGACATGGAAATTGGTCTGACCCACGTGACCTATGTTTCAGCTGGGGAAATTCTATACTGAAGCCAATTGCCACACTTTGCAGATGCCAAAGGCAAACCTGCTCTAATCCTATAATCCCATTTCATAATATAGATTTACATGTAGTTTGGAGCACAAAACCAGAATGTCTCTTGCTCAGTTAAAATATTTAGCTTGGTCTTCATTCTGGTGGCTTCACTGCATTCCAGCTGCAGGAGACAGGAATTTGAAGATGGTTTACTTGAGCCAAATTTTTCAGTCTTTAATTGAGCAAAATATTCAGAGAGCTATATAGTTCAATATCTTCTCTCCTTGCCAGTGAATTTGAAGTGCAGTGATAGGCAGAGCTCTTCCTCTATGTCATTTTAACCTGAGGAATATAACAAAACTCTTGCTGTGTAGCTGTATTTTCATAAATTGCCGTCGCAGATCTCCAAAACGTGTATTCTTCCATGGGAATTAGATGAGAGATCCTCTATATGCAAGAGAAGGTTTAAGATTTGGCTCACTGATCTTGTTCTGGAACACTACTGGGAGTGTGTGGATTTCAAGGAAACACTTGAGGACAGCAGCCCATACTCATAGATTTCTCTCACCTGCCCTCCCACTCCTTGATAAATACCTAAATCTGTCATACTCAGTAAGTTTTACTCCTCATCTGTGAATGCTCTTAGGCAGCAAAACATAGGTGGCTTTTACCAAACCCTGAAGATCGGGGTTGAGTTTTTTGGGCTCACTTAATGTTCCTTTAAAGAAATATACAGAGAAAAGAAAACATTCATTTAAACCATCTGCATTAATCACTGTTGATAGTTCAGGAAAGAAGCGAGACTAACAGAGGCTAAAATGTTGCATAAACAAATATTTATTTACAAAAATAAGCCGAGGAAACATTGAGATGACGCTTCTTACAAGCCATTGTTTTGAGAATACAATTTCTGGGAATTTCAATGAATTTAAAATCTGGTTTACAGTTACTTTGACATGTTTAAATCCACAGCCCTCACTGTCCCCCCTTTATTGTATTTTCTTCCGACAGCTTAAGCAGCAAGGTGACTATATTTTGGAGTCATTGTTTTATTGATATAAAAATAATATCCTCTTACATTACTCTAGCTTGTCCCTTACTACCGAGGATCTCACAGCATTTTACAAACCGTATTGTATTTATAGCAAGTGCTTTGCTTCCTACTGACAAATACCCACTTCTGAGGCAAATGCAGCAACACATGGCAATGAATTTTAGGGATCTGTTCTGAGGCCCCAGGGGAATTTCTTTTGCTAGGAAGGGCAGAATTTCTTATGCAATTGAATTTGAGCGTGAACGTGAAGATACAGGAGAGACAGGGGTCCAGCCTCTTTCTGTCACATGCAATGTAGAATCTCATCAGTAATATGTGATTTGATCTGTAGGTGAAGTTAGCTATGCTGAGTGTTTGATGCAGAAGTTGGTCAGGTGGTGTGTTTTTGCTCATGTAAGCCTTCTTAAGAACTAAAACGTGAACTCTTCCTTTATTTGGCTAAAGGTGTAGGCACAAGGTACAACAGGGTTAAATGTTGTAGTTCAGCCAGTTTCTGCTCATCAGCAGGACCATGGGAACAACACATGCACACTCTCTATCTCAATTGCTGGTTAAAATGTTTTAGATTAAATCACCTACATCACGATATGTAAACCAGTACTGAATGAGCTATTAAGTGCATACAGCACATCCAAGTGATAAGGGGAGAGCATTCTTTAGGATTCAGGTAGCATTGTGTCGACAGTACACTGCATTGGACTCACTAGTCCACCTGAAAGGTTTGAACGTTAAACCAATCGTGTATGAGATGTGGTGTGACAAGCTTTACAGAAAACTTGAGTTCCTCTGCGTGATCAGCAGGGAGGCTCTGTGCTGGAATAGCCTCGCTGGAGTAGAACAGAGAGCTCCATGACGAATTGCAAGGCCTTGGACTCTGTGAATGGGAGGGCTGAAAATTCCCAGGAAGCAATTTGTTTGTATTCAGAAGGAGTACACACGCTAACCAGAGTTTCTGGTTCAATTTGTATTGATTATGTAACAGCAGGTTGTACCATCTGTTCGGCAGTGGTATATCATCCCGCTTGCTTCTATCATATATTTCTCTTGCTAAACTTACCCTTGGGTTTCAGTTTAGATTTGGGGTAATGGGTGTTCCAAGAGTAAAACGAGCCACAATCTTCTCCTGGTCTTGCTTATATTTTCCTTAAGTGTCTTCTCTCTATGTGATGGGTGGACAGCAGCATTTTTAACAGATGTTTTTCACAGGCTATTGCATAATTATTTTTCAAATGGCTTCTAAAAGCAGATGTTTCCATGTCTTTGTTCTTTCCCCTCCTGACACTTTAACACAAACAGCAGATTCCACTGCTGCTGTCCTTTAGATCTAGTGATGAAAATACCATAGCAGTGATGTCGGGTTTTTTTCAGCCTATTTGGCAATAATAAATATGTACAGGCACAATTCTTCTCCCTTCCTCCCTTGTCACTAGCATTGCTTACAGATATTCTCTCAGACTTTCTCTTTTAGAAATGCTGTCTTTCTCCATGACCTTTGTCCACAGTTTAGTATTTGATCTTTGCTTTCTTCCAAGACACTGTTTCTAGTAGCATCCTGAGTAACTGTGAATCTTTTACTCCCTGGAATTTCAATGTGTAATTTTTTACCTCATGCCAGGGTACATCACAACTGTCACTTTTGTGGCACCTTCATCACTGTGAAGACCCTTTGGTATGATTTTGGATATTTTTTGGTCAAATAGCCCCATTTTCTTTTCCTCTCTCATGAATAGAGATTCAACAACTGGACTTTCCCATTGTTTACAGAAATAGCCCTGCTTTCTTGCAAACCATTTTGTAAGAGGACTTCCTAATTTGACTACTTGTTCCTCAAAGACCAAGGGAATGCAACTAAGAATGAAATAAAGGGCAAGCCCAGACAAGTTTCATCCAGCCATAATTTATCATTACAAAAGATGAACTTCAGCTGTTAGTCTAAAATGATGATAAATGCTTGGATCAAGAAAACAAAAGCTTTCTAGTAAATCTACTCTGTGTCTTAATTTAAACCTCCTAGATTTTACCTCCAGCATGTGGAACATCATCTGGTGATATAGCACTACAGCTACATAACAGACTTTGTCCTGTTCTGATTCTAGGTTATTTACTAATTGGTGTGGGTGTAGTAACAAGGGTTCTGCTTTCTTCATCTTCATCTTCCTTTTTACTGGATTTTGAGGAAAGCAAAACATTTTTGAAAGATGTAAGGTATTTTAAATTTCGTGAGAGCTTTACCTGGAGCACAGAATTGCAGAATGGTTGAGGTTAAAAGGGACCTCTGGACATCATGTAGTCCAAGCTCCTTGCTCAAAGCAGGGTCAAGTACAGCAGGTTGTTTGGGGCAGTGTCCAGTTGTGTTTTGAGTATCGGCAAAGGTGGAGACTCCTAATCCTCTCCAGACAACCTGTTCCAGCAGTCTACCCCTATCACAGTAAGAAGCTTTTTTCTTATATTTGAATGGATTGTCATGTATTTCAGTTTGTGCCTGTTGCCACTTGTGCTTTCACTGGACACCAAGAAGGAGAGTCTGGCTCTTCTTTACAACCTCCCAACAGGTATTTATACACATGCGTAAGATTCCCTGAGCCTTCTGCTATGTGGGCTAAACAGTCCCAGCTCATCCCTTAATCATCTCTGTGGCACTTTGCTGGACATGCTCCAGTATGTCTGTGTCCTTCTTGTCCTGGGGACCTCAGAACTCCAGATATGTTTCACCAGTGCTGAGCAGAGGGGAAATATCACCTACCTTGACCTGCTGGTAATACTCTTCCTAATGTAGCCCAGCAGGCTGTTGGCTTTTGCAACAAGAGCACATTGCTGGCTCATGTTCAACTCCTTTTTCTCCAAGACCCCCAGACCCTTCTCTGTAAAGTTGCTTTCCAGCCAGTCAGCTCCCAATCTGTACTGATGCATGGGCTTATTCCTCCCCAGGTGCAGGACTTTGCATTCCCTTTTGTTGAACTTCATGTGCTTGCTGTTGTTTTCTCGGTTGAGGTCCCTTCAAATGCAGCACAACCAGCTCCTCCCAATTTTGTATGCTGAAGGTGCACTCTGTCCTATCATTCAGGTCATGAATGAAGACATTAAACAGTATTAGACTGAGGTACACTCCTGGTGATTGGCCTTGTCCATCTGGACTTCCTGCCACTGATTACAACCCTTTGAGCCCTGCAGCCAATTGTCAGTCCACCCCCCTGTCCATTTATTTAGCCCCTATTCATCAGTTTTTCTATGAGAACGTTAGGGGAGACAGTGTCAAAAGCCCTTCTAAAGTCAAGATAAATAATATCCACTGCTTGACCACCAGACTAATATTATCATAGAAGGCTATTAGGTTGGTCAGGCATGATTTCCTCTTCCTAAATCTGTACTGACTACCGCCTGTTACTTTCTTGTCCTTAATATGTTTGGAAATAGCTTCCAGGATTATTTGCTTCATAACCTTCCCAGGGACTGAGGTGAAGCTGACTGGCCTGTAGTTCTCCAAAACTTCATTCTTGCCCTTCTTGAAGACAGAGCTGGAATTTTTCCCACTTAGGAACCTCTCCTGACCATGATAACCTTTCAGAGATTATTGAGAGTAGTCTCACAATGACATTGGCCAGCACACACGTGTGCATCTTATTAGGCCCCGTGCACTCATGGGTGTCCAGTTTGTTTAAATGTTCCCTAACATGTTTCTCCTCCACCAAGGGCAACTATTCCTTGCTCCAGACTTTTCCACTGGTGTCTGGGGCCTGGGATTCATGAAGGCAAATATCTTTCCTAGTAAAGACTAAGGTAAAGAAGGCATTGAGTATAAAATCATAGAATCACAGAATCACAGAATCATAGAATCATAGAACAGCCCATAGTGGAAGGCACCTTGAAAGAACATATGGTCCAACCTTTTGTGGAAAAGGCAGCCTAGAGGAGATTATCCAGCACACTGTTCAGCTGTGTCTTGAAAACCTCCAGTGATGGGGATTCCACCACGTCCCTTAGGAGGTTGTTCCAGTGATTGATTGTTCTCACTGTGAAAAATTTCTTTCTTATCTCAAGATAAGTATGTTGGGCTTTTCCATGTACCCTACGCCATTCAGCAGCTGGCCCACAATTTTCCAGGTCTTCCTTTTGCTGCTGATGTACTTGTAGAAGTTGTTCTTGTTGCCCTTCCCATCCTTCACCAGATTCAACTGCTGGTGGTCTTTGGCTTTCCTAACCCCATCTTTGCATGCTTAGACAGTGTGTCTGTATTCTTCCTGGGGCCACCTATCCCTGCTTCCACCTCTTGTATACTTTCTTTTTGTGTTTGAGTTTTGTCAGGAGCACCTTGTTCATCCGTTCAGGCCTCCTACCACCTTTACTTGAGTTCCTGTACATGGCGATGGACAATTCTTGAGCGTAGATGAGGTGATCTTTGAAAATTAACCCTCTGTCCTGGAATCCTATTCACTCCAGGACTGTATCCCATAGGATTCTTCCAAGTATGTCCCTGAACAGGCCAAAGTCTACTCTCCTGAAGTCTAGTATTGTGATCTTGCTTTTTGCCTTATTCCCCTCCCCTCAGGATCCTGAACTCCACCATCTCATGGTCACTGCAATCAAGGCTTCCCCCAGCCTTCAGGTCTCTGACTAATCCTTCCTTGTTTGCAAGTGTGAGGTCCAGCTAAGCACCTACCCTCATTGGCTCCTCAAACACCTAGGTCGGGAATTTATCATCAGTGCACCTCAAAAACCTCCTGGATTGCTTGTGCCCTGCTGTGTTTTTTCTCCAGCAGATATTGGGGTGGTTAAAGTTCCCAATGAGGACCAAGGCCAAGTTGTCTGAAGAAGGCCTCATCTCCTTCTTCCTGATCAGGTGATCAGTAGCAGTTACTGATGTGGCCCATGTTGATCAGTCCTGTTACTTTACCTGTTAGCTCATAGCTATATCATTTCTAGATGTTCCTAAATTACAAAAGCATCTTTGAAGCAAGACAGTAGAAACTTGGTACTTTGAGAACTGTAAAAATATACTAGACAGACTATTAGGAGATGTGCCCCAGGAGATAAGCATACATTGGAAAGGAAAGGGACTGGATGATATCTTTGTTTTTTCATCCACTTTCTTTTTGTCTTTCCTGTTGCAACAGCAACGTTCATCATTGCTGCTACTTCTGTTTGTGGCACCAGGCCCCAGGATGACAGCTTGGGTGAATGAAGGGACTTTAGTGATACCAGAAATCTTTGAGTCTTCTTATTTTTTCCTTTTCCAATGAAATGTTTGAAGCTTCATGAAACCTAATTTTTTTTTCTTTTGCTTCTTTCCTGTGTTCAGTCTTAGTGATTATCTTGGTGTTTTAGTTTTCTGGCAAACTGTAGCAATCACTTTTCCTCCAACGAAAACAATTTTTTATCAGTTTTATTATGACACAAAAGTTTTGGTGAAAAATGAATTTTCATTTGACTTTTCATGTTGTTTTCCTTTCCCCTGAACTATTTCTCCTGTATCTGATTGTTTTTCCTGATGACCACAAAAGGGTCGGACATGACAGAAACATGTAACAGATGACGATGCTTTTCGTTTCAATTTTTCTGTTTGCCAGGTATCTATTGAATTATCTAGTCATCTGTGTGCTTGTTAAGATGTCTTATTTTATCTTGTCTTCCTCATCTGTTTTTTCAGGCTTGAATTTCTTTTTAAAATGCTGCTAGGCATTCTTAAGCCAAAAAAAGAGACATGTTTAATTCAGCATGTAAAGATATAAATGTAGTCTTGCAAAGGGAACCCAGTGGTCAGTCTTGTATAACCATGGGAAACTCTCTTGCAGATTACAGAAAATGAAAGAAGAAAGTTTGCTAATTGTAGTATATTTGTTAACTATGTGAAACAGTCTAACCATAATCCCAATTCCAAAAAAAGAGAAAAAAATAAAGTTAGTGGCTGCTGCACTGTAGTATTTCCTTCTTTTCCAAAGCATAATCCAAC
Organism: Phoenicopterus ruber ruber; assembly: GCA_009819775.1. Classification (NCBI taxonomy): domain Eukaryota; kingdom Metazoa; phylum Chordata; class Aves; order Phoenicopteriformes; family Phoenicopteridae; genus Phoenicopterus; species Phoenicopterus ruber. The sequence continues at coordinate 13,679,541 of CM020219.1, forward strand.
TTTTTCTTGAATTAATGTACACAAGTCACTTTAACTGCTGGCTGCATAACTTTTGGCAGTTTGTTTGATATTCCAACCAATCTTTGTATAAAGAACTGTCTGAATTGTTTATAGGTTTGTCCTCCTGCCCAGAGTTTATTCCATGATCTCTTATTTTGAAAACAATTGTACTTACAGGGATGCTATTAAGTAGTTTGGGCCTTGTATTGAAAAGTTGTGGTTAGTGGCCAGAAGATTCATGGAACTTAGAATCATTAGACGCGTGTTTATCAACAGTTAAAAAAGAATAAAGCAAATGAGGCAATTCCACCTAAATATTCCCATTCAGTATTCTTACTATGCCGTATGACAATAATTTATGTTTTCACAAAAAACTCTGGTTTTGTTTCTTAAAATTCTTGGAAATGTAAAGTCACTAAGCAATAAGAAGTGACCTGTCAAATTACTCTCTCCACATTGAATGTAGGGTGGAAAAGGAGCTAACTGAGTACAAGATGAGGATCAGGATGACTATGACTATTTCTACTGATTCTTTTTCCAGTTTCAATGTATGGGTTGTGTTAACAAGGTAGGTAGGATTTTTTTGACTCTTATAATTGCACAGTTATGGGATTTAGTATTAATCTGGTGTCAAGGCTGTATACAAGTGTCTAAGCAACACTTCCGTGTCTTCAAGCGTATACTTAGATGAACCTTGGCTTTGCATTATCTTATCTTGGTGGGAAAAGGCAGTAGATGGAAGGAATTGCCATTTTTGAATCTGATCTGGCTCTGGCTGAAATCAATGATGCAGCACTGTGCAGAAAAAACCCTGAACTGTCTTTGAAGAGCTTTATTCCCCATCTGAAAGCATAGATGCTTATAACACTGTTTTGTGTCTGGGATAACTAGGTCTGCAGAATAATAGGTTTAATTAGTTTAGATGCAGCATTTCACTGATGCATCTACACTGCTTCCAGAATTGAGCAGCTATTTCTGCATAGTGCTATACTGTTTGGAAGGAGAAGATGTGAACTCATCCCTTTTTAGTCATCAGAGAATCCAAACAGGACATTTATTCCTCGTAGCCATAAGACCAAATCTGTATGTGAATGATCCAGATTTGTTCCTAGGCAATAACAAATGTTTCTAAAAACAACCAGTCAATTTCCCCACTTGTTTAAAAAAGGCGAAAAGGTTATATTGAAGGGGCAATTAACATTGCAAAGCAAAACATTGAAAGAACTCAGGAAGTTGCAAAATGAGCCTTCATGCTTGCCTGTGTACTTTCATTAAGGTACAGATTTTAACTGCATGGTATTTAACTAAGTTAATTGTTTCAGACTGTCTGGAATTTATGTACCACATTTAGAGATTTTAAAAAAACCTGGTCTCAGAGTAATTAGTAATTGATAACTCATTGAAGACAGGTGAGGAAAGAGGAAAAGGTAGTGACTACCTTTAGAAAGGAGGAAAAAGAACAGTTAGAAAGAAAAGACTGATCAATTTAAATACAATTTTCCCCCAAATTCTGGAACAAATGACAAACAACCTAATTTTAAACACATAGAAGATAAGGAGTTGAATAACACCCAACATATGAATAACAGTCAGAAACAAATTGTGTCAGCTGTCAAAATGTGTCAAGCCAATCTACCACAGAGCAGCAGGCTCTGGATACAGAAGAACTGGCAAGTCTATCCCGATTTTAGTAAGATCTTTGATATTGCTTTATATGACATTCTAATAAGAAATCAAGGCAAACGTTCTTAATTAAACTACTGTAGAGTGGATGCAAAATGAGCCTACTAACTCTACCCAAATGATACTTTTCAGTAATTCTTTGATGTGTTGAATGAGTATTTATTGAGGCTTCCCAGTATTCAAGATTTTCAGTAGTGTCCTTCATGATGGTATTGAACAGGCTTATAAAATTTGCAGTTGACGCCAACTCTATATACCCTGAAGAAAATAATTAGAATTCAAAATTATATTTAGAAATAAAGTTCAAGGGCTCTTTGACAGACAAGTGCAAGTTATTGCACTTAGACAGGAATAGTCAGCTGTGTAAATGCAGGATGGACAACCCAAGTAAGAATATTGTAGAAAAAGCACTAAGGTAACCGTGGATCTCAAGCTGAATGCTAGTCAACAAGGTGATTTAAAAGGAGAGATTTGAATGTGTTGGGGTGGATTAGCCAGAGAAGACTGAAGAGAGGGCATGTGAGGAGAAGAACTAACAGCATAAGCTACAGCAAGAAAGGTTCTGATTAGCAGTAAGGAAAACAGTTCTAATGGCAAGGGGGGTGAAGTGCTGGAAGAGATTGCCTAATGATAGCTTGGAGCATCCATCAACAGATGAGACAAACATCTGTTAGGAATGACACGGTTATAACTGAGCCTGCCGTAGTGTGGGAGGAGGGGAAATGGGTAACCTCTGGAGTGATTCTGTGTTTCTGTTTATGCCATTTTCCTGCAGAACTCTTACTAAAAACAAGAGTTGCAAGTGGAGCACTAGTGATCTCTGACTTCTGCACACAAATCCGTTTCACTGCAGTGCATGTAATCTGCATGAGGTAGAAACACTGTGGCAGCTGTTCATTAATTTAGCAGGTAGGATTTTTGCTTCTTTCACTCAGTTGTCATTCATATTGTGCAGTGTGGGTTTGACTCAGAGTCCATCAGCAGGCAGAATGGCTTAATAGATAGGGCACTGGGTACCGTTAGGCACCCAAAGTCTTCCTGGCTTTGCCACTGACTTTGTAACCCAGCTTAAATCATTTGGGCTCCCTTTGGATTCTTTCCCATGTTTCGTTTGCCATATTTTTCCCCCTACATGATTCAAGGTGTTGCTTGATGCAAGCTCTGGTAAGAAGGGACTGTGACACTGTGGGTGTTTGTATAGCACCTGGTATTACAGTGCTTGAGCTTAATTGAATCTTCAGTGTGCTACTGTAACACAAGTAATGAGCCACAAAAACAGACACTGAAGACCACAAGTCTTCCTGTTGACTCCAGTGGAAGTAATTGAATCAAGCCCTGAATGAATGAAGAAAGGATCTTAAAAGGATATTCTTGGTCAGTAGTCTCTCCGAATGTCTTCACATCCTCGTGCCATCTTATTCTCCCCTTCTCATTTGCTTGTGCGAGCTGTCATCTTACTCTGATTTGATGTGTCCCTGCTGTAGCATTTTGAAATACAGAATGCAGGAAATATGCCTTTCATATGAGCATGCATTCTAGTTTTGCTCAGACATGTCTGTGGTCAAAATCTGATATTCTCTGTCTAGTCATAGAGTTCAGAGGCCACTCTTTTAACTTATCTAGGAAAGCATATTTTCCTAGAGAATTGGCTTGTACATGAAGTATATAGAGAATGGAACATTTTAAAAATTATGTGTAACTCATACACAAATGCTGGGCTAAGAGCAGAAGTCATAGCATGTTACATTCGAGAATCTCTTTTTTACTTTTACTGTCGTTTAAAAACAGTATTTCTTTAAGTTTTACATAATATATTTTTTCATTGGGGAAAAAAAACCCCAGAGTCTAGCTAATGGTGAGACAGCTTAAAAATAATTGTAACTAGGAACTGGGCCATGATTAAAATTGTTCAGCTGTTCGTTTTATTGTTTGTTCCCAAAACCTTAAATGCACTCTCTGAGAACAATAACAACAGTTAGCATGTAACTCCGTATGGGCCAATTCATGCAGTCCTCTCTCAGTCCTTTCTTACTCCAGAAAAACTCCTGTTTAGAGGGCTTTGTAAGGAATTTAGGGTTGGAACTGTATGTTCTAACTATTTTGTAATAGTAACATGGAAGCTACCATGGAGAGAGAAGAAAAAAGCAGAATGAAAGGAGAAACAAAATGAAGTGTACCCTACTAGCGTATTTGGATTCGGGGAAGTGTGTAGAAAAGAAAAGGCTGTGATGTCCCCTTCGGATAATACCTGTATCTCAGTTAACCTCAGGGAATTAGGTGGGGTATTTGCTATTAGGTTTGCTACGAGAGGGATGAAACTTCGCAATGAGGGTTATAGTGACAGGAACTACAAAGAAAAACAAAACATACAGAAAAAGATGATGGCCATTTGCTACAGTAAAACATAAACTGGTTTCATAAGTAAGAAATCATGTTTGCTGTTGATTGACCTTAGCTGATGCATGGAAGGTGTCAGCTTCTTGAGGCAGTGGCTGGTTGACCTTCATGGTTGCTCAGACCTCCAGAGTGGTTTGACCTCCTTGGACCTACAGAAATGTGGCACTTCTATTATTGAAAATGGATTTTTCTCCTACACATCTTCTGAAATCTTGGTCTGTGTTTCCACCTGCAGAACAAGCTTCCAAGACTGATGGTGAAACGTAGGGAATTGTAACCTGTTGTGCCTGAGTTCAGAAGTGATGAGCTACATTTAGGGTGGGATTTTCAAAACTCCATTGCTTTTCAACAACTGCCAGAAGATGAAGTCTTGCAGGTACTTGTGAAAGTTGCACCCAGAGAGCCTATTTATAGCTCTTACAGTGCATACAAAGACTATATAGTTCACAATGCCTTTCCACTATAAAACCTCTTATCACATCCTTAATATTTTGATTTCACTGAATTTCAGTTGGGTTACCAAGTGTGCATGGAATGAACATTTGGGCCCTTTTATTACTTAACTTATGAAGAGCTACTGTAAGCATAATTTGAACCTTTTCTCTTGGGAGAAGTATTGAAACCTCATACATGTTTTAGGATGAGTAAGGATCTGGTGTCACTCGCAGTAGGAGCCTCATTTAGAGTCCATTGATGTCAATGGAAACACTTCCCTTTGCCTCAGTGGGCTGTGGACCAGGAGCATGCAAGAGTAACTGAACTAAGGATTCCGCTGACTGTATCATACGGTATATGCTGTACAGTTTTACAAAAATAAACACAGTTACTTATCCAAAATACTTAATATTTAATTTAAAAAACATAATATAAAAAGAATGGATTTTGCTTTACTGATGTTTTAAGCTTTAATTTATTGTAGCATAGTGAAAAGGACACCAAATATTCTAGTTTTGTATCATTAGAACCAGATGGTCCATGAAAGACTTTTGGCTAAACTAGAGTTGGGAAAGCTTGTAAATTCTGGCTAGTCTGAAAATGTGCTCAAAATTGCTATATCAGATGATATGCCCAGTTTTATAATGTGAAATTCTTTGGCTGTTTTCCTGACATCCTGGTAAGGTGTTATACAATTTAGGCAATTATAAGCAACTTTTTTGGATGCTACTGTCATTATTGTTCTGCTTTGGAATTGGAAAAACAACAAAATTGCCCTAATGCAGCGAAGTGTAGTATCCCGGAAAACATCACAGTGAAGAAATAATGAGGAAAAGAATTGTTATTACTTATTATTGACATTGTGTTTACATGATGGGTCAAATTTGTTTGTCTCAAAAAATAAACCCCCAATCCTCCAACACAATACCTCATGACCTTCATCCTGGAAGAATGATAAATCTTTTCTCTTTACCATAACAGCAGTGCTGTTAATCGAACATCGCTAGCTGGCAGTGACCAGACAGAATATTAACTGATTAACTCCAGAATGCAATATTGAAGTAATAATGACCATCAAGAATAATACATGCAACTTAAATGTTAACATTTACTTCAATATGAAGTCTGCCATTGCAGTCCTGTGGCAGTCCTTCTGCATCCCGGACGGTGTCTTGCCCGTAGCCAGTGACTACTTATGCTATTTACTTGTGTAGTCTGAAGAGCGGAAGGAGGAGGCAGTTTAGATGAGGTAGACAGGTAGGAATTGACACAAATTGCTCAAGAGAAATAGAGGTAACCTGAAATGTATTTCGTATTGCTAATACAGATTGTGAGAAAAACAACGGCCCATAATACTTTAATGGAGTTCAGCTATATTTAAGATCAGAGATAACTTTTATGGCCTTCTTTCCTGGCTTACATAACAGACTGCAAATAGCAACCAGTAATCTACAATTGAATTAGAGCATATCAATTGTCTTTGCTACTCTTAATGGTCTTGATGACATTATACAATAGTCTCATACCTTGGGCATTAGGAATGGATTTTCTAAACATTTTTTTCTGTGATTTCCTCTTAATCCTTCTCAGGTGAGAACTTTTTGCCTCTGCTGTATTAGTGGTTTCATTGTTCCTGACTAAGCTGTTTGCATGCAGGAGGCAGGCGGGATCAGGTTGTCTGTGCAGGTATTTCTTAATTTCAGTACTGAAACATGGTCTTGCTCTAAGTTTTGCAAATATAGATCAAGCCGATTTCAGTGGGGCTACTCACTGAATACGGGCTGGAATGGAAAGTCCTTCCAGGAAGTTAAACTACCTTTTAAAGAAAACCACATTTAAAAACATGGTAATAAAAGGGCTACAGTAGGCAGCACAAGTGCTTGATTCAGCAGCATTGTGCCTCTGAACAAGCCAAGGTTCAGTTATAACTTGTGTATGACATTTAGTTTCTTTCTAACTGCATACCCAAATCCCTGGTAGCTCTGCTAGCCTGATTCTTTTTTTTTTTTTTCCCCAAGCAGATGTATATATAGGTATGTGTATAAACACTTATTTTCATGCAGGTGTCTGCTAGAGGTTGGGAATTTATATCAGTTATTTGCACAACAAAGTCAGGTGGGTACACACAGCTCTGCAAATATTGACAAGGTGATACGTCATTTGGTCTTCTGTAGTTTCACAGGAGGGTGCTGGTTTAGGATCTTCTTTGCTTTTAATCCTTCTGGGCTGAGGACCTTCCTTTTCCTTTGAACATTAAGGTCTAGTGAATCAGGGTCCCAAGACTTCATCCATGACAACTGACAATTTTCATACGTTAAGGAGTTTAAATGAAAAGTTTTATTGCCTCTACATGCTCAACCAGACCCTTCCAGAAATAAAGATAATGAAAAAAACCCTAAATGATCATTGTAAACTCATGACTTCCACAATTCTCTGTACAAAATCATATATTGTTTTGGATTTGCCTTATTAGGCATTAGAGTTTATTTGGAAGATCCTTGTATCTTAGCAAAGCTTTTTAAAAACTTAGTCTGTGTTTCAAGTTTGTAAGGGAACTTGAAGCAAAAACCCTTAATGTGACTCCTGAGAGTTGTACTTTCCTCCCTGGCTTGTGCTCTTGCTGGTAGAAGAATGAGAGAGATGATACATTCCAGTCAATCTCTCCCCCGATATATCAGCTCAGTGCTGCAGGTCTTCATGGTTCCAGCTTAAACCCAGCCTTTGCTCAACCCACTCTAAGCTACCTGTGTGACCCCAAAGTGTGCTCCCCCTGCCCGTGTCCTGTGAAGCAGTTTGTGCACGGAGAGGGGCTGTTGGATGCATGTCAGCCATTACCTGCTCTGAGGTAGTGTCTTGTACAAGGTAACTCAGATGCTGCAGAATGCCAAACACCCACAAGTCTTCTTGATAACAACCTTGGGCAAACACAAATGGCCACATACACTATACTGAGCTGTGTAATTACTTGTATTTGTTTTAATGGAGATGCCAGAATATGCAGCATGTGGCTGCGTATTCAGAATACTTCTGCTGTAAATGTAGAAGACATTTTTGAAAATATTGTAAAAGACTTGTAAAGTAGGTAGAGATAATTTTCCTTCTTCCCCATTCACTTTATAGCTCCCCTATGAAATGTGAAGAGAATTAGAATTATTGGTCTGACAAATTTGACAATTTTAAGAAGAAACAGTTCTTGCAAGAGAAGAGCAAATAACATCATGATTTACTTTGTGGCCCCTGTTTTGCAAATTTACATTTTGGCCTTAGGTCAGGAAACACTTAAAGCTGGTGCTACACAAACATGTGTTTTGGTCCTAGAGTTAGCAAATAAACCACATGGTAAATACTGAAACACCAAACAAAAGAATCGGTTCTGAGAGTATAGGTTGGAGTCTAGGAAGTAAGGAAAGGGGAGAAGGAAGGACAGACTTTCTTCATAATATTTGCTTTAAAGTTACCTTGCACATTAACTCACAGTGAGATTCTGTAGCTCTGCATATGAAGAAACAATTATCATAATTTCAAATCAAATTAGAAAAATATCCATTAGTCCCCCAAGCTGTTTGAATCCATTTAATACCAAGAGGTGAAAAAGCCACCTAAATCCATGGTAGTGTTTTAGACTGACTGACCGACCTAGTTAAAGGCTGGCTGATATGTGCCTGAGGCCCCATATGAAGTAGTAGATGCAACATTCCTGCGAGTGGGCAGCGATGCTCACCCTTACAGCCAAAAGACAAGTGCAATTTGTTTGAAAGTTAAAACCCAGCATGGCCATACTAGCCAGGAATTGCCAGGGTAATGTACAGCAGAAATTCTTTCTCTGCTTCGTATTAGGTGACAAGGTGACACCATGCCGTGAGCGCTAACTCAGGTGTTGACTCTGTGCCTTGGGGAAGCTGCTGGAGAAAAGCACAAAGAGGAGTTTTTGCGCTAGTGCGTTCATTTGGCATTGGGAGGCTCAGTTCATGTATTCAAGTCATAACTTCTAAGGGCAGAAGAGACCACAGTGAGCGCTCTCTGGCTCTGGTGTAGCACAAAATTTTGAAGAATCATTACTGCTCCCCACATCTGTTATGTGATCCTGTAATAGCTCCTATTCCAATGCATATCCACAGACAGGATGGTTTTAACATGCATCAAGTCAGCCAGCCAGCCAGATGTTTTGAGGCACATAATGTAATTATTGATATGAAAATCAAAACAAGGTACCATATAAAGGCAGCCACTGTCAGATCATTATGGATGAGACCATCAGTCTTGTTCCTGTAACAAACCCTGTATTCATTATCGTAGCTCAGGGCATTTTTTTCTTTGCCAGAATTGGCTGTTCTCTTAACGAATATTGCAAATCATAAACAAAATTATATGCCTTAAGCTGTTTTAATTTTTGATTTGCAATGAAGTGTTCAGGAGCTTGATTTGTGTCACGGCAAAGCATTCCCCGCTGGAGGAAAGGGAGAGAGACATGCCATGAAGGGGCTGCAGAATTCTATGCAAACAAGCAGTAATTCAGCCCTCTGGTACAGAGTAATCTCCATGCTGTCTTTGGCCTTCACCATGGACTCTCTCTCCTGTGGTCTCCCTCACAGGAGGTAGTGCTGACTTTGACAGTGTTTTGATAAAGACCCAAAGAGTTTCAACAAAGAGATTTAAGCTTTACTCCTAGTGCTGTATGTCTACTCGTTAGTGTCATAAATGGAAGGTTTGGGGGGAAGAAGTGAAAACATATTGAAATTTTGCTCTCAAGCTGATCAAAATTGGACTTCTTTTTACTTCCCATCCCATCTCCAGATAATAATGTCTTTTCCCTTTTGAAAGGTTGTGGACTAACTTTTGATTAAAAACCAAAGCAAAACAGAAGAAAAATCGCAAGAAAACTGTCAAAAATGAATTTCTGTTAAAAGCTACTGAGAAACATTGTTTTTTTTTCAGTTGAGAGGTTTCTACTTTTCAATTAAAGTATATGTTTTATGCATATTTGACCTTTTTACAAAAAAGCCATGAAGTTTTATTGACTGCCACCAGTTGCAGTAAAAGTAGAGTTCCAACAGAACAATTCTGAAGAGGAACTTTTAAAGACAAATTAATTGGCTCAGAGTTCAATTTTGTCTGCACCATAACATGCAGTAAACATGTAAGTCCAGTGGCAACTGGGAGTAGTATGTGGACACCTGTCAACATCTGTTTTCTATGTATCATTTACTGTCCAAGCACGACAACCTCATTGTCATATTGACCTTAAACTAAAGTCACTCATGAAATAAGAACAATGAGTCACAGTAATTGCTTGGATCAAGCAAAGGACCAAGAACTCTTGGAGCTGTTCACCTTCAGGGCATGCTTTATAGCCCAGCTTCCTGAACAGATATCTAGGGAGAATTGGGAAGGGTTGGCCTCTATGAGATGGGGAGATGTTATGCAATGGGATGTTCTTGCTGGCTGGTTCTTTCATGTGGGTGGGGTTTTGTTGTTCTTATTTTTATTGTTATGGATTGTGAGATGGGGAATTGTTTTTCCATTAAAAAAGGCAAAACAACTGCTTTCAGTGTAGAATGACCTTTTAGATTATGTGCATGAACCACAAACAAAAAGAACACAATGAAATGCTCCATGGGCAAGCATGGTGAGCTTGACTCACCACTACATTACTCCAGTTCTGCACCAGATCGGTTCAACTAAACAAAGATGGAGCTTTACCACCCGCACTATCTGAGGGGAAGAAGTCTCATTCTGCCCCTCGTCAGAATTCTGGTTTGCAGAGAATAAGCCCTGCTGATTCACTGTGGAGAGAGAATTACTGTCTATGGAATCCTTTTTATGGATGTATTGACTGCATGTCATGAAGAATGGAGACTATGAAGAAAAGCTTGGCCCAGAGTGCTGCGATGGAGGATGTATGTCACATGATATGTGTATCCCATACACAACATGATGTATCTTGACATGACTTGACATGTTTCAAGAACAATGTTCTGAAAAATTAGACTAAACAAAAAGATTTGTAGAAGTTGTATTTCCTAGTTCACAATGACCTTCAGATTATCAGAGAAGGTGTCAGCACTTCGTTTTACAGAAAATACTTGCATCTATGTCAGTTCTAGGAAATAGGCCTTCTAATGGGTAGTGGCTGACATAACACATATGTCACACTTATCCTTGTTAGGATGTTTTGAGGCTTTCCTTTGAGTAGCTCCCTACCACAGAAATAAATCATCTCCTCATAGAGAGCAGACGAACAACAACATGTGAAAAGAGGATTTATGGCTGTGGCTGCTTTTCTAAATGCCTTAGCTGCCCTGGACTGTGGTTCGATAGTGCCTCCTAGAGGCACAGACTATAGGTACGAAGGCAGGAAGCTGCAGTATAGCTGATACGTTGAGGCAGTATGCAATGCCAGTTGCATATTTACCAGGGTGTTGGCTGGTTTCCTCCGCAGCTGTTGTGACTTGTGAATATTTGATTCATTTAATGCAATGGAAATGCTCAGTACTTGGCCTCTGAACCAGTGTAGACTGTCTGTTAATATGAGATAGTGCTTTATGGTTTCTGGCTTGCCTTTATTCCCCCATTGTAGATGCTACACTAGTAGCTACACCTTCCAGGTGAAAAAGGAATCCTTGCTTTCCAGGAGATGGTGAATCTAGGTCAGAATTATGCAATTCTGTGAAGGTGAATCACAGAGGAGAATATTGATTGGCAGACTTGACTACATTGTAAACACTTTTAATCTTCAGTCAAGATAACGGCTTACAAAACACAGATTAATTTGTTTCTGATGACTGATTCCAGTAGGCTGTTTTCCTGAAAGCAAAGCAAATTGTACACTGACTGTGTGAGCTATGGCTATTCTTGCAATCTCTAGATACATGGTTGTTCCAAACCTTTTCACCTATATTGACACTGAGTTGACTTCCAGTTGGCTACTGGGTAGTATAGAAAAGAATGTTGAATACAGATTTAATATAGGATAGAAAAGGATGAGTTTGGACATTCACCCTGTCACTTGTTTTGGCACTTGGCATCCAGACGGTATGTTTCTGGCATTTTCATCATCCAGGCTTTTTTCTGTAACTCGTCTCATTCAAAGTGGATGAGACTGATATTATGTGACCTGCTATAGCCTCAGGAAGTCCGCTGTTTTGTACAGACCATTAGATGTTTCTGAGACGGGTTAAATCATTTCAGTGTGCTGCAAGGTTTTCAAATACTTTCTGAGAATGACCCATTTCTGAACAGAAAAGCTTCCTTTTGGACACATCCCTTCTGTTTACAGCTGCTTCCATCATTGCTTCCCATCTGTGGTCCTATTGTTCATTTGCAGTCACATTGTTTCCCTGTCCCTGTTCAGTGGTGAATGCAGGATAGGACTACTAGGGAAGCAAATACTTAATGTGTCTTCCATCAGTCTTTACTGTGACAAGTGTTTTGTTCTTTCTGAACAGAAGCTTGTCATTCTGGATAATGCTACAATTAATTTGACCTTCTTCTAAGTTCATCATGCTCTTCCTACTCATGCTTCTCTGGTCTTTGCTTCCTATATGTCTTGGTTCCTTTCTCCTGCTGATGACTTCAGTTCCTGTGGCAGCTCCTGGCTCTTTTCCAGTTGTTAATTAGAGTCCTGGTATTAGGGGAAGGTGGTGTTTTCTTGTCTGTCCGAAATCAGAAGAGGCATCTGGACCTTTATCAGGCAATGAAGCAGAAGTGCAAAGCAGAAGCAAAGTCTGTGTAACTGGATAGCTAAGTGTGTAATGGGTGGTAGCTGTAGTAATAATGAGGGATCCTCTATGGATTGAAGTGATTTAGCTTGTTGTTGCTTTTTTTTTTTTTTTAAAAAAAAACATTTTAATGTAAATAGAGGTTTGACCAAGAGTAGAAGGAGACAGACTAGGTAGAAAAAAGTACAGGGGCTCATAAACACATTTCTGTGCCAAGACAGTATCTGATGGCAGAGCTTTGATCCTGATGGAGACTTTGTATTTGTCAGGGAAGAAGTTCAGTCTAGGTTCATGTGAATGTACACGGCTAGTTTTTTTTCAATGAAATCATCAGTTATCACTGAGGCTGAAGGGAAGAGTAGGCTGACCTCTGCCTTGGCTCAGAAAAAAACATTTTTATTGCTCATATCTACTTAACATTCAGTTCTTTGTGCAGGCAGACAGTGCTGTCTAGGAGATGGGAAAGCAAGGCTCTATAGTGGGAAAAAATAGAGCCCAAATGCAGATTCTATTTAGTATATATGAGCAAAACCCAACCAATATCGGGAATGTATAGTCATAAAAGCTGGCTGTGTGTGAAACCAGATGGATTTGTAGCAGAAACAGTTCTACTTCTGAGGATGTTGAAAATCTACCCTGACTGGGTACAGCCTATTCCCAAAGGTGTTCCTCGAGCACTTCTAGGGCTTGGGGCAATCTCAGGATTCCCCTGAAGCAGCTTGTTGTCCAATTTCATTTAGGAAAAAACCCACCAACTAAACAATGAAATGAACTTCTTTTTCTAAAACTGAATGTGTTGAAATTTCCTTCTTGCAGGAAACTTTGAGATGCCATGTTTTGACTCCTGTTCAGAATGAAGACTTGTTTGGAAATGTGGGAATTTCTTCCCCACAGAACAGAATGTCCAAGTTTTTATCAGCTGTTGCAGAACTGTGGCTCTCTCTGGCCATGGAGACTTTATGTCAGATCAATAGCTCAAGGACAAGAGAAAGACATCATCAAGTTACTCAAGCAGACTATCTCACAGCTTCTCCTGTAGGCTTGGTCTTCTTTGACACATGATGGTATTTTTTAAATTTTGGATTTTTTTCCTTTCCTAAGGCAAGTTAATGAGCATGCAATAATTGTCTTGCCATGGTATCTCAAGTGGGAACAAGGTAGCTGAAATATCTGCAAGTAGTTAGGTGAAGTCAGAATTATGCCCTAGCATTGTGTTAACCTCCTTTAATTTACTTCTAAGTGTTCAGCCGTAGACTAATTAATGCGAGTCTTTTATTCTATCATAGAAGTGTGCTTCTTATTGTCAGTTAAGACAATCTTAAAAACAATGACTTGTGTCACTCCCCTTAAGCTCAAGGAAGGCCTGAGGTAGCGATCTGAATGGCTTTGGCATTCCAAAATCTTATTTTTTTATTCTCTGAAATTGGATTGGGGATGGCATTTGAATGTGATTTTTGGTACACTGCAGTGTGTCTGAGGTTGGGACTGGGAGGTATAAGCTAACACCTATGAGAGACCTGTAGCAGCAGCTAAAGGACAGGTGGAATACATGCCTTTATTGAGTCTGTGCTGAAGCGCTTTTGCTGTGAGACTGCAAGTGACATACTTACCCCTACTAGTTCTCCAACCATAGAATTTACCATCGTTTCTCCAAACTTCACAGTGCTGATTTTGAAGAACTGTCCATTAAACCATCTGCAGCCAACTGACTGACTCATCTTGTTTTTATTAGATCACTTTCAACAATCATTATGAACAAATTCCGTTGTAAATTTTCCATTTATGAAGTGTTGTCGTATATAATTTCAGGTATTTCACTCAAAGATAGAGTAATCACTCTCTTCTTTATATATCTAATTGCAAATTTATTTGTAAAAAAAATCATGTTACCAGCATCCAGTATCAGTATCAGGCATCACGACTGAGGCATTTTTAAAAAGCTGCAGAGTTAAGAAAGAATAAAATAGTCTCAAATAAGATACTTCATATTTAGTTTATTTATAGTTGCTATCATGCGCCTTGAGAAAGAATTATGGGGTGTATTCATCTGTCTGTGTGATTAAGTGATGAAGCGTGTCTGCGATCTGCTGGTGCAGACTTGCTTTTGTTATCAGAATTTATGCAGGTAAAGCTCTTTGTTTCAAAGGTAAAGCTTTGTGTTTACGAGTAATTTTTCTGTGAACTGGTAGTTTCCCATCATGAAACGGCTGGCTGAGAGTACGGTTTTCTCTGAGTTCAACGAGATCATGGGTATCCAGGAAGATTTTCCCTGGAAGTTGTTCAGCACTGCAGGGATGGAGAGGTCCCCTGGAACCTCTTCCTGCTGATACGTAAGTGAGGCTGCCGAGAGCTCTTTGCCATGTGTTTTTGTAACTCCCATAATCTGTAAACCACACTTGTGTGGTCAAAGTATAGCTGACACGGAAAGGAGTGTTTGTGAGCTTGTGACTGGACTAGTTGCAGTTTCACAGAAGAAAACCAGCTTTATCTCTCTAATCCTTCTGCTGGCAGGCAGGACATGAAAAATGAAGGTAAGACACTGTACCTATTTATTGCTTAATTTTTTCCCATAAATTCTAACCTTGTGGTTAAAAAAACCAACAAGATCCAGTAATTCTCAAATGTAAACAAGTAGAAAAATAATACTCTAGAGTGCAAGGGCTCATAAGTATCCAAACCCTAAATATGTTAACACAGCTGCAGGTCATGTGACCCACCACAGCTCTGACACAAAAATATGCGAAATGTTTGAAAATGTCCAGAATATTGCAAATTTCTGATGATCCCCTAATGGAACAAGAGCAATGCAACTGTTAAAAATCCAAATGGAATGAATGAAGAGTTGTGCTGAAATTATATAAACAGCCCTTTTCCTTAGCTAATATTTAAAAGCTCCAACTGAAGCCCTCCCACAGTAATGCTGTGCAAGCTACGGATCTTGCAACGCTTGCTGAATGTATTACTCTGCCTGTGAGTGATCCAGCTGTGTTTTAAGGCATTCTCATGATCTGTTTGGGTTTTTGGGGAGGTCAGTGTGCCACAGTTCAGTGAGAGGCAGTGTCCTCAAGTGGCGTTGAACAAGGTAGCACAGAACAAGAAATATTATGGCTGTGCCAGTGTGGTATTGTAACTAGTGTAATTGCTGTTGCTGATTACCCTAATAACTTGTCTGTCTTTATCCAGTATATTCTGAATGTAGCTCAGTGAGCGAAGCTGTTCGTGAGTCCTGGGCAATGGCCGAAGTTCTGCGTGCCCTGGTCTTGCATCGACTGCTGTAAACGACGCCCTCAGCCCTAGCTGGGTTCCCGCGGTAGGCAAAGCAGCGGTGAGAATACCAGCTGCACGTGCCCGGTCTGGAAATTCAAATTCGTCCTCAGTCAGGAAGATAACAGGTAAATCTTGAATGTCTAAAGTGAAGTGAAAGTTAGAAGTCACAAAAACATGGCAGAAAACAACAACAATTGCTTAGAGAAGTATTAGTGGAATTTACTCAGTGATAATTGTTATCTGCATGCCAGGTCTTCTTTCAAAGCCGTAGGTTTTTTTTATTTAGTTACTGTTTAGTAATAAACCTAATAAGCTCCTGCAAATAGCTACTTGCCCCAGAGCAACAGATGCAGGCTTCAACTATAATAGCTGCAGGAGATTATCAGTTAAGCCTGGACAAAAAAGAGAATAAAGGAAATTAAAATGTCTTCGGTAACCTTTTAAAAATAATTTTAATTCCATGCAATTTGATAAGCAATGTTTCCATGTATTAGTAATTTCAAACAAAAAATAACACTATTTTCACCCCCCCCATTTCTTTCTCATCTCTGCTACTTGAGTAAAAAAAGACATTTCTTGTTTTAATCCAGTTCCCCATTTTTTAAAAGGTGTTTTGTGAAGAAAACTTTTCTAATTCGTAAAATTTCTATCACCTGTTGTACTTCCAACCTGTATGCTGAACGTAAACTGTCACCTCCTAGTTATTTATTCCATTCAAAGAAAATGTTGCCAAAATATATGACTGTTACTGCTGGCTTTAAACTCGTTCTTCTTTTGCTAAAATTTTCCAATTATTTTAGAATTGCGACCCAAATCTCAATCAACCAAATATTTTTCAATTTTATTTTCCTCTATAAGGAAGAAGAAAGATAGGAAAAGACAGACTCAAGTGTTTTGCTGAGGATCAGTTTTCATCTATCTCTTCTTAGACTCAGAATATATAAAGCATACTTTGGAATTAAAATTTCAGTGACCTCAGGTATATACCTACATTGCGCATTTTTTTTTTAAGTTACAATCTGTATCTTTTGGGGCAGGGGCTGCTTTGATTCATCCAGTCATTCAGCAAGTGTGAGTGACTAGTATTAGCTGACAATATTCAGTAGTGTTGATATGTCACATTAGAAATCATTGCTTCTGATAAATATTTTTACAATATATTTTCCTACTGCTCTCACTGTCATTATGGCATCTCTACAGATGTATAATGCTTGCCAAACAGAAGGGCCATTTCTTCACAAACCTTTATGAATTCAGACATTGGAAACTACATTTTGGCTTGTCTTGCAGCTCCCTTGTGCAAATAGCATCAAGATGCAGAAAAGGGCGTAGATTGTAGAAATGAATGGGAATGGCGTGAAGGCTGCTGTACGCCAGCATTTTCTCCAGGACTTTTCTGTGCCTTGAAGCTTCAAGTATATAAGCATTTTCGAATATGTATACTACCATGACTATATGTGTGATCGACTCCATTCATAGTATCTAATAATTTTTATCTAGAAGAGCTTGGTATTACATTTACCAGACTTCTGCATTGCTGGACGGCAGGATATTGCTGTTTGAAGAACTGTTCTGTCTCAAAGGTGTGTGTACATGCTCTAGTGCCTAGGACAATGAGAGAAAAATGTAGTGTCAAAAAAAGGTCACTTCTGGCATTAAGCAAATTATTTGGGGCAGTTTGATCCTTATCTACCAGCAAATTTCATCTGAGAAAAATATTGGTGATGATGGGAAGGAGGCAGACCTCACCAGGGCTGTGTTTCTGTCCTACCTCCTCTCTTGGTGGTTAAGCTGTTCATCTGCAATGGTGGATGCCGTGGTTTAATTCTGTCCTCTGCTCTGGAGATTTAGATCCTGCTGTCCTGTCTCTTATGACAGGACATGAACAATTAGCAGCAGTTAGATCTATCGCGATGTGTTCTCAGCTGTTCCTCTTTAAACTTTTTTGCTTCAGAAGAACAGGCTGTGGGGCAGGTGCCCCCTCTGCTAGAGGAGTGTGCTAATCACCTGGCTTTAAAGATGTTCTCAGTCTTGATGGTGGCCACTTAAGCATGACATGCAAAGTGAACCCCTTCGAACGCAAGGGGTGAGAACCTACCTCACAATCCTCCAGCACCTAGTCACACGAGCAAAGTCAGATCAGAGTTCAAACCCGTGCTCTGTCTGATCACGATAGGAGTTTGAATTTTGGTCCCTAACTCTTCATATGAGTATCCTAGCAATTACTCTTCGGATCATTCCAAAATGGAACTGGTCCAATAAGTCACTTCATACAAACTACTTCAATAATACTTGAGAGTAAATGTGCAATAGAGTAAGAAAGACTCTCCAACCTGATGTTAATGGTACTCACTTTGGAAGCTGGGGCAAACCCTGTTAAAGTCAACACAGTGGGAAAGAAAATTCCTCAGTATAGTAAAGGAATGAATCATATATAACAAGTCAGAGAGAACAATCCTTTTGCAGCAATTTTGTAAATCTTGCCTTGCATTTCCTTGCCTTTTATGTTTGCATTTGCCAAATGTTTGCATTTTCCAAAAATGTTTCCTCTTGAGACGTATGGAACATTTCATGTTAAACGAAGTACAGTGGGCTGGGTGGGGATGGTAGTGGTTTTGGTGTGGAAACCTGGAAAAATTGTGAATTTGGTCCAGTTAGAACCAACATTCTTTTTCAACTGTTTGGCTTGGCAGCTGAACTGAAAAGCCAGTTATTTGCACTGCCCTAAGCTCTCCTTTGCAGTTGGACCCCTGCGTTTTACTAGGAAAATTGTAGCATAGTCCCTGGAGCTGTTCATCCATGGCACAGAGGCATTAAATGGAAATCCCACTAAAATTTAGGGTTGTCTGAAGTTTTTGGAAATGGGGGAGCTCTAAAATGGGATTAAATGATGGCATCCACAGTATGTGTACTACTGGACTCTCCAAAGACACATTGTTCTTTTCACAGATTCCCTCTGTCATTTGCTCGTCAAAAATATACCTCTGATGCACATCCTTAATGGAAATATTAGAAAGAGGAGAACTCTTGACTTGTGTGCATTGTTAGCTGGGAACAGACATTCCTTTTTCTAACTTTTTAATTCCATGACGTAATGAGAACATTTTAAACCAGGACAAGCAAATTGCAAGTGCCAAGCTTTTTCCTCGATGCTGCTTATGATCAAACACACCCATCCATGCTTTTAAATACCTCATAATTAAACATGCAAAAATGGAGACTTAATTTGAATATGCAAATTAATCGCATGTTGTAACAATTGAAATTCATAACTGAGCACCCATTAGCAGACAACGCTGTTCCTCATTCTTTTGTTTGCATGTTTATAGTAATCACGCAATAGGATTTATGGTGCATGTCACCCTTTGAAAATTAATTCTGCATCAACTTAGGAGATGTGTTGCCATTTCTATTGTATAGCTTTGCTCTATAAATGCAAATAATTGCAAATTAAGCCGCAGATGTCTAATTATTTGATGTGTGATGCACATCATGTCATTTCTGTGTCACTCCTCTAGGGGTTAAATGAGTTTCATGTTTTGGACATCTTAGGAAAATAATAAACAATGTAGCTCATCCAAAAAACATCTGCTGATTTTTTTTTTTTTTTTGTTAAATAGAAGACAAAGATATTTAAAATGTGTTTTCAATCCCCTGCTAAGAAAATAAGTTTACATAAAATAAACCTTTTTGCATCCTGAAAAATTGTGAATTTACCTTCTGTGGCAATTTAGAAAAAGCCACAATTTATCCACATTGTGTATTTAGCAAGTAAAGTCCTCAGTTGCTGTGGTGGGCTACATTAAACATAGATGGATGAGAAGGAGGTCAGCAGAGGGAACGCAAGCTGTACCCCTCAGAGCTAATGTGCATGCACATTGCCTTAAAGATGTTTACCCAATGGATGTCTGTATTTGCCTGTGTATTTCAGTGCATGTGCGTGATAGGCCATGAAGCTTTCCCTAACAAGCATTTGTGAAAGAAACATCCCTTTCACATTTGCATTTCCATTGAACAGCAGCAGCACTTCTATTGATAGGAGTAGAATTTACTTGACTCTGCTGGGGTCCGAATTCACTGCAGGGCTTGGGCTCTTCATCATGTCATGTGGAGCCTGGTCAGTAAAGCCTCTTCATTAACTTGGATCAGGCCTTGGAATTCCTCTCCATCAGCTGGTGCTTACTCAGTTGACAATATTGCCTTGAGCTTTCTCACCCATGCAGGAGAAGTTCGTCACAACTGAACCTCTTCTCTGGTTTTATTATATAAATCCAGCTTGATCCTCAACGTTTTGCTTCTTAATGTGCTATGCAGATGTCTCGCGCTCTTGGCTTCAAGCCATCTTCATGTTACACCTCCCAGTAGGTCAGCCACTTCCACTCTGTTGTTTTGTTAATCTCTTTTAAATAACCACTTTTTAATAGTGCTACTTACAGGAAATACCTCTCCAGTAATGCCTCTGAATCACTTACAGCCTAAAATGTTGCCATATGCATCTTAAACTTAAAGAACCCTATCTTGCCCTATTCTGTGTAGTAGCATCATGTCCATAGGCACTGCAGTGAATTGTGATGAAAATAAGGAGGAATTTTTTTAAAAAAAGCCTCTCACCTTCTCGCACACAAAGTACTTAACTCTGATGGGAAGCACTTGGACGTACATCAGACTTGGACTGATCAGTTATCAACCTGAGGCCTAGACAATGCGGGGGAGCTACACTGGGACAAAGTGTACAAAGTGTGAAAATAGGAAAGTATTTATAAAAATGCAGCAAAATAGCTTTGTGATAATTAGTGGAAAGGAGGCCACAGCCTGTCTTTCTGTCCTGCACAAGCCTCTTATTTATTATTGTGGCATGACAGCATATGGCTCTGAGTTTTTAGTGGACTAATACCATTTCTCAGTTGTTTTTGCTTTCTCTTTTCTCACAGTAAGATGTGACTTAAATTCCTAAACTCAAAACCCCCAAAAATTCAACCCACAAGCCCCAGTGGTATTTGGAGTTTATGTATTCTTTAACCAAAGGCCTTTACATAACCAGATACTGGTACATTCTTTAGTGAAATTCTTGAAGCTTTGGGTTTAACCACTGCTTCTTGCAGTGATGTGCTTGAAAAAATGTCAACTATGTAGCTGTACTGAAGAGCTGTGCAGTTGAGGTACATCCTTTTTCTCAAAGTGACAGACTGGTGTCAAGGTCTAGATTGAGGCAGGGTCCTGACTCCAGCTTGAACAGTCCCGGGCAACATCAGAATTTTGGCATCTATATTTAAACATTTTTTGTTATTGTCGTTATTGCAGAGAAAAGCTGAAGATTTGGCATGAATGAATCTGCTACAGCGATATCTGCTGGAGTAAGCAGAGAACTTTAAAACTTTGTGAGTTGGGCATTGCCTCGTTCATTTTTCATAGGTAATTAATTCTGAAACCTTTGTGCTGCCTGCAGCCGTGGACTTGGGTGTGTACAGGAGAAGTTCTTCAAATTGTGGGCAAAGAGACTTTTGATTTCTGAGAGAACAAAAAGGAACAATACAGCAAAATCCTTGTTGGAAGGAGAGATGTAAAAGTTCTTAAAGAGGCTTGAGAGAGAAAGAAACACACAAAGGCTTTACAAGGCTGGAGTTAAAACTAAGTAGGATTTAGAAATGTACTTAGAAAAAATAATCCTGAAAAGGAAGAGAACAACCTCCCTTTCCACCCAAAATCAAAAAGGAACACTATTAAAATGTTCTTAAAGTATTTAGTTTCTTTTAATAACACTCATGATACATTGGGCAGTCCAACACGATTCTGTGTGTATTGGCAAAGCATAGTAGCCTTTTGGATACTTAATCTTCATGTAAGTGTGTTTCAGATCTATGTGTGATAAACCTCATTTACTAAATTTGGGAGGTTGATCTACTCTATAACACAGCAGTTGTGTTTCAGGTAATAAACCGAAATGATACAAAGGTGTCAAGCTTCTTGGCTCTTAGCTGACTTGTTGCATTTTTCTCTGAAGTGTGATGTTAAAGAGAAATCTCACTGTCAGGACTCTTTTACTGAAATATTTCTGAGACGTTGTGATTGCTTTTCTTCTAAATCCTCTATATAATTGGCATTGCCATTCAGTTTACTATGGAAAACTACTGGGAGCACTCAGAAATAAAGTCCAAAATTAGGCCTTTCTTTCCCATATCTTTGACAATATTCTTGTTCAGATATCCTGAATGGGAACATCATTAAGAAGCATAGGGCTCAACAGCTGGAGACTAGAGCAAACTAATCTGGCACTGCTGTTCTGGACAGTGGATCCTTTGTGGCCTTAGGCAGACAAAGCACATGATCTTTCAATCTCAGTTTCCCTTTCTGTAATATAGGGTGATGAGAATAATTTCATTCCTATCCGACACAATATTTTTATTTGCTATAGAGAGATGAAATGGTATGGAAATAGCCTTAATGAGGATTGCTCAAAATCAGAGAATATCCATCATTCATCATTTAATTGTTTCAATTTTATTTTTTTTTAATGAAGGAACTCAGTTCCTAATTGAAGAGACCAAAACATTTAAAGGTTGGATTCGTATTCTGGAGAGTATTCTGAATTTCAAGAAAACTCCCCCCCCACTGTTTCATTATGAGAAATATTCTAAAGGCTTTCCAAAAGTTTTGTCTTTATGCAGAACCACAGTCTGTTTATTTCTTCATGCCAAAGATGAGGTTTGGCACAGGATTGTCCCATACCCTTGCCAAAAGCTCTCCTAAGAGCACACTCAGTTAGTTTATATTACTACTTTTGAAAAAGGAAACATTAAAGAAACCATATTTTTAATACAGTATAAAGGTCCTCTGAAGGCTGAAAATGCCTCCCTCTGGCCCCACCTCACTGCAAAGGGCTAGGGGAAGCGAGGGAAAAAGGAGTCCTACAGTCAAAGAGCTGCCTCTGTGTGAGGCCTGGGAGCTAGGACAGCTTCGCTCTAACCCTCATTTCCCTGCAGGCTCTGTTTGCAAAAATTGTTTCTAGGTCTGGTTGCCCAAGTCGAGACAACCATGGCTTCATTTTCAGCAAGTCTGGGTGCTCTTAACACCTGTTGATTTTACTGTGACTGTTCAAGGGAAGAAGGACCTAGGATGCCTCCTGCCAGTCTCCCAAACTACTGCAAGTGCACAGAGTACCCAGTGCCTTGGTCTGTCCCTCTCCATCCGTGACCCTACGAGCCCTACTGCATCCCCTCTGCAGCTTCTCTGAAAGGTCACAAAGCCAGAGAAAGGCCGTGGTTCTTGTATGTCCAACTTGCATTTTCTTTGCTTTTAAAGTAGTATAACCTCTAGCTGGTGTCTGGAACCCCGGGCCTTTCTCTGATACCTCGAGTGACACAGCAGGCATATTCTCTAACTTGTGACTTAATATGGTATTGTCCTACCTATTGGGGAAAAGGAGGCTTGAGGGATCTAACTGTGCTGCCGAGAAAACTGTTGTTGACTAAGCTGTTTCATTTAAATGCAGAGGTTTAATTTTTTTACTCTTCTGAGCAGTCTTCAAGTCTGAGATCATATATAATTAAAACATAGAAGACTATTGTCAAAGAAATGCCTGATTATGTAGCTGTATTATGCACAGAGTGAGAGAGAATTTCAGGTGATTGTACAAAGACTTGTGTATTGTACAAGTGAGAAAAATATGTGTATGTGTATCCATCCATCCATCCATCCATTTATCCATCCATCAGAACTCAGATTGTATTTTTAGAAACTGAAGCCAGATGTTAAAGTCTTCATCCAGCTGAATATCTCTCTCCTCCTGGAGTTGTCCGTTCAGGCCGTTCATTGTCTATGGGCTGCATGGGGCAGGGGTAGTCGGCTGTCAAAGAGAAATCAGCTAAAACACAGAAGACATTTTTTTGCATTTGAGCTCCCCACACTAAAATGGCAGCCAAAATTTCTGCATGTATTTTTCAAATAGGCTTTTCTCTCTTTTTTTTTTTTTTTTTTAAATGAAACTGCCACATCCAGAATTTCTTGTTCAACCACAATGCCTTTTCCTTCTAGGGATCAGTCCAAAGAATTTCCATTAGGTGGCTGAATACCTAAGTGTTAGGGATGCATATGCAAAATCTGCAAATTAAGTGTGAGCCTTCAGTCTTGCATGGATGGGATCCTTTTTTCTGTCTTTGAGATCTGTCAGAGCTGCACCAATGTGGATCAAGCTCCTGGGTCAGGGCCTTTAAGACTTCTTCGTGAAAGTTATCACTTGAGTTACAAAGCATTTGTACTATGATATGAAAATGAAACCACACTGAAAACTCTCAAAGTACTCAAAGAGGGACTTACTTTATAATCTGCAATTGTCTTCAATGCTGGTGTTTCTGGAGAGAATAAATGTGGAAAGCTTCAGTGGGCAGATCCTCCTGTCATAACTTCACACTGACACTCAGATGACAGTCCTTGAAGAACTTCATCCATTTTTCTGCTGTAAGTAGATATTTTGTTTAGTTAACCTGCTGGAGGATTTAAAAGGAAATCAACATGTTCTGTAGACTCAAGGAGTGGGGACTGTTTATTTGTACATTCTGACCTCCTGCATGTTACAGGCCAAAAAAATACTGCTTTGTCACATCCGCATTGAGCCCGATTCCTTCAATGTTTGATTAAAGTGTTACCTGTAAATGTAAACTTGTGAGCACAATTTCGTTTCTACTGTTGTTCATTTTGAAAAACTGTGATTTCCTGAGCTCGGAATGAATAAAGTCTCGTTTCCTATGGCACTGGATTCTCTGGTTTTCTAACAAGGCACAAGCTCTAATTGGAGCTTTTCCAGTGGCTAGGAAATTCCTAACAGCTCAATACTAGTGGATTCTCTGAAGCCTAGTAGGTTATGTTCACACTGAAGCCTTTCATTTATTGGGAGCACTGTTAAGGCCATCCTATTCACCCGTCTAACTATTTTCCTACATCGTGTTAAGAATTTAATTGTTTTTGAGGTGTCTGCTTTTATCAGCATAGGGTTAGGAATTTAATTATATTTGAGGTGTCTGCTTTTATCAGATGTGAATTGGTGAATATGTCCAAAAATTATTGAAGGACTAATATGCATGTGACCACTCATGCAAGCGAAGCTTGACCGCATAAGATTTGTTTCCCTAGGAAATCTGGCACCTGTACTGCCAGAGATATATGAACCCCTGTGGATTTTTATTGTTCTATTCTTACTGTTCATTAGAGAAGGAGAGATTAGACAGTTTCATCAGATGTAAAACAGTATTCCCAGAGGATATC
Organism: Phoenicopterus ruber ruber; assembly: GCA_009819775.1. Lineage (NCBI taxonomy): Eukaryota > Metazoa > Chordata > Aves > Phoenicopteriformes > Phoenicopteridae > Phoenicopterus > Phoenicopterus ruber. The sequence continues at coordinate 13,704,299 of CM020219.1, forward strand.
AGCAATGACCAATGGATTAATTTCTTTCTGACATTCTGCCTGTTTCTGGGCTTGCATTTCATCAAGGTGGGTCTTTAAAAAATATGTTTGAAATACATTGCCCTTCTAGACTGGAAATGAGAGTTAGTAAATAGTTTATTTTTTGTCATATTTTCAAAGTACTTTGTCAGGTTAACAGCCGATAGGCAGGATGCAAGTGAAATGTTGAGGCTCTGTTTGCCTTCACTTCTGTTTGTATTTGCTATATCTGAAGATGCTCCTAGATTTTGTTACAATAATACTTTTCATTTAGAAATTCGGACCTCCTCTGATGTGAGCCCCAAACATTTCCATTTCTAAGTGCAAAAAGTTGATCCCTATGTAATTATAAAGTGGTGCCAGGTTCTAACCACACTACCTTACCTACCCTAGTCCTTTGGAAATGTTTTACTTGCAACAACTTTATATACCAAACATGTTTGTTTGATAAAAATGTTGTTATGATAACTATAAACAACATATTTTTTACATGACTAATGTTTTCATGAAGTTGCTTTCATTTTCACAGGTCACTGCTTCCTTTTCCAGCTTCACAAACAGTTTTCTCAATCATCTTGGGCATTGAGTTGGTGCCTCAGCACTTGGATCTGTGTCCTATGATTTGATCTTCTTTTCAGAGTGTTCTCTCATTTGTCCTTGTGCTGTTTTTCTGACACTTTTTTTTCTTCTTGTGCCACTTTATGACAGTTTTTCTCCATGATGTGCTGTTGAAAGAGGTGAGATCTGGAAAAAAATTAGACTTAGCGTGAAAAAAAGAAGCAGATGACCAATAAACTACCTAGAAAGTAAGTAATTTTTCTTTTTCTTACTTCTTATGTGTGTGTGTGTGTGTGTTGCTATCTTAAAATCTACATTCATGACTTTATCTACAACATGGGGCATATTTTGTAAATGAGCTTAAGCACTCTATCAAATTGTAATTATTCACAAATAGTCTCTCTTTTATTGTTAATGATATGCATCACACTAACAGAGCTTGATATACTGATTATAAGAATAAAGTTCATCTGAGGTAACAGAGTTTATTCCTTTCTCAGGCATCCAGCCTGGATCTCAGCTGCAAAGTAAGTACCTCTCCACATCTCATTACCGAAATAGCAACCTTCCTAATCCTTTGCTGTGAAGAACAAAGGTTCGATTCAGTCTCTGGAGCAGAAATAGGATCTTATTAATGCACTGGCAACTACAGTGTTGTTATTTTTGTTAGAAAAGGGAAAAACAGGAATTTGCTGATGTATGTTAGATTAAGGGCTGTTATTGTTTTGAGATTAATCGGATTGATAGTTGGGCCTTTCCAATGGCAGTTGAAAATCTACAAAATATCTTGCAATTTAATATTCAGGATGAGTTCAGGAGCTACTTCGTGGAAATTCACTTCTATTCGTTGTATCTGTTCTGAAAGAATCGCTCCGTGTCAGTTAAATGGTGTATTGCTTACTGTGCAAGTGGTGGAACTAGGAGGAAAGTTCTTCTGTCGCTCTTGCCTGGAGCGCTGGCCTTCCTAGGCTCAATCCACTTGCTATCCAGTGGATCAGAGCTGAGACCCAAGGCACCAGCGAGGTACTTAGTGCTCAGCCTTTGTGGAGCACTGACTCAGAAGAGGTCTGTGCATTAGCCGAGTGTCCAGGCTTGAACGTGTTACAACTGACGTATGAATTCACATTTTGAAGTATTAGAGCTCTGATGATGTTTTATGGAGTCTTTTCTTTCTTTTGAAAGATTTGCTGTCATGTAGTGTTGGGCTGCAGTGAACTGTGGAATTTGGGATCCCTGTGGAGTAGGCTCTCTATGCCTCTGGCAGCTTGTCAGGATAAAGTTGAAATTAGGATTGCAGAGAAGAGCCAGAGGAATTCCACTTGGTGAATTAAATGTTATTGAGCTTGAGGACCTGGAAAAGGGTGAGGGAAGGATCTGGGTGAGCTCCCAAATTGGTATGAATGACTGGCATAGAAGGTATTGCTTAGAGCAAAAATAAATGCAGTGTAACTGATCCGTTGAGACGAGCAAACTGTTTCTGGAAATGACTGGTGCTTGATAATTCTTAGCGATAGGCAAATACCATACTCCAAAATACGTGTGGTCCATTGTGCAATTCTGTGTGGGTGTGGACCTTGCAGGTTATTGGCCTATGCCCTCTGGCACAAAATGTGTTTGCATAAGTCTTAGCATGTAGAACTTTGGGTGTTTATCTTCATGTGTATGTGAAAGGTTCAGGGTTAAGCGAGGGAGAACTATCCCAGAAACCGAAGTCAGCAGAAGCATTCTGGATAACTGTTCCCAGGCCTGAGTACTGTCACAGAAAATGAAGACCAGTAAGATGGCATTTGCAGTGAACCTCAATTCTCTGCTTCTGTTCCTCATGGTTAGGACAAACCCTGCGTTTGGCCTCCAGGAGATATGACAAAGATGCGTCTATTGATGGAGTATGTAGGCTGAGACTTGTGGCTTGAGTGTGTGGACTTTTATTTGTGAGTTGGAAGAGATTTCTGAGCATAGTCTAAGGCAATTTAGTTGTATTAATTGCTATTTTATCTTGATTGTTTATGTCCCCAGAAGGCTTTAAGTATCAAGTTTTGATAAAACAGGAACGTTTCAAGTGCCAGTAGGATATTTGGGCCCAAGCCTATTCTCTGTTATACCACTGTAAAGCTGAGTAATTGTATTGACTTCTGAGTGACAGTGGTAGAGCTAGAGTAGGGCTGGACCTGAGAGACGAAGCCGTGAGTGTGCGTGTGTGTGTGCTTGGGCAGCGAAACAGCTGACTGAAGAAACAGCTCATGCACTGCTCCCATTTCCCCTTGATGTTTTCCAGCTGTCCTCTTATCCCTGGCATACGAAGTGACATTAATTAGGTTCAGCTTATGAAAATAAGTGAGAGGCCGTGTGTGTTACCCACCTTATAGTGCTGCACATAAACAATGTGCTGCATACAACAAACTGTGATCACAGATGCTGAGTGACATCGTAGTTACTAAGCCAGGAGCTGAGTAAAGAGAAAGTTCCTCTGGCAAAGTAGTCATAGGCTAGGCGGTTTCTCAGACTGTGCAATAGAGGAAGACATGCTCACATGCAGGAGATCAGTGCGTATGGCACCTGGACCACAAATGAGAGCGTCACAGACTTCGTGCTTCGATCATCACAGGTCTTTAGACCTCGGTGTTGACTGAGGCAGCAGAAAGGAAAGAGCTAAATAGGACAGGAAAGGAAGAAGGCAGTATTGCTATTTTCCCCAACCAGTAAGCACATATTTGTAGGATATTAACAGTTTTGACCGTTTTGTTTTTACATTTCTTGCACATGTTTTGGTTAGGGATCCTAGATGGCTTCCTCAGAGAATATGAAGAATATGTAGATATAAAATGTATTTGAAGAGTTTGCACACCTAGATTTTCCCACCTCTTAGTATATTGTGACCACGCGAGACCGAATGAATGATGTTTTTATGCTGCTACAGCAAGACCTGATACTACCTTGCTGCCCAGGTTGGTAGGAAAGTATTATCAGAAATTGACTGAAATCAGGAGATGCAGAAGAAAACACATTAAGGAAGGTATGGAAATCACAATGTCTTAACACCGTTACTGGTCTCAAAGGCTAGAAGGATTTTACTGAATTGGATGGGCTACTACAGGCTCTGTCTAAAGCAAATTGGAAATTGCAAACTCAAATTTAAGTCCATATTAGAGACTTAGTGGACAAGATTATGCAAAAGTTGGAATATGTGTCGAGGCTGCAGTCATGATGGAAGAGTTTCTGTGCAAAGGAGAAAAAGGTGTTGACAGGTTGGTGTTGCCCAACTAGAAGTGTTGTATAAGCCTGGAGAAATTATCCGTATGATTTAAAAATATGAACTACAGATACTAGTGTGGACAATAATGAATCTGGGTAAATATACTACTGAAAAACCAATGTTTGATTCCTAAGATTATTGGGTAAATGAATGGCCTGTTGGGGTCATCAAACAACAAAATTAGATGAATGATGATTAGATGTGGTTTAAATGTCAAATAGGTTTTTTTGGTTTAGATCATATAATGTAACCGTGATGAAGTTCTGTTATGACACGGGGAACTTTTTTCCTGGATGTATGTGGACAGTGGAGGAGAAAACAGAGAATACAGCAGAAAAATCTGTTTGGAAGGGTAGGAGAAACTCTTGGCTTGTATGAATTTTCTCTGGTTTACACTTAACGGCTGATGAAAGCTGAGATCAGAAGCGCTGCAGATCTTCAAGCAAGTAGTTTCCACTTAATTTAGTGCATTAACCTAGCTATCCACTGGGTGGAGACGGCAGACAAACTTCCCATTAGGTGTTCTGCTGTAAAAATGATGGGTGGAAAGTAGCCCAAGATCTAGAAAAGTAACTAAGAGACATGGTGGAACTGCACAGGAGGCTGGGGCTGGAGGTTAAAGTGGGCAAGATTCAGAAAAAAACCAGATTTTAGTTCTTACTTGTGCTTTTTACTCTAGAAAGATAGAGCAATAGAATTTGTGTGCATTGTAGAAAGTTTGATTCTATCAAAGCGTCTGATGTTTATCTCATGCCTAAGACTGAGGCAGCTGTAGGAAATCTCATGTGTTGGCTGGTTGCCATGACCTTAACCAGAGGGCTTTCAGACTGCAACGCTTAATTTAAATCTATCATCTCATCTGCTCAGTAGTACTTTGTGAGGTCCTGGTTTTCCCTGGGGACCTGTCACCTTACGGAATCTGGGAAATTAAATTAGTAAGAGGAGTTTGGTCTCGCATACGTTAGTTTCTTATTTTCACGCGGAGGCCAATCCTGAAGAAACACGTGCCTCTGAGCAGCAGGGTGCTCAGCCTTCTTAGTGGAGCAGGACTCAGTGTGAAGCTGGGAAAGTGTCAACAAGGAAGAGTTTTGGTACACAAAATAAGGAATAATCATATCAATCCAGAGAGCAAAGGAAACTACCATGCTCTGACAGGCTCTTCAAACTAGTGAGCAAGGCCAGCCTTTACTGGACTGTGAGAATATTACACAAGATTCATCCTGCATTTCTACTCCTAACTGCTTGAGTCACTGAAGGTATGTCTACTCAGGGTTTGGCAGGCAGATATGAACTCTGTCCACGCTCCAAGCTGGCTGGGTGAAAGCTGGCTCTGAATGGGAAGCTGTGTAGCCATCATTAACATGTGGCTGAGCCTGAACTAATAAGTCCTGCTGGGAAGCAGAATATATTAGCTTGGGATCAGCATTACAGGGCTGCAGTTACATGACTTTAGGATTAGAGGTAGCTTCTATCTGGGCATCTTGGAGCACTTGCAGAGGGAATTGCATCTGCTTGCAAATCTGCCATGGAAGCTCACCCTGACTGTGTTAGAAGGGTTAGCCAGATATGGTGATCTGGAGAAACGGTGCCCCAAAGGCTGCCCATTCATTTTAAAAAAACCTTGAGTAAAAATCCAGTGCCAAACTCCAGCTTTAACAAACAATCAGCTTTCAGATTCTTTCTGTCAGGTCTGAGGTTTGATGTATGCTGTGTTAGAGGGAAAGACTTAAAACTGTATGTTTGAATGGAAACCCAACTGGTCAGTGGGAAGGACTGTGCAGCCATGACAAATGAGCACCTTGCAGTAATATCTGCCTGAATTAAATGTCACTCCCTATACAGTCCACTACACAAACTACTTACTCCCTTGTTTACAATGAATGGAAAGTGCTAATGATAGCTTATTTTTCTGGTGTCCCAGACTCCTAGGTCGCTTAGGTACTTTTGAAGATGTGCTCTTTCAAATTACTTTCTGTAATTCATTTCCATGCCTCTGATTTTCACAAAAAACCTGTTTCTAAATAAAATTAATGGGCATTTAAACAATTATTTTGTCCTTAGCCTCAGGAGTCCATTAGTTGCTATGTTCTTGAAGCAAATTAAAACAATGCATTCTGTAGGATATAAAACTATTCCTAACTGTGGCAGTGGATCACTGCAGTCATTAGATTAATACCAACTATTAGCATTCAGGATGTTCATCTGGTTTTACTGAGCTTTGTTAACGAAATGGAAATGTATGATTAAAGTCATCCTGTCTGTCCCTCTAAAGTTGTGCCTGTGAATGAGTCACTGTTTTACAAATGGGTGTTGCCAGACGCTGATATTGAATACGGCTCCAGCCGTCAGAGCTCTGGGTCCAGCACTGCATTCTTGGAGTCCAGGCTGGAACACTGAAATTCCCATTGCAATCTGTGGGAATTCTGCATGGCCAAAGCCCAGCTACCTTTATGGCTGGCTGTGGCAGCTCGGAGGGAGATGTAGCTCTATGCAGTAGGCACGTAATAGCTTGGGGACTCAATATGAATTTCATGCATCTCTTCACTTAGTCACTTGAAACCCAAGATGGAATTGAGGATACCACATTCCACTTAAGCTTTGTTTGTTTGAGGTCAGTTGAGTGCCCTCTGCTGTCTCTGGACGTGACACCTTCTGCTCCACTGGCAAAGTTGCAGCTGTGGTTTCCGTGCTCGCTGGGCACAAGAACTGTTTGCACAGAGCAAGCCCCAGTGTGTCAGTCGGCTTGCCTGCCCTGCCCGCTGCAGTGGCCCCAGCTGGCCGCATGAAGGGTGGAATGTGCTTCAACCTTTTGGCAGATATATAGCTGTTTGCATGCCCCAAAGTAAATAGCTCCCAAAGATCTTCGGGTGGAGCTGCTCACAGAGAGCTGTGTCTTATGGGCAAGGTTGACCCAATAGTTAATTTAGCTTGTTTGCTTCACATACGAGATAGGATTTGAATAGTCCTGGCCTTGGGGAATTTCACATCTGGATTCAAACTCTTTATGGCTACTGTCCCCTAATCTGTGTCATGGGCTGTTCCCAAGTCCTAGTTCTGTACTTTTCCAAGCTTTGTGTTTCATGTTGTCCCCTCAGGGGCATTTGTAAAAGTGGGAGGGCCAGATTGGTAGTTGTAAGAAAGAGAAGTATCATCACTGACGTCAATGCAGCTCTGCCACTGCACATTTGCAGGGGATCAGGCCCATCTACCAGTGTCACAGTCTGCTGGGGAGGAGGGGAGGCAGCCTGAGAAGTGTTGGGTTTGCACTTCGCCAAGTGACAAACAGAGAGTCTGAGCGCAGTAGCCAGACGTGTTATAAAACAGGCTGTTGGAGAGACAGCTCTGTGTGGAGGCTTGAGTCTTGATTTACTCCTGGTCATTGTCCTGATATTCCATGGCTTTAAGACAATTTTAAAAAAGCTTAATATATGGACTTCTGTGACGGTAATTGGCAGAGACCCCTTGCGTGGTTTCTGGGTGGTCTCATGTGGCATAGGAGGACAGTTGTGGGCATAGCTGCTTTTGTGCAGTTGAGTAAGTCTGTAGTCGAAAATCCAAGGCTGGTTGCTCTGTTTTACCAAATGTGTGGCTACACATAGGTTTGAAGACAGTTAAAGCTTCCAGATCCTTTACCCATCTTAGGATATTTTAAATATTTCTGAAAGCATGAGTTTAAGGGAATAATCCTGAATTGAAAGGAAAGGAAATTGAAAGCTCTGAGAAAGCAGAAGAGAGCCAGGGTTTTCTTGGGTGCAAAGGGGAGTAAAGGAGGGGGAAAAGGCTACTTGGAAATAACACACCCTTTCAGAGATCCACTAGTGCTGTTCTCAGAACTCTGCCTGTTTGGTGCATTTCTTCTCCTGTGCTCATCAGACTGAACAGACTCTCCAGCAATCAGCAACTGGGAACACATAAGAAGTAATTCTCTTTGCCAGGTAAATGGGAACAATAGTGGAGTGGGAAAGAATGAATCACTGCCATTAACAAGAAAACTAGGGTTGCTCTCATCATCAACACAATGCAGTGTCTATTCTCAAATGTCAGGGCTAATAACTCACCATTTACAAATTAGATTTAACCCCCTCCCACACAAACCCACATAGTCCTTGCTAGCCTTCAAGCTTAGGTCATAGCTGCCTTTCTCTGAGGGCCACCAATAAAACCTTCAAAATGTATCTCATCCAGACAGTCTGGCTGCTTTCAAGATCAAATACTCCTCCCCTTTTCCCTTTGGATTTTGTTTTAGTTACAGCTACATCACTGAAAAATGTGGAAATGTCTTTGAAAGCCCATCTAAGGCCCTAATTATCCTTAATGTAAGAGGACCATTATCGTCTACAGATGAAATGAATAATACAACAAGTAAGAAAGATTCCAAAGTTTTGGTTACCTTAATAAATTCCTAAACGTGAAGGAACTCACAGATCTTTATCCAATGCAACCAGAAATTATTAATGCAGGTGGGAGTATCAAAAGCTTGAATGTTTCAGCTGGAATCTTACAACATCTTCTGTTGAGACGGTGTTTTTCATCCAGTGTACTGATGGATTGTAACTATAGCTGCCTAGAAAAGATGTAACAAGGATGCCAGTTTCCTAGATAACCATCATGTAGGTGTAGAACATGAGATGCTGTTAATTTCAGATGCTCATCAGGATATTAATAGCCTCCTTACTTTGAAAGTAATGGGCTTGTTTGAATTCCTGGTCCTGAAATATAGGAAACATCCAGGATATGTTTTTCAACCAGGATGGCTTTTAAAGTGAAGTTGAAACAGGTAACTGGAAAAAAGGACACAGAAACAGATTTGGGACTGATTAGTAAAGTCCATTTAACAGATTCTGCTTGCCCAGTCCAACACAAGCAGTTTTTTATTAATTAATAAATCATTCTCTCTTTCTCTGCAGATTGAGAATTCTTCAAAGTGGTTTGCATGCAGTTCTTAGCAGAGCTGCTTGCTGGGGGTGTGTGCTCTGTGTGGGGGATCTATCAGCAGCCTGGCTACCTCTGTGTGATCATGGGTAAGGCCTGGATAAAAATCAAAGGCCAGATTGTTCTGTTTTACTAAATGTGTTGCCTGGGGCCCACTAATTAACAGAATGTCTAGGAATGTCATACATCTATTGAAAAAAAAAGTGTCACTTGAAAATTGCTATTGTTTTAATTGAATGTTGTCATTTTCGCATAGTGACCGATATCTCAGCCTAGTAGTCTTTTTGAAAGAGCAAACTGGAACATGGGAAAACAGGCCACTCATAGGGAAACACTGTCTGTTTTTAAGTTATTTTTTAACGTAGGTCTCACAGAGCCATAAATGCTCCCACATGTTGACTGGGGGCCTTATCCCGAAATCCAAACTTGTGTTTCATTCTTATGAGTTATTCCATCATAAGTCAGTGCTGGAGGCCAACTGTAAACAGGGGTTGCAGAATTGGCCTGAGTTTGACCTAGCAATAGAGCATAACTCTGGGAACATTTGCTGGAGATATAACACTTAGTACCATGGGCAGACCAGCTGAAACTCCGAGGTTGTGCATGGTGGTAGGCATGCAGGGTTGTCTACCAGTAAGTGTTTGCAGGATTGGGTGGTAGGTGGTCCTACTTTATTTGCTGTTTTAACAGAAGTCTGGTACTTGTTATGGAGCGAGTTAGTTCCTCTGGGAAAGGTGGGTGTAACTTGTCAGGACATGAAGGATAACTAACCTCAGACATTTGGGAAAGTGTGTGTGTGTGTGTGTGTTTTGATGCATATGATTTTGTTATGTAAAACAGTGAGGCTCACCCCCTTCTCTGCCTGATCGTGCCCTCTTGTGGGTTTCTGCACAGTTCTTTTGAAGGAGAAGGGTAGCTCATATGATGAGGTGAGAAAGAAGATGAATGGAAATAGAAACCAGGAGGAATCAGATCTTCAGCTGAATAGTTATAAGGGCTTGTAGCATTCAAAAATTTTTTGTCCTGTGTCCCTGGGCCTACGGGGGAAAAATGAACATTAGCTAAAGGTTACATCTTGATTTTTACAGAGTAATTTGGCCACGATTTAATTATGCATAATGAGACACATTTTGTACGATACCCCACTGTAAGCCTTCCTCAAATGCATCCCCATGCTGTCAAAAGAAGCTAAAATCCTTCTTTTTCTTCTCTGTGTAGCTCTTGGATTGGCAGCTGGTTTTCATATGAATGTTTCTGTCATTGCATTATAGCAAAGGTGTGTGCTTTGGGCCACGGGTATAATTTTGAAGGTTTCTTATGTTGAAAATTCCCTCAGTTGGCAAATGGATCATTCAGTGCTAGATTTTCTGGGAAGGCAGCAAAGATGATGGCATTTTGGAGGTGGAAAGAAGCAATGGAGAATGAGGGGGAGTATGTCTTTATCTGTCAAATACAGTTGTAGTATCTCTGCAACGCTGTGCTTTAAGTGCAGTATGCTGGTCTTGGCTTTTATGAGAGTTCTGGAAGAGTTTTGTGCACTACGCAGTCTGATTGACAAAGAGGTTTTCTGTCCTCGCATGACCTTCTTTTAATTTAAAAAAAATTCAATAAAAGTTCAGCCACACAGCAAGGGATGAATTTAAAGACTGCACACCATGTGACAATGGTAAAACTTTCATAATAGCCGTCATATTTGTTGGTTTAAAAATCAACTTCATTGTCATAGTTAATAGTTTGCAGCTGCTGTAGAACAGAGGCAAATTGCTATGTATGTGTCAGTCTTAAACGCAAGTAAGATCCACTGACTAGGACGACTTGGTTAGTTTTTCCTATCTATTGGTAGTATTGCCGATCATCATCTCTACGTGATGAGAGGAATTCATTGCCACATTTCAGCACTGCTGAGCTGACTATGTGATCTTGCAAGTAAAATAAACTTGTTTTCAGTGGCCTGCCAAAGTATACTCCATGACATCCCATTAAAAAGGCTTCCAGGGTCGTGTATAAGTAGGTGCAGTCCCCCTGCAAATCTATGGGATATCATCCGCATTGATTTAACTAATGGAGGTAAGTTACATGAAAAGTGTTAAAGAGTCAGAATTTATCACCTAATGTGAAGCTCAGGAGCAAAAGAAGCCTTGTTGGAAGATCACCAGGTAAGTTCTCTGCTGACTTATAACTTATGAAAATTATTTGTAATTTGCACCAAGTTCATATCGGATGGAAATGGGAAGTAGATGGAACAATCCCTCTCCATCATGCTGGTGATGTGGAGAAGGTATATAAGGTCGGAATGGTCCAGTGGCCAAAGTGTAGCAGCAGGCTGAGGGCAAGCAGAAGAGTATGTGAAGTGCCTGCTGGTTATCCTGGACTGGGGGCCATCCAACAAAGCCTCCCTAAGGTATTGGGAGTTGTGGCAGCCACAGGGAATTATGTCTAAAGGAGTGTGCTGTGCCTGTAGACTGAGCAAATATAGTGTTATTTAGATTTAGGGAGATTCTCCTTTACTTTTCTTCCTCCCTACTGTATCTGCTGTTAGAGCAGAACTGAACTTAAACCACGGACCTAAAGGTGCAGACTAAAATGTGAGGGGTATCCTTTTTGAGCTATCTCAGAAGGACTGTGGTTATTTAAAGCAGAGCATCCCTTGGCGTTTTAGGCACCTGTCTCTGTGTGAAGAAGTCAGGGAGTTCAATGAGTGCAGGTCAGGCTGTCCAGGATGCTGTGTTCTCATGGCTGAAGCTCGTTTTTTTCTTCAAGAAAGCAAACAGTAGAGGATTGAGAGGGTTTAATGACTGAGCTTACAAGAAGAGATCACTTTTAATCCTGAAGTCAAAGACTCAAAGCCGAAAGGGTGGGAAAAATTCCTCGGGGCAGGACAGCCGACACAGTCCTGCACTGCACTACAGTCAGTGCTACTTCACTTATTTGGGTGAGGTTTCTGATATGTTTCCTGGGACAGAACCTGACCCTCAGGTCTCATTTACAATTCAGAGAACTTCAGTTTGGCATTTCTATGCAATTACAATAATTTCAACCCTTGTTACTCCTTCAAGCTTGATTAATTTGTCAATGTGCTAGTTTGTTTTATTTGCATAGAGACCATGACTAGCACTGAAGTCTAAAGTAAATCCCTGGGATCTTTAGTTAATCTGTGCTTTCTTTTTCCTCTGGCCTTCTGTCTTTCTTGCTTTGTGGAGGTTCCTTTGTTTTACAAATGAATGAAAGTGTATACCAGAAAATGAGTGGAACCTTCAAAACACCCCATTCAGCTTTGTAGAGGGCTCTAGAAGAGTGGGTCCATGGAAATGCTTAAAGAATAGGTACCTCCCCCCATTCCTTGACTGTATTCCCCATCCTCTTGATGGAGTTTGTTAGCCCTGAGGAGAGACATTTAGACTGAGCCCAGGTAATTTGGCAGCCAGTTCATCAGATCAAGTGTCCTTTCCTCAGCAAGAGCGAAGGAGGGAAGGGAGATGATACACTCCTGTCAGAAAAGGGGAACAGATGTCTGGATGATAACAGCTGCAGATATGTTTAAACTGCTCCTTTTGTATTAGAGCTGTCTGTATTTTTCTCCCTCTTGGGATAGAGCATCTTGCATGTTTTTGACCAATAGTTCTCCGTCTCTGACATCCCTGACTGTTTTCTGAAGATTGTTGACAACCAGCCATGTTGTTTTCCCTTGCTGGCAGTCATTCTTTTCTGAATGACTCATCTTCATCTCAACCTACAAGAGCAGTAGGCCTATGTCATTAGAGAAAGAAGGTGGACTAAATGTAAATGCGTCTGAAATGTAAAAGTCTGCTGTTATGGTAGTCCTTGAGCATCTTTTTATGATCTGTGGATATGCAGTCAATATAGTCAATGGACTGTACCAGCTTTACTTATCCTAAAGCAGGTGTGTAACGTCAGATGGACTCTGTCCATAACAGTGCCTGTATCTATTGACTAGATGGGAGACTGAGGCAAGATGAATGCCCCCAGATTCTTTGTCTTCTTCTCACAGTGGTGGGGCAGTTTACAGAGGTGGTAGTCTGTATTTCATCTTCCTTCTCAGGTTGCCTTCCTTCTCTCTGCTAAATATTGACAGGACTTTTCAGGGCAGGCATGAAATAAGTCTGTTTGTTGAATATAAATTTTGGTTTTCTCCTTGTAGCTTTGCCTGGGACACCACATAATCTACTGACATTTTGGAACTCCAGGAGAAAACCAGAATGTTTCCACCAGCAAAGGTCTTCTGGTATTGTTGAAAGAAGACTGGAACAGTCCTGGTTCTTGCACTTTCTTTTCTTAAGGTATTTTTCCTCCTATCTGATTTCCAAAGAAGAGTCTGATTTTCATTTCAAATTGTCCCACCCCTGTGGCATTTTTGACATTGGCCAGAAATGAGAAGCCTTGAGTTGGAAAGGTGTCATCAAAACAATGACTAGATATACTTGGAAGAAAGGTTTATTATTTGGCTTGCTGCCGCTGAGAGCTACTAATTACCAAGCAATTATGACCAGACATAATTTTTCACTGCCTAAAGCTGCCTCTTGGGTTTAATATCTGACTGAAAACAAAAGGCAGAAAATTTTTGAGGAGTTCAAAAAAGGCCAAGAGATGTATAAATATTTCCTCAGGGCATCCTTTGCTACCTTGGACTTCAAGGCCAGGAGTTTGGCTATCATTGCCTCCTTAGAAAGCATTCTTGGCTCCAGTAGTCTGATCCATCTTTTCTGTCCTGGCTTCTCAAATAATCAAATCATAAAAGTAGTTTGGAAATACATTTTGCATCTGTAACTCCTGTGATCTTTGGATGCTTCAGGAGTCAAAACTCCACATGGATTTGCCACAGCTGAGGGCTGTGTGTTTGACTCAGGAATCCTTTTGCACACAAATTAGAGGGCAACCAGTGCAAAACAATGTGGTTGTAATGCATTAACTAAGCAGGAAGCATGGAGATCAGTCTCTGCTGTGTCAGGAAACAATTTGTTTGTGGAAACGGCATGGCACAGTGCTTGGGAAGACAACGCTGCGAGCAATGTTCAGTAGGCTGGCTGCTCAAGAAGGTCCTACAGGGGCACTGTCAGTGAATCAATAGGCCTGATTTATCACTGTATTATATTAATTCTACTCCAGGGTGACTCCATTCAAGTCAGTGAATTTATCCTAGGGTAAAACTGGGGAAAAACAGTGCCTCATCCCTCTTGCTTTCTGCATGTATTGCTTCCACGGAGCTGCATAGATACTTCAGTTCTGTCCTCTTCAGGGCCCAGCTGTGACAAGGTGGGAGCTGGAAGCCTCTCAGCATTGCTGAGAGGAGTTGGGGTATAATGCTGGTACTGGCAGAAATTTCTGAACCCTAGGTTTGCCAGCTAATCCTTAAAAATGGTTTCTGATGAAGATACATGAATCTTACAGTGCGGTTCTCGAGAAGTAAGGCGATTTGAAAATAGAATTTACTGGTGGGATGGAACACCAGAGGCTGTCACGCCACTAAACTGAGAATAAACAGAGAAGAAAGCCTGCATGAGAATGCCGTGAAAGTGGGTATAAACGAGGGAGGGAGTAAACTCTTGCCTCCAAACAAAGAGTTTGGCATTTGCCTGTAACAACATGCAGGTGCTTTGCCAGCATGAAGAATAGGACTGAGAACTGGAAATCTATGTCTCCGTGTTCGTCTTTCAGCAGGCTTCCAAGCATACACATTTTCATTCAAAATCACTACCAAGCTGTTTATGATAGATCTGTGCCAACTGCACTGTTTTATGTAGCCATCTAAGCCAAATCATTGTGACCTGATGTGACTCAGTTTTTTAAAAGGGTGCGCCGTCAGAATTCTCATTTTCTTCAGTTCAAAGTGAAACACTGGGAAAAGTATTGGAATGGATCTGAAAACAGTGCAGCATTCTTATGCAGAGGCAAGAGTGCCATTCAGGCAAACACTAGAAAATCTGTCTCGGGTGTGTTTTTCAAAATGAGTCTGAAATGTTCGCTGGAAAAATATCAGGAATCTTAGACTTAAGTGAACTAATTCACATGCTCTGATTTTGCCTATAACTGTGGTATTGGGAAGTATAATAATAGATTCTAAGTGCTCTGTTCCTGAAATTTTAGTTCACTCTTTGTTATCTGCATGTACATTTATTTAAGAGCATATGTGAAGTCTGTTTTTTTATCTGTTGTTTTTTTTTTTCTTCCATCTTTCTCTTTCTCCTTCTCCTTCTCCATATTTCTCTGAATATAAATCTTACACCTCTGTGTGAATTTAAAACCTGTTAGAGATACGGAGAACAATTAAGTGAAAAAGATCATTTTTTGGTCAAATATGCTACTGTTTTTCATGGATGATAAAATACCCCTTAGTTATATATTCAGCTGTTTAGATATGTTCTCATGCATAGATAATAGGTGATTATGCATTTTATTCATGTTTCCTCAAATACTACTGAACAGATCAGCATTTTCTGCAGTTCTTCAAATTGAGGTCAAATGCTTTCAGGCTCATAAATCCTTTCGGTCAGTGTAAGATGTTTTGATACTTAGTTGAAATTTGTCACCGTCTTTTCTCTTCAGTACCTCCACCTGGTTTAAGCTTCATCTGAGATTGAACTGAACATTTCAGCATTCTCAGAATTTATAATCAGCAGTTGGGCTTATGTACAGCTCCACTTACCAGTGGTGCTGGGTTGATTTGTTTTTCAGAGGTTCCCACTGCAACAGATACAAATAAAAATGGCTGTTTTTTTCCCAGGACAGCCTGAGAGTTGTTTTGGTTTTTTTTTTAATACAGCAGTTGATGAGAGACTTCCTTCTCATGAAATTAGATTCAATAGCATAATTGATGAAATAAGGAGGAGGAGATTACCCGAAATGACCTTTCAGCCTGAATCTTTATTTGAATGGGAAAAAGATTTTTTTGAATGTACTTCCAGATAGTATCTACATTTCTTAGAAACTTGCAGGGCTTTTTGTGGGAAACCCCCAAACTATTCTTGTGTGGCTTTGGACAAAAATATTTGGTTTTCTCTTACCAAATTTCAAAAAGGTTGAATAGTTGGCTTTTCTGAAGGAAAGGCAATACTTTCCATAAAGAAAAATGCCCATTTTCTTTCTAGCACTGTTTTTTTTCACATTTCTGACAAGCAAAAGAGTACAAAGGTACCGGGAAGTACAGCTGTTGTATCATGAAATTTCAAAGTAAAAATAAGATTTACAGTCTTTGAGGTTTTGTGTGCTGCTGCACCAATCAGCACCAATGTATTAGGCTCACACTTCCACTTAAATGCGAGTGCAGATTAGTGTTTCCGCCACTGCATCATTGCAAATACCATTATGGCTTGTTGTCAGTGGTGCCAGTCACTGAGGAATAGAGGCTGTGTGTGCCTAAACAATCTGTACTATTGCCAAAAGGGGTTAGCTGCCCTTTTCATAGCCCTCCCTTGTGATTGCTTGAGTGTTCATGTAGGTGCAAAAGGTGTCAGATGAGGAAACTTTGCAACTGAAAACCAATAACTAGAAAAATCTGCTAGCGAGGTCCTTCGGTCTGCCATCTCAGTGGAGGTAGGGGATGGAGCAGCAAAGACACAAGGGTTATTGATGTGTTAGAAACCACGGAAGTGCCTGAGAATGGTCACGTAGGAATTAGGGCTTCTTCCCCCAGAAAGGTGGCAGGATCAAGAGCCCAACTGAAGTGCATCTACACCAATGCACACAGCATGGGCAACAAACAGGAGGAGCTGGAAGCCATTGCGCAGCAGGAAAACGATAATATAGCTGCCATCACGGAAACATGATGGGATGACTCACACAACTGGAGTGCTGCAATGGATGGCTACAAACTCTTCAGAAGGGACAGGGAAGGAAGGAGAGGCGGTGGGGTAGGCCGGTATGTTAGGGAGTGTTTTGATTGTCTAGAGCTTAATGATGGTGACGATAGGGTTGAGTGTTTATGGGTAAGAATCAGGGGGAAGGCCAACAAGGCAGATATCATGGTGGGAGTCTGTTATAGACCACCCAACCAGGATGAAGAGGCAGAGGAAATATTCTATAAGCATCTGGGAGAAGTCTCACAGTCGCTAGCCCTTGTTCCTGTGGGGGGCTTCAACTTACCAGATGTCTGCTGAAAATACAATACAGCAGAGAGGAACCAGTCTAGGAGGTTCCTGGAGTGTGTGGAAGATAATTTGCTGACACAGCTGGTGAGGGAGCCAAGTAGGGAAGGCGCCCCGCTGGACCTGTTGTTTGTGAACAGAGAAGGACTTGTGGGTGATGTGATGGTTGGAGGCCGTCTTGGGCATAGCGATCACACAGTGATAGAGTTTTTGATTCTTGGAGAAGTAAGGAGGGGGTCAGCAGAACTGCTGCCTTGGACTTCTGGAGGGCAGACTTTGGCCTGTTTGGGAACCTGGTTGACAGAGTCCCTTGGGAGGCAGTCCTGAAGAGCAAAGGAGTCCGGGAAGGCTGGACATGCTTCAAGAAGGAAATCTTAAAGGCGCAGGAGCAGGCCGTCCCCACGTCCCAAAAGACAAGCCATTAGGGAAGAAGACCGGCCTAGCTGAACAGAGATCTTTGGCTGGACCTCAGGACAAAAAGGCGAATTTAGAAGGAACTTGTCACCATCGCCCCTATTCCTTAAGTCACTGTGTTCAACCAGGCAGAGAGAGGACAGGGAATCCTCTGTATCATGTGTCCTGTCTGCCTGTTGGGCCTGTCTCAGGGAAGCCAGGGTGTGATTCCAGTAGTCTCTCTCTCTCTTGCACTCCCTGATAGTCCTCAACCTGCTCACCTCCTCCCGGAGCTCTGTCCCTAAGCGGAGGAGCTCCTCTACCTGGGCGCAGCTCCCACAGGCGTGCTCGCTGCTGCCGTCCCATACTGGATTAAAAGTAGGGCTCACCCTGCAGCCTGACACCTGGGCGGCAGCGCGTTCCCACCGCAGCTCTGCCTGGGAAGCTGCGTCGGTCATGGTGGGTGCAGAGCTTAGAGAGGCCACGGTTTCTGCCGGGCGGATACCATTGCTCCCTGGTCGAGCTGGCAGAGCTTTAGCGCCCTTCCACGCAAACTGCCGCACCATGCCCTGTTTGCCCGCGCTGGTCACTGGTGCTCCCTAAGGGCTTCTTTTATATGTGTGGGGAGGCTTGGCTGCTGTTGCTCCTGGCCCTGGCCAGGTCTCATCAGCCGCCGCCGCGTGAGCTACAGGCTCCTGACGGCTCTCTCAACTCCCCTGAGGTTCCCCTGGTTCGGGAAACCCCCCTGTGCACCACGCTGGAGCGCTCTGCTGCAGGTCGTGCCGGCACCAGAGCTGCTCACCTCGGCGACAGTTCTGTTTGAAAACATGATTTGCACTATCCCTGCTGAATAGTGCATTTTATGGGATGTTTCAGCAGGTCAGCATAAAATGATGACCCTGATCCTGAAACTTACTCTTCTGTGAGTGAAAGACGTTGTGAAGTTGAGGGTATAGATGTGTATCTTCCACTTAGATTTCTGCCTTCTAATGTCCTTCAGTTCCTATAGAGGCTACCTGAATTTTTTTTTGCCAGTCTCTGTTGCACTTCCTAGACAGATGGAGGTGCTGCTCAGGTGCTTTTTTTCCCTATTCTTGTCTCAGTAGATTGTGGGGATACTTTTCCAGAGCCTGAAACTGCTTTTCGGAAGGTTGGAGTACAATATTGCTGCTATTCTGCCTACTCCTTATTTTAAACTGAGGGATTGAATCCCCTGACTTCCCTAAATCAGGGTTGGAGCCTTCAGTTATGACTGAAATGAAGATGAAGGCTTAAATGCAGGGATTAGATAGTTAAGATGTGGGTTTAGAAAATACCCATTTTTGCCATCAGATAATTTCATGATATTTCTGTAAAGAAGGCTCTTCAACAAAAACTGGAAGGAATTCAGCAGTGAGGAATTCCAGCAGTGAGAATTTGAGATGTTTGGGAAATCAGGAGCAAACTGAAACTGAGGTCTTAGAAATGGTGGTATTTTTTTTTCTGGTGCCAAAAAGCAAGCCAAGTTATTTTGTCCTGAATAATCTGTAGATTTAATCTCTCTTGAAGTGCCCAAGGGGTTCTCTGACAGAGTTTTGGAATCTGTGGTTCTACTTGGTGCTGCGTTTTACAGCTTCATAACAAAATTCTGAAGCTGATTTCTACAATGGATAAAGTGGAGTTCAGTATATATTTGATCTCTTTTAATAAGTGGAAACCTTAACCATTCTGTAAACAAAGACTTAGCCCAGTGTGACTATACCTAAAAAAAGAAAAAAACTTTCTTGGATTGTGGAAGTAGTATATCTTGTATCTTCTTCACTTATTAAAACATAAGGCCTTAATTTCAGAGCTAAGAATAAGAAAGATGACAAAGAATAAGACTGGACTGGAAACTATGCAGCCTGTGCCTAACTCCAGTGAAAATAGTTATGGTTGAGTCATTTTGATGAAAGTATGTACAGCAAAAGATCTAGAATTCAATAAATGTGTGTATTTAAACATATGGAGGCAATGATTACCTGAGGAATACTTGAGAAGAATATTTTAAGCTGTATAACTTTTTTTCATTTACCATGCAAATGTGTACTATTGTATAGATTTCCTTCCTCTTTCTCACAGTCTAAGGAATGTTGGGGCCAGAAACAGCTTATTCTCTAACTTCCCATCGGAGACTGAACATGGCATGTCTTTCTTCAAAATCCAGCCGTTCTCCAGCACATCTGCCAGTAGTGGACGCTGATCTTCTCTTTCCTGCTGTGGGCAGACGTCATTCAGTTCAGGAAATATCAGGGAGATGACACAGAGCTGGCTTAGCTCAGCAACAGTGACCCTACAAGACACGGCCTTGAAAATCTTACTGTGCTGTAAAGTCAGGATCTCTGTTTGAAGATTTCCATGGCATACAGTCTTTGGCGTGGTTAGCAAGGTTAGTGACAATTTAATATTTGCACTTTCCTTCTCTTTTATCTATACACAGGACTAACAGTAGGAAAAGCTAATGAGCATATACATAGCAGATATTTTGAACTTTCGATGTCTCTGAGGTATTCAAGTAAACAAAGGTAGGGCAAAATTTTGTATAGAGAAGTAATGCCTTTTACTAGGACAAATAATAGAACTGGAAAAAAACAGAAGCTCTCGCACGATGAAAGCTTGTAACTTTTTTCCAACTTTTATGTTAGTTGCTCCGGTGACGTCTGCAGCAAGGTAAATTCACTATATTTTTTTTATTGTTACTATTAAAGATTTATTAAGTTTAAAGACAGAACACAAAGTAATTTAACTGTCTGTCTGCATTGTGTGAATGTTGCAATATGAGGCTATCCTGAGGGATACGCTCTTCTGAAATCTGACGCTGTCTTTCACTTGGTGTATCTATCATAAAAAGCACTTGGAGTACATAGTAAGAATTTTGGGACGGCGGTATTTTACTAGGAATGTATATACTTGAATGTGTATTCAGGTGAGAGTGAAACATATGAAAGGTGTGAAGTATGTGTTAGGTACCCTTATTTGGGGAACTACCTGGAGTTATGTGTCTGACCCCACCACTGTCATGTGCCATCACAGAAACCCTGGTTCACTGAAGTGTTAAGTGCACTGCTATTCAGGAAACTGTTTCTTTGGATTCCATTTTCTCTGTTTTTAATAAATTTTGGTTTTGGCTAGGATCACTCTTGCCTAGGTAATTTTACAAAAATGTCTGTAGAATGCTGAGAAGCTCATCAGCTTTATGAAGAAGACCTTAAGACTTTTCAGAACTTCCTCTCAGTGCCAATCATTAGACAGGAAAGAGATTATTCTGTTATGCTTTAGTAAATTTTGCCTGCGATCAGGCTACAGTGAACAAATAAAAAAATGCAGAAGACAACAGACTAGGAGAAGGCTGAAAGTTGGTGTTGGTGAGTGGCAATATAATATAAAACATGATGAAAAATGTCTCATTTCTGCTTGGCTGAGCACCAATAAACTCTTGCAGTGCACGAGGAGTGCCATCCCTTAGCCATCATGTCAGACGGAGCATTAGTCACAAAAGGCGCTATGTGACTCGCTGATAATATCTGCGTAGGGGAAATCCTGAGAGGATTTGTTAGGATGCATCCATGGCTGGCTGGACTTGTCAGAGCTGTGTGGAACAACCAGAGCATCTTGGAAGGGCAACTCTTCATCTGCAGTAAGATAGCTGGCCTGTGAAAAAGCTATCAGAAATGCTGGACTCCTCTGTTGCAGGTAGCATTTCAATGCTGCTGTGCCAAAGTGCTTAGAAATGTTTCTATAGATTTAACCGAGAAATCTGGGCTTGCCGATTACTGTCACAGATAAGGTCTTTCAGCAGATATTCTAAGCACTCTCTTGACAGTGGCTAAGACAGAAACTAATGGCTTCGGAAAATGAATATAAAAGCTTTCTTACTCCTGTTATATAAAAGACAGTATGTCTTATTTCCTATCTGTTAAAAAAAAAATCTCTGAATAAACACAGCTGTTGAATATCTTGAAGTAGAAAACAAATGTCTTTGTGTTTTGTGATCTATAGCTTTAGTATTTCAGCCTCATTGCGTAGGAACTGATATGCATTTACCGCTAAGCCAGGTTGCATGGTGTGCTCGAAGATGAAGTTTAATGCATAGGAAGTATCTGTTCTAGTGGCTACTTCTAGCCTTTTTGACAGACATTTGTATGGGGTAGAATGCGCAGCATAATTTCTGGCAGGTCTTTCAGTAGTAAAACTTAACTTCAGATTCATAACTTTATTAACACTTTCATTCCTGTGTGACCTGATCCTGATAGGACCAGATAGGGTTCAGATAGGGTTGTAAGGTGATGCATCATAGGTTATAGGACATATAGGCAACCTGATGTGCACGTGCAATATGATATGTGATATATGTGAGCTTGAATATATGTGTGAATGTCACGTATAGGGAGAATCACACTTCCTAAAACATAGAAAGTCAGAAGTTAGTCTCAGTTCTTTTCTTCTATATATCTACTTGAACTTAGTCACTTACTGAATTTTCATGTGAATTTAAATAAACAATTAAGACTTTATTTGTACTTGGTAGAAAGTTCCAGCCTCTTCTTTCCAGTGAAAACATTGCCATTAGGTTGTTATGAATAATTAATTTTTCACTTTACTTGCTGAACCAAAAAATTAAGAAAATATTTCAGATTGACTCAAAGTGAAAAATTTTTGTTTATCCCACTGTAATGAAAAAATCCAAATGTACCGCAAATAAAATATTGTTTCTGCTTAAATTAGACATTTTATGCACCAAAATACTTGATTTCATATAATCGGGGTTTTTTTTAATCCTCTCTTTAACATTGAGTTATTAAATTTAGATACATTTTAAAAGAAAATAGTTCTTTTGAAAAGAAAAACCAAACCATGTTGTTGGAAAAATATTCAGACAAAACATTTAAATATTTTCAAGGCTTTTATGTCATAGAACCATAGAATTGTTTAGGTTGGAAAAGACCTTTAAGATCATCAAGTCCAACCGTTAACTCTCTCTGCTGTTACCCCAGCTACATTTTCCAGCTAATAATCTGCTGAGTGGTTTTTTTAGGTTGATTTACAGGTGATTCCTTTAACTGTCCTGGTCATTTTCTGATGGCTGCTTATCGTGGTGTGCTATGTTTTGCAAAGTTTTCAGAGAATTGTGATGCATACATTTTATGCACCTGAAAAATAAATATGGATAAATACATGCGAAGGCCCTTCTTTACTTATCCACGGTTGGTGTAGGTTGTTGGTGAGGCTTGTTTTAATCTTGAAAATCTTTAGTTTTCACAGGGTAAATGAGCCTTTAGGCTTGGTTTTCAGGGCTTGGAAGGGTATCAGACCAATGCTGTGTTATCTTGTCCTCCGTCTCCACTACATTTCAGGTCTCCATTGACATTAGTTGACTTTGGGAAGGGTGAAGTGCTTGAGAGGATTAGAGAAGGCAGAAGAAGAGGAATTTGAAGCATGTATTGAGTAAGAGGTTGGCTGAGGAGAGATATTTTGGATCTTGTGTTTATGGACAACTGCATCGCAGATTTCATTTGAATGGGCTGGGGTTCATAAACCTGTGTAGCCTGGAATGCAGGGCCCGTGGTCTGAATTTCAGTGCAAATGTTTTACCCAGCTGTTAAGATAACACTTCAAGAGTTAGTGGTAAAATATTTTTTTTTTTACTTGTAAAGGTCTAATTTAAACTGACAAGCACACTTAAAACTGCAGATGAGCTCAAGCTGAAAAGTAGACCGTGTGAAGCCTTTCCAAGTTCAGGCAGGTTGGGATCCAAACCTTCTCCTACTGTTCTGGCTTTTGGTTGCTTTTAAATTCCTCTTTGGTTCTCTAGTATGTCTTGTGTAAATCTAAGATGGTGGGAACAGCTGATCACAAGGGATTTCCAATTGTTTGCGTGGATATTTCATGAGAACTCACTCTTTTCTCAACTTGAGCCCTGACTGCTAAGCCAAACCCAGTGCCTATAGATGCCTAAAGGCTTTCTTCTTAGCCCACAGCTCCAGCTAGGACAAGTTCAATTCTACTAAATTTTCCAGTATCCAACCAAAATATATCTCTTTTCAAACACATTTTTGAATCATTTCGTAGTGAGCCTGGTCTACTCTTATCCCCAATGTGATGACTACCAGGGAAGAGGCCTCAACAGTTGCTCCTTCTATTTCTGGATAGGGTAGACAGGTTATTATTGTTATACACATATAATGCCATTCAAAATGCAACTCTTCATGCTATAGGATAGGCAATCTTCTGAGTGCTGCCTTTCTTATTGAATAGTATTGAAGCAGTAACTAAAATCTGGTCCAGTAGCCAGAAAGACTGTAACTTATGGAGTGACACACACACAAGCTTGTTTTGATTTTGGTATTTCTCGTTTGACAAGTGTTTACCTAGACAGTATGTAGTCAAAATGCACATTGTCATTTTCTGCAACCCCAAGTATTTGATGTGTCAAAATTCCCATGAAAACAGATAAACAAAATCTGAAATTTCCAGATGGACAGCTGTACTACAAGCAATCTACCCATGATTCAAGTTTGAAAATGCTTTAAATCACTTGTTACAATACAAGCACATATCTCAAAATATTAGGACTTGTATCACAGCAGACTTGCTGTAATCATGAAAACAAGCTTAGTGTCTAGTCAGATAGGTTATGTATTTTGATTTGGGTGGATCTGATTTTATATAGTCCTCCACATTGTCTTAGATGCCTTGCCAGATGAAAACAGTACAAAATGTTTCCTGATGAGCCCAACACAGGCAGATAGACCAAAACCGTCTTTGGCAGTGAGGCTCTGATGTGTTCATGTTCTGGCGAAATGGGGAAGAATGCTGTTGAGTACATTTCCTGTGACTTATCTTCTAAACTTCGTACACTTTTCCATGAGTACATTGAGAAGCAGCCTGAATACCCAAAGCCTTGATTTTTCAGGGAAAGTTGTATGTGCCCCCTAGTTGTTGTTTTTGTGATTTTGTGTACTTCAAAGTGCAGTCTGAAGTTAAGTATGATAGTTGTAGCTCTGTATGTGGTTCGAGAGATGTGATTTACAGATACTTAAAGTCTCAGGAGAGGACCTTAAAAGTGTAGATACCTGGAAGTAGAAAGTGTAATCAATTTATGCATCTTTTTTCCTTCCTCCTTCATTCCTATCCAACCGTGTATCTCACGTGTGCCTACTTGGTATAAATACAGAAAATACACATGTAATGTGCAAGTTCCATATTAACTCTTTCCGAACGACTTACACAAGCTTTGTAACTCCCCTCATTACCTAGAATGGTCAAGCTATTTTTTGTGTAGGCTGGAGAGGAAGTTGATATCAAGATGACAATTTTGAGTTTAACTGAGGTCAGAAGGACATAGAGGCAAGCACTGAGATTCTGACACTATTCGTGAAATTTCATTAGTTTATATAATTTTGTCTATTTCTGATGAAAATATTATACAAATAGCTTCTTGAATTTTAGAGAATATCTTTCCTGTTTCTCTATGAGCTTGAGCCTAAGTTTTCTTATGGTTATGTCAGTTTTACATCATTTTCTTTGCTGATTTTAGTCCTCATATATGGAGTATAAAGGAAGACTCGTATTCTATGTGGAAAGGAAGAGAACTACATCACACTGAAGCCTCAATCCATATCTCATCTCTTGTCCTGGTACAGCAATAGCTAGTACGCCTACAGTTAGGGAAAACTGAAATATCCCCCAGCTCATCTGCCAAAATGAATAGCTAAAATTGAGAAGAAACTCCTTTCTGACCCCATACTCACAAACAGTTAACTTATTTCCTGAAAAATGCAATTTTGATGCTGAATTCATTGTTCTATCTTGCATAGCTACAGAAATTATTAGTGTTCGTAAAATGATTCATTGATTTTAAAAGTCCACTGACTCAATGACAACTGGCAGTAGCACATTCCACAGGTCCACCATAGATAACACAAAGACGACTTTAGTGTTTTTAAACTTTGTAACATTTTGTGACAATAAGATCTAAAAGAAAACTACCCACACACAGAGTTGCATACAGTATTGTATTTGGCTTTGAGGCAGAGAAAGAAGTACATATTATGTAGTTTTCTATTACATTTTAATCATAGCCTAAACTATATATGTTAAAGCGAACACCTATTTTCATCTCTGCTTTCTAAATGTGACCCTTTTGTTTTATTTAATGTTCATGTTTTAAACAGAGGATGGGAGGAAGAAAGAAAGAAAGAATAAACTGAAAAATGTAATTTGCATTGTGAAAACCCAGCGCTATTCGATAGTATTTTGTGCTACATAGATTTAGTTGATATTCCCACATTTTCTGTAGTGTAGGTCTTGTGAATCTTATTAAATACAGTGCAAAAAATCACCCCCCCCAACATATTAAACAATGTCTTACACTGATATATATCAGTACAGCTTTGTACAGTGCGTAGAGAACTAAGCATTAAGTATATGCTAAATTTCACTTATATTAATTGTCCTACGTGAGTAGTTTGGTATCTATTGAAGAAAAGCTGCATCTCAGGCATGTTTAATGATGATATGTGGATGTTGAACAAGAGAAGGGTTTTACTGGATCATTATCTTCAGTCTTCTGCACTGAGGATGAGCTGCACATATAATCCCATTCCTAACCTCTTTATCCTTCATTATTAGCCAATGAATTAACTTTTGCTCCTGCACTTCTTTCAGAAAACTGTTTCAAGACTTTACGCAGTTGACTGTAAGGAAACTGGTTCTTTTTTCTTTCCTAAATTGATTCAGGCCACTTTATTCCTGTCCCAACATGATCTAGTTAGACCTCCAGTTCTTATCTCATGCTAGTACAATTCATAGAGAGCAACCACATTTTGTCTGTGCTCCCATTTTTGTCTCTCCTCCCAAAGTAGACCCTCAGTTTCCTACAAAGATAACTAGTCCTTCTTTCTACCTGTTCTGGTCTGAGTTCATCTTTGCACAGAACCTAACACAAAGCGCTGTCTGCAGTTTATTGTTACCTTGTATAATGACATTAATACGTCCTTATTTCTATTGGAAATATTTTGCTTTTGCTGTGGGCTAGTATCACGTTGCACTTTATCATTGTACTGGTGACTCATATTAATCTTGTGATTAAGTTCTATGCCCGGGTCTTTTACTTGATCTGTCATTTCCAGCTGACCAGAACCTTTTTTATAATGGTACTTATTAGTCACAGTACACTTGGTGAAGAAATATGTTGGCTATCACATTCAGGAATAAATGGGTCCTACCATATTTGGTAGCATGTTTTTTTCCAATCTGTGTCTGGGAAATTTATGTGTCTACACAATGATAAAATTTCTGATAGCCATTTTCTCTCCAACAAAATATTAATGAGGTCCTCATCCAGCTTCAAATTTGACTTATGTGAGGCAATGGCAAACTTCTGACCCTAGTTCATTTTATAGCCCTTCATTAAAATTGATTTTGACCTTAAAAGCTTCAGTTTTATCCATGTTATTGCAAATTTTTACTTGCAGAAATGTTCTTTATTAAACTATGGCAGTATTCTACTCCTGATTTTACTTCTAGCTTTTAGAAGAGTATCATGTATTTCAATATCCACGTTCCAATCATGACTGATACTTCACCATGTCTTGTTATAGCTCTACTATCTGATTTCATATCCCACTCTATTGGTTCCGCTTTCTCTGGTTTGTAACCTTGCCACCTTTCATTGGTTTCCAAACAGCTAAATTGCCTCTCTGTTACCTCACCCACTTCAACTCGATCGTGTATAATCCTTTCAGTAACTGAACTGTCTCCATGACTACTCCTATATTCTCTGCTTATACTTTTCTCTTTGCTGCTTCTGCTGATTTTTTTTTTCTTTTTACTGAACCCTTTAAACTGCTTTTCTTTTCCCTGTGTAATAAAATCAGGTTTGGAGAGTTGATCACGACTCTTTTCCAGTCTTCTTCCTTGGGCCTCTTAGTTTAAAGCTCTTCTGAATGGTTGTGCCAGTTTGAATCTTACAAAATCAGTCCCTCAGGTACTCAGGTAGAGGTCGTTTTGAGTGGCCATTTTCTCCAAATGCTTCCTTATATTTTTATTTTATTATATTGTTTTATTGAGAGTATTTGTCAGGCCTGAATCATAACAATGATGGTGGAAAGAGGTTAAATTATTTGTAGAAATATTGTCATTTACCATAAAAGGATGTAAACAACTGATTCCCTCCAGTTCAAGAAACAGCCCCTGTAGAGAGTGTACAAAGTCAAGAATCTTGATTTGGCAGCCGAGTTATTCAATGTAAATCTCGTGCAAGCCACAAAGCCATTTTGGCTGCTACTTCTCAGAAAGCTGCTTGTGGATGTAGAGTTTATGCTGACAAATCTTCTCCTTCCCATCATCCTGATCCAAAGAAATGTCCCCACGGAAATACTTCTAGAGAGACATACAATCTTCAGCTGGCAATCCTTTCTCTTTGGATGCCTGGCTTTTTGCCAGGAAAGGCCATTTTTGATTCATCTGAGGGCAATATGTATTTGTCGTATTTCTGATTTCTTCAGACACCTCTGCTCATTCCAACTGACTGAACAGCTGGCTTATTCTGAACAGAGCTAGGTAATGCTTCTCTGCGGAGCAGATGTCATTGAGCACTGTCAGTGCATTCCGTTAAGTCTGCCAGATGTCTTCTGACTTAGTCAACAATTTTCCATTTCATTTAAGGGGCTTGGGAAGGTATAGGGGGGTCCACCGAAGTAGGAATAAATTTGAAATTAGAGTCTTTCATTAGAAATGAAAGATTAAAGTCATGTTTGGCTTCACCCCCTAAATCCAGGCAAGTCTCCAGAGACTTCTACCATCCCAACTATCTGGAATATTTGGATGGCAGCCCTCCAGTTAAGTAGTTGCAAGAAGGGTTGCTGGCTTCAATAGATGTTACTTCTCTCCCAATGTTAGCAATAGGTCATCAACTTTTAGAAGAATTCTGCAACAGAAGATTCTGGCACTTTATGAACACTTTTGACTCTCTGTCTTTAATGATTGGTTTGTTCACACAAAAACATATGCTCACATTTGCAAGTGCAACTATTACCACTGAACACGGAGATTAGATTTCCTTACGTGCAAATTGCCAGTGCAGATCCAAGCTGACAGTTTGTATCATGGATGACATTTGCACAGATTTTCATTTCTTGTATATTTGTAAGTTTTGACCTCCAAAACACTGGAGAACATAAAATTCCTCTTGTACTTCTTTCTGTGAAAAAAGTGGGGACTGCACATTTTCCACTGGTTTGTTTTTTGTTTTTCTTCCCATCCACTAGCCCTCAGACATTTGCATGTGGCATTTTGGCAAATACAGGTGTATAATTCATGCTGATTCTTTTGTCTGCTTGAAAAGGGTTTCTGCCTTCGGAAAATTTGGCCCTATCTATTCATGGGCACTTTCAACAACTCTGCATATTTTTTGTTGTTGTTCCAATAGCCCACTTGGTTGGCCAAAGTGACACTGTGTTGACACTACATTGGCCAAAAGAACTCCCGCAGTTTCAATTGGCAGGGTTATTTTCCAATTCCTTCCCTTGATTATGGGGACATGTAGCTAACTTTATACAGCTTCCTTGTTTCAGCCAAAAGATGGGAACATTTTGTTGAGAGAGCGAAGTGTATCCTCTTTACGTACTGTTTATTTTACATTTGAGGAGTTCTTGAGGCAGGATGTCCTACATCACTTCATAGTTTTAATAAGGAAGCTGTCAGATTCTATTTAACTGAACATTATTAAGTGAAAAGATACAAATACTTCAGTCCAAACATCTTTATACATATTTTCCAACAACCTGCTTCACCACATCAGTTGTTCAGACTCTGCAAATGTAACGCACTTTAATTACACATAATGTGATGTAATGAAAAGCTTGTTAGTCTTCAGCACAAGTCAATAAAACAACTCAAAAACCTTGAATATAATCTGTGTGTTTTTCACTTGTGTGTTTTTCTGTGCATATCTTAGCATCTATTACGTGTTCTTCCTCTTACCTCCTCTTATTTTTTTCTGTGGTGCTTTTCCTGATGTACTCTGCGAGCTTGAAAACAAATAGGTAGAGGGAAGGGGGGTAAATAGGAAAAAAAGAGTTCCTGTCTTGTATTGTTTTCCATGAAAAGTGGAGACTGACCCCTTTCTGATACAATCTTTTCATTTATTTTTAAATCTGTTTTCCTAGTCATTTTTCTTAATCGCTAGTTCCCTCCAGCTGAAACGCTGAAGGCAACAACTTCTATGCCCAAAGAAATCACTTGGCACTGAGAAATAACCAACTACTTGTTAAAACAAGGACAGGTAAACTCTACTGGGGCAGATCCATTGCTGTAACAATGAATTTTGGCTGATTATACTTTTTTTTCTTCTTGTATATTTATTTTTGTAATGATACCCTACATCTATATTTCGTGAAAGGCTCAACTCTCCCATCCTTACCTTGTTTGTCTCGCCTTCTAAAAGCTCTGTTTTCTTCACATTGTGGTCTCTTAATCTTGTAAAAGTTGTCTCAGCATGACATAAATTTCACACATATAAACTGTTCCTGTTAAAGTTCAAAAAATGAAATGCAGCTAAACAAGTCAAAGGTGATTATCTAACTATCTGCAGAATAATAAATAAACAAACTACAGTACTTTGAGATAAGAAGTTTATTTTACCTACAAGAAGGTGAATGTGAGTGTTAGCTAAATTCTAGGATTGAAGACGACCACGCATTCTCATTCATAAAAAAAAAATACCTCATTCATTCAATATCAAGCAGCTGGCATTATTGACAGTAGATTCCTTTTAAGGTCAAAATGATGTATCTTTCTTCTCTCCTACTTTTTCATGATGTCTGGGATTTCAAAAGAACCTATGGGATTTAGCAAGAATTTCCCTTTAAAGGGCAGTTGGATTTGGGAGTCTAACTCTTCTAGGTTCTTTCAAAAATACAAGCTGTTATTAATAAACCATCATCCGATGCCTGTAACATTACATCAGACTTCAGCTTTTTTAAGTCCAGGAGACCATATGGGTAGTGTATTCTCAACCACTTCTAGTAACTTCCAGCTATCTTACCAAATATTTAAGTAAATTTGTTTAGGAGTGAGAGCTCACCGGTCCTTTGCCCTTCATTCTAGGAATTTGGGCAAAGAGGGAGCACTCATTATTTATTGAACTACTTTATTGAACTACTGAGCACTGTAGTAATAATCTGATTTAACTGTGAAGGTATTGTTATAAAGAGAGTTTTCATTGATTTCAGTATATTGAGTTCTTCATATCTAAAGGATTAGGAGGAAAATACTACATTGTAAGTAAATAGGAGTCATATCACCTCACTATAAAATGTTTTCCATAAGTAATTAGGAGATCATGATAGTTTTGGAGGCATTAAAAATAAAGCTGTGCTAATATGAAACCCTTATGAAACCCTGTTTTAAGCCCCTTAGATCACTTTTCTGGGTGAAATTGCTTTCACCAGGAGGTGGCTAGCTTTATTGTGGAGACAAAGCAGAAAGTGTTTCCAGAAAATCTGTTAAATAATTTTGCAGTTAAAACATGCTCAACAGCATTTCGGGACTAATACTTCAAGTGTGTGCTTTATGCTTTAGAAGGATGATTCTTGCAATAATAACCTTACAATTGAAAAGAAAAAAAATCCTGACATTATTAGATTTCTTAGGTCAGACCTCATGGACAACAGTTGTGAATTCAGTATCTTCTGTTTGATATTTCTGCGATGGAGGTAATTATTTTGTTGAGACAGGTCCTACAAATGTTTCCGCACTGTGATTGCTACCAAATCCTAGATGCCTGCTGCCTCCTAGAATAAACATATGGTAGGAAAGCTGCTGGTGGAAATTTTGTTTTATATTCAGTGTAACAGGGTAACAATGGTAACAGTTGCCACTGTTCAAAGGGAAATGACTGATTCAAAACAAAACCTTAACCTGGCAACCTGTCAGAGCGAGACAAGCAGTGGTGCCAGTCAAAACAGCAAAGGCTGTACTGTTCCTCCTCCCTCAGTCTTTCTCCTACTATGAAAGGCTGTATTATGTTTACAGTGTTTATTTTATCTCTGAACCTTTTGCTGATGCAGTGCTTCAGTGCTTTTTTATAGTCGTTTCCTGCTCTTAGGTGGAATGCTTTAAGAAATTGTCAGTCTGTTTTGTCTGTTGCTGTTGTGCCTGTGTTGCACTTCGATGCCCAAAGTTTTACTATCTGGTACTCAAAGCTTCTGCTTTGGCTGGAACTGGAGAAGCTGCTCCAAGAGAGGGGTGGGATGTAACTGCACCACTTCAGGAACAGGTTAGAGAAGGAGCTGCGACAGCCCAACAGCTGCAGGATAAACTCTGGCAAGGCATCTGACAACATCTGGCAGCATCTGGTGAGGCATCTGACAAAAACCCTCTCATCCTCTCTAATGTACTAGGTCAAATGGGAACAGACAGAGGGTTTGTGTTGGGGCAGGGTGGGACTGCACGTCGGCAGCTGAGTTTTTGAGCAAGGCATTTATAGTCCAGCAGTTTGGGCACTCAGATCCTGTTATGTGTCAGAAGGAGAACGAGCCAGGTTCCACCCTGGGGCACCTCGGGTTTGAGGCTGAGGAGCAGCTGACCAGTACCATACTCTGCAGTCTAAGAGTGGAGCAGCAACATGAAAATCAATCTTATCAATAACTCTTGTGTAGCAGGTGAGTCACCTCACAATGATACTACTTGCTGTGTCTAGACTGGATAATACCTTTACTTCTGAGGAGATCCTGGAGTGGAGAGTCAGCTGCTGGCACCCAAAGAGTATCCCGCGCCGCAGCGTGCTCGTTCTAGCGCACTACAGCAGTGACTATAGCCCAGAGCAGGAGATCGAAGAGATGAGCACAGGTCAGATTGTCAACCATTATCTGTTTAAAAAATAGGTTTTCCACATTGGTAAGAGCACCAGGCAAACTGATTGCCTAAAGAGAATCACAGATTAATATCTGTGTTCATTGAAGCCAATAGCTCCCAAATAACCTTCTCAAGCCAGGAAAAAACTTAGCCAAAATGCACATAGATCCAAAGGCCTGACCTTCCCCCACCACCTCCCATACCTTGGTGAGTGACTTTGGCCGAAAATGAAGCAGAGAAACATTGGCATTTCCTCTGTCAAAATATTATTCTGCCCCCATGGATGTAGACAGTCTTTTCAAAATATATTTGATTTTTATCTGCAAAATAACAAGAAAATTTCCTCACGAGAGGAAACTTTAAAATCAGCTGCTAAGAAAAACAGCTCATTTTAACCAGACTATTTACAAATCCAAACAGATCTGCTTGGCCAGAATTCCAGTATGGAGGCAAATAAGTATTTCTCTTGCAGCTGCGGGGTTACAGATTTGATATCCTTATGGCTCATTTGGTGAGTTTTGGCATGTCTTTTGCTGCTACTGTTAACTTCGTGTCCAATGTGTTTGCTTGCTACGGATCGACCATAACCCTGGATGGTCTGTGTAATGGAAGGACAGGAGGAAGATTGCTAGATGTAACCATAGTTGTAGCAGAGAGTAAAAAACAGTTAAATACCTAGTAGTGTATGTCCCTGATGTAGAAGCACAGTCTCTTGTGAAACTTACTCGATGGAGGGGAATCAGCCACTGGTGCAAGGCTGTCATCCAAAATTGTCCATAGCTGTCTCTAAAAGCGTTTCCCACTTCTCAGTTCATAGACAAAGGACAAGGTCTGATGCCACCTGACGATACAAACCGAGAAAAACTTTAAGCCATTGCAGCTGTACCGATTTTAACCAGCAAAGGAATTGGCCATGAGTATTTGAAGGTGGCAGACTGAGACTGTGAGTGAAAGAGGCTATTTGCTGGAGAGCCAGCGTCTCCCTCCTCCTATCCCCATTGCATTCACTTTACTTATTTCATTTTCAGCTGAAAATTTTTGCTTCGTGACACAGTAATGCTGTGGATACTTCCCCTCTTGGACTTCTTGCACCCACTTCAAGGGGGCCTGTCTCCCTATGTAAGCTTTATTCTAACAGCTAGAAAGGCTTTTCCTAACATTTAACCTACGTCTTCTGTCACATGAAGCTGATTACGTCTTGCCATCCTTTGAAGGAAACAGGATAAGTGATGAATTTAAAATTTTTAAAGTCAGCGTTGGCTGATGTTTATCATTCTGTCTTCAGTCGTCTTTTTTTTTTTTTTTCCTGATAGGTCACATTTTATAAATTTCCCCTTGTTCTTTGTTCTCCTCAGGACTCTTTCCAGTCTACCACATCTTTCTTAAAATTGAGAGACAAAAATAGATGTGGCTGAGGCTTTACCAGTCATTAGTAGAGTGGGATAATTTCCTTCCATTTTTATGTAGAGCTTTCTTTTTAATAAACACAGAATTATGTTACTCTGTTTTGAAACTTTTGCCTGCAGTTGACTTACATTCAGTCCGTGATCCAACTTACCCAGTTTTTCTTTTCCAGCCTTCCCTTTTTGATACTGTATATTTGAGTTTCTCTTCCACTGCAGAACTTTACACTTTATAAAATTTCATCTAAATGATTTCATTCCTTTCCCCCCGCTAATTTATCACACTTACTTTGAATCTTCTCTTTCAAATTGCTTGTAGTCTCTTCCACTTCTGTGCTTTGCCCAGGTTTTAGGACTATTTCCTGTTCCACTGAATTTTTGATGACTTCAACTGTGCTGAGACCTTCTCAAGCATATTCTTCTAGTTCGAAAACGAGCCATTGGCAGTCACTTTTTTCCACACAGTTGTATACCTATCTTACAGCAATAACAGCTAGATAATGTTCCACTAGTTTTCTTAGTGAACAAATTGTTTTTGAGGGAATATCAGTAATTTTTATGTTTATTTCCCTACCTTTATCCTTGTTTATTATTAATTTTTTTTCCTTGAGTATAATAATTCTAAAATATTTAAAAATTGTTCTCATTTTACTCATCCGATTTCCAAGCATCTTCGGCTTCCTGGATCAAATTCTTCAGTTGGCAGTTAATCCAGTTCAACTATAACACAATTCCTTATCTGGTGAATAAGACTCCTGGTTGGTGTTTGTTATTTACACACTGACAAGCCAAGGGAACACTTTGTACAAAATGAAGTGTGTTGCTTCTAATAGTACATGCCTGTCTGTCACAATGTCTTTCCTGTGCTCATTCAATTAGGACTATATAATTTTGGCTGGTTTACAATATTTTTTAAAATTGCATTTCCTTCATCTGATGTTTTTCATTGCTTACTTTCTGTTCCTTCAGGCCTAGCACTTGAACTACTTATTTTTAAAATGGCCACTGTAGATTGAAACGTTTAGACTTACATATTTAGCAGAATAGCCTCTGGATTTTCCTCGATATGAGCTGGCTTGAAATATTTCAGGATATATTTTTTGATTTATTTATTTGTCTATCAACTTATTTATTTAATTTAGTCACCTCAGATAAGATGGAGCTGATATTGTATTTCTTCCCTAGCAACAGCAAAGTTGCAGATTTTAGTTAAGTTCCACAAGAAAACTGTGATATTAAAATATATTTAATACAGAGCGATCCATCTATTGCTAATTTTTGTAAATCTTACTTTCCCTGGTTCCATTTAAGCTTCTGGATAAACAGCCGTTGACTTCAGTAGTGCTAGAGTATTTTCCAGTTTTGTAGATACATCTAGTAATTTTCGTGGTACTCTGTAGAGTAAGGCGTTACTGTGTAAGGATTTGAATAACAGGATAGGGCTGTTGTTAATATAAATACAATCAGGCACAGATGCTATAATACATGGTATTTTTTTCAGCTCCTAATTTTAATGAAGCTTTTCTGATGCATCGAAAAATACTTCCACAGTGGTTGCATTAATAACTCAGTGCAAATGCACTTGGACATTAGACAGTGCTCTCTGTTGGGTAATTTTGTTCTATATCACGTCTTCCTCAAATAACATTTAATGAGAAGAACCTTCATACTATAGTGCAAATAAAGCCACTGTCTTGTATATTCTACTTTTTGTTAAACACTGGATTTCAAGAAATACTACATTATATTAATGGTATGATTTTATATGAAATGACAGTTGCTCAGTCAGTTGAAAGCAACCTGTGTAGCAGACATTAAAAATCATTAATCAAGTTAGTCTCAATATAAATATGAGGGTGTTTCTCCTAACAATATATTATTATTTAATTTTAGTTGCATTCTGGTTTCTAGTTCTTTAAAACACATTTGCTTCATGTTGTGAAGCTTGTTTCCCAGTTGTGAAAGCTAGCAATCTAGTTATTTTATTTTAAATGAAATTTCCTATTCTTTAGTAACCACAAGACTCTTAAGAGCTGGAGATTGAAGGAAAATATGAAATGTTTGTGAATCATTCCATGGCCAAAATAGTTTCTTCAATTATTATTTCATTGTCACGTCTCCTGGTAGGAAATACTTGCATTTTCTGAAATTAATACCTGTTTGGTCTTTGTGTTTTACTTTTGTGCCTGCAACTCAATTTTTATCTGATTTTGAACAGTCTGTATATCCCTTGAATATAAAAAGGTCTAGGGAAAATTAAGTGAACCACATTTGTGAGTTATATCAGGCACCAAATAAGTAAGAGCTCACTCCTGTTTAAAATACCATAAGTACTTAATAATGTCTTATGGTTTGAAAAATAATGCTTGTTTCCATATTCACTATTTATTGAGTTGGTTGAAATTGCTGTTTTGCAGAAAAATAGTGTTATATTAGCTCTGTTGCAGGTCGTCTGCACTGATGAATCTGATTCACTAGATGTACTTGAATAGGACAAAGGAATTCAAAGAGTTAATATTACAAGATCCTTTGTGTCATAGTTTTTAAAGTAACTCAGTTTCAGATTGCAATCCAAATTAGAGACTTCAACTTTCTTGGAACGTTTCATATCAGTTTTCAAAAACGTTGT
Source organism: Phoenicopterus ruber ruber (assembly GCA_009819775.1). Taxonomy (NCBI): domain Eukaryota; kingdom Metazoa; phylum Chordata; class Aves; order Phoenicopteriformes; family Phoenicopteridae; genus Phoenicopterus; species Phoenicopterus ruber. The sequence goes on from CM020219.1 coordinate 13,740,461, forward strand.
GCCTGCAATATTTATACTCTGTAATAAATATCTCCTTCTTCAAAAATTTATAATACTCTTTTCTGTCCAGAACAGCCTATTATTTTAATGGTGTCATATCACTTGTGTTTTAAAGCTGCCTTAATTGTTTTTATTTTAAGACGTATTGCTAGGTTAAGTGGTTTCTTCAGACTACATTTATTTTCTTTGATATGTGACATTATCCTAATGATAGCCTCTATGTTGAGGTCCTATGTTTGACTAAGTGATTTTGCTGATACTGGAAGCTAAGATCAGACAAGGTTTCTTCTCAAGCCATAATTCTAGTAATTGAGTCTGTTTATGTGATATGTATTGGCAGAACAGAATGAGAAATTTTGCAATGAATAATTTATTTGATAAATGTAGATTTTCACTTTACTTCAGTACGTTTTAAGAACAAAGCAGTTACTCTGAATTATTCATTATTCAGATTTAACCAATTTTTATAATCAGAAGATTACTCTAAAATTGATTGATATTGATGATTTCCCTGGGAATATTGACTCAGATAAATTTGAAACTGGAGTTTAACTCTAACTGATTAATTTCTGGTACACAGTAAACACAGTTTCTGCTACCAAATTGGATGAACTTTTGAGTGCCTGGCACTGTTTTTCATCATGTAGTTTTAAAATATGGTTCCTATGAATACTTGTGCATCAGTTCAGAAGCTCACTTATCTACAGTATTTGTACCATATGATTACTTGAGTGTTCATGGAAAGCACATATAAACAATATTTGAGCATATTCAAGGTGAATTTGTTTAAAAATATGTGTGAAGGGAAAGAGACGATTCAGTTTACATTATTTGGCTGAGCTTATAAATGATGTAATTTATAGCTCGATCCTATTCCAATTCAGATCTGCTCACTTCAGTGGAGGAAGGCTTTGTACCAAGCGCAGAAGTGGTTGGGATTGTGGAAAAGTCTGAGACAGCTTTCTGCTCTCCGAGCAGATGCAATACTGGCTGAACCTCTTGGCCCTGGTTCTTCCCCTCACTCCCACCGCTTTGTGCTGCATCAGTGGAAAACTGACTGACTGAGAGTTCTCCTGGGTGAGGCATCCCCGTAGCAGGTCTGTGCTTCTCCTTGCATGGTCTGCAGCTTAAGGACGTTAATCAAAAAATCTCGATTTCCCCAGAATTGGGCAGCAATTTACTGTAACTGCTCGGATTTGTCTCCCATGATGACAAATGAAAATGACATCTGTGTTTCCATCTTTTGCCTGTAGTTTACCAGAAGAAGGTGTGAAGGTTTAAGGTCATGACAACATCTGCCTGTCCTGCCAGGAAGACAATAGGGGTGTGAATTCTTGGCCCTCGGAATTTGTTTGCTGTAATTAGATTGCCGAGAGAGATTTTTGCTCCTGCGGTGTTTGCTTTCTGAAGTGAACGCTGTATATAGCAGATAAAACCAAATGTTCTTAAAATAGGAATTGCTATCTGGAAAAGTTAAAAGTGCAATTCAATCTTCAGCTATTCAGATGCAGGTCAAATGAGAAGCTCTTCAGAACTTAGTGAATAGAAAAGAGTAAGTGCAGGGTCTCTAAAATGTTATGCTAGAAATAATATTCCTGAGGAAAAGAAGAACAGATTTCCATCTAAACACATAATGTGATGCTGCACCTTTTCTTAGTATTAGTGGGAACATTGGGACTGCTTCCAACAACAACAAAAAAAGGTAATCTTTGGGGTCATTGCACGTTTATTTAGGGTGAGATACATGTACTGAAGCCCAGTGAAAACTTCAATGTTAATAAGGGAAAATAGTCAAACACATTTTTTGGTGGCTATTTTAAGAATTTCACCTGAGTTCTTCAGACCTCACCACCCCTCTCATTATTGTTAGTATCCTGATGAAAATGTGTTTTCAATCTCTGGCATTCTAAGATTGTAAGTAAATAATTCTGTCCTTGAACCATTCTGCAGATTAATTACTAGCTGGAAATTTTTCCTCTTGAACAGAGAATATGAAAGTTTTTAACAAAGAGAATATTCATTAATCTTGTGTAATGTTTTTTTTTGGAAGACAGATATGTATTTCTGAGGGAAAAACACTAACAAGCTTTAGATAGAGGGCCAAATTTCCTTTATACTTGTATATCGCATGTGTCCCAAACAAGATGTGATAATAGCTGTGTGTCGTAACGTCAAGTGCCATGTCTGGTTACTATGAAGCAGAATATTTGTTCTGAGATGTTAAAGCATTAAATATACATTTTTGGACTGACCTGAACAATTTTTTTTTTAACAAGACACTTAAAAAAAATCAATTGCTAACAGTCTGAAGAAAATGATTTTAAAAAAGACAATGGAAATATGCAATAAAGTAGACAGATATACATCACTTTAAGGGCTGTATAATTAAAATCCGTGTGTTCTCTATCAGGAAGTTTAATCCATATAGGAGGCAGATGGCTAAAACCAAATGTATATATGGCTACCTTTATTACAGTTTCTTAGATTGTTTTACTCAGTGCGCTTTAGTCATGTTACTTTGACATTAGGTGGAGTGATGTCATCGCAGCTCCGGCTTAGTTGCAACATGAGGAGTGTTGCTCCAGAAGCATACCAGCTCTGAGGGAATGCTCTGGGTCCTCTAGCTGACGTGCCCAGCTTCCCTGGTTGGTCATGCCCCCGCTCAGGCGTTAGGCATGTGGGCGTCTGTCCAAGGGACTAAGGGAATGTCCCCCCCTCCCCGCTTCCTCTTGTAGCTACCTTGTATAGCACAAGCTTGCTTGTGAGAGCTTGATAGTACTTTTATTAAGAATTTTGTTTTGAGATAGGTCTGCATCAAAACTTTAGCTTGCCTTCAACTTCATATAAGGTCTGTGTGTATTATATGTGTTCTCCTTTGATCCATAGAGTATGTGAGTCTGTTGTAGGTGGCAAGCTTGGTTCCTTGCCTTTAATTTTAGAGCACTACTTTGGTCTTAGGAATTCTTGGAGCGGTTTCTCATATCAGCAAAAAACTGTGAATGTTCCACAAATACTAATGAACTTTGGAGACAGAGACTAAAGATCTGAATTTTTCCACTGTTCACTTACCAATAGGGTAAAATTAGATAAAGTTTCTCTGTAATGACAAAACCTACTTTTCACTTGAATTTAAAGGGCAGAAAATCCTTTTGACAACATTTAGGAACTTGCAAAGACTTCTTGAACAGCTCTAAGGTTGGTACTTTGGACCAGATGAATACTAGAACATCGTAGGTGGGAGAAATGAAAAAAGAAAGAGATTTTTGGGACTACTAAAGACTGCAGATCCTAAAGGCTAAAACTATGAGAAAGGAAAAATATCACATTAGGGAAGAATAAAGGTGCTAGAAAAAACCAAAACAAATAGGAAGAAAAGGCTACATAATAAAGTAAGACTTAATGAATGAGTTTTCTGTTGACTTATGGCCACTAGAAGGGCTATGCTTAGCACACCTTAGACGTCTGCATTTGCCATAGATGTATTTTTTGCGTGGCTATTTACCCAGTGCTGTAGGTACTTGGTTATGACTAGAGCTAACAGCAGAGTTCAGGGTCATGGGTGACAGGAGAACAGTGTGAGGGTAGGAGTGTTTGTGGACACTACCATCAATAGCGGCAATAACCAAACCCACATACTTAACATTTACTGCCAGGTAACACTGAGTTAATGGGAGCAAATGCTTGAAATGAATTTCTTGCTGCCATCTTGTGTCTAAAGACAAAATGGCAAGGAAATTTCTAGAGTTCCAAGTACTGATTTTACATTCAACATCAGGATATTCCTCTTATTCCTCTTAATGCCAAAGTGTAGACAAAGGCCAGTCCTAATATGAAAGTTTTTAAGGTTTGCCCTTGAGAAGAATAGGAAAGTGTAATTAGCTTGTGCAAGAGATTCTGTGACTTTTCGGTGAGAAGTCGTCAGTAGAGTGGCGGCTAAGCTGTTAAAAGTTGCTCTCCCCAAGCCTATTCCCAGCAGAACAGTTTTATGAGGTGCCAGAAGAAATGCTTAATAATATTGCTTCCATGGTAGACAGGGTGGAGCCTGTGTTTGCAATATTGGTCTCCCTATTAATTTTCTCCATGAACCCAGACATAGTACACCTTCTAGCAGTGTTGTACCATGCTCCAGAAAGACCGCAAAGGGCTGTTGCCCTGTTGTCTATAATTTAATAGGAAAAACATTGTAGTCTACAGTAGGGTACTTTACAGGGTGATCTAACTTAGATGAAGATGACATTACTTGTTACATAAGTTTTTAGATTAATTTCCCTCACAGTCCTCTTCTTCATTCCACCTGTTCTTGCCTTTGTTTCCCTCTGCTCTGGTTCTTATGCCCTGCAAGTATCACCCAGTCTTTAACTCTTCCCCTTCTCAGCTGAACCGAAGCTTTTGGCTGATGGGAAGAGCTGTTACTCTGGGCTCCTCTACAGGGAAGCAGTGCCATTTCCATTTGTTTTCAGAAGGGCAGCTGCGAAAGACAGGCAGAAGCTGACTGCCGCTGTAGCAGTTTTTGTGGCAGGAAGTGCTCGCAGTAGCAGTAGCTCTGAGTAGTTGCCTAGTGCTTACTGCTGACGGTGATTATGATGACCCCACCCCACACATCCATTTACTGCAACAGCTTTATTGTAAACATCTGAAGAGACTGTGACATCCATATTTACAGTGTCATGAATGAAGACAACAGCAGTAAGAAAATGTTGAGGAAAGACAATGCAAACTCAGTTCACTTAGATAAGCTGGTTGATGGGAAGAGATATTTAAAGCGGAGGAAAGGGATGATCTTGCACTGAGAACCACCATCCGCTGTGTTCTCTGTTCCACGCTAACCTCCACATCTAGATCATTTGCTTCTTTAACAAATGTTTGACTTTCTTTCCAAGCTGTACCCAAACTCAAACATCATGAGTTTGTTTGCCAGTGAGGTATGACCATGCCTTTGGGGTTATTTTTTGAAGATCCACATTTACCATGCTGTCTGCACACCCAAACCTCCTCAGTCCTTATCTAATAGAGTCAGTACAGTGTGAGAAATTGGTACACATCTTCCTCTTCCCTGTCAAGCAAGTAAACATCTTGGGGGTTCTTGGCTTGAAAAAAATGTTCTGTGATATTCAAAGTCAAGTCAGTCAATGGGACTTAAAGTTTTTGGCTTAAATCAGTGATGACTGAGGTCTGTTGACTTTAATGAATTTATGTCTGCATAGATGAGGGTAGGAATTATATAAGTGCAGAAAACATCTCTTCATTCTGTAGGCTCTGGAAATGTTGTTGGCGTAAACCACTGGAACAAACTACCCAGGAGAGAAGTGAATTCTCTCTCTCTTGACATTTCTAAATAAGACTAAATGCCTTTATGGAAGATATATTTTATTCAAACAGAAATGATATGGCTCAGTGCAAAAGTACCTGGATGAAACTCTGTGGCCTGTGTTATGCAGGCAGATGTCTTTTTGGGCCTCAAAATCTAGTGATCTTCAAAGTTTTATTTTTCTTCCTTTTTGCAGTCTCATGTTGGTGGTTATATTTGCTGCTTCTTAACTAAGACTGTAGACTTTTGGGGAGCCAACAGTCTTTCTGGAAAATTGCCTGCAGAAGGACTGTAGAGAAGCTAGTAAGTGGTTGAGGGCTACCTTCCTGCTGAGAGTAATGCTGAATAGTTATTGACATATTGAGGCACTGAAACAAGAAGTCATTCTCAAAAGAATGTGGAAGTCACTGTAACATGCTTAAGACATATTTAATTGTAGGTGAAATAGCAGAAAATGTTCATTAGACATGGACCATCCTTGGGGTTCAGTGCTAACATGGTTTGAGGTGACTTTCAAGTTCTTCTTCTCAAAAGCTGTGATTTGAGCTTTTTTTTTATTTGCAGTTTCAGTCATGCATTGCAGTGTCAGGTAATATTTGGTTTTGAATTTATAACTTATTCTTGCAACACTGAACTCTGGACATTCACATATTTTTTGGAGATGAAAGCTTAGCTGCTGGCACAGAAGAAAAGAGTCTCCTGAAAGAAATGTCTGGACTTAACATTCATCCTCAAACTGGATCAGTTTAGCATTGGCAAGAGTCCATTTGTAATCAATCTGCTAACAAAAAAGTGATAGAGTGCCTACTTTCTTTGAGTTAAATAACTGAGACCAAGACTTGGGGTCAGTCTTTGGTGCATATGTATCAGTCTGTAAATATAGGTGGCCATATTTCTGCAAGGAGTTATTTCAACAAATACACAGTTGTCTCTGCAGATCTAAATACAGTCTGAGGGGAGGGGAAGGGAAGGGGAGACTTTACATTTCAAGCAACCTTTAGGAAAGAGGTTATGTCACATAGGATAGGGATAATTTAAATACTCCAGAAATGCACTAGCTATGGATGCACTTTCTCATGAAAGATTGGAATTGAGTACAAGTAGAGACAGCTTAGTTGTCCTAGAGCATGTATTCTTCACTGATATATTCTTCATCTTTCAGGATGGTTAGGTAAAGGCTTTGCTAATGTAGTGCTTAGATGTGCCCTCTTTCGTGAGAGAGCGCAAAATCCTAAATGTTTGTGCTGAACTACGGGAGCTGTTATTACTAGATGTTAATGTATCTCAGAAAAAACCCCAGTGACCCAAGAGGAACTGGAATATGCTAAACAACAGTTTTTTAAAACCAGTACTTAATAAAAGTGGTTTCCATAGGAACTCAAATCCATGAGAACTGACAAGGTTTTTTAGGGACATTATGACTGGCATATAATAGCAATAATAATAGTTCTTGTATCATCCTTATATATGCTGTGTGTGTTTTGATTTCCTGATATTATTTTTCAGAATAATACCTGGACTGTATTTTTTCATTTCAAACATGCCTCTTTGTACCACCCCCTTAAATTTCTGCGAATTCATTCTTATTATTTACAGAAAATTTACTTAAAAAGAAGTACGGACTGAAAAGTTTGGGATTTGCTTGTACCATCAAGGAGTCTTCTTGTTGCATATTCCAGCTTGAATCCAGGCCAGGCCAGCAAAAGAAGTCTTTTAGAGCTGGTAAGAAAATGTCAGATGTGCTGATAAGATTTGTCAAGATCAATATGAGTTCTGTGAAACTGGACACATGGATGGAACCATTATCACCCTCCAGTACATTTTCTAATCGCTTGTTACTGATCAGAGCCAGGGCCACTTGACATCATCTCAGTATCTGGTTCCTACTCATGATGGATTGCTCCTGACGTCCGGGTTGTACTCAGTAAGCTGGCAGTCACTCTTCAACCTTGCAACCTTGTTAGCAGTGTCATTTCTAAGTCCATGTACAAGCAGGATATCATTCTTTTGCTTCTGTATTTCCATTCCTCTGGACTCCTTTCATTTGTTTCGTTATTCATCTACTCAGAGTATTCTGTAATTTATAATGGTGCTGATTCCTTTGATGAGTCTGAGGCAGGCAGGTGTGAGAAAGCCCTTATGGGTTGTCTAGCCTGCTAGGAGATGGACTGATCCACCTTCAGTATTGGGAGCTGCTCTGGAATTCAGCTTCTGAGATCTTCTGGTCCAGCCAAGCCTCTGGCAAGGATAAGTGTCACCATCTTGCCTGCCTACAATTTCTCCTCTCTCTCCCCTTATCTGTGCAGAAGGCTCTATCCGGGGTATCTATGTGTATTAGTGTCACATTTACTAACTAGTATATAGTGTGGTTTTCCTCAATGATGTATTTAAGGAATCACAAAATCACAGAATGGTAGGGGTTGGAAGGGACCTCTGGAGATCATCTCGTCCAACCCCCCTGCCAGAGCAGGGTCACCTAGAGCAGCCTGCACAGGGCCGCGTCCAGGCGGGTTTTGAATATCTCCAGAGAAGGAGACTCCACACCCTCCCTGGGCAGCCTGTGCCAGGGCTCTGTCACCCTCACAGTGAAGAAGTTTTTCCGCATATTTAGATGGAACTTCCTGTGTTCCAGTTTGTGCCCGTTGCCTCTTGTCCTGTCGCTGGGCACCACTGAAAAGAGTCTGGCCCCATCCTCTTGACACCCGCCCTTGAGATATTTATAAGCGTTGATGAGGTCCCCTCTCAGTCTTCTCTTCCTCAGGCTGAACAGCCCCAGCTCCCTCAGCCTTTCCCCATAGCAGAGATGCTCCAGTCCCTTAATCATCTTCGTAGCCCTCCACTGGACTCTCTCCAGTAGTTCCTCATCTTTCTTAAACTGGGGAGCCCAGAACTGGACGCAGGACTCCAGGTGGGGCCTCACTAGGGCAGAGTAGAGGGGGAGGAGAACCTCCCTCGACCTGCTGGCCACACTCTTCTCAATGCACCCCAGGATGCCGTTGGCCTTCCTGGCCACAAGGGCACATTGCTGGCTCATGGTGAACTTGTTATCTACCAGGACTCCCAGGTCCTTCTCCTCAGAGCTGCTTTCCAGGAGGTCAACCCCTAACCTGTACCGGTGCATGGGGTTATTCCTCCCCAGGGGCAGGACCCTGCACTTGCCCTTGTTGAACCTCATGAGGTTCCTCTCCGCCCAAAGCTCCAGCCTGTCCAGGTCTCGCTGAATGGCAGCACAGCCTTCTGGTGTATGAGCCAGTCCTCCCAGTTTCATGTCATCAGCAAACTTGCTGAGGGTGCACTCTGTCCCTTCATCCAGGTCATTGACGAATAAATTGAACAGGACTGGCCCCAGTACCGACCCCTGGGGGACACCACTATGCATAAGGATCGCTTGTATGTCTGCCCTTCCACAGCAGTGCGGGAAGTACTATATTATTCTTCACATAATGGAGCTGTATGTGCTCACACAGCTTGCAAAACAGTTCTTTAACAGAAGCGATTCTCAAATATAATCCCAAAGTCCTTGTCTCCTAATGGTGTAGATTTCCTCTGAGACTTCCCCGTAAAGAGAAATCCTTTGGTTCATCGGTGTGACAGACCCATTTAATAATAAAAGCCACTGGAAATAATCATGTGTTTTATTGGCGTTTCTACACATTGAACTGTAGGGGGAGGTAAGGTCAGACATTGAATATACAAGGCAACAATTGACAAAGTAATATACAGCATTTGTTTGGTGTCCAGCCAAGGATTTGCAGTGCTTTTAAAATGGTAAAGTACATAGCAAATATTTGATGTGCCAAACCACAGAAGACGGTTGATGACGGTTATGGAGTGGAAGAGATTCTGTAAGTAGTCCCTGTAGTGTATTTACTATACTGTACATTTTGCACATGCTATTTATTATACTGCTAGTAATATGTTTGTAGTCCTTTTTTTCCCATAGTATATTATCATGAACAGAGACCCAGCGGGAGAGTTTTACTTATTGTGAAATAAGAGTTGTGCTTCTTGCTTGAACTTCTGCATTGTTCATTCCTTAAAAATCAAGTTAACATTTTCAGGAATGAACAATGCAGAAGTGTTTTACTACCATGTAGAAGATAGTTCTGGAAACAAAATTAGATGTAATAGAACATTAAAAAAAAAAAAAAACCCAAACAACCAACCAACAGTGACACCCCAAACCCAAAGAGAATTGTGCTAATTAAGAAAACGGAGAAAGCTGATGTTTTAAACTTCTCCTATTCTCCATTCATTTGCTTCCTTATTTCTGTATCCATTTTCCCACCACCATCACCACCATTCATTTCTTCTGTATTGCCTTTTCTCATTCTGACATGTCTACAGTTCAGTCTTCTTCTCCGATGAAGACGTAGTCTGGCTAGCTGCAAACGCGCCAACTCACTTGCCATGAGCAATGCAGCTGCACCAAGCCAGAGCCGAGCCTATGCTGGACACCTCTGCAGGTGGGAATGCAGCTTCTGTGCTTCTGCTAGTGCCTAAACTGGATTATATGTCACTGTGGTGTGAAGACATCTGAAGGCTTCCTGGGGGTCTGCCAGTGTGTTTTGTTGTCCAACTCTGTCAGATCCTCAGGACAAGAGGTGACTTGGCATTTGTTTTGTGTGTGGCTAGGCACCCCAGAGCAGGACTGAGTGCTTGCCGTATGGAGCTGGCTCTCCATTTCAAAACTGTCTGTGAGAAATCCTGAATTTTACATGTTTTTTTCCTGTAACAGACTGGATGATCCCTTAGGTTCTGTTCTGTTTTCACTTGCACTGCTAGACCTGAGCAAATCAGTTGAATTCAATTACAGGGGAGATAATGTGTTTTTAATGTTACCCTCAAAAACAATTAAAACAAAAATAGATGTCTGTCTGCAAGTGCCTGATTTGAATTATTACAGAGATATCTAAGGTCTAAATGTGGGTTAGTTTTCAGTACAAAAAGAGCCTACAAGACTGAGACTTCTGTCCTTCAAGTACTTGGGCTGCTACTTAACTTTAAGCTCGTGAGTGTCCCGTTTGAAGGTGGGACTCACACTTGCTTAATGTTAAACATGTGCGTAAGTGTTTGTCAGGCTGAAGTCTGCAACTTTCTTCTCAAAGCATCTACTATTTACTGTGTGCGTTTGCTAGGCAACTTTAAACAATGCACCTTTATTCTGTTTACAGCAGCTATGGATCCATTTCTCTGTGTTTGTGGAAATCCACATTTGGCATTTTCAGAGATGCCTGAGCCAAGCTCAAACCTCAGTGTTTGGATATGGGGTGATGGTAGACACATGTCTTGTCAGTTCCACAGTTTTGTTATTTTTTAAATGTATTTGATTATACACTGGGCTTATATAATGAAAACAAAGCTTTCATTAGTCTGGTTTGGGAGGGGCTGTGGTTGAAGACGAGGGAGAGGAATGACAGAAAAGGATCATGGGGAGGGAGGCAGGGAAGGATGAAGGACGACAAACAACCAATGGGGCTACAGCAAGCGAGGGCAAAAATTCTGGAGGCAGCATTTCAGAGATGAATGATTAAGAGCTGGCTCTGTCCCAGCCCCTTTGGAGAAGTGAAGAAGTGGACTGGAGATCCAGACATGTGTTCCTGAGTCTGGGCTGCAGGTAGCTTTCTGCCTGTGCGTGAGGCTGACTAGCCAGAGCAACAGGCTTTAGGAACCTGGGAGTCCTGGGGTTTAACCTTGTAAAGGCTCCTTCCCTCTCACACTTGCAGTTTCCCAGGTGGTAGGAAGAGGATACCAGCTCCCTGCTGTAGGTGGGCTCCTCTAGATTTCAGGGAGAGGAAATAAAGGGTCTAGAAGGATCAAATTGAATAGAAAACGGTAGTCCCTTCAAGACTGCATTTTAAATTAAGTTAAAATTAATTAATTTTGGTACAATGTTTTTTACAGGTTTTATAGCATCATGGGACCTGATCAACTGACAAGCAGGGGTGAACAAAGCCTATCCATATTCCTCTTTGCTAAGGATGTTTTTCACAAATCATAGAATCATAGCATCATAGAATCATAGAATGGTTTGGATTGGAAGGGTCCTTAAAGATCATCTAGTTCCAACCCCCCTGTCATGGGCAGGGACACCTTCCACTAGATCAGGTTGCTCAAAGCCCCATCCAACCTGGCCTTGAACACTGCCAGGGATGAGGCATCCACAACTTCTCTGGGCAACCTGTTCCAGTGCCTCACCACCCTCATGGTGAAGAATTTCTTCCTTCTATCTAATCTAAATCTACCGTCTTTCAGTTTAAAGCCATTACTCCTTGTCCTATCACTACAGGCCCTTGTAAAAAGTCCCCCTCCAGCTTTCTCGTAGGCCCCCTTTAGTTACTGGAAGGCTGCTAGAAGGTCTCCCTGGAGCCTTTTCTTCTCCAGGCTGAACAAGTCCAACTCTCTCAGCCTGTCTTCATAGGAAAGGTGCTCCATCCCTCTGATCATCTTCATGGCCTTCCTCTGGACCTGCTGCAACAGGTCCATGTCCTTCTTGTGCTGGGGACCCCAGAGCTGAGCACAGTACTCCAGGTGGGGTCTCGCAAGAGTGGAGTAGAGGGGGAGAATCACCTCCCTCGACCTGCTGGCCACGCTGCTTTTGATGCAGCCCAGGATATGGTTGGCCTGGGCTGCGAGCGTACATTGCAGGGTTATGTTGAACTTCTCATCAACCAGCACCCCCAAGTCCTTCTCCTCAGGGCTGCTCTCAATCCATTCTCTGCCCAGCCTGTATTTGTGCTTGGGATTGCCCTGACCCAGCTTCAGGGCCTTGCACTTGGCCTTGTTGAACATCATGATGTTCGCATGGGCCCACCTCTCAAGCCTGTCAAGGTCCCTCTGGATGGCATCCCTTCTCTCCAGTGTGTCGACCGCACCACTCAGCTTGGTGTTGTCGGCAAACTTCCTGAGGGTGCACTCAATCCCACTGTCCATGTTGCCGACAAAGATGTTAGCACCAGTCCCAATACTGACCCCTGAGGAACACCACTCGTCACTGGTCTCCACTTGGACATCAAGCCATTGACCATCATTCTTTGCATGCGACCATCCAGCCAACTCCTTATCCACTGAACAGTCCATACATCAAATCCATGTCTCTCCAATTTAGAGACAAAGATGTTGTGTGGGACAGTGTCAAATGCTTTGCACAAGTCCAGGTAGATGACGTCAGTTGCTCTCCCCTTCTCCACCAATGCTGTAACCCCGTCGTAGATGGCCACCATATTTGTCAGGCACGATTTGGCCTTAGTGAAGCTGGGCAGCTGAAGCTGTCACCAATGACCTCCTTATTTTCCACGTGCCTTTGCATAGTTTCCAGGAGGATCTGCTCCATGATCTTGCTGGGCACAGAGGTGAGACTGACTGGCCTGTAGTTCCCTGAGTCTTCCTTTTTCCCTTTTTAAAAATGGGGGTTATGTTTTGCCTATTCCAGTCAGTGGAAACTTCACCGGACTGCCACGACTTCTCAAGTATGATGGATAGTGGCTTAGCAACTTCATCCGCCAGTTCCCTCAGGACCCGTGGATGCATCTCATCAGGTCCCATGGACTTGTGCACCTTCAGGTTCCTTAGATGGTCTCAAACCTGATCTCCTCCTGCAGTGGGCAGTTCTTCATTCTCCCAATCCCTGCCCTTGCCTTCTGTGACTTCGGGCAGTGTGGCTAGAGAAATCAGAAACTGAAGCACTCAGTAATTACAATGTCTGTATCTCAGCTAGACAGAGTCTGGGACAGAGTGAGTGACCAGTAACATCTGTTCTGTACCTTCTCTACAGGACCTCTTCTCAGGTTAGGAGCGGTAATGAACTTAACCAAAATGGACATAATTTATGGTGATATGCAGAGCATGGCAGGAAAGTGGGCTGGAGTTTTCATGAGCCTGAAAAGGCAGAGAACCTAAACTGTAGGGAAAATATCTCTCTTTGAAGATGAAGGGCAAGATTCTCAATTGATGTACATCTCTGCAACTTGGCATCAGTGAAGCTATGCTGATTTACACCAGCTGAAAAATCTGGAAGGGAACAATGCACTTTTTGTTTAATTTTTATGTGCTCCTCAGACCATCCATCACATTCAGTTGGAGAGGAATAACATTTGGTAGATGTTTAGTCTTGATTTTTTTTTTCCTGAAATAGGAAGTGAATTAAATGAAGTGAAGACAGAATAAGGCAGTTTTATTATTAGAGCTAGCTGAACAGTCTGAAAAAAATTAAAATTAAATTAAAAAAGAATTTGTCAAATAATGTATTTGACATCATAGCAAAATAGGGGCAAATGCATTATTTCTTATAAGAATTGTTAATAGAAATTTAGAGAAGTAGACTGTGCTGGATATGACTATATTTACAGAGTTGGCTGTATGAAACTGTCTGGCTAATACATCTCTTTCGTAGTATATGTTACATAACCTCTGCCTGTTGCACCTTTATCGTCCACTGGCGTCACTGAGTGCTGAATGTCATCAGGAGACCTCAGACCCAAGGATTATCAGTTCTGGTTTAGGGACTGAAAGGGAATTTGGACTGGTGTCTGCCTCTACCTGCTGAGCTCATTTTACTGCAGGGGTTGAAATCATGTGCCAGTGCTGCTGTGTACCCTTTACAAATGGCTTGTTCTGCAGAGAGGATAGTAGAGTGGTGGCTTGCTCCTCAGACACAGGAGCACTGTGCCAGAGCAATAGAAATGATTTATGGACTGAGGTCCGTGCTCACTCAGAGGAACACGTGATTGTAAGGGGCTCCTTTCTGTTTCTGCCTAAGCCTCTTGTCAAAGGTGGAGGGGAAGAACAGGCGACGCCAACCTGCTGGGTCTCTCATGTGCAGGCAATGTTAGATTGCAAACAGGGCTGAGGACCTTGCAGACTTTTTGTCCATCACTGCAAAATGCTGGCCCATGCATCAGCATTGGCACAGTGCAGGAAATGACTGGTGCCAGCAAAAGTTTTGGAGCAGGTCATTTCCCCAGTGGACCAAGGGATTGGATTGAAACTCTGGGACTTCCCATTTAGGACTTGTTCTGCCGCTGGGGAATACACATATTAAATGACCGTTGTTTCAGCCTGACAGTAGGTCACAGTCCAACCTGTACTGCCTTTAAAAACCCAGTTTTTTAAGGGTGCTGCAGTTTAATGTGGGAAAAATATTCCTAAACTATATTATTCTCAAGGCTACCAGCCAAGGTGTACAAACTGCCCTTGCAGTCAGTGGCAAATAGTTGTGTGGGAAATGCCCTTCCTCTTTCATAGACAATTTTGGAATTTCTAATTATTATATTTTTGCATCCCAAATCAGAAAAGGAAACAGGTATGTGATATTTTCAACAAGACTTCTTAAAAATCCCAAAACCTGTTCTGGGAGAGTCTCAGTGAACTTGGAAGCACCGAAGAAGCCAGGTTTACCTCCCAGGCAGCATGGCTAGGACAAATAGCTGGGGAGTCCAGGGAGCAGACCACCTTGCTGCTCAGCAAGGCAAGTGGGGCAGGGCTATGGTGAACCAGCCACCAGCCAGCCTTGGCATCAGGGAATGCCTTGTTTGAAATAGGTTTACGCAGTGTGGACATCAGGGTAAGCCGGTGTGAATTGCAGTGGGAGAGGAAATGCCACTGAGCACAAATTTAAATCCCTTTTCTTCCAGCACAGGGAAATGATGGTAGAAGAACAGAGATTTACTGGCAAATCACTTTTTGTGAAGAAAATAGAAGAGAAATGATTGGCTCTGGCTTCTGATGATGGGTCAGCAAGATTTGAGCATGCACTTTATTTGACCTACAAACTGCATGTATAATGTACATTTTCTTGTGCAAGTGTGGTCGGCAATTTAGTGTTATGCCCTTTACCAAGAGTGGCAGTGAGGTTCAGCTGAGTTGAGAGTGGAGAGGTTCTTCACATCACATAGCAGCCCAAGTGAGTAAATATTATGTGGGTTGTGCTGGTACACAGTAGTACACCAAATGTTACACAAATGTTGCTCACATGGCTTTAGAGGTGTTCAGTCTGATTCAGTGGTTACCCAACAGGTTTAGTGCCAGAGACCTATATAACGTTATGCTGCTCTTGGACACATAGTTCCTGAAAACATAAATCCCTGTGTGTGGTTACTGCACAACCAGGATCTGACTCATTGCTTCGCAAAGCACTTTTAGTTGCTTTGGAAACATGATGATGTGCACTATACAGACCCAGTAACCATGCTACTCCAGTAACAGTCTACTATCTCAGAGCTGTCAAGAAAACTTTATTCTGTTACCTACACCATAGCCACTAGGAACTTCATGTGACAACCCGAACAGGATCCTGTAGCTCCAACGACTCTGAGTCCATCCCCTTGGTGTTCCAGCTGATGGGGAGGTCTCAAGAGGTGTTAGCAGCATATAGTCCACAGCAAAATGTTGCACAGTTTTCTTTCCATACAGTAGGGGGTAGTAAAATACTCAGAGACTACATGTGCAAGGAAAGAGCACCAAATAGTAGAGCAACTGAATGGAAAACAAACAAAATGTCTATTTTTAAACCGAGCTAAATCCATATAATTTTAAATGGGGAACCTTTTGAGTCCTTGTAAAACAAGTTCCCTAAGTGTTTGAATGATGCTATTTAAATGTGTAATGACTTGGCCTATAAAAACCCCCCATATTAATTGCCACACTTTCAGGATGAAAGTATTAAACATTTTAATTGTGCTCTGCATGTTTAGGATGCAAACAAAAGTGCTCATTGTGAACCTGCCAATTAAAATAGCTGCCAATAGGGAAAGGAGACGTGCCTGTGGCTTTCTTTGGGTTAGCTGAGGTCATGTCTACAACTAATGCACAGGTTCTTAAAGAAGTTTGGCACCTGAATGTGTGAAAATCCCCAGCAATACTCCACTCTTTCTATTAAAAGTTTTGTAGCTGTTTTGGTCTGACAACAGTGTTTACAGAACAACATCAAGGCTTTTTAAAATTATTTTTTCTTTTTAAAAAATATGTAATGCTTAAAGAATGCAAAGGGCTGTCCGAGATGTTAGTGCTAAGAACCCAGTTATAGAACTGCTCTTGAGCTTCAGAGTACTGTACATGACCATGCTCTAGTCCAACAGGCAGCTCATAAACCATTGAGGAAACCCAGGGGAAGCTGATGGGAATAGTCATGTACTTCTAGTCAAGGAACGGTTTAGAACTTCACTGTTTCAGAGCTTAGAGTTTTGAAGTAACAATTTCATGTCTATTAAGTCATTGTCTGTGTATTTCTATAGTACTATTTAAAAACACAGAGTATTTCAGTAACATCATGTTTCTCTTCCAAACAGTGCAGAAAAAACACTTTCCATTTTCTTTAGGATTTCATAGAAATGCATAACCTGTGGAATTGGTTTCTAGTCATGTTCTCCCACCAACTGAGCCTGATAAGACCTAAATCCCAGCTCACTTATTCCAGTGTATGTTAAGAGCAATCTGAATGACTAACACACAAGGCACACTGCCGTAGAGAGCTGTGAAGAGCTGAGAATCTGGCTCGGTGTTCCCTATTGCAGGAGGATTTAAATCCATATATGAAATGGAAGATATTTGTTTTACATTTCTGCAAAGGTTTCAAAAAGTTAGATCTAAATCATGTATTTTATCATCTCAGCTGTTGGGTCTTCACAGGAAGATTCTGAAGAAGATGTAGAAGTTCTTTGGTGAGTGTATACTGAATTTGTGTTATATAATGCTTTACATTTTATTGGTAACTATTACTAAAGATGCTGAAGTAAATTAAAAAAAACAACCTGTAAGCCAAATCTACTTTATTTTCAAGAATCTCCAGCTATCACTCACATATCCTTGCCAAATATGTCATTTCTCTTAGCAACAGTATAGATGGCTTTAACAAGTATTTTTAACCTGTGAAAGAAAGTCACAGAGCTCACTTCTGAAAAGTGAAGTTATGTTCAGATACCTAAGGGCTGGATTCAGTGATAAACTGCTCCCCCTCCTCAGAAGACCATGGAAGCTATTCTTGCAGGACATGCTTAGTGTTTCAGTGTAAGTAAGTGGTTTGGATAAATTTTTGTCTTTCCAGTTGAATCTGCCTTTACTTTTTTCTGGTATTATAAATTATTTTATGTGTGATAAAACACACACACATCTTGGGGAAAAATATTAATTCTACAGTGAAAGAGGCTGATGCAAAGATAACATTAGTTATATATGCATTTCTCTGTAATTCATCCACATTTTACAGTTAAATTGCCACCTGAATCAGCTTGGAGCAATTGTTAGATGGTATCCCGGTAGCCATAGTTTCGACAAGAAATGTCCAAAATTTCACTTGCAGTTTTGCCTACAGAAAATGTGCAGTGCAGTCTTTAGTGCTGTTTAAAATCCCTTTAAAAACAGATATTTCTGGGATGGCAGATGCTAGCAGCAGAGATACTTAGTTGGTATTATCCAGTCAAAGTAAAAGACTGACCAGTCTTTTACAGCCACCTTGTCAGCGGTTTCTGTCATCACTGTGGGATTATAAGGCATGTGGCAACATAGCTGAATCTGGTTGTAGATGTGCCAGAACCACAAATCTGTTGCTGAATGTAATGTACCTTTTTTCCATCTAATGGGTAAAGGCAGAATTAATACATGGAGGTTCTCACATCCCACTCTCTCTCTCATTCCCATCTTTGGATTGCCTACCAAGTGCTCCAAGTGCAAACTAACCTCTGAATTTGATACACCAGATCCTGCTATCTCATTCAAACCATGTCTTTGTAAGGCACATTAATACTTAGCAATAGCAGTCAAATACTCTCTTTACTCTCAACATTTATTTAATCAAGTGGGTCAGGCAGACCTGCAATGAAATCACATTGCTAGTGTCCTCTTTTAAGCCTTCTACAGCATCCCGTCTTCTTCAAGGCTCTCTTTTGCATGGTGTGTTTCATGGGGCAAGCATTATCTTTATTTATGGCTTGCTCAGTGCTAAACCCTATTTCAGTGTTTAAAGGTTAGTCATAAACATTGGCCAATCTGCTTACAAGAGCAGCTTTGCCTGATCCGGTGCCTTAATACTATTCTTTAACTTCTTTTTAATCTTTTGGAAGAGTACTTTTAATAACCACTGTGGTTTAATTCACCAAGTCTTGAACTTTATTCTGGAGTACTGATTTTCAAACAGTAGGTTTGGATTAAAATCTGAAAATAAGGTTTGAAAAGCTCATCTTATAGCGAGATACTTGCCTGGCCATCAGGAATGGAGGAGGGAATGCATAATGTTCAGTTTTCCTGTAGCACTCTTGCGTATAGGTAACCTTATGGTTAGATTTGAAATTTAAAAAAAAAAAAAAAAGCCGAAATAAGAATGCTGACATCACTGTGGATGAATATCTTTAATTTTTCTGTAGGAACTGGCGAAAGATAGGGTTAGGGTTTTAGAAAGGAAGGCTGTATCATGTATGATTTGTTGCTGGATTTATAAGGGTTCAGAAGGCGGCTGGTGTAGTCATAAGCAAATATTTTATTTTCAGTATTCCTGGACACATCTTCCATTTAAGGAAGGTTTGGGATAAGGCTATGGAACTGGGAAAAAACATGTCAGAGAGAGTAATATGGCGTAGGCAGGAGCATATGCTTCATATTAGGTATTCCAGTACAGATTCATCCTCTCTCTACAGTACATGTTAATTTTAGGGCTAGGGCTAGAATCAGGTTTTCAGAAAAGAAGGTAGAAAGTCTTTTTATTCTTGCATTCTGCAAGAATAGGCAGACATAGGATGAGAGTTTGCATAATTGGGAACAAATGCCTTATATTTGGATTTACTATACAAATTGGTCACTTTGAATTAATAAATTTTAGACTTAGGTTTAGGGTGTCATTATGACCTAAAAGAGAGCCAAGTTCACGGTTGGATTGTTTAGGACCAACAGAAATTAGAAAGAATGTTGTTTGCTGATGAATCTCAATCAATTTTTCTTCATGAAATAGTCACTTGTTTAGATTTCAGTTTTGGGTTGAAAACAGGAGTAGAGTTAAAAAGAAAATGCTCGTTGAGCCTAGCTTGTCACTGGGTCTGGAATGGCTTGAGGGGTAGGAAGCAGGTTAGCGTCATGAGGGGCAAATGCTGTTATTCAGATTTCTTATGGAGTTTGTTCACCTGAGTGGGAAGGGTCAAGATTTGGAAAGACTATCGGTGATAATACAGCTAGTGCCTTTAATGCATTTTAGCTGCAAGAATTAGTTCACTGCCCATACATTAAGTAGGGTTACGGTTGGGGTTTATCTTGTGTCTGGGGAAGGAAAAGATTTAACCTGAAAGTTTAGGATGAGGGATGATATCAACAGCTGATGTTTCATGTTCACAGATTCCTGTAGGGATTAGTTCTACAATTATATTTCAGGTTAAGTTAGAATTGATTTAACTTGTGAGTGTAGAAAATAAGGCTTGAAGAAGTCAATGTCCTGTTGTATTCTTCATGATCATCGGGGATAACACCTGTTTCACCAAATCCCGTTAATTTCTGTTAGGTTTCTCTCTAGCTATTGGTTACCTGACTATAATCATAACCTTGTGATTTTGTAAGGACTTGGGAACTCAAAGTTCATTGTTTCCAAGATGCTATTAGATTCCATAGTGCTGGTTTTGGTAGAAGTGCGTACAGAAGAAATTGATAATAATGAACAGCAATATATGATATTCACCCAAGGATTCTAGAGAAACTTGGGAGCTGGGTTAATGGTTTGTGTAAAAATTTGTTCTGAAGAACCAGTGGACACAGGAATGAATATTGTATGTTGGCAGAGGATCAACATGGATTTGTAAAGGGGGGTCATGCCTCACAAATCTAGTAGCATTCTTCAGAGAAATCAATAAGCTTGTGGATAAAGGAGTTGTGGTTGATGTAACCTACTTCAATGATCTGGACGAGGGGTTAGAGTGCACCTTCAGTAAGTTTGCAGATGACACCAAGTTGGCCGGGAGCGTTGATCTCCTTGAGGGTAGGAAGGCTCTACAGTGGGATCTGGACAGGCTGGATCGATGGGCCGAGGCCAATTGCATGAAGTTCAACAAGACCAAGTGCCGGGTCCTGCACTTAGGTTGCAACAACCCCAGGCAACGCTACAGGCTTGGGGGGGAGTGGCTGGAAAGCTGCCCGGCGGAAAAGGACCTGGGGGTGTTGGTCGACAGCCGGCTGAATATGAGCCAGCAGTGTGCCCAGGTGGCCAAGAAGGCCAACAGCATCCTGGCTTGTATCAGAAATAGTGTGGCCAGCAGGAGTAGGGAAGGGATCGTCCCCCTGTACTTGGCACTGGTGAGGCTGCACCTCGAGTATTGTGTTCAGTTTTGGGCCCCTCACTCCAAGACAGAAATTGAGGTGCTGGAGCGTGTCCAGAGAAGGGCAACGAAACTGGTGAAGGGTCTAGAGCACAAGTCGTATGAGGAGCGGCTGAGGGACCTGGGGTTGTTTAGTCTGGAGAAAAGGAGGCTGAGGGGAGACCTTATTGCTCTCTACAACTCCCTGAAAGGAGGTTGTAGAGAGGTGGGGGTCGGTCTCTTCTCCCAAGTAACAGGCGATAGGACAAGAGGAAATGGCCTCAAGTTGCACCAGGGGATGTTTAGATTGGATATTAATAAAAATTTCTTCACTGAAAGGGTTACCAAGCACTGGAACAGGCTGCCCAGGGAAGTGGTTGAGTCACCATCCCTGGAGGTATTTAAAAGACGTGTAGATGTGGTGCTTAGGGACATAGTTTAGTGGTGGACTTGGCAGTGTTAGGTTAATGGTTGGACTCAATGATCTTAAAGGTCTCTTCCAACCTAAACAATTCTATGATTCTACTTGGTTTATAACTTACCAAAAGCTTTTAAAGTATCTAAGAAGTCAGAGGATAAAAGAAAAAGAGAGAAGTCAGCAATAAATGGTCAGTTTTCACAGAGGAAAGAGGTTACCAGTGAAGTTTCCATGGGATTTGTCCTGGGCCTACAATGTTCCTAATATTAATAAATGGTCTGGAAATGAGAGAGAGAAAATCTTGAGGTATCTTAGTTTGCTGGCAATACTAGGTTATTCTGCATAGAATCATAGAATCATAGAATAATTTGCGCTGGCAGGGACCTTTAAAGGTCATCTAGTCCAACCTCCCCTGCAACAAGCAGGGAGATCTTCAACTAGATCAGGTTGCTCAGAGCCATATCCAGCCTGACCTTGAATGTTTCCAGGGATGGGGCATCTACCACCTCTCTGGGCAACTTGTTCCAGTGTTTCACCACCCTCATTGTAAAAAATTTCTTCCTTATATCTAGTCTAAACCTCCCCTCCTTTAGTTTAAAATCATTACCCCTTGTCCTATCACAACAGGCCCTGCTAAAATGTCTGTCCCCATCTTTCTTATAAGCCCCCTTTAAGTACTGTAAGGCTACAGTAAGTTCTCCCTGGAGCCTTCTCTTCTCCAGGCTGAACAAGCCCAACTCTCTCAGCCTTTCCTCACAGGAGAGGTGCTCCAGCCCTCTAAACATTTTTTGTAGCCCTCCTCTGGACCTGCTCCAACAGGTCTGTGTCTTTCCTTTGCTGAGGGCTCCAGAGCTGGATGCAGAACTCCAGGTGGGGTCTCACCAGAGCAGAGTAGAGTGAGAGAATCACCTCCCTTGACCTGCTGGCCACACTGCTTTTGATGCAGCCCAGGATACAGTTGGCCTTCTGGGCTGCAAGCGTACATTTCTGGCTCATGTCCAGCTTTTCATCCACCAGTACCCCCAAGTCCTTCTTGGCAGGGCTGCTCTCAATCCCTTCATCCACCAGCCTGTATTGATACCAGGGGTTGCCCCGACGCAGCTGCAGGACCTTGCACTTGGCCTTGTTGAACCTCATGAGGTTCACATGGGCTCACTTCTTGAGCTTGTCCAGGTCCCTCTGGATGGCATCCCGTCCCTCAGGTGTCTCCACCACCGTACTCAGCTTGGTGTCATCTGCAAACTTGCTGAGGGTGCACTCGATCCCATTGTCTGTGTCATTAGTGAAGATATTAAATAGTACTGGTCCCAATACAGACCCCTGAGGGACACCACTTGTCACTGGTCTCCATCTGCACATTGAGCCATTGACCACTACCCTCTGGATGGGACCATCCAACTAATTCCTCATCCACCGAGCAGTGCACCCATCAAATCCATCTCTCTCCAATTTGGAGAGAAGGATGTTGCGGGGGACTGTCTCAAAGGCCTCACAGAAGTCCAGATAGACAACATCCGTAGCTCTTGCCTTGTCCACTGATGTAGTCGCTCCATCATAGAAGGCCACTAGGTTGGTCAGGCAGGACTTGCCCTTGATGAAGCCCTGCTGGCTGTCTCCAGTCACCTCCCTGTCCTCCATGTGCCTCAGCATAGCTTCTAGGAGGATCTGTTCCATGATCTTCCCAGGCACAGAGGTGAATACAGAAGGTAAGATTTTCCTGTGAAGAATTATAGAAAGGAGTAGGATATATGAAGTGAAACCAGGAAGTGGAAATTTCAAAATAGGCAAAAAAAGATACTTTTGCCTCACATTGCATTGTTAAGCTGTTAAGATCCTTGCCACAAGATGCTGTGGACAGTAAAAACACTCAGATGCAAGAAGTCCTTGGATGAAAAGAAGAACCATTGAGGGCTGTTAAAGATAGAGATACTGCTTCTGGTTCAGGAATTGCTCAGCCACAAATCCCTGGATGCTTCAAAAATATTCTGGGGAATTACTACTGTATATTACACCGTTCTCACACTCTTCCCTGGGAATCCACTTTTGGACACCATCAGGAATGGCTGCTGGTCAAATTGAATACTTGATCTAATCAAATATAATATGGGAGGGTCTTTATAAATTCATCTTGTAAAAAAAGGACCAAATATTTGGCTTATCTGAATAAACATATATGTTATTGGAATTTTCCAAATACTGCATTTTTCAGTGCAAAACACTTGTTATCCTTGTCATCTTACTACATGATTAAAAAGAGAAGACAACTGCTCTAGTAAGATTAATTTGGTATTCTGCACTCTGAGAACCTTTCCATATCCCTTTGTTGAGTTCAGGATGGCTTCCCATAGTATCTATAATCAGACAAGATGGATGTCAAATAAATTGATTATTTTTTTCCTTTTGCACAACTGTCCTCTTTCCCAAAGTCAAAACTAAGAGAAAATATGTTAGTTAAAAGCATAATATATGTTATGCATCATGAGCTGTCTTGCAACATAAATCGGCCAATTGCTTAGCAAGGAAGCCCCATGTCTACTAAGCACAGACTGCTCAGATTTAAGGAGCTGCCCTCAGTTATCTTTTACTGCTTTTGCTGTGAATATAGTGAATTGGCCACAGTGTCATCACTCACACTTTAGGACAGGACCCTTATTGGCTGAAATCAGCAATAGTTCTGTTTAGGCATTTAAGTTAATATCGGGGAGTCAGGAAGAGAGGTTTGGTCCTTTAAATTGCATGCAGAACCTAATAAAAATACCATATTGCTCAGGAATAAATGCAAAAAGTTGCAAAATGTCAGGTTGCAGACAAACTTGTAGATACTCAAGACACAGACTAGTCATTCTGTGTTTATTGGGAAGTTCACACGGATCGCAAGTGTATTTCTCATCAGAATGAATCTGGAGACAAGGCGGGGGTATTCAATGTGACAGCACCAGAAAAATCTATCCTGGGCTTCTGGATCACATTCAAACCTGCTGGCCATTCCTGGGAATCTACCTCCAGTGATATACCTAATAAGACTCTTCACTCTGTTCTTCCTGTTTCATGAAAGACGTAGGGGTACCCCTTAGTAAGGGTTAGAATTTATTCAATGCCTCAGTGTTCCCCTGTCTTCATTATACCATGACCAATTTAACTCAATCCAGACCTCTGCCTCTACTTGTGGAAGATAGCTTTATCTGTGGGCCAACAGTAGTCAGACAAGCTTGGTCAGTCTGAGTCTGGAAAGGCCACGAGATTGAAGTCAAAAGTAGAGAAGAATCTCAGCAGCTTCTTGTCCAGTGAATCCCAAACTATGTGCACTGTCACCTTTTTACTTCAGGTAAATTTGATTTTGATGTGTCAGTTTGTTTTTTTATTGTCTGGGACCACTGACAAAGAACAAAGTCATTGTATCTTCTGCCACGTGCTTTTCTGAGCAAATAAAAATACCTGTGCACCAGGATTTCTTTGATGATAATGAAACCTTCAAATTACAAGGTCTTTTGGCTTTTTTTAATGTCAGAAGTTTGCAGGAGAAAATACTTTGAAGACATAATGATTACTTGGTTTAGGGGAACCAAGGCGTGGAAGACAGCAGAGCACAAAACTCTTCTTAAGAATATCTAACGTCTCTTTTTACTTAGGAGATTTGACTTCTTAATTCATGCTTCTGACAACGAGTTCTGGGTCTCCATTCTCTCACAGATGTTTTCTATAGTCTGGATGCATGAAGCTTTGTTGCAGTATTTTGCAAACACAGTAGAAAGTGGCAGTAGTGTCAAATGTGTCCTTGGCTGCCCTGTGATTTGCAGCAGTAGCAGGAGTGATGATCTTGTATTTAATATCAAACAATAGCTCACTATAGAATTTTCTAAACTAGAGTTGGCTTCTCACCATGTCCCAGAACTAACCTGGCATTTCACAATAGAAGAATCAAATGTCTTTTGGCAGCATCTGATGTCATAGTTGCTTAGAGCCTGATCTCAGTATTTGGCTGTCATGAGTCACTCTATCTGTACTCAGCTGTGTAAAACAGACAACAAAAAATGTGGGTGTCAGCAGTGCTGTGACCTTTATTCAGTGTTCAACAGATTGGGAGAAGGCAGGATTGTTATTGCTAATTTTAAACCGCTAATACGTGTTGGGTTTTTTCAATACATGAAGCTAATGGAAGCCTATTACCAGAAGTATACAGCATATTGCTTCAAAGGGGGTCTCATTTTGACCAAAGAACTCACCAACAAAATGACAGTCGAACGTATTGGACAGAAATGTTGCACATCTCTTTACAGTGTCCTGCCATGGGTGATGTGTTTGCTGGCTTGAGGGAAGGACGACTCCTATCTTCCTTTTGGCATATTAGCTAGAGTTGCATTGAGAAACAAAATAATTGATCACTGCTGGGTGCAAACATCACATTTGATGCTCAAGGTTTAGTCTGTGCTGAGGAGCTGCTGAAATTCTTCACGAGAAAATATTCTGTATAATATGCAAGTATTACTAATCTGCCAAACCTCTGAGGCTATTGGGGTAAAACTGGGGTTTCTTTAACAGCTTGTGATCTGGCCGATCTGGTCTGCTTGTAATGTGCAACATTTATCACTTCTGGGGCTTGACCAGTATCATAAATCAATTGAGTGCTACTTAAGTAATATTTGAACGGCAGTTAAGCCGTAAGTGAATTATGTGTTATTTTCACATGGTGGTCATCTGCCACAGATAATTATGTGAGGAAAACAGAGCACAGCTTTGTATCCTGATCCTTTCCTATATTCTTGTACCTTTAGGAAAGTAAAGGTATGTATGTTGCTTGTGCTTCCTGTCTCACACAAGTAGTGACTGAAAACATGAAGGTACCTTCAAGAATAAAGTGTTTGTATCAGAAAGAGGTTTATTTATAATAAACAATATATTACTAAACAGGAGGTGGTACAAGATTAAAACATTAAATCAGGAACAAGGCAGAACAAGTTGAAGATTTTAGAGCTGCAAAATCATTATCTTTATTGCGAGTTGTGTGACACGTGTTGTTGTCTTTAAAGTCCCAGCTTTTGGCGACATGCATAATATAAGGACCGTTCCTTTCTTTTAATGTCGTCTTTCTGACTACAGTAGTTGCATAATAAGATTTGAAAATATGAATTTTAAGGACTACAGCATGAAAAGATTTAACAAACTAGCAGTTTGAGCACAGTCTGCTAGTTGTGCCAAACTTTCAGTTTCCAAATCAGACTTCTTGTCTGAATGTCATTCAGATGGTCTTTCTCCCAGAAACTGGAGTGGTATAGTTGGACCATGGAGTTGCATCAATAAAACGGAGTAGGTCTGTTCTGATCTGTTCCCAGTTGAAGCTGGGATTGAGCAAAGCTGCAAAGTCCCCCTCGGTTACAAAGATCACTGTAATTTTTGCACACCTCATGCTGCATCATATACACTCAGAACTGGAATTTATCTCTGGCAAGAGCTGTGCTTCCTGAATTATGTCTGGCATGCCTGTTCTCAGTTGTGAAGTATTTATCCATTTCCTGGTGTCAGCTACTGAATCCAGTGGGATTATGGTCCCTTTTAAATAAAATCCAATCTCGTCATCCGCTATTGAATCCAAGAGGTATTATCACTTGTTTCATGGGCTTCTTATCAACAACTTACTTTGGCCTATTGGTCTTGAAACAGTTTTATTGCACCTCATCAGCACCTAGTCTTGCTAATCCATGATGTGGCTGGAATTGAAGTGCAGGTGGCCCTGCTGTCTAGTTTGATTTGGATTGATGTCTGATTTAATATTGTAACAGCAAAAATGGCAGCTGAGTGTCTGTCTGCCCTTTTCTGTAATAAATGTACATAAAGAATCTCTGCATCTGCTAACTGACACTGCAGATTGCTTTCCCTTCAGGGGAAGTCTTTCCAAATGGTTTCAGAAACAGCAAGAATAGATGCTTGTGTTTTTCCTGGCGTATCAGTGGTATATGAAGATACATTGGTTCTGTTTCCTCTGTTTCTGTCACTGTAGCTTATAGGCTGGCCATTAATTTTCCTGTCAAATTACTGTCTGTAGCACATGTGTTAGATGACATCTACAATACATGGCACCTGCATTCTCCGTTCTGTTTGCTTAGCTTGGAGTTTGAGCATGTGTTCTGTACCATGACATTATTATTATATTCCTTTCACTGCTCACTTTAGCTGCTCTTTCAGAGTGGCATGTTTCTAAGGCTAGATCTATTGCCTTAAAAATGTAAAAATGATCTTGCTTTCATTCTTTCTGGGATTACATGTGGGTGCCAAGAATGTGAGCTCTGCAGTATAAACATTTTTTCTTACTATTGAATACAAATATTTATTCAGGTAAAGGCAAAACAAAACACTTTTGTGTCTACTGTTCTTTCTGGGCTCATTGAATATTTCGATGATCTGTTCCAGCATTTGGGGCCTTATTCCAACAGGAGTGTCCTGATTATCTCCCCCCCCCACACTCCCTATGTTATAACAATGACTTTTCTCATCTTCCGTTAGAAATTCTGCATGGAGGCTTAGTTCTTGCTTTCACAGTTTTAATGCCTGCACATGGATTTTGTCTGGAAATCCACCATGCCTAGTAGCTGGCATCCCTCCATGCTGATGATTTCCTTTGTTTCTTACCCATATTTTGTCTCTTTGTAAATTGTGTTCTCTTTATTGTTGTGGATCTCACAAGATTAACCTCTGCTGTCGTCTTCCATGTGCCACATACTGAGTAGTAACATAAGAAAACACCACGTTTCTTAAGTAAAATGGCTTTAGATTGAGAGAACTGTAACAGAACTGAAGCCTTGTGGCAAGCCAGTGTCCCCAGATGGTAAAGACTATGTTTAAGGCTTTTGGTGCTATTAACTTTTAAAGGCTGCAAGGAGTGGAGAAAGTGGGAGTGAGCCCTGATGGCTGACAGGGATGGAGAGGGCGTCACGGCCTAAGCTAACCGTGCTACACCAGTGCCCCTCTCAGCACCAGTGCCCTTGACTTCTCTCTGGCTTTGTTTTGGAGCAGAGTCTCACCACCAGGTCAGGGAAGCACTTCCCATGGGAATAGACTTGCTGAAATATGCCTTTAGACTATAACACGATGCTGGTGGTAATGTGGTGCTCGGCAGGTGAAGGGGAGATGCTGTTACAAAGGTGTTTGCGCTGGGAGAGGTGGGACTCAGGTGCAAGGCTGCTGAGCTAGTTTGAGGGTTTTTCACTCTTTTTAACCCTGGGTGATAAGTTGATATCTGGGGGGAATGGTTTTGCAAATTGATGATGAAATGTAATCATTCTTTGTTGCAATTCTGTCTGTATTTACGAATTCCCATTTCCCTGAATGCCGTAAGAAGTAAACATGAGAGGCTCATTGCTTTAATACTCTCCTCAGACAGTGGTCTACCCTAACCCCCTCTTTCTTGCTTAATTTCTTTGTCAAAATCATCCTACATGCTCTATAGTTGTCTCTGGGACTTTCCTACTGCCCGCTCTATGTGTGCCTGTGTTTTTCCTCTTTCTCGTTCATTGTGTGTAGCTCTGCTGAAGAATGATCATTGCCCTGAATTTGCACTTAGTCCCCAAGGAAAATTGCAGTGGTTGGTTCTTTTTCTAGGCCTCTGTTTTGGGTGCTGACCTCCAGTGTTTCTTCTATTCCATGGAAGTGTTGCAATCAGTTTTTTACATTTAGCCTACTACTTTGTACTCAATAAAATGCAACGCCTAAATTCAACTCTACTATCAGATAGCTTTGCTATTCCTATTTAGAGAATTTTGTTGTATGTTATCAAGCTGCAGTTCTCCTTTTCCCCACATAAAGTTTTATTTGTTTTGTATATAGACTCCATGTTTTAGAATAGAAAAAAATCGACTGTTAAGGTCACGCAGGGAAGATATTTAGTTTTCCCAGGTTTCTGGGTGTAGCACTTGAGCCAATCACATTTCTTAATTTTAAGAAGACCCCTCAGACGTTTGAACTTGACCCTTTTTCCTGCCAGTAACACCTGGCAAGAGAGCTAAATAAGTTAAATTGCAGATATAGTCAAGATTTATTTTAGTTAAAGCCTGTTTGTAAGACGTTTGTGTGCCAAGTTATATCTGGAGTAAACTTTTACAGGCAAACACTAAATCAGGGGCAAGGGGTACAGGAAGAAATGTAAAGGGGAGTAAAATAGAAAGGTTGATAGACCTTTAACTATAATCAAAATGGTTACGGAGAACTCTATGGTATTAACTTAGATAATTGCCAGAGTCATAAAATCCAGATTTTTCTGTCTGCAAGGCTCCTGGGAGCTGCTGGAGACAAAGAAAATTAGATGTAATGGTTCATATATAATTCAGAATTTTGTTTCTTTTCCTCATTCTCAAAAGAGTATAAGTGACCTACTTTCTATATGTTGTAGTTTAGCGGGAAATTCCCCCAACTCCCAGTGTTAGTACGCTTGTTCTCTTCTTAAGCAGGTGCTAACTCCCATCTCTGCTTTACTACTGCTGGCATAGTATGTGCTAAATGTGTTGTGACATTCTTTCCTCTTAGTTTACAGTGAAGATGGTTGTGCTCCTTCCCAAATTCCAGTTTTGTTAAGCTTCTGGGATTAATGTAGGATCTAAATTAATTTTCTGCATGTTAGTTGTCAACCACAGTAGAAGTAATTAAATAACAAGCTCTCCTCTAAGATTTGTGCTTTTATATTTGATGTTACCTGTAATGATGGTTTAAAAGAGAGAAAAAAAGGAAAAAATGCAAAGACACCTGCATAAAAAGTCACCACTACTTCTTCTTGTTTATTTGTCACAATGCATGTTTGGAATGAAATGGGAAAGAATCATTAGAAATGAACCTGAAACTCAGAGGAGAGTCAGTATCAGCTCCATTGTAAGGCCAGATTTGAACTGGAAAGATGTCAATCCAGAAGACTTCTTCCAACCCATCTTTACAAAAACCAGAAAGAACAGTCTAAAAAACCTGAGACAGGAAAATGAGGAAATTGGACTTAAGGTTACAAGTCAAGCCTGTCTCCCTTTACTGCACATCACTACAGAAGTATGCTAGAGAGAGTATGGAACCAAGCCGAGTTTTGATCCTGCCCTCCAAGAAGAGCCAATGTTTAGTTTGCTGGATCTAGCTCTATATAGAGGAAAAGGAGAGAAACTTAATGAGTTTATATTCTCCCATCACGGTGCTGAACTCGTTCATGATTGAGGACATTTTTCAAATTTTTCAATTCTTTTCCCAGTATATTGTTTCCATCATGGATGGGGAGAGATTGGAACACGTTCATCTTCTTTTGCTCAAATAGAAATTGCATTGACTGAAAGGAGATGCTGGGATGTATGATGGACAGTGTTCCAGTTACTTTTCCTAAGAGAAGTCACTACACAATTTGATCGTCAGATGTATACAACAAGCAATACAAAATCATATTTCTCACTAAATGAAATGTAGCCTTTAGAACTGTTTGCGGGGAAAGATTTGGAAAATAAGCATGGTTCTGTTAGCCATGTTTTATTTAATTATTTATTTGAAGTAAGCAATTTCTTGCAGCTATGGACATTAGACCAGTTAGCAAGAGGACTTGTTCATATATTTTTGTTTTACTTTTGCGATCCAAGTGTTAGCAGTTGGGAGTTTGGATCCAAAGGGAATGAATTTACGTATGCAGGACACGTTGTTCAAGGAGCTAATACTTACAGTAAACAGAGGTTGCTTAACTGTTGAGTAATGCTACAATAGTTATTTCCAATATTTTGCAAGAAACAATGTTCATGCAGTGTTTTACCACTAGCAATTTGTTAGTGGTTTTAATTTAATGCCAAACAAATCTCTAAGGGCTGTAGTTTTAAAAACATGGAGTATCACACATTAGGAACTATACCCTCTTTTTGCTTTTGTAAGGTAAGACATGTATGAAAGAGACACAATTTCTTTTCTCCTGTTATTAGTACTTTAAAATCTAAATAGTCTAAAAATACTCTTGTGACATCACAAATAGTAAATTATATCCATTGAAAGGAGATGCAGGTGCATGCAACTTTGGTTACAGGTAGAAAAAAGTCTTTAAAAAATGCGTAAAGTCTTTCTACAACGGGTTACTTCAGAAAGACAGATATAGTCTGAAGGGTCCTTATTTGCCTTCTGTTTTTGGAGCAGTGATGTGTTTGCATTATAGTAAGGTCAAACCTAGCAGTACTACAAGTTCATACCTAATTGAGAAGTACTTTTTATCTTAACTCTTTGTACAATATATTTCATTTATTGTGATGAATATATGAATGGAAACAGTTTTAAAGTGACTGAAAATAAATTATTTGTAAAGCATCCCTGGATCTCTCTCACTCCAGATCCTATAAACATTCATAATACTCCTCTACTTAACATATTTCACTGTAGCTTTATGTTATTGCTAGAAGTTTTCCTTTGCACTGGAAATAGGCGGCCATTTCCTAGTGGAAATCAGCTTTAGTAAACACTCCTGTTAATGCAATGCTCAACAAGTTCTTCCATTTGAGATAGACACGTGTTCTTATTTTCCAGACAGAGAACTAAGGGATAAGAGGGATGAACGGCCTTTGAAATGTCTCACTGTGGTTAAGTGGAAGAGACAAGCTAGAGGTTTTATCTCCTATGCTTTTGCTTTCTCTACTGCTGTGCCATTTATGTAGATATGCATGCCTATATATATATGTATACACATATTTAGATGTCTATATTGAAGGGAGACATAGACTCGAGGCAGATTTAATTAAAATCTGTTTTTCTTTAATCAGACTTTTGAGTCCAAAATACTGGAGACTAAGCATGAATGTTTTGAGAGAAACTAGGACTTTTCCAACTTTTCTGCCACCAGTTTCATAACAGTTTCTTTGCTGGTGCAATCCTATCATTACCACTTTCTTTAAAAACAGCATAAGATCATCTTGGCCTGAAGTAAATAAATTCATGTGTGTTTATTTATGTGGTGTAATACTGTGCATACCTAAATACATACATAGTTATTTTCACGAACACATCTACATTGCATTAGCTGTCATCAGTTTTCATGCAGTTCCAAACTAATTGGTCTTTGGTTGCTTCATTTTGTTAAGGCAGTCTGAATAAAACTTTAGGTGGTGCTTGGGAAGGTTTGCCTCCAATATGGACTTCCAATTTAAGATATGAGACATATCAACCTGGTTATTATTTACATCAAACTCACCTCCAGTTAGCACCCACTTGTGAAAATAATTATAAAAGTAGGTCTCTTCATAATTTCCTTTCTCTCTTCTCTCTCCTCATTGATAAGTAGGAGCAGAACCTGTATCAGACAGTCTATGTGGCTAAATCTGTGCCTTTTAATGCAGAAAACCCAGGAACGATTTAGGTGTTGCTAATGTCTCCCTCTAGAGCTTGCTTTGCAGACAATATGTGCCTCTGAAATACTACATCTCATGTTCCTTGGTGAGGCATCCACAGGAGAAGACTGGCTTTCCATTCAGATGTTGAGATACAGATGGTGGTACATGGAAAAATGCCAAGAACAGTTTGCCAGGCTCCTCATGAAATTTTTGGTGGGATGCTAGCTTGTTAGCTTAAAGGCAAAGTATGCAGCCATGTCTTGTCATGCAGAGTAAAAGCACAGTACTAATACAATCATATGAAGGAAAGAAGCCTGTGCTGGAAACCCGTGCCTTTATCTCTAGCAAGAGAGGCAGGTAAATTGTGATGAAGTGGCTGGCAAAGACTGTTCTTCAGAGTGGAAAAGTGCGCATAGAGTTACTTAGCAAATGACTGTGAGGAGGGGATGAAGACTAGCCAAGCAGAACAGGTTCCATCTACCCAAATGCATGTCAGGGGCGTGAGTGCTTGGGAAGATATCTGCAGCAATGCAAAATGCAATGTACTCACAGTAGATGCAGAGTGGAATATCTGTTCTTTGTTGTGAAAAATGGTCCAACATCTTTTCTTTGGTATTGTAAAAAGAGAGGCTAAATGGAAAGTAAAGGAAGACACAAAATAAAAGAGCAGAAATTAGTGCAAAAAGGAAGAGTGATGAAGAGGAGCCAGTGAGGTGGACTGAGAGGAGGAAGTGGTGATGCAGAAGTGAAAATAATACTTCTGTAGAGATGATATATAAGAATGAAGGGAGTGAATTGAGAAAACTAGAGCATAACTCCAGTACTGTCGAACCGAATAACATGCAAGGAAAAATGAGGGAAAAGCCCAGCAGAGACCAGATAAAAGAAAGGTTGCATTAGGGTGGTGCATCACTGGGGAAATGATTTTCACTTACGCATTTTGTCCAGTGTGTTTCACTACTTATTGCCCTTCAGAACCGATAACTTTCTGATGATTGGAAGTCAGAATATTTTGTTCCACGAAGGAAAAATTTGTTGATGGGATTTCATGGACGTGTTTTGTGTGCATTGTTTGCCATTAACCAGGTCTTCCTCCTACTGCCTTTAAGACCTAATGTAATGCTGTTTTATACAGCACCTCCTAAAGGAACACTCAACACGAACAAGCTATACAAGTATTCTACAGAGTTTGCCAACGCCTGAGGGCAGGAACACTTAGGCATTTTTGAACACTTTGATTCTAATTTAGGACTAACTGGAACATATCTCGTCTCCATAGTTTCATTTTCTTTAGAAAAGAACATTGGTTTCATATATGAAACAAAAGGATAATCACTAAGTACCATCTGTGGGGCTCTTTATTAAACAGAAGCATGAGATAACCCAAGGAGCTCTCACACAGCATTACATTGAAACTTCATGTGAGGGACGTTTGCAATGCTTGGAGATGACTAGAGGAGTAGAGGTACATTCAGTATAAGTAGTGAAGCTTTTTCAGTATCCACTTGGTACACTCATAATTTTTCAGCAGTGAACATTGCCTGGACCGGTACAGCTGTGAAATATACATAGAAAAGCTAGTCAGGAAAGAGAAACATTTACTGAGCAGAAATACAAATTTTGGGGTCCAAGTTCTCAAAGGTACTTGTCTCCCATGTGAAGGACTGCTAGGAAGTGCTATTATTTTAGATTTAATTGCATAGGAGCTGGTTAAAATTCAAATTTGGATATTGAGGATATATATAAACACTCCACCATATGATAATAAAACAAATTTACTTGGCATGTAGACAATGACTAGTGGTAAAATTACTTTAAAAAGAGCTAGTCGCCTGGTTTTCCTGGGTTGTATGTAAGGTTAAAAAAAAAGTCTAAAATTGAACCATTTTGCTGTTGAAAATAGATGACCTTCCCTTTTCTTCTTCTGAAGGTGAGTGTATATGAACGAGATAAGCTAGAATGTCAACTTGCAGTATGTCAGCTATGGCATGGTGGTTGTCCATATGTAGGCTGTTACCCAGCAGTAAACGCAAGCTAAATGAAAAGTAACTTCCCCTTGATGAAAAGTGGAAGAAGCTACCTTGTGTTCACAGCAGGAGTAGCTGATGTACTATATAATCACTGCTGTGTTTTACCCCTTGCTCTCTGGAATACTGTAAGAGGGAAAAAATACAGAGCGCCTTGAAATTCAGAGATAATTATTCTTCCCAAGTTTTGTATGGTTCTCAGGATGGTGAGTAATGGGTTGCTGTTCTGCACAGCAGCACAGCTGTGCAGCTACTGGATTTGCTTCAACAAAACATCAACTTTTGAGAGAAAATTGGCTGCAGGAAGATAACAGATGTACAAAAGAAAATAGGGAAAGGATAACTCTTAACATCTTTATATTTTGTTTACTAGAAATTTTTAAAGGGAGAAAAAGCTTAAGGGTTATGGCAAGTGGCTATTTTTGCCCTTATAAACTAATTTTATCATACCCATTTGTTCATATTATTGCACCACAGATAAAAGTGCTGTTGTTGCAGCTTGGCTAGTTCATATTCAACCTTCCTCTTCCAAGCACTTGTGTCTTTGGTACTATTTAAATGACAACAGAAGCTGGCAAGAATCTGTGGCTACACGGCTTGTTCTTTTAAAGAATGAAAAAACTCTGGTTAACTCTTCTCTTTGTTTAGTCTATTGTTTCAGTTTCTTTGCAATGACAATTGTAGACATTTTACTGGAGAGAATTATGGTTCAGTCTCTATGAAGTTTATTTCTGTTTGCTAACAAACTGCTCTTTTTGGGTTTTTGTATTTGTTGTATTATGGTAGCAGTCATGGACACTAATTCCCAAACATGGGCTTGTAATTCCTGCTTGGGGTTATAATCACAGAAATATAAAAGGCATGGGAATTAGGAATTTTGACACAATCCATGAGTGTTAGAGAAAGAGAGGTCATGATGCCCTTTCAAGTGAGACTGTGACTGGAAATGTTTGGGACTTACTGTCCCAGTAAACCTGTTGTCCTCATCATAGCACCTCTTTGTGAGCACCATACGAACCCGTAACAAAAAGCTGTCTCCCATCCTGGAAAGCTTGTTGTCTAATTTACAGCTTCTTTTAGCAGCAACTGTCCACAATAAATCTCAAAAGGTTGCTTTCTGTCAACAATCCATTAGAGCTTTCACTGAAGCCAACGTTTAACACTAGCAGCACTGAATTCTGCCTCTGACCTACGTGTGCTCTTGAATGTTCCCTGTAGGAGTGGCTGTGTTGCTAGCACTACGTCCTGTCTCCAAGGCTGTCATAACCACCTATGTCTACAGAGGCATGTGAGGGCAGGGAAGCAGGCAGCGATACTTGCTGAGAATATTTTCCCAGTCAACAGTTTGCAGGTTGGGGACTTCCTGAACCAGAGATAATGACGTGGTATCGAGGTGTCTTTGCCTCAGTGGATTCCCCTTCCATAAACTTGTCTAGTTTTCCGTTGAACCCATGTCAAGTGCACCTGGGGCACAGTGTTCCACTGCACAATTGCGTATTACGGTCAACCTGCCTCATTTTGCTTGTTTTGAGACTGGCATCTGCTAGTTTCAAGGGTAACTCAATTTGTTAGGACAAGCAGTAGTTTCTTGGGATGGCCCCAGGTAAAAGATATAACCAAAGACGCCCTTGTATTACAGTAAAAAAGTGTTGAATGTTATGATAATATAGATAGCAACATTTTTTTTTACTATGTATTTTAATAATGAAGAGCTTCAGTCAGTGATTGCTAACCAACATACTGATGGCAGGAAAAGTCACTAGTGATGGCAAAAAAAAAAAGGACAAGAAATAAAAAAAAAATTGTTCTGCCTAGAAGCCCCAGCGTACGTAACGAGATCGTCTTCTTGCTCATGGCCTTAGGAGACAAGACAGACAGGGAGCAGAAAAGTTTGCCCGTTTGTTTATGCAACATTGGATTTTTGACATCCAGTCGTTCAGGAATTACATCAGACCAGGTTTTTGCTCTGCATCTTTTTTTTTTACAATTCACTTTTAGATAGGGTATGTCTACAACATGGTTACAAAAATTATTTTAATTAACCTACCTAGAACTCCATGCTGCTACAGCTAAACTGTGCAACTGAACTCAGTTTATAGCAAGCAGCAGTCTGTCCTCTCCACTGAACTCTGCCAAGTAAACACACACATTAACTTGCAACAATGATCACAGTAGTCTTCATTTGCTGCATCTTTTTTTTAACGTATTTTTGACCACTTGGCAATTTGAATGAGCAATGGATCAGAAACAGAACATGTACTTAAACATTCACGTGTCTTGCAAATGAAGTTTTGCATGGTTTACAAACAGAAATGTGCTCTATAATTTCACATGAATGCTTAAAATAATTATTAAACAAGTCTTTGTTTTCATGCTGGGCTGAGGTTTCCTTCCACATCTGTAGTAAATTGTTCTAAGGAACATTGACTCAAAAGAACTGGATTGTCTTTTAGTAGCATGGTTAGGGTCAGCTGATGAGTCGTGAAAAAGATCCCTGTTACAGTTGATCACAGAAAAAAAAGGGTTTATATATTGTATTTCAGAACGTAAAATACATACAAATTAATTTATTTAGCAAGATCTTCTGGTTTCAGTAAGTCTTCTGCCACCATTTTAGCAGGCTGTCTTCTATGTCTGAAGGGACCCTATGAATGGATAGAATGCTATGCAATAGAAAAATGGTAGAAGTATACGTGCCAGAGGGTGTCACTCGGACAATTTTCCAGCAAGTGATCGATGGCTGAAGTTTCTGTATTATACATATTTACTCTAGGTGACTTTTGCAGCTTGGATTTAACTTTCACATTATCCGATATAATTTAATGATCAAATTGGCCTTTATCTGAATACTGGATCATGTAGCACCAGTTCTTGCAGACTTCTTTCTCCTAGTTGCATAAGTAATTGCTCTTTCTGAATTATTCCTTTAGCTTTCTTTGGGGAGTAGTAGAGGCTACAGCTATCTTCCTGGGGGTGGGGGAGAGCTGTGTTACGCTGATAGAAATCATGAACATTACAAAAGAATGCTTTTTTCATCAACTGTCTTACAAAGTCTGTATGTGTGGCAGGAAAGTAACTTTTATTTCTTTACGTCAAGGCAGATTGTGTGTAAAATGAAAGTCCAGTGTGAGCCCAGTTTGAACAGGCAGATTATACATTAGGATTTGGAAGAACTGGGGCACATTAGTATAATTGAGGAGGGTAACCCAATATGAACCAGCCTTCTTAAAAAGGGAGAAAAATATATATTAATCTGGGATAATACTTTTTTAAGGAGAGAGAAATGAGACAAAGTAAAAATTATTTTAGTCTTGCAACTATTTGAAAGAACAGTGATGGTTATAAAAAAATAGCTAAATAGTTATGGGAGTTATGTTCTGCTTTGGTATTTGTGTCCTTCTCTGGTATTTCTGCACATGGCCACATGTAACTATGGCCAGTGAAGTCAGCTCTTTGGAAACATCTCTAAAAAGAAAATGTTCTGATTCTGGCTGCGTATGTCAATTCTCATACTAGTGCTGTGTTTCTGATTTCTGTCTTGCATAGTAAATAGGCATTGACCAAATAAACAGAGAGGAACAGTGTAAACCTGACTTTCAGTTTGAGTTAAACACATGAGGAAGAAATATCTGTTCTATAATGTAATTTGAAAATCCAAGCTATTCTCATGCAAGAATTAAATATTCTATGCATATCTGATTTACATTTTATTGACAATCTATGCCTGGTGTGGCCATTATTTCTGTGAAAAACTGCTCACTTTTCTTCAAGCATTTCTTCCTGTGCTGTTTT
The DNA here is from genome assembly GCA_009819775.1 of Phoenicopterus ruber ruber. Lineage (NCBI taxonomy): Eukaryota > Metazoa > Chordata > Aves > Phoenicopteriformes > Phoenicopteridae > Phoenicopterus > Phoenicopterus ruber. The sequence continues at coordinate 13,778,581 of CM020219.1, forward strand.
ACCATCTGTTGATGAATATAAGTAAATATTGTTATTGTAAAGATACTCTCTAGTCTGGCCTGTAACGTGTGATCCAAATTAAATCTTGGCTCTCTGGGGAGTTGGTGATTTTTAGTGGTTCTGAGTATGTGTGACTGAGAGTGTGTATAAAAACCACAAACCACCAAAGCCATTTTTATTTATTTATTTATTTATTTTCTTTGGAGACCCTGCCTCTACATGGGGAGGGGGTGCTAGAAATCTGGGTGCATGAGGTAAGTGTATGGAAGTTCTGCTTACATATGGAGTGAATTAGGAAAGGCTGAGAGAGAAAAATACTACATTTTCCAGTGTCCATCATTATGAAAGTGGAATAAGTGTTAAGCAGCTGCCAACTCTACATGCTGAGCAGAATACTGACAGTAAGCTTGTCATCTTTAAGTTGCTCATTTTACCAATATGTTTCTCTTTGGTCTTGATGGGGGGAAAAACTTAGGCAATCTCAAATATATTAAGTATTGAAACACACCAAGTTAGAATTGTTTAAATGGAAAATTTAGCCACATTAATAGTGCATCATCTTTTTTCTATTAAGGAAAAAATAATGGCAAAGGTTACAGGACAAAATTTAAATATAACCAAGTTAAATAAAGACAGAGTGGTCCCATGATAGGAAAAGAATTAGCCCAAGACAGCTTGAGAGGAAACAAACCCACGGCAGATCTATTTTCTGTATCTGTAAATAAATACGAAATGAACAACTGAAAATTGACCTGAGAGGCTCTCCTTGGTTTTGGAGGAGAGAATTCACTGCAAATGTCAGAATAACAACAGGGATATGTCAGGTGTAAGTGAAAAAAGAACTGAGTTCTGAAACAGTAATCAGAAAAATAATTAAAATAACATCAGCAGTGTGTGGAATGATGTTCTTTTGGGTTATAGTTGCCTACATGATATAATTCTCAGTCTGTAAAGGAAAACAGGGGAAGATCTTCTTACTTTTCTGCATTATTTTACAATGTGAAATTAGACCATTTTTCCAGATGTCTCTGTTATGTATCCATTTGGGCAAGCCAAAAGGGTATTCTGCTGTTTCATTGAATCGAGTTCTTTGTAAATTAAACACAATACTTTTATAAAGCATTTGGCTAAGCAGCTACCTGAGCTGATGTAGACAAAGCAGATGAAAAATTCTCAAAATTAATATCATGTGTTTTCACTTGTGCTAAGAAATATTTTCTTCACTGAAATATGAAATGTTAGTGTGAACTGAAATAAAATCTTAAGAATAGGGCAACATCTAGGGCTTAATTTCTGAAGTTATAGAAAGCAAAATGAGTGCAAAACATATTCTGTGAATCAATTATATAATTCCAATATGAATAATGAAGCAAATTTCAATGATATTACTGGAGGGAGAACGAAGCAGTTCCAAACGGATGAAAATGAAGTTGCACAATTTGAAGCAACACTGAATAAGGAATGAGATTGGAAACCTTGTGATCAGAGAAATATTCAGAAGTTCTGATTAAGTATATCATAAAGACAGGCCTGAATCAATGCAGTCTGTACTCTTACCCAAATTACCCCAAAATTCTAAGGTACGTATGTACCATTCATATTGTTAGTGTATCGCTCAGATAGCTTCTGTGATTCAAATTGCTGCATAATGAATACTCCTGGCTTCTATTAGGAACTGTATGTCCCCTCTTCTGGACAGCAGAAAGAATTTCAACTGTGTACCCTGTATACTGGCGTAAAATAAATACTTTCATTTACTCTCAGTTCCAAAGTTTAACTCAAAGTGCTAAAATAAAAGTGCTTCCACTAAATATAAACCAGGTTTTCCACTAGCTCTTTTATGTTTTTGATTTCTCAATATTTCTTAGTATTTCTCTTGATTTGGCAGGTAAGGCTGTTTATATGGGCGCTGACCATGGTTACCTTCCATTGGTTTTGCTTTTGCAGGAGGCAATCAGAACTTTGTAGAATCAGTTTTTTCAGTTCCCAGAGTTCTTTTAGTTAAAAGAGAGCTGAAGAGAGACAGAAGGAGACAAAAAATTGAAGTTTTCTTTAAAAATACATTTTAAAATGTATTTGCATAATGGCAACATTCTTAATTGAGGCTTTTTTGAAACAAAAACCCCTTGTCCTAATCTGCAAAAGTCCTTCTATAAAAAGCATCACTCTAAGATCTAGTAGTGTAAACATGCTAATATAACATAGTTCTCATTTAGAAACACAAAGCTGGTGTGGTTCAGCCTTGGGTTGTTACCTGAATCATTGCTGTGATCTACAAAATAGCTAGCATTTGAGGTTTCTAGTTTCAGCTTTATCTGAAGCAATTCAGTGTAAGTATTATATGGGAAAAGTAGAGTTCTTCTAATAACACAAAAACTGACAGAACTGATTTTGCTCAAAAGTAAGCAAAAATTACTGTAGACTGAAATGCAATATGGAAAGTATTAGCACAAGCACAGTTTGTTTTACTACTACAATTAGAACAAGTCTGCAGCCTTCTTATACCCAAACTGACATCAGTCTGGAATGACTTTTCCAGAAAGAATAGTATGGCACAGAAAAGAGTAACATGTGTAGGCATCCTCAGCAGTGGCACGCCGAACAATGAAACATGTGGTTTAGTTGTTCAGTGTTGAAAAAAGAAACCGCTGCAGACATGAGCGTGCTTCCCTACGTCCATCCAGGAGCCTGGACACTACACAAAAATGGATAGTTTAAATGTGTGGCTGGGGTCCATCTTTAAGATAGTTCTATCTTACGCCATGGTATGAAATGATCTCATGATTTGTAAATAGTTTGCCTGGATTAATTATAATCATGAAAGTCAGGAATATTTTAAATCACCCTGATTATATAGATAGATTCTAGTCTTTGCGTGTGTACACATGATATACATAATTAGAGCAATGTGCTTCATTCAAACCAACTGCAATCATGAAATTACTCTTGCCCATTAAACTGTACAGGAGGCTGTGATTACATCCTTTTTATTTTTAATATGAGTTCCCTGCAATTCCCAAGCTCTCAAATGTTTCAAACCAGCTGTAGCAGTAGGACTTTTAATTATACTGTTGTTTAGTGAGTGACATATAGCTTCTTCTCAGTCTGAATTAGCTCTGGACAAACAGATAGGAGTAATGTGAACTAAAAAACTAAATGCAGAACAGCTGTGGACAGAAATGAATGCCTTGATTGAAAACACTCTCCTGGTAGTTTTCTTGCATGTCGCTATGGTACAAAAAATTATGGTTTTATTACAAGTTTTCTAAAGTGACAGGTGTCCTTTAGAATAGCTTTCCTGTGCTTTTACCTTTAATTTTGAAAACTAAGTTGTTCATTTGTAATTTACTTCTATATAGTGAAAAAGGCAGCACATTATTGTTCCTGCAGTGACTACTCCCCATTCCCAACAAAAATGCATCTGAACAGAACTTTTTCTGGGGAAGGGTCTAGCCTGCGTTGGTTATGATTTGTGATGATTTAGAGGTCATTAAGCAGCTTCCTGTTGTTGAAAAAATAAACATAAAATTATTGAACTGGCTGAGACGTTCATGGAAAGTGTGTATTTGATAAATCGTATTTCTCTTGTCTTTTGCATTTGAATTTGGAAAACATACACAACTTTAATTTTGAAATAAGCTGTGCCATTACGAATATGTCAGTTCCCTTGATTGCACATTAAATATTTTAGGTACTTTTACTTAGGGTAGAGAATATTATTAGTTGTTAGTATCGTACAAATAGATGACCTGAGCCTTATTTCCATCAGAGTATCAGTTCCTCAGTGCCATAGGAGTTTTTAGAAAGTAAACAGGAAAAGTATAGCACAATTGTCAAAGCAAGACCATCTTAAAGATTGGTCTTTGCAAATGACATTTCTAACTGCACAGGTGTATTTGGCTTGTTAACTATGTGTCACCCATAGCTTAGAATTCAACAGATCCTAGTTGTGGTGCTTCTCAGCTCAGTAGTACTTTATGTAACCATACAGCTTCTTTGAAACAAACAACAACTTGGGGCAAGAATCCAGGACAGTTGCAAAAGCATAGATTTTTTTTGTCTTGAAGTAGTTGTGTAGTTGCTGAGCATGACTTTTCATAACTGGCTGTGTTTCTAAATTCACATTCTATCTGCTAACTTTGTCTCTCTTTCGTACTCAGGATTTAACTAATTGTTCCAATAGACTTCACAAATCTCTGTTGACCTTCACAGTAAACCACTGAACATCAGCTGAAATTCAAAGATTTATTTTTAATATCAGCGTTTCTCGGGAAATGATCTTTATATAGGATCATAGAATGATTTGGGTTGGAAGGGACCTTTAAAGGTCATCTAGTCCAACCTCCCCTGCAATAAGCAGGGAGATCTTCAACTAGATCAGGTTGCTCAGAGTCCTGTCCAGCCTGACCTTGAATGTTTCCAGGGATATCATTTAGTCCAAGCTCCTATACAATAGAGGTTATGTTATTTAAAACAGTTACTCATGGACTGAGCCAAATAGATTTGATTAGATTTTGTGTTTCAGAAAGGCATCCACTCTTGATTTAAGTATGTGAAGAGGTGAGGAATCCATGACAGGGTAGTTTGCTCTTGCAGCCAGTGTCCTCTGCATCTCTACAGGCATTGCCTGAGCCACCTTCTGGTTGTGCTGTGTTCCAACACTTGCTCCAGACTTGGTATGATTAGAGACATGCCTCTGCAGAGTCAGCTGACAGAAACTGTGGCAGCATTAGGCAGAAAACCTCAAGTTCCTTGGAATGACAATATTTGGGATGAGGTAGATCACTTGTTTCAACTCAGAACCTCTTAAGGCCTTCCTTTGCTTCCAAAGAGGCCTGTGAGTATGTACCAAACTCTCCCTGAACAGTGGCGGGTGAGAGGTTCCTCCTGGAGCAGTTCAGTCCAGAAATCTAACCAAGATGCATTGAGTGTCACTCGTGCTGGAAGAACCTGTCTCTTAACCAGCTACAGAAGGCGTCACAAGTAGCTAATTTAGGTAGCTAACTCGGATACTTGGGTTGGGAATATTTGTAAAATATGCAGAGCAGTGGATCAAAGACATTCTGAATGGTCCATCTTTTTTGTCCATCTCACAGAACACTATACCAGAAGTACCTACACCAAGCTCCTTTTGAAAGCTCTGACTTTGACTTAAATTAGTAAATGTCGTATTTTCCATTAGGAAAAAAAAAAGCTAATGGTAGTTGTCTGAAAATTCCAGTCCATACAGCATGAATTGTTGCTATGGCTGATCCTTCTATAACCTGCAACTTCTTACAGGTTGATACATTTGGGTTTTTTACATTGCAAGATAAACTTCAGGAGGCTGAACTAGGGAAAGAATGGAGAATGAAGGGAAATGCAGATTTTGAAATTGCACCTGAGCATAAATGGATTTGCTTCAGATTGCTTTCCAGTTTTCTTCTGTCTGCTTTAAGGATAAATTATTTTGGATTAAAACTAATTCGTGCAATTAAAAAGGAAAATTTATTGTTCTTTGATTTTTGTGCTGTGATAAAAGTGATACAGTTTTCTCAAAAATCAGATGTTCAACCTGAATACTTAGGGCATTCCAAGGGAATGTACAACAGCTAATCTCTCACCACCAAAATTTAAACTTTATGTAATGAGCAGGCCATCTGAGTGTGAGTTGAGCATCTTTACAAGCTCCTAAAAGTAGGCTACATAAATGCTGATTTGCTAGCTCCGTCTGATAAAAACTGATTCCTGCGTAGTACTTCCAGTATCCCTCACCAAAATTAGCTTTGTTCTGGAATCCGACAGCCATTTGCTTTTTCAACTGAAGCAAAACAAAATAAACAGTGCAAAATTGTCCTGAAAATGAACACTGACAAAGAAACCCAGCTGCTGTAAGAGGAAGCAATTAGTATTTGCTGCACCTAATGGTATAGGGGTAAATCACAAGCTCTGAAGGGCTTTCTTAGGAGACATCGAGAGAGGAGCAGGAGAACAGTCACTGCCTTCCCATACTTAGCCAGGATAAGAAGGACAGCTCAGCCAGATCTTGGACATGAAACTTCCTCCCACTCATAAGAACTGACCTATTTTTAAAGCACTTAGAATGTTTTGTTAGCTATAGTAGTAATAATAATGAAGTTATTAATATAACTTCACTCTGTCTAAACAGATCTATATCTAGCTGAAAACGAAGAGAACAAAAAGAAAAGAAAGAGACTTCTTTCTGAATTCAGACATCTCTAAGTTCCCAAAGTTTGACTGAGTTCCCACCACTCACCATGCTGAAATCACACCAGTGCATGCGATGTTGGCAGAACACGAAGCTTATAGCAAGTGTGCACTGTTATTTTTTTGGATTGCACCAAGCATTCACTGTCAAGTTTAGCAGCCAGGGCTCAAAGGTTGCTGTGGTTGGATAGAGCTGATATTGAAAGCCAGGATGTTTCAGCTACAGAAACTGAACTGAAATTTGGTGTGAACCAAATAGATGTGTTTCCAAGCTCCTGCAGATCAGCACAGCACGCCTGTCCTTTCCCCCATGGAAACCTATGCCCCTGTACCTTTGCACCACAGACTGAGCAGTCTTGCACCCTTTCAGCCTTCCAGTGCAAGCAACTGCTCAGTTCCTCCTGCAGCACATTCCCTCAGCTCCTTGGGACAACGAGTACCACTCTTCAGCACAAGTTGCAGGTGCTCTCTCATAAACATGTGCCATATGTGCTCTTCCACCCCCAGAGAAGCTGCCCACTTCCTTCCCTTGCTCGACTGGCAGCTCTTCCCCCTGGGAGCAGCTACCCCAAGTCAAGCAGCTGCCCCAAACCCTTCCATAGAGCAAATAACCTTCTCCTTGCTAAGGTGCTACTTTCCTCCTACCACCTCAGAGTGGCTGCTCTTCAAGTGGATGACTAGGGACTGGACATTGAAGTGGGAATTCAAGTGTTTAGGTGGTAGCTGGTGATCAAACAGTCCCTGCTGAACATGTCCGGGTGGTGGGAGGCAGGCTGCAGGAGGCTTGCTGTGCTGTAATTACACCCATTCCTGAAGTTACGATTACTCAAAAAACCAAAAATAGACTTTGCTGTTATATGTTAGCTATAGTGGCTATGTGCAGTATGCACGATATGTGTGTGCATGTGCACTAACCAGAACAAGGGTTCCAAAGCACTGTCACTTACAAAATGAGACAACGCTATCATGAAATACATACCTATGACGTACACCATCAGTCTCCAGCTTGGATTGTGAGAGACCTCTGAATTGGCTCTATTGGGAAGTAGTTGTGGATTCCTAACATGTTGGAGCTTCTTGGTTTAACACTTATCAAAGATAAACTATAAGTCTCCCAGTAATGTTATTCTGAAATTTTTATCCCAGACACGGTCTTGTCTTGCAGTGGGAATTTGTTTAGTCCCTAAATGACAAGTGTGATTCCTCAGACTTCCCTCAAACTCTTCTCTCATTGCACTTTTATTTCTATTCTTACTGTTAAAGGGTACATCTCAACATTGTTTCACACTGTTTGCAGGCCTTCCATTTTTCTGTTACACTGTGCTGTACTTAATATCAGGAATGTCAAATGCTTCAGCTCCACCGTGAAAGTAAAGAGCATGACTGCCTTGTTGACCATTTTTCTTTTACTAGTTCCTATCCCTCCTCAGGCACAGTGCAGGTCTATGGAAATATTCAGTAGTTTTTCCATGTTTCTGGATGTTTTAAGCTCTGATTAGGACTGTGATTTAGAACTGTTGTATTTCCAGCAGGGAAAAAAGGACCTCCAGAAAATGTGCCTTGCAGACATTCTTGTTGGGGTGGGGAGGAAGGAGTCCAATACTGGGTATCAGTGGGGGTGACGTGCTATGGTTGTGTCCTTACTGCCAAACTGGGATACCGCACAAGGATCCCCTGCTTCCTGAACCCTAGTCCCCAAATCCTCAAATGCCCCAAACCTGTATCTCACCAGATATCACCCAGCCACCAATCCCATGTCCCCTGACCTCTTTGTACCAAGGCCTTCCCACCCCTGAACAGTCTACTCCAGTACTGTTGGTTTTTTTTCCTTGCTGAGCCACCCCAGACTTGTCAGGTTATGGTTATATTTCTTCTCCTCCACTGTGTCCTGGATAATCATCTGTGTAAGTTCGTTCCTCGTTTCTGTCTACATTCAAATCCTTTCCCACCTGTGCATTCATCCCATCAATCTTCCTCCACACTCCAAGTCTGCACGTCTGTAGGAACAATTACTGACAAGTTCATTTCTGTTTCTAAAGCTATGGATTTATGAACCCTCCCCATGTCCTCTTTCACTCCCTTGGATGCTAGCGCCTGCTAGCTGGCTGAACTTATCCCCTCTCTTGGATCTGCCCTCAGAAATAAACATGCCCCAGCTCTTGTTTCTGGCAGAACTCTAACAAAACCTGGACACAGGCTGCAGTAATCAAAAATCTGCTCAGATGGCAAAGAAAAACAAGAGAAGTTTGGGATAAAGAATCCATATAGAGCCCTGTTTTAACTGTTGTTCTTCAGTTCTTGATTTATTTTACTCCCGGTACACTTTGCTCTCGGTTCTGTAATCACTCAGGGGCAAGAAGGCCAACTCCTGAAGGCCCACTTAATTCAGCATCTGTGGTCTAACTGATCAGCATTACGTAAGATGAACTTCAGCATAACATAACCAGTCCCAACTGAAAGGTACATTGCTGCACAACATATGCAAAATACATGATCATGTGAAGGATTAACAAATTACTTGGCCCCATTCTCCAGTTCTATAATTTCTTCCATGTGGGAACGTCCCCGCACCCAGACAGAGCCTCTGTGGCCTCCACGAGGTTCTGTGCTCTCCTGCCGTGGCTCTGTCCATGAAGTGGTGGCATTAGGGACTGTCCTTGACATGACTTTTTCTAGAGCGTTTGCTTCCATAGGTAATTTTGTGCGGCTTTAATGAGTTTGAGGGATAAGAAGACTGAAGAGGAAGAGAACGGACCTGGTTTTATGCCAGAACATGTGGTGAATAGCAGTAGTCTGATTTCTACAATGGAGGTGTTGCAGCCAATGAGCTCAGTATTTCCCATATTAATGAATTTCAAGGTTGTCAAGAAGCTGCTTAGACAAAAACAAGAAGCGTAACTAGGAACGCTAAGAAATACTCCATTAATATTATTCTCCCTTCCCATATTTGTACGTATACAGAAAACCTTCTGTTTCTTTTTAACTCTACTCAGATTAAACAGTGAGATGATAACTTTAAGTGGCCAGTTTGGCAACAGTTCGGAAATGCTGTATCCAGAGATAATTTTATGCTCAAACTGAGCTTTCTGTGGCACACTGCAAGTTAATAGTTTAGGCCCTGAAAGAAAGAAAAGAAAGAATAAGATAAAAAAGGATTTCTTGTTGTCAGTCAGCCACATGTGTTTCAGAACACATTGTGTTTTAGAATCGTTGGATGCGGTTTTTGTTATTGGCACCTGCTGGGAAGACAGAAAAATGGCAGTGCAAAAGAGTAGTATAAAAATTTTAATTCTCTTGATATTGTCCAGAGTGGCAATTTTTTTTTCTCCCCTGACGTACTGACATAAACATCCATTTTGATTTTATTCAAAGACAAGCCTGGAAGGGAAGATGCTTTAGGGTTTGGGGGTTTTTAACTAAAAATGAGTTGAAACTAGCTTATTTCCCCAGCTATCTTAACTTTGCAAAGTCTGCTGAAGGAAGGCAATATTTGTTTATAGGAGACTCCTCTTCAAATTTTTGAAGGCTTCCATTAGAACTACTGAAGCAAGATAAAAAGTTTTGCACATTTACCATTGTGTATTCTGTTTTAGCTCTAACTTCAACCCCAATATATTTGCTTTGCATTTGTGCTTTGAGTTGGTTTCACTCATGAAGACATAATAAATTATACATAAGAGAGAGTGATCTTCTAAGACGATATTCATTAGGCAGTTCTAACTTGTGATGCATCAGAAACCATATGCTTTGTGCATTGGCTTACAGCTGTAAAACAAACTTGAAATTACCAAATGAAGGCTTGGTGCCAGTTTCCAGTGAAGCCAATGGCAAAACTCCATTTATTTCAGTGATTCAGGGTGAAGTGTGTAATAATCACAACTACAAATTAAGAGTTTTTGGTTTTGACTCCAAACGTCATCTTTCCTTCTGCAGGTTTGCAATGCTGAAAATGCAGGTGAATGCCCCCCCCCCCCCCGCCCTTTTTTTTTAATGTATGAAGATATAAAAAATGTAATCTGTTTTTTAGTCATTCTTGTCCCTTCTGTTTCCTCACACTGCAAACCAAAGCTTAGTAACCCTGGACAGTCAGGTTATAAGGAAAAAGGAGTCTGGAGTGTCCAGTGTTTCTGGTCACCCCACAAGTCATCTAGAGAGTAGCATGGCTATGTGAGTGCTTTATATCCTCTTATTGGGTTGGATGGGAGGTCCTGTCCATTGGTGCCCATGATGTTGCCACAGATACTGTCCTGCTGCTGATTCTGTTCGTAGCCTGGTATTAAGCTCAGGTAGCAAAAGGGTAGACCATTTTTGGTTTATTGGAAGAGGCTTGTCCAAGCTACAAAGGAGGCATTTGGGGAAAAGTGCCCACCCTTTGTTAAAACTCTAAGTAATTTATTATTATTTTGTGCAACATTGAATGTTGCTGTCTATCCTCTGCACAAGAACAAAATTTGTAACATGCCTCCAAATTAATGATGGAAGACTTTCAAACTATTGAAGGTGTTTCAGAACATACATCCCCTTGAAAGAAAAATGGTTGAGTGGCGTCCCTTTCACGCTTCTCTTATTTACTTCCTGAAGTGCTTTTCCATCTTTTAAAAAATTTCTACCCCTTTTATCTTGGCAAAAGAGAGTAGGCTTGTGGCTTGTAGACTGAAAGCGTTCACTGTCTAAGCAAGCTTGAGCCTCTTAGCAGGGAGTCCATACTGGACTTAAAGCAAAAACCTATCCCTAATCCTGGAACCGTCGTGAACCGGAGAATGTTAGAGTCATTTACAGCTGCCTGGCATTGTTGCTGAGGGACGAATTGAAGTCGCTGCTCTGCCAGGCTTGTCAACACCTTTGAAATCTGCCGCCTAGCCTGGTTCCCCAAAGGACTCCTTGGAGAGAGTGAAGGAGCCAAACTGACAGCCAAAGCCAGTGTCCACCTACTTGTCCCTTTTTCTTCCTTTGTCTTTGTTTCTTTTCCGCTTTTATAATTGCCTTTCGGTTTGCTTGTTTTTATCCCAACATTAATGTTGTAATATTGGTAAGTGGTTTAATTAGAAGATTTATTAACTTGTGTTTTCAATCTTTTTACTAATAAAAAGTACCAAAAACTTAACATCAAAATAAAAGCTATTACACAATCCACTAGTTGGGTGCAGTCTGTCCCCGTTGAATTCCGTGGCTAAACTTCCATTGGCTTTCATGGGAGCCTATTAAGGAACGAGCTCTTGTTATTTTGTAATATGCATGCCACGTGGGGCCTCAATTTAGTCACTTAACTAAAGGCACCTAAACAAGTGGCCTTTTTTTTTAGTAAATGTGAATGACTCAAGTGGCTAAATGGGAATACACGTGCCTAATTTTTGTACACTCCTGGCTGAATATGGTAACCACAGTCCAGTATCATAACTTCATCAATATTGGTTGGCATTTATCAATCGCTCTGGGATTGGCTTGACAATGTGTGCATCAAAACCACTTCTGTTGGGTATATACCATAAATCTAAAATAAAAGCAGATAATAAAAGGGAGAAATAAATATGAAACACAAATCTGTGATTAGCTTGACAACAGTAATTAATGCCTGTCTGAGGCTTTGCTTCATGATAGTAATTAAGCACCTCTTTACAGTGTATTTCTAATATTGAAAATTATTAATGCTTTAAAAATATAAAGCAATTTAAGCTGTCATCAGAGCTGGGATAGTGTTTTCCTGGAGCAGCAACCTTCAGAGAGTTTGGTGAAGATCCAGGAACTGGTAAATTTAGAGCAGAAAGTGTTTGATGCACTTGATTATTAAACACCAAACTATAAACAAGTGCTTCAATATTTGGACCATCATGACCTCCAACATAATATCATTAAAAAAAATTAGGTTTCCAAGTCGCAGTAATATAAACTAAGACTCTTAGAATTTACAAAGCTATTGTTTGCTCTTTTCATAGGGTGAATATTAAAATTTGTCTTGTCAGTTTAAGGATTAAGGCTGGATCTGATTTTTTGTTACACCATTGTAAAGAAGAATTGTGAGTTTCACCAGTGAAGATTTTTTATTTTGAAATCTATTCAGAAAGTATGGTCTATATAAGAATAGATGGATAAGATTATCTCCTGTCTTTAAGCGATAATCAACATATACGTTCACACAGGGGGCGTATATAAACCCTATCCCTTGAGACCAAATATTTTATTCCTTCAGCACCTTTAGCGTGTGAGCTCTCTGATTTACACAGGTATGTACAATGAGACATGCCTCATATTGTCTCGCTTCTCAGTGACAAAATTGTGCTGGAGTTGTTGCTTTTTGACATCTCTCAACAGTGTTTTACCTTGGGTTAGACTTTCTTTGGTAAACCCTAAACACTTCTTTCTTTCATTGTCTTTGGGCAGTTGTGTATAGCTTCTGCATGTTTATCTCAGTTCTCCATTTTTTTATTTGAACCTTCCCAAGAAGGTGACTGGATTCGTTCTGGCTTCCACTTACTGGTGGGCAAGATGCCTTTATTGTTTTGGAGAAAGGCATATTCCAGACTATTCTAACATGTCCACCTTTCAAGCCTCAAGCTTACAGGAGGGGAGAACCTAACCTTCAGAAATATCTCTGCCAGCAGTCCTGCTTTGACCTTCAGAAACCACATCTGCTAGGTCAGATTGTGCTGTTCTACTTCAACAATAATGATCTCATGCACCAAAATTTACAAGTGCTTTAGAGGACGTTGCCTTGAAAACATTTCTTACACTCTTCCTTGTTTTTTAGGCCATTAACTCCAGACATCAGGTGCCCGTTAAATCTGCCAGGAAAAGAATTCCAAGAAAAAATGGTACTTGCCATCTATGGTTTTATTCCAGCAGATCTCTGGGGTCCACAGAGGTTAGCTGTGCCACTCTTGTTGTAGTAGCAAGTCCACTGTGCATAACACGATCTTTATCTGTAGTGCCAAATGGTTGGAAGCAGTATATTGAACATCTTGTCGATGACCATTCCTCTGGGAATCTCTTGGTTGTCATGATTGCTGGGACATGACACCAACCCAGGCCCTTCATCACTGACACTGTGAGTGACCTCAACCCTTCTGGCATCTATCTCCAGCACCAGCTGTCTGAAGTTGAGGTGTTAGGAGCACATTTCCTTCATTAGCCCTGAGATCCAAATCAAGATTTCAGTACCAGCAGAAGTTTCTTTGTTTCTCTTCTTTGAATAAAATGTGTGTTTTATGAGAGGCAATAAATGCAAGTAACCATGGGTGGGCAGAAAGTCTGTTGGAAGCTGGAGAGAGCTCATTCTTCAGCAGAGACAATGCTTTTCTGGGTTGCTGCTGGATCTTTTGATAGACTTCAGAGAGTTAGAGCACAAGAAAAGGAGTCCTCAGCCTTTAGTGATAACTGCCTAGTATTCGTTCCTAGAAATGTGTGGAGAGTCTCAGGATGAATACTCATACTTCTTCCAGACATCAATATTGGCTTGTTCTGCTTCTGTGGCTGTTTTGTTATCCTTCTCCAGGGACAAGGCAAACCCTGGATGTTATTGAAAAGACTAGTGTGCCCTTTAAGATCTGATTAATTGAGTTGCTATATTTTTTTTGGATCTGTTGGGCCATGGTAAGGAGGAATCTGCTTACAAAATGAGCAATATCATCTCTTTCTTGCAAATGGACTTCTGGATCTTGGTCCTCAAATTTCTGAAAGGGTTGATCAATTTGTTTCCATTTGTTAAGGACTTTTCTCCTCCATGAGACTTGAAACTGGTGCTAATGACCCTCACTTACATCCTTCCTGTGAACCTGCAGCAACTTCCTCACTGATATATCTGCCAAAGAAGATATGTTTATTATTGAATATTGCCTTCTCCTGGAGGGTAAGAGAGTCTTTTTCTCTATATCATATCCATTCTTCATGGGATGCTTCTTTCAAGAGCCATCCTTATTTCTGGCTCAGAATTCCATCTCAGTCAGAAACTTAAATTTTATCTAATCTTCCTGTCTTTCCTCCACACTCTGAATGCCAGTAAAGCTCTATCTTATTTCTTATTTCTTTTCTTATTTCTGATTTCTGACAGGATCAGAAATTCCAGATGTTTTCTGAGGCTCTTTCTGTCAACAGCTGAGTGATCTGGGGATATTGTCATCTCTGTGTGCAGATTGTTCATGTAGATAAGAGGCTGTCATGGCCTGTTTTGAGACTGCAGTCAAGGCTGCATCCATGATTGGAGTGAACACCACTAGCTCTTCAGCTAAGCGGGTGGTAATGCTGAGAAATTTCACCTTTCCTGTCATCTGCTGAGCATTCATGTGGAGCTCTTTTCAATTTCATGAGACCCTGGGCCATCCTGGAATTGTCTGGGAATGGTGCTGCACTTGGCAGTGTTCTTACAATCTTTATTGCTATGAAGAACTTCCATTACCTCTCTGTGGTAAATATGCAGGCTTTGTGCTCACGTTGTGTCAGTATGCATGGGGGGAATCACTGTAAAACTTACAAAAGTAAGAAAGTTTCTTCAAAATATGCATATAGATTTCTTACCTTTTCTCCTCACAGTGGACATCAAGGAAGACAGAGAATAATTTTTTCCTCTACGGAAAGGAACTGAAGTGAAGCTACTGTAGAAAGAAAAATTAGATGGTCAGGAAGCAGGTATTTCCCCTGCCTTCTTCCATGGCATGAATGTATTTGTGCACTACATATATGAAAAAAACTCCATTTCCTGGTAAGTCATCTCGCTTCCTTTCCAAAATCTGCACATGCAAAATGCTAATAGAACTGAGTATTAGCACATTGAATGGGCCATCACATTGCTTTTGGGAAAGCATTAGCTAGGGATGCTAAGCTCCACTTCTTGCTTTGAAAGTCTACCACATGAATAAATATCACCAATCATCACTGTTTGTCATTAGCAAGTAACCAGTTGCAACTACTGGGATCTAGAGGCATTTTTTTTTTTCTGAACATGTCTTTCATGCTGACATCTGCTTAATTGGTGGCAATAAGGCAGCTATGCTTGCCCCTGGGGTGAGAAAAATCTGACACCTGCTCCATCCTGGATATAGATATTCCATAAAGATCCTATCTATTCAACCGGTGCCCAGGAGATTAGGATTTGACTCTTAGTGTGAGGGGGTTATTGTGGCCTCCTCATGTTAATTGCCCTGTTGCTGCCTTCTTCTAATGCCCTTAGGAGTCTTGCTTCACTTTACCCCAGTTGTATGGCTGGCTCCCTTTTTGCACCATGGATAAAGATTTTGTGATGCTTTTCTGTGCTATGTTTAGGAGCTTGAGTTCAGGACTTGGACTTTCTCAGCTAAATTCAAAGTTACTCCGGACCTCCCAGGATCTGTCCCCCAGTAAGAAGAGAAAAAGGAAGCCATTGCAATGGTTGGAGGGCAGAGTTATACAAAAGGTTACTAAACATTATTGCTTGTGCTTGATGACTTCCAACTGCCCTGCCACCCACCTTCTCGCTGAGCCAGAAGCAAATTTGAAAAAGAAACCACTGTGCATCACTTCCCTAGCAGAACATGTTGCAGACAAAAGGAATCGAAACCACAAGTAGAGAATTGGATTTCCCCTGCTTTCTCCAAAATAAATATTTGTTTGTGAGAAAAGCAGCTGGAAGAATGAGACATGTACCCCTGACACTAAAGGCTTGTGTGTTAGTGCCAGCTGCAGTAGAGATATTAGTCCACTGAGTGCTATCTAAGGTCAGGCTGAGCTCCATCACCCTAACTTTTGAAGTAACGTCTTCAGCTACTCGCACAAAGGAGAGAGAAGGAAGGCCCAGGGAGTCCAGCAGGGATGTGTAGCAAGTGAAATGCAAAATGAGCAGTGCGGCTGCCCCTTGGAGCTGCTCCCTGCACTGCTCCTTCCAAACAGCAGCATCATTTCCCCTGAAGCTGTTGTGGAGAAGAAGAGGACACACCACAGACACCTCTGGGCAGCATCATTTGCTGGTTGCCTGCTGGAATGAGCTCCAAAGAGATGACTTCAGTATAAAGGTATCTGTACCTAAAACAGGTGCCCAAGCCCAGCAGAGAGCTCACAGGTGGTGTCTGGGGAGGAGATAAGCACCTCCAGAAGATGGCTTGCATAAAGGGGAAGGGAATGAAGGTGAACTCCCATTGCTCCCTGGACTATGGGGACTGTGTCCACTCTGACCTTCAGGATGCTGACCTTCAGAAGATCTATGCCTTGCTAAGCAGGGATCATTCTTTAAATAAAACAGTACTACAGATCTGTGCTTAGTACTTCCAGCTTAGCAGTTAGAAGCACTGACTAGAAAGTGGATGATATTGGTTATAGGTCCCTTCCACTTACAGTTTGAGCGGGTTTACACTCCAGTTTTCCATTTTCTGGAAGGTGGCCCAAAAGACTATATTCCTTCTCTGAGGGGCCGGGAAGGCAACAGATAGGGAGTGAAGGAGACAGCAGAGCACTGTTGCTAGCTAAGGTGGTCAGCTGGGAAAGCCTTCTCTGATCCCTTTTTCCTGGACTCCAGAGTGAGTGCTGTTTGGCAGGCAGGTGAGCATCCTCATGGTGAGGCTGTGGATGTGGCAGCTATGCTTGCTCTTTGAAAACCAAGTGTCCCATCACTTGATTTTCTCTTTTTCTTCCACCATCTGCTTCACTTAACTGTGTTCCCTTTTCCTGCAGAAGAGCAATAAAACACAAGATAATCTGTACTAGGCCATCAGGCACAGAGATTGCCATTAAAGAGTCAATTTTTATAAGCAGTTACCACATGAGATTATCTGGAGCACCACAATTATGGCCTTTCGCAAGGTTAGGGAAATGTTGTGGTGTCTCATGTGGCACCATTTGGTAACACTTAGCCAGCAGAGATTTTTATGGTCAGCGTGCACTCTAAATTCATAGCCTTTAGCTTCAAATTATTTTGCTCTTGTCCACTGTTCCAGTCCTCGTTTTCAGCTGTTACCTGGCACGAATTTGCACAGAAGAACCTCCCCTGTCATCAGAACGCCAGAAAAATCCGTTCAGATTAGGAGACGGAAGGAGATTTAGAGAGAGAGTCTCTTTTGGATCATGCCTGTGCCTTCACAAAAGCCATATTTTTATTATGCCCTTACATAACCTGTCCCCTGTTTCAAATACAGCTTGAAAAAAAAACCTCCTTCCTACAAGAACATGACCAGCTGAGTAAATAGAAAAAACTGTTGAACTTGTGGATAGTACTTACTGAGGCTCTAACTATTTTGATACATGTGCCTGCATAGCAATGCATTTTGTAGAGAAATAGTGATATTGAGACACATGAAAGCAGTTGGTAAAGGCTACAAGTTAACCTGAAAACATATTCCTGGTAACACAGTTAAAGGGGAGGGAGAGGTGCTCAAAGGTAAATTCAGGTCAGTTGAAGTCTTCAAAAAAAAGACTTGGACGACTTATAAAACAAAGTCATATGCAACGAGGGAACAAGTCACAGAAACACCAAATTTGCCACAGTGTCATGAGAGGGGAAAGGAGAAAAAAAAAATGACAAAAAGAACCCAGCAGAAAAATGAATATATTCATGCAGTGTCAGTCTCTCCAGACAAGAAATGGTGCCAAGCAGAACCGCATCAGCGTGTGGCCGTTTCTTGCACTGACACTAAAAACATCTGTTGAGGTACAGTGTTTATACTGTCTGCCAAATAAGAGTTTTTTAATCTTAAAACATATGCTGGAAATAGGAAAATTTGGAGAACAACAAAAAGAAAAAAAGAGGGGTGGGTGGCCAATAAATTAAAAGTGAGAAATGGGGGAGGACGGATTGGAGAGAATGTTTTCCACATAGTGCATCATAGTTAACTCGGGTCATCTCAGGTCACCAGGGAAGGGAAGCTCATGGAGGAATTCACAGATCACTTGGAGAAGTTAAAAGAAACCAAGGGATGTTCTTCGTGACAGAGACTTCATCATTCAAACACTGAGTTTTGAATAGTTAATCACAAAACTCAGAATTCAGCAGGAGTTTGGGGTTACGTCTTATTTAAGACATAAGAACTGATGCTGATGCTGACAGCAATAGTCCTATTTTTGCAGACAGGCATATCACATTTTTGCAGGAAAGCATGTAGTTAAGCACCCGGCTGAGCCAGGGCCTAATACTGGCTCTGCAGAAATGATGCCTCCATGCTACTTGGCTAAACACTTATTCAAACAAATTTTAGATACATGCAATGAGTAAATTATTTAAAGATTCCCTACCTTCACGTTTAGTTCTCTGGTTAAAGTAACTAGAATATAGAATTCACAAATATTTCAGTGAGAATAATTGGCAGACCTGACCAAAGAAGTTATTCAACTATTTCTAGGATATTTTTCAAATAAAGTACCTAAGTATTCCTTATAATAAAATCCTTTTTATAGAGGGTAGATTAATTTCCTTTCTGAAATAAAATATATGTGCGCAAGGACTTATTCGGTGAAATTATCTAAGTGATCAGTTTCCTGAATACCATAAGCATATATAAATAGAAGATTAGAGTTTATATCACTGACTCTTTGAAGTCAAGAAAGTCTTTCATTCAAATCAGTCTTTCTATGGTACCATCTCAGGTCTACAGTATGTTATGCATGTCTAAAGACAGAAACAGACAATCAACCCACTTTAATGTAATTTGTCCATTCAGTTAATTCCATGTGAATTCTGCTTTTAGAAGAGAAAATGTGCCTAGGGTAAAATCCAGGCCCCTAGAAATCAAAGAGAAAACTCCCACTCCCTTCAACAGAGTTGAGATTTCACCTCTACTATACTTGACTTTCAAGTACAAAAGATTTATGCTTAGTGGATCCCTGGCTGGGATATGGTCAATTGCACATACGTTATCAAAATCTGCATCACATTAATTGTGTTGTATAGCCTTCAAGATTTCCTTCAGTTTATTTCTGTTCCGTTCATTAAATGTTGTATTTTTGAAAACCACAGTAGAAATGAGCAGACAGATGGATTGTACACACCACAGCTTACGGGAGTTTTTGGTACTTCTCTTGTGTCCAGTGGGGCAACTTTGAGCTTTGGATTCTGCTGGAGTACACCAGCTGGAAACAACTTATTTCTGGGATATATAAAAACGCTGGGCAATATGAAAATCAAATTCTGGAATGAGGTGATGGGACTAAATGGGAGATGTTTCCCAAGGGCAGCACTCAGAGCTACATAATTTTCTGCCTTCTCTGATTTTTGATGACTTTCATGGAGTTCTGTAGATTAGGTGAGTATGTAGCTGAATCTTATTGGACATTTCTGTCCTTGTTAAAAACCAGAGATCTTATGTGCCCACATAATAGTATTTCCAAATGTTTTTATTTCTTCCTATATCCTAAGAGAACATTTTTGTATGATCATCAAAAAGCAAAAGCCAGTCTAAGCCTTTGGATATCTCTCCCTATGTCTTCAAGGCACCACACCTGGAAGAGGCGGAATTAGCACAGTCACTGGAGGAAAATCTTATTGGCTCTTCTGTTAAAATGCTGGTGACAAATTGCTCTTAATTTTTCATTATTGGAAGTCTACAATGTTTTAAAAGATCACTAGCCAATAAAATATTCCTGGCTGAATTTTCAAATCAGGTAATTTCTGTTAAAGTTCAAGATCTTTTTGAGGTTTCACAGCTTTTTCACTAATACCTGGTGGGAGACTCTCCAGTGATCTGCAAAGAGTGGCAATGTAGATCACATAGAAATAAACTTGCATCTTGTGATATCCTTCTTCCAATGAATTTTAAGTTTCCTGTGACTCCCAAGCTGTGGCTGAATCTTTGGTGATTTTGAACATGTCCTCACTTTCAGGACTGTGAAGTAAATATGCAGATTATTTCCACTTTAATTTGCATTCTTATTTCTCAGAGAAAGCTGACTAACCCTTCCTTCCCTGTTCAACAGATGTTTGTCTTCTTCAGTGAGAATCTACACACTGTTCATTGCAATATGGAAGCCTGAGCTGTAAGTGAAATTTTGGTGACTAATAATCCATTTGTTGACCTCCATGTTCAGAACAATTTCACCCACAGTGAATGCAAAAAAATCTATATTAGCGTGATAGTGTGATTAGGAAATTCATTCATTGTTACTTGTCTGGGTTTAATTGACCATAATCAATGACTGATTTAGCTTCTTTGATCCTTTAAAAAATAATAATTAAAAAATTGGTAGCATTTAGGGTTTTTCAAAACTTTAGACAACATAAAGAAAAACAGTTTAAGGTTTCACAAAACTGTTGAGTTTTGCAAGACATTTTTCCCCTTAATTTGAACCATCATTTTCTCAAAGAAAATTAAATGAAAAAAACAACAAACATGTTTTTGTAATTAAACAGAATACTGAGCTATGCAAACAATAAAGATCTTTGTTTGAAATTAATTCTTGTCCTGCTTCTGGGATTACCAGGGGAATAAAATTATAGCAAAACAAAACAGAAAAACCTGCTACAGCCTAGAACTTGTGTTTTACCAGAAGCAAAAGGAAATTCAGGCTCAATAGTTTTGAGTTCTATTCTGTCTCCAAAAAACATGATTTCAGAGTTTGTTCTAAATTTGACAAAATGAAAAATCTCATCACTCCTGTCATCAGAAGCCAAAGTTGTACCTCTGATTTTTTTTCTTTATGGCTCACTAGTTTACTTTTTCCTCCTCAGTACCTAAGGGACGTTTTGAGGTGGTTTTCAGGAATGTGAAAACAAGGACAGCACATGAAGTCAATAGATATTCATTGTCTAAACTTTAGAGGAAAAGGTCCCTCATAGGGCAGGAAGCCTGCCTGGAGGTGGGAAAGTCCCATAGAAGGAAATGGACACTTCTAGGTTGGCTGTCTGCTTCTTTTATATTTATGTGAAAAATAAAAAAAAAACCAACAAAAAACAACAGAAGGCAACATCTGACCTGTGAAACTGTAAACATAGAAACTGTGTTTTTAGAAACAGGTCAGATTCCTTTGAGGAAACACTACTTGTCCATTTAAATACTGAAACACTCAAATTGGCTTCAGAAGTTTAAGTCTCATAGGATATCATAGTATTAAGCATATCAGTTTTGGGGTCTCAGTCTTCTGAGGGTGCCTGCCCGAGTGTGCCTGCTTGCGTTAGCTACCCATCAGCCCTTTGCTCTGTTGAAATCTTACCATCTGTTTTGTGTTGAGCCACTTGAATAAACTATTGCTCCCCTTATTCTTTGTGTACAGAGTTGCCTTTTGGAACACAATGTTTAGTCGAGCTCCTTGGCCCACAAATTTCTTCTTCTTATCCAGTTTTCCTGCCCCAAGTGCCCCAGTTGTGCTTGGGCTCTCAAGAGTCCAAAGTCAACATTGTAGAGGCACGGGCATGCTGAGTTTGTGGTTGAGGGCACATCCAAATATTGCTACATCCCAGATTTGGTTCAAATACTTAGCGTAGCCCATTTATTCTAATTAAATAAATGACATTTCTGCAAAGGAAAGAAGAATGGGGAGAGAAAAGGAGCAGGGATCAACTGCTGAAGTCTTCCCTGTGTTCAAAAAACACGAGCATTCCTGTAACATTACACTGACTCTGTCACCAGGGACCCAGAGGCCCAGTTTCAAGTTTTTGCACAGTGCTCCAAGAGTCCCAAGCCACAGAGCTATGCCCATGGCTTAATATTGCCAACATTAAGCAGATTTTCCGGGGAAATTTTTTCAAGTACTACTTTTTAAAAAAAAAAAAAAAAATCTTGTTTTCTTCAAGTTGAACAGTCTTATTGCCTCCCTGAGGGCCAGAGGCTAACACGTGGAATAGATATCAATGAATTGTTTTCATCCTACAAGCTAATGACCATGTCAAAATTCCTTCGGTCTCTTCCTTCTCTGTGTAGGACTTTCAAAAATATCATTTTCTTTGCTATTAGCTAAACGTTTTGTTGAGCATTTTAACACAGTTTATGTAAATATATTATGCACATTAAAAATGCTTAAAAAATGTGAGATAAAATATGGAAATTATGAACTTACACGTTTCTTGTAACGATTTCTTATGACAAAAGGATCTATTTTTCAAAATGTTAATTTATCTTGTTACTTTTTAAATAGTTTGTTCCAGCTTCCATTTCTTCAGGCTGGCATTCAATGGTATAAAGCCTCAGTGAATGTGTATGGCTATTTTATATCCTTCTAAGATAGGGTATTTTGCTGTATCACTCACTACATAATAAAATAAATGGAGGAAAACTTCGCAGAGCGCGTACTGCCAATTTATCCTAGAATGTCTCAGCTTGTACTGGCGCAGGGCCTGACCACTACAGCAACACGGTGTGCTCGTGGCCTCGGGCGGGCCAGCAGCTCCCCAGCTCCTGCGCTGCTCTATCACCGACTTGCTGTGTGGCCGTATGCAAATAAACCAGCCGTCCCGCAGCTCAGCTTTCCTTCCTCGTAAGGATGGCAGCGCTCATCTCCAGCGCTAGAAGACCGAGACTTGCGAAGATTGAATGCGATGGCAGCGAGCTACCAAAGCTTTGATCTTGCAGCCGGGTACAGGGCAGGGTGCTGGCAGCCCAGCCGGGGTGTCTGTGCGAGCGGGGTCCAAGGCAGGATGGGCGCCGCAGGATTTACTCCGGGAAACCTCCTGCCAAAGCTGGGACTGGGTTCCCTGACTCCATTGAGATGTTCCTGAGTGCTTCACGCGCAAGCCCCGGTGAAATAATTTTTCGTAATACTGTGAATACATAGCAAGGTCTAAAAACGCAATGGAAAAGCATGCTCTGTGATTATTTTTAATGATTTAGCTAGCATCAAGAGATAGTTTCTACAGATTCTAGCATTTAACACTACTTTCAAATACATATACAGAATATCCAAATCGATCATATCTGTGTTACAATATTAACAATATCAGGATCCAAAACTTAATCCAATCCCTTTTATTGCTTTTGCAAAATGCAAACATTCATTTGCCCCATGTTGTGTATGACTTGGACCTGCATGTAATAATAAATCAGTTTTCCTAGACATTTAAGTGACAGCAAATGAAGAACAGAAATAATATGGTCAATTTGACAGAGCATATTTCAGCAAGAATATAATTTTTGAAGAGTGTTATGAGCCTGAGCTCATTTGTACATGGATTTATTTTTTTTTGAAAGATAACCATAATTTTGCCCATACACTTAAGATCGAAGGCATCGTTATAGTTAATGGAGAAAAAGTCTCTTTCTCTTTCTCCTTTTTCTTTTTCTTTTTCTTTTTTCTTTTTCTTTTTCTTTTTCTTTTTCTTTTTCTTTTTCTTTTTCTTTTTTCTTTTTCTTTTTCTTTTTCCTTTTCTTTTTCTTTTTCTTTTTTCTTTTTCTTTTTCTTTTTCTTTTTTCTTTTTTCTTTTTCTTTTTTTCTTTTTCTTTTTCTTTTTCTTTTCCTTTTCCTTTTCCTTTTTCTTTTGTTTTCCTTTCTCTTTTTCTTTCTCTTTTTCTTTCTTTTTCTTTTTTCTTTTTCTTTTTCTTTTTCTTTTTCTTTTTCTTTTTCTTTTTCTTTTTCTTTTTCTTTTTCTTTTTTCTTTTTCTTTTTCTTTTTCTTTTTTCTTTTTTCTTTTTCTTTTTTCTTTTTCTTTTTTCTTTTTCTTTTCCTTTTCCTTTTCCTTTTTCTTTTGTTTTCCTTTCTCTTTTTCTTTCTCTTTTTCTTTCTTTTTCTTTTTTCTTTTTCTTTTTCTTTTTCTTTTTCTTTTTCTTTTTCTTTTTCTTTTTCTTTTTCTTTTTCTTTTTCTTGTTCTTTCTCTTTTTCTTTCTCTTTCTCTTTTTCTTTTCCTTTTCCTTTTCCTTTTTCTTTTCCTTTTTCTTTTCCTTTTCCTTTTCCTTTTCCTTTTCCTGTTCCTTTTTCTTTCTCTGCCTCTTTCTTTTTTCCTTTTTTTTTTTTTTCCCATGAATTGTTATTTTCTGAAGAGAAAGAAAGGAATTTCTAAAGCCTACTGTTTACTGGCTCATTGAAAAAGATAAACTATTAATGCTTTTGCCTTTTTCCACCCCAAGAAAGAATAACGTTGCAGCTGAGCATCTGCTATAATAGGTTTTATATTTTAGAAGATTTAATCTGTAGGGATGAGTTAATGTTTCCACGGAGTGGCATCGCAATACTAGTTAAAATGTCTCTCTCCTATAAATATGAGCTCAGATTGTTGAAAATGAAGTTTTTAATACTAAGGCAGTTAATTAGTTTGGCTCCCAAAGGTACCAAATAATAGCTCCTTCAAAACAATCTCCTTTAAGTGGATGAGATTCTTGGAAATACTATGACATACATCATAATAGCTCATTGCAAACATAGATCTGGAGGCTTGCTCCTGCCAATAACTGAAGATGCTAGAACACAGCAAATTACTCCTTGTACATACCCTTGTTGGTTCCTGGAAGGATCATTTCTTCTTGTTTTAATATCGATGTTCACCATCAATAGCCATAGAAAATGGGTGTGGAAACACTATTTCTGGAATACACTTAGGCTGGTATGAAACCAAAGCAGGACTAGAATCTGAATTTGAATTCAACACTACAAAAATCTAACATAATGTCATCATTTCAGAATTTAAACAGCCAACTAGCAGAACACTTTCTCTATTATCAGGTATAAGTAACACCCATTGCTTTAAATACAATAGTCTTTTTTTGTGTCTTGTTTTTAATGTATTGTAGAAGAAGCCAGAACTTCAAGAATATATTAATTTATGGAGTCTTTGCTTAGAGGATCTTGCTTGAAATTACTTGATAAAGAAAACTCATTTCTGAGTGTGTTGGCAAAATTAACTCTTCACTGGTGCTTGACTTCAATGCCAGAGTAAAGGAACTTCAGTATCACTAATGGGCAGGGAAGCAGAAAAGAGAAGGAGTCATCGGAGAGACCTGAGGTACAGCCAAGTTCTAGAGAAAATATGCACTATTATGGTTCATTGTAATTTAAGTTAATAGAAAAGAAGCCCAGGAGAGAGGTATATTTGGAATCACATCCAGGGCATTCGTTCTTTTTGGAGCAGGATGAGAACTTATGTACTAGTATCATCCTGTTCTTACATTTATTAACTCGAATAGCTGTAGCATGAATACTGAAATTTCTGAAAAAAAATAACTACATGTATGTGTTCTATGGAGGACTGTCAAATATCAGTAACGTCTGTTAAAAATATTAAGTATCATCACAGATTATTCTATTTTTTAACATGGGACCTGGGAAAATTCAAAGGGAAATCTTATGTTGTGTGTGCAAAGGACACACACAAAGTCCTAGCCTCTTTTTTTGGCACATCTGCAACTTTAAAATGTCTAATGCAGTTTTTGGAATGTTTTTATGAAAAAAATATAAAATGTGTATTCTTAAATGTCAAGGAACGTATAAGCTAATTTGTAAAGTCACATGGGTTTCATTTTGCCCTCAATACAGTCTTCAATTCCGTTGTGTTTAGGAGAAGAATTGGACCCGTCTGTTTTCACCAGTAGAAGGAAGACTAATGGAGCAGGTTTTCAACAACTGAAAACCATCTCAAGATACACAGATCAACCTAGACTAGAACTAAAACAACAGCAGCAACATCAACGTCACCACCACAGTCTTCCAGTCCTTTGACTGGTACTTATCTGACCAATAATGGCCAAAAGCCATCTATCATTGCTTAAACTACATGATGATAAAACCAGAGTCTGGAAAATATCATTACTTGATCTATTTGGTAAACTTTCAAATATTTCTTTCAGAAGATTTGCCAGGCAAACAGCATAGTATAAATTTAGTTTTATTTAATTTGTGTTTTATTGCTTTTGAATTTAACTTTAAAAAAAGACATGATTAAAGAGCTACAGCTGAGCGAAGGTACAAAGCTTCTGTTGTAGAAAGCTGAGTGAGTCTGAGTCTGTAGATCATGGATTTGTAGGTGCATTTTAGTCTGGAAAATTGTGCTACAGGGGTGTTTAGTGGGTTTAGACCTGTGTCTGAAACGAGCTGGACAGGGTGAATGCAATATCTTACTTGAACTTTTTCTTTGTTATGGCTGTTGTTGCTTATGTCAAGGCCAAAATATTGGTACATCCAGACAGGGAGACCATCCATTCCTTGTTTCAAAGGGATATCACACTATGCATTCTTTAGTTGCCAGAATAAAAGAAAGGCTGAGTCAATAAACCAGTGCTTTGCAGAGACAGTAAATAATGAAACTTTTAATTGAGCTTTGTTTTCACTGTAGAATTCAAGCAAAAGAAATCGAATCTTGAAGTAAAACCTATCAACAAAGCTCCTTCCCTCAGAAAATAACATAAGATGTCACTGTCTTGAAAAAGGAAATCATCCATTTGGCTTCATTTTATATTGCTCCTGTTAAAAAAAGTTGTTGTTTATTAACCTAGATCTTTAATTTTATATGTATGCCTCAGCTAAAGAGCATGAAAGAACATTTCTGAACACAGTTAATTAACGGCTCTGTAAACAGCAAACGTTTGCTACCTCTGAACGCTGCTGTGTTTATTGCAGAGTTCCGATGAGTAGCATGCAGGACTGGGATGTGCAACATGCCAGCGCTTTCTGAGCTGCGGTGGGGCTGCAGAAGATGAAGCTTCCCAGCTGAGCGGGAGGTACTGCGAAGAGGTTTTCTCTGGGCTTTAGGCAGGACAGAGTGAGGCTTTGAAGCAGAAGGAAATGAAAGATCTACCTCAAAAAATTGGAGTGGAAACCCCTCAGCTCCAACAGGGAGATCGCTCCTTGAAGACTATGTTTCTTTTGTATTTGGTAAAAGTGAGGAAAAGAACCAAGGACTGGTAGTGATTATTGCAAATATGACAGCATTTGCTTCTGAAGGGAAGATTTGATGAGTGACTGAATCTAAAGCCTCTTTGCTAAAGGTGTCTTCATTTCCCCAAGGCCTGTCTGAAAAGAAAGGCATGTGTAAGTGAGCTGAAGCAATACCAATTTGCATTTATGCAGCACCTGTAAAATCAAAGGTTCCCAAGACTCTCTAACAATTTGCAAAGACTTCAAACACTGTTAAAATGCAAAAGGATAAGTGGGAAATGCATTTGCAAAACAGCTGCTGTCTTTCTAAACGAACAACAGCTAGGATATGCCCAGGCTTCAATTGTTCAAAGATTGTTGTATTTTATTTTTTTTTTAACTTGATAAACAGTGTGTGTGTGTATAGGCAAATATCCTGGAGTATAATCCCAACACACATGGCCTATAAAGTAGACAAATTATTTAGACTAAATAAAAGCTGACTCATTAATATGAATTTCTGTATTTTATTTGCTCAAGAATTTTTTTTTTAAGTACCAGGAAAGAGCACAATATTTGTCAAAAGATTTACTGTAGCTAAAGCAAAAATTTTTTTTAATCACTTACGATGAAATTATAATAGGCATTCCAGCATAGCTGCTAAGAAAAAAGCAGTTAGATTTTTTTTTAAGAAATGTAAAAGTATAGAAAAATATATGACTGTTTTAAAAGCAAAAAAATGTGCGTTATCATTTCATGACAGCAACTTAAAACAGTTTTGTTTTCTGAAGTTCTCTCATAGAAAAATAATACATCTTTGTAAGAGAAAAGCTGTGTGTAGTCAACAATGTAATAACTTTTTTCAAATGTAAAGACAATGACTAAGTGAAAAAGGCATGTTTTTCTCTGTGCTCACTAATGCCTCAACCCGCATAAATATAAAAATATGCCAGTGATTGTTTGTTATTACACAGTTGAAAGAGGAAGACTCAGTTGTCTGGATAATAATTTTCAAGATGGGAAAGAAACTGCAGCAGGGATATGATAATGTAAAAAGTGTGCTGTAGTCAATAGTTAGAACTTTGACAATGCACCAGCTTCTGCATAAAGGTAGAATAACAGTCTTGGATATGGTAAAGTGTAAGACAGTGCAATAATTAAAGGTTAAGTTAATGACAAATTCTTTGCTCATAAATATAAATGTAAAGTACTGGAGCATCATGGTAAACTACAAAGGGATTTCACTCAGTAGCTTATCCAAGCTTACAAGTACCTGACTTCATGTTTTAATTCTCACCCACTGTCTCTGGGAAAAAAAAAAAAAAAAGGACTTTTCTGGAAATCATAAGCATCACTGAGAGACTGAAACCTCAAAAAGGTTGAATACAGTTTATCTGTATGAGGGACTGTGCATAGAATATTAGGTAGCACATTTGGATGTTCTAGAGTATTATACCATAAATATTTAAACATTCTACCTTCCAGTTGTAGTGCTTTCAATTACTAAAACCTTCTGGAGTTAAAATCATAGTATCATTTAGGTTGGAAAAGACCTTTAAGATCATCAAGTCCAACTGTTAACCTAGCACTGCCAAGTCCACCACTAAACGATGTCCCTAAGCACCACACCTACATGTCTTTTAAATCCCTCCAGGGATGGTGACTCAACCACTTCCCTGGGCAGCCTGTTCCAGTGCTTGACAACCCTTTCGGTGAAGAAATCTTTCCTAATATCCAGTCTAAGCCTCCCCTGGCACAACTTGAGGCTGTTTTCCTCTTGTCCTATCACTTGTTACTGAGAGAAGAGATTGACACTCACCTTGCTACAACCTCCTTTCAGGTAATTGTAGAGAGCAATAGGGTCTCCCCTCAGCCTCCTTTTCTCTCTGGACTAAACAACCCCAGTTCCCTCAGCCGCTCCTCATAAGACCCTCTCTAGACCCTTCACCAGCTTCGTTGTCCTTCTTTGGACACGCTCCAGCACCTCAATGACTTTCTTGGAGTGAGGGGCCCAAAACTGAACACAATACTCGAGGTGAAGCCTCACCAGGGCTGAGTACAGGGGGACGATCGCTTCCCTAGTCCTGCTGGCCACACTACTTCTGATACAGGTCAGGATGCCATTGGCCTTCTTGGCCACCTGGGCACACTGCTGGCTCATATTCAGCCGGCTGTCAACCAACACCCCCAGGTCCTTTTCCACCGGGCAGCTTTCTAGCCACTCCCCCCCAAGCCTGTAGCGTTGCCTGGGGTTGTTGTGACCCAAGTGCAGGACCTGGCACTTGGCCTTGTTGAGCCTCATACAATTGGCCTCGGCCCATCGATCCAGCCTGTCCAGATCCCTCTGTAGCGCCTTCCTACCCTCAAGCAGATCAACACTCCCGCCTGACTCAGTGTCATCTGCAAATTTACTGAGGGTGCACTCAATCCCCTCATCCAGATTATTGATAAAGATATTAAACAGAACTGGCCCCAATACTAAGCCCTGGGGAATACCACCTGTGACCAGCCACCAACTGGATTTAACTCCGTTCACCACAACTCTTTGGGCCCAGTCATCCAGCCGGTTTTTTACCCAGCGAAGAGTACGCCCGTCCAAGCCATGGGTAGCCAGTTTCTCCAGGAGGATGCTGTCGGAAATGGTGTCAAAGGCTTTACTAAAGTCTAGGTAGACAACATCCACAGCCTTTCCCTCATCCACTAAGTGGGTCACCTTGTCATAGAAGGAAATCAGATTAGTCACGCAGGACCTGCCTTTCATAAATCCATGGTGACTGGGCCTGATCACCTGGTTGTCGTGTATGTGCTGCATGATGGCACTCAAGATGATCTGCTCCATAACCTTCCTCGGCACTGAGGTCAGACTGACAGGTCTGTAGTTCCCCGGCTCCTCCTTCTGGACCTTCTTGTAGATGGGCGTCACATTTGCCAACTTCCAGTTGACTGGGACCTTCCTGGTTAGCCAGGACTGCTGATAAATGATGGAAAGTGGCTTGCTGAGCACTTCTGCCAGCTCCCTCAGTACTGCCAGATCCCATCCAGCCCCATAGACTGTTTGTGTTTAAGTGGTTGTAGCAGGTCGCTGACCATTTCCCCTTGGATTATGGCAGCTTCATTCTGCTCCCTGTCCCTGTCTCCAGCTCAGGGGGCTGGGTACCCAGAGGACAACTGGCCTTACTATAAAGACTGAGGCAAAGAAGGCATTAAGTACCTCAGCCTTCTCTCATCCTTTGTCTCTATGTTTCCCCCCCACATCCAATAAAGGATGGAGATTGTCCTTAGCCCTCCTTTTGTTGCTAATGTATTTATAGAAACTTTTTTTATTGTCTTTTATGGCAGTAGTCAGATTAAGTTCTAGTTGGGCTTTGACCCTTCTAATTTTCTCTCTGCATTACTTCATGACATCCTTGTAGTCCTCCTGAGTGGCCTGCCCCTTCTTCCAAAGGTCATAAACTCTCTGTTTTTTCCTGAGTTCCAGCCAAAGATCTCTGTTCAGCCAGGCCGGTCTTCTTCCCCGATGGCTTATCTTTTGGGACGTGGGGACGGCCTGCTCCTGCACCTTTAAGATTTCCTTCTTGAGGAATGTCCAGCCTTCCTGGACTCCTTTGCCCTTCAGGACTGCCTCCAAGGGACTCTGTCAACCAGGTTCCCAAACAGGCCAAGTCTGCCCTCCAGAAGTCCAAGGCAGCAGTTCTGCTGACCCCCTCCTTACTTCTCCAAGAATCAAACACTCTATCACTGTGTGATCACTATGCCCAAGATGGCCTCCAACCATCACATCACATCACCCACCAGTCGTTCTCTGTTCACAAACAACAGGTCCAGCGGGGCGCCTTCCCTACTTGGCTCCCTCACCAGCTGTGTCAGCAAATTATGTTCCACACACTCAGGAACCTCCTAGACTGGTTCCTCTCTGCTGTATTGTATTTCAGCAGACATCTGGTAAGTTGAAGCCCCCCACAGGAACAAGGGCTAGCGATTGTGAGACTTCTCCCAGATGCTTATAGAATATTTCGTCTGCCTCTTCACCCCTGGTTGGGTGGTCTATAACAGACTCCCACCATGATATCTGCCTTGTTGGCCTTCCCCCTGATTCTTACCCATAAACACTCAACCCTATCGTCACCCTCAGTTAAGCTCTAGACCATCAAAACACTCCCTAACATACCGGCCTACCCCACTGCCTCTCCTTCCTTGCCTGTCCCTTCTGAAGGAGTTGTAGCCATCCATTGCAGCACTTCCAGTTGTGTGAGTCATCCCATCATGTTCCGTGATGCAGCTATATTATCGTTTTCCTGCTGGCACAATGGCTTCCAGCTCCTCCTGTTATTGCCCATGCTGCGTGCATTGGTGTAGATGCACTTCAGTTGGGCTCTGATCCCGCCACCTTTTTAGGGGGAGGAGAAACCCCTAATTCCTACGTGACCATCTCAGGCACTTCCGTGGTTTCTAACACAGTCAATAACCTTGTTGTCTTTGCTGCCACGTGAATCTCCATCCCCTGCCTCCATGAGACGGGCAGACCGAAGGACATCACTAGTACACCATCCTCAAACATGGCATGCCACCCCAGGCTTATCTCTAGCGAGCCTTGTTTTATCCCTTCCCCTTTCAAATGTAGTTTAAAGCTCTTCAATGAGCCCTGCTAACTCTTGTGCAAAGATTCTTTTCCTGCTTTGAGATAGGTGTACCCTGTCCGTTACCAGCAGACCTGTTCATCTCCCTTCTTACCTCGATGCTGTAAACAAAAGAATGTTCTCCTTCCGTAGACAGACATGCAAGCAGAAGTTATTTGATATTGCTTCTGATGTGGCTGAGCGACAGATTAAAATTAAAGCCATGCAGAACAAAGAGTTTAATGAATTGATTTAAAACAATTATGTATGGAAATTATACAGACCAATATGCATAATTTCAAAAGTAAATGCAAGTATCTAATAATTTAATTGCATGCTTGAGGGTTTAATTGTGTGCTTGAGGGTGTTTGAAACAAATGATAGGAAAAAAGTTATGTGCTAACAAAACCAGTGCATCCTCTAAAGCACTGCCTTCCATTTTTTACATGGTTGCTCTGTACTCCCATTCTAGGAAGGCAGCCATGCTGTTTCAGTGACAATCCATAGTCAGAAGGGACTTGTACCCATACAGATCCTTTCCAAGACTGGTCTTTTATTTCATAATTGTAACAAAAGAATAAAGACAAGAAACAGGCGCTGTTAGTGAAACAACAACACTGAGAATACACAGAAGTGATTAAAGTCTCTGCAGATGCATTTAGAGATTGATAAATAGCTCAGAAAGCAAAGATATTTAATGCAGAACAATGGGTAGTAAAACACTGTGGGCATTAGAAATATCAAATCAGCTCACAGGGCAGCCAGGCAGGACACCATGAGCTTGTATAACTATCACCAATGCATCTTCCAGCAAGTTGATTCAGAAACAACTTCTGAACTGTCAAGCAACATGAAAATGGACCAAGGGGATTTGCAGAATGAAAAAGTAATAGAGGTAGCTCCCAAGTAGTAGTAGCTATGAATCACCTTTGATTGACACCATTGCCTCTAGCAAGGAACTTTAGATTCTGTTAATTTCTTTTAATGAGCTAATGTATTTGAAAATATGCTTTGGGAAACCACAAGGATACAGTAACTAATTCCGGGGAATAGTACAATGACTCATCTCCCACTGAAGTCAATGGAAAAAATCCGGTTGATTTCAACAGGTTAGACCAACTTTATGCCTAAACCAAATAAAATCTTCAACAAGTTTTCATGGATCATGAGATAAAAATATCCCAACTGTACTTGATCGG
The DNA here is from genome assembly GCA_009819775.1 of Phoenicopterus ruber ruber. Classification (NCBI taxonomy): domain Eukaryota; kingdom Metazoa; phylum Chordata; class Aves; order Phoenicopteriformes; family Phoenicopteridae; genus Phoenicopterus; species Phoenicopterus ruber. The sequence goes on from CM020219.1 coordinate 13,811,261, forward strand.
GTCTTTGGACTTCTCTGTATGTGACAGAAGTTTCTTTGGCTTTTAAAATACCAGGGCTAGACCCTGTATTTAACCTGGAACAGCTAACACTAGTTGCTGTAAATGTCCCTCTTCCCTCCCCTGCATGTTAGCCAACATTTGGTGACACCGAAAATTATTTGTGGAGAAGAGTGGCATGCCTTGACAGTCTCCCACGCTCACCGAGAACACAAAGCTCCACTCAAGCCTCCTTTTGTGTTTTTTCCCAGAATTAAAAAAAAAAAATTAATCAAAATTATCTTCTCTAATAATAAAAGGAGCCATCATCTGGCTAAAAATAAACACTGGAAACAAAACATAAAAACTGCAAGTTTTAATTAGAAACACAGAACATTGAACATGTCTGATTCAAACCTTTGGCTTGGGTTCCTGCGTTGAAAATAGCATAGAAAATCTTGGCTAAACGCTGGATTTGTTCTGGGCAGGCGTCAGGAACACCCGTGCTCCTCAGTGCCTGCTCAGCCCCCAGCCCAGGGCAGCCCAGAGGAGCCCTTTGCCCAGGCTCCCCTCGCCCACACACAGGAGGGCAAAGCTGCTTGCTTCGGTCGATCCACCCGAGGACACCGCACCAAGCTTCCCCTCTCCTCCATCAGCTAGAAGGGCAGCCTACGAGCTTTGCCTAGTCTTGAGTCGGCTCTTTTAGATGCTTTTGAAGCGAGGGAGAGTGGCTCTCATCCTTTCTTCAGCCAGTTTTTTGGGTGATCAATGAGAGCAAGTGAGGCAAAAAGCTGCTGTAGTTAGTAGGAAGCTACTGTCCTTTTTAATCAGAATTGCAGGAATTTGACTCTCTCAGCAGTTGTTGCAAGACAATCTCTAAAATACTCCTGTTGTGACAGAGTTCAGAACCTCCTGTTCTAGGAGACAAACTTAATAAACCTTTTCCTCTGACTTTACCTTGCTGAAGATCAGACCAGATGATATATCTTTCTAGGATATCTGATATTTCTATGCATTTCATTGCAGTAGCGTATAAGAAGTCATAGAGAAACACTGCTTCCAAGATGGGAATTTTCTGGGGCTGGGACTGCCTTGTGCTTCTCTTTTGTGTAGTGCCAAACACAATGAGATACTGATCACTGAACAGAGGGGCTACTAAAGCACTACCATAATACAAATAAATAATAATTAAAAACCTATCCTTTCATTAGCATATTTTTTTTTCCTTTATCATGGGCATCTAGTTACATTGCAATAGAAAGAAATACCAGCAGTTAAATATGGCAATTTAAATGATAAAATTCTGTATTAGATTTTTTTCCTAAGTCTTTAGGTGTCTCAAGAATGAATTTGCTTTTTTTTTTTCCTGATGGCCTTGATCTGCCAAGCATTTTAGAGGCAGTACTCTCATGTTTAATTGTTGTTAGGATTGGAATCTAAATCACTTCTACTTTGAAGTATCCCGCATCTCTTATACATACATACAAGTATAGTACACAGAATTGATAGATGTGCACCTTTTATGTAACCTTTGAAAACACTAATCTTTTCATAGAACGCCATTGAACTGGTAAAGAGGGATACAGTTATCTTCCAAAGTACTTACCAACAATTGTGTGTTATAAACTTTTATGTAGCCACATAATGGTCAACATCTGCTGACATTCTGAGTGTTATGTTATGAAATTCTATTTTAAATTCTTTTGTGATTTCTTTTCACCTTTCTGATTAACTCTTGTATCTGTCAGGTACGTTTTGTACTGCAACATGGTGGTCTAGAGAAGAAAGGTTTTAAAATAAACATAGGGCCCAGCTATTTGCTGGTGACCTAGTACAGTACTGCTAAAACCTAAGGCTGCTGTAACGGCAGGTGTGAACAAAAACCTTTTGAGATGTTGGCAGATAGATGGTCTGGCAGTGGCTGTGGTAGTCTTGGTTAGCCAAGGCTGTGTGCCGATCATGATCCCTGGACACCATGGTACACTATTGCTTATAGAATCATAGAATAGTTTGGGTTGGAAGGGACCTTTAAAGGTCATCTAGTCCAACCCCCCTGCAATAAGCAGGGACATCCTCAGCTAGATCAGGTTGCCCAGAGCCCCGTCCAACCTGAACTTGAATGTTTCCAGGGATGGGGCATCTACCACCTCTCTGGGCAACCTGTTCCAGTGCTTCACCACCCTCACTGTAAAACATTTCTTCCTTATATCTAGTCTAAATCTCCCCTCCTTTAGTTTAAAACCATTACCCCTTGTCCTATCACAACAGGCCCTGCTAAAATGTCTGTCCCCATCTTTCTTATAAGCTCCCTTTAAGTACTGAAAGGCTGCAATAAGGTGTCCCCGGAGCCTTCTCTTCTCCAGGCTGAACAACCCCAACTCTCTCAGCTTTTCCTAATAGGAGAGGTGCTCCGTCCCTCTGTTCATTTTTGTGGCCCTCCTCTGGACCCGCTCCAGCAGGTCCATGTCCTTCTTGTGTTGGGGGCTCCGGAGCTGGACGCAGAACTCCAGGTGGGGTCTCACCAGAGTGGAGTAGAGGGGCAGAATCCCCTCCCTCGACCTGCTGGCCATGCTGCTTTTGATGCAGCCCAGGATACAGTTGGCCTTCTGGGCTGCAAGCGTACATTGCTGGCCCATGTCCAGCTTTTCATCCACCAGTACCCCCAAGTCCTTCTTGGCAGGGCTGCTCTCCACCCCTGCATCCCCCAGCCTGTATTGATACTGGGGCTTGCCCCAACCCAGGTGCAGGACCTTGCATTTGTCCTTGTTCAACCTCATGAGGTTCGCCCGGGCTCACCTCTCGATCTTGTCCAGGTCCCTCTGGATGACATCCCGTCCCTCAGGTGTGTCCACAGCACCAGTCAGCTTGGTGTCATCTGCAAACTTGCTGAGGGTGCACTCGATCCCATTGTCTGTGTCATTGGTGAAGATATTAAATAGTACTGGTCCCAATACAGACCCCTGAGGGACACTACTTGTCACTGATCTCCATCTGGATATTGAGCCATTGACCACTACCCTCTGGATGGGACCATCCAACTAATTCCTCATCCACCGAGCAGTGCACCCATCAAATCCATCCTCTCTCCAATTTGGAGAGAAGGATGTTGCGGGGGGACTGTCTCAAAGGCCTCACAGAAGTCCAGATAGATGACATCCGTAGCTCTTGCCTTTGTCCACTGATGCAGTCACTCCATCATAGAAGGCCACTAGGTTGGTCAGGCAGGGACTGCCCTTGGTGAAGCCCTGCTGGCTGTCTCAGTCACCTCCCTGTCCTCCATGTGCCTCAACATAGCTTCTAGGAGGATCTGTTCCATGATCTTCCCAGGCACAGAGGTGAGGCTGACAGGTCGGTAGTTCCCAGGGTCTCCTTTCTACCCTTTTAAAACGGGTTGCCATGCTTCCCTTTTTCCAGTCCCCAGGGACTTCACCTGACCGCTGTGACTTTTTAAATATCATGGAGAGTGGCCTTGGCAACTACCTCAGCCAATTCCCTCAGGACTCTGGGTTGCATCTCATCAGGTCCCATAGACTTATGTACGTTCAGGTTGCTCAGGTGGTCACAAACCTGATCTTCTCTTACAGTGGGGGGACTTTCCTCCCCAGTCCCCATCTTGCTTCCCTCAGAGTGAGATCAGGTTCTGTAGGCACACACACATACCTACATACATGTGTAAGGACAAAGGACAAATCTCTCTCTACTCTCTGAAATCAATGAGAAAACTCCAATTAATCTAAAAGGCGGTTACAAAATTGTTCCATGGTTTCAAAGGAAAATAAACCAGGAAATAATTTCCCAAACTGAGCTAAGAAATACAAGAAGAGACAAAACTGAATGCATTTAAGAGGACTTTTGAGGACCAGAAAGTCAGAACGGAATTGGCTGTAAGTAGGAATAAATAAATATGAATAAGGATGAAGTAGAAAATGGTATAAATCTGTAGGAATAAAAGGAGCAATAACTAAGGTGAAATATGCATATTAAAGAGGAGGACATAAAAGGTATTCAAGAAAAGATAAATAAGTAAATTAAAAGAAGATGATAAAGGAAATTTTGATGAAGGGATAAGAAAACAGACCCAAAATAAAGATCAGGCTAATGACTGATATATGTGATATGTCTGTTCAAATCAGCAGAGATCACTAAAATTCATCTCAAAGTATTCAAAGCTCTGGCAAAGCAGTCTGTGAAAGATGCAGGATATTCTGAGAAATTATAAGGAACAGAAACTGCAAAAGGGAAAGGCATTGTCCATCTTACTGACTGCTTAGCTTAAATTTGCCTCCTAGAAAATATCAGACATATATTAGATAACCAATAACATATGACAGGACTCTTTTTTTCAGAGTTAGATCAAAGGTGCATTGAGCTCTCTATCTTTTCCCTGCAATGGTCAATAATGGGTACCTCAGGAAGAGAATAAAATAGAGCATATATACACTAATAGTTTTCCAGCACAATCTTCCAGTCTTCTGCAATTTGTGGCTCAGGTATTTGTTTGTGTTTAGTAGCCCTCAGTGGATTTTTCTCTCATATGTTGTTTGGTTTCCTCTTGGATACCTGTAGGCTTTTAGCGTGTACACAATCCTGCAGCAAGGAGTTCCCCATCTGAAGTACAAGTTCTGTCAGGAACCATATAAGATAAGGGGAAGAACCAACCCAAATGCCTGGATGGATTGATAAGAAAAGGATGTCAGGAAAGCCAATCCTGTTTCCTTTTCTGACAGAACTGTCCAGTGATTGAGGAAAAGTAGTGAGATGATATTACTGTGGGTTTAGGACGTGCTGGATGTTGCCCATGTGATTTTTCCATAAACAAAGTAAGGAACATAAACTATGGATACACAGAGCTGAAAAAATAACTTATACATTGCTTGGTAACAAATCGAGAGGCAGTTATGATAGGAACTTGTAAGGCTACTGGGTCTATATGACATTTTTATTAAGAGGAATGATGATATCGGAGCATGGAATAGCACTGTCGCAAATGTTGCTTGTGACATGCAGGGAGAAGGAATCGCAAGTGTCAGTGGGTGTGTTGGTATCAAAAGCAAAAAGGTGGAAAAATAGTTTCATAAAGCTCCAATGGACATGCAAGGTCTGAGTAAGGACTTCGGGACAGAATTCCAAGATATTGCAAATAGTCTTAATTCTCGCATGAGTTTCTGATGCAGCAACCCACTTCCCTCAGAAAAGAAGTCTAATTGTGTGTTGAGTGGTTTTAATCCTAAAACTGGTGCATAACAGGTAACTACACTGTTGTCAATGGAATAAGGCCAAAGTCCACCACCAGTTAAAGATCTTGTGCCCGTGTTTGTCTTGTTTTGCAAAAGAAAAAATGTAGACCGTAAGAGAAAGTTTAAGAAAAGGAATTCTGTGATAAGATTGGTGGGTGAAATATTTTAAAGAGTATCTTGAGATGTGAGAAGTTCTGAAATACAGTGGATGCAAAACCACTGGTCAGTTTTGTGAGTGTTAAGATGTTAATTATACATGAAACAAATGAATGCAACTGTGTAATAAAGCCAGAGCTAGCTGAAAGCCAAGTGATTCCAGAAACCATTCGGGCTGAAAGTTCAGGGTGCTTGTTGGCCAGTGAGCAGCAATATGAAACCTCACTGCCGTCCCCTCCAAACATTCAAACTGGATCCTTCAGGCCAGACCTACAAAGGTATTTAGGTCCCCCGTTCTTTTTTAGGAGCCCAAAGTTAGATGCTTAAATAGGGATTGGGAGCCTGAAAGTCTTTGTATATCTTGGCTTGTATATGCAGCATTTTCTATAGGCTTGTGCACAAATCACAACCACGAAGGAACACCTGGGGAGGGAGAAAGGGAACTGATCTCAGAGCTTCATATGTTTTTTATTACTAGGTAACTCTTTCCATGCAGTGTATGTGTACAGAATGGTTGCTGCACTTGGAGTCTGGCTTCCAGGGAGGCCAGCTTACATCACAGAGTTGGGAATAAACAGCCAAAAGTTCAGTACTATTTTGTAAAACCCAGACGAAGCTACATGATCTTCAGGCATAGAAAATACATCTTTTGCACTGCTGTGGAGTACTTTATGAGCTGTCAGTAGATATGGCATGACTTGCATTCCAATTTCCCATGGCTGCAGTGTGTCGCCAGAAATATATTTGTTACTCTTGAATATGTTCTGCATTGGTGGATGGGGTGCAGGACAAGGTTGAAATGTCAAGAAATTAATCTGAAATGATGTTCTGGATTTCTTCCACATTGTGGGTTCCAGCCCATACTGCAGGTGGTGGTCCCATAAAACAGTTGTTTTTCACAAATCATTCTGCCTGTTCATTAATTTCATGAACCAGAAGACCATTTCCCTGTAGTCTTTTTTAAGAAAAGTGCTCTCCAGACCTATATGTCTGCTCTCCACAGTCTGCTAAGAGTTACACCTCACTTGTCAACATATATGTGAAGGCATAGAAAAGTCATTTGGTGTTTTGGAGCTGCAAGCTGAAAAGTGAAACGAGATCTGTAAGAAGCATGAAGAATCTAAGCCATTTCTTATGTGAAAGTTAAGACTTTTCACTTTAAATTACTGAAAATTATCTCATTTTTTAAACTTTATTAAACAGGCTAGAAAAAAACAGATCAGCAATAATTGACATCATTGTCTACAGAGCTCACCTGTTGGGCGGTCTTTGTCTCATTCATGAAATAGGCACAATTTCACAGGTCAGCGTTTTCAAACAAGATTCCAGACTGAGGTCTGCAGGCAGGGCTTGCTAAAGCACAATCAGTCCTTTTTTTGTGAAGATTTAGAGGTTCCAACATATTTTTTCTGAACTCAGAGCAAAATAATGCTGTCCCATTTTGTTTTGTGAGAAAATGATTTAGAGAATAGGTGCTATCCAAGAAGGTCCACCAGACAAACGGTTAGACCTTGGACCTAGGAGGTCTGGGTACCTTCCTTGTCCACTAAATTACTGAACAAGTCTTTCTCACAATCTTCCTCTGCAGCCATTAGTGTTGATGTAAACAATTCAGTGTGATTGAAGAAGGAAAAAAAAAAGGAGAGACATTCAATCTAGATACATCTAGGAAGTGTGAGAACCAATTTGAACCCTTGTTCAAACCATTCAGACCACTAGGTCCCGGATACTACAGGGCGACTATTCTTTCCCCCTCTTCAAATTGCACTCTGGCTCTGGGATGGTTTCAAATTCAGGACAGTGTATTTCTGCAGGTCATGCTGCACAGAATTTGCTGCATTAGCAGATTCAGCGCTTCTCCAAAGGAGTCTCAACCAGAGCACATTTCAGCTGACGTTCTCCAGCGGTGCAGACTGTGTGCGTGCTAACAGTCCCCACTGCCTGTTCTCACTGGCAGGGAGTTAGAACAACTTTGACACCAAGCCTGCTGGAAGGCATGAGTTAAATGATCATTTTTGATTCCTACTTTCCCTACAAACAAGGGCTAACCAATAGCTTATAAATTCAGATAATTCAACAGGGAGCAGATACTTGGAAAGAAGAAATGATAGATGAGATGGGATATAGAGGAGCTTATGCACAGCAAGCAGATAAAACTATGTTCACTCCTGAGTGCCTTTGTGTTGTAAGGTCATCATTTCAGTGGAGAGAAACAGTACTGGCACTTAGACAAGACTAAGAGCATGGGGGCATGGCTGCAATCTAAAGTTTGGAAGGGGTGGACAAAACATTGAGGAAGGAGAGGAATTATTTGAGGACATATGAGAAAGAACACTGTAAGTAAGCTACGGAAATGAAGAACAATTTAAAAAAAATAATTGGCTGACTATGAGTATAAGCTGGCTATTTAAGAGGCTTGGGCTCACTTTCACTTGTGCCAGGTGTAAATTGTCTCCTCTGGTGCAGGGAATAAGTCTAAGATGTCACACGATGAGAGCCCAGTGTAGCCTGGAGAAGTTGGAAGACTTACGTACAACATAATTTTACTCATTTAAGACTGGACTAAAATCAGTTAGTTATTCGGTCCCTCTCTGCAGGATAGTTGAGTCCTCGAGGAGAGACAAAAAAAGCCAAAACTACTCTAAAAGAAGACTCTCCTCTCCTTTCCCTTCTGCCACCATCCCATCCATCCCCTTTCCTCTGCAAGCGCAGCTTTGTGCAGCTAGTCAGTGAAGATGATTGGGAAATGAATCAGTTTAAAAATAAACCTTCTGCTGAGTTAGTTTTAGCCTCGATTGGTTTCCTGATCTGTTTCATAATGCAGCCAACATGGCTAATGGTGTCTGTATCTCGCTCTATGGTTGTAGTCTCTGAGTTCTGTGATTTGCATTAGCCTTGCAGCTGCTGCACGTGTGCGCCGTAGGACTCTCAGACCTCGCTAAGGAACACTGTGCTATGGAAAGAGAGGGCTGGGACTTCCATATGGGGAAATATCACTGTATTCAACTGGAAATATTTTACTGGAAATGTGTCTATTGCCTTCATTCACACTAAGCTTACACTGAATAACTTGGTGACTAAAATATGCATGTCATAAAAATACGTGCTAATTTCAGACTTTTCTGTGATTTCATGACTACTTTAAATCTGCTTATTCTCATATAGCATTGCCTTTTAACAAGCTTTATAATTCTGTTCTGAAACTATCATGAAACATCCATTCTGTCCTGAAGGATGCCTCTTCATTTCTAGGCGTTTCTAACACTAGGAGGAGAGGTTTGATATTAAAGAGTATGAAGACCATCATTTTTACTGCATCTAAAAAAGCATATTACACAATCATCATTACCACTCAACTCTCTACTTTTTCAGTTCTGCTGTCAGTCTAGCTGCACAGCTGTGCTCAAAGTTAATTGTGTACCCTCTGTGGTTCTGTCCATCCTCACCACTAAGTCCCTGCTTAAATTCTCCCCTTTTCGTGACAGGTCTTAGCAAGTTCTTTTGATCTTTCTTTTCTTTCTTCTTTCTCTTTTCTTTTTTCTTTCTTTCTTTCTTTCTTTCTTTCTTTCTTTCTTTCTTCTTTCTTTCTTTCTTTTTCTTTCTTTTTTTTTTTCTTCTTCTTTCTTTCTTTCTCTTTTTTCTTCTTCTTTCTTTCTTCTCTTTTTTCTTCTTCTTTCTTTTCTTTTCTTTCTTTCTCTTTCTTTCTTTCTTTTCTTTCTTTTTCTTTCTTTTTTCTTCTTTTTCTTCTTTCTTCTTTCTTTTCTTTCTTCTTTTTCTTTCTTTCTTTCTTTCTTTCTTTCTTTCTTTCTTTCTTTCTTCTTTCTTTCTTTCTTTTTAACATGTGACATGACCTTCCTCTTCCTGCTAGCATGGGGCCCTTTCCCTGTTCTACAGATTTCTCTTCTCCCTGGTCACAGACACATACATGCTTCATATGTTCTTTCAATTTCTTTTTTCTGCTTGCCTCCTCTTACCCTTTCTCTTCGTAGCTCTTCATCTCCCATGTGCCCATTCTCCTCCCTCCCTTATCCTGTCCTTAACCTCTTGGTCTCCTTTGGTTTGTTGTTTTCACTGTTTCTAGTTTGTTCTGCTTGCTATACCATATGTTAAGTCTCTCACATCATAAATAAACCACTTTTGACTCTTTGCATCTCTAGCTACTGGCCCATCTGCAGCCGCTTTCATCTCTAGGCTTTCTGAATGTGCTGTTTACACTTTTTCTTCCTAGAGCTCTTCCAATCTGGCTTCCCTCCTCTGCCCTTAAATGAAACCATTCTTTCCACAACATCTAATGGCATCTGCTTTGCCAGATCTCAGACTCACTGCTATAACCGTAACTTCTCTTGGCCTCTCTGCTTTGCTCTCCTTGAAATCTCTCTGGGATTCCTCAGGTCTGTCTTTCCTCAGCTGCTTCTCTAATCATTCTTTAAACACATCCTCTAGAGGATCCTCCAGCTCTTGATAAGGAAATTGAAGGCTTCCAATTTTGTGTAATTGCACTTACAACCAAAAATTCCCTTGTCATCTCTTTGCTGAAGATTTACAGATCTACCAATATATTTGTCTCCTGTCTCTTTTGTCCTAAATAAACTTTTAGTCTGACACCTTTGTGAATGAGTTATTAACCATTCAAACTTAGTTTGGCTGAATCACAGATTTTTCCACCACAGACCTTCTCGCTATGTTCTTCTCAATAACTGTGGACTTTAGTGTGGCTGAAGTCACTAATCGATTATCCTCTAAATTCTCACATCCAAGCAATGTCTAAATTCAACAAACATAGCATCTCTAACACATAGTGCTTTCTAGCCATGCAGATTGCTGAAACTCTTATCATAGAATCACAGAATCATAGAATGGTTTGGGTTGGAAGGGACCTTTAAAGGTCATCTAGTCCAAACCCCCTTCAATGAGCAGGGACATCCTCAGCTAGATCAGGTTGCCCAGAGCCCATCCAGCCTGACCTTGAATGTTTCCAGGGATGGGGCTTCTACCACCTCTCTGGGCAACCTGTTCCAGTGTTTCACCATCATCATAAAAAATTTCCTCCTTATATCTAGTCTGAATCTCCCCTCTTTTAGTTTAAAACCATTACCCCTTGTCCTATTGCTACAGGCCCTACTAAAATGTCTGTATCTTCCTTAGACTCTTCTTTTTTCCTGACACTTAAATTATACAGTATCCTTTTCTCAGCCCCTAAAAAGGCATTCTTGCTCCCCTAATGTTCATTCAGGAAACAGCAGCAAGACAATATCTCTACTTCATAGTTTAGGGATAGTTCATGTATCTCTTCATGTATCTCTGCCTTGACCCTTCTACTGCATCATCCTTCTTTATTTCCTCAAATAAGAGCACTACCTGCCTTCAGAGTCAAAGCTCTTTACACTACTTCCATTTGCTACATAGTATAAGCTTCCACTACCCCTGTTAACTTCCCAGACAAGGATCCTTGTATTTTTGATGGCCAAATTTAGAGGGAACTTTGTGTAAAATATCTGTAAAGCTGTCTCATTGCTTTGCTTCAAATCCCTCTCTAAAATCCCCTTTCCTTGGGAAGGACTTAAAGCGATGGTAGTGAAGGCAGCTTAAAGTGATGATACTAAAGCCTCAGGTTTTCCTCCTCCTTTTTGTTTTATTCCATTGCTTACCCTAGACAAGGAGTGTAAATTTTCTCAGATCCTTTCACCTTTTTTATTCACCTGTATTCACTACGTTCTGATTATAACTAGAACATCTATGAGAAACAGAAACAGTAACAAAGCAGTCACCATTGCACAGTAGTAGTAATTCTGATGGTTCTGAGATTGCCTGAAGCTTTTTGTGTGTGATGTATATGTACGTGGCTGGCAACATGAGACTGGAAAGGCAAATATTCCATAGCTTTCTACCTGAAACTTTTAAAAAGTGAGAAATTTAATGAATGACGGGATGGGCATGTATAGCTGCTGTCAATGTCTGGATTTTATTTTTCTCGAAATGGAATACCTGATGCTATATGTGTTTGTGTTTGTACATGTGTATATATAGAGAGATATATATGTGGATATATATAGCTTACTGAATATTCTACTTGGCTGGTAACATGTGTTGAACTTTTGATGTACTCTGTGAAAGGTGGAAAAATACTTAAAGTAGTTAAAGTGGTGTTGACTGATTGGTGAGTTGTTCTTAGTAAAAGGAGATAGTCTTGTATTCTGCCAAGCGGAGTTATCCGTTGTGTGGGGCAGGCATTTTGAACCGTCTTTTTTTTCACTTGGTGTGTGGTCATCCTGAAATGCTTTAGGAATGTCTCGTTTTCTTCTTGTAAAGCAGATTTGTTTTCTTTCCTTCTTTCTTTCTTATTTTCCGTTTGGTGGATAGTCATTTTCCTGGTACAGAGCTGTTGTCTTGTGGAGTATAAGTTTTTAAAAGTATTATGTGTTTGAGCAGGAAAGGGACAGATCCTCAGCTGCTATAAATTGGCAAAGCTATTTTGAATATGAGGTTATTTGAAGCTGTTTGCCATGATACTTATGTATTTCATATAAATTAAAAGCCAAGAGTAAATTATTATTTAAATTCTTAAATAATATCTGGAGAATAATGAGTTTTTGCAATCCTTCCACTAATTTTCACAAATTCACACCAGAAATTAATGTAGTTCCAGTTCCACTTATGATCAAACTATACCTTAAAGGAAGCTTTTCAGAATATGATCTATATTAGACTGCACACACACAAATGCACACAAAAACATCCGTAGCGTACTTTTGCAGATTAATATTCTTTTGAAAGTATAGAGGTCTGCTCTGAACTTGAGGGTGGGACCTTAGCTACAGAATGGTCATGCCAAATTGCCAGATTTGAATGCCATTCTTGTTTCTCTTTACGATTCATTTGCCTTGCCATCACATCCGAGAGCACTGTGTTACATGTTGCACACAGACTGGGGCAAATTGGAAGGCTCTTCCCTCACATCCTAAATGGATAACTACGGGGTTCATTGTTGCAAACAGTAATTCACCAATGGTTTCATTTTCAAGGGCAGAAACTAAATCTGTCACTGCTGGAAAATACTGCAGCTCTGAAAATCCCATTCAAAGTGGAAGAGACACAGAAAAGGGCTATTAGGTTGATTAGAGTACTGGAGAGCCTACTCTATGGGAAGAATGAGATTGGTATGTTTATCTTAGTAGGATGGAGGCTGACGGAGGGATCTAATACCTCGCTGTCAGTGCTCATGGGAAGAAGGTATTTTAGGCTATTTCAACACAAGGAAATATGAGTATATGCTGGTAGTGGCAATATTTCAGCTGGGATCTACAAGAAGGTGCTAGTGATCAGAGCTTTCAGATGTCAGTAGTAGCAAGCAAAAGATCACAACCCATGTCCAAGCCCTATTCAGTTTCATGATGGAACCAGTTACAGTCCTGGAAAAGATGGTATGTTCAACTTGCTTCTGCAGCAGTCATGGGGATTTGTTGTTCCAAAATACCTCTTCCCATCCTTCATCCTTATAATAACTTATGACATGTGAAGCAGTAGATTCTTGATCTTTATTTTAAATAAAGATTTCACAGTATTCATGTCCGCTTTACTTTCTAGGTATAAGGCGGTTTTACATGGCAGGCTAGTAAACCTTCTAATGTTGGAGGCTGATGGCCAGGTCAATGACCATGCAGAACAATGGTGGCAACCTCAGACACGGTTAGGAGAGTTATTACTAAAAATTGAATCTGTACATGAATCTAAGAAATAAGTGCAAATGACTTTAAAAATTAGAGGACAACTCCGTGAATACCACTGCAAATACCACTGGCAAGAGACATGTCTCCAAGCTGTCTTCAGACTCCAGTGTAAATAAATAAAAATTTCAGAGAGAAGAGGGCTGTATATGTTGGCAGCATTGCTTGACTTTGTGTGTAAAACCAAGCACGATTCAAACTTCCACTAGGTAAAGACACCAACACAAGAAACTCATTAAAACTGGTCAAACTCTAACAAACATTTTCTGTGAAATTTGGTGAGCTGGAGTTTGCCAGAAGTTTTTCCAGGAATTAACAACCTCCAAAGACTGCAAACACTTTTTCTTCTGAACATCTCGGCCAGAATCTTTCTCCAAAACTCATAAAGCAAGAACTTGAGAAAACCTGCCTGAAAAGCAGTCTGCTTTGTAAAAATATAGTAAGAACTTGCCAATCTTTGAAGCCAGGGAGAACCTAAATAAAGGCAGTGAAGACTTGCCTCACTCTGCTCCCAAATACTATGGGAGAAAATGAAAAAGTTTTAAACATACTACTGGGGGACTTGACCTTTTTCTATCCTCCTCTTACTTCCAACCTCCTGATTTCTCTATAAGAAAGTCATATTAAAATGGCTGATCTCGGGTCATCTCTATTCAAACGTACTCCTTTGGGCCTCTCTCCCTACTCCCTCTCCCCCAGTCTTAGTTCTTGGGTAATGAAATCTTGGCTTATACACATTCCAACCCACCCCCCAAAAAGCAAACAAATAAAACACCCACATTCAGATATGAATCACATTACTCAGTGATCTCAGTTCTAGTGTTACCTTACACTTTCAGCTGGTCAATTATCTCTTTGGAGCATGTTTTACATGTTCTATTGGCCCATTGACTCAGTGGTACAATATTTGCTCAACTTCTAGCAAGCCTAATGGACAAATGGCTCTGAGCATGTATTCTTGGAAGAGATGCACTTGCCAAGATTTTAGATCTCTGGCGACGAATCAGCTCTGTACAAAAGTTAGAGTCAAAAGTGTTGTGTGGTGTGTTTGGTTTTTTTTTTTTGTTTGTTTGTTTTTTTTTAACATGGGAAGAAATAACATTTTTTTTTAACTCAAAAGAGATTTTAACTTAGACATGGCCTGTGCACAGCCCAATGAGGACAAGGGCCGTGAGAAATGTGATGACATTTGGTTGCATAATTTTAAATTGAATGAGATTTACATATATTTTAATTAAAAAACAAAGCAAGAAGCATGCATTTCTTGGAGGGAGATTCATTTGCCAAAAGTTCAAAAATTTTGGCGAGCACAACTACATTAAATCTGCGGGTCAAAATTTTTAAGAGGCAATTATGTAAGATAAGATGATCATATGCGTCTATGCAGTCATTTCACGTTCTCTTGACTTTGTAGGCCCTAAAGCTTTACCATCATCCCACAACACTTGACCTTTGGATGCTTTGATCATACTTACTTTCAGAAGGCTTACCGAAGAGTGGTTGATGCTGTGGTGCCAAGAAATTTGCACAATACCTCTTTTTCTTAATGGAACACATTTTTACTATTTTGCAAGCCATCCGCAAGTTATACTCATGTTTGGTTTTAAAATACAGTTTGGAAAGTCCAAACAAGCCTTGATTACAAATTAATCATGCAATGAAATAAATTAAAATAGAAAATAAATAAAGTAGCTTCTCAAGGGAAATGTTTAATCAGTTTCAAGTGTTCTTAAAAGAAATGAGAAATGATGCAGCACCTTTTACAGAAAGTGTTAAATAAGTTAACGATTTTGTAGACTGTAGCTGCATAAATAGTTACAGTAATTTAAACCCGCTTTCAAGTACTACAGCAAGCTAGGGTTTGCATATAGCATTGTTGAATAGAAAGAAGGTTCTGTTTTTTCTTCCTTCCCTTCCTTCTTTGCCTGTCATACCTATAGCTTGTATCTAACTCTGATCTATCATCAAATCCTGTATGACAGAAGTCTTGACCTGTTGGTTACTAACAAGTATTTGATATTTCTCAAGGCCACAGGAAATCAGAGGTAAAACTTAACAACTAGAGCCACTTGACAAAAAGAGAAAGAGTATGCCTTCAGTATATTTATTTCTTGTTACTGTTGTCCCTGTCCTGCCTTCAGATTGGAACTGCAGAATCGATCCTTAGAAGAGTTTCCCAATTCAAGCCAGCACACAGGCATACCATCCACTTCAGAATATGGTCTATGTTGTGTTAACCTTAAGCTCAGCCTAAGTACTGTCCTGATTAAGAAAGAATGAAGTTCATGAACCAGAGTTCTGTATGTAGAGATCTTCATATCATCTGGACTCTTGACCTTGCAATTACAATGCATTCGGCATAACCTTGTCCTCAGCTAGATGCATGACTTTGTTGCACTTGATGGGACCTTAGTCTATTTGTTCCATGTGTTACTGAACCCTGTGTCCTAGTTTATAGATTCTCTTGGACAAAGATGGCCTTCTTTGTTACTCATTTGTACTATATGAAGCACAATGTGACTTTGATCCCTTTGAACCATAGTTATAAAATTAATAATAGTAATAACAGTCGCAACAACAATAGAGATATACCTGATATGTATTCATTGCAATGGGCAGACATGGGACGCTTCTTCATTTTCTGCTGAAGTCAAGCATCATGTATTTTCAACCTTTTTTCATCCTCAAGTATTTTTTCCATTATTAGCCTAAGAACTATGATGTACTTTATCTCTGCAGTCATGTAGCAATGGCTCCAAGCTGCTACTGTGGAGCAGACAATCTACAGTCTAACCAATAGGAGGTACAACACTCAAGGACATTTCTGAAGCACAAAGCTGTAAGAACGCTGCACACCAGAGTTACATCCCCGACGGGTCTGAGTTCTGCACCAAAAACCACTTTAAGGATAAGAAACAAATACCAGTTCCAAAGAAATCTGTTCAAATTCCCAGGAAACCTGGTATCCCTTCGGCCTACCATCACACTTCTATAGCAGATGCAAATCAGTTTGCTCTTGCCTTGTCTTTATCATGAACAGAGCTATGTAAACTCCAGTCAGATTTTTTTTCTATATTCCTTCATTTCCATGACCAATTTCTGACTTTCCCCAAAAGTTTTACTAATTTTCCAATTAATTAAAGACTGCTAAATACCAGCCACTGAAATTTAAAGACTATATATATGTATATTATGTATATAGTGTTCTATATGTTTCGACAGCATCTTGTCTATGACAGATCTATGTTGAATACCTGAATAGTAATACCTGTAGTAAAACCATCCCTCACTTCCCTTTCTTCAGTGCATATTGTTTAAATACGTAGTTTCTATCATTTAGTCCTGATGATGAAGTTCTTTTATTCAAGTGCCTTTGTGGTAAATATTACAAAAAAACCCCAAACCCTTTCAAAAACAGAACCTTGAAATTGCAGCTAAAGGTTGTTACAGGTGCCAGCAAATATCTTCTAAATGAAATTAAGGATATGGCATGCCCTCAGATGAAATGAATTCTAAGACCAATTCAACCAATTGAACCAATAGATTTTTCCTTAAAACAACCTTGTACCAGGGATCTGAATTATCTGTGGGACTCATGAGAGTTTGATCAGCAGCTGTGCTGGGGAGTTTAGCCCCAGAACACATCAGAATGGCCACATATTTCATCGCCTTTTGATCAAAGGAAAACATTCACTATTTGACGTAGCTTTCCCACAATAATTGCATGCTACAGAAAAGCAAACCAAAGCATCTGATGCCTTAACTAATAGGCACAATCAAAGGACAGAACAAACAACCCAACATGCTGTTCCACCTCAAATCCTTTTGGTTTCCTCCTTTGCTCTTTTACTCCTCCAAATGCTTTGGAACATAACCCCATTACATACTAAAATGATTCAAGAAACTTTTAAGCAAATGAGGAATAAATTATGAAGGCCCACAGTGAGAATGCCTATCTTATTTCATTCTGTGTGGTGACATGCACTGGAGCCAAACATGCCAAACAGTTACCTTTCAGAATTGTAAACTCAAACAAAATTGATGTCTACAGCTCTCTTTGACTGTCTCCCTTATCTTTGAATTTATTTGAGTTATTGCACCTTATTCAGTCTATAGATCTCATCTGGAATTTTTGTAGAGCTGCTTATATAGGATTTACATAGCCACATACATAGTATTCTAGGATTTAATGGCCAGTGACCATTGTGCTACATCTCCCAAGGAGACTCTGAAGAGTTAAGAGCTCTGGCGTTGTCTGTAGCGCAGAGGAAAGGCTAGCCATGGATTCCAGCATTGCTTTTATTATGTTGCAGCTGTACTGCACTCAATTCTACTTGGACAAATTCCTGAACAAGAATCTATTTCCCTCACTTCACTTTTGGAATATGTACTGTTTTGTTTTTGGCTCAGCTTTGAAGCAATGTTCTTTTTGTCAGTATTGAAGGAATGAAGGGTATATTTAAAGAATAAAACTGTTGGGATGTGTTTGGTGATTTTGATTTAGGATGTAGGAATAAGGTTCTCAAGGGATGGAAAACTTGAATTCTAAAAATAATGACCAGCTAAAGTTTGGTGGAGGTATTATTATTGCATTGACTCATATGGTCCTCGCTTGATTTACATCTCTATTTAGGAACAGGGCATTTGTTTACAATGCAGCAGTATTATAGCAGTTACAAGCTATAAGTGCTTTCTTCCAGTGGTTATTTAAATAACATAATAAATTCAAATATAGTACGATATCTTAGCTCTCATACCTAGAAAACACATTAGCCAGAGTTTAGCTTACCGCAGTTCTTAAACACTGATGCTAAGTCACTTGGTCACTTGTGTGACTTCTAGGTGGATGCAAAGCCTGAATAAATTAAGTTTTGTCTACGTGTAGGTCACCTTAGTCTACCCTTAGACTATTTTCAAAAGACAATTCTTGACTTCCATTTCCTCTTTGAGGCCTTAACAGAGCTAAGCCTAGAGATATACAAAATATGCCATTTCTCCATAGGACATCCATAGTTTGCTTATCCCATCCAATTCCCACAGTATACTTAGAATTGTATTAGCTCCATAGTCCCAGGAGTCACTCTACAGCAGGGTCAGGATTTGGATCTAAACATTTTCTTTGTAAAAATAGCAACGCGGAGAGAAATCAGCAACCCAGCGCAATTATAGGCTAATGTTACCACTTTGTTCATTGCTAAAGGCATTTACACATATTTAATGGTTTGCTTCACTGCTTTTTAAAGGTAATCCACAGAGCAGAAAAAAATCTTTCAAAGAAGTTGGCCAAGACCTGCTATTTATTTGTACTGTGGCTTGCAATTATGGAGTTGGAAAGTAGAAATTTTGACAACATAGCAAAAGAAAGTTGCCCCTAAAACAGAAATATCAAAGGAAACAAAGCTCATTCTCCCACAGGGTGAAGTAGAGACCGATATTGCCTGTAATGGGGAGGAAAGAAGTTATTCAGATTTCCTTTGGAATGGTCCACTTTCAGAATTAAATTATCTTTGGTTGATGCCAGTAACAAAACAGATGAAGCCCTTAGCAGAAGGTGAGAATCTCTGCATTGGAGAAAAGAAATCAGGCTTTTCATGAGAGCGTCTACACACATCTGTGCAGAAGAACAAGTAGGCATTGACCAGTGACTTTCACTGGTGTGTGTTCAAAAAGTAAGCTTGGGGCAGTCGTCTAATAGTAGGTCAGGCAACAACTCACTTCACACAGCCTGGCCCTTTGCATTATAACACCTGCAACAAATTATGATGGGCTGCCTACAGTGAGCCACGCAATGTCAATCCCTTACCCACATTCATTTAAAAAGAAGTATTTTGGTCTGCAAGCACAGTTGCACAGTTTCAGAAATCCCTTTTCTTCTCTTTCTCTTATTAAACCATTAATTTCTATTCTCTTCACTTATTATGTTGTTGCTTTTCGGGAAAACAGAACATTTTATCTCTTACTAAATCAGGAGAATAAGAATTTGTTACTGTACCCCTAATCTGACTTGTGCTGCTAAATTGGTCAATTTATGTACCTTTTTGCTCTCTTAAGCACAGTTTCTCTCCAGAAACAAGACTTTTTATAGAAAAAGAGCATGAAGTAAATGGTTCATTCCACTTTCCCGCCTGATAAGATTTTGGATTGAGTACATTTAAAATACTCTTTTATTGCCCTGTAATAGATTTTAGACAAGCACATTTATTTTGTAGTGATCAAAGAGATATGGATATGTTTGTCATCTGTTACAGATCTAGATGCAATACAAGGAAAAGAAGGCTCCCCGGTGCATTTCGCATGAAGGCGTTTCCTCCCAGTTATGTATTCTCGGCTAGTTTACAGCTAAGGGGCCCTGGTCTGGCAAAAGTAACATATTCATATACTCAACCACAAACAGTAAGATGAACTTCGCAAGGTCTGCTCTCCAGGTGCCAAGCTAAGCATACATTTTAGACTTTGAAGTCCTGAAAATTTCACTGAGACTTGTCTCAGTGTCCTGACTCTTGCATCGAACCTAAAGTTCAGCAAAAGGTTTGCCACCTGCGACACACCTGTGGAAGGCACAGACATCAAATATTGGAATATATGCACGGCGAGGATGGCATGAGAAAGCCTGAAGAAGCTGCGCCTCCCCCTGTGAAAGGGTGAAAGACGGTGTTTATGCAGACTTGAAGAGCAAGGAGACTCTGGATTGCCAGTGTGCAGCAGAGGGAGTCAGGATGAAGTGACCTACCCAAGTGTAGGATGGCATGTTTTGAAATTCTTCTCCCCTCTTGTATGAGGACAGGAACTACGGACTTAATTAAGACTTTGAGTAACACATTGATCACTTGATCTGCTTTTGGGTAACCCTTCTACTTCCTTGTCTTTATTCAGGGACTCTGATAGCTCCATAGCTGTAATGCAAAGATTGATGTTGGAAAAGTACATCTATTTGATTTACTGTTTATATCATGATGTTGGCACAAAAGCATTTTAAAAATCACAGCATACACATTGGGTCCCAGGGTTCTAGGCAGGTTTTCGAATATATTTAAAGAGATGTTCATTGCGCAAGATATAATACATGCCCCAAGCTGCTTAAGAGTTGGAAGACCGGAATATTTTGCATCTGGTTAAGGAGCCAAATTCACAGTATGAGATAGTTATCATATATAAAATTTCAGAGAGAGCAAAATATCTACCCACATACTTATTTTCAGAGCATGGTTATGAAATATAAGCCGTCTTCAATACCTTTTTTGTGTTGCAGTGTGTGCATGTCTTTCATGAATTTCTAACCTATTTTTTCATACGAAAAAGAGGAAGTTTAAAAAAGACAGAAGTTTCCCTTTTCATTTATTTCAGAAAATATATGTCTTTAAAAGTAGATTTATATTGGTCCCATTCTTCAAAACATTTAAAAAAACTTAAAAGCTTTGAGAAATTCTGTTTAGAAGCTGCCAATAAAATGAATTTCATAACTAATATCAGTTTTGATACCAATAAAACTGTTGAAAATACTGCCAATCATTCATTCTCCTCCAGTTCAAATGCAGATCCTTACAGGGATGACATCTCACTACACTGACATCTGGAACATAGCAACAAAATGCTGCTGGCTCAGAGAAAGAGGAGCAACATGCAATATTCATTGCCAAATGTCACTTAGCAACATAACGTGTACAGTGGAGGAAAACTCACATCAGCCATACCCTACCCCTCCAAACAAACAAAAGCTCCTTGTAAGACATATGTTGAAATTAAGGCGAATGATGGCGTTATGCTACCTAGGAAAAAGTTCTGTTAAAAATATAAGGAAGGGAAAGTGAACACAAAAGAAGTTCTGCTTCATTCCATGAGAGAATGGATACAAGGCACTGTTAGTCTTTGCATTGCAATGCCAGCAGCTCTCCCTTGGGAACAGGGTGTCCTGAATTATAGGCGCAGCTTTCAAAAACTCTTCTGGCATGTTATTGAATTGTTGTTTAACTTTAGTTACTTACATAGTTCCAGAGTTATCCATCAGCCAAGTAGAACTTTTTGGCTCTCCATTTTTTACTTAGGTGCCTAACAGCCACCTTCTTCTCCTATGAAGTGCCTAAATGTATATGTACTCTCTACAGGTGTAGAGAGCTTTGAGTCCTGATTGGACCACTGCGTCCGCGTGGCACGGTACAGCACTGTTCAGAGGAACTTCTTTAGTTTCTGGAAGCAGCATAGTTGCATCGCTGTGATTCTCAGCCTAAGCAGGTTCATTATTTTGATTTGGCTTTGGACCTGAAAGAGATGGAAACAAACAGAAAAGGGTATAAAACACAACTGAAGTTTACCTAAGGTACATATTTTGAACTAGCCTAATAATTTAATGAATTGTTTACCAGATTTATTTTATCTATATCTCTTCTATCTCACCTCAGGGTTAAGCATCTTTGCAGGAACTGTAGGGCAGGTAAGAAGTTGGCTTGCAGAGGGACCACAATAGGTACATGTGAAAGGTTAACCATTAAACTGGCAAGAGTTACAAATGGAGCTCTACTAACAATAGTTTGGGGGTTTATTTTGTTTGTTTGGGGATTTGTCTTGTTTAAAGGTGACAGTTTGGATTCTCCATTTGGACAAATATTAGGTTTATGCTAAAAAAGAATCCCAATTATCCAAAGTTGAAGCATCACCCATACAGCATGATATCACATTAAAGAATAAGAGGACCTTGAGGACCTGCAGAGACGGGATGAAACTAAATAACCTAAAGAAACAGTAATAATAACATCTGGTAGCAACTAGAAGCTTAGCAGTTAGAAATGTTGAGAAAGACCTAGTAATATTTGTCCAGTACAAGAGGACTACGTGCTGTCAATGCAAAACAGATACTAAAAAGACAAATGTACAGTGGTGCATTGGGAATTTGCAAAAAGTTAGAGAAGTATCAAAGTCATTGACAAAACATCTGTGGAAACCTTAGTTTGAGTGCTGTGTTCAGTTCTGGAGAACTTTGTTCAAGTAAGATGAAGAGGAACAATGAAGAAAAGCATTATTAGGGGCAACTGAAGGAATAAAAATCCTGTTTTATAGATGTCATGGTTTAACCCCAAGCAGCAACTGAGCACCACACAGCTGCTCACTCGCTCCCCCCCCGCAGTGGGATGAGGGAGAGAATCAGAAGTGTAAAAGTAAGAAAATTCATGGGTTGAGATAAAAATAGTTTAATAATTGAAAAACAAAAATTATTAATAATAATTGTAAGGAAAATGAAAATAATGAAGAGAGAGAAATAAAACCCAAGAAAGACCAGTGATGCAAATGAAAACAATTGCTCACCACCACCCAACTGATACTCAGCCAGTCCCCAAGCAGTGGCCCCCATGCCAGCCTCTCCCCTAGTTTTATTGCTGAGCATGACATCATATGGTATGTAATATCCCTGCGCTCAGCTGGGGTCAGCTGTCCCAGCTGTGTCCCCTCCCAACTTCTTGTGCAGCTCCAACCTACTTGCTGGTGGGGTGATGTGAGAAGCAGAAAAGGCCTTGGCGCTGTGTCAGCACTGCTCAGCAGTAACTACAACATCTCTCTATTATCAACACTGGTTCCAGGACAAATCCAAAACGCAGCCCCATACTAGCTACCATGAAGAAAATTAACTCCATCCCAGCCAAAACCAGCACAATGGAGTGGGTAAACACAAGGATGGGAAAAGAAACAATTTAAAAACTATCTTGGAACAAGAAAAAATAAGTAAAAAAATTATTCATTATAAACTTAGATTTGAAATTAGAAAAGAAGTGTCTCAGCGCCAAAGGAATTAAGTTCTGCAACAGCATAATTGTGACAAAAAGCTTAATTGGTGGTAAGGTGGAGCTTGATCTCCATCTGAAATGTGAGCTTTGATGAGGGCACAGGACTTTCCTTTCGGTTATAGTAGTCATGCTTGAAACTCTTGCAATCACCTCACTTATACCACTGGAGAAGGAAGTTCGTTTCTCTCTGTTTTGGTAGAGATAGGATGCCAGATACTCCCAACAGCAAATTATACAACAGCCTTCCTAATCATGAAAGTTGTTAATTTTGGCAACGTCAACAGGGAAATTTGTTCATTACAGCTGGGCAAGAATCCACGTTGCCCATTTTATGACAATTCTCAAATGATTGTTTTGTTGTTGTCAACACGAATCAGGTCAAAAAGTGGAAGGAAAAAATGGATGTTATCATGACCTTGACATCTTATTTACTGAAAACAAGGCATTCCTACTGAAGGGCTTTTCTTTGTATTAATTGGGCATTTCCTAACAAAACAAATTTCAGCAGAAGCACCAGTCAGTTCTTGTCCATATCATGCAAACATATCAAGTGAAATTTATTAAATAACTCAAGAACTTAAATATAGGGACAGCATGACATAAAGACTTTGGCCCTAAGAGATGTCTAGGCTCGGGTGAGAAAGGGACCCAGCTCCATACAAACTGTTTGTGTTCAAGGTACATAGATTTAGGCCTGTTTTAAAGCCTGGGGGAAACATCTATATAGGAAACTCACATGTAATTTCCTCAAACAAAGGAACAAATTCCAGTCTTTCTTAATTTTCTCAGGGAATGAAAACAAGATTGCCCACAGTACTTGCTCAAGTACAGTTAATATGCTTGGTCTTTATGTTCCAGTAAATAAATCTTTGGGATATTCATATTGTGCTGGCTCAGTATCATTTAGTTCTGTGCTTTGGTAGTAACATTTGGCATATAACAAACATTAAACCCACTATTTCTGCCTCCCTTACTGGTCCAAAATTTCAATTTTATTCCAGGCAGTAAGCAGAAAGACAAAAAAAAATTCACCGGGGAATGTCCAGACTCCGTCAAAGGCAAGCAAATGCCCAAGGATAAAATTTGCAGGGAAACTCAACAAACATATAAGAACATAGGGCCTGACTTTGCACCACTGCAAATACATTAGCACAGTGATCAAACTTTCTGGTGGGAAAAAATAGGAGTGAAAAGAAAAAAAAAATGAAGTTAACTTTTTTTTTAACCATTTTAGTCTCTACAACATCAATGTAACTTTTGAACTGAATCATATACCAACTTAAACATCAGTCCCAGAAGTCTGTGACTCCCTAATACTGCTTCAAAATTAATTTCTGATGAGAAAGAATTTTTAGAATAATGAAAACAATGCCAAATCTGAGATAAAGGGTTACTGAGTTATTTAAAGACTCTACAATGGCTGATCATAATCTGAAATGGGCTTATATACACATATTTTTCAGCTTAGTAAGAATGTGTTGAGTGTGGTGGGCACCACAGAAGACAACATAAAGCATTTCCTTTGGGTGCATGTTTGCTGTGTGATAAGGATCAAGAAACACTTTCACAAATAGTATGGGAAGGTCTTCTAGATAAATATCCATGGGTGTAATTTGATACTCACCTGAAAACGATTTGGCGTTGACCAAATACTATACAGAAGACCCACCGTACAGGAGTCACTGCTTGAAGGGCAGTCCCAGTCATGAATTGAAGAATTTATTAAGACAGAAGGGTGAATCAATACACAGCTTAGAGCAATAGCATGCCCACACATCAGTCAGCTCCATGGAAGGACTCACCCTTCGTCACAACCACATATCAGCTATAGAAGTCTAAGGAATATCTAGATTTGCCTTTGGAAACATTTCAGGAAGAAATAATGCCCTCCAGAAGTGATTTAGGTTTCATAGTTGTTCTTCTCCTTTCATATTATTTGTTTTGTTTTCTCATCTCCAACTTTCCCTCCTCTTTTCCTTGACAAGTTGCTGATGTCCCTCCCAATGGCAAATTAATAGTTTAATTTTATAATGTAACATGCTCCCTCCCTCCCTCCAGGTATATTAACAGTATATAGTAAGTAACTGGTTATAACACTGAGCATAGCAGTTTGTTTTTTTATGTTTTTGCTGTGTTGGAGTATTTGTCATGAAAGGTAAGAATTAGATACAGACTTAGCTAAGGGCAGGACACTTGAAAAGTCTTCATAATCTGCTTTAAGGAGAGACCGTAGCTTCTGTGTTGTAGGAACGCCGTGTCCTGCAGATGTTGTTGCACCCTCATTGTAACAGTAAGAGTGATGATACAGAGAACAGTGGCACACCTCAAGGGTGAATGAAAAAGAAACTGTGGAAAGAGAAAGAGTAAAAGCCTGGCTGCATTGAGGTTCATGGCAAAAGCTCCGCTGACTTCAAAAGACTAAGTTTTCTCCCAATATCTTTTTTTTTTTTTTTTTTAAGAGTAAAACATTGTGATTTAAAAGCTTTTAGTTTGATAAATCCAGATGTTATTTCAGGTTATTTCACTGACATTGTGGTGGGTAATTGGCACAGAGCAGCGCAACCAGTCACTGATATCACTGACCAACCATCTCAAACTGGAAATGAGTCAGCTCCAAAAAGGTCCCACGTTCTCTTCAGATACGCCTCCAAAAGATCAGGAAGGGACAGAGTATGACTAGTGGGTAAATATTTTGATCTCTATATTTCTTTTTTTTTTTGCCTCAAACCTTCTTCAGTTCAGATTCCAGTTAATTTTGACTTTGAACAGGCAGGAAAAAAGAAAGGAACTTAAGTTTTCAGTTTCCTTCTCCAACCAATAAAACAATGAAAGCATTATGTAATTTTCAGAGGTTTTTTTACTGTTCATTATTGTTCCTGTCAATCGAGTTTTCTTTATGAACTTTCTGCTTATTTTTAGACAGGTGAACATGTCAGAT
The DNA here is from genome assembly GCA_009819775.1 of Phoenicopterus ruber ruber. Lineage (NCBI taxonomy): Eukaryota > Metazoa > Chordata > Aves > Phoenicopteriformes > Phoenicopteridae > Phoenicopterus > Phoenicopterus ruber. The sequence continues at coordinate 13,837,065 of CM020219.1, forward strand.
TGGATTCCAGTCCAGTTCTGTATTTTTCCTTTTTCCCCTTTTTCTATTTTTTCCCCTTTTTTCCTTTTCTCCATTTTCCCTTCTCTTCTCTTTGCTTTGCTTTAACTTAATTTCTTTCTCTCTCACTTTCTTTCTGTTTCTCCTGAGCAAAGATCAGCATGTTTGACATATGCTTATAATTGCTACAATATTTTCAGCCTATATAAATAAATCCTTGAGTTTTAAGTTTATCAATGCATCACGTTTCACTTAGTATACCATAATCAGGAAATTCAAAACTTCTGCAAAGCTTTATGATTAAAAGTGTTAAATGTGGGGTAAGACATCATAACGAGCCATCATCATGGAGATGATCTATTACAAATTACATGCCCATCTTACATTTCAGAATGTCTGTGGTGTTTATGAAATTTTAGTTGATTGCATGCTGATTCAAATACTTTTGTACTCGGAACGGATCATAAACCTTTGCTTCTGCATGCAAGCAGGGTATGCATCTGCCAGTCAAACCAGTGGTGGAACCCACAAAATAGGGGCTCTGCTATGTTTCATCCAGCTTGTTTATATTCTTGCTCAAGGTGTAGCTTCAGCATCGCATTGCTCACAGCATCTTAACTTCACATTTTTCTTACAGTACCTACTAAATCACATCTCTTAAATAATTACCTGAAAGGAAAAGGAAAAATTTTAAAGAATAACAGCATTAACGTGTTTTAAAGTAGCCATCCATAAAAGCCACTGTTTTCCTCTCATTTCCATTAGTCCAAATTTAGAGTAATAAGTGAGAAGAGCTGAATTCTATCCTGGTTTATCTGCAGTGTGATCTTGCAAATCATATTCCTGATTGGAGGTTCCTAATGTCTAATATTTTTTTTGCTGTAAACACTTCAAGAAAAGCTTTAAAAATATTTTAAGCAGATATAGATAGAAACTGTCCTTCTGATTCAACAGTTTGAATCTCTCTGTCCGGAATGTTTACTGAGTTCTTCTCTCTCTGATTTTTCCCACCTTTTCAGTATTTTAGGCATTATATTGTTTTTCATGAATGATGCATGATATACTAAACCTGAAACCATGGCATGTATAGCATTACTGTCAGTCTTGCCATTTTGTATATATCAGACGGTTTCCAAAGAACACACGTGATCTGCTACCAGTGGTTGAATTGGCTTCTTGATATATAGTAGAGTAATTCAGGTTGGAGGAGACCTCAGGACCTCTAGTCCAGCCTCTGCTTAAAGAATTGCCAACACTGATTTCAGACCAGGTTGCTCATCTGGAGCCCGTGGCAAATTCTTCACTTGGTTTTGTCTCACAGCATGATAACTCTTCAACGTTATTCATTCTCACCATGTATTGACACTCTTCTTCCCTTGCACTCTTTATAAAGTATTTTATCAGAAGTTTTAGAACCCTTTGTAAGCTTGACTGAGCCTGGATTTTGGTATCTCTCATTTAGTGCCTCTTTTTCTCATAGTTTCTGTGCTAATCTGCTATTCCTCCCTTCCCCACCCTCCTCCCCCTTGAATTATCATTATTATTTCTACTTCAATAAAATTCCATTTCCATGGAGTCCTTCCTTAGGTCCTGCCGCTCCATAATTTTACTTAGAAATGCATTTTCCACACTAAGCACCAGGGTGACCGTAGTGCCCTGCTCCAAAACCAGTGACAAATGAAGACTGCCTGAAGACCTCTAGGAGTAGCAGCCTAGAGGAGGCAACTGAACCTTGGCCTCCTCACCCAAGCCCAGAGGCCTGTTTATTTCATTTGGGATGAGGATTAGGGCTCTGCCAAGCCATGCGTGCACTGACGGTGAGAGACCCGGGTGCCTACTGCGTGAGCTGCGTACAACGGGAGCTGAACAAGGGTACAAGAAAGGGAAGGGCCTTCTGGCTCTTCACCTCAACAAGTGGCCACAACTGAAGGCAATAACTGCTACAGTTGTTCTTGACCAGAGGGTAGCTCTCTGTACCATGAATTACTGGGGTTTGCTAAGTTATCATTTTAGTGTTTTTCACTTTTTTCTGTTAGGAAATATCTGTTTCTTTAAATCCTTTTTTTTTTCAAAAGTCAGGGCTTGTGAGTAGAGGAAATCTTGCTCATTCTTGAGTGCCCAAGTGGCTAATTTAGTTTCACAAATTTCTGAGAGGGAGCTCAGCTGGGGTCATTTAAAGCTTGGGTTGAGTTTGCTTTTGTTATGTTTCTTTAGAGCCTTTTGAAATTGACTCCAGACCTTTTTACTGCACCTGGCAGAAAGTTGTACTTGCTTTCCAACCTCTATCTGGAAATTAAGGTCTTCCCAAATGAGACTGTTCCCTGTCAAATTTCTGCCTTTAGTAATGTTAACGAGAGCTCTGTCCCCCCTCTCTCTATGCTGGCCCATGGCTGATTCCCAGGACTGCATCAGTACAATCTTGTTCACCCTACTTCCCTTGTGCAATTTAGACCCAAAAGGATTCTGTTTCACCCTTTCTTGTGCAGAATACCACATCATTAACTTAAAATGCTAACAACTGTTTTTACCAATTTGATCATATGCTCACTGACTAGCGCATATTCTCCAGCACTTGCATTCTAGTCATGACTGCTAGTCCACTGTTTTCTGTTATAATATCCAGTTTCTCACGCCATGCTATTACTAAAGCTCTTGTATTTTGTTGTCCAAGCTGCTTGCACTTATTATGTGAAAGTTTCGGTTGTTTTATTTTTTAAAAATTCTTATACATGGTTCCTGAGGCAGACTATGTACTTGCATAGTAATTCTCATCAAAGAATGATTTCTTTCTGCTGGAAATCTTCTGTCATCTCACAGTTTCTTATCAATTGCCACTGTCTTCTTTATGTGATTTCCCTGTACATTGAAATCAAGTGAAGAAATTACATGAGCTTGTCCCATTTCTCGCCATTCACATTTTTGTTACAAGCTCCTCTAAGCAACCATGCTGCACCTCAGAAAACTATTTGCCTAGTTGCACATGAGTTACCCTGCAAGATAAGTCTTCTCTCTGTGAATGTGTCCTGAAGTTCATTACTGACGCCTTTTTTTGGCCACTTCTTGAACTCTCTAAAGTTGCTAAGATCTGCTGTCTTTCTCTGCAAAGAAATAAAATTCCACTGCAGATGACATGAGCTTCATTTCTTTCACTACCTTGCTTGGTTTCGTGAGATTGTCCCCTGTACCTGTCAGCCTCGTACCTGGGTCCTGCAGGAACCTTCCACGTGTCCTCTGAATCTCCTCTAGCATGTCTTCATGCAGTCCTTCCCAGGTGCAGGCTAGTCCTTCCCTTCTGCTCCTCCTCACCTTTGTCTCGTAACCTCTTCTAAATTGTCTGTGTTCCCCTTTGGCTCCAAGCCCTGTCTCTTCCTCATTTCTTCCTTTCTTCTTGTGGGGCTAGCTGCTCTATTCTTCCTATTTTCTCCTGGTTCATGAAGAGGCCTTGAGCAGCCAGTGGGTAACAGATGTGAAGAGCACTCAAGGGTGCCACATACTCACTGGTGGCCCTGACATCCTCAGCACAAGACACCCACATTGCTAATGTCTATATTGGCCTTTACAGCACAGCCAGAGGCACTCTCTTGTTCTCTTAACATGCTGGACCTAGTCCAGGACGTTGCAAGAGTGAGAGTGGCACAGTTTGATGTTGAAGACTGTCTCACCCATGCCTGACATATGACGCAAAGTTGGTTTCATATTAGACAGAATTTAAATACATTCACTTGAAAAATGCAAATGTGGAATTTGCAACAGTTATGAAAAAAAGGAGAGCAATAAGATCATACTCCAGATGCTCCTTAGCTGTTCCAATTTCTAAGCTAGCTTGTGAGGTTAACTAAATAGCCTCCGCAGCTTACCTGAGGCCAAGACGAAGAGAACATCTTCCTTCTGGTGCAGGTGGCTGTCAAAGCCATGCAGAACGCCTGCTCTGGGTGACCTGTTCTTTTCCTCCCCAGCAACACAAGCTGACTTTTCCCCTCTGTTTTCTTATTTACCCAAAGCACATTTCATTTGATAGAGTGCTGGGAAATCACAGTTTTTTTTCCAGAGGGTTAAGCTATTTCTTTTTACCTTCCTCATTATGTTCTTTTCACTAACATTTCAACTTATACCATAGTTAGCACATTCTGACTTTGGGCTGCTTTTTACTGTTATATTTTTCTGAACATACAATGGCAAATACTAAAATTGAAATAGCTAAAGCACAGACTTTTAACTAGCTTCAGAACTACTTATTGCCTCCAAGCACTGTTTTAAAGTGAAACATACTACAACATATAACGAAGTTGGGAATAGGGCGCTCAGACACACACCTGCATGCAAACTTACTTCTGAAAGAAATCTCCTTCTTCCAGGTTGCCAGGTGTTCAGATAAAGATCCAGGCCACAGAAGTAATGCAGTTATCATACACATATTTTTTTTTCTTTTTAAAAATCACCTTATGTTTTTTTTTTCCCCTTTTGATATTTAGCCTCATTTTATTCATGTTTTGAAAGAACTTGCATCTCTGCAAAGATGAAGCCTAGAGGTTTATTTTAAAATTACTTTTAAAAAATTTCAGGGTCAGGGCTTTTAGACCATCATCTTTCAAAAGAATCACAGGACAAGCAGTTATAATTACACCAAAATGTGTGTTTCCACATTATAATGTGTGTTGCTCCATAAAGCAACCAACAATATTTTATGAAATGTACAGTTTTGTTCAATATTTTAATCTTTTATAACTATATAAAAATTCCTTATACATATGTGAACTGAGATATTTTAAAAATGGTAGTTGAGTGAGATAGATACTGGCCACAGAAGATGGATATGGTGAGTTATGTTGCACGTAAATTGCTGGCAGTAGCCACTTTAGAATAGTTTGTCGACTAACGTTGAAAATTTGTCTTTGAATCAGTATATAAATATTGTACTGATACTCTTTGGAATAAGAATGCTGTATTCTGGACCAGAATCTCAAACTTGTTGCTGGGATCAACGTATTCTCACTGCCCAGGGTTTTACTGGGACTGCTGAAATTGAGGGACTTGATGGCATCAGCCTTTCAAACTTCCACATTCCTCTTCATGACCTTTCTGTGATTAGTCTGGGTTTGCGTAAGGGGAGGCTTTGCAAGCACGGAGCATTGTCAAGTCACTGTCGGCCGGTATGGAGGGAACCCTGCATTACACAAAAGCTGCTGACATTTGTGAATACGCAGAGACCATAGCATGCCTGTGTGAGATCTTACAGCTTTATCTTGGAAGCCAGCTGCTGCAGTGCCAAGCAGATTTGGATTCAGACAGAGGAGAATGAAGGAAATGAAAAAGGCTAGCTACTTGTGGATTAACTTTTCCTGGAACAGTCTTATTCAGTACAGAGCCATTTCTGGTCCCAGTAAACTAGCACTGTTCAGTAGAATTGCTTTTGTAATGATTAGCACTAAAGATGTTCATATACAATTTTTTGTGAATTAGATTTTTGGACATGGCCGAGTTATGCAGTAATCTGTCCAGAAGGGCAGTTTCTTTATAAAATCCTGCAGTAGTGCCTACTGTAAGCCATCCATGGTTTTCCCTCTCTCATACATTTCTTACATCAGTGTAAACATGGATATTTATTTAGAATGCACAAATACACTCTAGCTGCTGAGCATGTTCTGAGTGCGTTTCCTTTGCAAATCTCAAAGACTGGGTCTCAGTGCTTTGTTATTGTCCCAGCTGAGTGAGAAATTTGACTACCATGTGGATGCAACACCTTTCCGGACTGCACAGGGTGAGCATCACCTTGCCCCATCCTAAAGGAATCCCAATATGTCAATGAGCAGGATGGGAGACTTGGGTGTGTAAGGAATAAAGGCTTGGGCTCTAGTTGGCAGACCTTCTTTATTTGAGACATAAAAGGACTCTCTGATGGGGGACAGTGAACGTTAGTCATAATATGCGATTTTATTGAAACCACTCAAAGGGCATCAGACAAATGGAATAAAGAAGCAAATACAACAATTAGCAACAGATTTACAGAAGTTACATAAATGGACATAAATGCCACAAAAAACAAAATCTCCAATAAGTGCAGGAAACTTTAAAGTGTTGGAAACATTTTCCTGGAAAGATGACAAACGGATGTCGCAGGCCTGGGTGTTGGTGGACATACCACACTTGCGTAGATCATGCGATTCAGCAGTAATTTTCTCATGGTCCTATGTTTGTGCTACTTGCTGGCACAGCGTTAACTCTCCACTGTATCGCTAACTACACCTGTCAGGGCAGCTTGGAGGTTTGTCTTTGGGGAATCTGGAGTATTGGTGGGAAGGGTGGTTGGAGAAGGCAGATGTTTTGGACTGGCAGCCACTCACTGTGTCCCGCAACATTCCCTGCTGTACCTTGCTATCTGACTTCCCCCTAGAGCAGGAAAGGAGCTTTGGCTACAAGTGTTCCCATTCCACTTCTGCATGCTTGCCCGAATTTCAGATGGAATTCTACTTCCCTGAGGTTTACATACTAGTCTATTCAAATTTTGTCTGAATTTTGGTTTCCCTCTGTCAGCAATCTCTCAAATAAAGAAAGTAAAATAGTGCCAGTGCCATTAAAGTAGCAATAACAGTTATCATTGGGCCTTTGTTAGCTTTATTTAACCCCAGTGACAACAGGGAGACAACCTTTGGGACAGCAAGGGTGATTTTAGAGACCCACAAAGACTTCAGGAAGCTATGAAAATGTGGTCCAGCAGTTTTTCATCCAGGGTGGATGTATAGCTGGTTAACAGAATCCTCCCAGTTTATCAGTGATCCATATCGGAGCACGTAATAAAATACAGGAGCAGACTGGAGATAGCATGGAATGTCCTTCCTTGCAAATTTCTAAGAACAGGTTAGACAAATATCTCTGGGAAATCAACCAGGTATAACTCATCCTGCTCCAGTACTGGAGAAATGACCTCAGTGGTCTTGGGACAGACTGTCCACCTCTACATGTAAGTATGAGATCTAACATCTAACAGTACAATGCTACAAGATTCAGAACATTTGGAATAATCACCTAAATTTGAAATTCTAAACTTTTGGTGTTTTCCATCACTAATTCTTGATTTTCTTCAGTTCCAGAGCCTCCCAGTTTCTTACCATGAATCAAAGGAACTTCTCTAAGGCAAAATTGCTCAACTGCGACTCATTCTAATGAGATTGCACACTAATAAAACCTCCACACATTTTTGGTCTTTTCTCCTTAGCTAATATTCCCTCTTTCATGCTCTCATCTCATCTACAAATTTGGTACTGTTACGCTTCACTTTTTTACCATTCTCCACTTTCTCTAACTTTCCTTATAAAGAAGTCTTTCTCTGTAACAGATCTATGCAACTTTTTAGAGCTATTGCCTGTTACAGTTGTGCTTACACACGATAAAAGAAAATCTAAAGGATTTGACATTTCATTTTACTCCTTTCATTAAAAAACGCTTGTATGTTTGAAACCAATGTCAAAGATGAGAAGCTGAGTAACCATTTCAAACAATGCAGTATGGACAAGGGCTGTTTGCCAACCTCACTTTTAAATCTCTCCATGGACCTTAACGGGAGGTGGACTATACACTACTCTATTTGTATCTAATAAAGTAAAGCTGCACATCTGAAGAAAACAGAAAAGGCTTCAGGAAGAACATTCAGATGTCTGAAAGTGAGATGGTATTATGGTATTTTCCCTAGCAGGTCTACTTCAGTACAGCAAGAGGAGGCTTTTCAATAGCTCATTATCTTCCCAGCTGAAGCTGGTGCTTCAAAACCAGATCTACAGTGAGATTAGTTGTGCTCTGTAAAATGTATTTTTCCCTACCTCTCTGAATTCCCAGAGTCCACATTACTGTCAGGCAGTGAGGAAACATCATTTCAATAGCCAGCTTTTCCCCTTTCTCCCAGCAACAGCAAGCAAAGAGCTCCATCCTTTTTTGGGCCATGATCTTTTGTAGAAAAGCATCAGTTTACTCTGTCTGTGGTTCACGTCACTACCAGTGCTGATCCATATGCCAGAGCTCTGATCCAAAAGCTGTAAAATCAGAGTAGCATGGTACTGAGACCAAGTTAATTTGCGCTGCTGGGATGCTGTTGCTCTGTAAAAAGTTGTGTAACTATTGTCTTCCAAAGTTGTACCTAGAAATAAAACCAGTATTTACTGAGAATCTTTCACAGACTCCATAGCCTGTTTGAAGAATGCTAGCATAATACAAAGTTACCACCTTTTCAGTATTTTCAATGTAATATAGTGGATCAAGATAGAAATTCATGACAATGTTGCATTGCTATTGTCAATAGCTATTAGCAAATAAGTCTCTGAGTTGGTCAGACCTAAAGTTAACTTCAGAGTAAGGACAAGGAGAAAAAAATAGAAATGTCTTTACAATGCTTTTAAAATTTACATTCAGGGTCAATTTAGTTTTGCAACGCAAGCATGGGTTAGAAAATTACAAAAGTTTACAAAGGGATAAAGTTACCCATTGCCCTTCAGTCTGGTTTTTGGGTTTTTCATAGTGTGAAACCTAAGCATATTGTCTACAGGCATTAATGGAATTTCTCAGAATTTACAGTGTGCAGCAAGGCCATATCTTTCATGACAGTGGGATATTTAATTTAACTTCCAAGTCACTCTTAGTTTACTGAAATTTAGACATTTGGTAGGGCAGAACTTCTCAACAGACTGGATAAGAAGCAGTGTCAGGTTAAGGCTTCAGACTGAATGGGGTGGGGGTCCTAATTTACTTCTGAATTGTCCCGTTACTCATTGTTAACATTACTGGTTCTTTGGTGTATTATCTATACAGCATGTGTCAGTGATGACTGTCTGGTCTGATAGATGCCCTTTCCTACTAATATTTTCTAAATAGCAAAGACAAAAAGTAACTGCCAGTGAGGGTCTGGTTTCCTGTGTATGGCCAGGTGACCTGCTATATATGGAGACGTACAGATGAAACCACTCTCAGTTCATGCCTCTGCTACCACATACATCAGCAGGTGTGGAAACAGTAAGATACACACTATAAAAAGCAAAACCAAAATATATGTAAGGATGTAAGCCTTGAGCTGTCATAGTATTGAAGCTTTGGCAAACTGAGAGCAGAAGACATATAAAATGGTGCCGTTCTGACACGCTTTCCCCCGTGTTTCGATCATTACACAGCTTGCAAGAGTCAGTTCTTGTCTGTTAGTATTGTCTATATACTGAAGTGAGACTGGAAGGGGTGGGTGTTCAGTGAGATAACCCTTGTTTATGCTGAGCCTTACAGAAAAAAGTAATTCAACAAGCAGCAGGACTGAAGAAGTTTGGTTTCCTATACATTGTGTCTCACAGATGGAGGGGTGGGGGAAGAGAAACTCTGCAAATTTTCTGATGTCTAGTATTCGGCATGCTGCTATTAACATAGTTAGTGCTTTCCTTTTAATGGCACCTTTTTCCCAGAGAACATACCAGACATTTGACATTTCAGAGCTCTTCAACCTTCTGGCATATTTGGTTCTGGTAAAATTTACCGTGAAGGGTGAAGGGCTATTGGATACATATACAATGGCCCTCGTCTCCACAAACACTTATGGTCACATGGAGGACATGATCTCATAATTCTCATATTATTAGGAAATCGGGCTAAAAATACCACACTTTTCCACATAAATGGCAAGCTTTGCCCAGTACACAGCTGTCACTGACATGAGAAGGGACCAGAACAAAGAGGGCATGGTGGGAACACAGCATGAAACTTCCCCTGGGCTTGTTTACACCAGCACAACATGCCCTCCGGTTGCACCGGCATAACAGATGTTCCCTAAAATAAACGGACTTCAAGAAAGAGATGGAGATTTTTAATGGGAGCAAAGCATTCCGGGACTAACTGTGAGCGTGGTGCTGTATCAGGCTCCGTGTCTGGCTTCATGCCTGAGTTACTTCTCACTCAGCTTGCAGCTGCCATTATCTGCTGTGCCACCCATCCAGCTGGTGTGAGAGACCCTTCTGTGCACAACAGAGCAAAATGGCTGACGTGGTCATGTGCTGAACAGATGTTTTGCGGCTGGCTCCCTGGAACAGGGACATCACACTCATGCCATACATCTTCTGACGGTGAACTGGTGCTACCCTTCTGTGAGCCAGGGGAAACAAGCCACCTTCACTACTCTGCTCAGCCCACTGGCAACCTCGGATGGCAGCAAGGCAAGAAGGGAGAAACCACAACTAGCAGAACACTCTGTCTTGCCTTTCTGTGAAAGTGAGAAGAAACTGAGCAGGTAGGGATTGCACATCTTTCCCAGGGCACAGATGAGCTTCCTAGAAGGTGCCCGTGTTTGGTAGAGAGCAGATTACAAAAGAAACCTGGAGAGCATCCTCTCTGAGTGCTGGCAGTTTGCACAGCGACTTCACAAAGCTAAATAATATCTCAGAGAAGCAAAATTTATTCATAAAGAGAAAATACCTGCTTTTGCAGGGGAGTCACAGGCAACTAAGCTCAATGCAAGAGACAGGATTAATCTGCTGCAAGTTAAACCAAAGCACAGAGCCATCTGAAGTATGAAAGGGTGATTTCCTCATTAGGGTCTTACCGAGGAATGAATAGCACTACTTAATAATGAAGGCAAGAAAAAAAAACACCCGAAAAAGTTAATGAGAAAATTTCTCTAGAAAAGTGTCAGTTGTGTGTCCCCCTCTCCCCATCACAGGTAACAAATACCTTATTTGTAAATACTTGTGAGTAAAGAGCGGCACCTAATTCATCTGATGAAATCCATCCTTAATGTGCATCTGAACATAAACTCAGCCAAAATGACAGCTGCAGCTCTTGCAAAAGCTGAAGAATCTGTTGTGAAGGACAGACCTTGCAATTTGGTGACACATTTCAAATATTTTGGTAGTTAAGTAGCTGATGCTGAAATCAGCATTCAGAGTTGAAAAAATCCTGGTCATAACTTCATTCAAGAATTAAAGATGAAACAGACTTTTAACTTTAAACCAAATTAAGGTTCAGATGGGCTGTCGTTTTATCTGGATGCCAAACCCTAGCGGTTTTTGACAATGAAGAGATCATTTGACCTCAGTATTTTTAGTTATATACACTTACACATCTTATATGAGAAGGACCAACAGGATTAACATGGAGTTGTTCCTCCTTTTTCTCCACAAAGGCACCAGCTCACTGGCAGGATCTGCCATACTTCCTCTGCATGCTCCAGTAATTTGGGTATCATGACTGTCCTTCCATCCACAAAGGTATCGCTCTTCTGCTTGGGGGAAACTATGAGCAATGAATGATGTTTTGCTCAGAGTACAAAGCTTTACATGACCAAAAGACAGCCTGTGGTGATAATGAGTTAATAACACTTGATGAAGACAGAAATAATGCAAACAACATGTAATAGTGACACAAAGCTGCGTAACAAGCCCCACTGCGTCTGGCTTTTGTCTACTGGAGGAGAGCACATCCTTGGGCTCCTGATGTACTTTTTATGTAGTCAAATTCCTGGCTTCAACTTCTAAGATCCTACTTAGAAGATCCATCCTTAGCCAGCACGTTCCCATGTCTGATTTCCTTCCCCTTTCCACTGTGTTGTATCAGCACTCACAGCCTCACATCTCTTTAATTTTGTTCCCTCACAATCACCTTATTGCTGTTATACCTTTTTGAAATTATTTTGTCCTTTTCTTCCTACAGACATATCAACACCAAACCACATTTAAAACATCATGGCAGACATGCACACACACTGACGTCACAACTTGCCTCTCCATGCTTCTTTTTCTGTAGTCCCTTGGTGTCTGAACTCTCTGCTGCTCTGCAGATGGCTGTCTGGGTTTGGGGAAATGTAAAGGGTGCGGAGAGGCCACAGCTCTTGCTGTAAAGATTGTGGAAGTGCAATGGAAAAAATGGGCTGAGCCCTCAAAGGGGCAATGGAGCTACTCTGTCCCTGTACCGCTGCAGTATTCACATTGCCTAATATCTTACCACTAAGTGCCCAAGTTAGGAGGTCTTGACTCCTCCTAAAATCACCAGAGAGAAAAATTGGCAAGAAAAATTGCAAAAATTTGCCTTTGCAAACAAACAGTGGTTCGGGACACATCCTGCTTTGAATTCCTCTTAAGGAATTAATTTCTTTCCATTTGCTCTATGTGTGGAGGGCAGGCTAGGGACGTCAGCCTCCTAATGCAGGCCTGTATACTATGGGCTTCAGGTCAGCCGATGCACATACCTTCTGGCAGCCTAACAATTTTGAGAGCTTATGGGGCTAGTTGTTTGCTTTGAGGCCAGCAGAGCTGGCTAGTCACACGGAGGAAGGCATATTCATCCCCCCTATGACGTGTCTGAGCTCTTAAGGCTACTCTGCTGTTCTTCTGTATTGCAGTTCCTCCAGGCGCAACTGGTGCGACCTGTCCCTCTAAATCATAAATACTCTGGGCACAGGAATCTGCTTTTTTGGAATGTTGTGTAAGGTACACAGTACATAAGACATAACAAAACTATCGCTAATAGTAATAGCAACAGCAGCATACTGTTCACATTATATATTAGAACACTAGATACTGTGGAGAAAAAAAGGAAAGAAAAAAGGAAAAAAAGAAAGAAGATCTATTTGCCTCTTGATAAAAACATTTAATTGAAAATGAAGAAAAGAATTGACAGGGTATGAAAAATAAAAGTGCAATAGCAATTCTTTGTGATGTGTTGGATGTCTTTGGGGATGTAAGAAGTGTTGTGTAAACTGAGAATTTGTTATACTGTAAGTCTATGGGTCAGAAAAAAACGTGGAACAGTATCTCTGAAATTCAGAGAAAGTAGTAAAATTTTGAATTCCGTGGTGCTTTGATCTAAGTTAATCCTGCTTCAATAATTAAGTATCCATATCACCTGAGCCATATGGCAGGACCCAAGAAAGTGGGAGGAAATAAAATAATAATAATGCTTTCATCATGCTCGACTGAAAAGTGGAAGTAGACTGAAATCTTTTCATTTTTAATTGTCTTTTGATATTTAATTTGATTATTTGATCAAAAGATTCTGGGTTGACTCTAATAGTGCCATAACTTAGCTTTGAATGTTCTTTGTAGTGATGAGAGTACTAAAAGAAAATATCACAGATAAGACTGCATACAATATAAGAAGCTAGCTTTAGTACAGAGGTAGGATTGATTATTACAAACCAAGTTTATACATGAATTTACAGTGCTTGAACTTGATTGCTTCGTTGCCATTGACTTGAAGAAATGTCTTCACTGCAAAAATTCAGCTGGGCAAATGCTTCTGGTTGGGCTTTTATTTGGTGTCATCACACCTCTCAGTCCCAGGAACAGAATTTTGTGTTTACTGAACTGACTGCAGTGGACTTATATAAATATAAAATTGATGTGGGTGCAAAAGCAGGTTCTTTATTATTCAGTCAAATTCACCTGCAGAAGCAATGGGATTGAAAGATCTAGTCACTGTTAAAAAAAAAAGAAGAAAAACCCCAGAAGTGGTATTTCTGTGAAGCACATCCACCTACAGCTGGTCAGTGTTTTGCGATGGCTGCTTCCTCTTTGGAAAGGTCTTCTTTCAGTTTAGTTTCCCTGGGAACGATATGTAAGAAATAGTCTCTGTTGTGCTGTCTAGAGGCTTGACTTATTCACCAAAATACCCATAGTGTTCCCTTGAGACACAAATACGTTCATGTCCAGAGATAGCTGATATCCACTGGCCTAGCTCATAGAAAGGCTTAATTTAGCAAAAAAACAGCTGATCATGTTGCTCCACCACTCAGATTGTTTTGTTTTTCTACTTGGTTTGTAATACAAAGTTATAACAGAAGGGTCCCAAAATTCTGTTTTCAAGATTAACCACTTCAGGAAGTGGGTTTTTTCCTCCCAAACCCAGAAGCCTTTTTTTTTTTTTAAAAAAAACCCATGTTTATTTTCATTTCTTTTGCCAAATGAAAAAAAATCAACAACCCCCAAAAATCATTGCTGATAGACTAAACTTTTCTGTTCTAGCTTGAGTAAATATGTTTGATGTAAAAATAAACAGAGAATTAATTGCCTGTCATTGAAACCTTGTTCAAGTACCTATGGAGAGTGTTACTTCTAAGGGGCTAGAGAAAACTGTTCTATTAAAAAATATATTAACTTCTGATGTCATTGCTCTTTCAAGCAACCATTATCCTTATAAACCCTGACTATTCACATTCGTCAGGTTGATGTAGCACCACTGATTCCCAGCCCTTATTTGCACTGGTGCACAGTAGGCTCTAATCAGGCAATGCTACAAACAAAGTGAGCTTCAGTTGCATCCCTGAACTTACTAGAGTTCAAAGTTCTCCAAGCAGAGGTGCCAACAGAATCACTGACATGATGAATGATGCTTATGCTCACTAAATCTGTCACCAAAATGGAAACTCGCTTGGAACAAGAGTGTTGATTTTTGTGTGAAAGGGATGTCTGAACTGAAATGGCAAAAACTAATGCTTCTAGATATTGAGCATCCTGAGGCCCACTGAAGTCCCTAGAAGTTCTGAGTGATAAATACTTCATGCAAGGCATTGAAAAAAGATTATTGCAAAACCAATTGAAGTATAAAGACTATCATTGATTCCAGCAGGCATTAGATCAAGCCCAGTGTGAATGAGTATCAGAGTATGTCTACATAGCCTTTTGCAGGCAGAATACAAGTTTCTCTGCCCAAGACTTGAGCCAGTTGGATGTACGACAGCCCTGAACTGGAAGCCATGTTACTGCATTTACAGTGCGGAGCCCAAACTAAGGCCCCTGCTGAAAGACAGAAAATATCAATTTGTGCTCAGCAGCGTGCTCCATCCAAGGATGCATAGAGTAAACGCACATATACTCAGAGCACAAACAGAATGATTTCATGCTTGCCTGCAAAAGACCACATAGAAAAACGTCCTGAAAGGGGAAAAACATCAAACTCTGATGTGAACACTTAAATATTCACTCCCCTGGACTCAGGGAAACTGAGGAAAACAGACGGATGGGCTCTTTCCGAACAGGGTTTTTCCTAGGTTGTTTCTTTTCAGATGGAGAGACAACAGATAGCAAGAGAAGTCTGCAGATGAAAAGAAAAAGATACTAATTGAACTAAATTCCAAAGCCACAAAATGATCAACTTTCACTGGCATGAGCTTGAAGTGTTTAATTTTTTTGCATCAATTTTAATTAAGCTCTCATTAGGCTCTTGTGCCCCTAGAATTTGGCGGACAAAAGAAGCTGGCTTGCCCAGCGAGTTTCCCAAGCCTGCACAGCTCTATTCCTAAGGAGATTTATCGCATTTTTTTCCTCCTCTTGAAAGAACCTTACATGAACCAATTCGAATGAAAAACACATGGACTAAAAAAGACTTCATCATGCCAGATACCTTTTTATATCCAAAGCAGTGAACTTGTAGTCAGTTTGTCCTTTCATGTGTTGTTTTTTCTGGCTTTGGGACCTAAGAATGATTTTTTACTACGTGCAGTAGTAAAACAACATATTATGCAATTCTATTTTTCAGGGAGAACACTATGTAATTCATAGGCTTTGCAATGCCACATTTTCTGTTCAACAAATACATAAAGTGACTTCTCTTTCCCTTGTGGGCAGACATCTAGAAATTTATGTTCAGCAAATGGTATTCCAACTTACCTAACTTGAGGTTTTTGGGTTTTAACTATTTCAAAAGAGACTGCATAATGTAACAATAAGCAGCTTCCAAACTGTATTTTTATCCCTGTCATTCAAGAACTTGGCACATAAGATGGATAATATCTTTTATCCTGAGGCTTCCAGTCAAAGAATACAGATGAAGACACAACATACCATGACTAGCTTGCAGCCCAACAGATCTGAGAAAAGAGGAAGATCCTTCCATAAAATGTACATGATGGATTAGCGGCTCTGTTAAAATAACTTGTTGGAAATGTACTCACTGGGATGATTTTGAAGATTATACCATCTTCCAAAGAAAGCTTTCATAACTCTTTCATGTTTCTTAAAGCCAATCTCCAAAACAGGGGTTAGTTCAATTATTAAGAACACTTTTTAAATTGATGCTTTCATTTTGTACCCTAAACCAGTCATAATTGTGGAAGACTAGCCTTCTAACCTTCCTATGGATTTATTTGGTGCCTAGCATCTCTTCTGCATACAAAGGTCATTAATTTACTAGGTGTGTGTTGGAACTAGATGATCTTTAAGGTCCCTTCCAACCCAAAACATTCTATGAGTCTATGATTCTATGATGGATACTTACCTATTGATTTTTCCCAAATCAAACTTCACAGCTCAAAAATTATCTCTAATGTGTAACTGTGAAAATTTCCCAAAGAATTCACTCACCTAGAACTTAGAAATGTTAGAACTAAGAAATGTGCTGTCAAGGAAGGTGTGATTATGCTTACGTATGTCTTCTTCTCATGCTCAGCAGCGGTGCTAAGAAAAGGCCAAGTACAGGTGAGCCTTTGCTAAGTCATGAAAATGCATCTGCAAGCCTTCTAGACAAGTTCATGGGAGAATAATCCATTTATTGCTATACAACGATACTAGATGAGGATCAGGAAGCTCCTGGGCTGCTGCAAGTATTCTTGATAGTATTGCTGTTTGCTTGTCCTGCTATCATAGTCTTCCTTATGCATCTAATTCTAGGTGGTGTTGGCTTTTCTGTTTAAGGTATGGTTGGCTTTCAAAGGGAGGCTCAAGACCCTAGAAAGAGCTGGTGTAGCCTTAACCAGAAAAAGTCTAGAACTTCTGCAGGCTTGTCAGGATTGAGAGGTAATAAACAGTGGTTTTTGAGGTGTACACAGAAGATAAGTCCATGCCTTCACCTGGAAAGAAAAATACTACAGCAGTCTTCCTCTCCACCTCTGCATCTGGATACCCCAGTTCATCCCAGTTGAGCCCCAGTTCATCCCAGCTAGCAGCCAGGAAAGGCATCAGTGGCAGCAAGATAGCTACATAGATAATATGACAGACTGGATTGTAAAGTGTGCAAAGAAGAGGTCACCCATGATGAACTGTCATCCTCAGCCACCAGGCCAGTGCTCCAGACACAGCTGACCTGGGCTGCTGGGAAGGCAGTGATTGTTTGAGTCAAGGGTTTGCCAGATCTCCCAGGGAGGGATGATCTATAATCTCCTCGTGTGTGTCTGCTAGGACCAGAATGTCTTCCTCAAATGTGGTTCTGGAGATCTTGATGGTGTTAAAAACCATGAAAAGGACCAGTCAGTAACAGGTTAATGTATGAGAAACAAGTATCACAATTCTTGCAAATTGCCAGCCATTTACTGATGCAGGAAGGCCGGCGTACATCTCTAGTGAAAACTGCTGGTACTATAGCATTGCTAAGATACAGACATGCATATGTTCTAAGGCTTTGCAGTCATCCTGGCACAGCAAATAACTGAAGGGGAAATAAAGTGTAACGTGAAATGGTGGGAGCAGAGGAGCCCATTCTTATGTCCTGGTACGACATGCACTCTCTTATACACACAGTTCATCTCAGCTCACATCTGCACACAGTTGAGGGCATGTATCTATTTGACTGTGCTGAAAGTTACAGGAGAAATCCACGACGATGCAGGTTAGTAGGAAGTCCATGTTATCACAAAGCATATTTGGAATTTTTAGGCTGTAATGCTGGAGATGCTCTGCCTTCATACTGTATGCTGTCATGCAAACCTAATGTTTCTCTAGTCCCAGAGGTGTTGGTGGAATAAATATACTCTAGACTGAATCTGCTGGATCTTGTACCAATTTGTACTTTATAAGCAGACACATCACAGAGCTATTGAGCAAGCCAGGGCAGGGCTGTGCTCAGGCACAAGTAGGAGGGAGTGCTAAGTGCACTTCACCATGTGGCACAGAAGTGAATCCCCAGCCTGCCTTGTGCCTGCTTCTTTACTTTAAATAATGCTCTTATGAAAAAATAAGAAGATAAAGCATAAGAGGAGATATTGTATGAGATGGAAAAGATGCACTTCACTTTGCATTATCCTTAGTCCTTCTTGTTACTAGGAAGGACAAACCTGGCTGGCCAGAGTGCCAGCAAGAGCAGGGGATATGATGGGATTGAATAATCTTCCCAGAGAACAAAGGGGTCTTTCACCTCTTATGCAGTCCCTCTATTCATGAAATCATGTTCTTTTAGCTCTTTTCCCTAATTCTTCCAATTCAGACGAGATCTGTAACTTCTCTTGCAAGAAGACCTTCCTTTCTAAGGGTTCCCTCACACCTGTTCTCCTCAAAGGATATTGCTTTTTGGCTTGAGTTTCCAGTCGGAGCTTTATCATCTTCCCCGTGAGTATCCAGCCCCATGGACACTGGTGACACAAATGCCAGTGGCATTTAGTAATGAGGGAAGTGTACTGAGCATGTTGTCCAAGTGAAGCGAATGACTTAAGATATGTCACATTAAGATGCTATAAGAGAAATCTTGTTTAATGGTATTCTATACCATTCATACACAAGGTAGGACGGCTTCTGGCATTATATTACACTTCAATTAGTTGTGCATTTTAAACCATTTAATAAATGCAAATATTCAAGACATTACCACCCACCCTTTGTACTGCAAGCATCATCTGCTACACGGAGGAAACTACCTGAGCTCAGTCGGCTTTCAGTGTTCAACCATGCCAGGACAAGCAGACTAAGAAATGACCACAAAGGCACAGAGGAATTAGTACCTCTTTACCTCCTCTCAGTGCTGTTACACTTCTCGATAGCTCTAAGAACTGAAAGTCCCATATTCTTGCTTTAAATCTTTATATTACATCCTCTCCACTGTGATGCATGCTGTGACTTCGGGAGTACAAGCAAGCTTGGAGGATCTTTTAAAGCAAGTAATTTAATCAGTGACATTTCCATGTTTTTCTGTTGTAAAGATCTCCATACTCTTTCAGATGATTTGGGAAATTAATCTGACTAACAAACCAAAATGACTTGTGCTTGACCTCTGCATCTTCTGTACGCTATTTGTTTTGAACTCTGATAACTTGTAACTGGTCCAATATTTTGCCTAGACGCGTGCTACAGTTCCTTTTCCCTGACTAGCTGAGCACAATTTCTTGGATCAGACTGCTGCTGTGAAGTCTCTATGTTAATTTCAAATTCACTTTCTGGAAATATTTAGCAATATTTAATTAAAATTTACAATGAATATCCCTTTTTGCAAGCCAGACTACAAGAATACTTTGTGGGTGAAACTGTGTGGAAACAGACCAAATAATTTCACTTGGCCAACCAGAAAGATTTTCATGGAAAGTTTGCTGTCTACCTCTACTTCACCATAATGTCCGTACTATGTTACTGTAAGATGCTCAATAAGTTAGTTAACTTTCTAAGTATATAGAACACTGCACTGTGGGTTAAACACATTTTTTTTCCTACTTTTTGTTATTTTCAGGAACCTGATCAAAGACAAAATTTCTAATTTCATCCTAAAGAAATTGAAAAGGATAGAGTGTCCCTTTTTGTAACCTTTTGTTTGAAGCTCAGTGGAAAAATAATGGAGATGGGAAAAGTACATTAGAGATATTATATGACTTGGACGGTTCAGGATTTCTCCCTTCAGAACCTATTTCACATTTGCCAAGGAATTCACTACCATCTTACAAGATCTCTTATTATAAATTTGAAAACTGTTCCAAGACAGCTCCCTATATAATAATGTCTGTCATATACACCCAGGCAGAGAATGGCAGAATGGCAGAGATGCTCTGCTCACTGGCAGCGTTAGGAAACGTTAATGCTCCTCAGCAGACACATCGTCTTCCAGTATAACCCTGTGGGCTGGGGTAGGCACGATGCCAGTCTCCCACCATCTGGGAAAGCCTTTTACTCTGCCCTTCTTGGTACAGTTTAAAGACTTGATTTTAAGCTGGTCCCTACAGGAAGCTGGAAGAATTGGAGACAAGGGCAAGAAAAGTCATTGCCTAGACTGCCAGCTCCACCAAAGGGCAGAGTCCTGCTGCGACTCTCAGGATGACTAGGCTCAGCAGGTCACCTCACCAATGCCCTCAGCCTAAAGCGTGCAGACAGTTTTCATAGCCGTTGTCCTTGAGGACACCCCTCGTTGACCAAGAGGGTGGCTGGCGTAATTCCAGACTGGGAAATTTCAGGGGCTGCCATGTAAAGGAGATGGCAAACTTTTTGCACCAACAGATACAGAAAAACTTGCAGAAAAAATAGATGGTTTTTATTTGCCCAATATACCTTGAGCAAGCCGAGTTCATTCTGAACCAGCTGACCGCTTCAGGTGGCTAGAGGGAACCATTTCATTGTGCAAATTCCTTGTTAAAGCTTTGCAGTTAAATTTTGTGTGTGAAATAAAAGTACATCTGTGTTTAATTTTACAAGTTTGCCATACATCATAACCTCAGAAGAACCCCTCAACATCATGCAAATTAAAAGCAAGTATTCAGATGATTTGCATACATGTTTTTCTGGGTTAGACATTACACTGGAATGCGTTGGCAGCGAGTGGCTGTGACTAATGTAACAGAGCCTTACATTTAACATACTGCATTATACAGTTTTATGCACAGTAATGTAATAATTAGTTTGTCAAGAGATCACGCTCAGCTCAAATTTAAATAGTGTTGCTCTCTGCTGGTTAGTCTTGTGAACTACACATTTGTTTAATATGAAAACTGCCTGTTAAATTATTCTCGGAGATAAGACTTCAGGTCCCATTCCACCAGCTGTTATCCAGGCAGAGTGATTTTGTGAGAAACAGGGAAGTACATGCAACAGCTAATCTCTTTGATCACATTCACTCTTTTCTCTGGCAGATGTTATCCAAAAACACCCTTAGCTCTTATTCCACAGGATTGCTACCTGGCTTCTCATTAACCCATCCTGTATTTGCACATTTGATTGTTCTTCATATTCATTCCTATTCCTTCTTCCTCCTAGCTTTCCCACCTCCTGAATAAATGTTCTGAAGAGTAATATTGTAGGACATTTCTCTCAAACTTACAAGAAAGTAGCAGCCAGAACTGCATTTTCTGAAGAAACGGAACTAGTCAGCACATTAGGCATGTTCTGATTATAGCATTTGAACTGAACTTTTTGGAGCACTTTTGCTCCAATTTCTTCACCAGAGCCTGCCTGAGATCTAGAAAGCTTAAGTATAGTGCCAAGGTATCCAGCATGTTTGCAGGTACAATCCTGTATGCTGGGTGAATTGTAAAGCTTAGGCAAACATCAGATTTTTTAGTAACAAAGAGGGGTTTTGGTTTGCACTTGGGCATCTAAGTTCTCTTTAATCACCAGCTGACCAAGTTTTTGGCATCTTGTCTTATCTTATAAACAGGTGAGAAGGAGCCTGGAGAGAAGACAGTATAATGAGACTGTGCAAACTGTTCTGTAGTACAGTACAAAGAGAGGTTATCTTTTTCTCTGACCCTCTACTATAGCCACTGCACAAGAGAACAAATAATAAAAATGGAAGTTTGTCAAGAATTGTCCGTGTTATTCAAACTGATCATAATGTTTAATTTGGTAATCTTGTAAGTTTTGCTGATTCTGCTCTTCACTTAGACGTAGAAGTTCTGAGAGATATCACCTTTAAGCTTTTTACATCCTGCTTAGCTAGGGCACATATCATAACTGACTTTAGTATATGTAGCATTCTTTCCTTGACTTTATGAAATGCATACCTGACAGTTATCATAGAAAGTTGTTAGCTAACCATAGATAAAGCAAAGTTTTCAGTGTAATTATTGGATAATGTATATAAGTAATTGGGATTTTAAAAAAATCTTGAATTTGCAGTGAATTCTATAATTTACTTCAATTCTATGTTTTAAATAGCATTCAAATTGTACGAACTATAGACTAAGCCTTTCCCCCGCTTATGTTTCCAAGTACCAAGAACATTAAGATCCAGATCCTTCGTATCTGGTCCTATTTAGGTCACTAGCAAAAGCTCCTTGCTGCGTTTACTTCATCACAGATGTGCATTGTATGGATTTGCAGAGATCTTCAAATACCTCTTGGTCTATTTATCCTTCCAAACAGACAGTCCCTGCAAGCGTTCTGATTTTGATTTTAATTTTAATTATATGCTTCAGTTGCTGCCATAAAACAAGTTAGTCTTGGCCCTGATGTCATAGATTGTCAGTAAACATTTTATATGGAGAAACAATGTACAATGAGTATATGATATAACTTGTGAAAAAGTTATGCTCCTGCAGTTTTTACTCAGGCATTATTTCCACTTATTATGGACTTCATTGGCAATGTTTTCCAATACGGCAAAATCAGGACTCAAGAAGAAAATACATCATGAGTGATGGATAATCTGTACTCGTAGCACACTGAGGGTTTATTTTGGGCTGTAAAATAGGGAGACTTTGGCAAAAATTCAGTACATAATGTTATGTGACAAATCTCAAATCAGCACAGGGAGTATGCCACATAATTTTACTTTAGTACCATTGAACTGCAAATTAAAGGGAATGTTGGAAGAGAAAGGATTGTCCAGAAAAGGTTGCAGGGATGTAAGATATCTGGTTTTTCTCCCTTACAGCAATTAAATAGTAAGTACAGATGATTTGTTTTAGGTAAACATAGCTAACTCCCCTATTCCAAGTCAAAAGAATTACATTTAGCGTTTTCGATCATTTTGACTGAGATAAATTACATCGGTCATTTCACCTGGGTTCCAGACTAACATGTCAGAGCCACCGGTGCACCGTGGCTCTTTCTGCTCACTAGCTACTGTCTAGGAGCAGCAGCGGTGCTCTGCAGTCGTCATGTGCCTTTCAATCTTTTATGCATCTTTACACTTTTTTAAGGCAGCTGGAGCCAGTTTGGTTTTTTTCTCAAGGTCAACCCATTGTAAAAGAATGGGAGCACAAAGCAACAACTGGATATTTATGTCCCATACTGAAAAACCTACCTCCTTATTATACAAAGGTAGGCTTTGTCTTTACCCAGATAGGAGTTTGTTTCTGAAAAAGAAGTGCTCTTGAAGTCCTTGTTTTTACAGCTAATTAGGTTTTTTTGGCATTTCAAAAAAAATTTCTATGGAAGGGACACTGCAAAATGACCATGATATGTTCTCATATGTATGTTGAACTGGATTATGGGAAAGTAAAATGCAGCACAACAGCATTTTCTTTTTTAAGATATAACTACATTACCATGAGAAAACTTGTTAAAAGGAAGCTAAAAAGGAGCAGCTAGAAGGACAAATTTTTTATAGCTTGCACAGACAATGTTTAAAACCACCACATCAGAGGATCGCAGTTAATGACCAGTGCTAATTAAACAGAACTATTCAATGACAACCCAACTACAAAAAGAAAAGGATCCAACTTCATGAAACAGCCAAATAAAAAAGTAGCTCTAAAAAAGACACCCTCCCAAAAAGGTGGAAGTCATATCCAGTTGGGGGAAATAGAAAAGGGCATAAACTCTACCAAAGAAAGAGCAAAGAATATTAAAGGTGGCCAAATAAAAGATTGAGGAGCAACTTGGTAAAAATTACAGAATTTTTGGAAGTTGTGAAGACGGAATCTGCCAGAGAATTTCTCTGGCTTACAAATGATCAAGATGCAACAGGAACTCTTAAGTAGGATGAAGGTATAGGAGAAAAGTAATCTGAAACCTTGGCATTGGCTTCCATAATAGAGGAACTGCTTTGCAGCATTGCTGAGAGTAGACAAGATATCAATATGCTGCTTTGAATGCTGCCTATCTTGAATACAGTGCGTAGATCTGGTCATTCCATATAGTAGAACTAGAACTAAGTAGACCTAGGAAAGGTATAGAGAAGAACAAGAATAACCAGATATTTGGAACAACTTTCACACAAAGGAAGAACAAAAAAAAAAGGACTTTTCAGCTTGGAAAGGAAAGATCTATAAAAACCTGAACACTGAATTAATAAATAGGAAAACTGCTGAACCTTTTCCTCTATATAGGAGCGTGGAGACACAGAAATTTCAAAGCAATGAAAATAAGTAGTTTTTAAAAGTACCTTCCACAAACTTAAATGTTTACTTTACATGACTCATTGGCAGATAATGTTGTAGAGGCAAAAAGACCATGTAAGTTCAAAAAAACCCAAACAAAATTAGCAAAGAAATAAACAGATTCACAGGACATACACTAATTAAACATGTCAGTCTGGATCAAAACATCAGTTCAGGAAGTCCATGAACTTCAAGAAGTAGGGTAGAGTATAGCAGGGGAAATACAGCCACCAAACTATGCTAATAACAGAAACAGTCTATAAAAACTCTTCTTTTTATGTTCCTTTATCAAATTGTCCATCTCTTTATCATTAACAGCAGCAGGACTCTGTGTGATCAACACAGCTGTTCTCCTGTACATTTGTTGTTCAATATACATACCAGTAAAAATTTTGATGGCTATATAGAATTTTTGGAGTTCTGGATGTTGCCAAGTTTGGAGTGTTTGATAGTGGGTTAAATATTGATGGCAGTCCGGTTTTTCACTCCCTCCTTTCTCCTCGTCTTCCTCCATGTTTTGCCATAAAGACAAAGATTTCATTCAGTAAATGCCAACGATACTCCATGTAACTCCCAGGATTTGACTTTCTTCTATACTCCTTGATTTAAATGGCCTTTTGCCTTAAATTTCTGTTTCCTGCCTGTGTCAATTTGTTTCCCTGTCTAGAAAGCTTCCTCTGGTATCTAGCTGAGGTAGCTTGTAACAATCTCTTCCAGCAGGCACATAGAGCCATCACCTATATATTATGGTCAATATTAATAGATCTAGTACCACCTCAGCTCGGGCCTTGCACACTGGCCTGTTTCCCAATGTTAATCTACAAGCAGCTGGACCAGTTCTGCATCTGAAAAACGTGCCCTTGTGCTCATAAAATAATAGATAATATCTTTTAGTTCTTCGGGGTGCTCATTGCCTAACAGACTTTGTCTTGGACTTCAGACCACCGAGACTTACGTATTTGCAGGGGGAAGCAGCAAGCCCTCCACCTGGTAGGGCGTTTGCCAGGGTCGTAGATATGAACTCATTGCTGCAGCTGACATCTCTAATATATTTTAAAGAGTGCCCACTGATAGTGTCTGAACATTGGCTTTGATTTTTTATGTATGAGAACGTGTACCTTCCCCTCAGGATTAAATCTCTTCCCCCTCCTTCGCTTGCCTCCTTGTCCTCTGCTTTGATGGGATTTGTACCCCGAGTTTGATACGCTGCTTGACAGTCACCATTGCATTTTCTGGCCTAGCGTTGTGTCTTCAGGCACTTATGACATTAGGCCATTTTATGCTGACAACCTGATGTAAAATGAGCTCCTCCACATGGAAACAACCCTCAGGAGAGCAAGTTCCTTCCAACTGGCTTCATATTTTGTTTACTGAAGCAGTTTGATTGTTTCTGTGTTATACTCACATATCTTGTAACTTTTCAGTGCTGCTTCTATTACTTTTGGTAATTTCAAAGTTTTGGGCCAGGTTAAGTTCTCTTCTGCCAACAATCATCCTTTGAATTCTCTTCTTATTAATACCATAAACCAATTTATATTATAGCATGCCCTCTAGGACATTTCCAAATGAACAATGTTCAGTTAGCCTTCATTCTACCACACAGAGTTGCAGTTTCTTCTTGCCTCTCATCTTATTATGAAATTTAACACGTTCTACAGAAACACTTAGCTTTCCTGAGTGAACTTTTAAGATCTTTTGCAAGTCCTCTAAATTATTACTGCAGAAAACGGGACTGGAATAAAGCTTGTCCTGGGGCATCCTTCTGCCCCAAGACAAGAGTAGTTCTACCTGATCGAGCTGTTGTTTTTCTGAGACTGTAACAAACTGAGTAGGAGGAAGTTTTATACTGCAATTGATTAAAAGCTTTTCTTTATCTGCAGATCTGGTCTGCAAGAATAGGGAGATCACAGCTTGCATAAATTGCTGCCAGCCCTTATTTGCTTCATTGCCTGTGTTCAGTCTTCCTAAAAAAATAGCTGTTCTTATGATTATTACTTCCCTTGTCCACATCAGTTTTGGAATGGGATCAATTGGCTATAGCCCAGAACCTGGTTCCTCCTGCAACTGAGCTGATGTACAAAAGCTGGCTGCTCCTTTTGCTTACCTGTAGAAACAAGTTTGCTGCTCTGAATCCCGACTGGTTAATGGTGTTTACTGCAGAATCCCGACTCTGGTGCCTTTCAAATGCAGCTCTGAGCCTGGTGCTTCAGAGCGACTCCCTCTTGACAACTCCCCTCTCCTTTTTTTGGGAAGGCAAAGTTCGTTTTAATCATAAAGGAGGCAGATACAGCTGGGACAGAAGCTCTGACGCCCCAATGGACCAAACACCTAACTTTTTCAAGTCATTGCCTGATTTGGGTGTCTATAACAATTGCAAAAAAAAGCCTTAAGGCTTTTAGTACTTCTAGTCTCTGTGCTATTGCAAGCAGACGACTGTATATTTGGCTGGATAATTTTTGTATCTTCTTTGGCCTTGGCTTTTTCAGCTTGCCTCTTAGTTACTCAGAGAAGCTTTACCAAGGTTTTTGTATCTGGTATCACAGATGTAACACAGAGCTCAAGGGAGATGACATATTTTGGATCCGGTTTAGACTTGGCTTCTCAGGGAAACGTTTACTGTTAAGATTTTACTTTGTAACTTAATACCATTTTTGTATTCAGCTCTGAACTCTGCAAATGTTAAGGAGCAAAGCTTTCCGACTTCCCCAAGAGGTGTAGCATTAGCAACATTTTATGTACAGTGGAGTTAAAGGATAAAGTAGTGAAAAGAGTTTGGTGACAGAGTCCACCCTAACCTGGACTCTCCCTGCTCATTTAATCACTAGACAAAGCCCATCTTCTGCATTCTGTAAGTACCTTCCAATCTTCTGAAAAAACTTCAGGTCCTGGAAGTGATGATGCTAACAAGTTATGCAGACTGTATGAGGGAGGAAGGCAGATGTACTGCAAAATCTCTGTGGTCTGGATAGATGAGCCTTTGCCTTCTTAACAGTGCTGACAAAGATCTTCTATTCTGAACTGTACTACTTCTGGCTGTTGCACATGGAGTATACATGCTGGATTCAATAAGAATTAAATAAAATGTACAGATTCTGATCTAGCTGCATTAGAATTGCCCACCCCACATGCCACTTCATAGGTCTCATTCTTAATGTTTATCATTATTGAAAAAACAGAGTCCCTAAAAGAGTGGTACTAGTTTTATACATCATCTTCATCAATGACCTGGGGAAGGAAATGCCTAGGGAAACTGGCAAGTTTGCAGCTGATATTAAGCTTTTTTCAGCTCATCAGATGTGAAGAACCCCAGAAAGACCTCACAAAACTGAGTGAGTGGGCGGGCAGGAGGCGGCGGTTTTCAACTCAGCAGTGTTGAAAACAACAGGTTAGGCATCAAAGGAACAGCAGTCTAGTGTGACCCTGTCTAAGCTTTCTTCCTGAGAAGATGGAGCACAAGAGATCAAAGTCCAGTCCACACAAAGACTTGAGGTATCCTCTCCTCATATATCCTGCTGTCCTGGTTTAACCCCAGCTGGCACCTAAGTACCACATAGCTGCTCACTCACTCCCCCACTCCCCAGTGAGATGGGGAGGAGAATTGGAAAGAAGGGAAAACTCATGGGTTAAGATAAAGACAGTTTACTAGGACAGCAAAGGAAAAGATAATAATAATAATAATACATATTAATAATGATAATAATAAAAAATATAATGAGAATAGAATATACAAAATGAATGATGCACAATTTCTCACCACCCGATGACCCAATGACTGATACAGCCCATCCTGAGCAGCAATCATGGACCGAAACCACAAGCAATCTCGGAACGATCCCAAGCAGCAATCTTGGAACAGGAGCCTCCCAAGCAGTGATCTCAGAACTGTAAGTTCCCAAGAGTGAGAGAGGGGGAGAGAGAGAGAGGAAGAGAGGGGAAAAAATTAACCCAGCCGACTGGTTGACCCCCCCTTATATACTGGGCATGACATCTATGGTATGGAATACTTCTTTTGGCCAGTTTGGGTCAACTGTACTGGCTACACTGCTCCCAGCTTTTTGCACCTGCACATTAGCAAAACCTGGGAAGCTGAAAAAAGTCCTTGATCTCTTAGCAACAACTGATAACATCAGTGTATTATCAACATTCTTCACATACCAAATCCCATACTAAATCCAAAACCCAGTAGCAACTGGGAAGAAAATTGGCTCCATCCCAGCCGAAACCAGGACACATGCCATCTCCACACTGTGCAATTTGACCATTGCTGTTCATTGCCGTAGGAGAATGGACAGCTGTTGCATATACTGGGTTGATTCATCTTCCATTACAAATATCATTGTAGAGCCCCAGACACGGTCAGGTGTCTATGCAGTGTACAACATAGCATAAAAATACGCCCAAAAAGACTAAATTTCAGAATACTTACAAAGTTACAAACTGCATGGAGAATGCCAGACAAAAAATGAAATGTGCTGTATGACCAGAAAGAGATAGACTAAAAATACGTGTTTACCTTTTTTGACAGACAAGCAGCAGTAAAATCAACATCAGACAGGACCGTCAACAGTTACTGTTGTTCATAATAATGACAGTGATCTTATTTCCTGCTATTGCCTTGGCCCTCAGGTTCTAATACATTTTTCTTTGAGTATAAATTCAAATGAGTTGCCAGATGATGTCAATAGATTGCTTGATGTCTCTAGCATGTTATTTTTTTCCCTTGTAAATAATGTGCTCTCTTTTTCCATGCCCCCTGTATGAGATCAGCTAAGTGCAATTTGCTTAGCTTTTTCCTTGGATGGCCGATAGCAATCAGGCACTTTGAACAATCTATGTAGGTCGTTGCAAAGCTAATTAATCCTGCTTTTCAGGCTGAAAATTATTTTCAAGGAAATATGTTCTAAAACAGCTGTCCCAAGGATTTTAAATAGGTTCTAATAATATGCACATTTAGTGCATTACCAGTATTTCTAGAAAATAAAATTGATTGAGATTCATTGACAAGACTGAAACAACAAAGCTGAGGATGATGATTCCAGATTTCTATTTCCTAAGCAAGGGAGTGGAAATTGTAAAGCTAATCAGTTTCTGAATGAGCAGTGTAAAAGAAAACCAGTAATACAAGAGAGCAGATACCTTCCAAGAGGGTAGCATTTGAACCTTAGAACCTTAAGGAGGAGTTATTATGTCAATGCGATAGGTTTGCCACGCTCAAACATAGGAGTTTCTTCATCTGTCAAATGCTTTTCTTGGTATATTGTCATCTGAGAAAGGTCTGTGGATTCAGAAAGGTATACAGCTTGTGCTGGGTTCTTGGTTTTACACTGGTACTGTATTACCACTTCTTAGTTTCATTTTTCAATGAAGAGCCTTTTTTTCCTCAGAGCATTGGGCAGGGTGGCAAGAGAGAAATAAATCTGTGCACTCCCTCACATGGTTCCTATAAAACTCTCTCCCTCTGTCCTCCAAGCTGGCAAAGGCAGCCTTGCCAAACTTCAGAGTTTACCCAGTGTTGACTGCAGTTGTCTGTTGAGCTACAAGACAGCTAACAGCCAAATTTCATGTAGGCAACAGCAACAAGCTTCTTATCTGGTACAATCAGCTCTGCTCACTTTTTAGCAGATGCCTCAGGGAGAGCAGTCAAATGATCAAGCATGAACAATTCCAACACATTAATACATTAGACAGCCATCCTAGGAACCACGGTATCATGCAATCTGCATCCAATACAGTATCTCCAATAGTTCTTTTGGGTTATGTTTCTCAAACTATGCTCCATGCATCACTGGCAGAGTTTAATACGTTGGTCTCTGAAATTAGAAAGAAACCACACATACTCCCCGTACTTCCAAGCAAACAGACTTTCTTTCATTTTGTAATAAATGAACATTCAAACTTTAGCCTAATTTTTAGTTGCTTGTAAATGAAGACAATTGTGGGAACACTGTAGAGATGGTCTGTGGGTTTTTTTTCCTAAAAACATCCCTATGTCCATTCAGTTAAATGAAATTAAGAAACATTGGCCTACAGAGTGGATTTTTAGAATAAGGCTGGCAACAAGACTTACAACACCTGGAACTCAAAGATGTATGTTTTTAGGTCAGACTGTCTAAGGTGTTAGGTTTATAGATGTAAAATTATTCTAAAGAGATTTTTATATAAAAAATGAAATAGATCTTTCCCGTTGTCTGACAGTGACTACATTGGCTCCTAAAAAATTGCTTGGGATTATGTTCCAAGCTTATAGGTAAATATAAAACCAGTTCTGAATGCAGTCTCCCTATTTTGCCTGTACTGTTTCTCCTACAGCGTTGTTCTGAACCCATCCATTCTTTCCTTCTTTCTCCACAATATTGCCAGAGGGAGAAGAAGGAAGGAAAGATTCAGGGCTATTTCAAGCATCTGGCATCACAACACAACTCGAGGTTTGATCACATTTTCCCTGAACTTTAATTTTCACAATTTGAAGTGTTAAAAGTTTGATTTGACTGGGTGGTTTTAGAAAGTAAAGGAATCTGCTGCTCAAAGTGTATCATGTCTGAACAGATGTCCCAGCCTTGAATGAAGAAACCACGTTGTGGGTTGTTCTATAAGAGGGTGCTGGACCCTGGCCCTTGCTCCCCAATCTCCGATTCTGAGCCTCCATTCCTCCTTTGCCAGAGCGCATCCCTGAAGGACATGTCCATGTTGTAGCTCCCTTCCAGGAGCTGTGAGTGCCAGTCCACCTCCATGCTCAGCTCTGTTGACAGCGGTGCTCTTGATGAAGGTGGAACCATGTAAAGTGGTTCCTTTATGTTCACAGCTCTCCTCAGCCTAAATCTCTGCATGCCTGCCTACATTCCTAAAAAACCCAGATTTGTGAATCCAGGTTTCGTGGTGTCACCCAACCTATGCTTACAGTTAGAGGCCTAAGCCCATGAGACAGGCAGGATTTGAGACATGGCTGCAGAATGCTTCACCTTTTCCAGACAGGCTGTTCTATGCAGTCTGCCAGGTCACACGCTGGCATTGCACCTCTCCCATTCACTCACTGTTTTGGGTGCTTCAGAGCCCCAGACTTGAAGTGGTGCAAACCTCAGCATCATCATATCTAAATTTCTTCTTAGACCTGGGTCCAGGTGACGTAGGTGGTCTGAACATTTGATCCACAATTTATAAGAGACTTCATTAAATGCGAGAAGTGTTAATCAAGGGAGGAAAAAAGCTCTAATAAGCATTTCAGCATTGCTAATTTGCACAGATGGTTGAACTGGAGGGAATATGCTGAAAGAAAAGATAGATCCTGAACATACTTTGGAAACAATTTTTCACCCAAATAGAAATAAATTTGTGAAGCAGCCAAATAGGAAAGATTGCTGAGGCAGCAGTGCAGATGTCAGGTTCAGGAAGTAAACAACTGGGTGCCATCGCGATGGAAACACACTATTAAGAAAGACAATGAAAGAGGTTTAAAGAAACAAACTAAAAAAGCAGTTTTGTAACTCCCGTCTCTACCTTCTAATGTTCTCCTCACTCAGCATGACCTTGGATCCAGTTTCTAATGCACTACTTTTCAAACAGATGCTAGTGGTGAGCACACCATATTCTCATAAGCAGGACAGACAGGACATAAATCACCTATCAACCTAAAATATGTATGATCCCTGAAAAAATACAGGATGTTTGAAGGGTTACAAATTTGTCTGTTGAAATAAGTGACATCCAGGCGTGACAAGGGTCCTAACTCTTTAAATTATATTATAAATAGATCAGTCCTGCTTTTTTCCTCTCCCATGAGATTGGTGAAAGGAGTTTGATAAGGTACACATCTGTAAAACCATTGCAGAAAGATTTTTGTCAACTGTAAACACATATTCACTAATCACAATTAGAAACGTAAGACTGAAAAGGACTTCCTAGTCTCAGATGCTGTTCCCGTGCTAGCCTAAACAGCCATGTCTTAAGTGCTGCCAAAAGCTAGTCGATCTACGTCTAGAAACTAGTTTGGGATTTTTTTCTTCTTTGTGCCTCCCTGAAAACATTAGAACATACATATCAGTTATACAAAACCATTTTCCCTTCTAATTAAAAGCCACTTTAGGTTGTCTCAGGTGATTACTGATTTAGAAGTTTATCGGCTCTGTTGAGGAAGGCACGGACCGATTTCTGCAAAGCCCTAACAAACAGGATAAGTGGACTTTGCAATAACACTACAGAGTTCTCAAATTGCAATCACAAAGTAACTGCAGTTTGAGTTTGCTGTATTAGTAAGAGATTACTAACAATTCATATAACTTTAAGGTTAATATATGGCTTACTTAATATTCCAACGTCAGTACACTTGGTTGTACATGGGCATATGTGCAAACACACAAACTCTTCTAACTGCACTGTAAATAATCTGATTCATGCATTGAGCTTTTTAATCATATGAACTAGTGATAATTACAAGCATTCTAAAGCATATGCCAGCATAATTCCATCGGAATTCTAGTGAGTGAGTGTCCTGGTTTAGGCCAGGACGGAGCTAGTTTTGTCTCCAGCAGCTACCGTGTTTTGGATTTAGTGTGAGAAGAATGGTGATAGTGTACTCATGTTGTTGGTTGCTGCTGAACGATTAAGGACATTTTGTGGTTTCCCAGGTTTTGCTAATGTGCAGGTGCAAAAACTTGGGAGGGGTAGAGCCAGAATAGTTGATCCAAACTGGCCAAAGAGAGTATTCCATACCATAGACGTCATGCCCGGTATAAGTGAGGGTCGGCTGGTGGGCCACTTGGCTTTTTCTTGTTCCCTGCTTTTCCTTTTTTCATTCGTTTGTGCCTTTTCATTTGTTCATTTGGCTGTTTGTTCCCTCTCTCTCTCTCTCTGGAACTTGCTGTTCTGGGATAGCTGGGGGGGAATATCCCTGCTCCCTGACTGCTGCTTGGGATGGGCTGTATCAGTTGTCAGGTGATGAGAAATTGTGCATCGTTTGTTTTATATATTCTATTATCCTTATATATATTATTATTATTATCATTAATATATTTTTATATTTTTCCTTTGCTGTCCTGGTGAGCTGCTTTTATCTCAACCCGTGCGTTTTCCTTTTTCTCTGATTCTCCTCCCCGCCCCACTGGGGAGGGGGGGAGTGAGTGAGCGGCTGCGTGGTATTGGGTTACCATCTGGGGTTAAACCACGACTGAGGAAAGTCTTGGCTTTTGCAAAGGCAGTAGCAAAACTCCCATTGTCCTCACTAAGTCAGGGTTTCCCTTACTGTAAAACATTATAAGTAACATCCTGTTAATTGTTGACTATCACCTATTGAGTGGGACTATTTTGTTTAGCAGGACACGCAACAAGGTGCTTACGTCAGACTCCTTCAGTGCTTTCGGTGTGTTCCTGGAGCACAGACCTGGAAAGCGTAGGTCAAATACCACATTGTGTGAAGGAACCTGTAGTCCGGGAACAGCACAGGTATTTTGCGCTTCTTTAGTGTGACACTTGGAATATGCTTTAAAGGGGTACTGAAATAGAAAATGGGAGTTCATTGAGTAGGTGAGGAGAAGAAGAGAATTACAAATGTGCTGAATGAAAAAGGAGATTGTGGTGGAGGTAGAAGCCAGGCAATTTCTGTGACTGGTTACTTCTGTTTTTCCCTTCCTTCCCTACCTACTGAGAAGCTGGACCATGTCTCAATATAGACCATCTCCTCTCCTTCAAAGTGACATAAAATGTTTGTAGGTCATGGAAATAGTTGCAGTTATACATTTAATGTCCTTTTAACTTCAGGTGATACTATTAGCAGACAGAAGAAAGAATGAAAAGCCACAAATCATGACCAGGCATCCCATGAGCAATTCTAGTATCCCTATTGCAATGAATAATTTCAGCAATTGAACTGTTTGCAGAAACAGTACTTTTTAAGTAGATACTTGTATTGGGTTTGCGTGGCAAGGTTTTGGTAGTGTAGGGTGGCTGTAGGGGTGCCTTCTGTGAGAAGCTGCTAGAAGCTTCCCCTATGTCTGATAGAGCCAATGCCAGCCGGCTCAAAGACGGACCCGCCGCTGGCCAAGGCCAAGCCCATCAGCAACGGTGGTAGCGCCTCTGGGGTAACAGAGTTAAGAAGGGGAAAAAGAAAACTACACAACTGCAACCAAAGAAAGGAATGAGAATATGTGAGAGCAACACTACGCAGACGCTAAGGTCAGTGAAGAAGGAGGGGGAGGAGGTGCTCCAGGCGCCGGAGCAGAGATTCCCCTCCAGCCTGTGGTGAAGACCCTGGTGAGGCAGGCTGTCCCCCTGCAGCCCATGGAGGTCCATGCTGGAGCAGATATCCACCTGCAGCCCATGGAGGTCCATGGTGGAGCAGATATCCACCTACAGCCCTTGGAGGACCCCACGCCGGAGCAGGTGGATGCCCGAAGGAGGCTGTGACCCCGTGGGAAGCCTGTGCTGGAGCAGGCTCCTGGCAGGACCTATTGGCCCACGGAGAGAGAAGCCCATGCTGGAGCAGGTTTGCTGGCAGGACTTGTGACCCCGTGGGGGACCCACGCTGGAGCAGTCTGTTCCTGAAGGACTGCAGCCCGTGGAAGGGACCCACACTGGAGCAGTTCGTGAAAAGCTGTAGCCCGTGGGAAAGACTCACGTTGGAGAAGTCTGTGGAGGACTGTCTCCCATGGTGTGGACCCCACGCTGGAGCAGGGGAAGAGTGTGAGGAGTCCTCCCCCTGAGGAGGAAGGAGCAGCAGAGACAACGTGTGATGAACTGGCCGCAACCCCCATTCCCCGTCCCCCTGCGCTGCTCAGGCAGAGAAGGTAGAGAATTTGGGAGTAAAGTTGAGCCTGGGAAGAAGGGAGGTGGGGGGGGAAGGTGTTTTAAGGTTTCGTTTTTATTTCTCATTATGCTACTCTGATTTGATTGGTAATAAATTAAACTAATTTCCCCAAGTTGAGTCTGTTTTGCCCATGACAGTAATTGCTGAGTGATCTCCCTGTCCTTATCTCGACCCACAAGACTTTTGTTATATTTTCTCTCCCCTGTCCAGCTGAGGAGGGGAGTGATAGAGCGGCTTTGGTGGGCACCTGGCGTCCAGCCAGGGTCAACCCACCACAATATTAGAGAACGTCCATGGAAAACGAATCAGAAGAGTCATTATCTTGACCACAGAACCCCCTCACAGAATTTGTTTCCAGTTTCTGAGAGTAGAAAAAGGCCATGTGATCTAGTCATCCTACAAAAATTACCAGAGAAACTGGATTTTAAATACTGATATCACCACTGAACTGCTAATGAGCAATCTATAAAACAAAATAGGTCTGTGAATGCTTGCAGGCACTGTAATTCAACCCACACTCTTCATTGTCTCCATCTCTTTTATTCCTTTATTGCATTATATTAGACTGAATGGATAATTTAAGCAATTAAAAGACAAAATAATTTTCCTGGCCTAAGAAATTACATTGGTTTCATTAGACTTGTTAAGGTTTATATAAAAATTCAGCATTTTGATATTGGTGTAATATAGAAAGGGTTACATGGATTAGAAAGGCTAAAAAAATCTCCAAAAGATTAAAATATTTACTACTTGACAAAGGCATACATAATTAAGCTGGCACCTCCTTACTACAAATGCATGTTTGAAAGTTTAGATTTGGAGAGGTTTTAAAGGATTACTTTTATTAAAATGTCTCGCGTTGCTAGAAATAGACCTCACAGTAGACAACAGTAAACCCCACACAAGGTCACATACTTCCTACCTGTGGAATAAAGAAAAGCATGCCGGACTTCTTTCCCAAAAATCCTCTTTTGTGCCTTTGTTCTAAATAAAGCCAAGGCAGCTCATTTCCAGGGCCTCTCCGCTTCCTGCACCCCCCCTCCCTCTCCCCCCCGCCCTGCCCCGGCTTAAGATTCCATTTCTAGAAGCAACAGATAATTAGGGATCTTTTGAAATCAAGTACTTGAGTTTTCTATTTTTAGCCACATTAATAATGATGAACTGAAATTCTTTCCAGAATTTCACCTCTCCAGCTTAGGAACGGCTAGTCAAAATTTGTAATAACTCCTTGGTTTGTGTTTTATGTTAATGGCTGAAGTGTCTAAACAGCCTTGGGAAAGGAACAGCTTGCTAGTCTAATTGAAGCTGGCAATATTTCCACGTCTTATTTCAGCTGGTAGGTACTGTAGCAACCAAGGTCATCTAAGAAAGTTTCAGCATATGGTAACAGCTGTGTCTGTGATTGCAATATTTTCTGCAGATGGTTTATTCATCATTAGATAACAGTCATGATTATTAAGGGACTAATTGGACTTTCAAACAGTTCATCTCAGAGGGTGGAGGAATTATAAGAGAAAAGTTTAGTGTAGCTTAGGGGGTCTCTATATTCAGCTCCTTGCCATCTCCCAAGTTTTTCTTTAATGTAACAAAAGATTTCCTTTCTTTATTTGCCTTCTGCCAAACCATTTCATCTCCTGCTAGAGATGCAGTCTCCCTCTTTCAGATCTTCTAAATACTAATGTAATCTTTCTGCCATGTATAGTGCTACAACAAAAACCTATGCTTTGATTATACCATTTAAATGCCTGGTATGTTGTGCAGTTCATCACACCAGAGTGAGCTTATCCTTACTCAGGACAGCCTTGCACATGTTCATACAAGGTCAAGGAGACCAGATACTGCAAGTTATTGAGTCAGGGTACATAGAGAACCGAGCATTGTTCTTCACTTTTAATCTTCAACAGGACACTTTCTGCTGCTCCAAATCACAGCACTAAACATGTTCCTGTCCCCAAAAAATAGAAAAAAACCCAAAAAGTTACGAGGCTGAAGCAGATTGTGAGGATCCCAGAGTTATTACTACTGTTTACTCCAGTACTGTTACATGCCTTACTCTGGGGTGTGTGTTATGATGGGATGAGAGGTCAGGAACAGAGGTAACACAGAATTGTTCTGATCATGTAACCAGAAGTCCTCTCTGGGAGATAGTAAACCAAACTAGCTAGTTTAAATTGCTTTTCTGTGTTTTGTCAAGTCAGGGCCATGTGACTCTTCCATTGATTTTAGAAGGAATATTTGGAGACTGAAGTACTACACAGGATTGTAGGTGACAGAATCCACCTCTTTAGAGGACATGTCTTATGTTAATGCTTATTTTTTTCTGTGTTCCCTTAGGAACTCAGGGCATTTTGTCTAATAACAGTAACAATAGTAGGATCAGACTGTTAGGGGTTTCTGTAAAGATTCAGAGTACTCAGTAGCACCTTATGTTTAACAATCCATCAATATTTAAATGTATGATCTTGAAGTCTTTCAGTCCATGATAGTTCCTGGACATGGGGTATTAGCTACAAAAAGTCATGCACAACTCTTCAGCAATTAAAAAAAAAAAAAAGCACCATTTAGTCTTGGTGGATTTCTACATTACAATCTGTTATTTTACTTCCTTTCTCTGGAAATATGTATTCTTTTGTTTCAGCTCAGCCACAAAAAAGGCTAGACTAAAAGAATACTGATGTCTTACATAATAGAAATTTTTTCACTATCTGATCTTTATTCCTTCTAGGCTGGTTTTGCGAGTTATTTAAGGACACCTTAAAGTTACAGTACTCTAGGACATTAATACAGTGGCCATAGCTCCAGTGTTATCCTTGGGATATCTGTGTAATCTTAGCAAATGATACAGAGCATGGCTACCGCACCACTTTTGAATACGTCATGATCACCATATTATGTCTCATCCAATCATATACATAAGGTTTTGCTCTGGTAATATTACTGAACAGTGATTGTGCTATGGTGAGTTTAAAGACATGGTGGGCTGAGATCCACTGTGGGAAAACAAGGTGATAGTCCATCCTCCAATCCCCTTTTAATGATGGTAAAACACTGCCAGGCTTTAATCATCTTGAGTCTGTCTCCTCAGATATGGAAAATAGTGGGAGACATGCTAGTGAATGGAGTAAAATTGTATTAAGAATAACTGTCTGAGAGGAGAGACAGGAGAAGAAGAAATTAATAGTAGCTGGCAGGTGAAAAGCACGAGATCTGTACCTGGAGAGCAAGCAAAGAACAAAAAGGGACAGGGATTTATATATAACCAAACAATATGTTTAGGTTGGAACGTAACCCTTATTCACTCATTGGAGTCCATCAGTATAGCCTGGCTAATGTAGAGTCCCATCATAGACGAGGAGAGCAATTACCCTAGGAAGCTTCATTGGTCAAGGTATAGCAGTTCTTAGCCTAAACTGCAGTTGTAAGGAGTCAGGTCTGCAGCAGAACAGGTCTGAACACGAACACATCACTACACGAGGGCACATCTGACAGGCAGTATTTCCTCTCTTTATTAAACAAGTGGAGAAAAGTGCACTAAAAGGACCAATTGAAATGGCAGGTAAGGGCCTACAAGAGAGCTTCAAACAGTTCTGAACACCACCTGAAGAGACACCCTGCTGCAGGCTGGGAAGAGCTAGCACTTCTCACTATCACGCTGTTCAGATGGGGCACTGTTGAACTCAGTGCCAAAGACAAGTCCAATTGGTTATTCATACAAGAACTATGAAAGAAAAGAGGACCGGAGCAGTTTACTTGGGAGATGCTCATGCATGTCAGAAAGACTTTCTGGAAACCTCATCTTTTTATACTAAAAAGCATACACTGCCTTGCCAAATGTTCTTCTTTCAAACCCACCTCTATAGATTTTATGAATTAACATCACTTGCCATTTGAAACATTCCTTTAGGAAAAATAAATGAGGATATGAAAGGAAATTATTAGAACAAGGGCTAAAATTAAGAACTGAAGGCTGTATTCCACAGTTACCTTAAGCGGATTATTGAAACCCTGTTTCTTAATTTACTGATCTTCTACAATGAGAATAATCTTTATCCACAGGGTTTTGTGAATGGAATTTGTAAAGTGCTTTGAGGGCTTCTCCATGAAAGTCCTATAATCTTGAATTGCAAAGCTTTATTAAAAGGTATTAGTGTGTCTAAGAAGCAGGTAAAGCAAACATAAAAGCTGCTAAGTTGTGATTTAAAACGTTTATGCTCACTCATTAATATACTGAAGCAGTAATTATAATGAGATAGTGTACATGGATGGCTATAAGATTTCCAGAAAGTCATAACCAGCACTAGCACTCAACAACACAGAACTTTATTTTTTTTTAATAGATATATTAGAAAATATACTAAAATATAATGCACTCTATAGTGTACACTGGCTTTCTTTTCTGATTTTAATATCTCATTTCCATTATTCTTCTAGTACAGTATCATCATAGTTAGCACTGTCAAACTTTAAATTATCTTGAAAGACAGAAAAACCTAAGCGTCTTAAAGGAAACTTGCTGTTTAAAGAATCCATGGTATTTACTTTATAACATTTTAAAATTACAGAACAAGGTACCACCAGTGTAATAGCTTATTATTTCATGTTCCCATTTTACAATATAGGTCATTATCATTGAGGATTCTTTGTATACTGTGCATATCAGTTGTGTGTTAGCTAGATTGCTGAAAAGCCAAATAGATTTGTGCTTTGCACAACTCTCTTCTTTAAATTTTAATATAAACATATATTGTGACAAGTAAACAAGCTATAGTGTCCCTTTAATTGGCTATCTAACCTTTGTGTGAAGAATTAAAGGGATAACGAAATACATTGCAACACTAGCAACATTGCTTCAGAGATTATTTGCTTCATTTACAAAAAAGAAAATAGATTCCTGTGTGTTCAGCTGGCTTCATCTTCCTACTTCTGAATAGTTATGACTTTTTCTGTCAGCTTAAAGCTTTGTCTACTGCCAACCACCTCGTGAAAGTACTTGTACCAAGCATGACTGTGCCGCTTAATCTTCTGAGATACCCCTGTCTTCCCAGAAGTTCAAGTCACCATGTGCCTACCCTGCCATGTGCGTGTAAGCCAGTTTCTGAAGCCTTGTAACCATGGCATTTGCTGGTAAGTCTGGGAAAATAAGCCCTTCTAGAGGGCAGGAGGTATTCACATGGACTCAGCCTCTTACTAACTTAGTTACCCAGCAGCAAGCGTGAACCAATTTCTACCTCTCTGGCTGTGAAAGAGGATGAAAGGCTTCCCTGTTCTGGGTATACATGCTCTGCTTCTACAGGTCTCGTCTCTGAATAAGGCCAGGGACTTTTTGTGAGTTTTAGGGGGGAACAGAATTGATGCAAAAAAATGATCCTATCTTCAAGAAGGGCAATAAGGAGGCCCCAGGAAACTACAGGCTGGTCAGCCTCAGCTCAATCCCTGGGAAGGTGATGGAGCAGCTAATCCTGGAAACCATTTCCAGGCACATGAATGACAAGAAAACCATCAGGAGTAGTCAGCATGGATTCACGAAGGGAAAGTCATGCTTGACTGACTTGATAAACTTCTAGGATGAAATGATTGGGCTGGTAGACAAGGGGAGAGCAGTAGATATTGTTTGTCTGGACTTCAATAAGGCCTTTGACACTGTCTCCCATAAGACCCTCAAAGACAAGCTGTTGATATATGGGCTGGATGAGCAGATGGCGAGGAGGATTGAAAACTGGCTGAACGGCTGGACCCGGAGGGTGGTGATCTGTGGCACAAAGTTTAGTTGGAGGCCGGTAACTAGTGGTGTACCCCAGGGGTCAATACTGGGTCTGATCCTGTTTTACATCTTCGTTAATGATTTGGATAATGGGGTAGAGTGTACCCTTAGCAAATTTGCAGATGACACAAAACTGGGAGCAGTGGCTGATATACCAGAGGGTTGTGCTGTCATCCAGAGGGACCTCAACAGGCTGGAGAAATGGGCTGACAGGAACTTCATGAAGTTCAAGGGGAAGTGCAAAGTCTTGCACCTGGGGAAGAGCAACCTCGTGCACCAATATATGCTGGGGGCCACCCAGCTGGAAAGCAGCTTTTTAGAAAAGGATCTGGGGATCCTGGTGGACAACAAGTTGAATGTGAATCAGCAACGTGCCCTTGCCACAAAAAAAGGCTAACGATATCCTGAGCTGCATTAGGCAAGGCATTGCCAGCAGGTTGAGAGAGGTGATCCTTCCCCTCTACTCAGCACTGACGTGGCCATACCTGGAGCATTGTGTCCAGTTCTGGGCTCCTAGGTACAAGAGAGACATGGACATACTGGAGAAAGTCCAACAAAGGGCCACAAAGATGATTAAAGATTTAGAGCATCTCTGTTACCAGGAAAGGCTGAGAGAGCTTGGACTGCTTAGCCTAGAGAAGAGAAGGCTTGGGGGGTATATCTTATCAATGTATATAAATACTTGAAGGGAGGATGCAAAGAAGACAGAGCCAGGCTCTTTTCAGTGGTGCCCAGAGACAGCATAAGAAGAAATGGGCACAAGTAGAAACACAAGAGGTTCCTCCTGAACATCAGGAAACACTTTTTTATTGTGAGGATGAATGAGCACTGGTACAGGTTGCCCAGGGAAGTTATGGATTCTCACACCTTGGAGGTATTAAAAATCTGCCTGGACATGGTCCTGGGCAACTGACATTAGGTGGCTCTGCTTCAGCAGGGGGGTTGGACGAGATGACTTCCAGAGCTTCCTTCCAATCTCAGCCATTCTGTGATTCTGTGATTTTAACAGAGATTTTCTGGCACAGACAAGAATTTGGCTACAAGTTTTTTAAGAGCTTTAGAGATGGTGTGTGAAGCTCTAAATGTTTATTGTCGTTGTATATAATCAATAGTGTAGCTAAGAACTCTTCCAAATCAATAGACACTCAAGCTAAGAACTGGCTTAAACTGCAGCTGGGAGAAGGAAGGAAAGAAACTTCACAAACAATGAATTGCCCTCATGTTAATGAGGGAAACACAGGTTTATCAAAGCTCAGCCAAGTATTTTGGTGACCTCCTTCAATAGCCTCTTCTACTGCTATTAAATAAGATTTTAAATGAACAAGGAATAGAAATCCCTCATAATACTCATTCTAAAATTAGAAACAAGGCTTAAGAACATGTTTCCACATCTAGTACACAGCCAGAGTATTTCATTATAGCAATCACAAAGCATTTGAAGAGAGATTCATTTAGGCCAGTGCTGAGCTGGTGGAGGGGGAGTGCAGGACTTAGGAAATGCTTCTATTCCTGCTGTTAAAATTAGAAGAGATTGGCGTATTTTCAGGCCATAGACCAATTTGTGTCTTTGTTAGGTGTACAAGTGCCTAAAGTTGTACTGATTATAGAAGCAGTAAGAGCGAGAGAAGAATCCAACCTTAAAAGGAGAGATGGACCAAAGACACGGTATTGAAATCATTATCAAAACTTCTCAGAGCAAGTCTCTTGAGCTTAGTTTTGGAAAAGAGGCAGGTAAAACAATTTTCTGTCAAAGTGAGCTGAAATTTCAGTAAGGCAGACAATTCTGAGAGAATAGTAGATGTTCCCTCAAAATATTGATTATTAAATATTTCATTTACCTAAACTAGTTTATTTTTCACTCCTCCCCTGTCCCTCTTCAACCTGGTCTACAATATTTAATTCCAATAAAGTGCTATATTTAATTTCCCTCTTGGCCAATGCTCCCGTAAAGGCTGCAGCCCCGATTCCCTTTCTGTCATACTAATCAAGTGCTTTGTTACATAATCTTTGCTGAAGTGCAGTTGGGGCCTACTGTCCGGGCTTCTCCTTGTCTACGTTCTCCGTTTCAAGTTAGAGGATTTTTTCCGTTGGCAATATACTGATTTACTTCTGAGCCATGTGGCACAACATGAGAGTCACGTGGCTGGTGCATGGCTGGAGATCCATCCTGGGGAATCTGGGCACTCGGTCCCAGACCTTTGAGCCAACAGAGTCATTTGCAAAACACAATTTGGTGTTTAAATGAATCTAAATGAGCAAGAAAATAAAGAAAATAAAAATGAACATTTCCAAATTAAGTATTTTTTTCATCTCAGCTTTTCCAATAGAGTATGAAACAATTTCCCATGGAGCAGGACTTCCTACTCTTGCTCAGTTCCAATTTGGACACATCTGTCCCTGGAAAAAGAAATGAAAATAATATAGTTTTCTGGGTGCCTTTTCCCTGCTTCAGCTCTAGAGCATGCACAGCTAGCACAGGAGTGTGTCAGTAGAAGGGAACATGATGGAACGGACTCTTGGTCAGCTCACGCTGACGTATAAGACGGTCTATTTTCACTGAGCTGCAGGACACCTGAGGTCTACGGCAATGCTCAGCTTTCTTCATATTGCTGGTGCTGCGTATGACTCAGTCTGCAGCCCCAAATGGGTCCACATAATAGAAAGTCTCTGTTGTGGAATAAGAGCTCTGAGCCCCTCCACCTACCTTTGCTGCAGCTATTCCCTTTGAATGAAAAGTTTTTTGAGGTAACGAGTAGTAGTGCAAAGGAAAGTAGCAGCAAGCTATACCCCAAGACAAAAAGGAAAAGTCTGTGCGCCAGGCCTGTGTTTCCTGTGGTTTCTCAACAGGAGGGGAAAATAATCTCCCACAGACCACCCCAAATCATCAAAACAGTATGAACTGTACTTGCTATGCCAAGAACCAGGCATCAAAGCTCAAGTGCTTACATATTCTATTAAGTGGTTTAATATTAGAGCAGGGAGACCAGGAAAACTGCAACCTTTCGGTTCCCTGAGGTCTCCTAAAGAAGCCCATGAGGGACAAAGCAGTGTATTTTTTCTGTTCTTCTCTACAATATTAAACCACTTAATAGAATATGTAAGCTCTTGAGCTTTGATGCCTGGTTCTTGGCATGCCAGAGGCTTTGTTACATGTTTTTACAGTAATTGAAAGAAATATCCATCTGTAGCAATTTCATTTTTTAGCAAGCTGAACAGATTCTTGGGAGGTAGGAGCTGCAAACATATGAAACAGAATAAATAGTTTCTATCATGCCGAATTCTTTTAGTTCTGCTTTTGAGGAAACAATCACAGAGCAGTGTTGTAGAGGAGTCCTGGAATCAGTGCTGGCATATTCGCAGTCTTGGTTCAAATAATGCTGCATACAGCCAACCCTGGGGATGCTTACAAACCTACCGCACCATGTTAGCAGATAAGGCTGGGGTTATGCCACCAGACTCTGGGTG
Organism: Phoenicopterus ruber ruber; assembly: GCA_009819775.1. Lineage (NCBI taxonomy): Eukaryota > Metazoa > Chordata > Aves > Phoenicopteriformes > Phoenicopteridae > Phoenicopterus > Phoenicopterus ruber. The sequence continues at coordinate 13,881,039 of CM020219.1, forward strand.
TAAGACAGCAGCTCTTATTATCCAGCTCAGACTTGTTTCCTGAGTCACGATTGTCTGTTAACCAAATCTCAGCCACCTTACAGAGATCTTCCCACTTTCTTACCCTTCACTCTGTTATGGTTTGTTTACATGCTTTCGGGACAGCGATTTGTCTCCTGCTTTGTTTCCATACTGTGTGTCGCAATGGGACCCTGATCTTGGTTGAATAGTACGGATAATCATGGAATCATAGAATAGTTTGGGTTGGAAGGGACCTTTTAAAGGTCATCTAGTCCAACCCCAATAATGCTACGTTACAATTAAGCATCAATATTCAGAGAACAGCTATTCAGAAATCAGGTAAAAATGGAAAAATGGGAAATGCTACAAGCAGAGGTGACCTGGTGTCTTGGAGGAATAGGATAAAAGTAAAATGGAACTGAGAAAGAACCTACAGAAATTTGTAAAGCCAGAACCTTGTAGACATTTGGCAAGGTGCTGAACAGGGAAAATTTCTTTGAATAGTGGAGAATCAAGTTTCCACAGTGAGGTTTGTTATGGCCTTTGAGAGCTCAGAATTTTTACAGCTTCAGCAGATGGACTTCGCCCAGGTAATATGTTATTTTTTTGGAACGTAAGATGTGTGGTTAGCAGCACCCCCACCAACATCTTTCATTTCTGAAGCTGGCACTGTTGTGGGGATTGGCAACCAATTGCCTACAATGCGTGCTCACAGCACTGTGACATCCTGACGCAGAAAATCTCACCACTCTGGAGTGCTCCACGAACACTAGTTCCAATCTAAAGGCACAAAACTCCAAAAAAGTAAGGTTCATGCACCATCTTACCTTTCTGCTGAAAAGCAGCAGGGATTTATTTGCTACTACACTATTCTCATCTGAAATGTGTAGCTGCAGAGAAGAACTACAGTGAGATTTCTCTTTTTCTGCCAGATATTAGAGTGAACTCAGTTGCGCATTGCACTGGGCCCTCCAGGTAGCTGAGCGCCTCAGGGCAAAGAGAGGTGCTGTAAGGCCACTCTGTGAAATACATGAGACTTTAATTCACATTATGAACATCAAAAGCCTTTGACTTTACAGCTGCCTCCAGAGATCAGAACCAGAGCATCTTTGATAGGCAGGGATGATCCCAGCAATGAAATGTCATTTCAGAGCATGTTGTTCTGCACAGCTCCTCATGCTTTATTTTTTTATTGCTATATTGAAATGCTGGCACATTCCATGGAGCTGACATCCAGCCGGCAGTAGTCAATGCCACCAGAGAAATCGCGCCTTTGCTTTTTCTTGCGCTGCAAAGCAGGACCATGCCCACAAAAACCAGAGCTTTAAGACAGGTGTATCTAGACTTTTTCCCTATAGTCTGCACCCCCACAATGACAAAACAAACAAACAAACAACAAAGAAAAAACCCCCTTTGGCCTGAAAAAGCTAGGTTTTTAACATTCCACTTTTAGACATTCAGAAGTCTAGTCACTCCACAACAGAATAAAGGCATTTATAAACCAAGCTGCCTTTGCTCACTGTCTCTTTTTGGGAACAACCTTTTTTCCAGGCTTAGTTTCCATCAACTCAAAATCTGCACAGCACACTCTGCTCTCCCGTGAGAGTGTCTTTCCCTCACCATGAAGGACTGGCCGCTGTCTGCTCACTGCCTTCTCGGCAGTCTGTTTGCAGGGCAAGTTCCCGGCTACTTGCTGCGACTGTCCCTGCCTGGTGCCTTGCCTTGCCCCCTTGTCCCCAAGCCTCTGCCCCCTGCTCTGCTCTCCAGGGAAGGCACAACCTCTCCACAACCACCTGAAGGTCCTGTCTGACCCAGTGTCTCTCCTCACAGGACACAACACTAACGGAAAACAAGCAAATTAATCACTTCATGTCACAGGTGGCTTATAGCAAAGCGTCAGCACTGACTAAAAAAGATTTGAGAATAGCTGTAAGTGTTCTGGCAAAAAGAAAAAAAAAAAGAATGTAATCTTTGATAAAAATGATGGAGGTCAGTAAACTGCAGCTAAAAATGGAGATAGCTATGAGATAAACACCAGCTGTTTTTTAAATCCTTCTGAGGCAGTGTACGAGGTGAATTTCAGGTATTTAAGAGGACATGTGCAATGTTCTTGGAAGACACACTGCCATAAAGGAACATTAGAGGAAGGAGGAATATATGGCTGTTGCTGACCAGAGCAAGTCATTATTAATGTTTGCAATGGACGCCCAGATAGCAGGCACCAGAACAGTGCAATGGTTTGGCCTTAAAAAGCCTCTAGACAACAACCTTTTTCACGTAGCAAGATGTAAAAGGTCCAGTTTCTGCGTTTTGCATTAGTAGGGGGGAAGTGAATAAAGAAAGCTGACAGCTGCCAGATGGCACAAATAGCTCCACATTACCAAGTACATTTCTAGGCTAAGTTTATGAGAGAAGATTTGCAGTTTTGCAAGAGCTCAGCCTTCAGAAGTTAAACCTAGAATTTCTTATTGTGCGAGTCGGGGTGATTGAACAAGGTTTCTGGGCTTCCTCTGCAATATTCCTTATCTTTGAGGTTTCTGGCCATCAGCTTCAGTCCCTTGCTTCAGTGAATTCTGAACGCCACATTATTACTCTTCAGTCCCTTCTCACAGTTCCTGCATTCCTTCTCACAGCACCTTTTCAGAAAGTGTTGGTGTTACTTAGGATTTAACTTGGCTGCTGTTTCTCCATCTATCCTTTACTGACTGGCACGAATTCCTGAAATCACCTAGGGCAGCCCCGGCGAGAAGGATGCTGGTCTGCAGATGCTGTGGAAGAGAATTGGGTAGGGTCACAGGAAAGGTCACAGGTTGGGTTTTTTTTATCTTGCTATCAGTTTAGGGGCTTTCCACCCTCAGACAGATTCAAAAGACAAATAGGAATATTTAAACTGGGACCTTGACAAGCTTACATTGAGCTAGTCTTAAATAAAGGACGAGAGAGCCGAGGCTGAAGACTTCAGTGACCAGATGTGAGTGAAGATCCACTAGTGTAAAAGGGGATGCGTGCACCTTCCTTTCTGGGGGTTTCTGCATGTAATTCTACTCACCTGGCCAGCTATGGGACAAAATTGTGCTGCTATAAGCCAGACTTCTTCCTGTGGAACAGGACACAAGTAAATAGACCCTATATACTGGTTGGCAGTAAGATGGAACCAGAAAACTTTTCTTCATATATAAAATCGATATGTGTACTCTCTTGAAACAAAGTCTGTAGTCTGGAGACTTGTACAAGACTCCCTTTTTGTTCTGGCAAAGCTTGTCCCGCTTGTTCACCAGGTACGTACCAATGGGAAAAGAGGCTCAGCTCTGAGTTGGTTTTGAAGTTTCAACAACACAAACAGGAAAATCTGTTCTGTGTCATCAGTATTAGGCACTGAATTCATATGTCTGCAGTAATTGCCAAAAGAGTTCTCACCCGAGCTTTGTTGTGATTCTGATGTTCGGTAAATGTCAGTGAAATCAGATAACTGCCTCTTCCCTAAATAATGTCTGTCCTCTCCCTCTGTCCAGGGGATGAACATATTGCCAGGGATTTTTAAATAGACTGAGAGATGGGGAGTGCTGAAACAGCCACGTGTACTTCAAATTCTTCTTATAAGAGCGGTTGTCATTAGCATAGATTATTTTTGTTCATTGCATATGTACACTTTCTAAATACAATTCCCAGTATGCTATTGCCCCTTTCTCAAAAAACATCAGGCACTCAAGTCCAAAGTTACAGCAAAAGAAAAATTTCAGCTCTTTAGAAGGCAAAATAAATAATTCTGTGGGAACACAGCCAATCTGAGACCTATTGCAAATGAAAAAAAGGACACAACAAATCACTTTCTTTGGATCAGTGACACCTGTTTGCAGGTAGACTCAGTGCAACTGGTGTGTGAGCAGATATACACACAGATGATGCTATTATTTATAGAAGGGTGCACAATCCATTAGAAACCATCTTGTAAAAGAGCAGACTTTAAAACCTCTGAAGATGCTTTTAGGAAGCTTCCAGATGCTTGGATAGTCAGCCAAATCTCTGGTCCACAAGAGCAGGATGGAGATCTAAAAAAATCAGGTTGTGTTTTTAATTTTCTTCTGCAATCTCTCTTGCACTTGGCACCAAAAGAAAACATAATAACCCAAGAAAACCAAAATCAGTCTGAGTTCAAAAGAAAGGTTCAGTTCAGTTCATGGATGCCCAAACTGGCATCTTCTACCTACAGGTGGTAAATGCAGCTGGTGTCTGTCATGACCTTTTCTATAACACCAGCACAAAGGTTGCACAACCAGGTCCAAAAAGAACAAGGGCAGTTGATATTCCACTCTCATCTGAATAAATGGGATATTATTACTGACCTTCTTTTCTTTCTAGCATTGTTAAAAACTTTACCTGTTAGTAAAAGAAATTTATTTTTTGTGTGTAATTTTAAAGATTTATTCTAGAAGAAAGCAAACACTAACATAGGGCTTGTTCCTATATAAGGAACTGAAATGAACAAGTGGACTAAAGAAGGGTGCAGAACCGAGTCCTGACTGTGCAGTGTTCATGCGAACATCCAGACATGCAGCAGTATTTCTACTATACTGGCATCCATTTACTATTCAGTACCATGACATGTTTTCATACAGACACTGTATCTGAGTTCACCTCCCCCTTTTCTTCCCCGCAAGACCTTCTGCAAAGCCATTAAGCAATGGAGAGTCCTTTTTCTTCAGGAGTGCTCTGTTCCACCAACATTTGCTGCTTCCACACAGTGAGAAATACTTTCCTCCCAGCTTGCACAATTTAAGTCTTATCACGTAGGTAAAGGCAGTCTACTGGCAGTCAAAACAGACATGTCTTACTTTGCATTTTTCATGATACCAGTACCTGTGAACAGATTTCTTCACAGATTTTCAGATTTAATTACTACTGGCTTGGTTTACTTTAAATGATAAAGTTGTGGAAAAAGAGAAGAGGGCAATTGAATGTGAACATGAGAAAGAACTGAGGTTTTTTGCCGGCCTTTCACTGGTTCTCCCTTAGATTCCGTAGGTCAGTTTTTAGAATGGGGTTTTTATGGAAGCCCAGTGACTCAGGAGCCCTAGGTCAGCCGGTCTGGGTAAACCCGCAGTACCTGGTGGGGCAGGGGAACGCTGGTGCTGACTGCACGGGCTCTGGAAGCAAAATTAGCACAGCTCTGTCAGTGCATCTCTGCCCTGACCTAAAAACCCAGCTGGGGAATGAGCCCATAGCCTCAGGGGCAGCGCTGGGCTGACACAGCTACCCTGCCCTCCCATCCAGCCGAACGCCCGCTCCCGCGTCTCCTGAGCGCCCAGGTTAGCACTCAGCCTCGCACTGCGTGGTGGATTTTATTTTATTTTGTTACTGTACTCTGAGTCTACGGCGCTTCAGCGCTACGTAGGATTTAACACATACAGTGAGGCACTAGAACAAAGGGCCATGCTCAGAAAAGTAATGAACGCATGCTGTCATAACATGACAGTTAAAGTAACCTCCCTGCCCCTATGAAACCTTCTGTTTCTTCAGCCTCCTCAGCACATATGCTTTACCAGCTCCAACTCACTCCTGCACTGGTAAATATGTATCATCAACTACCCTTTGACTACTTTATGCTAACGGAGTCTGTATCCCTGCTGGAAAACATAACGCCATTTCGTTTGGTTTAGTAAGTTTAAAGAGGGTTTACTCAGCTGCAAGCAATAGCGCGGGTTGTTGCGCAGTGTATTTTACCATCTGACCACAGACATAAAACTAGTACACAAAAGGGAAAAACAGGAATTACACTTCTGAAATTTCTTTTCAAATCTTCGCTCTGGGACAAATGTCTTTCAACAGTTCAAGAACCACTGAGTAAAGAAACAGCTTTAAGGTAGGAGACAGAGAGGGATCAAGACTGATTTTTTCCACAGAGGAGAGCTAGTAGTTCCCTTACAACTGCAGCATCTTTCATGGAGCAAACCAAGCCCATGGAAAAGATGTGTCCCAAGGCTGAGGACCTAGGAGTCCTTGATGGCAGAAATTAGAGCCAGAACCCAGGATCCTGGCAAGGCATCAGTTCTTTAATTTTGAGGAAAATAAAAATACTTACCTGTCACAGGAGTGCCAAAAGAATGAGGTGACATTTGTTAATCAAAGCACTTATTCTAAATGTATTTCAGCGTTACTGATTAAAAAGGAACTCAGACCAGAATTCAGAATAAGAGTCAAAACCGGTGCACACTAATGTGTGGTTTATATAAGTCAGTCTCATGCTTAGACTGGGCAGGTTTCTACTTGGTACAAATGAAATCAATATTTACATCTGTGTTTTTCATAGGAAAAAAGAGTTCAAAACCTAAACTCATCCTACTATCCAGCCTTTGCAATGATTTTGGTGATAAATCCTTCCAAAATAGTTTCACCCAAGAAAAACCTTCAGCCCTCCTCCACCATGCTCAAGTATCAATTACTTAGTTGTCCTGGAGAGGATCCGAAATGATAAAATACAGCAAGACTACCCTTTCAGTAATGCCGTTTTAAAGAAAAGTTGGTACTTCTTTTTTTTTTATTTTTTTCTAAATCAGTTCAGTTACACTTTTCAGCATGAACAAAAGAGTGCAATTCACAGCTCCGTTTTTGTTCCCTCATGTCAAAGTGCTACCTTACAAGCAGAAATTGATTCTGCAGAGTACATTTGCTGAAAAAATCTGATCATTTCAATAGAATGAAAGAATTGCTGGAGCCTTGCTCCAGCTGAACTTTTCAAGCCGCATCGGCAGTTCTGTGCCAAGGCAAAACAAGTTTGCCATATGCGTGATGCACGCCACTTTGTTGAAGTACTGAACTTGCATATCCCAGCAATCATACGATATTCTCACTGAACTTTGAGAAGAATGCAGTCGTGTCAAATGAGAATACAACCTTAAGGCCCTCTGTGGCTCCAGTTTCAGTTCTAATTTCAGACTAGGAGCTTTATCCTGAAATCTTTATTCACACACACACACACACACACAAATTGAATCAAACTGCAAGTGTATTTTCTTCCCCCTTGCCCTTTTCATGAGCAAGGATTTCAGACAGACTTTGAGTAAACATTACAAAGCTTTTCAGATGTTAAAATACCCATCTCTGCCACTGGAAGGAATTCAGAGTAAGGATCTCGGGTCCATCACGCTCCAGGCACAGAGACCTACACGCTCCTGCAGGATAACAGCTCACCACGGCCAGCTGCATCTTGTAATCATGTGCAACTGTCAGCTCACAGCAAATGCAAGGCATCGGGAGTTCACTGAAACTGAAAGACAAAACAACTCAAATTACTTTTTTATTTGCTCCAGGATGGGCAGCTTCATGCAGCCTGTAACCAGGGCCAGTTAAGGCACAATAACGTATCTGTGAGAGAATATATTTCAGCCAGAAGCTCTGAGACTTTGGGAGAGTTGATCTCTGACCTGCAGGAGGTGTACTTCTACTTTTAAAAGGCTTGACATTTAGCTGGATCGGTTGTTTCCAGTAAACCTGGCATTTACTCCCCTCACACGTGTTGTTTTAACTATTGCATTAATAACTAGAAATTCATGGCACCTCAATAAAACTCATGTTAATAGGACATGAAGTTCGTATGAGCAGCCCTCAGAATAGCACTGTTATGCTTCAAGACAACTGTCAGATTATTATTTTTAAGTAACAAGCAGAAGAGACAATCTCTTCTCATCCTTGGAAACCAAGCTGGTTTTTTGCTGAGACTTAAAACAGCATTAGCCTGAGCCAGACACTGAGCATGGGAAACCTGAATGGGGATGATTTGCATCAGGCATTGCTATTGCCGCCCCAGCACAGGCTCCTAGAAAGAGGATTGTCAGACAAGTTTCAGTACAGGCAGACTTACTTACAGTATAATTGCAACCCAGGCAATACAAATAATAGTGAATAAGGCTTGCTGGATGTTTGGACAGAAATACTGTGGTATGTTGTGGGCAGAGGGTTTTTTTTGGGTTTTTTGTTTTGTTTGTTTGGGGGGGGGGGGGATACGTTGCACTTATTATACTGAATATATGTTCTTAATGGCTTCAGACCTCAAAACCCAGAGTTCCCACTTATCCCACGGCTGAAATTATCCTTCCCCAAAGATGAAGACAGATATGCACACAGTAATCACTCAGAGCTGTCACACATACCTGTGTGAGGAGCAGGCATCACCACTCTATTTCCAGTTTCTGTATACCACATGGCAAGTGCACCATCTAGTCACAGGATTGCTCACTGCCACAGCCATGGCCCGCTAAAGCACCTTGCAAACATTCAAGCACACACTGTCCATGTTCAAACTACTCCTTTATATCTAGACAAAATTTGGAGACTTGGAGGCAGCAGGAGACAGGTACTATACACAATCACTTGGATTCACTGGAGCTTTATGGCAAAGGTGGTTCTGTAGGAGAAACATGAATATTGGTTGGGCAGAGCTTTGTGGGCAGCCTTAGCTGGAACTTTTTCAATGGAAACTCACTTGTTTGCAAACTCAGCACTGCCCACAAGAGACAGAACATATGTGTTTATTACATGAATCCATCTGAAGACCTATTTAGGCTGATGGTTTAATGTTCCAACATTTGTTCCACAGGCTTCAATAACATTTTGTCTTCTCTACATCCCATTCTTCCAAAGACTGGAGGGAAGAGAGAACAGCAATGAATCCTCTTAAGCTACAATTGTATTTCTGAAAGAATTACGTCATGGTCCTACCCAGTGGAACAACACTATTTTTGCCTAGCTATAGGCATCATCAGGCTACAGAAAGCCCACCAACACCCCAAGCATGTAGATTTGTCTTTGCTCAATAAACATGAGCTACCACCTATCCCGTTTCAGCCTCCTCACTTCCTACCTCCGTTTAAACTGTGAGATGAGCTGTAGACAGTCATCCATAACCGGATGGCCAATTCCCTCGTCATCTTGTAGTGGTCACACATACCCTGCTGCCTGTAAGCAATCGGGTAGAGTATCACAAATCTAACCAGCACATCTTGGGAGGAGCAGAAGGAAAGAAAAAAAGCCCAAATTCCCTGCTTCTTCTAGCTATGCCACCTACTTAGATTTCCTCCCCTGCCTCAAGCTAGTCGCGCCTGCTAGACTGACAAGGCCTTTGAGGTTCATTGTTTCCAGGTTAACTGGGTGGCCTTCATTCCTCTTCTGTCTTGCAGCTCTGTGGAGACCATCCCACCACACTGTTTTACTTCACATCCTCAAAGCAAATGCTTGGACTCACCATTCCATTGTCTCTTTAAACTGGGCTATTTCTTCTTTTTCTTCTCTTTTTTTTGTGTGCCTCCGCAAAGTAGGACACATGAAGCCCTTTGCTAAAGTTGTTAGTTATGGCTGCGCTGATTTGGGCATGATCTTCCATTCCCAAGTCCTGTACCACCACTCTATCTGTTTACTTTTGTTCATGCTTAATATACATTGGCATGTAGTTAGTTTTGAAGATAGATGAATTTCAGACACTAATAGGTATGGTGTAAAACAAGCCCCTTTACTCCCAGTGTCATACTTCTGCAAATGGTGTCAGTGGACATGATGACCCTGGATCTCCCTACTTAGAAACTGGAGGGAGCTACTGGAAAGCCATTTGCATGTCACACAATTTTGTAACTTGGCCAACAGAGCTAACCATCTCTAACCTTTCTCGTTGGCTTCTCTGGAGAAGAAAGGCTTGAGGCTGGGGAATACCCTGAATTTTTCGCATCCTTTTTTACTGATAAGTACTTTTTTTTTGGTGAAGATCATGACCATAGGATAGAAAAATGAAAATCTCCAGCCAAGATCAATGCAGAATCTGGGTAGTAATGAGAAAAATATCAAAAGGACTGATATTCAAAGGGAAGGTGACACCCCTAGCTAACAGCGGCAGTCTCATTGAAAGTATTGGACAATTCCAGCTTTCTGGAGGGCAGAACAGGACTGGGCCTGCAAGGCAGCTGTGGAGAGAAAACCTGGTAAAGCTGCAGCTTCTCCTTCTTAGCTCCCTCAACCTCACACATGCTCTATAAAGTACAAACTAAGATCTCCTCTGATGAGCTCATCTGTTAGCAGTATAACAGCCCTGCAGTTGTCTAAAGAAAATGTCCCTCAGACAGGGCTCCACATCAGACTTGGTCCCTTAATGTCACTCTCCCACCACTACGCCCACACGCGATTCCTTATGCTTTCATCTCTGGCTTCCAGGCAATCTTTGTTCTCCCTCAGCAAGGAGCCATCACTAACTCTTTCTTGGGCTCAAAACTACAAGGACTGCGCTAACGCTCGCTGAAAACAGGCTGCCTCTCATATCTCTCAGCAATCCAGGCTCCCAGCCATCGGTTCAGTCAGAACTCCTTAGTCCTCCAAGTCCCATTATTTAGGAAGAAAACCAGGCACAGGTGAGAGTTGAGGCTTAAATCCCTTAAAAGCTTACACTTGCCCCATGATAAGATGCAGGACTCTTGAAATACTTCCAGTAATTTAAACACTGGAAGGTAGAATGGAATAACTCCAATGAACTCCACATTTACTTGGCCTGTCAAAATATTAACCATTCCTTGCTGGAGATGTTGTAGATGCACAACTCCCAGCAAGCTGTGAGATGCCTGCCACTGCTCTGGAAAACCAAGTGAAGTTCTGGTCTTGAATTTGGTACAAAAAAGATTTTTAAAAATTAAAACATGTATTTTCCTCCTTCCAATTTGAACATGTTTGAAAGTCAGTAAGACAGAGGCAAGCAAATAAAAATTTCACCACATGGTGTGATGAGCATGAGAATGAATATGAGATTACTGACAAAGTTGCTGTGCATGCCCTTTTGGGTTGAAAAAAATACACAGGTAAAATGTGAGAGGGTAGAAGTATATTAGTGTAACAAAAACTTTTCATTTACCTGAATTTGTACAAAATATTTTCTTCGTTTTCCTTTCATTGTTCTTCATTTCCTCTCAGTGACTGTTCATTTAAGCTATCTTCATTCATGTAGTTTTGTTTATGAAGTGCGTACTGTCTGTGTTTTGTTTATCAAAAGCCATGCACAAGTTCAAAGAATGGATAAATTTTGCGTATCACAGGTAGTGCACCAAAATCCAGCCTTACTTATGAATATGTAGACATGCATATGTTCATATATGATGGCAGATGATCCAAACTGAGTATTCTTATTGCAGTAACCTTTCCAGAAGTATCATTAAACCCATGGGTCTGTAGATGTCAGGTCTCTACTCTCCAGTTCAATTTCAAAGGAGACGGGTAATTCTGTTGGAGTAACGCTGTTGGCTTTCTCTACGAATGCAGATGTGGTTTTCGTTTTGCTGCAGCTCACCAGGTCATGAGCAGTAGTTACCTACAGGCGAAGAACCATGGGCATGTTATCTTTCTCCCTTTTTGTCCTTTACCATAACCAATCACTTGGGATGGGTTACAAAATTCCCGATGCAAAATGCAAAGGGGAGAGTTTGAAGACATTCAAACAGTTCTGTGTTCAAATGCTGCCATCAAGTGGATATACATAGTAAAAGGCTGCAATTAATAGAAAGGATATTGTTTCAAAAGAGGAAAGTGGATGCAGAGGGAAGAATAAACCAGTATTTTTGTTCCAAGTTTCATGTGGCAAAAAGTTATAAAAACATTTTTGGTCTAATCAAAACTTCTAGTTAAGCCTGGCTTAGTCCCTCTTCTTTGTATTTTACCACCTTCATATTTTAGCATCTTTAAAGTTGCTCAAACTTGCCTTTGAGAGACCATGAACATAAGGATGTTGCTCTGTGCCTTCAAAATGTATCATCTGGATTGCTAAGCATAACGACTAGATATTGCATTGTGTTCCCACACAATGAACTTGTCTGAGACCCTGACTCAGATATGAGCTCCAGGAAAGGTTCTCCATCTCGAGGAGCTATAGGGGAGTGAGATGGAAGAAAAAGTCTCTTCTTGAGCTTTAGAGATAATGACCACAAGTAAGTAATTCAATGTTTTTCTTCAAATCCCAGAGCAACAGTTCAGTTTGTATTAGAGACTGAAATACTCCCCTTTATATAAAGTCTTGTTCCCCCTCTTGCAAAGTTTTAAAAGAATCATATCCTCATTTCCTTCAAGAAATTTAGGAAGAAAGCTAAAAATATTACTTGATGTTATAAGAGCAAAATCTAACACACAGTACATTTTCTAGGTTGATCTCATTTAATGGCCACAGAGATGCAGCAAAGTTGGCTCGTCTTTATGGGCCTCAAGTGCTGGCCCCAATATGGGTTGAGCAACCACAAAAGTCTTCTCTCAAGACTCTTTCACCTAAGCCAGGCAGAACTGGATATTTTCCTAGGCTGCGTGACATCCAGGAATGCAAGATTTGTCCATGGCTCATTCACAAGAAATGCATAGTAAATGAGATGTGTTTTGGAAAATCAACAGTGCATGCATAGTACGTGTGCAATAATTTAGTGTGCTCTGGATGCATATGCACATAGCTCTGCCAGGAAAGTCCTGGATTAAAAAAAATAAAAAAAAATAAGAGAGTCCTATATTTGTAGCAAATTGTTTTGCCCTTAAGACTGTGATGGTGAATAAATTTTGCCAAGGCACAGGCAAATTTGAGAACTTGGAGAGGGAAGGACATAGTTATGAAAAGTATTGTACTCAGGCAGAGCAATCTGGTCCATTGTCTTCAGTGATGGTTTGTATATATTCCTGCAGCCAGGTCCTTAACCCTGCTTCACCCTCAAAAGCTGAAGGTCTGTTTTAAGTAAGAATACCATGGTCTATCTGGACCTAAATATTTATTTTAAAACAGAAAGGTTATCAACCCAGAAGAGCAGATCAGCTGGGCTGTTGCAGATATATCATCAGCAGATGGTTTAGCACTTGCAAATAGAATCCTTATTAATCAAAAGCAATGCATACATTATTGGTTTATGGACAGATACCAAGAATGGCAGTAAAAAGAAAAGCCATGCACGTATTCTCTATTCAGACATCCTTGTCCAGAGTTTGGTGATTACTACTTCATATGTTCTACTTCTACAGCAGCCAGACCTCTCCCTCACCATGGCCATGAACCACCCCCCCCCTCCTAAAAATCCCAGAAAAACATCCACATCCTGTTTCTAAAAACCTGATCTTTGTGGAACATCTGTGGGTCTTTTTTTTGTTAACGTAGCAGGAACAGAGGCTAAGATGGCTCAAAGGGAGATGGTTAAAATAAAAATACCTTTTAATATATTCTCCTATAGCTTGGGGACAAGAGGGAGCTACTGTCCTTAAACTGTCCCACTGTCCCAACCTGTCGCTCAGGCTAGTTGTCCTTCCCTCAGCCTAGTTGTCCTTATTTATTTAATTTTTTACAGATAATAAGGTAGAGGTGAGGTTTGAGGCTCAGAGACATCATTGCTTGACTAAAGGACATCATTCAGAAATCAAAAAGGTGAGAAATGGCAATATAGTTTGGTACCTCTGGCAATGGCTATCATAGACAAGTTGTTCTCTGTCCCTTAATAAAAAATTAAAACTGTAGCTTTCTTAAATCTTTCTTATCATCCCAGTTCTCTGTCACTTTGTCGTGGTTTAACCCCAAATTGTAACCCAATACCACGCAGCCGCTCGCTCACTCCCCCCCCTCCCTGCTGGGGTGGGGAGGAGAATTGGAGAGAAAGGAAAACTCACGGGCTGAGATAAAAACAGTTCACCAGGACAGCAAAGGAAAAATATGAAAATATATTAATAATGATAATAATGATAATATATACAAGGATAATAGAATATATAAAACAAACGATACACAATTTCTCACCACCTGACGACCGATACAGCCCGTCCCGAGCAGCAGGCAGGGAGCAGGGTTATCCCCCCCCCAGCTATCCCAGAACAGCAAGTTCCAGGGAAAGCAGGCAAGGGAACAAACAGCCAAACGAACGAAAAACAAAAAGGTAAAAATAGGGAAACAAAAAGCAACCCGAAGGGAAGCTTAAGGATTATGGCAAGTTAAGGGTCTAAAAGCCTCAAAAGCCCAAAAGACCAAGAAAGATCTAGTAAAAAACTAGTGGCCCACCGACCGACCCTCGCTTATATCGGGCATGACATCTATGGTATGGAATACTCTCTTTGGCCAGTTTGGATCAACTATTCTGGCTCTACCCCTCCCAAGTTTTGCATCTGCACGTTAGCAGAACCTGGAAAACAGCAAAATGTCCTTGATCGTTCAGCAGCAACCAGCAACATCAGTGTGCTATCACTGTTCTTCTCACACTAAAGCCAAAACACAGGAGCTGCTGAAAACAAAACTAGCTCCGTCCCAGCCTAAACCAGGACACACTTATGTGGTGATCAGGCTTTGGAGCTATTCACTACACTAACAGCACAGCTATAAGAAACTCCCATACATACGTTTAATTCTTTTCTGGAACAGAGAAGCTAAAGACAGCTATTATTTCTTCCAGTCTTTCATGTTAAGTTAAGACTTTTTCCCTTTGGAGAGTATAGCAGTACAATAGCAGCCTCCTATACTTCTTCACTGACACCACCAATGATCTTCTCTTCAAAGAGGCTCTCCTGTCGACATATGAAGAAAGACACTGATGGAAGAGCTGCCAACTAGGTCATCATGGCCAAAAATCATGTGACAGTTTATAAATATGAATTATAATTACCTGGATTTTGTATTTTAAACACAAGCTTTGTTACTCAAAGCCTTGCTCTGGCCTGGAGCAGAGCAAGCTGTAAGGGCTGACAGAGCCCCTGCTCAAAGGGAGAGGGACGGTGCACAGCTGAGTCTGGAATTTAATCCCTGATCCCTAGCAGGCATCTACTGTTGCAACTGATTTTGAATCAAAGCTGCACGGTTTGAGTTACCCAATGGAGTTATTCAGTGTTTCTGATTACCTCCAAATTGATCCTAACATACTTCTAATCACAGAATATATCACATTAAAATGTACAATACTGAATTACATGCTTAAAATATATTGTTTTAAAAGATATGTGTAAACTCCTGTGGCTCATGTTTCACGGCTTCAAATTCAACACTGCTTACCTGGTTTTACCTTCGTCTCGATTTCTAAGTCACCTTCGCTAAGACTGGTTGAAAAGTTGCTGGGTTTGATGAATATTTGTCTTCTCAACAAGAGTTTTGAGAGGGAGCATCTGCTTGCTTTAAAACTTCCATCCTGTTATCTAGAAGTCAACACTTTCCACAGTAGTATCTCAACACCATTTTTCCTGTTAGCTCTAACCTTTGAACTACATTGTAATGCTACGATACGTGCAAATATTATCAGCAATACAGCAAACTTGCTATATACTCATGGCAATTAAGAGAGATGTCAACAGAAAAAATCCTAGGGTAATGACCTGTATGTGCTTTAAGGCTTTTTTTTTTTTTTTTTTAAAATGTGAGCAGCTGTTAATGGATTTGGGAATAGCATAGTTATCAGACAGCTTAGAAGAAGCTGCTAAATGTTCCTATCTGGGGTGGCTGGGGAAGTAAATTGTTACTTAACGGCAGCTAAAGACACCTTTGAGCACTGCATTTTGCAAGGGACCAGCCAGAGTCAGGCTGCCCAGTAAGGCAGCGAAGCTGGGAGACGCAGGAGGGTCATGCCCCAGGGTGGGACATGCCCTCACCAACAGCTCAGTCTCACAGAGGCTGAACACTGAGCTGGTGCTGGTAACGGGGTCCATTGACAGTCCCAGACACAGCAAGCGATGAACCAGGTCCAGGGGCCATCCATGGGCTCCAGACAGGAGCAAAAGGAGACAGAGCCAGAGACAGGGCTGGAGCACAGGTCCAAAGGGCCCATCCAGCAGATGGGCTGCCTACAGGACAGGTCTGAGGTCCATCCAGCAGGCAGAGGTGGAGGTGGAGACCAGCACTCCTCCAGCATAGCTCAGATCAGGACCAACAGCCCTGGGCTGACCTGCAATGGGCCTGTGGGCAGGGGGTGGGTGAGGGCCCCAGGTGAGGCTCCTCAGGGACTTTGAGATGTATTAGTGCCCTCAGGCCCCTAACGATTTTGTGGCTTTCATGGGCCTTTGCCTGTTTGCCACTGCTGCTTTAGATTCTTGAAAATTTTGTCCTCTCCTTGAAATATGACAGAGAAAAAGCAGAAATAAAGAATTAAAAGCAGTTGTCCTCTTTCAGGTGACACATGTAATCTTCTCATTTCTCCCCATGATGCGGGCGTGAAGGATACTTCTCTTAGCAGAGTTCTTTGAGGAATATTTACAGAAAAGTGAGAATCAGATCCTTTACATCTCTACTAGGTCTCTGAAAAGGAAGTATGGCCAAAGACATGGAACAGCTTTTTAACATTTTAAAATAGATAAATAGAACAATTTATGGAGGCAGCATCACAAACAACAGAGACCTTTAACCTGAAATTAATATCACAAAGACCTATAAGATTCTATAGAAGGAGTAATCTACCTTATAAGCACGTAAAAATAGCAAAACTGACTGGACAGGTGAGACACCAGCGTGAATTCGCTCCTGTTGATTGCAATCTCTAAAGTCTTTATCACATATAGCAGAAGAATTAAGCAGGGACACTTGTTGCGGACTTTGCTGTAGCATAACATTTAAAAATGAATAAATAAACCGGTATAGCCCTTAACTGCTGTTTATTTAAAAAAAAAAAAAAGCATTACTGAGTAATTTACAGGTACCGTATTTGCCAAATAAACTATGCACAAGACAAGAAAGCTGCAATACAGGTCCAGTGGTAAATTACTTTTTATTTTACAAAAAATAGCTGCCTTCAAAAGAAATCAAATTAACATTCCATGCTCTTTAATCCTTTTTTTTTTTAAACTTTTATTTTGGGGAATGAAAAAATCCTTAGCAATACAGACACGTTATATTTCTTCATTATCACTCAGCACAAGCTACAGCAAATTTACCCCAAACTATGGAGGCCAATCACAGGCAATAAATTCAATCTATTTTACGTATTGCTATGAAAAGTCGCAAGTTGCTGCTTGGCTTTCAAGGGCCTAGATGGCAGTGTAGTTCTTAGTGTAATTAGTCAATTTGATCTTCTCTGGGAAGATAATATTAACTGAGAGGTTTTCCCCATTGTTAGATTTCAGAAAAAAGTTCTTTTTCTTGCGTAGGAGATGACTGTATTTGGCATTAGCAAGCCACATTTCACATTTTGAAAAAAATACAATGCCAGTTGTACCCAAGACAACAAGACATGTAAGCAAGCCCAGTACAACAAAACATATCACTTGGCTTCTACTGAGCAAGGGATCTGCATTTTGGATTGTTTCTTTCATTGTTATTTTCAGGATTTCTTGTTGATGATGCACTGATCTGTGATGAGCTTTTGGGGGTGGCTTGTAATTCTGAATATGCTTTGTCTCCATATTCACTGCAGAGAGGCTTGTGTTTTTGCTGCGATGTTTGCAGGTCGCACCAACAAATTCTGGTTTACAGACGCATTCGAATCCTCCCTGGGGATGTTCACTGCATGTCCCTCCATTCTCACACGGGCCGCTTGCACAGAACATGACACGGCTGCTGCAGAGCTTTCCCGTATAGGCATGGGGACAAAAACAGCTGAAATCCACACCAATATCTGTACATGTTCCTCCATTTTCACACGGGTTGGATTCACAGTCATCTCGATCTATTTCGCAGAAGTTGCCAGCAAAACCAGAAGGGCACAGACAGGAGGCATGTGGTGCAAAGCCATTGTCATCAATGCATGTTCCTCCGTTCTGGCAGGGAGAGCTACAATAGACAACGAACACAGAGACAGTATTGAATTAAAGTCCAACGAAAGAAGCTATTAGGAAACACTTTATGTAATAAAAGGAGCTGGTTTTCTTCAGAAGAGCCAATTCCAAATGCAAATCCACTGAAGTCAATGAAGTTGAATCAAGAATGAGTTTGTTGAACAGCTTTGTCAATACAGATTATAATATCTTCTGCCAACCCTTTGGGCAGGATTAGTAACACCAGCATATAAATTCAACCTGAAAAGCTGTGAAGGGATTTTAAATTATTTCAAACATTTATTCAAATTAAGCTTCCCAGTGTTTTCATATGCTTAGAGCTATTTAGCTGAGCAACTATTCAGACAAGACTGAACAAAGACACCAGCAGCATGGCTTTCTTTTCCACCTGATTATTCATAAGATAATCTATGTATTGTATTGGCAATTTTAAAGGCAAATAGATACTTTCCTGCAAACTGCTGTTCAGCCAAAAATTTTGATAAATACAATTATAAAAGAAATATAAATGAGATAGTTTCAGCCTTGGCAAAGGCAGCTGTAATGTGAGAACAGGACCTTAGGAAACCAACTATTTCTGCAAACCCTTTAAGAACTTCATTATTAATAGCCTGGTACTATGTTTTAAGTGATGTAAATTCACTGAGACCTTTTTTTTTTTTACCTTTGCAACGTAACTGCGCCTTACTGAGCGTAAGGCCAAAAGACAGGGCCACCCATTGACAGAGAGGCACAAATGTGCCAATTCAGTGGAGCTATTCAAAGTGGACTTGGTCCTTTAGCTGGCCCTGTTGGCAGAAAAGGAGCCCTGGGTCACAGGTTTACAAGTAAATCTCAAAAACCACTTTCATGGCAGTTCATCATATATGAACAAAGCTTTTAAAACTTACCTTCTAAAAATGAACTTCAGGCGTGAAAAAAGACAACATAACACTTGACAAAGCTTACAACAAACCTCTCTGACAACAACGGTTTTCCTAATACTTATAGATCTCTGAAGACAAACAAAATAGTACCAGGACATAGCTGAAAAATTGAAGCTGTTATTTAAGTGTTACTTTTCCAGGCAAAAGTCCCAGGGGTAAGGAGCATCATAGCTTCACGAATGCTGACATTTCACATATGCGGTGGTCAGCAGTAATTGGTCATTATGGATTTCCATGGTGGGACACAGAGATTTAAGAGATCTGTTGATGTCTCAGTGAGATGACTATGAAAGCTCCTGACTACAAATGGTCCCTGACCACCGGTCAGGATAAGGTTGAGCTTCTCAAATGCCCAGCCATTGCTCTGGGAGTAGCTAAGTTAGAGACTACCCCAAGCACCTCTAGCTTTACCGGGGACTGAAACACTTGGTGGCCACACATCAGGAGAGCCTGAATATCGTGGTAGAGGAATCATCTGCCTGTTTTTTGCTGCATCCACATAAACTGCTCCGTCCTCTTACATTGTCCTTCACTGTAGATGATGGCTGGAAAAAAGGCTACTGAAAGAACAAATTGGAAGTCTGGAAGCAGTATTAAGAAAGCAGAAGGTGTGGTTGTCCCTGGACTTTGACATAGCAGTTGTTGGTGACAACTTGAGGTGATCATGCAAACAGGAATTTTGCTACAATCACTCGCCACTGTGTCTGCTTTAAGCAAAACACAGAAGCTGTAGTTGTACAGTCCTTGAGTAAATTAGTAGTTATGGCCTTCTTGGAGAGTCTAGCACTCTCTCTTAGCTTTACAGGTCCCATGGAAAATCTGACAAGCTGTTTTGGATATGGCAATGTGCAGAAGTTTGACTTCTCATGGGTGGGTTGAATTACAGTACTTTCTAGGGAAATAAGAAAAAATTGCTGGAGAATTTCTTCTAAGTGTAAAATTTTTTTTGAACCTTTCAGAAGTGTAAAGAATTTAAATATGTTAAGGGGAAATACGCAGAATTTTGAAAATGTATTCTTTATTTATTATTAACACTGAGTTGCATTTGCCTAATTTTAGTATGTTTAAATAAATAAGGTATTAATATTCATCTCCTTGAACAGATTCCGTTCTTTGCATTTTTGGCATTTAACGCATGTTCAGCAAGGTGTGGTACACGAAGGGCTAGTTGTGAAAAGATGCACGTACCACTTCTTTGCTTTCCAAAGACTCTGCTTTCATTTTAGAAAGTACCACTCGCTGCTCTGCTTCAGAGCAAAACTTCAAAACGTCACCCAGATGTCACTAATGCAGATACGTCTGCCTCATTTTGTAAACAGACTAGAACAATCTCTTTGATTTGTGAATTGTCTTGGTTCCATCTGTCAACATCAACCGAGGATCCAGTGGCAATGCCACTGGTAACATTGTTAACATTACTACTAAGGTAGAGAGGACCTGAGAGGAAGCGAGATGTGAATGAGATGACATCATATGACGATGTCTCTTTCCAGGATGTGGGGTGCACTCTCTGGTGGATGTGAAGTATTAGCAGACACGAAGTGCTTATGCTGAGAACAGTTGTCTTTTTGAACTAAAAGCAAATTTGCAGAGCCTGCTGCTCATTTTCCTGAAAAAGACACAGCTTCCTAGAGAAAGGGAATTGCTGTTTCAAGTACGTTGTTTCCTTAAGAAAAAATCATTTCCAGACTAGCTCACAAGTATTCAGTTTGAACACAGAGTACTGTCACAAAAATGTAGTTTCAGCAATTTAAAAACTTGAGGATTTTAGTGAAGTACATGGAAATAATCTGTGTTATTTCATTGACACTGTACCTCACCTGTTCTTTGGGATAGTTAATATACATCCACACTGAATTACTGAAATATTTCCTCTACAGATGAAAAGTGGAGAAAGCAAGCTATTCATGTCCCCTATATTAGGCAAGTAGCTTGGATGTCATTCGAGGCACTTGCGAGGAACTTAAACTTCCTCATTGTCAATGAAGAGAAATAGGCAAATCAGAGCAGTTATCTTAGATGCTGAAAGTAAACCCAGACAGAATGGTGTGACCACCCCCAATTAGAAGCAATGGCAAAAAAATTCCACTGACATAAAAGTTGTAAGAATGGTAATTCTTGCCAGAGACAGTGAGAGGTGTTAATGTTCCTTAAACAAGAGTGTACAAGTCTTCAGGAAGATTTAGTCATAAGGTAGATCTGAATATTCATAATTATCCATTGCTGAGCAAAAAGAGAACCAGAGGGCAGTAATATGGAGCTAGAGAGAAAGAAGGCAATCTCCAAAAAGCAAACTGTGATTTTAAGGTGATAGCTTTGCCAAGCTTGTATCCACCAGAGAGACATTCTGTGTGCTTATGGGATCAGATCCTTGATGAGCTAGAAGACAGCAGATACTTCTAGATTTCAACAAAAACATCAATCCATATTTTTTTAACTTTGAAAGGTCACCTTTTTTCCAAGCAGTTCTACCAGTGATACTGCTGACAGGTTTTCAGCCTGGGCCCATTGCCTCTTGCCCTTTCACTGGGCACCTCTAAGAAAAGTCTGGCTCCGTCTTTGCTTCTCCCCATCAGGTGTTTATACATATGGATGAGTTCCCCCAGAGCCTGCTCTTCTCCAGGCTAAATAGTCCAGCTCTCAGCCTCTCCTTATAGAAGAGATGTTCCCATCCCTTAATCATCTTCATGGCCCTTCACTGGACTCACTCCACTATGTCCATGTCCTTTTTGTCCTGGGGAGCCCAGAACTGGACCCAGCACTCCAGATGTGTCCCACCAGGACTGAGCAGAGGGGAAGGACCACCTCCCTCAACCTGCTGGCACTGCTGTTCTTAATGTTCCACTTCGCTTAGAGAATAGAGAGCAATGGCCTCCCACACCCTGTTCTGGTGGAAGTGAGTTATCTCCTTCAGTAAATTATGGACGTACCATTATATGTCAGTTAAGAAAATGACAGGCTGGTGGACTAGATATTTTTGTGCAGACAGCTTGTGCATTGGCTAACGTTCTTATTACTGTATACGGTTTGTATATACAATTATCTCTCACCAGAGGTGAGAAAATAGACCGGGAGGTTACTTCAAGTTTGTTACAAAAATTATGGGAAGGCATAAATTCACCACAACAAAATGTGCAAATTATCACTTTTAGTACTCAAATTATGCACACAAACTCATGCTGATAATCTGTAAATCTTTACAATATGAACAGATCAGATTTGTAAAGTTTGATAAAAATATCAACAACTAGCAGAAGCGTTATATATTTTAGCACAGAGATACTTCCACTTAGCAAAGAATTCTGAATAATAGTCAGTAGCAGTGTGGATTTTAAATTCATGTCAGAAATCAATATTTACCCATTAATAATGCAGGGTCCTTTTCTGAGATGGCAGTTTTTTCCTGTAAATCCCTGGGCACACAGACAAATATATCCTCCATCACCGGTCTCTATGCACGTTGAGTTATTGGTGCAGGGCTTTGCAGAACATGGGTGAATATCTGTTTTTTAAAAAAAAAACAGGGCTCAATTTATGTAATGAGAAAGAGTCAGTAAATAGTATATAACACTTCAAATAAAATATAGCTTTAATGGTCCTTCATCCTGCCTTTTATAAATTCTGATTTATTCCTCCCTCTGTTAAAATGGAATTCAGATTGTTCAACTATTGCAAGCACTTTCAGCTTGTTTATCTCCTCCTAGCTCCCACTTGTAAAATATGTTTGAATTGTTCCAGTCTACAAATAAGTAATATTATCAATAAAATATTAGTAGGGGCAAAAGAACTACGTAGTCTAGTCATCCTTTCACAACCTTGGCTTCTCCATGAGCAGAATTCTGATAAAGCAATCAGGAACAGGGAATTCTCCCAACTCCCTGCCCGAGAGCTTATCATTATGTGCTTATGGACAAACATTTCCTAATAACAGAGATCAGCAAGTTACAAAAATCTCTTAAAATTGCATCTTTTGGCTGGGCTGCATCCAGCTCTTACATAACTATACCAGAAAAGAGAGCTGTGTGATGTCTGGACCCAAAGTCACACATCTCATTTTCCTTACAATTTCCCTGCTGAGCCACTTCCCACTCAAATGATTACTGAATTTTTAAAATAATTAAAAATAAACAAACAAACAAGTGCATATTTTAGCCCACTAATGGAGCAGCTGCAGAGAAGTGCTGACTGCAAGTTATCTGACGCCTCGCACACGCATGTGCACACATACACTTTCTAAGAAGATGAAAAGGGATTTAACAGCATTTATATTTTACTTCCCCCAACATAACATGAACGTTAGATGATATCGTGAAGTACTGCAAAATTTTAACCACAGCAAAACATTTCAACAGCCTTAGCTTTCAAATACAATCTTCCCTGGATAAGAGCCTCTATTTTCTAACGTATTAGCCTGTTCTCGTTGCAAGACAACCACTTTGCGTGCACTTTGAGCATAAGCTCCAATTTTCACAAGGACTAAAATAACCTTAAATACTTTTTGGAGCAGTGTTGTTTGCCACCTATTTCCACAGGCTTTAAAGGCAGCTAATAAAGCATGAACTCCTGATGCACAGCCAAGGAAACTCTCTGAAATATATGTATGGATAGGTATGTATATATACACAAACATACACACACATTACTGTCAGCAATTTATGTCAAGGATTTAATTTTAAAACACAACTTAAAAGCTTGTTGGAACATGCCCTTTTAAAACATAAATACATATATAGCCCCAATAGCCAATTTTTCTTTTTTTCTCTAGTTTACCTCTAAAAAGGCCAACAACCAACTGATTTACTTGCTTCAAGTGATAACTGAGCCTGAGATGAGAATTTGAAAAAAGAATGGTACATTTACACATGTATTATGAATGTCCACAATCACACTACTAATAAATTAATGAGTATTTCTGTAAAACTAAGTTGTCACGCTGCAGTACATGAAGCAATCCCTGAGTGTTTTTATGAGGAAGGCACACTCAGTAGTAGTTTACGTCACAGCAGAATTTCTAGACCCTGTCTCAGGCATGCCTAGCACGGGCACTAGAGCCTCCGCCTGTGCTCTCTTTGGCGACAGCTTACCAACACGTGCCCTTGGGAAAGCTGTCCAGCGACGTGTACCGCAGTACACTCCGAGCTCACATCACACGTTGATTTTTTAGCCAAATTGAGGCTAAGGTTCAAGCGGGAGGTCAGGGGCGGACGAACACGACTGCGTAGGCACAGCCAGAGATGACAAGACGACAGAGATGACCGATCTGATTTAGCAAGGTGGATCATATGCCCTGACTGGGCTGTCATTTTTTCTTGGAAATAAACTGTCTAAACTGGTTTTCCCTTCGTTATGTTCAGTGTTTGATGTGATACCTGTTCCTGTAGTGTACGTCAGACAGCCGCAGAGGAAAACCCTGTGCTGTGCAGCCTGGTTCCAGGTGTTCCTATACCCCCTTTCAAGGATGTGTTTCCAGAGGACGAGAAGATGCCGTGGCAGTCAGTCAGGCAGGCTGGTGCACTCCATTGCAGAGGTTCACCAGCAGTGTTAACACGAATACCAACTCATAGATTTCCTTCTTTAAGTGCCATGTCTGTCCACGTGACTGCATTAATAGCCATAAATGATACCACTGATCCTGGCCTACATGTTTACAGTGGATCAAGCCCAACCTATAATCTGCATGCCTCTAAATTACTGGGAAGGTCAGTCTTGACCCGAACTGAGGACGAGGCTGCCCATAGTAAAAATAACAGCTACACAGTCAGAGGCATTAGCAAACCACTTGATAATTTAAAACTACTCCAGAAAGAAACATCCATGATCCATGCCAAGGAGATTGTACACTAACTTTCCTAGAAAACAGAAAAAAAAGACACCACCACCATTCCGCATCATCTT
Source organism: Phoenicopterus ruber ruber (assembly GCA_009819775.1). NCBI lineage: Eukaryota > Metazoa > Chordata > Aves > Phoenicopteriformes > Phoenicopteridae > Phoenicopterus > Phoenicopterus ruber. The sequence goes on from CM020219.1 coordinate 13,905,578, forward strand.
CTTCCCTCCCATGCTTAGCAAGCAGATAAGATGCTGAGATTATATCTGCATTTTACAATTATTTCAGGTGTTTACAGTAGTGGCCAAATGAACTTCAGACCCTCTCAGAGTTTTCCATTCCCGGTTTTGCCATTCTTTTGAGTTGGCATTTGCTCACAGATGCCAACATTAAAACAGTGGCTATGCCAGAAATTCCCTGGCAAATATTACACTTTCTGTAGCAGCAAAAAGGAAGAATTTCAAGAGAATGCCAAAGCTGCATTACTCACGACCCTTCGTCAATCTCCACAGAAACAATACAAATGTAGCTTTCTAACATGCCTTATCTCGTTACATACCTGAAGCTAAAAATTATCTCCAGTAGCTAAAAAATGGCACTTAATGTCATATGCATGTAAAAAATATAACAACTGTGGCCTGCTCTCATCAGACACAAAATATTAGAAGAGAGAGGCAGGGAGTCTGGTACTTTATGGTAAGAAATTGATGGGTTTGCATTTCCATATTTAAAAGACAGTTATGTGTGTATGCCAGTAATCCCCAAAACAGCAGGAGCCTTCAAAAGCATTCCTTTTTCCTAACCTGATCAAGTTTCATTTAGTGGTACCTGTTAATGAGTTATAGCAGTCTGTAACGACTTTATACAGCCAGGAAATGGACACCAACTTTTTGGCAGAGGATGATGCGCTCAGTGCCTGAGCAATTAACTCATTTGAGGTTTCAGTGCTTTACTAGGTCAGGATAACAACTTGTAGCAACCTTCCAGTAGCAAGAAAAGGAGGATCCTTCTCTTGATCCCTTGTGGCAAAACAATGCATTTTTTAGAGTAGGTAAATTCACTGAGATGAAAGACTTTCAACATAACATGTCCCTGCAGATGAAAAGATGGTTATTTCTTTTTGGCTGAATATTCTTGGCAGCTCTTCCTGGGGATCTAGATACAAATTGGCAAAGAAGACTATGAGATGACTCCGAGTGTTGAGAGAAATACGTTTCTGGACTTAAGCAAGGGATACCTTATTTGCATTATAGAACTATCTTAATGAATATGTACTAAAATAGTATTTTTCCATAAAGATATGGGTACAATTTCCAAAGCATTGTTTTGCATCCTAAGTACCAGTTGCAAGAGGGACAGCCTGCAAGGCTCAGAATTGCAAAGATATATTAGTACCTAGAAATTCAGCTAGGCACTTCATATGGCTTTTGAAAGTATGCCCAGCTTGAAAAATCTAGTATTATCTTACAGGAATCTTTAGATGTGAAGATGGTACCTTTAAAAATCTGCTCCTTTGGAGTCCTTGACAAGCAATAGAACTGAGCCTCCTAAGGTGGCAGAGGGAGGTTGTTCTGTCTAGTTTTAGAAATGTATGATTGTAGATCACAGACCACAGAGGGACCCACTGCTCCTCACTCATTGTAATGAGAATCTAGGTGACTGTCTCAGGCACAAACACATCTGCGAGAGGTGTCCAGGACGACATCTCTGAGAGCTTACAGTCACATCTGCGCCATTGCTCCTGCAGTTCCTGCAAACATACCCAGACTAGCTTTAAACTAAGGAGCCTATCTACGCTCATGTGTGCAGCCGGTGAGTACGGGCTGCAAAACCTGATGAGAAGCTAAACCGAGTACCTGAGTACCTTGCACCAAGCTCCACGTCACTGCAAGGATTTAAACTACCTGAAATCTTCTGAGTCTTTTACTCATCTTGAAAATTTTATCCAGTTCAAACTGTGTCATCATTAACTACTGTTTTGGGTATGCATTGGCAGAACACAGGCATGCTCCATAAATTATAAGCTGTATAACAACAAAAGCCTGAAAGACCTGAAAAGAGAATGAGGCCCTGGACACCTGTCCTCTCCCAGCTGCAGCTACATGGGCAGAACAGGCACATGCTCCTGGATGCTCATGTGGTTTCAGCCCCCTCAGATCTCTTTGGCTGAACATTTGGCTGCGTCAGCCAAAATAAACCAGCTCAGCAAAGGCCAATTCTTCAGCTTGCTTACGCTAGGCTGGCTCATTCTGCCTGGCAAGGGGCGAGAGAGTTCACGCAAGAGCTGTGCTTATCCCTCAGACCTGAGAGGGAAGTGGCAGCCTGTTCAGGCAGACGATTTTCTCAGGTATCCTAATGCTACTCCACTGAATCCTTACTGGGTTAAGTAAAGGAAGAAATAAGCACAATGTTTTCCTTTTCAAGAAGTATTAAGTATGATGCTCACATCTTTCTGAACAGAAAGTAGCATATACATAATGTGACAGGTAAATACTTCAAATGATTTAATATATACATGATGACTTGTATTTTTATAGAAAAGGCTTAGAAGAGCAGAGAAGGCATACAGAAAGAGCAGTTATTTGTTGGCCTTGTCCACGATGACCAATGTTTAAAATAGAATGATGAATTTACACTTTGCTCGCACATATGCCCAGTTGCAAAAGATACTGCATGCTTCTGCCTAAATTATTAAAAAAGTTCTAGGTTTATGTGCCGCTGCCCAGAATCCCCTTATTATCTGGCGCTAACATTCAATCTTTTAAAATTAGTTATCCAGAAGGACTTTTGCACGCCTCCAGCACCAGATGGGGCTGTTTCACCTGACTTGCCCAAGGAGAGGAAAGGATGTGCAAACCTATGTCACAGAGGCTGCCAACCCAGCCCTCCTCGCAGATGCACTGCCAGGGCTTGGCACAGCTGCCGTGCAAACACCCAGGGAAAGGAACACACTCATTACAAAGAGCACCCTGCCAACCAGGCTGACACCTGAAAGAGATAAAAGACAAGACAGAGGCATAGTTTATTTTTAATAAACATAATTACAAGCATGTTCCCCTTTTCGAGGCACAATAAATAAACTTTCAGATGCAACATTGGACTATGCAGCACACTTGAACAAAAAGATACCATCAATGCTTCTGGGATACTAGAAGCGGTTTATGTGAAGAAAAATGCCTCATTCAGTGAGAAAAAAATAAATAAATGCTAATCAATGTAAAGACTTTTCTTACTGGAAAAAGTAGACTAAAAAGGCACCTAGGTCTATGCTTTATGATTCCAGTTACTGTATCCTAATAGAGCGCTGTTTCGTTACAGTTCCATATTTTCAGAGGGCAAATCCTTTCAGCTTCTGTCTATTTTACAAGGACTATGAATTATTGAAGCCATCCGTTCCTTTGCCAATAGCCCTGTCTGACAGATCTTTTTACCTGCATTCACCGGGAAATTCACAAAATCCATTCTCTGCGTGGCAGCCAGTTTTACAATTCACACCTGGAAGAAGAGATTTATAATATCAAACCAGAAAAAATCAGCACTCAGAAAAAAAATCACACCATGTCCTACACACAACTGATGTTTTAAAAGAATCCAGACTGCATAATGTTCTGTTTGTTTTTTTTTTCAAATACATGTTTTTGCAACATAAAATTTTAAATTAACTTCATCTGGAGCATGTTACAGAGTGTTCCTTTAGGATAAGTGAAATGACATAAAGAATTAATCGCAAAAGAATACAAACTAAGTCACGTTAGCATACGCAAAGTGTATGTAATATCACTATACACTACTTTAAAGGGGAAATTTCAGAAGAGATCCATGTATGTCATTTCACAACATGCCACTCCAACTGCATTGTTTTAGAACTACTTGACACACAAAAGTACCTTTAGGCAGAAAAAGATTTCCATTTAAAACAACTTACAGTATAAGTGTTGAATTCATTTCAACCCTACGTCGGATGAAAAAAAAAATCACCGTTTTCATTAAATCATGCATGAATAACGTAAGTTAAGGGGAAGAGGTCTCAGTCACATTTTGGCGTTTGTCTCAAGTATTTGCATCAAGCGCACTAAGCAATGCCACCGCATACCCCCATTAGCCACTGGCATCCCACCCAGACGGAGGAGAAAGGCGCTCAGCCGGACGCAAAGGCAGAGCTGCCCGAGGACCACCGGCCCCTTCGGCCGGAGCGGGCGCCGGGGCGGCCTTGCCCCGAGGGACTGCGGGAGGGCTCCCGCCGCCGCCCGCCTCCCGGCCCCGGCAAACTCCGAAAACTTTCCCAACTCGCCTCCCCTCCCTGCGCCGCTCCCCGCGGCAAACGCCGGGGTGTCCGCCGCTCGCCGCCCGCCCGCCCGCCGCCCTCCTCCAGCGCTCCCCGCCGCCGGCGTTACCTGGGGCTGCGGGGAGGACGAGGGGCAGCAGGCAGCAGCAGCAGGCGACGAGCCCGGCGGCGCGCAGCCCCATGGCCGGGGCCGCTCCGCGCCGCCCCGCGGGAGCTCGGCGGAGAGCGCCCGGTGTCCTCGCCGGGCAGCGGCGGCCGGGAAGGCGGCACCCCCCGGGCTCCGGCGCGACGGGGCGGGCGGAAGGAGGGGCGGCAGGGAGGGGACGGCTGCCCGCCTCCTCCCGGCCCTCCCGCCCGCGACCCCCGGGCAGGGGACCTGCCCACGGGGCGAGGCAGCCTCTGCCGAACTCCGCCGCTCCGAGGCCGCTCTCCTGCGCGGGGGCGGAGAGAGGAGCCGCGCACCTTGCGCAGCCCGGCTTGTGCGGTCGCGGGCAAGGGGAGGGAATCTGGAAGGGGGCGAGAGAAGGGAGGTCTGGTGGGGGTGTTAAGCACGCCTCTTAGCTCCTTAAAACTTCCTCCGGCTGTCCACAAAGAGCTAATCTGAGGCTTGTCTTCAGAAATCTGAAGACTTCTCTCCTTAGTCATTCACATCAGAGCGCCAACTTTTTCAGGAAAGACCCCAGCAAAAGCAAGGCAGGTAAAACATTTTCTGTTTCTGAGGCTAAAGAGTTAAAAAAACCCCACCACCCCAAACGCTGCCTTTAGTAGTCTTTTATACACTGAACAGATTGAGAAGAAACATTACTTCCACCACAAGGCAATTTAAATTCTGCATTTTATTCTGTAACTGCTCCTTCCTCTTTTCTACCTTTTTATTCTTCCTTTGAGCTGTCCCTTATGGAAATAGACTGGCTCTTTCTTATTCTTTTTATTCTTTCTTGTTCTTTGTTTTCTTCTTTTAAGGACATTAGGTCTGATTTTTAGGATTCCTGAGGGACCTGTTTTCTTCTGCTTGCTGATGTAGCGCTTTCTTCCACCAGACCTCATTTACCAATTTGTCTGCATTTATGTGAAGCAACTAGAGATCCCTATAATATGGTAAGAAAACTCTACAACCATCTGCTTTTTCTCTAGAATTACAATGGGCTAATTCAAGATTACCTGCCTGAAAATATACACACTGGAAAGCACACATTAGCTTCAGATAGCCCCTTACTGGCGCTTGAAGACAATGATGTCACTTAGGTTGAGAAAGTTTGCTTCTATTAATGCTGACTTTTAGTTTTAACCAAGAATAGGGGAAGTGAAAGACAGAAAAAAAGAAGAGCAGAGAATGAGGAGTGGTTTAAAAGACAACACTTAGGAGTAAGGTGTGAAAGGCAGACACTGGTTCTTGAAAGGTCTCCAAAAGCTTTGGTATCTGAGATATGCAGTGCCTATGTGAGTCCATAGGCACGGATTGCCTGCGTGCCTCTTCTGCTTGTCTTGCTTGCCTTTTACTACCGAAACACTCCTTACTGTTTTGAAAAGGTTACTCTGCCGTCACAGCTTTCGCTGTAGCTCACCAGACCAAGCCTTGCTGGGGTATCGTGAATGACACTCTAGGGAGGTGACAGTGTGGAGTGGTAACGATGACTGCTTAATCCTTTACTCCGCTCTTCTGTAACCCTGTGCTTTTCTAGGATAAATATCAGCAGCTCTTTGTTACTCTGTTCACTTTGCTTTTATTCTGACTTTCTTAGTTACTTACTTACCCTCAGGTTGTCGTATGTCCAGGGTTACTTATTCCTCCCTTAGGTCAGCTGCTTGGTGATGTAGAAGCCTTTTTATGTTCGACCTTTGTTTGCATCTTTTGACCAAGGGGTACCTGGGTAGTTAAAAAGCCTACAAATGTTCTGTGATTTGAGATATTCTGGTAGTAGCTTGACCAACTGGTCAAAGGAAGGCTTTACTCTTTCTGCCTTCTGTCCCAGCCAGCTGGCAGAAATTTCTCCTTGTATTCTTTTTTCTTCAGACCTTAAGAGTAGAGAGTTTGTAGAATTCATAAGTTTTATCTGTACACTCATCACTGTCAAATTATCTGATCCAATTTGCATTGTAAATATGTACTCTGACATATGATGACATGTTTCTTCTATTTTCTGAGTTAACTACTGAACATCAGCTGTATTGTCCAAAACTGATATCTTAAGAAAAAAATCATTAGGAAAACCTTGTTCTCACAATCCCATGTGTGATATGTTATAATCACCATTGCAAACTTCCATTTTTGTACTCTTTTTCTTGCTTGTTTTTCAGGCTTTTTACATTTTTTGCATATATACACTGTTAGGCAAAAATAACCTATTTTTTAGAACAACTCTACTTTTTACTCTTCTGTGTCTCAGGAGTACCTCTTGGTTTGCTGAAATTAGGACAAATCTTCATTTTCCCATCTTTTCTACTTACTTCAAGAGTCATCTAAACAAAACCTGCTAATTTTATTTCCGAGAGGTCAGAATCCTTTTTTTGTTAGAGTGGAGTCTATGCAACAAAACCAGAATCTGCCCAGATACTAATCCAAAAATAATTTCAAAACAGAAACCCCAGCGCTCTGTAAATCCAGACTAATTCTCTTCTCTCCCCTCCTTCCACCTGAGCAAACCAAAGCGCAAATCATTTTTACTTAGCTTGCTTGCTGCCAAAAACACTCTGATCCAAATCTCCATAGTCTTCACAATAGTCCTTGAAAATTACAGTAACTGTTTTCTGGCAGATCTTAGTGGTTTCTACTGAGAATAACTTTTTTTTTTTTTTTTTGAGGTCTTTGCATTAGAAATTGGAAAGTAAAGAACCTCGTGTAATCATTGTCTGTGTACGGAGATCATTTAAGGTGTTAACAATCGTGCTCACTTCTTCACCTAAAAATACATGAGTGGTGAGTACAGACTGAGGAGTGCTGGTCTAGTGAGCTCCCAACAGTCTGTCATTCTTGGGAAACAGATAGTTTCATGGAAACCTTGGGACCTTGGGAGATTTGCTTTGGAATTTGTTGCAGGAACCAGGGGCATCAGGCCATCAAAGACACCGACTGCAACAACTGAATCCAGAGAAAAGTCTTCTTGGATCCTTATCCAGAAGCTAAGATACTGTTATTTCATTTTTTTTCCAAGAAAATGGCACGCAACAATCCTGCATTCTTAGACAGGAATAATGAACATGTTCAAGGACTGAGCTGCTGGGAAAAGCAGACTGAGACTGAGAATTTAAGCTTGGCGAGAACTTCCTTTTGTACATTGAACGTAGAAACAGGGTGCTTCAACCTTCTGGTCGGCAGAGTGCAAGCAACTTTGCAAAGTCTGAAAATCCAGAAGCAGCAAGGAATCCTTGAAGTTCAGTCCTGGCTAGGAGTACTTGTACTCCCAGGTGCCTGTTTGCTTACTAATATAACACCTTTTGACTGGAGAGAAGTTCAATCAAATTTTTATTTCATTGTTGCAGGAATCTGGAGATGTAGAATCTGCATCAGTGACAACAAACACAAAGCAAGTCATCAATATAACAGCTCCTAAAGGTCCCCGCAAACTCCTGGTAGCTAAAATTTGAGGCTAACAGCAGAGTCCCATAGAAACTGTATGTGAGACCCCCACACAAGAGGGAGAAATAACTGTGATTAATTTGGGCTACCCTTATACATATTGCAGAGAGAAAGAAAAAATATCAATTACGGAGCAATGCCATCTCCCTGGCAAAGCGGCAATACTTTGTGAATGAGAGTATTAGAGACTCTAACATTACCAGTGGAGAGGTTTATCCTTTATCCATTGACGGGATCCCATCAGCCATGCATATACACAGGCACAAAGTTTTAGGATCTGTTAGCTGGGTTTACAAGTTTGTACTCTGTACTGGACTCTGTGAGTAGCATTGTCCATTAGAAAAAAGCTCATCAGACGCAGCTGGAGCCTTAAGGAACTATTATACTCTCTTTATGTCAGGCTGTCCCGTCCTCATGCGTGACTGGACAAGATGGGCTGAGCCAGCCTACAAGTTTGTTGGGGTTGAGCGGAGCATCCTCTCTCTCCTTTGCTGCCAGCCTCCTTGCCGAGTCCCAGCTGCGCAGCTGCGTTTCTCCCCTCACGCCAGCTTTACTGCTGTTACCTCTGGCTCTTCAGTGAGCTGATTCATTACACTGTGCCGGCAGATGACTGACAAGAAAAACATGAAATTATTTCTGTTGTCATTGTACCCACTTCAACAACATGTTTCTGCCCTCACAAAAGGCAACAGGTGAATGTCTGTAGACTTCAGTGGGGAGACGGGCGTCTCATCCGGCACCTTCTGTATCAGGGCACGTAAACCAGAAAGTTTTTCTGCACAGAACAGATTTCACTACACACAGAAATAGCAGCTATCAACAGTTAGCTAGAGATTGACAAAATATTTTTTTTTATCATGGTAATTTTTTCCTGTTGGAACAGTAGCCAGAGTGTGTAGAGCTAAAATATACAGCAATAATTTACAGGAGTTAAAGCCAAACCCATTCCCTTGCCTAGCACTGAAAATCCTCCTAAACTCCCTCTCTAACTATTGACAAAGCACTAGCTCGGTGCTATCTATCACCCAATTACTATAGCACAGAGAATTCTGCCAGCTGTTTTAGAAAATACATTACATGAAATCTTGGCCGCTCTAAAGAGTGAGGCAAAACTTTCATCTCTAGGGCAGCTTTCCACTGACTGTAGCAGTCTTGATCAAAAATTGAATGCAATTCTCCCCTTTGTCAGTGTTAGGAAAGTCAGAGATTTTGCCATCCCTGAGGTCATAGTCTAGACCTTCTTTGATATTGTAAAGAAAAAGCCCTAAATGTAGAAATTTGAAATACTCAGTAAGATTCTGCATTCGAAGTTATTCCACTGATAGATGCATGCACCTAGCAATTAAAATACAGGGCTGAGAAACTACTGCATAAAAAGCAAATCAAGACAACCACAAAAAACCTTATTCTTGTAGTAGATTTTTTTCCATCCTGCTATTCACAGCACAAAAGATGAGAAACTGGAGGAGAAATACATGTAGCATAGGCATAAAGTAAAATAAAATATATTCAGGAAATACGATTTTGTCACTCATGCAAACAAAAATGAGATCTTCTCTGAAGATGTTACAAAAAAGAATACGTATGTATTTAAAGAAATCTAAGCAAAGACATTTTTCAAAGAGCTGGAAGGGTATCACTATCATTTTATATAGTACTGGCCTGTCTGTGCTTGAAGTATAGAATAATGTAGACAGGTTCATTGAAAGACAGTGCGAGAATTGTGGAAGGGCTTTTTTAGTCTAAAGAGAGAGAAATGTTAAAAGATATATCCATCATAATGTGTGAAAACGGGAAAGACAGAAGTGCAAAAATTTGCAGAGGGCAGAAGTAATGGCCAGAACTTTAGTTGGAAGAAAGATTAATTTAGCCTGGATATATTGACATTTTCTTTAAGACTGAGGTTGATCAGACAGTATGACAGTTTGCCACCAGAGTAGAGGCAAAATAATTAGATGTCTTTAAGGAAAGGTTAAGTACACTTATGGGAAGACTAATATAAAACCATCATTACTTGAAGCAGGTGTTTGGATTAGATTATCCAAGATGTCCCTTTCAAAGCCATCATTTATGGTCCTGCAATATTTTTCGGTCAGGAAAACGTTCCTTTGCAAACTGATGTTAAAAAAGCCTGAATCCTAGGTATTTTTAAAAGGTACTTGACAGTCTGACAGATGTTAATAGTGGCCAGGAAGTTTGTATCATAATATGTCCAACCCATCCAACACGCTCTACCCACTTGGAGATGAAGATAATGTTCAGTTTGTGATTCACAGCACCTTGTTATGGTTTATTTTCCTGCAGTGTGAAAGATTTGATACAGTGAATATGCACCTAGATTCTTAATAGTCTGCCAGTAAACAGAACATTTTTATTACCATGTTAGTGATATTACATTTTAAATTATATTTTTGAGTACTTTCCTGAGGCTAGTAAAGTAATTTTACTTCTTGTATAAAACATAACTGGATCTGAGACTTCATTTCAGGGCAGGGGCTGCCTGTGTGTACACAGGAGAGAAAGCAAGAGAGGGAGAAACAGTCTCTCTATTAAGGCACTCTGTTCTTATGGTTTTCTGAATTGACAGAATAAATTATTCTGTCTTCTGCCTGAAAGGGATATTTATAAAGAAGAATGGACAGTTTGCTGTGAGACAGACATATATCAAAATGAACAGCTTAGTTTTAACCACATGGAGTTTGAAATGACAGTGAGTCACTGAGGATTAAATGTCTGAGAGAGGGGAAATTCAAAATTGAGCCACTGTTCAAGATTTTGAGAATTGTCCACATATGGATAATCCAGAAAGAGAAAGCATTGCCATCTATTTCTGGGTGTGTGTAGAAACTACTTATATATGAACTTTATAATACATATCTCTCTCTATGATATCTATATATGGTTAGTGAACAGGAAAACAAACTGACACAGCGGAAATATATAACAGAATAAATGCATGAAGAAATCTTTTTTAAAAATATCATTTATCAGTACAAAAAAGAGGTACTCTGACAATTTACAAAACTTTACACTCTGAAACCTCTGGAGTCTTCTAAGTTTCAACCTGAACACATCGAGGTGCCTGCTGTTTTTAAAGCTTTGAACTGGCCGTGGTGGAGGCTTTAGGTGCTTGCAGTAGCCCAGGGAGAAGTTGGTGTTTGGCAAAAAATAAATGAAAACCAATCCACCCGCCTTTTCTAGACTCATTACTGCTGTCAGAACTCGAGCTGCTATTCAGTCTTTGATTTTGTCTTAATCTCAGCTGGATTTTTTTGCTCACTACAGAAGCAAGCTGTTATTTTCACTCTTAGTGCTTTCTCTGGTTTTGTGCCATTTTAAAGGAAAGATGCTGCGGTTACTTCCGTTGTATACAACTCCTAGCAGTTCCGTCGCTGTTATTTATACACACCCACGTACGGGTATTTATTGTCTGCTGTTTCCTGTCGCATGCAGAAAGTTTCCGGTGTTTTTACTTTGTTTGTCTTCTGACAAAGAAACCAGAACTTTCCTCTACTCTCTTTGTGTTGGGGTTTTTTTGTTGTTTGTTTGTTTGTTTGTTTGTTTTTCTAATATATACGTTTATTTGCTCAAATTCCTGTTTTTTAATATACCTCTACTAATACTAGAAATCAGGTTAGCTTAACTTGTCATAGTCCCAGTTCACAGTTCCTTTTTCGGTTCTCCCCTCCTGCATTATAGACATTGCTATGCTGTACACTTCTTTCCTTTTCCATACTGTTTCTAATTAGTTTCTCTGCTGCTGTTTTTTTTTTTTTTGATGTAGTGTCTTATCATTACGGTTTTCATTGCTCTTTTGAATGATCATGTGAAACTATAAAATGAAACCTAAACTGAGTTTTATTTTGCTTATTATGTTTACCTTGCATTTTGTCTAGGTCTATTTAATCTTTACTTTGTTACAGGATATTATATAGCCATCAGTCGAAAATTATCAGTTTTGATGACATTTCTGCTGTTCTCTATCAATGCATTTTTACCTCCTGGGTAAGGGACACATGAAGAAACTGCCTCAAGAGTATTGTTCCAGTTGTAGATGTAAGGATAATATTTTATAACAACTGGTGCCATAAAAATAATTATTTGGGAAATAAAAAGAACCCAAACCAGAAGGAACATCTGATGGGAATAATAAAGCAGAGCATACCAGAAGCAGTCCTGTGCCACAGCCAGAAGCTCTTTTCCTCAGTCTAGCACCAAGGACAAGAAAAATAATAGAGATTGGCAAAATATCAACCCTTTACACACATGTAATATTGAGAAAGTAATTTTCACAAAGATATACAACTTGTTTCCCTTGGTTTAGTTTGTGTCTCAGCTCTGCATTTCCCAGGAAATCTTTCTTCTTTCTAGCCTCATCTTGAAATGAAAGAATTTACAAGTGAAGGGCAAATGTTCTATAATGGTACCACAATAATATATTTAAAATTGTTAATGCTGGTAAAAACGTGCAGTCAGGAAGCCTGAATTCTCACATAACAAAAGACACAACTTTTTGCCCTGTAATTCCTGTGTGAGTCCTAAAATATTCTGTAACTTTGGAAAGACAATTTTCAGTGAAAGATTTCCAATGAAACAAATTAACTACTTCTGTAAGCTGATCCAGTACTTAATACATATTAATGTAGAAATGCTCAGTGATAGGAATGGTTTTATAAAGCATAGTTTGGGATTAAAATTAGAAATTAATTAAGCAGGAATGTCATTGTTGTTGTTGTGCCTGAAACACCCAGCGGTGAAGATTCAGTAGGTGGCTGAGGCAAGGCTGAATTAGCCGTGATTTGTTTTTCCCCCCGAATCAGATCTAACTTATAAGATTTTTGCAAATCAAATAAAGACAAATAACTTGACAGGCAAGAATGAGTTTTTTTACTCGCTGCAGTGTATGCTGCGATCCCGTTTTGGCACCAGTTTGTTGTTGACTCCATTTCACAGAGAGAAAAGCTGAGGCACAGAGAAGGAAAGTAACTAGTTCAAACTCACACAGCACGCTTGTGGCAAAGGCAGGTATGCGTGGTCAGGTCTCCTGCATCCCTGTTTCTTCTGCTTACTATATTGCCAACTTTGGAGTGAACCACAGACTTGGAAAGAGGAAGAAAGAAATTAGAGAGGAAAAAAAAGAAAAGGAGCTATTCAGTACAGGTCATGTTAAAAACTGGAACTAAATACAGAGTTCCCTTGCATTCTGAATTTCCCATCCTGATGGCTATTGGCAAGGCAAATACTGGTTCTTTGTGTCAGAAGTGGGCACATTTTCAGTTTCCCAAACCAATGTGAACTATGGATGTTCTGCTGGAACACACATCTATGTGCTTATATTCTTGAAATAGTCATTTTTTTTATGTTTGTTTTTTATTATCTTTTTCACTGCTACCATGAATTATGCTAGCTATAAATTGTTCACACTTGCAGGTCTTTTATAAACTAATGAAATGTTTCATCTACATATTGTTTGTGAATGTTGAACACATACACAAACATGATATTTCTCTCCCAAGTGCAATAATCCTTAGGCATTTTGTTCAAAAGTGTGATTTTCCCACTATTCCCTTCCCATCTTCAAACAGAAATGTGTCATAAATCTTTTGAGTCCTGCTATCTCACATAATGCAGTAACATTGAATAAGTTAGTTTTCTGATTTAGTAACGTTCACCATTACTATCATATAGATTTTGATCTATTCTACTGTTTGTTATACCTTACGAAATTAATTTTTTAGATGGTGATACACAGTGGACACAACAGGGCTTTGGGAACTGGAAACAGAACAAAGAATCTATCATATATTACATGATCACTGGCTTGCATTTTGCTTACTATAGGTAAAAGCCTCTAGTGACAAGGAGGAAAATAAATAGCTCTCCCTTTAACTGCAGCTCTGGAAAGCAGTGGCAAAGCAGGTCTGATATGAAAGATACAACAATGTTTTCAATTATGTTTGCATAAATGCAGAAAACTACTGATTTTTTTCTGATACGACCACTGTATTTTATTATTATTTCATCTGCCTGTGTCTTTTTTATGAGTCTGTGTCTTATTTATATGGCTGTGTCTTATTTTAAATTTATAAATTCCTTAGGTCAAGGACTGCCTCTGCGATGGGCTCCTAGTCATTTTGAAAATACCAAGATGATTTAATATTAGTGGTGCATTAAACATCTTGCAACTGCTCTCAGGACTACTCTGACTGCACAGGGCACTGTGTAAATATATGGAAAGGTACATTCTTACTCAAAAAGAATGTGAAAGAACACAAAAATGAGAACACAACAACAGACTAGGATACAATCACACCTAAATAACATGATCACCATGATCTGGAAAAGAGTACACTATCCCCATGGCTCCGAACGATGGGTTTTTCTTATTGTTTCAACGTTTGCTTGTGTTTGTTGCGGAAAGTATGGGTATGTACAAAACCTATGCAATGTTATATTATTATATTATTTTTAAGGCTGAAAAGTCAAGCCGTTAACAGATAGGAAATGCAAGAATTAAGATCTGTATGCAGACTTAATTTGGCTTTTTGTGATCATGCTTTCTAATTCCATCTGCAATCTCATCATTACATACTGTGGTTTTTCACAGCGCATCTGCCTGATTGAGTACTCACCTTTTAAATAGCTTTTCAGTATTTTGTTTATTCATGTGGCTCCTGCGCCTTATCTCCTGCACTTTTCAAAAACTTTTCAGAGTTATTGAACTTTCTCTGAGACTTTTCATGCTGTTCATATTAACATCCAACAGCTACACAATAGAAATGAACATATTTTCAGAACATCTCTGTAACATAAGACAGTACTCATACATCCATTTTATATCTGGAGGACTGAGGAAAAAAAGAAATTAAAATTAACAGTTTCTGCTTGTTCTGAGTTGTCTGGAAGACATTTTTTCAGTGCATTTAGCACATTAGACATTCAAAGCACAGCTCAAGGCACATGAAAGGCAGCGGTGAAAGCTCAACACCTTTTCAATTCAGGCTCAAGTGAGAGACCCAGATAATGAGTAAAACGTAATTAATTGCCACACATGAATAGTTTGGCTCTAGTGACTTGACTAGCGGCATAGACAACATCATGGAGAGAGGCAGAGTAGAAGATAATTCTGCAGAAGCTTTAATGCAGAGACCAGACTTTCTGCTCCCGCTTCCCTCTGCGCACACCCTCCGAGCGGTGGGCCTGCGGACGGTACACCTTTCACAGCACAGCTGGAGCTCATTTTCACACAGGCAGTTCCGTAAAACTGAGCCCTGATTCCTGTCGCAATAACAGTGCGTGGCCTTTAAGTAAACCTTCCACCATAATAAAGTCATACAAGCGGGTTGAGGAAAGATTGCACAGTGAAGTGCATTTCCGATGCTTTGCGAGCTTCATGTTGCCAGTGTGCAGGTAAATATTCTGCTTTTTTGGTGGTTTGTTTGTTTTTAAATCAGAAACAGGAGCAGAATATCCCATAATGTGGCGTCATCCTGGTGTCTTCATGGTTCACCTGCGTGGTGGCAACATCTAGAGCCACTGCACAGAACTCTGCAGCTTGAACTAGTGAAGTAGCTGCTGGCCCTGGCACATCACCCTTCTTAATGGGACAACGAGACCCTTTGCTGAGGGGTTTTACACATATTTGCTGACAGCACAGGAATGGTGAGACTTAAGAATTTTTAATTCCATTCCAGGCATAGCTGCTGCTGTTTCTCTATAAGATCAATCCCTTCTGTCCTATGTTTCCAGTATTTCCTCATTAGAATATTTGGTTCTGTCTTAGTCTCTGTTACCCTTTCTCGAATTGCTCACACCAGTCTCCCATTGCAGTCAGTCCCACTTTCTCCTTTCTTAGTCCTCATGCAATCTGCCCTGCTGCTGCTTCTCCTCCAGCTGTACCACTGCTCTCTGGGGAGCTGAGCCTCTTCATTTACTGCATCTCCTCTCACTTCCCATGGCTGCCTCTTGTGCCTCCCTATTCTCACCTAAGTGGTTCTTCATTTGCAAAGCTGCACCCAGTACATTTTCATTACAGGCTCCCTCCCCACAATCTGCTTGCCTGTCCAGTCCCAGTTCTTCCCCAGTATCTGGGACTA
The DNA here is from genome assembly GCA_009819775.1 of Phoenicopterus ruber ruber. NCBI lineage: Eukaryota > Metazoa > Chordata > Aves > Phoenicopteriformes > Phoenicopteridae > Phoenicopterus > Phoenicopterus ruber. The sequence continues at coordinate 13,921,315 of CM020219.1, forward strand.
ACATAAAATCCAGAACCCTTCCTGTCTCTTCTCGTTTGCTCACACATTAGATCAGGTCTCTGAAAACAGTTATTCACTGGCTTTTAAGTCATCTTCTTCCTACAGGAAAGATGGAGAGGGACTCTTTATCAGGGAGTGCAGTGATAGGGGGAATGGTTTTAAACTGAAAGAGGGTAAATTTAGATTAAATATAAGGAAGAAATTCTTTACTGTGAGGGTGGTGAGGCACTGGAACAGATTGCCCAGAGAAGGTGTGGATGACCCATCCCTAGAAATGTTCAAGGCCAGGTTGGATGGGGCTTTGAGCAACCTGGATTAGCAGAAGGTGTCCCTTCCCATGGCAGGGGGGCTGGAACTAGATGGTCTTTGAGATCCCTTCCAACGCAAACCATTCTATGATTCTATGGTTCTGCTCATTAGCTTAAACTCATCTTCTTGTCTAGTAGTCTTGGTTTTACTCTCGATCCAGCTTCCATCTCAAGAGTGTGCTTACCTTTTCCACACTCCAGTCTCACCCTTCCCTTGGGGGACGCTGCACACCAGTCCCTGGCTGCAGCACGCACAGCATAAACAAAATCTGTTGGAGCCTTATCTGGTAGATGCTAAGAATTCTCTTTTGAGATGTGCAAATGACAATTTTTCAGGGGCTTATATCTTATTTGGGAAAGAGCAGATATTCATAAGGAAAACAAGAAACATGCCCTGAAGGAAACTGCACCATGTCCTGATAAACTGCAAATCCCTTCTCCGTAGCATGGGGATAGGGTAAAGTGTGGGAAATTTGTTTAAATGTTTTTAAGATTACCATAGTTTTGGCCCAGCTCCATGTCATCCCTGTCCTGAATCTTGGAAATGTTTTATGAATTTTGGCTGAAAATAATTACATAAACTTCAAGAAAATACCTTCTTCATGCAGATGTCTGGCACACACAATTCCAGCTGGAATAGCTATAAACTTGATTAAGTTCTCATCTGTCTGAAAACAAAGCCTCATGACAGAAAGTACCTTGCAATGTAAAGGATAGGTGATGCTGAAACAGTCGTACCAGAAGCTGAGGGTGGCAGGATGGGTGTGACCTAATAGGACCACAGGAGCAGATGATGAAGTGTCAGTGAAGGAATATTACAGAATACACAAAAGAATGGGAATGACAAAAGGAGGAAAGAATGGGAATGAGAAAAACCATGAAGGAGAACAAGACTGGAACAGTGAGGAAAGCACAGGACAGAAGTAGTCAGGAGAAATCAGTGCTCAGCAGACACAGTGCTTCACACTCCTCAGAGGACTCCCTCATCCACTTGTACCACTACATCACCACATTTCCCAGTTATTCCACCACCAGCACTTGGCTCAGCCATTCCCACTTTTTTGCCTGGAGAAGAGAAGACCGTCACTGGCTCCTAGCAGTTGCTTTCACTCCAAAGCCCTGTCTTCACCCTCTGAGCTCATAGACCTAAGCAGCTGCATGTCCCTGAGCAGGCACGCCGGCCCAGTGCCTCCCCAAGAGGTACTGTGCCCAAGGGCAGATTAGGAAGGGAACTTGGCTCCATCTCACAGAAGCTCAAAGACACATTCACGCTCGTGCTGTGATTTCTCTTGCACACTATGCAACAATGAAACCGAGCAGGAGTGGGATGACCCATTTGTTTGGTTGCCATGACAATGTGTTACCCAGCGCAGAATGCTGCTCTGAGCAGCCTCGCTGCTTGGCTGCTGTGGGCTGATGAGGCTTTAAAAAAAGATATTGTAAGAGAGTCATCCATTGTGGTTGCACTGCACCACATTGACCTCTGCGAGATGAGAGGTGCAGTTCATCTGAAGTGACAGAGGTCTGTTGCTCAGAATATAGCGTTTCTTTGGAAAGAGAGTTGAGTTTTTTTCCAAGAGGGATTGGATGAACGAGAGGGGGATTTATTTATTTATTTCAAATTCCAAGAGCAGTCATTTAATTTCTAATGCTAGCATAATGCCGCAAACAAAATACATAAGGAGACCAACAGTGGCTTACGGATGTAGGGGCAGAACTGTATTCGCGTTGCAGCAGCAAGAAAAACATTTTCTCTGGAGTGGAAGGTGCTGACATCTGTAAGTGGCTATGCATAAGAAACATGTGAAGATATGCCTGAGGTCTGATTTAGAACTGTGGATAAAGACTGCTCTGTATCTGACACAGAGGAGGGTAGGCAGCACTTGCTCTCCCGACCATGAAGAACTACCTCTGCTGGTGCAGAAAGGAAAAATACTTCACCACTAGCTTATTAGCCTCCAGAGATAACTCAGCTTTATTTCTTTAAAGAAAGATTGGCTTCTTATATACAGATCACCCAAGATATATGCCTGGAAGGGCTTTACTGAGTCTTTGAGGCATTTTCCATAGTCCCCACTTAATGTTGCAGCTTGCTACGAAACAAAGACAACTTTTATCTTAAATTTTGTGCTTTGCTATAGAAGTGTTTATGATACTATTATTATTACTGTTATTATTATTATTAAAGATGAGAAGAATAATTTGTATTGCTCTAGAACTTAGGAATTCAAATCAAGAGTCTTGCTCTAACATACCAGACTCTGTATCTACTTGCCTGTTTTTGTTTAAACTTCTATACTCATTCTTTTCAAAATGCATGTCAGCGAGCAGCAAGTATATAATGTGTCCCCCTAGACCAGATGTAATTTCTTCCTACTATTGAGGAGATTTGGGCACGTATCTCTGTTCCTGTCACAAGGAGGGATGTGCTTTGCAAATCTCTATACCCTTGACAAGAGTAACTCTTAGCAACAGGCGATTTCCCCGTGTAGCACTCTTGGAATGGATCTCGCCTCCCTCTGTGTATTTACTGTTAACTGAACAAGTTTGACTCTCTTTGGAATTTCTGCTGAAATCGGCTCAAAAACAATGTCAAAGCAAAATGTTGCATACACATTCATATAAAAGATGAAACAATGAAGACTTGCGCATGGGTTTCTGCCTAGTCTATGTCACCATTTTTGCTCACCGGTTTTGATTTGCTCTTCAAGAATACAGAGCTTCTTACCTCACTTTTAAGGGAATTCTTTCCTGACGGAATTTTCTATTTTGAATATAATGGTAAATGGGAAAGGTGTAAAAGGAGTTTATCAAACATAGATGATATCAGAAAAAATGGATAACTTTCTTTAATGTGATAATTGATTTTCTAGACAACTGAAAGGGGAATGAAACCATCTATCTGAATATCAACAAATCAGTGTCACATGGGAATTTAGTTAAGTGGAAAAGTTGGGAATTAAAGTGCAGGAACTGTAATCTGGGCCAGTCTTGTTCAATTTATTCATCAATGACCTGGATGAAGGGACAGAGTGCACCCTCAGCAAGTTTGCTGATGACATGAAACTGGGAGGACTGGCTGATACACCAGAAGGCTGTCCTGCCATTCAGCGAGACCTGGACAGGCGGGAGCGTTGGGCAGAGAGGAACCTCATGAGGTTCAATAAGGGCAAGTGCAGGGTCCTGCCTCTGGGGAGGAATAACCCCATGCACCGGTACAGGTTAGGGGTTGACCTCCTGGAAAGCAGCTCTGAGGAGAAGGACCTAGGAGTCCTGGTAGATAACAAGTTCACCATGAGCCAGCAATGTGCCCTTGTGGCCAGGAAGGCCAACGGCATCCTGGGGTGCATTAACAAGAGTGTGGCCAGCAGGTCGAGGGAGGTTCTCCTCCCCCTCTACTCTGCCCTAGTGAGGCCCCACCTGGAGTCCTGCGTCCAGTTCTGGGCTTCCCAGTTCAGGAAAGATGAGGAACTACTGGAGAGAGTCCAGCGGAGGGCTACAAAGATGATTAAGGGACTGGAGCATCTCTGCTATGGGGAAAGGCTGAGGGAGCTGGGGCTGTTCAGCCTGAGGAAGAGAAGACTGAGAGGGGACCTCATCAATGCTTATCAATATCTCAAGGGCAGGTGTCAAGAGGACGGGGCTAAACTCTTTTCAGTGGTGCCCAGCGACAGGACAAGGGGCAACGGGCACAAACTGGAACACAGGAAGTTCCGACTAAATATGAGGAAAAAATTCTTCACTGTGAGGGTGACAGAGCCCTGGCACAGGCTGCCCAGGGAGGGTGTGGAGTCTCCTTCTCTGGAGATATTCAAAACCCGCCTGGACGCAGTCCTGTGCAGCCTGCTCTAGGTGACCCTGCTCTGGCAGGGGGGTTGGACTAGATGATCTCCAGAGGTCCCTTCCGACCCCTACCATTCTGTGATTCTGTTCCACCCCCCCTGCCATGGGCAGGGACACCTTCCACTAGACCAGGTTGCTCAAAGCCCCATCCAATGTGGCCTTGAACACTTCTAGCGATGGGGCATCCACAATTTCTCTGGGCAAATGGAGTTCAATTAAATGGCATGCAAATTTGTTCATTTGAGGACTCAGATTTTAAAAGTCAGGAGGTCATCTGTGGGAAATGACTGAAGAGAAGGACCAGACCACAGTGTAACAGTGGATCTGTACCTGATTACTGTTGCCAGTGAAACACAGTTGCTTGGAAAACCAATCCACGAATGGGCACTGCAAGATCTTGTTAATTTGCAGCGTCCTCACAACCCCAACCAGTCAGTTGCATACAGTCACCTAGAGAGGCAATCGAGCTGTGAGAGGTGCACAGGGAAGGGAATGGCAAGATCTGGAGAGTAACCAATATGACCAGAAGAGACTGTCGAGCTCAGCCTAGTCTGAGAACATCTGCTGTCCATAAATATATCACTGAGGACAGAAAAGAGTTATCTGTGTGGAGGACAAAGCTAGCACAAAACCAGATTGGTTTAAACTGGACGTTAATTAAATTTGGCTGGAAATTTGAAGAATGTTTATTACAGAGTAGTGAATAGCCTTTTAGAAGGAGTATCAAGGACAAATAAAACACACTTACTGAGAAGGGGGATCTCGTTATATTTATGAAGAGATCTTGTGGTGCAATTGGTGAAGGTGCTGGGATTCAGTGACCCAGAATCTATCTTCCAGGACTGTTTTTCTACGTTTGGTTTTTTACCTAGTACTGCCGTCTAAATTTGGCCTCTAGATGTTCTCCACACTTCCCTAATATAATTAATATCAACACAGATCATGCCTTTGACTTGTCCAGAAATTCATCCATATCCAGTGAAATCTTCTCCTGCTCTTTAGTGAAAAAGCCACTGTTTTGAACTTGTTAGTGTTTGGCCTCTATCCCTACCATATGATTTGTCTTACAGCCAAAATACTTTCTCCTGATAGCCTTGTCACGTGAAGAATGATTAAACTTGTATTGCAGATCCTACAATTCAAGGAAATATGATTTCCCATTTTAAGACTTGCTTCTTTCTTGTCACTCTGGTAATTATCGAGTCCCTATAGTAGCAGCTTCCAAGTATTTAGAAACAGAAAATCTCTCTCACTCTTTCCTTTTCAAGGCTGTTGGAGAAAACAATTAATCCGTTTGTTTATGTCTGCATGTATAGGATGAGTGAGGGCGGCTTGTGTATGTATAAATAAATGACTGAAGGGAAACTAAATCATTTAAATGAATGCTACATTTGGACACGAAAATTTTGAGACTCATGGTTAATTTTGTTTCCAAGAACTGCTTCGAAAATGCCATCTCATTTGAGCTCACACACTCACAAGCCTCCACACCTTAACAGATTCATAGGACAGCCATCATGAGAGGTCACTGCAGAAGAGAGATGAGCCGCCTCATTTTCAGGCTTTTTCTCACAGAGGGTTTGCCCCTGTGGAAGATTAGAGCTACTGGCTCTGAGGTGGATGTCATCTGGAGCTTGTGGCCTGTTAATAATGTAATCTAATTCAGCTCTTCAGTATTTGCTGCTTTCATGCAGTAAGCTTTCAGTCTCCCAGATGTGATGTAGTTTTGGTGTATTCTTCTAAAGCAGTGAGACCTTAAAGCTTTTTGAATGCTGCATGGATACCAAGAATAAGCTGGACAGCAGAGCCTAATTTCCTGTGTGGTTTCTTCAAATGAAAGTCCAGGCTCACACACAGAGAACTTAGTAACAGATGTTCTGTCTTGAGATTTACGCTGGTGGGTGGAAGAATCAATGACAAGAAGCATACAATATCTGAAAAAGAACAGGTACTCAAGAGCATCAAATAAATATTTACTTGCAAACCTGAAAACAAAAGGTAATGATTAACTAAGCATAAACTGTTTTGCCAGAGTCATTCTGGAAGCATTCTCTATTACCCAGGAACTGCTGAAGTTAAACGCATTCCTGAAGCACCTTAGAATCATAGAATCATAGAATTGTTCTGGTTGGAAGAGACCTCCGAGATCATCGGGTCCAACCATTAACCTATCACTACCAAATGAATAGAATACGTTAGAAACGTATTTTTTCCTCCTGATCTGTGCAGATGGTGGGCTGCTGATGACTCCTGCTTGGGAGAAGTGAGAAATCAAATTAGACCCTTTAATAGGATGTAGAGGAAGAACAGCATTATGAAGGGACCTTAAATTGTCCAGTGCTCTAAGAAGGCTTTGCCTGGACCTTCCCCTGTAGTGATCTCTCAGAGACTGAAATGATTTAAAACTCAAATAAACTAGGTTTTAATGGAACATGGACTAAAACAGTAGCTTTAAAATAGAGGAACCTGGAAATGACTGGGTGGGAAAGAATATAAATAGGTAGATATATACACTTTTTATACGTCTAGAAACAAAAGAAGAAACAGCAACAAGGACATTGAAGATCAACTAGCAAAAGTAATCAAAACTACTGATAAGTATTTATTAATACTCATCAGAAACAAAAGGCCTGACAGAAAATTTGTAGGGTCCACTGATGATCAGGATATGGAAGACATGCTCAGAGAACACAGAGCAGTTTCAGAGGTGGTGGAGACTTTTTCTGCATCAGTGTTCACCGCAGAAGAAATGAGGGATATTGCTATTGAAAAATCATTCTTTATGGGGGACTCATCAGAAATTGAAGTGATGCTGAAAGGATGCTGGAACTGACTGAAAAAATGAACAGCCACATATCACCAAGACCAGAGTGTATTCACTCATGAGATCCAAAGGAAGTCAAGGATGAAATAGTTGAATTACTAATCATGGTGTATGCCCTCTTACTTAAATTGCATCTATACCTGAGGACTCAGGGGTGACATTAAGATGTCTATTTTTAAAAAAATGTTTCCAGAGCAGTTATGGGGAATCAACAGGCCTATAAAGCCTAATAGCTACATAGAGCAAATTAGTAGAAACTATAATAAAGAGTGGAATTAATGGACATGTGGTACATCTGATTGAACTGGCAAGAGTCAACCTGGGGTTTTGTTGTGAAGAAGTCAGTATGTTTTTTTGTAAAGGGAACCCTTCATTGCAAATCTTTTACAGCTTTTTCCAGAAGTCAATAAAAATATGGATAAGGATGATGTAATTGATAAATCCTTAGATTTTCAGAATGCTTTTGATACAGTCTTTCATTTTTACTGCAACTTTGCACCTGTGATGTAGGAGGCTCACCGATAGAGACAAGGTATGGAGCAAAACAAACCTTTGGCTTAACATGGCTATACTAATGTCCTTCTGTTATAGCCAAGAGGTCTCCTGGCCAGTGTGTCCTTGGAAGTACATTGTTCCTCCTGGGATTGGTTTCAGACAACACAGAACACTTCTGAGCTGCCACAAACCCCAAGCAATCCCTTCTGGCCCTGTGGTATTTATTCCCATCATCTCAGAGACCCAGATTTCTGCTCTCTGTTCCTCTAAATAGTTTCTCAGTCTATGCATGAGCTGTGGGCTCACTACTCTGAGATGAAACTCTCTTGTGCCACAGAAACTCCACTTCCATGAGCAAACTTATGCCCTGGGAAGCAGGAATCTTCTGCTTTCTAGAGGGATCCACCTCACCCCGTTAGTCCCTTCAAGGAACATAACGTAAAAAAAGAACAAGCAGCCAAGCAAAGCTTGTCCATCACAGCTATGGACAAAAGTGAACATCCCTGCTGGCAAGCAACCTGATTAGCAGGAAAGCTCTGGAAACACCTGCTGCCAGCTCACAAATGAAGCATCCTTAGTGGGCTCAAAGCCACGCAGGCCGTTGAGCTATCAGCTACCATACAACATCCTGGCATAACAGATGTTGTGGTAGAGAAAACAGGCAAAGAGACAATGTGATTTGTTCAGGGAGACAAGAGGAGGATACTACGCCACACTGATCAACAACTGAAGACTGTCATTTAATAACCATGATCAATTAAAAAGCTATTAGTCTTTTCTAACCTACATTCAAGGCCAGGCAGCTTGAGAATTTGGCAGCTACAGCCAGGCTCCCTCTGTGGAGCAGATCTTGTGGTGGCAAAGAATCCAGCCCTTTCTGTCCTCAAAGGGAATCTACCAGATTTTACATCCCATTTAGATGCCTTTCTGACAGCTGAGAAGTAACTGAGTTCAGATGACATGAGCTGGATTGATATGTATTGCATTCATTTCTCAGCATTGCAATTTTAGTCATCTCTGCTTCAGATGTTTGCAGCTATTCTCTTGCCATCCACTGAGTATCATTGTATCATTAAAGCACAGTAATTTTCATCATTGATCCCTTCAATTCACACTAGTTGCATCAGAGTCTTCAATGTATTAGCTACCGTAGGGCTCAAACTTGTTTGTTCTCTTGCTTCCTGGACAATACAAGTGTCTTTCATTGTTTTGCAAGTTTTATTTCACAGTTTTAGTTTTGTCTATAAATAGTTGATGATCTTAGTTAGATGTTTCCAGGTGTTTTAATCCTAAAAGTGATTGAAGTCGCAATCCAGCACTGGGCTTAAAATAAAAATAGCTATGCTTGATCAGCCTTGAGATTCATAGTATCTGTTAGTATAAGAAACAGGGTAGGCATTACCATGTGGTGACACATCCCCTTCTTATCTTCCAGCAGTGTGTGGCTTAGGGATTTCATGAGTGGCATAGCTGTGCAGTACAGAATATGGGGGGAGAGACCATAAACCAGAGATGCAGTTCTCCAGATCTCCCCACGTGCCAGAGAAGCATGTTTCTCCTGTTTCACCTGCTGGCTGCTGTGTGAAGGTCAGAGACAAGGCTTTAAGATATACAAGAGATAAAAATGGCTAAAAACCTGGGTGATGTAGGTTGGTGGAGGAAAAGATAACTATTTGCTCATCATTGTGCTGGAGATATTTTGGCCAGAGCTGAAAATCAAGCTATATATGTTTATAAATGTGTGCTATAACATTTAGGTTTTTTTTTTTTTAATATGCTATTTATGTGAAAAAAAATCTCTACTTTCTCTTTTTACCTTAAAGACACAAAGTATAGGTCTTAGGCTAGTGTAAATAATCTCCTTCAAATTTGATGGTGATTAGCTAATTTATACAACATGAGGATTGGGCTCATGTTCTTTGGACTTAGGTGATGGCCAGCTCCACAGGAATGTATCAACTAGAAACATAGGAAAACCTTAACCTTCAACACAGAAAAATAAAGAATTTGAGGTATCTACAGGAAAAAATGGAGGAAGTGGGGTTTGGCGAATTCAAAGGTATGATTCATTAAAATCTTGGAGAAAGTTCAGGAAAAGTAAACAGTCAATCCTGATGACAGCATAAGAATACACCAAAAATGTTATTATCATCCTTCTGTCCTAATGCAAGACACCCTAAGAAATCAGAGTGGAATATGTTCCAATAAGCATAACTGAAAGGATAAATATGTAAGATATATAAAGAGAAATATGCAAAGAATGTGATTGCTCACTCTTCTGGGAAGTGATATTTCAGGAGAAAAGTTCATATATATCTTATAAAAGGTCTGCAGAAAGACTGCGCAGCCTCCTGGTCTTACTTTCCCAGGACATCAGAAAGGCAGCTCTTTCTAATGCAGCATCCAAGTGCCTTTCAGCGGCACGGTACACGGTATGGCTACTATCTGTAGTATTGGTTTTCGCCTTCTCTGATGATAAGGATAACTCATGTCACACATCTGAGTTTTTCAAGTCATTTACCAGCTATACTTTCATTTTAGAGAAGGCAAGGGCATAGACATGTGTCTGGGATTTCTAGTGGAAGGCAATGAGATTTATAAATGAGTTCCTAGATGAGCCCAATCTACATACAGTTGCTGCCCCATGGAAAAGACATCTCTTCACCTGTTGTTAGGGTAGATTTCCTTGAAAGAACTAATAATTCCCATCTAAACTAGCAGTTCCTGAGTTGATATTCTTCAAGGGGCACATAGAGTTCTTGAAGTACAAATGACTCAACACCCAATCTTACTCCAAAAATTAAACCAACTTTTACTAAAAGATATGTCTTAGTGGTTATGTCAGTGGGCTTACGATTTCATACTGGGCATATTTCTTTACTTGTTACCAAAGAGAGATTCTGGTACAAATAAAAATTTCAATTCAAATAGAAAACTGAATTTTAAGTAGAAAAGTAACCCTGTTTTATTACTGGAAGAATTCATGTGTACTGGAGCCAAAAACTAGGTATTTTCATTGTCTGCCTTTAAAAAGAAAAAAAATCCCTTTGTATTTCGATGCACACAAAGTGGTCACTTAAATGCAAGAGGCGAATAAAGAGCATTTTGCTTAATTTATACATCCTTGTGTGCTTGGTTAGCTGCTGTGAAATATCATTTGCTTTTAGTAGGAAGCCACAGGTATTGAACTGATTGGTACAGTAACTTTATGAGAAATCGCTGCAAGTTGGGCAACTCTTTCTGTTTCACAGCAGGTCTGTCCTTTAATTTGAGTAACTGACGTACTGTGGCTGGAGGAAGAAATAGTGAACTTTTGATTTCAGCCAGCTTTCACGAGGTACACACAGATGAGCACACAGATAAAGCGGACAAAGAAAGGGAAAAGCTGTAATTGCAATGCGCTGCAGGCTGGTTTCTGGCCGGCAGCAAGCTCTGCCTTCGCTCTGCTGAAGCAGGAGGCAAGCAAAGGACAACGTCACACCAGATGTCTGCTGTTCCTGCTAGTGAGGAGAGCGAGGGATCAGCTTGGCTACAGCATCGCCACTGCCAAAACTCTGTTAGGCACCATTTCATCTCCTCAGGACCTGTAAGGCAGCCCTATCCTTTTCAGCCCTGACCTTCCCGCATCGTCACCCAAGGGTGGATCTTCAAAGGCTCAAGAGAGAAACTGGACCTCTGCTGTGAGGACTATGCAGCCAGACAGGAGAAAGAGGAAAGGAAGATCAGTGCTGCTTTGGGGATACCTCCCTGAAGATGCTGGATGGGTAGCGGTGGATTTTCTTTATGTGACAGTGTGCTTCGTTAGGAGGAGGAGGGCTCTCACCTCATGACAGCATCTCCTGGGAGGGCACTGACACTGCTAGCATGCGTTTCCCATTAGCGCCCTCACTTTCTCCGTTCCTCTCATTCCCATGTGTGACTAAAGACTGCCTGAGAGGTGTCTTACGAAAATAACTGTGATAGTCACTTGTTTGGGTTGGAAACAGGAGCAACCAGCAAACCTCACATCCAGAGGGGTGGTGGAGGAAGGGAGAGATTCAAAGAGTTGTGCTGTCTTTTTTTTGCTTCCCGATGATTCTCTTGCACTTATGGAGAATTTCAAAAGACTGATTTAGAGCAACTGGAGGCTTCTTCCCAGGCACCTGATCTGATGATACATCCCTGTATTCTGTGCTGACTTGTAGAAGTGCAACAAGATTATCCTCAGTGAAGTAAATGCCACTACTGGGGCTGTAAAAATCTGAATTGTCTTCTGCAAAGCAAATTCAGAAATGAAGAGTAGAAACATAAATAGCTAATGGCTTCTTCTTCAAAAAAAAAAAAAAAAAAAAGAAGAAAGGAAAAGGAGGGACCTTCTGCCACACTAAAAGCTTGGATGATGTAGAAACTCAATTCTTGGTTGTGTCTTTTAATAAATACACAATACTGTTGAGGATATTGGCTCTCTTTCCTGAGGAAATCCAGCATGCTTTTAACAATTCCTGTACATTGCCAGGCAGACATCAGAACTACATGGCCAAAAATGTAATATCCTTCTTTCTATACATGTAGGTGGGACAAATAAGTAACCCTTTGAAACCAGATCTTTTAAAGATGGCTGAAATTTTCAGATGAAGTATTTTTGGTGGAAATGTCTGCTCTCAGAAACTGTCCATTTTCATTATAAACCTGAAAATGGCCCAAAACTAGAGAAAATTCTGGCCAAGTTTTGAAATTCTTTTTAGCTTTCATGTTTGTTTATTTTTACAGAAGATTTAAATGGTCTGCAATAACTCTTCTGTCTTTAGCTAACTCTACAATACTTTTAAGAAAGACACTTCTTATAAAGTAATAAAACAATTTCAGTCATTCTGTAGAAATCAATAATTTCAATTCAGTATGACAACAAATAATTCGTGGCATCCAAGTACGAGATGATATCAGTATCTCACATCTGCAACAAACAACAGTTTAGGAGGAGTACGAGAAAATTATAACCCCTTACTATAAATGTTCATTCTTATCCTTCTTACCAGATGCACATGCTCCATGTGGAATCCCCTGGTGTTTTAAAATGCAACGTGCTTGGCCTACTGCTGGGATAATAGCTTTAGTTACATTTCCTATTATGATTTATTCAGCCCTATTCTCTAAAACAATTGTACAAATTGTAGAGTAAAAAAAACCCTCAAGGCAATATACAGTAACATTATAGGTTTCATTAAATCTCACTGAAATGGGTGGACTGTTATAACCTCAAGACCTTTAGGCACATTCAAAAACATGTTCTGATCCTGCTACAAAAAATAGTTGCCTCCACCATAAATTTAGGCCTTTTACTGCAAACAGTGCACCATGTGGTAGCATGTAAAGACACACTAAGCCAGGTTTAACAAGGTAACTACCACAATAGGAAGAGTTGCTCCATGCCAATGCACTATGGCACCAAAGCTGGTTGGTCTGTGATGAAGACTTGTAAGGATTTTTTCTGTCAGTTGGCTTGAGGACATCCATGCAGGAGCCGAGCAACCAAGCCAGAAAGAAGGCTGCTACAAGACCAAGGTTTTAGTATAAGACATTCCTTTGAGATTGGCCAAGAGCAGAACACTAAAAATGCCACTTTTTGGGCTGAGTGCTGACTGAGAGAGGTGCCAAAAAGTTAGCAAAGGCAAATATTTCTGTTAGGTCCTCCTGAGTGTAGAATAATCGCTTTTCTGAGTGTAGAATAATCTCTTTTCACATACTTACTAAAGTAATGGGGAGGCATCAAAAAAACAAGGGAGTCCATCACCATACTTTTTCTAAAAAATATCCCTCAATTATTTAACTTTGAACTACCCAATTAGGATAAAGGAATAAAGGTAAATATAAAGGTAAGAATTATGAACAAGGCTAATTGTTATTTTCCATTGTAAAAGTTAGCAAATGTCTTTTTTACTACTGATTAATTTGTCTTGTAGAAGTTTTGAATAGACAAAAGAAATTAACACTACATCAGGACACAGAAGTCACACAGCTTCGTACTACATCTTTTTGGTGTTCCTAAACTAGAAAATTTTGTAAATACATTTGGTAATTAATAACTGAAATATTAATTGCACACATCCTTAGTGGAGGATACCGAGGATGGCAAAATTGAATTACTTTCTTATGCTTAACAATTTACTTGCTTTGCAGAAAAACAGATGTGTTGAAAATGGGTCCACGCAGAGAGTTAGTAGACTTCCTATTATATCTCTATATAAAGTCTTGTGTTTAATGCAGGCATAGGATTTTGCATGTATGCAACTTATTTCAGGATTTCCTGTTGCCCTCTCCTATGACCTGGAGCTACTTTGAGCTATACAAGGACTAAGGGAGGAAAAGAGTCCTAGTGGGGACAACTAATGGCAGGAAGGGAGGGAATAGAAGTACCTGATGGATACATTTCATTCCTTCTTTAGCCTATGACCTAACATACAGTTAAGCAAAGAAAGAACATCCGTAATCGTTCAACTGGGTTATGAAAAAAGAGAAACCTGTACCGTAGTTTATACAAGGCCTGGCTGTCCTTGAACATTCATACACAGCTTCCCCAGAGTCAACTCCTACAACTTGGATAGATAAAGACCAGGCATCTGTAAGACAGATGTGACAATATAATGTTTTAGTTGTAGTTCAGTATGGCCTGGGAGTTACCAAACCTGGGCTGCATGGGCCAAAGGAGCGGTGGGAAGCGATGCAGAAGAATACAAGGGGAGCACTAGGCATTTACAGGGTTTGGTGCTCACTTGCTTAACTGTATTTTTAACAGCAAGTTTGCCATGGTAGTACAGCACAGTAATATAACTAGAAGAGACCTCATGTTTGCATCACTTCAGATCTCTTATTTGGTCTCAAATCCCTGAAATAATTTTTAAATCTTGGGCCGTCACTGTCTTTGACACCGCTTGTGGGTTAGATTTCTCAGTAGACATACTGTGGTTCTGGCAGATATCACAGCCTGTGATGCGCCTTCCTAGCAAATTCCTCATCAGCTTTATTAACACTAGATCTATATTACATGCTGGCTAATTCTATTACTTTATGGTGTACTACTACACTCTGTGCTACTATGAGCACTTTACATCAGTCCTGTTCAGTGCCTTTGGACTGAATGCTAATTAGGTGAATTAAATCTTCTTTCCCACTTCCTTTTTCCCTTGTCCATTACCAATCTCCTTTGCTTTCATATTCCCTCCTTCCCCCAACCCTCTTCAGGTCTTCTTCTCAGATCCTACAATGGTTTCTCCATTTTTTCAATTATCACCTGCACCAAAATTCCATTTTCTACATAGTTTCTGGCAAGTCGCTTGGGCATTTATGTACTGGAGTGTCCCACTGATGGTGGGTTGTGTCTCTGCTTGTAGCTGCCAAGCCAGCAGTGGGAAGGTCCTGCACACTCTGCGGAGGCGCTTAACCTGACAGTCACAGTCTGGAAGGCCTAGCACCAACTACCCTTCTTGATGCTTCCATCCGCCATCTCTGTCCCATATCTGTCCCAGCCAGAGGGACAGAACGAAACACATCAACGTGCCTGAAACTATGTGCGGGAAACATATATTCCTTTTAAAATAAGAGGCTCGCTGGAGGAGAATCACAGAGGTTATAGGAGTGGTTTATTTCATGTCTCTTTCTGATTCACCTTTTTCTTCTAAGGATATTTCTTACTTTAGGCTTAGAGAATGACAGTTTCATTTGCATGCTGATGTAAGTGATAATAAATTAGCTGCCTAAATCCCTGCTTCCTAGCCTACTGAGAAAATAAGAGACATGCTCATTAACATTTTATGCAGCCTCTGGACAGAAACAATATATCCAGAGTCAACAAACAGCTCTTAGATTTCAATATTGAACTCTTTAGTTGCTAAAAATAAACTAGTTTCCTTAAGGCTTGCTAGGAAAAAAAAAATTGTGCTGTGGGCAGGGATTCCCTTGAGTTCAGATCACTATAACAGACCCATTCTCGTGGCTGTAAGTAATTCTCTTCATGTACTTGCAAATGGCCTGAGTTGTGGCCATGATGGAGTTAAATGTGGCTGCCAACATACTACGGGTTCAAGAGTCTACAGCCTGGCTGTAGACAAATTCTGGAGCAGCTATTTAGGACTTTTTCTCCTGCTGTGGATTTTTTTGTTTGTTGGTTGGTTTTGGTTTGGGTTTTTTTTGGTTTTTTGGGGTTTTTTTGTTGTTGTTGTTTTTTGTTTGTTATTTTTTTGTGTGTTTTTTTGTGGGTTTTTTTTTGGTTTTACAACTCATAGTTACAAACATTATTCTGTTTAATAATAGCAATTCTTGCTCCATGCTGGATTAGGTCCTCAGCAGCTTCCTGGAGTCACGATTTTCTTATTATTGTCCTATGAAGAAGAGTGGGAGTCCATAAATGGACAACATTGTGACCACTCCTGATCACTACAAGCTCTCTTTCATGCTAGCTGCTCCAGCCCCTGCCTTGCTTCTCTGCAATTGGGTCAACATTCCTCTGAGTTTCTCATGTTCACTGATTGGAGAGGGTTTCTAGAAGTACTCTAAAAATATCCAGAAGGAACTGCATTCTCCAGCCTTGGCTCTTGAAGCTATTTAGCTTTGTATTTTTGTCACTTTGAATCACATGACTCTTACTTGATTATTTTTTCTGACCCTTGGCACCAAATATGAGCATCTGGTCTTCTTTTGAGAAGTTCTTTGAAGCTGCATTTCACTTGTATTTCTACTTTCATGTCCATCTACTCCCCTTCCTTCTATTTCCTTCTGCCAACCATTCCCTCCTTCTCTGCCTGCCCAATTGTCTTTGCTTTTCCTTTGATGTTTTACTTACCCGTGAGCATTCTCTCTCGTGCGTTCCAGCTGGGTTTTTTGTCTTCACACAGATCCCTTGCTGAAACACAGCTCCACATGGTCCTTTAAACAATCTTCCTGCACATAAATTATGTAGACGCACACACATGTGCACACACCTTGTAAAATAACTGCTGATGCCAAAAGTAGCTGATTCTATTTCTGACTTAATTCTGCTTTTTGCAAAACCATAAGGCCCTACTGGCAGAAAAATCCATTGTCCTCTGAAGAAGGTAACATTTTTCTGTAACAAATAATTTTTTTCCATGCAACCAATACATAATTTTTCCTGTGAAATGTAAAAAGCTTTGTTTGTGAGTGGGAGCAGGTGCAACAGATCCCCCACAGAGCTATGAATATAAACAGGAAAAATTGTCTTAATATCTATCCAAGAGCTAACGTGCTTTAGCCAACTCACAGAGTACACTGGCAGTTAAAATAATCTACTAAGTGTTTTGTGTGGAAGCTACTGACTGATCTGAATATTCCTTAATGTAATTGATTAGACCACACTCAAAACTTCTGTCCAAACACTTGGATACATCTCTGTAAAAGAGATTATATATTCTTTCATCATCAGTGACCAAGACATGCTACCTTTATTTTAGATTATTAGCATGATGCCCCGAAAGTCCCGTCTTCATGAAAGAGCAGTATGTACATTTGCTTTCTAGCAGTCTGCCCTAAGCAGAACACAAAATGTTTCTCAGAGTCTACAAAGAAAACAACTTATAACTCTGCAATTCACAGCAAAAGCTCTTACAAACATATCTCTAAATGTCCATAAAACAAACACTCTGCAATTGTTTTCTAGAAAGCAAGCAAGAGAAGCCAGCACTTCTGATTCTAGAATGTACTTCAGAATTGCAATACCTGCTTTGCCTGAACACCTTTCTGCCGAAATATTTGCACTATGTAAATGCATCTAAATCGCCAATCCTACATCTAATTCGTTATGAAATCACAGTGATCAATTAGATCTATACTGACTTCACAGACTAATGGCTGATAAAGATACAGGCAGGATCACAGGAAGGCATCTAGTCCATTACCCCACAGCAAGCTAGGAACAGGGAAACCCGATCCACCCCTCATAGATGCTTTTTCAATCCGTCCTTAAAAAGCTGTAACCATGGGGAGCCCATGTTCTCTCAAGGTAGGTTATTTCAGTGATTAATTATCACCACCATTAGAGAGTTTTCCCTAATGTCTATCCTAAATCTCCTTTGATCTAATTTAGCCTCATTACTTTGTGTCCTGTTCACTGTAGATACAAAGAACAGATAATTCTCTTTCTCTTTGCAGCAATCTATTCCCTGTATAAGTTTTTCCATTGTAAGGTCATATTTTCTAAGCCTCTCTATCTTTTGGTTGCAGGCAATGATTTGCCTGAGCATTTATACACTTAAAACAGGTTTGGATAAGACCTTCTGCAAATTTGGAAACCAAGAGATAAAATCTTTCATGCAAGGTTTAATTCAAGTTGGCTACATAGCAAATGTTAGAAGCGCGTCGTGATTCTTCCCATAAATCTTGTCTAGAACAGGAATAAAACCTTAAACCTAATAAATACCATGCTTGTAAACAGATTTCTTCCTGGATGAACAGAAATCAGATTCCGTGATTATAAAAAATAATACATCTTTGGTAGTCTGACCTCAGTCTCTGCCAGTCTCCTAGTAATTAAAATTGTAATAAGCTGATAATTAAAGCTTTCGTTACTAAACAATTAGTACTTGGGTGTGGCTGAAAGTGGTTCATAAGGGAACATTGAGCCCTCTGGCCCAGAAAGGAGAAGCAGGAGGCAGGGAGCAGTTGTAGCTGCAGATTTCACCCTTTAGCAGGAACCCAGGTTCAAGCAACGAAACTGAGCCTGCTGCCCTGCTGATGGCCACTGCTGGCCACTGCCCACCTCCATCCACCCTCTCCTCGTTCCCTGGTAGATCAAACTGGTAACCCGTAGGCTTGCCATGCTGCAGCGGAGCAAGGTTCTCTTCTGTCAGACATCAGCAAAAGAAATACAGTGGATTATTGTCATGGCAAGGAAGGGGCTTGCTGGAGACAGGTTCAGACCATAGCAGGAAGTGATGATGTATGTGGAAGCTCACAACTCCTAAATAGTGCTGCTCATAGGATTACCTGGTAGTGAGAGCTGACAAAAGGACCAGTGCCTGAGAATGAAGGCATTGCCATCCCAGCAAAACCTTCCCAGTCAATCACAAAACTTCTCACTCAAATATAGTGATATTTTCCACCTGTCTTAAATAGAAAATATGGGTACCAATGTTCCTCTTGTCAGTAGTTCATTCACACTACCATGAGAAGGAAAGTTTAATCACCTGAAAAGGATTAATCTCAGTTTCCCAAGGTGCTCAGAAAAGACACGATTTTTTTCTCGCAATGTGCCAGCAAGTAATGCTACAGAACATTGCAGATTTTACTGCAGGTAAAATAGCTGTGGAACATGACCAAAGAAATTCCAGTCACACATCCAAGTAGAGATGCACTGAGAACAAAAAATGTGATAATGTAAGATGGCCTCGCAGTGCGGATTATCAGACCTGCGCTAAGCTGTGCCCAAACCCTGTGTTAGCCTTTTGACTGCGCTTTGCAAGTAGAGTCATACTGCACCAGGCTGAATACCTCAGCAGGCTAAGCGCAGGCCTAGGTAAATGCTAAGTGGCTACCAGTCCAGGTTAAAATCTTGCATAGGATTTAGTAAAGATTTAGCTGATGCTTGAGCCTTCTCTGGAGAGAATGCATGACTTTTCACACAAAGCAGTGGGAGCGTGGGACTGCTATATACAGCAGAAAAGGCAGAGTCAAAGGCAAAAAGAATGAGACAGGCACATTTGTCAGTAAGGGAGCGTTCATTAAGGAAACAATTCTGCTCTGTAACGCCCACAATAATTACAAAGATGAAAAGGTTAGACTGTTGGTGTGCTGAGATGTATCGATGAATACTTTCTTTGTCTTCGAAAGAGCAGCTGTTTTGTGTTCTCTGTTTGTTCACGGACTACCCCAATGAGTCCTTCCTCAGACTTGGGCTGCTGTCCCTAGGAGAGCACAAAAAGTGTTGGGAATGCTGGTCACGTGGAAACAACTTAGTTTGTTACACCCACTAGTTACACACTTCGTAAACTATAAATAGAAAGTGGATGTGTAAACAGAGTAGCCACATGGTCAAGCCATTTTCAAAACCAGTCACTTAGATTGAGGTTAATTTTAACAATGTTCATAGGAATTTGTAAGCACATCCAAAAAGCAAACTGTCCCTATTGCGGAAAGCAGGGCACCTCATTGAGCAAACATGATTAAAGAGTAAGGTATGCAATGAATAACATTAAAACCAACAGATTATAATAAAATATGACCATTAAATTAAAAGTAGGAATTGTTCATGTTTCACTGAATCATCCATTTTAATACTGCTGAACAAATAACATGCATCACTCATTACTCATATTAAGGAAATCATAAGAAGGCATAGAAGTGTTTTGTCCAAAATTAAAGTCAAGGGAGTGTTTATCAATGCATGTCTGGAGCTGAGGCTGGAGTATAAATTCATCATATAAAGTTAATGACCAAGGTGAAACTGTTAGGAACCTGGAGTTTAGAAAACTGTTTGGAGCCTGATACAATTTTTTTCAAATTTAGCTTATGATTTCCAGAAGTTTTAAATGTGTGCAGATTTTAGAGATGGATTGAATGATAATTCATTTCAGGTGAAATTTAACAACCTTTAACATAAAAATTCGGAGAAGTTTCTATTCTTTTGTTTAAGCAACAGAAATAGAAGATAAGTATTAACAGAAAGGAACCTGACATGCACCAGATATATTTCAGTCTTCCAGTCAAGTACACGTTAAGATTACATGTATTGAAATCACATTAATCATACTTATAAGTGTAATCTAATTACATCTTCATCCTTAGACTATGAGCGGCTGTGTCCTTTCTGACACTAGGGCTACTGTCCTGTCATCTCAAACAAATTTCTAATTCCTCTTACCTGTAAAAGATTGTCTTTTAAAGCTCTCTTACTGCTTAGCTGTTCAGGAGGAGAATTTAACCTGTTCTTTGCCACATCTTAGTTAGATGTAACCTCACAACGCTCGTCATGGGAAGACAAGAAATCAGAATTTTCAAGACCAGAATAATGTCTTTCAGTCAGAGATCTTTCTTTTTGGTGTTTCATTACTTCAAAGCTGCTTTGGTTACAAAGGGAGGAACCACAGTCATTCATGAACAGATTCTAAAGGACCAAATGTATCTCCAAACCCTGGTTGAACAGGGACAGAGGTCTGCTGTGCCTAGAAGTCTATTGGTCAGGATCGTGTTTGGAGATGAGCTTTGAGTTTATGGATACTTTTTCTCCATTCTCTCCATCAAGATGCTTGACTGAGTCTGCAGTTACAAGCCCTTCTGTTTTACATGTATGAAATGTGAAAAAAGACTCAGATAATGCTTGTGGTAATTAGAAACAGTTCGGCCTTCACAAATCAGATGCAGTGGGCTTTATAGCAGGTACAAGGGTGTCCACTTGGAGTATCGCTCAGTCAAACAGGAACAATTTTTAAGCTTGCATGTTTAAGACATTATGTGAATAGTATGCACTGTTAGATACAGTTAATTCGGCTTACATCCCAGCATTAGTGTTTAGTTGAAGCAAACAATTCAGTAATGATACAGTGATTATTATATATTCTTTGAACAGCTATTTATATTCTGCACCATACTGTTTATTCAAAAGCAACAGTGTATATTAAAGCGCTCTGCCATCCATAAGGTACATAACAGAAATCAGCCTGACTCAAATGCCCAAATTAAAACATTGTCAATCTTTGGGGATTTCAAGATGTGGATCTACTTTCTGAAGCTGGGATCTCCTGTTAGGACATAGGTGGCTTTGTGGAAGGAGGGAAGAAAACAGAGAATCAAACCAGAGTAAGCTATTAGCTAAACACAACCTGGGCTCCTGCCGCTTGCACTGAAGGAGAAACACAAGGTACCTCCTTTCTTGCATGCTTTATCACCAGGGCAGGTCAAGTAGACCACACATGAAAGTAAAGCCCTGAGCATGTTATGAAACTGGATCAGTTCTCAAAAGAGCAGTGAAGGAAGCCTTTTTGCCCTGGCCAAACATCTGGGTAACTAAATTCTGAAAGTCCTGCAGCTTCAGTTGCATTTGAAGTAGAAGATGCTTTCAGGAGTCATCTTGTTGATTATGAGCCAGCAGTGTGCCCAGGTGGCCAAGAAGGCCAACAGCATCCTGGCTTGTATCAGAAATAGTGTGGCCAGCAGGAGTAGGGAAGGGATTGTCCCCCTGTACTCGGCCCTGGTGAGGCCGCACCTCGAGTACTGTGTTCAGTTTTGGGCCCCTCACTACAAGAAAGACACTGAGGTGCTGGAGCGTGTCCAAAGAAGGGCAACGAAGCTGGTGAGGGGTCTAGAGCACAAGTCCTATGAGGAGCGGCTGAGGGACCTGGGGTTGTTTAGCCTGGAAAAAAGGAGACTGAGGGGAGACCTTATTGCTCTCTACAACTACCTGAAAGGAGGGTGTAGTGAGGTGGGGGCTGGTCTCTTCTTCCAAGTAACAGGCAATAGGATATGAGGAAATGACCTCAAGTTGCGCCAGGGGAAGTTTAGATTGGATATTAGGAAAAATTTCTTCACCGAAAGTGTTGTCAAGCATTGGAACAGGCTGCCCAGGGAAATGGTTGAGGCACCATCCCTGGAGGTGTTTAAAAGACATGTAGATGTGGAGCTTAGGGACATGTTTTAGTGATGGGCTTGGCAGTGTTAGGTTAATGGTTGGACTCGATGATCTTAAAGGTCTCTTCCAACCTAAACGATTCTATGATTCTATGATTCTAAGTAACAGTTTGTTTTTTTTTTTAAATGACAGAATGATAAAAAATAACCCTAGATGAAAATCAAACCATAAAACTAGATTGTCAAGGTAAAACTAAATATAACTAGGTTGTCAAGGTGACCTTTTCTGAGCTAATGACAGTCAGACTAACTCCCCCAGCATTACTTCAATGTTTAATAGTTTTGGAAAAATTCTCTTTTCTCCCATTAGCCATTCCTTCTATAAAGATGAAAATAAAGGAAACATCTGGACACTTCAACAACAAAGGCAGCTCACCTGTAGAATTTTCTTCTAGGTTCCTGTGTAAAAATGCTTGTCTGTTAAGTCCCACCATCTAGGAATATCTATCCTACTAAATGTTCTGGCTCTACTAGCATTAGCTTTCATATTCAAGATTTGTTTATTATCTTAAAGAAATGAGAAATATTTTTAGGAAGTGACTTTCCATTTGGGCTTGCATTCCTAAACCACTTAGACATCAGAAAAGCTACTTTTCACCCATTTTCAAAGGATAGTTTGAATGGCTTAAATGGGACTAGAAAAGTGTATGAGTTACAGTAAAAAAAAAAAAAGGGGGTCAATTTCTTCTGGGTGAGGTATCCTACAGAAGTAAGAGATTATAATTTTCATTTCCACTTTTTTCCTTATATTAGGCTATGATCTGTCTGGGACAAGGCTAATCATCTTAATGTATGTGTCAAGTACAATGGTGACCTGAAACTTGACTGGGCAGCTCTGGCTGATCCTTTTCAGACAAGACTCTGGAGACACAGAAAGCGTGGCCTGCAGCTAGAATCTATCATCAGTCTACAGAGGTGTTCAAAGAAAAAGATCCACACCCAGTTGCCTAGTTGCAGCTGAGCTTTTGTTATTGCCCTGACTGCAAAATTCAATAAAAGAATAGCATTTAAAAATGGATTCTTATATCTCAGAGTACAGATCATTTTGCTCCTGGAGAAGGTCTCTTTGTGGATAGTAAATTATTAAGTAGTACATTTTCATAAGTTTGATACACTAGCTCACTTTCTTTCAGCTACGGTTTGTACCAACAACATCCAAGTCCTCAAGGTGCCAATCTGAATCATCATGTCCCTACCTGCCTGATTTGCATGTACAATCGGATGATTAACAGTGCGTTTGGCTTGCTGTCCTAGTTGACTTTTGTTTGCAAAATGCTCAGATAAACTTTGAGTACAGAAATCGTGTTTGCAATAAAGAACCCTGCCTTTTGCAATGTTTTGGTCTTTCCTCTATATGTTTTGGAATGAACTGAATTTTCTATATGGGAACAAACAGTCCAGAAACAACAACTATATTGTCTCTCAAATGAACGGTAATGCAGGTGACCAACAATTTCTAAAGGTAATTTTTCTGTCACAGATCTCTTCCTGAGCACAGAAATACAGGCATCGAAAGTTATAAACTTGCCTAAGGCAATAAATATTTTGCAGAGACCCTTATTATCTATGCTTTTCCTGGGCTTACCTCAGTATATGCACTGTGGCTTCTGGATAGAGACTGCTTTTTAATTTTGAGGTTATCTGTACCGTTATGAGATATTAGAAGCAAAGGTTACAATTTTATATGCAAAAATAAGAAAACAATCAGTTTCATCTAAAAGTGAATAAAAGTCTACTTTCTAACTTGTATTGTTTTTCCATACAAGAAAAGACATTTTTTCTCTGCTAGTGATAAATTATTTTCACTAACACCCAGCAAAGGAAGAACAGATAAAAATACAGCATGTGCACAAGAAAAAAAATCCTATTCCACATGCCATTCTGAAATAAGTCTTCTCTCTTTGTCAGAGTGGGAAGCAAGAACTGATTTCTATAGATCTGTATTTACAAAAATCTACTTGTCAGATACCCCAGGTATGGTATCACTCCAGCTCACATAGGTGGATAGTGGATTTTCCATCAACTAGTTTACGATTCGACATTTTTGTGAGTTTTGTGGCCAATATGCAATTACACACTGTTATCCTCTTAGGTCACCTACCACCAAGCCCCAAGAGCTCAGCCAACTGCATGAACTCATTGTCTTGATTTTTACAGGACCCTGTGATAACCATAATTAGCTCTCAAATGGAGACCACACCATATGGAGGAATGGAGTGCCTATCATTCAACTAATCTGAAGGAAAAGTACACTTTCCAGTGTCATTCATCGCCTATGAGCTGCACATCCTGGAGGAAAGTCCCTTTCTCCCTCTTTTTAAGAAGCTGACTGCCAAAAGATCTTTCGCTGTATTGATATTTCTTCAGCTCCTTCTCTTTCTGTGGAACCCATAGTTCTAAATGAACTAGGCGTTAGAGGGCAAATCATGCTGAGCTTTGGGGAGTGAGGCTGTTGAGATGCCCCAAAATAGGAAATATGTTCCATTCACAGAATTAACAAGGTTATTCTGAGAGCTGGAATTAATCATCCAGGCTCTGCATATAGTAAAGGTGGGTAGCTGAATCCCTCCAGAGCATAGAACACGCCCTTAAAAAAAAAAAAAGGGTAGACATGGCCTCTAGGTCCTCCATCTCTCCAAAGAATGCAAACCTTGAGTTTTCCCTTATTATGACAATAACAGGGACAGTAGCTGATACGTGGAAGCATCTACTCCTCCTCCTCCCATCGGTACCACTGTGCACCTCAGAGGGATGGACTCAGGGCACCAGAGTACTTTTCCTGTTGGAAGAGGAATTTTGCTAATGTCATAAATTACTCAGTGATACCTGTCATTTTCAAGAATATCATGCTGGAAATTAAATGTGATTTTTCTTTTTTAAATTTAAAATTGCTGCAGTTGCACTTCTGGGATTTTTTTCTGAAGTTTTTTTGTTTTACTTCAGTTCTGAATTGAAACAAGAACTTACTGGAACAGTGGATTTTCCTGCCAAGTGGCATTCTGCGCTGATCTATGATCTGTGCTTACCCCCTGCTCTGTTCAAAGTGTTTCACTGGTGTGATATCTTCTAGAGACTGATTTTTAATTTTGAGGTTAGCTGTAGCATTGAGATGCTAGCAGCAAAGGAAACAAGCCTTGAAATGTCTCAATACATTAGGAGTTTGGAAGACAGACATTAAACCCAGCAAACCCTGAGGCACACACAGTAGACCCACAGTTTCCTATGCTCTGCAGGATGTTGATCAGTACCTACTTTCTCCACAGCAAGGCAAGGAAGAAGCAGTTAAAAGAACATAGGACTTTTTAAAGAATTTGAACCTCTAATCTCGACCTTTATATAGGCCAATATTTAGGTTATAAGAGAACAGATTTTATACACATCCCAGCTTAAAGCTGTACAATGGAGAGAATAGCTTGAGAACTTAGACCAAACTTCCCTCGTTCCTCATGTGCCCAGTTTTCCTTCCTTAGCTAAAAAAACCCCAAAATAACACCACTGCCCCTTTCTGGGAAAATCATGGATTTTTTTAGGAAATTATTTTGGTTCCAATAATAATAACCATCTGTCTCACAAAGGTTTGTTTGGTTTCAGACATACTGACTAACAGTGAACATTGTTACAGAAAAACCCATAAATTATGTGCTGCTGTGGGAGCTTTACAAATGCTGGCCAAAATTCTCTGCTGCTATAAATGGGTGCAGTTTCACCCCATTACCCTGACGGAAAATCTAGCCTACTGTGTTTCTGATGTCGTCAAATAAAAAGACAATCCACTTAAAGAAAAATCAGGCTAACTTTTAAGCCACTGCCAGTGTCATCTGCAATAAATACCGCACTGTAGGCTTTATAATTACCATAATTTTTCTTGTTTTATTGTCCATACAGGACTATACTATCCAGACAAAATGGGAACAGGAGTAATTGACTTTAAGTCTAAATTGTAGCAAGCAGAGAATTTGATTTTGTACTGGAGTTTTGGAAGGTTTATGAGATTATAAGAGGAAAATCATGGGTAAGTGTGAGAAACACAGCAGAAGAGGTACTGTGCCAAATTACTGTTAATTTCAGTGGTCATGGAGTCGGGTCCCAGAAATGCATTAACCTGTTGAAGTCAATGGGACTCCATTCAGAAGAGGTTTCTAGATCTTTTACGGGTATGCATCCATACATACTCATAACCCTCTGTCCTGAAGAAAGGAATAATGCAAACACAAACATGGTGTGATCAGAGTCAGTCCAAAGAGAGGAAATTTCCTACATTGGTTATCTACCCTATTGCATTTTGCTAACGCAGACTAAGAATGTAACACATTTCAGCCACTGCAAGACATATTACTGTTCTCAAAAATGGGAGTGTGGTACCATTCTGGTACCACATCTGGTTGTATCTACCTTGACATGAATTTAGGTACAGTTGGAAACATCATAACATTTACTTTGCAAAGGGGAGTGCAAGTCTGATCTTAAGTTGGCTAACTTCTATCAACACCATAATCTTTGCACGTAAGACTCCCACTGTTGGGCAGTTTACAGCTTCAAAGGTTCTTAATAAGATTTCTGAATGTGTTAACTTGACTGAGAAAACAGCTTATTAAAAACCTGTATCTGTTTATTTCTGTCAGTTCAAGACAAGGAACCCTTAAGAGAGGCTGCAATGCAAGTAATGTTTGAGTGATGGTGATCCCAGTTTCCACTACTATACCAGATCTGCTCTGTAGAATATAGGAAAAAAAGGATTTTTCCTTTCTGGGCTGTTGACTGGATCTTCAGAATATAAAGCACTAAAGAAACCCTGCTTGACTAACAAGCATTAAAAGGACTCTACTCACTCTTCCTTTTCTGCCTTGAACTTCCGTAAGTACCAGCTAGAGCAGCATACACACAAGCTCTTCCCCATGACAATTGGCTGAAGAGATCAGCAACCCAAGAAGAGGTAGCTTAACTCCAGCCAGTCAGCAAAGCTGGAAAGCTTCTGGGCACTAACACAGATGCCAGCTAGCAAAAAAGGCTAAGGAGAGTGTCTGTGTTTGGAAAAACGCAAACATTTGGTGCCTGGCCCTGAAAAGGGTCATTCAGCTGTAACAAACCGCCGATATTCAGCTCTTTTGTAATGCCAGTTGGCTCTAGGCGGATCTGCCAAGCAGAAGTAGGCTTCCACTCCAACTCTTACAGAGCCTGCAGTCTGCCATCCATCAGGAAAGGGAACAAAGCATGGGCCAGACTGTGAGCCAGCCCTTGGCTGGAAGGGAAAGCCAGTGACAGCCAGCCTGCCCTGCGTCAGGCCTGTGCTCATGAGGGCAGTAAGCTTTCATTTGGCTCCTCCGATTAAAATACGGCATTGTCCCTTTGCATCAGCTCCTGGTTCATCAGTCGTCTCAATTTCAATGATAATTTGGCATCATGTCTCAGCCAGGCATAATGAAACTGATTCCCACTTTCAGAAACAATTTAGCCTCATTGTGAAAACAATTGAATAAAGTCCTCTCCAGCTTCGCCATAAATCCAGTGTCCTGAACTGAAACTGTACTCAATAAATCATGCCTATCTCTGTGTATTGAATCATTTCTTTACAGAAGCAGAAGCTGGAAGATAAGCCAGAATAAGAACAACAAGGCAGATTCAGCAACCTTTCTTCAGAATTGAATCCTACCCCAGGCCCTGCTCCAGCTAACCTCAATTGGGTTTAGACTACAATATTCCTCCCTCCTCCAAGCTCAGATTAAAAATGTGAAGAAAAAGGTGAAGAAAAGAATTAGATTGTGTTTAGTGCCCAACTATTTTAATATTTTCTTAAAAATCCTTATACTGGATTGGAGCAAAGAGCCAAATTTTCCCCTGTGGAAGCACAGAGAAACAATTCACTTCGATTGCTGTCACGGCATCAGTAGGTGTTGTCAAGGCTCTTTGAATCCACCTGCTAGAGAAAATACTTTGAATCACAGTGTCAGCATTCGTTTTCCTTGATTATATCTGGATGTGTTTGTTATTATTTTTATGGCAATACACACTGACGCTGTACGCATTCCTGCTCCTGCAAGAGAAGTACATACATCTTTCTGGCTCTTAGACATCTGTATCACATGAAGAATTTAAGTTATGTCTTTCTGTCTTTTGTTCTCCTTTCCCTTTCCTGTTTCTATTATTATTATTATTATTATTATTATTATTACCAGTATTATTATTAATTAAGTGTGAGGCTGGAGTTCAGGTGAAAGAGCCTGTGTATGTGCTGAAGTTAGCAGCTCCACTTCATACCAGAGAGCAATGTGCTGTGCTGCACAAAACTGGCTTAGCCTAATTAGATTAGAGTGCTCCAAATACTCATGAGGTGTAGCCACAATGTGAGACTCAACTAGGTGTCAAGGGAAGTTGTTTTAATAAATTTTAATGTTTTAATGAGCACATAGCCCATGTTCCTCTTTGTAGCCAAAGATTTACCATTTCTTTTAACGCAAGAAGGTTTAGGCAACATGTTAATGACAGAATAATTTAATCAGCTGTATGATGCTAGGTGACTGAAGAAAACAAATATGAAGGAAACACTGTAGTTTTAAAAAGCAGTGAGAAAAATTAACTGACGGTGTAATGATGCCTACCACAATGGGTTCTCACTGAGGACCAGGGCTCCTGGGCGTTCGCTTTATGACAGAGAGAAGTTTAAACACCTGGGTGCTTTCTGTGTTGTCCTTATGACCGTGCATTAAGTCTAAAGTCTTTGTTTGTCCTATTCACTGAACCACTCCTTGGCAAAAACCAAAATTGCATAAATTTTCAGTTTCCAGTAATTCACTAGTGGAGCAAACGTAATAGGGCAATTATGTAGCTGCAGTGAATTGTTACTTGTAATTGGCAGGATTGTAAGGGTCAAGAGAATGATTAATTTTGTAAGCTGAATCTTGTAATAGAAAGAAGACACATGTACTGAAGATTCAGGGTGCTGGAGGATGGAGGGGGGAACTGGAGCGTTGGTGATTTCCACATCTGTTGTTGGCACTGTAGAACGCAAAGCCTACAGCAATATTTTACACGGCAGACTTTACAAAGGTATCCAGTTGGACGTCACAGATTTGGACTGCATGTGTTTGGGTGGGAGAAAAAGCCCCACATTGAAAGTACGCCTTCCAATCCCGTATTTTAAGGATGGCCATGATTTGCTTCTATGCAGAGAGATCAATGAGAATAACCTTTTTGTTGTTTTGTTTTTGTTTTTGTTTTGAGCATGCTGTGCATCTGTGTAGGCATGAACATTTGGATCAGCAGCGCCCGCTTGAACTGAATCGCTCATTTACTTCACTCCACTTACTGTGCTCTGCGTCTTGGAGCATGCAAGCAGCATTCCTTCTGAACGAAACCAAGTCAGAAGATGTGCTCCAGCTGCCCGCATAGTACCCCTCAGCCATCGGCAGGAGTTCAGGTCATGGGAGCGGAATAGGATTAGGTTGAAGTAAACCCCTCAAATGTGTACAGATGTGGAAATCAGCTGGACAGCAACTGTTTGTTTCTAACGATCTGCTTTATCAGACACCACCACTTGTGAATGCACATAGATCCTTATGGATCTTTTTCTGGGATAGCTTTCAACTTTTAACACTGTGCCCTTCCTTCCATATATTCTGGTCTTCATAACTGTGGCACTCCAGCAACTCTATAGAAGATGATGGCACAAGGACAGAGGAAACGGGGACTAATTTAGGAGTCTAAAGTTCTTTAGCCTCTCCTTGAAAATCTGTGCCTGTGTGAGCAAGGATCCAGTTTCGTGATGTTCACTTACATGACATTGGCTCAATTTTACTGTCAAAAACACTGTCCATCTGTAAATGAAAGAGCCCATAAAGCAAGATCATGTAAGATTAAAAAAACCTAGAATCAGAGTGCTGATTTGGGAATAGTCAGTAACTCAAAGTCTCGAGAGATGGATGCTGACATGAAAAGGTGTAAGAACCTGAGGAGAAAAGTAAAGAAAGCAAAAAAAAGCTGAGTGAAAGTAGCAGCTTGGCAAAAATAACCATCAGCCTGTTCCAAGTGACAAAGTTCCCCCAATGTCTCCTCAAAGTTTACCTGTCCGTCTAAGACGTGTCTGTAGTGCCTGTAGTGATGAGGTGGGGGTAAGCCTGCGAATGTTTGACCTAGTAGCATGTTAGTCCCAGCAATTTACTATGTCTGTTAAACAATAAATGTTTGTTGTGCACTCACAAATTGTGTAAAATCCTGCTTTCAAGATGCACAAATACAGTAACTCAGGGAGCCGAGGGTAACATTTCCTATGATCTGAAACTGCTTTTAGGCCACCTCAAATCCAGAGTCATATCTGTTTCCTTTCTTGACAGTTTGCCCCAGGGAGCCAATTAAACTTTTGAGAATGAGAGCTAGGTTCAAATTCTGCCTTATGCATCACTTACAGACTTGTTAGCCAAGCTGTAGCTGCTGTCTGTTTGTAATTTTTTTTCCAAGCTGATGCATGAGCTGGAAAAAATCCACCTGGGTCTCTAATCTCAGGTTGAGTTTGCAAAATGAAAATAAAAATGTTTTTTCCTTGTGAACTGTACAAATTGGGTTTGCAGTTGTCATGTGATTACGATCATGGAAATGTTTAAAGATGAGTTTTGCATTCATTATTATCTAGTTATAAGAATTGGTTCTCTCTCACTGTATTTCTTTTGGGGACTGAGCTGGGTTTGCAGACATATCAAAGCCCGCAGCATTCTTTTCACCAGTGTCAGAAGCTGCTGGAGTGTGTCCAAAACCAAAGAATTGACGCTTGTACTCAATCTGATATAGAGTAATTTATACTCTAACATTTTCTTCAATGCTTCAGCTCTCTTACCTCGATGCAAACTGTACACACAAGGAAGCCAACTCAGGTTATGCTTGAATAAATCAGATCTGGCAGAGTGCTTTTTAGTTTCATGTGGGAATTTAAAGGTTTTCCTTTAATTCTTATGGTAATTTGCCAAAGAAGCTGTATATTACAAGGTGGCCATTTGACAGAGTAAGCTTAACAGTGTCAGAAAAAAACAAAAACAAAACCCTCAGAAGGTTGACAACTTTAAGCTCCGTCTTTCTTTCCAGCAGTTTCATTTCTACCTTCATAAATGTTTTTCTCCTGGCACTTCTACAGAAAATTTCATAACGTACCAGTTCCTCAGAAGATACCTCTGCAAATTCAAATCCTTCCTGAAGCATTTGAAGTGGGAGAGAGCCCCAAGGCTACTCCATCACTCAGCAGGGGCATTGTGGAGAGTTCCCTCTGCATGGAGACCTGCTGTCCCGTGGAGGGAAGTCAGCTCAGTGGGATGGTGCTGACTCCAGCACTACCAGTCTTGGGGTCCACAGTCCGAGAGAAGATGTTTCCACACTGTTTTGGGAGGCGAAGAGAGGGCAAGGATCCACAGTATTCACCCTGCTGGCCTGAAACATATGTGGAATCTATCAGGAAGTTAATGCAGCATAAATATCATATGGTCAGGGCTCATCTATTGTCATCTTTTAATGGCAGACAGCAAAGCAAGCGGCACAGATGGCTGCATTTATGGCCACATTTAGTTCAAATACAAAAGCCACTTCCTGATGCTTTTTGAGTGCTACAGATAAAGGAAGTGATTTACATTTTTCACTGTCACATACAGGGCTCACTTACGACAATGTAATCACTTCACATCGTGTTTAACGAGGCTTAAGCAACACATGGTCTTCAGCACCAGTACCAACATGGGTCTCATGTTTCAATTCGGCAGTAAAGGGCTTGAATTTCAATGGATTTAAACAGTATAACATGCAACAGGACTCAGTCCACATACTTCTTTTCTCGTGGGCAAACTTGCTGCACTACAACTAGAATCTATTTGAAAGTTTAAAGCCAACCTTCATCCTGGTGTACGTTAATGCACTCCAAGGAAGACGTAAAGGTGAATTTTGATTGTTTGGTATATTTAACATGAGGGACGGGATCAGAGGAGTTTCAATGGCTATTTGGCAAGATTACTTATTTAGCTCCAGGAATTTGGTATTTCTGCCTATTTACTAAGTTGGAACCACCTCATCCCACATTGCCTTGTTCTGAGTTTTTTTCCCATCAGATCTGAAGTCCTACACAAGCCCATAGAAGGAGAAAGCTGAATAAGAAGCTTATATGATTAATAAGTAAGTAAAGGCAGAAAATATAATTAATGTCAATCAGCATGAATTCATAGCATCCAGAACCTGTCAAATCTGATACTTTTTTTGAGAGTACAAATATAGTTGGTGAACGCAACAGTATCAATGTAACTTAGATTTCAGTGGAGCGTATGGGCGAGATAGCATACAGTGCTCTGAACAAGAAAGAAAACCAGAAATTGGAGTGCCCATGAAATGGATTTAGAAGGGGCAAGACGGCTGGTATGGAAAATTAATTCCGAAAGGGAAGTCATCATCAAATGCCTGCTCCAAGTGGTCTCCTGTCCTTTCTTTAATTAAAATCATGGAAACTGAAGACAATCTGCATCAAATTTAAGTTATTTTAAGCTGTCCTCTCTTCCTCAGTGTAGTACCATTACCAGATTAGACAGTCTGCCACAAATATTATACTCCTGAGAGAATGTTATGGAAAGGAACGGGTTGGGAAATCACCGATGGTGCAGTGATATTAGAACAAAATGAAGCTGCCTGCCCCTTGCCAGGCTGTTCTGTGAGACCACACAACAAATTCTGCGCATCCCTGCTGTGCTGGCACTTTTCAGCTGTGGACACAGTTTACAGCACTGATGCGTGTTGTTAGTAGATCTCTCTTCAGACTCTGCTGCCCCACATTTACTGTCATTTTTGGCTATTATTGATTCCTCTTTCTTTGTGTCAGTATTCAGTACCCGAACATAGGAATTATTTAAATTTTTTTAAGGAGAAATGTCAGTGGCAAATTTCCCAGTCGGTCACTATGATGACTTTAAATTGCAAGCTCCTTTATCTTTGTTATACTGTTTTATCATCCTGTCAACTTCCTAGTCCTGGTCTCTAATTTTTACACCCACCTCTGCTGCTTACATTTGCAAGAGTTCCTAAAGGAGTTTGCTGTTACTTTATGATTCCAAAAGGAATCATGTTTAGCAAAAACATCTGGTTACACGTGAAAATCAGCTGTTTATGGTTTACATATATGCTAGACTGTAGATGCAGATTCTTTAAAGCAAGTAACAGCTAGGGATCCTTGTCTTGAGATTAATGAGAATTTTTTTACCGAGAAGTTGCATTAGCCCTAAAATATCCATATGAATAATTGAGTTATTCTGCGTTATTTCCCTAAGTGTCTTTCCAGAAACCAAAAAGACAACAGAAGTATATGGCTAGGCAGGTGTGAATTGTGCAAAAAAATTACATTGCACCACAGAAGATTTTTAGATGAAAGAAGAGGAGAGGGGTTTGAGTCAGCTACTTTAGAACAGAATTCATTAACATTTTTTAAAAAAAAATCTATATTTTTATTTTTTTTTAAGTAACAGAAATATTGATTAATGGTAGATTTGGGGAACAAAACTGACTAGTTCCACAAACAATGTCTGTGCTACAAAATTTTCAGATTAATTTTACTTGAAAATTGTGAAAGAAATTCAAGGAAACTAGCTTGTGCTGCATATAACAGTGAAAATTTTTCATATAATCTTATTTTTTACCAGAATTAATCAAGTGATTCATTTGCCTTGGGAAACTGCATTTTAGAAATGCAAAAAACAGATATTCCTCTAGATCTTGAGAAGAACCTGCAAGAAATGTATAATCTACCGAAAGATTTTGCAAGCAGTAAAATCCAGCACATGCGTTTGGGTCATTTATGTGCAGCTGTTAGTGAGATGGAGCTGATGCAAAATACGAGAACTTTATGTCTGAAAAGTCTAAAAGGGATCATTCTAACTCCACCAAATACAAATAAAATAATATTACTGGTGTCTAATCCACACAGAGGAGCACAGTGCCAGATCATTAGCATTTCATTTAGTGAAAGTACTGTCTAAATCTGCAGACCCTCTGGAGAAATCCATCTGTTCTCATTAAACAGGGCATCTGTTTTGGCAACTAGCTATTAACAAGAATCCTGTAGTCTGGATAGAAAATCCAAAAGCCATTTCTTTGTGAATATGATACAAGGTACCTTGTTTCATCTTTAGCAGGTTTTTTTAATCTTTTCTCTTCTTTCTTGCCCCCCTGCCCTGTCAAATCCACACCTGCAAGTACTTTGCTGAATCGGGGCCTAATCTATCATCTTCATCGTAGGGAAAGCGTACAGGTTCCATCTGGGTGACGAGAAGATGGATGTTTAAGCATCCTTCACCAGATGCATCAGCCTTGAATAATTGATCTCTGCCTTCATCATCCATGAACACAGTCACGCTTTGGCTGGCATGGGGCTGAAATTTAGTCTCTGCAGCTATGGTGAGAGGGAGAATTTGTAAGATTTCTCAAGCATTCCTTAAAATCCAGTGGCTATAATGCCACAGAATATTATTTTCTTTGCATTTTATTGAGATGCACTGAGTCTGACACACTAAGAGAACTGAGTCAAACACACTGTTTCCAGCAACAGCTGGAAACAAATAAGCTTTTTTTTTTGGGGGGGGGGTGGGGGGGTGGTGATGTAATTAATTGAGTGATCTGTGCATCATGATGTACACTAACATAGTTCCACCCAGTGTCTTCAGGTTCTGTGAGACGAAATCTTTTTGCTGGTAAGAAAAACTCCTACTTTAATTTTATTACATTAAAAATTATCATGATCACAGGTATGTGGAAGTAAAAGCAATCGCACCCCTTTTCCATCTTCCCAGCAATAAAACCAAGAGAAAAGAAAAAAAAAAAATCTGTGAAACATAGTCTCTCTCTGCTTTCATAATGAATGTAAATTACTCATGGACTAAAAAGAGCTGAGGCATTAAATTTAATTATGAAACTGTTTCCTCCATATCCAAGTATTCTTTTCTGATTTGTTACACCAGTGAAAAGAGGTGATTCTACTTATTAGTAGAATCAACTTCACTATGAAGTAAAGCCCAGTTTAGTGACCTGCATACGAGCTTGGGAATGGGGAACTTGAGTTCTAATTCTGGTGCCGAAATTAATAACTTTGGTGGCCCCAGGCAATATGTTCTGGCCTCAGATCAACACTATCCCTATCCAGCAAAGTGTTTAAGTACAAGTGTAAATACATAAGACTCTCTGGGATTTAAGAAGCTGGTTAACAGCTTTGCTGCACTGCAAGGTATTTGTTGTTTATTATTGAACCTTTGAGTAATAAAGGAGACATAGAAGCAATTAGATCTCTGAGATGCTAGCTGAAGCTTGTGTTAGTTTTTATAATAGGTATAAGAGTATTTGGCATAGCAAAAATAAGCATATGACTTATATAAAAGAGAAAGAGATGATCCCAGAAGATGAGAGCTCTAAAACCTGTCCTTTGTCTTGTCCTTGCCGAGCCAGAGAGATTGCAAGTATGATAATGGCTGCTAAACAATTTACTTTATTAATACTTACCTGATGTTAACGAAAGTGTTAAACTTGTAGCGTGAAGTTTCTGCTGTAGAGAAATGCAGTATTTCCCAGAATAACTTTAATAACTTTCATGTGACTTTTTAGAAGGACAAAACTCATTAAAAAACCAAGTCTTTGTCTAACAGTCAACACAAGTAGCTTGATCTTTAGAAGTGATGAGCAGTAACAGCTACTGAAGTCAGTAGAAGCTGTCATTATTCTGCACTGTGCTAACTCAGACCCTATATTTGTCTTTGCTTCCCTATCTATAGAGATGATAATACCTATTCACCTATCTGGGTTGACTGACATCAAAACCAACTATCTGAGACTGAACGGTGAGGTTCCAGGGTGCATTAAAAGCCTGCCAGTTCAGTATACTGAAAAAATATATTGTGTTTACTTTTTTTAAAAAAATCTATTTATTAACACTTTACATTATAATGGGAACCATCACAGTAGGATCTGAAATAACTTCTGAATATATTTGATTTGAGGCAAAAGAATCACAGCAATATAACTTTCTTTAACAAAAGAGACTTTCATGAAAAATAATTTTGTCCAATGAGTCATCACAGAATTCTGGTTGTGAAAGTAAACAGGTGTTTAAGATACCATAAAAAAGGACTTAACATCTGAAGAATGCATACTCTCACTTTACAGGCTAAATATAGTCTAAGGCTCTCATTTTCTACATGTATCTGTTTAAGTCCACAAAATCAGTCGGAAATTTAACGGTTGGCAAAAGACCTCTTCGAAGTAAAGAGTGAAAAATTAAATAGTCCTTCACCATTTGACTGAGGAGAGTGTAGGGGTGGTTCCTAGGATTAGCTCTATTCCTCGCAAGGGATGGAAAAGTCACAACCTGGCTGTGAAAATTCAACGCTTTGACCAGCAATGATCCTCTTAAGGACTCTTTAACAGAGAAAGGGTTAGGTAGTAGGATATACTAATGGCTGTTCTAAGACATGAAAAATATCTTTTCCAGATGATTCACAGAGACAAATTTGGAGATGAGGAGTGGTTAGGGATTGTGGGGGATGATAGAAGGAAATTTAGCCTTGACAAAGAGGCTGTTTCTGGCCTTTTTTGTGCTGTAGTAGCCCACGCATAGGTTACATTATGTATTTTTCCCTCGATGCGGGCTTCTTCCTCAATAGCACAGGATAGGAAAAAGAGTATGGTAGAAAGAGGTTTTGGATCCTAATGAACAGAAACACTGTGAAAATGCCACTTGATTACTTCAGAAAAGAATAAGAAATTCCTTTAGACCCCAGTGAAAGATAAACATGTAATGTGCCACAGGACACGTGAACGGGTAGCAGTCAGCAAGGAGGCTGCTATTGTCACTCTTCTATCTATATAAAGACCTTACAACATCCTTGCTTAGAACAGGATAACGTAGTAAAGCCCAAAACTTTACTGAGCAGATGGCAATCTCTCTTTTTTTTTTTTTCCAGGCTAATGTAACCATTTGCAGTCTTTACCTGAAAGCTTAGGGGAACAAAAAAGAGAAAATAATTGCAAAAATATTTTTGCCATACTCCTTTACGGACCTATTAAACAATGTTGAGAATGTATCAAATTTTTCTGTATTGCTGTATCTTTCCTATGAGGTAGAGTGGTTGGAAACATCAAAGAAAGTATGTTAAAGAAAATCAGAATCTGTCAAGAGAAAATAGCCTGTTAGTATTATCGTTCTTAAACATCAAAGGTCTCCATTGAATGGACAGCTACTAAAACATATTCAGCCAGCACACTGATAATTTCAGACTAGTTTTGATGATTGCAAACACAGGTTGTTGGAGCAGAGATATTTTTCTACCAAACATTTGCTTGAAAGTAACTTCCAGTGATGTCTATTTTGAGTTAATGTGCTAAAACTGATAATGGAATTTTAAGGGAAAGATTCATCACAGTGATACAGTGTTGAAGTTAAACAGGTAATACTCTCTCTTTGCTGAAGTTAGTAAAAGTGCTATTGACCTCACTGGGCCTGGTTTTAATTTAATGAGGCTTTAGATCAGCTTTAACCCTCTACTGGGTGCATCTAAACTTTTAATCCCTTGTGGTCTGTGAAATCTTAGCTGAGATGATGTGGAGTCATTGCCTTCATGCAATGACTCCTTGACTAGATCTTTCATAAAGTTTTCCCAAATCTTCTGGAAATTTGTTTATAACATAAAAAGCTATAAAGTGCATGTGTAGAAAATTCTTTGTCTTGAAAATCCATAAAGCCAAACAGGAAAACATACGGGGTTTCCATTTTCAATATCCTTGATAGTTATTCAACTTTCTCCTGCAACATTACTGCCTCCTTAAGGGAGAAGGGGTTTTTTTTCGTTGTTGGTTTGCTTTGTTTTTTTTTCCCTCCCAAACTTCATTGACCTGTGACAGCATTGGTGCCTTTCTGAATTGCTGTGACAATGCCTATAGCTGTATAGGGCTGAGCTGCAAGATGCAGCCTCATCATGCTGCATTCTCTCACTGGTCTGGATCTCTTTCCTCTGAGCTCAGAGCCGCATATTCAAACACAAACTTCTGCATATACAATCATTCATAAAAACACAAGCCAGCAGAAAGATTTATAGACCCCCAAGAAAATGATCACAGCATCACAGAATGGTTGAGGTTTGAAGGGACCTCTTGAGATTGTCTGGTCCAACCCCCTGCTCAAGCAGGGTCACCTAGAGCTGTTTGCCCAGGACGCTCTCCGGACAGCTTTTAGGTGTCTCCAAGGATGGATGATGCGCAAGGTAATTGATTTATTCATACCCAATAGATACTAAAGCTTATAAATCAATTTTGCCTTCATATAGAAGTGAACTGAATAAAAGTGGCATATACATTAATAATAAATTTCTGAATTATGCAGTTTGTCTAGTGAAATTTAGTTTCCCCGAGCAGAAGACAACATAACAAAAAATAATATTGTTTTCAACCATGGTAATATCAATAGAACTAAGAAACTTCTAACATTCCAACATTTATATCAATCCATGTGGGTCAACTATGTACTGAGATCGGAAATGTTTACTTCATGGGAACTAGACATTTAGAACAAGGGAAAATGTAACCCAAGAGGTTCGCCCTGCACATATTTCTTGCAAAAGGCACTTATTTTCATAATGTTCTGTAAAATGCTAATTCTGTGATGTTCAACTGCAGGCTTCTGAAGTCATCTTTACATTTGGCATGCTTTAAGCATGTGTTAAGGTTCAAGTAAGGAGTATCTTGTTATCAGTGTAGCTGTTGCCCCGCAAAAGATGGCAATTGAAAACAAAGGCCTAAGGAAGCAGAGTCAACAACTGTTTGTTAGGGATGGAGACATCACTAGAAGTAGTTTATCTAAGATTAGAGCCAGATGACTCACTAAGCCCTAAATAACACTGTTTATTTTATGCAATCTTTGTTTACCAGATTTCATCTCTGCATGAATCGTAAGAATGCACCTCTGGGTCAGGCTAAATGGTACCCAAAGCTAAGAGAATACACCCTCGTTTTCTTTCTCAGTATCCGTTTAGGTCCTAGCGTGCTAGAGAAGTACATCTATTTAAATGAGTGAGTTTAAAAGTAGTATAGCTCAGAGTGCCCTTTCTCTTGCCTACCTGTCTATTCACTTTGTCTGCTCACCATTCTTAAGGAGAATCAGACACCTCAAGCTTTAAAACTCAACAAAAATCCATCACAGCCTAGTTACATCTGTTGTAGTCCATAATTGGAGCTGTTTTATGAGCTCTCCAACATTGCATTTGAAGTGATAACAACAATCCCACTTCCTCTCCTTTGTGTGGAAGCCAAAATTTGACGCATGTAGCTGGAAGGTAGATCTGTACTGTTTAGATAAAAATTACCCTGATTAGGAATGTTTTGACTAAGATTTCCTGCCCCGCCCCTGCTTCCCACATTGGCCAATACTATTGTTTTGAAACTGAAACTTTTAATGAGAAAGTGTTTGTTTTAGTGAAACTTTCATGAGGAAACTGAAACAGATCCTGAAGGCCACACAGACCCACTATTTCATCTCAGAAAAGCCAGTCGCCATGGGATTGTATCTCAGAGTAGATTACAATGACTGATTTGTTCTCTAAATTTCTTTTGGTGGAATATCCACTATGCCTGGGAGACTGACACTGCAGTCTGATGCCTCGTACTCAAATTCAATTCTTTGCTCAATATGAGGCAGAGGAAATACTTGAACTTGGGTCATTCATATCTTAGAAAGCACTTTGGCCACCTCCAATCAATTGGAAGATGCTGGGGGCTCCTCTCTGGTTTAGAAGGCAAAGGAAATTATAACATTACTAATGTCTGGTTTTACATTTGATCCTGAAAAATAAAAAGGAGTTGGACAGGAATCTGAAGATGGAAGTGGAGTGAAAGAGAGCATGAAATTGTAGAGTTCACCGTTCTGAACTCCAAAAAAGAGCAAATTCACACAACAAGGGTAATGAGCTCCCAAAATAGGCTTTGAGAGACTCTGAGGACTGTTGGTAGAGTACCAGACCACTGGACCCCCTACTGCAAAAGAGACTAATGTCATTCTGAGGTGTATCAATAGGACCATTTCAGATATAAGCTATAAATTGTCTGAGGGTGGCTGCTGTTGGGAAGCCCTCACCTGGAAGACTGAATCACACACTACGATTTACCAAAAGACATGACAAACTGGAGAGAATCCAGTGGAAACAAGAAGGCTGAGGATTTCATAAATCCTGGACACTGAGGTAAGGATAAAAGGTGTTAAAAGGAGTTATATAGATTTAGGTATTTGTTCATCATTTGTTTGCAGCAGATTATGTATGATGAAAAATATAAGTAGTGTTAAGCACTGGCAGAGCTGCAACGTTTCTGGAGGTTTGATGAACAAGTTGGATGAAAAAATACTACGAGTGCCTCAGATATATTTTATCCCACCACAAAGCTGAGAGCAGAGGAAAAAACACCTTGAACTCCCCTCCAGCCTCATTTTTCCACATGTCTGTGCCTTCATGCTTCTCCTGTTTGTCTGCTGAGGAAGTGGCGGTTTGATAGTGAGCAGAAGTGTTATCAGGAGTTAACAAACCAGACTAAAGAAGAGGAAGGAAAAGTGTCAAATTCATTCTTCACAGTTATGCTCATCT
Source organism: Phoenicopterus ruber ruber (assembly GCA_009819775.1). Classification (NCBI taxonomy): domain Eukaryota; kingdom Metazoa; phylum Chordata; class Aves; order Phoenicopteriformes; family Phoenicopteridae; genus Phoenicopterus; species Phoenicopterus ruber. Next base: position 13,962,012 of record CM020219.1, read on the forward strand.
CTTTTTAAAACAAGGATACTGCGCTATTTTTAGCAAAGTTCCTGGAAACACAACATGCTGAATATTCATTATCCACAATAAAAGCTACAAGATGGTGAGAAATATTGTTCAAGTCTTTCTTTTCTTTCACAAAATGGGCGAAGCTCAAAGCTGTATATCAAGTACTTGGATTTGTTTGTACAGTATTTTGCAATTAGAGCTGGCCAGACAACTTCCAGCAAAAGATAACTCACTCTCTCTCAAAAAAAAATATTTGTTAATCATTCAAAGTATGTTTTTGTTCAAGATCTACCAGGTCCCATGGCTGGCTGGTTTCCTGATGACTTGCCTGCCACCTCAGCTGCCAAATGGGGAAGACCTGGTCAAAGACTCCATCAGGGCATCGAAGTTTCTTAACTTTCAGGAGGCAGGTGAGCCCAGACTGGAGGGCAACCAGGCACTGAACTTCCCTGGGAAATGGACTTAATTTCCCTTGTGTTGCTGAAAACTTTTGCCATCACTTTCAAGGGAAATTAAAAATTTCCGTGAGAAGTCAAGTCACTGGAAACTTTGAAGTTTTCCACATGGAAATTAATTTGTTTGTCTTCATATATGGGCTTGAACAACAGATGCTACAGAACAGGGACACAAGGTAAATAGTAAAATAGTTGCTTAAGAGATCAGGACTCATACTATGCAAAGCATGAGGAAGTGGTCCTCCTGTGAGGGGGGAGGAAAAAAAAAAGTGCGTACACAATTAAATAGTATTGAACATGCATAAGGACCAAGCTGACTTTCTGAGGCCATCTAACATTTCCTAGGAAGGGAAGCTTCCCAAGTGCTCTCCTAGTTGATGGTCTTTTAAAATAGATTTTGTGCATATAAAACTGATTTGAGTTCACGGCAGCACATCTCATGACTCAGCGTGGCAAACAGCCAGATGAAGATCACAGTCTCACTGACAGCCTCATTCTTCTCAGTCCTATTTCAGAGCTCATGGCTACCTGAAATAGATTGCTTTGCATTAAAAATAGTCTGCTATATAGCACTACATACCTTTGAAAACCTGCATCATTTGTAGAATCATAAGTAAAAGGTAGAATGGATTATCAGATGACTTTCTCGTCTTTCTCTGTAGTCATGGCATGATGGTGTCAGTTCAGATTAGTGATGTGTGCCAAATGGCTTCGGTTATTTTATCTACAAAGCCTAAAAGGTCTCATTGCCAGTAAGATTTCTATCACACATGAAATCTCACTAGTGAATAGTATAAGTTTCATGGGAATTCAATAAGAGCAAGTCATCAGTGTATTTTTAGAGATACCCAATCTATGAACACCTAGATGCTGTGAACCTTCTATAGCTTGATCAAAGCTGCATATATGCTTCAAGCACTTCATGCATGTTTTTCCCTCAGGTCTACTAAAGCTTTGAGTGCTTTTTGCTGATGTATTCAAAAAATAAGCAATGGAGTGTGTTTTGAGGAAAACTGTCTGCATTTCACCTCACTCCTCCATGGGTTATGTCTATACCAGGAACTTCAGGCATTCCCAGGAACATCTACTACACACCACAGACCTTTCCAATGGGCAGTTTGCATGCAGCTGCTTCTTTTTTTGAGGGGCAAGTTAATTTACTAGCCCAGATGTAAGCCATTCCATGACAGTTGGCTTAAGTACTTGGGAATGCTCATGGCACACTTAGTCTACTGCTATGGGTACATCCATTGGGAACAAAACAATCAAAGGGTCAAACTGTCCACCAGATACCAACAGAAATTATTTATCTTTCACTTTTGCAAAGCTCTTTTTTCTTCCATTTGTTTATGTGTTTTTTTCATCTAAAGTACAGAAGAATCTCCCAGATCTACTCAGCTGGAAGTAATCAAATTACGTACAATAAAAGAGTCAGAAAATGCAAATAAATTCCATGCTATAAATACCTCATATGCGGTAACTGAAAAAAAAAACTAACAGAAGAAAATGAAAGGCAGGCGGCAGGTACCCCACGAATAAGATGAGTCAAGAATTGTCATCTATATTTCTTCCTAGCTGTGTTACAGATTTTCTTGTACCTCAGGAAAGTCATTCAACGTTCTTGGTTTTGTATTTTCATATGAGTACATTGATTCAGATGCCACTTAGAAGAAGCTTTGGAGCTTGAAACCATTCACATTTTTAAATTACTTTGTCTTCTTCAGGTGGAAACAGCCATAAGGATGCAACATATTATTTCAAAGTCTGAAATGGCTTTTGACTTCCACTCAATCATGTCTTGATATGCAAAAAGACAAGAAATTAATGACAGGCAAATGCACTTGGCACTTCATGTGGCAAAACAGTAATGGCTATTTTATTAGAGAAAGGAGTAAATCAAAAAATAAAAGAAAAAAATGTAGAACATCAATTTGCATGCTTGTATTTATATTGCCAGGATGATTTCAAATGAGAATAGTATCCTAAATAAAGGTAAGTAGGAAGATATTTAATTTAATTTAGAGTCAGGCAGAAGCAGAGAAGGTATATAGTTTGAAAACAGCTATCTTTTTTTTCCATGGAAAACTCCTGATTCCATTTGTAAATACCCATAACAAGTCACATAAAGCAAAGATTTCTTAACAGGTATAATCCAAGAGAAAGGCAGTGGTCAGGGAAAGACATACTTCCTTTTGCCTTCCAAAAAGTTGCTATCTTTTGAGCCGCTCTTCATTCCAGTCCCTAACAGCTGTATACACTATAGTTTAAATTTGTTGTCTCTAAGAATTTCATACAGCAAGAAAAGCATCTGTCCCCTGTCAGATGAATAGACTGTGAGGTGTAAAGCAGAGATTTGCATCCTTATTCTTTGGTATGTAAAAAACCATAGATGATCTCTAATGAATAGAGCTCTTAGCCTGCCATTGTTTTGCATAAATTTGTGTTATTTTGTTGACTGGCTTGTAGTCAAAAGACACATGCAGTTAAAAACTATTAAATTCATGAAATGAGTCATCCCACACAAGGAAGTAGCTGAGTCTTATGAGATAATTTGGCACAGAAATACAGATGAGTCCAATTCGTAGAAAACCTACAGATCCAGGTAATGCTGAACTCTACTTGCATAGACAGGAACTGGACTATTTGACAAGACAAGATTTCCTAACTTGGCTGTCCAAGTGATCTGACATAAGCTGGCATAACAACAACTCCAGCAAATAGTTTGTTATGACTGTGTAACCCACCTACATGCTCACTTCCCGACAGACCACACAGATGGTCCCGTTCCAGCAGGGTCAGACCCGTGCCATGCAGGTCTACAAACCATAAAGCCAAATCCTTCTTTCTGTCCAGGCAGACAGTGTGGAGTTCAGGTCCTGCAATTCTCGTGCATTGAAGAAGAAAATCTGCCTTCTCTCATCAAAGCTGCTGTGATCATCTTTGGAGCTGGGGTCTCTTTGCAATGCATTCAGGACATTTGGCGTATTTCTTCAGACAAATGTAATGCTTATATAGTAGAAGTAATTAATACAATTGAAACAAAAAAGTAATGAACACAATACCCTTGAAACAAAGATTAAACTAATCAGGGAAGGAAAGAACTAGTGAGCTTTTTTTTTGATGGCCAGGTAACTTAGGTTTCACCTGTCTTCCTTGAAGCAAGAATGGGGCATTGTGTCCATCTTTCCAACTTTATCAGCAGTTGGCAAACTTTAGGCACCCAACGGAGTAGATGCTTTTTACTACGTTCCTGTTGGGGGTCTGGCAAAGTGTATGCTTTGTACCAAGGAGCCTCAGTACTCAACAGATTTAGCACCTACTACTTATTCTGTCTCCTTGAAGTTATTTCATATGGCTATGCCTTTGGAAAGTGAGGAGGAGGCGTTTCTTCTTCATGGGGCCATTCTTTGGTCTTTCAATGGGAATGAGAGGAAGGGATTTGCAAGAAACACCTTCACCAGTGTCCTGGTTTCGGCTGGGATAGAGTTAATTTTCTTCCTAGCAGCTGGTATAGTGCCGTGGTTTGGATTCAGTATGAGAATAATGTTGATAACACACTGATGTTTTTAGTTGTTGCTAAGTAGCGCTTATCCTAAGTCAAGGACTTTTCAGCTTTCCATGCTCTGCCAGTGAGGAGGTGCAGAAGAAGGTGGGAGGGGGCACAGCCAGGAACGCTGACCCAGCCTGGCCAAAGGGATATTCCATACCATAGGACATCAGGCTCAGTATATAAACTGGGGGGAGTTGGCCAGGGAAGGATCGCTGCTTGGGGACAGGCTGGGCATCGGTCAGCGAGTGGTGAGCAATTGCATTGTGCATCACTTGTTTTGTATATTCTATTGTTGTTATTATTATTCTCCTTTCCTTTGCTGTCCTATTAAACTGTCTTTGTCTCAACCTACAAGTTTTACTTTGTTTTTGATTCTCTCCCCCATCCCACCGGGAGGGCGAGGGGAGGAGTGAGTAAGTGGCTGCGTGGTACTTAGTTGCTGGCTGGGGTTAAACCGCAACAACCAGCCTCATGTGCTTCTGAGGCCACTCAGAGTTTCTAGTAGTAAGACCTGCATTGTGGAAACAGAATTTAGTCCATTATGCCCCTAAGGAGAAATTATATGTGCTTCAGATAGAATAAAACTGCCTGGGCTGTACAGAAACATTCAGAGCAAGCAAGGGAACTCACTCAAGAACACTACTTCATGCACAGAAATATTAAGATGATCTCTATTAGCCAGAAAATTAAATCCTATTACTGAAATACTTGTGAAACGTTTATGAAAAATTTGAAGGAAAGACATTAATATGTACTTTGATTGAGAGTTATTAAAGGATCATTTCATTTTTACAAGTATGCAGGAAACATCTGAATGCTAAAGTAATTCTTTATACACAGTTCATTTATTGTGAGCAGTTCTGAGGCTCTTACGTATTTTAACTGTTGATGTAGATGACTGGTACTGCAGGCTCCTTTCTTTCCTATATTGAACGGAGCAGCTGAGCTCCGCATACTCTACTTGCTGTGGATGGTCATATTAGCAATTTCTGCAGGCAGATCAACAGCATATTATAATGTACTGCAAGGTTTATGGATGAGATAATATTCATTAAAGTCTGTTGGATTCTTGTGCAAAAATCAAGGAACTCTGAAGGTTTTATCTGTAACACAGCACTGGAAAGAAGGGATGGAGAGGTGGGTGATGAAGAACCCAGGAATCATAATGGGATGAGGGGTCCAGATGGGAAGGCCAACCTGTTACAGCGTTCTCCCTATAGCCTTCTTTTCCAACCTGGCACAATTGTACCCCATTCTCTAGTAGATGCCTGCCTTTAAAAAAAAAAAAAAAAAAAAAAAATCCAGTGTTTGGTATTGTCAATATGTGAAAACCCAAAGCTTAAATATGTCTAGGGGAGTGTGTTCATGGGAATGATGCTGGGGTAGGGGTAGAGGCTCCAAGGAGAGGCATCTGAGAAAGGCTGACCTTGTGAGGAGAGGAGCTCTGAGTAGAAGGAAAAAAATGGCATGAAATTTGAGGCACAGCTGGTTCTAGGGCAGGAAGAGGGAGACTGTGACTGCATGGAGGAAGGGGCTTGTGGAGGGGTTGACATGAGCCGGAGGATCCTTTGACCAGAGGAGCTGGGAACTGGGGGCAGATCAGCTCCCAGTTTGAGGGGTGGGTCACACACCCCATACGCAATGTAGCCTAGCTCCCATCTTACCCTACTCACCCAGCATCAGATGCATGCGTTAACCCCAGCCTCCTGTTGCACATTCTTTACATTTTGAAATTCAGCAAGCCCACAGGTCATTCATGGATTTTGTTATGGTAAAGGCACAATGAGGGTCTCCCATTGCTCTCCTATCTAAATTACATTATGGTATTGTTACTTCTGCACTTGCTTGGTACGAGACTGGTGTAACAAAGCCATGAAGGGTATCCTTTTAAATGTTTTGAATGAAAACATACCTCATTCTTGAAAAAAGGACCATCAAAGTTTGAAAGTAGACACAAATCTGTAGCAATGGAATCAAGCTTTATTTTTTTTTCTTTTTTCTTTCTTCTTTTTTACTTTTTTTTTTTTTTTAATCTTACTAAAATAGGGACTGACTGAAAAACTTGCTTCTGGAGCTGATTTCTCTCAATTGTTTTTCTTTTTAAGTGTTCAGTTTTTAGTTTGGACCCAGCTGTTGAATTATACATATTCTAAATAACAGAATTACATTGAAGCTGCCTGACTAGGGTGGTGGAGAGTGGGGCCAGGGAAGAAAAGGTTAACATTAATATCTCAGGATGAGGGTAACTAATTAAAAAATCATCTAACAAATATGCATAAATAAAATAACTGAAGGGGAGAAAAGAAAACCATGGAAGCCACAAAATATGGAAAAAGAAAAAAGATCATATCATTCACAGCTCCTTTAGGAATCCTGAATATTAATTGAATCACAATAGTAATAAACTGTAAGTTTTAAAATACTTGTTTCTTGACTCTCTGCCAACAGAAATTTAGCGACACGAACTCACCATCTTGCAGAGATCTCCAGAGATGAAAAGACTATAGATGTGCATAAAGTGGCCTAGATTAATATGATGACACTTCAAAAGCACAAGTTGGAATATTCCCCATTTCATCTTGAGTTGTGAATAATTCATCATTTTAAAACATGGGGTTTTTAAAACTTAGTTGCAGGCTTAGATGCATAATTATTGAATTTCCTTTGATCCAGATTGTTTGTTTAATCAGTTTCCTAACATTAGGAAGTATACTTTGTAATAATTGTAATTTGAGTTTTCTTATATAATAAAACAGGGGGGAAAAGGAAAGATTTGAATACAATACTAAAACATCCAAAGCTATTTCTACAAATCTTTTCAGCAGTTCTGAGTGTAAAGGCTTTGTGTTTCCTACATAAGACGAAGAGATAACTAGAGGTTAGGTATTGATGATTCAGTTCAGTGTGGCATTCTAACTTGATTACCTCTTTGACTACAGCTGCCTAACTTTGATTACAAGTTTACCTAGAACTATAGAAGCTACAGGCACTATAGAAAATGTACAGTTATCATGTCTTCATGAAGTTCCAGTATCTATTTTTGTACAGTATAACTTAACAGTTTAGCTTGTTGTAACTCTGTTAACTATACTAAACATATATTCTTATCTCTATACAGAAAATATTTTAAGATATTTAAGCCAATGAAACGTGCTAAATGATCCTTCTTTTGTGTTATTATCCTGCACTGCTCCTGTCAGCCCTACAATAGAAGATGGCTTCTAGCCCAGATAAACTATTTATAGTAAAAGTGGCTTTAAGTAGGCTTAATTACAAACTAAGATTTATTAATTCTCCCAAACAGATTGGTTTCACAACATAGATGAACACGCCTCACTGTCTTCAGGTGTAAGGCAAGATTACGACTTGAAGAGGTTTCCTACTACTCAGCACAAAAAACAAGCTATCTTTGAAATCTTTCCAGTGCTCAACGTGAGCGCAGCCATAGCAGCTCCACGCAACAGGGAGCAGCATTCACAGCTGCGCTTTCCAAGCTGTCTGCTGGCCGTAGGAAAGACGGTTATAATCCTATATCCTCCTGTACCTCAGCCACTTAACGCACAAGAGATGGTAGCCCAGGAGCCCTACTTATTTGCATGCATACATAAAGACCATAATTAGGCCTGAAGAGCAGTCAAAGTCAAAATAAGTCAAAGGAAACTGTACTTGTAGCATATTAAGCATACCTTAAACAAAGACTAATCCCTTTTTGGCCCATATTATTTTGTCCCATCAGCTTTTAAAAGTTCTCCGTGTGAAATCAGCTGAAAAGATTCATTTGCAGACACTTGAGTCAAGAAAAGCTGTTCTACCTTTGCTCACTCAGGGCTGTAATTTGTTTAGGGGAGCATTAATTACCTAGGAATGTGTGAAACAATGTTCTTGACACTGGATTGACTGAAAGACACAAAACTATCCTGAAGAATGCATCTGCAGTGATCTCAGCTTTTGGCAAACACATTTCCATTTCCTTCCAAATGCACAGTCTATTACATCTCAACCCATAAAAACCTCGTAGTTCAAACTCAGCTACATTAATTGAGACATTCCTCTTACGTGTTAGAAATACTAGGAACCTATGTGAAATCCTGCCCCTGTTGAAATCCATCAGTTTTGACAAAGTTTGTAACAGAACTGAGATTTCCTGTGAGGGTCCAATGCAGAGCGCTTTGAAGTCAGTGAAAAGATTGCATTGCCTCAATGTGTTTGGGGTTAGACCTATGATACTACAAAACTTGTTCTTGGATTAGCGATGTGTGATCCTCAAAAGACTGAATAAACCCAGAACAAGTTTTTACTAGAGAATATAAGAATAGTTATCTTCCTCGATCTTTGCATGGGACAGAGGGTAATAACAAGGTAAGTGTGCAGTGAAGGACCCTTCCATATCCTTCAAACTGGAAACCAGCAGCTGTGTCTCCTCTGTACGCCAGCCTACATGGATTTTCCTTCCGTTGGCATGCATAACGGCTTTTTGAACCCAGCTAAGATACTGGCGTCCGCAGCATCTTGCAGACATGCAGTAGGATTTGCATGGAAAAAATGCTTCCTTGCCTTCATTTTCAACTTGGTATTTGAGCATTTTATTTGCTATTCCCTTGTTATTGTGTTCTGAGAAACAGTGAATAATGTTCTCTACCCATCTCCTACATGACATTCACTGTATCTTATCTAGAATATCTGCCTTCTGTCGTATATTTTCAGGCAAAGGGTCCTAATCCAATTAGTCTCTCCTTCCACAGAAGCTTCCCATCACCCTTGCTGTCTGTCTTTATTGCTTTTCATTTCCTCTGTAACCTGAGAGGGAGCAACTGCAAAGTTGCACGTATTGTTCAAGATGCAGGTGCACTGCGAATTTGAATAGCGGCATAACCATGTTTCCTGCTTACTTCCTTACTCCTTTCCTAGTACTTCCTACCATCCTATTTTGCTTTTTTGACCACAATTGAGTACTGCAGTGATGTTTCCAGAGCACTAGCTGAAAACACTCCCAGATGCCTTCCTGTAACGGTGAGAGCTAATTTAGTGATTTTTGGCATGTGTGTATATTTAGGGTTATTTTTCCCTGAAAGCTCAACTAGCTTTTATCAACACTGAATTTCCTCTGTTATTTTATTGCCCAGACACTTACTAGTGTAAGATTCCTCTTTCACAGCTGGATTGCCGTTTGACTATGCTGAATAATTTTCTCTCCTCAGCAAGTTTTGCCACCTCACTTTTCATCTTTTTTCCAGGACACCAGCGGATGTGCAGAACAGCACAGACCCCCTCATGGATCCCTGCAGGGTGTCATTGATACCTTCCCTCCACTGCAAATTTGTTCTAGCGCTTTGTTTCCTATCCATTAACCAGTTATTAAGCCAGGAAAGGTCCTTCTCTTTTAACTCATGATAAGTTTTTGTTTCTAAAAGAGCATTCAATGAGAAACATTGGTGAAAAGCTTTTTGAAGACCTAAATATAGACATAAAAATTGAACATATAAATATATATCAACAGAGTTTTAATAACATACTCCATCAAACTAATAGATTTGCATCACAAGGCTTCTTTTACAATAGCTATATTAGCTGTTCCTCTATATGCCTAACAGTGCAGCTATACGGTTGGGGTTTTTTTGTAAGTGGTGTCACTTTTGCCCATTACTATTCCTTTGCATTGAGACCATCTAAAGCACTGCATTATACAGCACACTCAATAAATAGCTCAGCAGCTTCACCTCTGAACTCTGCTGGTACTCCATAGCAAACACCACATGATCTTGGTGATCCTGTTTTATTTACACTTTCATGAAGTTCTTAGGGTTTATGTATTGTTTTCTTTTTAATGAAGATTCACTAGTATCTTGTTTTGGAAATTCCTCTTTAACAAAAGCCAACACAATTTTTATTTTCAAATTTAAAGATGTTTGAAAAACTGAGGACCATTTCTTAACTTTTTGCATTCCTACGGACTTTGGTCATCTTCTCCTTACAGAAGGTCACAAAGCAGAAGCAGATGCTGCTGCAAGAAGGTGTGGGAGGTCCATGCCACCCCATTCACCACATGGCAGGTGATGTGGGACTCAGCAAAGTCAGCAATCCTACCTCGCCTTCAACAGGTATCCCAGGAAAGCGATCAGCAGAACAGAGTGGGTGCAACCGAGCGGTCAGCAAATGGACACCTTGAGCAGAACTGCAGACATCATGGACGCAAGATGAAAAAAGGTAAAACATCCAGAGAAGAGAATTTTAAAAATTGTCCACAAAGAAAAGGCAGCACTGTGCAGAGTGACCAAATACTGGCATTTTTCTTAGGAAGAGCTGTCCACCTGACTGGAGCAGATTCAAAAAATCTTTCTTCCTCTGAAGGAAAGCCTGTGGCAGGGCAGCAGTGATAGACAGGCCACTGGCAGCCAGCGATCACCAAGTCACAGAGCTGCGGAGCAACATAAGTTGGAAGGGGCCTCTGGCAGCCATCTGATCCATCCCTTGCTCAAAGCAGAGCCACCTTCAGGGTTAAATCAGGTTGCTCATGGCTGCATGCAGGTGCATTGAATCCCTTCGAGGATGGAGTTTCCACAGCCTCCGGGCTCCGGTTCCAGAGATGGGCCACCTGACTGATATTTTTTTTCCACCCCAATACCAAATGGCATTTCTCTTCTTGCCTAAAACCGCCAGGGAGGCAGCAGAGGTTTCCACGCAGCCACTGCTGTGCTGGAGGCAGACAACGTGCCTGCGCAAAGGGGCAGGGAGCAGCTGGGAAGGGGCGAGCCCGAATTCGTCTGCCTGTGCCGCCTCCCCCGCTGTGGAGGCCCCCATCACCCCTCGCACCAGCAGCGTGGCCGGTGATAACTCGCAGAGCTTGACTGAGAGGAAAAGCGCGGTTACTCCAGCTCTGGCCGAGCAAGGCACGTCCGCACGCCCAGCGCTCCCACTAGCGGCACAGCTCATCCGCGGGTGGGTGCCCTCTGACGGAGGCCACGCCTCACTGTTACACATCCTCACACTGCCTTCCTCCCTCCCCATCCCCAGGGAATTTTGGCTTAAAACCTCCTCCAGAGGTTTGGCTTAAATTCCTGACTATTAAAGATGACATTATCCAAACAGATGCAAACTGGATAAACCTCAACCGGTTAGTACAGAAGCTGCTGAGACCTTCAGGCAAAATTCATGTTCCTGGCATCCGATTCTGTTACGTAAAATAAAAAAAAAAAAAAAAAAAAAAAATCCAAAATAATACAGGAATGCCTCCTCAGGCCAACCTGCTTGTGTTGCTCCCTCCCCTTGCAGCCAGTCTCTCCCAAATCCTGGCTCCCCTGCTGCCCCCAGGAGTCCACAGCCATTCATATCCCAGTGCCCCAAAGGCTCCGGCAGCCAGGAGCCATAAGAGAATCCTATCAGAGATGATATTTTGCTGACCCAATTCAGTTTCAAAAGTAAGGAAGGTATTATGTATTCCTGAGCATAGATTTTGTTTAGGCATTATTATTTACTGCTAGGCAAGTATTATCTTTCGGTTTGCAGGATTATTTTAGTGGTAAATGAAAGGATGTCTCTTTTGGTGTCTTATAGGATTAAAAAAAAAAGTTATGTACAGATTTAATATTTACCAAATTTACCAACCATTTAAAGAATCAGCTCACTGTCCTGGTTTAGGCTGGGACGGAGCTAGTTTTGTCTTCAGCAGCTCCTGTGTTTTGGATTTAGTGTGAGAAGAATGGTGATAGCACACTGATGTTGTTGGTTGCTGCTGAACCATCAAGGACATTTTGCAGTTTCCCAGGTTTTGCTAATGTGCAGGTGCAAAAACCTGGGAGGGGTAGAGCCAGAATAGTTGACCCAAACTGGCCAAAGAGAGTATTCCATACCATAGACGTCATGCCCAACATAAGTGAGGGTCGACTGGTGGGCCACTTCCCTTAAGCTTCCCTTCTTTTCCTTCTTCCCCCCCCTTCTTTTCCCTTTTTTCATTCGTTTGGGCCTTTTTGTTTGTTCTTTCAGCTGTTCATTCCCTCCCCTGCTTTCTCTGGAACTTGCTGTTCTGGGATAGCTGGGAGGAATATCCCTGGTCCCTGACTGCTGCTCGGGACAGGCTGTATCGGTCATCAGGTGGTGAGAAATTGTGCATCATTTGTTTTATATATTCTATTATCCTTATATATATATTATTATCATTAATATATTTTTATTTTTTTCCTTTTCTGTCCTGGTGAACTGCTTTTACCTCAACCCACAAGTTTTTCTTTTCTCTCCCATTCTCCTCCCCACCCAACTGGGGAGGGAGCGGGGGAGCGAGTGAGCGGCTGTGTGGTATTCAGTTACCATCTGGGGTTAAACCATGACACTCAAAGTCTGCTTTCAGAGATGTAGCAATAGAGGAAAGGAGTAAGCAAGTGTAAAAAGACCAGGAAAAAATAAAACAGACTATATAGATGAGAATTAAACTGAATGTGAGAGTTTCTTGTTCGGAGTCAGTCCCTGTGTAACATAGACTGCACAGACTGAACACTCTGCATGATTTCAAGGCTTTGCTCTAAACATTAGTCGGTTAAAGGAAAAAACCAGACTGAAAGTATTTGAGAAAACTATGCAGCCTCTGGTATATTCTGGAAAAATTCTTTAAGTAGGATGGGGAAGAGATTCAAATCATGTTGAGAAAATAAGTTTGTGCTATTTAGAAAGAAGCTTTACCATTAAGAGAGTTTCAGCTCTGGAAATTGGGCTTCAGGACCAATCAAAGATCCCAAGGAAAACATTCCAAATCTTGCTCGGAAGAGGTGTTTGTTATGCTTGCTAGCTTTTGTAAGGATCAGCTCAAAAAGTAACAGACACTTTTCGCCCAATTACAACTGGACATGAGCTAGAAAAAGTCTTGGGTAAATCACATTGCTTCTCAAGTCAACCACCAGCCACCTCTGTTCAGGCTTTTCAGGGTTTTTTCTGCCTGTTCAATATCCAAATGCATTAGTAGAGAGTACATTTTTGTGCATGAGATGTACTTTATTACCAAGCATCTATGCAAAACATTTTAAAATAATGAGCAGATTTAATGCACTGAAACTTGTACTTAAGATCAAGAGACATGCACAGCAGTTGTTACGGGAGAGAGCTTCTAAAACAAGGCAAAAATATAAATTACAAAGCAAGGATAACAGAAAATAATCTCAGTAGTACAGCAGCCAAAGACAGATAAACAAGAACAGCCATCACAGTGTGATATACAAGATGTTCATTACTCATGACTCTGAGCAATAACAGATAACTTTGCATATTTATTAATTCTTGAATTACAATGCTGGCAATAAAGTGTGGCCTTTGTCATGAAGTGTTAGATATAAAAAAGCAGGTAGAATAAATTAGTTTAGTCTCTGTACATGACTAGAAACTGTGTAGCACCAATAAATAAATTAGTGCTTGAGGGACATTAATTTATTTTCATGCATAATTCTCAGTTGTGTTCATGTCACATTAATTCTTCATTTGGACAGGTGAGTAGCTGGAGCTCTGAGGGAAACGTATAACCCCAAATGTCACGTACACTAGGGCGTACACTGATGAGCAGAAGATATTTAAGTGAATGTTTGTTTACTTCCCACATCCCCCGAAGCCAAATTATAGCCCAAAGTATTTCCAGGATATGGAGGTTGGGATGATGTACCAGTGTGGGCCTCTGCAATCTAATCACATGCTTCTAATATTCCCCTCTGGGTCCATCTCCTACTGACAAGCCACCAGTAACTCTTCTCCATAGCATTTAAGCACAGGGACAGATCAGCTGAAATACAGATCTCTTAAGCATCAGCATTAGGGACTGGTGCACATAGTCACTAAAAAGCAGAGCTGCTTAACTCAACCCTTGGATCATGATTGTGTCCCCCTCTCCGTACCCACATGACTGACTTTCTTAGGAAATGTGTAGCTCTTCCTCTTTTCCAAATGCCCCTTCCATCCTCCTCTGAACACCTTTGGTCAACAGATGTTACTTTGCCCCTTCAGTTTTCATTTATTCGTCAACTTCACCTGGGGCCAGACCAACAAGTTACCTGTTCTAAGTTTCCTCTGATAGAGAGCTTTTCCACTGTTCCTTTGACAATCTTCACCTAAAAATCTGGACCTCTGAAGACAACCTAAACAGACCTATTTGACATGACACCAAAATGTCTGATTGGTTGCCACCTATGCGCTGACGGGGCTCTATTCTCCATCCAAGGTACTGCTCACTCTTAGCAGATAAAGACAGTAAATCCTTCAAGCTTGACAACCTGACTAGCCAGTACACATCCATACATACTCTACACAAGAAACGTGGACTTATACTGATATAAGATGTGCTGAGAAGATGCATAAAAAAGGACATTCACATCAAGAGTAGGCAGGATCACAGATTCAAACCCAAGTCATATACAAATACTCCAAATGCATGATACGTACATTTTCAGAATACATTTTTAACTATAAATGGTATGCAAGATCTCATGATTTGAGGGAGGAGGTTGGATCAGGTAACCCTTACAGATCCCTCACAACCTAAATTATTCCATGATTTCAAGAAATTTTCCTTATTTGGGTCCAGATCTAGGGAAATTAATCCAAAAGCTTTTCCTTTCAACCTTTGGAGGTGAAACTCTTTTGATCAGGAGGCCTAACCTTGCTGCACCTCAACTTGCAGCAGTTGGAACAGTTGAAACTGAACGATTGAGCAAAGCTACCAAGTAAGCTATACCTGATTAATGTAAGGTCTGCCTTTTATCTCATCCCTTCTCCGAAGCTACCAACTTACAGATCTAAAAGCAGGAACTTATGCCATAAAGTATTGTGATTTTTGACTCTTCTGGACTTTTTTTGCTGAAGAAAGACCAAATCAGGTACTTGGTGTAAAAAAACCAACCAACCCAAAACCAAAAACCCACAAAACAACCACCACACCAAAAGCCCAACCAAAACCCCCCACCGTCTCCTCTCCCCCCCCAAAACAAACCCCACTACATTTGTGTGGATGCCACCAAGTACCAAGCTGCCTTTGCAGGAAGCTACATGTCAACCAACCAGCCCTGTCAAAGATTTTGCCATGCCAGCTTTGTACAAGCACATCAGCATGGCTCAGTTCGTGTGCTGATTGTACAGCCCATGCATTCACAGCACACTAACCATTCTCAAGCCAAGAAGGGACATTTATAACACTTCCACTTGGCCACAGGTTTGGAATTCTGCAATTAGCTAGCCAAATGATTAAAATTCTAAGGGGGGAAAGTCAAAAGTCAAAGCAGAATATCATATTCAATGAACCACAATAGTTTAATATGTCCATGTTAAAGCGAGGGACATTCCTGCTAAAAATTACACTGACATGCCCAGCCAAGGTAGTCCTTGCCAACCCTGGCTCCCATCCCTTGACATATGAACAAACCTAGTCCAGTGTTTGGAGTAAATTCCCATCAGGATCTTGTTCTGTCCAGATGAATACACTCGTGCAAGTAGAGACAAGAAGAGCGATACTTACAGCAGCAGCGATGAAAGATTGCGACTTCAATTTATGGATCAAAGTGGGTACAGGGAGGAAATCTGAACAGAGCCTCGGGCTGAAAGCTAGGAGGGCTGCTGAACCTGGGGGTCTGACCCAAATAACCTCTGTGGTCTTGGACAAGCTGCTGAAGCACTATTCTTCCACTTTTGTTTTCTCATTGCACTTCCTCAGCCACACAAGGCTTCATAAGAGACTACTGTGCAGTGGAGACACCTGTTAAGGTGCCCATGAAGTTTCAGTTTTATTACAAACAGACCAAAGTGCAGACTCTGAGGAGCTCTGTCCTCCCTTCCCTGTGAGATGGTGTCAAGTCAGACTGACCTCTGCAAGTTTTTAATTCTGAAAGATTCAGAATAAACAATTCATATTATGCTACAAGAGAAGGACAGAAAAACATTTGCAATTGTGAAGATGAATATTTTTGCCCCAACCCCTTTTCCACAAAGAAAAAAGAATCCTGCTCCGTACACAAGTTCGTTTCAACCCTGTGACCATCAAGTTGTTAGCGGAACCAGTGTGTCACCAACCATTTGCTGTAATGTGCTATTTATTGGATTTTTAAAATTATTTTTCTAATCTATCTATTTAGAACCATATTCTATCCTTACAAAAGGCTCTTCAGGGGCAGCAGCCTGTCCTTGGATGAGCAGCAATTCAGTAGAGCTCCATTCCAGCCTGGAATGGGACTGAAGAGCCTCGCTGGTGGCCAAGAAAGATCAACAAAAACATACAGTACCAGGAGCTTTGCTTTCAGCAGCTGCTTTATCCAAGACCCCAAGGAATCATTGAACCCTGTTTTCCAGTGATTGAAACTCAGCCTAAATACTCTGCAATAGAAACACAGTACACAGAGAAGATCAAGAGAAAGACAACAGCTGCAGCTGCTGCTACTCTGAACCTAGAAAAAACAGATACCATAGACCAATGCTTCGTCAATTTTAATTTTTTAAAAATGTGTTTCTTTCCAAGTCCATTACCACTTTGATTTTTCTCCAGACTTTGTGTTCCTAATACACAAAAGCCCCTTCACCCCCTTTCTGACTATTGTCAGCTGAGAACTCCTAAGCACAGCTGGCTGTGGGTGGCAGCAGGAGGCTGAACTGGCAGAAAATTTCTGGCTGAATACAATTATCAGCAAAGGCGACTTTATGAAGCTACTGATGGCTGTTTGTTTCACATTTTCAGGGCAAATTTCCCTCCCCATTTTCTAGCCAAGAAGAACAGTGTAATTCAGCAATAGTTAAATAAGCTACAGATTATATTTGCCTCTTACCTATGTGTCTGCAAAGGGCTCGAGTCTGTTAACACCAGTCACATGAACAAAATCTAGGCTTATAAAGTCTGAGTAAATCCTTACTGTAGTTATAGCTGTTTCCAAATAGGAACTGCTCAAGAAGCAATATTTTCTCCATATGAAATTCTTCATGTGGTAGCTCTAACCTTTATTCCTCCACTATTGATGGATCTTTTCAACTACTACCTTAATGTTTTTAAGATTAATAGTTATTGTATGTTGTCAGTAAAACCTGTGTGGGACATCTGACAGCAACATATTCTTAAGTTTCACATGTGATCATCCCATGGTTGCTCTTCCAGGAGCTATTCCACAGTTCATTAGAGCTCCAACCTCCCTAATGAGTCAGCCAATTCTTAGTGTGAATGAGGTAGATATTTCTGTTGCTCAGCTTGCTTTTAACAAAAAGAAGGTGTGTAAGTGTTGTTGAGTGATTTCAAAGTTATTTAAGGACAAATAGTATGAGAATGCAACTCTCCCAAACTAATTTTATAGGTAATTAATGCATGAGGATATATGTATTTTCTAATCATATGTAGTATCTACAACTACACGCACAGTGCTCAGTACTGTGTGCATTCTTGTATAGGTGGTTACATATTAGAGTTTACTGTACCTGTATGCTTTTCTCTTGCTATGAAATACTGTGAAATATTATACCTGTGGAAATATAATATGTAATAAAATGTTTGATCTGTTATATAGTTTAAAATAATTAATTTCCTGCTGGAATGGTTTATTTAGTCCTTATTAAATGTCACAAGAGGTAAAAAGAAGGGTGCATCCCTGCATATCCATTTGTATGTTTGCACACACTGAATGAGGTAATGCCACATGTGAAGAAGCACTTAGATGTTTCATTTTTAAAACCAATGTTCATAAAGGCTTGTGCGTATATGTTATGTCCATGACCAGAAAAAATTATCTCTATTCTGATTAGCCCTTTATATTACTGAAAATGCACATAGGATACTATTTGTGCTTTTTATAATACCAGTGCATGGCCTTTATCCAGCAACATGCATCTCCTGCAACGTAAAGAGAATTTGGAAAGACTTTTAACAATGAAAAATTAAGGTCACAAAGCATGGTAGATTATATATAATTTCTTCTTGTGGAAGTAATGCAACTCAAGCGCAACTGCTAACCAAGAGGTCTGAAAGAACCTGTCAGAGAGAATATGCCTTACAAAAATGGATTAAAAAAAAACCACAAACAACATTCCTTGATATTTTTTGGTCAATTTTGTTTTCTTATTGTGATAAGAGGAAGAACTTGCCAAAATAAAAACACTTTTTAAAACAAACTCTGCCTTTCTTCCTGTCCTTCCCACAGAACTCCCTAACACCCCACCCCCCCCCCCCCCCCCCCAAACAGCAACAAAAAAGCCACCACCACCACCACAAAACCCAGAAATCCCCAAAACCACCATCACTAACCACCACCCCCCGCCGTCCCACCCTCCCCAACACCCACTATCAGGACCAAGAACATTTTGGAAAGTTTGTCCACGGCGGTCTCTTAGGACACTGGGGACCACTGAACCGCAAGTATTTGTGGCAGGACTGTCTTTATGGCCACGGCAGCCTGGGGCAGCCTGTGCCTGGCAGTGTCGGATCACACCTGCCCTCACTGGGCGCGGAGCCCCCCCAGATCAGACCCACAGCACAGTGCCCGAGCGGCGGCTTCTGCTTGGGAGCACAGGTGAAGACAGCGCGGGCTTTGTCCACTGCAGTCAATAAAGAACATTTGGATATCGCTTGTTCTGCTCCCCGCCTGACTGCCAGCCAAGCGCCCCGTTTCAGCGCCACCCCACGCTCTTCAGTGGGTCCAGCCCAAAGAAGACCCAGAGATCCTGGAAGAACTGGTGCAATTGTCACAGAAGTCAGGAGAAATTTTGCCATCCGTTGCAAGAAAATGGATTAGAGCTTTACCCCTGTGGTACAACTGGGAATAAAACCAACGTTACAATAGTAGCGCTACCAGCTTTTACCTCCTACTCCCCAGCGCTGGGAAGAATAAAATTATCACGGTGGGTAAACGCTAACTACATTGTGTCAGATAGGGCAAAACCCAAAAAACGTTATTTGAAGCAGGAAACATGCATGGCCAGAGTGCTTGCTGAGCCCAGATGCCTAGACTCAGATTAAAATAAAGGACTTTGACATGTCATTGCCAGTAAACAGCATGTTTGTTTTATCCTTGTGGTAACCCATCCAGTTTCTGGAATCCACCAGTGAACAGGATGAGCCTGACCCATTTCTGAATCTGTACTGACAGCTGCACTGAGAGACTGGAGTTGACTAAATATCTGCATTAAACTCTTTCAATCTGCAAAAAAAATATTATTTTAATACTCTTCTATGCTGAAAGAAAAGACTTTATTTTCCCATAATTTATATTTCATTAGCATAAGGTGAAAGTGTTTCCATAGAAACAGCAGGGATATATAATTTCTAAATAATGATTTCTTCACAAAGAACCCCCCAAAATCTTTTTCAGATTACAATGCAAAAATCTCCAAACACAGTTCACTTACTAATATTACAGAGAAAACATGTAAAGACTTTGAACTTTAAATTGTAGCTGTAAATTGTTAAAGATAAATTTGGCAGTTTAATATTTCAATCATAGAAAAGAAACACAGCAAAAGACTAGAAACCAAAGTCAAAGTTGCATTAAGTGTAATTTCACTGTATTTGGTGATCAAATTCATATGTCAGTGTAAAGTATGATGGGTCCGTATATCATCTGTAAGTATTCAGATCACTCTAAGTAGTTCCCTTTGTTTTCTATTTTGACTATAAAATGTTTTATGCCTCTATCTTATTTCTGTAGTCTCAATATTAAGATGAAAAGATGCATTAAAATGAATTTAAAATTTTCTGCTTGTTCCTCATCCGTTCACTTGGACAGCACCTCCAGTGAAGTGCTAACAAATCCTAACTCGGGTAGGATGATTGTTAAGAATCAAGTCTCCCAGCTGGGCTTTAAAATGAATTGGAAAAACATCACCTACAGGAGGGACAAGTTACAAGACGACAAGGATTTCTCTGAATCCCACTCTCAAAGGAATCAAAAAGGGCAGATGAGCAGAAAAAAGCAGGAAGAGGTGCCCAGGAAGATGCTGTATTCCCAGGCTAGGCAGTCAAGAAATCTCACAGAACCTTAGGGCTGGAGCAGAAGGGGATTTGAAGCCAGAGAGCAGGTAGGGATTTTGTAGTTCTTTCATGTGTCACATCTTTCTTGTGTTATTTAGGTATAAAACATAATGGAGTTGGAAATCCTTTCATGGTGTCTTGACATTGTTTCTTCATATATGTCATTTTCCTCAGGTAGAAATTTATTTCTATGATTTGGATGTTTGATGTTGCACTTGGTGAGAAAAAAAACCCCTTGTATTCTTCTTTATGTATATGATTAAGTGAAACAAGAGGAACATCACACAACACACATGAGGCCAGTGGACTCGGATGCCCGGGCCAGTCAGTGGGAGGTGGAGCTGTGGGTCTATTCCAGAAACAGTAAAAGAGGGAAAAAGAAAAAAGACACCAGCTGAATGAAATGACTGGCAGATCCCAAAAGCAAGCACTTGGATGGTGTCTCTGATCAGACACCTACATAATACTTTTGAGATAAATTGCTCTTATCTTTCTCTCAAAAAAAAAAAAAAAATCTGTTTTAAGCATCATGTGTCCAAGGGGCAGGTTTTTTACATGATTTCTGTAAATTAACATGAATATACATTAAAAAATATGAAAAACCGACTGTAATCAACTCTTCTAGGTGGAAACAGCGTCCCAAAATACAAAATTTTGGCTGAAAGCACAGACTACGGTACAGTGTACTGTACAGATAACTTCCCAATGAGGGAGAAAGAACACTTACACGATGAGGATGACCAGGTGGCTTATGAAAGTTATCCAAAGATACTTTGAGATGGTACAAGACTGTCTATTCAAAAAGTATGCACAAGGGACTAGAAGCTAAGACCACAGGCTCCCACAACCCTGAGGGACTTGAGCAGTTACTGTTGGAAGGAATCACTGTTAGCAGAAGGTTGCTTTGAGCATGAATAAAAATAAGGGTGCTACTTACATATGCTAAAAGGCTTCCTTGCACAGTTGCTTGAAGAAGCACAGCAGCTGTGCCTGTTAGAAAACAGCCTGAAGTGGGTCCAACACACGGCTCCTGGGTCTAAAAAATCCACCAGGCATCGTGGTCCCTGTCAGGTTCTCAGCATGCGCAACGTTACTGAGTATCCCACCCTCACACACTGACCCGGCCCACTGAAAAGAGAACCACCAGCTGCAATATCTAAGAAAATTTTCCCCTGGAGATAGTAGGTGCAGTATTTGGGCTCAGGCCCTTTCTGTCATGTTCTCTCCTTAGGAAAAAAAAAATACAAAAAATGGAAAACATATGTGGAAAAGCTTTGTTTTCTTAAACATTGAAAAAGTCTTTATTTCCAGGCCAATGACTCTTTCATGAACTACATTCACCATGAGCTTCCTTGGTTTAATAGCCTGGTTTGTACTTCATCCCACATCCCTAATAAACACTCTGAAAATTGAACTGTCTGGGTTAAAGCTATATGTGCCCAGCAAGTCAAATTTGAGAACAAAACCATTCAAAGAGTATAATTAAATCCAGTAAGACTTATTCTATGAAACAACAGCCTGTCAGCTAATAGTTTACCAATTATTAATAAAGTATGTGATCCTAAAACACGAGAGGTACCACCTACCATATTAATTCACTATTTTTTAAAAACTAAAGGTTTAAATTCTTACAACTAAATCCGTAACAGCTTTTTGAGATATGTTTGAAGTCAGAAGGTGACAGGTCAGGTCGGTAAGTTACAGCATGTGTTCTCCCGCAATGCTTTCCACTGTGCCCTCTGTTTAAATCCACATTAATCTCCAGTTTTGTGAGAAACCAGTTCAGTACCCAGCCCAGGCTCCATAAAAAGGAACAAACTTCTCTGCTAGCGTCGGGTGTATGCATCACTCCCCCCTACCAACTGGCTTTCACTGCGCCATGCCGTCAGAGCTCTCATCCTGATTAAAGCTAACTGACATCGGCTTGTTAACCCAGGTAGCAGGGACATTTCCACTTGGATCAGGAGGAGCGATTTCTCTCGTCCCTGTCATTCTGCAGTTCTTAGAGGATGGAGCCAACCACACAGTGACAACAAACTTGGGGGTCCATGGAGTCAGCTAGCTGTTATATCATCTCAGACGACAAGGTCTTTGGAATAAAGCCTCTACCCTAGATCAACGTGTCCTACTCCAGCGCTTGCATAGCGGTGGAAGACCATTATGACTCCATTACAGTAGGACCTTTGGGATAGAAACATTTTTCGCTAATTTTATTTCTAGGACAGCGAAGCTGTCATTCCAGACTACTTAACTGTAATTATCATTTTTACATTTTTTAGCGATAGTGAGTTTTGCAGGCAACAGATTTTACGACTACCTCTGAATGTGCAAGTTTTAATTATATATTGAAGCTTACTAAATCAACACCTCACATGCGATAAAATGGCTAAGCACAGAATATTGATAACCTGTCCTTCAAAGTCTTATTAAATTGTTTCCACAAGTTTTGGAACATTATATCAGCCATTGACTTTTATTTTTTTTGTCTTTTTTTTTTTTTTTTTGGCAAAGCAGTTGTCTAGCACAGTAAGTTATGATTAGGTATATGCAGCTGGAATGTTTACTGCGTGTTTGCACCTGCATGTTGAGTAATAAGACCCAAGAGATTTGATAAACCCACAAAAATCACTCAGAAAGACAAAGGAGGACAGAGGATTGGAGAAGGGCCTGCAAGAGAGGGTGGGTGTGACACCACAGGCTTGTCTTCTTAAGGGGGATCCAGAACCACGCAGGCGCTCAGTTCCATAGTAATGGCCTAAATATGAGCCGTCTTTATTAATGCCAGTCTGCATTCATACCTCCCATATTATTTAAACATGAAGTATTTCAAAATACTTTTGTGTTTCTTGTTAACAGGAAGTCTTCCACAGACGGTTACTGAAAATGCATATTAGTATCCTGAGGCACCATAACATCCATATTAATCTCTCAATAGAGCTCTTGGGACAGCTGTTCTATGATTATATAAGATGGTTTTGAATATCTTCACAAGATAATAAACAGTGTCAGCTTTTCCCACTGCTTTCATTACTAAGTTCTCAAAAATTAGCGCATTTCCTGTTGACATGGTTTTGAATAAAACCTGAGTGTTTCCTGAATGATAGGTCAGACTGGCAAGAGAATATATATAGTCAGATAATTACATTATTTCACAGTACATTTCTTATGAAAGTTGTATGAAATGTATTAGAATACCACAGCACTGCCTCAAGTATAAAGACAGAGGGCGGAAAAAATAATAAAAAAAACCCCCACAACAAACTGCATAACAGTACGTTTTGCCTTATGATCAGCCCTTAGTAAGCCGCTTCACTGTGTGTAGTTAGTAACCAGATGGAGGAGCCAAGAGTCTGTTCTTACAACTGGCACACGGAAAAACCCCAATGTTTCTACAGCTATGGGAATAAAATAAGAGCACTAAGTAATCTGAATGTATTGTCCTTTTCTGTGCTTTGATATTCAAGACCAAATTAATATTCTGGTCAGATCCTGAGAGTCTAAATCACTCTGCAGCAAGGCACTGAGCAACTCCTGATAAAACTCTTAAAAGTGATTATTGAAAATGGCTATTTTGGACAATTATTCCCAAGAAAGCTGTGTTTTACAGTGAGGATGACCAAATTCTCAGCTCAATTTGAAAGGTTAAATGCATAAATATATTGCACTAAAATGAGTGCTATGTAAACATTTAGCAGCTTAAGTCAGACACTCAAAACCTAAAGTTGGCTAAGATCTGTTGAAGATCAGTTGAAAAATCCATTTTTGGCTATTTAAATACATACTTTATGATGTAGCCTTACTCAGGCATCTTACAGAAAGATTACCTTGCAATCACGTGTCTCACTCAGTGAATAGGAGGGGCATTACTTAATTAAAGCTTAACAAGCTTTGACTCCCCATTGTTGTACAAAATGTGCCATAAATAGATCACAAGGCCACGCAATTCAAACTGTTCATGGCAGAGTTATTTCTCTCCTTGCAGGTGTTTAAGCACTGCTGACTGTTACGAACTCCCCCATTTTAGGGAGGCTTCCACCGTCACATTACTGCAGCTCTCCCAGCACCCTCGAAGCCGCCTTTCCTGACCACACACAGCGGGTTGTGTAGGTGCTCCTTAAAGCACACACTGATTTAGGAGTTTTCCCCACCCCAAATGCCCCCAGAGCCCTTACAACACAGATAACCTGCACGTCCAGCTGCAGGGGAGCGGGTGGGCATCCCCTGCATCTCAAAGACTTGGTGTTAGCCAATACTTACTCTACAAAGCAGCACCTCCTTACCACATGCTTGCCTGTGACCTCGCATCCCTGACACTTTCCTTTTACGTGTACGATCTACTTTACTTAAAATATGGAGCCAAAACACCCAGACAAGTCTGCTAGCAGACTACAGCTTGGAGAAAAGTTGGAGTGGGCTGGAAGCCTATTTGCTCCTCTTCACATGGGCAGGCTACACAAGAAAACTCAGTTTCAGAAAGGCCATTCAGGATAGCCACACCTTTGTGAAGATCGCTTACAACAGGGGTATACTCATACCAGTGAATTGTGCCATCACCAAACAAAAACTCAAGGAGGTCCCAATCAAGCTAAAGGTACCAATTCTTATTTGAAAGGAAAAGCACTCCTGATGCTCTGGAAAATCCTCAGCCCAGCAAGGGATCCCCCCGACTCCTGTGGTCATGCACTATGGCATCTTTGGCAGGAGAGAAAAGGAAAGAGACTTCACA
This sequence comes from Phoenicopterus ruber ruber, assembly GCA_009819775.1. Lineage (NCBI taxonomy): Eukaryota > Metazoa > Chordata > Aves > Phoenicopteriformes > Phoenicopteridae > Phoenicopterus > Phoenicopterus ruber. The sequence continues at coordinate 13,986,701 of CM020219.1, forward strand.
ATCTACCAGGCAGAGAAAACATGACAAGAAGACCATAGCATAGAAATGCCCAGCACACTTATAAAGCTGAGGCAGGGACTGATCGTAGCCAGAGTTACACTGAAAGTAAGGCTAGGGATTGCTTCCTGGTGGCAGCAAGATTCCTCCTGCCGGGGCAGACCGTATCACTGTGCCAGTGGTGTGACTCCAGCTGGCCCTTCGCCTGGCTCTTGACTCACAGGTCAAGACCTGCAAGCTTTTCATCACCACTTCTTTGGGATTCAGAAAAATCTTCATTTAGCAGCTGGACACCTTTCTCTGAGTGGCAGCTGGGCTGCCCTTCCCAGGGCTGGATAGTGCCCTTACTTGTACTCAGCAACAAGCAGCAAATTCCCTGCCACGGGGCAAAGGACTCCCTGCAGCGTTGGTCAGTGCGGGCTGGCTTTTAGGGTTTACTCCTTACTAAAAGCTTCTATATTGAGGCCAATATGATTGCACTTGACAGTAAGAAAATATTTTATACTTCACAACAGTTTAAAGTATTTCTGCAATTCACCATGTATGTTTGACTAACAATAACACTGACAGCTGTTGTCCTGCTTTGCCAGGTAAAGGTGAGGATCATGCTTTGCTAAAAGAAGATATTTTCCTTCAGGATAGGCCACATAAGCCTTGGATTCTCTTGCAAGCATTAGTGGTGAGGGCTTAAAAATAGGCAGAGCTGCAGGTTACACCAAGTTGGACATCTTTTTCTGGGGACAACCCAACCCCATTGCTGTTCTCTTTTCTCTGACTCCATTCTTTGACTCATCTTTCTGCCTCAGCAGCTCTATCGTTACCCCAGCAGCTGATTTAGCCTCCTTCTGCCTTCATATCTCATCTCTGGAGTACCTTAGGAGGCACCTATGCTCTGCTACTACAGTCAGCTCTTCCCATTAACCCCCATCTCCATTTCTCTGGATCCCTCTTACATGTAAAAATTTTAGTACAGACAAGTAACATCTAACAAAGCCATAAGAAACTGAAAACTGTGTCTTACCATTAGAAGTGGCTGATAATTGTGAGAGGCACCGCACAAAGCTACTCCTCTCCCTGTGAGCAAGTGAGTATATCAGGAAGAGGAGGAGGCTTCTGAGAGACCGCTTAAGATAACTTTTGCAAGGTGAATTGCTAGGACACCGCTACAGCTGCTGCCAATGAGCTCCAGGTGTGAGGATTCAGTCAATTCGCACCCCCCCCATAAATTTCTCTCAGAAAGTGTGATTTTGCTGCACTTGAAATAATCCATAGGAAAGAGCTTCTCTTTCAAACTGTCAGCTAATTTTTTTTGTTATGATTCTCCAGTCCTTAAGCAGTATCATCATTTTTTTCACTTAAAATGAAATTTACTTCCATAATTTGCTTTCTGAAATATATATGAATATACATATAGATACATACATATATATGCATGCTTTACATTAGTTTCTTCTCCTCTCCACACTGAGAAGTCTAGAACAAGTAAGAAGGAATAAAAAAAAAAAATGATGATTTGAAGTGGTACTAAAATTTGGCTAAAATTATGCTTAGGTAGATCTTTTGCCTGGGAGACTGAATTCCCCCAGACATATTACTCTAATCGAAACTACACAAAAAATATGCATAACATCTGTACAAAAGATGTGGACGCTTTATTTGAAAAGAGAACTACACACAGGTATGGGCAAATGGAAAGAAGCCACCCTGCACCTATCTGTTTATCTATCCATCTGCCTGGGTTGGCCTCCTTCAGCGCCCAGAGATCTCTCTGAAGGCGTGGATGTAAGCTGGCCCTTTCCGCCCTCTCTCACGCATCCCAGAGGACCTGTTCCCCCAGTGCCACCAGCTAACAGAGGATCCGAACGCCTCCTTCCTTTCCTTCTCCTCCCTGCTCGCAGACCCCCCGTCAGTCTCAAGACCATCAGCTGTCATTGTGCCCCAGTATTTAGTTAAGCCTAAAATATGCCTGTATTTAGGTAATAAAAAGGGAAGAAACAGAAATACAGAAAGTAATTATGGGTCGGATCCATAGAGAAGTATGAGCTTTGGATCAGGCCCCTGTAATTGTTTTTGACCTTGCACATCTGCGAAAACCTAGCAGCGATCAATTCTTCCTGGTGTGGGTAAAGCATTTTGAACTGACTTTGAACAGATGTGTCATTATTACCTTAATTATCACGGCCAGGTAGAACACCTATTTCCAAATTGCTCTTGAGCTAATATCCTTTGTTCCAGTTAGGTCTATTAGCATTATAATTTCCACACCCTGGGAACATTTTGCTATTTTTAAAGGTCTTTTTCCCCAGATTCAAGCTTAAATCAATCACAGATGTTGTTCTAATGTAGATTCTCTAAACAGAATGGGCCAAACTGCAAATTCTTACCTTAGAATTGATTTCAACGGGTCTGTGGTAAGTGCTTGCAGTAGTGAAAAGATGCAATTGCTTCAGGAGGATTATGGCTATGCAGTTAGAGTAAGTACAGAGCTAACCCCCTTGTGCTGCAGATACCCACAAACGAATGCAAAGCCAGTGTACAGACTGCTAATACAGATAACTGACATTAGCTTTAGTATAACATGATGCTCCTGAAATCACTTGAATCAGGCTAGAGACGGAGTACTTCAACCCAGATTTGGAATACCCTCCGATATGGATGGAGAATTCAGACTTCATGGTTTGGTTGGGCTTTCTATCAAAACACAAGTCCAGACCTTACTCTGAACATTGTTCCTCTCTCTTCTTTTGCTTGTCTAACACTAAGTTTGTACATGAGGAAAAAGATAGAAAAGATATCATAAAGAAAGAGCAATTTGCTTGACTATACAAAGAATAATTTCACAAAAGTGCCTTTACAGGGCCCTGATTGAAATTACTCTCAGCTTACACAATTGTAAATGAGAAGGTGGTTTTAGCAGCTGTGAAAACTGCACACAGAGGATGCATAGACAGACGCATCTCAACTTTAAATGTGTGATGCTTCCACTAGCAGGTGGGGACTGGTAAACAACAACCACGTGAGTTCTCTTCAAGGAGTTCTGCTACCATCTTTTTTGGTCTGATGCCTCTGGAAATAATTAACAAGCCCTCATAAATGATGTTTATAAGTGCTGACAAATCCTGAAGTATACAGTAAGTCTCTTTAAAAAAAATGAAAATACATAATGAATAATGATCACCGACAATATGAATTATAGATTCTGTGCAAGTTAGCCTGATTCATGATTATGCAGTGCTTAAGGGTCTGCTGCTACATTTACATTTTTACCACAAGCCTTTTTGGTTTGTATCATCTTGAAATATAGATTAAAACTCCACAGCCAGATGATTAATTAAGTCTAAAAAAACCCTGAGCGCCTGATCTCCATGTACTGAAAATGAACGCAGTGCAGTTTTTACCCCAGATGAATATCCAGCTCTGAATTGCAGTGAGACCCTAAGACTTTAGGACTGCAGCTTTTATTTACACAAAAAAGTAGACTTCCTGGAACATTGGTTCTGTAATTTATGTTTTCTGGGTGAGAGAACAAATGCAATCGTATTTTGATGTGAAGTCAATATGTTTCACAAATTCTTTCATCTGGAAAAAGACACCAAATTGTGGATCACTTAGTGGAAATCTCAGTGGAGGATAGGAGACTTAGGCACAAAAATTAATCAGTCTGTGCCCAAAATGTGTGGTACTAAAAAGTCCCACAGGGGAATTCAAAGAAATGGACTGTGCCCATCAGTACCTGGGCTGTCTGACCGCAAAAGCTGATAAGATCAGCCATACTGCCTAGCACAGGAATAGTTTTTTAAACTCTTTTGGAGAACTGAATAATGTGGCTGAATAGTGAAGCAGCGATATGTTTTCCAACACCTTGTTTGTGCGGAGAAAATCTGTCTTCCAATAAATTATTCAAAACATAACTGCTAACCTATTTAAGTTTGAAAATATGTGTACTGTAATCAGGAACTAGGTTTCTCATCTGTTTGAACAGCTACACTCCAACTCTGGCATTCTCTAAAATGCCTGCGCAGAACAGTAAATGAAGGTAACTGTGTCCAGTGAACCATTCTGAGCAGTAAATCTTTCACAGTTCGGGGGCAGTGTGGCAAAGAAATCTAGATGTTCCCTAAACATGGAAAAACCTATTTAAGTATAAGTTGCAGAAAGTGTGTAAAAATACTTCCAACTTCTGCAAGTCTTTCCGATGTAACTTTAAGCATGACAGCTGCCCCATTCACGACAAAGGGTTCGTGAAATTTCTTCAATAATTTATCAAGGTTAAAGATTTTCTCTAAACAAAAACAACTTCAGTCGAACTATTTAGATACTCAGTCTGCCTTCCAACATGGAAGATTAAATAAGCTGTAGCATTTTGCAATTTTCATTTATGGTGCATTTTCCAGCATCTTCCCATTACTTTCATTTTTAGGAGAATCAAACATTAATATAGAAATCATGTGATCAGCAATTTTATGTAATGTGCAGCTTTACCCTCAGCCTTTGCCAAGGAAATAGCCCTAAACTTAGAAGCAATTGCAGTGCTCCAGTATTTGAACCAGAAACAATTACAGTATTAGTAATTAGTGCTAAAGCACAATAACATGCTTAGTTAAGGTAATCCCTAGACCACCTTATTTGTTATGGATATTATAGAAATTCAATCTAAAATTGCCAGATATAAGTCATTGGGATTTCCCCTTTCAGTGAGTAGTTTTTTGGTTTTTACATATTCAAAAGGATATTAATTATGTGGTAATAGCTGCTATAATGCACTTCCATCATCTCACTAAGAAAAGATGTGTCAGATTTTATCATCATATTTGAAAACTGTTCAAAACTTGTGATTTGCTATTTTAAAATTTTTAGATCTTGCAAGCGTGTGTGTACCTGATTAATCCCAGGTTCTGTATCTACATCCACAGAACTATTCAATTAAATACATGATTGAGTTTTTCCAGGCCCAGGACCTTCAATAATGTGTTTTAGACCTTCTGTAATGTGCTTTGGACTATGTCTTGCACTTGCTTAGGTAAGTATTTCAGTGACTGATAGGTATTCCGAGGTTCAGACATATTAAGAAGGTCAATATCTAAATAAAAATAAAAAATACTAATTTATAACTAACATATAAGAACAATAATTTATAACTTGTCTGCAAAAAAAGAGCTAATTGACAGAATACTAAGACAGACATCATGGCCCACTTGTTTTGAATTCACCTGTCAAGATTTCAGCAGTGCTACACAGGTGTCCATGGAACCTTTCTCTATATATGGAATACAAAGTGCATTAATACCACCACTGTTGCAGAATCAAGTACACAAAATTTAAGAACACCTATGTAACACTGAGGAATTACAATGCAGTCTTAAATTCCTTGTTTATGCTGATTTTTTTTCAGAACAATTACTCATAACAATATAACTATAATGTAGCTCTACTGATCTAATATAAAAATACCCTGCCTGTAGGACTCTCCCTCCCGCGTGGCAAACGTGGGAACTGATGTGATGCGTGAGACAGGGAATTCCAGCCAGACTAAGGATCGTTTCAAGATTAAGGAATTTGAATAATGCCTTGGGAAAGCATCTGCCTCTTCTACATTATGTGGTGGAATATATGTCATTTACACTGAGCTTGTCAGAAGTGGGCACTAGCTGTGTGTCTCTGTTTATGGATATTTAACATATATTTTTATAGGAAAGCTGGCCAGTCCTCACTGCTTTTGGAACCAATGGAAACTGTGTGTTCAGCATATCAACGGGCTCATTGTCTGGAAATGCAGGTTGTGGTCATTCACAAATAAATGGCAATTCTTGATTTCACAGTCCGTAAAAATAAATAATTAAGGCTTGTGATGTGCTCCGATACTACAATGGGCATGTTTTGGAAAAGAAAGAAAAAAATAGATCCATGAGGAAGCGATTGTGCTGCCAAAGAGTTTGAATGCCATGCAGTAAATGAGTACAAGCCGCTCAGTGAACAGGGCAAGCGTGGCCCCTCCATCCGGCTGGTCTGCCTGTCCTGGGGCAGGGATAAGGGCATCAGTGGGCAGAGGCACCTGGCTCTCAGAAAAACCCTATTCCTGCACTGAACAGCAGAGAAAAAAATGAAATATTGAGCAGTTGCTTCTGAACTGAGCCCTGCCCATTCTGCGCGCTGGATCTAGCCTACACTACGGCCTCTGGAGTTTCATGTGGGCAGAAAAAGTGCCGAAACAAAGATGCTCAGGAAACTTTCACACTGGCGTTCCTAACAAGAGCACATGCGCATTTTCCATCTTCAGTCATTCCAAGTTCATCTTTTCAGTGTCACTCCCTGGCTTTTACAAGCCAGATCCCCGGATGCCATCATCTAGGATTGTACTGACACCGGTGTGGTTCAGCAGAGGGGTCCGAACCTTCGGCTCCGCTAAGGAGATGGCAGTCATTTCAGCTAATGGAATAATGGATAGCAATCTTAGGTTGTCATTCTCAGTCTGAATCGGTGCTAGAGAGGAATGGACACTTTACTAGCTTTTTGCTCAGATATTTGTGACAGCAGAGAAAAGATCATTCCCAGTTCATTTCCCTGCACTTGATTGAAGCGTGCTCTCTTAAAACCCTCAATTCTCCCTGCCCATTTCCCATTCCCCCCTCTCCTCTCCAAACCGTCTTTTTCGCAGCCTTGTGTCTTAGCTGCCTCACGGTCCTCATTTCACGCTCCTCTCCCCTCAGTCACGATCTTTGCTCTGTAAACCCCAGTTCAAATCATCTACAGATTACATCTGAACTGCGTTTTTTCACAGTCCTATAAGCAAACCCAATTTGGATAGAATTTCAGAAGAACAAGTATAAAATAAACACCATATCAAATTTCAGGTAGTTTGTAGACAAGAAGTAACTTTTTTTTTTCTCCATAGGGGCCAAAGTTGGTATTTTTCTTAGCCTTACAATTAGTTTTAGCTGAAATATTTCCAAGCCATTTAAACTATTCAGAATCATTGAAACATCGTTTACAATTATCAGGCCAAACAGCTGAATGCCAGCAAAGCTTGAGGCAAGTGAAAAAATGTTCTTACTACAGAGAATAATTAGCACGGCTTCTTGAAATTTGCCACCAATTTCTGTGTTAACAGCAAATGCAAAAAAACATCAAGACAGAAATAAATACATATGTGAATGTATTTACCCATGCAGAGAATTCTGGAGCTGTCTTAGTAAAGAATTTTGTAAAATTTACTTGGACCAAATTTATTTCCATTTATCCATGAAGGGCCAAGGCCCATAAATTTCAGGGGTTTTGGACAGTTTACAGGAAAAAAAAATTATGTTGATCAGGCCAATGGCACTTGTGCCATTTTTATCAAAGGTTAATAATCATAAGATGCAATACACCCAGTAAGTTATATAAGTATATTCTGTTACTTCTGTAAGTTGTATAGCTATAAATTATAAGATCCGGAAAGATGCTCTCCATGCCTCCTTCCTAACCCTATCTCTGTTTGATTTTGATTAAACCTATCTCATTTCTCTCTTCTTTTATTTTTTTTTTTAAAAAAATTTTCTCTTGTTATCACACAACTGCTTCCTAGGTTGTAAACTTCCTTGGACAGAAACTGTATGTTATTGCTTCAAGCGGTACCTATGCAACTTCCAGGTGACTGTGTTCATGTTCTACTGCAAATCTGCATTTCAGCAATAAAGGTTATAATTAGACAAATAATAATAGAAAGGCAGATTGCAGATCCCTTACTCACAGTGCTGAGCTATTACTCATGTGAGCTGCTCCATGAAATCAGTCACCAACTGCATGACTCGTACGAAGAGCTGAGCAGTTAGGACTCCAATCTGGTCCATTATCATTATGTAATGTTGCGCATTTGTGTAAACTCTTCTAATTCAGAGGTCTCTTCAGTGCAAATGTCTCTCTGAATACACTCTGCTGCAGTAGTAGATTAACTTCCAAACTGCCACACCCCAGCAGGAGCCAGCGCAGCAGCCAGTATGAGAGGATGTATACAGTATCTAATTAATTCTAATGTTTTTCTAAGTTTAATCATCCAGGTCATCAACATCCAAATATTTACGTGTAAGCTTCAGCCTTTCCAAGGGATCTGCAAGCGTGTGACAAATAGCAGTGTGACTGTTCTAGTCTTCCCAAATTACACGTGGTGTATCTTCAAGTTCTACTGACACCTTTTTCCAAGCCGTGTTCCCACATTCCTGGGAGAGAAGCTGGCATGCTGGATGGAAACATGTAGGCTGGCTTAGGACACGAGCTGAACAACAATAGCTTAGACTACCCATATGAATATTGTCACTTAGTCATACAGACAGATACGAACACTTTCTCTCTCCTGTCCTGTTTGAGCCTCTGCTGACTCTGGTACTTCTGTGTCCACGGTGGCACCCCTTCCCATCCTGCTCCAAGAGATCTATGGCCATCATCCTCACAGCCCTCTTTGCTGTGTTTTTTCCTGGTCATAAATACTCTTCCTCAAATGTTGCTGATGGATCAATATTTTTACGAGTTTGAAAATGGCAAGAACGTATTTAAAAAGCAATTTATGTTCAAACAGGAAATAGCAGAGCTAATTAATCCAACAGGATGAATTAATCATTGGCATTAAAAAGGATGCTTTTCACATTAGAAACCGGTCATCAGTCATTTTATTTTATTTTATTTTTCATAATTGTTTGCTTGAAAATAAACGTTTCATCTGTCATAGGTTTTTTTGGAAAGAAGCAGTGAGTCAGAGTATGGAGGGATTTTTCAAGAGGAGCTTAACCTACTGGATAGCTTTTTGGGCAGTGATTCATCCTTGCCCACACAGCGCAGAACAAGAGCACCTCATCAGTTTGGACTTTCAATCTCTACTACAGCTGACAGGTTTCTGAATCTGCTTTACACTTTCTTATAATGGTGGCTGTTCTCACAGAAATTGCACTGTTGTGCTATCAGTACAGGGCAAATGCCATGTGTGTCTGATCGAGAAATAGTGAAAAATGGCCAGGGATAAGGAATCAGTGTGTAAATGGCGAATTTTCTTTTCATTTTTAGGTACTGAATTTTTTTTTTTTCTCTGAAATCAGTCACTAAAATGGAATTCTTTTTTGGTTGTGTTCTTTGGGATTTTCTCTGTTCCCCTTTCTTTTTCACTTACACTAGTGATTACAATCAGCTAAATGACTTCCAAGGTATTTTCCCTAAACCATCCCCTTTTTCCTCATTTTGATAGCTTTGAACTTTATCCAACTTTAATTTTTTGAAATGTACAGAGTACAGAATCAAATAAATTAAAGATACTGCTCAATCTACTGAATACTTCCAGTGTTGCTGAAGATTTGGAAAGGGAGAGCACAGAAGAAAAAGCACACTCTCCCAAACCCCAACTCTTACTATCAGATGTTTGAGAAAATTCAGAAGCAAAGGAAAATTAAGGCAAATGGAAGGAAAAGTACCCCAAAGCTGAAAAGGCACAAACTGACAAATTTGATGATACAGGATTTCAAAATGAAGAAAAATATTGAAACAGAACTCTACGTATTTGATTCATGCTCACAGAGCTTGCTCCCAGCACATCTCACAGATAATTAAATTGATTTTACAGTGAGCTAATAGTAATTTGACAGTGGCCTGACACGAAAAAAGGGCAGTACCTGTTATTCCTATCACCTGCCTTGTGTTGGCTTGGAGCCATCTTGCAGCTGGGAGGAGAGTCTAATCACTTTGCTTATGCAGGTGACAACTGAGCCAATGGCAATTTGTAGTTACACTGGCATAAGACAGTAATGAAATTTCTGGTGAGATCTGGAAAACAGATGGAAGACTAAGTGCACCCTAAATGGGCCCTTACCTACCGCGAAGGGATATCAGGGAAAAGACTCCATTGATTCCCAATGAACAATCAGAGCGATGGAGAATGAGACAGCTCCAATTTAGAAACTCAGAAGATTGCCAAGTGTCTGGGAACACATCTAGAAGAAAGAACAGAGAAGAATTATCTCATACAAGAAAACTAAATATAAGACAGCATCAACTACATTTTCAGAAGTAACATTGCCAGTAATTTATAAAATGGGCACCCTGGAAGACCAACAAATGCAACTCAGCAGACTGTCAAAAGGCAATCAAATGTCTGAACACATGCACACACATCCATCTAACTTAGACTGGTGACAATTTAAAAATCTCGCTCTTTTCTGGCTGTTAAGACAACCCCGGATTTGTTAAATGAACGTCTGTTGTCTGATTTCATTTCCCAAAGGACATAAATTTACGGAAATACTAACCCAATTGTCAAAAGTTATAATTCTCTACATGCAGAAAGGCCCACGTAAACAAACTAACGTCCCCAGTCTGGCCAGCTTTAGACTGGTGACAGGTTTTGCACTAACACTGGTTATCTTTCAGTTAAAGATACACTTGGTCTCCCAGCTGCTTTTCAAAAGCAGAATAATTTCAGAGAAATACACGTGTTGAATGCATTGTCCAAATGACCACTTGAGCTGCAGGGGGACCTTGATCAGGATTTACAAGCATGGATCAGAGAGAGAATCTAATCCATGATCTCCATCTCCATTCAGATCTTGGTACAATATGCAGTTTAGGAAGCAAAATTAGATTATGCTCTGGAAACGGAGATGGAACCACTTCTTACCAGAAACCAGACGGGAAAGCACCCAGCGTACATGGGGACTTAGAACTGTGTGTGGAAAAAATGCCAGTTTCTTTACTTCTCTTTTTTTCAAGTCATGTACAACTTTCTTTTGTTGAATAAAAGACAAAGGACAAAAAAACTATAGCAATTTATTTTAAAAGCCATTTTTGAGAACATTGAGACTTTTAATTAAAAAGCCTTGTGACAAATTTTTCTAAGAGTGGCCAAATATTTTCTATATTGGTCTGTGCTTTGTGGCTTATTTGAAAATTAATTAAATTTAAAATGAACTGTGATGGCAAGAAATGTGTCAGGTGTTGATTGGCTATCTTGGACAGAATAATTCATGCGCAGCACTCTGTTTTTCTGCAGAAGAATATCTTTCCAAAACAACCAGGAGGCAAACCGCCCCTACCAGGTAGGGAAACTTTATTGTCTTTGCTCTACATGCATCTGTGCCACCAGTTTCCAGCGTTGTCAAATCTACCATTCATAAATGCTAATCTCATTTTCAATAACATAAAAAAGCAGAACTTCAGCAGACAGTTTCCTCTGGCCATACAATTTCTTTTTGCAAATTTATGGAGGAACTTGTTAGTTTCCTGAAAAAAAGAATGCCCTTATCTTCCCAAGGATTGGGACAATATCAAATGTGACGCACCTATAGAAGCGTTCTAGTATTTTCTCGCTGTGCATGGTTAGCAGTGCAACTCTTTGCACTGAGCACAATACTGGTATGCTGCACTCAGCAGTTTCTGTTTTATAAAGCTAAAATACACCTTACAGATTTCTAAAGCTTAGTTGCCGGTAATTGCTGTTTCTATGTTCCTTGTGGCCAACAACATTTAGTCAGAACATATCTAGTTAAACTAATATGCTCTGTAGTGTGTATACATTATTAAACACTTCTTTTATATTTAACTAAATTTTTGGTTGTATTTTTAAATACCCTGATCATTCCTTTGGTTTTTTTTTTTTTTCATATCAGAGATATGAGAATGAGCAGTTTCTACACAACAAATCCCTTTGCCCTCAGAACAATATAATAAAAAATTCTATTGGCTAGTATAAAAAAGCTGGATAAATGAACACCGTAGTTGGATTTACTGAAAAACAGGAATGGGATATGTGACTGGAAATCTGTTTAATGCTCTTTATCAGCCAGAACACATACATGCAGGGTACATTGCACATGCACAGCGAGTACACTATGAACAGGTAATTAATGATTCTGCAATGCAGAAGAAAAGGAGGCAGAGGCTACTGGTGCTCGGTTGCAGTCATTGGCAAAGAAACAAAGAGCTAAGATTTGGGGTGAAATATGTCCTGTTCTTGAGCTTTCTCAACCAGGCATACAGAAGGTAGTGAAAGGAGGACAAAAACCCAATCCCCTTTCCTTTTCAGCTCTACATAAAAGATGGCAATCACAACAGCAGAGAACACTTGCAGCTGATTCAGCTCATTCATCAGCCCTTGTTTGGGCTTAGACCCAACTCTTATTGAAGTCAAGGGGAGCATTTCCTTTGCCTTCTGTGCTGAAATGGATTGAGTCTTTCAAAGTCCTCTGGGAAAGCAAAGAGCTCTCCTTTAGCAAAAGCTGAAAATGCTCTTTCCTCAAGCAGCAGAAATGCTAAAGCAATTGCATGTCAGACATCTCAAAGTGGTCTGGCAGAGCCGCTGTTACCTTCCCCCAGCACACTGCACCTGGAGAGAAGCCACAGTAAAATGGGAAGTGCTTATCCTTCCCAAACATACAGCACCATCTGTTATACTTCGTATAAAATGAAGCAATTCTTTCTTGTCTATCTGCACGAGAGCAGTGAGGCAGAGCTCTCTGGTGGCTCCTATGAGCAGAAACTGAGGGGGTACTTCATTTTTTAAAAAAAACCCAGTAGTCTTCATTTAAGGCAATTATTTGCAAAGCTCTGTTTCTTTGAATAAATCCAAGAAGGAGCAGTTTCTCTTGCACAATATTCCTTTCACTCATGATTCAAAATAGTATTTGTTTTTCTTTTGGAGCACACTAAAAGTTCCCTGATATCAGCGAGTACTCACAAAACCCCTTCCACTGCTCAGTTCAGCTGCTCTCTGACTTCAGACAGGCACAGGCAATAGCTTTTCTCAGCCATCTTACTTGCTACAGAAATGCGCGAAGGGGGTCCTACTTTCCCCACCAACCCCAGTCCACGTACCAACAATAGAAAAAACAGTTAAGACTTCCATAGGTGTGGAGAACTCTGGGGTTTTTTTCCGCAATGTTAACATCCTGTATGTGGAATTACTTCTCACTGACAAAAAAATAATTTTTTCTGAAACAAGGCTTCTATTTTTTCCCCTCCATGCAGCAATACTAACATTCTCGCAAGGCATTTGTGAACATATCTGTTCCTGTTCAAGAGCTTTCATGGGCACCAGCGTATCATCTAGGTATAATCAACATGCCAACAAAGACTTGCAGAAAGTACCCTTTCCATTAACCTTTTAAACATGACAGTCACATTGTGCAAATTGAAATGCATCACTTTAAATTGCTGCAGGATTGTTTCTAACTGAGACAAAAGTCTCTGCTCTATTCTTTGGCTCCGCTTACTTCTGACAATGTGTCCTTTAAGATCCCCTTCTGGAAACCAGCTACACTTACAACTACATTGACCTTATTCATTCCTCTCATTTTCTGTAGTTTACACCAAATTTAGTGCTGCTATTTTTCTTAGCTCACACTTAGGTAATCTCCAATCTCATATTCGACGTAAGGAGCTTTTCTTCATGGCCCTTCCCTCTCCACCTCTGCTGACAGGGGAGATGGCTTTGAAGGGGTGGGTTCCTCATGCTGTTAACTTTTGGTACACCAGCACAATGCAAACATCATTGTGGATAGGTTGGCAAGATTTTTTTTTTATTTTCTACTCCATTTCTAACCTGACAAGGTCCAGGGAAGAGAGAATGGTTTCTCTCAGATAATGTATTATCTCTGAAAAAAATATTTCATTGGGTTTACATGATTCAATTCAATAGCATAATTTTACTGATTGGCAGGGAAGACAATCTCAAAGGTGAGTTTGTCACTGCTATCTTAGGTGGCCAAGACAATAATGTTGCAGAATCTAACTCAGAAATTGAATTAGAAATGATACAGAACTGACTGATGTTTGATAAGCACCAAAATAAGATGATTTGGAGCCTGTCATCATTGTGTTTTGGCTAGCTAAGGGCTGGGGGGGGGGGGGGGGGGGGGGGGGGGGCGCGGCTATATAAACTGGCAGAAGACCTCTGAAGATTTGTACATTGCTGAGAACTTCAGGATATAAGTGGCCAATGAACTGGTTCAGCTTGACCTGAGCTTGTAGATATGGATGTACTGATGGAAGTCAAAGACATTCAAATGCCTGCAGAAGAGGCTGAAGAAACTGAGACTTGCAATTGCATGTCGGTCCTGAAGTACACACAGATGGGGGGCTTGGGGAAATGCATGACATTCCTGAGTGACACTACCAAGGTCATAAAAGCAGTCGGTAATGGCAGAAAGGATTGGCAGGATGACCACAAGCTCTCCAGAAACAGAAGACACTACCGAAATCCTGACCACACCAGAACCTGTGAGAACAAGCCATAACTGAGCCACTAAAATGAATCACAGCTCTACTTCCATGCACAAGTAACACCTTTTCTGCCATGGGGCATGGAGTCTCTTTTCCCGTGCTGAATCTTCCTGATGAGTTCTGGCAGAACAGAATGACCTGGAGGACAAGGGAAAGGCTGCTCCCACAGCCGGACAAAGCCTCTGACAAGCTAAAAACTGCTTTCCAGTTGATACAATGCACTGCCGAGTTTCTACGAAGGCTGGCTGGGTCTTGCATGCCAGTCAGATGGCTGGATGTCTCCAGAGGAGACCCAAACACACGGTGAAGCCTTTCCACAAGAATTCATTTTTATAAGCTGCCTTCATGATAAGTTCACGATCCTTGCCCAAAGAAATGTGATTTTTTTTCCAGAAAAAGGCAATTTTACCTTGAGGACATGACCTGGGATGGGGAGAACAGCTAATGATGCCCTTGTAACCTCCCTTTCCCCAAGTGATGTTGAGCCAGAAGAACTGGCTACACAAAACCAGTCGTGAGGTCTAGACTCTCTTGTGGAATAACTACTGTTTCCAAACCACTGTCACTGGTCAGGTAAGCAAGGCAAAAATCCTCACAGCCTTTCTGGAGTACACAATAACTGCTCCTTTCAGGGCTGAAAAGAAGCCTGAAGCTCTGCTGCTGAATTTCTTCCCTTTCGCATTAAAAACTAGGGCTAATGCTTTGTGGTTTGGAGGGAATGGAAAGCCTGAGGGTGGTGGTAGCTTGTGACAGCAACAGCTTGGGTTCTTCAGAAAAAAATAACAATAAAAATTCTCTGCCCAAAAGGAATTGTTGCATTGTTATATTTTGAAATAGGCAGTGATTAACTCTTTGAAACTTGTTTGATGTTACTTGAGTGAGAGAAGCGTTGTTCTGGGATGGTAATGTGTAAAAACACTTTAACAGGTGCTATCTGTAGAGCTGCTTAGTTGAACTTCACCAGTTGTATTTGTCATGCTATTTTATTTGGGATGTGTTGTTCAGAGTGTCATTACTTTAATCTCTATCAGGATATCGAGCCGTACAGAGATATAGTTAATTGAGCAATTCCTGTTGAAGCTTGTGGGTGGGTACAGCTACTTCTGAGGTTGGCGAAGATATGAAACAGTTAATAATTAACAGTGAATTATCTATAGAATCTGAACGCTGCTACGATAATGCTGTTGTGCTGAACACTCACATCACAAGCTGTCATTGTTACCACAGAAAATACACATTCATAAGCAAGATGAAGGACTACACTGAATTTTGTTTTCCTAAGGGGTATGTGCAGGAAATTAAATAAGAAACACCCAAAGAGAGATGAAAAGCAAGTTGTCAAGGGAACATCAAAGAACATGGTCCTTAGAAAAGCCTTGTGAGAATGGTGGGGCAGGTGAGGGACACTGTCCTATTTGAATCCTTCTTTGTTTAGGAAAGAGGTATGTATACATAAGCATAATTGAATCGAAGATGACTGGCAAACTACATATTGATTCACTATAGTTGCAAGTAAATTCATTTCTCTTTGATGGATAAATAATCTCAGTCGCTAGTGACATGAAACATAGCTTCATGTGATATTGAGTTGCACTACATAGTCCCTATGTATAAATAACCAAACCCACCACAACCTTGGTGCAGACAGAATCACAGAATCACAGAACGGCAGGGGTTGGAAGGGGCCTCTGGAGACCATCTAGTCCAACGCCCCTGCCAGAGCAGGGTCACCCAGAGCAGGCTGCACAGGACTGCATCCAGGCGGGTTTTGAATATCTCCAGAGAAGGAGACTCCACACCCTCCCTGGGCAGCCTGTGCCAGGGCTCTGTCACCCTCACAGTGAAGAAGTTTTTCCTCATATTTAGACGGAACTTCCCGTGTTTCAGTTTGTGCCTGTTCCCCCTTGTCCTGTCACTGGGCACCACTGAAAAGAGTCTGGCCCCATCCTCTTGACACCTGCCCTTGAGATATTGATAAGCATTGATGAGGTCCCCTCTCGGTCTTCTCTTCCTCGGGCTGAACAGCCCCAGCTCCCTCAGCCTTTCCCCATAGCAGAGATGCTCCACTCCCTTAATCATCTTCATAGTCCTCCGCTGGACTCTCTCCAGTAGTTCCTCGTCTTTCCTGAACTGGGGAGCCCAGAACTGGACGCAGGACTCCAGATGGGGCCTTACTAGGGCAGAGTAGAGGGGGAGGAGAACCTCCCTCGACCTGCTGGCCACACTCTTGTTAATGCATCCCAGGATGCCATTGGCCTTCCTAGCCAGAGGGCAACCCATTAGATTAATGGGTGAGGTCTCAAGAAGTGAATATGGAGAGAGAAACTCAGAGTTGTTTTCACATCCTCGCTATTCACAAGAGTGTATGTCCTGCAATGACAGGCACTGCCTCCAGCATGCGGGGTGCACATCAGAAAAGACTCAAACTCAGGAAACGGTCCCAGCTGAATGAAATATTTAAGAGCAACTTTAAACATTTTACTAAGTGTAGGTAGACTTAACATGGTGCTAGGTATTTTTCTGAATCCAGCTAAGGTGGCTGACCCTTCTGTGTCTATGAGTCAACTTGATGCCAGGGGCTCTGCGTATTTCAGCTTTCTCTGCATGCAGTGGGGAAAGGGGCTCCTCCCCTGTAAACAATTTCCAAGTGAGTGATTCAAAAATTGGATCTTACACTATAATACTTATTCTTCTTTATACTGTGGCAGAATTCATTGACTGAATGTGAAAAATTGAGCTGCCACCCCAGTTAGCGCTTCCAATCTCTGATCCTGTTCCACAGTCATGACTTAGCCCTGTGAAGAGAGCAAAATTCTTGTTTCAAGGAGGGCCTGAAGATGTCTGAAATCTATTTTGAGATAGAAATGAAAGTCCAACATTCCAAAATTCTCCACAAAAGATATGACTGAAGGCTTTTTGTTTTGAGTTGATCAGAAATGTTTCAGTGAAGTTTTTTTATTTTACTTTTAACATTGTAAAATCACATCTTACAAAGCAACAATATTGAACAAAGTAAAATGAAAAATAAAGATTTTAACAATTTTTTCTTAGACTCTTCAAATACCTTTTTTGACTTACCTGAACTACACCCTGAAGGTTTGTTTTTTATTTTCAAAATAATATCTAATCAAGTGTGAGATACTTGATATATCTGGGTAGAAAAACTTATTAGCCAGCTCTGTTTCTGTGAATAATCACAGAAACTTGTAATAGGATTAAAAATGAGGATATTAAATGCCTTCAAATCTGTAACAGTAGAATAAATGCCAGAACAGTCTCTCATTTAATCTAATAATATCAAATCTACCACGTTTGTGTTTTAAGTCAGACAGCAGGAGCTATTTTAAAGAACTTCTTTTAGCAACTGTGCCCCTATGTAGTGGGTGAACCTTTGTTTTGCAGGCACCGCTCAGCTGTCATAAGTGACAGAGACGCTCGCCTGCAATGAGATCACTGGGATGGCAAGTCTCCAAGCGTGGTTCTCACCAGGTGAGGGCAGTCATATTCCTTAATGAAAAGCAAGCAGCTGTCACCTTGGGAGAAAACCAGATTGGCCGCCCACACATATAGCCAGAGGGATCCTGCTTGGCCTGAGCTTTGTGTATAGCAGAGGAAAAGAAAAATCAGAAACAAGGGAAGAGAATATTTCATGAGCATAATTTATTTGTCATTTTTGTCTCGCATAGCCCGTCCTATTTGAACATCAATCGCTATCATTTTGGCGGAAGCGGGGGCACTGGGATAATATACATATTTATGTGCAAAACAGACATGGAAATGCAGTCATCTTTGTCCCGATGCAGTGAAAGACTGTAACATCTGCATATCAATAGCCACAAATTTGATGCACTTCTCAGTAGTGTCATTTCAGAGAAACTCAAGGCGGGGGGGGGGTGGGGGGGGGGAGTTTTCAAGTCTTTTTTCCTATGACACTGGCTTGCTTTTTTCCTATATGCAATCAAGGGGCCAAATTCAGCAGAGCAGATGAGGACGGTGCAGAGCGTACCCACCCGGGTCAGAAAACCTCACTGTGCTCTGAATGAGGGAGGAGAAACAAACCTTTGCCTCTGCTGGAGGAGAGAATGACTTGTCATGGTCCCTCCGTGGGAGTGTAAAGGCAGCTGCTGCAGTCTGTTAGCTAGGTTAGCTTCTCCGGAGATGGTGCTGAGCCCTTCTGGATCCCTGGGGAATGGGAGGAATGAGATCAATGAGTGCAATAGCTGCTTGCTGCAACCCATGTGTGCTGACCCATGAGATCTCCTCCAGCTCTACGACCCCTGCAATTGTTTGGGCTCCTGAAGAAAATGGACAACTGATCAATATCCCTGTCCTCACCTTCATCAGAATCAATTTGGTATTAATTCTGAAAGAAACACAGTATTTAGGAGTTACACATTTTGTGCTTTTCTAAACATCAGCTATCGGTAACAGTGGGAGACATGGCCTGGAAGAGGGCCAGATGGTCAGTGGTAGCTCGCTCTTCCTTCAGGTTTCTTCAGCAAACCTGCAATGGGAAAGTGTACCAGCAAAGTGGAGTCAGGCTAACAAAGCCACTGTGGGCTTGCATGACATAGTAAAACATCTGCTTCCAGGGCTGCTAGTAAAATGCCTACTATGAATGCACAGGAGAGAAAACAAGTACCACAGGTGCTGCAATGCTCAAAAGCATTTAAAATATTTTATTTGAAATAGGTCAACAGAACTGACAGTTTTTGTCGTCATTCTTACACTTCCCTTGTAGTAATACTTTTAAAAGCCTACTGGGCCAAAAATTAAGCTTTTACAAAAATATCTGGCCTATTTACTCAGTCAGATGTTCAAAGGATTCTCCCCCCTGCCAAGTCTTATTAATATTTTCTTCAGTCCTCAAATTACAGGAAATTATCTGATACAAACCCAGTGTATGCATGAGAATGAGAGAAATTCATCCTGCAATAGAGAGGAGAGGAGGTTACTGTTAGTAACTTATTATAGAATGAATAACTATTTATCATTGCAAGTAACTATGTTTCACCTAATAGGGTAAGTTTAAAATTCAATACACCTTCCACAGAATAGTGATTACTCATGTTGGTGAAACAAACAACAAAACAGTTGGAAAAGGGAGTTCCCAGCCAAGTCAACAACATAATCCTTTCACATCTTTGCATTTCAGTCTAAAATAAAGAACTACATAAATCCCTTTTGAAAGCTGAACCAAACAAATGGCATATGAGCCACTTTTAAACGGGAAAAAAAAAGTTAAGAGTTGTTTTGAGTGAGTTTGCTTGCACAGCTCTTCGTTTCTCAGTGGGATAACTGAAAAGGCATCTCCTCTTCCTGCGTACGTGTCTGTATTCCTCAGGATATTTCATAGTACAGTCATATGTGATTCTTGTTTGTGTGGTTTTGGTTTTTTAAAGGGTTATAATAAGCAGATTTCTATGAAATAGCTTTTTCTTACTGACACTATATTCATAAAGACATCTATCAGCCACAGCCATGATGCACCTACATCAAACATTATCCTCAGTATATTTCATTTCCAATTCCTTTAAATAGGATTGCGTGATGACATTTTAACTGTTCCAATAAATCAGATACGTTTTTTTAAACTTCCCTTTTATTTGACAGGAAACACATAACAGACTTATTACTTGATTTTCAAAGTTCTGCATTGCATGGCAGCTGCACATTAAAAATCTTATTGAGCAGTAGCATCTAAAAATACTTACATTTGAGAGACAATTTTTCTTACAAAGAATGCATTCTCTTTTGCTTCATTTTACTACTGAATAGGGGAATTCTGGTGAAATTTTTGCTATATTTGAGCTTCAAAAAAAAAAGGGATCTACAGAACTAACTATTGTATTCCAATTTCCACATGCTCTAAATTGTTATGAAAGCTGTTACAAGTTTCATTTTTCTCTTCTAAAATGTTTGCCGCATCTCCAAGAGTGCAGAGGGAACCTACCCATTTGTGTTCATTTCCAAGCAGATCATAGCAGCAAAAAGAAAGATACACGTCCCTTGTTATCTTGCACAAAGACGCCTCGCTTTCTCTTGTTGATCTAGAAGTAAAATGTCTCTGACTGAAATACCCATCTTCCCCTTCCATATGAGACAATACCATATGGTCTGTGTTGTAACGGGTAGATGTGTTTACAAGAGTAGCCCAGGGTCTTTTCTGGAGAGCAGAGCCTGAGCTCCAGCTGCCAGAAATGCTACATCTCAGGGAGGAATTTGAGGGAGATTTGACCTCCTACGGGTACTTACTCTTCTCCTGGTGACATAGCACACCACCCGCAACCTTACAATCACCTTTACAGCAACTAAATGCTACAAAAAGAGGACTCAGTTTAGGTGAGGAATAAGCAATGTGAACAAACCACTTCTGAGCAACAAAACTCCTGGTATCTTGCAAGTGTCCCTAGCAATAAAGAATAAGGAAGCAACTTCAATTTTTACAGTACAGTCTTTAATGGAAAGGCTTTATAGACTTTTCCACAAGGTGTTGGTAGGTCTCTAATATGCACTGTTGAGCTTCTTTTTGAAATAATTTGTACACATTAGAAACAGTGCTATTGTAGTAGATGTCTTGAAAGATCATCTTCTATAGAACAGTGGAGGGTATGAGTAACCTTATCTTTTCCTGCGGAGGCTGTCTCAATTGCTACAATTTCAATTGCTACGATTTCAATTGCAGTTGCACATCAGGAGGTACTGTGACTCAGAGGCATTCCTTACTGCCCAATTCCTATTTTCCTTCCTTGCGCCTGAAGTGTTAGCAGTAAGTCAGGACAGTTTGGGTGCTAGCTTCATTATACTGACTTGGAAGAAAGAAGGAGGAACGGATACAGAAGCTAATCTGCTGCTATTAGAGGTCTGAAATCCATCAATGCTTTGCCATCAATCCATCAAAGCATCCTGCTTTCTCCAAGCAGGAAAAGGAGATGTGCAGATCCTGCTGCAGCCACAAGTATGGAGTGGGAAAACGGAAGGAGAAGACTTCTTTGCTATTGCCACTTTGCATTAGTATGTACTTCATGATATGACCAAGCCCTTTAGTCATGATCATGTCTTCCGAGTAGCGGATGTGAGCAGAACCTCAGTCACTCCAGACAACACAGTCTCTTTCCCTCAAGTTGAGTAAACTGTTTTTCCATGTTCTTACTCTGTGCTTCAGGGAGATTCTGCAATTTCACTGCCTGGAGCCAAAGTCCTATTGCACAGCTGAGAAGCTTTCAGCACCTTGTTACTCATTTTGGAGAAACAGGATGGATTTGCTGATGGTTTCATCATGTCATGGTAAATATTTCACTACCGCTTTTCCTGTCCCTTTCTGCCTGATCACCTTCAGGCCTCATTTGACTAGGCCAAGGTGCCAGTTTTTGCAGTGCCAGTTTTTGCAGTGCCAGCTGCAATATAACCTCGTTGCTACATAGGTTGTAATGAAATGCATCTCTTTTTGCCCAACATAGCCTAATACCCTCATAGAAACCAAATTAGACCCCCACCTTCTCTCAGCTCCTGCAGCGTTAACCTTCTCTCTCCCTCTCTGACTGGATTTTGCTCAGATTTTTTCAGGTGTCTAAAATTCAATTAAATGGCCAGGGAAATGCAAAGACTTGGTGAAGAGGGGTGGGAGCTGCGGTTTCCAAGCAGGACTGGAAGGCATTTGGCAACCTTCACCAGAGCATAACTGTACCTTTTTTACTGCAACTTCACACTTCAGTTGCCTCTACAGTTAAGTCACAAGAAGTCATTACATCCATCATCAGGCTAGTTGCTGAGTACACACAGGTGCGATGCTTGTTACTGTGGAGTTAATCAGGTGTACAGGGGAGTCCTACTCAGCGTCTGGAAGAAGAAAGTATCATCTGGCATTTTCTCTCAGTAAGATCTGAGCAATTTATGTACCAGTTGTTTACATAATCCCTGCTCTTTCTAACTGCATGTCTATACTTAGCCACTATACCTCCAAATTATGGCTTCACTGCAGTAATGCATTTCACGATGACAGAAGGAACTCCAGCCTTCTGCTAAAAAGCAGTAACTCTCTTTGACCAGACCTGCACACACAGCAGAGGATTTCTGGAAATGGCATTTTCCGCATCCTGAGAGCTTTGTCATCCATCCAAAACCACGGAACTGGGATATGCCCTTTAGCAGGGACGTAAATGTTTTTCAGTCATTTCACATTTCTGCTGCCATGTATATATATATATATACACTGATGGCATCTCACTCACCACTGGAGAGCAGCATGGGAGAAGAGAGTACAGAACACACAGGTAAACTTCCTTCCTTTCTGTTTTGACCATAAAGGTTGAAATTCAGGTGAGCGCAGGAGAGCAGCTCCCAAAGAGCCGTTTCAACACAAAGCCACGGAGAAGTGACGTGCACTTTGCGTGTTCACGCCCGGGGACAGACACCAGGCTGGAGAGTAGAAACTGCAAGTCCCCCCAAGGACAGACTTTTCAGCGACCTTTCAAAAGCAACATGCTGTTCTTATATCCACATTTTGTTCTCTTCAGTACTTCCAGACTGAAAACACAGTGGCCAAGCAGAGGAAAGCTGCAGGGCAACAGAGACTACTCTTTTAAATCCCCACAGGGCTGCTGTTTGCCTCCAAACCAGCCTGCAAGGAAGGTCCATGCGCATTATTGAGTGCTTAAGTTTGTTTTTCTAAGAACACACCTATCTTGGTAATAGCAACATATAACCCCCTGTATAGTTTCCCATCAACAGTTTGATTCTGTCAGAAATCTGTCGGCTTGCAAAAGTCCTCAATAACAACTTTGACAAAAGTCGGCAGTTCTGACAGCCAGTCTGTCTCCCTCAGTTCTCCCACACACCTGTATACGTCTATACGTACACACAGCGCAGGAAGGAGAGAAAATAAAATATCTCCTAGAATTGCTTGTCCACATCTCTTTGCCACTGGACAAATGGCTTTTTCCCACACAGTCTTTTACATATTACCTCCTTCTCATCAAGCTTACAGAGCAATGCTGAAGAAAAATGAAATATTGAAAGGCTAATCCTTTATTTAAAAAGCCACTAGGTATAAATAATTGGCTCTGACAATTTATTACCGATTCTGGGAAGATTGGGAAAATAAATGTTTCATATCTCTTTGCAAGTGACAGATGAAAGGAGTAAAATACTCGTCAGCTCTGGAGAGCTGCAACTTTTCACTTTCTAAAAGAAAATTCAAAAAATATCAGAAATTCAGGTATTTCCTTGCTTGAAGATCACTGCTGATACTTTTCCAGGAGAACTTTTATCTATTCTTTCTGTGTTACACCCACAAAGGAGCATTCGGATCTTAGATTATCTGTTAAGTGAAAAGGTCAGCATAATTACAGGTTTGTAGTCTCATGTCAAGAGACAGTCTTCTGAAGGCACAAAACACCTCATTTTTTTCTCTGCTTGCCCAAGTTCTTAAAAATTTTTTTGGGCCTTGAGCTGCTCCTTAGCCTGCTTTCCAGAACAGCTGGCTAAGTGGTGACACCTTTTGTATATGTATATTTCTACCGCTTTATCAGATATTTTCCCCCATTGCATCCACTCTTCCCCTCTCTCCCCTCTCCTTTTTTCAAACAAAGCTACTAGTCATGCTTAGCAAAACAAATAATAAAATACTGTACTTTGCATTTGTGGGACAATGACCTAGCTGAACCTGTGAAAAGGCATAAAAGATTCCCAAAGGAGTAAATTACACTCCTGAAAGACAGCATGATGAACTGCCTCTGCTGTATCCAAGACCACACCTGTAGCCACAATCTTCACATCAGAATCAGGCTAAGAGAAATAACTACCTGGTAGGGCGTATTTGGAGAAATTATTGCTGTGTGCCTGCTCTGTAAAGCTGTTCCACACTTCCTCACTGCAGATGGGCATCTGAAGAATGATTGAGAAAAGCCATAATTTCGGTGTCCATCAACTGCCCTGCTTGCATGGCTCTGAGTGGCTCAGCATGCAGCAGGCAAGGCAGAAGGTCCCCTCACAACATCTGCACAGCAGCTCTGAATACAAATAATATATTGCTTCACATATGAACTCCTTCATTGCCGTTTCTAAGGACTACCGGATATAGGACTCTGTATTTTGTCAGAGACAAGTAATTAACTGTGACGCCAGAAATGACATTTTGCAAAAATTATTTGGGTATCACATCCATGGTTAAGATCGTGTGGCCACTTCCATTTTCTCTGCCTAAATGCACACGTAAAAGACAATGGTTTCTTAAAATCTATTATCCTTCTAGCAATGGACTTTAATTTTAAGATGACTGTTGGTTTTTATGCTATCGTTGGTATGCATCGGTTTGAACATAACTGTCATGACCCTGCCTTGTGGCTTATGGTGCCTCTTTACAGTAAAGAGAAATAACATCCTCGTTCTATTTTTACACCGATTCCTTGTTCTGAGCCTCCTCCAATGTTCAAATGCACATTCAAACCTGCACAGATCTCAATGTTGCTCTCTGGCAGTCATACTGATTTTCATAGACAGGAAAGCAGGTGTGTATGGGTCCATAGATACCACTTTTCTGCATCTGCTCTCCTTGTGTTATCCCAGAAATAAAGCGATCTGGATTTGAAAGGCGAGAAAAAAACACAGTTCTGTTAAGGAGAGCCTATACACCGGGCTCTGCATCCTCGAGAAAGGGAACCCTGAGCAGACTGACATAATGATGCCAGTGAAGTCCTACAGAACATTGTTAACCTCTTCCTCAAACCCCAGGGGCTTTACAAGAAATGGTGTAGGCTTTTGGACTTCTATATGAGTACTAAACTAATTTCAAGGCTAGGAAGACTCACCCGTCTTCACAGGCAGACTATTCTCAGCAATGCTCTTTTCACCATCCTCTTGGCAGCCTGAAAACCTCATTGGTAGGTTATATTTTAGGTAGAAATCACTAGGTGTTTGTGAAAGTAAACGAGCAATAAGGTGCTCTTGTCCTCGGTAAAGATGATGCAAAAGAGAATTAGATCTCCTATTGTAAAGGTACAACCCCCTTCGCTCCCTAAAGCCAGAGAAGGCTTTTCCCACAGTAACTCTGCTAGACACATGTTTATGAAGCTTGAAGATGGGAGCCATCGTCCTTCACATGGAGGTGGTTACATCAGGCAGACTGACCTGTACTGGATGAGTTACACCTCAGATAGTCCCTAGATGTCCTACTAAACAAAGCTGTCATCTAACTAAACTACATCCCTGTATCCAGGACAACACACAGTTGTTACAATGGCCCCTCCAGAGCTGGCTGGTGCTGGGCTGGGGGGACTCCACGGCTCCTCTGGTTTCCTCTTCTTGCAGTTCTAAAGGCTGTGAGAGTCTGACATGGAGGTTTGCAGAAGACACTTGCTTAACGGAAGCTGTTTCTGTAGAGCAATGATAGATTATTTAATTCTTTCTAGTTATAGCTGAAAGGAGGTACAACAGCCAAGAGACAATATAGGACATCGAGCTCTTTTCAGATGAAGTTTTTAGATCATGAGTATTTGTGCACTCAATATAGGAAATGGTAAAAAACCATGGTTCTAGTCAAGTTACACCTAAATTGAATTCTTATTGTAACTGAACTAAGGTGAAGTGTTTTGGACTGATAATCCTGAAGTAAGAAGATGAGAGCTAGCAGCATCCTCTTTGTATGCAGATATGCATTACAATTCCAGCGTAGATTTCTCACTGTTCTGATCAAGCTCAAAAAATTAGTTACCTTAAAAAGATTTATGGTGTTGCAATGCTCTTAAGTCCATCACAAATTGCTTTGTCCAGTCTGCTAGATGCTTCTTTCAGTTCTCAGCATCAGTACCTGGACTCAGTCTATTCACCACTGAATATGACTAGCAGGTTTTTAATTCCAAAGTTCATTTCTGGTCAGCACTTGCTGGGATTTTTGTGTGGCTCACCAACAGTCGAACCCAGGGGCTCAAACTGTGATAGAAAAATGAATACAGAAAGTGTCATGAAAGCTGCCAAAAGAAAATTGAATCTCAAGTGAGTATTGGCAGAAATATAGCCTTCATCATTATAAAGAGGTACTGCGAAAGCTGGTTTTGCCATAAAAATTTTCCAATGTAACAAAAATAAAACTCACAGCAAAGGCCCTTTAATTCATCCAGCCAATGATATATGATATATTACACAAATACCAAGCAAAGGCAAAAACGAGAACAAATTTCCAAATACATTTTAAAGTCCCCCTTTTATTCAAAACCAAGAGAAGAGTCAGATAATCCAAGAAGAAAGGCTGCTCTGAACTACTGAAATTATGTGGAAGGAATTCACATTCTCTGAAGCAAAGGTATCATTTATTAATTTTTACAAATGTTAATTTTATAGAGCCCTACTGGTTTCATTGCTGTTAAAATAAACAAAAATGGGCTTATTGGAAAGCACTCACTAAAAATATGAAAAGGATGCAAAAAGATCTTTGTTTTTCTGCACAAACCCGGGTGTGTTATGTGTAGTTTGTGCCATCAGCCTGCTCAGAGTAGATAGCAGAGGTTAAATTTCTGGAAGATGTTGGCAGCCTCCCCTCACCGACAGTTTCAGTTGCGGTAAAGCAATGGAAAGACAACTGGAAAGGGAAATCAAGCCTACAGGAGACCTTATAGACCTAGGATATTCCTTTCTTCTTCAACGCCATGTGCCATACCAAATCAAATGTTTATTTTGAGGACATGGACTTTGGTTTGCACTGTTTCCTCTTTAGCTCAGTTTGCAGATATGAACCTGTGGCTCTTTGGTTTTGAAGGGGGAGTGCCAAAATTTAAATTCTGAGTTCATCCCCTCGTGGGATTTGTGGGTGAATTCAACTTCTTGTTTCTACCTGTTGGCTTTAGTTTCTTGACAAATACAAAAACAAATACAAAATAAAGGAGGGGAGGGAGGAAAAGGAGAGGATGATACCTGTATTCAGCATTAAAAATCCCATTAATTGTTTTGAGTTTCTGATAACCTTGATCTATAGAAACTTGAGTATACATAAATCACTACTGAATCAAATCTGATAACAGGGTAAACTAGTCCTTAAGCCCATGTTTATATATCTGGAAAGAAATGAAATTGTATTAGCAAGGACTTCAACTATGGAAGCAGACACAGGAGGCTCTCTGCCACCAAACAGTAAAATATTATTCAAGTCTGTAGGGCAGTCTATCATTTCTTAACTCAAGAGTGATTTCACTTCACAAGATAACTCCTGATGAATTAATCACTGGACTGATGTTGAAGGATGCATTGGAAGGAATGTTAATAACTCATTGATAGTGATTGAAGTAAGTAGGATAATCTCAAAATAGTTTGTTGCACACACAAGCACGGTTCATCAAGAAGGTTAATTTTGCCAAGGCTCAAGAAAGTTAATAAAAATTAGTGGGAGGAATATGAAAAGAAATTGAGATTTTGTAATGAACAAATTTTATTAGAGACTGTAAAAAAGCTACAACTCGGTGGATGAATGAAGGCAGCAATTATCACTGATGGAAAATGACAGAAAGAGAAACAGGAGAAATAGATGTCAGTGTAAATTAGAATTTATAAAATATAGAAAACTGATGAGAAAATCTAAGGACACAAGGGAAAAATCAACATCTGGCAAGAAAAATAATGTTATGAATATTTATGGAAACATAGCTTCCAAATTTTTATATACATGTATAAGATACATGATTTGGTAGCAATAAAACACACTCATTACTTGATAGACATGGTAAAATTTTAAGTGATTCTGAAAAGGCAACAGTATTTGAAAATATTTATAATCTATACTTGGGAAAAAGTAGATGATATACATATCCAGAGAGAACATGCTGTAGTACGCTAGTAGACAAAGGGCATGTTAAATACCCTACATCAGTGCTTAACTTTCTTTTTAAAGCAAGTAATTCTGCAGAATTTGCACACAAGAATCCTACAAATTCTCCATGGTAAGGCCTGGGCACTAACTTCCCATCTTAGAAAAAAATTGTGGAATAAGTAGGAAATACAACAGACAAGAAGAATTTTCATACTTGTGAGTACTTCACAAGGATAAGCAAGACAACCTAGGCAACTATACACTAGTAAGTCTAATGTCAATCATGGCTGAAATAATGGAACATTCTTTTAGCTGATAAAGGACAGGAATGTAATAGTGTCAATCAACATCTTTTAATAGAAAATAGTATTTGTAGAACAAATCTGATTTTATTTTTTAGGTGAAAATTTTGACGCACATAAGCAATTACAAAATACACCTGACTTGTTAAGCTGCTTTTCTACATTACTGCATTATCTTAAAAAAGAAAAAAAAGCTCTCTTCAGTATTGCCAAAGTACACGCTAACGAAGTACTGCTTTCAGCTCGGGGCCCCCCAACACAAGAAGGACAGGCACCTGTTGGAGCCAGTCCAGAAGAGGTCCACGAAGATGATCAGAGGGCTGGAGCACCTCTCCTGTGAAGACAGGCTGAGAGAGTTGGGCTTGTTCAGCCTGGAGAAGAGAAGGCTCCGGGGAGACCTGCTAGCAGCCTTCCAGTACCTAAAGGGGGTCTACAAGAAACCTGGAGAGGGACATTTTACAAGGGCGTGTAGGGATAGGACAAGGGGTAATGGCTTTAAACTGGAAGGGGGTAGATTTAGATTAGATAGAAGAAAGAAATTCTTCACTGTGAGGGTGGTGAGGCACTGGAACAGGTTGCCCAGAGAAGTTGTGGATGCCCCAATCCCTGGAAGTGTTCAAGGCCAGGTTGGATGGGGTTTTGAGCAACCTGGTCTAGTGAAAGGTGTCCCTGCCCAGGGCAAGGAGGTTGGATCTTTAAGGTCCCTTCCAACCCAAACCATTCTATGATTCTATGCAAGTGGCAAACTTCAAAAAGTAGCTCTCAAAGAAGAATGAAATGGAAACATCTTTAATGAGGTCCATCCCTATACAGGTTCTCCCATTAGTTTCTGAGCTTAGCAACCTTTCATAAAAGAAATGTTTGCAAAATATAAATAATGGCAAATAGAGAGCACTCGGGGTGACCTTAACTACATTCACGTTCTACCCATTAAAACAAACAAAAAAATGTTTCCTCCAAATGAAAAGTTCTCTGCCAAAGAATGGAAATGCTGTCCCTGCCTGCAGAAGGGGATCCCATGGCTGAACGCTGTGGCTGGAATAGGTAACAGGGCACACGGCATGTGGATGACGTGGCTGAATACTCCATCTGGAGACATCAAAAAAAACAGCTTTGCAGGGATGGAGCATATAATTAATTTAGAAAAAAAAGAAGTTCCTTTTCATTTCAATTTATAGAAGTGGGGAAACGTGACTGCCTCAGTATTGTAGTGGACAATCACAAAACTCATGAGAGCACTGCGAAAGTTCTTCAGTACTAGAGGTCACAGTGACCATCCAACTCCCAAGCCATGCCGGGGAGGTTTGAGGTGTTTTAATTAAGTATCAGAAAAAAGGATGTGGCTTCTCGCTCCACACAAAATTGGCAAGACTAACGCTTAGCCCTGACATGTTGTTCATGCTTATTTATAAGACCCACAAAAGGAGGACTTAAACCAGAAAAAGCCTGCATGAAGGGGAGATACAGAAGATACAGAAAGATAATTTGATTACAGAGTATGAAGTTCTCCACCAGGGAGAGAATGTCATATATTAAAAGGCTATTCCAGCTTCCCTCCCACCAAGGAAAAGCGAGGGGGAGGGAAAGCTGGACAAATTTTGGTTTTGGATTTTTTTTCAGTCAAACAAGAAGTTGTGCTCAGTACGGGGATAACCAAGTGAAAGGTAATTGCTTGTGTTACAGAGAAAACCAGGTGATATGTTCTAATTATATCTTTGGTCCCTAAACTTGAGGACTATAAATCTGCTTGCTGTTTTCTATCCCTCCCAATTACTGAACGATCCATCCTGGAGAGGTAAGTTTTCCTCTCACAATTGCTCTTCTCAGTGCTCTCTTTTGCAAAATCTTGAAAAATTTCCCAAGGAATATGTCCCTTGTTCTCAGTGAAAAGTGATTTATACTGTGAATGCCACGTCAAAATTAAAAGTAGTAGGGAGTCAAGTTCATTAAGCTGTTTTGCCTTTTTGTCAGTACACTAAGCAACAGGCATCCCTATAAACTCGAAAATAGTCATTGAAATGGACAAAGCTGAGGTCACAAATAGAAAGCTTGGGTGGAGGCAAGGAGGCTAGGCAGAATAAAGGCCCCCTTACCAAAATACTACAAATTTGAATTTCCCCTCCTATTGGATCCAGGACAAGAAATCCCATTCTCTGCACAAACCTACAGTCTATGCAACCACAGCAGTGAGCATTACTTCTTTCTTCTACATTTTTACCATTATTTTTTGCAAATCAGAGTCTGAAATGCATGTTGCACATTGTCCAGGGCCAACAGCTGGATTTTCAGAAAAGGCAGTATATAAGTACAAATCCTCCCATTGTGAATAAACATGAAGGGCAGGTATTAGCAAGCGCCTAAGAGCACCTGAACACAGAGCCAGTAGTACGTGCAAACATTTGAGAGGCACATTAATTTCTGAAGCTTGAATTCAATTATGCACTACTATTTTGACACTAAGACGTCAGTACAAAATATCTACGCTATTATTTGCACTGATGCCTTTGTTACAGAAATATTTCTGCCTAATGAATCCTCCTTTATTCAGGCCTTACCTCTTTTACTCCTAGACGGAGGTACAGTGCAGATCTAACTCCTCTCTACTTGATTGTTTACCCCTATTACTAGTCAAAGCACCCCATTATGCATGGTATCAAACTATCATATGAGTCATCTGCTTGAAATAAGAGAGGCTTGATAGGGCTGAGCATACCACAGAATGCTGTAATCATATACTTTCTTTGCAAGCTTTCTCAGGAGCACACAAATTGCCACCTTTATTAGAGCCCAGCAAACATGGTTGTATAAAACAAGAGTCAATGCACACTATCACTTGAACCACAAACCAAACTAAACATAAGCCTTTTTGCTGATTATAAAAAAATCAGGGCATTGTTCCTTCTAAACAAGAATATTTACAGATCTGCAGTTCTTGTCTGGGAATAAACAGTGTTTAAAAACCTGTCCCAAATCAGACAGCACTGGCAAGCTCCTAAGCTAAGCTCGGATAATTTACAAGCATCTCAAACCCAGTGAGACTTCTGATGTCTAAACAAATGGAAACAAATCTCTATATGCTTTGCTGTGAATATTTCATCCGAAAGGATCCCACATGTTTGCAGAGCAAAGCTGTCTTCCTTGTTCCCTTTAACGTTATTTCTTAGATAAACAAGGATCTGCTGCCATGTTGAAGAAGAAACACAGAACCTGTGCACATATACTGCACTTGTAAATGATGATCGAGGGTTCATCAGAACACACATACCTTGGAATTAATGAGAACTGAAATAGGGAGTATGAGATCAAGCATCTTATCTAGATGCAGAGTGACCAAAAGAACTTCATCAATATGAACCCAAGCTATACTCTCTTGAGGCTAAATACTAGGTCCGTAAAAAACGCAAGCTGAGCTGGCAAGTCTGAATGGTTACCTTACTGATGCCAAACAGGAACAGTCATGATTTCACAGCACTGCCCCAATTGCAGAGCCTATTTCACAACAGAGACCTGATCATGTACAGTACTGGAATTTCCACAGGCAAATACTATCGTTCCTGCAGCAAACTGCAACGTGATTGAAATGTGGCAGATATCTATCTGTCAGGCACCCAAGAAAAGCAACAGCAAGGCACAGGCAGGCTTTCCGTACAGTTATTGGACGAACTGGAAAATGAAATGTGCGTTAACTTCATTTTTTTCATAGCTCTAATAAGCATATTTACACCAGGCCCTCGCTTTCTTACTCTACATTTCAACATATCAGTCTTTTCCCTTTGGCTTCACAACCTTTTTCACCCCTTTAGAAAATAACTTCTACGCTTATTCTTTCATTACAAATGGAGACAGCTTCCCATGCACCACTATGCTCTTTAATGTAAAAGCTGCATCCTGGAAGCATCAGTCAATATCGGCCTTTTCAAGAGTGCCCAAATCCGCTGCTGTCAAACATGTGGGTTGCTCACGGTCAGCTCTTCTGTCCTTATCACCCACTCGTTCCAGTCCAGTGACCTTTCCGGCACAATAAAAGCTGCCAACATACTGCAGACATGGTAAAAGTATGCAAATGCCAAGTGCTATTAAACGTGCCCATTGTCTGCTGAAAGACAAGTTATTGCTTTCTCTCCATCACAAGAAATCTCTTAGATCCTTGTGCAAATAAAGACAACTTGAGGTTATATTGATTTACATTCCTTAAATTCAAACAAGCCTTAGGAATATGTTTAAAGGCGGCATGACTTCTTTAGAAGCTTGCAGAAGCTATTTGAAGTGACTACATGCTTTGTAGATCACATGGATATTGTAGACATTTCAAAATATTAAGGCAAGGGCTTCCAAAGGAAACTAGCTGTCCTCCTCACTGCGACTTCTGATGACACCTACTCCCCTTTAGGTCTCAGAAAATCATAAAGTCCTAACAAAGAGGCAATCAAAGTCTTTTAATGCGAATTTATAGTTTATTGCCTTCTTACCATACAGCTGACATGAAAGAGTTTTAGAAAGAGAACAATGACAACCTTTCATGCAGCCAAAACTTGATCTCGGTTGTATCAGAGTGCCGGGTAGCCTCTTAACAAGAGGAGAGGTGGAATTAAACAAGTGATTAATGCTCACTGGTTTCACAGGCAGTCTGGCGCAACATATTTTGCTAGCAGATCAGTCAAGAAGTAAAATTAGTTTTAGCTCAGGGTTCTCTGTCTCTCCTTTTATGATAAGACTTACGAATTAATTAGGTAAGTAAAAATGTAGAGAAATAGATATTTCTAGTGTAAACTTTTAATAAAGTTCTACAAATATTGCCGACTGATTCTGAAGCTGACATCAGTTTCCTCCTTAGCCACGTAAGTTTCCAGAGTTTGAATAATGACAAGCCACCAAGAACAAACACAATGATAAATTAAAAAGTAAATTAAATACAAAACACTGTCTCCTACAGAAAACTGTAAGACTATTGTGAGAAGCTGGATCTTGAACCCAAAGATTAATGCATAAAACCCAACTTTAGAGCACGTAAACAGTATATTCCTGTCAATGTCACACAGCAACAAATATGAAACAAATCTTGGCTAAACTGCAATAACATAATAAGTGTAGAAATTCTACTTTCACTTACACACCAGGCTAACTAATTTACAACTCCCACATCTGGCCTGATAAATATGTAGTCACAAGTCAGTGCTGAGACCTACACAGAGTACAGGTTTTGTGATAATTTAACTCCACGGATCTCCAACCAGACCCGTTCCGAGTGAAGAGAACTGTGTGAAGGACCACAGAGGCAAACGAGAAGACAGTTTTATTTTCTTCAGACCACCTTTGCTTTAGGCAGTGTTAATGGAGTTTAAAGGGGAATGTGACTCTTTCTGAGGGAGTTAAAGACTCTACAAGGAAACACTTAGAGAATGAAGGCTAGAACTGGTTAATTAGTACCCTTAATGAGATGACAGGAGATAGCCTTACATAGATATCTTCTTGTTAGACAGAAGGTTGTTGGGCACCTAAACACACAGGTACGTCTTTAGCAGCATTTTCAAAAGTCATGTGAATTCAATGGGAAGCAGGACTGAAAATTTGGCTAGAAACCGCTAAGAAGCAAAACGCTTATTGAATTTAGGGTAGTCTGGTTCATGTATTCTGAGAAGGGCAAGTTCCTTTTCTGTGATGATAGGGAAAAGAAGATACACCAAAGCCTGAACTCTCTAACAAAACTACCTCTGGAATCATTACTGCATCAATTAAAAATCAAGCTTTAGATATTCCCTTTTAACCGGTGCTGCATATTTAATTTTTGTTTAACTTTTGTAAAGAGCTATATAAGAGCAGAAACATCTTCTCATCTTACCTTTTCTGCCACATCAAGTGGCAAGTTTCTTTCCTAAGCAACCTTTTCTTCTCTGGGTTTCATACGGTAACACAGCTGTGCACACAAATCTACAAATAATAACAACAACAACAACAACAATAATAATAATAAACTCAAGCAGCCTTCTTTCCTGTTCATTACATTTCAGAATTAAGCCTCAAATGCTGTATCTCATGCTAATGGGAATCATAATTGCTCAAATTTTTCCTGATTGTAAAAATAATGTCACACTTTAATTATGGCTGTATATTTTAATGAAATTGTCATTTTCTGATTTTGCCCAATAATAAAAGATAAGGCAACAACGCCTTGACAACACCCAGCAGCATCTTTGCTCAGTTAAGCAGAATTGTAGCAAATTTAGACAAACGTTGTAATAAAATAATCTATGGTGTATTGGGTTTTGTAGTTGAAAATACAAAAATACCTGCCTGTATTTGTTTCAGAATGTATTTCCTCCCATAAGCTTTAGATATAATCAAATTATTGAGCTATATGAAACTGTTTGTCTAATAAAAAGACTGTAACTGTAAATCCTAATCGTAACATTCATAGGAAATACAGAAGGCAATTAATATTAGAATGATACCAGTCTCTTGAAAAACCCTAGAGGACAAAAGGCAGCTGAAGAAACCTTTAATTTTATGCTGGTGCACACCGTGAGTTTTTCTTATTAAAATTTAAATTCATTCTCCTTTTTATAGTAAGCAAGACTGTTTAAACATTGTACTTAGAAAACAATGTCAGAAATGCTCCTGCCAAAAGGACATTTAGCAATGAAAATGCAAATCTGAAATCTGAAATAAGTTGCTGGCCCCCTCACAGAGCTTCATGGCAGTAGGAAGAAAAACCAAGGGTCTTCGGTATAGGTGGAGCTAATCTTGAACCCAAATATTTTCTCATATCAAGGATTTTTCTGAACTTTGCTTTGACAGTTTCTCATACTGCTACTATCTGCCATAGTCTGGTTTTTAGCAGAAGGATTAACATCTGGCTCAGAAGTGTCTTTTCTTTGTCCCCTGAATTCTATTCAGATTTGGCAGACATATAAAGTTAAAAATTGTTACTTCCTAAAGAGGAAAAGGCATAAGGACATCATGAAAACAGTTTGCAGATAAATTCCTTCCCAGAAATTTTTACTTGAAAGTACAAAACATTTGAAGTTCTGTGGCCAATTTCATAGCTGAGTATGCAACACATATAATATATACACTTTCATTCACATTTGAAAGTGAATTATCTTTGGCAGCATTCAAATTTCTTCTGAATTCACTTCTCTAAATATTTTCAGTGATGGGAATATTTGGCAAAACAGTGAATGCTGCACAATATTTAATTGATAGAAAACTTATTTGAAATATTGCATTGGAAAGTTAATTTTGAAAGTAATTGTCCTCTCTTCAGGGACAAAAACAATCATCTTTTTTGTTCACTGAAAACCACAGTGATGAAGACTTACAATAATACTCAAAGTGCTAAGTCGAAGTGATAAGTTTCTGAGCAGGAAGCCAGTAACCATTGCGTAACTGCAAAACAGGGTAGCAAAGACAAAATGTCTTGAACAAGGTCACAAATTAGTATCTGAACTGGGAATGGAATTCAGATGAACTGGTCAGGTGTTCTGTCACATCTCTGCTCACGACTTCATAGCAGCTTGCTAATTAGTAGAATAGAAACTAAGAGCAGCATCTCTATCAGTTCATATGGTAAATACTGGATTCCAGCATTGCTCTTCAAGCACTGTCGCAAAGGTGCCATACTCATTGGCTAAATACTCTCTGAAATTGTCCGAACAATTCTGCTTCCTAGCCCAATTCTTGTGACAGTTGAGCTCAATAAGGGATATGAAAAATCAGCCCACTTGGGAATTCTAAACTAGGCTTTAAATAGTGAATTAACAAAATGTTACTTAGTACAGATGTGTCTTAAACTGTGATGGAATCAATTAAGAAAGTCTGCAAGTGTCCTTTGTGTTCACAGACTGTTTTGGATACAATGAATGTTCCCGTTTATTTATTTTTTGAACTAGAAAGACTTGGTCTGCAGAACAGCCAGATCTTAATCAGAGGGCTAGAGGAGAAACTGCATACCCATATGTTTAAGTGATGTTTCCATGGATACAACAGACTTGATTTGCAGTTTGCAAATTTACCTTCAGTAAGTGGCAAAACACATTCCACCTTCCGAAAGATCTGAGTGTCAGGATATAGACATCGCCTGCCCATGCAACGAATGTGAAGCCAAGAACTGGAGGGCAGAACCACGGAGAAATGCACTTAACTTGCATTGCAAATCTGACATACTGCTGCAGTGTGTACTTGGGGAATCTCAACCAGGGTGGGTCATTTTTTTGGTGTAAGAGACATTTAGGCAGGAATAGTCAACTACATAAATAAAGACAAGGAAACAATTGGTTGCAAAGGAGTCCTGGAAAAAAAGTATCACAGGGATGCTGTGGGCCATCAACCGAACATGAGTCAACAATGCCATGCTGTTTCAATGAAAAGCGAATGCTGCATTAGGCGCTATTAATAGGAATAACTCACCAGACATGTGATGCGATCCTCCCATCCAAGCCCTGGCTGGAATACCGACTTCTATTCAGACGCCCACACAGAGATGTCTAGAGCCATTTCAGATGTCCATGGTGGGAAGAACAAGAAGCAATGGGCATGTATTGCTGCAAGGAATATTCAAGTATGCTATTAGGAGAACTTTTTAGCAGTAAGTATAGTGCAGGTATGTAATATGCTGTCAGGGGAAACTCTGAAATCTCCACAACCATGAGTCATCCAGAGTAAGAGGGACAAGTCTATCAGGAATGACAGAAGCACAGATCATCATGATCTGGGGCTGGGACAAGGCCAAAATGGCCTCTTGACATCCCTCAGCTTTCGGTTCTATGTTTCATTAAACTAAATTGCACTAAAACACTAGGAATCACTAAATATAGCCATCCTGATTTTCATCAGACTAACAGACTATCTCACCACATCAAGTGCCAGATTAAATTAAAATTAACAGTCTAAACAAAGAGATATTCTAAAGGTGGCCCTTTTTCTAAGTACTTTTTTTATTCATACTAGAACTACTTCAGTATTTTTGCATACAGTTGTCAATTTTGGCAAAACCGTCAGAATCCAGGAAGTTGTTGAGGAAATTACTTTTTCACACAAAGGATATGCAGAGATGTATACTACATGCTTCATTCTGCCCTCACTTCATTCTACACAGTCTATCCCATGTCAGCCAGGAGGTTGATTTGGATATGCAATGGTAAGGATGAGGAGCAAAGCCCAAGGAAGACCTGATGAAGAAGGCTTTAACAATAGAGACAGATTTACCTATAAAGTTCCTGTAACCACACAGAGATAAAAAAAACTTTACTCAATATTCAACATTTCCATTCATTACTCAGTTTTTTGGGAGACGAGGCAGGGAGACGATGAGTTACATACCAAGCTACAACAAGGAGCATCAGTGGGAACCAGAACATACGATCTTTTGTTATAATTAGGAGAAGGACATCAAGCAGAGCATCATTTGTCTGAAATTATATCTACACTGTAGGAGGCAAAGCGTGGACTTCACTTAAATTAACCCTTATTACAAAACGGGCATGTTGCTGGGGCATTACCTGATGGGACAGGGCAGCAATGTGGGGCAGGAGCCAGGGAGAAGCTTAGGACTCTGCACAGTGCTACAGGTTCTCTCCGTCTTCCCCACTCTGTGCATCAAATGTGGGGAGCTCAAAGAAAATTTGCAGTAGGCAGTGGAAGCTTATGAACTTCTAGTCCCATGGCAGAGGAGCAGAAGTCAGGAACTAGTGGTAGGGTTTGTATTCTTTCCATCCTTCCCCAGTAAATCTGCATCTGAGTGGGTTTCATCTGATGTGCTCACTGTAAATCTAGGAAACTTCCTTGCATTCACTAAGATGTTAAGTTAGCTCTTTCCACCAAAAAAGACTGAAAATCAAAGTAGCTGGTCTAGTGATAACAACAGCAAGTTTCTGACAGTGTTATAAACAGCTAATTTGCTGAGACAAGGTTTTATTGGTTGATGTAGTAGGTAGTATTTACCAGGTCACTTGAATAAAAGCAATGGTTTCTCCTTATGCTGGCAGGAGCTATTGTGCGGGTTAGACTGAATGATGAATTTCCTTCTGAAGATTTACAGACAATTTCTTTACTGTAATTGTCATACTGCACTGACAACCTGAATGCCATTATCACAGTAATAACCGAAATTAAAAAGTGGAATAGTGTCATTTGAAGATGAATACAAAGAACATAGAAAGACTTGCATGTTGACTCACTTGAGCTATTCTTCCCTCTGTCTGTTGTTCGGTGTATTCATAGTCTTTTAGTGGAATTTATTCCAGTAAGAGCAGTATCTCTTCATTTAAACATTTCCTAATGGATTTTATATCTCTGGACCAAACTCATCTCTGATACAGCATTCAAGCATTAATGGACTCTGTTACAACAGATCTGGCTCAGACAGCAAACCTGAATTATTTAAAGGAAAAAAATTATCTTTAACATAGGATGTGAAGACATCCTGAACTGAACCAACAATTGGAAGTGGGAACAGCTGGGAAATGGGCTTTAAAACCACACAAGTGCTCCAAAACAAAATGCTACTGTGGAATCTGAAATGATCAGAAATCATTATATTCCTCTCTACTCAGGGAGGGTGCTCAGGCCATTAGGAATGGGTACCTGGATTAGCAGACTATTGTCCCTCAATTGGAGCTTCTTAGAAGCAGTTGAGGTCACTTAAATATTTAAACATTTGAATATTTAATGGGAGTTGAGAGCATTTTTTTTAAATTCCACTTTAGTGCTGAGAGTAGACCAAGGTAATTCAGGCACTTGAATGCGCTGCTTGTGACTTAGCCAAGCCAACTGAGCATCTGGCTGCTGTGTGCAGGGACAGTCCCATCAGTCTCCTGCAGTTCCAGGCCTGGCCATGCGCTTCTGAGTCCTCTCTGGGACTTGTCTAATCACATGCCAAGTTGGTTTACGTTGATTAACCAGCAGAGAACCAACCCTAAAGGGAAAAAAAACAA
Organism: Phoenicopterus ruber ruber; assembly: GCA_009819775.1. Classification (NCBI taxonomy): domain Eukaryota; kingdom Metazoa; phylum Chordata; class Aves; order Phoenicopteriformes; family Phoenicopteridae; genus Phoenicopterus; species Phoenicopterus ruber. The sequence continues at coordinate 14,025,958 of CM020219.1, forward strand.
ACAAACAAAAAAAAAAAATGAAGTTATTACCTTTCTTCTGGTTTAGCATTCTTAACATTCTTCTGGGATCAGATGATCACCAATGCCAGCAGAAAGTACAGTATTGATAATCCCATCTGAAAGAGGAGGGCAAGGGCAAGATCACACTTCTTGGTAGCAGCTGGCTACAAGATGGCTTTAGTTGTACTGTAGGGCCATACCCAAAGGTAGATGAGATGATGCAATTACTTCCCACAGTGTGCAAAAATGGAAGGTTAGGGGAGGTCAGAAGCAGTCACAAGTGCCATCACCAGAGAAGGATGATTATGAAAACTCTGGACAGCTTTCTCCCAGTGAAAGGCAATTGTCCCAGTAAAAGGTTTTTACTAATATGGATGGGAAGCAGGGGAGAGGAAAGAGGGGAAGTAAATTTAGCAAGGTTGCTGTCTGCACCTCTGGCCTGCCATGTGTGTCAGAAGTGATGGGGACAAGATGGTTACAACTGCACTCAAGATCAGAAATGACAAGCAGAAATAAAAAATTAATTTACAAATATATTTCACAGTTCACACATAGTTAGGTGCAACTTATTTTTTAAAATTCCCTTCTTTAATCAGGATTCACTTTACTTGATGTAGTATGTGTTGTTTTATACCTATGGGAGTCGACTTATGAATAATACAATTAGCGAGTTTGGGCTTTCAGGAAAGGTCTACACTTACCGAAATTTATTCAATTTAAGCAAGAGGTACTTTGCACTTTGCATACTCTGCAGGGTAACTATGATGTAGGCATAACTGTTGAAATAATTGTTTGCCTCTCCTTACACTAATACTGAATTAGACTCACCTCATTTAAATTCATGTCAGTGTCTGAGTGTAACAGCACAATAGCATAAGAATCCTAGCCTAGGATTCCGATGGCTCAAGCAAATACAACACGTAGCCTGGCGTGATAAGCTGTTTCTTTCACACCACAGCTAGCGTAGAGGAGAGAACACCAGGTAGCCTCACCCTCTGTGCACTGCTCCTTGAAGACCATCAGGGGTTTCTTACATATCTAGATTGAAACACATGAATCCAGAAAAGGCAATTGCAAAAGTTGTTCTGAGAGACTCAAAAGTTAATGTCACATGTGATTGATACAATGTTCAGTTTTCAAACTTGCGTCAGATGCCTTGCTAGTGTAAATCAGCATGTCTACTAGAATCATAGAATCACAGAACAGTTTGGGTTGGAAGGGACCTCCAAAGATCGTCTAGTCCAACCTCCCTGCAATAAGCAGCGACATCTTCAACTAGATCACGTTGCTCAGAGCCCCATCCAGCCTGACCTTGAATGCGTCCAGGGATGGGGCTTCTACCACCTCTCTGGGCAACCTGTTCCAGTGCTTCACCACCCTCATTGTAAAAAATTTCTTCCTTATATCTAGTCTAAATGTCCCCTCTTTTGGTTTAAAACCATTACCCCTTGTCCTATCGCAACAGGACCTACTAAAAAGTTTGTCTCCATCTTTCTTATAAGCCCCCTTTAAGTACTGGAAGGCTGCAACAAGGTCTCCCCGGAGCCTTCTTTCCTCCAGGCTGAACAAGCCAAACTCTCTCAGCCTGTCTTCATAGCAGAGGTGCTGCAGCCCTCTGATCATTTTTGTGGCTCTCCTCTGGACCTGTTCCAGCAGGCCCATGTCCTTCTTCTGTTGGGGGCTCCAGAGCTGGATGCAGAACTCCAGGTGGGGTCTCACCAGAGCAGAGTAAAAAAATCAAAAGATAGTAGAAAATCAAAGGATGAACATGCAAATGTATTTTGAAGATGCTATCACAAACCCATTGTCAGTCCATTGAAAGACTGAAATTATGAAGGTGATCTTCCTTAATGTTATTTAGCCTTTATACCATCAGTGCAAACGTTAGCTCTCTTTTAACATTCACTGTTCTTCTCACTGTAGTTTCTTCAGAGCAACACCAGTATCCACCAGCTAGTGATCTGCTATCCTTGATTATAGACTAAAACCTCGTTAGCTCCAAACCAAAATGTTGGAGCTGACTACACATTTTGTGGGTTGTGTGAAAACTTTTTAAGTTTACAATTGATCTGCAGTGAGCTGTCTGATTTATATTATCAATGAGGTTTTCTTTGGATCTGATCAGGAGACTCACAGACTGCGAGTTGTACAAGAAACACAAGCAAAAGGGATTTTTTTCAGCAAATTTTTTTTTACAATGTTTTCTGAGTGAAAATAAAGCACAAGTCAATAGCTCTCTTTTCTGAGTCAGATTAGAAGTAGCAAGAGGCCAGGACTCTTGTTATCCCTAGATTTTTTTGAAAGTCAGTCTTGGCAAAGGTTGAGGCCATGTTTATGAAAGGATGGTATCCTTATAGCCCACTTTCTTTCCCAGCTGTCTTGCCAGCCCATTATTGGCTACAAATTGCTAATAGTTAAAAACTTATTTGCCCGATACACATATTCTTGCATGGCAAAACATAAGGGAAAGATTGACACCATTGTACATGTAAGTGAAGGATAGAGTTCTGCTGTATCAATCAGGTATCTAAAAGAGTCCATTTTACCGTGGAGTTAAAGGACTCCTGAGTCATTACGACAAATTATCACCAAGATAAGCTGTCAATGTAGAAGCCTAAATCTCTCCTTGCAAAGAGAAGACCACAGCAAACCTAGCCAACTTGCTAAAATACATAAGCTTGTATGCTACAGCTGCAACAATCCCAAAGAGAAGGCAGCTTCAAATAAAGGCTACAAATACTATGCATATAAGCGTGGGCAGTTTGGTCTTGAGGCTCTGGAACTGAAGGTAAAAACAGTTTCTGTTTTTATGAAACTGACAGTCTGCCCACAAATGCTGACAGTCTGCCCACAAAAAGTCAGTTAGTTATGTTAGAGCCATCAATCTCAAGCTGGTCATCAAGACTAGAGGTCTTTAATGATGTTAGTCACTTCAGGCAATTTAGGAAAAAGAGCATAAATTTTTGTTTAAAGTATTTTGAGATCTTTTTCCAAATTTTACTGTAGGTATCCAAATATATTAGTTATTGTTTCTGAAGATCTACTGTTCTCCTGAGTTGAAGACAAAACAGGACAAGAAACTTTTTAGGAGGGGCAGCTTGTGGCTTCAGAAGCAGAATCAGAGTCTGAACATCATATAAGGAAAGAGTTAAAAATAGACAGTCTCCATTCTTTGACCTGCTTCTGTACTTTGTGCGCACATGAGCAGATGTGTTCATTTGTCAAGTAGTGGTTGTTTACAACGTTGTAGCAATGGCACAGAGAGATAACTTGCCCTAAAAAGATGTCAGTTCAAAGCAGAGTTCATCGCTTAGCCTCAGTGAGTAGTTAGAAACATCTCCCCATATGTCAGCAGACATTATAGGCCTCTGGCCTGAGAGTGAATAGGGCAGAATGAGCTGGTCCCCAAATCAGCTCAGCAAAGCCTCCTGCCCTTGGCATTGCTCCCAGCTCTGCTCTCAGGGCTTCCTTAGCAGCAAGCTACAGACTGACCTTTGGAAACAAACAAAAAGCACAAGCTCTCGGGTCCCAGCAGACTACTCCCCACAACTTTCCCTGGTAAAAGAGAGGAAAAAACTGCATAACATTGCAGAAAATCACCATGAAAGGGATGGTTGAAAGTCATTACCTGTCAGATCTGCTGCCTGAGCAAATCCATCGAACCTAAACAGTCTTTTAGTTTTAACAGAGCAACAGAAGGAGATATTGTAACAGAGGAAAGCCTGCAGTGCTATCTAGGCCATATATGCCTTTAAAATTCCTAACGTTAAAATGATACAAAACTGAATTAGTTAATCACTTTATTCACATGTCAGTAAAACCCCTTGATCATGCAAAATCTCACATTCCTGTCTGAATTCAGAAGGTTTCAAGAACTCACTAAAAAACCCAAAATAAAACAAAATAGCCTGCCATTTTTTTTCTTATATTTTTTTCCCATTGGTTTAGGCTTCCTAAAGCATTTACTTTGCTTTAAACTGTTTTGCAACACTTCCAGCAAGTCATCTGTCTAGCATCTCTGTGTTGCATGCATGACCTTTCTTAACGCAGCCATCCTCTTGCCTGGCTTTTCACTATATTTATTGTAGTACTGGCTAATCATATTAAAAACTGGACACGTTATGCATTTGTGCATCTCTTATTTCTATGATTCTAGTACTAATAATTCTAGGCAATTCTTTTCCTGTCATATAGCCACTAGGGATAGAGCAGGTCAGCATTTTGATTTTATACTAGAGTCTATGGGACTCAAACACCCAAAATCTAAAGAAATTTTTAGGAACCATATGGCCAACCTTTGCCTTATTTGAAATGCCACCCAATAAATAATTTAATTGGAAGGTACCTTAGCTGAAAAGTCATTCCTTCAACTTTGGTGCCAGAATACGGATTTTCAGAAAATTCTACAAAGAAATTGGTAATTAAATGTTCTGTGCATACTCTGGGCTAACAAATTTTCCTCTCCTTTTCTCTTTGAAGATTTTAAGGGCTATAGAAGGTAGAAGGCTTAAAATATGGATTTGCATTTTCGATTAAAACAAAGAAAGAGAGAGAGTGCAAAAGATTGTGAAACTTTCCAGTTGCTTTATGGGAAACACATAAGTATTCTGATACAGAGAACTGTCTGAAGCCAACGCTGTTTATCTCATGCCCGAAGGGCAGACAGCAGAGAATTCACAGCAGGCACAGAGAATTCAAATCTTTGGCGAAATGCACCTTATAGGTCCCTTGATGCATCATTAAGATGATGGGCCAAATCTAGCCACACTGACAGATTACACCTTCTCCCTCAGGACAAAAAAAAAAATACAGCCTTTGCAAAAAACCAAAATTCATATTTTTGGTTTTAAACGACCCATTTCTGATCATAAAAACAATTTCAACTTCACAATCACTTCACAATCTCTAAACTTGGAGTGAAAAAGGGGGAAAGACTGTTATCTCTGACTAATTTTGCTGGTTTGTGGAACCAGTATGAATGTGGTTTAAGTGGTATAAGTTTAAACTTACATGAACTCCCTGTGTCCAAAGCAAGTGTTCTTACTTTCTTCATGGTCAAAAAGCAGGCCGACATCTTGCTTCCCCATTACTGTTAAATACCCTTCTGTCTCTTTTGTCTCCAACACTTTTGTAGCAGTGAACTAAGTACTGTCTGGAAAAAAGGCACCAGGAAGGGGCAAATGAAGATCCAGACTTGTATTAAATATAATGGTGGGTATTAGTGAATGTCGCTACAAAACTTTAAAGGATCAGGCCTCCAAATCTATTCCTTGGCTGTGATCTGACCCTTTTTTTTTTTTTTTTTTTTCATGATTAGCGTATCATTAAGTAAAGATTGGATCTGCCAAGCTTTCTTCATTGATCTGTGTTCCTGTTGTTCTATAGCTTCAGTCTTTTCTTTTTGAAAACTTGGATATCTTAACTTCCATTAAAAAAAAAAAAAAATCCCACAATTGGTTCTCATGGTTGCAAGGAGAAAAAACTGAAGGAAGGCTTGAACTGAACAGATGCGACAGCGTGTCCTCCATCTGCAGAGAATGGGGAAAGAAAAACCCAGGCAGCTGACCTGCCTTTGCCACTGGATCCTGAGAGCTGAAAGCCACTTCCAAAGGAGAGCAGGGGGCCAACAGCCCAGCAAAGAGCCATATATGTTATGTGGCATGGCAGGCCTTGCTCTTGCTGGCTCAGCACAAATCTGAGCTAGCTGTGGAGGCAGCATGCAAAGCCTTCTGCCCAAATAGCTGGGATCTTTCGCCCCCCAAAAAGCCTCAGCAAGTTGCTCGGTGCTAGAGAACAGAGGGATGCCGAAGATAGACAGAAGAACAGGGAGGAGAACAGCAGCACTGAGCGCTAAATCAGCCATTGCAAAGGGCTGGCCACGGCGAGTGGGAAGACAGACGGACTCCTCTGAAGCCTGTTACTCTCTCTCTGCTGCAGGCACAGTGGTCAAGAAGCATTTCTGGCTTTGAACACTCCTCACAGCAGCAGTGTATTCATCTCAGGTATGTGAGGAAGCAGTGGACACTCAGACCGTTCTTGTCAGTAACAACGGCACCCGTTCATTATCCAATACATCTAGCAGGGATCTTACAGCTTGCACCATAAAAAAAAAAAGAGACCTTTAACTTCTCCATGGAGGGAACATACTCCAGAAAGCCCTATGTTAATGAAGTAGGATGGGTGCAGGCCAATTTTGGCTGTCACTCCCACACAGTCAGCCTCTGCATCGCAAAGGTAGCCATGGATTGCCACCAGTCTGTCTTTCTGTTCTTCCCCTTGTATTCATACAAATTACCTGAAATTTTTTAAAAATGGTTTCTCTAATAGTGCTACTGCAAATCAGTACCTCTGAATGATGACAGATACAATTCAACCAGCACTTAGCACTGGCTCCGTGTCTGTAAATGCTCAGAAATGTCTACTTCATCGTACCGAGGCTGACCTCTGTCCTCTGGTCAAGGGAGACAGAAAAGTGTGCTGGATTCACCGTCTTCAGGCTTGTAGATGAAGCCTCTGCTCTGAATTAGTCCCTCAAAGAACAGCCCTCTCCAGTGTCTACAGAAGTAACCTAGGAAGCTTTCTGATTAGCCATAAAACAGAAACCTGATTTCTTATTAAAAAAAAAAAAAAAAAAAAAAAACACCAAAAAAAACCCCCAACCCTCTCAGCAAAATTGGGACAAAGAAAAAACTAAGGGAGGAATCTGCCCTCTGCCACCAAAATTTTTGCCTGTGTATAAAACATTTATTATGAGGGAATAAATAAAATAAAGGCTGAGAAAATAAACAGGAAGAAAAGGCTGAGGAAATAAAGAAAACCTGTGTTCTGCCTTCTATACACCCTTTCTGCATGCTACTTCTACTCATAAATAAGCTAGAATTTCCCCAGGACCAATTAGAGCTTTTATTGGCAGAACTACAGAGCAGTACCCTTGGTAGAACTTTCCATTTAAAATCTCTAATCTGCAGGTTATCTGATTCTGAGCAACCTTCCTCTAAGTAGAATTTATGCACTCACTCTCCCTTTGAATGCCCCTTGGGACCAGAGACTATGTATAGCACTAATTCACTTAAATTTCTCATTTATTAAACAAAAAAAAGCTCACAAGTTCTTCCAAGCCAATATTGGTTTCTTTGTAATGATTTTAATTGACTGCTTCAGAGCAGCATAGGAATACAGTGATCAAGCGTGGCAAGAACAGCATGCTCATACATGACATATTAGAAAAAAATATTATATTTGCTTGTTTGAATAAGCAATAAAATGACCAGAGTGGGAAAAAGCCCCCAAGAAATCACAATTGTATCATGTTCAAAATGGAAATCAATCAACCAATCAATCAACTGGAAAAGAAAGACTCACTTTCCCTGCATAACAGAAGCTTCTTGCCACGTTTTTCTGCAATTTAGAGAACCAGTATTTGCCTGCGTGGGTCATTTTCAGATCATTTGGCTGGCAAACACATTTTTAGATCTCTGTAAAAAAACCCTGGGTTTTAAGGATCTAGTTATTATTTTAAGAAAAGACAGAAATGAATAAATAAAGCAAGCTTTTGAGAAATGCAGCCATGAACGTGGCAGCTGGAAGCCAGGGGGTGCTGAGCGTATTACATCTGGCCACAGCTTTGAGTGCTGAGCACTGGAAGTGTGAATCTGTGCCACGTTGGAGCTCTGGCTTTAATGGAATGGAGCCTAGAACCTTGTCCGGGAATAGCCTACGTTGGATGACCTTCATGGCTCATCTTTCCTCCCCTCTTATCCACATCTGAAGCATCTGGCAGAAAGAGCAAAGATGGGAAAAGCTGTTTGAATGGGTAGGTAGGGAATTTGTGACTGGTCAGCTTCGACAGCTGTATACAGATTTTATCGTGTTAAGGGAAACTAAAGTTATTGGAGAAGAAGCTTTTACACACTGTATATCCAGTCATTTCTGTGGCTTTCTATCACCTTTTCAAAAAATCCAGAAGCAATCCATAATTTGTGCTGAGTACTGAAACCAACTCACTGCACACGGTGCCTCCACCCCATAGTTTGCGGCACTGTGTGCTATGAAAAAGATAACTGAATGTTTCATCGGGTCCCTGGTGCCTTTTGAAAAAAGCAAGAAACTCCACGCTGCTTTTGAGAAACAAAGTTGACATGCAGTGATCTATTTCCATAAGGTGCTAGAAGTTGTGAAAACCCTAAATTTCTCAAATTGTGTTGTGGAACAGTTCATGTACAAAGCATTTACTCAGAAAACAACAATTCAGCGATTAAAAATAAGGTCTCTTTAAATTTAGTGAGAGCCATGACAAAGACAGACAATGGGAAAAGGATTTGTCAGTTGCAGCTTCAATCTCGCAGCCTGAGTTTAGGTCTTCGAAGTTGGCTTGCATTCAGATCTCATGTAAGGCCAAATTTCTGTGTGTGCACCTTCCACTGGAGTTGGAAATCACACTGTTTACCAATGCCAGTGCCAAGCTACCATTAGTCAGAGTGAGCCAGCACTATTTGACCATTTTATCAATTTCTTTGAGAATAAGACTCAAAATGAGAAATTGGATTCTTTACCCCGGAAAACAGGGGTGTATGTGTGAACACGAGCACATAAAACTGAAGATTGTGACTGAAAACATGGACTGAAAAGTTTAAAATTCTTTAAAACCCATTTATAAATGTTTCTCTGTGTTTGATCTAGCAAGGAACACATCTCTCATGCTGATGCTACAGCACGCATTTCCAAACACAACATGATCAAATTCTTTTGGCACTGCTCAGGCATCCAGTGTGGCCATTGCCCCCTAGTTAGGATCAAGCCCAAAGCAGTTCCCTTAATAAGCTGCCCCGTGGGATAAGGAATCACCTTGCCACAGATGAGAGAGAAAGGGGTTAAAGGAAGGCTCATGAAGAAAAAGAAACCCTCACTGATCATGACCACGTTTAGGTCAGTGATAACTTGAGCAACTGCAACATCCAGCAGGATCTCCAAGCACTAGAAGAGACTCATTGTCTCTCTGAATAATGTACATCTTTGTTGGTGATTTGACTCCATCATACTGGCTATAACAGTGCTAAATTAGGATTAAAGCAACAACACCTTCAGCTGACCACTGTCACTTCATCTTCACGCTGCCTCATTCCCTCCTTTCACATCGCAAAGTACCTGCCAGTACTGCTGAGAAACTGCAGAGGGATTGTCCATATCTCCTTACAGACGGGCTACAAAGGATGCTTATTTAGCACTTTCACATAACTGCTTTTGACCTCATGCCATACGAACTGTCCTTTCATGGGTTTTGATTCTATAGATCCCTGATTATCTTCAGGGGGGAAAAGAATTTAAATGCCTTTCTTTGGTTCACAGCCAAATGCTTTTCATACAATTTAAAAAACATCTTGCAGCTTCCTTCACAGCCCTGCCCCTTCCTCCTCCCCTCTTACATCTGCTGCTATAAAAACCAGCCTGTTCCATATTTCTAAAAATCGAAAACTAGATTTCTGAATCACTTCACCTTTGGTTGCCACTCAGATTATTAATCTTTATATCATAAATAGAGGCTCAGTTGGCTCTAAGCAACTGTTATTTTAGTGTCTGACAGGCACAGGCTTCCTTCTCAGTCTGGGGACTTATTTACATTCCCGTATCCTGGCCCACTATTGAAGCTTTCCCCAGCTCTCATTCAGACAAAATTCCCACTGAGATTTTAAAGGCCCCCCTCCAATGAATCCTTAGCATCTCTCTCATGTGTGGTACTGAGGATAATGGAACCCGAATCCAAGCTGTTTGTGCTGGTCCCTTGCTCATGGCATTCTGCTACAGCTCAAATCAAGTGAAAATTTACCCTGATTGCTATAAGGAGGAAAGGATGCTGCCAAAGTGTTCTCAGCACACTGCCCTTTTTTGCAATGCTCTGCATTTCCTAAGTTCAAAATAACCCAGATTTGCCTCCTGGCATACTCCAGACCGGAGGCTTTCCAGGTGTCACTGGGACAAGAATTCAATTTGACATGAGGGGTTGGACGCTCCTGCCCCTAATCGATGCCCTCCTTTGTCTAACCGTATGAAAATGACAGCAATGGCCAGCAAATGAGTCACAGAGGGCTCCTGGCTCCTCAGCGCCCACGGCCAGCGCCTCTGCGATGGCGCTGAGCCAAGGTGGCAGAACCGGCCTCGCAGAGCCGCGACCTGTGACCCCAGCACCCCACACTTCGTACCTTGGCGAAGCTGCTCCGGCACGCAGCGCGGCCACAGCTGAGGCCTGGCAGCCACGGCAGCTCCTCTGACAGCAATCGCTCTTCTGGGCAGGTGCCACCAGAGTAGTACAAATCAGCGATGAAAGGTGCAACAAGGGGACAGATTGCCCCTGTCAAGCAGTACCTGAGGAAATGGCCGTGCGCAGGCGCTGTCCCACGAAGGCACCATGTCCTCCTTCTGAAGCGCTGCTCCCGGCACGTTGTGGCACTGCGTAACAGGTCCATCTCGACAACAGAAACAGGCTTGCTTCGTCTCTCTGAGAGACACAAGCCATCCTTTCCCACCAGCAAGGCACTTGTTCTGGCAACCCCTTACCAGGATGATTTTCCTGACTTGCCGAATTCCACGCAGAGGGCCAACATGTCTAACAAAAATGTCCACATGCAGCTTCAGGGAAGAGAGCAATGGAGATATCGTTTATTCCTCCACGACTGAAACCAAGTCAGAGTCCCTCACATCTTGCCTTGGAGCACTAGCTTGAAGGTCCTTAACTATCCCACAGATATAAACATTTGAGTGTCATTTTGTGCTAGGCACTGGAGCTAATTTTCCTATTCAGTGATTCTGTCATTTTGTAAAATGTGTATAATATGCAACATCATTTATTATAAAAAACAGAGAGTGCAAGAAGATTAAAATTCTGACAGAGGCGTATTAGCTTTGCTTGGCAAAAGAAAAAACTTCATATGTTTGTGAATCATTCCTAAGATAATCATACTCCTTTAAATACCATAAAGAAAACAATTTTCATGTTTGTTCTGGAAAGCATCATGAATATTAATACAAGACAAATACAATTTGTCCATTTTGGGGAGTAATGAGCTTTTTTCCTTCAAAAGATTTCATAATGACAGCATATAGAATTTAAAAGGCTAAAGACACTACTAATCTGAGACAAACTTGTGCGTGAACATTTGTACCGTAAATCTGGTAGATATCACACTCAGTTTTAAAAATAAAGCCCAACTGGTAGCTGTTTGAGTCAGTTTGTACTCATCCCTCCTATGTGAGAAAGGTGTGCAATTTTGGAGACATTTAAGCTCATAGCAGCATACTGCCAACGAATACTTCGAGGAACTCTAAAGGTTTAGAAACTTATTTTGAGGGAGGGAGGAAGGAAGAGTAGAAGGAGCATCTTAATTTGTATTTAAAGTGTCTTTTTTAACAGTAAGTAGGAGTCTGAGTCACATATATGCAATGGATACTGTTTGAATAAAGACAGAGCCTTTCAGCTTACGGCGTTCTCCATCAGCTACCTACGGCACAGCTGAAGCTTAACGTAAAACCCCAGCGCCTTTCCCATTTCACCTTTCATCATCCCCCTTACTTGTAGCTAATGCACAGGATTGTGGAAACCAATGTTCAATTCTCAGCTCCTCAGTAAAGCCTTATACAACTAGAGAATGTGTCATTTAATTTATGTTGCAGTTTTCTGACATCAACAGCAAGTATAATGATATATTTACCAGTTTCACAAATGTGCTGAGAGATAAAGTATTTTTTAAGGATGGACAGAAAGTGTTTCTCTATATTTACAGCTATCTTTAACAATATAGTTGCTGAAGAGACCTATATAACATGGCAAAAGAATGCAAAGGTTAATTCTGGAGATCAGGAATTATTCCTGTCACTGACCAGAGCAGATTTTTCAGAAAACTGCAGGGAAGAGCTGAGGGAAACAGTCAGACAGAGGTAGTAAAGGCCCTAGTCAGGATGCAAGAGCATCACAATTATATATGACAAAAAAAGATTGATGCTTAAGACATGGTTTATACACTTAACACCTCTAAAAATGTCAAACTTGATCTGGGAAGAGTTGGAAACAAAGTTACGGATGCTTCCCCAGTGACAGCAGAATACAGGTTTCTTCCCGTGTCAGCCAGCTTTGATACAAAAATAAGTGATGAATCTTGCTGGTGGGAATCACTGCTCCTGTTGTTAGTGTAGAAAAGGCAAAATGAAAGTCACAAGTACTACAGTTAGTTTATTGAGACAGTTGGCAAAAACCCCCACCCAAAACAAAACAAAAAAACAAAAATCCAAACTCTTGTTTCTTTCTTACTTTATATCATGCATAATCATTTCTGAAAAAAAAAAAAAACCCATGTAAGGGACAAATGTCATTCTGGATACAGAACAATTTCTAAACCATTCTACTCTGGTGACTACAGAGAAAAGGAGGGAAGAGAGAACATGGCTGACTTTCTGACAACTGGAATCAAATACCACAACAAAGGCCAGGGTGTTTGTTGATAAACTCTGATAAAGCAAAATCTGAATCATGGACTAGAGTTAAATATATAGCCCAAAATGCAAAGGAAGAGACTGAAATAAAAACTGCTCCCTCTCTCTCTTTTTTTTAAAATATAATCTAACACTGCCAAAAATACATTGAGCAAGTCTGCACCATTTTGAACTCATTCAGCAAAGGGTATATTGATCAGCAGAGCCCAGAATAGAGAAACAAAGCTCAGATACAAACAAGTGAATTTAATCAATTGAAGTTGCCCAACAGCTAGCAAAAAAGAATGCAGACAATTTGGACCGTGATATAGTTTTATGAAAGTCATGTGTGTTGATTCTGGGGGCAGTGTAGGGAAGGAGAACTAACATAAAACCAGACACTTTTTCCGCCTCACTAATTGTAATGTTTCACTTGCTCACTGGGATTTTACAAATCCAAATGATAACGCTGGAGAAAATATTGGGCATAGAATCAGGATTTTCTTTAATTATAGGAGTTTCAAAATGATAAGAGAAAGCTTGGAAAAAAGCTGCAGGTTAAAAAAATCAGTTTAATGTTACCCAGAAGTGTCAATGCGAAATCTGAGATACTAAGAAAGAAACAACTAGTGTTCCAAAGGATAAATGTGGTTAAAGCCTTTAGTGATTATTAGCTGCTGGAACTATGATGTTGTACTGTTCTCAGGGAAAAATAAAAATCTTATCTGTAAAAGTCTAGATAAAAAAAAAAAGTTATTGCAAACCAAGTGGTTCAAGTGCCCTTTAGAAATGTTAAAGATTGAAGTTACAAACACGGAGAACTGCTACACAGGAGTAATAATCTGATGTCTTTATCTTGGATCAAATAATGAAAAACTATTCAAGGAGTTATGCTGCTGGAACAGGAGGTTGTGACAATATAATCCATTTAGCTGCACAGGACCCCAGCTTTGTTTTGATTTAAGCTCAAGGACTGAAATAAGCCTGTTTCAAAAATAGAGGCACTAGCATCAAGGCTTGATTAGAGAAAGTCTCTTATCTCCTCCTCCGTGCCTGTGAGAGGCTGCCAGGTATGCCTCACCTCTGCTCAGGCAGAGGGAAAACGAGTCCCTTCTTGCTGGGGAGCTGAGCTCTCTCATCCTGCGACTCCTGCTCATGCCAGGAGGCAATTGTGTACTTAAAGGAAGCGCCTGGCCCCTTCTGTGGGTATCACTGTAGAGGAGAGGCAGGCTTCCCCAAGAGACAGCTTGTGACACGAGACCCAGAATTGACCTCTTCGGCTATGTATTGTGGATATAGTCCTTTCCTACACGTTTAGCAGGAAGCAAAGTGGTGCTCGTGCTGTAGTGGAGATCATAAGGTGGCCAAGTAAATAGGTGAGGTTAATTCAAGCACAGCTCAGGAGCAATCACCTTTAGAATAATTTATATTCACAGTGCAGCTATATTACAAGGCAGATTAACTTAACCACACTGGTTGTTAAAAGGTTCTGATGCAAGAAATAAATGTATTTGTGCATGCCTACATGAACACCAAACCCACAAAGTCCAGCAGAAAACATCAGAAATTGCCTGTACTGTCAGAATGATGTTCCCTGGTATAAATATATGTGATCATGTCATTGAAGCCTATGTCACAAAGCAGTTGTTTCATAGGACCTCTGCCACACTACATGCCTCATTTTCTGAGTATCCAGCTGGACACCATAGGGTTGGATTTACAGGTGTATCTGAGTGCTTGCAGATGTGGTTGAAATCAATGAAAGCTAAACCTAGAGGGCTATCTAATTCTAAGCATTCTTCAAGTTCTGATATCTCAGATGGGACATGGTAGAATAAATAAGCACATTTTACTTTAATCTACCTTTATCTTCTATTTTGACCTATAAAATACTCAATATTCTTGCTTCAAGATTGTCTTCCCTACATCAGCCTTCTTTTGCAAGCAGTTATACCACTCTCCACTAGCTCCATGTGTAAACTACACTTCTCTAGCTACCCTTAGTTATGTCCGTGTCCTTAATTCTTCGTCTCTACGCAGTGACTCCCTATCTGCTTCTTCATTTTCAGTTAATTTCTTTCCCACTTCAATTAACTCCCATTTCCCTTAATTTCTTCATCATCCCACTTTCATCAGACTCCTTGTCCCCAGCTTTCCATTTTGCAGTGCAGCTTTTGTTCTCTCTGCTTTTGTATCAGGTATTCTTCCTCCTCTTTCACCAGATGCAATCACAGAAGATGAGAAAAAGACAGACAGCTTCTCTACTCCACGCTTTAATGTCCATGCTTATCCTGGTCCAGAACAGCTATTACAGATCAAGTTCGCGTTATTTCTGTAGCCTGAGCCTGACTATGTTCAATCATGATGGAATATTTGGACATATTAGCCAATAAAACTGAAGTCTCTCTTGAGCTTGTGCAAACTTCAATTACTTTAAGACTTGTACATTGGCTAAATTTCTGCAGTATTTCAGGCACTGAAAAACACACATTCTGACACAAAAGGCATTGCTACCAAATTTAAAATCACAGTTCAAGAGCTTAGAGGGACTATCGGTATTTTGCAAGTTTACCAGAATTATTTTTTAATTTAAGTTTGTTCTTAGGAATGTTTTCTTTCCCAAGATTGACTCTAATAACTAGCATTTAACATTTAGCCAAACTTTTATCTTATCTTCTCATTACAAACAGCTGAAAGCTTGATTAACTTTCAGAAGAGTCAGTGAACCAGGTCTGCCCATGAAGATTTCCAGCCAAAGAATTCTAGTTTTTAAGCAGATATTGTTTAGGCTACAGTACATCGGATTAAAAGCTATATTGGGCCACCACCATTTTTCTACCTTAAAATTACATATAAATAACCAGAATGTTTCTTCAAAATAAATGCCTATATAAAGCATCTTCTGTTTTTTCATAATGCCTCTGTCACAGCACTGCAATTACAGTCAAGTTAATTCAGCTCAAAGATTCCAGATTATTAGGACTGAGAAAAGTACATAGCGCAATTTATTCTCTAATGATATTGTGTAAAGGCAAACCTATCACTTGCTGCTAGCGTTGAAATACGTGGCCTTAAACGAATAAGGAAACATAAGTTAATTAAACACTACAGTGTCAAGGTTTAAATGACCCCCTCACCGGGGAGCAATGAATAACTAAAACCTTTAAATAGCTGATTAGAACAACACTCATATACCAGTGACATTATTTTAATTTAGTAGTTGAAGAAATGGTATGTTGGAAACATAAGAATTCAGAGCAGTGGCTCTTTTGCTTTGCTAGCCAGCAAATAATGCACTGCACATACAGGTTTTATAATTGATTGTGTATAAATTCATATTTGCAGAAAATTCCACAGATCCAGTCAGGTTACAGCCCCAGCTGCCTCCTCCCAGCTCTGAGCCAAGGGAAAGCAGCAGTGGGTTAGCCAGCATGGAGCACTCCAGCTGCCAAGAGTGAAATGCAGACCCCGTCCGGTCTGTAAGGACGGGTGGCAGCTCTTCTCCTCAGCCAGCTAAAATGGCTGCACGTCCAAGAATCTCTTGCTGGAATAGCGAGCTCATCCAGATTACCTGCAAGACAGCTGCTTCTTGCAGCCTGACCCATGTGCTGCATCTCCACCTTCCATTCTGTCAGCCCTCTTACCTGTCTACTGAGGATGGGATAAAGAGCAGGCATTCTTCTCCTTCCAGCATCCAGTTCACTGGTACAGCTCCCTCGTTGCCTAGATGAACAAACGAGACTCTTTGTGTCAAACATGCACTCTTGAGGGAGAGTTGATAGCACTGTTTTCAGTCTGAGGCACTTAATGTATTTGTTTATGGAAAACAGCATACTCAACTAACAATGCAGTTACCCTGGAAATATTCCAGTTCAGTTTAAATTAGACACATCAGTTCTACTAGGAGGGCCAGCATCCCTAGAGGAAGTAAGAATAACCATCCCCTTCCTTTGCAGCTTAGCTGGGGCATGGGACACACAGTCCCCTTTGTGATACAGAGAGATGAGCCCACATCTCCTAACTACCAGCTTTCTCTAAGTATGATGAAAATCAGTAGTTGTTTGGGGGTTTGTCTGCAATCCTTCTTTTTCTCTTTTTCCACTTCTAGAAAATGTTTACTTGCTTTTGTAATCAGCAACAGAAACCAAAATCTTTTGTTCCCTTAGCGAAAGTCCAAATCACTAGGCGAGAGACTCATTTTCATTTTTTTAAGAAAATCGCAGCACCACAATTTGCAACCATAGAGCTGTAGGTTCACCTCAGAACTATAATATTGTTAACCATCAACCTACATACCTCAAAAGGTGGGATTCATCTTCAACCTAGAGAGCACAAGAACAGCATTAACAGAAAGGATCAAGGGAACCGAATTCTCAATCTCCGCTAGTATGGTTGCTAGGGCACTTCTCTGAGAGAAGCCTGGACACCTCAGGTAAGAAAGAATTGCCTCAAGCTCCCTCAAGCCTTAAAACCTAATTGCTAGGGCAGTTAATAGGGAAAATGATTGATAGAGCACTTCCTCTTTTAGCATTCCTATAAATCTATTCCTCCCTTTCCATCCCTATGTGCCTGTAAACAAAACATTTCAATAAAACACTTGTGTTAAATAAAATAACAATATTTTACTTTTCACTTCGCAAGTCTTTTGACCCAACCTAAGAGGTCTCGGTGTTTTGAATTGGCAGTTATACCAATCTACCAGCAAGCTGCAGAGCCACTAGTGTCTGATTGGGATAAACATAGGCAGCTGTACTCTTCTGACAAGTCTTGACTAGCAGCAACAAGGGCCAGGCTCAGATTTAAAGGGCTGCAATAAAACTTTGTCCTGAGCCTCTCAATCAATCTAAGTTAAACCTGGTGTTTAATGAGCTGATTTTCATCATCTGCAAACACGAATCAATTGCCTTCACAGTATCTTATTAAAGGCAGACAAGAAAGCCCCAACACAGTAGATAACTAGGGGAGCACTACCTAGTTTTACAGTGCAAGCAATTTTACAGTCTTTGCCTCTGCCAAGGCTAGCTGGTTGCTTTTAATCTTGGGCAATGTCTGCGTCACGGTTGAGAGCTGTCAGCTCTTGCCTGTCAACAAAGCTTAACTGAGGCTGCTGGTGATCTTGTGGTGAAGTACCTTCCTGCTGCTGGCTGTCTAGTCCCTTCGAGTGCCTCTGCCTTCTGCACTACCCGCTCCCAGCAGATGATCCTCCTTTAGCTAATAGCTGGCTTTCATTGCTTTAGCTCTGAGCCATGCACACAACATTGAAGACTAACAGTCCCACAGCACAGAGATCTGAATAGATGTTTCTTTGCAAGTCTCCTGTGGTCTGGGAATGTCTCCTATCTTCTTCTTTCCTATTGCAGCACGGAATGCTTGCATTTCAATAGCTCCTAATCTTTTGCTTAATTCAGCCCAGGCACAATAAGGTGTTAATTAGTTACCCTAGACTTTAAATGTTATTAGAATTACAAATTTTTCTCCACTTGAATTGCTTTCTTTCCTCTTTAAACAGGATGGCCTCCCAAACCTAATAAAACAACATAAGTGTGATTCAGGCCTATATATTGATCCTTTTAATTTATATCCCCTTTCCCCCTGTAATTTTTGAAGGAGAAGGTTTGAGGAGGAGGGGAAGAGTCTGCTTTTGCTGTAGGCTATAGCCACTGGGTTTATCCATAGAAAGTCTTTCCCATGACAGTTAGAACTTGAAGCTGTCTGTAGCCTCAGATATAGCACAGCATAAAACATTCCCAGACAGTATTTTTTAAATTTTATTAGCAAGAATGAGGGATCAAAACTTACCTCTAGAAAGTAATTTTAGCTTCTTTTACGATTGCATACTCAGGAACTGGAGACCAATGTCACAAACCTACACTACCTATGATGTCCAGTACAACTAAGGCCGAGTTAAGACCAAGAAATGTCTTTAAGGAGAACATTAAATATAAGCCACTCAAAGTAGTGACACAAAGTCCAACATAGAAAGAGGCTGTATCTTCACCACATTGCTGTTATTTCTGTAAGGGTGTTTTTCCAGTGCCAGAGTAGGTTCTAATGGAAAAATTCCTTCCTAAACCTTTCAGCTTCTAGTAGTCACTATAGCAAAGAGGTATTTCAAATGCCATTCTGTGTCAATCCATGCAAAGTAGAAATAGTTCCACCCTCGTGTGTACAGACTCAGTTTCTATGCTCAGGACAGAACACAGCTTCCTTTTCATCTCTGAGTCAACAATGTGTTGCCCACAAGACAGAACTGCAAATATATTCGTTTCAACATTGAATTCAATATCTGAGCAGCCAGATCCACTCTTATTCTGTGTAAGGTACTACTTGTTTCTTGTGATCTCAGGGGTTATGTAAAAGCTCAGATTCCCACTCATCCATTTATCTTGTAAAAGTAAAGCATGAAAATTTCTAGATGTGAGTGGAGAGCACGTTGGGCTGCTTTTGGTAAAATCTTGTCAAGAACTAGCAAAACCAATCCCTGCTTAAATAATCCAGTAAATTAGTTCTTCCCTTGTTACCATTTAATATATACAATCCAAACATAACATTTCAGTTTAGGTTACTCTGACGTTTAAAATTAAAACCATATTCTCAAATGTCTTCTGTACCAGTAAACAAGAAAACTCCATGAAATGTAGGGACAGGTAGGTAAGATTTTTACATGCTGTCCTAATTCCGATGAATTCCAGTTCAGAAGTCAACTTCACTATACTGCAGTCTCTTATGTCCTGCTGTCGCCGCGTAGACATCAGCACCGTGTCAGATTCCCTATCAGCATTTGTACAGGCAGCTCAGTGGGTATAAGAATTATCCATGTTTGAAGCTAGGTGTCAGTCATCTGTTTTTCAGTATATAGCCAGTCTTGCTCATCAGTGAATAATCATATTCCCAAACACAGTGAAAATGTGTGCTGAATAAACACTGGGAGAAAGACAAGTTGTGTATTTGACAGTGATTTTAATCATGGCAGGCTCCTTTTTTTTTTCTTCCAAAGCTACAAAACAAAGGAGTTTTACTATACTGCTAGTATTTCATTGTCGTACAAGAAGCTATATGTACACCTTTCATTCTGCACCTTTACTCTGCGTTGTGTTTCAGAGAAAAACGACAGAATCATAGAATTCATAGGATACTCAAACTGTCTTACAGCAGCTTGCTTGGAGATCTGACATTGATAATCGTGTTTATTGCTGAATAGTATTTTGGAGCAACAGATTACAAGGCATTCTATAAAGATGAGCCGGGGACTTTGTGTCGTCTGTAAAACAGAATTAGTAATGATCACATGGACAGAAAGCTGACAGGTAAGGCTTTTTGTCTTAGCTTAATATGAATGAACAATCAAAATATCCCACATTTTAGAAGGAAAACTCCTTGAGATCCCAGTAGTAGACTTCAGCCAAAACCTATGTCTTGCACTATGAATAGTAACATTCAATAAAATGCATGAGTGTATAATAATGCATTAGTGACTGAGTGTACATCTCCAAACAGCGATTAAACTATTCATTATATTCAGTCAACATGTTTGAAAGTCACTGGAAGACACCAGCTGATTGACAGAGGTGCTTTGGGGAATGAAGCCTGAGTATGTTTTAGTAATTATGTAGTGAAGTTTTGTCTGCTGCAGTTTGTTCTGCGAATGCATTTGCTCTCTTTCTACAGAAGATATTATTGTCAGATACCATACTGCCCAGGTACAAGGCTGAATAAATTGCCAACTATTCAAAACAGTGTGTTTTCTTCAAATTCTCCGGAATGTTTCTTTCCAATTTGCCCTGTTTAAAGAAATTAAAAACCAGACAACTCTGAAAATTGGCCATTTCAGATGATGGTTCAGCATTTTTAGCCCCTCATATTCCTGTTTTATAATTTGTAAAAGAAAGTCTGTTTGGGTGCATCATACCAACCAATTTGTGCAATGCAGTGGTGTATAAACCGCAGTAAAGTACATACATGTGTTTGCATTTCATTCCTCTCATACTCAAAAACAACTCCCAGCATCTTCCTGGTTGTCTGCTCCCAGTGTGTCATAACTCTTCCACCTTATGCCCCATGGGGTCTTACAACTCTTCTGTAGGTCCTGGGCATTCCACTATCTGGCATGGTTTTGTCCTTGTGAGGTAATTACACATTTGGAAATGGATAACCGAGGTACCAAAGCCTGACTGGCTCTCCCAAGCTCATACAGTAAGTAGTGGAAGGTGCGTACCCATTCTAAAGACCACCTTACCTACCAAGCCGCCTTTAATTTACACAGTTGCATCCTTTATTTCCATCTCACCCTATCTTATCTCTTCCTTCTCCATTCTGCCTTCTCAGCCTTGAAAGGGCTTCTCACTTAACCACATGGGAAACTCCTTTTCCCACTTTCAAATCCCTTCAGTGCTTCTCTTGTTGCCAAAAGCATCTCTCCGATTGTGAGCTTGTATTAGGCCAATAAGGAGCCTTATTTTTTCCCAGAATCAGGAAAGACTTTCTGCAAGAACAACACTGAAAATAAAGTAGGTAACCACAAAGAGACAAACTATTTTGAGATGTGTCTTTGGTGGCAACAACAAAATGGGATCTTTTGATCAGCTGCAATGCTTTTATTCACAGATCAGTTTGGTTTCATGTCAGCAATAATGGAAGTGATGTTATTTTCTGTTTTCCAATAACACCTTTATGGCATTATGTTATTTTTCATTTTCAGATGACACTTGCAATGATAAGACATAAATCAAACCAAAGCGGGGAGAGGACTTGATTGAAAGACAATTTCCCTTGCAGTGAGTGAGTGACCTTTCTTAAAAGTTCAGAAGCTGTGCTGGAAAACCATTCATTTATTTTATCAAACGACAAATAAGTACCTTCATCTTTGACTTGTTGCCAGCATCTCTGTTCCTCTCATTCAATTTCAGTATAATGCATGAACTAACTATATTAATTGATTAGAACTGTTCTCTAAAAGTGGTCCAAAATCAAATCCCATACTTTGATGATGTCAGGATCTGGATATGAAAAAATTCATTTCGAAATACTTCTTTCTTTATCTGAATCTTGTCAACTGTCCTCTGCACCCTGGTTTATTGGTCATTAGCAGTAAAAGAGATTGAAACAATTAGGAGTTTCCACAATAAGTGAAACTGCTCTTCCACATGTCAATACAGTAGATGCATGTAAACTCTACAGTTTCCCCCTCTCCACTAACTTCTTGAAACCCGTATGGATATACCCTTGCAGGATTTTGATCTTTAAGGAAGGAAGGCAAAACAGGAAATACCAAGGTATCTGAGCTAAGCAAGGGCAGCCTTAGAAGCACGATAGGCAAAATTCCATTATTCCCTTCCTTTACCCTTTCTACTCATTTTATCATTCACGAGTACATTGGTCCTCTCTTTCTTTAGTAAAAGATAAGTCACTAGTGCTATACCTCAGAGACGAATACCATGGCTAATATTGTTTAACACCTTCATTAATGACCTGTACCAAGTGCACTCTCAGCAACTCTGTAGATGATACAAAACTGGGAGGGGTGTTTGATACACTAAATGGTTGTGCTGCCATTTAGGGAGGTCTTGACAGGCTGGAGAAATGGGCAGAGAGGAATGAAGTTCATCATATAAAAGGAAATGTGAAGGAATTCCTGCACCTGTGGAGGAATAACCCATGCTCTGGTACAGGCTGGGTGCCAACAAGCTGGAAAGCAGATTTTCAAAGAAGGACCTGAGGTTCCTGGTAGACAAGAAGTTGAACACGAGCCAGCAATGTGCCTCTGTGACAAGGAAGGCCAACACCATCCTTAGCTGCATTAGGACAAGCATTGCCAACAGGTTGAGGGAAGAGATTCTTCCCCTCTACTCAGCCCTAGTGAGACACACCTGGGGTGCTGGGTCCAGTTCTGGGCTCCCCAGTACAAGGGAAACTTACTGGAGTGAGTTCAGTGAAGGGCAATGAGGAGGATGAAAGGTTTGGAGCATCTGTTATATGAGAGAGTCTGGGTCAGCTGGGGTTGTTCAGCCTGGAGAACAGGCTCAGGATGGGTCTCTTATCCATGTGTATAAAAATCTGATGGAGGGGAGCAAAGAAGATAGAGCCAGACTCTTCTCAGTGGTACAGTGACAGGATGAGAGGCAGTTGGCACAGACTGGAATAAAGCAGATTCTTTTTAAGCATAAGGAAAAATCTTCTTATTGTGAGAGTGGCTAAACACTAGAACAACTTGTCCCTGACAAGATGTCAGGACATGGCCTGAGCTCCACACAGGCTTTGTACCATTTTAAGTATTTCAGGATTTTTAAAGAAATGTGAGGCCTCCCCTTAGAATACCTAATTCACTGATGTCAGTGTTTCATCCTGCTGTGTCTAATGCACCCAGCTAAATTAGCGTATTTTCTACTGGCTTGACTGTATTTCAGCTTATACCCATCGGTGCAATGAATTTTTTTTTGTTCTTTTTTTTTTTTAGTTTGTAAGCTTGAAATAGATTATGTCTTTTCTGACAATATCATCCCAAGACCCACAAAATTTTGCTTTTCTTGTAATGAAGAAAAGTTCATTTTCCACTTTAAAAAATCTGTAAAAATAAACTCAAATGATTGAATAGAGAAAACTTAGAGTAATGACCACTACATTTTTAAAAATAAAAAAACATCTGACTGTTTTCAGGTTACTTATGTGAAATTACTCTGGGCACGATGATACAGGAGGTTTTCAAGATGTGATCAGACAGGGTGCTAGATAATCTCATCAAGGCTCCCTTTCCCATGAAAAGTTGGACCAGATGATCTTTTGAGGTCCTTCCAACCTGGGCTGTTCAATTCTATGATACCACTTCCCCCTTTGCCTTTCAAAAGCAAAAGCTGCTCCAGCAAACATTCTTTCCATTTCAACCTCCAAAACAATATTTTTGAAGTGAAAATGAGAAACTGAGAACTTGAAATACAATGTTCACTGCTGCCAAAATATTGTAACAAAGCCAGATTTCCAGCTGAAACCAGTTTTAATTAGCATAGTTGATGACATGTTTTTGAGATGTCCAAAATTCTTGAATGACCAATGCAATGACCGTACATACACACAGAGCACCAAACTAGGTCCCTAATCTTCATAAGTCTCTATGCAATAAAAGGTATTACTTACGGGCTATTCACTTGGTTATGTAAGGATTTGCAAGGTTACGATCACGGAGTACAGTGTAGCTCACAGCACACATTCTAGAGCTCCTGAACTCTTAAACCACACTGTGTATAAAATAATACATTTTCCCAGTCAAGAAGTCAAGAAAGCATTCCTGAAAGTTTCATAAAAGATAGCTTGATAAACATTATGGCAAACTTTTTTTGGAAAAGTAATTATTCAGACTAAGTTTTGAGGGATTTACTTATCACCAGCAACGATAAACTTATGAATCCTAGCGCTAGCCTGTTCCTAGGCATGGATTATATTTATATGTGGTGACACAATATTCAAGCTTAGGTATCTAAAGTTAGAATTCCTAATCCATGCACTAAGGAATAAAAGAAGAGCATGCTGATTTTAGACTGTACTTGTTCTAAGCAATGAGCAGAACAGATGAGTGTAAAAATACAGGTGGGAAGGTGGGGAAAAGAGGAATAGAAATCATGAAAAATGAAATTAGTGCTATTTCTGAGAAATCAGCATCATAGAATTGACAAATGCTGGTTAGGTAAAAGAAGCAGCTACCCAGGAGGACTTTGTGCATGGAACTCAGGAAAACACTGAGTTGAACCATTCTGTTGCACTGAAGTTAAGTGAAACCAGCTAGGTAAAAATAAAACAAAAACAGCCCCAAACCACAGTTTGATTGTGACTCTTGAGTAGACCAATTGCTCACCGGATTATTCAAGACCCAAACATCATGAAAATAGGTGCAACAGCATAGTTCTATGAAATAAAACAGCAGTAATACCAAGGCTGTTATCTTAGCTGAGTTTGGACAGCCGAAAATTGGAGAAGAAATAGAAATGTGACAGAATGGAGCTCCTGTGGCTTTTTGATAAACAGTTACAAGAAATGACTTCCTGGTAGACCAGACCTATGTTAGTGAACAGTACGAAGAAACATTCCTAGGCAATGAAACACAATTGTCTACGCCGTTATAATGACATTATAGCCTGGCACAGCTTTGACTCAAGATAACTAGCCCTTCCCTAAATAATTCCTGGGTGCAAACTAAGAATTAATATGGACAAAGGAACATTCCGAGTAGGAAATTTGCAAATAACTTTCCTATTTCGGAGGCTAAGCGACATAAGCAGTTTGGACAAAGTTATTTTGTGCCAGTTAGCCCCAATGCTAGAGATGTTAATTTACTAGTATATAGACACAGCCAGTCCGACTTGCAAAAGTAGAGTCTGCAGACCCAATCCCAAGAGTAGTTTTGCTCATCACTTTAGTGGGACTTGGACTGAAAAACTGTTGAGCTGCAGTGGACCAGAAAAAATTTCAAAAGAACAATTTTCTTTGGTTCTGTATGAGGGATGTAAGTTATCTTACGCTAAGACTAATGTATAATGCACCTGTGCTGGAAGGTGCATTACTGTGTGCCGGAAAAAAAGACTCTATGATTAGTTCAGTGAATTAGGTATTTCAAAATAGAGGTATTAATAGCAAAAATGTGGTGATTAAACCATGTTTAACATGAGAGAGAAAAAGCTTCGCCTCAAAAGCGCTCGCCGAAGAACAGAACACTTTTTGCCTCATAAAGAGGCGTGACGAGCACAGAAGTGGAGGCTACATTGCACTGTAACTGTCAGCCAAATGTTTTGTCTGAGAAGCTACTGGGTAACCCATCTTGAGCAGCGCAGTGGAACAGGCATAAATGGCAAAAGGCATGACGCACGGCCAGTTGCTAACTTAAGTAAAAGTATTTCACAGTTAAAGTTATAGCTCTCCTTTCTTTGCAACAAGGTGCATATTTGCACCGTGCTGAGCACAGTGATGGCATCCAAGTAATTAATGAGAATCCATGCCATTTTATAAACTGAAATACACCTCTTCTTTTACACAGAGATCATTTCATCCATCACTGACTGTAGGCACCTCAGGGAAGTCCACGGGAATTGCTACATAGCACAGTACTACATAAGCAGTTCTAGCTAAGCAGCAGACAAAAGTAATCTCCTTCTTAAGTTGAAATTTAAGGGAAAGCCTTATGAAGGGAAAATGAAATTTCCTCAGTTGCAGTTTGACAGTAGGTCTAGTCTAAACAATTCTTGGTCAGAGTAAAACAGGAACCTCTCTTCCTGACATCATATATTTCATGTATTAAATACACTACATTGCTCTAATAAATAGTACTTTAGCTTTTATAACTAGTGTACTTCTGTCAAAATCTAATGAGGGCTTTTCACCTACATAAAAATGCGTTAACTAGATACTCTGTACTCTTGACAAATTCTGACTCTGCTGGTTCTGCATTTACTTATCCTGCATTAGACAGGTAACTGTAAATACATTATTACCACAATCCAATCATAGCAAAATATGATGCAGCATTTGGGAAAATATTTCGTCTCCTCGTTTGCAGCAATTGCCTCAATAAAGTACCTCATATGTAGCCCTTATACTTTATTGTAAGGTTATTAGCACGATTGGTTACTAGGATATAAGATCTGAATATCTTCAACTGGAGAAAATATGCTACAGGAAGGAAGGCACTTCGCCTTCCTCCAAAGCAGCCTAATTTGATGTGGCACAAGATTTCATATGAGATATATAATTCCATTCATGTGGGATACATAATTTTCCCAAACGTTTCCTGTGGGGGCTGCGTCTTTGAATAGCTCTTCATGGACCCGCTAGAACTGACTCTCTGTCATGCAGAGGCTCACGGAGCGTAACTCAGATCTGCCAGACTTCAGGCATTCAGCAAATGTTCTCGTTTCTCCTCTCTGAGCACATATCAAAACAGCAGTATTGTTCACATTTGGAAAAGATGGTAATAGATTTTACCAGAAAACTGCTGGCCAAATTGGATATGCAAGCGAAGGAGTGAGATGAAGAGATCTGGGATGGTCACTGTGGCCCAGGAACTCTCTGATAAGCAACCCCTCCTTGAAGGTTGAAAATGACAAGCCCAAGGACATTGCTAAAGCAAGGAGATATGCTGTCCCCTGAGAAAACTGTTGATGCCTCAGGGCAGCAAACACAACCAGGAGACAACAGTCATCTTGTTCTGTGCATTAGTAGGTCTCAAAAAAATCCAGTGCTGGATGCTTGGGTACATTTAAATATGTCAGGGATTTGATTGAATTTTCAATGGTAGTAGCATTGAGCACTTCTGAAAATTATCATCCTCTAATGTCATATAACTGTCTGAAATACTTAAATTTTCATTCAGATCAGCAAAGCAACCTCATCCAAATAGCCCTGAAAACATCAGGATTTCTATACGGTAACTATGCTAGATTGGATGAGAATTTATCCATTCTCTTAATTCATTAGCTTCATGAATCCACTCTTCCTGCTTTCCTTCTTCTTTAATATAAAATTATATTCCACATATGTGAATCTATCTAAGGAATTCCTCCTACCTGCTAGATTGCCTCTCTTAGCCTGTGGTCCACTATATTACTGAAGGCAAGTTTTGCAATTTTGAAGATAGCTCATTTACAACAGACAGCCATTTCTGTTCATTCTAGGATCTGATACAGTGGTAGTTCACGTAGCTACTGTGTGCTACAAGGACTGCTATATCTCAGATAACATGCTTGGCCATTCCTGGGAGCCCTGAAATGGCTGCTCTGAACTTCGTAGACATGCTTCTATTCCTCAGCTTCCTCCTTATGTCTCTTTTCCAAACTCAAGAATCACAAAATATTCTGCAGGAATAAAAGGCCCCAGAGGTGCATATCGCACAAATTCCATGTAAAATATTATTTCATCCAGCCTTGTAACAATAACGATAGAAGATTCATTTTACTTTTCCTAGTAGGAAAGTTATTAGCCCTCAAAATCCTGGAGCAACATACTGTATCAAAGTGCAAATCCAACTTCCCTCATAAACAAACTTTCTCCTCTCAGAAACACTTTGATTCACAATTCTATTGAGCAAAATAAATATGAATACTCAAATACAAGCCTTATGATTCACAAGAGGGAAGGTAAGAGGGAAGGTAAGAGAAAACATCCCATACAGCAAAAAATACAGATAATGCAATAATGACAGTTGCTGTTTTGTTGGTCCACTATATATCACTACAATCCATCATCAGTATCTGAATAATTTTGTCAGACTGATTGCGAACTTCTGTTCTGTATCTTTTAATGCAGCCTGCCTCATTATAATCCCCTTGACAGCACAGAGTAAGAGATGGTCTTATTAGCTGCCAGAAATAAAAGATATTTTAGCAGAAGAAAGCCTCTTTAAACAATATATTTCTTCAGGGAAATTCATCGAGGACGAGAGCAGTACCAGAGTAATTCTTTAGGAGTTAAGACATGAAATATAGACTCTTGTGTAAAGCACAGCTTTGCTAAAATCCATGTGGAAGACTGAAACACCACACTATGTGGCAGACTTCTGATAAGGCATCAGGGCTATCCAGCAGTGTTCTTATGCAATGATCCGAAACGGGATATCTGTCAGTTCGATCACAAATTCAGGCTAAATTTCTGAAGCTCCTTGAATTTTTGAGAAGATCAAAAGTTCAAAATTAATCAGAACAGTACCATTTGGATGATGAAACTTTGAGCCTCCTCATTGCCACAAACTTATTTAAAGCTTATTAAAAGTACCTCTTGTATGTGTGCACCTAAAGGGGATCACCTAAAAATTGCATTTTGGAGTTTAATTATTAATGCAGCAGATACTATTATTTTTCCTCAGTAGAATCAAATATGTTCAAGAGTGATTAGGTTTAGTCTAGATCAGCACTTCCCAACACATTAGGTCTGTTTGGATCTGGATCATGTCTTTTGAGGGGTCACAACCATGCTGTTTACACGGTGTCCTGAAACATCTTTAAACTGGTAATTGCAATGTGAACAAACCATCATTTCCAGCTAATCAAAACTGTAGTTTTGAGTCAAGCATGATACAAATTAATTACAGTCTAAAATAAATTTTGGATCTTTGTTTTGGGGTTTCTCACTTCTGCATCTTTGCAGATGCAACCTTTAGCAGGTATTCCTGCTAAAGCACAGCTTCCTCTTTTTATAAATGAAATCCAAGAATCACATGATTCCATGAGTTGAAATTTAAATAAATTGTGGGGTATTTAAATTATAGTACATTTTATAAGACTGAGAGATGAAGAAAATGGGCTGTTTTACATGATAGGTGGTACAAAGAGTTGAAAAATTCTTTTCCCCATAAGAATTACCTCAAGAATGTTGATCCCGTGCTGTTGCCATTTAGCCTGTGAGTAAGTATGGTGTTCTTTTTTGACAGAAAACATCCATCAGTCCCTGAAGGAGAGACACTACATTTCAGCAAAGAAAATAGACCACATTATTACCACTCTGCAACTGTCATGCTGCCTGGTAGAATGGGATGTCATGTCCCATTAGCAGTATGTTAATGACACCTGCCCCGAAACAGAATTTTCAGTTTTCAGAGCTGATGGATATGCTGGTGTTCTGGACAAGGTTAGGGTTACATGGGGATCTTGGTGACTTACAGCCCCTACAAATATCTGTTTGCTCTTCATCCTGCCTTCTAAGGGAAAAGTAGGTTGTTCAAAGTAATAATATTACTAAACTCTAAAACAATAGCCATATTATGTCCTGGGCTGAAACATGCACCCTAAAGCGATCAATATGTCCTCAGTCATTCAAGCAAGCAAACATTATTTTGGAACTAGTTGCTGATCAACTTATTCATACCAGGAAGTGAGAATATTATGTCTAAATCACAAGTAATCTTTCCTACCTGCAATGCATTATAATACTCTATACTATTTCATTTCTATTCCTACTTTTGCTAAAGATTAGGAAAGAACAGTTAGGGAAATGGTAAAAAGGCAGTTCTACGAAGTAGCTTATATTCTCTGTCTTTAGAAACAAGACAGATGTTTATGGTTCAGAAGGCCTGTTTTCTCACATTAGCTAGCATGATATAAGGCTGTAAATGTCCCTTTCCCACCTTGAAGGGTTTGAAAAAGAGACTCATTTTCAAGTGAGTCAAATTTAACAATGCACAACAAATATACTTAGCAAAAAGCTGGCTAAATAGAGCTGAACAGGCATATGCATTTCTGCAAATCAATTTGGCATCTGGAGTCTGATTTTTCTCTTTTGCCTTTCCTACATCTTCTTGAAGCAATTTTAGGAGAAATAACCAGAGAAGCAGCATTGGCAACATATTGGAAAAATGCTGGTTACAGATGGTATAAAGAACACTATCTTGTTGCAAATCCGTAAAGACTCAAAGCAACAGACAAAAAGAATGGGATACAAAAATAGTTCATAAATTCTAAAAGCATTCCAGATTAGTAGCTTTATTTCCAGAGTTAACCAAATAATACACTTGAAATTTAAAGGCAGAGGTTGCTAACAGGTCATGTTGTTAGCAGTGCTGACCCAAGGTTAAGTATTGTTTACTCCAAGCTATATTGGAGTCAATAGCTTCAACAGGGTGGTATTATATCCCCTACTTTTAATAATGTTCTCAGCTTGACACCATCAAATTCCTGTGTGTTTCTTTTGACAAAAGCAAAGCTTATGTTCCTCAAAAGTCATTGCATATGACATTTGCATATGCTTTTTTTTTTAAATAAAAGAGGCAAGGTTTACTGGAACACAAAATCTAACCTACAAGTGCCAGAACGACCATCTCCCCGCAGAAGAGAGGTCTCCTCACAAACACACTCATTAACAACATTCATTTTCTGTGTATGCTATAGTTTCTGTAGAGGTGTTTAGACGCTGATACAAATGTGAAATGAATGAAGACTGTGGGAATCTGTGCGTAGGTGTGCAATAGCCAGGCTGCTGAAAGTTGAGCGTGACTGATGTGCAGATAGCAGGCTATGTGTGGAGAATGATAAACATGGTGGGAGAAAAGATTAGTGCACACGTGAAAGGGAACTTGCTATATATTGCCTGAATTTGCAGCACACCCCCTCTCTCAAGGTTATCTCCCCTCTCCTCTCCCCATATTTGATTACACT
The DNA here is from genome assembly GCA_009819775.1 of Phoenicopterus ruber ruber. Taxonomy (NCBI): domain Eukaryota; kingdom Metazoa; phylum Chordata; class Aves; order Phoenicopteriformes; family Phoenicopteridae; genus Phoenicopterus; species Phoenicopterus ruber. The sequence goes on from CM020219.1 coordinate 14,056,539, forward strand.
TGACAGAGTGATGAGTACTGCAGCCAGATGAGACACATTTATTTTGCTGAACAATCCCAGGGGACTTTTAGAAAGATAGAATAATCCCCCGTCCAAGATACAGCTTAGGTCTTCAGGATACAAGCTGGGCATTTTAATTTTTTGTTTAGAAATGCAGGTTCAAAGCAGCTGAGGTTATTTCTAGACTGAGGTCAAATTCAGCAAATAGCTTTAGCCAGATCTTCAATTTTCAAGGGATGACTTTATGTTTGTCCAAAAGTCCTGCTGCACCAACGTAAACCATTCATGACATCTTTCCCATGGCATAGCAAAGAAAGATTTCAAAAAGACACATATCCAAGCTCTGAACATGATAATGGGAGGAAAATAAAGTGCCCGAACACCACAAAGTAGGCTCCTTTTAAAACCATAAGATACCATTCCGACATGCTATCAGTACTCTTACTGTGATCCTGCTCTTAGCAATAACTTGGTCTGAAGAAAGGAAATGAAAAAGGGGAGTTTTTCATTTTTTTCCCACGGAAGCATAAATTACTTTGCAAATCAAAATAGGTGCATATGTATGTACATTTATATATGTGTCTGTCTATACACTTACAAATTTAGTAAAAATTCCAGATGCTCAAGAATTTATCACACTCCAGCGATTTTTTTGAAAGAAAACTACTTTGTTTAAGAGTAATGCTTTATTTTGCATTGGATAGTTTTCTAGCTTCTAATCTTTGGTTATTTTATATCTAGATGTGAGGTGATGAGAGTATTTATGACAACAGGGATTTAAAACGTGACACTGAAAGAAAGTGACACTGAAAGAAGGTGGCACTAATAGGCACTAAACCTTCCACAGCTTCTATTATCTTTCAAGTATTGTCATTGCTTTCACATGTATCACCCAGAATCACTTGGAGATGCACTCTTTCTCCTTAGACCCTTAGATAGTACTTGAAGTTACCCAACAGTATTTCTGTGGCAATGCCTGTTATTCATTCAAGTTGAGCTGGAATGTGCTGGAGGAGTTAAACCTTATTCTGTTTGGTGCAATAGAGATTGCATGCTACCAACCAATGAAGTTATACAACCAATGACCAACGGAATAATGGTATCAGTCCTAGACTTTTGCCCTAGACTTTTGCTTTTACCTTTTGGAGCACCAACTTTTAGAAATAACTGCTTCATTGAATTCATTCCCTCACCCTTCTAAGACCTGCTCCCCTCACATTGAATGAGTTTTAAAATATCCAGTTCAAATCCCATAAAACAGCAAGACTAAAGATTCCAGTCACATTACTGCTGAAATTCAAAGTTAAGCCTTGACTGTACTTTCTTTTCCTACTGCTGCTGAGGTTATTGTTAGCAATTATTTTACTGAGAGAAGAGGGAGGTGGAGAAAAAAAAAAAAAAAGAGAAAGAATGAGTGGTTAGATAGCAGTGTTCTGCAAGATATACTTAGAATCAATCATATTACTGTTTTCTCAGCCAGGCTAGTGATCATAAATTCTGTATCTTTCCCCAAGCTCAGTGACTGTGCCAGCCATTCATTCTGAAATGCTTCATGTTTCCTATACAGGGATTCACAGTAGGATTATGGATTCAGGAGAAAGCTCTGCTCAAGGAGGGGCAGGGAGTGAAAGGAGCCTTGTTTGGTCCAGCACTGCATAGCGTGCAAAAGGAAAAGCAAGCCAAGAAGATGGAGAAATAGAAAAGGACATAGAAAAAAAGGCAGTTTATTTGCGGTTCATGACAGAAGCTTTGTTCAATCAGGAGTTTCTCTGCCTTGCCTTACTTTCATTTGGAAACTGGAACTGGAATTTTATAGGGCCAATTTGGAATTGACAACTAACACCTGGAAAAACATTTTTACACCTGGAAAAGCCAAAGGAAAAAGGGGTATACACACACTGCTGGGCAATATTTTGTCTCTCTAACCTCCCAACTGTAAGTATGGCAGTGGCTAAAGCAAAATCTGTAAATGAAGTCATGTTTCCTCTCCTCTCATGTCAGCTCACTGGAAAAAAAAGCCATTTCTCATAAGAAATGCAATGTTCTTCCTCCCTTCCCCATATGTGTCTTGGAGGTCCTGGCATATAATGACTGCCTGTTTCCATTTGACTTGAACTCACCAGTCTGCTCCTAAGATATAATGGAACCTGAGGGGAAGAATTTGCTAGTTAAAAGATGTTATCATGGAAAAACTAGTTACAGAGCTATGCAGTGGCCTTGCTGGTCTGAAAAAAACCCCAACCAAACAAACCAAAACAGAATAAAGAGCAGCCAAATATTTTCCATGCCACCAGTGGTTAAAGTAAATGGGAACTCAAGCAGGGATGCAGTTACAAGGTCCTATGGCTACAGGAGCCATTCCACTACTGAAGCCACCTGGAGTCATGAGCTAGACCTCTGCTCTACATCTGTATGTTGCAGCTGTTAGAGGGAACAAGTGCTGGATATCAGCAGCTTCTGCTGAGTTTTGAATTCATTGTCAGTCCAGAGGCATTAATTGTTGCCTTTTAAGAGGCAAGGTCTGTTTTTTTCTGGTGAAAGGAAGGTGCTGCTGTTAGGAGTTTGCCCCTAGGATGCAGGGAAGATCTGCCTCCTTGAACACCCAGGTCTTGCACATAGTTCAATGTGATGAGGAGCAACTGTAAAGGGAAGCTCCTGAGCATGCCCACACTGTCTGGGATGCATGTAGGAACTCAGCAGCAGCAGTGCAATAACTTAATGTAACCAGTTATCCTTCCCTTTCCCCTGATGCCTTTTTCTTCCCCAGTCAAGGCATGGAGGTATGGCTAACTATCGGCCCACCTCAGGCTGGCAAGCTAATGATGCAGAGCATGAGTGATAACACAGTTCACCTCTGTCTTCATATTAGAGATGAAAGGTCCAGTCTTTTGGACAAGCCAAATCAGGATAAGCCAAAACCTGACTACTCAGAGTAATTTCCAGTTGATAAATACATCAGACATTTCTCCCTATCCAAAAGCATCCCTGGGCAAAAGACAATTTAAAGTAGAATGTTTCAAAATGCAGGGCTAAATTTAAAGAATGGTTTCTTCTCTGCAGTTGTATTGGGTTTGCATGGCAAGGTTTTGGTAGCGGGGGGGCTACAGGGGTGGCTTCTGTGAGAAGCTACTAGAAGTTTCCCCTATGTCCGACAGAGCCAATGCCAGCCGGCTCCAAGACGGACCCGCCGCTGGCCAAGGGCGAGCCCATCAGTGATGGTGGTAGCACCTCTGGGGTAACATAGTTAAGGGCGAGGGGGGGGGGGGCGGGGGGGAACCTGCGCAGCGGCAAAAACAGCAGTGGAAGAAAGGAGTGAGATGTGAGAGCACCAACTCTGCAGAGACCAAGGTCAGTGAAGAAGAAGGGGGAGGAGGTGCTCCAGGTGCCGGAGCAGAGATTCCTCTGCAGCCCGTGGTGAAGACCCTGGTGAGGCAGGCATCCCATGGAGGTCCATGGTGGAGCAGATATCCACCTGCAGCCCATGGAGGACCCCACACGAGAACAGGTGGATGCACCTGAAGGAGGCTGTGACCCTGCAGAGAGCCACCACTGGAGAGCAGGCTCCTGGCAGCACCTGTGGACCTGCGGAGAGAGGAGCCCATGCTGGAGCAGGTTTGCTGGCAGGACTTGTGACCCTGTGGGGGACCCACACTGGAGCAGTCTGTTCCTGAGGGACTGCACCCCATGGAAGGGACCCATGCTGGAGCAGTTAATGAGGAACTGCAGCCTGTGGGAAGGACTCACATTGGAGAATTTCATGAAGGACTGTCTCCCGTGGGAGGGACCCCACGCTGGAGCAGGGGAAGAGTGTGAGGAGTCCTCCCCCTGAGGAGGAAGGAGCAGCAGAGACAACGTGTGATGAACTGACTGCAACCCCCATTCCCCGTCCCCCTGCACCGCTCGGGAGGAGGTAGAGAAAATCAGAAGTGAAGTTGAGCCCAGGAAGAAAGGAGGGGTGGTAGGAAGGTGTTTTTAAGACTTGGTTTTATTTCTCATTATCCTACTCCAATTTGACTGGTAATAAATTAAACTAATTTTCCCAAGTTGAGCCTTTTTTGCCTGTGATGGTAATTGGTGAGTGATCTCCCTGTCCTTATCTCAACCTACGAGCCTTTCATTATATTTTCTCACCCCTGTCCAGTCAAGGAGGGGAGTGATAGAGCGGCTTTGGTGGGCACCTGGCATCCAGCACCGACCACAGCAGTGCAATACTGCAGATATAATTGACTACTGGACCATGATGTACATATTTATGTTGGGCTTTACACAGGCAGAATTCTAACAAAAACATTTAAATACTTTAAATCACTAAAACTCCAAAAGTGTGTATGGTTTTATGTATTAAATTTATAGATACATCTGGATGATTTTATAACCATAATTACATGCCTTTATAATTGCAATGGTTTGTGTACACTCAAAAATGTGATGCTTAAAAATTTTTCTCCCAAAATATCAAAGGCAAAGCAAAATACTTAGTTTTCACATTTGCGTGATCCCTTTGGAGCAGTTCCCACACTCTTTTCTCAGGGCTGGACTCTAGAAGCAGCATACAACCACCAGAGCCAAGGAGAGTAGCAGGTGCTGCACTTTGATTGTAATCAGAGCCTTGTCCCCTCAAGGGAATTCAGTGGGTGTTTCAATTGGAAGATTTTGGCTCTACCCAGTTTTCTACTTACATTCACAAACAATACTGACTCAATCACTTTCAGTCTCCAGTGTACATGGCTAACTAGTAATTTCCTGCATTTGTGACATACCATGACCCTCCTTGATGCTGTTCAAGTTTGTGACTACGCAGAAAAGCACTGGCAAGTTGATAGCGAATGACCCTTGGTAAGTTGTTCTGCAATTGCTTGACTTTGCTCTGCAAGTTTATGCTCTCACAGCAACATGGACAGCCTATCATTCTATGCTGGCTTCATTAAAAGAAAACGATCCTGTCTTTCAGTGAAAAAAAAAGAAAAGCTCTAACTGTTGAAGCAGCATGCACCTAATAAGCTACTTCTAAATCTGGCTCCATCATTTCAGTCTGTGGACTAGCAGAACAGAGCTTGCAGAATCCTTCTCAAGTAAGTATTGCTTTCTCTTAACAGCATGTTTGTTTTTTCATTTAAAATGTATAGCAGGTAGTAAAGAAGTCTTCAGCATTGAATTAGTGGTGCTGCAATATGACAACTGAATGCCTGCTTTAAACATGAATTAACATGCTCTGTTGTTTCATTTGGCAGACATTACTGTCTTAAAAAGGAAATATTTGATACATTAAGGTACAAAACATCAAATTATATGAATGAAGCTTCCCAAAGCTGCAGTGCTAGAAAGCTAATGGAATGATTTACAATTGACTGTCACGATAGGTTTTTTTTAAATGAGTTATGTGTCTTTTATTTGCATAATAGACATCATGGAACATGTCTATTTGATCTCATCAGAACTGGAATATGTATTCTGAATATGCTACTGGCCATTAAGTATGAAATTAGCAAAATCATTTCTATCTTCAAGAAAGGAAAAAGTCAGATAGTGGCATTAATATTATTAATAAAGCTGATATGTACACATTAAACTTACCTCAGGTTTGCATTAAATGCTGAACGAAAATATTTGTAATGGATGACTTGGTATAATTATACAAAGTATTAGTCAATCACTGTTAAACCCAACAGAGTATAGATGAAATAATTGTTTGTATGAGAAATAACATAAATGCATGCCATTTGCCAAAACAAACAGCACATACTGTAGCATGCTTTCTGCAAGAGTATTTAAACAGCTCTGATGAACATGTCTCTTTAATATAATGAAATGGGGTGGGACTATGGGAGTTGAAGGAAAAAAAATAGCAGTATTTTGCTTCATGTTTAAATTGCAACTGTTGTAGCAGAAAGAAGTTAGAAACAGGCAACCCATAGGGCTACTTTTACATTTGATGTGCAAACACACACATATCCACATGCAAACAAACACATTTTTTCTCATTTAGTCCTAGCTGCTTAGCACCAATTCCCATGACATGCAGCTCTGATTGCGAACACACAGGTCTGCAGCGCTCAGCAAAACTATATTGTAGCTGCATCTGAGACATTACAGCTCTGGTACTAATATCCTGGAAACTTTTAACACAAGCATGTCCTATACCTCCAAATAATATTATTTATCATAATATTCTATGTAGGGAAAAATATGCTGAAAAAAGTCAAATCGTTTAGTTAACTTCCACAGAAAACTACGTAAGTACTTTCCTCCTGCTCAAGTTATCCATCCCCAACACCCCATGGTAATAGAAGTCAAGAAATTACCATTTATTTCTCCCAGTTATTTTCAAATTATTCTTAACAACCAATTCAAAAGCATACTGCCAAGCCAACTCATTTATATGCAGGCAAGCTTTTTTAAGCAAACTTTTCCAGGACATATTGAAGCATGGAGCTGGAACAACCATTTCCTTATTTACTGTGTAATAGAAATAGAAAGTCTTTGGCAGATTATGCATATGGAGAGATAAAGAATGAAAGCAGAGATAACAAAATTACTGTGTTACAGTTATGGTGAACAATAATATATACTTCCTTTTGCAAGCAACACTACGCTTCTCAGGGCCAGCTCTGAACAGCCTAATAAATTAGAAGCCAGTAAAGGAGAGGTTTAGCCTGACATCCCACAGCTCTTCCCAAAATCTCAGGAAAACACGGGATAGTTATAACAAGGCCAGTAAGTAGTAAAACTTATGGTACCATCCCCACAAGACTAAAGGAGACATCAGTGAGTAGTAACACCACTAACAAGCTTTGACCATTTCCACAGCTATTACTATTCAGCAACAAGAGGAAGCAATCATTGGTAACCGTTTCTGAGACAGACTAGGAGGGTGAGGAGGAGGAAGAGGGCTGCATTTGTGAGGCCTCCAAGGGGAAATGGTGACTTCATAATCAAGGAGACGGCATTGCCTAGATGAAAAGGCTCATTCCTTTCTTATCCTTTGTGATTTCCTAATCCTCCAAAAGAAAGGAACCTAGTACAGGTCAATAGTTCTTATGAAAGTCAAAGTCCCCAGGGATTTGACCCACTACAAAGAACTGTGAATTTTTGTAATATGCTCTTGAACTACTCAGTATAACACAAAATTTACTAATTTGAATAAGCTCATCAGACAGGGGGGGAAAAAAGAGAATATCATAGCAACGTCTTACTCCTTTGTGGTTTATGCATTTGACAAAGAATTTTCTCCCAGTCTTAAACTTTCCTCTATGTTTAACATTTAATTAGTAGAATTACATATTCCTGCAGATGTGAAAAAGATGACAAGAAAAATGCTGCTGTACTGAAAGATATCTTCAATACTCCTGGAAGCATCACTGGGATGGACTTTGGGTAGCCTTAATTCAGCAATAAGGTGAATCACATCAAAAAGGGACGTTACATGGCTTCAGAGATAGCAAGGTCTTGCAGACTGTGGCATCCAGCATCAAACTAGGAATGGATTTAAGTAGAAGAAATTAAATTGGTATAGAAAATATCATGAATTTTAAAATAAAGCAGAATTCAGTGGGTGGGAAATATTTTCATTCTACATGAAGAAAAAGGAAGCGTATTTTTATTCCAAGTCTGATTTTGCATGAGAAACTAATTCCATTCTTCCACTCACTTTTCCTCTCTACTGTCTTAAATTTTCTTATGCCTTTTCCTCCTCCTTTGTCAAATAATAATAATAATAATAATAACAATAATAATAATAGGATATAAGGGCTGGGAAATAGGAAAAGAGAAGAGGGAGAGTAAAATGAGGAAAACGGTATACCTAATTTGGGAAGCCACATGACACTGCCATCCTACCACAAAGAAGGACAGGTTTAAGAATAGACTCAAAGGATTTGACATTTTCCTAAAAACACACATGTTGAAGGAGCAGTGGAAGAAACTAAGACTCCTTATCTGTGTATTCTCAGAAGGATCAACTATTTTGCTCTCTTTTCACCAAGCGACTACAAAGTGAACTGGAGACAGAATCAAATGCTAGTGTAACGCAGATGACCTACAGCTCTACCCATCCTACAGCACGGTTACAAAGAAGGTACAGCACGTGCAGAAGAGCTCATGGAGCAGCTGGCTAAAGCAGAAGCTGAGCAAGAAAAAGACGATGTTCGCAGAGGACAGAAAGCTTTTTAAGGACTCATTCAGTCAAGGTACGCAGCCGCGGTTGGTCACTAAACACTAATCTGATAAAGAAACTGTTATTCACAGATGCTATTATCTTCTGTTAACTAGGAAACTCCATCTCTCTTGGATGAGGACAACAATCTCCCAGGCAGGTGATTTCACAAGCTTTTAGTGCTAAGAAGTTCCAACATGGAGAAAATGCTATAGTGTACATGCGCCGAAGCTTGGCTTAACTAGACCACAAATCTGTTCCCTATATTGTAGATCAGCCTCCATATCATTTTGTATTCCTCTCTTCAAAGCAGTCCATTGTCTGAACTGTGGATAAATAAAAGATCACTTAAAACCCTTGAAAAAAGATCACAGTCTGCAGCTTCATTTCTCTGGCTTTTCTCAGCAAGACTAAAATTTCTCTTCATGGGAGAAAGAAAGGGAAAAAGTCCCTTGGGTATTAATGGTAACCAAATATCATTATCTAATGCCACAAGTGCCTGGTACAATTTTTTGAGCAGCTTTAAAAATATGCACAGCAAGATGTGCCCATAGTGCAATTGTTTGCTGCTAGGGAGCAGACAACACAACAGCCAACAGCTTACAACTGATACTAATTTGGCTGCTTGCACAGTAATGGAAGGCGCTCTGACAGTACGATACTGAACGCAGGAAGGACCTGTGTCGAATGGAAAGACTCTTTTCTTCTGTTGTACTGCCATAAAAATAATTTTTTAATTGGTATATTAAAACATTTTGTGCTTACATTTTTCTCTTCCTTAATTTTTAGTTCATTTTTAAAGCTATAAATATAGCTTGTATGTTAAATGGATGGATGGCTCTAGTTTTACTGCAGCTGTACCATTTGTCCGAAAACAGTGACTCTGTTTTCAGGGTGGTGCAGCATTTATGCTAAAAACCATCTCTCCTCTAATGCTCAACACTTCTTACAGGCTTAGCACAGCTCTGTCTAGTATACAGCTATAAATTAAATGAATCATACTTGTGACTGTTGGCAAGAAAGATGGCACAGCAATTTGTTGCATTGTGTTTGGTCACTCTGTAGTTGTAAGACAGATAAATGTTTTCCTCATCATAGTGGAGAGAGAGATTAATGAGAATTTAGAGGAATTTAGATCTTTTAGATCTTTAGATTTAGATTCAAGGTTGGAGGCAGACAGTGTCCACGATGCAGATTCCTGCATAGAAGCATGAGTTTCTTAAATGTCTCTGGTCTGTAACACACCACAGTACCTTTTCATGTCCTTTTCATGCCAATAAAACCCACTATTTATTAAGAATCCAGACTGATTTAATGGTGGCAGCATTGGTCCAATTTTCTGTTTGTCATTACATGACACAGAGCTACCAACAATTGATAGAGAAAGGAAAAACTCATTTTAAGATTTTTTTAATTTGTTCCCATTAAGAGTCACTCATTAAAATAAAGGAACTGAACTTTCATTCTACTGGTCCTGAAGACAACTGGATCTTACAGAGTTAGTGCAAATGTCTGCTGGAATTTTCCTTAAGACTGCAAGACTTTCAAGCAGATCCTAGTGAGGTAAAATGACTACAGGCAATGCTGGCTGTGTCTCCTGTCCATTAGAAATGATTTGTTCTAAAAAGAAAAAAAAAAAAGATGGTGAAGGTAATATTTAGTGAAATGGAATTTTTGCTGTGTGACACCTAGCATCCTAGAAATAGACATTACTCCCATTAATTTGGAAATGCAATACACTTTCTGGAGAATAACTAAATAAAACAATGCTGAGAAGACTTTAAGCCAACACTATCTTGCTGAAGAAACAAGGGCTTGACAACCTTGTATTAAAAGCAAATTAGTATTTGGCAACCATTACAGAAAAAAAAAAAGAAAAAAGAAACCATCTGCTAAAAGAAAACCAGAGAGGAACATCTGTATTATTTAAAGGGACAAACTTAACTGTAAAACAAGTCCCATAAAACACTCCAAAATGAACTACACTAAGTGCAAAGAGTAGTGGATAAGATGCGATAAAATTTTCATTAAAGTCAGGAGAGAAGAGTATATCTGAACAAGAACGGGCACTGGAAGAGTTGGAACACAGCTATTTGAGAGTGGACTGTATGCTGAAGGACTTGTACATCTGTAGGGCAAACTGAGAATGCTGAAATGAATTGCAACTCCTACCAACTCTGGTAGGTTTGTCTCTGTTGCTTAAGCAGTATTTTTGAGCAGTTGAAAGGCTGACTGAGAACTAGAAACAAAATTACTTATAGGAAATATACTCCATTATAACGGAAAAACTCACCCAACAAGAACAGCACAGAGAACAGTGTAGTTATTGATCCAAAATCCTGGAGGCTACTCACTGACTACAAAAGGCTCCAGAACTAACCTTAATTGGAATTAAAATAAACCACAATATTGTTTAAATTCAGATTTACACCTTTTTTTTGTTAATAACCTAGAATTTTCTTATGAATCTCAAAATGTAGAAAACTTTCAGACTTTTTTATTTTATTAGTGTAGATAATCTGTTGAGTATAGTATCATTAATGTATCAAAAAGGCATACTTTTAGATATACAAAAACTTTGCACACTCCTTTAGTACTAGAACTGTTGAATGTTGTCTGCTTTGACCCAAAAATGATCATATCTTCCAGAGCTCTACACAAAGAAACTTCCAGTTGTCATAACAACCTACTGCAGCTTTTTTGCTACATAGATAGCTTGTATTTGCTTTCAGAACTATTAGCAAAAATTAAAATCTCCTGAAGTTTAAAAACCAGGGATAATATTTAAAAGGGAGGGGGGAATTAATATGTATTTTTTTTTAATTCCCACAAAACTCAGCTTTCAGTTTCAAATCTTCAGACAGTGGTCTGTAGAGACATTACATTGCATCAAATCATGTTTGGAGGTAATTCTGTTATGTTCCATTTTTATACAAACTATGCAGGTTTCTAATAATGTCTGTGTAAAATGACAATCAGAATATAAATAAGCATAAATTAACCTTTAGAAAATCTTCATGTGTTTTCCTAAGTAACAAGTTTACTAGACAAGTCCCTGAATGCTTCAGTCTTGTCAAATGAAATACTGAATCATTATGAAAGTCCCATTTAAACTGTGATCTTAGCTATCATTCTATTATAAATGTTTCAGATTCAGCAGTCAATTTAGTAGGAAAGGATCAATATTGCTCTGTTTATATTCTTATATTAATACTAAAATAGAATAGAACAGCTTAGGCATTGCACTACACAAAATCACAAACTGGATCCACTTGAGTCCCTAGAAATGGTTCCCTTATGAATTACCACTATGTGAGTCTTGTTAGTACCTAGAGATGTCACCTTGATCAGAGTCTCATTATGCAAGATTGTGTACCAATGCATAGAAACAGACAGTCGTTTCCTAGTTTTTAAGGAGAGTTAACGGTGGCTACAGAAGAAAGTGCAGGTGTTCACCAAAAGTCAACTAACAAGGTAATGGCAGAGCTGCTAACAAAGGACAGCTTAGTTACAGCCAAGCTTGTCGCTTAGGTCAGACAGTTTTCAATTAATTTGCACAGACATACTGTATTATTGCAAGAATTGTGCCCAGCATTTCTAAAGTAGGGCAAAATTAATGCATAAATTTCTCTCTTAAGATTATTTTAATGTTAATATGACAGTTTTAGAAGAACTTAGAAATCAGGCAAACATCCACTTAGCAGAGGCATGTTGTAGCAAGAAATAACAGAAGGATTTGATCATTAATACAGTGCTCAGAAGGTATTTGTTTCAAGAGTACAGCTCAGACTACTGCAGCAATGCATTGCTATTCACAGATGTACCTGCTTGCATTGGAAGGAGAAATTCTCTTTATCAGCAATGCCTTCAAAGAGATTTAGACATATAAGGCAAAATAATTTTAACACTTTAAAAAGTAAGTCACTTAACATACGGAAAATAAATCATGAACATCAAATCATTATAGAAGAGTTCAAAGTCTCAAACATCCAGATTCTTAAGCACATTTTGGTTTAATATTCAGCTTCTCTATTTGTACATGTGACTAGTGGAAATAATTTCTGTGATTCAAGTAATCTCTAGAGAATATTTTGGTGAATTTATTTAAGACAGACCACTGAATAGTTACTGTCACTATAAACTTTGATAACATCTATTCCAATCAAGATTTAGAGGGATAGATGTGAAAAGATCTGTATCATTCAGGTAAGAAGACTTATTTGTCATTTTGCAGCTCTGGCTTCATTTTTTTTCTTAATAATTTGATATGTCTATGTCATATGTCTAAAGTCATTAGGCAGAAATCATCTGAAGAAAGAGAAGCAGCAGTATAAGCAGTATAAAAACCCCACAAGTGTTATATACCTTGCCTAGGTAACCTATAACCTACAACGCGATATTTTTCCTATTTTTAAAAAAAATTCTATTTGACTGCTATATAGATGACATATTTCAGAACAAATGGACTCATTCCTGACAACAGAAGAGAATTATATGAGCCATTTTTATTTGCTGTACCACAGACTTCCGTCAAATTCACACCTTAAAATTTGCACATATGCAATGGATAGCTGAATTTGTGCTTGTAGTTAACATAGCTTTGTTCATGCACAAATGAGCCCAATCTCTCATGAATAAAAAAGCTCTTCTCCAAATATGCACAAGCCATTACAGATTCTGGCTCAAGAATGAGGTGCGCTCTGGTTCTGAAACAGACATATTAATAAAGTCCATTAAAATTGCAGAACTCGCACTTTGCCAAGCCCTAATGGATCCTGGAAGGCAAAAGACCTGAGATGCATTAGCATAGACCCTACCTCTTTGGGGAATCCTGTTTGCTTCAATGAGTAACCATAAGTTTGCAGAAGTCTGTACTAGGATATACTGAAAAATCCCTGAATTCTGGCTTTACAAGAAGAGACTAGTGCTGTATAGTTCCCTGACTGCACTGAAAAGGTCATGAAAATCTTTGTGTTGACAATAGAAAGCATTCGCCAGCCCTTTAAAGGAATAAATTAACCTAAAACAAGACAGTGTGAACAGGATTTATGCATTTTAAGCCACATTGTCTCTGTGATCAATATGTTTGTAACATGCAATGGAATGGCACAGTCCCATAGAAAATATGGAAGCATTTCAGAAAGTAATTCCAGTAAAAGCACTTGATTTCTGATGTGTTAAAAGGATCTTCTTGTCCCCCTGTTATATGCAAAATTAATGCACTATGTTCATTTGAGAGATTTGCAAAACTTCAGCAGCTTTTATGAACTACGATTTAAATGAGTCTTGGAATTACCAACGTGGAGACAACAAATTCTGTGCAGCGGGCAAAGTGACTTGTAATGAGGGATCTAAATACAATGTCTGCTTCAAAAGCTCATGGAACTACATTTCAACTCAAGCTGACACTGACCTGTCAGCTATGTATGATACTTTTAAATGTGCTCTTCACTGACTATTTTCTCCTTCCTTGCCACCTTCTCCTACTCCTCAGTCCCTTCCAGGGATCCTCCTCATGTCACCCTGCCCCAGTGTTTAAGAGAGGTCACTCACGTTTCTGCTTGTGATTCGCTTCTCTTTTCTTTCTCCACATGCTGCATTTCATCGGTCAGAAAGCCATGGTGGTGGCAATGGCAGTGATGTAAGCAGAGTTTGATCCCCACCAGACAAAAAGGGTTAGATGACTGTCTTTCACCCTTACGCTAAAGTAAGGAGATGCAAAAAAACCCTTTTGAGTTTATCAGTCAGTTCATTCTCTGGTCAGTTCCTGTGGCAGCACATCATCGGGACACTCCAAACCTTCATGTTGATTATACATTCAGACTATAGCCCTTAACCTCACTTAAGCTAGACGTTAGGTTCCCGCATATACAGAGCAAAAATAGAAATTCTGCACTTCACAGTTCAGACTTGCCTGTCTATAAAGACAGCAAAGAATGAGAGCAACTTCACATGCGAGGTACTGGAAGAACCCATCATTACTACTCCAGACTCATTTACAATGCTGAAATATTGCACCTCGCTTTGGATTGAAACCTTTAAAAATTATTTTAGAATGAAAATTATGGCAAGAACAAGCAGGTAGAAAGTGAGAATCACATTCTCTTTTTGCTTTTCTGGGTCCAGCAGATCTGTCACTAAGCTTTCTAATAGAATAGCAAACACTAGCAGCGTTAGGACAATATAGCATGACCTTCTCTACTATCGGATTTTAAAAAGCCCTGAAACAGAACCACCCCAGACTTTACTTAGTGAGAATTGATCTACATCATGGTAGTTCAGTTTCCAGTTCAACAGACAGGAATATATCATATGCTGCTTTGGATCAATGAAAGCCTATGGTGATCCACTAAGCACTCAGTACCCTGGAAAATTTGCATGTCCTATAGATTCTGTTCATTAGCATGGCTAATTAAAATGATGAGAATATGTTATTGATCTAATTATGAAACATAGGCATAATTTGGGATGCATATGGGATAAAATGTGGTGGCTGCACTGTTATGCCTTTCAAAGTCACGTCTGTTGTCTTACAAGATAGAGAAGGATTTATAGGAATGCAACTTTCACTGATGCCCGCTGACACACAGACACAAAAATAAATGGAGTCACTGTCAAAGGGCTCCATTTCCCCTGTTAAGCGAGAGGGTGCTGTGCCTGGAAGACCAGCCAAGCAAGAGGGGGCTGGCAGGGTGACTGAAGAAAGAGCATGCAGTGCATCCACCACCGCCTGTGTACCAGAAGTAGGAATTGATGCGGAGAGGAAACTCTCTGGAGATTTGACAATGAACAGTTACTCAAAACGCTGCAGCTCCAGTGAGGACAGTTTTGAGTTACAGGGTAGCACAAGGTCAGAAGCTAAAAGCTTTGTTCAAAGCAAAAATAAGGATGAAGGCTATCGACCCCATCGATCAAAGCACTGTCAGAAAGGGGGTGAAAAAATCCACGGACTGGAACACTCTTCTCTATATCCAGCAGAAGTGGGAAACACAAGCCAAAAGCTCCAGAGGCAGAAGAAGATTCACAAGAAAAGCAGTTCCTCTGCATCTGATTTGAGCTTGGTGAGTCAAGGATCATCAAGTTCATTGTCTGTTGTGGAAGAAAAAATAGAAGCTAAACTCAAGTTCTCTCAATTTATTAATGAAGTTACTTTCAGAGTGCTTGATCCCATGAGCCTGAGGGCATACCGAGCTGCTAAACTGAAAAATGCCTTTCCACCCAGTGTGAGAAGCCTAGATGATTTGCATATTAAGAGAAAGTCTCCGGAAAGCTGGAAAGAGAACATTACATATGGGAAAACCCATCAAGAAGTAGACTTAGAGAGTCTGAGAAGCGACGACATTGTGGTTGGAGCACGAACGCACAAATTAGAGAAATCCTTGTCCCTGGATACGAGTCCCTCTCTCAGGTCGTTCGATAACGGTGCCTCATGCAGAACAAGATCTGGCTTGCCTGTAGAAATTATGATTTCTCAAAGCAAAGAAATACCAGCCACAAAATCTGCATCTCTGCCCAGAAGCACAAGCATGGTGAGCCCTCTCTCAAATCACTTCTTTGAGTGGTATGTGACAAGTACTTGTGCATATAACGTGGCTATTTGAGAACTGTTTCTGTCTTCCTGGGTGGGCTCTTAAAGTGTGTACAAACTTTTCTCCAGGGTGTAACAAACATGGAGCATTTATTTTTAGCAGCTGAAGAAACCAGGTCTAGGAGGTATGGGAGGAAGGAAAGACAGGATACAACTAGACAACAAGACAGGATACAACAGGATTCTTTTTAGTTTGGTGTCTTAAAGGAAGACTTTACGAGATCAAACAAGAAAGGTATTCCTGCACTGCAGGGAAGCATATATATAACCAGGTCAGCTCTGTATGAGCACCCTCAGAAAAGGGTGAAGAGGGTACTGTGACAGACTACTCAGGTAGTCAAGCTTAGAACTTGCTCAGGTATCTCTACACTAAACAGGCATACTCAGTTTCTGTGTTTAAGTACAAGCGAGAGTTCTGACATCTGGAAAATGTTGCTAAGGTTTGTGTGTCTGGAGTTAAAACATCTAGATTGATAATTTCTTTCCTGTTTTTTCTGGAAAAAAAAACTTAAGAACTGAAAAAGAAAGGAAAAAAGGCTGAAGCTTTCTTTTATGGTCTGTCCAAAAATATTTTTGTTTTTAATTTTTTCTTATGAGATTCTTTGTTTGGTTGAGGAGACAGCATTTACACCGATGGAGGGGGGCAAAGGGAAATTGTTGTTCTTTGCTTGCGTGGCATTGTCAGAAATCCTGAGCTGCCAAACACTGAACTGATACATTATGCTATTATGTCTCCAAAGTAGTAGTTGTAATCTTGCTAAAACAATAAAGGACCAGAAACTGTTGCTTAAGACTATACACATGTACACAGATGTTGCTAAAATGGAAGCTGCTACAGCTGCATTATTCTTTAAAAAGTCTATTCAAAATTAAAAACAAAGAAATGAAAGGTTGTCTGTTTTCACAGAGGACTGTAGCAAGTGGGAGAACTTGCTTAAGAACAGCCTTAAGAATTTCATGTAATCTTTAGCAACTCAAGCTTAGGATTTTATAGGATGTCCTTGGATGTTTTAATTATCACCTATCAAAGATGACCAGAGGGAGAAGAGAAGAGGTGAAAGATAATGAAACACAGAGAGAATTTGCACACTGTGTCGTGTAACAGCTCCACAATGGGAGCTATCCTGCGAAGGGGTCAGGAGGCCCCAGCCTGAGCCCATGGCAGGATACGCTTTTTTCACATTTCAATTAGGCATCTGTCAGAGCATCTTTTCCAGTGGACTTGCTCGTACTGTACAGATTGGAACGTCCAACCGATCGAGTACTAACTGACTAAACACTCCCGAGTGCTCTGTAATTCCACTCAGTTAATGTAGGCATCAGTCTACTCCAATTTAAGCATCAGCCTGCTCTAAATCTAGTAATTTAAATTAAACACAGTAGTTACCAAGCATTTTACCTCAACAAACAATGCCTCAGACTGCAGAGCTCAACGTGAGAAAAGAAAGGAGTGGCAGGGCGAAAAACAAAAGCAAAACACATTCAGCCACATCTAGAGATTCATGTCTTCTACATGCAAAAACTTTGACTTCACTGCAATTTATTTAGTGCAAGTCCTCACCTGAAATATGCCTAGTAAGAAGCAAAAGGATAACTGTACAGACAGTCTTGGGTGCCATTATTGTAAAGATATTTAAAAAGTACTTAGTTATGTAATGTTCATTTGAATACACATATAGAACATTGCCTAAAACCGTTTCATGTTTTAGTTGCCAAGTTATTATTCATATGCAGAAGATAATGTTCGAAAGAAAGAAATGGATCTGGTTACATTGACTTAGATATAAAAACAGGATAGCAGAGGTATAACAACACACATCCTGAAGAGCATGAAAGAACACGCTTGAAAGTTTGAGGTTAAGAAAGCTGCACCTAATAAAAAAAATGTGACTTAGAAGAAGAATGCTGTGACATTGCCTCCTGTCTGTTATGTTTTCTGAAGACCCCTGAGGTCTCCACAACTGTGTCTGCACTACATTTGATGTGTCTATATTGGATCCAGACCCACTAAAGTGATTTTCAACTTTCAGACTTCTGAGAACTGGTCAAAATGTTCAGGGACATTTCTGGAGCAAGTCTTTATCAGTTTGCAAACAGTTGCCACTGAAATGAAATCTCACAAAGAAACCACCTTCACTGTAGATCTATGCAGAGGAATTTCCAGACAGCTAGTGGTATCAAAAAGGATGTTCCATTCAGTGACTGAAGTTAAAGGGAATTCTGATAGGTAGAAAGCAATTACCAGATACGATGGACATGACATTGCTATGGTCTAAATATTTTAGTAACCTGGCCAGCAGGATGAAATTATTTCTCTTGTCTATGTATCAGTCTAAATTTGGAGTCACTGGAAAAATAAGCAGGAAAGCAAAATGATTTAACTAGATGAAAGCAAGCCTCCAAATCCACACCAATGTAGAGGAGGGTGCACAAGTTGAGATTATGTCATACTTCCAGGCTGAAATGAAATGACCAGTTTGGCAGACTGAAAAATGCAGGAAAAGTCCAAAAAGGGTTGTACACAATGGAAAGTTTCTCAGAACTGGGAAGATATGCTTGTCAGAGTCTGTCAAAGGAGAGATCAACACAGAGAGAAATGTGGATGGGTCTAAACTGTAAGTATTTTCCTCAGATCCAGGGTATGTTTCAAAGAAAGCCAGGCATGAGAGCAGACTGGTCTGTGTCTTTTAATACATATTTTATCTTAAATACATTTGTTCCAAGTAACCAATGCCTTCAGGAAAGCTTTGGATACCACTGCTATTGTTCCAGGAGGAAACTAGGGGTAAAAATTTAGTTCTTAAATAATCATACAGGAGACTGACTTCAGACCTGAGTAAGTCTGCAGCATCTTGAGATTTGAATCAACCTGAATATTACAGTTCAGTTAACTTCAGTCATACATGAATGAGGATCATCTTTCCAACTAGATCTTGTCTTTACTTATTTTGCCTGCACAAGGGACCATATAACACAATATTAGACATCTTATGAGAAACTATTAGTAGTACACATTCTGTGTGCAAGAGGTTTTAGAAGCACTTCATTATTGACCTCATCATAGCAACTATATGCATACATATCCTAAGGAATTGTGCACTTGTCAATTTGGTGCAGGGGATGTCTTAAAAAACAAGCTTAGGTTGGGATAATGGCACTTCTGCAAAACATTTTGGATGTTAAGACTTCAGATGCTATAAAATATGCCTGAATCGGGCAAGTGGTGAGAGGGCAGAAAAATGGCCTTGCTCTGTAGGAACTAACTGGGCTCTGAGAATAATTTAGCTGCATCCATGCAAAGCTGCACCAATGAAGGCAGAGCCAACAACAATTGCTTATTACCTAGGCAGCATCATTGCACGAACATAGACTCTTTCTGAACCCAGAGTGATGTGTCTGTGTGGCAACACATTACATGGGCTTCTCAGCTTGGTTTGGCACCAGCTTCAGGGTTTCTTCTATATTTGATGTACTGCAGCTACCAAACTAACTGCATCCCTGTTTGTCTCACATCTCCATCTGTCTTTCATCTCTCAAATGAATTGCACTAATCTCATCACGCAGTTCAGGTTGATGCTACAGCCACCTGTCAGGACAAGGCACCTGGAGAGATACTGATGCAGTCACGCTGCCTCCTGTGTGATTTGGTCTAAAGGGCCAAACTTTGGCTCCATGTAAGCAATTCAATTCCCTCCTGTAGCTTTAGCAAACTTATCTGAAAACAAAGTATTCGTTCTCACTCTGATTTCAGTCAACGTATGTCCTAAAGTATTTAATTTCTATAGCCCTTGAGACAGAAGGGGACAAATGACTGTTACAAAGGCTTACATCCTTATAAAATGCAGATGAGTGAAGTGCAAGCTAGAATAACACCCCTTTTCATTCCTCTCACAAGAAATTAATATTACAATAATTATTGTAAAGAAGAAATATTACCAGTGTAGACATTTATATAGGATATTGAGAAGATTCAAATCCTGATGATGTATATATCTAATCCAGGTAGTCTGTTTAATTCTTAAGGAACCCTAGCCTACTGACGTAAAGTGTCATAGACATTAACACAAACAAGGAAAGTGATACTAATATATGCTCTTTCTGCTATCTGTTATGCATGAGGATTCCTGCTGTTCATTACAGGTTCTCTTGCAAGAAGAATGCCTTAGCATGGGGATGGCTCTCTGAAGATGCAGGGTTATTTTTAGAAATTATAGCCTCACACACCTGAAATTCCCAGGCATGAAGGAACCTGAGGTAGAGTAAGACTGTCCTGCAAAGGATGTGGTAGAATGCCATAACAGCAGAAAACGCCACTGATCTTCCATTTATAAAGAAACTGCCTTCCTAGGGCCACACAGGTTCTAATAGAATCTCACTGAAAGAGAAGACAACATGGTGATTTTTGTTGCTCCAGGCCAAAGCTCTTTTATACAAGAAGGCTTTCAGTCCTCTTTCAGCCCTTCCAGCCTGCCACCATGCTGTAAAAAAGGGAATTGCTTTTTTCTTGGATGAATGCCAAATCTTTCATTTCCATCTACAGTACAGTGATGTTTACAAGTAAGATTTGGGTTCAAATACATTATAATGGAAAGTATCTACTGTTTCACTGACTCATGTATGCAATATGCTAGAAGAGAAATAGTAAGAGGTGACACCAGAAGTGCAGAGAGATGAAGTGATTTGCCCAGGTCACCAATCAAGCCAGCAGCAGAACACAGGCCTGAAAAGCCTTCCAGTGTCCTGTTTTCTGGTCTGTTCCTGGTCTTTCAGGCAGGCAAGACAATGTAGAACTACCCTCAATAGCAGAAATAATGAAGCTCTGATGCACAGCTCTGGTAACCTAAGGTTACCAGAGGAAGGTAAGAAAGAGAACTATATCGGAGGCTTCAATTCTTTAGCATATGACATGCACATGACATATCATATCATTAAGGCCTCCTATGAGTCTCATATGGCAATGGAAGATGCCACATGGTCACCTTTCCTGGTACCCTGGCCTCTCTCTTGCCATGTTATCCCAGATGACATTGCTTAGAAGTTTGCTCCCTTCTGCCTTGCAAATCAGGCAGTCAGTAGTCTAAAAATGTTTTGTCAAAGTAGATATTAAAATACACGTCTTAGTTCCTTTACCAAAAAATTGACTGAGAGAAGATATCGGTCACTTCTTTTCACCGTTCAGAGACATCAGACAAATACAGCAATTTTCAGACTTTAAACTAGTCAACCGAGCTGCTAGCAACGTAAACCATAACAACTACACTCTGTTATTTTTTCTTCATCTGCAGATCCCTGAAAACAGTCTCTGTGCCTGGTAAAACTGTATAAGAATCACAGGTCAAAACAACTGAATTTGGGTGTGGAAAGCTGAGTACCACATCTTGTCAATTGGGGCTGCAGTTCCTCGGTACTTCCAAGTATTCCTATTGCATCATTATAAACTCTCTCCTTCTGATGGCAACACTGACTGTTTTCCTAATTCTGTACACCACTATTATGAAATTGCCACTCTGGGTGCAGTAGTAACGAGTAGTAGTGCAACTCTATGCAGATGTGTACGCTTGGAGCTTCCAGGGTAGGTAAATTAGCTTTATAACACCTCATAGGTGTTAGGCAGCCAAATACTCTAAGCTGTAAAATCTGATGGCCAAAAGAAATGGTAGCGCTTTCTGACCCTCACTCCATATGAAATCAAAGACAAACCTCATTTTCCACTGATCTTAAATATCAATCTCTGAGAGCACTTGGCCATGTTAGGTTTGAAGCACATAGTAGTATTAGTTGTACCAGCAGCAGCCAAGCTGGGGCAAGATGGAGCTCAGCAAAGACTAGCAGTCCAAGTCTTCACCCAGCTTCATCAGTTAAATATAGAGTGCTGAATCCTCTCCTTCATTTTGTTTGTGACTTTTATGGTACAGTCACAAGATATGGGAAGCCAAGAAGGCCATGTGCAATTTCATCTATAGTTAACTTAACACCTCTTGTCCCAATAATGTGGCATTGACTCCTTTTCCCACTGCTAAGAGGAGTGCAGCAGCCATGTACTGTAGGAGAGATCAGCATAATGTTTTTAGAGCAGCAGATGTGACATCGTTTTACAAGCAACAGTATGAGCAGATGGTGTTTAGAGAGTTCTCCTTGCCTGCTCTAAAACACCTCCGTTGGGTCACTAATGGATCCTTCGTCTAGTCGAACACAGTGCATAAAGCTACAATGTTCCCAAGATGACGCATATGGTCATTTACAGCTTCTCAGCTCATCAAATACAAATTAGATCAAAATCTCCTTTACAGAGCATAGATATCTATAAGCCAGTACTCAATAGAGTAAGCTATTTATTCAAGACAGGATAAAATAAAGACAGTCTGAGCCGCTTGACAATAAAAAGAATGTGTTTTCAATGAAATTAAGTACCTCACCATAAAGCCTGCAATTTTTGAAGTTAGAGTTTGTACTTGGGTTGTCTTCCCTCCCTGTCCTCCCCCCCTCCCCCTTTTTAGAGAAGAAGGGGAGCAGCAAGTGAGTCAGGAGGGAGATGTTTGGATAAAGGAACAGATGTAATTATAATGGTGAATTTCTGCACAGGATTCAGGGCTCCATCCAGAACACAAAACCATTTTCCAGCCAAATCTACTATTTGCCTTTAGAGGGGCAGGTGCTCAGCCAGAGAATAATGCTGAGCGCATGCAGTTCATGTTGATTTCGGTATCTCTTGGCACCAGCCACAGGAAAGCAACACTGGCAATCAAAAATGTTTAGTGTTCCTTTTCCAGTGATTTTTGTTAACATGACTTTTCCCCTTCCTTTGAGTTTGAAAATCACTTCTCAATTGCACTCTCCATCTTTCGGTGCCTTTAGAAAGCAATGGTACTTTCAGAGTAATGGAAGCTACAACAGGCTTATAACAATTACCATCAGCAGAGATGCCGGAAAACTGCAGAGCCAGACAGGGGAAGGCAAAAGAGCAAGGGGTAGAAAAGACCAATAGATCTTTCTTCTCTGGCCCAGGTTTGGTCTAAAAACCTTTCTGTGTAATTTATGACAACAGATTTTGAAGGTGTTTCAACCCATTTTTCATTTCTTCCTTCAGCCAGCAGCCTGTTTTTCTCATGTTTACAAAATGTTTTTTTTTGCCCTGCCATAGCATGGCTTTGGTATATCACAGAAGCAGAAGACTTCAGCATGCAGTGACTCTCTCCCACAGACATATGCAATAATTAACACAATTTTGTCTGTGAAAATCTCTGAATTCCAACCAGAGAAGATTCAAGTGCAAGACACTGCCCAGAGCCAAAGGTTGCTCTGATTTATTTTTCACTTGTGAGTGACAGATAATTTTGCCCCACTCATTCTAAGGTTTTTCTCTCTATGAAAATTTTGCCCACTGACGTACTGCATGCAATTAATAGAAACATGGATGTAACCTTGCTCCCCTCCCCACCGTGCTTTAACGGCTAACCTGAGTAAAATAAAAGTTCACTTCTTAATATGAACCTAGCACAGCATGCATTCTGGGGACAGAAAAGAGGGAATCAGTATTACATTACTCTGCCAAAGCTGCACTTGAAATACTCTCTTTTCTCTGTAGGTCTTGGTGCTCTGAGGGTTTTAGTCTCACATCAGAAACCGTCGCATTAAAACTTTGAGATCGACAAATTTCAAGAGCAGAAACCTTTATGAGTTACAGGATGGACTGGAAGGCTTTATACTAAATGTGGGCCTCAGAAATGAAGCCTACTGCCCCAACACCATGACTCATGTCTCAGAATATCAGGAACTGCCAGCTTTGACCTCAGGTCTGATAAGGAGAAGCAGGACCCCATTTTGGAAGCTGTTTTATATTTATAAAATATGTATTTTTTCATAAAGCTCTAAAAAATGGCATTTTCACAGACTAGCTCAGACATTTGTTTCAATGACTTCCTCTTTGCAAAGGGGCTTAAATTTGACCTTCTCAGACGAAACTCTTCAGTGCCAGAAGTTTTAGATGACAGGAAAAAACATCTTGTGGATAAGAAAGAAGCAGCAGATGCCATAACTCTTGGCTTCAAAACAGTCTCCCATGATATCCTTATAAGCAAGCTAGGAAAATATGGGGAAAAAATATTAAAAGGTAAATGCAAAACTGATTGGAAAATCTTATTGAGAGGGTAGTTCATAATATTGAGTTGTGAGTGCAGTCTCAGGGGGACAAATACTATTTGGTATTAGCAAGCAGATGCATTTGCTTTGAGATACCAATGCTATCTACAGAGAGTAAATAAAACATGCAATTCTTCTCATTTGTCTGATTTGGAAACTACAGTGGCACATTTATACCCCTGTGTAACACGCTTGAGAGGATGCTTGTGAAATCTCCAAAATGCTGACTTCTCAACAATAAGCAGGCACTTAACGATTTTAAAGTAAGCTTTCCAATTTCTTAAACTCAGCCTTGGTGGAATAGGCTTCAAGTCTTTTTTTCGGTGTCGTAGAAAACTTATTAAGTACATAGAATGGACAGAAGTTTTTTAAATATCCCACTGTGTCTCCCATCCCTCAAGTCACCATTGTATCTATCTACAACTAAATTGATTCCTTTTCGCTATTGAAAGGATATTCCAGAACTTGTTGGGAGCTTAATGTTGAAATAACTCACTTGAGATGGCTACAACAGCGCTGGAGTACCTATTGCTGAACAGCTAGCTCATAGACTGTAGTCTGCAAAGCCTGTTACGACACTGTTGGCCAACAGCTCTCAATTTCTGACATGAAATTCAATGCCTGCAAAGACAAGTGAAAATTATTAAAATTCATATCTGTATCAGTCGAGTTTATGAGCTGTTTGCATTAATATGTGATGTTAGTTGGGCAAGAATGATCAGTGATATGGCAGTCTATGCCTCCTGCTCTCTGCTTGGATAGTGACAGCATTTTAAACAAAAGAGAATGAGGAATAAATACTAGGCCTGTTCGTACAGCAACACTTGTTCTCTTGAAAATAAAGATATTTCCCCCAAATATCAGCTATTCCCTAGATAACTGTAGTAACAAAAACCTGCTGTGTGAACATGGTTAAAATGAGCAGCTATTGAGGATTCAAAAACTGGTTCACAACCACGTACTGCTACAGCAGCCAGCCAGAGCTTCGCACCGCTTGCTATGCTGCGCGGTGCTGCGAGCTCACAGAAAGTACCAGACATGTCCTATTTCTGGAGACTCGGAGCTGAATCATAGTCTTACAACAAGAAAACCGGGACTGCCTGTAAGCCAGCCGGGTGAAACAAAACAGCAACAGTCGCTGGTGAACAGTCAGGGGCCGGGGGGCACCAGGAGGCCTGAGGTGTCCCCCACCCTGCCCACAGCCCAGGGCCCCCTGTCAGCCCCCCGGGGCCGTCAGTCCCTGTCCCAGTGAAGGCACAGCAGGGCCAGTCTCAGCTTCCCATGACCCTGCCCTGCCCAGCCATGGGCCCCATCAAGCCAGGCCCACCCGCAGGCCCACAGCCCAGCCCGGCCCCATGCCCAGGGAGGTGCCCAGTGCCCGGGGCTGGGGCTGCCCCCGGTGCCCCCCCAGCTGCTCTGCTCCTGGCTGGGGCAGTGGGACAGGCCCTGGCTGCCAGGCCCTGCCCTGATGGACCCCTGGGGAGCCCCACAGCCACTGGGCCCCAGGGAGTCCCCGGCCCAGCAACGGGGCATGCAAACACAGGGTGGATGGAGGCAGTGCCGTGCCAGACACTCACCTCCTGCCACTCCAGCAGAGCCGATCCCTGAACGGCAGTAGAAGATAAAGCACTGCTCAGTATACGAGAGGTTATCACAAGGAAGAAACAGAATCACCGTATTGCAAATCCTACAAAGCCAGAGTTACTCACTCATCATAAGGCATTTAAATGGAGTAACAAATTGGTAACAAAAAACTGCTAAAATTGTCTTCATAAGTGCCCATATTAAGCAGTAAAATGCAGAAAAGACCCATCATTTGCCTTGGATATGCCTGTCTTCTCCACTTTTCAGTATTTTGAGGTTTCCTCTTGCTTCTTTTTTTGATGTTGTAGTAAACCAAAATGGATGCTAAACCAGTCAACAAAGTTACATGAGGGAAGTGTACAGTCCATTGCAATCAATGCAGTTAATTAAAAATACAATTAAAACAGAAACAGTAATGAGAATTGGAACACAATAAATAATTAAACTGAAATTAGTTTGGCTCTTTTGTTGAGCCACTCAGTCCCCAGTTAAAAGTAAATGGCTTTTTACTTCGTTGATAGCTACAACAGCAGACCTTAGGCAGCTCTAAGTTCTCCTTCCAGTGTTAGGGTGTAAGTGCGTAAGCCCCCATTTTCCACCTTCCTCTTGCTCTACCCACCTTCCCCAACCAATCTGCCGTTCAACTCCCAGCACTGCAAAACTGGGAGCTGGACTGAGGAGTTGCAAATACAAAGCAGGAAAGAAGCATATGGTCACAGAAAATAACAAAAAGCCTGTTAATTATTGCAACAAAATATGAAACATTCCCCTACAGCAGGAGGGAAGCTGTTGGCAAATTATTATTTATCTGTTTATTTATACTAGAAATAGGCAAGGGCAGAAAGAATTAAGACTGTTCCCCTCACAAGCTGCTGGCAGCTTTTTTGTACCTTGCTCATAACCATTTTGGAGTGTAGGAGCTAATATTGCAGGAAGCAACCTGGGAAGGAAAGAGGCTTTGTTCTTCAAACACCAGGCCTTCAGAACAAATGCTGGGCACTAACGTAGCTAACTGCTTCATTTCCGAGCTCAGGTCTGCAGGAATCATTTTTACAGGTTATTGTGTCTCTGTCTGATATTACCACAGCAGTGTTACAGCTCTATAAATTGTGTATTGACAGCCGTGGATGGTTTCCTGCTTTTCTTGTATTCATTCGCATCTGAAGTGTTTCTTCCTTCCTTCCTTAAAGGAAATAAATCTCTCCCCCATGTTGGGAAATGTTAGTGACAAAGAGCAGGGTGCTGAGAAGAAAGTTTCAGCTTTCACTTTCCCATTGCATAATATCTCCCGTTCTTTGAGAAAGAAGGAACAAATGAACCCTTCTGGCTGAGTCACTATTTAATAACATAATAATTAGCTAAACATCATGACAACTAGGGATTAAGTATTTTCCACTCTTATTGGACTTCGATCATCAGAAGAAAAACAACAGGTAGCTCTTCTAGTAATTCAGTTATTTTAGTGCCACAGATCAATAGCTTGATTCTCGCATTTGTCAAAACTATGAAGCCTAATAGCTATAATAAATATTAGCATGTGTCCTCTAAGCTATAATGGACTTTAACGAAGGTGTATGTGCACTGCTGTGATATGTCAGGAAGAACGAGCTAACAAATGTCTTCTAAATCCTTACTTTCTGTTGAACAACAATTGTTAACACCACAGCTGCTCCAGTGCTGATTGTTGGACATAGATTTATAGGGTTTACCACTGTGTATGAGACCCTTCTGTCCAATCTGTCCAATAATGGAAGCTCCTGAGGCCAATGAAAGCTTTCCTGAGATGGTCAAAACAAGGGAGGGCATAATACTGGCTTTTCTTGTAATTACCTCCACTGGTTTATTGTATAACTTTGTGTAAAGGCCCATCTTGGCACTGCCTCAGTTTCCCCAGCTGTAAAACAAGAATAACTCTTAAAGAAATTGGGTTTGTGTAGTGTTTCAAGATCCTCTGATAAAATGGATGTGTTGCAAAAACATACCTCAGAAAGTTGACGAAATTCAGTTACAGAATGATCTATTTGCATAGTTTGAGGAGTCCTTATGCTAATGTATGGAGGAAATTTTTCCTATGCCCATGTAGTGCTTACCAAATATAAAACCAAAGTACTTGATCTATGTTGCTTAGGAGAGTTTCTGTTCTTGCTATTCTTAAGCGTTTATGCCTTGCTTTGGTTTTGTTAAAAACTTTTAAGATGTAGCCTGTTACTGAAAACATGGTATCTTTTCCTGAACTATAGAATAGAAAATTAAATTATGATGAGTGCTAGAGTATCATATAATCGTTATATCTGAGAGGAAATAACTTTAAGAACACTATGTGCAGTCTGGTCATCAAGGTAAAGGCATAGCACTGCAAGATGCGTATAGGTGAAGGTATTATTTTAGTTTGGTGGGAGCATGGGATAAACTTTCTTGAGGCACTGAGGGACCACAGAGGCCTGTGCTTACTGTCACAATACCTCAAGACATGGGCAACTGTTTAATTCACCCCTCAGTTTCCTAAAATTATTTAAAGTGAGCAGCCCTTTTTCAGTGGGCAGTTTTGCACGAGTGTCACTCCCAGGTCCTTCGTTCAGTGACTAAATTAGACACACGTTCACCAAAAGAATTAACTGTTTCCACAGACCCCTGAACACCTTTCTTGTTTTACCAGAGCAGGCAGGTTGACACTGAATACCTTTTTGTTATTTCACACTTAATATAGCTTATGAACATCCTAGTCATAACAGAATTTTACAAAAACATGGATATGTCCCTCTAGTATGACAGGAAGAAAAAACTAGGGAATGACTATCTTCTAGATGGCTTCAGTTCGTTGAAAGGAAAATTTCTGTATGGCAGCAAATGATTCTTAGCTCCAGACCAGTAAGTCTGGTTCTTTCCAAAGTTACGTATACCCTATTATCACATTAACTCATTCTTACTCTTCCAGATCAGGACATCATCTCTGTAAGCCTTAGTAATGGCACGAGTGTTATATTTTCTAGGGAGATTTCTTGGGTATCAAATATAACTTAGCATTTTCCAACAAAGGTGTTGGATGGGCACAAATACATCTGCAATGCTGTCTTCATTGGTCTTTTAAAGGCACCTAAATCTATGGACATATTAATCCTCATGTGTGCCATCTAAATTTCTCTCCCTGAAGAAACTATCCCTTTGTACTTATGTTATTCCAGTTGGGCCATATGTAACCAAAAAAATTAAATCAAGTCCATCTATAATGTCAGTGCTCTGTCAACCCCTGAAAATTTTTGATCTACTCGGAATGACTGCATGACGTGGCAAATTTAAGTGTCTTGTCTAAGGTTTGTCTTGAGTCTTCCAGCAGTCGGTGCCGTTTTTGCCAGCCACAGCCCAGGACCCGCAGCCTCTCTGAACTGCGAGGCTGATGCAGTCCAGACTTAGTTCAGTCACAGACTTTCTATATTTGCGCTTTCCTTTTATAGCTCAAAGTTAAAAATATCTTATGTTTCTATGTCAAGTACGGCACTCAAACCCCTGTAATGCTGTTTTGCAGTTAAATTACTGTGTCTGGATTAACTGGAAACTATTAACTTCAGTAAAAGTGCAGCAGAACTTGCTACTGTCAAAAATAAATCTACCTTTTTATTATCTTGCTTTCCATTGTCATCCGTTACTTTCACAGATGATAGGTGCACCATTAAAATCTTTTCCAGTTGTCTTCTGTGTTTCCAAAAATATCCAATCTAGCAGACCTTTGCACAGCTCCACTTCTCTTTATACTTTCTGTATTTTTTATTTACAACTGGTGCAATAGGGTGTTGCTTGTTCACTTTGGGACTACAGTACTTCAAATAAATTCTCTTTATTCAGTGATACATTTCCCCCTGTCTCTACTTAACAGAACACATTAAAACCTAAGTCACAGCCACGTTAGTGTTTTATATTAACACTTTACCTCTCAAAATATCAAAAGCAGAAAACAAAAAAGAGAACTCAGGGGAAAAAAAGAAACAAGTGGTAAAAGAGTTACAGCTTCTCATGCACTTCTAGCATAAAAGCCTGAAATTATCTATCACTGGGTTTTATTTATTTGTGGAAAAATGTGATTTGAGGATTACGAAAAATACGGCAAGTAGGAAAGACTAATGATACTTGGTGCTGTTCTTATCAATGTATAATAGATTATGTCTACTGTGGAACTGCTCATAACTGAGACGTGAAGTCAAAGGCAAAGCGGTAGGGTATGGGAACCTAATCTTGCAAACATTCACTGTGGATCATTGTGCTTCCTGATGTGTTCGGCAATGAAACAAATACAGGCAAACAAGTACTTGCATGTGCTTGGAGTCACCACTCTTCCTTATTCTTTGGGTCGTATACCAAAACTGGATGAGAAGCATGTGACAGGTACTGCTTGGCAGTAAGAGGGGAGTAGCTTTGGGACTGATTCCCAGGAGGTGAATGGTGGTGGTTTCCCTGGGATCTTATCACATATGGGCTGGGCAGCCTGGCAGCCTGGTAAGCTTGTCTCTCCCATGGAGACAGATTCAGATCACCCCAAACCCCTGCTGCCAGACACCCTCCTGCCCATCTCATCAGCACGAGTGCTGCACTTGAGCTGCTCAGTCCTGCAATGCCCTGAAAACTGCCCAGTTACAGCTCTTGTCGTGGACATGGAGAAAGTTTATATAGGAATCAGGGAGCAGGGCACATACTGTGGTGGCCACATTTATC
Organism: Phoenicopterus ruber ruber; assembly: GCA_009819775.1. NCBI lineage: Eukaryota > Metazoa > Chordata > Aves > Phoenicopteriformes > Phoenicopteridae > Phoenicopterus > Phoenicopterus ruber. Next base: position 14,086,706 of record CM020219.1, read on the forward strand.
CGAGCCTTTAATTTCTTAATGGAAAAGGGTGATGTAGCTTTTCCATTCTGGAGCCATGGGAAAAAACCTGGCACTGCTAACAACCTTTGCAGACAACATGATTTGCATAATTTCACCAAAATTAGATGCTTTAATTTCTGATGATAAAGAATGTTAAGAATTCCCTTTGGCTAAAAATAGCTTGCTCCTATGACTTTGGTTATTAATAGTTTACTCAGCATTGATTTGAAACATTTTGATAAATGTTCAGAACTTCACATCCTTATATTTGATCATTTATTAAACTAAACTACTTAGTGTAGAGGTAAGAATGTCTTCAAAGCAACAGCTTGTTTAAAACTCTATCTACATAAGTTATTAATTAGAAGTGACTTGTAATGTTTTGGTATAGCTGGTTTAAAAAATGTTCCAAAAAAAATCTTGCTGCATCTTTTCCTTTTTTTTCTTTTTTTTTTTTTAAACAAGGCATAATTCCATTCCTTCTGGTTCCTTTGGAAAAAAGGCCTCTTTCTTTTATGAATAGGCCTTTTTTTACCTTGTTTATATGTTTAAAATACCTTTTTATTTTGAGTTGGTATAACTTTCTCAAGAATTCTGAATAGGAATTTCAGTAGTTCTTCCTTAATGATGTTTTGCCTTCAGGCTGTTTATCTGATAACACATTTCCATTATTTATTTTTGCATTTCCTCCCCCAACCTGCTTTTCCTTCTGAATTAGCCACATATTTAAGTAGAAGCACTTATGTCTTCTTTTGCCTGATGCTAATGTCAGGCAAATTTCCATGCTTCTGTGCCCACGTACAAGTCCCCAGTAATCCTGATTCTATGTCATGTGAGACTTCAGATTGCCCTCTCTCTCCTACCGCTGCCCTGTCATGCTTTTTGTGGGAGGAAAACCCAGCTGCCCATTCCAGAATGAAGCCACAGTGTGCTTCAGTCAGGTTCCCAATCTGAACAGAGAGGGGCCAGGATCCAAGGACACCCCCAAAAGAAGTGGTTGCATAGTCCTCACAGAGCCTGAGTCTCAATTTTTGCTGCTAAATAATTGTAACAACCCATTTCTCAGTCTGAGTCTTGCATAATCACAGCAGATTGGAAGGAAGGAATTAAACTGGTTTTTTTTTCAAAGTTCTATAAACCATCATCACTCTGATAAGAAGTACTGTGCCGTTTCTATCCCTATCAACAATGTCAGCTTCACACTTTGGCCAACATTCCCCGAAGGACTGATGAGTTTAAAAGAGCAGCTGTAACAGTCTTTTAAAGATATTATTTGATTTAATATGACATGATGCTTTCCTTTAAAAAATGTATGGAGCTATACAATAGCAATAAAACACTTTTTCAGTGAATATAGAACAGACTAACAGGGTTGTTTCAAAGGAAATGACTTTACAAGGATCTCAGAAATCGGGCCTAACAATATTAAGCTTTTTCATTGATGATTGAAGGAAAACTTTTTAAATTCTGATTAATTCACAGGTATTGCCAACATTCACAGTGCAGTAAATAATGATGAAATCAGAGCAAACAAAGTGATCTCACTTTTAATTTTTTGAAAGAACATTAATATAGTCAATGATAAAATTATACACCTAAGTGTAAGAAGTAAAGGTCATACTTTTAGACTAGGAGACTGTAAAACAGACTCTGTTGCGAGTCAAGGAGTTCTGACTATGTAGCTGAAAAGAAGCTAAAATAACCTTGGATTTAAAACTAGAGGGATAGGAATGTTAAAGAGGTACACTGCACACTGCTCTACACACAGAATAGACAAGATCAGTGTTAGAAAGACTGACAAAAAATGCAAGGGTGGCCTCGAAAAGAGACCCGAGAATTATCCTGCCCCAGAAGAAATTCATGTGTATGGAAATGGATTCCAAGAGGGTATGGTCCATGGTCATTCCAAGCACAGAGGCAAGGTTGACTGGTGTGTAAGTCCCCAACACTTCCTTCTCAAACGTCCTGGGGAGCTCTGTAGAGAAGGTGAGCTCCTATTAGCTGAATCAAGAAGTCCGAAAGGAGTGAGAGAGAAGTAAAGTTTTGTTGTCATTCAAAAAAAGCTAAGAAAAAGAAATTGTAGGACTAAATGGTCCAAAAGGTTAATAAAAGTTAAAGGTTAATAATAGGTTAACACAGTGACTAGTGAGTCATACTTTAGCAATAATGTAGGAAAAGCAGGTGAAGAGTGAAGGACAAAAATGTTAAAGATAGCACAAACTTATTCAGGAAAATCAAGAGATGATAGATTTCAAGGAGAACTAACAGAGCTGGATGAAGGTATAGCACAAGGGAAGGCAAAATTCAATACTGACAAATCCAAGTGTGCTTGGTGGCAAGAAGACTAAATATATTGTGAGGGAAAAGGCAGGAACAGAACAAAAAACCCTTATGGAAAACCCAGTAGGAAGATTTGCTGAACACTGCTGTAGTCAAAAAAGTTGGTCAAAAAATTGTGAATTTGGTGACCATATAACTCCAGTCTAGAGTCCTGAAAAAATTTCTGATCTTCATCTTGCCAACACCAGGCAGAAACAGAAAGTTTTTAGGAAAGAGGAACTAAAAGCAGTTAAAAGACTTCTTTAGGAAGAGACAGCAAAAAGAATGGATTAAGTTTAGGAGAAACAATGTATACAAAACCATGGGTAGTGAAATGATTGTCAAGTGCTCCAGTTTCTACCTTCATAATGCAAGAATGAAAGACACAAATGACACAGAAATGCAATAAATTCAAAACTGATCAAAAGAAGTGATTTTTAAACACAGTAAGTTGCATATGGAGCTCATTGTCACAAAACAATCTGAAGGTCTAAAAGACCAGTAGGAATCAGAGTAAAGTTAGACATTTATCCGAAGGTATATAAATCCTCAGGCAGCAAGGTATAATCCAAATTCTACCTGACAGGAGTTAGGAAGTTAGTTTCTACTTACAAGCTATTCCATAATCACTCACTATGTCACTTCATACATTTTCTTGTGAAACATTAGGGATAAGGCCTTTAGTTTAGATACTGTGACACCAGGAGCCATAAATTCCAAAATGCACCTCTGGAGACGATTGATGTGGCAGATTAGGAAAGAGGGGAGCGTTTAGGTCATCACCAAGCTGAAGACAACCGTATACAGTGGTACCCAAATATGGAAGAATACACAACATCCATACCTTACATTTTCACAGGGCTATTCTAGCTTTGAAGATGTAAGGATATAAACAGGCAATGTTTGCAGGGCAAGAGAACTTCTATTGGGCCAAGCGATACAGCTGGGGAAAGAAAACAACAACAACAAAGCCTCCTTATGTGTTTAAACCTTTGTTTCTTCCAAATAAAGTTTCAGGAACATCGTGGCTTTTCTGTTTGCTTCTCAGAATGTACCGACTTGTGTAACAAAATGTATTAATTCTCCTTATAAAACTTGACTAGGTTATTTCATATGTGCCAGTTTTTGCTCCAAAGAGAAAAAAGCAGCTTTGCTTTTTGAAAGAATGACCTGACAGCATGAAATATTTCTTATTTGGCTCTGTAGTGATAGCCAGGCTACTAGATTGACCTCACTGCAGCCTAAAGAGAAGATGATCTTGACAGCCCTTTCTAGTGATGTCTGAAGTACAGGCTTACAGGCAAATCCTTGCTATCCCCTTTGGTTTAAGAGAGAGAAGAGTGATGTCATCCTCTCCCTGATAAATACTAAAATCAAACTGGAAGTTAAAGTGAATTCTCTATCCCAGAGGAATATGCCTGTTGGACGAAACTCTGGAAACAGTTGAATCAAACAGCAAAAATCACACAGAGATCAATAGAGCCAGAATTTCAGTCTATAAATTTAGATCCTTTCCCAGTTGAAAAAGGACATCAGAGGATGGGCTTTCTCCAACTGGCTCTGGCATTTTCCTACAGTGTATGTGAAAAAAAGGCTCCTGGCCTGTTGACTATAATTATGTAGATATATTAATATTATATATTAAAATTTCTATTTTTACTGCTGAGCCTTTTATTTTCCATTTACTCCTGGGTTTTCTAGATATGTCCTTTTCAACCCTTTCCCTATTTTAGTTAGTTATCTCACTTCTTTTCATTTTATGCTTCATACGATTTTTTTTTGTTTCAATGGATTCTTTATTCTGCCACACAGGTGACAATCCTTCTTTCCCTGGTTCTCTTCCCTCAGTGCCTCATGTTTACACTGTTCAAAGAAGAAATGTACAACTGTATGAGGTGATAATATTCCACCTTGAGGTTCAGATTCTCACTGTGACTCTTTCTGTTTTGAACATCCAGAAAGCTATTTTAAGAAAATACCCTTACATACTTTGTAGTTGCTTATATGCCTTGCTGGTTAGTGGTCTGCCTGTCCCCAGTTTGTCAGGCTGATTAATTTCTCAAGCAGATTTTCAGCACTAAAATCCCATCTACTTTGCTACAAAGCATTTGGCAAATGCATAACTTCCCTTTGTTTATTTCTGCACAAGAGCAACTATTTCACTGCTCAATATTCACAACTGTATTGTCACACCAAAGATCACTATGCCTTCGGTTTAATTTATACCTAATTTAATGCCCTGTTTCTTTGTCATAGTCAGGCATAAGTGTTTTACAGATATGACACTGCCTGTGATTTTTTTATGGAGTCCAGCTCCTTTTGTCTCTGAAGATTTCACAGTCCTTGGTTCTTTTCTTCTCCCTGCATATTTGTGATATTAGGAAGCACTATTTACAACCTTTGTTTTACAGGTATCAACACAGAGACACTAAGACACAAATCCATTTCCTGACTAGTCCTGTTGTCACACAAAGAACACGTTGAAAAGCAGGATTTGGGAAGCTAGATGAAATGGAGTCTTGAACCACAGCAACATCTTCCCTCTTTGATGCAAAAATTCAATTTAAATGGAAAACAAAACCTTTAACAGATACTAAATATATTTCAGTTTATAGAGCTTAACAAGTTGAATCTTTATCAGTTGTATTTTCCTTGCCTTTTTCATCAAATCAGTGCAGTAATAATACAGCTCTCCTAACTGAAATAGGATTAGGATTGCAATTGTCATTGCATGAATTGTGACATTTGTAGTGCAGGTACACTGTAAGCTATAGGATAGATGGAGGTTTAAACCCCAAACCTCCACATGTGAATACAGTTAATTATTTTTGCAATAGTAGGGCTCAAGGGGCTTACTGAAAGTCGCAAAAGAAATACCAAGTAGATGAAGGAATTGAACCCAGGTTGCTAGCATCCCCTTTGCTCTTTGAAATACTGCCTCCCTTTTCAGCTGACTTCTTAAAAGAAAGTCACTATGTCTTCATTTAACCTTGACTGGAAAGCCAGCATGTGGTGACGCTATTTATAGAGCATTGCTCATTAATTTATTAGGGTCCCATTCAGGTGTTCCTTGTTTCTCCAAACCTGTGCAATATCCTTGAGTCTCTGCAAGTAACTGTCCTTGTTCATCTCTACACATTTGTCTTCCTGATGCCCAAACCTGCCATTCTCAAGTAGTGATGGACGTCATAACACAGTTCTAAAGATGCCCAGACCCTTTGAAATAATAACAACTGAAAGAACCCACCCTCAAAACAGCAGTTCTGATGGCAGTGGAGGAAATTCCCCTTGACTCTAACTCTCTTTCCATTTGCATCTCCCCAGAAGCTCTTTTGGAGTAATTAATAGGGACACGCTGGCTGAAGTCACTTTGATGTGGCCTGCTCTGTCTCTTTCATTGCCACTTGGCAAGGGAGAACCTTCCCTGGCCCGTAGTAAAAACATTTCTTCTACCAGCACTCAGAGTCCGGTGACTTTCTGTTGACCTCTGGTGAGAGAGAGGAGTTCTGTAATGTCTCTGCAGCTCAGGCAAGGCCAGAACCTCTCCGTCCCCCAGCTGTCTTTGCCAAGTATTCATCAGAAAACCATTAGCCTAGCAAAGCACTGGAGGACGCATTATTAAGGTAATAATACTTCTCTTACAAATTTCATCAGTGCAACATGACAGGTTTGCAGGTGTAGACTGTCATTATTTGATACCTCCCCATTCTTCTCCTCTCTATAGCCTTTTGGTAGGCTCTCCTTATGTTTTGGTCCCTTTTTCTTGTCTCGATGGCAGCCACCTGGGATGTGAACAGAAGACTGACTGACCTTGGTCAATAGCACTGCTTCACATATGGTCTGTGGCTCAGAAATCATTTGGGGTCACAAAGGAGGACAGTCTGTATAATGCGTCTGCCGTATAAGAAGAAATGAAACAATATCCCTGATGTGAGGAGAAGTTTTACTGTTGTGCTAAATAATGATGCAGGCATTGAGAAATAATCTTGTTGAATAGAGAAAAAAGATATTTCCTTACAGTCATGAAATTCTATCATAATTTTTCGCTAGTTAAGCAGTAGGATAAAAATAGAGCAACATTTTAGGCCTGTTTATGATCTTGGTTTCTCACTTATAAATCCAGTTTGTAAAAAGCTTTCCTTTTGGACCATTGCAGTAATCATCTGACTGGCTGCGTCTACTGACAGCACACACCAGAGAACTCACAGAAAGACATTTCCTTGCCTTTGCAGTTACTTCCAAAAAGATACTGCATGTCGGAGCTCCATACAAGCACACAATTAGATGTCTGCAATATTTCTTAGCAGTTTCAGAAATCTAGAAGATCTAGAAGTACCTGTTTATAATTACTCCAAAAAGGCCATAGCCCTCAGTTACACAGGACTTCATTACCTGGAGGATCCCCCTCCACTTTACTGTAGCTTTGCTTACTGATTAGATGCATAGAAATTAGTGGCAGCTCTTTTCAATACGCTACAAATAGAAGTGCTTTAAATAGAAGGAAAGTTCCCTTCCTTCTTGCACTCAAGAGCTCAGGCAGAGCTGCTCTGGAGGAGACAGACACGACATTGCCTCTCATACGCTTCACTTCTGTTCTGTCATCTCTTTTTTCACTCTGAAATAAGCCAATCAGACATTCTGACCACAAACACAGAAGTTGTCCTTTGCCTATAAAAGCAGTAAGGGGAAGCCTTTTTCTTCTTGGTGAAGCCTCCATAATGAATGTAATAAAGACCAAACTAATGAGATGCTATGGCACTTAAACAATGAGCAGTAGAAATGGATGAGAAATGCTATCCTTTGTGTAATTATCACAACTGCCCTACAGAGACTTAGCATACATGTGTTCTTTATAGCACAGCTCCAGATGGGAAGATCCATTTTTGCTAATTCCAAGATTTCTGAGAACCTACTTCACACAGTTTGTTCTTCTTTGAATTCTTTTGTCTCTTCAGAAAGGCATGGTGAGGGGGAAAAATCCTTTTTAAAAAATGTTTGTGAACTCTCCTCCTTATTTTTCAGAAATTAGGAATTTCAGTCCCTTCCAACAAGTTCTGCCTGGCATTATGGTCCTTCCTGCTTCATTCATTAAAAATAGCAATGCAGCAGCATGAATATATCCTTTGGGATTCTACATTAAATGCAGAGTCTTGCATCCTGAACTGGCTTACATCTGTGTAGCCCTTTTGATGTCTCTTGGCACACCACTGCAGCTGTCCCTCGTAGTAGGCGTTTGAAATGATTAACATGCTTGCTCCTTTCTTCCTTCCCTCCTGCTCTCAGGGCTGCACCCTGAAAGATTTACTGCACTCTGGGGGGGTGAGGCACTCTCTGGATGCTCTGAGGACAACATAATTGCTGAATCAAAGTCTCCCATGAGGATGTGAGCTTTGAACTTTGCTTTCAAGATTTAAATTCTCTATTTCTCAGCATATGTATAACAGATTGTCAGAGAGTAATCTCCTAATAAGATGCATGTAGATAAGCAGGGGAAGACAGAGGAGCAATACCTTTAAAATATTGTCTGCTAAAATTCAGACAGTAAATCTTTAGTCCAGTGAGTAATTAAACACATAAATAGTCATACGAAGTTCACTGGGACTACTCACGTACACGGTTATGTGTATAAGCGTTTGCACTATTGGGATTTAGTAATGAGAATCTAATTAAAGAAAACAAAAATGGTTAGCAACCCAAACTGGGTTGAGTCACCGTCGGAACTGTGCTACAGTTGCAGGCTAGTGCATTGTTATTCTAGACTGAAGATATAAATCAAAATTCCTTATTTCATTAGGTGTGGGTCCCAGTGTTTTATTTTGCAATATCTAGTGGCATTAACATATTTTAGGGACTATCAAAGAGAAGATTCTTAGAGGATCTGTGGTTGCTAGGAGACTGGTACTTCAGTCCTGCAAATCTTCCACACTGCAAAGAGCAAACTGGCAATAATCAGGTTTTCCTGCCAGACAGCACTGAAACAACTGAAGTTTACGGCTTATTGTTTAAAAATTGCGATTTAACCTTAAATTTGTAGAACAGGAAAATTTAAGAGTTGTTGGATTTCTGCAAGTAGGTATTTTATCTTGTATCTGTAATATGCCACCCTTAAATCCTCTTTTAATCAATAATACCTTGGGTGTCTGATACCTAAAAACTTAGTTTCAGTGCGCGGCAGGTTTCAGCCAGCAAAGAAAGTGCTGATCTCATTTAAGACAGTTCAGAGAGAGAGTTTTGCCATCCCCAGGCCTGCCATCTCTGTTCCCGTACACGCACACAGTCCGCACCCTGAGAAGCCTCAGACCAGCACCTTCACCACCTGCAGCTCCCCGCACCTTTGGGGCCTCCCAGCCTACAGCTACAGCAACAGCAAGTGCATTGGTCTTCTCGGCACCTAAGCATCTCGGGGTACATACGCCCAGTGACAGGGGTGCCGCTGCGGAGTTCGTGCCACATTGACTGCATTTCCTAATTTTAGCTTCAGTAAAGGAAATATCCCATGCCTTCTAAATTAGAGTGGTTTTGTTAGAATGTCTGAGGGGGCATAATAAGAATCTCAGAGGGCTATAATTTGGTGATCTTTAAAATTCTGTGTTCTTTATGACCCAGGAGCTATGCTAAGCACAGGAGCACGCTATTTTCAGTGAAATAACACTTGTGATCAGAACTGCATATGGGTTTTGTGCTTTGCTGGATCATTGCCTTTATTACTGTTTAAATAGGTATACATTACAAAGGTATTCACCTATGAAGATTTATGTCTATTTTCTCGTTCATGACTTTTCAGTTGCTCAGTGTAACTTCACAACATTAAACCCCAATCTGTAGCCCACTGGAGTCAGCCTTTTCATGGATTTTTAGCCTGATTCCATTTAACTGCAAATGCCCTCATTTCTTATCATGCACCAGGATAGGATAATGTTCTGATTTGATCCTTCACTGTCCTCATCTAACACCGCAGCCAAACTCTTTTCTCCTGCATGTAACAGTAAAGGTATATGAAAGGAAGTGCCCATGGGGACATAAGGGGCAGGGGAGACGGAAAAAGGGCAAAATCCTAGCTGAAGTCAGAGTGTGGGGGATTGTCATTCTTTTCAGAAAAACTACAGCTTCCCCCAGAGTCTTCTGATAACCTTCTACTTATTCTGCAATGATTCAAACCTGGTTTGTAATTATGTTTAAGCACTTTATAATCTCAATCTAAAACCTGACAGTTCCGGGCAATTATATGTCCTGAATGTGGCATTTGTCCCCCACTATGGTAAGAGTATGTAGTAATAGTAACAACGAACATGGCCGAATCATTGACAAATTCAACCTTAGCTGTCTTCTCTTGCTTGCCTTGACAACTAGACTATTGAATTCTAACAGGATGAAAATCTAAAAATAGCACTGCGTGAAGAAAGACTGCAAGCAAAGCCACTAGATAATACGGGCTCAATGCTCCTGTGAAATGTGACACGTGCAAAAGCCAGATGTAGTTTTAACAATACAGCTTCCTTTTCGACAAAGGAATCTCCAGAGTCTGATTTAATGTCTCCACAGTAAAGCCTAACAATTCCACATTTTGTGTAGGAGTAAGAACAGACTTCTTTAAAGTCGCAGAAAAGAACCCCTGAGAAGAATGCTAATGCACAACGCGGTGAATGTAAAAAGAAGAGACCCCTTACAACCCGGTAGCAATTAAGACACCATCCAAGTCCAGCACAGAAGTCACCTTATACTTAAAATTATTACAATGACACAATTGGACTCAGCAATGCTGACAGAGACCAGTAACACTGTGGCTTTGCAGAAACCAAAATCACTGTGGCTTAGGAAATATTTTACCTTATTTACTAGACAGTATTGGAGCAAGAATCTGGCTGGCTCTTATGCAGGAGTGCAGAGAGTAGCAGGCAAAAGGAGCTTTTTTTGCTTTCATATCCTGCCTAAAAAGAGGTGAAGAAAGATGTAGATTAAGTAGTTAGCAAATTAGCTGAAGACTTGGGAGAGTAAGGTTCAAGTCTCTTCTACCTTTTAACATCACCATCTGACCTTGGAACTCCCTTAAGGAACTCAAGCTCTCTGTATAATAGGTACGTCTCTAAGCCCTATTTTATCATCTCACAGATTCATTTCATGGTAATTAATATTCACCAGCTTGAGGCTCTCAGTGAGTTATCCTTATAAATATATCTACATGTTATATAGATATATATTATGAGTATGTAATGGTTCCTCATCATCTCTTGACCTCCAGGCAGATAGCAGAAGACACTATACCTTTAACAGCAAAGGACTGAGGGATGCAACTTTTTAAGCCTGTTTTACAGATGCATATTTTGCATCTACCCTGACACCACTGAGGGCTCAAATGTGCAGAGTAGGTTTTGCACTGGTGTCTTGCGGTAAAAAGAAAACCAGCATCAACCAACAGCACTTGTAGGAATATGATCTCTTCTTTTCTTCCCCATACTTAGATTTTCCTGGCACATAAACCAAAGTGGTGACTAGAACCAGTTCCCTTGATTCAAGTAACATCCTAATTCCCTTTTAGTCTGCTGTGGGTTTGAGGAGATTTTTTTTATCTCATCCATAATATTATTAGGAAGATCCTGTTCCTTTCATGAAGGGAGAGGCTGGTTTGAAGGACAAAGATCAAAGATATTATTCTCTGGCTTCATTCTTTTATTGCCTAAATAAAGTTCTCTTTTTAAACAATTACAGGCACAAATCCAGATGATCTATCATAGGCCGTGGCTTTTGATTCACTGGAATAACCGTTCTTCCAGAAATAGATATAGCCCCACTGGTATGACTTTGAAGCACCACACACGTTGGTTGGAAATGGGATAAAAAATAAGGAGAATCAATAAATAGATACTGTTTTCCACCAGTGCTGTGTGACAGGAGAAGTGAAAGCTTTGAAGTTTGGCTTTCTTTTCAAGGAAATATCTGTGACATTGTCTGGGTATATGGCTGCACCTTGTTTATTTTACTCTTCCCTGTCCACAGACAAGTTCATAAGTGACAAAAGGCATGAACACAAATGTCCTATTTTTAGGACACTCGCTCAACTCCCCAGCGCATGGGGCCCAGGGAAGCAATGGTGCCTTAGGAACTGACTCATGTTGAAGGCTGTAAAGCAGAGAGCAAATTCCATTTGTTGGAAGAAATGTTTACGCTGGTTTATGTTGTCCTTTCTTTGTGGGGGAGCGGTACTAGTCAGAAGAGTCAGAAAGGATCATGAAAAGTGTCTAGTCTGTCCTCCCGCCCCAAGACAGGAAAGTTGTATGTAAATCCTTCCAAACTTTATGGGACATCCCACAGCTATTATGGGCAATCCCCTCTGTAGATAACTATCTCTGTGATTAAAACAGTCTCCCTAACATTTTCTCTAAATCTTTTGGCTTCACTTTGAGCCCGTTGTTTCCTATTCAATCCACACTGAACATGGAAAATGGTTGATTTCCTTTCTCTTTACAGCCATCTTTTCCCTGCTTGAAAACAATTATCTTTACTTCTTTCAGTCTTGGTTTTACTAGGAAGAGTTTTCTAGCTGTCTTAGCAATCTGGTTGCCTTCCTCTGAACCCTTCCTTTGGGGGTGGTGTTGAAAACAGGCCACAAAGCTAGTGACAACAATAAGAAAAATAAAAAGTGAGGCTTTATTTAACAGGACCACAGGTGATTACTCCTATCACCTAGGTAGATGTAGATGTAGTTAGAGCAGAAAATGCATGTTTTGTAACAAACAGAGCTCTACAAGTGTAGGATGTAGGAATTTTGCAGTTTTGCTCCCCCTCATCTCTTTCTCCCACTTCCCGTTGCAAACATTCATGAACAAAACATCTCCAGTATGTAGAGACATATGTAGAGACATAAAGATGCAAACACAGAAATGCATAGGATCAGCTATGTTAGAATTCATATGCCATTCTGTCATGACCGAAGCTTTGGTCCCACTCCGTACATGACCATCCTTAACAAGTCAGGAGTCAGTGCACCAGGATATTGCAGTTACTCCTGACTGTCTCAGATATCACTTTATATTACCTATTGACAAACAGGAGCTTTTTAAATGGCAACTGCTGTGGCTAAATACTGTAATGTAATGTCTGTAATTACAGTTACCAATGTCTGTAATATAGACACCTACATAAGTATACCGGCAATGTGCAGTCGGTAGTGCCATGTATTAGTTTAAGAGAGACAGACTCCGGTTAGTCAATTAGATAGCATTTTCCTCTGGCTCCTCAATCTCCGCTCACTTACAATATTTACAGATGTACTGTAGCTCGTGGGGTCACACTGGAGTCGAGCTAGCTGGAAGTGAAGTGTACAGAGGGTCATTTGGACAAGCAGTGTGGCTTCACCTCGTTATTTTAACATTTTGTAATTCTATGGCATCATATGATGCTGAACAACTGCAAAGAAAACATCATCAATCCATTCTCAAAACACTCGTGCTGCTGTGTCTCTGCATCATCCAGGAAACAAAACTACTGCACCTGTCTGTCTCTATTTTAGCTGGTCAGATTATCTGGGAAAGGCTTTCATCTTCATATGAGAAGTTTGCACAGCTCCTAGCACCATGGATCTTCATCTCTGCTGATGGTTACAAGGGCTATTTTAATACAAATAAACACTTTAATCACATTAATTACATGCACATGTTCAAATCGCCTGATTGAGAAAAGGTGTACTGAACCATTCAAGTGGAGTCGGCACTGTCATTTCGAGGCAGGAAGACGCCTGTTTTCGATACTCCGGTCAAGTTTCACCGGATGGTTTGCCAAGTGCCGAGAGAAGAGGTGTGGGTTCTTTTGGGACTGTTTTTTGAGAGGGACTGTGGCATTTCATGCTAGCTGAGAGTACTGGGTGTGACAGAAATCAGCTTGACTCATCGAAACAGCCATTTAAGAGCAGACCCTCTGGTGGTATAAATCAGCAAGGCTTGACTTCACTGGAGCTCTGCTCATTTACCCCTGTTGGGAATCTGGCTCTGAGACTTTGCAGAGTGAAAATGAAACTAAGGAAGCAAAACAAAGATCCTAAAATATTAGGAAATAAAACAGCTTGAGAATGCTATGTTTTCCCAAGCATGTGAAAGAGAAGCCTGTAGGTTATAGTTTCAATTTAATTTGTGGTTATTTGATACACGTTCACGCATGCAGTATATGCCGCAGAGGACTTAAAGGCCTGTCGTGAGAAAAATGCCCGAGATTTCTTTTAATCTCATTTCTGTTGTGGTTATTCCCCAGTCTCGTTCAGCCAAAATATCAATGAAGTTTGACCTTGCTGAGGATTTTTACAAGACTAGTGCTGAAGAGATCTTCAACCATACAGATAGAAAAAGAAAAAAAAGGAACACCTAGTGTATGCTGAAGGTCAGACAGAAGTCCAGGATGACTTAGATGTGGTCCAATTATTAAAAGGATACTTTGCCTCATCTGTCAGTAAGAATGACAGTGAACATGGGAATAATTGTAGGATATCTGATTAAAAATGAGGAAGGTTTAACAAAAACCACCATAATTAGGGTGAGACCAAACTAAGCCCATTCACCCTGGTGATATCAGGAATCCTGTGGTAATCCCCAGCCCAAAATCCTGATGGATTGGCACATGAAGCGGCAAGATCAGAAGCAAAGCTTTTCACTGTGTGCATTGGTTCAAAAGTTGTATTCTAACTGGTAAAGAGAAAATGAAACACGAAATGGAGTGAAGGCTTCATGGTCAAGCAAGCTGAGAAATCAAGGATGCAGAGAAGTGGCACAAAACAGAACAGTTTTAGCAGAAGTAACTTTTTGTTAAGAGAGCTGATTTCATACTCAAGGAATGTGTCCTGATCTATCTAGATTTGCATGAAGCAGTTCATAAAGTGCTCAGCTGAGAATTACTGTCTAAAACTGATATAATGGAGAGTAATTCAAGATTATTAACCTGAATGAAAATTGTATTTTTAAAAAAAAGTAGCATATTAAAAAGGAAGTCTGTTGAGTTAGGAAGAGATTATTGGAACTTTGGAAGAAGTTTTTGGACACATCTTGTTACAAACACTTGTTAGCAACTTTGAGACAATAAACAGGTTTGCCTAAATGATAAAGATGTTTGTAGGTATTGACAACAATGAGGAGGCTCATATAAGAACTGATTTATTTATAAGAAGAATAATGGAAACAGGATGAAATTTAACAAAAAGCCATCCACATGAAGACTTCATGTTGTGGGGCTCGTCATTGGGAGGCAGCAGAGAAATGGAGATCCAGGTGTACTGTTAGACTGTAGAACAGCTATGAGCCTCCAGCGGGACAGAAACACGGGAAATCTAAGACAAGCCTAAGATGCACTGCAGATATATTTCCTTTAGAGTTACTGAAGCATTCATATTATTGTACAAGGTACTGCTGAGGTGTTTTGTACATGCTATACCACTCTGATCACCCATTTTCAAATCAGATTTGAGTTAATTTGGAATAGATCCAGGGAAGGGATACTGAAATGACTGAGGGAAGGGATACTGAAATGACTGAGGGAAAGGAGTATAATCTTCTGAGAGCAGTCAAAGAATCATGTCTTGTTTTCACTCTCAGATGAGACATCTCTTCATAAATGCATATGGAAATTTAAAAACAGGGTGGGAGTAATGAGCTTTAAACATAAATTTGGTACAAGATCAAACAGAGATAAACTGGTCATACAAAACTTAACACGGTTGGAACCACCCTCTGATTTCAATCAGTTTAGTAGTGCTTGGGAACACACAGCGGAAAAAAAAATCTTAACTCTTTCAAGATGGAGCCCAGCAGCCTTATGGACATTGCATGTACAGAGTACTGGTGCTCTGGAGATGCACGTTCAGGTGTGGTGTGAAAATTTTGGGTGTTGAACTTAGTCATCTGCTCTAAGAATTAAAAAGACAATTTATCTATTTCTTTACTGAGTTAGGTCTGTTTATGCCATATCTTTGTTGTATGCAGTTAGTCCCAAACATCTGAGTTTCTATTTGTCACCTAATTTTGCTGTGGAGGATTTGTTCTTTCACCTTAAGAAGCATCAGAAGTTGGTCCCAAATAGGGAGGGGATGCTGGGAAGGTGCAATGCTACTCTTGGTGGTGTTGAGAGATTTGGTATGTCTTACACATGGTTTCTTATGTCTAAACTGGTTGACAGATGCTTTTCCTCAGGTCAGACATGCAAAAACCCCACAGCTTAATGAAACCCTCCCATTCGCTCCAGTGTGTGTGATGTTCCTCTTTCCAGGGGAAAATGTCCAATCGTCCCAACAAGTTCCTTAGTATTGCAGGGATATGGGATGTTAGTCTTGACCTCTTCTGCCTTTTTCCTTCAGTGTTAAGCCTCTTCACCTTTTATATATTAACTGTCGTCACATGGTCTGAGAATAGCGGAGGTGTTTCATGGCCCATGGTGTGGAGGTATGCTTGGAGGGGATGCTTTCTGAACAAAACATCTGTTACAGTGGCAACCATGGAGAACTGGGCTCAGTTTTCTTTGTATCTCCATGACAATTTCAGGCAAGAGTTTTACAGAAAGATGATTCTTCTTTTGTAAACATCTATTAGATACATTCAATACATGAAGCCAAATCAAATGCAGCCAGACACTTCCTCCAGCTCTATTAAAGTTTCTATAGATTAAATTTTAGTCTTTCTTCAGGCATCACTTGAGTGGTACTTTAAAGCCTATACAAAGAAACCTCTAAAAATTGATTAAGAGTCTAATTAAAGATTGATCTTATCAAATTATGTAGTCTGTAAATTTTAGTAAATCAAATCTTTTGCTCTTGTACCCTATAGGAAAAAAAAGGAAAACAGCCACAGCGATTCCTGTCAATAAAACTTTAGTACAACTGCGAGTCCAAAAGAAATGCTGAAGTGAAATAGTTGTGATTGAAAACATGTGGCAGTTTACAAGTGTGGCAGAAGTCCAGACGACTTTAGTTGGGAGTGAACTCTTATTTACAGCTCTCCTCACCACAGAAACAAAAGCAACTCCCATAATGCTAAACAAGTCAGAGTAATAACAGTCAGACTAAATGAGCGGCAGTAATTTCCTTCTACTCTTTCTTTGCTCACACACTTGGTAGCAACTAGCCAACATGCCAATCCAAAGTCCACTGAACTCAATGGGAAGACCAGTGAGCACTGAGCCAGGCTCTGGGTCCTGTCCCTCTCTCTAAAATGAAACATCTCTTTCCAAGAAAACAAAAAATAATTGGGGGGGGGGGGGGCGGGGGGGAGTTATCACCTCCAGGGTATTCCTCCTTTTTCACACATACATTGGGGAGATGCAGAAGGATGAGAATTGACTTCAGGATCTTAGGGGAAGGAAATTTCCTTAGACATCTGGAAGATCTGAAATCTCATGATTGCTTGTACTTCAGAAAGCGATAATACAATAAAGGAAATAAATCATGAACACAGTATTTTGCCAATGCAGTCAGCATGTGAATTGAATAGAATGATAGATGAATAGAATGATAGAATGATAGACTATCAGCATGACTTCTTATTTTATTTAAAAAGGTTTTGGTTCAATAATCAACACTATAGACACCGATCATATAACAAAAAGATCAAAGAATTTGATCACTATATTAAGCTTTATGTATGTCAATGACAAAGAATGTTCTGCCATTGTCTTGAGGTTTTCTAACTGATTAATCAAACATGGGCAGATAAAAAAATAGGGGATCACAGTATTTTTCATTCACTCTGCTGACTTGAAAACAACTGAGAGGTTGTCATGCTGTCTGAATATGGTTGCTGTCTGAAAAACAGTAACCATATTCTAATGCGAAAAAAGCCACAGTAAAATTTCCAGGGGTTTCCATTAACAGCATCCCTGCTTTCATTCAAGCCAGCGAATGACATTGTTCTCAAACAGCATCAAAGAATATCAACTTGTGATCTAGAATAAGCGGGGGGGTGGGGGAGGAATGTGATTTAAAAAAAAGAGACAACTGATTTGCTTTTTGAATACCTGTTCCAAAAGGGACTTTTAAACATTCAGCACTTTGAGAAAAGGAGAGTCTTGTCAGTTGTTCTATGTTTTATACTTGTTTTCTTCAAATACTTGGAAACAGGTCAAGTTTCTACCAGTACTCTTAGGCTTTGCCTGAAAGTGCTTCCAAGCAAAGTTGCCACACCAAGTACTTCCGTAAAAAGGAAAATCTTCAAACTAAGTCTCAGTATTTTAAGTAGGAGACTGTATATGGAAATGTAGGATATTGAATTACCAAGGCCAACCTTTTTGTTAAAAGCAAAAATTGTTATTTTTAGGCTGATTAAATAAATTCTTTAGTCACACTGCATTGATATTGTTTAAAAAAACACACAGGTGTTTAAATCACATCTGATATTTCTGTAATTAAAGGTAATTATTGATCTTAATTAAAAATATTTTATTAAAAAAAAAATCGCACAGCTTCAATCACACTGCTCAGTTCAGGCATCAAGAAGCACTTGAAATAAATCAACCCACTAGCAAGCAGCAACTTATAAATGACATACCATAAAGGACATTCTCATACCAACCTTTACTTCAGTCTTTCTGCTCGAAATAGGTCCCACAAGACTTTCAGGATGAGATTGGTCCTAAAAGTGGCCAATTCAGAGCTGTTTAGAATATATTTTAAAATCAATTCAGTAGGATATTTCAGATAGGAGCCTTGATAGAGAGCAGTGGGAGGATGATGTAGCCTCTAAACTTCCACAGGCTATATCAATGGCAGCGATCTGGCTAGGAAACAGCAATTTTGCCTTAGTAAAAATGTCACCTTTTAAAAAAAGAGCTGTTTCAGAAAACCACAGACTTTTAAAATAATTTTGAGATGCTAAGGCTTTTTTAAGGGAAAAAAAGAAATACAGAAAAAATAAAAAAGGAAGAAGAAGAAAAGGAAGAAGAAGAAGAAAAAGAAAAGAGGAAAAAGAAAAGGATGAAAAAGAGGACCTTCCTAAGGAACACAATTACCTGAAAAAATAAACTGCTTGGGATGAAAGCTACATTTCTACAGATGCTTTTATCTTTGTTTTCACCATCTCAAGTTCCTATATGCTCATTTGACTCTCTAGCCTGAAAGCTAGGGCATTCCCCTGAACATCACGCAGGCTCTAGTTCTTTCGTGTGCTTCT
This sequence comes from Phoenicopterus ruber ruber, assembly GCA_009819775.1. NCBI lineage: Eukaryota > Metazoa > Chordata > Aves > Phoenicopteriformes > Phoenicopteridae > Phoenicopterus > Phoenicopterus ruber. The sequence goes on from CM020219.1 coordinate 14,105,158, forward strand.
ATTTATTTACTAGAACTAGATCCCCATCAAAAGAAGTAACGGATCATTGCGAGCGTTGCAGCGCCGCAGCCCAGAAAGGTCTCTGACCTGGGTCAGAGCATCGTCCTCGAGGAGGAGTGAGCTGAACCCATTGCTCCCACATCAAAGAGGAGCCCTCTCTGCGCTGCACAGGCTGTCAGGGAAAGGCAGAGGAGAACATCCCTGATGGTCCAAAGGAAAATTGGCCACGCTCCACAAAAAACAAGCAGCTTTTACTGTGAGGAGGTCAAAAAAACTCCCTACCATGAAAAAAAATTTTAAAAAAAGAAGGAGAGAAAGAGAGAGAGAAGGTGAATAGTTCATATGGAAGTAATTGCAGCTTGGTTTAGTTTTCTGGTTTGTTTTGGTGTCAGGCATTTGCTGTGTTTTTTTCCCTCACTAATTTCCTGTTGGGATTGGCAGCCAGTGACTCACCTGCATTCACAGATGAGTACAGCCAGAGAGCCAGCCTACAGCTCCTCTTCTCCATCCTGCGCTTTAATCACCCAAAACAACCCCCACCCCGACCCCGTGAGTACAGCAACGTTCAATGCACTAGGCAAAAGCAAGGCCAGGCACCTTCCCCTTGTGTCTGTAGATATTGCCACAAGAGAAGGACTGAAATCAGTAATTCTAAGTACTCTGTCTTCATGGGTGACTCCCACAGTTCAAGGCAAATCAACAGTGAGTGGCCCTGGAGAAAACTATATCCAGCCTCCCCAAAATGACAGGACTATGATGATTAGGGCAGTTTTTGAGAGTTCGTCTCCAGAAAACCAAACTGGCAAGCCCATGAGGCTGCCAGTAGCTTCCCATGCCCAGGGAGAAAGCCCCTGTGGTTCATTTTCTGGTCAGCAATGTTTAAACTATTTCCTGCATGCTAGAGAATATATACATGGATTCAATGGATAGATAAAAATTAGAGAAAGCAATTATGGGTCCCTAGGTTAGATTTTTCATCTCAAAATCTGGGATTTACCATGGGCAACGCTGTGTTTCCAACAGACATGCAATGACCACATAAACATGTCTTACATCTGTTACTGGGAAGCTGAGGAGGGCTTTTCCTGCAGCTGGCTTCTTGCGTACCAAGTTACGGTGAATGCCTAAAATCCTTAATGTATGTCATCAGAAATTATCATGCAAACACCAGCCTGACTGACAACTTATCTAATGGGCAAATCAAAAGTGAATGAGAAGAAGGGAAGATGAGTGACCCAATGAAGAACCAACAATTTGTCATTTGGGATGTTTTATTAGGCAGTTTGACAAATTTCCTGCTGGTTAACTGATTAAATTTACATTTCCCTATTTTTAATCTTTATTTCGTACTCAAATACGATTGTTAGCCATTAATCAATAAGGATTAAAGTGTTCATGATTAATGGGCAATGCCTTCAGTATAAATAAGAGGTTCGGTGATGCTGGGATTTATCTGGCTCTAGAGACTGCAGGATTGCTCCGAGTGCTCATTCCTTAGTTACAATGAAGTGGGACCAGGAGGACTGATAAGATTCTGTGCCAGTGGTGTGATAGAATGAAATGGAAGCAGCTATTAAGGATCTGCGCGAGATAATGATGGAAAGAAACCAAAGGGTTAACAAGACTCCGCTTTTGATATAAGTAGTGTCAGAGAGATTAATGGGTCTCCGTGCTATAGATAAATCGGGATTTACAGCATCAGTACGGTAAAAAGAAACCGGACAGATTAATGAAATGACCACCTACGGCTCTGCCGGGATGTAAGGATTCGGGGCTATAGGAGTGCCGAGCGGGTGCCAAAGGGTTAACGGGAGCCTGGCTGCAGCGGGACCGAGGGGTTGCCGGAGTTGTAAGCTGCAGCCCGGGTAGGTAGCAATGAAAGGGTTAATGAAAAGCCTCCATGTATTGAGATGCTAATTGTCAAGATAGTGTATTACTTGAGGAAAGTAATTTGATTACTCGAACCTCCCACTAAGGAGGCAAGCTTGTGTCCCTTCCATCTGTCGGGCTCTGGGAAACGTGATGAATTGAACTCGAATTCACATGTGATGAAGTCCCTGTCCCTTCCCCGCCAGCCGGGCACCGCTGCCGTGCCCACCGTGCCGAGGGTACCGCCGCATTTCAACTTTTGCTCTGAAACCCAGGAGGCACAGTAACCTGTTACTTGCTGCTGCTTGCTTTTTTTTTTCCCTCCCCATTTTCTGCCTCAGCGCTACAACTGAGTCATTCTGTTGCCCATGGCTCGTGGGTATACAGTGCTCCTGCGGCGTGCTGCATTATTCCCCAGTTCATCTGTCAATGTTATTTTCGGCTAATGCAGATGTGGGGTTCGCTTACCGTCGCTTTGTAGACACTTGTCGAAAACCATTTGGAAAGCCTTAACTATGCATAAATCTGCGGAGTGAATGTTTTCTTTCATTCACTTGCTCCTATTATTTGATTTCTTGTAGGCCTCTGCGGCAGAGATGGAGAAAATAAGGTAAGTGAGACAGTTTATTTACATCTCATTATAGAGAAGAAATGTTCTGTTGCACAATGGACGATACAGGCTCTTGGAAAATATTTTGCTTAATACGATCAGTCTAAAATACTGGATTGCAGGATGATGCAAGGGAAGCTGTGTTTTAGAGACAAAAGAAAAGGAATGTGGTTATTCTAGTAAATCTGTTTTGCAGGGATATCAATTCAGAAAGGATGTTTTACACACAAACATGCTTTATTGCCGGATGCAGAGGATATTTGATTATATAAATGTTGTAGTCACTTGTCCATTTACTGCAAGAGCCTGCCATTCCTTTTAATGATTAAAGTGGATCAATAATTCATGAAAAAGCTGAAGAAAATATAGGCTTGACTTCAAAGCATCTAATTAATTACTGTGGTTTGTTTCAATATAATGCTGTAATATTGGTGTTCGAGTTTTGTTTTATATTGTATACCAGCCAGATAAATCTTGTCTCCTCTGTGTTTAAAATGTTGTCATACTGTACCAGTTTCTCAGCACATCTCTCTGCTTTAAGCAAAAGGAGATGGCTTTTGTAAACATAAGTTTTCCATCTCATGTCCGAGTGCAAGTCTGCTTTGGGGATATTGCTTTTGTGTATGTTGTTAAGAAAAAAAAAAGAAAGAAGAAAGCATTCTAGCCCTTTTTAAAAAATAAATTAAAAAAAAAAAAATCAAATCCTGTCTGTTAATAAAATCCCCAGGTATTATCAAAGTGATAGGTAAAAGCTGAACTTTTTACTACCCTTGAAATACTTTACAAATCTTATTTTAATAACCCAAAACACTGGCCATGCTCTTATTTGATTTTATTGGACAAGCCCAAATTCCTTCTCCGAACCTGGTGACTCAGTTTGGTTAGTGACAACTATTGTCCAAGCACAACTTTTTAGATTCCTTGAGTTTGGAATGGCTATCCTGAGTTATTAGAAATGCAGAAAAGTTCTAAAATTCTGGAAATAACTGGGGAAAAAGTGGCAAATGTGAAAGAACAGAGATTTGGCCGAGTGTTTAACGAATTCTGGTCTGGAAACAAAATCCTGTTTTTCATTTAAGAAGAAGTAGGAGGTTAAGTCTCTTACAGTGGACTTGAAGATGCATGTCCAAAAGTTTCTAATGGAATTTATTTATAAAGTGCTTCAGATGTACATTTTTTTGTAGTGTCTCATGACAATGAAAGTATTGTAACTTTTGACCTGAAAGAAAAACGTTGTGTGATGTATAATGGTTTTGCATGTATATAAGCACTATAATGTTAAAGCTGTGAGTTTTTCCTGAGTAACAACTGAGGAAGCACCTTGGTATGTGTTCCTGCCTTTAGGAAAAATTCCAAACAAGATCACCTATGGTAAATGCACACTCATGTCATGAATAACTCTATCAGAGGATGCAAGCAAATATATATTTACACGTTTGCCTGATAAGCATGTGTGCACAGATGCAATACAATACTTGTAATACTTTCCTGAGCATGCCTTGGCCTCTGCTTTTCGTAGACAGACTCTTGCTACATTTGCAATAACGGGCTGCAGAGCCCAGGAGAATGAGCTCAGGAATGTATTGAAAAAGAAAGAATTTGTTATGACAAGAGTAAACAACCATAAAGCTCCAGTTTCCTAGCACCCTCCTTTTGCAGCTGTCAGGCACGCAGCAGTCCTTACCTCAGTACTTCTTGAGCCCTATAGAGATGGGAAAGCCCATACTGCCCCACTGAAGGAAGTGGGAGTTCAGCTATTCACTCCAACAAGAGAAGGGTCAGGCTGTGTCAGGAGTTTGTTACTTAAGTTTTCTGTTTACAATTCTTGTATATAAAAAGTTGCTTCTGCTGGACATCATCCCCATCACCCAAGCCGGTGCAAGGGCTCCCTGAGCTCCTGGACGGAGCAGGGAGCCGGGCTGGGGGAGCTCCGGCAGGATCCAGCGCAGAAGCTGCGCTGCTCCATCCCGAACTTTTCCAGGCTCCCTGTCTGTAGTTGTCTTGGATGCAAACTGACAGAACCCTCAGCAGTTTAAGGAAACTAATCAAATCTGGAGTCATGATTTTAAATACCCAGTAAACACACAGACCTGAGAGAATTAGATTTTCCCTAAACCTATCCAAGTCTGGCACCCAGGTAAAAAACAGATTACCTTGTCTTTTAAGCACAGTGGCTTCAGAGAGGCCATGAAGAGAGATAGCCTGAAACCGGGGGAAGGAAGAAAGAAACAGGAAGGAAAAGGGCAGACCAGTAGGAAAGAGGTATTTTTTGTTACGTGTAGAAACCAGTGTAACATCACAGGAAAAGCCATTCCCACATGATACTTGCATGTGTTCTGCCCTAGCCCCTGGGCCCACCTCCTTCCCCAGTCTCTTTTTGCAATCAGCTGAGGATGTGCCGTCCCACATCAGCTGGGATGGTGTTGGCCCGAGAACTAGAGGGTGAGCCCACGCCAGCTGCGGAGCTGGGCTGCACAGAGGGTACGAGGCTCCTGCAAAAGAGGGAGGAGAAGGGGGTCTGGAATTAGCAAAAAAGAAACAAACCAAAGCCTTGTTGAGGAGAGAAGCAGGAGAAGAGGAGCAAGGTGGATACCCACAGGATAACCTACGCAGCCAGGTTGAAAACCCTCAGGGTTAGAGAAATCCAGGTTTGCATTCCACAGTGCACTTCAAGATAAGAAAGTCTTTTAAATATGAAGAACAGGTGCAGATAATTGCACTTTTCAGAGGAGCTGCTCCACAATGACAGTCCTTGGGAGCCCACGGGGCCAAACATTTCAAAAAGGCAGCTCTGGAAGTCTTTGGCTCAGCTTTGCACATTCTCCAGCCCAGTGTATCTGGGGCACGCCAAGGACTGGGGTGGCCAGACCCATTCAGACAGAGGGGCAAACACAGGAGCCTGCAAGACTGATCCACTGATGACCCGTACTTTGTTCTGCCCTGAATTCACTGAGACAGGGCAGCACAAGCAATGGTGCAGTGAACTAATACACCTCTCTTACATTCCTTTGCTCAGAATCTTGCTGGAAAGATGCAATTCATCTCACGTAATGCAGGAATAATTCCCCTTGCAGACCAAGGAGTCGCTGTGACCTGCAATGTCACCTCCTGTCCTTTTCAGCAGGGGCTTGCCGCGACAGCATTACGGGTGGAAGGAGCGGTAGGAAGCAGAGGTGGGACGTTATCAGTATTTAGCCTGACACAGGGACGACTTCCACTAGAAGTGGAAACATGCTATTTTGTGCTAAAACTTCGGCTAGAAGAATCAGTTACTGCAATGAAGTCTTCACACTGTGAACAATTCTTAGCAGTACATAGTGTTTATAACATCTCAAGGTACCAATATATTAGGCAGCAAGTAAGGCTAACTACTAATCACAAACCTCTTGAGGATCTGCACTTATGTAGGTTGGCTGTGTATGGTTATACAGTCACTTTAAACATTAATTACTTCTGACTACAGCCCTTTAAATACAGTTTTTTGGATCTGGTTCTTTTTCATGTCTATAAACAAGGACTGAAAATCTTAGTTAAGTAAAGTAAATTTCAAATATACCTATACTATCTTATTTGGACTCTTAGCAGTGTGCTATCTTCGGTGCATATATTCAAGAGAAGCACATACCTTCTAAGTCTGAGGCCTTGCAGATCTGTGGTGGCTGGCACACAAAATTGCAAGTACTCTGGAAACTGCTCCTTCGAGTCAAATTGAATCCGTAGCACGGCTAGATGTGCAAACGAAAGACCAGTTCCACCACAACTCCTGTACAAACTCCTGGTAGCTTTTTCTTTGCGTCCATTTAATCCTGCTTGAAATACAGGTTATAACATTCAACCTTTCAAGTGAAAATGTTGTAAGGTCTGGCATAAGAGACCTCCAGATATATTTTTGTGCACAAATATTGACTAGATTCTCAGTGTTTTTTACACTGAAGAGTATCTCACTCCACAGGAAATGCCAGTTGAGGTGACAGATATTGTTCAATAAAAGCTTTTTCTTTTTTTTTAAATACACTCCTAAAATTTCAGTGACAATTCAGAAACTCTATAAATCAATATTCTTAGTTCTAAGCTTTCAAGATCCACAATAGGCTGAACTGTGTATCTAAAAGTACATAAAACAGGACGCATCATCACCACCATCAACTGCCAGGCTCACATAATTAGTGCCTGTAAGGAGGCTGACTTTCTACTTTGCAATGTAACCATGGTATTCCCCAACTGAGGATTACTTTATTGTGGTAACATCAGGAATGGCACTTTACTAATCAGCCAGGGATCTCTGATAAAAGTGATCCATGTCTCAAGGAACCTGTGAGGCAACATCTTCATTTCAGTGTAGTCCTTGTTTCAGAGCATATGAAAATGAAGTGATTTGTTTTGCACACACAGCTGGTAGTAAGTCAGCAGCTCAATCCAAGTCTCTTGAATTTTCAGACTTGGACTTTTCTCAAGCATGTTTGAGTTCATCTGCGGTAAGGAAGGAATATCAGCCTCTTCAAAAGGAACATCAGAGGCACGTGCAGTCCTAGGGAAAAGCTGCTGCAGTAGTTTAGGGAAAATGTGAATACCTTCCTAAATGCCCACTAGATCACGCTGCCTTCCTTGGCACTTGGTATAAATTTAGCCCTCTTCATATGCTAATGAACACACTGCAATTTCCTGCCATCCCCACCTTGTCCTTGTTCCTTCTCTCAGCCTGTATCTACATTAATTTTACCATACTTACTGGAACACAAGGAGAGGATTTTTTTCCAGAAAGTTAACCAACAAACATGGTTTACTTTGCCCTAGGTCTCGTCTTCACATCCACAGCTGCTGTGCTGGGAGCCACTGCCTCGCACAGAGGCACAATGCCACAGGACAGCAGCGGTGCTGCGCAAGCAGCAGCTCCAGCATCTGCTCAGCAGTGTCTGCAGGCTCTAGCTGATGCTGGGACTTCAAACCCCCGCTGAGGACACAGGCAAAGAGATGGTACAGGGCAGGCTCAGAAGCAAAAGAGCATAGGGAAACGCTGGTGCGAAAGGGCCATGAGTTTGGGGTCATTAGAGGCTATAGTAGAAAAGTCACCTAGCTGGATGAATGTTGGGTCCATTTTGAAAGAGGGAGGAAAAAAAGGAAAAGGGAAAGAGAGCTGCCTACTTATATTCAAACAGGTAAAGCAGGTTTTCATTTTTCTGTGCTTTGCAAGATGTTTTCATCTCCCAGGCAGTCCTAGCAGCAGTGACAGCCCTGCAGTGCTGTTTTCAGCACATCTGGTTTGTTGACGCTGCTATCCAAGGTGTGACTGCAGCACAGCTAAACCACACGTCTCTCCCCCCGAGAGACTACACTCAGTTTTAAGTTTGGGGGTTGTCAACCATAGCAACGGGAGCAATGGACACACAAGGATATATTCACAGCCCCCAGGGGAACTGTAGCCTTGGAACTGGGATCGGTTGGGGCGCAGAGCCGTGCTGATCTACCTATACTAGCACCTCTGAGAATTTTATTCCTGCTGCCAGGGGCACAGTGGGCTTGTGTAGCTTATACTGAAAGTCCATCCCACTTCATTGCCACTATTACTGTTACCTGTGCTAGTCAGTCAAATTAGCACTACTTAGCTGAGGCAGGGGGGTTCCTGTTATGTTGTCCTACAACCCTGTGCCCAAACTGCTGTCTGCTACTTGGAAGAATGATGTAAAAGGCAGGGATACTGGTATGGAAGGAATGATGTCCAGTCACCTGCTGTAACAAGTGTTGTGTTATAATATCTTTTAGCTCTAGGTAAATACTGAGTGGAGTAAAAGTGTCCAGCAAACAAGAAACATGACAGGAACAGAGGGCAGAATAGATTCAAGTTGAATGAAACCAGGTATAGCTGTGTAAAGTGGCCTGCAGGGACAAGTGGGAGCTGAGCAAACATCTGAAGAGACCAACGAAGGAGGTAGGAGGAGATGAGCCATGCCATCAACAGGGAGCTGCAGTGAGTCATGGGGAAGAGGCTGGACCTAGGTGATATCAAGCTTACAGATAATGCTCTGCCTACCCCTTTCTTGCAAGGCAAAGTGCATCGCTGAGCAATACTATGAGCCACTCAGGAAAAAAAAAAGGGGGCATTTTGTTCCAATATTTAAGAAAAGAAAAAACAAAAAAAGATCCATTTCTTATAGTACCTGTGATTGGTTCAAAAACTCTGTAGCACAGGGAGTAGAGCTTCCAGAACAGGTTTCTTTTTGTTGGGTTTTTGTTGGATTCCGCGCCCCCCCGCCAAGATGCAATGATGCTTGATGGTCAGAAAATTCAAAGGTGGGAAAATTGGATGCTCTCTGCATCCCCTATATTGCTAATAGCAACTAGACCAGTTTATGTAAGTGCTCTGGCCAAAGCCATCCGGGGATGCGTGCTGAACAGTGAAAGCAGCGACTCTCAAAGCAAGCGGTGGCAACGACTGCAGCAGTAACAAAACAATCGTAAGCTGAAGAGTATAAGAGGTTCCAAGCTGCAAACCCCAGATGGTTCAAGGGCAGTATAGCTTGTGAACCACACTTGAGTGTGCTCTGTGGTGAAATCAAGTGCATCTTGAATGCTTGTTGCTGCTACAGCACAGACTGATGAAAGGAAGGAGATAACTTGTCTGCAACACTTTATTACAGGCTTTTGCAATTGCCAGCTCCACTGCTGCTGGCATGGCTTAGGAAATTTAATTTACCAATGAATTCTTGATTTACACACAAGTGACTTTAGGATGCATTCAAATAAGAACTCTGTATCACCACATTTGATTCAATGTTCTTTAAAGATCAAAAGCATCTAAAATATATCAAAACTATTAAGCTTTTCACATTAAAAAAATTGAAGGGGCTGAGTTGTCTTGATGTTTTAGGGATGACCTAGAACCAGCTTAGCATGAAGTACAATGTGCTGAAAAATAGGCAGTAGATAGTAAGCTATAATCATGCTTTTTGGAATTCATGAATGTGAGGGGCTTGTATAATTCACAGAGCCCTCAAGCAGGATAGCAGGATCATCAGTGCCTGTAGCTCCTTGCTGGATTTCTCTGATGTGTGTGACCATCCTACCGCTCATGTGAACTGCACAACTCTTGTTATTCAACTCTTCCAGGAGTAACAAGATCCACCTCATTGAACAGTGCACAGAGTCACTGCTCATTTCTTCTTTTGTAGTAATGTTTATACTGGGACAAAAAAGGACCTCCATGTCATATGCAGTTATATTGCCTCTTAGAGCATGACTTTCTTCATATATGCATTTGCAAAGCTCTGAAAAGCATTGGAAAAACTAGCTTTCATCCTGAGCTTGCCCAGCTGTCACCATGTCAGCAAAACCATAACTGAGAAATTGTGTGCGAGAGAACATACACGTGCCTCATGCAGCAGACTTGCATCTAGGAGGGCAAACGGTACCTGAGAGGAATATTGTTGGCAAAGCGGTAGTTGACTGACTTACGTGACGTACTAGGGCATCATAACTAGAGGATCAGTTTAAGAAGCTGCTCTATTTGTAAGGCCTTCCAAGAGCTATACTGGAATTCCCAGCAATAAAGGGCAACTTAATCTTTTCCCTCGCCATCCCCCAAGAGCTCATTCTTGCAGCAGGCAATTTGAAGAGATAAGCAATCAGCACTCCTCTTTTCTGTGCATTTCTGTTTAAAAAGTGTTAGATCGTTGTGCTGCTATTTAACTCAGGGATGCTGGCTTAACCAAGGAAGGTACTACACAAATTAACACAGTTTTCAATGCTTCGCCTGTACAGAGTAGTCTACAGATATAGAAAAAGAAATTGTCTATATATCTGTATAATCGGTCTTACTGTCAAGAAGTCCTACAGATGTAGGTGCTTGAAATGATGTTGAAGTAGCACTAAATGCATGGCAAATGACTTTGCACACGCATAGTTAACTAAGTTTGTAACTGCTGGGTCACTTGCCCTTTGAGATATTGTTTCCTCTTGGTATGAGTCCTCTCTCTATCCTGTAACGAGGAAATAGTATTTCCAGGGAGTTAATCGGAAACAGTCCAGACCAACATGTACCAAATATATTCCAAGACTTAATGCAGATCCATGAGTGGCTGAAAAATAAATGTTTTGCAGCTCTACCCAATATTCTTAACAACTCAACAGGGAACTAGTGACAAAGTACATTCATGAACAGAGGTATATCCTTCATGATGGGGAAAGTGCTTCTTTCTATAGGGAAATAAAGATTTTTAGACTGCATACAAACCATCTGTAGCACCAGAACAGGTCTCTTTGAATTCAAAATAAATTGTATGCTTAGTTTTGACTCCTAGCTTGTGAATAGCAGTGATGTTTTTATTTGTATTTGCATTCTGATTTAGATTGATGAGAGACCAACAATTAAAGAGGGAAAGATCAAGTGAGTCAAATACTCTGAAGGCTGGTTAAAAATGAAAAACCCAGCAAACTAGCCCAAAGCAATGTAAATAGAGTGGTAAAAGACAGAGCAGCAATGATATTTAAGTAACGTACTTGGAAAGCAATACCATAGCTCAACACACAGGAAAATTTGATTGTCCTAATCAAAAAAACAAGCAAGAAGTTTTTACACAAATCCAAATGGGCCTTCAGTCCTACGCCTTTCCAGTGCTGAATTCATAGACAGGCTCTTGCTAAAACAGGTGTATGACTGGCCTGGCTTATTTTTGTCCAAATCTGCACAGCAGCTGGCCCTCGTACTCCCACTCTGCCATCTTCTTGCAGCCTTGCAAACATAGTACCAGGCAGAGCCATGCGGGGAAGCGCCTGGTTTCTCAAACCACATCGGCAGTGTGACCCTGCCAAATCTCAGCCTCAGCAGTTCCACTTCATTTCTGACCCCTCACAAGCCTTTAGGAAGAGCAAAATCCTCCTGGCTTACCCCTGTCCTTACTGTACCAATGCCACCAGGTGCCATGGGCATGAGAGCCAGGCTCCTGAGGAGATTTTCAGCCCACACTTTGAAATTTAGTCTAGGATAGCCCAGTTAATGCCAGCCTTTGCCCTAGAGCACCTAGATATCTGGCAAGCTGGGGGTGTGGGGGTGTATATATGTGCGTAAAGAGTCCTGGAGACCCCTTGCTAAAATGATATTGCCAGTTGTATAGTCTCCTGAAGCATGTTTTCATATTTCTTTAGTCCTGTTCTATTTCTTCACAAGATGCAGCCAGTTTGCATCTTGTCTTTATATCAAATGTTCTTTATTAAACTCTTTCACTACTGGAGGAACCAAGAGCAGGAAAGCTCGAGGAGATACACAGTCCTCCCCAGTCCCATGTGATGGAATCGCCAAATTCAAGAGTCTTGGCTTTTCCATGAGGAAGGTTAATTAGCCCTTTGTATAACTCAAGAAGTAGCTCTGGCAACAGAGCATATGGGCAGGAGAGGGAAGAAATGAGTCATAGATAGAGAAGACTGACATGAGTTTCTTTGGGCCAAATTTAGCTGACCTATACTGTTTGTTAACAAAGCAACTTCCCCCCCACACTTCCCTCCTTCTCAATCTACAAGAGAAATCACAACCTAAAAGTCATGAATTCTTTTTTTTCTGAGAAATTAAAAGTACATGAAATTACAGCACTAAACAGGTAGTCCGCTGCCAAATGTCAGTTTAGAGGAGTAAAGCTGTCTTGTCTACTGTATATAATGCAAATAGTTCTAGCTAATAGGTAACTTCTGACAACAGGAACATTTTCTTTTTCTCCACCTTGACAAAGCTGCCGAAGCAGATTTTTACAGTAACTGTAGACTTCAACTTGTTTTCATTTAACTGTGTTATGCTTTCTAATTTGACAAAGCCTCAGTAGATTCAGTTACTAGAAGTGATGGGTTTCACATACTGTGAGCTTCTGGAGGGTTTTCTTTACAAACCAGGACTGAATATCATCTAAATGTAAAAGAAAAAAACCTCTGAGAGAGATGTCCCATTAATTCCAGCACACAGTGCACTTGGAGCCATTTGAGAGAAGCAATGCTAATCTAGCCAGTTTTGCTTAATATACTTTGCTTTGAAGAACACTTGTTCTCATCTAAAAGCTTTCTTTTTTTTTTTTTTTTAATGCATGAAAACCCTGCCATGGTCCACTGTGGAAAACAACTTTTATTATAACCTAGGAACATGTAGCAAATAAGCAATAACAGCTACATGTTACTTAGATTCAAGGAACGTGGGAGGTTTCAGTTACAGTTTTGATAGTAAAGTTCTAATGAATACTTTGCTGGTAATACAAATGTGGCCTGGACTTCTCTACTGTGGCTTTGCAGTTGCTTTGCATTCTCATCTCCATCCCCTGAAGAGCTCTTCAAATCCTATTGCACAGTAAAAACAAAGTTTATCAGGATTTTCATCTGAAGTTTCGTATAGCACTGAACTACTAATTATTATGGCACGCAGAGCAGACAGTTCCAATTAAATTGCCAGCCTGGATTTGTAGACCATCCCATCTCCTTATTCATCATCTCTGTACACACAACATTGGGAAAGCATCTTAAGATATAAATAGGTACATACATGGTTGCATGCTGAATTCTAACTGAATGAATCCATTACTGCATCCTTGGAGAACTCCAATTTTTCCCAGAACTACAACTCCTTTTTGAGTGTTATCTACCTCATTATGCATAGATTAGTGACGTTACGTATTGGTTTGCACAGACCACACAGAAGCTGAAAGCAGTTAACTACAGTTTTGCAGAGATTAATGGAATCAGAGGGAGACTCGAGAAAGCAACATATTCTTTTATCTAAAAGGCAATGTTATTTATACTTTTTTACATTCATGTGAAGAACAAAGCACTCACATGGTACTCCTGTCACTCATATCTAGAATGTTGCCTGCTATAAGTCTGCATTAATTAGAACCATAGCTGGCATACACCTACAGCGTGGATTCATGGCACAAAGCTACTAAACTATTCAAGGTTTTCCAAATCCACTTAGAACTTGTTTCCTTATACCTTTGCTATGAGCCAGTGAACTGGAGACTAGTTAACTACACCTTTCACAGTGGCAGAAGGCATTCTTATTAACAGCAGAATCAGTAAAATCAACAAAACCTGTTATCTCTTTACTAGTGGCAGCTCTTTTACAGAAAGCTATTAGTTGCATTTTCTATTCTTATCCTGACTATTTTCTTCAGCACTAGAAATTAGGGCATTGGCTTGCAGAGTCATGCCCTGATTGCTGAAATTAAGGGCAATTATGCAATGGAAAGAGGAAGTATAACAGGTCAGAGATTGTACATCTGCTTGAAATGCAGGTGGTGAAGGTGCTGCCATTACTGAGTTGAAAACATGGGCTGAGGTCTAAAGCTTTGAAGGATCTGACAGTCTTGGTCTACAGACATGAGTTACAGCCAAAGCCATTAGGATTCTCTCTAAAGCACTGTCAGGGTTCAAAGGATTTTCTTCTTTTTTTTTTTCCCCCTCTTTTTTTTTTTTTGTGCACTGTATAAGTCACAAACTTGCATCTCCTCAGGGGAACACTTACCACCCTTTCTACAGTAATGAAGAGTTTCAGCTAGAAGCTGGCAATCTTTCATAGGCAACATGCCAGACTGTATTTTTTGTTCCTAATTTAGAGCTTAAACATGTTGATAGACAACATTGAGAAGCTGGGAGCCACTGCCTCTCACAGATGCTTCTCTCAAGATGCTGCGGACCCCAGATCCCAGGCCTGTGCTGACCCTGTCAGATTTGCAAAAATCCTCTGATGTCTGCAAACCACTGGGAACCCCTTAGAAGGAAAGTTTTATAAATGTGCAGAATACTGTTGATGTCCCCCTTCCCTTGACTCATTCATTCTGCATCATTTGACATTTTAACATATTGCCATATTAACCACCAAAAGTCTGATCTGTGAGCATGACTTCAAACTTGTATTTACAAGAGGAGAGATGCAGCGGCATATGGACCACCAGCTGGTGAGAAGTAGGAATGGTACTTTGTGGAGTTTGAGTCACTAAGTGAATTAAAAAAAAAAAAAAAAAAAGACCATCTTCTGTACAGCCAAAAAGTTAGAGAGAAAAGCTTGGCTTCTTAGATCTGGAGTTGTTTGAAAGGACAATTGCAACAAGGTCAGTACCCAGAAAGCACAAAATCTGGAGGCATTAAATAAACTAGAAGCTGTGTTGTTTATTATAAGAGGTATATGCAAACAAGCTGTTTCCTGCTAAGGCTGTAAGAAATAGTACCACAGAGGGAGTGATGTGAGACAGAAAAAAAGAGAGACGACAGTCTGTTCCTCTTAAACAGAAGGAATAAAAATCACTTTGAGAGCGAGGGTGACACTGGGGGAAGTGTCTTTTTATTGAGGTCATAACCACCTACGCTCAAATTCAAGAGTCTCCAGCCTTTTTCCCCCCACCTCTCCCTTGCCTTGTGTCTTTTCCTCACGTGTTTGCCAGCCCTTCACCTTCTGGTGGGATTCTCCTTGTGCTCCATCAACAGCTTCACCCCTTCCCATCCTCAAATGGTCACTTAGGTCTGCAGAATGTCAGCTCCAGACATTTCCCACTCCAGTAACTTTTGGGAGCTTAGTCGCTTATTTAAGCTACCAAAGCTCGAGTCCTCCCAGGAGGTAGTTCATTCTTTCTCATCTTGCTTTCTACTCTCGGACTGTTGTTTTTCACCATTGTTACTGCAGGAACAGTTGAAATCTCCCTGCCTAAGTTCATGCACTCTAACAAAGATTCACTTTCATGAGACTTGAGAGACAGAGGTTCACTATTCTCCTCAATGCCAGTACATTTCACCAATCTTCTCACTTTACCTATTTCCCTAGAAGTCCAGGTGAGAAGAAACCCAGGTTTTAGAGGACAGTTCTGTGGTCTCAGTCCTCATTGCTGCCAACTGCTGCTCCCCCCTCACCCGCGGTCCCTTGCTGGCCCTGCTTGTTCAGGAGTGGTTCCTGTGGCTTTTTCAGGGAGACGCAAGAAGAGGGAGTTTCCTGCGGCTCCATGGATGCAGCTACTAAGCAGAAGCTGTCTTTCAATAACTGGGATCTTTTTGGAGAAAGTAGTAAACAAAAAAAAAAAAACTTGGCAAGGGGAAAGATTCATAGATAAACATTTTTTTTGTAATGGGGGAGGAAGATATAGAAGGAAAGGCCTGTTCCTTCAAAAAATAGAATATTGTCTGGGGACTATTAAATAACAATATAACTAATTACCAAGATAATTATCTTCATGCTGGAGCACCAAACAGCTGAAATACAGAAGCTGCTGAGAGCACTTACTATAGTAAATTACTGAAATGCTTCTCATGGTTTATTCTGCTGAATTAGGGTACTAAAAGAAGCGTGCTACATTATTTCTCTATTGACTTTTCCACATGCGATTATTATTAGATTCATAAGTATGAATCAGACAGGAAGGTCAAGTTACTAATGATTCTGGAGCCTCGTCAGCTGTGCAGCATTATCTGCACTGTAAAGGTAGATACATTGTTTACCTGCATAATGAGAGTGATGCAAGTAATCATTAAAGTACTTGAGTATCAGTCACTTAAAAAACCCCAAAATCACTAGATCAGCATGCAAAGCATTAAAATTGTAAATGTTGTATTGGAGTTGTAATGTAAAGGAAATCTAAAGCCTGCCTTTTTTGGCTACCCTTCCTTGAACAAAGAGCAGAAGCATAGCATGGCAGAGAGAGAGAGAAATCTGAAATCATTACTTTCTGCCTCTGCACTGTGTAGGTTTGTTTAGCCAACAAAGGAACATTTGCACTTCTAGATGTCAGCCAAGCCCCAGAAACCCTCTGTGGCTCCTGCAAGCATTATTGCCGTCTTAAAGGCGAGGCTGAGAATGGTTACGTGACTTCTCCAAGTTCTTTGAGGAGCTTCTGTCAAAGCCAGGAGAGTACCTGCAAGTTACTTGTCTTAAGACGAAGAGGCGAAGTTCTTGCTCCAGTAGCAGAATAACTGTTTCTGAAATGAGTAGTTTCACTCAGCCAAGAAGCAGAGACAGGTTCCAAAGCAGAACATCCCTCAGCCAAATCAACACTCTCATGGCACTGCTTGCTTCTTCCCTATGTCACAAATTATTTCAAAACTCATTTGTGACTGTTTTTCTTCCCATCACTATTTCCTCTCCATAGCATGGTAGCATAGACCCCTTGTGAGGAAGGATCCAGATACTCAGACTTGTCCTTAACTTGTCCCCAAGTATAAATAATCCCCACAAAACCAGCGCTACTCATTGCACAGATATGGGCTCTTAACATCCCTTAGGGATACTGGATAAGCATCACTGCATACATTCTTGCAAGCCAAGTACTACTAGCAGTAGTTCCAAGAGCTAAATCCACCACCAGTGTGAGCAGACTCAAATGCGTTCAGATCAAAATAGTTACTACAGTTTCTACAGGTAACATCTTTGATATATTCTGATGTTTTCCTATGCATTAAAAAAAAGGTCAACCAGTAAACAATAAAAAACATAGTGTGAGACGAAGGCAATTAACATCACTTCAGTTTCAATAGCAGGTTTCCCCCCCTCTTCCTGACATTTTTCAGCTTCAGAGAGAGAAACCCAACTCTAACTACCATTTCTATGCCCTTTTCAGCTTATGGTAATTGCTGATGTGTAGCATCTCGGTATTGGGGCCGCTGCCCCATCCTTCTCCCCATTTTGTGCAGGCAGCAGCAGGAGAATTTTCTTTTGATTTATTCTTCTAATAGCTTCAGTGATGCCAGAATATTAGAGTTGCCTATTTTCTAAAGGTTTCTTTACAAATTCACATTAAATGAAAATGTAACTTTTCAGTCATTAATGCACTGAAAGAAGTTGTGGTTAAAGGAGGAGATGGATGGTTTGGAAGCTTACCCACTACCTTTAAAAGCAAATTATCAGTGACAGAAGCTAGGTGAAACAGGCAGCAGGAGAAATCAAAAGACAGATGAAGATATCAATCAAAGAGAATTTCAGATCCTTTTCTTCTTGCACAGACCACTAGAGGAGGCATTTAGAGGGATGTAGCAAAGTAAATAGAGTCCTCCCATGGGAAAACCTGAGGCATTTTTGCTGCCCCATCACTGATGTAACACATGCTGCACCCAGGCAGGAGGAGCAGGCGCGCAGCAGCGGCTGTTGGCAGAAAGCTGCTGATGCTGTAGGGTATACCACACAAACTCCTCCTTACAGGTCTAAAAGGCAAAGGTTAAAGAAACCAAGGGGGCTGTTTAGTAAGAGGGAACTTTGTATGCAAGCTGGGAACATCTTTGCAGGAAAATTCTTGAAAGAGATAAGTTTAATAAATTTACTTTACATCTCAGAAACAACCAAAACACAAATAGATACTGCAAACATCTCAGAGGGGATTCAAGATCCAAATGGCTGTATGGATTTGACCTTTAACATTTTCAGGCCTCAGTTTTCATCTGTAAAATGGGGATGATGGAGAGCTCTCTCCCAGCCTAAAAGGACAATGTGAATTAAGCATATAGAAAACCATGAGGCACCTTGTCCAGGTTTCGGCTGGGATAGAGTTAATTTTCTTCCTAGCAGCTGGTATAGTGCCGTGGTTTGGATTCAGGATGAGAATAATGTTGATAACACACTGATGTTTTTAGTTGTTGCTAAGCAGTGCTTATCCTAAGGCAAGGACTTTTCAGCTCCCAGGCTCTGCCAGTGAGAAGGTGCACAAGAAGCTGGGAGGGGGCACAGCCGGGACAGCTGACCCAGCCTGGCCAAAGGGATATTCCATACCACAGGACGTCAGGCTCAGTATATAAACTGGGAGGAGCTGGCCAGGGAGGGATCGCTGCTTGGGGACAGGCTGGGCATCGGTCAGCAAGTGGTGAGCAATTGCATTGTGCATCACTT
Organism: Phoenicopterus ruber ruber; assembly: GCA_009819775.1. Lineage (NCBI taxonomy): Eukaryota > Metazoa > Chordata > Aves > Phoenicopteriformes > Phoenicopteridae > Phoenicopterus > Phoenicopterus ruber. The sequence continues at coordinate 14,123,460 of CM020219.1, forward strand.
GTTTTGTATATTCTCTTATCATTATTATTATTCTCTCTTCCTTTGCTGTCCTATTAAACTGTCTTTATCTCAACCCACAAGGAGGGTTTTTGGGGGTTTTTTTCGATTCTCTTCCCCATCCCACTGGGAGTGAGCGAGTGGCTGCATGGTGCTTGGCTGCTGACTGGGGTTAAACTACAACACACCTCCATAAAGTGGTTATCTAATTCAAATATAGCAGGTGCAGGTAGGACATGGGAGTTTATTGATTATTACTACACCAGAGGAAGATTCAGATCTGCAGAACAGTCATTGCATAATGATTTAATATTTGCTATTTGATGCTATGTCATTAAAAGCTCATGAGTGACTTCAGTCTTCATTAGATAAATATGGTATTGCAGTACTTTGTGCAGTTCTTCACATTTGAAGTTATACACTTACACTTGGAAAGAAATGGTGCATTTTACTTCGACTTTTTTTGATCTTTGTGTCTTTTGCCCCCATTCTCTGAAGTACTGTTTGGACTTTAAGTTCTGCGTTGTAAACTGCATTCTTCATATGGATCTCCCATATTTAGGTGCTCTGATTGTTCAAAGGACTCTCCAGCTGGGTAGCAAGACTATTTGAGTGCTAATACAGTGATTGTAAAGAATGGGACATCAGTTCCCATTTTAGAACATAAATCTTGGCAAGTTTGAATGGAGTATATTCAAATGGGAACAAATGGACGTTTTAAGCATGTAATTTAAAACAAAACATTCAGCACTTACATGAATAAGCTCAGCAACTGCAGCTCCCCTAGCCCAGCATCTAAGAGCCTATGGGTGACAGTTCCAAACTCATAGCCATCGGGCAGCCCATGAGAGCACCCGGCCCCAGGGTCAGCAATAGGAACCCTGCACTCCAGGTCCCCTTTCTGTAGTTGCAGCTTCCAGCTCTGCTTTCTCAGACACTCACCTTCCTTATCTGTGGCTCCCAGACAGACACTCCTAGCTTCTTGTGGTTTCCAAGAGAGAAACTGTCCCAGCTCTGCATCTATTCAAGCATCAAGCTTGGGTACGTTGTAAATATGTACACGTGGTTATACACACATCCATTTCCAATTGCCACTTGAGTCTTTCTAAAATGCACTTTAAAAAGTTCTTCCTAAAAATAATGCTAAGCCAGAGTTGCTTGCACTCTGCAATGCTAGCAGTAAGCCTTCTCTCTCCAACTGAGAGAAGGGGGAAAAAAACCCAAACCTATGTGGGGTTGAAGAAAGTGACTTGCAGATCAGGCTGCTTTTCCTCACAAGTGAGCACCTTGTCTGCTTGTGGCATCTTACTCTAGCAGAGAAGGTGTCGTGCATCCAATTAAAAAGATATCGAAGGAGACAAGATTGGAATGAGAATGAATATATGCTGCAGCTGCACTGAGAAGAGTTGGCTAAAAAGCACACAACTGGGAGAAATACTGTCATCTTGACCATATCTGCAGTCACACCAATGCTGATACTAAAGCACAAGAACAAAACTGGATTATCATCTACTGCATGTTACAGATATGCCTCCTCCTTAATCCAGTGTATTTATTTTTGAGTTCAGTGAAGAAATTTTACATTAACCAAAAAAGTCAGGATGTCCAACCTTTCGCTATGCAGCAGCCAGACTCTCTTAAAGGCACTGAAAAGACAAACATACAGGGATTTTTTTTTCTTATCCCATTCCAGTAGTGCTCCCATCAATGCCTGCATAGTTGGATCCCAGCAGCTGCCCATGTCACGCGATGGGAGGACCACTTGCACTGGGGTCCCATGATACGAAAGTTGCCACCATCCCCTCAGTAGGGAAAAGGAGCCGCAAGCCTGGGAGAAACTATTTGGACTGTCAGAGGAGAAAGCAGGAAGCAAGCTAGAGACCAGATAAGTTGTTCTGTAAGGTTGAGTCTGCTCAATTAGTCATAGGCTGGACATGTCTACTCTCAAGGCTAAGCAAGAATTGGTCTGACAAAACTTTCTGCTAGAAATTGCAAAGCAGTCCTGAAAGTCCAAAATTCTGTAACACATTCAGTGCTTTGCTATCAAACCCTCTCCTCCCTTCACCAGTGTTCACAAGTGATGTTCCTAACAGTTATTGGAAGACTTTGTGGGACCAATGGGTTTGGTTTTTCTTTAAATAGAATATTTTTTCTTGGTGTGCCTTTTGATCAGATTTAATTCTGCCTTTGGCAGCGGCCTGAGACTAGACCATAGGGGAGAGGAAGGGTGATGTAGACTGCTTAGAGAGGTTTTGAAATCTCCATCCTTGAAGATATTCAAAACTTGACTGGACAAAGCCCTAAGCATCCTGATCTGACTGAATCTGCTTTGAACAAGAGGTTGGATCACATGGCCTCCAGAAGCACCTTCCAGCCCAATTTATTGTACAATTCTACATACCACCAGTTCAGGTCCTTTATACACTGAAATTCCCGTTAGAGGGAATTGGAGTTTGAAGGGCAACATCTGTATCAACCGCAGATGTATTTCATTTCAGTAGTCTTTCTTTTACATGGTTCAATTTAAGGACATAAGTATTTACTTCCCCCCGCCCCCCCGCCATGAAAGATGCCATCCAGCAGAGTAATTTCTGATAAACATCAAGCTCAATCAGTTATAATTATGTGTTTTTGCAACTCTATTTCATTTAAAGAAAAGCACTTACCAAAAAAGACAAAGTGTTTCTATCCAGAAATGACTGGCAAGTTCCCTGCTTTCCTTTAGAAATTTTAAGTTGTGGGCAGAGGTAGGCAGACACGAACACAGACACTCACTTCTCACGTGTAGATATACACATCGTATTTGTGCTTGTAGCCGTGGTCGGTTAGGTGACCGATTCCGTGTCTGTACATACCAATGTTAGATTTCTGTGTATCCTTATATGTTCATGCATAAAATATGGTATGCTGTTTTACCTGATGAAATTCCTCATCATCATCGTAAAGATGAAGAGCCAAAAGTCCGACATTGGCAATGTAACTAGAGCCCTATTGAAGTCAATATGATGTAAGAATATAGCTGAGAGCCAGAGTATAAACCTGGTAAGTAAATACCAAAACACCTATAGAAAAGTTTTAATCACTCGAGACATCAGAACATGGGTTGCTTAACGAAAGCAATTATACAAAATTATAAGACAATTAAATGCAGTCTGTTTGGATGTATTCTAGCAGGACTCCTAATACTTCTATTGCACTCCTCACTGAGCATCGCAGTAACTGAAGAGATTTGCAGGGAGAGCAGACTACTTTTTGGCCAGTGATTTGCTGGCCAAAACCACTGCCCAGTTGTTGTTCAGAGTAGAGTCAAAGCAAAAAGCAGTGGGAAGGTCAGATGAATACTTTGGGCAGCACTCTGTCATAGCAGGAGGTCTGAGCAAACAAAGATCTCATCTGGCCCCAAGACAGTGTTCATAATAGTGATGAATTGAATGAAGGAAAGGAATGGTCTCAGAAAAATCTTTTCCAGGACTGTAGGAAACCAAAGTGAGGGCAAAAAATGCGTGTACATGTTATTTTGATAGGATCACTGAGGTTGGAAAAGACCCTTAAGATTGAGTCCAACTGTAAACCTAACACTGCCAAGTCCACCATTAAACCATGTCCCTAAGCACCATGTCTACATGTCTTTTAAATACCTCCAGGGATGGTGACTCAACCACTTCCCTGAGCAGCCTGTTCCAGTGCTTGATGACCCTTTCGTCCATCTAACTAATTAAAGGGTGATAAGTTTAGAAATATTTAGAAAAATCTTTATGAATCTTTTCTTAATCCAATACCTGTGCCTTGAAGAAAAATGTCAAGAGAGTGCCCCTACAACTGCAGTTGTGGGAAAGAAGGTGCTTAAGATAACTAGATGGAGTATGAGGGTCAGCTTTTGTCCAGGATAATGGGATATATTATCTGACCCAGTTTCAGGGCTGCTTTCTCTCTGGGGACTAGATCTGAGGAGCTTTAAAGAAAATAGCAAGGAACAGAGTAGAGAACAGATGACAGAACCAAACTTGGAGCGTCAGAGAGGAGGCTGCTCCAGCCAGACAGTTTGGAGAGCACCCTACTCTCTGTCCCTCTGTGCCAACCAAGGATGGGAAATGGTCACAACAGTAAATGCCCAAGAAGCTTCTGAAAGTCAAAAGTTCTGCTTGCTCCTGCTCACCACAGTGCCTCACAATAACCCTCCTGTCCCCTTCCTGACACCACCACCTCTCCCAGCCTGTTCCTAGCATGCTTCCCAGTCCCTAAACACGCTCGCTTCCTCAGGATGCACTTACATGGGAGAGGAAAAAAACGTACATTTGAGAGCCCCTGCCCAGGGGAAGTGCTTTTCCAGCTGCCAGAAAAGCACCACTGCTGGGCACATTTGTTATATCACTGTTCCCAAAGAGCCAGGAAAGCCAGGCCCCACATTTCCCGTGAACATGCAGAAGTCCTTTCTCAGAGACTAAATGGAATAGACTTGTGGAAGTCTCTTGTATAAAACACATCAGGGTGCGCATCTCAGCCCATTACACACCACTAAATACTTGCTAAAATGGCAGCTGGTACTGAATTGTACGGAATGATTTTTATTGAACATAATTACTCAACAGGAAGCACAGAGCGTAATTAATCTTAGTGTGGAACTCCATTTTAACTTCGTTGATCTCATACTTCAGAATAATGTAGTTACTCTTTGATTAATTTTTTGCTCTTTCATTTATAAAAGTGGATAGTCTGTATTTTCTCCAATTAGTTAAATAAACATCAAACACTTCTCAGCACCAAATTTGAAAATGTCTAAATGTTGCATTAATAGGTATGCTGCAAATACATAGATTAGCTACAGCTCAGAGCTAGGGAGAGAATTAATTGATGTGTGGCATGCAGTTGTATAAAATAGGTTGTTGCTTGGAACTGAACAGTGGCATTCTTCATATTGGCACAGACACCTTTTCCAATCACTTCTGCTAGCGCTGCTAAGGCACTGCCATTACTACTAATAGATAGATGACAGTCGTGTTTTACAACAGGGATGTGAATGGTGTGGTTCCAGGCACAGTTTTTAAGCACCTGATACTGCAAAATAAAACAACAATAAAAAACCCGCTACCGAGCTGTACACACCTACCCAAAACAGATTATTACTTGTAGTACATGATGTTTCTTCAAGGTCAAGAATCCCTCAGAGCCCTTTGCTTTTATTCCATTACCCACATGTGCAGGCAAGAACCGTGCCAATTCAGGGCTATAAAGCAACCTGCGCAAAGTGGAAAATGATTAAACGTGCTGAACTGGATGCACTGCCCAATCAATAGGTCTTCCAGTATAGTGTAATCAGCCTGTCCATCACTGTGTCTTCTTACCCTCTTCTCACTGTAAGTTCTTCATATGAATTTCAGTTTATAACAAGCACCTATTTGGAAAGCCAGAAGCTTCAATCTCTTCCTAAGAAGATCTTATGGTAACCCACATTGATTTAGTATTGCGAGGAAATCTTTAAAAATCCCTGCTCAAGATCCCATAACCCCATCCAGCATACCGCCTCCAAAGCGGCCTGAACTGAGTCTTTAGTTTGAATTCTGTTTAATGTGATCTCATAAAAATGCTGTTTCCCCAACATGCAAAGTTGAACAACATTTTCAGTCTGTGAACACCCCAGTACTGGATTCAGCCTACAAGAGGAAAGAAGGTTGTAGCACTATAAAAACATCTGCCAGAGAACTGACTGTGCTATTAAAAACAAGCCATAATGAAGATCAGAGGGCAGCCTGGGGGGGAAAATCACAGACACCAACGAAAAGGAGAGTTTGTGTCACCGAGTCCAGCAGTCAACGGGACCGCTCAGGGCAAACAAGCACAGCCACTGCCGGAATTTTGAACCTGCCCAGAAGAACTTCACTTGACCAGCAAAGGCAGAGAACTTAACACTAACAAAGAAGGTCACAACACCAAAAATTTATTTGAGATTATTTTGTGCAGCTCATGAGAATACATGAGAAGATCAAAGCTTTTCTTGAGGACTGGAAGGGATTAAGTCACACAGAAAGTATCTGCAAGGTAGGAAAAAAAAAAAAAATCTGACTCTCCTTATCAGCTCCCCAGCCAAGATGTGTTACTTGGACAAAAAAATAGTTGTAGCCTGTGGTACAAACAACACAGCAAAATACAAATCTTCCAGTGATTTGGCATTTTACAGCACATGTGTTTCTGCTATAGAGCAGGTTTCTTCCTTGGAAGCACCTTAGCTTAAGCCAAGGGATGGATTCTTCTCTTCTGGGGCAGCATGCAGCCTTGTTATGCAGGGAACATGTTTCTGTTTTAGAGGAATGATTTCTGATGAACCCCTTTTCATTTCACTGCCACTTCCCCAGGCCTGCCCGCAAAGTATGGCAAAACCAGGGGCGCCTGGGGCAAGGGGCACATCAGCATTGCATGGAGAGTTCAGGGGCAGGGAGCTCTTAGCTCCCACCCTGGCTCTGACACCGGGCTTTGAGCCCGAGTCTCTTTGGCTCAGGGGTCTCCTCTTTACTGGGAGAGAGGATGCATTTAAAAACCTCACTGCGTTGTTACTGTGGTGATAAAGGCATTCTGAAGTTGGGAGCAGTAAACAAACATTTACACCGTTCGTCTGGAGAACTCGGGAAGCAGGGTGCCAACCGCGGCAATCAGCAAGCCCTTGTTAAAAAGCTATCCAGTCTTTATTGAGGTTATGAAACTGCTTTAGTGACAACAGCAACCATCCAGAGTTCAAATAGAAGGGATCAGTCTTAAAGACAGAGCACTTTTGCTCTGTTTCTTCACCTCACACAACTCTTGCTCAGCACCTTCCCCCCAGCAGCCTGTCCTGACCTGCTCAGACCTCTAACCTCACCCCTGCGAGGCGTTAGGGTGCTCTTACAGGTCGTCCTTACATTTCCCTCAGCTGGATTTCTGTGATTCCTTTTTCACAGAGACAAGTCTCACAAATCAGTGGATATAACCAACTTAAACCAACACTAACAGGAGGACAAAGGAGAAGAAAAGGTCAGTCTCCAAATTCACCAAACACCTCAACTACCTGGAGATTCCTTGTTAACCCTCACTTATTCCCAAGTAATTTTTCTGGCTGCTGCCTCTGCCTCCCCCCCCCCCCCCCCCCGGCCCCCCCCAGTCTTGTTCTTTATGAGTAGACAAAAAGTATGAACAAGCAGAGAGGGAGATGAATGCTTTAAGTTACAGGGTAGCGCAGGTATAAAAACAAATGAGCATGAACTGAGCAGGCATACATTTAGTCTTGCAGTTGAAAGACAATTTATAACCATAAAAATGGGGCTAAAGACTAAAACTAAATTAATTTTAAGAAAAATCCGGATCAGTTGATTAAATGGATTATAGAACACCGTAGCAGGGAGCACATCCCTGTGGCCCAGAGTGCTCATTTCAGTCTTGTATTACTGTAAAATTTGTGAATCCTGCTTTAACTGTTTCTTTGTGCCTTGTTTTCTGTTTAGATTGTCTGTGAGATTTGTTTAGTGAGAAGCTGAAGGAAGAGAAAAAGGGATAAGGTTCAGTGGCCAAACAGCATTGGATGGCAGATAATCTAGCACAGAGGGAGATAAACTATGTAGTTCACAGTCTATTCACCCTACACGATAAAAGGCAGATCTGATATACCTTCAAGCATGATCTTTCTTTATCCCAAACAATAAGGGAGAGGGAGATTAGGGCAATAATCTGTTTACCTTTCGCTCTGGCAGTAGTACCCAAGTAATTCACTGTTGAGTGTCCTTTACACATCTATTGCTGTACCTCATTCACGTAAAACAATGGGTCAGAAGGTGCTCATAATTTGGGGTCCTACTATTTGTCTTGCATTAGTTCTGGAATTTCAAAGCCTTATGTTCACCAAGATGGTGGAGATTGGGAAAATGAAGCACTCCTCTTGCGTTCTGCAAATGCTGCCTGTGATATTTTATGTGATTCGTGAGATAAAAGAACGAAGCATACTCTGCTGTACAGAAACATACATAACATATACTCTGCTACATACAGAAACAGCCATAAGTTGCCCTTTAGTGATTATAAACTACTCCTATGTTTGAAAAATAGGTAAACACACCATGCTGTATGTATTTTTAATAGCAGCAATGTACTCATTCACTGGCCAACACACCAGTGCTAATTTGGCCCAAAGACCGTGTTTGCAGCCTGTTCACTACAGTGCGTATCTGAAAGTGTTGCCTTTAGCTCGTGTAGCGTTTGCACACACCCAAAGTGCTTCAGGGCCACAGCAGAGAAACACCAATGCTGCATCTGTCTTGTTAAATACGGAGGGTTCCTCACTGACCACGTAGCACAAACATAGCTTCCATGAAGTGAAAAAAGCACATAAATTGGGAGGGGGTGAAGGGGGGGAAAGTCCAGCAAAGGACATTACTTGATTAAAACCTTTGTGTCTGACATGTACCACAAGAGAAGTATTTTCTACCGGTCATCAACACTTCAGTATCAAAAGCACAGATTTTACCCAAGGTTCTGCACATGGCCCTAACATTAAGAACCCAAATTCAAACACAACTTTTCATCTAAATTAGCATACTGGAGTATTTCACACCAATGATACCTCACTGTAAAGTTATTGTTCCAAGACTACAGATACTTAAAATATCTCTACCTCAGATTTTTCTAAGTACTCCCAGTCACACTAAATAAACAGAATGAGGAACAAAACCTAAAGCCATAACATAATCCTTATTTTTAACATAGCATGAAGTATCATTCGCCAAAAGCTTACCTGGTACAAGTTGCTGTAGGTTCAATAACATCAGTGCTGTGAGTTGAGGGTTCAGCCCAAGGTTTCTCTCCAGGGGACCTTGGGTTTAGATTTGACTGGTTGTGTCAGGCTCCACGAGGGTAGAGGTTTCTGCTTTAGGAGGGATGGAGTGACTGATGGAGCTCACTCGCTGCTCCTTTCCACATTGCAGAGGGCAGGTAAGGCTACAGCTGTCCCAGGCAACAAACACCTCAGCTGTGGTGTACAAGGAAGCGCAAATACATAGCAAATTGTTGGACAAAGAAGCGCATGCTCTTTTTCTGTCTCCGTATCTCATCTTCCATCCTTTCACCTTTCTGCTTCAGTCCAGGCTCTCCAAATAGGGATTCCTCAGACCTTTCTCCATCACAGTTCATCTGGAGCAGCACACCCTGTAGACTGCTAATAGCCTTCTCAGGAGCTGTGTATCAGGCACCTCTTTCTGCAACCTTCCCAAATCCAAGTCTTATCTCTCAAGAACCTTTCAGACAGTCCTCAGCAAATGCTAGAGGGAGGCAATACTGGCAGTGAGCCTCCTTCCCTTGGGATCAGTCCCCACAGCCCATCTGCACCAGATAACCTGCATATCAAAGCCTCCCAGAAAAGCACTCCTGGCCCATTGCTGCTACCAGAGTCTGATGATCTGGTGGCTCCTTGTGCTGCTGAGAGCATGCCCCAACACGCTTAGCCTGTGTGCTACCTCCCCAGCACCTGTGGTGGTTCACCTGCCTGCTCCTTATTTGTCTTTAGTGGGGCTACCCATGTGTTTCCACCTTCTGAATTAGTGGGACTGTCCATTTTAACTAAAAGCTGTTATATTTCATAGTTATATTTAAATTCCATTTACAGAGAAGAACACAAGTTGTTCAGTGTCTATTATTCTGTGCCACAGTAGACACATTAATTTTAGAGTACATCATTTCTATTAACACATAAGAAAGGTTTGTTTCTTTATTCATTTATGTGGTGTTTGACATACACTAGCAGGTTGGAACAGAATGCATGGCTATAAAATACGAAAAAATAATTTCAACACCATTAAGTGGGCTCAATAAATCCAGACAGCTGCATTTTCTTTGCATTTACCTTTTCTTTTTCACTTTTATTACTCATTTACCTTGTCAGGTCCAAATGAACAGGAAAGTGTTGGGATACATACAAAAAATTGCTGCCTACCATAAAAGAATGAACCTTGTATTTCTAGAAATCTAGAGAGACCTCATCTTATTTTAAATCCTTTTTCTGACTTGTACTGCCATCATTCAACCTCATTTGAAGGAGGGAAATGGAAATGGAATATATTGTTAATTGTAATCAGATTGACATCAGCTTGCTAAGAATTCCTTCAGCAAATTACTGTCCTCTAAAAAAATGCAGAGTTGGAAAGAACCTGAGATTGAACATCAGTGAGGTGAAGATAGAAAAATCTATTAATACTTTTACCCTTCCCATAGGAGTTAATCAGAGAGCAAGACTTTTCTGAAATGAAAGGCCTTTTCACACCAGGATGTAAAACCCATACAAGTGGAAATAAAATTTTTATTTTCCATAATGCTTAATGAAGTATTTAGCAAAGGTTGAAATGGTCACACAACGTTCTACAAGGTGTGTAAAATCCACATTTGTTTTAGTGAGCTATTCCCATACTTACTACTGATACTCAATGTGCTAGTTCTTTTTAACCCATGCTATAAACCAGAAATGCGCACAGCTATCTGAACACATCACTAGCTAATGTTAAAGTTTTCCTTTTTCTCCCTCAGCTTCCCATTTCTGTAGCGTTATCTCAGTCTAATTGTCCAAAACAAATGGTTTGGTTGAAATGTTTCTGAAATATGTTGAGAAAGAAAAGCAATGAAAAGGGGCCAAATATCAGAGCAGCCTAACGTGGGGGTTTTGCTAACTCAGGTCTGATTGATATGAGGTGATAGAGCTGATCATCTACATGGATTAGTCTGCAGGAATCAGAAAGCAGCCAGTCATGGCTCTGCCAGGGTATAAACACATAATCTGTAAGTAGACAATATACTTAAGAGCATAAAGCTCTTGTCATATCATGAGATACAAGTGTTAAGTGTTAACTTTGGCCACAGGTTTGGCCCATAGTTCAAAAAACTCATAAGAAATCAGAGGAGCAGCTCATACCAAAATTCCCAGTGGTCCTTCAATATTAACTTCGCCAGGGCAGGAATTCATCCTCAAATGTCAAAATGCGCCTTTAAGACACCTCCTATGAAAAAGGAATTGTGGAGCAATTGAACGCAGCAAGGGAGAAAGAGTAGGATTGCTTGACTAACCCAACTTTAGTAAAGCCTTTGACACCATTTCCCACAGCATCCTCCTGGAGAAACTGGCTACTCATGGCCTGGACAGGCATACTCTGCGCTGGGTAAGAAACTGGCTGGATGGCCGAGCCCAAAGAGTTGTGGTGAATGGAGTTAAATCCAGTTGGCAGCCGGTCACAAGTGGTGTTCCCCAGGGCTCAGTACTGGGGCCAGTCCTGTTCAGTATCTTTATCAATGATCTGGACGAGGGGATCGAGTGCACCCTCAGTAAGTTTGCAGATGACACCAAGTTGGGCGGGAGTGTTGATCTGCTTGAGGGTAGGAAGGCGCTACAGACGGATCTGGACAGGCTGGATCGACGGGCTGAGGCCAATTGCATGATGTTCAAAAAGGCCAAGTGCCGGGTCCTGCACCTGGGTCACAACAACCCCAGGCAACGCTACAGGCTTGGGGGGGAGTGGCTGGAAAGCTGCCTGGCGGAAAAGGACCTGGGGGTGTTGGTCAACAGCCGGCTGAATATGAGCCAGCAGTGTGCCCAGGTGGCCAAGAAGGCCAACGGCATCCTGGCTTGTATCAGAAATAGTGTGGCCAGCAGGAGTTGGGAAGGGATTGTCCCCCTGTACTCGGCCCTGGTGAGGCCGCACCTCAAGTACTGTGTTCAGTTTTGGGCCCCTCACTCCAAGAAAGACATTGAGGTGCTGGAGCGTGTCCAGAGAAGGGCAACGAAGCTGGTGAAGGGTCTAGAGCTCAAGTCTTATGAGGAGCAGCTGAGGGACCTGGGGTTGTTTAGCCTGGAGAAAAGGAGGCTGAGGGGAGACCTTATTGCTCTCTACAACTACCTGAAAGGAGGTTGCAGCAAGGTGGGGGTTGGTCTCTTCTCCCAAGTAACAGGCGACAGGACAAGAGGAAATGTCCTCAAGTTGCGCCAGGGGAGGTTTAGATTGGATATTAGGAAACATTTCTTCACCAAAAGGGTTGTCAAGCATTGGAAGAGGCTGCCCAGGGAAGTGGTTGAGTCACCATCCCTGGAGACATTTAAAAGACGTGTAGATGCGGAGCTTCAGTACATGGTTTAGTGGTGGACTTGGCGGTGCTAGTTTAATAGTTGGACTTGATGATCTGAAAATCTTTTCCAACCTAAACAATTCTATGATTCTATGATTTTGCATTCCCCTACCACTTCGTTCATTCTAGGGTCTGTAGGGAGCAGAGGAACTCTAAGTCTTATCAGAAAGAGGCCAAGAAATACAGATAGAGAGTGTGCTTCAGCCCTCCTGCCAAGATGTCTGGAGCTGTTAAAAGTGGATTACATGAAAACAAGACAGGAACAAGACACTGGGCGTTAGACCGTGAAAGGATGTCACTTCTCAGCAAAGAGATAGTTGCCAGTGGGAAGTTCAGAGATGATGCTGAAATACACTTTGCAAAGGAGGAAGAGTCAGGAAGAAAAAAATTCTGTCAGAACAAGCTATAAAGACCTTAACTGGATACTCCTGTGAGTATTCAAGAAGATTGCTCATCTAAAGGTGTAAAACAGCTGCAAGGATCAAGCCTAAGCCTTCCAGTAGCAATGGAAGAGTGTAGCTTCTTTCCAAAAGAGGATGGATAGATTGAGAGACAGTGACTCGCAGCTGCTGAAATAACTAACAAGATGCACTGTTTAGCTATGCTCAGAGGCAGAGAAATAGAGAAAAATATGTTGTAAAAAAATTCTGAATTCTAATACCAAGAGCTTGGATGTTCACCAGTTGCAACGGTGCAGTGGTTAGCAGTGAGTCAGAGCAGCCCCTGGTGATAGTCAAGGTTGTCACCCTTCCTGCAGAATAGCTACTGCTCAGACAGAACAGAAATTTCGGTCCTTTCTGTGATCTTGTGCTGTACATATGTAATACAAGGACATGGGAAAGTTAAACCTCTCTTAATTTTATACTCTCAGTTCTCATTATGCAGAGGAAATCACAGGAATGTTAGGAATGAGCAATGTACAAGCAAGACCAATGAAGCTGAGGGGAGGTAGCCTTTCAGCTCCCAAAATTCTCTTTTTATAAAGCAAAGAGAACATGTCACAGCAAAAAGAAAACCCAAACTGTTCTGAATCAACTATCTAATAATTGAGGACTTAATCTTTTCACACCTAAGCTACCTTAAACATGGCCATAGGGTCATTCAACTTACTTAGTGCTTCTTTCTCCCACAAACACTATCTCTCTCATCCCACATTCCCAGGGGTCCCTAGCAGACTATAAAGTTATTAAGTAGTCACCAGCTTCTGCAAATACCACCCAGCTGATCAGGGTGGGGGAGGACTCCTTACCTGCTAATCGAGTGCTACACAATCCCTGTCATTTTCATTAGCTGAATTGTGGTGTCTGTTTATCAGGCACGATGCTTTCCCCAGTTCAAAAGTCAAGCAAAGTAGTTTTTTTCCCTAGAGACAACCCTTTAATCTACCCTGGTTTAATCCAGTATCTTCTACGCTTGTAGGAGCCAAGAGGCTGCAGCTCTGGTCTGGAACTGGCAGGAGCCTGAAGCTGGTATTTTGCAAAGAGACAAAACCCATTACTCAGCTACTAAGCAGCAGCACATTTCTGGCAAAGGAGATGATACCTTTTAGCAGGGACTGTGGGAAAATTAGAGGATCCAGAATTACATGAGAGTGAAGGGAGTACAGTTCGCTATTAACAGGCTTGCTTGACCTCTGCATCCCTAAAGATTTGGCTAAATGGGCCACATGATCCTCTTCCAACTCCTTCAGGACTGGCCCAGAGCTTCAGTATCCATTAGGGAGGTATTACAATGCTATCCTTTGGCTGAGATAGGAATTTGATTCTAATTGCTTATGGTCAGTAAAGCTTGCACAAGGAGGAACCAGATTTCCACGTGTCTTGGCCCCACTATGATACTGGAACTTCTGCCTCCCTGGCTTCCTGTACATGTTTTTGTTTTGTTTGAGGAGATCAGTTACCAGATCAGACCTTCTGGATTCCATGATTGTACCATAACAAGTTAACACTGTTACAAACCTCAGGCCCAATTAGCCATCGGTTGCACTTGGCTGCCAAATCCAAAAGAATGTATTAAAATTTCAATTATTTGCACAGCCTAGTTAGCATTAGCATACTGCACCTAAAGTCACACATGCTTGCTTTTCTAGTATCTGAGCCAAACCATATTCTGGGCACAAAATACAGGCACTGTATTGCCTCAAGAAGAGATCCCTGAGTCCAGAGGAGACTTTCAGACCACCTGAATAAAGAACCCTGAGCCCTTAAACAGCTGAAGAAAGAGAGAAATACCATATAGTCAAGGAAACAAGAGCTACAGAACTTTTTTTTTTTTTTTTTCCCTTTCTGGCTGAATTCATGACACTGTATTCCTGGTTTTTCGGTGCCAAGTTTCAATGGAAGGCATGGAAATCTGTGCCGATAGCCCTCTAGCAAGGGTATATCCTGAGAAAAAGTAGAAACAGGACTGAGGTCTCTCAAATTGAAACAAGTCAGTGCTCCCTGCTCAAATCATCAAAGGTGTGAGATATATACTGTCACCACTGGGTCCTTAAAAAAAGAGATCACAGCTGCTGGGCTCTGTGCTAGCTCTGTGCTGCCTGTCCCCACGCACTGGGTGGATTTAAAGCACTGTGAATGGGTCAAGCTCCTCCATGGACCTGTACCTCTTGCCTCACAGAGGAATGACAGCAGTGCTGGGGAGCCCAGCCACTCGGCCCTAGGCAGCTCGGTGTCTATCCCACCTCCCAGGGCACTCCAGAGTCCCAAATGTAGGTTCTGTGAGACTGGTTAGAGAGAATAACCTTTCTGTATTCATGTCTTGAAAACAGGACCTGCAGTTCAGCCAAGTATTACTTCAGAGCCTGTCTCACCTTTAATCCTCCCTTTGAGAAGTGTATTACATGTCATTGAATTCTCACCATTATACATTCTGCATTTATATCCCTCTAGATTTAAAAGTATACATTAGTTTGCTGTTATTGTAGTTAGACATTGTTTATACTGAATAAAGCAGTCTTATGCCCGTGACTCACTCATGTACAGCTGGATGAAGTCTGAGTCTGTTTTCTGCAACACAGCCAGTTCTGGCAAAAGAAAGTATGAAGAAGCACATGACAGGAGTTAGCCAAGCAGTAATAAGACTCACCTGAACATATACATTTTTTAATTGCTAACTGAGACATGTTCCACAACAGCTAATATTTTTTTTAAGGCGATAATTCATTCCATTCATAATAGATTTAATTGTGCTCTGATTGCTCACACCTGGCAATTTTGTTTTGCAGCACTTTTTTTTTTTTTTCCCCCCCAAAGCACTTTCAAAGCATAGAATGGGCCTTGCGCCAGGTATAGTATATGATTCAAGGCCTGAAATAAATGGAATGGGATTTACAGAGCCAGCTCTAGACATAGACAAAGTATGCAGTTGCTGGGGCAGCTGCCTGCTTTGCCTCTGCCAGGGACCTGCCACTGCTACTGCCAAGGGAAAGGATGCTGGGAGCAGGCTGATAACTCTTGCTCATCCCTCTTGCAGAAGCAGCAGTCGTGGCCGCTTGCTCTGGCACAAGCCGGAGCACCGTGCCGCTTCTTCATCCCAGTGCTGCCCCCGCCCCTGGCAGCGCTCATCCGCGGGGGGGTGAAATTCTGCGTGTCTTTACCCCTGAGCCTGCTCTGGTTCCTGCGTTATTCTGGATTCAACCTTTTAATTGATATTTGTCTGGTTTAAAATGGTATTCAGGGTAATGAGATAATTTTCAAATCTTCCCATTAGCTAATCCGAAATTTAATCCCAGACAAATCTGAGAGTATGGGTATGTTTTTAATACATCTCAAGGACTGCCATCCCTCAGATACTGTTCTTTCTAGCCTTTTTCTTGATTTCTCAAAAGACCCTCCACTGAAGTGACACCACCAGAATCTTCCTCTCATTTTCTCTTTCCTGTATGGCTGGAAGTCCCATCCTGAGATAAGAATTCATTATACTGCATGCTGTTCTCCCCAGATCCTAAGAGACTTCTCCTCCCTCAATGAACTGATACTTTAACTGGATGAGAAGGGAAAAGGGCAGGAGAGCAAGCCGAGTGACAGGGAAGTGAACTGATTTTCTCTACGTTGGGAGCCATACTGTTTATTTGTCATACCCAGGAGTCCAATGTAACAGTGCCCGGCATAGATAAGTGTCTTCAAAATGAATGTAGTATACCCAAAGACAACAGAAAATCTGTCCTTTATAATGGAAGACACATAAAACTAGAAAGAATCAATTTCAAATAGCCCTACAGAGTGCAAGGTGGACTGAGAGAACCAGTATGGATATACAAGGGATAAACTCATGCCAACCAGCCCAGGCAATTCCACTGAATTATTTCATCAGAGGTACAGTCGGTGATGAATAACTTCTTCACTAAGAGCAGAATTTAGCAAAAATAATCTAAATCTATGGTGGCAGGCAGGAGAGGAGGCCTTGACTGGGTTTCTGAGCAGATAGAAAAACAATTTCTGAACTGAAATCTAGTCTCTCTTTTTTAAAATTAATTCCTTCTTATGACCTACCAAACTATAACACAAAAATAGCTCAGATTATACTCTAGGGCAGTTGTTTACATGCATATTTACCAATTCTCCAGTGAGCAAATTTCTGAAGCAGATCACTCAGTGCTTAATTTTCTCAGCAAAATGAACGTAAAAATCTATGCACAGTGAAAGCACCCATTCTCTTCAGGGGTAAAAGATAAGGGTTATATAGACAAACCAGAAGCAAAATCTGAAGAGATGTAAAATACTCGTCATTTCTATTGATTTTAAGCTTCCTGGAAGCATCTCCTGGGAACGTTTCTCTAGATATTATCTCTGCAATCATAGTATTCTCAATTGAAAATACAACTGCTCTGTTGCAGTGCATTTGTATTGTAAATACATGAAAGTGCTGGACTGATAAATGGATTGCTAGCAGAGATCAAATGACAAATTCATTAGCTGCATCAGATTCTGAAAGGTAGGACTCGACACCGACTTTCTCAATGAGATTTCTTCCATTTCTGACTCCTGTCATTGGCAGTACTGAGCTGGTGCTTGGTTCTGCTCTCCTTCAAGTACCAATTTACTTGAATTCACTGAACACTGAAGGGAGTAAGATTTGGAAGGGCTGAGATCCATTGTTAGAATAAATCTATTGACATTAGACTTTTTGTGAAAAAGCAATTTAGGAAAAAAAGACATTTAGGAACATGCACGTTTTGGAACAGTTATCTGCAGTTACAGGCAACCACATACTCCATCTTCTAAGTGGCTTTCTATCTGCTACTCTTATTGGAAGGCTGTTCCAGAATCATGTTAGAAGTCTTCTAATTTCCAGAAGAAGATGAAATCATGACCAGTTCTGTTCACTTGTTCTTAAGCCAATGCTTTTCTTCAGAGGAAATAATTTTTCCCCCCCTCCCTGTTATGTTTAAAATGGCAGCCACATTCCCACTCAGTCTTTCTTCTCTTGGACTGATCTAGACCAGCTTTGCTTTTGAGTTTGTTTTCTAAGATGCCTCTTAAGTCTCAGAAAAAGCCCTTTCTGTGCATCTCTTCGAAACGGAATCCCTCTCTTGAAAATGGGTGACTGGGATTCTGCATAGCATTCCCAGAGAGACATCACTGCCCTTTCCCCGGCATGCCAACACTTCCCTCTCTTGCTGAAACACCTCACCCGATAGTTTACTGGAGCTGCTTAGAAAACAGGTCTTTAGCCTATGTATTCAGTGATTAAATAAAAGTTATTGAGCTATATCAGATAGAATTTAGGATATCTGTTTTTGGTGAAAGGAGTATATTTCAGTCTTAAATGTTAACTTTATTCTACTTACCACGTAAAACAAATGCCATTTGCCCCCAAAAGGGAAGTCTTGTAATTGTTAGTTCTTTCAGATTCTCTGGAGGCACCAGGCATGGATTGCTGGAACCGTGCACGCACAGACCAGTCTTTGCACAAAAGAGCTGCTATTCTCAGTAAAGTTAATCCTACTCTATATTCAGCATGATTTTATTCACACATTCACATGCCTATTTAAAAACATCATAGCAGGTTTTGGAAAAGGTATAAAATATAAATATAAGCACAGTTGATGTCTGCAGTAAATACATCCATATATTTAGAAAAGTCCTCTTACATAGTCCATTCTTAGATGACAAAATGAGTCAGTGATTATCCAAAGCTCCCAAACTTAAGAGGCTCCAAGCAAGACTGTGGAAAAATGGGAAAAGGGGAGAATTACACTGGCAATAAAGGACTTAGAAGGTAGCTTTTAATGTATTGCTAATTTATGCAGTTGATACTTTAAGCATCTATAGTCCTTACTTCCATATTAGGAAACCAAGCCATCTCTCCAAATTTGTCTCATTAAGATTGATAAAAATTCACGTCTAGACACAGAAGTCCTCTTGGCCAGATACATACTGCCAGCTACCCCATAACGTTCTCCACGTTGAAACAAAGCTTTGTTAAGTGCACTCAGGGAGGGCAGCTGGAGCTATGTAGAGATTGCCTGAAGTCAAACCATAAAAAAGGACGAGAAATGGATCTGCTGCTGGAACACTGGAGCAAAGCATTTATGATAGAGGAAAAGTAAGGGGGAAATGATTCACGGTGGCCTAATTACATTAGAAACAACACTTATTCAACTAGTTGAAGAAAAGAGCCCAAGGGAAATGGAGGAAAGGACAGCCCTTAAGTCAGTCCGATATTTGTTTTCCTGTTGTGGAAAACCATTCCTCATGAAAACTGGGTTCTGCCATCATACAAAAACTCATCATCAAAATAAATGCCTCAGAGAAGCTATTGGATGTTACCATTGACAGCACTGGAGGGCCATTACTAACACTGAAACTTCATGAGACACATAAAACATATAAGCAAGTATAGTTCCAATGGGAAATGTCTACAGACAACAGGTATATTTTGGCACCTATGCAATACATTTATGGCTATTGCTTCCCACCGGAAATAACAGAATGCATTTAAGCAGCATACAAACTATCAGCTGTCATTGAATTTTATCACAAAGATGTTCTATAACCCTGAAGAGTGTGACTGGTTTTATTCTATAGCAATAGTTCATAAGCTGCAAGACAGGAAAGCTAGCTAATGTTTTTCACGGTATGCAGATGATCAGCTTCCCAAGTAGGAGACTCAAAATGAAATATTATTAACAATTTATGAGTATTTCCATGCAGATACTGAATGACTAATTCCTATCATATTTTTCTGTAGTTGCAGGAGGGAGTGTTTCTGCACCTGTTTCTCTTCCCCCAAATCTAATCATCAGTAAAATTGTACTCAGCCAGCTGTTAAATTTCAGAACAGTTAGTATATTTCATGCATTTAAAGATTGACAAAATATGAAGTCATATAGCCACAATAAAA
Organism: Phoenicopterus ruber ruber; assembly: GCA_009819775.1. Lineage (NCBI taxonomy): Eukaryota > Metazoa > Chordata > Aves > Phoenicopteriformes > Phoenicopteridae > Phoenicopterus > Phoenicopterus ruber. Next base: position 14,142,924 of record CM020219.1, read on the forward strand.
TGCCACAGTGATACCAAGAGAAGTGATCGCCAAGCTTGCAAAGCTTCACACAGTCTTGGATTTTGTTGTAATACCTAGCTTGATGGAAGGCAATGGTGGATGTTCATATGCAAACTAGAGTATCCAGTTAACGTCATAAAGTTAGAAAAAGTTTGGAAAAGTGTGGACTGTTTCCAGGGATCCTTTTGAGAGCTTAAACCGGATTCTAATTGTTAGAAATTTATGTCAAACTGATTAGCCCATGTCATCTCCTGTGGCATTATTCACAAAGGGTATGGCATCTTAGCATTTTGAGAACAGAAAGCTCATTAACTCATTTAGTTGTAAATCTTTACATTTTGTTGATACACCTTTATTGAACCAACTGCCTTGTGTCTGAAGGAAACATAATTTGTGTTTTGGCTACACACATACTTGAAGGCATCAACAAACAAAATCAAACATTGCAAGTAGCTCCAATCCTACCACAGCTGCTATGTCAGCATGCCTAATACAGTGATAATTGTTCGTTCACATGTTTATAGTCTGAGCACGGAATTTTAACTCTAAAGGTTTTATATACTATTTACCACTTATATTTTCTGAATATAGTGGATTTAAAGTATGTACACACACATACATGTGTGTGCGTATACATACAAATTTATTCCACAAAAGGCTGCCCACATAGTTTGATAAATACGGATAGATAAATAGCTAGGTAAGGTAGATATGACGACCTGGTAGCATTACTGATCACCGAGGTCACCCAAAATTTTCCACTGATAGATTGCTTAACGCTTTGCAAAATTTTAACTACATCAACTGGAATGCTGCATGCCATATTTTTATGTTAAAACGCCTTAGACATTTCTGAAAATATAACTAAGGAAAAAAATGTGGGTATAGCAAAAAAATTGCCGATGATTTTTGCCTGCTTTTGAGCTGGGACCTAAAATACTCCAAGGAGCCTTCCAGAGTGTCAAGAATTTGTGCTATAAGATTTTTATAAACATGCAAAGTTGCATGCTTAAAAAGCATCTGGAAAAAAAAGATCGTACCTGGTTAACAGAAGCATATTAGTTTGGCAACTAAATCTCACATAGGTTCAGTCTCAGTTCAGTGGTTTTGGTCCCAGAGTTTCAAGACCAAAGACTTGAACAAAGACTTCCTCCCTAACTCTTCCTGGCAGACGGGGCTTGCTGTGGTGCCTGGCTTCCCAGAGGGGACAGAGAGGTGGTCTTTCCCCTTCAGCGTTGCAGCAGCTGGTGCCCCGAGAGGAGCCAGTGGCCACACCAGAAACATATTAAATGGGAATTGCACAGATGAACAAAGCTGGAGATGAAGGGAAGCCATGGCAGGAGCTTGTTAGAAGAGTGGGGCAAAAAAGGACAAGAAATGGGATGAGGAAAAAGGGTGGACTTTTATGCCTGGTCAGGAAGACACTGAGAGGTGCCCAAGCCAGCAGGCCTTTTGCCAGTGAAACACCCTCTCCTAAAATGTGTTAAACTGAGCTTGCAGAGCAACATCTCCATATTCCTATACTGTCAGAAAATAGGTATTAACTTTACCAATAAAAGGTATCATCATCTTCCTCCCTTTTCTGCTTGATGGACATTCCCAGCCTCCTTATATTCCCAGGTACTCTGTTAGCATCTGTGTCCGCACTGTGGAGCTACTGGTCCAGTCCCTGCAGATTACCCCAACTGAGGGGATGCATGGTTCCGTAGGACCCTGTTTTTCAATTAGGGAATTATGTTTAAAATATTCATTAAGATATATTGTTGTGGTCCCTGCAGCAGTTTTTGCATTATTTAATGCTGTGGTCATAGATAGTTCTGGTTAACTCCAGGAATAGAACTGCCACCCCCTCACAGAAAATGGATTGTTTGACATTTTTATTAGCTCCAGCCTTTGTTCCGTGGAGATGACAGCCAGTTTCCTACGTTGGCATGACTGGTAGGAAAGTAGGTAGCGAGCATTGCTGACAGCATCTTGCAAGTCTGTGATGCTAAATCAGCATCACTGCCACGTGCCTCTTCAGTGAGGATGGGATGGGGAGGTAGAGTCGTGACAGTATGTTCCAAGGTGTCCCTGTGGTTCTTCCAGCTTGCTCTGTCAATGTTTCATCTGAGGTTATTAGTGTTTATAAAACCATGCCCTATAAATAGCTCCATGGTGTTAATAGAAGCAAAAATAGCAGTTCTTGTGCTTAGATTCTTCATAGTGGGGTAAAATAGGGCTAAATTGGGCAAGTACAGAAATCAGAATAGCACAACCCAGTTTAAGGGTGACTTTCAAATCCCCTTCAGGTCTTAAAGAACATTGAGTTTAAGCTAAAATCAGACCAGGACACATTCTTTCCTGCTCAACAGAAAATCGTTCTCCCTTTAACAGATGCAAGATTTGTGGTGACTTTTGCTTAGAGACTGCTAAAGTCTAGTCACTAAAAGTCCTCCACTCACAAGTGGAATTCAACCATGAAATTCTCCGACTTCTGAAAAACACATTATTTCAGAAAAATCATTCAGATTTGCACTGGTATTTATAAAATAACCATGTATATTCTAGCATAAAAGGAGCAGTGTCTTTGAAGGGTAGCATGCGAACCAAGGGTCTTTATAAAATTTCCTCACCTATGAGATATGGAGAGGGGACCATAAGGGGCATTGTGATTACTTTTCTCGTAACATTATTTCTTAAATAGACAAAGCCGTCTGTATGAGTCTGCTCCAGGCACAGCGGATCAATCACCATCTGCCACCAAAACTGATGAACTGTTAGTTCTTCTCTAGACAATGAATTAAAGTGTTGATCGTGTTTCACTGAGAAATCCATCCTTTTGCTTTTTTTCAGATTGGCTATAGGCTGTAAGTATCTTCCGTGGTTATTGTCAGATAAGCCACAGACAATATTAGAAGTAACATACTGCATGTTCTAGGACAAGACAGGGAAACAGAGGCTATTACAACAATGTGCCCAAATTTGAACCTCCCTTGACACTGGAGTCAATCTCAATCACATCAGTGAGGGATAAGGGAAGCTCTATAGAAAGAAGAGGAAAATGTGTTACTTTATCGTGCTATGACATAATAAAAAGTCATCTTAATATCTGATAATCTGAACTACTTTATCATCAGGGTTTGGGACTGATATTTTTCCTGTAGTAAACTACTATTCGCATACTGTGACTATGCAATATTCTTTTTAAATAGGCTTGCTTATTATTTTCAATACTTACAAGTTTCTTACAACTGTTATTTCAGAAAGGAAACACCACAGTGACAGAACTGGGAGCATTTTCCATTTTGTTTCCTTTAAAATTTACAGTTGCTTTAGACAAAAATGTATGTATGTTTTGCTGATTTCTGCCAATGGTAAGACAATATCCCATGTAAATTGCAGAAGCTGACAAATTAATTTTTGTGTTCGTATATCAGGCAAATAAATAAATCTTACAGTTACTAATTATTTTTCAACCTTGCACATGAGAATGTGATTAGACTGACTACAACTGACACTGATTATCTGAGACAGGATGTTATTAAATCCCTTTGGGGAGCTTTTGAAAGACCCACCACATTTAGAGCGGAGAGCTGTTCTCTGCATTAGCTCATTTATGGAGCAATTACACGGGACTTACTAGTGAAAAGATGTCAGGAAAAACACTGAGCAAAGAGCTAAAGTGGAATTCACACCCTTCCCCTCTCTGTCAAAACATCTCACAACCTCATAGCCTTAAAATGTTTTGTCAAGATTATCTATAGCAAAGCTATTTGCTGTATATCAGTACAAGGTATGAGATAGGTTAGATTAAGACTATATGGAAGAGAGTTGGTAATGGATCTGAAGCCAGCAGAGATTTCTCCCTGTTCAAATAGCTTCGTTGCTCCAAGACCCCCAATTTAATTAATTTTGTGGGCTTGAAAAGCCCAATGTTTTCATTTCATTCATCTCAGAATTTGCAAGTTTTGTTATTTCATTAGAAAACTACTATGGAGGATTTCTCAGTGAAGTACGGAGAAATGTGCAAAATGCACTGGTTTGAAAAATCTCCACTGGTTCTAGAAAAACCTGTGGCTGAATTCACTGATTTTTTTTTCAAAATTAAGATTTCAAAGACTTGAGTTTTAGGAGCAGTTTAAAATTTTGTACCTAAAAATATGCAGATACAAAATGGAGAGCCAGGTAGAAATCATTTTCAAATCTGTATTATTACAATGGACAGTTTTCCTGACACCCAAAATTGAGAATGAAAATACTTAGTGAAGTACCACAGAACTGGTATGTGTTAAATAAGTACACACCTATTGATTATGAGATTTGCAGTTTGAGAACATCAGAAAAGCTGTGGGAGATACATAATCCAAAGTAATACTGACAGTTCACAGAAAACGACAGTACCGAGGTATTACAGATTGCAGAGATTTATTCTCACCACCACTTTGGTTTTAAAGCTAATATTGCTGTAAATTCATGTGGTGACAACACCTAAACCTCGGGCTATCTCATTTCTTCTGTCATCCCTGGATGTCTTCATATACTTAATCCAAGTCCGGTACAGAAGAAGTTAAAAGATACTTAAATGTACCTTCCTTATTCACTGAACAACTCAGTGGTACAACTAGAGTAACGTGCTGGAATTCACTTAGTGCTTGTCCTCAGAGTGCCTTAAAGAGCATCACCTTGCTGCTGGTAGTGCTTGACATGAAGCTGGTCCCAGGGTGGACTTACAGCAGTGGCAAGAGACTCAGCAGAGCTCTCCTTTCCCATAAACATTGAGATTCTCTGCTACTCTCTGTAGCACAGCTGTTGCTCCTGAAATGTGTCCCGCTATGTAAAGATGTGTTCACGGTCCAGAAGGTCCCTGCTTTGCAATACCCACTGGTAATTAATGGTGAATACTGGAAGGCAGGATTTTCTGCATGTATAGTGATCACTGACCACAGGGAAAGCTTATGCAAAAATGCTGATTCATAAATATGAATGTGCTTGAGTGAGGAAAACCTGATCTTTTATTGAGTTTATCCTTCAAGGCACGTTATGTTGCATTTCTGATATTCCAAAGGAACACAGCAATACTGTATGAGGTATTCTGCGTGGCCAATACTGTAGTCCTTACTCAGATTTTACTCAGGAAAAACCACCTTTGACTTGAGTGAGAATTTGCTTGACTAAAGACTGAACAGAGTGTTTTGAATCTTACCAGCGTTGCTTGATGCTAATGTTGGGCAACAGTTCTCATTGCTAATTTCCCTGCCTCGCTGGCCTTCTCCTGGGCCCTGGATCTGCTTTTGCTGCGTGTTGTTCATAGCGTGTATTGCTAGTTCAGATTGCTTCTCTTTGTGCTTTTCGTTTCCAACAAATATTTTGCAGCTATTGTTCCGCTGCTGGTAGATGTGCATGGAACCTGGTATGTGGAACTTGAACCTCAGCCCAGATTTAATTAAAACTATTAAACATGTTCTCACTACGGTGCTCAGAAGGAATTTTGCTGACCCTTTTTCAATGAAGCATAAATTTGTTTAATCTGCTGTTTTTACAATGCAAAAACATAAGGGCTTGACTCACAAATCTTAAGAGCAAATGCTTCTCCAGTAAAATAGATGGAGTAGCACCCATTTACAGCCATCATAAGGTCAATTATAAATGCTTATTCTGACCTTCAATAGTCGTACAAGAAAATCACTAAATGTCTGGGCTGTAACATCACCTTGTTTTGTAGTTTTAATACTGCTTTAAAGTAAGATATCCTGAATAATAATTAGTACCAAATTATGCCATAGCCTACTAATATGCAGCAAATCTAGCTAGGTTATCACTCGTATGTCTTATGAGCCATACCTAGCCATGGTTTATCCTCTATTCATGCTGCAGGGTACGAAATTCCTGGGTGCCAACCTGCCTATGGCAACCTAGAATTCTCCAGGGCAGGCTCGCAAAATCTTCACCTACTCTCTGGGACAGGTAACTAATAAGTGATGTTTTGTGAAGTTATGCTTTCTTTCTAACTTTCTGATGTCCTTAAAAATGTTTCATTTCTTCACGTCAGTCTGTAGTCTCTCGTCGTTCAGTTGCGCTACATTTTCTGAACTAGGGGAATAACAGCAGGTCTGTTTATTATGGTACTCTAGATGCTTGCCTCAGCCAAGCCTGTAATAATTATTATTAACATGTATAAAAACTGAAAGTTGTTTAAGAAGCTGCAAAATCCACAGCTGCCTACTATCAGTTAATATTTTTTTTTCTGATGGAGTAGTTCTTATAATACAGACGCGTTGCATTTCATTGTTGATACCACAGTTACCTGGGCAGTTCACCCACCCTCCTTAATTGCTGGTATGTGTATATTCTCTGTCCTTTATCAGGTTTACATTAACCTTCGGTCTCCTGAAGTAAGGATTTTTTCAATGCTATAGATACAGAGATAGTGAAAGGATGGAGGAGTTATGACTGATTCTAGTTTACATTCCTATGCAGCACATAGTATAAGTTTAAGTAATGACTCATTTTTCCATATTTTGCTTAGATTCTCTTCTACTTTTCTCCTGAATTTACTCTTTGCTCTTTGTTGCCTGACTTTATTTCAAGTGGCAGGTATGTAGAAGAAATGTCATTCACTGATCCTATAGTTGTCAATGACATACGAAATACTGAAATATATTTCAAAGAAAGAAATTAATTAGATAAAAAAATAAAGACAGGCTAAGCTTTAGATTGCCTTCTTGCAGTCTACTGATTTTCTTTGAATAATGTGTGTGAATTTTCATCTTAAGAGTGCTGCTAGTGTAGGAAAGATGTAAGTGAGATGCTTTTGGCATTTTTTGGCACAGTCTACACTCTATGGAGTGAAAAAACCAACAGTCTTGGAAAAGCGATTTGAATTCCTGTTTTTCAGTCCCCTGAGGCTCTGCACATGTCCTCTACTCTTACCTGGGTTTAGATGAGCTTGATGCAAAAATAGCTTGTTCTGCTGCTTGTCCTTGTTAAAACCAGGAGATGACCAGTGAAGCGAAATATAATCAGGGCATGTACAACTGTTTTTCAAAAAGTTTGACCCTGATTCCAATTTGATTGAATATTTAGAAGTCTTTTACAATCGGAACAAATTCACACAGACACAGTGTAATCACTGAGTTTGATCTTATGTGGTGTTTTTAAATGGATGCCCGTGGGGAAGTTCAGAGTCTTGTGGTGACATTTAGTAGCCTTTCTGTAGGGTTCTCTAAAAAAAAAAAATCTCTTTTCCTACCGTCACTGTCCACTTGTAGTTCTTGCTTTCAAAAGAAAATAAGTTTACTCTTACGGAGGACAATACCACAGTTTATCTCCAAGTATACCAAAGCTTAAAATGCACAAATCCAGGGTTTTAGCTCAGGCTATTTAGCTATTTCATTAAAAAAAAATAAACAGCCATTGAAAGATAATTTTCATTTCCCTCCCTGCTTTTTAAAAAGCTCACAAGTATCGACATTTTTAGAGGGATTTTAGTATTTCCCAAAAGCTTGCTTGTTCCTTTCCTGTTGATTAACTCATATCTTAATCACACTGTTTCAACATATCTAGACTTTAAAAATTTAACTGGAAACTTGCTTTCCAATTATATTGAAAAACGTCAGCTTGCTGAAGGAACTAAAAAAACTTCACTTTTGTTTGTGAAAATGAAAGATAGTGAGTACGACAACTGTCAGCGCTTACAAAATGAGGATAGATTCTATTTTATCCAGCCTGATGCACCTTAACCTTTAAAAAACTAATGAGAAAGCAACAAAAAATTCAGCAAGAGAATTAAAAAAAACCAAGTCTCTGTTCACCCAGAATGCTAAAGTAGTTCACATCTAAGGCAAAAAAAAATGTGTCCTGGGTTTAGGTAATCCACATCTCAGGGCAGAAGAGGAATTTTTGGGAGAGTCTGTGGTAACGAAGCTGTTTCCTCACTCTGCGCGATTCTTTGGGGTGCTACGCCCGCAGGGTGGGTGGGAGCAGAGGGCTCCTGGGTCCCCTCTGAAGAAGCGCACCGCGTGTTGCTTTTCACGTGAATAGTGCAAGCACCTTTTCACATGAATGAGAGCTGCCTGATTTGGTCCCTCCACACTTGCAGAGACCTCCTTCGTTTACCAGCTCACTCCAAAAACTACAGAAGATGTAATGCCGAGGTGCTGGACTGCTAACAGGAGTTTGGAGGAGCGCAGTCCTATTCCCCCTCCTTCCCCATACACCCACAAAAAAGGCAACAAAACAGTCTTACACTGAAAAGCCAGTTCAGCTGAGGGAGCGGGATGAGACAGACTTGACTGAACTAATAAATCATGACATTAGGTTGGGAGGAAGGTTGTACGAAGCGATGGCACAACATGCTGAGCGTTGGGGAACTTGCTAGAGGTGAACTCATTTATACTCTTGCAGAGTAGAAGACTTCTCAGTTAACAAGTCCTAAAATAGTGTGCTGCAGTGTATAAAACAAGGCAGGGCTCGAAATAATTACCCAAAGATGACAGATGGCAATTCCTTTCTCTTTTTTTCCTTCTCTTCTTTTGCTGTAATATCAAGTTGATCAAAGACCTGAGGATCATTAGTTATTGTAGGAAAACTAAAAATATCTTGAAATATTCAGGCAAAATAACTTCATTCAGATAACAGCTGGTAACTCCCATTGTTCCTGTTCAACACCTTATACATGAGTCTGTGTGTAGTAACAGTTTCCCTCAGAATCTGAGCTACACGTGCACAGCTGAGAATTTGGGTATGTCCAGGCTAAGGTGTATTATTTAATCAATATATTAAATCAATTTATTAATTTATTTAAATTAATTGTTTGCTTGTGTTAAGAAATCAATGATCTATTCTACTGCGAGAAAACCTTCCAAAAAGTCCCTGGAGCTCAGCCCTGTGGCAAGTCGCTTTAGTAATGTCATACAGCTGTGTGTGATGGGGGAACTAAATGATAAAGAACAGAGACGGCAGTAGAACTGCACCGATGGCAACTGAAAGTGTCTGAAGGGTCAGTGCTGTGTCTCACTCTAAGAAACAGCAGTGTTATCTCCTGTATTCTTTAGTAATAATATCTGGCAAGAATCAGCATTTTTTTAAAGGCAAGTGCCTATGGATTCAAGTTAGAGATACAATACAATTCAAGTTACAGATACAACACAGACTTCTGTCTTGTATGATTTCTTCCACAAAAGGGGATCAGAATGCAACTGTGACCAGATATAATTAAAAAAGAAAATCCAGTAATTTACAGAAAGGAGGTAATATTCACTGCTTATAAAGGAAAAAAGCAGTGGCATCTGCAGTTCCTCCTCCCCCTAGTCCCAGTAGTAATTCTGTCTGACTGGTCCTGGAGCCAAAAGAGTATATTTAATTTTTTCAGCTGCTTAGCATAACCTTTCTGATGGGAAGTGCTAAGCTAGCCCACCAAAATGAGTCCCTTGAGCCAGGCAAAGATGAATTTCAAATCAGAGGAAAGAGAAAAGGATTGGGAAAGGAAGGAAATAGCTAAGGTGAGAACAGAGATGATGATAACCTCTGCCCATCAACCTATGTCTGGACGCTTTATACCAGATGAAACAGGAACAAAATTCTTTCCCTACTACTAAAGCATATTTCTGTAGTACTCTCCTACCCCACCTCCAACCTCAGCTCTTTAATAGAAACAGTAAGATAAATTTCAGCTTACTTCTGGGCAGTGGGTTTCACCCATTCTCATTATATGTCTTATGACAAATAAACAGCACAATTCAGGAGGAACCACATTCCCGTTGCAGCTCAGCTTGATCCAGATGAATCAGGAAGGTAAACAGACAAAAGCAAAAGTGAGAAAGGTTTAATAACACAATTAAAATATAACTTTATAAGCTTGTGAGCTGATGTGGCAGGCTGCTTTCAGTAATTTCCAGAGGGAGTGCTTATCCGTGACTACAAACCAAAGCAATCTAGAAGCTGGCCACTCGAAGCTGTAAGGAGAGCTGCTGCAACCGAAGGCAGCTTGCTCAATCGCCTGGAGAGCTCTCTTTGGCTTCCAAATCATAAATTGAAGTCTACCTCTAATTTTGCTACCTCCATTTCTCAATACCTCTACTCTTTTTTTTTTCCTCTTTCTCATCACTGCTTAGTAGTCTGGATTCCCTAGTGAGATGCAGTGCAGACTGCTAGGACTCTGCCAGACATTAAAAAGCAGGCAATGTCTGTTCAACAACTTCAAATCGCTTTCTGTGTGACGCAGCCCCCCAATAGCCTTTGTTACAGCAAGAGCTATTTGCGGCGGTCAGCCATTTCTCCTGCTTTTCTTATCCTTTCGTACTCTGCAACTCTACATTGTAACTCATCATTTCTTCTAGCCAAATGTTTTATGCAAATATTTTGGCCTCCGGAAAGCCACAAAATAGCAGCTCTTACAGAGATGAACCTTCTTCCAGAGTCATGTCAAGAGCAGAGTCTAGGCAGCAAGCAGTGTGAAGTTCCCTTCATCCCTGGGAATGGTCAGGGTCGTTATGTCTCTGCTCCCTTGGACAAATGCTCGCTGAAGTTTGCCATGCCAGAATTTAACTCCCTGCTCTCCCAGCTTCACCAGCTGACTCATTTCAGATGTGGTCCAGAGCACTAGGCAACATTTCAACAATTTGGAGTAGGGCGTGAACATGAGCAGAGTCCTCCATTATCATGAGAAAATAAACATACTCTTCCTACCTCTAGAGAATGAGTCAGAAAACATGCATTCCTCCTTGAATTGCATGATCTTTGCCTTTTCTTGCAACCTTATTTTCCACTTGTTCATCCCTTCATTTTCTAGCAACACAGAGAAACAAATTGAACGGGGACAGTCTTTATTCAGACTTCTGTAGGATCACTTACTGAACCTAACGGTTGGCGTTTAAGCCACCGATTCTAAGAGTCTACCTGCCGGAGCTGAAATCAGTCGGTCCCCACAGACTTTAGGGAGAGCCTAACAGAGGCATTAGCAGGCAGCCTGGAAGAAGGCAGAGATCATAACAGCTTCTGCTTCTTCCACTGTTTCGCTCTGCTTTAGCCACCTTGGAACGTGGGCACAAGGCTCCTGCTTTTTCGCTGTGCGCTGCATTCATTTCTCACATACAGCCAGCCTGACTACACGCAGGTATTTAACCTCAGAAGTGTCTCGTAAGCAAAAGTGGTCATCTCGTTAACAGGAAACAGAAACGTATTTTGAAGATTCCAGATCCAAATCAAGTTAGTGGAAGTATTAAATCAGTCCTCAGAGAGCTGGCTCAGCTCTTCAGTCTCCGTGCAGCCCTGTGCCAGGCAAGTGCTGGGCTAGCCGGCGCAGCTGCTCGTGGTGGACGGTGCACGTCCCGCTTTGTAAATCCACGTTCTTCCCTCGCCATGAGCTGCTCCACACCCTTGATTTCTTAGTGTTCTGCACAATAATGTGCTCCCTAGATGCAGGTCTGGATTCTCACTGTTCATTTTCATTTGCCCTTTGCAGTTTTCAGCACCGTGGGGGAATCACTATTGCCCGCTGAAGAAACTTCATTTAGAATAATCAAAACACCTTTAGTGTCTATTTCTGAAAGCTGTAATTTTATTCATGGTATTTCTGTTCAATCCATTCAGAGCCTTAGGTTATGGATAGTACCTTTAAATAAAGGACAATTTGTATGTCTTTTTTTATGAGCATATTTCAAATATCTTACCACGTTCCACTGACAATAATGGCATTCACTTAAGACAACTCAGTGCTGACAGCTGGTCCTCTAAGGGTTTTTTGCATGTCAACACGTAACTGAATTTTCATATCTTAATCGCCTCATATTACGGTTAATATTGAATGCTCTTGTTGGATAGACGTGTCTGTGGGCTTCGGATACTTGTTATAGAAATCACCACTTCTGCAATGAAAGACTGTCAGGTCAATATAACCAAAACATAATTCAGTTTTATTTTTAAGAGAGATCTCTCTTTTCTACCTCTTATGAATAAGCCTGGCACAGTTTAGACACATTCGCCATGTAGTATCTCTTGCCTGGTCTGAATTTTTAATTGGGCGAATTATGCAAGAGTCAGGTACTCACATCCTAAGTGAAGAAAAGCTACCTTCCAAAATCCAGTGATACTTCTGTTTTAAGGTAGCTGTATCAGCCCTCCAGGTGCTGTAAATAGGCTCTCATGCTAGGGATCTGTCCCACCGCGCTTCAGACTTCAACTGCTAAACATCTCTTTTTTTTCCCCACCTCCCATCCAAATGACTGTCTTTAATGTTTCTGATAAAGCATCCTTCTTCTCTGGTTTAAATTCTGCCAGAATGCCTGGAACCTAAGAAAAGGACTCTGTTACTTGTTTTATGTGTCCATCAGTCATCTGGAAACTATCTGAGCTCCAGATTTGGATCACCCACACATTTGTTCTGAAACATATGTACAGGCCTTCCCTCTCACAATCCAAACCCAGCTTCAGGTTGTTTATTTTGAAAATGAGTACTGGAAAGAAAATTCAAACCATTTAGTACTTGCAAAAAAAAACCCTCCAAAAGCTATCTATCTATATATGTGTGCATATATGTGTGTATATATATGAATAGGAAGGAAAGATCTGCATGCAATTTGACAGGCAAACTGTTCGTACTCCAAAGTTTCAAATATTTAACAAACTTCTTTGAAAGTAATGGAGAAATTTGGTGGATATGCTGTAGTGAAAAAAACCCCGACAGACCTTGGTGAAAATTTGCAAACAAATAGGTGAGCTGAACAAAGTGTGTGTGAGCCTGAATTTATAGGACAATGCCTATTGTAGAACGTGGATACACATTTGCCGAGGCATTTGTTTGAGTACAAATGAAGCTGCCGAATAAAGAGCACAAGAGCATTGGGATTTGTGGACTGGGCTCTGGGTTTGAGTTGCAGCAACGTAATCTATTTCTCCAATAAAACTAATTTCAAGTCTGTAGTTGGATTCTCAGAATCTGGATCTAGACTTTGTAATTTGATCCCATCCCCCTCCTAATCAGATGGAGCAAGTGCAAGGTTAGCCACAAAAGCCGCAGACAAGGAAGACAGTTTTGGCATTACCCTTTTGAAACGGTGACCCTGAGCATGTAACACATAATCAAAACTTGATTAATGTAGAAATCCAATTACTGCTTCATTAAAGATCTTTCATTAATCGAGAAAACACTTGTAAAATGCTTAGACTTCATTTCCCAAAAACTACAAATGTAAAAGACATTGTTGAGGGGTCAGATTCAATGACACAACTATCGTCTCAAAGCTATTCCTCCTAAGCCAAGATTTGGGTGCCTTTCTTGCAGCATATCCACCCTGGGCAGCACACAGATCTGGCAGGACCCATGCCAGAGCTGTGACCAGCAGCAGAGCTGTGCTGGAATAAAATATCCTGGGTAATCCAGACCACCAGCCATGGATCAGCAGGAGCTGCTGAAGCCAAAATTCCCTGGTAGCCCCAAGATCAAGTTGGCAATGCAGTCCAGCTCCATTGAGTAGCAACACAGTGGCACTGAGGACCTTCTGGCACCTCTGCTAGCTGCGAACGTCCCCAGAGCTCTCTGTCCCCACCTTGCTGCTCCCTGGGGTGTGGGCTACATGTGAGGAAGAGGTCACCCAGGGCCTTGCCTCCTGCCTGGCTGACTGCCTTCATCTCTGTGATGATAGGCTCCATTCGAAGATCAGAAACAAACCCAGGGATGTGGCTGTTTGCTCCCCTTGAGCCAAATGGGCCATCTCTTTGCAGAGGTCCACAGCAGCCTCATACTGTTGGGAAAGCACTTCCAGAAACGAAAGTGCACAAACCTGGCCCCAGGCTCTCTGGCTGCCCACCACGTCACTGCTCCTGGCTGTCATCAGTGGCCTAAGTCAGCACGGCATGGCTAGGCTCACCAGCAGTCCTTTGGCCCTTCCCAGAGACCCTCTCCTGCTTTTTAGACTCCTTCACAGCCAGCACCTGTGCTGGGCTGACTGGTTTTGACTTTTCCCTTGATAAAAACCTACGGGGTAGAAGAAGAAAAGATGCTTTTTGAAATTCTGTTCCAGAATATATTTTTTTTAAATTTCCCTCAGTGGTCCCAAATTCCCGATCCTATAAAGCCCTGTTTTAGAATGTGACACATCGCAGACACAGAACAGATTTAATAAACACTTTAAAAGCATTTAGTGGTTCTTTTTCCCGGGCCTCCACGCAATCTAAGCAAACAAGAAAGGGAATACTATTACCTCATCTCACACACACAGTACTGAGTCAGGAAGAGGGGGAGTTGTCTGATGAGATGTGGTTGTCTACGTCTGAGCTACTTGACTAGATTCCCTTTGTAATTAGCGGAAATGGGCACTTCCAGATTTGCGTCATCTCATCTAAAAGTAGGCTTCTAAAATAGGTCAGATAAATTTCATCCTGATAGTGCCTGCTCGTCACGACCAACTAAGAACGGGAGCCAGAGCTGACCAGCAGTATGGACATTTGCTTCTGGTCAGGCCAGTCTTGCCTTAACTCACTTGACCAGTATAACACCAGGCACATTTGGCAAAGCCAGGTGCAAGACTCAGAGCCTCAAACCCCAGTCCAGGTTAGTTCCTACTTACGCATTCCTTCTGCCAAGGCAAGATGTTTACCCACAAAATACAATTAGTTTGACATAGGATTTCACAGCTGCATTAAAACTTCTGTTTCACTACCCACAAATGAGAACCTTCCACATGTTTTTTCAGGATATTTGACATGGGCGTCTATCTTGCCCTCATTTTGCATTCCTTTCACTGCTAATTTCCCTCCTAACACCATTAATCATATTTTGCTTTACTCGCTCCTAGAGCTGTGTGAAGGAATGTAATCAGTCCATTCAGGGAAAATTTCAATAGTTCAAAAAATGGGCTTGCTCTGGTTTTGAACAACATTGCAGGACCATCTACAAAGCAAAGCCCTGGGGTGGCAGGCAGACGTGAAAGCGCTGTTGAAGCAGTTCGACCAGTGAGATGGAGATGTGGGGTTTCCAGGATGCTCCACCGATGGGGCAGCCCCATAAGCGTCAGCTCTCAGGGACTAACAGCTCAGGGAGCACCCTCTTTGTGGGCTGTCCGAGGGTAACAAGCTCTAGAAATCCTCCGGCCTCCAGGCAGCTGAACAGCCCCAACTTTGCATGCCAGCACTCCTCTGTCATCAGACCATCTGCCAGGCAGATGAGCTGGCAGAAGATCAGACAGGTACAATGAAAACCTGCTTGTTCTCCAGCACACCTTCCTCAGAATAGGCCGTGGCCACATGGCATCTCAGCTTTCCCTGAAATGCTCCGGTGGAAATATGTTCACCTGGAGCTTCTCCAGCCAGCGCTACAGCTGAATCCTGACTGACGGCTGCAGGCTGAGATAGGCACACGTTGTCTGTCTCCATCGTGCTCGTTGACCTGCGCGCCCTTCCTTGGGGCTGAAGCTGTGCAGAGTGACACCAACGCTCAGCTTAATGTACAGGCTGGCGGGAACATCTAGGGAAAAAAATATCCATTTTGACCACTCACCACTCTTTGTGGACAGAGGTTTATTGGAGAGGGAGAAGTGACACCAGGAATGCAAACATCTCTTTGCTTCAACTCTCATGCAAGCTGGGATGGCAAAATTTTAACGCCAGGAAAGTATCAGGAGTATTTGGTGGTACTTGAACTTGCCTGCACAGCCCTCTCATCTTTCTCCTGTAAAATAGAGCTCTTTTCACTAAATGTAGAGCCTGAGTAGTGCACACTCCCACCTGATAATATCTCTCCTGAACAGCCTCTGAATTGTTGCTGAGGATCAACTCCAGCAACGGGATTCCGCAGGGAGCCTTGGTGTCTCTGTAGGAGCACTGCCCGAGGGAAGGTGGCTTCAAAGTCCCCGGCAAGGAGCAACTCCAGAATTCAGACCTGGCAATTACTGGCAGCCTTACAATGTTTGTGGGCACAAATTTCTGTGCCAATATATGTTTTCATCTCTATTTTATATTTTTTATGAGTATAAACAGAGCTAATTGGTGAAAATAATAGTTTGGAAAGTCTGAAGACCTGTTTTTAATAACCTTTAAAGTAGCTTCCCTTGAGAGGTTTTCTTTCACGAGTCTAAATATTTAATATTGTACTTACTGTCCTTGTTTTTAGAGAAATACTTTAATGAAGCAAAATGGGTAATGACTTGCAAACCACTGGTTGTCACAGGAGCAGGACTTCAGAGATCATTAGAAGAAATAGAGAATCACTTATGCAAAAGGTCCTATTCTACAGGATTTTTGAACTCGTCCTGTAATTCCACACTCCTCCCAGCTGTCAGACTTTCAGGAAGTCCATGGAATATAGGATTTCTGTTTTCTAAGACGTAGCACTACCAGATTTCCAGAGAATATTTTTTATTTGCAAATAAGTCCTCTCCTTTATCCTGGCTGTACTTTTTCCATTTTATTATTTTCTTAGTTTTATATATATATAAATAAAGAACCATGAGGACCAACTAACCATAGAAGATAAATTATGAATTAAATTATATTGATTAACCAGCATTAAAAAAATTGTGCAGTGAACTTTTCTAATTAACTGGTATGTGACAAGCAGAAACAAAATGCAGCTAGTTTATGGAGTTGGTTGTTTTGGAGAAAAGGAAAAATGACAAATGTTTGACTTCATGACTCCATATTTTGACTTTTTTTTTCCACCCTCTTTTCAATCCTGTCTAAGTTACCACTACCAAATTTACAGGGGTGTACAACAAAATTAAGCACTCCTAATGAAAACCCCAGACTTCTAGAACAAAAACTGCAACACAGCGTAAGGAAAGAGAATCCACACATGGCATTATGTGATAGCACTGGAAGATAACAGTAGAATTTTCAGACAAAGAATATCTGTTTCATGAGAAATGAAAAAGAAAAAAAAGCTCATGAAGTATCTTAGATTCGTATAAACCAAAAATTGAGGCTCTGATCCTGCTATTAGAGATACTAAATTTGATACATTGTATGTTCTTCTTTCTACTGTTTCTCTCACTTGCCTTGCCTTTGCTTCTTAGGTGTTTGTTCATATATAACTGAAAGCAAGAGAAAACAACAGGCTTTACCTTAAACCAATAATGTATCTAGATAAGGCTCAATTCATGCAGAAATCAAAAGCATCCTGGGAATCCTGGGAAATCTGCTCTCAGTGTTACAGCTATTAGTACCCATTCACTGGTTTCAGTCCCAGATTCGGGAAATTTTCCCTATTTGTGCCAATCATAAGTGTAGGTTTCACTGTGTCGTTGCTTAAAGTTAGCTATCTTTTCAGAACTTGCTTGGCTCAAGGTGGGTATTAAAGCAGATGGTTAAGTGCTTTCCCAATAGAGATCTTTTCTTTCTAGCTTGCTTGCTTTCTTTTTTTCCATAAAAGTGGCTGTAAGTTTTCTGCCGTTCTGCATATTCTTGTCAGAACATGGTTTCTTTGTTTCTAAAATTTTTACCTTTCTGTCTAATAACTTGTATTTTAATAATGATTCACTGTTGTGTACCTACTACTACATCTTAAATAATCCCATCATAAACCAAGTGTCTAAAAATAATAAGTCCTCTTAAAAACAGCCAGCCAGTTTTGTGTGTATCAGATGAATCAAAGTACATATTGAGCAGGAGTTCTGCTGGGTTTGGGAGGGTTTCAGGATGCCACCCCATCTTTGCAGCTTGGGTGGAAATGAGTAGAACTTTTTCAGAATTATGGTTTGCTAAATGAGAAGAACTTTGATCTTTGAAGTTGCCTAACTTATGCCTTGACCACTGGGGTTTTTTTCTTATTTTGTACAAAGTTACAGCTATGCTTTACTACCCAAAGCATTATGTGGAAGAGCGCATGTACGTAGACTGTTTCAGTAAAGCTCATTAGAATAGGCTTGATTTTAATGGAATGAATAATCCCATTCTGAAAGCGAAGAATTCATGAATACAAACATTTCAAAGTGAACTTCAAGGGAAAAAAAAGGCTGAGCTTGAAGTTAAGTTTATCCTTCAAAATTTTGCTGAACTGGGGCCCTAGCACAAGCTTCAGGCTGCTAAAACCTGCCACATGGTCCAGACCTGAATCCCAAAGCACATTTTGGCATCTCAGACCAGCACTGCCTTCCACTTAAGGATCGAGATTTACCCAGAACTCACATTTTGAATCCCAAATTTCCCCACATAGACAGGTTTAGGCACACAGGTATATGCAGAAGCAACTTCATTTGAGTAGTCGTGCTTTGCTCCTCCCTAGTCTTCACACAACTGAGACCCAAAGCAAGAAGGTACCTACATGAGGAAGCAGAAGTTATTGGAGGCCATTAACTTTCCTCTCCTTCCCCTTTTGTTAAGCAGTCTCCAGCTATTACTGACTATTCCCATTATATTTCTACGCCTACAGCCCCTCTTCCTCCCAGAGGTCAAACTCTGCCTGTGGCCAGAACTCCCCAGTGCAGCAGGATGTCGTAACCTCCCCTGCTCTGGCTTCACTTGCATTAGCTGCCCTTGCCCAGCACAGAGCAGCAGCCCGGGCATTCTTATCCAAAACCATAGCTGGAGGACCTACTGTCTACTTTTTGTGCAAATCGTAGCGGTTAGATTTTTAGAGCAGCAGAAGACTTGAGATCAAATCTCTTTTCACTCTAAACCATTTTGACACTGTAACTCCCACTTCACAGAAGAAACTCCAAGTTGCCAGGCTACAGGAAGGAAAACTGACCGCTCTTCTTTCCCGAGATGAGCAGACAAGTAGCAAGAACAACAGGCCAGAAGCGGAGCAAGTGAAAGGCAATATGATGTGGTAACATCATGAACAAGAACATGCAGAAATGAGCAGCATGGGTTCAGATTCTCATTTCCCTAGATAATTTGGGGGTTTTATTCACCAAGTGAAATATAAAAACTAAATGATTGCATTAACTGGAGCTGCATTAAATGTCTGAATTAGAATATATTATTTTAAGACAATATAACTACAAGTGGTAATCTAAGTATAACTGTAACCACGCAATATGTGCAATTGAAATAGAGCACTGTGTTGGCAAAACATTAGACTGTTTCCTAGCTCTAAGCTGCATGGATCAAGTAAGCAGCAATTGGAGAGCTTTTGCATTAACTTACTGAAGCTCCTTTCGCAGCTTGTAGAGGAGAAGGCAATCACACTGAAGACAGCTCAGATAAGTGTTTCTTGAAGAATGGCATGTTGTTCCCAACTCTCTTGTCTAATTAAAGACCCAAAACATTATTCTACTGAAGCTGATGGCAGTACTTACTTGGCATCAAAGGGAATCAAGATTTGCCATTCTTTTATGAAGCATTATTTTTATCGTATGATTAAAAACAAGCAAGGCAATTCACAATGCGTCACGTGGTAGCACTTTTGTCTCTAGATGATGGCAGACTCCAGTTCTGCAGTACCTCAGAGGTCCCACCTGAAGCCAAGAGATCAGCTCAATACTGAGATTGCAGTAGCTGAACCAGTCACCTCCAGAGATGCCGGCTCTGACTGGAACCCTGTCCTGTTGTGCAACTGGCAAACATGCTACAAGTCTGAGGAGCTTACAAACTAAATAGACAAGTATAAAAGATCTCCATTGTGCAGATAAGCTGGCTTACAAGCGGGCCATAAGTTCTTTATTAGTGAAAGAACTGTGAAAAATTAGGGATCACACCTGCAGCTGGGAAGTCTTTGCTCCCAGATAAGTGGGAAAATGGGGAAAGAACCATAACTTTAAAATTACTGTAATATTAATTGATTACCAGTCTCCAGATGAAATGCTGAACGATAACATCTCTAGCAGCTCTATGGCCAGGGATTGGGGTGGAAATTGAATCAAATAAGACAAAATTTTCTTTCTCCACAAAATATATTATAACTTGGGTTATTGGCAAGGAAATATTTTTGCACAGTTTGTTTAGAGTTTAGAGCTCTATAGATATCTGCTACTTCAGTCATAGTATGTTAAGATAACTCTAAATGAAACCAAACTCTAGACTGTATTTTGTATTTTAATGAAGATTCTTTCACAAAATATTCCATTATGGCTAATGAGATATTAGCAACGAATGCGCTAGAAAGGACAGATGGGAAGACAGTCAACTGTCTAAATCAGAAGATTTTCAAAGTGCAGTAAACAAATTATTAAGCACACTTCTCTGGCTTAATGCCAACCTTTACGCTAGGGAATTGGTCAAAGAGCAGATCATGAAAAGCTTTTTGGGAACAGCTAAATTTTACAGCTGTTGTCTTTGTTTTTCTAGTACTTTGCAAGAACAGAAGGGGGAATTACGAAAGCGCCTATCGTACACTACCCATAAGCTGGAAATGCTTGAAACGGAATTTGATTCTACACGTCAGTATCTTGAAATAGAATTGAGACGTGCTCAGGAGGAACTTGAAAAAGTAACTGAAAAACTGAGAAGGTTAGTAACTAACTTTTTGAAATAAACAGAGTTATTAGGAATTCACAAGTGGCTGTGTTATGAAGTTATTTACATGTGATATGTAAGATGTCTCTGTATTGAAAGCAAATATGCAAACAGAAATATACCTATTTAGGTGCATATATGACATTGTTTATGCATAAACATGCATGTGGGTTAGTGCTGCATTGTGTTACACATACAAAGGTTATAAACACGTTACATATATGTACTTATACTGTATATGTACAGATAAATGTTTTTTGAATGAGTTTGGCTGCATATTTTCTGTTGTTACTCTCCATTGCACTGATACAAGAGAATAGAATTTGGCCCTCCATCACTCAAAGCTGAGACTATGTTCAATTCAAATAATATTATGACATTTCACATTATGCTATAGCAGATAAGTCGCTTTTTAGTCCCAAGTAGAATGGAATGATACTGAAAACCTATTGTTTACAATTGTTGAAGCTATGGTACAGTGCTATTGCAAATCAGGGGCCCAGTTAATGTTAATGACAATTACAATAAGCATGCACTCCTGACATTCCTGGCACTGATTAAAACGGTCTGTAATCTAGCTTTAAATTTATCAGTGATTCTTAATACCCATTTTTTCATTTGTTTGCAAAACTTCTGAACCTACAATTATCCATTTATGCAGGAATGTATTTGCATTTCTTGTAAAGACTTTCCTAAACTGATCTAGATAACTGAACTGTTTGATTTAGTTCATTCGATGAGTCAAAATAAAATTCGGAACGAATCGTTCCAGGGCGATGTCCAAAGAAATATTTTTCATTCCTTGCAGAAGGCAAAAACCAAACCAAAACAAAGCCAGAAACCACCAACAGACTGAGTTAACCAAACCATTTTATGACAATTTTAGACAGAATGAGGCTGTTAAGACCTCAAATTAGGAAACATCCTAGTGTGGTCTTATAACTTAAATGCTTCCCTAACTGGGGAGGGTTCTCAAAACAAGGCTAAAATAAGCAGATGCCATGATGATCTTGAAATCTACACACATCTATCAAGAGTAGTGTGGAGGATCTCCATATTGTTTTCTTGCCAACCATATTTTTCCTATCACCTCACTTAGAGCAGAGCTATTGAAAGTACCTTCACTCTTGACGTAGTTTTGCTCCAATATATTACAGGACAGGGAACACTGGTACTCCTTTCTCTTGAAGCATTATTTCAGACACAGCTGCCATAAATCAGCAGAGGGGCTGACATCCCACTTCTGTTAAAACAAAGGGGCTTCCTAGTCAGTAGGAAGCCTCTTATCAACTTCATTGGGCACTGATGAGTTAAGCGCCCTTCAAAACTCAGGCCAGGCATTCTTTCTTTGCTCACGGTGAAGTCTAGCGCTCAGACCCAAACATCAGATTAGTAGAACTGACTTTCCAATATTCTGATGCAACATTGTACCATATTATGAAGAAAACTTATATTAAAAATTATGTTTCAGGCAGGTGATTACTCCCTTGAAGACATATCATATGGGAAGCCCAAAATATTTTACGAGGTGAGCTTTAAAAATGTTTCTATTGAGAATAGCAAGGCATACCCCAAGTTGAACAACTAGATTTCTCAACCTGGAGAAGGATAATGTCTGAAACAAAACTGTCATCCAAAAGCGTGTCAGCAACATGACACAGAGGAAAATCAGTGTGAGAAAAACAAGGAACTAGAATTAGTTTCAATAATGCGTCTCTTGCTTTATTCATTGCACGGGGAGAGAAATTCAACCCCCTCTAATAAATAAGCCCTGCGTAACAAGATCCCACTTGCGTACTAGAGAACATTCTGTTATTAAATTTCCATTACTGTAAAGTGCAGAATTTTTCCAAGAGGCTGAAGGGCCATCCTTTTCTACTCCTTTCTGAAAGCCTTTATTGTCTTAATTTATCCAGAATTACCTGTGTTGCTGCTAGGCCTCCCCTCTCTTACCCAAGCAAGGAGGTCACTTATGTGGCTCGATGGCCAAGTTTTCAACCTCTCTACAAACATTTAGAGGTGGCCTTTTTCTTTTATCCTGGTGAGAGAAAAAGCAGGACAGTGCTGAGTAGGTTTGAAAATATTAACTGTAAAGCATAGGTTCAGCTTTGAAAAGTGACTGAAAAACAATTGGGGATTTCGTATACCTCAGAGTGGTCCCCTGTCTGATGTGATCAGCATGGCTTTTTTAACTTAAAATTTAAAAAAATTTCAAATACCAATCTTGGAACTGAAACTGGACTCCAAAGTTCATGTGGGGTATCCTCCTTGAGACCCTACCCTGGGTAACAACGTGGAGAGGTCCCCATCCTGGCTTTTACCGGAGAGCAGTTATTTTAAGATACGAGAAATAAACCCATACAAGCATATATTTAGCACTGAGATTAGCCCCCACACATAATTGTTTCACCAAAAGCAAAACATTTCACAGACTGAAGGGATGTTCGGAACCGGAATCCTGTAGCTGTGTGGTTAGCTTTGGAATAAATGGGGGAAAAACTCTCTTGTTTTCATAAGGAAGTCAGTGTAACTTGTGATAACAGAGAGGGAAAAGGTTTTTTGAACAAGAAGTTACTATTTGAACAGTCACTCTTCAAAGCAGAACTGCACTCTGAGTGAAAGTCTCTTCTTCAGAGAAAGCCAGCCCAAGCCTGTGTTTTACTTTAGATATATTTCATGGCCTTAAGAGGGCTTGAGACTGAGTGGAAGCAAAGCAACAGAGGCTTTTGCAGACTGCCTCTCTAGTGGTGAGCTGCAGCCTTAGAGAGGAGCGTGTTGCCTGCTGGGCTACGGCACAGACACCTAATGTTCAATGATGTGGTCAGAATATTTTTTGTTAGGCCCTAAATTCGTTAAGAATCTAAACATGCATCTAAACATGCATTTAACGCATGCACATATTTGCACCTGGAGGCACATGTGTATCACCTAATAATATGAACAACAGAAAAAGCCAACAAAAGTGATAATAAGTTACTGATTCACATGAGTTTATTCTTATACCAGTTTCACAGGGTAGTGAAGGTGATCCACTCTGCTTTATTTACAAAGCAGCCAGATTTACAACATTAAAATGTTTCATACTTCACAACGTTCAGGCTATCCGGGTGTATTTCTTCTGCAAACAGTGTAAAGTTGCCTTTTGCTCATCTGATCATTTTCAAATTTGAATAATCTTCCCTACTCCTCCTTTGTTTCACAGTGTTGCCCAAAGATTGAATTGATTCCTCTGTTCCTCTTTTATCCCTTTAACGCTTCATTCCATATATTCCTGGGTCCATTTCTCTCCTTGCCACCCACATTTGCTGACACTTCTTTTGGCACAGTGGATTTCCAATTTGGGTTTTATGTGTATATGTGCATGTGTATGTGCTTATGTATCTGTGCACGTGTTTGTGCTTATTTTGGCTACCTTTGCATACTGTTCTCAATAGAAACAATTTTTGAAGTTCAGCTTCCTACTTACTGTGGATTTTTTGCTTAGGTTGGATTTGATTTTACTGGGAGGTGGTTAATTCTTTCAGTGCAAAATGAATGTGTTAGAGAACTAGAGTTAGTGGGCTACTTTCTCCTAAACATACAACAGAGGAAAATTTGATGGGCAAAGACAAAAGAAATTACAAGCAGAGAAGCAGATTTTGATAAGCTTTTGCAAAAACCCTCTACCATCCATGGCATGGAAGTGTTCCCATCCAAGAGCAATTATATTAATGGTAACCGACCTTCCAGTCATCCATATCAAGAGAAGTGTCAACAGAAGCTGAGGAGCAAACCCAGTGATACATTGCCACCATCATAAGCCAGATATCGAAGTAGCAATTACTGTTCTTATTCATGATCTCGAAGTTATGGAAAGGGAACTTTCTGGGTCTCCCTTGAGCTCTCCACGTAGGTCAACACTGCAGAACAGAATGAAGTGCAGAGATACCTGAGCTAGAAAAGCCCTAAAGCAATAATTTTCCCCCTTTTCTTTCAGGAATTTATGCAGATGCTTTTGAACCCATGCAAACTTTTAGAAGGTTGCAGGTGCTAAAAGTTTACATTGGTTTTACACTACCTCTACTTGAGCTACGAGCTGCCTGGGTGCAAAGCAAGTTTAACCTGTTCTATTTTGCTTTACTAGAGAAAAACTGTAGACCGTGACAGAGAAGATCACAGAGTCACAGAATCACAGCATGGTAGGGGTTGGAAGGGACCTCTGGAGATCATCTAGTCCAACCCCCCTGCTAGAGCAGGGTCACCCAGAGCAGGCTGCACAGGACTGTGTCCAGGCGGGTTTTGAATATCTCCAGAGAAGGAGACTCCACACCCTCCCTGGGCAGCCTGTGCCAGGGCTCTGTCACCCTCACAGTGAAGAAGTTTTTCCACATATTTAGATGGAACTTCCCGTGTTCCAGTTTGTGCCCGTTGCCCCTTGTCCTGTTGCTGGGCACCACTGAAAAGAGTCTGGCCCCATCCTCTTGACACCCGCCCCTGAGATATTTATAAGCATTGATGAGGTCCCCTCTCAGTCTTCTCTTCCTCAGGCTGAACAGCCAGTAGTTCCTCGTGTTTCTTAAACTGGGGAGCCCAGAACTGGATACTGGGGCACTTCTGGTCT
The DNA here is from genome assembly GCA_009819775.1 of Phoenicopterus ruber ruber. Lineage (NCBI taxonomy): Eukaryota > Metazoa > Chordata > Aves > Phoenicopteriformes > Phoenicopteridae > Phoenicopterus > Phoenicopterus ruber. Next base: position 14,167,894 of record CM020219.1, read on the forward strand.
CAGCCAGCAGGCCCTATCTTAGTTTTCTAAATCCTTGTTCCCTGCACCATGGCATGCAGCCTTACCAGCAAAACATGACTATGTTTGTGCTGAGTAGCTGTTTGCAGGCAAAGCCAGCTTAAGCCTCCTTGCTTCCACTGATTTACTAAGGTCATCTCTGCCTTCTCCTGTCCCATGAAAAGCTGGGTACAGGGTACCCTGAGATTTCTCTCTTTTGTGTTGACAGCTAAATAGCTGTGAAAATCCCAGGTATACCTAAAGCTGCACAAATAAATGTCTATACAGAGGCTTAGTGGCAAATGCTGTGTCTAAAACAGGAGCATGGACAATGCAGAGATCTGTAAACTTCAGTCAATCCTTTAAGTCACCCGGACATTTACACAATGGCATTATGAGAACTGGTGAGTAATGACCAAGCTGTAGGTTAGTACAGGTCTCACAGATTTTCAGCCCATTTGGGTCACCACTTTAGCAAACACTCTTTACCACAGATCCTCCGTACAGGGAGGAAATCTCCGCTCAGCAGCTCTGTAAAATGTACACGACACTGAAACTTCCCCCACGCTTGCAATGCACGTTTGAAACGGCTGCCCTGAGTCTGGGCTGACCCTCGGTACCCCAGGGAGTTTCAGCCATGGGGATGCCATTATTTATGCCCACAGAGCAGATGTCCTAGGCACAGATCTCCCCTCTCAGGTCTGTGCGGCAAATGTTATGGTATTACCAGGAGCCCCAGCCGGAGCTCTGCACACCTCAGGAGGGGCACCACGAGCCACTGCCCTGCCCCTGAAGAGAGAATTTTGATCATTTAACTGGAAAGAAAATCTCCATGGCAACAGAAGCAGGGAGAGACCTGAACCATCATGTCGCTTCACTGCCAGGAAGGGGTGGGCTGGACCCCTTGATTCGCAGCCATGGCATGGTTTGAATGCAGGTCTTCATTCTGGTTACAACAACCACTCCTAACCATACGATAAGCCAAAGAGACTTCTTTCATCCCAGTCCCTTCCTGATCATCATGGGAACTACACCCAGGTCCAGGATTCTCAGAGGAAGTGGCTTTCTGCTGAATAAATGTGTGTTACCTCTGAGTTCACTCGTGCAGTGAACGCACTTGCACATTACCTAAAATCAACTCACCACTGAAAATGCTTCGACCCATTTACCTAAGATTCTCAGTACAAACACATAGATGTATTCAGACAAACTTTTCACAGCTGAGCTTCTAACATTTGCTTTACATTTGTCATGCATCCTGCTGAGGTGATATGTACAAACAAGAACAAGGAGCTACCCTTCTTACCTTCCGTGAAGAGAAAGGCACAGCTACTACCAAAATAGCGATGTTTTTCCCGCAGGCTGCGCAGCTTGTTCATTACAATACCAAGGTTACCATCTAAGCAACCTAAAGATGTACAGATTGAAACTTTGGTGTATTGCTCTAGAATAAGCAGGGAAGCCTCATTTTATGAGTCTATTCAATCCCTCAGTGCTGATAAAAATAAATACCCACCTTTTCCAGGCTAAGCTATCTGAATGTATTTCCTGAAGAAAGAGGATGTGTTTAGCTCTTGGGAATAGGCAATTCCTTGAACTTCTGTCAAAAGAAGGAATATTCTCTTCTAAGTCATGTGGTGATGCACACGTGTTGCTTTTACATTAGGTTTCTGCTGCAATTCTGTTTATTATGAGAGCTCCATAAATCTTTTTCTGTACTATCTAAGTACACACCTCAAGCTTCCTCTCTAACATATTATTCCTGAGCCTGATGTAAAGCTACAATCTCTTTGTGCAAGTTCCCATGCCGCGATGCCGGTCTGCACACAAGTGCAGAAAGGCAAACATATTTTCACTTCCTGGTGGAATTTGCTGCTAAATATAGTAAGCAAACATGACCAAGTTTGCTTAGGAAGTAGGTGGCAATTACATTTCAAAGGCAACCACTGACTGGCAACAGGAGTGAAGAGAAAATAGATAAAGTAGTGCAAGCCAAGGTTTTGTACTGATGTGAAAATTACAGGTAAAAAACAACACAAAAACCAATGCATTCAATTACATGATATCATCTTTGTTTTAGGATACAAAACAATTACCTAGCCTTACAAAGAATTAATCAGGATCTGGAGGATAAACTTTACAGAATGGTAAGTTATCATAAGTGAACTTTTTTTTATATTAAATATGTTTTTATGGTTCTTAAGTCATAGGACAAATGAATATGCAGCTGTCACAAAAAAAATGTTCTCATGCTCCAAATGCAGTATGCTTAAAACAGATATACGACTTTATCAGTATCATGATCTAGAGCTCAAGCTGTGTACGACGGCATAGCTCCATCAATTTAAATGGAGATTGCATTGGCTGATGATCTGGCTGAGTAAATTGTACCTTTAAAATAATTCTGGTTAATTTAGTTAATAACTTCATGGGTTTTAAATATTTATGTTTTCATTAAGTAACAAATTTAAATAAGGTAATCCAAGGTTTTCTCATGCTTCTTAGGTACTTTCACTCAGCTTTTACTAAGTGATTTAATAGAGCTTGGACGGTCTGACTTTTATATGCTGTCATAACTATCAATCTCAGTGTATTAATTTCCGATCTGCATGTGTCTGCAACTGCAATGTCAATGTCACTGTCACAGGCCAATTAATAACTGAGCGAGGAAATCACTGCACCGTTAATGGGCTCCACATCTAGGACTAGTATTGCAAGACACAGCACCACTCATCCAGAATAGTTTGAGGATGTTAAAAAGAAATGGCAATGGCTTTAGTGCCCTGGCTCATTGCTAATGCTGCTGGGACATCATACTCACCGTTAGGAGAAAATGTAAAGAGAAATGTGAGGGTAATGTTTAAAGAGGAAAGAATGATGGTTTTGAACTTCCAAAGATCCTCAGGTCATGAGCACAGCCTGACCTGCTTCCCCCTCTCCTGGCTCAGTCCGGGCTGTCGTTCCCTGCTCCCCTTCTGCCCAGCCCGTAGCCAGCGTGGCCCTGGCAAGCACAGTGCACACGCCTAAACACGCCGCTTATAGTCCAGACAGAGTCCTGCTGTACAGCTATAAGGATGCGAGGGTAAGCCCACGTTTTACCCATGTCTCAAATGCAACAGTTGCATGGGTGGGCAGCTCGGAATGAGGGGAACAGATTATTGTGCTTGGAGAGTAAATAGGGACTATGGCAACATGCTGGAGAGACACCAGCCTTTACTAAGAAATGGGAAACAAATTTTTGCAAATGTCATCGTTCTTATCTTAGAAGTCTGTTTAAATAGCTGACAATGAATTGAGTACTGATGCTTTTGTAACTGGCTAACAAAGGGCAAAGTTACAGCCGGGTTATAGCTGATGTTTGTTCATAAATATATGTATAAACACTGTACAGCATAAATAACATTTGATCTCATGTTATTATTTTCTTCTTCTCCACTCTTCCTTTGCTATATTCCTTTTCCTTTTACCCAAATCACTTTGGGATTTTGTCTTCATCTGTGGCCTAATATGTATACATATGTATTACAAAAGATAAATAAAGTAGAGACATTCTGACTGGTAAAGGAAATAAAAAGATTAGAAACATAGAAAGAAGGACTCCAGAAAATCCGTGCTTTTTAATCAGGTTTTTCAGATCAAAGTAAAGAATTTTTAAACTGCTGTTTCAGCATCCACTTAAAACCCTGAGCAATGATTTCGGAGCACAACACAGAAAGAAGGAAGACTGGTTCCACGCAGCACTGTACCTTTCTCTATCCCACTAATGTGACAGTCGTTGAAGGTGGCTTTAGAGGCTTGAAGAAGATCAGCCAGGCTCTGTACACCACTTAACTCCAGACTGCTTTGCTTTCTGAAACATTGAAACTGAAGACACAAAACCAAACCAAACCAACGTCAAATGGAAACTCTATTAAAAGCAAAAAGATGAGGAAAATAGCACCATATTTGATTTAGATAAGCCAAACCATTTGATTTTCAGGGCACTCCAAACCCCCCCAATACTTCAGAGAAAGTTGGATTAAATAACAGCTGGTCTGGTTAATCAACAGCTTATGGTGAGCTGGGCTCTTGCATACCTTTCTCTCCCTTTCCTGCTTAGGAGGAACAGCTGTGTTTATTTTTTTGTCTAATTTAGTCAGTTTGTCATTCCAAAATCAAAAGCCTTTGATTTCTCTACCTTTATACAAATCCAAATATATAAACCATGTGTTTACTTTATCCCTCTCTCCCCTACCCCATCCCTCTATACGCAGACATATGTCTGTATACACACAGACACATATATACACTCAGATTCTTACATGTTTTGACTGTTTAGTGTGTTCAAATGCAACAAGCAGGGAAAAGACAACCCCCGGAGCAGTGGTCCCTCGCTCCTCCTGCCTGCAGGTGACCTGCAGGAGACCACGTTCTCCCTGCCCTTACAGCTGACCCACAACTCCCCCTCTCCCAGTGACTGGCCCCAGCTCATCACAACTAATCTAGGACTCCACCTTGGCCTCCCTCTTCTAATGTTTTTGGGTATCCTGAATGTTAAAGACTTTCATGCCTGCTATTGGTATAAGGGATGTAAAAAATAATCATTAATTCATCAGCAGTCACAGAAAAGAAGCTGAAGTAGCAGTTATTTTTCTTCTAGGCTCTGCTTCCTTTTGAGTGCTAATCTATAAAATATTTAAAAATATTTGAAAGCACACTTCTGATAACAGCAAATGGTATCCAATTGAAACTTCTCTCACATCAGAACTTGAAATAAAAATATAAAATATAAACCACAGTGTCTGTGCTGGCTAAGAGCTAAAAAATGCAATCCTGAAGTCAGGGGAGAGTTTGCTGTATTAAACTGGGCAAGACTAAACACATAGCACAGTAGAGGCAGATGAGGCACAGAACTAAAATTCTGCTGTCACTACTCATAAAATTCCTGTTCTTACCACAGTCAGGGTCTTTAACTGGAGAAGATGTGTTTAGTCTTGTAAACACTGGTTAAGCAGGGGGATATACAGGCTGTCTTCTTAAATAATTAAGCTTTATAACTCTTTTTTTCCATTAAGATGTCAGAAAAGACTAAGCAGAGTCCTTAAATTTTGCACTGTGATTCCATCACAGGACTGTTCAATTAAAGAACTTCTTATAATATCCAGTTGTCACCAGTAGTCTTCACTTTCCCTTACACTTGTCTGCGTTTCCCGAGGATGCTCTGCCATGGTCTTGCTGCTCACAAACAGCAATTACAAGTAGATTATGCAAGTCATCCCAACCACATGTTAAGAAAGCCTTGATATGATCTCAATGCGACTGTATCCCTCATACGATCCTCACTGGAATTAAGCAATGTATTTCAAAAAGCTTCTGAAGCTTTAAGGTTTTTGGTTGCAGTTAGTTCAGTAATTTTACCTTTAAAGCCATAAGCCAGATTTTTAATAGTGTCTACATTTGGGAAGAACTGATACCTGATAATAGCTGCTTAATAAATGTAACTGCTAATGAAAATTGCACCCATTTCTCCTCCCCCATATGCATTTTGAATGTCCTTGAAAACTTGATCACAAAAATCCAACTGCAAAGAACTCGTGAGACCTTATTCTCCAGAAACACCCTAAAATATGTCTTTTGTAACTAGAAAGTAACAGTTTGACAGACAGACTGCTCAATGGTGTAAGCTCACTTCTGATGCAAAGTCCTTCAAGAGGCCAGAATGTAAACCTCTGTCTGGTCTAAAATGTATGCTATATCTGCATCTAATACAAAAATGCACAGGCAGCACTGGAGGTGGGTACGGAAGGTGACAGCCCTATGGTTAGGAACAGAGCCCTCTGATGACCAGGGGAGCCAGCAGATAAATCAATGCACCCACTTCGTAAACCCTTACTCCCACATACCCCTTGGTCTGCCAACCCATCTCCCTCACGCCTGCTGCCAAACCAAAAGCTCTGGTTCTTCAAAGGGTCATCCCCAGTCCAGCTGGGTTTGGTTGCTGTTTTTAAGGAAGGCAATTGCTTTCTTCTCCCTCAGTGCCAGTTCAGGACCTTTCGGTAGCACAGGCAATACTGAATGCTGTCAGACATCGGGGACGTGACCGGACTCCTACGCTCTGCAGAGTAGGAGATGCTGAGCACTGGCTCTGCCAGCCCTGCCAGGCTCCCCAGCGCAGCCCCAGCCACTGGGGCTTTGGTTCCCCCCTCCGCAAAGCCAGCATCATCCCTCTGCACACAGTGCATGATACATTTTATTATCTGTCACGATGAAAACTGTTACATCGCATTAATGCTTGATTTTTCATTTACATTAAGGCAGGCTGGGGGGCCTGACTCAGCCATAAAGTTGGAAGAAATTATTATATAAACCAGCAGTAAAGGGGGATTTGTGTTAAGAACGATTAGGTCTAAAATGCTGGACTATCTGAGCACTGCACTGATTTTTATCCTGTTTCTTCCTCTGCCTATGAGCTGGAGGAGGACTAAGAGGTACAGCAAATACTTTATGCTCTATGTTATTAAGAGTTATTTATCCAGCTCTTGAATATCAGGGGCTTTCCAGTCTGCTGGCCATAATATATACCTAAGCATCTCCAGCTGGGGAAATCCAAAGATGAATTAAATATGAGCTGGGCAATTTTAAGTGGTGCTCTGAGACTTTGTGTCAGGCGAATGTTATTTTAAAGGAAGCAGCTTGCTGGGTGTCCAGGCCAGGAAGGTAAAGAATATGGAAAGTGGTGAGGAATTTGATGAACAATTTCAGTTAGGCATTAAAAGCATCTAACTGCCAGGGGGAGACCAGCGCTTTGGGTTTGGAATTTAAACCAGTCACTAGATTGCACCTGAGTCTCCCATGACGGCTACCAGTCACCCCCCAATATGGTTTAAATCATAAGTGAAACATGAAAGCAACAGAGAAAAAGCCTGTTTCTGACACAAACCTAAGGAAAGCAGAAGCCCAGCATGTTTAGGTTCCTGCGTGGAACATGATGACTTTGACAGTGACTTTGAAAGGAGTGATTTAAAGCACATCTTTTTCATTTTCTTTCCTTTAAGAAGAATAACTTGCTTCCCCCCTCCCCCTACTGTATGTCCCATGAAAATCAAATAGAGATGACCTAAATATACTTTAAAGGATTTGCATCCCAAAGACAAGAAAAGTTTAGTCAGCTCAACCTGACAGGCTCATTTGCTCACATTCAGCGAAGACAGCTGTGAATTTCAAGAGAAATTTATACTGGTTGGTTAGTTAAGGCAGAAGCCAGAGAAGGTCTGCGCTTTGTGGACTAAAACAACAGCAAAACAAAATTTCTAAGGAAGGAAATGACCATAAATGCCATAGAAACAAATAATTTATAAAAATAGCAGTTAAAAAAAATGCATTTCTAAGAGGACTTTATGTTTCATCTTTTTATGCTTACAACCATTTTGTGCTAAAGATCGCCATCTCTCACTAACTCTTTTCACACTCATTTTCCAGTTAAAAAACCATTGCCAAATAGGCGATGGGACCAGCCTTTTAAACCTACACGCATTAACACCTGTAGCAACTACACAGGCTCAGACTGAGTAGATCTGTTAGTTTTGCAGTCAAATAAATGAATCCTCCTGGGTAAGTTGGGAGCATGACTCTGCCTCACACGAGCAGACAGGCTTTCAGACATCCTCAGTCCTTTCTCTCTCCCTGAATACACATTCATTTCCCATTGTTATCCCATTGTTATGTGGCTGGCAGGGCGATCCTTCTTCCCACGAGACTCCTAAGGCAATCCAGCCTCCTCCTAATTGCTGTAGATGAATACAACATCATGAGAGACTGTTCTGGATACTACTTTCCATTTTTTCCAAAGCCATGGGACTATCCTTCTGCTCTGTCTCTCCCTTTTAGTAGGACATCTTCCACAAGTATGAGCAGCCTAAGGAAGCTTTAAAGTGACAATGGACACTTCTCACTTCCAACATCGTCTCTGTTGCATGATAACAGAACCCTTTCCTTCTCAACATGTGTCTTATCTCTTGGGCCCCGGTATGCATTTCTGATACCTGAGGTTTTCGATCATTTTCTTCATCCTGATCTCCATGGTTTGGTCTCTGTCTCTCAGGACACCCCCTGGGGCTACCATCTTGACCAGCTGGAAACAGAAAAAGCTGTTCTTTTCAAAGCAGCTGAAAACAGTAGAAATACTTCTGGGATGTGGGTATCTTTGACCTGTGCCTTCCTTGTAAGTGCCTTGGTCCTTTGTGATTATCTGCCAATTCACCAGAGAGAAAGGGAAAGCAAGAAGTAAGAATAAGCCTGAAAAAGTGTTCTATAGTAAGCACTTCACATCTCAAAGTCCTTCATGAAAGCTGGTGTCATCTATGAATGTGGAAAACAAGGCACAGAAGCGCGAAGTGGCTTGGCCAAGGTCATCAAGAAACAAGGAGCAAATTTCCAGATAACTTCTATGTTTTGTCTATCCAAATCCACTGCCTACAAAAAAGATCAAAGGACTTCCTAGGTTCCCTTAGATCTAGTTTATGATGCCAGTTACTTATCTCCTGTTTACAAAATAAATAGAAAATGGCAAAGACAGGGTTTATCACAGCTAAAAAAAAAAAAGAAGAAAGAAAAAAAAACCAGTCTATACAAGAGGAGTGTTGGTCCATTTAGTCCAGGTCCCTATAGGGGGTTTCTGTCATCTGTTTCTATAATCTATTTTATTTCAAAATAAAGAAAATTACTTTTTGGAAATGGTATAGCAGCTACAGAACATAAAACCATGTCATTTTGTCTCTACAGGAGGGAATGTGGAATTAATTGAGATAAAAAGACAACGACTTTTGTGGAGACAAAATGAAAAGAGGGATGCAGAAAGACTGATTTGTATATTGTCTTGTTCTAATTGCATCCCTTATACTCACAGAACAGTACTACAGGTGTGTAGGATCGTCAACATCATTAGATCTTTGGTCAATTTTATTATCGCAAGTGGCCTGTACCTCCAGCAGAGTCCTCTTTCCTCACTGGAGATGTAATATGTAATCTTGCACTTTTTTCTTTTTCTTTTTTCCTCCAGAAACAAACATTTCTTCTTTCCACCTACTGTCACCAACACAGCCTCAGAAGATACTATTACATTGACTTCAGGGAATTAGCATCAATCAACGCCATCTCTGTTCCCTCCAGCTATAATTTATTTAGCATTTTATTATCCAGCAGGGCTCTACCCTGGCAGGGCATGCCACTGATGTGAAATGTGGGAGACGATAGGTACACAGAAAGACTATAAGCACATTTTGTCAGCTTCATCTAAATTGCTAGTAGAAAGAGCAGAGGCTGTGAAGCTGACTGGCCAGCTTGGAAAGGCTTTTAATAAGCTGATAGGTAAGATTTTTTGTCAAGCAGAATTGCAATACTGGAGGAGATCAAGGAAGGTGAAGGCAAGTAAAACCACCCCTCTGGCTTCCAACAAGTTGGTCCTGCTGTCGGTGGGGTTAGGCAACAAACTGATGCTGTTCACTTATAAACAGCAGATCCTCAGTGCTGCTGGCTTCCTAAAGAACTGCTCCTAAGTCAGCAGGCTAAAACAGTTATAAACTGGGAAGAAACTGTTTGCCACAGAAGATATCTAGTGCCTGGAATAAAGTCCTGAGCACTTGAAAAAGATGAGCAGCCAGCTAATTCATGCTCAGAGGAGCAATCAGCATGTGCAGTGATACGCCGTTCATCCATACTTTATATCAAAGAGTACATCTAAGCAGAACTCAGGCCAGGAATGACAGGACCCTTGCCCAGCCTAGGGCCAGGTTTGTTTGCACCAATTGAATTTAGATAAAGTATCCCTGTTTATAACTTAAATTTGCTGCTCAGATTGCCATTCCAAAAGAGCTGGATAAGAGGCAACAGGTGCCTTTACCCTGAGCTCATGTAAGACACAAGGTATTCATTGAACTGAAAACCTCAGGAATATTTCCAGATGACACTGTGACAAGAAGACCTTTAGCAGGAGTTGCAGATGTAAGCAGTTTTTATTATAATGTCCTTTTACACAGTGTATGCCCTGTAGGTCGGCCTTATTGCGAATAAGGAGCAGACCCCTACAGCTGTCAGTGATAAATCATAGGAACTAATGTACCCTGCTCAGAAAGGCAATATTCCTATTGACCTCAGTCAATGCATGTTTGCCCCCATGAAGAAACATTAAAGGTCAACACTAGTACTTTTTTGTACTGGGGAGAAAAATAATCACCCTGCATATGTTTTACAAATCCCTTGCAAAGAAAAACATACCTTTACTTCACAAGCAGCACCTTGACAGCACTTTGCTAACCAGATTTCTTTCTGCGATACATTAATTATACACCAGTGTCATTTTTTTTTTCCTTTTAGTGCTATGGAATTACATTTCAAGCCTGTGACATGGGGTAGTCAAGGAAACAAATCTTTATAAGACCTTTGCTAGTACAAGGTTGAATGTGATATTAAGAGCAAGTCATTCTTCAAGTGAAATGCCATAGAGCATGAGATCAAAATCCTCAGACAAAACACTATAGCCCCACAGTGTTATCTTTAATAACATTATACTGTTTGGAAATCAAGAAGAGAAATCAGATTCTGCTGCAGGTCATTTTTTAATCAGAAACCAGTGTTGTTTATTAAAAAGGATAAATTCTATAATTTAACTCTGATGGACAAATTAGATCAGGTCAGTAATTTAGACTTGAGGCAACACATCATTTATCAGACAAAAAGATGTTGCTTATTTCCATAGCTCTGTTTTGCAGAATAAATCTTTTAAAGTTTTATGAACAAAGAAGATGCATTGGTAGTGCATCCATATATCCAGTTCCTCCAATCTATCATAAAAAGAAGAAAATGCCAAGCTTGAACATCCCACTATGAATTATATTCCTGTATTTTTCTTCTATCAAAAGGTCCACAGCAATCAGAAAAAAAGGTGTTAAAAAAGTAAACCTCTGTATGCTAAACTCTATCCTCCTTCTCTTGCAACTCTTTTAGTAGAGGGGCAAAGTGGATTACAACAATGCCAGTTGACAGATAAACCTCTTTCCTGACAAATATCTTTCCTGCTTTGTCTTTCCCTTGGTATGTCTTCCTGAAATCCATCCCCAATTCTAAATGACTTTTCCCCCTCATTCAAGCCAGTTTATTCCTTTGTGTCTTGGAATACCCTTGGTCCTGGACTTGCATCTTGGAAACGACTGACCAGGTATACACAAGCACATCAGAGTGTCTCCATAAAGTATTTTCTCATTCTTCTCTTCCGTGATTTCTTAGCTATGTCTTGGCTTTGTTTTCTATGTCTTCTCTCTGATAGCCTTGTTCTCCGTAAAGGCATTTGAGAGCAATTGCCTGCAGTAGCTTGCTGGACGTGTGGTACGCAGATTTCACTATCATCTGCTGTATAACTTTGCTGGGTTTTCTTAAAACTGTTTCCTTCCTAGCCATATTTTCAGTCTTACTGCCTCTATACACTTCTTAATTATTGCAGAAGATATGTATGGAAAAATACATCTCTCTATTTCAGAAAATGATTAATATCCCAAACATTCACAATGGGACTACGGATTTTTTCAATGAGCTTAAATTAACTAAATTCATACTTTTGACTATTCTTCCCCGACGTACCATAGAATAATCTGGCATGAGAAGGATTAGAAAAGACTTGATTTAATTATATGCTCTGTCTGAGCAAATACAATTCAATTAAGGAAGATGTGATTATTAAATCTAAAATGCATTAGCATGCATCAATCAGCTGTATGAGCTTTAAATTAATAAATAGTTCTTTTACAGTTACCCAACTACTAGACAGAGAATCAGAATTGAAACCTCTAATAAAATTAGCCCAAGTCTCTCAATGCAGTTTTTAAAGCATAATTTACTGAATGGATCTTTATGCACCAGCTGTAGTAAGCTCAATGAAGTTCGTTCCAATGTTGGGTGATGTTAAAGTAGTAACGGATTCTGTTTTGTCACAAAACGTAGTTTTCTGTGTTGCGGGACTAATTGAAGAGAGCACAGTACAATACATTAGAATGTTTTTGTCTCAAATTACCTACTACTTTAAGGTTTCTTTCAAAACTTCTATACTTTGCTGTTTAAATATTTCAGCAATTTTTCTTTCAAGTTTCTAGTGTGGATACAGAGAGATATCAAAGAATGCAGTGCATACATAGACAAAGGATGTCAAACAAAGTAAAACTTTAATTTCTATGCAAGATGCCAGGAAAGCAGATTAAAGGCTATTAGAGATGTCTAATTTATAAATTATTAAATCTATCTTAGCAAGACAGATTTAATTCCTTCTAATAGGGTGCAGCCATTCAATACCCAACTCAAGATGCTAATGAGAGGTGTCTCAATGAGGAATTCAGTTTTGTTAGATCTGCTAAAACAGCCTAGTAAGAAAATGTGGGGAGTGCAAAATATGGCCGTGTCAACCTACTGCGCTAGGATTTCCCACATGTAAAGCTCAAGCCATCCGACTTTATGGGGTTGACATGAGGAGGAAACTGAACGAGCAAAACCCTCCCCTGGAGCCACCCCAGGAGTGGCGACACCCCTCTGTCCTTGACTGGAGTCCTGGGACAAGCCCACCCCACGAGCAGGAGAGACTCCTGCGCTGGGTACTGCCAGCAGGTCGCAGAAAGCAGGCTGAATGTCTCTGCTTAATCACTCCTTTTTATTTTCCAGTTACATATTTCTTCCTAGAGTGCGCTGGGGAGGGAAACAGTGTGTAGGCGGGAGAGATGCCGACAGCCCTGCGCGACGCTCTGCGCCAAGGCGAGCAGCTTTCTCCCCTTCCCAGGGTGACTGGAGAATTGTCTCCCCATTAGATGTCTCCTCAGTACCTGCTCTTCTCCTCTGTGAACTTTCATACTGTTATACTAATGTACCTACAACTCAGGGTTCCCAGTTACAGTGATGCAGGAGCTCAGCAAATATAACATCACGGGGAGAAAATTCATTTGAACAAGGCTTGTTTTACTCCATGGTGACACACATAATTGGCTTTATCTGCTGCAATGAGATTTTGATAAACCCTCACTACATGGTCTTGCCCAGCTTTCCATTGCTTCCAGGAATTTTTTATTCTGGGTATATAGCCAGAGATGAAAAATAGAGTGAGAATATATTCCATGAGAAGGAAGAAATACAGGCCAGAAGCCCTTTCAGAAGAGAGTGCTAAAGGAGCGTGGATCTGCCTGCTTCTTCCAACATTTTAACTACATATACTCTTCCTTAGGCTGATTTAACACAATTCTAAAGGCTCAGAGATCAGAAGGAGGAATTTTAATGATAATTTCCCCACAGGGGCTAATGCCAACTAGCTTTATTGTCTCCAAAAGAAGTGTTCCCAGTAGACTGCTGAAAGACAGGAGCCATCCATATAATTCCTGGTCAGAGGGCCTTCCTATCCTACAAGGAAAACAGGATAGAAAGTAGGATGCCCAGGAAGAGAGTTGCTAACTAGGCATGTGGCTTCAGGTGGCAAATTTGGGCTCTGTGGAATCCTGATCCATTTGCTATGAGGAAAAGAAGCTGTTTGGTTTAGCTGTACTCTGCTAAAGCAAATAGGAAAGTACCGTCTATGGAACTGGTGAGCTATACCTGGTCAGGCATCAACCTAAATAACAAAAAGGAAAAAATGAAGTGGTCTTATTTGCCATAAAATGAAGGTGTGAAGGATAAAACCAATGCAGTCCCCAAGGGGTATGAGAAGAGACGCTCTAGCTGCCTATATGCCAGCACTAAGAATCTAGTAATAAACTAGAAGAACTGGAAGCAATGCATTGGTGTCAGACTATGACTGAAGCTCATGGAAAAGACTTGTGTGACTAAAATGGTTAAATTAGCTTGTTTGGGACAGATAAAGTGGAGTGCAGAGCTCGGGAATGGCACTCAGTATTGTGCCTGGCGACTCTAAACTAGCAGTCTTGAATATTCCTCAATTATTAATAGAAGGCAGAGGCAGATCACATGCTGGTCTGTGCCTGCTACAGACCATAACACTGCAACGAGTTGTGCAATATCTCTATAAACAGCTATTTGTAGCACACAGGAGAAAAACATGCTGTCATCTTTACCTTTAATGACCTATGCTGATGGTCATTTACAACCAGTACAGAGCTCTTTAGAAGTGGTTAAAAAAAATTATAGTAACAATTTCCTGATTGTGAAAATGCTGCATTAAACATGAAGGAATTCTCTCTTTGTCTTCATTATAATAAATACAGGGACTCATCTTTGAACTAAAATGAGTTGTAGCTTAAGGGTAAGAGATCATGAATTTATTACACTTGATATCTGTACACAGAATAAAATTGAAACCAATGATATATGTATTTAATGCAAAAAAGAGTGAATCTTGCAAAACTGATAATTATTTTGGGCCAAACCATCTGGGAGAAAAGATTTGAAACACTTATCAATCACCATTCACATTGTTTTGCTAAAAACAGTTCTCACATTTAGGAATAAAAAAGAAAGCTATGATAAAAAAACTTTAAGAGAAGAAGCAAAAATTGTTATGTAAAACGGAAATTGTACAAGCAGCAAGTGGAAAGAACTTATAGCAGTCAATACCAATTACAAGCCCTGAAATATAGAGAATAGATAAAGGAAGCAAAAATACACAGGAGAAGAATTTGTAAGATATGAGGTATAATAGCGCGGCTGAAGTTCATAAAACCAGAAGAAATTTAAACAATGAATTTGGTATTTTACCTACTAGGCATGGTGGAGTGTGCATTGGCTTTAGTACTGTAATGGAGGAGAAGTCAATGAGCTTTTTGTGTTCAGGAAAAGATAGTTTTATATCATGAGATGACAAAATATCTTGTATTTTGACAGTAACTGAGGATGATAGGAAACACAGATAACTAAAAATGGATGGTTTTAACTTAGCAACTCTTTATAAACACAGTTCTGGGTTTTGAAATGACCGTATCAAACATGCATTTGAAGTTTTAATATGTATTACGAAGAAATCTGAGAACCATGGAGAATTTCCAGAAGACTGAAAGGAAGCTAATATGCCATTATATAAAAATGGAAATGCAATGAGCAGTGAACTAGAGGTCTTACTATTTTTTTTCCTAAGAGCTTCACACTCAGCCACCTACTAGATTTTCAACAAAGTTAAATCAAGGAAGCACTAGCTGGAACTTAAGACAAAACGTGTGCTTCATGTCACCTACTTCTAGCTTATTAATTAAGCATAAGGGCTCAGCTCGTACCCAGGCTCCTCTCTAGTCGAATAAGAGATAGAAACACCTTTACAGCATGACTGCCATCTTAAAACAAGTGTCTAAGCACACGGGCATAAACACCCTTTGTGATGCACCTCTTCTGCTGACTAGAGACTAGACAAGCAGCCTTACTTGCAGATGGTGAGAAGAGGTTGAGTTATGAGAGATGAATACCAGGCTCCTGTAACTGTGATAATACTCTGTCATTCAAAGCTATGAATCCCTTCCTGTGTTCAATCTGGATATCGATGTTTCTTCTTTTGTGTCCTAGAAGAGTAGTACACTTAAAATTATCCTTCTTAAGAAGAGAAAAAGACTGAAGGCTTCAAAAATTTAAGTAGAGCAGAAAAAAAGATAGTTCAATCCATTAAAAAGTTGTGCCATGAAATTTGATTTTCTTGAAAACAATGTATCAAACTGGGAAGAGTAGCAAAACAACTATTAAAAACAAGTCAAGAATCATTACTTAAGTATGCAGAGCTTTCCTCAAGGGCCTGAAGCGTACGGTTTTCATATTTACTGGGCTCTATTAAGCCAAGAGCACTGCAGTATTAGCAGATAGCTACCAAGTGCCAGGGCATTTATGATGAGAGATTCAGATGGCTTTCTTTTTACATACATTATCTAAACATTATACTCATATTCCAGGCATCATTCTCTTAAGTTCAATGTCAATAACTGCTTGGTAACATGCTGGGGTGAGAGGATATGGTCTTGTATAGATGACTGTACAAGTAGCATCCCTAAACATCATTCTATGTTTAGCAGGGTACAAAATCTTGTATTTTGCTCTTTCCTGGCTTAGCTGTTCCTGTTGTTCCAACAGTGCTTTTTAAAACAAAACAGTTCCTTTACTAAGGCCTAAGGGTTATAAAACCTTTGATTCATTACAAAGGGGAGATCAGATTTAACCTGAAGTGAACAAAGGCTTTGCACAACCTGAAGGGTGCCCCTGTAGCTTAAAGCCTATGGGTTTTTAAATCAAAATCTGATGAGCTCTAAGGGCTTAGATCATCCTCTCCTAAGGTCTCAATGGTTGGAGAAAGCCTTAGAGGAAGGTCGTTTCTACAAAGATCCTCTTACAAATTTTCTGAGCCTCTCCACCTGCTCTCATCTTTCCTTGCAATCCTCCTTCTGCCAAACACACTAAAGCCAGCTCAGCTTTGTAGCAGCATATTGGGTTTTGAAGAGAGTTGCTATAGTCCTGTCCTGTGTGATGAGCTTGCAGTGTGTCCACACATCTTTTCCCATCCTACCCAGACTCTGTTCCCTCCTCCTGCATCAACAACAGACGCCCTAAGTAATTCTGCAGAGATTTCCAATACTGCAGGATGGGAAGTTCTTGCTCATGATGTCAAAATTTGCTAATGCAATTAGAAGAGACCAAGATTCCTACTGTCTTCTAAATTATTAACTTTATTAGGACTTTCTATTTGTGCCATTACACTATCAAGTGAGTTTCAAGCAAGTATTCACCTGAAGAGGAAGAGTGACAAGATCAGGTTTAATAGTGTCAAGGTAGGTTTCATAGTATAAATGCAATAGTTATTTTTAAGTGTAACCTTGCATCCATAGAATTCAATAGCAAAACTCTGGGGGACAGATATAGGTACCAAAGTCAACTTTTAGCTGCAACTTTTTTATGTTGAAAAAGACTCAGTAATTGGATGAATACTCCCTTTTGATGAAACCCATGATTGTCTATTCAAAACACAAAGCTCCACCCCACACCTCTCCTTCTGGAATATGAAATGCTTTTATTGGCATATCGCTGCTGCAGAAAATAGTAGGTTGGGGGCTCTTGGCAGAGGGTTGTTGCCTTTTGCTGGTTTGCTTTTTTTTTTTTGACAGTATAGTTTGTTTGTATAGGCTCAAAAAGTCTGTAAATCCTTATAAATTTACACCACTTCTCATGGCGTAGGAAACACTGTATTTTCACATTCCCCCTTGATTAGAAATATATGCTGTATATTTTTCCTGGTAACGCGTACAGAGTCACCTGTGTAGAAGAAAGGTGAAGCTAGAGCATGAGGTGCATAAGAAAAGTGGCCTCAGTAGGTGGCCAGTTACAGAATAGGAGCAGCTATTGTCCTAGAGAGGACGGTGTGGGTAGAAAAGTAAAGAAATCACGCTTACAGTGGGCTGAGGAGAGAGTAGGATATCACTGATGGGGAAGAAAGCTTTGAGTCCAGATGGGGGGGTTGAATCCAAGAAGTCTTCAGATGATTGCTAGCTTTAATGGGAGCAGGCTGGTGGTTGGAAAATGGTGGCTGGAGAGAAAAGAGGAAGGGTTTCTCCGTGACCACAGTTTGTCAGTGGGAGGTCTGGTCTCACACGGGAAGAGTGCAATAGATTGTGAAGTGGAAAGAAGTAACAGGAATTGACAGCAGAAATGAAGAAGGAGTAGAATGGTGGTATAAACTGCTGTCTTTGTAGTAAAATGAGACCCTGGACAATAACCTGTTTTCATGAATTTTCTACTACAACTCCTGAAATACAGTCAAACACCTGCACCAAATGAAAGGTGCCGGGAGGAAGGGAAAAGGCTCTTTGTTGATATCTTCTACTTTAATGTGTGTAATAATTGTGTGGCTGACTTCTGCACAGCTTGGCTCTGGCAGCCAGGGTTATTTAATACCATAATAGACAAGTTAACTGACAACTTTATAGAAAACATTAACATTGCAAATATAGAGATTAGCAAGTTTGGCAACTTTGATAGAGTCTGTATCAATCATTTGTATTACTGTTGCACTCAAACTTTTCTGCCCTGAATCCCTGGGTGCAGTGCAAAGAATTAAAATTCAGCAGTACAAATATTTAAGCATGAGCCAAGTTAAACAGAGGGAGGTCTTAAATCAAAACCTTCTCAGCAGGACGCTGTTGTACCAGGAGAGAGTTTTTTAACTCAAAGTAAAAGCTCTTAACCTAAGCGACTTTATACAAGCAATTAAGGATAACCAAAGGGCAACATCAATAAATGTTACGGCATAGCTTATTACAGCATAGACTGCATAAGACATTCTGAGTTATATTAAATTGGGATGCCAAGAATTTTAGAGGAACACAGATTGTTTCACAGGGAAAGGATATGAAAAATCAGTACAAGCAAGGACTGGAGATGTATCTTGGACAGGGTACTTAAAGGAAATTTGAAGGCAAAATTTTATACAAGATCTAGCTGGGTTTTCAACAATTCTATAAAGCTAAGTATATAATAATAAGTCCCTGAAGTGATCAGAGAAGGAATAGTTTTTTAGCACCCAACTGAGGCAGACAGAGTAGAAAGTCTAGGAACATAGCTGTTAAAATATCACAAGCATCTGTCAATCCTGTCTTGTCTGCTGTGTCCATCGACAGCAGAATTGCTTTTCCTCTCTCTGCTGAGGTACCTTATAGCTATCTCTAATTATATTTATTGTAGGAAGACAGATGGTCCGACTTTTCAAAAATATATATTTCCCTTATTACATCACAGTTGGGGAATCTGCTGGTGGAAGGAAGAGCTTGTATGCAAAACAGTCTGGATGAGATTCATTCCTAAATAAAATCTCTTCTGACAATAGTAACACAAAAGCAGACCTTACCCTTCTGAGCTAGGAAAAACCTGGAACACACTTTGAAACTTGCCGGAGCCCTCCCCATTAAGCTCAACATATGCTAACACTCTTCCAGTTAATCAGCAGATACTGCCATCCATTCTCATTAGACTAAATCAGTTCCCTGGGAGATATCCCAATAAACTGGTGATCCCAATTAAACTCTTTCCAATTAATTTGCACTTCATAGGGGTTTTAGCGTTATTTCACTTAAATCCAGTCTGAGACTTCTGCTATCCCGTGTGTGACTTCAGCAGCACTTTTCCTATAAATAGGGGCTAAAGAATGCATTCCAGAGAAGGGATATGTCTTCTGGAGAGGACAGTTTTCAAAGCACTTCCTGATGTTTCAAAGCGCGGGTGCCGAATGGCAAAGTGCTTAACCGGATCTGAAGAACCACAGCCTCACTCACCAGTTCCCACGCGTGCTTGTCCTATCACCTCCATGGACTCTAGGCTTATTTCTCCCAGACATCTTCCACCTTTCCCCATGTCCATCACATTTCCTTCCCAGAGCAGACCTCTCCAGCTGCTGTACGCTCACAAAGAAAAATTGCAACTTAGTACTTCTCAACCAGACAGTGCTGTACTTAGGCGCCTGTTAAATGTCTTGTGTACAAAGCCTTCGCCCTTTTCTTAAGCATAATAATGGTTACTCATAAGTGACTGGCTGTATGCTTACAGCAATCATCTAGGTTTAGGGCTGAAACTCAGACACCTGCTTTGCCATAACAAATAATGAAAAATGTCCAAGATGGAAAAGGACGGTTTCTTGCATTTCCCAACCCCTCAGCTCTTAAATTTGTTTTTCAACTACATCTCTCCTCAAAAAAATAGTAATGGATTTAATACATAATTTTTGTTTTTTCACAAACAATTGTAGAGGTCAAATAATTCAAAAGAGTAAGCAGACAGGTGTCTACAGGATTAATTTCTTCATGATAATTAAAAAAAAAACCCTTACATTTGCACTATGAAAAAGAGGATAATTTAAACATATTTGTACAAAAGCTAAAATAAAGGGTAAATAAATCTTAGTTTTCAGTTGTCAGGTTAACACGAACATGTAACTGGGAAAATACATGAACACATTGAGTACAGACCAACTAACGCTCTACCAAAAGGGCTTATGACTTAGGCCAGTAGTTACTATCATTCACTTCTTGTAGCAGATGCCTTCTGTTTCTCTTCAAGCAAGTATTGAATGATTCAGATATCACTCATGGTCTGAATGTAGAACCAGCTACCAGTGAGGTGCTCTTACTAGTGTTCCTTGTACCTGAATCCTGTTACCTTCAGCTGTACCCACAAGTATATATTTTATTCTGCTGTGATATACATACAGCAACCCAGACAACACTGAGTATCTCTACCCATAGAAGCAGAATTAGTGAATTTGCAGAAAAGAATAACCGTTACATCAGTGAAAAACAGCAAGAATTACAATAGAAATGTGTCTGAGATACACATGGCTTTCGGGCATATGATGTACCATTTCCCCATGAAAAAGGAGGACAGAATGAGCTTGTGGGGTGATAGATTTCGAATAGGATAGATTTGGGCAGGTTTGGAATTGGATAGACTTGGAAGGGTAGACACAATTGAAAAAAAATGATTGCGTGACATACAAACAAAAAGTTAAAACTGACTTAAAGAGAAGGAGCCAGATATATTCTGCACAGGCAACAGAAGGAAGTTACATATATCTACCATGGAAACAAGAAGGAAAAGGAAAATGGAGATAGTAAAAATGAATCATCAAAATGACTATTTTCATAGGGCTCGGTCATCGTTCCTGGAAATTAGTACCACTGACTGCAAAATTAGCAAACTTGAAGTCTTGCTGTCTAGAAAAGGTTTGAAGTTTGCTGGCTTAGGAGAGGGGCACAAGCACAGAAAACAGAAGATGACATGAAGAGCATACATTTATGATAAGGCTTGAGGAGGACATGGGACAATAGTCAATACATCTCTCAAGTAGCCATATGTCCCTGCTACTCCTTGTAGTACCAGCATCAGAAAGCCTTACTCACCAGTGCTCTCCACAGCTTCCTTTTTCCTCCCCTTCCTGGCCTTTATCTCTTTTCCCTCACAGTAGGTCCTGGCGTTCACCTCCTCCATCTTCCTTATCCTCTCCCACGAGTCTGGAAAGGATCGAGGGAGACCAAGGCAGTTCTTGTGCGAAATAGTAGGGATTGTCAACTCCATGGCAGTGAGGAGAGATGAAGTCCCGTACTCCAGAGGAGTGGGGGAAAGAGGGTAGGAGCCCGAGACTCTTGTGTGGATTGCCCGTGAATACCTCCTTGCCTGTTTCTACCCCATCATCTACAGTTCTTCCAAAATCCCAATATGACCTACCTCAGTGAGATGTTTGGGCGAGTTTTGCCACTCAGATATGAGGCTGGCCTCCAGTTCCTAAAGGGAAAGAGTGAATAAAAAGACTGGCGTGATGGTGGCTCTTCTCTCTTACTTCTCCAGCTCCCTTTTTAACAGCATTTTCCTCTCTCCTCCCTGTAATATCCTGGCTGGGAGAAAAAAAATGTGCTATCTTGTCAGCCTGGGAGGAGAAGACACCAACAGAAAAAACAGATACGCAGAGACTTTCACAGAAGAATAAAACTGAAGAGATATGTGGTAGCAGATGGGCGCAAAGTTTGATAACTGACCAGGGATGATGATAAATGCCCAAAATTTTCAGCTACCTTTAAGTTCTGTATCTGAGATCAATCATGCGGGGGGGGGGGGGGGGGGGGGGGGGGGGGATGACAAACAAGCACAAACAAATAAACAAACAAAAACCAAAGGAAAGAGAAACACACACAAGAACCCAAGGATTATTTTGACAGGAGGTACAGCCAAATTTGCATATGTTATAGATGTTCCTCAGCCAACACATGTTATTGGTCTTAGTGCAAGACTGGAATTCAATGAACTCATTTATAGATGAGATTATATTAGCTGATTTAACATTATCTTTAAACCCTAAAATCTATGAGTCAGTCAATTTTACATATCCTTCATCCAAAAATAAAGTACACATTGTTCAAATATTTGCTTATACTTAAAGCTTTTCTTAAGAAATGGGCTAAAATTGCTCTTCTGTTGTAGTTTACCAGAGAATAGAAGCATCAGTTCAACAGCCTTGTGATTTTTCTGCCCTTAAAGGAAGAGCTTTGCTGCAGAAAATATTATAGAATTTCTGCCTGAAATTATCCCCTCAGGCCACCACTAATGTAAGCCTAATAGATAAATCGCTCACTTTTTAGGATGCACCACAAGAGAAAGAAATAAGCAGTTATTGTGAATTTCAGTAACATGAATAAAGCTTTTTTGGGAAATCCTTGAAACACAGTTTTAACTACTCAATTCTAAAGTAGCAGTACGGCAAGCAAACAAAAGGAGATTCCACTACCAGAGAAAAAAAAAAAAGAATTATAAAAAATATTAAATTACAGAAAAGACAATCCCAGTGGTATATTGATTTCCATAGGGGTTTACACTTCATTAGATGTGCAGATAATTACTAAGGTAGTGCGAATGTTTTTTAGAAGCCTTTCATTCCCATCATTTTACATTTGCCTCTTTATCTATTGTTTGTAGAATTACACAGATCAGAATTATTATTATTTTTACAGTGCTACTAAGCAGTACCATAAACCTTTGAATGACCTTGGAGACTCTACAGCTTGTCCACTCATTACTGAAGTGGCTCGTTCCATCAAGGACTGAGAAGATGCTCAGAGCTATTTTGGTACCAGATATGTCTCTAGGGCTGAGGATTTCTATAGTGAAATAGAAGCATTCAAATACTCTATGTGGGAAAAACACCACACAAAAACCTCATGTACAACTTAAGCTCCGCAATGATGATTAAAGGGGCTTGAAGGCAAGAGTAAAGAGAGCTTTGTGCAGGCTCTTTGCACCTGCATGAACATTACTCTAATTGCTTGGGCTTATTTACTTTTCCTCTCACAGCTAGAACCTAGAGATAAGCTTCCACTGCAAATCAGCTTGAATAAAGCAGTCTGCACCAACAGCAGAAGGAAGTGAGTCCATGAATGTGTTCATTTTACTTTGCAGGCATGAACAGTCCATTATTACAGCCAATTATTCCTACTTCTTCTCCAACCAAACACTAAGCAAAACATGAAAATTAAAGCCTTCAAGTTGGCAGTGCACGTACTTAGTCAGAATGGGATACCAAGCAGATGACTGGTGGATCCAGGAGCAATGTCATAGTCTTTGCTTTCCAAGTTGTCTTCAGCAGCTAAAGACAAAACTTCTCCAAACTAAAAAAGAATGGGGAGGGTGGGGAACGACACACAGGACGACACGGACATGACACACAGACGGACACGACACGTTATATGTCTAAACAAACTGGCTAACTCCAGATTCATGTCTTCATACTCATTAATTCTAATTGTCTGCACCAGAAATGTGTGATGTGGAAGTCATGGTATGTCCCTTGTAGGGCTCACTGGCAAACAGAATAAAGGCATTGAAGTTGTTATTGTTATAAACTTGCTGTACCTTAAACATATGTTCCACATAGAAAGGGTACAGAAGACATGAGTGGTTAAATTTAAATTATGGTATAACTGATAATGCTAGTTATAAATTAGTATTTTTCTCTTGTTAAGAGGCATTAAAAGACAAGAAATGAAATGTAAGGATAAGTGGTCCATTTTGTCAATGAAGAAAAATGAGGGGCAGATCTGATCTCAGGCCGGTGCGTGTTTATAGAGATGACCTGTAAAAGGCAGATGACTGGTGGGATGAGAGCACTCCCTAACAGCAGTGAGCTACTTGGGGCCATTGGGGACAAAAGGAGATTGCAACAACCCGCAGAAGGAGTTCCGAGCAGTGACTGAGAGCATGTCAGAAACCCAGCTCTAACCTCACACATGCCCTTAGAGATTCAGAACTAGCTATTACCACTCAGGGTTTTGAGCTATAATTGATACTTCTAACAAAACACCAGTTTAAAACTGTTCTCTATATTATCACAGAATCATAGAATGGTTTGGGTTGGAAGGGACCTTTAAAGGTCATCTAGTCCAACCCCCCTGCAATGAGCAGGGACATCTTCAACTAGATCAGGTTGCCCAGAGCCCCGTCCAGCCTGAACTTGAATGTTTCCAGGGATGGGGTTTCTACCACCTCTCTGGGCAACCTGTTCCAGTGCTTCGCCACCCTCATCATAAAATATTTCTTCCTTATATCTAGTCTAAATCTACTCTCTTTTAGTTTAAAACCATTACCTCTTGTCCTATTGCAACAGGCCCTACTAAAAAGTCTGTCCCCATCTTTCTTATAAGCCCCCTTTAAGTATTGAAAGGCTGCAATAAGGTCTCCCCGGAGCCTTCTTTTCTCCAGACTGAACAACCCCAACTCTCTCAGCCTGTCCTCATAGGAGAGGTGCTCCATCCCCCTGATCATTTTTGTGGCCCTCCTCTGGACCCGCTCCAGCAGGTCCATGTCCTTCTTGTGCTGAGGGCTCCAGAGCTGGACGCAGAACTCCAGGTGGGGTCTCACCAGAGTGGAGTAGAGGGGCAGAATCCCCTCCCTCGACCTGCTGGCCACGCTTCTTTTGATGCAGCCCAGGATACAGTTGGCCTTCTGGGCTACGAGCACACATTGTCGGCTCATGTCCAGCTTTTCATCCACCAGTACCCCCAAGAAGAACAGAATAGGAACATCATTATGCCATAGTCAATGGTGCATCCATAAACTGACTATTGTATGCAGCTTAGGTTTCTCCATCTTAAAAAAGATACAGGAGAAATAGCAAAAATACAGGGAAGAGCAACAGAATGAGAAAACTGTGGAGCATGTTCCATGCAAAGTGCAAATACACAAACAGGACTCTTCAGCTTGTAGAAGAAATGGCAGAGAGAGGAGCATCCCAGGAATGACATCTGAAAAGCCATAGGAAAGCAAGGAAGAAGTAAACGGGAATGATTTCTCATCCCAGCCAATAAAAGAACCAGAGGGCATCAAATGACAGGAGCAAGTGACAGATTCAAAACAAAAAAGGGGAGGCACTTATCCACACAGCACCTAGTTAAACATCTTCCTGCCACAGGATATTATGGATGCTAAAATCACATCTGGATTAAGAAAGTGAAAAGAAGGTACTACTTTGGTATACTATCACTTGTAAGTAAGGAAGTCCTTAAATTGCAAATTACCAGAGGCTGGAAGGATATTCTGGGAGATTATGTCTCTGTGCTTGCTCTTTTCTTGTACACTACTCTGGGCACCTCTGCTCTCAAACAGGTAGCAGGCTAGATGCACCTCTGGCCTGACTAGTACAATTCTTCTGTTCTTTAGACCTTTTATTGGTTTCAGTAAAGCATTTAGTTTGGAAAATGTAAACTGATGCAACCTATAGGCCAGAAGGGTAAACCGTGAAAACGTAATAAATCTGAGAGAGGAACAGCTTGTATTTCACTCCTTCCCGGTTAGATACCTTACCAGGACATTTTTATGTCCACCTCCCACAGCTTTTCCTGCTCCATCCTTTTCTACATAGCCCATTAGCAAATTGCTACTCCATTTATACTGAGGGGCTCAGCAGTCAGTTAGGAGGTATCCCCAGCTATTCACAAGGGGGAAACACATGAGTAAAGGTTAATCAGAGTTTGGATACGATTTAGAAACATCCAAGACAGACAGACACCCACATTGCTCTCTGCAGGAGTGGATAACTTAGTAGAAACAGAGAATAAAAGCCTAGAAGGCCTTCTAGTAGACTGGTAGAAAAATTTTAACTCTTTGTCAGTGGAAAATTACCAATGCTTGATCTCCAAAATGATGATGTTGGATTTTTTTTCTCAGACAGTGTCAGATTTTTAAGGGCAAACTTCAGGTTTTTGTTTAGAAAGTAATCGAAAGGTGTTCGGTTTGTAACTGCAAACTCAGCTGAACACTCTGTGTCAGAAATGGCACCAAAGTGTCTCAGGGATTTGTCATTTGGGTCCTTGTCTCACTGACTTCTCTGCACCATCTGCCCTGAATGAACAACAGTTCCCATGAGGTACAGCAGTGATTCAGAGCAAAAATAGACTACAGAATACATCAGCAGCCCAGGGATCCCATTTCCCAAAGCAGAAGCATCCAGGAGCTATCTACGCTGCAGTTCTCGGGAGGGAACTCTTCTGAAATGACATTTTTGGCCCAAACCAGGGAGTTCCTCTCTCTCCCTCATCCTTCTTTTTTGCAGCATAACTCCTGAATCTGTGGGATCTTAAATGATTTGTCGGTGCTGATAGGCTTTTCTTTAAAACTTTGGATGCAGAGATGGGGTGAAAATCAGTGGCGGACTTCGGAAGAGTTAGGAGCGTATCTAGCAAGATTTCTCCACAGTGACTGAGAGTCACACCACCTCAGCTTTTTACAGCAGAAGTCATGTTTCAATGAAGCTTTAATCCTAGTACACCTTGCTGTTTTAATGCAACATGAAGTCATAAAAGTCAACAGATTTGAATCTGGAAACATCTAACATCTCAACATGCTGAGCCAAATGTTTTTGTTTAAGGTATTATGCTTCTCCCTACCACCAGGTTTTAAATATTGCAATTGCTGTTTCCGAACACTGCCCTTCCACTTTGCTTTATTAGTTAACATTTAGGTGCTAAGTAGTAAACAGAATTCAGTCCAGTGGGGTTTGTCACACTCTGCAATTTAGAGCAGACGTAGCTGAAGCATCGTTCTTTAATAGTGGCATAAGTCCTTGTATGAGCAATAAAAGCTGCCACTTTCTTTATGAAGCAAGCTAAATGCTATTAAAATGATGAATGAACTAGTTCCATTTTATTTGTTCAGCCTTTCCCAATGCTATTCCCATAACCCAATTTAAATCACCAGCTTGTATTCTACAAAAGTTCCTATGTGCTTGAAATGCACAGATGCCTGCATAAAAGCCCTTCAGAATGGCAGTAAAGTTTTATTTTCTTTTCCAGTGAGCAAACAGTTAAAGAATTGAAATGGGGTTGAAATCCACAAGATTAATCCCCATGTTCTGAGGCTGCTCTTGAGAGAATTTTCCAGGTAGTTTAAGAAACCATCCTGCTTTGCAGCCAAGTGCTGCTGGTTATCCATGGGAAGTTGAATCTCAGACTGATCAGTCCCTCCGGACTGCGATACAGAACAATAATGTTCAGATCAAAAGCATCTTGATTAAATAACCTAATTAAAAGGTACATAGAACTAGTATTGTAGCAGATTTTTTTCCTCCTATGAGGATGAAAAAATCTCCAACTTTACCTTCTTTTCAAAATTAAGGGTAAACATTTGCTTCCAGTGACATGTTTATGACCTATTAATTAGTTCCTACAAGGATAGCTGAAATCCCAGCCCTGCTTTAACACCGTTCAAGGAGCTAAAATTACCTTCATCCAAACATCCCAAGATATAAACTGTGAAATAAATCAAATACGTCTCATTGAAGTTTGGCTGGGTGATCAAATATGGATCTCCAAGGTGCTAGCTTTAATGCCAGTGGAGAGGAGGAGGGAAAGGAGGGAGCAGAGAAGGAGAGAGAGAAAAAGCACACACACGAGCACACCAGAGCAATTAAACTGTCAACCAAATAAGCTGTCAACCAAAGTCCATAACGCGTGGTTTATTTTAAATGAGTACTTGAAACCCAGTGGTCAGCATGTGCTGTATGTCACCAGTCTGCTCCAGGCCTTACCTGTACAGGAGGATTTTTAGCTCAAGTCTTGAGTTTTAAAGATCCTCTGCTCAGCCTCTGGTGTATTAGGACAGACACATATGCCTAAGGAATGGGCCTAATTGGGTAAGAAATGGTAAGAAAAAGTAGAGCCGGGATAGACATTTGCTGTGGATAGCACTGTAAACCTGATAAGTAAATCCTTAAATTTTCTAAGTTCTTTTGCTGTTACGCACCTCGTAATTTCAATGCAATTAGTTTAATCTAGTTGAAAGTCACCTAGTTAGATAACTGAGATCTGGGTAAAAAATACCTATTTTTTTATTTCGTTCTCTCCCCACCAAGCCAAAAGATCTAACTTCGTCTGAGTTGTATTTGTAAACTTAGAGGAAGAGCTGAGAAATTGTTCATCCCATAGTGAGGTGAATTGCCTGGAAGAACAGTTCCCATGATATAACTGTTTTTGTCCATAATTCTCCCAATAAAATTGAAAAAGTAAGTAAAATCCAGTAAATAGAAATGTGGGGTACTGGTTAGGTTCATTGATTGTCATGGGAGCAGCTACAGCCACAGTTAGAAGTGTAACCGAACACGAGTTTATTTCTTTTCCTCCTTGTTTGCTACTAATTTTTATCAGAGTATCTATTGAAGGTGCTTTCCACACAGAGCACGGAGTGCAATTAAAGGAGATTGCTTAGTCACTACACCACCACCATGAGATCTGTGCATGGAAAAGGTCCACACAGTTGTAAATGGGATAGGAGACACGATAAGGAAAAGTAGTTTGAGAAGATTAACTAGTACTAACTTGCAGAAACATTCAAATGGTTGTTTGTAAAGAATGAAATTAATGTTTAGAAAAACACTCTGTTGAGAGATACATTAGAGTCAGAGTAACGTCAGAGTTGTATGTGCAGCTCTGACTTTGGATTTTACAGCAGAATTCGGAGAAGTCAAGAGGAACATTTATCTGGACTGACGGAATTCAGAGGAATTAAGAGGACTGTTTAACTGGGCTAAAGAATTCAAGAACCTGGAATGTGGAAAAGGCCTGAAAGGTCTTGAAATCAAAGATACAGGATTATGCACTGCAAATTAGGGGGAAAAAATTGTATAGAGCAGTTCTGGCATTAACTGAATGAGGAACTGCCTCACAGGTAATATTTTGAATAAAGAGAGAATTTGAAAGGCTTGGAAGGAGAAACCTGTATGTCCTAAAGCATAGAAATAAAGTTAAAATTGCCAAAACGCTAGGTGAGCTAGACTTCACAAGGGAAAGTAAAACATATAGTAAAAGGAACTTTGGCTGTGTAAGTAGTAGGACAAGAAAAAAAGAAGTTGTCTAGAAGGAGAGTGGAGAAATTGGTGTTCAGCATAGCCCAAAAAGTAGTGAAGCCGACACTGATGCATAACAAAGCAAAAAGAATCACTCGTACAAATGAAGATAGAAAATAGAAAATTACCACGTGGAAGCAGGACATGATCCTGCTAAGGGAAAAGGCAGCTGAACCATCAATATTCTAGGGAACCAAGGATGCAGTTTTATGGTCAGAGGAAGCCAGAGAAGGCCTTTCTACAATCAGTGATCACTTGTCCTACATCAGTTCCAGCAATCGTGCTGCCATGGTGGGAACTGGGAAGCGTACGAGAATGGACGCTCCTGAGTCATAGGAACAAGATACATTTTGCAGCACCCACTACAAGGTGCATGCTGCACGTCTTTGGCCAGACTTCGGCACACCTAACCAAGTAACCCAATTTAGGAACATGAAATTCCCATGTTCCTTCTATAGTCAACAAGGAAAGATGGGCATTTCCAACATTGGTTAGAACATGAATCAGTCTCTTAGAGCAACTGGCTGTGTTACTCGACTGACTGCCTGAGCAGCAAGGGCCCTCTGCTTCGACATTTTTCTCAGATACGTAGCCACCCATAGGCAGGACAAAGCTATGCCCTCGAACTAATGAAAAAGATCTGTTATAAATTAGGGATCGCCCACTGGAGTTGCCAGAAAGGAAGAAAATTCTGGCTTGATTAGTCAATCATAGCTGTAAAAGTCATTTGGTTTCAGATGTCCCTTG
Source organism: Phoenicopterus ruber ruber (assembly GCA_009819775.1). Lineage (NCBI taxonomy): Eukaryota > Metazoa > Chordata > Aves > Phoenicopteriformes > Phoenicopteridae > Phoenicopterus > Phoenicopterus ruber. Next base: position 14,197,487 of record CM020219.1, read on the forward strand.
TGAGGCATTTTTAGAGAACAAGGCCATGATGAGGCCATCTGGAACACAATATGCAGGCCCGCATGGGGGACTGCAGATGCAAGGAAGATTAATTCAGTCTGTAACAGGACTACAATAATCAAGGAAATGAAGAATTTATCTTCTGAAATGAGATTAAAAGATGCTGGCTTGTTTAGCCTAAGAGAATAAAGGTTGTGGGGATTTTGACTGCTTTCTATAAACTCATCAGTCTAAGTTTCTATAAACTTAGCAGAGGCTAAGAGCTATTTAAACTAGAAGACACCGCTGCTACAATAACAAATGGATAGACACTAGCCATTATAAATTTAGCCTGAATATTAGACAAAGGTTGCAAACCCCCTGAGGACTAGAACAACTTTTATTAGGGGCAGCTCCACCGCTTAGTTACATTGATGCTGAAGCGTGATCAGTTTATGGTTAGGATTTACAGCGCAGCTGCCTGCAGTAGCAAGGAGTGGGACTCATTAACTCACAGGGTCCTTTCTAGTCCAATGCACCTTTGGCCTCAAGCATTTCTCTTTGTGAAGTGAGCGTTTTCTCAGCATTGCTCTGTATTCAATGCATTTATATGTGTAGTGCCAGATTTTCAAAGACCTTCGTGCCTCACGGAGACAAAGGCCAAATTTTCAGAAGTGGTTTGCAGTCGTAGGGCTACTGTCCTTGGATACACCCACCTGAATGTGTTTACTCTTCAGCAGATGATGACTTTTCTTTCTTACCATATACTCTTTCAGGGGCCGTGTTCTGTGCCAGAAATGAAAACAAAGGCTACCAAGGGCTTACGACCAAAATAACCTAAGGCAGAGGAAAGAGGGCCTTGTTTCCCTGGCGTTTCACGGAAGCCAGGGAGTCAGCTGAATGCCAGCTGGCTGCAGGCTGGGTCTGGCTGAGGCAAAAGTGCCCAGGGCTGGTTGTTTGCAAAGAGGAGGTAGTGGGGGGAGAGAAAGCAAAGTAATGATGAAGGCTAAGAGGACATACTGTGAGTTACCAACATGCTCAGTTTTGATACAGAATTATTATATCAAAAGACACAGAAACAGTGCCTAAAATAGAACATAAAAGGTCATTTCTCCTCTTCTGAATACCACCACGTAACCACATTTTTAGGTAAGCATTAGCATCTCCGTGGCAGCGTCTCCTGTGCAAAGCAGCAGCCGCCACCTATCACTCTTTGAGCATTGTTCATATAAAATGTGTATATATTAGCTGACATATTAGAAACCTGCCAGATTTTCCACCAGCTGAAGAGGTCTGAGAATTGTGTGTCTTTGGCAAGAGTCATCTTAAGGATGAATCCAAAGGGTTGATGCAGATGTAACAGTATGAGTCCTAAAGGGTTCTCTTGACAAACAAAACCAGGCTCCTTTATACAAGAACACAGGATTTGGCTCAGGAATGTTTAGGCAGTTGAGGCTTACAATGATCCCCACTGATGCTGGGATCTCTTCGTCTTTCTTCTCTGCACAGCATTTTGCTCTTTATTGAGGTCCTGCTCCATGAATAAGGCTCCCAGGCACTACTGTGATACTAGGGAATGCAATAACATCCCAGCAGTAAATTTCTATTCAGTTCACTGAGCGATCATCCTTGCAGTGCTTGTATATGCCATAACACCATATGGCACCTGCATTTTTTCTTCCAGTATTACTGTCATAATTGACATTATTTTTAATTTTTCCTAAAGGGCAAAATACATATTACTTGTCCTGATCTCAGCAGGCATTTGAGAAGGTAGAAGCACTAAGCAGCTCCTCAGCACTCTCAGGCCATTCATTTTCCAGATTTAATCACTAAAGTTCCTTTGTGCTCTACCTGAGGGAGCAGGAGCATATTCAGTACTTGTTAACCCTTGGTTTTTCATAGTTAGACATGCCAGAACAGCAGGGCTTTCAGAGTCCTGCACACGGTTAATATACAGAATAACTTAGAGTAACTTTGAGAATGGGTCCTGGCAGTAAATATCATCGAGAAGCACTGTCACATGCAGTTGAGGAGCTGAAAAATGAACACATTTTCTATTCTGACTCGGGTTTCAGTTCTGACTCTTCTGCAGCAGTTTCTTCCAGCAGTCAGGAGGTGGCAGCCTCCGCAATCACGCTAGAAACAGCCAATCATTTGTTTCTCCCACTTTCAGGGGAACTGAAAAGTGCCTTTAAAAATTGGATTTGGGAGAGGAGAGAAACTAACATCAGTGTTATGAAAAGGTTCAGGCTGGAGGGACTTTACTCTCACACACAGACACACACTTGGCTCTTTAATTTGGAAATTCCTGTTCATCCTCACAACGAGTGGTATGATAATAAAATGGTTCTCTCATCAACTCTGTTTTGACACCATAATATTTCCCAATGAGATTATTGGATTTTAATCCTCTTTTAAAAGAAATGTTGTGCATCTCGTTCATGTTATGAGCACAGAGTAATGCTTTTCAGTTTTAAGCCTGGAAAGCAAATCCTATTTTAAAGCTCTGTTTTGTCCATTGCGTTTTGAAATACGGAAGAGAGTTTTTATAGTGATAATTTGAAGAAAATCTTTTAGCAACACATGAATAATGGAAAATGAACCTTAGAGGGAATCCTATAATATTTTTGAATGTTCAGGCCACTTTGTTTAAGCAACACTACAACAATAACAAAAGAAATACACATCTTCCAGAGATGTAGAAGTTGTTGAAGTGGTATGAGATGTGTGGTTTCTGGTCAGTGATCTTCTGATTGAAGCTTGAAGAGAAGCCATTGCTTAAGCTTTTTTTCTGCATCTGTGTGACATAAACATTAAAACACCAACCTGGGTTAGGATATAGGGCTCTGTCTTTGCAGATAGTTTAAACACTTGCAAGGTGCTGCTTCCACCTCTTCCTTCCTATTCACAGAGCACTTGAGCATCTTAACCTGCTGTTCTGATGCCGCTCCACATCTTCCAGACAATCCCCTAGCATCGAGCTTAGATGTTCTTGAAATGTCTTTTCTTAGACTAGAAATGCAAATACAATTCCAGCTTTCACGCTCCAAAATTAGAAAAGAGTCACCATCAGTTCTACGATATATTTAAAACACTGCTGGAGACAGCCACAAAGCTAGATGAAGATGAATGCATACTGCAGAAGTCCATTAGTAGGACTGTTTCCAAGGATTGCAATTAGAATTAGGGACTTGTAAAAAAACACCAGTGAAAAAGGGTGGTATAGATTGCAGATCCGTAGCAGCAGACTGATATCATAGGACTCTTTAAATAATGCATAGAGAAGCTGAGTCACCTGTAGTAGGAACATTTTAGGCTGCTGCATAATTCAGGAGCTTTTCATCCTATAAAGAATACATTAAGGTTTTCAATTCTAAACTTCTAATAGGTCCATGGTCACTTGACAGTGATAAATAATGACAATTAACATGTTGTACAGTTTAAAGATCTCGTTGTTTGACTTTCATTTTTCGTTTCTGTTTCTCCTACAGTCCTCACACTCCCATTCACCCTTTGGCAGCCTTTCTTCTCACTGAGGCTGGTGTGGAGTGACCCCTCCTGAGACTTTCCCAGGGAAGATTGGACAGACTCGTATGGTCATTTACAGCAGCCCACCACAGCTCAAAGCTTTCACAAATGCCAAACCCACAGGCTGCTCTGGTAATGACCTTCAGCTACGTGGAGCAGTGAGACACCTCTAGGGTGGTTCTCACTGCACCGGGACACGCAGGGGACATGTATGGACTCAGTCTTCTTCAACTAGGCAACAGGCATCTCATGAAATGTTAGCCAGCTTTCTGCGGGATCTTCAGGCAGTTACTCACCCATAGAAAAAAATACAGAATCATAGAATCGTTTAGGTTGGAAGAGGCCTTTAAGATCATCAAGTCCAACCGTTAGCCTAACACTGCCAAGTCCACCACTAAAACATGTCCCTAAGCTCCACATCTACACGTCTTTTAAATACCTCTGGGGATGGTGCCTCAACCACTTCCCTGGGCAGCCTCTTCCAGTGCTTGACAACCCTTCCGGTGAAGAAATTTTTCCTGATATCCAATCTAAACCTCCCCTGGTGCAACTTAAGGCCATTTCCTCTTGAGGATTCTTCACAATGGATATTGTGAATATGGATTCTTCAAACACAGGAATTGCTGATTGAAATGTTTATGGCATGAGCTAGATGGATCAGATGAGGTGATCACAGTAGTCTCCTTGCTGGCGTAGAAAAGCTATTAAAAAACATGTTGTTTTGACTGGGTTGGTTAAATTATTCATGAATGCCTGGATTTTCACACAAAACAGATCTAGAGAATCTAAAATCTGACATGACACCTCATGCCAGCTCTTAAGTTGCATTTTTGTTAGCTATCAAGAAGCAATTAGGACATTGCTTAGAATCAACCTCCTGTATCTAATCTGCTGGAAAATATGGACTTTGAAATCATGCCGGAGTGGTAGGAAGTGTTTCTGTACCTGCCAATAGTGCCTAGTTTTATAACCATAAGCAGTTAGCACAGGCTGTGATGAGGTTTAAATAGTATAGATCTCCCATTGCCTGCAATGAAAGTCGGGGTTTTTTCCTCCTACTTACCTGTGTTAAATTATATTTTAACATATTTTAAAATATCTATATTAGGTTATTTTTTCCTACAGCTGTAGCAAGTAAATTGAGAGGGAACCAAGCTGTAGTTTTGCTGATGACTTTAAGCCATTTACTAGAGCTAGATTCTGGAGCACAAGACTTTTTCCTGCCACAGCGGATTAGAGAAGAGAACTGAAACAAGTTTTGATCCAGAATGTACTTGACCTTCTCACCTCTAAGAATTACTCCTATGACTTCTGCTGAATGTTGAGACAAGTGCAGGGGCATCCAGCATTACTTTCTAGCTGTCAGGTTGCCTGAAGGTTAGTGTCTTAATCGCCTCAAATATATTCATGCATGGGGAAAGTATTCATTCTCTTATTTTGCAGTGGCAAAATAGAAAGGATGTTTGTTAAGATTCAAAGCTACAGCTAAAAATTAGGATAAAAGAGCCCTTTTGACAATCAGAGATTTTGTCTAAAGCCTTGACACAAATTTCTTCTCACTAATGAGAATCAGCACAGCTCTTCAGTGTCCTTCCACATTAGCACGTTTCTCTCCATAAACAGGCCTCAATAGCTGAAAAGCAAATTATATATCTACTCTTAAAGCATAAAATGTTATGACAGGAAGCCTTAGAAAAGGACCAGTAAATTAGATGTCAATTCTGAAGACAACTAGTACATGCAATGTACCGTGTTGTGTGGAGGATACATTCAAACAGAACAACGTCGAAATACGAGGAAAACAAAAGCCAATAAACCAAGTCATAAACAAAAGTCATAAACGAAAAGTTGAGGACAAAGTCAGACTAATTAGATGAAAAGTTTCCCTGAATTTACAATGATGTTTCTAGAAATACTTTTGAAAAACAGCGAGATGGAGGGTGGAAGGAATCGGAAGGCAAGCAACAGGAGAAGGATACGGACTTTTCTAAGTGGTGCCTTTGGGTCTGGCCTCCAACCTTTAATTTTGTGGCAGTATTCTCTGACAAATATTTTCCATTCCTTCCCAAACTTTATGATTAAAAAGAGTCCCCTTAAAGTTCCTTCCTAAGATCAAAGCCATAAGCATCAACCAGCACTGTTCTGAAGCACAAGTCTATTCTTTTTCCTTCCTTTTCTGTCAGGTTCGGGGGGCTGACATCCTGTCTAATACTTACCTTTCCCATAAGCCAATAAAGTCTTACTCTTCACAGTGAGAGAGGATTTGGTTATGGCGTCTAAATCTAATTTTCTAAATGCCAGAGGATAGTTTATGTACCAGGCTCCCAAGGCCTTTCGTATTCCCTTGGCAGGAAAGAAGTAGCCGTCAAATGATTTCAGCATCCATGATTGAAGGACCATCCCGTAGAGAAGGGAAAAAAACAAATTACCAAAAGAGCAAATTAAAACCAATTTGTTTTAACATTGTGTGTTTACCAGGAAGTTTTGTGTTTTGATTTGGTTTTGGGGTTGGGGTTTTGTTTTTTCTTTTTCCCAGAGAGTTGTGTCTGAAAGTAAATGAATTAGTTATAAGCAGTAATTAACTTTCAGAGCAATGTCACTCGACAAACACCACAGTTGTTAAAAAAAGTAATCAAGTGTGTTAAGGTTAGACTGAAAAGCTCATTACAGACGGAGCTTCCATCTCTGATGCTTTGCAGAAGAGTTTTTCAAAATCACTCTGTGTAACACCCAGAGACCAACTAAATGCTTCTGCTGTTGAGTACCTCAGAACTCAAGGGCAACAATACTGGGCAAAGTCCTCCCATCTTGTCTCTGTGGCCCTGTGTTGTCCAAATGTGAAGCAGCTCCCTCCTGACTGTACTGTGACTGTCATGGGCTTCGTACACCAGCTTTGCAAAGCGGCTATCGCAGGCTGCCTGTGCTGGAAAATGTCTCCTCCTGACATAACTGGGGCATTTCGTGCCACTTCAAGTCCTTGCCTTGCCACATGCGCCAGAGACCAGCTGAGCATCTTCCCCTCTTCACTCAGCTGCTCTTAGCAGGAGGTAGAGCTCTTGTGCTGCACTTTGCTTTAAGCCAGAACATTTTTTACTAGTGATGGCAATCCAACTTCCAAATTCAATGGAAACTACAGACAATGTTGAGCGATATGTCTTAGGGAACACTTGCAAAAATATTTTTTTCAAAAACAGCAGCCTACGTAAGATTCCACCTAAGAGTCCTAAAAGAACTGACTGAGCAGATTCCCAACTTCCTACTCCAAGCTAAATTAAAAATGCATACTAATGTGTTAAGCTGATGTTTATTTTAAATAAGTCTCTGAATGTTGGGATAATTCTGAGAGGTGGAAAAAATGCTCGTCTGTACCAACATCCCAAGAGGTCAAGCGTAGAATGGGGTAAATAGAGGTTGTACAAAACACAAAGTAATTGTTTATGATGTTCAGCTACTGGAAAACTAAATCACAGGAATATAAATAATGGAAGTCAACAAGTTTTTATGAAAAATTGTTAAATAAACAACAATTTCTTAAGCAAAGGCAATTGAGTAAATATATATGGATAGTAAGACATGACGAGTACCACTTCATAGGACTCTGAATAAAAGCCTAGCATGATACAGTGTCAAAAGCAGTTAGTAGATGGGTTGCAAAATGACTAAAAGCGACCTCAAAAAGTAGCAGGCACTGGGATATTTCCATTATAAGAGTCTTTTCAGAGGGCTGGATCAGGACAGCCTAGTGGCTGGTACGGTTCTCGGCATTAATGAATGTTTTCAGTGGTGTCCTAGAAGTAAACATAAAATCATTGCTGATAAAATGAGATAAAAAGGATTAGCAACATTGTTAAATGGTGATAAGCAAACCATTCAGAATGACCGGTGCCTTTCATAAGCTGTGCCCATTCAGTCAAAATATGTTTTCCCACAGACACCTAGAAGCATAAAACCTATGAAGGTGCATTGCAGACCATATCCAAAAAACAGGGAGGGGGAAGTGGAGGGAGGGGGCCATACTCTGGAACGCAGTAACTCAGGAGAGGTCAGGGACTCCGAAAGTCACACCAGCTGAAGATTTCAACACGAGCTCCCAGCAGCATGCCATGGCAAAGACGGCAAACATGGCATTTGTATAACCACGGAAAAAGAGCATGGAGTAGAATGATGATTTTGCCACAGTTTCAGACAAGGGAAAATCCAGTTTGAAGACAGTGGATGAAGTTCTGATGTTTACATTTTTTTAAAGCGGTGTGGAAAATCACTCAAGCTGACTGGCAACTGAAAAATAAGACTGAGAAGTAAAGAAGCTGCCTCAGCAAGAGACTCAAGGAGCTCACTTGTTTAGTGCAGCGACAAAAGACGGCTGACTTGTATAAATGTCTTCACAGGAAGAAAATGCTAAATATCAGACAGCTTTTTAATCACGCAAAACAAGAATGATGACTACACTCAGGAACTAGATGCGTTCAAATGGGGAGAAGTGTTTGCAAATGCAGAAGCATAGAGCTCCTGTTACCCAGGGAAGTAGCATATTCTCCATTTCTTGAGGTGTTCCCATAAAAACTGGCAACAGGTCATTTCCAATCAACTCACTGAAAGCCTGTCTCAGCTAGATTCACATTAGTTGCAAAATCCCTTCATGTTGCTCTTCCCTGGAAACAGTTACAGACCCAGAAAAGAGAGCTTGCCATGAATTACAAGACTTATGTCTTGGGAGATATGGATTCAGTCTTTGCCTCTGCCAAACATGAGTTGTATGGCATTGAGCTAGTTACTTAAAGTAAGCTTAATTTTACCAAGTTTTAGGTCTCTGTCTGAAACATTTTTATCCTCAGCATCTCTGTCAGCCAGTGGAGAGAAGCAGGCGCTGTTGGAGAGCTGTTACTCTGACAATTGTCAAAAAAATCACTATACAATGAGGAATTTCATGCTTTGAAGAGATCTCTGTGCTGATTGAAGGAAGGCAGAAAGGTGACCAGCTTAGACTTGGACAACGACACTCTAGACATATAAATAAGGGAAGGTCTGCCTTAGCCTCTGCTGAAGAGGATATTAATATTTATAAGCTGCTGTGAAAATAATATCTTAGAGACTTAACATTATTAGGAAATATATGAATAGCTATGATAAATGGCATCAATAAATCACAGTGTTCAAATTTTTTGCAAAGCTCTAGGGTGAAAGAAAACTGAATCTTGAGATAGTACAGGACAATATTCAGACTGTGAGCCAGATCTCTGAATGCCACAAAGAAATACTGAGGGTACTGAATCCAAGTACACTCTCCTTAATGGCAAAGATAGCTTAAAAGACCTCTTTCCCAAACAAAGGTTTTTTCCATTTTAAAGGGTTATTTTTCATCATCCTGGCTTTCAGGATGGCAAGAAAGTTGTGCCAGCACAGCCAATGGGGCCATGAACTGCTGTGTGGCAGCAAAGGCCTTTTAAACCAGATTCGCCGCTGACAAAAAGGACTGTGGAGTTGCAGTATAATGCAGAATAGTTAAGGAGGCAAATGACATTTCAGCATAGCTCTGAAATGGCACAGAGGAGAGTAGAGCTGACTCAAGTACGACAGTTGATCTTATGACATGGAAGAAAGGTTATGCCATTTCTCTTGACCAAAAGGTAGAGTCTCTCTCATCTACACAAACCCTGGAGGCAACGGTTCAAGCGACCACCCTGAATAGCAACAAAAGGAACATACAGCAGTGAGTTTCCTATCTGCTTGTAGGAGCAAATCCTTGCATAAAAGTATATCCATGTTTTATTTTCTTTGGATATGATCCCAGCAGTCAGATGGGGAGGAAGTGTTGCACTTCTTTTATAGTAAAGCTTAATCAGTACACCGAGAGATTCATTCTGCAGCCTTTCCTTCTACCAGGAGAGTTTACTCCTCAAACACTAGTCAGCAGAAACAGTGGCCCTCACATGAGGATCAAGTGTGACTATATCTAGCAAAGCCTCGTGTGACCACAACCATGCAGCAAACTTCACTCCAGCTCTCTGGCACGCTCCTGCCTGTCCCTCCACCCAGGGTTTCTCAGCAATTCCAAAGAGCCACAACTAAACCCATATAAAAAAGCACTACAACAACAACCACCAAAACAGCTCTGCAGAGAGCTGCGTTAGGAGGCAGAGGAAACTTGAGTAACACATTAGCAGGATTGGAAGGAAAATTTCTCTTTGTTCAAGCAATTTACATAATTACTCTTTTCTTTTTTAGACTTTTTTTGCACTAGTTATTTAATATAGTCATTATACTTGGTTATGGCAGTTTGAATTGGGATGTAGCCAAAAATACACTGTTTAGCAGAGTCTGAGGGGTTGGATATTTGAACAGAGCATTGTACTTTAATGAACTTCCCCTGCTCTGCGTTGAAAAGAGCTTATAGGGATTTTCTCACAATGTTCTCAAGAGCTGGGGTTGATTGGGGCTGGGGGGAACCCACCAAACCTTCAATAGCTTTACCCAACATGAGATTTTTACGAAGTAAATAGTAGAGATATTTTTTAATAAAAAAGGAGGGACTAATTCACACAGAAAAGACAGAAGTGCATTGTGTTTATTCCCTGTACTACACCTGCCATTTTTCAGCCAGCGTACCAAACCTTTCCAATGAATATCCCAGTTGATGTTTCAGTGTATATTAAATAGATCTAAGAGATGAGGAGAGCAGAATACAAAGGCATACACCCATTGGATGTGGACATGTTTATAAGGATCAATCTCAACGAGAGGAAGAGCCCTAGATGTGAACCGGGGCAATGAGGAGACAGAAGCCTCCAGGGTATCACCGATCCAGCCGCAGGACTAATGGCAGGGTTAGGACCGTGACAAGCGCTCAGGGAGAGCAGCCGTGCCCCGGCGGGCTCCGAGCCGGCCAGGCGCCACCGAGCAGGGCCTGGACGCAAACCCAGCCCAGCACAAGACTTTGCTACAGGAACGGGCCTTGTGCACTCAAGTGCAAGTATAAACCTAGAGAGGAAAAGACAGCCTCGCGTGACAGTTGGAGCACGATAAATCAGAGCAAACATTTCTGAGAGAGAAATATCTTAACTCCCAAGAGAGAGCATTTAGCTAAACAGTTATTTTAAGACAGCAGTTAAAGGCGGAAGGGGAGAGGAGTTTCATTTTTCTTCTACCCAACTAATTATTAAAAAAAAATGTCAAAAGGTGACAGGAAATGTGAATTTAAAAATTCCTAGAGCAGAACAAAATATTAAAGAGCAAAGTACTGTAAATAGTCTAGCCTTAGTTTTGTTATTTGGTTGGGAAATTGCCCTTGCTTAGGTGGTCATCTCTAATTAGAATTCACTTGCACATTAACATGATCTGCAATTAACATGAATGAATATAAGATTCAAAAGTTCATAATTCCACATGTTCCTTCCTAGGCCATTTTGCTTCTTTACTCAGAGAGATTAGTGCAACTTTCTCTTCCCACTCCATTTAAGTAGATTCTAGGCAATATCCTATCTATCTCCCGTAATTTCTCCATTTCCACAGATGAACCTGTGTGGCTAGAATTTTTGAACATCAAAAAAACAGTCATTAGAGTGACAGCTTCAAGCTGCAAGCCTGATGAGCCTACCTTGTGTGGCCTGGAGTAATGGCACTGCTCCTTTTCTACCCATTCACACAACTTCTTTTTCTCATTGCAAAATGTTTTGCTCCTTACCAGTAGCTCAGTTGAAGCCTCTCTGCCTTTCATTTCACTATGATCATATAATTCTTTTTAAGTATTTTGATGAGCTCCTGAGTAAAATTACAAAATCAAAACACTTTAAGCTATGGCAAGAGCAGACAATCTAGTCTCTTCCTGAGCCCACCCGATCCTCATACAGCTGTCGCTTCCTTTTATCCCATGTGTTCATCAATAGAAAGGCCTGTCGTAGTGGAATAATGTTCTTGCCACTACCTTCTTTAAGTGGAAGAACTCCAATGTGACATAGGTTATCGCAGTAGGTAAGGCCTCAGGCACAAGACACATCAACAACGTATCTTCTCCGACCCTCCCAGAAAAGTGAGTATTTTAAAATCCTTAATGCCATGCATTTGTCTCTGAAGAATGCAGCCTTGCCTGCACCCTTGGCAGCTTGGAAACAGAAAATCACTTTAAATAAATATCTAATATACCATAGAATAAATATAATGAATTAGTCATTACTCTTTACCGTAATGTAACGGCATGCCTGAAAGCCGGGCTCTGTTAGCGTTATGAAGAGGTGTTGAGACAAGGGTGAGTGTCCTGGGGATTACTGCAGTGGGAAGCAAGGCTGAGACAGTGGTACATCATGAACTGCAATCAGGATGCTGCCACAGACTCTGCAGGTCCCTGCAGGTTCCTGACAAAGGATTGCCTAATAAATTAGCTAATAAATTTGGCTCTTTTTTTCTAGTTGCTTGTCAAGATGCACGTTCTTAAACAGACTTGTGGGTTCAGTGAGTCTGTAAGCAAATAGCTCCTTTGGATACTCATTTTGCTGTTAAACCAAAATAAGTCTGTTATACAAAGAAGTAAAACCAAAAATGTAATACGGATTGAATGGTCCTCTCAAGCAATGATCAGCACCAAATTCTGCACCCCAAGGATCATGTCCTGAATTGGTATCAGTTGATACAGTTTCATTTTTTATTGAAATGACTTTCATTATTCTTTCTTGTTGTTCTCATCTTGTCAGTTCACTGTTTTTACTGCAGTTTCTGTCCATGGGTCCAAGCAAGTGTGAGTAAGGGATATCCACAGCTAGGCTCTTAACTCACATAGCTCCAAAGCTTCCATAAACACGCACATGCACAGACACATCATCTGTCATAATAACATGAAGATCTGCAGAGCAGAAACTAACATGCAGTAATGCTTAAAATCACTAATTACTGCAGAGAATACCCAGTGATATCTGCAAATCTAAACCATATTTTGCTTTTTTATGAGCCAATTGATAAAACATACATTATACATATGGTCTATGGGGAAGTACTGTAAATAGAACAGCTGTTAACTTTAAGAGTTACAAAGGAAAAAAGGTTTTATTTCCACCACAGGTTTTCTCATTCTTGTTTTCTTTACATTGTCAGATATGCCCCTGGACTAGTCATCCCCACTACCACCCTGGTTTCTATTTAAGACTCTGCCAGCAAGCTAAGAGGTCCCTTAGTTCAAACACTGTGTTTCAAACCTGTGCCTTGCTCAGCAGAGGCCATGATACACCTGGATGGGAAGAAGAGTCCACATAAGCTTGAAATAAGCTACACTATTATGCTCTGCAACAGTGAAAAGTTTCCACACCTGGTAGGAGAGACTACTGCGTACTCTCCCAACCTTCAGTTCCACAAGGAAAGACTATTTTTATTTATTTCTCACCAGGATATGGCATATGTACTGACAGATGCTATAAAACAAATGCATCATCACTCACCATTGAAATACTGTCATTGAACAATCACTAAGAATGCATGGAGCATCTGGGTGCCCTTTCTTTGTGATAGATAACACACTCTCATCCCCCATTATTAGTGTAATTATCAGTAATAATTAGATGCCGCTTCACTGACTCCAGAAGACGTACATTCACATGCACCAAGTCTAACCCAAGGTCTGTTTGAAGTCTTGACAGAATACCAAGGAAAAACATAAGTGAACTTATACCATGTTCAGTGCATACCTATTCCCTATTTTATTAGGACCTAAAGATGCATTAATTATATATAAAATCATCTTTGCATAGCAATAGAAGCATTTGCTTCTATGGCAGATATCAGTATTTGCTAATAAAAGGATGTTAAAATACCATATATCAAAAGAATCCCAAATGCTGCATACCAGTTAACACAGCAGTCAAGTGAGGTATGGTAGCCATAATTTGTTACAGAACTCACACAATCACAGAATGGTTGAGGTTTGAAGGGACCTCTGGAGGTCATCTGGTCCAACCCCCCCGCTCAAGCACCTAGACCAGGTTACCCAGGACCATGTCCAGACAGCTTTTGAATATCTCCAACGATGGAAACTCCACAACATCTCTGGGCAACCTATTCCAGTGCTCAGTCACCCTCACAGTGAAAGTGTTTCCTGATGTTCAGATGGCACTGCTTGTGATTCAGTTTGTGCCCATTGCCTCTTGTCCTGTCACTGGGCACCACTGCAAAGAGCCTGGCTCCATCTTCTTTGCGCCCACCCTTCAGATATTTATACACATTGATGAGATCCTACCTAAGCCATGTCTTCTCCAGGCTACAGTCCCAGCTCTCTCAGCCTGTCCTCATAAGAGAGATGCTCCAGTCCCTTAATATTCTTCCTGGCCATTTCTTGGACTCTCTCCAGAATGTCCGTATCTGTCTTGTACTGAGGAGCCCAGAACTGGACACAGTGCTCCTGGTGTGGCCTCATCAGTGCTGAGTAGAAGGGAAGGATCACCTCCCTCGACTTGCTAGCAACACGCCTCCTAATGCAGCCCAGGATATTGTTAGCCTTCTCTGCCACAAGGGCGCATTGCTGGCTCCTGTTCAACTCGGTGCCCACCAGGACCCCCAGGTCCTTTTCTGCAAAGGTGCTTTCCATCTGGGCGGCCCCAGCATACACTGGTGCATGGGGTTCTTCCCCAGGTACAGGACTTGCACTTCTCCTTGTTGAACTTCATGAGGTTCCTGTCACCCCATTTCTCCAGACTGTTGAGGTCCCTCTGGATGGCCGCACAATCTCCTGGTGTATCAGCCACTCCTCCCAGTTTTGTGTCATCTGCAACTGCTCTGTTTTATCCTTCATAGGACAATTTCAATGGGATTATAAAATACCATCTTAAAATATACAGACCTTATTTTGAAAGTATACCCCCACAACACTTGTTCGCCAACCATGATCCACAGAACAACAGTAAATACATTGCAGTTGCTTAGCAGATACCTTACAGTACCTATTAATATTTGAAATGAAAAGATCATGACTGGTGCTCTGTCAGAATAGTACTGAGTTAACAGTGTCCGAAAAGGTGGGGAATTTCTCCTGTGGAAGTGCTGTCTTCCTCCTGAACAAGCACAGTAGTAAAGAAAAAAAGGAACAGGGATCTGTCTATATTCCACATCAAAAAACATTGCAGTAAACCTCTGTCCAGGCATTCCGGATGGGATAACAATGCTACTTGGTGATATTTGTAACAGAACAAGTCTTTCTTTCTGTCTGTCATTCAGGCATATTTCCAACGGAATGCTGCTGGCCTGCCTTGCTGGTCACTACTCCCATTATATTATTCTCAGACTAGCATTGAAATGTTCCTTACAGGAATATCAAGAACAGATTTACTTTGCCATGTTTGAAAAGGCTGACATTTCCACAGACCAGCACTGCTCATTTGCAAAATTCAGCCTGATTTCAAAAGGTCTGTACACATCTCAAAGCTCCCGCAGGACAGCAGAGACGACAGTAAGCAGCCTAGCCTTGACTAATAGGCTGGCACCGCTTTACGGTAGGACACTCTCCAGCTGCTGGAAAGCATTGAAGGGAGACTAAAACATTACCAGTGAGACAACCAACTTTTAGGCTGCTCCATTTCTGCTGAAGGATTAGAGTAGGAACTTTCCTGGATCCACTAACACACAAGAAAAGCAGATCTTTTCATCCAGCTTTTGTTACTTTCCAAAATACACTTATCTATTAATTATTTCATACTGCACGAACCTACCAAAACTCTTTTCACCCCACTTATACCACAGATAACAGGTGCAGGGTCTAGATGATACCACTTTTGAAGGTCACACCTTATATTTTCATGGATCTGTGAAGATGTGAGGGATGTTGTCACTGTGACAGATACAAATTATAAGAAAAACAAGGTTCCAAACAGAGACGATATCTTTTGTTACATCATTTGATCCCATTGTGAAGAGCAGATGATACCCAATTCCTTCATCAGATCTGAGAAGAAAGCAGTGAGGCTCATGCTAAATCCAGGCTAGGAGCAAGGGCTCCGAGCGCTTGGTTCCCCCAACATTAATATCAGCGCTGTGCGCTGCTGGAGTCACCCAGCAGTATGAATTTGATCTGACTCAGACGTGGGCACATGATTGCAGTTCTGTTGAGTTAGTCAGACACTATGGAGCTGCATTCTTTTATACTGGCTCTGTGCTGGGGGAGGAAGCAGGGGCAAGATGCACTGAGCTGACTCAACAAAGATTCCTGAGCAAAGATCCACCAGAAGGTCAGCCCGTTGCAGCCTATAGCTGTGACATTTTGGAGTGGACTTCAGGAGCCCTCAGCCCAGCTGCAAGCTATTGGTGTATCAATAACACCATTAACTTCATCTGTTACTGAGTTTTGAGAGGTAGGTTGTTAGCATCTGCAGAGCAGAAATTGGTGCCAAAAGGAGAGAGGAGAGGTCACCAGCCTTATGGAAGAGCAGGAGGACCAAGCATCTAAAAACTACCAGATATAGAGAGGTCTGCCAAAGGTGGTTATAAGTAAAATAAGCATTTCTATTTGTAACTCACAATCAGAGCATTGATATTATGATTCCTGTCCTCCCTTCATCCCTCTCTCTCATCTGTACCTGTCACTGAAAATATGATTGTCCGACTGCAACTGGAGAGCTCAAAGTTGCAGTCCCCAGTAACCAGCAGTCCTTTTAATGCAGTGATCCAGCACTACCATACCGTCTCTTCCAGCTGCACCATTTTTCCCAAGTTGGTGTCAGGATTAAGCCTCTGTCCTCTTGTTGCCACCACTGGACCACAATAACACCTGGCTGAAGCCCTGAGCTTTCAAAGATGGACACACAGGATGTGGTCAATATGCCAAAGCCTTTCAGGGTTCTGTCCACCCTTAGGCTACCTCATTTTGCCACAGTGGGACAGACTCTTTGCTCATGTCAACAACGCTGACTTCAAGAGAAAGATGTGAGCATATACTGGTGGAGAAGACTGGGCCTGGCCTTTCTTTCTCGTTCCCCCTCCTCCACAGCACTGCTGAGATGTTTATTACTTTGGTCTCTATCATCTGCTGACCTGTATAGTATAAATTTGGACTGAGTTGAATTTTACAGTTCAACAAATACAAAATATTTTTTAAAGTCACACTTGGTCAGATACAAAGTCTGGAAAACATCAGCCCAAAAGTTATCATAACTGAAATAAAATGAAACCATAATTCAGTCAAATTCAGCATTACTTCATGCAATGGAAAGTACTACTTCCAAAGCCTGATCTGCAGCCCTTTTATGAGTTTCTCTCTGCTGAAGACTGTAAAACCTTGATCAGATGATCTTTCCTGAACTGTAAAATATATTGAGTCAAGTTCAATTTGTTAGGCAAGAGCCTAACCTCTGATTGAAATCAGAGAGACTTAGAGCAAAAGGGGGTCCTACAAATCAGCTGCCCTGGCATTGGCAACTTGTCATACAAGGACTGATAAAAGCTTCAATACAAACCGTTATTTGGAAGATTAAGTCTGTACTCAGTGGACCTCGATCCTTCAAAAGCATGAAATGACTTGGAAAATTGAGGGGACACGTTTTTCCCAGGTACTTAGGTAGTTGCTTGTCTACCTCATTACGCAGCTAAATACCTTTGAAAATGTAATCTTCAGTCATACTCTCAAAGACAGGTTTCTAGAGGTGCACAGATGTCCAGGAGGTTTACAAAGTGCGTACTTCTTTAGTTCACAATAAAATCAATGAGAGTTAAGGGCCTCATATAAAACCATGTCGATCCGCCTAATTAAAAAGCACAGCCCCTAAGATCATGTGTCTTGTTATAATCAGTGAGTCTGGAGCTCTTGCAAGCTCCCACAGCTTGGCTTGCCATGACATGGTCCCCAGGCAGCTAGCGGGAGCACCTGATCAATGGGAACGAGGACAGGAGAGGTGTCGAGCCTGAACCAGCCTCCAGGCACAGCTGGGCTGTCAGGATGGAGGTCTGGCAACAGCAGGGAACAGACGGTTCATAGAAAAGCTGGCATTAAAACAGGGCAGTCCAAACCTTCACAAAGACACTTCAATCATATCTGTACTGTTTAAAGCAAGTCATGGGTTTGCTGAGGCCATTTGAGAAGGTGCTTTTCTTTAAATAGCAACTTAGGATGAGAGCTGCCACTTCCAATTTAATCACCCTTCTTTAATATAGCCTGGTGCTTTGCAGCTGGATAATTAACCTTGATATTCATTCGGACTTCAAAACACACAACTCCCATTGCTGTCAATTAGCTGACAATGTCAAGTGTGTGTTAATGGAAGATTTTTGTGTGACCCTGGCAATATGGCATTTGGGAAACTTCAGTAGCTAATACAATCATCCTGCTGGAGAAAGTCCTTCACAAATTACTCTAACAACTTTAGAATGGAAAGTGAGACTGTGAATTTGTCACTGGATTGAGTTTGCTAAACAAACCAGATGTACATTAAAGTTTACCCTACTTTCTGTTCTTATTGCAACGCTGCTTTCTAAAAGATCCCTCCAGATAATTGGCAAACCTTCTTCTTATCATGGTCTTGTACAGCTCTGAGCGCAAGGAAGATGCCTTGATCTCAGCTAGAGCATTCAGAAGCTACCGTAGTTTTTAATACTAACATAAGGCTGGAGGCAGGGTTATAAATGATTCCTACAAAATAATTTTTTATATATGAGGTGGCGCAATAAACACTGCAATAGGAAAATGGGACACAGTATGGGAAGGGCCAGTGGCACTTTACTTTTCCTGCTGATTTCTTTGCATTTATAATAAAGAGTTATAGCCTACTGGTAACAAGATTAAATTAGTGGACACCACGAAGTTTGAATTAGACTATTTTCCTGTTATCCCACAGTGGGTCACATTCTGCTAATGAGTGTTAACCCCGCAATCAGGCAAACATTCATCTTGAGAAATGAACAACCTCATTCAGGGCTTTTAAAGCAGCCAGCACAGTCGACAGCTAAAAGGAAATTGGCTCAAACACAGCTACTTTCCTTTTAAAATATTGTTCTTCCTCCCTGATGAGAATGGGAGCTAATGGTATAAGTGAAACATTCTTGTAGCAAAAGCCGAGAGCAGCCCAAGTCCCTTCCAGGTTAGAAATCCTGCCTTGTGACGAAGAAGGAATAGCTGGTGCTCAATCGAATGCTTTTGCGTAGGCTAGCTAGAGCCTTTTGTGAAGGTTCCTAATGTGAGCTCAATTTGACCTCCATATTTTCAAAGTACATTGCCTCATCTGCTGAGTGAAAATAGCAACAAATAGGAAGGAAAAAAAAATATTGGTCTGTTGTGCTTTTCTGTGGGTTTGAGAATGACACCAACCTTTGGGCCTTTTTCTGAAATATTCTGACAGTACTAAAAATACTGACTACTCCATTTCCTACACAGGGTCAACATTACGAAGAGGAAAAACGGGCATTGAGCCATGAAATAATTGCACTCAATAATCACTTAATAGAGGCCAAGGTGACAATAGATAAGTTGTCAGAAGACAATGTAAGTATTTAATTATGGATACATCTTGAGATTGTATTCAGAAATAAATTATGCCATGCACTTCCCATGGAATTATAGAATAATTTCTTATTGTTTGCATAAAACGTAACTTGTCACCTCGACAGTTAAAATTCATGTTCGATGTTCCTATCATTTCGTAAATTCATCTCTCCTTAAACTATGGGATTGGGGTGAGATTTTTCATTGATATTTTTTTCCTTATATCTAACCTAAGACTGATTAAAAAAATACTCTAAGAAATGGCAATATTCCCACATTGATTTTGCCATCAATGTCAGTCTAGTGCAGCAAACTGGTGGAAGCATGTATGGAGCGAGGATTCATCACAAGGATTTTAGGCACAGTGTAGAGCCCTACGTTTCCTGCGGTTCCTCTGATCTTTCAGTCTTTGCTCACTGAAATGGGATTCCCAGCACAAGTGAGCTCTGCTGGCAGAAGACAGGACTGACCTAACCTGGTCGCTCAGATCACTGCGGGGAGCAGGAGCCAGGTTTTCCCCAGCTGTGGTTCATGCGTAACGATTTACCTGTCTCCGTGTGGACCGGAACGGGGAACATCTCTGGCGATTGTCACCCTGCTTCTCACTACACGCTGCTGAAAACTGGCACGCGTACTGCAGCTGGCAACCAAGCTCGTGAAATCCTTCCAGGGACAAACCTAACGAGACAGCAAAGAAAGGAAGATTGCAGGCATTTAGTTCATTATTGCACCATTCCTTAGACACTTAATAAAAGATTCATCTACAGAAGACATGTTTCTGTTAGCACTTATTTTTCAGCATCTTACATTCAATCTTCCCATATTTCATATGAACTCTTAATCATAGCAGGGACCATTTGATCCCATTAATATGCCTGTTGATGTGAATTGCACCTATGCTATTAATAACTTTCCAGCGGAAACAAAGAGTTCACAGTCTGACCCTTTGCTTTTATAGAAATTGTGTTGAAACAACAGTTTCTTCATAACTCTAGTAGCTGTAACTAACAGAACGCGGTAAATGCAATGGGCTACCTTTAGGTTTTAGAAGTACAGGTATACATCCAGACTAATTCAGATGAAACCAGTGGAGTTATTTCAGATTTAAAATAGAGGGGGGAAAAAAAATGTAAAACTCTCCCAATAAGTATGAATGCATTTACACAACTTCATGGAGTCAGGTTTGAGCCCACATTTGAAGAAGTGTTTTCAATATTCATGGTTTTTAAAAGGCTGGACTGGACTACCGAGTACTCTTCTTCCAAGAATTATTCTGAACTACTCTGAACATTAGAGTACGGTCCAGAAGCCTCTTCATACTTGAGGTCTATTCACAGGCAAAATTCTGCCCTTAGTTGTGTAGCATCACTAATGAAAGTAAAGGTTAAATTCCAAATTTTAAAATAAAAACTATGAAACAAGCCGTTAAAATTATGCCTAATAAGTAGAGGCAGTGTTAAACTTAAGAATCCTACATGAGGAGAAGATGATTTTGTCTTGCCAATATTTCTTCCTTCGATTATATTTCCCCTAACTCTTCTGACAGGTACATATAGTGATGCTTTTGATGCAAAAACATGTTTTAGACTAGGGGAAACACTTTTGGCATTAATTGCCGATTGTTGTTCTAGTTGCCACAGATGTGGCTAGTTTCCCTTCAGATAAACGTTAAAGGACGGAAAGCCACTCCAGTCGCATGGCATGTCCCACCATGTTGAGAACAAAGCACACGTGGCACATTTAACTTGCATGTAATTTTTATGTGGTAATTTTTAAAGCTGCTAAAAATAAAGTGTCAGAAATGCTTTTTGTACTCTCCATGACAACCGCTTCACAGAAACAGAAGCACACAGCTTTTGAAGAAAGGATTAGATTTTGGAGTGATTTCATTTTTGTGTGCCTAGTAATGCCATATGGGACTTGGAGTACTTGTCTGTGCTATACGTTGTGCAGCAAGATTTTGTAGTTTCAATGTGCATGTAACATGTCAGAATCACATGCACATGCAACAGATTTTGCTTCTAAATTGAATTCTTGGATTCCTACTGTTTGCATCTGTTTTCAGGAATAAAAATAGTGTGTACTAATATAAAATTTAAGACCTACATAAATGAATGTGTCTCCCCAGTACATTTAAGGCAGAGGTGGCATGTATAAAAGCTCACACAGACACCAAAAACCCCACAAACCAAGAGCATCTGAAGGCCCTTGAATATGCAGATATAATGAACTGATGATCATAGGAAAACTACATTTACTACCCCCATGGCTCACAGACTCCCAGGAACATCGTGTTGCACCTGTTATTACAGAATACCTTTAAAATGGTATTTCAAAACAGAGGGAATTTCCACCTTTCCTTTTCATAGAAAATGTCTTTATCAGTTTTTAAAAGAGCAAGCGGAACAGTGAAAATCTGCATGCAATAAAATTGTAACATTAGCGCCGGAGAAAATTCAAATCATTTCAGTACTCAACACCTTTTCTCTATAAACATTTTCTATTTTTTACAGGTTAACACAGCCTAGTGTCCATAGTACCTTTATGCTTTGTCTATCTCATCTATGCCCACATAGAAAGTCAACTTCTGAAGCTAACTTTAGTTTTAATGGCACCTAGATCAGGAGAAGCAACATGCAACTCTTACCTCCAGGGACCCAAAGATACTGGTTGAAGGATACAGTTACAGTCATGTGTGCTAAATTAAATTTAGATGAAGGGCAAATCTATGTACTGAATTTTCCCATTAAATAGGCTGTGGGAGCCATTCAATACAAAAATAGTATAAGCGGCTTGTTTAAATTCTCTTTTTCCCTATGTGGAATTCTCACGGTAATTTCTTACCCAGTAAAAATATCCTGTTCTGCAGCACCAAACATTTGCAGTGAGATTTAATATATTTGTATAGCTGCATTCTGCAAGATATGAAAGGGGCCAGGAGTCAGCAAGAAAATTTCATGAGGAGGCAAAGGCCTTCTTTTTTAAAAAACAACACAATGTATATTTCTGCAATGAATTTCTCCCACAGTCTCATAAGACTATTTAAGCATTTTCTAAAGTAGTATCTTAGTGCTGATCTGGATAATACTCAGTAAAACTTGTCTGTTCTTAAATTTTCTTTTTGCTTAAAAGATTGTGTTTATTTTAGCCTTCATAGTGCCATGCATGTTAACAGTATAAAGTCCAGTTCCTAACGGTAAGTATCCATCTTTTGAAATGCAGATTACTGTTCTGTAGTAACAGTTCTCAAAATTTGCTTTTTACTAATTTTATCAGACCTCACAGAGCAAAAGGGCAAATGTCTCAGGACCGTGCAAGAAACACAGAATCTTAACGTATTTAAAAGTTAACGTTCCAAATTTCCCCAAAGTCTATTTTTAAAAGATTGCTCAGGCATGGGAGAAAGGCTGAAAGCCACAAGCTATTTGCAAACTTTAAAAAACAGGCTATTTTTTGTTTTTCTAGGAGCTCTATAGGAAGGACTGCAATTTAGCTGCTCAGTTGCTCCAGTGCAGCAAGAATTACGACAGGGCACATAAGCTTTCTGAGGTAATGTGACCGAACTTGGTGAATATTCAAAGAAATAAATATTTTATGGAAAACAGGTTATTTTACATGTATCAATTCCAGAACTTGTTTGCCCTTAAGGCTTTGATTCCGCCCCCCACCCTGCCCAGCTTTAGGCAACAGGAGGGCTTGTGCACCTGCTGGTGTTCTGTGCAGCTGAGGGAGGTGCTGACAAAATCACAGCCAGTGATGGACCTTGGAGGTACTCTCTTCCCCAAAAACTCTGCTGTCTGGTGGAATGGGCCTGCGCTGATCACATGAAAAAATACAGGTTTTTTAGCAAAATCAAGGTGCTGAGAACTCTAGACTGCAAAATGCTGGAGGGGAGTGGGGGAGGGTGAGAGCAGGGAAATGACAAGCTGCAGGCATCAGAGATTCTGATATAATCAATTTTCCTCCTGAAGCTATTTTCCAGTCCAGCTAATTTCTAAACCTAAATTTTAAAATGGACTGACGGAACAAATATCTTTTTCTAAAGCAACCAGAGCACTGAATGATTGATTTCCAAGGTGTAAGCTTCAATTAATAATCCTTGCTTCCAAGGAAACTAGGCTTGAGAAACAGACTCCTTAAAGGGGAGTTAAATATTATCTTAGTGAACAAGACTGTCTTTAGGGATGCAGGCCCTACACAAAGCAATAGCGCCTTCCTCGTGTATTGCTTCAGTGAAGGTCATGGAGAAAAACCTTCCCTTCATCAATCCCATCAGGTTTATGTCCCCCCAAATGGTCTCTCTTGTGCAATCCTGCGATAGAATAATGCAAAATTGAATATGGAATTTCTAAGCCAGTAGACTGCTTCAGAGCACTAGACAGCCCTGGTAAATAAGGACAGAGCAAGACTCTTCTGTCAAATGGGCAATGATTTTCTGGAACTGAAACAGAACTTCCAAATTAACCATTATCCTCGTCCTGTTGCTTTTTCCTAGTAACTGACTTCCCTTAGCAATTCATATCCAGCATTTATCATGACATTACTCACACTTGAAAGCACCGTACCTGTTAGCGAGAATTAGGACCTTTAAAGTACTTAGTGGTTCACTTGCAGAAAACTATCACAAATGTGGGATCTCCCCACAATTTCCCAGGCTGTCATACACTCAATTAAATAGGCAAAGTCTCCACTCATAAGTCCAAGTATTTATTAATTTAGCAAGTGTGAATGTGCTGTCACATCCAATAAATTCCTTACAAATGCAAATATTGCCTGACAAAGTGTTGTATATTATCCAGAAGCCTAAACTATAGTACAATATACTGATGTGACAGTAATATCATTTTAGTAATTCCAGTTTCCAGTGCAATGCCCAGAAAATAATGTTCTTTTTCTTAACACATTTCATAATCTAAATACTGTATATAAAATAGATCAAACAGTGGTGTTACAGGATACTAAAATAATAGCTGCCCCATACAGCAGCTTCACATTAAATGAACTGTATTTCTTTTCCTCATTTCTGTGGCAATTTACAGCAGCCCTATTTTACAACCTGTTTATTCAGTCTTTGTTGCATCTGTACTTACTATGACTAATATTGCTGTCTGCCAGCAGATTGGCAATATCATACTCTTTATTTCCAATGGAAAACATGAGCTAATTAACAGCATAATGATTAATCCAGAATATCCTGGAAGATCTGTTGGTTGAAAAAACACTCATCCTACTCCACATTAACAAGAATGCCATTTCACAACATGCCATATTTTGAATACATTGAGTTTTGGGGATTAAGCCAACTTTAAAAACTTCCCAGTGAAGTTAAAAGAGGAGCTCCACATCTTATATGATGTGAGATCATTACAAGGAGCAGGCACGTTAAATTTCTCTTGCTTAAAATAAAGGGGAGGGGGGGACCACTTCAGTATTTGTAGGGTTCTCTCCTCTAGAGAAACAAAGTTAAGGAGGGAGTGCAATCGTTAGGGCTATAAGGGTAACCACTGATTATGTGGTAAAGAGGAACTTGATTTCTAGTTATAAAAAGAAAGTGCTGAGTAAATCAGAGTTCAGCCAAGCATTCAGGGGCTAAATTCTTAAGTGGTGTAAATCAGCACGGATATCAAAGGAACTATCACAGTTACAAACTCAAAACCTAGTCCGAACATGAGTTCTTTTGATTTCCAGTAAGAAATACTGAGACAACCATCATGCAACACTCTCTCACATCCCTGTCTGATCATTGATAGAGATCTGAAATGAGCAATGCAGATAAAATGTGACTGGCAAGCATGCTTGGTGATACCTGCATTGGCATTACCTACCAGACTTTTGAGCCGCACCGCGGAATGGGGGCTCTCAGTCTCTTCTGGTCCGCATGGCAGAATGGCAGGTGGAACCACCATCCGCAGAGCTGATCTCGACTTCTGCAAAAACTGTATGATCCCTGATGCATAATTCTGCATCAGATATTGATTAGTTCTGACTAGTCTGTCGCAGGAATCATAATGTAAATTCAGGCCTTAGCTCTTGTTTCTGTTGGTGTAGCAAGAAACTAGAAAAGCAGTCAGGCAGCGGCTGCTGGAAGAGGGGAGCATGTTGAGGCTTATATGAACGGTTGATCTGACATCAGTGTCCGAGTGCTGGGACAAGGTAGCTGGTTTGATTTGCTTCTTCCCAGCACAGGAACGCTCCTGTCACAGCAGCCAGTACCGTGGCTTTAAGTGTCAGTGAAACCAACTCTCCTGCCTCTTCAAACAGCATTGGTTATCAAATGCAACGCTGAAGGGCAGGAGCCAATTTGGCACGAGGTTGGAGGCAAGACGAGCTCGAAGAAAGGCAAAAGAAGAACAGAATAGATCTGATCTCTTCCTCCCCTTTCCTCACCCCAGCAGAGACCTCCACACCCCGCTACTCCAACTGCAAATCGCACCCATGCGCACAGTCTGGAAAGTGCTGCTGTAGGCTGCAGTTCCCTACCTGCCTTTTTAAGACTGTTGTTTACTACATTCTTTACATCATTCCTATCCAACCTGAATTAACTTGGAAGGAAACATTTCAGTTTCACAGTGTTTTCCATGAGGGAAGCACATTAAGATTTCCAAATGTTAATAAATGAAAGTCATTTGATTATGTTTGTTTTCAGAAATGCACAAAGATTGTGGCCATCACATTAGTCAAAGGGCCATATAGAGTGAGCCATGCAGTGTCGTAAACAGCGCTCATCTATCCATGTTGTATAAGCCCAAGCAGACGCCAGTATTGACGTGCACCCTTTTCTCCTGTCCCCTTTGCCGTCTCTTTATGTTACAGTTGCCATCTGACTTTCAGGAAAGAGTCAGCATCCACCTGGAAAAACACGGGTGCAGCCTTTCTGTCCCCTTGTGCCACACATCTTACGCCGATACCATACCCACTTGCGTCATTGCCAAAGTACTGGAAAAACCAGATCCAAACAGCTTGTCTTCACACTTGTCAAGCCCGTCTACAAGGGATCTCAATTTTCAGGACTCTGCCGGAAAACTCGGACAAAGGCCCCAGTACAAGTCGGACATCTACTGCAGCGACACGGCCCTTTACTGCCCCGAGGAGAGGAGGAGGGAGAGGAGGCAGAGTGTGGACACGCAAGTGAAAGATGTGGGGTTCCTGCGGTCCCAGAACTCCACGGACAGCACCGTCGAAGAAGACGGTTTCCATTCCAGCTTCTCTCATGAAGCCTTCCCAGAGTACATCACCTCTCTGCCGACCTCCAGCTCCTATTCCAGCTTCAGCGTCACATCCGAGGAGAAGGAGAACGCCCAAGCCAACACTCTGACAGCCTCTCAGCAAGCGATCTACATGAGCAACCGAGACGAACTGTTTGAAAGAAAGTCACCTGCAGGTTACGAGCATCAGGGAAGTCCTAGGTTTGCCAAGTCCAAACCCGCGCAGCACATGGAGCTTGCCGACAACGAGAACTCGCCCACTTTTACTAGGACTCTGCCTCCTTATGCAAATGAACCTTTTCATTTCTCAGCCATAACACCACAGCAGGCTTTAGCAAATCAGAAAATGAGGAACGAGTGCAGGAGCACCCACCTTTCAGAAGAAGACTTGCCTGGGCGATGGAGGCAATTGAGCGTGGAGGACATTGGTGCGTACTCTTACAGGAACACTGACAGGCTGTCGCCCTGTAGTTTTTCAGAGCAGTACTACAGCAGCCCTATTAAGAAGGGAGACAGTCGAACAAGCCCCATCTATGCTAGTTACAAAGCAGATAGCTGCTCAGAGGGAGACGATATCTGCCAAAGCAGACTTGTGGATTCTTGCTTCCTGAGAACAGACAGTGGCCTGAATATTGACATCAGCACTAGCTGTAAACAGGACAAGCTGCCCACTTACAAAACAAAAGAAACAAGAGACCAAAAAAATGAAAGGATCACCGTCCAGTTATGCAGTAGCAAAAACGTCGAAAATAGCCCGGTATTGAAAAGAGAATACGTGGACGTGAGCCCCAACAGCTCAGCAGAGTCCCTCAATCAGAGTTCAATGGAGGCTTCAGAAATCCACCAGTCTTCCATGGAGCAAGGAAGCCATTCGGGTGTTCACAGCAAACAGCAGCAGTTTCAACGGACTGGGAGTACTGGTTTGAGTCGGAAGGACAGCCTTACAAAAGCACAATTATACGGAACCCTTCTGAACTAGGCATCTTCCAAAACGGCAATAAGACAACAAACAAAAGGAAGCAAACAGCATTTGATACTTCTAGTGAACAATAAGGTTCTAAGAAACAGGATTACTATAAAATATATATTCATAATGGTACTATATGTTTAAAACAAAATCTCTTCAAAAATATTATACAGCACTTTTCACTTAACATCCTTTCCACGTGGGAGACCGTCCCCTCCCCTCTTTTATAAACCTGAAATATTTTTATAAACAAAATGGTATTTATTAGACTATCCTAAGCTATTTGAGCAGAATTCTTTTCTCTTCAAGCAGGTTTCTTATTTATTTTTGTGCATGAGGCCATCTGTGCCTAAACTCTTGGAGGAAAAGGGTAAAATCATGACGGCAGTGACAAAAAAAAAATCCACCTGATAAAATACCATAAAATGTCATGTGAAACAAAACAAACAAGAATGGTGAATTTGAAGAAGTATATTTTTTAACAAGAATGGAATTGTATCTTAAGTTATTTCATACAAATGTATTTATGAGTGACTAATGTATGCACAAAGTGATATTAATATTTTGTTCTTTTAATCCACTGTGTTTCTGCTTTCCTATTTTTCCTTGTATACTACCTCAAAAGTAATTGAGGGTTTCTTTGTCACATTTTCTGTAGGCTTGCATTTATATTGTCTAAAATGCATGCAGTGTCAAAATTAATACTGTATTTTGCATTACTTAATAAAAGACACCAGTGGAGATACTTTGGGGTTTTTTTTCCTTCACTGAAACATACCCTGGACAATAGAACGTGAGATTGCTCTGGGTGGCATGAGTCCAGCAAAAGTTAATGAGTAAAGCTCCTGGTTTACATGGCTTTCTAAAGGAGTCTCTCTTTCTCTGTAAGCTCCAGAGCACTGGTTCTCAGTCCTCAGCCCCTGCGTGTGGAAGAACAGCTTCTCAGCAGCCCACGAAAAGCAAACAAGGAAAACAAACTCTTTATCAACAGGCTTGAATTCACTAGGCAAGACTCTGCACACTGACAACAAAATCGAAAACTACTTGAAAGCTTGTGACTTAAGCTCCTCCTCCATTACACAAATACTTGACACAATCTTTTAGGTCTTTAGGACTGTTACGTTCCACTGTTGCCCTTTTTGCATCTGTAGCTTGGTATTTCTAACAAAGAGATTTTTCTAAAGCTTAAGGAAAGTCTGGCCTTCTGCAGCCCATGAGAATTTCACCCCTGGCTCTGAGAAGCCGTAGTTTTACCTGTACTTTTTGCATTTCCTCCATCGAGTTTTCTGTTTCTCACCATTTCACCGTGAAGGGCTGTACAACTTGGAGAGCTGCAGAAGGGAAAGAGCAAAAGGAGAAGAGTACAAAAACAAAAAAGAGAGAAAGGGAGATCCTGTGGATTTCCTTCCTGGCTTCAGTATTGCTGCTTGGTAAGAGGCAGAACACAGCAATAAATATTTAATAATTCTTTTAAGTCGTGTTCATGGAACACATATCCTGTACTTGAAATATTGACTCTTACCAGCTCATGTACGGGGAAAGACCTTACTTAGTGCAGTATGTGGTAGTAATCAGTGAAATCACTGTGGAAGTCTAAACTAGTTCCTCATAAAGCTAAAATAATGACCTACCATTCAATACCTACTAAGAAAATACATATTTTCTACTGATTCTCTGAAAGCAGTCACCTGGCAACTATGAACCAGGACTATATAACTGCTTGTTTCCTACATAAATATCTGAAATCATGAGGCCACAGATTCAGTGCATTTGGCATCAACAATTCCCACCGCTCTCCGTATTCTTCATGGATAATATAAAAATTTGACCATGATTGATGTGTGCAAGTACTTGCTGTGCTGTTTGGAAGATCTGGCATCAAGTCCCTACAGTTCCTCCGAGACCTGTAGCAGCACTGTGGAGAACGATGCTAGCTAATAATATCACACAGGTAAGGCACAGCATAACTCTAAAATGAGGCTTATTTCAGTACAAACGCTATAACACACCTTGTGCTTTTATGCTCCCATACTTGCTCATAGTGAGTGTGAGTGGCAGGTCATGCCACAAATAATTCCACGAAGTCCATAAAAAACGCATAGAATAAAGTTTCCAAAGGCCCATTACTTCTTATGGCAGAATCTGACCTGCAGTAAATAGACTTGGAGATCCAGAAAAGCTGTTATTTCCCCTTTGAAACACTAAGATAGAAAACAGAGGCAAAAAAACCTCACTGTTGACTCATTCAGGTATATAAAATTTAGACAATCTCTAAGGCAAGACATTCATCTCTCTGGTCAATGAATACAAGGATTTGTATGCAAGAGGTGAAAATTAACTGTTATCTCACCTAAGAAAATATGTAAGCTATGGAACAATAAATTGTTACATTTATGAACTGGAACAGAGTATCAGGCTAATCCTTTTATAATATCGTTCATTATTTGACTCTAAACTACTATTTTGGCAATTACACAAAATCAAGTTTCTGCTAGATATTATATATGTGATTATTTAATATCCTGTTCTATTATATTCTTTCATACTACTGCAGTTTCCAAGTCTGCTTCTATGCTTCACTTGACTCTTTTTCCCAGTTTATGTGCACTAATATGTAGATTGAAACCAGTCTTTTCAGCCAATTAGTACTGGGTTTTCCTTGTAAAATAGCCTATAATCTTGTAACATTTTTCTGTAACGAATTCTGTTACAGAACAATATGTAGCCCTGTAACGAATTTCAACTGAATCAATCAAAATGGCTAGAAAAGTTCTTCAGCTTTAATGTGTTGATTTTAATTTCTCCTTAATCAGAAAAACTGACAGTAAGTTTGCAAATTTTCTATGAACATGAGACAAAAAGTTTAAATAATTCACCTAAATTTTCTCAGATTTATGAGTTTAACTATGGTTTGGTTTAATTTTTCCAATCAAAAAGAACTTTGGAAGACGATGATAATAAAGGATTTCCTCTTCTTTTTGGCACATTCAGTTTAGATTGGTGGTGAGGCACTGGCACAGGTTGCCCAGAGAAGTTGTGGATGCCCCATCCCTGGCAGTGTTCAAGGCCGGGTTGGATGGGGCTTAGAGCAACCTGGTCTAGTGGAAGGTGTCCCTGCCCATGGCAGGGGGGTTGGAACTAGATGATCTTTAAGGTCCCTTCCAACCCAAACCATTCTGTGATTCTATGATTGTATGAGTCTGAAGACAACCACAGAGAGAGACCTGAGGCACAAGGCTAGAAAGATACTAGGTGTTTTCACAATAGATTTAAATTTTCTTTGTGGTGGTGTCTTAATTTTTTGCTTACCTTCAGTTTTCACACTGGGAGAAAATCATCCAAAAAATCCTGTCATGGAGAAGATTTTTGGAGTATGTCACTGGAGATATTTAAAACTGACTACCCACTTTTCCTCACTTGGTCTCTCCAGACTCACTGTGGTGCACTGTGACTTTAGGAGGGCTCTGTTGTGCCACCAGAAAACCCGTTTGGCCCAAGTACAGATTTAATAGTCACTGAGGTTTTAGGAGACTGAACCTGGTTAAAAATAGACAAAGTAGTAGAGGGTGGGAGAGCAAATCAATAATATCTTGTTCAGAAGGAGAAGATACGCTTTGACCCAGGTGAAAGGGGTGGTAGGCATGTCTGCCACAGCATTCCTCAGAGCACTTACCTTCTGTAGGACATTTCTGATGGAGAGCAACATCTAAAACATTGTCCTCAGAACAGCTTACTTCCATTTTTCATACAAGCAGGTATGGTTTGATGAACTTGACTCTACTATTATGTTCGTTTAATGACAGGTGACTCCAGAAAGGCAAAACAATACATCTTCTGCCAAAGTGCCACAGACCCCTCTACTCCAGTGGCTGAGAATTTGCCTCAAAATACCTTTTCCCATGGATATAAATGCCCAATTTTCTCTTAAGCATTATAAAAATGCCAAGGTGTCCGCATGGTGCCACAAAACCTCACTTTTCCAAGTGATGTCTGAAGTAGTCAAATTCTGTATGCAGGGTTTGTAGGTACCTATAGCAGCATTTTTGCTTTGATTAATTATTTCATGTGCCATGAGTAAGAACAGAAAGGGGGAGGAAAAGAAGTGGCAACTCCTCAACAGTGCAGTGAAGCAGAAGATAAGAAATGTCTTTTTAATGAATGAAAAATGAAAGCAAAGTGTACATGACACAGAACGCTGATCAGGGGAAAACAAAGGGGGCTGAAAGAGATCAGAGTGAGGCATATCAAATCACATATTAAAACAGATGATAAGAATACAAAAAAGATACCAGGGAAATAGGATACAATTCACTAGGAACAATGGTGCATAAGTATTACGAAATCATGAAAAGCAAATGCATTTTTGAGATGTGAAAATAGTTTTCTCATTCCGAATTAAGGCTACAAAAGAAAGTGCAAAATCTCAATAATTTTGAATAACACATATCACTTCCTTTTAAACCTTTTAGAAGTCTAGAAACAGCTATAATTTCTAAGTTTAAATCATGGCAAGCCACAAAATAGGTAGTTTTCAATTCAACAGTTTCTAACTTCTTCTCCCAAACTAGAAACTTTGTCAAACTAATCTGTACCCCTTCCAGCGCTTTTAATTAAAAAGAATTTCCACTCCAACATCTATCACGGCATGATTATACAGCTACTTAGATTAATTTCCCCTTGTTTAATTTTAAAATACTAATTGATATCCTTTGGACTTTCCTGTAAATTTCTTATCCCTCATTCATGTTTACAACCTTGTAATCCTTACAGACTATTATGATATCTCTCCTTAAATGTTGCTTAAATTGTGCAGATACAGTCCTCTCAGTTTTTCCTTGGAAGACACTCCCTTCAGGACTCTAGCTGTTTCTAATTCTTTTCAAGGAACACCCTCCTCACCTTTCTACTGCTGAACACCAGAATATTTTAATCTGAACACTGAGTTGTTCCAACCCACTGTACAAAAAAGCAGTACAAGGAAAGGAGGGGACCACGCACATTAGAGCAACTGCATGCGTGATGCTCGCAGCACTGA
Source organism: Phoenicopterus ruber ruber (assembly GCA_009819775.1). Lineage (NCBI taxonomy): Eukaryota > Metazoa > Chordata > Aves > Phoenicopteriformes > Phoenicopteridae > Phoenicopterus > Phoenicopterus ruber. The sequence goes on from CM020219.1 coordinate 14,229,643, forward strand.
AACTCTCAACAAATGTACGTAGCTGGTCAGAGGCATCCATAAGAAAAGCCTTACTCAAATGAAATGTATTTTCATATAGCCAAATTTAAAGGTTTGCTTTGTGATGCAAAGAATGCCAGGCCATGTTTCTAGAACGGGAGCTTGTCTCCTGGAAATCAGTGCGTTTGAAAAGCGAGTATTTTTCAGATACTTCCCTTTCGTGTTGTTCGGAATTTCTTCAGCACTTACGAAGTAGCATCTGGATGTTCTCAAAGAGCTTTGGGTTCGCTCATGATGGACTTGAGCCCTGTAGGGTTGATCTGTGTTCTTCTTCCATCACTGGTAAGTTTGAGGATTTTTTTTCAGCTATGCTGTTTTCAAGTCCTGCACGGAGTTTCAGTTGCAGGTTTGTTAGGCTCTAATGTCTCTCCCAAAATCAGTAGATCTGAGGCTCCTTAGTACCAGGTTTTCTAAGCCTGTAACCCTCATAGAGCCGTTCCATTTCCAGCCTTCGAGATCTATGTCACTTTTTAGAAAAGGGCTAAGGCAACTTTTCAAAAGTACGTTGGATCTAACAACAGTCCTCAGTGTAAGCAGCAGCTTTGAATGACCATCAGCCAGACATGCTGACCTGTATGCATTAAATTGTTCCTGTCTACATGGTCTTATATCAACATTACCAGAAGATTTTCTTTGTTTACCCTATCTTTCCTCCATGTCTTTTTTAAAAAACTCATTGTTATAAAACAACTTTAGCAATTCAGTCATTCTTCAACAGCCTGTCATTCATTCCAGCTCCTCTCTCATGTTGTTTTCTCTTTGGTATTTTCTTTTGACTGTATTAGCAAAGCTATTTTAGTCATTGAGAGGTTTTGTTTAGCTGAAGCTAAAAAGAATAACTTGAATTCTCGTGCAATGAAAGGTTTTGCTGCTTGTGCAGTGAATGCACTTCCACTGACATTCAGTCTTGCCCTTTTCACTTGCTGGTTTTACACTTTCTTTCTGCAGAAAAATATCTCTTTTGTTCTCCCCTCACTTGAGAAAGCTTCTATTGCAATTCTTCTCCACTTTCAGTGCAGGATCTTTTATAGCATTCAGATCCAAGGGCTGTCTCCCTTACAAAGCCACAATTATCATTTCTCAGTCTATCTTAATTTCTCCATGTGTGCTTTCTAAATGAAGTAATAAGTGCTTGAGTAGAAACTTGACCTCAGGAGTGTGTACTTCAGTGCTCTGATGAACGAAGTCCTATGTGATGTGGCTGGAGAGGATGCACCGTTATCTGTAGATCCACTATGTGCCATGAGAATTTGCCTAAGTATGAGCAATATACTCTAATCCTTTACAACATAGTAAAGTATATATATTCTATCTCTAATGAATAGCTACCGATTATTTTCACGCCAAGCTCCACAGATGTTGAGCTTTAACTACAAAAGCCCACAACCTCTTAATTGCCTCAAAAGAGTTAAAGTTACATTGCCCCACAGTAAAGCAATTTTAACAAATAGGTCTTCAATTTAGATTTCAAAGTACAAACAGATTTATTAAGATTTTACCTTGTAAAGTCTTACTTTCTAAAGTAACTTGTCTTATAACACATCTCCAAATACCCACAAAGCCAAATCCCCACAAACCTCTGATTAGTAGGACAGAGTATATAAGAATTCCACCCTTTCTAGGAATGACAAGGGAAACAGGATCCTAATGTCATCTTTACTGCCATGTAACACTAGATCAAAGTTTCCTAAAGCCTTGGAAAGTGTGACTTAAATTGCAGCTAGCTATACAGGTCAGAGTCCTGGAGAGATCCAGGAGGAAAATGTCCGTCTGCCACAGAGGTGGGCAGAAGGCTCAGTTGTTGACCATCCATCAGTGGTCCTCAGACAGCTTTTTACCCCACAAGATCTGCTTCGACACGAGCTTAGTGTATGATGCATCACTGTGAAGAGCCTAGCTCTGTCTTCCTGATAACCTCCTTCCAAGTTTTGGAAGGCTACTATTTGGTGCCCCCTGAGCTGTCTCTTCTCCAGGCTTCTGCAGCACGCATGCTGCAGAGAAGCGCACTCTGCTTTCTGCCAGATGGGAGCTCCTCAAGGCTGACGACGGCCCCACATCCTACACCCGTGGGAAGTGACAAGGTCCCTCCTGCCCCCACTCCTTCCTTGCTGAAGCAAGGATCATCCCTGCAGACAGTTACTACATCCCTGAGTAGGGAGAATGTCTTTATCTGCAAGGGCCAAAACTGTGATTGGTACAAGATGTAACCATTGGAAAAGATCCCTGATGGGAGGTAATGCCTTCTCAGCAGCATGCCCATCACTGACATATATACATTAATACTCTATTATTATTCAGATCAATCCTTATTTTTGAAATCAGCTCTAATGAATTCATATTTAAATTTATCCACCCATCTAGATTTTTTCTTTGTAATTTATGAATCAGAGCAGACACACATACGAGCTGCAGAGCCACAGCAATATTTACTATACCTAGCTGAGCAATGACAGCTCTATGATTTAGAAGAAGAGAAACAGCAGCAAGTCCCAGATTAATTAAATTTGTAATGTCAGTGCCAGTCAGAAGCCTTTCCCATTCCAGTTCTTCACACGTGACATCATAAAGCAGATCGCAAGGAATAAAAAGTATTCTCAGCACATAAGGGTTATGAATTTCAGCAGGCTCCCAGTCAAGCCTTGATTTAGCTTTTTTCCTGCAGTAGAAAGCCTCTTAGTCTGGACCCCAGCTGCGCAGGGTGGCAGGAGGAGGAAGCCCTATACCAAATAGCCAGAGAGCATGCAACCTCTCGCTGCGGGGAAGCTACTGTGCCGAGCTGAGCAGCTGGGGACAACAGTAGCAGCACTTCTAAATGAGAAATTATGAGTATTGACTCCGGTGGGATTATTTTTGGCGGGGAGATAAATCAGGGTTTATGATTCACTTGACCATAATTTGACAATTTATTTCAATGGACCTTCAGCACCTCACAGTTTTATCCTCCACAAGTGAGGGAAAGGCTCTTATCCCCAAAGCCTAAAGAGTTACACTGAGATAAAATGCCTAATCCCAGCGAGATAGTGAGGAGTTAGCTATTTTAGTTTTAGCAGATTTTAAGGATCTTGGCCTTGTGTTTATGTTATAACTTGAGAAACAGATACAGAATGGAAGCTTGAGTTCTCAAGCCCAGTCTTAGCACAGGAACTGAATCATCATTTTCTGATTCATCGCCACTTACCTGTGCTTTCAGAGGCCACAATAGCCTGAGGGTGAGGAAGGCAAGACCTGAAACTGGAAGAAAGAAAATTCAAAAATGAATCTGTACGTCTAAACTATTAAAATGCCAAATCATTTCTAAGATGTCAGTGCTCATGTACAATAAAACAGATTTTTTTCATATTTTACCCAGAGAATACACACAACGGAGATGCCCAGAGAAAATATGTAACTGAGATGAGAACTTGCATCTTGCTGGTTTGGACCAGCTTGAATTTTCCTGACAAGTTGCAGGATAGATAAGGGAATGGAAGCAGAGTAAGGTTGATGGCTGTGTCAGCACAAAATGCAGTAAAACATTCCGTCACAACATTTACTGTGTTCCCCTGATCTTTAGGGTACATTATGAAAAAGTCCCAGGGAAAGGTTTTTAACAACATAGACTATTTTCTTTCATTCTCATTTTGGCTCCCCCCCACCCCCTTCTTAAAGAGAAAAAGATCATGCTTTGCAATCTACAGTGACATGGGTTTTCTTGCCAGAGCTGTCAGTCCTGCCTACAATGACCTGACTTGTGTCAGTAAGGAAAAACAATCCTGAGACTAAATGAGTTTAACAGAGTAACATTTGTTACTCAAGGAGAAATGGTCTAATTGAAAAGAATGTCAGTAAACAGCTCGTTACTGAGATCTCAGAGCCCATAAAGCCAAGGTGTGGAAACACAACAAATCCAGTGAAGTCACGCTTCGCAAACACCCTGAACAAGTATTTTATTTAAAATAGGTTTAGGCTGTCTTTTACTTTTCTTTCATTCTCTATTGATGATGAAGATGAAATGCACTTTTTGGCACTCTAGACGGCACCAATTAAACTTGATTTCTTGCTTGAGCTCCTCATAACTCCACTTGTCTCTCACTTCTAAGACTATTCTGTTTTAAGCTCTAAATTTCTGCTTTGTTTAGAGATAAAGTGTTGCTCCCACTCAAACAACCTAACTTGCAACTCATGAAAATACACACGCAAATCCCAAGACTTGCCAAACAGTTAATTTGTCCAACATTATCCTTATGAAAAGTTAGGATAATCCTTATTTTTTTTTATCCTGTAAACTTACAGAATCATAGAATCATAGAATCGTTTAGGTTGGAAAAGACCTTTAAGATCATCAAGTCCAACCATTAACCTAGCACTGCCAAGTCCACCACTAAATCATATCCCTTAGGGCCTCGTCTAAACATCTTTTGAATACCTCCAGGGATGGGGACTCCACCACCTCCCTGGGCAGCCTCTTCCAATGCTTGACAACCCCTTCAGTGAAGAAATGTTTCCTAATATCCAATCTAAACCTCCCCTGGTGCTACTTGAGGCCGTTTCCTATTGTCCTGTCACTTGTAACTTGGGAGAAGAGACCAACCCCCACCTCGCTACAACCTCCTTTCAGGTAGTTGTAGAGAGCGATAAGGCCTGCCCTCAGCCTCCTTTTCTCCAGGCTAAACAACCCCAGGTCCCTCAGCTGCTCCTCATAAGACTTGAGCTCTAGACCCTTCACCAGCTTCGTTGCCCTTCTCTGGACACGCTCCAGCACCTCAATGTCTGTCTTGTAGTGAGGGGTCCAAAACTGAACACAGTACTCGAGGTGCGGCCTCACCAGGGCCTCACTGGGGGCTTCATTCCACTCCCTGTCCCTGTCTTCCATCCCCTGAATGGGGGCTTCATTCTGGTCCCTCCCCCCCCTCCCCCGCCATCGGGGGGCTGCGTACCCAGAGGACAACTGGCCTTACTATTAAAGACTGAGGCAAAGGAGGCATTAAGTACCTCAGCCTTTTCCTCATCCTTTGTCACTATGGTTCCCCTCACATCCAATAAAGGATGGAGATTCTCCTTAGCCCTCCTTTTGTTGCTAATATATTTATAGAAACTTTTTTTATTGTCTTTTATGACAGTAGCCAGATTAAGTTCTAATTGGGCTTTGGCCCTTCTAATTTTTTCTCTGCATTACTTCATGACATCCTTGTAGTCCTCCTGAGTGGCCTGCCCCTTCTTCCAAAGGTCATAAACTCTCTGTTTTTTCCTGAGGTCCAGACAAAGATCTCTGTTCAGCCAGGCTGGTCTTCTTCCCTGTCGGCTTGTCTTTCAGCACATGGGCACAGCCTGCTCCTGCGCCTTTAAGATTTCCTTCTTGAGGAATGTCCAGCCTTCCTGGACTCCTTTGCCCTTCAGGACTGCCTCCCAAGGGACTCTGTCAACCAGGTTCCCAAACAGGCCAAAGTCTGCCCTCCAGAATTCCAAGGCAGCAGGTCTGCTGACCCCCTCCTTACTTCTCCAAGAATCAAAAACTCTATCATTGTGTGATCGCTATGCCCAAGACGGCCTCCAACCATCACATCACCCACAAGTCGTTCTCTGTTCACAAACAACAGGTCCAGCGGGGCGCCTTCCCTACTTGGCTCCCTCACCAGCTGTGTCAGCAAATTATCTTCCACACACTCCAGGAACCTCCTAGACTGGTTCCTCTCTGCCGTATTGTATTTCCAGCAGGCATCTGGTAAGTTGAAGCCCCCCACAGGAACAAGGGCTAGCGACTGTGAGACTTCTCCCAGATGCTTATAGAATATTTCCTCTGCCTCTTCACCCTGGTTGGGTGGTCTATAACAGACTCCCACCGTGACATCTACCTTGTTGGCCTTCCCCCTGATTCTTACCCATAAACACTCAACCCTATCGTCACCATCATTAAGCTCTAGACAATCAAAACACTCCCTAACATACAGGCCTACCCCACCGCCTCTCCTTCCTTCCCTGTCCCTTCTGAAGAGTTTGTAGCCATCCATTGCAGCACTCCAGTTGTGTGAGTCATCCCATCATGTTTCCATGATGGCAACTACATCATAGTTTTCCTGCTGCACAACAGCTTCCAGCTCCTCCTGTTTGTTGCCCATGCTGTGTGCATTGGTGTAGATGCACTTCAGTTGGGCTCTTGATCCTGCCACCTTTCTGGGGGAAGAAGCCCTAATTCCTACATGACCATTCTCAGGCGCTTCCATGGTTTCTAACACATCAATAACCCTTGTGTCTTTGCTGCTGCATGGATCTCCATCCCCTACCTCCACCGAGACGGCAGACCAAAGGACCTCGCCAGCACACCATCCCTCAAATATCGGCATGCCACCCCCAGACTTTTCTCTAGCGAGCCTGGCTTTATCCCTTTCCCCCTTCAAATCTACTTTAAAGCTCTTTCAATGAGCCCTGCTAACTCCTATGCAAAGATCCTTTCCCCACTTTGAGATAGCTGTACCCTGACTGTTGCCAGCAGGCCTGGTGTCGTGTAAACCGACCCACGATCAAAAAACCCAAAATTCTGCCGGTGACACCAGGCTCGGAGCCAGGTATTGATCTGCAGGCTCTTCTTGTTTCTTCCCTCATCATTCCCTGCAACTGGAAGGATAGAGGAGAACACTACTTGTGCTCCTGATCCCTTAACCAGTCGTCCCAAGGCCCTGAAGTCTCTCTTGATTGCCCTCGGACTTCCGGTCGCAACTTCATTGCTGCCTACCTGAGAAATCAAAAATGGATAATAATCTGAAGGCCGTACCAGGGTAGGAAGCTTTCTCTTGACATCTTTAACCCGGGCCCCAGGGAGGCAGCAGACTTCCCTTATGAAGGATGGATTGTCTCTTATTACCTGATTATACGGTACTTGACATAATAGTCTCTTGATTGTAATTGCGTAGGCCATGCATATTGCATTACCTGCCTAGCTTTACCAAATATCATGTTTTCTTATCCTTAGCTTTTTATCCCTTTGGATGTGAAATCTAAAATCTCCTGTTCATAGGCTGCAATACCCTGGGCTGCAATACCTCACTGCACAGCTATGCATACCTCACACGGTGGATGAAGTTCAAATAATCCCCTTCATTTCTCTAAGATCAAGAGTGAATATGGTGGACTTCCAGCTTTCCAAGGCCAAGTATATTGTTTAAGTCTGAAAATGGCAGTTAATCAGCTACATGCGTGTTCACCTCTCTCGCAGACCCACCTCAGCTAGAATAATTTCTGTCAACATGCATGTGGCTGCCTACGCTTCACTCCAGTGCCCCAAGAAACTCCCCCCACCTCTAGAGCGTCTTTGTGGAAACAACGCCATCCCCTCTGACGCCGACCACAGTCCTTCCAGCCCTCTAGGCTGAGCAGCAGCAGAAGAAAGTCAGAGCTGCTCAGAGCCAGGGGATCTGGCATTGACTTTTGACTGCCCTCCAGTATTTGTAGAAAGTCCCTTACTGTGAGCCATCCCTTTCTCTTACGAGTCCTTTTTCCTTACAAAGCCTTCAATCTGAAACAGAGCAAATGTCTCAATGTACAGTATTCAGAAATTATTACAGAGCAGCTGGGCTCCACCTCACATTTCTACAGGCACTGACATTGCACGTATCACATTTCTTAACACTCTTCAGTTTAAATTTATACTTGCTTGCAAGCCAAAGCTATTTATCAATCTATGCAAAAGATCTATTCAAAAAAGGCACCACCCTTGCCACAAACCACCTTGACACATCTGCACCGTCTTCCATTAGTGCCATCCACGCTAGCTAGACATCAATACTTACGGATTGCTTTGAATCTTTGAACATTCTCCTGCTGAGAGGATAGTGCTTCAAGCAACTGTTGACAGAAATAGCTCTTTCTGGAGAAAAAAGGGAAGGCTTCAAAGAGACAGGACTGTGCAGGGCGTTCATTGGACTAGTACAGCTATTAATGAGGCAACAAAGAAGTACCCATCATCTGAGAAAGACTTTCCAGAGGCACCCACTTCATTGCAGAGCATGCTCCCTCTCTTCAGCAGGTGGCTAACTAGCAAGAGGCTAGAAGAAGCCTCATGAATGTAATATTGCTGACAGATGGCAACAAGAAAAGTCTCTTTAGGTCGCTCTTTCAGAGGCTGGTGACACTTAGTCAGATTTTGATCACATTTACACCAGTACAAATCTAGGATGATTCCTTTAAGTCTCTCAGCTGCTCTACAGATGCTGTAGCATTAGTTGGACTGCACAGAGCAACATTGCCTCATTACATCAGTGATAAAGGTACCACGGGCTCTCCGGGCAGGTTTTGACATTTGTGGCATGCATAGTGCAAGGGACTGCACAGCTGTGAATACTGAAGAAAAAAAAAAAAAAGGCAAGAGCACAAGAGGGAAAGAGGCATGTTTACATTTCATGTCTTGGGGTACACAATCCTAGCCTAGGATTGTACAGTGACAAACAACAGAATGAAGTGAGACACATCAGAGAACATGGGAGAAAACAGCAGCCAAACCTGGGGACCTCCCAGGCCCTCAGGATCCAGGCCACGGTTAGATTCTCCATTGTGATTGCTGAGCCTGCCTGAGCCTCGAAATCGGGAGAGAAGATCAGTTCTGAGTTTTCCCACAGGCTCACAGGGCAGACCTGAGAAAATCATCGCGTCTCCTCGTGTCGTAGCCTCACATCTGCAGAGCAGGCACCAGGGCAGCAGCTCCTCAGAAATGTAGAACAAAGATGAAAAAACCATATAGCATAACTTGACTTACCTCTCAACATTTTTCCTAATTAATGGTGGTGTCAGAGTCAGGCTTCTCCCTCACTGTACGGGCTGAATTAATCAATTTTTCTCTGCTCCAGCCCTATATATGTCAGGCAGGAGTTACACACTGCATTCAAATGTTATCATTTCAACATTCATCAGCATTTTCTCTCCTCTCTGGGCACTAGTGAAAGTTTTCATGCCATAGTTATTTACAGTACGTTCAATTCATGCCTCTAGCCATCCCAGGGACATCCCACACACCAAATCTCATAAAGGCTTTAGGGCTCATTTTAAACCTACTGATGATACACAGAGTGTCACATTTAATTGCTTTACACATCTGAATCACATTAGAATTATTCAGGAATTTAGACAAATTAGAATACAAACTGCAGATAAACTACCCATCTTGATTCTTGTCAGCATAACCCCCCCAGCAGCTACAGCAACCTGCTCTGAATTCTATTTAACAAACGAATTTCCATTTGACTGCTGTATTGTATTGTTTGCCTAGAAAAATAGCGGAGATTTTTGCTGGGCTGCTCATTTATCTTTGCATGTATACCCATATCCTGATTAGGAGGAAGATATTTTCTGCCATAAAGCTTGCAAACTTACACATGTTATTCCCGATACTTAAATTACGACAATTTCCTTACCGTTAAAAACTTTCTATTAATAATTTAGATGAGTTTCAGCCCTACAGCAAGAGCATTTGATCTGAAACCTGAGAAGAAAATTGGCTGCATTATAAAAGTTAGATGTACATTTCTTACCCCAGCCACAGAGAGACATTAAATGCAGGCCACTAACACACAAATAAAAGCCTAATTTAAAGACAGAAAATAATCAGTATGGAAAACTGTACAATAACATCACAGTGAGGAACAAATGTGTCAGTTAAGGAATGTAATTTCTTGAAAGATGAGGAACTCGTTCCCCTGAAATGCTCTCCTTGCAGAAGGCACTCCTACCTGAGAGAGCTGCCAGTTACAGAGTGGTTCTTCTGCAGCCCACAGCAGAGATTTCATTATGTCGGGCTGACATCTGATGTGTTCAGCCTCCTGGAGTATGGGGTCTACTGATTATTTCCCTCTTCACAATAAAGGTGCAAGGCAACCTATCAGCTCTACTTCTTTTATTTATTGCACTAAAGTGTTCAAAACACTCTCTGAAAATGCTACTACAATACAGAAGTGCATAGCAGTTTGCTTTCCTTTCCCAAATACTAGGTTTCTTCTGTTTCCCAGCATTTCTGCAAAGGGACAGTTTTGTCACAGGCTTAGATACTCCAAAATTCCACCTCTCAGTTAAAGGTGTTGTAAGTAAATACCTCACTGCATGCATACCCTTTGGGACCCCGTAGGCTACATGACAGGGGATTACCAATGCCATCGAGACTTCTCTCTGCAATTGCACATGAACGTGTGCTGAATGTTTAGTCCAGGGCCTGAACATCCTTTGAAACCGTCTGCTACCAAATCCTCCAAAACGCTGTAAGAGCAATTTCCAAAGTACAGCTTGAGAAATCCTATACAAATACAGCAGAGAGACTTTCAATTATAAAGACCTTCAACCAGGCCCGTGGAGGCTGTCTCCCCTGTAGCAGCCACAAGGGTATTTCAGTTGCATGAGGATGTTGGCAAGTGCTGAGCACTCAGAGGTATCAGCCTTCCTGGAGCCAAAATGGTGTTCACAGCACCTTCCAGGCTCCTCTGGTTCCCCCTTCCCTCCGCAGGGCTCTGCACGATGGTGAGGAGCCATACGAGAGCTGTCTGTTCCAGGGGAGACACATCGCTCAGAGCTGGGTCTCTGCTGTTGAGAGGACACCGCTCCGGCACACGGCCCTCAAGCACAAGGGACCTGAAATGAAATCCCACAGCTGGGGCTCTCCTAGGAATTTACAGAGAGAAGTGGCAAGTGTATTATGCATTTCTCACCCTGGTGTCCTCTCCTGTGAAGTGGTCCTCTGCAAGCAAGACTGCAGAACCTCCTGTCTATAACCAATCTAATAAAAAGAATGTACACTTTTTACCTTTACAGTGTGTTACAGAGAGAAAGCAGAAGAGGTTCAAGCCTGTCATCTGTGTCCTAGAAGCATCAATAGGTCAAAGAAGTATTGAAGAGAAAACAAGCTTTGTCATCTCACTGGTTGCACATACCCTAACACTAGAAAATGTTTCTACACAGTTGCCCAGATGACAGGCTGTTCTGAAGGCTAGTTTCTGGAAAACTAGGCACCACACCTAGATGAAGAGAAAAGAATTTGTTTCACGTATGCCTTTTTCACAAATCGTCATATTTCTTGGTTGCTGAAAGATGGCATTCAAAAGAGAGAGATCAATGATGCCGCCGTTGTGTTGATACGTACTTACAGACTTCCCAGTGACAGGTACTGCCACCACGCTTTAGCATATTCTCTACGAGCCAGATAAAACTGATGGCTGAAAGTCTTCCAACATCAGGTTTCTTTGCGGTTGTGCTCATGATGGGAAGGATGCATTACAGGCATTCAACAAGGCAACAGTCCTTGTCCTGAGGAGCTGTTAAGGACCAGCAAGCACAGAAATAATAGAAGCAGAGGAAAAAAATAACCGCAAAACACGCGGAATTTAGAACAATTCTTGAGATATGTGGCAGAAGTTACATTTAAAAGCAGAAAGAAGAGGTTGTGTAGGAGCTTGTGAGGGTTAGACCTGCGCAGTGACGTCGCGTGGAAGCCTTTATTGGAATTCCTGTTGAGTCATCTATGACTGACAGCGACTTCAGTATGGATGGGACTGTGCCCGCACAAACGTAAAAATAAATCACCCAGATAATGTAGTAACACTTCAAATGTACTTAATCGTCATGAATTTTTCTCACAGAGATTTAGAGTAGTACTTGCTCAAAAGGGAATGATTGCAGAATTTGAAATGTAAGCATTCAGAGAGCAAATTAATGTCTAATTATGAATGCTAAAAATAAAAACAGAGCTATTAATTTCAGGAGCAAATAATGAGCCTTTATGTTATGAAGAAAAATAACATCCCTCTAGAAAATATCTGAAGAGTCCATTAATATTTTTGTCATAATCTACTCAAATTACTGCCAAAATTTTCCTCTGAGAAGTTCTCTTACAAAACTATTTTGTATTCCCTCATACAGTTGCCACCTTCCAAGAAGATCTCAGGTTCAGGAATAATTAATGCAAAACTAATGGGAATTTGTTAAACTAGAGTTTGGTGGAAAGTTAAGTACAGATAGGCTTCCTAACTTGAATAAAAATGCTACCACCAGATCTCAGTGCAGATTGTGAAGAATATGATTTCTCTCAAAGGTCTCCCTTGACAGACACCTAAGTAAAAGGCAGTTTAAAGCACACTGAAAAGGTCAATATCATCATATTTTTTTTTTAGGACTGCAGTCTCCAAGGGAATCTTTCAGCATCCTTTAAAATATATGGAAAATGGGAGGGCAGAGAAAAGGGGGAGGAAAGGAAGTCATCTCAGGTCTACCTGTTATTTGTTCCTGCAGCAGCATAACGTGAACAGAAGGGCAATCTCTCCAGTACCAAGGCCCAGACCCACCAAACAGTCACCGCAGCAGGAAAGTAGGAGTTTTCATTTGGTGGAACACCAGTTCCAAAGGTCATTTTGCATGTCGAGTATTTGTATGAGCACATCCAAACTTGAACATGGGATTTTTGTATTAGAGACCCATAAGTATTGGCTAAAATGCAAGCATTTAAGCCAAGGATTGTGCTTTGCCCAGGTCCTGGTAACATCTTTATTTTGTAAAAAAGGACATATTTTCTATTATTCCGGTGGCAGTTCATTTGCACCAAGGAGAGCATTCAACTTAATATAAGCGATTGTAAAAGTAAGAGGAGAAGCTGCCGATTCCCTCAGAGAAACCTTGTCAGACTTTGCACTTGCAAACCTCCCTCTCTCTGAAGGCCATTGAAAATGCACCAAACAGCAAAAATCCCTAAAGGTGCATAACTAATGTTGTAGCTCAGCTAGTATGTTGAAAAACAAGGAAAACATTCTATACATCATTAATAAAAAGATTACTAAGAATTGCACTTCCGAAGTAGAGACCAGAGGTCCAAATGTAAATTATATCAGACACTGGATTCCCAAAAGCATTGTCTTTATTTTAATAATGACACAATGTCTCCACTGCTTTCTCTGTAAAGCTCTCAAAATGTCGATTACCCAAGGAAGTACACAGCTCCTCAGGTGAATTTTGCAATTCATTTGACGTCGAAGCAGCCGTGACCAGACTGCTATAGCAGTGCCAGAGTTTACTAATTGAAAACTGAAGTGCTGCAGGGTTGTCCTGCAAGCACAGCCACAAACTTAGGGCAAATTTATGTTTTACTGCACCTATCTTTAATAGATGGGTGCAGTATGGGCTGAAGAAAAGCTCTCCGCTCTGGCTGGCACGGCAATACAGTCCGAGCAAGCAACACCAGCTGAGAGGCAGATTTATTAGCTAGAGGCTGTCACCAGTCTACTGCAGCTCCACAGCTCTAGCAAGGTCACAGGACAAGGGCAGCAAGGCTTGTCCATCTGAAAGGGACCGTGGAGTTACCCCTAGCTGTAGTAGCTTGAGACCTTGACAAGGATGGAGGCTGTGCTGGGGTCGCTCCAGGCAGGCTGCTGCTGGGAGGCGGCGCTCAGCCGGCACGTGCTTGCCCAGCTTCACCGACTTCGGCTTGCACAGCCCCAGCCTGCTCAAGCTTCCCAGAGAGCCCCAAGGGCACAACAGGTCCTTCACTAGCAGACACCGCCGCTAAATGTCTTCCCAGAACTAGACCCTCTGGCTTGTTTTAGTCATGTCTCATATTTGCCCTCACTTTCACGGCCGGGCCCCGCTCCTTTCCCCGACACAGCCGTGCTCTGTGCGCTTCTGTGAATAGCGCTAAGCTCTTCCCATCTCCTTCTCATGTTCTGTGATCAGCCGCATCCATTCTTCTCTGCTCTCATCTCGCCTTCCTCTTACCTTCACCTATGCTATTTTTCACCTGACATTGCCGCTCATCCTCCACACACATTCTCCCTTTTCCTTCTAATCTCCTCCTATTCTACAAAGCTTTGCAGATTGTGCTTCTTACTGCGTGCTGCCACTCTTCCCTCCCGCGGGCACCTCTGAAGACTGTCACGCACAGGCTCAATATAAGCGCTACGTAAAAGCAATGCAGAATTGACTCTTGGACTATAGGATTTTAGGGGCTTGGTATTAGTCTTTGTTTTATGATCTGTGATATACAAATGACGCCTGATATAGAACAAAGAAAAAAGAGGAATTTCTGTGTATTTTCAGATCTGTGCATACCACACATCCTATGGAGAGTATGCAATGACTCAGATACCTTTTTACATTAGGATGTGATTCACCTGAGTGCTCACCAACAGCCATTTGGTTTCTGAGGTGTTAAAATTAGGAAAGAACCCAAACTGAAGAGAGCTTGAGATTAGTACCAGTGAACTGAACGGAGATGTTACTTCCTTCGTACTTGTAGAAGGAACCCCACGTCTTTTGCCCACACTAGTATGACAATCTCCTAGGAATTTTTTTTTTTAAATCTTTCATGTTTGATGTTTGAGAAAAGTAAAGATCTGTAGATGAGTTTTTGGATATGATTGAGATTGCACTTCATTGCTTTTTCCCAGACTCAGAGGAGACATATCTAGTCAAAATATTATCTGTTTGAGGTTGCAACAAAAAAAAATAGTCCATGTCATGTCTACAGTTTACAGATTGCATGTTTCATATTAATGGCATAATGAGCATTTTCATTTTTGTACTCAAAGCAATACATGATTTGAAATGGTTTCTGCATTTCAAGTCATTGTATGTATTAAAACAAATAGTAAAGATGTGGAAATTAACCATTCAGGCTGCCTGGGACTAACGGATCTTTTATCTTTACTTATAAGAAGTTGTCTTTGGAAACAAGAAGAGCTTGCCTTAGCAAGGATAAACAAAGCAAGGAAAGGGAAGGAATCAAAATAACTCATTTGCTTTATAAGGTATGACATTCTTTTACCTAGTATTCAACTTAAATCATTTCCTATGTACCATGAGGTGGACGGGTTCTGGAATTTACTTATATCACTTAATGGGACGGTAACAAAGGGGGTCGTTATGCAGTAAAACATGAAAAATAACATAGTTCACAGGTGAAGATATAGCTAAATGATGTTCTGAGGCAATTCTTTGCTGCTTGCTTATAAGAGAGTGTAACAACCTGAACACAAGAAAACTGCTTTCTCAAGGTAACCAGGTCTGTACCAGGGATGGTACACTTACTCACAAGTTGTTGCATAAATTGCTCTTCTAAGGACACACTTCAAACCGTTTGTTAGTATAAATCCTACTCAGAACTAGGAAAGTTACCTGAGTTTTGTGGCCCTGCTGATGGAAATTGGAGACAAATGGATCTAGCTGAAGCTGTCTGGACTGTAAGTTCAGCCATTTTCAACCTTGGTGAACTTCAGTCTTCTCCAAACGGTTCCTGCAAGAGTTTTTAGACTGATTTTAAGAGGCACTTACCCAAAATGGTGAAAATGTAGCAAGAATTACATTTGGATGAAGCTTTATAATTTTTGTGCAGTACTCAGCTATTTTCTGGTAGGCTTCTAAATAAGCTTGTGTAGAAGGATATCCAGGGACTAGGAAAGGGAGGTGAATAAGCTTAATTCCTTTAAACCTCCACCTAAAGCCAGCGAAGGGAGCCCTATTCCCATCTAGAGACCCACTATCCCCCTTATAGACTAGGCTGCTCTGTCCCAACTCGGAGTCGTTCTGCACACGTGGCAGAACTCATCAGGCTCTGGGCAGGGGCCAGCTTGTCTTACTACCACCGGAGATCAAGTGCTTCTAAAATTGCTTTCTTTTCCCTTCATAAATTAATTTAATTCCCTGCATTTCCACTCTTTGAAGTGTGAAAACATCAGATGTATGACCACTCTGCACAGAGTGGTGAGTCACGAAGAGATAGGTGAGAGATTTACCAAAGGAAGGGGAAAGCGCCAAAGACTCTTCGAAACTCCTGAGGCTACATTTGCGTTAGCAAGTAGTAAGGCCCAACGAGAGTGAATTTGTAGAGTTTGTCTCACTTCTGAAAATGCAGTATGTAACCTACATGCGTTTCGGGGAGTAGGGGATACTCTGAACTATCTCCAGTCTAGTCCCACCAGTTGGGACATGTTAAATATGGACTTGGAGCACCTTCTCATTTAGGTTCATTTGAAAGAAGGACAGTTTGTGCGCTCTGTGAACCAAAGCATTGGAAGAGACAATAACTGGGAGATTTTTTTCTTTTTCTTTTTTTTTTTCCCAAAAAGTGCACTCCTGACAAACTGAAACATTGATGTAGGTACACCTCGTAGGAGCAGCTATAATAGAAAGGATCTGCAAGACAGTAAAGCAGTAACCAAAGGTAGAAAGAGAAGCAGTCAGAAGAAAGGCTAAGAAAGAGGGGAGAGTCTCCAAAAGTAATAAGCCTCATTAAAACTGGAAAATAGAGAAAGGCAAGAACAGAGTGCAAAGTGTTCTGGGATTTCTGGCTACCTTTCTAATGACAGCTGGAGCGAAAGCTGAAAGCCACAAGTCAGAGCACAGCAAAATGAAATTTATTGAAGAGAAGATGAAGGTAGTGTAAGCATATAGACTACTATACACATAAATGCAGAAGAGAAGGTGCTGAAACAAGGGCAGAAAACCTGAAAATTAAATGGTGAGGATGCAAGCAGTGGCTAGGAGGAGCTGGGATTAAGAGAACAAGATGAAGCTTAGCTGAAGAAAGCAGAGCAAATGTTTTCAGTTGAATGCAGTCCAAACCCATGTATCAGGATAATGGAAAATTTGAGATCCCATGATTTTTTGATCTTCATGTTTCGTTCTGTTCTGCCGTAGTCTTGTAGCTTTACATTTGCCTGTCCTCTACGGAAAGAGTCACCTCATTGTAATGCCATACCTTATTTTCATGATTAGGCCTATAGTTGAAATATAGAGTGACTCACCAACAGTATTTCAGCCGAGTGAACACAATGATTCTAATAACTGTCTGCTAATTAGCAGGTTTTTGAGATAAAGACAGTTGAATAGCTTGCATCCTCTGACACCCCAAATTAATAACGCTCCAGTAGCAAATAATAAAGTGGTAGAGATTGGCATTATTACTTTTTGGTATAGTACAAAATAGATTAAAATGAATCTGGCTTGTTTATCTACACAGCCTAAGCCATTTCAAAATGCTGAAGTTCTCTGCCTTGGCTCTAATGTACGATGCCCAAGAGAGCTCTATATAAAGCTAGAAGAACTGCTCCTAAAGCAAGATTCAAACATTTCTAGATTACAATTTTATGAATAAAATTAATTAACCAACAATTCATTACACTCTAAAAGCTTCATCTGACCATAATAATCCTTGTTTGCAGCCCAAACAGTATTTGGTAATTGCAGAATGATGGAGCAATGTGGATATTTTTTGATTACAGTTCATTACATAAGATTACAAGGAAGAATTTGTCTTTGAATCATCATGAAAACTTAATTGACACCGCTATGCTAAAATATTTCCAATGATTAAATTTCAGTCTGTGTCTTAATCAGTTTTGTATTAGAAAGAGATTTTAACGAGATAATGCTGTGAATATAATTTCATTGCATTGTAAAACCTTTGGCTGGATCTCATAAGTAATTAAAACTCCAGTCATCTTGGAAATCTGACACAAATGCAATTATAATTTTAATATTCTTTAAGATTATACAGTATCAAGTTTCTTTTATTTTTCTCTACTACCTTTAATCAAATTTAAGCTCCTCCCCCCCATAAATTGTCTAAAATTTATACTTGCAAGATAATTTCGGGAGGGATAAATGCCAGACACCAGAATCACGCCTCAGGACATAAGTTAAACTTAGGCAACAACATGGTTAATATTACAAAATGCAGTTACTTTTCTACACAACATGTGCAATGATTCCCAAAGCCTGCTCTCTCGGATCTTTCGCTCTATCCAGAGGCGCTCTCAGCTGAGGCTGAACGTGCTGAGAGCTCGTTCAGACATAGGGCAGTCTTCACGGAGGCTGGGGCCTCATCCCACAGGGCATTCCTACCAAGAGCTCACCTTTATTTCAGAGGCCTTTCTCAAGACGGTATTTAATAAAATAACAGACAGATAATATCTCTTGCGGAGATAAGAGGATGCATCGCACAACTACAGCGCTGCCCATCCTTCGTACAGACACAACTGGTGGCCCGAAGTTTTAAAGTGGTAATAGCACATTTTGAACTAAAATAGGCGGAGGGAAGGACACAGAGCCACCCTTTTAGAAAATGCCGTGCAGTTGTGATTCAGCCTGCCCAACGACAGGCAACTGCTACTTCACTTTCAGCTGAACTCCTGCTGATGTTTCTGAAGGTGATTAAAACTATGCAGCCACAATATTTTGGTCCAGACTTCAAACAATATAACTGTGGATTCAGAGTCTTGGTAGAGGCTTATTTCTCACTACAAGCTATAAGGAACACAAACTACAAACGAATGGAGTACATTTTGCTCATTACTTAATTAAAATCTGCCATTTGCAAGAGTGTTCTGAAAATTTTTCTGTGAAAAAGCTGTTTTAACTGAGTATGTGAAAAATGGTTAAAAAACCCTTGCATTTGTGCCAATAAGAAAAAATCAGAAGAATAAAAAGATGCTACAGAGGAAAAGTTGCTATTATACATGACTTCTCGACTCCATGACAGAGACAATTTCCTCAACACAATTATACTGTGCGTGTTAAAATACCTTTATAGACTAATCAGACCAAACACAAGCCAAGCTTATCGCACTCACTGCAAGGCAGCACATATTTATATGGCGTTAAGGTTGGGAATACATATGGTTTATGTGATGCATAGATGTATTTTTTCCAATGATAAATATATGTGTAGACACACACACACATATAAAATGGATCTTATAATAATTCTAGAACTAAGCAATACAAGTGCAGGGAATGCAAATTTAAAATACATTTACAAGCAACCTATACATATATAAATACACAGTTATGGCCTAATGAATTTTCTATTCGCTGCAGAATAGCCCAGCTACTGTCTGAATGTCAAAGAACATCCCCTGCACTGAATACCACGATGACAATTTTCTGTGTCTAAGTGACATCAAGAAGTATGGAGAAATGCATGTATGTTCGCAATAAATTAGGGTAGCATATTAATTGTTTCCCCCTTCCCCCACCCCAAGTATCAAATCCATGGTAGTCTTGAGTACTAACTTGTCAAGAATAACAGGAGTAAACTAGTGAAATACAGACACCATGTATAAAAAAAAAAAGTTTATTTTTTCATTACAAATATTTACACATAGTTTTGCTTTGTTTATGCACAGTCGTAAGTTTAAAACTCAAGTTTAAACATTGAGATTTCAAGAACACAAATCTATTGACTTCAAAATTAGCTTCAAGTTATCGAGCACACCTTTCCCTGGAACTCTCAGAAGGCATTTTACAATAAGCTGAGCTGGCAACAGCTACCCATTTCCAAAAGAAGCAGTCCCACCTGCCCTGCAATCTCCCCCCTTCTTGCGTGTAGAAGCTGTTTTGCCTTGAACTACACTATTGCTTGCCTAACCCTTCAGTGACCAGGTCAGGGAGCTGAACTAGAGAAAACCTGGTTTACGAAAGCTGCAGTGAAAAGCTACATAAAAAGAGCAATAATTTTCTTCAAGTCTAGCTACTCAAACCAGGGTGGGGCTAGATGAGCACCAGAAGATTGACACAAAAGGGACAGAAATTCGTCACCAGGGCTGAGGGAAAGAGTAAGACCACTTCTTTGCGCAGCAGCTAACCACAAGACCATCTGAACTGCATTATGAAAGCATACACTTACAGGTCATAGAAGAAAAGACAACAGTCTCTCCTCCTTACAACACATCACAATGAAATTTCATGTTGCGTACCAGGGATTATTCCCTACGCCTTTGACAGACTAACAGGAGACATCCTGAAAAGTAACTCTGCGTGTTATTGCCAGATCTTGATTTCTCCAGCCCAATCACATGTTGCAAGGAGCGATGGCAAGACTGGGTGAAATATTGCACTCACACAAGCTTCTTTATGTGCAGACAAAGTGCGAATAATCCTAGCAGTATGATAGTTGTAGAAAAACACTTTGCCATCTGAACTTCCTGTCACCAAAAGTGTTCCATCTGGAGAAAATTCACAGCCCACTGCAAAACCTTCCACCTGTGAAAATCAATAACAGTGTAAGTCCTGATGCTGATTAGAAAAGTTCATTGTGATATACTGAAAATGAATATGGTAC
This sequence comes from Phoenicopterus ruber ruber, assembly GCA_009819775.1. NCBI lineage: Eukaryota > Metazoa > Chordata > Aves > Phoenicopteriformes > Phoenicopteridae > Phoenicopterus > Phoenicopterus ruber. Next base: position 14,249,735 of record CM020219.1, read on the forward strand.
AAAAAAAATTTGTATCTTTAAATAAGTATACACTAAGGACTTCTCCAGGTGTTTATTAAGACACAGCTATAACACAAACTTATTTAATCAAGCTATTAAGTATTCATAAAGTCTTCTAATAACTATTTTCTTCAGAGTGCGTATGATTCAAAATAGACTGGCACACAGGAAAGCAAATGAAGCCAATTAATATCTATCACTGATTTATAATCAAACACTATTAGCAGACATATTAAAAAGCACAAGTACTTTGCTATCTATCTTCCTTCTAGACTTGGATACTAAGTTCCCGGTGAAGGAGGATACCTTATGTCCTTCGTATCGTTTCTTTTTGTTGATTCGGTAAGGTCGCTGGGCAGAAAACAAAGCCATGTAGTTCCCATTCGTCTGAGCAACAAACACAGACTCATTTGGGTGCAGAGTCAGGCTTGGGCAAGTGTAACGCTCCTGAAAATAATTTTAAAGAAAGTTTTGTTTTATGAAACAAAAGATTTGTTCAAACGAATCAGGTTGTCTTTTGACATATTTGAAAGACCATAAAAGGCAAGGTACACATCAGTCATCTCCATAGTATACATTATATAAAGATACTTAATTCATTACAACCCACTGAAAGTCTTACACCAAGGCAAATACCAAATGAAATCTCTACCCCGACTTCCTAGATACTGACCAAAATCCCATCTTCCTCTGAACTATAATTATACTGCAGAACAGCTGCAGAAAGGTAGCCCCAACCTGACGGTACTCAACCATCCCCTTCCTGCCCAAGGAAAACTGAAGTTTGAATGTAGAAGTGAATCCTCTTCTCCCATATCCCTTCCTCCATAGCCATACTGTGCCTTCCGTGCTACTTTGTACAGTTCTCAAATCCTCCATCCTCTCAGCTCTGGCCACACTGACAGGAACAGAAATCACCCCATTTAAACAGACACCTTCCCCCACCCCACTCTTATAAAAAAAGAGGGGAAAAAAAAGGGGGGGGTGGGGGGGTGGGATCATTATTAGCCTACTAAGTCAGAAGTTCCTTATGACAGTGATTTGCCATGTAGACTGCTGCTGGCTGTAAATTCATTAACAACTGCAAAAATTAACAACATGTGTCTTTACACTAGTGTTCCTATTTAAGACAGAATTTACTTTCAAAACTCAGTATGGTGACAGCATCAGAAATCAGTTGCTCTCACAAGGTTTCCACCAGGTCCAAACCTCTTCTAGTTTCAGCCTAACCCAAAGACCAGTGCTGAATTTTGATGCCAGGAATACAAATTAAGAGAGCTTTGGCTGTAGGACGTGTCTGCATGGGAAGGACAGCAGACTGACAGTGACCACTGGACACCATGGGCTACGTGGTAGAGCGGGAAGAACATCAGACTGGTTTTCGTGTGTGGTTTGGAAGTGATGAACTGGGAAGGAAGTTCTGGGTACTGTAAGATATTGGGCACAGAAATCAAAAGAGGGTTAGGCAGCATGCCTGGTTAGGAGTGCGCGCCGTGGCAGAGCACCGCACGCTTCTGGGGAGAAACTGGGTCTAACAGTAAGGGATGAGAAAGCGCAACGCAATCTGCAGGAGCACTATGCTGTCATGCTGGGTATACTGTAGTAATGGGTTATTTTAGAGCTCTTAACTATTCATTTGTTAATGCAGACAAGCAATAGATCAAGTCCTGTTGGGATCTAATCTGTTTGGAGAGCGCAGGGGTTCTCTCCCACCTTAAAGAGTTCAAAGGTGAAATTAAAAAAAAAAAGTTTCCAAAATCACCACCAAGTTCTGTTTACTCACAGTGCAGAAAAGGGGGAAAACAGTCCATTTCAGAGATGCTGTAGTCATGAGAAGGTAGGCTGTGGGGGGTCTTTCGGTTGTTTGTTTGGCAGGGGATAAGGAGAAAAAAATTGTTTGGTTTTTACTCCTTGATACTGAACCTGACTGGTCTGTACTTTATATATTCACAGCGCTTTTTTTTTTTTTTTCTATTGCCTATCCAAGATGTTGATAGATCCAATATTGGACAAAGACATAACTGTGGAAATTAAACATGAAGCAATCCCATTAGATCATCAACTACATGTCCTTGTCAGTAGAGAACTGTTCATTTCAGCCAAGAAGCACCTATATACAAGCCAATCATATTATGTTACATAGGATATTAGACTTGGGTTTTCAAAAAAGACCCAGGGAGTTGGAATTATCTATTAACTTCCTTGGTAATCTCCTTTGAAGCTGTCAGCCTTTCTAGACAATTTAGTCCATTAAGTATCTTGCCTGGATAGATTACTGAGAGAAATACTGCACCTGCACTGATAAAAGTAAATTTTGCCTCTGTGATTATGCCGTGCTAGATATCTATATTCATGTATCAGGTTGCTATTACTATGCAAATATTAAACTCAATTTGTCAATAGCCCTCATTGCAGCTGATCAAAAACATAAGAAAAAGTGTGGGAAAAGAAACATGGCACTATAGCAACTACTGCCATGCACCATTGGCAAGCTAGAATGACACTGCAGTGGCCTTGCCTAAGTATAGCTTAGATGTCAGTGAAAGAGCACTGAAATGTAAATATTTTTAACACAAGGAGACCTATCAGTTTTCAAGGTCATTTTTTAAGAATAAGTGGTTTTTAAATATAAAAATAAAGAAAGCCTCAACTTACATTAAGATCATTTTATACATCACACAATGATCTTACAGAAAATCAAAAGCTTTTTTTTTACAACACTGACAAGCATGAAATACTAAATCATGACCCAAACAGTACTAGTTGTTAATCTTACATGAAAAATCTGATTGGAGATTTTCGCAGCACTTTGGAAGTCCCATGCAATAACGGTGCGATCAGCTGAGTCTCGGCTTACTGCATCTGTGCTTGTAAGAAATTCTCTTCCTTCAGGGAGAAAGAGTATATCCAATGTCTGTTGTACTGCAGCTTTGTACACTCTTAACACCTAGTGGATAAAAAGCTTGTTATTTTTTGACAGATTAGAAGTAAATGATAACCTGTGTTTTCTCCATTTGTATTAATAACTATCTCCAACAAATTATGTATTATTTTAAAATGTGAAAAAGTAACTCATTTTTAAATGTTGAAGTACTAGTGTATTAAATAGCTTGTTAATGTATGTAAAGAGTCCCCACACAGGAAAACTAAATGAGATAAAAGAAAGCATCAGTTTGTACAATTTATATATTATATTTATGTATACATAAGATTCTGTTATAAATTCCCAAGGAATTAGAGTTAGATCCAAAAAGAGCTTTAGACTACACAGTGCTGTGGAGCTGGGTCTTCACAAACTCCCTTCTATTTTATGAACTCAGAGCACTCCGAGGATCAGTCTGAGGATCTCTCCCTCCTCCTTCCAGGAAACTTCAGAAGTCTAAGGTTTTGGTCTTTTTGTTCTCAAAATCTTCAGCTAGTTATAGAGCCAGGGAAAGGAAAGTAATTAGGTTAGTGGGGATTTGGGACTTCCAGGTACGAAAAGGGCATGGTAGGAAGTGAATATTCTTGTTGATCGTTCCAGGCTTAATTACAAATCCCTGTTTATGACTGGGGATGAGTAAACTTGATGATTCAAGGTTCTCCCAGTCCCATGCTGCTGTGTGTCATTGCTTAATTGCAAGTGGTGAGAGCCCGGCAAGGGAGCAAAGCTTGCATGCTCCGTCAGAAACTGCCTACGAGGCCAAGGTGGACACGCTCAGCAGAAGGATGCCCCATTCACCCTGCAGAAGATAATTCAGTCCCATGAAAGACTGGGTCTGACACCCTCTCCCAGAAAAAGAAACCCAAGCAGAGCTTGCTCTTTTCAAGTGTTGCCAGAGAGAGGGGGATGGAGGTGACAGAAGCACTGCTGTCAAACAGTCAGTGCTTTAAGGACTCGGCCAGGATCCCACCTTGGTCTACGGCGATTCAATCCCAAACCTCCCACCTCATCTGCCTACCGACTGTCCTGGCAAGAGGCAGTCTCTGCTGCTTCTGCTGAAGCAGCGGCTTTTTCTGCCACTCTGCTGAAAACGCAGGGCAGCAGGGAAGGAACGAGTCATCAATACTTGAAAGTACATCTGGGCTCAAGAGTAAATTATGTGCCTCATCCTCTAGTAACTAATGCATACGAACAATCTCTAAAGAAGTTTGTGACGTAAAAGGAAACACCGAAGTTCCCAAATTTTCTTCTGAAATCAAAAACACTGGAGCTCCCAAGTCTAGATCCTCTTTCAGGACTTATACTGAAGTGGGTTGGATCCATGCAGAAACGAGTCCTTAGCCACAGGATTCTGAATATTTTAACAGCCTATGAGTTGGATCATAAAAAGTAAGAGATTTTGAACTATTCTAAGGAATATATGAATAATTTGAATTTCCTTTCCTTCCACCTTTCTTCATGAAATTCTGCATCTATGTTGTCTGCTTTGAATTTTGCAAATCTATACCTTTGCTTTCGTTTTCTCTGATTTGCCTCCAGTGAAGAAAAACTTCAAGGCAAGTGGCCAGATCAAAGCAATCCGTCTCTCTGAATATGGTGATCCTTAAAACTAGGACAGTGGAAGACTCCTAGTTATTAATATCTAAATCTCTCTCTCCAAGATAGCTAAAACATAGCAGCCTGCACTTCCAACAGGGTGTCCAGAGGTTAGTCCTTCTTCTGACCTCACTAGAAAAACCAACAGAGCAGCGAGAGTGCGTGAAGTATTATACTGAAACAGTTCCCAACTTTGTGAGGCATTTCAGTGCCTACCTTACACCCCTAACATAGCACGGGACTACTGACTTCAGGGCCCAGACCTTTCACAGATACTGTAAGCACATTTTTTAAAAAATAATTTTCAGGTGTCGCAGTGAAATATCCTGGATTATACCTCTGTTTTATACTTTAACCAATAGAAGAAAAATCATTTCAAATATCACACACAACATGAGAACGTCTTGATTTCTTGCCTCAAGCTCAAAAATCTGTGACTGTTTGGAAATATTAGGAACTAGCTGATCCTGCTTTAGGGTAGAGATATACTAGATGATCTCCCGAGGTCCCTTCCAGCTCTGCTTCCTGTGATCTCAGCATGTACAAGGATGGCGGCAGCAGCTGCTTCCAATTGCTTTTCACAAGCTCTGTGAAATGTACAGTTTAGAAACGTGATGTTTGCATTTAGTGAAGAACCTCGGTCATGCAAGCACCCTACACACTCTGTAATAACATCAACAAGATGTAAACCTGCAGACTCAAAAAAACTGGCACACTTTTCAGCAATCTGCCTGCATTTTTAAGATAGTGAATATACTGAATGCGTTACTTGCTCTCATCAGATTTTTCAGCCGAGGAATCTGCATAATATACAAAGCAATTAAACTTTGTAAAGCCAAAAGTGATATTTGCATATTTATAGCCTCCACTTTGTCTATGGAGAAATCACCATGCATAGCTATTTCTTCACAGAGTTATAAAAGGAAGCCCATAGTTCATTAGTAAAGTAGAAAATTAAGCTATTTTGTAGGAGTAAAAATTAAAAAAAAACCCACCACACTAAAAAAAAACCCACAAAATATAATGGCTGCCTGGAATGAGAAATGAAAAACCATACAGAAACCTGACAGCTGTAGGAAGTGCAGGAGAACTGAAATGAAGTTAAATTGAGAGGAGGGGACACAAAAGGCTCTACCACCCCGACAGAGTGAAGGAGGAGCTACTTAGCAGCAGGCACCTTCACAGACGTGACAAGTCCCAACCGGAGAGTCGGTGAGATCAGAGCACGGAGCAGCACAAACATGTAGAAACAGGGACAGGGAGGCAGAAACAAAGGCCAGTTGGTGCTGGGAAATGAAGAACAACAACATAGAGCAGTAAATGATAATAAAGTCCCAAACGGTGATTTACGGCAGTGATTCTTTAATATTTTCTTATTTTAAGATGAAAAACTCAGACATACTCTTTGGATCTTCGTCTTCTAAAAAAAACCTTGTGAAATGTATGTAGGTACATATCCATACAGTGTCCAGCACTGTTAAGGGGTTAGGGTTTATGTTTGGGACTTGATTTTAACACATTTTTTGAGCAACAGACATCTCTCGGTAAGGAAAAAGAAGAGATTGTGAAGTTGGTAATGTGAACATAGTTTTAATTTGTGCTGAAATCCTGCTGGGCTTTTACATAAACTACCACTATCAATTTAAACATTTTCACTGCTAGCCATTAAATATATTTGCTTGTCTGGTATTTAATAGGATATCTAATGAAACTCTCTGTGTATCTTAGCTCTGCAACAGGAAACTGTCTTTATAAAAATTAGTACAAAAGACCTTCTTTTTCTGAAACTCTCTGTGTATCTTAGCTCTGCAACAGGAAACTGTCTTTATAAAAATTAGTACAAAAGACCTTCTTTTTCTATATGTTTGATACATACCTCAGAAAAACTATGCTGTTTAATCGTCAAGCTACACAGTAAGAACTGACTCAGAGAACAATAAATGAACACTTTGAATAGCAGCTGGGAACTAGATATACATAGTATTTAAATTCCTCCATAAAGATAGCTTTCAAAATAACTAATTGCAACACCCTTGCTCACAATAGTACTCATAATTAAACCTGCTTTGTTCTACCTTAGACAATTAATTCATGACATGCCTGAGGAACTTGCTTGGGGAAAGCACCAGTTTCCCTACCCTGCTGGCTTGAGTTTGTTAATAGCAGCTTTTGCTCTTTTTCTATTGCAGATTTATCATCCATAAGCATTGGAAAACCACAGTCCACTTCTTCAATCTAAGCATTTTCTGGACGTAAAAGAAATCATTTCAAAGGAAGGCCTAATAGTTTCTGGTGTCAACACAATCCAACGTAATAATAAAGCTTCTTCACTAAGGCAAGAGTTCACGGCTGCAGGCATTCGACAAGAAAGGTAATTTAAGCAAATTAAATCAGTTTCAAACAGATTCTTATGGTTCTGGTGATTTGAAAAGCATGCTGTGATGCTGAATTCAAGGTATATTTTTCAGATGGGTGTTCTATAATACTTCTCTGCATAAAGCATATGCAATGCCTGGTATTTTGTTTGTCAAGAAAGCTCAAAGCCTCCACACAAGCAATTCAGAAGCTGCTACTCACTCCAGCCCTGTGTTGGTCACCTGTAACCTATATGTGCACTGCACTTTCCTAAAATCCCCTCAAGCTTTATGCAAGTGATGAGAAAGAAATGTGCTTTTATAATCATTGCCCTCAGCTTTAGGAGATAAGGGCTCAACACAAATCTAATAGGACTACAGGCAATCTGGATGGTCATGGAAAAAACCCTTGATCAGTCAGTGCCGTGGTTTCCAACCTGTAAAATGGCCATTTTTCTTCCACTTCTTGCCCTACCTTTTTAGATTGAGCGCTTTGGCATGAAGCTGCTTCTTCCTACTGGCATGTTGAGTAATTAATGCAATGGGGGACTGATTCAAGTTTTGTCTGTGAAACAGTACTACACCTATACTAGTAATAAAAAGTGCATTTCAACTTAAAGCTTATTTTGCACAAAACAGAAGCATTTTGAACTACTGCAGTGCAAGCTATTTGTGTTGATCTATTCTATAGGGTAGGGTGTTGAGACACATGACTACTATTTGCTTTGTAGCTACTTGTTCACAACAAAACCACAACCACATGACAAATCCAGTTTATGTCTCTGATCTCCATCTGAAAGCCACAATGGCAGTTTTAATCAAAACACATGACAATATCATAGACAGGAAGATCAAGCATGCTACAGTTTTATGTTCTTTTAAAGTATTTTAACATAAGACTGGTGTATTTGTCTTTATGTTATTGAAAAAAAGAAAAGCATTTTGCTTTCCTATTTAAGTTTTTTCGTGTTTGTAACTGCTCTGTTTTCAGACACAGCTCAAGATTATCAAGGGGTCCTGAGAATAATTAAAAGGAAAGGGAGACTGATTAAAACGAATAAGTGGTTGAGCTTAATCTGGTGTTGACCTATAAGACTTTAGTTATGAACAATGTACACTGTTGGTTTTTTTTTTTAAGTCACTTTCAGATTGCTTGAGAAGGCACAAGAATCTTGTGATGGAAAGCATCAACCATTTATTAGAAAGAAAAAAAATATTTTCCCATCAGAATTTTTGTTTAAAATTATCTCCCCATCTCAAATAGGATAAGAAGTGACATCTGTATATAGGAAACAAACAAGGAACCTCAAGGTACAGAATGGCTTTTCTATGAGGAGCAATAATCAAGGGCTTTTCAGTCCAGAAATGAGACTACCAAGGGGAATTTGAAAGAATTGGAAATAAAGTCCAAGCAGCATGGAGAACGTGAATGGTTTCTTCCATCAGAAGAATTTAGACTCCAAACTAGCGTTAGGCAGCTTTCAAAACACAAAGAGAGAGATGCTTCTTCACACAAGGCATATTTAAGTTGATGAATTCCTTACTATAGGATGTTGTAGGTGTAAAAAAAAAAAGTTGAGAACAACCAATTCTACAGCATGAAAACTCAAAGAGAGCCATGAAAGACAAAGACGTTATCTGTGGTGCAGGAACTCCCCAAATTGTGAGTTAGAAAGGCCTGGGTAACCACTGCTGGGAACTGTGCTACAGAAGTTTGCTGGGCTTCCATACTCTTGTTTTTTTAAATGCCCACTGGTCGCTGTTGGGGGTGGAAAATTTGTCTAGAAATGGGCTGAAACCAGAACCTCTATTCCCCAACAGCTTCTCACTCGAACACTCACGCTCCAGAAGGAGGCATGTTTTGTTTCTGGCCCGTTTCAGTCTCTCCAGGAGCAGTTACTCCCAGAGAGATTATATGGACAGACAGGTCTATGATTCTCCTCTGCGATACCACCATATGAGGTTTCCAAATAAACACAGCAGGACTGCTCATGTGTGTGTTACAGCCACATAAAGTGTGCCTTCACACTCAGAAAGGACCCCTGAATGTTAACATTTAAAACCAAATGCCATTATGGAAGTACAAACATACCCTCACTATATTTCTTTGAACTTTTGTCCATAGATTCAGTAAAGATTTCTCTGAGAGTGTGAGAAGAATAACTTCAGTTTTCCAAAGCGCTGAATAAATCATCTTATTTTAATTACATTGTTCTTCCTAATACCATCAGTACATGACAATGTATTGGCTGTTTCTATAGAAACCAGAAGTGCAAATAGCTCCACCAATTTCTACAGCCTTTTTTCAAATTTATATGCTATCCAGAGACAAATTCATTAGGTCTCCTAAATACATGCTACTTAAAATGACTGCATCTCATCTGAAAGAAATTGCAATAGAATGTTTCCAAGGAAACAAATGCACTGTACTTGCACTCTAAATTTATTAATTTTTTTAACCGTGCTTTAATGACTTAGGCTTATTTCTTTATAAACTCAAGTATGGAGAAATAGCTCAATAACATAAAGAGCATCTCTTTCATTTTTTCTTTTTAAGCATAAAGCTATAGATGATAGTTGCAATTCTGTAGCTAAACAATGCTCAATCCAGAATAATAAACCAAGATGGGAAAAAAACCCAACCCTGTTGTTACTCTGCCTTGGCCTCTGGTAATAATAAAAATTCTGCAGTGCATTTCTAGACTAATTTTAAAAGCTCAAAATAAGTGTTTCTACCATTTTTCTAGTTAATTTGTTCTATAGCTTATAAGACCTCAATTTCAAAAACGGGAATTTTGTGTAAATCTTCAAGTCTAAGTTTCCCTTAAATTTTTCTATCACTCCAACAGACTGACTTTGTATTCATCTTTTTTGAAATCTTCCTTATGTCCTGACAAAATTTTGTTATTAAGCCCAAAGGCTGGACCTTTGCATTCATTTGTACTCATCCCACTCCTAATAAGTCAGTGCTATTTTTCCTGCATGATATTCTATTCTTTTTTTATTATTATTATTGATTGTGCTATCACACTACTTTCTGAAACAAACATTTTTCAAAAATAAGGTACTAAGTGTTATCTCCATTTAGAGCCATTCCTGAAACACTTCACTAAATTCCCCCCAGTCGGTTTCCTTTTCTGAGATCTCCCCTTTAGTTAGTTTACTCATTTTACAATACTTAGGTTAGTCCCTGCCTTCTCCAGCTTCTCTAATTGCTCTATCAAAGTCCAACAAAGATATCGTAGAGTGACATCAAGTAAGCTTAACTCTTATAACTTTTTTTTTTAATTATTATTTCACTTATTCCTATATCTTTAACTAATCTTTCCTTCTGTTCTGTGAAAGTCTGTTCTGTGGCTGTGTCCGGTCATACCACTGGGTCTCCACTGCTCGATGCCCTTCCTCTCTTTAACATATGCAGTGGATTTGCATTTATGGAGGTCTAAGAACTTCAAGTATTGCTTAAAGATCAGAGCCACAGCCCTGTCACCTTCCACTTATTCCCTCTCCAGATTACTGCATGGTGCTTCGTCAGGACTTGCTGTTCTGACAGCTACAGCAGATAGCTCTTGCCAAAGCTCCAGCGGGCCTCAGTGGTTTATGAGACAGAACACATGAACATCAACAGCCGAGATCAAAAACAGAGTACATCCAACAGCTGAATAAATTATTCCTCTATTTTTAACAGAGTCCAAAAAAATGTTAGTGATCTCCCTACCTTTAGAGTTCTTTGCATTTCTGTAGGCACATGATAAAGAGCCAGTTCCTAAAAGCTTACAAAATGTTGAGAGTTTCATCAATCAAAGCAGAATGTAAAAAAAAAAAAGGTAAAATACGCAAAACTCAAAAATAATTATATGGATACATTTAGAAAATTTAAATGAATAGATTCAGATGCAAGTGCTTGAGTGCTCTATGTCCTTTCAGCAGAGCTAATAGCATCTCTGCTTTACACTATGCAAACCTTGCTGACACGTGTAAATAAATCTTTTCAATTCAGTCTGACAATTCACTCATGCTATAAGGAACTTTAGCTCCTTTAAAAGTACTATCAGTACAAGACAGTTACAGTTGTAGTCTTGTTCTGATATTACAACTGTGGAAGCTTAGAAACCCAAATTAAAAAGAAAAAAATTAGCTGTAGTCATATTTTCTTTTGTGAACACAATAAAGTCCTTACTGCTGAGCTAAAGGATACAAGTCTCGATCCTTTGTTCTCTTTGGTATTTCAAGGAATATTAAAATTTCAGGTAGAATAAGTGGTTGGAACACATATTGTCTCCTGTCTGAAAAGCTAACATAGATCAGCCAAAATGGAGAGTGACTGTGTAGTTCAACTGGCTTGTGCTGAACGTCGTAAGAAATTCTTCCACAGCTCAGAGAAAGGAAATACTTCTACAATACATAACTACTTTAAGTTCTCAGTGTTATTGCACAATTCTTTTTACAGGGCATTTTACAGCGTTTTTCTAGGTTCAGCTCCGAGGTCCAAAGATCCCATGGGGGCTGTTCAATATGATGCTCTCTCCTTGGTTGACACTGCAGATATTTTTTTTTTTTTTTTTTTTTTTTAAACATAGCAGCTCACTTCCAAGTTTTCTGGTCTTTTCATAAAGTCTCTATAAACATTCTCCAAATGTTTTATAAATTTAATCAATCTGTTACACAGCAATATAAGATCTCCAGAATAATCTCTTTGCCAGAGAGACAAAACTGGGTTTAACACAAACAGAAAGAAATATCACTATAATAAATCTCTACATGCTATTCAACTGCCTCTTTTATTCTTTTTTTTTTAGGCTTTGATTACTTGTCTCTGTAATTTTGAGATGCCTGTATACTTTACATTTCACTGAGCAGTTAACAAGCTGTTCCATCCATTCATTTCTCTGAAGTATATTGCTTAGCTTTATCTTCAAGATTTTAACTCCCTTATTGTTCTTTCATTCTTTTATCTTGCTCAATACCCAATGCTACATTTGAAATCATTTTGCCTATTTGCCCAACAGAACAAGGATAGTAATAAATGTCTTTCAGCATTCCTCCTTTTTTTTTTTGATATCTGCCTTTCTGATTAATAGCCTACTCTACATTTCTCAGTGTTTTAGTAGCTGAAAGGCTGCTTCAAACCTATCTTCATACATTTTCTCTGGGAGTTAGAAAACCAATTTTGATTCCACATTCAATACATGAATAAATATTAGTAATTTATGCTCATAAATTTATGCTCCTGTTAAAAATTAGTTGCCCATCAAAATCAAAGTGAGATTTCTGAAGTACTAATTTAGAAAAATACCACTATCAGCTGCTCTATGTCATTTTCCATCAGCAGAAAGCACCAATGTGGCACACTGGCATAAAGCAGCCCATTCCAACCACTGCATATGTAGGTGTAATTGGACAATATTTTTGTTATTAGTCATTCTCTCTATCTCTGTGATGCTTAATGCTTTGCTCTGAATTTCCACCAAAAAATCCCTCATTTCCTGATATACAGTTATCATTTTGCCTCACATAGTTAAATTTAAGATGCGCAAGCGGACAGCCTGTTAAAACACAGGAGTACATCCTAAAGAATGACCTCTGAAATTGAATTACCAGCGAATGCTGAAATTGAGTTTGCAATGTGCAAAGAGTAACAAGATTCAAGCTCTTGATTTAGGGTGCTCACTCTATTGACAAAATATGCTGCAAAGCCTGAAAAGGCTATCAGGAGCATGATGATGGGAACAAAAAGAATCATTAGTTCACCCACACATGGTTCCAAGCTGAATGACACGTTAACACACTTGAAAGAACAGGAAAAACAGGAAAATCTTGTAATGAATTAGGATGAAAGCACTTGAAGGATATTAAGATTGTTTGCATGGAAACTGAAACGAAGTGACAAGAGGCCTCAGACACCTACTTGAGTTAAGAGCAAATGGCACTTGTTAGAATAGGACAAATTTCAAAATACTGGCCAGGACACTTTATCCAATCTTGAATATGGCCTTAACTGTGTAAGATGGAAAAGACAGAAAGCATGATGGTTTATATCTTGTGAATAAGGATAACAATATAAGCTGAAAGCAGGAATACCTGAAGAATCCATTGAAATCCCTCAAACTAGGGAGAAGCACACATGAGATACTGATGATATTGAGATTCATGCCTAACCAACATACTGTTTTGTGGCTGAGAGTCTGAAATGTAACTACGTTATTTTGCAGTAATGATGCATAGGTGATACTCGCCTTTCTGCAGGAAGAAGCCATACGCAATCAAACCAGAGTGTGATATTTTTCCCCTTTTCTCCGCTCAGCTATGACGTTCCACATTCATTTAGTACACACACACAGTTCTTCAAACATTAAAACCAATACAAATGTAGGTGTCTATCAGTCTACATCCATCACTGAGCTACAGCTACCTCGGGGGGGGGGGGGGAATCAAAGGATAATAGAAGCTCTCTCCCCCTTTTGGAAATGTTTCACAGTAAGAGAGTAAACCACACTGCTGGCTTTACACAATCACAGTACATACAAAATTATGTTTTCAAATGAGCAAACATGTCAAACAAACAAACAAAAAGGATCAATATCTGTTACCAGGCTAAACCCACGCCTTCCACTTTCAAAGGTGATTAGACATTGCTCGTTATTAAAATTAATATTCCTCATGTGCTACTTAATTGGCTAGTTTTCCAACTGATGAAGTTCTACATGAATATAATTGTTTCCTAATGAACAAAGCAGGTAACAGCTTCTAAAAACTTCCAGAGAGAACCCAGTACAGGATCTGTTCAAAAGAAACAGGCTGGGGTTTCTGTTTTACCAAGCCTAAAACCTTTCCTATTTTGCCTGTCAGAACACACATTCATTCGCTTATTTATTCTCTTGGAAAGTAAATTATTTCCTTGTAATACAGTAGGATGTTTCCCTTATCTCTTCATTAGCATCAGCTTACAGAAATAGTGTCACACACACTCCTTCTAAGCACTGGAGTGTCCTGCAGGTACAGAGACAACCACTGTGTGCGTTCCTCTGAGATCAACAGCTCTTTAAGGCAGGTTCCAAGGCTGGAGCTTCGGCATTGCAAAAATGAGTGTATGGTTAGTCACTGAGATAAAAATCCATTATTCTGCTAGTCTCATTTTTGCCATATATAGCATCCTGGCCACAGAACGCGCTGCCTTTTGAGAAATCATGTCATAAGATGGGATCAAAGGATGTCACAGCATGTAATGTTGTGACATATTGCACACAAGAGCAATACTCTCAGTCAAAACTTCGGCAACAGTATTAAAAGTGGACAGGGAATGGCCCACGGAAAGACAAATACCTCATTGCACCCATTTGAAAAAGGCACCACAGCCAGATCAGTAAGCAAGGAGGCAAAAAAACACAGTTGGGCAGTAAAGCATAAAGATACAACAAAATACTGTTTGAATCTTGTAAAGATAATATGCTCCCTCATTAGTAGAAAACGTGAGGACTGTTTTAGACTGAATGTATAGTCAAATTAATAAAATGTTAAGTATTCAGGTTCCTCTTCTACATTGATATAAATAGCTTTTACGGTGTCTGTTTGTCATCTGGAAATGAATCATAGATGTTGTCACCTAAAGCATTCACTACTGGCTCTACATGCAGACACACATGCAGCTTATATGTTATCCCCTGCAACCTACACAAAGGTGATCCCAAGCTAACTATTGTTTCTTATAACCATGCAAACTATTGTTTCTTATAACCATGCAGTGGTAAAGTACTAAAACCTGCAGTTTTCCTCTGCAATTTTGCCAGATGCAGTTTACACAAAAGTTACTATATCAGAACATCATCTCAAGCCAGGCTACTGGTAGTCAGAATTACAGAAGATATGAATGACTGGGCTATTAAAGTCTACAGTTTATCAGTATGGGTTTGCTCCTTCGCCTTCTTACAATGCCTTTTACAAAGGCCAATACAAATTGCACATTGCCTTTTATCCTTTCATCTTCTACTGCAACCTCCATCTCAACACATTTGTCTGCTCCTTACTGCAATAATGCCTCATGTAAACTATGCCAGACATAGCAGTTGACAGTTTGGCTGTAGTTGAGCTGAGGCACCAGAATTTAAAACCTAACAGGAAGGAGCTGCTTTAAGAGATGAATACATTTAGTGTCTTCATTGCTTGGAATAAAATACTGCTTGATACCTTGCCTGGTACAAAGAGAAAGCACTATTGAAACTGAAATTTCACAAGGGGGAAAAAGGACCAAGAACAGCATTTTCAAGCTGTTCATCTTGGTGCCACCATAACACCATTCAAAGATAAAACCAAAATACCAGGGATTGGCAGAGATACTGACAATAAGAGAGCATCAGACTCAGGACATGACTCAGAACCAACTTACCTAGCACAAACATTAATATATGTTATTTAGCCCCTTAATTCTACTTGAGTCAATGCCAATTTTGCATTGTCCTCAGGTTTTGTCATCACAATCTCTGGTATCAGAATTGATGAAAAAAAATATTTGTTCAAGTATAACCCTTGAACTGTAAATATCCACTGTAAATGAATCTTCTATTTCCTTGAAACTGAAGTGTCTTCTCCACTATCAATATTTGAGATTGTCTCCTACCATCTATGAAAGATTTCTAACCATATTCCTCCATAGTTGTGTCCAACAGTGAGCTACCTTCCAGACAGGCACATTTTTGCAACATGCCATTTTGGTCGTTTGTTACTACAGAACAGAATCAGTTATCATTTTCCATCTATACAGACTGGGCACCTTAGACATATGCAAGCTGGAGGTATTGCCATTTTTGGCGTGAACATGTTCATCAATCACAGTTGATTTCAAATGTAGAGAAAAATCGTCTTTACAGGATTCTCAGAGACAGTCACTCAAGACATACACAGGCATAAAATCCACCATAAAGAAACTACAGGGGGTGAAAGAAATAGCTCTGGCTTTGTGCACAACTAGACTACCATTTGACTTAGTGTATAACTACAATATCATTTACAGGAAAGCTTATGGTATCAACTCAGAAAATCTCAGAAAGAATGTTTTGTCACCTACATCTACCATCTTAGAATCATAGAATTGTTCTGGTTGGAAGAGACCTCCAAGATCATCGGGTCCAACCATTAACCTAGCATTACCAAGTCCCCCACTAAATCGTATCCCTTAGGGCCTCATCTAAATGTCTTTTGAATACCTCCAGGGATGGGGACTCCACCACTTCCCTGGGAAGCCTGTTCCAATGCCCGACAACCCTTTCAGTGAAGAAATTTTTACGAATGTCCAATCTAAACCTCCCCTGGCGCAACTTGAGGCCATTTCCTCTTGTTCTGTCGCCTGTTACTTGGGAGAAGAGTCCGACCCCCATCTCTCTACACCCTCCTTTCAGGTAGTTGTAGAGAGCAAGAAGGTCTCCCCTCAGCCTCCTTTTCTCCAGACTAAACATCCCCAGTTCCCTCAGCTGCTCCTCATAGGACTTGTGCTCTAGACCCTTCACCAGCTTCGTTGCCTGTCTCTGGACACGCTCCAGCACTTCAATGTCTTTCTTGTAGTGAGGGGCCCAAAACTGAACACAGCACTCGAGGTGCGGCCTCACCAGGGCCGAGTACAGGGGGACGAACACTTCCCTACTCCTGCTGGCTGCACTATTTCTGATACAGAAATCTTCTCCTTGACTAGGATCAAACATCTCAAATTTGACACTACAGTCAACAATCTTTAAGCCTTAAAAAGATGATACCCATTTAGTTCCTGAAGTACTTTTTAAAGGAAGTTCAGCCTACCATAACATACAATGGCTTCTCTATATTAAAAAGGACAGCTAAGTGTTCAATTACAGACTGCACCTCCTCCCCACAATTAAGGTCTACTGTTATGAGAATCTCAAGAAAGAACAATTGTATCCCCTACTTCACTTGCATGCTATGAAACCACTGATTCTGCTGTTCAGGAGAGAAGACTTCTATTAGTCTTTCTTCTCCAGACCCCTGCAAGAAAAAAAATAATGTTTATGTTCTACAGTAAATTTACAGAGTAACCTCTGATCACCTGGAAGGAAAACCCTTTGAACTGGTACTTTCTCCTATTTGTGTCATACATATTTTCATGTTCTATAAGTTGCCCATGCTAAAGACAGTATACCAAAATCACTTATTGACAACATCAGAATATTGTATATGAGCACAGGGGGAGGGAGGGAAGAGTTACTATGGAAAATCTCATAACTTTTAAAAAAGTTACATAGTTATTCTTTATCATAAGTATTTACAATTTTTGCAATCTAAAACTGGAATCGTCTTCCTTCATAGAACTGTGCTTTGAGTATCTCCTCATATCCTTATATCAAGGAAAACTAGCCATCATACAAACGTGATGGACGCAATAAATGCCATCAGGCTTTTTGCAAAGGTTTTCATGCTGACACTGTAACTCTGAAACTCACAATAAATTTATTTTCTGAGTAGGCTTTATTTTATGAGTATATAAATTTATATATCTGAGTAGCCTCAGATTCGGCAGTCTCGAAATGTACTTACTGATGTTTTTCTTTTAAGAAGTTATTCATGTGAGGGAAGCCTGCTGTATAGGTCCTACACAATTCAATTCTTTTCTCAAACATCAATGACAAATCCAAAGGAACAACTGCAGCACAGGAATTAGATTGTTAATTGTACAATAATACTGTGTTTCCTTAATAGAGCAACTCCAATAACTTTCTCAGAGCCCTCCTGTCAGAGCCCTCATACCTGAAATGCATCTGCCTACATCTCTCACCTATTATTCTTAGTACACCAAAGTCAGAGACAGAGTTTGGATAAGCAATCTTATCTTTCTCAGATCCCTTCGCTCACCCTCAAGAGCAAACAGATGGCTAACTACGATGAGTAGGATCTACCCACATAGAAATTCAAAGGAAAACAAAGAACTACTCACTTTACAGTCACTGTTGCTCTTTGAGCTGTTCTGTGCATGAGGATGTTGGCTTGCCTTACACTTCCACTGGCAGAGTACAGCTCTGGTCTTACCTGAGCTCTGAATGGCAGCTGGGAGCATGCCATTCTCCAAGGCTCAGGGTATAGTAAAGGCAGAGGCTATACATGCCTCTCTGTGCCCTTTCATGAATGTAAAAATTACTCCAGGGTTCTACACAAAAGGTACAGGCACACACATCCTGACCCACACATAACAGCTTGAAGAGCAAGTTAGCTGTACTGCTCCTAGTACACAACTGCCTTTTTCACAATCCTGAAGTGAGCTATTGGCTTTATTTAGTTCAACTATATGTTACTCATAATTACATAAACCAAAAAAATCATATTTGTTGTGTACAATGTTTCTCTTCTTGCTTCAAAAACATTACAGAGGTTCGTATCAACAAGTGGCAACACAACCAATGACCAATGGAAAATACTTCAGAATAACATTTCATCGAAAGATCAGTATATCTGGCAGCTTAGTAATGCACAGCACATCCAACCTAGGAAACATCCTAAAAGAGAAAGAGAAAAAAGATTTCCATTACCTTAGAAGTCCTTATATCCCAAGCTTTAACTTCCGGGCTGAATCCTCCACAAATGAAAATATTTGACTCTGTAGGGTGGAACTTCAGCGCGCTGATCCTAAATTCATTTTTGCTGCTAAATATCTGCTTCCCTAAAATGAAGTGAGAGGTGGAGATTAGAATTTGAGCAGAAAATTAAATATGTTATTAATTTCAACCGAGTTTCAAAAATATCAAGGTTGTCAAAGGGGAACATATTAACACATTTCAAGTATCTGGGGCTACTCTGATTTACTGAAAATACAAGACTGAACTCACTAATTTCTATCCACATGAAACTGCTCCTGCTCATGGGCCTCTACACCACTGACTGCTTCCTGCTGAAAGGAGAGAACAAGTAGTTTCCCACAGTAAGCTCCTCCAAGGTCCCAGTTCAGTCAACATGCAGGACTAAATCTACAAGTCTAATGGTTGAATGTTTCCCTACAGAGAAGCCATAGTCTTTCTTTCAGTGGGATAAAAATAACTAGAACAAAATATTGTCTGTACAGAAATACCACGTCCCAAACTATACTACAACTCTTGAGTTGTTTACTTATCTTTCTGTGAAGGTAGGAGTGAAACTTCATCTTGAAAGTAGGAAATAATTTGCATACCATCATATGAAGGCAATAGCTGTTCCCATGGCTACACTGTTCCCAACATTTAATTGTGTACACTAATCTCCGCAGGATCCTGTGGTTAGCATCAATTGGATTGTCGACACTTCCAAAGGCAACAGAATTCAGCTAGGTTAATTTATAGGACTTTTCCACAGTCCGCTGCTTCCTTTCATCCTAACAAATTCATGATATTAATGTATATTCACTGAAATATCATTTTTGGAACAGTAGCATGGACCAAGATAAATACATTTATTTGGTTTCGCAATTTCAACTGTGCTTTATATTCTACATATCACATATAAAGATCTACATTAAATAAAGTGACTGCTTTAAGTCACAGTGAAGGAGGCACGGCAGAAGTCAAAAAGAACCCTTAAAATACTATGACAAAAGCTGCTTAAAATATTCATTAATCTACATTTCCAGCAAGTGAGGGTTGTCTTAAGATAGGCTTTCTTAAACAACTGAAAATACTTTGAGCTAAAAACATTAGTGATGGGTGTAAATACTTACTGTTACGTGAACAATACTGAAAAACATTCATACAGATTTTTTATACCTATTTTTATGATTTGGAGCCAATTTATTTGATTTTGTCATCAGTTCCATTTTCCCCATCTGCTGAACTCAACTGACACAGTCAAGAGGCTAAGACTTGTCAAATTAT
The DNA here is from genome assembly GCA_009819775.1 of Phoenicopterus ruber ruber. Classification (NCBI taxonomy): domain Eukaryota; kingdom Metazoa; phylum Chordata; class Aves; order Phoenicopteriformes; family Phoenicopteridae; genus Phoenicopterus; species Phoenicopterus ruber. Next base: position 14,269,444 of record CM020219.1, read on the forward strand.
TTATTTCTTCATTTTAAAGAAAAGAAGAGAGAGATTTTACTTCATCACACATGCTCTGAGCTAGCAGGGTCAGGGAAAATAGATTGCAGGGAGCGTAAGGGAGGGGTGAGTATTGGTCTATGTGAAAACAGGTTTTTGTAGGGGTTTTTGTTCTTTTTTAATGGTTTCTCCACTGATTACCCACGCAAGATCTAAAGGGCCTCTCTGTCACTACTGAGTGAAAGATTTAATTTAGCCCCCAAAAGAGAAAAAAGTCACAAGGGCAGCAGAGGCCCTCTCTACAAGTCATATGCAACAGTGACCATCTCTCACCATGGGAGCTTTCAGTACCCCAACAGCTACAGAAGGAAAAAAAGACTCCACAGGGAAGGAAGAAAGTATTAAAATCATCAGTTACAGGAGCAACAAGATACTGCTCTCATGTACTCCACTACCAGGCATCATTTGCAGGCTTTACAAAAGCCACATACACATGCATCTTACTCTCATCCACAGCACTTGAGAGAAATACTGAACTTCCCCATGGAGGCTCACTAGTCAGTTTAATAGCACTTTGCTCCCAAGGAATTTGGTTCCTGCTAGTACGTAGTTTAATAAACACTCTGTGAGCAAGATCAACAAGTTTTTAATGGTACTGCAGTCAGAAATGAGCAAAACTGCAGCCTACCTGTACTATTCCTGTCAAACAGCCTCACAAAGGACACATCAAGGCAGTATAGTTCTCCATAAAGTGTATTGTCCAAACGGCATTAGACGTATACGTAAGTGATCCAGTGGAACTCATCATCCAACCTTCCAACAAACATTACTTGTTTAACTGACTTTACTGAGACCTGGTTTTACCTCCACAAGACTTCTGAAAACTACTTCTTCTATAATGCATACATTTTTCTTGCCATTGTGCTCTCTACAGGTGCTCTAGCCTAAGACATGAGAAAGCCAGGTAAGACACAATCAAAAAAAAATGTGCACTAAATTCAAGATGCATTTCATCTACTAACTACAAGATCTGTTACCTTTTCCACAGAAAGAAGATTGATTTAACATAACTTGTTATTAATTAGCCCATCTTTCAATCTCATCCCCAGCTACTTCCAAGTGATTCGATCATTTGTTTGATATTTTCTCCAGAAACCAAAATTCTCTAATTCCCTACTCCATCTCCCCCTGTTTTAAGATAGAAGTGGGCACTGTGTTTGCCATTTTCTTGTCTTCTAGAGTCTGTTATTTATTCAGAAGCTCTCATAGCACTGAGCTCATTACAGTGTAATTCTATGAATTCTACATTACAGTGTAATACTAAATAAGATTAATGCAAACAACTTGAGTATCTTATTCACCTCTATACTCTTTAACCCCCTTCCTTTTCCTATTTTAACCTGTTTGATGCAGATGTTCACTATGCTAGCTTTTTGACTGGTCTGAGGAGCAATCAGGATACATTAATCTTAATAGCCCAGTCTCTCCAATCAATACTTTGAAACACAACTCTCTTTCTCATTCTCTCACTCCTCCAAGTGAAATTCAATCGAATATCTCTTTTTGGAAGCTCAGTAAACAGTGGTCTGAAGAGGCTGGCATTATTAGATGCATACATGAATTTCATTCTACTGCCATGTCACAGCAAATGAGAAAAAAGCTGGAATGTAGAAATGAAGAGCACGGGAACAAAGAAGCAGCAGATAACATACTCAAAAGGGGAGGATCACAACAGTACAGCAAGGAAACCCTCCTCCTATTGCTAGAACTAAAATTTATACACAATACACAGAATCTAAATCAGACTGCTTGCCATACAAACATGCCTGAACCCAGCAAAATTAACTTTCTTAACATTTATATAGAATCATAGAATAGCTTGGGTTAGAATGCACCTTTTAAAGGCCATCTAGTCCAATCCCCCTGCCATGAGCAGGGACATCTTCAACTAGATCAGGTTGCTCAGAGCCCCATCCAGCCTGACCTTGAATGTTTCCAGGGATGGGGCATCTACCACCTCTCTGGGCAACCTGTTCCAGTGTTTCACCACCCTCATTGTGAAAAACTTCTTCCTTATATCTAGTCTGAATCTCCCCTCTTTCAGTTTAAAACCATTACCCGTTGTTCTACCACAACTGGCCCTGCTAAAGAGTTTGTCTCCATCTTTCCTATACACCCCCTTTAAGTACTGAAAGGCTGCAATAAGGTCTCCCCGGAGCCTTCTCTTCTCCAGGCGGAACAAGGCCAAATCTCTCAGCCTGTCTTCATAGGAGAGGTGCTTCATCCCCCTGATCATTTTCGTGGCCCTCTGCTGGACTTGCTCCAACAGGTCCATGTCTTTCCTGTGCTGAGGGCTCCAGAGCTGGATGCAGAACTCCAGGTGGGGTCTCGCCAGAGTGGAGTAGAGGGGCAGAATCACCTCCCTCGACCTGCTGGCCACAGGATATGAATACATCCCTTAAACCCTTCCTTTTTAGGTATTAGGACTGCAGGGCTGAAGTGCTGAGACACATTCTTTACACAGGTGCGAAACCTCTATCACTGGAAATCTTTCAGAACCTCAGAAACTGAGGGAAAAAAATCCATCTAAGAGATGGAACAGATCACTGTGGAAGATGATGTGGGGCAAAATTGCTCATGCAATTCAGTACATTAAAACAATGAATTCAACTCTTAGCCCCTTTCCGTACAAACTTTATTTAGTGTGTTTTACTACTATGAGCAGCATTTGCTGCTTCCCAGGCTATAACCATGCTGTGACGGAACCTAGCCCCATCTTGGGAAATCCAGCTTCAGTGTTTGCTGGAGATCCTGCTCCACCTTTCTGGCAGTCGGTATCTACAGTTACATACATTCTTGTCTACAATTACTCAGTTTATCAACTTTAAAGACATCCAACTTTTCAGGTCTTATTTTATATATTGCAAAAGATGTCCTTTGAGGAGAAGACTCCCTTATCCATAATAGAGTACAACGGGTGTAAATCAGTAAGCTTGTATATACCTCTATTGTGTGTATATATTTATTGTATTTTAGTTCCTAAAGGCAGCATAACAAAGATTCAACCAACTCATAGGCTGTAGAAAATTACATCTTCTGAAAATCTATCTGGCTAATTGACGCAAAATCCATACCACATATCATTTTCCTGTATGAGAGGTTGTTATTCCAAAGCAGAAAGCAAATGTTTCTCTCCATCTTTAATTTTCACAATTTCAGTAACAATATCTACTACATCTTTGCAGTGTATTTGGTATTCTTAAAGTGCTTTAATTCAATTCTTCATTCATTAAAGGCTCACCAGTAACATACACAGTATGAAAAAAAATCTTTAAAAGATCTTGAACATATGTTTCTGCTCCTTTACACTGCAGCCTACTGTGAAACAGCTCAACTATGAAATCAGATATTTTAAGGGCTATTTAACATTGTGAATTTTTCACAGAACATCAGCACAGTTATTGAGCACAGGATGCTTCTGTAACTCTGTTTAGTCATCCTCAGATTCACACCCCTACCTGCATAATCCAAAAACATTCACTTCCTTACACTAATCTGTAAAGAAAAGTGAAGCCTAAGACCTACAAGGACAGGAGAGTAATCTTGCTAAGCAGAACAGATTTCCCTACTGTGTTTACAAAAAGACATGAGACAATATATTAAAAAAAAGTCTCATTACAGTTAAAATCTCTCTCATGCACAATAGTGAGAAGAAAATTACATTGATCAGACATAATTTGTTCTTAACAAATCGATCTTGGCTGTTACTTATCCATTTTATCTTGCCATGCTTACAAATTGCTTTATTATTTTTCCAAAAACTAAAGTTATACTGACTATATGTTTCCTATTTTTTTTCCCCTACATAATCACAAGTTTCTGGCATGCAAAGGTGCTTGAAATATTAAATCATTTTATCTTTTACCCTTGAAAATGTCCCCAAAAAGAACATTTTCCTCTCTTCTTATTGCAAAAACTTTACATTAGTGACCATAAAAAGTAAAATGCTGTTACCTTCTAGCTGGAGAGTGACCACTAAACTATGTTCAACTTACTACTTAAACTGCTGAATTTTGGGGGGAATCTTGTGACCTCACATCAAAGATGCCTGTATGCATTCAAAAGAAAAAAATAAAATTAAAAAAGAAACAAAAAGAAAAATCAATCAATCTGAACTTTCCTTCAAAACCAACAGCTTAATTTCAGTATCCTGGCCATGGTAATGTGAAAACTTTCAAAATAATGGGGAATTTAAATTCTCCAATTATAACTTTGAGGACGTTACATTTGAAATCAAACTCGGTCCATGAACTAAAATACAACTGCAGCATTTGGCATCGTAGGAAATATGCCAAAATTTCTTGGAACATTCCCTCTGTCATAATATTAAAGAAATGAAAAGTATCTACAATATGCAAATAGTATCAACCCAGCCAATGTTCTGCCTATGCTATTGTACCAATTCATTGGTGACTAATGAAAAATCCACTGATGAATAAAATATATACTCCAAAAATAAAATAGTTATAAATAAATTTTAAAAATACAGTTACCCTTCTAAAGTTGATAAAGCATTTCCATTACATCTGGACGTAACACAAGGTAAATGTCAAATGTACTTGACCTAGAATTGCTTTAAAAGCATTTTTTTTCAGTGCTCTCTGAATATACCATTACTTACTACTCTGTAAATAACAAAGTGCCTGAACTATCACTAGTAGAAAATGACTGTGAGTGTGACCAGAACAACATACACATACACACTCCAGAAAATGCAATATCCTAGGACAAGGGATACCCAAACTTAAGTCCAAACTTAGAAACAAAATTTCTTGGAGAATTTATTCTAGCACTGTTTGTTACAACAATGCTGGCACATTCCTTTGAAGAATCTCATCACTCTCTGTCATCAGACCCAGAACAAACAATTAGCTAGACTACAATTTTGATTTAATAAGGCAGAACTTACGTTCATAACAGAAAAACAACACAAAATGACAAAAAAGCCCCAACTGAGCAGCTCAATACCATGCACGTACTAAGCTGTATTTGCAACCTTTCCTAAACTTTTAAAAGTAATTCTCTTCAGACTGTTGGGTTTCTCTTGGTGAAGGACGTGTAGCAATTTTTATAACACAGATGTAATATATAAAACCTATCCTGAAAACAAAGACAAGAAAAATGTCTTTAGCAAACATGACTGGAAAAAACAGAACAACATACACAAGAGACAAGAGCACAGAGCCTTAAAGGTAGGTTAAGGAAGAGCAACTGACGTCATCTACCTGGACTTGTGCAAAGCATTTTACACTATCCCGCATGACATCATTGTCTCTAAACTGGGGAGACATGGATTTGATGAATGGACCACTCAGTGGATAAGGAATTGGCTGGATGGTCGCACTCAAAGAGTTGCAGTCAACAGCTCGATGTCCAAGTGGAGACCAGTGACAAGTGGCGTTCCTCAGGGGTCGGTACTGGGACCGGCACCGTCTAACATCTTTGTTGGCAACAACGCGATTGAGCGCACCCTCAGCAAGTTTGCCAACAACACCAAGCTGTGTGGTGCGGTCAACGTGCTGGAGGGAAGGGATGCCATCCAGAGGGACCTTGACAGACTTGAGAGGTGGGCCTGTGCAAATCTCATGAAGTTCAACAAGGCCAAGTGCAATGTCCTGCACATGGGTCAGGGCAATCCCAAGCACAAGTACAGTCTGGGCAGAGAATGGATTGAGAGCAGCCCTGCTGAGAAGGTCTTGGGGGTGTTGGTTGATGAGAAGCTCAACATGACCTGGCAATGTGCATTTGCAGCCCAGAAGGCCAACCATATCCTGGGCTGCATCAAAAGAAGCGTGGCCAGCAGGTCGAGGGAGGTGATTCTCCCCCTCTACTCTGCTCTGGTGAGACCCCACCTGGAGTACTGCGTCCAGCTCTACAGTCCTCGGCACAAGAAGGACATGGACTTGTTGTAGCAAGTCCAGAGGAGGGCCACGAAGATGATCAGAGGGCTGGAGCACCTCTCCTGTGAAGACAGGCTGAGAGAGTTGGGCTTGTTCAGCCTGGAGACGAGAAGGCTCCGGGGAGACCTTCCAGCAGCCTTCCAGTACCTAAAGGGGGCCTACAAGAAAGCTGGAGAGGGACTTTTGACAAGGGCGTGTAGTGATAGGACAAGGGGTAATGGCTTTAAACTGAAAGACGGTAGATTTAGGTTAGATATAAGGAAGAAATTCTTCCCTAGGAGGCTGGTGAGGCACTGGAAGAGGTTGTCCAGAGAAGTTGTGGATGCCCCATCCCTGGAAGTGGAAGGTGTCCCTGCCCATGGCAGGGGGGTTGGAACTAGATGATCTTTAAGGTCCCTTCCAACCCAAACCATTCTATGATTCTATGATTGTTATTTATAAAATCCCACCAGCATGCATTTACTGCTTTTAAACACACTGGTAGTTAATTCAGTCTAGCAATGGAAAGTAATTAAAACCGAAGTCTAAAAAAGTATCTAAAAGTCCTCTATGAAGGAACAGTTCTAACGTCTATCTGAAGTTAATCAAAGAAGAAATCATCTCAGTACTGATGAAGAGTGAGGAGGAATGAATGATTCAGTGAACTAATGTAAATCAAAATCTTATAGCTGCCTTAGTGTTTTTCAAATGGAAATGAGGCTTTTTATACCAAATTGATTTGGATTCCAGAGGCAAACTGCTTGCCCTGTTTCTCTGAAAAGAATTGACTGAAATGTATGAAAAAAAAAGAGTAACTTTACAACAGGGAAGGAAATCAGAAACTGGCCTGCATGCGTAGGAAATCAGAATAAAATTCCAATCACTCATATCATACTTTTCCAAATGAGGTGTGTATCACTGAAAGTCAGGTCCAAACATCAACATTACAACCGCAGTTCACAGGAGCTACAAGGACTCCTGCATCCTTGAAATAAGGCAATAATGAATATCTGGTGTTTTCAAGGATTATAAGCATTCATTTTGCCTTTACACATACAGTTTTTTGAGTAGTTAGAAATACTACATAACTCACAAATCAGTAAGGAAAGAACCATTTATAAGCTTTTCTGTTTTGAAACTCGGTAAATATAATTTGTTACTGTTGCCATGGCCTAAAACCGTAGAAATACCTTCTTTCAAACGAACCACTACAATCAATTTAATCCAGACTACTATTCCATTACTGGATGGTTAAGTCAAAGAGATGTTAGAAATTAAAGTAGATTATTAAAATTACGTATCTTTGAAATTTGTTCTATGATTTTATAAAATGAGATTTTCCCCACAGTAGTCCCTTTGAATGACTCAGGCACATAAAATCTATTCTACTGCTATAAATCCCATTAATGGCAGTAGCCATTCTGTTTAGAATTTGTAAGCACTACAGTCAAAATTAAATCCACTTGGATTAGTAAGATTCAGTTATATATGAGACTAGAAATGAGAAGGTTGCTGCAACGAGATTGAAAATAAAAAAAGACAAGAAATCTGACAAAATTAATGACTTGGCATATTAACCTCATGTACTACTACTACATCAGATACATAAAGCTCCTTCCCCGTTATAAAACCTGAATATTCTTGAAACATCAATATTCCATAACTGTGTCACATGTTTTACATTCCCAAACTACAACAGCTCCCTTCCAGCCATCATTGAATTTAAATACTTCTGGTATGACAAATGTTGAGAAAGATAAATTCTTAGAGCATGGAAAAGAATTTTCTTTTCATGTGAACAATATTCACAAATTTCCTTGGCCACTTTCCCAGTTCATCTGAATAGGACTTCTGCTCTCCAGATATTCACATACAATGTACTTCTTACTTTTGCATAAGAGAAAACCCTCCTAGACAAGAACTTTTTGTATTTTTGTAAGGATTTCTTTTGTAGTCTTACCAAAAAAATATTGCACCTTTGCAGGAATTAAACATTTAAAAATAAATTAAGTGGAAGCAATAAAATTGCATCTCTTCAGTTGACAAGGTACTATTTTAGGCCTAATCCTTCATTTATACACACACAGAGGTGCCCTATTGTGTACATCCCCAATGAATGCTGCCATATGAATGCTGATAACATATATAAAGGAGAGAAGAAATATAGCTGATAGAAGCACTTTAGTTTGTGAAGGAGACATGAGGAGAGACAGCATCCAGGAAATCAGTTGTTAAGGTCACAACAATCAAATCCCAAATCAAATTCAAAACTACATCAAAACAACACAGGTTCAGTCTCAAGGTTTCCTATCAGACTTTAAGTTTCTATACTCCTAAGTAAGGTCCTATTCATTAAAAAAAAAAAAAAAAAAAATCACCTAATTAATTTTAAGCACAAACTTAAAATGAACCCAACTGAGAATGAGGTACAAGCCCATGTTTAAATTAACCATATGTATAAATGTTACTGAAGTCAGCCTTAAGAGACTCTTCAAACACTTTAATGAATGATCATGACAGGGCATTAAAAAATACATGTTTCATTCTGTTCATTTGTGCAGAATCTGACAACAGAAATTACATGTGATCATGAAGTTAAAGATACTTCAGTTTTCTTAAATATCTCCAAATACCCTTCATTGCTGAGATTTTTTTTTCAGTAAGGACATGTTTCAAGAATTCTAACTTTGATCTACAGATTTTATCTATATTTTTAGAAGAAAGAATAAGGCTAATGAGATCCAAAGTTATCTGTACTCAATAAAGATAGAGCTATAATGCACCCTTATGTGACCTTTACCTGTTTCTACATCTGTTAAATGCAACATGGAATCAAAGCCCCCACTGAGGATCCTTCTTCCACAAGATGACCACCGGGCAGCTCGAACAGCACAGGAGTGACAGGAGTATGTTTTTAAACAGCAGCCTGTATCTACAGCATCCCATACCTTAAAAAGAAGGATAAGGACAACTTTATAAAGAATCACAATATTTTTTTCAATGTACTGATAAGCAGCTACAGCAAATCATCATGGCTGAGAAAGCTTTGCATTCCGAAGTTGTATCTGCTAAGCTGTAAAAGTCTGTTTGAAATAATTGCATGGTTGATTAGAATTAGGGCATTTAATTAACAAGGCACAAATCAGTAATACATTTTTATGACTTGTATTATTTCTTGAAATGTCTACATTGCTGTCAATGGCAATTCATCTTATACTTTCCCATTCATAATGCTGTCCTGCCTCTGTGCAGGGATGTATCCAAATACATTTTCCCTTTAAATAATTTTTCTTCCAAATTTTTGTCTCTATCATATCTTGCTTTCCAGCAAGTTAGAGGAATCCTAGCACATTACAGCTTTCACATCTGCCTATAGATAGGTTATTATCATATTTCTCACTCAGTTTGTAATTTGAAGTAGAATTTTGCCGTAACTTCACTGAGGAGGCAGGTAAGAATATCATCACGCAGCTACATGGAGATTTCTAAGGACTGGTCTAAGCCCTCTCATTTTTCAGTTTCTTCTGGACAGAACTAGGTTGATTCTGAGCACTTCTGAAAATCCTGTTCTACTAGTTATCCAATTTTTTTAAAGTATATAACAGTTAATATTTTCAGAGCATGAATAGTCCTGCTCAGCTCATATTTTTAAAATAATTTTTAAAGAGAAAAGTAGTTCTTTCCAAATAATATATTTTATTAGTTCTATTTTACAAAATAGAACTAGTCTGAATTATAATTTCAGTTACCAAATATAGTTCACAATAATCAAAAGCACATCCTTTTCATGGTGCTCTTTTTGTCATAGTTTTAAGATAAAATTAGAAGTTTAGCAACAAAGGACCCACATAAAGATCCAGTATGCTCGCTTCTGTGAGAGAAGGCTAAATATCAGAACTATTTTCCCTATGAATATTCCGCTTCAGTAAAAGCTAGATTATAAAATATCTTATGATTGTACGATACAATATAATACCTGTTGACTTGTCTAATAAAATGGATACCAAATGCTATAACCATACCAGTAAATCCTACATTTTATTACCTCTAACATTAGTAGTACAAATAAATCAACACTTTGACGTGCTTCATGATAGTTTTATTGCCGTTTCAGTAAACCCAAGGCAGTTTATTGCTTTTAAGTCACCATTTTACTTCATGGCTCTTCTCTTTGCGATTAGTCATCTTCATCCCGCAAAAACTTGCAGAATGAAAACACCACTGCCTATGAGCTTAGAAGGTTATTCTGAATTTTGTCTATTCTAATCAATTTCTCAATTTTAAGATTGTTTATATAATGCTGGGAACAGACCAGGCAATTAACAGAATTTTTAAGAATGACCTTTTTTAAAGTGAGATCAAATTCAACTTTCCTGTATGTTAACACAAGACCACTGAAGTTAGTACCAAAATAAAATTGATGGCATGTTTGTGCATTTTAAAGGATGTTAAAAACAAAACCAACTCAGAAAATCAGAAAGCATAAGTAGATGTTTGCTTTCTTGTGGCAACACCACAATTCAATATACAGGAGAATGTAAAGGGGGAGAAAAAAGCAAGATTTTTGGTAATGTATTTTTATCTTCAATTATATTTTCTTCTTAATGGACAAAAAGGACTCACTGACAATATCATTATTATATAGTCCATACTCAGAAGACAACATTCCATTACAGAAAATGATTTCATCAAAGTATCTTCTAGCACGGAGTGCAGTTCTGCAATGCAAAGCAACCAATTATCATTAATTACTTGAATAGTCAGTTAAGACTAGAACCGTGATGGCCATACCCTAAGTATTCTACCCTATCCACAAGAAAAGAAATCAGGAAAATTTTAATATTAAACTGCTTTTGAAAGTAAGTTTCTCTGCTTTAATGAGTTTTAATGATCATTTCAAGCTTCACAGTATTTAAAAAAGGGTTAATTGTGTCTTGGAGGGCTTTTAATATGAGGAAGCTAATGAATGAATCAAGATGAAAGGAAAAGCAGGTGGTACATGCTTCAGATATTTTTCTGTCATGTTTTAGTGATTAAGTATGAAAACTCAATTTTCATAAGAAGGACGAAGTAAAGCAAGTTCAACAGCACTTCTGAGTTCCCGCTTGATTAAAAAAATCCCTGTGTAAATGGAAAAAGCGCACCCCTAAAGCTGCACATTTCCCTCCATTATGTGAAACGGAACAAACGATCGACTCTTGTGGATGAGACCACTGACCATGCACAAGGGCCAAGTTACCAAATACCATGTTTCTCTCCACTGTTGCTTTCCATCAGCTCTTTTTGCTCAGGTAATGGTGGTGCTGCAATGCCTTCTGGAATTAGAACTGCACAGGCAAGGCAGTCTTGACTGAGGAAATTCACTTAGTTTATTGCCAATTAATGTAAACTTTTAATTACAGATTCAAGTATTGAGAAAAAAAGACTGAGAGTTAAACGAGGACTTAGGGGAGCACCTTCCCTCCCCAGGCCCCACTTCAGTCCAGCCCTCCTCCTCCTCTATTCCTACCCCAGCTTCCCGTGTTCACCGGGCATTGCGCTGGGTCCCTTCCCCATCCCTTTGGCGAGACAACAGCCATCGCAGGAGGCTGGGGTCAGGGCCTAGAGGTTTCTTGTTGCCTCTCCTTGCGTCTTACTCTTTTTGTCCCTTGCTCTTTGCTTCTTACTGCTTCTCTGCTCCTTCTCTCCAGATGTACATCTCTTCCCCTATGTCCTCCCATCGCCTTCTGTGTGTCCTCGCGCACATCCTCATGTTTCCTCATGTGTGTCCTCTGTCCTCAGCAGCTGCTTCTTTCTTCAGTATGTGTGAACAGAGGCACTGAAATTCTGGCCCACAGTGAGTTGTTTTCATCCATTTCAGAGCGAGCTGAAATCAGCTGCCGCAGCACAGGGCAGCTGAGGACCTCCTCCCACACAGGCCACCCCTGCAGCCCCTGCTACCAAAGCCCGCAGTTTATGCCCAATACAAGCAGTCAGTTCAGACAGAAGGTTAGGACAGACCTCTGTCAAGATACGGTCCAATGTAAATTCACTGGAGCACACGTATGTTCTTTTAAATAATGCTAAGAGGTGCCACTTCTGCTGTGGCTTCACAGCTTAATGGATAGAGAACTCAAGCAAGGCAGCAGAAGAGGATGGCAGACCCCATCCTGCTGGGCAGTGGCAATGCTCTGCAACTTTCATCCGCGTGCATTCAATCCTTGGTATGGTTCCATATGACCTGCCTGGGATTTTCCTTCAAGTCTCACATCTTCTGAATTTAGCTCAGTGTAACTTTGATACATTAGCGTGTGCCCTGCTGCAAGGAGGATACTGTGCAGTGCATCCCCAGAACAAGTCCAGAGTTTTAAGTTTCAATATTCATCTTCCACAGGAAAAGGGAAGCTCTGCTTGCTATTTACAAGAAATGGTATTTGACATTTATGGTTAGCTCTTCAGCAATCACTTAAGAGGTGCAGCCATGCCCACAGAAATTCTTGTAAAGGTGAGCCATTGCATATGAAGAAACAGAAATGGGTGTGCAGAACCCAAACCAAGGCAATTAAAGGCAAGCTATGCACCTTCTGTACAAATAAGAAATTATGAAAAGGTAGGAGCTATGAATGCTCAGCTGTAACAGAATGTGTCTGTCCCAAGTTACAAACACTGTTCTGTCTCTAGAAGGGACAGAGATGCTACGCCCACAAATGGAGAATCTACTGTATTTCGTTACCAATGAAAGATCCTTCAAATCCCATCAAAGGATCATCACAAAGCCACCATCAAGTCTGCATTTTCTTAGAGAGTCTCTTAAGTAGCTTCCCATTCCTGTGGTATGGCATTTCTACTACTTAATCATAAGGGGAAAATGCAGCTAGAGGGAGACTTCCAACATACTTCATCCAAAGTTTCAGATGAATGTCTGCTCAGTAGCTGGTGCTCACTCTGTATAGGCAGCCGCTGTCGTGAAAAAAAAAAAAAAAGAGCAAGGGGCTTGCAAAGGGATGAGTCCTTTGCATGTGAGTTTGACTCTCTCTGCCAAACACTCAGATGCCAGATGAACAGATTCTCCATGATGAAAGGCATTTCAGGGGTTTTCTTTCAACCGAGATAGTCAAGTGCTTCAAGAACAACTTGTGTGGAAATTATTTTTTTTCTAGTCTGTCTTTCTTCACTTTTTCCATATGCTGGATATGCTGGCTCAAACCAGGATGGAACAATAAGCCTAAAAGACCACATGGGTGTAACCAGCAGAGCTGATGAAATAACCTGCATCCCCAAAGGGCATCCAACATGATGCCTGAACCCAGAAGCACGTTCTCTAAATTACCAAGGTAAATAATAAACAAACAGATATTAATCAACTGGTTTAGAGCGTGGCAATTCTGCAAAGAATATAGACCTAGGTTACAATATAGCCACTGGACTTCAGCCTCCAAAGAAAATTTTTTCAGGGCCTGGTACAAACCAGGGGACAAGAGAGTCCCCTAGGAATTAAGACCGTCAAAAACTTCCTGTTTCAAGTGAGTGAAGTTGTTGACCGTGCTTTCTCTGCCAAAAAGTAGCATCAATTAGACTTTTACAGAATAGGATCCCAAATTCATTCTTCTGAATGGCATCTACCTATGAGCTCAGAAAAAGGATTCGTATCCAAGAACAGCCTAAGGCTGAAGGCAAAGGCCGCAACACTATAATTTAAAAAGTCACGGTTGTAACAACTACAGTTTTAATTTCAAAGTAAGTGTTTTTAAGAAATTAAGTGTCTTACAATGATTTAGAAAGTTGTATTTTAAATTCCAAAAGCTGCTACCTTTAAACATACCTAATAACAAATACCTTTAAAATAAAGGTTTATAAAATAAACTCATAGATCTACATGGAATAAAGGCTTACATATTTAGTACATAATAAATTGCTCAGGCAGGGGGAACAGTTCAATAAAAAATACAGAGTCTGATATATATATCTTCCTTCATAGACATTTAAACATGTGTATCAAGTATTATAGGACTAGACACTATAATGCATCTGTCTGCAAGGAGGACAGATTTATATTCAATTATTTTTACCAAGAGATCAACTGTTTTAAGTGTTGTTGCTTGACTTCAAAACTCAGATCTTACAGACACTCAGTATTATTTCTAGATGAAATACTAAATTCTCATTAAACCTGAGATTGTTCTTTTATCTTGTGATGTCAGATGTGATTTTAATTGCTCAGTTAAAAAGTTAAAGGCACACATTTTAGCCTGCCACTCTGAAAATACTGCTTATTGCCACACATTCAAGCAATGTTTTACATTATAAACAGTAATCAGTCCATCCTTTCCCGTTACAAAGAATCCCCAAAACAATGAAATAAGCAACTGTTATTAGGAAAAAGGCACATATTACTGTATTATCTCCCCTAAATCTACAATTATAAACTAATGAATTCTCCAGTACTTGAAAGAAATAAACAGTCAAGACTCAAAGCTTTGAAATTAGCTAGTTATTTTCAAATATTTTCTGCAATGCCTTTCTAGCATTAAGGTATCATGAACACTTTAATTGTATTTTTTCTAATTTTACTGAAATTGGCTTTAACGTGTCAAGCTGGTTCATATTTCACTACTAGTTCTTACTCTTCTGTACTTCACTATTTATAACATTGCCTGTCCGTTTCTTTTCCATCAACTGCTTTCATTTCATTTCCTCTCATATTATAGAAAGTATGGTGATTACATAGTTATCTGCTAGGATTAATATATGGGGCCAAAATGGCAGGTCCAAACAGCCAAGTGACAAAATTATACTACAGATTTCTGTACAAAAGCAATTTTCTTTTTACTTTCTCCGAGGCATGTTGTAATTCAACATTCTTCATTATATTTGGAAACAAAGGCTTTAGAAGTTGCTTGCTTTCCTGTATAGCTTAAGAACATTGTGAAAATACTGTAACCAGCATTTTAGGTAATATAACCAGACCTCCTCACCCTCAAGATCGAAAGTTCACAAATCATGTAAGCAACTAAACAATATAACAGATGAGATTTACTACAGATGATATGTTTCCAGATCCTATTTTCTGACTGAAAGCTTTCAGGAAAATAGTCCCTGAAAAAAAGGTACTTTGGGTTGAAGATAATAAAAACTCTCTCGGTGAGTCACAAAAGAAAGCAGGAGAGGGTAAGCATTTAATACTCAAGTAAACAGCAGCCACAGAAGAATGTTCAGGGGTCTGCTAGGCTATCAACCAGCTCATAGGACACAGAATAAAGGCTTTTATCTTACTGACCATCCAAACTAGGCATTCATTCCTAGAAAAAAGTCACAGCAACATAAGCAGAGTAACCAAAGTAATGTGAGAACTCATCTAGCACATGAAGACTGATAAATTAGGAATTGAGCACGTCTCTTCCACTGTCATTCTATGACTATCTATAACGTGCTTGCCTCCAAGAAAATTAGATTGCAGAAAAGAAAATATAGCAGCCTTACTTTTGGAAAGAGAAAGGTGCATCTATTCAAACAGACAGTTACTAATTGCACAGTGAACCTAAGAACAATGATTCAATTGTGATAAATTAGAGATTGGAAGCAAGTATCAGGAATTAAGTTGCATGCATTTTGAATTTGCATGCGTAAAGGAACTACGGCAGACCCAATCAAGAATACTAAACAAGAAATTAATTTCTGGAGCATGCATAACAAAATTAAAAACTTTTTTAATGGATCGATTCAAGTTAATTTCAACACAACATCCATACTAAATTACCAGAACTCTCCCCCCTCCATTTAACCACGTTGCGCCTTTCTTCCATAATTACCAACTTCCTCTGTCAATGGCTCCTACTACGTGAACGACAGCAAGAAATCATTTCCAACTTCTCGATTTATCTAAATACAAGGATGGCATTTAAGAAACAGCCTGGTTCAAGGACAATGCTGGATAGTATTGAGTTACAGGAAGCACGAAGAATTACTATGCCTCGAATAGAACTTATGCTGCTCCCTTCCAAAGCCTGCTCAGGTTGCTCCACAGACTCGTGAAGTTGAAGAGACATTACCCTCTGCTTTCCTTTTTTGAAATAACATTGCTCCCTGGTGTATCTCAAGGAGAAAAAAACTGATTTTTTTTTTTTTTTTTTAACTGTAGAACAGAATTAGTCTCTGAAATTTGAACATGTCATATCTGCTCACATGCACAAATTCAAAAGAATTGTACTCCCTGAACCATACTGCTTTTCTGATCTCATCAGTATCTAAATACTGTAATTTCTAATAAATACTGTAAAGAAGGAAGCCCCACACTATCTACAGAAAATCATGTCCTTTCTAGTTTGCAAATCAGGCTCAGAACTGTAGTTTAAAAAGTTCTTCAAAAGTCAATGGGCCAGAGGGCAGAAGTAGTCCCATGGAAAAACTACAAAATGGTATTTGCTGCTTCTTCAGATTTCCCACTTGGATGAGGTGCAGCTTTGGCCAGGATTGCAAGAGTTAGAAGTGTCCCTTGGGTATCTCTAACCAACAGCAGTAAGGACAAGAAGTCTCTCACACACACAGGTACATTCTTTTGTTCATAGAATTGAGGCAAGAGAAAGCCAGGAAAAAAGCAACAAATGGTTGAAAAGCAATAAATGGCCAAGCATTGGAGTTGGTAGTTGTGCCTAAGCCTCTCCAAGTCTCTGGGCGACTGAAAAAAATCTGATCTTGAATGGGCATGTAATGTAATATGTATAAATCCCTAGAGTAACTCCAGGAAGATTTAGAATGTTTCATTGTTGTTTCAATTAGTGTCTTCTTAAAATAGTGAGCTAAATACTATAGTTTTAGTAGAAGGTAAAATTTGTTGAAAGGAGAATTACAAAATGGATCACTGTCTTTGCACTTTTTTGTCTAAACATGTAGTTAAACTGTGTAAAAACTAAGAGCTAAGGTCCAGGAAAAACTACAAGCTAAGGTCTAGCTTAGTGTATAACCTGCAAGGGTAAATAAACTCATTTTCATACAATTATGAAGGATGTAAATAGATGTTCAGATTGTTAAATAGACTATGATTGATGACACTTGGGGCATGCCAGCTTAATTTGTAAACCAAGCATCCCAAAAAAAGAGTTTTTCAGCAGGATTCGGTAAAGCTAGATAAAGCTAACACATTTTCAGATGTGCTGAACACTTGCTCCAGGAATGTTTAAAAGTGTGCGAAGGAACATATTTTAAATGACATCCATCTTCCTAATCTAGACACAGTTTAAGTAGTATATATCAATGCTGTCATTTGAACAAGCACTTTCCACTAGGTTTCTTCTTGCAGCAGACGTAACTTGAAACACTTATCTTACTAATCCAAAGCACAGGACTAGAGACTGATAAAAAAGAGCCAACTTTATTATTGCTTTTATATCTGAATAAGAGCTTGTATTTGCATAGTTTATTACTAGACTACCCTCACTACTGTAGAAACAAGGAGAATGGAAAATAGCAAAATATAATAAATTCAATTAGCTGAGACAGCCAGCGTAAGGTTTCACTTCATTTCTTAAGATTAAAATTTTTGGTGGGAAAAAATGTTTCAAGTGCATTTATCAAACCAATGAGGTGGAAAATCTTCTCTTTTACAAAAAAAGCAGAACAGTACATTAGATCTTAAGGTAGCTCTTATTTTGTAGGGGGCTTTATTCAGGCAGAAGCATTTTAAGTTATAACCCTAGTACCATACTGCTAGAAACTAGTAGGTGGTATGAAAACTGATTTGCAAATATGTCAACAAGCTTTAATCCTGGTGAATCCAGCAAAGGCTGAGCACTACATTTAGCTTCAGGAGGCAGCACTAACATACTAAGCATGCCTATGAAATACACTTCCAACTATTTGGTGTGTTTTATTTTAATCTTCCCTCCCATAGAAACTCAGCAGCCCTTTCCCCAAGGAGAGATCCATAATTGTTAACTGAAGCTTCATTTGGGTGGTTTTGCCATTAACAGGAAAATAAAAACCTAATCAAAAGTGTACTTTGACCTGCCAGCATCCTATAAAACGATTTTAAGAAAACACTAATAGATTAAACATTGACATTTTCAGCTGGCAAAGGGAGAGACAAGAGAAGTAAAACAGAGTTCTGTAAAAAGAAAACAAAAACCCTACACCACTATGGCAAGAGCTATCCGTCTGATTATATACAATAAGGGAATGTTCTTGGTAAAGCTTTAATAACGAGAGCTACTACACAGCTTGCTTGTTGGCCACCTACTCTTAGAAATACAACCTAACAATTCCATACTTCAAAAGCTAACTTGTAGCACTAGGAAAATCTAATCAGCCAACCAAAACTGAAAACATAAATAATTTTAAAGTATACAAATTGGCTGGGGTTTTGCCAATATAAACAATTAACATAGCCTCCATGGGAGCCTTTCAAGTCAAAACTGGCAAATAGAACTCTTAAGATGTACATTTTTTAAAAAAGGGTAATGGTGAGAGACTGAACAAGACTAACATAAACATTTCATAGACTTTTCTATTAGAGAATTTGAAAATTATATATTGCCATTGTATCAAAAGATAAAGTTTTACCCCACGTGCTGTATTTTTCCCACGACATACTAACCTCACCTGCAAATAACATTTTTTCCATCTCCTTGATTAGGAAATGGAAAAAGTAAAGAAAGCATTGACACTAGTGAATTCCTATTTCTTGGATGTTATTCATGTCTGGAATTACAGAAAGACAGACAAGATGGATGGCTGGGACAAGACATTATTTCCATTTGGTGGTTTTCAATATTCTTCCCCTGGTAACAATATACAGCTTCTGGACAAACAAGCTCAATCCCCCAGTGTTTCACAATCCTCTCAAAGGCAGGCCTTCACTTTCATAGAATCATAGAATCATTTAGGTTGGAAGAGACCTTTAAGATCATCAAGTCCAACCATTAACCTAACACTGCCAAGTCCACCACTAAAACATGTCCCTAAGCACCACATCTACACATCTTTTAAATATCTCCAGGGATGGTGCCTCAACCACTTCCCTGGGCAGCCTCTTCCAACGTCCGACCTTTCCAACCCTTTCGGTGAAGAAATTTTTGCTAATATCCAGTCTAAGCCTCCCCTGGTGCAACTTGAGGCCATTTCCTCTGGTCCTATCGCTTGTTACTTGGGAGAAGGGATTGACACTCACCTCACTACAACCTCCTTTCAGGTAGTTGTAGAGAGCGAGAAGGTCTCCCCTCAGCCTCCTTTTCTCCAGGCTAAACAACCCCAGGTCCCTCAGCCGCTCCTCACAGGACTTGTGCTCTAGACCCTTCCCCAGCTTCATTGCCCGTCTCTGGACACGCTCCAGCACCTCAGTGTCTTTCTTGTAGTGAGGGGCCCAAAACTGAACACAGTATTCGAGGTGAAGCCTCACCAGGGCTGAGTACAGGGGGACGATCACTTCCCTACTCCTGCTGGCCACACTATTTCTGATACCAATATTTTATATACATATATTCTGATATGGGTATTTTCAGCTGTTTGGATAGTACATACACACACATTTCATGTCTGGATGAAATGTTGCTAAACATTGACAAGTAACACACACATGGATGTTGCAACATGAAATATCAGAATACTAATAACATATTTAAATGCTCAATTAAAGTAAATAAATGCTAGAATATTACACAATTATTCAGAAATAGGCCCTGCTGCCTTTTATAAACTGAAGCTACAGATTAGAATTAGTTTGTTTATAAAGGATGTTTACCTAAAATTAACATCTCTGTGATGAGACCTGAAATAAAACTGTCAAAGTATGAACAAGCTCAGGGTGAAATCTTGGCCTGCCAGGCCATTTACATGAAAACACAGTTAAAAGTTTCAAAGTTATTCAACAGCAATTATATTTGAGTGCTTTCATGACACAGCAACTCACTGTAAAATTTTCTTTTTATTATGGCATATCTGTAGCTGTGCCTGTTGAGCTGAATTCGTGCCAGATTTATAGTGAACTATTTCCATTCAACACCTGGGCTGCACAAAAATAACAAAGCTGAACAGGCACTTTCTTTCAGGCTATTGCACAGAATAACATAAGCACTAGATATGTAATAATCTACTTCTTCATGAGACCTAGCTTTTGAGTCACACATACACATGAAAGAGTATATCATGAGAAATTCTCCTCTTGGACGGCAAATCAATTCAATATATATATATTATTGTTATTACGCAATACAGAAAATTTTACAAAAATCAGTTACTACCTTATTATTGCTGAGACAGGAAAAATATTTTGGTGTGGAAGATATATCTAATACTTCCTTTATTTGAAAGGATGGTAACTTAGAGGGTTTGTTCTATTTAACAAACCAATGAAAAAATTAAGGAGACTTAAATTGTGCTGCTGCAGTCCATTATGAAGTGCAATTATGAGAAGGTAAAATTATTTCAGTGCAAATCCTCAGAGAGACCATTAACGTGCCATTAAAAGATCATTATAATGTTTAACTTCAACAGTAAAACTATTTCATTACAAGTCATACCATCATTTTAAAGAGAGGAATGCAATTCTAACCAAAAAGAGGTATTCTAATTCAAAATAACTACATCATCCTCATTTTGGCTCTTTTATTGGCAATTTTAAAGTTTGTTAACCTTCTGCTTGCTTATGTAAGAATTAAGATCCAAGTGGTCCAATTTCCACATGTGTTGGCACTTACAAGAGTCATTAATGCCAATGGAAGTTGAGGGTAATGGGTTAATAAACTTTATGCTTTAGATTGAGTTTGAAAATTTGGATTATAATCTCTTAATGTTATAGCATCTACTATAACTAACCCTCCTAACTGAGGGAATATTAACATCACTATTAATTTCTGATTAAGCAATTAGCAATTCCATACATATACTGCATAAGTATGCAGTTAAGAACAACTAGACAATATATTTATGATTTGGGGTCTGGAAAAATATTGCAAAATAACTTTTACATTCATTAAATACACAGTGATTCTTCACCCTTAGGCACCGAAGATAGCTCCTCTTTTCAGTCTAGAGATTCTCTAACTTTTGCTTCACTTTTCACCAGAAAGATCATTTCCCTCCAAATCAGAATAAGCCATCCCTGCAGAAAGTTTGGGTGATCTCAGACGCACTTACAAGGCTAATCCAGCAGTTATTCCGACGTGGCTGTGCCACAGTGCAGTGACTGAGGAATAATTTCAAAGACAGGAGACGTGTCAGAGAGAGCGCCTGGGCCTCAGCGCGTTGTGACACCGCAGGACACGCGATGCTTACAGAGCAGCATCCTCTCTCCGCGCACCAGCACAGCCACATCACACCACCAGTGATCCGCAGCTGAACACGGACCAGACACGTCTTCCTACAGACAAGCAGGGCAGAATCTGACACAGGCACCGCTCGGGAGAGGGCTTCAGGGGAACAATAACTAGACATTTTGTTCCTAAATACAGTTTTAAAAGGGTACTGTTAGAACATGTGCTATTAAGCAGCGGTAATCAAGAGCATCTCCAATAAAAAAAGCAATACTAAAGTGGGTTTCAATCTGTTTCAGTTTCCAGAATTGAAACCCCCAGTGGGAACACGGGCTATGCAGTTACCTTAAACTGACTGTCAGGTAACACCCTTTTCTTAATCACTTTTTATGGATCCCTTAGAAGTAATCTGTGTTTTCAAGGATCCAGTAATCACAGGCTTAAGACATTACTACTACCTATTAAATGATATTTTTAGAGTACCATTACATTATTGAAGTATGATCGCTACTGTGCAAGCTTTGGCCTATCATTTGTCATAAAGGTACTTCAGCTTTGAACCTCTCATCCAAAATAAATGAAAATTGATTAACTTCAACGGTAGCTGATTTTTCAACTCTGATAATTACAGGCTGAAGATGGGGGGGAGGGGAGTCCTGGAACAAGTTCATCTTCCTTGAGGAACAAATTATTCCACACCATTTAGAAGTAAAAAATTTTTCCCCAGCCAAACCAAAATATATGTTTCAGAGTGCAAGTACTAAACATCTATATAGACACACTGTTTAAACAATATCTGGAATAACTAGAACCACTTATGCACTTAAAATCGATTATGAGTTTGAATAGTGACAAGAGTATTATAAAATAGCATAGAAAGAGATCTAGATTCTACAAATGAAAGAGTATAATGTGTTGCACGTTGCTGATGTTAAATACCACATTCAAGGGCAAGACAAAACTGCATTCTATTTTTTTAAGTGTCATAACACTTTAAGGATCCATATCCACTTTAATTCTTAACATCTTTGATCACTAAACAAAAGGCTTTTAAATTTGAGGTAGTCTTTTTTAAGCCATATTTTTAAAATGAAACTTCAGAGCATTTTAAATGCTGGAGTACTCCCATATTCACTTGAAAATAAAACCATTCCACAATTCCTTGTTTGAGGGGGGCTTGGGTGGTTTTGTTTGATTAGGTTTTTTAAAAATGGGTTTCATAACACAATCACAGACCATCTGACTTCATTGTTTTGTAGCATTTCCAGTGAACATCTAAAAATATGGCATCAAGCTTTGAGTTTTAGGAGCACAAAGTTTACTCACGTACAGTGTGTGTAGCAGAGAAGTTTGGTTTTTAAACAGGGCTGAGGGCTACAAGTTTCAAATATGCATTTATTTTTAGTATCACAGTGGTATACAAGGCACACTTAAAGTGACAAAAATCAGTTTAAAAAAATTAAATACAGTAGGAGCCATATATCTTACTTATTTAGTGAGCAGTACTAGCAGCACAGATTCCACTCTCAGTAAAATAAAAAAATATTAAAACAAGCTCAGTAAGATGATCTTGCTGTTTAAAAATACTTCCAGGCAAGTGGGCAATGAAGAGAAGCACTAACACAATTCAGTGTTCCTTAGACATCATCTGAACTTCTCTACAGGAATGACTGACATCCCAAGGGGGGATATAAACTAAAAATTGAGGAGACACATTGAACAACTGGAGAACTATCAAATTTTATCATCTATTTAAACTATAATCAAGGTGGGCAGGTACACAAAGTGATGCAAAAAAGCAGCTTAGTTTCTAGTAATACATATTAGAGCTTTAATTCATATGTTGGTTAGAAACTATGGTATAAATCTGTTCAAAACACAATCATTGTGCAGTTGTTAGCATTTTTTATTGGTTACATTTCTTTACAGCATTAAAGTTGAGAGAAAACTGACATGTTTATTTTCATTACTTTCATGTATTTTTTCTACGTTGCCAAGTGAAATCTTCACAGTTCTAGTTTCCTTCCTTGAAACTAAAACATTATTATTATCAACAAAATTCTCCTGAAACAATTTTATCTTGCCTGCTTATTTAAAGATTTCAGGGAAATTACACCGATACTTTCAAAACACATTGATTTCTTCTGCAAGAGCACATATTTGTTTGTAAGAACATTTTATATCCCATGCATCATTTTAAAAGTCACTAGAGAATTGCAGTCATTTGCAGCATAAATTCTTCATGTAATGAGATCAAGATCTCTAAATACACTGATCCTTCTTTTGACTTTTATTTTGGCAGACAGCTAGAGTTTTCCCAGTTGTTCTTCTTTGTTCTTAGAAATGAGAGAGATCTCTCTATCTCCAGGAGAGAGATGCATCTCCATTCTTTTGGAAAAAGCAGTTTTCTTTCCCCTGCCCCCTATTCCAAGATTTGGGAAAATACTCATGAAGAAAAAAGTATCAGATCACTCTAAGCATAGCCCTGTTGCCTAAGAGCCCTTTAAAGGCCAGCGAGACACTAGCGGGACAGCAGCGCAGCTGGTCCCCTTGGACAGCGATGCCAGGTCCTCAGACCAGTTCAGCATCCTCTGTACTACACAGCTTCCTCCACTGCTGGCGTCAGCATAAACTCTGCAGTACCAAGACCTCAAGCGAAGGCAAGCGGATCGGTCACGTTACACAGCACTTGCTTGTCTCTCTAAAAGGCAGGGAAGCTGCAATCTCAGAAAACTATACTAATCTGGACGCACTGGGAACTGCTAAAAGTTGAACATGTATCAAGGTGTAGGATCCATGTTAACGTGGATTTGAAAATACTTGATTTTGGCTACATATTTAATAGCCAGATGATAATTAAATCAAGACTGCCCACCACAGCTTGTAGTAGCATTTTACTGAAGCTGTATTAGACAAATAGAAACAGGCTGGAGTGATCTTTACCTTCAGAGGAAGAAATATCAGAGCCACCTGGCAGCAGAGCAACTTTAACAGCCTGATTTGTTTCCACAGGAATAGCCTTATCCTGCAGGAGCTGAGAAACAGGGGTGAAGAGAAAAGATGGCTGCAAGCCCACTGTTTGATTAAGTTCTTGCAGTACAGGTCTTGCAATAAAAGCAGATTTCTTCATTTCCCAGAGTGGAATACAGTTTGAGAAATACAATGAGCAGATTGATTATTTAAGTGACACTG
Organism: Phoenicopterus ruber ruber; assembly: GCA_009819775.1. Lineage (NCBI taxonomy): Eukaryota > Metazoa > Chordata > Aves > Phoenicopteriformes > Phoenicopteridae > Phoenicopterus > Phoenicopterus ruber. The sequence goes on from CM020219.1 coordinate 14,293,775, forward strand.
AGGATAGGACTAAGCCGTAGTTGTAGCAGAGATACCTTAGCTGGCTTTGTACTAGAATCAGTTTAGCCAGGACAAGAGTGCACCGAAAAAGGTAATTTATTTTGATAGCTTATTTAAAATGATACTGGATATTTTTAAACTGCTCTGAAGAATACACCTAGCCTGAAGGCTAGAGGGATAAACTTTGGTTGAGGTCTTTTCAAGATTTTTCTCCATAAGAAGTTATTTAGCAGGATGGATGTACAATAAAGGAGCCTCCACTTGTTCAAGTTATACCAGGGTCACCCAGACTGAGAATCTTCCCTATTTTTCTTGTAGGAAACATCCTGCTTTATAATAATTGTTTGTACCATTACTGAGTTATTATGATTTTTACATATCTCTAAGAACTGGGGAAAGTAATGGGGAAAACATACAGGAAGTTTATGGTCCAAGTGACAAAAGTCTCTGGCTACAAGCTTTGGTCTCCTGCTTCCCCTAGAACAAGCTGCTACGTATATTGTAATATCATGCCTTCTAACACACACATTGAATTGTTGCACGTGAATTGGAAGTGTGTACTTCCTATGTAAATTAAAGAGCCTCCAGACAACAACTCCAAGCACAAAGCTGCCTTCCATAATCCTCGCCGATTCCTCTTAGGGAGATCAGCACAAGGTCCAAATCTCTCTGCCGCAGGAATTCCTGCTCAGATGGGTCTCCACTGGATGGCTAACGACAGATTTTATCCAGAATGAAGTTTGTCAAAAAACCTGTTAAATCCTGGAAGCTGAAGAGCATCACAGAATGAACAGCATGGTGAGATACAAGTGATTATTACATTATGGATGTCTGCAATTCCTGGCCACTCACAAGGAGTGTCTCTACTATTTGGAAGCGTAGGAGGCAGATGTCCCAAAGACCTCGGGATTTCTTAAAGGTTCACACTTGGCTCCCAGGATATTCAGTGCCTTCTATAAGATCTGCTGACTCAAAGCAAACAGTTTGCACCACAGATGGGGATGGCTGTCTTCCACAGAGCCTAGGTTTTCTTTAATGTGTGCAGCAGTGCACATGAAAGGTATTCCCTCAACATATTCCTGACATTTAAATATAGTAGAGACAATCCTGCTCAGTGGCTATCTTTTTTTTTTTTTTTTTTGCAATTTCCCTCCAAACACACACCAGAACTCGGTTTTCCTTACCCAATGCAGCCATCTCCACAACTATTCCTTGGCCCACTGGTGGGGCACTGCATGGCTGCAGGGGCTGGTAAGCACACCAAGAAGCTTACTTACTGTGACCAACATAAGTCACACCTTCCCTTCCACCTTCCCCCATGTTACAGACAAAAATATTTCACTTCCACATTTATCTCCAGCATGCTGGGGCCATTGCAGTGATTCCAGCTCTTCACCTTGGTGCGTCTCTACACTAAAGAGAGGGGTACAGTTTTGGTTCGTTTCTCCAGCTGGTAAAGCCCCCACCAGCTTTATACCAACTGTCTCAGGTTAACTGAGACTTGACTGATTCACAGTAATCTTAGTGCAGATGTACAACATTGTCTGTGTCATCCTATTTTCTTTTTAAGTATATTCACTTTTCAAGTGAAGTGATTACAGCAGCTCCTCTTCTCCAAGCAATTTACACAGCATCAACATGCATCATTAGAATACTCAGATTTTTTTTTTGAGGGAACTCAAGTATCTACATATTAACAGCTTTACATAAAACAAAACTGATTAGCTTTTGTTATTTCTCCTTTGCATATCTATGCAATCCATTAGACTGAAAGGGGCCTGGCATTCATATGACAAATAACAGAAGATTGAAAATATGTTTAATATTCCTCTTTGTAATACAGTTCGGTTCCAATAACATCATTTAGATTGCCCTACGGAGTTTCTGTACTTGCACTTTATAACATTTAATCTCTCTCCTGCGAAATCTTGAAGAACAACCTATTACATAAGTCAACCCAACAGTAAGTTACTGACAGTGATTTCATGAAGGCCTTTATCCCAAAGGGCATTGGTAGGTAATTTGCAAACCTAATGTACATCTAGTCAGCGGAGAGGGTTTTCTGTGTTCGCGTACATTCCTACAATGTAGTACAGGGATATAGCCCACCTGAAGTTGAACAGATCTTTGATTATATTTTTCATCAATACAAAGCAGAACAGTTCGCATCAGATTTTAAGATTTGAAAAATAACCTTGAAAGAACGGCTAGCTATTCCTTTCACATCCTCCAAAAGACTTTGGTAAATAGCCTTTTCTTTGTATTAATACATCAGGGGGCTGTTTACTTTAATAATAAATTCAATGACATTAAACACAGCCTCAATATTCATTTAAAAAACAAACACAGGATTTTTTTTTTTTTCCTTAAAGCTGATTAGCATCTAAAAATTTTGTATTTACTTTACCTGGCTATCACATGGTGAGAAAAATGACAGCAATTTAAGATACAAGAAGCTGTGTCTGAAAGAGGGATTATTATTACTGTAGTCCAAATGTTTCAAAGCTATTTTTCAGATGAAACTAATTTTTTTAATTTAAACTAGGAGTATAGCTCAAGTGAGAAGTCCTGCCATAAAACTGTGGGTGAAAGCATCTATAAATACACAGAATTGTACAAGTTTAAAAGTATCTACTATATTACTCTATAGTAATAGTTTAGAAATTAAGCAAAAAGCTTGCATAATTATTGTGGTTTTGTCATATTAAAGAGATAGTATTACTAGCTTTCATTTTACACCTGGTATAAGAGCATACCTTTGAAGCTGGAAATGAAAATAATACTACTCCATGCTAAAAAAATCTAGAACCAGGTTAAAAACTAGCTTTCTCCTATTTGGATGTTGACATGAAACCATGAATCAACGCAGTTATCAAGGAGCAGATATGAACACACTGATACATACAAGCATTGTCTGGCATTTACGTAGGACCCAATTAAGTTATTTTTAACTATATAAGCAAATGTAATATCTAGATATTTGTAAAGTTATACACCACTGCCCCTCCCACACACTTTTTTTCTAAAGCTTGATGAACACACTTCATTTTAGCAAGCAATAACGCATAATTATTCTAGTCTATCAGTAGGGACTGCCTCTGATTACATTCACAGAGTGCAAACCTACTCGATCATCACATCAGTGCAGTGGTACCAGAAGACACCCCACTGTTAAACTCCTCCCAGAGGAATACCTGCCTAGCTTGGGAGGGCATCACGCCAGCCCCGCTCTGCAGCTTCTAGCACCCAAGCTGGCTTGATTGCTTTATGCAGTGCAGCACCGAAACATGCACCTAAACCCAAAGTAACTTCCACCATAGGTCCCAGGGTACTCGACTCCTCGGCACTACTGCAACATAAACGTTTAAGCAATACAACCATACATCAGGTAGAATTTGGTTCAGCATTTCTCACTGCAGTATGACATGCCTACAGAAAGCATTAATTCACTACTAGAAGTAATTCACTGCATTTACTTCACTGTCACTGTAGAACTACAGAATGAAAAATTTAAAAATTAAAAGTTAATGTAAATATTTTGCGTTTGGGTTACTTGAAAGTTCTAGTAGCATTACAGGCTTCTGCATATTAACAAAAATTTAAGGAGATTAGCATCCAGTTTTGAACACATTTTTCAGGAGTATTTAATTCCTATTTAAGCACATAAAATGAACAATTTCTAGAATAAACAATCCTAATGTCAGAAGCTGCATATCAAGTTTTTTGATAAACCAGACTCTGCACCGGAGATACCCAAAAGCAGATTTCTCATCAGTCCTGACAAAGAAATGAGAAGAGTCCTTCATGTATAATGGTGGGGAAAAAAATTAAGCAGTAAGTGTTATTTTATTTCAACCCATTTGACATCGCAGACATGTGGGTGAAAGCTTTTTGACATTCAGTTAGAAGGGGTCTATGATGTTCTTCAAATACTTAATACCAAAACCTGTTAGTTGTGAAAAGCTTGTCTTCTCTAAGTCACTCTACAACTGAAAAATTATTATTGGGAAGTTCCTCAATAAAGTGCTTACCACTTCCAACACTATTTTCACATAACACGTTGAAGACCCTTCCACAGTCAGATTCATGTTATTATTTCAGCTTCCTATCCCTCAGCTTCTTCTCCATCTGTGTTGCCATCACTGAAATACTTTTACCACTCCAATCACTTCCTTGGCTATGCCCTCGTGTACCTGCAGTTATCTCCACTCCCACTGCACAAAGCACAGATAATTACTTTAATTAATCTTCATGACTGTTTCTAAAATTTCTTGCTGTTCTCTGAATTAGCTTTAAATTGAAGCCTGAGAATTCAAACATCTGTTTAGCATGTTGTAAGTGCTGTCACAAATTAAAACATTGTAAAGCATTTAATGTACTTTACAGAAAAAGATGATTATGAAATCTAAGTTACGCATTATTACCAGGATTTCAATGGACACCTTATTCACACAGGTGATAAAGTGTGCAGGCAAAGAGAATATCCAGTTTGTAAGTACCAAGCAATCAACAATAGAAGTTTCTGTTAATTTAAAGCTTTTTATATATAAAACCACTCTCTATATAAATACATATATTTTAACATATATACACACACAAGCACACGTAAAGTGTGCTGCTGCAAACAAGGAGACTATCATTGTTGAAGAAAGATTTATTTTTTAAGGGAAAAAACTTGAAGAGAATCCTTTGACATTTCAATTAAGTTTCTACATGAAAGGCAGAGAAGAAAGATGGAAGAGGGAAGCTGGGAACTAGAACATAGGAAGGATTTGCGAGGATTTATGAGGGGTTTTTTTGGTTGCAGTGTAAGCTATCTTAGGTTGTATAATGCTCTTTGCCAAGAAAAACCATCCTTACAGAGAGAAAAACATACTGAGCATAGGTGCTATGACTGAAAAAACCCTTCTGGTATTATGATAAGCCATATTTCTTTAGCTGAAGATGTGAACACACTTTGTAACACCTCATGGTGGATCTAGACTGCCAGTCTAATTTGCTACTGCTTCTCTCTTCTTATTCTACTAAAAAAACCACAAAAAACAAACACACACAATTGTTTGCTTTTTTTAAGAAGAAAAAATTATATACAGCATGTTCAGATGTGAAAAACGCTGCGCAGACATCGCAGAGCAGATGGAATGGAATAACTGATTCTCCATGCAGCAACGCTAGAGGTAAGAAGTACAGAGGGCCTAAGCAACAGTAACACTTTAAGAATGAGTTAAGTAAAATCTGGTTTTTATACTGCTAAACCTTTTGAAGCAAAGTACATTTTTCACAGTGGGTAAGAAATTCCAGAAACATAAGTACTACCTTGAGTAATTATTGTTAATTAACTAGCAATGAGGCACCTATTTCCAAATGTGACATTTAAAGCATGTAATGTGATTGTGAATATTCACAAAGATAATTAAGTTCATCTGCTTCAAGTCCTTGCTTTCAGCACATCTGAAAACACCTCTTAAACTATCATTAGACCTGTAATCAAGTATTTTGTTGCTCAGGAAAATTGGATACCTTGCTTACCTGCTAATATAGGGATATGTGTTCAAATGCAAGTACGTGGCTTTTGTTAAGAAACTCTCCTTCAGGCAAAAGCTGAGAAAACACACGTTAATTCTGATTGTTTTCTCAGAAGAAACAGTTAAAAATAAATCCTTACACCATCAGATGGAAACACAAAATGACTGAGCTTCCTTAATTGAACTCAAGATCGTAACACTGACATGAGGGATATTTGTTTGAAAGTATTCATCGTGAAGCCAGGGGTACCACTACTGTGCATAGTAAGGATACTATCCACATTAGGTTGTATACTTTCTTCCATCTTGTTCACAGCTAAGTCAAATTTATTAAAAAAAGAAAAATTCAACCAAATTACAGGAATGAAATACAATGTATAATGCAAAAGTGTGAAAAAAACAGAAAATGCATGATTCTGCTGGGAAAAAAGTTATAACCATTACTGTCTTCAGAGAAGGAAGAAGGCTTTGATCATCAACACTGATCTTGCCTTGATCAAGACTTCTTGGAGAAATAAACCCAGAAAATGGGAAAAAAACTGACCCCAAGAACAGGGTGTGAAAACAGTCATGCCTTGGTATTTTATCCTTTATTCTTTTAAGAGTAAGAAAGCTGCTTTCCACTAGAAAAGAGATTAATGAATAGTGTGCTACAAGACGGAGAAGAAACAGTTAGGCAGCATTCTAAAGTACAAACAGATTAAGTTTATTCTATTGCTCTCCAGTTATTTGACATAGAGGATTTTTAATCAGTCAAAATAACAGTGTGAATAATATATTGCCATAAGGATGTCCTACTGCTCTGTATCTCTCAACCCAGTTTGACTAGCAGTTTTATTCTACACCTGAAAAGTCTCTCCTGATGAAAGTTTTGTCAGGAATTATGTTTGGAGATAAAAATAAGGTGAATCTTTCTAAAAAAAAAGATAAAATAAAGTGTTCTGAAAGTGCATAGGGCCAAGAAACTCCTGACCTTGTCTACAAGACAGTTCTTGCTGCTGCCTAGCTGCGTAAGCGCACATTTAGTGTTCTGCTTCAAAGGTGCATCGCAAGCACTGGCAATGCGACTGCCGGAGAACAGAGAAGGGTGTGAGACGCTCCATGCTGCAGGTCATTAACCCCCAGCCTGTACCCTGCTTATAACAGCAGCCAGCTGGACTTTGCTCGGGAGGACGTCATCCTCAAGAAAGTGTGGTCCTTTGCTCAACAGTGAAAGGGACAGTACCTGACCCCAAACGCGCATCCATCTCAGACTCCCAATCCCAACTTTGGAAGGAACTTCCTCAAGAGATCTACATGTTGCCTACCTTCCCCATAGCTGTTTTCTTAAGCTGTAAATGGACTGAGAAAGCAAGAAAAAAAAGTGTTTATAAAGTCTCCGGGGACAAACAACAGTGAGAATTAAGACCACGTTGCTGCACTCCTAAAGACACAAGTTCAGATAAAAGCGGTCTTCAAACCAACTAGTCAATAAAATCACAACTGTAGTCTCCAACAAGCGCTCAAGGCGTGTTTCAGAAAAAACCAACCTACTCAGGCTATCCAAAAAAAGGAAAATACAGTGGAGGAGTAAACTTAGTATAGATCTTTCTTGTCCCTCTCTTATTCTGTGTAGAACACCAAAACACTGTGAAAACACTTTCTTACAGTCACAATTCAGTACAGTCACTTCTGGAAAGTTTCATGAGAACTACTTTCTGTTCCCATGTAAAGTGGTCAGCAGAATAAACATGAGCAGTGGGAGGTTACGTTACACTAACATTACCAAATGTAAAAGGTTAGCCCCAAAGCAAGCCAGGTCTGCCAAATCCGCATTAACTGAAGACCAACTGCTATGGCACACGTCCTCAAAGCCACTGCAGATTTTATTCCACCCCCCCCCGAGCAGCTTGGGCACTCTCCAAGGGGTACTGCTTTTTAGAACAATACAACCAGGGAATAAAAAGGAATAAATAAGAAGCAAAAGGATGTTGTTAGTATTGTTCTATTTTATGTCTGTGAAAGTACAACAAGATAATGCCTTTTGACGTTTCAGGGGAATAAATGTGTATGTTTCTGATGCTCATCACTGAATTCACAGCAAATTAAGAGGAAAGCAGCATTTTAAAACATGTTTTTCAACGGAATTCATCTGCTCTACAGAGATAGTATGATGCATTAGACCATATACATCATAACCCAACATGTAGATACGCATGCTATTTTCTCGAACCATTTTAAAATCCAGATTAAGTATTTTCTGAATTACTGCAGAGATTTGTATTTAAAAAGCCTAGAATTTAACACCCTATGTATTAGGCAGTCCAAATGAAACATCAGAAATTCTCAGCCCAAAATATCAAATAAGAGTTACGAGAACAGTTGAGGCAAATCAGACCAAACTAAGATTCATACAATCAGAGACTTCATCTGATACTTTCGTCAACTGTACCAATCAATCTTTTTAGCTAATTCCCACTATTTGCAAAAGAGGTATGCTTACCAAATGCTGAATAATAAGGCAAGCTGCTAAGGGAAGGAAAAAATGGAAATAAATAGAGAGCCACCTATAAAAAACAAAAATATTTTTTACTCTGAAGACAGGCAACCTTTACATTACAAGCAAAGCTCACAAAAAAAGGCAATTTGTAAATAAGTGTGTGTGTGTGTATATATCCAGTAAAGGATACTTAAAATCATCGGTTATCAGCAACTTTATCCTTCTCAACAACAAAGTGTTTCTGCCATCGATTGCCGTCTTTCAACACAGTGTGTTCTTTATTGTGCAGAAAGATTCTGGATAATCATGCCTGAAGCAAATCACAAATTCTCCATAACCATTGACGCTGAGGAAGATGCTCATAGAGATCACATTTTCAGCCAGCTAAAAGTTATGAGCGTGACTAGGTTTTTTTGTACCCACAAAATAGCAATTGTACATTCACACTGGGCAGACAGTGCAAGAGAAGTAACTTCCCACACACACCAAAATAAAGGGAAGAATTCCCACCTATTTTGCAGTTAACTTAAGTGTTTTGTGACTAATCATTGTAATATAGCTAACCTGTGGGTGTACCTCAAATGGTAAGTTCCTGGAAAATGAAGAAATGAAAAGAGTTAAATATATTTATAAAAGCTAGTGGTTTAAGCTATGGTTTGTTTGTACAATATGAAAAATGGGAATTACTTTAGAGAAGGCAAAGCCAAGTATGCTAATAAAATTCTGGCTTGAGAAAAAGAAAATACAAAATTTACTTCAGATAAATTGTCTGCTTCATACACATATTAGGCATATTTGGGATGACTTGGTTAAAGCAGAGCAATTTGATGCATATTCAGGTAATTCAAGAGAAACAAATATATAATGACAGGTAGCTATTAAGAATGACTTTAAAAACACTACATTCTCTACTGCTAAACCTATATGGGAGAAGAGTAACATGGTATAAATTTGGCAGTTTCTCATCGACTCACAGTGTGATAATAGCATGTTAAGAATGATAGAAACGTGTTCAGAACACCTAAAGCACAATCACAGTAGTGGCTACTGGTAGGTAGCATTTGTGCCCAAAAAACACTTAAACAATCAATATCTTACCAGCAGGCAAAGGAGAACAACTTCAGGAGAAGAGTAAATGTATTACAACTCCCCAGGAGAAAATTAGCTAAATTACTATAGCCATTTATTAAATAATCTGATTTTCCCTTCAACTCTATGTATCATACTCATTAGCATCAATCACTTCCCCTAGCGACATACATTATGCTCTATTAAAGTGGGGATTTCCTCGTAAGTGTTAAACACCTCAATTTCAGATTACAGCACTCAGAGGCAAATTGTCTTAAGTGTCCTCAATTCCTACAGGTAACTAAGGACTGGATAGATACATTGACAAAAACATATCCCACAGATACTTGCATCGCACAGATTTTGAACATCTACTACTAAGTAAGAAACACCGTTCTATTCAGAACATAAGTACAGTCTAGCACTGTACTCCCCAACTTCTGAAACACCGTGTATCTATTTGCTGTTGACCTATGATTTATTTCTGAAAACAGGAGGGAGAAAACCAACACTGACCACACCTCTTAATTTTTTGTTTGTTTCTTTGTTTTTTTTCCCTTAAGCTTCAGTTAAACGGTGGCTATCAAAATTCAAAACATATCTATTTGTACTGTACTTCAAATATTATCATACTTTAATAATATAAAATTGTGAATCAGCTGATATGCTTACAGCTTTGTATTGATATACGTACATATATAAATCAGAACCACCATCTCTTCTATTAATACGGTCAATAAAGAAATAGACCCAAACACAACAAACTAAAGGAGCAATTTAAGCTGTCTCATTTTTGCACATTGATCCACTGGGAGAACTTGACACGGCAGGGGACAGCAGCTATGGACATGGACAAGCTCTGCCAACCCAACCATCGGATGAGCGGCGGCTGCTCTACAGCACAACACAGCCACGTACACTGTAAGCGGGCGCACGACCAGCAGTATTTGTGCAACGCACAGAGTAACACATTGCTACAACAGTTCTAAAAATAACGTAAACAGTTGTACTTAAGGACAAATTTCTATCTGTAAGAAATAACCTATTCAAATTTATGAGCAAATTCTGTCCCATTCCCAACATTAACCAGGTGGCTTTCTTATTTTAAGAAGGCAGTTATTGCAGTCTATTGCCCACACTGATTTGAAAGTAATATCTGACCACGAGGGGCAGCACACAGCTAGTGATTTGGAACAGCTGTCTGAAACCTGAGCTTTAATGAATCTTGCATTCATTTACTGGTGACCCTGGGCAAGTAACACTTTCTTTACAGCTCTTCATTCTTTCAACTAAAAAATAATTGTTTATTATTCCCAGGCTATTGAGAACGTTAATAACATGAGGGGGGAATCCTAGGCTATGGAAATATAGATGCAATCCTAAACCCCTTATGTCAGTGACATAACCCAATCTTAAACATGAGTAGAACTAGGTGTTAAATTATGAAATAAACTATTAATTATGTGAAGCAGCTATGTGTTTTGCGGGCAACAAGACATTCATAACTAGTACTATTTCAATACTAGCAAGCAGAGTAAGATTGAACTACCTAATTAATTTTAATTTCTTTTGCATTGTTAACATAGTGCTAGCTTTAACATATCTGCCAAGCTTTAACATGTTATAATGACATCCTCACTAACCACCTGCATCCTACCTGCCATCCTTTCCATAGAGACCAGCTGCGTCCTTTACTCGGTATATAACAATGTACAATTCCAGCCACTAGTCACAATGTTCAGAATGAGAAAAATGCTTTTAATGAGGGAAGTACAATCAGGGAAAAAGACAAGACAACTACAGAACAGGATGAATTCCAAAATTTGACTTCAGAAAGTGAGATGTTACACAGTTGGCACATACACAACATACAAGCGCATGCAGTCTTTACTATCTGTCATGCCCAATATCTTAATCCATTAACCAGCTGAAACACTTGAGAAAGGCAGAAGTTCTATAACTACATTTTTAGATGTGTCCTAGAAGAAAATCAGCAGTTGTATTTAAATTTAAAAATAATTAGACAAATAAAAAGCCTCCACAAGCCACACCGCAGGTAAAGCTGAGTCATAATATCCTAACCAGCCAGTCAGCCCAGCACGTATGTACTGGAAGACAAATCAAACGCAGTTCCAGGCTAGCCACAAAATGCTTTTTCTTTGAAGAGGGAGGATTACTGCAATGAAAACATGATATGTATGATAAAGGACGGTAAGTCATTAGTTCCATAGTAGTGAAGCAACTTCTCTAAAGAACAGGGGTTTATTAATGTTTCTTTTCCCTTTAACTTAAAGGGAATCTATAACTAACAGTGTCTTTACAGCATAAATAGATAGCAAAATGTCATTAAAGTTCTTTCTATCAGGCTTCATCTAAGATCAAATGTCAACAATCTTTGATACATTCCACTGATATTACGACCTTAAAGATGCAGCTATTTCACACATGCTAAAAATAAAATCTGCTTTAAAAAAGCAAGGACATGAACATACTGAAAAGCAATAGAAACTTCAGGCAAATTGTTTCTACTCCTGATGCTGGATAAATCCTACGCAAGTAATCTCTCTATAGAACCTGAAAAAGTAGAGCAAAGCTTCTCACAAAATTTGTTTCCTTGACAACATCGACAGACCAAGAGAGGTAAGGAATCGAAGTCGTAAGATGCCTTGTAGCCTTGTTAGCAGATCTTTAAAAAAAAAAAATACATATATACTATAGCAGTATGTGAGATGCATCTATAAAGCTAGACTTCTAAAAAGGAAACAAAGTTAGACTGGTGTTATTTATATTTTTAACAGCAAAAATATTCAGAATTTCTCATTGTTAAAAAATGAGATACTCCCCATAATGTATTACAGTCAACTTAAGATCTTAAAACCACTCTAGCTCATTTTTTCACCAGCAATCTTACTGAAGCATCCAGAAGGGAGATAACACCACCATACGTTTCTCCCATTTCAGGTGACATTCTGATGTTCAACTCCACAGCAGCTGCCCACAGAGATCCTATGCATAATTGGAGGACTTAATTTATGACATTATCAGTTAAGCATCATAGGACACACTACTTCATTGACATCTCTAGCCCTGACTTTTCTTCCCTAGTAGGCTGGCTATGCTGGGGGGAGGACAAGGGTGCTTATTTCTCTACTACAGGCTACTGTAGTATGAAAGGATGCGCAGATCTCGGCCATTCAGGACAAATGGATTTCTAAAGAAAAAAGTCAGATAAACACTTAATATTCTTGATATTTCTGTAAGTAATGATACAAGTAACCAAACTCTTTTTAGGTAACATGAGGAAACAGAATCCTTTCTTCCACATCATTGTTAAGGATATCCAGAAGTCACCCCTCCATCCTTTTGGATCTCCACAGAAGAGAGGTTTGTGAAATAACACCATCACAGCCATGTGCCCTGTGCATCTCTCCTGTGGCCACTTGGCACCTATTGGTCAATGTCAACCAAATTTCACAGAGGTCTCAGTTTTTTCCCTCAAGACTTAATCACACTAAGCAGCTGAATAAAAGGGAAAGACATGGCAGAAGCCTTGAAGGAGCGAGAAATTGAAGAGGATCTACAGCCAACCAGCCTCACAACACAGTCAGGCTCCATTAACTCTACTGCTCTTGGAAGAATTTTATTTTCTGCATTTTTCTTTAAATAATTCCCAATTTTGGGGGGAAACACAAGCATATTAGCTGTGCCATGAAATATCCATCTTCTGCTCTTCTCCTCCTCTAACATGGCTATAAAGCAGTCAAATATCCTTTGCAAGACCACATGGTGTGCTACTATAGTGTTCTTTAAGGAGATCCTAATTCAGGAGACATTTCCAAGTGTAAAGAAAAACTAATGCCCTTACAGAACTGAAAACCTAACCCAGAAACGGAGAGGTTCACTGTGGTTTTGCACCTCCCTCCCTTTTTTTTTTTTAAAATGTCACACAAGTGTTACAATAAATTCTAATCCAAAGCAGCACTGAATTTAGTTCTTAGTGAAGAACAAAAGAAAACAATGGCCTATCAAACAGAGTAGAGATCAAGATGGTGCTATTTATACTCAAAGAAACATACCCCTTTGAAACAATCCTTTGAGGCACAAGAGTGTGTCAACTACTAAGAACATAATAAAACTATACAATTCATCTCCAGCTGTGGATTCTGAGAAAAAGTGAACAAAGGCATTACAAGGATTTCTGTTTCCTTGACAACAGCATTGCTGGAAACAGAAAATAATTAAAAAAATACATCTCTATGTAACAGTGATCTCTAAACGTATCTAGGTATTAACATACCAAATGTGGAACAACCCTTACCCACGCATAACTTTGTGATGAAGAGACCAAAATCCACCACCTTCATGAACTGTTCTTTGCTGACTTGTGTTAAAGGCTTTTGCAGAATAATTGCGAGAGTGCTGGCTAGTACATCCTGACCTGTAATACCATCTAGGCATAAGCACAGCCAGAAGCTTTCATTGATGGTCAAGCACGTTCTTTCCTGAATGATGTTCCTTTTCTTACAAAATAAGCATTATGAAGAATAGTTGTCATTGAAGTGTATGGAATAATTTTGCTAGAAAAAGATCAAGGTATACAGAGAAGCACTTTCAGCACTCAGGAAACTGGTATTACTATACATATATCAACTAAGAAGTGTACTTCCATCTTAATAATTAGCAAGTTTAAAGACCTTGGAAAAAATATACATAGTTCTAAATAGGCAAGAGAAGAAGGTCAGAACAAGGCATCATAAAGAAAAGTCAGCTTCAGTATTTCAGAACAGCCTATTTAGTAGCCTCTTCAACAAGAAAACAACAATGCTTTTTCACACATCTAGGTAAGCAGCGCATTATCTCCAGAATATGAGTGTTTCTTTGCCACTTCCAATATAATGGGGAGAACTTCTTGTTACTTTTAAAATACAGTATTAAAAGTGTACCAATCAGATAGATCTTTTTAAAACACTTCAATTAAAGGGGAATATATGTATTAAAGAGGATGACTCCCCAAATTCTCATCTTATGTATTAGCTACAGTTAAAGAAGCATTGCCACAATTAGATTTTAGAAACAAATCTAAGAATTGGAATACTTGGGGTACTAGCAGCATGGTATCTAATACTGCTTAGCGAACAGTTTGAATCTAGCCTAGCAGTGACAGGGCTATAGTCATCCGACAGCTACACATGAGTTTATAGGAAAATGCTGGCAGCTTAAATTCATTCCTCCATAAACAGACATGCATGTGACAGAACAACAAGAAACACTGCCTATTTCAAGTGAATTGTGTGCAGAATGGTTGAAAACAGAAACATTAGTCTGTTACTCTGAGACAGTGTAACAGCAGCATCTAGAAAATCTGTATTGCTACCATCAGTGCTATACACATTATATGGATCAATGGAGGCTATCATGTTCCATCGCTTTCAGACTGATCCAACAGGATCGAGAATAACAAATTTCTGGAATATACTACTATGCTATCTCTCTCCTGCCAAATACACATCCACAAAGAATAAAAGGTTTTGAAAATCTGAATAAAAATGGTATTCCTTGTAGTATTTGATACACTTCAGGAAGCAAAATCCGTACATTGAATTTGACCAGTATGAGTAATATACTGCTCTAGATCTAATGATCACAGCATAGTCTCTTAAGACTGAAGAAGTATCTGGAAGAGATCTCTTGAGGTAGCAAGTTACAAAGATGAACTACTTTGGAGCTCCAAAAGCCCCTGACTTCAAAACAAGCAGAGACCAGAAGTGGACTTAAAGGCACCACAAACCTTTGACATGTTTTTTTCTCTAGGCATCTGCTTATGGACCCTATTAGAGACTGACCACTGGGCTAGACAGAGCCTTGGTCTCAACCAGTATGGCTGTTCTTGCGTTCTTAATCACAAGAAGCATGCAACACCTCTATTCAACAGGCCGACATTATTAAACTAATTTTTAAAACTTTTACTTTCCTTTTATAGATTCAGCAATGACTAAATGGAGATGCAGTTCAACTAGGCAAGTAGGGAACAAAACGCATAAGAAAAACTTCCAATAATGTGTTACAAGTCATCCCATCAAAGTGCTATTAATATACATTTTGTATACCAAAGAATCACAGTACTTTCTTTCCTTGATGCTGTTCATCAATGGATGGTGAAAGTGCTAAATGAAGAAATACTTTGCAACAAAAAGAATACCTGCTGTGATGCTTTAAATAGAAAACCAGGAACAGAGAATTAAAAGTTTACAGATGATTATGTAAAGATGTTGCCTTGAGTTAATTTTAAGATACAACAGGAGATATAGAATACCAGTATGGGTGGCTTGGAGTTACAAACAGTTGTTAAAAAACCAAGTCCAGCATCAGTAACTAGTGAAAATATTTACTGCTCTGTGGCTCTACGCAATTATGAGGTCTTCCAAATAAAAGACACTAACAATGTGAATGCAGTATAGTGGTTTCTGCAATCGGTAAATATGTCTTTCAAGAGACACCTTTTAATCTACCCTGCTACCTAAGGTAAACAGCTGTATTCAGTGGTAACCTGTGATTTTGGGTTCTATATTTGGGGTTCTAAACCAGAAATACCTAAACAAGTTCTGATGTTCCAAAAGTACTGAATATCCACACTACGGAAACTAGGCACCTTTAAAACAGTGCTGAGTCCCAAAATTTATGAAAAAAATACTAGACGAGATATTAAAATCACAAATACATTTCTATGTTTAAGTAGGCAAAACCAAAAATGGCAGTAGTAGCCTAAATTTCATTTACAGCAGCTATTCAAACAGAAGGTAGAGAAGAAGTATTATCCAAAGAAAACAGATTTAATCACTTCAGACAATCATGTTTCACAATCCTTAAATATATACTTAAACTAGAAACACAAGCCACTGATAATACAGTTAGAATGTAATAGCGAAGAGCAGCACTGCCGCAGTAAGAACTCCCAACAGTACTTTCCCTAACTTGAATCAGGTTTCCTGCCCCTTTCTCCAGCTACCTAGGCTGGAAGTACTATCAGCTTCCCCTTCCAAAGGGCAAGCTCAAAATCCTAAGAAAACAGAGGGTAAAAGACTTGCCAAAGCCTAAATCTAAGCTTTTGTTTTTTCCTTCATTCCTTACAAATTTAAAATTTAGCAGGAAATTCTTCTATTAATGCTTTGGATTTGAAGAACTGTGGGTAATTAATCCGCAATACGTACCGCTTCCATATGAGGTTCTATCTTACTTTCAAGTTTGTATGAAGTTTGCTTATACATTTTGTAACACATGCATAAACTTTTAATTTTGGTCTTTCAACACACAACATGGAGGCCAACATTAAAGTCTTCCAGCCTTTAGGGGAACAGTTTAGTTGCCATCCCTTTCTAAGACGCTGAGGAGCCCCATCTGCTGGTAAAAGCGTTGCTCTAGAGAATTAGACCCCTGAGCTGACAACTGATTTTTTTCAGTTGTACCACTTGATAACTGTTCGGGTTTTTTAAAATGCAGCCATACATAAAAAATTAAGAGCAAATACTTTTAATGAAAAATATGAAATCCTTTGAAACAGCGCATTCCTTCCTAAATATGCAAGATATTTATAAAAACTGCTTCAGATGATCTTTCCTGACACTAGGCTATTCTTCAGTCAACACAAACTGAAAACATCAACTCATTTTTTGCAAACATTTTAATATGATTTACACTGATTCATAAAGAAGATGGTAAAGTACATGTTGGTTAATCTGGGAGAACATAAAAGGAAGACTGTTCTTTTCCCCTGATTTAAACAGGATACATACACACATTAAAAAGTAAGAAACCACATAATCAGCTCTATATATATACACATTTTAGATATATCCCTGTGTGACATGGACGATTTAGCCATAGTAATTGAGGTGGGAATAAAGAAATTAAGATCACTAAGTTAAGATAACTAAATCAAGTATTTCTTCCTTCTCCATGGGGAAAAAAAAAAAAAAAAAAAAATCTTTTCCCAGAAAGGGAAATTCTTAGTTTGTGATGAAAAATTTAAGAGGAAAACATTTAAGCACATAAGAACAGATAAAAGATGCAAAACTGTGTGACTAAATACTACAAAAATTGCATATGACTACAGATCTTTTGATTTAAGCACAACTTAAACTACCACAGTCGGTCAGATCTGCTTAGACAGAACTCTCAATTCTGAGAAATCTCCACTAATATTGGACTCTTCAAAAGATAAACATCTCAATGCACAGGCTGAATGTGAGGACTGAATGCAAGATATTTACACACAAAAATATTCAGTCATTCACATGACTAACTGAAAGTACAGAGTTTTGAGGCTCTGGATTGCCTACTCTCTCTGATCATACATGGATTTTAGGCTTCTAATTGCACTTTGAGTTTTATCTGAATCAGATGTTCAAAGTAAATAGTGCAAGCATCCTGAGTGTCTGCATATTCCATTAAAGGGAAAGAGAACACACTTCCACTGCCCGGATTTAAACTAGCAATTCCAAGCAGTGTTTTTGGAAGAAAACAACAAAAAAGGTAAGCTGTGGGAAGGTACAGGATTGGAAAAAAATAGTACATCTGCATTTTCAATCAGTTGGTTTATGCTTACACCAGAAAATGGAGAATTTCAGGCAATGGCAGACAGCCAAAAAATCCACAGAAGATAAACTACTGCTGTCATAGTCATTAGAGATTTATGGGCCCTAGAAAGTTAGTGAAATGAGTTTCATAACATCAAGTCAATACCCGATCTAACCGTGCCCTCTGCTGGCCCGCGAGGCACTCGTGCAAGGGCGCAAACGTCACAGGCTGCCGATCCATTATCCAGTAACAGCATTCGTAAGTTTTCTCTCCAGGCTACCTTCCAAAACATGGAAGCGTGTTTTAGTATACTTTGTAACAGTTACATTGTTACTTTATTAATGTTTTAGACTCGCGTGCTCTGAAGTTGCCAACATTAACATATTCTATTTACATTGAATTCCATGGTTTGGGGCACCTAAAGCAATTAGATTTCTTCAAAAACCAGCTTTACTGTTAAAGACTGCTTCCAATCAGGGGTAGTAAAACTGCTTTAGAAAAATAAAGTCATCTTTCTTTCTGCTTAGAAGACAAAACAGACAGGCTATTATTTCCATTTTGTTAATAATTTTACATTGCAATAACAACTTTGATTTTAGATTGTCTTACCAAATTTAACACATCCATAATTTCGCTCATCAGTAAAATGAGGCTCTGGGATAGCAAACAAACATTAAGCATATGGTGTGACAGTTTAAGACAAAAAGTCAAATTCAGACATATTGAAGACAGAGGTGCAGATAGCTTTGTACAATCCAAATTTAAATTGCTGCTTACCAAAAACATCCATCAGCACTTTTTGCATATCTTGGTCTTTTCCTTCTAAGTCTGTTCTTCAAGCAGCAGCCAAGATTTAACTTACTCATATATTGAGGAATACTTGCAAAGAAAAACAAAGGTACTTTTTTTCCTCCATTTAATCTTTAAGACAAAGATGTAAAAAAAGCTTTGGAAAGAAGATGGGGAGGAATTACCCACAGTTCAAAGTATTCAGACTTTGGTGGTGTGATAGGTTATGCTGACTACAGAACAAGTGAAGTTATTATAACTGGACTGACTAAATTAACAAAGAATTGAAGCCAAATTCACTAAAGCTAGAAGGAAAATACACTTTAAGTATTGAGCAATTAACCCTTGAAACAAACTTAAAGGGGAAAGAGTCCTTAGACCATGACAGGACACCTTTCTGGGATGCAAGACCTACCACACCAGTTCAGATGAAAAATCCATCTGACCTGACATAGCCCCTCCAGGAGTAGTCACTTAGGCCTGTCAGAAAGGTAAAGTTCCTCAAAATATTATTCCAGTGTTGGCAGTCAGTTGTTTAATGACTTAAGGCAGAATCTGTATCCAGACCATAGTGCTTATGGCCAGTGTGACATTAAAAAGTAAGAAATAATGAAAACCTAACTCTAATACAGATTATGAGAAATGACCTAGTAGAAATCTAACTTCTTAAGTTAAGATCTAGAACACTGACATGTCCAATACACAAAAACCCACACTCCAAAATAACGGAGCTGACTGTAGGTACAGTGAAGAATTAGGCTGCAAGTTCGTAATAGGGTCTTGTACCGCAGAGCATCTCCTCAAATTCTGAATACTTTGGAACTGTTAAATACACACAAGCAAGGATGTTATTCCCAGAAGATTATTATTCAATACAGTATTTTTAAATTTGATGACTGGTCCACAAAGCATTTTTACATTACCTTGATTGTTTTATCCATAGAAGCCGAGAGAAGCATGTGACTTTGTTCTCGTACAGGACACCACAGGATTTCATTAACAGGGCCGCTGTGTTTAGACATGTAAAATATTAAGCTTTTGGGGACTTCAGTTAATTTATATTTGGATCCCAAATATGGCTTAATTAATTCAGAGATCTTTCTCAAAGTCTGTTCTCCTGATATGCCTAGCTTAACATCACAATCTGAGCACTCTCTCTGATCAGATTCTGTTTTTTCAGGCATACTGGGATTTTCTTTACGCAATCTTTTAGGGATATATGGTCTGATTCCTTTTATGGCAGTAGTACTGTCTTTATGCATCCTCTTCTGGGAAACGCCATTTCCAGAGTTTGTTGAAGAGCTTGATGTCTGTTCATAGTTTTTGTAGGACATACATAATGCAGTATGGCCAGAGTATGCTCTCCTACAATAAGGAGATGTCAAATCAGTGTTATTACTCTGTGCATAATGCTCAGGGGGATCTTCACAAATAGTGCTTGTGCCAGAACCGTCAGTGTTCTCAGTAGGCTGCATTTCATATGTAGATTTTGTACCCAAACTACCAGGTGCAAAGTACTGAACGTGATTCACAGAAGAACTTGGAAGGCTTGTTTGTCTGCTAGAAGTATTGGGGACTCCAGTCTTTTCAGTTTCTGCCTCAGAGTCTGAATCATCATAAGCAACCAGTGACGAACTCATTATGGCTAGACACAGCAGACTCCAGAAACCTCAGTGCTGGAATTGTCCAAAATGATGATCTACAATAAAGAATTGATTATTCAGAGCACAATTTATTACAGTCTACAATTTGAGTAACTTAAGGATATAAACATGCTTTTCTTAACAAAAAACCCGTAACTTTTATTCCTGTTTATTAATGGAATTTACTCCTCTATTATAAAACATCTGTACATTCAATTATGCAACACCATTTGCCTCCAAGCACTTTGCATACATTTTTAATGCATTGCAGAGATGTATTTGCATACCACAAAACAATGAAAATGAGTATGAAAAGGAAAACAAACTTGCAACATACATACTGCAAATCACTTTAACCTCACTTGCAGTAGCACTTCCCCACGCAAACACACATAAAAGAGGGTAATTCATTTTGCACTGTTTTGTATGTACATTTATAAGAATACAAATACTACAACTATTTGAAGTCAGTCTAACAATACCTATTTCTTAATGGTACAGGTGACCTGAAAGAAGTATGAAGGGGTTCAACTGGCAACTAAAAAAGTAAATACATTTTTGACGCACTCAGCAGTCTTGCAGTATGAGGAAGTTTTCCAACTATATCCAGAGAGCAAGTTCCACACAGCCTTTAGTTTTACAGAACAGGCTCATGCTAGAAGCTACACCGAATTCACTGTTTGCATTTACTTACCAAAAAATAAGAGCATAGATGCCTTGTTCAGTGTGGAATAAACTTTTTCAAAGTGTCTGTGAGAAAGAAATCTCATGCTGAGACTGTGTATGTAACATGCTGAATAACTCACCACCACAACAATCCCACCAAGCTTCTTCCAAAAATTTGGACAGAACATGTGGAGTATAGGGTTAACTACATTCAAACAACTGACGTATCTGCAAAGATAATCTTTCAACCTCTGCTGTTTACAGTCAAAAGTACTGCTATCCTTCAATTGCTAAGATTGATTAAATGAGGCATTTTATTTCTGCTTTGTTTCCTTGCCCAGCTGTAAGCACTCATCATGCTGAAGTGATTTAACCCACAACACTTTCAGATCAGCTGCTGAAAGTCTTGGTTTAGGTCAGTGAAGAAGCTGCCCTCAAAAGCATCTTGATTAAAATGAGAATGCTGTATGAAAGTCGGTATCTATGTAAGCATTTGCAGAATTGATGCCACAAATGTAGGTCCTACAAATACTACTGCAGGAGTACTACGCTGGAACTTGTAAAGATTACTCATTTAACTTCAAAATTAGGTCTATTTGAATTAAAACAAGCATGTTTCATTTAACCTACAGAAGTGTTACATTACAGGCTATGGTCTGTATTCTGTAATGAAATTTCCAAGCACAGATCCAAAAGACAGGTTCGTATAAGACATACACATTCATCGTCACAGATCCTTTCCAAGATAAGTGATCAAGATGTTTAACTGGAACAAGGTGATTAACATTTTAGCACATAAAAGCATCAAGATCTCCCTCTAGAGGACATTTTGTCTTTATCTGAAGTTTATGACAGCTGTAAGTGACAGCAACTAAACACAAGGAAAATTTTTTTTTAATAAAACAGTTTCATTTAAAAACAGCATTTCACTTAAACAGTGCCAAAAAAAAAAAAGTTGTGTTTCGGGAAAACTTAACTAACAATTCAATTCAAAAACAGTAAATTGAAGTTTTTAGCAGTAAACTGACTTCAATAATTGCAACAAGTGGTTACTATTTGCATTGCAGTGCTGAAAACAGGCTCCAGCCAAAATGCATCATGTTCAAAGAACAAATACAGTAAGAAGTTGACCTCTGGCTGAAAGCTATAAATGAAGATACACAAGTGGATTGGGTTAGACTTCCAAAGTTACTTTACTTTCTTTTAACACAAAAAAAATTAATCTGAGATTCAGAGATAAGTGCAAGAGGGTGCCTTGCACACACCAGGTTACAAAAGTTTCCCATGGGATACTGGAAAGAAACTGTCCCATTACATTTGGTCAGCATAAATCCATCCCATCACACGCATCACCCATAAGCCTCAGTGTTTTTTTAAAAGCAAAGCATCTCTGCCATCTTAAGACTTCCCACTCAACTTCTGTTTTTAAAGAAACACCACCCCAAAGTTTCTTATGCTGCCCTAACTAAAGAAAAATGCAGGGGAAAAAAAACACAATGCACTTCATTAGAAACATACTGTAACTAGATTGTGAATTTATTAACGATATGATTTACAACACACTAAGCTAATAAGGAAGTTTGTAGAGTTTTGTTCATCTTTCGTTTGCACACGACTCATTTATCCAAACGCGTTAAACCAAAGAGCATTACATTTGACACGCACAACACCACACGCCCGCGAAGTGACCGTAAATGCCAACAAAGGTATGACATAAGAGCTGCGAGCAGCACTGCGGGCCACGCACGGCGGGATTTCACGCACTCCTCCGGCCAGCCCCGCGGCCCAGCCACGGCCAGGCGGGAGGCGCAGCCGCCTCTCCGGGGCCGCTTCCTCGCTCCTAATGCCCCACAGCCCCGAGGGGGGCAGAACGCCACCCAACCCACCGCCAGAGAGGCCCTGCCCCGTCCCCGAGGAGCAGCCCCGCCCGAGGGAGCTTCCGAGCCACCGAGGCCGTTTCCTTCTCCCCCCCCGGCACCGGAGCCGTTGCCGCCCATACACGCGCACTGTCCCCCCACTCCCCGGACACCGAGGCCACTCGTGGGGCCCCTCCACCCCAGCGACGAGGCCCTTACCGCCTCCCTCCCCACAGGGCCTCCCCCGCGGGTACCTGCGCCGCACAGCCGCCGCCGGCAGCGCAGCCCGGAACTCACTAGCCGGCCCGCGGCGGCTCCGGTTTCAAAAGCGCGCCGGGCGGAAACAAGGCGCCCTACTCAAACGGGCCCGAGTCCCACTTCCCTTCGTCAAGGGCTGCGTGTTGGGAAGGGCAGGGGTCAGCCGCGGCTCGCTGGGCGCGTAGGAGCCCTTCTTCCGCCGCTGCAGGCGATGTGGAGGGCGCTTCGTTGGGCTGGTGACGGGGGGGGGGGGGGGGGGGGGCAGTGGCAAGCAATGGTTCCGGGGGCATGCGTTTCCCAGCCGGGAGTCGTGAGTGCCGTGCCGGTTGGGGCATGATGCAATGGCAGTGACAGCAGAGTGGTGAGGAGAGCCGAGCCGGGTCGCGCAGGGCCGGGGCGAGCTGGGCCGGGGATGAGGCCTCGGTGAGAGACCTTGGCAGGGAGAGAGGGGCTCGTTGGGTGGTTATTGCCGCCCCCGTGGCCGGTGCGGGGCGCTGGGGGCGGGGGTCTCTGCTGGGCGCGTTTCCTCCCTCCCTTGCGAGACGGCGATGCGCTTGAGGGCTTTTTCCTCCCCTCCCTGCGGGGCCGCAGCCCCCGTGGCTGCATCGCCAACGCGTCGGGTGAGAAAGCCCTTTTCCCTGGGAGCGGTGGAGGGGAGCGGAGTGTCCTGGTCGCTGGAAAATGCCGCCCAGCCCAGGGAGGGCAGAGCTGGCGAAGGTCTTTGCCCTGCCCGGGCAGGCGTGTGGTAGGGAAGTGTTGCAGGGCTCCAGGGTTAGAAGGGACGGTAGGTCTACTATAAAATGCAGCCTATGTTGGAGTACTTCTCAAGGCATGTTTCTCAAGGCATGTTTCACACGACGTCTGTGTGCATACTACCTGCTTTAATTTCACTTTTCATTTTTTATTTTATTTCCGGGAGGCAAAACAGTTTTCAGGAACATAAGTGCTGTCAGACTTAAATTCGCATTCTTTCATTGGTTCATGAAAATTTGGGGGGACTTTTGCATTACTGTTGTCTTTGGAAGTCTTGATCTACCTTCATACAATGTTTGTCGTGAAAAAGCTCTTCTTAACGCAATGTGAAACCTTGTTCTTTGATTCCTAGGTCTCTAACCTACTAAATGAGATAGCAAACAGTGAAAATGATCATAGATCTGTGATTGTCATCCAACTGGAAAGAGATGAGAATACAGTTGTTTTCTGATATCTATGCCAAGGATTATTTTTGAGCTTTGTCTCATGACAATTTAATATTCTCAAACAGTCGCAAGAGCAGTACCCATTACAAGTTACCACGCATTGTGTAGATAGAAAAGGCACACGATTCTTGGCTTTCAAGTTCACTCTGTGAAACTGAGGCTTTTCAGTTCATTTAGACTCTCGTCCTAAATATCCTAGTAGTCCATTCTCAAGTTCCCATGTATTTTTTCCCTCCATATCTGTTTGTATACGGTATCTGATATGTCTGGGACTGTTAGTTTTCATAATATCAATTTCAAAAGATAAAAAACTGTGTTGCATATTACTGAATTCCTGGCTTGAATTCCACCAGCAAATAAGGATGGTACTGAGGTAAATAGAGATGAGTTTTAGATAGCAGTCATTATCTTTTGCATTCTGTAACCGTAATATCCTCATCTCTTGTTGCAGTGACTAGATCACTTTTACTACTTCTTAATGAAAATGCACCTTCATTTGGGATACTTTGCTCAGCTTAATCCATAATATTCCAAACTTTTTAAAGAGTCTTTCTGTTTTACCGCGCTCTGATATGTGTGCTCAGTCTCAGCTGTGACATTTCAGCCTTTCTGAAGGGAGGTGATCTATCAGTAAGAAAGTACGTTCAGGAATTAAGTTAAAACACCAAGTCACAATTTTTTCTACACCAAAGATAATTCTTGTTTACCTTTTTCTATTTCGTAAAATTGAAGCCAGTAAATATAACTGGCATATTCCTACAGAAAGTGTGTGTGTTAATCTTCATAAACATTTTCCAATATGAATTAACTCCAGTTAAATATCTTGTGCCCATGAAAAAGAGGAAAACACTAGTATCCAAATAAAAGAATGTAAGTAAATTGTAGGAATACATCAGAGGATTATTTGATATGCTTCAAATTAACTATTTAAAATAACACTGCCAAACTGCAAATAATCAAGCTTGAAAGGATTGAGATTAGGTTAAAAACCTAAGTGTTACTGATAATACGTTAGTCAGGCTTATTTTTTAGTCAATTATGTAATCTAAGTATGGTATCTGTGTTAGTAGACTAAGCGAATTAAATTAGCAAGTGGCTGTATACACTTCTCAGCTTTTTCAGGGCATTTACCTGAAGCGGAAATCTGGGAATATTGCAGCTGTCTGACAAACAAAGGCTTAATGATAGCTATGTTTTGGTAACTGGCAAGTTACCAAAGCAACCTTCTTAAGTTCTATAGGCAGGTGAAGGCTTTTTACAGTGGCAGTTTAAATACATACTATGTAAATATAACCAAGGTTGTTATTAGGCTGATTATTGAACAGCTAATGCAACTATTATATGCTTTTGTTTCTTCTTTTTTAATTCTCGGAAAAGGGAGCCAAATGAACGTGGTTTTTATTAACAGCTTTCATGATTCACTTCAGTTACATATGTTGTAACTCAATGTATTCATGCTCCATGCATAGCAACGGATCAGTAATATGTTCGGGAGTCTCTCCAGAGAGACGTAATCCTTTGCAAGTCAGTAGGACTTTACATGGGCACAGAGTTCTTCCTTCATGGACATGAGCACGGCATGACAGAGAATGCTTAGGGTGAATGCTGTGTTTCCAACACACCGCTATTTGCAATTCAGTATGAAGTTAATTGACTCTTTCAACGTGCATTGTATTTGTCACTGTCACATCTGAATACAGTGCATGTAAAATAAGCATCAGTTTATGAATTAAGATGACATCATTTTCCTCAAGTAAAAAAACCTATACAATAGCTTGGGTGATCGCATAAATTAACCACATCAGATTCTGAGGCAGCACTTCATAGCCCTGGCCAAGTTGCAATGATATTTTTCACAGAAAATTTACTTTTTCCTCAGTTCACTTTTGTCATTAGGATCTGCACTGTTATCTCATTTTAACAGCCTCAGTTTTTATGATATTCTTTTATAATTCCCTACATGCTTCTCTGTGTACCTTGTTATTGTGGCATGTTCATCCCAAATAGATTAGAGATAGTTGCAGTTTACTTATAATGTTGTTTTCTGACAGATGATGTCCTCCTTACCCATTTTTAACACTTATTTTCTTCTGTGTAAATATGGCAAGCTCACTACAACCAGAACCACAATGGTTTTAAAACTCTCTTCCTATATCAAGTTAATGCTTGTTTATCCTCAGTTCTGAATAAACAGCAGGATGCTTGATTTTTACAAAAAACTGATTCAGAACATATGTACTTCTAAAGACCTCATCATTTTGTACAGAGAGCTGCTGAGCATGAATAAATTTTGAAAATAAGGATTTCTTAAAATAAGGAATTCTGCCTTTGCAGTTGAAATGAGTTTTCACTCATGGCAGGTTGATAACAGATTTGCCAGATTTCAGACATCAATAAAACTCTACTTTTAGATCAGAGAGTATCTGAAGACAATTTATCAGATAATTTTAGAAAAATTAGAGGAAGCAGGATTACAACCCTGGACTTCACAGGAGCTAACTTTGCCCTCTTCAAGGACCTGCTTGGAGGAATCCCATGGGTTAGGGCTCTAGAAGGTACGGGGGCCCAAGAAAGCTGGGCAATATTCAAGCATCACTTCCTCCAAGCTCAAGAGCAGTGCATCCCCAGGAGTAAGAAGTGGGTAAGGGAGGCAGAAGACCTGCATGGATGAGCAGGGAACTATTGGCAAAACTCAAATGCAAGAAGGACGTCCATGGAATGTGGAAAAAGGAGCAGGCCAATGGGAGGAGTACAGGGATGCTGTCAGGCTATGGAGGGATGCTACAAGGAAGGCTAAGGTCCACCTGGAATTTAATCTGGCAAGGGACATCAAGGGCAATAAGAAGGGCTTCTTCAAATACATCGGTAACAAACGAAGACTAGGGAAAACGTGGACCCTCTGCTGAATGAGGTCGGTGCCCTGGTCATGAAGGATACAGAGAAGGCAGAGTTACTGAATGCCGCCTTTGCTTCGGTCTTTACTGCTAAGGCTGGCCCCCAGGAATCTGAGACCCTGGAGGTAAGAGAGGAAGCCTGGAGAAAGGATGACCATCCTTTGGTCAAGGAGGATCGGGTTAGAGATCAGTTGGGCAAACTGGACACCCACAAATCCATGGGCCCCGATGGGATGCATCCACGCGTGCTGAGGGAGCTGGCAGAGGTCATCACCAAGCCACTCTCCATAATCTTTGAAAAGTCGTGGAGAACAGGAGAGGTGCCTGAGGACTGGAGGAAAGCCAGTGTCACTCCAGTCTTCAAGAAGGGCAAGAAGGAGGACCTGGAAATTACAGGCCAGGTAGTCTCACCTCCATCCCTGGAAAGGTGATGGAGCAACTCATTCTGGAAACCATCTCCAAGCATGTAGAAGAAAATAAGGTGATTGGGAGTAGTCAACCCAGATTCACCAAGGGGAAATCATGCTTGACCAATCTGATAGCCTTCTATGATGGTATAACTGGCTGGGTGGATGAGGGGGAGAGTGGTGGATGTTGTCTACCTTGGACTTCAGCAAGGCATTTGACACTGTCTCCCACAACTTCCTCATAGGTAAGCTCAGGAAGTGTGGGCTAGATGAGTGGATGGTGAGGCGGATTGAGAACTGGCTGAATGGCAGAGCTCAGAGGGTTGTGATCAACAGTGCAGAGTCCAGTTGGAGGCCTGTGGCTAGTGGTGTCCCCCAGGGGTCAGTACTGGGGCCAGTCTTGTTCAATTTATTCATCAATGACCTGGATGAAGGGACAGAGTGCACCTTCAGCAAGTTTGCTGATGACATGAAACTGGGAGGACTGGCTCATACACCAGAAGGCTGTGCTGCCATTCAGCGAGACCTGGACAGGCGGGGAGCGTTGGGCGGAGAGGAACCTCATGAGGGTCAACACGGGCAAGTGCAGGGTCCTGCACCTGGGAGGAACAACCCCATGCACCGGTACAGGTTAGGGGTTGACCTGCTGCAAAGCAGCTCTGCGGAGAAGGACCTGGAAGTCCTGGTAGACAACAAATTCACCATGAGCCAGCAATGTGCCCTTGCGGCCAGGAAGGCCAACGGCATCCTGGGGTGCGCTAAGAAGAGTGTGGCCAGCAGGTCGAGGGAGGTTCTCCTCCCCCTCTACTCTGCCTGGTGAGGCCCCATCTGGAGTCCTGTGTCCAGTTCTGGGCTCCCCAGTTCAGGAAAGATGAGGAACTACTGGGGAGAGTCCAGCAGAGGGCTACAGAGATGATGAGGGGAGTGGAGCATCTCTCCTATGGGGAAAGGCTGAGGGAGCTGGGGCTGTTCAGCCTGAGGAAGAGAAGACTGAGAGGGGACCTCGTCAATGCTTATCAATATCTCAAGGGCAGGTGTGAAGAGGACGGGGCTAAACTCTTTTCAGTGGTGCCCAGCGACAGGACAAGGGGCAATGGGCACAAACTGGAACACAGGAAGTTCCATCTAAATATGAGGAAAAACTTCTTCACTGTGAGGGTGACAGAGCCCTGGCACAGGCTGCCCAGGGAGGGTGTGGAGTCTCCTTCTCTGGAGATATTCAAAACCCGCCTGGACGCAGTCCTGTGCAGCCTGCTCTGGGTGACCCTGCTCTGGCAGGGGGTTGGACTAGATGATCTCCAGAGGTCCCTTCCAACCCCTACCATGCTGTGATTCTGTGACTGCCGTTAATTAAAAAAAAAAAAAACACAAACCAGACTGCTAAGAAACTTTCAGATGATGTTATTGCTAATATATACAACGTTATAGATGTTAGCTTGGGAGAGAAGCCTGTTTGTGGAAAGCATGGGCACTCTCTGTTCTAGGAAGCTCCAGTGATCAAGGTATATGTTGGACATGGGAAGACTGCTGTGTTATTATTCTCGGCCATCTCATCATCTTAAGCCATCTCCTAGGGTTATTTTTGCTATGTACTGCTGAGAAACAATTAGTTCCTTAAATTACAGCCTATTACTTACCCAAGGATTGATTGTTTTTAGAAAGCAGCATTTCTTACTGATCATCAGTGTGTTTTGTAATCTCTGGAGCAAAGAGTAAAGAAGATGACTAAGCTTTTCTCTTGTATATCTTTTTTTGGGCTGAAGTACTATATTACATATATTAAGACAAAATTCCATATGATAGTTATAAAAATCTCATTATCATTCAGAACTTGACATGGTATCAAGTAGTACAAAAACATTATCTAACCAGGAACTAGATAACCTCTGCCAACTGTTCTGAGGTGTTCTGAATCGTACGCATTTTTAATTACTTTTACTTTTGTCAGAAGTTTGACTTTGAAAAGGTGTTCTAGTGTTAAATGAGATACGTAGACAAACATTAAGAGTGATCTCTAAATTTATTTGATACTCTTGTCAGTCCATTTCTGTATGAAACTGAAGCTCACTGACTGAAGCTCATTAACTGAAGTTAATGTCTCCACATTTATCAATCTGATATGAACAGAATTAGGTATGGAGTCAGTAAAGTTTTTATATTCTTATTCTCTTCATCTAATCTTCAAGATACACAGGAAAGAATAAAACACACTATTTTTTGCCCTACAGTTCTCCTTGTTGCTGCTGTTTTGAATCTACAAGCCGAAGAACTGGAAGACGTTAAATTTAGTTAAATTGTAAATAAACGGATCTTTTGCAGTTTGGCAAAATGGCTGATAGTCCAAACTGTGATTTGAAAGCTCTGAGTCCGCTTCAGCTGTTTGAAAGAGTAACTGAACAAGGATGAGAAAGTCAGAGCACTGAAAGCAGGAAAAGCACCAAAGGTATTTCCATTTCATGTTTTGAACCCATCGTTTTTCAAGTTAGATCTATCTTTAAGAGCGCTGAAGAATATGATTGTTCTGAGATCTGTTTTGTATTGTAGTAAGAAAAAATTTTTGTTAAAAAATATTTCTATCCATTTTGTGAACTGTGGACATACCTGGAGCAAGGTAGTCACTAGCAAGAGCAGAGTTGTTACTCCTGAAGTAAGAACAGAGTCGTAGGCTTAGAAGTCTGCTTCAGCCAGTTGCCATACTATGTTACGGGATCCAAGGTATTTGGTTTTCAAGTGAAATTTATATCACTTATATTCTGCCCTGGTTTTAGATTCTTTGTTAAAATCTCTTTCTCCATTCATTATTATACACATTAGCAAATATGTCTTCCTGTAACTGTACTGACAGTCCCTGCTTAATCTCCCTTAAGTAATGTAGTAATTTGCCATTAATTTCAAGTTCCCTATAGTGTCATCACTATGTTGGCAAAGAGAGCTCAGTTTTAATATGGGCTGTCTTAGTGTATTGTCTGTGGGACTAAGCCTTGAAAACTGGGAGTTGAATAAAGTGTTGATCTATGTATTGCTTGCATGAGATGTTACAAAAGCTTTGTATTAAAAAGGTCATAATAATGAAAGTTATAAAGAACTTTTTGTTCTAGTTTGTCTCCAAGTCTGTCACTGAATTGTAATGAATAAATTATTTCAAGGTGAGCCACTAAAAGCATTGTAAAGTAAATTAGATAATAATTTGTATTATATTTATATATCTTAGAAATTTGTGCTTTAAAATGTTAAGCATGTTATACCTCTGAAAAGCAGGCAAGCATTTTTTTTTTCCTCAGGCAGAAATTGCAAAGTGAGACAGAGGTGCTTTACATATCTTGGCAATGGTGACGCTCTAAATTCTGCCAGTTAGGAAACTGCTATTTGCTTTTCTTTTACCTTTGGCAGTGATGCTGCAAACATGTAAATAAAGGCTTAGAGTGTATGAATAATGCAATTCAAGTCAAAGCATGTATGCAGGATTTTGAAGGGTGGGGCATTAATGTCATTGTCTCTCTTAAGTCAAAGTCAAACAACTTTTTTTTCCTTTATTCAGGATGAAATTGATGCAGCAGTGAGGATGCTATTATCGTTTAAAACTGTCATATAAAACAGGAACAGGGCAAGATTATCAGGCAGGCTTGCCTCCAAGAGATCTTGTATTAATAAACAAAGGTACAGCTAAAGAAGAGGACGAAGATTTTGTGGACCCCTGGACTGTGCAGACATCAAATGCTAAAGGCGTGGATTATGACAAACTCATAGGTACAACTCTTTCTTCACTGCTAATAAGAAATGTATGTCAAGTGATCCTAATGACCACAAAACCAGCAAGGGGTCATAACAAATCCTGATCAAACCATCATAGGTATCACTTAATTTATGTCTAATCTTAGCATTCACATGTCTAAAGAATTTGCTGTAGGAATTGAAAATGTCCTAGGCAGGGATCTCCTTAAATACTTTGTAAAGAACTTTTCAGTTTAAAACAAAATTTTTATTCGCAGTTTGGGTTTTTGGCATAAGAACTGTTATTAGAAGTTATGTTAATGAAGACACTGTGACTGAGCATCTGCGTCTTCAGTGGCTGTGATGCAGAACAGCTAGAGCCTAGAGCATGTCTGACCAGGCTGTAGGATTCTTTCATGCCATCTCTCCACATCTGCCTTGACTTCCAAATTAGGGAGAGCAGGATGATCCAAAAGTAATGCAGAAATCTGTAAGTGTAATGACTCCTTCACAAGACACACTATCAAACAGCCAAGTGCTGTCTGGGATGAAAAGATGCAGCTTATTCAAACAATGTGCATGTAATGGAAAATATTTTAGACAGGGATGTTACAAAACTTGCCAAGTTTTGTCATTTAAGAAACAGGGGTTTAGTTAATTTCTTTATTTGTTTTACAGTCCACTTTTTTATAGCTTGTTTGAGTCTAACATAGAAACAGGTGAGAGAACTATTCATCAATTTTTACTATTTTTGCTTTTTTTTAAATTATTGTCAATCTTCAATCCATATTTAATACATCAGTGAAAATTCTTTAATAGTTGTTCATTGCTGGTGTCTGCTTAGCAGCTTGTTTCTCACAATAGAGCATACGCCCTTATGTGTCAGTAACCGTATATTTGCTTTTGGGAGGTCAGTTGCTGGTGTCAGCATTCTTTTAATTTGGTGTGATGTTATTGTAAGATCATGTCAAATGTATGTACGTATTGACTTAGTCTGCAGAAGCTAATAGGAAAATGTTGAAAGGGAGAAGTGTGCAAAGAAAGATGTTGGCGGAGGAGAAGGAAGAAAGATAATTGTTAGAATCTAGAAATGGACAAGATCTCTTGTCATCGTGTTACTTGAGTAGGAGGTATGGAGAAGGTTTTTTGTTTATTTAGGGGGGAGGGATTCTAAGTCTTGTAGAGAAGTGGGAAGAGTAGAATACTAGTGTTGCACAATCTCAAGGTCTTTCTGAGAATGACCAGCATGACATTACTGTAAATCTAGACTTTAGCATGGCTTTAGAAAATTAACAGCAATGTCCTTTTTTCCACTAACTGTTTGTGTATGTGTTTATATGTATGGCCTACAGTGGTGGGTTAGCCTGAGGGGGGGTTTACTTATTTACAGTGCTAACGATTGGGGAATTTGGTAGATGGGCCATTTTGCTTGTTCTAAGTGATGTGTTGGAAATTTTTCAGAGAACAATGCTAGCCTAGCCACTTCAGGAAGTGAAAAGTTACTGCTTGTTATCGATAAACTTCCTTCTCTTCCTTCCCCTTTTAAAAATAATAATAAAAGTATTGTCCAAGAACTTGACATCTGATAACTCTTACCGTAAAGGAAATTTTGTGCCACCTATAATCTCTTTATTTACTAGTGTACCAGAGAAAGTATGTTTGTGTTTACTCAAACACAGAAGAAATGAAAGTGCCAAAAGCACTATGTAATTGAAAGGCATATTCTTGTCAAATGGTTGTCCTGGACATGCACTTAAGCATATGGTTACACAGCGTGAAGATATTGTGGGAAGAAAGGTTCTGTTAGCTAAGCACTAGACATGAACATCCGTAGAGAATTTTTTTTTTTTTGGTTTGAGCATGAGCAAGGAGCAGAGGGATGCTTTGCATGCTAACCATGCTGATACTTCAGGGAGCTGAATATTGCAAGTGATACAAAATGGTTGAAGTCAGTGGGCATCTTTGGAGATCATCTAGTCAACCCCTCCCACTCAAAGCAGAGTCAACTAGAGCAGGTTGCTCAGGACCTTATCCAGTAGGACTTTTATTGTCTCCAAGGATGGAGATCCCATGACCTCCCTGGGCAACCTGTTCCAATATTTGACCATGTGCACAATATGAAGGTTTTTCTTATGTTTAAATGGGGTTTCCTTTATTTCCAATTGTGCCTGTTGCCTCTTGTCCTTTCACTGGGCATCACTGAGAAAAGTCTGTACTGGTACTGTCTGGTACTGGTACTGTCTTCTTTAATCCCCCCCTCCCCTAATAGGATATTTATACACATTGATAAGATCCCTCCTGAGCCTTATCTTCCCAAAGCTCAGCAATCCCAGGTCTCTCAACCTCTCCTCATATGACAGATGCTCTAAGCCCTTCAATCTTCATGGCCCTTTGCTGGATTCGCTTTAGTATGTCCATGTCCTTCTTATACTGGAGCCCAGAACTGGATCTAATGCTCCAGATGTGTCTCATCAGTGCTGAGTAGAGGGGAAGGATCACCTCTTGACATTCTGGCAGCACTGTTCCTAATGCAGCCCATAAGGCTTGTTGATCTTCCAATGCCACAGAAGCGCATTGCTGGCTATGTTCAATTCCTTGTCTACCAGGACCCTAGGACCTCAAGATCCTTCTCTGCCAAGCTGCTTTCCAGCCAGTTGGCCCCCCTACCTGTGCCAGTGTATGGAGTTATTCCTCCCCAGATTCAGGGCTTTGCATTCCCTTTGTTGAACGTTATGAAATTCTTGTCAGCCCATTTCTCCAGCTGCTGAGGTCCCTCTGAATGGCAACACAGCCATCTGTTGTATCAGCTGCCCCTCCCAGTATTGTTTCATCTGCAAACTTGCTGAGGGTGTACTCTGTCCCATCATCCACAACATTAATGAAGATGTTAAACAGTATTGGCCCCTGTATCAACCCCCTGGGGTACACAAATAATGTTGGGCTCCAGCTGGACTTTGTGCTGCTGGTCACAACCCTTTCAGCTTGACAGTTCAGCCAGTTTTCTGTTCACCTTACTGTCCACTTACCTAGTCTGGACTTCATCAGTTATCTATGAGAATGAGTTGGGACACAGTGTCAATAGCCTTAGTAAAGTTGAGATAAACAATATCCACTGTTCTCGCCTCATCTACTAGGCTAGTCATATCAGTATAGAAGGCTATTAAGTTGGTCTGGAATGATTTCCCATTCATAAATCCATGCTAACTACTCCCAGTCACCTTCATGTCTGTAATAATGTTTGGGAGTGGTTTCTAGGATTATTTGCTCCATCACATGCCCAGAGATTGAGGTGAGGCTGGCCAGCCTGTAGTTCCAGTTCCTTCTTCTTGCCCTTCTTCAAGGTAGGAGTGGCATTTGCTTTCTTTCAGCCCCCAGGAACCTCTCCCAGTTGCCATGACTGTTCAAATATTATTGAGACTGGCCTGGTCAGTAAAGTTACTGTATAACAAATAGTAGGTTATTAGTTTTCTGTATGCAAATATAACATGGCAATGGCAAAGAGGAAAAGTACACAATAAATTTTGAGCAAATGCAAATATGCTTTTGAAAATGGCAGCTCTCAGGACTTCTTACATACAGCGAGTTGAAAGCTGTCTTTTGGTAAAAGCTAGAACACTAGAGATCAAAAGCACAGTAGGAATTTTTTAAAAGCTCGTTAAGGAGTGGAGACTGTGTCCTTGTCAGAAGCTGTTTAGGAAGGCAGGTTCTTTGTGAATAGAGAACCTAAAATGTTTTGAACATTCTCATAAGAGGAAATAGGTAGGGGAAAATTACCTATTTTTTTAACAAGTAAGATGAAGATTGGCAAAGAAAAGGGAGTTGTGCAGTCTATGAATGTTTAATAAAGGTATTTAGGCATTTCCAGTGAAGTGTTCTATATATCGGAGAGCTTTTAATCCCTTTCTGTGACAGTATACAAATATTTCTAGAGTGGCTAGCCCCAATTAGTCTGGGGCATTCTCATGTTTTCTGTTTCTGTAAGATTAGCCTCTTACCAGTTTTCTATTGTTCTACTGAATCAAACATTTTCATGTTCATTTGGTCTCTTTTTAGCATTTGTCCAGATTATAATTACTTTGCCATTTTGTAATGCATTTTATTTGCTAGGAAGAAATTAATTCAGTAATTAAAGTTTGCTTAGGACAAGCAGATGCGATAACACTCGGAAAACATACGGATTAAAGCCGTAGTTGCCGAATCGTGTACCAGCATTTGTCTTTTTTAGTGACATTTATTTTAATGTGATGGGCCCAGTGCTTCCCTTGTGTGATATCCTGCTTGACTCACCCGGAGTGAATGAACAATTGTAAGCCCGAACTTGCTTCCCATTGGATAATGGTGCAGACACCAAGCTGAGTGGTGTGGTTGACAGGCCTGAGGGATGGGATGCCATCCTGAAGGACCTGGACAAACTCAAGAAGTAGGCCCATGTGAACCTCATGAGGTTCAACAAGGACAAGTCTTGCACATGGGTCAGGGCAAACACCGGTATCGATACAGGCTGGGGGATGAAGGGATTGAGAGCAGCCCTGCTGAGAAGGACTTGGGGGTACTGGTGGATGAAAAGCTGGACATGAGCCGACAATGTGCACTTGCAGCCCAGAAAGCCAACTGTATCCTGGGCTGCATCAAAAGCAGTGTGGCCGGCAGGTCAAGGGAGGTGATTCTCCCCTCTACTCCACTCTGGTGAGACCCCACCTGGAGTTCTGCGTCCAGCTCTGGAGCCCTCAGCACAGGAAAGACATGGACCTGTTGGAGCAAGTCCAGCGGAGGGCCATAAAAATGATCGGGGGATGGAGCACCTCTCCTGTGAGGAAAGGCTGAGAGAGTTGGGCTTATTCAGCCTGGAGAAGAGAAGGGTCCAGAGAGAACTTACTGTGGCCTTTCAATACTTAAAATAAGAAAGATGGGGACAGACTTTTTAGTAGGTCCTGTAGCGATAGGACCAGGGGTAATGGTTTTAAACTAAGAGGATAGATTCAGACTAGATATAAGGAAGAAATTTTTTACAATGAGGGTGGTGAAACACTGGCACAGGTTGCCCAGAGAGGTGGTAGATGCTCCATCCCTGGAAACGTTTAAGGTCAGTTTGGATGGGGCTCTGAGCAACCTGATCTAGTTGAAGATGTCCCTGCTCATGGCAGGGAGGTTGGACTAGATGACCTTTAAAGGTCCCTTCCAACCCAAACCTTTCAATGATTCTATGATAATATACCTAGTTTTCCTTCCCATTTCGTAATGAATTCCTACTAACTTCAAGTTTAATGACTATATACAAAGCCTTGTAATAATGCTGTGCATAACCAGTAATTCTAGAAGAAAATGAAATGGGTATGGAGGGTCTGGAACAGCAGAAATGCTTACCTCCAAGTTGATGCTCAAATTGGATACATTGCCACTCTTCTTTCCTGTCAAGACTGAGTCTTTCCTTTTCCCCTCTTCCTGGGGGTTCCTGATTTTTGTTTGTGAAAGGCTATTCAGTGAATAATTCATATAACAAAATGAAAAAATAGTTCACATGATGAACTTAAACACACATCCCTGTTTTCAGAGTGTAGGAGAGGAACTCCCTGTACTCAGGGCTTCTCAGCATCCTGGTGCTCCGGGGTACATGTTGGTCTGACTCTTCTGTCCCATCCCTCATAAATAGCTTGGGAGCACTACAGTCTCAGTGATTAGGATGGCCATGGTTTTAAATAGTCTTTTTTTGAGATGTATGCAAAGCCTTGATGGACTAAAAATAGCCTCCATGCTGTGCTTTGAGAACCTGTGCTGTAAAGAGATGGAAGGCCTCTTTCCTTTCCCTTTCCTGAGGAAGAAATTAGTCTAGTCTAGTATAATAAGCCCAGAGTGTCTGAATATTTGGCTTTTCAAATTACACCAGTGTGCTGCCCCTGCGGGATAATTTTCTGTGTAAAATGAGTTGTGTACCCAAGGCAGTACATTGGGTAACCGGCACAGGTAGAGCGCTCTGCCTCCAGCTGGAATCAGTCTCTGTTGTCCAGTGGTGTAAACTGTTATGCTGTCCAGCTAAGGATCGTTACCATGTGCTAGGATGTAACATTAGCAGCCTACCTGCTCTGGTAAAAAGTTGTAGTCTTTGCAAGGACACTTCGGTTAATTATGATATTCCTGCAGGAATGAATATTACTTGCTTTTGGCTTAAAGAAATTGAAAATTTAGAAACAGGAACATGCATAAGGAGAGAATTCAAAGTAAACCTGATTCTATGTGGGGCATTGAAAGTGATTGTTGTGTTTTCCACAGGGCAGAAGTATAGTAGTCATGTAAGTCATAGTTTACTAGCTGCATAATGAACGGTTTTAAAATTAATTTATTTGTTTCTAGTTTCCTTAGGAAGCTCTTAAGATATTTGGAATTTGTCTAGTGTCTGCAACATGTTCCTGTGGAATGATTATTTCCTGTTACAGCTAGGAAGACCCAAAGTGCTTCTCTCATGTGGACATGTGTCTTATAACCATGGAATTTGCTAGTGTAGTCTCTTTTTAACAAGATAGTTGGAATAAATGGATCTGGATATTTTGTACATATAAAATGTATCTTTACATCCAGAGTCTCTGTTTTGTTCTCTTTAGTACTTTGGCATTTCCAATAATTAATAGTGCAAGTTATTCTAATGTTGAATATAGCAGAATAGTAGCAGAGAGTAGATTCTTGTCTAGATTTTTTCGATCAAGTCCAAATCATGGGGCATTGACTTGCTTAGTAGGGTCCAGGAATTGGGATTGGAGTATAGAAGCTTTACTGAAGAAATAAAAGACTTCCCCAGTTCAGTTTTGTAGGGAATAGGAAAAAATACTGCTATTTCACTCTATCAAAACCTTTTTTGAATGAAATGACTACATCTCAAAATGTTGTTTTATTAATCAGCTGATTTCCTAAACCACCAAGTAGCAAGTCTTACTTGATTGCCATGAAGGGTATTATGCATTACCTTTTCAAGCCTCTTGAGGGGAGCAGTGTCTGTAATCACATCCATATAAAAGAAGAATTAAGTTTGCAGAAGAGTATTTGGGGTTGGAAAGTGAAAAACCATGTGGTCTGAGGGCAGAAAATTTGGACATCAAGAGAGGAACATTCAGAGCCTCACAGCCATTTTTATCCTATGGCTTACAGAGGCCAAGTTACTGACCTAAATATGTTTCTTTGGAATGTTTTTGAATATCAGTACTTCTGCTATAAGGAGACTGCAATTATAATTACTCGTGGATGGAGCAATACTACAGATTGTGAATAGACTGGGTCTCCTAGCATAGAGTTAGTATCAGAGGCAATAGCTGGGACTCTAGGCAAGCAGCAGGAAAATCTAGTCACTTCACATTTTACCTGAGACTTGAAGAAGGAGATGTCCTTTTTAATCTAGGCTGCATCGGTATGTTCTTGGTAATTCAAGATCTGGTTGTAGCTATGCTATGCTTATTTTTTTTTTTTTTTTTTAACATTTTATGATTATAGTTCGGTTTGGCAGCAGTAAAATTGACACTGATCTGATCAATCGAATAGAAAGAGCTATTGGGCAAAAACCTCACCGCTTTTTACGTAGAGGAATCTTTTTTTCTCACAGGTGAGTTTTTCTTGTTTTAAAATTCAAAAAAGTCCTATTAGGTAGACTTTCTGTGAGCATTATTGGGAGAAACCTATGACTAGCAAAAGACTATGTTCTTTTATACCAAGGTAAACCAACTGTGTCATTTGAAATTAGCAACTAGTGCAGATTTCCCCAGCAACATTTGAAACCCTTGGTTGCATCAGTTTCTGGTATGTCCTCACTAATCCCAAATGGAAGAAACGTGCACAGAATCTTTGCTTTGTACAGGTTCTGTTTTGACTCTACGTTAGCAGCCACACAAAGGAATTGGCCTAGCAGAGAACTCCAGGGCTCTCATGGTGTCACTGCTGATTTCAACAAAGGTCCATGTGCCCTGTGGACCTATGCATCTGTATTGTTACATAAAAAAGGCTCAGGGAATAATCTTACGTACCAGCCTGCCAGTCTTATCTGCTGGTATCATCATCTACACTGCTTAATTGTTAGCATGCGTGGGCTTTTGGCCTTTGGCAGCTAGCACGTTTCAAGTAAGTGCCTGAGCATGATTCAGGGCATAACCTCCACCAGAGACCATTCCAAGCTGGTTGGTTGAACCTATTTGGGAAATGATTCCCAGGTCTGTTTTACTAGTCCTTAGAAATTATTATGCAATTGAGTAATTTTAAAAGTTGCACATTTTTTAATTTTAATTTAAATATTACATTTTAATTTATTTTTTCTTTGAGGGTTTTTTTAATGGAGACTGAAGGAGACAATACTTTTCTTAAATTAAAAAAATGAACAAACAAAACGTTTTTATTTATAGGACACTTAACATACTATATTTTATTTATAAATATATTTAGCTTTAGAAGAACTCAAATTTTGAAGAAAAGCTTTTTGCTGTAGATGTTTCTTCCTAAAGAGTTACATCATGTTTTCTCTGTTTTTTTGTTAGAGACATGGACCAAATCCTCGATGCTTACGAAAATAAGAAGTCCTTTTACCTTTATACAGGCAGAGGGCCATCCTCTCAGGCAATGCATGTTGGTCATCTTATCCCATTTATATTTACAAAGTAAGTTATTTGTGCCATTTGTATTAATCAAAACATCCTTTTCTAAGGAAATGTTGAACATGGTTTATGTAACTACCAAAATGATGCATTGCAAGGAATTCTGTTTATGTGAGGTGAACATTAATGAACTTAAACAATGCAATCATACCTTTTCACTAAAATAATCACAATCCCTGCATCGCCATAAAGCCCTCTTCCTTGCGCCCTTAGCCCGTGGCACTCCTTAGAATTTTTGTTCTCCTTAAAAATGAGTTTGTGATGAGACTCTGTAACATTACTCTATAATGCGGTGCCTGCAGCAGCAGGACGCAGAGACATTGGACTCAAAGAGCTAAAAGTCTTTTTGAATTCTGTTTCCATTGCAAATGGTGACCGCTATCATATGTACAGGAAACAGTAAGGGTGAGTCTTTTTTCCGGGGAAGTGGTCATTATAATCTGTATAAAATGTTTATTCTGTTCGCATAAACATAACTGCATATGCATACAAAGAGAAGAGAAACAGACCTCTTTATATACTTTTGTTTAAATGTATAAAAATATTTTAGCTGCAGGACTTACATCTTCATTTTAACTTACTTCAAGATAAAATCTTTCTGCTTTTATTAGGTGGCTGCAAGAAGTATTTGATGTTCCCTTAGTTATACAGTTAACTGATGATGAGAAGTACCTTTGGAAGGACCTGACAACTGAGAAGGCATATGAGTATGCTAGAGAAAATGCAAAAGACATCATTGCGTGTGGTTTTGACATCAATAAAACCTTTATATTTTCTGATTTAGACTATTTGGGGTAAGTATAAATTTCTTTAGGGCATTGTAATGAAAAAAAAGTGTCTGTATTTTCTTTCTGACTTCCAGCAGTGTTTTAATAAATGTATCTAAATTTGAAAGCTTCAAGACAAGTTTTACAATACTTAAAATAGAAACTTATTAATTTTTCTGCTAACATTATATATATATACACACTATTATTCTTCTGTATAACATATGAACAAATACTTGTGTGTGCAATGCTTAAATTTATATTATGAAAAATGTATTAAACCAGCTAAATTGTAGAAATACCTGAACTACCAAGAAACCTCCAGATTGATTTGTTTAAGATGGTATCAAAATCTCTGAGATGTGTTTACCCTTTATCTGCGTTAACAAAAGGCATTTCAGCAACTTGCTGTGGTCAATTAATTTAATAATACAGCTTGAAAGATTATTATTTGAACTTTGAGTAAAGTTTAAAGAAGAATTAGGAAAAAGAAACTGCTATTGGAACTGCCTTCTCAGAAGGAAGAAGTTTTATGGCAGAGTTCAGAACTGAAGTTGTGGGCTTTGTTCTTTCATGGGTGATGAGCTTCCTTAAAGACTTGAATGAGAGAATAAATGTTTTAGAGACGAACTGTATAACGTACAGCCCCCAGAATGTGGAGCCTACAAAACATTTTTTCCTTCTCTCACTCCCCTGACTTTGCTGCCTTAGAAAAGTTGCATTAACACAGATCTGCCCTGTGGCTGAACGAGGGCAGGTCAGAACTGCTGTTTCTTTTGCTTCAGCTCTTCAGCAGAAATGAAAAAGAAAGAAGTTGCTGAGCTATTTTTGATTTGGAAATGCTGCTGCTGTATTTGGTGACAGAGAAAGTCCAACCAGGAAACTTAGCCTGTAGAAAATGAGAATTTGGAGCTACTATTCCTTTGGTGAACCACAGTGTCCTGTAGGGGACACACCCTGGGGATGCCAAGAAACACAGAAGACATGGTCCGTTCAGGTTGCCTGAGTTCACAGAGAAGCATAAGGATAAGTAAACTTCAGGCACTGTGAGGCATTTTGGCACCATTTCCAAATCAAAATATTTCTAGGTTTAGACGGTTAATTGTGACAAAAAGTGTTTGCGGTTAATGTTGGGGAGAAGGAAGAATAAATTAAACTTTCAAGGCATAAAATTCTTGTTTATAAATAATTTTCTAATTGTCATCTCAATGGGCCACAAAAAGTCCAAAACGGTGAGATTTAATCCAGCAGGTTTTTTGACATTCTCAGCTTTTGGAGTGAAAGTTTCTACCTACACTTTTCTGCTCTTACTTCTTGTTTCATTTTTCCACTTTCTTTCTCACAGGACAAGTACTGGATTCTACAAAAACATCGTCAAAGTTCAGAAGCATGTTACATTTAACCAAGTGAAAGGAATCTTTGGCTTTACAGACAGTGATTGCATTGGTAGGAGATGATATGAGTTAACTAGAAGTGATGCTTGCTTTCACTTTCTATGGCACTATTTAAGTAATAATTTAATGAGATTAGTGTCTGCCACTCATGAAATGGATAGAAAAAGCAGGAAGATCCATGTTTCTAGGCTGATTCTAAAAGGGTGTTACTGTGGTTCCTTCGGTATAGAAAATACTTTACAGTGAAATTTCTAGCATGGTATCTACTTTCTTTGGCCTTAGTAACAGCAAAGTACAAAACACCAACGTCGAAGTGCCCAGGATAGAGAACTATTTTTTTTTTATTTTTTTTTAATAGTGATTGCAGCTATAGTCAATTATGCCTCCTAGAAATTTCCATGCCAAATTTATATAGAAGCTTTTCTCTTCAAAAAAAGTTATATTAATACACACACGCATATACATATATGAAAAAAGTTCAGGAGTCCACAAAAGTCTAATTATCAAGGTACTGGGTAACTCTGTCTTCCATTTACTTCAGTGCAGTTGCAGGTTTCTATCACATTGGCCAAAAAAAGATTTTGTGTCAAAGATGGCATTAAAACCTTGGTGTTCCTGAGCAGTAACATCATTCTTTGACCAGTAATTGGGCCAGTGACAGCTTTTCAGCCTTCACTGTAACCAGGGAACAGATTCCTACTTGTTTTAACAGTGTTCTAATGAAAGTTGGTATTGTGATAATGACTTCATTACATGTTTGGAAAAATCTGCTGTTTGCTTTCTGTTCTGAGAGAATTTTAATCAGGGAAGCAGGTTGGTCACCCTGTGATTAAGCACTGTATAAAAGAGAAAACTAGACATATCTGAGATGCTTCACGAGTACAGCATGCATATAGCAACGATTCTAAGATCTTAGAGGGGAACTTGCCTGATAAGTAGCTCTCTAGTCATTCTCTCACAAAGGGAAAAAAAAGAGCAGCTCAGAGTGATGATATAGTCAATTGTATTTCTGGGAAGGGTAGATAGTTCAATGATGAAGAGAGTATGCACTGATGAACCTTTTGAAACCTTTGTGAAAAAGCCTGCCTTTTCATTAGTTTCTATGTTAGTTGAAGGTTTGCTGGCATCATAGAAGGTAAAAATGAAAAAGTTTCCTCAGATAAGGCAACGCTGCTTGATAAAGATAGATGTTGGTCTTTAACTGAGTATGTGAATGATTCACTTGTGCATTTTACATATTTCAAAAAGTTCTATTTATCATTGCTTATATTGGCTTCTCAGCTTTTCCAAATGTTGTTTTCCAGGAAAGATCAGCTTTCCTGCTATTCAAGCTGCTCCATCCTTCAGTTCATCATTTCCACAGATCTTCAATGGCAAGGAGAACATTCAGTGTCTTATCCCATGTGCTATCGATCAGGTAAGAAAATCGTATTACTTAATTTGGTTTTCATGGATTTGTTTTTGTAATGTACCATTCAAGCTTCATGGTGGTATATCGAAACATCTGTAAAACATTCCTGCAAGCACCTTTCTTGGGCAGAAGCTGGAAGAGATAAAAGGGTGTTGTACTGTGTCCTGACAAAGGTTAAGGCTTAACCCAACAATCATATATTCATGCATTACTCATTCTTGCCAGTCTTGGATCTGTCTTGATCTCAACCCAGTTCACAGTGAGCTGGCATCTATGAAAGCAAAGACAGTAAAATCTGTGCAGCAGTATACTGACATGGGGTAGGAAGAAACTTTTGGCCATCTCCATGGTAACTAGGACAAGATGTAATGAGCTTAACTGGCAGCACAAGAGATTTATGTTGAACCATAGGGAAAAACCTTCTATCAGTAAGAATAAAGAAGCATTGAAATAGTTTGCCAGAAAGGCTGCAGAACTTTAACAATTCAGATCTACATAGAGAGGATGGAAGAACATTGGCTACAAATGACAGTGGTAGCATCATTACTTTAAATTAGTATTGTTTCTAGGAATCAAATTCTGCACTGTCCAAATCTTTAGCTATTTAGTCACGGGGACAGTTACTGGAAGATGATGTAGTTACATTCATCAGCCACAATATTATGTGGCAATGTTATTGCAGTTGGTTTAAGTCAGATCTGCACCACAGCACTGCCAGCCTGATCACTGATGTGATTCAGATTCTGTGCTGGTTGTTAAACGCTTTGGGAGGAAGCTTGCATCTTGATCTGCATCCGTCTCCGGGCCTACTAAGCATAGTTTTCACAACTATTTGAGATCTTTGTAAATATACCTATTAATTGAGGGAATTGGAGTGTACAGGAAAACTATGGAAATGAAAAAAAGGGAGTTTGTTTGTTCCTCTGGATGAACTGGATTGGAAGCAAGTTCTGGAACATTTTGTGGTGGTGGTTTTTTTTTTTTCTTTTCTTGAGACCACCTGTTAAGGCATGAACGAGTCAGCACTGATCAGCTTTTAAATCACATTTTTCAACTTTATTCTTTTCTTTTATTGATGGTTGTTCTAGGATCCTTATTTTAGAATGACCCGAGATGTGGCACCTAGAATTGGACAGCCTAAACCAGCCTTACTGCACTCAGTCTTCTTCCCAGCTCTTCAAGGAGCACAGACAAAAATGAGTGCCAGTGACCCAAACTCCTCCATCTTCCTCACTGATACACCCAAACAAATCAAGACAAAGGTAAGGAACTGCAAAACTTGAGAGCACAAAGCTTTATAACAAAGAGTGGTGGTCCTCACGGTTACAATGGCAATTTTTTCATGTTTTCTTTGAACATATATGCGTCCTTTTTTCCATACGTTTCATTGCAAAACATCTTCAGGAATTGACCGAGTTATGCAAACTTAGCTAGACTATCAAATATAATCTTCTGCCTTGCCAACTAGTCTAATGGTACTAACATTAACTAGAATAACGTACAAAACATCATGTTTGTTTATCTGATAACTGCAGAGCAGTGGTGTAAGAATAAAAGCTGTGGAGGCTCGTGTTCTAAGAATAGATATTATGTTGCCATAGTTTTGAAATCTGACAGTCCATGATGTAAATCAAATAAACAGCTCTTTCTCATGACTGCCACTCCATGCTGGGAGCACCAAGCGTTGCAGTGTCAG
The DNA here is from genome assembly GCA_009819775.1 of Phoenicopterus ruber ruber. Lineage (NCBI taxonomy): Eukaryota > Metazoa > Chordata > Aves > Phoenicopteriformes > Phoenicopteridae > Phoenicopterus > Phoenicopterus ruber. The sequence goes on from CM020219.1 coordinate 14,338,736, forward strand.
TTACAACAGAGGTCAGACTTTTCCTGCTGCTTGGGCATCTGCTGCTGCCATGCACTCCTCCCTCCCGTTTACAAATAAATACTATGTTGAATTTCACCTGGTTTAGCAGGGGTATTTTCTCCTGTCTGAGTATATTCCTAGTGCCCCTTCTAGCTCAAAGGGAAATCCCTCTTACCCAGGTCAGATGATTTAGTTTGGCAAAAGTTCACCTGTGTTGTGGTATTTAAAAAAAAAATAAAAATCAGTCTTTGGAAAAGGATTTATAGGCATGATAACCAGACATGAAATAACTGTCTGTCAAAACAAGAAAAACGATGTATATGTTGTTTCTGCTGGGTGGGCTTGGATTAATTCTTTTATGGTTGACAAAAACCCATGTGTAGGTCAAATTCTTCTGCAGTCATCTCATAATGATTCATTATCTTATGTAGAAACTGATTAAACAGTACTGAAGAATTGGAATTCTTCATGGGTTTGGATTATAATAATCCCAGTTTATTTGCATGGTTACACAGTTGCTTTTTTAAAAAACCTTATAATTTCAGAATAGAGGATACATGGTTAGTGGTAATATTGGTAATATTCTTCCACTTTTTCCTGGCAAGTAGCTAGTAATCTGTGAAAAGATCCAAGATGCTTTATGTCCAATTAATAAGTCCTATTTCTGCTATCCTTAAACTAGTTGGAAAAATAACAAAATAATTCTAGCTACTTGGAATATAAAAGCTCTAAAGAGAAAATTCTGAACATAATGTAAAGTATTGAGTAATGGAGGACAAATTGAGATTTATTTCAGCTTCTGAAGCCCATCAGAAAGAAGTGTTTACGGAAATAGGCTTGAGTGAAAGACCAAATATTGTTATGGCCAATAAATAAAATGTTAGAGTAGGAAAGGTGACTTCTGGTGATGGATGAATGTTAAAAAGAGACTGGCGCTGCTGCACAAAAAAAAAATTACGGCTTACAGCATTTTTCAGATCACTACTACATTGCTAAGTAATGAGGTTCAAAACTTACAGGTAATAGAAGATGAAAAATTACTAGATATTGGGAAAGACTGAGAAGTTTCTGGGAAATCCAAGAAGATGAATGGCAACGTTATAATAAACTATTCTTATTTCACCTATCAGCACCAAATTACAGCTCAATTATTTACTAGTTTTCCTAGAAACTGTTATTTAGATTCTAAGTCTGTACTAATTCAGAGAAAAGATCAGTGCATCACTATAGATAAATCATTGAAATACTCAGTCAACAAGTAGGTTCCAGAATATGTAAAAAATGAACTTGAGATTAATATAGGAAACATATTGTATAAAACAGTAATGCACCTTCACCAGGCATATTGTATTTAATCCGTCTCACCTGAGTAAGAAGACAAAGTGTAGAGATGAGGGAAACAGAAAAAAAAAATCATACAAAGACTTTCAAAATCTAGTAAGGAGAGAGGTGAGGGGAAGTGCAAAACAATACGTAAAAACGTAGTTTTACAGACTGAGACAGCTATTCAGACTGTCCTACAATATAAGAATACATGTCATGTGACAGATGGCCATTTATTTTCTTAAGATATTCATCAGTGCATAGTTTTTGTATGTAATTCGTTGCCGCAAGACATCATCTGTAACACGGTGGTTAGAAAGATTCAGAAAAGCACTAGGCAGTCATACAGATGATAAAGTTCAGAAATTGTAAATATATAACAGTTCCTAGGTATCAGAACTGAAAAAAAACCTGCTTCATATGCGTGTGTGTCTCTTGGCTGGTTGATGATGGTATCTGAAAAGATACAAGAGCCAAATGAAAGCTCATTTATGGTTGAGAAAGAACTTTTTTTTCCTCTTCCTGGCAATTTCTTTTCTTTAGATTTGTAGGAAGATTAGCATCCTCTGAGATGCTACACATGTATACATTTTTCAAATTGGCCGATGGCTTCTGAATTTACTGGGAATGGGATTAGCAGGTACATCTATTCATCAGTAGAGTTTATCTGCCCATAGGAAGCTATACTTAAGAAGAGAGGGTGAGAGTCAGCAAGTATTCCGTTTTTAGACTGAACAATTGGGCATTTGTCTAATTTTAGCCATTCTAGCCAGGAGTTTGTAATCTTTAACTTTGCTTTCTCTTGTTTTCCTTTTCCCTTCGAAAAGGAGGAGACTAATTTGTCTCTAGGATTTCTTCAAAAATTCTCCATGCCTTCTTCATCTCTTTCCAAATTAATTTCTTGATGAAGTGAATATCTCATTTTTCTTACATAAAGTACTTTTCTTGTAAGCACAAATTCTATCCAACAGGCAACAGCTTCAACAAAAGAGACTTAGAACTTTTTTGACTGAATCTTGGGTGGATTATTTTTTATTTTTTGCTTCATTTTTGGTCTAGTTACACAGTCCGGGGAGTATGTGTATACCCATTTTTCCCTGCTGGCTTGTAATGACCTCCTTTTGCTTCTCTCCTTCAGTCCTGAGGCTCTGTGTTAACTTGCCCCCCTCACCCTTCAGCTAGTCCTTAGTATAGAATTTGGAGGATCATGATACACCTCTGTTTACAATATAGAAGTCCAGAATTTAGTAGAAATTATCCCATAACATCATCATGTTGTTTCAGATTAACAAGCATGCCTTCTCGGGAGGCAGAGATACTATTGAAGAGCACAGGAAGTACGGCGGTAACTGTGATGTTGACGTGTCTTTTATGTACCTGACTTTCTTCCTAGAAGATGATGACAGGCTTGAACAACTGAAGCAGGTAAGTAGCCAAGTTGAAGATAATACTATTCATTCCTCGCTGTGAGGACAAAGCTGTAATTATGTCCTCCTATGAACCTTCTCCAGGAAGGTAGTTGTGGTGTGATTCTTGCATTCTCCATCCCTTACAAGTTTCAATATTAAGACCTCTATTTTTGCAATGTTCTCCTTTCTCACAGGTCATTGTCTCTTTTTTTTTTTTTTTTTTTTTTTTTTATTAAATAAAATAATTTCCCTAGTATTTTCATAAGGATCTCCAACACTGTATAGGACAATATCTTCCCTACTTTTCAAATGAGGCCACCTTAGGATTAGTGTCGGTTTTAATTGTATAATACACTTTGCCTGTTCTTTATGTGCAAGGTACCTAAATACTCTGCAAAACTGCAAAAGCTCATGTCAAAAGCTTGCTGGTTTTTTGTTTTTTCTTATCATAACAAGAAATGTAATAGTTATGAGGAATTGATTCACTGATCTGAAGCAAAAAACTGCTTCATATAAGTTGCATTTTCCTTAAACCTATTCTGTCCCCGGGGGTGGTACCAGGACATTTCGCTTCCTTCAGCTCTGCGATCGTCATCACTACGAGGCAGTATGCGTTCTCTGGAAGGCGGTATCGCAGTTGATAGTACCCATGTCATGTTGGTTTATCAGCTTTCTCCTGCTGGGAACAGCTGCAAGAAAGTCAAGAGCTGCAGATTCTTCTCCAGCCCTCTCCTCTTTCCCGCGCTAGAGTAGAGCTGGATAGCCACTAATCCCCGTGCAGAGCGTTGTGAATTCCTTATGGAAACCTGGAGCACATTTGACGTATTGAGCTATTTGCCGTTAGTCTCCAACCACTGCAACTGTATCAGCCTAACTGTGCTACAGAGCACAAAGCCTAGACCACAGCTAGCAGCTTGCTGCAATGCTGCCTCAGAACCAGGTTAGAAAACATGAAGTCACTGCTTAGAGCAGCATTAGTGGAGCTGTTTCAGTTATGGTACCAGAGGAAGAAGCTTTCAGAAGTGGATACTGACAGAAAGCAGTATCAGTGTTTTTATAACAAACTAACAAACAAACAAACAAAAACCCACCCCCCAAAAACCACCACTGAAATTACAACAATTCAGTTCATTCTTGTTAACATATTTTACTGTTGCTGAATGAGCACCAGCAACAGTTACACCTTGAATTGCTATTACAAATGGCTTGATGACAAGGGGAGGTAAGATTATCATGTTTATTGCCATTTCAAAGCATAGTTGAACTGCCCCAGCCATGGCTCTAACCAGGGCTGAACCAGTCAGCTGCTAGCCTGTGCTTCTACCTGAAGCATTTGCAGTATCAGAGCAACTGAATGAATTCCCAACTGTGAATATGACTACTAGTGTGAACGCAGATTCTGGGTGTCTTTGCTAGAAAAAGGATACTTTAATCACATCTAATCTCCTACCCAAATGCAATGGGAGAAAAATATGAGCATTTGTACCTGTTATTGCAAAAAAACAGCTTAGGGTGACTGTTTATTTGAACTGGGATTCTGGGGAGAAAAATATGCAGTTTTCTGCAAATAATTACAGGATTTCCCAGTTAAATTCTTGTGAATGTAGCTTATTCAGTCCGTATAACTTCTCACATATGAAATTGCCTAGCTGCCTTAATCTTTTAAAAGGCAACAAGCAATTTTGCAAGTTACATTTTCAGAGTGATACCACATGATCTTCTAAGGTGCGTAGTTATTTTTAAGATACCCAAATCTGTATTTTCTAGAACCAGGCTTTTAAAGAAATACTTGTCACTGAGTCTTTTTCCATATAGCACCATATTTAGCAATCAACACTTTCTTGACAGGCATACACAAGTGGGGAATTGCTCACGGGGGAGCTGAAGAAGGTACTTATTGACACATTGCAGCCCTTGATAGCAGCTCATCAGGAGAGACGGAAGCAGGTCACAGATGAAATGGTGAAGCAGTTCATGACTCCACGGAAGCTAGCTTTTGAATTTTGAAGTATGTAACTTATCATTTGATAAACCAAAATGGAGTAATTGTTGTCTTTGGTTGTATGTTGTCACTCCCTAGTTATGTACAGCCTGCAATCAGTGCTTTATAAATATTGCTTTTAATGAGTTAATTACAATGAACATCAAAGTACAGGAAAAGTTTAAAATAGGACTCGTATCTATTTAAAATCAGAATATACAAGACGGAATTGCCCAATCTTGCAGAAAAGCATGTCTTTCAGCATAACATTGTACTTTATTGTATTTCATGTTGAAAATATAAATAAAACTTCCAATTTGATGATAAAGCCTAACTTGTAAATTGGTTTAGCTATGTTGGTAAGAGGTCATATCTCAAACTAATAACTAGTAGCTCCATTTTCTTTTGTCCCGTGTACCTTTGTTTACTAGACTGCATGTCCTTTTGGGCTACTGGGAACACGCTGCACACAAAAAGATAGTGAATGTTACAAAGTAGATTACACAGTGACTTAGGCCTGAGATTAATACAGAAAGAATGAAGATCTGCAAGTTGAACACAGGAGAAGGAATTCAGGCTGGGTTTGCTATCATCTTCCTCTTTGACCTGGGGCAAGTCGCCGACATCTCCCTGTACTTTTGTTTCTGCAGCTATTTAACTGGTCTGACTGCCTCTGGAGGGAGGAGGTTATTGCAAGGTTATAAAGTTCCTTCATATTCTTAGGTGGAAGATAGTATAGAAATGCAAGTTTCAGTTTCTAGTTATAAAACATACCAAGTGTTAAATCATGCTGTGAAAATGAAGTCGCTGCTGGACACAGGGATACTTGTAGTACTGTCTGTTCTGTTTTACTGCACCAGGTCTTTTAAACTAGGGGTACTTATTTTACAATGTATTCCAGTGAGAAAAAATACTTTGTTAAAATACCTCATGTAATATTTAATTATCTCCTTTCTTAAAAAGAACTTCAATGTCTTTGCTATGATTTAGGGAAGAAAAATTCAAATTATTAGCCAATTTGTTTTAATACGTACAATGCTGAATGCAAACTGTTAAATCTGTCTTGTATTTATATAGAATAGAAAGTTGCTAGCCCAGACATAGTCTTATCTACATCAAATAAAAATACCTTTGATAACACGGGTGGGTATTGATGTGTGGTATTTGCAAATCATTTAAAAATATAAGGAAGGCACTTGAATGAGGTGTGAAAGATTTAAACTTTAACAGGTTCTGTACTGTGGGGCCTAGTGGACATATATCGACTGTAGCGTTCTTTAAAAAAAAAAAAAAAGAAAATTAAAAACCAAAAAAGCACACTTTTAATTTGACTGTAAACCTTTGAAGTCAGCTGATTACACGTGGGTTGAGGGAGAAGTTTCAAGGGTGAGACTTCTCACTGACTTCAGCAGACCTTGGATCAGCCTGTTAGTACGTGAGAACATGCTGGGCTTTTTGTGCTGCCTGAAGCTGGTGCTGCTGCCATCCCAGTCGCGGTTCCGTAACGCAGCGCACACGTCCTCTCCAGCAATGGCCTTCGGTTTGGAGATGGAAATGCCTCTGTGCCAGGTTGTATACAAAGTGCCCCTGTTAGTTTATGTTTGTGCAAGGAACCAAGGGAAGACTGAAATGCAAGGCAAGTTTAGTCCTATTGCATGCATTTCGAACTTGTGCTGAAAATAGCGATGCTTAGCTTTTGTCTTTTTCTGTACAGTTTACGTGAGCTGGCATCGCTAATGTAAGGCCATTGACTTTAATGTATTCAAGTAAATGTTTACCAGCGACTGTCTCTCTATAACCCACAGCCGTAGTGTCTCAGTGCTAACAAGTGGTTAACAATCAGTAGAAGAGCTTTTTATTTTTTTTTTTTTGAAGTGGTGGAGCAATTCTTAGAAAAGAAAAATATCTTCTTAAATCCAGTAGTAAATAAACTAATTATTGGTTACTGTAGGCTTTAATGATGTGACCTTCCTGTTCTTGCAGTCCACTCTGCCATCTTTAAGCTATACATAAAAGATAAGACTTAAATTGACTTTTAAAGGGCTTTTAGAAACTCACAATGCAAATTTCTTCTCTAAAATATTATATGTAGATCTGTCCTGCAAGGTTTATTTCATTTATTCAGGAAAGGGAAATATGCTGTAGGAGAAACAGTCGTGTGTTCTATTCTAACTAAGTATATGGATTAATTTTATAACACAGCAATTAAAATCTGTTTTGAAAGTTCTAGAAAGGAAAGTGATAGCAAAATTATTTAGTATTTGTTTACTGAGCAAGCACCTTACTCAAGTACTCTGCTGGATTCTTACAGACATGCTTCTCAAATGATACAGTTTCTCAGAGGAGTCTTGGCAAATTCCTAAATCTGTTGTAATTACAATTCGTGTCCCAGAGGTATTTAAAAGTCAAGACAAGGCAGTCTTCAAAAGCATGCGTGAAATGTCTAAGAATGTCATCAGGCAATGTTCATTACATTTTCCTCAATTTGTTCATATTTTGTTCATCTCACTGTAATAAAGATGTAGATAAAAGTCTGTATCAAACTACTTTGATTTTACTCTCTTTTTTTAATTTTTAAAAGGTTTAATTTACACTTACTCTATTTTTGACCTCTCTTCCTACTCTTTTAGGTGTTGATTTAGTCATGTGGTAGAGCTGGTCCTTGTTTTGATGTCCAGTGCCTGTCAAGTAGTGAAATAGGGTGCCTTGTAACCCCCTCCATCCAGCCCTGCCAGGTAGACTTCAGATTGCTCCCAGAACAAGCTAATAAGGGTCAGTCTTCCAAAGATTAACTGGTCACAAGCCAGACGGGATGTTGCATTTCCCTGCGTACAGCAGCGAGCTCAGAAATAGGGGAAGGTCAATGTGACCCATTTACAATGACGCTTCAGTAGGTTTGGCATAAAGATTGGTACTTAAGTGGAAACATGATACTCCACTATTGCTGCAGTCTGAAAAGCACAGATTCTGAATAGCTTCACATGCCTCTTCCACAGTCACCAAGAGGCATGCTGAAACCTACTTGGATATTCATAAACATTGTCAGAGAAAACAGGAACTGTCAGCAACATGAAAACATGAAGCAGAACGTGCCTTCTAAAAGAAAATTTCTTTTTTTCAAGGCCAGCAACTTTGTTACTGAAAGAAATCATCTCTACGGTAAGCTGCAGTCCCTATAGCAAAGTAAACCCCGTATCACCACAGCAAATGTGATGTCTTCATTTTGTTAGCTGGCCTTCAGCTAGCTAATTTATCGGAATAAATAGTTCTGTGATTATCAGAGTAGCAAATAGAGTAGCTGAAGGTCAAGGTAATACAAAGAAATCAGAAGATAAAGCAGTCAAGTTCTGAAATCCAGAAGCAAAACATTCAGCTTGGTGTATATGTAGTGAAGTATGTAATATGTACAATGATGTGTCGTGTCATTAAACAAAAATTGGTTCATATTTATATGCTTGTGTCTACAGTACTTACGCAGTCAGTTCCTGTACCTGTTGGTAGTTTGTACCGGTGTGAATTAGCTGTGAGTTCCTGCTCTAAGGCAGGTTGTTACCCATACACTGTGTACTTTTTTCCAGTAAAGGCCCGTGGAGAGGATGGATTGCAAAGCAGTTACCTTCCTGAAATAAGCTGCCTGAAGACACAACTCACCTCTTGTGGTGCATTTGTTCAGGCCGCATGAGCACCTGCTTTTATATGGTGCTGAATACCCTGAGGCTTGCAGTTCTCAGCCCCTCGCACTGGCTTCCGCAGTTGTTCCCGCTCGTTTTTATAATTCAGCTGTAATTCCCGTTTCTTGAAACCAGCTGTATTTCAGTTACACCCACAGGAGGGGACATTTTTAGTCATCTGAATGCATGAGCCTCTTGGGAAAGCCGAGCTACTTTATTTTCAAACCTTGGGCTGACCATGGATGGTATCAACACTGCCTAACAATAAATGGTTGTTTAGTCTGATTTGCAGGCATTTTTTTCTTGTCTCTGTTCGAAGGATGTAATGCCTGGGAATAAGGTCAGCTGAGAATAATACAGCCATAAAGGCGTTTGAGTCCAGAAAACATCCAGGCAGAGCTGAGATAAATCACTACCCAGCTGCAACAGCACTCAGCCAAATATGTCCCTTGTAGAAAGAGGTGAGGGTAGTAGATTCTTAAGAGCCATCTTAAGAGGAATTCCAAATCTTGGGGACTTAATTAAATCTTCTGTGGTAAGGACTTTCTCACTAAAGGAAGTTTGGTGCTGATGCCCCAAGGTGTAACGGGGGGTGGTAGGTTGCTGAGGCCATAAGCACCTTGGGAGAGAATCTGGTTTCAGCGTTGGGTCTTTCATTTCACTCCCCTTTAAGGTCACATATACTCTACACCTGCCTGGTCATCTGGTCTCTTAAACCTGCTTTTGGATGAGCTGCAAGAGCTGGACAGACTCGAGAGAGAAATAATTATGATGATAGCTGTTTGATAGCATGGCTGTGAACTTGTTTAAAAAGCCAGTTGAAGGCTTAGATTTCAGGAGGACTGTTCTGGAGCTTTTTACTGGCCTCTTTCTGGAGTGGAAGAGGTCCCCTTTATTCTTTTCTAGTAGCACTTGAAATTTTTAAACTTGTCCTTCTAGCACAAGATCTGTGTTTATGTGTCCAGAGTAGCTGGCAAGTCTTGTCTGCTGCAAAATTACTATATCAGTGTAGTCAAGGCCATGCTATATCAACTGGTAAAAGTGGCTGTGGAGCAGAAGGGCATCAACCCTGAATATGTAAAGTCCTTTAAAAATACAGTCTTTCTCTCCAAAAAACACACTTTCAACAGAATCTGACAAGGGCTGGATCCAGTCTGCTCCAGATGTCATCGTCCAGGGATTAAAATGGAGACAGAAAACATTTATGCTTCTCCTGAGGCGGGATGAGCAAATTAAAGCATTTCTGGTTTTAGGGATTTTCATTCTGAAGCAATAGTGTGGCTGTTGGTTTTTTTAACTGACATGTTGATGAAACTTTATACCTCTGTGAAAAAGAAAGAATTGTTAGGAAAGTCAGAAATTCTATCAAAATGTACCTTTGACAAAAAGACGTTTGGCTGCTCCTAACAGTGAAGTTTAAAGTGAGAAGCATATGCACTTTTTAAAAGTTGTAAATCTTGATTATACTCTACAACTTTGCAGTTCTCCTTTAACTTGCCTAACCCCGCTAGTGCACAGATTTTATGGCAGCCTTTCCTTTGAGAAGCAAAGAGGTTTTGCATCTATTCCTACCCTCCTTCCAGGATGAGAACAGATTGCCTCCAAAGCTGTGCCAAGCTCCGGAGAGCCGCCGTGTGTCAGCCTGCCGGAGGGGACTGATGCTCCAGGGTTACACAGGGAGAAATCACATGGCTTACGGGAACCTGTGCCTGGTTTCACTTTCAATGAGGCCATTAGTGTAATTAGGTAAACAGACCATGTCAGCCACTCATTAAATAATGACAGGAAAAGGCAAAAAGAGATTCATTTTTCAGCCACTACCAAAGGGATATAATTGTAGAGTACTTGGGCGAAATTACGGCTGGGAATGAAAACCCTGGGCATGGAGCACAAATACATGTTATTCAGTGAATGCAATACAGGCATTACAGATAAAGAGCACATACTGGATAGTGTTGAATCTTACACACACACACACCCCCCCCCCAGCTCTTGCCTTGATCGTGAAGATCATTTTCTGTGCCAATAGAAAACAAAATGAATCCTTTACCAAAATCTCTCCTCAGATATTAGCAGCTTTTCAGAACATAAATATTTGCAAGTGTTTCAAGGGCCTAAGCAGGGGCTACAGTCTAAATACATTAACAAGATAAAACAGAGGTTGTCTATAAGTCCAAGACTCCCTGATGAGTTTGTAATCCTATAAGAATAAAACCAAGCCATCAGTCATCCAGCTTTGTGCTGAAATGTCCATGCTTCTTACGCTGTCCATCAAAGGAGACGGCATTCAGCAGTTGTTTGTGGACGTCGCGTTACAAAAAAACCAAACTGAACAAAATATACCTCTGAACTGAGTGGCGCAAGCTATTTTTTGTTTGTATAATGATCTGTAAATCTCAGTACAGCTTCATACGTTACAAACACTACCATGTTCACAGGAAAGGCGCGAATGCAGTTTAAACTCAGTCCTTTGAAAAGCACTTTTGCGCCCTCCTTTCTCACACTCTCCCGGGCACAATGGACGAGGCCTTTGTACTTGTGCTGGTCCAATTCATCTGTTTGCATCCGTGATTTGATGACATCCATGGGAGTAGCTAATCCCCAGGCCAGGACTCCGGCGACACCACCAGAAAGCAGCACAACGAGGAAACCTGCAGGAGAGAGTGAAGGGAGGAGCAGTTAGCTCGAGCCTTGCACTCATACAGCTACACGCATCTCAGACATGTCAACTAACTTTGCTAACTTTCATGGCTTTCAGCAGTTACTTTGCCCAGCTCTTGCAGTTGTGTGTTTCCAGCGATCTCACACTGACTGCGTGGGCTCTCGATTTCACAGCATACTCATTTTTGCATACATCATACTGGCTCACGCAGAGGCAGCATCTATTTTTAACACCACACGAACTAGATGTGATGCAGCCTGAGAGCACTCACACCCTCTTCAGCTGGGTCTACTTATTTCTATAATTCTAAGGAAGATGCTCTTTTCTGAATGTCACTTACTTATTTGATCTTTTCTCAAAGTGGATAGTTGTTTTTTGGAGACAAATCACAACCAGGAAATTTAAATGTCTGTACATTCTGCACCCGGACTTTATTTTCAAGCTCTGGACTGACCTGTGCTCCATGATGGCTTCTGGGAGGTTTGTCCATGTTTCATTTCTAGTCACATACCCTATTTCTGCATTAAGAGGATTTCATACCCGCACACTAGGCACCGGAGCGTGCCGTAAACACCCCTCCCGCAGGGAGAGGAGTAGCCGCTGAGGGACAAGGTCGTGCCAGCGAAGCCCTCGCACGCAGGCTGCTGGCACCCATGCCACTGGCACAAATGGCCCGGTGGCACCAGGAGACACACACACAGCAACCTGCAAGAGGACCGGATCTGGGTGAGGTTTTATAGGTGCTGGGTGATGTTTGCCGAGAGCCTGATTTCCCTCTTAGCGTGGTACAAAATCAGATGTTTTTGCAGGTAATGCCAGGTGCTTTCCTATACCTACCTGGTTTATTTTTCCCAGCTGGTGTGAGCCAGTCGCACAGAGCAGAATAGGTAAGGAAATATATTGCAGAAGAGGAGCAATCCCTGCAGAGTAATGCAGAGCAGCCCTTGTAGAGACCCCCAAAACCTTCCTCCTTGGCGATCACCTTCAGACAGTGCAGAGATCCTCGGTACTTCGGTTTGGAAACAGGCTGAGGAGATGCGACAGAAGGATGTGGGTTCCTCTGAGTCTGCATGCGAACCTTAGCCACTTCACTAGGGGTCATCAACACAACCTGTAACGTTAGAGGACGGTATTTTAACCTTTCACATTTAAAAGGTGTTTTGATCCCCCTCCTGCAAATTCCTTGTCTCCCACCTTTTCAGACAATAATATTACCTGAAGCCAGCAAGTTCCAGCCTCCTCCCCTCTGTCTGTGCTAAATCCCACCCAGCAGCAGCAGGACACGCGTGTGAGCTGCACTGTGCAGCGTGGAAGGCGAGGCAGAAATCAACAGAGGATGTTAAATACCCGTAACAACTTGTTAAACCAGATGGGCATGGAAATAGGAGGTCCTCAGCTACAGGGTAGCATACATCAAGGCTCTTATATGTATCTGCATTTGGAACCAAGGCCATAAAGACTTTAAAAAAATTAATCTGTGTTAAGTAGAGTCGTTGCGTCCTAGGAAACACCTAGAAACCCGACCATCTGGAATGCTGTATAAGAGGATTGCCTGTGACCGGGCACGCATTTCTGCCCAGCACGCCATCAGGGTGCCGGGGCGAGCCCTGCCGTGTTTGCAGCGCCTGCAGACGCTCACAGAAATCCATCTGCTTATGGGAAACTGCTCCTGAATTCAGCCTCACCTCCCTGCCCTGGGATCATGCACGTTTGCCGGGCAGCATCACTTCTCGGTGATGCCCCGTTGAGTTTTGTGTCCTGACAAGGCAATGCTGTGTACTGCCCATTTCGACAGCGATTCTGTGCCGGGCTTGTGCAGCTGCTGTCAAAATGCCGGCCCGGGCTTTAACACACTGAGTTACGTCTTTCTTACATAAACATACCGTCAGACACACTTGGAAAGTTTCTTCCTTTTTCTGCATTTTCTGCCATGGTCCCCGTCATTCTTAACAGCGTGTTCTTAAGTGTTTTGGCACTCTAAACCAAATCTGGCACGAGCTGCCCGGCAGGACTCGGCCGCGCCGCGGAGCCGACCAGCGAGGGGGCGGCGTGGGCAGAGCGTGACCCCCTGCGAAAACAAACCCGCCGGGCTTGTTGCAGGCTGCCCTGTGGCCTCGCGAACAGAGAACGTTCGCTGCTTGTCCAGCCTCCTATGTCTGTGAACGAGATCTCTTGTGCTTTCCGTTTCGGCTGTTTACCTACCCGGGCAGCACCGGCAGCCCCTCCGGCAAGAGAAACATCCAGCTTGGACGGCTTCGCATCTGCAGCCCCGTATCGCAGCTTGCAGATGGTACAAAGGAAGTTTCTGTACATGCCAAAGGAAACAGAAGAAATCACCGATACTGTGAGGACTGATGCAGACACGCCTTTGTAAAATCCCCAAACCTAGTTGGAAACAGAGGCAAAAGAACACTTTTAAGAGGGAACGGCATGGGAAAGCATCTGCTCGAAAACGCTGGCCATACATTGCTGAGCCAACACTCACTCCCATCTTACAGCTCATCAACAAAGCCAAATTTCATCCTGACCCTTCTCCCAACAAATGGTTGTATGTAACTGCCGCCCATCCTCCCCAAACTGACAGAGGCAACTCTGCTTCTCTGAAGCAAGTCATCCGTTACTGGTATCAGCAATTCTGATGAGAGGTACCTACTTTTTCTGTCCTATATGTTTCCTGAATGCAGTGCCAGATCCCACTGTAATGCCTCTCAGTCTGGATTCTCACCTAGGAATACAGGGGTAACTTTAAAATGCAGCTATCAGACTAAAAAAAAAAAAAAAAAATCAACAAATGCCACAGCCACAAACCAGATAATTAGCCATAAAATAGCATCACCAAACAATTTACTTTTAAAAAAAAAAAAAACACAACCAAATAAAGTGAAATATGTTGATTTTAACAAAGATGAAAGCATTGTCATGGGACTGGTTTTCTAAAAAGGGGGAGAAAAAAGCAAAAGAGCATGTTTGTTTCCAGTCTGTAGTCAAGAAATAAAGCTCCAACCCGTACCTTCACCGTGTCCAGCGGATAACCCACTGCTGTGCTTAGGCCCCCTGAAACAGAGAGTGCATTGGAGACGGTTAACAGCACACATTGCGACAGACCATTTCCCCCATCGTGGCAAGTCGTTAGGGGAATGGCAGAAAAATGCAGCTTCGGAGCCCTGCTGTTCTTGGCACCAGATCCCTCTCGAGCTCCAGCGACATTTGAGCCAAGAATGACAGAGCAAAATGTGCAGATTTCTCTGCGCAACCAAGACACGCTCAGAGGAGGAATCTGAGCGTCACGGAAAACTTATCAGGAGGAAAAACACCATGGTGCAAGCCAGGGCTGGGGGAAACACAGAAAGCACTGCTGCAGGGACGCTGAAGGGATGACTTGTATGATATCACTGTTTCTGTTCCCCCTCTCAGCTTAGGCAGTAAAGCATCTTTGGGCTGTGACCAAGCACCCTCACGTGAGGTGCAAAGCATCCCCACTCACATGAGGGGTCTCTGGAGCAATTTTGGTTCTCCGTGCTTGACTTGGAAATATTAAGGAATAAAAGCAGTGGTCACGAGGACATTTGTAAAAGAGGGGTGGTCCTCAGGCATTACAGGTTCTCAGCAAACTGTCTTCTGTCTTGAAGGCAGGAGAGGTACTGCTGCTGCCTTCTGCATGCCAGGGGCCAGACACATCCCGGCTGCACTTTACAAAGCACATCTAAAGCCCTGGTTGATGAATTCATTGGGCATTAGGGTCCACGGCACCAGGCTGGACTAAGCCTCTGAAGTGCACCAGACACTGCTGCAAAAGCAGAGCGAGGAGCGAAAGCAAAGGTTGCTTGGAGGCCTGGCAGGCCGGTGTGATGCCGGGGCACAGCACAGCCGGCGGCACCGCTCTGCCGTGAGACCACCCGCCCTCCGCCGCGCGGGGCTCAGCAGGATTAAGGGGCAGCGAGGGATTAGCGCCGGGAGTGCGCAAAGCCAGCGTGCTCAGCAGCATGCCCCGCACGCCAGCTGACCGCAACCTCCCGCCTGCGGCAGCGACGGCACGTCCAGCATGCTGGGGGGGTTGTCAATCCTCTATCGACACCCAGGCTTATTTCAAGACCTTAAAATAGCCGCCGGAGTTGGAAATGCATTAATCCTATGAGACAAAGTTACTGCCTTAATGGCAGATAAGGGGAGCGAAAGAGCTGCGACAGACTTCTCTTGGTCACAGCAACAGATAGGTCACCCACCATCCCTGCCCTTACCTCCACTGCATTTCTCAGCTCTGATCTAAGTGCATCTGTTGGCAGATACAACAGACGATAAAGGGGCTGACTAGGTAACTTCTTCCCAGTACATCAACTGCCAAGTCATCTGAGAGGAAATCAGGCTGGGGGATGATGGAGCTGTATCCATGTGAGTTATTTAGACAGAGATCAAGTTCATTAAAAGTGCTGGATGAGCCTTTCAGCGAGCCAAGCAGTCATAGATACAGTGCACGTCTGGTGGCTCATGGGTTGGAAACTGCCTCTCACTGGGTCCTTCTTTAAAAAAAAAAAAAAAGAAGATACTTAAAAATGTATTAGTCACTGTGGGCATTTCACTAGGCATGTTCATCTGTGATTACGTGGCCGCTTGGGAGCTCTGGAAAGCTCTACTACAATTGGGAATAAAGCAGCAGCTGCTGGTGTGAGTCACCAGGACACAATCCCGAGGTGCATTACTCGGAAGAAAACAACCAACAGCATCTTGCTTGCAGAAAAATGGCATTTATTCTGCAAAAATCTCTGTCAAATCTGCCACCAGATAAATAGCAATGAAGATGAAAAACAGGCCAAGAAGCCACCTTCTGTATTTCAAAACCAAAATGAGATCAGGCTGGGAGGGAGGCAGTGAGGGCAAAGACACAGGCAGGGTAATACAGCTCGAACGAGCAATGCCTCTGGTCCAAGCAGAGAGTGACAACGCACGAAGTCACCCAGGGCCACGTGCACTGTCCCAGATTCCCAGCCATCGGCCAGAGGCAGACTGCAAACACGGACCCCGCCAGCCAGGGAAGAGCAGCACATAAATCAATGTCAGCGTGACAGTGCTGACCTCAGAGGTGCGGTCCCCTGGCCCTAGCACCCTGTCCCAGCCGGGAAGATTTGGCATCGCATCGGTTTCAGACTTCCTGAACCTTAGAGGCTGCGGCCGTGGGCTGATCTGCCGCTGGCGACACAGGGACACGGCGTGCCTTGCACACCTAAGTCCCGGCTTGCTGCACGGGCTCAGGAAGGTAGGAGCGCTGGCTCATGCACATCAGGTACCAAGGCTGACGTGAGTCAGTGTTCAACAAGAGGTGTCCTCCCTTCTAGAGAAATTGCCCTGTTCACACGTTAAGATGCAGAGACAGCAGCAACATAGACAAAATAAAGCAGGTTTGCCCCAAATCAGCCTGTTTCCCATTGCTTCTCAATCCTAGGTTCCAGCAAGGA
Organism: Phoenicopterus ruber ruber; assembly: GCA_009819775.1. NCBI lineage: Eukaryota > Metazoa > Chordata > Aves > Phoenicopteriformes > Phoenicopteridae > Phoenicopterus > Phoenicopterus ruber. The sequence continues at coordinate 14,355,232 of CM020219.1, forward strand.
CCAAACATCTCCACCTGGGAGGAGACCATAAGGGTAAATTTTTCACTGCTCACACCAAAATGGAGATGTAATCCCCCAAACCTCCAAACAACCACAGCCTGCCATGAACTGCGCTCCTTAAGAGTCAAAGCACTCCGAGCAGTTAAGTTTTCAGAGCTGAGGAGCTCAGCCAAGTCCATCAAAGGCTGAGGAAGGGCTCTGCACAATGTCACGCAATATAAATAGCCTGGGACAAAGATAGCATGACCCACACATGCCCTGTTTGCACAGCAGAATTGAACAAGGCCAGCGATGTATAGCATGCATACAGGATAGGGATCCTGTGGGACTCCCACTGAGTAACGCTGCGCTGGCTGTGACAAAAATAAATGGCAAAACCAGGTGAATGATCTTTGTTGGGTTGTAGTGAGCCATTTTTTATGCCTACTTTATCTGAGATGTTCTCAGGCATTGTGCAGAGGCTGCGGCATCCCCTACGCGCACACACACACAGTGCAGGTACAAAACTGAATTACTCACAGTCTCTTCACACATCAGGTCACTTTGACCAGGCAATTCAAATAAGGAGGCATCCTGGCAGGGTGGCCACTGCAATGGCAATCAGGAGAGAGCAAGCAGCAGCCCTACGGAGCCCACGGGGCTGCAACAGCTCCGAGCTGTTGGCAAACACTTGGCTGAGAGACCCAGGGAGAAGCAGGGATTGTGGTCCATGTGCTGGATGGGTAGACAGCAACTTCCAAAGACCTTTACTTTGTGAAGAGCTAGGAGCATAAGAAGTGCCCCATACTCTAAACAAGCTGAACTCCATCCAGTAACGTGACCCTGGCAGTGGCCAGCAGGAGCTGCTTTAGCTGTAAGGACAAGGAGACAGCATGTTCCCTCCGTAGGTGGACTATTTTATCTACTGTTGGACTGCATGTGACTGGTGTGTAACCTTGCAGCAAGATGTGGAGAACCCCAGGCATGCTGCAGACCCTGCTGCTCTACCACTGCTGGGTGAACCTCAGCTTCTGCTTCCTAAATCTTTACACCTGGCGTAAGAGTCAAGTCATCTCCTAGTCATCAATAGCCCTAATCGTCAATACCCATCCCCTGCCGTGGCCCAGGCTGCTGCCGTAACAGGGCTAGAAAACATGTGTGGGATCACAGGAAAATTCAAGTTGGAAGGAACCTCAGGAGGTCTCTAGTCCAACCTCCTGCTCAGCTTTATTGGCCAGGAAGGACATCCTTATAGATGAGCTGCTTTCGAGGACATCCAGCCCCATTTGGTGGTTATTGAAAGTTTCCAGTCACTAAGTGTGTTTCTCTCACATTGTTTCCATCTGGAGTCACAGCAGGTCACTGTTTCCTGGGCTGAAGATGTCGAGCTTGTCCCATGGCCACAGAAACAGTAGCTCAGAGGAGATGCACAGTATTTGTGCAGGTGTCTGAGCCAAGCTGGATCGTTCCATGGGATTCAAAAGGGCAGCATCTCTGCTGTTTTTCAGAGGTCCTTAAGCCATGCTTTGTCCAAAACACTCTGAAAACAGATCAAGGTCACAAGGATGTAATTTACTAAACAGAATCATAGAATCGTTTAGGTTGGAAGAGACATTTAAGATCATCTAGCCCAACCGCTAACCTATTACTGCCAAGTCCACCACTAAACCATGTTCCTAAGCACCACATCTACACGTCTTTTAAATGCCTCCAGGGATGGTGCCTCAACCACTTCCCTGAGCAGCCTCTTCCAATGTTTGACAACCCTTTCAGGGAAGAAATGTTTCCTAATATCCAATCTAAACCTCCCCTGTCGCAATTTGAGGCCGTTTCCTCTTGTCCTATCGCCTGTAACTTGGGAGAAGAGATTGACCCCCACCTCTCTACAACCTCCTTTCAGGTAGTTGTAGAGAGTGATAAGGTCTCCCCTCAGCCTCCGTGCTGCCTCTTGAGTTGTTTGATGCACTTCAGTTGGGTTTGCAGCCTCCTTTGGAACGTGAAAACTGCTTCAGCTCTAACAAACACAAGCCATGAAATAAGCTCAGCACCGAAACCATCCCAGTTCTCACAGGAAAGCTGTCCCACCCCTGGAAGCCGTCCCACATCGGGGTAGGGACCATGGCCCCGAAGCCCTGCCCAGGTACCTTGCACATGTCTATGTGCAAGCTCCCAGCAGGGAACAGCGTGCCAGAAAACTCCCCTGTCTGCCAGTAAAAAGTTGCACTATCCCCCTTGAAAAGCCCTGAGCTGGACACAGATGACAGGATGGAAAACCTTGCTCTCAGACACCCTGAGGTCAGCAAAGTGCATTAAACCGAGCAAAGACATTTCTGGTCCCAGCTGGAGCTCCCCAGCCTGCATCCTCCCAGGCTGAGCCTGTTTCCAGGGCACCCATGGGAGATGCTCGCTGCATGGCCGGGCAGCACACGATGCTGGCGCCCGGACAGGGAGGCACCACACAAACCACGACCTCGCGTGGGAGCAGGGGCAGAAGGCTGAGGAGAATGGCCACTTTGAAACTGTGTTTTCAGCTCTCCACGTTCCCTTGCAAAAGAACTTTATCCTTAAGTGGCTCAGCTCCAACTGTGCCAACAACAGCAAAGGAGTCCAAGCAGCGAATGCAATCGCCACTGCCCCACCATTAACGTGAAGCCTCAGAGGAGTTTTGGTGAATCCCTCCGGGATGCACATCCTGTTGCCAGCCCCAGCACAAGGCTCCCATCTCCACTGGGTGCTCTGAAGTCAGCAAGGAAAGAGGAGGAGAAAGGCAAGCTGTCGTGGAGGGACTGGTTATATCCCGCTCTCCCAGGAAGAGGACTCTTCCCAAGCAGGGTCCCCCAGCACCCCAGGAAGGCCAACACCCCAAGCAACAGGCACCTCCGGGGCTGGATGCCGCTGACATGCCAAACCTTGCCCCACTTGCACATTTTGGGTGATGAGCAATAAGGGGCTGCAGGATAAAACTCATCGTGGTCCTTCCCAGGAAACGCAGATCCGCACTGGGACCGCAGGCTGCTCCTGGCGAAGGAAACCGCCAAATTTCAGCAGATCTCAAAGTGAGATCTGACATGCAGGCTTGGGCTGGGAGTCCCAGCCACCTGGCAGGTTTACCTGGCCTTTCTGGCAGCGGCGACCCCAAGGCTCTTGTCTTGCTATTTGATACTCTGCTAAATCTGACAAGATTTCAGAAAAGAAGTGAGACCAGTGGCTACATTTTGTTGTTTAAAATGAAGCTGGGTTTGAGCAGTACATGCTCTAAAAATGTCTGGAATTAAATCACACTTTTCTCCTTTTATTTTTTTTATATATAACTAACCTACTTTCTCTCAGATCAAAGCCTGCTACGTAGCACGCCTGCATCACAGCTGCAAATACATCTTAACCTAAGACAGACCTTCTTCACCGCAAAAAGCCGTGCCTCCACCCCTCCCATCTCACAAATCACATCCTCAGCCCTCCAGAGGCACAACCCCGACAGCCCGCCAGGAGCCCCAGGCACCAGCCACGTGAGGTTTCGCCGGCCGGGCAATACCAGCCAGTTTGTATCTGCACGCAGCGTATTCCACTTTGTCTCTTCCTATCAGAGTTTTGCCCTGTCCCGCTGCAATTAGACTGGAGGAGGTTGCAGGGCAATGACCTCAGCCAACCAAATTGCGGCGCTGCCTCTCCAGCAGCTCTGTGAACCTGCTCTGATGCCATTTTCCACTTAATAAAGAAGAATGCACTTTTAACAAGCAGCCCCCATTGACAGACTCTCAGCTCTGCCATTGAGACCTGCCCGTTCGCTGAACAAGAAGGAAACACGGCGATCTGCTTTCATCAACAAGCATTACTTTATGTATTTACCTCCAATGGCCCCGGCAATGAAATCCATCCAGACTGAGACTGCTGCCTTAATTAGCCTGATTAAGCGTTAGGGAGGTAGAAGAAGGGAGGATACCGGTTCGGTCTTTCCAGAGCCCCGCAGGTCCTTTGGAGACAGTGTGATTTGCGATATGAATCACCTTCCTACTGTCTTCTCTTGCCTCTGGGGACTGTGAGCCTTGTGGATACTTGATGAATTTGTACACTGGAGGCAGAGGCTGGAAGCCTGGAGCTGTTCCAGGAACACAGTGAATAAGTAATCCCATGAAGCCCTGCAACGCTGCGCCAGAGCCGCTGTTCCCTGTGCCCTTCTGCTTGGAAAATCACAAGGGGTGGTGCCTTGCAGGGTAACGCTGGCTGTGAAGGGGCCGTTCCCCGTTGTACTTATTAACCCCAGAAGACAGCCTTGCACACTGGTTTGCCAGAGGACACTCTTGCCCTGCACCGTGGAGAAGTGGCATGGGTGGCTGTGTATGAGACGCCTCCTCCCTCCATCCCAGCCCACCCTTCGTCCTTCTAATGGAGCAGACCCCTTTCCCAAGGGATTTTCCTTGGCTTTCTTAACCCACACAGCTGACCCTAAACCTCTACCCAGATCCCCATGGATTATTATCTGCTCATTGTGTACACACGTAGTGAAGCCCAGCAATGAATCCAACCACATACAAAGCATTTGCTTCCCTTTCAGACCGCAAGGTAGCTTTCCCAGCCCCTGGAGGAGCTCTGCTTCTTCCCTTCTTGCTCAGTCTCCCAACCCCCTTTCCCATGTCAGCTCCTTGCTGAGTTCAGTCACGGAGCAGGAATCACTATTGCTGCTGCCCATACTCCAGTGTTTTGCCCCACAGGGGAGATGGGAGGTGGATTTTGCCAGGAGACTGGTCCAGCACCTAATTTTTTCTTCCTAATTTACACCCAGCACAGGGTGGTGATCTCAGCAGGGGAAAGAGAAAAGCATAGAGAGAGACCTCCTGGTCAACAAGAACCAAGAGCACTAGAAAATGCCGTATTGCCTATTTTTGCACAACAGCCCCGTACCGGAGGGCTGCCACAGCTACGTGGGAGAGGTTAAGTTTTGCCCAGAGTGAACCTGGATACCGAAGTCCCGATGCAGTGAAGGGCTTGCCAAGTCGTGACCTGAATAGTACTCCTCTTGAAGAGGTTTCCCCAGGTCACAGCCAAGGCACATTGGCAGCAAACTGAAAAGAAAATTTCACGGCTGCTGCTCCCCTGGGTTGGCTTCACAGAGGAGCTGAGAACTTTAGTCCCCAGTGCAAAGTCTCCTGCACATTTCACAAGAACCTTTTTCTTGCTGAAGTGCATATTTTGGATGGGCATAACAGCACAGCTCAATATGAGAGCTCAGAGTTTCTGGGAACTGAAAATTAAAGGATTTTTAGCAACTTGCTTCCCATAATTTCTTACATGTCCTTCCCTGAACAATTTCTGCACTGGAGAGAACAGTTTATTTCAGTGTAACATCATGCAAGGACAGCAAAAACTTAAAACCAGAAGTAAAATATTATCTAGAGAGATAGCAACGTAGCTGGGAAAGCACACTGGGTTATTCAGTAGCCCTTCCTTGTTACACCTGGTGACCATACAGGAGTTATTAACAGTTCATCAACGGTCTGTACATGCCAAGTGCGGGGAAAGGTGCTGTTTCCACTGCTCCCACCAGCCATTCCCGGCTGCTGTCCTTGCAGGCCCCCTCCAGCTGCGGGACCGGGTGTGGGACCTGCCACATCAGTGACACAGGGGACGAGGACACAGTCCCCTGCGGAGGGGCAGCCCGGGAGCCTACAGCCTCCTGGTTCCTGCAGGGACCGGGCGACCTGCCGAGCCGCCCCAGCCCACGCTGCAGCAGTCACCGTCGCCGCTGTTTAGACACCACTGTTTAATATTGCTTTTCTGGGAGCTGCTTCCAGGCAAAGTGAAGAAACTCATTATACCCCAATACAAAAGTGTCGCCATGCGTTCCCTGCCGTCGCGTGGCTGGGGATGTCGTGTGGGTGGGGATTTTTCTACATATTGCAGTGACTGGTGCAATACCAGCAAGACAATGGAGGCTGGCTGGCATGTCACACTGACTAAAGTGTCAGGGCTAATAAGTATTTCCCGTGAAATGGCACAAGACCAAGCAAAATTTCTACCTTCTTTAGCTGAGCTGAACAGCTCAAAGGGAATCTTCCTCATGAAACCTTCTGAGACTGTAAAGAAAAAAAAAACCCAAAACCAAACCAAAAAAACCCACAAACCACAAAAAACCTTCCCTTTGCAACAGAAAATTAACTCTTTTATTTTTTTAACCCTCACTCACACCAACACTTCTATCAAAATGTTAGTTTGCTTTCTATAGCACAAAGCTGATTCCAGATTCAAGCATTTTGATAACCTTCTGATAATGGTTTCAGTCATCTTGATGAGGTATACTGGGAGAAGTCACGTTTTCCACATGACTGGAATTGCTCTGCCAACAGAAGCTGTTCAGAAGGTGGCCAGCTGAAAGAAGAATGTTTTTGTGCTTGAGACATTTCACTTTGTCCTGTGAAGGTGTCGCTGGGGGCAGCCAGCTCCGGAGGAAGGCATGCACACAGCTACTTCGGGGACATTTGCCTCGCCGGGGGCTTAGCAGGGTAACACGAGCCCCAAGCAAACACAGTCACCATTACTGTAGTCTCCAGTTCTTTGCTCCTGGTGTCTGGCCAAGACTTGGAGGCAAATAGCATCCACAGCCGTGCTCATCAGCTGTGTGTGACCATGCGACGGCGGCGAGGGCAGAGCCTTCTGGAAGAGGAGCCCCGCGCAAGCATTGAAGTGTTCACACGCAAGCAAGTAGAGAGGAAGGTGTAATTCGGCGTGAAGGAAACCCCGTCTGAGAAATGAAACCTGTGTTACTGCATTTGCTGTTCCTCGCTGGCACATCCCGAATAGTACAGACCAGCTCCCTGCTAAGACAGCAATCCTCAAGGCAGCGATTCAGCCTCCCTGACCAGTAGTCCTCCTAGAGACACAGAGTCCTTAAGGTCTCACTGTCCTTCACACCTTGCTGAAAGAGCTTCCTCCTTCACCCCCGCTTCCCCAGGTTTCAGAGGTACACCAGCTCTCAGACACCAGCCTCATTAGAAAGACTTACCAGAACCCAGCCCCCCAATGCCACAGGTCAACAGAGACAGCCCAAAAAATTCAGCCCAAAGAAACCTTGAATTATCAGGAAGATCTTCAAGGTCAAATACAAGTCATTCCTGCCTCCCTTTGATACAACATCCAAGGACTGACAGAGATCACTGCTCGTCCAGCTTGCAAAGAATTGCCATGGCCCACAAATACGCAGGGATGAGCGAAAGTGCCTGGTCTCGACCCAGGTGGTCTTCTCAAAGCATGCCCTAGGAAATGTGACACATAAAACAGATGCTTTGAGCCTCCACAAGGGATAGCACTCCCCTAGAAATAACACACAAGTCCTTTACTCCAGTAGCGAACTGTTTAAGAGCGATTTGTTCAAAATGGGTGAGTTTCACAGGGGATTTTGAGAAAGCAGATCGTGGAAGGTGCTGTCAGATGAAAAGACAGATCTGATGATATGAAGCAATCTGCAGGAAATTATGAAACTAAGTGACAGAAAAGCGAGGAAGGCCTTAATTTTGCACAGTGCATGATGGATGAAACACTCCATTTGCTTCACGGGAGGAGGCAGCTGTCTGCCACCCAGGCAGAGAACTGCTCCACAGCTGAAGAGGCAGTGGGGTTAGAGGACTGGTACAAGTGTACGGAGCAAAAGGAAAGGTGGAGAGGGAGACTTTAGGTAAGTAATCAGTGTTAAGTAACATCTTTCAGGTGAAACATAAAAGCAGGAGCATCCCTTTACTCGTCTCCTTCCACAGCTCACTCCTAGGACGTTACCAACTCCACCCGTCCTGCAAAGCAAAGGAGAAGCCTGTCCTCTTTCGCCTCTGCAACCACCTGCTAGCTCGTCAAGCCAGATTTGCTGAGAAAATGTTCCTGCCTCCTTTCCTGCCATAACATGCTGCATTTTCTATTCTCTTCGTGCTATGCGATATCGCATTCACATGCGTATCCATTAATTCCCATCCAGTTTATTTTAGAAAAATCCTTGACTGAAGAGACTGTTCAAACAGCGTTACCCCGCCACATCACGGGCTGTTTGCACACTGCCGAACAGGAAGAGTGACAGCGGCACCGCTGAGCTGGCAGAGCCTGGGGCTTGGCTTGCGTGGTGGTGGGTGGAAAGGGGGGTGGAACCTCCTGGCTCCAGCTGTGTTACGGATTTTCAAATCAAAAAGTGTTTCATTGTCCTTTATCTCAGGTACTAATGAAAAACCAATAATTCCAATGACTCAAACATTTGCAGAAGGAATTTCACAGCAAAAGAAACAAATGAAAACAACAGTAAGGAAACCACTCTGAGCGTTGGCAACTGCATCACTTTTAGCCAGGTATAAGTGATCAGTGATTTCACCTCTGGAAAGCTGATATAAGGTTGCAATGTTTCTACACGCATTCCCAAGGGAAGGGAAAATAATACACTTCCAAGAGGACTGAAGATGATTGCAGTAATTTAAGAAGTGACACAGATTTTCTGGCTTTGGGCAAGTCACTCAATCTCCCTATACCTAATCTTCTCATCAGCACAACCAGGGTGCTGTATGTCCACTGCCATGAAGTCACTGCAAGGATTCAGGCACTTCTCAGAGAGCCACAAGTCTCTGCTCAGGAGTAAATCATGGGAAAAGGTGGAAGTAGCAACATTAGCATCCACCCGACACAAACATCCATGTGAATATATATATATATATTAAAGATGACATTGCTCTCGTGGTTCTTTTAAAGCGTTATATAAATCTCAAACTTTTCAACAGGGGTAGTTCAGGCGTTAGGCAGTAAAACACAGCTGTCGTGGTAGGGACAGTGGCAAGCCCCAAATCCATCGATGATGCTGTTGCAGTACCAGTGCTCTCTCCAGAGTCTACGTCTCTGTAACTTTTTCTCCAATACTCTCAAACTGTGTGTCCCTCAGATCTCTGCTGTACAGCAGTGAAAAATGTATGAGACGCTACATCATTTTCACTAGCCGACAGTCTGTCTTCCCTTTTGAACTATCTGATTTAATATGATTTAACAACCTCAGAGCTACTTGGAAATTTGGAAGAAAACTCAGCCCTAGAATTATAAAGCATTGTTATTTAGGACTTCGATATCAGCTGCTAACATCACGTGGGAGAGATTGTTATAAAGATACTTAACTGGCAAACCTGGCACCAATGAGTTCAGAAAAGAGAACTTTTTCGAAATACCAGCATTATTACGAGCTTATGTTAAGAGGGGATATATACAAAAGAATTTCAGTTTTTTTATCTTGCAGGAGTGGAAAACAAGTGAAATTACATGGTATTAATTAACGCATTTAAGCAAAAACAAAGCGTCTCCCTGAAAAATTCTGCTACAAATCAAGTTTAATTCCAGTGAAGATCCCCATATTGTTGGGGTCAAAGAGCTACTGCTACCCATGCTAGCTTGATCAACACTAATTCAGGGATCTCTGCCATAAATCTTTGTAAGCAGTGTACACAGTCCTAGTAGAAATGTAGACTCATTTCATCAGTAAACGTTCAATTCTGTGCCTCCAATATTAACCTGACCTTTTCCATGGGCTCAAGCTAGAGAAAAAATTGAGGTCTAAGCCAGAAGTTTCCGTAGCTTCTTCAGTAGCCCCCTCAGCATTAGCAACGATTACCCAGACATCAGTACTAACGGCACTGGTCTCTGAATATGAGATGAAGTTCACAGCCTCGCTTATCGCTCTTGTCTTTTCCCTGGCGTTAGCTCAGGAGCTGTATGAACGCCCATCTCGCAGAGCACTTGGGAAGTTTCTGCAAAGGCACATTAGTCATTCTGCTAAGCCTGTTCTTTCAGTTTCTGAGAAATGGGTGCCTTTTCTGTATGACTAATGCAACAACAAAACACATTCCACGCGACAGCTGGAAGCCCACATATGACCCAGCAGGAAGCTGCCTTGAAGACAGGCCAAGATATTAAAAATATGTCTGTACATAAACCTTAGTGGCATTGCCTCACAACATATCCCCGCTTTTTTTGGCTGTCTCTTCTCATTCATTACTGACTGGTGCATCATACTGTGTGTCTACACTGTTGAATAACTTAGCATTTAGATTCAGCTGGAGACCTGGTCTCCCGGTCGTTGACTTTGCATGTGGATACAAACTGTGCCAGAGGATTTCAAGTACACGGTGTTGAAAGTATACTTGTATAGCTGTTGGCAGTGAAAAATCATTTGCCTCACAGAAATGTTTCTGTAAGAACAAGGTGGCTGAAAAACAACGACAGGAGGCAGGCAGAGGAAGTTCTCCTCCTCTGTTCCCCTACGACAAATCAGTTTTACCAGTTTCCCTATCTATGAAATGGGTTTAACTGCACATTTTTACTTCACAGAAACAGCCTGAGGCTTAGGTTATATTGTCTGTAAATCCAGACTGGAAAATGCTATAAAGATGCCAACTACTGCATTTTAATCTTCCTTTTCTGAATGATTTCCCAACAGCTTTTGCTCACTGTCACCAGTCACAAGTATATTTGTTGAGCGACTGAGTAATATGCAGAGGGAGAGATGGGTAAAGCTGCTTGGCTGATAGATCGTTACTACTGCAGGTAACTGGACTCAGTGCCCACCCTCTTATCTCAGTGTGCGCCTCTGGCATCTTAAAACTGTGCTGCCAAATAGCTTAGCATTTGGGTTCTGCTGGAGACCTGCTCTCCATATAGCCGACAGCATGTGCACGCAAAGTCTTCTGGTCTTCTCCAAGGGAGGCCAGCAGCAAAGAAACTTGCTCCACCTGCAGCAAACATAAGAGGACATAGTCCTCATAATATTTCAGGTACTTGGGACGCAGCTCCTTCCCCAAATAGACATCAAAAATAATTATCATGTCTTAGCCATCATAGTACTAGCACAGGCCAGAGAATAAAGATGGGATCTATGAAGAGAGAAGAAAAGACCCAGTATGGGGTGTGTTTGTGTAGGTCTGCCCTCTCCAGCCTACTTGCTGACTGCTTAAAAGAAGCATGACAGAAAAGACTCAGCAGTTCAGTGAACAGAACTCAAAGTATATATGGTCTTTGAAATTAAAGGTAATACCAAGAAAAGGACTTTGGACTAATGCCTGTAGGCAGCTTTTTCCCATTTTTTAGTCTGTTCATTTCTCATCTGCTTCCAGGGAAGCACCCAGGGGGGTTGGCTATGGATTTGTATTATTTCAAACAAAGCACAAGACAACTGACTATGAACAGGGATGGATTCTTCCTCAGAGTGATCATAAATGTTGTTGACTGTTTTAAGTGCAGGTAATGCTTCTTCCTCTTGCCTTCTCCAACAAGCCAGTGTATTTAAAACCAATAACACAACTAAAACATGCCTCCACATACACAATACCCATGAGCAGAGGCTGAGACAAAGAACAGAAGGTGCATGTCAGAACTTGGCCGCTTCTGCTTAAAATGACGAGGGTCGGGATTTCCAGAAGATATGTGTGCCCACTAATAAAAATGTTTCCACTTTACTGGGATAAAGCATGGGAAGTTGGAGCTAAACCAACCTTTTCAGACAATTTACAGCATACTAAGCCACTCCGTTCCTGCAGCACCTCTCAGTATCTGCCTCTCTCAAGCTCAGCACCTCGGATATTAGCTTCAACAGTTGTTTGTCTGCCATGATTTCCCTTGAAACAGAAGGGGTCTCACATCCTGGGATCATGACCAGGACATTCTGGGGGATCACAAAGCCCCTACGCATCACCAGATCTATAAGCAAAGCAGCTTTGTTTCAACAGTACTTGACTCTTGTACAAATGCATGTTACATCTCATGCTTTGAAACACCTGTCTTATCAAGGGATTTTATCAGGCTAGGAAGTTTCAACATTTGATGTACAGTACCTTTGAAGCCAGTGGGATAATAATGTCAGAGAATACGCTAAAGCCACCCAAGGTCATAAAGTTAATGGATAATAAAGGCACCTAGTCCACTATGAATAATGCCTTAGCTGCTCTGTCTTCAAAGATAGCTGCGTCCTGAGGATCTGGAGTATCCTAATGACCTGACTCAATAACATAACATTGAGTGGAGCAACAAGTACAACAAGTGGGGCAATGAATACAACAGTGTTTAGGAAAACGAAGAAAATGGACTCAAATCCACACAAAGGTACTCAGTGAATTCACCTGGAGAAGAATCTTTTTCAGACACTGGGTGTTTCCACAGAGCAGCTCAGCTTCTAAGTTTTTCACCATTTGGATTTATTTGTTGCTGCTTTATATGGTCAGGCATCTGGTGAAGCACTAGCTGATCTTCAAGCCTAGTTGTGCTGGACTGCAGTCTCTGGAAAATGCAAGGTTTTCCTTGCAAGCATTTTGCTAGTGTAGATGCAACGTTCACACGGCTGCATGCACATGGTCTAAATGTCACCTAGGTTCACATCATAAGCAGGGCACAGAGAGTTGCTGCCCTGGAGAGTCTTTGAAGAGTGATTCAGGGAGCCCAAGTAGGTGCTAGGAAGGAAAAGCTCAAAATCTAATCCCAGCTCAAAATAAAAAGAGAAACTGATGCATTTTTCTGGATGACGTGATGAGTACCGAAGTTGTGATGATGCAGCAGTGCATTACATTAGAAGATAAGGAAAGGGCTGAAGGCAGAAGGCCATATGAAAGGAAATTCTCCTGCCAGGTAGTCCCAGAGCTGGCCAAGCCCCACTGAAGCTCTGGGGAGCAAAGAGGAGACACCCCCATCCACCACTCTCCACATTATAGTGGGACATGTCTACTGGGACACGTCCAATTATTGTTGCCAAATTCACAAGCAAACAGAAAGATTTTGAAACACCTGAGTCAACAACGTGTATTTTATTGCATGACACTGCCATCAGAATTTCTACAAGTTTATCACAACTCCACATTTCTGTTCCTTTCCTACTTCACTCTGCTTTTGCCCTTTCTCTTTGTGTTTCATTTGCCTGCAGTGTCAATTCTGCCCTGCTGCTTCTTTACTCTCCTCCTTATTCTCTTCCCCTCCCTACTCTCCCAGTTCCCTTTCCTGGGTTTCCGTTTGGGCTCACCTTCTCCCAGATCTTCCCTGGGTGCCATCAAGGGCAGCAGGCAGCCGACAGAGTCACTTCTTGCCATGAGAACAAAGGGCAACCTTCTCTACTATCATCTCTCCCCTCCAGCATCACCTGCAAAGCCTCTTCCACCTGAACTGCCACCATTCAGACCTAAAAGACAATGGGACAGAGGGAAGAGGGTCTTTGAAGGATGCCATTAAATTATAACTTTAACGTTTTCTCTCAGACATGTGGCAGTGCTGCTGCTTGTACATGCTGGTAGGTCCTATATGTTTCCCAAGCCGCCGTCAGCAATTTCTTTTCTCCTTTCTCTATTTGATGGGCCCACATTTCACCATCCAGCAGGGAAGCTAAATGCTCCCAAAGAAGAAGAAAGCAGGGAAAGCACAGCCCCTCGCTCCAGCTCTCCAGGGGACGCATCCCAGCCAGTTTAAGTTATGTTTGGATCTGCCTCAGCAGAATAAAAGGAAAGGCGGTCACAGCTGAGCCGAATCTATGGAGCCTGAAGGGCACAAGAGCTCCCAACAGATGTCTGAATCACGCTCTGAGCCAGAGGCATCACACATCAACAAAGTGGATGCAAGATCAGACATAGCTTTTGAACTATCTAGAAAACAGCCTGAGTGAAGAGGAGAACCATTAAATCTGGGTCTCCTTGAGTGTTAGGTTAGCTCTCCTCTCCAAAACTGTATCTGTACTGCACACATAGGGCCCTGGATCAACAGGCAAAATGTCTGGCCTAAGTAATACTACCAAATTGTAAGAGCTATACAACTTCCTTCCCTTTATCGCACAGCTCCTATGGAAGCCATGCACAAATATAAGCACCTATATTCACTCACTGCCCTCCCCGCATACAAGCTTAATAAACTCCTCTACATTCATACAACATTGCCTCACAAGTGTAACTTGAACTGAAAACAAAACAAAACCCCAAGCAAGAAAAAAAAAAATGAACAAAAGGGAAACTCCCCAGTGGGACTAAAGCCATGCTCATTCCTTAGTGAACCAACCCTTGACATCTCAAACTTTATACCAACAAGCCCTTGATGTTCTCTGTGCTAATTTATGAGGTGCCCCCCCACCCCACCCCCTTTGAAGTACATGCCTGCTGCAGTGGGGTTCAGTAGCATTGAATAAAACATTCAGTAGCATTGAATAAAGCTTATTAGGAACAGCTCAAGCATGCAGGAACAAGACAGGCCTTTGGAAATTGCAGCAACCTGGGAGGGGCTGCAGAAACATGGACAGCAAGATTAGAATTCAAGTAATCCTGACAAACTGGAAAAACTATCTGGAAAAAGCAATTTAGCATGGACAACTAGGAATGTCTATGTAGAAGGAAACTGTAAGTACAAGATAGGGAACATTGTGGCATGCAGCTGATCTACTGAAAAGGGTCTGCGGTATATAATGCGCCACAGGCTGCCCGTAAGTCAATATCATGTTACGTTATGTTACGTTACATTACGTAACGTTACGTTATGTTACGTTACGTTACATTACGTGAGGACTGCTTCATATATCTGATTTCATATTCAGACACATGAACAAGAGTGTTGTCTGCAAATACCCAAGGTAATCTCCCATTACTCACTTAGGGCCTTAGGGGTCAGTTCAAGGAACTCCAGACCAGCTGAAGAGGTGGGTAACAAGAATCAGAGATCAAAAGATAATAATCAATATAAATCAGAAAAGAAAAGACTATGATTTGAAACTGTCTTCAGATAACCTAAAAAGTACTTGCAAAGAAAGAGGAAATAAACTGTTTTCCCTGTCCATTGTGGGCAAACATTAAAATTAGGAAACACTTCTGGTGGAGAAGGTAATTTTCTGAGGCAGATTGCCTGGGAGATCAGAGGATTTGAAAAACAGAGTAAAAATGCTTTGGCCAGGAATGTTTTAGGCCAAGCTGAGCCTTCCAAGGCTTGTGCTACAAGACAGATGCCTATAACATCTGGACTTTCACCTGCAGAGCTGTGCGCACGATTGCAGTTCCTCTCGTGCATGCCAGAGCGGACAAGATTCCCAGAAAGTCACTTCCACCTCTACTTGGAGAAAAAGTTTAGGGAAAAGGGACTGATCGGGGCTTCCTGTCTGATTTCAAGCACGTGCTGCACGTGTATGGGCTCGGCAAGGTCTGAGGTCCCCGTTAGGAGGTAGAGCGGTGTGTGATACAGCAGGACCGGGTGGATCCCAAAGCCACCGGTGCTGCGGCAAAGGGCAGGACCAGCCTGCCTACTTGCTCTCTGATATCAACTGGTTGTCCCCAGGTGGGACAGGTATGTGCATCAGGGAATCCAAAACATCCTGGAGGCACCTGGGTGCTTGACTTGGTTTGACAGTGTCTAGATATGAGAAGGAACCCAAATGAGTGTCCTGAAGATTAGAAGATATGGGGAAGGTCAGGGATTCATCAAATGCCTTGCATTTCCATCTTATCTGCTTATTAATTGTAATAATGGTCCAAGAGCTGCTAAAACTGGGATGGGTTCTCAGGATGTGTTCCGTAGTAGTAGTTTCAGACCTCCTCAGAAGCATCCTTGTATTTGTTCATTTATTTGTGTTTTTTCTTTGTGCAGAAGGTAAAAGCTGGCTTGATTTTTAATATGCTATTCCACTGCAAGATTTTATTGGCTGTGTACTGAGCTGCTACAGCTAGAAAAGCACTGCCATGCCATGGAAAGCAATTAAAGAAAAATAGAAAAGAAACAAAAAAAAAATCCAGCTTCCTTTCCATTCTGCTTCTGGAACTTACTCTCTAAAAGCTGACTTCGTAGGCCCTGAAGAAATCATGTTACTCTAAACAAAGCTCGAATAGGCTACTTATTGTTCTAGGCCACTGGTATTCCCCTTTCTCAGGCATTGCCCGCAGAGAAAACGAGCAGCTTAAACAGGGCTCCCTTCTGAAACCATCAACAGCTTGAGTTTCCCATTTAAAGGCTCTGGCATCAGGGCACCTTGAAGCAAGGTAATAGTAGTAGTAAAGTACAGTTAATACAAAACAAGAAAAGCCTGCGGGGAGGGGAGAAGCCTCTTCTGCAGGGTGAAGCACGCAGCAATGTGTAAGACTGAGATCCTGGGCTCTGCCAAGCCCCATGGGCAGACGGCTACTGAGGTGGGGCCTTGGCCATCAGAGATAGGGTCTCATCCCTGCACGCCATGGGGGCAGCAGTTCACCAGAGCCTGCATCTGCTGGTGCAACCCTTCCTCCCCTCTCTGGGACAACATTGGGTGGGGGAGGCTGGTTATAGGATCACAGAAAGGTTTGGGTTGGAAGGGACCTTTAAAGATCATCTAGTCCCACCCCCCTGCCCTGGGCAGGGACATCTTTCACTAGACCAGGTTGCCCAAACCCCCCTCCAACCTGCTTTTGAACACTTCTGGGGATGGGGCATCCACAACTTCTCTGGGCAACCTGTTCCATTGCCTCACCACCCTCATCATAAAGAATTTCTTCCTAATATATATTCTAAATCTGCCCTCTTCTAGTTTAAATGGTTACCCCTTGTTCTATCACTACAGGCCCTGGTAAAAAGTCTCACTCCATCTTCATAAGCCCCCTTTATATATTGAAAAGCCGCAATAAGGTCTCCCCAGAACCTTTTCTTCTGCGGGCTGAACAAGCCCAACTCTCTCAGCCTTTCTTCATAGGAGAGGTGTTGCAGCATTTCACCCCTAGTAAAAGGAGGCACCCCTCCGAAGTCCTCACAACATCAGCTCCGCAGGCTTTCCAACCACCAGCGCCCAGGGACGCCTCACCCGGAAAGCGAGATGCCCCTTCCCAGCCTCTCCGAACCACCCCAAACCACGCTGGTGGCGACTGATGCTCGGCAGGAGGGATGTTCTGCCCTCCCCTTCAATCAACACCTCCCCACCCTCCAAAATTTCTTTTTGCCTTTAGTTCTGGTTAATTCTCCAGATGCAGCAAAAAGAAGGGAAGGCGTTGGGGGGGGGCGGAGTCGCGGAAGGGCCGCCCAGCGCCGTGCCGGCGCTGGGCGGCCCTTCCGCGGCTCCGCCCCCCCCGCCGTCACCGGTGGTACCGTCCCGCCCTTTGCCCGGAGCCGCCCCGGGCAGCTACCAGTAGCTGCGGGCGGGGGGGGGGTGTTGTCCCTCTGCCCGCCCCTTCGGAGGCGCGGCGGGGGCGGGGCCCGACCCCTCTCTGGAGGGGCGGTAGAAAGGGCGGGCGGCGCGGCGGGAGGCGGCAGTGCGCGGAGCGGCGTCGCGCAAAGGCCGGGCCCCGCCGGGGACGGAGGGTGCCAGCATGGCTCTGGATTTCCTCGCGGGATGCGTCGGCGGTGAGGAGCGGGGGCAAAGAAAGAAAAAAAAAAAAAAAAAAAAATTAAAGGGAAAAAAAAAGGTGGAAGGATGGGGAAGAAAAATGGGGGGAAAGGAGGAAAAAGGGGAAAGGAAGGGGGGGGGGGGAAGGAAAATAAAAAAGGGAAAAAAAGGGGGAAAAGAAAAGGGGGGGAAGGGGGAAAAATAATAAAAGGGGAAAAGAAAAGGGGGGGAAGGGGGAAAAAATAATAAAAGGGGAAAAGGGAGAAAAGGGGGAAAGGGAGAAAAGAAAAGGGAGGGGAAGAGAGGGGAAAATAGAAATTTTTTTTTAAAAGCGGAAAAATAAGGGGGGGAGGGGGGGGGAAAAGCGGGGGTGGAGGGAAGAGCTGGGCGCGGCGCTTTTATTTTGGGAGCGGAGAATTGCTTCGGGCACGGGGGGCGACGAGAGCGGCCGCCCCGCTGCAGGTGGGGGCCGAGCCCGGGCCGGGCGGCGGGGATTTCCTGTAGCGGCGGGGGGGCGGGGGGGACCTGTCCCTCCCCGTGGCGATGCCGCAGCGCCCGGGCTTGCCGGAAGGGGCTGGGAACGGGCTGGTGGGCAGGGAGCTGTCGGGGTTAGCTAACGGGCAGCAGCAGGCCCAGGAACACCCCGACCTGAAAATATTTACAGCGGAGAGCGCTAATGTGGAGGAGAGAATGCGTGTGCTCATCTTGCTCTTCCCTGTGCAGCTGCTTACGGCCTTCCTCGCTCTATTTTTAGCAGTTTTTCAGTTGTGTTCAGGAGATTTATTCTCGCATCTTTTCAGTTATTTGCGTTTGCTGTTCTCCTTGCCAACCTGGCAAAGAGATGATTTTTTTTTTTTCCCCATCTTCTCTCTGACTTCACCCTGCTTGCCAGGGATCCTGCGTGGTCCGTCACGCCGCTGGTCTTTTCATGCTGAACACAGTGCCCGTCGCTGGTTTTGTGACTTGGACTACCTTGCTGCTGTGCCGGCCTTGAACAACCTGGACTACTCCATGCTAGAGCGGGCTTTGTATTTCTGCCACGTATCCTTGGGGAGAGGCAGAGAGATTCGCTTTCTGCAGATGTGAGATGGTGCACTGAACCACCACTCCTAGTTCTTGCTGTTGGTGGTCATAAACGGATTGAAGTTCCAGTTTTGGTCACAGAACATGGGAGCTAGAGGATCCCTTGCTTCAGCCAATACTCGTGTTTTTCAGTGCAAAATGCATGTATTCAGGTTAGGCAGTATAACTGATAGACTTGCATGTAACTTCTAAAAAGTCCTTGGATGCTAGAATAAAGCAAAGGTTTTTGGTAATGCATAGTCCTTCTGCAGGTGCTACCATCACATCTGGAGAGGCTGTGGGCAGAGAGCAGGGGTTTTCTTCTCCCTCTAGAGAAGCTTCCAGGTTTTCTATGCTTCCACAGAGTGGCATGTACGTTAAATACCTTGCTTTGGAGGAAATCTGCAGCTTCTGCCCGCTGGACATGCCTTGGGCCAAGGCCAGGAATCACTGCTGAACATCCTGTATGACATGGCACGCTCTGTAGTCGCACACCTTGGCCCCTGCCTGGGGCTCAGAAGCTTGATGGGAGCATAAAGGCACCTGGTACTGGCCTGAACAGTAGATGTCTGCCTTGATAGGATGCTCTTTAGCTGGCCTACCCGTAACGCCGTGCACTTAAACCTCAGGCTGGGGCTTGGGTCGCTGTAGCCCCAGACCTGGGAAGAAAATCATGAGTCATAACCGTGGCATTTGCTTTGTTTCAGGTGCTGCCGGAGTGCTGGTAGGACACCCATTTGACACCGTTAAGGTGGGTTGATTATGAAATACCTTTGTCTCTAGGTAGAAAACTTGAAGTTTTTCCAAGGAATGGGGGAGGAAAAAAAATCCCCAGACACTGTAGGAGCATAAATCTGTGCTGGAAAGCTTGGAGCAAGCCTCCTCAACCACTGTTTATAGACTTGCAGTCTCCAGCTCTTCGGAAGTGAAAAAATTCTTTGTATGTATGATTCAACCCAGTAACATGACAAACGTTGGCCTAAACTACAAGTTCATCAGTGCGGTGACAATGCTGTATTTGAAAATACGATCTTACGTTTACCTTAATTTTGTTCTAAGCTTGCTTCTCTGCAGCTGTTCATCACTAACTGCTAAAACTGCCTCTCCCTGCGTTTGTAACTCAAACCTACTTTGTTACTAGGTTGAAAATTTGTGTTTTGTTTCCTCCTCAAGCTCTGCTACATACTCCTCAAACATTAATTTGTTACGCTAGCCGAAGGGTGTAAGTGGGTAAAAATCCACAGCCTGAAGCTTGTTTGGGGCCTTTTTCCTCCCTTTAAGTGTTATTATATATTTTTATAAATTTCCAAGTTAAAATTGATTTTCTGATAGTCGCTTAGCTGTATGTATTGTGCGTACTAAGGGTAGCTAAGACCTGTTCAAAGATAAGATTGGAAATCTCCTGGAGAGCCCTTCAGCCAGGCCTCCCGGGGTCCAAGCCCATTTGTCAGAATGGGATGACAACTGAAGTCACTTTTTGGCAGCCTTATCCAAAGTCTCGCACTGGAAGAATAGAAGAAGGGGTGCCAATATATCCCCTGCTAAATTAATGCACCAGATCACTTGACTGCAGCAGACAGCGTGCCACCCGCTAGAGCTATATTTGGAATGCCTCTACTTTGCTGAATTTAGATATGCAAAGGGCTGATAGTGTTACCGAGGTCATCAACGTGTGCTCTGTTCTAGCACATGGTTAATTCAATAGAGATTTTCCTAGCTAGTGGATATTAGTCCTTGCCGGTCAAGTGCAAGCTGCTCAAATAGTAGAAACTGTATGTTTGTTTCTCAGAGTATGGTAAATTTGACTGTTAAGTAATTGGGTTGAATTCTAGTATATATTTTCAGGAATGGTATTATCCAGACTTGCACGGTTTTTTACGGTGGTACAGGGCCAGCTGTCTTTTTCTCTCCCCCCCATCCTGCCAAGTTTTACATGCTTAACTTAAGGTGACGGGTCATTTCACTGAAGCCAGCAAAACTGCCAAAATTCTACCCTCAGGCTAAAGTTAAGCACGTGGGGGTTTTTTTGATTTTTAAAGTGGAACAGCTTCTAGTGCATGAAAAGAAACATTTAAGCATCTGCAAAACTGGGGCTCCCATGCTAGTTCTAGCAGATCTATTAATGCAAAATAGATGTGTTGGCTTTAGAAAAAGCATCTTGCTTTACAATAGAGAAAAATAGTTTGTTTCTGGATGACTTTAAATGTTTTATGAAATCCAGTGTGGCACACTGTATTTTCATACCCATTAGAAGGTATTATAAGCATTTATCTGTTTTTTGTTAGAGAAAATACTAATGTCTGTTACTAGCTGGCATAGTCACCACTGTATGTGGGAAAATTAACACTATAACCAGTCTTTAATTTAAAAAAAAAAGACATTGTATAACTTGCTGTGTATGTATATGTGTTAAGAATTAACCCTTTTTATAGTTCTGCAGTGTTTAAAGGGCTAGCTGGTAGTCACCTTAGACTGTAAGTTTTTAATATAACTGAACAATGGGAAAGCTGCTTAGATAAGCCAGAATTTTACTTCTGTCTTGGCTTTTAAGCTCTCTTTTTGGCCAGTGATCATGTTTCACGAGGCGGGGAGGGGGATGGTGGGACACACAGGGAGAGATGAAGTCGGTGAAGTCACCCTGCGAAACCCACAACTGAGCTGATCTCAGAACTGGCAAACTCCTTGTCCCTGGTTTGTTGATGTAATGTATAAAATTGCTTTTTTGCTTTTAACTGCCTTTACTTTCTGAGCTAGGGGCTGTCTTCATTAACAGCAAAAGTGTTACTTTGTTGTAGATGACAGATAAGCCTCATCACGGGAGAGTTACCTAGTAAGTATAGCCCAGGTGAACACTTCTGTTTCTCTCAGTCTTCATTTATTCCCAAATGTATTAGTTCAAATAAAGATCTAAAAGACTTATGAGCTTTTTCCCTTTTTAGTTTTAAACTGATGTGTCCCTCTTCTACAGCTATGGCATGGAGGGAGTGGGGTTTAAATATCCCTCTTTTTTTTTTAATGTAAAGTCTTATTCTGAACCTTCTTTCGGGTACGCGTTTCTGGCTATATACGCTTCCACACACAGTGGCTCTAAAACTGAACCTCAGGCACACTGTTGTTGAGGTCTTATCCGCTACATACCCTTGGAGGACATTTTCATTGTTCAAACACTTCTATATCACTTATTTTGCACATTATTAAATATTTGGACTGTTTTGGGGGTGTGGTGGTTTGGTTTTTTTTGCTCAGTCTTGAGTACCTTTCTGCAAGTCTTTAGTGATGTGAAATGACAGTGTGTTACTATTGGACCTAAAACCTTAGTAACAGTGGTTTCAAATAAGGAGGAAGCAAGAATATCATGCAATGCATAGAATAGAGGGTTAAACTTTGCACGATTCATCCTTCCTATAGTTGTACACACTAAATAAGAGCTTGTTGAATACGGCATTAATATCTATAAGTAAATGAAGTTTCATATACATTCCTTGCCTGACCTGGCAGTTCGCTAGTGTGGGTACCCCATGTGGTCATCACTGTGCTCAAATTAAAGAGCTGGTTACCATTCCTAGACCTGCAGGGTCAGTACTTAACTTTCTAAATATTTTATCCTACAACAAGGCTTAATTTGTCAGTATTTCACAAATTATTTAGACAAAAATAGTGGGAGCCATATGCCACTAAGGAGTTCAACCTGTATACAGAATTAGTCATCATTCTAAACTACTAAAGACAAACGTATAGAAAAGTTGAAGTAAGAAGGTTCCTAAGCTGCAATTCTCCCAAAGCCCATACACATGGAAGTCCCCTGACTTCACAAACAGGGTTTGAAACAATAGCAGTAAACTAAAAATGGAGTAAAACCTTTGTTTTGTGCAATTCTGACAGCTTGTTAAGATTTATGACTTTGCTTGTGGGTCTGCTTCTTGAGCAGTTTTAACCATCTGCCTGCCCCCCAAAGGTCACTTTGAGTAACAAAGGATTTATTTTCTTTGAATCCTACCATAAGCTTACTTTTTAAAAGTTTTAAAACCCTGGTCCATCTTGGAAGACCTGGCATGATCTCAGCCTCCCAGTACAGCTAACATACACTAACGTATATACTAAGACGACACTGAAAACTAAAGTTCTGATTTACGAAACATAAAATGACATGTTGTAGGAATATAAAAAATACTGAAACTGTAAATAAATTATTTTTTGCCTCGAAGAAAGCTAACCTGAATACAGAATTCTGACAAACCATGTCCCCAAATCCTTTTCTAGACCCACATCATCTTATGGGTCCTTCATTGTTGTGGTGGTGTTTATTATTACTTTAGGCAAACAATGATAATAAGATTTTAAAGTCGGGAATCTTTCAGACAGACCTGATAATATTATCTTTTTTTGTTCAGAATAAGAGCCTTGAAGTTTTTTCCCCTGGAGTTGCAGCAGCGGCATTAAATGGGTGATAAGCATCTTTGCTGAGGAACATTGTAGCCCTCCATGCTGTAGATCAAAGACAGATTTCTAACTTCCCCAATCCAGTGAAAGCAATTTATTGAGTTTATTGCAGTGTAGGGTTTTGCATGAACTAGGTAGCCTTGAGATTTTTTTGTTTTAAGTGTACTGAGGACAAATTAGCAGGAAAAAAACAGAACTGGACTTTCCGATTAAAGGTTAAAAAAACATTTAGAAAAAGAGCCTGTCTCCTACTGTCACCAGTTACAGTAGCATCTGTCTGTCCAGCAGAACATACCGTTTCAGTTTTGGAAAAGTAAATTGATTACTAACATTAAAGGTTTGAAACAGCCACACCTCTGAAAATTGTTTACGTTCAGCAGGTTAAAAAAAACAGACTAAAATTTAAAAGGACAAGTGGCTTTTTATTCCTTTCTTTACGCAAAACAAGACATCTTAAGAGTCACTTCCCAGCTACCCTCTGAAAAAAATCAGATTTCAGTGTAGGGTCCCAAGTCTGGTAGCCAGAAACACTGTGGGGGGTGTTGTTGAAAGTTTCCATCCTTTTGAAGTTATCCTTATATTTCATGCTTGACTTGTAAATCAGTTTTTATAAAATTCTATATCAGGTTTGTACAGATATTCCTTAGTGTGAACAGAAGTATTCTTGGCAGCTAAAGAAAGTACTTACTGTAGCCAGTACTGGAAAACTTCAATCTGAAATTCTAGATAACAGTGTACCCTGTTGTACTTCCACATGCTGTTTTTCTAATATTCACAAGAAATTAATAATCCTCCTCCCTTCATGTTTTCACCCCCAAAATTAATTCAAAACACTTACAGAATATTTTTAAATTATTTTGCCACATAGGGCATTCCAGTGTCCAGCCTGTGCTCTTGCATATACATTGCTATAGCAAACCTCCATAGATGTACAAGACACTAGTTTGCCAATTAGGCTGCTCTTGACATACAAATCAGTATCTCATACAACTTTTTATAGGTTCGTCTACAAGTGCAAAATGTAGAGAAACCTCTCTACCGTGGGACCTTCCATTGCTTTCAGTCCATCATAAAGCAAGAATCTGTAAGTACAAAATTAATGCTTTGCATATTTTGTATCTTCCTATGTTTTGTATCAGAAGGGTGGGAAAGCTGTTAAAAAAAACTACAAATATTGAAGATCAAGAGATAAGCATACTCTGAACCTCACCTGACCATAAGGCAGGTGTTGTAGTCAGAAGTTTGCCAGAAACTTCATGAAGCAGATCTCTAAGTTGGAAGTTGATATTCTGAAGTTAACTTTTAAAATAAGATAATGAGTTATTTGAATAGCTAATTTTCCGAGAATCCAAGCAATCTGAGCAATGAGTGAAGAAACTGGTGGGGTTTTTTTCTTTCTGCTGAAGTTTTAAGACCATAACTAAAAGGGTGGCTTTAGGCCTTTAGCTACATTAAAAATAAAGTATAAAATTTACCAGAAGACTTTTCTCTAGGTGGACTAAGATTACTTTCTGGACGTGTTCAATTATATATTTGTACTGCTAAAAACGTTTAGATGTTTGTGTGTCCCAGGCAGTGATGAAATCACTATTACAAAGCAAGATTGCACTGATGATCTGGCCACTGGTAGGACGTTAGGGCACAAGGCAGGGCCAGAAAGGCCATGTTCTGCACGGTTTCAGGAGGTTATCAACACCACTGTTAAAAAGGGCTTTTCCTTCCTTCTTCTACTAGGCTTTTGGACTCTATAAAGGTATTGGGTCACCAATGATGGGACTTACCTTCATTAACGCGCTTGTGTTCGGTGTACAAGGAAACACACTTCGTGCTCTTGGAAAAGACACTCCTCTAAACCAGTTCCTTGCAGGGTCAGCGGCAGGAGCTATCCAGTGCATCATCTGCTGTCCCATGGAGCTAGCAAAGACAAGAATGCAGCTTCAAGGAACAGGTGAATACAAACTGAAGACAAAGAACTACAAAAATTCTCTGGATTGTTTGATCAAAATCTATCAAAAGGAAGGGCTGAGGGGTATCAACAGAGGCATGGTTTCTACGTTCATAAGAGAGACTCCAAGCTTTGGCTTTTACTTCCTGACCTACGACTGCATGACCAGGTATTTAGGCTGTGAAACTGAAGACAGTTACGTTATTCCCAAACTGCTGTTTTCTGGAGGGATGTCAGGAATCGTGTCCTGGCTCTCAACCTATCCCATGGATGTGATCAAATCTCGGCTTCAGGCCGATGGAGTTGGAGGCGTTACGCAATACAGCGGCATTTTAGACTGCGTCAGAAAGAGTTACCATGAAGAAGGCTGGAGGGTGTTCACAAGAGGTCTTACTTCCACACTTCTCCGTGCTTTTCCTGTTAACGCAGCTACCTTTGCTACTGTCACTGTGTTCCTAATGTATATGAAGTCAGAAGAGAACCTTCGTGAATGTGAACCAGGTCCAGTAATCCAGCAGCCTTCCAGTTTGTGAACATTACCTGTTGGTTCTCTTGATCCAAAGCCTGGCTGGTTGGGTTTTTTAAACGTAAACAGTTGACCCGCACAAGTGGTGTAAGTGTATGCTATCTGTATAAATAATTCCTCAACGTGTCAAATTAGGATTTCATCTCATTACTTATATAAAGAGCATATTGCCTTATTAAGGACTTCATATCTAGTAGTATCGAAGTAAGAGGGGGACCTGCCTTTAGAAAGTACTGTACAGTTACTGTCGCGGCTCCAGAAGAGGATCTGGAGAATGTCGTAGTACCAGAAATCAGGTTTTCTTCCACTCATGTTCTGAGTGACTGAGTTGAGTTGAATGCAGAAATGTTATCAGAAAATAAATGCTCTTTTTGTATGTAACGGGAGTAAGTATAGTCCTCTAAGGTGAAGTAGGGGGAGAAGATTCAATGTTGGAGGCATTTTGCAGGTAACCCTGAACTGTTTTAAGACACGTGGTAGCATTCAGCTAGCCATGTGTTTTACTTTGCCTCTGCTTTTATACGTCAGTGGTTTTAGTAGCAACTTTGTTCACACTGGTTTGCTAAAAAAAAAAAAAAAAAAAAAAATATTGTTCCTAAGCTCCTCCCTTACCTTTCAGCTTTGAATAAATGTCTTGAGCCCAAAGTTAGCATCTGCACTCGTATGCACTTGTTCCTTTAAATCTCAAGGCTTGTAAGGATTTAGGGAAATTAAAATCAAGTAAGATTTGCCTTCAGCTCTGTTTCTCGTTTGGTGGGTGCACGGATTGTATTGATCAGACTCAGCCCAAGTAGACTTTGTTCTCTGAAGTAAATGCAGCTTTCTGCCAGTTCTCCCAATGTGCCCCATAGCAGCCAGTGATATACAGAAGTCAAAGTCCTACCTGTGGTATTGCACAAAGTGTTCGTGGGTGCAATGTTAGCTTAGCAGCTTGAAGTACTGTAGAAATACGTATGTCTTTAGAACTGGAGGTTTCGTACCTTCACGGAAAATAGGGGTGTAAGTGTCTGAATGGTTGGTGTTCAATACACCTGCATTATGAATTAAACGATACTGATTTTTATGTATTTAGTTACAGTGCTACTAGAAAGAAGACCGAAAAGGGTTTTGGAGAATTTTCTTGTTACATTAATCCACTGTGTTTTTTTAGCAGTCTGTTTAAGAGAGATTGCATTAGTCAAAGAGCTAAAAACAGTTATTTAAGATTTGGAGTAAGAACTACACATATTTGCCACAAGTAGCCAGGAGGAAGGAGTGCATGTGTGTGAGGAATGTTCTAAAATGTATCAAACTAGTTCAGTAACTACAACTTGTTACACTTTTGGTTGGGACAAGTGCAATATGTGTTTAATTTATATGAATTTTCTAAGAAACCTTATTTCGTAGCATTTTCCACTGTAACAAAATATGCTGGAGAAACCTGTAAAACTGGTATGTCTTTTTATACCTTGGAGGTATGTTGGATGTTTTAGTGCCTACTTGCACTGAGATTCAAATTGAATGTTAAATCCGTCTACTAAGCTGCATATGCACAACTCACAGTGAAGACCATTTACACCTTTGTACAGTAGTCTGTAATTACTGTATATAAAATTGAGGGAATAAATTTTTTAAAAATTTTGACTTTAGTTCGTTAAAGTTTCTTACGTTTTACTCAGATGCTTCCTTGCGTTAAATCTAGCTTGCAAGAGGGTGGGGTTTCTGGCTCTTGCCTGAAGAAACTTGTTCCCCGCCTGCCTTCCCTGCACCACCAGGAAGGGCAGTGCCTTGCTCTGGCTTAGAGTCCATCAGTCAGTTCATTGAAGCAAAGAAGGGAAGTTGCCCGAGCTCGCTTCTTCAAACCGATCTTTTCAGCGAGTACCTCACTTGAAGATATTACGGCTACTAAGAGAACAATCCTGCTCTTAGGGCCAAAGAGCTGGCAGCACGCTTGGACCCTTCATATTCTGCATTTATTTGGTTTAAGCAGTGCTGATCAGCACCAAGGCTGCACAACTGCAGAAGACACGTCTACGGTCCCTGCAGAGTCACATCAGAATCAAGTACCAGGTCTGCCAACAGCACTGTTCACACCTGAATCAGGATAATGCTTGGCTCCAAGATGCACAAGTTTAGCAAAAAGCGTTGTAGGTTGCAGTTTTTTTGTTTTTAGGCAGCGCAGCTAATCCAAAGAGCATCAATTTTCCAAATAAAAAGCCACGCAGGAAAAGCAGGATGATGCATGTCATGAGCTATGAAAAAGACCTCATTGCTGATGAGAGGTTATTTCAGGTACTGGCTCCACTAATTAATCATCTTAAAGGATCGGTACACGTGACCAAAAAAACCCTGTCAGGCATCAGTTGATCAGAAAAGGGAAAGGCCACCATTTCTCCAACGAACCGTGATCAGGGGCAGTTCCCATCAAGTACCTTGTGTTCTCTCAGCAGGAGCAACAGCGCTGAACTATGGCACTGAAACAACTACTTGGAATAAGCAAACAGTGTCTCCCCAGACAACAGTAATATCGTTAAATCAGAAAGGGCTACACAATGTTTTACTTGCAGTATTTACTAAAACATTCTCTCCAGAAATTCATCCATCTGGAACTTAAAGGAAATAATCAGTAGCAGACACTGGAGGTTACTCAAGCCTAAGAGGAGGGTGAAAACCCGCTTTCAACCTAGTCTGATGTGAGTTGCTTGAAATCTGTGCGACTCCTAACTATTAAATCAAGCTAGACAACAGCCTCAGCCTTTTAAAACAGGATTCTGTTCCTTCCTGCTAGATTTTTGATATGTCAGCCAATTAAGCCAAGTCAGAGAGAACTGTATTCTGCCTCCCCAGATCCTCCTTCCCACAATTATCACCAAGCATCATGATACTGGCTAGAAGATGCTCTATTAATACCCCAGCAACTGAAGAGAATAAGAAGGTAAAACTCACTGAAAGTAAAACTCACCTACTATCAAGTCCCCATGCTCTACTCCTCCTTATGACCCACGCTGCTAGCGGATGCGTCATACCAGAGGTACAAGTTGCAGCCACAAATACGCTCAGTTAGGACAAGAGGAAAAAAAAAGGCATTTTACAGTTCACATGAAAAAGTAGCAAGACATTCAAAGGATGAAAACCTGCATGTTGCAGGTGCAGGACAGGTAGCACACTAGGAAAATTACTAAGACGCAAGTATAAAAAGTCGACCTTGCAGACAAGAGATGTGTTTGTTCTTTGAGATTAAGTATATTTACTATTATGCTGGAAAACAGGTGTTAACAGCTGTCGTTAGCCAGACTTCTGATCTGTGGATAGTCAAAGAACAACTTAAAGCTCGGAAGTGTGCCAAACACCCTTAGAGTAGCAGAAGGTGCAATTAAATGCCTCTTCTGCCAGAGACAAAAGCAGCTTACCCAAGGCAATGTGCCTTATCAACCACCACAGCCGTGGAGACAGATGAAGGACCTAAGGGACCATACGACTCTGTGAGGCACAGCAAGAGAGCAGGGAACCAGAGAATTTGCTGGGCCAAACCTAAGGGAGATGATAGGCGTTGAAAAAACAAGGAAGCAAACTGCTTCTTCCAATGTCCAGGAATTTATGTATGTTCATGGGCAGTGGGGGAGGAAAGCAGAGGAAAATCAGCCATTTTTATCCTCCCAGTGTAACTTTTGCCATTTTTGTACTGGTGTTGTCCTCACTAATTACAAAAATGGTTATCATGAACAGAAGAAAAAGAAATTAGTGACATAGTATGCACAGTAATACACATGATATACTGTAAAAGCATGTCTACATATAGTTTATTATCAGTTTTAACTGATTTGACCTAGAATGTGATTTTAAGCTATGCAGTTTCATCAATAAATAAATTGAAAGCAAGCAAGGCAAGGTCTGCAGTGAAAAATAACGCGCTATTCATTGATATAATTGGAAGAAATGCAAGTTCTAATGTCCACAAAACATTCTTCAGGTCTATAAAATTTTACATCTAACACAGTTAAATTGCTTCTTGGTATCATTCACTATTATTACTTATACTTTATTATGACTGCTTTTTCTTACTCAAAGAAACCCTCCGCATTTTTTACTAACGGTAAAATAGAGTTGTGCCAATTCAACCATATCCACGTGTCAATCGATAAAATACTGGAGTCATAATGAAGCTTGACCTCATGGTCTGCACTGTTTGCTAAACATATCCAAATAGGAAGAATTGTTGCTAGAGTAATTTGACTTGGCTAGACTAAAGTTGGTATGAAAGAAAACTAGTATTCTTTTTCTAGGACCTGATCTAGTTGTCTTAAGCAGATTTATCCTAGGTCAGGTACGCTCAAGTGTGGTAATCAGCCAGGCCACGTACCTTCTTCCTTGTGCCCTGATGTATTTTCACTTAAGGAAGAACCTACAACAGGCAATTTTCAAACAGGCTAGTAGTAAAGTTCAAGCTTTCTAACTGCAATTAAAGGAGGTAAAAGTAAAAATACTTCTCTTACCCTTGATTTCCTCCAGGCAGATACCTGCTTCCCTGCCAGTTCATAACTGAGAGACTGTACACTTTCATTTCACACTCTGGAAAAAATTGAGATGAAATCCCCTAGCCCTAACCTATGCGAGAGGAAAGAATAAACACAAACAAAGCAACACTAAAGAGGAAAACCTGAATACCTGCCACAGTATTATTCCTTACAATCCATTTTCCAAACCATAAACATTTGCATGCCCTTTCAAGCTATGGGAGTCACTGGATTCATATAAAACCACTGGAGGTTCAGTCAAAGCACCCGTTGAGATTGAAGTCTCAAGGATTCTATATCCAAAGGCCAAATCTTCTGTTTTACTGACAAAAAAAGAAATATGTTGAAAAATAAGTCAAAACAAAAGCTGCATGATGCCCCACGTGTGAGGCAATCAAAAACCTTGCAGGCCAAAATGGCAATTGGCAACATTAGTGAGGTCCTTGGCAAGCATCTTGCAGCTCTGAGGGACACCTGACTTTAAGAGCCCTTAAATCCAAACACTAGCTAGTAAGACAGGGTTTTCTACAGATTTGCCTTGCAACCAATTGCCAAGATGAGCTTTAGTTGAAGTACATTAGGACATATCCAGTCACCAAACTTTTTTGTGTATAGATTTTCCACTATTTAACAAGGATTCCATCTTATGCCTCACTCTTTATCTGCTCTACAATTTGTCTCAAAAATATACCTTTATTCACAAACAACATCCCTCTGAAATACACCTTTACTGTGGGCCTGCTCCAGAGGGAGAACCAGTTTACTTGAGACCTCCGATTCCCTAAAAAGCAGCAATGCAGGACTTCGATGCAACATCCGTCCCGCCGTTTCTGCAATGGCCTTGCAAACATTGCAAGCAGCAACACACTGAAGGGAACTCAAATGGCGAGGCCCTAACTGCCTCAGGTGAGCTTAGACATTTTGGGAAGCCACTGCTGGAGCGAAGCACTGGTGTTTTGCATGTCTATCAGCTGCCCAAAACAGCCACTTACAGTTGAAAGCACATCCATTAACACTACATGTCACTAGATTTCCACGTTTCTCTTTAAAGATATTTGGTATTAATATTGGACGTATGGATCCCTTAATAATATATGATCCACGTCACACTCAACAGTTTTTATTTACAGTCTTTATTTTCATTGCCTTGCTGGTGCTTTTTACGAATGCACGAGTATGCTTGGGACTCTCGGAAGCCGTCACAGAGTTGTGCTTCTTATTCATCTGCACTGGCGCGTGGGAAACTTGCTCTTTGACACTGGCACGTTCCCAGTCTGTCAAGGCCTACTGAACACCACGGGACACCCTACACGCACTTGACCTCGTAGGGGCACCCTGACACTTTGCTGTTCTGCCTGCTGGTCACGCTGTACAAACTGGTAATTCACTGCCCTCTCCTGGCAAACTATCATTTAAGAATATCTGGACATACTGAAATAAAGCATTGACATAGATGCTACCTAATATCATGACAATTAGAGAAATCACACTTAAACCTGCAAGAACACAATATAAGTAATGGCCAGAGACGCATCTGAAAGTCCTGTAAGGACCCCATAGACCCACCATCCCTTCCCCTCCCTCCCAAAACTGACCAACATTTCTACCAAAGTTCAGGCTTGCTCCTGACGAGAGGTTCCAATTTACACAGGAACCCCGTGAGAGCAGCAGCTCACAAGCGGGATATGTCCACACCTGAATACGCAACAGAAGGAATGGTATCCAACCAGCATCCGATCTTAAAGCTCTTCTGTTAGAAAAAAATAACAGAAGACTTAAGAAAGCCCTGAAACTGGAGTTGTCTAAAGAACAGTTGCTCTAAATGATTTTACTCATTTGCCTACAGCAAAATGGTGTTTTTCTGCTACTTTAGGGGAAGCCAGGACCTGAAAAATTTACATGAACACTTCTACAAAATCTGATGTGCTTTCCCCAAAAGGAAATTCAATATGCCCCAGACTACTTCCAGAAAATGAAAGGACTGAAAAAATTTCTAAGCAAAATTGCCTCAATAAGATAGGATGATTATGAGTATAAATAAACTTGCCTAAGCTTGTTTAATTTAGGCAGAGTGAAACCTAGTAAGGGACCACTGATTAAATTACCTTATAAAATGAAGCCAGTAGCCATCCAAGTGGAATTTAAGCATTACTGTACAGCCATCTTCACACTATTAGCTTTTTGCGACTTGAAACTAGATCAATTCACATGATCAAAACGAATACGGAGTCTCTCCCATTCATTTGGCTGGGACTGCCCAATCAGGCTGATAAAAAGAAACCTTTTCACTCTTTCCAAAGAAAGTGCTACTTTTTAACTATTCCATTCATAGCTATGAATAATTGTACTAGATCCAAGTCCAACTTTTAGTTTTATTCAAGCCTGCAGTATTTACACCCAACACTCAGTTTTGAAATCCACCACAAATTCTGAAGTCTCTGAAGGACTTTTGATTTCTCCATAGCTTTAAGCAATACAGGCGCATTAGTGCAGTTACTAAAAAGTCAAAGCTTAATGCTGACACGTTCATTTACTTTCTTCATCTTCTCAAGCCACTGTAACACAGACTTAAGAAAGGTGCCGTACAGATGAAAAACTTATTATTCCAGTGTCATCATTATAGAACTGGATCAACCAATGCCAGTAACAGCTACCACTTGACTCATGAGCCTTCCTAGGCTGATTTGTCTAGCAGCCCCGACACAAATACCAGTTCTTCTCCATTTCTTCAAAGCAGTAAGGAACCACATTATTGAGTGCAAACACCTTTTAATCACCACTGCCTTTCCTCTTCATCTAGCACTGTGAAGGGATTAGCTTTCTTGAAACATTTTAAAGTCTCAAAATTTTGCCATTTCTGTTAACTATTGCTTTTTGCTTTTTACTTACTGTGGAATTAGCAGAGGGAAAGGATCTCTGTCTGCTTTTAAAACTACATTACTGCTGATGAGCTATGTTGTTAGAATATGTTTAGTATTTGGCTTTGTTGATTGACAATTTGTGACCACTGTGGGGGGAAAAAAAGTGTTGAATTGCACCACCTCAATTCAATGGTGAACCTCTCCAAAAAGAAAGTAACTAAAATCAAGCGCAAGTTCAGCTGAGGTCCTGGCAGAGAGGAAGGAGTTCTCCGTTCCATTTCACGAAGAATTTATTCACTTAGCATTCAAATCTGTACCTGGACTCCTCCTACCCCCTTTACAAGAAAAACAGTCTCCAGAAGTAATAGGTATTTAAGTTCAGTTTGTCCTGTATTTAAAGCAGGACCTACTGCTATTGGCAGACCGCACACAGACACATCTGGAAAAGCCTATAGTCAGTTCTACCTCTTTCCTCTTGCATAGTCAATCCAAAAGATAGACAGCTACAGAATTTGTCTCCTTCCATTTTGGTAGCAGGAGAACCAGATGAGGCAATATGAAATGTAAGATCAAATGAGCAGCAGAACAGGCATGATGAGTAAGCACTTAAATCTTTTGCCAGCTTTAAAACCACTGGCTACACTTCCCCCACCCCTCAGACTCTCCTCCTCTTACCTGAATTTGCTCACAAACCGGTGGTATATTGCAGGAACGTGTTGATAGCAGGCTGGCAATGGTGGTTTCAAAGTCAACTCTGTTGCTATTCTCAAAGTCTGTAATTTCTTCACTGAAAATCCGTAAGTAAAACTCTGGAATCAACTAAGCACGATGTTTTAAGAACAAGATGTGTTAATTATACTTTAAAAGCTTAAATAACTTACAGAAGCTCCTCAATGCAAGTATTTATTCATACCCAATATGTAATTAAATAGTTACAATGCAAGATCTTTCATGCTACTAAGTGTTGCTACTTACACTCAGGAGTGTATTGAATGGTAGCGATTCGAGGCCTAGATGAAAATTTTTCAGATCTCTCTCCTTAATCAGATGCAATATAACTAGGGGCAATACAAGTTTCAATTCGCAGTTAATCCTCAAATCAATATTTAACATAAATACTTTAGTCTCAAATGTATGTTCAAGGATGAAGTACTGACACCACCAAGGAATCTCTTTACCTTGCGATTCAATAAAACGGGTACCACTTTATGACATAGGAAAGCAAACTTCTGCGCAACCTAATACCATCATATATACCGTTTAAGAAAAAAATGTAAGGTCAATTAGAACTAGACTGAACTGATTTTATTTCCTTCCAAAAAGAATAGACACTAATTTAACTGTATACAGAATTTAATTTAACTATAACTATACAAGTTTCAGTATATTGTCCTGTTCAAGAACTGCTTATATAAAAAAAAAAATACTGCCAAAATTCTAATGCGTACTTTACAATTAAATGTCCCATCTCTCTTTCTACCCCTAGAAACTTCAGACGAGAGCTGCAGTGTCCAGATTAACTTATGTATGGATGAAAATTCCCTTGGTCTTAAGTGTAGTTTCGTTATTACCCATGTTTTTTCCACTACCACCAAAACTGGACTCAAAAGCATGTTTTACAGAATTAGCCATGAAAAATTTGATGAACTTTGTAAGAACAGAATTCAGAAAAAGATTAACAAGTTTTTACTATAATAAAATATGTCACATCCCTCTAAAAAATAATACTTATGCATTTATGTGCATATTCTTATGTTTATTAATGTCACATTTTACTATAGTATCTGTAAATTTCTTACTTTGAACACTTGAACAAATGAGTAGTAACCACTTTTAGTTAGACCATCAAAGCTCCATCGAGTTCTCTGAGAACTCTGAGTTCCTGTTTTGAAGTAAAAGGTGTCCAACGAGGTTCCAAGAATTTTCATCATTATACTCAGTCAAACAAGTTAGCCAAAAGAAAAAGACAATTTTCTTTTTTTCTGGTACAACCACTGAAACCCTACTGTTCCCCCACTTTCTACTGTTACTGCATTTAAGCCTCCAGGATTCCTTACCTTGACTACACAAAGGTGCCCATTTAGTGATTTACTGTGCTGTTTTACCTAGTTGCTGTCCAGGCACACTGAAAACTCCCCACTAGACTGCCAAGTCTCCAAATCCACCGTTCCAGTTAATGGAAGTCTAGGTCACTCAAAACCAGAATTACAGTCACCAATTCTGTTTTGGTATGCCACCTGATATGGCATTATGGAATTTCAGCACAAATCATAGTAATTGAATGCAAAGGAAAGGAAACTGGAGTTTATTTAGCTTCCAATTTCTGGGAGGTCAAGAGGAACTAGGACTGCTCTGGACAATGAAAGAAAATAGACTGTGCTTACAGATCATTTTCTGCCATATTCTTTCTTTAGGACCACTGTTTTATTGTTGCCCTTTCTATTACATGGGATGTACATATTATCAGGTGTTAATAAAAGGTCAGTGCCTGTACAATACATTCTACAACTGAGCACCACTTTCCGTAACTGAACAGGCAAAGAAATTACACTGAACATCAGCATCTGGCAGTATTTCTCCAAAAAAAGTGACTAAAATGGGTTTAAATTGATTAACACTATTAAATCACATCTAATATTTGATACTACATGATTTCATTACAGCTATACGATACAATTATACAAAATGTGTTAACATCAAAGAATACAACCAAAATTAAGATAGCAAACAAAACCTATATAACTTTTTTTCTTTACAGGAAAATACTTTTGAAGTATGCATGTAACTGCCCATTCTTTTAAAGAAAATCTACCGCAAGCAAGTTATCAACCTCCAGAAAAATCACACATAGCATTACTACGCATATCCCCAAAAAGTGTACAATATGCACACTTGGAAAATACAAAATTAAAAAAATTGTAAGCAACAGGTGAGCTTCATATTTATAAGAATGTGAAAAGAAGTCCAATTTTAGCACTGTTGTATAAAGAATTGTCTTTTTTGATGCAAGTTCATGAACTGACCCCTCCGGTTGGGTCACACTTTACAAAACACCGTGTTCTTGAAACGGGATTACAGAGCAAGGTAGAGCATCTTAGCAACGTCACCTTAAAGTTTTTTTTGAGGGGTTTTTTTTGCTTTTTATTTACTACTTATCAAAACATGTCCTTTAGGTTTGTAGGGTTCTTTTTTTTAAAATTCTTTCCTAGAAACAATATACAAAGGGGAGGCGTATTTATTTCCAATTCATACTCCTGTAAGATGGTTTGAGTTCAAGAACTTTCTCCTCCAACTTTCACTGGTTGTTTTTGGCCTTAGCGTGTGTTAAGATGTGAGATTTCAGGTTAGTTGATTGCGCAAACTTCTTATTGCAGCCGTCAAATGGGCAAACATAGGGCCTGTCGCCAGTATGAATTCGCACGTGTGTGCGTAAATTGAAGTCCAGTGAAAAACGCTTTCCACATCCTTCAAACGTACACTGTTGAAAGGAAAAGACATACTCCATTAGCTAACAAAACAATACAAATTTCAGTCATTAATTAGAACAATATTCTTCTTTAAATCACTAGACTGCACAAACATGAAGCTAGATGCTGAAGATTATTATAGGTGAAGCTGTGGGCATCACTTGTAAACCGTACTAAAAAATAAAATTAATACTTCAGGTTGTTTTACCACAGCAGTATATCTATTTTCAAAGAGGGAAATAACTTCCAGCTTGCAAGCAAATGCTTTCCCTAAAAACACCCTCCTCGCATCCAAAACAGTATTTTGCTATGCTGTACTAGAAAACAGGAACAGTGTTTCACATGAGAATTTCCCTCTTTTGGTGCTAATTTGCAAAGATTTCCTCATTTTACCAGCTTTACTTTTAAGGATGGGCTCAGAATACAAAGGGCAGCATGTTTAGCAGTAAATATTTATCATTTAAAACACAGCAGCTCCAGCATACACATTTAAGTGAATGCCTGAGGATTGCAAATCAGGTTTCTGAAATAATTCATTTAAAAAAAAAAAAAAAAATCGACAAAAAAACCCGTATCTTAAACGTGTATTGGAGAACACAGATATGCTCAAGACTATGAATACCTGTAAAGCAGATTTATAAGGAGTATCATAGGAAGTAGGCAGGGGACCTCTGGTGGCAGAAGCTCATGTGACTTGATATGAATGGAAAGAGATTCAGTGACTATCATCATTTTGCTGAAAACTGATTAATACCACTACTGAAAATTAGTATCATGAGTCAACTGAGCGAACAGCCCCGAGTCTCAGTTGTCCACAAGTGCTAAGTTGAAAAGATGATGAGGAGAAAGAGACATTTTCCTCATTCAGTAGTAACTGCAGACTTCATTTTTAAAGTGGGTAACTTTACATTATATTTTGGAAGGTATCTCCCGTGTACATACAATTTGCTACTTTCTAACAAAAGCCCATGGAAATAGTCAAACAATAGCCTAATTACCTTAAAGGGACTTCCAGTTTTTAAGGTGATCATTCAGTGCCTCATCTGATTTTAGAAAAAACATAGTATCCTCGAAGTCATATAGAAGCTAGGTTACAGTTACAGTCTACACATGTTTACCAAATAAATTGTGGTACGTATGTCCGGAGGTTAACAATACCTGAAAGGGTTTCTCTCCAGTATGAACTAGCTGATGTCGCTTTAGTTTTGAGCTCTCCACAAAGGCCTTGCCACATTCTGCACATACGTGTACTCGAGGGCCATGAGTGTGCAGATGCTTCCTCATAGCAGAGTTGTCCCTGAACATCTTTGTGCAGCCCTTAAAAAGAACAGTGAAACTCAGTTAGTAGATAAGCTAGTTCTGATAAAGAAGGTTTTACCTGCTACAGTACAAGCATTTAAAATGCTTTTATATCCTGAATACTTTCTTAAAAGTTGGCCCCGAAAAGGAGACCCCTTACATTTATTTAAAAAAGCAATACCAAGAAAACTGATCATTTAAAAAGCTGGGGAAAAAAATCCAAACAACCCCTAACAAAAAAACCCCAAACCCTCTCCTCATTTAGTATTATGAGCCATGTGCAGTCAAATGAATAATAGGACAGTCTCACAGAGAAGATGCAGCTCTGATAGAAGCAAATGAATAAACCAAACAAAAGCACTTAGTTTCAGGAAAACAAACAAACAAACAAACCCACAAACAAAACAAAAAACAAAAGACAGAATGATCGTTCATGGATACCTATGGTATATTCTTCAGTGTGCTATACTCTCAGTACTACAGTACTATAATATACGACATAGTCTCTAATATATCACAGATTACTCTCTAGTACCAATTTGTGTGTGCACCACTCCATCTCCCAACATTCTGTCCTCTTCCTTCTCATTCCTGAGAAGAAATGGAGCAAGAGGGTTTCCAGCACGTAACAGCTTACAGAAACCACCTTGTCCAAACTGGCAGCAGCAGATTGATCACTACCAGCTTGTGAGATACAAAGAGACTGCCACTGCTTCTACAGCTTAAACCTACAAAGTGATACTGGGCAATTGAGTAAGGTAGAAGAATCTGAGTTAGTGCCAACTCAACCTAAAAGCAAAAGATACTCACATTAACTCAGGTACAACATCAGAAGTCTTAATCTGGGCTCCACGCTGCATTGACACAGGAATACTACTTTTGATTCCAGAGTACACTTAAGCCAGCAGCGACCTGGGACTCTCTTTACCCAATCTTTCTATACCTTTTTTTCACCTTTTAGTGACAACCAATAGACATCTATCATATGTTTTAGAAATGTCTTCTTCAAGGTTCAAAATCCCTCATAAAATCCTCCTATTAGCAACTGTAAATTCTATCCATACTCCAAGTTATGCTGTTTAAACTTAAATAAAACTAGACTACCAACATCACTGTGTTATGAGGCATAAAATTTGACAACACAGAACCTAAAGGAACATTCAATTGCTAATCTTAAATTCTGCAGGCTTCCTCTTTGGAAATATTTTTTTTCAAAACAAATAACCGCATTTAAATATGCCTTATTTCTTAAAAAAAGAAAAAGGGGGGGGCGGGGATGCCACTTTCAGGAAGCATTCTGTCTTCAGGAACTAGAATTTCTTTGGCTAATTGAAGTGTTGTGCCACCATTAATTGCACATAACAGAACAGGGCAGGGCAAAGCAGCACCAAAATAAACACACCATCAACTTCTTTGCATTTATTTCAAAGCCCCTGTTTGCCTCTGAGAGGAGCAGTTACATCTTCTACGATATTTTTCTTTTTAAAACTGAAGTCATAAATGCACAAAGCCTAGAAACACTAGAAGAGAGAAAATGGAAGGACAGAATATTCTTTTTTTCCCCCTGTTCAGATGAAGTTGAGGCTATGAAAAGTAAATCAAAGAAATGAAGGCAGCATTCCTCAGTATTGTAAGGAGTAACTGTTCCTGTATCTCCACATACTATACCACAATAAAAACATGACACTTGTATAATGTGAAGAATTGGAAATCAATATAAGCACAAAGAGGAATTCAGCAAACTCCTTACACTGTGGCTGTCAGAAAGAAGCCTTCTATTCATGCTTTCTAATGGGTACTATTAGCTATCTGCCCTGATTATTTGCTCCGGTTTACACTTATCTAGACCAGAAGTCAGCAAGATTGTATTTGTCTTTTTTCATTACAGATTAAGTCAGCTAACAAAAGCTCTACAAAAGCTGGATAATGCAGTAAAGCTAGATGCTACCAATCTAGGTGACTGGCAACATTTATTCAAGACTGGTAGCCGCCTCCCCGCTGCCAGTGGATCAGAATCGTATCTCCAAGATGCCTCTCTCTCTCTCTTTCAAGATGATGCACCTTCCAGCTCTGTGGAATGTAATTCAAAGTCTTCCAATAATGCTGACTTTGGCATCTGCACCATAAATTGCTGATTCCTGATCTAGACTCCAAATCTGTCATAGTTTCCAAGCAGAGGATATATAGATCTTAGGAACGTACTTTGAACAGCTTTCAGAACATTCTTTCAAGTATGTATTCTTGGGTGGCAGGAAATCACAACAGTAAAACCAGCATGTTAGGGACTGT
Organism: Phoenicopterus ruber ruber; assembly: GCA_009819775.1. NCBI lineage: Eukaryota > Metazoa > Chordata > Aves > Phoenicopteriformes > Phoenicopteridae > Phoenicopterus > Phoenicopterus ruber. The sequence goes on from CM020219.1 coordinate 14,394,886, forward strand.
GCATCATGGTTACCAGAAGATTAGGGATGCACTAACCTTAAGACAAGGAATGGGAATAATATATTATTCAGTGAAAGGTTTTTAAAGGAAGCTTCTAAAGAATGATAACTAAAATACAGTTAACTGAGTGTAGTCTATTAACAGTAAGACATTTTAGTTACTCATTCTCGAGAGAAAACATCAATACAAAATTCTGGTCTACAAATTACTGCCTACTCAGAAGCTGAGCACTTTACTTACTTTGTGAGGACAAGCTATCGTTCGCGGAGCATCATCTTCTTTAATTTTTCTTGGTTTCATTCTTAAAGACAAAGAAAAAAAAATAGTAGAAAAAGATTAGTAGATAGCTCTTCTCCCATAACTGCCTACATAATGTGCACATTTATTCAATAGTATTATGTGCATCAGTAGTACTCAGCTTAATATTTCCAACACCTTCATAATAATATTAACAGTATAATTCGGCATTTGGAAAGTTCAGCTTTTCCAGAAGGACCTCTCAAATACAGAATAAGATGTTTAATATTACCTTCCTAGTCCTTTGAGTATGTTGAAACAGAGGGTATTTTTCTGACTTATACTAATTGTCATTAGGAGGTTTTGTTTGAAAACTCCGTTTTTGTTGTGCCAGTACCCATGTGGCCTATTTATCTTCATTTCCTCTCCATCCCTGCACCAGGACATGAAGGACAGAGTACCCTCAATCATGCTTCAGTATTTTCACCACACTTCAGAAGAAAACTCTACAGAACCAGGGAAGGCAAGCAACTTGTGGAATATACATAGGCAATGCAGACATCCGTTATAGCCACAGAAACGGCAATTATTCTTTCCTTAAGCTACTGTACACATGGATTCCACTCTTGGTAACTGACAAGCAATCACATCTATTTACTCTTGGTCACTGATATGGATCTTCACCACTACTTTACGGGCGCCATCAGTCTCCACTGACTACATAAGGAGCCCAGCAAACTATTGCTTGTGTGCGTTATGTGCTTCAAACACAGTAAGACTCCCTGTAGACAACAATGTTAGAACAGTCTTGCTGTAACAACCACCTGTCTGAATGTCAGAGAGGAGCCAGCTGTGTGGACACTATTCTGGCAAACTGCACTGCCCTTTTACCTATCTTTATTTCTCAAACCTGTAGTGCTGTCTTCAAAAAAAATCAAAAAGAAATGGCTTATCTCCACCTTATGATGGAGGCAGGTAGGTGTAAATAAATGCACCTCATACAGCTGGAGATTCACTTAGGTAAGTAATGAGATGTTGTGCATTACAAAACCCTGCTGTAGAAGGGGAGCTAGTCTGCTTATGCGAGTTCCTGACCAACTTTTCCTGGTAACATGGTACAACATAGTTCTGTATGACAAGCTAGCTACTTATCATATCTGTAAGTTAAACAAAAGGTTTTCTGGTGTACTCTCTAGTCTCAATCGAACAGATATGAGTGGCTTGAATTTGACAGAAGAATTAGGATTACCAGAATCACTATTCTTAACATTAAGAAGGAGATGAGTCTGTTGCTATCCAAGACAGTTTTAATTCCCATGAGTTCAGTTCCTAGAAACAGATACGGAAGAACAGGGTCGGGGGAAGAGATTTCCAAGTAGTGCATACATGTATTTTTTTACATGCATTTTTAATAATTGATCTGAAACTGGCTAAACAGCAACTTCCAAACGTTCAAAACAATTCCCAAGAGCTGTAGGGAAAATAAGTTAAAATCCCTCCTATTTGACCACATAAGCATTTGTTTCTTTGCAGGTAGGGTCCACTCTTCTTTAGTACTGTCAATTCCTATGTGTATGGCTGAAATCCACTGTTTCACCTGCCTCCTTCATGTGGACGGATGAGAGAGGACAGCAATGGAAGGCCTTGTGAGGCTGAATTAAGGCAAGAGCAGTGAAAAAAACCTCCCTGAGAAGTCCTGAAGACTGGATCCAGGAAAGTCTCCTTACAACTGCCAGTGGAGTCATACGTGATGGAGAAGTCTCCTATAGCTCTGTGGGCTATCATTTGTCCCTCAAACAATCTGACTCTTCTCAGTATTGCAGATGTAGCACAGTTCGAGTGATCATGTAGGGACTAAAGCACTTGACTGTTAGCCACTTCACAGGCACATTAAACCCCAAGGATTTAGAGGCTGCATTTGTTCTTTTCTCTAAGTGGACACTTAGGAAACTCCTGCTGGCTCAGCATCTCCAGACTACACTGAATACGTACAGTGCTAACTGAAGAACAGTGCAGTCTCCTGCAGGGTTAAAAATACAAATGTGACAAAAATATGGAAGCTGGAGAGTATCATATCTAACAATCCTCTCATTTACAGATACTAACAGCTCCCAGAAGACAGGTGTGAGGTATTTGTCTTGACAAAGCTCCTCTTGCACCATTGCCAGCAGCATACCTAAACATTTCATCAATTTAAGGGCAGAACCATCCTGAACACAGCAAACTATATCGGTTCCTGTAGACCAGCCTCTTTATTAAATTAATCTTCCTGATAACTTTTCTTTTTCCAAGATTACAGACCAACTTAGATGACCTTATTGATTAGACTGAATTTATATAATCCAATTGGAATACAGAATGATTGTGCTGTGTTTAGTTTACACAGTCTCTTTGAGTAAAGCATTAAATACCTAAATCCAAACAAGTAATTGGGATTAACTGACTGATTACACTCTCCAGTGAGGTTCTACACTGGTAGCACTACAGGTACTGAGGCTATAGGAAAACACACACACATGCTTTCTTACAGTACCCCTACAGAAAGCTTTCAACTACCTTTTGCATGGGTTTCTCCTATTATGTCTCTACGATTTTTACAGAAGGAAAAGACACAGAAATGAGTGTGTTATGCCAAAATGGACACAGAAAAGAATGTTTTGACAACACAGGACATGAGAGAACATAGTACCATGGTTTAATGCCATTAGAGAACAAACCCTTAGGGAACACAGCTGGTGTGAAAACCACCTCCTTTACTTCCAACTCTATCAACTTATTAAATGTGGGCTGAGTCATTCCCTCAGCCCCCAAAAAAACAAAGCAAAAGACTCGTAGGACCAAGATCTGTGTCTGTGACATCATCAGAATGAGTAAAACCACCATCATTCTGAAGTCTTTATTGACCATCTGTATAAGGAGAGACTAGACAGAAAAGGAATCGCTAACAAGAGATGTGGTAAACAGCTTTAGTGGGCAATGCTTGCATTCTTTACACTTGGCATAAGATGCCACTGACCATTGTGTTAAATCCTATTCATAACTCTTGTGTCTTGCTTCTGGTATTAAGTCAATCTTTGAGAAAGAAATGCTGCAACAGTGTCATCTATAACAGGCTGCTGAAGTAGAGAGGGAAAATACCCTGACCAGTGTAGTCAAGAAGCCTGAGGAACAAATTGCAGCAGAACTGGATGGTCAGACATGGGACAGACTGGAGCTTCCTTACATTTTTCAGTTCAGTGTCTGAGCAGGCACATAACATTATGAGTGACCACTCTGGAATAAGCTGATTTTTTAATTTTCAAGCTTTGTTTCTAAAGTGAGGAGTATCAGCCCAGCAGTATATTTGAACATAAAAACGTTTAGTCCCTATTGACTACAAAATGACAACAAAGTTTAGCGAATAAAGGGGCAGATTTTAAATCTTTTCATTTCTCCCGGAATTATGGGAAGTGGGCAACTTAAGCTTAAAATGCAGAACAAGACTGTGTATAAGCACAGGGTTCCACAGGCAACCAAGCTATTCAACCAAACAGAAGCAGAGCCTTCAACAGGAAGAGGTGGCAAACAGTGTCCAGGTTATATCTCAGTGCCACAGGCAGCAAGAAGCTGCTGGGCCCTTCGTACACTTGGATTAAAGGCATGAGGGCATGTACAGCACAAGCACAGCTACGACAGATCATTTTGTCAAAAGTGTCATCTTGCTCACGAGGCTGTGGAATCCATATGGACAATCACTCAAAGAAGAATTTAAAGACTTACATATTCAAATGTATTAGAAAAAAGATTTTGGTCTTACTTTAAAATTAACTTTCTGCAAAAGGAGACCAGGCTAGAACCTGGGCTGTTGATCTTAATTACATTGTTGCAGGTAGCTCTTGCTGGTGGTTAGACTTTTGGCTCCCACCCAGTAGAGCATCTCTACCAGCTCCGTCCAAGTTTTCTTAGCCTGAAACATTAATCAAAAACAGAACTCTAACACATACCACTATTTAAAACAACTACAGACACACACATTAACAACTGGGTGAAACTTTTGAAACGGCTGCCTTTGCAGAAAGTCAATTTACATGGCAAGACCAGAATTTTCATCTCTGCACTGAGTTTATATGGGCCATGCCTCGTAGTAGCAACTGCAGACTAGCTAACTGCGAAAAAACTAGCACGTGTGCCTTTTGGATCAAGGCACTGGGACACGGCAATTAACGGCTAAGTCTGTTAACTTCTATTGGGGGGTGGAGGAAGGGAATAGGGGACAGCAGAGGGAGCAGGAAGGTGTGCAACCCAATAGCTTCACAGAATGAGCTCCATAAAAGCACACTCTCTTATCCATGCATAAAGAAGATTAAGTGAAATCACAGGTATTAAACCACTCAGTTCCTCAAAATAAAGCAACTCTGTCACTGTGCAATATCAGAAAGTAACGGCTAACTACCTCTTTTCGTCTACCCAGCTGAACTGAAAGAACTGTAGTTTGACAGAATCAATCCCCACCCCGAACCTCTGTCAATCTCCACCACCTATTAGCTTGTAGATAGATTCAGTTTTAAAAGTTAGCCACAGAAACAGTGTTAAGGCTAGGAATAAAGGAAATCCGTATGTCAAAAAACAACTAACAGTATAGAATTTCCCCCATGTTCTGTCATCTCCCTTTTTTGCCTCTGTTAAACTTCTGTGTTATCACATCCCCTCTTCTCCCTCTATACATAAATCTAACCTAAACAGCATTACCCTCTCTCAGGCAACGCCTTTGACACATTCTAGAGGTCTGTGATGACCAGCAGTGATATTCGCCTGTGCTGATGACCACATCCCTAAGAATAGTTAGAAGAGGATGAAATTACTCTCTATCAGTAGTGCCATCGCCACTTCTGATCTGTTCCCTCACTCTGCCATTCCCCTTGTACTGCCCTGCTGAGGCAGAAATAACACGAGTGTCACGGCCCTAAGCTGCCACAAGAATTGCTTTGTGCTGAGGAACTCCTGAAACTGGCTAGACTGGCTTTTAGATAAATAGACCGAAGGGGAGTGGCGCAAGGTGTCCTAGGAATCTATCTACAACCAAAGAGCCCACAGCCAGCGTCCTACCACGCCTCGGTCACAGTTAGGTAGGAAAATATCATAAAAAGTTCTCTCTCACTCCAAGATTCTGGCAAAAATAATTACTAGTTTTGTTCCAGTTATGAAGAATATCATATGTGTAAACAGAGAGAGTGACCTTTGCAATGTGGTACAAAGCAAGAGATTTTCCCTCCCCCAGAACACTACTTTGGGTAAAGCAATTGTCAGTTTACTGCCCTTTAAGCTTCTCTGTAACAAGAACAAAACCAGTACAAAAGCGTATGCCTTATAAAGAGGCTTAAGTCATAAATCTAGGTGACCAGAATGCTTTGTCACTTTTAAGAAGGGTGTCCCATTTCAAACTCTAATGCAGTTTCCTCTCCTTTGTTTTCCATCTGTTTTGGAAAGTGGCTATAAAGGAAGGGCAGTCCTCACAATGGCTCTCCTTCAGAAAAGGCACTAAGAAGAGCAGAAGATAAAGCCATGGAGAGTAAGATTTTTACCACTAGGACCCATTACTGTGCCAATTTCCCAGCTATAGCATACTCCCCTCTTATTTCTTAGTTTTACTGATGTCTGTATTCTGCTGTCTTTAGCCAGTTCAGTCATGTATCTGTCTGGAGGGCAAGAGGGAGGGAGGGAGAGGGCAATCAGGGATATCCTTTTTAGTGGCTTTCTTTGAGGGAATTTGCTATATGCACCAACTAGAAATATGTCTGCTACTTCCCCAAGCTTTTATTATCAAGCAGTTATGACTTCTTCACAGCTAACTACAGAATTACTTGTAAGCAATTTAGACTTGGATGAAACATTTTATTTCACTTGAAGGATTTCCAGTATCCCAGTTAAAGGTATCAAATGGGAACATGGCAATTTATTAGGTTTTATTTCTTTCTGAGTGGATCATTCACAACTAACATTTCACATTCTGATATGATTGCCTAAGAGAAATCTACATTTTTTTATTGCATTTTTAAAGTGTACTACAGAAAATGCAGGAGTCCTACAATAGAATGAAATAATTTGTAAAAGGTGGTAAGTTGCCCAACCAGGTATAATTTATGGTCATTCGTCTACGCATTACTGAACACATCTTAATGTTCTGACACAGCTTGTTTATTCACAGTGTTTTCAATAGTTTTAGAATGTATAAAAGCCTTTCCAGGAATAACTATAACAGTTCCAGTCAAAGGATCCGGATTCCTGCTACATGACTCAATGACAAATGCACTAAAAAAAGCGGAGGAAGACAATTGTATCACAGGAGACAGCGTAACTGCTCACTCTGCTAGTGCCACCTAGCTGCTGAGCAGCAGTGGTGCCCATTGCAGTTGCTGAGTTAATACAGTTCTAAATTTTATTATTTTTTTTAAGGCCTGTAGAGCTACATAGGACTTCAAGCATCAAGTCCACCCCTGCCTTACCTGTCACTAACCAGACCATGATCAGAACTCCAGAACCTTGCCTGAAATCTGTCACCACTAGAATTCAAGCTTTGCCTGTTTAAATTTAACCTCAGAACTTTGTTGCTAAGAATCAATGCAAATGTCTCAAGTCAATGTATCCTTAATCAAAATAAGCTGCATGGTTATCAACAGTGAATCTAGCCTGGTTTTGAGTAGCTAATTTCTACAAACGTACAGTGAGATTCTCCCAACTACCTTAATGAAAACAGGAAAGCAACCCAAAATAACTTGCTCTCAACTGCACAAAACACACTTAGAATACAATTTTACTAGCCAGTTCGTGCTTCCTTATACGTGGACTGTACACAGTTCTTTTTCCAAGTCATCAAAATACAAATTTGTTATTCAAAACCTTATTCACAGCACGCGAAGCTACTTAGTAAGTTTAAAAGTAACAGTTTCAACTTCACATGCTGCTCAAAGTTTCAGAATAGAACTACTTGAGAATTTCAAAATTCAATTGTAAGCAACCAGCAATGCTCGAAACTTTCAGAGAACTTTACACTCAATAAACACATTCTTTTACCATGAACAACTGTATTCCTAGACCTCCAAACCCAATTCCAGCACGTGTAAACCCAGTCTTTCTTCCAGTTTGCCATGCAAGGTTTCTAGTGATACTGCACACAGCAATCTAGATCATCAAGACAATTGATCCCTGTAAAAAATAGGTTTGTATGTATCAGTGCTTGAATTAATGTTATTAGCTAAAGAAGTCCCTTCAACACGCTTCACTGCAAGAGGACCAAGACCTTAACAAGCAATATTCAAATTATAATACAGCCATATTCTTCAGCCTCAGCTATACATGAATCATTTAAGATCTAACATACAACTAAAACAGTTTTCTTTTTCATTTTTTTTAAGGCAAGAGTAAAAAATTCGACAGTCATCAATTCTGACCAAGAAATCAAAAAACCTTTCTTAAAACAGAAGATGCTTGAAGTTTTCACCTGTCTACAATTAAGCTATCAGAACAATTCTTCATAGGTTTTGAACAACTTGGGGGGACATCCCCTTTAGCAATATCCCCAGTTTCTTACTCTACATCATATATTTGTCTTATGACTGAAGTGGATTGCATTTTCTGGTGTACAGAAATATAGTAACAGAAAAGAGACTGTACACATAGAACTCAGTCTTCCAAACATCTGCTACAAATTCTAGCTCTAGAACTTCCTAGAACATTCTACCATGAATGGAAAAAAAAAAAAGGTAATTTTAAACTACTGCCAGTTGCACTATTTTCTCAACAGAAAACTAACTAAAACCCAAAGATGCAGTACATTTTACAATATTAAGAAACATGCAGACAGATCTGATAGAAGCATCTGGTCATTTCAAGAAGCCCAAATCCTGGCAACCATTTCAAGTATTCAAACCAATCTGGAGAAAAATATTCCGTATTTGCATGGAGAATATCTTATGAGAAGCTATTTAAACTTCCTAACAAGAGATAGCTATTCAGTACTGAAATGTTTAATAGAACTAAAGTTTCAGCATGTTTTAAAATAACTGAGAATACCATTCTAAGCACATATGACCAGACATGTAAGTAACATTTTAGAATTAGAATGCTATGTACACTCAGAGTATCACTTAAAACATTTGCTTTCACAAAAAAATATATTAACCTTTCAGCAGGTCTCAGAGGAAAACAGAATCATTTTGATCAACAATAGTAAAACAAGTAAGAAAAGTATCAATAGCTAGAACCACCCACCACTTTAGATAAAACCCCATTTTCAATTGTTTGTGATGTGTTTTTATACATTTCCAGATCAGATAGCCTGAAGCTGGGAGCAAGCCCTGCAAAACTATCTTACTAGGAGCCATCAAAATCCATAGTTCAATGGCTTTACTGAAAATAATTGTGGTACAAGGCTGTGCTGGCAATCCTCTGGTACAAATACACTGAAGAGTAATAGAGAAAGCTGGAAAAAACAGCAAGATCAAAAAGGTGAAACAAGAGTAGATGCACACACTGGACATCAAGATCCACCTAACCAAGAAGCCAGACCAGAACTTGTCTCAGTCCCTGTCATCTAGCAACTAGCTGAAAAACCCAGTGGTTTTAAAAAAAAAAAAAAAAAGCAGCATACTTCCCTGTACTAACTGACCCAGGAAGTAAGAGTAACGACATCTGACCATCCACTTGCTCTAAGTGTCCAAATTATGCACCAGAGCTCTGAAGAATACCCAGCTGGTGACAAAATGAAAATGAATGTAGCTTCATACATACGTCTTGCTTTCAACATGGGAAAAACTGGTTACAGCAGCTCAGGAAGCTAACAGTTGCGCTCACATATTTGGAGACACCAGCATTAACACTGCCCATGAACGGACTGGAGGAGTATGCCTGTGGTATTTACAAGCACACGCACACAAAGAAGGGGACCAAGTAAACGCTGCAAAGGCAACCCTAACGTCGCAGCCTCCAGGGGCCAAAGCCAACCTCTCGGGCGAGCTCACGGTTGCCCTCTGGTGGCCACCGGCTGCCCGAGCACTCAGTACCAGCGCCAGGGGCCCTGCGGAAGGCGGGGTGGGGGGGGGAGAGACACATGACACTTTCAGTACTCCCCCGTAGACCAGAGCTTCCCTCTATTTGAAAGTAAAAGTCACCTTGTAACTCAGGTCAATGTATTGATATGTAAACGAGTTACAATTCTGATTCATTAAAGGAAAATCCAAGCGGCATAAATTACCAATTGTGAAACTGCAATTATCAGTGGCACTTGAAAGTGCAAGACTCGATTAAAAAGAAGTTTAAGACCTAGGGCTTCAGAAGCAAGAAGCAGATGGAAAAGAACAGTAAGTGGTTTTACAAACTAAATATTGTAATCTAGCTTTCTTGTACTGAACAACCTGAATGCAGCATTTCACTTCTCGGAAAGATACATTCTGTCATGTCAAAGACGCAGTCTACCAATGTATTTAGGTCCTGTCTTACCCAACAAGAAGTCATTGAAGAAGTCACTGCTGAATATACACCCCAGTTATTTTAACACAGCATCAGCTACTCTGTTCTGAATTAAGTCCCTTGTTTCAAAAGATGATTAAATGCAACAGTAAGCCATACTAAATCTACCATTTATTTTGCCTAACGGTTTCATAATTAAACCAGTGAAAAGGAAACCATTTTAGTTGAAAGATCCTTTCTTCCTACTTACCTAGCAAATTCAGCCAGTTGTTTGGGGTCTGAGAGGTCAATGCCAGGTATTCCACCAGGAGGCAGTTTCTTCCCTGTCATGTATTCTGAGTAATCTGGAGGAGAATTCTCTCCAATGATCTGCTCTTCCACCACTGTTTCATGGTCAATATCTTTTTTATCATCTGAAATACACAAAATACTGAATTCAGTACATACTAAAGATCAAAACGGTATATAAGTTATTAGGCTGCATCTCAATACAAATTCACTATTGCTGCACACTTAAAAGAATACACTGCAATTCCAGATTTCCATGCTAATTGTAAAGAGCAAAAGACATCCATACAGTTACAGCATGAAGAACACAGAACAGAGTGGGTGAGAAAAAAAAAAAAAGGAGAAGTCACATATCTACGTAAACACAAACAAATAAGGAAATAAGTGGAACAATCCTATGAACGTTGGCTGCATTTGAAAGATAATGCACTTCTCCTGAAACAATGTCTAAATATTTAATTCCCTTAACCTCTTCAAGACTAACCTCCACCATACCCGCTTTGGATCTCAACAGCAGTCAGTAACCAAGCAAGCCTACCAGAGGAGTGGCAGATACTTATCCTAAGACATTAGGACTACTGATCTTTACTTCAGAGTCTTCAGACTTTCTTGACCTCCAACAGAAGTGTCATGGAGGGACAAGAAATTTAAAAATCACTGCTAATAGACTTCAGCACCTGCCCGTAAACTTAAGGTTTTTTCAACACCTGCAGACAGGTCTGAAAGAAAGCAAAAAACTAAACAGCATGTCTCCCTCCCAAAAGGGCTTCTTCCTTCCGTGGCAGAGGCCAGCCTAAGCTCTTCCCCACTCTACTATGTAAACAGCAGATAGGGATCATTCAGAGCTTTGATCTGCACACTGGTTAAGGTACTGCTATTTTATCTGCTCTAGAGCTCCTCCTATGGATTTGTGCTCAAGGACTGCAGTGAAATCAGGTGGAAGACCTGCTGTTGCTGTCTACTCACACTCAGACCTTAAAGTATGCCAAGACACAATGTTTTCTCTCTCCTCTTGCTATTTTATAATAGAAACCAGAGAAACACTAAGAAAAGCGAGAATGGAAACGTCCATCTATGTTCCTCAGCGCAGTGCTCACACCAGCACCAATCCTGTTTTCCACCCTCAAATACACCTAGGACAACAGATGTATATATGCTTGTAACTACTCAGCTAAACGTTGCCACTACACTACTTGTACCCTGTGTATGGGGAGCAGATTCTGCAAATTACTTTATACACAAAGGGCTTGCAAAGTCAAAGTATTTACAAAAATAACAGGAAGTTTTATTTTACAGGTAGTGTTTAAGGAATGAAAATACAAGGTGGTAGGACAGAAATAGTATTTCCTCAATTTAAAAAAAAAAAAAAAAAAAAGGAAAACATAAGGCAGAAAACAAATGAGGCAATGTTTTTCTTTTTTTTCCCCCCCTAAACAAAAACACCAGAAATAACATTATTCATTACTCGGTAACTTAGGTTAGGAAAGAGGACAAGACATACGCAAATAAAAGAAATATACTAAGGACAAATTTCTGTTCAATTTGTAGTGTCTGCTTTTAATGTTTGCCACTGAGCTATTTCTAGAAATGTTACTGCTAGTTTGGGGTTTAATCTGATCTACCAGATCAAATAGCAGTTCATGTATATGTTCCATGGTGAAAGAGGAAAATAGACTCCACCACTGCAAAGACAAAAGTGTTCGTAAGAAAATACTATCTGCAGCATTAAACTGGGAATAAACTAAAAATTGACTATTTGGACACTTTTCTTTATTCCAATCTAGTTTTCCATTCACCATACTACCTTTCAGTCTTTACTGGTGCTTTAAAGAAAGCAACTGCATTTACCTTAAGCAAGGATTATATGTAAGTTCTACAGCACCTGCAAGAGTTACAAATTCAAGTCAATAAACCTCCAATTTGGCAACAATTTGTTCTTCCAAACAGAAGCTTGAGAAAAGATATTTAGCAATGCCTACACAGACAGAAGAGACATCATGAAGCTCAGAAGAGCACAGAACTTCTGGAAAGCTAAAAGCGACGCCTTCTCCGCGCTGCAGTCTAGAACAAGATCAGCTGCCTTCAATGTAGCCATTTCACCAGCTACCCAGAACTTCCAGTTTGACTGTTCGATGACATTCGTAACAGAAACAAGTTTTCATTTCCTGCCTCAGATCAGATGTATGAGTCAACAGGGAAATTTTGTACACATTCCTTAAGATTTTCTTTCCTTCCCTAGCATAAAGGCCCACTATTTCACAAACGCTTTCTTGCTATTTGAGGGCCAAACGGAAAGAAAGTCAGCCTTCAGTGCCTTTACTTCCCAAAAGCCCGCCAACAGAAATCAATCCCACAGCTATTCAATTCCACAGGCTATTGGAGTAAGACATGAAAATCTATGAACATATTGCTCTGATACAGCAGAAAATAAGTGTCACTTAATATATTGACAGTTATATGAAAATAAAAAACAATCCAATTTTCCTATACCAAAAAACTGTATCTCTACAGCAGCACATACCTGCAGTTTTAAAAATTAAGGTAAATGTTTTGTATGTTGTTGTTTTTAGTCTGTTTTGGTTTAAAGTGTTACGTCAGGCTAACATCCTTCAAGATAGAAGTCAAATACTTTTGAAAAAGTAGCAGCAGACTTCAGTAGCTCTTTAGTATCCACACCATCCTAGTTACAGACCATCCTATGACATTATCAACTCATTTGGAAAACTAAACAAAAACAACACACAAAAAACCCAACATACTTCTTTGGAAGAAGTTTGGAAGAACTTTACCAATGTCCTCCATGCACAAATTTATCACAAGTTTATTTGTGATCTCCTACCAGCCTGGACTAGGCAGCTCAAAGTTTGGAGGGTAAAGTCCAAGCAAACTTTCACTCAGGCTGACAAGTTAACCGATACTCTCACTGCAAACAGGGCAAGTTGACTGCTTGACGTTTTCTGCCTTCAAGCAAGTCCTGGTGCCCACTACATCCAAATTAGTTCTTTTCCTCTCATGAAGCATCAGAGAATGAAACTTACTGCATCCAAAGCAAAGCAAAACACAGAGACACAACCCTGAAATTCCAGTGACACCTCTGGAGAAGTACAGTACAAATAAGGCATAGTAACTCCATGCAGTTTATGCCCATGCCAAGCTAATCTGGGTGCCACCCTTGCAAGCTAAATACGGACAGAGCCATGGAGCCAGTCAGGAAAAGGAAATTAACTGCTATATACTATCTGATCTGCTTTGTTTCGTCCCTTAAAACCACTTGAGTACAGCAGACTCAAATACAAGGCATTCTGCTTAAGTGTGTATTTAGCACTATTCTTATAGATCTAAGGCAGCCTTCTGTAAGGAACTTGGAACGTGATTTTAGTCCCGTCTTCTGAAAGATATTGAAGATCTGAATGCATGTCAATTAGTTAATCACTTTATCTTCACAAAAACATGCACTACCAGTCACTGCAATAGCTATGTCCAATATTCACCTATCTTATAAAGCTGTAAAATACTGATTTGTTAGGGACACCACAGATACCCCCTAACATCCTTCTATGTCCCATTACATTAAGACAGACACTTAGTCTAAATTGGGTTGTTCTATGTACATGTTTACGACATACTCAAACAAATCTTCATGTTCAGTGTCCTTCCGGCTGCACTTGTCTCATGCCCTATATACAGGCAATACACATCTTGAACTGGATTCACTTCTGCACTTCAAAGCAAGTAAAAAAATGTTAGTTTGACAAACTAAGATCAGTGAAAGTTCAGCATTTTAGCCAGCCGTATCTTTTGACTACCACTTAAAACGTACTTCTGCTGATAAAATCACTAAAAGTTTTAAGAGTACCAAGCCCAAGTACCAACTGAAGTAGGAAGAAGCCAGATTACTGGGATAAAACTAGTAACTGCAGATTCCATGTAACAGATCAATGACAAAACAGGGTAGAATCTGTTTCCCAAGACTTTATTGACTACCTTTTGCTCTTATTACCACATTTTCTCCATCTCTTGCAGCGCTCCTGTTGCACAGAAAATCCATCCACCTCAGAATCCCGTTATTTCATGCATTTCTAGAACAGCAGCTAGCTCCAGCTGACACCTCTGGAACTCCCCAGCTTTATAAGATGACCCCCTTAAGTTTCAACCCAAGAAGCCCTGTTGGTATTTCTGCCTCAGTTATTGTTGGTTTTAGCCATCGTACTCCACTTTTAAATCCCTAATTCTCTGAGCCCTCCTGCTCCTCTATTACAGAGTAGGGAGAACATGTTATTGCTCAGTCAGTTTTCCCCTGTGGAAAATAAGGAGTGCAAAAGGGAACTCAGAAGGTACACCTGGTAGCAAAGCAACAGGACCTAATCCTATAGATTCCTCCCCGAGGTACCAAGTTAAAAGACATTCTGCTTACCAACTAAAAGGCTGAACAACATTTAAGCTTAAATTTTCTTTTTACGATCACACCGTTAAACACATTTGTTTTTAGGAACAGCGGAAATGCAATTACATGATAAAGGATGTATTCGGCAACTGTGCAGTACCAAGGCACTGTGGTAACAGCTTGGTTATTGCTACCACATTGCAATCTCCTCAGGCGAATTAGTTCATTGGTCACGTTTGGAAGCAAAGAACCATAATTAGCTTGTTAAATAATACAGTTATTTAGCAGACACTTCCGAATGTTAAATTCCATTTTGCACAGTATGTCATTTTTTAACCTAATCGGCTGCTAGGTTACTTTCCCTCTGATGTGCCTTGCACACAGATGGAGAACAGGTTCTTCTTTCCCTGTGTCACCCATCTCTTATTTCACACCACTGAGACGTGAACTGACAAAAACACTGCATATATCAATAGTCATCCAACATTTGAGAGACACTGTGCCGACGCACTATGACCTTCTGAATCATCAGCATACAAGTGACATGAACCTCTCAGGGAAGGATCCAACAGCAAGTTAGAGGATTCTAGTTTGAAGGTATTATATACATTCATGTATTTCACTTTCAAAATGAAAAGATATTTAAAACAGCTGCAGGAAAATATCTACCTTATCCTCTAAGGTTCACTGTCAAAAATGTCAGGGCAGACTCAATGCTTATGGATACCAAAAGCCTATACCATCGTTTTAATCAGAGTCAGAAACAGATTGTCATCTTAATATTTTCAAGGAACCAGACAACCACCTTCTGCCTCCATTATGAAAAATTTTCATATAAGCAGCTCATTACCTATCTGGCAAAAAATTTTGGCCATCCTTGATACAGGCCCACAACCGAACTAAATGACTTGTCTATCATTTAAACTACGTAAGACAACTGGTCAGACAGCAGATGATTTTTTTTTCCTCACCCCTCCAATCTGATAAAGTCAAATGAAAACCCTTCTATTTTTTTTTTTTTTTAAGACATTATTAAGTTTTTTTAAGAGGTTTTGAAGAACCTTCTAGAAACCCAACATGAACCTCCGGAGTTTCCAAATATGGGTCCACAGCACAGGCTTCCTGTATTATCAAGAATCATTTTCAAAACATACATGTAACTTCTGCATCTTTGTCTTTCCCATTTAGGAATAGGATACTTGAGCAGTTTAACATTTGTGGGCAATGTTGAGTTTGGTTGTGCTATTTCAGCCCAAAGCTTGCAGGTTATCTATGCTGACAATAGTTTAAGACAACACCTATTTCAGGTTTGAAAGCTTGACAGAGTCAAGAGTCATTACCTAGAAGCAGATGTAGTTACACTAATATACTTCCCCCCCCTCAAAATTAAGCCCCACCTGCTTGAAATTCCAGCATTTGGTGGAGCCAGCATTTCAGCATCACCTTCCCAAATGCTCCTGCATCTAAGAATCAGTTTTTCAAGCGCAATCTGACAAAGTGATTTCTAATGATCCTTCCTCTCCCCCATGACTATCGTGTATCCAACCTGGAGACAGTCACTAAAGAGGATGATTCAAATTGAATCTAGCAAAAGCACAAATAAATTTCACTTCATAAAAACAAATTTTCCTAGTACCAACTGGGGTGTCTCACTTGGAGAGCACCACTAACTATACACCATTTTCTAAATCCATTACAGGATACCCAAATGAAAATAATGAGGATAGATATTAGACAGTATAGAGAAAACACACTACAGGAACATGATTGAAGTATCCACCAGATACACCTCTTCAATCCTTTCAGAAAATAGAGCGCCTTTGTTCAGTTCCTATTTTCACACATGAAAAAAGACAAATAATTCCATTCTGAAGATCGGGAAAGCTAATCTGAACTAGAACAAAGCATTCCTGTTTCAAACTAAACACTTTAATTAAAGTAATCATGGGTCACAAGTTTGGTATCACCATAGATACCAAGGTGATAAGAGAAGTTATGGTAAGTCTAAACCGTTGCCAACAACAGTACTGCAACTTCTAAGTAACCACATAACAAGACAAAGATGGAGTAGTCCCCTTGAATCACATTGCTATGTATTTCACAGATCATTTCTACACATTTCAAGAGGTGCTACCAGACATGTTATACTCCTTTATGGACAAAGATTTATGATTGGTTAAATTTGGTACCACCCGTGTACAAGCTAATATAGCAGCACTAGGAAACAGTAACAAGTAATTAATTCACATTGTCTTCCCACACTGTGGTGAGCAAAGTGCCCTTGTTCCCAATTCAAATACCCAAGAACAGCAATATAGGGCTCATTGTTTTATCTTGATGCATGGGCTTATTTACTATTCGTCTTTTGATAAACTTTTTGCTAAGCATTTAAACCAAACAGTCAATTATATCAGTGTGCAAGTCAGTCTTTAATTATGTCAAAATACAAAGGCAAAACTACTATCTTTGTTCAAAACAAAGTATGTCTAATTCTGCAGGGAAGCTTTAGTACAACTATCCTTTCGCAAGCCAGTAGTTTGTTCTGGTTAGTTCCCCCCGCCCTCACCCCCCCGCAGTTTTGCTTCTTTTGGAATTTTTCTGGCAACCGTTCCCCTTCTAAAATTTCAGAAAATACACAATGAAGCCTCAGCATTTGACCACTTCAGACCACTTCTATAACATTCAATAAGCTGCGTAAGAGACATAAAAGCTTGTCCAATAGGCTCAGTAAAACTTCACCGCACTCTCAGCTGAGCAGGTTATTACCAAAGGCTGGCTGAAGCTGGGAGGTGGGGGGTGCACACACATGCACACAGGGAGGGGAGGTCAAACTTTAACACTTTTCTTTCGCCTATGTATTTTGTGATTTTGCTTTTGGGGGACTTTTTGGGCATTAGAAGTCAAGTCAGAATAGGCATCCTTCTGCATCATGGACATAATTGAGTTGAATGTACCAACGCAATTCAATCTCCAGTAAATTACAAGTGGATATCATTCCCACTGAGCTTGCATGGTCATGCTCATAAAGAACAAAACCACTGAAATCAATAGGGCTACCCTGATGTAAAAGTTGTGTACGCGGGAAGAGAATCAAGTGTATTGATTATACACATGCTTCACTTCAGTCAAGTAATAATCAGCATGCAGAAGCTCTAAGAAAGCATCCTATCAGACACTCTGAATTTCAGAGTGCAAACGCATGCTAGAAATTGCCAATTGATCTCAGTGAGGTCCTGTATTCTGCCAGCCCATGAGTCATACATCCACTTGCATTCAGCTATCTTAGGTAGCTTCCACAAACCAGAAGACTGTATTAGTTTCTACTATCTTTTTTCTTTCTTGGATGGTCAATTCTAAGGAAAAAAATCAACAGCAAGTGGATTTAATTGAAGTTTCATACAGTGTTACACAGAAGCCTATAGAACTCCATTCTACTAAACAGTATTTAGGAAAACTCCTAAATGAAAGTTCTTCTCTGTTCATCAAGAAGCAGGTAACTTTGATCGGACTCATTGGTCTGTCAACCAGACTTGTCATATACTCTGTCAAGCTTGCTAAGTAATCATCTGTATTTTAAAAGAGTAAAAATCAGAATCACCATTTTTTCCATCTTTTCCGACAAGTGAACTCAGCCATCCAATACACTTTTCCTTCAGCACTGCCCTTTCTAACAACTACTGGTCATTCACAAACATTTCAGAGAGCAAACACTTTAGACTACATCAGAAGCTTAAAGAGTATCTCTATCTTACTATACTCTTTAAAAACTCAAAAGAACACAAGAATTATGATATACAAGATAGATTACAAACCTATTATTCAAACACCACCCACCAATTTAAATAGGTACTATTTGACCGCTATTTTTCACACTTACATAACTCTAGCACAGAACTTTGACTACAGAGCCTAGCTGCCAGCAATACATTTTTTGTAAAAAAAAAAAAAAAAAAAAAAACCCACACCAAAAAAACCCACCAAAAAAACCCCAATACCCGCAATGTGCCACAAGTAACACTTTTCTGCTAACTAAAAAGACTCTTCTCTCTCCCGTATTTCCATATTTTAAAGGAAAGGACCACAAAGTCGTGGCAGATAAAACAAGTGGGAAGGGCAAGAGCATGTCAGGTTTATTCCAAGCCCCGCATATACTAAACACCTTCACAAGATTTTATTCCCTTTAAGAGACACTCCCACAAAAAACCCCACAACTCCTCAAAAAACATATACGGACTGCCTGCGCCTATTTAAAGCTTTACATCTAGCCGAGGAAAAGCTGAACGGCCTCCGAGCATTAACCAGAAATTGCTCCTTTCCTCCCCGCGGCTCCCAGGGACGGCGGTCTGCCTCCAGGGCGCGGAGCCACCCCTCTCGGCTGTCAGACCCTGGCTCCTGACAAGGGGATTTCCGAAGGGCCGGTTGTTTGTGGCCGCCCCCTCCGGAGCCGGCGAGAGGCGCGGGCAGCCCCCGCGGGGGCGAAGAGGTGCTTCCCCCTCCCCGGCACCGCTGGCTTCGGGCGGGGAGGCCCCACCCACACCCCGCCGGGCTACCGCAGCGGCCCGGCGGGCCGGTGCCGGGCGGCCCCCTGGCCCACCCCCACCGGGCGAGCTGTAAAACGGTATTTCGGGGAGATCGCCGTCCCCGGGCCGGGGAGCGCCGGCGGGGCGGGCGGCGCTGGGGCGGGCGGTTCTCCCCCCCACATAACGGTCACGGGCCGGAGCACACGCCTCATCCGGGGCCGCCGCCCGCGTTCGGCATTAAAATGCGGCCCAATGGGGCCGCGGGTGCGCGGCGGCGGCGGCAGCGCAGGGCGGGAGGGAGAGGAGCGGCAGGCGGGGAGCCGGCAAGGCAGCGGCGGCCGGGGAGGGGAGGCGGGCCGGCGGCGGGCCGGGAAACGGGGGAGAAGGAGGACAGAGGGCGCGGGGGGGCGACGGCCGGGGGAGGGAAAGGCGAGGGGCAGGCGTGGAGCGAGCGGCGGGGCGCCGCGGGGAGCGGCGGCGGCAGCAGCGGCGGGGCGGGGACGGGGGGAGAAGCGAGGAGGCTGGGTTCGCCCCGCACCCTGTGCCCGCCCGCACACCCCGCCTCCCCCTGCTGCAGAAACTACGCCATTGCGGCCTAGTCCTGGAGCCAGCGGCGCGCTGCCTCCCTCCCTCTCGCACCCCCCTCAGCCGCCGCCATCTTGGCGGCCGCCGCCATCTTTCCTTCCCCCCGCCGGAGCCGGGCAGGAGCAGCGGCGGCAGCAGCGCAGACCCCGCCATCTTTTCGGGGAGCCGCCATACTTGCCCTGGCGATGAACATGGCGGCGCCCATCACACACATCAAAACATGGCCTCCCTTCAAAACAAAACTGTCCGGGCCGAGCCGGGCAGCCGCCGGCGGAGCCTGGGGCCCGGGGAGGGAGGGGTCCGGCGCGCACTTACCCGAGGCCCACATGGTGACCGAGAACTCCCCCTCCAGGGTCTTGATTTGCACCTGCTTCTGCTCCCATTTCCTGCCACCGCCGCCCTCGGCCCCGCCGCCGCCTCCCCCGCTCAGGTAACTCTTCTTGCTGCTCTTCTTGCCGCTGCCGCCCTTCTTAACGCGGCCTCCTCCGCCGGCCGAGGAGGACCCGCCGCCTCCACTCTTGCTGCCGGCGGCGGCCACGGTGACCAGGGTCTGCTCGATGTACTCGTCCTCGCCGGCGGGGGCCGGCACCGGGATGAGGATCTGGTCCTCAAAGCCGTCGTCGGCCCGCAGTCCGTCCGAGTCGTCTCCCCCTACCACCTCCTCGCGGGTCTGCACCAGGATCACCTCCTGGTGGTGGTGGTGCAGATGGAGCTGTCCCCCGCCGCCGCCGGCCGCGCCGCCGCCCGCCCCGCTAGGGTCCCCGTCCGAGACCAGCGGCTGCAGGGCGATCATGGGCTGGTGGTGGTGGTAGTGATGGGGCGGGTGGTGCGGGCCGCACTCCTCGCAGCACTCGTCCTCGTCCTCCTCTTCCTCGTCCTCCTCGCCGCCCACCACGGTGGTCTCGATGGTCTCCACCGGGATGGTCTCCACCTCGATCTCATGCAGCTCCACGATCTCGGCCGGCATCTCCGAGCCGTCCGTGGCGATGTACAGGGTGTCTCCCGAGGCCATGGCGGGACGAAGGGGGCAGAAAGCTCCGCGGGCGGCAAGGGGGCTCCGGTCCGCTCCCCTCGGCGGATGGTGGGGCTCGGGTTCCTCTCGCTTCCCCTCCTTCTCCTCCTCCTCCCCCTTCCACACAAACACCAGCTCCTCGCAGCCAGCGAGAGGGAGGCAGCCAGCCGCCAAATCCCGGCTACGCTCCCTCGCGAGACTTCCGCTGCTGCCGCCGAGACGGACCCCAGCCCCGGGAGGCCGCTGCCGCCGGGACCCGCCCCCCCCGCCGCCAAGCGGCCAATCGCACCGCCCGCCGCGCCCACGGCTCACCCAGGCCAGCCAAATAGCCTACGGGGGCGCGCCGTGCCGCAGCGGCCCGCCTCCATTTACTGCCGCCGGCCTATCAGAGAGCGCTGCGAATGCGGAGCGCGCCTCGCAGCGTTGAGCAGCCAATCGGCCCGCGGCGGTGTTCCACCCCGGCCGCCCGCCCCGCCCTCCCTTCTCGCCCCTCCCCGCGCGGAAGCACCGCCCCGGCCCCGCCGCCCATGCGGGGCGCCCGGCCCAGCGCTCCGTCCTCCCCTCCGCCGGGGGCAGGCGCTGCCCTCGCCGCACGCTCTGCCGCCGGGGCCGGCCGGGCCCGCTCCCCGAGGCACCGGCAGGGGGCGTGCCAGCAGCCCGCCCGTGAGCGGCGGGCGCGCGGCCCTGTCAGCGAGCGGCGGGCGCGGGCGGCTCGGCCGCCAGCCCGAGCGGGGCGCGGGCCGTCCCCCGGTGAGGGGGGCCGAGGGGCGTCCCGCTGCCTCCTGCCCGCGGCGGATCCCCCGCGTGGAGCGGCTGGGCCCGGGGCGGAGGGGGCTCCGCGCCTAAAGCACGGACCGGGAGCAACGGCCGCGTCCGGGGCGTTTCCCAGCCGGCCGCCCGGGTGAGCTCGCCCCGCGGCGGCTGCCTGAGCCGCCGGCCCGGGGCCCAGCCCTGCCCTGCCCAGCGGCCGCGGGCTGTCGGCGGGATCCCGCTGCGAGGCGGGCGGGCGGCGGGCCCCAGCGGAGCGCCGGGCTCGGCCTGCGCAGTCGCCGGAGGCGTGTCGGGGAGGGCTCGGGAGGCTGTCGGCAGGGTCGGCTTGTTTGAATTTTACAGTTGAACTGCCGTCGGTACTTTCTCTCTCTCCTCCCTTTTTTGGGGGACGTTGCGTGTAGCACGGCGCTTTCCTGCAGACTTGGCTCCAAACGGGGCGCGGGCGAGCTGCGAGCCTCCGGGAGCGCGGCTGGAGCCGCAGCCTGCGGCGGCGATCGGCGCCCTAGTTCACGAACTCAGTTCCCCACAAGCGGAGTTTAAAATAAGTGATACATTGTAATTCAATCACTGCATAAAATTCCAGTAGGTGAAGCGGTCCCCCCATGTAAAATATAATTCTCAAGTGTAGTTAATTGCCTTAATTGTTAACACATCTCTCCATCCCTGAACTCCCCCGCTCACCAAACCCCCTCAAAGAAGAGCAGAACAGGACGCGCGTTGCGAATGCGGCTGTTCCTGCTCCAGGCGCACGCCGCCCGCTGCCCCTCCGGGGGGCC
Source organism: Phoenicopterus ruber ruber (assembly GCA_009819775.1). Lineage (NCBI taxonomy): Eukaryota > Metazoa > Chordata > Aves > Phoenicopteriformes > Phoenicopteridae > Phoenicopterus > Phoenicopterus ruber. The sequence goes on from CM020219.1 coordinate 14,416,903, forward strand.
GGCGCACAGCCCTTCCCGCCTGGCGGGGATGCCGGGGGGAACGTACCGCTCGTTGCTGTCGCCTTCAGTCGAAGACGAATGTACTGGTAGCTCTGCAAGTATTTAAATCTGAGGGGGTAAAAAAAAAAAAAAAAAAAGTAGTATTTTGTTTATATGAAATAAAAGCTACTGAACGTGAGGATTTTAAAACAAGTTAAAGCCTTGTAGGCCTTCTGTGCTCATGAGAAGATCATCTCCTGTTCCTCATTACTTCTCTTTTCTGCTGTTAACACCACCTTTCCTTCCCCTTACATACTGAGCTACTATTAACTACCAGTGCAGATTTGCCTCTTAAGTATTTCCTAGGCTGCTGCCGGTATACACTCCATTTTTATGTTCACTTCTCGCTACACCACTGCTTTGCTTGCTCTTATCCCAAATTGATGTGATTTAAAAACAAATAAAAGATTCCTGCTAGGAAATACTATCTTCTTCTACCTCAGCATGAAGTGTTCTCGAAGTTAGTCTAGTCCAAGTCTCAAGACAGCAATACTGGGCTAATGACAAGATTAGGAAATAATTTCCTATTAACTATCAGAAATAGCAACAAATTTACTTAACTTGTGGAGATCTGGGAATTCCTTCTCTCCAATCACACTCAGCACTCCCGTTTTAACAAGCTAGAAGATGTAGTTTATCATTGCAAAATCCTCATAAACTGAACGGCTATTTTTAGGTCCTGCAGAGAGATTTCCAGACTGTTGCATATAAATTCTGCCCCTCTGTCTATAGTTGGAAGGGCAAACGTAACAGTATGAGAAAAATAGTGCCTGTAACTATTAAAAATAAGAATATTTCAAAATTAGGATGAAGTTTCCCTTGTCCCCCAGTAAAAGTTAAAGGTAATAAAAAATAGTGAGTCATTAAGGAGTTCATTCATAATTTTTTTTAGGAAAAATGCACAATTCACTTATACATCTTATTCTAAGCTTGCATAGACAAAATAGTAATGTCACCTACATCTTAGACATGCACTCAATCCTGCTTTTGAATTCCCACCAGAGCTGACATTGACTTCAGAGCAAGTGGGATTGGGCCTTGAACTGATTATTTTGGGTCAAGGTTTTTTTTGTATTAGTCTAAATGAGCTTTGTCAAATATAGGAACAAAGTCACAAGTCTGTCTTGTTTATCAATATAAATTTTTTGGTCCAGGTCAATGATAGTAGTTTAATAATTTTGTATATCCCTATTTCATTTTTGTGTTTTTCGTACAAACAAGTCTATAATTTGCAAAAGAATTTTGGACAGAAAAGGCACTTTTAAATTTGTAAGCATCAGAACCATCCTATTTTGAATATTGCAAGTGTTCTCTACTTTTTCCCATACTTTGGCTTAAAGCCAATGTTTTAATGTTTTGCTGCAACATTCACAATTCATTATTTTTCAGTGAGAAATGTTACATTATACAAATATTCTTCAACAGCTCTGTTTTATCCATTATACAATTCTCTTCATCCTAAACAAGATGATTTGCAAAACTAGCATATGAATATTTTTCAGTAACTGGGAGGATTAGACATACATCATTTTTCCAACTGCTTGACAAGAAAAAAATACAGCAACAAGCAAAAACAAAGATGTGAACGCTGCCCAGTGAAATGATCTTTAAAAGAAAACTTTGTCCTCTGTCCAAATAGCAGCAGAAGTTACTCCCTTGATAGTCTCTTATCTTCCTGCCCTACACACCCCATTTACTCCCCATCCTCAGAACTCCGGCTTGTTTCCTAGCCACATTTAAAAAGGGGGCCGGGGGGCAGCGGCCTTAATTTAAAAAATGTAAAACTTTCCATTGGAAATAAGAGTTATTTTTAAGCATCCATAACAAGTAAGGTTTTAAGAATATATATTCTTTACAAGCTCTACAAGCTCTAGATGCCTCAGATTTAGCTGTGTTGTTTTTTTTCTGGTTCCTTCCTTAAAATCTGCTGAAGTAAATTGTAGTCCACCATCAGTCTGCAGAAACCAGCTTTTAACTTTTCACACGCACACACCCACCAGGGCTGTTTTTTCTCCACTCTCCTTTCTAGGCACTGCAAAATTCCTGGCAGTAGTTTCAGGTCCTGAGGATATCTAACTGAAAGACCCAAACTGCATGAGTTTTCTCTTGACAAACCCAGCTTCTGCCATCCTCGTGGCCTTTCTTTCTTTTGAATTTAACTGGTTCGTGTGTCTGACTTTCCTCAGCAGCTACACAGGCAGGGAAAACCTCAGGATTCAAAGGGATGACAGCTGCAAAGCCAGCACAAAGTAGTCTAGTAGCTCTGTACAGTCGTCGTTTGGAGACGTTAAAAAGCTATGGGTTAAGGAGAGCTGACCTCTGTCAGTTTTGGTGCAGAGTCTCATTAAAAAAATAGTGCCATCCACATATACCCGAGCTACCAGTAACATGCACTACATTAAAAAAGGAAAAGGGAGGAGGGGAAAGAAAGAAAGGAAGGGAGGGAGGGAGGGAAAGGGAAGAAAGGAAGGAAAGGAAAAGAAAAAGAGAAGAGAGGCGAGGTGAGGCAAGGCAAGGCAGAAAAGAAATGCATGAGATCTCTGGTTTCTGCTCTGTAAGAGATACCTTACTCCTCTGAACCTCCCTCAGCTTTTAGTTTTTACATATACCTGTCACCAAGTGTTACAGAAGATCGTATGTGCTGGGTTCTTGTTTTAGGGTGAAGAGTTACATGAATGTAAGAGTTCTGAAGACACGTTATTGCCGCTGTTTTGTATGCATAGATGACATATGTGGATAACTTGAAAAATCATGGTTTTGTTTCAGTTTACCCCAAAGGATACTAAGCTTGGGCTTTAAACAAGACTAGTTGATCTTTTCAGTTTCACGGGATCACAGAAGAGCTGAGGCTGCAAGGGGTCTCTACAGAGTGTCTGGTCCAAACCCCTGCTCAAAAGTGGGGTCAAATAGAGCAGGTTCCTCAGGGCTGTGTTCGGTCGGGCCTTGAATATCTCCAGGGATGGAGACTCCACAGCCTCTCGGGGCAGCCTGCTCCCATGTTTGACCACCCTCACAGTAAAGAAGTTCTTTCCTTATGTTGAAGTAGAATTTCCTGCATTGCAATTTGTGCCTGTTGCCTGATGTCCTTTCACTGGGCACCACTCGAAGAGTCTGGCTCCATCTTCTTTTTTATTATTTGTAATTTATTTTTGCAATTCCTGGGATGCTCAGTGTCCTGATTAGACTAAAGCATTTGTTAAATGCAGACTACCTGCAGTGAAATCAGCAGTGCTGCTCATAGTACAAGAAGATATGGGATGCTTGAGGCATCGCAGCACCCTGGCTTGGGAGAACTCTTACAATGCATCTTTCCGATATGCTCAATATAGCATCAGCAGATGATGCTCAGCACTCAACATCATTAGCCACTCAATCAATACTATGCTTTTTCCTCTCGTGGGTTTTTTGTTTTCTTGTGGTGAACTAGTAGTTCATAGTATCCAGAAACCATAGTTGTCATTGCTGTACTAATCCAACTTTGTGTATAACAACCAGTTGCATGATATTCATATAAAGAGCTGTTTCTCATTTCATATCACAGAACTAGTTGTTCTGGCCCCTATCTCAGCTGCATCAAGCCAAAACTAGGTAACAGTTATTTTAAACAAGAATTACTTGGTAAATACAAAAGTCTTATATTTTAAGAAAAGGAAAGTCACACAAAATAAGTTATTCTTTCGCAAAGGAAGAAAGAATGAACAAAAAGATCAATGCTTGTTTTCTAAATCTTGTTTTGTTTGGTTTTTTGTTGTTTTTTTTTTTCTTTTAGTCCTGTTCCTGCCCCCTTCAGCTTACATTAAAGTGAGAAAGAGGAAGAAATTTGAAGTGTGAAACTTGTGAAACAAGTGAGCTTTTTACAGCCATCATCTACAGCCTTCTCTCTTGCCTCTGGTAGGGTCAACACGCCCTTGTCCCAATTTGTTTCACCCAGCCGTTCAAATTCACTGATTTGGAAACTTCTGATATCTTTTTCTTTTCTTCTCTTCTCATTCTCACACAAACTATTTGTCTAATGTTTGAGAAGAAAGATTAGCCCTCCCATTGTAAATCAACACTGATTGCTAAGCTGATAATACTTATATATCTAGTTAAATATGTGACATGAATAGCTTTTAAGATATATTTTGCTCTTGTGTAAAGAAGACCAGATATAGAGGCACTTACTGGAGGAAAAGAAAATCAGTAGTTGATAATACAGGGTTCTCTTGTTAACACCTATTAACGACTTGTCTAAGACTAATGAATAAGTTCTGCCAGTTCAAGATACCAGGTTTTCCTTGTTATCTTCACCTAGAATGGCTTATTAATCAATTAAAACAGAAGAGGTCTTGAAGAAGAAACAAAGTCAGGAAGAAATCTAAACTAGGATTTACAATGCCATTAAAGTAATTCACTAAGAAAAATGTTAATTAGCTGTGCCATCCTTTTCCCAGAGTCCTCATCCTAGCTCTTTGCAGCTCTGCGGGAAACGTGGTTTTAACTTTACCTTTATAGTCCTTCATAATTTAGCCTCATCATCTCCAGCTGATCTAATACAGCTACCGCCATGCCTGGCCTTTATGGCCCACTAGCTTCTGCTACAGATGTCGTTGTCCTCTCTCCTCAGATTGCTAATTAAACATGAGGGAAATCCCTGACCCCAATTTGTGTATGGACTCCTCCAAAACACGTTTAAAGGGTCATCATGAGCGTAAGGTTCTGCTTGTTGACCGTGACTAGGAACAAGAAATGAACCCTGTATGCACCTCTTTTTCTGTTTCTTTTTCTGGTACTTTTAATAATTATTGTTTTCTTTGCTGTACTGCATCCTACTTCAGATTTCCCTCTTAAAAACAAACCAAGCAGCTAACAAAGCTACACCAATTAATTTGCTGAGATTTATAGCACTCTCCTCCATTTGTCATCTGCTTGTGTCTTTGAGACTGAGCACAGCGAGGAAGGATTTTCTCTCATCTGTTATCTTGCAGAAAGAGGGAGACAGGGTTTGCACTGCCACCATTCCAAATTAATTTCTAAGTTATGGCCACTAATCACCCCAGTCTCATTAAACAGGTCTTGTTGTAAGGACAAGATCATGTAATTTGTTTTTCTTACTGTATGAAAGGATACATGAATCAGTGGGCCTAATCCTTGCTCCAGAAACGTTTGACCCTTTAATTGTGCATGGAAAATGTGAATAATTAGTATTGAGTTGTAAAGCTGATGATCAAAAATGAAGGTTTTCTCCTCCGTTCCTGATTTCATGCTGAAGGTATGAAAGTACCCTTCCAAAAATCCCCAGCCTTTAAAAAGCAGTCATATTAGACCTCTCAACACAGGATGCGTGTGGACATCCGAACAGGCCGTATCTTGCCAATTACAGACAACGCAAGAAGCAGAAACTTTCTGGGAAATAATACGTATTAGTTGAGCCAGCATGATGTGATTTCACACCTGCCAGCACAGGCAAGGTACGTGCACGCGGATCCCAACCTCCCCTGCTGCAGCCTGGGGCCGGGAAGCAGGTCTGCAGCGCCTGTTCACGCCCGTTGTGTCGCCCGTGCGGGAGCCCTCGGCCCCCCCGCGTGTGCCTTTGCTCGGGGTACAGGCGCGGACCTGGCGCTGCGGAGTGCTGGGCGCTCAGCTGCCGCTCAGCCCGCCAGGCATTGACAGACCCCAGCGGCACTGGGAAAGAAGTACCCCTAGAGGTAATAGTACATTTTAAAAGAAAAATAATCCCGGGTTGAAATTAATAAAGCGAATTAATTAAAAATAAACAAGACGTATAAATTGCTGCAGTCTCAATGAAAGCCCAAGGGCGGCTATTTTTTTCTTAAACCAACTGAGCTGGGTTTCTACAAGGCAATAGATATTGGGACTCAATCTTCTCTGACAGTTTGCTAAAATATGGGTATAAAAAACTCATACTCCTTAGGCATAAGCAAAGCCGATCAATACTTTTTCTAGTGTGCTTATATTAGAAGGATTTGTAACTCAAACTCATCGAAGGAAAGATTGTCATTTTACTTCGTGTTTTTATAGCCAAATCCTAGTCCATTTTGGAGGGACTGTATATGTTGCTACAATATAAATACTGACTGAATATATTTCTCCAAAGCAAAACCGGAGACTGTATGACATAATCTTTGGAATTTAGCACAGTTTCTTGTCAAAGTTGTTCTCCAACTGTTCCCTGCGGAGGGAATTCCTCCTATGGGCGCATCCACACACACATACGCCACACAGGGCTATCCATTTTCAAGTGGCTTTTTCCCCTCTACTCAAAGCTCACTCCGTGACTTCAAGGGGCTGAACAAAGTACCCCTCTTAACCCCGCGTCACTCCTATTGTCAGAAGCGAGCCCAGCGGCACTGAAACAAGTCAGGGTTTCAGTGCATCAGGTTGAAACCCGAGTGTCAGGAGCCGCGTCTGAAGGAGCAGGTCTGCTGGGGCCGGCTGCGGCCCGGGAAGCACCGCCGTACCGGGCATGTACCGAGGCGCGGGGTCTAGGGAAGAGATCCACCGACGCTTGGAGGGGCAGGAGAGAAATCCCAGCTTACTCTGATGCCGTTCTTCACAGGACCCACGTTTTTTCATAATCCTGACACCCTCTGTCAAAAGGGAACCCCTTAGGTCCTCACGTTTGGGTGAGCGATTACAAACGTTGCTACTTTTTGCATATAACATTTTTGCTGTGGAAGGGAAGTTTAGTTAACACACTCCATTCAGGTATTTGTACGGGGATGCTAGTAAAACTGTTCCCGAAATGCCAAGATTTGCATTGTAATAAACTGTTCATGGGGTAAGTACTCGTGGTGCGTGGCAGCAAATATGTCTCACGATAGAAAGCAATTGCAAGTCCTCTGAATAACATAAACCACTGCGCGGCATAAATTACTTTCCGGAAAGATTGTGATTCTTTGAAAAGCTAAGAAGCAGAAGAGTAAAAATGTAACATGAGAAGAAAAATATTGATTTAGAAGAGGACATTGTTTTCATTGGAATTCAGCAGAAGCAGTCTTTCTAAATACATTCTGTACTTGATCATAGCGGTGTCATTAATGACACCTGCACGTGTTAAGCTTCTAGCTAATGATGAGATCAAAGCATTTTATAATTCCTTAAGCACATATTTGTAAAGGAGGCGGGAACATTTGAGTGCTACCAAATCCAGTCTCTCCTGCCCAGTTAGCCTTTCTTTAGTCATAGTCTGCCTTTTTGCTGATTTCCATTACATCCGTGGGGCAGCTAGAGTTGCTGGAATAAAAGAAAACGCGTAACCACACGAGCCATCAGCCGGCCGCGCTGCCGGCCGCGGCCCCGGGCCGTTCCGCGGCAGGGCGGGCCGGGGGGCGCTGCTCCCACGGGGGCCGCCCAGCCCGTCCCAGGTTTTACTTCGAGGGCTCCGCCAAGGCGGCACCTCAGGGTGGTCGCGAGGCGCTGCCACGCCCACGGTCAGCGCGAAAGACCTTCTTCGGCGAGCTGCGCGGGGAGGAGCGGGGAGCCTGGCCCCCGGGGTGCGCGGCGGCGGCAGCGCGGCTCCCCCGCGGGTGGGCGCGCCCGGGCCCGCCGGGGCGCTGCGGTGGCGGCGCGGCGCCGGCAGGGGGCGGCCTGCGCTCGCGGCCGGGGCGGGAGCGGCGCGCGCCGTCGGCGGGCGGAGCCGCTGCAGCGGCATCGGCGGGCGGCGAGCGGGGGTTTCTGGCTCCGCTCCCCCCGCCTCAGCTGGCGCCCGCGGCGCGCCCCGTGGAGGGCGGGCACCCCCGGGGGAGGAGGAGGGTTGCCCAAGAGCTGGCTGCCACGGCGTTCTGCCGCGAGGCCCTTCAGCCACGCGGCCGCCTCCCCAGCACCCGCACAGGCGAGCAGCGCGGGTGCCGTGGGCATCCAGCCCCCGTGCGATGCTGGCGCCGGGTTGTGCTGGTTCTCCCTTCGCGCTTCCCGCTGCTCGCGGCCCGAGAGGGGGTTGTTCGCCCTGCTGTGAGCTACGCCGCGCTCTGCAGACCCCGGCGGGGCTGGCTGTGGAAGGCGCGGACTGGTGCACCCCCCAGCACGGAGCTGGGGTACCGGGAAAGGTGGCCGCAAGGCAGGAGTGATGAACTTGGGCAGACGTGAGCTGATCTTATAGGGAGCCATTTATTTCTTTGCACCTCGCTTTTCATTTGGGAGCTCCCAAGCAGAGACACTATGAACCAGCGTAGATGCCGCAGGATTTGCTAAGTGCTGGGCAAACGCAGCTGTTTTGCTAGCTGACATGAAAGCACCATACTGCGTAAAGGGTGAGTTACACATAGTACGACCAAATGTATCTAACAACTTACCACTGGCAAAAGGCAAATGTCTTTCTCCCCCTAAGATTCTGTTGCACCAGCTCCTCAGCACCTTTGCTTGGTCAGTTCAACTCACAGCTCTGGCACAGAGTTAACCCAGTGGAAAGAGAAAGCCAGAATGAAGCAGGGAAGGGTCAGCACTGGTAAGAGGGGAAAACAGAAAGTAGGGCCTATTGGCAAGTTATTTCCCCCGAGGTAACTCCAGTGGAGGGGGTGTTGATGGTATGGCTCACTGACAAACTATGTGCCTATGAAAATTTGACTTTGTTCAATGAAGTACATCACTTTGTAAACCTTGTCACTAGTTAGATCAAGTCAGAGCGTGACACCCAATTCAGAATGACTGCAAAATGTTTTCTAAACAAGCGAATATACAGCTATGTGTTCTTCAGGTAATCAAAATAACTACGAAGGAAGGTCCAGTTTATACAGGCAGAGAAGAAACTAGGTGACTCAGGAACTGAAAATACAAGTCTGTCATGGGACATGGAGCTCTTTATTCAGAGGAGAAAACACCTTATTTAGAGATAAAATTGCCAAACAGCTTTATTTTACTTCCAGAGCACTAACTTTAACAAAGATTAGTCTCTGGAAGCCAGAAGAAGAAGAGTTCAGGCCTGCACACCAGGGCAGAGTTAAGACACCTCAGACACCACGCCTGCTCTTCAGGAGGGCCATGGCCACAGGAAACATGTGCAGGTGTTCCTCCTGCATTTACTGTGTCACCTGCTCTTTTAATAAGTGGAGGGAGGAAGTAGCTGGGTTGCGTGGCAGAAATATGGTCATGCTGGGAAGCCAGCTGGTGGAAAGGCCCCTTTGGGTGGGGAAGTGTGAGTCTGCCTGGCTGTGTGGAAGAGAGGACCAGTATGTCTTGTTTCAGAGCTGCATGTTATAGGTCATGTCTTCAGTGGAGCAAAGGATTTTTGTCTTTTTTACCCTGGAAATTGCCAGCTGGGATGCTGGAGGTGAGTGTGATGTGTACTTAAAACTATGTAAATGAGATATTTGATGGTACCCTGCATAGAGTCAGCAGTTGTGCTCCTCCTGTTGAGTGGGTTAGGAATTTCTCTCAGCTAGGCTTTGCAATAGTTAGAAATCCTGAACAAGTATAGGAAACTGCTGAAGAAAGGAGGGCTACAGCTGGGAGAACGTGACCATAAGGAGCATGTTTGAATTGCCATAAAGTGTAGTGAGTATGTAAATCTGTAGAGTTCACAGTCATCATAGTATTTGTTAAAAGGGCTATTATTGCTGGGTGACATTAAAATCCCCCCTCCTTTTCCTTTGTGAATGATTGTAAGCCTGTTTGTACTTTACTAGGGTGCTATAAAACTAAGGGTGCCAAATGGTCAGAACTGGATAATACTTCTGCCAGTTCTAGAAGACGGTCTAAAGCTGGTGTTTCTTGTTTGTCTGGCATCCACAATTACTCTTAAATTAGTATAATTTGTTTGGTTTATTACAGAAATATAAAGCGTGAAATTCTGTCCTCAAAAAGAGATGCCAACTCACTGGAGACAAAAAAGCTTTTTGTTCTTCTCATGTGGTTGGGTTGAGCCTATAGTAATAAGCTACATGAAGACAATGCCGTTGCCTGCAAAGGAGCTGCTTAACTTTCCATGCGTAACTTGCCACATGCAATAGCAGTAGCCTACTGGATGAACTTTTGGGGATGAAGTCATATTTGTTTTCTTTGCAACTGCATGGACTGCCCTACTAATTTGCTTTTTCAGTCACCTTGAGCGCTCCTGAGCAGGAAGTGACAGAAGGGTGTCATCACGTTCATGTCGTCTTTGGCTTCTCCACCGATACTGTCAACAAGCCAAAACGTTTGAGCCAATTAAAGGTTTAGGCTGAGATAGTGATGCATCTGCTCTCTGAACAATTCATTCCTTATAGAAACATGTAATAACCTTAACTTGGATTAACAGTCCATTAACTGGGTTGGGCGGCCCTGCAACTTTATGGGAGAACACCAACCTCGTGCTGGAGCAATGGTGAAGAAACCATTGTACTTAGAGAGCTGACCTGTAAAAGCAAAGTGGTTAAACTCCTGCTCTGGGCAAAGCTGCACCGGACAGGCATAGGCTACACCACGCTCCTTCCACTCAACCTGCTTTGGACATTTAAGCATTCAAGGGTTTCAATTTAGAGCACTTCAGGGGGAAAAAAATAAAAATCAAAAAAGCTTCCTAAAACTTTCTAGCAGTCAGGCGGCAGGGGTTGGGGGTTGTTTTGTTGGTGGTGGTTGTTGTTTGGTTGGTTGGGTTTTTTTAACCCATATCACTTCATGTGATTGTGCTACCAAGCAGTCTTAAATAGTTAAACTAGACTAAAGTAAGAGGTGGCAGTATTGCCAATGTTAGCAGGCAAAAATTATTGCTGAAAAATATTTACATTTCACACTTGCAAGGCTGCTTTTTTTGCCCCTTTTACCTTCCCACTGTGATAGGCCTTTTTAAGGATAAGAGAGTACGGAGGGAGCTAGAGACATTCATATTGAGACAGAATGAAACAAAACTGTCTTTTGAGTGTGGAGCTGATCCAAATGAGATGTTGACAGTGGAAGGAGTAATCCAGGGATAGTGAACCCTGGAGAAGGACAGTGGCTCAGGTATGGGCTTGCAAAAGAGCAGAGTGGGAACAAAAGCAGCACTTTAATTTTGGGTTGTGTGTGTGCAAAAACATCACCATGTGACACATGTAACTCCTCTCCCTGTGAATCAGAGAGGCTAGAGAGGTTAGCAAGGTTACCTTAGTTTTAAGGTTAGCAAGTCCTTTGCCTGGCTTCGTTACCAAGGGAGCGGTGTGATTTCCTGCTACTTCAGCGGAGACGGTACCAGACCTGGGAAATGGGTCGCAGACTCTCAGGAGTGAAGCGTGACCCAGCCAAGGGCTGGATGCTACTGGGACAGCTCACACAGGATTTGTCAGAGAGCCAAGGAAATATGTGTCAGACGTTGGTCATCTTTGCACCGTCCCAGGCCTTCCACCCCTGGGAGGAGCTCCCATGGCTGGGCTTTGCCCTAAATCACATTCTGCTTAGGGCTATGGCACTGGATTTATGGTGTTTGCAGTACCCTTGCTTTCCAAAAGCCTTGTCTGGAAGTGCCCGGGGACCAGTGGGCAGTGCTGGTGATCCCCCTGCCCTCTGAGGCTGTCCCAGGAGGGGGTGGCCGTAGTGGCTGTGCTGAGCCCGGGTGGGCCCCACGGTGGTGGCAGCAGCACGATGGGGATCCTGCTGCCCTGCAAACCACCACCCACCCCACACACCTCGCCCGGCTGCCTTCGAGGCCCCTACAGCAAGGTGAACCTCGGTCACCCATCTCCTGCCCCCGGAGCCAGCCCTGAGGCACCCTCTCTCCCCCTGGCACACCCGAGCGGGGCTCCGCAGCTCCCCGCACACCCGCGCGGAGCCACGCAGCCTCCCCACGCCCGAGGCTCCCCCCGCGGCCGCCCCGTCGGGGCGCAGCCCCGGTGCTCGCTGGAGGCGCGAGGCAGCCGGCGGGGCGGAGGCGGGAGGCGGGCGGCGGGCGGAGCCGCCCTTCCGCCGGGCGCGGAGCTATAAGGGCAGCGCGGAGCGGCGCGGAGCGCAGCGGGAGCCATGGGTAACCGTGTCACCCGCCAGGACTTTGAGTGGGTCTACACGGAGCAGCCGCACACGCAGCGCAGGAAGGAGATCCTGGGTACGTCGAGAGGCTCGGGAGCGGCCGCCGTCGGGGCAGGCGGCCGGGCTGCATTGCGCCCCTGCACGGGGAGAGGCGGGCGGAGCGGGGGGGTCCGTGGCGGTGCCGGTGCTGGGAGCGGCTCGGGGCGCTGGCCGGGTTGCGGAGAGCGGCGGCTGCAGCCCGGTGGGCTCGGAGGGGTGTTTTCCCCGGGGGGTGCTGCTCTCCCAAACTCTCCCGGCGCCGCCTCGCCTTCTGGAGGCAGCGGAGAGGCACGGCGGGGCGCCGGCGGCTGAGCGGAGTCCGGCTGCGCCGGGCTGGGTTACACGGTGGCAGGGCCGGCGGTGGCGGGGTGACATTGCGGGCGATCCGCCGCACCTGCGGCGGGGGCTGCCCCCAAGCCCCACCGCCCCGCACCTCGCCCCGGGCTGGCGGCGGGGGCCGCGGGGGCGGCAGCGCGGCCGGGTGGGCCCGGGGGGCGGCGGGAGTCCTCCTGCAGGCAAGGCTTCCCGGTGTCTTGGTAGTGCAATAAAATAAATGACGATGTGGGTGAGTGTTTGCTAGAGAACGACAGAAAGTCTCCGACGCTTGTCAGGGACAAGGTACGCTCTTGTATCTCCGGATTGTACAGGCAGCGTTTATCGGCGCCCATGAGCGGGTTGGGCTGGGGGGTTTTTGCTTTTGGTTGGGGGGTTTGGGCTTTTCTGAAGATAGTTTCTGAGAACAACTGATAATTCAGAATTGTTGCAGAATATTGTTGCGTATCTCCTGAAATTCTTTTCAACATTTTATTAATAAAGAAGATTTAGGGTTTTTTTTTTTCCTGGTTTTATTTGGGTTGTTTGGTGGTGGTGTTTTGTGTGGTTTGTTGGTGGTTTTTTGGTTTTTTTTTCCTTCCCTCTGATCAGTGGGATAAAGTTCTCAAAAGATCTTTTATAAAGGAAAGCGCTGGAGCTTGTGGCTGAGCTGCTGGGCAGGGGCTATGATAATCAGGTGTAATTTCTCAACTCCTCCGCAATCTAACAGATTCATCCAGGATTAGTCTAAATTACAAAAACATTTCCGGTATAGTTGTGGTAGTGGAATATCCCAGTCCAGGTTTGAATTATATCCAGGAAAATAATAATTATTTTACTATGTAATCATGATAGTCAAATTATGTCATTATATAAAATTATGCTTCTTGGAGTCATGCTACTCATCCTTTCAGTCAAGGGGACTATGTTTTGGTGAGCTACGGGTAGGAGTGTGTAACTAGCAAGGGTCTCTCCCCTTGCTGGTTTCTTGCTTTCCTGATCTTGCTATAGAGTGGGGACCGCAAACCGTGATGAAAGTTGTATTGCAAGGTGGTACTGGAGTGGTTGGACTGCCTTACCCTTGCCACAGCAAACTCTCTTTTTAGGACCTTTCAACTGCATACTTGCAGAGGTTTTGCCCCCACTTTCTTTGGGTTCAGAACAAGCAACTGGAATCAAGGTCCATCTCCTTCCCCGCAGCTCCCCCTGCCCCAGCTGTGGGAGCAGAAGGAAGGGCATGGAGAAACGCAACATGGAAAGAGAGACATGGAAGCTGTGGGCAGAACAATCTGTGTCTGTGTCTGACAAGGCAGAATGGATCATGAAACTAGTGTCGTGAATACCAAAATGTTACCTAAAGTTATTGAAACTATCATGATATCCCATATGATATTGGTGTGATGACCATCACTGTATTATTCAAAGCCTGAGGGTCAGCAAAGCCCTGGAATCTAGGGTATGTACTTACCAAAGTGTCTGGTGTCTATGGAGCTGGAGTGCACTCTAAGAATCTTACATACATATGAACAAATACCTATAAATATCCATGCATTTTATGTTTTTGTATACACCAATGCCTTGGGGACAGAAGCTTTCCATGCTGGTAAAGGAAGTATTTTCCACCCCATAGGTTAATGATTTAGTTGCTAAGCACTGAAACTTGATTGTTTTATGTTTAGGCTGCAGCTTTTTGAAATGTTAGTCTCTCTTAGGCATGGCTACTTGGATTTAAATGCGAATTGAAATTATCCATTAGGAAAAAAATATGGGCAAACTGACAAACACATAAGGCAGTTTCTTTCTACATAAGTGGTACTTCCTTGAGCTGTTGCCCCAATATGTTTCTGTAGAGGAACTGAGAGATAATAATGGTCTGTCACAAAGCTGTATGTCCTGGCTTGAGAGTTCGTAGCCCAGGTGTCTGTAAGACTTCTGTAGTCGGTGACATTATGTCTGAATGATAACTCTGTGAGTCCAATTCCCCTGCCCTGGGCAGGGACATCTTTCAGTAGCCCAGGTTGCTCAAAGCCCCATCCAGCCTGACCTTGAACACTGCCAGGGATGGGGCATCCACACTTTTGCTGGGCAACCTGTTCCAGTTGAGCAGCAGAGCTGTGAGCTGTGTCTCTCAGCTGGGCTGGCTGGACGTTAGCTTACGGCAGGACACGGGTGCGCTAGATGAACCTACTAGGGATGTGATTCCTAACGGCTGTAATTATACCAGCAAATAGAGCAACGTTTTGCGCAAGGGAGGGGTGATACTTTCTCTCTTATCTCTTTGAGGCGTCTTCCTCTTGGACTCTAGGTATTAAAATGTAGCTTGTGCTTGGTACTGTCTCGGTTCCAACTGCTTCTAAGCTACAGTGGAGATCTCTTGCCAAGCCGGCACCTTGACCCCGATCGCGTTACTCATGTTCCTGACCACGTTATTCACACTTTTCAGTTTATGAAATTTAATTGTTTTCTTGCTTTTCTCTCACCCTCTTGTTCATGAAAAGCCTGTTACTGTCTTGTGTCAGGACTGAGGTTTGTGTAACGCTGCAGCGAGCTGTGTTAGGGAAAGACCTGACTAAAAACTAACCTAACAGAAGAAAGTTTTTTTTCATCTGGATCTGCTTAGCCTTGCTGTATAGTTATACAAATGCTATTAGAGGGACATATAACATAGGGTATAATGTACTTCTACTAGAAATAGGATTTCTACTTCAGTGGCGGTAAGGGTCTATTGGATTAAAACACCTGGACAACTATGGTCTTGCACAGTGGGAAGTGTCGGTGGTTTCTTCGGTCTTGAGAGAAGATGAAAATATCATTGCTCAGATGCTGGTAACACCATAAGCACACAATAAATAGTCATTTCACCTGCAAACAGTTTTCCAAATGCAAGCAATGAGCAATATGTTGTGGCATGGAAAGAATGAGATCTTATTTGTGCTGTGGGTTGGATCTAACTTTATAAAATTACAGTAGGTTGGTCAGAAAATGTCTTGCCTCACAGGAAGCCCTTGTTTGCTGCTGAGGATGAAGGCTGAATCAGTGTTGCTCAGGGTAGGCTAGGAGCATCTGAATATGATCTGACATCCAAGAATAATTACTAATTCTTTAATTGGTTCTTTGGCAAGTTATTTTAGAGCAGAGATGGTGCAAGTGTTTTATATGTGCTTTATCCTGTAGAAAGGCTGAGATGTTAGCCTAGGGGGAAGTAGAACAAACCAAAAAAGCCAAAATCCATTTTATTTTAGTGTTTAACCATTTGAGTATAATAGCTTCCAGCTCTGCTCACTTATTTAGAGTGATAGGTCTGCTATTTCTTACAGCTGACTCTGCTGTTGCCTATTTAAACCTCACACTTATGAAAATTCTGATAAACTGTACCTACTGAAATGGGCAAGATGCATATCTCCTTAGCTTAAATCAAATCTCTGAATTACATATGCTTCTGGCGCAGAACTTATGAGTCTGTTTCCCCTTTATGCTACAGTACGTGGGCACAGTGCTGCCACCGATGTGCATGTTCTCTGAGGAGTGCATTCAGAAGAGCTGCGATCTCAGTGCTCGTGCCAATTCCCCGTGGGGATCACCTATAAAATAAATCACATGAGCAGAAAGTCACTGTTTTAGGTGCTTGTGGTCTTCTACTGAAAATGTAGTAAGTGCAACTGAAGCTTTCAGCTTACTCCATGTTGCAGGTTTTTGTTTCAGAGGGAGTTGGAAACCCTCTTTCTAGCATTCCTACATCCCCGTACTCTGAACCAACTAATAAACAAGCGTAAACAAACAGGTCGTAGCTGCTGTCATAGCGATGTGCTGACACCATCCACCTCTGTCGACACCAGCAATGTGGCACCCCCGCGGCACTTTGCCTCTGGTGGGCACTTCTGGGTGACCCAGCTCCCTGGGACCAGCTAGCACAAAGCCGTTCAGGAGCTTCTGGGTGGCAAATACAAGATTAAGACCCTTGTCCTTGTACAGTGGGTATATAAAGCCAGAAGCTTTTGTCATACATGTTGTCCTCTGTGTTGTGGCCTACCGGTGTCCTGGCTAGTGTATGGTTTGAATTAAATGCAAGTCAAATGTGCTGTGCTGTTTATGAGCATGTTTATGAGCTGAGCTGCTAAAAGGCAGAACACTATCATGTCAGCAAACTGACTTCTTTTGTTTTGTTTATTTTTTTGGTACAAATACCCGCTCCAGCATAGGGCATGGGGTAGTAAAGCTAACATTCTGTGCCTGATGTCTCTTATTTGTTCTGGCAGGGACTCGCAGTTGATAGAACATAGTCCAGGACAGCAGCATCGCTGAGATTTCCCCCCCCCCCCCCCGCCCCTCTTCTCTTTAACAGGCCTACTACCTCTGTGTTTGTGGGCAG
Organism: Phoenicopterus ruber ruber; assembly: GCA_009819775.1. Classification (NCBI taxonomy): domain Eukaryota; kingdom Metazoa; phylum Chordata; class Aves; order Phoenicopteriformes; family Phoenicopteridae; genus Phoenicopterus; species Phoenicopterus ruber. The sequence goes on from CM020219.1 coordinate 14,433,575, forward strand.
CTCCCGCCTTTGCCCACATCCAAATCCCGTGTAGGCCAAAATGTGCGAGTGCCCTATATATGGTATCACATCAATGAGAAATCATGTCTGTTGCCATCGTTGAGGTCTAACTGGGTCTTTTCTGAATCATCTTAAAAAAAGCATTGTCAGTGGGAATAGAGGATGAGTGAGGGTTCAGAACAAGATATTCGCTGCCTCCTGAGGAGGAGGAGGAGGAACACCAGGACATAGTGACTAATGGCTTCTCCAGGAACAATTACTCCAGCCCTAACTGAGGATCACTGTAGGGCTATGGTGAGTGCTCCTGGATCTCTAGAGAGGAGCATCAAGGAAAAAATGTGTAGTCAGAGTAATTTGTCAGTAGTGCTTCAGTGAGGCATGCCTCTAGAAAGGTGACTGATGGTTACGCACAACAGTGGAGTGATCTCCGTGAAATGTTAATTCAGTAAATGAGTTGTTTCAGAATTGTGAACACTTTTGAAAGTATACTTGCAGCATTTGTTCTCTTTTGACTGCTGTTCTTTCATCCAAACTGTTGTACAAGTGTGAAATACTGCCTTTCATCGTCGTGGTGCAGATTTCAGCTGCTCCGAGGTTATGGTATAGAGACCGTGGAGCTGTTTGGGCAGAATTATTAGCTACATCTACTCACAAAAGTGGGTACTACTACTACTAAAGTGCTTGCACTGCTTTTGCAATGTGCTGGGACAGAAAAGTCATGCTTCTACACCACTGTATATCTACACCAGTATCCCCACCCTCTGAATGGCAGTACGATGGACAAGCAGCACTGTGGATAAGTGATCTGCCAGGCTGAGCTAACAGGCCTTTCCCAACAAGCTGGAGGCTGGAGAATGTACTGCAGAGACGTCGGAGTAGCTGGAGCTGTCCTCGTCCCATTGTACTCTAAAGGACATGGTCCTGTGTGGCCACATAACTTTGTGGGAATTTTTTGTCTTCACTCCCCACCTCTGCCTTTATCTAGAGTGGCTATTCTATTCCTGTGCCCTCTCCATGCCATGGTTGTGCATAATGAAGAGCTCACTATAGATTACATTTTATGGCCATTGTCATGCATTAGCCCTGACCCAGTGCTTGTTGGGAAGCAACGGACTCTGGACGTATAGAAGCTGGTCGTTTTTATACTGGAAAAATGCTCAAGAAGACCAAAACACAAGCGATTCAGGAAAGAGCAGCATGATGAAAATCTTTGGACAGATGCCTCGTAGTGTGAAACTCTAGCAGTCTCAAGAGTGGAGAGTAGGTCTCTGTTTACTTCTCCAAGTGCAATGCGTAGGAAACGAAGGTGGTCTTTATTGTGTGGCTGCCACAGACCTGATAGTCCGTTATGGCACCTGTTTCAGCACTGCACAATAACCCTGTGTCTGATCCTCTGTTGCCTTTGGGACGTGCAGATGGCTGACAGCTGGTTTGCACAGCCCAGCTCATCACCTACAGCCGCTTGTCACAGCAGCCTTACAGGGTTGTCCAGGTTTTTCAACTGTAAGTGCTCTATCTTTCCTTACTAGGATTCCTTCAGCTAACTGCAAGGTATGAACACAAGGGAAAAACAACATAAATATGTATCTCATCACATCTTTGTGTCAGCACGTTATATATAAACTGCAGTCATCAAGATCACTTAATCTGAGGTTAAATGTGTCTCACTGAAGAGTGCTCAGCTTCAATTTTGAAAGGGTCAGCATTCCACATTTTGCATGGGAAGTGTTCTGGAACCAAAACGTCTCTGGCAGGCTACTCTACCAGTGGGGCTTTTAGCCTCCAGTGAGCCTACCAGCCCCACTTGTCAGCCTCCCCGAGGTTTCTCTATGCCATGGAAACGGGAAGGGTTTATCAGTATTAATGATAAACAGACATGGTATCGTGGTTTAACTAGTATGCAAAAATTTACTGGTGGAGAGGAGTTAATCATGTGTTGAATTTAATATTAAACCCTAGCAAGTTACTTAATAGCTGTCACCTGCGATAAATGCAACCTACCTGCGTTGCTGCTTGCAGACACTGTTGCTGCCGGTTGGCAGTCACTACTCTGAAATCTCTTAAACGTAATCTGCGATCCTTGTTAGCTGCAACAAAAATAAAGAGGTCCAAAGCGACAATATAAATGAATTCTCAAACTACAATATAAAGCATTGCTTGGTCATTTTCCCATCCCATTAAAACTTTTTTGGTCAAAGTGGCCTGAATTTGACCAGGCTGAGGAACAGATTTGGTGGTTTTACATCTCTTCATCTCTTCTGGAGTAACTGCAGTAACTTATCTCTACCAACTGCATGACTGAAAATTTGAGGTGGCTTGATTTGTTGAAGGGTTTTCTGGGTTTTGGACAGGTGGTCCTAATCAGGACATTAAGCTATGTAAAATGATATGTCTGTAACAGATATTCTGACCAGGTCATTGTATCAAGTTATTCTTTAGAGCGGATATCCCAGCACTCTGTAAAATCTTGGTACCTGCCTAGGTACCAGAGAACTATTTCTAGCGTGCTAGCATTTCTAACACGAAAACTAATTAAAAAACCTGCAAAACCAAGGACAAAAACAAAACGGCAAACCCAAAACTCCGGGGCTTTCCAGAGATTTTTATCAAAAAGTTGGGCTGACTTTAGAACGATGGGAACTTTTATTAGAGCTTTCCCACCACTTAGGAAATCTCTCCCCTGCCTGAATATTCCTCATGGTGATTTTGCTCTCTTGTCCTCACGAGGGGAAGAATTGAGAATACTCCTTTTCTCATCATCTTCCACAAAACCTGTCTAATCTTTGTCATCTCTAATCCCTGTTAAGCTGGGCTGAAGTTGGCCAACAGGCTCAAAAGTTGTTTGAATGGTTGCAGAGTGTGACCACATCAACCTGCTTCCTTAAGTAGTGCTTCATCTCTCTGAACTTCTGCAAACTTTTCAGGGCTCACTTCTATAAAAACCTTCTCAGTGTCCTGCACTCAGTACCTGCCGCTGCTTGCAAGGTCACATGAAGTTACGTATATTGTCTCACGCATTTGTTTGTAGTATATACAGCTGCACAGATGCAAATCATTATAATCTGCTTTTATTGCATTGGTATCATACAGTGACAGTCAGTTGATATTTACTTTTCTGTTCATGAAATGGGCCTATCAGACTTACAGGGAGACACTGTGTAACCTCAGGATTCAGAATGACTGACTTGTCCTACAGTCTTATCTGTGGAAGCTATAATTATTGAGAAACGCAGAGTATGAGTAAAAGGAGGGAGGCCAGTGGGTGGGTAAAAGCCATAAAACAGTGGAAAAATTCATGTGCAAGTTAATACTGGAAGTGAGAAGTGTGGGTTTGTAAAGAAGAGACCTGAAGCAATGAACAGTGCCTAGAAGATAAGATGCACTTCTGTGTATTTTCTTTTTCTTAAAAGGACGAACGTATGGCCAGTAGAACCAAAGATCAATAAGCTGGTCCTGTCCTGACAGGGGTCAGACCTGGCAAGCCCAGCCTGTGTCTCTCTGATGCTCTATTGCAGTATTTGTGAGGCCGCATGAAGCTGTTGTGGGATTATTTATGTGACTTTCATGCCTGTTTCTGGTATGTGACTTGGTAACAGGCTAATGAATAGGAACAGAGAAAAATCTTCTGTCTTACAAATTCTTGATAATATTACTGACTTTCTTGCGATGTTACCACGTTGCAAAGAGTTGTACGTGTTGTAAGCACTAGTGAACACTCAAATACTTAGGAATTTTATTTTTAATGCTACATTTGTCATCTAACCACAGAGCAAAACCTGGTGAGCCTGTTGCTCAGCCCTCTTCCCCTGCTAGTATGTCTGAAACAACAGTATGAAAAGGGCTACAAAGAAGGCAGTTGTATCCCTTTTGTGGAAAATAGCAACCGGATTGCGCAAAATAAAAAGGCAAATGAAAAACTTCACAGAAGGTGCTTCTTAGAGTTTAAATCTGGTGGGCACACTAATACTCATCCTCGTGAAGGCACGTGATGCCGTATATTGACCATCAGGGTAAATTTTTTTTTATATGTATGTGTGTATATATATGTGTGTGTGTGTTTATATATCTCAATATTAACCACAATTGGACATGATGCTAGCAGTGGCAATGGAGCCCGTACATTAGTAAAGCGTTCACTGTGGTGGCAACCCTGCTCTGGAATTCCCACTTTATAAAACTGGGGCCTCAAACACACGGTGATAAAAATAGAGAGTCCCAGTGGTGATTATGTTTACCTAACTGTGATCTAATGTGATTTTTCTCTGCATTTTTCCCTTTAGCAAAGTATCCAGAGATCAAGACTCTGATGGGACCGGATCCACATTTAAAGTGGATTGTATCTGGAATGGTTTTCATGCAGTTTCTAGCATGCTACCTGGTGAAAGACTTATCTTGGAAATGGATTTTCTTCTGGGCTTATGCTTTTGGGGGTTGCATCAACCATTCGCTGACCCTAGCCATCCACGATATTTCACACAACGTCGCCTTTGGGAACAAGCAGGCCAAGTGGAACCGATGGTTTGCAGTCTTCGCCAACTTGCCGATTGGCATCCCTTATTCTGCCTCCTTCAAGAAATACCACATTGACCATCATCGGTACCTTGGTGGGGACAGCCTGGATGTGGACATTCCCACAGACTTTGAAGGCTGGTTTTTCTGCACGCCACTTCGGAAACTGCTTTGGCTTTTCCTACAACCTCTGTTCTACAGTCTGAGACCACTGTACGTGAACCCCAAAGCGATTACACAGATGGAAATTTTTAACGCTCTTGTCCAGTTTTCTGTAGACCTTGTCATTTACTACCTCTGGGGGCTCAAACCTATTATTTACTTAATAGCAGGTACAATTCTTTGCATGGGTTTACATCCCATTTCTGGTCACTTCATTGCAGAACACTACATGTTCTTAAAAGGGTATGAGACATACTCTTATTACGGACCTCTGAACTGGCTCACCTTTAACGTAGGCTACCACATGGAGCATCATGACTTCCCCAGCATTCCTGGATGCAGATTGCCAATGGTAAGTACGGTATGAGCACGAGTGAATTGGATTTTTATAAAAGCTGCTAAACTGTCTCAAAGAAATCACTCCAAATCATAGCAATGGATCAATTTTAAAAAGAAAAAAAAAAAGAGGAAAGAAAGAAGAAAGCTTTTTGGATTTGTTTCTAATTCTTTCATTTTAAGCAGGAGATTGAGAGAAATAGCTGCCAAACTGCTGTAATATTTAGTTTATTTGATGGAAACAAGAACATCTAAGCCTCAGAAGGCTCGAGGAATACTTTTTGCATGATAAAATCCTCCAACAATGCTCGAAATTTCTCCATTTCCTTCCCTCAGCCACCAGGTTTCATCTCTGAAATTTTAAAGGCCCATCTAAAGAGAGGCAGGTGGCAATTACTACTTGAAATTTGCCTGATGATCAATCTGCTAACTATATTGCTTGATTAACATCAAACAAAAGTCTTTCTGGTTTTGAGATGACATAAGTATCGGGGCATGTTCCAGCCTGACACAAATAGCACTAGAAGATAAAGTCCCACTCTACATGACTTTTTTTTTTTTTAGCTCTGCTGCCCCACCCACAGAAACTGAGGATGCCTGATCTGTCATTGGGAAAATGCTGTGGCTTTCCTCTTTTGAAAGCCAAGCCCCTTTTTGTTTACATTTTATCAGTTGTGGGAATCAAATTTGCAAAGCCCAGGTGTCTAGGAATGGTTTTCAATCTCCCTCCAGGTATGTAGCTGCTTTTCTGGGTTTTAATACAAGGATTCCTCAGCAGGTGCTCACAGTGTTAGAGGGATGTGACTTTGAAGTATTACTCCTACTTACAAATCCTCTGGCATGGTATCATAGAATCATAGAATGGTTTGGCTTGGAAGGGACCTTAAAGATCATCTGGTTCCAACCTCCCTGCCATAGGCAGGGACATCTTCTCCTAGACCGGGTTGCTGAAAGCCCCATCCAACCTGGCCTTGAGTAGGTAGGAAACATCTTCTGTCTCTGGTCTGATGCAAAATTGGGGGCTACTACTGAAACATCCTCATGAGGTGGAGGTAGAGCTGAGGAGTCTGAGGTTCAGGAGCTGTGGCCTCCCCACTACTGCATAACACGTACAACTTTTGTGATGGTATATCCAGGCAAACCCTGCTTTATGGGTTAATGTTCTTCCTTACAGAAACACTGTCTGAGAGGAGATTCAAAACAAGAGGAGACTTTCTTGTGGTGTAGAAGAGTGTGGAGAGCCTCTATATAGCCTGCAGTTCTGTTTTAACACACCTCCTTTACTGCTGGAGGCCTGTCCTGGAGAAGCTGGCCATTCCTGGTGGGGTTCAGAGCAGGCAGTAAAGCAGCCCATGCTCCCCTGTGAAGTTCTCCTGTCAGGCACTCCCATTGCTGATACACCCGATAGCTCAGCTGGGAAGTGTATGAGCTTAGCTTTAGTTTCAAATGTTCAAACTTGTTAGAGAGGCGTAGATACTTAGATTACTGAAATGTAAATAGAAGAAGAGAAGAAGGTTAGCTCTGTATCTTACACAAAGGAGGTGAGTGACTAATTGAACTTGCTGGGACTGTTGCTCCAGACCTGATTGAGACCTGAAAAGCTCTTCCCCACCCACGCCACAAATAGTTCAGCCTAATTCCTCGAGGCAGTGCAGCAGCTGGAAGTGTCTATCCTCCTGTGTAAAGAGGATAGAGTTATTAGTTGAATTTCATGGGCTCGTGTTCATGTGTTTCTAGCTCTTGGGCAACTGAGACTTGCAGTGCTGGTGGAGGAGATATCAGGCTTGTCAATCATTGTTGCCTGACAGGACTATATGGAAAACTTTGAGTCTTTGACGAATGATCAATTACAAGTAAAAATCTATTAGGAAGTGAAAATCCTTTGGCAAAACATATGCTGTAGAAAATCCTTTGTCCGTTAAAACAAGTTGGTTATTCTTTTCCGCAAATTGAGAAGAAAAATTCTCCACCTCTTTGGTGGAAGGAGATAAGGGGAGAGATCCTCTCTGGATAGCTTTTAATATTTGAACTTCATAATAGGTAGGGGTAGAAACCTCCCCTTGCTCTCCTCTGCTTAACCTCCCAGCAAATTCTTCACTCGGCAAAGGTCTGTTTTTTCAGATCTAGTCTCTTAGGCACTTGAACTTCTAATAGTTGAGTTGTGTAATATGGATGACATCTCAGTATAGCTATTTTTATTTTTAATTATTGGCAAGTAGAAAGTGGAATAAAGATCTTTTTGGTTCCTGCATGATTGAGAGCAGGGGAGAAATAGGATCAGAGAATAACTGGATCTTAATCTTGGAAAGTAACTGGCTCTTCTGCTTGCTTATCAGAAAAGTAAATGCAGCTTTGTCCTTTGTTACAGGTGTCTCATTCAAAATGTTCTGAGTAATGCGTTTGCCACTGGAAAGACCTTTACCCTAGGAGTGTGACAGATTTGAAAGAGGAAGAATTAGGCTGTGCTGTAAGCCTATAGATATTAAAGATGAGTGACATGAATGTGCAGTAAGAACTTGTCCCACTACTATAATGAGAGATTACACAAGAGACCATGAAATCTAACATTATAATGAAGGAACCGCTCTAAATAAACCCTATAAACTCAGGGCTAGATTAGTCTTTGCATGAAGCCTTATAACTATAAAATATTGCGTTGTTTACCAAATGAGTAAAAAGATCCATCCTTCATTATCTGAAGGATTGAATATAGTTATGGAGAGAGGGGACAGGAGAAGAAGGAGGAACTCGGTACTCTTCCTACAAACTGCAGTAAAAACTACAGTGTTACCAGAGGCAAACTAGTTACTCATTAAGCTTGTGGGAAAAGGAAAAGACATGGTATGAAACCAGATTTATTAGACAGACAAGACTGGAAAACATGGTAGATGTGCTGGTTTTGAATTGCAGATTTCATTAACCCTGTGATGGCCAGGAGGGCTAGCTTGAGTGCTCCCACCTCAGTGAAGGACTATGGAGGGAATGTCTGTAATATGCCTTCCAGCATTCTAAACATAATTTTTCAGCTTCTTGTCATAATGATCTCTAGCTTCTGTATAGCCCCAGGACAAAGGGTCTATAACAGCTGTGGTGAAATACTAGGTTGCATTTAACTTCTGTGCCGATCTGATACAATGGAGTAGGACTGGGGTCCTGCTGCTGTGCTCTACAAGCACAAAACCAGAAGCAAAGTTTCAGTCTAAAATAGGTGATTTCTTACCTACCACCTTGATCTTGAAGAAAAGCCTCAATATACCAGGTGCCAAGTGCCTAATAAGCTTCTTGCAGACTTTGCAGTCTCTTGTCACCCTTGCATGATAACTTCCATTCACAAACTAGCAATGAGTTAAGACTTACATTGAGATCTTGTAAGGAGGAAGGAAGGGAGGAGCTGAAGCAAATGGACCATCTCCAATGCTATATGGAGAGCTTGCGGGGGAAGGTCAGGAGCAGGATTTAGTCTCATGTTGGAGAAGTTTGTGGAGAACTGTCTCCTGTGGGAGGGATGCCACACTGGAGCAGGGGAAGAGTGTGAGGAGTCCTCCCCCTGAGGAGGAAGGAGCAGCAGAGACAACGTGTGATGAACTGGCCGCAACCCCCATTCCCCGTCCCCCTGAGCTGCTGTGAGGGAGGAGGCAGAGAAAATCGGGAGTGAAGTTGAGCCTGGGAAGAAGGGAGGGGTGGGGGGAAGATGTTTTAAGATTTAGTTTTTATTTCTTATTACCCTACTCTGATTTGATTGGTAATAAATTAAACTCATTTCCCCAAGTTGAGTCTGTTTTGCCCATGATGGTAATTCCTGATTGATCTCCCTGTCCTTATCTCGACCCACAAGGCTTTTGTTGTATTTTCTTTCCCATCCAGCTGAGGAGGGGAGTGATAGAGCGGCTTTGGTGGGCACCTGGCATCCAGGCAGGGTCAACCCACCACAAAGGGGCCATACAGAAAGACTTTCTGAAGCCCTTGTAGTGGTCAGAGTCTAACATGACCAAGAGCTTTGCAGAATAACGTAACCAGCTGAGAAAACATGTCTGGGTCAGACCATTGCTTTTGTGGGCAAGAAATATATGGGGGTTCTGGAGAAGAGGGGAATGGTAAACTTGCATTATGAACTTGACTAATATAGATGAGGGCTTGAATTACTGTTGCAAGTCACAATTCAGAAAGAACGTCTAAAATGGAGGTGGGGAGAGAAGGTCTGTGCATTCCCTGTGCTAGGGAATGACCATGTCAGAGCTGGAGTGAAGCTTTTGGGGCTGGGGGTCTGAGGCCCCCTTTGTGTCTGCATAAGGCCTCATTAGTGGCCTTCATTCATCAAGGGAGCTTACTGTCTGAATAGTCCTTTCTCGCATCCTCTGGCTATTTCAATTGCCCAGCTGGGAAAAGGGAGGATGCAAAACCCTGATTAAATTATTTCTGACTGTGGTCACAAAAGAAGTGCAGGGAACTAAATCTGCATCTCCAGAGATCCTACCCAGTGCCTGGAAATCACCCTCTTCCAGTCATTAACAAGTACCTCTAAGGGGAAATGCTGATACCTGCCTCAGTCACATTGAAAATGAACTGCATTTGAAGCACAGACCAACGCTTTGAAGGAGGATATAGGGAATTATTAGGAAGTCAGAGGTATTCAGTGGAAGGCAGAATGCAATCAGACCCAGACTGAATCTACCGCCTCCAACATGGCACTACCGTGCCATGAGCACAAGGAGTGCATAGCGGCTGAGGTACAGAGGTAGAAGATCTTAACAAAACTCGTACGTTATCCAACCTACCTCACAGGGGAATGTCTGCTAGGAAGCTGAATTAATGAGGTAACTTGCAGTGAGCAGTACTGGCTTATAATTTAACTTTTGCCAGGATTCTTACCTTTTCACAAACAGTCAAAATGCCGTATTAAGATTCTACCATTACCCCTCAGATGCTGATGAGATCCTCCTCCCAGATGACAATTTGTGTGTAACCCTTTTGACCTTTACTCGAAGTCCTTACTGTGCTCAGCATAGCTGGCTTTAAAATTCTGTGGGGTTTTTAAAGATGGAAGTCATGCTGTCCAGCAAGACAAACTACTCTAGACTAGAGCTTTGTTTGTCTAGGAGGTGGAGCTGTAATAAAACCATGCCCAAGCAGTTTATTTGCAAGTGTACAATAGTTAACAGACTCTGATGCTTCATAAGCGTGTTCAAAAAGCAAAGCATCTAGCTGGAGCAGGGACTACTGATAACTTGGGAGTCCCCTGAACCTGCCAGGTTTGAAACCTCTTTATCCTCTGGTTCTGGCCTTGTTCTGGCACCAACCTAATGATACACAATGCTTCTCTGATGGCAACAGTCTTAAGACTTGGGAATTTGTAACTGAGGTGAAATTTTATTGTTAGACTCATGATCTAATAATGAATCTTGCAGCACTTTTAACATGAGACTCAGGAGAACAGACCGCCCCCGCAATTTCCTCTGCCTGCTGGAGGAACCCGTCTCTCAGATTTGCATCACAGCAGCAGAATGGAGGAAAGAAAACGAAGTGTAGGCAAGGCTGTGTCTGGCATTTTCTCGATTGGTATTTCTCTCCTACCCGGAACCCTCAGCAGACGAGTATTACGAGTGGTGAACAGGGCTTTAAATACAGTGTGTTGGAGTCTTGGCAATTTATAAGCTGGATTAGTCATCTCATTGTGGAGATCCCTCCACCTCCCAAATGAGAGAAAATAGTTCTGACTGAAGGCAGAGATCCATCATCTTTTGAATTCTGACATTGTGAGGCAAAACTTACATGAGAAATCTGCTAAGTAGTATCTAAATGTATTTAGGTACATCTCATTTGGCTGAACTTCAGAAGCTCACAAGCGTTAACAAGTAAGTTAGGTTATGGCTGTGCTATCAGATCTGAACAGGAAGACTGAAACACACCCAACACCGTGCAGCTAAACAGCTCATTCTCTCTCTTTTTCTTCCAGGTGAAGAAGATAGCAGCAGAATATTACGATAACCTCCCACATCACCAGTCCTGGATTCGAGTTCTGTGGGACTTTGTTTTTGATGACACTATTGGTCCTTATTCAAGGGTTAAGAGACTATGCAAGCTGGCAAAAGAAAGCTAACGGACTAGCTCCGGCTGCTGCATTGGTGTTTTGTTTGTTCGTTTGAATGACTCGAGTTTTCTGCAGAAGTAGAAGGTGGTTTGTGTGTGCTGAAGTAGCATTGGTGTGTGACCCTTAGACCAAGAGGATGAGTGTGAAAACGAAGTAATTGGATGCACTATTTTTAGACTATTGATGATACTTTTTAATAAAGGATATTTGTGTATGTAACCCTGAGAAACTAGATTAGAGTGAGCTATGGTTATGTGAACCTTTGGTCTAGGCATAGAATTAACTTCCTGGGCCACATGTGCCTAAGTCTGAGTTTTGGCCCTGTCTGCAACGGAGAATGCTGGGTGCGTGTGTGTGCGAGCATGCGTGTGTGGAGTTCAGGGCTAGTTTCTCTTCATGCCAGATTAAATGTAGATGCTCTGTGTGCATATGACTGCGGAAGCAGGGAGACTGGCACGCAGCAGTAAATGATACTTTCTGGAGAACACAAGGTTGCCTTTAGCTCAAAGTCTTGTCTAATCTAATATCTTCTGATAATAGCTGGTAGCAGAGATTTTGTATATGCAATGAAATATGTGTATATTTTTGTACATTTGGATCATTATTTTAGTAGCTGCTGTCTGATCTTTATTCCAGGGCTTTGTCTAAACCTTTTCTGAATCCATTTCTATTCTTAGGATCTAATACTCAGTGCAGCTAACTGGCAGAGCTGAACTGTGGCATGGATAACCCTTCCTTTAGTCTTCCGCTCGCTGCCTGATCAGCAGCGTGGATGTGCCCCCGGAGGAACTGGGTGGTCCTTTCTCACTCACTTTTTCAACAGTATTCATAAACTCATACTTTTCCCCACTGTAAGTCCTTCTGGGAACGGAAGGGTTCTACTTTTAATTGCTGCTTGCCAAGGTTGTTAATACTGCTGATCATTTTTCTTGGTCTTCTCTATATGATACCCCTTTCTGTGAGTAGGAGTTAGGAGTATGTGTCAGCGAAGACGTGGAAACATTATGGTGGTATTTGTTCCGAACCACTTTCAGAATAATTGTAACTTTTCCCCTCTGTCATTCAAGGGGCACCAACTTGACATTTGGGAAGCATGTGATACTCCAGCTATATAAAAGCCGTCACTGATGGTGTTAAGGGGATATACCTAGAACATGGAGCTGGAATTGTTTCTCTCCCTACATGTCTTACTTTGTGCCATTGACATTGACCTTCAACTGTCATTTCTGCCTGCTGGAATAGTTAAATCTTCCTGCCTGTCCTCTCCAACTATAAGCTTCTGGCTATTCTCAATAATTCTGTATCATCAAAAACCTTAATCACCGTACCTTTCTCCAAGCAGAACAATATCTTGGGAGTCAGGAGTTCAGATACCATTTAATAACCTCCCTCCACCCTGAAAAGCTGACAACTTATTTCTGTCCTTACTAAGTGGTTAAAAGATAACAGCTCTATAAAGGTTCTCTTATACCCTAACCCTCTAACAGTTTGACTTTTTTGTTTTCTTCTGGAAATCCATGTCTGTAACAAAGAAAAGGATTATTCTGCATTCTCGTTGGTCCCTCAAAGTATGCTACTAGACCTGGGAAGCCTGATTTCCTCAATGAACTCAGTTTTGTTCCTTCCTACAGCACTGGATCCAGTGAGTCAGTCTGTCCGTTCGCTAGCCTGGCACACCAGGCAGCCGAGCTAGCCTGCAGCAATTTGGGTTCCTCCTTTTCCATTTCCCCTCCCTCCATTTTCCTCATCTGTCTGATTTTGGCAGTTGGGTAAATACCCAGGTTTGCTCAGCAGTGCAAGATCCTTTGTGATGCAGCGGCTGAATAACAGTTCATTCACAGATACGCTTTTCGTCTGTGGGTTGTGCTTCTGGAAAAGAAGAGGAAGAACAGGGCTTCTTCTGACACTTCAGACTTCACTGGTTCTTCAGTGAAGAACATACTTAAGACATTATGTCTTAATTATTAAAGCTTCTTTTCTCCCAAAGGAAGAGGCTTTGGTGTGGGAACCTCCATTAACTTCTTTGTATTGGTGCTCATGTCAGGGAGCTTCACTTTTTTATTAATTTACTTCAGTGCTGCCGGCACTCCGCGATCACCTATCCAACTTCCTGTGTCCTTAGCAAGTTGTTCCTCAACTCTCTTGGCCAACTTAGCAAGTTAATATAAAAACCATAATAAAGATTATGCTATCTTCCTCAATCTGGCTGTTGTCCTTCTCCTCTATGGAGAGTGACCTTCCTGTAGTTCCCTTACTCAGCTGTTCCGTGATGCAATCACCTATGTGGTCTATAGATTACTAGCCTAGCCTGACACACAGGTTATGGGGTAAACAGAGGGTAACCAAAATTGGCAACCGCTTCTCATTCTGCCTCCCATCAGCATTTCTGTCGTGGTCCCACCTTGCTTTGCCTGGGCAGCCCCACAGCCCTCCTGCTCTGTGCTCTCCATCTCAGTGGGAATTTGAAGTGGCTAGAAGCCTGGTGCCTGCAGATATGTCTTTGTCCCCGTTTTGGCTGGGATAGAGTTAATTTTCTTTCTAGTAGCTGGTATAGTGCTGTGGTTTGGATTTAGGATGAGAATAATGTTGATGATAACACACTGATGTTTTTAGTTGTTGCTAAGTAGTTGTAGTGCTTATACTAAGTCAAGGACTCTTCAGCTTCCCGTGCTCTGCCAGCGAGGAGGTGCAGAAGAACCTGGGAGGGGGCACAGCCAGGACAGCTGACCCAGACTGACCAAAGGGATATTCCCTACTGTATGACGTCAGGCTCAGTATATAAACCGGAGTTGGCCAGGGGGCGGGAATCGCTGCTCGGGGATGGGCTATCGATCAGCGGGTGGTGAACAATTACTGCATTGTGTATCGCTTGTTTTTGTATATTCCTTTATCAGTAATATTATTATTGTTATTATTTCCTCTTCCTTTGCTGTCCTATTAAACTGTTTTTATCTCAACCCACGATGTTTTTTTTCCTGATTCTTTCCCCCAACCCACCTCGGGGGGGAGGCGAGGGAGCAGCTGCGTGGTGCTTAGTTGCTGGCTGGGGCTAAACCGCGACAGTGCTGCAAGCTGAGTTTCAGTGTGTGTGGGTGCTGCTGGAGAAGGCCGTGATCCTGTCCTTTCCACGGGCACTCGTCCTCTGCACTACCAGTAATGCTGGCAGAAAGGTGGTTTTTTTGTAACCACAGGGCATATGGGTCTGGGTTAAAAGTATATTAGGGCTATGTATAGTTTTATTCTCTTTGCTTAAAAATGAATCCAGATCACCTTCGTTGTGTGGCCACACTAATGGTCTGGCAAGAGGAGAGAGGAGGGACAAATAGCTGTAGGATAGGTCGGAGTGGAGGTTAATGCCCCCTTTGATTTCTGCTATGCAAAATGCCCTGCCCTGTTGCCGTGGCTCAAGCAGCCCAGCATGAAGGGACACCCTTCTCTACAGAGGCAAACTGAATCAGTGTCTGGGGGGGAAGATCCTCCGGCAATGCCACTACTGCAAATAAAGCCGCCCTGCACATCCCTGTCGCTGGAGCCGTAAGTCGGGAACCAGCAAAGCACTGGTGATGCCAGGACTGCTCCCCTGCCCGTCAGCCAAGCTCCCCCTTCCGCGCCCGTGCACCTTTGCTCCCACAGCTATTAAGTGGCCCTGTGCAAACTTCAGCTCATTACGTCTTAATTGTATGAGGCCAGCAAAGGTAGAAGAAAGTAAGAAAAACTCATTTACAGCAGGTGGCTGATGTTAACAGAGGGGCACACCGTACCCAGGCTGTACACTCGGCCCGAAGTACAACGCGGTTATTACTGACCTTAGGCATAATGGCACATTCCAAGGCAAAACGTGAACTGTGCCAGGCCCCAACTTCCTGAAGCTTAATTAAGATTATGGGAGAGTTTCACAGAACGATTGTGATCATCTGAGAGGCAGCAGTTTTGAAAAGTACTTACCATTGTCAGGTATGCCATTAAGTGGGTTTATAATTAAGAAACACATGAGCTACTGTATGAGATTTATGCAACAGAACATTATAGTCTTTGCTGTTACTGATGCTTGTCTGTGTTCTTCGTACTGGAAAGGCTCCTTCTCCTGGTCCTGGAGTTGACGTATTGTGGTGCACATCAATGTCTGCCTGCTTTAGTTCCCATGTGGAAATCTTACCCCACTGTCTAACCTGTCTCTTGCCTTCTGCTGGCACTGACCAGCTAACAGAAATCAGGCTCAGTCTGGACCTCGCCGTTGCATTAAACTCACATTTCTCGCATTTTTCCCATATTTAATCTACAGTATAACCACATTGTAAAAAAGACTGTTCTAAACGGCAGATGGGGTTGCTTTGAAGAGTGCTGAAGGACAACCCCACATTCTCCAAGCGAAAGCAGGTAGCATCTTACAACTAGCTGCAACGCGTGCCCCAGCCTGCATCCTGTCCTGGGTCTCCCGTTGCTGGCAGGCAGTCCCTCCTGCCTGCCGCCGTGCTCCGTGAGCCCTGGGGGACACGAGCAAGGGGACAACCACTGCCTCTCCTGGGCTGCTGCACCAGGCTCTGCTCCCAAAACCATTCCTGGGGGCTGGATTTTAACATGAAATCTTGAGGAAGACCTGAAGCAAAGCAGAGGGGCTTGGAAAATATTTGACAGATTTCAATAGCTGAACTCCAATCTCTTGCCTTTTGCACAGTGATCAGGAAGATGGTATCAGGACTACTGCCATGTAAAGCTTGCGCCAAACTAAGTCAAGCAGAAATTCCCAAGATTGTGCTGGTGGAAAGAATGGCTCGAACGAAAAAATTTGTATGACCTGAAAGATACGACTGGGTGTGTGCTGTTAAGTGTTCGGCCACTCTGATGCAGCATCCTGTACTCATATCTTCGACTTCACTTCCCATGAAATAAAGCTCAAGACCTGCACAGCATTAACAAATTAAATATGTGCGATATTAACAAATGACTCCCCTTAAGCCTCTAGTTCAGCAGTGCTGTGCCAGTGATTTCAGCCTGCATCCTCCTAATGCCTTCGGTAGCCTTGTTCTGCATAAATACCTCCCTTCTTTTAATTGCTGGAAGCTCTTACGAGTGCAGATGATGGGACCTGTTTTTTTTTCAGTGATGGCAGGAGATGCAGTGGGACAGTTAGTGGTGGCCTGAGAAGAGCCGTAAGCCACTGTCCTTCACTGACTTTGGCAAAGAGTTGGTGAGGTTGCCGCGGCCTGACTGGAGGAGGTGGTGCTCAGCCGGCGATGCGAGGAGGGCCGCGCAGGTGAGAGCCACGTCTCCCTGTAAAAGAAGGCAGGGCTGTTGCCGTTGCACCAGCCATAACGTGCTCAGGCTCCCTCCTCGTGCCCTGCAGCGCTGGCCCAACAGAGATGCCACCCCACCATGAGTCTCAGTCACCTCCCTCTCATTGTCAACCCGAGTGACATAAAAGTGCGGGAGCTCAAGGGACAAATGAAACAAAGAAAGGCAGGTCCATGTGGACAATAAACAGTTTATTACCAATATGAACACAGATACTGTGATGCACTGACGTACCATTTTTTTTTATATTGTGATAACTCTGAGACAAAGAACTTGTTGGCTGACAACTAACATGTCTCTGTTTCTTCTGGTGATGCCACAATACATTTCGGTTGGCAAAGGATCTTCATTTACATTGCAGACTACCAGTAAAATTACTTTGAAGTAATCTATCAAAAGCAAACAGTTCACGTGTGTTCTTATCTACTACTAAAAAGAAAGGTAATACATTTAAATAAGCAAATACAAAATACAAAAAAGGCTGACATCCAATGTGCCGTGTCAGATGAAATCTAAAAAATCCAGAAATTTAAAATTTAATATTCTTTAGATTAAGACTTTTAAAATGAAGCGAATCCAAGGCAGCAGCAAGCTTCAAAGTGTGCTGAGTCTGCTAATAAAAAGGGTATAAGAACAAATACAGTGCCGGTGTCCTCTCTCACCATCTTGCATGACCTTGGTACACTTAGAAATGATCCGGTCTTCCTAGCATTCTTAGTACCGTCCAAATGCTTTGCAATCATTATGTTGTACTGATTCTACTCAACTCCTGCCGTATGGCTAGAAAACCAAACCAAAAAGTTAATGCATAACGTTATACCCAGTGTGACAGAAAACGCTAAGTATAGAGGTTGCAGAAAGTACACGGTGGTAAAAGGATGAGTGGAGGGGAAAAGGATGAGTAAGGGTAAGCAGTCAGCTGTTTGCTTGCAAACTGCAGTACTGGTTTAAGAAGTTGCATCTGTGGTTTATGTGAATGTCTTATTTTGCACTGGAATGAACTAGGGAGGCTCTGAGGGCCAAGCTGCTGGGACTGTAGCGCACGGATGAGGGTCTCCTCAACTGCAAACTGCCCCGCGGTTTTGTGAGCACGCGAGTCTAGGGCAAGGGGACAGGGAATGGATTTTAGCTGTTTTACAGTCTCCTCTTTTTCCCCTTCTGTGTGAATCTAAGATGGGGAGTGCAGGGTGTGGACATGCATCTTCATATGCCCTAATGCAGGCTTCAAATAGGTATTTTGCTGTGCATGTCAATAATGGCCCTGAAAAATACATTTAGTCATATATTGTAGAGCAATTTATTAAAAAGTACTGATACATTTAGTACAGCTATTGCACTTTTCAATGAATTGGAAAAATATGTGGCTATTTGGAAAGCTCTAATCGAGTGAAGGTCTGCAATAGCTCTTCAAGCACAGGAAGCCTACAGAAGATGCTCGGGAAGGAGTTTCATTTTGATACCTTTGTCCCCTCCTCATCCCGGACCTGTGTGGCCGGCTAGTTAGAAGCGATTTCACGCTCCCTGATTGTGATAAATTGACAAGTCACAGGCTATAGGCAGGGCCTTTCTTACTCTCCCACCTGTGAGAAACACCGGTCAGTGAATTTCTCACAGGCTGGGGGTTAAAATACTCGTCAACAGCATACAAACAAAGGATGTAAACACAATGTCATGATCAGAGCTCAGATAAGGTAGATGGTTCTTCAAATGTGGATATAAATCAGAGCTGCTCAGAAAAGTCTGAAAACACCAGGGAACTCTCTGCAGTTCCTATCATCTTATCTATGGGAAATTAGCCATAAAGATGAGAAAAATAATACTTTTTCTCTTTCTTACCATCAATTATCTCCTCTTTCACTTTGTGTAACTCTCTTACAACTTCCTCCAATATTTCCTGATGAGACAAAACACAAGTCAGCTGCTCAGAATTTCCTTCTAACCGGTGGAAGAAAATGCAAGTTTAACACGGTTGTGCTGCGTCCCCCGCCTCCGCTGACGATCAGAGCCTAGCACTACTAACAGCTACGTCTGCACTCCCAGGCCAAGGACGCAGAAGATGCTGGCATATTTATTTGCATGATTCTGTACAGACATCCTGATCAAATAGCAGTGAGATTGTGCTCTCTTGCTGCTTCCCAGCTAGCCCTCCTCTAAGCACCTAGTTATAGAGGAAATCAGAAGACTGAACAGCTGTTTTGCTCGTACAGCGCATGCATGGGGGAAAATGGGTAGCTCGTCAAATCTCGTAAGTGCAAAAGACCTTTTCGCTCACCTGTTTCATTCGATCAAAATCTAAGGCATCCATAGCCACATCATTGCTGCTGCTCACTGGCTTCATCCTTGAGAAATGGAAGAAGAACATAAAAAAGGCAGTCAGTTCCTCGCAATGCACGCTAAGCTACACCCACCCGATGGTGTGGATGAAATCCACCCCAGAGCAGGAGCACCCGGGTTCGAGCGCTGGACTGGAGGCTCCCTCTTGTGCCACTCGGCAGCGCTCGGCAGCTGGAGAGCAGCACTGCTCCCGTGTGCACAGCCTCACCCTCCCAGATGCTGCTTTCTCCTATTGCAGACATATTGGAGGGAGCGCAAAGACTGCACTCAGACTTAATTTAGTCTTTTTTTCTCGTGTTGGGAGTCTCAATGATTTCAAACTAGAAAATGCTGAGGTGACTTCAGGCGATAAAGCCTGTTTAACAATGTATTTTATTACAGCATTTGCAATTTGCAAGCTAGGCGTCTGGTTTTCTCTCTTTCACAGTCAGTTTTCTGTACAGCAGCCCTGTCTTGGCCACCTAGGCTTTAATCGGGTGCTAAAGTAATTGTAGAATACAGGTTAGAAAAAGATTATAGGGAAAATAATAACCCAATAAGCCTTTCCTTGGAAGGCCTGAGTCAAGTGGAGCTTGTTGATAGCACTGCGTAGCACAGGCACTTTTTTCTTGACCCAGAAACAAAACCAATCTGCCCTTAATGGCTAGTACACCTGAGTGTTACTGGTCTTTCAGGATGGTATTAGTCAGTGGGCTGAACTCTGATGATGGCCGATAAAATAAATTAAGGAAGCAGAAGCTGCTTGACTTTCTCTTTTAATCAGTAACTCAAAAACATTTCAAAAATGAACCATGCTATATAACTCATAGAAAAGGCTTCAAATAGGTGCCATCATCCTTGGGCCCAAATTGGGGGCTGGCCAAGATTCTGCCGCGCCTGTGGGTATGCTTGGTCTTGCAACCCTTACTCAGGAAAATCTTAACATGTCTCCTACCATCTCACAGCTAAGCTGGGAGTTAAGATGGATACAAGTGCCATCGAACTGAGCAGGAATGGAAACAGGCCACTGCTGAGAGCTTTTGAAACCTGCCCTGCTTCCCCCACAGAAGTCATTCGAGCAAGCAAAGACTGAGCACTGCTCCAGGTGTTAAACTAGGAAATGATTTTTTCCCACTGAACTCCTCCTCCCAGGATGGAATGGCATTGTAGAATATAGCTGGTGAAAACTTGATGGCTGCTTTATATAGCCCACGTTTCTTTCCCATTTGCAAGGAGAAGGAATGGTCTTTCTATATCTATTGGAAACTCTCGCATATTTCCTAGAACCAATGTGTCCCATTGGTTTTAGGAGAGCTGGAAAGACTACATTTTGCTCTAGTAACACTGGCACATCCCTCTGAATGTTTCCGCAGGGCATGTTCCAGCATCTTTAACACAGCAGTAAGTATGTGCAGACAGTTGCCATTGGCAACTTTCTCTTTGCAGACTATCAGCAGTCGTATATGTAACAGTGTAAAATAAGGGACATCTCTTTGCAGTAAATGCTAAACATATGTAAGTCTGTGTTCCACCTCCTTATTCAGCTTATCCATCCACCTCAGTGTCCAGTACTGCAGTAACACTGGGTGGTCCTGGACCAGCACTGGAAGGAAGCCTCTCTTCAGCTGTCCAACATCAAACGCTATCTCATTTGCTGTGGGTAAGAACATGGGTGGCGATGCTGCAGCTGGGCTGTTCTGACTGACAGGACTTCTGGAGCTCTACTTTAGGCTTCTTGGCTTTTGACACCTGCCAGCTTTTGTACCCCGTATTTCTGAATGCCCTGTCTGTGGCTGGGCCTTTTTACAGCTTGATGTTATTAACTTATTGCACCAAGCTTTGCTCTTCTTTCTCATGCACCCACTGCAGTTGCACAGATGGAGAAGTAACTTCCCTTCTCCCAGTTGCAGGCTCTTCAGATCATTTCTGCCTTTGCTTTTGAATTTCTGCAGAGGTTGGACAACAAAAACTTCTCCTATTGGCAGGGTCATCCTGAACCTGCTGTAAGAAGATGCTCCAAAACCTGCCTTCCACGTGGCACAGTGCGCTGCCAAGCCCGTGCCTCTGATTCATGAGCACAGATGCTTTAAGCGCTTGCTTAAGTGTGATTAATGTCTGATGCCTCTGTCCACCTGAGCAGAGAGCTGTTTCCATGGAACAAGCCTTTGACATGACACACTCCGCCTTCACACTTTGTGCAGCGACAGACAAAGCAGATTGTAACAGAATGAGTAAAAGACGTGACAGAAGACGAACATTAGTGCTGAATGATGGGATTAGCCAAAGGACAAGCCAAGACGGTTAAGAAGCCGGGCTGTTAGCCAGTACCTAGAAGACACGTGGGACTGTGTGGGGCTCTTAGCTTCACAGCTCTTCACCACTGATGGATTTCTACAGCAATGGAATGAAACGAGACATGAGTTGTGCATGTGCCACGGGGACAGCATGACCAGCCCGACTGCTAGGCAGCCGCAGGGACACCCCGTGCAGCTCACCTAGAAAGTAATGAAGATACAGGCTTTTCAACAGAATTGCTCCTTTCCCATGGCTTCTTCCCAGAGTCTGGAAAACAAAAATAAAGTTACTGGTTATTATTTTTTCTCTAACAATATAAAAATCCTGAAGTTGATTGTCTCATACAGCTGCTTTCATTCAGTAAGGATGAACGACTTGGAAAGATCCATCCAAGTAGGAGTGCTGAATGAGTGCGATTGCCTACATTACAGAGAAAGCATTGGCAAAAATCTGTTTAGTGATCCCTTTAATGAGGGAACAGATAGTTAAACAATACTAAAAAGACATGGAACTGGAACAGTAGGAGGAAAAGCACAAATCACTTCTATTAAGAAATACAGGCTAATTGCTGCTTATTTTATTCAGTACAATACTTATTTATATTTTAAGTTTAAAAGTCTTTTGTTTCTTGTCTGCATAGTTGGCAGAAAATGTGGGTGTATCTAAAAAAAGGCAGTGAGACCCTCACTAAGCAAATCCCCACAGAGGATTTATTTAACGTTGTCTACATTTCTAACTCACAGAACTTTCCCAAAAGCTGCATTACATAACCCTTGTTACTGAAAACACTTACTATCGTCCCAATCTCCTTGTATGCAAATAGTCTAAAATAAAGTGAACTGTTTTGGAGACTTGAATAATGCACAACTTCATACACAAGAGTGTGCTCCTCTGTGAGGTCCTAAAAAGCTCTTTAAAAGAATTATGGGCACTCCCAGGAAATCTCTAGATCTCCTAATTTACGTGCACCTTTCTGCTGGCTTCTTCCCCTTCCCTTGCAAAGCACGCAAATCATGGCTTTGTTCCAAAAGGAAGCTGGAATGGTTAAATAGTCATTCCCTTGGGAGAGACTTCTTTTAGCATGTACGAAAGCCAAGGCTGACACAAGCATGAATTTGACTGACTTGCAGCTTATCTACTCAGATGCAGTTATTTTGACTCATCATAGGAAAAACATATTTTGGGGGCTCCTTAATTTCACCTAGTAACTCTCAGGATAAGGCTTACTGCAACGAGCTACTAGGTTAAGGAAGGATAACAGTTTGAGACCCAAACTCCAACTGTATAAACCAGGACAGCTACACTACCAAAAGTAAAATAATACAGCTTTTTTCGCTTAGAAGATTCAGGTGCACAGTGTTGAAGACGCAGATCCTCAGCTACATGACTGGACCCCTTTAACTGAATTGGCTGTATTGCCATTTTCTTGGCTGTGTAGCGTATAAAATCACAATTTCTTGCTGAGTACAGTTTTTAAAACAGTAAGTATTCGGGAATTTTTCTGTTAGGTAGTGCTGCTGCATTCAGAAGTAGGACAAAGAACCCAGAATCTAGAGGTGGCAGAGAAGACTAGATTAAGAAGACAACTACAACACTAGTAGTTCAATTTAATACCTGACGAATTTTGCTGCTGCTGGGCGGGACCTCGTGTACTGGGTGAAGGAGAGGTGCTAGCATCGTCCTAGGAACAGAAAAATAGGACATTATTTCATTCTGGAGATGAAGTGCAGAGTCCTCTTCTGCTCTGGAGACCAGCTGCAGTGCAGGTGGTACAAAAGCAAGTTTCCTCCAAGCCTGTCCCACAGGCACTGCTGCCAAGGTATGGGCTCAAGTCCATTTAAACTTTAACCTTTCTCTCCCTTTAGCATGGCAAAATACAACCTTTTTATTTTTTGCTAACATGGACACCTTTTCATGATTCCACTGAATCGTTCTCATCCCTGTATACCAAAACCAGGCTGAATTACCACGGAAAAGTGCTGGCTGCTGTTGTCTAAATACACACCATCCATTTCCCGAATTTAGAAACTCTCTGTGATATGGAAACTGAGCCACCTGAAGGAACAGTAGGTCAGATCCCAGCCTTTTAGCCCAGGACAGCCCACCGGTATCAGTGAGGGTAGTCCAGGTACTAACAGAATGTAACTAAATCAATCGATACTCCTCCTAAGTACAAGATTAAACACTACATCACAGATCTGGACTCCTTTTTTCTAGGATTTGTGTGTGACAGATCATAAAACATTAACCCATATATTTGACAGGTTAATATTATTCAGCCGCCCTCAAAAGACACTCAGGCAAAGCATTAATTGTGCAGTGTAAAATGGAATCGCACCGAGTTTGACAGAAGATACCCCCACCACAAAGTGTACTCAAGATACACATTAAACCGATGTTCTCCAAAACATCTTTCTGAACAGTTTGGTGCTATCAAAAAGTTTGATTGGGGATATAAACTAATGCGAGCTTCAAGGAGAGAGAAGAAGGGGCAGAAAGACAGGTGAGGCTGAATGAATAGTTAGAAGCTAAATGGTGCCTTTCATCTGTGAGTGTATGGTTCAAAACTAGCTTTGGGGCAAGGTTAAGAGCAATGGTTGCATAGCAGCATCAAGGGTTCAATAGGCAAATTCCATGCTTGAAGCATCCCTCAAGGAACATGCAAAAAATAGCTGTTTTTCTCCTTAAACAGTGCAAGTGCTTATTCCTGCTCTTGCTACAAACCTTGCAGACTGGGGCGAGACCTACATTTTCTGAATGGATTTCCTACTGAGCAGCTGTTACCTTGTCTTTGGAGAGAATATCTCTGTACAGGTGATATGGGGCACACATGATGCTTTATGAACTTGCAGCCATGGCAGAGAGCCTTCACGAGGGTACAGGTTAGCAACAGGAATGCTGTATGAGCAGCAGCCCAGAAAAGCACTACATGGGAAGGGACACAGCATAAATCCTAGCCTGTCTTCAAACTGGAAAGATCTCCCATGCTTACCAGTTCAACAGGTAAAAAGAAGTATTTTAATCTGCATGTTGAACTCAAAATTGCTGCATCAATTGCTGCGCAGCGTAAAGACTGCGTCAAATCAAAACTCTTGTTTAATTGCTTTTGTGGACAACATACAGACAGAACAGTTAAAACAGAAATGCATCAAAGTTCCCTGAAGCTGTTCACATTCTATCTCATTTTAGTGTAAGCATGATGAACACATATTTTAACTTTTGAATGGTCTAATGGTTAACACGCTGTTTCCCATTCACCCCCCCCGAGACATGTTTTATGTGCACTCTGGGGTCTGAAGTGAGATGATTCTATGATTCTTGCTTTGCATAGAGGATGGCAATCCAAAGTTACACCACATGGTTGGTGATCCACTTCAGCTTAGCTGAAGCTGCAAATTTTAAATAAGAAACATGAACTTGATCTCAAGTTGACTTGCCAGAAGGTTCAATGCATCTTCTTAAGGGGCAAGAATCTACCGTACCCTACAACACTTGGATCAGACCATGAGAAAGTGCCTATTAACCTGGTTTGGACAATACCTCATCTATGAATAAGGCAGCAATTCTTGTTTATAGGGTGCTATTGCCAGGAAAGGTGGAAGCAGCTACGTTTAGCTTTTGATTGAATGTGCAGATCTATTCCTGGATCAGCACTGCTTGTCATTGCCTGCCACACACAGTGAATGAGCCCAGGACTTTGGCTTACAAGGCTGTACATCAACATATTTGCAAGAGCACAACAGCGAGGAGTCTTTCACTTACGTTTTGGCTTTCCTCTTCCTTTTTGTCAGCTGGCTTGTCTGACTGCGATGCTGCTTTCCTCCTTTGCAAAGGAACATGAGATAGGACACACAGTCAACCCTCTAGAAACACATCCTCCATGTGGGAAGGCTGATTCAGGCTCTGGTGGGAGTTATTATTTACTTAGTTCATCCTAGGGAACGCGACAAAGGCTGGATGTGTTCAGTTGTGTAGGATTGGGGTGGAGGTGAGGAATCCAGACCTTGGCGATATGGCTCAGGGAAAGGAGCAATATTATGAGGCGGTGTTTAACAGAGGAACCCAGAGTGCAGAGCATAAGGAAATGTGTCAAAGTAGAGGAAGGAAGCGCAGCTGGGTATGAAACGGGGTGAGAAAGGGATGGCTTCTCTCTAGGGCTCAGGAGGAACAACCCAAACCCCCACAGGGGTTTCCGAGGACCAACCAACCCCCCCCAGGTGGCCCAGGTGGGTATTGCAGTGATGACACTGTTCTCAGCCAGCTCCAATATCATTTTGCTACCTGTCCTATATCCCCCATCCCTGTTCCCACCCAGAGAAAGGGCTGTGGCAGTGCTCCCATGTAATGGGAAGACAGTCAGAAAAGCCCTCCAACCTGGGTCCATCCTCACCAGGAAAGATCTGGCACCATTTCTGCTCAGCCAAGACTCCTGCTCCCTCCAGGGTGGGAAACCTCTGGCTGGAGACCAGGAGTCAGGAAACAAGTGCACCAGCCTGGGTCATCAAGTGCCTTTGGTGAGTGACGGGAGATTACTGCTGTCTCAAATCCAGTTCAAAGGCAGCAGAGCTCCTAAGCCCTGTAGTCCCAGGACTGGCAGTGCTGGTGGTGCCTACAGAAGTTGAGTGAGGACCTGAGACCCTCACTCTGTCCTGCTTCCCAAGAAGAGGCAAAACTCTCCAAGAAGCAAGTGGCAAAGAGCTGCAATCCATCCACGCGAGCAATTGGACATGAGAGTAAACAAAGATGTTGGTTGTTTATCTTTGAAGAATGCATGGTAAAACTTCTTGGGTGTTAGCCGCACTGGCTGAAGAGAAGAAAACCAAATTCTTGATTTTCAAGCCCTATTTAAGGTCTAAACAGTACTCAAGTGTGCCAGGCACTGATTGTCTAGACATCCAATTTCCCATTTTAGACAATTAGGGGAACTGCAGCTCTAGTCTCCACATGGATTTTGGTTGCGATGATCCTGATCCTTATCCACCTGTGAACACTACCCTTAGCAGATGTTTTTTAAAATACCAATATGACAGGTTTTTTATTTAGTCTTGCTTCTGAAGCAGATAAAATTCATCTCACAGAAAAAAAAAAATCCCAAGTGGCACTTAGAAAAGCTTCTGAGTTTTAAAATACTGCCGCAAGTTTGTCAAAGGATTTTTTTTCATATCACTGGCAAAAGAAAAGCCTCACTGGATACACAAATCAGAGGATTTGATGTAAATTTGACAACAATCAGAGGAGTAAAACACATGCATGTGTTTGTAGGACACAGTGCTCTGTGGGAATTATTTCCAGATATTCAACTGCATTAATAATTTTATTAGATCAGTAATAATTTTTATAGTCTTTCTCTAATATTTACTTGATTCTTCTGAGGAAAAAAAGTTATAATGATTACAAACCTGAGCGAGGGAAATACTTGCCAGGGTGAGAGACCAGTGTTAGATTTATGTCCTGCAACAAACTTAACTGGGCTAGAAATGATAGCGGTTTGTGAGACAGTTCATTATTCTGCTTGCACTTCAGTCCTGAAGCAAAGAGCTGCTCTCACAGGGGCCACTAAATCTAGAGAGCGGTATTTTATACCACCTGAGCTCTCGGAAGCGTTTTCCTCCATTACTTAGCCAGCATTAGACACATTCCCTGTTTCTGAGCATGTGGTTTTCTGCTCAGAAAAGGGCCCCTGAGATCCCATGCTTATCACTCAGTGATTTCTGTATTGAACATGCTCAGTTTAAAAAACCATCTTTTTTACCTCCTGGCTGCCAGCTTGGTAAGAGCAACCTGAAACACAGTGCCCGGATCTTCCTTGCTCTATGTCATCACACATAAACAGGGTTTTGCAGCCAAAAGAAGTCCTCTCAGTATCAGTTTAACAGCATGCACCCAGATTGCAGCCTTGACCGACACTTTTCTATTTCCAATGACTTCCGTGGCTTTGTGAAGCAAAATTTAGGAGGCAATTCTGTTGCTGTCAACTCTCTGGGAAAGGATTTGCAGCTCAGTTATTTTCAGAGTAGAGGCAGCACGCTGCTCACGGCAGTACAGGTGCTTTTGTTAAGATAGCAAGGGGATTCGACCCTGAATACCTGAAGACACCAGATCCCACTGCCAAAAGCCATCCTGGAGTACATTTTAGACTAGGACCACAGAAATTTGTAGGATTTCTATATCCAAGCATATGAGATGTCCATTTAGCTTGCTTGCTTGAACAGAGCTAGTTACCCCAGCATCTAGGCACCGAACCTTACTTTGCTTACAGACATCTTCCAGTTCAGCAAGGTCAGTCCTGATATGTAGCAGCACAAAATAGATCAGAAGGTGAACCAGTAAATAACTATTAAAAGCTGTTAAGCTATTTTAATTCTGAAAAGAGAGAAATGGATCTATTTGGTATTTTACACTGCGGGTAACTTTTTATAGTGTTGTGTATTTATTTAATGCTTTCCAAAGGATTACATCCACAGTCCATGTTCAGAATTCCTTCTGAAATGACCAGGATGTGGAGGAAAGTTGCAATCAGATCCTCTGAACTGAGAACTGTTTTTATACTAGACAACATTATTTAAAAACTCCATCTCTGTGCACTATACAACTGTACCTACTCTTCATTATTTTACTCATCCTTTTCTTTCGCTATTCATAAGTTTAAAAAAAATTTAGAGCTAAAAATAAAACATCTAACACTAGGAACTTGGGAGTCTGACAGAACATTACTGATGGAATCAGGAGGGAAAGAGAAAGAAAAAATAATTGGAATAATTGAGTGTGTTTTAACAGCTGGTAGCTTGATACATCATGACTCGCTTTAGTGGAGAATAACTTGGCTGGCCTGTCTGAAACACACTGAGAATCAACAATAATTAACCTGCCAAGATGTTGTCCTTTTATTGCACTTCTGTTTATATTTTTGGGCCCAACATCCTGAATGTGCTGCATAAAGAATGATTTGTCTAAGTTCCTTTCATAGTTTACTCCTTCCAAAACCAGTAACTTTGAAATAGATCTGGTAAAATGGCAAAAGCCCAGAGGACATATTTATCACCATCTTTGAAGGCTACCACACTGTAGGATTTGCTACAGCAGCTAAATTCTGCCAGGTATCATTGCTGCAACACGTACACTTTCATATTAAAAGCCAGGCAATGCTGGCAACTAACATCTATGCAGGACCTGTCAAAATACAAGGAAGCACCAAGGTGACCCATTGCTAACCAAAAATGACAGCACCTTGTTCCACAATTTGCTGCAGAGCTCATGCTAGTGCTTACTTGAAGTCTAAGTACCAACCTTTTTGCCAGTAATTTATTCATTTCTTCCATTAGTCCTCCGCCGCCTCCTCCGCTACTTGTTCGATTGGCATCGCTCTTAGAGACCCCACTGGGGCTGGACCCTCCTGAACCATCTTCTGGCTTAAAACAGAAGTCAGCATTGGGATTAATTAAAAGTTTTGTTTACAACCACACCCTTAATGATTAGTTTTACTAATTATTAGGAACACTGATCACAATCACAGCCCAAAACCAGAGATAGGATGTGTTCTGCCTTGGGAAGAAGACCCACATGGACCTTACTAAAACCAGGAACAGTCTGGGTGAGGCAAATACATGGGCAAATTATGAAAAAACCCACAGTGCTGTTTGTTCGTGATTATGTTTACGCATGGTTATGCAATCCTTACCTAAGTGGACACCTGTTGATGTGAGGCCTCAACAGTCTACGCTGTTTTTTGTAAGCATGGTGCAGTTTTAACCACTTATGATGACTGCAAACATGGTGGACTTTGCAGAAGCAATGAAATTCTGGCAACATGAGAACTTGCAGCCATTTGCTAATTAACATTTTCTGAAGAGCAGAAATTCTACCAAACATTTCCTGCTCAGCTTTATTTGCACTACAAACTCACATTTAAAAGTTCACCTAATGGTCAGCTGAAGCGTGTTTCACCACGTTTCACACTGAATTTGCAGACCATTACACCAAGCTGCGCCAGGCTTTCCCGCAGTGGAGAAGAGCCCATCGGGGAGTCCCAGTGCCACCTCCTTACCCGTTGAACTCTCCTTAGTTTGGCACCAGCCAGAGCCGCCGCGAGCCCTGACACTGACCCATCTTCAGTGCCAGCCCCTTGGCCGGCGCCTGCCGGCAGCGGGGGCGGCGGGGGGGGCGCAGCTCCCATGGGTGGTGGAGGAACTGGGGGGGGTGGCGGAGGTGGGGGCCCCCCAGACGAAGCAGGGATCGCAGCAGCACCACTGGGATGACCAGGTGGAAGAGCTGGGCCTGAAATGCAGAGAATAGGAATTAGATGTGAAGCACGATCTCCTCCAGCCCATACACAAGGTCACGTTCCCGCTCCCAAGGCCATGACCTGCCTGCGTGACGAGTGAGCAACACAAGGAAGCACCAAGCATGCGGAAGAACGGGAAACGGTGGTTGCATCAATGGTCAATCAGCTACAGCTGTGTCCTCCTGCGAGACTCTGTCACTGATAAACTAGCCTTCTCCCTCCTCTTCTCCCTGGCTGGGCTAGTGTTTTATTCTGTGCCGAAATCAAAACACACACAACACTTCCCAATTCATAAGTGGCACCTTCTTCTGCTCCTCTCATAGCTTTCTACATGGAGATGGTAAGTTCCATCAGCCAACTCCATGGATTTCTGTTAAGACCAGCTTTTCACCTCGTGGGCTACAGCGACACGTCCTCCTTTCTGTTGAACAGAGGGCGTGTGATCTTGACTCATCTTGCAAAATAACAAAGGGAGAGTCCGGCCCCAAGCACCTCAAGGCTCAGCAAACTCCTCAAAGCAGCAGCCTGTTGGAGGGACTGATGGTGGGTAACTCCGTTGCAGTGTTTTGCCTCTATGTAATGGGTCAGGTGAACGAATCCACCTCCCCGAGTGTATTTCCCCACATTACGCTCCCTCAGAACAGGCTGCTCCTGATATGTAATCACAGGTTCAGTTGTTCAGTAAGTGTTATTTTGAAAGACATGTGGGTTTTGACTGAGGAACATTTGGAAACTGTATTTAACATTAGCAGCCCGGTTTTCTTCTTATCTAGATTTTCTTACAATACAGCCTTATTTCTGTGGTTACTTCTGCCATTATTTCACACTCCCGATTCCATTCTTGAAATGAACCATAGCTGCTATTAGAAATACTTTAAACGTTTCAAGCCCTCTTTGGTTCACGAACATAATAGCTAGTAATTCATTGTGGGTACAGTTAATTGTAATTGCAAAACTACACCCACCTAATTAGAGGCCAGCCTGAGGCAAAAATTGAACTGAGTCAAAATAATGGACTGATGTGAGTTTAAAATAACTTTAGTGAATTAAGTGGATTTCAAGGACTTGTATCAGCTGAAGGACTGAGCCTCCAGTGGTTGCTGTAATATTTTTAGCAGCAAGTGAAAGGAAATGTCTCAGTTTTCTTCCTTTTCCAGGCACATCATTTAAGCATTATATGTGGTTATAAACAGGAATGGATCCAAGTCACAAAACGTATGATCTGAATTGCAAATAGGCATTACTCGTAACTGTTCTAACTCCGCAGGCTTTTTAGCTGAGTACTAGAAATCAAGACCATATGCAAAGTGGCAGACCCAAGCTCTTGATCTGCCTGCAATGAAAAAGGTTTGCTGGAATAGTTATAGTGACAAGCCCTCAACTATAAATGCAGTTTATACCAGGAAGAGAGTTTCTAGAATGAAATAAATTACACAAGCACAGGGGATTCTGGGTAACTATAACAAAATCTATGTTATATCTTTTGCTGGCAACAGAAATACCACTTAAGAAAAAGAATAAAAATCACAACGTCTACCTAATATTGCTACACAGACAACAAGTCTACCGCAGACCTCGCCTCCAGCTTCAGAAGAGCCCATCTGCTACGTTTGGACCAGCGGAATATAGGTTTTGTACGAAGCTTGCTGCCAAATGCAATTTGACTCTGCTGAGTGATAAAAATCTCCTTCTGGGCTAATACAGTAAGAATATGCACTGCAACAACCCAGCTACAGGGCCCTGGTCCTGTAATTCGTGCTTTTTCCCTTGCTTTTAGCTCAGAAGGTCCCTGGCCCAGTCCTGGGTGCTTTCAGTACTTTTCCACCTTGGTTTCAGAAATCCCGTACAGCAGGAGTAGCCTTGGGTCTCTCAAGCCCTTTTTCTAGCAGTCACGGGGAGTGCCAACGGGGCTTTTTCAATAGCTGAAAGCTAAGGCTTTATACAGGTCACAACTCATTCAAAACCAGTACTTACTCAAGTGGGCAATGGCTGATGAAGTCATGTAAGGAGGGGTCCTCCTGGGCATAGTCACCTCAGACACAGCAGCGTAAGGGGGAGGCAACGGAAGACAGTGTGACATGGGCTGACACCACTGCTGTGGAGGACGAGACGAGGATGGGGAGGGAGCCTGGCCAAAGGAGCTGGGAGGGCTGGTGATGGTGGGCGGCAGGGAGGAGGGTGCAGCTCCTAGGTTTGGAAAGAGGGACCCATCCACGCTTTTTACCTGGGTCCCAGAGGGGCCTAAAGCAATTTGTTCTTCAGGATGGCCATTCAGAGATACATTTGCTGAGGTCTCCTGGCCTGCTTTATCTGTGGGTCCCTTAACCCTGTCAGGTGGGACAGGAATCACGGGCAGGATGGTGGGACCATGTGGCTGCAGGACGTCACCTCTCTGCAGAGGTGGTGCATTTGTGGTGGGGCA
Source organism: Phoenicopterus ruber ruber (assembly GCA_009819775.1). Classification (NCBI taxonomy): domain Eukaryota; kingdom Metazoa; phylum Chordata; class Aves; order Phoenicopteriformes; family Phoenicopteridae; genus Phoenicopterus; species Phoenicopterus ruber. Next base: position 14,465,273 of record CM020219.1, read on the forward strand.
AGCAGAAGACCGAGGAGAGCAGGAAAGAGAAGAGCGCCTGAGAGGCTGGCGAGAGGCAAAGGGAAAGTGGGAAGGATGTGGAGGTGGTGGAGACAAGGAGGTTCGCCTGATGCCTGGCAGTACGGTCCTGAGGTTTGGGCAGGCTGGAGGGGAGGAACCTGGGGCTGTTGGCAGCTCGGAGGCCGAGTGCCTGTGCAGGAGCTGTGGGGGATCTCTGGCTCTCCACGGGGATCTGAAAGAGGATTGACTGGCGGGCTCGGGGACAGCGGGTGCCGAAGAGGCAGCGTTGGCATGAGGGGGTGGTGGGGGCACAGCACCAGTGGCAGGAGCACCGCAGTTACTGCAGGGGGGAGGAGGAGACTGGGGCTGAGAGGGGGGAGAGCACACGCTTATCTGAAGGGTGGAAACTAAAAGAACAGAAAAGACAAATGAAAAGAATAAGACGGGTATGTGGCAAGGAACGAAACCAAGGCAAAGCAGAATGGAGAAAAAGGAACCGCAAAGTAAACACAAACAGAATCTCAAACAAAGCAAAGAGGAGATGGTGCAGGCACCGGCTTGGGGGTTTCCGACCCTTGGCAGAACCGGAGGGCTTTGTGGAGCAGGACCCTGGCAGCACGGGCAGGGCTGTGCGCTCCGGTGCCAGGGAGGCTCCTCCAAGCCCCGTGTGAATCTGAGTCAGGATCACGAGCACCACCCTTGCACCAGGGGCAGCTGCACGGGACATGCTGAACACAGCAGTGACCACCTCGTAGCCAGGGAGGGGACAGCCAGAAGCCCCCGGGAGCCACGTCCCGCTCCTTGCGGATGCTGAGGCAGGATTTTGGCTATGTTCCCTATGCAGAATAGCACACAGTAACCTCTGCCGAAACAGAGTCCAACAACTTCTGTCACTGACTACGGTATGTGTGTATGTCTGAGCTGGTTTCAAGTCAAAAACTAAAAAGTTGTAACAGCTGAGGAAAAACATTTCTCTTATGTGGCCAGATTAACTGAAAAAACTTCCCTAAAACAAAAGCCCAAACACAAGATGGCCATCTTGGCTTGCTTGCGCTGCCTTCTTTCAGAGAGGCAAAGCCATACTTTGTAGTTATAAGCTACTCCTGTCTCTTTTCTCTCAGCTTTGTGCAACTTAATATGCTATAGAAGATTTTTGTAAGCTCATTAAATATGTATATATTTTCCATTAAGCTCACAGAAGACTCCTCACTTCATGACCACAAAATCTCCACTGCTGAGCATCTAGAGCTATATTTTCCTCTGCACTGTAGTTTGCTTCGTGCTGCAGAGCGATGGGGAGCACCCGACCTGGCATATCCAGCACGTCCACCCCTTCATGCTGACATCCCCTGGAAACATGGAGTCACTCTTACGGTAGCTGTGCTACCTGCTCTCCTTGTGGGTGTGGAAGAAGCATGGCCAGGCCCCCTTCGTACGCCTAAAATCCCCCTCAGCTGTACAAGTTTTGCCAAATGCAAAACCTACCTAGCTTCACCTGCATGCCCTGGACCTGAGCCTCTGTGAAACAAAACAACCACGCACAAATGCATCTATGTCTCTAGCTGAAAATGCTTTAATCATAACTATAACCACTTTTAGCAGTCTAGCTCTTGTATAGCACCATGCAAAACCCAATTACAGCTAGAGGAGACAAGCAGGGAGAGACTCTATCTGCTCGGTTTGATACGTGCCTGTGGTAGAGGTTCTTCTTTCCAGAGATTCCTGGCGCTGTTGCTGTTGCTCCATCACTTGTCTAAAACAGCAATGAAAAAAACCCCTCGGTCATTATGTATTCTTTGTAATTTTGAGTAAAAGCTTTATACACTGAGAAGCACTCAAGCTGTATGTCTTGGGTGCCGTGAGCCAGTCCCTCACAGCAATGCTGTTCCCATGAGATGCAGGTGGGTTTATTCCACTTGCCGTGGCCGCAGCGGTGCCGTTGCACGCGTTGGGCAGGCGTAACCGGGACACTGCCCTGCGCCTGCGGGACGCTGCAGGGGCTGGCTGATCCGTTTCAGGTAACTCCTCAATGGGCTCTGCAGGAGGAGGTGCCACTGTCCCAGGTCCAGGAGAGCACAGCAACCACGTGCGTTGTTAACCTGATGTGCATGAGCATTGCAAAGCAAGAGTAAGGGGTGTCTCGCATAAAATGACACAGTCCTGAGTATTTTACGGATCGGGATCCCAAAGGACTTGTAGGTAAAATGAAAATATAAGGAAGCTTGATGTGCGTTTAGGTGCTGACTGTACAAAACCCGTTTTGTCCAGCTGCACAACCTGGCTGACAGGCTGCCACCCGATGTCCCAGCACAGCCGCCCCCGGGCTGGCCAGCGTGGCCACGGGGACCACGACCACCACGTTTCCTCCACAAATGCAGATCACAACATTGCACTGCTGCTTTTTTGGCACCTTTCCCCCCAGGAGCTGCTAGCTCCCAGGCTCCCCAGGCCTGGTGTCCCACAGGGAAATGCGCTGCCAAGCCTTTTCCCAGGCTCTGCTTTGCAGAGGCGTGCAGTTCCCAGGGTCTATCAGCAGAGGTCTTCTCTTGCACGCTGTAACGCTTCTGCAGAAAGAGCTGAGCCACAAATCCACCCTGGCATTTCTGATGTTAAAAAGATTGATAGCTAAAAACTAGAATATTTGCCAGGATTTTTGCCATGCACATGGGTATGGACTAAAGATTTCAACAATACTAAAACACAACTCTGAAATTACCTTACTGAAGCACTTGGTAATAAGGTTTATTATCATTTTCTTCTATGGTTTCTAGGCCAAGTTTGCCTAGAATTTGTTCCACCTGTTTGCACCAGTCTTAACTGCACAGAGATTTCTTTTTTCTGCAACAGCTTTACTTCATGGTCTGTACAGTAAGGCAAGCTTAACTGTAAGCAACACTTCTATTTTGGCTCTTTATGTCATATTTTAGAGAGATCCCCCTGTTGCATTTTTACTTGTACTTTCCTGAGTCTGCAATTTTAAATAATTCTATCATCTTATTTACATACCAATAGAAGCTTTTTTAAGAAAAAAAGTCCAGAAAAATAAGGTTATATTACGTAGGAAAAAAAGAATGTCTTAATTTGCAAAACCAATTTCCCATATTTCAATTCTAATTCAGTAGGTGGGAAAGGAAAATCCACAATTATAATTACTCACTGTGGAGGGATCAATCCTAAACTGGTTTTATGTCTAGGACATGCAATCCATCAAACACAGGCAATTTCTGGAAAACCATTATAGGCATCTGAGAAAATTATTATATGTGCAAAGGGGAAACAGTTTTGAGGAACAGTCTTAGTTGGCTGATTCAACTGGTTTCATTTAAGCTATTACAATTTAAACCAAATAAATAGAAATGTTTTCTTCACTACGTACCCTGACTCTTACTTGATCGTTATGGGCTGAACACATATGCAACAGCATCAATTGCACTGCTAAAATTTCAATTGTAAACACATGTACTAAGAATTTCCTAAGCATACCGTCCCCTACAATAGCTTGGCATTTATTAGCAAAATTTGATGATGAAGAACAATTTGACACATATTTTTCCGCATTAAAGCTGGGGGAAATTCTAGGTTTATCTGGAGGACAGACTTGGAAAACTCCAGCCTGACAGACCAGGGAAGAAATAGGGGTAAGACATCTCCAGGTCGTTAGAGCCCCTGCGGAGCAGATACAGGTGCGGGGTGCTCCCAGAACAAGGGTCAGCCACCGCCACTGCAAGTTGTTGGGGTTCATGCCAGCCCTGTCCGCCCTCGGGCAGAAGCGCTTTATACGTGCCAAGCACACCCTTCCACATGTGCTAAAAGGAGAAATTCTTACACTCCTAGGAAGTCAAATATATTCCAGTGGAACTAAATAAAGACTGAGATTGGCACAAGGCCGCTTAAGGAGTATGCAAGGAGTAGAGTACAAGAGGGGACAAATTACACTCTCTGACTTAAAAATATATTCTTTTAACATTTGTGTAAAGGTCTCTAAAAAAACCTTTTAAACAGACGCATTTGCAGGGTAGTTACCATAACTTCATTTCCTTGCCTGCTTATAAGATGTTCAAAAAAAGCTAGGCCTAAAATTAGGTCTGCTCTACGCTTAAAGAATGCATCAGCATAATTAAAGCTGAAAATCCTCTAGTGCAGATGCAGTAATATCTAAGTGCATCTATTGCCATAGCTTGTTCCAGTCCAGTGGAGCAAAAGAAGCTTTCCCAGAAGCATGTGCCCTGTAGCAGTCGAATAACACCTACCCAAAAGGCTTTTAGTGTCTCTAAACGAAAAACAATAAATAAAATACATTTTTTTTCCTAATGCAGTTAAGCTGCTCACACTTTAAATGTACAGACCAGACACCTACATTTGAGGTCTGAGTTACATATGGTCCGAAGAATCGGTGATTCCCGCTGGTTAAATGAAGGGCTGGATCAGGTCTTTCAGCCAGGCGGCGGGGAGAGGCAGCGTCCCCCCGCCTCGGGGCGAGCAGGAGCTCTCCTCTGACCTTTAGGGGAGCTCTCCTATCCCAAAGTAAATCTTACAAATCTCGAGTGAAATATCATTACTCGCTGACCCATTTAATGGTCGTATGTAAATCCCTACTAAATCTCAGGCCATTCAGAGTTATTCACAAGGGTGCAGGGAACCAGTTTCCCTACAATTTCCTACAGTTTTTGGAGGGGGCAAGAGAGAAGCCTAAGTACCTACCACAGCCTGTGTAAGGGCCTTCTCTTAAATGACATATATGTGGTTTTGTATAGGGACCAGTCAGAATGGTAGTCCTGGAGCATCAATGCAAACAATATACTGCAACACTTCATCTCTGCTGCTCCAGGAGTGTGTGATATTAAGCCACACAACCCACAGGGCCAGGGCAGTCCCTGGACCCTGCAAGGGAGGACCTTGCCTGCTTGCAGCTTGCACCTACAAACGAAGGCAGAGCCCACTGAGCGCCCGTCACGTCAGACCAACATCCAACATCTTTGGTGATGACCTGCCCCTGTGGTCTGGTCCCACTAAAATCCTTACAAAGCTATTTATTAGCTGAACCAAACATTGGGCCGAGTTGTCTGGAGGGCTAACTGCGCTCTTGCTGATCCTCCTCTCATTACAGAAGCAAACGCAGACACCTCATTTAAGCCATGCCAGCACCAAACTTGGAGCAGCGACAGGTCCTGCTGATTCCTGTACTCTGGTGCAGTCCTGATGAAGTGAGGCTCACCAGCTTGTAGCTACACGTGTTACAGCAGAATATTCTGCGGTGTTTCTCATGCAGTAGGAGTAACACACTTGCAGTGAGCAGGAATATGGGGAACAAAGGTGCTTTTTTTGTGTGCACAAGCCTATACTTCAACAGGGAAGCACGAGCCTGGCTAAGCAGTGCTGCTGGCGTGGACACCACCGATGCCGGGCAGACAGATCACAGGTCTGAGAGCATGGGCTACCGGTCAGACTAGAAGACTTTGTCCAGAATGGGATAAGTATGTCTTATACTTAGCGAAGGAAGCCAAAGATACTGCTGCTACAGGGATTTCTACTGCTGCTACAGGAATCTGGGCTGAATCAGCAATGCTGAAATGAGATAGGCCTCCTAATTTGATGATGGAGACGGGCATATAAGGACAAACACTCCTGCCCACCTTCCCTTTGACGTCAAGGGGACCACTCCTAGCAGCTAGAGAAAAGGCCATGTGTGATAATGGCACTAAGTGTGGTACACGTGTAAATGTGAAAGGTATGACTTTATACTTTCATTTATCGCCCTGGTTTAGAGCAAAACATTCATAAAAGGACCAGCATATGCTATAGGAAGCAGCCATACACAAAATGGGCCTAAGCTATTACTGAGAGTGTATATGGTCCATCAGATGCTCCCTGGGCAATATGACTGTCAACTGCCGGCAGGTGATCCAGAACAGGACAGGGTCAGGCTTTCTTAACGTGCTTGAGAAACACACACTCTACAAATTGCTTTTAAACATGTTTGATCTTTAACTCTGAACATCGCTTGCCTTTGAGCAAAGAGTTTACCTAGGGCTTCAGTTCACTTCACCTTTTAAAAGTCATTATAGAATCATTAGCAGTAATTACAGAAAACTCAGAATCAGCTTAAAACAGGTACAAGTAAAAAGAGCAGTGCTTATTGGTGAGCAAGGACTGCACGTTCATCCAAGTTACAAAGTACAACTCTACCACAACTGATTAACTCACCTTCTCTGTGCTTCCATCTCGTCTGGAGATGGCCCATTCTGGACCTGGCGCTGGGCAGCTGGACCTACAGAAAAAACAAGAGAATGCTATTAGGAAAGGAAATGTGGCTGACTTTTTCAAAACACAGTGCCACTCAGATTAATTGCTTCTCCATCTTACTGTGAAAGAAAAACCTCAAGCATTATTGTTCTCTCTTTGCTTTATTTTTTTTTAATTCATTTTTTCCTGTTAGACAGATCATCACCTCCTGTAAATTTTTAGTCCCACTGGGAGAATCCAATGGCTAAATATGCGAGCAGATTTGTCCAGAGACAGCATGACGGTAGCTGTAGGCTACATACTAACCCCTTGGTGAGGGTGAAGAGCCGCAGTGTTGCAAAAGACGTCCTGCCGAAGGACAGTCCGTTGCACTGGGATGCATGTCTACCTTCTACAGGGTTCAGATCTAACCTCCCTGGATTATTCTGTGCTTGCACAGCAATTCAACCACAGTGCTGAGTTTGTGAGCGTACGTGTTAGCTATTGCTGCTCTGATGACGAGTTGGCATCAAGAAGTTACCTGATGGAAGGCACAAGGAGATGCAAGATTAAACAAGCCTTTCACACAAGTGGCTTTTCTTTTTACAATGCTGTTGGTCTTCTGCTTCTGCAGGATCCACATCAAGCTGAGCTTTCACTGGCATTCACCAACAAAACCCAACTATGCATGTCACCATTTAAGTCACTTCTCTCTCGACTCTGATCATTTAATCTCTGTTCTTGGGCATTTAATCAAGCACACTGACACTTACATGCCACTTTCAGAAAGAAATAATTATTCTGAAAATAAAAATAATTGTTGGTAACGTAAGCTACAGTGGTCTTGCATTCAGTGGAAGGAGGCTTGTTCCATTAATTTGACAAGGTGGGTTTCAGCTGGGACTAAACAGATAAGAGTTCTATTAAATGAAACAGCAATTTTCCTGATGCAAAGCACCGAGAAATAGATCAGTTATATGCAGGAAATTATTATGTCTACCTTATTTTTTTCATTTTCAAATGTAAAATTTCATCCTTTTAGAAGTTATCCAACAAGAGCAAATCAGAATGAAACACTCACAAACCTAAATATGTCACTCACAAATTGTTAAGGATACTTCTCTCAATTTTCTTTATATGTTTCTGCCAGGCAGAATGTCATCTGAAAACGAATTTAGAAAGTATGACTGTGTGAAAACAGGAAAGATGGCAGAAATGCATCGCAGTCAGAAATTCCAGAGTGTTGACTGATCCTGATGAAATTGTGCATATTTTTGAAATGCACTTAAGGACTAACATTTGCAGAAAGGGAACGCAGCACTTGCTGAAAATCAGGCCCATGTATTCCAGTTTTGGGTATCCCAAAATTGGAGCCAGTCAGTGACAACCACTGAGTCAAAAGCTCTGACATTTAAAAATATCTTAGGATTGGGTACGAAGTGAAGACAATTCACTTCTTCAATGTCTCACGACTGACAACTGAATATTGTTTGTCACAGGCCTTTGGCAAACTATTTAGACAGAAATGTCACATTTTGTAAAGATAACATGAAACAATGAATGGGAGGGGAAGAGGGTGTTTTTTTGGAAGCAAGCCTCAGAAAAAAATTTCACAGGTATTTGGGAAGCACAGAGCAGGAGGCTCACATGTAAGGACTTTAAGGTGTAATGAGGATCCCTTGTTACTGCGTCCATGCTTGTACTGTGCATCTTCACCGCTGAAGTGAAAGAAGGCCAGAGCTACCCCTGAGCAGCAGGTACAGGGTGAATTTAAACAACTTCTGAACACGGTAGGAAGACAGGTAAGGTCCCATCCCCAACCTGTGGAAATGGACCAGACTCCCCACAGTTAGCAGTGTCACCAGTTTGGACCTGGCTCTGGTGTGTGCAGGTAACTCCCACGTTCTCCTGTGCACACACACGTACCCGTGAGATATTTCAATAAGCAGACGTCTGGGTGAGAGACTTTCAGGGCTTAACTCAGTTACGCCTCCCTCACTGGGTAACAAATTCCACTGTGACAAGCCTTAGCCATGCTCATCACTGCATATGATTTTATCACAAGAAAACTTCCCTTGTATAAAGGCTGAGAGCATCACACAGGAGCCTGCAATCTGTTTGGACTGAGGACTAGAAGTAGGCACGCTAGAAGCCAGCAAGAAGGGTCAGAGGATGAGGCAGCAGAAACAACCATTATTCCCTGGCAACAAATCATGTCAAAGTATATAAGAGGCTCTAACGATGCCATCTTAACCTGGCACTTTGGCATGAATCTTCTCTTGGGGCTAAATGCCCAGAAAAATGAGGCAGTGTGGCCAGTTTGACTAATACTAAACATGCAGAAGGAATCAAAGACCAGACCATCAACACCACACAACCCCCCCCTCCTGTTTTCTGTGGGCACTGTTACGAACTGGCTAGGTAGGTTTAAAACCAAACAAATCCAACCAAATCAATTTGGAAAGCAGCCTAAAGAAACCCTTTTAAGGCAACGTTACAAAACACATCTGGAAGCTGGGGTTGTTGCTTTTTATCACCTGGAGCTTTCTCAGGCTGATCTGGCATAGCAGGCAGGTCAATGAATGAGTCAATGATATGAATCTGCAAACAAGTTCATCTCAATTTTCAGCATGGAGCCCCAGGAAATTCAGTGAGTTTACTTATATTTTCCTGTATGTATGCGTATGCTTGCAGGATTAAGACCACACTTGAAAGTAAATACACAGCTTTTGGTTGCAATACATGGTTGCAAAATGAACACTGGCTTTAAAAAATTTGTCTGTGGTGCAGCAAATACCTGATATATTCCCAGAGCAGACCACAGGTCGATTCAGACAATGCTACTGGAAAATTTTTCCCTCACTTCACTGAAATAACTTAATTTCACTCCCTTATTCAGAGATGAGGTCTGTGCAATAATAGTCCCTATTATTATTTTTTTTTTTACATTAAGAAGCCCAGCTGATTGTTTCAGTTGGCAGCATTTTGTTCTTCTTATTATTTGGTCATAGGGTGAAATGTCCTTAAAATGAAGCACATAAAGCTCCTAATTATGTTTTGAAATTGCCAGTTTCTTCATAGTTTCTATAGAAATGCCCTCCTCTTTTGGCAGACAAAAACAAGAGAAAAAAGATCAGAAGGAAAGAAGCTACTTCAGACCTGAATAAGTAAGTAATTGACATTCAAAAACTCTTTGCATAAGTGCTGACAAATTTGCAGATATTTTTATTTGCACATTAATTTAAAAAGCCAGACAACTTTTCAGATGCACAGGGTACACGACTGCACAGCCCCCAAAATGCCTCAATTCTTTCTCGGATATCTTGAGACATGGAACAATTAGTGTTTTCTGAGTAATGACTAATTCCTCTCTTTTACGGTTTAGATTTCTTACTTAAATCAACACACTGCAGCAAAACATCATTCATTCCTTTAAATCTTTTCCAAACTCATTTTTCTTCTATTTTACTGGTGACCAGTAGTGAGACATTAAATCATAGAATCATAGAATTGTTCTGGTTGGAAGAGACCTCCAAGACCATCGGGTCCAACCATTAACCTACCACTACCAAGTCCACCACTAAATCATATCCCTTAGTGCCACATCTAGATGTCTTTTGAATACCTCCAGGGATGGCGACTCCACCACCTCCCTGGGCAGCCTGTTCCAATGCCCGACAACCCTTTCGGTGAAGAAATTTTTATGAATATCCAATCTAAACCTCCCCTGGCACAACTTGAGGCCATTTCCTCTTGTCCTGTTGTCTGTTACTAGAAAGAAGAGACCGACCCCCATCTCTCTACAACCTCCTTTCAGGTCTGTCTTCACTTCATACCCAATCCTAAGATATTTTTAATGTCCTCTTCTGCACATTAGTCTTGTTTAGCACAGTTTTCTTCTCAAAAAGTGCTTTATAAGTGAAGTACCCTAACAAACTAAGTCGGGAGGCAAAAAAAGGCAAGGATGAAGCTGTAATAGGTAGCTTGTCCTCTCTCCTGTGTAAAACAAGAACTAGTGGAGTAGAAATTAGTAAGACAGTGAATGCTACCCGAGGAAAAGCCTAGCCCAGCGGCAGGGGTCAGTCACAGCCCGTGGGAACAGGGATACCTGTTTTCTCTTCCGGCACAGGTCTGTATTGATTTGAAGTGGCTGCAGAAGAGATCGAGGAAAGCCATGTGTGGAGTTGTCCTGGGATAACAGGGTGTTCAGGGCAGTTACAGCTTTCACTACCTATGTCCCTACTCTTCTTGCCACCAGTGGGGAAACCCACTGGTTCTGTTTGCCACTGGTGGTTGTTTTGCTTGAGTTACCCACAACCGTAAGAAATAATTCCTTCTGGCATCCTGCTTGTGATCTTATTCAAACCAATCCTTTTTCTACAGTGGTCTTCTATGAAACCTTCGTTTGCAAACGCTAAAGAAAAAGGTTAGATGCACCCTGTTTTGGCAACCAAGACTTTGCCTGAGGGTGGCCAACACACTTAAAAGTCCAACCCAAGCTTTCAGGTCTGCTCATTGCCAGAAACATAAATTCTACTAGATTTTTTTCGCCCAATCCAGAATTCTTGGCAAACCCAGGCACACCACCAAGCTGATGTAAAGTCTGCAAACAAATTCAAGCTCTGTAATGGTGGAGCTTCATGTTTCTCTCATCCTTGAGCCCGCTTTTAGCACACTCGGCCAAAGCTCGTACAGATACTGAAGGCAAGGATTATTTCTACACTTGGTTCCATATGTGTGTGCTCTGCAGTGCACATACAGCAGACACATGTTCGACTGAGGGTTTTTCAAATTCAAATGAACCTTTTAGGTTTAACTCCTCTCCACATTTTTAGATATTTCTCAGACATAAGCAGACATGAACAGTAAGTGCTCTTGGTGATGGTATCCTCATTTAAACATGCTTCTCGAGTTGCCCTGTGAGCTGCCTCCTATCCTGACAACCTTTGGGAAGAGCTGCACAGGGAAGAGCTGCACTGAGAAGAGCTCCTCTCAGAGCAACAACCAGGAGAGACGGTTTTGCTACTGACCCGTTTGCAGCTTCAGAGCTGTTGCAATCTACATTTTTAGCAACTAATTAATGCAGGAGATAGGCTGTGAATGTCTGTGTTTCCTCGCTTCGTTGCTTTGTAATAATTAACTGCGATTTTATATAAGCATCTTGTGATTCAGCTCAAGGCAGATTTTGGGAGCACACGGACGTTTTCCGTGTTTGCTTCTTCTCCCGCTCAGCCACCCCAGCACCTGCTCTGCCCTTCCCCAGCCGACCCTAAAGATGGGAGCTCCTGGCATAGGGCACTGCTTCACAGTGGGTGGGATGGTTTCCATACACTGGTGGCCACTCCTGCACCACTGCACCCTGCTGCTGCCCAGAGGTGTACCCACGGCCAGCCACAAAATGGGAGCAAAGCTGTCACCGAGGGAAAACCCATGCTCCAGCTTCCACTCCGGCTCAGCTGCGGCGGGAAGGCACGAGCAAGAAGGAACAATGTCATTGTTTCGCTCCTGCTGGGGCAGTCCCAAGCGGTGTTTCTTTTTCCTCTTTTACTTATGCTACCACTGCAAGCACCACTGACTGAATGCACTCAAGAAAATGGCAAAACTAGGCTCATTTCCCTGAGCAACCAGGATTTTGTGCTTCTTCAATACAGAGGGTCCAATCTAACTCACCTACAGATCTTTTATTCATTTTACACACTGGAAACAGAGCCAAGGAGGGCTTCTGCAACCCCTATAGCCTCTGTGGTGCTCATGGACCAGTGTGATGCATGTGGTGGGCTACGGAGAGGGTGCAGGGTCAGAGATTAATAAGAAATATATCTGGGTTACAACTTCATGAGACTGAAAAATTTTTTTCTGCATATGAACAGAACATGATGATTTTGTGTGAAAAAACCCACAGCAAACTATGGGAGGAAAAGAGGTGAGAGACAGACAGACAGCTCTCCCTCATTGCTTGATGGTTTCAGCACGTACTTGGATTGCAGGAGACACAGGTTCAAGCACCAGGTCTGACCCATCATCATTTATATCCCGGGAGCCTGCCGTAAACACTGGCTTATCCTGGCCAGACCAGAAGAAATCATTCCAGATTACAAGTTCTAGTGAAACTTTTCTTTACCACGGAAATATCTTTCAAATAATTGGCATTTTCTCAATCAATTGTCAAAAGCATTTCTGACCAATGCTAACCCCAGCGTCCCCGTTCAGGTATGGCCTGGGCCACCGCTCCCCGTGTCAGGGCCCTGGGGAGGGGGTCCTGGCTGGGCCGCTGCCGGCTCCTGGGCCAACCTGCAGACCCAGGCCAGCACTCGGCTGGATGCTGCATTTTGTCCTCTTCGCCATCACCTCTCCCCCTCACCCCCCCCAGTCGGGGCGTTCCTTGCTCCCGTCTGCGCTGCTGCCCGATCCCCCCGGAGCGCCCCGCAGGCAGATCAGCCTGGCGACCTGGGTGTGAAATCAAGCGGGCTCCGGCCCCGCTCTGGCCAGGGGAGGGAAGCTCTCTGCGGCCCCCCACACCACCGCTTCCCCGCGTTCGCAGCCTGGCTGCAATTTTAGCTCTCTTGCCGCTGTTGGGCAATCACGCTGCTGCTGCCGAGGCTCTGTCAGCACTTTAAACAGCTGCCTCTGCCCTGAGACCTTGACCTGCTCTCGGCCCCTTCGGTCTGTCCTCGTGGGGACCGCGTGTGCTGGAGACATCCCGGCACGGCCACACGCCGCAAGGAAGCGCCCACCAAAGGAGCCGGCACGGGAACCGGGCACAACACCGCTGTGCTAGTGACACTGCGCTCAAACTCATTAGTAGAGACAATTATCCTGGACAACGCATTGATCTAATTAGCCTAGATAAAGCACATAGATAAAGCAAGGTGCCGACACTACTTCTGGGGCCCGAGCTAGTACAACCAGAGTTGGATGACACCGCAGGTCATGCAGACCTAAATTTCCGTGGCGAGTTAAAGGACTGGGAAGAGGGATCACCCCGCTCGCTGCGCCCCGTCGCTGCAGCTGGGCAGAGCCACGGGCCCCTCACATGTCTTGCCACGGTGTTTCCATGCTGGGGTTTGGGACTCCACGTGTCCTGCCTCGTTCCGTGTGCGACAGCTCACGCGTCGGGCATGCCGCAGGCAGTGGCTGCCTGACAGGGATGCAGGGGCCGAGGCAAAGCACAGACAGATGGGCGAATGGGGCAGTTTTGTCCATGGGTCACTAGTGGCTCAGTTTTAAAAATTTTAACGCCATTAGGGTTTTGTTGAGCTGTTAACTATGCGACAGAGCGCCTACAGCTCCGTACAGGATCCTGTGGGATCGTTTCAATCACAGTAAGGAAAACCACCCTGGCAGAGAGAGGGAGCACACGCACCGAAGGGAGAGTGTGGGTACAGTGCCACGGAGCCTGCTTTCAGGCAGCGTTTGCCTCATTCCTATTAAACATTAACTTGAAATAGAAAGAGTTCCAGAGAGTGTTATTCAGAGGCTGGGTGCCTCCACAGCATTTATAACAGAGTACATTAAGCACCTTCTATAACATCATTTACGCATGGACTAAACTTTTCCTCTGAGAACTGCAAAAAACTTCATCAGCCTTAATTAAGCTTCACCAATGCTGTGAGGCAGAAGTTAAGTGACTTGATTACACCCAGACCATGTCTGCACAAGTAAAATTTGTTTGCATCAATTTACCTACAGGTGAGATTTGCTACTGACACAGTTAAACCTATGCAAAAGGTCACCTAAGGCGCCCTTATTCTGATGCAGACCAAATTGGGTTGACCTGAGGCAAGAAGAGTGCAGTGAAATGAGCATTTCCAGCCCTGTGCCAGAAAACTTCGCTACCTCCCTCCCTTGTCCCTTGGTGACCGACAGTGCTGCAAGCCTGTGGCAGTGCAAAGTAAAAACACATCCTCTTGAAACCACCCCCAGCAATGTTTTATATAACCTCATTTTACCTTATACTACACCAGACAGTGTGTATCCAGGTACCAGCTCTCAGCTGAATTGTAGAAACTCCCAGCTTAGAAGCTCTTTTAAAAACACCATTCCCAAGATTGCAATTGCTTTACTTTTATCTTTTACCTTTTACCTGTAAGAGTACTTTAATCTAACATGAAACAGGCCCTCCTTAAACTGAAATAAGGGTGTGAGCACAGGGGGTCTGTATGAAGTCTCTTCATTGAAACTAAAAACTGATTTAACATTCACTGCTGAAACTTTCTGATGTAGATAAGATTTAAGGACAGTGACAGAGCTGGAAAAACAAGCTGGTATTTAACATGGGAGTGTCCTACCCTATCATTAGTTCACACCTCCTGCAAGTACATATTACAGGTGTGTGCACTGTGCACAGTCCTTTTGTTTTCTTTTTGTTTTTTTAGGAAAACCAACAAATGGAATTGCAGGAGTCCCTACATGCACAACCATGGGGCTGCGCATGTGCGTTGAGCAGGATGGAAGACACGAGATCCAGAGAGGAGTTACCAAATAGGAAGGTCACGCAAAGATCCAATGCCGCAAGATGATTAGAAAGAAATCATCTTCAATTCACGAGAAGTGCCACTGAACACATCGGCATGAAACCAGTGTGCCTTTGACTCAACTGCTAAAGCTGTTAATTCAGCTATTTTGCATAAAATATGATGGCGATTGTTTGATCCTGGCTGTTTTCCGTCATGGCACTGGCACAGCGTTTGATAATTTTTCACGCTTGTGTCTTGGCTGAGCTGAAGGAGAAAAACTTATTTTTTTCATTCTGAATGCAGTAAAGATGAGTTGGTGGTAAAGCAGCTTCTGCAGTAAGCGACTGCACTCTGACAGCAGGGATCATATTTAATATGTAAAGGACGTGGCTCAGGTGCATTTATCTCAGCGTCAGTGCCTCAGCTCAGGAGCACAGCTTGGGTTACCTCTCACATAAAAGATAGCTCAACCAGCTTTAAAAGCCATTTAAAAACACACATAGGTGACAGTGCGAACAGGAAGCCTTCCACAATGAGGTGGCTGCGGGCTGTCGGGGTCAGCATCTCCCCCAGCACAAGCCTGGGGTGGTGGGACTGCATCCCCATGGTTAGGGCACGCAACAGGGAGTGCGACATCCACGTGTCTGGTCCGGGACTGCCTGTATTTTATCTGGTGACTGATTAATGTAAAATATAAGAATTGCACGAGAACTGGGAATTATTTTGCTCTCAGCAGCTCAGCTCTAACAGGAAGAAAAAACCACACACTGATCTAGAATAGCACGAGCTCGTTGGGGCCAGGGGAGGTTGGAAATGAAAGCTGCAGTTCCCCCCCGGCAGGGGAGGTGGCTGAACCTTGGTTCCCCACTTCCCAGGGAAGTGCTTCAAGCACCAGACCTTCAGGATGGCAGCAAAGCAGAAGGTGATGCCTACATGGCTAACTGGATCAGGCCCCGGCGCTGCAGAGCCCAGGGAAGGTGTCGGGGCAGGACCAGACCCCGTGCAGCGCCGGCTTTCCGAGAAACAGAGAGTACGGCCAGCAAGACGAGCGCAGGAAACCTCTGCGCAGGCCAGGGAAAGGTGGAACCGGAGCATCCTGGGGGGATTTTGTTTGCTGCGCTGAGCTCTCAGCAAAAAAGAACGTATTCAGCGGCTGCTCAATTATGCGCTAATGAAACAGAGGCGGATAAGGCAGCCACCTGCCATGCAGCACCGAGTGGCGACCGTCAGCACCTCTCTCCTTGGCAGGGGCTGACGCGGGGGCTCTGCTGCATTTAGAGAAACAGCCTTGTTTCCGCAGGCAGTTTCATGATAAGTAAGCATCCTACTTAGTTGATGACCGATTGCTTTTGTTATGGGAACTGCCTCTGGCTCTGAGAAAAATGGTGTGTGCACAGAAAGCTATGGGAATAGTTCTTTTTTGTTGTTGTTGTTGTTGTTGAGGAAAGAAAAGGCATCGCTGAATTTCTAAGGGTGTAATTCCAATGTTGCTGGCTTTATAAACATGTACAGGAAAGACGATGGGACAAGATGTCAATCAGTGCCATAAGTGAAAAAGTAATCCATAAAATTCAGGACCATGAGACTAGCTAAAAAAAAAGTTTTAAATAAAACCCACAATTATTAGTATTAAATAAACAAGCTCACAAGCGCTTCAGTTCTTTTTTTCCCCTCTCTTTTTTGATTGCTTTTTAGAATGTGCATCAGGCCTACTTTCCTGCACATCCAGGTTTGAAACTTTTCAATAAAGGTTAAGATGAGCTCATAATCTCATGCCTCTAGGCAGTAATGAAGCTTTAAGAAAAACACCAAATATCATCAGACTCTTGTTAAAATCGAGAGCATTAGCGATACTGAGAAGCTGTCACCTCCCTGCCACTGCAAGGGGCTCTGGTTAACGCCACAGCCCAGGCAGTAGATGCTCCAAAGCAGCTGAGGGTGTAAATCAATACCCACCATCTAAACATACGGCTTATATTGCAAAGATATTTTCCTGAATTTGGTTTTAATGAGGACATGGATTGTTTCGCTCCGGTGACAGTTTGCCAGGCGCTGTCCCAACAGAGAAGGGAGCACTGGCAGCGCTGGCCTCGTGCTCTGCAGTGAGAGCATCGCTGAGCTCAGAAAGCACTTCCCCACTGACGTCTCAAGCCCCATGGATCTGTTCCATGAAATATAAACTGAGTATCTCCCTTTCCGTGTGTGTATTTGCACATTTGTACCTGTTTATACCCACTTCATACTTACAATTCCTTGCATCAAATAAAAAGCAGGAATTCAATCCTTTTTGGGGACAAATTGAATCTCTGAAAATCTCTGAAGTCATAGGGAAAAAGAACCCAGCCCCTGGCATGTCTGATATCAATCAGCTGATATTTACACACTTAGCTGGTCAAACATCATCTCTAGTTTTGTTTAACAATAAGACGTATGACACATTAAATCAGAAAAATATATGTACATAGTGTAGCCTGGTGCAGCACCCAAGGCGCCTAGAGCACCACGGTCCGTTCTTGGCCCAATTCCACATACAACCTTGCAAGGCAAGTCTCTCAGTTTTTAATTGCCTCCTTCCTTTTTCACTCTCTGGTGAGACAGTAAACTCCTCAGGGCAGTATTCTCCACAACGCAGAGAACAGCAGGGCCCCATACATGCATCAAGCAACATGCACACATAGAAAACACCACATTATAAACACACAGTTTGCATCTAGTTAATGGTTAAGATCCAGACAAGATCCATTTTACCAAGATTTAAACCCCAACAGTGCTGTAAGACAACTAGGATGGGCACCTGTACCTGGACAGAGTGCTGGAAGGCACAGGACTTTTCTACGAAACATGACTAAATGGAGATATATTTGGGGATTTATGAAAAAACACGAAGAAACATCATTAGAAATGGGTAGCACTTCTTGATAGTAAACTCACAAGTCTAATAAATTCAATGGATTAAAAAAAAATTCAAATACAGCACCTGATCCTGTTCACACTTACACCAAAAGCCAAGCTCTCTGCTTAAGGGAAGCAAAAGCCCCACTAACTAGGAAGGTCCATAGTAAAACCACCCATCCTCCTCAGCCTAATGGCCCAACCCTACACAGCCCTGCAAATCCTCATGTCCAGAAAAGCTACCAGGAATTGGCAGTCACAGGCAGGTCATTATGGAGAAAAAAAAAAAGGTAAATATCCAGATAACTACAGCAGGTATAAAGTGCTACCCTTGTTGATATCTGTTTTTTTAAAGCAACATCTATTCCATGAGTACAGCTGCTATTCATTAGCAAGTAAACACAGAAGCAATCCAACACATTGATTCAGAAGTCATCGTCCCATATTCTCGCTGTAATGACTTCTCCTGATTTAACAGCCCTGACTAACGCCGGCACCATCTGAACCTAATGGGTCATTTCTTTCAAATATTATCTCAGCATCTTACTGCCCACCTGCTGGAATTAAAAGCAAGCGAAAGACAAACGATCCATCAATGAGCTACAACTGCAAGCGATTTCCCGGCACAACTGGATGGTGGCAAAGAACATTTCCATGCAAAAACGCCCTGGCGCAAGCATCCCTTCCCCCTTCCCGGCACGGCTCCCGCCGGAGCACGGCATGCAAGGGACGGGGCGTGCAAGGCCACAGGGAGGTTTCCATCACCTACAAGACATTCGGCACAGGATGACGCAGTCACAGTGGCAGAGGCAGAAGCAGTGCCAAATCCATTCCCTGCTGACCATAGTATGGCAGCAGGCTCCTCAGCGCACTCCCCTCTGCACCTTCCTCATGCCCAGCACTTACCGACCGCCCCGCTGCAGACCAGGTTTCACCAGGTGTAATCTATACACCGCTGCAGCAGCAAAGTGGGCCTGGCCGCTTAAATATTTAATCGAACCCCCCTCCTCGCCTATCACAATGCTTCGGGGTGTCTGAATGCCAGAATTCATTGTCTGGACTTTCACATAATACTGTGAAAGTCAGAAAGAAATTGCATTTTCTGCCCCCTGCCCCAATCAGACCACCATATGTTCGCCTACATGCAAGTAATTACAATAAGTGCCAGGTGTGAATAAGCAGAAAGTTAGCTTGTACGGGGGAAAAAATGACTGCAAATGAACATGCAGGATCAAGTTCACTGGCAATGTAGCTGCTGAAGTTGAAGGGGCTACACCAGTGATGAATGTCAAGCACTAGTTTTAAAATACAAGCATGAACATGCTGGATTCAGAAATAAATATGTATGGCTTAAAATCCCCATCTACTGTCTTTCAGTTCTTTTCATCATCCCATCATGCCTGATCTCCTCTGATCCCAACACTTTTCTGCCTTTCCACTTTGCCTGCTAATCACTTTCCTCTTCTATCTATAAATACGGCAGGTCTTGCAGAGGCAAGACAGCTGAAGTTAATGGACAGCTTGTATGAGGAGGCTGTGCAGAATATTCATTCTCTGTCGTCTTTGCCTTATCACCAGTCGTTTCATCCGTTTCTTTCCCTTCTCCTTGCCTTTGCATTATTCTGTCTACTGGGGACTTCACACAGCCCAATCCTGTACTCCTCAAGCAAATTCATAGCTGGTTTAGGGAATATATCTCCGTAGCGTCAGTGACACTACTCTGATTTAGATCGATTCGTGTTTTGACCCACTGAACTTAGCAGGTAAGTCTCTTATCTAATATCTGATTTCTAGAATATGCTGAATAAAAACTAGAAGGCTCTTTGTATGGTTAGATCAGATGAAACCTCCGGTGGAGACAGGTTCATAACTACCTTACAACATATCACAGCCACTCCTTTCCTTTTCAAACAATACTTATTCAGCATAACTGAGTAGTTGCTCTCTCTCTGTACCTGCCTCCTACAATATTAAAACATAGTCAGAACGTTTGAGTGATACATAGATATTCTAATAGCAAAGCTGCTTATCATATGTTTTCTGTTGTTTGTGAACAGAGAAGGTCTTGTGGGTGATGTGACGGTCGGAGGCCGTCTTGGGCTCAGTGACCACGAAATGATAGGATTCTCGATTCTCAGAGAAGTAAAGAGGAGGGTCACCAGAACTGCCACCTTGGACTTCCGGAGGGCAGACTTTGGCCTGTTTAGGAGTCTGGTTGGCAGAGTCCCTTGGGAGGCAGTCCTGGAGGGCAAAGGCGTCCAGGAAGGCTGGACATTCTTCAAGAGGGAAATCTTAAAGGTGCAGGAGCAGGCCGTCCCCGTGAGCCGAAAGATGAGCCGGCGGGGAAGAAGACCGGCCTGGCTGAGCAGAGAGCTCCGGCTGGAACTTAGGAAAAAAAAGAGAGTCTACCACCTTTGGAGGAAGGGGCAGGCAACTCAGGAGGACTACAAGGATGTTGTGAGGTCATGCAGGGAGAAAATTAGAAGGGCCAAAGCCCAATTAGAACTTAGTCTGGCTACTGCCGTAAAAGACAACAAAAAGTCTTTCTACAAATACATTAACAATAAAAAGGGGGCTAAGGAGAATCTCCCTCCTCTATTGGATGCGGAGGGAAACTTAGTGTCAAGGGATGAGGAAAAGGCTGAGGTGCTAAATGCCTTCTTTGCCTCAGTCTTCAACAGCAAGGGAAGTTGCTCTCTGGGCACCCAGCCCCCTGAGCAGGAAGACAGGGATGGGGAGCAGAATGTAAACCCCGAAGTCCAAGGGGAAATGGTCAGTGACCTGCTACGCCACCTAGACACGCACAAGTCTATGGGGCCGGATGGGATCCACCCAAGGGTGCTGAAAGAGCTGGCAGAAGTGCTCATCAAGCCACTCTCCATCATTTACCAGCAGTCCTGGCTAACTGGGGAGGTCCCAGTTGACTGGAAGCTGGCAAATGTGACGCCCATCTACAAGAAGGGCCGGAAGGAGGATCCGGGCAACTACAGGCCTGTCAGCCTGACCTCGGTGCCCGGGAAGGTTATGGAGCAGATCATCTTGAGTGCCATCATGCGGCACATACGGGACAACCAGGTGATCGGGCCCAGTCAGCACGGGTTTATGAAAGGCAGGTCCTGTCTGACCAACCTGATCTCCTTCTACGACATGGTGACCCGCTTAGTGGATGAGGGAAAGGCTGTGGACGTTGTGTACCTGGACTTTAGTAAAGCCTTTGACACCGTCTCCCACAGCATTCTCTTGGAGAAGTTGGCTACCCATGGCTTGGATGGGCATACTCTGCGCTGGGTAGGAAACTGGCTGGATGGCCGGGCCCAAAGAGTTGTGGTGAATGGAGTTCAATCCGGTTGGAGGCCGGTCACAAGTGGTGTTCCCCAGGGCTCAGTACTGGGGCCAGTTCTGTTCAATATCTTTATCAATGATCTGGACGAGGGGATCGAGTGCACCCTCAGTAAGTTTGCAGATGACACCAAGTTGGGAGGGAGTGTTGATCTGCTGGAGGGCAGGCAGGCGCTACAGCGGGACCTGGACAGGCTGGATCGATGGGCCGAGGCCAATGGTATGAGGTTCAACAAGGCCAAGTGCCGGGTCCTGCACTTGGGACACAACAACCCCAGGCAACGCTACAGGCTTGGGGGGGAGTGGCTGGAAAGCTGCCCGGTGGAAAAGGACCTGGGGGTGTTGGTTGACGGCCGGCTGAATATGAGCCAGCAGTGTGCCCAGGTGGCCAAGAAGGCCAACGGCATCCTGGCCTGTATCAGAAATAGTGTGGCCAGCAGGAGTAGGGAGGTGATTGTCCCCCTGTACTCGGCCCTGGTGAGGCCGCACCTCGAGTACTGTGTTCAGTTTTGGGCCCCTCACTCCAAGAAAGACATTGAGGTGCTGGAGCGTGTCCAGAGACGGGCAACGAGGCTGGTGAAGGGTCTGGAACACAAGTCCTATGAGGAGCGGCTGAGGGAACTGGGGATGTTTAGCCTGGAGAAAAGGAGGCTGAGGGGAGACCTTATTGCTCTCTACAACTACCTGAAAGGAGGTTGTAGAGAGATGGGGGTTGGTCTCTTCTCCCTGGTAACAGACAACAAAACAAGAGGAAATGGCCTCAAGTTGCGCCAGGGGAGGTTTAGATTGGACATTCGTAAAAACTTCTTTACCGAAAGGGTTGTCAGGCATTGGAACAGGCTGCCCAGGGAGGTGGTGGAGTCCCCATCTCTGGGGGTATTCAAAAGGCGTTTAGATGAGGCCCTAAGGGATATGATTTAGTGGGGGACTTGGTAGTGATAGGTTAATGGTTGGACCCGATGATCTTGGAGGTCTCTTCCAACCAGAACAATTCTATGATTCTATGATTCTATGATTCTAAAGCTTGTTGTTATGAATTATTTATATCCCATTTTAAGTCTACAATATCGATACCTCTCAGGTATCTTCCACCATCAGATGCAGCAAAACAAGTATTAACTAATTAATACTTGAGACAGCAAAAACTCTGTTAATAGCAAACTATTTTTTCACTATGGCACGCAGATGGTCTAAATTCTACCTGCATATGCTCATTGTTTTCTGCTTGCTGGCTTATAAAGCCATTAGAGGCACATCAGCAAACAGGAATAGTACACTCAAACGTGAGTGTAAATTCAGGTTTCTGTAGCCATAAATGCCCATGGTCTTATGTAATTACTTCCTGAGGGTTTAAAAAAAATCCAGAAATAAATTTAGAATAATAAAATTGGCATTAAAATAATAAAATTTTACACTATGTTTTATCATCAGGACTCTAGTTTTTCTAGAGAAAAAGGCATGTTCAAACCATTGCATTCTCAGTTCTGAGGACACTCCAAATCCCTTTTGTTCTCCTTTGCTTTCCTCCTATATCTCCCAATGAAGGGAAGCATCTGGCTGGTGTAAAATACCAGCTCTGATCTCCGAAGCGCTGACTTATCCTGCACCACCGTTGGAGCCACCTGCTCTTTCAAAAGAAAACAGTACTACACAAATGTAGGCCATCAAAAACAATATACCAAACTAACGAGGGAATCTGTAAACACAGAGATGTACAACTTCATTCTGTCATAAGAAGGCATCTAACTCTTTTAATGACTTATTTGGCCAAGAGTATCTGTTACCCATATTTTCTTTATTATTGTCTTTATCTCTTACACACTAAGATTTTGCTTGCTAAGAGGTGAAATATGCTCGTGGCTAATAAAAAGTTGAAAAATATCCTTTGAGGGCAAACAGCACCTCAGTGAATCTCAGACTGATCTAATAGAGACTAACAAATTCCTGCAGATCCTTCTGCAGACTTACCACCTGCACAGCAAATACCCTGCCAGCAAAGTCCGCCATGCAACCAGGAAAACGAGTGAGTGGGTACGCTTACTTCTCCCTTCGCATAACCCTAACATGAATGTAATATTTTTAAATAGCTCATTCAAACACAAAGTGGGGCGGCAGAGCCAGTGCCACCATGTGACCGAGTAAGTCGCACAGCATGGCTTTAGGTGATCTGCAAGGAGAGCACATATGGACTGGGAACAGGTTCCCTCAGGGGCTCCACCACCACTTCTGACTCTGAAATGAACACTGGGATCCACAACCACATCAGCAAGACAGTGTCCCCTGGGAAGTGTGAAATAGCAGCATGGCCCATAGGAAATATAATTAAAGCACCTGAGAAAGCAGCTGCCCCAGAGAGCGTGATGTGAGCCACCACCTCCGCTTCCTACTTGGGGCAAAGTTACGACTTGCAGGACACTATCAGTGTTGGTCTAAGTTTGGAATAAAAAATCAGGTGTGGCCAAAAACATTGTGACCAAATGTTTTTGTAACACCTGTACTGGGATTCCTAAGCTGTGGTACATGTGCCACCAGCTGTATGGAAGTCACTTAAAAGTAATATTCTGATGTGCAGCAGGCAGTACTGGGCATAAAACCCCCCAGAAACCTCATAATTTCTTACTATCATTATTTGAGTCTTGCCTTCACAAAGGTTACAGGCCAGCTCGCCTGTGGCAGGACAGAGGATTCCTGAATGAGCAGCGCTTGCAGATGTTGTGCACCTAAAGCGATTTTAAGTAACAATTCAATTGACCGTCTCTTACTCCTGTATAAAAAGCAACCTTGACCCTATTTTGAGCATGAACTAATACCGGCTGGCTAGAAGGCAAACGTTCCCTCAACTAACTGCTCCTGTAATCCTTGCAACAGGAAATCAATGGTGCAAATTGCATTTTGACAAATATAAATCACTACGGAGTCTATAGCAAAGGCTGACAAATCACTCTTGATGCCCAACGCTTACCTGGTGCAGCAGTCATCTGAAAGGAGATGTGCTAGAGAAATGCTTCCTTTTTTAAACAGAAGTTGGAAAACTAATTCCACAATCCACAACAGCAAAAATAAAGGACAGCTCTGATCCTGCAAGTGGTAGCAGGCAGGCAGGTGGCTCTCCTACATGAAGCCTATTGCAGGAAGACTGTAATTACCTGTCTGAGCACCTACCGATTATATCTAGAGACGGTGCGCAGAGGAGCCAGTATGCAGCTGATACGACTTCTGTCATTTTATTTTCTGCACATTTTGCCCTTAATTGAAAAGACTGCTTTCCTTTTTTATTCCTAACATCTATTACCCCTGCTTGGGGAGGCACTTCCCAGCACGCTAGACAGCTAAGAACCCAGAGGCTGTGCCAAAACGGAAATAACACTGTGAAGGGAACTGAGTGCTTGGTTTCATGATGTTAGTAGTGTCTTTATCCACTGGCACTCGGAGAAGGTCTGTATTCTAAAGGGCTCTGGAAAACACTCAAAAAGGAGATCAATGAAATTTTAAGTTCCTCAGCCGGACAAAATATACCAAAAAAAGCCATCGTCATGCCATTGCCCAGATCACTCTAGTCCTGAAGATGGAAACCACTTTCTTTTATTGAGTATCAGTGCCAGATGTTTTGTCCTACCTGTAGAAGCTGCTTATACTGAACCAAGTTTAACTTCTAATTTTGCCCTTCTCTGCTTTCAAGCTCTATTTCCATCATCGCTTCCAAAGGACTCCTGGGTGCCGTGCCGAGGAGAGCTGAAGTGTTTCCCACCAGTACACGATGGTTGCGGGATGGCTGTTAGTCTACTAACAGTCTACTAGCAGTAAGACTGTATGGAGCTGACTTAAGATGTGGAAGAAAGCACTCCGCTCATCTCCTCTCCCAAATTTCAGTGTCTGCAATACTGGCACAAGGGAGTGAGAACAACCATGCAACCATACATCATGGGATATGCAATGCAACCTTGGAATGCTTGCTTGTACGGAATACAGCATGCAACCTTCAGTTCTTACATGGGTCAGGTGCCTGAACCAAGACTCACCCACGGGAGTGAAAAGACCCACCTGGCACAGCATCTATTTCAGAATTAAACCCTAATATATATTTCCAGTTGCAAACAATTTTACACAAGATGCAAGACTGAAAGTTTCTGCCAAGAAATAGAGAGCAAGAACCATTCCAGGCAGATGCGATTCTCACAGGCTGAGCCCAGAAATCCCCCGTCAACTCAAGTAAAGATTACAGCTACCAGAAATTTATCTGCGTTGGAGCGTCTAGTACTGATGCCATTCTCTAATAATATGCTATGATTACATCATGTCAGTGTTTGTGGTACTAAATTAAACTATTTTTAAAAGACATGCTTGCGCTTTACATATCTTTTCCTTGCAGGGTACTGCTAGGGGCAAAATAGCTGTACAGGAAAGCTGAAGGCTGGTACGTCATTTCTGATTACAGTCGCCTCACTTGCAAGTTATTTAAGCTGCTGCCTGTCAGTAGCCCATAGTATGGTAACAATTAAATAGTCACTAGTAACATACCTGGATTACAACATACTGCTTTCTAAATTGTCTTCTACAAAAAAATTCAATTAATTTAACTGATGAGGAATTTTGAAGTCTATGCCACACTGCTGTTAGGATCATTTTGACAAAGGAAGTGCTGGCATGGATTCGATACTTCTCAAAGGGCTCAACTTCAATTAATTTAAACTTGCAAATTGATTATGATTCACTTGAAAATGTTCAGAAAGTGCATTCTGTTCCCTGAGAGTAAGAACAGGCATTTCAGGGGAGACTGTGATGTACGTTTCATGTGATGCAGAAAGCCTGAGCCCCCAGAAAAAGCCCCAGACCTTCCTAATTCCTGTAAAGAGACTTGCAAGTGCAATTCAAAAATTCTTCAGCTTTGCAAACTTCTGGTTGCGTCACCAGTCTCCCAAAACCATGGAGGTTTATCAGTGCCATCATCAGAGGGATGAATCCTCCCTGGCGGTGTGTCTCTCCGCTGATTACAGCCTGGGTTAGACTCCACGCCTGACTTTCAGTCCTGTAAATATAGCTGGGATGAGTCTAATCCTAAGAGACTAAACCACAAGCTCTACCAAAATACCCATAGATTCAGGGAGGGTTTAGAAAACGGAGTATCACTCTGCATCGTGGCTTAGCATTCTGCTCACTGCCGGTGACCCACCACGGGGTGCGCCGGAGCGAGCCGTGCGGGGGGCACGGCGTGCAAGCTCTCGCTGTAGCGAGTAATAAATACCCGTTTGGCTCTGTCTCACCATCCACAATGGGACCTCTCCTGCTGACTGACACAGGCTTCCCCCACTCCCTGTTCATCCCCTGGAATGAGGAGGGGAGGTTTATTAACGCCTGAGCTTGGGTGACCACCTTTCTGTCCTATTATCGGGCTTTCCTCATGGGAAGGAGGCTGGCGAGGTAAGCGGTTGTGAGGCAGCTGTGACCCAGGGCACGTACCTTCCCTCCCAGCACAGGGAAAAAGGACTTCCCAGAACAAGAGTTAAAAATAGCTGGTTTGCCTTAAAGGGCGTATTCACCTTGAAATACGGAAAACAAGTCTTAGCTGCCATCTCTAATATGACAGGCATCTCTCTGTCAAAATACCTACTGCCCTGCTCTTTCTTCTTCTCCTTAAATTTTTACCATTTGAAATTGTAGATGCTTTTCACCACATTATAAGAAGCCTGGAGGGAGAGAGGGCAGATACAGCCTTCTATATTACATTAAAACCAGCCTTATTCACACCAAAATGGCTCTTCAAGGTTACTTCTTGAAATCTATCGCAGCCCTGCCTTTCTTCCCACATTTCTCGCACCAGCGCCATTTCAGCCCCCCAGCATCCTCGCGTAGCCCGGCTCTGTGCCTGTCCACCCAGGCAGAGGGCAGGCTGGCCACCTCCTGCCCGGCGCGGAGATCACCGGACAGTCCGGTTTGGAAACTGCAGATCAGCATCAGCAAGGCAGGTGCTCGAGCTCGGTGCTCTCAGAGGCAAGGTGTATCCTTTCCTACACGGTATTTTATCAGCGATGGTAATGAGCCAGTTGGGAAAACTTAACTGGGGAAGTGGTGGATTCTCTATCACGTGCAGTTATTAAATCAAGACTGTGGCCTTCTAAAGTATGTCTTTCTAGCACAAAGAGGACATTACGTACTTGGTAAAGAATTTGTGGGCAGAACACTGTAGGTTTGAACACAGAGGTTAGAGTAGATGGCTTTAACGATCTCTTCTGGCTCTAAAAATCTAGGAATCTAGCATCATCGGTTATCACTTTCTTTACACCAAAGATCTGCTTGACTCTTCTGGGAATCCATTGAAGTTTAAAAGCCTGCCAAGCTGAGAAAATTACCGTGATATTTCCAGCTGCTTTCCCCAGAATTTTACATTAATCCTTCCCCCAGCCCCGAGCAAGCTTTGCCACTTTTCTTCCGAGCAGCTTGAGCTGGTCAGGCTGCTCCTCTCTACAGGTCCTTATGGGCACCCCCCTCCCCACGTGTCCCCTCTCAGGTGTTCCCAAGCCACTGAAAGAATTGGGAAGCTTTCCTTGCCATTCCCCGACATGGGCAGAAGCATTTTTTGCAAGTCTGGAAGCCGGCACTACAATCCACATTGAAGAAACAGCTGACACGACCAAGCAGAGCCTACCAAGCCTGCAAACAGCTTGCAGATTTAAGTGATAACCTAAATAAGATCCGCTCTGAATGTCATTCATAAGAAAGCTGAAAAACTAGCAATGTCCCGCACTTCTCTCGCATGCAGAAGTGCCAAGCAGGAGACAGCACTTGCTCTCTGGCTGCCAAGGACAGGACCTGGTGGAACCCCCCTTCCCCATCCCCAGCACAACCCCACCCGAGCAGCCGAGAAACGTGAGCAATTCTGCATCGTGCTGATGAAGTTCTTAATCTACGTGTCACCCAAGCTGAACTGCAAAACACGGCTGCCTGCCCTAGTTATCAAATGACCTGAAATTCAGCACGATCATCTGCCGTAACAGCTGGTTCATTGACGACGAGAGAAACTCCTGCCTGGCTGCTGAACCAGAGCCAGCGCCGGGAGCCCGGGGACCCGGCACGCACGCCCTCCAACGCCGAGAAGCTGCTCCCATCCCCCTGGATGGCACGGCCTCAAAATGTCTTGTGTTCTTCGAATTCTGCGTGCTGACTCCTTCCGCTACATATCTATTTTTCATCTGTATAATTAAAAAGAGATTTCAGAGACCTGGCACTTCAAAGGGGGGAAAAATAATGAAATATCCTTCCCTGTGAATTAAAGTGAAGGTAAGGTTGCGTCTTGACAGTTTTCTTTCTTTCTACTTAGGGTGCTGCATAAATAACAAACAGTACTAGCAAATTTACTTCTTTTTACAGAAGCAACCTATATAGGAACATAGTACAAAACATCAAAATGATTGTATGAGTAAGAGTTAAGTGCCCAACACAGGCAAAGTTAGGGAGCTAAATAACTTTGACAGATGTTATGAATTCTTTTTTAGGAGTGACTCATGTTCAAACAGGGTGATACTTCTTGAGGTTGCTTTGATGCACACCAAATTATATTTTTCTGTTTCATTGACAAAAAAATCTAAACACATATTAGTAAACTTTTACAGTATTATTACTGCAAAAGGTAATACTAGTGATGCTTATTACTCCTTAATAATGAAATAATCAGAATTAAGTGTTTGGACTGTATCTTAAGATAGTTACTTTTGTGCTTCTTCCCCAAATAGGAATGAAGAGTGAAAGCTCAACATAATGTCTTATTGAGGAGCAGCCCCTCAGCTGGAACTCAGTGCTACTCCTTTGAACCCAATGGACATCGTTTCCTGCTAAACGGATCTAGACTGTGATGTTTTCTGTGCTGATCTCTTCTCTTGGGTAAATACCATTTTCCCATTCTCTAGCTGAAATGAGAAATGAGGACTGCACATGCTCTTGATGTGATGTGTCTCAGTCCTGGAAAGTCCAATAGCTTCACATTGCTAATGTTGTGCCTAAGCAGCATCTGTCCCTTGATTTTCACATACATAGCTGGTTGTAGCTGTTGCTACAGCATCCACACGTGCATAAGCAAGACCAAAGTTTGGGCTGAACATATGCCTTATTCTCTGTGTTTACTCCAAGGTAGGCTTCAGGATCGTTTCTTTAGCAGAGAGAACATACTGTAAGTGAGAATATAACCACGAATACTTGATTAGGGACACACAAAAAGAATCTGAAATCATATGGTACCAAGACTTTAGTTATAGTATGCATGAACAAGCAATGTAACTAATATTGAATGTATGCTTGTATTTTTCTTGTTCTGCAGTCCTCCTGACACATCAACGTGAATTAAACAAATTGAAACCCCACATTGAGCAGCACCAGATCTAATTGCAGTGCAAAATGTTTCCCTAATGAATTTCAGTTTTCATATTTTCTCCTACAAATAGTGTTATCATGCTACTGAATAAAATCAGATTATTAATATATATGGGTCATTTGTATAAAGCCAGTTATTTTGGCTAATTTATGAGAAAAGACTGTGAAAATAAACATTTTTATCCATACTAAAATCTTTTACTTGTGGGCTGCTGTCACTGATGCCTTGTTTTATTTTTAGATGCTGTTTGCTAGGTGCTGACAAACACATGCATGGAATTACTCCCTGTCCTGGAGAGATCATAATCTAGGCCAGTAAGGCTCGGTCTTCTAATAATGGGATTCCTGTTTGCGAGGCAGGGACACCCTCCAGCCGTAGTCCCATTAGCCAATATCTCCCATCAGCCAGATGGGGAGGAGCACTGCCAAGCCCGGAGCCTTGCGGTGTCCTGCGAGACAGACACATACACAAAATACACGGCAGATGGCTCGGTGACACCCAAAGAACAGGAGTCTTCCCACTGGCGGTGGCTGTGCTGCTTTTGCAACCGTAGGAAAATTCCTGTCTCTGCCAATATCCTTGTTTTCATCTCTTGGAAGAAGGCAATGGTGAAGACATCTTATTGTACACTACGTGCTCGCCTGACTTGGGACAATATGCTTGAAGTGGTAGGTGAGGACCCAATTCTGCAAAGTGCTGAGCTCTGCGTAAGAGGAGCCAGCACCCCGTCTCTCCTGGCATTACGAGGAGTCAAGGGCACTTTCCTGAGACGTGCTGAAGTCAGCACCTTGCTATAGCAATCCCTCCACAAGTCCTCCTTGCCATTCATCTTAATCTTACCCTGAATTGTTCTAATAACTGGAGGATGTGGCACAAAAGCCTTTTCTTAAGCCCCTCTTTCAGTCATTAGCTGTGCTGGAGCAGAAGCAGGAACAGCGGTATTGACACAGGGACAATTTAAAGTGTCTTGAAGGTTTATATTACTTTTGCACCTTCTTAGGGCACTTGTTAGACCCTTCTTTTCATGGCTGAAGTCAGATCAGTTTAATTTCATCTTATGATCTTTTTAAAAAAGGTGCTTTTTTTGCTAGTAATAATAATACAATACAGTTTATGATAAAGCTTTCTGCAACAAAATCTTATTCAGTCACTATGTGACACACAATCTTAAAGTGTTGCTCTATGAATTACAGACAGACTACTCTGGAAATGCCAGACGAGGTATTTGGCTTTCAGCTCTATCGCAACGGACAGCTAATTAAATGCTTTGCTAATAATAGTATCCTATGTTAGAGGAGATAAGCTTAATTACCTGTTGAATTTCAGTGGAGTTTTGCAGACATGTCTGCATATTCCTGATAGCTAAACCAACTTTTGTTTAACGATACAATTTGCTCTCATTTATATTTCTCTAGGTTAGATGTATCATTAATGAACATAAAATGTAACTGATGGAAAGAAATAAAGGCATCTGGCATTTCTCAGCTAAAATTCCATTACTACATAAAAAATAACCGCCAAGTCAATACAATAACAACAGACACTCATCACACAAAACCCTCGAGGGAAGTCAATGGAAGTCCTCCTACTGACTTAAGGAGAGATTAGACAACACCTAGGACTGTTGTCATCAAAATATTATGTTTGCAATTTGCATGTAATCCGTGGTCCCCGCAATACTGTGAATCTCATTACTTTCAACACATAATTATCAACACGTTGACAGTGAGCACGGAAACTAGAAGGCTTCACTTCCCAGGTTCTCTGGGAAAGATGCAGTTTTCCCAGTGTCGCAGCTGTTCTTAGATCAAGATACTGGAGTTTCTGCCCTTCACGCTCCATACTCTCAGAAAGCACAGCTGTGATTTGGAGCTATAGTACACACCTTAAATTAAAATTTCTTGTTCCTGGAGCAATAACACCGTTTGTTTCATCTCTTCCTTAGGGCATGCCCACCCAACACGGCAGGGCCATGCCGAGGTGGTACGGCAGCCCAGGCAAGCCAGCTAGGTGCAGGATAAGGACACTACCCCACCGGGTGTGCTTTGATTCCCACGCTGACTTCTGCACTGAGCCAGGGAGATGCTGACTCCCTCCATGTTTTAAAAGACAGAGCATAATGTAAAACACATTTGTGTTTTCCTACTTCAACCCTAAAAGACATTTTAAATGCTGGCCTGGAAGGAGGACAGCTGAGATGAAAGGCAATATAAGTCCTCTGTATCTAACTGGTCTCGAGTCAACTCTGCACCTGTAACACGGGGTCCAGCTTCGGACCCTAATACAAGATACTATTGACATAGTGCCACGATCCAGTGGAGGGTGACGAAGATGGCTGGGGGCTGCAAATGGCACATGAGGAGGGGCTGGGGGAGTCGTCTTGTTCGGCTCAGAGGGGCTGGGGGAGTCATCTTTTTCGGCTCAGAGAAGGGAAGGCTGAGGAGCAATCACTGCTGGTGCCAATGCCCAACTGGCTCATGATGGGATAGGCACAGCCCTGGAACAAGCGCCTGGCCATGTGGAGAAGTCTCCATCCTTGGCAATGCTCAGAACTCACTGGGACAAGGACCTGAGCAACCCGATCAAATTTTGAATTTAGCCTTGCTTTAAGCAGGTGCCTGGACTAGGTGATCTCCAGAGGTCCCTAAATAACTCTGTCTGAAGACACTAGGGAAATTAAGGAAGCAAATACCACTAGTCTCCACAGCAAATGGAGAGCAAATAAAGGAACTTCATCTGACCATGGTTTTTATTGCAAAATGAGTTATCTGCTGATGCCCTGGGGTCCACTAAGTAGCTCATAGATCTTAATTAAGGTAGTTACGTCAAAGATAATTCAGCATTTAATACCTAAGTATACTTAATATTCTCCTAAATCCTTTCCTGAATTTGAGCTCTGCTGTTACAGATGACCTCGTATGAAACAAGGGACCAAAATGTAGAAGGGTGCTGACTTAGTATTCAAATTCCTAACAGTGCCAAGCCCCTAAAAGACACAATGCTATTCTATACGCTACAGCAAAGTAGTCCAAGGCAAAAGATTTATGTTCATTTAGTAATAAATAATTCCATGAGACCACGAGAACCCGGGATCTTTGACCTGGAACACTGGTTGCAGACTTCAAAATTCCCAAATGAGGTTAAGTGAGCTAAATGATTGCTCTCGTAATTAAAAGGGGGTTCTGGTGCAGGTAAGGGCCCATGCTGCAAAACAATACTCATATTTGGAAAGAAAAAGAAAAATGCAGAGCTACAATGGATAGTGGTAAGAAAAGGAAAAGAGATGCTGAAAAAACAAAACAGCGAGTCGCTTAATAAAACTTGACTTCAAGCTGCATAAATAAACACAGCTACAGCTTCTTGCAGAAATTAGGAAAACGCCCTGAGCACATGAAATGCAGTGGTTACCATGGCAATTTACATACAGCCAGATATCAGACAAATCCTGTAGCTCTTTTCCAGTTTAAACTCCCAACTAAAAATATAGGGTCAGGTACAGATGAGCAAATCTCTTGTCCGCATTGGTGAGAGATTATTCAGGTGAGTACTTCCAGGGGGTCAGCTCACAAACCGCAGTGAGTGACCACCCTCCGCGTGTGCAGGGGTTTGCAGTCTGGGAGCAGCTGGTTGCTCTACACCTCCACTCTGCCTATTAAAAAAAAAAAAGTGTGTGTGTGTGGAGTACTGCATAGCGAAGCTCCTTTCTATAAGGGATGTGACAGAACACAACACAGGGCTGCTCTTTCTACTCCTGTTCGGAGATGCACTGAGGACCAGGCAAGCCCCTGCCAGCTCACGGAGGGGACGCAGGCTCCAGGGCCGAGCATGGTGACAGCCAAGGGAGCAGGCATCCACCACTGCGACTGGCAGGTGATGCTCCACTGATTTGGGTTCCCTGGAGAGCCTGCCTGGATGTGCAGCTGGCAGTGCCCAAGTCCAGGCATCTCAGCCGTGAACACCCCGAGCAGCCCTGCAACAGCTTCAGAGAGAGTGCGTGCCAAAGGCTCTGACCCAGGGACAGCATAAGAAGAACGAGTCAATACATCCGGACATGCTCTGAAAGGATGAAAAGGCAAAAAAAGAGATGTTATTCTCAGGTCTATGCCCAGAGGGAAAGTAAGGGGCAAAACGGTGCATGGGTCAGGGCTCAGCTGCCAGGGCCGTTCGTAGAGAGAGACAACAGGGCGGGTGAGGGATTGCACTGGACAGACTGCCTGGGCGCTGCAGACGGGAACTGCGGCTGCACGCAGGGAGAGGGATCTCAGAATGGCTCTCTCTCAAGCGCACCCCTCCTGCGGTCTGCCTTCCTGACGGATAAGCACACTGCGCGCAGCCGTCACGCTGGTGCGTGTGGCCTTGGAGAATAAACAAACGAACTGAAGATGGGAACGAGAAGAAATAACGAATGACAAGGAAACGCAGAATCAAAAGTTCCCCTGACGACAAAGGTCTCTCTGCCAGAGATCACACTCAGTAATGCTGCTCAACTGCTGAGGTTACAACTTCACTCTAAACAAAACACTTTTATGAAATACTTCTCACCCGTGATAACGCAACCGTGCCCTGAACGGCGCAGCTCGTGGCAAGAGTGCGCTGTGCGGACTTGCTGGAGATGAGGTCTCCGGGCCCGTCTCCTTCCTGCCTCAGGGGTTTAGGAAACTTGGGAAAGAAGTTGGCAGCACAGCGAGTCCTCTCAAACCTCCGGAGGCCAACACTTGGCTCTTCTGCACTGCGATACTACAATGCCACTTGGATCCTAACACAACAAGTAGGTGAGCACATGCTTAAACATAAATCCCTGAGCAGTTGCTCAGTGGTTACTGCTAAGCACACGCTCAGCTGCAATCCCGAACCTGGGCTGGAGGGAACAAATAGAAGTGATGCATTTTAACAGCAGACCTGGAAGCATCGTTATATTGTGTTTCCACTTCAAGAGTTGAAAATAATTAATTTTCAGAATATGGATGTCTGAAAGACTTCACGTTGCTTCTGTGCCAATGCACAAGGTGTTTGGTCAGACATTCTCCACCTGCCATCTCTTACTGTCCTAAAAAAGGAGCAAATGAAAGACGGGAAAATATTTTTTTTATTCCTCAGTCTCTTTTCAGTTCACAAAGGATCTTTCAATATCATTTAGAACATGAAATTATACTCTTTTGCCCCCCAAATTGGGAATTTTAATTTAAATAAATCTTGGCAGAATAATAAATCTATTTAAATATTTTATTTTTTTCCAAAACATCTAGTGCTTTTAGGATGATTGAACTGAAAGCCTGGAAACCAACCTTCTCATTGAAAAGGTTTTATTTGGAGATGCTACATACATTTCTGCTTCCTGACTAGCTGATGTGTTTAAATCATGTTTTCCATAAAAATAAATAAATAAAAAATCATCTATAGCAATGAGAAATCAGGACGATCCAGAAAGCAGGCAGACTTTGGCTTCTCTTTTGAGACCACCGGAGACAGCTTTCGAGCTATGCACTCCGGGCCAGCCAGAACCAGCCGGAGAGCCAGTACGTGTAGGCTCTCAGAAAGGCAGACAGGGCTTGCTTTTGAAGGACACGGAGCATTTTAAACTCCCAGAGACAGCACAAAGAGCGGAGCTGCTCAGGACTTCTCAAATAGCTGCACACCAGTCACTTGCTCACTCCTGGACTGGACTTCTGTCTCCACTGAAATTTGAACAAGGAAAAAAATCCCAAGAAAAGTGCCTCATCCTCCCGCTAATCCCCTCAGCAGCTGGTCACTCCTTCCCATAAGATACTACACACATGTAACCAATATACTACACATAGATGACCAAGCTTCCTTTAAGTAGTATCACAGAGCAAAGACATCCTTCCTCATTTCTCAAGAAAGCACGAGCAGAGAAAATGCTGCTGGAGCCCATAGCAGGCCTGCTGCTTGCTTGCTACAAAAATATCACAATATTCTAATAAACCAATTATTAAACCCAACTTGCCCCATTAAACTTGCAGCATGCACTTGTTTTAAGCTGGCACAACAAATCATCGTGCAATTCTCATTGCTGAAATATGCCTTATCGCTTGTATTTGGATCCTCTCAGGAAAAAAAAAAAGAAATATGCAGAAATACCACACTTCACAGGTGGAAAACAAAAAAAAAAAGGTATAATTACATATCTGCCTTCTGTTACACTGAAATTCATTTTATAATGGCTCTGTGAATCTCTTCACAAAGCTCAACTGCAAGAGAAAGGTGGAGGTGACCAGAGAGGTCAGCTGAGTTAGCAAGCAGGGAAAGCCTCCCATGTGAGCAGCCGTAAAACAGGCCAGTCAGAAAAACCCACGCACGCTACGGTCGTTTCATGTATTACTCTCGCTCTTCAATAGGGATAGCATTTTATAAACCTGTTAGTCCCAACAGATTTGGCTTCCACCCAACACGTAAATCAGCAGTGACTGCACGAAGGCAGCACGTTACACAAATGCTATGGAAGAGAAGCAGACCTGCAGGATTTACGACACACAGCAACTGAGGTTCACACAGGAAAAAAATTGCAATTTTATTTCTGGCTATAGTGCAACAGCTCAGAATTAATATTAGTTAACTTCTTCTGGATGTACAAATATTTTATCCCTTCTTGCCATCCTCCCAGGGAAAGTACTGACATCTGCTTTAGCACTCATGTAGCCATCTAATTGACAGTACACATTACTATCTTTTAAATAGCCACAGTTTAAAGAGGAGTTTAAACAGTGGAGGGCTACATCCAGTTATTTTTTATCTTGAAGAAGTGATACGGAAAAACCCAGACCAGCCATCCAAGGCAGGGCAGGAGTAGAGCCGAGTGCCCTGTAAGCGCCATTATTCACGTGACGGTTTTACTTCCATGGGCACTTGGGCTGATGAGAGCCCAACTCACCCCCTCCAGGTGACCCTGCTGAGCCAGCCAGACTGGTATTTCAAAAAAAGCTTCCCAAGCGGCAACATGAACGGACATCGAACAACCCTGTGGATTGACTTACGCAATCAGACGCAGCGTCCAAATGAGATGTTGGGAAAAGTGCGCACCTAAACACGGACCCAGCGAATGCGAGCGTGACCAGGGACACCTCGTGGGATGAGGGACTCCCTGGGGAAGGAGGGGGACATCGTCTCAAAGCCTTCACAAAACTTCAGGACTCCTGAGGCTGGTTTGCACCTCTGCTCACAGAAGCGGTCACAGGAAAAATGAACACAAATTCCCCTAGACCACAAGCAGGGGATCAGGCAGACCACAAAGAGCCTGCACCAGGAGATGGCTCTACACCTCACCCACAGCCCACGTCACTCGTCCGCCTGGCACAGCGGCATGAATTGTGCCTCTCCGCGATCAGAGATTTGCTAAGCAGAAATTGAAATACCAACACAATGGACAGCGCTTCTCAGTTTCAACGTTAAGCGCTACTTTGCAAGGGGTAGTACCTCTTGAAAGTTAAGAAAGTGCCCATGGCAGACGGTGAGCGAGCACATGGGTAGGGCATGGCAGTGCAGGGCTCCACAGCAGTACCACACCAAAACCAGAACATGGAAGCTCTTCTGAAGCTCTCACTCGGGTCGGATGCCCTCTGCAGCAATCGTTACTTAGCTGGTGAGCTGTGAAGGGTTTATTCACTCTTAACCTATTTTAGCAAAGCAGTTCTGAGGTCCAAGCGTGAAGACATTTCTGAACAGCAGGCTGGGCTGCCGGTTTTCACCCCCTAGCAACCGACACCAGCTGGGGATGCATTTACTTTTTACCATTTAGGCCAAAGTAATAAAATGTTCACATCACAAATAGAGAGGAAATTGTAACATGTAGTATTAAACAATTGTAATAAAACCCTTTTAACCCCCGGGACATCAGGGGCACCAAATATTCATGTCTTCTGTAATAACATGATCTATTTTTAAAACATATTATTAGAGACAAGGAGTACTTTGTATTTAATAATGAATTTGCAATTTTCACCGTATTCCAGTACATAAATACAAAGATACCTGCTGAACAGTTTTTGTCAAGACTTGTTTGCTTTTATAGATAGTCCCCCAAAAGAAATTTTAAAAATAAATTCTCCTTTGCAACCTTGGCATAAACAATTCTGTAAAATCTTTTTTTTTTAATGTAATTCCAGATACATGTTGTGCTGCACTGGAAGAGAATAATTATAATGAGGTTTCTGCTCTGTCTATTTGGGCTTACCAGCTCGGCATTAATTTTCCTCAATATTTGGTGAAGGCTCCCTTGCTGCACTCCTCTCGCAAGCACTCGTGGTAGCAGCACACCTCCTCCCAGGAGAGTATATATAGCAAGGAGAGGAGACCAGGCAAGACCAATTCAGCAGAACTGAGCCATGGGAGAGCTTTAAGACGGTTGTTCTATTTTTAATCAATCATCTTAGCTGAGGTGAAAAATTGCCACAGCAGCCATGAATAACACCGCAAGGAAGTTTTGGGGAACAGACTCGCAATATTATGAAAAAGTGATACATTGACACTTTAAATCTAGATCTTGTGAAGTGGCGGGGTCACAGCAATCTCTTACTATCAGCAGGCACAACCAAAAAAGCCCTGACCGTGTTTATAAACTCTACAGTCACTCATATTTGGGGATGCGGGAGCATTTTATTTCCTTTTTTAACTAGTACGTTTTACGGGTGAGCGCTAACCTCTCACTGAAGTACCATGAAGCCTATTTCATACCACCAGCACACCCCATTACCCTCCGGCTGAAAAGTATTTTCCCATTTTAATCACTCTTCTCAATGTGAAGTCTAACAGCTGAAAATCCACTTCCTTCACAGAAATTTTCTTTCCTTACTGAAGCATTGCACAAGACAGTGGTTTCCTCAAAACACTTCCTCAGGAAACCCTCCTGTGGGAAATGGGGCTGAACTGGGGTGGGGGCACAAAGCAGGACAGGGACCGGCACGGGCAGGCGCGGAAAAGCAGGGGGGGCTCCCCCAACCCCTGCTGCAGGGACTGGGCGTGGGATGGGAGCAAGAGCTGGGCCCTGGGACTGAGGAAACGAGCCCATGGGCTCTGATTGATGAAGCGGGATGGGGGGGATGGCTCCATCCTATGCCTGGAGGAGAGGTCTCATGCCTACAAAGCAGCACTTGCACCTGGCACTTTGCAGCTCAGTGCACTCAGTACTGGAACAGGTTGCCCGGAGTAGTTGTGGATGTCCCATCATTGGAAGTGTTCAAAGTCAGGTTGGATGGGGCTTTGAGCAACCTGAGCTAGTGAAAGATCATAGAATCGTTTAGGTTGGAAAAGACCCTTATCATCAAGCCCAACCATAAAACTAACACTGCCAAGTCCACCACTAAACCATGTCCCTAAGTGCCACATCTACATGTCCTTTAAATACCTCCAGGGATGGTGCCTCAACCACTTCTCTGGGCAGCCTGCTCCAGTGCTTGATGTCCCTGCCCAGGGCAGGTGGGTTGGACTAGATCATCTTCAAAAGTCTCTTCACACCCAAACTATTCTATGATTCTATGATTAAAATTGGTCTACGTTGGTATCTTGGATTGGTGTACCGCAGATTTTCAGGAACAAATTCACCAACATTTTGCACACTCCTGGTGTGGGTGATGACCTTGCAGAGGGCTGGTGTGCTGGTTTTGGCTGGGATAGAGCGAATTTTCTTCACAGTAACTAGTATGGGGCTGTGTTTTAGATTTGTGCTGAAAACAGTGTTGATAACACAGGGATGTTTTAGTTATTGCTGAGCAGCGCTTACACAGCGCCAAGGTCTTTTCTGCTCCTCACACCACCCTGGCAGCGAGTAGGCTGGGGGTGCAGAAAAAGTTGGGAGGAGACACAGCCGGGACAGCTGACCCCAACTGACCAAAGGGATATTCCATGCCACATGACACCACGCTCAGCCATAAAACCAGGGGGGCGGTTGGTGGGGGACCGCTGCTTGGGGACTGCCTGGGCATCAGTCGGTTGGTGGTGAGCAACTGTTTTCATTTGCATCACTGGTCTTCCTTGGGTTTTATTCCTCTCTGTTTGCTATTTTCCTTTTCATTACAATTTATTATTCTTATTCTTATTTTATTTTATTTCAGTTATTAAACTGTTCTTACCTCAACCCACGAGTTTTCTCACTTTTGCCCTTGCCATTCTCTTCCCCCCATCCCGCTGAGGGGGCAGTGAGCGGGCGGCTGTGTGGGTGCTTAGCTGCCGGCTGGGGTTAAACCCCGACAGCAGGGCAGGCCGTCAGGGGCAAGCACTTGCTCCCACTGTCCAGGTCCACCCCGCCGCCGCAGACCTGTGAGGCGCGGGGGGGACACCCCGCTGGCTCACACCACCCCAGACCTGCTCTGCCCGGAGTTGGGATGGCTGCTCCGGTGGCTCCCTGTCCCTCATCAAGTCTCGTAAGCCACCACTGCGAGAGAAACGGCTCTGCTGAGGCAATGCCACACAGTTTGCACGCCGTAATTGGGGTGGTGGGGTGCGGCACGGGAATCTGGATCCACACTGACTGCTCCCTGAGTCCTAGGAGATGAAGCACCATTCCCCAAGGGGACTGGGAACATTAAGGATATGCATCCCTGCTTTGCCTTACCAATCGTAAACTTTGTTCCCTATTGAGTTAGAATGACCTTTAATTTCTTTGAAATAAAAATCCCTGTGAATACGGTGCATTATTTGCATATACAGTGTGACATCTATTTTTATATCCGTTCCAAATACAAAAGGATATTAATGTATGGGAGTGGGCACTTTCATCTGATAATATAAGATTTCACTGCAATTGAACAAAGAAATCCATCAGAAAAGCTTGTAACTCCCGTAACCGCTACCTGTGTTTAATTCACACGGGGAATGGCATAGGATCTTAATCTGACATGCAAATGAATACAAATCCTTAAATAACACTCTCTCCACATACCACATAGTCATCATTGTAAACGTGCCCTCATCTTTACCAGCCCAAAATAAAGATCTATTCTGATAAGACAAAGCCCTGCCAATGACTTCTGAAAGTCGGTTAATGAAAGTCCCATGACAAAGGGCCTCTTTCCTTAATCTCTGCAAGGCGCTTCAAGCCCACAAGGTGCAGCTGTTATCCCTCTTTTAGAGACAGTTTCATGCCGAGGACGTGCACAAAGAGGCCAGCTCAGACACTATGCTTCACCCTATCAACAGGTCGAATTGTGGATTTGCTCTTTTGTTTAAAAAAGTAATTGATAACATGAACAGAACACTTAAATAAAAGCACTGGAAGATTGTTCTACCACTGACAGGGAGAAAAAAGGTTGATTTAAATTTGCTCGGGCCAACCACCTCTGTTGATAAACCCATCGCAAAGGGCAAACCCCAAACAACTTGGGTCACGATGGCAGAAGCCCCAGAGACGACAGCTCATCCTTAAAGCACTCTCATATTAATAGGAACTTGCATGAGGGGAAAACCACACTCCAGCGGAAAAATGAAAGAAACTAAGATTCAACTGTAACTACTGTATGCACTGAGCTCAGTGAGAAGACTGAAGTGTGGTGAGGAAAGCCCAGAAAAAACATTTCAAAATCTACCAAGGTTAAACTGGAAAAAACAAACCCACCTAATTTTAAAACACATATGAACAGAAAACAGAGGCATCATCATCCCTTTCGCAGTGCTGCAGAACAAGGCAAATGAAACCCATAAATCAGCTGATTAGCACAACCGCTTATAAGGAACATGGGAAAACAACACAAGCAGCCCCAGAAATAATGCCTAAAATGCGTCTGCCCCCATGCTGCACCCAGAAATAGGGAGGCCAGAAGCAGGGACAGCCCCGGGCAGTCCCGTGCCGGCACAGCCGGGAGGCAAGGGCAGGGACTACTGGCTTATACAGCTTGCTACTCTTTATATCCACATTCCTCCCGATTTTACATATATATTTCCTTAATTTTATATTAGCAAATATTGCAAGTTTCTCCTCAAAACCACCAATGAAAAAAAAGGATACTTTAAGAATCTTTTTAGATTATTAAAAACCCCAAACACCCTACTATATCTGTTTCTCATGTAATACGAGAAAATATTGGTTTAATTTATGTAGTGTGAAAGCTGACAATATGTTTTGCAGTTTTGTTTAAATAGCTACTGTTCTCACGTTAGCCATAAACGAATCTTAATGCTAAAAATAACCCATAATAAAAATAATGTGAAATCCACTCATTCAAGATACTGCTGACCAGGAATCATTACTGCATTACTGTTTCTAGTGCAGCAGTGCAAAAAGAGTTTGAAGGTAAAATTTTGGCATTTAATTTGAAAATTTAATTTAAAAACAATTTGTGAATTTGCACAGAAAGTTATGGGAGTTTTTATTCTGAATAAAA
This sequence comes from Phoenicopterus ruber ruber, assembly GCA_009819775.1. NCBI lineage: Eukaryota > Metazoa > Chordata > Aves > Phoenicopteriformes > Phoenicopteridae > Phoenicopterus > Phoenicopterus ruber. Next base: position 14,506,873 of record CM020219.1, read on the forward strand.
GATATTCCTTTTCTTTTAAAAAATCACAATGTTTCATTTCAGCTTTTCAAAGAAAACCGTTCTTTTTATTTTTTTTTTAAATTTACCTTGAATTTGAGCTTTAAAATGGAAACACAAAAGAATGTTTCATTTGAATTTCTCTTTATTTTGAATCAGAAAGCTGGGATACTGTTATTGCCTTCAAGATAGCCAAATATGATATTTTACATTATGGACATTTGAAAAGAAAAGTGAAACAAAAGGTAATTTCAGAATGAAAAATACATACTTTATCTTTTCAGAAAGGTCAAAAGTTCCATTTTGATTTTAGTAAAATAAAAAGTACAATCAGAGGTAATGCGTTTCTGGGAAAAAGTTTTTCCTGTTAAAAGAACCTTGAAAACCCTTGAAAACATTTTTCCCTGCCTTGATGAAATGGTGATTTAAGCACCTCATGCCTGGTGTAGACCTCTCACCGAGTTCCCCGGGCTTGATGCGCCTCAAGAACGCTCCAGAAGAAACACACAGTTTGTTTGTTGCTGTAGCTGTAATTTAACTTCAGAAGTTGAAGAGAAACTAGAACAAACATAAGCTGTGGCAGTGAAACGCGTGAGAAAACCTGCCTATAAAACAGACTTGGGAGCAGCGCTCGCATTCTCAGCCCCCACCGATGCGCCCAACAAGCCGACATTGACCTTTACAGAATGACCAAGGACGCATCTCTGCACTGCTGAGGTTTTTGCAATGGTTTCTCAATGTATCACTGTAAAAATAGTTTTCTTGTATATTAAGGCTTGCTGACCAACCTCCCTGCCCCCAACTCTAACAGCTCAATTCAGTGGCCGTCTGCCTACAACTTTCTGCACCATTTGCAGCGTCAGGGAAAACACTATTATAAAATACGGCGGTGTTGAAAGATCTAACTGCAAAATAATGTGATCTAAGACAAGAAATATATAAAGCATGACCCTACTTGGGCAATTCCTGGACGTGTCAGTAAACTCTGACAAGCAAAAAGAAGGCAGTTGGAGGGTACCCTCTCAGGCTGATGAGATAATGAAAAGCCACCCAGGGGCAATCTCATCTGTAAGAAAATTATTGCAATAACAGTCAAAAAAATGCAGTTACTCTGGGCTTACAGGAATGTTACGGCAGATAGCAAAAAAAAGGAATCAAATGCCAGCTTGCCTAAAGAGCGATATATCTATGTTTATTCTTCAAGCTTTAGCCCTGAAGTCTAAATATTAAATGTAGAGTGATCAGAAAGGTCAGAGAGATGAGGAATGAAATAATCAACAGAAAGCATGAGGCACGCTTCCCTTTGGATCCTCACCTTTGTTACACCTTTCAAACCCTTCTTCCTTTCACAAACTAGGGGTGAATTCCTCATTTATCTCAAAGACTCAGGAGTTTTGCTGCTGCCTCTATGGGGACTAAGCTTTCTCCCATTGCCTCCTGCCTCCACTGCAGATAGAATCGTTTAGGTTGGAAAAGACCTTTAAGATCATCGAGTCCGACCGTTAACCTAACACTGCCAAGTCCACCAGTAAACCATGTCCCTAAAAAGATCCAGAAACCTCTCCACACACGTCGGCCAGGCATCTCCAGGGCGCTGCGGGGAGCAGCTCGCGTGCTGCCGCTGCCCTTTGGCTCCCTGCCTTCATCCCCGTCCCTCCCTGCACAAGGGTGCGCCTCCTGCGGCGCCGCGCGTGCTAACTCTTGCCAGCCTTTGCATTAGACGTGCCACCCCTGTTAGTCAGCAGCAGCACTTAGTGATCTGGCAGGCTCCGGAGGGCACCGCAAGGCTCGTTTCTTTTTGTCCGAGTTCAGTTAGCCTAGCTGTTTTGCTGATTCAGAGTGTTTTCTTTCGCATTTAGCAAGGACCCTGTAAGATTTGCTGGCAAAGCATCTTGAGAAGTGAAATTGAAATGTATGTATTTGTAAATGATGCATGGGAACTTAAGCACCCAAACCCAAATGTGCAGAGTCATTTCTATTGTGATGCCAATACTGGTTGCCTATGGTATGCCAAAAAAAGAAAAAACAAATATCCCATAAACTCAAATGCCTTAGTTGTTATGGCAGTCATTGCTAAAAAAGCCAATTTAATGAATGAATAAATAAATATACTTCCTCCTGAATGACTGCATGTGACAGAGAAAAGGAAAAAAAAATCTACTGCTAACTAGAAACCAGCCCGAAGTGTGGTTCTGAAACACATTTTCAGGATATAAACATCACTTCATATTTAAAAAAAAATCTCCCTTATCAAAGTCGTGGTTGAACCAAGTCACCAGAACTGAACGTCCTCTTAATTTCAGGACAATCCATATTCAAATGGATTTCTGATAATATCCAACCTTCTGAACATCCTCCTGCTCCTGTCCACAAAGCACCAGCCTGGCACGCGGGTACCTGCAGTCCTGCTCCTCGCTCTGCCACGCTGCAGGAAACGCACCACTACTTCACAAGAACGGGCAATTCACATTTAGCGAGTTCAAGTAGTCAAAAGAGGTGATAATCTCAATGGCTTGTGACCACGTGTGTATTTTTAAAGGTGTGAAAAAAGCCAAGATACTCCTCAGTCAACGCTGAATAATGTTCTTCCTCCTAGAGAACAGCCAAGTAGCACCATCAGAAATATGTACAAATGACTTACACGTATTGCCTTCTGCAAAGACACTGTCACACCGTACGTTGACTTTTGTGTTGTAACGGCTACACCGACAGCACTGAGAGAAGCCACACGGCCAGCTATGTGCGTGTTTAAGCCTACTCCTTCCCAGAATGATAGCCCTGGGCGTTGGCACCCTGGGAAGTTTACTACCAGGTTCTACCTCTTGTAAGCTTTAGCTCGGTATTAAGAGTCTGAATTTACCATCTGAAGTCTATGACCACAGAAGACAAAAGTTGAGCAAACCTGGAGCGAGATCCTTGCTTGGAGGAATTTGAAAACATTAGCTTACCGTAGCTAGCTGTGGGGACCCAGCCACTTCTGAAAGTACCAACAATACTCTCTGACATCCATATGGCTGGCGCCCTCCCACCTCACCCGTTCCTATCCTTCGCACTCTTTCAAGAGAAACAATATTTGAACGTCAGATTGAGAGGTCCTGAAGATGGTACTTTCCTCACAGTTCTCCCAGTGCATGTCTCTAGCTGTCAAACCTTTAGATGGCAAGTTTCTCAGCATGGTCAATGCACATATTGTCAGTTCAAATACTAATACAACAACAGATTTATCCCTAACAACTTTCTTACTCAAAATAATGCGTTGTATTTCTTGCAGAAAGCCATTTACAATGACTGCAACTAATTTGCTTAGACATTAGACAAGAGAAGACTTACAGATGACAAGTCATGGCTCATTGTCACCTACTACAAATAACTGATTCTGAAACTCCTGCTTTACAAAACACATTGGGGTTGTCTCTCTTGCATTGCCTCCTGGTCAGTACTTTGGAAGCCCACAGCCTCCATGCGTGATGTGGTTTTACAGCTGCGCCTTCTGTTTAACTCTTGCAGCTGACAGTGGGGGTGTATTTTTGGAAAGCACCTCTAAGCCAGCTGCCTCTCAGCTTCCCCACAGCAGCAATTTGCAGAACTCCACTAGATACTGAGAAGAATTACATTGGTAATTCCCTTGGCTCCTTCTCATGTCCTCTGAGTCCTGCATAACATCAGAATAAAAAGGACTTCCGTACATTGAACTGTGCATGGTCTTAGAGGAAAATACAGTCATGTTCCCATTGTAAAAGAGTGATAGCTCGACTGATTATGTATTAAAATATAATCCTCTATGTATCCATTCCCTGGATGGTTGTGTTCATCAGGCCTCTGTAATCATTGGCCTCAAATTCACAGTCTTCCTACACAGAGTTGAAACAGAACTTACCTTTCCCATAACCTGGGTACCTGTTTTTGCAAATTACAGATTTTGGTTAATTATATTGCTGGGATAGGATGCCATTAGTACAGACATAGTTCCTTCATGGATGCCTCTGTCAGTGCATATTCCCCTCTCTTACTGGACCTTCAGATTAGGAGCACTGGCGGATCGGGGCGCTCAGTGCCTACCTGCAGACCAGGGGGAATTGCCTCTGGAGCTTGTCATTGCTTAAGCTAAGAGAAGATATTACTACATATTCTTGTCTATGGAAATGCTGATGTTTTCCTGCTGTCCTCATAAAGCAGAAAGGGAGACAGATGTAAGAAAGGGAGACTTAGAAAGGACTCAGGAGGAACGCCCTGGAGATGGGAGAGAAAAGCACTGAGCAGCAAGGCAGGAGGCTGAGCCTGCAGTTACAGTAAACTCAGCACATCGAACTGAGGGCTCCCTCAGAGGGTATCAGCCCCACTGACTACAAAATATCAGCTCTCTGGCCTGTGTATCAGGACTAGTTTCTAGCCAACATCTTTTCGTCTGGTAGTCACAGGTGCTTTCCCAGAAGATTCAGAAGCGTTTGGTTAAACCACACGGATACATGCAGCAGACACGCTTAGGGTGTCCACTGCTCCAGAGGCGAGTGAAGAAATAGAGCGGTGTTTTGCAGACACACAGAGGAAGAACAGTTCTTCACCCATCCAAGCCAGGGTGAAACTGCAGGTGTTGAGCATGTATTTGTGCCAGCAAAGGCCATGCTGTTGGAAGGCCGTCATCCACCATGCATCGCTTGGATCCCACCAACCAGAACGGAGAGTGAAGGGATCAGTCCTGAATTTCTTGGGCACCAAACTGTAACCTCAGTGGGACTTTGGGGAGATTAAGAAGAGCACAAGATAAGTCCCTCAGGTAAGATTTGCTCAATATTGGAAAACTAGGCTCATTTAAGCACTTGATTCTTTCCCTCAGCATAGAGGATAGGCTTGCATCAAAATAGAGCAAAACCAGTACAGCAACTTAACTACTGTTATTTTTCTTCCACTTAGGGAATGAAATTCCCGAAAGGTTTCCATTTCTCCCTTACACTGCTGTGCCCACAGTATCTACCTGTAATACCATGCTGTATTGCACAGACGAAGATGTACACGTGGGTTTCCAGGGGCCGCACTAACCACCGGAGGGACTCCCTGGAAACCAGCAGTGGAGGAAACAGAATTAAAATCGATGTTATCTATAGAGCACTCTGGAATACTAATCAAGACCAACAGATAAAGCAATCCATGCAAATCAGATTGATGGTGATTGCTTTGCAGGGTTTGGCTTTTTTATCAGTAGAATTGGAGCAGATTTTTAAATGTACCTTCAAGTCCTGAATCACACCGCCTTCTCTGTGCAGCCGAGCACGTACAAGCGCAAAGGCTAGGCACTCCGTGAGCTGAAATCACCTATTAGCAGATTACTTCCTTCCTGAACTGCAGGACGACCCGAGATTGTTCCATTTTATCACAGTCGCAGTTCTCTCCCTGCTGTGTCGCAGGGGCTGCGCAGCTTGTCGAGCCCCCGGCCAGCAGCACAGGACTGCACCCACACTCATCACCTCTAGGTGAGCCGTCCTCGCTCCGTGGAGCGGAAAGGAAACTATACAATTATTGCAGACTAGATACCTAGCATTTATGTGGCTGAAGTTCAGTTAAATGAATCCCATTTTCAGCTGCATTTCTTCATTGGGATTAACTGGAGAAATTACAGCAGTCACTTCCATAAGGGTCTGAGATTCTGCTTCCAGAATGCTACACAACCTAGAACTTTTGGGTCTCTGACTTGGTGAAAAATAAGGTGCTAGATGACCGCATGGAGTCATCTAAGAAGGCAATTAATAGACATTGTGTGAGCTCCCCAGGGATTACCAGCCAGCAGCAGAAGCTGCTCTACATGCTTTGCTGGCGGCAGCACGCGGCGATTCGCTCGGTGGCTGGAATTAAGCAGTAGACTTTCCCCTCAGCTGAGCCTGCCGGCGCAGAGGGCTGCAGAGCTGTGTCCTGCCTCCGCAGCTGCGCCACTGACTGTCCCCGCTCAGTTCTCTGCTCCTAAACGTGGTGGGTTTTGACCAGGAACATGTTTTTATTGAATGTTATTCACACAGTGAACTATGGCACATAACGAAAGCGGAGTTTAAAAACAAAATCCAAACCACTATCAATTTTATTTTGATTACATGTGAAAAATCCTCTCAGCCCAGCAACTTATTCCTCACTTCTATCTACATACGTGTGAACTTCTTCCCGAGTTCACTTCTGGTACAAAATCCAAAAATTTGCATGTACAAAGACCATCTGTTTGCAGAGCTCAGGCAGTCGGAGAAGTGATAATCTGATGTGCACTGCTCACGTGAACACACGCATACAAACACACACAACACACACGTATTCTTGCGAGTTCTCACTAACCGTCCCAGGGAAATCCATGGAGCATCACTAAAAACACGGCTTATGCACATTAGTTTCCAGGTCCCTAATTTATTGTTATTAAACTAGAGGTTTAATTATTATTGTAGTTACTAATTAATTATAGCATAATTAGAAATAATTAATCTATTAATTAGAAAGTTTGGGAGAGGATCATAGCAAAATTGTCATAAACCAGAGAAGAGTTCTTAGCGGCAATCCTCTACAGTCAGTGAAGAGAAGGAGAGAAAAATAGGCTGAATTTTGCCTAGAGGTGCCTGGTGGAGACACCTAAAATACGCAGCTGAATGTTCCCCGAGCATCTGTGCCTGTTCCCTGACAGCACAGACAGCCCAGCTCAGGTACAAAGCCCTGTCAACAGGAGGATCACGGTCACACGGTTATTTCTTGTTTGGAGTGGGATCGCAGCTAGGGGATGTATGAAATACTGTCTAGAGACAAACTAGTGTAAGGTCTGGCTCTTAGCTGGAATCCAGAAAGTCTACTCAATAAAAAAGGGATGAGTTTCTTGCCAGCTCAGCAACTAATAACCCCAAATCTATTTTAATCCCCATACATTTGTGTATCTCGTCTCAAGTTAATCACGACATAAATTAGCTAGTACCCAACAATTAGCATAGGGTACCCATGAATAGTATAAAATAAGTAATTTGGAGGGGAATAACACTAGAATTAGACATCATCATCATTATCAGAATGCACCATTTCTGCAAGACAATTCAAATGAATAAAATACATATTCCTGTGTTAAGTATATTCAAATAATTATTAATGTTGTAGAAAGCTGGAGATGTCACTTTCCATACAATCTTTTGGAAGTTTCTATAGTATGCTTTTCCAAAAATAGATAGCATTTGAAGGAGCACAGCACCATCTTAAAAATCAGTCTGGGTTTGGTGGTTCAGGTTAGGAATATCTATCGGTAGTTATCACTCTTTGCAGATCTGGATCTGTGTAACTACCATCACAGCATACTGCCTGGTCATTTTTTTCTTTTAAGAAGGAGGGCATCCCTTACAGTATTTAAAATAGTTTATTTATTTTCAGTATTCTCCTTTTTTCTTCTAGTGAGAAAAATTTCACAGAACGTTCTTTTCAACCTATACTATCACATTGTATCATATGAACTATACCAATATTTGGCTTCAAAAATAGTGTGAATCAATCTGAAGAGTGGGGTGGGATGTCAGTGTGTGTACAGAGGTAAACAGAGCATTGCTCTGCGTGGAATTACAGCACCTCTAATTCATGCAGGGTCTGAAAAGGAAGACAAACTGCCTTAAAAAAAAAACAATTCTTGTTCCGACACAAATGAAGTCATGTTATTTTAGCGACTACCCTAGGACACCAAATATCGAAGTACTTTAAGAATGACAGAAAATTAACACAAAACCGAAAGAAGTTTTGTTAAAAAATCGGATCTCTTCCAAGGAGCAATTTCTCTTTCACTGAAAGAAATCAGATGCCCAATCAATAAATAAATGTCCTCTAGTCTATTACTGCTGAGCAAAGCAAAATGCACTGAGACTCAACATGCCAAAGTACGGCATTGGAAAAGGTAAAGAGAAAAACACTGTTCTCAGCACAAAAAGCCATTTGCTGCACATATGCTTCAGATTTTTGAAGAGCTGTGGACTCCGACAGAGACCAGGGGCTCACGCAGGAGGTAAGAAGGCAGATTGGGGCGTACCTGCACCCCTTGCTCATTGCCTGCGCAGAGCAGAGGGGCAGAGTCAGGGCAGAGCCCACCACCGCCCACCCGAGGAGCTGCGCCCCGGGGTGACAGCAACGCGCTGCTGGCGTAGCCTGGTGGCACGTGCTCCTTCCCCTGCCACCTCCCCGGGGAGAGGAGTGGAAGCAGAGGCGGGAGGGTGACACGGAGCTGCTTCTGAGTCACGGCACCTCCTGGGGCAAGGCAGCTTTGGCACCTCTGTGGCTTGAGGCTGAGCTCCACGCAGACGTGGCTTGACGCGAGACATTGTGTATATATAGTCCAGACTAAACCCCCCAAATAGGAGCCCTTGCCAGAGGAAGAGGTATATTCAGCAAGGAAATACCCTACAAATGGTCTCCAAATGAATAATGGCCAAAATCTGGCCTACACTGTTTGCATATAAATTATTGGACTTCTTAAATTCTGATAATTACTAAGCTAATATAGTCTTCTGCCACTTACTGTAGTCTGGTGAAAAAGCCACGTTGCATCTCTTACCACTGAGAGCCAGGAACTTTGCCATTTTGCACCAGTTTCAGAAAAACAAGGGTTTGAGGGCAATGGTGCTAGGGAATCTCACTAGCAGAAGTCTTCGCTCTCAACGTGCGCAAGTCTCTCTTAAATCTCTCACCAATTTTCTCCCCCCACAGTTTCCTTCCTGAAGTGGTTTTCATTTCGTGCAGAATAATTCCGCACAGCAAAAAACATCAGCGAGAGACTCAAGAGCCGTTAGATTTGTTATGCTCTTCAATGAACAGAGGCACTTTTTGTTGTTCTAGACATGCGATAGTGGCCCCGGCACTGCTGCTGCTCTAAGCAGGGATATAATAGAGTCCTGCAGAAAAGTGGCTAAGACGCGTACAAGCAACATGCCATGAGTTCTTATTAGCATAACACTGGGAGAGCACTTCACTGCCCTGGAAAACTTTCCGCTGTGCACCCCCACCATCTGGGGGATTGAAAAACTGAATCGAAAAAAATGATGCCTACTTCTATAGAGCAGAATAATTCAATAACGGTTTGATACTTCCTGATAGATGGATAATAGCAATGATATTTACAGTCTAACAACACTGAAAGGAGTCTGTAATCCCAGTTTATCTATTCACGAGTGAAGCAATTCACCTCCTGTGCGCCACTCAGCTGGAGCCAAGCTAATATGGAAGATTAACCAGTTTTGCTCACTGCTTCTTCTGGCTGGGCCATCTTCTTCCAGTTCTGGTTTTAAACATGTTTCCCTTAATGTGAGCTCAACTTATGAAGTGTATTCAGGTTCTTAGAAATGCCATCTATCCATCTCAGGAAACCTAGGTTAACTTGAGAAGAGGGCGCTTGAGCAGTTTTGCAGGCAGGGGAAGCTTGCAAGGCCAGTGCCCAGAATTCCAGGAGGAGAAGTGTTGGTTGTTTTGGAAACACGGGCAGTGGGCTCGTATGAGGACTGTCATCCCCATCAGCACAGCAAGAAAGAGCCTTGGGAGTAAGACATGGCGAGTGCTATTACGGCCCGCGCTGATGTTTTTCAGCTGTGGTCGCAAGGGACTCCTGCCCTCAAAGGGTCGGGCAGAGACGGGACCCGCTGAACAGGCGGTGGGCACCGGCTGGGGAGCACCCTTCACTGCTTGTTCAAGAAAATAAATTCACACCTAGTTTGCTGGGTAACAGCTCATCTCTGTCCGGTTCACAAAGGAAGGAATTTATTCCTACAGTAAGCAAGATACTAAAAGATCGTAAGTCAGGTGGATTTTTCTGGAACACTTCCAGGGATAAAGCAATGCAGCAGATGAAAGGAAAAAGCTCATCATCTTACTTGAATTTCCCCTCCTTCTTCATTGACTTACAAAGCACAGCAAGTTAGATCAGAAACTGCCCTATCTGCAGAGCATTTCTGAGAGACTAAAGTTTATACTGAAACTGGAGCAGGCATGAGGCTGGAAAAATTGTGACATTTATTTCTCTAAAACTTTTCCTGCTGCTTTTGGCAGATGTCACCTAGGAAAGATTTATTCCCCTGGGAAAGCTTTGTTTTTTAAAGAAGCGAAAGCTTTTTGTATTTTTAACATGCACCCAATTAACCATTGCCTGTGGCTTGCTGTTTTGGCTAGCACTAGGTGTCTGACCACATGGATGATATTTACACCAGTAAGTTTAAAAGTTTGTTATTCACAAGTTCTCTATGCCTACATTATAAATAGGAGCAACTTCTGGGATGATTTGGTTAGAAGACCTGCAGCGTAATGGCATGCTTACGGTCCTGCAATGCCTACACAATATGAGGTTACACAAGTCTTTAAATGTTATTAGCACACTTAAAAGTACAACGCTCACAGAATATAGAACCTTTGTGGTTTATAATCTGCACCAACACACCCGATAGCGTGGGAAACCAGTCTGCAGCGCAGTATGTGAAGCGCCTTGCATAGGGTACGGATCTCTTTACACCAGCACGGTTTTGGAACCAGCTGGCTGCATGTGGGCATTGTGTTCTGTGGTGGGTCCCCTCCATTATTGATGAGTTATTTTATGTATTATGCAGTACTGTAATGAAGATGCAGTCTTTTGTCTTCCCACACTGTGTCCTCTGTGGTGCTGAGAAGTCTTGGGGCAATGTTATCAGATAAAACAGTCACTGTATTGTAGAAGATGAATGCAGCTGATTGACTTTCCCAGCAGTTACACTTTAGAGCCACTGAAATATCAAGAGAGACGCTGGACTAGTTGGAAAAACTCTAATGAAAAAATGAACTGAATATAACATTACAAAATTCTATGAAAAAAAATTGCATAGCCTTTCATCTGAAATCCAGCACACCACAATTTTCACACACATCCTGCACTGACAGGAACCTCACAAATACTTAAGAGAATGTATGCTATATTCTGCCAGTTTATCTGCTGTTAGATGAATCAATGCTTTACTCTCCTATTTCTCCCCTTATTTTGGAGGGCTCAAAGTGCTTTCTAAGGAACTTCCACCCAGCAATATGGAAATACAGCCACTTCTGGACTAGGATAAGAGCAGAATGACTGAAGGAATGGAAAAAGATCTCAAACTCCAAAGAACTTCATCAAATCCAACTTATGGGAAAGGGAGCTGGAGAAATACATGTCAAATAATCCACAATGGTGGAAAAGAAAAGCCAACAGATCTGCTAATCAGAAGAAGAGGAGTGATAAGCAACCTTTCTGACTGCCAAAACATCCTCCCTGCAGAGTTAAAGCTGGGTCTGTGAAGCTCCACGTCAGAAGGCACGGGGAAGAACTCTGCACCCTCTGTGACCTACATGTCTGTATCGTGTGGTCTGTAAGCCACTTGTACTCAGAACAAGAAAATGGCTTTCTTACAAGCAAAAAAAAAATTAATCAAATCACTATTCATTTTCTTCGAATCTCTCTCTTACTATTTCATGCTTTCCTCCAACTTCTCCCTTCTCAGATAAGGCTGCTCACCTCTTTAACTATGACTAACTCTTCAACATAGCGCTCTGCATGAGGCTTTCCAGCACATGGTGTTTACGTTTAGAAATAGAAACGACTTTCTTGCATTGTAAGTCAACAATAACTATGCAAGTCCCCAGGGTAAAGACATCAAAAGAAAAGCAAAAGTCCATAATATGTTACATTCACTATGTCATAGGCAGCATTTACCAGCAGGCTGCATGTATCAGACTCTCGATTCTTCTCCAAGAGGTACCAAGTCTTTAAACCCTGGAAGCCCAAGATGCCCTCAGAGCTCGTCACGCCAAGCCACAAAGCCAAGCCACTGCCTCCTTCTGCAGCATGCTCTGATGGAAACACGCGGGGGCTGTCAGGGACCAGCAGGGAAGCAAGGACAGTGTCTGAAGTGAGCAAATAAGGAAGGAAAGACACAAAGCCATCCCTTTGCCTGTCCCTAGTGATTTGGGGAGCAAGAAAGGAGAGAAAATAGTCTCATTCCCTCTCTCAGGGAGGTGTGACCACTCACTGGGAGGAGTGCTGAGTGTGCAGGCTCTGTTAAGCCCTGCAGAAAGAGGTACTTTCATCAGCGGGACCACCAGCTTTCCTACAAAATTATGTCAGGGAAAAACTTGCCCATTTTAGCTTACTGATATCCTCACCTTATGTCCTGCTCCAGTAACCGTGCCATGCTGCCACCGGTCATTGCATTTGTTAAATCTAAGTGGCTGTAAGCCCTGAAGAACACGAACCCTGTCTGCTTACATCAAACAGCCTGCGGGCAGGATCTGTGCAAAATGCTTTTCCCACAGTGTCCAGCCTGGACAAGAGGGGGTGATGCTCCGTCCCCAGTGAAACCCAGCTGCGGGTGACAAGGCAGGCCAGCGACACTCTTCGCATCAGGTAACTTATGCCAGTAAAAGGCCTGGCTTCACAAAGTGGACTCCCATGAAAAAACCCCTCAATTTAATGGGAAGTCATTTGTCATACTAATGGTCTTACTAAATGACACCATTAAAGAACCGTAAGCAAGAGATTGGTAATGAGCAAGTCAGTGTTACCATTTGCTCTCATTTTGCAGGCTGGCTCAGGACCAACTCTTCATTTTTTATTGTAAAGGAGAACAGATTAAAGAGATGTATAAGGAAATCAAAGTAATTAGGCATATAAACAAGCTGGCAGGTAAACAATTGTGATTCAGTGAGACAACTGTCAACCTCTAAAGGAAGGATGGTACACATTTGTATGACTATTTTCTTTTTAGTCTTGTTTTATCTCATTTCAGCTTACTCCCAACGTGATCATTAGCATCCTTACAAAGCACAAGGCTGAGCTGAGTATGCGTTCAGCTCCTGCACTGCGAGGCTTGCTTTACCCCACCGAGGACGCGGGCTGGGAGAGGCTGCCATCGCAGCACTGAGAATTTGGCCACGCGGAAGACAGCCAGCCCTCCCCGTGGGTAAGAGTATGAGTTCACCCACTGGAGAAATACCAATAGACAGCAAGTTTAGACTGTGGCTTTTCTCCCAATTTTCCCAGACTTTGGGCTGTCAGACCCCTGGGAGGAATCTCTCCCCAGGGATGATCTTGACACGCAACCCAGGTTAACACAGGCTTGTGACTCAGCAGCTGGATTTAGGATCTGATTCAGCCCACTTAACCTTAGGCATTTAACGAAGCACTCAGTTTAGTTTTCACTAGTGCCCCATGTAATTAGCACAGAGCGATCGGCACCTCTGTGGTGAATGATCTTAGGTCTCGTAGTCTCTCTCGTGAAGAAGTGGGACCGTACAGTAATTCTCAATGCTAGTTCATAACGATATATTCATTTGCAGTGACTCATTCATTTGAAAGTCAGCACTGCCTAAAAATTATTTCCAACTCCCCAAAACACGGACTGCTATCATTTTTTTAAACTAATTCAGCTTAATGCGCCATTCAAAAAACCCACACCATTGCTTTGCGAACAAGGCAAGTTATTTTCCCAAATGTTACAGTAGCCTGACTCCACGTCTGCTGCAGATACGATGCAGTCTCAGATTTTCGACTGTAGTCTACCATGATTAATTTTAGTCTATGCAAGTGGGCGGTAGAACGAAGGGAGAAGCAGTCATGGAAGCCAGAATCTGTATCCAACTACGGGAAGATTAGCAGTACCTAAACACAATAATGTCTCAGCAGGGACTACACGAAACAAGTAAACATTAGAAACAGCACATCCCAAGTAGTGCACGTAGCACATCCCAAACTGTGGAACTAGCAGAGAGACAGGGCATTCTGTACGAAGGATGTGCCAGTGGGAACCTCTGTTTAACTCTCCGGTTTTAGTTGAGGATTTTATTAGTGTGTGAGCAGTTCTGTGTGTACAAATGCACTCCTTAAAGCTGTCATCCGTCTGCATAAGCACATGAGCAACTTTAATACATGGAAGCGCAGATATAATAAATACGTTTTATTCCTAATGATTTTTCCATATGAAAAATCAAACCCTAACGTAGCACGCAGGCAGCAGAATGGATGGAATATGCAGGCAGTGTCTGTGCCTGAAAAGATATATGGACATGTATGTTTGTGTGAATTCCTATTTGCATTAATTCATGCCCACAAAAACTTATGCACTATATGAGCCTAGAAGAGCAGATCTGAAAAAACATTTTATACCTTATGTCCATTATGTACTTTTGCTGTCAACTCGCATGCTGAGATCATTGCAATAACTGGGAAAATTATGATGATATAAAAGTCCTCAATATAATCTATTATCATTTTGTAGCTAATACAGCTTTAAAGAGAAATATTTCTAGAAATAAATTTTGTCATTAAAAAAAATAACTTTGATAAAAATGAATATTTTGGGAATTTGTTTCATAGAATCAGATTTTTTTTTAAAAACCACAAATGCTGAAATTCCCTTTAAACCAAATTTCAGTTTTTGACAAGCTCAGCTGTAAAGAATGGGACAACTGGCAATCTTTGAAACTTTTAACACTTTATGTATGAGAGAAAAGGGGTTGTTGAAGACTGAATGTTTACCAGACCATTTTTTTTTCTAGAAAAGAAAGTACGAAATTTTTTCATCTGTGACCCAATTCATGTCTGTCTATGTGACAACTACAAACTTTAAATGCAAGCTCTTCAGCACGGCTGGATCTTATGTCTGTAAAGCATTTAACACACTTTGGTGTGCTAAGTAAATGACTAAAAGAATACCAAAAATGCAAATTATTATTTGCTGTATATTCATAAACTTCTCAGAAATCTAATAGGCTTTTCAAGTACTCAGAAATAGTTTCTTAAAAAATACCTGTTGTTCTTTGCTAGGAGTAGCTAACACAGTTCAAGTATCCACTTTAAGACAGTTTCTTTCATTTTAGCCTAAAAGAGCAGTAAATTTTCATCTTGAGACTCGTGTTTCCACAAGGCACCTCCCTGGAACAACCTCAAAATCCTGCAAAAACCCCACTCCCTTTGACGGGAAGAGACAGATGGAAAAAAAAAACCCCTAAACTTAAGGGCTTTTGGAAGAAAGGCAGAGTCATCATAAGACGTTAAACCGATCACTACATCAAGACCATAGTCCAAAGTATACAAATTTTGGAGTCTCGTCTAGTGGTCTAAAAGGGTTGAGCACGTATGAGCAGCCAAAAAGAGCTCTGTATTCTTCAGACTTGCATGAGTTTAGGACTGGTGAGTGTTGGCCAGATTTCCTCCTGAAGTCTCCTGCTGTGGCACAACTAGAGCTGAAAGAGTTCAACCTGAAGAAGGCAGAATTCAGTCCTCAGTACTTCCAAATATAGCTCAGAATTTAAGACATTTCTTGCATTTGTCAGCTTAATAGGATGAATGGAAATAGCAAAAGAAAAACTTTTATATTACAAATATACCTTTTAGTAAGACATATTTGTGTATGGAAGGCTGTCAGGAGACAGCGTCTCTCCAGAGAGCTGCTGTCCATCACCAGTGAACACTGCAGTGAAACCTGAATGGCAGCAAGTGATGTAAACCTTGACTCACAGTGTTTCCTAAAGGAAAATAGGGCTGTGGTGTGTATTTTGCAGGAAAAAAGACACCACACAAGGACTGCTTTCTGTTCCCAGCCCAGGAGCTGCAGAGAGGTCATAGGCGTGTAACTGAGGGCAGTACTTCATCCAGATACCGCAGACCAGAAACTAGTTTCCACTGAGAAACCAGGACTTTATTTTGGGCTCTTGTCAAGCTAGTGCAATGACAATTTCACAGAACAGTAAACTTCACCACTAACTTCAACTGCAGTCAATATGGTACTTAGGAACAACATCAGTCAACATCCAGAGTACAAGCCTTTGCATTTTACCTTATGAAATAACCGAGATGCCACACACTCCTCTTTTTGAAAGCTGGCCTAAAAGAGCCAACAGTTGTAGCTGACACCCAACACACTGGAAATACCAGCTCTGACTTCTACCTTATAAAATGTTGCTAATTTTACTCCGGTTTCTGTTAATTTAAAGTTATATTCTGCCATCTTTGTCAGCGACATGGACAGTGGAATCGAGTGCACCCTTAGCCAGTTTGCCGATGACACCAAGCTGTGTGGTGCGGTCAACGCACGAAGGGATGCCATCCAGAGGGACCTTGACAGGCTTGAGAAGTGCGCCCGTGCGAACCTCATGAAGTTCAACAAGGCCAAGTGCAAGGTCCTGCACACGGGTCGGGGCAATCCCAAGCACAAATACAGGCTGGGCAGAGAATGGATTGAGAGCAGCCCTAAGGAGGAGGACTTGAGGGTGTTGGTTGATGAGAAGCTCAACATGACCTGGAATGTGTGCTTGCAGCCCAGAAAGCCAACTGTATCCTGGGGTGCATCAAAATAAGCATGGCCAGCAGGTCGAGGGAGGGGATTCTCCTCCTCTACTCTGCTCTGGTGAGACCCCACCTGGAGTACTGCATCCAGCTCTGGGGCCCCCAACACAAGAAGGACATAGACTTGTTGGAGCAGGTCCAGAGGAGGGCCATGAAGATGATCAGAGTTCTGGAGCACCTCTCCTATGAAGACAGGCTGAGAGAGTTGGGCTTGCTCAGCCTGGAGAAGAGAAGGCTCCAGGGAGACCTTCCAGCAGCCTTCCAGTACCTAACGGGGGCCTACAAGAAAGCTGGAGAGGGACTTTTGACAAGGGCATGTAGTGATAGGACAAGGGGTAATGGCTTTAAACTGAAAGAGGGTAGATTAAGATTAGATGTAAGGAAGAAATTCTTCCCTATGCGGGTGGTGAGGCACTGGAAGAGGTTGCCCAGAGAAGCTGTGGATGCCCCATCCCTGTTCAAGGCCAGGTTGGATGGGGCTTTGAGCAACCTGATCTAGTGGAAGGTGTCCCTGCCCATGGCAGGGGGATTGGAAATATATTATCCCTTCCAACCCAAACCATTCTATGATTCCATGATCTTACATGTAACACAATGCATACACAGATCCACATAAATCAGTGGGGCTACCTGCCTGCTCAAGCATTCCCAAATAACCATTGATTTCCTATTGTGAGTTAAGGCACCATGAAAAATTAGAACGCAAGCGAATAAAACCTGAAAACACAACCAATTCATACCACAGCAAATGCTGATCTAAAGGCTGTCTACCAGAGACCAATTTTTTTATTATAATGTGTTTTATAATGGCATACTATCCAATACAACTGCACGAGGTGATTGATTATAAGCATTGTAAAATGTCAGAGATTAATAAAGAGTGTAGCGGCTGCTAATTTACCTCCATCTTGTGAGTTCATGATATTCAGAGCAAACAGCATTGCATTGGAGAACGTGGTAGCCTCTTCTTTGCTTGCAAAATTCAAGCCATAGACCTGCCGTGCATCGCGCCATTGATGAAAGGTAGGTGTTGCTTGATTGTACTTCAGTCCTTTCACAATTGAGTAATTAATCACTACCTGTGATTGAAAGAGAGGGGGGAAGATTAAAAATAGTTCTGTTTTCAGGGGGAAAAAAACACAACCCTTTGGTAAAGGTTAATTAAATTAGTAGAGGCAATTCATATGGCAGCTCCTACATGGCTGTACAGTAAGGCAGTGTGTGCTTCAATGACAGAAGACTCACATCTGGGGGTGAGATTTACAACAGTTCAATTCAGCCTCGGGGACCTGCAAGCTAGTTCTGCAAAATCTACTACCTGCTCGTGTTTTCTACAGCACCTCTGCAGGATACAGCTGTGCAGACACTGCAGACAGATGTCAGGAGCCGGTGCCAGCAGCTGTTGCCATCTTTTGGGGGATGATCATGCACAATTGTCAGAAAAGGAGCCAGACAGAGCTCTTGGCACTAACCCGCCCCTACAGCAGATAAATGTTTGACTCATTGCTTTTCTCATCCCATGCACCTGATCACAACCAGCTTCTTACGTTGAGAGAGTTTTTCTCTAGAATCAGATAGGCAATGACGAAACCAGACAGCTAAGTATCTCCTCTCCCACTTCCTCCCTTGCTGTACACGCTATAATTTCCAGGCAAGGAGTGACTGCACCAGAAGGGTGTTTCTGTACATTTTGATTTAATCTGCTAAATACAATGCCCTGTTTATCCTTGGGCAGGGCGCACAGGACACCCAGCTACACAGTACACCTGGGATCTGGCCAGAAACCTCCGATGCTTAAAGCACAAGCTGCAGTAGCTCAAGGTGGAGAGGCAGGAGGGTCCCCTGCACCACTAATAAGTCAGAATAACCCATGGCAGAGACAGCACGTCAAGATACCCATCTGTGGGCTGACAATGGCACTCTGTTGTGCTGCAAATTTAAGAAACAAAATGCCAACAGAAAGGATTGTAATTATTCTCATAAACAGGTACAGTGCAGTTGAAAACAGAGAGGGAGCTGGAAATGGAGGCTCTCTCCTCATCAGCCCACAGAGGCTGGGGGCAGAAGGGAAGCAGGGACAGAGAAAATTACAAGCAGGTAAAGTCTGAAGTTCATTATTCAAATACAGCAAATCTGGTTTTGAATGTTCGAGATTGTCTCTACAAATGGAGTTATTTTGGATGGTGTTTTATCAAGAGACCGAACAATCCCACAATTTCTGGTCCTCGTTGAAAGCCAATCAATGGAAATCCTCCATCAAACTAGCTTGTATGGCTCATCTGTAAATTAGGTGGGCTGGACACCAGTATACAGGAGAAGGATGAGGGACCTTGGTGCATGCTGTCCAGGAGCTCCCTCTTAGGGCGAGTGCAGCATCCTGGACTTGGAAAGATGGGAGCAACAACAGAAGACAAAGGAACGGAGAGCCAGTAAGTAACAAATGCTGTACACAGTATTTATTGTTACAGGTGGGTCCCACACACCAGAAAACCTATCATCAATACATCTTTTTTGCAATCTGAATGACCAGTACTTTGGAAAGTTTTCTGTTAGTATTACTACTGCGTCTAAAAAATTCCAACGTATTTCATTAGACTAACAGTATTTTTGCTAAATGATTGACAATTCTTCTCCATTATAAAAGCAAGATTTTTAAAACTAATTTCAAAGATGAATGACTCTTAACTCTGCGTTCTGAGTTTTCAGTGGATTGCCAACTTAAACCGGCAGAAAAACATTTGAGCACCTAATACATAAGGAGTAAATTGTTTTTCACACATGTCAATTTTTGAAGGATGACATTGTCTCATTGATATAGCTAGTTACCAGACGTCTGATAACTATACTATATTAATACATACAAAATTATAGAAACCAGCAAAGAAGCCACTACACCAGTAGATAATTACAGATATACTTTATTCCTATAATGCATATTACTTACTTGAGCCAGCCATTAAGCAGTGACACAGCAAATAGACTTTGAATACTTGGTCTAGCATTAGGCATAAATTATCCTGACAGTTATTGAACATCAGGTATCTGGTCCAAGTGTTGTTCTCAAACCAATATCATTATTAAGTTTCCACGCAGATGCACTGGGCAGCAACCAGACCTACACTGCTTTTTTTGCCACATTTCACAGAGAGGTTCCTGACCTGGGCTCCAAAGGGAGATGCAGCGCAACCTGCGTTTGGTGCACAGGCTCCCAAGAGTTGGTGCCCTGAAAGCGAGAACTGCAGCGCCAGCACGCTGCATGGGCAGCCACCCACACCCACCAGAACCACGCGGAAACCACGTTGCTCCAGTCACAGCAAAGCCATGAACTCACTCTTATAGCTGACAGCTTAGATAGCCCTTTTTTCTTGAAAAATGATGACACCACCTCCATTCTACCACTGAGCTTTGTGAGGGCCTGTACCAATGTTGCTCACGCTCAGGGGGTCTCTGGAGTATCAAGTAGACCCATGCCTGGACTACTAACCCAACAGTTTTAGCATGTACGAACTTTTAAGTCTTCCGATCACTTCTGAGTACCTGCTCTAAGGGAAGGCACAGCCAGTGTCTTCATGGAAATGTTTAGAAAGACTGCAGTTTCTTCCAGGCTTTGCAAAGTCAGTATTTCTCACCTACTAAAGTCCAAAGAGCACCAGAGGGTGTAAAGCAGTTGTATAATGAAAGAGAGAAATTGTAAAAACCTATGCCAAAAGTCATTTAACAGCAGTTCAAAATTTGCTTTCCCAGAACATCAACTCAAGGAACTCGGAGAATCTCCTTTATTCTGAGGGTTTGATGCCTTCACTTGAATAAAGACAGAATTTGAATGTTGACCTTTATTAATCATTGGGATGCTTAGATGAACAAATACAATACCTTGTCTTCAAACTCAACACAGAGTTTAAAACTGGGAAATGAAACATAAAATAGCCTGAGTTACATTTTATGTCCTTTGGCCAATGTTTCTAGAAAACCGAAATAAGAGGAGGGGTTGTCCTGCTGTTGTTAAGAATGTACGCACAAAGGTATCCTGTACAGATGGCATCGAGCCTCTGCAGGGCGCGTGATGATAAGTAAGTGCTTCAGAGCAGCAATTAAAATAAAGAAAGGCCCCCTGTTTGGAGCATAGGGGGTTTTTACAGGTGTTTCTAAGGGATCTTTACTCTAAAGCTTCGTATGTCAGTAAGATAGTATCTGCCACGCTGAGCAGACCAATGGTTCATCTTTTCATCTTCAGTTGTAGTCCGTAATAGGTGAACTGGAGAAGCTTATTGGAAATCTTGCAGAAAGAGGTAATGGATTTGCTCCTAACAAACAATTCTTCCTGTAACACTTTACCTAAAGTTTGTCTTAAAAGCTGAAACAGGACATTTTATGCGCCTATTTTTTTTCTTTCTGACCCCTTTTAATATTTTTTATCCTGAAACAAAGTAGTCTTCTTACTGATATACATGTCTGTTGTTTTGAATCCTGTTAAATTCTGGATTTCAATGATCTCCTATGGCAAGGAGTTTCACAGACCAATTGTGCGTAGTATTAATACGTTGACACCTTTCAATGTTCCCATCACTATAACATTTAAAAAAGATTTGCTTCACTTCTTCTACCTGGTACTCTCCTTCACCCTTTCATCTCAGTTTCAAGTACAGGCTCTCTGGGGCAGGCAGGGAATTTTGGGATCTACGAAAAAGCTCAAAAACAAGAAGCCCTTCCCTTTGACTGCAGTCTGTAGGCTGCTGAGTTACAAACTGTCAGCAGCGATGACGGTGGTGTTTGACAGGACTCACAAGTATGAGGCTAGAAGGGATCAAGGGGGCCTCAGGACCACGTCTGAGGTGTAACCACAACCAAGATCACGGGAAGAGCTCCCACACCAGTCTTACTGCCCATACTCTTGCTTATCAAACCAGAATAAGACATTTGCTTTTTTCTCCGGAGTATGAAATGGTTCAGAAGTTTGTTACCGGCTTAGGGTCTGCCGCGCTCCCAGTGCTCAGACTCCTCTCATGGGGAGCAGTCATACGATTGCTAAAACAGGGAGGATACGGCACAGCAGCTAAAAACTGCTACAGTTGAGGGCAGATTCTTTATTTCTGTAAGCAGGCCCAAACCTGTCCAACTTCTAATAAGTTACAGCAGTGATTAATTGGTTCTTTATTTTTCAAAAAATGTGGTTTAGTTTATATCTCAAGAATGCTGTCCCCATTTCAGTTTTGGCTTAGGCTCAAACGTAAAACGTCCCACCTTCCCCAAGGGCCTGTTTTTACCTTCACTTCTTAGCCACATCAATGCACCAAACCCTCAGGAGATATGATTCACTTTTGACTTGCACCCTCCTCCCTGCCTGTTTGTTCAGCACATGCCTTTCAGTGATGAGATCATGCTGAGCTGAAATCACTTGATGTAAAATCATCATTTTAAACCCTCAGTTGATCGAGACTCTGAACTGGGGAGCCACTGCTTGTCAGCTAAGCCATAAAGATGGACCACTTGTACGTTTTTAGCTTTGCGAACTTCTTGCACGGTGACTGAAGCTAACACACTTCGCCTTTACGACAGACTAGGTTACGACGACAGCTGGCGTGTCGTGAAACGGGGGTAAACCGTTTGCTTGCAACTGTTGGGCTACAGGAGAATGAAGGCTGCAAGGAAATATCAAAGCTCATGACGTCAAGCAATTGTAATACTGATCTGGCCTTAGCTTCAAACCGGTTCTGGCCTCTGTGGCTACTTCAAAGCTTCAGAAGTCTACTTCTGGTTTTCTGAAGATTACGGCTCATGCCAGCATGAGTCTATGCAAATGTGCACGTCTGTGCAGAGCAGAAAGGGGAATTCATGCGCTGCTGGTCTGTAACCTCGTGCTGCTGCTGCATGCAGGCACGCGATGAGCACGTCACCCAGACGCGGAAGGAGAGCCAGAGGTCGGGTGGCCACGTCCCAGTGGTGAGAATGATGCTTGAGCTCTGCCTCTCTAAAAATCGTATTTCTTTGCAGTGAACTTTTTAGACACTGTCAGCTAGAGAAGATAAACACAGGTAAGGTAAGCAGAACGGGAAGGCAGTATCATAAACTCTAAAACATGCACCAAAAAAGGGCTAGAAAACAGAGAGGCTGCTAGACAAAGATGACAAAAGGAGCCTACAGAAGAAGATATGTGGAAAAAAAAGAGAAAATTAAAGAGAGAGATTATTAGAGGTGTAATATAAAACAACAAAAATTAAAACGGAAGCATTAAAGGCAGGCAGGGGTGAAATCATGAAGATTACTCTAGTCTGCACCTCGCCAAACTATGTAATAAAATTTAAAATTGTTCCTCCGTGGTATTCTTGCATTACATATTTGAAACTAGTTTTTCAACTCTTGGAAATCTGTGTAGCTTCATGAGCTTCATTATGTGCCAAATCACACATTAGCTGAAGATTGGTCCTTTTCAGAAAAATATGGCTTTCCTGGCTAAGCAACAGCATTTACTAAAACCACACTTTCAGTGTGATTTAGCACAACCTGAGAGCAAGCATGAAATGGCTTGTACAGAGAATTATCTTAACTGAAATTTATTTTTGTTCTTGTTAAATGCAAATACTTAGCAAGCCTAGCAAGCTTATGATTCCATGTGAGACTCATATAAAATATATTAAATTCGGAATCTTGAGACTTTCAGAACGTTCCTTTTAATACTACTATGCTACGCTGTCTTGAATTTACTTTATTCCTAATACTGAATTTTTGTAATCATATTTAAGGTGAATATTTTCTTTTAGACAGTTTTAAGTGACTAAGGTAACCTGTACTTCTTTGTTTGTTTGAGGGAGGATTTTTAGTCTTTAAATTCTAGAAAAATATATTTTTCTACCTGTTTACTTCTGAATTAAGAAGATTTTTAGATGGCATGCAGCTTCTTCATGAGTAGGAACATTTGCAAGCAAATAGAATGTTACAGTTAATGCAAAATATGTTTGATGTACAGATCAAGATTTGACTTTTTAATATCCCCTTATCTTCAAATTGTATACTCTGATTAAGACAGACCTTTGGTACATAGTCTCCCTTACGTATATATGTAGACTTTATGATAGACTTTATGAGTTTTGCTTGTTTTACATCAGCTATTCAGATGCATGTTAGATTGTAGTCACAGAAAAATCATTTACATTCAACAGCTGGCTGCATAAAATAAACAGCTAGCATGGCCTGTTACAAGGCTATACTGGCTTTCATAACTGACTAAGAAGCCACTACATTTCATTTATTTTCAAAAGTTTTTTCTGTTTTTGAAATGGAACTACATCAATATATTGCCTTTGCTCTACTGAGAAGGATCAAAATGGTGGCAAAAGATATGGCAGGTGTTTCAAAGCGCACTGCAAGGAGCTGAAAACTGACGTGCTCAAAACCTCCACCTATTTCTATTCTGCTTTTCCTTTTTCAAAATGATGGTTGTGTGTACGGACAGCATAGAAAAGTCATTAACGCTTTTAGTAAGCAACCTGGCTAGCTTTTCCAGTTGGCCCAAGCATCGTTACAGCTGACAGTTGAGGGACATCATCTGCACCTCCATGAGCAGATCCGTCAATTTAACATTCGTGGCAGCTGAGAGGTGGTGGTGCCCGGGCTCCCGCTCTCTGGCTTGGCTTGGCTTGGCTTGGCTTGCCTTGCCTTGCCTTGCCTTGCCCTGCCCTGCCCTGCCCTGCCCGTCTCACACCGGCGGCGACGCTCATCACACCTTCCCAGGAGGCAACATCACTCTCTGAACCAACAGAAAATCAATCAATCGCCCACTTTTTTTCTGATTTTTCTGCCGGGTGGAGGGCACAAGGTGAGCGCAGGAGGCGGGCAGCCCGGGCAGGCGGGGCTGCCGCTGCTGTACCGGCCTCATGCCAACACGCAGAGGGAGTCCCCGACTCTGAAATGTCTGCTCTAAAATGCAAAGGGCACTATGGTATCACACCGCTACTCCATCCAAGTGTATTTTTGTTATTTAGGGTCTAAACATGACATTTAGTTACGGATGGCACACACTGCCCGGCACGCCCGCGAGCCAGGCTGCTGGGAGCCGGTGGCCAAGGAGGGTCTGATCCCAGTTCCGATTATCTAAATCCCATATAACTCCTTTAATACCCAAGGAGGTCCTGCGGACTCAGGCTGCTGTAAATCAGATCACAGTGTGCACCTAGGATCTAAAAATGCATTACAAGGAACTAATTACTTATCACAGCAATGTAACAATCATGCTTGATGAGATGGCAGTGCAGAATGATTATTTTTTTTTTTATACATAGTGCTAAACCCAAGCAAAAAGTAAGTTAGGGGGAGCTGAGAGCAAAACCTGCAGAATGAAATAAGACTCATTTCACAAGCAAAAATGGAGAGGGGGGGAAATAACGTTAAAATCTCTCTGGCACTTACCAAAAGTTGTTTGCAAATAAGCAGTAATGAATTATGATACATTCGGTGCACAAAAAATTATACAAAATCTGAATGACTGGAGTAAACAGACTTGTAGGCACCTTGCAGGGAGCAGGAAATGTTGCCAGACTGCATTAAGTATAGAACTGATGGTATCAAAAAAGATCAAAGGTTAATTTACAGGAAACTCAATACAGTTACTCACTTGTTGATCTTGCAGTTTAACTCCAACTATCCTGAAGGTGTTAGTGGCCGTGTTGTGGTATATGTTGATTCTGCTGAATCCCTGCTGTCCAGGTTTGATTGGCACCCATTTCTTACTGGTATCGTCATAGACCATAACTGAAGCCCGGGCTTGGCAAATACTCTGTTCACTGGAGAGCAAAAACAACAAAGTTGGGGAAAAAAAACAGTGAATTTGCTGTGCACTACTGAAAACATCTAAAGGAAACGAAACCAACAGAAATTATCAGAACTACCTACAACATATGTTTTGTAAGAGATCCGCTAAGCCTTTGAATGCAATCTGCCTGTTAAATTAAAGCTGCCATGTATGTGTGCATAGACCTTAAACTCCAGTATGCTGCTGTTTTGAACTGATAATCTATTTTATATAAAAATATTAGGCCCTGAGGAATAACTTGTTTCACACGAATGTTATGAAAACTGTCCAACAGTATGAATGCTCCATTTATTTTATGTACCTATTGGCAAGTGAAGCCTTTCACATTTGCATGAAAACTTACCAATATTTTACAGCTTACTGACCAAATAAACGTGACATCCACAGCTGAGTTACACATTTAAAACCGGGAGCAAGCAGACCTTGAACCAAAAGCCACGTTAGGTAAACTGAAGAAATCAATTACGTTAATCCAGCTGACGCCTAATACCCAGACCCGCTGACGCACTTAGAAGTCCCAGAATACACCCTGCAAAACACAGAGGAACTCTTTTTTCCTTCATCCTAGTAGCAAAGAAAGTGGGAAAAGGGAATCCACGAATGTCTGCTTTTCAGTGTTAAAGTACATAGACATTATTTTGTATAGCATTAGTAACTATTTTTCTTCTGTAGATTCACAGAAATTCATCAGTTCTTTACCTCTTGCTTGCATATTCGTAACTGATATACATATACTAGATTCATGCTAAAACACACCCTTCGTGTGCAAGAAATGCCACTGGCAAATCCTGTTGAGGTGATATGTCAATACGGATCACGATCTCAATTCTCGCTGTCCTGACTTCCAAGCCACTTTTCTTATACCAGAGGAAATAAGAGCTCCTTATATGAAGAAAAAAATGAATCCTCCAAATTTTGGAGATGTGAGATCTTCAAATGTAACAGGGATATGGAACGAGCAAATAGTGCGTGTTAGGCCTACATAAAACTGTTAGGATTTATGTCCTGCAAAGATCTTAAGTTCATGACCTTCCTATTAACTTTAGACCTATATATATTTACATATACCTCCCTTCCTTAGCCCAAGCCATATTAAATAATTTTCAGCAATGCAATATCAAGTGGTAATCCGCTTTGCACACAAATCCTTTTCTCCCCCT
Organism: Phoenicopterus ruber ruber; assembly: GCA_009819775.1. Lineage (NCBI taxonomy): Eukaryota > Metazoa > Chordata > Aves > Phoenicopteriformes > Phoenicopteridae > Phoenicopterus > Phoenicopterus ruber. The sequence continues at coordinate 14,533,154 of CM020219.1, forward strand.
CTTGCATATACTTCTTTGTTTTGGTTTTGTCTCAGTAGCGTTCCACTTGCACACAAACAAATAAAGGAGAAGCTCCTGGGTGGTGCTAAACCATATCCCCGCACCACCGCCACGCCAAATTACTCCACTTGTAGATTATACCAACTGTTGCAAACCCAAACCCACACGACCCCATCACTGTCATCATTTTAACAAAAGGGAGCACATTACTGTAAGTATTAAGAGGATCTGGGTAGATTACAGCAGCAATTTTCAATCTTTTCTGATTTGTGGGCCTCAAAAAGATTTCCATGGCAGATGCATCCCCCATTGTACACTAAAGCCTGCTGACGCTGGCTTGTTTTACCAGTCACTTCGCATGGCCTCCAGGTAGCCCACAGACCTCCTCCAGGCTGTGGCTGAGAGCCTAGAAACTCTTCACAGCGTTTACAGAGGGAGCAATGACGCTGGCAGACATCTCCATAAAGAGCAAGGTAGGAAAATTCAGAACAAAGTATATTTTTATTACGTAGCATGGAAACAGCTAGATTCTGCTACTGGAGCATATGGGCAATATATTCAGATCAGCAAGACTAAACATTATTTTATTTATTTTCTTCAGAATTTATAAAATTAAGCTCATCCACCAGTTGCTGTTGCCCCGTTATGCGAGATATCTGGAGAACAGCTGCACCTTTGCTGATGTACTTACCCAGCAAATACCCCTCCATCCCTTTTTTTAAGGTAAGCTAATGTCTCGTGGCAGCTTCTCCACATCTGACACTAGCAGCTGAGGGATTTGAGCTCACTCCAGCCTGCCTAATCCTCCAAGGGGTGCAAGAGTCGCAGACTGGCAGCAGCGGTGGCATTGCCTGCGTCCTCCGGACCCACCCGCGGACGCTCACTCTGCCTCAGATTCACGCACGGGGAGGAAGGGAGAGATGCACCGGCAAAAAGGCAAGTACACTGGATTAGCTTTGCCATGTGGAAGTGGAATGGCTAAAAATAATCTCCGGTGCAGTCCTGTGGCTGGATGGTGCCCATCTGCCTGTGCTACCAAGTGTCTCGTGCCACCTCCAGCTCCAGAGCTGGGGCCATCAGCTACCCGGGGCCACAGCAACCCCCTGCCCAGTGAGCCTGTGGGCTCCCAGAAAACACGGTCCCTGGGAGAGTCACACTCAGCCAGCGTGACACTGGGTCCTTCTCCTCAAGCCTTGCCGGTTGCTACAAGCCTCGTTGTACTAAAGTAAGCAAGAGCACACCACTGGTTTCATCAGAGCAAGTCTGGGATCCAATGTTGTCCCTATTTCAGATGAATTTTGGAACCCACAATTGCCACGGGCTCCTTAATTAGTCAAAATTAATTAAATTATCCTTACTTACAACAAAGAGAACACACTTGACCATACAGACACGAGGGCCTTACCATGGCAGCGTTCGTAACGCCATATCCAGATTCCAGCGGATACAGCAACTTTGCCTTCAGAGTTTGCTGCCAATAAAAACTGCAGCAGAGAACCCCTCTACGACCGCATGATTGAAATACGGATGTAGACCCTAGGAGCAATATTGAATGCATGACAACCAATTGTTACTGTAACATAAAGCAACACAGCAAGCTCAATCCCTTCTCTCCCTGCAGTCAATGGAAGTTTTTCATCATTCATTTAAATGGAAACAGGATTAAGCCTGTTATCTGGCCTCCAGTGAAATAACAGAAAGGAACATAAAACAAGTACAGCACGAGGGGAATCCTTTCCTGCAAAGCACTTCATCAATCTTTCAAAACCTAAAACGCCCCCAGGGGCCCATTGCTAGCTTGCTGTCTCACCCTAAATGGAGGTGTAACTCTTTATGCCTGAAGACTCTTGTCCTACCCACAAAAAGCACAACTCTCCCACTGCTGCTTTAAGGGGCTTCCCTGAAAACAGTCCAGAAAACGTTCTTCTTATAAAGGTCAGTGAGAACTTCTCTATTACCCTCTGTGGAGTCCATTATTTTAAACGCAAATCAAGCAACGTTGGCTTCACAAAGCTCCAGCAAAATTTTCTGGTTTTGGGGGGATAATACAGCATTGATACTTATGTCAACTACACACAACAGGTAATAAATACAGGTTTTAGTCACACTGTTGTGCATAGTCACGTTCCTTCACCATGAGAAGAGTCTGGCAGATACCAGTATTTATACACAAAGTCATGAGTGTAGCTTCTAGAACTTGCCTTATTTTTCTAAGAATACACAAAAGTTACTGAAAAATGGATAGGTGTTGAAGAATATTCATCAAGTTTCACGTACCTTTCCAAATATTACTAATTGCCCTATTAATTTTTTACGTTACATTAACATGCAAACCACCAGACTCATCCACCTGGGTTTCCACCATAGGCAATTATGTGTAAAAAAGAAAACCAGCATCATGGAGGGGTCTTAATTACAACATTGTTCAGGTTTGTGCATAACATCTACTCCAATGTGCTACACTTTGCTCTAGAGCAGGTTTAAGACATCTTATTTATATGTGGAGGGGAAGGGGTTCTTCCTAGGGACGCCTTTACATCCAAATCCTAATATCCACCCCTATCTATTCTGAAAGGATTTTCTCTTCAGTGCTTTACATCTGTGGGACGGCAAACCTCTGCACCAGGACCACTTGTTTGCCTGAAGTTAAAGCAAATCTACTTAATTTATATCTGATAGAAGCAGACTGCACGGGGAAATCCTTCATTCACCGATGGTCCCTAAAATCCAGCATTCATTGCTGAGATTTATAGCATATTGTTTCAATATTACAAAACTATAAATTAAAAAAAAATGTTTGCGGACAATACTGTTTGCTTCATTTTGTGCAACCCATTTTGACCCACTGTCTTCCATCTCTTCTGTTTAGGATTCGTCTTCACAAATCAGCAGATTAGCTAATTTGGAGTTAATCCTTCCTGAAAGGGTCAACTTTGACCCTTCTCGCCCAGCGCCAGTGAGAGTGGGCAGCCAAGCACAGCGCCTGGGCTGCGTGGCGTGCTTGGGCTGGCCAGATTTGCTGTATCCTCCTTGGCTTTGCTAGCTACGGTGTCAGCAGCACTCCCATCCCCAAATGAGTCATGTTAAGCTTAAAGGTACCGTTTAAGGTACAGAGACTACTAAATTTGGGGAGAGCAGCTGGGGGTAGCAATGCAGCTGCACTTCGAGACAGTGCTGCAATGAAGGCGGCTTCATCCAGAAATGTCTCTCCTTTTCCATCTGGGCAGAACTTGAAAAATGCAGTCCTTTCTTCCTGGCTTTTAGTAAATTTGTGACTACCAAGGACTCATAGCCAAAAAAGAGCCACAAAGGAGTATGGAAAAGATAACACAGGGAGTCTTAGGGAAAATATCTGTATTTTTGTGAATTATCATCACACGAGACTAATGGGACTGCTTGACATTACCTGGCTGACTGCAAGTAATTAAATAGGAGGAAGAAACATAGGGGAAATGAAACGACAGAAATGACTGTGGAGGTTGAGAGTAGAGGAGCCACGAATCGGGGAAAAGTCCTCCTGCTTCACTCTGCCTAGCCCAGTGGATTATCTAAACACACAAGCAAAAAGCTCAGGATGGAACCACAAATAAACAGAAAAAAGGGAGTAAACCATAATGTTTGGAGGCAAGAGAGGCTCTGACGGGTCTCCAAGGCTTTTTTCTCCTGTCCCAGACGGAGACAAAGATGAGAGGCCAAGCTGCACTGCTCCTTCATTGACCTGTTTTCTCTGCTTACAAGGTATCTTATGAACGAAACCTTTGCAGAGCGTGGTACTGAGTCGCTGAGCCCACCTCCGACCAGCGACCCCGTGCAGAGCCTGCCAGGGCGCAGGGTTATCCCAGCCCTACCCTGGACTCCCCGTCCAGCACCAGCCCATCCAGACGTCACCTCTCCAGGAGTAATGGGAGAGGTTTAAAATACTTTCTCCTAGAGCCACGGCAATGTAACACAGCGTTCGGGAGGTCACTGAATCATGCTCACAAAAGGTGTAACAAATGACCGCAACTAACCAACTTCAGGGTTAAGCACCTAATTCCGTGGGCTCCACTCCAGCATGCCAGCTGGACCAGGAGACTTCCACTATCTTTTATATTTACAGACACAACTGTTTCCTTGGGGCACAAATTCACTTAGCATAACCATGAAAGCTCCCCTGACAGAAATCAAGCTATCATGCTTTGAGCCCATTACAGATCTACCTTGTTTCAAGCCACTCATGATTCTTTCACCTTCAAACAAGCCATCTTCTGGTATTCTTAGAAAATGCAAAGAGCTACTTTCACAAACATTTACCTTATTTTTAATTTCTATTCCCCATCCACCCACCCCCCCCCCAAATGGTTAATAATTAAAAATTATTTTGGATCTAATCATCCTTATTGGTGTCAGAAATTGTTAATACTACTTTGCCCAAGGCTTGTCCTACCTGGGAACAAACCCTCAGCACACAGAATGTGCGAGATAACTCATTTAACACATCTCGCTCTACTTGTCCACGGAGTCTGCCTACAAAGCCACAGTTGTGTGGTTAAACCTGACATGCAAGAAATAGATGCTGATGCTGATTAAAGAAGCGGACAGAATTCTCTCGATATCAGCTTAAACAGCTAACATAAATACAAAATCCTGTATATGGAGACATGTGGTCTGTGCGGTATGTGTCTGTGTTAACATCAAAATTAGTAAGCTACAAGTCATGTTCCTGCAGCATTTAAAGTGCCCTGCAAACTCTAATGGACTAATTTGCTAAACATTTTAATTGGCTTCACTACAACAAATATCATAATGACTGGGATGCAGGGAAAGTGTTTCAGTAGCAATCTTCAGAGAAACAGGTGGACATTTCTCTCTGACAACTGGATTTACAGAACAAAATACCTGGGAGACTCTGTGAACACAAGTCAGTCAGGTCATCTGGGCTCCTGTAGAGCACATCTGAGATCTGAGCGCATTACAGATAAAACTTGCTGCAGCGCAGTGGCTCTCCAGCCTTCCCACCAGAGCTTCACTGCCACCTCGCCCATTTCTCGTTGGGAGCCTCGTTTCTCCAACACACCACCAGTCCTGCCTGTGACTCCTTTTGGCACCTCTTTTTTCAAAGTCTACTTCCCTCTGCAAGCAAGCCCTCAGAACAATTGGTGTCACCATCGTTCACGCTACCTCTGTCCCAGGGCACTGAAGAACTTATTTCCTCAGCAACGCAGTAAAATCTCATAGTGAAACAACAGCATTTAGCCACCGATCAAACTAAAGGACAGGAAACCCATAGGGACTTTACATCCAGACAGGAACTTTTAATCCTCAGTGACATGCAGACATCTGAATATTTTCTAGCAGACATTTAGAAAAACAGCAGTCACGGTTTCATATATAATATAGAGGTGCCACAACCACTATCTCCATTTGCTTTTCTGAGTCTCATTTCATGGGACCCCTTGAAATACCAACTCACGGACCCAGAGGTCGGAAGTCCTCAATTTGCACTCATTCCCGGTTGCCTGTGTGTGCAGACAGACCTGCAGGACAGCGCAGCCCTTCCCCTCGTCAGCCTGAAGAGAAGACCAATTCCCAGAGGAGCTGCTATTTTTCGGTCTCCTGCTCAGCTTGAATGTACACGTGGAAGACCTGCCTTTGGCACTGGGCTTTGGCTGCATCGCAAGCAGGAGATGAGACTTTTGCACTGAGCATCTGCTGCAGGTGCCTGGCTACCACCTTTCTCCACTGTTAAACTCCAGCATCTAAACAGTTTAATGTTAAATAACTACAAGAAAATAGTGCATATACAAAGCCTCCTTCATAAACAGCTTCATAAAAAGACAGACACTGTTAAATAAAGTCATGACACACCTGCAAGATAAATACATATTTTACAGAGCAGGAAATGGCAATGCTGGTACCTACGACATTACCAAGAATAAGATGAACACGAGTTCACCTCCACAGGGAAGAATATTTAAGAGTTACTCTTCTTTCTGCTAGCAATGAGATTCATTTTGAATTCTCCCTTATTACACTGGCATACCCAATGGGCATTGCCGTGTCCAGTACCTGTTGCAGACATCCACTGCAGACACTTCAGCTGGAAACCAAAAAAGAGACAGCTCTTGGAGGCACCCAGGTTTCACACTAAGCCAGGACTTTTGGAGATGAGTTGCTAAATTTGAAGAACATGCATGCAATCCTGGCATGACCAGAGAAACTTGTATAACCTTCTGCCACCCCTCAGTGCTCTTGAGCATGGGAGAAGTGAGTGGAAATACAAAAAATAAATAAAGTATGCAAAACGATAATGCAGCGAAAGAGATGTTCCACCTGGGCCTGACCGTCAGTCCAGAACAGCTCAGTCCTCAGCACCGCCAGCAAAAGTCCGCAGACAGCCCTGACCTCTTGGTGTCCTCTGCGGCACTTAAATAGCACATCTGCCCATCAGTGGAGATTTAGGGCCAGTGATGTGGCCACAGATTGATGCCCTTGTAAGCCGGCACATCTGCTTAGCTCATGATGCTGAGATTTTGAAACTACGTGGTGGAGTTAATTTTAACCCATCACTTTTCTGGTATGTTTTGCAAACTGAAGCATAAGAACCTAAATGATTCTAAGGGGAACTCCAGTCATCAGTATCTCAATGCAACATCTTAAAAAAATGCTTTAAGAGAACTGCTTTGCAACAGGCACTTCATAGAGGAAGTGTAGAGATTCAGAGAAGTGCCATCGCTGCCAGGCAGCCAGATTCCCAGCGCCACGCCGTGCTCCAGGAAGCTTTCCCTTTAACTTCCACCTGCTCCAACAAGGAGGGTCACTGCCCTTTCCTAATGGAGAACCTCTACTGCTCCATTAACGCTTTGATTCACGCAACATTTCTTTCTGCCACAAGTGTGGTTCACTTTCAGATTTTGCATACTACCTTGACGATAGACTCGGGGAGTTCCTAAAAAAAAAATCAAGTAAATGTTTCGAAGTTCCTAAAAATAAAGTCAAGTAAATGGCCTGGGAAAACAGTATGAACTCAATTAGTCAAAACTAGTAAAAAAGCAACTTGACTTCATCAGGTTGCTATTAATATAAACTATTTCCCTTCACCCTTAAATTACAGAAATAAAAACAAGAAGGAACTAATCTTGTAAAATACGCATTATGCAAAACCCCAAACTGAACTGTCAAGTGAAAATACATGACTGAGGGTTCTCACTCATGGGCCAGCCTTATCCATATTTCAGGAGAACAATACCTTAAACAAAGGCTTTGAAAGATCATAATCATAAGTAATAATGGGGAGAGGCAGACTCTTAAGCGAATACAGGAAATCAACATAAAGGTCTTTCATTAAAGCTGGCGTTGCTTTGCCTCGGTTTCCCTTCAATCCCAGAAGAAATGCAAATAAACCTGTGACAATTCCCCTGGAGCTGACGGAGGCAGACCAGGAATGAAGGAGGCTCGCTCCATCAAGTCAGCCTCTCTCTCGCTGCCAGGGGATGCATATTAATGTAGCATTGCCATAAAAGCTTAATTAACATTTTATACAATTATAAATTATCCTGTGAGGCTACAACCAAAACGCAGACCTTCTGCACTTCTGACAATACGTGCTCTCCTTCCCACCCAGTCACGTTAACCCTGGTCAACAAATTCCCTGCCATCCTGCACGGTCCCCAGATACTTACGTGCCTGCCATCGAGGAAGACCTGCTCAGGTAATCCCGCAGGAGTATATGCTCAAATCCAGCACGTGCGCTTAACCCAAATAGGATATTTCACCTGATTACAGACCAGAATATAAATTTGGCAGGGAGACAAGCCAGGAGTGCCTATGAAGGCTTGAAACCAAAACAGGAAAGGGAAGTGGTACAGAGAGCAGAAGGGCAGGAAGTAACACACACACTGGGGCGGGGGAAGAAATGTATTCTTGCTTTCAGCTGATTTACAGGATGGAAATCCAAACAATATAGATTAAGATTAGATGCGCCGCCTTTGCCTCATTCGTGGCATGGATATTAAAAACATTTTGCTTATTTTCTCAAGGTACAGGTTCACTGTCCAAGAAAAAGAAAAAGCAAACAAAACTCAGACTCAGAAAAAATTGTAATTATTCATTTATGGCATGGGCGTCTGCATGGTGCAGAACCAAACCCAGGGGCCCCATCGGTACCGAGGGCCCCTGTCCTGCCTTGCCACCAGCCTGGCATTGCCTGCCGGCTGACTAGGTGCCAGCTCCAGCCCCAAAATTGGATTGGCATGGCACAGTGCCCAGGCTACTGCACGCTGACTCTCAGCTACCATGGCAATACAGCTTTTGGACAGGAGCTGCCTTACACCTGGCTAACTTGGGGTCCAGCCAGAGCAAAAGCTTTTTTTTGGTTGCTCTCCAACCCCGTTGTCCTACTTGGGGCATCACCATAAATACATAAACTAAGAAACACATCTTCACAGAAGGAGGTAATCGATCAAGTAGTTTATAGAAGGACATGGGAGAAATCTCCAACATTTAAAAAACAAGACAAAACTTGCTCCATGGGGTATGTAAGCAGTGCGTGCCCTCCCTCCATCACCAGCAGCTGGGAGAGCCCCTGTTTGGCTCAGCAGCGGGCTGGTGCCTGGAGATGGCAAAGATGAGACTTGGCCACCTCTCCCCTGCACTCCTGCCTGCCCCGCGCTAAGCCTCCCGCAAACGCCACGCGGGATTTGGCTTGCAGTAACCACTGCGGAGACCACAGCCCTAAGCTGGAGGATACCTTATCTCACGGCTTCTGCTGTAGGAAACGTGCCATACACGATTGCCTTTCAGATACTTAGTTCCATGTACCACCTATTTTTTAATTAGCGTGTTTGCAAAACTAAGCCTCCTTGACCATGCTGTGCCTGCAGGAGACCCCTGAAAGACTACAAGCCTTCATTTTCGTCCTGCCACGAGCTGCCTACATACGTGTTTGCATGCACGCACGTTCTTGTTAACAGGGAGGTTGGTTTTTCCCTGCAGTAACGCTTCCACCTCCATTGCTGTCTCTGCAGGCTCTCAATTGCCCGCTCTGCCGCTCCATTAACCGGGCATTGCCATTTGGCTATGGCAGCAAGATGGCCTATTAACACAAATTGAAACTTTGCAAATTTAGGAATAACAATTGAAAATATTGCAGCAAAAAGAGTGGAGGTCTTGGAGAGCAGAACAGCAAATTAATACTTTAGTGCTACCTCACCTGGGGCAGAACTGCAAGGGCTATCTCTCAGAGATTTCAGGCCTTTGAGACAGATCATCCTTCTTTTCTCCCCATTCCTTGGTTTGGCAAACTTGTACACATGGATGTGAACACCCTGCAAACGCTGTCTAGTCTTCCCAGCTTCGCCTCAGGGTATGGGCGCATTATGCCATGAGGAGATTAACAGCAGAGGGAGAACTAATGCCAGGAAAACACGAAAGGGAGAACTGGAGGGACTCTGCTCATGTTCTGGTTTTCTTCCCATTTTCACATGAAGTTATCTTCGGGGGTTTTTTGTCAGCGTGCTCACAAGTTCTCTTAATGTGTCTAAATACGTCACCTGTTATCTGTGATTACACAAACACGGACAGTGCAAATACAAAATGCAAACAACTGCAGAATAAACCCCCTGGGTAGTCAGAGACCCCAAGTGCCTCTCCCTGGCTCAGGCCATCACGAGCACTCCCTGCCTGACGACTTTATGTCCTTTACATTAATAGCACTTTTTAACTCATTGCTTAAGAAAATACTTCTCCCATGACATTACTTGAGCCACGCCATGACGTGATCCCAGGAAGGCGGTGCAGGATCAGCAAGTGGAAGGCGGAAGGAGGGTTTGCACCCACTTGTGTGTCACTGCAGCATTTTGCTGGGCCACTTTGTGCCCACCCGAGCATTACACAAATCAGGAACGGACACGTTACCTAGTCTGAACCCAGTTCCCTAAAGTGCCATGCAAATGAACTTCCTCCCTCCTGTAAATCATTGCACAAAATCTTATCTTTTTCACCTACTTTGACCTCTTTTGCCCATCTGCCTGAACTCGACCTGGAGCAGCCGTGGCACCCAGGTACCCTCCCAAAGCACCCCACAAACGGAAGCGCCACTCAGCTCTTGAAGATCTGCTGGAAACACAGTAGGGATCTGTGATTTTATCACGGAGGCAGCAGGCAGTGTCCCGCGCACATGGGCTTTCTCTGGGAGTCAGCACCGGAGGCTCTGAAGTCTCCACTAATGAGAGCAAAACCTGCAGAGCCCTGAGGAGAGCAGTCCTCAGGAGATCACACAATCCCTCACGTCCTTGCAGTGGTTTCAGAGTGCAACATACATGTGAATAACCTTAGATCCCTGTTTAATATAGCAAGAAGAGAGAAGTGTAAGAAATAGGCTGAATTTGGCAAGGCACACCAGCTACATAAACACGTCAGTGCAGATTCGGCTGGGGAGCAAGTGCTACAAACACCACTCTACCTGAGCAGAGTGCTTTTCACGTTCACTAGTTTTCCTGTTATACAAGATTGCTTTCATGGGCCAACTGAGAGACCTGCAGAAACTATTGGTGAAATGGCACCTAGTAAAAACATGGGTGTCAAAATCTGGTCGATCTCGTGGTTGCTAGTGCATCACCGGTTCAGCTGCAGCTTCCGATTCCTCTGCAGTAAATCTCTGTCTGACTGAAAGGTTTCGGTTTTCAACTGATGGGGGAAGTTTAAAACCCAACAAGAAATAAAGTTCTCACTGACATTTAAGCAAGCTTTTTCTGTTGTGTTTTTTTTTAATGTCTTCTTTTTCTGTTTAATGAAACATTTTGTTATCACTTTTCTGGGATTTCAGTTTGGCTGCATTTTCCCGATACTACGCCTTTCTGCTTTGAGGTCTGGGTGGATTTCGCTCACTGCCTTGTTTCATTCAAAAAGTCTGCTTTTCATTAATTTAAAGCTTGACTTTATTTGGAGTCAAGTGGAAGTTCCTCTGTATATCTCATACACTGCTTAGACTATTATTGTAGCGTTTGTCTGTGTAAACAGTACTTTACTGCATGTATTAGAAAAGAATGATAAAACCTGAAAAAATGCATCTCCACGTAACTACGGACTCAAATCACTACTTGCCCAGCTCAGCCACGCTGGCTCCACTGTTCTAGGCAGAGGGACACAGGAAGATGGACTAAGGAAAGCTCTGAGCAGCCTTGTTATTTCTCTGTTTTCATGTGTCTGGGACAGGTACAGTCACTGATTTTGGGGGAAGGAGACAGTACTTAGTTGTCAGCATAGTTTTCCTGCTAGTATCACAAATATCAGCCACAATAGTATCAGCTAGCTCCTAAAGTAGAATAATCTGGTTTTAAAGATTTGGCTCTCCTGGACACAAATACCTTTGAGCACACCTGAAAACTCCCAGGCTCCCCCCAGCTCCTGCTAGCACTGAGCATGCTAAAAGCACAGCAAAGAGCAGGTCGCGACTGACACATCCAGTGACAGTGAGCGGGACAAAGCCCAGCGCTGCCTCTCAGTGCCCCCGTCATAAGCCAAATTATTTTCACTAAGCACTACAGCATACATTCCAGCAGAAGTGCCTCTAATCACCCCTTTGCATTGCTAAAATGCCTCCGTGGCCCCGGACTAGAAAGGGAGCACTTAGAAGGAAACAGCACTCTGGGACAAACGGCAAGTAAGACCCAGTAGCTGATTTCTATCCGGTCCTCACAAAGGACCATATGCTGGATAAACAGATTATTTCAGTCATGTGTTGAGATCTGTGTGAGAAGATCAGGATTCCTGAACGCAGAAGCGAAGCTTTAGTTGCAATTATGTGAATATTCCCATAGGTTTCCAAGCAGCACGTCTGCTGGCCACGTACTAGGCTTTCACGTTCCAAAGACGTCCAAGTAATGTATTCGCTTTCTTCTGGAGAGTTTCATTACCAGATGACACATGATTTGTATGAGACAATAATGTTACATATTTTCATTCCTTAGAGCTACAGACTGAACGCAGAAAGGTGAGCTTCTCAGCCTCAGAATGACTCGTCTCCAAATACAAAACCCAGTTAATTTTTAAGAATGAAATGAAAATGCACTGTAGAAAGTGTTGTGTATACTCTAAAAAGACTATTACAATCACAATACAAAAATAAAATGGTAACCATCTGAGAGCTATTTGGAGGCAGACATGATTAAAACATTTTTTCTTAATAAGCATATATTTCACACCTTCCAAATAACTTTTTATGCATGTAGATCTGTTGTTTTTAATTTGGTGTTACTCCAAAAAGGCATCTTATTATACTGCACAAAATTCAAAATTTGCATGTGTCTTTCGTTTAATGACCTCATGATTAAGAAAGCTGAAAGTTCACACTGAAACTGTACACTCAAATTTCATAAACTACAAGAAAATTGTATGAATAGATGAACAAATGCTACATAACAGCATATAAAATATGCAGTTATATATTCAGATTCGCAAAACTAATTTCACAGCTGTTAATAGTCTTCGAATGTAAAACATTTCCTCATACACTGAGATTTGCAACTGCTGAACGTGCTGGTGAGACAAAAAAAATCCTTGTCCTCAGAAAGTTTAACCCTGTACATTAATATATGCTGTTGTTCTCTCAAATCTTTTTTTCATGCTCTTCACTCATTTTAAAGCAGAAGGAGAGATACTGGATAGGAGAGCAGAATATACTTATTTAGTGTCACAAGAGTTAAAAATGTGCAATGAGGTAAGGTGCTAACAGCCACTTGCACAGCAAAACAATTGTTCCTGCACTGGGCATATTTTACAAATGAGAGTCTTCTTGAGACTCTTAATTTAGGATGCAATCCCAACACTGCTGAGGTCCAAGGAAGTTTTGCCATGGACTTAAAAGAGACAAGACTTAACCCTTGGCATAGATCCGTTCAAGTAGTGATATATGAATCAACATATGAATATATGAATAAACATATGGCAGAAAAAAATTATACCAAATCTTTTAAAGGACCTGAGTTATACGAGATTTGGGGATCCCTATTTTTTCCTTCCGGGAAGCCCCCGACTGTCTCATTCATGCAGTGCCCTTTTCTAAGATGATTTCATCTCCGCCTCCTCACTTTGCAGAGGGAACAGTCAGGACTCACCTGCTTTCAAGGGGACTGTCTATTTTGGCTGATGCAAACAGCTTAGGTATTGCATTAAGGAAATAACTGTATTGCAGAGAATTAACTCTGTGCCTGCCTTCAATTTTCCTCTTTATAAACTGTGATGAGCAATGGGCAGTAAGCCCAGACCCCACGTTAAGCAGCATGGAACAAGTTATAGACCATATGGAGAGAAATAAACTGCCACTTCATACACAGGATATCTATAATGCTTTTTTGCTTGAGTCAGCTAATTGCACATCCGCAAATCAGCACATTTATAACAAATGGAGCGTTATGATATCATGGGAAATTTATTTAATATGATCAAAGTTCGCCAGAAAAAGTTCCCCTGAAAGTATGAAAGTACTTAAGAGTCCGGAGTGCCTGGGACATTTTACAGTCCTTATTAAACAAACATTTCCATGTTGTTTCATGGCAGCCAGTGGTGCAAACGACCACATCTTCTAAGCCTCCATGTCAGCAATCTCACTGCAGACACTAGCACGGGCATCTCCCCGCTGCTGGCAGGAGGCACCTCCGTGCTCACAGAACCAGCCACAGCACCCACACCTGCTCCAGCAGCAGGCAAAGACCAGGTACTGCTCCCATCAGTGCTCCCATCAGGTGCTTATCACCTCCTGCCTTTTCCAGAGGCTGAGAATTCAGGGTGGAGACTGTTACAATCCCTCTTCTGTACTGCAGATTTTGAGGTGTACTTAGCTTTTCCACACAACTTTTTTATATTAAAGCAAATCAATGACTTGGATCTAAAGAGCCATTAGCAACGGTCTGAGTGTCAATATAAACTTACTTGGGGTATCAGCTGAAAAACATCCTCATAGTTATGTCACCAAGCATATCCTATCCCCCAACATTGCTCCACAGCAGACATGTTTTCACTTTCAGCTTGCATTTTTCCTTAGACTTTAGCAAACAGATTATCACAAGTGGTTTCAGCAGCTGTAGGCAGTGGGCATCTGAACAGCATACATTATTTTTTGTAGCTCCTAATTTATAGGGAGGTCATATACATTTCTGGGGTTTCAATTTGAAACAAGAAATACCAACTTTAACATAGCGTCAAAGAAAGGTTAGAAGCTTCTTGCTCAAAACTAGCACTTGCTCATTTCTAGTACTAACCTTTGTTATTTAATGCTGTCCACCACAAAGTAATGTATTCAAACGTCATGTTTTACTGAGCAGATAAGATACTTGCATCACGAGACACCTCTATAGCATGTTGTGGGCACTATAACCCAGTGGAAGTGTTTTATCATAAGCCTTTTTGAGCCACATGGATGGCTGAGGTACAGCCTAGCAGGTGTGAAGATAAGGAGAAGTTTTCTTATGTAAGGGATGCTGGAGTGAAGAGAAAGCATGTAAAAACAGCTTAAAGGATTGGAGGGGAAGAAGCTGTCAAAAAATGATCAGAAATGACATTTAACTGTATTTTTTTACTTGCAGTTCTCTAAAGGCACGTGCCTGCCCGATGTTCAGGTTGCCAGACTGAGAACGTTTGATATTCACCGGGAAAGCACTTTTCAAGACAGCAACACCATCCTTAAAAGTCAGGGCCCAAAGCACGATAGGAAAGTGAAGGCCGTGCTGCACAGGTTGGCTGCAAAAGCTGGTGAGCTCTACTGCTTAGGAAAGCAAGAGGCACTAGGACGGCATTTGCTGAGGTTATAGCAGGATGAGAGACTACCTTCACACCAAGATGAAGAATGCCTGGCCTTGTTTCTACACTTGTTCCTGATATTTGTGATTCTCGGACTAGGACAGGTTGGAAATAACAGTTGGTTTACGGACACGGGGAAATTTCAACTTGCAGAAGGATCCCTGAAGGTGGGATGGGTACGGTCAGCAGTTTGTCATGTCAACTTACCACATCTTTCACTACCACGTAACACACTGTGGAGCAGACACATAGGGAAGCTCTTTCCTGTAACAACAGTAGAGCATCCATATTCCTTCCACCTTTTTCGTCTTATAGTAAATAAGTAGTAGCTCTTACAATAATCCCCTACAACATTTAACAGGATGCTCAGCTAGTTTTGCATGACTCAATACCTGCTCCGTCCTTGCTGAAGTTGGTGGAAAAAACCTCATTAGCAATTCCAGCTGCAGCAGAAACTTATCTTTTATATCACCTGTGTCATCGGTCAGGCAGTAAAACAAGGTAAATGATACTGGGCTACTGGAGCCTCATCTTAAATCCAGTGTCTGCACTGATGGGTGATGAATGTGGCCTCAATGTTTGTAGATATGCTTCAGCTAGGAAGAATAACAAATTATGCCTGGGCACAAACAACAGTCTGTACAACTGAGTCACAGTATGTATTTAGACTAAGTATCTTCATTCTGATAAAAAGTGAATGTTGCAGGCCTGATCATTTGTACCTTTCCATCATGGAAAAGGTACAGCCTTCTTCAAGGTGGGCATAAAACAGCACTGAATGTAAATAAACTGTACTCAAAAATCTGTGTATTAGCATGCTGTAATCAGTGGGGTTTTTTCCCCCTAAATTTCACAAGAAGAATCACTTTCAGATTATTTTAGTAAAAATAAACACAAGGAGGGCTAGTGAATGGAGATGTGCAGTAAGCAAATCCTTTGTCCAAAACTACTGACGATACTTAACAAAACAAAAATTATTCTGGCAGCCCCTTCCTTTCCCCCTGCTTCCCCCCTTCCATTATTTCTTGGCAAAGATTTGTCCCCATTGCCTGGCAGATAAAAATATTTGATGAGTGCCAAAATTGAAACAGGATCCCTGAGCACATTTGTGCACCAGACTTGTTTGCGTGCAATGTTTGGGATTTTGCAAGATGACTATGTATTTTTCTAAATCAAAGCCGCACGTCGTTTGCAATGCACAAGACGCCAAAGAGGAAAGGAAAAACTATTTCAAATAATGGCAGAAGTATTCTTGCTTTCCTGTGATTTGTACCCTTTTTCCCCTAGCAACCTTCCTTACCTCTTCTAAAATGATGTTCTTGAGTCTGGTATGTCCCCTGTGACATTCCCATCATGCAGAGACACCATACAGTGCCACTCCTCAGGAGTTACGTCTCTACTAAATGGCCAGCTACACAACACGTGCTCTTGGCAGCGAGCAGCGGGTCAACCAGACTATGTGCTGCCTTTACCTCGGGAAGGGCTCCAGTTTGAATCGCACTCCTCTCCATCCACTTGCGGAGTCTCTCAAACCAGTGACTTTTATTCCGTTTTGTCAAACTAGGCTGACACTTCTGAGTCTGCTGGTCAGCTAGTGGGAAGGTGGTAGAGAGAAGGAAAAGGATGGGACAGGCAGAAAGGTGAAGCAACTGCATAAACCTTATTTCCTTAGGAAAGCAAACTAAAGAGAAGTTGACAGTGAGGGCATTCCAAGGAATCGCTGCTCACCTCCACCAGTGCCCTCACCAGCTCCTCCATCTGCAGCCAACGACCGCCGAAGCCTCTGCAATGGCACACACAGTCCCTTTTAAAGTCAGCTTCAGGCTACTGCCAAACACAGTATCATTTCACCACTGGTGCTTATATGTAATAGTATCCAGGACTAAACTTTTACTAAAAGCACTTCAGGCAGTATATTTAGGCATTTTGGCTACACGTAGCCTGTTGCTGATTTAATTAAATCTTATGAAAGCAATCCCCTGTAACAACAAAACCTGAAGGTGCAAAAAGGCTGGAAAGTGATCATAAAGGATGCCTTGGGACCCGCATGATGAATGATCATCATCAATCTCGCAGGTTTTGGAGTTGCCATGAAATTACTTGTGTCCACAACACAGAGAAGATGTCCCTATGGTTTGTGGCAATTTTCACAAGTCAGAGTTGACAAAGATTCTTCCACAGTTTTTACAGATGAGCTAAAACGTCACTGGAACAATGGTTTTTGACTGCACAACCCTACCAGTAAAAAAATTTATGCACCCCAATATATATTATTTATAAATTATATACCTGTACTATTGAAGCTCTAAAATCTTCTTCCCATACCCCAGTGGATTGTCTCATGCACACCTCACTTTGGAGACCATTGCATGAGAAGATGACTAATAATACAGACCCTTGTCTGAGTCCCAAAAGGAAGCAGGTCAAGTAAGATGTCAGCATTTTGTGAAGCAACATCCTCTGTTTCTACTGAGCCACAGTGTCCAGCAGAGTGAAATGTATCATGACTGGAAAATTGCCGAGGAAAAAAAATTATCAAAAATCTAAGGCAAAGCAATTTTCAGTAATATTTCCAAAACTGTATACCAGAAATTTAAAGTCCTTCTACCAATCTGGAAAGCTATAACAATTTAAAAGAAGATGGATGGAATGAGTTTTCCTCAAGTTAATGTTGATTAAGAAGAATAAAGAACCAAATCACCTTTGAATAACCACGAGCAATGGAAGACTCAGTTATCCTGTGGTGCTGAGCTGTAAAAAAAGACCATATAAATTCCTTTGACTTCAGATCTACACTTGGTAAGTAGCAGCAAACATAGTTACAGCTCATAAGGGTGAAAGTTCTTCATAGTTCCTATATTCTGCATCTTGTCCTCTCCTTCGTATTGGGAATTGCAGACTTTTTCCAAAAGTATAACTTTCTAGTTCTCTGGCTTTTTTTTACTGCCTTAAACATGTAGGTTTTTTGTCAGCACTTCAGACAGACTTGTCAAAAGATAACCCTCCCACCTGAAGCTTAACATAAAAGTGTAGCCCTTGAGCCATTATACAGACTGGGAGTGTTCAACAGCCTGTATGTCAAGACGTGCTTTTCACGCGGGTTTTATTATAACAGCACTGAAATATTTAGAACTGTTCTTTTGCATAACTGATACAATGTTTTGAAAACAAAAATTAAAAAGAGAACTGAAAAACACTCACAAGTCAACAACCTCCAGAAAGGAGAGGTGGATGCAGAGAATGGGGAAAATTTCAGAAGTACCTCATCATTCCTTTTCTGCTAATGCCTTTCCAAGCCTGACTGCTTTCTAAAGCTCCACCATCTCCCAAGATGACAAATTCAGGAGGGCTGAGATGAGGTGGTGGAGGGTCTCTAAGAAGGAGCAACCAACCACCTGCAGCACACCTTCCACTTGGCCGGCGTTAAGGCAGCCCGGCCTCTACAGTAATGCCAATAGCCACAGCCAGGTGGGATCAAAAGGCAAATTCCTCTGTCAGGTGCAGCAACCATTATTTCTTGACACCAGCAAGAATATGGAAATCAGCATCCAAAGCTTTATTATGATTAAATTGTTAATTAAAAAACCCCCACAAGACTTTTGAAAGATTTAATAAATTGCCATAACCTCCAACCTCTTCTTCTACATCCATGCTGGCTTCTCTCTACACCCTGAAGAGCTCACCGAAATCAAAACTGATGCAGAAACCTTCAGTCAGTTCACAGCAGGATCTTTCACAGTGAACTTTATAATTGGTGTGTTTTCAGCTGACCAACATTACAGCATTATTTGGTTTGCTGAAACCAACTCCCCAAAGTGCAAACAGAATACAAATCAGGCAGAGCTCCGAATCGTCTCTTGGGCTGCATACTCAGTTTAGGCAGTTGCAGCTTAATGGGTAAAACAGTGACCTCCGAGACCCCTATTCAAATCCTGCTTGCATTCCTGTGACGGGCGCTGGAACAGGGTTAGGGAGCATTAGTTTCAAAGAACCATTTTCCTAAGTACTGTCTGCATTTTTTGCCATGAGCCTTTTGTCTTCAATATTTCTGCCTTCCTTGCCTGTCTCATCTCTTTCTGCCGAGGCTGACTGGCTTCTAACACCCAGACAATGGTCCTTATTTACTTAATAATACAACCACAGCTGGAAATCAGACCACGGATCTGGGGAACGCTCATGTGAAATACGTGATGTGTGAAAACAAAACTTCCCTGCCTCACTCTGAAGGTTATGGTAGCCTGCGCAGGGAATGGTTTCCAGCTTCCAGCTTGGTGTTACACAGCTAGTGGACTCTTTATCGTGTGTCTGGTATTCCATCCCTCCCCCATATCTCTTCTGGATAGAGGCGTTTTGCTCTTCAGGACTCCTCCTGCCCGCCCCAGAACAAAAGAAAAGGGAAAACAGAATAAAGCAGCAGCTATTAATTGGTGTGCCGTATGCCTCATTGCTCTCAGCCTCTCACTTCCACTGCTACTTAGAGTTAGGTTCACACCGTTTTAAAAATGAGAATAAGAATAAAACTTGCTGACACACGAGGTTTTCTATGTCTTGGTTTCCATGCAGGGTCTCTTGGTCTGTGACACGGCTGAGGCAGGTACCGCCAGCCCCTGCCAGGCACACTGCCGTGCTCGCTGCCGCCGTGCTCGCTCCTGCCGTGCTTGCTGCTGCCGTGCTCGCTCCTGCCGTGCTTGCTGCTGCCGTGCTCGCTGCCCAGCTCTGACTTTGGAGTCTCAAGGCACTGCAGTATGTAACAGAACCCCCCCAGAAAACAGGCAGAACACTGATCACACAGCAGCATGTACATTCACACGCCGCACACGGGCTGTGGCACCTCTGGGATCTACCATTCCCTGCTACACCAGTACCACACTTGCTTTGCTAGCTGGTGCTGGGTGAACTAAAAAACCCTTTGATGAGCATAAGGCTCAGAAAAGAGAGGGGTTTGTTCCAAATTCCATTTTACTGGTTCTACCAGTATCCCTTCAAGACAGGTTTTGGCTGTCAGTCTCTTCAAACCTAGCATCACCCCGGGGCGATCTCAGTCACGTGCCAAAAACAAGACTCCCGCTTTATGTGCATCTGTGCTCGTCTCAGATCACAGACACTACACAAGATGCAACTCAGTGGCCAGAGCCCCTTTGCGCTGAGCAGCAGGACTCGCAGGCGGAGCTGAGCCGCAGAGGTCTTCACAGGCAGGCTGGAAGCGGAGGAGTACCTGCTCCACCACCACAACACTCGCGTCTCCAAAGAGGGGAGGCAGGCCATGGTTTTATCAGAAGGAAGCAACAGTGACCTCTTGATTCAGTTGGTTGCATAAACTTACAAAAGGAAAAAGGAGTATGATGGAAACCCCTGGAGGTCTCTGGAAAGCGAGTGTGCTCTGCCGGGATGGGAGCTCTCTGAAACCAAGGTCCCTCTGTATGGGCCATGCCACCAAAGAGCCGGGAAGCAGAGGGCTGGCTGGATGGCAGGAGAGAATGAGAGGGGTTTGTAGATTTACATTTTCCTTCACTTTTTCATCTGTACATTTTATAAATATGTGCAATTATATCATCTACTTCAGATGTTACAAATAAGTACCATCACTTCTGACATAACCCAGCTTGAGACAAGGTTAGTTTCCAGGGACCAGACTAATATTATGACGTTCCTCAAGCAAAATCGTGTCTCTGTTTATAACGGTGATGCTCTAATGAGCACCCAGCTCATTATAATAAAGGGTAACACAGTGTGCAATGAAGTGTGCCCTCAGAGACACTACATGGAGCCGTGTGAGAGCCAGCACTGCAGGGGGAGGGAGAGGAAGAAATGCCTCCTGCTGAGCAGGGTTACCAGTAAATAACCAGGGCACAGCCAGCGTGGGTAACATGGTATCTTCAGTGTGAGCTGTGGAGACTCTTGTTTCCAAAACAGCAGAGCTTCCCAGCTCGTTTCCTAAAGGTACTGGCCAACTTGGTAGCCATCCATGACCCTGTCTGTGTCTCCTTCATTCAGGGGCACAGAAAGCATCACTTGACCGAGAGCCAAAATAGCCCAAAAACCATACTTGTACCGAGCCAATCTGAGGCAAACTATTCACGCAAACTGAGAAACTGGTTATATCTGTGCATGATCTCCATGTAAGACTTGTTTTATACACAAACAACAGTCAAAATTATTTCATCCTTTTCATTTACAGTATTCTGGTGCACATATAAGGATATTCTTATCCTGGAAAAAAAAAAAAAAGAGGAAATAGTATCCCTCAGTCACAGAACCACAGAATCACAGAACGGCAGGGGTTGGAAGGGACCTCTGGAGATCATCTAGTCCAACCCCCCTGCCAGAGCAGGGTCACCTAGAGCAGGTTGCACAGGACCGTGTCCAGGTGGGTTTTGAATATCTCCAGAGAAGGAGACTCCACACCCTCCCTGGGCAGCCTGTGCCAGGGCTCTGTCACCCTCACAGTGAAGAAGTTTTTCCACATATTTAGATGGAACTTCCTGTGTTCCAGTTTGTGCCCGTTGCCCCTTGTCCTGTCGCTGGGCACCACTGAAAAGAGCCTGGCCCCATCCTCTTGACACCTGCCCTTGAGATACTTACAAGCGTTGATGAGGTCCCCTCTCAGTCTTCTGTTCCTCAGGCTGAACAGCCCCAGCTCCCTCAGCCTTTCCCCACAGGAGAGATGCTCCAGTCCCTTAATCATCTTCGTAGCCCTCCACTGGACTCTCTCCAGTAGTTCCTCGTCTCTCTTGAGCTGGGGAGCCCAGAACTGGACACAGTTCTGAATATAAGTCCTTCAACTTATATTCAATAAGAAGTGGAAAACCTAATTGATAGGTCTGTCCTGCAGTAATGAAAACAAATTAAGCCCAATTCAGTTATTTCAGTTCCATTTGATTTTTAGTGGTAAGATTGGGATTTCTAAAGACACGTTAGGTACCACTCTGAAATCCGAGGGAGACTTGGCACCTGGTGTTCTCTGTCTGAGCTTCTTTATAGGAACAGTGTTTATGTTGGAAGTGTGTTGGATGGTTTAATTCCAGCCTACTGAAGAGCAGCCTCCAGGTCATAGATCTGCTGCAGCTAATTTGGCAGAAGCAGCACTGTCTCTTCAGAGAAGGGCAACATAAATCTGCAAATACAGCTTCTGTCTGGGGGAATAAACAGCTTTAATTTGCTGTAGAATGACAGTCACTGAGCAAATGTTAAAAAAAAAAAACAAAACCAAAACCCAAACCCCAAAAAGCCCCACGGTAGTAAAGCACAGATCCTCCAAAAAACGGCAGCCCGAGACAACCAGGAGGTGCTCACCAGTGCCGATGCTTTACAAGGCTTCGGGCACGCTGTGTGGCCCAGGACAGGTCAGAGGAGGGATGACGGATCACTACCCTTTTTGGTCTCCGTGTGCTCCAGGGTACAGGCGAATGAACATATAATCTGTAATCATATAATCTGTAATGTACCCGCACCCATCCTACCCACGTCAGGGCCCAGGTCATTGTAGGAAGGGGAAACGGACGGGAGAAAGGAAGCACAAGTGGTTGTGCCGAATGCTAATGAGAACATAAAACAGAGAAACCAGACCCAAACCATCCACTGTCTGTCCTAGGCACTGTTCTTCAACGTGCTTTTCTTTAAGGAGGAAAGATGGTTGTGACCTCCTGTCTACTGCTGGCACTCTCCTTCCAGAGAAACAACGAGCAGGATTAAAGTCCACACAGTAGCTCATGCCTGTGTTAGCTCATTTGACTATTACTTACTCTAAGGAAAAATCCTGCGGTTCTGAAATCTGAGAATTTCCACTGGAGACTCACCAACTACTTAGCCACCAAAACCCAAGATCATGCAAATAAAAAATATTATTAAAAATTTTCATTTATTTTAAAATTACATTGAAATATATTTAAATAATTTAAAAAAATTATTTACAAATGAAAAATGCTAAAACCAATGTCTAGTTTAAAATAATTTTCAATCTCTTTCCATAATGTTACGGGCAATTTCAGTTAGCAAGATGTGTAGTGCATTGAAAGAGAAGCAATCAAAGACATTGTCGGAAAACCAAATGGGATAAACCGTAAATAGCAATCACATCTTTCACATATTCAGGATGGGCACCACTGGTTTCTTGATCTGAAATGGAAGATTTATCATTATGGAAATGATGCTAAATTCTACTTAAAAACAAATCAGAAAAGGCAAAACCAAACTGGTGCCTCCAGTAGAGTAGCCAAATGAGGAAGACGGTGGCAATTTTGCTTTGCATCAGTTAACAGAAAACAGCTCTAAGGGATAGCACTGTATTTCTCTACCTTCATAAGCTTCTACGGCTTACACTACTATTATCAGTTAAACTGTCTCTGGGAACATACATTTCTTGTGTTTGAACAAAATCAAATGAATGCACCCCCCACGCAGGTCAGACGCGCAGCGAGCTGGGATTGCTGGGGAAGGTTTGCTTTGCAGCTCAGGAGGAGGGCTGAGCGGGCTGAGGGAGAATCTCTTCTAGGTATTCCCCTTGCTGCAGCAAGCAAAAGTGCCCCACTCTGAACAACAGCATTTGTAGGTTGTCACAGGATAAAACAAGCCTTAAAAAAATAAATCAAGCTTAACAAAGGGGCTTCGTCTTAACATGGCTAATGGCTCAGGTTCCCCTACAGACAAAGATGCTGTTTGACCTACTGCTCTAATTAGGGGAGTACTGATGTTGACATTTGTGTTGTATAAAGCAGACATGTTAATAGCCAGAGGGAAAGCTGTCACTGCCTCTAAAGATCACAGCGTTCGTGGCAATGCACGATGCAGCCTTTAAATATTCAAATAATCAATTCAATGCTTAACTTCTTTTATGGATAACAAGAAACAATCCCCAAATCAGGAAAAAAAAAAAAAAATCACCAAAAAACCCAACTTCAGTTAGCGTTAATGCTGAAAGATTAACGGGCAATACATGAATCAGTTTTATTCTGCCGTGTGTAGTATTTCCTTCCAGATTGTATGTAATCCAGTTTTGCCATGAAGAAACACAAGCAATTTATACTCTCTGGGTTTTTCACTTACTATTAAAATAATAACAACCACTAGAGACTGTGGTTCATACATTCGTATGTGTCAAGTTCACCTAAGCATGAAAACAGATACCTCTCCTCATTCATAAATACACGAAGTGAGTTTTAATTTAACTCTGATCTATTGCATCATATTCCCCTGACATGAGCCGCACCATTGCTACAGACGGGCACTTCATGTTTTACAGATTAACATCCCTGCAGTAAATCCTCTCCGTGCAGCGCCCAAGTACCCTGGAACCACAGAGAGCCCTTAATGCTGCAGCTCAATTAGCTCCAACCCCTCCTCAGATTTTTTCCCCAACGTGTGACGTTGTCAAGCCCACTTTTACCCAAGGCGAAGCTGAACATTAAGTACAACAGACTGACAGGAGGTTTCGTGCTGCAGTCAAAGACTGAGGCTCTCCATTCCCACCTCCTGCATCCCGAGGAAAGAAGTCTCCTAAAGGTGCGGAGATGGAGAGAGGCTCAGCCTCACTCATCACATCCCACAACATGCTGCTGGCTCGACACAACCCGTCCTGGACACTTTCAGAGCCTGTTTTGTAATTAATTTCTGTAAGTGGATAATTGAATCATTAAGCTGAATTAGAGCAATAGGATAATGCACAAACCAAAACTGTAACTCTTATTTATCTCACTGTTCAGTCCAGCCTTCAAAACCACTGCAATGCGATTGCCACTGTCAATGACTTCTGAAGGAAACAATTTAACCTGCTAGGCACCATGCTGTCCAAGCTTAAAAAAATTAAGAAAAAAGACCTTTACAATGGTATTTTGTTTATATGTAGATTGCACCAAATGCCTCCTATTCCTTTACTAATGCTCTTAATTTTTTCCCCAGCTTTTTAAGACCGTTCCACTTTCCTTTGCATGGCATCCCATGTGGCCGGCATTGCTCTAAGGGAAGGCAGGTGAAGCTCATCTGTCTTCCCCATACAGCTCCAAACACAGTACACAGACGTATATATATGAAAGGTAACAAGATGATCTTAAAACACATTATGGTGAAGGGGTCTGTGAGCCTGCAAACATGCTTGGAGGGTAGATTATGAGGAGACACCCCCTCTGAACAGCGGCGAAGTTTTGGGTTGCTTCAGTACAGTAAAATCTGTACCTTGTTTGTTGATAATCAAGAAAAATCAAGCCTGAAATGATACTCGTGTATAAAGAGGATAAGGAACCAGGGCCACAGTACACTATACATCACAGCAGGGGAGGGAAAGTTAAGTTCATGTCATTCACTCTTCGCTGCACAAGTGCCGTTATTCCCTATTGATCTCCCCAGTAACTGTAAGCAGCCCCAGAAAGCCATTTCCAGCGCCAGGACAGTGCTTCCCAGAAGCAGCTTCGCTGTTTGCAATACCTTGGGGAAAAAGATGGAGGAATGCAGAGGAAGGAAGGAGATTCTTCTCCCTCAAATTCATTTTATGCTGACAGAGATCCATTGATCTTGTAGGAGGTTTTTTTCTCACTTACAAGGACATATCCTTCCATTGCCTGAAATTCCCTGCTCCACAAATTAGACCATTTAAGCATAAACTGGGGCACAACAGGCAGATGCCACAAACACCAGAGGAAAGGGTAGACATACACACGGCAGCAACAAGACACGAGGCCACAGCAGGTGGTTTGCAGTTAGTGCTGACTGGGCAAGAGAAGGGAGCCGAGGCGGGTGCTGAGGCAGGTACATCGGCATTAAAGGGGAGCTGCTGCCCTGCGCAAGAAGTGACCCGAGAAGGATGAGTTCAGAAATGCAAATTTCCCACTGCTGTCCCTGGAGTCGCTCACCTGCTCGCAGAGAAAGGTCTCCTGAAGAACAGAGCTGAGACCATGTCTTTGGAGAAGGGGCCAAACGCAACGATCGCTTTGGTGCCAACAGAGAGAAGATTTTGGTGGAAAACTGCAGATGAACACAGTAATAGAAAAACTATTGATGTAAACACCTTCCCCAAGCATTTCCAGGGAGCAGCCTGTAAGAGGACAGAATCGGCCCATGTAACGCCATCATGCACAGGTCAGTCAGGGCATTTACACCGCGTTATGGTGGCACTTGAAGTCTGAGACCCACCTCCCACACGTCACCGGTCAGATTTGGCATAGGCCGGGAGATGCATCTTCCTTTCCACCACATCCCCCTTTTTTCAGGAGGAAAGCAGCTTTGCCACAGCGGGCTCAGAGCTAGCAAAGGAATGAGCTATATTTATCCTAGAACATTTGCAACTCCTGATGGATCTAGAACATACCATGGTAAAAAGAGATAAATGCTATTTTCCAGTATTGCTGTTAGCACTCGCACAAGCCAAGTGTTATAAAACAGCATCTGACGTGACAGTGCTTTACATAGTCCCTGCAGGGACAAACCACCACCTGGAAGAAAACAGGGAGGAATCAGGCCCTTTATTAACAGGAGGCCCAGAAGACCGGTATCTCAGTGAGAAGGTTTTGCAAATTCATGGTACAAATTTGTACTCTGTCTCCTCTTTATCTGTTCATGTGACTGGCACATGATTTCCAGGCATTACTATAAGGCAATTTATTTCTCCAGACAATAGGAGGGAGCAGTAGGTTCCTCCAGAGCCAGCACTGCTCCTGCTTTTAAGCTTGGCTAAATGCAACCGTTGCAGACTATGGCAGCTGGCAGGCTCAGCCACAGAGCCTGCTGTGAATTACTGTTAACAAACACATTTGGTTTTATTAAGCCTTTCTTCTTCCTCCAAGTGTTATAGTCATGGTTTCTGGAGTAATCACAGGCACTGTTTAGAAACATCCTGGGAACGAGCGCTTGAAAAGCCCTCGCAAGATTCACCCCGAGTGTGCTGAGGGGTTTACTGGCTGCGCCAGAGATGTACCTGCAGCCTACGGGGTCCGATGCTTCGTGGAGGGATCAGCCTCAACTCCACAGTCCTCAGCTGCTTCATCCAGGGTGTCCCCTTCCCTGTGAGGTTCCCCGGCCTACCTCCCTAGCCTGGCAACAGGGCTTCCTTGACAGAAATCCATGTTAAAATTCCGATTAGTGTATCACGGCAGCAGCTCCTGCTGTGCATGCTGTCAGACCAGATCAGCGATGAAGTAGGGACCACATATGAACAGAGACCCTGCATCTGCAGCTGAGTGGGAAGGGGGGGAGGAATGCAGAGGAAGAAACAACTTTCACGTTTCAGATCCAAATTTTTTGTTCAGAGGAGCTGGACCAGACCACAGCTTCCCCCCAACACCAGTCACGTACATGAAGCGGTAGCGTTCACAGCTATCAGGACTTCCACTAGGAAATCTGTGAGCTCTCTTAACTTCCAGGGTTCCTAAGGAGGCTGTGCCCACAGTGACGGGGAGGGCTGTGTAAAGGATGCTACAAGGACCCACACCAGGAAGCCGGCGTTTCGGCAGAATTACACGCTCACAACCCACTATCGAGGTTTGGTGTCTGCCTGAGCAGAGCTACCAGCAAACAGGGCTGAGCAGAAGGGACTGGGGCTGCTTCGCAGCTGCTGAGGCTGTGAGCCTACTGCCCTGCAAATGGATCTGCTTCTCCCATTGTCCTTCTGAAATTCCAGGCTTGGCTCACACCACATTTAATTAAGATTTGAAGCTTCCTTTTTTTTTTTTCCCCCAAAAAAACAATACTGAATAATACTTCTGATTAGCCAGCAGAAGAGATAATGGTGCTATTGGACTGAAAGCTGTAAGGCATGCACAAAGTCTCCAAAGGTACCAGTCTGGGTACCAATCTAATGCAGTAGAGGAAATTAGGTAATTGCAGGCCCATATATTATGGAGCCAAAGCAAATTACCTGCTGATGATGTCTTTATAGCACTGATGCTGGGGGTGGAGGGATGGTTGCCAAATGGAAACTTGCTCAGCCTTGGGAACCAACTGACATTCCTATACCCAAGAATCACATTGTAGATGCTCACAGCAGATGGAAATTGATGGCCGTAATCTCCATGAGGAGGATGCTGGCTGCACTAAGGCACCCCTGCTACCCACCCCAAGTGGCATGACCATCAATCTGATGTGTGTTATTTGCACAATTCAAGGTTGCAGACCATTGCTGGAGAAAGAAATAAAAAATCCACAATAAGCAATTGCTGAGGGAAGCAGAGAAAGAGGATGGCAATTTTTGTCAGTTCACTGGATGAAGATATGACCCTTGAGCAGCTCTGAAGTTAACACATGGGTATTAGAGGGACACACGTTTCTGTTCCTATAGCTACCCAGTGTGGTTCTCTGCCTGCCTGGTCGCAGCATCAGCGCAGCTGGTTTTTACAATGCTGGGCCACATAAAGGGAGAAGAACGATAGTGGAGATGACCTTTAGTGTAGCATCAAAGGTATATTTTGAAGAGTTGCATTTTCACTGAAATACTGTTCAGCTCAGTGCAAAATCGGTTCTGTGAGACACTGACATTATGAAGAGAGATGGCTGGTGCCGTGCAGGGAGCGCTGCGTGCTACATCCAGCTGCACGAGCAAGCGGAGCACACCCGTGTGCCTCGCGGTCGGCACTGCTGGTTCAGGGCATTCAGGGCCGCCTTCGTCTCTCTGACTTGCTGGAAAAGACAGAATCAGGGCAAATAACTTTTCGCCATGTGCCGCATTTGCTGCCAGCAGATTTTCTAGCATGTGCACAGCCACAGCAGCAGCCAGATTTTGCTCGCCCCCCCTATTTCCATGGATAAATAACCTAGGATACATCAAGATAAATTTATCTTCGGTGTAACCTCAGGAATGTCATTGTGATAAGAACAGAAATTATGTGGGACATAGTACAGATGAAACCGTGTCACTGGGGAAAATATATTCAGATGTATTTTTCTTGTGATTAATAGCCACTAACTTTTTTAGAGGAAAGAAATGTTGAGAATATTTTATAAATGCAAGTTTAAGAGAAAATAAATATGGATTTTAGAGAATAATTTTCAAATGCTTGTAATGATAAAATGTTCTTCTAATACATAGTTCACAAAGATAACCCCAGGCCAGAGTAGGTGGAGACTAACATATTGATTTCATTGAAGCAGACAGAGTATGCATCAGTTTGAAAGCTGGCCTTACCGTTTTCCTTCTTTGAGTCAGTAGCAGAATGGCGTAACAGGAAAGCATTTTCAAAAATATCCACAGTGGGTGACACAGCTGAAAATATGTTCTGAAACAGCTCTGATGACATACAGAGTGATAGAAAGTGGCACTTACGATATAGTATGATTTACATAGACATCCCTACTAGAACATGAGTTACTGCTTAAGATACATTCATCCTATAATGATTTACTGAAATTTTTAGATTATAAACAAATGGGAAAAAAGAACACTCAGAAGCCCATAATAAGGCACGCAGTTATGTTTGTGTTCTTTCATCTTAGGCACTGCTGCAGTGCGCTTCCCATCATAAGAGGGTATTTTGTCTCTTCCACCAAGCCTAGCAGTAGTGGCATGTTCTCCTTTAACCAAATGGTCCTGAAATTCTGCTTTGCTTTTAAAAAGGAATATGAGGGGACTAAAGAAGGCCAGATTGGCTTGTCATGAGCACTGCTCTGTCGTGAAAATCTGCCCTCCAATTTCACTGAGATGCTGTGGTTGAACCCCCTCCAGCGTCATCCTCCACAGAGCAGTCCCGCTGCCAGGGCTGGAGGATCCTGCTTTCCATGTCCAGAGCCAGGTGCACTGTCAAACCCAATACATTATTCAGCTACCAGATTTCGCTGCAGATTTGGCAGTTTGCTAAGGTACAAAGGTTATTCAGCACACATTATTGCTTAGGAATCATTTGCCTATTCATAGCACATCATTTACATTTTCTGGAGTTTTTTAGCAAGGTTGTTCTAGGCACAGTAGCTATTATAATAAAACATTCAATACATATTGAAAAGTCACCAGTTCTTGTTTTATTTTTGCAGATTGAAGGGTGAATTTCAGGACAGGATGAAGCAGATGTGTAATTATGTATCCCTTGTAGTAGTCTCAAAGAAAGCGTGAATAACCATCATCTAAATCTGATGGCAAGCTCTCTCCAGCAACAAAGACATCCCTTCTCAGAAATGCCTCCGATGCAGGATTTTGCAAGATATCCCCATCTATACCCACCTCTTCTCCTCAGAGATCCTTTTGCCCATCTCAAACACTCATTTTGCAGCCACGTCACACACCCACACCAAATCCAGTGTCTGAACCTGCACCCCACTCACCTTACTGTCAGCAGAAAGGCTCTCCCTCTCCCCCAGACCAAGGGATAGTGACAGTTTCCATCAAGCTATGTTTGTTTAAGTAGAAATTTTAGATACAAAAGCGGGGAATAAAAAGCCCAGAAAGAAAACCACAGCAGTGTGGCATCATCAGGAGGTGTACCCTAAACCGATAAAAGCTGCTGTTGTAGAGATTATCAGTAATTTTTACAAAGGAGAAAGTAAAACTTTACACAACCCGAGAAAAAAACAATTCCTCCTGTGAAATCTTAGTCTTTTCATGTATGCTGTCCTCTCTGTATGGACCCCTCTGCGGCTTTGTGTACGGGTTTACTGCTGCCTCGAATACTGTCAGAGTGCCCCATGTTCCCAACGGAGCACGGACTCTACTGCCAGCAAGCTCCTTCTAGATATGAAGCCTCTTCAAGTGATCTTCTGGAGCTTTTCCTTTGGAGCTGAGTAAGAACAAACTACTTCTGCCACACATAGCCTCGATTTTTCAATTTTGTTTATATTAAATTGAGACCATCACTATGACACTCCCACAGCATCTTCCAGAAACAGGGAAGGGAACAGAGAAGAGAATCCAACCCCCTCTCCCAAATGCACCACCATCCATCAAACAGGACTCCTTTCTGTTGACATCTCTCAGGGACACAGTATGGGAGTGCTTTTAATTATTTGCCTCTTGGCTGATGTGCTACAGTCTTTGCTTGGGAAGAGTAGGTGAAGAAGCATGGGAGGAAACTTATGTGGTTTGTGGTAGCTCTTAGCATGTTGGTTTTACGGAGGGCTTTTTTTTGTTTGTTTTAATGAGTCTCTTCTGTCTCGCTGTCAGCTCTGAAGCAAGTCTTCCTGCACAGAAAGCCCAGACTCTCCATTGCACAGACATCAGACTACACCACCAAAGACGAAATGCTACATGCAGTTATTTCCAGTTGGTGACGGCAGAAAACTCACCCAAAGCCACCATGCAGGTGAGCGGCGAAGCCGGAATCAGACCCAGGAGCTCCAGACCAGATTGCAGCACAGTTCCTCCTCTGCTCACCCTTTTCAAACCAACCACTACGCTTGTAGGAAACCTCACCCCAGGCCCTAGACAGCTACATAGAGCAGAAGGAGAAGGGAAAAGAGAACTAACAGTAGTAACAGGAGACACCTACAATCTCTACATTTTCACTATCCGCATGCTGTACTTCCTCACAAGGCACCTTCCTAAAAAGAAAAGTCTTTTTAACAATGCTGAGGATTAAACCCCAGTCAAATCTGACAAAGAAAAGCTGATTCAGAAACTCTGATTTATTTCTAGGGGATTAATAGCACTTGAAAGCAGAACAAACCATTGCACTACAATAAACAACCATAAGGAGAAATCAGCACATAATGGTGATTTATTTCTCTTACAGAAAACAGAAAAATTGAATTATTCTGGATGAAGCAAATCAAACTCATCATTTTTGGCTAGAACAAACTTTTTATTTCAAATTAAACTAGAAACTGAGTGTTGCTTTCCCATTTGGGATACTTTAAAACCTTTCTAATAAAAGTAAAGGCTAGTTTCATAAGGGGACTTAGGAGTGTGATTTCACAACCAGTGCGGAAGCTGCCTTGGGTCTGCGCCGCAGATCTCTGTCCTGGCCAACTCTCTTCCCTGGAAGCGAGAAATTCTTGCAGAGATGCAGGGAGCTGGGGTGGGTGCTGCAGCCTGGGGTACCTCCTCCTCCCCCCGCCCAGGCTCCTTCCCAGCACACGTTCACCTCCATGCGGGCCTGCAGGTTGTTCTTGCAAAAGCGGTAAGTACACGGGTTGATTTGTATCACTGATATTAATTATGATTTAAATCAGTAAGATTAATTAAAACAGGGGTTCCTGCGCTATCTCCATTTTGGTTTGCATTTGTGCTTTTTAAAGCTATTTTCCCAAAGGAAACTCTTATTGGTTAGAAGAAACCTGGTGCTTTCTTAGGTGATCAGGAGAATACATTATTCAGTATCTAAACACAATAACGAATTACACAGATTAAACATACCTTTATTCAGAATTTTAATTTTTACGTTAACTTAGGCGAAGTGAATGATGTACCTTTTGCATTTCATAGATTTTTTTTTTCCGGTTTTGGTTTGCCATGCTGTGTAGCGATGGAAATTTGATTTTAATTCACAGCATACAAAAATAAGCTTACATAACTCCCTCAGTGCTATCTAAAAATTAACTTCAAAAACATTACAAAATAGAGATTAAGTATCATCTGCCATCACACTGAACTGATAGACTCTAAGCTTGGCCTCCTCCACATCTTTAGAGCTAGCACATCTCCTTGATTACATTTTTATTCATAATTAGAACACCAAGGAAAAAACCCCAAAAACTTTATGCTTATTCTATTCAGTTTCCAAATTTTGAATTCCCATTATTCAAGCGATGCAGGTGAACTAACAGGAATGAATGCAGCCTTCTGTACTTCTGCAGGAAGAGGCAACGGAGGTTTAACACTTAAACGCAAACTACTTCCAGACTTCCACCTTTTCTGTGAGCAGACATTCTTTGTAACTTCAATACTCAGCATGTAGCACTGACTCAAATATTCTTAAATGAAGGTAGATTTTAGCAATTCTTTTTTAAAGATACAAAACAAGCAAACAAAACCTTTAATCCAGCCAAGCAATGCGCTGTGGCACACACTGACAAAGGCTTTCAGACTAAAAAATATAAAATACAGTTTATATATTACCTTTTATATATTTGTGGCTTATCAAAGGTAAAACCCAACCCCTAAATCCTTCTACTAGGCTGAATTCTTGTATTGGTTTTCCACCCCAGGTGAATTTCCATATTACTTAGTTTTAATAATAGCGCATGTTCAATACAAGCTTTCTCTCTTGTTTCAGAATGAGACCGATACATTAATTTTACTTCCATAATTCACATTTACAAAGGTACTGATTTCTGATTTCATTCATGATTTGCCACCTGAAGCTGCTTCTAACCAAGTAACAAGTAAAGAACCTTCTCCCAGCCTCTGAAGCTGCTCAGCCACACATTGACATGTAGCTATAGAAGTATTTCAACACCTGTAGCAAGACTTCAAGGAGAAAGTGCACCTCTCGCATCTCCCACCTTTTCCAAACAGCATTCAGAATAATGATCAGGTAATCAGATCCATTGAAGGTAGAAAATAATCTAATAATGGCTTTCTCAGCCTACAATTCTTCCAACATCTGTTTTTCCTGCTGCGTTTCATATTTCAAAGCTCTTTTTTAACAAAAGATAGTGCCATTTGCATAAAGTCCTCATTTTAACCAAGCGTGCTGAGTATGCCATTAACAAAGTCCCACTAACAGAGATACCAGGATAAATACAAATAATTACAAACACACTATTCAAGATCAATTTTAATCCGCAGTTAACTCCATAACCTTCTCTATTTGTTTCACGTTTAACTGTCTTCTTTAACTGCTCATTTTTTTTATCCAATTAAAAAAACCCTGAGAATAATCCTTTGCTTTTTATTTCTTAACTCAGCTGACACCAGGCTGACAATACCCTCCCATCTAAGCCTTCTCTGCTGGCTCACGAGACACGCTTCTTGCAGCAATACACTTGACAGATGTGCAAGACGGTTTAGCTCAACTAGCGCCTGAAAGAGCTTTAATGGGTCCTTCATTAGGACTTGTAGATGGAGTTTCACTCTCACCACCAGAAGGCAAATGCCCAGCCGGCGCATGCAGTCCAGGAACGAGACCTGCCAAAGGGTTGCTCCGGGGTCTTGCACTGCTCAAGCTCTTCCTAACTTCACGTGCAGCCCAGCTTCACCGGATCACTCCTGCAGCGCCATCCCAACACTTCTGCTATGCAGCTCGCTGGCCCCAGCACAGAGCTGCGATACGCGCGTGCCACAGAAGTTCCCCTGCCTCTTGCAAGCTTTCCACCGTCCTGTTGCAAAACCAAAGGCAGCATTTGCTTCCTGGGATATCTACATGGCAAGAAGGCAAACCCGTTCTTGAGTTACTCCAGCCAAGCGACTGGCACGTTTGTAGGCTTGCTCCCTGCAGCAGGGAGGGAAGAGAGATAAGATCAGGGGAAGGGAGATGGGGAAAGATGCAGGAAGAGGGGGCAGGACAGATTGCTGAGAGACAGAAAGAAGGAATCGCTGCTTGTTAGAAAGAAAACAAGTGGGGTTTTTTGATTTTGTGTTAATCTAGTTGTCCTGGGTCAAATCCAGTGGAGGCCGGCCAACTTGCATTAGCTAAGCAGCCGGCCCACTGCATATTCCGCTTGGGGACTGCTGTCTCATTTCTAGCGGCCTTAAAGACACCTGCTAGAGCACTCTGCTACCATGGCCAAACATTGCGTACAACTAAAAATATGCTTTGTTTATTTAAATTAAACTTTTAACAGACTGTAGGGCTTGTGGACCGATGTCAACAGCAGTGAATCTCTGTTTACCCAGACAACAGGTGCAATGGAAGCAAGGACGCTCCCCTCCCTTGGCGCATAGCAGGGTGCTGGCAGCAGAAGGAAAGGGAAAAACCCACAGGATAAGAGAGTGCAGGTCTGAAGGATCAAGAAGGCAAGGAGGAGAGATTTCAACCTCCTTTCCCCAGCTCCTTTATATCGCAGAGGATGAGATCCCACATTCACTCTTGGCCGTGAGATAAGATGATGCTCTTTGGCATGAAGATGTTGCTAGGTGATACATTTTTAGGAGATTTTCCAGTGCAGAAGTCTCCTTCTGGACCACACCCCAGCATTTCTCTTGCTCCATGACCCCACGCTCCAGCCATGCTGGATGCCTGGTCACAGACCAGCTGCAACTGTGGGATCCCAACCTGCGAGGAGCCCTGCAACACAGCTCTGTAGGCATGTGAGACGCAGCACAGCTGCAGGGAATTGTGAAATGGGCGTCCAAAGCATGAGTCACACGTTCCCCGAGCAGGCTGCACACTAGGGAGACAGCCCAGTCTTGTTTCTTCTCTTTAACCACTGCATTCACTCACTGCTGTTTGGAGCTATCTACCTCTTCCACACTTAGGCAGCACACCCTGCTCTAAGATAACCTGTGCCGGCAGGCAGACGATGTGTTTGGGAGGAAAGGGAAGGAGCAAGAAGTCTCATCTTGCAAAGACGACTGTGAGTTTAGTTCATTCCTCCAGCATGAGCATTTGGAGGGAAACACGAGTCCAGAGGCTCCAAGTCTGGTGCTTTTTAGACAAAAAGCCAAAGAGATCCTGGGAGCAAGGTGCCACAGCTGACAAACCAGAACAAGAGTTCCAGGAAGAAAGAACAGAGGCTGTGTGCGTGTGTCCTCACAACACCAAATATAATCCACATAGGACTCTAAAACACGTTAGGGCAAGAATATGAATAGATGTTTAAATAGACTCTTGTCATCTAGTGCATCTCACAAATCTAATCAGAAGTAACTAATCCTGCAAAAAGCCTCTTGCAATGGCATCAAATGTAGCATCTAATAGTCAATTTGCAAAGGCTATCAGTTCCTTACTTTTCGGATGTGTTTAGCTGATGTTTCACATCAGGTCCTGCTCCTCTCCCAGTCCATATTCACTTCAGTTCGTGACCATACAGACACCTCTGTCTGTCTCCCATTCCCCCTTTTCTTTCACCTACCACAGCAACAAAATCTCCAGGGTGTTTCTTTACTCAGTGTTGGACTGTGGCAGATGCACATCTTGGAAAGTAAATACAAAATACCACCAAGTATCTAGATAGGCAAGTGTGCTTACCCAACCCCTGCCACCTAACCTCATCATTACAGCGAGCTTCACCAACCAGTCTTCGGGGTTGCACAGTCTTCAGAGCAGATTCATGGAGCAGGACTCCGAGTTAACAAAACTGTCCAACAGAAGAGTAACTTTGTACATCAGCTAATTTCAGTTTGATAGAGCACTGAAGACGTGTTTAAGCCCTAAGCTATCACAAAGCTTTGAAGCGTGTGCTTTGAATTGAAGTATGCACTCAAGTTCTCTGTTAAACTGGGGTCCATGTCCTGATTTGAATCCAACTCTTCTCACCTAGCACTGAGTTCATGAAGGCACACTGATCAGCTGGAGAGCAAGACCAGCAGGATTTGCAAAATGAGGATCGGATCTCCTACTTCCCAAGGACAAAGGGGTTAAATTCATTAGTGTAGGAGGTGCTAAATACAAATATAATGGAGGCAGAGTGAAATCTCAAAAATTAACAGTAAACAGGACAATTTGCTGGCAAGTCAAGAAATCTTTATCTAAACTGTTGCTGTGCCTCATGAGGACATTTGCAGGCAGAGCACAATGGTAGTAGCAACAATTACCTTTAAGCAGGAAGACGCAGGGAATGTTAGACACACATTTAGATATGCGTACAGCTAAGGACTTGCTGCAAAGTCTGCTGAAGCCAATGGGTCCGAGAACAGTCTTAGAAACCCAAAGTTAGGTACCTTGTAAAAAAAAAAAAAAAAAAAAGATGGATGTATTTTTGATCCATGACTGAATACAGCTAAAGGGAACTGGTTTTCCTAATTATATTTATCTGGAGAATCTTTTTGATTTAGACACTCGCATAGCTGTAACAATGTTATCTAATTTTGGCAGAGCAGAATAGAGTAGACTGACTAAAATTAGGTTTGCAAACATGCACCAAGAGACACAAGGCTTCACATGACTCATCTACTTCTCTAACTAACAGCCTCCCTGATCGACTAATGGAGGAATCCTCAACAAGGATAATAATTTTCTCAATAAAGGCAGAAGATTTAAAGTAACCGTGTTATGAGCAATAAGACGATACTGCATTTGCCCTGAGGTAGCACATTCATTTTCAAGACATCTAGCAACAGAAAACCTCTTATCTGGAGAAAGTACTTTTAAATATTTTCCTGGAAAGGTAGTTAAATCTGAATGAATGTGTTAAAGCCTATATATCCTCACCTCCTGCCACAGGTGGGCTTTGCTGGGAAGTCACATTCTAAAGCAGTGTGACATGTAAATATACAAGCAACTTTGTCCAGGAGGGGCCATCTCAAAGAAAAACACCTAAGTAGAAGCTGTTTTCTAAGGAAGAGAGTCTCAGCCTTAGTAGGTTTACACCCCAGGAGTGTCACTATCCCCATTTTGCAGACAGGGAATCTGTTTTGCCCATAGTCACCCCAGTGCTAGCACAAACCTAGGAAGAAAACCTAAGTGTCCCCCGGCCCTGCTCCCAATCCACTCACCACATCCCAACATCTCCTTTCTGAAACCCATCCTGACCCTAGGCCTTTATAACAGGGGTAGGAATCAGAATAAATCCAACAATGTTCTGCACTAAAATGCCGAAGTTGCTGAGATCAGTACTTTCTACCTTAGTTCTTCAAACTCAGAGAAGAGTTCCAACATGCCATGCATGCCTCATGCTCTCCAAAGGCTGAGCAAAGACACAACACTGCTAGAACAGGCTCTTCTTATCAGTGCCTCTAAGACCACGCAAGCAGGCAGCAAGATTACAATAATCTGAGACACAGGGGGGCTCTCTGTGATGATACATTTCTAGAAAATTTGATCAATTAATCAAAACAACACTGGGTGACGCACATCGATGTAGGAAAGACAAATTGTTTCACAGACGAGGATGGCAGAAGGACAAATACTGTGCCTCTCCTGCAAACAAGAAGAGTGATTTCAAGTTCTGTGCATACAACTCAGTTAAAATTTATCCCGGCACTAATGAAGCTGTGATCGTGCCAATGCAGACATTAAGTTCAGCTTAGTTGACTGCTATCTGTTCAGATGAGTTTCACAGTCTCCGCACAACCCCACGCTGCCGGGGAGCATCAGACAACAGCCCACCGATACGTAGGCAACCACATCCCCACTGACAGCTGCAGAAGGTCTTACTACCAGTTTTGAAGTCAATGATAGATAGCTGACGGGCAGGGAAGGTAGGCAGAAATGACAGCCCTGGGGCTAAAAGTGATGAACTGGCGGCTGGTGGGGCTCAGGGAGGGATAAAAAATGATCCACACCAAGGGAAGAAGCCTTGGAGGCAGAGACAGGGGAAGCCATGGAAGGAGACTGAGGGGTTTCCTACTTTCAAAAGGATTTAGAAGCCCTAGACTAAACTTTTCATGCCATTTACCTACCTACCTTCTATTTCTGGCTAGAATCCTGGCTCTTTATTGCAGTAATGGCTTCAAATTGGGCAGCCAGAAGAGGGAATGGGAAAATACCCACAATTTCTCTTTGTACTATGCTCCCACAGGTTCAACTGCTCTGGTGCCCCTAGTCCTCCCTTTTCCCACAGGCTGTTGGGTGCCTCTGCGAGGAGCTCTCACCGCGGGAACAAGGCAACACAAAACTGCCCTGGGCTCCGAGGCGGCAGGCTGTAAAGAGGGCAGGCTATAAAGACCTCCCGATGCTGGAGGCTGCAGAAGAGAACAGGCCTGCATAAAGCAGGGGCGTTGTGATAAGAAGAAGGAAAGTTACTGTTTAACTGGTTTAATTGGTGTAATTGGAGACACCGTGCCTCTTTATTGCTACAGGAATATGAAACAGTTACATCTCATCCTCTCTCCCACCTTGCACCCAGAAACATAATAGCACCAACATTTCACTTACTGGGAATAACTCCATTTTCTCTGCAAGCAAAAAGTCAAGGAACTCTGTATTTTTAAAAATGAAAACTGAGATTAGACTTGACATTTAGAAGCTTCCAAAACTGGCAGGCCCTAGGGCTGGGGACTTTGCAGTCCCGAGAGGGCAGCTGTGCCAAGTTCAAAGAACTGAAGTGCAAGGAAATTGCGTAAGTTCACCTCCTCTTCTGCAGGAGGGAGAGAAAGCCCAACACTCTCATGCTTCGCTGGGCAGGCATTCATGAAGATGAGTAAAATATTATAATCAAAAGCCCAGTCTTCACAGGGAAACTCACTGAGGCAGCTGGTCTGCATCCCAGCTTAAGAATTCAACTCTACTGGCCGCTGTAGAGGAGCAGGACCCTGACACAAGCATGTTACCTTCGGCTTTCTTTTCTTACGTGACTTCACAACCCTTCTTATGTCTGTAGATAAATGAAACCTCTTTGCATAGCCACTGTCATTTCACTTGCAGGCTTAGGCAGCAATCTTGCAGTGGGGAATTGAGTCCAGCAAGCCAGTGAACACATCTTTTCTTTCTTAAGGAAGTGCAACACAGCATTTTCTGCTAGGAAGAAGGCTCGGTTGTTCAGCGCCTTTTGAACTCATGCTTCGAGAAGAAAAATAGCTGCCTCTATAGTTAAGGGTAGAGTGCTTAACTAAATATTTCTTTTGTCAGCCATTCATTTTAAAATGATAATTTGTTGCCACATTATGCCATTTTAATATTAGATTGCCCTCAACCAGAACATCTGTGTACTTAACCAGCTGCTTTAAACAACTGCCTTCTTTAAAACTAAGTCAAACAGATTATGTGTTTTATTATAGCCAAATTTCACTGTGAAGTTCGTTCTCTCCCATGCCGTAGTTGGCAAGAAGAGAACTATCAATTCATTTCCAAATTAAACAAAAAACCAAACCCCAAACCACTCTTAGTAAAGGGCCAGCAACTAGTGCCTTATAACTGCGATAAAGATGTTAGCACAGTAACATTAAAAATTATTTACATATTCATCTGCTTAATATTTGATAAGACAGTTGGAAACGTGCCTCAGTAAACAGCCAAGTTCAGTCACTCTGCAACCGGCAAGAACAGGGGAAGAAGAGATCAGCTCCTGGGACACGTAGGTAATTGTAGCCTTCAGTTCAACATAGGCTCAGTAGGTGTAACGATTGGCTTAGGATATTCACGTGCACTTTTCAAAGCATGGCAGCATCTCTCAGAGTAGCGAGATGCAAAAGCTGAGTCAGGTGTAAGAAGGGATGTGGGCTTTTTGCTCCCGGAGCTCAACTTATAAACAAAAAGTTATCAGTTATCCTTGTGAGAAGGGATTTAAAATGTAAACTGGATGTAATGGGCCCATCTGCCCAAGTTTTCAGGAAGTATGAACCATGCTCAAGCTCCATGCTGAAGCTGTTTCCTTTCATTATTCCCTGTTATTTCACTGGTTAATCAATTATAAACCGGACCCAGTACAGGAATATAGTAGTACTGCACGGAGAAGATCCCCAGCTACTCTACACAAAACGCAACAATGTGAGGCTTCAACAAGACAATGTCAAGAGGAGCACAGAGATTATTTTTTTGAAGGGAATTTCGTTTTTAGTGTTTGGGAACTGCTGCACCAGTGAAAGTAGGCTGGTCTAGGATGACATTTAAAACAAAACACTTCAGAAAAACAAGTGGTTTCAGGCAAATGTCAGCTATCCCAGCTTCATTAACTAATTGATTCGAAGCATAAAGACAATAACACCCAACTGAGATGACAAAAGTTACAGATTGTCAATGGTGTAAGTCACAGACCAGGAGAAGCTCAGCATATGCTTTGACATACCCACTTTTATGTTTCCGTTGTTTACTACACCAGGAACCTTCTTAAATCCTCTGCAATTCTCTCCACGACTTCTCCAGCATCCCAGTGGGCAGGTAGGTAGATCGTGAAGGAAGCTATTCTCAGAGTCCTCCTCATTTGGATAGGTTTTACTACCCAGGCACAGGTAGCTCTTGGGACTTCTAAATACATCTTTCCCTTGGAAAGCTTCGTGACATCGCAGTACAGACATTTCAGCGGTTTAGGTGCTATTACAGGTCCAAAATAGAGCCAAAGCACAAAAAATGCTGGCAAACTACAAGGCACATCATATGACTTAGCATACAGGGAGGGCTTTTATAAATAGCCTGTATGAATGCATAGGGGCATGCAATATCAGTTAGGATAAATTAACCTGAGAATATTGATGTAGTAGTGCTTAGGGTACCCCCATAAAGGTAGTCTTCAGATGGCTCTGTAAGCATCACAGGCACTGCATTAGAAGTA
Source organism: Phoenicopterus ruber ruber (assembly GCA_009819775.1). Lineage (NCBI taxonomy): Eukaryota > Metazoa > Chordata > Aves > Phoenicopteriformes > Phoenicopteridae > Phoenicopterus > Phoenicopterus ruber. The sequence goes on from CM020219.1 coordinate 14,574,083, forward strand.
TATTTCAAGCAGAATTTTAAGTAAACTTAAAGAACATCTCAGGGGATGTGGTAGGCATCAGAGGAACAAAGAACAGAACTGCTAAATGTTTGCTACAAGAGGGCAGTAGGTGATCTTGTCTGAAGAGGTGCAATCAGAGCTGCGTGAAACATCCCAAGTAACACTGAAGCCACTCTGTTTTTTTCTGCTTGTACCCTAATCACAGGCCAAGTTCTGTCTTGACTAACACCACATTTTACAAGGGAGCTTATTTACTCCATTTCCTGAAATAAAAAGATGCATTCAAGCAATAAACCGGATTCAAAGCTGTGATCTCACCCAAGTCAATGAGACAGTACCTGGGTCATTCCCATGTTTGTACTCTAAAACTAGTTAAATCTAATGGACATTAAAGCACAGGGGCCAGAAGCTGGAGTAAAGAAGATAAGAAAATGAAAGTGCCACATGCAAAACCCCCAGTCAACTGCTGTAAGCCGCAATTTGGGCCAGATGACGTATTAGAGCTGCTCATACTGTCCTGAGTTCTGATTCACCTCGCCCAGCCCAGACAACCTCTAAGTTTCAGTTCTTCATTTGGACTCCCTTAAAATCAGGAGAAATGAAAGTGTTTCTAGAGCATGCTCCATCTACTCCTAAAGTAGGCGGCTAAAACAGGTCAGAGGAATCGCGTTAGCAGCAGCTTTTTCTCTCCATTGATTACACAAGGAGCCTACAGGGACCAGGTCGGATGTAGACATTCAGAGTTAGGGGAAATGAAGCCCATCTCAGACATCTGCCCAACTGCATCCACAGCGCTGCTTATCCTCTCATGGCTGAAAGTGGGGCTAATTTCCACTGCAGAAAAAAAGTCAGAAGTAGAAGATAACCAGCTTTCTGATGAGTGATCTCGAATCTGAATTCCCAATAAAGCAAGGTCTTTCTTTCCATTTCCAACATTTGAATTAAGACTATATGGGTTGAAAGAGTCTGAGTCATGATCCCTATTCCCAGCACCACATCTAATCTGGTATCTGACCTTTGGCATGTCATTTAACCTCATTTTTCCTACCAACTGCAAAGTAGGGATAATTATAACAATTCTGCGAGAACGCTGAGTCTTAATTGATGAACGTCTTTAAAATGTTCTGGGATTCCAGTGCCCCTCGTCAAAACAGAGATACTATTAACTGTTATATGAATACTATTATGATTATCATTACAAAGATAGCATTTATCTGATATTTACCTTTAAAACAGTTGAAATTAATTTGCATGTGCTTTTTTTTTTGGATAGTCCTTCTCAGCGGTATTCACATGCCTGTTTCTCTGGGATTTGTATCTTCTGATCTGACACTTTGCAAGTTTACCACCATATTTGCTTTTTTGTTGCCTGCTAAAATCATGTACTAGTGATAAAAATCATTCTTTGCTTTCTGCCTAAATATGACTATATATAAATAGATCTCTCTCTATATAAAACTCCACACATTCTGCCATTAAGTTTAGCAGACAAATAGATTTGAATTTCGGTAATGTAAACAAATCTGCAGCCTTTTGCCAAATCTAATGGACAAATATGAATAATTCCTGTCTAGAAGCCACACTTGAATCACTGTACACAGTAACTTGGGCTAGAAATCAAAACAAAGTGTCATTGTCTCCATCCTCTATTCTCACAACCCCAGCAAAGAAAGCTCAAGGGAAGTGCTCACATCATACAAAAGCTTTCATTTTAATCTGAAAATGGCTTCCATTTGCAGCACGATGTAGAAATACACACACAAAAATATATAGACATGTAAGTATGTATACGTATACATACACACGTACAGTCATGTTTCAGAGGGAAGGCATCCTTGGACCAGAGAGGCCACTGGAGCCAGGATCTCACGCATCAGCGCCACTCTCGGGATTTAGGACACCCTGTACCTCCACTTCTTTGGCTTTAACACACGGGTAAGTAACCCCCCTTTTCTTTGACATTTATGGATGAAAACATCTCTGCTCATTTTAATTATTGCCACATAGTACCTCTCACTGGGAAAAGCCATGGGACTGATCCTGCACGCGCCCCAGCACCTTGCGCAAAGAGCAGGAGTTCCTGTGGCTTCCAGAAACTCCGGGGCACCCTGTCGAGGCAGGCTGCTGGCTGTACATTGCCACGTTGAGGGGAAGGAGACAGCGAGGAAAACCTTCCGGAGGAGCGCGAGTGCCGAGGCAGACTACTGCAGCCGCCCTCGTGGCACGAAGGATATGCCCTGCAGTGAAAGCAACCCGCTGACAGCGATGGAGACCAGTTTCAGCCGTGAGATACGGATTTCTCCCTGTCCCCACAAAGCTGCGATCACATCACTGCCCTGCTGCCGCTTTTTGTTTGAATGGAGACCCCCCCGCCCCGTGAGAGCTGCCAGCCCTCCCGCGGGGCTGTCTGCAGCGAGGAGCGGGCAGAGCTCCTGGCAGGCACCGCGCTGCAGTGCTCGTGGTGTGCAGCTCAGCGCCCCGGGTCCGCAGGCACACATGTACCATTTCTGGCAGCATCTGCACTAAATCGCAGCATTACAGACAAATCCTCCGTTCTCTGGCACAACTGTCACTGTCAGATTTGATCCCCTCTCGAGGTTACAGAGATTTTGGACTGAAGAGTAGAGTCTGCACACTAAACACTGACTACAAAAAAACAGATGACTCCCCCAGCCCATGTTCCTGGATGAACAGCTTCCAGTGACGCACATTTCTGGGGGCTGCAGCAAGCACCGGCGTGAGAGGCTGCGATTCCAGCAAAGCCAGTGCACCTGCGCCTCCTCACTCGGCCACCAGCTCTGTCCCTGCTTGCCTCAGCTTGCTTGAACATCGAAGTGAAACTCAAAGTGACACGCAACACCTGTTTCCACAGCAATTTTCCACACCCAGCTACATCTAATCCTTGCTTCATTGCCTTCTTTTAAGTTTAATAATGGTTTCAGTGAGCAGCCTTAGTCAAGTTTCTGACTTTTTTACTTAATGCTCCCATGGCTGAGCTCAGACATCTGAAGAATCTGGGTTTAAGTAATCTGCTCAACACAGAAAGCCCTGGAAATAGGGTTTCTGCTCGTCATCATCTTAAACCACAAGTGCAAAGCTGCAGTACGGTGTGTGTTTTTCCACTGTAGCAACACAATGCAGGGGTTTGCTTCCCTTGCATTGGATTTTCTTAACAGCTCCTCTACCAGATGGACTCAGTATAAAACAGGATGTATGTTGCAAAATGCATTCTTAAAATTCAAGTTTCTGTTCGTGGTACCCACCAAAAGGCTCTGTATCATCCTTTTAAAGTACTAAGAAACAACTAAAACACCTGACTGAGTTCATAGGTTAGTTATTTTAATTTACATACATGCAATTTGCAGATAAAGATTTTAAAACCTCAGAGGTCCTGAGAAAGCACTGGAAACTTTAATTTGGCGAAGCATGACCAGCTGAGTGCTGTACTTGGATCACGACACATACTGGGGAAACCGATGGGGGGAAAACTCCAAGAAGTAAAATCGTGGCGGGCTCTCCGACCTTGGCGGGACCCCAAACGTGGCAATCCCTGTGCGTAGCAGCACGGCAGCAGCTGCCCGGCTCCCGCCTGCGCCCCTGAGCCGGGGCTGCCATCCTCGGCATCGCCTGGCCGGCCAGATCGACCTCAGACACTTCAAATGGAACACACCAAAAAAGCAAAGCAAAACACATTCCAGACCTCAGAAGCCAAATCGCGCATCTACAGGGACAACCGGTCCGTATCTGACCCCTTGCTCTCCCCTCGCCCACGCACGCAACGGCAGCCAGCTGAAATCCCCAGTATTTGGCAATCGAGGTTACCCTGACGTAGACCCAGTCAGACAAGCGTGGCCGGAGCTCAGAAGGGACGTGGGAAGCTGCAGGGACTGCGCTCACACCCACACCCAATGCTTGTGCACGTGATGTGATCCTTCCCGGGGGGAGAAAATTGTACCTGAAACACGCACAACCGCAGCGGGAGCTGAGGTGATGTCAAGTGCACGGCGTCCCCCTCCGAGCAACCCCTCCGTTTCCTAAGTCTCGGTGCTAGGAAATCACATCGTATTTCAGGATTGATTTTCTCTTACTTCAACCTTCAGAACTAGGATATTGTTACATCTTTGTCAGCAATGTCAGGATTTTCCACAACAAATCAGACATCTTTTTCATGTAAAATTACCTAGATACCTTACATGTGCTGTACCCTGCAGGTACTTCATTTTCACCTTCTTCTGTAACAAGATGTTTTCTTTCTCCTCCTTTTCACACTGCACTTTATAAATAGTTTAAATAAATGCCTATCTTTGTTTAATGAGCCTGTGCTGTCTGAGTGAGTTTGGAAAATACCGTTAGTTATATGGAGTAGCTAAAAATGACTATAGGGGAGCTATTGACAGGAACGTGTTACCTATTATTAGCACCAATAACCTTGTCTGACAAGCCAGTACAGCCTTTGAAGTCTCATCCTCAAGCTTTGAGGGTGATCCTTTTCCAAAGGTGGTGGTTGGTTTTTCCCCACCCTTTGTATTACTAAGTACTTCGGATTCCTAAATCATTTGCTGTTTCTCTTGCAACAGAAATGTCCCAATGCCGTAACCGCATGAGTCCAGTTGCACCATATAGCACGCCTACATTTGACTCAACAGACTGCCTTACTTGCTTTAAAACACGGTGAAGCTTGGGCTGTATTCTCTATTTTCAAAGGACACACAGCGATGGCGCAATTATCTGGCTTAACTGGGACATGCACTTATTTATGCCCAAGCGGTACTGGACTGCATGTGACCTAAGGCACAGGCTCTAGGCAAGAACCTCTTTCTCTTCTGACAAGGTCCCAAGCAAAATGCATTTCATTTGCTCTGACAGCATCCTTCTGGGTTACAAGTGAATTTTTTCTTGACTTTGTCCTTTTTGTATGTGCTTCTGAAAAGGCTTTGACCACCATTGCCTACCTATACTGCTCCGTCAATTGCAAACATTTATTGACACATCTTACAGATGATGTCAAAATCACACAGGGGATGTTGTAGCTTGCCAGTTTTAGTGTCTTCCTGTGGAAGAAGTCTTCATCTATCAGTCTTATTTTCCTGCAACATGATGCACCAAAAAAATCATAGAAAATAGCAGCTTCTACAATGTTAGGGTCGTAACGCCTGCTCCCTCCGTTCTGCAGTACACACAGACAAGTTTAGAATCACATTTTCCACATTGTTTAGCATTGGAAAACAAACACAAATTTTCAAATAATTCTAATATTCCACATCTACGTGAGCTTTTAAAGACAAAGGCCAATCTACGCAAATAGCATCCAGCTGGTCCTCCTCCCTGGAATAATCAGAGCAGACACATGCTCTTCTGAAAACCCCATCCATGTAAAATGAATTTTTCTTGATTTTTGAAATATGGTTCTTAGATTTCCATTCCCCAATTAAAAGAAGAATGCCACTTTGATCTCAAATAATTTGTAATGGATGTCAAAAAGAGTCTTATCTGTTACTTCCATTTAAAGCCAACTTTATAAGAAACAGCCCCTTGCCAACCAGCAGCAAAGCTGCGCTAGCGGGGCAGAACAGCGTTAACTACATGAAATGCAGGTAGCATGAAATGACATCAAAAAGTGCTGTCTCATCAAGCAAAGGCGATCTGTGGAGGCAAGGTTTGCAGGAATAGTTCTTTTATTTGACCATTCCTTACAGTCAGAAGAAAGGATGAGCTTTTTGACATAAAACCCCCCTTCAGTCTGAAACAAAAACTTTCAATCATCTCTTTCCCTAAATTTTTATCAGTCTTTTTCTCCTTTTATTTCCTTCATGCTTGTTTTTCCCCCCTCCTTCCTTTCCTCCCACAGATAAATTTAATGGGAAATTAGTCTGAGGCTTTACAACATTGCTAACAATTGATACTTTAATGAGAAGAAAAATAGAAGTTTTACTTCAGAGAATTATCCTTCTTCTGGGCGGCTTTGATATTTTCTTAATTTCTTTGTTTGAAATTTCTGTTTCAGATCTGTAAAGGGCTTGTGTAATCATAAGCTTGCCTGTTTTTGACAATTACAGAAGTTGTTTTAATAAACTATATTCCCTCTCCCTTCGAACACTGCCTCATTTATATCCCTAGACCGTGACCAGTACAACAGCACTATGACAGCATGTTTTATGGAAACACATTGGTTTCCATAAAGAGAGCACAATCTCTCGTGCTCTGTAGATAAATGGCTAAGACACTTGACTAGGATGTGGACAATCCAGATACAAAACCAGCTCTGTGTGATTTTAAGAATGGTTTTTCATCCCGTATCATCCAGAATCAGGCGAAGCAGAATTTTAATTTAAGTCTTCATATCCTGACCCAACACGGGGACACCATGCTGCCTGATCGATCCACACCAAAACAATCGTACTACAACGGAGAGTATCAAAGTGTGTATTTTCACCAAAGAAGAGCTGGAAAAGTTTTATTCTCATTCAGTTTCAGATTCAAACCCTCAACTCTATGTCTGTGAAACAGAGCCATCATCCTTGAGCCCAGCCTAGCAATCATCTTTGCTGGACCGTTATCCCCCAAATTTCACAGCACTTTGCAGTATCAGCACCATCTGCTACACGCATCTTTTGATAGGAAGGGTTTCCTCTACGTTCCTCTCACCCAGGTCATTTCCCTTCTTCTTCAGAGCTCAGCTTTGTTTTCATGGCACCTGGATGGAAAGAAATGGGCTATTTCACGGACTTTTCACTCTCCTCACCATCCCCTGCTCTACACTAGCTACAATGAAGAGAGACCAAGTGTCAGCTTTCTCTTAGCTGCTTTTGAAAGGTAATACTGCAAACACCCAATGGACAAATTTGTCTTCTCATAACCTTACCCGAGCCACATTAGTCTCTAGTAGGAGGCAGCAATGGTTTTCAAAGGAGATAGACCCAGCTGTGCTATGCAGTCCAAAGCATGAAAGTAAACCCCTGGGTGGCATGAAGAAGCTCTCCAGCTGCTGATCAGCTAGTAATCTGCAACTATAGATATCACTTTCAAAGGAAGAAACTCTAAACATTTGATTTTAATTCTGTGTAATCTTGTGAGCCAACATAGCAGCATATTAATATGAAGAAACTTCAACATTTGTTTTGAACTTTGATTTTTCAGCTGTCCTGTCAGCTCCTTTTTTTTTTTTTTCCTAACATACCTTCACGAAGCTTTGTATGAGCCACTTAAATCATGGGCTTTTCAATCTCATTTTACAGGCAGCTGATCTAAAACACACAAGGTTGTACGATCCCAAGCTGACATAAGTGAATGGACACACCTTACCCAGAAAGTCGCCAAGGACGCAAGGCACCAGGCTTGGAAAAATCTTACAGCTAAAGGAGTGTTTGAGATACAGCTCTGGGCACAGGCTCTTGTGTAGCAATGGCAGGGAAGAACTTTCCCTAGTTTCTGTCTGTTCTCACACAAAATCTCAGTGAGAGAATGAAAGGCTTATTCCTTAAAAGCACACTGAGGTCCTTGGATGAAAAGTGCTTCTAGTAACGAAGCATCACCTTTCTTCTCAGTGTCTTTTTCCCCATGAGCACCATACCTTCTCCACTTTTAGCTGATGAACACAAAGCTTATGAGGACGGGGTTTGAGGTGATGCTGCGCATAGTCAGCCTCTCCTAGCAGGTGATGTTGTGAGGTCCTACCCTTCCTCCTGTGCAAAACCAGAGAGGCACGGGTCACCCCATCCAGCTCTGTGCTCCTGATTCCTGCAGGAATCAAACCAGTTCCCAGGAGAACAAGGTCAGAAGTCCAGCCCAGCTCATGCTAGAATAAGTAGAAAAAAACATTTTCCCCTTCAAAGGCAACGACGACCTTTAAGGACTAAAATGTGTCATAGGAAGAAGCCCTCATATCTACCTTATGAATAGCAGAAACAGCAAGACCAGCAATTTGATCTCTTTGGCCTTGCTGCACAAGAAAAGGCAAGAGGGAAGTCGGACATCCATGCCGTCATGTAGCTGAAGTTAAGGCAGGGACAGGGATAATCAGCATCTCTGGAAGACACCAGGAAAGCAAAATCAAGCATTCACCCCTGCACTGCAGGTAAGAAGCAGCTGGCAGCAGCTGTTTTCCATGAAAGTTCAACTAAAGTGCTTCAAATCTTTATCGACTTTACACTAAGGCTTAAAAGAGGCAGGCAGGACTGCAAATGACTTCCTCGAATGGATGCCCATAGGTGGATTTAAAAATTATCATAAATTCTGTTCTTTAAAGAAGCCATCTGTACTCATGTGTTTGTTTTCATTTTATAGATTGACATCAATTTCCATGTGTCTTGATAACTAGCTTCAGTTCTGAGAAGCGTGTCTGGATTCTCATTAAACAACAGCAGCCACTTCTTTGTGAATATTACTACAAGGACAGTTAAAAAAGGGGGGGAGGGAATAAACACGTATAGGAGATGAGAGAGACAACAGAAGATTGCAAAACCAGGTTACCACGCCTAGAAGGCAAAGGGAACAGAGAGGAAATTTCTTGGTTTTGCAAGTGAATTACACTGCAGAAGATCTCAGGTACCCTTACCAAGTCTCTGGCACCAGTGAGACGCTTGCTCTGTAGGGTGTATAGGTGGACTTGCTCTGTAGGGTGTATAGCTGGACTGGGGAAAAGGTGGGAGCACTGCATACTTCCACAGACAGCCCCACGTTTCAGGCACTAAATACACACCTCCCACAATTTACATTGATTTTAATGTGACCAGAATTTACATCCTAACATACACACCGGAGCTCCTCTAGTCCAATAAATATACTGGGATAAATCTCCTTTCCTATTTATATCTGGGATAAGATTATACTCCCAGGCACCAGAATGTTTTCCTCTTAAAACCTGGCCAAACCTAACCCCACCATCTCTAACAAAGTGTCTCTAGCGATTTTCCTCTTCAGTAGAAATATTACAACATAGCCACTATGAGAATAGTACGTGCTTATCTTCATTCCCAGCAACGGTATTCTCATATTACTGCCTTAGAAGTGTTCCTCTCCTTCTCTTCACATGTATCTGTGCTAAACCACTGAAATATGCGGCAACTGCAGTGTCAGTTGTCACAGGGAAAAATATGTCAGCAAAAACATTTGATTCAATCTGCTGTTTAAGGAAGCAACATTTCCTCAGGGTGTATGCCTTGTGTGGATAAATACCAACTGTCCAAAAATCAAGTATCTAAAATCAATTTCAAATATCAAAGGGCACATTTCAGGCAACTACCTTCAGCAAAAAAACCCCAAACCCAAACTAGTTCCTTTTTCTCCTTTTTTTTTAATTTAGTGAAAGTCTGTTTCAGAAAAAACCCATAAAATTTAGCCTCTCGGTCACAAACTGAAGGGTGAACTCTTAAGTGATGCAAAAGGTATTATGGACCTTACAGGAACCGTAACTTGCCCCTCCTGGGCACATGCATTTTCACTGATGAGATGCATCATACGGAATATTCACATGTGCAACGTGAATGACTAGACTTGCCAATTGCTGTGTGTAATCAAAAGCTTCCCTCCCAATAATGTATTTTTATCAAGTTTTGCATTCAATTTCCCTATATCCACATCAGGACAAAAGAGAGGAACGTAACAAGCTGGTTCGCTGGTGGACGTAGTCCAAGGAGGAGCAAGCGCTGAGCAAGCAGAGACTCCGCAGGCCTGCAGCATCGCCTGTCTGCTGAAGGTGAGCTGGCTTCTAGGTTCACACATTTATGGTTATTTATTAAGCACCTACAGGATATTTTGAACATGACGATGCAATCGGTGAGTTCAGCAACGCAGGTTAGAAGGAGCTGAGATACTGCAACCAATTATGGTCTGCCAAAATACCATCCTTGGGTTTTCTCCATTTTAAACCTGTTTGCTCCCTTTCATTTTAACACCTTTTGACTTCAGCAACAATTACTCCCTGATGCTTTTTCCCTCTTGTCAGAAAAGACTAACTGTGCTATTTGGTGTGTTTTTCACTAGCTGCTCGATCTAACCTGAGAGGTCAGAGTCACCAACTTGGAACAACAATTTGTTCCACTTCTCCATAGTGCAGCAACCCCATTACCCCTCTCCACAAAAGCTACACTCTTGTAGCAACTGAAATAGTCTTTTGGCAACTGTCCTGATGCTTCTTGCTCATCAATATGATCATATTTCTTGTAGACAAGAACAGCAGATCTTTTTTGGTTGTTTTTAAAGAGCAATTCGTGACACAAGCAAATCCTTTCAAGCGCCTCACCTACAGCTTCCTGAAGTTGCTTGACTATTCAGACTGCAGTTGCACTTCTGAAAATTGGGATTATTTAAAAGGCCTCTTAGGAATTTTCAGCAGCAAAAGCCACAGGAGACAGGCCTGCATCCCTTCCAAGCATCAGCATTTTGTCCCTTCCATAAATGATCTTGCTATTTCTTTGGGGGAGAGGGAAGGAAAAGCCGCTTGCCTTCAAGTTTTAATATCATGTCCACCTTTACAAAATGATTGTGCTCGCCCTTTATACTGTTCTTTCTTTAATAAACGTGCCACCTACCCTGGAGGTATCTGAACTGTTGGCCGTAATGCAGTGAATGCTGCAGCCAAAGTCAGAGCAGGCGTTTGATGGGCACCTGCCACCGGAATTCATTTTTGCAGAATTGTATTAAAACCAAAATTCTTCACTAATTTGGAGCATTCAGTTTTTTGTTTGGCAGTAGTAAAAGGAGAGGCTTAGGCATTCCTGGATTCGGTTCCAGTTCTGCAGCTAAACTCAATCATTAAATGCTTATAGGCAAGGAAAACTCAATGCCTGCGCTTGCTCAAAGACACGGGGGATCTCCTGCTCCCAGGAGGCGCCGCCTGACTCCTGCGGCTGCTTTGGGGACCAGCAGGTGAGAGGTTCCATGCGCACCACAGTACCCAAAAGCTTAGCGTTCACTTTGAACTTTGCTTTCTATTCATCAGTGGGTTTTGTTTCCTCTGTTCATAGCCAGCTCTTTAAGAGACTCATCTTCCCTCTTGTAGCGTTCTGTTTTGCTCAGTGGATGGGGGAATAGAAGATGCAGTTAAAAATACTGTGATGCCACGGTGGGCGGTGTATCAGAAATAGACAGACACTAGCTCACTGCGAAGAATACCAAGTAATATCCCAGAAAGATAAAGGCATGGCAACAAAAGGAAAAAAAAAGCATTTGTGTTCCGCTGCTAGAGAGCTAAATCTGGACTGAAGATACCAAATGAGGAGTACCGCTGGTGGCCAAGTGTACCATCCTCCTGTTGGCTTCATGTGCAAAGTCATCTTACAACAGTGTGGTCAGCAGGAGATCATAAAAACGTGGCTGACAAACAATCTTACCTCCAAATGCAAACAAAATGTATGAGAGCATTGGGGTTTTATGAAGACAGTGCAGAAAATCAGTAACAAAATAGACCCAACGGGTATCACATAGAAACCAGCAGCCTATATAAACTGAGAAGGGGCTTAGCTCCTTTAACCCTCGCTTTAAAAGCAATCGAAGTTTTTCAGGGGATATTAGGTTCTTCCCAAGAGGAAGATAAACCAAGCTTGGCTGATACAAGGAACTATGAGATTATTTGATGGATTTACCCCCTATTTTTTCTGAGGCTTAAGTCTCTGTCCAGACAGTAACCACAGGGGTAATATTTCATCCCAAAGGTCTTTACAAATAAGTATTTCTCAAACAACACACCAGGGTCACTTACAGCCCTTAAGTGAGACACTCCTGCAGAGAGGTCCAGCGGCTGCTTAACGCTTCACAAAAACACCCCGGCACCGTTTTGCCGGGGAAGTGAAGAAGGCTGCATCAAACTGAAACCGCGGGGGGAACTTGGGCAGCCAGACCGCAGTGACGCCTCTTGGCGTTGGGCTGGGGTGCCACAGCCCCCACCGCCCGTCCGGGGAGTCCTGCGGGTCTGTGAGGCCCAGCGTGGAGGCAGAAAGAAAAATGTAGAAGAGCACATACAGAAATGACATGCGCAGGTTTGCACGAGCAGGAACCAATGGGGTCACCACTTCTCTAGACGCTTGGGTACTCAAGTGCTGTAGGTGCACTGAAAGACGGCAACAGCCGTGCTTCTGCAACACGCACGTGAGCGCTCGCTTCAGGTCAAAGTCATCATGAGAGGTAAGTGCAACCTTATGTTTTATGCACATCGAAAATGGCACCTGTAAAGAGTGGGGGGCCGCCAAGGGCCAGGGGCCATTAGTCCAGAGCAGAGTGCCAGCTGCTGCTTCCTCAACTCTGCTTCCAGGAGCCCATGGGAGCGCGACTTCCACCCCACTGCTCAACTAGACCCTTTTTTTTCCTTTATCTTGCAAGGTATGTTTTGATAGCCACAGGCATGAGAATAATCATACCATATAAAACCCCACCAACATGCAGATACAACTTTAACAAAACACCACAGAAATGCCTAATAAAACAAATGCCATTTAAACGCTGCTACATAGAAACCGCAGCCGTACCAGTGCAGAAGATTTAAGAGAAAATGTCTAGCAGTCTGCACATCAAATGTTAATACTATTTTCAAATCAAGTCTAAGAGAGGACAACAAGTAATTTAATAAGCCTAATGGGTGTGTAATCAGCATTTGACCATTCTTGCCATAAAAGTAGGTGTCTTCCGGCCCAAGATGTCTAGGAAAGCCACTGAAAGACAGCTAAGGCTTTTCAAACAGAATTTTTAAAACACTTTTTTTCTTCTCATGTAGATCTATTGAGTGTTTCACTCTGTTAAGAACAGGACCCAACCAACTGGGTGAAATACAAATAACTCTGTGGGCATAGTAAGTGGCACAGTAAGTTTGGGGCCCATTTGCAGCTTAACTTACTGCCAACAATCAGCGATGTCAAGATTTCAAGCATTTCCTGACAGCCCTATGACAACTGCAGTTACACAGCATTATCTGGTCTTCCAGTAAAATCTTTTCCCTCAGACAGCATCATACTGCACTTCACAACAGGAGAAGTATACACGGTCAGCCTGTATCTCCTCAGCCCTTATGTCTGGAATCAGGATATTTGGGGGGGTGTTGGGGTGTCCTATAGCTGCTTTTACTGCTTTTGACACCGCTCACTTCCACATAGAACCAATCACCAAATCACGAAATAAGGGAAATTGCCAATATATTACATGCTTTAACAAAAGGCAGAAATAACGTTAGTAATATTTCATCTGAGGTTAGAAAGTTTAATTTGAAAATATTTGGTACAGAATGCTTACTGTGTATACAAAGAGAATCCGTCCTCTCCTCTAGTTACATACTTGGTCAAACAATCTCTTTTTTTGAATCAAAAAGGAAAGGGTATTTTTAAGATACCTTATAATAATGATATACAGACAAACACACCATGAGGTGATCCCTAATGCTGTTACAACATTGTCACCATTTTATCTGGACAATTTTGTAACACGAGTTATAAGAACTGAACACACTAAGCAAAACAAATTTAAAAAAAAAAGTGAGATACCCCCTACCCCACAACTACTGACCAGAATTTTTTCAAGTCCAATACTGTTTTATTGCACATAAAATAATCAACTCAGATAGTGAGGGTAGAAATTCTGTTTCCTATCTTCAAAAATCTGTTATGGTTTTAAGAGACCTCAATACTTGCATAAGGATGGAGTTATATTGGGGGTGGGGGTGGAGGAGGAGAGGGGGCAGAGGCAATACGGAGCAGAACCAATATCGAATAAAAGGTGCTAATTTTATACTCTAATAATCACAGTTGCTCAAATGTTTGCAAACAACAAACCAAACCCAACAAACTTAACCATATTGTTATTTTAAATGTAGTTCATATAGAATTCTGCAGCTACAAGATTATGAAAAAAACATGTATACTCTGCAGCAGCACAAAATATAATCCTATATACAATCCAAGCATCAATTTTCTGTTCTCTATCACAATCAGTATTCTATCTCGAAGGAGCATCTGTCAGACTCTCCAGAACCAAAAATAGCAAAGACCCTTTTAAACAGAACAGTTTCTGGTTTATATTTATAACTACACTGTACTCGCTGCTTCTGGCTGCACGGCGATGAAATTTGTGCAAGATATAATCAATTACCCGGCTTTGCACTTCATCATGCGGTTAGCTACCGTTACCTGCATCCTACCCTTCAAGCACTTCTCCCCATGCATAGGGTAGAGATTTTAAAACGCAAGAAACATTTGCACATTGAAGAACTAACTGTAGAGCTGACTGACATTACACAGCAAAAACCTTGTGAGAACAAAAACCAAGCACACTGATGTATAAAACAGAGAGCCTACCTGAATTCTTCAAATGCATACATGGCCTAGTGACTACACAAATGCTCTGCAATTTAAAATGATCTTCTTAACGTGCAGGAGGACCATTTAGTTTGTCAAACTGCAGCAAAATGCATAATGACGAGACAGTATATTTGAAATATTCTGAAGAGAAAGGGTATGCAGATACTGGCCTGCAGCCTACAGCTCAGCCAGCTGCTGACAAGCAGCAGCTAACAGGGAAAGGCGATAGAGTACCATGTGATCATTCCTGCAAGTCTGATTAATGCAGTATACTCCAAGAATACAGGCTGATATCTTTATTATTCAAGACAAATAAGTCAAATACTGTACACGACAGGCTCCACGGCTAAATTATCATTCACATGCTACATCAAAATCAGTAAACGCAAGCAGAGGATACTAAAAAACTAAGTATAGATCGTAACTGAAAAGATTAATTAGGCCCATTCAAGCTGATTTTCTTACCTTGTAGTGATATTTTAGTCTGTGTTTTTATTCATATAAACCATCAGTGATGGAACAAAAGACTGCAGCCACAGACCTCCCCTTCCATGAATGCCAGAACATTTTAAGTAGTTTATCTGCTAGAAATCATTTCCTCTGTAGTCTATGCCCAACCACTTTAACTCCTTCAGCCCTGAATTCGTTGCCATAAATCCTATTTGCAGTGCCACGCGGGCTTTTTAGGGTTTATAGGGTTAACACCAAGAAATCACAGCAGTGCAACTGAATGAAGCGGGATAAGAGCCAAAGGAGTCATATCTGCGAAATTAAAGAAGGGAGATAGGAACGAGGAAAGTTGAGAATTTCATGGCATTGCAGTGTGCAAGCGAAGATGCTTCAGCTGCCTAGCAACAGCGCACGCAATCTCCACGGCAACAGCGCAGCGAGCGCTGGGGTCAGAGCATCTCCGCTGCACACACACCCAGGGGTGATAAACCGGAGCCAACCTCCCCCGGCCCGGCCGCAGCACCCCTGTGCCGGCCACCCTGCCCCGGGGCCAGTGGCCGGCGGGGAGAACCGGGAGCGACAAGACACCCCGGGCTCAGGGGTGAAGTTGGCTCTATGTAGGGCGGTCCCACTGAAGCGGAGCATGGAAGCCCATGGGCATGCTCCTGGAATAGCTCAGCAAGGGACCACACATCTGCTCCTCTGAAATAACGTGGCCCAGCAGTGTTGCACACCCTGGTTGAATAAACACAGCTCACAGCACAGGGGAACAGACCCCAAAACACCAGGAGCCAGAGCTCATCATCCCCACAGAAAGCCGCTGGGAAATTTTGGACGTGTAAGAAACAGGCTGGACGACTGCCATTACCCGTTTCCTTAGGGATTGCACGGGTCTTATTCATGGGAGAGACTGGGGAGACTTTGCCAAGGTTCCCGACAGCCCGAGCTGAACTCGGCAGTGTGCTCGGGAGGGACGGGAGGAGGTTTTACCGTGCCATTGTGCACACGCTGGATTAGCCTCAGCATCTCTGCCACAACAGCGTGCAGCCACCTAAGGATGCCAGCATAGGCCAGGCAGAAGGGGAACAGGCTCTGCCACTCGGCTGTTGGCTAGAGCGCAGATTAAGGGAGAGGATTGCTGGAAATAACGGAGATTCAAATCCTGGGAAATAAAGCCCGCACCTGGGAGGGAGGGATAATGGGGCAGTGGGAGAACACGCTGCCTGGGAAAGTCAGGAGGAGGCAGCAAACTCAAAGTCACCTCTTGGGCTGCTCCCCACCTTGACTTGCCTTTTTCTTTTACTGCGAGGGCTGGTTTCCAGTACAAGGAAACAGTTTCTCTCATGGAGGATTTTGGCTGGAGTCTGAAACATCCAGACCCAACTACAGCTCCTGAGGTTCACCCTGCTCTAGGGCAGTGGCTGCCCCACCAAGCTACAGGATGCCGAGACTGGAAAAGCATCCAAAGTACAGACAGCCACATCTCCTGGAGACAGCGATCTGTGACAGGCCGCGGTAACTGCGGCATCTGATCCCACGGCTCCGAAAAATATAGGCTGGAGTGAAAGGGCTGGAGTGAAAGGGAAAGGCATGCATGGCAAAAAAACAGTGCTGGAAACAAAGAAAAACCACATTTATTTGGGACATGGTGTTTTTAATGTAGTAGTGACCGTGGGTTTCATTTTATTTCCTTTTAAACAAATGTGATAGTGTTAAGTGACAATAAAGGCACGCTGTAGGAACACTAAAACACATGCAGTCACACCATCTGACGGAAATTAATTATTCCATAAGCATCCAGAAAGAGAGGGACTGCGAGGTAGGTGCTCCTGGCTAGAGCCTAATAAAAGATTAAAACTAGCAGAGAGGAGAACAACACAACCATCAAGAAAAGTCATCTTCCATATTTAGGCTGAACTTCACTAGAAGTATGCTTACTATATACAGTACAAGCAGCCGGGCACGGGTGAGGTAGCCTCCTGCAAGCAAGTGTTCTGCTACTGACTTTGTAGGAAACAGGTTTTTACCTTCAAAGTCAGAGTTTGCCAAGATCCCGCATGGGTGAATGAGGAAAGTCTGAACTTCTGTTTTCTTGTTCACCCCAATCTTCCTCTAACTTGAATTCAAGCGGAAGAGGGCTGTTTTTCACTTGAAATGTGTTTATTTTTCATGTTAGCTAAAATAAAAACCCTTTTACAGAACTAACAACAAATGTAGTGTACTGTTTCTTCTAAGTATTCATTCTTCTTCAGAGTTGACAAAATCACTGTCTGGTCTTCCAATTTCTACAATTTCTTAAGAGCCACTATGCAAATAAATAGTCAACTGTTCAAGTCAAGGCTTCCATCATCAATGAGTTCACTGTGAAGGACTCGAAAGGCAAACAGCCTCCAGAACGCTTTCATACTCAGTAGAGGTCAGCTGCTGAAAGGTTTCAGTAGGGGAACCTTGTTTTTTAACTTGATTCTTTTTTAGCCAGCACTTTCACAACAGCTCGTCGCATTACAGACAGCAGGAGCGGGGCTCCTATCCTGTGAGATAACTGATAGTGTCGTTTCTGGTTAATTAATTACTAGGATTCCTGTATCAGACAGTAAGATCTGAGACCATCATGTCATATTGTCGACATGAATGAGGCTCAGCATGCAATTACCTAACAGAACTCGTAGGGGCTTCAGAAAGTCACGTGAACACATGCAACGGCCAAATACATAAATAAATGCAGGATTATAATACCTCCTTACGACTTTTTAGCAAAGACAGCTGTAACTTCTCATGCCCTGAGACAGACTGAAGGTCTCAAGAAGCAGATGGAAGGTACGTCAGAAACCACAACGAGCAACGAAATTTTTTACAAGGAGGAGTTGTTTATTCCCTGCCTGGCTGTATAATCAGTCCAGACCTTTGATGAAAAATGTCCCACATTTTACCACAAAATTGAATTATGTCACGGAAAAGAAAAATGACACTAAACATTGGGTGGGACGATTAATGTAATGGGAACTGTGGGACCCAGATCCCACCTTCCGATCCAAGGCCAGATAGACGTGACAATAAGGGTTCCCTCCCACTGCAGAAGATCAGTAGCTTTTGGAAAACAATTTGCAGTTTTAATTCCAGGCTCTAACAAACAACTGAGATTGTGACAGAAGTGGTTATCCTCGATGAAAGCTTGACAAAGAGGCAAAGGATGTAAAAAAAGCCTGGAAATATGACAAACTAGAACAAGGCAGAGGATAATGGTGAAATTTCTGGCTTTAGCTAGTATTTAAGTGGCATACAAGGGCCTTGTGTTGATACTCTGTGTAGGAACCCAGTTTCTCCAAAAATAACATCTTGCATTATTGGTATTCAGTATATCAGTGTAACAGTATTGGTCCTTTTGACCTGAGATTCCACCAAAGCCTTGGCCAGATGCTAGGTGACATTATCCGATCACAAGCAGACTGAGAGATTTTAATGAGGTAACTATTTATTCCCTCGCTGAAGCAAGGAAAAAGCCACTAACACAGCAGACTTCTGTCATTAAGCCTGTATTATCGTTATGCTGAAGTGATACTCAGACCACTCTAAAAAAAACACAACTGCACTGAAAACTCCAGCGTTCACTTAAATTCATGAGGAAGAAAACAGAAAGGAGAAGGGAAATGAGCCAACGAGAGCATATATAATCAGTATACATCCACCACAGCTCTAACGTTTCTGCACAGCGGAGGATGTGGCGATCACAGGCAGCATCCCAGAGTATGCTGAAAAATCTCCTTTCAATAGGATTGTCTCTGAGTTCAAAAGTCTCTCTTGGGCTTAAGAAAATAAGATTTAAAAGGATTATTGAAATAGAAGAAGGAATGGCTACCTTAGTTTGTTCAGGAACTGGGAAAATTGTGGAAATAATTACAGTGCCCTAAAGTTTACTGAACAATGGTATATTCAATATTGGAGTATTGACTCAAACCTCACGGTGTTAAAGGAAAGGGTGGGTGGGCAGAAGTGAACATCTTTTTTTCCTCTTTTCATCAATGCGATTTCTGTTATATGTTGCCTAAAAATACTATGTGAATTCTGATGCACAAGAATAGCCTGATCCACATTTCAGACTGCTCCTTTCACTCTCTGGTCTCACGTTTGACCACTAAAGTTTGATTTTGTGACGTTAACCTTCACCAAAAAAAATCCTACCTATGTTCCCTCCTCATTTATATAGCTTAAAATTATCACAGCACAGGAATATTTGCACAGCAAAAATCACTTTTCTCCCTCCCAGATTTGCCCCGAATACGCCTCATGCCTTGCAAATCCCGAGGCCTGGCCTGACCACAGGACGGCTGATGTGAGGTCTTCCCCAGGTTTTTCTCCAGTGGCTTTATTCTTACCATACTGGGCATAGCACATACCATTTTCATTAACAGGTACTCTGTACCAGGTGCTGACGAGCACACAACATCTCACAGAGCTGAAGTGGGATGTTTTTCCAAATACAGCCCCATCTGCCTTATTCTAGCGCTTAAGGGAAGATGCACTGGAGTCGACTAGGGAGAATGGGATTCTTACCGATTTTCTAATCAGCCCTTGGGGATAGCACCAAGTCACAACTCGCAATCCAACAGAACTGAGCCAGTCGGGATGAAAACTAAAAGCTCCATACCGATTGTTAAGTTATCAGTCACTGCAATAGTGCCTGAAATATCCAGTCAAGTTTAGGACCGTCTGGTGCTGATTCCCATATAAAGCTGAAAATGGAAAAGGTCCCTAGCTGTTTACACAGACAAGACATAACAGCCAGCAACAGACAGGGATATTTGAGATAAATGTCAAATTAGTAAAAGAAGAAATACGGTCAAACCACCTAACATCCAAAAACTAAGATTCAGTCTGTAGAGGTTGCAAACATTAGTTGACATGGGCAAGACTTGGGTATTCCTGCCTGCTGGTGAAAAATGATTTAAAACCATACGAAATCCCTTCCAAGGAAAGGTACAGGGCTATATGAATTTGAAGTGCAAGGCAGTAATGTATTATTTATTCCTAGATAAACAATTACCAGCCATAGCTTTTTCAATACAGCACAGATTACTTTGAATCACACCGCACACAGAAGTCCCCTTAGCAATTATGAATTACGCGACCTCCATATTCACCTGACAGCCACAGCATCTTATACCTGCTACGTCTTTGCTGATTAGTATCGTAATTTGTACAAGAACAGAGCAGAAGACATAGAGGACTATTTCAGAGAAAATAAAAGGAACCGTAGGCTTCCATTTGGAAACTTCCTTCAAACTAGCTGTAATTAGTCACTTTGACTTTTGCCAAGTTGTGAGGGATTAAGTGGGAAAAAAGAGAAGTGAGAGGCTAAAACTAGACTTGCATTATCACCACTATCAAATGAAATGTCAATGGATACGAAAACAGTATCTGAATAAACCACGGTCATCCACTAAAGCACACGTTGACAAAAAAACATTTGGACATTTAGGTGGGGTGTATACATCATATAGCAACAAACACAAACCTGTGTACCTAAGACACGAATACAAATAAAGGTATTCACATACCACCATAAACACCCTGACTTCTTGCCATTTTCAAGGAAGCCAATGGCCTTGATCTTGTAAGCATTTAAATTGCACAGTGGCATGTTTGCAGTCAAAAGTAGCAGCCAACATGAACCAAGCAACTTCCCACACAGAGATGAGCACATTAATGTCTGCTGAACTGGGGACTCATTACTGAGTGTATTGGCAGGCCAGAAGTTATTCTGCATGGAAAATATCAGCATCTGCTTGACATCTTCTCTGGTAAACATTAGAAGAGTACTCCTAGTAACAACTGAGTCTTCTATACCTCTGCACTCTCTAGTTAAATGGTAGGACATAGACAGGAGAAAAATCAAGGCTAAGTTTTATATTTCTGCTTCTATCCACCAAAAGTAACCTCACTGCAGTCGATAAAACTCCACGGGTACCATATATCTGTTGAGCAAGCTCTCTGCAGCACAAGATCACAGCGCCAAGGTCTTAGGAGCTATTAGCTTATGGGGATTTTACATAGACATAATGTCAAAGCTCGGATCGGATCGTGGCCCAGAATTTCACCCGGGACACGTAAGGATTATCCAGTGTAAGGCACTGACGGTAGAGAATTTACCAAAACTTAGCTGCGTTGCTATCACATTAAGATGTATACTGCCCCTGCTTCCAGCAAAAAAAGAACAAATTTTTCTTTCCCTTGCAACTGATGCAAAAGATGTCAGAATAAACGTGTGAAGGAATTACTCATTACATACTGTGGAATTCTTTGTTCAGAAACAGCTTCTGACAGCAGCACCGGACATAAGCCACGGCAATTTCAGAACATCATTTGCTCACTCCCATGCAAACATACAAAAGTTTTGATTCCTCCAAGGCTTCAGGACAGCCAGCACCCATCAGCAGTTTTACACACTAACCTTGCTGGCAGGAGTGAGATGCTAGTGGTGTGATGCCACTGGAGCTATGCTTCTACCCAGGGAAAGGTGACACCATCACCACACCGGTCAGGTTCTGGCCTACTCTGTACTGACAAGTCCTGACTCCACTAAGGCTTTTGACAGTTCTCCCATCACATCCTTATAGCCACATTCATCACGGTGTAAAAATACATGACGGGGGAGTAAAGAAGACAGTCAGACTCTTCTCAGAGGTGACAGGTGACAGGACAAGAGGCAATGGGCACAAAATTTGAAATACAGGAAAACCAATTCAAACATGAGAAGAAACTTTTCAACCATGAGGGTGGTCAAACACTGGCATAGGTTGCCCAGACAGGTTGTGGTATCACCATCTGGGGAGATACTCAAAACTCAACTGGACAAGGTCCTGAGCAGGGGGTTGGACTAGATGATATCCAGATGTCCCTGCCAACCTCCACAACTCTGGTGATTCTGTGAGCAGGACCTTCCCATCCCTTGGGCATAGCACAGCTTGCTCCCAAAGTGTGCCTGGCTGCTGCAGCAGCTGCTGCACAAGAAACATCAGGTCTTTCCCACAACCTCTTCCCTTTGGGATAACTCATCTCATGTGGAATTTACTTACTGACAACGCGTGCTCCCTAAGTAAATTACACATAGTGGAGGAAGATTATAATCTTTAACAAGAACCACCGACATATTTAGACTACAACTTTGAGACTTCATGCTGCCTTCGTCCTATAAAGCTGGAGGAAAGTTACGGGTGGCCACAAGTATATTCTACAACACAGGAGACAAGCGAGGGATGCCTTTCTCTGAAATGAATGCGGCTTGGCCACATTGCACTGCGCAAAGGGTCAGTGCAGCGAAGGCATGGGCTTCTGCCAGCTTTACCAATTTCTTCACAGAGCATCAGCAAGACCAGAGAAAGCCTTTACATGATCCATGAAACCGAGCAGCTTTCAGGACCCCGTATCATCTGAACATCATCAGTTCTCCAGTTTCCAATGGTAGTGAGGATGAGATTCAGTTTCCTAACAAAAGGACAAGCACTAACATTCATAAAGAAGCAAAACAGTAACACAGACCCCATGTTTGGGGCACCTTGCTTTGCTTTCTACATCCAGAATTTTCCATGTCTCTCCTAATTTTCCTGTGACTTACCTAATAAGATCCAGATTTCTGAGGTGGGGAACGGAAGCGTGAGGGAAGCCACACTGCTTGCTTCAGGACTGTGTAGCAAAGTTACTGATGAAGTTTGAGTTCTCATTTTGGCTCTGCCAACTCCCAGACCTCTGCTCAATGCACAGTCCGACCTAGGGAGGTTTTCGACAAATCAAACCATTGCTGCAACCCGCCTCGGCGGCCTCCAAGCCCTGGCCATCCACTGCCACTGTTCAAGACCCTGTGATGTTTATCACAGCCAGAAGAAACCAGGAGAGCTCGGGAAGGAGAGCAGAGTAGGAGATCACACATACACACTACTTGCCCAGCTATAATTGCATGGCTTATCATTTCTCAACTGAATGATCCCATTTTCTCACTCTATCTTTAAAAAACCACCTACTTACGCTATACAACTGTGATTAACTACCTATGGTAGAGCTAGTAGCATTTTTACAGCCAAGTAAGGAGCAGCAGTACAAATTGCCCCACATTACCATGAATCAAGCTTAGTACAACACCTATTGCCTCCCTACCTGTGCTGAGTGGGTCCTTTTCATCACTCGGGCTAGACTAGCAGGCAAGCCATGCAGAACACATCCAGTCTGTCTCACAAATGGGTCGTAACCTTGGGAAAAGTAACGGGATACACTTTTGTCCACCCCAAAACTGCACAAAGAAGGTGCACAGGACCAGGAAAGGACAGAAGGGGAAATCAGGAGTGGGTTTTGCACTCATCAGATCAGTCTTGGCTCTAGATCCACTGACTGGTATTTGTACACCAAATCCCAGAGCAAACTGCAGCAAACAAAAGCTTTTTCCTCCCAACAGTGCTCACTGCTGAAACATGGCATTGTCTTACTGCTGTCCTACCTGGCATTGCCTGGGGTTCAAACCAGTTGCCTAAACCCAGGTGTCCAAGCACACGTACAGTGCCTGGCATCCAGCTGGGCTCTGGTGTCCCACGGGTCACGGCCATCAGCCACACATCCATCACTGGGGTACTCCAGATCATTTGAAATAGAACTCGGCACCAATTCAGTTTAGACAACTGACTCATATCTTCCAGTATTAAATATTTATTCATAAGCCAAATTCTACTTCCCTCATCTTTGGAGGCAAAGAGAGGTGAGCATGACCTGGCCTCTAACATGAGATACATTTGTCTTTCCAAGTGTGAACGATTTCCTGAAGGAAATGGTCAGGTCATCACAGATAAACATCCCAGTCAAACCCGGCTTAGCTAATTTCTAATGAACGAAGCTACAGAGCAGCCAGTGCATCCCAGTGACCTTGAAAGGGAAGACAGAAGTAGCAAGGCTCTGCAAATGAATTCCCGAGATTCATAAAATAAGAGATTGTCACAAAAACTCAAATACTATCCAAAACTTATTCCTCTTGCTCACAGAATTCCTACTAAGTTTCCAGCCACAGACAGGCATCACTATTCTTCCACATTTTGAACTCACATTCCTACCTCAGAGCACTGCAGAGCCGCCTAACCTGATGCCTGCCCCTTCCAGCCTCACATTCCTAGTTGCATTCCCCGTATCGGCTGCAAATAGCTCAAGCTCTCTTAAGTCACAAGTATCTTGCTTTCCCATCCACTGCCATGGGCACTACCGCTCTTTCCTACCTCAGGCTGCTATGAGATGAGCACACCAGTAAGTGACATCAGTATTATCAGACTGTGTTGGTGCCTGGGAAATACAAGCGATGCTGGACCCTTGGGCTGCCTCTGCTCCAGGCTCACCACCCCCTCCACCTGCCCTTTCTCCAAAGACATGCCAGCACAAGCCGAATATTACCTTTGGCGCTGTAGTGGTGTAGGGCTGGGGACAGAGATCAGCTTGTACGGCTGCCTCCCCACCTCCTCAGAAACAGAAAGGCGCTGGGCAGAGCAGAAAAGAGCTGAAATGTATTTTGGGTCAGTATGAGCACAGGAACGGCAAGAACAGGCCAAAGGAGACCCAGTAAGGACAGTGCAGGAGATGATCCAATATCCTGGGGAGAAGGATATTTTGTACCCTTTGTGGGATGTGAAATCTGAAGGATAGGTACTACTCCCACAACCAGACCGTGAGGACTTCACCCTCTGTCCCTTGACTTCTCAACCTCTCCAAAAACTATTATTATTTAACAGTATTGTTGATGCTTGAGGGTGTCCTTTCTGGTACCACTGTCATGACAGATCCATATGGCGTTGCTCATCATTGTGCCCCAGGTCTCCAACATCAGTGTGGCCTGGAGGTCCTTTGCCCTCAGGACTTCCCTAAATTGTGTGGCTAAAGTGTCTGCAATATTTTTATATTCCACTGGTTTATCATATGGACAGGGGATTCAGCAACAGCCAAAGTAATTTTTAGCTCATAATCACAACTTTCTTCTCTAATCCCTCTTTCTCTTTCAACTACCGCTTCTGAAACCATTTCAAAACGCGCTATGATAATCTTCTCTCTCCTCTCTCGTTCTCCGTCTACAACTCCAAGTCTAAAATGCTTCCGTCTCTGACACCTTCCCTTCAGTTTATTATTTATCTTTATCATGCAGGCTCTTTTATCCCATCACAGTTCCCAAGGTGCCAGAAACATAAAGAAAATGTTCCCAAGGAGTGTAAGGAACAAAAGGGTGATGGCAAACCTGATTCTTCCTAAACAATCCCACACTTACATAAACAGAAAGTAGCACTCGACAAATGAGTAGTGAAAAAAAAAAGGGTACAGAGAAGTAATTATAATAAAAACATGTGTGAATCTCCTCAGGAATACTGAAATACCAGGATTTTTTCATTTTACATTTGAAAACCTGCTTTCTCTACATACTTTGGACCAGACAGAGGTCCAAAGGCGTCTTTGGCCTCTTTTGACCAACATACTGGGTTCTCCTCCAGCAAATATTCCTGAGGGGGGGAAAAAAGGCACGCAACAC
The DNA here is from genome assembly GCA_009819775.1 of Phoenicopterus ruber ruber. Lineage (NCBI taxonomy): Eukaryota > Metazoa > Chordata > Aves > Phoenicopteriformes > Phoenicopteridae > Phoenicopterus > Phoenicopterus ruber. The sequence goes on from CM020219.1 coordinate 14,599,352, forward strand.
TTGCAAGTTATCACTGCACAAACACAGGAGATTCCTTGCTGAAGAACTGTATAAAGGAAACTGTCACGGAGCCAAAATATTCTCTTGTGACGGCCAAGCTTCTTGCAACTTCCCAAATAAGGCCATGACTTTAAAGAGCATGTCTTTTCAAAGCCTCATTGATTTTCATCGCCTCATGAAGAAGCACATTGTTTATGTGCCTGGGTGTGCTGATATTAAAACAGGATGAGATGGGCACAGCTCAGTGGTTTCCAAGCCTGGTTTCCAGATAGAATGAACTAAATAATCACAGGAAGCTTCTAGAGGCCAGCAGCACCCCTTTGGCCACTATTTTGGAGTGATGCCTTGTGCAAGTTGAAACTAGGAGGTGTGAAGATGCTAACAGGGACAGCCAGCATTTCCTAGTACTCTGGGGACAGGTTTCAAGCAAATTTTGAAACACAATATTATATTCCTTCCAGCCTCCCAAAGTTCAGAGACTTCTGCCTCAAAGTTAGGGTTCATGTTAAAGTTCAGGCCAGGTTTCAGATCATTTCTCTATTTTTCAAATACCACTTTACTCATCTTCAGAGAAATAAAAAACAAAAAAGGAAAGCTATGGAATTAGATTAACTTTGCTATATCTAGTTTATATTTATTATCCATTCTTCTCCTGAAGCCTCTCCAATAGTTTCAATGTGGCAAATTGTTGAAAATGATCAGGTGCTTCAGTTCTGCTACTTATTTTACACTTGAAGCACAGTACTATGAAATCAGATTTTTGCACAATCCTTTGAAAACAAAGCAAGTCCTTAAAAAACACCCTGTGCAAAAACTTGCAGGTCTCAGCCTTTCCAGTTACCCCACCTCTGCAATTATAATGTGTCCGTTCCTGTAGTAATCATACAGCAAAAAATATACTCACAGAACTTTAAAGCCATGGTCAGAAGAGGAAGGAAAGCAGTAAGAAAGTGGGTCAGTAGAGCTTGTGTACATTGAAAGCACAAGCTACTTAGGTGATGGCTATTCAGCAGGTACATGCTGTAGGACTACATAGGCACAAAGGAGAGAAAAAGCCGAAGGAAAACAGTACAAGCCAGAGCCAAGTAATACATGACAGGTGTACCTAAACACCGAGCAAATCAAACTTGGTGGTATCTGACTTTAAGCAACACCAGCAAGACTCATGACTCCTCCTAGTCCATGTGCTACGTACCCCAACAGCGAGTGAACTTCCAGCGTATGAGTAGTGCTGGAAGGAGGGTGTCTCTTGCACAAAGGGTTGACCTGAGGTGAAACGAGTCCCCACCCTCTCCACCTCGATCACACATTCACGCTCCTGCCTTTACCCTGCGGAGCACCATGCAGCCACAGACCAGGTCAAAAACTGGCTAATCCAACAGAAAACTGCTGAATTTTCTTTGGCTGGATTAACAAATTAACAAAACGTCCCACAACAAAATGCTTGTGGAGTCCCACACCAGGAGAGCGGCGGGAAGGTCCTTCTAGAGCCACGGGGAATAAACACACAATTACACCAGTTTAGGCATAACTAATAAACTGTCCTGTAGGGTTCATCTACATGAGAAAACTCTAGAAAGGTAATCTGAATTAACATTTCTGTAATGAATCAAACCACATTAGATCCCTGCAGACACACTCGTTATTAATTAAATCAACCCTATTTCATATTTAGTATAATTTACTTTGATGTGAATTAAGCTTAATCAAATTAAGGTCACTTGAACACTGAATCACAGAATATATACAATGGTTTAATTTAGTTTACCTAATTTACTTTACATTCACATTTTAGGTGATTTGGATTAATTTTCCTTCACGGCCTTGTGCGGACAGCTTTAGAATAGAGAGAGACGGCAGAGAACTGAACAGATGCTGGAAAACTCCCCCCAAAATCAACAGGTTTGAGCTGTCAATGAATTCATTCCCCAGGAAAGGGGTACTAGAAGCTGCGTATCTTGCTGAGGACACGCTGGCAGGGCTGCTGCACGCTCACGCTCCATGAAGGCTCTCCCCCGTTTCTCCATCTTTACTAAAGTTCCTCTGGAGCCCAGAGGCTGAAGAGAGAGAATCAGACCCTGCAAGTCTTCACCTCTCCATCCTCCTGCATTTGCAATACCTGAACAGATGTTGATGGGCCATGAGAAAGGCATGTCCTGAAGGAGACTGAGACAATCCTCAAGGAAGCTGAGGCATTCGATGTGGTTATTTTTTAAATAGCAGGTCACTAAAATATTTGACGTGTTTTGTACTATTAGGAAACACAGTTGTTATTTTTAATAAAATAACAAAAATCATAAAAGCTTGCTTCTTTAGGCAGATGTGTTAAAGTCACTTGCAACGTTTATTCACAGTTTTAAGGTCTTATTCTAATTTTGCTTACACTGCTGCAATACTTAAAAAGCCACCACTGAGTCTTGTAGCAAACTCCCTTCACATTCCTCTTACATGACCATGCTTTTCACCATTAAAGAGATTTTTCTGTATACACAGATGTGTAGACAAATGCACTCTGTCGTATTTAGGGCACCAGTCATCTAATATTTTCTGCGATGCAGGTACCATCTGTGAAGCTGAACTGCAGTTCAGGCCTATCATATTGACATGGGTGTTGGGGAATCAGAGATGGAAATTGATATTAGATTATAATCCCACTGCATTCAAACAGAAGGCGAGGACTCTAGCAAGGTCAGGCTTAACCGTAGCCTCTAATACCCAAGCATACCTCTAAAATGTTTGTTCAGGGAACCTTTAGCTGTGTTGTTTGTTTTGCAGTGTCCACTCAGGATTATCATCTTTTAAGGGTCACAAAAGGTGTCCAAACCTCCGAAGCAAAAGGATGATGAACAGACCCTGATGGCAATAACAGATGACAGCTGGTATCAGGATGCAGCTAAGTTTGCAGTGACAGACTCTGACCAAAGTGACAAAGAGATCAAAGACTGGAGACTAGTGTCAAGAATAAGAGGCCATAGAAAGCATTCCTGAGTAAGGACGCAGGACTATTGTTTTAGCAATTTAGCATGGAAATCCTTAGCAAACCACTGCGTTAATCAGACTGTGCAGTGATTTAAATTTGAGCTCCTGGAAGCATGAAGTCACGACCAAGAGGAGGGTCAGACACGGAGCATCATTTCCACTTGGGCTGCCCCGATGCACCCTGGCCTCACCACAGCCTTCCCTCCCGCTCCCCGCAGCACCGCTGGCGTGATGCTGACAGACATTTACACAGCTCCATGGTGAACCGGTTCAGGGGATGGAGCCAGCTGAAAACAACGCCGCTCTGCTTTCAGACTGGGAGCACTGACTAAACTGGACCTGCACCTGTACCGACACCAGAGCCCCCGCCACGCTCAGGACAGTGGTGACAGCTAAATGCGCGAAGCGAGGCATTCACCCCGCACACCTCCAAACAAGCTTCATAGCTTGAGACACGTCCTTGTGCGCATTTATTGCTCTTACAAACTCGTTTCCATGTTCCCTAGTTTGCTGCCTGGCTCACTCTCCCCTCTGCTATTTCTGTAACACACTCATATTTAATACCATGAAATTTTAAAATAGTATGCTGGCTCAGGTTTTTTGAGATCCTGCAAAGGGTTGAAGTCACGCAGTTCTGGCACTATTTTTGTTTAGCAAGACAGGACAGAAGAGACAAGCAGGCCCTTGCAGCTCATCCTTGGGCAACATCTTGAGGACCACAAAAAGAGGAAGCGTTCCCTGGGGTCAACATGACAGGCCCAGTGGGACCCCCCACTACACACACACACACACATTCCTCAGTTATGCTATACTCTCTGCCCATCTTTCTGTTCACTTCTTGTTTCCATGTTTGCTCGTGAATCCCCGAAAGAGAAGGACCCACCTCACCTGCCTAACCAGGAGCGCTCCACCAGCCCCAGCCCTCCCCACCGCTTCTCAGCAAACCCGCTCCTTGTACCAGCCACCTGCCTCCTCCACTCCCCCGAGGGCAGGGGTTGTTTTTGACTTACTGCCAGGTTTTCAGTTAATAATTGTTCATTGGGGCGGGGATATTTTAAACAAGAGATGCTTACGTTCCAAAGGCCAAAAAGGACAGTTGTGGCTTAACCCCAGCTGGCAACTAAGCACCACACAGCTGCTTGCTCACTCTGCCGCAGTGAGATGGGGGAGAGAATCGGAAGAGTAAAAATAAGAAAACTTGTGGGTTGAGATAAAGACAGTTTAATAGGTAAAGCAAAAGCTGCACACACAAGCAAAGCAAAACAAGGAATTCATTCACTCCTTCCCATGGGCAGGCAGGAGTTCAGCCATCTCCAGGAAAGCAGGGCTCCATCATGCGTAACAGTTACTTGGGAAGACAAACACCATCACTCCAAACGTCCCCCCCTTCCTCCTTCTTCCCCCAGCTTTATATGCTGAGCATGACGTCATATGGCATGGAACATCCCTTGGTCAGTTGGGGTCAGCTGTCCCAGCTGTGTCCCCTCCCAACTCCTTGTGCACCCCCAGCCTCCTCGCTGGTGGGGTGGGGTGAGCAGCAGAAAAGGCCTTGACGCTGTGTCAGCCCTGCTCAGCAATAGCTGAAACATCCCTGTATTATCAACACTGTTTCCAGCACAAATCCAAAACACAGGCCCATACTAGCTACTATGAAGAAAAATAACTCTACCCCAGCCAAAACCAGCACAATGTTAAAAGTGAGGACTTCCATACAGAGGACAGGAATAGGGTAGCTTTTTGCTCCCTTCCTAAAAGCTACAAAATTTCCCCCACTGAGCTCTGCCCTCAAATGAAGAAGTGAGCCTTCACTGCTCCATCAGACCCCAATCCTGTCAATACTTGCACATGTACTTAAATTTATTACGGTCAGTGGTCTTATCACAACGGTCATTAGGCTCACAGACATCAAGGATGCTATTCCCAGTAATAAGGTCAAGAATGTGTACAAGTCTTTTCCAGATTAGGACCCTAATGCCGTAGCATCAGCCGGCTTTCCTCCTGCCTCCAGCATTAGATGTGGGCAGCTGAAAACCCCGAGGATGGAGGGGGATGGCCGTCTCCAGGCTGACTTGGAGGTAGAGCAAGGCACTGCTCTGGACTGCTCCTGGGTGTGCGACGAGCTAGACGGCCCCGGGGATCACCACTCGCCACAGCAATCCTGGTGGCAGTTGTATGTGATTCATATGCTGTTAACTAGCGTTTGACAGCTCAACACCAATTAAAACAAATAAATACAAAGCCAAGAGTCAGCAGGTCAGGCTCTGGGAGGATCCATCACAACGTCGGGCTACCAGTGGAGGTACAGGGAAGATCCATCACAACGCTGGGCTACCGGCGGAGCCATAAGACGGTGTTGTGAGTTACAGATCACTTTGGTAGCAGCTGACAAAGCAGCACTTCAGTGAACTCCTCTAAAGGAAAACACGACACGTGCTGAAGCACAATGAAGGGACATAACTCCTCATTCCACCTACTCACAAATAGTTCTTACTACCAGACAAGCAAAACAACAAACAGGGACAGATAGAGGACATTTTATTAAGCACACAGGTAAAATGAAAATGTAAGTCCATGTTCTCTCTCTTCCTCTTATCTGACTAGTCAAAGAAATTAATTGCCTGAGAATAGCAAGGTTGCTTTATTTGGATGATTCAAACCCTTACTTCTCAACAGCTGTGGGATCAAAAATTGACTTAGATTCAGCTAGATGACGTATTTAGTTATTTAATAGAAAGATTAGCATGCAAATGTATTGCAGCACTCAACGCTAATTCATGACAAAGTCAGAATATTAACGTTACCTCATTCTGTCAAAATATGCTAGTCCAGTATTTCTCTCATTTTAAATTACAAATCCTTTTCAAAAAGGAATTCACAGATTATCTCAAATCCCAGTACTGTTTGGCAGGTGGGAACAAGAGTGACAGACAAAACAGAGTCATTTAATAAAATGATGATTTTAGTATCAAAAACATTTTAACTGTGTAATAAGAACAGTAAGGAGCTAATGGGCATGGGCATATTGTATGCAATACATACAAATTGCATGAAAATATGTGCGTACGTGGATGATTTTAACTGCCTTGTTTCTGATTTTTAAAGTTTTTTGTAGGTATTTTTGAGCTCTGTTTTGATGTCCTCTGGACCACAAACCACAAATTGAGTAGCGCTGGTCTATTCGGTGCTGAAGACATATTCCTACTCATCCAGCACACATGTGACAGACTTATTTCCAATTACAGCTTTTTCACTTGAATTTACTTATTTAAGCTAACGTTTTATCATGAGCATTCAACGGTCTTGGTTGTGTTTAGCTGCTCCTGCTGCATGCAAACATACACCCGTGGAACATCACGGCAGCCAACCTCCTCATCTGTGTACAGCTACCGGAAAAAAAGGATACAGCATGCAATTAAAGGGATTATGGTGACCACGGCCCTGCTTCTTGCTAATGCCATTTCAGTGCATTTTCTAGATCCCCTCGTTACTGAGGGAGTGGCTGATTGATGAGGGATGAAGGAAGGAAGCACAGGAAGGAAGCAACATCCATGCTGACTAAGAAGCAGCAGCAAATGATGGGAAAGGGAAAAGAAGAAAGAGGAGGAAGGAATGAATGGACAGCCATACACAAGGAACTTTACTATAATGCTTAGCACTTAGTATAAATATGCTTGTCATCCTCAGAAAAGCGTTTTGAACAGATGACTCCATTCTAGCAAAGCGAGGACTTCAACAGGACCAAACGTAAGCATATCCTTAAATCCTGTGCTAGACTGAGACCTAGCTACTTAATCAGCTTAATTCCCTCTCAGGTAAGTATTGTCATTCTCCAGCAGATAAAGAAATGAAACCAAACAGGTTAAGAGATTTAGCAGCCGCAGACCAGCCAAGGAAGCACAGCGTATCTGCACCGTGGAGCTCACCACCACAACAGGGACCGGGCCTGAAGAGCCTTGCTGCAAAGCCAGACCCAAACAGCTACGTCCTCCTTGCTGGAGTATCTACCCCTGCCTGCAACCGCGGCACACTACAATTCACAGTACTACATTAAGCCAAGTTGCTCTACACAGCTTGCTTTTTTTTTTTTTCCAGTAAATCACAGAAAAACATGTCTATCCATCCTGGCACCTATGTGAAGCTGAAGAAAGACAGAATAAAACTATGAGATCTCAAGTTGCAGGAATGACACCTACTGCCTGAGAAATGAATTGCTCACCTAAACAAGATCTGCACTCAACAGCAAGGGGCTTCCAGACAACAAACCAGCACACGGACATGACCCAGCAATGTGCGCTTGCAGCCCAGAAGGCCAACCGTATCCTGGACTGCACCAAAAGCAGTGTGGCCAGCAGGTCGAGGGAGGGGATTCTGCCCCTCTATTCCGCTCTCATGAGACCCCACCTGGAGTTCTGCGTCCAGCTCTGGAGCCCCCAACGCAAGGAAGAGACGGACCTGCTAGAGCAGGTCCAGAGGAGGCCACAAAAATGGTCAGAGGGCTGGAGCACCTCTCCTGTGAAGACAGGCTGAGGGAGTTGCCTGGAGAATAAAAGGCTCTGGGGAGACCTTAATGCAGCCTTTCAGTACTTAAAGGGGGCTTATAAGAAAGATGGAGACTTTTTTACTAGGACCTGTAGTGACAGGACAAGGGGCAATGGTTTTAAACTGAAAGACGGTAGGTTTAGATTAGACGTAAGGAAGAAATTTTTTATGATGAGGGTGCTGAGACACTGGAACAGGTTGGCCAGAGAAGCTGTGGATGCCCCATCCCTGGATGGGGCTTTGAGCGACCTGATCTAGTGAAAGATGTCCCTGCCCACGAGACGGTCCCTTCCGACCCAAACCATTCTGTGACTCTGTAATTCTATGAAACGGGCCCTGCCTCGCTGCTGACTATCAGGGCGATCGCATGAAAGGCCGCAGGAAATTCAGGCAGGGAGGGAGGTTTAGTGATGTGAAGAAAGGTGCTGAATTCCTGGTCAAGAGTATATACAACTTAGGGGGAAAAAACACCTCCATCATGAACTCAGGTGAAAAATAGCTTTTTTTGGACAGGGAACATGGTTAGGAGTTAGAAAACGCTCATCCATGCTACCAGCTAGGCTACACAGTTTGTAGCGCAACCACTGGGGAGCCCAAGTTGGAGGGTCTGCAGTGGATAAGAGGAAGAGCAGGAGCAGCATCTCAGTAAAAGTCAAATTGTAATTGCAGTAATAGCGTTCCCTGGAGAAATGGCTTCATGAGCATTTCTGGTGGTGCCAGGGAGCACTGCCTCAACCTTTCAGCCTCCTGCTTGCTCCTACCCTATATATACATCCTTTGTGTATGGAAAGTGTGAATTTTCTTTTGTTCTGTCTCTGTATGTAAAGACTTCACGATGTGGTTCACCCTACCAAACCACAAATGGCTATGTTGGCACAGCTGAGGGGAGCAGGAACGAGAACTCAGAAGAAACGTATAAACTAACACTGAACTTGAAACAAATGTAAGGCTTGAATGCCTACATCAGGAAGGAAAATCAAAAGTTTCTGGCCCCCACATGTCTCTCCCACTCCAGGACTGTGAAATATCCAGTGAAACGTAATGCTTCACTAGTTGTTGTGATGTTACAGAATGGCACTTTGGACAGTTAGAAATGTGAAGGAGGTTTCCAGGCTCTAATTTTTGGTAAGGACCTGCCCAGTCTGTCTCCCCTGAATAATAAAAATAGATATTCTTAACACTTTTATAACTCTCAAGTGAAGAATAGTTTTGGAAAGACTGTCAATACCATTCTGAGTGTTTGCTCAACACAAAAATGCAAAGTCTCACGGGAAGAAACATTCTGCAGTGCTAAATACCCCAGAAATGAAAAAGAAAAAGAAAAAAAAGACCAAATTTAAACTGTTTTCAATTTCACACGGTCACAACCCAGACTAAAACACACTTTGAGTGTTACTGGGCGATGTGCGTGCACAGCCGTGAATACAGAGCCACGACCGGGAGAACATGCCAGATGAACCATCAGGTCACTCCGCTTCCTACGGTGCGGGCTGGAAACGGCTCCGCTAGCCCAGGTACTGGGAAACAGCCTCTCCTTACACTGCAAAGCTCCCCCTGGACCAATTAGCCAGGAACAAGGCAGAGTAACCCACGCAAGGCCGCGTGCTGCCATGACTTCCACCCGGGGGCCTCACGGCGGCCTGTCTGGAGGTCTGGTGTCTTCTCCCTGGGCCGCGTTACGGCCCCGCTCCTGCAGCGACAGGGGCTCTACGGGTGCGCGGTTCAATCGCGTCTTGGTGGAAGCCCTGAGCTGCAGCAGGGCGGCTTTCGGCCGCTTCCCCTCATTACGGCGCATTAGATCAAAAAGCAATGAAATGGAAGTCTTGGGTAGGTGACTGGGGATGAAATCCGCCTAAGGGCGAACAATGGCGTGAGATGAAGAAAGGGTGGCACAGCTACTCCACCTCTCCTCCCTGCTCCTGAGAAACCGAACCCAGGCACAAGGCTGAGAAAGAGGAAATGCGGGGGAAGCACTGTGGATCCCTGGTGCTCTGCAGTGGCTGTGAAGAAAACAGAGAATATATCCCGAAACTCCCCATCCTCTTGAAGGAGCAATACCAGTGTACGCTGGAGCAGTTTATGCTGCTTATCTACTGCAATGAAGGACGATACCGAAACAGCAGCTAGTGGGGTTTTTTTAATGTAAATAGAAAGTGGATGAGATGATACTAAGATTCAGATTCAGCAACGAAACTTGAAATATCTATAGTGACCTTTACAGATAGAGAAAATCTATAGCTCATTCAACTTATTTTAATTCTGTAATTATCAGGATTGAACATTTGTCAGGATTCATTTTATTTTGGCAGCAGCTTTAGAAATTTTTTCTAAAAAGGTTCAATACTGCTCCTTACACAGTGCCCAGAACTGAGAGAAACTATGATGGACAGCAAGAAAAAAAGGAAAGAAATCACAACACTGCTAACTTGCAGGATATGGGAAATTATTTGAGCCTGAACTGTGTTTGCACTTTTGGAAAGATTTTGGTGATTTCTTACAAGAAATACTTACCAATACTTAAATACTTACAAAGAGAGAAGTATAGTACTGTCCAAATGAAGCACCTAGACAAGTACAAAGACAGACTATGCAGACACCTTTAATTGTGACACGCTTCTGACAGAGCTGTTCTGCATTAGGGTGTCTGTTGTTTAACAGAGTCTGAGTGATCTGGGAAAGGAGAGAAGTGAAACGCCACACAAAACCACAACATTGAGTTAAACAGACCTGCACACACTTGGAAGATTACCTTCAGCCTCGACTACACCACGACAAGAAGGCAAGGCAAAATATTCCAAAAAAGAGGGAATGCACAAAAAGATGTCCAGAGTTTATGCTTTATTTTAGAGAGGGGAGAATGTCCCCATGTCCTGAGAGTAGGGTACGCCGAAGGAAACCCAGCATAGCTCCGTCCCCGATGAGCCACTGCCGCTGCCTTTGCGTGGCCACAGCCAGCGTGGCGCAACCTTCAGCAGAGGTCCAAAATTTGCTGACAAAGGAGTTCGTCTGCAGCTAGAGCTAAACTACACCTCTAAAGATCTAAGCTGAGCTAACAAAAGCAATTTTCTGTCAGCAGCATAGTATCCACACTTGGGATTTTGCTGACGAAACCATGACAGCCAAAGGGCTGGGTGTTTTCTCATTGAGTGATGCTGGCAGCACTGCGTAGCACAGATTTGGCTTGAAAGTCTGCAAACCTAACCGTACGCAAAGGCATGACTGCAGAAGGTGGTGTGACAACTCCCAGCCGCCCCCAGGAACCCACAGCCACGCACCCCGCGACGCCAAGGCACCTAGCAGGAGTCAGAACATGGCAGGACAGAGTTTTCAGATTAAACAAAAATTAGCTAAGTTCCAAGCATATTGCTCCGGCTCAGAAATCAATTACTACGTGACAAGGTTAAATGAAACTTCATAGACAACTTGATTGATCCATCTCAGGGGATGCTACTACTTTCCTGCGGGAGACAGTACACTGGGCTACACAGGCCACTAGGCCAGTGAGGTCGGTAACGGCAATTCTGATGGCATTATAAACAAACAACGCATTCGCTCTAATTTGATACAGATGCAAACAGAAAGAAACAGTAAAGAAAAAGAAAACTTAGAAAATAACACTGCATACATACAGCTCCAGTTACCCTCCAAGCAAACTAAAAGCATTGGCAAAACTCTTGAGTTACCTCATGAACTGCTTAATGAACAGAAAACGTGGAAGACAATGAAATGCTCTATACATTGTGTTTATTGGAACAAATGTAAAGACTTTGTCTGAAAACAAAAGGTTGAAGAAGAATGATGTATATACCCTTCCTAGTATTAAAACATGTTTATACTATGAATATTCAGTTCTCTTTTTCTCAGGGTGTTGCTCCATCCCTTTAAATTAGGGCTAAATACAACAGCTTTTTTGGATTTCCAGTTGGCAGCTACACAGAAACGTCAGAACAAAAAGGTTGACTTTAGCTAGAGAACTCTGCAAACGTTAAGGTGCTAAGGGACACCGTTTTCCCCACTAACTTCTGCCCTGAACTCACTACCCTGGGTTGGATTAAAGCATGCGTTACCACAAGAGAGTAAGGAGGTATAGTTTTTATCTGAATAATCCTGTTTAGAGGTTGGTTCCATCTCTGGATATTCGGTAGATGTTCCGTTTAGAAAAAACAAAGTGCTTAAAGTGGGAGGCTTTCCCCCACATCGCTGCCTCGGGGCTGCAGCCCAGAGAGCCAACTCACACTCACCCCAGTCACGGCAGAGACAGAGACAGGGGAGATTTTTTCAGGGGTACACCCAAAATGCTATAGCTGGTTTTTATTTTTAAGAACAGAGACCACTGAAACACAGATGCCTTATGAACTACACGTATGACTAAGAAATGCAAGGTTACACCTCTGTTGACAGAATGTGAAAACCTTATTTTCATCCACAGCAATATTCATAGACATTTTCCCAAATATGAGCTAATTCTGTTGCTTCCAAGAATAAATGAATATCTGCTGTAGCATAACCTCAACATTTGTTGTACTAAAGCGATATTTTTATATACTAAGAAGTAATAACACCTCTGCACTTTAGCATTTTCCACCCAGGAATCCTAATCCACTTTTGAGACAGAACATCTATTATAATCTGTTTTATTACTAAGACCTGTGGCACACCCACTATACACACACTTTATACCTTCGAAGTGAAGACATAAAGAAATTATCAAAAAATGGAAACCATCACATAAATGCAATTGTGTAACAAATAGCACTGTAATCTATTCACCACAAAAAGCAATATAAATAAAACACACATGGCTAAGCAAATGTTTTAAGAAGGTTTTTATTAAATGATTGTATAGCCTGCCAGGGTCTTTTGGAATTATATAGCCTATATTTATTAAAAAAGAATTGTTACTAAAAAAGGTTTTAGGTGATTTGCAGACATATATTTACTGACAAGTATGACCTATTCAGTAATGTCTGTATATGCAAGGAAAAAAATCAGTAATGGAAACCTTTAAAAACAGGAATTCATTCAAAAAAAACCCCAAAACAAGCATGTACATTGAAGTATAGAAGTGTTATTAATAAGACAAGACTATTTTAAGTGTGATACACCTGCAGATACCCAGCCTCATATGCGGAAACCAGGAAAGGGCAGCTGTAGAAAGCCGCGCCAGCAGCACACACAGACCAGCTTCGGGTGCCGGCTCCCCCACCTAGGCCAGACGCAGCCCGGCGTTAGGTGTCCAACCCGGAGAAGCACCCCATCCACCAACGCCAAAAGTGAGGATATGGGGAAGTCCTGAAGCCCCTCCTGGAGCGAAGCTGCTTTTTCTTTCCAAAATGCCCTGTAGCTCACACCTCCCCCGGGAGTGCCCTAGCTCCCACGGTGGGGATTGCTTTGGGTGCATGATGGTACCCTAATTCACAGTCTGGCTTTGTGGGTCTCTCTCTTTCCTGCTACCTCTTCCAACAAAAAGCACAAGCACCAACCGCAGAAGTTCACGTGGAGCAGGGCGTACCTTCAGTGGGAGAAACTCAGAATTGTTGCAGCCTTCCAACTAGCCCAGTGGTGCCTCCTCGGGGGTGAAAGACGTGCTTACGAGTCAGAAAGTCGTCTTTCCTTCTTCATGGGGAAGAGCTCCACCAACCCTTCTTCATGGGGAAGGGCTCTACCAACTGGGCTACTAACTGAACCGGAGGGAGCAAGGGAAAACCTCCCTGCCACCTGTTGTGGTTGATGCCTTATCTCTGGAGGTCTCTGAGCAGCATCGTGATCAGACCAGGCGAGACTGGGGCAGATACACCTTTTGTGTGGAGACCAGTGGGGTTTAGGCCACCAGTCGCACGACGCTGCAGGCTCGTGTGCTTTTGGCCCTCCCCAAGAACATAATTTTAAGCAAGTGAAGAAAACTAATGGTAATATAAATGACTAAATAAATCGATGCAGCTCCAAGCCTTCGACACACACGACAGTGTCAGGAGTAAATGTAACTAAATGCCGGCAAAGGGTTTTAGACTTCCACTGTACTTCCTAGGAGCAATGCCAACCTTGTAATTCAGGGATCACGCACCACAGAAAGGTTTCTGGCTTCAAACTGTTATTTCCATTTTTAAGGTTTCCCAAAGCGGTTTTCCTTTGCTGAAGATAATAATTAAGTGGAAAGAATCACTAGTATTAGGAGATGAATCAGAGGCTGGGTTGCTCCGAGATACTGACAGCTCAAGTGAACTCTTGAATAAATGAGGAAAGAGAGAGGTTTGGAAGAGGATGAACCAAAACAAGTAACGTCTGTCTGTCTTCCTTCCTTCTTTCCTTCCTTCCACCAGGCACTTATCTGGCTGCAGGAAATCTGTGGCTTTTTTTTTTTTTTTTTCATATTCACAATAGACAAACTGACCTCGGGAAAAGTACGAGCTGGAGCACTCACTGCCTGACGAGAGAGAGACTCCGGGATACCAGGCACGACCTATGCTGGATGCTCGGGAGAAAGGGCAGCTCCGCTCCTCCCGGGAGCTCCTCTCTCCCAGCCGTACATCGTCCCCGCCGCCCGGAGGGCACCGTGCCCGCGGCTCGTCTCGCCGCACGCTCCGGGCCGTCAGGCGCAGCAGCGCTAAGCAGGATCCGGGGCTGCACATCGCAGCACCGTTTTCAAAGCGCTTACAGCCTTTTGTAACCGCCGAGATAATCTGTCATATGGATTGAGGCACTGACAGTCAAACATGCCAAAAATGTCACCACCCACTCGTATTATCCATCCGGCGAAGGACTAGGAAGAGCCGCATTGCTTAACCTCTCCTCCGCCTTCCACTCGCACAGGAAATCCCCACCCCCCACGGCGTGACACCATCACGGGGGGAACCGCGGACACCCCCCCGCCCCGCAGGCAGGCTCGGCGGGAGCCCTGCCCGCGGCGCTCGGCGCTGCGCATCCCCCGGCCGCCCGCACTCACCTCATCTTCCCGGCGGGGCGCGGCGGCGGCCGGGGCCGGGGGCAGGCGGCGGGGGGGCTCCGGCGGCGGCGCCGCCCCACTCGCAGCGCCGGGCCCCGCGGCGCTAGCCGGGCAGCGCGGCGGCGGGCAGCCCCTCCGCCGGCCCGGCCATGTTGCCGGCTCCCGCCCGGCTGCGCTGCGTGTGTCTGTGTGTGTGGGCAGGACAAAGCGCCGCTGCCGCCCGCCCCGCGCCGCGCCGCTCCGCTCCCACGCGCGGCAGGGCTGTGCCGCCCCCCCCGCGCCGCCCCGCCCCGCCCCGCGCAGCCTCCGCCGGGGGATTGGCGGGGGGACCCTGCCCTGCCCTGCCCTGCCCTGCCCGGTCTCCCCCCGCGGGCAGCGCAGGTGAGGCGGGGCGGGGGCGTGGGGAGCGGCCGCGCACCGTGCGCGGCACCGATCGGCGGCTCCGGGCTCCGAGGCCGGGGCCGGGGCGAGGGCCCGGGGAGTTGGCCGTGCCGCGTCCCCAAACCGTTCCCGGCTGGAGCAGGGCAGCGGCGCGGCTGCAGACCTCTCCTCTGCGAAGTGCTATAGGGGTCCTGTATACCAGCGTTAACAACTGGTGCTTTTGTGGATGGAAGCAAGGGCAGAAACTGCATTTCCAGTTAATATTGCCGGGAAGCTGTGCTTTCTGCTCCCTCCCACTTGCCCCAGATGAGTTTCCCTGCGAGCTCTCTCATCCCGTTGTCAGCCGCTTCCATCCCCCGCACCCACCTTCCCCACCCACCCCGGGGTGCCCTGGGCTGCCTCCCTGCCCTGCTGCCTCTCCCCGTGCAACGCTCCTCCCCACTCCACGTCCAGGTCGCGTCCCTGCCCCTCTTCTCCTTCCAGTCACCTCCTGCCGGCTCTCTGGCACAGCCCCAACCCCATGGTGATGATCTCCACCAGTGGGAACAGCTTCTTTGCAGGTCCAGAGCCTGGAGCTTCCCCTGCCCGTCTCCACATCTCTTTGCCCTTTACCATGCACCACCCACTAGAAAAATATTCTATTGAAAGTGGTATCGCTTGCATATCCTCAAGGATCTGGCATGATCAGGGACAAAATACTGCAGTTGTTTCTCACATCCTTCATACGTAGGTCACCATAACTTGGTTGGCACTTCTCAAGAGTAAAGGCTCTTCAAACTGATAAACTGTGGGTCCATCTCCCACAGATCTCTCCCAGTTCTGCATCATCCAATTTGGACACCACCACCACCACCACCACCCCCCCAACAACCATGTAATCCCACAGCAAGCGGTGGGTTTCCACACTGTGCCTGGGACAGAAACTGTTTCTGGCCCTCTCCCTCCCTCCCTCCCTCCATGTGTCCGTGTCCTGATTAGCACCACTCTGATCACTCCCCGAGACCAACCTCCACCTGCACATGCCGTGAAGGGCAAGAGAGGCGCAGCCCCTGCCCCTGGGGCAGAGGCAGTTTTGGGAAGGTGCAGGCAGGGTGGCTGGGGGAAGGTGGGCTGCGGGGCAGTGCGTGCGGCTGGAAAGCTGTGCGAGGTCGCAGGGGAACGTGCCCACGGTGCAGAGCAAGCAGACTGCGGCACTGTGCTGGAGGTGATCGGGCATGGCACAGCCTGTGCAGGAGGCATGGAGCAAAGCAATGGGGGCCATTTTTAATAGAAATACTTCACATTTTCATTTCCGTTTCTCCGAAAAATTAAGGTTTCCATATATTCAAGTCAACACAACACTTAGTTTTACTGTAATGGTAGCCTATGCCACTAGAATAAATGTTGCAAAAATCAAGCCCATAGATGTGATGCCCTAGAGACCTATTTCACCATTGGCTTGTCAAGCCTTGCTGCTGCCTGCTGCAGCTCCATACCAAATAAAAATATACTACAACAATAACAACAACAATAATATGACAGCAACAAAACCCGTGGTAGTAATAATGTGTATGCCTCTTATTCAAGGCCATGCTTGTTGCTTGGTAGCTAATACATATCTGATAATTGCTGTTTTCAATGATCATTAAGAAGTTAAAAAAATAATTAGGGACAGAGTTACTGAAGGGCCAGGGGGAGGGAACCCCCACCCCTTCTGTGCCTCATTAGCACAGAGCCCGGCTCGTACTGTCCCTGTCCCACAGCAGGTCTGCGCCATCCTCTTCCCAAGTCACCCACCAATTAATCTAAGCTCACTTCAGACAGAGAAGGTCTCTCCTAAAGAAGCAGCTCTCCCTATTACTAAGGGGCCTCCTCATTTGTTTGAAACCAAAGCTTATAGTCCTGTCTTATAAGCAATTATCCTAAATTTCCTAGAAGGCATGATATATGTTGTTTGCATAAAGGAACAACTGTGTCAGACCATAGGTCTGAGATGCAGTCTCCCCCGAGTGACAAAGACTTGGAGAAACTCATCCACGTGATTTGTGATGGAGTTGCTGAAGGTAGCAAGCTTATGAAGAAATAATGAGCAAAAATAAACCTATTTTCTTATTACTATCATCTGACTAATCCTTTAGAGTGTGGGTCACTGCCCAGCGCGTGCAACATATGGGAGACAGCATAAGGCAAGGAGGATGCTTATTAAACTAGAAAGTTTCATGGTAATTGTACTAGAACTTAAAACATGATTAAAAGAGCAAATGCATATGTGAGTTCACCGATAATCTGTTTTTTTTCAAATGTAATTTCCTTAAGCTAGTTTATAACAGGCACAAATCAAATAGGCAAAGAAATGTATGTAAATCATGCCATGGTTAAGATCTAAAACTAGGGTAAGCAAACAGGTCTTCTGCAAAGACTTGTACCTGGGTATGTACGCTGCACGGCACAAAGGGGCACCCGATGTTGCAGAGACTCGTGGGTGTTTACAAAGAGCTGAAACTACAAGCGCCGCGTGCCCCAGCACTGACACATCCAGCCCCCGGCAGCTGCCCAGAAGGGACGGCAAACAACCGGGCAGGGCACGGGGGTGGTTTCCACCACTCGCTGTACCTGCCCTGCCTCCTGAGGAGAGGTACCGTCCTCGGGCAAGCTGCAACACCTCACCGGCTATAAACTTGTGTAATGTCTACCCTTGCAAAGGGTTGGGAGGCGTAATTGCCCATGAGGTGGTTTGAGAATTGACGCAGAAATGCAGAGTATGTGAGGTTGCTGGTCAATTGTATTGGTTGTTTTATTTATTCTTATGTAAAGAAGTAAGAGAGAAAAGGAGAAGAAATTTTATTTACTGTTACAGATGCCAATCTTGCTGGCCACTAACGGCACAGAAATAGGAGCGCAGTGTTAAAATCTTTGTTGTATCAGAATCCACGAGGCTTCTTCATCAACATTCATGGATTCAAGTGTCCACTAGATCACTGTGTTGATTGAAAGACATGACTGAAACATGTAATAGTTGCTGGGACAAATCTTACACTATATTGCTACCAGAACTATATGTCTTCTAAGAGACTTAGAGTTGTTCATTTGCATGAACACATATATAGTCTCCGACAGTAGTCTTGTCAATTCCCCTGCTCTCTGCCCAGGGGGAAATCCTGACCCACCAGGGTGTCTCTCCACCCTGCCGGCCTCGTTGGCCTTCCCGCTCCCCCTCGCACCTCTCCCTAATTGCAGATCCTCCTGCACGGCCCAACAAAGACCTGCACAAGAAAACCGCTGTCCCTAGGGCCACGTCTTTCCGGGCTGAGACCTCCTGCGTGGCAAACCCTGATTGATCTGCCCCCTCCGGGTCCTGCTGCAACAACTGCCCGGAGGCCTGCTCTGTTTGTCACTCCAGAGATTTCATGTTAGGAGGAGGAGGAGGAGGAGGATGCCCTCCTTAAACACAGCCTGGGGCAACATCCTCTGTAAATGTCCTCATATCAGGAGCTCAAGGTCATCCAGTTGTTGTTCTCAGTGAGTCAATGCCATGTCCAGAGCTGCACACCGGTGCAGCAAGAGCCTCGTGGAGATTTTTTTCCCACTGAATTTGTCCAGCTCAGAGCTTTCTCTGGAAACTCTCAGGCTTTCCTGTGGGCTTGTCCACAAAAATACCTAGCTCTTTTCAAGGAAAACAGATGTCCACAATAGCTTGTTTTACACACTTTTTTTGGAAGGCTTTTCCTAAGCATGGAGGATTGAGCCTTGTGAAAGTCACCCTTGAGAGCAATTCATTATACCAATTCATTATACTATGTCCAGTAATACACATACACATTTATTTCTAAAAAATTGTTCCTCAGATGGCAACGTGGCTCATAACTTTGCCAAAGCTGAAGCTGGGTTTCAGTTGTACAATTTCACAGACACCTTGCTGGGTCAGAGAGAACATGATTACCAAATTCAGGTGCAAAGTGAGATTCAAAGATTCCCAAACTCAGAGAGGTTCAGTCCTGGATGTTTGGTTTTCACCCATCACCATGCCCGTGTGCCTGGCCGCTTAAACATTCCCTGCGATCCTCGGCACCGTTTGGCAAAGTTCTAGGTCCCATCTCTGATTTGTCGTGGCAGCTGGCGCGGTCCACGCTGCAGGGAGACCGAGGGAAAGAAGCTGCAGCAGGGCTGCAACCAGAGAGTCCCCCAAACCTGGATTTATTTAGCAAGGCTTCATCCAGTCTTGGGGTGAGGAGGAAAGAATGAGAAGAGGCTGGAACAAAGGATCAAGTGGCAGAAGAGTCTGGCAGGAGCTAAAGGGAAAAAGAGGATGGAGACAAGAGAAAAATGAGGGAAATACAGAGGTTTGGGATTTTTTTAACAAGAGAAGGAGAGAAAAGGAAATTAGATGAAAAGGGCAAAAATGAGGAGAGGAAAGAATGAAGAAGGGAAAGAAAATAGAAAGGGGGAGTGGTATAGGAAAAGGCAGAGAATAAGTAGGAAAAAATACACCATTGATATACTTTAATTCTGTTATATTATACTTCCTCAAGTGAAGATGGGAGCCAAGGAAAGGAAGGGACCAATTGTGCTCTCGGGACGGTGGCGGGGGATAGTCAGTACCTTCTCTTGGAAGGGAGGAGCCCACCTGCACTTTGATTTTTCCCGTTGTGCCTCAGGGGTTTACAATCGCTGGGAAGGCTGAAGCAGGAACTGCCGCCTCGCAGGCAGCCGGGAGGAGCTCGGCTTTGCGGGCAGGCCCTGGGGACCTGTTACGGTCTTACCTGTTCGAGGCCATTGGGGATTTTTCCTTAACAACTTTTACATGCAACTTAAGGAAAAGACACCAGTAAACTGCAAGCGCGTAGGCGCCCAGTGTGCAAAAGTCAAACCAGTAAGGGTGTTTCCAAAGACCACGCGCCCTTCTGCAGTACTCGGAGGTAACAGTGGTCCGACCTCCCCAGCAGCGCCCCCAGAGATGCGTTTTCACGCTAGGGTGAGGGCACAAGGGCAGGAATGGGAAATACAAACACATCTGACAATTCTAACAAATAACTTCGGCTTCTTTGAAGAAATACTGCCTCAGCGGATGGTTTAGCCCCATCCGAGCATTGCCAAAGCCTGTGTTTTGATACAGCATATTCCATGTCAGGGCGTAACGTAGTGCCCTCGCAGGACAGGCTGTATCTTTGCTGTCTCTGCAGACAAGGCTGTACTGAGCCAGGCAAGGAGCCCCTTCATTTTGTTTGTTTTATCATTATTAAAATCCCCTTGGTCCCGCTCTTGCAAGGTCAAGATTGTTTGGGCTTGAACTTTTCAGCAAGAGGCCAGGCTTGTCACGGCAGGGTAACAAAAGCAGCGGTGTTCTCACCCAAAACCAGTCTGAAAGATCTCAGCACAGAGGCGACGCTGTGCTCGTGAAGTCAGAGACAGTCGGGACTCTCCAGGCTGCTAACTGCGTGTGGCCATTTTCTGCTGAACAGGAGCTGTGCATACGGGAAATGCCAGAGGGCTTTTCACTTAAACTGAGCCTCCTGTCAGCTTGCTCTCCAACTGTTCAAGCCGTAGACAGAGACTCTCAGAGCTCAGCTTCTGCTCTTTTTAGGTGCTGTAAGGAGGCCAAAACACTTGAACCTCTGGCATAATAACCTCCCCTGTGGTTATACACTGATGTCATAAATTCAGAATTATGATGTCAATGAAAGCTGCTGAAAAGGAGAAGCTGGGCAGGAAGGAAGGAGCCCTAAAATGTTGACATTTATCTTAATGAGAAACTGAATCCAGAATGAACAGCCAAGGCAATTGATTTTGTAGGGAGAGGCGTTCTCTTCAGGCTGCCTCAAGCAAGACAGTTCCCTCTTCAGCACGTCTCCGCGGCATGAGGGCAATGCAAGGAGATGACAAATTACAATAATCTAACATGGCTGCAGAACTCATCCAGCCTTTTTAAGTTTTGCTTTCTAACCATAATGACTGAGCAGCCTGGAGGAGATTTCTTTAGCCTACCACCTCGAATCTGGAGCAAACGTAGCTCACATAGCGCTGGTAGCCAGAATCCACAGAGCAGCTGAATTTGCTTCCCTCTGGCTAAATGTTTATTCTAGGTAATTCAATGGGTCAGATTTTAAAAATGTTCATCTAGAAGCTCCTGCTAAAAACCCGTTCACTTGCACAGACACCCAGAAAACAGGTCACCATTCTCACGGTTATAACCTCAGCACCTCAGACTAGACCCAAAGAGGCAGCCTTTCAGGTACAGATATGTCCACTACAAATGAACGGAAGTGTTTAAATTAATTCAATATAGTTTGTAGAGAGCCAAAAGATAGTAAAACCAAACCTGTGCTAATTTGGGACTGTGGAGCTGGTGGGGAAGAACCACTTCTCATGGAGTACAAGACCTCAAGCTTTCATAAAAACACAGACAAAATGCAAGGTCCAAAGGAAGCGCTTACAGGCTCTGGTGGCACCAACAGCGTAGCGGCTCCGTCCAAAGGACGCACCTTCTTACAATTCAGCATTTGGCAGGAGACTGAGGGGAACACACAACGCTGTGAAACATCCTGATGGACAAAGGCCCCCAGGTGGCTGTCACAGATGAGCCCGTAGGTATGACCACTGACACAAATAAGGTCTACCACAGTTAGTGCTAGATGGCAGCTTTTGCTGAACTGTCATCAATGCCTCCATGCAAATTATCACTTAGTCTTCTATAATTATTTAATGAATTCAGGGGGCAAAGTTGTTCCATTAAGAAAAATGAAATTGCCGCAGAACTGCATGACTAAGGAGAGACATAAATCTCTCCCAAGCAAGAGCGTAAACTGCTAAGGTACTCACTCATCGGCAGCCGGCAGCCAGCAGCCTCTGTCCAGGAGCAGACAGATCTGGGTGCAATTCTGTCCTTCCCCTCAGGAATCGGCTCCTTATCTCCTATCTTTTGGGCTAGGAGATGGTCTGGCTTGGGGCACCTCTTCTGAAGTGCAGCCCACTGCAATGAGAGGAACTTGGTGGTGATGATAGAATGATAGAATGGTTTGGGTTGGAAGGGACCTTAAAGACCATCTCGTTCCAGCCCCCCTGCCATGGGCAGGGACACCTTCCACTAGACCAGCTTGCTCAAAGCCCCATCCAACCCAGCCTTGAACACTCTCAGGGATGGGGCATCCACAACTTCTCTGGGCAACCTCTTCCAGTGCCTCACCACCCGCATAGTGAAGAATTTCTTCCTTACATCTAATCTTAATCTACCCTCTTTCAGTTTAAAGCCATTAATCCATTTCCTATCACTACATGCCCTTGTCAAAAGTCCCTCTCCAGCTTTCTTGTAGATCCCCTTTAGGTACTGGAAGGCTGCTAGAAGGTCTCCCCGGAGCCTTCTCTTCTCCAGGCTGAACAACCCCAGCTCTCTCAGCCTGTCTTCATAGGAGAGGTGCTCCAGCCCTCTGATCATCTTCATGGCCCTCCTCTGGACCCACTCCAACAGGTCCATGACCTTCTTGTGTTGGGGGCCCCAGAGCAGGACGCAGAACTCCAGGTGGGGTCTCACGAGAGCAGAGTAGAGGGGCAGAATCCCCTCCCTTGACCTGCTGGCCACGCTTCTTTTGATGCACCCCAGGATACAGTTGGCTTTCTGGGCTGTGAGCACACATTGCCGGGTCACGTTGAGCTTCTCATCAACCAACACCCCCAAGCCCTTCTCCTCAGGGCTGCTCTCAAGCCATTCTCTGCCCAGCCTGTATTTGTGCTTGGGATTGCCCTGACCCATGTGCAGGACCTTGCACTTGGCCTTGTTGAACCTCACGAGCGTGGCTATGAATCCCGGCCAGTAATGGAAGAAAAAGATTCTGTTTAGGCTTCTCGTAAGTCTGTTCTTTTCACTAGTAATTAAAGTGACATTTTCCCTGCCATCTGTAGGATTTTAGAGGATGCAGTTGAGTGATCTGTCAACAGCCCTGGTTCCAGGGATGGAGGAGAAAACACAACAAAAAGACCACCTGCTTCTCTGAGCAGAACCTGAAGAAATGAAAAATGCCAACCCTTGCAAAAAAGGGTCTGTTTGCCCTTGCAAGCTCTTGTCACACAAATAATTTTGAAGGGAAATAATATCTTCTAATGTTAATTCTTTTGAAGAACAAATTTTATCCAAACATTTCACACAGGAAATATGACCTTGCATTAATTAACCTTGTATTAATTAGAATAGTAAAAAATCCATTTTACAAAAATGATTTGCTTCACGATAGGATTTTCTTAATCATTTGAAATGGTGGGGTTTTTTTAATTCACTGGCATTGAAAAACTATTTACTTTCTCTTACATCTATCTCCTTTCTTTGCCTTTTTTTTTTCTTTTTTTTTTACTTTATTTTTTTTAAAACAGTGACTGAATTTTTGGAGCTCATCTGCGGGAAATTGTTAATACCTGTCAGGTTTCAACAACCTGCCAAAACCGAGCATTACCAAAAGCATCTACGTAATAACCATCTTTCAGGTAGTAATTCAAATAGTACATATAGAATTAAGTTGAAAAAGGCTGTAGTTTTGATACAATACAAATATATGTCCTTTAGGAGCAAAATAAATATATGAAAACAGGCGGGAGAGGTAAGCAAAATCATGAAAAGTCTCTACTTGAAGATGGGCGATGATCCTAAGAGCCAGACTGAGTCTATGTTTATTTTTTAAGCACATAGAAGAGGGAGGAAGAAGTCTTTTGAAAACGTATGTATTGTTTTCTGAATAATTTAAGACTTAGAGAATAGACAGTATCAACTTCAGCAGTTAATCATTTTGAATATCCTGACACAGAAGTGTTACCTGGCTGTACATGCTCATCATTTTGGACAAATATGACAGTCCTACTATTGTAGCGAGCGTAGGATCACAAAATCCCATTGCTAAACGCTATACCACAACAGAAAATAAAATCCCTACCCCAAAAATATTTTAAAATCTAAGTATGTGCTATACATTACAAGGCTGCACACAGACAAACGGACACTTGAGAAACGACGAGGCAGCGTTGATGGCCTCAGCACACTCATACAAGGAGGGCAGGGAGGAAGGGGCTAAAAGCAGATGCAAAGTCACTGATATTGGTAAGTTCAAGTCAAAGAAGAAGCGTGAATACAGATACAGTAAGAAACCAGGAACTCGGCCCCAAAACGATCAGAGGGGTAGTCAGTTTTATAAGCAGTTTTATAAGCAGTTAAGGGCAGCAAAATGTGCAGGTGAGGGCTGAGGTGGATGCGGTCCTGGAAGCTGAAGTCACAGAAGAGCAATGCTAGAAACGAAGGGCAGAAAAGCAAGAAACAGGAATTGAAACCAAAGAAAGTTGAAAGGGAGTAGCTGAATGCTTGGTAGACAACAGGAATACACAAGAGAAAAGAAGAGATGAGTGTCGTCTTTGAGCAACGCTACACCTGCTGCAGCCAAGATCGGGGGAGGGAAGGATGAGCAGCAGAAGCCCGGCCGCACCTCCAGCCACGGACTGAGCGCCCGCCTTACGCTACATGGGAGGGCAGGAAAAGAGAACTGCTGCAGACACAGTATCAGGGGAAGGAATCGGGTGTAAAAGTCCCGGGTGCTGCTGAGGGAATGAAATACGCAAAGTTCAGGAATAACTCTTTCTTTGCTTTTTTTTTTTTTTGCCCTTTTTTTTTTTTTCCTTTTAAAGCAAAAAAGAGGACTCCTGAGAAAACAAATAAATGCAAGAACCAAAGAACAAGGGTGGAAGTGAGGAGAGCTGAAGATTATATATAACAATGGCGAAATTGTGTAGAATTTCCTGGATAAAGAAAGAAAAATCACTTTAACAGTCATCAAACGGATATTTGGCTCAAGACGTTACCCACCATTTGCCAATTCAGCTAATACGTTTATCAGGTTTTCACAGAGGAACAAAGACACATTTAACAGCAAAAGTTAGAAACAGAGGAGCAGGAGAAGCACAGATGGGATGGGATTGTTGAAAATCCCCTTTGATCAGTAACCCTAGGGATGAACTTGCAGGATTCCTCATCTATTTCCTGCAAGGGATAATAGTTTAAAATGAAGAAGGGGATCACAAATACATTATTACATCCCAAGAGTAGCACCGTGGGAGAAGGATGAAAAGGGAATGAGCCAACCCAATTTGCAGCTCCCGTTTTCTCTGTGGCAAGTAATGACAAATCACCTGCAATTCTGAAAGCAGAAAACCTGAAAGCGCCCCATCTGCAAAAGCAAAAAAAAAAAACAAACAGACGGTATCGTGGCATAATCAACCAAGTATCCAGACAAGATCAGAACCTGTCGCTTGAGTATTACAACCTCTTAGGATTGGATTAACCCTAGGAAAGGGCAGGGATATTATGCCTTAGTTTCGCACACTTCAAGCAGAGGGAGATGGACATCGCCATCAAAAGTTGTTCCAGTGCTCCTGCCCATTTACTACTTCTCCACATTGCTCCTGCCGCTGTACAAGCTCAGTACAAGCATTCGTACAGCTGCACAGCTAAACCAGATGAGGAAACTGAGGAAAAGGATTTGCAGTTTCATAGTAGCTGTTGTTTGCTTGCTTGGCCTCTTTTTTTAACCTGGGTCCTTCTCCCAGCTGGGTTCTCCCTATGGCCACAGTAGCTCCTGTGCTGCTGCACGGGATGGGAATAAGCAGCTGGGGGTAACACCTATTCCTTCAGTAAGAGTGTGAGGTAACCTCAGGTGAAAGTGACCCTGAAACCCCGGCCTTCAAAAGTCTTGCCTGAGGACACGTTCCTAACACAGAGAAATTGTCAGGAGCTGTGGCCACGAGCATGACCCTGTGCAGTGGAATGACGCTCCTCCACCAGCCGAGTGCTCAGAGCTAAGTGAGGGGTACTAGGAGGCAGAACCAGGGCAGGTCGTCGGTGAAAGCATGCGGCGTCACTCTCTAGGTGTGCATTATGGAGCAGATTCCCAGAGTGATGCTCACGCGTGAAATTATGTACCCTCAAATCTAAATTTTATTCCCAAATATTTTCAAATGCAGCTCTAATCGAGAAATCACAAATGCGTGTCGTTAAGTAAAAGCCTGTCTCTTCTATAAGTATTTCATGTTGAAACAAAGATATTTTACTAAACAGGAAGAATGCATTGCAAATTCACTTTAATACATGTTTATTGGTGTCCTGCACTTTCAGTGTAGGAGGTTGGAGATGTAATAAAAAAGTTTCAAAATTTATTGATTCCATTTCATTTAAGTCACTCTAAACAACCAGTGCTTTAGAGTTCAGAGAATTAACGTTTACTGTCCATTACAAGCAAAATTTTAATATTACCTTTTTCGAGTCCGCTTAGAACTCCTCTCTTTTAAAATCCTTCAGATACATTCCTCAAAGTAAACAATACATTTCAATCTGTGTCACAATCAACATTGATAAGGCCTTCTTAACCATTTTATACCACCTCCACTATCACTTCATTGCAAAACACAATCTTATTTCATACTATAAATATCCATCCATGCACAAAACACAGGGGCCAGAAGTTACATATTAATATCTCATGTAGGCTTCCAAGACTTCCTTTACCCTCTGCAGGTTCATGGTACACTTAAAAAGATATCTTTAGACTTGGTCTACTTGGTCTTAAAATACAAATATACAATATCCATAAGCATAAAAAAGTAAAGCTAGATTGCCTTACCATTTGTTATGAACTGCTAAAATCTTATACATGTACAATATAGCATCATGCTGATTAATATACATATTAGTTAAATATATCAACCAATAATGGGGATGTGGCCAAGCTTTTTGTTTTGTTTTCAAAAAGAAATTGTTCATATACAAGTAAAAAGATTTTTAATTTAAACTCATATGGAATACTTGAACCACATAGACATCTGTAAACCCTGCTGAGATATTCAGGTCAAACTGGGACATAACCTGCTGATTCACTTGAAAGGGAACACAACTCCTCATGGGTGATACCCAAGGTGTGCTATTCCCAAGAGAATGCAAATTTACCTGAAATGCATTCACATTTTCAGGTCTAAACCACTAATTTTTGCATCTTACATCTGGGTTTATACTTTCTGTATCTATTCATCATCCTCCATCAGAAAGAATTCAGTACCTCAACACTGTCATAGATTTTTCTAACTGAGTAGATATACAGTACAAAGTGTAGATAGTGAAACAAATAAGCACATATATACAGTCTTTGAAAGGCATTTTTGTGACCACTTTAGCAGTGTTTATAGAAAACATTTAAGATAGTCACATTCCGCTGATACCACTGTATTGCAAACTGTCAAGCCACATTTCTTATATGAAACTTGTACTGCATTGTATATTGTACAACAGAAGAGAAAACGATCATTCTTAAGGTGTGACACAATGAAAAAAAAAAATCACTAGACTGAGTAAGGTAACCAGCACAGGGCTTAATTTTCCTGAGGTTTGTAAGAATTTTTTAAACAAAAATCACAGTGACCAGGCTAAACTGCAAACATACTGTTAAGTTTTAAATATACAGTTTATACATAAGTTCTGTGCATGGTCGACTCAACTGTGTATGTTCACGCTGATGTTTCCTCTAAATGACTCGCCACTGCATAATACTTGTGTCTTTTCCGCCTGTGGAGATGAGATGGGTGTCTTCACAGAGAAAATCTACATTAGTTACATGACTACTATGTCCACCGTACACGTGGCTTGGAGCCTAGAAAACACCATATTAGGGAGAATATAAACTGTCATAAAAACATATCGTTATAACATAACATTCATACGACAATGAAACCAAGGCATCACATCATTCTCTTAAAGTATTTTAGTATTAAATTAAATTTTAAATTTAATTGTAGTCTTAATCAACCTTAAGTAAATCCCTTAGGCATCTACATATTCCCATTCCTTTTTTTTTTTTTTCTTTTTTTGTACATAGGAAAACAACATTTAATGCGTTTGTGCAAGTTACAAGAGTAAATTTTTTGGAAATACCTTACCCTAAACTGTGAACATGGATATGAGAAGAGATGTACTTTGCCAAAATCATCCCCTGTCGATAGCAGTTTCCTCCCATGCGATCGACAGACAGCGTTGATATCTGTTCCATCTGAACCTTCAGGCCATACACCTGAAACACAGAGGAACTAATTAAAGGCTTTTATAATGGAAATAAAAGTGACAGCTTAAGTTTTTGTTAAAATATTAATAAAGAATTACTTGTTTAAAAAAAGAAAAACGATAAAACTATAAAAATAACTGCAGCTGAGTCAGTATGCATACTTCAGTACCAGCAAAAGACCAGACCCTAATAGGAAATCAAGCACATAAATACTTTATTTCCTCTAGTCAGAAAAGTGCTTTTTACTCTGAAAAAAAGAATTCTGCTGAATTATGGCCATGTGTCTGAGCCTAAAAGAATTTTCATATGGTTATGTAGAAAAATAAGTTACTACTTTTATTTTCCCTTCTGCTTATGTATGAGCTAACACACTTTCTTCATACTACTGTAGTCTAAAAAACTACCTATGTACGATTCAACATACTTTCTTCATATTACTAAAGTCTAAAACCTATGACACAAGAAATTATAGTTTAAAATGTTATTCAGTAATTGATAGATCCCTCAAAAAGAAACTGAATCTACTATAAATTTTTAAAATGCTTTTGTTTTACTGTAAGTAATTCTTCTTCCTCACGTACTCTACTCCTTGCTGTTCTTGCACAAGTGGTGTTCTAAGATTAAACTGTAGGCTCAGCAATGCAAGGACCAAATCCATGCACCATATCTTTAAAGCCTCTGAATACTTGTCTGTAATAAATTGTAATTATAATAAAATCCAACCAGTTATTGAAATTTCTTTTGTTTTGGTGTGCAACGCTGAGGGTTTTTTTATGATTTTCGTAATTCAGGCTTTATCTAATCCCTACTCAACATAAATGATGCCTAACTTTCAGAGACCACTGACATAATCAGTTATAATGTGTGTTCTGCCATTACGATTTGGCAAAAAACTCGCCTTGTCTTGGCGTTACGATTTTCAATGACCGTCCCTATGTCACACATCCTCTGCAGTGTCCCCCTGAAGTCCTGCTACACGAGTGCGAGCTCTTCCTTCGTCGTTATCGCAGGTCAGGGTGAGACAGTGGCTGCTCCCCCGCTCGCCCTGCACTCCCCTGGAAGGACGCCCGCGCCACCGGGCAGGGCAGGCACGCTCCAGCTTCCCTCCTCTGGGCTATTGATGACACCAAAGCGGGCGTCTGCCCTGCACTGCAGAAACAGCTAGTCTTCGATCCGCAAGTAGTTCTTCCCAAATACAGTCTTTGTCTCATTACACGGCACTTCAAAAGCACTAAGAGGAAGTGATTCCGTGTCTTTATACGGAATTACAAATTGTTGTAAATAAAATGAAACACAAAAGTACTGATTTGTGGGCTGCCACTAACTCTCCAGATGTGTGGAAACACCTTTGCTAGATCAGGGACAGTAAAAAAGAGGCAGGGAAGAAAGAAAAGGAAGGTGCAAAGAAGAAACACGGTAATTGCTACTCGTGGAATTATGAATACGCAGAATGAAGAGACATAAGAAAAGCTGTTTTAAATAACTTCTTTGACAAAAGGGAAGCTGTGTGAACATCAAATGCTAGCTGAAAAGAGGCAGCGAGTCTTTATGACAAGCTGGAGATAACCCCTAAAGGAAATGGTTTAAGGAACAAGATTGCCGTTTTGAAATGGGGAAAGGATCATATCGGTGCGCTTTTTTTGAGACTCTGTGCTCTTTCAAAATTTATTCCAGTGCCTCACTGTTAGTTTTTCTGAATATGTGAACTGAATCCCTTTTGCTGAAAAATTAGTCCATTTTTTTTCTCATCCTCTGCAGACATGCAAATAGAGACCCTCTCCTTTCTCTCATTTGAAGATCAATGTCATGCTTTTTTTCTCCTCCTCTTCTCTAAAATTCATTCATTACATCTCTTCTCACAGAACAATATTTAGATGGATAATTATTCTTGCTAGTCAGCACATTATCTGTTGGTCCAACGTGCAAAAACCAGAAGCAGCTATTCCAGCTGTGACTGAAGCAGATACTGATAAACGGACGATTACTTCACATTTTGCACGGCATCCTTTTCATTACATATGCTGCTAATGCATCAGCCTTTTCTACAACAGCATAATGCTGTTGATTCATGTTCAGTTTGTATGCAAGGATAATCTCATCTTTCTGTGCAGATCTGCTCTCTTGCCTGCTCTCCTCCGTTCCATGTTTATACAACTGGGTTCTGCTGTTCAAGTGTGTAACCTCCTATTTGTCTCTATGGAATTGTCTCCTTTTTTCACACTGTTCCTCTATGTCTCAAGACAATTTGCTAATCCTGTAGCTTAACGCCACCTACAAATTATACACGCTGTTTTATCATCCACGCTATTAATAAAAACATTCAAACAAACATAATATTCAGTATACAGCCTTCCAGTCAGTTTTGAACCCAACCAGTCTGAGCTCTGCTTTGCTTGCAACGTTGTCGGGCTTTGCACAGCATCTTAGATTTCTTCTGTTCCCATCCTTCACCTCGATTACTAATTTTTCCAAATGTGATATGCACCGATGCCTTGGTTGCATATGCAGCAGCAAATGGCTCTTGCAAGAGCATACAGATCAGTAAGCCTTTTCTGGTCTTTAGTCCTTCACACTTACATGTATTTGTATCACTAAAATATCCTCCATTGAACACACTTCTTTACATGCTGTTGATTTTCAGTTGAATCATCTCTAAACATTTCCAGGCTGACTAATCTGTTCCCATGCTTGAAGACAGGTGTTCAACAGATCAATGTTCATTTCCCCCCCTGCATTGGTTACGTTGCTCTGCGAGCGCTACGCATACTATTTGTGATTTTTATGTGGTTCTACTAGAGTGAGAAAATACCCCTAGTTTCAGTCAGCCAGTAGCTACCAAAAAAAATCAATATACTGGATGCCTCATGTCCTTGATGATGTGATTGCTTCTTCTATGTCCAGTGGGGCAATCCCAGCAAGCATTTAAAGACTGTTCATACTGGCTGTTCTGAGGCCCCAAAGCACTGAATAGTAGAGTGACTTCCAACATTACCGGACTGGTTTCCAATTTATAATTGATGACCTTCTTCAATTTATTATTCTAGCCACTGAGTTTGCACTTTATCCTCTCCATATGGGCTCTGAAGGTAAGTATATGATTCCACAGATACTGCATTCATTCTTCTCCATTTTTCCAGTACTTTGCCTGTTCTCTGTGAGATCCTGAAAATATGTAGTAATGGTCTCGAGATTATGCAAACCAGTTGTTTTTACAGATACAACAAGGCTCATCACACTCAGATACTTTGAAAATACTTGACTTCTAAATATTTTCTAATCTACTCCTTCCCTACTGAAAGCAGAGGTCTTATCCTTTCATTACTGGCACTAACTGGGTTAGCCATCAGATTGTAGTAGGTCTTCTAATAAAGACATATTAAAAAAGAAAAAAAGTGTTGAGTTTTTTTAACACTTTAGCCTTAGCAGTGTCATCTCTGCTCTCCGTATAGCAGACCAATATTGTCGTTGGCCCTTCTGTTATTTCTGTACTTGTCACAAGTATACATTTATGTTTAGGCTTTGTTTATGTGTCTCCTTGGTCCTCCAACAGTTTCTACTTTCTGCATTCCTCTTCCTTGTAGGAGAGGTCAACAACAGTTTAACCAAATTTGTGTCTTGCTGCCATTCCTATCTTTCCTCTGGGCTGGCAGAGTTTGTGCCCTTTGTACCATCTACGGAACTACCACACCTCGCCTCTTCTCCAACTTCAGATCTTCCCTAACAGCGCTTTGGATTTTTGCAGTTTCCCTCCCTCAAGTCCATTATTTTCATTTAGTTGCTCTTTTTCCTTCCTATACTAGGGGTCATACCTCTCTGATTCCACAGTCATTCCCACACAAGACTCATTCACATTCTCTGTAAGTTCTTTCCAACTCCCCAGAATCACATCTGGAAGAAACTCCCCTCCAGATGCCTCTCTATTTCCTGTACCAGAAGAATTTTGAGAACTTGCTGCTTAGCCAGTGTACTGCAATTCCTTTCCCAAAAGACACTGGAATAGTTCAAAATCTCACATCCTCAGCAATTCCTGTGATTTGACTGATTCTGCTAACTATTAAATAATTTCCATTCATTTGATCTTTCTGGAAGGATGGGCAACAGTATAACCCTGCCACCATAATAGTCTTTTTTTCATCTATAATTATTATGCATTATCTTTGTAACTTCCCAGTCTGAACCTAACTGTGTAGGTATGAATCCTCAGTATATATGGCACCATGTTCTATCCTTCTGCATTGCATATCCTTTCTGAGTAAGTTATATTCTTTTACTTTAAAATTCCATTCATTTGATGAACATCCTCACAATCTCTATAACATTAGTAAAATAATAATTGTCATAATTATTAAAACTAGCAGCTACTTTTATTTATTCCTCATCCTTGCTGCTTTAGCTTACAATAAACCAGTTCAGCGCGGAGGACTGTAAGTAAAAAAAGGTATATGATGTTTCCACGTGTTCTCCATTGGCCCAGTAGCTCATTTCGTTCCACAGACCTGCTTCAAAAGCTGATCTGTTGCAAGGGAGAAAAAACCCCTCTCAGGTGTGACACCCCTCTACTACGACTTCCTATGCACTACAAGCAGCCCCATATTGTAATAGCACTATATTTTGCATTAATCCAAATTATAAAGTAAGGAATACTCACTTAAAGAATTCATCATTTCAGAATATCTGAACCTTTGATGCTAAAATGCAAAGACTTTGTGGCTCTGTAACTGTGTCAGGTATACTCAAACCCTAGGAATATGCTAACAGCTCTATAAGGGCCCTCAAGCCTCACATGAGAAACATATTAAGTTAACATACAGCCAGTCTTCTAGGACTTCCTCCTGTTACTAAATCTGCGTGTTGTAGTGATACTCCAGCACTGCTTGTCAGTTAAATTTTAGAAAATTTGAATGTTTCTTCCCAGCATATTGCTGCTGCCATCCCAGCTTCCAGGCTCTAAAAACGTCCTTTCTGGCTGCTTTCAAACACATCACTGCATCTGCTCTACTTGAAACATGGGTGAGATCTTCCTTGCTGACTGCTTATGCTAAACCAGACTCTTCTCTGAACTTCTGCCATGACTTTCTATTTTATCTTGAGGACTAAAAGCTTCTTGTACTCAGCTTTTGTAATGATGTGTTTAGTTCTGCACACGTTGTGGAATAAGTACAAGGCTTCAGAGTACACTGGGGAAAGCAGCTCCTTCAAAATGCACAGAAGAGAAGTCCCATGGAAACGAACCATCCTGATTTTGTTACGTTTTTCTTCTTTCTTCTTGCATTCCTTTCACCTCATTTAATTGCTATATATTGCATGAAAATACATTGTAAGTACTTAATGACGGAGATTGTCACCCGTTTTGTGTTTGCAGAGTAACTAGTGCAAATGAAACTGGTTCTGGTAAGGGGATTTGGCCTAGTAGCTGCCTAAATAAACAGTAATTCCATAGAACTGGTACTTTAAATTTAAAGAGATGAGAAGCAGCTCTAGTGTGACAGAAAGGGCAGTGTGTGATTTCTTCCTTGTCTCCTACTTATATTGTAATTTAATATTTATACTTGAAGCTAGCAAGAATATTAAATCAGAGTCTTCCTGGATTGAAATAAGAGGACAGATTGTAATAAAAATGGCATAACAGAAGTTCTGTATTTTTCCCTGAAATATGAATAGTCATGTTTCATAAGAAGAAGTTGGCAATCCAAGTGTTTGTTAATAACAAGAATGGTAAGAGCTTGTAAGAGGAAAGATACTTACCAAAAACATGGAATCCTAAGGTACAGGTGTAAGTGGCCCATTCTATATCCCTAGTTGTTTCAACACTCACAACTTGTTTACAAGCAGAGGGGATCCCTACAAAAGTAAAAAAAAAAACAAACAAGATAACGTTTTTAATTGTCAAACTGTATAGATTTTTGATTGCACCAGATGAATTAAAACATATGGTCTATCTTGGCAGTTATATGGTCTCATTTAAATTTTAAATCTGTATTAGACTGTCTGAGCTTTGCACTAAAGGACTAAATATAATTCTTACTCACAGTATAAGATTTCATAGTCTCCTGAATTAGACACAAGATATTGTGAATTAACCGACCAATCCAAATGAGTAATGAAGCTGGAATGACCCTACAAAGAGAAAAATATTGTATTAACTGCACTAACAGTATCTCTCAATGTGACAGCATTCATATAGTGCTACAAAACATACTTAAGTTGTTAATATTGAACCAGGAGGAAAAAAGGTTACTTACCGAACATTTGCCAATTCTAGTGTACTTTCTTCCATTTTCACTTACACCATATATATAAATACAGTTGTCATGGGAACCTATTGCCAAGAAGTTTCCATCTATAAACACAAAAGTGAAGAGTAATTATTCCTGTAAGAAAGAACTTAAGCTAATTTTGAAAAGTTAGTGTGTCACAGACAAGAGGAAATGTTCTTAAAGGCCTTGATACAGAAAAATGAAAAAAAGAAATTCTATTTTTTCTCTTTTGGTTGCATATTGATGCATGTTTCAAGATTACAAAACAGCAAGTTTATACAGCAAATATTACTGTTAAAAACATGTGACACTTCTGGAAGCAGCTACGGTGTATTTAGGACTAACGTGATTGCAACAACCTGTGCAGTTAAGTAATATTTGTTTTTTTCTTCCCAGTGAAACCATACTGAGCATGTGGGGGAGAGAGGGCAGGAAAAGAAAACTGCAGCTTAAGACACCACCCATTCAGTGTTGCCAACATTTCATGGCATATTTATTTTCAACTTCAGTATGGCAAGTGGGGAATTATTTTAAAATGAATCAACCCCAAATTTAATAAAAAAATTCAACACTTTTTTTTAACCAGTAAATAAACGCTCTCAAACCTGGTGAGTAACGCATTACAGACAGCTGTTCGTTTCCATCTGTGTGTACAGTGACCAAGTCTTTTGTTTCTGTGTCAAACACAAACCACCTGTTGTAAATACAGAAAGAGGCCAATAAATCATTCCATAAGGAATTTAAATCTACTGTAATCTTGACCAACTTTTCTTCTGTCAAAATAGCATAAGTTTTACACCAGCAAAAGAAAAACAGCAACTGCTACTCGTTTGGTTTATTTTTACTTTAACAGAAGGATAGTTTCTTTCCCATGTTTTTTAACCAGAAAAATGATCAGACGTTGACCCTGATATCTATCTTCAGGTTTTAGTCTGTTTTACTATGTGTCATGCATTAGAATAAAGTAAGCATTACATATAATGACCCTTCTCCTTTAAGACTCCTCTATGCTCTGCTGACATTTAAATTGATGCCTACGTTAAACCCTAGAGCAAAGGAAAACACAAGCAACAATCAGAACCATTCTTGTTTGACATAAGGATTAGCTTTATTTATTAATTTATTTTTACGTTAATGAATTTATTAATTTTTAAATAAATTTAATTAAATTAATTAATTTTAATGAACCAAAATGTAATTTGTGGAAACATGTAGAAGGGACAAAGATAAAATCTGCATTTCAATACTTGCATCAAATTATTAAAGACAAAATAAAGATTCCTCTCAAAGCTTCTCCTTTTGATTTACTTTATTTAGTAAATAAATTTAGTAAATAAAGTAAATCCTTTGTTTAGAATTGATATACAATCCTAAATAATCTTGGCTCATAACCTACAAGCATTCTATATGGTCTCAGTTAAATGCAACTGTTTTCAATACTAACAGCAAAGTCTGCCCTCAAGTGACATTAAAGGAGAGGATGAAGTTATGGTGAAGGCGCTTCTTCCTCCTCTGACAGGCAACCAAGGTTAAACCCAGGGTCTGCCGTCGACCCACTATGTGACCAGGGGCTCAATCTGCCCTGTAAAATGGAGATACTATCTTTCACCCTGGTTTTGTCTGTCCTGTTTATGCCTTACACTCTCCAGGCAGAACAAGTCTCTTAATATGCATTTTTACACTATGTCTAGCACAGTGGAACATTTGCCAAATTTTTGTTAAAGCCTTTGGTTCTCACTGCATTAGAGATAATAAACCACTTGTTAAATTTTTGAACCAGCGACCTTTTTCTGTGTGATTTCCTCTACGCTGACCCACAGGCCTCAGAGAAGATCTCTGTACACATCTGCAGAGTTAACTCATTATCTCAAACTCCTCCTTTAGCCTCTCCTTTGCCACGATGGACACCAAGGTTTAACATTTAGGTCACTGGTATGGTGACAGCACCTCCCACGCACGGTCTCACTGCTAACCTAGACTCCCTGCCCTGTCCAAATCCATCTCCTGGCACTAAGCTTAGATTGCTGCTCTCCCAGGGCAGAAACCACCTCTTCATTCTGTGTTCGTGCAACGCACAGCAAACACCGCTGGTCCAAGACTAGGGTTTCTAGGCACTACGGTAATACAAATAAATTTCACTCTGAAATTCAACAGAAATCAATAGGGGATGAACATATGTCGTGCATACATCTGCAAAACGAGAACATGAACTTGGATGTGAGCTGGAAAAATCACGTAGAATTTGCTGGTGCCCAAGGTGTAGCTCTGCGCATCTTACCTGCCAGTCAGCGTCCCGACTGCCACAACAGATGCTGAAGGATGAAAGCCTGAAGACTGTGCTGGATCCTAAAATGTTTCAGAAGGAAGTACACTTTTTTACCAGTCCAAGTTATAACAAAAACAGTTCAATTATCTGTCTCAGGAAGAGTAAGTCTCTCTTGTTATCTTTTGGTTGGTGTGGTTTTTTTGGTTTTTGTTTTTTTTTTTTTTAAATACAAACTTGAGGGGAAAAGAAAACATTTTTAACTGATTGAAATATTACCCAATAGATTTTTTTTTCCCTCTATACAAGACCACTGTTTTCTTTTCCTCACTATCTAAAAATAACTTGGCAAGTGATTTCGTAACAATAACATTGGCAAACGCAGCTTCTCAACAAATCACAAACAAGTAAGAGATAAAAATAACTTATTAAATTAGAGCTGACCTAAGAATTAAGTATCAAAGCTGCAGTATACCGACTGTCTAAAAGACAAGCAAGTACATTACTCGACAAAGGTACGTATCCCTTTGCTTGGAGGGGAAAAGCCTAACTTCTACGCACACCAAAGCCTTTTTCAGCACCTGCCGGTTGCAGCTCAGTGGGAGATTAAGGGCATGAACCGGGTTTCTTATTTTCATATGCAATTTTAAAACTTTTTACTTTTTATCGTATATTACTATGGAGTCCGGTAGAATTGCAGTGTTTTTCTTGCAATTTAAACATATGCCTAAAAAACAAGGTAAGCACTTTCTTTCTAATACTTCTTCAGTTACAAAAAATGAGCTTCAGAACTCTTCAGGTTACAGCAGAAAGCCCCCAAATATATAGCTTATTTTTTCTGATAACTGCCAAAAATAATTTTTAAATGTAAGCAAAAAAATCCAGTAACACATCTCACAGAAATGCTTACACCCTTGATTTTCTGTATTCTAAAATAGTATCACATTGTAGCTATTTTAGTAAACCTGTTCACATTTTCAGCAATTTGTAATTACTAGCCCTAGAGGCTATGTGTAAGGGACATTCTCATTAATTTTAAACAAGTGACTAATTTGAAAGATGTTACTAACTCTAAAGAAATTTCAGAGAATTGTTGAGATCCAGGATTTCTATATACATGTTCTGAATCACTACAGTAGTCCAAAAAGGAGAATTTCCTCATTTTTAAAAGTATAATTTCCTAGTAAATGCCAAAATATTCTCTTGAATAAACCAGCAGTTCAAACATCTGAGCAGTAACTTGTACTCATAACTACATTAAAAAGCTATTACATAGATCTTCATGACAAAAATAGGTTAACATGAAATGATTTATTTACTCTAGGTAATCAGTCACTGATTTATGAAACAGTCTCAGACATTTCAAGTGGTTAATAAGGAGATTATTGTCAAGACTGATAATAGAAATCTTGTCTTAATGAAGCGGGGCGGAGGGGGGGGAGGGATAAAATTTACGTCTAGTTTAATAGTCCTACTGCTGTTGCCATCAACGTTTTCAAAAGACCCAAGGTAAATAAAGCAGTTTCTTAAACATTTCAACAATAGTTTCTTAGACAGTGTCTTATATTTGCAAAACCACTGCTAAATATTAATTGAAGCTCACTGTAAGTCATAATGAGCTAAACTCCAGTTTTGTTTTTCAGAGGACACAAAGAATAAAACAGTGGAAACAATGTCCTTTTTTGAGTCAATGATTACTTAAGTAACTTTATTTCTGAGATAGCAGCTTATCTGATTAATAGATTTGATCCTGTTCCCCATATTGTACTTATCTCCACTAACGTTTCACTGTCACCCCAAACTTCTAAATGCTCTCTTCTTTAGACTGCAAAAGAGCAAAGTGCCAAATTTTGCACTTCTTTTGATGACTATAGGCCCTCCTCAGTTCCTGTAATGAGAAATATATCACAAGTACTAACTTCTTATTCTCCCAGCTTTTTTTGAAAGTGTATGCAAGTATACAAAAACATACACCTTTACAGTGAGCAGAGTAAAGGATCACATTAGTACCTGCAATTGAATTACACGATGATTTTTTTTCCAACAAAAAAGAAAATTATTAGGAAAGTATAAAAATGGTACCCATGATTTTGCTTTCCACTTCAGGATATTTGTAAATAAGACTTGCACAAAACAAGTCATGCACCATTTCTAAATAATCAAATTAAGTCTCCACAAAAAAAACTATGATAAAGACCAGAAAGGTCTTTGTAAAAGTTTCTGGTCATGTCATTGTTCAAGTCACTCTGAATTGCGTGTGAAGGAATTGCTGTAATCGAATGCGTTCATATTCCATACAGTACAATACAGTACACTGCTATTGCTATATTTCAAAACAAAAGAAGACACCAGTTCATCTTTTTTTAGAGAGTCTACCAAGACAGATCCTGGAAAATTTGGTTTATAGCTGCTCACTGATTTTTAAAAATATGTTTTATCACTGAAATTTGTAGCCTAAGTGCGCTGGTATTTATTTTATCTTGCATTTGGCATCTTGGTAACAGTAACAGAGAAATTTTCAAGCACATTAAGATTTTGGTGCTTCTCAAGATTTGACCATTCCCCTAAGGCCCAGCTACAGTATTCCTAAAGACTGAAGGGTAGATAGCTTATTTGTAAATCCAAATCAGGTTAACATATCTTAAAACCTAAAATGATCAAGAGGCAGGAAAATGCAATTATCTGCCTGCCTCTTAGGCCAAACTCTTAGTATTATTGATTTCCATTTTTTAGATTAAAAGAACTACTTTTATTTTCCCTTCTTTTAAGTTCTTATACTACAGGCCAGTCTGTCTTTATAGCCGAGGCACTGAACTGTGAAAATACAGCTCCATCTCTGGGGCAGTAACTGTTGATTTCGTCTCTCCAATTAATTTAGAAGCTTCCCGTGTCAATAAAAATATGGATCTTAGAACATATGACCTTGGTTAGACAGAATAAATTCCAAATTCCACATTCACCAAGCAAGCATGATTTAACGAGTGCGTACAACGGCGCGGGACACTATGAGGCAGTTCGGCAAACACTATTCTGTTAAGACTGCTTCAACCTGACGCTGCAGCATACACTTATTGCAGATGCATTGTACTCAGTAAGTGTTACCAATACTAGCTTTAACTTAAAGTGTTATGTAGGCCTGAAAATGAAAAATCTTGTTATGAAAAAAAGTGGCATAATTAAGATTTTCAAAACTTCATGTAAACTAATAAAGGATTATTTACTGTATCACACAGAAAGCACTTTCGTCAGCAACATGAGGGTCATCTATAAGTTACTGGCTACAATTTGATCTTCAAACCTGTGTATTGGATACATATCTACACCAGGTGCTGTTGTCTTTTTCCTGAAGTAATTTTTGAACTTTTCCACTGTACAGAGGGCAGATAAGAAAGACGGTAAGAAAAGTAACTTGTTTATTGTGATCAGTACATGTACCTCCAAAAAAGCATACTCTTATACCTATTAAAAAAAATGTAAAGAGAAGACTGTTTGAAAAAAATGTGATAGTGGCATCTCAAAATAGAGAGAGAAAAGCAACACCACTGTCTCTAAGAGAGAAGCCAATGTCTTTTTATGGGTAAATATTTAGAAAAGTGACCAGGTGTCAAAAAATGTACGCTAAAAAATCAGTTCCTAGTGACGCATGTAGTAATCAAGACCACATGTTACCACAAAGCTATTAGGAGTCTGCAGATGCACAACTGAGTGCCTAAGTACAGTATAAAACTGAGCCTCCACTACGTATTCCTTCAGGACCTAAACACCAAGTTTCATACCAGAGATAGGAAGTGAAATTCTAAAAACCTCATTTGTTTATTTGTGAACAGGATGTACAAAAATACTAATAAATTATAGAAAATAAATTAAGAAGGCCAAAAATGTCACCAAAAAAATATCTTCCTTCTGAATTCTGATTATCAAGCTGAGGATAGTAGTAATCCGGATCAGAACTGCTTCTAAATGATAAATATTTCCTAGCTTTATATTTGTGGTTCTCTTCCTAGTAAAAAAATATAAATGTCAACAGCACTGTACACTTCTATATGATACAGCGTATAGATCCATACAACCTAGGGTTTAAAATTCTTGTTTTTAAGAGTTTTACATCCATTTGCAGAACGACAAATTTTGTGATTATCACATTTTTTCTCAAGTTAATACTGTAAGATATTTTTAATCAATAATCTTATGAAAACCTAAATTACTTGAGAAGTTCTGTAAGAGGAGTAGAGTTGTGTTTAATAAATTCATACCTCTATAATCTTGTTCCAGATAGGACGATGAGTGGTAGCATCCCAGAGGGTAATGTGTTTGTCATGC
Organism: Phoenicopterus ruber ruber; assembly: GCA_009819775.1. Taxonomy (NCBI): domain Eukaryota; kingdom Metazoa; phylum Chordata; class Aves; order Phoenicopteriformes; family Phoenicopteridae; genus Phoenicopterus; species Phoenicopterus ruber. The sequence continues at coordinate 14,640,083 of CM020219.1, forward strand.
CCACAAGTGAAGAACTGAGGTTTAGAGGAATGGACTGCAAGTCCCCAAAGCTCATCAGTGTGACCCTACGCAAGCAGAAATGTTTCTTGACAAGAAGGACAGTACCATCAAAACTAAACATGCTTAAACAGGATTAAAATGACCAAACTATACATTAAAGCATTACAAAATGACGTTGGCTTAGATAGATGCATATTTATAATGTTATTTATTGCCAAAAGTACTGTAATAATAAATCAAATAGATGTGTATTTATGAAACTTAACTTCAAGCAGTACCTTTACTGCTATTACATACTTAGAAATGTTTTTGTAAGGCAATAGCTTACCTGCGTAATTGGGAAAAAGTCTCCTGATAGCGTGCCCTGTAGGACGAAGTTTCTAGTGGTTCCTATTAATACAACGTCCCCTTTTCCCTCTGCTACTGTTCTTATTGGACCAAACTGCTCTGGAATCTGTGGTCATAATAGACAAAGAGATAGGTAAGTTAGACAATTTGTCAAGCGTTGCTATTTTTAAAGACATGTGGCCTAGCAAATGCATTTTAATAAATGTTGCACAGAGAAGAAATGAAATGGATGAATATATATGCTTGACTTTCAAAAGTTTGTAACAACTTGCATCAGCTCAGTAACTGTCTTTACAACACCACAAGAAAAGACATCCTTATCTACAGAACACTCCATTCGTACAGATAAACCAAGTATTTCAACAAACAGGAACGCTGTGCTAACTCAATCATATTTTAATTGCAGCTGTGATATCAGACCAAGCATTTCTACTCAGAGATAATGTCAGGCTTTATATCACTAGTACTTTCTTGCAAGGTATGTTTCTTTAATTGCAGCCTACATTCTGAAAGAGTCAGTGCAAATCTCCAATATAAAGTTCAAGGGAAGATGTAAAATTCAAAATAACAAGGAATACCACTGTATGAACAAAGAAGGACACCACAGTTAGAAACAGCATGTACCACGGGCTGTGTTAAAAACTGAATTACCAAAACATATATGCAACTGCAATGGCATGTCTATTTGCAACATTTAATAATATATAGCAGAGTTGAAACCCTTCTTCAGTTTTATGCTGATTGTTCTCTTACATTCAGTATGTAAACAGTCATGTAGTTCTGTCCAAACAAATTCTGCTTTATTCTTTTAAGTTCCTACATAGCAACTGAATTAATATTCGGAATTTCTTTTTTAAATAAAAAACAACACTAACCAAGAAATTCATGAAAAATGTAAGTACTAAAAAGCCAAAAAACCCCTCACATCATTTTGGAAAAGAGGAAAGTACAAAAACATTTTAATATTGTACTACTCTGAAGTGGAAAATGACCTCACATTATTAATTGCAAAGAAAGGAACAAATAATATGAAAAAGTATGAATACAAGATTTGTTTTCCAGTTACCATAGATCTTAAAAAGGGAATATTATGTTAATGAATAGGCTATCACAGGAATGACCTGATGACTCAAAATGATACTACATTTTACCATTGATTTGCTTTCCCACATAATACACATCGATAAGAAAAAAATTGATTTAAAAATCTCTGTTTGGAACACGGCTAAAATTTCATTTAGAGTACCAGAGTAATTTCAAGATAGGTGATATCACCTCAGTTTTGTGAAGTTTTTGGTAATTTCCATTCCAAGATATCAGCTTTCGGTCTTTTCCACCTCCTGATACTAATGTGCCATCTCGCAGCATACACAGTGCAAATATTCCACCCTCATGCGCCCCTTGAACTGCGTGGCTTATTCTGTTGGTACCTAGATAGAAGGAGAAAAGATATTTCTATTGAAATAGTCAGCTTAGTAGATCCTTTTTCCGCAGTTTTTTTTTCTCCATTTCTCTACTATCTGTCAAGGATTATATCTAAACAATGATAATGGCCGGCATGGAGTGTTGCACCAAAATGCACAGACTCACAGAAGAGACTGAATTAGTACATCTTAAGAACATATTGCCCCCATCTCAAAAATGAAAAGTATACATATTCACTCAGTCTAGTTCAAACACAAAGGAAAATAGGTTCATTTAAACCTTTCATGGGGGTTTAAGCTAAACCGTTTGACACCACATTTGACCTGCAGTAGCACTACGCACCTTAGAATCATAGAATAGTTTGGGTTGGAAGGGACGTTTAAAGGTCATCTAGTCCAACCCCCCTGCAATAAGCAGGGTTATCCTTATCAACAAAGAAACCATAACCCAGTCACTTGTTATCCTCCAAGGATATTCCACAGCCTGCAGACACCTAACTTGCACCAAAACCTGAATAAGCTAGAGGTCTTTATACATCTGGCAGAAGGTGCCGAATCACTCTCCGAAAGAGCCTGTACTTCTTTATTGATGAACTGGGTTTGTTCAAGTACCTTCTTAGACTCAAAACACCTTCTAACCAACTACACTAGATTAAATATCTCCAAGTGGATGAACCATTACTATTATGAAGTATAAAGAAATGATTACTAGTGATTCTATTACTGAAACGTGCACCTTGCATCAAAGCTTGGCTAACTTTATGCTTAGCAAAAGCGAGAGGCTGATGCAAGTTAGGAAGAAACAACTGCTTTTTCCTTTATAAATCCCATTTGCTTCTATCCACATCTATGGATATAATGTGTCAGTTACAAGGGATTTCTATTAAGAGAAGTTTTTGCTAAGGGTAGTCTGACCTGGTGGAAGCAGCCCTCGCTTGAACATAGAGCTCTGAGTCAAAAGTAGTAAAGACATAGAAAGTATGCTGTACTAAGATAGAAAAACAAGAACAACATTTTTGCCTGTCCCAAAAGAACGAGCAGAGGTGAGGAGATCTTGCAGCACACAAAGAATTCCCCTTCATTCCTGGCAGAAAGGGCAGAAGAGGCTGCTTGCAGTTAAGGCAGAAATTAGTCTACCGGCATGAAGGCAAACCGGCCCCTGAGCACTGCGCTGACCTTGCCGTGCCAGCAGCTGCCACTATCTCCCTTGTCTGCGGCAGGCCAAAACAACAGCCAAGAACAGGGAGACTGGACTATGCAATTTCTAAACTGTTTGTAAGGAAAAGTGTTCAAGGGTCTTGCTTTAAACTATCATAGGAAAAAGAAAAGGGGAATAAAAGAGGAGCCGAGTTACATACACCATATCCACTCCTTTCCTCAACCATAGTATATTGGTCAAAAGCACAAAGAGAAAATGGGCTGATAGTCCTTGGATGAAAAAAGTCTACAAAACAGCTCATAAGGCTCAACAGTGTAACTGATTCACCATGTTGCTTTTGGTTCTGATATCCTTTGAGTATCTTGGGAGAAGGCACTGAGTAAATAAGAAGCAGCTGTCCTCCATATCCTTTCTTCCTTTACTAATAAGGCCTCCTTTAGGGGATTCTCCTTATTCCTATGCATGGCACCTCATGCACTAAGTAAACGTTTAGGATGTTGCTGCTGTTTGCCTTCCGGCAGGCATTGCCTTCTGCTGCTAAAAAAAAAAAAAGTCTCTTCTTTCTAGAAAATGCTTTTTAAGAAGTTTGTCCTATCCATCTGTTCTTTTGAAATAAAGCTGAGGAATTCAATTAGATCTGCATATATTTTAGCTTGACTTCCTAGGAAAACAAATAAAGCTATTTGTTGTCTTTTTAAAAGTGTATGTCAATAGGCATAATTTTTGCAAACACTACAGAGTGACAGTACAGGAGACTGGAGATCATCAATTACGTTAACAGTGTTTCTTACTATCACATTGATCAAGGAAAAGAACTTTTCCTGCCATTTCTTACGTCAGTAAAAACCATACGTGCTGGCATAGCTCTATGATTCAACATTTGACAATAGGGAACATGTTCGATAGAATTTTGTGCTCTAGCAGTCAGGTATATGTTCTTTAGGTGCTCGTAGAATCCAGACAAAATCTGCTATATTGGTCTTAGCAAAGAACTCAAAATAAACAAAATTCATTCTTAAAATGAGGCTACGTTCATGTAAAAATTCAGAGTATTTTACACTAACATTTCATTATTAACTTCAATCTTGTCTTACCTTTCCCCCAAACCAAAATGTTTCCGCTTGAGTCTCCTGTAATAGTATCACCATTTTCAGAAAAGGTCACACACAGGACAAACTTTGGCTTCTCTTGTTTCTGCATGGTTATGAAAAATATACACTCACAGCAACACACAACCCATTCATTTTAACTGTACATATTTGAGTAATTTAGTTTAGTCTTACACAGTTCTACTATTGCTTAAATGTCTACACAGGAGTTAAACATATTCCTACAGTCTAAACAGTTAATCTGTGCAAGGCCAAAAGATGCATCAGCTAAGGTTGGTGGCCCAATCCTGCACCCTTTAATTACAAGTTGCGGATACAGCAAGTGAGAAGGCCTGCCAACTTTTAACACAAGACCAGGAATGCTCTAAGATAAACCAAATTCCCCAACTCCCACATAATCCCAAAGGCTTTAAGTATTCAGAAATGGCCGAAGATGCAAACAAGCTTTATTACTGCAGGTTTTAACTCCAAAGTTTCCAGGAGAAAAGTATTACTAGAGAGTTTCGCTGCAGTGTACAAATTAAGAAATCATCTCTTGAAAAAATCCTAAGGTTCAGTAATGGAAACGTTGCTTTGAGACCCTGCATTTAAAACACTGAGAGCAACAAAATAATGAAATATATAAGGGGATAAAAAAATTCACTAGCTAGTAGCTTCCAAGGACATTATTTACAATGTTTGTTGACTACCAGCGTGTATGGCCTCTTTCGCCCTCAAACTAAGAATGTTCTCAACTAGGGCCACCGCACTTTTCCATCTGCAACAGCCATCGAGAACAAGAGAGGCAGAAATCTGCCCAAGTAGCTTAGAAGTTAAAAATGAATGAAAAATAAAATGTAACAAAATTTAAATGCATTGTCTCAGCATGTTCTCCTTATTTCACACAAAGTATATAAATTGACATTGCAAAACAGTTGTTTTGACTATACTTGCAAGCCACAACTCCACAAGCAGTTCACTAGGCCCTACTGGAGTTATCTGCAGTCACCGCAAACATCCCTCATTTGTGCATGCAACTGCTGTAGAGCTTAGTCTATATTTAAGAACAAAACCAAATCAAGACCTTGAAATGAAAATTATATTTACCAAATAGTGGCCAGCTCAATCTCTATTTGAATTACATACGTGCATGTATCTGAGCAGAATGGAGGAAAAGGGAAGAATATTCATATTCACATAATTTATGGGGTTTTCCAAGTCTTTCCTCTGATGAAATAAAAAACCCCCAGCACATAACACACTCTCTATTTTTTTAACCCGAGATAAGTATAGAGAGCTTTAAGGTAGTTTTATTTTGATGGGGGGACATTATAAAGAATATAGGAAAAGGAATGCAAGGAACAGAATGGTAATTGCACTTCAAAACTCCATTGTGGTGACAACCCATGGAAAAGCTCTCCGTGCCATACCATGAATTCTGCCTGAATTTCCGTAAAATTTCAAGTTTAATAATGATCAATTGTTTTGATTCACTCAAACCTTATTAACCCTTGCTTCTGTATGACTGTACCATTACAATAAACATAAAATTAAGGAAATATTTTATTTTACCTCAAATAATCCTTGCTTTTTAATAAGGGAATTCCCTTCTAGGGTCCAAAAATAAAGGTGTGATTTTCCACAAGTAACTATTATATTTGTATCAGTAGGGTGAAAATCTGCAGCAAATACAGCCTCATTAGAGCACTTGGAAGGAAAAAGAAAAACATTGTATCAAGATTTAAAATTCAAAGAAAACAAAACAATATGAAATGGTTCTTTAGTTAGATTAACTGATCAGCTCCTGATATAAGACAAATTCTGATCCATTCATTTACTTACGGAGCCTGGAATACTTTGGTAGAGTACTTTGAAGTCAAAAGATTCTACGTTTTTTTAAGTTAGTATCAAAAGTTATCCTTCAAAATCATGTCAGATAATGAGAAGTTCTACACAAAAGATCAGTTTAAGACGTTTCTTTTCTGCACATGCTCCTATCGTTGCTTCCTAGACTTTTCTAACCAATTCTAGAATGACTACGATAACAAAATTTAAAAAAAAGCTATTGGGATGAATCTCAACAGTGAGAGGAAACATTCCCTTTCTTCATGTTCTTTGCCTTTTATAAAATGAAAGTGTTAAAAAGGCACAAGAAGTTAAATATAAAAAGACATTTTATGACAAGAAATCCAGATCTACATACAAGCAAGTAGTACAAAATATCTTATTGCAACACCTTGACATCTGCCAGTTTTTCCTCTTTCTGCCAGTCCCACACAGAAAGCACATGGTCGTTTGAGTCATCCACGGAGCACAGACTACTTCCTCCATTCTGAGGAAAAACATGGAAAAAATTAATGCATCCCCAACCAACATTAGAAACATAGAAATACACATTCAAAATAATTAAATACTCCCGTGCAGATGAAAGTGAAATATTTTCACTTTAACTGGTATGTTTTCAGTTATCACATGGATCTCCACGAAATGTAATAATTCATAGGATCATTGAAAAATAGGGCTAAAAAGGGATCTAGAAGAGGAACTCTTGCAAACTGTAGACAAACAGACTTTGTCAGGAATGAGGTCGGTATCTCTCTCTAAACATTCAGTGATGGAAATTCCCAAGGCAAACTACACGTCATTATCTATACTATTAAGAAAGTTCTTCCTGATAATTATATTGAGTTTCTTTCTTGTCAGTTTAAACCAACCACTTCTTGTCAGATTGGCTATGGACATGGGGAACAATTTTACTCTTCATATAGGAATAATGGATCAAAATCAGGGAACATAATAAGAAATTAGAAAACAACTTAGTCCCAACAGGTGTCTTTTTTACAGTTATGTCTTCTATCAGTCTTTCTAATCTTAATGACCCTTATTCCTTTAGTCTTTCTTCATACATCACATTTCCTAGACCTTCTCCAGTCGGTACCCAATTTTTGGATGTGTGAATCCAGTGACTGGATGAGGAACTCCAACTGAGTCTCTACCAGCGCTGAGGGGAGCTGACTGACATCTGTCCCACTAGTGATGGTCACTGCTGTACAATCATCAGATCTTTTCCCAAACAGTAGCAATCTGGAAGGCAGTTTTTAGATCATTTTTTCCAATCTTTGGTGTTCATTCCTAGCTGTGTGTCTACTGTGAAATAAACCATCAAGTAATGTCTAGTTGCTTTCCAAAGCATTCAAATATGATTTTTGTATCCTGTTGCTCCTGGCATCAGCTATGTTAGCTTTGACTGCAGATGAGCTTGCTGGAACAGACTGAGCATGTGGTTACAACAGGCACTCCTCTGGCACCAACGCTGACACAAACAGTCCTTCTTCTGCCACCCAGAGCTTAGCCACTTGTTGCTGCCTCTTGAGCTGAGTCACTGCAAAAGTTTGGGCTATCATAGAGTGAGTTTGTCTGGGGAACAGATCAATTTTGCAGGGGAAAAAAAGACCCAAGCAAACTCTGCTTCATTTTGTTTATATATAAGGTTGCTTGGTTGTTTTCCTGATGAATCAGGCCCCTAATACACATCTCGGACACAGCCACAAAAATAACTGTGCCAATGCAACGCAAGAGGTGGGACAGAGACAGGACTGAGTAGCGTGAAGAGAAGGCTGTCTAAAATGAGATAAGCAGTACTGCTATGGGATGGGAAGAGATGCTCAAAACAGGCCAAGCTCTCACTGTGAAATCACAGTATAAAGCAAACATATTAAACACTCGCTTTCTCGTGGCATCTGCCAATAGCAATCCTCTGTTACTGAGTATATATTTCTTCCTCCAGTGAGATATTTACAGAGTATTTGCTTGCTATTCGTTTTGATTTATCCACCAAAGGTGATCTTGTACTGTGTTGTCTTTCACCTTTGTGTTCTTAAGGGAACTCTCATTTTCTAAATCCAAAATCAGAGATATGGGCCATTGTAAAAAGTCTTTCTTTAGTAATTCTTTGACACAGTGTAGGAGGTTAAAAGCTACTGCGGGAATAACTGGTTTTATATAGGGAGAAACACAATGGGATGATTAAAGAGAAGAAGTAAGGATACTGAAATTTTGAGAACACAAGTACTTCTGCAACTGCTTGTCCCTGAAGAAATTAGTTGCATTTTATGGTATGCATAAGGTAGAACTCTGAGACTGCTGAGATGCTGCTAACCTTAATAATGACATAAACTGTTGGAAACAACTGGGTTGCAAACTTTCCTCCTCTAAAGAGGAAGCTGGGAGAAAAGAAAGCTTCGAAGTTTGTTTTGCTCAAGGAAGCGCAATTTGAAAGACTTCAAAGACCTGTTCAGCAAACATTCTTAATATGACTATTCATTTACTTTACTTACAGATTTAGAAAAAGCAATGCAAGTGACAGCTCGGTCAAAAAATCCCATTCCGATGACATGCAGTGTATTCAGAGTTACAGAATCCCAGACACGCACGTGTGGTGGCAATTGCTATAAAATAGACACAGAAACAACTACTGAAACAATGGTGGCACAAAAACCCAGCGGGATTTTTAAAAAAGAAAATGCATCCAAAAAACATTTTAACACAATTTAAGGTACGAAAATTACCAGAACTTCTCTAGAGTCATCTATGTAAGCACAGATACACTACAAACGATTTGCTGATTACTGTGCCTGGGACCAATATCTGTGACTACTGAGTCACAGATACTGAGATCTGAGATCTGTACATCCAAAGAGTACGGCACGTCAGGTGTCACTGATCGCTTTAGTTCACTGAAGTTAATGGACACTGAGACATTCTTCATTAAGTGAAAATCGTTGATGACCTTGCAACACGGGACCTACTGGTAGGTCCAGGATCGTCAGTTTAAACTGTAGTAACTGAGATAATTCTGGTCAACGTCAAACAGCAAGTGCAAAAAAAAAAAGATTTAAGAATTTCTAAAATGTAATTAATTTCAGCATCATAAAAACGGCCATAGGAAAGAACTGGACAACTGTAACCAGAACTAACTTTCTTTTTGTACGTAAAACTCCAGGTATACAAGATGGCCCGAGATGAACGCCCCGTGAAAGCGGGTGGCTCCCCTCCCTGCCCTCCCCGCCAGCTCCACGCAGGCCGGACCCCGGGGGGCAGAAATGCTTCTCACAGCCACTAGAGGGCAACCCCCGGCCGCGCCGGCTGCGTGGGCTTCCGACGGGAAACGGCCCCGAGCTGCACACGGGATCGTCAGCCTCTCCGGGAAAACAAGGGCCTCTCTGATCTCCCTTTTTTCCCCCGCCCTTTCAAATGAAATGGATATGTTTTACTACAGTATCAGAAAAAAAAAAAAAAAGCAAGCAACAGCCATCAGTCTTTCTTGCTCATAAGTAGTGAAATTGCCCTTTAACACAAATAAATATATAAAAAAAATCAAGGCCACCCCAGTACCTCAGTTATATAAATGGCTTTTACATAAGCTTACCTATATGCCCCATTCCCCTCAAGCATAGACATCAAACACTTAGATTTTATTTCACAAATACAATCGTAAGTAATTGTATTTATGGAGTTAAAAAAATAAGTATCAGAGATTTCTCCAACACACAATAAAAATTAAGAGTTTATGTTACTCAACTAAGTTAATCTTTACATAAACCTTATATTGCATAACTGAGATTTTGTTTTCCTCATTTACTTGAAGTAGTTAGCATATTAATAATCTGCTTTTATCCTAAAATTCTTCTTTGACATCTACCAAAAATTTTGCAATGCTTTGGCTGTGACATCAGCTGCATACACTTCTGAGTAACTTTTTCCTCATGCTTTTCCTGCCTCTGCTTGTACCCATTCTTTCTCACTTGTCTTAGCTCTTTGCAGCAATGTTCATCTTACTCTGTTCAAATAAATTCCTAGCCTACAGCTAAGCTTTACAATAATACAGGTAATAATAGAGAGAAAAATATTCTTGCCTAGATAATGGCAAGAGTAAGAATTTATTTTTTTCAGCAAAGAACCCAGAGCCATTCTTATTTGTACTTTGTTTTTGGCAGCTGTGGTCAGAAATGAAGTTGAATAGCGTACAATTTAATCTCCACTGCTTCTCCTCCTTTCCCCACATCCATCTGCCCTCTCAGGTCTCCTTTGTAGCCTCATCCTTCCATGTCTCTTTTGGACACTAGCTCCAAATTTACCTTCAGTCTGTGTAAGTGATGGAGCTAGAAACCACTGACCAATCTTGATAATGGAGCTGGGTAACTTTGATAGTGTGCAATAGGCACTCTCAAATTAAGTTTTGCTTGCGTTCAGTCCTAAAACGTAAGACTAATTTAACTGCAACATGAAAAGAATATAGCATGTATCGTCTTAATAACATATTCTTATGAAATATAAGCAACTATATGACAGCAAAGGGGTCACTCACTTTTCCATCCTTGGATGTCCCTGCAACTTGACCTGTTGCTATAGTGATCCTGTCAGGATGGACAGCCAGGCTAAAAAAGAAAAGAAAGAAAGGTCAAACTTAAAAGTCATTTATGATCTATTTCATCAAACGTTTACATGAGCTTGTAATAAATAGCCCTATTTTAGTCACATAAAGCACATAGCATACATGTAAACATTTTAAAAATATAAAAAAAGAACTGACAAAACAATTTTCATGCTCTTTTATTCAAAATACTCTTCTTCCCTTACGAACAAGGCAGTAATTTGCTTAAGTCCTAATACCTCAGAGCATGTATCAAACAAGCCCCAGTCTCACTCATGTTGGGATTCAACTCTCCTAGATTTAAATGACTGCAGTGCATAAGGAGTTTACAATTTGAGCTAGTTATCTAACTTCAGTTATGTCTAACCAGAGGTTGCAGAGATCTGGTCAGTACAGTCAATGCTGTCTAGTGACAATCCTCCAGAGCAAACAGATGCCTCCACTCAAACATTGCTCTTCGGACCGTATTGTCCAGATCTCCAGTGACTTTTACAGGGAGATACCAACTTCTCTCTAATACTTTTCAAAAGGTAAAAAAAGTCCTTTAGTAAGAACGAACAGGATACAGAAATTAGGAATTTTGATTCTAAAATTAAACCCGAGATTTTAAAAACTGTGATCAATGTTAATTAATGTCGCTAAGAAAAAGCAACCTAAAATTTGTATTAAAGCCTAGAGTGAAGTCTATTTTTGCCCTAAATCCTCTTTTAATTCTTTTTTCACTGCAGCTGCTTTGCACACAGTTCTAGAGGCCAAGTGCCCTGCAAAATGAACTGTGGCAAAAATTCATTCAGCTTTACAATGGAGAAAGGTATCCTCTTTCCAACAAACCTGAAAGCTTAGAAATATCTAAAGAGTCAGAAAATTTGAAAGAATTCAAGAATGAGATGAAACAGGTCTGAGTTAAAAATCTCCTTATAAAACAACTAGATTATACAAATAATTCAATTTTATGAAACATGTTTACAATACAACCAGATCTGGTTATTGGGTCTATTTTTGGCTTTGAGGGACAACAGGTGTTTCATAATGCTTAATCTAAAGAAGAGATGTCAAACTCATTTCATACATTAGGGCTCATCAGATAATCCGGGTGCTCTTTTTCAGCTGCACTCCGCAAGGAGACAGATACCGTCAAGATAAACCATATGTTTATTTAGATTTCAATTTAATGATACTGATATTTCCTGATATCTAGTACCCTCTAAGCTTCAACACAGCTAAATCACTTTGAAGCTCAAGCTGGCATGGGCTGCCTGCTTTTGTCTGCATGGCAGCAGACAAACCAGGCCGCTCAGGACTGGTTTTCAGGGGATCTGCCATGATGTAGACATGCCTGAAGACTACCAGGAAGACCGCAGATGAGATTAAAACTGGTTCGTTGGTTAGATGGAGCCTAAAGGACCTGTATCTGGCACCTAGATCCAGGTGAAGAAGAATAATTCAATCCTACTTAAAAAGGGGAAGGAGAAGAGTCTAATGTTAAATCATCCCAGAAACAGAGTAATGAAAATGAGTAGATCGATAGATTAAGTCAGATTTCTACTTTTCTGTATTCTCAATGTAAAAAGTATATTAGTTATGGAAAATAAATTTTCTCGAGTAAATATGAGGAGGAATTGTTAGCAACTGAGACAGACAAAAAAGCAGAAATTTGGAGAACATCAGTGCAGCAATTGCATATAGACACATCCAAAGTAGGCGGCACAGCACATACGGCAGCACAGACTTCAAGGCAGGTTTCACAAGCAAACTCAGGCTCTGTTAGGGACATATTTAGATATGCTCGGGTCTGTGCCATCACACCCTGACAGCAGTGCTTCATGTGCTGACTAGATAGAGCTATAACAGGCATTTGACATCCTTACCATGACTACAGTCAGACCTTTATTTGATTGTGCAAATGCACTGTCAGGCATAAGGACCCCACCTATGCAACACTTAAAGGTTAAATCACTTGAATTTTCAAAACTATATTAAAAGAACAAAACACTACCTCCCAAATACTGTTTTATGAACAAAAAAGAACAGTTATTAGGTGACTTACCACTTCACATCATCGTTATGACCAGTGTAATGTCTCTGAAGTTGCTCTTCAACATTGAATAACACAACCACAGATGCGATGAAATACACAGTTTCGCCCGTTGGAAGAAGATAGAGATTACTGCGACAGTCCCGACCCCTATATCCATAGCTAACATGTTGGTCAAGCTGCAATAACATTATCTACCAATGAAGAATGTTAAAAATACAGAAAACCAAAATGGATTCTCTGCCCCTGTATTTCCTGAAGTCTGCATCTCTTGGCTTGAGCACAGCTTGATCACTTGACAGCCTTCAGAACTCCCTCCCTTACTACAGTCAAGAGAGCTAAAGCATTTCACAGACTTTGAGTTACTGAAAACCTACATATATGTGGTAAAGAATACAGGAATTTGTAGACATACTATCCCTTTAGTATCCCCTGGAATTTGCTAACTGTCAGACGAAGGCAGTATTAATTTTGTCCCAAGTGTATTTACTATTTACACTGCTTGACTAATTAAAATAAAAATGTAGGCTTGATGGAAACACTAATAAGTCATTCAGTACATCTCCCTGCATTACATTAGGATTGATTGTGTTATCCTGCGTGCAGGTTGATTGATTTCATTATTCTGGGCATTACCAGCCAGATGGATATGAAACCGTAAAAGGGTTACATCATCCGTTCCAATTTATTTTTGTAGTATTTAAAAGGCGGTGGCCTAGATTCTGATGTTAGTCATATCAACACTAATCTAAAATTAATCCAATGAAATAACTGGAATTAATCCAGAAATAATCTCATTTAGACCGAATGTTAATTCAGCCAAATTATGTAGTTTTATTCTTCTGAAGAGTCATTAGGGACTACAACTATTTTGGCTTTCCTTTTTTTATGGGAACAGACAGAAACAGCATTAGTAGAATCTTGGCAAAACAGAAATGCATTCTAATTCAGTCAATATGGAGAAGCTGGCTGTGATAGATATATGGAGAGGTAGTGAAACCCCCAATATATGATATTAAAAAGATGCTCACGCACTATTCTCTATGGTCAATGATAACTCAGTCAAACTAAAATACTCATGCGAACATTATCCAAGAAGTAAAGTCAATAGTTATCTTACTTCTAAAACGGGAATTTAAATAACAGCTTGCTGATTTTTTCTAATAAATGCAATAGAAGTAATAAATGCAATTTGAAGACATGAAAACAACCAATATCTTCAAATTACAAAGCATTTACTATCAATTTTGAATCTGTCTGTAAAGGTTAGAGTTACTACTCTAGATTGCTGGACAATGCTTTAATAAATTTATTTTTCTCTATAAGGCCAGATGCCATTACCAACTGAAGCCAACATAAAACTTCCCTAGTTCAATAATGTATAATCAAGTTTATAATGAACTAGCAGTTGAAGTTAGCGTAAGGAATTGAACTTTTAAAAAAAGTGAAGTAAAAAGATTGTACAGACATTCATAAGGAACAAATCTCTGTGCATAAAAATAGCTATTAAATGGGAAAGATTACATTCTTTAGGGAAAATCTCCTTTCTTTACGATTCTTCCTGTGGGGAACAATGCTGCATTCAACCCTTCGCGTGATTGCTGTTGTCAAACACTCAGTTTCTTTCTATCAGTCTTTTTTCTCAGATGTAAACTCCTGGGGTTGATCTCTCCTTCCCCTCACTGTTTCCCACACTTGGATTCGGCAGCTTCAACTTGGATTTGGCGAGTTGGCACTTCAAGGAATGTTATCTTGACCTTTTCTTTTCATTTGGCCTGCAGCTTTTGTTTCAAACCTCCTGCTTGCCAAGTGAGCTGGTCTCAAACGGATCTGTGCAGATCACTGTTCCCTCCCTGATGGCCCCAGTGCCCATTTCTCGTTCAGGTTTTACCAGCTCTGCTCCAGCCCTCCCTCACACTTCATCACTCAGCGTTTCTGTTTCTTCATGTCTGAATATACCTGATGTGGTGTGAACCTTTTTCAGCTTACCCAGATACCTGCTAACATGACTGTAAAACCCCTTTAGAGTTCAGGTATGCCCTGAAATCCACGCACATCAGATTTCCTTCCTTCTGTTTCTTATCATAGTCTGCTTTGCCCTGTCCATTTGTCCATCTCACCTCCGATATCTTGTTTCTCTATCCTCATTCTTATGTTATAAAGCATTTCTGGCTATAATCCCACAGCCAGGCTGATTTGTCCACTACAAAGATGTTTTCTCCTACTCCAGTTCTGCTACCCTCCAATCAAACAGCTCAGCTTCTCCAACTTAACTGGAACGAATGCCTGCAATAATTCTTGGTTTTCTGCTGTCTTCATCTTTCCCCTTAAATTATTTTACGCTCCTGCCTCCAGCTTTTCTTCTCATCATTGTAGTCTGTAAATTGGGCATTATCTTCTCTTTTTTTTTTTAAAAAAAAAAAAAAGTCTTTCATACACCTTGTCATTGGTGTAACTTTTAAGTATGGATATCATGATGGGGTTTAACTGCAAAGAAATTAAAATCTGAAAAAGTTAGCACAGTATTTTTGGAAAAATATGCATCCTCCTCAGTAACCATTTATGGTTAGTTAGATCATTTTATTAATTCATACCCTTTCTATTCATGGATAACTTTTATATATAGGATTCTGCTGGGTATACAGACACACACCTGGAAGGACATATGAATATTCAAACTAAAAATAATACTCCATCTGGCAAATATTCAGTCATTTAAGTAAGCTTAAGTGAGAAACTAATGAGACTGAAATCATGACCTGCTCTAATTGTCATTTTTTATAATAGTCTGAAATATTAACTCCAGCTTCCACCTACACACTGCTAATGACAATCATCTGGTTTGTTTGGTGGTTGGGTTTTTTGTTGTTTCAGCAAGCATCCTAACACTTTCTCCCGTATCATCCCTAGGCCTCTTAGGCGAGGGGCACCTTGCAAGTGTAAAAAGACATCATTCAATTCTGTCGTGATATACGGTGAGAGCCTCTACAGCCATTTGACGGTAAAATGCTGCAAGCAGTATTTATCACTCTAATCATCTCAGCTGTTTTATGAATTTTGTGGATTTTTTGTTTTTTAATTAATCTTCAGTTATTTCTGTATGCATTATCTATGCCGTTCCAGCAGAGTGGGGTAGAACCCACAGGCTCAGCTGCAATAGGAATAATAAGAATGGTTACTAAATCTGTCATTAATCTCTTGTGAATACAATGGGACTTTTGGAAACTCTCTGTATGCATTCTGAAGCCACATGCAGTTCTATTTATACAACTTCGAAAAAGACTATATGCAGCCTGTCTTCTTTTTTATGAAGACAAAGCAACTTCCTATTTGCACTGTTTGGGACCAAAAAAAAAGTCTTTTTCTTAAAATAGAAAACCTTATGAAGACTTCATCTCTCTAAAGATAGCAGATATTACAAATAGACTCAGATCTTGTGTTTATATATTATCTGGAACCATCTATTACATATGCTAAGATTATACAAAAACGAAATGTCATTTCTTTTTTCAATAAAGAATACATTTTCTCATTATATTTAAAAGTGAAATGTGAAAATTTCTGTATGTAATGAAACACTGATTTCTTTCAAGTTAGCATTCTGTAATTATGTCCACTCATGGAATTCAGTGGAAAATTCTGGTTGTTCACTATTTATGGTGCTTAAACACAGTTTAAAATCTAAATTAAAACATTATTTTATATATCTTATGAATTTTATTGCTAAGCATGTATCAGTTGCAAAGTGCTATTCAATTCAGGTCTTATTCAAGTACTGAAGTTGATTATAGCATCCTCTAAAGGACAATGGTGCACATTTTATAAAACACAGTTTAAAACGATAAATTACTACTGCGAATCAGCAAAAAAACCTGAGCTTGTTTTATATATACTATAATTAATAATCACAGCTCACTACATTCTTACAATATGCGTAGTTTCATCTTTAGCTAATTAGCATGCTTCAGACTTAACCTTCAGGCATCATTTAAGCAAAATCTTTCTTAAGCTGTCACCCTGTACTTCACGAGGTGCAGAACAGCGGGCTCAAGAAATGAACATCTCTTTCAATGGAATGTCGCTTCACTAAGGAAACAAACCCTATTAATAAAGATCTTAATTTTGCTATACTTTAGCTCAAAAAATTATTTAAAACAGATCATTAAGAAATGATTGATTTCCAGTAGTCCTCTAGCACAGAAAGGATACACCCATTCCAGTTTAAGCCTCTTGGCTGGTAGTTCTACTTTTGCTTCCAAATTGTAAGATTCCACTTGCTCTTTGGGCATGTACATGGTAACAGGACGTCCACGAAGAAACATTTTTACGTATCCTTCCTCTACAAAAGGTCAGAAATGTTTAGTGTTACACAAAAAAAACATCAGCAGAGAACTCCAGTGCTCCTCCATCCCTTCCCACTTAACAGTTTGGTGCGTTACAATTACAGAATGACATGCAATCTCAAACTGAGAAATTAAGCAGTTTTGGATTTTTTTTTTTCCCTAAATCATAATCACTAAGCAGAATTTGTTTTAAACATACAAAGTCCCTTTTTCCTCTAAGTATTTTGACCAGCAGAATTAGAACTAAACAATGTCATGAAGAACTACAAAACTGAAAGGACTGAAATCGAAACTTTTGTTTTGTGAAAAATAATGTTACAATATCACATTTTTTAAACATTAAAAGTGAAGGGGAAAACATCGAAGATTACAATTAACGCAGAAATGCCACTTAAAATTAATTTTATTTTTTAATCGATATTTACAGTGGAGCATCAGCATCTAAAGTATTTTCCAACACAGTCACATTCTTTGCATCTCAGTGTAAAGATATGCTTTACACTTGATACAGTGTTAGAGATACATTCGAAATAAGGAACACAAACAATTAGTAAAAGAAATCATGCTGATGTACATGCAGAAAAGATACGTGCTCTAAGAATTACTAAACATTGAAAAAGGAATGACAACATTGACAGCACATTAAAAGAAAGGAAAATGACATACAGGAGAGAAGCTACAAAACCTGAATTGGCTGACAGAAGTAAACATTTCTAGAAGAAAATACTAAAAGTAATGTGTTGAACTGGCAAGAAATATTTTGGGGGAAGAGAAGCAGGGATTAATAACAGATCTGGAAGTACTGACTTGGGGACTTCATGGGGCTTATAAAACTAGGAGATCTGGGAAATGCCATGAAGGTCTGACTAGGACTTTTGGGAACTGGCAAGGCCAAAGTGGGTGTCCTGTGAACTTCTGTTGAAGTTTGTCCAGATTCAGAACGTGCTGGCTCTTGCTGCTCCATCGGCAGATCAAGGGGTTCAGCCTTGTTCTCATGCGAATCAGGCAGTTTTGGAGTCAGTGACATCTGTAGAGTTACTAGACAGAATAATCGTGGGCACAGAGGAAATGGAAGGGCAGAAGTAACAAAATCATGTAAATGAAAAAAATTATACAATTTAGGACTGTTAAAATTATACTATGAATTGTTAAGTATCATTACAACTATACCATTATTTTTTTAATTTGAAAACTAAGGCTTTATTTTAATTGGAAAATATGCATATGCTATAAATCCTGACTAAATGAATAAAAATTACTGTTTGAACAAATAAACATCTTAGCTACGCTGTATTACCTAAATATATGTGTATTTTGCCTTTAGACTAATTCATTTGGGAAAGAGATCTACCTGATCTGTCACAGTAAAGTTACAGCTAGGGCTCTCTATCTTCATTTACAGAATTCATACATATAATGAAAACAACAGAAAACTGAATGCTAAAAAGAAGCAATAATGGTGAAATAATGGTGACAGATGGTTGGAGCTTAAGATGCCTGTTAAAATGCTAGAATACTGGAACTGTTTTTTAAAATCTACTTCAATAGATGTGTATTGGGAAATAAACTATAGAGGGTAGGAGCATGAAACAGCAGAGCATTACGGCACTATTTGTATGCGCATGCAGCATCTATTTAAAGAGCTTGAAACACATGCCAATACTACTGATACTGGTGCACTGGAAGTCAATAGATTTTCAGCAGCGACAACCACTGACTGCTTATCAAAGGCTGGGAACAAACGGAAGTTTAATTCATTGAACTGCTTTTCTCACCTGAAACTTATGGGACTCCTAAAACTTGCATTTAGCCATCTACAGTGGAAGTGTTTGACCTAGTCACTCAAAACTCCTTTTTAGAGTAAACAGGGAGAAACAGGCACTTTTGGACAAATTAATCGCATTTTAAAGTAGATGTCCAAAAGCAAGTACAGTAAATTATACCAAGTATATTATACCAAGTATATAAATTATGCCTTCACAATGCCTCTCTCTCTCTCTCTCTCTCCCCTAACTATAAAGAGGAACTTAGGCTGACTAGGTCAGGCACAGAAATACATACTGTGTATTTATTGCTAACTTTTGGTAATATTAATTCCATCTGTGCTCATTTTTGTTACTAATCCAAACGTATTATATACATAATCAATCTATATCCCTTTCTTTGTCTTTTCTTAATTGAGTTTTTAAGACAGCAAAGTTCTAAATGTGAAGATATAGATGTAAAGACAGACAATCACCAAACAAAGACAGACCAATGGTGAAACTTTTAGACAAATGTATCTTTTACATCTGCAATTTTGTAAATTTGAAATTGTTGTTGAAAATAACTGCAAAAATTAACAGATACTGAACTGAAATAAGAAGACACGGGAATGCTAGTAGGATCTGCAAAGGAGACCACTACTGATTGCAGGCATAAAATTGTACAAAGAATACATAGAGGTAGAGACTCTCTAAAAGACTTTGCCTTGAGAACAAACATTCTTTGCTTTGTGAAATTTTAGATTTCTTGCAAAGCTGAAAGATGCTGATTAGTGGAAAAACTGTTAGGATTTAGCTACCTCTAAAAAGCAAGACATATCTGTGATTATATCACAGATACAAACATGCATCAAAAATGTGCATATTTACACTACAATTTAACTAAAGCTTTAGAAAACAATATGGTATGTTTACCAAACATAGCTCTGTTTTATAACATTGAGCAAAAAGCACTGAGAAATTAGTTGGAGGCCTAGGTCCGTTTATTCAACATTCAGAAAAATCTACAGTCTACTCAGTAAGAAAAAGCAAGGGAAAAAACAAGGCTTCTATAATCATGTTAGGCTAACAGCAAAACAGCCAACAAAGGGGCAAATTCTATATGAATTTCAGCAAAAGTGCAGAACACCATTTCAAACACAGTGAACATCCATGTGTTGCCATATAGCTCTCTCAACATATTTTTTCTAATTCAAATTCTTCAGAATAAGTCCACAGGAATCTAAATTATAACCCATTATTATTATTAAAGTGCACCTGAGGGTTATAATTCAGCAGACTGTATAACAGATGGTGTATTTTTTTTGTTTCATTCAAAAGAACTAGAAAAGTTTTAACATTGCAAAATGTGCGCAAGTTAGAAAACAGCTGTTTATGCATTGAGCTTTTATCCCACCAGTACCATTTTGCTTCGAGAGCTATGAGGTTTTGGAAGTGAAGCCTACCTTTGCAGTGTGTCACACGGCGCTTCCCTTGTGATTACAGAGACAGAGACAGAAGGGCTAGATAAAGATGTGTTTGAATACAATAAACTCACTAAATACCTGCTCTACAGGCTGTCCAGTCGTATTCTGCTGGTGGCTAACCTAGTGCTTGACAAAACACTGAGCCATACTCCATGCCGTACATCGGGTAATTACAGTTGAAACCCCTTTCCTCCAGCTAGGGGCTCTGTTTAGTTCTTCTATCATTAAAATACCATCTTAAGCTCCATTATGCAACTATATTCTTAAAATAAGTAAAATACCAAGTATAACTTTCTTAGAAAAAATCATTAATTTCAGCAGGAATTTTGTCCAGGTAAGAAGGCTAAAAGTAGTGTCACATCTGTTTAATTACTGATCTTTATCTACGGGGAAAGCGTCGGAAGAAAAATTATTCCAAACACCTTTGCTTACATGATGCAAGGGAAGGAGAAACGTTACGCAAGAAAAGTGTATGCTGTGCGAATCACAAGTCTTCTTTTTCTAAACCAACAGTTTTCATGAAAGGGACATGAACCGTGATTGTATTGTCACAGGAGACTTAAGTGCTTACTTTGTTTTATGTATTATTGAGTTCAAAATCAATTACACTAAGCCTTGAAGTATGGCTTAAGAGCTTTGTTGGATGCTGATCAATCAGCACAGTAAAAAAAAAGATCATCTACTTTTTCAGCTTGATGTATGATTACTGTTACAGAACTATACACAAAAATAATGATACACATCTGATAAATCAATATGGTTTTTTCCTTCCTTATTTTGTTACAAGAAAGCTTTTATTTTAGTTGTCCTTGTTTTTTCAGAACAAAAATAACTGTTATATATACTATTCAGCTTCATATCTTTATCAAGATTGTTCAAAATTTTGTAACTGTCTAATGACAAGGACAAACTCTGCTTTCACTTATACCTACTATTTCACTTTTGAAATCTTTTTGCAGGGATAATACATAAGTAGGAAAAAATTGAAGTGATTTTCAAATTAAAGATAGACTTCCAAACTGTAGTAACAAAACACCCTTTTTATTTGTAATTTGACAAATTTTATTACAAGGCATTGAGACAGATGTGCCATTCTTTAACAGTAGTTGAGGGCTCCCTTTTATGACTAAATTAACATGACAGCACCATAGCTGGAACTTGGCATATGCTTTAATTAATAAAACCTTAATGCTACTTTGAAAGGGAACACATATTTGGGATAAGAAGGCATGGCCTTTTTCTTCTTTCTCTTCTTACAAAGAATCCTAACTGCAAAATAAACCTATTGGGCCAAGAAAAATTAGAGCAAAGTGATCAACTTTCTTAAAGTATGTCATCAGCAGCCTGTAAGTATCATGTTTAGATTCCCAATACCAGTTTCTAGGCATACACAGAAAAAAAACCCCACAAAACAACAAAACTATTATGTTATTACAGTTGTTATCTGCTTAAAAATTTTAAAAGTTCCTACCTGCACTGAACATTGGTTCCTTGGGTTTGCTGTGAAAATAATGAAGAAATGTCTATTTTAAAAAGCACACACATACAGTCGGTACATATAAAAGTATCAATATAATATAAAATTAAACTATAATATAAAAGATATTAAATATTTTTGTGTGTGTACATATAAATAAAAATACTTTTTCAATTAAATTATTTACAAGGTAAATCCCCAGGTAGACACAGTTAAATCCAGTATACATTGTGGATCCTTGATGGCAGATGTTAAAACCTTTACATTCAATTTTCCTTACATTCTCAAAACTATAGATTTTCCTCCACTAACTACCAAATCCTCTTCTTCTGCAAAGTTAGTCCAGTTGTAGGAGAACATGGAAACTGGTCATGAGCAGTTGCATCAGTTTTGCTTTCCAGACAGTGAGATTTGTTACTCTAAAGCAGTCTACAACTATAATAAAAAGCTAGGAATATAGTCTTAACTACAACATCTCTCTGCACATGTGGAGCAGGTGAGGCTACTGCATCAGTGCATGTGTGGGTGTTCGCTTACTTCATGGCTTTGTTCTCTCTGGATTTAAGGAGCAAACCAAAGTTTCAATCCTGCTTTTCCAAAGAGTTTACATAAAACATGGAACTGCCCAATTGTTTCTTCGTGAATGATAGTACTTGGTAAAACCCAGAAAGCACAGAACCATCATGATTAAAATGTCCTCTTTCTCACTGCACTGCAGCTGGGAAGACACCATGAAATCAGTTTTTCTTTTTGTCTTGAGAAAATATTTGGCAAAACTTGAGGGGAAAACACATGCAGCGTGTTCAGAAGGAAGAGGCAGAAAAGCTGAGGAGCTCTCTGGATAGTACTACCCTGGCCAGGAAGAAGCAATCTTTTTCAAGAAATGCCAGTCATTTGTTTTCTTTGTCCTTTGCCCCTGCATAATCAGGCTTGAGGATGTCGTTTCTGATGAAGCATGAAAGGGATACAAAGCTATACTATGTAGTTATTTTTCCTCCTAGTTCCATTTTCTTTCTATCCAGTAAAACTTTTGAAATATCAGATTACTGTTGTATGTTTCTTAGGGTGATACCAAAAGGGTCGAAAGCCCTATCATTCTGATGGAGAAATGCTGAAGCACGAGGTATCCCTCGAGCTGCAATGCCATCTCCACACCCGTTCCTAGACTGCAGTCGGCTGATAAAGAGACATCAAAAAAAGAAACTGTGTTGGATTTTTGCACACTTTTTTTTCTAAGCATAAAAGATTCTCTCTCTCTACAACAGAAGTTGTAGCAAATAATTTTACAGTATTTTTCCTTTTGCCTTGATTTGACAGTTATATTAAGAATAATACATTTAGTTAATTATAAAACCAAACCAAAACAAAACAAAATTCTACTGATCCTACCCATTGATTTAGTAATTTTTCATAATATCAGCCTTGGTATTAATCATGCATCAAAATTCATGCTTCAAGCTGGCATACACAGCCAATCTCATCTATATAAATAGCATGATGTGTGGCCATTGTTAACACCAAGATGAACATTTTCTCTTATGAATTAAGATATTTTTAGAAAATAAAAACTTTATGGGATAGAGCACTAGTCAGAAATGCTGCCATATTAGAGACCAAGGAGTCCCTAGCTCTGAACAGACCATGCTGACTTACTCAAGCTAATCAAGCTAATGTGAAAGGCTGATTCATGACAGTAATAAAGCAAATCATGTGTACTTTCTAATTATACAAACCCTAACCACACACACAGCTCAGAGCTCTGACTACCCTTTTCCTTTTTTGCGAACTTGAGTCACTTCCTACTTATCTAACCCTTCGGAAGGTTACCTCTGGCTCATAGCCATAGGGAATTAGGACACCCCATAGAAGCATGGGAGATTATGGTCATCTCCTTACTCCTTATGCCTAAAGCTTCTTAAAATAGCTTTCTATAGCATTATGTTTTTGCGCAACAGCCTACAACTCTATATACTTTGAAAAACAGTAATTTCATGATTGCTTTTTTAGATTCCTGGCATGCATTCTGCTTTAAGCTTCATCTACAAACCAGAATCATAGAATAGAATCATAGAATATCTCAAGTTGGAAGGGACCCATAAGGATCAATGATACAAATAACAAGGCTGTGAGTAGATCGTTAAGTAACACCCTCTTCCTCACTCTTTCACACATATAGTTAGCTTTAGGAGGACAGCCTTAGCCCTCAGTGTACAGAATCACGCTCATTTTTCTCCTATTCCCACAACTCTTGCTTTGTATTTTGCACGGTGTCCCAGCTTCAACAGTAAGCATGAGGCAGGTCTTTGCCCAGCCTCTTCCACAGGATAAGGACACTCTTCAAGGAGGTGAGAGCTGTGCTGTTGAACACCCTCAGGCTGCACGTGACAGAAATCAGGGAAAACTCTCTAACCATCCAACGATTGCTCTCATAGCGGCACCAACATCTCTAGCTGCAGCTACAGCAATCTAACACGCGGTCTCGATTAGTTCCTTGGGATACTTGCGTATTATTTAAGCATCACATCACTTGTGTGATGGACCTCCTCCTTGAGTCCAAAGTCAGTGATTTCTGATCAATGCTGTTGCTCAACCCTTTGTGGCCTAAGAACTGCAGAGTGACATAACCATTGGGCTTCTATTAGAATAGTATGAAAAAATTAAAAATGCATCTCAAGTACTGTGATCAACTTCAGAGCACAAACAGAACAATTTTGCAGATAACCATTAGTTATGTCATAATGTTTTTATTTCTCAGCTATTTTGGAATCCATTTTTTTAAGTGCACAATACCTCTATGTAGCTGCTAGAAGTTATATCTTTCCTTAATTTAAATGAACAACAACATAATTAATAATCTCACCTTACTTCTTTAGTAGCTTTAATATAAAACTAATTTCAGATAATTACCACCTTATGCAGGTAGCAGGAACTCGGGGATATCTTAAAAAAAACAGATTTTGGAAAGCACTGTACTTAGATTTTGACAGCTTTATCTTAACTACTGCACAACATACGCAAAATTCACCTTTTGGGGACTTGAAATTTTTTGTTTAAAAAATTGATAAAATACATAGAGAAAGGACACTGAAGGATTGTAATGTGTTTGTTAAAACTTTTTTGAAAAACTACAGTTAATTGGAAAAGTAATGACATTTCACCATTGGTAGTTGTACTTCCTCCTTACATTCCAGAAAGAAAAGTCTTCCCATCTAATTACAGATAAGGTGGGGTTTTTTGAATTAATGAGGTCACAACGTAAGGGCTATTGCTATAACTTAATACGTGCAGTAGAGCAGGAAGTTATACATATTAGAAAAATAAAAAGTAAAAAAATCAGCCTTAGAAAAACCTATCAGCTTCAAGAGATCAACACACAAAACAGCAGCTCCATGTTAATGAATTCACTGAGACGATGTAGCTGTATAAAGTTATGCACTATTGCAACACTTCACAGAACTTCCAGATAAACTAAGAGCAAGCTTTTATCTTCTCAGCAGGCCCTTCATTGGTCGTTAATTTTTTGCTTAGTTTTGCCTTTCAAAACTTTCAGGCTCACTTGTCCCTAAGTGTTGATATTTGGTTTGCTGCTTCAGCAAGTATTCTATCAGATGTGACACATTCTCTGTGCTAGAAGGGTTTGAGATGTTTAGTAACAATTTTGTCCAAGTCTCCACATGCAGAAAGAGACATGGCTCCTGAGTAATCCAATAAAAGATTAATCTTGTAAACAAAACCAAAACCACTTCTATTCGGTACCATTGCAGCATTCTCATCTCTTCAAAATACATTCCCCAAAGGCTATCTGTTGTTCATAATTATTTTACAAAAAATTCAAGGGAAAAAAAAAATCATATGCTGAGATAAAGTCAAATTTCCAGAAGTGCCAGAAGGCACAGTCCTGCAGAATTCTCTGGGCTTATAAAAACCTCATTCACATGCATAGATGCACATCACCAACAAGGCTTTGCACTGGCTAAATTTTTAGTTTGTGTAAATATTTAATTATATCTTCTTTGGTTACAATTTTATAACCTTTTCACTGATGGTATTCTTAATTTTTTCATTATTTCCATAATTTGCTAAGCCTCTCAAGTTTCATAAACTTTGCACGCACACTTTCTGTCTTGCTTTATAGCTGAAAACGTAAGCCAGGGAACAAACTATTAATAATTTCATCACCCATATTTAGGCTGCCCATTAGTACACAACAACCTCAGTCACTCCTTAACATCAAGCGAAGATGCTGAAGGGATAAAAAGGAAGGGATGTTTTGTGCCATACCATCGGCTCATGAGCAACCCAGTGACTCCTATAATGGCACTGATGCCCTTACAGAGCAGGTAAATTAAGTTATTTTGTGATCTTCATTAGCATTCTGTTTCTACAGTCACATCATCTGTGAGATAGTGAACCGTACGATCAACACCACCTTTCGGTGGTGGGAAACTGGAACAGGACAGGTGAGGTGAAATGGCCAAGACTAAAATCTGTCCAGGAAACACGGGAAAGAACCAGTTGAGCAATACAGTGACTTCCCCACAAGTATCAATGAATTAGCTATTTGTTCAAGACCATCTTGAGTCTGAAACCCTGGGAAAAGACACTCTCTTTTCCTTGTATTGTCAGCCATACAGAGAAGCATCAGCAGAGATACACAGAGATCAGCATCCCTTTATTCCGCTTTGTACTGGACAGCACTTGCACGTAAGCCTCTTCCTCCATTTCTCATTAATCTGACCCTTGGACAGAGACAGTCATTGCTCAGAGACTGGCTGGGCATCAGTCTACATGTCTGTGTAGGAGCCCCATCCCTGGAAACATTCAAGGTCAGGCTGGATGGGGCTCTGGGCAACCTGATCTAGTTGAGGATGTGCCTGCTCATTGCAGGGGGGTTGGACTAGACGACCTTTAAAGGTCCCTTCCAACCCAAACTATTCTATGATTCTATGTGGGAGGTGGTGAGTGATTGCCTTTCCATTACTTGTTTTGTTTTTTCTTCCTCTTTCCTCCACTTATTAAGCTGCCTTTATCTTGACCTGTGAGTTTTCTCACTTTTGCTCTTCCTATTCTCTTCCCCCATGCTGCTGGGGGAGAGGGAGTGAGTGGCTGTGTGGTGCTTAGCTGACAGCTGGCGTCAATGCACCACAATGAGGAACTTGAAGAGGTACATGTCAGGAACTTGAAGACCAAGGGAAACCACTAAGATAATGGAAAAGCATGTTTAATAATTATGCACTTTTTGGGGCAACTCAAGATTCTCACATTGTTCATGGTTTGGAAATAAGGCAAATAAATTTAATCTAAATTTGAAAAACTGTTTAAAACGTTTTAAAATATATTTTTGTCCAACTGTTGGAGGTTTTAAAAAAAGCTTCCAATATTTGCTGACCTAAAGAAACTAATTTCATTGTTAGGGCAGTAGGCAGAGAAAGAAGGAGACAGATATTTAGATGACGTTACCTTTCGCTGTTCTTTTTACCACTAGATGAACTGCTGGTGGATCCAGTGCGGTTGCGACTCCCTTTGGAATCTCCATAGCTTTCCCTCCGACCGCCTGGGGACACACGCTCAGCTGAACTGGTTCTCTTAACAGTACTAATAAAAAAAAGGAGCAAGTTTTACAGCGGCACTAGTAAAAGCATATATCTCTATGACAAATATTTCTGAGAAACCTATCAAGTAGAATGCTGACCCCAAAAATAACAACAACTTTGTATTTAATCATAACTTGATTTGTTAAAGAGCCTACGTAAGAGTTTTGCTGAGTACCTGGTGCAGCAGAGACAAAGATACTGCTTTTTCCTTGATCATAAAATAGAAGATGGGCTAAACCAGTATCATTGAGTAAGCTTCAATGTCTACTTCCCAGGTCACATTTTAAATCTCTGACTACTACTCCACACTTCTGGAGTTTTGGGTTCTCTTAACAAGAAGTGAAAGATTTAAAGAGAAAGCATATTACCTGACACCTCCAGCCAGATTACAGAGAATGCCAAAAGTAGGTCAAAATTTGAGCACCAGCCAGCTAACTTTGTGTCTTCATTCAGTATCAATTATTCTGTAGTTCAAAGCTAGTTTTAATATACCCCAAAGTGAAATTAATGGCGAGCTAGCCTGCATTTTTTCATTAGCTTGTCAAAAATGTATGCTTCCTACTTACATGTATGAATAGATTAGATTCCCCACATCTCCTGACAAGGGGTTTCTCAAAGGCTTAAAGCTTGCCTTACTCTCTCACTCTTCAGTCATCCTTCCTGCCAAGATAGCTATCAGGGACCTCTTGTATGACTTTATGGCACCCCTTAGATATCCAGCTCTCTCTGATGGAAAAATGTGAGCCAAAACACAAGCAGTATTATTTAGAAAGTTAAGAGAAGCCCACTCAGAGCTTACACCTAATAGGAGACAAATTATTGTGGTTATTCATTAGTCCAGAACACTTCTCCCTAAAGCAGTGCTTCCTAGCAGGAGAGGGAGCAGCTAAGGGTGAGGCCCCGAGCCGGGCGATGCTTTTCACTTTGCTGCGCTCCCTGTGCAGCAGAGAGGCACAGGCAGCATTACCCGAACCGAGGCAGGAATCACCCCCATGGCAGCAGCTGAATGGCAGGACTCAGTGTCAAGGTCTCATTTCCCCCCACTCCAGTCCTGTGCTGTTTTCTCCCCTCCAAAGAGCAGAACGGAAACGTCCCCTTTACCCGTAACATCCCCATAACCCAATGACTACCACCATCAGTGGCTCTCTCACCCCAGAAGCCATGGACACCAATGATCGCTTTCAAGCTCACACCTCTCTACCCAAATCCCAACCACAAGCTCCCTCTGTGAAAACTTCACTTCTTTCTGGTTTTGCTCCTTCAAGGCCCAGTCTCATCCCAGTCGCCCCTTTTGCCATCCCCAGCCAGCTCCCCCTTGACCTCTGTACACGCCCAGGGAAGCTCTGCGTACCATAAGGCTCATCTCAAGCATCCTTGAGGACTATTCCAAACCTCCCCACCACCCCCTAACAACTATCCGTACCCTGCCATCTCAGTCAGCGCCTCAGGTTCGGTCCCGCTTTGTGGGTGGTGTAAGAAAGAGAGGCACTGGCTGTTCATAACTAAGGGAAACGAGACAGACTTTTCTGTCTGGCCAGAAAATATTCAGCTTATCAACTGTACACCACCATTGATACAATTTTTTAAAAAACCAAATATATATTCCTGCTCCCTCATGTCTTTTTACCAGCGAGGAGGAGAATGTTTCAGCACCTCAGCTGAGGCTGAGTTACAGAAACGATGGGAACAACTGAACTGGAGTCTTACTGCAAAGCAACGGCCTTTCTGAAAGGAAGGAAGCCCCAGAACTCTGCAGAGCAGATGCATGTTAAGATGCATCTCAAGTAGCTTGACAAAAAACTTTCTGGAACATGTGATGGTAGAACAGATGTTCAGTGCTGCGTTTTTGTGTTAAAAACAAGCAGGATTCAAATATTAAGCTGAAATTAAAAAAATACTATTCCTGTGGAGAGAGCAATGTAAGAGAGCAAGCAGAATGCAAAGTTACACACAGGCATAGAACATAATAAATTCATAGGAGAAGGGAAAAGACAGTAAAAAGAATTTAATTCTAAGACAGTAAAAAGAATTTAATTCTGTCTTCATTTCAGAAATAAGTGTCTCCTACACTAGCCTAACATTATCCAAGTCATCTCAATGTCAAATGCATGAAAAAACCTCCTCTAGTAAATTAAGTAATATACTGTTAACATTTAACTGTTCTCCCTGCATCTCATAACATCATCCAATTTAATACTACTCCAGTTAAAAAATAAAGCCTTGATACTGGAAATGTTTACTCCACATTAAAAAAAAAAGTCTTTATTAGCATGAATCCTTCCACTAATTTACATACAGTACTTGCAAAAACATCCTCTCTGTGTGATTTTGCAGGATCAAACCTTTATTTTGGCATCTTTTCCTGATTAATGAAAAGAAGCAGCAATATCAGCCTACACTGAAATTAAATTAATGAAATCACCAAATTATACTAATGTTAGAAAAAATGTTAGTTACAGAAGCAATTTTAAACTAATTTTAATGTTGCTTGGGGTTTTATTTTTATAGCTATCAACATTCAAAAGATGAACTGGTGGATAAAAAATGAGTGGGTGGGACTAAAGCTTAAAAGTGTAATACTATCTTCTTTCTGAATAATGGAGTCTCATATCAGTACAAAAACTACTTTTACTGCAAGAACAAAATTCTTTTAAACTTTTTTTGGCTTAGGTCCATTACTGCTTCAACTAATTAGCAATGCTATCTTCTGACAAATTTTATTTTAAACTTTCAACAACAACAACAAAAGCCCAGTGAGAAGTATTAGCAGGTGGTTGGAAAAGAGGATTATAACTCCATTATATTAGCTCAGTTTTGGCATATACATATTTTGGTAGCTATAGTGTTAAACACCTATGATTATATCCATGGCTACAGCAGATACACTGTCACCTGAGGAGGAATTTAAAATGACAGAAAATATTCATTTAACTTACAGGTTTGTAAGAGTGTAACTGGATTCAAGAATTTGGCTTCCACATTAGTGATATGAAAGGAGAGCATTTTCAATTATTTAAAAAGATAACTTTTGGTAACACAATTTTTAACTTGTTTAAGACAGCAATGTGTTCTAATGAAACACCGCTATAACAAAAATTATGTAAGCATGAGACAATGAAGACACCATAACTGAAATTATTATTATCTAAGTTTTGCAATGCATTTGTCAATGATGAGAAAGTTTTAAACATGTACTTCTGAAAATGTTAAAAATGGGAATAATAACAACAGTTCTACCATGTTAATGCTTGTACTAAACCAGCCACTTTCTATGAGCTGAACCGAAACGGAAAGGAAAAACAACTGAGCTTCAACACTACAAAGCTATTAAGGATCCCTCACCTTAGAGCAGGCTTTTTCAGTTTGCATGCATTGAGAAGATTCACAGACCTGCTTAATCCAGATTGAGAGGTGCGTAAACAAAGCAGAATAAAAAGTGAATGCAACAATAAAATGTGGAAACAAGACATTTAAAACAAACTTACATTAAAAGACATAATTGCATGCTTTCAAGATACGAAGTCACGTGCAAGAGTAAACAACACAGTGCTTATTGACTCAGTCAGATGTTTGATCATTTCAAACCATACATTTAAGAACACCAATGTATCTTTGAATGACAATATCTCAGCAATGCTCCAATACACCAACCATTTCTAAAGAGACTCAAAAACAAAGAAAGAAAATCAAAGAGGCTATCTGAAGAAACAAGACAGATGATCCAGCTAGAAGACAAAGACTATTAAAAAGGCAACAACAAAGACAAGAAAATAAATCCTCGTATATACATACATATACCACTGCATAGCATGAATGTTTCAGATGGTTGCATTGCTGAATTGTGGTAAACAAATCTGGCCAAAATTAAAAAATATATATTTAATTATCAAAATTGGAGGGGATAAAAGCTTTTTAATAAAATAAATTTAAAAATAGTGCAAAATGGTCTTAGACAGTAACTGATGATATTAATAATATTTTGAAGCCTGTCTAGCACTCTTTCTGACCCTCATTTAAATCAATTAGAATAAATTCAAGAATAACATATGACTTCAATTTCATTACGCCTTTGAGCAAAATGCACTAATAACTTTAACTGTCAGAGAGATAGTGAAGTGGCGTAATAGTTTTGCCACTCGAAGTTCAATGGAGAGGGATTTCTTTTTTAATTTATATTTGGTTTATTTTAAAACATTTTCTTTCAGAGTCAAGTGTTACATAGAAGAGTTAATTGAAGGTTCGATACAGAGTTTGTGTGTGTGCCAGTTACAAACCATCGCTGCCCCCAGAACAGAACGCAGAACATTACTTCCAGGCTACTGAACAATTTCCTAGGGGCCATGTGTTTAGAGTTTAGAAGAACAGGAATTTATCATATTAAAGTATTTTATTCTCCCTACAAACAAAGCTCTTTATGTTTTCTTTGTTCCAGCTTCTTCCTTTTGATCTCCATTGTCAGAGTTTTGCACCATTGTAATACTTTACAATCTGCTGGGGGAGAAAGAATGACTGATTGTCTCCTTTTGAAAGGCAAAGTATGTGCTAGCCCGCAGCCTGCAGCAGCATCCCTACTGGGAAAGGTACTGGCTGCTTTCTCCTCCCTTACATTTTTTTCCCCCCCTTTTTCCCCCTCAACTCTTGGAAACAAAGCTATCCTAGATGAGTCACAAAACCCTAGATTTTAATAGGGAACACAAAACATTACTACTGTGTGCTGGACAAATTCCAAAGACAAATTTAGTGTTAAGCAGGGAACTTCAAGCCACATTACATCTGAAAGGAATAGCGCGGGGGGCGGGGGGGGAAGTTCTGCTGAAGATACACTAAACTCATCTTATTCTGAATGAAAATTTCAAATAATTATTCTAAGCACAAAGTTCAGAATAAAAATATAGTAGTGTTCAAAAAGCTGGTACTCAAAATAGCTTACACACTTCTACAGCATAAAAGTAGTAAATGTATTAAATTTTAAATCAAATCCTCTGAGCAAAGGCTTTTAGTGAAGACAGCTTGGAACCACGTTACAAAGGCAGGCAGTTCTTGGCGATCTGTGTGAGGTGATTACCCAGCCCATCGCAGAAGCCCTTCAGCTCTGCATTAGCCGCCCCGCTGCGTTCACATGGACCCCGTCACCTCAGCGCCGCAGCGCCTGGCCGCGCTGGACCAGAATTTTTGGTCCCACTATCACCAGTTTCTATCTTGCGTTGTATTATCACCATACACTCTTATAATCCAACTGACCGATGGTTTGGATTTGTGCTTTTGCTCTATTCAGGTTATTTCATTCCTTCCTTAACTTGGATAATTGGGTGTTGACTATAGGAGATCTGCATGCTGCAGGGGGGTTTGGTGCCCTCAATTCTAATCGAAGTCAGAGTCAGTTGAGGTTATTCAACACTTTGCAAGATCTGGATCTAATTATCACGTTAGGCCCTATAACAACCTACTGATATCCAGAGATACACGTTTTACATACGGAAAACCAATATGCATAGAGGTTAAACGATTTGCATAAGGTCATTGAGAGAATATGTACCAGAACTCAAATAAAAGCCTGCTAGTTCCACCCTTTCAGCCTCGAGCCTTTTTTTATTACCTCCAATTTTCTGTTCCTGCCAGAAGAAGTCATTTCCATTTCAAATATTAAATAGGAAATCAGAAAATGTAGTGAACTCTGAACCGCATCTCCTTGGTAATCCAGCAAAGCAGATGCGCCGTATACCAACCTCTGGGTTCAAATGAGTTAACCAACACCTTTAAATACAGCTATTGTATGAAATGAGATTGTCTGTGCAGACATGTCAATAAGTACATCTGTTTCTAAGCAGTGGAATGTATGGATGCACACTTGGTCCCCAGGGAGATTATTTGCATGTATTTATATAAATATGCACGACATAGTGTTTCAAGGGACAGACTGATGTCATTTCAATTGTATATCATACACCTCCTAACTTAAATTGTAAAAGTAGCAGAGAATGGAGGAATCAGAAGTTATTTATTTGTTATCCACCTTTTCATAACTGTGTTCAGTAAAACACTTGGAGGGACTCCATTAACCTGGATGTTTGTCTCTTTTGAAGAAAAGGTCATAGGTAAGAAAAACATTGAAGATTGTATTTTCACAGATTGTATTTTTCTAGTATACTAATCCCAGCAGGTATTTGTCATTCACAATAGCAGACCAAAAGTTTAAAAGAAGACTCAGAAAAAACACATTTTTTTCTTTTCTTTTTTTGTTTTTAACATTTCAAATTTTACTTTTTCATATTTTGAAAAAATTCAGATTTTTCAGTTCTGCACCTATATTTTATAGGAAAAGTATTAAAAGTATCCAAGCTGAAATTAACACAATTCTGTTTAGAGCTGCTATGCCAAATTACCATACTTTGGACTAAAGAATGCCTACACTACAAAGTAGTAGCAGTTTTAGAATCAATTTATATGAAAAGAACACTATAAAACCATGACAAAAATCAGGACTAAAAAAATTATTAAAAATTACACACCATCTGTAAACTGGTCAACGCTGAGCGAAGCTTCTTAAAACAAATAAACCAGTCTTACCCCTTAAAAAAAAAGCTATTTGATCTTGCTGCTATATTTCCTTTGTGTTTTATGCATGCACATATACAGTTTCTGGATGTAAAAGGGTCCATTATAAATACAAAGTATGAATGAACTCATATTAATGAGTTCAGAATGAATTAATCTACTTGACTATTTGCAAGTAAGCTACTTGGAACACTTGATACATCATCCTTAATTACTGAATATTTGGAGCATAATTTACTATAAAAATATGAAATCTCAGCAGTTATTTTAAGGTTCATTATCAAACGCTACTAAAAGTAGAGACTAATTTCAAAAAAAAGTTTTGCACAGTAATTCATTGGTGAGGTCCTTACCATTCCACACTCTTCATCTTGAAGTATATTTATAGGCAAGGGACAGAAATAGACTTTAATATAATTTAATAAAAAATAAAATCTGCACATTAAATACAATCAATACAGAAATTTAGAGCATTTGAAGGGAATAGGAATTCCACTGCACCTGGACTTAAAACTGCTTTTTTCAGGACATGGAATAACCCTGCTCTCCTAAGCACTCTTAAAAACTGTCCATCTATTTCAGCAAAACTGCCCATGTGTATTTTTTTTTTCCAAAAGTGAATATACATTTTCATACTGCATATTTAAAGTGCCTTCAGTCTAGGCTCTTCAGCAAACAGAAGGGATAAAGCATAATAAAAGGACATTAAATCCGGTAGAAGACTCTCTCATACAGGGATCAAGACAGTCCAAGAATGGTCACTAAGGATGCTCCCTTAGGACCTCCCACTGGCACTCGGGGTATCCAGACTGCAGATGGGGCAGGTGGAAGGGCTGTAGGGTGGCACTTACCTACAGGGACCCTGAGCTAGCATAATGCCTACCGGCTGCAGGCAGTACCTGATGGACCACCCGAATTACGCAAAGGACTCTCAGAATAGAGAAAGCACGAGTATGACCTTGACCTGCATTTCACCCACCCTACTCTGGGGCAGAAAGTCCTATGCTGAATTTTAGAGATGGAGTGTAGAGACTCGGGAATAACACCCTCTGTGCACAAGTGAAGTGTCCCAATGCTTGTGCTCTCTCATGTGTTTCATAACTACCACTTTTATTAGTGAGAATGAAATTTAGAAAATTATTAAGAAAAAAAAATTTGTAAAGAACAAATTTCCTTAAAAATTCAGCATATACAAAATAGTACTCCTTTTTAAACACTATTTAATTTTCTTTTTTTAAGAGGCAGGTTCTTTCACCCATTTTCAAAATTCTGATAACATAATTCTGATAATGGAACAGTTTATACAGTATTTGCCTTCCTCCTCTTATCTTAAGGCCTGATTCAGACAACCCTGCCAAAACCTGCAGCTGCAGTGAGCCTCAGTTCATAGGAGCTCAGAGGAGTTAATTCGTGTGACTGAAACAAATACGGTGTTTCTCAATTTTAATTGTGCACAGCATAGCTTCTCTACAATAACAAAACCTGGTGTTTTCTGGAAAAATCAGTCCCCTTCAACACAGTAACAAAAAGCAGCATATCCTTAGTCACCATCTCCCCTTTAAGGAAAAATTCTCTTTACAAAAGAGGCCTCAGATCTTAGCAGGTTAATGCTCTCATCTCCCCAACTCACCCTCCTCAGAGTTGACAGCATCACCACTACAAAAAGCTGAGGATGACACACAACAAAAGAAATGTAAAAAAAAACCTCACACACAGTACATCTTCTATAGGCAAATAGTGCAGCAGATTAGCACCACAATAACCATCACATATAACTTGAACTTGCTGCACCCGACCCATTGCGTTCCTTATAATCTAGATGTATAAAATATGTAGCCCACTTAAAAAGAAAAAAAACCCAACCCAGACACACAAAGCAAATTGAGACAGAGCAGTAATTTTTAAAAGGACTTAAATACATGCTAATGGTAAGATATCTAAAGATGGATGTTTTCATTTGCATAAATATGTGCTAGGCATAGAATTTTCCTCCTCCCTGAGATGCTTCTAACATTGCACATGCAGTTTCTATGATAATTTTTAGTGAGAGAAAACCACCAAAGGTAACATACTGATTTGTAATGTTAGCGCAGTTTCTCTACAGGCTATATATTTTCTACTAGCTACTACAAGAATCCTTGCACTACTTTTCACGTCATGTTGTGCAACAGCATAGAAGAAATGCTTTATTCTCTATATGCCAGACTGTACTAGCAAGAAAATAACACAAACTAGTAGACCAAGCATTGTGCATTCTTTCAATATCCATGGTAATAACGTATGGATGCCTACCTTTTTGCTGCTGGTGATATAGTCTCCTTTCTGGTTCCTGATGGGGAAGGTAAAGAGCCACTTGGTTTCTTTGGTAACACAGTTCCATTATTAACAGTAGTCCTTAAAGGCAGGGTTTGTACCAGCGGTCTTGCTGTAAAACAAGCAGAAGATGAAAACATTGTTTTCATTTTCTTTTCTTTTTTTCCCCCCAGGAAATAACATTAGAATATTTAAAAATATCTGTGTACTATGCCATTTTTATTTCACTATTGCCAAATTCACCATAGATGAAGGATTTAACAAGGAGGATTTTTTTTAATTTCATTTATAATCATATCAAGCAAATCATATGGCTTAAGCACACAATTTATAACCTGCCTCACCTGTAAAACTCTGTCCTAGTTCAAGGAGGTTACTGGTAAGTGCAAAGGTAGTTGTTGCCACCCAAACCAATCCTGCTCTCTTAAAAGAGCATCTGTCTCTTGCCCACCTGGATAGCATTCAGAGGAGCGCTAGAAACGAAGACAGGTTGCCATACCAGAAACTCCTGCTCTTTACCCCTCAATGAGCAAATGATCTATTAAGAAATCATTATTCCCCCCAAAATACCTTCTTTTAAAGAATGTGGGCTTGCTTTTTACAAAAAGGAACTTTACCCTTTAGTTGGAAAAAGCGATTGAAATCAGCAAAACAGTGGACTTGGTGAGCTGACATTATCTACCTACATTCTTCTGATCAAACATTGGCTCAAAAAGTGATATACAAGTCATACCTGTAATTAATATTAGAATAATGGAAATGTTCCATTCAAGTACGTTAGAAATTAGTTGCAAAAACAAACAGTGGTTAAAACTGCAAGCAATGAGTACAAACATGAAAACTACAGTGGACCATGCCCGGAAACACAGACACAAACACAACCAGTGCTCTCCCTACAGCAGTGAAGAAAGCTGTGTACATCACTTGAAATTTGACAGAACTTTGTATCAGAAGCCAGCTTTGTAAAGATGCCAAAAGTCTCTGGGTTCAGAGAAACAACATCTGAGAGAAGGGAGTAGTCACTAGTCACTTAAGGAACACAAGAAAATTTCACTGAACTTGGAGAGCATAGCAGAAACAATACCTACAAAATGTTCTTCAAAAAAAAGACTGCTGAGGATAAATAATCTAAAAAGCAGAAATTAAAAAAAAAATCTAAAAATTAACAATTGTATACAGTCCTAGGTTATACCATGAAAACACCTTATTGTAGCACTGACGGCAAGCATTTATTGACTTGTTCACCTGAAGTTTTCACATATTGAACAACAGAAGATAAACGTGAAAGCCTGTGCCTTGAGAAGATTAGATCAGTTAATATGGTCTACTCAGGAATGCAAGTTTCAAGAGAAACTTTGTCTTGATCCTTTGTTAAGATATGTAGTTGCTTGTCATGTATTCATCATTTATTTGTTCAGAGAGGAGAAATTTAGAAAACACGTCATAAGGCAATATTGAAAGAATAAAGCTTATTGGGCTTAGAAGACTGAAGGATGACATGAAAACAAGTCAACAAAATAAAAAAAAAAAAAAAGAAGAAAATGTTATCCATGCTCACTGAGGATCGGAGAGCCTGTAACTGCAGAGGACTAATAGGGTGAGACAGCATCATTCTTACCAAGGACAGGAAGAGCAAGGGCTCTCTGATTTTACGGGAAGCTTTAAGGAAAGGCTAAACAAGACTTAAATGATTACAGTATCACAGAGAGCTACAGTTGAACAGTTGTAGACTTGTTTTCTGACATTTGTGTAGCTCCAAAACTTCAATGAGGTTTTGAGATCGTGAATTAGACAAATAATTAAAGTTGAATAAACAAATGATTCAAATATTTTCCTTCTTTATAGTTATATAAAAAAAGGCCTATTAAAAAGTAGCCAGAGTGAACTAGCTGGAGTCTGTTTACTCTCCTAACCTTATGAAATCGAAACTAGCAGCAGTCAGGCATAAACTCTGCAACCTTTAACAGAGGTTTTGCTTCAAATCCAGCACCAACCCGGATGCCCTGCTTCTGGAGCTGGAGGTATAAACATCTAGCCCCATTGTCAGCTAGCGTAGAAAGCAACACCACAAAACTCTTACACTGCACGCAGAAAAAACGATACATTACCCAATTAATCCACTATTTACTCTGGAGCCGTTTAGTTTTATTTACAGCAGCTAGTTCACACCAGTGGTAACTGACAGAACAGTCAAACAACCCCAAACATGTCATTGCTGTTAGAAGTCAGGAACTCAAACACATTGGTATTATTGCTTTGTCAGTAACGTTTATTTTGGAAGTTCTGTTGCTTCAAAGTCTTACCTGTGGTAGCAGGACTGACATATTTATCAGCCTCAGCAGCAGCTTTTTTAATCATACTCTGATCTATGGATTAATAGGGCTGTTAAGTTTACAAACAAACCAATAATTGCAAAAGGAAAGAACAACAAACACAAGTAAAACAAAGGCAGGAAGCCATACTGAACTCCACCAAGTAGTTGAATTAAATAAGGAAGGGGGAAAAAAAAATATCCAGACAAAAACCCAAAACACCATTAGTGAAGGAGCTCCACAAATGGACAAGATGAGCAGCTCACTTTCCGTGTTGTACGCTGCTTTTAAGCTGCCTCGCTCACGTCTAGAACAAGAACACACACAAAGACAGAAAACAAGCTCAAGCTTTTTTCCCCTCATAGGTTTGAAAGCCTGAAACTTGAAATCTTTACATCAATTTCAAATCTGAAGTACTCAGAAGAATGTCGTCTTCTGTCCCATGAAGTTTCTTGTTCCAGACTTTAAACTGGGGATCTCGTTGTTCCAAAGGCACGAGCCTCCCCCTGACACACACACAGGGGCTTTTAATCCTGATCTACTTCATCTATAGATCAAATGAAAGAAGCAGCATACAATACGCTTCAAACCCCAGTTTGCATGGACGAGATTTTTGTGACACTTTGTGAGCTCTAAATTCCACCTTTTACAGTTCTGAATGTGGAATTAGTCATTAAACGATCAACAGAAAGAAAACGGATCGAGTCCCACGCAGCCCAAGTGGCAAAATACAAGAAGTCACCGCTCCAGTTTTGGCCATGTCTAAGCAAACCCCTCTCCTAACAGCCTCCATCAGCGGCCTCTGTAATGCTATTCCAATGCTGAAATTCAGCTTAGTCTTATGCTAAGGAACAGCATGCAATCCGTTACAAAGTAGTTGTGCCTACTACAGGAAAAACAGGCCACCATGTGAAATGTGTCGTATTTGACAAAACAGCTGGAAGATACAAACGATCAGGATACTTCAGATTCTGTTTTGTGTTACAGAGTACATTTAATAAGGCTGACCATACACTAATGATACAACTGATATATAGTAAAATTAAATGTTCTTTACATAAATCATTACAGCAGTAATTATTTCTAGAAATTAGTTGGATTTAGTTGGCAATTATCAGGACTCATTTGAGTAATTTGTAATGGATGAGCAATTGGCTTTGTAGTCCTCCATTTGCATTATCACAGTAAAACTTCTTACACTGTCATTTCACACCCACATTAAGAAGTATCATAGAATCATAGAATCGTTTTGGTTGGAAGAGACCTCCAAGATCGTCAAGTTCAACTGTTAACCTATCACTACCAAGTCCATATCCATGCCATATACACATTTTAAAAAACAAAACAAAACACCAAACAAAAAAAACCACCCACACAAAAACCACAAAACCAAAAAACAGCCACAGAAGGCAGAGGGATAGGCTTACAGCAGCTTTTCGTCAACATACATTGAACTATGGCTTTAACGATCTGCCATGACCAAGAAAGCATCGCCTGATTTAGAGTTCAACTCTGCTCACAGAATCCATGAAAATCTTGTCTGCATTTTGCTAAGTAAAGCCAGCAGGCAAGAACAACTGATTTGGTTACAACTCTTTAATAATTACTAGACTTTATTTCCTCCACGCCTCAGATAATAACTATTCTACAGGCAACATAAAGCCTCTTAATCCCTTGTACAATCAGATTTGGTGGAACATTTTATCACAGGGGAGGCTATCTTTAGTAAAATGTAACTTATCTGATACTTTTGGTTTTTTCTCAGTCAAACAGACAAAGACAAAATAAAGAGAATACAACAGAAAGGGAAGAGAACAGGAAAACAAGATCACAGATATTTACTGCATGATACATGATCAACTAATCTGGCTCTATAGTTCTGTCCCTTTCTCCTTTCCTCATCTCCAGACACAAAACATTACAACAAACACAATGTCTCAGTTCAGCAAATTGATTAAGTAGTTCCTTACCTATTCTGTTAAATCAATACCTAAAAGTAAATATCTGTCGCAAAGTCACAAATATATAATTGAGATGAAAGGAAGTCCTAATTTCCAGCTGAGAAAATTATGAATCCATAATTACATATCATCTTCCAATGCGAATTAAGTTTTTAATTTATATTAATACATATCAGCACCCCAAAAGAAACAATTTCTTAATTTAGACAACCAAGAGCCTGTGAAGTCAACCACACTTTTTTTCCACATCTAGGTTGCCACCACTCTTACTCCTTAGACTACCCAAAAGTACCTCATGCATTGCTGCTAAGCTGCAGACAGGCAGTTTCCCAGGCTTCTGCAGCCTCACAGACTACAGTAAATCACACAGGGTGGGTTCTAATAAACCTTTACTACTGTGAAGCACTGGATGTTCAACTTCAGCTTTTCTAACTTGTGTACAGACAAACCCCGTTCTTGCAGAGCAGGAACCAAGAGCGAGCACGCTGCAGCACAGGGGCGCAGCACAGCATACTGCCGAGCGGCAATGTCTGTCACACCTGCACCTCGCTGGCCCTGGACCCGCTGCACTGGAACAGGGTCAGGCGCCAGCGCAGCTCTGCCTTTCTTTCGTAGCTGAGCAGCTGGTGTTGCACCATCTCCTCGGTTATGTCACCTCTGTGCTAGCTCAGAGCTCTGTCTTTGGCTATGTCTGCACCATCCAAAGACACTTAAGACATTTTTAATTAAATTAAAATTACATTTTACTTAAATTTAATTAAGTTTTTGGATCACCCCCCCCCCCCCATTAGGAGTTTCACCCACAGAAGACAATGCATTCCCTAAAGAGTTTATAAACTAATCTTGATCGAAAGTCAGGAAGTGGTAGCCATGGTTAAATGTAGACAGTGGATTAAGCACTAAGAATATGCAAATGCCTTGCTGGTTCATGGGAATGGTAGAAGGCTCAGATTTAACCACTTGGATTTTTATGTGTTCTCTTTAACAGGTTAAATTTCAAATGTATTTTATTTTGAGTTTGATTTGTTGATTTTGAGTATTTCAAAGATCTAAAGAATAACCTATTTTAATACATATAAACCACTCATTGAATTGCGCTACCTATTTTACATATATCTGAAATGCAAACCTTTGGTAGGTCCTTTCTTGTTCTGCATGGCCTGCTGTTCCTCTGTAATATTCAAGCGTCGAACCACATCAGCAAGGGCAGATTTGAGCAGCTGGATGTCATCTTCCTGCATCTGGACACGTTGCTCCAGAGAGGCAATGCGATCTGTTACCTCCATACTGCTTGCAGCAGAGGCACTGTCATCTAAGTAAAACAGCAGAAAAAGATGCATTATCAACAGCGTATAATTATCACGGAATACCTTGATAGCTGCAGCCTTATGTAACTGGCTGCAGGTAAAAACAAGGTTTTTCTCAGACGTGATGACCTCTTGAGGAAGAAAGTTTTTAAGTGACCAAAAGGAAGAGATGGAAATTAAAAAAATAAATAAATTAAAAAAAAGACAAGTACTAAAGTAAGATGTGATGATGAGGTTGGCTTCAGGGC
Source organism: Phoenicopterus ruber ruber (assembly GCA_009819775.1). Lineage (NCBI taxonomy): Eukaryota > Metazoa > Chordata > Aves > Phoenicopteriformes > Phoenicopteridae > Phoenicopterus > Phoenicopterus ruber. The sequence goes on from CM020219.1 coordinate 14,681,909, forward strand.
TACTTATTGTTATTTGGACTCCACTCTCAATTATCTACACATCTGAACCGGAGTGATCATCCATCACCCTTCACTGTTCTGCTCAACACAACATTCTGGCACTGGCAGTCATTCAGGTAGAGAGCTGTACTTTCTCATATGCTACACACCCTTCCAGATTTTTCTTTCTCACATGTGTGATAGAATGTATACATTAGACATATATAAGCAACAGACAGGCTTACACTTTTTCAAGTTATCATCCACAGACTGGAGAATAGATATTAACCCCATCTGCTAACTCCTAATTTATACCAGCTGCTTTATGAGAACATTCCCTCTGACTGAAATAGAAGCATTAAATAAATTCAGAATTACTCAGTAATTGTACTCTTAGCCTGCAAATTCTTAAAGGGTCATTACTTTGCATACAATTCACCCATTATTTGGAAATAACCCACAGAAGCTTAAAGCCAAATCAAACTCCCTGATGAGGACTACACATTCTTTCCACCCAAAACTAGTAATAAGAATATTTTTCCTAAATGAGTACTTTCGTTCCACTCCAGTTCGTATCACATAGAAACATTGTCATTTCTTAAAACATTAACTTAGGAAAAAGAAGAAGAAAGAAAGACAAAAGCAATGACAAAGATGTCAAAGTCAGTATCTATTAGGGAAAAAAAAAAGGTGCCGTTTTTAAAGAGAATTGCAAGGTTTTATTTAACTAGACGGATTTGAAACCTAAAAAAAGAGTTGGGTATTAACTTAGTGGATCATTTTAAGTCATGTTAGTCAAGCGATGATTGGATTACAGCTTTCATTTGAAGAATTAGTAAGTTATATTTTAGCAAAAATGGATATTTATTTTACTATCTACAATCATAATTGACTTCTTCATTCCTAACGTGAGTCCACAGCACATATTTCTTCTGTTAAAGCCAATTTCTCTCTGTGAAGAAGCTGGTATTTGTTTTCATTTCTTGTGTACTTAATTCTCCTCCATTCCAAACCAGAGTTTTCCACTTCTTTTGTACAAGGGCATAAAATGAAAGTTAAATGGTTTGTGCATAAAAATAACTAGTGTTGAATTTTAAAACAAAGTAAGTGTTTCAAACAGGAAAACAACAGCTTCTGAGTGCATTTAAAAGCATGTCCAAAAATGTTAACACATACAAACTTTTAATCAGATGGGTCTGGGGGACGATTGCATTTAAAATTTAAAAAATCTATTCATCTCCAAACCACCCCAATACAATTTGTTTTTGAAATCTGTTTGTAAGCTGTGGTTTGGCTTCCTTACCCCTCCCACCCCCAACAGCTATCTGCGGTTACCAAAAGCTGAATTAGAAACAATGCAGAAACAAAGACTATAACAGCATTGATAGTCCATAAATAGCTACAGGCTAATATAGTTTAAATTGCTTGTTAATTCTATTATAGGATTTTCAGAGCGTATTTAAAATATCAACATTAGGATATTATTAGGCTGAACATCGCGGTAATGTAAGTATCTGGTTCTGAGCGAACTAAACCAAGTTCCTGAAAAATGATGAAAACCTTTCCCCGTGACAAAGCATTCCAAACTTTGGCCTAATCAGACTTGTGCTCAGCACAGGACTCTGTCCCGCAGCTGTTGCAGGTAATTAATCCCCAAACTCAGATTAGCAGCCACGCTGGCAGCAGTATGAGCTGCCTGCAGAACTTAACCTTGCCTTGTACAAACAAAAGGCCCACGCTGCTCTAATGACTTTACACTTTAACTCAGCTGGAAATAACATGGATTAGCATACTGGACAATAGGCAACCAAATCAAAAGCTTGATTTAACCAATACAAGCCAAACTCAAACTTCAGCCATTCTGCCAAATTCAATACGACAGGGCATAGTTTTCTTCTGAACTCAGTCAACAAGAAATAGCCAATTCCCAAATTCAGGGCAGAGAAGGAAACCCAGGGAGAAAGAGGTTGGTGCTAAAACGATCTAGCCCTTGTTGCAAAAGAAAACATCCTCATTAAAGTATCAATTTCACTAATTTTTAAGTGTGTAGAAACAGTGATTTTGCCCAAACATAAATCTTCAAGTAGTAAATCAGTGGCACTGGCTTATTTACAGTCCCGCAAGAAATCACTCCCACTAGTAACTATTAAGATGTACATCCCTCTTCTTCCCCCTTCTCCCAGCTGCCACCGTGACCCTTCCCTCGCACCCTCGCTGGCCCACAGGCACCAGCAAGCCCTTCCTCTGCGCACAGCGCGTCTGCGCTTCCGCCATCACCGTCCTTCCTGGTCCTTGGGAGCGTAACCCTCACCCTTGCGGCAGCCTACAGCTTGCCTTTTTATGGTGGTTGCCACCCTGGATGCAGTTCCCTTCCAAGGATGCAGAAAAGAATAAAATTTGTAACGACTTTCAGTAAGATTGCAACTTAAGACAAGATTTCTTAGACTCCAGTCACACTTCACTTTGCCTCCCCTTTGCCTGCATATACAAGTAAGCTAGAAAAGAGACACAGAATATAATAAAACTACGTTTTCTGAAGAATGCAAAGTTCAATTATAAAATAAGCATAACCTGTTTGTTATGCAAGTGGAGGATGGAATGTTCTTGCCGTTGAGATCATTACATCTGAGTATGTTGAGCAATAAAGTTGCAACTTCAACGCAGCCAAATAAGCAAAGTGGTATGGTATCAGAAAAGAAAAAAATAATTAATGATATAAACTAACCAAACAACAACAACAAAGTCACAACGGATGTCATCTACTCTGCCCACAAGAGCAAAAGCTGTATCGTTAGCCTACCTTGTGATCTGCCTCTGCAGCATACAGCTCATCCTCACAACAAAGAACATTTGCAAGGAAATTTTTAGCACATATTTGTAATGCAATTTAGACTCCGTGTAGAGGCATCTTATTATTATTGTTCCCAAGCCAATATTAAAGCGACTATACATTTTATAGCACGTAGTTCCATGTTTTCTCATGGATAAAGCATATGCTCAAGGAACTCGCGCAGAGTAGGCTGGGAGGGGGGCACGGGGGGTTTGGCGGAAGGCGGCCGTGGGGTGCCAAGAGGCCACCGACTGCTGTGCCTTGGGGTGGTCCAGCCTGGGCTGCATTTTCCCTCACAGGGTCCACACAAGCACTCGCACGGCAGCTGTGTTCCAAGTGTGCTTTGGCTGTACCTTTACAGTAACGAGAGAAAAGCGCTTTACAGTAATAATGTAAAGATCCTCAAAACACTTCAGGTGTCCAAGAAAACAAAAAGCATGCTTTTAAAAGAAATCCATGCAGACAGAAATTTGCAGTAATAATACACAAACCTTATTGCAGTTTTACAATATGACAAGAATACCATTATGTCAATACATGTTACTTTTGATGCTAAATTCAGTAACATTAACAACTCTCTAACAGTGTCAATATACTTAGATCTGGTGACCTCTTTGCAATCTAGCTGTCATAAAACCCACAGATGTTCACCATCTTGAAAGGTGTATGAAGGAGACTACAAATCCAAACAACTTGCCTTGAACCATTAGATTTACTTATCAGTCGCTACCACCACTTTTGCCCGTGGACAGACAGAACAGACATCATATCACCTGCATGGGTAACATGGATAGCGTCTCAGAATTAATCATTGCCTCTTTTTCATCAATGGGAAGAAAAAGGACTTTTAAAGTGAAATTTATGCAACCTGTTTTTAGAAATCTGAAGTGAATCACTTTCTACAAGTGTTCATTTCTTTTCATGGATTATAATGCAAGTCTAAATCACGGTGTCAAACATGTAAATCTACATCTCATGAGATAAATGCCACCTACAATGTCCAAAATTAGATAAAACGAGGAGGTATCAATTCAGATGCCTGATTTTTCATCGTAATACATATTTGTGGTAAAACTTGGAAAGAAGAGTCATTTGTCATTTATGCTTTGCTGAGATTCTGCAGGTTTCAAAGAGAAGGCAGCAACAAAAGGGCATGTTCTTCATGCCTCTCTTTAAATTTTCCAACCAGCTAATCCATGATCTCATAGATTGGAAAGATTTCTTGTGGCAAACTAAAAGACAATACTGAGTCATATGATTAATCTGCTTCCAGAGCGTCTTCCAGTTTTTCAGCAGTTTATTACTTGAACTTAGCCAAATGTGAAGAAACATCTAAAGCAAAGCCAACAACAGGACATGTATGCTGTTTACAAGAATGATTTCAATATTATTTCATTGTACGTAGGCTAAAGCAAAATGACATACTTACACTATTAGTTAGAAGGAAGTATATTAAAATGCATACTATTTTCTATAGATTTTCCCTGCTGGAAAACCTAAATCTGAACTGTACATTAATGGTGTAGGAAATAATTAAAATTAAAATAGACTTGGTATTTTCCACCCAGAAGAACTACTTCATTAAACATATTCCACCTTTGCTTTATGCAGACATTAATTTTGAGGCTATCTTGTCCAGCTCAGACCATGGCAGCTGATTAAGCAGTGGAAACATTAGGTAGCGATTCTCAAAAGACTGGCAAACAAATTTGAGTTTATTCAATCTACATGGTCTCTTTGGAGCACCAATTAACAGAATCAAATTGTACATGAAGTACTTCCGAAATTTTTCAGGATATATTCTGTGTATTGTATGTTTGTAAAGCACCTAGCACAATGCAAGTATGGTTGCTAGACACTATTATAATACACTTTAAAATCAGCATCTTCACCAGAGTTGTCCCTGAATTTAGACACTCAGCAGGACATCTGAGAAGAAAATCTAAGCCTTCTGGGGATAGCAAATTCCAGCAGTGGTCTCCAGCAAAAATTAAAGATAACCCACATGATGGAAAACATGGCAAAGGATAGCAGTGAAAAGGCAGCATCACCTGCACACAGAGATGCTTTTCTTGTAGCATAAACATATAGATTGTGTCAACAAGCCTGAATTGAGCTTAACTGGTAGGAATACTGTCCATCATTGAGAGGTATCGGTAAGTGTATCACACTCTGCACTTCTCCTGAAATTAACTGGCACAAGTATTTACATTCCTTGGAAATTGCTATGAACTTCAGGACCGCTACTAGAGCCTTATGAAACACGCACAGGGACAGAAAGGAATTCTCCACCCCCAGCACGCAGCCAGCTGTATGGCGGAACACAGTAGCTGCTGAGAAAGCCCATGACACCAAAGGAGAGAAAGTGAAGAATAGGATTTATTAAAAAACAAGCAAACAAAAAAGCACAATCCTGCTGCTGAATTTAGATAGGGAGAACTATAGACTGGATTTGACCCAGCATACTACCAAGTAGGTAAGAGCAGTGAAGATGCTACTCTTCCAGAAACATTTTTCCACTCGTAAAGGCCCACGTTTTTCAGACTCCACTAACTCTGCAAAACTGTCAGATGTGGCACATGTCACTTGGTACACATTTGGCAACCTCCCCTTCTCCTGCCCACATCATCACTGAGATCTCATGCAAGTAATTGAGTTACTTAAACTATTTTCTTCAGGTTTCCTGGGAGTCACACGAACACTAACTTTCAAATGACCTCTCCACTTCACCTCTCTCAATGCCATCTGTTTAGCTTGAAACTCTAACAGTGCAGAAAAAAATCCCTCTGTGGCAGGCATCTCCTACATCTTCAAAATCCTGTCCTCCCTTTTTGGTTCATTTCATGCATCTTTGAGTCTGGGGCACAGAAGTCAGCCAGACAACCTATTTGATAGATACAGTCTGTCTGAATGGACAGCAACAGAGAGAAAAAGGAGAATTAGGAAGAGACACAACCATCCACGGTTTAAAATGAAAACATCTCGCAAAATGAACACAAGCAATTCACTGTGGCACATAAATGGGAATGCAGCCGCCACACCGCTGCCAGGCTTAGATGCAAGATCTGCAAAGCAGCAAGTATTCTCCTTGTAGCAATTTCTGTGGCATAATGTCAGCGGTCGTTTGCAGACCAAAAGACTCTCTGTACAACAGAACAATGGGAAAATAAAACAGCAGGTTTAGTTTCCTTTGACAACATCACCCTTTGTTTAAAAGATTAGTGTCGACAGCATTGCACAGACTAAATATCTTTCCTCCATCCACTTTTATAATGCAAAACATTGTACCGTACCTGAAACATAGCAGCAGCTTTCCAGGCTTGTCTCCTGGGGACAATGACAACACATATGGGCAACAGCTTATCATAAAGTCTGGTACATACTGGACTGGTCTGCTAGACCCTGATTTGACCAGATTAGAGCTTTCCACTGTGAGAAGCAAGTGGATTTAAAGCCCAAAATAATGTTATCCTATTTAATCTTGTTATTTTGTGTAGTTAAGGAAAAAACAGACAGAAATCTTTAACTACAGTTAAACCTGTAAAACCATGTTGCTTTACATTAAGTTTCTGAAAGCAAAACTGGTTGCCAGCTGAACACTAAAGGAACGGCCTTTGTTATGTCAAATCCTCTAATTGTGTTTTGTTACAAAACTATATATAATAGGATAACAGTGCAAGCACCATATGTGCTTTTTTAGCTGGAAAGCTTTGATTGTGAGGAACAAGAAATCACATCTAATCTTTAAACCAGATAGGCATGGTATTGTTCCTATAGCTATCTATAAACTTATATATGTATATATGCATACAGTCTCTGAACAGGTAGGACAACTTTTCAGTTCAATCCCTATTCTAATGCACGTACTTAAGATAAGAGCGATTAGCATTGCAAGGAGATGCCCTAGTTCGGTACAATCAGGTACATCTCACAGTAAGTAATCTGAACAGACCAGATTAGTTTTTCCATGTCCTCACAAGGTATGTATGTGTAGGAGGAAACGGGAAGACGACAACTCTATCCCACACATCCACCTAATGCCATACACTGGACTGCACTAGGAACCCAAGAGACAGGTGATCTAAAAGACGTCACAGGAACAGTAATGTAAAGCACCATCTTGTGAGAACAGACCACTTCTAAACCATATTAATAAAAAATTTGTAATCCAAGTATTTGTTCATCTACTAAATATGGACTACAGATGGTTATTTTTGTGAACAGGATTTTTCCTCCTCTAGTACAGTTAGCTATTGTAGCACAGTATTTATAAAATCATATTACTGTATTTCCCAACATTCGCTGAGGAATAACTTGTCCTTTTACAGTTTTACCACTAGAAACTTAAAGATGAAGACTATAACTTCCTAAAATTAGAAGCAGAATTTGAAAGGATAAATCCATAATAGCGATCACCACTCAGAGCCTCACAGCTGGGTGAAATAAGAAAATGATCTTAACAGAAAATTCTCAGAAAGTTCCTCGTGGCTAATTAGTCAGCAATCACTGCAGCAAAATTATAAGCATGTGCCCTTGACCTGCCTGTAGCTGTCGAGCTATAACCAGCAGCTTACTATTTTTTCCCCAGCAGATGGTAGATGAGCTTCTACTTGGAAATCAACCAGTTAAAAATGATCTTCCCCAACAGTGCTTAAGTGGAAGACGGAAGAAATTTTTGATGCATCAATAAATTAGAGACATTTTCCCCAGAAGAGTTCTATCAATGTAAATGCTTTACAAGTTCAGAGTTACTGTGCTGGCTCTGTTGAGCATAGAAATCAATAGAAAACGTTTTAACAAATTATCATTCCTCCACATTATGCTGGGATCAGTCTGTACCATAAAAAAAAAATAACATTGTGAACAAAAGCCAGGAGAGTAAAGACGACCTTCTGTAGCATAATATTAATGCATGAATAGTCGTTTGAAAAAAGTGACATCATGGGATCTGCCCAGAGTGAAGAAGCTGGAGATACAGCCTAATGTGAACTTGTAAAGAGAGGAACCAGTTGGGTAATTGATAGAGGTATCTCAGGGCAGAAGAGCTGGACTGTGTTTTACCATCTTATCTTCTGGGTGATGTGCTGAGCATGTGTCTGTATCACACCCTTAAGAACAAGAGAAGAAAAGCAGATTGTGAAACAGGGCAGAACATTTATGACGACTCTCATCTCCACGTCACAGCTACGGCTCAACACCTAAGTCATCCTACAAAAGCTAGCAAAGGATGAATTCAAATTTCTCACATCATGTACGCTAATAAGACTTCAGCTTTTGTTTAGCACCATTAGACAAAAAGAACCAACTTAGATGTAAGATTTGCTTCTCCCAAATGTGGTTTAAACCACATGCAAATAAACACTACACATCGGTACACAAAATGTCTTCTTAGAAACTTTATCAGTACTTAGTTCAATACGTTTTCACTGCCTCTAAAAAACCTGGATGTCTACACTGGATTCTTCAATCATGCCATATGCAAGTAATGCAGAAAGATTTACCTGCAGTCAGGACAAATTTAAAATGCAAGAAAACTGACTTAAAACATCTTTTAAGAGTTACTGATGTTAGCCTGTGATAACGCATTACAAACCAATTTTATCTTGTTTGTTGTGTACTCTTAAGTTATTTTCCTAGAGCGAAGTTGATTCACACTAGCAAGAAACCACTAAGCCGTATCAGCCACTAGCTGATCTGCAATTAAATGCAGCCTTTACGTTACATTAGAGATAGCACTATATAAACACTTCAGAAACTACTTACATTAGCATATATTTCTTCACTTTCCTAACTTCCATATTTGATATTAGAAGAGCAACTGATACTCAAATTTACTTGGTCCATTAACTTTTTACCTATAATTTCTTATCATCTGCATTTTAATGAAAATTATAATCATATATGCATAAGGTTTTAAAAAACAAATTGAAATCACTATTAAACTGCAGAAATACATAAGCAAATAAAACACTTTTTCCATTTAAGAAAGTAAAGATTTACTAAAACTGAGATTACATCAATAGCAAGTAATCCATAGTTATCAACTGGAAAGAGTTTGTGTTTTGTCTTATTTCATAAATGTATCCTTTGAGAATTAAGAACTGGGAAATCTCAGCCTCTAATCAATAGCATTTATTTGTAAGATTAAAAAAAACCCAAGCATTCTGCATTCACATTTCTTAAAGGCTTATCAGCTTTTTAAATTGTTTTCTGTAGACTTAAACTAAGCAACATAATACGAAAAGAACAAAACATTCCTCCTGCACCTGCAGAAGGGGTTATTGATGTCGAAAGCAGATTTATCACTTTTGCAAACTCTGGTTACTTGTTCTCAGCTAATGGCTTCACTTCCAGCAGTGGTCTGACTTTTCTTCAGAACTCTGTACCTCGTGAATATTTTAGTTTCTGAAATTAATGCAGTATAACATTAGATTTCATTACAGGTTGTCACAAAGACAAATCACAATCTAAATATTTAAAGGAAAAAATTCTGTCAAATTCAGAAAACTATTTTAAGTCTTCTTTTAAAACCTGTCTTGTTCAGTCCTGTCTTTCATAGTAATGCACAATTTTTTTCACTATTGCCAGTTAATCTAGTGCTCGTGAGAAGTACTTGGATTAACTAGTGACAGCCTTGCTTGGATGGGAGAGGAAAAAAAGCACACAGGATGCCCACAACAGACTGGAATTTTTCCCATATTGTCCATCTCATCTTCAATTAGGGTTAAGTCTTCCTTTCATTTAATTCTGACAGATATAATAATTAATAGTAATTTTTTTTTTTAATTCTAAAATCTTCAGATCACACGTTCCCACTCTCCAGCAAAAAATCTTTACTGACATTAATGCAGAAAGAACAAACTGCCCTCGCCAAGGACTCAAATACAGCCAGAGACACTGCATTTCACAGAGTGTGAGATGTCCTGGTAATAACCAGGAAGACGACTGCTTTAGGGCTTTTTAGGATACAGAGAAGGAAGAAAATCCCTTTATTCCCTATCCTAAAGAAAAAAAAAAAGTATTTCAAGTTTGTTTCAGGAAACAGAGAAACATACATAATGAGAAAAATTATTTGGTTTAAAATGCGACTCCTCTAATTGAAGACAACTTGCATTCTTTTTCTTTTTAACTGGATTCCCTAGCATGAGATCATATTCTTATTTTTAGCACAATGGGGTGCACAGCATTGTCAGAATTTTCACCCAGCTGCGATGCCATTCCCAGCACACCATGCAAGTGTGGTCCTGCCGCCCTGTGAGAGCAAAGGAGTTGTACTCCAAGGCTTGGCCCTTTCTGGCAGCATTTGGCAATGCTACAACGTCCTGGTTTTGGCTGGGATAGAGTTAATTTTCTTCCTAGCAGCTGGTATAGTGCTGTGGTTTGGATTCAGGATGAGAATAATGTTGATAACACACTGATGTTTTTAGTTGTTGCTAAGTAGTGCTTATCCTAAGTCAAGGACTTTTCAGCTTCCCATGCTCTGCCAGCGGGGAGGTGCACAAGAAGCTGGGAGGGGGCACAGCCAGGACAGCTGACCCAGCCTGGCCAAAGGGATATTCCATACCATAGGACGTCAGGCTCAGTATATAAACTGGAGTTGTCCAGGGGGTAGGAATTGCTGCTCGGGGATGGGCTATCGATCACCGGGTGGTGAACAATTGTCGCATTGTGCATCACTTGGTTTTGTATATTCCTTTATCAGTAATATCATTATCATTATGATGATTATTTCTTCTGCCTTTGCTGTCCTATTAAACTGTTTTTTTCTGAACCACGAGGAGTTTTTTTTATGATTCTCTCCCCCATCCCACCTGGGGGGGGGCAGAGGGAGAGGGGGAAGGCGAGGGAGCGGCTGCGTGGTGTTTACTTGCCAGCTGGGGCTAAACCACAACATGGATGTTGCCTATTTTTAAAAGAAATTCAGGTTTTCATGGAGGAGGAGACAAAGGAGGAGACAGAGATAATCTATTTTATAGCTTTCATGTTTGTTGAAAAAAGTTTACAAATATGCTTTGATCAACTAATGCAATACTGTATCTCCCCAAGGCTACACAGAGAGTCCTTAGAAAAAGGGAGAGAGCCAGCAGATGCCTGATCCGCCCTTGGCTGGGAACGAGCCCCAGGCCAAGGTCCAAGCAGAGCCTGGCTCATGACCATTCCTTTCCCTCAAGGACTTTCTGGGACTGATTTCCTTCTGGCAGCAGTCAGTACTTCTCCTGTATGAGTTTCACCTGAGAGATTAGATGGGCAAAGGCTGCGCAGAGCAAATGCTTTTCCAAAAGCCATCTCCTAATGGCACTGAGCTGAAGTACTAGTGTGAACAAACCCTGCAGAAAGGCTGGCTAATAAAGCTCTTGTAGCCTCTGATTACCGAGCATCTGAGCCTCAACCTTCATGGTAAGGTGGAGCCTACCAGCAAAGACAAACCTTTAAGGCTAATATGGCCATACAGCTTTAGGGCAAAAGTTCTCTTATGCTTTCTTAGCTCTGGATGTAGGTGGACCTTGCCCAAGTCAGACCTCTGTATCCAGCTGTACAGACACAAGGAGGGCAAGTATAGCCACTTGAACTAAATTAATTTAATATTTTCAGTGTTCTCACTTGTGAACCTGGAATGTATTTATTTATTTACTTATCTTCCCCTCTTTGATCCTTTCTTTTTTTTCTTTTTTTTTGTAGGCTACAACTTCAGAAGTCTAATTCAAAACATGCCAGGGCACTATTGAACATTACAATCTTTATTTACAATTCAAACAGGTACATTTTTGAAAGCGGTCCTGAACACAGATTAGTGGTCTCCAAGTATGTAAAGATCATTTCAGTGATAAGATTTGTCCAAAACATCACCCACATATAGTAAACTTCCTCAACACAGCACAGAGCAGTGATTTCCATGGGCAGTAAGCTGAGCAACGTACTGAACTTGGAAATCGCTAGATTTATGAGAGGTACGAAAAAGGCTGAAACTGATTGGAAAACATCTACTGCACCGAACAGATAGTTCAGAAAACAATATCCAATCACAGCGCATCGATTTTGCAAGCCAGACAAGGCAAGCAGGAGATGCCTTTTTCAAAATACCCTTCAGTTTAACAGAAGACAGACAAGAGTAAAGCCTAGTACAGAAAAGCTTCAGCATGAAAATACTTGGTTACGTAGAAGACACAAACATAATAAACAATCTCATGGTAAGATACACAGATCAGAAGGTCATATTCCCAAAATTTAACATGACCATTTAGGAAAAAAACACGGATCATAGAATCATAGAATAGTTTGGGTTGGAAGGGACATTTAAAGGTCATCTAGTCCAATCCCCTGCCATGAGCAGGGACATCTTCAACTAGATCAGGTTGCCCAGAGGCCCATCCAGCCTGACCTTGAATGTTTCCAGGGATGGGGCATCTACCACCTCTCTGGGCAACCTGTGCCAGTGCTTCACCACCCTCATTGTAAAAAATTTCTTCCTTATATCTAGTCTAAATCTCCCCGCTTTTAGTTTAAAACCATTACCGCTTGTCCTATCGCAACAGGCCCTGCTAAAAAGTTTTTCCCCATCTTTCTTATAAGCCCCCTTTAAGTATTGAAAGGCTGCAATAAGGTGTCCCCGGAGCCTTCTCCTCTCCAGGCTGAACAACCCCAGACGTCAGGCTCTCTCCACGGCAGAAAAGTCTCACCCCCAGGGCTACAGCTTCCCTGGGCCAGTGACCCAACTCCTCACGCTCAATAGTCTTATTTGTAACAAACAGTTTCCATATGTCGATTCTTCACCAAAACCAAGCATTTCGTAGTTGCAAAGTCAAAAGTTGAAGAGAAATGAAAAACTATCTTGTTAATCAGGCATCCCCAGTTACACTCAAGCCACCAAGCAACCGCTGTAGCAGTGGGTGCCGCTAAGGCAAAGGAGTCACACAACGGAGCAACTATATTCTATCCACACCTCCCCCTTTTTTTTTTTTTAAATGGAAACAAGACAGCTTCATACACACTCTATCAAGTAATAAAAACAACAAACAACCCACACACAAAAAACCACCAAATCCAAGTATTTTACTGAAAAACACATTTTGAGCAGTGATTCACAGTGTGATAGTTCCAACTTCCCTATTCATTAAAAAAGAAAAATTCCTAGAAAATTATCATTAATTTTTATATATATTTTTTACTGTACTGCAAGTACTTCCAATGCCTTTCTAGCTCTCCTTGCTGGAAAAAGAGAGGCTTTTGAACTGGCCATCAAATTTACTGGCTTTATATTGACTGGATTTCATATTTACATTAAATACATTTACTGGATTTATTGGATTCAGGGAAAGTCTATCTTGTGAAATGAATGAGGCAGAATTCCAACAAAAATTATAGAGGGTAATGAAGTAATTAAAAAAATCTTGTAACACATGAATAAAACAATTGTGTTTTAAGCTTCATTATGCAGCCTTAATTCTAACATTTTCTAACTTCCCACAGCTTAAAAAGGAAAGCTTAATAATTTTCCTAATTTTTCCAGAGGTGTTGGAAGTTTCTGTCTGCTTGCTACTTCATCCACAGAAATAACCGACAGTAAGAAGAGTGTATCAATATCTGTAGATCCATACCAGAAAACAACAAAATATTTTGTTTCACAGATAACTGCCTATAGCAGAGTACAGACAAGACCCAAGAAATCTGCATTTCCTTACAAACTCTGCAAGGACTATGCTCTCACGGTGCTGGTTCTGGAGGCTTCTGCTCTTCAATCTTTTCCATGTCTGTTATGATGCTGGAATGGGTTGCCCAGCGAAGTTGTGGATGCCCCATCCTTGGAAGTTTTCAAGGTCAGGTTGGATGGAGCTTTGAGCAACCTGATCTAGTGGAAGGTGTCCCTGCTCATGGCAGAGGGGGTTGGACTAGATGATCTTTAAAGGTCCCTTCCAACCCAAACCATTCTGTGATTCAACCTGTTCATAGTCTAGTCCCTTTCTGCCCCCCACCTTGCCCCCATTTGCCCTGTTCCTCCTTTTCCCAGTTCCCAGCATCCCTCACCAGACACCCCAGCCTGCTCTCCCCCAAGCTCAGCCTCCCCACCAACCTGCTCTGAGCCTCCTTCATCCCAGTTTGCCCAAGCCTACCCCAGCTGCCCCCCCTGCTTCTGCACCTCCTGCTTCCTCCCCACAGCCCGTGAGCTGTGGAGGGGCCAGGGCAGAGCAGAAGATACATCCCCTGCACCCATCACAGGTAAAAATCTACCCAGTGCTACCCCTGCAGCCTCAGTCAGGGTCTCTTCAGCTGTTCTGTGGGGTAGGTGGGGCAAGGGCTGGAGGACGTTCAGTTGTGCTGCCAAGACCTGTACATGAAGCCTGATTAACACTGGTGCTATCAGACACTACAGCACACACAGCAGAATTATCATCTGCTATTTTGGCAGCTCATACCTCTGCTGCAAAGTATAATTTCTGAAAGACTTGTAGCCAGGCAAATGGGACAGAGCAGCAGTGTGGTGGGAAAAGGATCCCCCTGACATGCCCAGTCTTCCAGAACTCAGCCTGACCTTTTCTCAAGAAACGAAAATGGTGCTAAAAATTTGCAGAGAAATTAGTATCTAAAAGATGGCAGCATGGACCATTTTCCCCTCACTGTTGTTTTGAAAACGGGCTGAACAGTTTGACACTGCCTATGAAACAGACTCTGAGGAACACAACTGCATGCAGGACTTGTGCACCAAGCCCGAGGGTCCAGGTGCTGCCTGTACACAGGCTGTACACACTGGCAGCAGCAACTTGCTGCCTGTGATGGGTTGACCCTGGCTGGACGCCAGGTGCCCACCAAAGCCGCTCTATCACTCCTCTCCTCAGCTGCACAGGGAAGAGAAAATATAACGACAGGCTCGTGGGTCAAGATAAGGACAGGGAGATCACTCAGCAATTACCATCATGGGCAAGACAGACTTGACTTGAAGTCAGTTTAATTCATTACCAATCAAATCAGAGTAGGACAATGAGAAATAAAACTACATCTTAAAAACACCTTCCCTCTAGCCCCCGCTTCTTCCCAGGCTCTACTTCACTCCTAAACTCTCTACACTTTCCCCCGCAGCGGCACAAGGGGATGAGGAATGGGGGTTGCAGTCAGTTCATCACACGTTGTCTCTGCCGCTCCTTCCTCCTCAGGGGGAGGACTCCTCACACTCTTCCCTTGCTCCAGTGTGGAGTTCCTCCCATGGGAGACAGTTCTCCACAAACTTCTCCAACATGAGTCCCTCCCACGGGCTGCAGTTCTTCATGAACTGCTCCAGCGTGGGTCCCTTCCATGGGGTGCAGTCCTTCAGGAACAGACTGCTCCAGCATGGGTCCCCCACAGGGTTACAAGTCCTGCCAGCAAACCTGCTCCAGCATGGGCTCCTCTCTCCATGGGGCCACAGCCTGCCTCACCAGGGTCTTCACCACAGGCTGGAGGGGAATCTCTACTCCGGCGCCTGGAGCACCTCCTCCCCCTCCTGGTTCACTGACCTTGGTCTCTGCAGAGTCGTTGCTCTCACATCTCACTCTTCTCTCTGCTGCTGTTTCCGCAGCAGTTTTTTTCCCCCTTCTTAACTATGTTATCACAGAGGCGCTACCACCATTACCGATATAGGCTCAGCCTTGGCCAGCGGTGACTCTGTCTTGGAGCCGGCTGGCATTGGCTCTATCAGACACAGAGGAAGCTTCTAGCAGCTTCTCACAGAAGTCACCCCTGTAGCCTCCCCGCTAGCAAAACCTTGCCACTCAAACCTAATACACTACCCGACCTTCACAACTGCCTCCCGACTGCCCATGGACAAGTCCCTGCAACGCAGGCAGCTGTCACTGCTACTAACTTCATGGAAGAGCTTGCCCCACATCTCAAGTCAGTACACGCAGGGACGCAGTCATCTCCGCGAGCTGCATCGGGAGTCGCAGTCCCAGGGCGTGGGGCGAGTGCCTCCCCCCAGTAGTTACTGCGGAGAGCTGGCAGCACTGCCAGGCCGGGAGCTCAGGGGGCTTCAGCAGGGAGGAGTGGGTCCCTGTTTGTTGCGGGAAGGAGCTGGGATCCAGTGTGCAGGTGCAAAGTATGGAATTGGGCTCCCAGCAGGCACAGCACCCAGAACACGCACAATATCCAAAGCATGCAGTTAGACACAGCAGGAGGAGAATGGGCAGTTGCCACTACCTGATCCCAATTCTGCTGCCACCGCTACCTTTGACCTGCTCATGATACCCTGCCAAATTAAGCTGGATGTCCCAAAATCCCACAGGAATACTAAATGCCATGTATTTTCTTCTGTCTCACGCACATCTCCTCATAATCAATTCTCCTGTGGACTAATTATAAAATTCATACACCATAGCTGCACTAAGGCCCTGTTTCATCTTCTCTCCCTCTGTCCCTTCCTCCTCCTCCTCGATACAAACTACAGAAACCATCTTCTCTTTCAGCCATTTTTTTCTGCACCCTCAACAGGATGCAAAGGGCAGGAAGGGTAACTCTCAGAATATACAGTGCAAGAAAAAGGTTATTATTCCAGAAAGTTAATTTGAAAGTGAATAAATAAGACACTGGGTATAACTGGAAGCTAATGCACACAGTTCTAAGATTATACACATACTATGCTGTATTCAGAACTTCTTACCTAGGCAAAGGAGTTATTCGGAAATAGAAATTAGAGTGCCAGTAGGGTGCTCCAGATTCTCTTGGATTATTTCAAACAGATAGAACTCGTTTTCACTTTAAAACCTCTGTTTTACACAACTGTTCAGAGAGCTTCATCTTCAGCGCAACAACGTTGCTTAAAGAAAAATGCATACGAACTGGCATATCATTCATACCTAATGCCTTGCCAACCCACACCTTCTTTTTACTATCTAATTATCATGTGGAAGTCTGTCAAAAGCATCAAAAGCTTTTTTTTTTTTTTTAAGCTGCTACTTTTATCATAAAGAAAAAAAAAAGGCTGAAAAATTCTGAAAGACGTAGTCACTTTAACAATGCTCATTTGTTTCCCAAGGTTTGTGCCTACAAAAGGTCAGAAGAACCCCTTGGACTTCACTGCACCCTGCGCCAGCCACCCTTGGAGGACTGAGCTTATTTCTTTGCCTCACGTTTCCACTCCCACAGCCACGGAAGTGGGAATGCAGCTCATACAGATTGCAACATATGATAACTGAGGTTTAGTATGCAGCTCTTAACCATAGCTCACTAAAGGACAGGTAACAGGGACTCGTAAGAGCAACAACATGCCAATTCTTCCCAGTCGTAACTGGAAAAAAGAGGAAAGATTTCATAACCATGCAAGTTGCTGACTTGTCAAGGGAGTCACAGAACTGCTGTTTCCAGCACAGAATGATTTTAAATTTTTATACATTTTTATTATAAATTTTTATATTTCTAACGTTTAATTTTAGGACGACAAATGGTTATATACAAAGAGAAACTAAATAAATATCTATGCAGCAGAACAAAAGGTGCTACAATAAACTGCAAGTAAAAACAGATCATTCACACTATTGTTTAAGATATATGAAGTTTCTACTAAAAAACTTACTACTACATTTACAGTAACAATAAAGCTTCCACAGTGCACAGAAGTCAAACACACACAGTTATTTTTCCTTGGCTTACAAAATGAGGTTTCACTCTGTTAAACATCAGGGATCAGTAAGGACCGATTAAACAACTTCGATCCAGAACCCCAACAAGATGCCTTGCTCAACTCGGAACCAAATGGTTCAAATTAATTAAATAAACTAAGGTCTGAACAGAGCTCTGCAGAGGGCTACGGGGCACGCTCCCCTGGCGGCACGGGGTTTTGGGCCCTAGACTGCAGGTGAAATGGCACCCCATGACGCTCGGGTCTCTGCAGCAGACAAACCCAGACAGCCCGGTAAACTGAGCTATGGGTGCATAACACTAATGTTTTTAAATCACTTTATGTATTTTAGCTAATACTGAAGCTAGTAATCTTAGTTAATACTAACCCATATGGTGCAGGAGAGTGCTCCATGCCACAGCTGGGAACACCCAAGCAGAAAGAACTTCACCCACCCCCCCAAAGTCAAGAGGTTTGCAATAGCTTTTCTCCCTCTCTGATGTATTTGCCCTACTTCTAATTTGCTCCCTCCAGACACTTCTTTTTAAGGGAGCCAGACTGTAAAAAGTTAGGAATAGCCAGGAGAAGGTGGCCTACATGTATTTTATTCTTGGGGGAAGCACACAACCAGTGCTGAGATAGCATCTGAAGAGCCTTGCTAGGAAAGGTGAAGGCAGAGAGGTTTTTCCCATGATTGCTGCTTGGGATACAGACTGCCGTGGACTTTGCAAATGTTTGCTCGCTACACTGAGTATGGGACTTGCAGACATTGTGTAGAACCAGAATTACAAAGATCAAAAAGCTTGTGTTGTTTTCCCAAGTATCTTTCCTCATTGTTTCTGGTACTTGCCAGCGGCCTGTGGGACATCATCTAAGAAAACTGGGCTGTAACAAAGTATCTCCCCCTTGAATCTCACGTTCCACTTCTTAAATCGATTAACCGGTTCATAACACTAGATATTAAAACTGTGACAAAAATACATATGCTTTTACCCACCACTGTTTTTAGTGATTGTTCCAAATTAAAACCAAACCACAAAAGATACACAGCCCTTGCAATTCTGTAATTTTTAGGGTCTTTACTAAAAATCAGCTGTTTCACTTGTTCTTGTGTTTTGTGTTAAGCTGTTAAAATATCTACATACTGAAAAGAAAAAAAATGGCAAAAGCACGAACTTTATTGTCCTTCTCCCTGCCCCCAGAGAGGCTTCAGCCGGACAGCAGCTACTTCAAAGCTTCACATCACACATGGCTAGAGACCTAAACCAAGAGAAGCAACTGCCAAATTCAGGAGGCAGCAAAAGGCTTAGATTTAGAGGGCTCCCCGAGGCTAAACATTTTTTAAAATTAAAAACTCAAAATAAAAACTAGAAAGGAAAAAAACTGAAGTTACACCCTCCTGGAATAGTATGCACACAAATCTCTCATAACCTCCTGAGTCACAGCTACCAGAGTTAATAACCCAGCATCCACCAAATGGTTTCTGGGCTTCGCGAAATCCTACAGGGTCTTGCAGGAATCCCTGGAGCTGCTTTAGGCTTACTTCAACTTTTTGGAAGTGTAAACAAACAGGACACACAACTGCTCTCTCCAGTGCAAGGCTCTTAATCCAGGCCTTCCTATACGGGACCACTGAAGATGACTGCTAGCTCCTGCAAGGGTATTTTGGTTAAATTTCTCAATGCACAGAGATCTTGTGGATCTTCTTCTTCCCCTTGCACTGAGTCTGCTGTAATCAAGAGAAATGCTTCAGTTGCAGTCATCCAGACTTGATTCTGAGAACTGAGCAGCAGCATCACACCGATGATGTTTGTTACCGATTAATTCACGGTCTATTTTTAGGGTATGCTTTTTCCTGCAAAGTTGTGGAATAATCTGATCAATGTGCCTCTGAAACCAGTATGTTCCCAAGAAAGACAATACAAGGAAGAGGAGATCATTGTTCTTTTGATAGAAATGATACTTCTCTTTCAAAAGTACAAAAGAAAATTCTAAGAAATACATAGTTACAACATTTGAAAATGCAAGAAAAAAAAACAAATGATATGCAATTAGGAATTAAAATTTTTATCTATAAATATATTGTGAGTACACCTGTGTACCTGGGGCTATTACATTTTTTGATTCAAATGGGATTTCATATTCTGCAAAGAACATAAGAAGAATTACAAAAAATATTGAGATTCATAGCTTCCAGGGAGTAAAAAAACACTACAACAAAACACACACAGACACACATGACAGCAACCATGAAAGCTAAACATTCAAAGAAATGCAGGAATCTCAATGGTAAAAAATTTACGTTAGTCCACTGTGCTTTGAATGGGTAACTGGACTGAAAATTAAATTTATGATGCATACGTAATTTTCCACCTATATGAACTTTTAATTCAATTATAAATCACACTTGCAGCAGTCAAAAAGTAGTTTTCCTCTTTATTACAGTCTTTTAGCGGCTGCCTGCCTCTCCCTGTATTGCCTTACATATTGTTTTAAAACTTTGCCTACCACCACTACGCCAGCCACGATACAGAAAAAAGAAGGGGATCACTTCTACCTGTTACAATACAAACCAGATGGGTATCGCTTCTAACTTGGATTAATTTATTGATGCCGTGCAACACATGGTGCCACAAGCAGCTGCAATGACAAAAGCAAGGGTCCAGTTCCACAAGACACAATGGCCAATCTAGAAGCCCCCAGTCTGCCTGCAGCACCCGCCACTCCTATAATTTATCTTCTGCTGCCTCTGGAAGCTGATTTAATTCTCCAACCTGGCAGAAAACTAACCCAGCAAAAGCAAAAACAGAGTACCACACACAAACACTGCATAGATGTTTTTTCTGTTGGGTTAGCATGTTAAATTAACTCTGACAAATTAGTCTGTCAAGTGCTGAGTGGGTAAAACCACAGAGAGCAAGAGAGGGAAGGGGAAGGGAGACCTTCCTCCGAACAGCAGCATGGTGTATGTCAGCTTATCTGCCCGAGCTATTGTAGCCTGAAAAATGGGAATGGACGGGGGGGGAGGAGGGGTGCATCAGGTTTGCCCCCAAGACCAGAATCCACTTAACCTGAGTCTGCTGAATTTTATATTACTATCTTCCAGCTCTCTGGTTTGTTAACCTTTACTCCTAAGCAACCCTATACACCCTCTTATCGCATGACATCTGAAGAACTAAGCCTGCCATCTTTAACATCCCTTATTCAGTCTCCCCCAAATCTAAGTTATGTTGTATTATTTCATTTAATTGAAAAATTGAAACATTATCAGTGTTACTCATCTTCAAAGTTAGTAGTTATAATGATTTTATGACATCAATATGCATCAGAAGCCAGGTAAATCTTATGAAAAGAAGCAGCTACATTGAAAGAATCATTTGTCCTTTTTTGGTTTTGCCCCTCAGGGCAAAGCTAAGTGAAAAGAAAGAAAGAAAAAAAAAAAAGATGGTAGGTTGCCTTGGTATTTACTCCCCACGTTCAAACAAATTTTAGAAATAAGCGTATCGATCACCCAGAGGTATGTCTTCACATAAGAGGTTAAGGTCCCAGCAAGAGTACCCTACCTAGGAATGACAGCTACAGAATGGAATCTCTCAACTTACACATGAGACAATGCTGGAATAAACCACATTACTCTTGTTCACTGCTGTAAAGCTTCACCTTAACGCCTTACAACTGTAAACTCCATAAAAAATGAGTAAATATAGATATATTGCTCTTGGGAGACCATAACAACAAACATATTTTCCAGCTTCCATGAATTTTAGTTATAAAGCATTCACTTAACACAACAGCAAGCATTTTTCAATTCCATAGCTGAACATTTAATCCCACGACTCAGTTTCTTAACTGTTTCCACAAAGCAAAACAAAGCATCCAGGTCATAAAAGAAGGCTGAAATACAGTTCAGATAACTAATGATTTAACTCAGCTATAAATTTGTTCTTAAAGACTACTGGTGTGATAGAAACATTTTTTCAGACTTGTGCAGATATCATGCTTATTCTATGTCTTTCAGATAACAGAATGTCAAACGTAGCAAAAAAAATCTAAACAAAACCCACCATACAGTAATCAGTCATACTGAGGGGAGGAATCCCATAACCAAAACCCTTACTATTTGTACCCTGTTTATTCAGCTTTAAAAACAGAGGTGGAAACACCAAGCTATTAAATAATAAAAAGGCCAGGTAAACTGCTACACCCATATCCTCCCCCACCACCTTTAAAATGACTGGGCTTAGATCTTTCAATAAAGCAGAACTGTTGTAAATGTAAAGCCTTGATTTTAGTTCTGTCCAATCCATTAATCTTTGCTCAAAAGGGGCCAAGAGTTTTTAATTTTCAGTTCTGAACATGACCAGTGCCCATAATGAGCTTTTTGATAAACAACTGTGAATAAATCTTTGGACCTACAGAAGCGCAGCTCAAGCCCAACACGAGTCCCATGGTGACTCGTTCACGATGCTCCCTCTACCTATTTTAGGTTGGACGTGGAGGGTGCTTGTGCGATGATCATCACCACTTGCCCCTCTTTCACTTATATCCTGGCAAAGTCTTGGAAGCGCACTCCAGTAGCGCACCAGGAGCGCTCGAGTGCTGACGCGTGTTTGGCGCACGGCATCAGACTAGAGCTAGTCCATGGTAAATGCAGAGATGTACAGATACCTGAGTCCTCGCCGCCAACTGCTTTGCCTTACAGATTTCTTCCTCTTGTCCCATGTTTCCTGCTAATGTAGACATAGCGCTAAAATACAGCATCTTGGAGCTAGTACATCTTACATATACCTCTTTTAAAGTATTCTGCCCTTCAGCTGCAGATCTTGCAGCATACCATTCAAGGAAAGGTTTATCTGTATGCCACTGGTAGCTGACCCCAACCTACATGTCTGCCAGATCACGCACCAAACCCCCAAATTTTAAAAATGGATCTTTTCTCACTTCTCAGTAAAGAAAGGCCTTCAGCCTTGCAAAACATATAAATGCTTAGCTTAAAAATTGTATGTATAAAATCTTTTGTCCCAAAGGATCCCTAATTAGTTCATTAAAACATCTATCTGAGCACAGAGGAAATTACTTATTTCCAAACTGAAATACAGCCACCACAGGGATCTCACACACACACATGCTGTCTAGCATGAAAGGGAGAAAAAGAGAAAAACTACCCTCACACCTCCCTCCGTGCATGGCGTTATAAAGAGTTAGCAAAATTACAATGGTGTATATTTTTTACTATGAGAGCCAATATTTCTAAGAATCCTCATTTTCTTAGACTTAACTGGAGTTTGCCATGAGTGTTTCTAGAGTTTGAAATCGCAGTCCTACTGTAGTCCACAGGTAAACTCCTATTGGCTGCAGAGCATCAGGATTTCGTCTCTTACCCCAAATCACATCAGTAATTGTTTAATGTGTTAC
The DNA here is from genome assembly GCA_009819775.1 of Phoenicopterus ruber ruber. Classification (NCBI taxonomy): domain Eukaryota; kingdom Metazoa; phylum Chordata; class Aves; order Phoenicopteriformes; family Phoenicopteridae; genus Phoenicopterus; species Phoenicopterus ruber. Next base: position 14,704,714 of record CM020219.1, read on the forward strand.
ACCGAGCTATTTTAAATATGCTTTGTATCCATGCCTCATATAATCCATGGACACGAACTCCTTAAATTCAATTTTAAAATTCAATTCAAAATTCAATTTCTAGGTTCACAGTTAAGAACCTAAAAAAGATGGCCTGATTTTTCAGATCACTTGAGCATAGTCCTGGCTGTCACGGCCCTATTATTGTGGCCTCTATTTGGAAGATGTAAAGCAAAAAAGCAGAAGTGCAGACACCGATTCAAATAAAGACTGGCCTGAGTCTCAGGATATGCTAATGCCTGTAAGGTTTTTATCAGTTTAGATAAAGACCCCCTTGCCCCCTGCGGCCCAGCCAGCCTCGCCAGACCACCCATCTAGCCGCAGACCTTGCTCACCTCCAAGAAGCCATCCTCCGCCGGCATGCAATTCACCAGACATTGAGCACTAGGACCACGTCATGTAACACATTAAGCCTGACGCGCTTACTTCAGGGTCAGGAGCAGGACCCACCTGCTGGACCCCGCAAGCTGTTTAAAGCAGTATCTCCATTTGGGAGTTGGAAGGATGCTTTCTAGGCAGCAATAGGTCTGTGTAAAACAGTTTGGGAAATGCTGGACAGGGAAGGGGAAAGGAAGCAACAGAGTGGTAATTGGTTTTAGTAAACATCAATATGAAACTGACTGTCTGTCAGCATCTTTCTCAGGTTTCAGGATGATTCCCCCCCCTGCCCCCCAAGGGGAAAAAAAAAATTTAAAAAACAAAACAAAACAAAAAAACCCTGCTCCTACTGCTGCTGACTTCAAGGTACAAAAACCTTCCACAGCCTCAGGGAAACTCTAGATGCCACTGCGCAGCCATCCCCACTTGGGTGTACAGGAGCTGCAGCAGGAAATCTCAAAAGCTGTTTCTGTTGGTTGTGGTTTTCACCACAGTTGTAAGAAAAAGAAACATCAAGTTTTCATGAAATAAAAGGTTCTTTACAAAGTTTTCATTAAAAAAATATTTGCCTTTACTAGCTTGAAGCAATAACTGTTTCTCTGTCTTTTCTACTTACATATTGAACTGTGCTCATCTACTCTGTATCTTAGGAATCTCACTTAAGCTTAGCTTAGGCACCTGTTCACACATGATTCTCAGATGACTACAAGCAGTGTTTCATGTACTGACCTGCAGCAGATTATAGAAGTTACACTTAAAAACAGAAATATTTCTTCTTTCCTGTTTGCAGGAAACGTATGTGAGTTTCTAATCAAATACAGGGTCTCTGCTATTAAGAAATGCAAACTGCTTTTATCACAATGCGGTGTTTATTGCAGATTTTAAATCAAAAAGGCCATTAGTTTCTACATTCCACAATATCTAAAAACACAGCTAGAGACCTCCAATACTAGTTTTCAAACGAGTATGTTATATTTATTCAATAATCAGTCATTTCAAAGCAAGACAAGAAAATGATGGACCATGTCAGATTTTACTATTTGGAAGTAATGGAGTGTGGACAATATCACTTAATTACTTTCCAAAGAATTAATTTAGTGAAATCATGTTAACATATCATTATGCCCACCCCTTCTCCCTAAAAAACCTCAGGGAGCTACTTCCACATTTTAATTATGTAATGGACGAACATTTTAAATTGTGTTTCATGGAAGAAGGGCATCATCCATAGTTCCTTCTGCACTCCCTCTAAGCTTTCACAATTCCTTATGGTTGCCCAACTAGTGTCATTTGCGACCAGCAAGCACCCCACAAAAAAATATAGTCATTATACTGTTTCATGCAACCTTCCTACTTATTCTCTCACATCTTCCTCGAGATTTTAATGATCAAAAGACAGGTTCTTCATTACAGCTTCGCAAAATTTCTCTTGACAAAAGAACTGCAGCATCAACTTTAAAATTTTCATCTTAAATTTCTAAGGGAAGGAGAAACAGGAGAGAAGTCAGGATAAAACCTATTAAAATGTATGTCACTGACTGGCATACTGCCTCACTGCCTCCTCACGCATTCACTTTTAATAATGTACTTCTAATATAATTTTAGTCCTTATTTGAATTGTTTGCACGTGGTTTAAGCTTCAGTAAAAGAATCTGAGTTTTGCTATTCTTAATTAGAACTTAAAACACATATTTTATCAGCTCTATAACGTACTATTAAATTTTTTAAAAACTCCTTGAAGATCAGATAAAACATGTTTTTCTGCTGAGAGCCCAATGCTTTAATTTGCAATTCTGTATGTTGTTTTATTCATGATAAAATACTTGATACTTGTAGTTTCTCTCCATACTGCTAACACTGACACAGATTCTCTATTGAGGTTTGCTTATTACCGAAGGATTCTCTCATGACTGGTCTATATTTTCATCTGTTTTTAAAAGCTTAGTTTAACCAAAAAAAAAAGGAAAAAAAATTAAATTCCAGTAACTACAATTAACACTATCCATGACTAAAATGAGCTTTAATAATTCATGATTTGGAAATACATAGCTAATTGAAGGGCAACAAATTCATTTTACTTATATAGTATCTTATTAAAAATAATAGTTTGAGCTTTAATAGGCTAACAATATACATTGTGAAAGTGTCCATTAAGGCAAGTTATTTTTATTTCATAGCGTACTGATTTATTCTGCATTCAATTACTGCACATACAAAAAAATGTGTTTCTGTATGCCACCCCTCCCCCTTTATTCCAGGATAGAAGAAAATAAGTTCTAGAAGCAAGTTGATTAAAAAATCAACTTATATTCTATATAGCTCCAAAATGTGTGAAACAGACACTTCATGTAGAGTCCAATCCAGCCTTACATTCAAGGGCTTGATTGTAAGAGCCAGCACAAATCTCAATGAAAGGAAAAATAAGAAAATGGTCTCAAGCAATTCTGGGTAAGAAAATCTTCTACTGTCCTACAAACTGATAGAAGCTTCATGTAGGGTACCTCCTCCACTCCTGAGTTCAAAACATGCTGCTGTCCTGGAGAGAACAGGTCTAGAGAAGACACATGAGAAAGCCTGGTTTGTCTGTCTCTGTTGTTATAGGCTTTTGAGAAAAACAACATGAGTAATGCGATTAACATGTTTGCAACATCTTTTTGAACGTGCTTGCAACATCTTTTCATACACGCAGTGCATGAATCTGCCCAGTGAGAACCAAATTAAATCCAATTTCGCTTTGCGTTATTCCTAGGAAGTGATCACAGTAAAACAATTACAGTCTCTTCCAACCCTTGACAGATTTGAACCAGTGACCTGAAAGCTATAAAGCTCAACTTACCTTTGTTCCTTCCCTAATCCATACTACACTGTGCAATTTTGGCCCAGCTGTAGGAAGAGGGTAACTGGCTGTATTTCGGAAGGTTAGGGAGAGGAAGTGCAAGAGTCAAATGGGAAAGAAGAGCCGACCACCAGAATAATACTGTCCAGAAAGGTTTCCTGTTTGTGGCGTCCACTTCCTCACCAACAGGGCATCACTCCACTTGTAGATACAGGAATCAGGGAGAAAATGTACATATATTCGATTTATTTTCAGGAATGGTGGGTAACTACAGAAGAAGATTCAAACTGGAAATGAACTGACCAAAACTAGTATATGAACTGATGCACACAATTTACTTTTCATGGCTTAAAAGAAATAGTGACTGACAGTTATCATCAAAATTATTCCTTGTCAAAAATCTTAATAATATGATTTAGTGATTTTGAGGGGAGGGAGGGTGCAAAAAGGAACTGTTACTTTTTAAGAGGGTTTGGGGGTTTTTTATTCTGCTTTTTTTTCAAATAAATGTTAATATAGTTGTTACCATTTCAAAATTTTGCCAAACTCTAAGTTTTTCTACTAGCAATTACACTTCAGGTAATCAGTTAAACAGAACTCTAATTAATATTACGGAATCCCTTGCCAAATAAATCAATTTCATTAAGAAAGAATTTGGTTTACACTTTTTTACTGCTTTACCCAGAAATTCTAAATTTGAAGTTTCTGTCGAACAAGGCATCCGTGGTTGCAGAAATGGCCATTTGACAGCTACAATTTTCCCACTAGCCAAGTGAAGAATATTAAAAAGATGCTACAAGTTGCAAATGAATCAAGGATAAATTCTCACTTCCTTCTCTAAGTCCACACAGGCATTTTGCAGAGCGCAGGAATCGCAGATTTCACCCTTTACGTTCTGCATGCCTAATAATCCTGCCCACAGCCATTAGCGTGGTGCAGGCCATGTTCACTAGGTCATCGTTACAGCTGTAAATGGATAGGAAATTGTGGTCAGAGGACCCACGAACCTCTGCCCACACCCTACATGCCTCCCTGACCTGCCTATAATCACTACTGATCACTCTTGCAGCTCAATAAATCAGCTGGAGGCAAGATGAGCACTGTCTATAATTCCAGTTTGTGCCTTGTTCTGTAGAGCTTTGTGTCCAGCATGGTTCTCTCCATCAGTTTTTAAGCAGATGCTAAAAACCTCAACACTATCTTGCCTTATCAGTATTCTACCACTTTTACCTTCAGCTTAAATAACACATTACCGACTGTAGATAAACGCAATGGCTTTCTACCCAAGAACCACATAAAAGTTACACCAATACCAAGGAAGGTATCTATAACCAGGTACAGTTAATATTACCCAAGCTTTACTTTTCAACATGCAAAATAAACCAACAGTGCTCTTCATTACCTAGAAAGTGAGATGTAAGTCGAGAACTGTCCTTAGACAGGCATTCAGAGGAGTTATTGTAGTGTCTTTCTTAAAAATAAGCAAACAGAATAGGCACAGCAACTAGGCAAAACGTTTTGTGCATCTGAAGAGACTGTCCTCTGAAAATCGAGAGGGAGATTTCAAATGAATGCAATAAACTCCTCCAAAGTAGGTATGTACTTTCCTCTGAGGAAACTAAGGCGACAAGAATGAAGTAACTTGCCTAAAATCACATTGCAAGTTTGTATTTCTTGCTTTGATGCTATCTCAGACTGACACTTGGGTTCATTAACACAATGTTTCTCAAACACCAACCCTACCCTTAGTGTTCTGTAAAAGAGTTGAAGAAAGTAGGTGTCTTTGAACTAGCTGTGCTAAATATCTGCCCTAGATTTTAGACATGCAGCTCAAAATGAACAGATTTTCCTCACCTCTTTCTTCTCTCCCTTCCTTCTCCATTTACCATATTTTTTACGCGTTGCAAGCCATAAAAATACGTTACAAAACAATCACGCAGACTAGATCTGCATATGAGTAAAGAAGGGGAAAAAAAAAAAAAAAAAAGACCCAAATTCTTCTCCTGAACCCAGAGCCCTTTCTAGAGAGAAAGGGAGGCTTGGGGTAAGCTTGTCCCCATATTACTCCTTCCCTCTCTGACCAGGTCCTCCAACTGCCAAGATCCTCCAACAGCTCCCTCATCCCCATCCCAACCTCCTGCCCACCACTGCTCCCTTCCTCCCCCATCCCCTCGGCAGCTGCCACCCGCCCCGAGCGGGGAGAAGGGACCGGGAAGCGGGAGAGGCTGCAGCGTCCTTGGGCCCAGGCTAGAGCTCCCTTCCTGCCCTACAGGTGACCCACAGTGATTCCGACAGGAGTACCAGCTTTGTATCCTGATCTTTCCAAACACGATGCATACAGGCAGTCTCTTTATCATTTCTTCAGTTCGAGACCATCAGAAAATTCCATCATGTCTTTACTCGTAAAACTAAAATTATCCCTTTCTTCTATGTTCGGAACAGAAAACCTTACAGCATACAGCGATGATCACTTCGAGTGCTTACCAGCCATTTCTGCATTTCACTTTACCCTATATCAAAATCACATTTTCTTTCACATCTTCACCACTTGGTTGCTCTGTTTGGTTCTTCTTTATGCCTGCCCCACTCCCAACTTCACATCGTCTTTCACACTACCCATTATACTTGCAAGAGCTTTCCACGTCCCTGTAAAGCAATTTTCTTTTCCTCTTTCAACCTCAAAACCCTCACTGGCATCCTCCATCTGTATTTTTTTCCTCATGGGTCATGTGTGCCTGTGTGAAATATCTGATCACCTCAAGGCAGTATTCAAAGGCCTGATTCTCTTGTTCTTCCTCATCTCATCTAATACAGTCTCACTGAAGGCTAACTCATAAAAGGAAAGACTTCTGAATCAAACCACTTTCTTTTATAAACACGGAATAATACAAGTTTACAACAGCTCTTGAGCTCACTATCTACAATGAGATGACAACTAGGCAAGCGATCTCGTCAGTAACACATCCTAGAACATAATACGTAAGGATTAACTAAGATTTTAAAACCTATGTACAGCATAAGTACATACGGCTTATTTCCATCATGTATAATAGGTGCTCAGAGTTACAAAATCAACATAAGTGACAGTTTTCAGAATAAGCTACTCTGCTTATTCAAACTGTTCAGAAAGTGCTGCTACTCCTACTGTTCCCATATGTATGCTACTATCATGAACACTGTAAAAGCAAAGCCCAGGGACTTTGGTAGGAAGACAGCTTGCTTATAAATGGGTTGGAGTATAAACTTTGAAATACATTGCTGTATGTTTTCTTTTTAAAAATGCTTACAATGAAATATTTATTAAGTTTAAGCAAAACAGGCATCTGCTATTAGTGTACAACCCCCGTACACAGTCATAGTTTTCTCTCCTGAAGAGCTTCGAGAATACAGCGTTGTCACACAATGCATAGCCCACACGCACGGCTCGTCATGTCCTGAAAAACTGCTCCCACAATCTCAAGGTCCACACATATTAGTTTTCTGCTAACCTGTCCCTTTCTTGCACCACACCACAAAGAAAATCATGTAAAATTTATCATCTTCATTTCTTCCAAGAGAAGAGGCAGCTATGTTTGATGCAGTTGCTGTCAGGAAGCAATTTAATATGAACTTGACTCGAGCTGTTCAGCTAGCAGGAGAAAGACCGCTAGTAAAATTGGGAGGAACAAGAGACCCAGAAAACAATTTTCAATGAAATATGAGATCACGAATGCTCGCAATTTTGCTGCTAGAAAGCAGTAACTAGAATCAAAATAAGGTATTTTGAACTTCAAGTTTACCATGAAGAACTCTTTGTAACATTTAGGATACCAGATTTATTTCCCCCCAAATAACAGTAAACACCAGCTAGCTGAATAATCCCAAATACTATGCAGGCCAATCTCCAAATACCTCCTCTGAGGATACTGGCAGTCCTTCACTTCCTTCGTCCTTTCCTACGAGCTGTCAGTGCAGCCCAGAGCTCCCCTGTCACACTGCCACCCAGGTGACGCCACCACCCCGCTAACCCCCACCTTAAAAAATAACAGAAAGAAAAATCAGTAACTGCAGGCTAACTACCTTAACTCCGCACAAGCATCCGACCCCGAAAAACTGTCCTTCGCTGGCGCGGAGAGCCCTGGGCGGGCTCCCCGGGGAGGCAGCGGCGCGGAGGGGGGCGGAAGGACACCTGCCCCAGCCGCCCCGCGCCGCCGGGACGGCTCCCGCCGCCGCCGCTGCGTGCCACCGCGCGCCTCCGGGGCGCATACGTGCGCTCACAGCTCGGTCGTATACGTACAGAGAGAGTATATATGTAGGTTGGCATATACGCGCAGCGGAGACACGCAGCGGTGGGTGATCGCTTGGGCTACCAGATCTGCCTCCGAGGCAGATACACGTACACATACGTAATATACATATATATATACACAGACACGCACACATATCTATACATATTCTCGTGAAGGAGGTGCAGGAGAAGTTCCTCACAGAGGCACCCCGGCGCCGAGGGCTGGCAGGTTTCCCGCTGTATAACGGGGGGGTCTGAGAGGGGTGAAGTTTCCTCCTTCCTCCTCCTCTCCCCGAGTTACGCCGCGGAGCTGGGCGGCCCTGGGCGGCGGAGAACGCCGCCGGCAGCCCCAGGCAGGCCCGCTCCCGGCGCTGCCTTCCCCGCGCCGGCCTCCGTCTCCGCCCCGCCGGGGCGCCGGGACCCCGCCGCTCCCCGGGGGCGGCCGCGGGAGGCGGCCCCCGCCCTTACCGTTGCAGAACTGGAGCAGCGAGGAGGTGTCGTAGAGGCTGCTGTAGCTGGAGAAGCCGTCCTCCATCCTGCCGCTGCGCTCCCGGCCTCCCCTCGGCTGTCCCGGCGGCCGCCCGCTGCCTCCTCGCCCACACGCTGAGGAGCGGAGGCGGCTGGGGCCGCGGCGGCCTGCTGCCTGCCTCACTCAGTTGCCATGGCAACCCATTCACTCCGCCGCGGCTGGGGCGGCGGCCGCTCCGCTCCGCCGCTGAGGCGAGGGGGGAGACCCGCGGGGCGGGGCGGGGCGGGGCGCCGTGACGGCGCGGCGGCGGGGGGGCAGCGGGGGCGCTCCCCTCGCCCGCCGCGGGGCTGCTCCCCGCACGGCGGCGGCTCGCCCTGCGGCTCCCCGGCGGGCGGCGCAGCCTCCGCCCCGCGGTCGCAGGTGGAGGGGAGATCCCGGCGTCGCGGCGGCCGCGGCGGAGCCCTGCCGGAGCACGGCCGGCGGGATCTCGCGGGAAGCGAGCCGCTGGGCGGGCGCGGGCGGCGGGCGGGCCGGGAGAGCGCAGGGGTGAGGCCCGGGGCGCCGCTGGCTCGAGCGGGGCGAGGCGGGGGGGACCCAGGGGCCGGAGGACGAGCGGGGAGCCGCGTCTTTCGCCAGGCGCGGCGCCCGCGCGGCCATTTCTCTTCAGCGGCCCCGCCGAGCCCCCGCGCCGGGCCAGGCCGCCCCTGCGCCGCCGAAACCCGGCCCTCGTCTGAAAGAGGGGCGAGCCCCGGTTCCCCGTGCCGCGGCGGCGGGACCCAGCGAGACGGGGTGTCCCGATGGGGGCGAGGTGGAGCAGAGCGGAGGGAAATGCCCGCCGAGTGGCGGCTCGGCGGGTTAAGCGAGAAGCGGGGCCACGCGAAGAGTTACGGAGGGGGGTATCTGTGAATTCGAGGCAGAAGCTGTGCGGTAGCTGCCGGGGCGGGCAGGCTCGGCATCCCTCCCTGCTGCCGCAGCGCCCCGCTTGCTGCTGCTGCACCTGGCGCGCCGCTGGCTTCTTGCAGTGAGGCTGCGCGTTGCGCCGCGTGCCCGGCGCTGGCCTCGGCGGCCGTTCAGCCGGCTGCAGGGTAGAGTTGTCAGACAACGTTGTAATTGGTACCCTCTTACAATAACAAAAGCAGATACGTGCTGTAATTTGTGAGCCCATTTTATACAGTTTTAACTATGTAGTCTGAAGAATAGTATACGCTTTGTCAGTATAGGATGCTAAAATAATTTCAACGGTTTTTAATATTTTTATCTAGATATGTTTATAACATCCATTCATGATGAGATGAGGGTAGAGTTACAAACCCGGTGGCCAGTAATATTGTAAAATTATTTTATACCTTACAGGCTTCAGTTTCTGTGCTAGGGATGTTGAAGTGTCCAGTGACTGAAAGGCATTTTTATTTCAAGCTCCTCAAGGGACACAAGAAAAATAGTGCATTGCATATCTATAGCACCTTTCATCTTGAAAAATGCCAAAGCACTTAACAAAGCGTGTCTTCGTGTCTCAGTCCTTTCAGGAGCTTTTTGCAGGGCAGTTCCATCACGTGGATCCATTCACAGGCATGGATTTGGTATATAGGAGTCTTTTCACCAACCACTAAACCATGGTCATGCTAACACAAAAGTATGCTATAAAATTAGGCAGATATCAGTTCCATATTAAAGCGGAGTGAAAAGTGCTCCCTCCAGAATTGCCAGTGCCAATATCGGTAGAGTTGGAAGTCACCTCCAACACAAGTACTTGCCCAGCCTGATGGTGCTTAACTTGTCTCTGACAAAAACAACTGCGTTTTATAGCTGTGGGCTATAAAATAACAGGACTTTGTGGTAGTTTAATTATATAAAGAAACAAAAAAGCATGGAAGAGGAAATTACTGCAAGAATACTAAAGACAATAAATTTTCTTAATGTTTTAAGTGAGCCATGATTCTTTCTCATCTTTAAAATTAATACAGAACCCTTAGGTTTTCTCATGACCTTTCATTCATAAGCCATCAAACTTTCTGAAGATGCCATATTGTTCTAAAGAATTGTACACACAGAAACATATATGCATGGGATTTTTGGCAGACAAGTTACAATAATAGAAAAATGAAGTTCATTTTTAATACAAATTTTAATTAAGACTTTCCTTCATTTTAAAACATTATTGCCCTGATTAGGTTATTCTTTTTGAGGCTGAGAAGTGTTTTCATATGCTAGTTTTCCACCAGCTAGAGACAGTTTCAGCACAAGTAGTGTGCTCGCCATAAGATGTCAATGTTAGCTTAACCTATACCTCCTTCAGATGTGCAAGTTTTGGCAAAAAGAAATCTGTGAAATCTGTGCTATCTAAAAGTATTATGTCCGTAGTAAAAAATGTGTTGTCAGTGAGAGTGCTGCAAAGATAAGAGAAGTAAATGCCGAATAACTTTTACAACATCTGCCAAAGCAGAAGAAAGGACAAAAAGGGGCAATGCAGCTCCATTTCAGAGTGTGGAAATTAAAAGTCACTTAGAAACTCAAATCTAAACCTGATCTGACCGCGGCATCGTTAAAGGAAGATGCAACGTCTAAAACCTTCCAATAGACTACCCACCAAAACCAGTTGTGAAGGTGTCAGTGAAGCCTGTGTCAGCTCACTGCACTGCAAATCGGCTCGGTGATGTGACAGAAAGTGATCTCGGCTCCAGTCTCTGGGCGCTGTTATGATGCCATAATATTCTGAGGGCAAGGGTTAGAAAAGGGAAACAGTTTCATAATTTAATTGCAATGATTTCGAGACCTGTTACAATCTTATTACACTAAACTGCACCACAAGGCACAAAATGAAAAAGAAATTCTATCTGGCTGTGGGAACAATGGGACAATGGATCCGAAGGATGCACTGATGTGTCTCTGGGAATTCTGCTGGTAAAGCGAAACAATGAAAACACTACTTTTCATTGTCCATTTTTCATTAAACTATAGCTTTAATCATTTGTACAGATCAAAGCTAGTGCATTGGAAAATGGGAAATTACATAGATGGGAATGTGGCGTCCTGAGCCACGTAGTGGGACTGATGTATCTGGAGGGGAGTTGTTGCTGTACGTTTGTGCATGTTTACTGTTGGCAGTGTCAGAAACTCTATATGGTGTTACATTTTTGAAAGGTGTATTTTCTAACTAATGATTTAAGTTTCATTTGTATTGAGTAGTGTAATACAAAGGACTATTTGCTAACTGAGAATAAAAGAGCTTTTACCCATCCCTAGCTGAATTTTCAGGAGTTAATGCTCTGTTTTTAGGACAAAGAAGCCTTGCTTTCACTCCCTGTTAATTGGCTACAGTCAAATAATTTTGATGCTTTATGTATTCTTGTTCCTTCTTTTGTTTCTGTTTCTTTTACATTACTAATAAATACAAAAAATACCCTGCGGCAGGTTCATATCAGAAATATTGTAGTTCATAATTCTCAACAGTATAGAAGTGCACAGTATTATAATATGGTGTTATAGCTAACAATACTCTCAAGAGCGAACTGTCCCAGTCACCATGTCAGTATGAAACGAAGAAATCTGAGTAACGGTATCCTCTTAAAATCCACTAAAACAGCAGACACTGATTATATAAATCTTATCCCTGTACAGTTTGCATTTAGCAATAATGTTGAGAGGAAAAGCCCAATACATGCACGTTTCGCCTGGCTGATAGAGAAGGACTTTTGAAGAGGGGCGTTCCCTTCTGGGTCATTTCTGTGGCTCTGTCATCTGACAGCGTCAGGCTGTTCTCACCGTTCGGTGACAGCTTGGACGGTCTGCCCTTCACTCCTGGCACCTGGGCCTGCGCTGAGTGCCATCGCCTTCAGCGGGCTTGCTCGGGCAATGGGATGGTGGCCCTTGGTAAGGGAAGGGCGGTGGGATTTGGATGTGGATTTGGCCAAGCCTGCTGTGCAGAGCTGCTAATGGCATCAGGTGTAGGGGCCCTTTGCAGAGTTTACAGGAGGTGAAGGCTCAGTTCACCACAGAGGCTGGAAGGTTCTTCTTTCAGGTCCATGCAATGCACGTCTGCTGAACAGATCGCGAAAGCTTGGACAGCCGCTGCACACACTGGATGTATTTTGTAACTAGAGAAATCTTCAGTGGGCAAAGCATCTGTCACCATCAGCAAATGTGCTGGTTTCGCTGAAATTTATCAGTGGATATAATTATAGCATCTATTTTACCGTGACTAACTTTTGAAGAGCCCCTCAAGCTCTTTAGCAATCATTTGATAGGTCACGTTTCCTGCAGCATGATCAAAGGGAGCTGAGCTCAGTTCTGTAGCTCGCTGTGTTTCCATTTAAGACGTAAGAGTCCATTTCACCATTTACAGTCTTACTTAATGCAGCAGTCAGTCTCTGCTCAAGCCTGGAAGGTTTTAAATTGCACATTTGTTCACGTTTTGCTTTTCCTCTGTGAGTCAGAGGTTTCATCCATTAAAAAACTGAAGCACTGCAACACTTGGTGCCTGGCCCCAGACTACAATCGAAAACTTAAGGTATCACGCATGTGCTTCTCCCTGAATAATCTATCACTCATTTAAAACAGAAGAAATGGGCACCTCTTCCATCTGTTCATCACCAGCACTGGGAGTTAGGTGGCCTGAAAGCTGGCGTCGGAGCACAGACCTCACTTCGCTGGCACGGTGCTCTGCCTCAGCGTCGGAGGACGCGGTGCTTCGGCAGGAGCCGGGGGCCAGCGCTGGGCAGGCGCTGTGCCCAGCACCAGCACCACCAGCACCACCAGCAGCAGCAGCAGCAGCAGCAGCAGCAGCAGCAGCAGCAGGAGGCCACGCACTGCGCAAGCCCCGGGAAGGAAGAGTCAGCGCCTGGGATTTGGGCACTTGCAGGATGAGATTGGCATTTAGCAGAGGAGGGGCTCTGTGGTTAAGGTTTGGATTTAGCTGCCTAAAGTCTGCTGAGATCCTGATTTAGACAGATTTTTTTTTTTTTTTAATTTACCCTTTCTCTTCAGCAAGCAGCAGCAGAGATTGTTTGGGTTCTTTAAGAGAATTCCATGCGGTGAATAAATTGTCTTCATTCTTCACAAGTGGCTTTTCCTCACAGCTAGACTATTTCCAGGTATTAGAGTGGAGTTCTCTGTCAGGGTCCTATCATAGGCTCAAATAAGGATTTCCTCTCCTACTGTGGGCTAGGAAAGGAAGAAGCGCCTTGCCGCCCAGTCTCCTTTGTGAAAACACTTCAACTGCTGGAATAATCGTTCATCCTAAATAGCAGGACTCCAGCGTTTCAGCCACAGCAGGGGTCTTCATGAATGTCACTACAAAGCACGCTTCATGCATGTGGGAAAGATGGGGTATAAGGGGAGGATCACCATTATGCCAGCACAGTCTGAGCACATTAAAAATACAATATAACAAATGTGGGATGAAACCATCAAAGGTATGCATGTTTTACAATCCAAATGAAAATATGTTGCAGTATGTCTGTATACATCATGTTGTTTTGAATGACATATATTGGAATTGTGGAATTTTCCCTATAATTAATAAGAATATTCTTAATCATACTGCCCAGGAAAAAAAATATTGCTTTGCAGATCAGTTAATTTGTAAATACAAAGAGAAGGCTTTGAAGATGAAAAGAATAATGCTTTGCACATCCATGACTCTTCCCATTCAAAGATGGGAGGCTGCTCAGCAAACAGTGGTGCTTTCAGACTGGCACCACCTTTTTGAACTAAATGTTGTCTTTATTTTTCTTATTTGGAAAATGAGAGGGAAAACATGACACAGCCAAAGTCATGCTGGGAAGTCAGTGACAAAATCAAACCAGAATAACTACCAGTTGAGTGCACTAACCATTAGACTACCCTGCCTACAAACACTGGCGGTGTTACTTGTACGGTTTATTATGAAATGCTTTCAGGCATAGTGCCTCCAGTGGAAATACCCTTATTTTTGTAAGGTCCCCTAACAAGTTGGGTTCAATGCACTTCAGTGTGTGTAATGGCCAACTGCAGACTTGTTACACCCACAGATATAACAGCATGATACTAAACTGATGAGAAGCAGGATACACGACAGATAGATACACAGAAATGCAACTCCTTTTCCACCTTCTATGCAATCTGTGCTGATGGGAACAGCATTTCTGAGATATTAATACTCTGAGAGATTGATGTGAAGAGGTGCAACGATGGACGGCATCGCAGGAAGAAATGATCTGTCCGCTCTTCAAAATTACTCCTTAAAAGTTTTCATTTCTAGCTCGACTCTGCAACCCTATTTTTGGTGGCTTCAGTCCTAAATGGAGGCTGAAAGCTTCCAGCAGCTGAGCTCTTTGAGATCGGTGTGATCAGGGGCGCGAATCCTACCTCCCGGGAGAGCTGCTTCTCTGGTTTGCCATACAGTAGCTTTGGCACAGGCTCACCAGTTCGCCAGCCAGGGCGCAGGAGGGTCATCCCTACGGGTCTGTACCACTCCCCACCAGGAATTCCCTCCCGGCAGAAGGAGCTTTCCTGCACCCACTGAAACCTCGGGGAGCCCCGGGCATGTCGGTATTGAGAAATGCTTTCAGTGAGTATGAAAAAGGGATGCTTTTGTGTGACTAGCACCACATCGACGCTCCTCCTGCACATGGCTGAGATCAATTTTGAAAAAAACAAAAAAGGTGTTATGATTATAAAGATGTTACTATGACAATAAACATTCTGGAGGTCTATTTTATGCATATATTTGAGTCATATTTTGTTACAACTTAATATCTGCTTTATGCAAAGCCACAACAATATAAATATATGCCTTCTGAATTATATTACAGAAGAATAAGACTAGAGCAAACTATAATGTAGATACATTTTTTTAAAAAGATACTTAAATAACAGCATAGCAAATTGATCATTTAAGGTGTACACAAAATTTGCCGTTTTTCAACAAAGTGGTACTAAAATAGTCATTCTGTTTAGTTTTTAGAATGAGCATTTTAATTTGACTGTAACAATTTACAGGAATGTGTAAAACCCAGAAGCAGAAAACAGGACATATGTCCAAAGTATGTATGTCAGCTACACTGCGAGAGAGACGTCTCTGTCCTCTGCAAACAGATACCCACAGCACCTGTGAACAGAGGGAGGTATCTCAGCGCTATTTCTTACGTTCCCTGGTCGGTAGGATGGTGGTTTAAACTTGTACCTTATCAATCCTGATATTCGTAATTTCCCACCTTCCCACGTCACTGTTTCACTGTTTTCAGGATCCAGCACAATTAAGGGCATCTCATGGGAACTGATGCATACTAGGAAAATTTACTGTCAGCCATGTTAATAATAAAGCACACATAAAAATGTGTGTGTAAGATGAAGCACCACATCCGTTCAGTATATTAATGTTAGAAGGGGCTAGCCAATCTCATTTATGTGACTTTCCACATTTGCAATAAGAGCTAAAATTGGTAATTTATGTTACTGGAAATTTGCCCAGATATGGAAAATGAACTATGGCAAGTGTCTTCTGAGAGGCAGTTGGAAAACATACTGCATTTCTTTTCGTGATTTCATGTGTTACGCTTGCTTTTAGTTAGAGGTTTATTGGAAAAGCTAATTTGCACTACTGAACAAGTTATAGAAAGTAGTTGCAGAGAGTTTACCTGCAATCTTAACTCCTGCCATCACATATGCCCATTTACCACCTCAACTAACCTGGCTTAATGTTTTGCTTATCCGTCTCCTGTATCTTTCATCAAATACAATATTAATTATACCAAAAGAGGTAGGGGAAGAAAGAAGACAATATTCCGTTTGTACCGCGTGGGTTATTTCTGCAGGGGACGATACAAAGTCCGCTGGTTCAAACTCACTGAATGTCCATGAGCTTTTCCCAAGCGGGCGGAGGAGCGAGAGGGTGGTAGGCGGGATGACCTATAAGGGATACTCGGGAAATTCAGCCCACTGCGCTCACAGATTCCTTTGATATCTGCCAGAGCCCAAGACCACCTACCTTGAGACCTTACATCCCTCCAGTGCTTTTGCTGCCTCAGCCCGTTTCTGCTTCCCCAGTACAAGATCCCAAGACACAACCCGGGGATGGAAGAAAACAGTTAAATCATCGGCTGATCTAAACTTGGCTGGCTTGAGAAAAAAGCAACAAGGAACAATCCTTTCCTACAGTTTTCAACATTACTTTACACTAATTTCCAGCATGGACTTTAGCTTTTATTTTTGTGGGTAACTATAGTTTTGTTTTGAATTAAATTGTTTTATTTACTTTGGAACAGAACTTGGCTTGGAAGAAACTATTTTGTTCTGGTCTGTGCAATCACCCAAGGCCCACAATGTGATCAAAGCAATTTTGTGTTACATGTGTTTTTTTCAAAGTAATAATTTCTTTCTACAGATTCAGAGCAAGTGTATCCAGAAATCTAGATAAATTCCACCTTTCAACTCCTTTTGACATATAAAACTTAAGAAATAAAATGCAACAGAGTAAGTGGTTGAACTAAAGAAGCCTTCACTGAATTGCCCAGGAACGTGAATAGACATCAGGGTTTAAATTGCAGGTTCAGGTCCATACAATAATAAAATATTTGGCTTTTGGGGAAAGAATGCTGGTTGTTCTTAAAACACCTCTGCCAGCCAGTGCAAGGTGTAGGATTACTAATCGTCCTCAGGGGAAGCCATGCGTGGCATTCTTCGCTTTGGTGGTGGCATTCAAGAGAGTCCTGGACAGAGGAAAAAGTAATAGGGGCAATAATGACAGCCTCTGAATGAAGCCCTGAGAAATAGCCCAGGCCCTGCCGCCTGGCTGCCAGCCACCCAAGCACGAAGAACAATCGTGCATTTGTTTCGGATACCAAGTCACCTAATTTTAAAAACGCTTCCTGATGCAGCCCTTTAATTCTTAAGTATTCCACCACCTGACGTTTCTCTCTCAAGCTTTCAAAGAAGCAAGAGAAAAGCAGAGCTACAGATAAGGGAAAGGAGGGAAACTAAAAGGATTTTGTCATTAGCACAGCCATAATTCAAGAAAAAAAGGGCAAGAAGACAAGTTCTTTTCAACTTTTTGATGCCCGCTAACCCCTCCTTGTCCCACCACTGTCCAACAGAATAAATGCTGGAATAAAGAATAGAATGAATCTCAAAAGAAAAATATGTATTGTGTGCCATAAATTATACAAGCAGATGCAGCCATGAACGAAAGAATTAAGAACACCCTGCAGCGTGCACTGGCTGATGAAGGGCTGGAGGTTGCCAAGGGACGCTGCGTGACCACCATGCAGTCCAACCTAGGACCTTGCTCTAAACATCAGGCTGCAGCCCTGTCATGCAGGACCTTGCTGCCTTTTCCTTCGCTTTCTTCCTCTCAAACAGCTCTTTTACATATCACTAATTGTTTAATGAATGTTTTGGCCATAACCAGCTTGTGGTGTATTTTACAGATGTCTGAGAAATCTTGCAATGAAGAATTTTGCATCTTTTCCCCAAACCATCCCTTCAGACAAATATTCCCACATGAAGGTGAATGAGTCCCCTGAGACTAAGGGATGGGTAGAATAGGCCAAGGGCCAAGTCTTCATCTGCTGTCACTTTGCAGAGCACTATCAGCTTCAGCTGAAGTCTTGATTTCATTACTTTTTATTTGTTAGAAAAAGTGTTATATAGCTTTATGGTGCTATATACAGAAATAATTATGAATAACCTAGCTAGCTGCTTAATGCTCATCAGAGACTTCATTCAGCTGAACAGTTTCTTGGCAAAGTCAAAACTCTGGATACAGATTTTTCAGATTTACACATCTATAATATCTCCCCATTCCTTCATGACATCTTTTATTTCAAGACATCAGCAGCTATTTTCTTATTCAGCAATCATTTCAGCAAAGAAAAAAAGCTTAGCAATATTGGTGTAATTTAGTGTCATATGACCAATTAAGAAATAAATGCATTTCAAAGAAGTTAATGGCATTCATTTCATATCGGTAAGATGTTTTAAAGAAAACCTGTATAAGACTGTGTAAAAGGACATTTTGCCAACTTCACTCTTTTAAATGTCATTTGGTGACCATCCAAGAATAAGGAGTAAATAATACCTTATGCTGGAAAAGAATACATATGACTCATGATTTTCAGCTGTCATACATGTGAACTTGTGGAAAATGATGCAATTAGAGACCAGAAGCAGAGCGAAATATCTGTTTACATTCAGCTCTGCCGAGCAGATCAGAACTGCTGGAAGGCTGCAGAAAAAAAGCCCTTTTCTCTCTTGCTCGTGTCCTCCGTGGGCTATGTGCAGCTTGGAGTTACATCATATTCAAGCAATACAATTAGGGGACAGTCTTGATATGATTTAGCATTTCGTACTTTTTCCATTCGTCTGATGAAGAGTGTTTGCTCTGTCATTCATTCACCATTTCCTTCCATGTGAAATTAGGAAATATGGCATATGAGGACTGAAACCCAGGGTTTTTCCATCCCTGCGTGTTTTCCCTTGGAGCTCAGAAACTCAAGTTACCCCAGTGTGGAGGAAGGAGAGGAAATGTAGTAATAAAGTCCCTGGCTTCATCACAAGCCCCTTTCTGACCTGACCAGAAGATAGTATATGGAAAGGGATTGAACTATTCAGGATAAGTATAGATGAATGGCAAAAGTATGTTGAGGTAAAATCAGAAAGAGAAAAGCACAAAATAAGATAGAAGCAGGGACAGTGAGGTAACAAGATGTCATTCTACAAATGCATATGAAGAAGGCCAGGAGAGTGCTGGTCCACTACTCAGGGGTACAAGACAACTGTTGACAGATGACACGGGGAAGGTACAAGTGATTAATGACTTTTTTGTATCTGTCTTCATTAAAGCTGTGTTTCAACAAATGTGTTAAGCCAGTGCTGTTGCTGAAAACCATAGTTACACCCTCCCTGCTCCACTCCGTTCCCACCTCCTCGCTGCCCTCCTGCGTCCCGCTGCCACAGTGATTTGTAAGGGCCTGCAGGGACCTGGATGGGGGAACTGATCCAGCTGAAAATTAACCTAGCAAATAGATGATTGTTACTAGGATCAATTAGTTCCGCAGTTTGATTCATCTCATGGCTGCACTGCATTCAGATAATTTTTTTCAAATTAGCTAGATTTGTTAACTTCATCTTATGATGCTTAAAGGGCAGACTGATCCCAGGACGAGTAGTTACTGTCTCTGAGTGACTGGATGTATAGGGTGTCAGAGGATCAGAAATAGGAAAGTGTGGTGCCTGTCTTTAAAATGGGGAAAAAAGAAGGATCTAGGAGATTATTGATCAATCTGGTTAAATTCAATTCTGCCCCAAAATCTAGGATTTTTTAAACAAACCATTTATAAGTGCCTAGAAGATAAAGGGGAAGTGGGTAGCATTCAGCTTTAGCTGTAAGAACAAAGTCTGTCAAACCAGTTCAGTTCTTTCTATGACTGTATTGTGCTGTGGAGAGGGGAAAGGCGGTTGGTGTCATATAACTCAGCTTCAGTAAGGCTTTCTGCACACTCGTGACACTCTCATAAGCAAATAAGGAAACACAGCCTTGCTGACCCTGCCACACCTGTTCTAACAGGTATAAGACTGTTCAGATTATTATACCTAAAAAGTGACACAAAGTGGAAGGACGTATGAAGTACGATTCTGTACGGTTTTGTCCTTAGTCCCATTATAGTCCACATTTTCATTAGTGACTGAAAAAGGGAGCAGAAGACATCCTTAGTAAATGTGCAGGTCACAGCTTGGGAGCTCTGCAAGTATGCTAGTCAATAGGCAGATTAAAATTTATAAAAAGATCTTGGCAGCTTGAAGGAACTATCTATAAAAGCAAGATAAAATGTACTAAGGACCGGTAGGAGGGACTACATTTAGACAGGAATTATCTGCTGGAAGGTGGGTAATAACTGGTTAGGAAATAGCTCGACCAAGGGTAGACCACAAACCAAACACTGAATCAGCTATGTTATGCAGAGTGGAAAAGGCAAGCATCATACTGCGATGGATAAATAATCCTGAAAATGTATGAAGAAATCCTCCCACCCTGTTCAGCATTGATAACGCCTCAGTTGGAGCATTAAGTCCAGTTTAAATTGTATCAAGAAAGATTCTCATTCAGGTTAGACACTAGAATAAAAACTCTTTCCAACTGTAAGGGCAGTAAAACACTGGGATAAGTTGCCTGGGAAAGTTACAGAGTATCCATGGAACATCTCTAAGATCATTTTCGACAAATATATGTCCTGTTTGATGTGATATAGCTGGTCCTGTCTTGGGTCAGATTGACTAGAGGAACTCTCAAGGCCTTTTCCAGCCTAGGTTTCCTGAGATCCACCTCACCAAGTTATTGTCCAGCCCATTAAGCTTTCCGGGGTAGAGCAGCTGCAGGCCCACTGCCACGGGCGTTTTGCTGTTGTTCTTCTCACGTGAGGTTCACAAGTAATTGGCTGGAGTGCCTCAAATAATCCCGCTTTACTTACAAAATCTCTCTCAGTTGCTATCAAGCTGGAGTAATATAAATTAGGACATTACTCCATTTTTCTGCTCTGAGAAGACAAAATCTTGCTGCCATTTAGGTAATTGGCAATATATTCCTACCACCCCCGAGAGCAGCTAATGAAGAAAACAGTTTAGTTAATGTCATACCAGAAAATAAAGTTGATATACCAAAAAATCAAGTCACTTTTCTGAGCACCCGTGCATGGTGCTACTATTCTGGGGGCTAGTGGTGGAGAATCAGCCTTTCTTCTCTCAGTCACTGGTGTGTGTCAGGTCAGGTCTACACGAAGCAATCACAGTCCACTAGCGCTCGTTATAAAATGAGCTAATGCCCCTTTCTCTCTTATGAGAAGGTACAAAGTGGAGTCAAAACTTGGCAAAAAATCACTATTGCGTTTGCAATAGTGAAATGCCAAAAGCCTGAGTAGGCGTTAGGACTGAGGCGTCCTCACTGTCTGCTTCCAAAACAATAGGTGGGATGTCTGGGATTTTATTTTTCTGTTCTGTTCCTTTTTTTGGATCCACTCCTATAATGCTTATATGGACAAGCTGATGAAGTAAAAAGGCTATTTACACTGGCTGCAGTATTTGCTTTCAGTTGAAAGTGTCTAATTGCTGTTCAGTGGGCAAACATGTACACCTACGGAAAGGAGAGCTCTCTCTGGGTTTGATGCTCCTGAGCACATCTGAAAATATTTTAAAGTAAGCTCAGCCTGTATTTGTCTTCATATCACAAAGTACTGCTAGGGACAGAATCAAATGTTTGGGTGTGTTTATATTGTTCCCTTGTATGAGATGAAAGTCATTTATGTCTCTCTTTTCTCTGCATTCACAGACACCTACACATAAAGGCATTCTGTACAAACTGTCCTCTCTTTCCCTCATAAAAGAGTGCTAATCTAATATGACTTATTTCTTAGCGGCACAATCTCCTAAACAGGCATTGAAAATGATCATTAACCTTGAAGGCTAGACTATCTATTTTCTGGACTTGCCCTTCACGGTGCTAACAAAAGTAGTTTCTACAAGAGAAATTTGACTTTTACATTATCTAAGATACACATTTAAATTCATAAAATATATTAATCTTTTATATATTCCAGAACCTAAACCACAAAGTTTAGAATTATATCTTCGCACTTATGAAGCTCAGGTTTGCCATTCTGCTTAGGTGTAATAGTGTGACATTTGAGAAAGCTGTGACATTTGGATCTGTGTCCAACAGAGGGAGGTGTTCAGAAACACAGATTTGGTCCAAACTCTTTCTAAGTTTAAGGAATTCAACCGGGGGGGGGGGGGGGGGGGGGGGGGGGGGCCACACAAACGCAAGCAAACAACACATACTTTACTATTGCAATTCAATTAATTTAGCTGCTCTGTGAGAATGCAGGGGTGGAGTCACTGCCTACTTACAGAGTCAGACCCACTCGGAACATTTAGGATCAGACCGACTGGGATGATTTGGTGGGAGGACTTCTGGATCAGACAGGTGACAATATCACCTCTGTCTCGGAAAGGAACTATAATTGTCTTAAAAAGAAAAAGCACTATTTAGTTCATACTGCCTGCCTGATGTAAGACAAAAACTCAAGCAGAGGTCCAGTCTGGTAGGCAATTTGGGTTCAGTAAAAACCTGAAGTTACTTGGCTGTGCTTTCCTCACAGGCAGTCACTATGGCAATGGGAAAATATTGTGAGGTATAGGAATGATGGGAATATGACTCAGAGTACAGAAAAAAGAACATTCAAAGACATAATTCCCAGCAGGCACAGAGTACACTTTTCAAAAATACACACAAATCGAGGATGATAATCTGGTACTGCTTTGCACCGATGTGTTTATTGGGGAACGCGGTTAATAAATAAGGAGCTGCAGTGCTGCGTATTTTCAGCCCCTCTATTATCAGGGGGAAACAGAAGCTGGCGGCGAAGGAAGCGGCGGCGCTCTGCTCTGCTCCTTCCAGCCCTGCACCTTTCCCCACGGGACCGCTGTGCGGCTGGAACTGCGTTTACTAGTAAGGGGCATGTTTGGACAGACTCACTCAAGTCAGCATGCAACTTTGTGGCCTTTCCAAGTGGAAAGGCTTCTCCTTTCGCTCGCAAAGCCACAGAGACTTCTGGCAGCCCCTGTATGAAGTCTCCCGTCTCACTGACCCTGGTCCCATTGAATTGGGATTTGGCCCAAAGACAAAGGCGGTAGCCCAAGGCAAGAGCCAGCCCGCGGGCTGACATCTCTGCAGAACTTCACACGAACAAGAAGTACCAGGCTAACCCAGACCTGTGCTCTGGCTGGCCCAGTACCAGATGAGCTTCAGCGTGCCACACAACAGGCATTTATAAAACAGCTTGTCCTCAGGAGAATTTTCTCCCCAGTTTTGCTGTTTAGTCCCAGGAAGCATGAAGACATAGATATAGATATTCCTTATTTAAAAAAAAATTCCACCTCATGCAGCTAATGATGATTGCATGGCCTGTATTAGTGCTAGTCATTCACTGAATCCTTTATGCTTTTGGCCTCGGTAGCACTCTGACATAGTTAGACTCACAGATCGATTATGCATTGTGCAAAAGCTTTTTTAATCAAATTTATGTTCTGCCTTTTACTTTGCTTAATGTCTCTTTATCCTTGAACTCTGAGAAGCGCCAGATGAACTCCTCTCTCTATAGCATTCAATTTTTTCCTACATCCCTCTCAAGCTTCCCCTTCAATTTACTGAAATTCTTCAATCGTTGCTGCCCTGAAGGAGGTGAGAGCTTCCTCCCCCATGGGTTTCTGGGACCGGTGGAGTTTGGGGGCTGTCCCCAGGCTTCCCCTCCTGACCTGCAAGCCGCTGCTTCTTCATGAGAAATTCAGTGAGCTGAAGCAGTCGGCTGCGCCCTTTGATCCTGCTCCCCTGAGTTTTGCTATGGGAGGGACAACGGAGCCCTGAGGCATCAACATGATTATACTGTATTCTTTTACCTTAAAAATACTGGCCATGAGTATTGTTGCTCAGCAACATGAAACTGTGTATCACTGCTGGCTTCATTAAACTTTAAAAATATTTTTCCTTGCCAACTCAAATAAATAATTGACAATGATTTCTGTGTATATTTAGCATGTCCGTTGGAATTCCAGTAAGTAGGTAAAACAGTTTTTATATATCTAGAATTAAGAAGAAATAACTAATACTGGCTGTAAAATAAAATGCATAGCTGAAAAATACTTGCTCTTACATAGCAATTTGTAAATCACTCAAAGCAGCTGTACCAAATAAATGTCAAAACTCTATAATTATTTCTTTACTGAACACACTGCACCTTCTTTTTTGCAAAGATCATTAAATCTTATTGTATGGTTTCTTACTAGAAAAGACTACAATGACTGATCCTTTAACTTCTTTATTATACATATATTTGCTAATATAGGCAATTGAACACATTAAATATGCAGAAATAGAGAAGAACAGATTTCAACATATGTATTTTCTGGTTGAGTGGTAGTGCCTGGGGTTATTAAAAGGGAATGGGTTGTAAAACTCAAGTGTACTTTTTGTCATCTAACTGATGGATTGCTTGTTATTCACCTCTAGCATGGGTCCCAGCTAAAATAAATTGCTGCAATCCTTATCAGCGGATTCTTTTCTATTGTCTGCGTGAAGTCTCAGTTTTGTCTAATTGGTGGCATTACCAGAACATTTTTCTGCAAATATAGAAGCCTCTTGGTAAATGCAATTGCTACTTTAATCCATGAGAGGTGCGTTTAGATGCGTATCTGTTAACAGAATGGAGAGAACCTGAGCTAGGGAGCTCTGGAGATCTCTGATCTAAATGACTGCCAAAATAAACATGAGTGGAGATAGAAGGATTAATCCTGTAATCCTTACTTAAGCAAAATTCCTGCTATCCTCAGTGAGATTCCCACTGGAGAACAGCTGTAGAAATTGGCCTAAATGAAGCAGAAATGAGAAAGGCCAAATTCTGCCTCTGGGTGTGCGCGTGTGACTTCTGTAAAACCTGAAGTGTGACACCCCGGGCCTGGGATAATCAGCTCATAAATTCCCACCAAGCTCTACAGTGCCAAGACTTTGCTCGGTATAAATACCAGGCAGATCCATACCCCCCTAGGGAAACGTTTCTATCCAAGCTTCACTGAGAAGCGAGAAAACGAGTGCGAGCTGAAACTAACATTCAGAAATAAAATGTGCATTTTATTAAAAAGTGTCTTCCATTTTAACCAATCCTAGGAGCGTTTGAAGCATTTGTCTTCATGGAAGTCAGAGTTATTGCCCCCATTTTCCAGCTGGGATGGAAAACCAACACGCAAAGTTAAGTGATTTTCCACAGACCACACAGCAAGTGATTAGTATCATGGGGACAAATTAATCTTGGGTGTAAATCCATAAAGATTAATGGAGCTCTAACAGGGATTAATTTGGCCCATCATCTCTAAGGATAGCAAAACCAATTAGGTGATGTCATTAATCTTCTGGTTAGTACAGGGCTGTTTCTTAAGCAATGCTGAAGGAAAGGCAATAGAACAGGAATGACCAAAGGATCCACTAAAACAGATGAATTGGCCATTCCTTGGCAGAGGATTCACAGCAGGAACCTTAAATCGTGACAGCAGCCCTGATGTTCCCTCAGGCTCCCACCCCAGCTGAGACGCTCTACAGCAATCATTTATTTGAGGATTTGGAGAGTCAGCCCAGATTTCAGTCACTGATTAGGTTTACGTCTTAGGGCAAGACTTCCATGAAACTGATTTGGAGTCAAATCTATTTATTACGGCCCTGGGATTTTCAAATGTTTGGAAAATACGAAGTGGTTAATACCCAATGGAAAATGCCACTTGAAAGATTCACAAATTTTAAAACTTCCACTTTTGACCTGACAAAATGCGAACTATCCCATTAGAAATAAGTCTATAAGAAGGTATCATTGCAAAATCTGTATAACTGACATGTTCTGAGATTTGGAAAAAAATATTTCCTTATTCATTGGTTGGGACAATACAAAATTTCCTATCTTAAATACTGAAGATGTTTCTGATGCTTACAAAAAGGTCAAAACTGGCCCACAGCAGAGAATGATCTTTCTTCTGTTTGCCTCAGAAATTTTATTTTAAAGAGAAGCTAAACTAGACAGAAAGTTTTTTGTTACAGGGTAATGACCAGCTATACAAATGTATACAAAGCAGAGATGAACAGAACAACAAAAACTATGGCTTCCAGACCATAGTTGATGGAATTTATGGAAAAAGAACATCTGTGTCATTGGCAAGGTCTAGCGTGAGGACGTTGAATGGGAGATAGTGAATTTGTGCCCAAAAGTTGTGTGCATTACCTAATAGGCCTGGTAAAAATGTTCCACTGGGATTTTGAAAGCAAAACTTGGCAACGGTGAGATCATTAAAACCCTACTGCGTAGACCTCATTCAAAATGTAATAATATGTAGTGAGGTTTTCATTGTTATTAGGAGAAAAAATATTCGAGCTGTAACAGGGGTCTTCCCCTCAATAGTTCTGCCTGAATAAGAGTTTCACGGCTGAGATTTCATAATCGGTGAAATGACTTAAAACGCCTTTCATTAGGATGTTCTTGCATAAATTAGAACCTCTTTCCGCGTTTTATGTAACGTAGGGGTTCAAACGAGGTGACGTGCTCAGGCTGACAGTATGGCTCCGTTCGGGAGGGAGGATGTCAGGATGCTCCCTGGTGCTGCGGTACTGAAGCAAGGCTGTGCGGGGCAGGGCTTTCCAGCTTCCTTCCCACCCCAGCCGACCGAGCACTTTTTAGGAATGTAATGACACACTGCCGCATCCGTCTATGAACAAAGGATGCTAAAAAGAGACGTGGAGTAAGCATCTAATCAGAATATGAAAGAAACTGGAATTTTGGCAGGGTGACTTGAGTATAGAAGATGGAGTGCGGTGGAAACGTTTCTGAGTCAGTGCCGATAGTATGTCAGCATAAATACACTTAGGAGTCGGTACTTCTAAATACCGATGCTCGAAAGCCTAGAAATTGTGGTGTGGAAAATTTCATCCGCCAAAAGCAGTAAATAAATGTACAAGGAAGTGTTCCTACATGGTATCATCTGTGTTTCAGAAGGGCAATGAAAACAACAGGAAGTGTGCTTAAGAAAAAGCTGTCAAATTAGGCCCATAATATATAAAAAGATAAAAGAACGTCCGTTTTAATATCTTCCTTTGACAGATGGAACTGAAGAAATATTCTGAGAAATGCTCCAACACAAGCTTATGTTTCCAGAAGGCCTTTCAGACTGTAAAATAAAAATATTTCTGTCTCACTCTTTGTTTCTGACAACTGTATTTGGTGATTACTAGAGGAAGAAATGATAAAAATATACTTTTTTCATGAGTAGCTGTTACATTGAACATTATAATTTCTAGGCAAAAAGAAAATACAGAGAGTTGTATTTCAGTAGACTAGCGAGCTTAATACTAGTTTTCCTTTTAAAAAATAGACCAGCTTTATCATTAGTGATTAGGGCAAATGGGTAGTGACCATGTCACCATTTATCCAGCCTTTCTAATATGCAAATATACCTGCAGCACACCTGCACAAGGCTATGTAAAACCAGACAGTAAATGTAAAACTGTGCAAAAGCTATGCAAAACAAGTGCAGTGCATGTAAACCAGTTCGTGCTTTCAGCTCTGGTATGGCCGGAGTAGGAGCTGGGCACAGCTTATCTCATCTTCTGCAGCTAATGTTTGTTGTAGAAACAATAGAGCAACCAACAGAGCATCACAGATATTAGCTCCATGCAAATAAACGCATATTAAAATCGTATTTAGTGTTCAGGGGCACAAAATCAATACTTTAGTGCTGCAGTGAATACCACAGTAAAAATATCTGACATTCAAATCCAAGTTGCTTCATAAAAAATAACTCCCCGCAAACAATTATAGCCTGTCTAGTTCATATATCTTTGTTGCCCTACTTAAAACACGTGTGTCAGAAATAATTTATGAGGGAAGATATATGCATATTCATAGTAATTACTGCTTCACAAGTCTAGTTGTAGTAAAGCTGAAAGATCTTGGGGAATAACAGTAAGAAAAAAGTAGTGATGGCAACTGCTTCTGGGCACTATGGAGCACAGTGAAGCGCAGACTTTGTCCTGCAAACACTGTGTTAGCTGTTTGCTGATCATCTGATTGGTGTGGCAACTGCTGATTTTGTTAGCAGTTAGCTCTGGTTCTGTTTCAAGAACGGAGTAACAGGCATCTCGAAATGCATGTATTTATGGAAAAGCCTTTTATGTTCTAGTTTGGATATATGTGACGCTATTCAGAGGTTTACTGTGTTCTTTTTTCCAGACTGCGAACACAATAATGGAAACATTTATTCATTGGCTTGCGTACACATTTAGTGCTGTATATGGATTGTGGACACAAATGAAAAAGTTGGCTTACATCACCAGAGGTATGTCATCTTACACCCAGAGTAAGAGAACAGGCTCCATGTAAGTATGTGACATCTTCGTGGTCGTTTTCACATACCCATTTTACTTTGTATTTACACCAAATTAGCAGCAAATTAGCTCCTCACCATGTCCTTGCTAAGAAGCAAGAGCTTCAGCTGTGGTGGCAGCTTGCCCTCTTCAGAGGTACCAACTCAATCACTTGCTACCATCCCACAGTGCCCAATGACACCCTGAGGAACACAAAAAACCTCATTTCTACCAGCATTCTACCCCTTAAAATGTTTTGGAAGATGATACCAGTCCGAAGCAGATGGTACAGGTCTGCCCCTGCCATCTCCCTGTAAAAAGTACCACCTCGAGCCCCATTTTGGAGGGAACGCAGGTGCAGCGCAGCATGTCCAAGGGGCCTAAAAGGGCCCCTCTCACAGAAAACAGAATATAGATGCCCCAGCAAGTCAAGCCGGACACAATCCCCTTGCTCCGAGCACACAGCTGTCAAGGCGGTAGATACGAAGGCGAGACAGACCAAGGTCTGAAGTACATCCCACAGAGTCAGTGTCCTGAGAGCGTGAACAGCTGGTTAATCTGATTAAAGGAGACGGAAAAACATCTTGAGGATGACATGGCGCGGGGGGAGAAGATCAATGTGCAGTAAAAGCCAGAGAAGTGCCCGGGTGCACGCATGGCTCTGTGCCAATACCAGAACACGTGCAGGAGGTGACCCAGCATGGCTGTTCCCTGCACAGCTTTGTGATACCCACCAAAAGCCACCGTCCCCACCTCCCCTGGGTGTCTGGCATGCTGGAGGTTCCCCTCCCGCACATGCTGGGCAATGTGAACTCCAACAGTATGATTAAAAGTAGTATCACTTATGCACATCTAGCTATCTTCTCTCTTTATTTTGAACAAAGAAGAGCCCATGAGGATGGATTCCTCATTCAATCTATTATAGACTACAGGCAATACATGACCTAGGATCTTCTCAAAGATTTTTGTTAGAAAGGAAAAATATCTGCTCTTCCACAAACCCTGGCATGCGACTTCCCAGCTGGATAGTTTCAGATAGCTTCAGAGATCACACTGTACTTCGGTCTTTCTAATAGCTCCTGGATGTCTGACACAGCCCTACGCTTGGCTTGTGCTGGGATGAAGTGCCTTGGCTCCTTAAAGGATCTCCTCCATCTTCAGTGTGTGTGAGCCTATTCCACAAGAGCAAACGTAGCATTTTTGTAAAGCTCTCTCTGAACAAAGCAGCCAGCTCCAAAAGCATCTTTCTACCTGGGCTGTCTCAGCTGCTCCCAGTTAATGAGTCACATGCTATATAATACAGCGATGGGGCTGTCAGAAGGGTTTTTGAACCTGCTCTCGCTGTGCAGAGCCCAGGTTTGACACATGCATAATTCAGATAATACTGTTTGCTGCTGTGCTGCCAGTTGCCAGTCTCGGGCAGCTTTGTGGGATCAAGCGCTGGGAAGGGAAGGACTGCTGAGGGCATGGGCAGCGTACGGCAATCGCTGACAGCACCTCCCGGGATGACACCTGCAGACCACAAAGTCACTGCCATGTGCAAACAGCGGTCCCTGCACCCTGGTACGGGAGAGCTGGTATTTCTGGGGCTGGGTAGAAATGCAACGTGTTCTCCTCTTTTAAATCTGGCTTTGGTTTTGGGGTATGCTGCCAAGCTGTACAATGCAGGGGGAAAGACAATACAGCTATTTAATCTACACAGATTAGTCTCTGCATGAACTCCAATCCTGGATTTTCTTGACTAGATCTCAAGATGGGGATTTCTTTTGTTAGCTAATGAGTAACATAAAAAGATCTACAAGTCTACTACTTAGGAAAATGAAATATATTTAAATCAGGTATTTTGATTGCTTATCTTGTTCTTTTCCTTACTGACTGAAAGTACACTTATGTATAATCTCAAACTAGTAAGCAACAAATCCCTTCTTATTAAAGTAAGTTAAACCATTAATGGCATTATAGCTTGCTTTAGATTTACAGTCCTTTTTTTTACTGCCACCTGTCTACTTTTCAGACTGTACTGAAGGAAAAGGAAAGCTACTTTCTGTTCTAAACTCACACTAAAACACTCACTGTGAACAGTTAATACTTAAAAAGAAACAAGTCTATGAGGTCTTTAGAACTCAACACTGATTCAGAACAATTTTTCTTGCTGTAGTATGGTATTTAAAATCAGACAATACAGAAACAGATGCCATCTTACAGTATCATATCCACACTAGAGAAAACATCATTGCAGTAACCCTGTCTACTTACTGCTTGACACCGAGCCACCATCACACTTAAGGAAATTTAATTACTTTGTAGATGGAGTGAAAATCCCAGCTGTTATAAAATACGAGGTAATCCTCACGTCGATGGCAATGTGGAATTAAGTAATGGAAGAAACGAGTGACCTGCACAGAACTCTGCTGCTCCACTGTGGTCTGCCTGGGCCGGTTCCTCAGGGATGGACTTCATGTTCCTCAGCGATGCCCCCGGAGCAGCTGGTGGGTTATGTCCGGGACTCAAAGGGCTCTGCATGAGAGGCAGCTGGGTGCCTTATCTTCTTTTTATTTATGTGAAGGTTACAATGGCAGCAGACAGCAATGCATAGACACTAAATTAATTAAGCTGTGTTTAAGCCACAGCATTAAGGTGATGTCATAAGAACCCGCTTAGGATGGCAAGGTCACTGGAAAGGGAGAGTACACCTCCTGCAATAAAAGAATTTGGAGCGTGGAGGGCTTGTGTTGGATGCCTTGTGTGGGCTTCTCAAAGCGCTTGTTTTTCAAACCTGATACCACCTGGAGAAGTACTTTTTCTATCCATTGAAATATCCAACAGCATTTAAA
This sequence comes from Phoenicopterus ruber ruber, assembly GCA_009819775.1. Lineage (NCBI taxonomy): Eukaryota > Metazoa > Chordata > Aves > Phoenicopteriformes > Phoenicopteridae > Phoenicopterus > Phoenicopterus ruber. The sequence continues at coordinate 14,735,458 of CM020219.1, forward strand.
CAGGAGACCATTTAAACAGGAGAAGAGCTGATACACCTGCTCCAGCTGTGAGCAACACATATTATATACTCAGAAATGCATAAATTAGATACATTTGGAAACACACAGAACTGGGAAAATATTTTGATGCAAGATAGCACAGTTCATATAATTTACGCCAGACTGAATTTGTGTTTGCGTGCAAGCATGCTCAGATAGGCACATGTTGGCGGCAAGAAATCTGCTCAGCTTTCAACTTGCATTGACATGGTATTGCATTGCCAGTTTGCGTTGATAGTTTATGCTGTACAACTGAGCCTGAGATTTTTTTCTCTATTTCCCAAGTAACTAGTTTCATAAAATTCAAGAACAGCAACAATTGGTTTTGAGTTTCTTCATAGCCTTACACACACACACACACACACACACACACACCCCAGGGTGACTCTAACAGAAGAAATAAAGCAGATGCTGATGCATTGCAAGCTCTTAATGTTGCTGTTGCTTCATTGTGAAATATTTCTACTAGGAAATGTTGATCATCTGAACTGTAGCCATAATCCTCTCACACAGAAGCCTTTTCTACAGCTCGTACAGAGTAAGTACAAGCCTGTGTCTTCAGCATTAATGGAATCAGCTGAAGTGAGTAATGCTTTGTGTATCCTAAGGCTGTGATCCTGTAAACGTGGTAAAAAGATGGCAGTGTTGGTTTTTCTAAGCAGTCAGTCCCACATGAGGTGAAGTGAGTCAGAGCGTTCGAGATGGATGGGCAGCTCTCAGAAAGGAGCTTTTGTTCCTCGTCTCCAGTCTCTAACAGTCACAGGGAAATTGTCTCTACCATCTACCTATTAGCATCAGCATCACTAGGGCTGTTTGTGTGAGAAACACTGAGGAATATAAGCAAAGGTCACACGAGGACACTTAAATCAGGATCTTTTTTTTTACCAAGCTTAAAATGACCACACTGATGACCCGCCACTGCCTCTCATAAGGAAAAGCTAGAGGACTGCTAGAGACACAGATGGGGATCAATTTGTCACTGAGAGCTTTATAGTAACAACTGTTTATCCTTGTCTGCAGTATTCATATAAACAACTGAAGAGAAACCTTTCTATTCACTACGTGGCAGTCTCCTACCCTTTCTTTTCCTGATAGCTGTTACTTGTAATTGCAGCAAGAATAATATCCTGAGGGCTTTATGCTGATCTGCTGGATTTGAACATCAGCCTCTCAACTTACAGCCTCCGTATCCCCCACCGCCAGATGAGTACACACTGTTTCTGCTAGTCAATACAAGCTTATGAAATAAGCTTAGACCTGCGTAGATTTTACCACCAATTTCGTACAAGGAATTGAATGTAAAATCCACTTGGTAATCATGCAAAACCATCAGGCAGATGAAATAGCTCTGTTCCGCTCTTGACGCCACGGGGCACGTTTTGTGCCGATTTGTGCGTGATACAGCAGCGCTGCAGGCAGCGAGCTGGACGGGTCTGAAGCCGGGCAGCGCGTGCCAAAGAGCGGATGCACGCTCTTAAGCGTTGCTTCTTGTAGCATCTCAGCGTTTCTGAGCGCTCGGAGGTTAGGTACTAGCTATGCTTCAATGGTGCGGAAAAGCGCTTTCCATTCAAAGTGAATAGTCATCAAAGTAATAGAGAAAATTGTTAAGTGCTGTCAATGGAGACATCTTTGCTTTTTTATAGATGCATTAATGGAATGTCCTGCCACAAATCATAAGGGGTTTGCAGCCCCTTACTTCCAAATGGTGAATATAATGATAAAAACAAATATTGTGTTACCCACTGGTTTCCATTATTGGGCTAAATTATTGGATTAAATCATGATCCCCAGAGCTGAAGTCAAAGGCTTTTGCCCAGAGCAACGATTAGGATATCAGAAGACGCAATCTCCCTGATCCCCATGGGGGAGCTGAGGGGAACCATGGGAGCAGGGGGGGCAGCACAAAGGGTGCCTCAGCACCCCTATTCTCCCCGCTACGTGAGGACGTATGTTGGGAGAATGAACTACTTCTGCATGGACATACACACACACACACACATATATATATACGTGTGTCTGTGGGCCCTGCTGCACAGCCAAGCCAAGAGCACTCTGAGCCCTGCCTATCCATACAAGGAAGCCCAGCTTTGCTCCGTGTGGATTTTTAGTGGCTCCTATGTAGTGCTTCACAGTTTTCTCAAGGTAAAAGGCAAAAGAAACGTAGGCACTGCTGCTAAAAATAGCTAGTTATGCCCTCGATGATTCATTTGTTGGTGGGGAGTACCCGTAAGTGCCTCTATCTAAACAGTCTGTTCCCTGGCTCAGTATCTCCCGTGCCAGCTTGTATACGTCTCTCTAGTCTTGCTCAGTCTGTTTTCCTATGGGTTATATCTTCTTTAGCTAAATATATTAGGACAGTCTATTTATCTCCCTCCATGGCAGCAAGACCCAAGCATGACTTCCTCCCACTCTAGGAATTTTGTAAATAAATCACTGTCTGTTATTTCCCTGGGAGCATATAGCATTACAAAAAACCAAAACCAAACAAAAAAACCCCAACAAACAAAACCAAGGAATCATCCCTTTCTCAGGTTAGATATGTTAGAACAATAACAGAAACAGGAATACGCCGTTAAACTTCAGTGGCAGACCTCTTTGCATTGCTCTGATTTATGCAAGTAATAAATAATTGTGCTGAATGACTTCTCGAGGTACAGCTAATTCTGTGAGAGAAAGAAGGCTTCGTGTGATTTAACTCTCCATCCCCCAAACACACACGATCAGGGTGATGACCAGGATTTAAATCACAGTCCTGTAAATTGCTGTGGATTGGGAGAAAATGAAATTGGGCCCTTTGGTGACATCCTTGTGGTGCAAGTGACTGCTTATGAATGTATAACTGAGCTTATTGATAGGCATTTTGAACCTGAAACAGGCTCTGTTTGGAGCTGTTGGATTTTTTTATTACCTGGTATAATATCATCATATTTCTGGAACTATCCGATGTTTTTTGTAAGCAAGCTCTACCCATCACTAACAAGCCCTAGGAAGAATGAGGGAACAAGATGCTTCCTCAGTTGCACTATGGGCTTCTTTATGTCCGCCCCAATGCGAAGGGCAGGTAAATCAGAGGTGGTTTAGCTGAGAGAGCAGGGCAACAAGCGTATATTGATGTTACTGACGTGACCCCCAAACACATAGGAGCCAAAACCTGCTTTTCCTCCAGAGCATCCCTCCAGCTGCGCACGGCTGAGCCAGGCCTCTCCCGAGACTGAAACCATCGCTCGCTGCTCGATGTGCCCATGAACACCAGCTCCAGAGGGAACGAATATGTGATGCTGTGATTAATGTCTCTCTCCTTCTTTTTTTCTTTCTTTCTTTTTTTCTTTTAATGGGATCTCATTGACATCTTTTATCTTTTGATGCAGGGACTTGCCAGCAACTAATAAAATATAGCTGGTTTTAATTTTTGCTGCTAAGGGTCATTTTGTGAGGTATTTAAGTTGCAGCAGGGTAACTGGGGAATAATAAATAAATCCTTTGGATAGTGACACTTAGTTGACGAATATTTATTCTACTCAGTTTAGACAAGCCACGTAACCAGATTTTAATGTCATTATTTTTTTTTGGTAACAAAATAGTATTTTCTTGATACATTCACTGATATTATTTGGCAGTCACCTTTCTTATTTTTCTCTGTAGACACAATCTGTCTTTGTTTGGAAACATCGTTACCGCTGAAGAAGATAGTGATTTCTTTAGGCAGTCTGCACATAATCCTGCGTGTCCTTATTGGAGCACAAGAAGAGGTACCAGCATACTTGTCTTCCCATTTGTAAAAGTTTCTCCAAACACTTTATCTTCCAACAGCGTGTTCATGATCCGTACTGCACATGCTTAGACTACACACATCACGTTAGCGAGGCAACATCGGCAAACGTGTGATTTATCCCTGTTTTCCCTCAAGAGCCGGGCGTGCACAGTCCCAGGCTTGAAGAGGAAAGCTGCTGGCTCCCAGCAGCCAAAAAGCACAGCAAGGCTCATGTGCTGTGGCTCCCTCTGAATGAGTAAGCAGCTGAAAATAATACCGCTTACATTTTCTTTGGCAACGGGGGTTATAGGCAATATTTATCCTCCTTTTCAAATTTTCTGTGAACCAACTAGTGCAAGATCACAGCTAACATAACCGGAATACAGACTCCAGTTTGTAGTGCTGTAGCTGGCTTCATCTCCGACAGACCAGCTTTGAAATACTGATAAATTCATCCATGAGATATTCTGCTCTGTTCTGCATACTAGTACATTTTGCAGCTAGTGCTTCTCTTTTTATGTAATCATCTGACCCTATCTTGGTCCCGCTCTTAATGCTCCTCGATATCAGCCAAGGCATTAATCTCTAGACTGTGCCCTAAATACGTTCCTGGAAAAGCGATGGAAATAGGTATCAATGCTGTTTTTCAGTTCAACCAGTACATGCCATAAAGATTACATTTGGCAAGACAAAACAGGACAAGGATACACTTGTCAGTTGATGCGTATTTGGATCAAACCATTTAAAAGAAAAATAGTAGATGAAATCTCGAGATTTTAGGAACCTAAGTTCAGTCCTAACAGTAAGTCCAAGCTGAGCTCCCTGAAACAAATGAAAAGATTTGAATGAGCAATGAGACAGACTCAGGGCGAACAGTTCCAGACAGGACTGCAAACTACCTCAAGGCATCTTGCAACTAATGATAATTTCTGCTTGTAGCAATAATAGCACCATTCAACGACCTTCAGGGGTTCGTGCTTATTCAGCGGTGAGCACTCAGAGTACAGCTCCTGCAAGAGACACTCCGGGACTGATTTCCAAGCGGCTGAGTAGCAGGCTGCCCCACTGGAGGGCATGAGGAGGAAAGGGCGACAGCTGGGAACAGAAACAGACACTCAGGCAACTCCGATAGAAAACAACAGAACTAGAAAGTGTCTATGAATTGGGCCCTTAAATCTAGATTATTAGTATCTGCAGAATGGGTCTCCTATGGGTTTAACACATGGATCTTCATTTCCCAAGTCCCCAAAATGAACTCTCTAAACTCTCATCTCTGAACCTTATGTGACAGTTTTGATATTTACAGTAAACAAAAAATTCTTTTTCTGATTGCTGCTCTGCGTATCTGGCACTTTCACAGTAGGTTCTTTACAATTAAAGAAGATAATGATTGGATGCATTTTTATATAATTGTTAAGTGAATAAGTGAGCTTCATGGGCACCTTTATTTCCTCCCTTTCCAGAAAAAGAAAAAAAAAGCTCTAACAGCCTCGTAAAAAAGTCAGACTTTTTTCCAGCTATCATCAAACACAGGCAGCGCAGGCTAGCACGCAGGGCAGAAGGAGCATTAACGTCTAGCACCGCCGACAAGCCAAGTAGGGCTGGAGCTTGGCAGAGGACCAGCAGTCCTTCCCCTGCGCGGCCACACGGCCCTGCTAGGGGACAGGGCGAGGTCTGTCGTGGAGGGTCTAGTATTGATTGCTACACCGCTTCCTAAATGCTTCTCCACACCGTCTGGACACAGCATCCCAGCCCACTTAGTCAGGATGCCCTCCGCTAGAGGATTTGAATCCTCTCAAGAAGCTGTAGGACAAGCACCAGTGCTTATCTGCTCAGCGATGTCAGGACTCAGGCATTTGTGGGCACACACAGAAGTGGCAAGTTGGGCTGAAAGCTCTGAACCGGCACTTACATTGGAGCTCCAGTGCCCACGATAGGATTGGAGACTCAGGTACCCAAACCTTTGCTCCTTCCTGGGAACCCAAGCTCTCTGTGGGCCTGGAGTGGCTTAGCAGCCCGTGATTCACTCACAAACCATGAAAGACCTCAGAGACGACATTCCAGCCGTCCCGTGAGATCCAGGTTGGGACACGGGCCAGCTGCGCCACCCCGTGCCACTGACTGGAGCAAGGTCTAAGTATCTCTAAAAATGGGCCTCTGTCCTTATTAAGGAAAACCTCCCTTTCATTTCACATATTTTATATCTGAGTAAGGGCTCAAAAAAACCTGAAACAAAACCAAAATAAAGATTGGATTCATTAACTGTTAATACTATTCATTACTAGTATTTCCATAGTAGCATTTGCATGCAGGGAACCTCAGTACAAATGAAAATATATCCCTCCTTCACGTATCTTACAAGTTCATTTATATGCAACGTAGCTTGTCAAGAGATGGCAAACAAAAGACCTGGGAGGAAGAGGATTTACTTTGAATAAGCCGATAGCTACAAATGATTCTGAATCATATCGGAATTAAGTGACTTAGTGCCACTAATGCCACTGGCACTTCTGCTAGCCTTGACACTGCTGAGGGACTTAATCTAAGAGGCTCTTTTGATTTCTCAGAAGCTTCTAATGGTTAATTTTCTATTCGTTTTCCTTTTTTTATTTCTCCTTCTTTAGGACTTGTCAGACAGAAAGGCTGATGTGTGAAAGGATCTAATCTAGGCTATGCTTACGTTATGACAGGCAGGAGATGGAGGAACAAAAGAGAAGCAGGACAGAAAAAACATCTTGCAGTTCGACTGATCCACTAATATTTGCTAATTGCAATAAATATGATACTGCACGGAAGCTCCTAATGAGCTTATATAAAGCATTTTAATGGGACGCTGTCAGGTTAAACATTGTGTTTAAAAATATAAATGTCCTTAATAATTCCAGATTAAAACAGAATGAAGTTTGAATACCCAATTAATTTTTCCCCCTTTGTGCCAGGGTCTGCTCTGTATTTCACACAACTTAGCCACCAAAAACAGATGGGGCTTTATTCTGCTGCTTTCAGGCCGGAGCACACCTCCGTCATACGAGGGAGGACAGCGCACGCGTGCCCCAGGCAGCGCTGCAAAGCAACTGCAGAGATGCAGCTGCGTGTCCGCGATGTGTCCTGGCTCACCAGGCTGCTGGGAAGCTCTTGCTAGCTTTGGCCCAGCCTCGGGCTCCTGGGATGGCAGCTCTGGGCCTTGCATGAGGGTTTCCCCCCCAGCATGCCAGCTCTGGGCCTTGCATGAGGCTTCCCCCCCAGGATGGCAGCTCTGGGGCTTGAAAGAGGATTTCCCCCCAAGGACAGAAGCTCTGGGGCTCGCACGAGGGTTTTCCCTGGGTGCTGCTCTACGCAATGGGGCCATTGCAGCTCCACCAGGACCAGCCCGGGGGTCCTCACACGGCACTGGATCGCACCACGCAGCTTCATTTTCTTGTTTTAGCGCATGACTTAAATGTTTCCATGTTTAGATTACAGGCCTTTCAGAGCAGAATTTAAATCCAGAGCAGTGACTATGTTGAGTTTAACCGAAACTGAAGGAAAGAGCCTGTGGAAACTTCTTCACAAAGAAGTTTTGTAAATAGTGGTTTGATACTATGGTGATGGGTCCTTAGAACTGCCGACTCCATTTTTCTTTCTATTCAATCCCTTAGTTTTCTTCCAAACATGCAGATCTTAGCCCTGTCCCACATGGCAGTGTTGGTTGTGCATTTTTATGCATTAAACAAGTGCCAAGGAAATCATACTTAGAGAATAGCGATGCTGGATCTACTTCCCAGCCGAGCCTCTCACAGAGAGTGTGGGACGGGGCCCAATGCATTTCCCTGCCTGGGTATCTCCAGGGGCCTGTGGATGTACCTGTTTACCCTGGGTCTTCATAAACCATAAAGGATGGTCCAAATCTGAGAAGGGTGAGAGTGCAATGGGTCTTGCCCAAACAGACTGAAGGAGCTTAAGTATGTTGCCATGTGGAAGCAATGCCAAGGACGTGCTTGAGGTCATGTCCTCTGCTGTTCACATCATCTGCCTGCTGGAGCCCCCCTTGGTGCTGGCCCTGCAGCCCCGCAGCCCACCCTCCCGTGCGGGTGAGCCCTAGGATGGCCCCGCTGCTGCCTGCTGTAAGAGGAGCTGGACCCTGCTGGCAGCCTGAGCTTGGGCTGTGGATTACAGGGTGTCTGATCCCAAAAGCCCCTGGGCTTCAGGCCACAATCACCACGAGTCTCTTCTGGTAGGTGCAGCCTCTCTCTAGCATTTGAAGCATCCAAGTATATCTACTCCCACTGACCAGGAAGACACTGCAGCAAAAATAGTGGGCTTCTGCATTTGCTATCTAGCAAATTCTACTCTCCCAGGTGGAAATATCCTCTGCTTCTTTTATACTGAAGAAGTAGAGAAAATAAATGCTTCCAAATAACGTACAATCTGGGTGACTTCAACAGAAGCAAAAACAAGCCCTCAGGGCGTTACAGAAGGATTACTGTTGCCACATATCATTACCTAGGGGAGGACAAGTCTGATGCACTGGAAGCTTTGTAAGCATCTCAGACTACTTAGGGAATCTGCAACACAAGCCGAAATGTTTGAAAATGTATTTCTCCTAAACCGTGCGTTTCCCAAATGAGCATGGACAAATTCGGTTCTGGAACAAGGCCAGCAAGCATGATGAGCTACCACTAGGGAAGAACAGAGGCAATTGTTGTGTGTCTCCCCTCCCTCCCGGCATGATGCAATATCTCTTAAATTCAGTGGGAGAAAAAAAAAGCCTGTGCAATATAATAAGGACAAAAGTTTGTTCTGATTCCCTCAGCCTCCAAGCCTGCTGGGCACGAGTCTCTGTTGGCTAGATACTGCAGTCTCCTGGGCCAGCAGATTGAGCGATTGATTGTGTTTTCTGTTTACCTCTTTTTCCAATCTCTTCTGTAAGCCAAAGATAAAGCCAGTACAGCTCCAGCTGTACTTTTGAACCCATGTTTAAACGGGGTAGAAATAAATCTTAATGAGATTGTCCAGCCCTATTACCTTAAGTAGTATACCTCAAATGAACCCTGCTAAAGGCTGTAATTCCCTTCTGAGATTTCAGTGACATGAGCAAGTGGCTCATATTTCACTATTGTGGTTTGGGTCATCACCAGATACTTGGTAAAATTCCACCTTTATTGCATAAGAATTGGAAAAACCCGCCTTTATTAAAGATGTGTAAACAGTAGAAGATGCTTTCCTCTAATAAGCGCAAAGAAATTTCTCCTAATCTTCACTCCAAGCAGAAAATTACTTTTGCATTTCCATTTCATGAGTACTCAGATGCAAAAACTTTACTCCCATAAATTCTTATGATTCGTATTTTGACGCTTCCTATTTCATCTCTGGATAAACCCGAGGTGTTTTCCCAGGACTTACTGCTGGGCAGAGCAAGGAAGGCAGCAGCAGAGGGGCAGGGCTGGAAGAACCGAGGAACAGCCAGAGAGGTCTCAGACCTGTTATCTCCAGGGACCACCTTACTGCGGCAGCGGCATCACTTATTTAGGATCTCTTGAGAACCGCATACGCAGTTGGAGAGAGACAATTTTTAAGAAGTATTTGCCTAAGGTAATAGACAAGAAAGGAAGGGGTGGTCCTAAGTCTTTTGAAATCTGCAGCAGCATCCTTCAGGGCACAGGGCATGTGCCCTTCACATGAAGGGCATGTGGAGCTCAAGTAGGTAGCAAGAAATCAGTCTCTCTAGCCCCAGCCCACTTGGCTGTGCAGTAAGTGGGGTTTTTAGATCACATTATGCCCACAGCAGTCAATGGGAAACCCACAAAATTAAGGTCCAGAGGAGAAGTCTCTCCTCCTTGTCTAAATTTAGCATAAGGCCTTGGAAATGCAGAGAAGGCAGCCAAGCATCATCAGTAGCCAGAGAATTTAGACAAGGAAGATAACTCAGTTCTGCTAAGTGGCTTTTGGGAAATAATGGAAGCATAAATAAGAATCTAATAACCTTTTACTGAACTAAAGTTAACCTCCAGCTCTGGGCAGAAACCTAGGGCTATCCCTGACCATGGACCGAGCTCAATGAAGAATTAGCCTTCCTGCTGATTTTTTGCACTTTCTGTAGATGTCTGACACCGGATCAACACACAGAAATCCAAGCATGTAAGGATCTCCGTGGGCTCATCAGATGCTATTAACTGCTGAGAGGAGAGGCCTGGGACTCATTGCAAGTAATGAGTGATTTCGCCCAGAGGAACAAGACCAAGCCTGGAGAAGCTGTACTAGAGGGCGCCTGCCCAGCTGCATTTGCTGCACGGCATTCTCCAGGCAGCCAACTTGTAAACAGGCTGGCCTGCGGCAAGGCAGTGCATCGAGTAGTGGAACGTAAATTTGATCTCCCTGTGCTGGCTCCTCACTCCAAACAACTCCATTCGAGTTCGTTCCTGAGAACACAGGCGCTCTGAGTGGCGAAGACACAGCTGTTTGGGCGGGCTCGGGGCCGTGCTGGGACGGACTCGTGCTACAGCTTTGTCTTGCCCTTCGCGTCAACTCATTAAATCGTCCAGTTGCCTCCAGTTCTCCTTTCTCCCTGAAGGGAGCTTAATTAACGAGGCAAATTGTCAATTGAGCAATCGCCTCGGAACAAGGAAATCTTTAAAGATTTGGCACCATTATCTAGGATAACCCAGCTGCTGAACTTCATTAGGAAAAGGAAGCAAATGGTAAACATGCACTCAACTTTGAGGCACATTTCTGCAGGAGAAAGTAAAAACGATTTAGGAAAATGAGTATTTTCTAAGCCTATATCTCCCTCTTGGGCAAAATGGAGACGTTCAGCTCCTGGCTACCATAGTGTCTCACAGCCATGGAGTAGCGAGTTTTCTCATGCACCTTGGGCTGCTCCTCTGCCTCCTCTCCCCTGCAGGGACACTTGACCTCGGGAGCGAGGAACGTGGCACGGGAGCACATGTGCTGCTCCGGGAGCTGGCTCTGTCCTGCTGAGGTCCCGATGGCACCACAAAGCAGGGAGATGCTCATGCTCAGGGTCTGATGGTCTTTCTGCATCCCCAGAGCCCAAAACCATGCTGAAGCCTCACTGGCGTCAGTTATGTTTTGATTGATCTGAGCAGTGAGGCTTCTGCAGCAAGGAGGGAACACTCATCGTGCCTTGACAAAAAAGTGTCATCCCGTCACTTTTCAGCGGTAGTCTCCTTCCAGTGTCATGGGAGAAGAGTGAAGAGCTGTCTTCTTACTCCCCTCGCTTTATAGGACATCAGAGCAGGCAGGGAGTAGTAAAGGACCGCAAAAAGACTCTTCAGCTGCTTTATGTGTGGGGAGGCTCCCCAAAGATCTGACGAAACCAAATAATTGTAGGAGAGGAGTTTGCTGAGAAAACAAACACTTCCCCTGTGAAAAACTGTGAGCAGATTGAATGCTTTCCCTGGAGTTTTCCAATTTTTTTCATTAAATGACTCAAAATGAAAAGATGCAAAAATGTGGTTGGTGTTTAAAAACAGTTTTTGTTAGAGAAATATTATTCTCCAGCCTACACATGTGAGCACTGTGTGCCTCAGCCTGCCATATCTGTTCCAGGCACTGCACGTTCTCTCGCACTTTCCCATATGATGCTTCTCCCTATGCCTTAGATGTTTAAATACCTGACCAAAATATCTTTGAAGAAAAATCCTCACTCTCCAGTGGCATAAGACTCCCCATATGTTGCTGACTGGGTGAAAACAGACAGTGCATAGACATCTTGACAACCCCCAAAAACTCATGACCCAAGAAACCTGGCTTTAGAAAAAAAATTAAAACAAATCTCATGAGGCTCATAATAAACATCAAAGAGTTGGCAGCACTAAGACGAATCAAACAGTTTAGGTGAAATTTCCCAGAGAAACTGCTTCCATTTCATCAATGTACTGTCTCTTTTCAAACAGTTATGCCTGAATATACCATTTGGAATTTATGATAGATGCAGGAAATAATAGTTTCCTTCTCAAAATCCTTTCCACATGGGGTCCATATGCCTGCAGCACAAACGGATTGCAATCTCACGCCTAAGTCAGATGGGTGTGAGAAGTCCAGCTGACTGTTGTAGCCGCAGGACGAACCTGGGAGCCTCTGATCTGGGATAGAAGAGCTGTAGAAAACGACAGCTTTAGTGTCCCGGGAACAAGCTGCCTGTGTCAGAGGTGCTTGTGTGTCAGCCTATCGACACTGTAGAGTATCTCCAAACAATTGCTAAAGTATCAAGTTATTATGATAACAAGTATACTTATTGCTAGAGGTCTAGTTACGAGGTGTCAGAGTTTTTTGTATTTTATGACATATATGTTTCCAATAAACTGTTTATCATAACATCACAGCTTCACCTGTTGGAGACATTGAACATGGTAAAGAATGCAATTACAGGAAGATCAAGGATGATTTCATGCTAATTCAGCTTGAAAAGTGTTGCTGGGAACTGGATTGTATCTGTGTCTCAGCTGCAGAGCAGCTCTCAAAGGGAGAAGAGTTGCTCCACAGAGCAACTGTGGAAACCAAGCTTTTTACAAGTGGTCACTGACTGCACGCTCCTCATCTCCTTTTGCCAGACCGGAGCCCACGGGTGTGATTTACAGACATGCCCAACACTCACAGCTGCAAATGAAATTTGAACATATGAAACACGGCGCTGTGCTGGGTGCTCTGAAAGAAGAGCTCCTTGGCATCTCTGATTAGACATCCACATCAGTGGGAACTGGCTTTGGCTTAATCTTGCTGTGCTTTAATCCCTCATATATAAACTCTGAATAATACCACACATGTGGCTGTGACTTATTGCTAAGTCATATCTAGCAATGTTTCAGTAGGGGAAATACAAAACATTTACTGAGTTTTAATTAGGTACAAATATAAATACATTTTTATGTATCTGAGCAATCATGCTAGGACAAAGTATGACTCATGCATGGTGCTTCCCACGCACCACGAGAGTGCTTGCTGGTGAGGTCTCACCCAGCAAACCTCACCAGCCACACAGCACAGGGCTCAGGCTGTCTGTCTTAAGAAGAAGAACCGAGCTGACCCAGCCATGGTCTGTACCTATGGGTCAGGTGGATAAAGGTATTCCTGAGATTTTCAGAGAGTCGTGATCCAAATTCACTGGAGTGAATAGAAAGGCTCCTCTTGGCTCCAAGGGGTCTGGATCAGGCTCCTAAAGCTCTTCCTTCCCCCAGAGAGCGGGAGATGCACAAATTTTAAGTTTAACCTGAAGCTAAGTTCTTCTTAATTCCTGTGATATGATCAAGCACAACCTGAGACCCTCAGCTTGCTGTCACCTCTGTAGATTTTCAAGTGTCTGTGGAAAACACTTAGGTGTTCGGATGTTGCACACACGTCTATTTTGTGTGCTTTTTTTCCCTCGTTGTGTCAGCAAGGCCGCTTCAGGCAAGTTGTCTAGCTACAGGAGTTTTCACCCAACCCTGGCTTCAGGCTGGAGACCCCTTGCCTGGGTAGCTGGCTGCCTGCCGGGGTTTGACATGTTTTTACAACACATGGAGCTGCTGAAGTGCAGGGTCATTCTCTCATTAGAGCTTCTGGGGAGAAGCAGGAACAACCATGCCTGTCTGAGTGAACTAGGAGAGCTGCTGCTGACACAAATATGCCCCAGCCAACGGCCCTGGGGCTCCTCTCCCACTCCTGGTTGCGGCAGGAAGGATTTTACCATTTTTGTGGTAGTTTTATTAGTTACTGGGAAGTGTTCTGGGGGCATTGTGTGATTGAGGGGTACTGGTAAAGCCATAGCATATCCTGTAGCTCCACAAAGAGCATATCACAAAGGATAAGTGTGCACGAGTGCTGTGCGGGCAGCAAGTAAATATATTTATCTGCAAAATAGATGAGAACTATGTGAAATGCTAACTTTGGCAAGTAGTGTCTATGGATTTATGAGGGGATTTTGGACCTAAACCTTTCAAACATCTCTCCAAACTCTTCATTTCATGCCCTTACACTAGGTGGTAAGGGTGGAAGCCTTTGCTCTCTCAAGGAGCACTGAAGTGATGGAAACATGAGCCATGGAAACGGTGCTGAGAGCAGTGATGGGGTGCTGGGGGTTCCTGCCCAGGCAGTGGGGAGGAGCTGTCTGAGGTGAACGAGCCATTGGCACCTCTCTGAAATGCTCCCTGCTATCTGTGATGAGGACAGCATTGTACTTCCCTAAATCTTCTTGGAATTTGTTGTGGCTCCTCAAGGGCCACAGCCCATTTACTGAGCTCAGTTTGGAGTCATTTGAGCGAAGGCTTGCAGAGACAGGCTTTTCCTCCAAAAGCAGTTTCTGTGATTGGCAGACCGTGTGCAGAACCCAAGAGCAGCTCTGACCAGTCCCCACGTGCCCCGCTGACTCAACGGTGACTTCAGCTGCTCCATGAAACCCAGGACTCCTTCGGGGAACTGATCCTGGGCACTATCAACAGGTCCATGCCCAGCGCTTGGCATTTGTCAGGAGCCCATTCCTCTGCCCCAGAGTTTCCTTCCCACAAGGAAGAAAGCATGTGGGGGATCTTGCCAGTCTTCTAGGTGAGTTTTAGAGGAGGTTTGAGATCTAAGGGAATCCTAAATGCTACAAATTTAGCTGTGGAAACCATTACTGCGTGGCGAGGGAGCTGATCACAGACAGTAAGGAAAGAAATTACAGGGACAGAGAAGCAACTGAATACATAGATGAGAGACTGGGCACTCACCAGGTCGATGGGAGGGCAAACTGGGCATTTAGTTTGGAGTCTGAATGGCAACATAAGGGAAGCCTGCCCCACCCTCGAAATTACTGCCTGTGAAACAGGTCTGTAGCAAGAGAGGGCTCCAGACAGCAAGAAGCAAATGTTAAATGCAATTATGGCTTCTAAATGCCAATGACTTAACACAGACTGTGCTGGAAATGCTGCAGATGTTGTGAGGCATGGAGGAGAGGAGGAGAAAAAACCCATCAGTTCTTTTTTGCACGCATTAAGTTACTGTAAACATCATGGAATAAGACTGTTCAGAAATGTGCTGTACAGCCTGTACAAGTGCTCTTGCTCACAGACCCTGGGGCAAACTACAGCTTCCAAGTATTTCTACAGATAAGCAAAATCCTCCTGGCGGGGCGGGGCGGAGGGGGGGAGGAGGAGAACTTGGGAACTGTGTAGCATCTTCTGTATTTCCTTAACTAGATCCTTAACCAGCATCCCAGCTGCAAGCTTTCATGCTAACTTCAACTGTCTCTGACTGCCTGAAAGAGCTCTCCTTCCTCAGCGCTCCCCCTCAAAAAAAAAAAAAAAAAAAAGGGAAAAAGGAAAAAAAAGAAAGGAAATCCTCTTTTATACTCCCAGATAAGATTTCAGTACATTTCTGCAAACTTAGACTTCTGAAAATGGGTGTTAATGTCTCAAATACCCCGCACTGGGAGCCCCAGTAGCGCACAGCACACATACATACTCACCTTTTACTTTAGAAACACAGTGAGCAGGCGCAGCCCCTGCCAGCCAAATATTTAGCCTACTCCACAGAAGGACACCTCACCTGCCACGTTTTAAGTGCAGAGGCTGAAGACGCAGGCTAACCCTGTGCCTTTGCTCAGGACACTCCCGGAGCACAGCCATCTCCCACCTAACTACCGCCAAGCCCCAGGGACAGGAGGCCCGTGTCCCGCTGCTCCCATCCTGCCTTATTCCTATTTCCAGAGGTTGCAAACTTCGAATCTAGTTTTAAGACTTTATGAGTAGCAGATGGGGCTTGTACTACACAGCTACATACAGCCATGCTACAGCCGAGCTGGGCTAAACCCCTGCTTAGGGGAGGAACAAGCCTGGCTGTAACAGAGAGCAGCTTCGTTCCTCTTTGCTTTTGATGACAAAGAACCAGCTTTGCTGTCTGTGGCGTTTTACACAAGTGCAAACGGGGAGTTGCTCCCAGCCCTCCGGCCTCTCCCTTTTCCAGCACTGCAGGAACTGCTGCATGGATTTGGGAGGCCTCAGATTTCTCCCAAACAGAAAGGCACTTCTTTCCCCAACAGAGATCTGAGGAGGTGGATGAGAAGCGACTACGGTTGGGCCACTGCAGCCTCATGGCTCTGAAAGCCATCTTTGAACATGGCAGTCCGTCCTCAGCAGGAGCCTTTTTAACCGAGGCTCAGCCTCCACCAGCCTGTGAAGCAAGTGAAGGCTGCACAGAGGCGATTTTAACTCTTTACAGATCGTTGGCTGAATATTTTGGCTCATGGGGCTGTCTTGAAATGCCTCACAGGCCAAGAGGGCTTTCTAGGTTTGCCTCTGGCAGGCGCTCACCCCGTGTCTCAGCAGCGCTTGCTTGTCATCATAAATCTGCTTCTGGGATTTTTCTTGTGAAATGTGGATTCCTGGGGCACCAGAGTCGCTTTTCCTTGTGTCCTTGCCCGAGTCTCATGCTCCAAAACCTCTTTAAAACCACTAGAAATAATGATTGCTTCATTATCGTCAGTGTTCGCCCCCTCAAGGCACAGCCCCCATTGTTCGAGGCGCTGCTCAGCAGACCAAGGACCCACGGCATTTCCAGGGGGAGTGACAGAGCGGGTCAGCAGGACTATTCCCGGCTGCCAAGAAATTCTGAGATTTCAGTTTCATTTGCATCAAACTGGCCAAGGAAGCCAGATTTTATATTTGGGTTTATTTTACCCAAGCATTCCAAGAATTTTTGTCTTACTTCCCACCTAATTTCAATTTTCAAAATGTAGTCTTTAGAAATTTATTAATGTATTGAAATTGTCGACAAAAAGTTGCATTTTGATTTGGTGACCTCTGTATTTTGTGATGAAAGAACACCCTACCAGAAAATTCGTGACTGGCTCTAATAGTTAACGTGCATCTTCTGACCTGACTTCCCAAACGCCAGAGGAAATGAATTTGCCAAGAGGTGCATACATCAAGGCTGGAGTTTCTGTGAAGTGTTCATCAGTTACAAACCCTGTTAAATAATACAGAGCATTTCAGGTTCTCATTGCTTTGCAAAAATTAGCTATTCATGCTTCATACTACTACGATGGTGATCTATACAGATCTGGAGCTCCTGGAGGCAGAGGGCAGGAGCCGGTGGGGATTTCCTCCCCGTCCCTCCCAGGGACAGGGCGTCCCCCCCTGCCACCTGGGGTGAGCACAGCAGAGAGCTCCTGGGAAAAGAGGGGAGAGCAAAAGGGAGCCATGCAGGCTGCAAGAAATCCCCTGGGATTTCAGCCAAACCAGATAACACTGCTTCATGGGTATGATGCTCTCCTATGGAAAGTCGCGTGCAGAGAGATGACATCTTCCCCAGTGAGCCTGGATCAATTAGTGGCTGAAGCAAGAGCACAACCCACTCCACGGGGTAAAGGCTAGCATTTGGAAATGTTTCTTTCTTGCGGGTTTATACTGACTGTCAGACATGTTTACCTTCCCTCTTTAAGACCTTTGACTCAGCTGTCTCCATTGCAGCTGCAGAGCATCTTTAAATTACTTGTCCGTGGCGTGTAGCAAGTTAGCCAAGAGCAAGGCTGGACTCGTAGACCTTCAGACGAAATCCCTAGACAGATTTCAGGCAATTTGCAGTGGCACCTAACTCCAGCGACCTGAGCAAGGCCGCACAGCTTCAATGACAGTGCTGTAGCAGTTGTCATTCACAGTCACTCTTCATTCGGGCTTCACCCCATTCTTTCCCAAAGCTGAAAGCTTTGTGTGGTATCTTTTCTTTCTAAGAGTACTGACTGCAAGATTGCTTGTGCCTTACTGTGCAAAACGGGGTCTGCAGGCATGGGAGCCCCAGCATGCGGCCTCACCTTCCCCTGGCCGGGGGATGCTCCTGGGGAGCTCTGAGTGTGCAAGCCAGTGCTGGTGGTTTTAGTGGGGTCAGGTGCTGTCGTTCATCCTGCAGACCACTCTCTTGAGATGCTTAAGACATGTCATTACCTTTCTAACCTGCAGCAGGTAGCTGGGTTGATATGCTGAAAAAACCTTGCCACTCCCCTGCTTATGGAGTCATAGAATCATAGAATGGTTTGGGTTGGAAGGGACCTTAAAGATCATCTAGTTCCAACCCCCTTACCATGGGCAGGGACACCTTCCACTAGACCAGGTTGCTCAAAGCACCATCCAACCTGGCCTTGAACACTTCCAGGGATGGGGCATCCACAACTTCTCTGGGCAACCTGTGCCAGTGCCTCACCACCCTCATAGGGAAGAATTTCTTCCTTATAGCTAATCTAAATCTACCCTCTTTCAGTTTAAAGCCATTAATCCATTTCCTATCACTACACGCCCTTGTCAAAAGTCCCTCTCCAGCTTTCTTATAGGCCCCCTTTAGGGACTGGAAGGCTGCTAGAAGGTCTCCCCGGAGTCTTCTCTTCTCCAGGCTGAACAAGTCCAACTCTCTCAGCCTGTCTTCATAGGAGAGGTGCTCCAGCCCTCTGATCATCTTTGTGGCCCTCCTCTGGACTCACTCCAACAGGTCCATGTCCTTCTTGTGTTGGGGGCCCCAGAGCTGAAAGCAGTACTCCAGGCGGGGTCTCATGAGAGCGGAGTAGAGAGGGAGAATCACCTCCCTCAACCTGCTGGCCACACTTCTTTTGATGCAGCCCAGGATATGGTTGGCCTTCTGGGCTGCAAGCACACATTGCCAGGTCATGTTGAGCTTCTCATCAACCAACACCCTCAAGTCCTCCTCCTTAGGGCTGCTCTCAAGCCATTCTCTGCCCAGCCTGTATTTGTGCTTGGGATTGCCCCAACCCATGTGCAGGACGTTGTACTTGGCCTTGTTGAACTTCAGGAGGTTCGCACAGGCCCACCTCTCAAGCCTGTCAAGATCCCTCTGGATGGCATCCCTTCCCTCCAGCGTGGCAATTGCGCCACACAGCTTGGTGTTGTTGGCAAACTTGCTGAGGGTGCACTCAATCCCACTGTCCATGTCACCGACAAAGGTGTTAAACATGCCGGTCCCAACACCAACCCCTCAGGAACGCCACTCGTCACTGGTCTCCACTTGGACATCAAGTCGTTGAGTACAACTCTTTGAGTGCGACCATCCAGCCAATTCCTTATCCACCAAGTGGTCCATCTGTCAAATCCATGTCTTTCCAATTTAGAGACAACGATGTCATGCAGGACACTGTCAAGTGCTTTGCACAAGTCCAGGTAGATGACGTCAGTTGCTCTTCCCTTATCCACCAACGCTGTAACCCTGTCGTAGAAGGCCACCAAATTTGTCAGGAACAATTTGCCCTTAGTGAAGCCATGTTGGCTGTCACCAATCATCTCCTTATTTTCTATGTGCCTTAGCACAGTTTCCGGGAGGATCTGCTCCATGATCTTGCCGGGCACAGAGGTGAGACTGACTGGCCTGTATTTCCCTGGGTCTTCCTTTCTTCCCTTTTTAAAAATGGGGGCTATGTTTCCCCTTTTCCAGTCTAGTGGGAACTTCACCAGACTGCCACTTCTCAAATATGATGGAGAGTGGCTTAGCAACTTCATCCGCCAGTCCAGTTCCCTCAGGACCTGCAGATGCATCTCATCAGGTCCCATGGAGCTGTACACCTTCAGGTTCCTTAGATGGCCTTGAACCTGATCTTCTCTGACAGTGGGTGGTTCTTCATTCTCCCAGTCCCTGCCCTTGCCTTCTGCGACTTGGGCTGTGTGGCTAGAGCATGCGCTGGTGAAGACTGAGGCAAAAAAGTCATTGAGTACCTCAGCCTTCTACATATCCTATGTAACCAGGTCTCCTGTTTCCTTCTGGAAAGGGCTCACATTTTCCCTAGTCTTCCTTTTATCACCGACATACCTATAGAAGTTTTTCTTGTTGCCCTTGACATCCCTGGACAGATTTAATTCTATATCAGGGCTTTAGCTTTCCTAACCTGATCCCTGGCTGCTCAGACCACTTCTCTGTATTCCTCCCAGGCTACCTGCCCTTGCTTCCACCCTCTGTAGGCTTCCTTTTTGTGCTTGAGTTTCTTCAGGAGCTCCTTGTTCATCCACGCAGGCCTCCTGGCGTCCTTGAATATTAACCAGCTTTCTTGGGCCCGTCTTCCCCCCAGGGCTTTATCCCATGGCACCCTGTCCCACAGCTCTAAATGCAGTCTGTGCAGCAATTCTGCAAGGTGATTTCAGCGTGTTGCCTTTTCCTTAGAATCTCACCCTGCAAACAGTAGCATTCAGAGGGACCACACACATGGCAACATTAGTGTCTGAGTCAAGACCTTTTATCTAAGGTCTAGACTGCAAAGCAGAACTGGTGGTCCAGCCCTAAGGGTGACACAGAGTTATCTGCAAGAATCTAGACATTTTTTACCAAATCTGATGAAAGATTAATTTAAAGCATAGTCCTGTTCTGATGAGTACGTCAAAATGGGGCAATTTTATTTGACAGGAGTACTGCTCATGCATGTGCTGAGTCATTTCTAAGGATTTTTTGTTACAAAAATATATTTGTGCCATATTTTATTCCTGTTTAGAGACAGCGCAGCGTGGGAGATGGAGGTCTCGCTCACTAGCAGCCTCTCTGGCTGAACTAAATGGACTCCCCATGACAGCGTAGAATATGTGTTGAATTTCAGGAAATCTAAATTCCTGTAGGTTTCTGGGATATCCTGATTCTGAAAACACCAATTTTAGCAAATTGGCTCCAGGCTGTCTTAAAGACATGTTTGAAATGTGTAATTTTAGCTTTGAAAGGAAGTATTTAGCTAAAGAGGCAGGAACATACTTCAGATGAAAGGTCTTGTTTCCTCCTCTACTGAAATGAGGCCAATAAAAGTTTGGGAGGAATTTTAAGGAAATCCAGTTAGATTCGCATGCCACCTGCTGCAGAACAAGCTAAATCAATTCTGTTTCTTCCCTTCTTAGCCCTGTTTTAGTAAATAACAGAGAAAGTATGTACATATGGGACTCCCAGTGTCTGAATAGCTACTCCCTCTTCAGCAATATAATCTTCATCTATCACAGCTGAATGCCTCGTATTATTGCAACAGTGATGTTATCCACAAAAAGTTACCCGTGCCGTTCAAAGTCAGTGTGTGGCTGAAATAAGAAGTAAGAAAATAAGGAAAGAGGCACTTTAAGAACCTTTGCGTGACTTCGAAGGTTTTTCTGAAGTCAAAAGGATTGTGTTAAGAACCAGAACCATCATGACTCATATATTCCTCACCAGAATGCTGGGTGCGTGAAAAGCTGTTCAGTCGTACGGACACTGAACTATGTCTGCTTACAAAAGAAAAATAATACGCACAAGAGGAAGCACTTAAATAATTGATGTGCTTTTCTTTTATCTGCATGTAGGAATGACAGCAAATCTATGTAGCTGGCCCTAATGGATAGCAACAGTATTGCTAATGAGAAATAGGAGTGCATTTGTCCTGAAGTGACTGATCTTTCTTTCCTCTTTATCTCCCCGTGTTACGATGGGAAATTAATAGTGTAAATTTTAGAATTCTGCTCACTAATAGATCATTTTGATACCGACGCTTTCAAGTGCCTTTTTTGGTATGAATTCAGTCCAAAATGACTGTACACTTGCTTACATTTAATCTGCAAGCTGACAGCTAGGATCCTTTTTTTATGTCTTCTGTGCTACATTCAATAGACAAAATAAAACTTTGTTTTCATCACATGTTTAATTTTCCATTCCACATCAGCGAAAGGGTGCAGCTACGCTGGGATCGAACATAAAACAGAGATTTAAAAAAACCCAGTGCTTTCATCTTGAAAAATTGCATAACCATTTCCAGCGTAGAAGTAGGATACTCTTACTGAATAATGCTTCTTGTTGAAAAATTATTGGTATATCGACCCATTCATATCCAGTTATTTAATTCAAAGATTGTATTCAGCAGTTCCCTCTGGGTTGCTTGTCCGAGGGAACAATTACGCAGCTGTTCTTGCTACATTCTTGTGTAGGCTGGAAGCAGGCTAAAAATTCTGGCATTAATTTACTGGAACTACAAACTGCAGTCCTCCAGGTTGTTCGTGAGGCATACCCTCTGCAAAGAGATTGGTGAAGCTATACATACACTTGACACTAATATTGTGCTTTGGCTGAACTTATTTATAGCTGTGTGCATGTGTATACACAGATGCATGCATACATCTGTAGGGCTTGTGTTGTAAGCAGGACTCTGGATTCTAGCCACATTGCGGTGCTAGTGATAACTGTCACTACAGCAACTTTTTGCAGCTATATTATCTGGCCACATTCAAAACTGAGGATTTTAAAAGGACAACGGCAGCCTTGCTATGTTCATTGGATTCACCAAAGTGATATTGCTGCCCTAGTGGACACTGATTGTTATTTTAGAAAGTGTGATGCTGATTTTTTCAACGCTTTTTTATGGAGTTTTTACTGCTAAAGTTTTGAACTCTGAACTAGCTAGTAAAAGAGAAATAACCACAAGGAGAATTATTTGATTTCAAAATACCTTGACATGAAAAGCAAGCTGTCAGCAACTGGTTCACTAAAGCTGCTTAATAACTGCGCAGAAGTGCCACCATTTCTATCTCCGGTGTTGTTTTTGTCTGTATTTATATATGCACATATATGCCCACACACGTCTGTACATACATGAACCAGAAAATGATGCAAGGTCCGTGCAGCGGGTGACCCCTTGGCTGTGCCCGCTGTGGGGCAGAGCGGCTGGAGGCAGGGTGAGCCCTGCTGCCAGGGAGCGGGGCTGGAGGCAGGGCCAGCTCCCTCTGGGGGACATGGCACGATTATTAGGGGAGCAGAGAGAAACAGACCTTTCCTCTGCCTATGCTGGCACATGTTCGATCCGAGTCCACATCTAAACATCCCTTCATCTTTACTGTTCATTCCTGCCCATAACAAACTGCTTCCTTCCCCCAAATTGTGCATCTACGAACGCTTTTCTGGAGGAAACCTCCTAGGTCCTTTCAGCAGCAAAAGTAATTGAGATATCAGTAACTTCTGCACACAACATGCCATGCACGCTCAATATCAGTTTCATCATTAATATCAGATGCCAGCTAAATACTGTCACTGTCACCCTGAAATATCCCACCCTCGACTCAGACTGCTTAACAAGCAAAGCGAGGTCAGGCCCTTAAAATCAAAGCCTGAAGAAGGGAAGCTTTGCTGGTTAACAGGTCAGCCCTTTGAGAAGGTAAGCAAGAAACATTCATCTCCACCTCTCCTCTCTTTAGGCAACGATAGCGACAGCACGGGGAATTGCATGTGGTGCAGTTCACTCTGCGCCGTATACATAATTCTTATTTTTCCACTCTGGTTTTGAGTGCGCATTTTTGGACTTGGGATTGGTTTTGTAAGATGGAAGCAGAGAGAGGAGGAAAAAAAAGCACTGCAGCAGCCGCCTTCTTCTCCAGCCCCACTTTTTAGTCCAGATCCTTGTTTCTGACACACAGCCTTCACAGGCCAGTGAAACACAAGTGCCACATAGTATATATGTATATATACATACGTGAAAAGAGAAACGCTTGCCATGGTGAAAGGAAAAAAGAAAAAAAAAGATATTTTCAACGGTCTAATCTCTTTATTAGTAAAATACCTTGGCAGGGAATTACTCTAGCGTTTTGACAAGAGTTTCCTTTCATGCAGACAGTCTAGTGAGTGTTTATAATTCCTATAGAAGTTAAAAAAACCCCACAGCTGAGAAACATGCTTCTTGCTGACGTGCTCTCCTGCTCAGTGAAGTTTGACATGTACAGCCATAAGTGCTAGTAAAGGACCCCTTTCCAGATATAAGCAAAACATGTAAGGCACTTTTTCTGAAAATAAGGTACACTTCTATTTCCTTTCAGCAAATAAACACTTCACATCATTACATTTATCTGCCCTTGCTACGTCCGTTACCATCCGGGAAGGTTTATCAAGGCATGAACACGAGACGTACACAGCGCGCTTGGTCCTGCAGACCCATCCCCAGAAACTCTCCTTCGCGAGCTCGAGACAACGCGCGTTGATACCGTCATCGCTCCGGACACAGACACTTCAGACCATCTGCCCAAATAACCGAACCCTGCTTCCTACCCAGCCCCAGTGCCTTTAGAGAAAATCCAGGCGATACCACCCGCCACGGGCTCATAAGGAACCGCACCGGTGTCGGCGGTGGTTGCGGGGAGTTTCTCCTCTCCCTGCCGCAGCTCCGGCTCCCTTCGAAAGCAAGCGGCTTTGCGTGTGACTTTGCAATCTGAGAATGTGAACTAGTCGGCAGGACACCGGGGTAAATATAAATCTGGCGCTTACCCCCAGGCAGTCCCTCGCAGTCTGACATCGTGTGAGAAGTCCTCCTCACCGGGGGCTTAGGAAAACCGCAGCAGGAACGCAAGCGCGGGTCCTTCTGCTTGCAAAGGCAGGCAGAAAAAAAATATCTAACAATTTACAGCCACCCTTCTCTTACACTGTACATCTACCCACCCAGAGAGCTGTAGCAACAGTCCCGTCCCTGCCTTCTCATTATGGGATGTAAAGATAAGAATGTGCTTTTGTGCCAAAAGAGTGTGCTATTGGTGGATAAATTTGTTGTCATCCCTCCCCTTCGCAGAGTTTCCTCTTTAATGTCACAGAGGCACATTACCCTGTCGGAAAGGCCATCGAATATTTATGAAACGGCTTTTAAGAGCTAAGCCGCAAATCTGCGCCGGAGAACCGGGCTAATTGCCGTGCGGTGGGGTTGGTGGCGGGAGCCGCACCGCCGGGGCACTCCCGCTTCCCGGGGGGGCTGCGGGGGGAGGCGGCGGGCTGGGGCTCACGCTCTGACATCTTGCTCTGTACCTTCTCGGTCTGCAGGTTAAACAAGGGTCCGAGCAGAGATACCAGCTGCTGGCGGCGGGGCTGGGAAGACGGGGCAGGAGCCAGAGCGTATCTGTTTAAGGGAACAGGAAAAAAAATTATCTTCTGTTTATACTGTAATATCTGAGAAATAGTTTCTGCGACTCTTACTAAAGGCTGTTTCACGGTATATAATATTATTGTGAGCGCAGATTTCTCTGTAACTTCACGACTTTTGCCTGCTTAAAATACACCACTTTAATGCTGCCTTAGTGAAGCATTTCATGGCTGCTCCTAGGGCTTATTTTTTTAATCCTTAGTAATGTTTACATGGGATGTGCTTGGTATGAGATTTCCAGCCCGGGTCCAGTCAGCAGAGAGTACCCCTGCACACTGGTGTGTTCATTAGGCACCTTAATGAAGGGCAAGCGAAGGCTCTGGCAGCGTTAAAGCCATGGTAGGCTTGGCAAGGAGATGTGTGGGACCTGGTGGGTGCCATCAGCACCCGGGGGGGTGGTTTGCTCCCACTTTTTCTCCCCGGAAGAGTCAGGGACAGCCTGGGCTTTACCTGACACAGACCTTTAGTGTCTGAGCCCTTCACAAATGTCGGGGTTTTGGACCCAGAGCCAGTGTGAGGGCTGGGAGGAGAAAGAGGCAAGTGGGGCTCTATGGGGGGGCTCTGGGAAGCGCTTCCAGATGCTGTGGCCCCTCAGGGAAATGAGCCATTGGAGCTTCAAAATACCTTGAAGAAAAAAAGGCTTAATTTACATGAAGTATACCAGGAGCTCAGTGTGCTCAGCACCTCTTAAAAATTTGGGCTGTTTTTACTCAGATGCTTCAGTTGAGGCAGCCAAAGGCTGACATTGCCGGCCTCTACCTGCTTTCTCTCTGAGAAGGAGCCTTCTAATACTCTGCTGGTTACTCAGCAGCATAGCTAGCCACGGATTCAATTCAGGATATCAGGCCGGTGACTAAGAATCTAAAATAGCTGCAAATGTAGATAGTTACATGTTCCCGAAACCATCTCTTGGGTTGTCTGTATGGGATTGCGTAAGCGGGGCCAGGGGTGTCCCGCAGCCGCTGGGTTTGCCGGCATGAAGACCTGTCGGCATGACTCTGTCAGGGACAGCCCTTGTTGGTGGCTGTCTCTAGGTCTGCTCACACAACAGCACGGGGGTATTCACCGGTGTAAGGCTCACCTGGACGGTGGCTCTGGGGAGAAACAGCCTCAGGCGGTGCTCTTCGCCAAAGAGGCCGTACAAGGAGGAGGAGTGCAGGGCATCATGCTTAGCTTCCCATCCTGCTGCCGCCCACAGTCTCAAGGAGTGGTCTCTAGCTATTCTGGAAGATAAGGAGATGTGGAGAGGTCTGGTCTTAATCTCAGTATGCATCTGGGAAGGGAAGAAGGCCTAAACCAGATCGGGAATTTTTCTTCCAGTGCAATTTCACTGCAGAAACATATTGCTCCAACGTGCGTGAACTGTAGCTTTCTTAGCTCGACCTTGTGCAAACGCAGGCTCCCAGTTCTGCAAGCATTTACATGCCAATTTAACTTCAAGCCCCACTGAAGTTCCTGGAACTGCTCACAGTCATAAAGTTAAACACATGCGTAAGTATTTGCGGGATCAAGGGCTCGCCATTCTGACTTACATTTGCAGAGCAAACAGCTGCAGCTGATTTTGAAGTTACCTCTCACAGCTGTGTGCTGGTGCTCCTCCGCTGAAGGTTAGAGCCCTCCAGCAGAGCTGGACAAGTGCCTGCAGCGAAGGCACGCCAAATCACAGACTGGTGTCTTAGCTCTACCTCGTCTTCAAGAGCAATTTAAGAAACCCATTGCTCAGTCACCCCCGTTACATCGTCCTTGGCCTAGTCTGCTACAGAGGGTCAACATCTTCTGGAAGAGGGGCAGAGAAGCCAGCAGAGAGGATTGAGGGGGGGACACAAATATATCTCAAACTATTTCAGCAAAGTTGGCAAGAGCTGTCTGCCAGAGCCATTATTAGGATTTGGCCTTGGGAGAGCTCTTCAATGAAACAGTAAAGCATGAAATTATTCACGGGGTCAAAAGTTGAACAAATCAGACCTAATTCTTACAATGATACTCACAAACACATTCCTTTGATGAGGACTACTCCAATTAAAAAATTAGCTTTGATCCCTGGACACTTTAGTTATAATGTTGTTTTTTGAGAGGTTATAATTTTTCGGAGTAAAACTGAGCATTTCTTTTAACTTCCTCTGTTTCTCAGCCTGAAAAGAGCCATTCTTGCTCCTGGAGAAAGGCCAATCCTGGAAAATTTAAGTCTGAAAGGAGAAAGTTTGGGGAATTTATGAATAAGCCTGGTGTCTGTCATGGCAAAACATGCTAAAGCCAAAAATTGAACTAAACAATAAAAGGTGAGAAGTATAGCACATATTATTTTAGGAGGTATTAAACTAATGTGGGAAATGTGCTGGATATCTGTCAATACCTGCTCTCACTTGGGCTTTCCAAGGAACCTGAAGGATGCTTATCCTCAACACACAGTGAGAACCGGTCATGAATCTGTCTACTTCATACTACTACCTGACAGATACTCCCCTGCATACAATCCATGACAAATACCATGAGTGGGATGGTAAATGTAATGTATGGAAGGAAGTCACTGGAGTATTTCCTAAAGAAGGTTTGCCTGGGCTCATTTGGTCGCCTGTGGAAGACAGTTGCATCGCCCTGATGCATCTTTAAGTACTTAAGCACTTGCTAGAGTGGCCATATCCCTCTCTGGAGCTTTCCACGAAGAAAAATAAAGGTCCTGTTTGCTGTTCATGCCACAAATCCTGCAGATAACCTGCAGTCTGGACGGTGCAAAGGGCTTTTGAGATACCGAGAACCTGGAGCTGAGCTGATATGCCTGAGGAAAGAGGACATGTGTGGGGAGAGCTGGGTGCAGGGCACCTACAATGGTACAAGTACACAGTCACCTTAGTGCCCAAATACTATCTGTCACCTAAATAAGTAAGACACGTAGCAAGACCTAGTTTCTAACCTAGATGTTTATGCATCCCATTAGGTTTCTGATCTAAGCACCTCAATGCCTTGGAAAATCTGATCTTTAAGACATTAAATCCCATGAGGGATCAGAATTTTGCCCCCAGCCTGACGAGCTCAGCCATCTGACTGTGCAAAGAGCCAGGTCCACCCAAAAGCTCCCAGCTGGACCAGGGCTTTTGATGTTGCTGACTCGCCTCTCACTCAGCCGTGGATGGAGGCGGTCTCATCCAAACCTCATAGGAAAAGCAGGGAGCTGCGGTTCTCACTGTGGGATCTCAGGCCCTGCCAGACGCTGGCTGCCTGCTAACATTGCTGGTGGAAGGGCTTTGCTAAGCTTATCACTGCTGTAGAAGCACAGGCGAATTGTTCTTCCGTCTGTCTTTCTCTCTGCTGGCGGAGGGAAATCACAAGGAGCGAGAGCGATTTCTTTAGCTAACCAAGTCAGATCTGATTATTAAATCTGCAATTTTCCGTGAGATTGAAGCAAGTGCCTTACTGCCCGCTTCGGCAGGCATTTATGTATCTCCCATCAGCGTGATTTCCACGCAGTTTAAACAGAGAATGTCTGAAATGTGCTTCTCCCTTCTAATGTATGCAAATTCCCTTGAGTTTTTTCCTGCCGTGTGAAGAGATTTCTGCCTGTTGGGTATGGGAGGATTCACAGCCTGGGCAGGGGAAGGGGAGGGATAGGGCTAGAGAGGGGAGAGAAGAGAAACTGCAGGCTGGTAGAAGCAGGTTGGCATCAGGACATGGGTGACCTTCTCCCAAAGCACTGAAGAGCCCAATACGCAGCCCAAACCTGCAGGTGGGGACGGTCCCCGGGCGCTGGGATGGTCCTGGAGCACAACCCACGCTCAGACAAGCTAAGCCGTCCCTCCAGCACAGACAGACAAGCTGAAAAAATTCAGAATGTGCTTTTTTTGCTCCTCGTGCTGGTTTTCCCCGGGAGTCGTGGTTAGGAGTTTGTTAGTAAAGACCAGGTTTTCCCCCTTGAAAAGCCCTGCAGCTGGTGGGAAGAGCACAGACCTTTCTGTCCTCTAGCGCAAGGGGTAAAATTAACCACAGCTATTGAATTGCACCCAGATAAAGCGGAGACAAGCAAGAGGGGACCGTGCTGGCCAGCCACTGCCTGTCCCACCGCCGGCCCCTCATCTCCTGAGCCACTGGTGCAGCCTTGGTGCAGTCCCAGCCATACCTATGGGACCAGTGGGCCAAATCCATGGTCAGTGGGATGCTGTGCTACGTGCACATGTGGCAGAGGAACGACTCCAGAGCTGCTGGTCAGACGGGCCTGAACCTGGAAGGAAGCCTGCCCTGAGGAAAGCAACCAGTCCGAGACTGGAAGTCAAGTGCCTAGAAAATTCCAATAATTGGGATTTGATTTCATTTTTGTTTTCTGACACATTCTGTTCACATTTCAACTTGATGGACGAGGAGTGTAATAAGCAATCACAAGAGAAGCTGATGCACTGACAGGATCTCACGCAGGTGCATCCAGTGAAGGGAAAGCAACTGAAAAAAGGCAAGATACAGCTGACAGCTAAAACAGTTCCTCAGGAAACAACAAATACAAAAGTAACAGCAGTCCCCCAAAATAACTAGGTATATCATCATTCTGCATTAATCTGTATTTTTTTTAATAACAAGATTTTCACTAGTCACAATTGAATCTGAGCTTTGTATTCAAGAAAGGAAATGTCTCCATCATCTCCTCTGATGTCACCCCAGAGAGAAGATTAGAAGATTATCTATGTCAGGTGACGCCAATCCAACAGCAGGGAAAATAATTTTGCACATTCAAAGAGAAAATGGGGGAGAAATTCCAGCTATCTCCAAGAAATGTGAACATTACCAGTGATAATTGCTGGCTCGCAGAGAAAATATTCTATGCAAATGTGCAGATATAGAGTAAATAAAATAAGAACATCAAAGACTTGGAAGAGGATTTATCTTAAAGAAGAAATGAGTGGATAGTCTGAATCTCAGTGGCATTTTAGTCTCATCTAATTTATAAGCAGTTGCATTCTCTGGGGAGGAATTACAAAAGGCCATTGAAATTATGTGAGGAAATAGAAAAGCCTCATCCGAAAGACAAAATTGGCTTCTGAGCTCTCTCGATTGTTGCTGGCAGTGTGTCCTGACACACTGGGTACCAAAATGAGCCTGCCCTAGCGCTCACATGAAATGCATTTGCACAAGGATGGAGAGAAGGTGAACGTGACAGTGTGAGCCCAGCTTTCGGCATCTGCTGATAAACACAATTGGCTCTTTGCTGGCAGGCAAAGCAGGACTCACCCAGCACGGGGGGACCAAGCCCGAAGCTGCTTTCCCATCGATACACAGCAGATTTTCATGCACAGCTGCAACCAGTGTTACCGGGAGCTCCTCCTGCAAATGTTCCAGGTGTTGCTGAATAGTCTCCCAGTGAACGTAAAAAGCCAAGAAAAACTATATTATTTGATCTGATCTTGCTGCTTCTGGTTTTAATGGCATTATTGCTGTTTATTTCAGTGGGACTGAGTCTTGCACAGCTGCGTGTAGCTGCGTTTGCTCCGCACAGATCTGGTGGAAAAAGGAGTGTTGAGCCCTGAATGAAAATATTATGGTATCAAGTGGTGGGTTTGAGGAGAAGGTGAGAATCTTGCAAACCTGATTTGGCAGCTGCAGAAATAACACTCAGGCAAACAGATGGTCTCTGCAATGAGGGAAGTCTTTAAAAGATTCACAAATTAATGAGCTCTGCCAGGTTTTTAGTGGTTCCTACCAAAATTCCTATAAATCAGCCTAACTGGTCAGGGAGGTGGAGATGAGAGGAATCAATAACTTCCCTAGACAGCTTGTATAATCCAAGGTTAGCTGACAAAGGCTTCAGAGCTGGAAAATCCCAAGAGGAATTACAGAGGCGCAGTATCGTCCTTTCAGAAGGCAAAAGCCACAGCGTTCATCATGTAGTATCAGTGCTCTGGGGACTAATTGCAGGCGTCTGCGATCAAGGATATCGGTTCGGTGATAAAGGAAGGTGAGGTGTCAGACACTACGAATTATTGGCTCACCCTGGGAACACTGAAATGTGTTTTGAGGGAGTGAAAGCCTCCTCCCTCCATCGCAGGTCAGAGAGAGACCACACCTTCACCTACCTTCAGTCTCTATTAAAACCAGGCCTAATCAGCACGTTGCCAACGCAGAGTATTTACAACAGCCACACACAGTCCTACCTTCAAACAAATGGCATCTCGTTTCCATTCTCATCTCCAAAACTTTCTCCCTGCTCAGTGCTATGTCAAGCATAGCAAGGTGCTTTCACGAAGCTGAAAATACGTCATTAAAATTGTCACTGGCCAAGGTTAGCCACAACAGGTAACCAAAAGATCGGGGTTTTGTCCCAAACTTGGAACAGGAGCAAACTGTGCTTTTGGGAACGACCAGCAGCAGAGAGCGAGCACCAGAGAGGTCTGGTAATCCTCCAGCTGATCATCTCTCCAGCGGATCTTCCCTACCAAGCAACTGCTGTCTCCACAACACGGAGTGAAGGTCTGCTGTGTTAGGAGACAGAATTAATTAAGGAATTGCTAATGGGATCAGAGTTGAACAGCGGGGGAAATTATTCATTAGGGTATCTATGAAGTTTGTAACGGGGTGCAATATGATCCACTTTACAACGCACTTGCATTTGCTTCTTTGCAAATGTTCGTCACCAGTGTTTGACAGCGGGAATGATCTGGGAGGAGTTTTCATTCTTAGTCATTTGGAGACGCCTTCATCTTACAATAAACACAGCCACAATTAACGGAAGCAGTGACCTTGTTGGCAATTTCTCCAAAGAGGACAAGACTCCTTGGGAATAGTGAATAAAGCAGATTATTACCACGTAAGTGACCTTTGTAAGTCATGTTGAGGGTGAGGCATGTTGCTGGGGCAAAAGGAAAGCTCGCTTGTGACTGCTTTAATAGCACATAAATAGTATTTCCAAGCAGTTTTCATTGAAAACAGGACTGGATTTTTTGGTAGGTTCTCCGATATTGATGTTTTTCACTACACACACCTCCAGCTGCCTCAAGGAGAAATTCAAGACTGCCTTGGTGTGGTTAGAGTCTCCGCTGCGGGGGTGGGAAGGCTGGGCACGACGCGCAGCGGGGTCTGCAGCACCTCGGTGCTGAGCCAGGCAGTGCGGGGTGACAGGCACTCAGAGCCCCGGCGGGATCAAAGTGCCCCCCTGCCAGCACGGAGAGGGGGAAATCCCAGAAGGGGGTGAAGTGACTTTCCTAGAGTCACCCCATGAGGCCGAAGGATGGTGGCAGGGGAGCCTGGTCCCTGCTCCACCGTGGGCAAGCAGGGGGATTCACTACATAGGGCTGTCAAATTGGAGTGCCACTTGCAAACAGGAAAGCCTCAATACATCATCATGCTTACTGTTATCAAAGAAAGGGAAGAGGGAAAAAAGTCTGTGTTTCCATTCAATGCTCATGAAAAATGTGAGAATCTTTATTTTTCTTATTAAAAGTCTCAAAGAATGGAAAAATACTTTTGCCCAGCAGGCTGATGGTGTGCCTGGCACTGATGTCTTGGGGTTTTGGTGAGGAACAGCTGCTGCAGGACTGCTGGATAAGGGGCTTTAAGTATGTGACATCCTTCCACTTAACTGAACCCTCTTCCTTGGTGTACTGAAGTGATGCAGCTGGTCCAGGAGACCCCTTTGTAACTGCACACTCACCACCCTGGCTGCATTGCCCCAGAGCTGGGGCAGCTTTGTGGCTTGCTTGGTGTCCACCTGGCTGGGGTTGCTCTCTGATAAGCTGTATCTGCAACTGAAATATCTTATGACTTGTTCTTGAGACACTCGGTGGTCCTGCAGCAAGTGCTTCTTTCAAGATATGAGCAAATGTCTCAGCCTGGGAGCTGGAGGCATTCAGGAAGCATCGATCAAATGTTTTATGCTTTAAAATTGCAGGGACAAGCTTTCTTGCAATTTCCTAATAGGATGCATGAAGCTGCTTCTTCCTTCTCACTCTCCAGTTCACTCTCCAGGGCTACTCTGGGGACTAAATTTCTCCCGCTGCCATTTCTGCACACAGGCATCGTACCCTCACTGGAGTGCAGCACTTGGGGGAATCCCAGCATTTTCACCTGCAGTTAAACAAACCCAGGAGCTCCCATCTCAGGGCAGAGCCAGGGTTGCTGCTGCCTCTCGACATCCCCCGGGGCTGCCTCTTGCAGTTCTCAGTGATGCCTTGTTCACACTGTGCCTTTACTCCCCTTCGGCACAAACCCAAGCCAGTATTCTTGCTGTATCCCAGATCCGTTCCTCACCTGTCACTTTATTAATCGACAGAAATGACAGGAATTAGTAGAAGCAGGTGAACGCTTGTCTCTGAAACCCTGGGACGCAGCTAACCAGGAGGTCCTGCACATAAAATCATCGTTACGTTGTGCAGAGCAGAGTCAGATGTGCTGAAATGCCATCCCCGGGCCATCACTGCAGCAGATAATGTGGACTAATCATGGATCCTGGCGTTCTTGAAGTACAGTATCAGTGTATAGCTAGTTACATTTTAGTATGAAATTATACTTAAAAGTTACAAAATCTTATTAATGATGAGATGTTAAACTTGCACAGAATAGACCAGAGAAGCCCAAAGGCTGCAGAGCTGAAAATTAAAACACCATTGATATTATTTTTCTTTTAATTTAGAAAGCAGCAGAAGCCTGAGAGAAATCTGTCTTGCAGCAGAGCCCACATCTAAGGAAATTCCACGTATGGTCAAATGTCAAGTTGTTTCTTTTGCAAAGGGCAATGTGGCAATCGTATTTCCATTTGGAGAGGAGTTGTTTTCCTTCGAGCCGAGTTTTTCAGCAGGGGAAAGGGAGGGAGAGAAAGTAAAGTATGCTTTTCCTTTCAGTACACATGCATTCAGAAACCTGGCTGCTCATTTTTAAAAGGTTACAGCTCCCCTCCCTGCTCCTCCCCGTGGGCACAGCCTGGCCAGCCACACCTTCACCGCCCGTCTTCCCTTCCTAAGGTCCCGCTTCTTCTTCTGGGAGGCTCCTCGGATTAAAGCGAGCCCTTGGAAAGGCACACGCTGCTGGCTCTGAAATAACCGAGGCTCTTATCCACCCATCTACAGGCAGAATTTGGCCCGGTTCTTTCTTGCCAATTTAATGTTCCTTTTCAACACCGTTTCCTCAAGAAACAAGATTTGCACAGTCCCTTCGGTAATAAATCCTCAACCCACTGGCTAGTCCCAAGCAACGGCGAGGTCTGAAAGGCGTTGAAGTTCCTGCAGTTTCCAGAAAACATCTGGGACTCTGTTAAAGGGGAGAGACTGGACTGGTGTAAGGCTGCCTGACTTGAGACAGGCTGGCAACGTGAACCGGTTTCCATCGTGCCGGGCAGGCAGTGTGCACGGCTGGGCTGGCCGTGCAGCACACACAGAGCCCCGAAGCTGGCATGCACGTCACCTCCACGCCTGCCAGCGGCACGGGCAGGGTGACGGGGACACAGGACGAAGGCAGGGATCCGAAAGGGGAGGCTGGGCTGTGAGGCAGTACCGCAGCAGGGGCTGCCGGAGAGGTGGTGGGAGATGGCTGTGATGTGGTGGGGATGCTATAGGTAACCTGGGGGGAAAACGGGGGTTGCTGCAGCTAGAAAAATAGGAAGGACAAAAAAATCATAGCAGGCCAGCGTTTGTTAGCGCTGCAGGGGTGCAGGGGCTGGTCCCGTCGCGGCAGGCAACCTGCCCAGGGCCCGCTGCCCACCGACTCCCTGCACCCGACAGGGCTGTGCTTGGCCTCAAACCTGTCCCCATAGGGCTCAGCCCTTTCAGGAGGAAGCTGAAAACATATCTTTTTTGTTTCTGGAAGTCATCTTCATCACCTTCACCTTCCTCCCTGACCTTCCTGCCTCCACTTCCCAGCCCCCCGCACCGCTCAGAGGAGGGCGGCGCAGCTTTCCCAGCTGCCGATCCTCCTCCCTGGCCATTTCACTGCTTCACCAGGTCACCACCAACCTCAGCGGAGAGCCCCCAGCTCTCTCCGCTCTCCTTTCCATTTCCCCCCCTCGCTGCTATTTATTGCTTGGCGGTATTCAGGGGAGGAATGCAGCCTGTCCCGGGAAAGGGCTGCTGCTGCCGGGACTCAGCAGGCTAAGTTTAGTTCCTGGCTCTGCCAGGGATCGCCTCTGTAACACTAATCAAAAGATTAAATTTCTCCCTGCCTCAGTTTCCCTCTGTAGATGGCAAAGTTTCCCTTTGTAACCTGTCTGGAGCAGGAGCTGGTTTATATTGCTTGTTTACACTGTGCCTATCACTGGGCCTCCTGTCCCGGCTGAGATCTCGGTGTACTTCTATAATTAGTACACTCGTGTTGTGTTTTCATTAAAGGTCTTGCTATGCTTCTGATATGAAATACAAAAATACTAGCTAATGCTGAATTATAATTCTTCATTTTATGCCTTTTTATTTTGCATGGAGTTCCATTTAAATTGTAATTCCCTAACAAACAAAATGGCTCGGGGATTGCTTTCACAATTCTAGATATTGATATGAGAGCTGATGTGGCCGCAGACAGTCTGTCAGTCTTCCTTCCCATAGGTTCCCTAGGAAGAACTCAGCCTTTGGACATGTAACCAGAGCTACCGTCTGTGTTTTGGGAACGAAATTGCAAGAGTCTATGAGCAACAAGAAAAGAAAACCTGCTATATATCAGCTGAAGACTTGGCTTGATGCTGTCTCTTTAAAAAATCGCTTGAACAATACGTTAAAAAGCAAACCTCTTCTATCACATACATATTTCATCTGCACCTTGGAACTGTAATTAATGGCACAGGAGGCTTCATTTGACAAGCTGTCCTCAGGGCAGACTTTTTACTTCTATCTACATCAACAGCAGTCGCTGCTACTGTTTCCCTTGGCAAAACTCCTTCTCTGCTTCACCCCGCTCCTTAGCGCGGAGGCCAGCAGATGTGGGGCTAATCCACGTTTCTCTCTCCATTGATGAATACTTCCCTTAGATACAATAGGACTAAAGAGAATAATTTTTCAAAGATGGAAGAAGATGCACTGGGACACACACAGCAGGAGGTGAAGAGAAAACTCGTGTTTGTAAAGCCTGCCTGCTGTGTGAAATAACCAATGCTAATTCAAACTGAATACAATTGAAATTAAACACCGTGGGCCAAATTAGTCCCTGATGCAGCACCAGTAACCCAAAGGCAGATGATTTGATTTCACTGAACTTATGCCAGGAGTGAACTTGACCCACAGCATTACGTGGCATCTAACAGTACAGCCAAGAAACCTGAAATACGTCACACGCATCCAAACACGGGTGTTCTGGTTGCGGCTGGTGCTCTAACGCATGCAGCTCGTTGTTAGCTCTTCAGCCCTTGTCATCCCCGTAAGTATTTCTGGTGGTCATTTACCTCCATCCTTTTCATAACGATGGTGGTCATTTACCTTCATCTTTATGAAAAGGTTACAGAGGCTCTCCGAAAATATGAGGAACAATAAAGCAATTGGGTTTATGTACCTACTAAATATTGGATGAGCTGTATTTTTTCTAACCAATTCAAATGGGGAAAAAAAAAAAAAAGAGAGAGAGAGAAAAGAGGAAAAAAAAAAAGTGGTAACCTTTATGCAAGATCTGCCCGATGTAACACATGCTCATACGATGTGTACTGAATCCATCACAAAGCAAATCAGCTGGCAGCAGGATGGAGATGCACAGACATTAACTCCGGGAAGAACCAAGGTGGTATGAACCATAGGATCCCAAAGGCTTTCAGACACCGAGATATGGATCTTAGGCTTTGAGCAGGAAAGAATTTAGGTTTTTCTCCTTCCTTGGGCTTTGTAGCATGTTAATGCTGAGGCTGCTGAGCCCGGTTTCTCTGTTGGAGGGGAGACGTGGTGCCGCGGTGTTGCCCAGCAGCCCTCCGCAGGGACACGTGCCGTCGTGGCGGGGACCGTTTCCAGGCTCGGCGCAGGCTGTTTGCACAGACTCTGCTCCCGCTCGTCCAGGGGCCGGGCAGCCGCACAGCGCCTGCTCCTGCAGCACTGAAGTCATCAAAGTGGAGCTTTGCCATCAGCTCCCAGGGTACCAGGCCAATACCCAACAGCAGGTAACACTTACAGCTTGGTTATAGACCTCGTACATTCCCCTGAGCACTTTTAATACCCAAAAGTAGAATTTCGTGTTTGGTGTTCTGGCTTTAAGGTTTACTCTGCTGATCCATCTGCATTTGCTCTATATTGAATTATTTCATCTGGAATCTGGCAATAGCTGACACTGCTAGCTCTTCTTATCAGTGATCCAGATATATAAAATCTCAGAGGTGGGATGGCTCTGCAAACTCAATCTATTGGATGAGGTTTTATAAAACCACAGCCATAACTTGGCTTTTTGTCTGGCTGTGTTTCTAGATTGCGTCTGGGTTTAATTTGGCTTTTGGATCTTCCAAACAAGGATTTCATTCTTTTGGGCAATTTATCTACAGCTTGTTATCCACTACCTACATCTCTCTCACTATATAATATAATACTGCAAAGTACTGCTTCATGCTTACATCTACAGCCCTAGAAACAGTCCTTTTATGAGTAGCATCATTGAATTTATCAGTATTAAATGTTGCAAGATTGGCAATACACAAGAATGAGGGAAACTATCAAACCTTGTAATTCTGAGACTTATATAGATACCTGATGTTTCCAAAATGACTCCCAAAACATGGGCACTAATAGAACCGGTGAGGTGGCACAGGTTATTAAATCAGTGATAAACAACACATAAAGGAGACAGACATATCGATATTGGACATGGGGGTCATAGGAAGAGGACAGAGAAGCAAGACAACAAAACCCCATGATTTCAAGATACAAAAGGCCATTTGGGCTTGGTACCCAAGAGCTGCAAGAAGTAACAGAGTTGTCATCATCCCTGTTAGCCACCTCGTGCTGGCAAGAAAGGAAGATGTAGAAAAATAATGAACTGGATGCAGTTGCAAGCTATAGATATTTTCTTAAGGATTCAGTGTCTTACATTTTTATAGATAAGCGGCTGCTGCCTCTGGTCAGCCCAGGGATGCTGGCCTTGCAGCTGGAGAGGCGGGGAGGTCCCTTGCATGGCACACAGAGGGAACGAGGCCCCTTGGACGGCGCCAGAGCCTGGAGCGAGCCCAGGCGCTGCCATCGCCTCCCCAGGGCTGGCACTGTTGAGGGATTCAGGTGCCGGGTCTGCTTCTGGGCAGACCAGAGGTGCTTGTACCCTGAAGCATGCTGCTCGCTGCAGGCCTGGAGGGAGCTGGGAGGGAGACCCAGCCAAACCAGGTTCTTTTGCCTGGACTGGCCCTTTGGAAGGCGAGTTATCATTTTGCAACCATGCGTTAGGTTCTGAGCATCTCTGCAAGTGCAGCATCACCCGTAAAGTCACCAAAGCCTTGTGAGGGTAGAGTAGGTGAGGGAGGACCAGGACCCACCTTCCTGGTGGCAGGATGGTGCCGCACAACCTGCTGGAGCACGTTCATTGTTCAGCCCAACACCGCTGCAGCACGGGCTGCTGAAACGGCAGGACAACAGCTGGATCTGCTTGTCTGGTGGGTGCCAGTGACGGTGCCTGTGGATCTGGTGACAGGGCTCAGCTCTCTGTGTGGGCACGGGGTTTCTCTCCCCGCTCACCCCACCTGCAGCACATGCCACCACGCACTCCTGCTCGGTCCCTCTGTCACGGTGCTGGAAAAGAAGAACAGCAATGCTGGTGTGATTAAAGATAATGAGCTGCTGATTAGCACTGGAGAACACAACTGAAAACATTTCATTTCAATTGCCTTTCTTGTTGAGTTAATTAAAATAAAACACAAAGCTTCTCGGCTGTATTGCGATGCCTGCTTGGCTCAAAGCACTTCGACTGAACAGGTTTGCAATTAATATTTGTGTTGACTTCCACCTGGCATTAGCATAACAAAAGAGACTAATAGCACCTTTCAGATGATTCCCAGTGATGTAGCTGCTGTTTGGACTATTAATGACTTGCTGCCAGGATGCTTGGGCAGCATGGAAGGTGCAATACAGTCCTTCTTCCACAAGCTTCCGTGCAGACTTCCCGAAGAAGCACGCTAATGGGAAATGTCCACTGGCCACCTGCTCTACGGTGTTTATACAGAGCTTTATACAGTGCTTTAATATCTGTCCGCTGCTTAATGAGACTTTGTTCAGGAGGTCTGTGAAAACTTTGGCTGTAGCATTAGGGAGAGTATTTTTGACCCCAGGCTGATGATTCAGAAAGTTCAGGGTCGTGTTTTAGTCTGAGATCAGCACTGCAATCAGTAAGGCCATGAAAGCAGAAATAAATGCTTGTATTTTTTGGATGACCCGTTTCTCTGTCTAGTTTATAAACCGTTTCTAAACCCCGTGGACGTGTATGACTGCCCTCTCCTGGAAGATGATGGAGTTGCTAGTGCATTCTTCCAACCAGCTGAACATTAGACCTATGGAAATTACACTTTTTGCTATTGTAGAGTTATATGATGTATATTATATGTATATAACATACATATATAACCTATATACTATGTATATAACACAAAAGTATAATCTATATACTATGTGTATGATATACACAGGCATACATATATCCAAAGGCACATATACCTGAATTTTCTGCAATTTTAAGTGCACGGTTATAATTGATTTACCTCTTCTTCATGCAGTAGTTTATAAATATACCTGCTCTTTTTTCAGCTACCAATATTAGCATCTTACTAGATTTACTGAAAGGCATTTATAGTAACCAGTGCAGGTACACCCATCTCTAAGCTACATTCCCTTTCTCACCTATACATTAATCATAGCAATGACTGTACTGAGTTTAAATGAAGGATACACGTACATTTGTTGTGCTTTTGCAAATTGCCATCTATTTTTTTTAGCAGGTTCATTACAAAGCATAAATAGAATTTGACTGTCTGGAAAGAACTAAGTAATTAATACAGGGGGTTTTAACTAAAAACAAATGTAATGTTTTTATAAATGTTAATTGAGTGGAGAATATTGTATTAATTTCTGTCTAAATGCATGTTTAAGGACTTCGCTATAGCCTGGTGGTAATAGATCACCAAAAGCAGCAAAGTTTCAAACTGTTATTTCTAAGCATTACTGTTTTGCACAGACACGAGCTTTTCTTCTGGGCAACTCGAAAAGCTCCCTTCTAAAAATTTCATTTACCAGGGCAGATTTCAAACGCAACCCATAGCACAAAGGCCCATCCTCGCCGGAGCGGCTGCCTGGGCTGCAGAAACCCTGCCCAGCAGGGACCGGGGCGGGCTGCGGCGGCCGGGGCAGCCTGGCTGCCGGCTCGGGCTCCGCTCGCGGTGACCGCTGCTGCACTGCCCGACGGGGCTGCTGCGAATTACAGCCTCAAGGAATAGACGTAGCAGCTACCCGTTTTACAACAAGACGGGTATCGTGTGGCGGAGGAGCGAGGTAAAAGCCGGGGGTAACATCTCACAGCAGCACAGCTGGGGAGCAGAAAGGTTGGGTTTACGCCTCAGACAAAATGTCTGGCCTAGTTCTGACTCCCCTACGAAAATGTCTGCCGTCGCTAATTAGCCTCCAGTGTGGGAAAGAGGATGTGTAGTTAATCATTTAAGAAGCTCATTAGGTTTGCCTCATACTCAGTATTACATTTGCTGAGGCCTTTTTGTGCCTGAGAGTGTCTTACAGCATCTCCTGCAAACAGGTTGGCATCTTTCAGCAGCACTGAAGGAAGTAATAAAACTAATCAAATTAATTATCCCTCCTTTTATTGGTATTACTCCATTAATTTTAACAGCCTCCCTTGATGTATGCAGGTATAAAGGAATTCCAGACACCTGCTTTGCTATTTTTGGAAGCTGACTTCAATCCAGAAAGGTCAGAAAAGCATCTGTGGGTTTATTTAAATATTCTTTTTTTTTACCCTTCCAAAATTATTTTACAATAACTCATTTTAAGGCATTTTACTGAAGAAAGAACCTAAAGCAGATAGATTTGCTTTAACAGAAAAGAGCGTCATATTTTAAAATTCATACTAGAAAGCGTTGAATTCAATGAGAGTTAGGGGCCTGGCTGTGTCTTTGGTTTATGCATAGTTTTAAAAAATTGACATTGATACTACAGGGAATACCACAAGGACAAATTCACTAGAAGAAGCAGGGATGAGCTGCAATCATTCATTCCCCGTTAAGAGAGGCAGGGATGCTGCGACCCGTGGGATGGGAGAGCAGATGCAGCCCTTTCCCTGCTTCCACCCACAGCGCGGCTGTGCCGGGAAGGCCCTTTGGTGTGGGTTGATGGTGTGAACATCGGTGAGCTGGGAAGGTGCAGGCCACCACGGTGGCTGTGTTACATAGAACTTCTCCGTATTTTAGTCATCCTCACAGAAAAAAACCCAACTCTCAACTGTGTGGAAATGTTGTAAGTAGCATATTTTAAGCAAAGGAGCCTGTGTAATGGTGTCAGCTCGTGGGGTCGCATCAGGGGTGGTTGGTCAAGGTAACAGGGGAGCAATTGCCATAGTCACCCATCCTGATGTCCAGCTTTTCCCTCTGCAGGCCCAGAAAGACTGAAAAATATCCCATGCCCTACCAAACTGGTGAAAAAGCCTGTGCTGACTCTCTTGCCAAACCAGGCTAATCTTTCACACGGCTGCAGATGTTCACCAAAAAACAGCATTCTGCTGCGGATGTGAGGAGCTGCTCTGCAAAGAGATGCTGGAGTGAGATGGAAACAGAGCAGTTGCCTCTGCTGGGCAATATCACTGGAATTGGCGGGGAAAAAAGTGAACAACAGGTAGAAATGCACAGCAAGAGCAAAACAGGAGAGCAGACAGATGTAAGCTCCATTAGCTCATTAAGGGTGGAGATGTCGGCCTGCTGGGAAATTATTGTCCACTTTATGTCTTGATATTGGAAAGAAATTAACTAAAAGAGCCAAGGCAGTTTTAGCACTTGAGCTACTTAATTATGCCTTTTAAAGTTGTCTTTGAAGCCATGGAGTGAAGGATGAATGAAACGCTCTCTGAAGGTCCTTATTAATCATTCCCTTCTCTGATGGCAATAATAATTACATCGTCCTACATCGGAAGGAATGTTCCTAGCGAATCCCCATACTCCTTGATAACATTTCCAGCAGGGCAGGCTGAGATAATGATGTGGGTAATTAGAGCTCCGGCTGCAGGGTACGAGAGGCCCTGAGGTCAGCCATGAACGTCCCTCCTGGGCAGAGCATCCCAGCCTCATCTCCAGAGGCTTAGGCCAGATGTGAAAATCCTGGGATTGAGGGAAAGTCCAGCTCAAGTGGTTTGACTCTTGCTCCTCTGTGTGTGGACTCCAAGGGCATTTCCCTCCTTATTGCTGGCCGCAGGCAGAATGGTAGGTGAGACCTTTTGTTAGATTTTACCCACTAGAAAACATCATTATCATCCTTCCGGCTACCCTCCTGATAGCTGCATGACCTATAATACG
Organism: Phoenicopterus ruber ruber; assembly: GCA_009819775.1. Taxonomy (NCBI): domain Eukaryota; kingdom Metazoa; phylum Chordata; class Aves; order Phoenicopteriformes; family Phoenicopteridae; genus Phoenicopterus; species Phoenicopterus ruber. The sequence continues at coordinate 14,777,488 of CM020219.1, forward strand.
ATCCACTAATGCTGAATATCCTGACTCTATTAAACCTTGAAACCTATCTACTAATGGCCCGTGGCAAAAAAAAAGACCCATAAAAAGGCAGTGGTGCCTCAGCAGCACTTTTGTGCCGCTGAAGTTTCATCTAGCATTTGGCAAAGCAAAACTGCACAGAACCCGCGTCCCACGAGCACCTGCGCGTGTGGCAGCGGCAGCTCTGGCGAGGCAGCGCGCAGGCAGCGGCAGATTGCAGTGGGGCTTTCCCTGGCAGCGCCTGACACAGGCATGAATAATAAAGGGACTCATTAATCATTTACAGAACTGCTGTTCCTGTGGATTCATCGGTATCGGAGCCTCACGCTGAAATCTTTCGCTTTTGATCCCACTGAGCGCTTGCTTTTTGTGCTCAGCAAGGTCACACTGTCCCTGGGACGGGGAAGGTCTCATCAGGAAGGGGGCAGGGTTTTGCAGCCCACAGCTCAGCCACTTCGGCATCCCTGCCTTAGCTTGCAAATCACAGCGTTGGTCTGAGTACAGACTGGCCGTGAACCCAAAGGGATGTGCGCTCTCCAAATAACAGAAGGAAATGGGAAAGGAAGTAAAAATAAACAAAACTCATGTTTAAAAATATAACTGTCCCACCATCCATCACCTCTCAGTGCTCTGTCTCCTCAGCGTATCCCTCTTGACGGCCCCCCCAGCACCCCGTCTCCTTTCCTCCTTCTGACCCCACCCCTCTTCTCCACCCCCAGGGCAGGACGTGACTCCCCAGGCCCCGCAGGACCCCCCAGCTCTGCCTCAGCCCTCCTTCACATACAGCGCTGTGCTGCCCTGGGGCCTAGACCAGCCTCCTGTGCTACCCCCAGCTACCCTGTCTGCCTGCTCTGCCTGTGCTGCCCTGCTTGTTCTGCCCTGCCTGTCCTGCCTAGAGCTGCCCTGCCTGTGCTCCCTGCCTGCCCTGCTCAGAGCTGCCCTGCCTGCCTGTGCTCCCTGCCTGCCCTGCTCAGAGCTGCCCTGCCTGCCTCCCCTGCCTGTGCTGCCCTGCCTGCCCTGCTCAGAGCTGCCCTGCCTGCCTCCCCTGCCTGTGCTGCCCTGCTCAGAGCTGCCCTGCCTGCCTCCCCTGCCTGTGCTGCCCTGCCTGCCCTGCTCAGAGCTGCCCTGGCTGCCTCCCCTGCCTGTGCTGCCCTGCCTGCCCTGCCCGGAGCGGTGCTGCCCAGGCGGCAGGCACAGCCGCTGCGCAGGCAGCTCTGCCTGCACCGGCCGATCCCGGCCACAGGAGGGGAACGCTGCAGCACGCAGCAGGCAGTTTCCCCAGTTGCTCGTTACGGAAAGCAGAGCGGGTACCCCAAAGCCCTTCACGGCGCGGGGGGCACGGCAGGAGGCCGCGGCTGCGCCCCCGGCCCCGGCGCCGCCCCGGGCAGGGCGCTGCGGGGGGGGGGGGGGTGCCGCGGGGGGGACGGGGGTGCCGCGGCCGCCCCGCCGGGGACGGCACACGCCGGCCCGAGCTGGCCGGGTGCGAACCCCCAGATCCGTGATAGCACACCGGTAAAGATCCTAACAGCTTAATCATGTGTAAATGATTTGAACAAATGCAGGCAACCCGCCACTATTATTCCGGGCAAGAGAAGTGTGTGTAATCAGATCAGCAGTGTGTGTCATACATAGCGTGAGACTATTAGCGAGTTAAATGTTTCAGATGCCCAAACATGCAGCAAAGTCAATCACGGCGTCTAGATCTTGCTGTGTTCGTGATAACGCATGCAGGACTGGGGAAGGGAAAATGTGCTGTGATTTCACGCTCCTGGAGCATTTATCCGGCTAAGACTCTTCTCCGTAGTATCTAAAAAAAAGTTTCCTCCTTAATGTAAATTAAGATGCTTGTCCTTTTTTGGTAGGCATTTCTAGATGTTTTGTTTCCGTCTACAGTTTTCCATCGGCAGCCCAAGCACGGGCATAGTGTGCCTCCTCTGATCAGTGTGTGGTTATACACACATCTCCCTCAGAAGCCTAAACGAAGGTTGGGAACCACCGCTTGAAGGCAAATATTGGGCTGGATCCGAAGCTTGCCGAAGTCAATAGGACTCCCACTGGGGTTTTTATCAGGCCTATCATTAATTCCCTAATGAAGTTAGCCATTTATCTTTATTAGATGGATTCTTCAATGAATTGATTTAATCTAGGAGACTTCTCCTCCATGACAGATTTTCAGAGCCCTGTGCACTCGTGCCTCTGCGAGGAGCCCAGCCTGCCCTCTGCCAAGCGTGCTCCGCTTCCCAAGGAGCTAATCAGCCGGCCCATCTCCTCTCAATCAATAAGCATTTATTCTAACTGAAACCAACATCGACTGGATACCGACCAGGAATGCGAAATGCTCTATAAATAATGTGCATGAGCTGGAGCCTGAGAGCAGGCGGTGGCGGGACTGTCAATGGGAGCGCTAACGGGGGGGACCTGCCACCCAGCACTCTGTCACTCTCCCAATGCCCTATTTACAGCTCTCACCAGGGAGCTCCCCGTCTCGCTTTGATGATGAATTAATTTCCTCTGACGGATCAACCTCCCAGTCCCCCGTTGCAACACCTTGCAGAATGCATTGCCTAACGAGAATTGCTCATTAACATATAAATCATGATGTATTTCTTTTTGGCACTCCAGGCAAAACAATGGGTTGAGCGCTCCCCCCTCATCTAGCTTTTCCCTGGAGGGAGAACTTTCATTGATTGCTAAATGGAAGGTGGAAAGAGTGAAATCATTTAATTGTATGACTCCTCTGATGTGCCACTGCTTAGACTTTAAGTAAGCATATGACTTCCCCAGCGTGTATGCTGTCTTCATATTTTATTGCAGGATAAGGTGTGATTCTTCTCTATCGTAACCAGTTACAATAGTACATGTTCAAGTGTTAGTTTACCAGCAAGATCAGGGTCTTCTGAATACCCCACCTGCAAGGGGGATAAAGCCTGAATTAACAGATAAAGGCGCAAGACCAGAAATCTGTCGTATCTGTCCAATCTTTTGTAGACAGATCTGTTTTCTCTGTACCACAGAGGATATACCCAAGCTGTGCGGATATAAGGCAGCTCTGAGTCAGAAGCTGAGCAGTCACCACTAGCACTGCTCTGTGCTGAAGTTAATAAACCCTTTTCATAGTTAGCCTGGGAAACACCAGCAAAAATACCTTCAGACATTCAGTGGTTTATATCTAGTTCTGCTACAAACTTGGTGGGTGATGGTGGGTGGCTGCCTCAGGTTTTCTGCCTGGATAGACAAGTTAGGATCATCTGAACTAGTAGATTTTCAGTTCCTAGTATTTCACTCACTATAGTGATTAAAGAAAGTGCCCCAAACTCCTCCCTTTTCTCCTTGGTTGGACTAGCAGCAACTCATTTCTGATTCTGGATTTTCATGTGGGTATGTCATGGGCTGATAGCAATGGTGCAGCTCTATCTGCCAAATCTGACTTGAAAATAAGGATAGGAAGCACCACTTTGTCCACTGAATCAGATGAGACTTGTCTTGGTGAGAGATACACATTGTAGTTCCACCTCAGACCTTAATAATGTGACCAAGCAATGGACCATGCTGGTACCACCCTCAGCAGCAGAAGGAAGGAGCTGTTGAGCACTAGGAGCCTGCAGTGCAGCCCCCTTGGAGCATCCCCTTCCTCCTCCGGAGCTGCACCAGAGAGACGGCGTGCAGGAGCCGGCAAACCCACCATCAGCATAGCTTCAGTACCTGAAGAAGTAATGAGCACTATGAGTTAGTTCACTTCGATGAATGGCAAGGAAATCTGTTGACCAAACAGATCCTGCATGCTCCTCTGACTTCCACACCAGTGGCACAGCCCATGTAATCCGTCCTTCCCAGCAGTCACAGGGAAGACTGTCCTGCAGCCTCTCCCATTCCCCGGCACGTCTGGTCGATGAATCAAACTTCCATATGGTGCATTTGGCATGAGGAGCCTGTCTGGAGAGCCCAGCAGATGGTCTTTGAGGAACAAGATGTGGTTGCTTCCCACAATACCCCATCCCAGACAGTGCAGCAGAAAGTCTGTGAGTGTCTGCTTTCCATTTCTGTGTATGCAATTTTTACTGGAGTCTCCATGGTTTCAGGGAAGCTGCAGAGAGGGACCCTCACATACCTGAAATATTCGCCTAGCCCAGCACCTGAGGCCAAGACGAGAAGCATTTCTGAGAGTCTGACCAGCCTGGGATGGATCTACGACAGCAATTCCCACCACATCCCTCCAGCTGGCAATACGCTACCCCCTGAGCTCAGGCAGCGCAGCTTCTCCCCAAAGCATCACCAGCGCTGCCCCGTCCCTGCCTCTCCTGCCTCCTTCCAGCCCCAGCTCCTGCTCCACGGCAGCTCTTCCTCTGCAGGCTTCCTCCTACGCCGCCCTATCTGTGCTCCTCAGGTTGATGATAAATGCAGTTAAATCAGCACAGGTACTATCTTCTTTTCTTCTCCCACCTTTTCCAGGTAACTTTCTAGTTTCACACTGAAATCCATTGAGAATTTATTTTTTTGCCAGTTTTAACAGGAATGATAAGAACAGTTTCACTGTCGCAAATTTGCCTTTTTGCTGTCCTGCCTTCTGTCAATGCCGGGCAGCAGCTTACTTCACCTGCCTTTAAATCAAACACTAAATGCAAGTTAAACACGCACAAGCCAGCTAACTCTCCCTTCAACCTTCTGTTTACCATCCATTTGCAACGTTACGCAGGATTTAAAGCAGGGATACATTTTTTTCTTGTTTTGTGTTTACATTAGCGAGATTGGTATCAGTTTAATTAAATCAGCTTAAAATCAGTTCATAGCAGGCGCTATTTTCCTTGTGTAGACAACAGCAGAGCACGGAGCCAGCGTAGCTCCATCCAGCTCCGCCGAGGTGGGGCTGAGCCAGCCAGGCAAGGAGGGGAACCCACGGCTATGCAGCTCGTGGTGATATTGTCTCCGCCAGCAGTGCCAGAAGGAGAGCTTGGAAATTCCAGCAAGTCTTCTTGGAAGTTGTCCTAAAAGGTGTCCTTTGTTAACCTGAAGGAAACATTAAAATTTTTCATTGCCACTGAAAGGAAACCTGGTGCCATTGCCACAAGGTGGGCTATAAAATAAGAACAGTTTGTTTGCTGAGGCACACAAGGCAAGTTCTTCCCAAACCCTGGGGCTTTTTTGCAATATTTCCACCACCAACACCCATTTCTTTCACTTGCATGGAGCGCTGTTTTCAGTTTTAGAGCTTTTTTGAGGTGCTGTTCACTTACCAGCCAGGTCTTAGCTGGTGCACCAGCATTAGTCTACAGCTGTCCTGGCACCACCCGGTGATCTAGTCCTCCTTTCTTTTTTTTTTTTCCTTTTGTTTTTCAGAAAATAGAAGGGCCTGGAGTTCTGCCTGTTTAAACTTATGAATATTTCCTTCACAATTTTTAGCTGTGGGCTTGAGTCATGACTGTGGATTCTCTTCTACTGACTCAGATGAGGGGAAGAATTCATCTCTGGTAGGAGGCTGGGTGATCAAAATGATTTACACCCGTCATGCATTTATCCCTTCAAAATGTACTGTGCGTCACACAGATCCAAATTGTAAATGTCTTGCGAGGAAATTAAACCCATTGGGAGTGCCTTTGAACACGCTGGTTCTCTGGGGAGCCTTAGCCACTCTCAGCCATGGGACCAGCTTTCAGAAGGAGCCTCACGGTGACAAAGCTGCCCACCAGCCGCCACCAGCAGAGGTGACCAAGGGGTGGAAAAAGTCCAAAGGAGGCCTGTGATCGGGGAAGCTGGATGCCTGGCTCTTTCCACCGAGCACAAGGACTTGTGGAGAACGTAGCTATTGCTCAGAAGAAAGCTCTCAGCAACGCGTAGCAATGCAATAGCTGGTGTATGAAGCATCCAAGGACACATGGGATCTCCTCCAGGGCCTCACCGAGGACAGTGCCCCTTCCCCAATGGCCATCACCACAGCCTGGCAGAGCCCCTGCACATCTAGGGAAGCTGAGGAAGAGAATCTCTGCCTTTGCTGCTGTTGTGAGAGAGCAGATTGTTGCCATCAGTAACCAGGCCATGAGTCAATACAGAAAAGATGCACGCAACCACTTATAGCTGGGGTCGTGCAAAATATTTAGCACTTCCATTATCCTGGCCTTCCTCACTGTGCTTTCAAAATACAAGTTAATGGGTCTGCGGAATCCCTTTGTGCGGTACTATGTCTAGTGATTTGGGGTTTTCTGAGGCTGCGAGCTTTACTAGCAGTCACCTGAATAGCGCAAGCTGTGGTTACACAATAGTTAAGCGTCCCTAACCGGGTGTTTCATCTGGTGTGCTTGCCCAGTCCCTCCTGCCTGCCTGGTTGCTGGCATTGATGCTTATCTGACCATGGGGTAAGTCAGCTCAGGAAACTAAACTGGCAGAAAACTGACCTGGCAAAAAAAGAGAATTGCTTTCTGCCAGGTAAGCTCCTGCGCTGGCTCATTGCAGGGTCAGGGAGATGGGAGTGCCCCTCAGGGCATGGAGGAGGTATCTTCATCTGGGGAGAGGGGGACTGTGCCAGCGGGGACCAAAGTAATTTTAAAATTATGTGGCAGAGCAGGCTCTGTTGCCCCATCGTGCAAAGAGACAACTAGACACAGGAGTCCAGGCATTGTGACGAAATGGAGTATCCCACATGTTAAAATTTGAGGTCCTCCCTGAAAGCCCTTGTAGAAGAGAGCTTGCATGTGCACTTGTGTTGTTCACATTGTGTTTGCAAATAGGTTGTCTGTGGAGGTTGTGGAGTCTCTCTCCTCGGAGATATTCAAAAACCATCTAGACATAGTCCTTTGCAACTGGCTGTAGGTAGCCCTGCTTGAGCAGGGAGGCTGGACAAGATGACCTCCAGAGGTCCCTTCCACCTTCAACCATTCTGTGTTAAAGTCCCATTAAATACAGTTCATAAGCAGCTGTAAGCACAGGAACCTCAGGGTGGAAGGCCCCAGCTGCCAGCGCGGAGACCCAGAGTGCAGTTTCTTAATTAACGTGAGTCAGCCTCAGTCTGCACTGGTGATTGATGGAAAAGCGGGTTTTGTGGAGCTCCCTGGTTCTCAGCCATGTTCTCACTGCCTCCCTGGCCTCCTGACCACACTCCTGCTACCACATGCTCCACATCAGGGAGCTCCCCTGACTTAAAACTAATGTATTTCTCAGGTTAGTGTCTGGCTCTCTGATGCCTGTTGATCTGGCTGGCTGTGGAGCAGCCCCGTTGTAGGAGATGGTGCAAGGGAAGTGGTGGGAAAGCTTTTCCAGAAACATGGATTTGCATTTGCTTAAGTAGAGCATGAAACCACACGGGCAATGGTGCTGTACCATGGTGCCCTGAGCCACCCCTGCCGCAGCTCTGCCCCTCCTCCTGTCCTTTCCATGTCCTCCTGCCCCTTCTCCAGCCTTTCTTTGCTGATAAATGCTAACTCCTCAGCAACCTCCCCCCTCCTCTGGCACTTGTCCAGCCAGCTTTTTCTCGCTAACCTCTCATACTTATTTTCATTTCTTTGCTTGGAAAGTTTTCTGCCATTTCAGTGGGTGAAATTCGTTTTCCAGGTAGCAGGAGCTCACGGCACCTGGCAGAAGCACGGAGGCAGGGGCAGGGAAGGAGACTGTGAGACCCTTTGGCAGTGGTGAGATGCTGCTTTGGCTTGTAAGAGCTGGAGTCAGACACTCCTGTTTGTTCTCACTCTCCAATTTAATTATTTGTGTTCTTTCCTGCACTTTACTGATAAAAATGGAGGTTTTTAAAAGGGTATGTGAACTGCGCTTGTAGATATAATCACGTATTTTTTTTTCCCAGCCACTGAACCGATCCATTTAACAGCTCACTAGCCCAAAAGGAACGCTATTATATGGCTGGAGTGTGGATAAACAGTGAGTTGATAGCAGGGTTGAGATGCAAATCTACAGATAACATTTGACTTCAGGGGAGCCAGTTGCAGGGAAGAGGCTCTCAGAAGTCCTAATACCCGGCTGTACGGTACCTCAGGAGCAACCCTGGAAGAGCAGAGAGAAGAGCCGGCAGCCTGACAGGCAGCCCCTTCCCATCCCTGTCCTCATGTTTAAATGCAAACAAATGCTAAGAACAGAAAACAGAGAATTATTAAAATATATATATTCCCGCCGTTCCCTGCATGTGATTAATCCTCTTTTCCTCTACCAGAGAATATATTAGTGAGAATGGGCTCATAATGCAGAGGCATCTGGCTGAGACTAGAAAGAGCAGCATGCTTATGCATTATTAATGCTTTAGAAAAAACAGACTTCCGTGGCCTGACTGTATATATTGGATCAGTATGGAATGGCCTTTATAGGATAATTAGCACTGATAACTGGCCCATTTTGCTTATCTTTTGCAACAGAATAATCTCCAGGATGAGGCATGTTTATTTTGTCAAACAGTGAGTGAAATTATGTTTTGAAATAGCTTTTAATGAGCAGTTAGTGCCCAACACTACTTTATTCTTGAAAGAGAGAATGTGATCTGGGAAGCAGCACAGGGCGAGCATAATAGGGAAAATGCAAATCTCCACCTTAGCAAACCTGTAATCATAAACAGGGTCTTTAGGGATCCTTGGTTATCCGGGAAAACAGCGGTGCTGCAGTCTCGCCAGTGAAACAGGAAACATTTGAGAGGAACACAAAATTATAGTGGGGCTTCCTAAGGCATAACTTTGGCACAGAGGAACTGCATTTCTTTAACTGGTTTATGTCTTGACAAATGTAATATGACATAAGAAGGCTAAAAACCCAAAGCCAGTGCAGTAGGGCAGGGGGCCATGGGGGCTGCCCAGGTATGAGACATAATAATCAGGTTTATCTTCCAGCTTTGTCTCCCATCAATTTATCCATTGGAAGGTGGTTAAATCAGCAAGAAACTGGAGGAGGCCTTAATCTTGGAAAGATAGAGCTACATTCATTCGTGTGCTGCTCCTTTTCAAAGGACGAAGTGACTCCGTGAGTATCATCTAGCTCGTAAATCAGGGGGCTGAGGAGACAGCCCGGCTCCCCTCTCTCCAGCCTCTGACATGAAGACCTCGGCTCAGCGGAAGGATAGAGTCACATTTCCAGCAGCACACAGAGGGCACCAGCCGTCTCTTAGCTTACGTGGCCGAGTATTGGCACAAAGCTCCTTGAGCAGGATTCATTTCACATGTCCGTGTCTGAACTGGTCAACCTGGGCTGCTTCTATAATCAGTAGGTGCTCTGAGGATGTAATTCATCCCGTGCAGGAGTAGATACTAACAGAGGTCAAATGCATTGCCCCAGAAGGGGCCTGTTTCTCTCTGTTGATTGCGCAGAGAGCCAAGAGTGCTGCCTCTTGCTGTAGCCGCCCATGAAACCCTGGCTGGGACCTCACCCCTGTGGCAGAGGTGGCTGGACACGGTGTCTCGCGTGCCGGTGGCTTGGCACACTGCAGCATGGGGCTATGGAGAACCGCGGCTCCATAGGAGAGGTGGCAGTGCCCTGGGGCATGGCATGGTGGCACCTGAGCAAATGGAGCACCACGGTGGGCTGCTTCGAGCCGAGGCGCACGTGGTGCCTTGGGGCACGGTGTTTCTTCAGGGAACCTGCTATCTAGGTGCACAGGTAGTCAAGCCATACCCGAGGCATCTTTAAATCCCAGCTGAAACCAGGGCCCTGCTGAAGCAATTGGGGAACATGCATGAAATAGGATTTATTGACTAGGTTGCAGCAAGATGCACCCTTCCAGCGCAAATTGCTACCTGGCCAGCTTAAGAAACAGCCTCCTCCGGAGGTGACTAATGCATGGGCACCCATCTGCCACGCACAGCCCTGGCAGGTCGAGGCGGCGCCGAGCTGCTGTGCTCATCCAAGGGATGCACAGGCATGCAGTGACTCCAGCCGGGCTAAGGATGGGTTGGGGTGGCTGTGCAGCCACTGATTCGCTTCCACGACCGTATAGGGTAGCTGTGCCACGCTCTGTGGTGGTGCTAAAAACCAGCCAAATCTTTGTCTTTTGGAAAGACATGTCTTTCTGGAAAGCCATGAAACAACAGTAAAACAAGCTACTCAGAAGCCTGCCACTTTTCAAGCCCCTGGGCATGGTGCAGTTTGACAGTGGCTCCCAGGCAGAGCCAAGCAGTCGCATCCACCGTGCAGAGCCCCGGGACGGGGGAGAGGCTCAGGGAAGGCACAAGACCCTGCCATAGCTGCAGGAAGCATTGAGGCAAAAACCCACAGCACAAGATTAACACCCAGCCTGTGAGACTTGATGGGTCTGTCACTTGGCAGAGCCAGGCTCCATCACCCGGCAAATACAGATAACAGAAAGATAGACACTGCCAGACTGTTTGGCCTTGCTGTCGCTGCAACAGCAATGACGCTCAGCTCAAAACCCGGCAGCTCTGGAAGAGGGATCCCAGTTCTTTGTCCTGCCCGCAGGACTGCAGCTCTCCCTCAAACGCACGAGACCATCTGGGTTTCTCGATGACATTTCCTGTCTCAAGGGAAAGGAGAAGCCCCAGAGATCCTGTTTTCACAACACGTTTTTAAACAAGTTAGCACCTCTCTGGTTGGGAGAGTCTGAATATTCGGGCCACACTTCTGAAGCGTTTGACTCCCCCCTCTCACCTGGTCCTACCTGCCTCCTTCCCCACTCTTCAGAGCCCTCTTTTTTCTCAGAGGGGGGAAGGAAAGCAGTTTGCCTTGGCAAATAGCTTGCTATGAAAATGATGAATTCAAGAGCACGTGGAGCTTGTGGTTGAAAAGAAACCGTCTGATCAGCAGAACTCTTCTCCCTCAGCTTGTAAGGGCAGATTCAGTCTCAAGGCCAAGCTGCCATGTGGTTATAAAATAGAAGCAGGCCTTGTAAGAACCGATCTAACTTTCTTCAATTGTCTGTGCATCTTTAATCATGTTCACCACTTAAAAAGCAGCGGAGCTGGCAGCTGATAATTAGGCTGAGCCTGCAGCAGCATGGCCAGTGGCCAGGTCACATGGCTCCTTTCATCTGCATATTTATGCATTTAAAGGAGAGGAAAACTTTCATAACATTTTAATAACTAAGTTCTTCTGAATCCATAAATCCAGTCCTCCGGGCTTAGCCTACACTCTTTCTGATCTTACATAAGTGGAAGAGGGTGGGGTGTTTTGTTTGTTCTCCCCATTCTTTTCCTGTGCATGAATGTGCAAAGCCCGTCCTCTCAAGTTCAGGGTCCTCTGGAGGATGGGAGGGTCAGGCAAGGTAAAACTGCACTTCTAAGGATGAAGGTACAACTTTGATTTGGTTCCTGGCATGGGAACAATTCCCCTTTCCCAAGATAGCTCAACTACAGCCTGGCAGGACTAAAGCTCCTTTGCTAAACAATGGCTCCAAACAAAGAATCCAGGATATCTGTATTTAAAACAAAAGCTACAGTGCACGTTAGCCGTTGCACTTAGCAAATCACCATCAGATCCAGCCCTAGGATGGCGACGCTTCAGACCATGGGCTGAAAGATGTCAAAACAGGGGGAGCTGGTCCCAGTCTGGGTCTGTGGGTGCTGGAGCTCTGCCTCTGTGCATGCTTCCAGAGACAGCGACGGGTGGGCAGCCTTCCTCCATACGGTGCCTCCAGCCTCCTCCCACGGGCAGACACAGTCCGGCAGTGCCCGACCGCTGCCAGCCTGCTGCACAGCTCTGCACTGGCCACTGGCCACCAGCCACTGGCCACCACCCACCAGCCACTGGCCACCGCCCCAGCCACCGCCTTATCTCCTGGTGAGGCAGTGTCAGGGTAATGCTGCGAGGGGCTGTGGCAAGGGGGATGCCATCTCCATCTCCCCTGCCCACGGGTGGCAGCTCCCTTGACAGCCTTGGTGACATCCTGCAGGGTCCTTTGCAGTGAGTCTTTGCAGAGCGACTTCCCTCTCCCTGGCAGCATCACCTGGCATGTGCACGTGGGCTTTGCCATTAGCGCTGAATGACAGCCGCTATCAGCAGGAAAACAGAGAAGGTGAAGATGAGAGACTAATCCTTATGCTCCCATGTTATCTTAGAAAGATGGAGGAAGCACTGTTAAAATAACACGTCACTGATTTCTTTCAAAGATGAAGCACTTGGTTAAAATAAAATAAAAACTATTTAATGAGATGCAGTTCTTAAACACTCTTTTTTTTTTTTTTTTTAATTAAAGGAAAAGTTAGTTATTTTGTGCTTGAAGTAGCTTCTACCTAAGACTCCCTGGGTGAAGCAAAGAATATTTTACTGATTTATAAGGCTCTTGGTAGAAGCTTTAATTGTTGTTACCATATAGCAAGCGAACAAACAGCCAATTGCAATGATTAGGCAATTTCCAGCGTATGTCTTGAACTGGCCTTTAGCTGTGCCAGCAAAGCTTTCGGGTTTGACGCTGCTCTAGAGTACGAGTGAATTCAGGCTGGTGCAGCTGCTTTGTTTCAGAGGTAACGTTAATGATCGTAGTCATGTAACAATAGTTTTGCTAGACAAAGTGAAATAGTCAAGCTCTGAAAAATGCAAACCATGGCATTAACTTCACTGTGAGGGACTGTGAATTGTTTCTTGTGTATTTAAAGAATCAGAAGAAACAAACAAGGGTGAGATTAATTAGGAGTGGGAGTTCACAACTCCCTCGCCAAACGAATGAGGAACAGCACTGGACGAGACACAGCAGCCACGCTGAAATGGTTCTTGGCGTTTTCCATCTGAGGTCTGAGAGAATTTCCTTTGCACCCCGGTGTCCCCAAGACATTCATAAACCGCCTCTCTGGCTATCCAATGCGATGGTTAACTTGTGTCCCCAGGTTTCATTATCAAGCTTTTAATCTAAGCCTGAACTCTCTGATCTGTCATCTGAAGTAGTGAGGGAATTTGCAGCGGGGTTTTTCCCAGCAAAGAAAAACAATTCACTTGCTAAAGACATTGTGTGAGAGATATAACTTACAGATACAAGAATTTGGAAATTTGGGTGTTTATTTTGTAGCTTTGGGGGTCGCCGATGTTTCACTTAATTTTGAGGCTGGATCTTACATTCCCAGTACTGTAAGTAGGGCAACAGATTTCAGCCAAAAAGTCCATGAGAGGCTCCCATTGATTTTGATGGCGTTTGAGGATAAATGCTGATAAACGTAGCATAATGTAGGAATTTTTATTTTCTTAAGCCTTGTCTAGACTTGGATTTGGAAGGTGTGATGCACCATGTGAATAACACAATGTAGTTAAGGCATTGTGGTTTTAATGCACAGCTTTAACCCTGGTTGTTGGCAGGAGGCTATTACTACATTGTATTTAGCACTTGCTAATTTAGAAATCATCAATGGTGAATGAAAAGAGAGGTTACAAATCAAAGGTAGGGTGATCTTGTGGTTACACCTTTCAGATGTGGCCTCCTGCTACACACAGGACTAGTTCGCCTCTGACAGTATAGAAATAAGGGCTGCCCAGCCATACCACCACCTATGTGTTGGCTGCGAGGGTAATAGGCTCTGGGGCCATCCGTGAATGGTGAGGGTGTGGGTCTACGGGGTTAATGAGTAGGTGGGCTGGGATGGCACATGGGGAGTGAGGGGTGAGTAACTGACAGGCGGGAAAGACCTGAGCGTGCAGCCATCACGTACAGATTTGGGGGTGGGGAAGAATAGTGGTTATGGTACTTGGGAGTGGGTGAGGATAGGGCAGTTGTGGTACTGGGTGCGGTGCAGGGACATAACTCGGTGCTCAGAAAGGCCACACATATATTTCTTAAAAAGCCATCAGCATCTCCATCTCCTCCAAAGCTACGTCAAGAAGTCTCCCCTACCAGTAAACCCAGTGCTTTTGCCATCTGAGTTGGCCAGCCAGGAGAGCTGAGGGTCCAAAGGCCCCCAAGCACAGGCCCTTGCCTGGAGCCCTTACACAGAGCCAGGAGCTGAATTGCAAGCAGAGGAGTCTGGCAGCCATTCCCTCCGGCTATCACCCCTCCTTGGTGCACCCAGACCTGTTGTAATCTGATACATTCTCCCATTAGCCAAGAGCTATCATTCAGGGCAAATCCACCATCCTGGACTAAGTACATGCTACAGAGGAGGGAGAGAAGCTCATGGTTGTATCTCATATAACATTATCTTCTGTGAATTTTCCTTCACCACCACCATCTCTACACTGTTGTTGGTGGCACTTTGGTACACCGGAACAATAGAACCAAGGAGAAAGATTGCTCCAAGTGCTACAGTTAGGGGGGAAGATTCACTCTGAAGTCCTACCAAGCCATGCAGGTGTGCTATTCTGGATACTGGAGATATACACTTGGATGGTGATTCTGCCCCTCTTCTCCGCTCTGGTGAGACCCCACCTGGAGTACTGTGTCCAGCTCTGGAGCCCCCAACACAGGAAAGACATGGACCTGTTGGAGCAGGTCCAGAGGGGGCCACAAAAATGATCAGAGGGCTGGAGCACCTCTCCTGTGAGGAAAGGCTGAGAGAGTTGGGATTGTTCAGCTTGGAGAAGAGAAGGCTCCGGGGAGACCTTCTAGCAGCCTTTCAGTACTTAAAGGGGGCCTATAAGAAAGAAGGGGGAAAAACCTTTTAGCAAGGCCTGTTGCAATGGGACAAGGGGTAATGGTTTTAAACTGAAGGAGGAGAGATTTAGACTACATATAAGGAAGAAATTTTTTACAATGAGGGTGGTGAAACACTGGAACAGGTTGCCCAGAGAGGTGGTAGAAGCCCCATCCCTGGAAACATTCAAGGTCAGGCTGGATGGGGCTCTGGGCAACTTGATCTAGTTGAAGATGTCCCTGCTCATTGCAGGGGGATTGGACTAGATGACCTTTAAAGATCCCTTCCAACCCAAACTATTCTATGATTCTATGAATTCCTCAAACTGGACCCCAAACCAGCTCTTTCAACCCAGTAGGACCAACGTGCTCTGATTTCTAGCCATGAAGATCAGTGCCTGGTACATGAATTTATAGGAGACCTTACAGAAATTAATGTTAACCCAGATGTGCGATTTGGGCCTACAGCTGCTTGTGATAAATTCCTGGTTTTATCAAATGCTCCAAACCAACTTGAAAGTTCATCTATTTGAGTGCTACTTAGAGCATCACTGAAGTTTGCAAAATATGTCATGTAAGAATACAGGTATGACTTTCATTGTTATTTGAACCTTGTCTGATGCACCAGGAGTTGCTTTTCCTTTATTGGGCTTTGTCCCCCTCACTCTGCTCCTCAATCAGTCATGAAGTCACCAGTCATGTAAACGCCTGTGCAAACATACGGAACATGAGTCATGCGGCATCTGTTGCTATTTATTAAACTGTGGTTTATATCGTCGGGGTACATGGTATTATCCTTCATGGATGTGGCTTTATCTCTGTTATTACAATATGGAATTAATTAAGAATATTAAAGTTCGTGTTTAAAAAAAATGATATTCTTAACTTTTATCTATGGAGGCAACATTTTCATATCCATTCTCTCCTAATGGCAGCATCCTTTGGGAAGATGTGATAGACACATTTAGGTAAATATTATTCCTCCAGCACACATGGTTTCCATTGCAATCGATCCCCTGCTGTTTCCTTCCAAGCACTTTCCTCTGTTACATATTCCACAATGGTGGCTGAAATACTGATCAGCGATAGCAGAGACAAATTGACTCCAGCAACTGGGAGTTTTAAGGGCAACAAATGTTTATATCTGAGTTTTGTACATACCGTAGTTACTGAAATACAGTTTTTAGGCATGCACTGAAATTTTCACCAGCTTTGAAAGTCTAAAGCTGCTTGAGGCAGTTGTCATTTAATAAAAGGACAGAATGAATAAAGACTGACTGGGTGAGATGGGACATAAAGATAGCGCACTACAAAACAGCCACATGGGCCCAAAAGCTGTACAGAAGGTGCTTGCTCCCGCAGCCTCCCCTTCAGGTTGTGAGCAGCCTGGGTGCTCCGCACAGACCTGGCGCAGAAGCTGCACCGGAGCCGCCTGAAGCTTAGGGGTCACAGCTGCCCACTGCAGGCTAGCAGAGCATCAATTCTACGTGCTTCTAAAGTGGCACGGCCATTGGAAACGGTTTCTTAGCAGACAGTAACAGCAAGAAGCTGGGAAAAAGCAGGGTGGGAACCGCTTTTTTCCAGTCGCTGTGTTTCCTCAAAGGGATGTTAAGCTATAGCTCTAGATGCAGCGGGGTGATAAAACATTTTCCCTCCCTGTGCCTCAGCCAGCATTCGCTGGGCACCGTTGGACTACAGTGCGATGTCACCCCCAAATCAGGCTGAAGCTGGCATGCCCACCAGATGTTACGTGCTGTGGGGGGCTGCACAGAGGTATGAGGAGAATCGATGCATACACTTTTACCGGCATATTTGCGGCATCTTCTAAGTCTCTAGCACATGAAATTGGACATGAATGTATGTCTATGCCCTAGCTATTTGTCTGTGCTAGCGTGATGAATGTGCTCATGGGGATCCAGTCTCTAAGAATGCACCTTCTCGTTTGCAGGGGGTGGACTAAATGTCCTACAAAAGCCACTCACTGTGGCAACAGCAGATCGAGCACTGGGATTCTTTGAAGCCTGACTTCCCCCCCCCCCCCCCTTTTTTTTTATTATTATTATTTGTTAAGCACCATGTGCTCAAAACTTTCAAGACAGGATGATATGGTCTCTGCTCCCAGGCTCTCACTGCAGGTTTGATGCTGGAACCTACGTTTATACAAAAGACACTGCCATACCCTGCACCATCTGCTGAGGGGCTGGACCTGACTGCCTGGCAGGCAATCACACAATGAAAGCTTCATGGAAAAATCTGCAATGTAAAAGGAGCATTGCATGACTAAAATACACAATGTTTTTTTTACCAGGAGAGATTTTTAGGATGAGAAGATGTTTCTAACACAAACTGGAATCACTTCAACTTTTGCATTCTCTCTCTGTTTCTTCCTCTCTGAAATGACCCCGGGCTGGCCCTTGCCCTTGCTTTGGGGAATGTACTTCTGATTTGTATCTCAGGAGGCTGAGAGATATGGAATAAACTCTCATTACCTCTTGCTAATGTAAAGCACCACACAGCAGATGCCTGAAGCCCTGCTCAGTGGGGCTGGTGTAAAACAATAGCGGACCCCTAGCAGGACCTTTCCTTCAACTTCCACAGGACGCACTGTAATGGAGAGAGCGGTCTGTGGCTGTCCATTTAAAAAGCCTTGCCTTCACAAAGCCTGCAGCAATGTGGCCATCACTAAGAAGAGCCTTCTTGTTGTGCTAACTAGGAATTCTCATTAATTGATATCACTATCAGAGTCCCCGAGCCTCAGTGTAAGCGGCAGGGGTTATAGCGCATGAGAAAGCCCCCATGCAACGGCATTGCTGCGGGCTAATAGAGTACTAATGAGCTGAAAGGTGAGATCCTGCACTAGGAAACACGGGACCAGATCATGAAAAACACAGCACAACCCCAGGCAAGAGCTCAAGCATCTTTAGCCGGGGGGTACCCCAGCTGCTACACGGGCCCGCATGGAAATAGCCACACCGTGGTAGCCTGCAAGGAGTCAACGGCAATGTCCCGAGAGCCGTTGTTTCCACCCAGCAGCATGGGCCAAGTGGAAAACTCAGTGCGGCATTGCGCAGAGGCTGCGGCGTGGCTCTCCTGCGCAAGGCCAGGGACCTTCCCTTGCGGGGTGCGAGGTCAGCAGTGATTTGGGCTTTCCCCGACCGTGCTACAGAAGAAGAGGTACCATATGGTCACTGCTTCCAGGCACTCCCGGGGGTGGCACATTACCCTGAAATGATACTAACCCCCACCTATTTTTCAAAGGCCACATCTACATTTTCAGCAAAGGGCAGATGCAGGAGGGTCTTGAGACCAGACTGTCTCTTCTAGGCCTGTGAGCCTGCAAGTGCAGTCACAAAGCGTCCTCCAAGCTCTAAGTGTCCAAGGGGCTTGGGTGCATTTGTACATCGCTGAGCACACTCACAGGTTGTCCTCAGGAATGAGCGAGCTGAAGATGAGGAATGCTTGCCTTTGTTCATTTGGCTGCAGTAAAGACTTAGACAATTAAAGAGAAAAACTTTTCACAGCATGCATAGAATAAACATAGTCATTCTTTATCATACAGAGTAATGCCTTATACATAAATAATTTGAATGTCTCGCTCTTTCACGGAAAGTAACAGAGAAAAACCTTCAAGGTTGATACATGGGAGCTGGCATTACAAATCACATAGGGTCAAACCCAAATCCTGCATCCAAACATCTAGACTTTTAGCTCCAGAGTTGACCTATACATCGCCTCCCTCCCCTGCCCTGGAAGGAACTGAATCAGGACCCTCCTTGGAAGACCACCCCCATCATCAACCTCTGGTCATGGATCCCAACCCTGCAACCTCTATCCATCGCTGAAATCCAGTCCTTTACATTTGCAGTGGTATGAAATCCCGGTCAGCAGCTGCAGGAGATGTTGCCTTCTCCAAGGTGAGTTATCCACAGGTTTTCGGAGGTGACTGAACTAACTAAGCCTACCCAAGCCGGATCTCTTGCAGCTATTTCTATTTCTTGGCTGACAGGCTGGTTACCGAAGCAGCAAGGCTAGATATTGCACAGTCTAGGGACATTTGACTAAAACTGGAAGCATTTATGCGGAACAGCAGTGTGGGAACAGATAAAGAAGCTAGCGGGGCTGCAATGAGAACTCTGAGCTTTGATCAAGGAGACAGCAGCATTTGACTCTATCTGAGCTGGCAAGGAGATCCCATCCCAAAGCAAAATAAAATATGTCATTCTTTTCAGCAGATGAAATTCTCCCCAGTGGTTTGTTCCTCCCAGGATCATTTTATGTGATCTCATTGTCTTTAAAGTCTTTCCCCTGAGGAAGCCGATCGTTTAATATAGACTACAGCGTTAGCATCCGGTATTAAATCAGTCAGGCTACTCCGAAATAAGGCGAGTGGGCGTCCTGGAAAGGAAATAAAAATGGAAGTTTAATAGAGGAGATAGGTTCACCTTGACCCATGCTATTTATTGCAAAGGACACAGGAACACACTGCTTGCTCAACGGAGGGTCACTCCACCCTGCCATGGATGTGTTTTACACTCCCAGTAAACTCCAGATGCTCACCGAGCGTGCACAAGGAACATGCAATCGGGCCCCAGAGGCTTTTACATCTTGCTTTGTTTTACCGAGCTGCCCTAAGAGGGACTAGCATGTTCCCACAGCTCTCCTTAATCCAACTGGCAAAGTTAGGCACTCAGCATTTCAGCCACGCACTTTTGGCATCTTTGGCTGCAAAGATGCGCTGTAAAAATGTGAGGAAGAAAAATTTCAGCCAGGGAAACGCTAACAGACTGCAGGCACGGTGCGGGATGGCAGGGATCAGCACCCAAGCCAGGCACTACAGAAATGGTCTTCTGTCCCGCGTGCTGCTGCCTCTGCATCCCCACCGCTGCTTTAAGCGGGGCTCCTGCCAGCCAGGCACCAAACACAGCAACCAACAGCTGCCCCGTGAGGAAGCCAGATGTGATGCATTAGACACAACTCACACAATCCGTTGCTGGTGTGAAACCGGCTCAAAGAGATTTATGTTGCATCAGTGTAAGAGCTCTTATGTCACTACTTTGCCACATGTCAATTGCACACGAACCCACGAAAGAGCTGCATTTTTGGTAGTTTTGGGACTTTTTTTTTTTATATGTCATGTGAGCTGACGTGATTCTTCAGCACCATCGCTGAAAACACTCATTTACCTCATTTAGTGTTTCACTTTATAATTAACAGTTTAGCTCACGATTGAAGTGTCAGCTAAATGAGGTAATTTATAATAATTCTGAAAACATGCTAACTGTAAGAGGCTATAATCAGAGCTAATTATGGAGACATTTTGGAAATCCATTGGTTCGGGGCTTTCGTTTTGATAAAGGGGATAACAACTTGTAAGCTATGATTCTTTTAATTATAGCAATAATAAGCACCTTCTTTTACATAGCTTCTTTCATCTCTAAAAACCCCACAGCTTTTTGCAAACTACACATACCACAGGAATTGTTCAGGCTAACACCAAAGTGAAGCCATCTCTGCACGAAATACGTAACTGTTTAACAATACCTAGCAGTCCTGTGCAGATTTTGTAGAGGAAAGAATCTGCAGAGGAGAATATAATTTCCCTTGTGTGTCCTAACAAATACTCAGGGGATCCTTGGATGCCCACCGCAGCAGCCATCTGATCTTGAGAATAAGAAAGGCAGCTTTTATATGCACCCGTAGACTCGGCACTATGGAGGAGGGCAGCAGCAGCATCCCCACTCGTGACCGAGGAAGCAGGGGCACCACGGGGCAGCATCCTGCCACATCTGCCCGAGCTCACCTGTCCATGTCCTCCGCTGGGTGACGATAAAACTTTGACACTGTGATTGGGAGTTACAAATTGCGGCGGCTTCCTCGGCGCTGTGAACGGAGAGCAGGCATCCCAGGTGGCTGTAGGAGGGCCAGCACTTGTAGTCTTCTCCTTCCACCGTTCGGAAGCCCTTTAGGGAGATGTAGTCTGGGAACAGAAAGAGGGTATTTAGGCAAAGTCTTTAAGTGCACTTGCAGAGACTAGTTACAATACACACGTAGTATTTCACACTTTGGTGCAACTCTTAAAGAACTGTGATAGTGGCAGACTGAACTGACCTGCTTAGATGGAGTGGGTGGAACTGCAAAGTTAAAAGAAACCCAAATCCTGGCTTTTAGTTCTGCAGGACAGCAACTCCTCCAGGGATATAAGAGAGAGGGCAGAGCTCCCAAGGGTGAAGGGACAGGGGAGCAACCGCAGGGGTGGGGGAGAGGGGGAGGCTGCTGTGCAGACCCACCTTTCTAGTAGGGCTCTGGAGAAGCCAACCTCACAACAGCCTCTCCTACACCTCAGCCGCAACAGCAGAACCAGCTCATCACAGATCCAGCATGGAGCTACGCGGGGGATGCACTGATCTGCCCATCATGGTGCCACCCACAGGCAGAGGAGATTTAGGAACCCCAGTGGGAGAAAGGGAGGCCAGATCCTGCGCCAGTGGGATACAAAAGACCTGACAAGCCTGAGCAGGTGATGCTCAGGCTATTGCTCACTGACTGCTAAGAGTCTTTCCCCATCTTCCCACCCCTCTAGGATGGTGATCATTTTGGCACATTCCTACTGGGCCAGTTGCGAAGCCAATGGGTAGGTGTTGTTGGAAAATACTGGCAACTCCTGTTAAAGCTGCTGGTCCTTCAGTGCAAATGACTGGATATCTTTGTCCATAACTGTGCAAATTCCAGTTCTTTCACACATAAAGAGATTTCCTTCTGCAAGCCACCATCATCTCCCCACCATAGCAACTGAACGCTCAGGAAAATGTAAGCCACAGTAACCACTGGACTTTTGAAGCCTTCCTTTTGATTAGCCTCATCTCTACCACCGAACAGGTCCTTTTCAGAGGAATGCATCTCACAGAGGCTCATTTATCCATCCACAGGTCCAACAGGACGGTCTTCAGAAAGAAGAAATTTAGAGGGTACCGAGGCCCTAGCTACTCTGCCACACTCATCTCAGTGTTGTGACCTCCCCACTGTAGATTCCCACAATAACATGTGCTCAGCAGGCAGAAGCCACCAAGGGAAACGGGAAGTTTCAATATCAGCCCGGAAAACTGACCTACTGGTCCAGAGGATAAGACGACCCCAAAGAGGGACATGACTCAGTTTGCTACTCTGGCCTAGTTGCTTATCCCAAATATACTCACTTGAAACACTGATGCACGTTATGAGAAGAGTATTTAGAAGCAGTGTGAACATATGTCCATATGTAGGCCAGATTGTCTGCACTGCGTTTACTTTGCAAAACAATGCGATCTTGCATAGCTCCCATGAAGAAACAACAAAAGGCTTCTCAAGAAAAGATACTTTTGGTGCTTTTCCTAGTGACTAAATACGGCTTGAATGTATGGGAGATCAGAATTTGACTAGTTACCAAGTTCCTCGCTCCCTCAGTGGTTATGTTACTTAAAGCATTCAAAATCATGTACCTTTTAAATGAAGAGGTCTTTTATGTAGATAGAGCCCAGACTTGTACAGATGTAAAACCTTTTCAAAAGCTTTCAGGGTTTCATTTATTCCATATCGTAAATCACCTACATTTAAAGAAAGAGATGACAAAGATGAGTAATTCCATGAAATACCATTCAGAGACTTCTAATAAAGAATTTTATGAATATTAGCTGGTACCTGTTGCATTCAGAATATCACTCAAAAGAGGCCGCAAAGCCAGTGGTGCAGAGTGTGGCAAAAGATAGGTGAAAAAATACCTGCAAAAAATCCCACAGACTGATTAGAATACAGTGGCTTAATTTCCCGAGTGATTAAGTTGTCTACATTTTCTCATGACTTGATTATCCATATGAAACTCGTAAGTCTGCTTTGGTTACTAAGTTATGTTTGAGCACTTCACGGGCATCTCAGAGAGCATTCCTGTGAGTTGGGCTGAAACGCTGGTCCTTGCAGCACAGCGTGCAGCCAGGCACCGTCTGAAATCTACCTTGCAAAGGCTCACGCAATGCAGCTTTCCCTCATTCCCCAGGGCCATTTTTGTGCACTAGGCAATGGATTTCCCATCAAAAAAAAAGACCTAGATAAAAGAAGACTCATGCAAGACCTTCCCCTTGCCCTGGAAAGATTTGGCATTCTTATTACCCCTGGAAAGGCTGGACACTCCCCTATTCATTCCCTGAACCTTCTAGAAAACTCCTGTTCTGCAAGAGACAAGTTCGTTACAGCAAGGCTGTAACAGTCTCTGCAGGGATTTGCACTTTAACACCACGTCCTGCGAATACAAGCTCCCTTACTAAGTCCTTCTGCATAAATATCGAGCTTCCCCCAGTACTTGACCTGCCAAGCATCAACGGCGAGCGGAGGTCCTCGCGCTTTCAGCTGATGGCCTACACGAAGCGCTGCAGCAGTCTCAGCCCGCTGCCCGTGACCTGTTTCATCGCTCTTCCATACGTGCCCATACTCTCCGTAGGGAGAGACAGAGTTCAAGGGAAGAGTTAGCCAGCCTGCTCCCAACAACGGGGGCTCAAAGCTGGCGGGCTTTGGCAGGTAGCCCCCGCTGCCGCTGCTTTCAGCAAACGTAGCCCGTGGATGTCAAATGCCAGGGCTTGTTTGGCAAACAATAAATTCCCAGGTGCAACCTTTGGGGCAAGTTTCTAGAGGGCGTTGGGGAAGACGCCTGCATTCTCACCAGACAACAACTACACTATTTTCCTGCCTTATAAGGAAAATAAACTTGCTTCAAAGCAATCCTTAACTACCCTTCGACGGAGGCGAGGGGGAATCACTGCATGGGAGAAACGCGAGATGCTAGAGGCTACGTGGCAGTGTGTGAGCTCAACCACGCCAGATTTTTCCCCCATCTCGCTGGACATACCGATATGCATTGAAAAGATTCTTCTTTTCATTTATTCCTTCACATTTCCCAACCACAGAGCATTTGAGAGGAAAGCTTTTTGTAGGGAAGTCGAGTGTGCAGTCATTATCTTCCTTGCATGACAGTTCCTCAGTGCTGGCATCATCCATGTCTGTCACTTTTAGGTTTCCATCCACCATAACAAACTGCCTCGGCTGGAAATCCAAGAGGACTATTGAACCCAGGGGGGAATGTGCCAAGTAAAACAGCAGTTTCACAAGACTCAGGCAAATCTGAGAAAGAGAAGATGAATATGCATGGGAAAAACAGATGAAAAACAGCTATTAAATTGGAAGTAGAACAAAGGGGAGGGCATTCAACGAAATTAAAGGCAAAAAAAAGCATATAGTACTTAAAAGGTAATTATATGTATGCTACAAAATTTATTATCAACATTGCCACAGGATTTGACTGTGGTAAGTAGTTTAGCAACATTTTTTAAAAACGTGTGTATACAAAAAGAGACATTATTTGCAGTTAGAGGAACTAGAGGAGAAAGCTGTGAGGAAAACAATAGCAGCCTTCATGTTTCAGGAGCTATATTGATTTGCTAGCTGAAATCAGAAGGTTTTTTTCCCACTCTGGCATAGAATTAATACATTCCCCTCCCTTCCCCCATGCTGCTCCATACAGACTGAGGCTCCATGGTCATTAATACCAGATTCATGCCTTGCTGCATCACTCAGCAGTATGAATTTGGGCACACAATCGTGCTTCTGAAGAATTAGCCAAAGCATGCAATGTATTTATTGCCAGCTTTTTTGCTTTTATGTCAACTTTCTGGCAGCAGGGAAAGGTCAGACAATACCTGATCCAGCAGAAAGCTCAGTAAACGATTTTTGAACAAACTAGAGCTAGGCGAGCGCATTTACACTGCGCCAGCACTTTGCGCAAGTAACTTTTTGCAGCAGTTTTCATTCGGTATCGGGAGCCCTGGCATCAGACGACCTGTATCGTCAGCTAGGTGTGCCAGGCAGACCCGCGCCACCTCTCGCTGCCTCCGATAGCGATCTGTGCAGGCGCGAGGGTTTGTTCATTTGGAACAGCTCGCAGAATCGCTCCTATCTGATGTGGCTCATCAGAGGGGAATCCCATCCGTTTAGGCACCCTGATTAAAACAGGACTAGACAGTACCAGTGTAAATTCTGAATTAGTGTCATCAGCCAAGAGATTATTAAAAACTTAATGCCACCGTACCAGACCTTACCACCAGCTAGTCCAGCATCATGGGCTTCTAGCTCTACGGGAGACTTTGGCACATTCGAAAAGATGAGGTGCTGGGAAGCTATGTAGAAGCCAGTATGAAATAGTTTGTAAGCAGAAGTGGAACTCCACAGGCCAAGAGAAATGACTCTGGAAGCTCTGACGCTATTTTAACTTCATTAGTGAAGCAATCATAAGAATCTCAGCTTCACGTCCAGCAGCTGAGCGAGCACGGTTGCCACATTCCCCCTCTGGCTTGGATGGTGAGGCTCCTCTTCAACATCAAGGACCACATGCCAGCAGGGATTTTGTTTTGGGACTTTTGGTGTGTTTCTATTTTGCCCAAAGCATTTCTTATTGACATTAAGGTACCCATGCTTCTACTCGATGCTCTCCTTCCTCCTGGGAACCAAACAAGTAGTCGCGAACCCCCAGCTGAGACCTTGAGGCAAACTGTAATACAAGCTATAACCAAAATAAGTGCCATGTCATAAGTCATTTATGTTCCTGGGGAGCTTAAGAGTCCCTGTGCGGGATGCTTAGGAGACAAGGCAGATCTCACTAACAGGGATGCGATTCTAGCACCTACAGCAGGAGGAAAGCAATTTAGTAGTGTTTGTACTACAGTAATACCTAAAGGGCTAAGATCAGAAACATCATACAAACACATGGTGAGAGACAGGCTGCTCAGCCTGCTGCCTAAAATGGGTAATACGCAGAAAACTACAGACTCATAGCGCGGTGAGGTGGCTTTCCCGAGCCAGACCCAGCCTGCTGAGGGGCCTCGCTAGGAAAGTCCCTCTGTGGAGTGGAACAATATAGAGGGAAAGCTAGCTATATAGTGTAATACTGGGTATTAAACACCATCCCAGTCCTGAGCAAGATTTTGTGGCCATTTCCTCCCCAATGCAGCTCTCTTAACACCGCTTTAGAGAGAAGGGATAAAACAGCGAGACGCCAGGCTAGGGCTATTTTAATGGGATTTAAAAGGAGTGGAAGCAAAACGATTTAAGGACAATTTGCGGGAGCAAACAGAGTGTCAGCATGACAATCCCGTTTGCCCCAGCAGTCACCACGGGCTCTTCGCATTTACCCAGTTTGGGGTCTAAAAGCGACTGATAAAACTCCCTTTGACTTGTTTTCTTACTTTAAATCTCTCCTCCCAGGGGGTCTGCAGAAGCTGAATCATCTCCAGGGGGGATCCCAGCTCCAGCATAGCTGTGACCCGTATTTCAGGATCTCCGCTATTATCATAGCATTGACCGTGCAGCTGCCGGGAGGGAAGAAGCGATTGTCAGAGCGCTGCCGCCGCCAGCGCCAGCAGGTCCGGGACGCCCGGGGACAGGGGAGGGCAACGCGGGCCGGATCGACTCAGCCCCGGCACCGAGCCGCACACGTCCCTCCCCGAAAACCCTCCGTAGCGAGGGAGCACGTCCCGCAGCCCCGCCGCCCGCCGGCGCGCCCCGCCGTACCTGGACGATGCCGGGATGCTGCAGGCGCTGCAGCAGCGTCACCTCCTTCAGCAGCTTGTAGGCGGCCAGGCGGCGGCAGCCGGCCGGCGCCCCGTAGCGCTGCACGCACTGCCGCACCTCCCGGCCCGCCCCGTGCACCGACTTGAGGGCGACGGCGCCGCCGCCCGCCAGCGCCGCCCGCGCCACCACCTTGGTGAAGCCCCAGCCCAGCACGCTGACGCCCGTCGCCAGGCTCAGGTCGCCGCAGCCCAGCCCGCCCGCCGCCGCCGCCTCCCCCGCCGCCGCCCGCCGCCGCCAGCCGCCGCAGGTCGCGCCGCCTCTGCCGCAGCTCCTCCCGCAAGCCCGGCGGCAGCGGGAGCGGCGGCGGCGGCGGCGGGGAGCCCGGCTGCCCCTCACCGCCGCCGCCGCGCCCGGCCGACAGCGCCAGCAGCGCCAGGGCCGGCAGCGCCAGCAGCGCCGCCGCGCTCAGCCGGGCGCCCCGCCGCGCCCGCCCCGCCGCCGCCGCCGCCGCCATGGGGAGCGGGGTTGCGCCGCAGCGGGCTCCGGCCGCTCTGCCGCCCGCGCTCCGCGGCGGTGGGGAGGCGAGCGCCGCCGAGGGGGCGTGTCGGGCGGGCGGCCTCCCCCGGCGCCGGGCGCCCCCACCCGCCGGCCCGGCCCGGCCCGGCCCGGCCCTGCGGGGCAGCCGCGGCCCGAGGGCGACCCGCGGGCGCAGGGGGCTGCGGCGGCACCGGCCGCCCGGGGAAGGCGGGGATCGCTGCGGCGGCGGAGCTGAAGCGGTTCTGGGAGAGGTGCCCGGGGTGGGAATGGGAGCTGCCGGGAGTGAGCGGTGCACCCCCGCAGACGCCCGCCCCACCCTTCCAACGGAGGCTGTTTATAGCAACACACGCTGATTTCACGGGCGTGGATTTCGTCAGTCCTGCTAAAGTTACCGCAGGATGCAGCCGAGGGATGTAAAACGGATTAAAATTAGTAAGAACTGAGATGTCACGTTCCTGTGCCTTTGAAAAGTCTCAGGTGAGGTTTCTAAGAAAAGCAAACACTGGCAGCCTCTCTTATTAGAAGGATAAACCCTGTTAGATTGAAACAGCAATACACTGGCTAAAGCATGGAATTGTAATTGTTTCCAGAAAAAAACCCACCAAAACCCTTCTCCATCAAAACCGGCCAATCCAGGCAGAAAACGCAACTTTATCATTTACTTGTGAGGAAATCGATGAGCCTGGTGACACGCAGCCAGCTCAGGGCTGTCTTCTGTGACACATGTGCCTGCGAAGGGGAGGGAAGCGCTGCCGAGATGGCTGCGAGGAAGCGGGATGGGGAGCCTGCCTCCGCTCTGTCACCTGTTTTACACACGCGTCTGCACCGGGCGCTGCTGTGCCGAAAGTCAGCTGAGTTAGCTTAGGGCAAGGGCAGACGTGCTTTATCTGCTTCTAATTCAGGCGATATGCAGTTAACTGTCCTCACTGAGTGGTCCGAAACACCAGCCCAATGGGTTGATTCACTTTTCTGTTTACCATTACACTGCTGGGTTAGGAATTAAAATAACGCTCTGCCTCTCCGCCTGGTTTGCTTCAGTTTCTGCCATAATTTCTTCAGCGGCATAACTAGCCTGGGAGACCCTCCCCAGAAAGGGCGCAGGGTGATGCACGGCCCGGTGCAGTAACCTGCCAGCACACCTGGGTCTGGAGGATGCACGTCTCGCTTCTCCTCCGCTGCCTGGGGTGGCTGCTAGTTCCCAACCACTGCCCTGTCCCTGAGGGACCCAGCTCTGCCGAGAGCCTGCAGGTGCTGCCTGCACCAGGAGGAGACCGGCTGGCCACGGTGGGTGAGATGACACAGGGATTGTCCCGGCTGTCGGTCCTGCAGTGTTGCTGCTGCCCTTGGACGCGTCTGCTCCTCCCTGCCTCCCTCCACGTGCAGCAGTGCCATGGCCTCTCTCCTGACTCAGAACACGCACTG
This sequence comes from Phoenicopterus ruber ruber, assembly GCA_009819775.1. Taxonomy (NCBI): domain Eukaryota; kingdom Metazoa; phylum Chordata; class Aves; order Phoenicopteriformes; family Phoenicopteridae; genus Phoenicopterus; species Phoenicopterus ruber. The sequence continues at coordinate 14,805,533 of CM020219.1, forward strand.
CTCAGGTCGCTTTCTCAAGCCACCCCTGCAAAGGAACCTTTGTGAAACCTCTCCGAGAAACTCGACTTTAATTAATCACCGCCTGTGGGATGGAGATTTTCAGAGATTACAGCAGAGCAGCTATCATGACCAGTGATCCCCAAGACTATTTTAATAGAAATAATGAATACAAGTGATCCATTATAAATAGCTTCCTTCCCAAAAGCCTACAGAAAGTTTCCCTTCCACTTGTCGTCGGTTCAACATCACAGGAGCAGCGTGTGAGCAGGTACAAACAGCAGCACCGCAGCGGAGTACAGCTGCTCTGTGACATGGCAGGAAAAATGCACTCTAACTTCATCGGGACATTTCTGGATGACAGAGTTTGGGAGGGAAGGCAGACCCCACAGTCTGACGATATGTAAAATAATGTAGAAGATCTCAGGCTGCCTGTGCTTAGCCATGCACGTATAGGTTAGGGGCTCATCCCAGAACAGCTCTTTCGGTAGCTGAATTTCCTTTGTTGCTTTTTAACCTTAATAGCTCTTTAATTACTGCCCTTATTTTCAAATCAAGTATACGTCTGCATCATATTAATGAATATTCATTGTCACCGGAGAGCTATTAAATGCATTTTTACCTCTGTTTCCAAGGGAATAGATACCAGCTGAGGGTAGTATTATCTAATTTCAGCCTGTCCTCAGCACCGTAATATTATCAAGACCTATTAGAGAAGACTCACAGATACATAAAAATAATAATGATTGATTATTTGTTTGCTTTATAGTAGCACTTAAGGATTCCTGCCAAGATCATGGCTCTGCTGTGCAAGGCTTCTTGCAGACAATGGCACAAGAGGTGGCCTCACTTGATGGAGCTGACACCTTGAGTAGGAAACACCGCCAAGTGCTGCAGCAAGGATGTACCAGAGGAGTACGTGGTCATTTGAGTGTCCTTTAGTTCCTTGGAGGGTTTGAGCAAACGGAAGAAGGGAGAGGAGGTAGAGGGGGAAGGGATGGAAGGTGAGGGTGAGCGAGACAAGGATCAACACGTACCAGAAGAGCTGAAAAGACCTCACAGAGTTGGACTCTTCCCTGGTGCTTGGTGCCAGTATCCCCTGCTAGGGTCCTCAGAGAGGATCCAGCATAATCGCTTACTGGACACTGCTGGTGCCTCAGGCACTGGAGGTGCTCCCGAGTCTGCTTGTAGCTTCCAGTGCTGTGCTCTTCTGAGGAAATGGAGCGAGAGCAAGGCTTAATTAAATAAAGCCCATTTGAAAAGAAGGAAGCAGTTCTTTAATATTTTTACAAGAAGTCTGTACTGGAGGAACAACTTCTCCTGCACTGGTCCAGTAAGGACACTGGCATGGGGTAAAGAGTCCAAGACCTTCCACTGGACCTCAGTGTGGGGACACTATAGATAGGAAGCAAATCCTATAGAAGGACCAAAGAGGAGCAGGACAGCTGGAGCATGAGACATCAGTGTGGTGATGTTTCCACAGTGGAGGAGAGGAGACGTGTGGAAAGCAGCATTGCTGAGAGAAGGAGGGCATGGAGCTAAAGAGGAAGGATGAGAGGCAGAAGTTCAGTATTGGAACAAAACAGCCTGCTAGCAGGGTTAGCCTACTGCTACAGACTGGGTCTAAAGACAGACAGTCTTCAGGCTCGTACAGACTGGAAAAGTCAAAGTGCCAGGTGTGTTCCTAGGCACTGGCACTTGATCTTCCCCGTACCCACATTGTTAGAGCAGCCCCTGGCCACTAGCACTGTCCCGACAATTCCTGGTATGATCTGGGAGTCAAGGTGTGCCAGACACCATTCCTGATATGCAGGTTGCACATGACCACCATATTTTGAAGGATAAGAGAGCTCGATAGACATGGCTGTTCTGTGCCCGTCCGCCTCAGTGCCAGGGAAAGGTCTGGGGCATATTTCCTTCATTAATATAGATGTCACCTAAGTGTTTTGAAGAGAGAGAGGGAAAGCAGTACCAGTCCTTGAGAAGAGATGGAGGTCCTGCTCCTGATCCCTGTCTCACTCCCAGGAGCTCTGGGGGCCTTTGCTGGCTGAACCAGAAGGAGGATCAGAACATGGTTTGTTCTGAGGGTGCAAAACCATTGGAGAAGTTCAGAGCAGAGCTCGTGTGTGTTGCGGGCCCTGGGAGGGAGCAAAGAAGTGCTGAACATAGAGCAAACTGCTCTCAGGGAGGAGTCTAGGTGCTCACCACAGTGGATGGCAGATAGCTTTGACTGTGTCCACCCCAGAACCTGCTGAGATAGCAGAGCAGGACAAGGCCAGGAGACGTTTCAGGGCTTGAAGGGGAAATACCCCAGTCAGTAGCTCCCGGTTCATTAAATACCCATCACTACTGATTCAGAGACAGACAAAAAAACACTCGCTGCCTTGCATGGACCCATGCATGGGCACACATGGGCATGGTGAGCAGGGCAGGGCTTGCCACCAAACATTTCACATGAAGGTCTTAGGTGAGAGGGGAAGGCGTTGTAGAAAGTTTTCTGAGCTTTCTAGCTTTGATCTCTTTATGTGATTTTATTTTCTGTTTTCTGAGCATCCCTGACTCACAGTACCTGCAGTTGAGGGGCCGTGAGTCTACAGCAAGAAACTGAGCTCACAGGGAGTAAAACAGAGTAAAGGCCCCCCCTTCGGCTTCAGTGTCACCTGGGTGCAGCCTCCAAACCTTACCATAAGGCAGCCAAACAGTGATTAATTACAACGTCATCAAGTGTCCTGCACAGCAGACCAAAGCATTGGCATGGGCAGCAAGATGGAGAAACCTTAAAATGATCCTACTGAGATGCTGGCAGGATTGCAGTGTCCCATTGTGGGCAGTGCCCCCACCCCGCTGGAGCCTCCCTTGTCCCTGATACCACTGAAGGAGTGAAGAAGAGCATGCCCACTCTCTCAGTGAGGAAATGTTATTCCTCCTCTAAAAGTGCTTCTTTTGTCCCTAAGTCCAGGAGAACACTAGATGTTGCAATTTGTGGGAAAACCGAGATGAGGCGCAACAGCCCTGCTGGACCCAGTACAGCTCATCCCATCCCATCCCATCCCATCCCACCCCATCCCATCCCATCCCATCCCTCTTGTAACACAGCAGAAGGAAGCTTCTGCCTGACTTTATTGCCTTTGCTGGCGTGTGAGCGCTGTGTGGAGGAGATGGGTTGGGTACATGTTGTGGACACGTGCTTTGTGATTGTCGTGTCTTAATAGCAGATGTTGCTTAGATCCAGGGAAGGCCTCCTGTTGCAGCTCTCATCACATAACCACACTGAGTGCAAATGCATGTATGGTTTACCTGCATGCTTGCATTAGGCCCACCACGTCCTCGGAGCATCAGGTTTTCTGAAGATCTGGTGATTGAATGTGCTGCACACCCCTAGCACAGCACTTTAAAGCTGCTGCAGTAAAGAAACCAACTAGGAGCTGGCCATGGCTGGATAAATGGATAAATGAGCCTGGGAGGGAATGAAATATCCTGATTCTTCTTCTGCATACCTGGCTCCAGCAATAAAGGACAGTATCTTATGCTTTCTTATCTACGTCTATTCCCCCAGAGGCTATAGATGGAGCAGAAGGCTGTCCACTGTTCAGAAAACATCAGGCTGTGCTATAACTGTGATTGAATCCTGTGCTTCTGAGCTTCTCCTGGCTTCCTGCAAGGGCTAGGATGATATTCATTTCATGCAAAATTGTGGTGATTTTTCCCACTTCCCTCCTGGCACTAATGCTAGCTGGGCTCCTCCCTGAAAACGTACGTGAGTCTGTACACGAGGTGTAGATGTGCTCCAGGCTAGCTGGGGTGAGAAGGGGTCCCCATCTCCCATGCCAGCGGTGAAGGGGTTTGCCTTCCTCTGAAAGACAGAGGCTTCTCTGGGTGTATGTCCCTTAACTGGTTCCCTCCTGTTAGAGGTCTAGGCAGCAGCGATTTCCCTGTTTCTTGTCTATGCCACTGATGTAAAAGGGATAAGATCAAGTTCTTGGGTTAGCATAAAAAACCTGGGGAGAAATCCTGTGGGGAAGTCCTCGCTCTGAGCACATACATGAAAGTCCTGGGCATCAATCCAGAAGAGGGAGGCAAAGAGTTTATAGGTCTGGGAGGGGGATCAAAGAAACCTGCAGCAGCCATCCGTCAGAACAGGAGGAAGACTTAGACACCTCTGATGACAGACTGTTGGGAGCGAGCGTCGCCACCGGTGCCCTCACCTTTGGGGGCAGCTGCTCACCTTGACTCCTGTTAGCTGAGCTTCTCTTCACCAAAGAGTTCCTGTCTGTCTGCAAGCGTGGACATCTAGGGAGGGTGAAAGCAAGAGGAGCTGCTGGAGGGCAGGCTCCTGCCTGCAGGGTGCAGGGGGTGTCCTGAGGAGCCTGGCTTTGCAGTTCCATGGCAACTGAGAAACTTTTTTGCATCGGGCCTCCAGGCACGCCACACAGGGCTGTGCTGGGCCCCGCCTGGGTGGCACCCAGGGAAAAATCACCCCACCAGCCACTTCCAGATTTTTCCTTGTTTTGCCCAAGAGTCAGTAAAAGGATAAGAAGAAAAGAAACTGCTCCTACAAGCAGCTGGGAAGAGCCCTGGGAAGGGGAGACAGACCTTGCTCTGCTTTTTTGCCTTACTGGCCACGATCCCTAGCAGAGGGCTTGGTGCAGATAATGATTGCTTGCCCCAGAAGCGAAACAACATGTTTCTCTTCCCCAGAATAAGGAAAAACTGTCCTTCTCTGTGCTGCCCATGAAAGCTGCAGCCCCCAGCTTCGTCATACCCTATGGCAGTCACAGCTGGGTCTGCCGGGGCACTTGTGGCCTGAAGCATCTCAACAGGGTTTGGCAGAGCCTGTGCCAGCACCTGGCTGGCATGCAGGGCCCCAGGGAGCAGCTTTCCTAAACCTCCTCCTTTTTCTTTTTTTTTTTTTTTGGCGGACAAGGGATTATCTCCTGACTGGGAGTGCGGGACAAAACAGCGAGAGCACTGCAGGCTGTTCGCACAACATGACAGGGCATCATCTACTCCTGCCGTACGATGCCCTGGAGGAACCCGGGACAGGTTGCACCTAAGAGAAGGAGCTGTCAAGGCTGAGGAGCGCTGCTCCTGTTGGGTGCATCGACAAGGAGAGCTTGCCATCTGCTGGAAAGTGATCAGCATTGACAGGCGACAGTCTGGCAAGAGCTCTTGGGTGTAAGAACAGGAGAAAGGCTTGTGTCAGCACTCCCTGGAGACCTGGATGGCATTTGGGCTTGCAGAGAGAGCAGGAAGAGCATCCTCTGAGGGGGGTAAGCACAGAGCAGGCAGGAAGCACCAGTCTTGGGCAGATGAGGTCTGACAAAACTCGCTGCAGGGTTTTAACATGCTACCACCCACCTTGAACCCTCCTCGGAGGCGTCCATCCCCATTGCAGAGATAGCAGAAGGGAATACGTGTTTGTGCAACTAATGCAGCTGAACTCATTCATTAGTAGGGCAGAGCGGAGAGCCAGCGTCTCGCATCTCCGCAGCCTGACTTGCCAGCATGTCTGTCGAGCTGTCTGTGTGCTGTTCACGGCTTCCCCCACCACTCCCTACACCGCTGAGATACTTCCCTCCCTTTGACATATTCTCAGGATTCAGCCTTTTGTCACGCCACCCGCACATCTAGCCCGACGGGCATCGAGCATCCCGCTCCCAACCACATCAGCTCCCAGGAACACACGTCCAGCTGGACAGTCCTCAGTTTTCCCAATGAGGTTTTATTAATGTCTAAGAGGATATAAGCAGATGTGCAGCACAAGGGATCGAAGAGCTGGGCTACCAACAGGTGGACTAAAGCTTCCCTAGCAATACAAGTATTGGTACCTCTGGGTATAAGTCATATTAATACATTGTATAACATTGCTTATATTATCAAAAGCCGCATCAACCTTGGCCTGCTGTCCCACTGCTGCACTGAATGAGACGGTGCACTGCAGGAGCAGAGCCAGGGACAGCTCTGGGATGTTACTCTCCTGGTGCGGAAACCACCACGGGAACTGGACAGTGTACAGACTGTGTTCTTGCCCTTTTAATTCAAAAAGGTAAGAAGCAACAGTGGCAGCATCAAATGTCTTGAATTCCTTGTATTTCATGATAGATGAGGCCCACACTTGTATTAGGTATTCACGTGTTTCTGGAAGGTGGCATTTTCACATGATCATTTTTTCCCTAGCAGAGCCAAGCTGCAAGCCTGCATGCAGTGAGCAATTTTGGCACATCTGCAGAAGAAGGGGTTGCAGGACCTTCTCCTGCCTCTGGCTCAAGTAGCAGATGTGTTTCTTCAGCAGCACTATCATTTTAAGCAGCATTTGGTTCCAGGCACTTACTTCCAACCCTGCTGTACCTACTAGACTGTCTGGTCCAAACGTTCGCGTAGCTTCATAGTGAGTCAGATGGGGAAAATGATCAGAGTTAAAATAAACCCAGCAAGACCCCCCTCAAAAGAACAGTGTCTTAAGAGAATGAGCACAGGCTGTGGGGAGGGGTAGGAGACAGCAGGAGAGCCCCTTTTCTACAGCATGGATTGTGAATTTCCACTCTGAATAATATTGGCAGAAAAGTAGGAGAGACTGAAGAAAACCGAGGCAGAAGCAACAGGGCAAAGTGCGGCCACAGTCTCTGATTTTTGTTTCAGATTGCTCCTATCAATCGTTCTCATTTAGAGCAGGGATGGGAAAATTGCTTTGACCAAGAGAATAGCTCCAAATGCCTCTTCCCAAGTTCAGCCCACATCTTGTGTTCTAAGTTTTCTGATTTCATTGTATAAGTAGGAAACTCCCCAAACAAGGGCTTACTTAAACCATGTTGTGTCGGAAGTAAACTTAGTGGAAACTATCAGCTGGGATTTGAGTGTAGGTTTGTGTGGCACTCCAGGGATGCTCAAGTGAAAGGATGTTCTTTTCCAAGTCTGGTCACAACCAAATAGCTCCCCAGGAAAATAACAGGCTTTGCAGTTCCAGATACGCTTCCAGATCGAAGATGCTCACTAGAGTAACTCTCCTAAGGTTTTCTTCAGGAAATGATGAGGAAGGTTAGGAAAAAATTCAGTCTAGTAATCCTCTAAAGGGGCCTGCAAAATCTAACCTTTGATTAGTGTGGATATCTTCAAAATCAGAAGAAAACCTAACCACTACCATGTCATGCTCCCCTCCCTGAGTAGTCACGCCTGGCAGCCTCTTGCCAGGCTCCTCGGCTTTAATTTACACATTACTCCATCTAGTGGCCTAAAGCTTCCAGCATCCAAGAGTTTAAAACTCTGCCCTGGTACCAGCTGGAATTCAAACCTCTGCAGCAATTTTGCCATCACCACTTTCGCCTCCATCTGTTAAGAAGAAAAGCAAAGTCATCATCAGTGACAGCAAATACAGCTTGGACTGCAGCTACTTAAAGTCAGTGTATTATGTCATGCTGCTTTGTCAATATAGAGATTTAAAAGTTAAATGTTACTCTGTTAATGCAGCTGGCTGAGCTTGGGCAGGAAGAAGAGTTGCCTGGGGCTTCCTGGATTTGAAGACAACTGACAGGCACCAAGATCTGTCCCTGTGTTCATGTGTTAACCCCATTTTGGAAATCAGAGGTAAAACCAAGCACTTTAACCTGAAGATTTTGAGCACTGGTGCTCAGATGAACTCAAAGCACAAACCCAAAGAGCTGGCCTCCTACTGTCCTTCTGAAATGCTCCCTGCCATGCTCAGGTACTCACACACTTCGTTAAATTGTTCCTCCCACCCATGCAGTCCCGTCCTCGCCTTCTCAGAGCCAGTCCTGGCTTGTGCCCTTTTGCCAGCTGACGTTTTCCCTGCCTTGACTCTGCCAGCTGCACCCACAGGATGGTCCCTAAGAGCCCCTGCACACCCGCCCCTAAGTGTCCCCTAAGTGTCTGACCTCGGCTGGCAAAGGGATGGCGACTGCGATTCCCATCAAGGGGTTTGGACTCAAGCAGGGCGACCCAGGGGGTCAGAGGGAGAGCAGCCTGCTGCCCCCTCCCCTGCAGGCCCCTTGGCTGCATGCGGGCATGGGTGACATGGGACCAGTTTGGTACATGTATGTCTGCTCACGTGACAGCGTCTGAGAGACATGCCCTGTCGTGGGCACGGTGGGGATCTTCCCCCTAGCGGGATGAGGGTCAGCGCTCCATCAGTGCGGCCTATGGTCCCGCCCCCCACCAGCCACGGCCAGCATGCCCTGAGCTGGCACAGTGCTCGCTAATGAAGCATCATTCCAGGCCTCTGCTTACCTGTGCAAACACCTGCCCGATGCAGGATCGGGGTCCCAGAGAGAATGGAAAATAGCAGTAATACGGCCTACAAAGAAAAATGTTCAAACCTGTCATTCTGACGGCTTGGTTATAAAGAAGCAAGCACATATTTCATCACAGCAGCAAGAAAATGGTCTAACTACCACCTTACCTAGCTGACTTGTTAAGACAATCTCCAAATTAACATTTTTTTGGTTCAAAGTAGCAATACAGCTCTGAAGCAAGTTTCCCCATCATCTCCACTTGCTATATGGCTCAGTTCACAGAGCTGTTTTGTTGCGTGCAAACCTTATTTCAAAGCTGAATGTCAAGCATACTGTAAACGCTCTCCAGCCCGTCAAGGGGGCGTAACGATCCACCCAATTATTGCTCCTTTGGGCAGCTCTGAACCACGTGAAGGAGAGGACGTTTGTTCCAGAAGACCAGACTAACTCTAGGCTGAAGTAAAACCCCTGACTCACAAAGCAGTTAGATGCAGGGATCTGCACCAACTGCTTAGGTCACTGATGCCTCCCACTGCACTCCAGCCTACTGATGCAGATACGGCTCAGGCTGCCTGCCCACGTGGCTGAACAGCATCTTCCATCCCTCGGCCCCTTGTCCCCTCTCTAACGTGGAGACACTTTCAGCTTCCTGGGGCCAGGGCCACCATGCATTAAATGTTTGTATTGCACTAAAGCAAATATTCAATCTGGTTTTGGCCCAAAGCTTTGACCTCAATATAAACATTGAATAACATTAGTGTTGGTCTTTTTTTGTAAGGTATCATGTGGTCTAAAGAACTTCTGAACAAAAGGTGCATATTATTGCTCGCTATTTGCATTTGGGTAAGGATTTAGTGTTACTCATACTGGAATGGAAAAATACTTTTATTCTACCTTTTTCCCCTTGCAATCTCTTCCTGTAATGGTTCCTTATTACATATTTAATAACCTGGGAGTAAAAAGAAACTCACTTAGGTGCATCTTTGCTAAATCGGTCTGGATTGAAAGTAAGTGGATCCTTGAAATACCTTTCCATCCTTCCCATTATGTAAGTGCTGAACTGTCAAGAAAGAGTTTATTTGCGTTAGTCACGAGCAGCACACTGAAAATGCCTCTTTGCTGTCACAAGTACAAAACCATAACGGCCTTCCACTCCCCAGGCAAAAACAATCCAGGGTCCAAATTCATACCCCGGTTTTGCCTAAAATTTCAGAGAGGCCAGAAGAAATACACTCAGGGACTGTTTTGGCCCTCTGATACACAGATCCATTACATTTGGATCGACTACAGCAGCTAAAAGCCCCTGATGGTGGGTGGGACTCACAACAAGTGTCGTGTTTGCAGGAATTCTGATGCCGTTGATGACGTGCTCCTTCTCCATCCAGCGTACCGTCCCCGGGACGGGTGGGTACAGCCGCAGTGATTCCTTCAAAACCTGTGTCAGCGAAAAGCACAAAAGGTCAGTTAGTTAATACAGTGTAGGAAGCAGAAATAAAATTAATTACTTCCCTATGGTCTTTCACTTTGGCTAAATGGGAGCTTTTGACTTGTGGAACAGATGCTGGTGTATCTGTCTTGGGACTCCCGTGGGCAAAATATATGGCTAAGTCAGCTCCTTCAGGCCTGGTTCCTTCTTATAACTGGTAAAATACAGAGGAAAAGAAGCAAAAACCACAAGAGATGCCATGCATTGAACAGATCTAACACCTCAAGTCAGGTCAACAACTAAGTGAAAAAGTACTGGGAAGCAAATTCAAGGGGAATATCTAAGAGTGGTCTGATGCCCCCGATGAGCCATTCTCGGCGCTGGCTGCCACGAGGATGTGTGGTTGCTCCCACCTCCTTCCCACTCTCAGCACTGCACTCCTGCTCCTGCCTTTGTCCTGCTTCTGCTACTCAGGGAGCTGAGCCAGGTCAGAGCACCAAAACGACAAAAAAAAACCTGGCAAAGGAAAATGAATAGGGAACAGTGAGAAAAAAATGGAATGAGACCATTTCTTTTGGTGGCAGTGAGCTGTAAGAATGGCTTATTTCATCAAAGTGAAACCTAATTAACAGTGCACATTAGCATCGCACTGCAAATGCAATTAACAGTGTGTATGCACGAGTGGATTAATGAAAAAGAAGCGTGGACAAAAGGATTCCGAATTGCCTGAGCAACAGGAGAGGAGTCCTGTGGTCTCTGACACACCAGTGATGGACTGGCTCTGACCAAGGGCAACTGTGATTTTGGTTGTACAGATCTAAGCTTGTTCTGTTAAATAAACGGTCTGCTTTGAGAGGCTTTCATGTGATCTGTCCTAAAACTGAAAGGCTTAGATACCTCATCCTAATTGGAGTAGTATAATTGTGACGGTGTTTGGAGAAGCCTAAGGAAACCTGCTGATTTCTGTAATCACACAAAGATGCCTTTTCCTTATGAGAAACACACCTTTTAAATCTATCCACTGTCAAAGCACAGTGATTTGTGGGATGGGATATAGCAAAATGGTAAAACACCATCACCCACCTCAGCAGGACAGTTTAAGAGAAAAGCGATCATGGCAGACTACTAAAATCACAGGGAATTTAAGCAGGGAGAATAGCTACCAGGACTGTGATTCAGCCTCTCCTGAGGGCTACTGGTGTCCCCCATCTTGTGAAAAAGGATACACAACACAAACGCTGGCGAGTAGCCAAGCCCTGGCTTTGCAGTTCATTACCAACCAGCATTTCTATACACAAGACCTCTTTTAGGATCAAACTTCCCACCCCCCCCCGCCCCAAGTGACTGAAGAGGGTTTCAAGATCAAGTAATAAAAAATTGAAATTGCAAAATATAGCAATTATTTTTGGATGTCCTCAAATCCCGCTGAGTTCACAGCACGTAATGAGATCATAGCTGGAAATGCTTTAACAATAATCAAACAAAAATAGAGCTGTGAGTTTGGGAAGTGACTGGGACTCATGCACAGTTTGAGCTTGAAGTTGCAAACCCTTCTTAAAATACAGGTATGGTTTCAGCTTAAACAGGTAGGGATTAAGCAACTCCGCTCTAGCTCCCAGCTTGGTAATAATTAAAGAAAGCAGTGAGAGAATTGTGTGGAATTTTGGAAAGAAATTTGAGGAGCGTCCTTCCCAGCAAGGCTGGGCTGCTGCAAATGGCTCACGGTACCTGCTTGCTGACTCTCTGGAGACAAACGACGTCAGGATCAAATATTGGTATTGCTCTTAAAATTTTAAAAGTGTGGGGCTCCTCTTGGCAGTCCCATGAGATGGCAGGAGTGCTACCAAACAGCTCTGACAGGTATTTTACCTCACTCCTACAGTACCTGCGACAAGTAGGTGAGTTTGCCAAGATCCTCATAGTCAATGTCTCTCTTGGCACCAAGCACTTCATCCACTTCAGCCTGAAGCCTGCAGTGAAATTAAAAAATGTTAGTTGCAGACACCCATTTCTTGCTAGGCAAGTTGACAAATTACATTTTTTACTTTGCAGACATTGAGTTGGACTTTGACTCCCATCCTCAGGCAAAATGCCTACTGACTCCCAGCCAGCCTGCCTGAACTTGTGCCTCATATCAGGATGGAGCAATGTGTGTACAATGCAGCTGAATCAGGCAGGACTCAGGACCAGCTTTGTATAAAGGCTCAGAAAAAAATCACTTAAGATAAATTATTCCAATTCCATCTAAGCTTTTTTAAAATTTTAGATACATTGAGACTATGAAACTGTTTATTTTGGAAGGGAGGCTAGAAATTATTGGGAATTGATCCTAGCTTTTCAGTAATCCTTATAATTAAGTTCACCTTGAAATTAACAGCAAGCTGGGTTTGCAAATTGGCACACACGTACCTTTCCAGTATTTCAGGATGCTGAGCCAGTGCCATTACTGTAAATGACAACTGATTGGCAGTGGTTTCATGACCTAATAACACCAAAAATCAGTTTAAAGGTTAGCATGAAATAATAACATGATACAAAGATGGTCTACTAGTGTGTTTGGGAACAGGAAACTTTGAACTTCAGGCCCCAAATGTTTCATTTCATGTATGCTAGAAATTAAAGGAAACGCTAAAAGGGATGTAAATTCTACATAAGGAGCTTTCAAGAATGACAAGAACAAGACATAGCTGGTAAAGATACAAGCTGTCTTGCTCAACTCAAAGCTGCAGTGGCTGCATATGGCACCTACGGTTATAAGCTCTCTAACAGAAGGGCCAGTGAGGTTCAATATTTGCCTTGTCATATTATAGGACACGGTTCTGCCGAGAACCAAGGATTTACTGGTTTTGAGGGAAAACAGAGCTTCTAACTGTCTTTCTTTGAAATGCCTGCTTTATGTGGATAGTTTTCATTTTTTCATGGATAGGCATATGTATTATTTTAAAGCATTACAGAAAACAGACTTCTGCAAAGATCTATTTGTTGCAATAACGTCTTTCTTGCGAAACAACAGTGTTTTGACCTCAGTTTCTTAGGAACCTAAATCCTACTGACTTGCAAGATCAATCTTTCTACGTTGTTTACCTCATGTATCATCTCGGCCCCTGCTTTTGCTGATAGGCTTGACAGGACCCTCTCCTACCAAGCACTGACTAATGCTCTTAAGGCAAGAATGGCATTTGCACGTGTGGGTGAGGTGATGCGGAGACATGTGGAATACGTTAAAGATGCTTTCAGTAGGGTTTAGTGGGATCTGGGAGGAAGGGCCAGAACCCCGTGAGGAATAGCCTTGCACCCCAGTGGACAGTGCTGCCCTCTGCACCACAGCTTGGAAACCACTGGCCTGGCATTATTCGCTGTGTTGATATGACTGAAGGAGGATAACATATCATTTGCCTATGAGAAAACTAAGTGCTCTCTTCACACCTCACCCAGCTGTTCCTACGTCAGTGTAACACTGCTGCTTTCCAACAAAGTGACTCCTGGTTACAGCAGCGTCACACGGAGTGAGCAAGGACATTAATCATGACCCTGTAGACGGCCCAAGAATGAGTACGGCTTCCCATATGACATATCCAAACATTAGAATAGCTACCAACCCGCAACAAAGAAAGTGATAAAGTTATCCAGAATGTTTTCATCATCTCTAGTTTCCTCCAGAGCTGCCAAGAGAGAAAAACAAATGAGATTAGAAAATGTCCCCGTGCCCCAGCTGGAACAGCCAGAACACTCTGTCATGTTTTCCATGTCTTGTCTGAGGTGGCATTGGGGATGCCAGAGGATGCTGAGTGGGCAACTCAGTGGTGACTTGTGACCAATATTTGATCCGACACAAAGAAACAGGGAATTTTCAAAGCAACTCTCACTACCTTCAGTGTGAAAAAATCCCTCCTGAAGACATTAAAGGAGGATCAAAGTGCAGATCCCCAAATAAGCCTCCCCAAATCTCATGGCAAAACATGTCACAGATGAATTAACTGAAACAGCAACGTGTCCCCTACCATCTCCTTTCAATATCTGCGTAAGAATATCCAGCGTGGCTTCCTTCCCGTTCCGGATGGCCTCTCTCCTCTCGTCAATGCACTCCTTCCCCACACGCCGCAGCAGCCTCACACTCTCCTTGACCTCCTTTACCAGCTTCTGTTTCCCTGGCATGTACTGAATACAGAATTGCTTCAGTCATTTTAATCCTTTTGCTGGTAAAAAATATTGCCAATTGTTATTTTCAAGTGAGCACCTTGTTTTCTGCTAAATGACATTTGTCACAAAAATGGCTGCTCTCCACAGAACAAAGTGAACGTCCCCAAGGTGAAGGGTTTGGGCTGAAATGAGAAATATTCTAATCTGGGCATGCTGATGTCCTGTCTTGTCAGAGCTGATGTTTTGAGCACCGTGAGCAAAATTCCTCGCCTCTCCACAGAGAGAAACTGCAGCATATGATACAGAATTTCACATCTGGGCCCAAAAAGGAAAACAGGAGCTCTAAAAGCCTGAACTATAGCTTTCATGAGAAAACTGGGAATGATTTTTAACTTAAATATTTCAGATTACATCCATAATTTTCTAGTATATGAATTTTGGTTGAAAATATTATTTTTTTCTGATAAGAAAGTTCAAATTTCTTCTACCTTGAGTGAAGCTGCCATCCTTCTTGGACAAATGTCAAAAATCTCAATTTTTGCAGTGATGGATGTGAAAGTGTAAAACCATGGAAGAAGACGACACATGCATGGGGGAAGATAAGGCAGAAAGACAGAAAGGAACCATTAAATGTTAATGTTAATTTTGCAAGCGTTTTAAAGCACTAATGAATTTTATCTCAATGCACATTAGAGGGAAAAGAGCTACTGATGACCCTTTCCCCATCATACATGGACCTTGCACAGCTCCAGCCCACTTGTGCAGGAGCAGGGGCTCCAGTGGACGTGAGGAGAGAGGACCGAAGTGAGGTGCATACAGACCTGCACAAGGGGGATGCGCATCTTGGTCATTCCCTCCAAAACCATGGTCACAGCGTGCGGGAAAGGCGTCTGGTCATCGCTCAGTGCATTTAATTCCAAGCCAAAGGCTACCTGAGGAGTGGGAGAGAAAGGCAGCAAACTCACTGCATCCTCCTGGCTTCCCGGGGCTGGGGTGAAAGAGCAGGACAGCCTCACACTGCCGCTTTTTCCCCTGAAAATACCTCAAGGTAGATCCTCCCTTGCAGGAGGCTGTGAGAGAACGGTAGTATCTACATTATGCTTCCTTCTTATTTGGGGGGATTAATAATTTACTATTACTCTCCATTCACCCCAAACTGTTTTGCAGAGAGAAGGGAAAAGCCAGCGTAAGGCAGACTTCATGCTGACATATAATGGTCATAACAGAACATCCACATGCAAACAAGCACTGGTGTTGCCCTTCTTGGCACAGAGGGGTGGGAGGTATGAGGCTGTAAGGGCTTTTGCAAAGGGTCCCCATCCTGCAGGCACACCTAGGCTGTGCAGACCCTTCCCTAACTGCCCCTTCCTACGGCTCAGCCCGAATGGAAATGGCACAATTAGTCCTTCAGCTCTTCTGGCACTGCTGGGTAAAGGTCTTGCTCCCTGGCTCCGATTCCTGATTCCATCCTGCTGCTGATACCTGTTATTTCCATTCCTTCCTGCCAGGTGCAGAGGAAACAAGAAAGTGGACAGCTGGTACCTTTGCAATGATATCCATAGTCACCCGGTTCATCATCGTCAGCATGCTAAACTCTTTTTTTCCATCTGCCTTTTCCTCTAGCTTCTCCATCAGCTCCTCTGCTTTTTCATTAAAAGTTTCCATCAGACCAATCAGGTAGCTGAACAATCAATAAAAATGAGTGATGGGGGCTCTGGAGAGGACATCTTTGCTCAGGCAAAATTACCTCCATTATTTTCCATAGAAAAGTGTAAAGATTTTTTTTTATTTATTTATAATAAATTTGTCTTAATACTTTAAAAGTGAACAGATAAAACGAGCTAAATTCTTCTTATAGCAGCCCCACTCCATCCTGCCATGTAAACAATGGCTGTCATGGCAAGGGCTTCAGACCCTAAACGCAATGCATCGAGGCTCAGGTGAATGATGAGGCTTGCCCACATCAAATCCCTGAGGTCTGTTTTCCGACAGGATAAGGCAGCCATCACCACACTCGTGGATACACAACCCTGGGACTTTTCTACCGTCGCTGAGCTCATACGGGTGTCACTGCCCCATGGGAAGTCTGGTCAAATTATACTTGTCATGGAAATGGTGCATTGGACTAAATGGTTAAAACACCTTTTTGGTACTAAATGGGCTGCTTCTCTTTTTAAATATCAAATAATGGATCAATGACAGGGAGAATCGTGAAAATAATACAGTAGAAATAACAGATAGATCATCCCAGAGATATGTGCCTTACGTTCGGCTGAAAGCTGGATCCATCATCTTCCGCTGCTTGTGCCAATGCTCGTGGTTGCATGCAGTTACCAAGCCATTCCCTAGAAACCTAGCATTTAGGAAAACAAGGAAAGGAACAGTTTTCAGCAAGGGAGCCAGACGAACCCTGTGTAGTCACAAAGTAACTCTTCCGTATCTACTTTCTTGTATTTTTCCTACGTGTGGGGAGCATCGTGCTGGTTTGAGTACACAGTCGTTGCATCACTGTGGACAACAACTGAACTGCAAATACGTTTTGCCTGGTAGGTTTGGACTGCTGAGTCCAATAAGATGCTTGTTCATTACAGCTGTTATGCAAATAATTAACTGGATTATTGCATTTTCAAAAGCTCAGGCTAACAGAGAAAAATCCCCCTTTTTGTTACTGAACTTAGGAGCTGCAAACTCCCATGCATTAAGGAATAATTCAGTGCCGTAAAATCTAAGTGAGAAGTTTGGTTGATGGTCTGAGCAAACTATTCTAAGACTAACTGAACATCCACAGGGGAAAAAAAAAAAATATATGATCAAAGTAAAAAAAAAATCCAACATAATAATAATCCAACAGGAAGTTCCGTCTGAATATGAGGAAAAACTTCACTGTGAGGGTGACAGAGCCCTGGCACAGGCTGCCCAGGGAGGGTGTGGAGTCTCCTTCTCTGGAGATATTCAAAACCCACCTGGACACGGTCCTGTGCAGCCTGCTCTGGGTGACCCTGCTCTGGCAGGGGGGTTGGACTAGATGATCTCCAGAGGTCCCTTCCAACCCCTGCCGTTCTGTGATTCTGTGGTTCTGTGATAACCTCCCTGACGTTTGACTTGACACATAATTTAATAGGTACGTGCTGCTTCCATATGTCTGGAAATTAGTCGTTAATCCCCACACTAAGGTAAATGATCTGAGCCAAAGTAAGTGCCATGCCTGTGACATTATTAATCCTTCACTTATTTTCAGATCACAATGGCTTCAGATGGGTTTCACCTACCTCTCCCCAAATATGTTGAAGATACGACCGTACACCAGCGATCCTTTGGGTACTGTGGTGACATCAAGAACTCCTAAAATCAAATCTCAGGTCAGTGAATACTGAGTGCAATCTGTTTCCCAGACAAAACATTAAAAAGCCACTCACAAGTTCACTCTTTTCCTCCTATAGCAATAGTCTGAAGACTAGATGAATTATTTGGCGTGCCCTGATTCCCCCAGGTTCCCCGTGCTGCTAGCTTGTTTTGCATGCCTCTAGCACTTTTTGCCCAATGACCCGAAATCTCACTCTGTGGTTACTGCAAAGATTTAGAGTAAGAAATTCAGTCCCTTGTGCCTCACTCATTTGAGATATTAAGCTCTTGCAGCGAGTCTGCTTTTCAGAAATGGTGGATGCTTGCTCTATCTGCTGTTTAAAAAAGGTAACAAGTAAATCACCTGATCAAGGAAGAAAAAAAATCAGGACAGCCCGGATGAGCAGAGCACCTCACCCTCCTAACCCGGCCAGAGTCACCCTTTCTGCAGGCACGGACTGGCTGCACCACGCTGCCCTGAACATCAGGCACCACCTCTCTCTTTCTGGAGGGACGGGCTGATCCCCACTGTCGATTCGGCTTTGTTTTGCAGTACCTTCACTCCTTCAGGACTCAGAACCATTACTGAGACTCTGTGAAAGGCATTAAGCCGTACAATAGGTCCATATTTCTCTGCCCTACAAGAAGATAAGGAAAAAAAAAAATAATTATGGTACAAACCACAACATGTAACAGTTCAGACCTAATAACCTCAAGGACCAAAGCAGCGTGTACTGGGAAGTACTGCAGTCTTCAGCGAAATAAAGCCATTAAGAGAAAGATCAATGCTCTCTCTCTAGCTCCTCTACCACCCTTCTGAATGATGCTAAATATGTAATCCAGGGCCTCTGTGCCTTGATATCCCAATCTGTGCTACAGGGCTACCCCATTCGATGTTACGGATGTGTCTCAACTTACCACTGCAGGAAGAGATCATGCATAAACTCCTGTTTCCTCAGCTTTCTCCACAAGATCGGCAGATGTCCAAATAAAAAGCTGCAGAAAGTGAAAGTTAAGAGTGTCACGAGGATGCCAACATAGGGTTTGTATGGATTGCAATCCTTGTTGCTCGGTGATGCAACACCAGTGTAGCTCATGTTTTCTTCCTGTAAGGAACGATAAAAATAAGACCTAGCTGTGCCAATGCCCAGCCCTCACGTGGGTAAGCTGGGGACCAGGGCCCAGGCTGGTGCACTCGTGCATCCAGGAAGACCAGCGCAGAGACACAGGACAAGGTCTATTTGCAGCTGTATACAGGAGATGTTTGGGTCTGGGTGGGAGCTCCCGGCAAACTGCTTTGCTCTTTGCCTAGCTGACTGAACCTCCGCTGCAACTGTTATGTTTCTGTACATGCAACAGACATTTGCATTGAATATTCTTTAATACATGCTCAGCTCTGATAAGCGTAACTTCAGTTCTGTCAATGGAGTTAAACTCAGTAAAATTAGGAACGGTCTCCTTCTGTCTAAAGCCATGTCACCTCAAATGCTGAAAAAAAAAAGACAACCTAGAAGGAAAATCATTGCTTAATATGGAAATTGCAGAAATTAATAGAAAGGGTTAACTCTTCAAATACAATAGCTGTATTAGAAAGTTAGAGATCAATTCCTTCCATTGGCTGCGAGTGGCAAATTCCCACTGGCTTTGCATACATCTGAAGGAAAATTTGGCCAAGCTTCTCAGCCTTTTGGCTAAGATCAAGCATAGTATCTGTTCCTATCAGTTTAATATCTGATACGTAGAAGGCGCTACAGCGGGATCTGGACAGGCTGGATCGATGGGCCGAGGCCAATTGTATGAGGTTCAACAAGGCCAAGTGCCGGGTCCTGCACTTGGGTCACAACAACCCCAGGCAACGCTACAGGCTTGGGGGGGAGTGGCTGGAAAGCTGCCCGGCGGAAAAGGACCTGGGGGTGTTGGTCGACAGCCGGCTGAATATGAGCCAGCAGTGTGCCCAGGTGGCCAAGAAGGCCAACAGCATCCTGGCTTGTATCAGAAATAGTGTGGCCAGCAGGACTAGGGAAGGGATTGTCCCCCTGTACTCGGCCCTGGTGAGGCCGCACCTCGAGTACTGTGTTCAGTTTTGGGCCCCTCACTACAAGAAAGACACTGAGGTGCTGGAGCGTGTCCAGAGAAGGGCAACAAAGCTGGGGAAGGGTCTAGAGCACAAGTCCTATGAGGAGCGGCTGAGGGACCTGGGGTTGTTTAGCCTGGAGAAAAGGAGGCTGAGGGGAGACCTTATCACTCTCTACAACTACCTGAAAGGAGGTTGTAGAGAGATGGGGGTCGGTCTCTTCTCCCAAGTAACAAGTGATAGGACAAGAGGAAATGGCCTCACATTGCGCCAGGGGAGGTTTAGATTGGGTATTAGGAAAAATTTCTTCACCGAAAGGGTTGTGAAGCATTGGAAGAGGCTGCCCAGGGAAGTAGTGGAGTCACCATCCCTGGAGGTATTTAAAAGATGTGTAGATGTGGCACTTAGGGACACAGTTTAGTGGTGGACATGGCAGTGTTAGGTTAATGGTTGGACCTGATGATCTTAAAGGTCTTTTCTAACCTAAATGATTCTATGAAATGAAGCAGCTGCACTCGAGATCTGTTTTCCATTTGAGAATCTGCCATGCTATCATCCTTTTCAGTATAAACAAGCTAGAGGGGAAAAACAGGCTCTTATTTATTTCTGTTGGAACCACAAGGCACTTAAAATAACAAGCACTCAACAAAGTTACCCAACATCTACAGAAACTTTCACTCCTTCACTTGTTTGACTCCTCCATTGTAACTGGACTCCAAAAAGATGTGAAAGCCTCAAATATGACAGATGAGTCCTTCATTAGCTAAAGCTCCAGAAACCCCTCTATCTGCAGTGCATGAAGCAAGGTCCCACTCATGGTTCCCTTTGTGTGATACACAAATCCTCAGAGATATTTTTCACCCTCTGTCCCATCACTACCCAATTAAGTCAGGTGTTACAACAGGCCTAAAACATTCATTCGCTAATGAGAAGTCCCAATTACTTACTGCATGCCATGAAAAAAAAAAAAACCTAAGCAAGGGCTTGGTTTGGGATATATAGAACTGACATCATCATCTGAAATCATGTGTTTGCAAAGAAATCCTCTTTCCCCATTTCTTGCAATTAGATCTTAATATGAAGCAAACCTTTGAAGGGACAAACCTCTCTCTTCACAGGTGAGCCATTCATGTGGTAGAAAGGACACAAAGCCATTAGGACTCACTTTTCCAGCCTGTCCTGCACAAGTCTCCTTTAGAGATGTACTTTGTTAGTTCTGATAAATGTATCAGCCCAGGAATTCCAGGGCGTTAACATAATCTTGTCATCATGCAGCCGTAAGACCTTAGACAAGGTCTGAGGTTTTGATAAGATCCTGGTGGACTTCATCCTAAAACAAGGGTTTCTCAAGCTTTATCAAAGGGAAAGAGCTGAGGGCAAAGGGCAAGTCATGCATGTGGGACAGAATAGCACCTTGAAAGGATATAGGCTGTGGACTGGCTGGCTGGGGAGCAGCTCTGGCTGACCACAACCTGGGGGCTGGTCCCCGTGGGCAGCAAGCTGGACACAAACCAGCCTTTGCTTCTGGTGCTGCTCTTCTCCACTTTGCCAGATACAGTCTCAGGTGAGAAGTGTTTAGATTGGATGAATCCCATTTCAGAGTAATTTGGGTTGGCAAGGACCTCTGGAGGCCACCTGTCCAGACCCCTGCTCCAGGCCATCAATGCCAGAGCTATGGTACATGGCTCAGGGCTTTGCCCAGTCACC
Organism: Phoenicopterus ruber ruber; assembly: GCA_009819775.1. NCBI lineage: Eukaryota > Metazoa > Chordata > Aves > Phoenicopteriformes > Phoenicopteridae > Phoenicopterus > Phoenicopterus ruber. Next base: position 14,826,465 of record CM020219.1, read on the forward strand.
TGTGCCAGCATTTGAGCACCCTCATGGTGAAGATGCTTTGCCCTACACGTAACTGGGATTTCCCTTGTGGCAACTTGTGCCCATCAACCCTTTGTCCTTCATTTTGCAACTCCAAGAAGAGCCTGGCCCCATCTTCACATAACCACCCATCAGATAGCTCAAACAGCTGGTGGATCCCCTTTGCCCTTCAGTGGCTGCTTCTCCACCCAAAGCAAGCCCAGCTCTCAGCCTCCCAGGCATCCTGGCTGCCCTCCACTGGACTCGCCCCAGATTGTCAACATCTTTCCTGTACTGGGGAGGCCACCACCACACACAGCACCCAGCTTTACCATTATTTTTTTTTCCTTTATAAATTACCTTTTAGAGCTGGAGATATTTGATTTTCCTACTAGGATATTTAGAAGTGGAAACATTTGTGCAACAGGTACTGAAACAGGGGGTTTGGACAGTCCCTGACAATTTATTCTTTTGAAAAGCTACCAAGTACTGTGGGCTCACATGACATATAAGTTTCCACAAAGATATATCGGTACTAGAAACCTTCCTGGGAAGGATCCTAGGCTGATCACCAACACGAAGCCTCAAACCCTGAAGAAGGGACAGAAAAGCAGCCACAGCGTTACTCAAGCTGCCAATACACCAGGGTGTTACTTCACACCTTGAAATGAACGTAAGGACAAGCAGGGTCAGATATGACAAGATCCACCCTCTCTCCAATCTCAGTATCTGACCCTCATTACACAAGTAAATATGGGGAAAAACTTTTTAGCAGGGCCTGCTGTGATAGGACAAGGGGTAATGGTTTTAAACTAAAGGAGGAGAGATTTAGACTACATATAAGGAAGAAATTTTTTACAATGAGGGTGGTGAAACACTGGAACAGGTTGCCCAGAGAGGTGGTAGAAGCCCCATCCCTGGAAACATTCAAGGTCAGGCTGGACGGGGCTCTGGGCAACCCGATCTAGTTGAGGATGTCCCTGCTCATTGCAGGGGGGGTGGACTAGATGACCTTTAAAGGTCCCTTCCAACCCAAACTATTCTATGATTCTATGAAGTAGGCTGAAGCTTGGAGTTAGCCAGCCAAGCTCGGAGCCCCTGTAGGACTATTTGTGCAAGAGAGTGCCGGTGTGGCATCTCTTCCCGTGGCATGTTATGGAGGCCACGTGCACCCAAAGGTGAGGTTGAATTGGAAGCCCACACACTCCTGCAAGAACCGTGTCTCGTTGTGACAGCGCTGCCACTGCCATGCTGGAAGCCTTCTCACTGCCCTTCATCACTTATGACTTTCTTTTTTTCCCCCCAGAAACCAAACACCTAGCTCATGAGGGAGAGCAGGGAAGGGGCCTGGTGGAGTCAGTGTCCATGTGCCTCTTGGAGCCGTGCAGCAGGGCGGGCTGAGCTGTCCAGCACAGAGAGCCCCTCCTGCATGGCTGGTGCTGCCTGTCAGGTCCCTCTTTGGCATCGTAAGCAAACGCGCAGCTCAGACGGGCAACTCTGAACCGCTCGTTTCGTGCTGCTGTGGACACCTGGAGCGACCAGCTGGGGAGACGCAGGTCAGCACATCGCCCCCCCGCCAGCCCCAGCCAGCCTGGCCGCGCTGCAGAGCGGGGCGGCGGGATCCCCGGCGATGCCCGACGGTGCCAGCCTCTCCCGGCAGCGGGCACCGGGCACCCTCCCGCGCTGCTCCCAGCCCGCCTGACCTCCTCGCCGGCGCAGCTGCCCTTGCCCACACCAGCAAGGTCCCGGCCCCTCCCGGCAGGCCTCCCTGCTCGGACACAGGCTGGACTGTTTATTTTCTGCTCTGACATTTCCTCACGGCTCCAGCCGGCAGCGAGACCAGCCTGGGTGCAAGGTCCACCGCTCTGCCCGGCCACGGGAACGGGCGGCGGGGCCGACACCAACGCTGCGACGCCTGAAAACCCACCCCAGGCCCCCACCTCCTCGCCCCGACCCTGCCTTGCCTGCCCCTTACCTCCCCCGCGGGGCGCCGGGGATGTGGTCGTACTTCGCGTGGATGTACTTCACGTAGCAGCAGTACAGGCCGAAGGCCAGGAGGGAGAGGGCCAGCAGGAGCCCCCCCGCCGCCCCCAGCGCCTCCATCGCCCGCCGGCTGCCAGCGCCGCCCCCTCGCCGGGCAGCGGGCGGCCAGGGCGGGCCGGGAGAGGCCCCGGCTGTGGGGAGGGCCGCGGGCGGGGCCGGCCCCGCTTAAAGAGCCCGGCGGCAGCGGGGCAGGTGGGGGGGCGGGTGTCGGGGGGCTGAGCCGGGGCCCCGCTGCAGGTCCAAATACACCCGCATGGGGTAACGGCCTGGCAGGAGGGTGTGTGTGAGTATGTGTGTATATATATGTGTATTTATGTACGCACAAGGGTGTGAGGAGGTCAGGAAGGGTGCTGCACCTTCATGTGTTTGTTTACGGAAGTGTTTTAAATAAAGCTCATCACTGAAGGCTCTTAGACAAACTAAGCCATGACAAGACAAGGAAGGGGGAGGCTCTGTGTTGACTTTTAACTGCTTAAAATACAAGATGCAAAGGGAATATACTGTTGGGGCCTGTAGGAATCCATAGATGATGATTTGCAGAGCAGTCTGCTTTGGGGCCCGTGTCATACAACGTAGTCATTCATCATCTGGACACGGGTATGAGAGATGATGCAGTTTTACTGAAAACAGGTGATCTAAAGCTGACGTCCATGAATTGCATAAGGATCACAGGACACAAGGGACTAAGCCATAAAATGGTGGAAATTCATTTCTGATAAATGAAAAGTAATGCATGGGAAAAGATAAACTATGTGTATACATCCAGTTATATATATATTCAGTGGTGGCGCCTGTTCAGGAAATATCAGCTTAATGCTCAATACAGACCAAAGAAGCAAGCGGAGCATAGGCAGTGATTAGGAGAGTGAGCAAAACAAGATTTTTTGGTTTGGAGTACTGTGTACTGGAGTATTGTGTCCAGCTCTGGGGCCCCCAACACAAGAAGGACATGGACCTGTTGGAGCGGGTCCAGAGGAGGGCCATGAAGATGATCAGAGGGCTGGAGCACCTCTCCTGTGAAGACAGGCTGAGAGAGTTGGGCTTGTTCAGCCTGGAGAAGAGAAGACTCCGGGGAGACCTTCTAGCAGCCTTCCAGTACCTAAAGGGGGCCTACGAGAAAGCTGGAGAGGGACTTTTGACAAGGGTGTGTAGTGATAGGAAATGGATTAATGGCTTTAAACTGAAAGAGGGTAGATTTAGATTAGCTATAAGGAAGAAATTCTTCCCTATGCGGGTGGTGAGGCACTGGCACAGGTTGCCCAGAGAAGTTGTGGATGCCCCATCCCTGAGAGTGTTCAAGGCCAGGTTGGATGGTGCTTTGAGCAAGCTGGTCTAGTGGAAGGTGTCCCTGCCCATGGCAAGGGGGTTGGAACTAGATGATCTTTAAGGTCCCTTCCAACCCAAACCATTCTATGATTCTATAATGGCTGTATTAGTATATAGAGGACTCTATGATAATCTAGAGCACACCCACTGTGTGCGAATACCACATGTGCTCTTCCTCCCAGCTCAGCAGAGGTGTAGAAATAGAGACAGAAAAGATGAGGCCTCCAAACTGGAAAAAGCATGACTGAGGGTGGTTCTGACAGGGGTCTGGAGAACCATCAGTGGTTTGGAGATGAATAGGGACAAACTAATCATTACTTTGTATACTTCAAGAACAAGAAGGCACCCACTGAAGTCATCCAGCAACAGGTCTAGAAGAGGAAGAGATTTTTCACAACAAATTGTTAAATGGAGGAGCTAACTGCAACAGGCTGTTGTGGAGGCTAAATGAACAAATTGTCTCACAAGGAGCCAGGGAAAGTGATGGGGGCCCCTTCCCTGTGCTGCAGCCCCTGGCTGCTGGATCCTGTGCCCACTCCATCCCTTCGAACGTTGCCCACCTTGCATGCAGGGTGGCGGACATTCCTCTCCACCATCCCCACGGCTCTTACTGCGGCAAGGGAATGAGAAGCAGGACACCCTGCTGCCCTTTACAGAAAAGCAGCACACCACCTGCCTGTCAGGCTTTCACAAGACAACTCCATTCACGCACTCTTCTCCATACCAGCTTTAGTCAACCAGCTGGAGACAGATACTAAACTACCTGGATTTTGTCATGTCTGTTTTGCTGCCTGTGGGTCTCTGACATTCTCACACCATATAGGCTGATGCAGAACTTTCCATCCCCGCCGTTTCCAGTGGGGTGCCTTTCCCCTGCTCCCCTCCCATGGCAGCTCCATATGGCCATGCCTCTCTGCAGCAGGAGGGAGAGGATGTAACTCAAGCACCCCTGCTTTTGTCCATCTGACACAGCAATCATCTGCCAGCACCTCCAAGAGTCAGCCTCACTTCGATTTCCAAATGGAAGCAATGACTGTGCTAAAAGGCCAAAATCTGCAGGTTTCCCTCGGTTTTCTTGTGTCATTTCTGCTTGTGTTTGAGACTAGCAGATTAGAGATAGCAGAGAATGCTATTCAAAGCAACAACAGCACATGCTGGTATAAGGTGAGAGATTTTCTCTCTATTACATTTTTGTTTCAAACTGTAAATAATTTTGAAAGGGCTGTTAATGACAGAGAGCAGCAGGGAGTCACTGGTGAAGGGGAATTTAAGGAGCACCTGTAGCAGCCCTGACTCTGTGTCTTACTTATGCTGCTTTCCTGTGTGGATGCATGTCCATGTGTCCCTCACTAGCAACTTAGTGGCTAACACCTACTGGCCAACTTCAACTAAACTTGCCATGGAAACATAGATCACAAATGCTCGAAAACCAGGGAGATGAAAGAAGTTGCGCTGGCTTTATAGCGTGAGCTAGGCTAAAGAAAAATTTGGTATTGCAGACCTTAGGGGATGACAGGGATTTTCTTTGAAGTCCCCAGGAACCGGCACCTCTCCCGGCAGGCATGGCCAAAGCCTGCCCGCGTTTGGGTTTCCTCGGCCTGGGCAGGGCAGGAGTTGGGGGCCGTCAGCCCAGCGAGTCCCCGGGGAGGCAGAAGGACCAGAGACTTGTCATCAGACTGTGAAAGCTGTGAAAGCCTGTTAGGAGCTCCTGGGCTTTTACTTTTGGGCAGCCATCGTGCTCGGCAGAGGGGAGGAAGGACACCTGATGCGCCCTGTGAGAAACAAATACACCTGATCACTTCGTCCATGGACGTCCAGCCTGCGGGTGGGCAGGGCTGCTCTGCTGGGCACGCCTGGTGGCCACCGTCACTCTTCTGGCTCCCACATTGCATGGCACAAGAGTTTGGTGGCAATGCCACATTACAGCCTCAGAGAAACGCTAACTTGTGATAACGGTCAATGGTACAGAATGTTAGAAAACCATTTGTCAGTATAGAACGGAGCAAAAGCTGGTTGTATATTTTAAAATATGGTTTGGATTTCTGTTACATTTAATCTTAACATTGATTTTTCTTGAACCGGTAGTCCTTCTTGGTTTGAAAAAATTGCAACACCCCTGGAATGATTTTCCCTCTGTTTTGGGTACACATGCTTTCACACATTTTTTTTTTTTCAATCTGGAAATTATTTTGTCGTTATATTCTCAAAGGCCAACAATATTATCTAACTATTATTTCTGTTTATCTTAATGTGAAACTAGGTAATTCTTTTTGCCTGTTCAGGCTAGGGTTTTATAACCTCTTGTTTTCAGAAAAAAAGCTAACATTCCTTCCCATTTGGTCAGGCAATATGTATCATGATCTCATGATACAAATACCCATCACTAGGAAAGATACAGCTCATCAGAAGAATAACATCACCCAAAGAAAGTGCTTAAAAACTAAAGCTAGCTAATGAAACCATTCTTTAAAGCCACTCAATGAACTTCCTGATGAGACATTGATTTTCTGAGCTTCATCAATTTTTTCAGCATACTTCAAGAATAGATTGTAACTATCTGTAAGTGTTCTTTCATTTGAAATCACTCTCAGATAATTTCCTGTGGAAAACTCCTACTTGTACCTTGTTTGTGAGCAGCTCACAGGGAGGTGATAAAATATGGGGCATTTCATACATTCAATGGGATAGAGAGGCCGTGTAACATAGTTCTGATCCCTCTCTAGAACAGGAAAGCTCTCAGAATAAATCTTCTCATGCAGATGTAATTATCAGCTGGTAACTCCCCTTCCCTAAGTATTCAGCCTGGGTAGAGAGCAGAAATTACCTTATATTTCAGGCTTTAAAGATAAGCTTTAATAAAACCTTTTGTTTGTATTCTAACAAGCTTTAACAACAACTTTTGTTTGTGTTCTAACGTGTTTCTATACCCTTGAGTGAAGGACATGATACCGAGGGACAGCACTGTTATGTTTATTATCTGCCTGGGAGCCACACGCTGTCCTAGGAAGGAAGGAGTGCAGGCTTGGGCACACTGAACTGCCCCGTCTGTCCCCTTTCTGCTGGGGACTGAATGCCATCGCGTGGACATTGTGCCAACTTGCACAGTCCCGTACACACCAAGAGCGAGAGAGACTTGGGAACCGAACAGAAGAGCAGAGAGCTGGGAACCATTAACTGGTGTGAAGTTACAAGGTGAATTTGAAAAGTTGGTAGGACATAGGGTTAGTCCAAACTCCTGCTCTCTTTTGCTCGTCTTTTCACAGCTATTTAGGTTTGAAAACATTTCCTGCTGTCGAGAGAGAGGTCCAGCATTGTATAGGCTGTAAGCGAGGACAGCAAGACAGCATAGGCATCTCTTGTGCTGGGAAATGCCTTCTGCAGCACGCAGTTAGCCAGAGGGCTGGGTATCCTGGGGCAGTCTGAATTTACCAATAAAAGACATTTCTAAATAAAGAGCTTTTAATTGTATTGTTAAATGTCTCCATCTGTTGTGTGCTACTGGTTAAGTGCAGATGGTGATTAAATTAGTGCCTCTCCTGGAGAATTTGCAGTCTAAGACCTCACCCCCTGCCTAAAGGTCCATATGGAACTAGTAGGGGTCTGGGGCTAGCATGAGCACTGCACTTCATCCATCTCCAGCCGAAATGCAAACTTCAGGACTGGTTTTACTAGCTCCCCCCCTTCCTAGGCAGAAACACTGTCCAGGGGGAATCCAAGGACTGACGGCGGTTTAGGGGGTTTCGGTCCTTCGCCCTGGCTCAGCGGCTCTGCCACCGTGGGCAATCCACAGGAAGCACCGTGTCCCACTCGTCCTTTGTGTCTGCACACTTGTGCCTTCACCTTCCTCCGTTTGGTCATCTCACATAGTCGCTGCCATTGTGGCAAATAATCATTTGCTTTTAATAGTGCAAAAGATAAAAGTTCTCTGCTCCAAGGATTGGAAAGTTCAGAACAGAAAATGTATATTCTCAAGCTTTCTTGCTGCACGACTGCAAGCTCAGCTTACCATTGAGTCTACCATAGCCTGAGAGTTCAGACAGATTCCTATTTTGCGTATCTTTGAACCTGAGACACGAATGCCTTGATGCCAGCAGACAGTCATCCGTCTCAGAGCAACACCAGGAGAGGAATATAACCAGATTTCAAAATATTCATTGAAGCATACCTCCAAACCCCACCTTGTCTTCTGAAGGCCAAGTAGAATATCTGAGCTCCCTGTTTTTTTACTATTAGAATCTAGAATCATAGAACTGTTTTGGTTGGAAGAGACCTTGAAGATCATCAGTCCCAACCGTTAACCTAGCACTGCCACGTCCCACACTAAACCATGTCCCCTAAGCACCACACCTACACGTCTTTAAACCCCTCCAGGGATGGTGCCTCAACCACTTCCCTGGGCAGCCTGTTCCATTTGCTTGACAACCCTTTCAGTGAAGAAATTTTTCCTAATATCCAATCTAACCTCCCCTGGCACAACTGAGGCCGTTTCCCCTTGTCCTATCACCTGTTACTTGGGAGAAGAGGGACCGACAACCACAACAGCCAATGTGAAAAATAGTGAGGCAAATGAAGTTATTTAGAGTAAGACCATACAGAATTTTTTTACCAAATATAGGAGAGACTTTTTACCTTAACCCTCCCTCCCCATAAACAGTCATTGATTGCTTCTCTGTCACTAGTATTTGCAAGGTATGGGGAGATATTTGCTGCTGTGTGCTTGGGTTACCTTCATTCATACACCAGCTCAAAGGAAAAAAAACAATAAAATGCATACTTTAATGTAAACATTTGGTTATTTTTGTTATATAAAACAAATTGCAATATTATAACTAATACTACAAAATATGGACTTAAATTGTGTTACCAAGCCAATTCAATACATGACCCTATTTTAAATCCATTTATTAATAAAATCTATAAGACAAATGTTACTTCTGTTCAAAAGTAAGTAAATAACATTCCTCAGCACATGTATATATTTATATGGGTATAAAATGTAAAGCAGTAGGCCAATTCTGCTGGTATTTGTATCAGTGTGAAGCATAATTAAATCTATCCAAGCCAAAGCTAGGGAGAGTAGTTACAATGGTTTTGGAAACAGAAAATGACCCATTATTTTAACCTAATTATCAAGGAACAGGAAATGGAAACGTGGCATCAAGTTAGTAACAAAAACTTGACCTTCTGTCTGATGCTGGGAAACTCAGCTCCCCGCGTGCAGAGTCCCAAGTCACAAAACCTGCTGGGGAAGACCAGAGCATCTTCACGGCTGACCCAGCGGCTGCTGGGGGGCGAGGGCTGCGGCTGGGCCAGGCTGGGGAGAACGCCTCCAGCCAGCGGGAATGCGCGAGATCAGACTGCACGACGGCATGCTGTGTAATGCCACGAGCTATGGCATGCAGGAAGAGGCAGGTGAAAAACTGAAGCGAGATCTTTCTTCCGTAATAAAGTTTGAAGGATAACTTCCTTTCCCACTGCCCTTCCAAGGTAAAACCTCAGGTGATGCAAGATCTTTTCAACCTGCCTATGCAGAACTGCAGATGCCCTGAAAGACCTTTGCAGTTCAGGACTTTCCCCATTGCCCTGTGCATGGCACGAGCCTCTGGGACCACAGCTCCCAAAACAGCCTCTGCTGCTTCCTCCAGAAGCTCCTTTTCTCTCTAAGGTGTCTTTAAGTGTAATACTGGAAAGGTGGGCATAGGACAAATGGTCTAAAATCTTGGTTTAAAGAATTGCTACACGCATAGGAATGAAATACCTTGAAGTCTGCAACTCATCTAGCATCTCCCTAAAACCACAATACACTGTACACAGTAAAAGAAATGGGGGAAAAAAAAGAAGTGAGCAGTCCAAATACTAGTGATATACTCACTGTGTTCAAAAGCAGGTGCAAAAAAATGAAATAAAATAAAGCCATCATTTTGTTTCCCCATACTTTTGATCAGCTCCAAAGAGATTTTTGTTTCTGTAGCATCCAGAAAACAAACGGGCCTACGCGGTCTTGCAATGGGAAGTTCGGTCCTTTAGGAAAAACAGCCACCTTGGGTTTAGATTTCACAAAGGCTTCGTATACACTAGTAAATTAAACAGAGTCATTCCTTGGTTCTAAGGGCAGCTGGCAGTGACTCCTGAGCTAGCCCAGGGTGAGCTGGGAGGGTGCGGGTTAGCCTGGGCCACAGGCGTGCCGGGCACCCCACAGCTCATTGCCTGCCAGTGCCGGGAAGTGGGTCCTGGTGCCCCTTCATTCACCAGGCAAAACCAAATCCTCCATTTGGGGGTACTGACAACCAAATGTGCTCCAATCTTTTCTGGCTTTGGGGCATCACGTCCTGACTTGATCAGGACAAAGCCTTTTGCTGTGTGGAAAGAAAGTGCTGGACTTTGGCACTTTTCAAGGCCATCAGAGCCACCCTGCTCAAGCTTGACATGCACTGTTGTTGTCTCCTGTCCACACCTGGCAGATGTGGACAGAAAAACTCTCAGAAAAAGTAACTGCTCATAGTAAATGAGCTGACTTAAAACCAGACCTTTTGCCACAGATTAAGCTACGCTGGAGACAGGAGTCAACCATACCTTCGCAAAACAAAATCCACAGTGGGCTTAGACGTTACTTACCCAACACTGCCAAACACAGACCTTTGCAGTGATTGTCACCCTGAGTCAGCTGTCATCCAGCTCATATACACTGAGATCCATAAGGAATGGAAGAAGAAAGCTGATCCTTTTCAGTCAATAAAATTTTCCAGCATGGAGTGGGCAAGTAGTTGGCAAGATGGTTAATAATAACGAAAACAGTCCAAGGGTTTAGTCATTGCCAACAGCTAATGTCCCTGAGGACCAAGCTACTTGATGTCAGTGCTTACAGCTGGCTGAACACTAGAGACTTTTTTTTTTCCTTAAAAATAGCATCCCTATTTACCACATTATTGTTAAGGAATGATTGCTGTTTCCATCGTAGCTGCTTTTCTGACTACATTAAAACATTGCTCAAGGCAGCTCTATAGCTGCACCGTGCCCCAGAGTAAAGTCTAGACATGAAAAACCCCGGGAAAGTCATGTACAAGATAGCATGGTATTGCCACACGTCAAATGGGTTTGAGGTCTTATTCGTTTAACAGAGGAAAACCTACAAATTCTTAAAACTTAAATTTGGGATGCAGTTAATAGTTATCAAACGATGCTTACACCTCTTTTCAGACAGAAAAATGTGTGCTTATTTCTCAAAGTATATCTAAGGGGGCCAATGTATCTCACATGCCAAGCTGACCTTTTAAAGAGGTCTGTTGGCATCTTTCAGAGAGGAAAGGCAGGCTTGGATATTGGCATGCTGTGAGGTTTTCTCCTCTGCACTTCTGAATTTCTCTGTTGACAGTGCCGGGCTGAGCTCACGCACAGCGGGACGGATTTGTGCCGGGGAGCCCAGTGCATGAGCGGCTCCCTTGGCCATGCTGAGGCCCAGCACAAAGGTGCTGACCTTGTGGTGGGGGAGAGGCTGCTAGGGGAGATGAAGGCGGGAGAAACACCGTGGCAGCAAGTGAGGTTGGGCCCCCAGGCTCATCTCTGCACCCGGTGCCAGTGTCGCCACAGTGCCACCGCTGAGCTTTCTGAACTGGAGTCATGGCTTCAGTGGGATTTAATTACAGGCGGCTGTGCTTAGTAACGTGGTATCTGTGCCTCGTGCTATTCATACCCTGCAACCTGACACAGAGAAGCTGGGCAGAGCCCAAGCTCCCCCCCCGTGGGGGATGTCCTCACGGCGTGCTCCATCCAGGGCTCAGCACCCGGAACGGTTTTGCCAGCATTTGAGTGAGCATCCCCGCTGCAACACCCAAACTATTTCACTGTCTCTCCGTTGCTTTGGCAGCAAGCTCTGAAGTTCTTTCCCAGGTACTTGTGGGAGACTTTGTCTATCATCGGATGCCTTGGAAAGAACATGGTAAGTTCAAATGATTTTGGCCTGAAGATAATGTCTGTACCACAGACTGCAACACAGCGGGGCAGCGCTCGAGCTGTCTGCTGGGTACCAGAAGCAATGTAAGTGAAAAAACCCTGAGTTCTGCACAGAGCTACTCTGCCTTGGAGGCAGACGAAAAGAGGTAGCAAGGCTGGGTCTACACTGTTCCCTTAGAGGTATGCTGGGTCATCCATGGGATACAGCTGTGCTAACACAAGGAAAAGAAAAATGTGTAAGGAAAAATGCAAATGCTCCAGTCTCAGTCACAGAGGTGAATCAGGAGAGAAGGCAATAAACCATGTTGCTACCAGACAAAGGTCTGGGACTGCCACACAGAACATGCAGAAGAGCAGCTGCACTGTGGTAACCAGCATTATTCTGGGCTATTTTAATATCTTTATCCTGAATCAGCATCCAGGTGGTATCCTGGCACGTTCAAATGTAGCAGCAGGGTTTATCAGTTTATCTAAAGCTCAATTTGTGTGACATCCTGGTATATAACTACATTTTAAAATGAAGACAAAAGCTATCATTAAGAATCCTATTAAACAGCAGATGATATATCAGGTATTTAAATGCACACATACTTCTGTGCTTTGAATAGTACAGGCTCATTATTTAAGTACCAGGGGACTAGCCTGACAAATATCAGGATTTAGAGTAGATATGTTTTAAGCTTGGAAGGGACCACGATGGTCAGAAATATCTTCCCAACATCATAACAACATACTGAGCTGGCAGGCACAGACATGCACACACATCCACGCGTACGGAGCTGGCACGCGCCTACTTGAATGCTTCCCCCGCTCAGTGTAGGCTGGGAGAAAGGATAAGGGAGAAAAAAACCTTATTTGCAAGTCTTGTCTCTTCCTCTGCCGATAAATATTTCCTGTGTGAAGGCTGCGGCACCCACATCACGCCGGCAGCAAACACCGGGGGTGGACGGCTCTGTGTTTGCCGTCAGCCGAGCCATGGCACAGCTCGCTCTTACCGACGGCTGCTCCTCGTGGGCTGCTCCTCGTGGGCTGCTTTCCATATGCCTTTAGCTGTCACCAGAGACGGCGTGCCACTCGGTGACTGTCAGCCGGGGGCTGGTGGCAGTCACCACCAGCAACACGCAAGAAGTAGGTGGCCTCAGGAGGCTCACATGGGCTACAGCAGGCGTAGGGTAACTAATAGAAAAAGAATACTTAAGTACCTGGAAAATGATGGTGAAATTCCTGTCTAATTGGTCTATGGCAGACATCCCTCAATCATCTCAATTTAGAGTAACTTTTGTTCTGCAGACCCTTTTTCTGCCCAGAAGCTTTTAAGTATAACTACGACCAAGATTCTCCTTAAAATCTCATAGCTAGAGCGAGCTGAAATTCGGCTAAGGAGCCCAAAGAAGTGGAAGAGGAATTTGGAAGAAGAAATATTATATCTCCACTTTCCGTTTTCTTCCAGCCCTCTAGTCCCATCAGCTCAAGAGGTGCCAATGCTTTTAACAGAAAAACTTACAAAGGGCTTTCTTGTTCCCTGAAGGTTTTGAGGGGCCTGAAGTGAATTTCTGCCCTTTAAGCAGATGCGTTTGCACCTTCGCTGCAATGGGAAAAGCCTAATGACACTCTGGTGCCTGATGGCATTTGTAGGTTTTCCACTGAAGGAAGAGTGGTATTTTGCTCTCTCTTTTATACTTCATAAGAACTAGGGAGATAGTGCTATTTTTCTGATCATCTGCCTTTGTATAGTGAAAGTATTCTTTAATATAAAACAGTATTTAATGGGTATATCAGAAAGTTCAGGAAACACAAAACCAAATTAATTTACCATATACGTCAATGTTTTAGGCTTAAGACAACACTGTCAACTACTAATTGGGAATTAAAATAAACATCCACAGTAAGAGCTTAAGATACAAGGTGTTGCTAGTGAACTTTTCTGGATGCACTCGTCATTTTACATTTGTTTCATTTTGTCTTTCTCGTGTTCTTGTGTGAGCAGCAAGATAAAGCCTATCCTGATTACATCAGGAAAAACTTAACCAGGCAAAATGCTATCAAGTGCAAAGAGACCACAAAAGGGGAGAACGTGTGTCTCCAATCACCACTCGGGTAAAAAACACATTTCAGACAAAATGAGTTTTTGGGGTTTTTTTAATATCCTTTCAAAAGGGGTAAATATTACAGGATTATTACCCCAGTACATTACCTTTTGTCTAGTCATTCACACCTGTGACAATTGAATGCAAAACCATGTGGCGTCACAATGTTTGAGAAAGTGGAGAAACTTGTACAAAGTATCATCAGGGTTAAACTGGATAATGATCCTGTTATGTAAAAAGGGCCAGATTTTCTTTTCACTTAGGCTAGTATAAACTGAAGAAATATTTTCCAGGCAGTATGCTATGACTTTTTCTAATTTATCTGATTTTGCTCAGACGCAGTTATCTTTGATAACCAATAGGCTTATTCCAATATAAACTGTTACAGAAGAATCCTTTTCCTTTAAACTAGTGCATGGCAAGTTAACCAAAAATTCTACTTTTGTGTTCTGCAAAGAAAGGCACAGATTTATGCATACTTAGAAACCACCACTCAGAGCTGCAGGTGGCAAAGCAAGCCAAACAACGCCAACACTTCCATAAGCAAGAGCGAAGCATGGTCATTTGGGGATTTATTTTTTGGCAAAACACTGTGAAGCACAGATGGGGAATGTTGTATTTTGAAAGGTGAAAGGGCAACAGGATGCATCTTTTTTCTGATCTATAAGGGCTGATGTTTGGGGTTTTCTTCTTAGAAATAAACCCATAGAAACGCAGTCCCTGCCCACAACATACGCAAGTCACTGCTTCATTTTACTTTTTCTTTCCCTCCAAGGCAGATGGATGGGGATGAACACGAAGAATACAACAAGATCCCTTCGGACAGACACAGCACCCTGAAGGCAGAGCACACCCTCCTCAGTACTGACACTGGTTTAGAAGGTCGGGCAAGAAGGGGCCGTGCTCCGAGTCCCGCCAGCTCCACTGTCACCAGTCTGCCACCTCCTCCCGGCTGCACTCCACGCCGGCGTCCTCCTCGTGGGAGCAGTTGTGCGTGCCGACCTCGGTGTGGGCGCACTCCAGCAGCGTCTTCTCCTCTCCGGAGCACTGGACGTCATCCAGGAGAATGCGAAGGGAGGTCCCTTCCCCAAATTCTGCCTTCTTGCTGGCCCGCACCACGTAGGGGAAGCCCAGCTGGCGGCACACCACGGTGGCGGCGGGCAAGCTCCAGCCGTCGTCGCACACCGTGCCCCACTCGCCATTGATGTAAACCTCCACCCGGCCCCGGCTCCGGCCGCGGCCCCGCTGCTCCATCAGCCGCACGGCGCCGTTCCGCAGCGGTGGGGCCGTGCCGGGGGGCTTCTTCTTCCTGCGCTGCCCCCTCCGCTCTCCTCCCTTCCTGGGCTTGGCGGCCCTGCCGCTCGGCGCCGGGGTGGTGGGCGTCCTGCTTCGGTTCCCTGGCGGCGGGGCTTGGTCCACCCAGTCCACAGCCGGCGTGTGGGGGGTCTCGGGGTCTGGCCTGCCTCCCCGTGGGGCCTCAGCCGTGGCCTTCAGCCGGGGACGCGGCGTTGGTGTTTTCACAATAAGCTCTGTTGTGGGAAAAAAACAGGAAACCATGAGTCTGCCGCTCTACAGACACTACTTAAAGACAACTATACAAAACCAGCACCGATTTTTGACTCACTTAACTCATTTCTTGGAATTTGCTTACTTGATCCTGTCGAGAAGTGACAACGCTCCCGGTGAGCCAATATTTCCTCAGCGAAAAACGTCGGCTGCTTTTAGTTAGCAGGGAGGACGGCAGGGCTTAATGCCAACAAGTAAGCCTCTCCCCAGAAGGAAACTCCAAGCAGTTTATTGGCAAAACCTCAGCCTGGCCATTAAAGGGTGGGCGCTGGAGGTTCGCGGTCAGAAGAGGAGTTCCCCACCATACCCTCTCCCCTGCTGAAAGCATTTTAAAGACAGGCACTATTTCTGCTCTTCTCTTCATTACTAATGATTGGATCGTTTCCAGACTGAGAGCACCGGCCTCCCCACTGGGCCAGATGCTTTATTCAGAGGAGCTGAAATCAGGAACATTCAAAATCAATTCTCTCTGGCAACTGGAATGTGCAAAAGGAACGGAGTTGCCAGGACAACACATAAAACAGGATTTGGGGGTGGGTTTTTTCTTCCTTATGAAAAAAAATAAAAGAGCCTTGAACTCTGAAGAGCTGAAAATTCTTTGCTGTCACGGTTTCCAGGCGTTACTGGACTTGCTTATTCACATGAACTCTATTTTTAGCTTAAAATAAGTTTTAGCTTGTCAGAAGGAAGCAATTCAGAGTTACTCAGAATAACAATCTACTGAGCTGGGACGGTGTCACATACATTTGCAAAGACATCACGACTTTTTGAATTGTATCCCAGATGTATCCATTCTCATTCATCATTTGCTTTGTAGTACAGAGATGGGGAAAACTATGACTGTCTTACTTGTGCTTAATATCTATTGTCCCCAAAAGACAAACCCTTGCAGTGATCCAGTATTTCCAAATAACACTCTTAGGAGAGGAATTGTTTTTGTGGCATGAAAATATTTCCCTTCTTTGGAAGCTGAGGTTCTGAAGGCAAGAAACAAATGTGAAAGCCTTACCTGTGCACACCTCAGTTGCTGGAGCCTGGATCCGGCAAAGCACTTAAGAATCCTGGAACTTATATAATGGTATGAAAGCTAACGGTCACCTGGGAGCGCTTTTCACCTCACTGAATCAAGTTGTTATTATATATTACTCTTTGTCAAGCTATTTATTAAATACACTTCCAACAAATGTACTCATCCAGCTAATGCAAGCCGCATGCCTTGGCAATTCTCTTACATTCACACTAAACACTAACCAAAACAGCAAAATATTTACAGCTACACGTCCTGTTTGCATGCTTCTGAATCAAAATCTTCACGCTTGGTTTTCACCTACACATGAATGAGACGCTTAGCAGAATCTCTCCCACTGTTTCTAAGTTTTATCTTATGATGAAAACTACCTTGTAAACAAACCCAAAAGATTTCATTATATGTGTAGTTTAAAAATCTGAACTTTGGACTTGCATAGAGAATAATGCATAAGCAGAAAGAAAGACAAAGCTGTTTGAACACGAACCAAGTTACTAATGTTTGGAAACTGTGTCTACAGCTTGCAAAGCAGAATGTTTCTGAAGGTGTGCTGAGTGCTCAGGCACGGCAACAGTTAGTAATTAGCCTTAGATCTTGTCCCACCTTGAAGGCTCAATCTTGCAAGGTGCTGAGTGCCCTTATTCCTCCCTGAAGTGAAAGCTGTAGGAACTGTCAATGACCCAAATGCAGTGTAACACGATTAATTTAATTAAAAATTAGAGTATTCTGACGTTAGAGTTCCTACAGTAATATTAACTAACAAAGTCATTAGAGTACTGCCTAGGTACTTACATGTGTAAACAAAATGCACAGGGGAAAAGAAAGGTGGTGCTGCCTAATCTAATTCTGAGATCCTAATAGTTTATTTAGGTTTTTGCACTTAACATAAATAGTACTTGGCTTGCTGCAGATTCAGCTACATTGTTGACTACTCCAGCTTTAGCAGTGCAATACTTATGAAGCAATCAAAAAGCCCTGGAGGGTTTGGATAAGCTAAAAGTTCACCTGAATGGCTGATTCTTTTGGGAGCATTTTCTCATCCCATATTCTCTCACTTACAACTAAAAATGACTCAGCCCTCATCTTGCTCAAGGAGCTATTTCCCAACCCTTTAGCCATCATATCCTTCAGCTCCTGAAGTGCTCCTCACTACCTGAAGGCACTGCAAAAAATCACTTGTCACTGAAAAGCACCATCGAGCACAGGATCTCAGCACAGAAACGGTTACGGGGAAACCAAGTTGGTGGTAATGAAACAGGTACGACGTAGCATGGCAAAGGGAAAACCTATAGGGGCAGAAGCTACGGAGAAGATTTAACATGACCTGGAGAGGGGAAATGTTATGCCTTATTTGAACCAACTCTTCAGATCCAAAACAGCTGGTAAGAATTAATTTTGAGGATACTCTGAAGAGTGAAGTTCTGGGTGGTCTCCACGCACGCAGAGATAGCGCGAGCCTGGAGTTTGTATTTAGTGCCAGCTAACATGCACCAATAATAAACAGCAACAGTGACACTTACTCTCCTTTGGCACAAACTGGATGAGCTTGCTTTTTACTTTCACTGGCGACGGCTCAACTCGGCATTTTCCTGGTGGTGCTCTCCTGCGGAAAAAGGGACACATACGGCGCACAGTTAATTCCTTTCCCCTGGCATCGTCAGCCTTTGCTTCCCATTGTTCTTCAATGAATGTAACGCTCATTGGAAAAAAAAATAAGTGTCTGTTCAAATGATCCAAGTAATCTCTTACAGCAGAAAACATAATTAAACAATCACATATCTCCGTTGATCAAAGCCCAAATATTCACAAGGCAGTGGAGTCCTCTGGCTCTGTTTTCACTTGCCATTGCTGAATCCATTAAGGAAATAAAACATTGGCAGGTTCAGGCATTACAGAAAGAGATTAATCAAACTGAAAATAAAAATCACAAAACTAGACAGTATATGTTGAAGATCTGACATAAAGGTCTTGTGTACACAAGTTTTCAAGCTGTCTTCAGAGAAGCAAAATAACACACTATTATTCGTACATAAAGCCCAAACAAAAGACTAACTACTACAAAAATAGTAGCAAAAATGTATTAATTTCAAACAAGAGCTCTAAGTGTCTCCTAGAGAGGCTTCCTCTCAGTATGACGCATTATTTTGCACAAATTTGTCTGCCATGGAGGTATATCTCACTTCTGAGAAGTTACATCCAGTTCATCATGACTTTTTCCCATGCCAGCTGGCTCGCTAATCTGCAGCCTTCTTCAGAGGTTTTCAAACTGCTTCAAAAATGCATGATGTTTGCATTTGGAGGGTATAACTCCTTTGTAATTAGGACTGTTTGCATTTGCATTTCTGTGGAAGGCAAAGAGCTCCCCTCTCAACTACTGCCACAGGGACGTTCCCTACTTTTATAAATTTTCCTATGAGTTCTTTCTTATTCATATTACTGTACTTGACACACTAAAGAAACTTCTTTTTAAACTTGAACTTACGACTTTCTTTTGACTTCTGCTTTCTTTATTTTGCAAAGGTTGTGTAATACCAGCCTCTTCATACACGGTTTACAGGAACTCTTCCACTGTTAGATAATGGAAAATGCTCCTGACAGAGGAGAGTCGGAGGAAAACACGCGGCAGCTCTGGGGGCTGTTTAACTTTGGGGTCTGGATCCAACATAAAGCAGAAAAGTGGTTTGGTTCAAAATGCTCAGATAGCTAAAGCTGTAAATTTAATCCGTTTTAAAAAAAATAAAAGCTACAAAAGTCTCAGTCTACATGTCTGGCTGAAAGTAGTTTGGTGTTTAGCCAATAATAGTAACGCTTAAAAAACAGGAAGATGGAAAAAACAGCTATAAGTCTTCCCATAAAACACAGTTATTCCCTGCCTTGCCCAGTCTCAGATACACAGACGTGGGATCCAGAAGGTGTAACAATAGTCTTATTTCCTTATCCAAGCCATTTTCCTCTTTAAAACACAAAAAGAATGTACTTTTTGACATTCATTTCTGGTTTGCTCGAGAGAGCACTGCAGGTCATGTTGGGTCAGCTTCGGCTGCAGCTGCCTGGGCGGCAGATGCAGCTGGTTACAAGGGATGGAGAGGAGCTGAGAAAAACTGCCTCCTTCTGCGCAAGAATGTAAAGAAACTTTGCCTGAGAAAGACAAGCCACCCATAAAATACTCCTTTAGCTTTCAGGAGCAAATCTTCCAAGCCACATGACACCAACAGGCCCCATAACAAATAAGCTGGTGGTCACCAGGCAGCGTAGACTCTGCTGACTGTGGGAGCAAAGCAGACCCACAACGGGTGGCTCCAGCTGTTCCTTGATGAAGCTCCACAGAAGGGCCCAGCGAGGGAGAAGAGCTAGTTAGTCAGTCAACATCATTCATCACATCCACACCTAGACACGCTGCACCACACTTAGGCTTTGAAACAAGAATATCTCATACCTAGAGGCGTCCACCACTTTGTATACCACCCCATGGGGAGCCGTGGCGCTTGGTACACCGGTAGACATGAAGTAAAGTTCCCCTGGGAAAAAAAAAAAACAAACACAGCCATGAAAACTCTCCATGGAGCTTCTGTCCTGTACAGCAGCAAGGCATTAACTCTGCATCACGGGTCAGAGGGCATCAGGAAACCTGGGACTGACATGGAGATCGGGCTACAGGAGGAAACAAGGCAGGTTTGTATTTGGGTTTGTAAGGAGTATTCATCTGCAGTCCAGTGGCATAAAATATTCTTCGTGAGTGGGAGCTTTTACGTATTGTCATGTAATATTATTTGGACAAATCTCCACTGCAGGTTCAGCTGCCCAGACTTTAGCTGTCATCTCAGTCTGATCCTTTAACTTCACTAATGCAAAACAGTCAAACCTTGAACTCCCTTTGTCAAAAAGAAATGAAAGGAAATTAAGACTGTTCACACTGTCTTCTGGTCTTTTGGATGAAGCATTCCTTTGGGGTGGATTACAGAACAAGGTATTTTGCTTTCTCTAGCACACTCACAAAGTGAGCTGTATCTATCTCATGAGAAAGGCATTTGGGTTCGTCACAGCTCTGTCAGGCCACATGGGCAGGGCTCAACCTTCAGCCAAACAATGTCCATCAGCATTTATTTGACGTTTTTTCCTCTTAACTGCATTTCCATCCCTCTCTTTCTGTTGTGCAGGGGAGGCCGGGATAAGCAGTCCCTCCAGCACTCTCCTTTCTCTTTTGCCAGTTCAAGTGCTCGAGTGGTGCAATGAAAAGGATCAGAGAGCTGATCTGGATGAAAACAGAAATTTGCAGTATTTCAAAAGAGGAAAAAAAAAAGGGAAGAAAAAGAGGCAACAGAGACCTTTTTAGTAAGTAAGGCGGATTTCTTTGGGCATCCTATGGGTACCCCAAGGGGAAGAGGGGAAGGAGTGGAGTGGTCAGAGTGAGCAAAGGAAGATGTGGGCAGTTGGTGGCAGCTCCTGCTGGCTGCTGAGTCTCCCTCCTCCTCCCTGCTCTCCTGCGCTGCCCTGGCCAAGCTCCTCCGGATGCTCCCAGGGCAGAAACCAGCCACCCCTGACCACCCCGGCTGGTTTCTTCCTTCTTCTGCTGGGCTCCATTAACCACAGGCCAGAGGCAGCCCTGATCCAAACAGGCTGGGAAACACCTGGCACTGCATTTTGAGGTGCAGTGATGTGCGCTCCACATCCCACCTCTCTTTCCTGGAAATTATCAGGCCGAAATATGGATGCTCCCACGATGAAGCACGCAGGCTCTATCACACGTGTGCCCCACAGACATAGCACAGTGCCTGGAGTGTCCCCAGCACATTCAGCTGCCAGGGGATGGGGTTGCTGGCTTTATAATGGCTGTGTAATGAGCCAAAAATATAGGTGACCCCACTGCATAAACACATCCACTGCACCAACCAGGTTAACATTCATCAGAGCAACAACCCCCATATAACCAAATGCTTCCGTGAAGAAAAGCTTGTTAAAATAAACTGTGTGATAAACTTGTAAAAAACCCAGATTCCCAGCACACTAAAAAGGTGCAAGAGAAGACTGTTCACTGCAGATAAAGAAAACTCACTAAACTGTTACCAACAGATTTCTTTCCGTTACAATAAAGCAAACATGAGGCCAATAATACCTCTGAGAACAGACTCCAGCCCAAATTTCCACCCAGCTCTGTTGTACTTACGCAAAGTAGGCGTGCGAAGCGCAGGGCAGAAGGGCGGCAGCATTTCACCCCCCTTTGCACAGGCTCTGCCCACAGGCGCAGGACGAGGGAGACGCCGCTCCCCAGGCGCATAAGCAAGGGCTGCAAGGAACAGCTGGATACCGCACTTGGCAGCCCTCTGCCTTGGCATAAAGCTGATTTCAGCTAAGTTATTCTGATTTTAGGGTAAGATATCCTTCTTGCCACAGCACTGCAAAACAGCTCTACCTTCCATGAACGTTAGCCATTGAAGAAAATGGATTTTAACTCCAAAACAGATAAAATTCCAAAGTCAAACTTTTGAGCTAATACTTAATTTGGATGATTCGCATTTACATGATAAAATTTGCATTTATATGATATGCAACACAAGTTGCATTTGTACAACATCCACATCTCACATAACCTGCAGGAAAAAACAGCAGTTTAAAAACCAGGGCATTCTGGTAGCAGGTATTTGTGACCACGAGCCAAAACCTCCCTGCAATGGGGCAGAACACCAACTCCTGCATTGCTGCGTTGCACACGAGGCTACTTGGCAATGGGGCTAAATGTTGTGTGGGTCATCCTCTCCCTGTCCCCAGCCAGGGGCTGCACGCTCTGCCGGCCCCGCTGCGGGGCTGGGCAATGAACCATGCCCTTGTACAACCACCAGCTTTCGCCCCAGGACTCTTTATTTCCTCCTTTTCAAGTTGCAGCAGTTCCCTTCTAGAAAGCAAAATGTCTCCAGTCTTAAAAACACAGCTACGCAAAGCTCCACTGAGACTACATCCTTCAGTCCTATGCAAGGCAAAATCCCAGCTGGCACTAATAAAATATGGACCTAACCAGCCTTTTGCCGATGCCTCACTCGAGACATAACGTAGGGCTTTCACTCTGCTTCACCTCAAGAGGTACAAATATTCCAGGCCAGGGTGAGCAGGTTCATAATTACTGTTCATTACTTCTGCTTCCCTGTATCCCTTAATAATGCCAACAGCCTTCTTGACTTGCCAGGAGCATAGACTTGCTCTCACTTGGGTATCAGCTTCTCAGCCTCTCAGGGCCTGCATTCCCAATGGCATGGCATCATGAAGAATGAGGTTTCTTTTCTAGGCTGCGCTTTATTGTACTTGCTGTTCCCCGTCCCTCCAGAGGGTAGGTGTGCGGGCAGCAGCACGCCCAGCACCCCCACACTCAGTCCTGCCGGGAGCTGCCTCTCCAATTCCCCCTGCAGGCACTGCGTGGCACACTGGCCTCAAAATTAGGATTGTTACTTTGGTTTGGTATTTGGGAGATGCTGGGAATCTCACCCACCGGCATTTTAAAGACTGACAGACTTGTGCTCTGCCTCCCCACCACCCGCTGCCTCCCAGGAGCCCTCTCCGACCCCTTCTCTGGTGTTTTAATCGAACGAGAAACCACAAGCATGCCATTCAGTGTGATATAAAGTTAAAAGACTACCTGCTTCATCTTCAGCAAAAGAGATGATGTATTGATAATAGTTATTGATAAGCCCAGGGAACATACACGTTTGTCCCGTCCCCATGCAGATTTCACTGTATTGCCATTCTCCAGTAGCACGATCCTCCTTCAAAGACATCAGGCGTCTGCAAGGCAAAAAAGCACTTGCACAACACAACCAAGAAGATGATTTATGAACATTAATCAGGACACTTGAAAGGATGTTTAATATTTCCTACCTGCATTACCTACTATAGGAACTGTAGCTCCTCCAAGAAATGCAAGATTGTTAATATTAAAACACATATATTATACACCCCTGCAACACCTTGTCTTTCAGCGGCAACACAAGCACAAGAAAAAATTCTATGGGAGGGTTTAAGGGATGCCAGACTGGGGGAACCTTGCCAGAGATGCATAGCACTCGGCTTCACTGCAGCTCTACAGCCTCTCTCCTGCGCCCAGGACCAGTGCATCAGCCAGGGCAGGCGGCGAGGGGGCCGCGTGGGAGAGAGACAGCAAAGGCAGGGGAGGTGGGGGGAAAACAGGCAAGTCTCACGCCTGCCTCATCACAGGCTTGCAGCAGCCTCACTGCTGGACAATATTTTTTTTTCCTTTGAATATCTTTGGTGTCTGGAAATGTTGCATCAGAGTGGTGGGGTTTTTTTAGGATGCATTCAAATACTTTTTTACACCACTTCCAGGACTTTAAATGAACATCATATCATTGCCCCTTTATTTGTACTGGCACGTGTGAATCGGCAACATTGACGGCTGCTGGAATGCAAAGATTGCATTCCTGCACAGCGCTATGGACTAAAGGTTATACAAAACATGCCACGTGAGGCCTCTGTAATGAGCAGGCAGGCTTTGTGCAGTGCCTGCAACCTGCAAGCAGCAGCATATCCTCGGTGGTTAGACTGCACGAGCACTCGCAGGCAGGCGCAGTATTGCCGGAGGGCTTTCGCTGGGGGTACAGCTTAGCGAGTATCTGAAGTATTTACTTACCCACTCATAAAATCACCAAATATGTACAGGCCATTCAAGTTTGGAGACTCGCAACCCCGATAGACATAGCCTCCCGTAACGGATTTCCCCATTTTGTGTGGATACGCGTAAATTGGAAGCACATCATCTGTAGAGGAGGAAAGATCTGTGACTTGCCTTGCTTTACACATGATGCAGAATAGCTATTTACCTAGACAGTTCTGAGACTAACACGATACAATCAGGTTCACTTGAGCATCTTAATTAAATGAACTGCCGATGGAGTCATATTTAGCTTGATTTTCACCTTTTCAGAACCACATTCGATAGCCCTGTCTAGCTGGCTGTGCTAACCAAGGACAAGCCAGCTCAGAGAGACTGGTCGGTGTTTCACTTGCAATATTAGCTGAATCCCTGCTAAGCCCGAGTGCTGTCTGTCACCCAGACACCTCACCGTTCTCCTGAACCCTTCCCCTCCCACTACAACCCAGCTCTGTTAGTGCCGCTTCTGGCCCATTTCTACACAGCCTGGCTGGTTTTGCTATGAACTCGCAGGTTACTCTAGGAGTCACTGCACCCACGCAGGAGATGTTTGCCCAATGCAGCTTTGTTTCGGTGGTGAAAGGGAAAAAAGAGACGGGTAACTCCAGACTGCAGGCACCGATGAAAAGGTGTATGTCAGACGTCAGCGCGAATAGCTTCTGTTTCTCTGAGACAGGGGAGCTTAACCTGAAAGGGCCATCAAATATTTATGGTATGGCACAGGCAAGACGTAGCACTGGCATATTCATTGTAAAATATAAGTTAAAACACAAGACAGAGGCAAAACAGAGGGAGATGCCATGATTTTGAGGGTCTCCATCGGATGCTTCCTCCCCTTTCTTTTGCAGCTCTTGGGTTACAGGTGTCTCCTCGTGCTACCCACCCCTCCTCTTCCTCACAGCCTTTCTCCCTGCCCAGGTAGCAGATGCCTCAAGTAGCAAAGCCAGCAGCTCTGACAGCAAGGAACTTGCACCAAGGGCATTTAATCTAAAGCAGGTATTTTCTACACTTCAGCTGCACTTATCATTTTAAAGGGGCTGTGACATTTCACTGTTCTAACAAAAGGGTCTCTAAAGGCATCAGAAATTGTTCCGAATCCCTGGAGACCTCAGTAAAGTGCTTGCCAGGAATGCTCACGCAGGCACTGTCACACAGGAGAGCACTAAACGGGCTCTCTGACAACGGCTTCAGCAAAAGGAGTGCAAAAAATCTGCTCCCTGCTCTCCAAATTTTTATAAAAAACACTTAATCACTACCACTGTACTTGTAGCTAAGTTAATAAAAGGAAGGAAGTTAAACTAAGTCAATAAAAGGAAGGAAGTTAAACGCCACCACATAGCACATAGAAGAGAAAAAAAATCAGAATCTCAGCCAGTGCAAATGAGTGCCAGCCCACTGCCCCCCTGGACCTCTGGGGAGATGCTCCAGCACAAGATGTGGTCCGCATCAGACCTTCCAACACAATACACTCTGACTTCACATGTGCACTGGAATTTAGCCAGCCGGCAAATACCCTGAATCCACATTTGAAAAGTTAAAAAAAGAAAAAAAAAAAGAAGGTTTTCCTTTTTGGCATAGCTAAAAGAAACAAAAATAAATACACTGTACGCTCAGTTACCTGCAAAGCAGGCAGTCTGCATACTGGTTGGCCAGCTTACACAATAAGTTTCTTTTTTTTAAATAAGGACACTACTTGTGAGTTACGGAGAAAAATACAATTGCTCCAAATTTTTCTCGCTTCTGCAGGAAAGCTTATTTTATGGGGAAAAGATGAAATTGTCCCTCCAAATCACAGAATCACCAGGCAATTTGACTAACAACACAGACTGCCTAGAAAAACAACAGCTAGCATGTTTCATTTTCCTCCTAACTCAGAAATGGTAACATTTGGACTTTCAATATTTATCCTCAGTTCAGCTCCCTTCTATACTGAGACTGCACAGATTTACATCTCAGAGATGTGTGTTTTCCACCAAGCAGCCAGGCTTTGAAGGCAGGAATTAAAAACAACGGTGCAGAAAACTGCACGGTGTGAGACGCAGGTAGTTTAGAGGGAACATCTATTTACCCATTGAAGAATTGGTGCAAAGTTTTTTATCGTAACAGCTGAACCCTTCCCTTGCCCTCCAGCCGTAATTCTTCCCTTTCTCGACAATGTCGATTTCTTCGTATTTATTCTGCCCCACGTCTCCGCAGAAAAGCCGCCCTTTCCCTTCCTTGGTTTGAGGTTCGCCCCTATCGAAAGAGCAGCGCCACATATTTCTCACTCCGTACGCATAGACTTCGGGGCGAGCCTTAGGGTCGTTGAGAAAAGGGTTGTCCGGAGGGATTCGGTACAGAGGCCCGCGGTCGTTGTTGTTCACATCGATCCGCAGCACTTTGCCCAGCAGGGTTGACCTGTATTGGGAGAAGAAAGGAAAGAAAAAAAAAAAAAGAAGTAAAACTAGACCTCAGTTAAACATCAGAGATGGGTTTTTTTGAAAGTCTAGGGTTTCATTCTTTTGGAAAAGACAAGTCTTTCAATATCTCTGAAAAAACCAACCATTTCAAGATCATTTCATTTGTCCCAGGCCACCGAACAGCCTTGAGGTGGCACTGACTTCCCACGACCCGCTGCCCCGCGGACGCACGCTGGTGGCTTGGAGCTGCCGTAGGGATGGGTCCACTCTTCCCATACCATGGACGCCCCCTCCGCTTGCAGAAAACTGGGCTCTGAGCAGACAGCTGGAAGGCTCAGCGAGCTACCGCCGCTCACAGGGAAAAAAGACACACCTCGATAACCTCCCCTAAGGAAACTGGAGTTACACGGCAGGTCTACATGCCCACGTGTGTGCACAAGCATCAGTGCAAGCGTTAGGGAAAAAGTAAACCTGAGACGGAAAATCCCCCCTGATTATCTCCCCCAGTTTCTCTTCTCAACCCAAGGGTGACAGGAGGGACACATGACACACACAAGGTTTTAGGGGCTCTCACTTGTTCTGGGCGTTTCCAAAGGTCCCAAAAGGATCCCCAGCCATGCCTCCGTCTCCAGTAAATATATAGAGATAACCGTCATCTCCAAAGAGCAGCTGTCCTCCGTTATGGTTGGAAGCGGGTTCTTCTACTTCCAGGATTATCCTAACCGAAAACAGGGAGGAGGCATTACCTACTGCACAAGCCCTAAGCCAAGGGCAGAGCAACATCGCTCCAGTGTTGTTCTTGCCACATGGAAACGGTGACAGATCAGTTTTGATGCCAATTCCTCCATATCCAGGTTACTGAATTTTACTTGGGCGTAACTGATTTTCTAACCTTAGATAATTCCAACATATTTTCCAGATTTGGAACAACAAATTGTGTAATAAGGAAAGTCTGGGAAATTATATGCCAGGATATACTTTTAATTAATTATACTTTTCCTCTGACTCTTCCTTCCTCCTTATTAAACTTTTTTTTTTTTTAAAAAAAGGGCATCTCAGCTCAAATCCAATTGTAAACTGCAAGAGAAAGGACTCCAGTCCATCTGTGCATCTGTACAGCTTTTGGTACAATCCTGACAAGCACTTTCAAGGTGACCTAAAACACTTCAAACATTAAGTAATAGTTATATTCTTAAAGAGAGATGATCATTACATACACGGGACTTTATGAACTTAAAGAGTGGTTAAAAGTAATGCCATCAATAGGTTAACATTTTGACAAAGGTTATTCAAAGCAGTACCAACAACCTTTACTTTCATTTTAAAACCTAACTCTCTCTTACTTTTATCTGTTTATTTTATGCACCTGGCATCCCTTTCTTAGTAAGAAAGGGTGAAATATATAAAAGTATGACTTTATAGAAAGGTAAAGCCACAAATACATGCAGTGGAGGTTCCCAGGTGTAATAACTGAAGTTTATTTTACTCCAGCTTCTAAAAACGTCCAGACTTCATGCAGACAGTGCCTCTTAATAGCTGCAAAACCAAATGAAAATAATCACTTATACCACCTCATTTTTAGCGAGTTTTTTTTCCCTTCTGAAAGTACTGATAGCTTGTGATCAGATCGTAAATTGTGGGAAGGAACCCAACTATGTAATTACTGTGTCACCTGCTGCTAAACGTCCCCACCTCTGAGATGAGGTAACTGTGCACGAGCACACAGACTCCAGCCGGCAGAAGGAGCGAGGGAGGACCCTGTACGGACACAAAAGTGAATCCTCCTCAACCTCCCAAAGAAGATGGAAGAAAACAAAACACATAGAGCAAAAATCTGCCGGCAAACAAGCATACGCCTTCCTGCTGAGGCAATGCACACCACGTGTCGGCCAAAGCTCCCTCTTGGGCAGCATCTCAGGATGAAGTCAGTGGGACTCGTGCCTACACAAGCACAACAGGACCACAATTTTGTTTTCTTAAGCTTTCGCCGTACTAACCATCAGCTAAATAAGCACAGAAAATGTTACAAACGTAGAGCCTGAGGATTTTTAAACAAGACAGCTCATGGGCCCTGACATCTGCAGGTTTAAGCTCCTGACTTGCTTTCCTGAGGTCCACGTTTAAATTCCCCTTACCTGTCATCTACAGCGCTGGTTACATTGAATTGCTGTAATTGCTTTATAAACCAGCATCCCCTTTCTATCATTAGGCTACGTGCATTTCTGACCTAGAATCATCCACTGCTGAGTATCTGGAAAGCCCCTAATATAACCCATGTAACAAAGCAAAAATCTTAACATTAATAATATTCAAGGGTCTCTTAAAACAGTGGTTCTATTATGTGGTTCTGCACCAGGTTATAAATCTATACAAACAAACCTCTAATTATCTGTACATATTAATGTGCATCAACTGCAGGATCAGACTCAAACAAATGAAATTTCCAATCAAAATGCACTCAGTAATAGCATAGTGGTTTGCATTTTATTTAATTTTGTATTAAATTTGTAATATCACAGGGTTGAGATGTCATTTCAGATAAAGCAATGTGGGGCCAAATCCTTCTTTGGTCCTATATCACTGAGTTTGTTTATACTGATTTTGGAAACCTTTGGCCTCGGAATGAATTTCACTCACGCTTTGCAGAAGTCTATTTTAAAGGGTAATAATCAGAGTATCAGAAAAACCCTAACCAAAAACCAAACCCCAAAATACTAACTGTAAATAATGTTTAGTCAATGTTCAGTTAAATCTTCTGACATACCAGAACTGAGAAATGCAAATGTTTTATCCCTGAGCACTTGCAGGTCATCCATGGAGGACAGGCATATTCTCTGTCTCAGTAAGCTAGACGTGGACTTGGACTAACTTGCTACCACACTGGAATGCAAGAACAATATTAAGCTAAATAAGTCTCATTCATTAATAGCTTTTAAAAATGCACAAACTGCCCTCTGAGTTCTTAAATACATTTGCCAGAGAAACGTGCGTACAATACCTTTCAGAACCATGATCCAAAGTATTCATGTCAGCAGGAGAAATTCTGAACTCACTGATTCGGATTCTCTCTTCATAACGAACTTCAACTGAATAGTAGACATACACTTTACCATTAAATTTGAATTTAGGATGGAAGACAATACCTAGAAAACCTCTCTCGTCTCCTTCCCAAGGTGAGGTAAGTACGGCTTCACTGATGTTCAGAAATGGCTTTTCGAGCCTGGATCGATCAGGGAGGTAGGTCCACACCAGGCCAACCTGCTCCGCAATGAAGAACCTGTGGGTGCCGTCGTTGGCGTGCACCATCGCAACGGGATTGCGCAGCCCGTTGGCGACCTCCGCGAGGCAGAGCTGGAGACAGCCCTCTGCGTCGGCGGTCACTAACCCCAGGTTTTGGTTAAGGTTCTGGTTATCCAGCAGGTGTGGAAAACAGTAGTCTGTGTCCTCCAAGGACAGGTAGCGGCAGAATTTTGCCACGTTGTTCTCCAGTGCAATTAACTCTTGGTCTGCAGAGAGAGAGTGAAAAATGGAGCGGCATTTTTGCCACACTTGCAGGCAATAGTCTTGGCAAAGTCCTGGTATCGTCCGCACGGGCGTAGAGGGATCCTCGGCGTCGTACAAGTGAGCTGCATATGGAGAGCATTCCTAGAGGGAGAGAGAAAAAGCACAAGCCGTTTCTTGGACGAGATTTGAAACAGCTGAGCAGCAATACTAATTGGAGAAATTTCACCTTAATTACAACGTATGTTGTGGTTCATTCTGAAGAGATATTAACAGAGGAAAAGATCTTAGAAAGGGGGGTTATCTCAGCATTCACGGAAATGGTCTTCAATATTCCTGGTGAAAGCTGGCTTCCTCATGCTGTTACTCATTTGTTCCAAACATAGCACTAACTCAAGAAAACCAGCAATGACACATGTCTTGCTACATCACCCTAGTACACTGTACTGGGGAAAAAGAGACTTTTCTATCTTGGATGCTCTGACTTTATCTATGAAATAACAAGCAGATTCATCACAGCACAGAAGCAAAACCAAGGATTTAGCTGAGAAGATTCAAGTCCTGCATCTCCAGGCTGAGGAGGGAAGGGGAAAGGTCAGTGGGGCAAAAGCCTGCGACTTCCATACCTCACCTGATAATCCAGGCATGTACTTCAAACACAGACATGATCTACAGGTGGGAAGGAGCGGGACAAGAAAGCGTGGGAGGAGAGAAGAAGGACACCCATCCTTTGTACCGCGCAGTGCACCCAGCCCTAGGATGCCATCACCGCATACACCATCCTTGCTCAGGTCCAGCTGCCTTTGCTGGTGGATCTTTGCCTACAGACACTTTATACACATAACTACAAGAGGTGAAATGCATCTCATGATCATGACACTGGGCACCGAGTTCTGTGGGGGATTTCAGAGAGTGAGGACCAAACGGCCATAACCCAGGCAATGTCCACCGGCAGTGGCTGCAGCTCAACCCTCGTTTATGGAGGGTGCAGTCTTGGAAATCTGCCTAAGGTCTGAATCAAGTTCACATAGTTCAATGTATTCTCCAGGACGAGAACTCCTACAGGCATATTTTCTTTATGTAAACGGCCACTGCAATCCAGTAAAACTGTCTGTAAATTACAAACTGACCAAGCGACTCAGATCTGCTTTGCAAGGGCTTTTCCTTGTAATAAACACACACTATTTTCCAGTTGTAATGCATCTTCCCAACAAGCATCTCAAAAGTGCTCTCCACATAACGAAACATGACTCTGTGGAGGCTCAGTTATTTTCACTGGGTAGATAAATAACTGAGGCAAGAAAGGTCAGAAGAGAAACTATCCTTCTTGAATAAATTCTGCATTTTTTAATTCCTAGCTGGCATTTCTTCCAAACAAAACCAGCTTAGTTAAAAAAAAATATAGGGAGCCGTTTCTAAATCTATAGGGAGCTATTTCTTAATGCAGATTACAGCACTATTCAATAGCTGAAAAGATATAACATCCGAGATACTGAAGTATTTAAATTAGCTGATAAGTACACACAATATTTAATTTTTATGTTATTTTCCATTACATACCATAATAAACTGAGAGGCCATATAACAGATCATTAGTGCACAATAAGCTTTCCTCCTGGAATGTCAAGCCATTCATTGCAAAATGAAGGTTATTATGCCTTCAAAAGAGCAGCAATTAATGCGGTAAAAAGGAGATTGCGCGTGACACAAAACACTGAAATTACACGGGCAGGCTGGGTAGCGGCACGCGGCTCGCTTACACGAGGTGTGCCAGGGACAGAGAGAGCTGGAGCATTTGCCCATGCAGTTGTTATGACTAAAAATTTGGCCTCAGAAAACAAACTGAAATGAGACAGAAAGAGAATGTGAAGGCAGGGCTGGATGGGAGCTCCGTCTGTTGCTGCCTACCGAGGTTTCACATTCAGGGAGAGGAGGGAGGGCCCCCACTTGCGCACCAGGGTGTACCTGGTTCTCTGAAAGCCTCCTTCAAAGCAAGCAGTGATCTTAGGCATGACAAAGCAATGTCCTGCCTTCAGCATCGGAATTAAAAACGGCACAGGGGTACGGTTTCGCTGTCCCTTTGCCGCCGCGAGCTGTTCACCCCAGCCTCTGGTGGGTTTGAATAGCAGCTGTGGATGACTTCTTCACTCCTTACCACGTTCCCGGTGGCACAGGGCTATTTACAGCAGCATTACACTAGCAGTGATGTTCAGAGATCTATCACTAGCCAGACAGTACTCAAGCATGTGTCTAGGCTATTTTCCAGACACATGCGGAATATTTTCCAACTCTGATTCCACAAGAGATGGAGCCTGACGCCTGATCCTGAATTTCTCAGCTTCTGAAGCAAATGTTGTGGTCCTTCCCGTCATCTTGTCACGTTCACTAACTCAAAACAGCAAGAAACTCTACACTCGGTCACAGCCCAGCATCACTAATAGATCTAAATTCTCATTTCCAAATTACATGGTCTGTTCATTCGTTTTAAACTATGATGTGGTCCAAAGACCAAGGAAACTAATGGGCAGATGATCAGTAATTTCAGTAGGGCTGGAACAAGCTCGCACTATGAAAATAACTCATCAGAAAATAAAACAAGTGACATTTAAGACAAGACAGCCAAATCCATCCTGTCTGTTCCAGGAATTCAGAGGCAGCTACTTATCTGAGGAACTGCAACAGTCTGAATCTGGATGAACACTCCCATCAAACAATGGCTTATTTAGTGCTGCTATCAGCCCGGAGGAAGCAACGTGACTCCTCAGGAAAGCATCTAACTTTCACGTAATCCCTGACATTCCCTGTCCACCTCCAACTGGAAACTCAAGCCTTTAAGCAAGCTGTTCCCTGAGCAGCAGAATGAGGCATCTGTTCTCCCGCAGTTTGGTGTCCTATATTCCACCGCACAATAATCCACATCCACACATGTCCCCTGAGACCTGCTGCCCCCAGCAAACTACCCCTGGGTGTTGAGGCTATGGGGCAGGCAGGGGGATGTCCCACCGCAGCCCTCCTCCCCCCCACGGCCAAAGGCATCCTCTCAGCCTAATTCTGGGTGGGGGGAAACCCTAGTTTGGGGCTGGGGGATCATGGGCAGCACTGAAGGAAGGATGTTGCTGCTCTTCCACTTGCCCTTCCACAAGGAACAGAAACAGCACCATGTAGCAAATCACAATTTAAAGAAGGTAGGAATCCTCACCACAAGCACAAGCTGAGACACTTGTCAAAATAATTTGATCACATTTGAGAGAAATCACGAATTGTGAGCAGAAGGAGACAGAAGTGTGCTGAATAAGTCACAGAAACCCACTTATTAATTCAGGTCTAGGATATAAATTGTATATATAACAAATGAATGGAAGCAGAGTGTTCTGGAGTGTTTCCAATGCCTGAGCTTCCATTTTGTGCTTGCACGGCCAGAGGTGGTGGTTTGTAGCCGCATCTGGGCTGGTGATGCACTGAGCTCATCAGAATATTTCAGTGAATCATTTTTCCCACATTGAAATATTTCACTGCTTCTGAACAGACTTTCAACGGTTGGGTTTCTGATGTATGCAGGAGACTTACTTATCGCTTCCAGAGGCAGAAGGAGTGCTTAGCAGGCACTGCTAACTGGTTTCCTATCTGCAAATGGACTTTTGGACATGGCTTGTTTCAGGAACATATTCAAAGGTTTTTTGCTTCCAGTACAATGTGAGATGAAATAAAAGTCAAATCTCTAGAAGCTGCTGTGGAAAAGGGCTGTCTTTCTCTTCGCGCTTTCAGGAACACAAGAGGTACCCTGCAAAATGCTCAGAGCAGGATTTCTGAAAAGCCACTTTGATCCCATCTGAGCACAGCAGACGAGACTCCACTGTCTGAATTAATTTAAGATTTACACTTGCACAGCACAGAGCTGCCACTGCTCTGTCTCAGGGGCATTTTCATACACACGAGGCCACCGCTGATGATAGGGTCAGACGCTTTGCTCTGCGCAGACTGTGATCATCCTGTTATCATATCTGGCCACGGAACATCAACCCTGAGTGGAAATTTCCCCTGTGCAGACTGGCCACCACAGAGGTTTCTAGGCCACATCCTCAGGCATTACTCTGCACCCATCATCAGGACTGTTAGCACCTGGCACGCGCTAAAAGCATCTCAGGATGCTGTAACCTAGTACAAAAAACCACCTGATCCCATGAGTTGGGCGTAACAAGGAGCATGTTTTCTGCAGGCAGGTCCCCTCCTGGGTGTCTTCACCAGGTCCAGTGATCTAACCCTGGGAGGGTGAGAGAAGCCTGCAAATTGTAACTGCCCACATACCCATCTCAGAGCACTGCTGCTCATAAATTAAAGCAGAGCAACATCCCTATTCCTCTTTCACACACCCGCAAAAGGACAAAAGTCCACTGTGACACCCGATGATGGACAGTCGCTCCTGACAGTGCCTGGGAGCACATGCCTAGGCTGCTGCACTAATCCCTGATGCACCCATATGTGGGCCAATGCACCCGTGCCTGGGCCCAGGCACTAATGCCACGGCTGATGCACTTGTGGGGTGATCCATGTACCCCGTCTGGGCCTGGGAACTAACACCACAGCTCACACACCCCTGGATTGTCCAAAGCCCCACGCCTGTGCTGATGCAGCCCTGCACAGCTTGATGCAGTCATTCCTGGGCTGATGTGCCCATGTCATGGCTCATGCACCCCTGTGAGGTCCAAAGTACCTGTGCCTGGACCAACGCACTCCCCACGGACCAATGCACCCACGCCTGGGCTGCAGCATCCATACCTGGGCTTCATGCAGCCCTGCACGGCTGGATGCACCCACACCTGGGCCAAAGCACCGTGACAGGGCTGAAGCACCCACGCCTGGGCCAGAGCACCCTGTGTGGCCAAAGCACCGTGCAGGGGCTGAATCCCCTGTGCGGCTGATGCCCCGTGTGCGGCTGATGCCCCCTGCGCAGTGAAAGCTTCTTCCTGTGTGGCCGAAGCCCCCTGTGCGGCTCTTGCACCCTGTGCGGCCAAAGGCCCTGCGTGGCTGACGCCTTCTGTGCAGCGGAGGCCCCCCGTGCAGCTGAAGCCCCCCGTGCAGCTGAAGCCCCCCGCGCGGCCGAAGCGCCCTGTGCAGCGGGAGCCCCGGGCGCCCGGCGCGGCAGGCGGGCGGGCGGGCGCGGCGTGCCGGGACGCCTCACCTGGCAGAGCAGGTCCTGCAGGTGCCCGGCGCAGGCGGCGTAGGTGGGCCCGTCGAGGCGGGCGCTGAGGCGGTTAGAAGCGCTGGAGCAGGGCGCGGTCGCGGCGCGGGTCGCAGCAGCCGAAGTCGGCGTAGCGGCGGCAGAAGGCGAGGCCCCGCGGCGGCCGGAACGGCGGCTTGAAGTCCAGGCACTGCGGGTGCGGCCGCGCCGGCCCAGGGGCCAGCGCCGCCGCCAGCAGCAGCGCCAGCGCCGCCCGCGCCCCGCGCAGCCCCCGCATGGCCGCCCCGCGGGCGCGGAGAGCGGCGGCACCGCGCAGCGCTGCTCCCCGCGGCGAGCCGGCGGGGGGGGGGCGGGGGGGGGGCTGCCGCCCGGCCCGGCCCGGCCCGGCTGCGCGGAGGCTCGGCCGGCCCCGCCGCCCCGCTCCCCCCGCAGCAGAAGGGGCGCGGAGAGCGGCCCGCCCCGCCGCGCTCGCCCCGGGGTCTCCCCGCCGCCGCCGCCGAGGTCGGCGCCGGGGACGGGCGGCCCCGGGCTCTGGGCGCCCGCTCGGCAGCGCGGGGCTCGCAGGGACGCGGCCTCGGTCGCAACACGCTTACGTTTCGGTGGTGGTTTTGGAAAGGCGTTTTTAGCTTGATCCCACCCAGACCGCGACCTGGCAGGTACTTGGCGGTGCAGTCAGCGCGGGGTGTCGTACTGGGCTGTATGACACTAGAATATGTCATCCTGGAAACAAGTTCCTTAGACTCCTCGAGGGTTGACTACTGGGCTCAGTTCTGTCGTTGACTCTTTTGTATGACCAAAATATGACAGATAATAGCAGTCTGAGTTTATACAGCTGATGGACATCATATTTAAAACCAAGAAAACTTAGCTTCGGTACAACTAGTGCTTCTACGTCCTTTGGCACCCTTTGGCAGTCTCATCCTGGGATGAGACTCTGATTAGATTCAGCTTTGAGGCTGGAAAGGAGAGGTCTGGTGTAGTCTTTACGCCGTGTGGCCCTAGATAGCCCAGACGACATATTCCCCTTTATGGAGATGCTCCTCCCGTTCAGAATGGCGCTCCCTCCATGCTGTCCAGGTACTCCCTGCCCAAACAAAATAAAATTGCTGATGATACTTTCCTTACCTTAAAGTGCTTCATGGCATACCCTGGGAAAATATTTACTCCAAATGCTGCATTTTTGCACATTATATATCATATCATACGTGACATTTTCAGCTAGTAAGATCAAGTCCCATGTAGATGGCATTTTTTTGCCGTTAAACACAGCTAGCCACGGTGTATTATGTATTTCAATATTAACATGCAGACTGCCCATAAAAGACAAAGAATGTGGAGTCATGCTGATACGCTATTTTTGACTCCTGCTCTGAGACCAAAGAACTGCTGTACAGTGCATATGGACTGTAAAATCACGGCGTGGCTTGGAACATCCTGTCAGGAGACCATATGTGTTACAGCATTTAATACGAGTTTGTTTTTCTCTCCATATGCTTATGTAACTGCTGCTAAGGTCACTAAAAACTTTGCATATGTGCAGGCAACCAGAATACCTGATGATGTCTCTTGAGAATTCTCTGCCCTTTTATTTTTGATCATTTAAACCACTTTTTCATGGACGACCTTGGTAGGCACATTGGAAAGCACATGATCTAGCCGCTGTCCCTGCAAACTGTGCATGCCATGCAAAAAAGCGAGTATGCAGTTATGCAATCCCATATTTGTATAAAAACAACTGATGTAAAGGCATCGCCCTCTTCATCCCAGTTAATCGTTTATTCCTGCGTTAACACTGGCTGTTGTCTCAGTGTTTGTAATGATTTTTAGCCATTGTTAATTAACATCGCAACAATGCTTATACAAAGAACAGATTGCAGTACCAAACATACTCTGTGATAATGAGATTTATCCGATAACCTCTTGATTTGCCATTACAGCTCTTGGTTTGGCATCCATGCAACATTTCAGAAATGAAAGAAAATGAAATGCTGCGCGTATTAGCAGTGAGTTGTAGAACAGGACCTATAGATTTGATCTGCTCATCACTGCAAAATGGCATAAAGTACCTTTGGGAAGTCCTCCGTGTGCGTTTACAATACCCGCCTCCATGCCAGAACTGCCAGTGTTCTGTTCATTCAGCAGGGCAATTTTTCGGTTACCTCTCAGGCTGGGGACTGCACAGCAATTCATGGGCAAGGCACTGCTGAACGGAGACCGGAGCTGCCTCGGCCTCGACAACGAGCTAGTTCTGTCAAGCACGGCTTATTTACATCTTGTTGTGAGCTGTATTTTGAAGCTTCCAGGGCCACAGGTAGGAGCTCATGGGCTGTGTTTGAGGGATCTGGGCTGTGGTGGACAGGAGCACGCAGCTCTGGCTTTTCTTTCCGCCCTGCCTGGAGACTTAACGTACGCTATTCCCAAGTTACTGTCTTTCTGCCTGGATTCTCCCATTCATAACATGAGGATAGTCAATGCTCACCCACCCCATGGCAATCTTTCAAGGTGTAGTTTATTGATATTTTTAATCACTGGTTGTTATTCTTTATGAGTTCTCTGCCGAGCCATCACTAGAGACTAAGCTCGGGAGGGGAACTGTTGCCCTTGACCTGACGTGCTAAATTTGGAGTTGCTCTTGTTGCCACCTGAGGGCAATAACATGCATGTGGAGCAATTACAGAATGGAGATGCGGTTTGATTTAGGCAGTATTCACCAAGATCGCATGGTAGTTTGAGAACTTGCCACTCAGGAGGTTTTGTATTAAAATGACTCATTTTTAATTGGGTAATTTGAACACTCGTCCTTGTGCTTAATGACATGAATCAGTCAACTGAATATTTTGTGCTGTATATCAGCTATTGAAAACATGTCTTTGGTTTTGGTTTTGTTTTTTATTTTTGTAAAGATACTGGATTTTTCCTATTCCCACTGAAGTCCATAGGAGTTTTACTAGTTGACTTCAATTAATTCTCAAAATCAGCATTGTATTGATGGATGAAATTGAAGAGGCCAGGTGTGGAAATGCAGTATTTGCTTGCAAACCACACAGCATTAAGTCACAAAAGCCTACATTTAAAAAATGTCTGTCATTTTGGGGTATCACACCCGAAATCCTTAGAGACAATTAAAGCAACTGATAGTTGTAGATATTCTGCGGCTCAAAAAGACAGTCTTATGTCCCTCAAGCTGAGCTCCTTGAATGTGCAACACCCAGATTTTTTCACTCTTTCTGCATACGTTAGAATTTGTTAGTGTTCGTGGGACAGAGGGGATGTGGGCACATTGCTTAGAAATGTGATCAAATCGCATTTGATCAAATGACCGATGTTTGACCCAGTGTCTGGAACTCCATCCTTAAGAGGAGTTTAATGCTCTAAGCTTTAATAGCCAAAGGACACACTGCTCATACCAAGCCAACTGTGAACACCATCCCTAAAAACATAACAGTCAGGAATTAAACACAGAGCTATAACTCTTTGTAGAGGAAATTAGGCTTTGCTTTCTCATTACGCAACTGATCGCGAAACCCTTCTGTTCCTCATTTGTCTTCTAAGTGTTTTACTTTCCTTACTGGTGGAGATACTGAGAGCAGATTATTATTATGAGAACAAAAGAAAGAAGATGTGTGTGTGCATGTACATAGCACGTACACACAAACCCACGGACGCGAAGCAAGGTAACGCCTGCCTTTCAGCGAACAGAATCCACGCTAGGCAGCGTGGAAGTGATCCGCTGGCCTGGAGACTGCTCGTTCACACAGCTTTTAGTATTCTACACGAACAAGAGACAAAAATATATTAAGTCTTTGGAAAGATGCAAGAATAGTTTTACAGCATAGCCAAAACCAAACGGGCATCTTCTCATTTAAGGTGATTTGTCAAGGAACACAAGCACGCGCTGAGCGGTAGCTGAAGTCACGCTGGCTGCGATGTGCCTACCGACATGTTTGATAGGAAGGAAGCGTTTAATGCAAGAAACCCGAGGAGCCAGCCCAGTGCAGGCGATATCACGTGCTGTATGGAGAATACTGTCAGAGGATTCGATAAGCGGAAATCCCGCTGCCTCTAGACATGCTGGGATGACTCAGATGTGGAATGAAATGTACCGCTGCAGCATCGAAGACCTAATTTCTCCTGGTAATGGAACCACGCGAGTCCCTCATATCCTTTAATCCTGTTGTGATGAAGCACCTCCTCCTGCTTCAGCAATACCCTCTGGTGCACGTTCCTGGGCTCTGTGTCATATGTCACAGCAAATGTTTTGTACAAAACACTAGGGCAGCCCCGCAGACGGTGTAAATCAGCAGAGCTCAACCGTAGCCTTGCATATGATACGCAGGATTCCCGTCTAGGCGGCCTGCTGCTGAATGCTTTTCCTGTCCTTCTTACGCTCGTTTTATACTCAGGCAGGATGTAAACGTCACAGTTTTACAGCAATCGGATAACTCCCCCACTTCTTTTGCTTCACAACTTGCTACCGTAGAAATTCTATCGCAAGGGCCCTAAAGAGACCATATGGGCAGTAAACATTCCTTATGTGTTGCACGTACAGAAAGAACATATTTTCTTATCAGCTCATACAACAGCAGATCATGCAGAAATGATTTTTTAAAAATTACTACTATTTTTCCCTGCAGTAACAGCAATACAACAATAAGTAAAAATCCTTGAACGGTTTCTGTCTATTTTACAGCACAAGGATCTTTTCCCCTTTTTGGTCACAAGAAAAATAATAAAGGCATAAAAATGTACATTTCTTTTCAGAAAGTGTTGTATGATTTTATGTAACGTCTGAATGCTTTGTGTTGTAGATTACGTATAACCATATAATTTGTCTGTAACAAGAAATAGACCAAAATACTTGCTCAGTGAATTGTACAAATGAGCCTTTCCTCATCAGTGATCCAAGGCATACTAAAATACCCTGCTTTTTTAGTTCCCTCCGAGAGGTGAAAAAGCTCACTTACAGAGGCAAGTATATTTCCACTGAAAGAAAAGGTGATTAATCATAGCTTGAGCCCATACTGAAAAGGAAAAATCCAGTTTGGATCCATGCCTTTGTCACAGGATCATTCAGTCCCATCTCTAGTTTGGAGAGAATAAGGATTTTTTTTGAGTAATAACCACAAAAATGTTACTTTTTATGGAACAAAGCTAGCAGCAGCCAATGCTGCCATTACTCCACCCCTGTTGAAGGACCAGGAGCTAATAAACAGGTTGTTCAGATTATTTCTAATAGCTGAAAATACAAGTCATAGCCAATAAAAGTAAACTGTAACTTGAAAAATTCTTCCCCAAAGTAATCCGGTCTTGCAGCAAAAGAGAGTAGATGCTCGTCTAGAAACAGAGAGATTGCAAATTTAGTATTTCTGAACCTTTCTGACTGAGCAACGAGGTGCATAACATTGGCAGCTCTGCCAAGCCCTCAGACGTGTTTCATAAAAGACGTATCTGGGGACCAAACAATCTTTCAGGAAGGACAAAAGAGAAAGGAAAAAGAAGTTGCACAAGTCCACGTGGACAACCTAGCGGGCTCTCTTCTGGAGGGACAGGGACCGTGGAAGTGCAGACTATGCACAGCACAGGACCCCTGGAGAATCCTGACCCAAACTGGCAGCTCTTGGGTAGTTATGTCCCTTGCATAACTGCCCCAGTACTAGCAGGCAGCTGGTAACCACACTGCCACTGGTTTCCGATCAAATCCAGTGTCTTCATGAAATATGCAAGGAGCGACATTTTCTGCTAAGGGAATATGCAAATTTTCCGTTTATTTAGAGAAGTATGGCATTTAAAGAAGGCCAAGGAGATCACACTCCTCCATCCCCTGATTGTTGCCTTTTCTTTCACATTCTCTGGGCAAAGTTGAGAAGGAACGCGTGTGATCATTGCCCTCCCCAAAGCCGAGGAGAGCTATGACCCCAGAACTGCTGTCTGCCACCATGGGGTATCATCAAGCTTCTCTCCCAGTAGCAGCAAGTGCACAGTGGTCTGGGGACATCGCAGAGCTGGACCTGACTGGCTTCAGAGGGGCTCGTAGCCTCACACAAAACCTGCTCTAGGCGCAATAAATGGAAACCCGAGGGAAGTTCTGAACAGGTTCAGAATTGCTGCCCTTTGTGTTGGGCTGTTCTGCCCCGCAGAGAGGGCTATAATGGAGCAAGAGTACTGTAGACCGTTAAATTCTCTCATAGCCTAATTCTGGTGGAAATTCATGACAAAAAGCCTTTTACAAAGAGTCACAAGTGGGTTACATGCCTGCCTTCCATTGGTGTCCACGTGGGCTCAGTGTCTGATGTGCTTTGGCATCTTCGGCATTCCCACGGTCCATACGTGCCTCTAGACCTTTGCAAATCCAGCTACTAACTCTTCTTGACTTAAATCATAGGATTAACCCTAAGTTTTAAAAAAATGGCATTTCAGACACTTAGAGTTATTTTGCCACAATCAAAAAGTCTCATGTCTGGTATCAGGTATGTAAGTTATGAGTCAACCTGACATAGCTCGAAATGCTGAACCAGATGTGGCACTACTTTCAAAGCCATGCAGCACTGTAGCAGGGACAGCCAAAAGGCACGACTGCACGACAGTCCAAGGCTCATGGTACAAACTGTAGGTGTTGCACAGAATTTTCATTTTGCAGAGTTTTCTAAGATCTCATGGAAATAACTATAAATTAAGAACTATATTATTTGATGTTTAATTCATGAGCAATAGTATCTGTTGCTGTAGGAGTAGGTGTGTTTAAAGTAGTTTCTACCCTTGGTTCTTCCCTGGCTCCCCCTCGGCTGCAGCACTTCCAGTGGGGGCCTGACGGGTGTCAGGGTCGGCAGCTTTGGCTCTCGCAGGCAGGAAGGAGCAAAGCTCAGGAACAAAGGAACTTGCCCCATCAGTGACCCGCCACAAGCCCTGAGCAGGTCATATCTGGGAAGCGATGGTCTGATCTCCTCCCACAGCCCCAACAGCCAAGCCATCACAGCAAGGGGGAGGTGAGGTAAGGAGGTCTTTGAACTAACTACAGCTAATATATGTTGTAATTAACATCCTGAGTTACACACAGAGATAACTGGGAGGTCACTGGAGATCACACAGCATTGCTATTTCTGGATGCCCTTGGGGCGTGCTGCAGTAACCTAAGCTAGACTGAGCAGAGCCCGGTTCACTGTACCAACATCTGGGTCAGGAGCAGAAGGAAATCCCCTCTGAGCAAGCGTCAGCAGTGAAAAAGCATCACTGCTCCTGGTGCTTTAGCTATTCATCAGCTGTGGAGGATACAGTGCCGTTTCTAAACCCTGACCCTCTTTTATGGAACCCAGGCAATGCTCCATGAAATAGCCACCATTTATCCCTTGACTGAGAATAGCGTCTCAGAGGCCCTCAGTTCTTTACAACCCCCGGCTGCTCTCGTGTGGAGAGCAGAGAAGGTGGCCTTGCAGGGTCACTCCAAGCCCAAGGCAGGCCTTGAGATACTCCAGGATGGGTTGTCTCCGGACTGCACTGGAGGAGATGGTTGGCCCGTTGGGATAACACAAATCTTGTAGCCACACTGAGCTTTCATGCACGAAGCTCCTCCAGGGTACAACCACTTCTATCAGCAGAGTCTCAGGCAGACTGTGGAGATGCCCAACCATGCATATCCTGCTACCGTATGGATATTTTCTGTATCTGACGTGGCAGAGCTAAAGCAATGGATCTGAGTCTAGTATTAGTGCTTTTTTTCCCTGTTCTTTATGCAACATGTGTACAGTGTTTTGGTCTCTGGTGGATCTAAATCCAGGTTTCACCTTGGAGTCTTTACCTCAAATGTAGTTCAGTAGCACCTAAGAGCTGTTACCATACAACCAGCTGCCATGTAAGCTGTATCCAATGGTATCTTTATTATCCTCTATTCTAGCTTGCTGCAGATGGGGAACTGGCTTGTCCAAAGCCCTGTCCTCACAAGAGAGCGCCCACAGTGAGCCTTCATCCCCTCTGTGCCTCTTCATCCAAGTGTGCAGCATTGTCAGCTTCCTTCTCTGGAAGCTCTGAGAGAAGATTTCCTGAATATCTCAAGTAAAGATCTTGTCTACAAAGCAAAATGTTGTCTGCATCTATACTTCATGTTGCATGACTCCATCTCCTGGCAACCAGGGGTAAATAAAGCCAGCTGCTCTTTGGGAATCTCAGGATCACTCTTGGGCTTTTCCTGGTACACGGAGTGTGTGTGTCCCCTGTCTGTGCTGGTGACAGCCTGGGGATGTCAATGGGAGCTCACCACAGGGCTTGGATGCCTCCAGCGCAAGACCCTCCCAT
The DNA here is from genome assembly GCA_009819775.1 of Phoenicopterus ruber ruber. Taxonomy (NCBI): domain Eukaryota; kingdom Metazoa; phylum Chordata; class Aves; order Phoenicopteriformes; family Phoenicopteridae; genus Phoenicopterus; species Phoenicopterus ruber. The sequence goes on from CM020219.1 coordinate 14,869,480, forward strand.
GGTCAGGCCAGCCTGACATGGCCCAACCTCTCTCTATTACAACTGCTGTACACAAATTAGGGGTATTTACCCCATGCCTGCATGGATCTCACCTTTCATGCTTTGAGGAAGGTTGAGTCTGGTCAGTGGTGAAGTGGTAGCCTGGATGCTGAAGATTTGCGTTCAATTCCCTTGTAATGAGACCACCAGGTATTAAAGGTGCTTGTGACACGCAAGGCAGGAGCTTGGAGTACATATAGTCTAATTTCATCATTTAGTCTCTCCTTGCCCCTGTTTCCATCAGTAAAAAGGGGAGACAGTCCTTCCCTACTTCACAGCACTCTAATACTGTACCAGTGCAAGCCAAAACCCACCCAGAAGTTCTCTTGGCATCTTCTCAAATAAAGATTTATTCATTTTGCACAAGAACATCTTATAAGACTTTAAAATCCAAGTAATAGAAACAAATATTGATAATCATGAAAATAGAGAAGCTATTTCTCTAGAAATGGTAACTTATGCAGCAGTTCACTACAATGATGTGAAAGGCTCCTAGAAATGGAAAAATTCCTCCTTCACAGTGATGACTCTTGCCCTTTAAAAAACAGCCAGATGAGACTCTTTCTACCCACAGGGCTCTCCTGCAGTGACAGCTACATTAACCTTTGCTGACAAGCACTTCTCTTTGCTTGTAAAATCAGCTTAGTGAGTGCAAAATTCTTCCAGACTTTAAAATGGTTACTATCAAATGGAGATACGCACCATGCAAAACAAAACAACCTTGTGCCTTACAATTACTCGTGTGTCGTTAGTGCTGCTCTGAGATCACTGGAGGGGCTGATACAGGATGATGTCTGGGCATCTGTCTGCTTTGGCTAATACTGCAGAATAGATGTGAATGTAGGAAAGGACACTGGGGTTTTTGCTGCATTTCTCTCCCTGGGCATTTTTCCGTGCTTATCACCCACATTGTCTGCGCAACGAGCAGTGCAGCAGAGGAGCACTAATATATGCTTGGATTATTTGTCTGTTGCTATTAGAGTAATGCTTCAAAATTGCAGATAAAGCCAGCGCGCTCCCTCCTGCGCGTGGGCACACATGCACATGAACGCACGCTCCCTTCCTGTCATCCTATTTCCCCCTATTAATTTCACATCCTTCTTGCTTATACGTCTGAGCCATCCTTTATAGTGTCGTGGTTTAACCCCAGCTGGCCCCCAAATACCACGCAGCCGCTCGCTCGCTCCCCTGGCTCCCCAGTGGGGTGGGGAGGAGAATTGGGAAGAAAGGAAAACTCGTGGGTTGAGATACAGACAGTTCACCAGGACAGCAAAGAAGAAGATAATAATTATTATATTGTATATAATAACGATAATGATAATAATAATAAAATATAATGATAATAGAATATACAAAACGAATGATGCACAATTTCTCGCTGCCCGATGACCCAACGACCGATACAGCCCGTCCCGAGCAGCAATCTCGGAACAGCAAGTTCCACAGAGAGCAAGTGAGGGAACGAACAGACAAATGAACGAATGAATGGACAAACTAAAGCACAAACAAACAAAAGGCGCCCAGCCCACCGGCTGACCCCCACTTATATACTGGGCATGACGTCTATGGTATGGAATACTTCCTTTGGCCAGTTTGGGTCAACTGTGCAGGCTATACCTTTCCCAGCTTTTGTACCTGCACATTGGCAAAACCTGGGAAGCTGAAAAAACGTCCTTGATCTCTTAGCAACAACTAATAACATCAGTGTATTATCAACATTCTTCACATACCAAATCCCATACCAAATCCAAACACAGTAGCTACTGGGAAGAAAATTAGCTCCATCCCAGACAAAACCAGGACAATATGTGAGAAAACTCCTCCCGTGCAAAGGGATTCTTCTGGGCTTGGGCGAAAGGAGGCTCTGCCAGTCTCCTCCCACCCTGTCACAGCACCAAGCCTTTGACACTGGGTTCACACGAGCTCTGCCACCTCGTCAGAGTCAAGCTTTTATATCACCTAGGGCCATTTCAAACACTTTGTAGCCCCATGGGTTGAATTTAAACCATGCGGCGGATACAATTTTGATGCAGTCAGTAATTCCATAATATTTCTATGACATATATAATTGCTGACTGGAAAACTCCAGAACTAGGACTTTGGCATAAATGCAAGTCAGGCTCCCAAAGTACTCCACCCCTGTGAAAAATCTGTCATATCCGGGAGACTGGATCTCAACAAGGTACAGGAATCCAGTACATCACTGAAAAGATAAAAAATGCTTAGAATAGATTAGAATGGAATGGAATGGAACGGAATGGAATGGAACAGAACAGAGTAGAATAGAATAGAATAGAATAGAATAGAAAAGAAAAGAAAAAATAAAAATGCATTAAAAATGCTTGAAATTACCTTTTGAGTAATCAGCTAATTTTGCAGCGTAAATACAATACGTTGTTATACTGTCATCCCTTTAAGGCTCTGCTGCTAGTCCGTGATATTTATTGCAAAACTCCTGCCGAGCTCAAGGATGCAAGCCTGGCTTCTAACCTGCCTCTTCACTGTATTTGGTGGGACTGGAATTGCCTGAGTGAAATAATGACTGTTAAACATGAAAGTAAAATATTAAATTGCGTGTGAGAAAGGAGCAACCTTGTGCTGTAACAGCAACAGGAAATGACTTAGCTGCAAGCACAGATGCAAATCAACTGAAGTTACTTTTCTAATAGCTTCCAAATTAAATTGTTCTTATTATTTGCATTATTCTAGGATGTTGGACCCGTAGTTGTCTTTGTAGAGAGGCAAAGTTAACTGGCAAATCAGGCAAAGAATACTGAATTTCTAAGAAGCTCGATGTATGTACTTAGTATTAACAGGTGAAATTTTGGAGCTGACCTGGTCTTCTACGTGATAAAATTTAATTGTATAGCACAGTTCATTAGGAAAGAGGTCCATGAACTCTTTCTGAAACTGAGTGCCTTGTGAAATATATGTATGAAAATTTGTTTCATGGTGCCTAGAGAGAAAATGATTTTCTGTCTCCTGTATACGCCCATGAAGGACTGCCAACATCTTGTTTAACACAGGTATAATTCCATTATTTTGACAACCGAACAAGAAGAGAAATGCAAAATAAATACATCTGTGAGAATTCAGACCTGTTTGCTGTTGACCATGATGGCACAATATTTGCCCATGTAAGTCAATGGCAGAACAGCCCCCGACTTTCATTAGGGCCAGGATTTCAGCCAGGATATTTTGTCCCCTGAGCTTGCAAGTGAGAAAATTTAAAATAACCCACTAAGAAAGGAAAAAGACCATGGATAATGCAGCCAGGGTGCATCACTCAAATGGAGTTACAGCTGTACACTACAGACAACTCATAAGCCAAAGCTGCTATCTGCAAAACACAGCACAGTCGTTTGGACGGCGAGCTCCTTGGGACTGGCAGCAATTTGCTGGGTGCTTGTTCAGCCCCGGCACAGCTGGCCCCAGCTCCCAGGGATGGATCCCAGGTGCTACTGCAATGACTCCAAATATTAAACCTAACAGTTGTTTACAGGAAGGAGGTTATGAAAGAGAAGGTTAAAGGAAGTACAAACTAGGGTTTAGGAAGAGTTTTTACAATGTATGTGCCGTGATGAGCAGCATTTAAATGAAATGAATGATAGGGCTGACATATCCCTAAAACGTTACAGGAACACCGTCCGTTCGTGCAGGTGGGGGGCCCACGGGGCTCAGGAGGGCTGTAGGTGCTGCAGGCTGGTGGTGCAAGCATGCCCAGAGCTGCCTGCCTGCCTGACGGGCAGCTCTGCTGATTAAGCTTATCAGAGACAGGCTTCAGAAATAATCTTGCTTGTCCCTGGTCAGCAGACACTGGGAGGAAGTGAGAAATAACCCTTCCCAGAGCGTTAAAGGCTGAGTTTGCAGAAGGGAGCACTGAGGAAGATAATGGCTTTTTAAAAGTAATCAGCAGGAACAGGGAAAAAGTATTAATTCAACAAACAGGGTTGAGACTGCAGATCCTGCACGACTGCACATGGCACATCGCTCCTCGACTGCCGCCGTGAGCGGCCTCTCCGGCTGCCACCATCCAAGGGTGATGAAGGGGGCAGAGGGCTCAGCCTGCAGCCCCAGGCTCCTCCATGCGCTGGTTCTACCAGCTTGGGTGCAGCTGGCCCCTTGCGCTTTGCTGGGACCGTGGTGCTGGAGACCTTGGGTGTCTCGGTACAAGCCAGCTCAGGTCTGGCTAGATTTGCTAGCTGCGGCTTCGCATTAGCCACCCCAGAGCCGGGCTTGCTGCTGGGATCTGTGCTGTGCTCGGCAGCACTGCGTTATCCATCTTTTTCCCTTTTCTGTGGTGTCCCAGCCCCATAGGAGACCGAATGCTGAAGATCTGGCTGCAGAGGACATGGAGCAAAGCACTGATGTGCTGCTGGTGCCAGCAGACAGCCCGACCTCTCCGTCATGAATTTGGAGGCCAAAGATGCTGGGAGGGGCTGGCACCCAGGGGAGATGTCACAGACAAGATTATAGACCCCTGGTTTGGGAGACTGAGATGCTTCTTTTATTAACGGACCATTTATGAATGGGAATGCAAATGATTCCAGTTAATGGAGCTAATGAGACCTTAAACTTGTGCAAGTCTGTGTTTTTTTTTTTTTTTTCCTGATATCCCTGCTCATTTAGCAACCTAACATTAACAACATGGCTAGTGGTGGTCAGCTACAGGCTCTAAGAATTCTTCTGAAACAGTAGGCCCCTTTACTAGGAAAAAAGATCATTTACAAGGACTATATCACTCGTGTCCCTCCTGGTTACCTGTCCACTCCCCTTAACCTTAAGATAAATATCAGCTGTTCTGCTGCCAGAGGTCCCCAAGCCTCTTGGCCCCTCTGTGCCCGTCTTGCTCAGACTCCAACACCACCTGGCTGGAGCCTGGTTTTATTTTATACCTCATTACATTTTGAGCCCTTTTTTTGTTCAGCACCAACAAATAAATCTGATAATTTGTTCAGACAGCAGTTACTTTGGGGATGTTTTTTATTTGATTTTGGTTGGTTTGCACCTAAATTGCTATGAATAATAAAACACCAGTTCAATTTCTCAGCTTTAACAGATAGAACCGGCTGCTGGGTTTACTTCACAGTTTCAGCTACGAATAAAACTAATCAAAGCATGTAAAGAAACCATGGTGTCAGAACAGTTCAGAAAAGGGTCACTAATAATCTAAAACTGTGGTCAGAATGTCTGGATTTTAAAGTCTGAAAGAGCCATGGGAGGGGAAGGCTATTTTTTTCTACACTTAAACTCCCATGTAGAAATGTTGCCAGTTTAATTTCTGCAACTCTTGTGACTTAGACTGTCCACAGTTTCTGGAAACAAACTAACAAAGCCTCAGATGAGTATTTGGGAAGCCGGGTGATTATTATTCCAATCTGATCCAAGATCTAAAAGAATTTCTAATTTATCATATCAAGGTTGTCTGATGAGTAGTCATGAGGGAGATTTCAAAGGTCAGGAGAAATGAAATGCAGATTTAAATTCAAATTAATCAGAGGCAAACTCTAGACTGGCTTACACTTACATGGGTAAACATTCACCATGGGCTATATATCACTCCAAAACACAGAAATATAATCTTGAACTGAATTTCAGAGCAGTGAAAAAAATGTAAACCATAGGAAAAAAGCTGTGATTGTAGGTGGAAATCAGACAGCGGCTACTGGGGAGCAATGGGGCAGGGAAAACAGGTCGACGTGAACTCTGAGCGTACCCAGCCAGTCCGTATTACACACTGGGGCAGTCCGAAAGCTGCTCTGATGGATAGCATCGTTACCCTCAAGACAGTTTTCCTCGGTTTGACCCCTGACTTGCTCCTTTTCTGGGATTTGCCCCTCTTGCAGGCCTGGGAAGGGATCCCTAAGGACCTGTTGCCACAGTGGTAGGGGTGGCTGTGCCGTGGCACAGGGACCGTGCTGCCGCCCAGGTCTGAGGCGAGGGGATTTTATACGTGAGCTGTAGAAAGTTTGGAGAGTTTTGGTCAAAAGTTTGTCAGGCATATAGAAGCTCTGGTAGATGTGTTTGCTTTATTTAATCCATATGTTTGCCCATTAAATAATTCAGAAGATGTTATATTAAACAGACCTCAGAGAAAAGTGATGGAAGTGCATTTGCCAAAGCGAGAGCTTGTATAATGAGACATTCCATAAAGGAAGCTGGACTTTCAAAGTCAGAATGGATTAAGGGCATGAATTCATGTGTCCCATGAGAACTTATTACTTGTAAACTGGAAGGACATTCAGAGACCTTCAGAAAGAAGCAGCTCCCACTTGAGTTTAATTTTAATATCATTGCAGTTGTAAATAAATTGTTTTTATAGTTGTTTCTGTGTAACTGAGTAAGAACTTTATCTGATCACCCAATTAGCAGTATGGGGTTTTTGTAAAGCATGAGGAATTTATTAGGGATTATTTTATGCGCTACTGAAGAGAAAACAAAATTGTAGCTATAAAAATCATGCCTTTCTTTTAAGACTACAAAAAAAGAGAATTTAAATTATACCAAATAAATCACTTTTTGAAAAAAGCCAAATATATTTTTCCCTATCTGTGCTGTTGTTGTAACATAATCAGTTTGGACACTGATAACAACCTCATCAGGTTCATGGCTGATTTCACGTTCTCATACAGTAATAATCGTATTATGACCACTCTAACTACAGTGTTGCCAAGGCTGCAGGAAAATGGTAATTTGCCTCAAAATAATACCTTCCGTAGTGTGTAAAAGGAAGAAACCCAAGCTGGAACCTTTCCCATCAGTCCCCAGCTGCAGGTGAGGGTTTTGTTCCCCAAACCTGGCTGGGGGTGCAGCCGGGGTGGCGAGGACGAGGGTGGGGGATGATGACACAGGGGCCTCATGCTGCCCACACCGCGTCCTCGGCTGTCCTTCAGGATATTTTTTTCAGAGTCTATTTTGCAAAATGAGCTTCAGTGTGCCTCGTCTCCTGATGCCTCGGGTAACACAGACCCTCTCCTCTCATCCTGCTCTATTTCCCTTTCCCCCTCATTTTCAGAGAGAATCCAGCTTTCCTTTAGCCATCCTGGTTACGGGGAAGTCGTTCTCCTTAGCGGTGATTAAGCACAGTCAGCGACCGAAAAACAAGAGTCCTGCTCTTAGCTCCCACTAACAAGATAAAAAAATGGGGCTGTATAAATGATGTATAAATGGTCGCTCTACTTTCACTCCTCTTCGTTTTTTTCTGTAGCAGAAATAACGTCTCCCCTAGTTTTCTAGAAAAATTTATTTTAAAGGTGTTTTTGAGCAGTTCATCATTATCCCTGCACTGGACACAAGCTACCCCTGTTACAGGTGTGTGCAAAATGTGATGGAATAGAATATTTCAGTTGGAAGGGACCTACAATGATCATCTAGTCCATCTAGGCTGCCCCTGTACGAAGGACTGCTTTCACCCAGCGCAGGGGCAGCAGGCGTTTAAATATCACCCATCAGCCGTGCCTGCTGCCAGTGAGACGCTTTCCTGCAATTCTTCAGCAAGGTTTGACCGCTCCTATGTGGTAGGTGAAAGACGACGACTGATCTGAGGCCTGGCTCTCATTTGATGAATTCTGCTAATGAAGTAACATGTGGACAGGCAACAGCTTTCATTAGTTGTCCAGTTTTTTCCTGCAGTAACTGCTATGTGTCAGGTTCATAGCCAAAAAGCTATGCAGGACTGTAAGACAGGGTCTGAGAGGGGAAAATATTAAGCTCTGTTAGGCACCAGGTTGCCCTCTCATCATAACTTTAGTATTAAATAATGATGTGATTAGTTAACATAATGTTTTTCGTTAAAAAGATTGGATCTAATTTATCAATTGCAAGCTAATTTCACCTTTTCCCACCTATGCATTTAAGATTTATTTAAGACTGATCATGCTGTGAGGGAAAGCAAGCCTTATTCTTACTTAGCCAAAGGAGTACTTGCAGTGCGCTTAAGCCTAAGTTGCATTCTTGCTGTATCAAGCCTTTTGCATTTCAGTTGTCAAACGCAAATATGTAAAAGTTGCAGTTCTGAGATTTTTAAACCTCTGGTGTTTTTTTGTTTTTTAAATAAAACTATTAGCCAACTATTTAAAGCACTTTAATGATGTAATCAAAAAAAGCCTCCCTAGTTTGTGTTCTCTTTGTCTGGCTGTTGTAGATACAGATCTGCCATCCCTTGCCTTATACAGAAAACTCTTGGTGTGCAGGGACAGTTTCCCTAAGATTAAAGCAGTAGACTCAGAGTCTTTTAGCACTATCACAGTAAAGAGCAGGAGCAATAACAAGTGTGTGAAGTTGTTGAAAAGTGTAGGCTTAATACCTCCAAAGGCTTAACCCTTCTGTTTATCCCAGGGGTAATGAAGGAGCAGTTTAGCATAAAACACGTTTCCTCCATCGGCGCACCCTGCTCCTGGCTTGGACCATACTTCCAAGCCCATCTTGGTGACTAAGTAATTAATCTCTCCACATATCTACTAAATCACTGTCAGGGATGAGGCTGATAATTGGGTTCTTTGTGGTGTTGAGATGCGGACACCTGTTAATGAGAAAGTTGACCAAGGACACTGACCCAATTTACACCAGGTATTTAGCAGCTGTCAGGCAGTGATGACGCCCGGTCACTGCCTATCTCGCCTGGGTTTGAACCAGTCACCCGGAGACAAAGGGCTCCTGTCTCATTATTGCCGGTCCCTTGCGCCACCCCGTTCCTGCGCAGCAGATGTCTCTTGCATTAGTGTCAAAAAGAGGTAACTGCGTTTCTAAAAACCTGCGCTGGAAGAAGTTTGTAGAGGCACGACTGACCAGCACTTAAAAGCACTGTCCTGCACCCAAAAAGCGCTGGGGCAGGCTGCTGGGTGACAAGGACATACTGCAGGCTCTGTCCCCTGCGTGAGCTCCTACGCTCCCGCATCCCTTTGCATCCCAGTGCCCAGGGTACTTCCAAATGGGAAAGGGGCTTCAAGTCTTTATTATATTCTTATTAAGACCACTATGTGTGGCCTTTTAAAATAGCTGGGGGACAGAGGCAGGGGCACCAAATTATAGACAGGTATAAAATCCATTCAATTTAGCTGAGCTGCTCCCACTTATCCCAAGAGAGGATTGGGCTCATGCAGTGAAACTAAAATGACTAGGCTTACCTGTCTAACATATCTGATAAGTACAAGGACTGCAAAATAGTCTGCCTCTAAGAAGATACATGAAAATACCAGCAGCCAAACACACTTTGGTTTTGACTTCAATTTGTCGGGAGCCTGATCCAGCCGGTATTCAGCAGCAAACACTAGCCAGCCTGTATTTACAAGCCCCAAACCAGCTTGCTCCTGGAGTAGAAATGGCAATAAACCATTACTTGAAGAAACTACATATAGAAATATCCCTTGCAGCTTCCTCTCTCCCTTCCCCCAGCCTTCGACCTGGCGATGCTGAGCTCTGCCTGTGGGAAGGAACGGCTCCTGCCCTGGTAGGGATGCTGTTCCCAGCGGGGCTGGTGCTCGATGGCAGGCAGGGTCCCCTCCCCAGCCACGGCGGCTTTTCCAGTCCGTCAGGTCAGGTAATTGAAGCGAAGAACAGAAGCGTGACTGTGTGTGGGAAGGGGAAGGGGCGCAGCGGTGACCTGTGGCTCCCGCAGCCCACCTTGCCTTTGCCCCAGCCCCCAGCAGTAAGGAGACCTTTGCTCGGGGGTTACAGCTAAGGAAATGCCACTGATGTCGGTAATGAGGTGCAAGTGAGAAGAGGAGTTGGCATGTCTCTGAAAGCTTCTCCATACTATTATTATTATTATTATTATTATTATTATTAAAATTTGTATGACAGTTGCTTCTGTGGTCCCCAGTTGCAGATCAGGCTCCACTCGCCCACGCAGGGTAACAGCGCTGAATGCAGAAAGGTTTTCTCCCCCGATCAGCAAGTCTCTCAAGGACACCAGACTTGCGTCTAGGAGCTCTTTGCTCTTGATTACCTGTGCAAGAGCAGCAACAGCAATCCTCCTGTACAGTAAACTGTGCAAGACGTCGATGTGCTCAGTGATTGAGAGGGTAGGAAAGGGATTTGCAGCTCTTGTGCAATCACAGATATCGCACAGACGTGGTCTGGGAGCAGCTGGCAGCAGACAGGCTTGAGGGGATGAGCAAACACCAAGTGGCTGAAGGGGCTGTCCTGTGCTCAGGAGGATCAGGAGAGGCTCTGATCGCTGGTCTCTGCTCCCCAGGCACCAGGCTGGCTTCTGGGGATTATTTTCCTGGCTCCCTGCAATGGAGTTAGACCTAACCTAGACCCTTGCCTAAACTCTAAACTGCCTGCTGGGGGAACTTCCCTCTCTCTTTTTTTTCGCCCCCCTCTCTCTCTTTTCATTACTTATACAGGGTTTGCAGGGAAATGTGCCTCCCAGTTCAGGTAGCATGAAAACTCCCTTTCCCACAGGCTCTCTCCTTCACTGTCCTCTGCAGGTCCCTCAACTGCAAATAAAGCAGAAGTAGCACGTACAGCAGTAACTACTGGTTTTCTTGATACAGAGAAATTAATTGCTTGGGACTGTTTCTGTAACTAAATATCCAAAGCCAGACTTGTTAAAACAAGCACCATTAAGATAAAGCTTTGGAACCTTTATGGACAGACTGGATCCAGTCTTTTGCTGGTGGCAATGCATGCTACTCCCTTGTTGGCACTACACCGTTTGCCACCACCCTGTGGTATTTTCTGCTCTTGAGCCATGGGTTGAAGGCCAGCCCAGCTCAGTAGCAGACCAGTTACACCGATCAGCAGAGCACAGGCCCAACTGGAAGCACCAGGAGGGTTGTTTAAGCCACGGCACATTTTAACAGGCAGGTGACCAGACCAGAGCAACATCACCCATAGGGCTGGTCCTCACAGGCGATGCTGTTGGTGACCCCAGCAATAAGGCCAACCGAAAGGACATGGGGTTAAACCACGGGGAGCACATGGGCGTAATAAATTCACTTTGATTCGCTCTGTTCAGCTGGAACTTCAGTTTCCGGAGTTGTCAATTCTGGAAACTTTCCTGAGCATTACATTCACTTCTAATGAAGGCAAAGCAGGGAGTACGGCAAGTAAGCTCAAATGTGCAAGCAGGACTGATCAATTAAGCCTGGTACATCCTGCATGCTATCAAAATCAATGTGCATCATAGTTTAAAGTAGTATCTGCAGAGCAAAACTCGAGCTGTACCCAAAACGTGAATCCTCAAGTTTGTCTGCTCTGGAAACAGAGGGAAGAGACTAAAAATAAGATCATAAAGACGGGGATCTTTGCTGCTCTGGCTGCTTGGCACTAGAATGGTTCCTGGATCTGACAGATTATCTCCACGCTGTTAAAAATGATCAGAGCCCTAAGGCAATTAATTCCTCACTTTCAGAGTTTTACTTCTGCGGCAACGAGGACTGCCAGGGACAAGAATGTGAGTTGGCGAGAGGGGAGGGTTCGGAGCGGAGGTAAACAACCGCCTGGCGGAGAATGAGTGGCGAATACAAAGGCACGGCAACCTGCTAGCTGGAGGGAAAAGCCCAAGCCAGACTGACACCGCTGTGACCCACCAAGCCGGGGGTGAAGGCAACGCCAAGTGGCCTCACACCGGTGACAGGGGCACAGGAAATTTAATGACAGGCAGCGCCGGGCTGGGGAAGGTGCCCAGCCTTGCCATGGCAATCCAGTTGTCCCACCACCACCTGGGCTTCCCCCGGGCTCCGGTGGGAGAGCATGGCGTCCTGCCTCCGCTTTGTATTCAGGTGGCGTCTCCCTTGGTAGCGGTGTCTCTGTCTGGCAGCAGACGTGGGCAGAATGCAGAGAGGCAGCAGAGTCACCTGCCACCAGGACCTGCTGCGGCCACCCGGGCCAGGGAGGGGATTTCGGCTGAGCCAGTTGGTATAGTGACGGAGAGGAGCACCGGCTAGGAGGTCTAAAATTACTCCTTCCCACTCAGTTCAAGTTTGCAGATGCATATCACATGGTTCCCAGCCCCAGCCAAGCAGCTGGCAAGGTGTTGGCATTCACAGGGCATCCCTTCCCCAAATGTTAGACCCAGTGAGGGTCACCAATCCAAACTAAGGGGCGGGAAGCATCAAGTAGAAAACGAATCTGCAAACTCCAGGGAATTTGTTATTTTCACATGTGCAAGAAGAGAGGAGCTGTAAGTGCTACATTTGTATCTGAATTGCAAGCATGATTTCCCGGAGGGCTTTCCCTCATTCAGTTCAGTGGGATGATGAAGGTCCTTTGGAAAAATGTGAGTCTGGCTTCGATCCAAAACATCCTCAGAACTCAGGGATCTCTGATGCACCAGCACCATAAACAGCTTATCTCCAGTCTTTGCTTTGGACTTAATTGTTTTGAAAGGCAGTTCTTATTGGGAACAGAAAGCGAGCCATAGCCTGAAGACCTGTGGCAGCAACCCCGGGTCTTCCACCACATCTCACAGAGAATGAGTGCTGGGGAAGGACACTTTGTCCCTTTTTCCAATCTGTGTCCAATTTCGTTTTGTTTCAAATACCACACAAGGCAAAGGTAAAGGGTAATGTGTCCAATTGCAAGGAAATCCCCGTGTTTGGTGTATCACCCCACATCTTGTAACACTATTGTAGTTCTTCCTTGGAAAGGCTGATAATGTTTTTTGTGTAAGAAAGAAATCTGTGGAGTTTTTGTTTTTGCATAGGATATACTAAAACTGGATATTGTCACTTATGCCACTGTTACTTTAACTTGCACTGCTTGACACTATGAATTATTCAGATATCTCTATGATATATAGAAGTGGTGTCAGCATTTTAGGGCTTGACTCTCCTTTCTCATCTACTATAAAATCCCAGTGGCTTCAGTGAGCTATAAAAGGCAAAATTAGGTCCTCAGCAGCATTGTTGTCTTGCAAGCAGAAAATACACTTCATCACTGAGCCAAGGGTACCAACAGGCCTAGCTTATAGTATAAAACTGGGTATTTGTATGTCCCTGGTGCATCAATACATCTAAGAGGTCATTTGTTCATTTGGAAATGAGAAATAAGAGTGTAAAGAAGACGTGGGGTAGTGTAACATCGTCTGTTTTCTCTATTGCAGAGGCACTCAGGTTTCATCGGCCTCATGCTGCTAATACCAATGGCCTCATCTGCTTGAATAGCGAGGTGTCTGTTCTGTAGCCACCAGCGCCAAGCCCAGGCACGGAGCTGTGCCAGGGAGACGGGAGGCTGCACGTGGAGCGGAGCGGCAACGGGGGAGCCCAGAAGAGCCCAGGGGGCTGTTGCATCCCTCCAGGCATGGGCTGCTCGGGGGCAACCTGCCAAGCTCGGTGGCTGACAGGGCTACAGCCGCTCGCCATGAAACTGAACGCTCCCTGGGAACACCGCTGATATTTTTCCATTCTTGTGTTAGTTTTTCTCCTGTTTTTAAACCAGTGATAACAAAGACCATTCAGTTGAAACTGGTCTAAATTCATTGTCACACATGGAACAGCACTCTGCCTCACCCAAAACATCTGCAAGGGGTTGTTAGAGTTGTAAGAAAAATACAGAAGCAGTGAGAGAAAAAAAAATGCATGCAATATGAATATACTCTTGGCCAAGCCAGTGTTTAAATCACCAGTGGCTTAAATGATGCAGGTCTAGATCTCAGGAGCTTCCTGGGCCTTGCGCAGTGGGTGGGTGCTGCGCACCCATAAATGATGTAACTAAATCCTGGGAGTGGTTTTGTCTTGCAAAACAACCTCCTACAAGTACCTCCAGGCTGCGGGGACCCAGTTGTGCCCCCAGATACACAGAGGCCCCTTCTGTGAGCTTCGCCTGTCACTCAGGGCTGAATTTGGCCTCCAGGATGTACCCTGATGTCACGGTAACCGAGGGGTGCAGTTTAGTGACACTGAAACTGGTGTAAAACCTTACCTTCCATTTCTCCCACCTACTTGTTGGTTCACCTGTGTTTATAAAGGAATATTTACAAAAGGCAAAGATGCATCAAGCTATCTCTGGCCTTCTTCCCATGCTAGATAGGAAGGTAAATATTTTTGGAAGGGATGTAAACCTTAATGCTTCTGGGAAGAAGCCAAGCGGTACCAGATGGCAGAGAAGAGGAAATTCACCCTATGGGCAGGTTTTTCACAGTATTCTCATAAGCATCTGGTATTTGCCACTGGCAGAGACAATACAGGGGCCAGTGCTCTGATCCAGTCTGCCTGCCTGCCTGTTACTGCTACTGGCTGATTTCTTACCAATTCAGGAGGAGTTTCGTCAAATTTTCATTTCTTGACACACACTTGGATTCAAGGTCTCAGCGGCACTCCTCCTTGGGTGGATGATGGCAGCAGAGGTGCCTCAGCTCACCAGCACGTGGCCTCAGCTCGCAGGCACGTGGTGATCCTGGTGGCTCAGACGTTGTAAGAGGAGTTTGGGGATTTTTCTTAACACTTGAAAAAAATCGCTCTGATACTGTATGCAGCCTTCTGACTGCACAATGAAGTTGGATCCTCACCGCACACTTAACTACCAGTGAAATTTTTGCTCTAGCTATTATGTATGAGTCTGGGAAGTGTCAATCACTTGCAGCTCCCAGCTAGGAGCAGCATATGCCTATTGCTTCTTAGGATTTAGCTTCCAGTCCTTTATCCACCATACAGATTAGGGATGGTGGAAAAAACCTCCATTGAAGGTTGGAAATGGTTAGAAACTTCAGTGAAAATGAAATTTTGGTGAACACTGTGGGTGAGGGGATTTTTATGGGCTTTTTCTCCTTGACTCAAACATACCATGTATGCCTACTCTGTAGCTGCCAACAGACAAAAGATCTGACTTTGTATTGCTCCAACAGCCCTGTAAGGGTGCCTGCATGGAGCACATCTGGACCCAACATGTGAATGTGGACCTCTCAGGTGAATGCAGGACACTTTGAAATGGGACTGGCAAAGAGCTATAGTTTAAGGCACACCTTGAGCACACACAACTCCCATGCCTTCCTTGAAGGACCAGCTCTCCATCTCCCCCGGTCTCCAGTTTGGATGCCACTTGTTGTAGCAGTGTTTAGACGCTACTGCTTAAGCCTTTTGGAGGACCTGTTATTCTGGCACGGCAAAGAGTTTGCTGATCACAACCATAATTCTTCTCTGAATATCCTGAAGGCTTTCAAACAAGTTGGTACATTTTAGAATTTTACTAGCAGTTTCAGGGCACAAAATAAAAAGCTTTGTGGACACAAGATGAAACCTTCCGCTAATAGGTACTACTTTCATAAGGAGAGTGAATGAACTGGATGGCTCAGTTATACTGCCAGAAGCCAGCATTACAGAGTGCTGCATAATCTTCTAAGAGACTGCTTTTTCCTCATAGCTCACCCAAATGGGCAAATGAAAGGATGAAGACTTTTCACGGGAATGTTCAGCTGATCTAGGAAAAGAAGGAAGAATGACGCATGACAGTTCTTCAGGTAGCTGCTACCTGGAAAAATGTTCTGGCTGAAAATACTGCTTAATCAGGCTAGAAGTGAGGTACCTAGCTTGATAGCAGAGATTAGGAGCATTGCACATTTTTTGTTATCGCACACCTTTGTTGCACAAAACAGAGCTCCCACTGTCGCAATCTGGATGGTGTATTTCAAAACATGAATCAAGGATTAGTCCTTGGCGCTGATTTATGAGAAAATACCAATGTCGCAGAGGATTTATAACCCATGTAAATGATCCATGGAGTACATGTTTTATGAGATGGGTCCTCAGCACGTGTAAACTGGAGCATGGCCTTGATGCACACACAGCGGTGTGTACTTTCTAGGCTGCCTTGGAAAAGCAAGGTCCTGGGAGAGTCCCATTGGGATTCTTCCTGCCCGTCTGCCCACTCCCACACCTGATGAGTGGGCTTTGGGAGAGCCGCCCCTCTCGGGATGGGGGAAGTGGTAGCACAGACCTGAGCTGTGGTGGTGTCTTCTGCAATACTAATGTAGCCCTGTAGAGGGAATGCTTTGGTAAGACTTCAGTGAGGCTATGCATTGCTGTGTTATATCAGGGACCAAATTCATTCTTTGTGTCACCTGCTGAGTTCAGGAGCTAATATCAGAGCAATTTTACCCAGTAGGTTGTTTTTTTTCTAAAATTCTTATCATGCTATAATTCGCTTTAAAATTTCATCCCTGACTGGAGAGGGTGGAAGTGTCTGTTTGATTCAATGCAAGGGATAGGCTTTGATGCTGCCTTACATGGGCATCAAAAGCTTAAGATGATATGCATATTAAAAGTCCTTTTCACTGTCAGCTTGCAGAAGGCCCCATGGCCAGATGTAACAAAAAGGAATCCGTAGCGTGTTGTTTACCAACTTCTCCTACGCTTCATCTTAAATCGGCATGGGGAAATCACAATGCCCTCTGAACAACACCGGGAAATGGAGTTTGTTCACTAAACCTAAAAAGCACAAACCCATCAGAAGTACTCCGATGTTATGCGTTATTTGTGTCGATTAAAAATCTGCTTGCAACACTGGGTTTGCTATTGATCATAAAACTGTGCGCTGACCTAGTCCTTTCCCTCCAAGCTATCAAAGCACTTTAAAAACCTACCTCATCCCAGCCCTCAGATCCACTGTGCCCACAGATCATCTGGGCCACAGGCACTTTCTGATGCCACCAAGCTTCACCCCTCTACTCTAGCACTGCTGCCTTGCCTTTCCAAGCTAAAGGGATTTTCCTCTGCTGCAATGCAACATCCGCCTTGAAGGGAAGGTGAGGGAGCAGAACAGGCGACGATGCATGGTGTCCACCCGACTCAGGTCTCACTCACTCGAACCTGCTGACCCCATCCCTCTCTCTTCGTTGCTATTGGAGGAGTGTTTCGCTGGGTGTTCGTCAGGACCAGACACCATCTGGGCACCCAGCAGCTTCAATGCCGCCTCCAGAGCATACAGGACTCCGGATGCCCAAGCACAGCAGGTCACCATGCTTCAAGGGCCACCTGGGCACCAGAATGACAGCAAACCCCCTGTGGATGGCGGCAGGGTGGATCTGTGCCATTAACTTTTCCGAGAGCACGGACATACGCACTGGGTACTGAAAGCAAGTCTTAATCATCACACTGACTTCCTCTGTGGATATTAATAATCTCCTTGCTTCCTCTGAGGAGCCCCCCTGTCTGCTGGGCTCGGTCTCTGCAGAGGCTTCAATAAAGCTCAAACTTTGGAAGGTTTCACCTAGAAAAACCAGCCTTTGTTGGAAAAAAGATAAAGGAAACATCAGTGAGACACAGCAACACAATGCCTGGGCTGGGCACAGCCACGGTGTAGCTGCACCTGTGTCTGTGGTGCAGCCGCTGGAGGCTTCTCCTCCCCTGTTGACTTCGGCCAGTGAGCAAGGATTGCTCTGCAGGGTCCCCCCGCTCTGCTCCTCCTTCCCGCAGCCGCTGGCCGGAGATCTGCTAGTCAGATCACCGCTTGGGAGGGTCTGGGAGAAGCATTTTCCGCTTCCTGTGGGGAAGGATGTGATTAAAGCCTTGCAAATAAAAGGCTTGGCTCGAAAAACGCCTGGGTGCCTTCAAGACATGCTGCAGCCAGGAGTAGTGGCAGCGTGCCCCATTACAGAGGGTGCTGCCTTCTGGCGGCCTGGCTCAGGGTGGTGAGAAGCAGGAGATGGGGCACAGCCTGATCACACACTGCACTGGCCGTGATCCATCTGGGACCTGTCAGAAGGGTCCCAGGCCCCAGGAGCAGTGACCTCTCAGCACAGACACCTCCTGGTTTCCACGTCCTAAGGGCTGGCTCAGGAGAGCTGTCCGGCTGTGGCTGGCACTACACCTTCTGGAGAGCTGCCACCAAGGTGGGCACCCAGGTCAGAGCACAGCTCTGGTGCTGCTCCCGGTCCCAGATGGCTGCTGCTCTACCTGCTCAGAGCAATCGCCCCAGAAGGGAGCAAGCAGGCCCCACCGCTGGCTTGCACAGCGTGATTCCCTCCTCTCTAGGGAACTACCCTGGTGTGGGTAAGTGCTAGGGGAGCACTGTCCTCTTCATGGCTGTGCGGTGTGTTACCAGGGATCCATCACCTGCATGTCCCACACAAACAGAACTAGTGTCCGTGCTCTGTCTTAAGCTTCTCTTACCTTTTTGATAATAAAAGGATAAAAGCTACTTTGGGAGAGGAGAAGGGCCAGAAGCGCCAGTGGAGGGGATGAACTCCACCAGGAGCAGGGAAGTCCTGCTGTTCTGCTTCAGCAGGGCACAGGCCATTGTCTTAGTTTGCCAAGGGTATGTCTGGGCTCAGAAACCAAGGAACACAGACTTGTGCAGAAAAAACATCCAAGAAACTGCAGCTTTACTGACTGAGGCTTCGGAAGATAACACCAAAAGGCAGAAGTTGCAATCCTCCATCCTTCTCCATTCTGATGTTCCCTCCATGCACAGGCCATCTGCTCTGCATCCCACGCTCTGGCACCAGATTTGGTGTTTCTTTATAGCTAGAGGGTGTCTTGACCAGCTTTCCAGCGTGGCCAGAAATCTGAGGTTGCACTGGGTTAACCCTGGAGTCAAATCATTTACCGAGGTTCCTCAGGAACACAAAGCTGGTGATTCCCTGGGGCTTTTTAAGGATACCCGTGTGGGAAATAGCTGGCAGCACTGCTCTGTCCTGGTGCATCTTTCATTTTTGCAATGTGATACTGGCCAAAAGCAGCCTACAGAGAGACAGCGTAGCCCAAGGAAAAGTGCATTAGACTAATAGTCAGGGGATATGAAGCAAGGATATAGGAAACCTGCCTACATGTTGCCTAGGAAATCCACTTTATGAACTTTCTGAACCCTCTACTGGGTTCTGTCCAATGTGCGCAGAGTGATGCTGGCACTCCTGCTCCTGACAGAAAGGACCACCCGGACCTGGGCAGATTTTACTGAGGAATAAGCGGGATCTGCATCTTCAGGGCAGTTTCCTCCCACACCACAGCGCGGGGACGAGGTCTGAAGGATATGCCGGCCCCAGGAGCAGAGAGGCGGCAGGGATGCTGGAGCCGGCTCCTTCAACCTGCCGGCTCTGGCCGAGGCAGGAGGGACCCGGGGACAAAGGCGGCCGCCCCAGGGGACGGGGGGGCCGCCGGGCAGAGCGGAGCGGGGCCGGGCCCCGGTGACAAAGCCTGTCGCGGGAGGGGTCGGCAGCGGAGATGCCCCGGGAAAGCCCGGTCCGCTCCCGCCCGAGCCGGCAGCCCGCGGCTCCGGGTCCCTCCCCGCGCCTGGCGAGAGCGGGGCCGGGGCCGCTCCGGCGCCGCTTCCCCGGGCCGCCCGGCGGGCGCGTTTTCCTGCCTGTCCAACCCCACCCTTCCCCGGGCTGGTATTCCCTCCGGCAGTTTTTATTTTAAAAAATGAAAAAAACCCAAAACAAAACCAAACAACAAAAAAAGGCGAAAAAGGGGGTGGAAGACCCGGGGCGGGGGGGACAGCGGTGAGCCAGCCCCGGCCGCGGCGGGCAGGGCACGGCACGACACGGCACGGCACGGCACGGCACGGCACGGCACGGCACGGCAGGGCAGGGCAGGGGGGCGGAGGGAGGGAGGGAGCGGCCCCGTCCCTTTGTACCTGCCGTTTGAAGGCGCCAGGCCGCCCCGTATTGGCTGCGGCGGCCGCGGCTCCGGTAACCCGAGCCGGCGGCGGGGCGCGGCGCACCGGGGCCCGGCCAGCGCCCAGCCCGGCAGCCAACGGAGCGGCGGGGGCGGGCGGCGCTCGGCTCGGCTCGGCTCGGCTCGGCTCGGCTCGGCTCGGCGCCCCGCTCCACCGCCAGCAGCCGGCTCTCCTCCGCCGCTCGGCTCGGCTCGGCTCGGCTCGGCTGGGGCAGGGCCGCGCCTCCCTGCCCGGCAGGAGGTGGGACCAGCCCCGGCGCTGCCGCCCGCCTCCTCCCTCCCTCTCTCCCTCCTGAGGGCTGAGCCGTTCCGGGAAGGCGCCGGCTCCCCCACCGCTCCTCGGCAGCACCGCACCGGCATCGGCCGCCGCCGCGCCGGGCTCGGCCCCACGTCGTCGCGGGGCTGCGGGCGAGCTGCGGCGGAGCGGGGCAGCGGCCGCGGCGGCGGGTGCGCGGTGCGCGGTCTCCCGCGGCGGGGAGCGGCGGGGAGCGGCGGGCGGCGGGGGGGCGGGAGGACAAGTGGACGGAGCGCCCGGGAACGGGGGGGAGCGGCCGCCGCGTAGTTGTTTTGCCCGGGGTAAGTTGGCCGATCCCCTGCGGAGGCTTCGCTTGGAGCGGGCAGCGCTTGGCTCCCGGCTCCCTGCCGCCCCCAGCCCCCTTGGGGGGGGGCGCCTTTTTTTTCCTTTCTTCTCACCCCCCACCCCCGCCCCCCGGGTTGATTTTTTTTTTCATTATTATTATTATGGAGTCTGTGGGGGAGCAGATCTTCCAGTCCGGCGTTGCTCTTCTTCCTTGTCCAACGCTCTGCGGAGAACTATAATATTTCTTCCCTGAGATGCTGCAGTGAATTTTAGTCCCAGGAAATCAGGCGAACAAAATAATCCGAATAACCCAAACCATTTGTTACCGTGTGAGAGCAAACGCTGCCTAGGCACAGATGATGGCAAAAAATTCCCTGGAAGGGTCTAAAGAAGACCTGAGCAAAATTTCGGAAGAGGAGATGCTGAGGTGGAGCAAGGAAGAGCTGGTGAAAAGACTGAGGAAAGTGGAGAATGAAAAGATGAACTTAATGGTGGAACACGGCAACTTAATGAAGGACGTGAACCGGCGGCTGCAGCTCCACCTGCACGAGATCCGCGGGCTGAAGGAGGTGAACCAGAAGTTGCAGGACGACAACCAGGAGCTGAGGGAGCTCTGCTGCTTCTTGGACGACGACCGGCAGAAAGGCAAGAAGCTGTCGAGGGAATGGCAGCGCTTCGGGAGGCACACGGCCAGCGTGATGTGGAAGGAGGTGGGCATGTACCAGCAGAAGCTGAAGGACCTGGAGGCGAGGCAGGAGACCCTCCTGCGGGAGAACGTGGAGCTGAAGGAGATGGTGCTCATGCTGGACGAGGAGCGGAGCGGGGCCGGCTCGCGGAGCTCCATCGACAGCCAGGCCAGCCTGACCAACCTCAACGGTGGCTCGGCCACCAGGGACGTGGGGGACGGGAGCAGCACCTCCAGCACGGGCAGCGCGGGCAGCCCCGACCACCATCACCACCACCTCCACCACCACAAGGCCGGCGACAGCAAGGCCGGGGCCATGCGGAGGTCTATGGATGACCTGTCCGCACCCCTTCACCACCGGAGCATCCCCAACGGCCTCAATGGTGAGCCTCTCCCCCCTCCCAGCCCCGCTGGCAGCAGGTGCCGCCGGCCTCGCCCTGCGCCACCTCCCCTTGGCAGGGCCGGTCCCCCTTGGTGGTGGCGTGAGGGATGCCGGGGAGGGGAGTCCTTGCCATCCCCACCCCTGCCCATCCTTGGTGACCGCTTTGGAGAGCAGCCCCGGGCCCGGGGAGGGGCACTGTGCGCAGGGGGGGGTGGTGCTCCTTGACTGTGTTATCGATGTCTGGGGCTGAGGGTTGGAGCCTTTTTTATCTGGAGGGTTGCTGTTTTGGTTTGTTTGTTTTGGGTTTTCTTGACAAAAACCAGCCTGAGTTTGCAGGGTTAAATAAACACTGATTTTTCCATTCCCCCCCCCATATTTTGGATTACATTTGGCTTGTTTGTTTGCTAGTTTGGTAAGATTGATAAAGAGCCTGGATGAGATTTTGGAAACATCTGATCAAGGTGCAGGTCTGCCCCACAGAGCATCACCTGTTAGCTCAGTGGGCTGTCAGGGCAGGCTGGCTCTGGCACGCTCAGCCGTTTTGGAGAGGTGCAACTCAGCTTCCCCCCGTTCCCCCGCTCCGCTTCAGGGACAGGAGGTTTGTTTGTAGAGATGAGACTGCTCTCGAAGGGACGCTGTACTCACAATTTTGTTCAGCCTAATCATTAAAGTTAGAAACAAGCTCCACTGTGAAATCGTGCCAAACCTCCTCTGACAGTTTGTATTCAAGCGAAGTTTCTCCTGTTGTCTGATAGTGATCAGGCATTAAAATAATAATATTGGAATGTCTTTAAAATGGAGATTTTTTTCTCTTTTGAAACCAACAAGACCAAATACTTGACTTCCAGAAGGAGTAGTTTGGCCAAGAGGGTTCAATACGAATCAAATCAGGCACCAATCTAATTAATTGTTGTATATAAGACTCCTTTTAATGTTCTTAATCCTTTTTTCCCATAGAGGATTATTCTCTGGTTGGGGTACCCTTTCCCCTCCTCCAAGCACAGAGATGGGGCTGGAGCCCCAGAGGTGGCTCTGACTGGTGGCAGCAGTGGATGTGTTTGCCACATAACCGTGCCTTCAGCTCCCAGAGCTTCTGGTGGTCCTGGTGGGACCAGGGAGTGCTGGTCCTTTTTTTGGTGATTTATGTCAAGTCCTTACACCCCAAGACATCTGAGGGCATGCAGCACTGACCAACCCAGTTCTCAAGTTCATGAATTTGCCATGCGTGGTCCTTTTGTTGCAGCTGTGTGTCTCCACTCACAGCTGGAGATGTTCCGGCCACCTCACCCAGTAGACAGGGATTACTGGTTTCAAGGGTGATCCAGTCACCAGATGTTGCAGGGTACAGCAAGCATCTTTAAATGTTTCTTTTTCCCTCTCTCTCTCTCTCCCCCCCTCCACCAGTGCTGTGGAAATCAGAAGTATCTGGTTTGTAAATCTACAGATAGCTTCTGCTCCTGATGTGACTTGACTTTATTTTCATAAAGCAATTATTGCTCTGCACAGAGGCCCGGAGAGCACTTGGCAGCTATTGAATGTGCCGTTACTGTTTTGGGACTCAAGGGCTTTACAGTTCTGGTTTGTGAACCTTAGACCGCATCCCTTTTAGGTATGGACAGCTGACTAGGACAAAGCCAGTTGAATTCACTCCTGTTAATGCAGGGCTCTTGTGCGTATGGGACACCACCACGGCCTCAGACCTGTCCCTTTAGCTCGGTGTGAGGCACCGCGGGATTATTTGCACGGGATTCAAGTCATCCCTGTCTGCGTGAAGAGGAAAGTCTCTGCTTGCAGAGCTCTGCCCTCACTGCTATCCTCAAAGGCTGTGTGCCGAATGGTGCCCAGCAGCATCATTCGGAGGGGACTGGCAGCTGAGTCTCCTGTCCTACTCTATGTAAAGTAAGTGTAGGGAGAGGTGGTAGAGCATCTGCACATGTATATGTTTCCATGCGTGCCTCTGCACCCTTTCTCCTGCTCCTGTATAGAAAGGAGGAGTATGGGCTCAAGCATTTCAGACGTGACCTTAGGTTTTAGTGACTTCTGGTTTTGAGGTGCCTGTGGAAGATGGTCCCTGTGGGAAGCACTGAAGCTAGCTCTTTGCTGCGAACCTGCACGGCTTCATTTCTGAGGGTAGGACAGATATGATCAGCACTTTTAAAGCTAATAATCCTTGTAAAGATGCAAACAAGCCTGATCTCTCCACTTAGGTAGTGAAGCTGTAAAATGACTTGAATAGTTGTCATTCTCAGATAGCATCGGTATTCAGCAAGGCCATTTCCCTGACTGTGCCTTTGGAAATGCCTCTCAATACATATGCAAATGCAAAGCTTATCAAGCCCCTTTTTTGACTGACAGCAAGAAGTCTGGGAGAGGGACTTGCCTGGGACCAAGCGGCAATTCTGTTAAGCCTGTGACGATGTGGAAGAGCAGGGCAGCTGAACGTGAAAAACAAACCCAGGAGTCAAGTGGGTAGTGGAGCTGCCACGGAGCAGCCCTGGCAGTGAGCATCCTTCCATGCGTCCTGGTACCGTCTCTGCCTTCCATGCATGCAGCTTAGATCTCAGCTCTCTTTTCTTGATGATTTTTTTTTCCCCTGGGATAAAATGGAATGTTTAGGATGCAAACTTAAGTCTGGTTTGCTGTTGTCTTATGTCTTTAAAACACTGGATAACTAACCGGTGGATAATGCAGAAACGGCTCGGCTAGCTCAACTAGTAGGGTAAAGAACAGCCCTCGTATATTTTCTTACAGAGGGTGGAGGGGGATCTCAAATGGATGCAGGGCAGAATTTAGCATCTATAGTAAGAACACAGCAGAAGCCTTGGACAACTGGTGGGGCGAGGCATGGTGAGCTGTTTGCTAGAGCACTTTTGTATACAGAAAAGCTGGGAAGTCCTGAAATGTGCTGCCCCTGCTAGTGGTATCAGTGGGCTTCATGTGGTGCTCTGCTCTTCTAGCTATTAAGCAGGACTGCTTCACTTATTTAGCGCTTTTCTAAAGGAGTCAAGAGTATGGTGGCTATTAAACGCTCCTAGGGAGGCAGCTTTTTAATGAAATCTTAGCGAACAAAGGTGGATTAAATATTTCTCATTTTCTCTTCAGCAAATTTTCTCTTCTTTTGGAAGTGAGTTGGTAAACCAGGGCTTGATTTATTTGCCTCAGTGACCCACCCCAATGTGAGGTGATGAACTCTAGTTTGGCAATGTGAAAACAAAAAACCAAACCGACCTGTTATCTACCTTCCCTTCACTTTTCTGAAGTCTGTTTACTTTTATAAACCGGCTTTTTGGAAGCTGATACCTGGAACCTAATGATTAATAATCCGCTCATGGAAGATGAGGTAATAGGTATAACTGATAGCGTGAAAACGGCTAATATTAGATCACATATGTAGTCTTATGCAGCTCTGGAAGTTCTGCTGAGGGCCAAGAGGAAGTCTGCTTGGTCCGAAAGCAAATGGTGTTTCCATTCTCCATGTGTGAGCTGGGACCTGGGCTGTGGGACAGGGGCATCTCCAAGCTACGTGATGGGAACTGGCCAGTTGCATCCATGTTGAGTGATATGCCACGGTTCCCATAAATCTACCCACAGATTCAGGACAGAAATCGAGGCACAGTTGCTGTGTTGTGCTTCCGAGTGCTTTGGCTTTCCTTTGTGTGCACGATGGGAGTCTCTGCATACATAGTCTTTCTGCCCGTCCAGCTTTAGGCAGCCCCATTGCGGCGATGGCCATTGCTATGGCCTGCTTCCTGCCAAAATAAAGTTCCAAAAAAAACTGAATAAAAAACCCCAAGACAGCCACATTGGGTGATATTAACATGACCTGGGGGAAGGAAAAAGCCTTCAGGTACCATAGGATATGTCCCTGGTCTGTGAGGTGTGTGGGAACATTGGGAGGAGTGACTCGAAGCTCCCTGAGGCCAGGGCAAGGGCTTCCACTGGTTTTAGCCTTATCTAGATCTGACAGGGACAACTGTTTATCCACCTGCAAGCCCGGAGGCGTACAGGCTCACTAGCTGGTGATGTGCCTGGGACAAAATCCTGTGCATGCAGGCAAAGCTTTCGGGCTTTAATTTTTTTTCCCCCTCGTCAACTGAATGTTGTTGTTCGAACTTCTCCTTCACCTTCCACTGAAGCTGTTTGCTCTGGGTTCCCAAAACAGGCATTTTCTTTATTCCAGTTGGGTAAAATGTTGAGGCATTTCTTTGTCAATGTGAACAGTTGGGTTTTTTGGTTATTTTTTTTGTTTGTTTTGTTTTTAATTATTAAAAGCATCAACACTTAAAAAGTGGTCAGAGAGGCCCAGAAGAAAGCCGTGTATATGGCAGATAGCCTGTAGTAGCAGAGACATTAATCTATGGCCTCTTGCTGTTGTCTACTCCAACGGAAGAAGAATGGTCTCTCTGGGTGAGGGGGTGGGAAGATCTCTGCTTCTATTGATTCCCACTTGTAAATGTCCACATATTTACCTAGAGCGTACGATATATTACAGTTAAAATGGTGGCAAAGAGAAATGGCTGTTCCCTGTGGGTTGGTATTGATCGGACGTGCAGCTACCCTGTACTATTTCTCCTCTTCTTCATACACCCTTTAGGCCAAAGTCCTTTGTTTTTATTAGCATATTTATAATCAATATACATATTATTTACTATGACGTATTAATGAGGCCTTTGAGATGAGAAGATGCAGGGGCAGAAGCAAAGGGTGAGGTTCATACCATTTAATTTGAGGTATCTCCAATATAGACTTTAACATCTGCGTCCCCTTGGGCTTCCTTCGTCGGCCGTGTGGAGAAAGGCACTTTGGCGTCATGATTTATGTCAACTATGTCTGCTTTAGAGGGAGAAGAGTTGCACGCTAATCGTGCTCTTTCTGCTGATGGGAAGGCAGCCTGGATGGCTGGTTCATATACAACCATCTGAAGTCAGGTGAGATCAGTCCTATTCGAGGTGTTGTGGTGACCATCGTCTGCTCTTCCAGTGCAGCTGTGCTAGCCCTGGCGAAAGAGAGGAAGTCACCTTTCTCAGCAGCAGTCAGATGTTGGCCCTTGCAGTCCCCACACCGCCTGGGCACGGCAGCCTGGCTCAGAGAAAGCCCTGCTCTCTGTGATGGAGACCTGTCAGAGCTCGGTGGCCCCTGCCATGCTTAAGCTGTGGAGCACAGCAGGTTCAGCTACTTGACCAATTAGTATCTTTCTTATATCAAGAGCACTTTTCATCCTCTGAACGTTGTTTTAACCTTCTTTTTTTTGATACTGCGGTTTTTAACCTGTTGGTATTTTTGTACCCTAGGCTGCTACGTACAGGTTCCTTGTGGTTAAGCCTGGAAACCTGCCCTGGGCTGGTACACTAGATGCAAGACCTGGGTAGAAACACTTGTTTCCATCTCTTCTGTAAGTTCACTGAGTTCTGCTAATAGGTTTATCAGTGCTGAGGTCTCAGACACTAAGGGTACAGCTTGAATTTCTTGTAGCCAGTAGTTGTTGGCCACTCATTCAAGGGACTTCAGTGGAGTGCTCCACTTGAAGCATCTTTGCCATTGCCTGCTCCTGCCTCCTTGCTGGGGCACTGCCTGCGTGCCAGCCCGCTCGGCTCCCAAACTTCAGGGTAGCTGGTGTCCCTGAAAACAAGGCTCAAGACACTTAAACTAGGTACTAAAATTGGGCCATATCTGGAAATATATTCTCCATAGTAGTGCGTTCTCATTTTGTTTTCCTCGTTCAATTTTCTGTGGAGATATCTTGTTCTCAGCTGTCCTGTTGAAGGAAAAAACTTGTATTGATTAAAAGGCAATTTTGTATGGGCCTTTGGTGGAATTATCCACTTACACTTGTCAAAAGCAATCAAAATAAGGGGAATAAACTCTGTTGGTTACACGTAAATGATTTGGTCCTCTGGAGGCATTTCATCAAATAAAGCTGAGGATCGAATTAAATGGTGATCTAATTAAGTGACAGGCATGGGAACCCAAAATGCAGCCTTGGCAGGTGTTACACTCGGTGCGTGCGCGGAGATGAGGAGCGTGAACACTAACACCAACAGAAATGTTGCCTCTGAAAGCTCGAGGGTTAATGTGTTTGCGGGGCAAGGCTGGCCACATCCATGCATCCTGGGTCCACTGGAGGCCCACCCTGGCAGGGAGGCTTTCGACTTTTTATCTGCCCCAGCATGGCTGTGGCCTTGCTTGCATCTCACACGGAGATATCCAGGGCAGGGTCTGCTGAAGTTGTCGCCTCAGGCTGGCCCTGCGGCATCCTTCTGCGTTGGGGCTGCCCTTTGAAGATGCTCTGGGAGTAGAAGGATGGGCAATGGCTGATCTCACTGGTAGGCGAGATGGAGGTGAGGTGCTTAAACAGGCAAAAATGTCTGGTATACGTCAGAAGGTGTGGAGTGAGGCAAATGAAAACATTTATAAGCCCATTTAACATACACTTAAAATGCTTGGCCCCGGGAAGGCTGAAGTCCTTTCCACGCTCACAATCCAGCCTTAATGCATCCCGCTGCAAAACACACGACATTGCTCGCCTGGAACAGGGAAGGTTTGGGGGCTGTGCATCCAGTTTTCCTGCGAATTAGCAGCGACTGACTGGGTTTGCTTCTACATTCTGTGTTTTTAACCTGAGTTTTTGTCTGCCAGCCAGAATTCATCCTGCCCTGTCTCCAGATGTCATCATCCCCTTGTGGTTAGCTTGCTGCAATTCATGAAACACTTGGCTGCCATAAATAGTTATGTGCAGAGGTTCCTCCGCACGCGGAGCGGGCAGAAATTCGCAGGCAGCGCTGCTAGGCACTCACACACTAACACGTCCACCAAGAGAAAGTTGACCCACTTCTGCAAATAGATAACTCCTGGCAGAAAAAGTAACACTGTCTCAGAGAATCTGTCTTTCCCTTGCCTACTGAATTGTGAAGCAAAAAGCAAGCGAGCTCCATCTTCTGAATTAACAGTGACGTGAGCACAGTACTCCCCATTGAAAGAAGAGTGTGTAAATCAGCCTTTGATCTGAGGAGGGCTTAAAATGGCCACAATTCATTTGTAATTTTTTTTTTTTAAATATAATGAGCGCTTTTGTTAGTGAATGAGGTGTATGGAGTTCAAGACTCAGCTGCTCTTAGGCATTAGGAAATATTTATCACCATGGCAATTGAAGGCTGCTGTACAGGTTATTTTGAACACTTTTCTAGTGACTCATGTCTGGGCCAAGACCGTTTATGCCAGGTTACTTCAGTCCCTGTGCATACAGGTATATGTATACTCTTCCTTCCCTTAAATTGCTTCTTGCCTTGGTATTTGCCCCTCTCGGGAAGCTCGTTGCTTGTACTGACTTCTTGTGTCTCCCAGCCATGGTGGTGCCAAATGTTCATCTTGCTCAGGGACTCTCTTGTAAAGGGTCTTTGTGAAAGATAGTCCTTGTGAAGTAGATTACAGGTGATTTACCGGTTGGATTTGAGACTGGGGCACTCCAAAGCACTGTGCCAAGTGCTGTCAGTATTGTGGCCGTGTCGCCTGGCTTAGTGAGTGGCTGTGGATCCTCCACTTCAGGGATCTCATGGTGAGATTGAAGCGATCCTAAATCTGATGTGAATTATCTCGTCGTCTGCACGCGCTTCTCCTACAGGCTTGTAGGACGGGATGTCTCCTGCTTGCCTGGGGTGGGTGTGGTGGGCGAGGGCTGCGGTGTCTGTAGCGGAGGGAGCACTGGCGGCGAGTGCCGGGCTTACGGCATCAGGGCTTGGGCCAGCTGTAAACTGCAGTCGCAGGGGTGACACGCTAGCTGTCTTGTGTGGTTGTATCAACCCCGGCTTGCTGGCAGCATTAGTTCAATCAAAGCTGGAGTGCTCTGAAAAGCCCTTCAGATGTTGCTCCGTCCCCCAGCTCCATGCAGTGATGCTCAGGACTGCATGCTGCTGCCTTTCCCCCGTTTCATCCCCAAACTCTGCTGCTGGGGTTGCAGGGGTTTGCGTGCAGGGGAGTCAGCGGCATTTGAATGCTTGTGGGAGATGGAGGATATAGTGTGTAGAGCAAATGGATGGAGGAGGGCTCAGGCTGGGACACAAGAGGAGATGCTGCTGCTGGTTCAAACCATCTGCAGGGCAGTAGGACGCTCCAGGGCTGCCTGTGCCTGGGGGGTTGGCAGCTGTGTCTGACCTGCGCCTGCCTTCCCAGGACAACGAAACGAGGCCGCATGGTGCTGAGAGCTCCGCTTTGGCGCGGTGGGGAGAGCTGCAGAGCGGGCGCTGCTCTGTCCTCTCGCTGCAGGAGACCTGTGGAGAGGAAAGGAGCAGGCAAAAGGACCACTCAGAGTAGACCAGTAAAACCAAACCATTATTTCAGAAAAGAAGAAAAAGTGAGCCTTACAGCATTTCCAGTCCCCAAAGCTTAATATTTCTATGGAAACCAATGCAGCAGGAGGCTTGCTGTCAGTCTCTGATCTAGTGGGGTTGACTAGATTTAAAAAATGTTTGTCCTTCCCCACATCTTCCATCCTGGATCATCTGAAGACAGGTTACTGCATATCACAAATGTAAGGTTAGAACCTGCGTTCCTGGTTTCTGACTCTCCATTAAGCGCTAAGCAGCCTCTGGAGAGTTGGCATCCATCTTTCATCTGCAGTTTTTTACTTGCTAAGGTATGTTTCATTCACTCTATGACACTTATTGATAATGTCTTGTCCTATAAATGCCACTCCTGTGACACTGTGCTCCTTGAAGGATGGCTGTGACTTTGTATCAGGCCATGGAGCGTTGAGTGGTGTGGTACATCTCAGTGCCCAGTGAAGTTACTGTGGGGACACTGTTTGGCTTGAATGGAGTTAAGACTTGGACTCGTTACACTTGCTTTAGTCTTTTATTCAAAGGAGATCCATAATGTCTTTAATCTTCAACAATGGACATAATCTGGCCTATTTAGATAATAGTCGACTTGATTTTTGTGTAGCCAGAGGACTACCCCTGGTTATATATGTGCAGCTATTTACTGTTGTCATGTTGATGTTTTCACTGGTTTCCCCTCATTTTTGTTTTTAATAGGATCTACTAGAAATGGCTCCAGGACAACCTACATAAAAGTCCACTGTTTTATGCCAGAGTAGCGTCGTCAGATGCTAGCAGAGTATCAGTAATAAAAAATAACTCATTTTGGTTGATGTTGAATCTTCTTCAGCTCCTAACAAAGGTGTTAAGAAAATCTTATTTTTATGTACAATCTTAAAGCACTTTTGTGATGTACAGTATTCTTTTGTCTTCCTGATTTCCTTATCTCCCTTACTGGGGTTTGCAGTCTCATATTTATATATTTCCCAGCAGCTGAATATAACTTTGATCTATGCTTTGGATCTGCAGAGCTTTTAATCCCTTTCCACTGAGTTAAAAGCTTGTTTGCTGTTGAATGTGATACGTAGTTATAGGTTATATGATCTTCACCAGTGGCTCATGCATCGCACAAAGATGGCATATTGCAAAAAACTCTGATAAAATGTCCCCTTGTTCGTTTTCGTGATTGCAACTCAAACCCAGCATGGAAATGAGTCAGTTCTTCTCTCCTGTGCAGACTGCTGATACACCTGTCCTTTGCTGTTACATACACCTATGTACTCGCTTGCTTTATTCCAATTATTCATTCATTTCTTTGTGATGTTTATTTTTGAGGCTACAAGCCAACTGAGTATTTCAGCCAGTGCAGCAGGCTTTCTGTCTTCCAATTCTGATAACATTTGTAATGTTTTCCCTTTTCATTCTCTTAACTGCTTGTTACACCTCTTAAAAGGGGGAGATCAGTTTTTAAAGCCTGCGTGTTTATTCCTCTTTGATGTCTTGAAACACGATAAAGTACGCTGTGTTCGTGGAGATCTTCTCTTCTGGAGTGGCTGCAGGTTCCACCTCAGGAAAATAATGATTTCTGCAGCCATGTAGATGTAGCTGCACGTATGTGACTATATTTAACCATCTTCTGAAAGCAGTTCTTTTTGAGTCTTTGGTGTAGCTGTTTGCTTTCTGGATTCTGAGCAGTTTATTTGGAAGTCTCCCATGCTTGTCTCCTGGCCTCCTGTAACCAAATGCACTCCTCTTTTGATGGGGTCAATTAGGACTGTATTGGTTTAGGTGTAAGCTTTAAAATAACAAAAGGATGGATGGTTTTGCAACTTACAGCACTGAATTGGGACTCAGATTTGATGCGCTTTCCCATTGTCACATGGCTTTCTGACATAGTCTTAGGTAAATGACATGGGCTGTGGTTCTCCTTTTATACAAACAGGATAATGTATTTCCTTTGTCTTCTTCAAGTTACTTGTGGTTTGTTGGGTCATTTATAACATGCTCGTACAGTGCTCAACAGAATTAGGCCCTTACCTCAGATGGGGCCTCTAACCATTGCTATGATACCGGTGATAACAAACAGCACAGGTTTTCAGTTATAATGAGCTAGCAAGGAAGGAGCAGCCTTCATGGTAACTAAAACTCCAGACATTTCTAACTCCCAATTTTGGAGTTGCTTCAAATCCTGCTTCAACTTTACTGGGATAAAAGCACTTTACGTGTTGGGGTGCTTCTTTTTGTATTGTATATTCTTCTTGGGACTGCAGGATGATGAAGTGTGGACAGTCTCCAGCCAACTGTCAGAAATAGAAACTTGTCAAATAATAATTCTTCTCCCAAATGAGAAGACAAGGAGCAAATAAGACAAAGATCAGTGTTTGCCTCTCCACAGCCAGAGACAAGTGCAGAAAGATGCTGCTGCTGTCACAGCAACAGGTTACCTTAATGTCTTTCAGAGAGTGGGGACAGCATTTGTTGTTATTTCAGCTCATCCCATCTGCGTTGCCCGGTTGAGTATCGTATTGTATATGTGTATTTAAAATGCTGTTTATCTGGGAGCCTAGTGCAGTTTCGGCTGAGGTAAAGAACCACAGCTGTGAAGCAGACGGGTCCTTGTTGTCACGTTGCTCCCCGTGTCACTGCAAAGCAGCGGTGTCTTTGCCGTAATTGCTGAAGACACCTTTCCTCTTTCCAATTAAATTCTTACCTGATCCCTTGATTGCTCTATTTCTGATGTTGATAATTTGGTAACTCCTAACAAGCCCTGACTGAAAAGTCATCAAAGTCACTCTTGGGTGTGAACCCAATGTTTCTTAACCACCTTCGGCTTTTATTCCCGTTTGCGCAGTGGAATTTATAGGGAGGATCTATTTGTCAGTGGATCACCGAATCATTAGGAGGGTGACAAGACCGCGGTAACTCTTCCTAGGCAATTATGTATGAAAGGTTGTCAGTATGAGTAGTATGGGAAGTTAAAAGCCTTAATTTTCATTTGGAATTGAAACTCTAATGACTTTCCACGCCCACAGCTCATAAAAACCTCGTTTCAGCCTCAAGTTGACCAAGAAAAGGGGAGGGGCTTTTTTATTGCAGACTTTTTTTGTGCAGGATTTTTATGAAAAAGCAGATTTATGAGTCACTGTTCTTTGTATAAAAGATAATTACTGGAGTACGAACCTCAGAAAAGTGACATTTTATGACTTCGCCGCTAGCCACGCAGTGTGAGCTTTTGCTTTCTCTCTTTTCAATTAGTTCAGTTAAACATCATCTTGGTTTGAAAGGACTAATTATATTGCTGTTTGTTGTTTGCCTTGTACACTAAATGTTTTCTATATGTAAAGCTCAGCAGTGGGGAGGGGGAGAGAAAGGATCGCCCCAAGTGAATGCTATTTAATTATTTAAAATGATCGGTGTAGATCCTGTGGGGTTAAGTGGATTGTTGTATTCAGCCACATCCATCACTCGCGTCGTAGTAAGGAAGAGAAACTGGATCACGCAAATCCTTTTGTTAGCCCTAGGAGCATAATTAAGTTCCTCTGGAAATTTGTTCTTTAAAAACACATTCCTCTAAACAGCAATGTTGTTTAATCCATGCTTAAATGTAAAGCTATGTGCTTACCCACTTCTGTGTGATTTGTTGGGTTTTCTTGTGTAAGTAAAGGGAGCATTTTGTAACACAATAGCATCTGCTGCCTAACGCAGGTGAGACCTGAGGGTGGGTGCGTACGTAGAGGTGGCACGTGCAGGTCACAGTCCTGCTTTGGCTCTGCAGCGGCCGGTCAAGAGTTTGGGCAACGACGAGCGATCCGGAGCATCTCCCTTTTTGGGGATCCACCTGAGATACCCGAAGGGCATCTTCTGTTCAAAGGACAGGTGCTCAGCGTTTTCAGAGTATTAAGTATTCTGAATGTGATTCAGACTTTGCTCTTGGAAGTGTCTGAGGTGACTAGCTAATTTTCTTGGCCGTGGGGCTGTGTACTTGAGAAAGCGTCGCGGTAGAGCTGTAAATGCCCTCTGTCCGTGACAGCATAGGTCCAACAAGCTTTCTGATTCCACAGCTGTGGAACAAGTCTGCTCGGAGTTCTGCAAGATGGGGAGCAGATCACGTAAACAGCAGCTGATGCAGTTGTTGGAGAGGCCTCTATTTTTCCTTTCAGCCCTTTATAGCATCTTGGCCAGGTTGGACAGGGAAGGTTTCCGATGGAAAATCTGCTGTCCTGTCCTTTCATTCTGCCTTATTTGGATAAAAATTAGAGGGCTGTCCTTTTTTCATTTTTCTATCTGGCAGTTCAAAGTGAAGCAAATGCAATATTTTTGGGAAAAGCTTGGAACTGGCCCTGTAAAAGGAATCTAAAGGGTAAAACTCCCTGCCTGTGTTATGTTTAAGGACGGCGATATTTGAATTTGACCTTTTATTTTTAAATGAGAGATTTCATATCTGGATTTAAACCAAAACCATATCAAACACAAAGGGACAGGGTTGTTCTGTCAAAAACAACATCTGTAGAGCTGGAGGGAAGGGCTGGGCAGCATGGAGTACGTGGCCTGGCGTGGGGGGCTGTGGAGGTGCCAACCTCCTGGACCTGCTGCAGGAGGGTAGAGAGTAGGAGGGCAGTTGAGGGGAGAACTTCTGTCAAGGTCAAATGAAGCTCTCAAACAGCCCTTGTGCTGAGCTGGGGGGGGGGGGGAGATGTCCTCACGGTGGGTGAGGGGTGGGCAGCAAGAGTTGTCTGCCTAGCTCAGGATGGAGTTGGAGACCACCACAAAGGGGTGCGGCAGCAGCCCGAAGGAGGAGATGGAGTAAATGAGTCCAAAGAGGTGGTTTGGGAGCTAGCTGTTATTTTAACAGCCGATTTCATTGAACTGGATTGAACTCCCTCCAGCACAGCATTGGTGGTGGTGCCTGGAGCTATAAAGATTGTATTTTGATCAGCGAGTCAAAAGCACGTCTACCACTAGTTATGAATACATTTTCAGAATTGCGAGCAAAGGAGATCCCAGAATAATAATGGGCAGAAAAAGTTGCCTGAAGGAACCAGTTTCCTCGATAAATGCTGGAGGAGGTGTAGACCTGAACTTTGCACTTCTTCCCATCTCAGCTTTTTAAGAATGTGCAAACAGATCTAGCGCTTAAATTCTGAACCTGTTGAAATCCTGAGTAGACATAATGCAAGATGGCAGGAAAACCAATAATGATGGAGTTTTGAAAATACAAATGGTTCAGGTGTAGATGTGTGGGATAAATGAGGAAAAAAAGTGCATGTATATCCTGTGCTGTATATTGTTGACCCAGTTGGTTATTCAGTGATGAAGTCTGATCTGTATGTTTCGAATGACAGATCTGGGTTCCGAAGTGCTTATGATTAGATTAAGACAGTGTAGTAAACCTTAATGGTGCATGAAAAGCTACTGCTGGATTTGCAATAATACGTACTTTTCTGCCTTAGAACAGCACGAATAATACTTTATGGTTGTATAACTCCTTCCAGACGAGGAGTCTAGGAGTGCTTTGTAAACGCTAATGAGTTTGGCCTCATAGCATATTTATAAGCCTGAGAAGTAGCATTATTCCCCTTTTTTATGGTTTGGATGTTGACTAGCCTAAGTATGCAAAGAGCAGGCAACAGAGCTTTCTTCTTCCGACGCTCAGTCCTGGGCCTTGTCTGCAGGACTCGGTGGGCTTTCTAAGTGTGTCTAAGGCAAGCTCAGAAATTTACTGCAGATTTAATCCAGCAAAAGGGTTGTTTTTTGCAAATCTCTGGGTATCCTTTGTAAAGCGAAAAGCATTGTAATTATTTGACAGTAATTTCTTGCTCGCCTTTTCGTTCTACAGCAACAGAGATTGAAGCTAATCCTCTACTGGAATGAAATCAATTTGGGCATTATGAATATCGTTTCCTTGCCCAGAACAAAGAGGCTAAGCTAATGTGAATGAAAACTCCTGTTATCTTTACATGGGAGTTGCAGGTGGGTAAGGAATGTGAGGTCAGCCGGGATTGGGAGCAGATAATTGCCTGTGTCAAAGGGCAGTGAGAGTGATGCCTGTGAAAAACGCCTTGCAAAGTAGGTGGGATCAGGCACTGCGATGGGCACACACAGATTTTTCTCTAGCAGCTTTTTCAGATGTTCATCCCAGAATGTCTTCATTATTGTACAGATTTACGTAGTGGGATGTTCTGCAACATGAGCATCGTGTGGATTGTAGATAAATTTTATATATGTTTTGTGTGTGAATTCAGTGTTTGGTGACAACTGCCAGAAAGACAGTTCTAGAGGGAGAAGGCTCTCTCTAAGCTGTAGGATAAGCATATGCAAGCAGGCATTTCACATACTGCTTTCACATTCCTGACCTGAAAAGCTGCTTCCAGATCTCCGTGCTTTTTCATGGACTCGAGACCAGTGAGGATCCCAACAAGGAGTCTGTAAAGTTCTGGATGTGGAGGTAGTGATCTTTGTGATGTGGCCATGCATCTGCTAGCAGAGTTAGTTGTTAGAATGAGCAGCATTTGTGGTCTCAGATCATAGAATCATGGAACAGTTTGGGTTGGAAGGGACCTTTAAAGGTCATCTAGTCCACCTGCTGGCCACGCTTCTTTTGATGCAGCCCAGGATACTGTTGGCTTTCTGGTCTGTGAGTGCACGTTGCCGGCTCATGTCCAGCTTTTCATCCACAAATACTCCCTCTTGGTCCAAGGTGGTCAAGCCAGGAGACTAAGGGGCTCCTGAAGCTGGTTTTTGACCTCCAAGTTGGGTGGGATGGTGACTGTAGTGGAAGTTTGGTGGTGAGGATTGGAAACAGGAGAATGTACCTGTATTTTCTACAGTAGTTTTATTAGAAAAGACTTGGGGAGTTTCCTAGGAAGATTTACGTGTGGTTGATTATTATTTTGTTGGCATGATGGAAACTGCAATAATAAGCTAGCTGGCACTTGAGAAAAGGTACAGATTTTCTTTTTTTCAGAGGCAACTGCTTTGTTTACTCTGTCGTTCCACATGTGGCTCAGACTCGTCTCAGACTTTGACATGTTACCTCACTGAAGAAGGCCATTTTTTGAGGCTTTTTACATCCAGTTAGCTGAGTTATACCAAGGGTGAATTTGGCTCTCAGTCTTCTGCCATGTGGGCTCTGACCATGTGAACATGAAGAGGGTTGTTTGATTTCTAGCAAGTTGGTGCTAAACACATGAATGGCAGCTGGGGTCATAAGCAGAAGGAAGGAAAGATTTGAAGTGTGCGGTAATGTACATTACACGAAGGATTTCGGGAAGGCAATCTCTGGGACGTCAGTATTCCCTTCTACCATGACATCCACGGACCCAGAGATATGAGAGCTGTACTACACCGTGTGTTCTGGTGCTGAAATTGTGTTCAGTGTATTGCTGCACTTCAGGCGTGTGTTGCACTGAATTAAATGGCATTAAAGCAGTTGGCTGCTCCATATGACTGGCCCATGTTTTTAGTCTGATTCTGGTATATTAAATGCTATATTGGCATGTGACCTTTTTTCCTTATCTGGCTACTTCTGGAATGCAACCTAGCCGTAGCTCTTCAGCACAGAACAAAAGCTTTTCTGAAATGCTGTTTGCTCATGGCTACAAATAACAAACTTCAGGTGATTAGCAAGAGGTTTTGGCAAGTCATGCAGATACACAGGGTATTTCAGTATATGACGTGGCATCCTTGCAGAGCCGGGAGCTAGAGCATCCTATAGAGAGGCCCTTAGTTGACTGTGCAGTGCTTAATCTTTCTAATACAGCCCATAATGTGTAGTGAAAGATCTAGATAATGCAAGAAAACAGTTATTTATCTGGGATTAGCCTACATAAAACATTTACATTGAGCAGAAACTAGGCCAGAATACCATTCTTTTGTAAATGGTGATGATGAATTGCGATCTGATCCAAAGTCTTTTGAAGTCCAAAGAGCCTTTTTAGCTCCTTCAGTGAATGGACTTTGGACCCTGGACTTTGGCTTAGTACTACAGTCCATGTCTATCAGTGTCCTTGTTGCAAAGAGGAAAATCTTAGTTTAAAAGAAAAAAAAAAATAGACTTCAGCCCCCTAAGCACCCAAGCAAGCATACCAAATAAGCAGAGTGCAATTAATATCATATTTGTAACAAACTCTCAGGTTGGCTAGTTATCAATGCCTCCTGATGAAGAATAGCTTGCCTGCTTTTCTGAGTCCCTGCTCTGCTAGTGGTGCACAAGGCATTTTCCTGATGATTTATTATGGTAGGAGCTACAGAGTAATCCTTGGTAAATAGATTTATACATGTGACACTCGACTGAATGGGAGATTTATACTTGGCTATTCCACTGCTGCTTATTACCATATGATGTTTCATTGAATGCAATTATATGTCTGCCTCTACTCTTTAAAGTCTGGAAAGGTTTCACAGTATTACTGTCTTCTTCTGCTCAGCGGAGCCTCACAAAGAGGCACTTTCCAATGTGACGGATGAGGTTTGCGGGTGGCTTTGTCCCTGGTAGGCCTGGTTGTGTGAAGGAAGCTGCGTTTCGGCTGTTAGCAAGACTCGTAGTACTGTTACGCTGAAGGTGTTTTAGAAGTTGAGCTGAACTTTGCCAGCTGCCTGAGATCTCACAAAGTTTGTCACTGCAGAACTGACCCGGTCTTATAGGCTCTTAGTTGGGAAGATCCTTGTAACTCCTACAGGTCTTAGAGGACGTGTACGTCTTTCCTCTTGGTGAATTTAGTGCAATGTATTCATTTCACCAGCTGAAGATCAGAATAGAGTGCTTTCTCTGACATTAGGAGAATGATTTAGATTTTTATTAGCTGGTATTTTTCACCTAGTTTCTTTGGCACAGATTTTACTATTTACTACCGCTATCTGCTACATTTTTAATCAGAAAACATTCTCATTAAACTAAAATTATTTCTTTCCCCCTTTGGAAATCAATACGATGTAAAATCTTTTCAGAATAGTGGCTTAAAGCAATGAGATCTGCTAGATATTTTACTTAGTATAAATATTTTGGGAGGCACCTTGGCTGCACTGAGGTCCGTGGCAAAACTTCCCTTGGCTTTGGAAGGACTTGGATTTCACTTATTTCCAGTTTGCCCGTAACTTTTTGTTCCTGGCTAGTGCGTATTGCATCTTTAATGATTTCATTTCGACATGGCTTTTAGAAACCGTGACCCTTTCTGTCCACAGTCAAGCCCTGTGTTGCTGCACCCTTGTGCTCTGAGGCCTCATTCATAAACATCTCTCCAAACACGTCTCTTTATCCCGTGTCCAGGGATGCGAGAGAATCCCAAACAATAGCGAGGCTGAGACAAAAGCAGCCATTGTGGAGGGGGCGCCGGGGCGGGAGCGTGGAGGGGCCCGGGAGCCTCTGTGGGCTGGGACCATTGTGCCCGTAATTGGATTTCTACTGGCGGTGGCCAGCCGGTGGGAGCGGGAGCGGGAGCGGGAGCGGGACCTGCCGGGGCAGGCATGCCCGCCGCAATAAACCTGGCAGTGATTGGAGGAAGCAGATGACCTTTAAAGCCCGTGTTGTTGAGCGAGACCTAATACGGTACAAATGCACCAGGTTGCAACTTTATTAGTGATTAGACACAGAGATAAGCCTCAGCACATTGCCTAATCTGCAGAGCCTAATTCCAGGCATTGAAGCCAGGGATGCTGATGCAGACCGAGCGCCCATTCAGTCTGAGTGAGCCGGAGCGACTGCAGACAGTATGACAGGGAGTTTCTGGATAACCTGGGTCTAGGGCAGGTTCTGATCAGCCTCTGCTGTGGGGGTGCTGGGACAGGGAGGCAGGCACTGAAAGTATGGAATTGGGGAGAGAGTCATACAATTGTCGTCTTCAAACCCAGCTTAACTTCTGCGATGGCTGATCAGAAGAGTATTTGCCGTGAGCAAGGATTGGTCCTTCCTGACAAAAATAAGGTGAGGGCTACAGCCCGAAGCAACTTATCAAGTGGAGTCTTTAAGGGGGAAACAAACTCTTCCATATTTCCATTTTTCCATCTGAGGCTGTTCCTGGGTGCTCTGGAGCTATTCTGAGTTCTTCTCATCTTCTTCTGGACAGGGTTCCCTTTCCTGTGGCCCAGGGTAAAAACTTAGATGGGTTTGGCCCATGGTGATTGATCCATGCTGAATGTTTTAGGCTGTGGCTGAATCCTACTAATGTGTCTGCGTGAATGGTGGTGGAAAATGTTAGAGATTGCAAGCAAAGATGAATCACCGTAGGCCAAGGGTTAAGACTCTTCTTGACAGCACAACAAGTATGATGCTGTGGTATGCTCTGTTACTGGGTTTCCTCCAAGGATTGCTCTTTGAGGAGCTTTGGCCTCATGGCATGCTGCAGAGACCTGCTGCTTGGTGCCATCCTTTAAACATAATGTGGGAGCCTCCAGTTGGGTTGTATACAGATCTTGGCCTGTGTTACAAATATATGCATTGAAATGTTTGGCAGATTCACTCTGCAAATCCAGACAAGCCCATGCAACCATGCCTTTTAAATCCATGGCTTGGAAATCCGCCTCTGAGAGCCACTGCAAACTTCTTTATCCTGGGCTCTCTTGGGTGGCATCTGCCTTGTCTTCGGACCCACCTAGACAGCCACACAAATATGATCTAAGAAACCAGCTTGCTAATAGCCATACCCTCTTAACTTTGTTGATCAGAGGAGCTCTTTTTGACCTTTATTTGGACACACTGGTATTAAACTAATCCCACCCGATCTCTGTAGTGATGGGGTGACCTTTTTTTTTTTTTTATTTGAATCTTGTCAAATGATGATGTTAAAGTTACTGCATCTCACTGCCTTTGCCCCTTGCCTCCAGGCAAAACCCATTTGGGATTCCTGCTTCTCTAGTTTTCTCTTAGTTCTTCATAATTGTGTTGTGACTTGTATTTTGGAACACCTGGCTCTGTATTTGAGGGTGAAAAGGGGTGAGAAGCTTCATTTGCTGTAAGAGAAGAAGTATCACTGGGATAACATTTACCCTCAAGAGGTGGCAGGCCACAGAAATTTCCTATGAGAAAGCAAAGCCTTGTCCTTGTGATGTTATTCTCTAATTTGTTAAGAGGTAATTTGGAAATGTTAAGTTCTCCAGTGGTCCATTCAGAACTGGAGAGTGACCTGGCCGAGGCCAAGCTGTAGGTGAGACCTTGGTAGGTCCCAGGCCAGGGCCCCCATTCCTGGGAGAGCACCTCGTTGGGCTAGTGTATCAACTTCCCTGCGGCCTTCCATTGTTTTCCCTTTTATCACCCAGCCAGGGCTTGTTGTCTGTCTGTCTTTTGCCTCCAGAGTTTTGGAGAGGAGCCACTGACTTCCCTTTCTGTTCAAGGAAGCTCTGCATTAACTAGTCCCCTCCTCTGGCTAAAAAGGTGTGAATCTGAAGAGGAAGTTTCTGTTGCTTTGAGCAAATCTGGGACCGGGGCTGAGTTGTTGAGGTCAAAATCTGTGGACAACAAACAATGATACAAACTGCATGTCTGGTGCCAGGTGGCACATCCAAGGCCATTGAGGCATCTTCCCTGCGGGTGTAAAATGTGTATTATTCCACCAGCCTTCTGTTTCATGCATCACCTTCCCTCAGGGTAGGATTAAACTTGGTGCTGGGGGTGCTTGGAGGAGGTGAAGCAGGAACTGAAGTGGGGAGAGATTGTTCAGCCCACACTTCCATTTGTCTGCAGCGGGTGGTATGTGTGAAGGTTTCCTGGACTGATGCAAATTTTGGCTTTGCACATCTGCTGGTTTTGTTTTCTGCTTGCACCTGATGCAGCTGGAGCACGCTTTGCTCCAGAGCAATGTTACTGCTGAAGTAGACACCTCCTATGCCATATGCTTCTGCTGGAGCTGATTAGAGTAGGATTGGACCTAAAGCCTTAAGAGAAGCCTAAAGCCTTCTGCAGCAGAAGAGGGGAACTCCTTGTTTGCTCTGTTGTCTTGGAAGCTGGTGGTGTGACTTCTTCCCACCCACTTCCTTCGCGGTAAGGACAGCACAAGCAATAGGTACTTGAATTCTTGTATTTGCCTTATGAGAAAGCGTACGTGTCTCGGGGGGAGGCTTCCTGAGCAGCGTGCTCTTCACCGCCTGCCGGCATCTCCTTTCTCCGAGCCAGCAGCGTTGCCATCCTCTGCTGCGCAGCCCCTTCCCCACCCGCGGCGATGGGGGCTCCCGGGGCACGCCGTGGGGCCGGGGGAATACTTTGTTCACTAATCTCCAGACAGTGTGGCCTTAGTTAAATAAATCCATGCCTATAGGCAGCTTTCTGGGGCTCATTATAATACTAATTCTTTGAATTCCTAATTAGAGACCAGTGGTTTTCTGCAGGTATTAGAAGTTGGTGTAACTTTCTTAGCGTGGAGGAATCATCCACCAAGAGCTGCTTTGGGGACAGAGACTGAAATGAGATCAGAAGCTAAAAAATGATGTCTGTAAAATAAAACAACTATTTTAAATATGTTATAAAGCTGATCTATTACTTCAGACCAGCAAGGATGTGGAATTATTCTTTTAGGTCACTTTTTCTGCAACATCAGCAAGAGAACTGTGTAAACACGTCCATAGATGAAGAGATGTCTCTGCCTTGAAATACTAGGAAGCCCAAGTCCAGTGTTATTTCTTTGGGTTAGGTGAGAGGGCTGCTTCAGATAATTTGAATTAAGATTAAATAAAGACAGCTTTCGATAGAGAGAATCCAAAGCACGCCCTGCCTGACTCCTCAGTACCTGTGAAGAAATCCCAGCAATATCCCTCTTTGACCGTTCAGAGTTAGGTTTGTCCAGAACAAGCAGAACTATGATTACAGCCTGTGTTTTAATTTTGTAAATTGGAAGAAGTAATCTGTCCACACTCTGCACTGTGTCCTGGCTTAGGCTGATGATCTATTTATATTGCCTCTTCCGTTCGCAAGGGCTACGTTGCAAGGGTTTAGTTCACGGAGTGTTTGTGCATGTATTTTGTGTTAGTGTTGCACTCTATCATTGCTCTAATGGACCTCTGGAGGAATGCGATACAATAGTTAATGCCAGCTATGCTGTTAAATAATAGCTCTTTCAGGAAGGAAGTGAAGAATAATTTATGTACAGGAAAACACAGAAGGTATACGGAGAACAATAAAAATAGATAAGCTGTGATTTCATTAAAACAGTTGAGCCAGCTCCCGTAGCAAAAAGTTGCTTGGGCTCCGTGGTGCCCGCTGGTGCCCTCCTGCGTGCCGCCAGCAGTGACGGCCCCGTGGGGTGGGTGGCGGGGGCTCAGGGAGCCCGGGCGCTCGGGAGGACGCGACGGGGAGCGGGCCAAAGCCCGGCGGTGGTTCAGGCAGTGCCAAGCACTGGCAAACACATGCATCCGGCAGCCCAAATGCAATGCCCTTGCCGATGCGCTGCGAACATCCCGCACTTGTCAGGGTTTCACGAGGGAGAGGGTGTTATCCCCTAAGTACAATTTTGGCGCGAAGGACACTGCTGGAGCTTGTTTATACTGGGAATGGACTATAAAGTCTGACCTGCCTTTTGATTGTACCAATACACTCATTCTTGTCTAAATAGATTTGTGCATTAGTGTACTTAATTATCTGCTGGACACTCTCAACTTTTGTTTGGATAGCCTTCCTTTTGTATTTAAATGTAAATAAATACTGATCAAGTAGATCAGGCTCCATCTGGGTTACGGGGCTGAGCAGGAGGCTGTGCCGTAGCTGCGCTCCTGTGAGCTCCTCAAATAAACAGAGGCCTTCTCAAGGGCTACCGGGAGAACTCCCCTACCGCTAATTTTAAAAGTAACCTATAAATCAAAGCGTATCTCTCGCTTTCCTCCCTTTGGCATTCCACTTTTGAGGGAGGTTTACTTTTGCAGTGCACAGCTGAAATGTCAGCTTTTGATTACTCCTTGCCTTTAGTCATAGAGATGTATTATTTGAGTGTAAATACATTCCCATCAGAAGTGGTATCCTGTGTCTAAGCTGTTAGGAAGCGATCACTGTTTATCTTGTCAAAGAAACTTCTTACCCTTTCTGCAGGCTTCACCTGAAACCCCCCCTGAGCCCCAGTCCCCCTCTCCCCATTTCACACGTGGGGTGGGACCCCTCCCAACGCCTCTCAAGCGGGGAAGACATGAAAGCAAAGAAATCCCAGTCGCATTCTTGTAAAGAAGCAGACCACCTATGTGATGCGGCACCTGGGCACGTAGGTCAGCAGTATATTTTGAGAACGTGGATTACCTGTGACGGGGCCG
Source organism: Phoenicopterus ruber ruber (assembly GCA_009819775.1). Lineage (NCBI taxonomy): Eukaryota > Metazoa > Chordata > Aves > Phoenicopteriformes > Phoenicopteridae > Phoenicopterus > Phoenicopterus ruber. The sequence goes on from CM020219.1 coordinate 14,913,254, forward strand.
CAGTTTACATTCCCGTACGGCGGGGGACTGGGTAATGCTATCTGGTACCTCTGGCTACGGCCCCGCTATCGCTTTTCTACTAAGGTTCAGATGGTAATTTTAAACCATGGGAAAACATTTTTTCTCTTTGAAGAGCATTGTTAGTCACTCCAAGTCTCCTCCCTTGTTCCTTCGCTGAGTGCATCAGCCCTCGATCAGGTTGCGGGGAGCTCACGGTTCCCCAGGCGGTGCGGAGGGGGTTGCCCGCGGCGGGGACGGATGCACGGGGCAGAGGGGGCTGGCATCGTTCTTCTTCTGGGTTTGACTCATGTAGGTGTGCTGGTCTGTGTCTGTGGGGGCAGGAATGCGACAGACACATTTGAATTATTCTCGAATCAAATTAACCAACATTTTAGAAGAGGATTTTTGCAAATTCACAAATTACAGTTATGTCAAGAAAATACTAATTGCCTGCAATTTTCCCTCTACCCCTTCTCACCTCCCAGCATATCTCTGTGTTCCCTCACTGAATAATATTCCACCTCTCTGGAAATGTAGTCAAATGCATGTATTTGAATGGAAATGTCATTACAATAAAAATGCTTCGTTTCTTATGTACTGCCAGGTGTTACTGGCACAGGGGGGAAATCTGTGCTTTAACAGATCCTTGGCTTAATAAAGAAGTGAAAATGATGCCTGGTATCTTAGGGTTGGGTTTTCTTTTAAAAAAAAAGCCATCCCTGCTCTCCTAGGAACAATGCAAATTCACTCTAAAGTACTCGCATTTCAATAGCACTGTCTTTTTTTTTTCTCAGTACTGGGATGAGAGAGATCTGATAATGCAGTCCGGGGTGGAAAACCTTGATAACTTGAGCTGTTAATATAAAACAACATACTGTGTTGCATTAAAAGATAAGGCTACAAAGGTGTGCTGCTTTTTTTTTGAGGGTTTTCCTTTCCTCGAGGCAAGAGCTGTGTTTGGGCGCGACAAAGTCAGAGCGAGGAGGGGGAAAATTCATTGCTGGTGGAGTTGCACCCATGATGAATGCGTGCTACCTGGCCACTGATCCTTTTATAGACGTTATAAATATAAGGTCTCACCTAGAAGGTGATGAGTGATGGTAGGAAGCAACTCTTGAGATTAATGTAATATTATTTTGAAGCTTTCTGCCTTTTTTCTGAGCTCCTGGAAACTGTTTCTACCAAACACCTCTCCAGTCCCAGGGAGGGCAAGGAAATCCCCGCCAGCAGCCCGTGCGTGGCAGGCGTGCTGCTTGCCCTGACGTTAAAAACAAACCCCCCAAGCCCCAACAAAAGTAGAGCTTGTGCCGCTTCAAACAAAAGGCAGGGCTGCAGGGAAGGGCATGCCGAGAATCTGACCCCGGGAGCGCAAAGCCAAAAGGGCAGCAGCAGGAGCGGGGTTACGGCCATCCTGGCGCGGCAGCTTTCAAGCTGTTTATTCAGTTGCTGTTTAATTAAAAGCTGGGGCAGTTGCAGGCACTTCGTTATTTATTTATTTGTGCTGGTAGAAGCTCTTTTCTTTAGGAAAGTTTACGTTTCTGAAAGGGATGTGGCTTGAGCGTTGGAGAAACGTGGTTGCCTTTCTGAAGAATAGCTTGTGGCATTGCTTGCTCTCCGAGGGCCTCGCTCCCGTCTTCTTTGGTGGGCTCGCTCCAGTAATAATCTCGCAGCTACAAAACTGAAAGTAATGTTGTTAAACTAGAATTAATTATCATAGAATCCTAGAGTCATTTAGGTTGGAAAAGACTCTTAAGATCATCGAGTCGAACCGTAAATGTAACACTACCAAGTCCACCACTAAACCATGTCCCTAAGTACCACATCTACAGTCTTTTAAATACCTCCAGGGATGGTGCCTCAACCAGTTCCCTGGGCAGCCTGTTCCGATGCTTGACAACCCTTTCGGTGCAGAAATTTTTCCTAATATCGAATCTAAACCTCTCCTGGCGCAACTTGAGGCTGTTTCCTCTCATCCTAATTATGAGCATCTCCTTCTAATGGAAAATAGATACCCAGAAAATGCTCTTGCCTGGTGAGGGAATATTGGTTCATTTAGTTTGCTTTCCCTGGTACAGACCCCAGGTTGAAGCGCACCCTCTGCCATTTGTGCCCCAGCTTTATTACTGCTGTTTCTGCTCCAGGTAGGTCAAAGGACCAATCCAGATATCTCCGTGATCCAGTTAGATCTGGGCTTAAATGCACGGGCATTCCCAAAAATGTGATAAGCTGGTAGATTTTTTCAAAGGGTACTGTTGATCCATTGATACCAGCAGATTTGTAGACGTATTTTGCTTCTGTGCACCAAGCCCCGTAATCTTGATGTCATCCAGGGTTTGATATTTCCGTGAGGTTTTCAGCAAGAATATTGAATTAAGATTCAATGGCATTCTGCTGTCTTTAATGATACCCAGGTGGAAAGTACAGGCAGGTAATTACACATAATTTTCATGTTTTTTTTCTGAGACAACAATCTTCGTGTATACTAGGATGAACAGTGCAGAACAATTTTGCATTGAGTGTGCCTTAATTAATACAAATGTTAACTACTCTTACAAATAAGTCACATTTAAATGTCAAACACTTGTTATTCATTGCCTGTGAGTAATTTTTCTTGCTTGCATATGTGTGAATTAAGCATATGTTTTGAAGTCGTGAAGTATCCGAGGTCATAACTAAAAATAGTGAGTGTGCATTGTTTGTTTGCCGTCAAGAGTTAGAAGAAATTCCTGATTGCAGACGGTTTCTTGTTGCGTGGTGTTCAAAGGAGAGAGAAGAAGTGCTCTGAAGCATTCGCGTGGTGCTACGGGACCTTCCGGAGTGCCAGAGTTTGTAGGTTAGGGCAGATTTTTTACTTTTCATTCTGAATTTCCTTGTTTGTACAGTCTGCGGCGAAACCATTGCTGCATGGGTGTCCTTCCCAAGTGAAGAGCCGTGAATCTAGATCTGCCATTTTAAAAAGGGTGGGAGACAAAGTGAGTTCCTTCTGTTCACTTTCCCCTTATATTCACCAGCGTATTTATCCTATTGCAAAATGATCAGCAAAGAAACGGTTACCAGCCTTTGCATTTAAATAGCCCTTATGTGGAAATAAGTGGCAGCAGTTTGAACCCTGGGAGGGCTGTGTTGGCTTGAGCTTTTGTTTCCTGGTAGCGTTGCTCGTTGTAGGCAGCACCGGTGTCGCCGCAGCCGGAGGAGCCTGCCCTGCTGCAGGCTGACACGGGCCTTCGGCTGCTGGGTTGCTGGACCTTGCAGAGGGCAGAGCAGGCAGGGCAGGCTGCCTGGTGGCCCAGACTGCTCCAGCCCCTCGCCGCTGGTGGGGGCACTTGGCAGAGTCCTCGGTGGGGATGGTTGGAAGAGTCCTTGGTGGGGATGCTCGGAAAAGTCCTTGTGTAACCAGTCCTTGAAGCAATTTACCTGGAATGGGTGTTGGTTTTTCTTCATTCAGCAATAACTCAGTCACAGCTTTTGCTATTCTAAGAGGTGGAAAGGGAGGTTTTCCTGTGGTGAAGGAGGTGGAAAGGGAAGCTTTTCTAGGAAGCCACAAGGCAAGTGCCAAGATGCTGCTTTCCAGTTGTGCTTTAAGGCTTCGTGCAGCTGCTGCTGATGAGACGACTGTTCACGAAAATGCTCCTGGAGCTATAATTCTTTCAGAGCAGCCATCTCATAAGCTTGCTCATGGGACTGTGCAAGCACCCAAAGGAAAAACAAGCTTGCTCTGCTACAGAGCCCGTCCAAAACAGAAAGGTTGATTTGTAGAGCAAGGCAGGGAGTCAGATCTGCAGCGGTTGGGCCTACAAAACCCCTCATTGCTGCAAGCTGAGCTGAGTTGGCTCTTGCCTGAGCTAGCTTTCCGTGGCTTCCATGGCCTGGCCGTTGAAGTTGCGTTGGATGAGATGGAGGTGCAGAGACTGAATAAGTGCTGTTAGAGATGGAAGCTGGAAATGATGCTCTGCATCCAGGCAGGCTACAGGGAAGAAGTATCCAAATTTTGACCTCTTCTTCAAAACTTTTCATGTCCATTTACACCTCTTCACCATAGTGGAGCCCTTTCTGATTTTATTCTCTTTGTGGAAAAGACCAGGACGGGGCGAGGGAGAGCAGACGAGGAATGGCAGCATGTGGAGGACTTTGCCTGGGGTTTAAAGTATGCCCAGCTCACACACCATTCAATGAACGAAGCTGTGAACCTACCTGTGGTGTTGGAGGAAGGCTGCCAGGAGCAAGGGGACTGGGGCCCTTGTTTTGGAGCAGAACTGCTCCCCAAAACAGCCTGGTTTGGGGGAAGACTGAGGCACGGACCTGGCTAGCCTCCCCCCCCGCCTGGCCCTCTGTCTCCTCTGATGCTCAGTGCTGGGACCTGGGAAGAGGCCTCTGATTATTTTATTGCTGGGTTTAGGGCTGCTTCTGGAGCTGTCTCAAGCAATGTGGCTTTGGGCAGAGTTAGCCTGTGCTTTGATTAGGCAATCTCTGCTTTGAGCAATGAAGAGCCTTAATTCTTCTGCACCGAGGGTCTTGCAAGGCAGACATCAGAGCTGGAAAAACAGACATTTGAGTCAAAGGATCCATCCTGGGCTGCTCAATTCCATGGCGCTAGGTAGGAAAGAATAATTTCAGCCAGTGTTTCTAATCCCTTCCCATAGCGTGGCCCTGGGTTGCAACAGAAAGAAAAAATATTCACGACTTTTCTCCCCTGTAATGAAAGAAATGAAGCATGACCCCCAGACTGTCCGTAACCTCCAAGCTTGTCAGAGATGCTCTGGCAGATTCCCCTGCCAGCCCGGGTTCCTGCTTTGAAATGCCTCTGACTTTTATCTAATCTCTGCTAAAGCATCCTGAGTGATAAGGGATGTTTTTATTTTATCCGTTCCTCCTTATGCTTTCCAGGAGGCTGTAAGTATTTCATAAAAGCATAAAGCCGCCGTTTTAGGCAGCAGTATGCTTGTTAGCTACTTGAGTTGGGCGCCCTGTCTTCCTCCAGGTTTCGTGCAGGACTGATCCCGCTGGCAGCAATAAATAACAGCAGTTCCCTGTTGTGCAGATGGAGGCGTTTAAATGGTCCTTGCTTGGAGGTCGCGAGTCAGCCCTGGGAGTTACCCGCAGTTAGATTTCCAATGGCTGCATTGAAATCTTTAGCGACGTGGTCCTGTTTGCGTTGTGCAGCGGTTGGTGTATATCAGGGGTGGCTGTCAAGCTCTGAATTTCCATCCCATGAGCCGGGATCGCGAGCTGATCATGCAGCAGAGCTGCCAAAATGTGCCCATGACCTGCTCCGGGATGGATGGACTTTAGCACCTGCCGGGCTCTGAAGTTGTCCTTGTGGGGCCAAACTGGAGCTGCTCCTGCCGCCTGAGCCTTCGCCCAGAGCCCAGCCTGCAAAACGGGTTCAAACAGGCTGCTGCTGCTGCTAATCTGCTTAATGTCTCGACAAGTCGTAATAACGCATCATCTGCTGCTGCTGGGGAGAAACGGGGCTATTATCAGTGCTGGTTTCAAGTGCCTGGTCCTGCTGCTGAGACAGATACCATTTAAGTCACAGAGCTGACCCAGTTCATTAAAAATTGGGTGCATTTATTTGGTTTTGGTGTTTTGTTTTTCTTTAGTTAAAAATAAGTCATTATTCACTCAAAAGGGTTGAAATGAAAAAAAGCCCCCAATCCTCAGCCTTTTGCTGTGGCTCATTTGATGCCTTTGGGTTTCTTCCTACGGCGTGTCCCTGCAGCTCGTTACAATGGTTCCTCTCTGAAAGGCGAGCCGGGAGAGGATGCAGCACTGGGAAGGAGGAGGAGCGCGTGGTGCTAAACCTGCTCTGTTCTCACATGCTTGCCAGGGCTGGGAGGTGGAGAAACGGGAGCCTCCCAAGGTGTGTCCGGGTGTGCTGCCGCAGCAGTACGTACCCCTCTGTGGGTTTGGTGCCTGCCTCTTGTGTTTGTTTCCCGTAACCCGTGTAGTTACTCCTGGCTCAGGCGTAGCTTTAGCTGCAGGAACATGCCGTGCATCACTGCGGCTTGCTCTCGGTGGGAAGGGAGCGGTGGTGGTGGTGAACGCACGTGTATGCTGGCGTGACGGCATCTGAGCAAGGAGGGAAGGGGCTGTTTCTTCCTTGGCTGCACCAGCATTGTTACGGTGATGCAACTTATGTGTGTTCAGACAAGGCTTTGAGCAGAAAAGTGGCATTTTTGGAGCTGGCTGGCCCAGTGGAAGAAGTTGCTGTTCTCGGCGGGGTGGGACCAGCCCTTGCTGGTTAGTGGCTCCACTGATCTGCTAATGGAACAGGTCCTTAATTAAGCAGAATCAGCTGTGCTCACAGATTGCCTGGACAAACTCTTTGCCTAACTTGACTGGAGCCAAGCAATCAGACTGCTGGGGCAAGAGTCTGTGTGTGTTGGTGTAAAGGGCAGAATGGGTATATTGTGATTTTGCTTGTTTAAATAGGTATATTTAGAGTGAAAGTAAAGCATACAACAGCAGCAAAAGAAGGCAGAGAAGCAGTGAGCAATGAAGATGTGGAGGAGGAGGAACACCAGCAAATGAGTCTAGAAGGTAGGAAAAAGTAGACAGGATCAAAGAAAATAAATGCAAGGCAAAGGCATGGTCAGACATAGCTCCCCCTGAGCGCAGGGTGTGCGGATGCTCTCTTGCAGGCGGTTGCGGCAGTCCTCCCTGAGGATGCACCGTGGGATCCGTGTGCCTTGGAGGGAGCGGATGGTCTCCTGGGTCAGGGTCTGGCCTCCTAACTCCCCTTGCATCAGCAGGGATTTTGTCTGAGAAAGGACCGCTTGCTGAGTACCAAAAAAGAGAGCAGCAATACAGCTGCCATCTCTTCTGTGAAAGAGTAGAGACTTCAGTAGATTTTTCTTTTTTTGCCTGCATTTGAAAAAAAATGGTGACGAGAAGCCTTTTCTGAAGCTTCTTGGTCTTTTCAAAGGCTACGGAAGATTTCTTTTTGCAAGTTCCACCTATTTGAAAAGATGTGGGAAGGTAGGGAGTGATCCACAGCAGTCATCAATATGTACGTGAGCTCCTTATACAATAGCTAATGAGATTGCTCTCAAAACGTAGTCAGTGATTTATATGAGGGTGGCTGCTAGCATTGGGCTTATGAATTGCTCTGAGATTTGAATAAAGTTTATATTTTTTGGGAAGCAGCTCTCCAAGCCTTAATAAACAGTATTTTCTTGTTAGAATCGAAGAATGTCCAACTCCCTCATCCAAGGGCAGCATTTCAGCATATCGCCTCCTTATTTGTCTGTGACGTTCTGCTTCGATGCCTCCGTCCCGCCATGGGGCGAGAAGCTCCAGTACAAAAGCCCCAGGGCCTTAAAAAAGACGTCTCTTGTAATAAAACTATATTGCTTCCACACAACTGTGGAACCCAAAGCAAACTTTTCCTTCGTAACAGCCATTTAGAACAAGGTTTAATTTGATCTGGGAATCTTTTTTTTTCTTTTTTTCTTCCTTTTTTTCTTTTTTTTTTTAAGAAATTATTTTTGCTTCAGCAGAAACCAGCCTCTCTTCAGTTGTGCGGAGTGAGTTGTCGGCCACTGTGCTCAGGCTGAGTTAAAGGCTTGGAGACCACCGTGGTTAATGTATGCAATCCCACCTGTCTCTGTGGGTGGGAGCTGACCTTGGGCTCGCCGCTTTTACGGTGCCTGGCGTAATGGGGCTGTAAACTCTTTAGGAGTCCTTAGGCACTTCCAGAGGACAAATAACAATTAGGTGTTATGCACAAATCGAGGAGAATATAGGCAGATCCCTGGTGTGTACGTGGGGAAGGTGGGATGGTTAATCACAGCCTGAGACGGGGATGCTCTGCCACGGTGGGTACCAGTGCAGGGTCACGTGCTCTTAGTGCAATTAATCTCTGAGCAGAAGCGAGGAGGCAGCCCTTGCCTGGCTCCCACAGGAGCAGAAGCGAGGAGGCAGCCCTTGCCTGGCTCCCACAGGAGCAGAAGTGAGGAGGCAGCCCTTGCAAGGCTCCCACCGTTCCCCGTGTGTCCCTGCTTTAGCTGTGATGTCTCCAGTCACTTGGGGATGAAAACCTTGTCTTCATTTTTGTGTCTGAACAGCAGCTCAGACAAGGCTTGTTGCCTGTGACTAGGCTTATAATGCAAATAACAAATACATAATAACAATATTTAAGCAAAAGATTGGTAGCAGGATTAGGATTTCAGTCTGTTTTTTTTTTTAATATTTCCTGGGGTTTTGTTGTTAAGTAGGTGCTCATCGGCTCTACCTGACTGCTTGTCACGCAGCATTTACGGAGAGAGATTCTTGTGCATTAGTAACATCTTTTTATAGAGGTTCGTGAGATGAAACTGTGCAGCTGTTTCACTTCAGAAATGCTCTGTTCAGTACTTCTGGGGGTTTTGTTTCCCACCATTGTTCTGTCCCTGTAAGACTATAAGACTGGCATTTAATGTGGTTTGGAACTTTAAAGCAGGCCAAAAACTGGCCCTTGCTTATGACCATCCATGTCTTTTCCTACACTTTGGGGTGGAAAGAGGAAGTTTGAACCTTTTAAATCCAACAGATCTATTTATTTATTTTGCTGAAAACAGACTACTTGCCTCCCTCTAGAAGCAAGGTGCCAGATCTGGAACTGGGTTTGGGGAGGGGGCTAGGAAGGAGCCTAAGGGCCAGGTGGTGTTCCCAGCCCCTGGCTGTGTCCCCCAGCCACAGGCGGTGGGTCCCTGCGGGACAAGGCTCTCTTCTCTCATCTGCTTCTTTTGCCGAAGAGGGTGGCCAAGGGGAGCTGGTGCTAATGATTTGCTCCAGGCCAGGTGGAGGTGAGTGTCTCCCACTCGGGGAGAGGAGTGGGGAGGCTGGTGGCTCGTGCTGATGCAGTTTTAGTCCTTTTGAGCAGAACGGGAAAAGCAGCAGTTGCAGGACTCTGGTTGTGTCCCTGCTATAGCTGCAACGGCCCTTTGCCCTGCTACTTTCTGATGTTTTTTACCCCCACTTGTGCAAATGTGGAAATAACCCGTTTTTGGGAGGCAATTCTCAGTGACGTCTAAGTGCCTCATACCCATTGAAGGAAACAGATTGCCCAGAGAGGTGGTAGAAGCCCCATCCCTGGAAACATTCAAGGTCAGGCTGGACGGGGCTCTGGGCAACCTGATCTAGTTGAAGATGTCCCTGCTTATTGAAGGGGGGTTGGACTAGATGACCTTTAAAGGTCCCTTCCAACCCAAACTATCCTATGATTCTGTGAAAATTGAGTGGGGTACCTAAATGCTCTTCAAGAATGAGGACCATTGTTTTGGTGTTTTGGCGAATTATTTGCTATATTAGTTGGGTAATGTCCAGAGTCTCGGACATATAGCAGGGACTGATCATGGTGGCAGCAAAAACACTGTGCCTGCTCCAGAGCATTTCCATTTAGAGGTTGGAGACAACAGGCACCTACTGGGACATATCGTCACTATGTGTTGTATCGCCTGGCCCTTACCAGTGTTTCTGTAATACCGCTTTTGGGAGTGCAACCGGTAATTCTGTACTTGCATTGAGTTTTTTGCAATCAGTTTTTCCCTAGCAATTCTCTGAAGTAAGGGATGCAGGAAACTGCAGATCTGGCAATCCTGATCTTGGATCCTCTTGACCCTTTCAAAAATGGAACAAACATTGTCTGACGCTTTAAAACCTTCCCCCTGCAGGGCGCTGTGGATGGGAAGCTGAGCGTGTTCAGTTCTTGCAGAGCTGAGCTCTTAAATTGATAGTGCCTGTAGTTACATGTAGCTCTTGTGAAGGAAAATAAGAGAAACATCTTAAATCTTTAAACCTCTCAAGGCCATCCTTTCCCTGCCATGCTGTGAGAAGTGTGTAACTCTGTATCAGAAGAAATCCTACATGAATGTAGCCATGCCAAGATGTGCTTACAGATAAGAAGCCCTCTTGTACTGGGCATGAACCAGTGCCTGCCAGGGTCACTCGTGGGGGTCTTTCAAGGCTACTGTGGGCTGTTGTTAATGTACCTGGCTTTTGAAAGCATTGCACGTGTTTCAGAAAGCCACAGAGTGATGCTGTAGTCGCTCCATTCACACTGTGTAGATCTTGAGGATTATTAGTTTCCGTGCTGAAATATTTTTTCTAAAATAACAGTGGATGGCACGTATGTCTGACCAGATCTGCTTTGAGTTCTGGAATGAATATAGGTTGTGCTTTCATTTTATTTAGGTTTGCTTTAACTAATGAGAAGCACAAGTAAATGTTGTTTGTTGCCTAGAGGGAGATCTTGAATGTGGATCATTAAGAAATGGGGTCAGATGAAGAAGAGAAAATATCACTGTCCTCAAACTGGAACTTGCAAACCCATGCACTGTGCAATGCCCCACGGAGCTCTAAATCTTCTGTCAATGCTCATAGGATTGCGACGGTCTGCAGTGCTGATGGCAGCGCCTGGCTTCGGGGTCTGTGCTATCCCTCCGTGTCACAACCACTGTGTTTCAGGAGGCTGGGTTGCGTTTCCTCCTGGAGAGTTTGTCTGATTGCTCACAGCACCTAACGATTTGAAAACGAGTTTGTTTTTAGTAATAAACCCTTATGGCTCTTGCAAAGTGGGTCTCTCCAGGCTGGTTGGGGCAGAGGAACAGCTCCAGCTGACCTCTGGATTGGGAAGATTGCCAGTCCACAAGGAGGTAAGATGAGGTTGTCAGGAGAAAAGGGGAAATAGAAGGTTTTTCTCCCACTTAACGCTGAAAACCCACAGCTTGGCAAAATACACGTTTTTCAAAAATTCTGAAAAAATATTGAATTAATGTAGCTGTAAGTTATGTGAAATGAAATCCAAAGGCATTAATTAGAATTCTGAACCATATGGTCACACGAATCCGGAGACCCACACAACTGCATTTTCATATCTGATGTTGACACATTAAAATTCATCAGTTTGCAGCCAGAGTTGTCTTAGTTAATTTAACTAATATCATAACATTCCTGAGATGCATCATTACACCTCATCATGTAAATATAAACCAGGATGATTAGGGGAGAACCACTCGCTTCAAAGAATTAATATAGCTGAAAAACTGCTTACAATTTAGAAGAATTAAAATAAGATGCTAAATATGTCTCTTTATGCCCCCTTGTTAAAGCCAGGCCTTCATTAGGTTACACAGTACCGGGTTTCTGGTGGTGTATTTTAGCCAATGGCTTGTTTGCACTTGTTTCTGTGCCACCGCGATGGTCGTGTGTTTGGGGCTGCAATGCAGGTTCTGAATGGGAGCTTTAGGGAGGAGGTTGTTCAGCTTGGTGGGCTGAACGGGCGCCTTAGCTCCAGAAATGTGTATTCTCCAAGATGAGCTGGCCCTTGCCATGCCTTGGAAGGAAGAAATGATGCCCTCAGGGAGAGGGAGCTGGAAGGGAAGCCAACGTTTCAGCTGAAATGCAGACTGGGGGCTCGCCTGCACTGTGGTGGGCAGTGAAGCCTGGCCCACCACCGTTGTCTTTGACCGGGAGCCTGGTTGGACCTTCCATGTTTGTGTCTGATCTTTGGCATGGGGAGGTGGAAGAGGCTTGAGTCTCCTCTCATGCATCAGTTTAACTGGAAACTGTCTGCTCTGAGGTGAATCTAAGGCAGATGCATGTTGCAAAGAGAGTTGAGTTCAAAAGGTTGATACGTTCCTGATGTCTGCTTAGACATTGTTTTTTTTCCCTGATGGTTAACTGTCATGTTTTGTGTCTTAGATATCTATGCAGTGTCTGCATGTACGAGGAGACAGAATACACCCCTTGTGATTACAGCAGTCAGGTTGCAGAGTTAGGTGGCTGGCAACAAAAATGTTCATGGAGATTTTCCCTCCATTTGTGTGTACAAGGTTGGGGATGCATTGGTGATGAGCTGGCAGGGTTCAGGAGAGCAACGACTGTGTTCCAGAGTGTTGTGTGATTCTCTGCCAGCTCTGCCATCATTTGGAAATCTTGTCCTTGTGAGCAAGACCAGCTGCTCTGGACCTCCTCCACTACATGGAAGCCAACATGCAAAGCAGATAGGCTCTTGCGGTTGCCTGTTTTCTTGGTAGGAATTTGGGACCTATCTCCTACAGAGCAGTAGTCCTGGGAGGACTGGGCCTCAAAGCAACCAATTGATTTGAAAATTGTGATATTGACTTGTGAACCACTGTGACTAATTGAGTAAGCAGCAACAGGACATGAAAGAGTCTTCCACGGGTCATCTAGCTCAGCTCTCTGCCCTAAGGCAAGACCAGCTCATATCTAAATAGATGTTTCTATAGCCTGGTCTTGAAAAGCTCTGCAGAGGGCAATTCCATAACCTCACCAGGCAATGACTTCCAGTCTGGCATTGTCATTCCCAGCTGGAAGACTTTTCCTAACCTCTAACCTAAATCTTCATCATTGCAATTTAGGTCTGGTTTTGCCTTGTCCGATCTGCCATGGGAAAGGAGAACAGGTTATTCACTTCTTTCCAGCTACTTGTCACGTATTTTAGAGATAGTTATCGCATCTATCCTCAGTCTTTGCTAGACTAAACAACCTAGTTCCTTCAGTCATTCTTTGTAGGTCATGTTTTCTAGGCTGCGTAGAAGTCTTGTTCCCCAGTGGACTGTCAAATCAATCTACTTCCTTTTTTTGAAGCGTTATGCCCCAAACCAGCTGGCTGTGCGAGGGTGATGCTAAGCAGAGAGGGAGGAGTTGGTACAGGCTGTCTGCTGGTCACCAGAAGCTCAGTGTGTCAGTCTCTACGGGGAGTAGCAAGCTACTTGGGCAAGGCATCATAACTGGCGCACATGCTTCGTGGCCTGGCCTCAGCGAGACAGAAACCTCCTCGGTGTATAGGCTGGTGCTTCTAAGGTTCCCACATATCCGAGTGGGTTGTTGGAGCTCCAGCGGAGTTTGCAGCCTGGGCTGAGTTTGTTGGCAGGGCTACAGGGTCCTTGAAGTATCTATGAGCAGGTCCTTGCTTTTGTAGTCCTGGCTTCCATTTTTATTGTTACTGTCTTTTTTTATCAAGCAGAAATACATGAAAAAGGGGAGGCTGAGGGAGGGGAGTACTTCATTTCTCTCCTTGGCTCATGCAGTGAGTTACCTGAGTTTCCAGAGAACCTCTCAAGCTTTGCCTCTTTAAAAACTTGGCAGGTTGCCATTGCTTTAGGAATTAATTTTTTTTCTTTACTCCCAGTGTTTCAGCTGATTTCATGAGAAACTGTTGGAATGTGGGGTGTGGGGCAGACCTTGTGCAATGAAACCAAACAAAGGAACCATCCTTATTGTCTTAGTGTGACACAGGTTGAGGAACCTCCTCTGCCTTGAAATCACAGTTTATGCTTGGGCTCAAAATAGACCTCACAGAAAGCGGTTGCATGGGAGGGACCAGCTACCCAGCATGTTTTCTTCAGCGGCAAAACTAGTTGCTCACCAGCCTCTCCTTCCTCACCACCAATCTGCCGTAAGTTACCTTGTCCTCCTCTGCAATGACCAAGAATTCCAGCATCAAAGTCAAGCCACCTCCTACCATACAGTCACACGTACGGTAAAGGCCCCTCAGCAAAGCAAGCTCCCAAAACATGGCCAACAGGTACCTTGCAGCCAAGCCGCTTGCCCAAAGCCAGGCGTTCAGCCCGTGTCCCAGCTGGCATTACCTGTGGCAAAGGAATGACTAAAGGAGCCCTCCAGCCTTTTTCCCAGAGCTCAGGGTCACACCCTCGTGCATTTTTCCCTCTGCTCGTTGAAGGATGCCGCTTCTGTGCTTTCCCCTCCCCGAACACGTGGGCCACGTGCCAGCCCCAGGAGTTGTGCAAGTGCTCAGCCTTGCGAGGCCGTCGGGTGCGGGGATGTCGCAAGAGAACTCAGGGCTGTTCTTGCAGCGTTTTGAGGCGATAATCCTAATTTCCCATTTCTTCAGTACTGGCAACAGTTTTAAAGGATGGAAGATAATTATCCCGTGAAATAGATTTGATTTCCTACCAGGTCTTTTGTCTCTGCCAGGTGGTCTTTAAACTTGAGGGTTTTGGAGGGAGAATTTCATAACACATGACTGGTCATTCAACAGTTCACATGTGGATTCCACCTTGGAGTGTTTGTGCAGACTCAGTGGAGCTGTTGAATACAAATGTTTTTTTTACTTCCTCGGTATTTGCTAAACATTTGGGTCTCGATCATCTGCTGACTTGCCATTTCGAGCTGCACATGCCAACAAGCGAACTCTGCCGTTTGCACCGCTCGTTTCCCCCTGCCACGCTGCAGGTTAAACAATAACCGAGTCGGGACATCCATTGCTTGGGTGAAGCATCTCTTGGAGCTTGAAACCAGGGCTCTGCTCCAATACACAGCAAGATTTATGGCCTGGTGGATAAATTGGATTTAGCAGAGCTGAAGCTGTAATAAAATGATTGTATCAGCTTGCAGCATGTGGATGGGGGTGTGGATGGGGGGGTCAGGTGGGGCTCAGATACCTCCTGGAAATGTTGACTTGACTTTTCCATCCTCCCTCTCCTTTAAAACCTCGCTAAAGCAGTGAGGAAAAACAAAGCAGATCGGTTTGGAAGGGATCACTTCTGGCTGGCTGACTTCAGAAGGATGGGTAATTTTAAAACAACAGCATTATTTCTTTGAGGTTGAACTGACTCAGAACATTTCTTCTCCCCTTTCTCCCACACTAAGAGATAGATTTTATTTTGTTGCAAGTACAGGTCCAGCCTGAGAAAAAAAAATGTTTTTATTAAATGTTTTGAGGGGGAATCGTCATGGAGAATTCAGTCTGTGTGTTAACGTCTTTGAGAAATGGACTGTACTTTAGTAGCATCTTTCTTCCTCTGCTGCTTCACTGTCCTGCCTTGAAACACCTGGTACCTAAACCAGGGAAAAAGCAGTAAGAGACTGCTGGCAGTGGAAGGAAAGGAGGATGGAAGATCAACATGATCTGTCTACTCTATCCAACACCCTGCTGGGATTAATGCTTGGCCTTTGATTGTTTGCTTGTTGGTTTTGGACAGAAGACAGGATGTTATTGATGAAATGCTGGATGGAGGTGGACCAAAGCTGTGGAGCAGGCCAGGCCAACAGTGTAGGCACAATCATTGATGCCTCTGGAAAGGACAGGCCTGTACCTGGCTTCAAAACTCACATTCAGGTTGTTGCTGCCCCTATCTGAGTAGGTCTGTCACTGGCTAGGATGGCTTTTGATACGTATTTTGGGTTTAACTGCCCATTATTGGTGTGCTCTCCCTGACTGAGAAGCGTAGGCCAGCACCAAGTCTGTATGATGGCAGGAAGCTGGTCCTGCTTATTCCTGGGTCTTCTCAACACAGAAGTGATGTAGAAGGCTTCTTGGACATGGTTGTGTGCTCCAGAGCTCCCTAGGAGGGGATGAGAGCCAGCCATGTGCTGTAACATCCTTCGGATTAAGCTATCTCTTCCTGGAAAAAAAGGAAGGAGGGAGAGGAGTGTATCAGGGCATCATGGAGAGGAGAGGTGACTCTTTCCCTTGGGAGCAAAGCAGCTCTCTGTTGCTGTGCTTCAGAGCTCCACGTTACCCCCAGGAGTCTCCAGCCATGCAGACTAACATGAATTACATTAATGTAGTCAATCCAAAGCTTAATTTTATGAAGGCTACAAAATGAACTGGATTGGGGAGGAGAGTCAACTTTCTCTCTACAACTGGTTTTCATTAAAAACTATTTGGAGGGTGTGCCTGTACCTTGTCATGGAGCACAACCCAGGGACAGACAGATGCCTGTGGGAATGAAGGCTGTAGTGGTGGATCCGGGCGTAACGTAACCTCCTCCGGGGAAAGTTGTGCGTCAGGACTTGTTTGCTTGGCCGCAGCGCTATCCTGCTCTACTTGCTTGAGATCTGCCCGGCATTGCTCTTGGTTCTCCCTGCCACACCTTCTGCAGGGAGCAGATAAGCACTTTTGGGGGGATGATGTAAGTTTTTCCATGTTCGAATGCTACAACACTGATTTTAGGGCAACAAAGCGAAATTACATCCCACCTAATAAGAAAGAGTACTGCTCGAATAGATTCGACCGCTTAGTTTCAGATGTTGTGCAATCTGGAGAAACAGTTGATGTTCATGGAAAATGGGCGATCCCAATACAAATGCAATACTGAGTGAGAGTGTTTGTCAGTAAGGGTGCACAGGAGATTTATTTACATTACAAATATATATTTACAGAGGCAATAGTACTAGCAAATCAAGTAATAGCAATAGCAATTGCAATCTGTGAGAAGCATGTCTGGACATTTTGTGGACGCAGACATTTTCTGGCATTGAGGACTATAGTCAGTAGAAACCCTGCTCGTTCCATTAAAAATAGTGTTCATAATTGGTCGGTTCAAAATTCACCAGTACAGATCATTGCTTTCCAGAAGCAACGTTTTATGCTTTTCATTGGACATTGCTTACAGCATCAGTGGACAGTGCAAGGAGAAAATGTGCTCATTAGATATGAACTTAATTGAGAGTGACATGGCTGGGTATTAATATTAGTCTCGCCGCAGGCTTTTCCTTTCCTTTTTTGTGTTTATAGTCATGCTAGTAGATACTGAGCATGTTATCCATTTACCAAGTTCCACAACAGCACCGTCAATAAAAGGGATAGATTTCCCAATTTCTTTCTAAACGGAGATGCAGTATCAGATGTCCATCTCCTCGAGATGGGGAGCAGGAGCAGCAAAGCAAGAGGGCAGGGCTCTGCCTGGCTGCGAGCGCCAGGGCACCCTTGCTACCGATCTGACCTTTTTTTGATGGCATTTCTGTTTGCAGGAATCTGTGTTTATGGTGGTTACGGTGGCTTATGGAATTTAACTTGGCATTTGTTTTTCTGGGGAACGGTCTGGTGACAAGAAGCTGACGCAGATTTCTTTGGGGTCCTGTCCCCACCTCTTTCCCCTCCCCCCCCCAAATGTGTTTGCAAGAAGAAAAAATGAATTAGGTGAAACGGAGGGGACCGTTTTCACTGGCAACAAGAGAAGCACGCTGGGAAGTGTGGGTGAGCGCGGGGCTCTGATTGGCGCGGAGGGAGGCGGTGGTTTGTATAAATAGCGGGATGCGCTCCTTTGTGCTTGAGAGGTTTCCCGTGTGAGGCAGAGCAAAGATGCCGAGTGTGTTGCTGTCATGACTAATTCAACTGTTTTTGGTACATAAGCTTTTTTTTTAGGCACGCTTTTTTTCCCCAGCCTTTCCTCGCCCCTGTGTGCTCTGTACGCGGACCTGCGAGGCAGGGGAAGGCGCAGATGCCCGTCGCAGGGTGACGTGCGGCTGCACGGTCCCTGGCTCCACGCGCTCTCCCGCTGCTCGCGGCCAGGACGGACAATTATCAGAGCGGTTTGTCTCACAAGTCAGTGCCATCTGTGCAGGGCGCCTTGTTCGCCGAACAAAAGGATTTGGAGGGGCTGAGGGGCTATGGCTTTAAAAACCCCCAGTTGAATGGAAGAAAGGATGCTGTCACTCGCTTCTAACTGCACGCGGGAGCATTGTTCCCTCCCAAAACGTTCAGCGTCACTTTTATTACCTGCAGCCGTGCCAGCGCTTGGCAGCGCGGCGTTTATTTGGGGACGGGGTAATAGATGCAGTCATTCTGCCTGCTACTGATACGTTTTATTTTGTTTATGTATGTTTTACAGGGTTTGGTCTGATAGTTTTGTCTCCTGGGTAATTAAGCTGAATTATTGAAGGCTCTGAAATTAACACTGTCATTTTTAATATTTAAAATAAAGTAAATCTCAGCCTGTTTCACAAGTTAGGTTATTTCCCCTTCCTGATTTTGAAGGTGCGTGTGAACTTGTTTGGAAGAATGTGAGCACTCAGGTAGCTTGGTTTTAAAATTTTGTTTAACAAAAATATGGGGGAAAACCCTAGGTGTCCTGTATGGTCTCTCAAAACATCCAAGCCTTAAAAGAAAAGAGAGAGGTAGGTGGGGGAAGTCAGTGTATAGTAGGCACTGCTGGTGGGAGTCTTTCTTGCCCACTGCTCTAGGCAAATACTAGAGAATAAGAGCATGTTGGAGAGTATCCTAGAGCAGGGAAGAAGCTTTACCGATAGATTATTTTCGTTATTTTCTTTAAGTTGTAACACTGCCCTCAAAACTTTTACTGGCCCAATTATATCATGTGTTTAGATCTTCTAAAAATTTTTCTTCAAACATTTGGATTTCATTTTTCAAGTCAATATTGGAATTTCCTGTTTGCTGTGGATTTGGGAATACTCCTCGTTTGCTGTTTGGGAATTCTAGGATGGTGGATTTCAAGGAGGCTGGTTTGGTTAACTCCAGTGTTAAGACTGAGGTTCTGGCCTTTGCTCCCTAACTTGGGGCCAGTTGCACCCAGCTCCACATCTATGAATGACTCAGGCTTATTTCTCTTGACGAGGGTTTACAAAATCGTGGTTCTTACCTTTTTATACCAGGTTTTAGGATTTCTTGCCGAGTCAAGAGCTGTAAGCGTGGGTAGTGACATCCACGTGTGCATGGAGCTGCAGTGAGGGAAGGGGATGCTCCCTATGGGGGTGGTCAAACGGGGACTGAAATGCTCAAGTCCCACCAGTGCTGCTGCCTGCTGGGGATGAGCCTTTTGTGGCAGTGAAGGAGCAACGGAGTCAGAGCAATGGCCAGGAACGGTCAGAGGGTAATTCAGGCTGGAAGGGACTTCAGCAAATCTCTACTCCAGGCTGCTGCTCAAAGCAGGGTTGGCCATGAGATCAGCGGAGCTTTCTCGGGGCGTTGTTCTGTTGGGTCTGGAAAACCTCAAAGGCTGGAGACGGCACAGCCTCTCCGGGCAGCCTGTTGCAATGCTGGACTGAAGGAACGAGGAAGCTCCACAGGCCACTAAGTCTTTCTGTGTCTCTGCTTGCGTGTGCGGTAATGTCTAAAGCGGCAGAGAAGGTCACAGGTGGGTTAGGAGAGCTGGAGAACAGGAGGAGTGGCTCCAGCCCCAGTGGATTTAACTGGTTTGTCTGTGCACACCCAACACTTCTTATTGATAAGCATATTGTTGTATTTCCTTGGCGACACAGTCTGTTATGGCAACAGCTGGCTCCGAGTTTGCGGCTTCCAGGTAAGGGAGAGGAGGTGATGGAGAGCTCGATGTTGGCCAGGGCAAGGGCTGGGGCTGAGGGGCTGATTTTTCTAGAGGGGGAAATATGGGCCATGGGCTCCAGTCACTGCATGAGACTTCACCGCTGCTCTCAAAGTTGCCGGCTGCTGTGGGGCGCTTGCCAAGGAAGGGCTCAAGGATGTGGCTTTGCCTTGCAAAACGTCAGCAGTTCTTAAGCTTCAGACCAGTTGCCACATGAAAGAGAGGAGCCAGTGTGTGGTTAAGGCGCTGGATTGGGCCTCACGGGACTGGGATTGGCCACAGACTTCTTGTGTGACTTTAGGCAAGTCACTTAGCTTCTCTGTATCTTGGTTCCCATCTGTGAAATGGGGATAGCAAGGCTTCTTCCGTTCGCCGTGTCCAACTGAAGCATAAGCTCTTGGGGCAGTGGTGGCTTTTCTGGGCATTGCAAAATGGGGCTTCAGACTCTGCTGTGGGTTGTTCAGGCGCTGGTGTCACACCCAGCTCCGAGGCCGACATGCTCAGAAAGACCACTGCTTTAAAAATAAGGAAGAGTGCCTTAGGAGCCTGGAGGACACATTTCCTAAAGCTTGCCACCCACCAGTGAGTTTGAGAGGGCTGAGGTGCTGAGTGTCTGGTCCCCTGCACTCGGCATGGTACGAGGGACATCTCTCCTTCCCTGGTCCTGCAGAAGGAGACCCTGCTCGCTTACCTCTCTGCACTTTACTGTTTGCGTTTTGGGTTTGCAGAGCCTCATTCCTCCCCTCAGAAGCAGAAACACCTACCTATCCCATTTAGGGTCCTGCATGGCAATGGGTGGCTCAGACCTGCCTGGAGGGGGTTTCAGCATCCTGCTTGTAGGACCTCTTTGGGCTGAGTTTGCTGAGCTCAGGGGGAAAGGGGCTGGTAGGACGTGCTGAGAGGGCTGCCTTGTGGTCCCCATCTCCAAGGGGTTCCCAGGCTTCTGCATTCTTGCTCCATCTTGCACCTATTTATCACCACCAAGCATTTGCAGGAAAATAAGAGGCATTCTCAAATAACGCTGATGTTAAAGCTCATATTTTAAAGATTTTTAATTTAGTCTGCCCTCTGGCCCACGTTCCCTCTCATTCCCTCTCAGATGAATGGGTGAAATGTGAGGGGATCACTCGGGACATGCGTGATCCTGAGGAATATTCACCAGAGCATCTCCCAAATCACTTGCAAAGAAACATTTCAGCATTCAGATGCCAAGTTGGTACTTCAGAAAGCTCATTCAGATGAAATACTTGGCAAATACATTTTCACATCTCTGAAACTGTGGGAAGATTTTTTTTAATTGGAAAATCTGGTTCAGCCCCTTCCTAATTTTCAGGAAAGACTGATGGAAGGATTATGACCAACCCTAATTTTGCAAATGAGGTAAGGAAGCAAAGCCAGTATAATAAAACCACAGGGTAATGTGTCATCTTGTGCCCTTTCTTCACGCACTAGGCACATACAGTTTAGTTGTAATGACGTGTGAACTTTTCTTCAAGTAAATCTTCTGGAATATGTTTTGCCAAAGGAAAGAAGTCTCAGTAATACCAGATCTCATGATATCTTCCTGCTGTTTGGGGCATGCAAATTATGGGCGAGTTTCTAATGTGTTAAGTTTCCACAAGCCTAAACCAAATCCTTAAGGAGAAGACAGTGGAAAAGACATTTCCCAAGACAGCAGGACTTCTATTTTTTTCCTAGCCTTGCAAAGAGGGGGTTTTTAATTTTTTTTTTTTTTTTCATTTAATGAGCATCAATATTGGCTAAGATTCCTCCTCTTAGGAACAAACCCCATGAACTTTCCCATTGCCACGTTGCCTGAGCAAGGACTGGTGGATTCGTCCTGTTGGGGCTCGGCACTCCCAGCATTTTCGTATCGATGTCTTTGAACTGACTTCTTGATGCTGAGCAGATGAAAGCCTGGGTGACCACGCAGAAGGGTGTGAGGAGCTGCCCCGGGGGCGAGAGGGGGGCAGCAGGGCTGGGAGGCGTGGGGCACGGTGCTGATGTGCAGACGCGTGCTACGAGAGCAGGTTTGGCGTCTCTCAGGGGCTGTGACGGCAGGGGAGAAACTGCGCTGTGGGATCCCACCTACCAGCGGTGGAAAAGCCCGACTGGCTCATCCTGCCCATCTCCCCAGTGCTCCTGTCAAATTGGCCCTCTAATGAGCATAGTCTTCCCAGGCGGCTGCTTTTCCAAACTGGTGATCCCTGAATCTGGCTGATACCTGCCGCTGTTGTTATTTTCTTGGTTTCCAAGTGCTGCGTCCCATTGCAGTCTGGGAACCAGGCACGAAGCATTTGCCCAGTATCTTTTCCGCAGGTAAACATTGCTTTAGATGCTGCAGATGGATTATGCAACGGCAGATAGGTGGGGCCGGTCTTTCCTCTGCCAGCGGTAGAAAGCGAAAGTTGTTTTGCTAAGAGAAAAGTGGGATTTTCTCCAATGGCTTGGTGCTCAAGGTAACATCCCTTTCTCAACTGTGTTATCCTTGGCAGCTGGGGATGGCTGGAGCTCTGCTCCGGGGGGAAGAGGCAGTGGGTGAATCAGGCAAGGTTTTGGGAGTGCATCATTTTTGCCCAGGGTTTTGAGCAGTTCCCTGTTCTCCAGGGGAAAGGGAGGGGAGGGGTGGGCTCTGCGTGCGCCTGGGGTGGCACGCGGGGATGAGCTGGGTGCTGGCTGTGCCTGCCCCCTCCAGCTGCGAGCCTGCCTGTGCTTCTGGGCCAGCGTTGCTCTCCTCTTGCCATTGCTCTCCTCTTGCCATTGCTCTCCATGTGCCTGTCAGTGAGGTGCAGCTCTCGGATGTGTCCTCGTGCTGTTGCCCTCCGTGGATCTCACCAGGGGTTTGCTGTTGCTGTTGTTGGGGCTCTGCCACTGCCTGCCGGCTGCCTGCGTCTGCACGGCAGACGTCTTCCCCAGATGCTAGCAAGGCTGTTAGTGCTAAAATTAGAGAGGCGGGTTGTGGGTCCCCGCGCGCCGATGGCGGCACGTGCATCGCCGTGGGGCTGCCTGCTCCCCGCTGCGGCGATGCTGCGGGCAGGGCTGCCTGCAGCCTGGGAGAGCCAGTCTGCAGGCACAGCGCAGCCAGGCAGCAGCCTCGTCCCGCGCCCCGGCTCTGCTGCCTCGGCAGCACCCCGCACACCCATGGTCCGAATGAAATAAAACAGTTTGTGCTCTTGTGCAACAGACTGACTGGTAATTTAGGGGCCAAGGGGGAAGAGGACAAAGAGTCACGTTTTCTGTTTTATATCTGTGCTTTCTTGCCCTTGATGGTGTCCTTTATGGGCAAAACCACAGATAAATGATAATGTGTGTGCCTCATTTTAATATCATTAATTATAATTCACAAAAGGTTTTTAAAAGTCAAGGATGACCCAGTAATTATGGTAAACTCCCTATGATAAACTTTCCAAGGACTTTGTGTAGTGAAGGCCCCATATCACTTCTGGTGATCGCAAATCCACTGGGTAAGCATATAGTACCTTAAAAAGCTGCCAGTCATTACATGGAAACGTGAGAATATTTGTAAAATATTTTGTTATGGTGTTTTTTTAAGTTATTGTCACTAAACTTGTGGTTCTGGCATCTGAATATTTGAGATCCTCTTAAAAAATTAAGACAATGGGAGTAAAAGCAAAAAAAACCCAAAGAGTGAATTTACCCTTTGTCCACGGTCTAAATTAAAAGTAATTACCAAGAGCAAAAGTATTTGCACTTCATTATATGGGGACTGACTTTTCCAATCGAGGGATTGTGAGATTGTGAAGAAAATTCAGCTCAAGGATGAGCCCAACTTGGAGTCTGTTAAGTTGTGTCTGTCATCTTCCCTTCTTCAGTCAAGCTGTATTAATCTGTCTGAAAGCTCACATTCCCAAGGGCCACCCCGCGCTTGCTGTACTGTGGCAGTGACCTGAAGGAGAGCGTGTTACTTGTGTTATTTTGTATAAAAGCTGAAACTAATTTTTTTACCTAGCCAAAACCATAACCAGCGGTTGAAGTGCTAGAGGATCCTAAGCCAAGAGGCACTTTTATCCATTGCCTCCACCCTGGACATGCCCATCTCTGCATCATCGTGTTTGTTCAGGAGACCCATTACCCCTTGGTAAGGCACACAGCTCATCTGGTAGTAATGAGATGTGTATTCAAGTTGGCCAAATTCATCCCTGAGGTCCTTTCAGTGACTTCAGTAGAATTAAACCAGTGCTGAATTTGCTCCTGAATCTTTATGTTTGCAAATTAATGTGGATGGAATCTACTTTTAATTATGCCATACCTAATTATACCAGATTTACTATCACAAGGGACGAATGCTGTAACATCCCAAACAAGCACAGTGAGTATGGCCATCCCCTTAGATGAATGTTACATTGATGCTGTGTGTGACGTATGGTAGTGGTGTGTATATATATATATATACACAAAATGCACCAGTATTAAAGGATGTATGAGATCAGAAGGGACCTTGGGGGTTGGTGAGTGCAGTCTTGTGCCATAGTGAGCGCTCCCACTTGACGCTGCCCGCTTTCTGAAATTTTTGCCCCTATTGCTTGTATTGCAAGGCTGTTCCTGAATGTCATACCTCCTTTTCCTAATTTCTAGCCTAAACATCTTCAAATCTAGTCTACTTTCATATTTTCATCACTTTCAGCTGCTGAACATTTTACTTTTCCTGCCATCTTGTTGCCCAAGGCAAATGCTGCTAGGTCCTGAAGGAACACAAATCTGTCGGTGTGAATCCTGGAGTTCTGGTGTAATGATGTCCCTTTCATACTAATAACAATATCTAATCTCATGATATATGCTATGGATGTCATAAGGAACCCTGCAAAATGACTCGACCCTTTAGTTCCCCCCTGGGAAGCTGTGCTAGTGCAGTAGGCTGGAAGATGACCTGTAGGAGCGTAGTCAAGGGCACCTTCAAATTCCCGGTTGGTTGTTACATTTACAGACAAATGTATTTGAGGCAATCTTGGCTCGCAAAAAGGGCAGTGTAACTCTTCTGGTGTGCACTGTGCTGCTGTGCCTTGCAGCTCCCTGCTCAGCATTTTTACCTGGGGTGCCCCCCTGGGCCGTTTCAAACGAAGATGAACTGGCACGGAGGAGCGCGCGGGGTCTTGCTGGGGATGTGCAGCACTGTGCATCCACCGTCTCACTTGTGCTAGCGAGCAGGACATGCCCCTGCCCTGTTGGCTGTGCTGGGCACGTGGGGAATGGCGAGGAGAAGACAACCTGGTGTCTGAAGTGCGAGGCTTGGGGGTAGGCGAGGAAGACTCTGCTCGTGGCTGTGCTGAAGGCTTGTGATGCACAGCTGTGATCTAGCAGAGCATATGGATGTATGACTGACTCTAGGCACTGTTTTTTTATCATTTCTCAGGTTACTAAGCTATTCAGCCAGAGTATAACACTTCTTTACCTCTGTGGGAAGCTTCACTTAGCTTTATTGATATGTAGTTTATTCACATTTTTCCTCTCGATGGGGAGGCCCAGGGCAGAGCTTGTCAGGGGGGTTTGTACAGCACCATTGGAGCCCGGCAGTGCCAGCCTGGTACCCAGAGCTTTATCGAGTTGTGTGGGAAGTGCTGTAAGTAGTATGTAGCGTATTGACAGTACCAGATTTGTTAATGCTGCAAAGACAACAGGTTTGCTACCCAGCATGGCTGGGATGCTACCTCGAGTGAACTACCACGTTGCTCTTTTCATTCCGCTTACCCGAATATCCTGCGCTACGAGGGGAAAAACCAGCAGGGAGCTATTAGCTCCGGTTTGGAGATGAAGCACGAGGCATGTGGTTGCGTGAGCGGCTTTGACTGACCTTGTGCTGGGTGTCTGCCAAGGGCCGGTGCCGGCTCCCCATGCCCAGCTGCACGTCCCCTCCTGCCTTGTGCCGGCCCCAGCCGGGGATGCTGTGCATCGCCAGGTCATCGCGGGATGCCATGGCGTAGCATCGCCCCTTCAGGCAGCTGCCTGCAGTTGGATGGGCACAAAAGCCTAGGTCTTGCCCATCATTAGTGGCAAGCTTTTAAGCAGAATATAGACTTCCCAGCTCCCAGGCGTTGGCTCCCTGCCTCCCCCATACTCCAGTCCTTGCCCTCCTGGCATCCCTTTTGCAGGACTTCCCAGATCCGAGATCCCTAGCCACCTCTGGTATCTTCTGTGGCCGAAACCAGCACTTCTATGCATTGAGGGAGTAAGTAGGAATGAGAAACCCTTTTATTTTTGTGGTACCTCTTAATGCATTTTGCTTGAGGAAGCATTTGTTAAAAGGGTCGAGGAGGGTTAGAAAAGATAAATTTGGGCCTCTGGGCATGCTGTAGCTTGATGGGCATGAACCTCTTTCTGTCTCTGCCTCTGTCACAGACTTGCAGAGCCGTCATAGCAAAGGCTGGCACCAGCTACCGCTGTGCCATCAGCACTTGCTTTTCTCCACCTTCTGGCAAGAAATTTGCTTGGAAACTATTTGTATTATTTAACTAATGATGACTTAATACTTGAGAGTGGATATCTGTGTAATGTAAGATTGTGCTTGTCTGAGGTCTCAGCCCTTACCCTCTGTTTTCTGTGCCGAAGAACACAGCCTTCCCTAAAAAGATAAAAATGAAAAATATTTTGCAGGCATCCTTTTCATTCCCCTCTTTGGGAGTGAATCATCCTGAAAATAAGTTCTCTAAAAATGCCCATCTCGGCGTTTGTTGAGGCAAAACTGGGTGATAGGTAGTTTTGGCGGGGAAACAGAGAGGCTGAGACATTGAGGTGCTGGAGCGTGTCCAGAGACGGGCAACGAGGCTGGTGAAGGGTCTGGAACACAAGTCCTATGAGGAGCGGCTGAGGGAACTGGGGATGTTTAGCCTGGAGAAAAGGAGGCTGAGGGGAGACCTTCTTGCTCTCTACAACTACCTGAAAGGAGGTTGTAGAGAGATGGGGGTTGGTCTCTTCTCCCTAGTAACAGACAACAAAACAAGAGGAAATGGCCTCAAGTTGCGCCAGGGGAGGTTTAGATTGGACATTCGTAAAAACTTCTTTACCGAAAGGGTTGTCAGGCATTGGAACAGGCTGCCCAGGGAGGTGGTGGAGTCCCCATCTCTGGGGGTATTCAAAAGGCGTTTAGATGAGGCCCTAAGGGATATGATTTAGTGGGGGACTTGGTGGTGATAGGTTAATGGTTGGACCCGATGATCTTGGAGGTCTCTTCCAACCAGAACAATTCTATGATTCTATGATTTTCAAGCACCATGTTATGACTTGCATATTGCTCTGCTTTGGCCTGAGTGTCCTGCTGCTGGGCACTCACAAAGCCTCCAAGGTCTGAGAGGTCTCTGTTTAATTTAATTTCATTTTTAATTTTTTTTGAAAATGATTTACCCAGTTGCAGTCTTACTCTTTTCTTCCCGTCGTCTTTCAGGACAGTGCCTGCTTCCTTCCTAAAGAAGCCATTAGATTGCATGCGCCAAACCAAAATGTTAGCTCAGCTGTAATAGATGGATGGATATGGGTATCATGTGGCAACTTAATGAATAATATCTATCACCTAATTTCCCGAAAGTTGGCATGTAATGAGGCTGGTGCCATGATTATTACCTCTGTAAATCATGACTTTAAGATGATGACAATCCCTCTGCCCCAAGGATACAGGACAGCCAGACAATGATGTACATTTAATTGCTGTGTGAGAGAGGCAATGTGTTCAGGAGCATGCCATTGCCTCTGAATTATCTTCTGCAGCACAGACGCTAGAGGAGATTAGTGCAGATTGGAGGGGAGGAAGGGCCCTGCCATGCCGCGAGGTGCTGTGTATATGTGTGTGTTTATTCGCTTGAGCCAGCCGGTGGTGGTGTGAGCTGGCCGGGGTGGGATGGAGGTTTGACTCCCAGGTTTGCCTTCTTGGTCTCTCCCCAGGACTGAAGAAGCAGCGGATGGAGAGAGGATTGCTCACAACTGTTTAGAGATGCTTCCTTTGTTATTCTGATGAGTGTTTGTGGTGGATACCTCTGTGGACAGAGGACTGTGACCTCCCAAACAGTGGCCTTAGCTTGGGGGGTGAAAGCTGCCAAACCTCTGCCCAAACCTCCTCCCACTGCAGGGAATCTCTCCATCCTTGTTTTCTTCCTACCACAAACCACGGCTGGCCATAAAGCAGAGCCAATGCCCACGTTGTGGGCACTCAGCTTGCTCACGCAGCTGCTTCCTAGCCAAGGGAGGCATTGCTGCTCGCAGGGCCCTCCCACACCGTCTTGTTCTTCATCAACTGATTGAATAACTACTCTTACTAAAATTATTACTCTGCTGGGCTTTTAAGGTGTCTTTCATTAGGTGCTATGCTATGACAGTTGACAGGGATGTGGCTGGATTGTGGATGAATCCGGTATTGCATCTGACCTTTGGGAAGCAGCTACTGCCAGCCTGCCTGCGCTGCTGGTTAGTGCTGCTCTTTGTTGCTGTGTTTCCCCCCCTTGCTTGAGTACTTCTTTGTGTTTGTTTAATTTTTCTTTTTCTTTTAATTCTGCCCCTATCTCCTGATGCACTGGTTAGCGTGGTTACAAGCTGGCTGGATGTGGGGCAGAGCAATGGACACGCTGCTGCTCTGGTCCTCTCCTCCGCTTGGACACTTCCGAGCCATGTGCTGAGCATAGGTGACAATAGCCTTAAAACTGACAGCGGCTGCTTTGGGTTGGACCAAAGATCCCCCTGGCCTGATGTCCTGTCTCCAGCAGTGCCCAGGGGAATTAAAACTTGGGCAATGTGATGATCGCATACGATGATGTGTTACCCTAAAATACTTGCCCAGCCTCCAGCGATTTGCAGCTCGAGGACTTCCCAAGCCAGGAGTGTTACCTTCAGGTTTGGTGGCCCCTGTGCAGCCACCATCAGCAGCATCACGGCTGCTTCCAGTTCCTGTAGCGCAGTCCCCAAACCCTGATGCTCACCTGGTTTGCAGGGAGAGAGCTGTAAAACCAGCAATACTGTAACTGCCTGGATAATGTGAGCAACAGACCACTTGCAAAGCCACCCAGTGCTCTGAGCCGTGTGGGTTGGAACTGCTTGGCTGCATGTTGCGGGGGAGCCACTGAGGTGCTGGAAGAGGAGACCCACGACGCGGGTGGACCCCACATGTGCAGGGAGGTGGCGTGCCTGAATTAGCCTCTTGTGCCTCTCCCCTGTTGGCTCCCACAGTGATGACCAGTGTCACCCTCCTCTGGCCCTGGCCTACAGGGCTTCCAGCTAGAAACACAGGCAGATTCTGCAGGAGGAAGATGAGGGTGCGAGCAGCTGGCACGAGCGCAGAGCCAGAGGGGGCATGTGCAAATGCCTCAGTAAGATCCTTCTGCGTCTCTGCGAGCAGCCACCATCAGGAACACGCTCGGGTTTGCTGTTCCTGGAGGGTTTTTGCAGCCGAAAGGTGGCCTGGAACATTTCTTTGCTTTCCCTTCCCCAAGGAAGCAAACACTATCCTGCCAATGCTTTGCAATGTCGGAAGGTGTTCCCATACCTTCTGGAAAGATGCTATCTGCTAAAGCAATGGTGGCCATGCCGATGGATTTCCCAAAGTAACATGGGTTTCTTCTCTTTAATTCTCCGCGGTGAATTGGCTGCTGTTGGTCTGAGCCTGCGCTGAGCCGTTTTGTCCCTAAAGACATTGTAGTGCTTAAGGCATTAGCGGTTGCATAAGCTGGCTGTCTCCGAGGGGGCTTTGCCCTGCCGTGATGCTCCTTTAGGGTTAGGTAAGAGTCAGCCACAGAGCAAGGAGATGTGAAAAAAAAAAATACACATCTGTAGTCAAGAGACTTATTTGAACTTAACATACCCTGCAGGAAAACCCGGATTTTGGCATTTTCACGTATTCTCTCTGGCTCCGCAGATTAGAGGGGGACCGTGGGAAAGCTGCCAGGGCTTGGAGATCAATCCAGCCTTTGTAAATCCTTTCATCTGACTGGCGGCTTCATACAATTGAGTATTACCCAGTTTATTATTGTTGGTTGATTAAATTCCTGTTGGTCAACACAAATAGTGCTGCGCAGGCTGTGCGTTCGTGGGATGGAAATTGGCATTGCAAAGCACTTCCTAGAGAAAGGCAGGGGCAACCTGTCATTTAAAACCGCATTCAGGGGACGTCTGGGGGGGGGAAAGGACAAATCCCTCCATGCAGATGACTTCCCAGGCATTTCTCACGTGCCTGCGGAGGCTGAGCCTGCAGCGAGCGAGTGTGAGGGTCGGGTCCCGCTTTTCTGGCAGCGAAAGCAAGCAGCCTCGGCAGGGATGCGCTCACCAAGCCCCCGTGTCTGCAGGGTGGGGGAGGCGTGGTGCAGGGTGGACCCAGCGTGTGTAACCAGGATTAATGGGATGAAATTAGGCGAAGGAGAAAGTCATCAGGAAACGTCTCCTCAAGGTGAAAGCTATTAGGCTGCGGCACAGTTTCACGAGGGAAGAGATGGGCACTTACTTACTCAGGTCATGTTAAAATGAGAACATGAGAAAAACCTGGCTTTGGGGAGGAGGTGGGTGATATCAGTGGCTTCAGGGGGCTCCAGGGAGACATGACCCCCCCAGGAACAGTGCATTTCTGGGAGGGATGGAGGGGACCACAAGTGGGACTTTTGCCTCTCTACAGGGCAGGGTCTTCAGCTGGGGTTTGAACTCAGGGGAGCTGGGGGCTGCTGCCTCCCAAAGCAAGACATTACCGGTAGCCGGCAGCAGGGACTTGTCCTGGTGTGAGGCAGGGCTCTGGTGGGCCCTGAAACAGCACTTGCCAAATTTGTTGGTCTTTCAAAATATTCTTTCTAAATACTACCTGGCCTGTAAGAAGAAGAGCATCTCTCAAGAGTTGGAGTAATTGGCAAACAAAATAGTTTGGGAACCTCTGTGCTGGACGACCTGAAACATCTTTATGCTTTTATGAATGGCGTTACCTTGAACATCGATGTATTTTCCTCCCCATCCTTGTGCCTGACCCAAAGCAACCCCCTTTGTCTTTGGGTGTAATGATCCGTTTCCCATCTCTATGCAATGTGCACCCCTAGAAAATAAGGCCATCTGGTTATTTGGGGAGGAGATGGGGGATATCAGCAGCTTTAGGGGGCCTGTGCTTAGTAGTCTTTTTTTCTTTTATGCGTGTAATGAAGAGCTATCCTGTGGAAATGAGATCGTCTTCTCTCCCTCTACTAGTTCCCAGGTAGTCCTGAGATGCAGATGCTGAGGAGCCGCGGGTGGCCCTCTGCAGAGAGCAGACAGGAGATGCCTGGGGCAGCACGTGGTTGGGAAGGAAGACGCTCGTGTCAGGATCGCTTTCCGCATCCCTTCCCTTTGCCCCAGCTCTGCCGCGATGTGTGTAACCAGAACTGACTCACGAATGCGACGCTGCGGAGCGAGCCCGGGTCCATGCTGCTGAGAGCCCACCCGTCAAGGCCAAAACGCAGAATATGCATTCGAAGGCCGAGAGGCGGAGGTGGCTCCTGCGGGCGCCTGCGTGCTGCTGGAGCGGCGAGGCCGAGAGCCGGCCGTGGAGGCCGCTTGGGAGACCCTGACAAGCGTGCGTTAACCGGCCTTGCGGGGAGCGGTCATTGCCAGTCCAAAGGGCTTGAGGGAGAGGTAATAAACCTGTTAATAAGTAACAGGGAAAGCTGGCTGCGTTGCATAGTTTTAGTTTCTGAATGTAACAACTTCAGGGAAACGTGGCGAAGGTTTGCACGGTGCTTTTGCAAAGCCGTAGCGAGCACTCCTTCGGCTTGTGGGATCAGAAAGTCTCCTCCGATCGCCTGGTCTCTGTATCATTGTGGGTTTGATTTTAGTATCCCCGGTGGCCAAGTGCCTGGGCTCTCCTTGGCTGCCCCAGGTCCCTGCTTTGCTCTGATCGCCAGGGCACTCGTCCTGCGGGATGCTCCCAGCCACCTTCCCTCGCAGCGGGGGTTGCTCACGTTCCCTGGAAGGGGTCCGTGCTGGCAAGGACCGGCTTTGGAGAGCGCTTCCTAAAACTCCTGGCTGAGGGTGGTAGCATGGATGAGAGCGAGTCAGTTATCAGGGAGATTTATCTGAGGATTGACTTGCTATTTCTAAATGATTTCTCCTATTTTTATTGCAGTAACATTGTACTATTAACTTATTTTAAAACAGATTTTGTTTTCTATTGTCTCATTATTTCAATCCAGCCCAGTGATACATTGTAATCTGCTCCTCCATCTTGTTTCTAGCCCCTATAGACATTGTGCGGTTAGGAAATGCTTAGGTATTGTCTAGCCTTTCTTTCCAGGTATTAATTATACATTTACTGTATTCAGATTCTTGAACGATACCACGTGTCACTCGCTGTAGGTATCATCTGAAGTCTCTGTTCTGCTCAGTTTTGGGAAACAGCATATTTTTGGCTGGCCTACTGCTGTTCCCAGCTGGCCCTGACAAAGCCCGTGCCGGTTCGGCGTAGCCAACACGGCACACTCGGCAGCCCTTTTCCTGTTCGTTTCCTTTTGCAAACTCCCGCGGCAGGGCAGCGGGTGCAGGCAGGAGAGGGCTGCAGGTAGGAGGTGGGGCATCACCGCTTTCCAAAACGAGGATTTCCCACCCCCCTCGTGTGAAAAGAGGCAAAAATCTCTGCTCCCTTTGTGTAATTCGATGGCACAAAGGGGCTCCTCTGTGACCCAGTTACGGTTTTTTTGGTTGAATTTTCTCTCAGGTGAAAGCTGGCAGGGATTGGATTCATGCCATCTTCCAGCTTGACACTGAAGGACTGTAGAGTGAATTAACTGTACATACTTGATCATTTTTATGTGTGGCTGTTTTTCCCGTCTGTACTGAGTCCTTAAATGTGTTTGGGAAGCAACACACCTTCCTCCCATGGTCATGCTGCTGTTGGAATGTGTTTATCAAAAGTGAGTTAAATTACTAGGCAATTGCAGCATGTAATGTTTAACTGCGGTCTGAAGTAGGAGAGCGTGAGGCTGAGTGGTTTTCTGCTGCTGGGTGGAAAGGAGGCACTGGGCAGGGGAAGAGAGAAGAACCATCGCAGAAAATGCCTCAAATCAGAGGGGACCTGGTGGCAGGGAACAGGGTCCTCTCAATGCTCTGGACTGGAGCAGAGCTTTGCTTCCTGAAACACTGGCTCGCTGGGAGAGACCAGCTCATTAAACCAGCTAATTGCAAACTGCACACAGATCCAAAACTGAACGCTGGGACCTGTGCAGGTGCCCGTCCTAGCTGGTAGGAGCCACTGGCTCTGCAACTACAGTTATTTCTGGCAAATAGGACCAGGCGCGGGGCTTCTGCCTGTAGTTTAGCAAGGCTCCGTATCCTCAGCCATAGAAATTTGTGTGTCTTTGACACAGACACACACAATCCCCAACTCCAGAAGAGCTTAGCGTGCAGGGATTTAGACGTTCCCTGGCGATTGCCTTAAGCCATGGGCTTGCGGCTATTTTAGGCTTTCTCTCTTTCTCTCTCTGAGGGTCTGACCAGAAATTTCATCCTGAGCTAAAAATTGCATGAAATCGGATGCCTGTGTTAAAAATGCTCTCTTGATAAATCAGCATTTTCCTATGAAAAACTGCTTTACCTAAAAATTCCCAACCAACCCTCATCCCAAGTCGTGTGGCAAGAGTGGGTGACAGCACGAAATCGTGCATCTTTCTTGTCACTTGGGCAAGAGCCCTCCCCTGCCAGCCCCGGGTGTGGGAATGGGATTTGTTACCATCCTGCCCGGTATGTAAATGCCAGCCATAATGGGATAAATGCTTTTTGCTGGAAAAAGGCCACCAATTTTTAACACCTTTGCTGCCTCGCACTTGTTTAGGCTCAGGGGGGGAGATGGGGGCAGCCAGCGCTGGGGCTGAGGAGTGGGTGCGGGGCAGCCTGGACCGGGGCGGGGGGGATAACGAATTCCTGGGCACACGGAGGCCGTTCAGCGAGCGTTGGGCTCCAGCGGGCCCCTGGGTGGAAGGACTTTGATCTGACTCCAGCCTTTTCCCACCGAGGCATCGCTTTTGAATGCGTTCCTGCTCCCAGCCTTGCCGTGCGCGGCAGACAAAGGCGAGGGGAGCGGGGAAGGAGGGGGGGAGCTGTTTACCCTCATCAGGAATGGTCGAGTGGCCCGAGTCAATAGACCCTATTTTTCATTAACCTAATCATTCGTTTTTTCTCACTGCCAATTAAATTTTTCCTGTCGGTACTCAGAAGGGCATCGTTTGCATCTATGAGGTTTTTTTTTAATAGGAGGCTCCCTGAACATGGTGGGGGTATTTGAGGAGTGGAAATTAAAGTTTAATTTCTCTCTGGACGTGGCGGAAGAGGATTTTTGAGTTTTAATTATCACGCAGCTTGGATTCCTGATGGTTGAGGACCGCATTGGAAAGGCTGATTTCCATTGTGTGGAGTGGATAATTATGCAGCCCTCTCCCAGCCTCGCCGCGTTTATTGTCCAGAAGAATCTTCCCAAGCAAAAGGGAGGAGCAGATTTACAATCCGAAATGTGTTTTCAGAGCCTGCAAAAGTTTCAACTTGATGTTTGCAAAGGAAGACTTTTGCAAATATTTAAGATCTTCTTATTTACCCTTTTAACAAAAAGACCCCATCAATTTATCTGGTAATCTGCCTTTTCCCCTGCAGGTTGCTTAGAAAGTAGTTTTGTAAACTCAAGAGAGCCCTTCTGGAGCTGGATTGTTTTGTGCTATCAGTTTCTAAGCAGGATTCCTTTGAAGGCAATGGGAATTTCTGCATAAAACCTACCGGACCATTTGTATGTACAATATGTCGAATATAAGATTTATAGCCATCTGAAACTTGGCAGTGCTTCTTACCTAGGAGATAATGTTAATCTATCCAGCAGAAAATGCTGAAGGATTCAAACAAACCTAAAATTTCAAAGCAAAACTCACTCACAACTGTTCTGTTTCACAAGGCTTTGAATTAACCTGATGTCTTTCCCACAGGCTTTTGAACCGTTGATGGTTAGAAGTTTGCCACAAAAATGGAAAAACTTTAGCAAAGATCTTGTCAAATATGGTGAAACTTTTGCAACTGCAACACGCCCCCATCCCCCACCCCCCGATCTGTCAAGGGTGGGATCAAATCTGCCTGTGTATGGGTGGGTTCAGATCTGGGGGCAAATGTCTTGCGCAGCTTTGGTCAGTGTGATGACTGCAAAGAGAAAAATACCGATTGTGGGTGCTCACTGCTTCTCCTTGCTGAGAGGTGGAGCAGCAACAGTGCAAAATGGACACCAGGGAGCAGAGTCTGGGATACACTTGCACTCATTTCAGGGGATTTGCAAGAGGTAACTAACAGGGCAGTTGGGCATGCAAACGTTTCAGATCAGCCTGTTTTCCAGAGCTTTCTGGCTGTGACAGAGTGACAAAGGGCTCTGAACCCAACTTAACTTTCATTTGCAACTCTTTTTGGTTTCGCTACTGCAAACTCAAGAGTCTTTGGGCTTCTCATAGCTGCCTTCCTATCCTGAAAGACCATGTGGTTATTTTGGGGAAGGTAGCAGCTTATTATGGGGGTTTCTGGACTATTAAAATAGCTTAGGACAACCTGGCCTCCAATCTCCACATACTCACTTTTCAAATTAGCACCTCCGTACTTTTTCTTGTGCTGCCCTAAGACTCGTAGACATGGACACGGCTCTTTCTGTTGCCTTCTCCAGCCCCTTCCTCTGTCATGGTGCCTACGAGCATTGACCACAGTTGGACTGTCAGTGCTGCTGAGGCTGTTTCCTACCCCACATGGTTTCCTGGCATTCCCCAGCTTGTTTGCATTCACTGAGCTCCTCTTTTTATAAGCTCTGTTGGCTAGAGACCATATGCTGTTACTATAGTCATACCGAGCCTCGTGCGTGTTGGCCTTCTGTGATTTAGGACTGTGAATTTCTGTTGAAAAGGTGGAAACGATAACTCTTAAAGATAAGAACTCTCTTTTTTGGGGAGGTACTAACCTTGAAATCCCTGGCTGTATTTTAAAACAGCCAACTGTTTCCAATATAACCTTTTTATTGCAAACATCCCAGTAGTATTGGAGGGACCTACCCCAGCACTTGTTCTCCACATGCTCTTGCCAGCTCTGTTTTCTTCTTTGCCAGCCGCCATGCAGTTAGGTGAGACTTTCTGCAGGTGATGGAAAATCAAAATGTGTGGATGGTTTCAGATTACTGAGTCTGACATGCCAATCAAAGGCTCTTTAGTGATTTCATTTTTGCCTTCAAATAATTGTGGTGCTTGCTTTCTGGAATTTAAGTGAAATAGCCACAGATTTTCTCATGTGATATTTGTATAGGGTAGACGTCGAAAACAGAACTGAAGGGCTCTCGGGGTCACCTAACCCTTCCCTTTGCCCCAAGGCAGACTCAGCTCTACCTAAACTACTACTGACAGGTGTTTGTCTAACCTGCTTGTGAAAGCCGTCATCAATGGCAATTCCACCACCTCCCAAGGCAATCTCTTCTAGCCCTTAAATATCCCTGTTATTAGAGAGCTTGCTCTTCCTGGGTGGACATGGAGAATGATTTATTCACTTCATCTTTTCCTGACAATCATTTACATATTTGAATCTGTTACTACATCTATGTTTGGTCTTTTCTTTGCCAGGCTAAACAATCTGGGTTCCTTCAAGCTCTCCTGCTAGGTTCTGCTTTCCGCACTCTGATCCTCCTTATTTCTCTCCTGAATTCCTTCCAACTAGTCTGCATGAGTCTTGAAGCGTGATGCCTAAAACTGGACACAGATCCCTATTCAAGATCTTTAGTAGCACCGATAAGGGAGGATTATTTCCCCTGATTACATACAGGGCTCTTGGACTCTTGTTTCTGCATCATGATATGATCCCACATACTGCTTTTGCCCCAGCGCAATGCTGATTCATGCCTAGTTTATGGATTGCAATAGCTCCCAGGATCCTTTTTCACAGAACTGCTGTGTATGAGGAATTGAAGGATGCTGCCACAAAAGTTTAGGTCGACCTTGGCAGAGGCTTTGAGCGTAGCACGCTGGCAATGGGATGGACTTAGCCTTTGGTTGCTGTTGTAAAGACAGGGACAGCACCTACTGCAGCAGTAGCCAAAGTCAGGTGGGAAGGGTTGGGTTTTGGAGGTGGGAGGGAGAAATTAAGTAACTGGATTGGTACAGGTGGAAATGAGTACAGCCTGTCCCCTTGGTTTCGGGGATTTTCCCCTGGGATCGTACCCTCTTGGCGACTTCTAGAGGCTGCAGCATTCGTCGAGGTGCCCCCAAAACGAGGGCATGGAGCAAAGCAGGCTACTCTTTCCAAAGAATCCACACCATCCCAAATGTTTTGAGTCGTTTGTAGCTGGTGGAAAGCCACTAATCGGCTTCGGGGCTTTTTTTGACCGGGTCACGTGACCGTGCTACCAAGATTAAAGCACCACGAGGAAGGAAAAGAGGCTTAAACAGCTGAGGGTGCTTGGCAGGTCATTTTAACCTTTTCATAATCATTAAAGCTGCAGAATCCCATTAGTGGTGAGTGACTTGCAGCTCCACTCCCCAAATGAGCACCGGTAACACAACTTTCCATTCACCTCCATCTTCCCCCGAGGGAGAGTCTGGCACAACTGACTTGTGGGGTCCAAACTTCAAGGGGAGAGTCCAGCCATTCCTTCCTGTGCATCATTGAGTCTGTCACACCAATGAGAAGCAAGCCATGGGTCTATCAAAAGTGGAGGATTTATCTCTCTTTATCTAAAATTAGACTGTTTTGGAAGGTCCTGCTTAGTCCATACTGTGGTAGATCAGCCCTTGCCCATCTGTGCCAATAGTAGAGAGGTACAGGACAAGGAAGATTATAATGATCTCCTAATTCACTGCTTTGGCACTGGTCAACGGGCTATGGTTTTACTCTGCTGGGACTGGCGACAGTGGAAGATCCTGCACTTCTCCAGTGCAGCTCTGACATGGGAAGCAAAGCTTTTTGGGTGGAGCTACGTTGACGAAGGCATGAGGCAGTCAAAGAGCCTCCAGTTTGTTGATGTTACTCATCTTTTCCTCTCTTGCAAATTTTCATGAGCGGAGCATCACATCCAGTGGTCAGTTTGATCTTCTCCTGTCCTTCCTCCAGCTTCTGCATCTTTTGTTGTCTCCCTTCATATCAACCAGCAAGCACTGATAGCATGGTACCAGCATTTCTCTATCTGGAAGGGAGGATCACTCTGATCCACCTGCAATTTGAATGTTGTCCTACTTTCTCTGGAATTGTCCTTTCTGCGTTCAGGCAGTTCTTCACTGAGTACATCTACATGGTTGGACAGCAAATGGCTTCTTAAAGAGGCCAAGGAAAACCTGAAATCTGCCGGGTGTCACTGAGCTGTGATGGGTGTTGCAGGTATTGCAGCACCTGGAGGTGATCCGGAGAGCACCTGCTCCCTCGGACAGTGCAGGCTTTCGTGTGCACGGGGCAAGAGCGCTGCAGCGGGTGTAAATCAGCTTTCCTCTGTTACACGTACACCACTCAAGACTGTCTGGCTGTGCGTGTCTTGGACATTAATATTTCTATCGCTGTGTTTACTTATTGCATCTAATTACAGTCTGTCCACTCTTGCTTGAAAGCTCAATCGGAAACTGAACCTCAAAAAAACCCCCCACACTGATTGTTCTCGGAGCGATGCCCACAGTCAGGCATTAAAACACAACTTGTAAGACAAATATCTTTTCCTCGGTTGTTTATTTTCAAAATCTCTGGAGGATAGAAGGAAAGATTTCCCTGGGAAACCTGGACAAACAGGAGTGACTAATAATCAGGGCTGAGCCGCCCTGTCACGCAGGCAGCACATTGTGTGTGGGGCGCATCCGAGCAGCCTGGTGAAGGTGCCGTCCTCTGCAAGCAGGCTTACAAGGAGAGCTGTGGAAAGCCCTGGAGAGCCGCAGCAGCGCTGTCTGTCCTTGCCCACTCCCAGCAGCAGAAGAGCAGCCGCGGGTTGTCCCCCTCAGGAGAGGGGAAGCGCGGCGTCAGACTACAAGACTGGGAGGTGTTTTACCACCTTCCCGTTAAGCAGGTTTTACGGGTTGAGTGGGTTAGACATCCTCGGATGGAAGCGATCTCCAGTGGTTCCTGCTCTGAAGGACAGCCCCTGCCAAGATTGCAATGTAAAGGTCACCCAAGCAAGGAAGGAGACGCTGGTGGCCACTTCCCGATGGGACGACACAGCTCTCTCCCGGCTGCGCTGCAGCATGCAGGCACGCACGTGCACACGCTCCTCCTTCCCTATCAGCCACCTCCTAATGAAATCCCGATAAGATATCAGGAGCTCTTGAGCTCTTGTTGACAGTTGTCACGGGCAGATGTTTTTATGTGCGCGGAGATGATGTCATGGCTGGAAGTCGCAGTAGTGAGCTGTAAAAGCCGAAGTCAGGAGAGACCTTATCAGACTGTTACAGACCGATCTGAGGCTGCTAAGCTCCCAGACAGGCCTAATGAACTGGAACTGAGTCGGGAACATGCGGTCTTGAAAAACTTCAGAGCTTGTAGTTACAGGCTTGCTATGAAATGTTAATTAAATAGCTGCAGTGGCATATGTCCCATCCCGCCAGAGCAGCGCTGTGCAGCGGCACAGCCGTGTCGCCAGTGCGTAACCAGCGGCTTGTGAGAGTTAAAATGTGTATCAGTCTGAGACCAGATTTCTTTGTTATTTGTGATTGGACTGACAATGCTCTTCTCTGTTGTTTTGACTAGTGTTTGAATACTTATTCCGTACCAGAGCCATCACCTGCACCTTAAAAATGAGGCCTGATCCTACCAGTCTTTATCAGACAGATGGTATCATGGGTGGCTTCAGATGCTCCGTATGGGCCTTTTATTTATTTAGCATAGTTGAAGGCAGTGTCCGTTCAGTAAAAGTGTGCTGCAGCACCTCAGCTATGGAAATAATCAAGATTTGGCCTTAGTTCTGTTTCTGTTAAGTGCCCTTCTGCCACCTCTTTAAGGCTGCCTGGCAGAGTGTGGAGGAAGATGCTCCCTACGCAGCTTGGGGTGAATGGGGTGGTGAGGTGAGAGGTAGAGCATACTGGTATGGTTTGCTTGCAGAGTATCTTGCAAAGCTACAAAAGGCTGGAAGCTTCTGTCTGCTATAGACCTTGTTGTTGCATATTCTCTTGCCACGTCCCAAGGGAGACCCCAAATTGCACCCAAGCTCCTACTGGAGAGGCGTGGGGATTGGGGTTAGCAGAGCATGGTATTATGGACCTGAGAGGAGAGAAGGAGGGTTTAGGTCAGTGAGCTGCTTTGTCTCACTGCTGCAATACTTCATTTGGCTTTTACCTGCCCTTGGCTGCAGACCTGCCCTCCCATCCACTCGCACGCTTTCCCGGCTGCATTTAGTGATATTTTCAGCGGGGACTAGCTGGGTTGGAGCCTGGGTGCCAGGCTGGAGAGACACCTTTGGTCAGTGGGGACAAGGGCTAACATGGGGACAGGGGCCAAGTCCCTCAGATGCCGGCAGCATGCTCCAGGTGCTGGAAGAAGTGGCTTCTCCCTGAGCCCGGGTGAGAGTCACTGCAGAGGTGAGCGTGCCAAGGCGAACCAAGGAGCATGCCTCCAAAGCGCTGGTGGTGCCGTACCAGAGGGCGGCACCTGCAAAACTAAAGTGACTCGGCGGTGGCTTTACGCTGTCCTTGCTCACGTTTGAGCCATCTGCCGAGTTAAGCCTGATGTGAAAACTTGCCTCACTAACCAGTCTGAAACAGGACATTGGGAATGGGGTTTGCTGGTACGAACAGAAAGATGGGGGCTGCCTAGGAAAAATCAAGGGTGGTGGGTTTGTCCACCTGTCTCAATAATTTCCTTTAATGACAATATATAAAGAGATGTGAGTTTCATCTGCTTCCCAGCTGCTGTGAAAGAGCCCTGTTGCCTTAATAAATCAACTTTACAAGATGTAACCGCTGGCCCATTTTTCAGCCTGCTTGTCTGTGTCAAGAAGCAAAACCAGCAGAGCAATACAAATCTGAAATATGGTGCTGAACAGCAGAGGTGTGATAACGAAACTGCCGACAAACAACAAAATGTTTTATTGAGCACAGGTGAAGGTCTTTTTGTGAGACGATCTTTGATGGAAGGGGAGGAAGCGAAAATGTCGGCATCCCATCACATGAAGGAGAAGGCGGCAGCTGGCCGCAAGGTGCAAACCTGGCAGAGCATCGCTCCGTCCTGCATCTTTCCTCCTTGGGTTTGGGAGAATCCCTTTAGGGTCATTGCTTTTTATGAGGGGAGGAAGAGCCTTGTTTGCAGGACATATTGACAAAATATAGCTGCACTTTACTGTCTTAAATCATGCTTAGTAAAAGTAGCTCCTGGGGAGGAAACGCAGCAGGAGGCAGTGGTGTCCAGCCTTGCTGCTGGGGGTGTGGGGCACCTCCGTGGTGCACATGGGGACGGTGCTGGAGCGGGGCACCACGGTCCTGACCTGCCAGCCAGGACCCCAGCTGGACACTGCGTAACTCTCTTTGTAGCAGACATTGAAAAGACAAATCAAACCCCAGTGGGATGCTGTGGAAGAGGACTAAGGCACCTCTGGTGGCTCAAGTCTGCTCATGCCGGGTTGTTCCGTATTGCCCAGGCTGGGTGTAGGGACTGTCCCGTAGTGAGTGAGTCCCGTTGGAGGGCTCTCCACAGCTTCCTCGTCTCATGGACACCTGCATTAACCTTTTTTTGCATCTCTGCTGTGACCTGCTCTACGTAAAGGGATTGCATTTTTTTCTTATATTCATTTAAGTGCTAAGGCCTCATTATGAAAAGGTCTTAAATAAAAGTGTCTGGATCCCAACCATGTAGCTACCATGCAAACCTCTGCTCGGCATACACGTGGTTTGGAGAAATGGCATACAAGGAAATAAAAACATTTCTTTTGCTACTGTCAAAATAAATGTGTAATTCATTGTATTTACCCCCCTGACAGACTCCTCTGAAGTCTCAGATGAGGATCAGAAAGGCTCCAGTGTCTCCAAGTGTCTTTTCAAATGACTCTGTTCTGTGCTCTGCAGGCTGAGAGATTGTTTTGATTGTTAAAACAGTTTCTAATTTATGTTTTAAAAAAGCTTCAGGAGCCAGGCTGTTCCCTGCTCTCTTAGAGGCCATTGAGTTAAAACAAGGTAGAGTGATTTGTCTTGCCTCAATTTAGCTGTAATGAGTATTAAGTGGTTTATCTATGTGGAGAAAAGTTACTCAGCTAGATTACATCCAAGTTGAATTACACCCCGTTCCAGATGGAGTATATTTTTTAAGACAGTAAATCTTGAGGAGGGTGGATAATAACAGTAATGCTCCTTCCTGGGCTGGAATGCAACTCTTCTACATCTCGTGGAGATAATGTGCGGAGCTACATCCAATTAGTTTTTCAAAGGCTTTGTAAAGAAACAGGACTTCAGGTTTTACTGCTCTGCGAACAATTTAGCTTGAAGTATTTACATTGTACAAGTGAGCGATGGCTGATGGTGATTATGGTTTTCATCCATTTTGCTGTTGCGGGTAGCGGCCTGGCAGGGCATGATGCCGTCTCTCTCCCCGACCTCCTCTTCTGCACCAAGTGTGATGGTTGCAACAGGGAGGGTGTTGGGTGGGAGGTGAGATGTTTTGATGGGAAATTCCTTCCTTCTGGTGTCATCTAGTCCACCGAGGCACCTATTGCTCATGCAGCGGGTGCTTGTGGCCCCGAGGAGTAACTGGAGGAGAACGTTGGCCCCGCTGGCATCCCAAGCAGCACCGAGTGCCAGAGCATTCTCCCAAAAAGCTTATCCTTGACCACGTGTCCTTGGCCATGTGGCCTTGACCACCATCCTTGTCTGCTTCCCTGGTACTGTACCTCCTTTTCACTGTGCCACACTTCTACAGAGCCAACCAGTGTGGTTGTCCAGCCAGGGTAGGACGAGGTGTGGGGTCACCGGTGAGGCACCAACAGGCGTGGGTGGACTTGAAGTCGGTGCCACGAGGTGGTGGCCCAGGCAGGTGTACTGGGGCTATGCCCCAGCACCCGGGTCTGGGAGCCGCTTGTTCCACCGAGGAGAGGGCATTTGGGCTGGCGAAGGTGGAACATTCCTCACGGCTGGCAGCAGGCTTTGGCAAAGTAATGGGGACTGCTCGTTTAATTTCTAGTGAAGGGGATGAGGGGATCCAAGCTGTCAGCGATCCAGCTCTACCACCTCTCTTGGGTGGGTCAGCAAGGCCGTCCTCGCCCCATAGCTCTGGGGGAGGCAGGGGAGGAGGGAAACTCACTGATAAGAGGAAGGTCAGCGGCAGAAAAATGTTGGGAATGTGTTTCTTGATCTAACGTGGGAGAGACCCAGCCTGGGGTTTCGCTGCTCAGCCCGGCAGTATTACTGCCTGCTGTCGTGAGAGTTATGGGGTTTTTTAAACCCAAGATCAAGATCCAAATGTCTCATCTGGCACCTACCTCAACACAAGCAGGCCCAGAAGATGGAGGTGGTTCATCTCTGAGGGCACGGTGAGGATGACGGCTCTGAGCACTGTTTCTCAGCCTTTGCTTGAGATGGAGGTCTTCTGCTCACAAAACAGCTCATTTGCTTTTTTTCTTCTTTTCTCCATATATTTTATGTTGCTGTGGGGTGTTTTCTGGCTGAGGTCAGACATCAGACATGGTTTGGAGTTGAACGGTGGTGTTTGAAGAATTCTAGCAAATCTCAGAACAGGCTTTCAAGGCTGGAGGTAGCTGTGGTGTGCATTGGCTCCTGGGGATGTAGGGGTTTCCTTCCCAAGGAGTGACCTTTTTTTGCAAGGGATATGAAACCAGTAAGGAAATAATTCTCTCCCCTTTTCCTTTTCTTTGGCAGCCATGCTCAAGTTTTTCCATCAACCAGCCAGTCCTTGTAGTATCCAGGGCCTGAACACAACAGCTTCTGTGTCACCGTTCAACTGCTTAACCTTAATTTGCTGGCACTGTTAGCAGTGCTGGAACCCATCACAAACACATGTTGAAGAGGTTGCTCATGATGTTCAGGTTGTCAGCCTCCACCTTGGGTAACTTCCCACTGTGCTTGAACGCAGAGCTGCTGGAGGGGACCTCCTGCAGTTTCTCTGCCCTTTGTGGGCACAGGACTGGGAAAAAGGGCTTGTCTGCATCAGAAATAGTTCCCATAAGCTTTTTGTTTTGGTTGCTGTTCTTTGCACGCAACGTGGTGTGGTGGTCCACAGTATAAACACTCAGTAGTGATAAGAGAGTACAAAGGTGAGGGGAGGCACGGCGTATAGCAGGCTCCCTGCCGCTTGGGAAACAGGCTTGGACTGCTAACGGGCAACAGGCTTAGTCAATAACTGTGGTTCTTGTGGAGCCTCTGTCTGTTACCGGCATCACATCGAGATCTTCTTTAAAATTTTTACACTTGTTTATGCGAGTGTTGCTGCCTGTGCAATCTATGCACGCAGAGACTGTGCTCGGTCCAGAGGCGTATCTCTGATTCCCAGGCAGGCGTGGATTGAGCCTCTCCTTTCACACCGCTTTAAATCCTTCCTTGAAGCTGCTTTGAATACCCCAGTACTTTGAGATAAAAATCAGGGCCTGCTGTATCAGGATCACTGCATTCATTGTGTAGAGGCACTCAGCTCTGCTGCTGCCCTGGCAGCATGCAGGTACCGGTGAAGCTGGAGGGCAGGCGGGGAAGGACACCTTATCTGACCAGATCTAAGGATGGAGGCTGTTGTGTCCAGCACACGAGAGTCTCTGGTTGTCTTCAGACAGAGCTGGAGACTGTTCTGAGAACTGTTTAGCCAAATGGGTATTACTGGACTGAATTTAGGGGTAAGTTAACAAAGTGTGGTGGCCTGGGGCACAGAGGAGGTCAGACCAAAGGGTCCATGGTTCTCCTGGCTTTGTATTTAAGAATCTCAAACTCCCCTCTCACCCTGCTGCAGGACAGGTTCATTACTAATTTGGCAAGTTGTTCAAGCTGATGCTGAAATCTTGCTGATTTAAGCACTGATCTTCTGCAGCATTGTACTCACCACCTTTTGATATGTGTGACTAAATTCACAACGCTGTTGGCACGAGGCCTTCGTGGGGAAAGCGCTATAGATTGATCCTATAACCTACCTGGTTTGCCCTCTTTTCCTCTGACCTCCTCCCACGTTGGGGTGGTGGTTGGGCAGAGAGAGGTTGTGATCCCTGCAGCTGAAGGTGATATTGCTGTGAACCTTACCACCACTTAAACAGTTCACCGAACTTACACAGCTTCCTACGGTGTCTTCTTAACCTTTTTCATGAGGACTTGTTTGGATTTCCTGGGTTTGGACAAAGCACAATCCAAACAAAGAAGTGAGCATGTTTCCTCTGAGAGCGTTTGTGCTTTAGATGGGCACTTGA
Source organism: Phoenicopterus ruber ruber (assembly GCA_009819775.1). NCBI lineage: Eukaryota > Metazoa > Chordata > Aves > Phoenicopteriformes > Phoenicopteridae > Phoenicopterus > Phoenicopterus ruber. The sequence goes on from CM020219.1 coordinate 14,957,570, forward strand.
CTCCGATCTGTCCTGCTGTTCCTTTATGCGCAGTTTGGCACTTGTCTACGGCAGCGCTTTTTCAAGCATATTCCAATTTTTCTCTTGAATGGTCAAAGCACTCTCAGTGATTAGCTGTAGCTTGCATGCTAGGTCTTCTGCAAAACTGCCCCCAGAGTGGCCAAGAAACGGCATTCGGGCTTGTGCCGAGGGCGTGCGGCAGCTACTGGCAAAGGCAAAGATAAGCAGTTCAGCGCAGAGCCAGCCCAAGCCTTACACGTGTGCATGGGCGTGTGTTTGTGTGCGCAGAGATGCAGCCAGTGGTGCCTGCTAATCGTCCTGGGCTGATCCTGCAAGGTGCTGGCGATCGGCAACGTGCACCAACCGGCGTCGGCGCAGTCGCGTTAACGCCCGGTTCCTCGCCGATTCACGCTCAATGGGAAGTTCTGTGGTTGAATAGTGGCTTTTGCAGTCATGCCATCATAAATGACATGAGGTAAAATATAATTCCATTCTGCAGAGCCCTTTTAGCAGTGTGGAAAATGTTTGGATTTTTTCATATGCTTAAGCTGCAAAACTCTTTTCCTCCTGCTGTAAGAACTCACAGACTCTGCTACAAAAATTACAAGTGGAGGAGAAATTTTGCAAACATCCAGATGGATGGAAGGAGCTATTGCAAACTGCTAAGCTATAATGAAAAAGGAGAAAAGGTTTTCCCAGGTTCCTTTATTTTCTTCCCTGCGAAATTTGCAAATGTGTTGCTTCAAAGCACATTTCAAAATAAAGCCCAGATGTTTTGGAGAGCAGTAAGCCACCCACAGAGCTCGCCGGCAAGTGATCTTCTATGCCAAGTTGCCTTATCTGGTGTTGCTGTCTTACTGCAATGGTAAACTGGCCATTACATTCCTTCAGGTTGAATATTACCATTTTATGTGAGGTTATTCTGTATTTTATTGTCCCGGTATTTTTTTCTGTTTAGTGCAGAAAACCCCAGATGTCCTGGGTGGGCACTGGTTGCGTACGTCAGGCCGTGGGCAGGCTGCAGCTCTGTGGCCTGGCTGTGTACACTGCTTCCCCTTTTACAGCACTGGCGGTTGTGGCAGTGACCTCCTTGTAGAGCTGTGCCAGCAGCTTATTTTTGTGAGTTTTTCAGTTGTTTTTGAAAGAAAAAGGCACGTGTGTGGAGGGGTTGTTTATTCAAACATAAAAGGAAACATCTTGTTCTGTTGTTGAGTATTTTGGTTCATTTTAGATGAATGAGAATGGCTTTCAAAGCTAGGAAATTACTTTCATGAAATTACAAAACACAGTATTTCAACTTCGCTTTCCTTCTGTACCCCACACCTCCCAGCCTGATGGCACTGATACGGATTCACAGAAGATATTGCTGTTGCTGAATCCCAGCTTTTTAGTGAAAAAGGCTTTTGGCAGAATCCCCTCCTCACCCTATACACTTGGGGTTTTATTCATTAGGTCTTTCCCAAACTTGCCTTCCACGGAGGGGGAAAACATATCGCTGTCTGACAGTACTTGCCTATAACACCAGAAGCTTAAACGTATTTTTTCTCTTTTCCTAAAGATTCGTCTTCCAACTATATCAGGCAACTTGAAACAAAAGTGAAACTGCTGGAGGATGACAACAAGCTTCTTTCCCAGGTAGGTTTTTTATTGCCTAGTAGATATTAATGTGGCTTGGTTCTGTTTCCATAGAGTTGTGTCTGACTGCCCACTTGAATGCACAAGGGCTTTTGGTGGACCAGGGGAAGAGCATAATGGTCTTTTCATATCACCCACTCCCCGCCCCCCGGATAGAATTGGGTCTCCTTTTGTTTAAAAAAGAAAAAAACAGAGAAAAAAAAATATACCCTCTGTTAGTGTCCGTGTGTGTTTTGGAGATGCATTAATGCCTCCCTGCAGAACACCTTGATCCACTGCTGCTCTCAGGGATGCTGCGAGGGTCTGGCGCTGCCCGTGCCCTTGCTGTAGGATTTTATCTTGCTTGCCTACTTATATTGACTTTTATCTTGCTGAAAGAGGAGGCTGTAGTCAAAGGACAGCCTTGGGAATAGTTTTGTGCAGTGCTGGCTCCCAGCTTTTATTTGAGATCTTGCTTAAAACCAAACAGACCTCTTTAAAACTGGCACTTTCTGCTTGCATCTGCCCTTCACAGTCTGCTCCACGTGCCACTGGGCTTTTGATCACTCCTGGTGCTTACCTATCTGTATATAGGAATGTCAAGCAGCGGGAAGAAAACAGTCATTCAGTCTGGTATGTCCCCTGGATCCTCCGTAAAACACAGCGCTTGGTGTAAACAGGGGCAGCTTTGCAGAAATCAGTGAAATGCTGTCTATTTAAACCATCGGAAGAGTTAGTTACCCTTTTTCTCTTGTTCTTTGCGTCCTTTCACTGCTGGACTGTTGGACTGTTCACCTCCCTGGCATTTTAAAGGTTTTTTCCTATACTTTGCTTCTTCCTTGAAGCACTGAGTTTCACAGTCATTTTGTTCCACGTTCTTTCCAATTATAAGGACTGGAAGTAAAAAAATCCTACTAATTTTTTTTTTTTTTTTAAAAATACCTTTTTGCCAGTTTATGTTGTGCTGTTCTTTGCTTTTCTCCAAGTCTGAAAATAGACTGCTCCAGGATCACATGTTTCTGAAACATTCCTGTTTTAAAAAGTAATTGAAGAGAAGGCATTATGCTTACTGAAATTTCAATAAAATAGTTTTGTTAAACCTTATTTTTACTGAAATCCACATTTTAACGTGACTCTGAGCTTTTTTAAAGATTACCCCAAATATGGGTTGTCCTCATTGGCATTGCTAGCTGTGAAACAAAACTCACAGGGCACCGAAGGGTTAAACCCCCAAAAGGGTGCTCAACTCAACAGCTACTGAGTGGCTTCATGTATTAATCAATTGCTAATTTAATTTTAACTCCCTCTGTCTTTCTCCCAACCCATGAGCTAGCTGGTGGCAGTCAAAACCCCAAGACTATTGAATTGGAGCTATTGATAAGCAGATGGGCTGTGTGTGGGCAGTTGGGATGCGCATGGATTCGGGGACAGGCTCGATGTGCCCTTGGCCCAGCTTTGTCCTGCCACAGCTGAGCATGTTACTCCATCGGGTCTGCCTTATGAGGTCAAAAAAAAAGTGGCTAGTAATTAATGGGTGGTAAATTAATAGGGGCTGAATAGCTGCCTGGGCTTATTGCATTGGGAGGATGAAGCGCAGTTAGTCTCGGGATGTGTGAGCCTGAAGCAGCCCCACGCATCCGCCTTTCACCTTCGTGCTGGCCCGGGTGGGAAGGCTGTGCACAACTGTCCTCAGGTGTCCTCACCTTTCAGGCTGTGTCCCTACAAACGTCTGAATCCAGGAGGGAGGGAAACAGTCTTAAAATAGCTGTGTGCTCTGGAGAGGGCCAGCCGCCTCCCTGGCAGCAGCAGCCACCGACGCCAGCCTGGCTCTGACGTTCTGTGTCCTCCAAAAACACCAGGATCCAACTTATTTCAGATCACACTCAGGAAACACCTCTTTTTTATCGCAGCTCTCCTTAGGGCAACAGAAATGTTGAAGTTGCCATGGTCTGGGTGAACTCCCTGGGAATACTGAGCTGCATCACCTCCAAAGCTGTGATGCTGCAAACCTAGATTTGTTTTTTTTCTCTTTTAATGAGAAAGATGAGGAAAATCCGTATAGGCACAAACTCCCATGCATATGTACACGTTGCTCCCAGCACTTTCCCGGAAAAGTATAATCCACTTACTCTATTCTTTCTTGCTTCATTGGATTGGAAAGTGTTTAGCTGTTACCATGCGGATCTCAAGATAAGACTCTAGTCAAAAAGGATCTTGGCAAACTTTCCTCCTGTTTTTAAAGTTGCCAGGTGATCCTGGCTGTTTGAACTCTGCAATGCCAAACTGGCTTGTCAACACCAAAGTCACATTTTAACTCAGCTTGGCTTTCTCCCTGGGAGTATTGGCATTGCAATAATATTTGCAGACTGGTGTCAAGAAGTTCTATCACCAGCGTGCTGAGGAGTGATGAAACCTGACGTCCTGAGTAACAAACAGTGCCTGTGCATTAAGGGATTAACAAATCAGTGGTGGTTATGGAAGTCTTCCTGGCTTCTCTCCAAGTGCTAAACGTAGAGCTGAAATAGTGCTTCATCCAGAGAAACCCAAGAAGGCCAGCGCTGCAAATGTTATTGCAGGCTTTACGAGAGGATTTATGTTACAGTGGCTGGTGACACAGTGCCCCTTTGCTAGCTGGTGCATCCTGAGCGAGATTTGTTGCTTCATCTTCTTCGGCATCGGGGCTGTGAGGCTATTCTGAGATGTGGTGTCTTTGTACCACCATCAGGTGTGGAATTAAGTTGGTGCAGGGGTCCCCAACCTTCACTTTTTCTCCTGCTTCCCGACGTCTCCTTTCGCCATAAGCACTTAGGAACAGAAGCTCAGTGGGAGAGGCGAGAGCTCTCCGGCCTGTGCCGGCGTGGCTGCTCTGCGCTGTACGTGTTACCCGCAGCGCAGGCGTGCTGGGATTCACCCTGCTCTTTTCGTGGTGACTCATTTGAACAGATTAACGGAGAGAGCTTTTCCTCCCCTTGGGAGATCAAGAAGTACCATCTCACGAGCCACACTTTGCAGTGGGAGGAAAGTAAATGGAGAAGTGGATGTTACTTATGATAGCCGTATATGGATTTTTTGGTTTTGACTTCTTTTGCTTTCTAGGGAAGGAGATGTGTATTTCCAATTGGGAAATGAACTTCTGACTTTGCTAACCCATCAATAATCATCATTCTTCCCATTCTCCTTTCTCTGAGGAGAAACAACTTCAGTTTTATACCTTTCTTTGACTCAGGATTACACTACAGTGTTTTGCTGGCACGGCCATGTTATCTAGAAAGTCATGCTTTTGGATGACATCGTTGTGCTGGCAAAATCCCTGGCAGCAATTCTGACAACACACAGCTTTTGTTGCCCTGGTTTATATTGGTTGGGGAGATGCTGTAGCAAATGACACTAACAGAAAAGGCCCCTCTGCCTGCTCACCTGTGCTGGTAGGTGTCTGCGGTGTAAGCACAGTGGCAAAGACCCCACAAGCAGGTGGGGACCTCTGTGTCCTGGGGCTGATGCTGTCAGCTTTTCTCACAAGTGTAGCTGGTTTCTCTCCTCTGTGTGCACACAACCGAGGAAGGGGAGAGGCACATGCTGGGTGCCCCGGGAGCATCAGTGACCTGGCTGCTTGCAGCCTCCTCGCCAGGGCTGGTATTTTTATGTGGCAAGGTGCAGTGGAAATCCTTGCTTTGTTTCCAGCTGCCTTTTATAGGAGAGGTGCAGTCCAAATATGTTTCTGGTGTGTAGGCTTAATTGACAGCTTTATTTTCTGAAGTTTTAGTCGAGGTGTAAGGAAGATGAACGTCAGCTCTGAGGAACGTTGGGTGTTGGCTTTGGAAAGCTTCACAGGCATCACTTTTATAGTCTCAAATTCTCTAGGGAATAAGTGCACTAAGTTCTGCTGTGTGCATGCAATTAATCTATGCAACATCATGTGGGAGAAGTGCTGTTTTTCCTCTGTGTCATTGTGGGGAGTGCCCAGGAGAGCTGGTGTTAACCTCTCTTTTGCGGTCTCTGGTTGACTAGATGAGGATATCTTCCATATTACTGAGATATAAACCCTGAGAGGGGAGACCATATTTGCTTTCCATTCCTCTGAGCTGAAAGTGTCCTGGCAGAAAATAGACCCCTTAAAGCCACCTCACACTGCCCCTTAAACTAAAAATGAACTTGTAATTACACCCTCTCCCCTCAAGATTGGAGAAACCCGTGTTTATGAGCTTTGGGAGCTTCAAAGGTCAATTCTTGTTAGTTTATGTAACTAATGCGTACATTTTAGAGATAGTAACAGTGACAAACCTCTGGCCATTTTTTCACATTGTTTTGCGTTTTCAGCTCATTCTGTACAATGGCAAGGATCAGGCACTTTTAACTGAAACTGAACCCTGTTCTCTCTCCTCATAATGAAGTCCTGTGCACCATGGCTGGCTCTCAGGACTTCTTTTAGTTTGTAGTCTCTGCTGAGCTACGTCTGGCTTTTCCCTTCAGAAGAAGAATGCCAGAGGCATTTTCCTACTCAAAGACGCACAGAGTATGTTGCACACCTTTGTTTCAAAAAGCCCAGCTTTGAACAGAGCAGATGTATCGGGCGGGTGAGATTCTGAGTAACTGGACAGCTGATGATGAGGTCCTGGTGCATCTGTCAGGGAAAATTTCAGGGCCCCTGGTGCGGAGCAGAAATATGAAGAATTCTTCTTTAGGGAGGGAACAACCCTTGGGATTATCAGGAACATCTGAGTATTTAATTAAAATCACCAAATAGACTTCAGTGTTACCAGCACTTCACAGCACTTCGGTAGCTGCCTGCTAGCTGACTGGGATTTAGAGCATCCCTGGAAGATCTTTAGAGCATCCCTGGAAGGTCTTAAAAACTGGGCTTACTCTTATTTTTTAAGAAACTGCATGCTTAGCCTGAATTAAAAGAAGTCTACAGTTGTACAGAGAGTAAAATGATAGTAGGTGATACCTGTAAATGCTGCTATTAAGACAGAGCTGAGGTTTTTGAGCTAGGAGCTTCCATGTTAAGGGCATCTATAGGCTGCCTTAATTCGTCTTGGCACAAACACACAGTCAGCAGCTAGTTTCTGGCACATTGTTCTGAAAATGAGGAAAATAAACCCCAGACCTCGGGATTTAAGAGAACCTGAGAATTGTTAGTACTGCAAAGGACAAAGATGTAAATACTGTTCAGCGGAGAGCTTGATCTCCTCCTGAAAAGCAGAGGATGGAGGAGAAAAAGAAATTGCCCACGATGTGCTGGCCGGCTCCAGGAGAGCCGGAGTGCAATTTCCTCTATTGTTTTATTATCAGTTGCTTTTGTGCCAAGTCTGCCTTTAGCAGTTCTGGCTTGTGGAGTTGCCTCTCGGCTCTCAGAGTTGCTATCGGGTCTTAACGTTTGGGCCTCTCCTTGAATTGCGGCTCCGGAGTTTTGTTGTGAGGCCATGGCTTGCACCAGGAGCGTTGCACATGCTCACCACGAGCGGAACAAAATTACAAACCTGTCTTATTTCCCCAAAGTCTACCTACTGTTTGTGTGTGAGGAGGATAAGTATAATTGCTTTAATTCAAGGTCTCACAAGGGAAATTGGATTTTTTTTTTGTAATAGAGAGCGACTGAGACATGAAAGCTTTCCAGTGCATTTGGTCTCTATTTAAATTCAGAATACTGAAGGGGACATGCCCTAGGTTACTATATTACTGGTTTTATGCCCTGTTTAAATGTTTAGCTGCATATTAATTTTAACTAATCAAAAGGAGATGCATATTTGGGGCTTTATCCAAATATTCCTTTCAAGTCAATGGTGAGACTTGCTACAGGACTCAATGCATTTTGGAGTACAGCTCACTCAGAACCAGATTTTCATGAGAACCTTCTCTCATGAGACCACTCTCCAAATGTTGATTTAGGCCTCTAATTGCATTGCACTGCTTACATGTGTAAATGCTAGAAACGTTAACAGGATCCCCCAAATGTAGCTTCCTTAGCTCTGGCAGCAGAAGTTTCAAGAAAACATCATAGCATGCAAAACAAAACTGTGTGCAAGAAGTATGTCCTTCTTTTCTGAATTAAAATGACAAGACTAATCTGACCAATTTGTTATCAAATAAATGAACTTGAGATTTAAGTAACCGATATGTACTTATTGAATATGAGTTTCCCCCCTTCCTCCAATTAGAGATGTACAGTTTTATAAGAGCAGTTCAAAGATGTCTCAGACTTGCATCCAAAATACTTTCAAGCCCTTTAAGACAATGTAGTTTATTCTGTTGACTTTGGACATCAGGGTCTTGGGCTGCTACCTACCAAAATAAATATTCTCTTGGTGTTCTCCTCCCATTCATGGGGAGGGACACTTCTAAAAAGCAGGATCAATGACAGAAATGAGCTTTTCCAATTTGTATTGAAACCTGGATGATGTGCTGTGTGTTCTCGGGGTTGTCACCTGGCACGTCTAAAGAGTTCCCCCAAAACCTAGGAAATATAAGTCAAAAAGTTCTGAATCCAGAAGGTGAATAACAGATAGACTGCTACATTATTTATTGAGTCTTAGGAATTTGAGACACTCATGTAATTTCTTGCGATTTAACGCAAAATTTTCAAAGGACTGGAACTGAATATCTGTGCAAGAGCGTGAGACAGACACACGCGCAAAGCCCTGCCGTGCCCCATTTGTTTCTGTTGTGGGTGAGCAAGAACATTGGGTTTAATGAGGCTCAGTTTAACCTCCAGCTGTGAAATACAGGATTAGTCATATCCTGTGCTTAACCGGCTTTGTAATAATTTTAGTAGATTCTACTTTTTTCTGTATATGAGGACAGGGTCAGGGAAAAAGCTCTTAATTGCACTTAGATCAGGCTATGAAGAAGCAGTATTTTGTGTCTTTATAACATGAAGAGAGGTTCAAAGTACACAGATTCTCTGTGATCGGTCTGCCTGATAAGGCCTGAAAAATGTTTTTGAGGGGAAACTGCAATAGTTGCAGAGGCTTAACACCAGACTTTTGCAATAAGTTCAATGCCAAATTCAAGACCAGCTCAAGAAAAATTCAGTGTCTGGTGTCTGATGTCTGAAAACAACTTGGGGGAGTATGGAAAGGATGTTAATCTTTCGTTATTGCTTTTGAAAAAAAAGAGGCTTCACCCCAAAACTCGTAAGTTTGTGACAAAACTTTCAGTTTTGTTTTGCTTTTCATGAAGCCAAAAATGCAAATCTAAATCTTGGTAGGAGAGTTTTAAAGAATATTCAAACGATCTCATAAAAAAATCAGACTGGCTCTAACTGATTCTTCTCACCTATTCCCGAGTCCTGGTTCAGCAGAGGGATTTGAACACTTGAGCGGCCCTCCAGAAGACAGAGGCTCGAGTGTCCATCCTGCCGTGAGCAGGATGAAGAGAAGAAAGGAAGGAAGAGAAAAAAGGCCAGCAAAGCCCTTGGCCAGCTTGGTCCCAGTGTTAGTTCAAGCCTGCAGGGACCTTTTCTGATTTATGAGAAGGGGGTTCAGTTCTTTGCCTTCGTCATTCCCAGCTCGCTCGTTTTATGGGCTGTGGGGAGCGCCTTGAAGGCAGCCCCAGCAGCGTTGCTGTGGCTGAGCTTTTGGGAGGAGATGCGGTGATTCCCTGTGGCCTCATTGCCTGGAATGCAGTTGACAGAAGAAAATGAAAGGTGACTTCAGGGGATGGTCCAGTGAGTTTGTTCGTGTGCTTAATACTACATCCACATCTACATCTACTTGCCTGGTGGAAGTGGGGGGCAGGAGGGCACAGCATTCCTTAGCTTCTCCATTGACATCCCTAATGAAGAGACTGATTTTGGTTCTAATGACCCACGAATGGGCTTCATTAGTCTGAAACTCCTAAACTCATGGCTTACAAGCCACAGACCAGGGGGCTACGCGGAATGTCGATAGTTATAGCTCCATTTGGCTTTGTTAACTATTGAGCTGCATTTCTGTTTGGGTTATAGGCTGTGATGCTTCGGTCTCAGCTGTGCCAGCCCATACTCTCTCTTGAGCAAAGCCTGCCAGTTGTGTGATTATAATTATATACTGCAATTTGGTTTGAGCTGATTATCTGAGTCTCCCATGACTTACGGGGTTGATCTTTCTCTGCTGATCTAAAACAAGAGGGAAAAAATACAGAGACTCTTGAATACTAACAGTGTACTAAAGTTCCCTACCTCAGTTGCTACAGAGAATGGAGAGGTTTGAAACTTGCACAGCTTTTATTGCCTGTACCCCACTGAGATACTAATAAAAATATTTTTCCAAGAGTGGTTTTACATGGCAAAATCTGCTAAGCCTCTTACTGACTGTCTCCTGCTATTTATTAAGCCTTTCCCAAAGTGTTAGCTCCCCTGACAATAGAGAATTCCAGTTGTCACCATTGCAACCAGATGAACTCTGCTGCTTTGCCCCTCCAGCTTGTATGAATGCAGCTCGTGGTATGAGGGGAAAGTCAGGGCATAGGCAGAAGCGGGGCTGCTTGTTCCTGCATTGTGTTTGCGAAAGGCTGAGATCCAGCCATGGCAAAACGGCCAAACGCATCCTCACAGCTCCCTGTGCTGCTGCTGTGCACCTCGTTCTCAGGGTCGTACCGTTTCCAGTTCCACGTGAATAACTGGAAATTGCTTTGCGGATGAAACTGGCCGAGGTTGCGCTTGTGCCTGCTGGCTGAATACTGGTGAGGGAACTGGGAGAGTAGGTGTCTTGGCAGACCGTCGTCCTCTAAAGCCTTTGTCACCAGTCTAAGGAATGATCCCTGGATGCGCTGCGTGTACAACGGGGATATGAACCAGTGTAAAGGAATTTAATCTCCCCTGTTACAGAAGGCTCATATTATTACATGACATGGAAGATATTAAATAGTTTTAATCTCATCTCTTAATTTTTTTTCTTATTTGCAGAGTTCTTTCAAAATCAAATACGTTGGTTTTTTTATTGCACTCTCATGTGTGTAATTTCCAGCTTGCCTGATAAATGCTGTTGAAGCTAATGGGACTCTTCACATATACTTAAAGTCAGATATGTGCTTTGCTGAGCTTATTTTTGCATGAATATGTCTTGTAGTGATAACTGCAATTACTGAACCTTAATTCAATTATTTGCTAGCTTCACGCGGTGAAATTGCACATCCCTCAACTTCCTGGTGCATGAGACCCTAAAACACGGATTAGCGAGATAAGGAGGAACTCTTTGTGCAAGGCCGTGTGGTGGGGGATGTTCACGGGGGCACGGGGCCGCCTGAAAGGGCCGCTCGCGAGTGGTGTGAGGTCACGAGAAGCCGGGGCCATTGCGCCGGTGCCCCTGTGAGAGCTGCGCAGGGCAGGTGCTTTGCGGCATCTCCTTCACGTTATTTTGAGATGTGTTTCTGTTTGCTTTACCTCAGCAAAAGAGCTGCTCTGCTGGGCTTGCTAAGGATACCTTGGGCCAGGTCATTCTTACAGAGTGGTGTGTTCTGGTAGTGCCAGTGAACTCTGTGGGTATGGTAAAATATCTGTAGTAGTGAAGAAGAGTAAGGTGATCAAGCTTTATCAGCTGTTTGTGGGGTCACCAAGCTCTAAATCAGGATAGTAAGATGTTAATGTTTGTGCGGGTAATAATGGGTTCTGCAAGACTTCATTCATTAACATGGGAAAAGGGGTTGAAGTTCAAATAATTACATTATCAAGTGCTGCATGTAAGATCAGCTTGTTTTGGTCATCTGTGGTAAAGACAGAGTTTTTTCCAAGATGATAAAATAACTTTTTTCTATTAAGTTTCCAAATGTATAATGTTCTTCTGTTCCCTTCTAGCTGGCTGACTGCAACAGCTTGCCACGAAATTTCAGTAAGGTAGAGAGCACTAATACATCCACAGACAACCTTCTCGGATCTGGGGGCTGCCTTTTCATATTGCTGCTGGTTGTTTGGGGCTCTGATTGCTTGTTCCTTCACATGCTAATGTTGGCGATTTCCATTTTTTAATTGTCTGAATATATTAAATATACCCTTAATTATTTTTTTTATTTCCCTCCTATACTTGTGCAAAAGACATTGGTTAGTAATATCTGAGTTTTGACCAACTTCAAATCAAAGCCATTTACCTACCTGAAGAGAAGTTGGTACTTTTAGCTGAATTGCTGCAGGAAATAACAGGAAAAGATTTTGAGCTAAACCTTCCATTTAATTACCCAGTTGCAAACAATGGGTTGTTGAGTGTCAAAATTGAGGCAGTTTCAATTACTGGAACAATTAGGACTTAGAAAATTGTTGCCGGTCAGGTTAAGAATTTATATTACAGTGACAGGCAAGTAATTCAGGTAATGGGCAGCACGAGAGTCCATAAAGATGAAGGCAGCCTGACCCAGTGGACTGAAATAAAACCTTCCTCTTTTTTCTCTTCACAAATGTATATAGTCAAAAGCCAAGGTCTCAGCAGAGTTTTCCATCTAACATCGAAGGTTTATGGGGTAAAACTAGAATATGAAGTAAGAATGACATTTTTTTCATATAGAGAATGGACTTTTTTCATGTAGAGAATTACCCGGATCATAAGCCCAACTCCTTACGGGCTTACATGGTCAGGATGGGATGCCCTTGCCCTATTGCTAAGGCCCAGATTCACCCTGATATTTAAATGACAGCTAAAGGAAATCCTATACTTTGTAAAAGGGTGGAGTAGCCACTAAAGAATGGAAATTGCGTGTCTCTCTGAGGGCTGGGTGATGGTGTGGCATATTCATTTATCCAAAGAAAATCTTCTGAACTGGTGTCAGTAAGGGAACCTTCTATTGCCAATATTGAATTCGTCACAGTATTCCTTTCCATCTAGTTGCATTTCATGTTAAGATACATAATTTCTTCTAATGTTATGTTGAATAGCAGGTATAATATTAGTAAATTTAAGTGGTGCGGTGCGTAATCTGCTGTCTCTTGAGCTTAGTGCCAGCGGGTCTGCGTTGTTGGAAAACCAAGCTGATTACTACAAAGCCTCCGAAATGACAGGCCTCTGGGAAGTCTGCTGTCGGTGACTCACGTGTGCTTGATTCTCTTCATTCTGGGCACATTTTTCCATCCCTTTATAAAGGGACTCCCCAGAGGTAAACAAAAAGGGGCTTTGTAGGACTCCTGGCCTTCGAACTGGTGCTTGTATTTTTTTTAAATGGCACTTGGACCAGGAGAGGAAGCTTTCACAATGCAGAAGGCTACAAATGAGTTACAAAGAAGTGACGAGAGCAGCATCTCAGGTACTCAGACGTAGTCCTCAGGTGCCACCAGGGCTGCCCCTCCTGGCTCCTGCCGCGCAGCAGAAGGATGTGGGTCTCTCGCAGCTCTTCGCCACATCTGCCCAGCCTCCGCGGGCGCCTTGGCTACGCGCAGGCACGGGATGCCCCTGTGCAGGCACCCGAATTGCTCCAAGGTGACCCCGCAGCCCGTGGGGAGAAGGGAAGCTGTGACTCTTTGTAAAGGCTTCAATATTTCCACAGGGCACAGGGTCAAACCGATCATTTATGATTAATTATTTTTTTAACCTCTGTTCAGCCTTCAGCTGTTACAACTTATGTGAAAGGAGAAAATAGTGTTTTCAATTAAAGGCCACTTATGTAACAACCCTGTTTTGAATGCTAATTCATGAATTACTGGAAGCTGACAGTGTCACTTTTTAATTTTCCTCGGTCACTTCAGCACATAATTCTAATTGAAATTGTTCTGTTTTTTTGGCTAATCTTTTTCATAAATGCTGAGAAATATCTGTCAAGTAAATTTCTGCCTTTCTGTATTTAATTTCTGTTAAGAATGGTCCATTTCGTTACATCAAAGTGTTTCAGAATGAAATCCTCATCTTCTTTTTTTCTCCCTTCCAGCAGAAGTAACACCGAAGGCTAACAGAAAAGATAATTTGTTTAACTTGTCTATAAGTTTTCAACACTTTATCTTCACAGTTGGTTCAACATGGCCACAGCACTGATCTGACTTTACTGGACAGAAACGGAAAGGAAAATAAATGTTTCTTCATAGTACTTTGACCTTAAAATACCACAAACACCATCCATCTTCTTGTGTTATTTGTGTTATTTTCAAATTGAATCACTCAGCAGAACAGGTCAAAAAGTCAGAGGCCACCATTTCTTCTCCCTGCTAGCAGGACGGAAAGCTTTGATAGGAACAAGTGTTTGCTGATTTTTTTAAAAAATGTAGTTTTAGGCTTTAGTAAGCACCAAGACTTTAATTTCTATCTAAAATATTTAAAATGATACATTTTTTTTTAATGGAAAATACTTACCACTTCCTACCCATGTTAATAATCAAATTGCTTCTGTTTTCTAGACAGAGAAAAAGATGGGTTTGCAGTCCACTTTTAGTAAAAACTTGATTTGTTGGTCCTGTTCTTTTCTCACTGATGTGAGTAGGCAAAACTCCCTTCCCTGCCAGGAGGGGCATGTCTAGGTCCAGTTGTTTCAGAACAGGGCTGACAAAGATCTAGGGCTTTGCTCCAAGAACAGCATCTTCCGGGGTCACTTCAAGTTCTACCTAGTTGAAAAAATTTAGCAATAAATGTCATGTCATTATTTCCAGCTAACGAAGAGTTATTGTGTCTGAGGGACCACTGCGGAGCTGTCAGCGTTGGGAGTGTTTGCGCTGAAGGCGAAGGCGGGTCTGCAGGCTTGTCCCCGTGCTCATCGGCCGGTAAAGGCAGGCAACGCCATGTAGAGTGGTGCTGGGTTAGACCTAGGGAAGGTCTTGCACTTTCATACCACTGTGAAAGTCGGGAGATGCTTTCTTTTTCTCTATTTCCTTTTCTTTTCCTTTTTTTTTTAACATTTGGATGAAACAAGGGTTTGAAAATAATTCACAGTAAAAGAGCAAGAGCTACACCAGAGTAGTCAAATGCCAGTTATTGTTTTTTGCTGGGGACAAGTGTATTTCAGGTTATGCAAGTTGTAAATTTGGTCAGATTACGTAAAGACTGACTATGAGTCTCCTCAGCGCTCTCTTGGTCTCCTTTTCTTTCTGTATCCCTCCCTCTCTCTCTGCTCCTCAGCTTAGAAAACAATCCCCATGAAAGTTCAGTCGAAACAGCACTCTCCCATGGAGTTTTAGTTCAGATGAAAATGATTTTGCTGATAAATTCCTTGGAACTCCAGAAATGTGAAGTGATTTTACCTGAAGGGTAATTTATTATAGACATGTTGCCCATTAATTGAGATAATCTCCAACAATGATGATGAACAGAGATGATCAGGGATCGTACTTTTAAAATGCCATTCTGACTAGAAAAGCAATTTGGGATCCACTTACATCTCAGTAATGAAAATTGGGTAAGGTAATAAGAGATTTCATTTTGTGAGTGAATTGACAATGCAAATACCAGGATTTTTAATTTAGATTTAAGTGGAGTAATGGCTACTCATTCTGATGCATCATTAGTCATATTGCTTTTTAATGAGGGATTCACTTTCTTTTCCTGGTTAGCTCTAACACTGATAGCAAAGCCCAATGAATGCGTAAATGTTGAGGGAGGTCTGATGAATATGTGTCACTGCACCATTTTAATTTAAAAAAGGAAGAAAAAGCAGTTTTCCTTCTATGGTGAAGAAATACACATTTGCTTTTAGTGCAAGGAAAATAAATAGTGCAGAACTGTGGTTGGTAGGCTGTTGTGAAAAATACTTAGAGTAAGATACATTTTGAAATAAGTTCTAGAAAATATAAAAGGAAAATTGCATTGAGTGGAGTGCTTGTGAAAGGACTGACTTTCCTGCTGGCAGCAGTAGGAAAAAGTGGTTCTTTGGCTATAACACATCCAACATGGGTGTGTTATAAATAATGGCAGATAAAGATTCTTCTTGCTCTGCCAAACCCACTCCATGCCCCAAACACCTCATTCGTCTTCTACATAGATCTCTGACCAGCATTTTTATTTCTTAGATGTCTTGTCTTTTCTTTTTATTTTCCCTTTTTCCCCCCTCTTTTTTCTTTCTTTTCTTTAATTAAGAGCTTGTTTTGATGTTCACTGAACTCAGTGGGAATCTTTCCATCAAATTGAATGCATTAGGTCAGATTCATAATCAGCAGTAACTGAAACAACCTAACAATAGTTTTGTCACACACCAATGCACTGTCTTAAATGGGATTTGCTTAAAAAAAGCCATAGAACTAATCCATTATAAACACTTGTTAAAGCGGAGTTTTGACTGTATCTGTATATTTACCAACACAATTTCAACCAATTTAAGCCAAATTGGAATTAATGCAGACTCTTGCTCCAGGCAGGAGCATAGGGCAGTTAAATTAAATCAATTTAAACTAGCGTATTTTTAGCCACAACAGCATGATATTGTGCGTTGACCAGACTTACGTCTGGTTGCCTTACTTCCTTTGGTGGGCGAGGCATTTTGGCTTTCTGTGAGAACAGCCTGTAGTGCAGTGCGATGAAACACATGCTACGTCTAATGTAAAGCAACCCGTTCAGATCTGGGGGCAAGAGAACAAATTTCTGGGAGACAAACAAATGTCCACCAAATCTCTCTTTCTCATGTCCACTTCTACACTCCTGTTGCCCCATAAGCACATGGCACCTTGTTTCGGTGCGGTTTGCAGAAGTCTGAAGTAATCCAGGGCCTCTGAACACCAGTGGGGCAGTGCACATCCTTCTGGAGCAGAGCCTTCGAGGAGATCCTCTGGGATCTCCAGCACAAAGCTACAACCTCGTATTTTTGCTCCGCTGTTTTCTTCTGCTTTTCCTTTGCCCATGCAACTGCCCATTCGTCACGGATGTCAGGAAAGGGTGCATGAGCTCTTGAGCTGACAAACTAGAGGGGTGGGCACCAGAGTGTCAGGACCTCTCCAGGAGCTCGCTGTCCCCCTGTGCATGTACAATAGTGAAGAAGAGGTTGCACACAGCAGGGCAGTAGAACCGTAACCAGCCAGGGTAAAATCCTTTCAGGGTAACCACCAAGAGACCCCTACGCATGGCATGCCTGGGACAATGCCAGTAAACTTGAGAGTCTTCTCATCATCTTCCTTGGTGACCTGCTAACCTTCCTTTGAAAGTGTATACCTCCCAGGCGTGGTGGAGGCAACGCAGTTCTGCAGTGGTCACGTCTGAGCTTCAGGAGGAGTTATCTCTTTCAGATCTTTCTGTCTCTGACTCTCTGTTGTGAAATGCGAAAGAAATGTAGGCCGCGATCTTCTCTGATGCCACCTTGTAAATTCAAGGGAATCCCAGACATCCAGTATGCTGAAGTCATTCCGTATCACTTGACTCCACGTGGGGCACAACAGTTCCCAGCAGATTGGGTGATACAGGTCTAGCATCCATTTCTCACGATGGCTTTCTTGAAAACTCCCTTTGTCTTCACAGCTTGTAAAAGGAAAGTCGATAGGGTGAGTGCGCCAGAATGGTTGTGAAAGCACTGGGTCACAGTAGATGGTTTAACCTAAGAACATAACATTTTGAAATAAAACCAGAGCTGAACATGTCCTAAAACAGGCCATGTAGCTACAAGAAAATGCTTCTGACACTGATAAAAAATGATGTATCCACTCTGAATGCAACAATTCTTCTCTGCTAAATGGGAGCAAGAAATAGAAATGAACTTTGCGTATTTCCAGAGATCTCTGCACGTCCACAGTCCCCAAAGTCTCGGTTATGGTCAGGCCTTTGGGGTTACTGAGGGGTTTTTATATACAGTTGAGCTGATTTATGAGATTTCCTGTTAAATTTTATTGCACCAGTGGCTTTTCTTTGCTTCTTTTGAAGTATAAAACATAATTTCTGCAGCAAATGCAAGTCAAAAGTCTTAATGGAGCATAAAAATCTAAAAGGTCATGATTTTATAGCTTTAAAATAGAGGACAGTGTACTGCTTGATAGTCTTAAAAATATGAAAAGTTAATGAGGATGTTTATTGGTAATAAAAAGATACAATCTTCTCCCAGACCTTTGATTTTGGCTACTTGTGTATTGGCTTTTTATGGGTGTACTTTTATAAATGAGAACCTCTTCTCGTTCTAGGACTGTCCTGTTTCAGGATCACAGAGAGAGAGACAACTAGTAACATGAGGCAGAAACTTTGTCCTAGGGAGATTATTCAGTACTCTTGACACCCGGTGCTGCTTCTCCCTTTGAGCGCAGACTATTGATTGCATTTATCTGGTTTCTATGGTCGTATAGACTACCTTTATTTATTTGGCTTTGTGTTAAGACCTGTGGGTGCATGCAGACTTACAACCAAATAAGAAACTGCTCCTGTCACACACATTTTGCAAGCTTAGGTGAATCACAGTAGCACTGTTTACAAACTCTCATTGCTTCCCACATGCAGGTGATTGGAATAGCCTATGCAGTTTTAAAAAGAAAAATCTAGAAAATGTCTCCTGGTGGATTTCTTTTGCTGATTTTGATTTAATATGAAGCCTTAAAATATTTTTTCGCTTGCATCTTAACAAATGTTTTTAATGAACATGTAGGAACTTAGGTAAAATAAAAATACCCTCTTGCTGTATCACTTAATGTAGTAGGCTTTGAATGGTTCACCTCCAGCTGCTTGCAAATGTTTTCTCCAGGTGTGGGCATGGAAAAAGCATTTTATTACAATGTTCAGTGTCACTGCTGTTGCAGGGAGAAGTAATGGGAACGGTCAGGGTACAGAAGTGGTCATGGGAAAAGCCAGTCCTGCAGGAGAGGCACAGCTTTCCTTCTTCTCGTTAATACAGACTGTCCTGTTTTCTGTCGTTGTCTTTGCAGCAGTCCAGCACGGGGGACCTGAGGACTCTGAGGAAAGGCTTGTCCCCGTACCACTCTGAGTCACAGCTCTCCTCACTGCCGCAGTATCAAGATGCCCTGCAAAATGTAAGAGATGTTTCCTTACCTATATGGTGTCCCCGAAGGTGGGCATGGCTGGAGAGGGGGGCATGTGAAGATTACGGGGGAGCTCTCCTAGCTGAGAGTTCACCCTGAAACCGGTGGTGCAAACGTGTGGCTGAAACCTGCAGCTGTTGGGAGGATGTGGAGCCCCTGGAAACATTGATCTTTTCCTGAGTTTGGATCATCAACTTCCCAGCATAGGTTTTTTGGTTGACTGACAGTCACTGTTGTGCAACTTTTAAAGCAAGAGTGAGTCTTGTTATACCTGCAACTCTTTCTTTGTAAATGCCCTGTATGCCTGCTGTCAAAAAGCTGGTCGTGGATGAGGCGAAAGATGGTTTGCCAAGCGTCTGGCAGTGCGTGGTCGGGAGCTTTAGCGATTGAGTTCTTAAGACTTTCATTGCAGGTTTTTCTGTATCACGAATGAGGTTTATGTTTCCTAAGACTTGCCTACACGGCTTCTTCTCAAACAATAGAAGAATCTTGATTAAAGCCTCTTGCGAAAGACGGATACTGTGCTGCTGTACCAGGGCTCCTCCTGCACTGGTGTGCCAGGCATGGCTGAGGAGGCCGAGCCCTGCCAGATGATTGTCTTCCAGATGTTTGCCTGACTGCCTGAGACACTACGTTTGCTCGGTGACATCGTTTTCCAGATTGCAGGAAAAGTGTAGATGCAGTCAGGGAGTCCTGTTGTGAGTGGGCTGCGAGTGTTGTGAATGTGATCAAAAGCCTGATGGCAGCACAGCTGGGGGACCTCCCTGCCGCCCCGCGTCTTCTGCTCTGTGTCCAGGGCACTGGTCAGCAGAGCTGCGGGTACTGTAGGATCAGTTGTATGTTTGCTGCCTGCTTGGGTAAAAGTCATTCTGTAGATTTAGCGTGCCTCTTAGAGCTGTAAAAAAGGGGGTAAATTAATTTAAGAAAGTTTGCATAAATAAAACTCCAGTGTGAAAGCAGAGTCCCCTTCTATCCCTTCTGAACTGCAGGATGGATGGAGACCCTCCAGCCAAAAAAAGAGACAAAACCATGCAAATGAAATGGAAGACTGTGGCTGAATATCCACTTTTGTAACTTTGTGCCCTACATATAAAGTCAGGAGACTTTATAAAGAGGGCAGAGAGATATAAGTCTGGAGATGTTTGGCTGTGCCGGTGCCTTATGGTTTGGGGGATTTTGCTTCACTTCTTTTGTGCTCAGGCTTTTGATCCCCAGCTTGATTCCAGGTGGGGGACGCTCAGTCAGCCTGTGCTGGTTGCCCTGAGGAGCGCTGCTACACACAATTTTACGTTTGTCTTGTGGGTCAGGCTGGGACACGGCCGGCAGCTTTCTGCAGAAGAGCTGTGCCTGGGCTGGGAGCTGGCAGGAGACTTCTCTGCCTGAGCATCAGCCCCCGCAGCTCACCGGGGCTGCGTGAGGGCTGGCAGCAGACGGTGCTGCCTGCTGGAGCCCTTCCAGGCCACTTGTCCCTGCTTTCCGTCCTTCCTCAAGGAAGAGGTGGCACCTGGCGTTTATGGAGAGGCCCGGGTGCTGCATGACACTCACCTTCATCTGTCACCCTGGCTGTGTTCTGCCTTCTTTGTGAGAAGATGATAGAGAAAAAACAAAACCAGCTCTGGATCCAAATCCACATCGTCTGGGATACTTACATAGCCATTTATTTACTTACTCCTACCAAAATCCCTTTGGTTTGTGGCTTGACACGATATATTGTTTTTGTGATGAAGGATAATGATCACAAATTCATGCAGATGTCTTTGAATGTCTCAGGCACCTCCCAGAAAGTGGACAGTTAGACATACCTGACTTTCTCTGCAGGCTTTTTTTTTTTGACAGCAGGCATAAGTTTGTGAGAAATCGTTCCTCTTTGTGCCTGCACAGGCTTCCCACGAGTGAGTGATGGACAATTGGCGTCGGCTCCAAAGCTGTCAGATCCATTCAGGGTTTCATCATCATCACTGCCTGTGCAACTCTTTGGGGAAGTTCCTCAGCACATCCCTCACTGTCACACAGTTCGCACGTAGGCATCGCTCCAGCTCTCCGTGGCCCTGACGTACCTCAGTTAATGAAACAGTTTGGTGTTCCTAATGGATCCTGGATCACAGACACTGGTGCACACTAAAGACACAGAATTGAAAGACACTAATAATTGCAATCTGTGCACTGTTTAGTCAGTGGTGCATCATGCAGATGGTGAATTACAGATTTGCTCTGTGGTCTGCAGCAGTTACCAAATACCCAGGAAAAGCCGTCCCAGGGGGTTATCTGACCTGCAAGCCCCTGGCCATTGCAAGGGAAGGTGTGACATGTACGTTAGCTTGAACTGATAGCAGGCTGGTCAAACTCCTCAGCCCTGGGAATTGCAAACCAGAGTCATCCCATGGTGTACCAGAGGCTCCCTGTGTCCTTTGGGAGCTGAGGGCGATTCCCTCAGGCTTGGACTCTGAGTGAGGCGTGAGAGGAGGTGGCAACAAGCAGCTCCCTGTGGGACCTGCCATTCCCCTGGGATGAGAGGGGCAGGCTCCAGGGCAAGCTGGTTGGGCTGGCTCGATCTTTCCCATCGCTGGCAGCCTCCAGACCTGCTCAGCCTTGAGTCAGATATGTCCCAGGCATGGAGCTGTCTTTGAGGTACCTGTAAGCAGTGCACCAGCTGAGGACCCATTGGCAGCCTGGTGTCTGGGTGTCAATGATGGAAATGATCCCAAAGCATCCTTGGAGGGCTTGTGCTTGCATTTGCTAGCCCGGGCTGTTGCTACGTCTTCAGTACCTTATTTCTCCATGGTAGCTAGAACAGATTTTTTCACCCATGTCGCATTCATGTCTTACCTGCACTGCATGTGTTCCCTTCGTGGCTCCTCCATGTCGATGTGGCAGCACTTGGGATGAGTTATTGCACCCAGATTAGCAACCCTCTGATTTACCGCAGGAAGCTGTTGGAGGAATAACGTTGGGGAGTGTCAGATGTGCAGCTGGAGTGCACAGAGAAGGTGATGCTCAGTCTGTCCTGGAAACTCTTCCAGCTCAGAGCTTTTCTGGGGTTTAACAGTACCAGGTGGGAGTTACCGACTTTCAATTTTGTTTGTTGGCATTGTCCAAGGAGTCTGGATGCCCCGGTCATATGGTCTCACCTCTGACTACATTTCAGTAACACTGAGAGTTTTAGGAGCATAACGGCAGTTTTGGGCAATGGCCATTGCAGGGGGAGGAGGAGCCCTGTCGGCGCAGTGCTGTGAGTCAGGACTGGGAGTCGTGCCTGCCGCCGTGGAGGGACTCTTCTCCCACAAACATACGTACCTTCTTTTCACCTCTCCGTGCCTCAATATTTCCCTTGAAGGAATTGGGTGGGAAATCGCCCATTCCATGGCATGGTTTTCAGGCAGTTCTTTATCACTGAGCTAGATAGCACTAAGTGCTCCAGGATCCTTCAGGGGTGGACACTAAAAGGCGGTGTTTAATTTTAGGAACAGTATAGTGTTGCTGGAAAGTTCACTTGTTTCTCTCAGGGGCTTTGTCCAGCATTAATTGAATGATGAGTGACGACTGGGAGGTGGAGTTGTCCACACTTAGATTCAGCTGTCAGGTCTCTCGCTCTCCATAAAGCCACCCTACACAGTGCTTGACTTTTGGTCACATCTAATGATTGCTGAGTTAGTTACGTTTCTGACGTGGGGAGAATGTATGGTGGAAAAGGAAACTCCCCATCCACAGTGGTGAGACTCTCTTTGTTACTAATAGTCATGTTTCAGCAATTCATTTTCTAAGAGGTGGAATCTCAGCTGCTGACTTCTGGAGCATTTGAGGCCCCTGTAGCACAGCTGAGGATGAATGCGGTGGCTGAGGCACGGCCCAGAGCTTGCATCTCTGTCTCTGCTCCCTTTGGCCTTTTCTTGGGTGCTCTCGCTGCCCACGTGGACACACGGTCCCTGTAGACCTTCACATTCCTGCCTGCTGCCCTGCGGCTGTGCCCCAAGCACATCTCAGTGCCCAGGCCTGGGAAGGTGGCCTGAGGGCTGCTCATGTTCCTATGGTTGGAGGTACCTTCACCTTGAGAAGCTCAGAAGCCAGCTGCCTGGAGGAGCCATTTATCCACATCATTGGCATAAAACACCATTAAATGTGAACCAGCCTGCTACTAGCAGTTGGAGCTAGCCTGACTGCCTTAGACTTAAAATTTACTAGCAGTGTTCATGTGATTTATAATAGGAATCCTGCCTTTGGTGGAAGTAACTGTAGAGGTTTGTAATGGAAATGTTACGGTTAGTGTGGATGGAGTGTGAATGGAAAAATGCGTGTGAAAACACCAGCAGGAACGCTAGAGCAAGGGATGCAGGGATGGCCTGTGCTGATGACCAAAGACACAACCGACATAAACAAACGGGTAAACACCACAGGATGTGTGGTTTGCGTCAGGACCAGGAGGTCTGTGCTGTGATAAGGCTGCAGCACAGATGGCTCATCACTAGAAGACCTGTTCCCTGATAACGGCAGCAAGGTTACACCGTGATGTGCCATTGCGCTTCCTGTGGTTCCAAGAGGAAGGCTTAGGTGCCCAAAATGAGGGAAAGGAGACAACAGGCAGCAGCTTTCTTAGAGTTTATGGGGGGTGAGTAAGCAAGATGCTGAGATAAAGATCAGCCTGCAATAACCATTGACTCCTAAAGCATGTGAAAAATGTGTCCAAAACCCAGTTCTTTGCTGTCAATGAAGAGGGATGCCAGAGCTGTCATTAGGACTTGCTAGTGGGTGTCCCTTGTCCTCTGTGTCGCACGCAGTGAGCCTGACCACACCACATGGACATCTACCTTTTGGTGAATGTGTGAGTTCGTAGGTGTGTGGGTGTGAGTGACGTTAGAGAAATCAGTTTTAGGTTAAAATAAATATCACCTTCCCCTTCCTTAAGTTTTTGTACTGAGTTTGTACTGTGGCAGTTTTCCATGTGACCCCTTGCTGAGGAGCAGGAGCTCCCAACGGTGCCCCGGCGGGTGCAGGAGGACGTGTCTGCGATTGCTATAGGTGGTGGCTGGAGAAAGGGACCTGTGCTCATCCGAGGTCTGGAGCTGGGAGTCCCTGGGGAAAGCGCCCGCAGATACGCTCTGCGAGGGCTGAGCAGAGCTCCCTCTTTTGAGAAGACAGTGATGACGGTGCCATTGCCCAGCCTTTATATATGTCCCTAGGGACTACAATAATCATCTCCGGAAAAAAGTGAGATTTCCGTTAGGGTATTCAAAGCTGCATCTCTCAGGAGTCTGGTTTAGACTACAAGCCAGGCTGGGAAGAGACAATTCCATTTTCCTCCCTAAATCTACTCCAAAAACAGCGAGGTCCATAGGAAAATGCAAAGAAGCAGGACAAGTGTGGTTATGTAGCGGAGAGCACTCGACTGAGTGGACCACCAAGTCCCTGGCTTCATGGAATCATAGAATGGTTTGGGTTGGAAGGGACCTTAAAGATCATCTAGTTCCAACCCCACTGCCATGGGCAGGGACACCTTCCACTAGACCAGCTTGCTCAAAGCCCCATCCAACCTGGCCTTGAACACTTCCAGGGATGGGGCATCCACAACTTCTCTGGGCAACCTCTTCCAGTGCCTCACCATCCTCAGAGTGAAGAATTTCTTCCTTACATCTGATCTAAATCTACCCTCTTTCACTTTAAAGACATTACCCCTTGTCCTATCACTACATGCCCTTGTCAAAAGTCCCTCTCCAGCTTTCTTACAGGCCCCCTTTAGGGACTGGAAGGCTGCTGGAGGGTGTCCCCGGAGTCTTCTCTTCTCCAGGCTGAACAAGTCCAACTCTCTCAGCCTGTCTTCATTGGAGAGGTGCTCCAGCCCTCTGATCATCTTTGTGGCCCTCCTCTGGACTCACTCCAACAGGTCCATGTCCTTCTTGTGTTGGGGACCTCAGAGCTGAACGCAGTACTCCAGGTGGGGTCTCACGAGAGCGGAGTAGAGGGGGAGAATCACCTACCTCGGCCTGCTGGCTGCACTTCTTTTGATGCGCCCCAGGATAATGTTGGCTTTCTGGGCTACGAGCACACATTGCCGGGTCATGTTGAGCTTCTCATCAACCAACACACCCAAGTCCTCCTCCTTAGGGCTGCTCTCAATCCATTCTCTGCCCAGCCTGTATTTGTGCTTGGGATTGCCCTGACCCATGTGCAGGACGTTGCACTTGGCCTTGTTGAACTTCATGAGGTTCGCAAAGGCCCACCTCTCAAGCCTGTCAAGATCTCTCTGGATGGCATCCCTTCCCTCCAGCATGTTGACCGCACCACCCAGCTTGGTGTTGTTGGCAAACTTGCTGAGGGTGCGCTCAATCCCACTGTCCATGTCACCGACAAAGATGTTAAACATGCCGGTCCCAACACCAACCCCTCAGGAACGCCACTCGTCACTGGTCTCCACTTGGACATCAAGTCGTTGAGTACAACTCTTTGAGTGCGACCATCCAGCCAATTCCTTATCCACCAAGTGGTCCATCTGTCAAATCCATGTCTCTCCAATTTAGAGACAAGGATATCATGCGGGACAGTGTCAAATGCTTTGCACAAGTCCAGGTAGATGATGTCAGTTGGTCTTCCCTTATTCACCAATGCTGTAACCCTGTCGTAGAAGACCACCAAGTTTGTCAGGCACGATTTGTCCTTAGTGAAGCCGTGTTGGCTGTCACCAGTCACCTCCTTATTTTCCATGTGCCTTCGCATAGTTTCCGGGAGGATCTGCTCCATGATTTTTCCGGGTACAGAGGTGAGACTGACTGGCCTGTAGTTCCCCAGGTCTTCCTTTTTTCTCCCTTTTTAAAAATGGGGGTTATGTTTCCCCTTTTCCAGTCAGTGGGAACTTCACTGCACTGCCATGACTTCTCAAATAGAATGGAGAGTGGTGTAGCAACTTCATCTGCCAGTTCCCTCAAGATCCACGGACCCAGGTCCCATGGAGTTGTGCACCTTCAGGTTCCTTAGATGGTCTCAAACCTGATCTTCTCCTACAATGGGTGGTTCTTAATTCTCCCTGCCCTTGCCTTCTGCGACTTGGGCGGTGTGGCTAGAGCACTTACCGGTGAAGACTGAGGCAAAAAAGTCATTGAGTACCTCAGCCCTCTCTGTATCCCAGGTAGCCAGGTCTCCTGTTTCCTTCTGGAGAGGGCCCACATTTTCCCTGGTCTTCCTTTTTTCACCGACGTACCTATAGAAGCTTTTCTTGTTGCCCTTGACATCCCTGGACAGATTTAATTCTATCAGGGCTTTAGCTTTCCTAACCTGATCCCTGGCTGCTCAGACCACTTCTCTGTATTCCTCCCAGGCTACCTGCCCTTGCTTCCACTCTCTGTAGGCTTCCTTTTTGTGCTTGAGTTTCTCCAGGAGCTCCTTGTTCATCCATGCAGGCCTCCTGGCAGTTTTGCCTCTTTGTTGGGATGCATCGCTCCTGAGCTTGGAGGAGGTGATCCTTGAATATTAACCAGCTTTCTTGGGCCCCTCTTCCCTCCAGGGCTTTTATTCCCGGCACTGTTTCCATTGCATTTTTCTCCAGTGCTTGTTTCATGCAGGATGCAAAGCCTGGGAGATGGCTCTGGCTGCCCGGCTGCAGCACCAGCTTCTTCAGCTCCTTCCCTGGATTCCCACCACACTGTCACAACCAGCTGCATTTCATAGCTCTGCCTTGTAGAGATACTTGCGAGAAGCGTATTTCGTTTTGGCAGATGGCAGGCACGCTATTATAAAAACAAACCCAAATGTTTGTGGTCTGTAGGTGTAAAGAGAAGCCGTTAGATGGGGTGGGAAGGGATGATAAGAGAGTCCTTGGCTGACGCGCTGGCTGTCGCCTGAGCCTGTGAGAGCAGTGGCGCGGGGAGGTGATATGAGGGCGAGTAGTAGCTAAACCCCAGCCTCAGTGACAGTCCTGTCTCTTCCTTCTGGCTGGAAAGATGGTGGTCTCCATCCTCTTCGATACAAGGGCTAAGGCAGAAGAAAAGCAAAAAGGTGACTCGGTATCTCTCCCTCAGCTCCCTGCAGAGGAAGGACCAAGCTGGCCCCTGCGCCAGCCTGGCGTAGGCAGGGAGACGTGGCTGCGGCCCAAGCCTGGTCTCGGGTCTCACTGGGGGACCCAGAGCAAGTCTGTTAGTCCCTTCCTCAGCCTGCGTGGGAGTAAACCTGTTCCTCTCAGGGAGGAGGACTGGATCGGCTTCTTAAAGCCAACCTGACTTTTAAAATAAGTTTGAAATGGCCAGAGACCACTGTTCCCATTGTGGTGCCCAGGAGACGCACCCAGAAGAGCCAGGGAGCCCTCTGGGAATTGATGCCCCGGAGCACCTGGGACCTTAGCACAGCCCCAAGGTGTCCCTGCACAGCACAGCGACCCTGCCACCGCCAGCACGGAGCCCCCAGCCCCTCGCTGTGTTGCACAAAGCCCCTGGGTGTGGGGATCCCTGGGCTGCCTGAAGCCTCTGCCATCCCTGGGACTGCTCTTGGCAGCTTCAGCTTTGCATTGCAGCCTCTCAAAATGCCTTTAGCCCCTTCTGTCACTCCACCAAGCCCATCCTGTGCAGCGCCCTGATGGTCCCCCGCCTTCTCCCATCCCCACACCCCATCCCCGCGGCTGTCAGTTGAGCTGAGCGCTGCCGGCATGTGTTGGAGGATGACCCCAGGCCTGTTTCTTGCCTTCCCCCAGCAGCGGTGATCGCCACAGTCCCTTTTTAGGCAGGGGGAAACAGTGATGGAGGAGCACGGCAGAAGGCAGCTCCTTCCTGCCGGCAGCACCGATACCACCAGGATGCTATTGAGCAGACAAAGAGAGAAATTCAAGGCAGCCGTTTTGCTGCTGCAGCAACAGCGGCTGCGGAAGGGAAAGTAAAATGAATGGTTTGTTGGGATTTGCAGCCTGGGGAGTGCTATTGTGAAGCTTCAGAGTGTATTACCAGCAGCTGAGAACAAGCCGATCCATTTTTGAAAGCAGCTGCCCTTCATCAGCAGTTATTGCAGCAGCTCTGAGCAGCGGGTGGCTTTTTTCCCCATGGCAGCCAACTGGTACAAAGTTTGGCAATGACGAAGTTTGGGGATTTGATGAGCAAAAGAGACACTGACAGGCCGTATCCATAATCCACCCTTACAGGTAACAACAGGAGGCGAGAAAAATTCATCTGCTTTGAGGATCTGCTGTAGGTTCTTATGCTCACTTGTCATGTGTGTTTGTGTGGGGCTGGCAATGGGTTGGGGGAGCGATAGGGGCACAGGAGACCCTTGCTCTGCCCCAGGCCTGGGAGGAGGCTGCTTCACCGGCAGCGGCCAGGGCAGCCAGGCTGAAATGGAGACCTGGAGGAGCAATACAGATGTGTGCAGGCATCCTCCTGTGTCTGCGTGCATCCTCCACCCCCCAGGGGCTTTCACCTGGGCTATCCCCAAATCAGATTTACTTCAATATCAGGAAAGTCTTAAAAATACCCACTATTCCCTTCTGAAATCAAATGTGCTTGATGTTTCTTTATTAAAAGAACTAGCACCTCTCAAAATGCTTATGCTGATAGTGCCCCTGTGAGTCAGTCAGAGTTAGTGCACTTTGTTCGCGGGTACAGCGTGGGCTTGCTCTGTCTGTAGCAGTCACATTTCTTGTTTGCTTGTATCAGGTAGTTATGGGCTGAAACTGCTCTGAATATGTCATGTTGGTAATAGTTTCACAGTCCGAGGGGGCAGCTGAAGCTGTCACTGGGGCTTTTTAACAGCATGCACTCATTCCAGCTCCACAGCGCTGGTACCAACCTGAACAGCAACCGCTCTCCTCTCCCTTTCCGCTGCCGGAGGAAGCTGGCTCGCTGGCTTTGCATGCACCGAGGAGTTTCCCAGGGCTGAAGCTGCGATCTGCCGTTAGCGCGGTGCTGAGAAAAGACACCCTTCCTGTTTGTAGATGAGATCCAGTTGCAAATAATGTCCTGACTTTGTTTATTCTGTCTGGGGCAGTCCCTGAAATCCTCCTTTTCCTTTGGTGCCCCAGCACAGCCCGTACAGACAGCACTGTGCCCTGCCTGCTGGGGAGAAGAGCTAATTCTTTTGTTGGGTGTCCGTGATGTTTATGCTCAGAAAGCAATGAAACAGTTAAATTGTTTCTTTATTAATCAAAAGGGCCATGTAAGCCCTTTTTGTTACTTGAGTAGATATCCATGAATGCAGCGGAGGCCGTGAAGGTGCAGGAGGTGGTGGCTGAGCCGTACAGATGGGCTCTCCCTGGCTCCTGTGTGGACCCAGTGGTTAATTCATGGATTTGACTGTTTACATGACCAGCTGCTCTCTATGATTAAAGGCAGCAAATTAAGTAATGCCAAAGGAGATTAGCATCTGCAATAAAGTCCCTTGATTTGATAGGGAAGATGCTAATACGGAGTACTGATGGCTCCTGCACTCACTCCTGCCAGTGGCTGGGACCCGTGTTATGCTGGGGAGCCAGCGTCTGTCTGCGGGATCTCCCACGTGTTCCTTCTCCCGTGCCTGGTGGCAGGGTGTCGAGCGCTCGCAGCTGCGAGGCAGCCCGCTGTGACTTTGGGAACGTAGGGCCGTGCAGCCATTTAAGTGCAGAAGGGGGGAGTGGGTGGTTTGTTTTGAGCGGGATGCTGGCAGGCTTTCTGCACAGTAGGCACGCAATAACAATAACCAAGTGTCATCATCGCTTTGGATCATCTGCCAGGTGGACTGGACACATAAGGGACCTGGGTACTCCCTGGCTCTGGCGAGGGTGTCCCGCACTCAGGCACGAGAGGTCTGGCATCGCCCACAGCAGGGTGGCAGAAAGGCTGCGCTTTGCACAGTGTGGTTTGCAGAGGAGCTGGCGCCGGTCGCTTCTTCGTGCCTCTGGGAAATCTTGCAGACAGCGAGGAGCCCTGGGGCTGCTGCCAGGGTGCCTTCAGGTAGCCTTGTCCCCACGGGCCCATGAGAGGAGCTGGACCCCTTCAGGAGCACCATGCATGGTAGCCATGGCAGAGCTGCCATGGGCATGAGAAGATGCAGCAGGGAGGGAAGCGGCTTCAAAGGCAGAGAGGGCGAAATGTCGGCCCGGAGTCGTGTCACGCTTCAGTGCCGCGCGGCACCGTCGCTTTGTTTCAGCCATTAACCCCCCTGCAGCTGCAAGGCAGCGGAGGGTGGGAAACGTGGCCCAGGCTGCAAAACGATGAGGGGGTCTGTTTTGCCTTTGTGGGGCCCAGGGAATTTCTCAGGCTGGTGGTAATGAGAGATTTTTGTTTTGTGTGATCTCCCAGGGATGCCACTTATCTCTGTGTGAAGGGAGATTTCTCTTTCTGCATGGACTGACTGTCAGTGTGAGCCCGATGCTTGCCCTGGGTGCTGCCTGCGCTACATTTCTGATGGGGAGACCGTGCTTTGGGGCTTCGTCGCGTTCCCTGCGAGGGTACGGGGATGCTTCTCCCATGCCAGAGTGGCCCCGTGCTCTCGGTCCTTGGTTTTGCCGCTGGTTTTCCCCATCTGCCCCCAAGCACTGTCTCTGGCTGGAGCTGCTCCAGGCACTTTCTAAACTTTGTAACCACAAGCGCCATTCACAAAACCAAAATATGCTGGGCCCCCCATTCTGCCAGTACACCGGGGCTGGGGTTTGCAGTCAGACACAGCACCTTTCCACGTTACTGCCCAGCTCTGCCACCCACTTTCCACGTGGCTGTGGGCATGTTACTGCCTCCTGCTTGTCCCTTAACAGTTCCTAATTTACGGAGCGGTGTCGGCACCTTTATTTATGTAAAACACCTGGATGGTGACGGGTGCTAAGGAAGGACCCAAGTATAATTCAAACCTGGGTAAGCAGGCTGCAAACAAAACCGCTGCGAGATAAATAGACGTGCCTGGGAATTTTATTGTGAGTTGTCTGGCAGTGCCTGCCTGTAATGTAATTTTCCTTCTTCTGTCTCGGCAATAAAAACTTCACAGTGTCTGATATGACTCCATTTAGCTTTAATGTTGTCTGAGGTATGCCATTAGAAAAGTGTGGTTTATTTAATCGGGTTTGAATCCTAACTGTGTGCTTGTTTTTTGAAATGGTAGACAAAAATTAATAGAAGGCAAGGAGAAGATGTGACGTTCAGAAGCATTAACGCTTGCTCGCATGCTCCACGTTGGTCTGAAGCATCCTCTGTGCCTGGGCTGTGACTGTTAGGTGAAGTAAAATCAGCATGACGTTCTCCTCTGGGTTTTGGAACTTAGTCTTTTGCGGTCTTTCTGCAGATCAGGAATAGCTGTCTTGGAGCCAAGGTAGGAAAGGATGTCATTACAGGACAGAATATAATTGAGCAGAAAGAGATTGAAAACTGATGGCAGGACTAAGGTCTCATGTCTTTTCAGATCCCTGAAGGGATCAAGTAGAAATTGTTTATCGCAATTTCTTTGTTCCTTTTTGAGATGTCCAACCCAAAACCTCTAAAAGAGCAGACACCTGTCGTCCCCAGTTAGGGTCTTTTCTTCTTGGGTTCCAAAGCATTCCCACTGTTATTAAGAAATGTTCATATTTTAAGCCTTCTTTTGCCTCTGTGGAGGTGTGTCATTATAAGGAGTTCCCAGCGTGCCCTATTAGAGAGAGTCCTATTAATTTTGTTCCTCCAAACCCGTAGGAATGGAGTATTGATGGCGGTGCTTGTCAGCATCTGTGCTGGACCACATCCCGTGCAACCAGATAGAGCCAGCAAGGACTCATTAGACGACTTGGTCTTAGGCACTGGCAGTGCCACTGTGGCTTGATACAGAGCAGCAGATGTTCTCCAGGAGCTGCAAGTTGAGGCCTCTGCTCTTCATTTTTTGGTGTCAGATTAAAAGGGATCATTGGCAGTATTTGTGGTCTTCAGATTTTCTTTCTCACATCAGCACTGTTGCTTTGCTGATTGTCTTTGGGTTCTGGGCCAGGGCAGTGAATGGGGCTAGTTTGATTTGGTTTGTTTTCTGCTTTGGATTTGAGGCTGTCACTGGGTCAAGCATCATTCTTAGCAATAGAGAACTGGGGGATTTATCCCCTGTACATAGGATATTGCTTCAAGGATGCTCTGGCATGAGAGACTGCAGAGTTCCTCTCTCTTTTCATAGTCTATTAATGGTACAACTGGACTGTGAATCTCCTTACAGACCTGGAGCTTGAACCACAAGCTCTGCAGGCTCCAGTGAGAGGTTTCTGGGAGGGTCTCAAACAGAGTTGGGCTCCTCTGGTGGATTTGTGGTTTGGGCATGCACGATGTGGGGATGGTGGGATGGGGAGGGGGCTGATGCTATGTGGGAACAGTAAACTCTGAGAAGTGCGTTGGTCCCATCACAGACACCAGCAAATATCCGTTGCTGATCCGCTTGAAATGGAGGAGCAGGCGAGGTCTGAAAGGGAAATGTGTTCAGTGGTGCTTCAGTACTGCTGTCTGCACAGCTGTGGCAGAGGAATAGCTCTTGTCATGGTTTCCCCACTGGGAGAGGGGCTGGGTACGTGGGTGCTTGGCAGTTGCCTCCCATGAGAGATGCAGAAGAGCCTCACCAGGAGCCTTTCGGGACATTGCAGTCCCAGAGCCATCCCAGCAGCAGAGATAGGGCTGTTCTTTCCAGGGCTGAACTCATCGGAGATCCACACTGCAGCAGCCTCGAATGCTTTGAACTGCCGCAGAGCAGCAAAAGCACCAACTTACCTAGGAAGCATCGGATGGGTCACACATGGCTCCACAGCCTTTGATTCCCTGGGACTTTTGTTTCTTAAAGACATATCTTGGAGAAGGGTCTCTGGGTCTCAGGGGTGCAGTGGTCAACAAACCCTGCGCATAGGGAAGATAAGATGCTTCCTCCAAGCACTCGGGAACTCCAGTGCATCAGATACGTAACTTAGAGCCCCCCACTCTTAATTAGGCTGGTAATCTCACTGCTGGGCAGCTCTTTCTTTTGGCAGTGTAACTGGCTGTGGATGAAACAGAAAGCAGTGTGCAATGTAATTCTACCCAGGTCACCATTTAACACCACAACATAGATGTACAGTTGTTTTCTTTTTGAATTACAGATTCCTTGTATAAGCGATGAGTTGAACAAGCTCACTTCCAGTCTCGTCTCTGCTGTTGTAAACCTGAAGCAACTCCAAAGCTAGTTGGGGCCAAAGAGAGTAAGAAACTTTGCATTTTGAAATGACTCGGCATCTCATTCTGCTGAGGTTCAGCCTCAGCAGAAGTAAACTAGAAAAACGATCGAGATGGTATTTCTCGACAGCTT
Source organism: Phoenicopterus ruber ruber (assembly GCA_009819775.1). Classification (NCBI taxonomy): domain Eukaryota; kingdom Metazoa; phylum Chordata; class Aves; order Phoenicopteriformes; family Phoenicopteridae; genus Phoenicopterus; species Phoenicopterus ruber. The sequence goes on from CM020219.1 coordinate 14,990,217, forward strand.
TGTTGTAAATATAATGGCATCCTTTTTGGTGACTTCTGAGCTGTCTTTTAGCAACATTCATTTATATAATTATGTGACACCTCAGCCACATGTCTGAGGATGAAGAGTGAACCATCTCTGAGCTACCAAACACTATGAAAACCTAGCAAGTGGAAAAGCCAGATGTCCATCTAATACAGAGAGTGCATGTTTGACAAAACCAGACAGGGAGAGGAAATTGAGAGTGATGCATGCCCCAAAACACACTGTATTGCTTTTTGCCTATATGGACAATTTCTGCGTCTTAGGATGTAACCAGATTAACCTTGCTATTATTGTCCATCAGGGTGCTGAGTCAGTCGTGTTCCCATGGCTGTGAAAATGTCAGCTACAGGGAACGGGAAGGGCATGGGTTTCTGCAGTGACGGCAGCCCTCAGAGTAGCTGAGTTAGAGTGCTGGGGTGCAGCTGTGGTAATTCTTACCCACAGTTTCCAAATGCGTCTATTTTAGGCATGAGGAATCTCCTCCATCTGTGTGGTTTCAGCTACTACCGTAACACTGACTTCCTGAGATTTCCCCCTCGCTCCTGCCCTCCTGCCCTTCTTCCAATTCCTATCTCTGGTTCCCCCTCCCCTGCATTTCATCTCAACTGGTTTCCTGCTGGGTAAAATGCACATCCTCCTTTTTCTTCCCATTCCCTCCCTTCTCTCCCACTGTTGGCAGTTTTCCAGTCCAGCAACCTTGACCTTATCTCCGATTCCTTCCGTTTCCTCCCCTTCAGCTAACACTATCGGTGAACTTTGCCCATTTTCCTCTCCTCCGTCCTCCAAAGGCTTGGCCATGCATCCTCCTGGATATGTTGTCATTTCTTTCCTTGCTGACTACAGTCCTCTCTTTTCTGGTCTCCTTTATGTGTGCCTCTGTGCAGGAAGCTGATACGAGTTTGGCTGAAGGGTTTTTTTTGTGAACCACACTGAAATCAGTGGGGATGAAGCACCTACCCCCCTTTATGAGAAATAATGATAAATACGATAAATATTAAGCCACCCTTAGCAGTGTAGGTAGTTTTGCTTGTTGCATCCTACAGTTGCAAAGAGCAGGGATGTTGGTGAGATCCTTGCTTGCTCCCCCACTTTGTTCTCGTCCATATTTGGCCTTTTATAGTAACAGTCTCACATGGTGGGGAGGTCTCTGTGGCTTGGGGCGTAGAGGGCCGGCGGCGTGGTTGTTTGATGTGCTCTCCATTGCTGACGATTGCACTCAGCAATTTGGACATCTGTTTCAGTTGGCTGGGGTTTTGGCTTCCAAGCTAAGGATCAAGGATCATGCTATTTTAGAAATGAAGTCATCTGTTACTGAGACTCTGATAGCAAGTTTTGCGTCTACCTCCTTTCCTGCATCCCTCATTCTTTAACATTATTTTTCTTTTCTTCAGTCAAATTCTCTACCTGTGCTCAGGTGAAGCTCAGTTCATTGCCCTTGCCGAATTTCAGCCACTCGTCTGAGAAGGAAGGTGACCCTTTGAATGTTTTTTGTGTGATACGATATATCCAGTGCATCACCGTGCTTGCAAGATTACTTTTATCTTGTCAGTATGGTGATCGGTTAAGTATGATCAAGCTCTTTAGAAAACATTTCTCTCTAATCACTGTAGTTTCATTTGTATTCTGTAATAATTTTGAGAGTGATTACAATCATGGAAATGCTTTGTAGCTCATTAATGACTTCCGTTCTCTGAGGAGAAGCTGCCGCTGCCTGTCATACAGGAGACCTCGTGATCTACTCTAGTTTGGTCAGAAAACAGTACTTGAAATGTTGTCAGCAGCAGGATCCAGCAGAATTCCTTTTTCTTGTCAGATTACTCTCAACTCAGAAGAAACATTGGATGTTAGACCTTTGCTTGGTATTGCCTATGTTACTTCTAAAGAGGGCTATGGGGGAAGATCTATATTAAGTATGGTTCATGGCCACAGACTTCTGAATATTGTGCTTTCAGTTGTCGTGATCTTGGTCATTTAAGGAAAGAAGGTAGCTTTCATGCTGAAGCCAGAGGAATTATGCATGTATTGGTGTCTGTGACCTCTGTGGGAGGCTGATTCTGGAAGGACTCTGTTGCATTTACCAGCCCTGTGAGAATTTTGCAGTCTTAAGTCACAGCTGTAGACTGGCTGGACCCAGTCCCTGGTGCTCCCTCCCCAGCCTGTGCCTTTTCTGTGTGACGTTATGGACGGAATGGCTGAGGACATGTCGCCAGGTGGTCACAGCTCCAGCAAGCTGTAACCCTCTGCCAGCAGGTCCAGAACCATGCCCAGCCTGTGAGTGTCTCTTGGTCTCTGTGCTTTGGCAGTCTGTTAATAACAATCTCCTCGGAGAATTGTTGTGGAGTTACTGAGTCTAGTTTTCCTTTTTCTGAGATGCTTGCCTCTCAGAAGGAAGTTTTTGTATCACCAGCAACTCAGTTCATGAAGATCGCTCTTATGAGTCAATGGCTGTTGGTCATGACATGGGTTAAGCACAGATCAGTGGCCTATGCATGAAAGACTCATACTTGCTTTTCATACTGTTTTTGTCTGTAGCCTAATTGATTGCCCCATCTTTTTCTTTAATGTATGCACATGAACACTTTTATTAGTAAAAAGGTCCCCACAACTTAAAATATTTGGAAGAATGAGAGGTGGCAAAGTGCCCCTCCGTCGGTCCTCTGTTCTGGCACAACTAGCTTGCTGGCCTTGGCTTCGACAGCAAAGTGATGAGACGAAGCATAAAACATGCTGTGTTTTTAAATGTGGAAAAGATGAGAATGGAGTGCCTCGTGTTGTGTGTGAAAGCATTCCTGTGATGGTGCTACATGCCACTCTGCCATCCTAATTTGCTTTCAGAGGCCCCCTCTATAATCATTCCTTGTGTTTCCGAAAGGATGTGAAGACTAAATACGAGTTTGGTCAATGGTTTCATTGTTGATTTCTCCCACTGCTGCAAAGCAATGCAAAAATATTAGGGAGAGGCAGGGTGCATCTCACTGAATAAAGATATTGTGTCTCTCATAATCCAAGTCGGATGCCTTTAAAAGAGGAAAGCCCTATGGAAAGTGCTTACAAGGCTGTTTGGACAGTAGAAATCTTTTGTAAAATGTAATTTCGGCATCTTTCCCAATGGGCTCCTTCGTGCAGGAGGACTGGCCAGCATTTTGGAAACAAACCCAGCCAACATTAGGTTTGGACATCTGCTTGTTTTAAGGTTGCCTTCACAATTTTCTGTGTAGCTGAAGATTGGTACTTGATGTCTATGTGAAAATGTTGCCAGAAAAGCAATGAAGTTATGCCAACTGTTTCTTTCATGAATGCAGCTTCTTAGAAATGACCGCTTTGTGCTGGAAAATCATCTTGTTTGCATTGCTCCCTTGGCTAGAAGGATGAGAACCGTTTGATCTTGTCCTTGCACAAAGTTATCCTAAATGAGCAAAAAATGTTGCTTGAATCAATTTAGCTTTAAACCAGGGTGATCTCCAGCCTGAGTACATCCAGACTGAGTGATGGTAGGCTTAAATGGCATTAAACGAAGTGACTTGTGAGGAAGGGGTAGTGGTGTCTTTTGTCTTTGCAGGTGGCTGAAGGGGATTGAGAGAAGGTAGTGCTCAAACTTTCTGGATGTTTTGTTCCTCCTTGCTTAAATCACACAAAGGGAATTAAAGCATATCTTCTCTTATTTCAACAGGGACCAGCACGCATGACATCTGACCTTGCATCTTCTCCCGCAGCAGGATATGTCCCTGTTGGTCAGAAACCAGAGGCAGTTGTGCATGCTATGAAGGTAAGGGTGCCGCACAGGCCGTGCAGCACGGTGCAGTACAGTGCGGTGCGGCGCAACAAACACCGAAGTGGCAGAACTGGATGTTTGCTCTTCTCGTGGAAACACAAGCAGAAATAGAAAGTTAGTACTCAGGCAGGTTATTGGTAACCAGCACCTGTATCATGATGAATAATCATTGCTTCAAATAGTTGCGGAGTTAAGCAAGATCATGCATGACTATTTTTTTGGGTGGGAAACCTCCAACAAAAGCTGCTGATGCTGAAGGTGTTGGTTACCCTTTCTGTTCATCAGTCCTGCATAAACTGGGTCTCTGGGGTGACAGCGGTGACCGAAATGCTGTTTTTAAAAGGGACACAAAACTTGCAGTTCTTGCATATGTTTTGTTATTGAAAATCCTGCAGCAGTCTTCAACGGAGAAAGACTTTATTTTATGTAAATATACAGCAAACCATGGCATCATACTCATGTAGATATGTGCATCGTCAGGATTAAAGTCAGGACCGTCAGCAGTAAAAACCATGGGACACTGCTAGCTGAATTAAAGGAGAAAACTTGCACTGTGATTTCACAGAAGTTCTCAAGTCCTGGTGACCATCCATTAGCAGGAAAAACATAATATCTTGGTGTTGAGCAAGTTACTTCTGAGTATCTAAGGGACACAGAAGCACAAATCCTTTCCAAGGTGCCATAGGGATGGCTGGAAAGTCTCTTCACTAAATTAGGCTCTGATTGGAATACACTGATTTATGGATTTGTTGAAGCTGAAAAATTTTGTGCAGGGTTAAAAAGCTGTCATCAAATCAAAGGAGGATTCCTGGATGGCTGCTCTGGAGCTCAGATCCCCGTGGTCGTAGCTGGAAAAAAAGGTCCAGCAGTGGCATCAGCACTAGACCTGGATACTGGTGCTTACAAAGCTCTTTGCTTTCTACCTTTCCACATCTGACAGCTAAATAAATGGCACAGATGTTGCTCGTAGCTTTGATCTACAAGTTCCCTAAATTTTCTAGTTTTTAGTGTTTTCAGCTTGCTTTTTTGTGCCTGGCTAGGCTCTCTTGGCTCCAGGACAGATGTGGCAGGTGGTGGTAGCAAAACCAACGAGTGTCAGGAGAAGCAGCAGTGCAGCTGGCAAGGATGTTGGTTCCGCTGGGCAGTTGCAAGATCCCGGGAGGATACTGAGTGTCACTATTTCTCAAGTGGTTCATCTTCTGTGCATTTGTGGTGTGTGAGGAATTACAAAAGGAAAGACAAGTTTGGTTTGATTTGGATCAAATTTGAATTTAAATTATAGAAGATCCTTCAAGCTGAAAATCTTGATTTTTCAGCTTACTTGAGGCTTTATACACCCAGATGGTATAACTCTCATTGGATCTTAAGAGAAGGGTGTCCAGCACCGTCAAGGATTAAAAAATACCTTTAGTACAGTTTTTACCAGTTCCCAAAGGAGCCCTGGCCACACCAGTGGCAGTTTGCTTGCCTACATATATTTGTCCTGTGTTTTCCAGACAAGTTTCTTCTTTGCTTGTTGTGAATGGTTCTGTGCTATCAGAAAGTTGTTGTGCTCCATCCTGTACTATGCTGCATTGCGCTCGTGGGTGACACTTCTCCTGTATATTTATGCGTATGGATCTGCTAAACTGCTGCCTCGCAAAACATTGCAGACTCATGTGATACCTTTGTTTTTCTGACACTTTGTACTAATCCAGTTTCACTGGCATTGAATCATCCAAGCCCTCGTGCAGTCTAGGCTACTGCTGTTGGCTTGTTCTTCCCAAACTGTGGGTTTGTACCTTTCTGCTCCTGCTCTTCGTTGCGTTTGGTGAGGTGGTGGTGAGGAACAATATTAAGCAGAGTTGATAATGCTTTTAAGCTACAAGATCAAATAGTTATAAATTGATTATGAACACATACTGGGGGGGAAATCAGGTTCCTATTTGCTTCAGAGGTTACAGGACTGAATTTCCTAGTAAGAGCAAGAAACATAAATGGTTTTAAGATGCAGTTTGATAAGCATACGGGAAGGACTGGAAAATTAATGAGGAAGGTTCTTGGAAACTGGAAATTAAGTTTGGGAGGTCTGGCACAATGATGCCTATAAAGGAGTTGAAAGGAAGTTGGATGACTGGTTGTTTGCTCATATTATTATTATTATTATTATTATTAATCCTCTACTTCAGAGCTTTGTTGATCACTAGGAAGGGCTGGAAGAAGTTCTCCTCTGCAATTTCATAATTTGGTCAGTGGGGTGCATTTGTCTGTCTTCGAAACCCTGGCGAGTGCCACGGCTGGGGTCAGGAAGCAGGTGGCATAGCAGCCACATCTCATGGGGCATAAATGATCTCATGTGATGTGTCCTGCTCACACACTTAGGGTTAAAAATATTCTCACATTTGAAGTGAGAAGGAAATTCTCCTGTAGGTCATTGTGGCAGGGAGGAATGAGAAGGTGTTTATTTTTCCATCCTGTGGCCCATTTCCAAGGATCAGCTGGAAATTGAAAAGACCGAGGAAACTGGTCATGGTCTCAATCTCTCCTCCTCCCTTCTTGGGGCACAGTGAAATTGTAGCTGTTGGTCTCCAGCCGTGGATCTTAAACTGGGTAGAAGATAACGTTTTTTTGGCCATGGCATGCTGCAGCATATGGCGTAGGTCTTATTTGCACCCTGCAGGACTGGGCAGCTTTTCCAGTGCCAGCCCCTGCATGTGGGAAACTGGATGCAGCTACCAGCTTAGGCCCTCCCTGCCTGTGATAGAGCTCATGACCTTCCCTTGAGGAGAAGAGAGTAGCCTACAAACAAGACTTTGTGCTTTGGCTGTACCACATCAGGTATTAGAAAAAGCCCTTCTTGGTTGTGTAAAGAAGTCCTTATGGCTGTAGAAGGCTAGTTCCTTACCGCGAGGAAAGGCGAGGACAGTTGGAAGTTGGCTTTGCTTGTCTTACGGGCTGCTTGAATGCCCGTCTGTCCAGAAGTGGTGTGCCTGCAAGGATGCGGCTCTGTGCCCAAGCCAGGGTCACTGAGGGGCTGTGCAATCTGCACGGACCTGCAGGGCTTCTGGATTGCCTCCGTCTGCACCCATCTATGTAATGTCTCCTGGGCTTTTTCCTTGGCTTTTTCTGGCAGCTGAACGCTAGCTATGTGGCTGAACCATTGCCTGCCATTTAGCGTGTTTGTTCTTCCTTGAGCACATTTAGGGATTTTCTCTATTTTTGCTTCTGAAATAGTTTTGTTTATTTACGCCTACTAAATAAGGAGCAAGATGACAGGTTGGCACTCCTAACAGCTGTTTCTGCTAACAAGAATAAAAGGTACATATGCTACAGATCAGTATCTCGCTGAACATCAAAGCACTTTTCTTAGGAATTGAGCAAACCTGCTAAAGACGTGGGGAGGTGAGGAGGAGACAAATGTACGAGAACGGCATTTAGCCAATAACCCAACTGCCCCTGCAGCAACAGCCTGGACCTCTCCCATGTGCTCAGAACCATCGAGCAGGTGATCAGTCACTCCCACTGATGTTGGGTAAGGCAGGATTTGGCCCTGCCAAAACTAGGGGAAAGTCCTAGCAGGGCATATGGACTATTCCCTTGCCGAAGCAGGATGCCGTGTTCCCCAGTGCTTTGTTCAGTTGACTTATAAATCAATAAAATCAGTGAGGCTTGCACCCTTCAGAAAGCATCCCTCAGTCTCAGAGTGCTTCCTGGTACAGAAACACCTCAACTTTCAGCTCCCCTTCCAAAGCTTTACTGCAGTCATCCTGACTCTTTGGTGGTTTTTTGTTTGTTTGTTTTTTAAATATGCATTGCACAGCCATGCGGGGCCAGTCCAGCAAGTCAGCAGGGAGGTGGATGTGATGGACCGAGTGACTTTGAGGTAACACTGCCTTGGTCACAGACGTCAGTGCAGTCACGAAGGAGAACTAAATATACCTGAGGTGTTCCTCACAGTTTATGTAGTGGCAGGGAGAAAGCCAGACGAGCCAGTGTGCTCATGGAGAGCGAGGTGCAGGTTGTCTTCAGGAGATGGCATCCCCAGGCAGAAGAGCAGTGTTACCCGGTCCAGCCCTATTCCCTGCACAGGGAATTGCCCCGTGCCCTCGTGGAGCAAGCTGCCCTCGCCAGCTGGCGTTTTACCCGGGGAGATCTCATGGTGCCAGTGTGTCCGCACAGGGCCAAGTGCTGTCAGTGCAGCTTGATGAAGAGCAAAAGGGAGGGGACAGTGTGAGCCACTTCGAGCTTGGGGTACACTTTGTTTTCTGTAGGCTCCTGGGTTGGGATGTGGCAGAAATCATGGGAGGATATACCCCAGTTTCTTAGAGGCACACTGAATCCACAGTCCTTGAACTTCAGCTGAGCCACAGACAATTTATGTGAAGGCATGTTCATAGTCCCCAGTGGTGTAATCGGAGGAACATTAACCTGGTCCCAAACAGCTGAGGCGGCGCCTGGCAGGATCTGAGAATGGCTGGGGCTGGGTCAGCACTAAGAGGCCTCCCTGTCTTTCTTCAGGAGATGATTTCACTCTTCAGAGTGTATTTTTTTCCAGCATGCCTTTCCAGGATAGGCTGTTGAGTTTTATCCCCCCAAATCCCTTTTCCCATACCCAAGGTGCTAACACATCCTTACAAAGTGCCTACGCGGACATGGAGTGGGCCTGGGGAGCGGGATGTTTTCCAGGGTAAATGAATCCCAAGTCATTCAGAAATGAAATATAACCATAACTTCCATCTGATCAGCTTTCAGCTCCAGCTCTGCCTGGTTTACACCATTAAAAGACATTTCCACTGAAAGAAATGGGCTGTGCCACCCTTCCACACCTTCTGGACTAGGGAATGGGGTTTTAGTTTAAGTGCAAGTCATAGAAAACCAGTTTATTTTTGTCCTCTGAGACTCTTGTGCCTGCAAGATTGATGGCTGTTGGAAGCAGAGGCCGGAGCTGATGTGATCTTTAACTAATCTAAACCATGGTTGTCCTTGACACTTGCCCTGTGGACACAGCCGGTGCTTAGCTGCCAGCCAGGCAGCCCTGGCGCTCCGCACAGGGATGTGATCCTGCAGGCTGCTGCCTTTGCAGCCGGGCGTCGGAAGCACACTGACTCCAGACGAGCGAGTTCGATGTGCGAGTCCAGCTGGATCAATAATTAATTCCCTCCTCTTTAGCAAAAAACAGGTGCTCTCTTTGTCAGCATGTACATGCTTTTTGCATCCCTCTTGCCCTTCCTCTCCTCTTAGAAAGGATGTGGATAATTCTTATTTGTGCAAAGATTGGTCCCAGCTATGTTGGTTAAACTAGCTGGTGCATTTTAGAAGTAGGTTAAGGGCCCTAGGAGAATGACCTATTTTTGTTCGTAACGCAGTTCGAGTACGGCAGGATTGCTGTGCCAAGGCAGACGGGGGATAATCTACCCTGGTATCCCGTTTCGTGGAGCAGCCGGTGCTGTATAGTTCAGCAAAGGGAGAAACCCATCCTTGCGCTGCATCTAGCTCTGCACTTCCCTAGGAGGTGTAGGAATATTTATGCACAGAAATACACCCGCTGCACAGCTTTGTATGCGTGTGGATGTATTGTGGTGACTGAGACCACGTGCTATTTGATGGCATTGGGTGATTCCAGGAGCTTTGACCCTGCGCACTGAGCTGACCACCTTGCTCGTCAGTGGCGAAGCCCTGGGTGAGGTATGTAGGTGAGCACAGATGCAGCAGTAAGATCTCGAGGCAGTCCTGCGCTGGGGTATGCCCGACTTGTGCAACATGCGTGTCCAGAGGAGCTATCCGAGCGCATGCGGATGCATTGGAGGGGGTGTTCTGTGGGTCAGCGTGTTTCCAGCGGGAAGTGAGGGCTGCCTTTAGCCCCAGGCAGCCTCATCTCTGTGATGGAGGGACCGCCTGGCCGCAGCCGGGCACTGCCTCCCTGGAGGTGCTCTGCGGGGGTGGCCGGGACGGTGCATGCCCCAGGTGGGATGTGGGGGGCCGGGGCTGGCTCCCAGCTCCTACAGAGGTGCGGGGTGTGGGCGGCACATGGTGGGACACGGCAACCACATCGACGTGTTGTGTCTTACCAGCCGTGCATGGCCTGGGGATCAGCGCTTGGGGAACATGTCTCCAAATGCTGTTTAAAAGAAAGAGGTTAAAAATAAACTGTTTTCAATTTTCAAACATTGTCAACCTGAAATCTAAGAAAATAAGTCACAGGCAGGATGTTTCCACTGTTTTTTGCAATGTCCTGAGCTGCTTTCACAGCGCATTTACTTGTCTTCCCAAGGCAAATCTGCAACGGTGGCCCAGCCACCAAGCTGAGTGGCATCCGTGTCAGTGCAGGAGCTGTAACCTCTCTGTCTCTGCAAGGAAACCTGGGTCTTCCCAGATCCGGGAGCATCTGCTGGAGATGCCCTCTGAGCTGCAGAGCAGAGCCTCCTTGCAGAGTCTCAGATCCTTCCCCCCCCTCCCTTTCAGGCTATTTCTATGCTTTTGCTGCCACGTCTCCATTTTTTGCAGTGCTTTCTTCCCGTTAATATCAGGGGAAAAGCCCCGCAGTCATGAGCAGGAGGGAAAGGAGAGGCGATGCCTCGCTCCTCCGGAGGCTCCTGCGGGCAGGGTGCTGCAGGCGTGTGCCTGGGCCCGCTGCCTGTAGCCAGGCGTGAGAGGAAAGGCAGCAAACCGGAGCTGCTTGCGGAGGACGAGGCAGGCCCGGCGCCAGCTCTGTGTGGGTATGGCCTGTATTCGGGGGTGGCTGTACCAGCTGAACTCGCTGAGCAGCCGGTGGCTGCAGTGGCTGCAGTCCTGGGGGTGCAGGGGGTGCGCCGGTGTGCCGGCCCCGGCCAAGGGCCACCCGTTCCCTTACCGTTACGGGCCACGCGCTGTGGGAACGGGTGGGAACGGTGCTGACGGAGACTGCAGTAAAGCTCAGGGAGTCGAGGTGCTTATCGCCGTCTTCAGAGGGCGTCTGTGGCACAAGGAGGGGGTGCCCCAGGTTCACCACAGCAGTCGGCACTCGGTGGGGACGGCGCCTTCGGAGGGCTGCAGTCAGCACGCAGGGTCCTGGGAGGCAATACTGGTTTCTCCCCACCCCATTCCCATCCCCTTCGCAGCCTGGCTGCCTCCAGCTCGAAGAGGGAGTGGGTACGAGCTGGGAATCAAATCGGGATCTCTGAGTCCCAGGGCTCTGTGCTAACAGCTCGTCTCTTGCTTACTGTCATCATGGGCCTCCGAGGGGTTCCCTTGAGAAACTAAATGGGTTAAAAACCATTTTCAGCTAAAAAGTGAGTGAAATTGGCCGTATCTGTTTAAGATCTGAAAGTTCATGGCTGACTGGAGACCACACGCTTAAGCTGCACAGTGGGTAATGCTCTGCTTTTCAGTGGTACAAACCTCTGTTTGCCTCTTTCCCTGATGACTAAAACCCCGTTAGACCTAAAAGCTGCTGGCCTGGGCTGACCACAGTTGCCCCATGACTCGGATTAGTAGAAGGGAGTGGAGAAGCTCCGCTCCTGCGGAAGAGGGGAATGGAGGGAGCGCGAGTTGCTGGGGGCTTGCCTTGGGGGAGCTGCCTGGAAGGTGGGGCCACCAGCAGCCTTCCTGGAAGAGACGCGATTGTGGGTGCAGGCAACTCACTGCCAGTTATCACGCGGACCCCCAGGACTGTGGTGGCAGCCACACCATGCGGGTGGTGGGACAGAGGCATGCCGTCACCAGGGAAGGGAGAGGATGGAGGCGCCCAGCTTGGTGTCATGCTCGTCTTTGCAGTGCTCTGACTCTCAAGGCTTTGTGAATCCTGCCAACTTAAATACTGGTTAATGAGGTTGCTAGGGACACTTAATTATTTGAGGAGCATAATGCTTTTGTAATATTGTTTTTTGTAGGTCCTTGAGGTCCATGAAAATTTGGACAGGCAAATGCAAGACAACTATGAAGAAGACCTGAGCGAAAAGGAGAAGGCGATTGTTCGTGAAATGTGCAATGTAATGACTCCTCTCAGCAAGTCTAGGGGTTGCTTTTGTGGTCTTTTGTTACAAGTACGGAGGAGCAGGGGTCTGCTGCGTACAGCCCTGTTTGATGAGAGATCCACAGGCGCAAGGGAACCAAGTAACCCAAGTGCCTTGTTCACTGCATGGAGCAGCCTTTGCTCGGCAGATACTTTCCACTCTGCTGCCTTCAAGGGTGCAGAGCACCTGGTCTAGCTGACTGAGACCTGTGCAAAGTGCTCTTCCTAGCTTGGAGAGTCCTGTTAGCAGTTGACTCCAACTGTGTCCTTAGGGATTCAGTTTGGGTTGAGCGGCAACTGGTTGCTATCTTTAAAGCTGTACAGCTTGAATGGGTTTGAGCCTAAACCTCCCATCAGAGGGAGAATATTCATGCCTGAAGCCGTTGAACAGCATCATGGTGTGTGGGGTGCTTTTAGCACTGCCACCTTATTGGGCAACCACACTGTTAACTGGGCTTGCCACGTCCTGTACAGTGAGTGTTTGTACCAAACCTCTGCTCTGCGGTGTCCGCTGCTGTGGCTCTGCCTCCAGCTTCAAAGCACCTTGGCCACGCTTTGGCTTTGAACAAAGAGTGTGGGATTTGTGCTAGAACGTGGCTCAAGCTGTGTGGCACCTGCAGTCGGGGATGTGCTGTTTGACAGGTCAGCCCAAGTGGCATCGTTTAGTGCCTCACAGCAGCAGAGAGGAGCCTAACTCTCTGTTTAAATTCTGAAAAACACCTAAACCCTAAAAAGAGAGTGTAAAGAACACAAGTGCATCTTGCAGCGCTAAATCACTGCAAGTATCCTTGGCAAGGGCTGAGGCACCTCGCTTTGGTTGCTGGATCCCAAAGCCGAGACCAGAGTAAACAAGGGCCTGCTTTTTAGGATATTTTGTCTGCTTAATGCCACATTCCCTTGTAGCCATGCAGAGGGAAAGGTAAAACGCCATAACTTCATCCTCCCAAATGGACTCATTTCTGTTTGCGTATCATCAGCTGTTTTTTCTTTAAATGTTCATTTTATGTAGACTCAAGGCACCTATGAAGTGCTTTGCAGTTTCTTATTTTTTAAAAAATAGCCTCCCTTACCCCAGTGGCCCTAGAGTGATAAAATGTGTGTTTTTAGAAAGTCATATATATATAAATTTTTAATCATTATCTTTTTCGTTATCTTTTCTGTTCATGGTAACATCGTTTCTGTAAGCATGGCAGGGTTGACCTACCATTGAACTTAACTTCTGAACCTAGTGTATTTGTTTTATACTATTACCCCAGGCAAAAATGGTTCTAATTTCAAGAGAGACTAATTAGAAAAATGCATCAATGATTTTTTCCTTGGAAACTGGTGCACAGATGCCATCCAGTGGCTCTGATGAGAATTACAGCCCAGCTCTAGGAAATGGCTTTTTTCTAACTTTCAGACTGTAATTATGAAAACACTGCAACTCCTCAGAGGCTTTGGGGTTTTTTTTAATTCCTGTCTTTCTCTCCCCACCCTTTTATTTTTTCTTACAGGTTGTCTGGCGAAAGCTGGGTGATGCTGCGAGCTCCAAACCCTCCATCAGGCAACATCTTTCAGGAAACCAGTTCAAGGGTCCTTTGTAGGAACGCTGTCCCGGAGGCTGGAAGGGGTTGATTCTGTGAAGACTGGAGAGGCAGAGCTCAGCGTTTCTGCCTGCCTGTTCTTTGGGCGTTGGAGTTGAGGTTTTTTTCAGGGTTTCCTTTTTTCTTTTCTTTTTTTGGGGGGGGAGGGGAGGCTTTTTTTGTAACAATAGTGTAAATATGGCAGCTAAAGGCCTGATTTCCAGGCTGTGGTGCTCTGGAACTACTGTTCAATGGGTAACCATCCAATAATGCCAGACTTGCATCATTTGTATTGTAGTTCAAACCTGCTTTGTTGTAATGGTCTGTTTGTAGAATTAACTAACTCGAGAGAATTTCTAAGAGAAACAAGAAGAACCCTTAACCTGCGGAGAAGTCACAGTTTGTATCGCTCCAGTCCACCTGCTTGTCAATGATTCATAGCTGGGTTAGTGGCTCCAGGCAGCACCTTCCAAGGAAGGAGCAATTTGAATTCATTGTCTTACTGCCTGCCAAGCTCCTGAGCTGCTAACACTTGTTTTGGAGGTCCTTATTTTGAAGAATGACACATGACTGTCTTCACGAGGCGCTGCGTACAATATTGAGCGGCGAGCTAAAAACACGGGTACCGCTCTGTGCGTTGTATGGTGGTACTCATCACACAAGCGTACAGAAAGGCTTGAGACTCCGTATCAGCTGTTAATGAACTCTTCTTCATGAACAAATGACACGAGATTTCTGCAGTCATAATGTGAATGAACTGAAGTCACTTAGCCACGCACCAGTATTCCCTATAAATATGGCAACACTTTTCCGGTAAAGCTTTTACTACAAAATAATTCAGCAGAAACTGCCGTCCTAACAGTGCTTATGGCTTTCACAGGATCTTTGAGAGCAGCTCATCTTTCACATAAGGAAGATTTGGGTATTTTTTTTTAATGTTCTTGCTGGATCCCTCACCTATACTGGTTCCTGTGTAAGGTAACCAAACAACTACCTTGCAGAGCTGAATAAAAACTCCATAAACACAGGCTGTCGGGTGAGACTATTTCCTGGCATTCAAGCTTTATTTTTGTTAATGAACCAAAACAAGTGGGTTTTTCTTTCTTCTAATGGTTGTATATAAAACAATGGGACTTATATTTTGCTATTGTGGAGTAGCTGCTTGGATAGTTGTAAGAATTTGACTCCCTTCTTTTCCAAGTTGTCAGAGCAGCTGTCCCTGTATTTTATTAGATGTTCTTTCCCAATAGTCCAAGGAAGCGGGGCTTGGTTATTAAAGTAATTGGTGTAAAATAATTTTAAAGACAGGCATGTGAAAAGATCAAAGCCTCCTCTTCAAAAGTTGCATCGATTTTAGTGATTAGTTCGAAGACTTAATGACCTCAAACACCCTCACTTTCTTTTTATTCTCTGTAAGAATCAGTCACAGCTACAGACAGCTGAATTAGCTGGGCAGGTTCTTCCTCTTAAATTAATTTGTTCTACCAGTTGAGTTCTTGACTTGGGGTATTGTATTAACATGGAGCACTGATATCATACCAAGGAGTCCATGCTGCAAGTTATGAAAGGTAATTGGTCCCACGGTATACAACAATCTAGCTGTAAAGAATTTGGAGTGTCAGAGCCGAGATCTGTAACCAGTAAAAAAACAGCGAAGGAATACAACCAAAATACATAGTAAACAGTAAGAGTAAGCACCACTTCATTATTCATTGCAGAAATAAAAATGTAACAGTCAAGAGGAGTAGGTTATTTGAAAAAAACCCACAAGAACCACCCCCAAAACACACACGCATACTCTCGCTCACACACTCACCAGTAGTTTATTTCTTACTCCTGCTCAGTCAGCGAATGCTGAGCTACTAACTCTGAGTCTAGTAATATTTACATCCAGTCTGTCTGGAAAAATCCATTCTGGAGTCTGACTCTGTCCTTTAAAATACTGCATCTTTAGAGGATTCCGGATTTCCTCCTCTTTGCTTTTTGTTTTGACCACCAGTTTCTAGTCACCATTGATTACTTGTCTTCCTCCTGTACAATTTATACCTTGAGATTTTTTTTTGTACCAGAAAAGGTGATGTAAAGCAGAGGCATCATTCTTCCTTCACACCTAGTGTCAAACAGAGGGTTACTTTAATCTATCTGCTTGAAAGCCTGTTTTAATTTTGGTGGCATCTAATGGCTGGATTAAGCAGAGAATTGAAGCATATTGGGAACAAGGTTAATTTACGTCAGTGAATTTTAACTAAAGCAATGCAAATGTTGCCAGCACTTGTAGAGAGTTAATTGTGTTGATGACGTGCTTGCTATTTTAGGAGTGTATTAGACTAGCAGGTTCTCTCAACAAGACAAGAGCTATGCTAATCAGATTACTAGTCTCACCACCTATGTAATTCTCATTCAGATATTCCCTGCTATCAAATCTCTCTCAAAATCTATTCAATGACTTCAAGCAAAGCCTGTTTTGTGCCACCTGCAGATCTCACCTACAAGGGAGATAATAGTGGTGCAATTGAGGTCCGCTAGTGCTGCAAACCCTCAGGAGCCAGTTTACAGGGTAGCCAGCAGTTGCGCTGAACAGTCCTGATAGTCTTAGGGTATATCCTGTTTCTTTAAGATTCTATTTGGCAGCATAGCTCTTCAACGCAAGATGCGCATCATTGATTTTGCAGAAGAACACGACAGTGCTGTACGTTGGGGTGTTATTTTGGGGAGGGGTTTAGGCTTGCTACTCTGCATACTTAGCTCCATTTGAGCTATAAAGTGTCTTCCTGGGGTAAAATGACACTCAATGACTTTACAGGATGACTTGGGTGCTGAATTTTCAGTTGTCTAAAAAGGTGTTTTATATGCATATTTAAATTCACTTACCTATGCGCTACGTCTTCAGTGAAAACTACCTGAGGAGCTTTGTACATTAAGTTGGAGGGGAGCATCCCTTGAAATAGCGGCCATTAAATTGATACATTTGGGGCAATAGTCCAAGTTAATTTCCTCAAGATTGAAGCCCTGGGTTCTGCAATCTTCTGGCAAATAAAGCATCCACTGTTTACAAATGGACTTTGCTTGCTTAAGGGAAGTAAAATCACATCCTTGACTTTTGTTGGAGTGACTGAAGTGAACGGCGTTTCCATAAAAGTTTCTGAAATGCTGCGGTGTAACCAGCTTCAGCTGGCTCTTTGCACCTTGATAAGACTGCTGAGCACAACCTTGTTTGAGAACGGCACATTTTTATCCAAATATTAGATATTAAATGAAATCAGTGTTAAAGTGACCTTTTATCTTTTTAGAAACTGTGGGGGAAGAGTACTACTGATCTTTTTCAAAGTGCATGACTGTAAAGTGATAAAATTGTATATTTTTCATAATGTGGGGAAAGTCTATTTGTGCTGCTTTAGAAATCAGTTTAAAGTTTGATTTCTGTTAAACCTGTGATCTTACAGCCCTGCTATATTTTCTGTATATGATTTACAAAGAACTGGAAAAGTTAGCACCTGCTGTTGTGTATATAGCAAAATTCTTTAGACCTTAGCACACGTTTTTACCTATTATTGAACCACTCTGGCTTTTTTGGGGAGGGAAAGTAATAGTACAGATTTTTTTGATAATGTGTGTAAAACATTCATTTGAAATATTTTAGTAAAAATGAAGTAAGAGATTGATTGTGATAGTGTATACTTCTAGTTGAATAAAATAAAATACATTCTTTTTAAATAAACTGATGAGTAAGATTTGGGAGACCACTGCTGAAATATCTTGCACTAAGTACCACAGTTACGAATTCTGAACTAATACGAAAAACCTGGAAATCCACTCAATTCAGAACCAATTTTATTTGGGTAGATGTGAACAAAGTAGTCGCATTTATAACCAGGATGTACATCACAGTAGGTTGTTACATTCAGACTTTCACACTTAGAAAATATATATATTATGTACAGGAATTTGCAAATAGGTGTAAACATACAATACTTTAAGATACCAGTACATTCCAAAACAAAAATATCAGCAAGGCAAACACCTCAAAATGATTCCAGTCAGCTAGCATTCAGAATCTCTCTTAAATAAAGTAGCTTTTATGCTTGACATCGTGTTGTTTTAATTATTACTAAAAATGAAGTTTCTTACTATAGATCAAATTTCATGGTATCTGGCTATTTTGGTACTCAAAAATAGGCACTGATTTCTAGAAGGAATTTTCTTCTTACTGATATAATTGAGCCAATATGGCTGGTTTTGCTAGTACAAAGTAATCCAGTGCTGGAATAACTCAAGACAATTTAAACTTAAGTCAAATGTATAAAGTTAGAATAGATACTGCAAAGCTGATTAAAATCTAGAAGCCTGTATAACTCACCATAAACAATACCGCAAACAGATCAGCTAAATTTTCATGTCACCGCCTCATTTCTTCATCTAAATTATACAAATTACCCTCCTCTTAATCTTTACAAAGTAGGTTTTGGCTAGCTACTCCTGCCTAGTCAACATAAAGGGATATCGTGCAAATTGCCTCATGCTATCTCATCCATGTAGCACGTCCAAGTCCTGCTACAGGTGGCATACCAGGCGGTGGAATTGGAGGTGGTACAGGTGGCTGTCCACCTGGGGGAACAGTAGGTGGGGGGTAACTAGCTGGTGGCATTCCCAGCCCTGGAGGTGGATGAGGTGGTACTGCATGAGTTGGAGGCAGTCTTGGAGGTGGGAAATTAGGGTTGTATGTAGGTGGAGGAGGATATCCAGGAGTAGGAGGTGGAATGTTGGGCGGGGGGAATGAAGTAGGGGGTGGAGGTGGAACTGGTGGTGGAGGGTTGGGAGGATAGACATGAGGATGATACGGTAGATGAGTTGGTGGTCCATACGCCGGTGGTAAAGCTCCATAAGTTGGTCCTTCTGTTTTCATCATTGACTGAAGACTTTGATAACCCTCCCCTGACATGTAAGAATTTGTAGTAGACATCCCTGTAATATAACTGGTGGGGGGTGGGGGCGGGGGACGATGCGGCAGAGGTGGAGGTTGATGTACTGGGGCAGGATGAGCAGGGGGAGGAATCTGGACCTTTGGCATATCTACTGAGTCCACAGTAGTAGATTGCTCTGCTTCTCCCATTGAAACTGCAGTTGTCAAAGGAGGCTTGCGCTCTGGAAAAGAAAAGTTCATTTATTTTTTGAAGGATAGTGGCAATAACAGCTTCTGAATACTTTATATTTTTCTTCCAGTTAACATATCAAAAGAGGACTCAATTCTCTAAGTCTCTGAATGCCATATGGTATCCAGTCAGACCTTCTTGTATCACTAGAAAATAACGAAGCTGCAAAACAAAGCTCCAAGTTCAGCTTTTCCCATTCTAAAAGTATAATACATCTTCCATTCTTATTACTGTTTTCTTATAATTTAAATATTGTTCTACAATCAGCAGAAAATAGCAGACTGGATGGACAGAATCACAACTAGCAGATTTAAAAAGTCATGGGACCCAAGATACCAAAAATCTTTTGATCAGCCCTTCGACTTCCTTTAATCCAGGCCTCCCTTCTACCTCTTTTATAATCCAGGAGGTGGCCTGGGATTACCCTTTGCACTTCACTTGCCTCCCATGTTGGGAAATATTATCTCAAGTCTTTAACACTCAGTTCTAAACCTGTTTACCAAAAGAAAGAAAAAAGAAAACCAGAGGGTAAGAAAGAAAGTGCGATAGATTGCTTGGGACATGAAATCTGATCAGCTTTGTTCCACTGATTAGTTTCAGGGAACTCAGGACCTGACAGTCTGGGGAAGTTGATAAAAAGGTCAGAATTTTACAGTATTATACTTGGCCATTTCTGGGAAGAACATGCTTTAAACTGTCTTCTCTTTAAATAACAATCTTACTTTTTTTTCCCCCCTCTTAACTATAAAGTAAGGAATACCACAATAAGAAGACTGACCTAATGGCAACATCTCTGTATGGGCATACAGTCAGTATTAAAATGCCCAACAAAAGAGAGTTTGGGGCATATTGACATCCAGCTTGCTTGTATATAGAAACATCTAAAACATTGTTCAGTAAGAAAAGTTATTTAGAAGCAGGTATAGGGCAGTCCTTTCCAGTGACGTGCAACAACTAAACTGACAATGCTAAACGGAATTTGAGATAAATCCACCTTCTAGTACTTCTGTTCATTTGGCCAATAAACATTCTTAGTTTTCACCCGATTTTTCCTCAGAGCCCCAAAAGACAAGAGTTGGCCTCTAAAGACTGTTCTTAAAATGTTTCAGTGCTTATACAGTGATTTCCTTGTATAAACAAATTCTAAGAAGAAAATTTTAGGTAACAAGGGAAACAATGGCTAAATAGGATTTACCTTATCTAAGCAGTCATAATTTTAACAGCAAAATTGTCCCCTAGGACAGCTACATAATTAGATCATGCAACATGGGTATGCTGGTTGTGGTACCTATGATTTCAATGACTTCCAGTTCCTAAATTATAGCAGGCAGTAATTTCCCCATTTGCTCATTTTCAGAATCATTGCGGATGCAAGATGTGCATTCAAGATTTAACAGCTGAAGGAATAATGAACATATTTAGAAGAACCCCTTCATTCTTAATTAGATTTTAACAAATGGGAAAAAATGGTCCTACTATATTTCAGAGCACTGTTTTTCTCTCTTGTAATTCCCTGTTAGAAGCTTTCATCTTACAGTTACATTATGGACCGTGCTCTATAAAATATTTATGTCATATTTAAGGGTCACTGGAAGGACAGCTAATGCATCAAGGCACTGGAAGCACATTTTTACAACACTACAGTTTATTTTGCAAACATAAGGTATGTGTGCAGTGTTAAAAGTTCTCCAACAGATGAAAGTCCTCTTTTGGGACACAGCAAAGAAAGTATACCCCTTATTATTTAGAAGCTACACACCTCCAGAATTTGTATACTAAAGATGTAACATGGAGGACTTCTGCAGGACAGCTGGAACCTACTCTAGTAATATAATATGGCAACTGCCATCCTTTTGAGAATGTAAGTCCCTTTTTGCCTGCTAGTGACCATTAGTTTTAGTCTTCCAGGCCTTTAACAGTCACTTCTTTGTTTTGCCTTTGTCCACCTAGTATAACCTTGTTTCCATCATAACGTTTTTGTGTCTGTCTGAAAAAGCCTGTGCTACTAAGATGAAATTCCCTCCAGAGCTTAGCTACCTAATGCTTTTAACTTGCCAAGCTGATTAATCAAGGCAACAACCCCTGCCCCCTCCCCGATACCACCATCTGAATGAAAAGCAAGGCAATTAATGGCAAGAGTAAATGTGTTTAAGAAAAAAAAAGCTTACCTGGAGGCGGATGTGCAGGAGGTATTGGTGGGTGTGAAGTTTCAATTTTAGGAATTTTAGATGGCGGTGGTGGTTCTAAAAAACATTTGGAAGTTCCTAATTGGCTATTGCTCTGCAATATTTTCCAAACTCCAACTCTATTCTTATGCTAATGATTACCATATCATATTACACTATGCAAAAGTACAGTGGAAATCCTATATACTACGTACGTTTAATAAAGAAAACTAAAATCAAGACCTTTGTATAAAGAAAGTGGCATCAAGTATCACATACAAGTCTTCCAAAAGAACACATGCCTACAAGTTCAAGCTATGTATTTTATAACTAGAGACAAATTGTCCCAATAACAGTACGTAAGTGAAGATGAGGCAACAGGACAAGAGGAAATGGCCTCAAATTGTGCAAGGGGAGGTTTAGATTGGATATTAGGAAACATTTCTTCACTGAAAAGGTTATCAGGCACTGGAACAGGCTGCCCAGGGAAGTGGTTGAGGCACCATCCCTGGAGGTGTTTCAAAGATGTGTAGATGTGGTGCTTAGGGACGTGGTTTAGTGGTGGACTTGGCAGTGTTAGGCTAACGGTTGGACTCAATGATCTTAAAGATCTCTTCCAACCTAAACGATTCTATGAGCACGTGTACATTTTCTAGCACAAAACTGTAACTTGTAAATAGTTAAAACAAATCTCAGAAGAAGCTGAACTATGCTCTGCTAGGGGAACGTGTGCCTAGAAATCAAACAAAATGGCAATTGCACAGGACAGAGGAGGGAGAAGAGACAGCTCTCTGGAATCTATCTGCAGAGCCAGAGAGGGAGAAGTGCCAGGCTTACTTGGGAAAGGTTACAGAATCACATCCTAGCTATCCTGAAATACATTGTTCCAAAACAGCAAAATGAAGAAAAAAACCACAAACAAACAAACGAAAAGAACTAGATGTGATCACTGCAGTGAACATTTCTTAAGCTAGACTATATATTGAAACAAAATGCCTTTCACTGGCAGCCATGCCAACAACTGATTACAAATGTCACTGATTACCAACAGACTTATTATTAGTGCAGCTATTTAATGACATGGTACCTTCAGTCACTTCAGGGTCCCACAGCTTGCTGAAGAACTACTCCAAATGATGCATGGAGTTATAAATTGAGAGTTGAGTAGTTTAGCAAGACTTCTACTGAATAGACTGTATTAAGAGACTCTTGGAGCACAGTTATACTCCATTTTTTCACGTTTGGCAGTTAGGAACATTTTAAAAATAGTTACAGTATATATTTGAAGATGCATTATTAGGATCAAAATAGTTTAGAACTACCAATCCTGTACACAAACAAGCTAAGCGCACATCAGCAAATTACTTATTCTGGTTAAAACAATAAAATGAAAGCAATATGAACAGAATATTAGCATTTACCTGATGTCTTTGTTTCTTCCTTTGGAGATACAGCCTGTTGGGGGGGGGGGGGGGGGGGGGAGGAGAGAGAGAGAGATGGAAATAAGACCACTGCAAAATACAAAGCATTTTAAAAATGGTAGCAAGTGAGCAAAATAGGAAACAACTTACAAACTTACAGCCTGCTGCAGAGCTTTTGTACAGATCTGACTAAAACAGAACCAGTTTCCAACTCAGAACCAGTTTCCTCCTCCCTCCCCTAAAAGGAGGCAGGACAATCCCTTTATGTGTTCCTGTATTTTTATTAGGAGGCTAATAACGTTCAATCTCTTTAGACAGATGCAACACAAACACTGAAAAGTCAAATCACATTGGGAAAGCTCAGCTTAACTGGCAGAATGAAAGGACTGAAAAAATAGCAGCTATTTTAGATACAGCATTTCCTGCTGTTCTCACTGTTGAGTATTACATCTCGTTTAATTTATTTATCATCCACTGCGCATACGTCATGGTCCGGTACACTGCTCACTGAACTGAAAGCAAGAGACTTGGCCTCTTCCAGATTCTGCTTTGACCTGTCATTCAACCTTTGCCAAAATCACTTCAGGCCTTTATGCTTTATTTACCAGGACAGGAGGACAGTGAAAGTGTTGCTCAGCGTAAAACATTTCAGAAGCCTTCAGATGGAAAGCCTTGTATAAAAGCCAAATGTTATGCCGCAAAAAGAATTTATGCACACAGAGTAAAACCCACAAAACCTCACACCATCCTTCCAATCACAAGTTTTCGGTTGGTTTCTTTTTGTTGTTGTTGTTTTGTTGTGGGTTTTTTTGTAAAGAATCACAGACCAGGGAGTCGGAAAAAAATCTTTCCAGCTTACTTAGTCCAACTGAGATTGCTAGTTGATGGTCTTTGAGAAAAGCAGAAAACTTAACTGAAATTTTAAGTACACTAAGCTTAGTTACAAATGTATTTAAAATTAATGATAGAAGTCTGAGGGGTACAGTGCATAGCTTCTCTGTCTTTTGAATGAAAGGGGTTTTTTAAGGGACTATTTACCTCTAGCAGCTTTACCTTCACAAATTGTTGCTCAGTTCCCATCACTCTACTTTCCACAGCAAGAACGGACATACATTTCACTCCAACTTGAACAATGAATTTTCCTTAGCTCTGATGGGTATTGTCTAGACTTTTGCTGTCCAATACAAAGGTACCCAAGGCCTGCTTGAGGCTACCTCATTCTTATATTCCTTTGATAGTCATTTCAATTCATCTCCAGCCACCTTCCAGCTGCTTTCCCGCTTTTTAAGGACAATCTTTGTCTTCCCATTCCAAACATAAATACTTTTCTTGGTGACTCTCACAGACTCATCTGCTGCCTTCATTTTACTTGGGTGGTCTTTTCTCGATTTTCTAGTACTAAATTCCTTGCCTGTAAAACTCCATGCAAACATCAGATCTCCCCGCACTTTCAAATAGAAGCAAGTCTCCACTACTTATTGTAATATTTCCCCAAATCACTCATTCGGTGAAGCCAGTTGATCACTTCAGTGGCAAGCAATTCAATTATTGTGCATTTGTTAACATGGAGCAATGTTCAGAAAATAACGTCATTAAGGTACACCATTAGAATGGAACAAGCAACTGGAGCCAAACAGCTCGTGTGACAGAAAAACAAACATCAGTTTAAACTATATTTATGCTAAGGGGGGGGGGAAATCAAGCAGCAACAAAACCAAAGCCTATAAAAATTTAAATCACTTCTTTAATAATGGCAGCTGCTAAAATAGAGATGAGTTGTTGGTTTGTTTTTTTATTTTCGGTCCTTCTACTGCACTGTAGTTTTTATTGCTCCAGCCATGACATCCCAGGGTCAACATTATTTATTAGCATGCTGATTGTTATTTAATACTTTCACAATAAGCTCAATCCACACCACAATGCAACTGTTCTTTTAGTGCTGTTTCTGTGTGTATTAAAATTGTTCCCACTAACAATTTCTAGTTTAATCAAACTAAATATACTATTTACATCTAATGATTCACCAGTATATTTTTAGTGCAGTCAACTGAACATTCAAGTGGTCTTCACCACTAGAGATGCAGAGGCTGTGCAGATGCTGTAGACATCTGGTATTGGTCTGTAAGTCATGGGCCAATGCCTCAGCTGCTTGAAAGTATCTTGGCTCAGTAGAAGGTAGTGGAGTTATAAGAGTTCATGTAAATGGAAAATCTGGCCTCCAGGAACAAAGTGTATTTATGTTCTGTACAAACCAAAGGAGAAGTCATGCAAAGCCCTATTTATAGAAGGAGGCAAACATTTTAAGTAAGGTTTATGGTACATCTAACTGAAGAACATTTTAGAAGTACCAAGCAAATCTTCAAACACTACATATCTTGTTCTCCTAGACTGCTTTCTGGAGAAAGAATGATTTTAGATCATCACATTTGCTTTTCTCAAATTCATGCTGTTTGTGCTGTTTTCCTACAAAACTCCTACTGAGTCACTCTTTGCTTTATATTTGTTCTGGATGCCTACAGTGCACCAGTTACCTTTTTATCTGTACTATTCACTTCCTTAATTATTAGGTGATGGACCTCAAACTTAATTTCAAGGACAGTTAAGTTGCTCTGAAGGCTTGACCAGAGGCTATTGTTAAAGAACAACAGATACTATTCATGAAAAAGGCATCACTTTTTTCCATGCGGTAGTTCATTAACACATGGGATGGGGTGAAATCAGTAGTACTGTAAAGGTAGAGCCTTTACATGAATGAACAAGCATTCATAACAACTTACAATCAGATGGACACACATAGAAAAAACCAAATTGTTATCTACAGTTTCTGATGCGCCAAATTGTCCCAGACATTTTTGTTGAAGAAAAGTAAGAGGAGAGTTCCCTGCCCTACAGATCTGACAACCCAAGCAGAATTTGTGCTGATAGTATGTATTTCTTTTCATACTTTTTCTACCATCTATAAAGAGCTCTCCCAATTTTCAAGCTAATTAACACATTTTATCAGCTTTCTATCCTGAACAACTGAAAAGCTCAGTGCAAGAACTATGTATTTCAGTGCAGATTATTTCCTTGAGTAGTAGGCTATATCTTGCAATTACAAGACCAAGGTTTCACAGAGTTACATTTTTCTCCTTTTTGGGAGGCTGCCATCATGAAGATGCTGCACTCTTCCAATTCCATTTCATTCCATCATTTGTTGCTTCTTCCTGGTTTGTGGGGTTTTTTTCCCTTGATGTCTGTTCTCTAGTTTGGGCATCCATTAATTACAAGTTAGAGTAAAAACGGTAAGAGCTGTACAAAATTTACTTCCTAAATGGACTTGTTCCAAAGATTTTACTTCTGAAAACACTATTCATACTAAGTACATGCAAGAAGATTTGTGTAACCCTTTAACACTTTTTTTTTAATAACTTAGAAGTGAAAAAAAAAAAAAAACCCAACACAAAAAGTGTAGATTAAAGTCTGAAAGCTTCATTTGAATTTGATAACTGTGGAAAAGCACTCAGAGTACTTGTGATATTATCCAACTGCCAATGTACCTTCTTATTTTCAGTGATGAGGTGATAACACAGACAAAGTGAGACTGATGCATTTACAGGCTTCTACTGTTATTAGATTATTTTGAAAGACTTTTTCTAAGAATTTTGACATACTTTTAGAAGTCACCATTCTCTTACATTTGTAATCAAAGACCAGAGACTCAAATAACGTCTTCATCAGCATTGTGCATATCTCTACATTCAGGTACGGCACAAGAGACCTTCCCTAAATCAAGCCTGCTTAATAGTGAAAACAGCAAAATTTGATAGCACAGAACCACAAACAATTAGAACCTTAACAGCTTGTGCTGGCTTAAAAGTCTCTCCACTAGTTTTGCCTCAAGTGGAGTAAGAATGTGGTATGCCAAAACTGTAAAGGTTGTTCTACTCTAACATACTTGCCATATAACCAACAGAAGTCTACCATACAAAATTAATTACCAGACTCATTCTTAAAGCAAACACAAGTCTGTTGCACCCTGCAGCCTTTAAATCAAATGGACGTCAGATCAACATGAAAATAAAATGCAAGTTAAAGTTCAAAATTAAACTTACTGCTGGTCTTTTAATCTGTCTCGGAGGACTTGGCTGGGGAGAGGGCTTTTTAGATTGCTGTGCTTGTGTTTGCTGTTGCTGCTGCTGTTGTTGTTGTGCTGACTGTTGCGACTCTTTTTGCTGCTGAGTCTGTGATTGCTCAGAACTCTGGGATTGCTGGGATTGCTGTACCGTAGGTGCCTGGGGTGTAGATTGAAGAGATGGTGGCTGCTGCAACTGGTGAGGAGTATGATGAGGCATTTGCTGTTTTCCCTGTGAGTATAGATCCAGGATCTGATGACAGATGTCTTAAAAAAACAAAAAATCCAAAATATTATACCCCCATAATGTACAACTGTACGTTTAATACACAATTGTCAACTATGCTTTTTACTGGACATCAACTTAAGAAAAATTCATTGCAAATATTACTTACTGTTATAATGACCACAGATTTGACTTTTTTAAAACAGACTATTTTTCAATTTATACTTGCATTTCTGAGTTTCTTCTGCCTATGCTGAACAATATGTAGATGTATATGCACACCTTCCAGAAGAACAACAAAGAGTGTTGGTACTAATATACCATACGTCACTATTGTGTGCTTGGACAGCCAGGTAACCACGTAACAACAGGATAGTAATACAGTAAGAAAGTCAGTGAAAGACTATTATATGTTAAAACATACATGTCTAATCAGGCCAATCAAAAAAGTTTCAGGAAACTAAGTAAAGGACTAGTACTAAATTCTTCTTCCAACACGTTAGGAGCTAAAGGTCTGTAAGAAAACACGTAGCACCAACTGCTAACCAGGTGCAAGAGCAGCACTCAAGGAAAAGAAAACCTTTCTAGAAAAGCTAGATGAGTTCTTTCCATGAGCATTCACTGATGCAGCAGCAGAAACTGGAGAGATTCCCATTCTACAACCCTCTCTGACAAGGATTCAGCAGAGGATCTATCTGAAACTGAAGGAACTCTGAAAAAAGCCATAATACAAACAGAGCAAGTAACCATTTACGAAATCATCAGAACTGCAGGGTACTCACCTGAAAGTTCCAAGAGCAAAAAAGGCTAAACCACCTGAAGAGCAACACATACCATTTCACTTAAAAATTCCTTAGAACCTAATGCCAGATTGTGACAAGCATCAATTTTTAGAGAAGGTTTCTAAAGCAATTTATGGAACTAGAAGTATGCTTAGGCTGACATTTGTACCAGGTAAGTCAGTAAAAACTTTAATGAAGACAAATTAGTGGCCACACAACCACAACTTACTT
This sequence comes from Phoenicopterus ruber ruber, assembly GCA_009819775.1. NCBI lineage: Eukaryota > Metazoa > Chordata > Aves > Phoenicopteriformes > Phoenicopteridae > Phoenicopterus > Phoenicopterus ruber. Next base: position 15,017,636 of record CM020219.1, read on the forward strand.
AATAAAGCAGGACCTTTCTTGACTCTTATTTTATGAACTTCCTAGGGTCCTCTCCCTCAAGAGGACAAGCAGAAGGCAACTATGAGCAATATATACACACAAAGGGAATAGTATTAAGATATCTCTAGTGATGAAAAAGATCCATAATTCATCCCCTATCAGAATTCACACACACACCAGAATTCATCCCCCATAATCTGTTCCCTAGTCGTGGTACACCATAAAAAAAAATCCAAAACCCTAGCATAATTTGGTTGAAGAGGTCCATCATCAATGAGAAAACCACTGGAAACCAGGCTCCATTAGTTCCAGTGTTTGTAGAGCTGCTTATTTAAAATGGGGAGAAAGGAATCATTAAAAAAATAGAAAACACACACCACAACAATTTAGCACCTAATTAGCTGTCTTATAAACTAAACAAGTCGTAAAGCAAATATTGACCAGACGACTAATCACGATAACTAAATATGCTTGCAGACTAAGCCAGTCTAATAAGTTTAATTTAAAACCTGGCTAAGATATAGCACATATGACCTGAGTTACATACTTTACAAATGATTATTTTGACTAAAACCTAGATAGAAAGCAATTTGCATTTACTTATGACCTAGGCCACACGGTTAAAGGAAATACTCCTCTGCTTGTGCCAAGTGTTTTTCATACCTTCCAGAACATCAACAGGAACATCTTGGACAAACTGCTCCCACCATCGTCTGTACATTGGTTTTGATGTCCATTCCTGTATTTCAAACTTACACAAACGGCCTGCTAAGTACATAACTGCAACAGCTATGATCTCAGGTTCCCACTGCAGCGACAGCGTAGTGCAGAGACTAGAATATAAAAAAACCCAAAACAAAACACAACCCTGAAGATAAAGTACAACACTTTAATGTACGACAGCTATAATTAACAGGGTATAAAATCCCACTACACTTTAACATCTCAGATAATTAAAACTAAGAGCCTTGTTAAACAAGAGAGTTTACAAAACTAAACTGTTTCTGCACTACTGCTATTATGAAACAAGATAATTTTACATAGGTAATACAGAGGGCATATGCCTACAGAAGCAATACACCACATAGGAACACCAAGTTTGAAGTTTAAAAATGGAAAATCTAACACTATATGAGTGTGGAAGAAGAGGGAAAAGACAGCATTATATTCCAAGTATGGGCAGCTACATTCCACTGTAGTCTTACCTGTAGTGTTAACTAAACATAGTGTTCATGTTCATTGCTATACAAGTGTGCTGTCACTGCATTACCCTGGTTAGGGAATGATGCCCACATTTGGATTTTAGAGATTCCAAATGTTTTTCAATAAAATGTAAACAAGTACTAAAAAACCCTCACAGAACAGCCAGTATGAACTTGTAAAGCAACTTGTCAAGCACAACGCAAGTTTTAGATCAAGCTGTAAAAGGTTCTCTCTTGAATAGCCTTTATTAAAGCTAATGCTAAAATAACTGATATTATTGGTATTATTGATATTAACTGAGTAATTTCCTGTCATAATCAAAGTTACTGTTTCCTGATATTAATTTTAAATTACAAAATTTGTTTTTCTCTTTTTCTTTTCCCTTCATAGCTTCTGTAACATGGGATCTGCTTAAAGAAGTAAACAGTAAAAAAAGACACAAGAACTAGCTCTTAAAACACTGATTTCTTACTATTACTTTCATGACATTTAGTTGGGGGGGTGTACTGCGGCTGCATAAGAACAGAACCCTCTATTTTAAAGGCCTGTAGTGCAAAGTACAGAATTATTGTCCCGGGATCCTAGAAAACAAGTACATTTCTAATATGGTGCCTACTAAGTAAGCAAAAGACAGCCTCTCAAGAACAGAGATAAGTATTATTTGAAACAATCACTCCAACTTCATACTAATCTTTTCCTGAAGTGCATTTTCTTTAATTATTAAATTTCTTGAATTATTAAACACCATCTAATTCCAAGTACAGTAGTGTCCAGAGTTTGATGGATACATAACAGAAGTTTAACCTGACAAACTTAATAGTGACAGTCAAGCTGTATTTTTGTGCCACCTGTAAGATCATCACCTGCAAGACTGACAGCAGCTGAAGTAAACTTCTCTTGACATCCAAATATGCTGAGCAACCTTTTACTCAAATTAATTTGGAGAGTTTAGGTGCTATCTACAGAATTTGGACCCACACTGGGCTACTTCAAATTAGGCATGTGAATAAAAATGCACCTTTTTTTTTTAATGGTGTTCTACTGCTGCAGATATGACTGAAAACAACGTATTTAGCATTTCTGAACAGTCAGGCCACTTACATACTTTCTTAAGGGTTTGCTATGGAAATTAAAAATTACATTTAACTGTCCTTGGTGAATTAACTTGCCCAGCTCTGTAGAATCCTCTGTAACAAGACTAAAGCGTATCAAGTTATTTTGTTTTTCCAATACCACACTACACATGAAAAGTGCTTCTACACACACTCCTGTTAATTGATGTGATCCTTGTATTGCAAATCCATTATTCAAGAGATTGTAAAATCTAATGCTAAAAACTGTATTCCTCACTGAATCTAATGGCTAGTTTACTATTACCAAAATATGGCTTAAAAAAAAAAAAAACACTGACCAACATGATGGAATTGGGAAGTGACTTCTTTTCTCAGAATGTGCCACATATCTCAGATTGGGCAAGAAGCCAGTTTCTATCCTGGAGATCTGTAATTTGGTCTGGCCCTTTCAAACAGTAACTTTTTTTTAACGCAGCACTAAATCATTACCACGAAACTGCAAAGGTCTTAATGGCCTACTTCTATTCTCATCCTAGATTCCCTGCTCAATGGAACTATCACAGTAATGATGGAAAGAAAAACTGATGAACATGATCAAGAAAACATATAACAAGCAGAAAACATATAACAAACATATATCAAAGAAATATCTAATCCCAGAATAAAGCAAGCAACAGTACCTATTTCACTTTCAAAAGGTATCCTGGAAGTATCTTACCTGTCATTGACAAATGTCCATGCCATCTGAACCAGTTTTTGAATTTTATTTTTGTCTCCTGAAAAGCAATCAGAAAAGTTGTACGAAATAAAATTAGGAAGGACAAACAGTTTGGAATAGAATATTCTTGCACTGTTAATGTAAATTAAGTTCTGAAAATTAGTAACAGGCATCACTTGCTCACCCTGTAATATTTTACCTTTGAGCTGTTTGGCATACTTGAGAAGAAATTGGTATGGATGTTCCACTTGCAAATCAAACTTTATTGTTTGCAGTAAGATTCTTTCAAGGACCATCACTTCTTCCTAGAGAACGTTACAAGGTAATCACAATATTATTCCTTCTTTTACTCACAAATATTTTATGCTGGTATAAAGCATGACCACGTAGCATCTCCAGGCAAACATGCTGATCTGCTTTTGCTTGATTAGGGTTTGTCTCCAAGGAGAACTGAAATCTCTCCAACTTAAAACATTATTTTAAACCCAGATACATTTTCTTCACATTTATTTGAGTCAGGAGAGGGGATGTGGTGTTTAAAATTCCTTTTCCTCCCTGGAGGAAAGAACTGAACCAAACACAGTATGAAAATGCCAAATATACAAAAGCACAACAAAAAGGTAAGCTCTCACCACATTTCTCTCCCCAGTTTCAGATCCTTCTGCTATTTATAATAAGCAAATTTTGAGAAGTATAGTTTTGCTAAGTCAAATACTCTACACAGGAAACTTCTTAATACTTTTGAGATGTAGTTCTCTTACTTGACTTAAGATTTGCTATTAATTGGTTCCTAAAATGACATTAAAACAACATTAAAACTGTCAAATATGATTTATGTCTTGATGACATTTCTAGCTCCGACCAGAATTACTCGAATTTACTTTAATTTGCAAAATAACATCAGAATTTACATGAAATCAAATGTAAACTTTTTATACAAACAATTATCCCAGTAGGCTCCCAAAGCTACTTGTATTAGCAAGAATTATTTTAGTAGTTACCTATCACATTACCCAAAAGAGCCGTAAATGCATGCTGCACATATAATTTGATTTAGAACAAATGAAAATCAGCCAGTGCTCTAATGAATGTATGTCACTTTGCTGGAGTACACTAGGATGAAATCAATTTCAACATGAGTATTTTTACCTTGGGGTCATCTCCAAACTGTCCAAACTGTACATCATTTAGCAAGCTACGAGCTGTTTTAATTATATCTTTACATTTCTTAGGTGTTTCTTCAACCTTTCCTGCTAGGAAGAGGCAGCAGGCTCCTGTCACCTAAAAAAGAAAGTGGTTTCAAAAAGTTGTCTGCATGTAGATATGCAATACAGTACAGCATTGTAAAAGCACTGTCAGTTTCCATTAACAGTTCTGTAGAAGCTTCCCAGGAAAGACTTAATAAGCATATTAATTTCTAATTTTATTATAGTGTTAATTTAAACTTTTACTTTCCCAAAGGAAAAAATACAGAATTTGGAGGACTGTCCATTTCATACAACTTTATTTCAAGGTCAGAAACCCAAAGCAGAATTTGTCCTGGTTCAGCACCGTCTGTCAAGCAGTTTTAGGATGGTACTACACTTCTTTTTTTCTTTTAGCCCATACAGGAGTGCCAGAACTATAGCTGTTACTCTTTCTAAAGAACAGTATCAGCAAGACATAACTGCAATGTCAATATAAATATGTTTCTAAGCATAAATAGAAATGTGTAAACAAGCAAGAACAGTGTATTTTAAGCTATAATGATTAAAAGATAAAATGCTTGTTTTTCATTATTCAGAGTGGTGGCCAGCAGTAGGACCCAAGTGACTTATCACCATTTCAAACAGTCCATGCCTAGTGCAATCACTCTATTAAGTCATCGATATTGTAAATACTTACATATCTTGGGAATTGTTTGAAGGAATGGAACATATAAAACCGGTGGAAATAAATTATTCCGGTTGCTAGAGTATCATAGTGTCTGTGGTGCAGAATAAGGACTTGCAAACAGGGCATAAAACAAATTTAAAACCAAACAAGCACAAAGGAAAAGATACATTCTGCTGTATCAAGTACCTCAAGGAATTGTCTGTTCAGTGACCAGTTAGAAAATACTGCAAGTAAAACAGGAGCTTTAGGAAAAAAGCCACAAAAGCCCTTAAGGCTGTGTAAATACTACGATTCAGCACAGATGCAGTTGATACCTAAAGCATTTATTGGAAGTGTGCAAAGTCCCAATCATGTTTATAGGAGGATCCACGCAAGGTCATCCTTGTGTTAAACCATACTTGTCAGAGAAGGTCAAAACCAGCAGTAGGTACACGAAGGAACAGAACAATTATCACTTCACATTAAAGTGTCGGTATAGAGGAAAGTTACTAACTATTCACACCTACAAATGCAAATAAAATCCGAACATGCTTCCTACTCTTCTCTTTAAGGGGAAGAGTAAAATTTCATCAGATTTTATTAAACAAAGAACTGAGGAGATTAAAAGCAGCATAGGAATATAGGAAGCAAAAAAGTTTAAGTGGCAGTCTATGAGAGAGGGGACAGTGGGGAGAACTTACTAATATATACAAAATTGTAAATCTCAACCTAAACAAAAAAAACCCACCAAAAAACCAAGTGGGGAGGCAGAGGTTAGAAGACCCAGAGGCAAAATATGTAGAAAAATGAATGCAAAATTCAAAATTTGAGAAGTTATGTAGATTCATGGAGTAAGAGATTGAGTTTTGTAACTGCCAACAGTTATCCTTAATTGGCAAGTCTGTATCACCTTACTTCTTTATTGTCAAAACGGTTCCGTTAAAACTTTGTTTACCCAGTGAATAGATAAAAATTGTGTAGGAAGACATTACATCAAAAGGCAAGTAAACTCAAAAAGATTTTTGATTAATGATTAAGAAACATTTGAACAGCTAACTAAGAACATGACATTTCTTGCACATTTTCTTCTGAAAATCACCATTCATAAAGACATTTCATACCAACATGACTTTAAAGGATACAGCCCTAAACGTGTTCCCACATCAAATATGAATCTGGCCCCCTCCCTGCGGTATCGTGCCTCAGTAGCTGGATCAAGCCCTTCTAGCTGCGACGGTGTATGTGCCAAATCTTTCTTATCCCAGTACCAACATGGCTTTGTATGGTCCAGGTTTGCCAAGTTTACAGAAGGGCTGGAATTTTCTTTATTCTCCTTCATTTATTAAAACAGAATCGTTGTTGCTTTTTAAGTTTTCAAAAAGGAAGTCTGCAGACAGTTCCTTCAGAACCTTTAAGAAAAGATAAAAAGATGTCTTTAAAAATGGAGGGGACTTCCCTCCCCTCCCCCCCCGCTCAGAGATGAGTAAAGAGGAATAGTGTTTAACTATTGTCCGTTGGAAGGGACTTTTTTTACACTCAAAGGCAAGTAATATTTAACCTTGCCCTTATCCTCCCCATATACTGCAAATTCAATTCAAAGAAATAGACATAAGTTATCTTTGCTATTACCTGTTTAATAAAGAAACTTCAAGAATGCATTATCAACAATATCTGCTACTTCTTAATAGAACAACTTTCACCTCCTTTGTCCACAAAATAAGAAAAAACAATTCAGTGATGGTAGCAGCAAGATTTGAAAAGCTGGGGAGGGATCAACTCACTATTCATAACTAGGAAACACATCCATTAGGTCAGTCTGAATGTCAATTTAAACACCCGTTTGGTCTCTTGAATATCCCTGGGTGGTGAGACAGCAGCAACCACTTGGCAAAAAGCTTTGTAAAATGGTCTGTACTTGTATTACTTGACGAAAAAAAGGTAACAAAAGTAGCGTTCTTTCACATACCAAGATCAAGACAACACATGTGAGTCTGTAGGGTAAGGTGGCATCTAAAATCGTCCCCAAAACAAGGCAGCTGATTACACTCAAAGAATGTGCTACTTTCCTGTGTTTACCAGGACTTCATGTATGCGTATTTACATCACAAAGCTTTGCAGGCAACTTTCTCGCATATGAGTTATGACTGATGTTCAGCCATGCGTCAATTTAAACACAGAACAAAGACTACTTTGCTGCCTTTATTTCTTTCAGGCACAAAACTACTCTTACTGTAATCCAATAAACTACAGATACCATGCACAAATTACTGCAGTCACCTGCAAAGGTTCACATAACAAACAGTGATTAACATATGATGCAATATATTTGCTCTAAGCAAAACAGTCAGAGGAAGACCCAAACTTCAAACTCTTAAAATTAAGCTGTTAATTTTCCAGATGTTTCCCTTCTGAAAACGGAAGAAAGATCACATGAACTGCCATAAAAACAACGTTTGCAATCAGCATCTCACTCAACTTCAAAAAGTTTCTCTTTTTCAGAATAAAGGAAACTGTTCCACGTTGGTTTTGGTAGAACCTTCACAACTAATGGTACCAGTCACAGACCAATCCAAATTCTGTCATAAATAAATGAATGGCTACTTAGAACTATTTCCAGAACCAATAAAAGAGCGCCATGCCACGACCACACATTCCCACCGTATTTACCAAGAAAGCGTTATTTTTTTACAACTGTTATGGTTCTTCTTCCTTACAAGCTATTTTGCTTCACAACGCTCTGAACAGTTTAAAACCCAATTAACGCTAAAATCATCTGAAGCAACGAGACCTGCTTCTATAAGCAACAAAAGCATTTTCAACTACAAAACCAGGAATAAAAATCATCAACCCGAAAACATCCTCCACGAACTATCTCAAGCATCCCAATCCAGACCGAAAAGAATAATGAAAGTTTTTCTTCTGCCTTTTTACACACCCCGTTAATACAGAGAAGATTCCAGGAGGTCGATCCCGGCTTTTTTACCTCCTACCTTAGACGAACCAGCCGACCGAGAGCCCAGCTTCGTCCCCTACGGCCCCTAAACCGGCGGGTGGTGTTCAGCTCCTCCCAGACCTGGCCCGCCCGCCGCAGACAAGGCTGCCGGTGCCCGGGGAGGCGCTCGCTCCCCGCCGTGGCCTCCCCGCTCCCTTCCCCTCTTCCCCAGGCCCGGGCTCTCGCCAGCGGGCGGCCCGCGAGGACGGGCAGCCCCGGCCGCCGGCGCCCCGCGGCCCCACGCAGGCGCGGCGCACTCACAGGCCACGCGCGGGAGAAGAAACCCCACCGGAGCGTGGAGCCTCTAACGACAGCGCAGCCTCCGCGCCCTGCGCGCCGCCATCTTGGGAACCAGGCCAGGCCGCTCGCTGCGTCATCACGTCGGCGTCATAAGGGCATAACGCGCGAGGACGGAGCCCCTGCTGCCTAGCGGCCAATGAGAAGCGGTAACCCCCACCTCCCGCCCAATCCCGTCTCCTTCAGCGGCTGCTAAGCGTGAGAAGCAGGCGGGCGACGTGCTCCCGTAGTCGTAGAGCAGGCCAATGAGAAAGCCAGAGGGAGAGGATTGCGAGCCGTGGAAGCCAATAGAAAGCTGAAGGCATGGGTTAAATCCCAGCCAATGGAAGAGCGGCCATGCCCTTTTTTAAGGCCGGTAGCGAAGGCGAAGGGGTGGTCGCTGGGGATTGGCCGCCATGTGTCTCGGAGGGGGCGGGGTCTTCCGGCTGGACACGGCTCGGCCAATGGCGACGGTGGGGCGAGGGAGGGGGCGGGGTCAGGCGGCGGGCGGGGCCGGGCCGGGAGTGCGAGGCTGGGGCGAGCTCGGCCGCCGCCTCCCCACCCGCGGGCAGCCGCGTCCGGCGCGAGGGGCTCGGGCTCCGCGCCGCTCCCAGCAGGCGAGGCAGGAGCTGCCGCCGCGCGGGAGGTAAGGCGGGGCCTTGCCCGAGGCCCCCTCCCCTGCCTGGGCCGGTCGCCCTTCGGCTAGACCCCCACCACCCCGGTGGGCCTGGGCCATTCCCCTCAGCCCTCCCGGGGGCCTCGCCCCGCCGCGGCCGGCCCCGCCGCCTCCCTTCCCGCGGGAGGCTCCACTCTTTCCAGCCACCCCTTCCCCCACCGCCCCGGGGCGCGCTCCGCGGGCCCAGGCCTCGCCGCCCCCTTCTTTCCACCGCGGCGCCGGCCCCGGCCTCCTCCCCCGCCTGGCGGCCGCGGCGGGCCGGGCGGCCGTTACCCCACGCGCGGGGCGCCCACGCGCCACGCCCCTCCGCGTGCGGGGCTGCGCCCGCCCCGCTCCGCCCCCCCGCTCCTTCCCCCCGGGGAGCCGCAGCCTCCGTCCCGCCGGCTGGAGGGAGCGGGGGGCCGGCGCTCCGGCTCCCACTCGCCATGGCGTTTCTCTCTCCCACTGGCTGGCCGGGGGCGGCTGGCGTGCGCTGCTCGGCCCACCGCCGGCTCGCTCTCCTGCTCCGCCGTGGGTGGGTCGGTCTCGTTTTAGCCCGGTCTGCGCGGGTTTAAAGTGAGCGAGGCGGTGACATCCGCGTCTTCACGCTCGTTTCCCTTGTCCCATCCCCCCCGAGAGGCTGATCAGAAACCAGAGTACGATAAATGGCTTAAAACTGCTTTCTCCGTGATGTAATTCCTTTTTTTATGTGTGACACACTTTGAATACTCGCTACTCCTACTCCTTCAGCTTTCCAGAGAGCCTCCCGTACCTCCAGCTCTAGGGGTCTGGCTCAGGAGCGTTTCTGCTGGAATGTGGCTCCTCAGAGTCCTCCTCTGGCAGGAAGAGAGTGCTCTGGTTTCTTTCCTTTTTCTCACCCAGTCTGTAGCCTGCTTTAGTAAGGGGATTAAACCTATTTAGAGGGAAAAAAGGTGGGTTTTAAAATTAGAATAAATCTTTTACACTTAAGCCAACTGTCATTTAAACTGTTTATGTACAAGGATGTTACTCCTGAAACAGCCTAGGTCTCTCAGCCTCCCCCTGTTACTGCAGCAGCTGCTGGGATGGAACTTCTCATGAACCCTTCCTCATCTTCCTTCTTCCCCAGCCACACTTGGTTAGAGTTGCTTAAGCTGAGGCCATGCTTTGCATTTGTCTTTCATTCTTAGCAACTTCCTAAATTTTGAATTTAAGTGGCATTTGGGTTTTTACCCAGAGGCAATATTTAGCTGTCAGGACAAGCTCAGTTCTTTCTTTGGGAAGTTGTCCCTCATAGCTTAGGTGAAGGTTGGTCTTCTCCCAAGCTTGATATCTGCTCTTTCGGATGGACTTGTCCTTGGAACCTAAGCTTGCTCATGAAATAAAGTTGAAAGCAAATTGCCTTTCTCCTTTCTAAAAGCATGTAATGTAAGCACCTGTCTCTTCAGGTGATGGCTTTGTTCCGTGAAAATTGCTACTGACGTTAGCTTAATGTCTCACAAGTGTTTTCTGCTTTCAGTTGTTATAAGCTTGTAACTATAAAGTGAAACACAGTATTTTGGAGGTGAGTAAACAGCTATAGCATTCTGCACGGCCAGTATCTGGTTCTTGGTATAAAATAGTAAGCCAGTGTACAAGTTGTTGGAGGGAGTGGCATGATGGGCACAAAGGCGGGGGTGTTTCCCAATATTTTTGCTCAATTAAGTAATTTAATATGGTAGAGGTTCAAGCATGCCATAATAGAGCTTTCAGTTATGTTTAGCAAGCTGGATTGAAGTGTATGTTGAAGTACAGTTGAAAATACATCCTTGGCATGGCATGCCTAGAAATAGATACAGGGTGTTGGGGGAAGAAATGCTGCAAACCCTGAAATCATTTGTAATCTGTACATTACTGTTCCCAGTTAGAGACAGCCTGATCTATAGCTGAAGTCAGATCTGAGTCTTGAAATAGAATTCTCATTTCAGTATGGTACATAATTTAAAAATAAGCTGTATTATGTGTCTCTGCATGGAAAAGTGTACTTCTTGATATTTTTATTGTAACAAATATAATGAACATAGACATGTCTGCTGTATCTAAAGTATTACATACTTTAACTGTATAATCAGCACTACTATGATAGACTGATGTATTGGGTAGTTTTCAGTAAAGGAGTGTTCTAGTGATTGCTCTTTGAAAGAAAGAGGCAGTTAAAGGGCATTGGAGGTCTCAGGGGATCGCTGTCTTTACTACCAGAATGTCATAGTGTTCAGTGCTTGTTAAAGGACACATCATGATGCCCATGGCTTAAGCATCGAGGGTTCTTGGAGGCCTGGGCTGTTCTGTTAGGTTTGTCCATGCTGATGACTGAAGTCGGAGTGACTTGCTTCATTCTCAATTGAGAGTTATATGCTTTATAAAGTGAGGTTAATGTTTTCTAAATTAAGAACATATTTAGAAACATGCAAATAAAACCAGGACATTAGGGTTTTTTAATTCTGCTCAAAAGGAATTTGGGGGGGGGGGGGGGGAAGTCTGTGGGAGTCTTCAGGAGGAGCTAAACTCAAGCAAAGAAATGAAATGACAAAAGTAGGTTGGCAAAGTGGTAGAGTTCAACAGTCCATTTATTGCTTCTTTTCTGTGAAGAGTAAATATTTTCTGGTCAAATAGTTGTCTGAGGAGCAAGAGAGAGGCAAGGGAGTTACTAATCATTAAGAGCGAGCTTGAGTTGTTTCCTGTGGGGCAGCTAGTAAGCTATCTTCCCTAGAAGATCAGTGAGGTGTTTATAGCAGGAAGCATTCCTTCTGCCTAAGAAAACTTTAATGAAAGGTGAGGGGACATAGGGACAATCCTATAGTTATTAATATAATAGTTCAGAATTAGCAAACTGATAAAAGTGATAGTAATTATGAAATACATACTTTTCTTTGGGATGTTGTCTTGGATGTAGCCATTTTTCTTTGCCCTGTAGCATTTTGTTACCTTCAAATTAATAATTTCTTAACCAGAAGTTTATATTTAATTTATGAGGCAGTCTTGTATTTAGTATCTAACTAGGTTCAACTGGGGGGGGGGGGGGGGCAGGTGGGAATGATAATGTCAAATTGACAGTACTTACTTTTTTTTAGTAGATTAGGAGTATCTTGAGCATCCCAAGTCAGAATATTGTCAAGACTCTAATTATAAGACTAAATGTCTTTTGGAATTTGCTTCCCAACAATTAGCTAAATTTTTTGGAGTTGCTCTTTTTTGTAAGTGCATTAAATAAACATTTAGCTGATTTTAGTAACTTCTTTTGATATTATTCTGCAGAGTGGCTTCTTTCCAGTATCACAGTAATATTTATATACCATCATTCTTTTCTTAACCTGAAACTAAAATGGGATTAGTAAAGTTTGTTCTTTGCAGGGTAGATGCATGCAGTGTATACAGAAGTGGTTCAGTCTTCCCTCTTTTTCCAGATGCTTTAGACTTGTGCTAATGTTGGCAAACCTGTGATGCTACAGCTTTTTATAGCAAATGGGATTATTAATTTAATTCTGGCCAACCTTTGCCAGCTAACTTATTAGAGACCCTTCAGCTTCCTAGGCCTGGTTTTAGATGTTTAATAATGTTTTAACCAAGGCTACTAAATGTAAAATATGAGAAAGCACCCCTCAAGTCTAAATAAAGTACAGGAGGAGTTCTTCATCATTCCATAAAAATACCCCATTAGTGTTGTCTGCCTTTAGCCTTGTGTATTTGGAGCTAGACTTTGAAGAGGCTTGCGTTGTAGTAATTAAAAGGCAAGTTCAGTGCCCAAGAGTGTTTTAATGTTGCTTTGCAGTCTTGCCTTTGCCCTTCCTCGGCTGTAACCTTCTTTGCTCTCTTTTTCTCTTTTTAGCTACTCTGTCCTACATTGGCTTTTGCCTGCATCTCTTCCACCAAATGACTATTCCAGTTGCTCCATCTATCCCTGTCTGTCCTTTACCACTTCCCATACTGTTCAGCAAGTCTGCTAATGCTTTTTCTTTCTTTGAAGTAAGGAAGAATTAGCACTGAAGTCTTGCATTTCAATTCTGGGATCTGTTACCAGGCTAGAGCAGCAGACCTGTCAGCTGCAGGAAGGATTCCACCTGTTTTCTAGCCTGGGTTGAAGCGTGCTGAGATGTGAATGACTATGCTTGAGATCAGTTTTATCTCCAGTGAGTACATGCAAACAGGTGTTTACATGCTCTGAAGCTGTCCATATCTAAGTAATACATAAGGCAGACAAAGCAAAAGGCATGTTTCTGACATTGTAGCTGCTAATATCCTATTAAGAATCAAAATAGAATATAACTTCTAATTTGAGACATTTCTTTTACTTTTCAGGATTTTTTGAGCCCAAAGTTAAAGGCTGTTATATATTAAGTGATGACAGATTAGTATCTACTTCCTGTTTTGTTTTATTCTTGGATGTCTTCCCGATATCTCTGAAGGAATTGACTGACCTGTCCTGGAAGTGCCTGAACAGCAGTGCTTGAACCACCATGGTTTTCAGCCAGTGTTTTAATGTAGCCCAAAATTGTCTTCGTAGCTGAAGATGGACTGTAAACTGTATCAGTTCTAATAAGTTGCTTTTCAGTTGTTTCTGTTAAGAGTGTGAGCAACCTGTGCTGAAAGGAGGGCAGTCCATCTCTGGGGCTCTTGTGTTAGCAGTCTGATTCTAGCCTTTTGCATGTGGATCAATTTCTAAGTTTTGCTTTTTATTTATATTTGTATATATTTTAGGATATGCTATACAGTGATAGAATTATGCAACTCTCAATAAAAGCTAAGTCTCTTACGTTGCAAATGCTGCCTGTATTTCTTAGCAAGTACTTAATGGAAATAGCAGAATCTTCCTTTGTCTTTAATGCTTTATAGCACTAGCGCCAAAAGTTTTCATGTAGTATTGTTTTAGTGGAGTGGGAAGAGGATGTGATGTGTAGGTTTCCTCTTCCATGGAACCTGTGTTGACGGTCCAGTACCTCCCATATGCTGGGTCTTGCTCAGTGTGCCCGTTCTGATGATAATTTAAGGGAATATGAGTTACTTTGCGGGGAGGGGGCAGTGGCAACCAAGCATTGGCTGTTTCCTGCCCCTGCCAGGCCTTCTGGGGCATTGGATTAATTGTCTTTGTGGCCACTCTTGGAGCCGTTTGCTTATTTTTACTTGGTGACAAAGTTTATAGATGTAGCCACATAATACCTTCAAGTACTGAGAGAAGGAGCTTTTGAGTTTAAGAACTTTTGTATTGAAATATTTCTGACAAGGGCTTCTGAAAGATCTAGTTTTGTAGATTTGCTTCTAGATAATTCAAGTGAATGATGTCTTAGTGTCTGCAGTTATATAATTTGTCGATCTGTATGTATACTCTGTCCTGTTGTCCGAGTCATCAGTGAGAATGGTAAACAGTGTTGGTCCCAGTATTAATCCCTGGGGTACACCACTGGACTGGCCTCCAGCTGGACTTCATGCCATTCATCGCAACCTCTTGAACCCAGCAGTGCAGCCAGTTTTCAGTCCACCTCACTGTCCACTTATTTAGTTGGTGCTTCATCAGCTCGTGATGGTAGACAGTGCCAAAAGACTTACTAAAGCAGAGATGAACAGCATCCACTGCTCTCCCATCAAGGTTACAAGTTTGGTCAGGCATGACTTCCCCCTCATAAATCCATGCTGACTATTCCCAGTCACCTTGCCCTTCATATGTTTGGGAATGGCTTCCAAGTTTACTTGCTTCAGCAGCTTCCCTCCACTCAGCACTAGTGAGGCCACACCTGGAGTATCATGTCCAGTTCTGGGCTCCCCAGTACGAGAGATGGAGCTACTGGAAAGAGTCCAGTGGAGGGCCACTAAGATGATTAAGGGACTTTCCTCATATGAAGAAAGGCTGAGAGAGCTGGGACTGTTCAGCCTAGAGAAAAGAAGGCTCAGTGGGATCTCCTTAGTGTGTATAAATACCTGAAAGGAGGGTGCAAAGAAGGCAGAGCCAGGCTCTTCTCAGCAGTGCCCAGTGACAGGACAAGAGGCAGTGGGCACAAACTGAAACAAAGGACATTTCCTCTGAACATCAGGAAACACTTTTTTACTGTGAAGGTGACTGAGCACTGGCTGGTGGCTGAGTCTCCATTCTTTGAGATATTCAAAAGCCATTTGGACATAGTCCTGGGCATCTGGCTCTAGGTGGCCCTGCTTGAGCAGAGGAGTTGAACAAGTTGACCTCCAGCGGGTCCCTTCCAATGTGAGATTCTGTGAGGGTTTTTTTTAAAGTTTGTTTAAATGTTTCGTTTCCTCATTCTCCTTCACTGAGGATAAGTCTTCCTTCCACCAGGTCTCAGGGCCTGGGATTCCTGAAGGCCAGGTCTTATCAGTGAAGAAGGCATAGAATGCAGAAGTCTTTTTTCTTTGTCCTTTGTCACCAGGTCTCCTGCCCCCATTCAGCAGCAGGCTCACACCTTGCCTGGTCTTATTTTTCTTTAGCTCCTGATGCACCTGTAGAAGCCATTCTTACTGTCTTTCTTGTACTTCGTGTCCTTTGCCAGATTCAACTCCAAATGGGCTTTGGCTTTTCTGACCACATCCCTGCATGCTCAAGTAGTGTCTCACTTCCTCCTAGGTCACCTGGCCCTGCTTCCATCTCCTCTGTTTCTTTGTTTGAGTTTTGTCAGGAGCATCTTCTTCACTCATGCAGGCCTCCTGCCACCTTTGCTGAACATCCGGCACATAGGGATGGACCATTCCTGAGCTTGGAGGAAGTGATCATTGAAAGTCTGACCTCTTCACAGTTCTTAAAAATGATGGAGAAGTAGCAGAATAGCTTTCTGCATCCTTCAGTTTTCAGTTGCATACTCTTAGGAGAGGTGAAAGTAGTAGGCCACTAGAGCGTATTTTGTGAAACCAAGAACAGATGCCTGAGTTAGCAAATACTGAGTTATCCCCTTGCATCAAATCTCTGGTTTCAGAAAGCTATACAAGATTTGTTGGAGCATTGGATGCTACTTTTTTTCCTAAATACAACAGAATATGATTTATCATTTTGAAAACTATCATACAAAGGTAAGTGTTCTGTTTAGGCATATATTTTGTTATGTTTTTAATACCTGTATAGACAGCATTTCAGTGTTTATGTCAAAACGGTTCTGGTTTGCTGCTTTGATAGTCACTATACCTTATTCTATTTTTAAAATTGCTTTTCCAGACTTACGCTGGGATACAATGAGTTGTGACCAATATGTTCTTCCATTGACTATCAGTGTTCACAAAGTTGATTGTCTTAATTCTTCAAAACCATTGATGAAGTGTTCAAATCTTCCAGTCTTTGGTGCCCTGCACCTATTTACAGGTTAATTTATTCAGTTCTGCCAATTGAACCCTTGATAGAAAAGCATTTCTTTAATGCATCTGCATAGGTTGTTTCTTGTTGAACATGTTACTAAAATAACTACTGGTGTAGATCTAAAAGCCTGTGACCCATTTGTCCAGTTTTTAGGTTTTTACATAAACAAAACTGACTTTTCAAAATAGACTCACAACCTTCTGGGTCAATGCTCCATTGCCCTGTACAGGCTGTGGCATCTGGGTGGTCTGTGAGCTTCCAGGTGGCATGGCTAGAGCTGCTAGGATTCAGGAACTTGATGAGACGAATACATTTCAGCAGTGTTTTTTGTGGTACTCCATCACTAACCTCTGTAAGCCAGCAGCACTTTTATAACTACTACTGCTCACTGTGGAGGGTAATACTGCCTGGGTTTGGATATTCCTGGTATGTCTTAATGTTTGGAGGCTGTTGTGTATGTATCTGTGATCTCGCAACTGGATAATCTTTTCTTTGGAAGCTGCCTTCTGCAAATAACATGGGTCTCAGCAGGAAGCTGAGCTATGTATGGATGAATTTCTTTCCTTGAGGAACTTTGCATGCTGGAACAGTATTATTACACTTGCAGAAAGTAGCAAGGGTTGGCTGGTGAAGAAGGGAAAATGGCTGTCTACTTTGGATGACCACCTACAACACTTAATCTTCCACTTTGCTAAGCAGAGTTGCATTGATAGCATATTAATATATTAACTCTCCTTAAAATAGAGTAGCATCCATTCTCTCTGGAGTATTCTGCACCTGATTCTGTCAGTCAGGAGCAAGTGAAATGGATGTTGTCAGACCAATTTGAGAGGCTTTGTGTGCTGATACAGTGAAGACTGATACAACTGTAAAGCTTAGAGTTGCAGAAAATGGCTGTTGGGTTTTCATGTGGTTGTCAGATTCAGATTGGTATCTGTTTTCTGTCCCTGTTTCTAAAAGTCAGCATTCAAGCAGTTATTTCTCACTTTGTTCCCAGTGCTTGGGAATAATAGCTCTATAAGGGTTCGTGAAATTACAATTTTTGCATTTCTGAATGCTCTATTAAAAAATAGAATTCCTGCTTTCAAGACAATGACAGATAATGTTGTGATTTCCTTCTGTCACTGTAGGATGCCAGGCTTGTACAACCTGATTCTCTGGCTTATTAAATCTTTGAATAAAATGCCTGCATAAAAAACCCTGTCCCGTTGCACTTTGAGTTTGGGCATTTAGAAGACTAAAATGAAATGATAGCCTAATGCAATAACTGCTTGCTTTATTTTGTGGTGTCTTGTAGTTGGTCTCTGCAAGTGGTTTGGAGGTATAGTGCAGAGTTTCATATAATGATATGAACAGCCAAAAACTTTGCAAACGCTAGTAAATGGAGGTAATAATCTTAAAGGTACAGCGTATGCCTACTTTGAAGGTGGGAAGTTAGTGTAGTGATGCAGCTTTTATTTGTTTTACCAGGGTTTTACTGGTGTATTCAAAGCAAAATTCTGTGCAACTTTGAGGAACATTTTACCTTCTGTAAAGATACAACTCTATCTTTTCCAGAAAACTCTCAGAAATGCCAGATCAGGTTAATAACAAAAAGCTGGTTTGAGCACATTTCTGCAGACTTCTACCCTGACAGTATGCGACATGTTGGCCTAAGGCGTAGGACATGAGCAGTCTAGTTTTGGAAAGTAGTGCTGCTCCCAGGATGCATTTTTCTCTGGTGGAGAGAGATTTACCAGCATCACCTGCAGCAAGATGTCAGGAGCGGCTTCTCTGGGATAATAGTCACAGTGTTTGTATTCAGTTCTGTCCTTTACGCTTGCTATGGAAGAATTACTTGGTCTGAGTGGAAGTCCTCTCTCTCTATCTAGAAATTTGCCAGACTAGTAGATAGTGGTTCTATTTGGGGAAGCAGGAAACTCAGGTACGAGAACTGGGAAACAGAATATTAACAGTAACAGCCAGCCTTGTCAGGAGTCATACTGCTGCTTTTTCCCTTGTTCTTGAGATTATATTAGGTAGGAACAAATTTTCATTCTGGGCCAATAGATAGAAATTTCGTCTTGCCAGTTTTGCAGATGCGGCTTGTTGGTTAATGCAATGTCCAGTTCATGGTCCTTTACTGCAGAAGAAGAAATGGTGGTGTTCCTGGTGAAGGAGATGGGGCTCTAGCTGTGGCAGCTGGCCTTGAGGCTGCTTCTTGAGCTGTGGCACAGGACGCCATGCAGGTCTAAGATGAGATTGAAAGGTGCTGGGTCTCCAAAGGCCTGGGACTGCTGAAAGTCCAAACTGCTGGAATCTGAAGCGAGTGGATTATCTATGCTGGCTGTGCAGGAATGAGATAGCCCCAGGAAAATAGGAATGCAGGTAGTTAAAAATAAGAACATTGAAGTCTCAATTTGGAGGGGTCAGAGGCAAGAGATACCCGAGGTTCCTAGGGAGAATATAGAAATGGTTGCAGCTCCTTATCTGAACACTTTGGAATACTGCTTGTAGGGTCTGGTCAGCCCTACTCTGGGTTTTGGTGCATGGCCTGCCTGGGGGTCAAAGGGATAGCTTGGTGACATGGCTAGTGGTTTGCATCAAAATAAGGCAGTGCAGGAAAACAGATTTTCAGCAGGCATGTTAACAGTGCATTAGTATACTTGAGGCAGTTATCTTGTGAAAAGATGCTGTTCAGTCTTTCTCCCTTAATACAGAGAAGAGGGCTTTGTTCAGAAAGTGCTATGGCCTTCCTGGATGTGTTCTGGGACTGGAGGGGGCAATGCATTTACTCTAATGTGTGTGCTAAAATAAGTATTCAAAATATTTCTGCTTTGGTCTGTTTTGTCACCTGCAAACACACAAAAAGTGCTACCAAGCAGTTCTACCATAGTTCTTCTGAATTGTGAGGATTAAAATTCTGAGAAGCTGATGGCAGTTTACAGTGCCTTGTGGTCTGTATACATTTTGGTTATTACTTTATCAAACATCTGAAAGCTCAGGGGTGAAGCCAAGCAACACTTAATATTGCTGCATCTTTCTTGTTCCTGAGAGCCCAGTAAATGCCTATGTTAAAAGCTTTCTTATTTCAAACCGCTGCAGTGTCACTAGTTTGAGTAAACATGGAGGAGACTCTAAGGGCTCAAGTTGCCAACTCTGAATGCCAGAAGGTAAAAAGGGGCTTGGAGGAACCTGCTCCTTCAGTTTCAAGGTCTAGAATAAAAAGATCAGAAAACTGCCAGTATTTCACCTGAAACTTCTCGTCACACTTTCTAGATTAGTTACCATTTTAACCACTACATAGGGAGTGAGCTTAAGGCAAGTAGGTTTGGACGGCTTTCCAACTGTTGTTAAGCCCTCAATTACATCACTTATCAGGCATTCATAGCAGAAGCTTCTTAAATTCTTTCTTTTTTTGCAATGTGCATAGCACTTAAATGTTGTCAGAAGTTCCTCTCCTAACTGTCAAAATAGTATTCTTTTGGGATTTAGAAATGCTGACTGCTTGATCTGTCATGGTTGTTTTTCCAAGGACACTAAAATTACAGTACCTTGAAGTGTAATCATGACTGGACTTGAGGTCTGTGATCTCTTCAGTGAGGGTTCCCCAGCAAAAAAAGCCCCTCATCATTAGCACCTGCTATGGGGCAGGTCTGTAATAATTTTATTGGGAAGGCTTTTCCTTTGAGCTATTAAATATTCTGGAGGTGCTCTTTTTATCACTTGCATTGCAGTAAATCTGTGCACTGCTACAATTTATACATTGGCAACCATCGCACCACCTTACCACATAACAAATAGCTCAATTTTCCTCAAACTTCACGTGGGTAAATATGGAATGAATGATAGTAATACTGATTTGTTATTTCCAAGAATGACCAGTGATAGATATTTTCTTTAATACAACTAGCTGATGTCACTCCGCACTCAGAGCAGGAAGGCAGGTAGGTGTACTATCGGGGTGTGAAAAAGTGCAGCATGCTCTCATGGAGGTGGAGTGCCACTCCAGACCTCTTTTTTCCTCCCTACTGCCATGAACTCAATCCTCTTTCAACATGAGCTGTCTGGTATCTTTGAGAATTGTACAAGGCACATGATATTGTTTAACAGCAAGCACATTAACTGGCATAGATATTCCCTCATGCCCTCATGACAGGTTAAGAAAAGGCCCCCCACAAATACCCACTGGAATTCTCCGTACTGTTATGTTTTCCTTATTCACACTAGTTTGTACACTGGTTCCTGGCTGTAGCTTGGAAGTCCTTGGCATTGAATAGACGATTCTGTACCATTCAGGTGTGTTTTGTTCGTTGTGGTCTGATAGTGATCCTAAGTACTGACAGTCAGGGTGAAGTGCCAGTGGGACCATCTCTGAGCATACCTTCAGGGAGTTAATCTGCTGTGGACAGAAGCTTGATGGAACAGCTGTGCTTCACTCTTAGCTAGAGAAAAATACAGCAGTTATTTTAAAACTGCTTAGATTCCCTTCTGTAAGGACAGGGTATTCCAGGAAACAACACAACTGTAGCTGAATTCAGATATTTATAACTTCAAGCACAATTTAATTGTGCACACTGGGTAGTGTCAATTCAGTGTCCAAATATAGGTCCTTAAGTGTTTTTTTGATTCCAGCAGTGGTATTGAAACATTCAGCCGATTTAAGTTGTTACATGACATGAATGTATAATGAAACTCATTTTGAGGGCAAGAATCACATATGGTGCCACATAGCATAGAACAGGTCTTAAAGCTTGTAGAAACTTGTTTTATGCTGTGGATATCATCTTTCCTTCCTTGTCTTCATTAGAGAGATTTGCAAGATTTTTTTTTTTTTCACTTCATGTAAGTATTGCAAGGACTGTGTGCTGTGTGGGTATGAAGTCCTTTTGAATGAAAAGGATGTGGTATATCTGATGTACAGTTACATCTGTATCACCTAGCTGCTTGGAGGAGAAGCTTCAACATGTGGATTAGTTACATGAGAAGGGTCCAGAAACTGTGGGGAGCACTTTTATAGGATCTGCTGCCTATGCCATGATTGGAGATGTGGGATGGCCGTACATAATTACCTGATTGGAAAGGAGCAGCCTAGCAGACAATAGTAAATCATACTGGAGTTGCAATATGTGTAGAAAGCAGAGGGTAGGCAAAGGTATTAAGACAAAAAATAAACAGAACTGATAGGAGAATTTTTCAGTGGATAGAAATAATCGTGGGCCCAATTGCCGCTAGGTTGCTTGAGGGCATTCCACTTAGGTGGAATTATTGTTGCAATTAAACAGTAGTCCTTGGCATTAAGCATCTTCGGCTTTAAATCTCTTCCTTGGAGACAGTCCAGTTAATTGGAATATATGTTATTGCCTAGTTTTGTATTATTTATGCCATTGACTACAATGCAATTAAAAAAGGACTTAAAAAATCTATGCAGTGATACCCAAGAATTTTTTTTTTGCTGTTCAGTCAGGCTGTTTCTTCTGCTCTAGCTGTTATGTGAAGCAGATGCAGTAATATGTATCTAATAGGCATCCAGTCTTTTCTGTGCATCCTGGAGAATTTACATACAAAATACGTATCTAGTGTTACATGCACACACGCTTTTTTTTTTTCTTTTTCAGTAACACATAGAGGAATCTGTTAACTTCTTGTTAGAACAAGTTTTTCCACCCCTTTAAAGAAGTGCTGCCTCTTTTTTGGTGGTTAAAATTATGATTCTTAGTGACTAAGAAGCAGTTGCAGTGAGGACTGACCCATGTGAAGTGTACATTTTGGGTTAAAAAAACAATTCCCTTTGAAGTGATGTGTGCTTAGATACCATCATCCTAAAGTTTTTAATTGCATCCAAGGCTCTGTCAAAATTTCAAAGCACATCAGGTCAGCTGTCTTGAATGTGGACTGAACTTCTGCTCTTAGTTGTTCACTTTGCGGCAATGGAATGAGTGCTGTACTGTTTTGTTGCACCTCTATTAACAATATTGCTGAATTTTAACTCTTACTCATACCTTCATAGTAATCAGCAATGACTGATTTTCTTTACTGTTGTCACTTAGTCTGTCTTTAAGCAAAGTACTGAAAACATTAATAAGAGGTCCTAGTTCTTGATCGCATAAGTCGTGTTGGTATTAAGGTTTGCATAAAGCAGTGTTAGTGACTATCCTGTATTTGCCCTGTGAAGCAAGTACACTGTGAGCATGCTAGCATGGTTCAGGCAGTCACTGTCTGAAATGACGCACTAAAGTGATTTTGAGCATTGTTGGCACATTGCAATGGGAAGTAGAACAGGTTGTGTTAAGCCATCATAGGAGCTATTTTGAAAATTTATGGAATTTTTGGATCTTAACAAATCAGTTTAAGTAGAGGCAAAGGTAGCACATAGTTACTAGTTCGTGTCTTACCATATGAACATTTGAAATTAAAACATTGAATAGTATGTTATTTCCTGCTGTATGTGTACAAGATAATAGGTAAAACCAAAGCAACTTTCTAACTGTAAGTCTTGTATAGCTATGACATACTGGCTAATAAAGATTTGGGGCAGTATGAACATTTCTGTATTTATAGTTTTACCGTTTGGGGAAATTTTCTTATGTGAGCATTGGGAGGGTAGCTCTTGACAACAACTAATCTCATTCCTTTTGTGGACCAAACCTTGTTAAAGTTTCTTTTATATGTTGAGGGGGTTGCTTTTGGGATTATACAGTCATAGCAAACAGCTCTTCCAGCATAAAACATGTAAGCAGTGTTCTCACAAACAATCAAAATGTATTTTACATCTGGGTTTATTGAAACACAAGTCAATCATGTGACTGTCTTATGCCTTACTAAACAGCCCAGCTGTAGAATTAAGTAAAAGTAGGATCTTGTTGAAAAACAGATGCTTTGCATGAACTGGATTTTTCTGTGTAAGTACAAAAGCAAAAATGGTATCTTACAATGTTTTTTGATGTACTTAGTTGAGATTAACTGTTTTTAAAGTATTGACAAATGCATATACTGTGACTGTGCTCAAACCCATCCTGTAGGAAGAGAAATAAAGTATTCATTTGGAAGCATTAAGAATATAGGTGTATATATAGGTATATATTTCTAATGTTGGTTTTTTGCCAGTAAGTTCTTTTCGTTAATGAGAACTTGAGAAACATTTTTCAGTATCAGTCTTTTTTTTCCCCCTCTGGTTGTTTTTGCTCATTTAGTGTTTAAGAATTTATTCTTAGTTAATTTTAGATTATTGTAATTTTGATATGATACTGTGCCTATTTTAAGGAACAGTGAAGCCACCAACCACTGGCTTGGTAGATTTCTTGAAGAAAATAGGTGTTTTGGAGAAGCAAGTAGCCCAGAGAGTGGAGACAGAGGTAAAAGGTACCTACCTCCTGAATGGGATAAAATTTATCTGCTAACTGATTGTGAAAGAAGAGAAAAGGTGTGGGGAGGAATACCTGAATGAAAAAACATGAGGCTTGCAGAGAGCTTATCTCAGGAAGACTGTTCTTGTTAAGAAGTGATGGGGACAACCTATTTCATTTGCTTTACCTGAGAGAGGAAATATGCAGAGTCCCATTGCAAATGGGTCATGTGGCTAAATCAGGTCTTTGAAAGGAAAATAAGACTGAAATTCTGTATTAAGTAGGAGAAACTGACCTGGGTAACTTCATAACCTCATGAAGAAGGGAAGCTTACTACATTGCAGCTTGGGCCCCAAGAAGCTCGACGAACATACTGGAGGAAAAATCCCTCTGTTGTGCTTTTCCTATAGCTCTCTAAGTACCAGCTGCTCTTGGTTGCAGTCACTGTTACTTTTCCTCTGGTAAAAGGCAAGGTGGAGGGGAGAAGAGGAATAAAGACTAAGATGAGGATGAAAACTGTGGATTTTAAAAAGAAACAGAGCAGAGCAACTTTTCACTATTCCTCCAGGAGATGGTGGATGGTGCTCAGTGCTGTTCTTTAGAGATGGGAAGATACTAGGGGATGTGGTAAGTGTTTTTTAATCAAGACGACTGAGGAGAAGCCCTGTGAACTTTGACGTCTTGAATCTGGGGAGCAGACACTAGAAAGGGAGGGAGGAATGGTAACCAGAATCTCATAAGACAGAACTGCCAGTGTGTAATCAATATATGTGTGTGCCAGGATCTCCCTTTTCCTGCAGAATATCCATGTCTGGAGCTGTGGCTGCTACTGGAGACGGTATTCTTGACTTGATAGATGAAAAATCTAAGCATGGCAGTCCTTATATTTTATATAGGAGAGAGTTTACAGTTTTCTAACTAGCAGGAAGAAACTGCATTTGAGGGGTGCAAGTTGTTTTGGGAGAGCAGAAGCAGCTAGGGCGCTCTGTATTTGCTGGGCTGTGCATTGGACTGGTTCAGAGTACAGCATCTTGCCACAAGGAGCAAGTGTATCAAAGCTTGCCCTTAAAGAAGGAAATAGTGCGGGTTATGGCTAAGGGAGTTCTTGGGAAACATAAATTTACATTGTGTTTTAAGTGGAATGCAATTCTAAGTGGAAACAGTATGGGCTTTTCTATCATTAATCTTATTAGTGTTTCTGTAGGTTATTTTTGTCAGCATTGTCATCAGTGTTATGGCAATACTTAAGATCCTGTTTTTAAAAAAAAAGGCTGCCGTGTTATAAGCACTCTATAATCACAGGAGGTCCCACTTCCAAAAGAGTTTACAACTTAAATAGAACAGAAACATGCTGGAGAAATAAAGTACACAGACACATGAACTGCAATGACATTGTATTTAGTAGAGCTTTTGGGGCAAGTTTATAGAGGAAATGAAGAAATAGAAGAAAAAGGAAAGGGCAGTGATGGGAGAGGAGAATTAATAGCGAGAAGAGAAGGGGTGGAGTACAGCAAAGCTGAGAGATTGAGAGCTGGGGGAAAGGGATTGAATCAGTCACTAATTAGTCATTTATTTAGTAGGAACATCTAGATTAATACCTTAAGAGTGATGAGAGTGTTAATGTGGTTTCCAAGTGACATGGTGTAGGTGGTTTTCACAAGCAAACATAGTGTTCATTGTAAATGTATAAGCTGAATTTTTCTTAAAGATCACAGATCTCTTCCTCCACCCACACTGTTCTTACACTTCTTGATTTCATGCTTTCTATTTGCTATAAAATGTATTTATCTTTTACCCACAGTCATAAGATTCAAGTTTAGGAGAGAAAACAACTTGATCAGTGGAAGCGAAAGATCACATTCCTCATAAACCTGGTCCTATCAAGTGTAAAACTGTGTTCTCCTACATACAGATTGGAGAACTCCTGTCAACTGCCTATAAGCATTAAGCTTGTCCCTTAAGACCCTGGCTGCTCAACATATGTTGATACCAGAGATGATACACTTCTCTCTCTGAAGTAGAGGGGAAAGTGACTTAGTCTAAGCAATCAAACTACAAAAAAAAGTTGCACGTCGGGTTTGTGTACATCCTACTCATCTGTCCTCCCTCTCGATGCAGCCAAAGAACATATCCCACAACCACCTACTATACTCACCTCTCCGTGCTCTTGCATGGCTTGAGAATTCCCTCCTCTTCTCCTTGTCTGCCCTTGTCGACCCGTATCTGTCCTTCTAATACCGATTCTAGATCTGCACCCCTCACCTTCTGTGCTAGTGTATGCCAAGAAGATGCGTGGGGGTGGGAAACTATTATGTAATGAGAACAGAATGTAATTAGCATCTACAAGGATCTGAATTAAGAAGATACAATGTTAAGATACTGCATTGGAAATATACTGGGTCCTTGAAACAAAGTTAAGCTTGAATGGAGAACTCTTGCTGTGGGAATTCCTAACTTGGTTGTTACTGTAAAAGCTCGGCAAATTTCTGAGTAGCTGGTTTACTGCTCTGTGAAGTAAAAAGTTATAGTTGAAGCAAGTAAGGCTTATGGGATCCTGTCAGTTCTGGCTGCTGGTCAGTTCTTCCTGCTTCACCCATCAACTTGTTGGATGTTTTCAGTGAAACTTGGCAGAGTGGAAGAACTCAAATGTAAGTTGGTCTGCTTGCTAGAGGAAAAGAAGTGTTGAGAACAGTTTCTCTGCTTGGCCTGTTTGTTAATCAACATGTGTGCTGATGTTTCTGCCCAATGTGTGCAGATACATTGAAACTTGCAAAAGATGCTGCTGCTTGGTTAAGTAAGGTCGTGTGGGAGGAAATTGAAAGCAATGAGGAGGGTAACTGAGAGCACTGCGGGATTCTGGGACCATTGGAAAAGGCATGTATAAGAAGGGAGATGCACATCCAGAAGAAATCAGACTTCATATGTTCTGCGTCATGTAGGATAAATTCTTTAAAACTAAGGCAGTTAAATAGTTAAAAATTACTATGGTGTTTGCTTAGCACAATGATTATATTCAGTGTTGTAACAAACGTTGCAAGCTTGTATTTGTACCCAATGAGTGAGACATAGGTATCCTTATAGTTCCTTATGACGGATTTTTTTTTCTGTCAAACTTAACTGCAGCTCAATGTAGTGCTGCAGTGAACTTGGTGGTCATGTGAATGTGAAAAGTTGGGGGGGTGTTAATGATTAAAAGGATTAATTTTTTTTTTCTGAAGTATTGTTTGGGGAAATCCATATTTATCATCTAAGCTTGGTATTGCTCCCATGTGGAAATGTGGTCCTGTGATGTTGTCAAGTACTCTAATACCATAAGTAATAGCCTTCTTAAATAAAATGTTTAAGCAGTCATGTTTTTTGGTAAAAAAACAAACGCGCCCACACTTGGTAGCAGTTCTTCAGTACTTCTTTGAAATTTTGTACAGACTTCTCATGGTTACCTTCTAAAGCTGTTAGGTGAACATGCTCACTTTTTAAAGCTGTAAGTGAAGGGGGGGAATATTTACAGCTCATTAAAATATTATTTGTGTGATGCAGAAACAAGTTCAAAGTCTGACACAACACAACTGCTCTTTGATAGCAGTATTAGAGGGTGGAGATGGATCACTTACACCCCACACTGCCAGTTTTGGCATGATTCTTTTTGCCAAGCCAGCTGATACGCTATATTTGGAAATGTGGCTGTGTTGTGTGTTACCAAGCTTATTCATCATTGCTGTCAGCGTACTCTCTCTTTGTAGAATGCTTTCAGGAATTTTCAACAACGTTCATTTGAAAGGAACATGGCATAGTACTTAAAAAATATTCACCAGAAGACAACCGGAAAAGCAAACTTGCCAAAAAAAAAAAAAAGCCCAAGCCACTTTTCCACTGAAATGCGTATTGCTGCTGCTTCAGATATTTATGAAGTCTGCAGTTCATCTCAGTCCTGAAAGGATTTTTTTTTGTTTTGTTTTTCTTCACTTGTCATGCAGCTATATTTTATATTGCTGCTTCTGTTGCCATGCGTGTACTGGCAAACAGCCTGTCTTTTCATTGCTGTGTTGAGAAGCAGGCTCACACTTTATTTCTTCCTAAACAATAGTTTTAGTCACTTGCAAAAAGAACGCTTCATGTCTGAAATTTTATTTCAAATTAAAAAATACCATTTTTCTGAGTTAATCTTTTGGAATTTCAAGGATTTCTGTAGAATTAATCTAACTCTAAAATCTGTTTCATGAATTGTAATTTATTAATGTAATTTTAATTACAAAAAGTAGTTTCACAAAGGAACCTCACTTCTCCATATTGGGTCTCATGTTCTCAGTATAACTCATCATTTGCTGGTTAAATGTAGCAGAAAGCATTGCTCAACTAACCCGTTTTTTTGCCAATTATGAAATCGGATTATATGTTGTGTGTTAGTTTTCAAAATTCTGAAAAACTTTCATAATCTATTTTTATATGTTATAAAAAATACATGATTTTTTTTATAGTAGGCTGCTCTGCTAGATTGGTATTGGAATATATTTTCTGGACAACCATGTATAGCAGCAATTCCTTTCAAATTATGGCTTTGACTAAACCATACATGTCAGATTGCATTAGACTTTAAATAGTTATATCTGTTTTCATGTAACTGATCAGTGAATGGAGATAAGTAACATAGGAAGTGGAGACCTATTTTTCTGATTGGGAATTAGATAAAAAAGTAGTTTTGATCAAGATAGATGATTCCTTAAAGGAAATATTTCCATGATAAGATATCTCAAGATATCAGTCTGCTGGTTCTGCTTTTTAGTGTGAGTTAGACCTGCTGATTTAATCATGCATGCAGAATATTTTCTCTATAGAAATTCTGATGACTAAGAAGCAATAGTTTAGACAAGATACATGCATCAAAGGAAAGAGCAAAAGATACTTATGGAGATTATTCATGTTCATATACTGGTGGCATACTACTGAAAAAAATGCATTTCTGATTATGGTGCCATCAATCTAATGGGTTGTGTTCACCGAACTTGTGTTTTCCTGTGATATGTTTGCTGCATGTATCTAAGCAGTAGGAGCTGAGGACAGATCTTGTATTAGCCTTGAATTTCTTACTTGTGTAGAGTAGATTTCAGCTAGAGATTTTTTTTTGGCCTCTAAACCAATATTCATCTATGATAGTAATGCAAATATTTAGCGTTGTTCAATTTTTTGTTTGTCAGATTTGGGAAGCTGAAGTTCACATACTCTAAAATCAGCTTCATCTTTAGACATAACTCTGGCAATGCTTTCACTGCAAAAATAGGTTCTCACTACTAAAATGTTTCATTTGGGGAAAAATTCAAATGCAGTGCTGACCACATACCATATTCATACAGCTTCACGTATTGGAGTATCATTGTTCTGATTGCATGGTGGCACTTTTCATGTCTCTCTGTATAGTAAGTGCACAGTTGTCTTTGGGTTTTTTCTTTTCAAAAAATGATTGTTTACATTCCAAGCAGATCCTTCCTCTAAATACAACTTAAAAAAAAAAGAAAAAAAAAGCCCACAGTATCGTGGTAGTTGTATATACAGAACATTTACTTAGACTGCTTTCCCTCGGTTTATTGGTTGATAAACATACTTTGCTCTTAGAAATGAAGAACCCAAATCCTTCAAAGTAATTTCAGTTGTTCAACTATGTATCTTAATATTTATGAGCATCTTGATTGATATAAACTATATGTCATCATAATTTATAACTTGTAACATGGAATACACTGTGTGAGTGCTTTTATTTTCTGATGATTCTGAGATGCAGGGGGACTGTGCTTAGAGTGGATGTAGGAGAACATTTGTATGAATCAACGCAGAAACTGCATTGTTCTTGCCCTGAAGATTTGGACTCTGTCCCCAAACCTGCTGTTGATCTGTTACAGACCCATCTGAGTTGATTTCTCTTAAGAGCAGAAAGGTCTAAAATAATGTAACAGGATGGCATATGGGAGAGGGGAACACTCAAGTGAATAGGTGATGTGCAAATAAAGTCTCTGTGAAGGTGACTTACTGTACCAAAAGCTCTGTTTATCTTTTCACAAGTATGAGAGCATTACTAGCAAAAAAAAAAGGGAAGTGTATAACGGGAAGACCATCAAAATAAACTTTTCTAAATTCTCTTTTTGTTGGTACTGTTCTTCTATGGCTTTGTCTTACATTATATTGTGGCAGGTTGGCCATTTATATTGATCCTATTTCCAATTTGTGCTATTATAAATTCACATGGATCTCATAATGAGTGTTCACTCCCTGCTTTATATGAGCTGAAAATTGAATCAAGTATTGTATAAAATGTAATTGCTTGTGGTAGAGCAGTGTCTTTTAAGAGGATGTTCAGTGTTAATTCACAAACTTTAAGGGATGTGACCAGTTGGTGTCATTACACTGAATCTGTGGGATCTTTCCTTACCAGCCTGCACATGAGGGCTTGTCACTCTTGTTCCTTGCACTGTGTTTAGCATCGGAAAAAGAAAGAATCTGGTTCGTTTGCCTGCCTTTTTGAAAACACCTTATAGTTTTCCCTTAGATTTTTTTTTCCCTTTGTTACAAGGTGGTGTCTTTTCAGTCAGTTTTGAGCTCCTTTCATTTTGAGTTAATAGTTAACAGGTTAACCTAATTTGCTTCCTGATCATTCAAAGTTAGTATTTAAAATAAGCCTCAGGCTTCGCAGTTTCTTGTTCACTCTAATCTTAACGGAAAATGAAAGCAGCCAGATTATGTACCTTTCCTACTAAAATTTTTTTAACGTATAACATTTGTATTTAAAAGATCTGCCCTATACAGTTACTTAACATATGGATTGCAATTGTTTCAGCCTTTGTCAGTGTGGAGAAGCAGCTTTTCAGCTGCTGGTCGATACATTCCAGTATTAATACCAGCTGCCAAAGAACGAAACTTTTTGATAGAGTATGAGAGGAAACATTTCATTTTGGGTAAGCTAGCTACACTGACCAAGGATAAAAGGATCCCTTTTATATATACAGAATGCTCACAACACCTGGAATACAAAGTACTATTTCTGTACAGTAGTTTTTAGCATTTTTATGGATTTTACTGTGCAGTGTGTGATAGCTTAAAGCTGCTATGGCTGAGGTGATCTTGATGACTCAGGCAGCTGGAAATCTTTCAGATGTCCAAAGCTACCTGAATGTGTCTGACTCCCCTCTCACTGTGAAGTAACTGGACATAAAATGTTTTATACTGTACAGGAAGATATTATATACCATATAGACTTTGTAGGCTGCTCATATAGAGGTGAAAACACCAGTTGCAGTAACATGTAGAATCATAGAACAACGTAGATGGGAAGGGACCTTTGGAGATTGAGAGGCTCAATTTTCTGCTTTAACTTCAAAGTTAAATCAGGTGCTTAGGGCCTTGCCAAGTCAAAAATTTGACTTCTCCAAGGTTGCTTGGAGATGCTGTTAAATCTCCATCCTGTTCCAGTGCTCAACCACCCTCATGCTGAGGAGTTTCCTTACATCTCTTTGGAATTTCCCTTTGCAGTGCCATGTGACTGTTGCCTGCTGACCTTTGATGTGCTCACCTGAGAAGAATCTGCCTCTGTCCTTGTATAACTCCCTGTTACTTAGGTGAAGGTAGCAGTAGGCTCCTTTTCTTCTCCAGGCTGAACAAACCCAACTCCCTCATGTCTTTCATCTCATGTGTCAGCCCTTTCGCTATTTTAATGGCCTTCCTCTGGACTTGCTCCAGTTTGCCAGTATCTCCTGTGCTGCATGGCACAAAACTGTACAGTGCTCTAGATGTGGCCTCAGCAGTGCCAAGCAGAAGGAAATAATTACTTCCCTTGACCTGCTGTTTTTGCTCTTGCTTATGAAGCTCAAACTACAGTTAGTTTTCATAGCTTTAAGCGTGCACCACTGGCTTATGTTCAACTTGCTGTCTGCTAGAGTCTCCAAGTCCTTTTCTGCAGAGCTGCTACCTGTCCAGTCTGCAGCTGTAATGCTGTATAGGATTTTTCCTTCCCAAATGCAGGACACTTTACATCTGTCTTTAACTTTATAAAGTTCCTGTTGGCTACTTCCTCCAGTTTGCTGAGGTTCCTCTGAATGGTGGCCCTGCCCTCCAATGTGTCAACTGCTTGCCCCATTTTATATCATCTGTAAATTTGCAGAGGATGTTTTTTGTTCTAGCATCCAAATCTGATTAAGACATTGACCAGTATTGACCACTGAGGAATAGTGCTTTTAACTAGCTGGCGATTAGACTTACCACAACTCTTTGAACCTCACAGCCCAGGGAGGGTTTTTTTGTCCACCTTGTTGTCCACCCATTCAGTCTGCATCTCCTCAGTTTGACAACCAGGATACTATGGAAGACAGTATTAAAAGCCTTGCTTAAGTCAAAGCAACTGACAACCACTGATCCTCCCTGGCCCACAGAGACACTTATTTCTTCAGAAGGCAGTCAGGTTGGTTGTACGTGTACATGGCTCCTTTAGGAGCCTCTGTGGTCTGATCTCAGTCACGTTCATGTCCATCATGCCTGGAAACAGCTTCCCTTTTGGACTTGCTCTGTTTTGTACAGCAAATGAGGTGAGACTGACCATTATCTAGTTCCCTGGATCCTTTATCTCCTCCTGCCCCACCTTCTTTTTCTGTTGGGTTTTGTTTGTAAGTTACCTGTTTCCTATCATAGGCAATCACCATGACTTTTCAAAGATAAGAGCCAGCAACTTCCAGTGACATCAACCAGTTTTCTCAGTACCTTGGATGTTTCCCATCTGGTCTGACGTACTTATAGTCTTTAACCTTGATCCTCCCCTCCCTTAAGCTTTGCTACTAGATGCAGAAACCTGGGAAGCTTGATAGCACGCCTTGCTGGTAAAGACCATGCCCAAGGTGTTGGGTACCTCAACTTTTTCTGTACCTTTCATCACTAGGTTGCTTCCTGATTAGCAGCTGAATTACACTTTCCCCGATCTGTCTTTTGCTGAGGTGTACCTGTAGAAGTGTTCTTCTTGCCTTTCACATCCATCTTCAATTTTAGCTCCAGACAAGCTTTGACCTCCCTATTTAAGTCTCTGCTTGCCCAGACAGTGCATCTATGTTCTCTTCTGGTTGCCTGTCCCCACTTCCACTTTACATATGTTTCTGTTTCGTTTGAGCTCAGTCAGTGAGTCTTCCACATACAGTCAGCTGGCCTCCTGCTGTTCCTGCTGACTTTCTTGCATGTTGGGAAGGCTTGTGTTTTGTGCTCGGAGAAGAGAGTTCAGGAAGATGACTGGCTGTCATGGGCTACTTTGCAGCTTCCCAGGGCGTTCTGCTTACTGTTCCCTGAGCAAGGCCCAGCTGGTACTGTTGTGAGTCCAGAGTCTTTTCTGCTTCTTTCCTTCCTTTCTTTCTCAAGATCTTGCACTACCATTTCACAATTACTGCATCCAAGGCTGCTGTTGACTGTCATATGCATGAGCAGTTCTTCCTTATTCATGAGTACCAGATCCTACACAACCCTTCCCCTAGAAGCCTGTTCAGTGCCAGCATCAAAATTGTTCTCAGTGCATGCTAGAAATTCCCTGGATATTTCACACCCTGCTATGCTGCTCTTCCAGTAGATGATGTGTGATTAAGTCTTCCATGAGAACAAGGGGCTCTGAATATTGGAAAACCCCACTGGGATGATGTTCCATTTATTGTGGTAACGGAAAGTAAGTTTTCCTTAACTAATTGTCTTGAACCACAACAAGCTGCTGCAAAGATATACATACAATATTTCAATTTTATTTTGAAAGTGAATACTTAATTTTCTATTGATTTGAATTACTACTTTAGTGCAGTCGCAAATACTAATTCAGCTGATGTCCGCAGTGTAGCTGATGAGGTAAAATAACATAGGCTTATATAGCATGGATACTTTGGTATCCATAATATTTGTTTACAACTAGTGAATTGCAAGTGATCTGAATGATTTTTTTTTTCTTCTCCAAGATTTCTAGTTTCTAATTACTCTGAGGTAGTTAACATGCAACTACATTAAATATTGCTTCAGAATGCACTGTATGGTTGTCTTACATTCAAGTCATGCAAATAATACTTGCACATATATATATATATGCCAGAAACAAACTTCTCATCCTCTTTTTTTTTTAAGTGACTAATAACGAAGATCTTGCCCATTCATCACTATTGTATTTTGTTTCTCAGTAATTTGTGACAGTTTGCTTCTTAATCTGTTTTAGTTGGGAAGATGGGGAAGAAGAGCCGAGTAAAAAACTCAGAAGTCAGGTACAGGAGCCACCGCGACAGTATCTCCAAAGGAAATGTTGAATCTCATTAGTGAGTTATTGCAAAGTAAGTTTTGTTTATGCCTCTCTGGGAAAAGGGATGGTGTGCAGACCACTCAAAAACATTCTCTTGTTGAAGCCAGTGAATTCTATTTATTTCCTGTAAGTGGCCAAGCTTGCTATTTCAGCCTGCTTAAGATGTATAGTATGGATCTCAGAGTATCTATCTCTGTTAGCATACACCATTATTGACTGACTTATATGTGTATGTATTGGACATACCATATTTCTGGCAGCTTTTGGCTTTACATCTCAGCACAAGCATAAATACTGGGAGAGATAGATTTAAAAAAAACCCCACTATTTAGATACTTGACATTGCATGTTTTCTTGTAAACCTCAAGAATTGGACTGTTTCTGTTTAACATTTGAACGGTACTTGAACTGATACAGAGTAGAGAAGTTAACTGTGGAAAGCAGCAATACAACTCAGTTGACTACTGCCACTGATATTTTGTCCTCTTAAATAAAAATGGGTTTTTTGGTGGTTGTTTTGGAAACTTTTGTAGTGCTTAGTTCTTGTGTATAGACCAAAGTTGTTTCACTTGTTGAGGACTTGGAACTCATCCATTATTGCTAGTAAATATGAAAAGCAGAGCAAATTTCATATGAATATGCTAAATACTGTTCACTTCTTTCTACTGTCATTAGTAATTGTGCTGAGCTACACTTCTTGTTGACACACAAGTCCAGATTTTCATATCCTGGACACTTCTAAATGTTGCCTTAGAAAAATTAGATTTTTTCTCAGTGTTGCTCACAAGAGGAGACAAGGAGTTGGCAGAGCAGTTTGCTTATGCTACAATTAGCCTCTGCTTTGCTACCAAAAATAAAACTTAGATCTGATTTTCTAAGCAAAGACAAGTATCAGCTGTTCTTTTTGTCAAGCTTCCATATTTTATTTAACGCAAAGATTTTCAAATCAGTTGAGCAAGGTAATCTTCAGCTGTCTGCTTGGATTTATGCGGCTTAGATCAAGAAGTCCACACACTGGCATTAGAATATTGTCAGAGACACCATGAATATAATCTGGAGCTAAAGCTTGGCTAAGTGTTCCTTCACTTGTCCTTCCAGTCTGCATGCATCTATGAAAACAGTATTGACTAGGCAGGTCAAATGTATGTACCAGCAAATTTCTCAATTACTTAAGGTAAGCTCCATGTTATTATCATCTGCTTTCATTACAGCAAGAATGATGGCAAGCAGGCTAACGTAAGCAATGTTTTGCTTGGATTATTGAAAATGGACTTTTTTGTTTGTTTGTCTTATCTGAGAGACTATCTACTTAATGGTCTGGTGGTTTACCTTTTTTTTCTTCCTAGCTTTTTAAACATTTCATATTTCTTATATCTGAAAGAATATTTTTTAAAAAAAGAAAATAAAATAACTTGAAGTTATATTGTAAAAATTTCAAATGTCTCTATTAATTATATGTCAAAGAATGGGATGTTTATAATGATAGAGATTATAGTGTTTACCATATAATATGTTTTGAAGGACAAAGTAGTACTAAGGTTCAGTTAAAGTTACTGTTAAAACCATGACCTTTTCTCTGGTGTTTTATATGTATATACACACAACACACACGTACTCTTTATTAAAAAAAAAAACCAAAACATTTTGGCATTTTATTTGCAGAATGCAGCAGTCCTACCCCCAGGTCCTGGTAAGGAATGGGAAGAATATGTACAGATTCGTTCACTTGTTGAGAAAATTCGCAAAAAGCAAAAAGGTAAATGTGAAAGACTGTAAGATAAGGGTGGCTCAGAGTATTGATTTACCTGAAGAATTGTCTGTTGACAGCTAAAAGGAATATTTTTGTTGTTATTACTATATAAATATTACTCGATCCTATTATTTTGTGACAAAAATCTTAATTCTCTGACATGCAGTTGTTTTTTACACTTGCAAGTGTTTCTGAATGTTCTGGTGGGCATAACCACTGGCATTAAACCTGTTAATATTTATAATTCTGTGAATATCACAGACAAGTGATCCTGTGATAATCTGTCCGATAAGTAGAAAAAAGAGCTTGAGATTTTGATGTGATGACAAATTGAAGGAGTAGAAGTAAAAATCCTTTGAGAATAATAGGCCTTTTTGATTCCTGATTACATAGTCTGCTCCTTTGCCTCTATAAATCTGAACATTTAGAATTTAATTTTGTAACTATTTTACTTAACCTGAACACTTTACTGGACACGGAAACAGCTTCAGCAATTCAACATCATGACATTAAAATATGACAAATAAAAATATATAAAAGCACAAGATAAATACATCAGCTAATAAATCTATCTGCTATAAATCAAGCCACATAATTAAAATAAGGAAATGCTTATGGTGCACATTTAATATGGAGCTTATTGCCAATTTTCCTAAGTTTAAGGTATACTTATTTTCAGATTAGAACAGTTTTCTTCCAGTTTGTTCTACAAACAGCTTACTGTTGTTGACACTTTATTTTCATATTAGTTTTGTTTTTATTAGGAGGTAAGCTCTAAAAAAATGCTTTTCATGTAATTTTAGTAAAACTAACCTCTTTATGACTGTTGTCTTTTAATGGCAAAGAAATAATTTTTTAACCTTGGAATGAATGGATTGGACTGGGCATACCTGAAAAGTCCTGAAGCAATTCGTTCTTTCTCTGATATTTATACGATGACGGCAAAAAAGCCAGACTCTGTTTAAAATGGAGCTTGAGTGTTCATGTACTTGCTTGAAAAAGCAGAAGACTGTACTTAGAGACTTGAGATGTCCTTTTCACACCTGTTTCTGATCTATTTTGACTAACGCATAAAAATCTTATTTCATGAAAGGACTTAACCTTTGAACATCAGTTATTGGCAGAGGGCATATGGAAAAATAAATGGTACTGTTTGAGTGACTGCATCCGGTAGCTGTGTAGAGGTGAACTTGATTGATTGTTTTGCTGTCCTGTGGCGTGTATAATGTATGGTACATGTCCTGGTGTTTATGATGTAATACATGTGTTATGGTAAAACATAATTCAGGTTAACAAGAACAGAGTTAGTGCTGGAGTTGGGCTGTTCACTGTATCTTTCTTCTGTGCCAGAAAGACAGAACCATCCATGGGGAAATGGCTGCTGGCAGAAGTGGTAGAATTAGTGCAACGGTATTATTTAATAGAGCATATTTTCTTTCCTTGAAAGATGCAAAACCTACTAACCGCAGCACTGTTGACATACAAATGTCTTCTAATGTAACATTTTTACATACATAGTGAGTATGAATAGTATGGTGTCTTTCAAAACTATTTTTTAATGGAACATAGTAACAGTTTTCTAGCTTAATAAGAGACTTAAACAATCAGCGGAGGAAGTGTAAATTACTGTTGGGAACTTTAAGACGTACAAATGAATATATATTGCCTAAAGTGTCATACTTCGTGCTTTTCTTGAGTAGAACACTGGGTTGCAGACGTGACCTAAAATGATCTTGATTGTTTTGAAAACTGAATATTTTTACTTTCTAAAATTCTCCTGTTTGACCTCATTTATCAAGATTTTAAATAAAGCTTATTTTTCAAAGTAGATTTTCATCGGTATAGATATAGTTTGTTCAGTATAGAAATAAATTGTTCCCCAATAGTGCTTGTAATTTAAAGGAGCTGGTCTTCTCTATGACTTGGAAAAATGTGGGAATTATTGGACTGTCATCATATACGAGGAACAGAGGTAGAATTCAGAGATGCTTATAGAAGGGTTCCAAATGCAAAGCTGGATGTTAAAAGCTTCCAGTAGCCTTATACAGTAGTAAATGTTGGGAATCAAAAGACAAAGTCCTGGATAGTATAAATGCCTGTCAGTTCTGTAGAAGCTATGCAACTAGTCTTACTAGATATGAGAGGCCTGAGGTCTAAATACATGCCACAGAAATAGCATACTGAAGTGAGTATGAAATAAAGCAAAAATGCCCACTTAAAAAAAAAAGGCCAAAACACTGTACCATACATTCTCACTGCTTCAAAAAATACTTTATCAATATCGAGTTTTTATTCTGCGTCATCAAAGAATATAGCTCTAGGTGATACTTGCACTTTTATGTTAACTGCAGATTTGATTGATTCTGGGGCTCAAAATGCATGATTTGGAGAGGGGGGAGAGTATTTCAAATATGTTTCAAATACACTAATGCTACTTTCCTAAAATCCTTTTAATCTAAAGAGGTAGTTATCACCTGTACTAACCAAGATATCTTTGGATCTAAGCAACTGCTGATGACAGTTGTCACTCAATGTCCTGAGCATTTCAGGGGGGTCTGGACCTTTTAATGTGATTTGACACTAGAGTTTGGGTTGAAGAGAACACAAGAGGCAAAGAAGTACAGAAAAAGCTGGCAGAGTGTAGCTGGGAACCATAACGCATAGGTTCAAATCAGATGAAGGTTAAGGGGAAAGCTGAGGAAATGAGAGTTGCGATTTCACTGGCGGACCGTGTGCCTGTTGAAGCCAAGTGTAAAAATTTGGATGAGCTTTGTGATGGCAGGAGGATGATCAGTCCTTTGTTATTTCAGTACATCTGTATGCTATAGCAAAAAGCTAACTGCCTTGTATGTGAGAGAGGGAGCTTGAGATCTGCTTATCATCATTTCCAGTACTGAATTAATGAAATTGCAGCTTGCCTCTCAAATGCCTCCTTGCATCTGTATTAGCACGTTGTGGTGATTGCATTTATAATCAATATTAAGCTGGGAAATATTTTTGCTCAGCTTGTTTCAAAGGGAAGAGGAGGGGAGCTTCATTTCATCACAGCTCCGTTTAGGTGGTTGTGTTTTTAAGATGACTGGTAAGCCAATTTGGCAGAATATCTAAGTTGATGAAAATTGGGTATGACATTTGTATACTATTGAGTAACACTTAACAAAGACCAATTCTGACTCAGCTACTTCAAAGCGGAACTGCCATGGGATAGCACATAGCTTTTACACGTGCTTTTTATTGAACTTCTTTATCTTTCTAGGTCATCTTATTTCTGCATTTGTTTTTTAATAATTGTGTATATAGGTTTGTCTGTTGTCTTTGATGGAAAAAGAGATGACTATTTTCCTGAATTGATAAAGTGGGCAACTGAAAATGGAGCGTCCACAGAGGGGTTTCGAAATAGCTAACTTTGAAGAGGAGGGGTTTGGTTTGAAAGCAACAAGAGAGGATAAAGGTGAGCATGTGAACATTTGACTTAGATTAGAAAATCGTGGTTGGAATGCAGCTGCAGAGCTCTGAAACACTCACCACTTTCCTTCCCCCTTTTGACTGCTTACGAAACTGCTGTCTGAAATGCTCTCAACTCTGCGTACTTGAGAAATAAAGTTATTGATAAATTGAGTATTATTTTGACTATTGGATAGTACTGTGAATTTTTAATCAGTCTTTTTTTTATTTTCTCTATGTTGCCTAAACTGTTTACCTCATCTCCAGAGTATTCTACCCCATTGATGTATCCCTCTGTTCCATGTTTTCTAGCTAGTTTGTCTCTTCTCTTCTTTCATGTCCATTCTTTCAAGCACTGGTCTTGTTTGCCTCAGAAAGAGGTATTTGCAATACTTATTTCCAGTGAAAATGAAAAAAAAAAAATTATTTGATAATTGTAACGAATATCTTTTGATCATCAGTAGGGAATATAGACACACATAGTTAGCTAACTGTTAAAAGGAAAGCATTTAAGATTGCCTCTTTCCATTCCCATTTACAGATGGGAAGAACAATCAGCTGTTATAGAAAGAATATTAGAAAAATTAGTATAATTATATTCATTTAGGGCTTTAGTAGCACATAGTTAACAAGGCTAGCACTACTAGATGATAAAAATCCTGAACCAGTAGTTCTAGAATAAGAATGGGCAATGTGAAAAAACCTCTACTGGGAGAAAATACTTGACCATGTAATTAATAGCAGTATAATATATCTGTAGCTTTGAGGTTATGGGGGCAATCTATAGGTTAGCAGTTCCGAACTGAAGCATTTTATTTTGTAATCTTATGTGTCTTTGCTTTAACGCTTTGTGTAATGTAGATTTGGAACATTTGGTTAACACAATATGAAACATCACATTTGTTTAACTTGCAGTGGAAGAGAAGGAAAAACTTTGATTCAGAATAATTTTGATTTTTAAAAAAAAATGAAAACAACCTATGAATGTATATTTGAGACACTTGGCATATCATAAATGCTAACTGACCCTCTATGCATTTTTTTTCCTTTCTGTAGGCTGAAGAGTTGTTTCTGTGGGTTCCTAGAAAACTGTTGATGACAGTTGAGTCAGCTAAAAATTCAATATTAGGTAAGAAGCTTAAGGAAGTTCTTAAGCAAGAAGTTGATATGTATGGGATCATTCAGTAGGAGACTTTCTTTTTTTTAGCTGATGTCCTTTATTACAGCACTCACTTATCATGCTGAAGACCAGGTTTGGAATACCTAGAATCTGAAGTGTCAGTGGAAAGAATTTAATTTTCCTCTTGGTTTCTGGCTGAGTGCACTAGATATCTTCTAGAAGTGTGTGTGTGCGTGTGTGTTATTTTGAACAC
The DNA here is from genome assembly GCA_009819775.1 of Phoenicopterus ruber ruber. Lineage (NCBI taxonomy): Eukaryota > Metazoa > Chordata > Aves > Phoenicopteriformes > Phoenicopteridae > Phoenicopterus > Phoenicopterus ruber. Next base: position 15,057,890 of record CM020219.1, read on the forward strand.
ATATCATGTAGCTTATGTAACACTTGGAGATAAAATGTTCTGAAGGTACTGAGTATTGTTCTAGTTCTTCGTCTTCTGTCATGCAATTGTACACGAGGCGTTTACTGTGTCAAATAACTTGCAGAATATACAATGTGGGCAGCTAAATGTTTTAGAACCTGAAAAAAGCTTTTTTTTTTGTTGAAAATTCTTACATGTTACCTCATCATGTTCATTTAAAGTAAATCTAGGATGATAGTTTCCAATGGGCATTAATTTAGTGCCTCACCTTTCTGGGTTAATTCAGGATCCTGTATTCTCAAGATCGAATTCTTCAGCTATGGGCAATATAACGGTGGCATTCCATCTCTTTGTGAGCGAGCCAACCCCAACTCTTTCTGGCTGCCCTACATCCAGACACTCCCCAGTGAATATGACACTCCTCTCTATTTGAAGAAGATGAAGTGCAGTATCTTCAGTCAACTCAGGCCATACATGATGTTTTAGCCAATATAAAAATACAGCTCGACAGTATGCCTATTTCTACAAAGTTATTCAGGTAAGCATCTTAAATGTAGTATAATAGTATATGTGCTCTCATGATGATTATTGAGGAAGGGTGTGAAAACAATGATGCTAAATAATAGAGCAAGTGTATTGCTCTTAAAGGTTTGAATCATTAAGCAATTTCCTGCTGTTTTTGAACTACTGTTTAAAATTCACAGCTCAGTACGCTTACGAATATATAAGAATGTATTTAGTTGGTGAGAGGAGTGATTACTGCCCTTTGTTTGGCATTGGGTGAGGCTTCGTCTGGGATACTGTATAGTTTTGGGCCCACCAGTACAAGAGATGTGTTGACAAACTGGAATGAGATCAGAGGAGGGCTATTAAGATGTCATTTGCTTCTGCCCTTTATCCGTAGAAGGAGAGACTGAGGGAGCGGGATTTGTTTATTCTGGGAAAAAGGAGATAAGGGATGATCCAGTTACTGTTTTCAATTGCTACTGGTAGCCAGACTCCAGAAGTTTGCCTGTGGGAAGTTGGGCTAGGTGACCTGCAGACATCTACAACCTATGGTGCTATGACTCTCTGAAAAAATGTATAGTTTGCAGTAAACAAAGTAAAATTATAATTGTTAATTGACATAGAATAAACCCATTGCATATGTTGTATTTCCAATGACCATGGATTTGCTGTTGTTTTCTGTTCTATTTAACAAAATTATTTTGATTGCTTTCAAATACAAAGATAAACCCATCTGGTAACAATTTGAGTATGGGGAGGCTTGAGATGGGTGAACTTTTCATCATGTTCTGAAGAAATTATTTAATAGAGTTTCTAAGATAGAAACTGTTGCTCTGACTGATGTCTAGACATAATTGATGGTGTAAGTGAATGGTGATGATGTGTTGTCAAGGTAGTGCTCAATGTCCAAGTATGCAAAGCTTTTTGAGGCACAATCTGTGTAAAAAGCATATGACTCTATGTACTGAATTTCCACAATTGTGTGATCTAGACACCTTTTTTGGGCTGTGGGAGAGGTCAGAAGACAAAGTAATTCTATTCTCCTTTAACACTATCAGAGTTCCAAACAAATTTTTTTGCTTAGCTGTTTGGTTTTTGAAGAACTTTGTATGTTTCAATCACAGTGCCAATTTACCAATAGTGGATGAAAACCAAGTAAGATGCACTTCATTTTGAGGCAAGGAGTAGGGTAGGAACAATGGCTTTAATATCAAGAAGGAACAAAATTCTTCCTTCAAGGTGTCACAATTCAGGAAACAATAGTTTAGCCAACTCTCTTTTTTTGCCATGGGCTATTCTAGGCTGCCAGTCCATGCTTGGCCTCAGCTTTCAGGTTTTTTCTCAAAGTATACTGCCTGAGCAAACAGAACTCCTAAATTTTATTTCTTTAGAGTATTTTTTTACACCAAAATATTTCTACTGGTTTTAAAGAATTATTAGCAGAATATTGTGTAACATTATCCAATTCTTCCAACTGCTATTCATGCTCTTGCAATACTTAATCAGATATCTAAACTGTCACTATGGCTAGTTCCGTCAGTTTCATTGACTAATCCTGCACTGGTAGTATTATGTGAGAGGTTATGTGGTCACAACATTAATTAAAAAAATGCTGAAATACAGTTTTACAGAGAAAGATCTGAAATGACACCCTGGGTTTTGACCATGTGTCCAGTATTTCAAACCTCTTCTCAGTGATTGATGAATACATGTAGACTGATATGAAAGTGATGCAAGCACAAGTGAAGAAAGTATATAAAATGCAGTGGTGTAACATCAGTTGAAGCATGAGATATGTCATCTGAAAAGCAGCTTAAATGTTTGACAAAACATCTTTTGTTTATGAAAGTTTCGTGTGGCACAAAATCTGTTTAAGGATGGCAAATATGTGCTATTTCTCTTATTGTCTCTTAAGCTAATCAAAGATCATTTGTATGGAATTTAAGCTAATGTGGTCAAGAGTAAGGCTCACCTGAAAAATAATTTATTTCGGTATCGAAGTCCATGCTGTTGACTGTTAAGAGTAAGAAAAGCTACAGTTTGAGCAAAGAAAATAATCTTGAGATGACTTTAGGGGTATAGCTGTCTTTAGAACTCCAGTGATGGTGATGCACTGTACATGGGTAACAAGTCTTTAATACTCTGCACTGTTATATTTTCTGGATTACATTTGCAATTTTATGGAAGCTGATACGTAGCTCATGGAGGAAGACTTTGGTTTGATCTGCAGCAATGGGAAACCTTTGTGAAAATAGTGTTTAATAAGGAGCAGTCTTCTCTGAGTTTTATAATAGTATACCCAAGAAAGTGTTTAGTACTGTTGCCTTTTGTATGAATTGTTAAAGGTAGGTTTCTGGTCACTTGTCAGTAATCTAGACCCAAGTTTTTTTTAGTCTTCTGACAAATGCTTTTATGCTTGTTTTATGTTCTTGTGTAATATAGCTGTTGTTTCATGTTGAACGTGAGCATGAAGGTAGATCAGGTAGGAATTTTGTTTTATTTTACTTGTTCTTTGGGAGAATGAGTGGTAATAAATATTAGGTAAATTTTACGTGTGTTCTGGTTGTTTGGTGCTATGCTTCAGCACTGCCACGTAACCACAATTTCAGCTGAATATTTCTTTACTAGTAGTTCAGTAAATGTCACATTAGGAAGATGTATACTTCAGCGGGCTCCAGGAGTGCCAAGTGAATGTACAGAGTACCTATTATTAATGCTTTGATAAAAACGCATGGAAAAGTTTTAAAACTTTTTGGTTTCTGTTTCTGCTCTCAAAAATAAGAGCTTGTAATTTAGAAACAGTGGAGAAAAAAGTTCACAGGAAAAAAAAAGCCCCTTTCTTCCATAAAACAAAGTACCATTTTTCATTATTCAGAAAAGCTGAAATGAATTTTAGTATCATCTTGCAGGCACTCATATCATTTTATGAACAAAGTTGACCCACAAAATACAAGTGCTAAGGGTAATGTTTTTGGAAATTCATGAGCATACGGAAAAGGGAAGAAGAGGTGGGGAGAGAAAAATTAATCATATAAATGAAAAAAAAAACAAAGCAAAACCACTTCCTATGAAAGCAGTGTACTCTGCAAGCTTTATGAAAGTGAATGTTAGATTTTTGTATACCATCATTTCATTCAGTACTACTACTGCATTAGTATAAGCATTTTAATGAAAGCTGGCCTACGTGACCAGGATTTGATATTTCTTCAGGTATGCAGACTAATATTTTTTTAATTTACAAATACGCTTTTTGTAATACAAAAATCTTATAACTATATTTGCTTTCTTGATAGCTATTCTGCTGCAGAAAGTAAAACAAGTAGCATCTTGAATAAAAGGTGTTCAGTTGATATTTGAAGACACCGAAAAAGGAAGTATTTTGTGCAGGCAACATATTTTAATTCCTTTGCAGCATTTTTAGTCTACAAAATGTTTCTAATGGCCGGGGAATAAAAGGGTTAACAGATCATTTATTCAAATGCTTCATTTCCTTCCAAATAGGACTGCTAGACTGTTATTAAAATAATTTGGCTTCTGATAGGTGTGCAGTTTTAAGCATTGTTTTGACAAATGCTGGTCTGTTTTATTTCCCTTGCTTCTCCATAAGGGTGGCTTTCTCAGAACGCTGCAGTTCTAACTCTTTCTCCAAGTGCTTCGTCTGGAAGATGGGCAGATTTATGCATTTTGCAGCTGTTGCAAGCTAAACTGTAGTCTGGTTTGATAAGCAGAAACAGGTGGGATGTTGAGTAGACAAAAATAAACCCTTGAGCATGTTAGCCAGGCTCTATAAACCACACTGACACCTTTCTAAACATATGTAATTTGATAACTAAAAAATAGTTAAAAGTTCTTACAGATGTACTTTAAAGGCGTATTTGGGCTCTGCATTGCTATCAAAATACAGCGAATGGTCAAAAAAAGTACTGTTGTTGCAGCAGGCTTGTAGCTTGCAAGATTTTTTTGTAGTTTGTTCCAAAGAGAAGTTTTGTAAACTGTGGGGTTTTCTTTCCCCTGGAAGGTATGCGTGTGACTTCCATTAACATTTATGGGCATTGCATGCCTACCGAAGGGTGAACAGAGCCCAAATATTTATGGCTTAATGTTGAATTTTTTTGTACCCTGAAATGTGGTATAATAAGCACAAGAGGGAGCCATATAGTTTACAGACATTCACAGTGAGATTATATTCCTAAAGAAAATACAACCAAGTTTGAACCTTTTTTAAAAGAATATGCAGTGGTCTTTGTGTTTGACTTTCAGTTGCATCTGTGTGCCTGTTTGTAGTCTACTACAGAGAAGTTTTTGTAAATCAAACAAGACATCAAGACAAGAAGCAGTCTTAGAGAACGTGGAAGTGCCTGAACTCCATCTACATTTTGCACAGTATGGGTCTGAAGCAGTGTTGTATCTTTTCCCCAGTTATAGAAAAGGCTGTTATTAGCTGCCTTACTGAAAGATAATTTTACAACAACTTTAGTGGACTTCTAAAATGTCTTAAGTGGTATGTCTGAAACTAGCAGAGCCCATCAGCTAGCCATAGCTTTTGCCGTGGTAGCCAGCTGTATGCATTCAGTGGCACTCTACGTGTAAGTAGTATCTGTATGTAACTGCCTCTCATGCACTGGAAAAAGGATCAATTTTGCAGGACTATCTAGGATGGCAGTCTGGCATTGATTTAGAGTGTGTTTTCAGCCTGTAGTCTCTGGACTGCTGGGGGACTGCAGATTTTTAAAAAGGGAAAAAAGGAAGACCTGGGGAACTACAGGCCAGTCAGTCTCACCTCTGTACCCGGAAAAATCATGGAGCAGATCCTCCTGGAAACTGTGCTAAGGCACATGGAAAACAAGGAGATGATTGGTGACAGGCAACACGGCTTCACTAAGGACAAATCGTGCCTGACAAACTTGGTGGTCTTCTACAACAGGGTTACAGCATTGGTGGATAAGGGAAGACCAACTGACATCATCTACCTGGACTTGTGCAAAGCATTTGACACTGTCCCGCATGATATCCTTGTCTCTAAGTTGGAGAGACATGGATTTGACAGATGGACCACTTGGTGGATAAGGAAGTGGCTGGATGGTCGCACTCAAAGAGCTGTGCTCAACGACTTGATGTCCAAGTGGAGACCAGTGACGAGTGGCGTTCCTGAGGGGTTGGTGTTGGGACCGGCATGTTTAACACCTTTGTCGGTGACACGGACAGTGGGATTGAGTGCACCCTCAGCAAGTTTGCCAACAACACCAAGCTGGGTGGTGCGGTCCACATGCTGGAGGGAAGGGATGCCATCCAGAGGGACCTTGACAGGCTTGAGGAGGTGGCCCGTGTGAACCTCCTGAGTTCAACAAGGCCAAGTGCAAGGTCCTGCACACGGGTCAGGGCAATTCCAAGCACAAATACAGGCTAGGTGGAGAATGGATTGAGAACAGCCCTGAGGAGAAGGGCTTGAGGGTATTGGTTGATGAGAAGCTCAACATGACCTGGCAATGTGTGCTCGCAGCCCAGAAAACCAACCATATCCTGGGGCGCATCAAAAGAAGTGTGGGCCAGCAGGCCGAGGTAGGCGATTCTCCCCCTCTACTCTGCTCTCGTGAGACCCCACCTGAGTACTGCATTCAGCTCTGGGGTCCCCAACACAAGAAAGATACAGACCTGTTGGAAGAGGGTCATGAAGATGATCAGAGGGATGGAGCACATCTCCTATGAAGACAGGCTGAGAGAGTTGGGCTTCTTTAGCCTGGGAGAAGAGAAGGCCCCGAGAAGACCTTCTAGCAGCCTTCCCAGTCCCTAAAGGGGCCTATAGAAAGCTGGAGAGGGACTTTTGACAAGGGCGTGTAGTGATAGGAAATGGATTAATGGCTTTAAACTGAAAGAGGGTAGATTTAGATCAGATGTAAGGAAGAAATTCTTCACTGTGAGGGTGGTGAGGCACTGGAAGAGGTTGCCCAGAGAAGCTGTGGATGCCCCATCCCTGGAAGTGTTCAAGGCCAGGTTGGATGGGGCTTTGAGCAACCTGGTCTAGTGGAAGGTGTCCCTGCCCACGGGGGGGGGGGGGGTGGTGGGTTGGAACTAGATGATCTTTAAGGTCCTCCAACCCAAACCATTCTATGATTCTATGATTTTTCTGAAAGGTGCCAGCAAGCTAGCTGTCTGTTTAAAAAAAAAAAGGGGGGGGGGGGGGGTGATATTGTAGTGGGCGTCTGCTATAGGCTGCCTGATCAGGAGGAAGAAAGGAGGGGATGAGGCCTTCTACAGACAGCTAGAAATAGCCTCATGTTTGCAGTCCCTGGTCCTCATGGGGACTTCAACCACCTTGATATCTGTTAAAGGGACAACACAGCAGGGTATAAGCAATCCAGGATGTTCATGGAGAGCATCGATGACAACATCCTGACCCAAGCAATAGATGAGCCAATGAGGAGAGGTGCTACTCACATTCATGACCCCTTACAAACAAGAAAGGGTTTGTTGGGGATGTGAAGGTCGAAGACAGTATTGGCTTCAGTGACCATGAGATGGTGGAGTTCAGGATCCTGAGAGGAGGGAACAGAGCAAAAGCAAGATCACAGTGCTGGACTTCAGGAGAGCAGTACTGGCCTCTTCAGATCTGCTTGGAAGAGTCCTGTGGGATAAGGCTCTGGAGGGAAGAGGGACCCAAGAAAGACGACGTGGTTAATACTCAAGGATCACTTCCTCCAAGTTCAAGAGCAGTCCATCCCAATGAGCAGAAAGTCAGACAAAAATACCAGGAGGCCTGCATGGATGAACAAGGAGCTCCTGCCAAAACTCAAACACAAAAAGGAAGCATACAGAAGGTGGAAGCAGGGACAGGTAACCTGGGAGGAAGACAGAGACATTGTCTGATCAGCCATGGATGAGGTTAGGAAAGCTAAAGCCCAGCAGGAATGGAACCTGGCAAGGGATGTCAAAGGCACCAAAAGGGCTTCTATAAGCACATAGGTGACAAAAGGGAAAGAGTAGGGAAAATGTGGGCCTGCTGCTCAATGAGATGGGGGATCTGGTGACACAGAACATGGAAAAAGCAGAAGTATCGAATGTAGTCTTTGCCTCACCCTTTACTAGCAAGACCGCCCTTCAGGAATCCCAGGTTGCAAACACCAGGAGGAAAGGCTGGAGCAAGGAAGAGTGTCCCTTGGTGGAAGAGATTGGGGTCAGGGAATACTTAAGCAAACCAGACTATACATGTCCATGGTCCCTGATGGGATGCACCCACAAATGCTGAGGGAGCTGGCTGATGTTATTGTGAGGTGACTCAGTGATCTTTGAACAATCAGACAATTGGGAGAGGTGCCAGAGGTCTGGAAGAAAGCAAATGCCACTCCTATCTTCAGGAAGGGCAGGAAGGAGGACCCAGGGAACTACAAGCCTGTCAGCCTCACCTTGATCCCTGAGAAGGTCCAGTGGACCTCAACAGGCTGGAGAAATGGACTGACAGTTGAAGGTCAACAAGAAGTACAAAGTCCTGCATCTGGGGTGGAGTAATCCCATGAATATGTGGGGACCAAGCTGAACACGAGCCAGCAATGTGCCCTTGCACCAAAAAGGGCTAATGGCGTTCTGGGCTGCATTAGGAGTGTGGCCAGCAGGCCGAGGGAGGTGATCCTTCTCCTCTACTCAGCCCTGGTGAGGGCCACACCGAGTACTGTGTCCAGTTCTGGGCTCCCCAGTACAAGAGAGATTAGTAAGTAAGAATTTTAGAATTAAACTGGAGAAAGCAAAGTCACCTGTTTAACATTTTAGCAAGTAAATTTAATTTTCTTTGACTCAGTTTTATGTTTCTTTGCTAAGTTAATGAGCAAATACTTGCAAATGCTTTCTTTGCCTTCTGTCAAGCTACTCTTACTCAAGAAGGCAGAAGCTGCCCCAGGAATCACACCTTTTTTTTTTTTTTCTTTAATAGAATCTATTTGGTAGAAGTCATTAATACTTTAGATAGTATCTATAGTCTGGTTTGTATCCAGTGTCCCACAGGAACACTCTCATACCAGTTTTCTGACTATTGTGTATTGACATCTGGACAGTGCTTGTGAAAGTGTTATTGTGGTCCCATTGGGAATGCAAACCTTGCAGTAATCTATCCAAAGAAGTTTTGATCTGTTTGTTTGCACTATTGGACAGAGAACTTAATTTCCTGGAGGCTGTAATCCCTTTTGATCAGATACTAAATCTGATGATTTATTCATATAAAATTTGACTAATTGATTTAGTGTGAATGAAATTCTAAAATCCAGTTATTAGCTGTTGGGCACTGGAATATCATTTTAGTTAGGATGTTTTAACACATTAAGTTCTAGATCTCAAAATAATATTACAGCATCTTTAAAATCTGGTATCACATTTGACTCTTCAATATTGGGTACATTAGGTGAGATTTCACATCTCTAGCTTAATTTTGACACCAATTTTTGAAGTTGTGATGATACTTTCAGTATGACTTATGCCACTCTTACATTATTTTTCTGTACTGTTTCTAATGTATCCTATTCCAATAAGCATATGATTTTCCAGGTCAGTGTGAAGTAGAACGTCTGGTCTCTCTCTGTACTTGCCTTTAAGATACCACCATTTAACTTTCATGTGCTAAATAATGTTTGAGTTGAATGCAGACAAGTATATTGCCTTTTAAAACACTCTTAAGCTATTCAAATGTTTGGAAGTTGTTTGTTGTTTTTAAGTTGATATAATAGACAATATTTTAATACTTCTAAAGAGTTCAACAAATATGCAGTCAAAAGCAAATGTATTTGGAAGCAGAATACAGTTTTGATTATGTACCCTGTAGGTCCTTAGGGTTCTCAGTTTCCCCCCTACTTGATTTGTACTCATTGGCATGCCAGTCAAATAGCTTTTTTCAGAAGTGATGTCAGTGACACTAAAAAAATGGATGGAAGAAAGATGGCACAGTTTTAAACCTTATAAAATCTTTCCCTTTTGTTTACTTGTCTACTATACACATCAGCTTAAGGAGAGATTTAAAATTCCATTGAGTGGGCAGTTACAAAGGTAAAATAGCATTGCTATTTCGATTTGCTTTGAATTTCAACATCTGAATTGTTCTGCTTGATCAATAATAAATCAATAGGCACTTAATAATGGAATATATTTATGCCTTTCTGTGTTTTTCCCCTCTGTGAGGGCCAAAATATTGTATTAATCTGTTTTGCTGGCAGCAAACTGAAGATTGACTGTATGCTTGCACTGTACCACTTAGTGTATCTGCTGTAAGGTGGTTTAGGACTTTGCAGACGTGCACCAAATTCCTGATTTTTGCGTCACTTCTGGTATATCCCACCCCCAGCTATGATGACAATAATGGCAGATCTTGGGGCTTCGTTGGGCTGTTCCTGTGGCTGCCCCTCTCCATCGCAGAAGCAGCTACAGGTTTCGCTGGGTTGCGTCTGTCTGTCTCAGACAAATGAAGAGCTCAAGTCCTTGCGTGGGTAGGAGGTCTGCTGCCTTCTTCCCCCGTTCATTCCTTGCCTTCCAGAGGAACACGGCGACAGCTCTGGGCTTTGAGCCAGCCGGACACAGGAGGAGGTGTTTGGCTGTTCGGGCAGCGTTTGCTCCTCAAACAGCTGTTCCTGATCTCCTCCAAGGAGAAGGTGGCAGGCCATATGGAGGCATCCTGTGGTCCAGATTCAGCTGATGGGCGCCAGTTGGACTGTGCTGGCCTAGACCGAAATACAGGCACGTCCTTCTTGGTGTCTGCTATTTCTTGCAGTCAGAATGTTTGAAAGTTGGAGGAGGACAGACAGGATAAAACATATCTTTCATTTTGGATATAGATGTTATCTTTCTTTGCACATTCATTTTTAAGATCTCCTAATCAGTAGGTTTTAATTTATTTATATTCTGAACGGTTCGGATTCTGTTATGCTAGCCTAAACACCCTCTTTCCTCTAGAGAAAGAGATGTACTTCAAAGGCATATATGCCAGTGCTAAACAAAATTTGTTTCTGCACAGTTTAAAACCACGTTTGGGAGGAATAATACGTTCTCTTGTTAGTATTATGGGCTTTTAAGGCGGTTTTTTGGAAGATAAGGTTCTCAACCACTCTCCTAGTTGAGAATGCAGATAAGCATCTGTTTTTACAGCCAATAGAGTGGAGAGGTTTTTGTTTGCTTTTCTGTTAGTTGCTTTTATTTTTTTTTAACTGAGTTGCACTTTCTGGGGCAGTTGAGTTTATCCCCAGAGATGTTGTCTGTGTCTTTTGTGGAAGTGAGTGCCTCGGCAGACATCAGGAGATCATCATGCACTTACAAGTATACTTTCTCATATGAAGTTTGTACTTATTGTGCAGATTTAATATTTTTCCTGATATAACAGCAGTTACAAATGTTCCATAAATTTAAAATATGATAACAAGCTAATGTTTCTTAGAACGGAATACTCAAAGGATGGGTTTTTTAAGCACTGCAAAATTATACAGGGGACTTATCTTTGTTAAAATTAGTAATTTAACTAAATTACAAAGTGGATTATCCTCTTCAGTCAGACTCAATGCTAATACTCCACACAGTAGGAGATTGATATGTTGCTAAGTAAACCAAAGTTTATTTTCTTGTACTATGGTTTGAATGCAAGTTGAAGAGGAAGTGGTAAGTTTTTAGTTTTGGATGCATGTGCACGGCAGTCCCAGTACGTCTGGTCCCAGGACTTACCATGCCCTGCGTGCCATGCTGGGTGTGCAGCGCAGTACCTTGGTTATAAGATGATCGTGATCCAAGCTTCCACCTAAGTGGCTCCCGGTATGATTTATCTGTAAACTCAAGTAGTTGATTCACAGGTAACAAAACTTTGGCCATACTGCATAATATTAATGCTTTTAGAAAACTCTGCATGTGGAGTGGTCGTGAATAGGAAATACTGTCCCTGCCATTTTAAAGCAGTTGGCTTCAGGCTTTGCATCACAGCATTTTATTTGTGGCTGGTGATTCACTGAATTAATAGTAGAGTTGTGTGATGAATTTGTGCACGAACATAGTGCACGTGTTGCACTAAAAATGGGCAAGGTAAACCTTGTACCTCAGGAGGAGCCTGAAGAGTAAATGATACGTCGTGGTATGCAGGCATAGACCTTTGTGAGGAAACTCTTTACTGTAGCTATCTTACTGTACCTGTGTGAATGAAGTTCTGCAGACTGAACCTATCAATCTAAGGCACAATATGAACACTAAACTCATTTTTCATGAGGAGATTTACCAAAGCAGAAAGACACACTAGGTCTGTATCTCCTATGTGAATGAGGACGGGAGGAACTGGGGAGCCTGTCTCGTTGCAAGACACGTCCAGTCTCAGGCCAGCTTGCTCTCCCACTTCATCCCTTCAGCCCTTAGTGGGGCTGCATCCAGCTATAAGTGATTTTGTGGAAGGACAGGAAAAGATATAGAAAACTTGGTCACTAATCTAAATGTCATATGTGAGTGCCTTCTTTTCTGGGAAAGATTAGTATTTTAGAATTCTGTATGTTAAGAAGTATTCTGTAAATGGAGTGATCAAGAAGTGGATGTTAAAAAGTCCATCACTGTCTTGCCTCTATTTAATAAAGGAGATGCCACGGGATTGTAGGCAGGGTGCTCGTTTGCAGTCAGTTCAAAATTATTTCTGTGTACTCCGTCAGCCAATTGGTAACGTCCACTTTGCATGTGAAGTGAGTTGTCAGTCCTTCAGACCCTTGAGTTAGTAGTTGATGTGATGGTTTGAGCTGTCTGTTATGCCACTGCTGTCTCATTAACTAAGAACAATTTTTGCAGGTAGAAGGTACAGAAAAAGGGACTGTGCAGTTAAATTCCATTGCACCAGAAGGAGTCATTCCACTCTGCTTCCGCTACATGAATCCCCTAATAGTCTGGAACAGTGCTTTCTTGTGTATATTGGCAGAAAGTAAATAAAAACTGCTGACATAAAGAATAAGTAAGAATGTTATTTAGATTTAATAAGTTTCAATCCTGTGGTACCTTTTTAATTTTAAGATTCATTCTATTAGGTTTTGCAAAGTAGGATGATTTTTCTTCCATTAGAAAAGTCATATAACAGCACCGGTTTGTGGACGTAATTCCTAGTGCTTAATGAATTGGGCTGTTTGAAAATTCCAGAGCATGCCTCTGTAGTTATAAACTGTTACTACAAAGTAAAATAATCTTTGGCTTTGTCTCTTGTCCTGTACAGTGAACTGGCTTTCCCTCGTTAGGTTAGGCAGCATATGTCCAATGGAAAAAGTGAATTCTTGTTTCCCTGTAGATCACTAGGATCCTTCATTCTCAATTCTTTATTTTACTTAGCTTTAGGGCAGTTAAAGCCTCAGCAGCTCCACAGAGAGGAGTTTTTCTTCAAGGCTGCTGCTTCAAATGATTTCCAGAGCTGGGAAAGGGACAGTAACCAGCAAAAGCTGACAGATCTTTCTGCTTCTGGCCCTAAAGTGTGTGTGTGTGGTGTGTGTTTGTGTTTTTGTACACCTACACATTGGCCTGAAACCATCAAATAGCATCCAACGAGGCTCATAACGAAACCTCCCCATGTTAATGAGTGCATTGGAAAGAGGGGAGAATCTGCAAAGAACGGGAGGAAAAAAATTGTCTGGTCAAAAGGAACGAACCCTTGGGCTTTATGTTCAAAGGAACGAAAGTTAAGAAGGTGGAAGCTTAAACTGGTTTTGGCTTTAACTGTTTCAAGCACCCTTCGTGTTTTGGGGGCTGGGAGAGGGGTGGAATGATGGCCTCAGTATAATCTCAACACTTGGTATGATGCTTTCCTGAGACAGAAATGGAGCTATCTCTACTTCAACGGTACACAAGAAGTTTTTGAGAATATTGAAATCTGATTTAGTAATACTGATGCAGTGATTGCCCACAACATTGCCTTGGACTTGTGAGTACCTGAAATATTCTTCACAGGAATCCAGCCATCTCTGTGTCTACAAACTCAGGAAACCAACAAAAACAAGGATTTTTTTTTTTTTAAGTTCTGTGTTACAGTGGAGTAGTAGATGACTCTGATGGTCAGTTTATCTCAGCTGAGAGGTGATGTCTTTTCAAAAAAAACCGCTAACTTTGATCACATCCAGTGATTCAATTAATTTTTTCTTACTCAGAGTATACAAGGGTTAACGGCACAAAGGAATATACTGGCCAATATGACTTCACACCAAAATACATCAATTGTTTTCAAGGCATCTAGTAGCATAAATATGAACACAAATGTAACACTGTGTAAACTTGTACTCTAATTTTAACTTTTACTCAGACATTTTATTGCATGTTACAGTAATAAGACTTGTACTTTGCATCACTTGGTAAACAAGCAAATATTAAGCTATTGTTAATGGAAATTCCTTGTCAAGATTAGGAGCTCTGATAAATGAGCTTTGGCATTTTGTGATTAAATGGGGTAAGGGGTTACTGCCGCTAACAGTCTGACCGCTCTTTTACAGGAGGTTAATGCCCTGGTAGGCTGGATAGCAGAAGTGAAGGTTATGATGGCTTCTCAGATGGAAAGCCACCCACCCTTTCTACATTGAAGCCTTCATGCTGTCCAAATAAAAACAAACCTTTTCAAAAGTGGAGGAGTCCTCTAGCATCTAGTTTATAAGACTTGAGAATCATTATCTTGTGGTGTCCGTCCCAAAATACGATGGAGAAATTATTAGCGCAAAGGCCCCAATGGGTGCATCAGGAGTTGTGCTTTCTTGTGAGACATCAAATGTGAGAGAGACACGAACCCCTGGATATTACCGCTTCCCAGAAAGAGAAAAATGTCTGAAAGTGTCTTTTTCTACACCACCACCCCCCCCCCCCTTCTCTGGTTGCCATACTGAGTAACTGGCTTCTAGTCTGATAGTGTTTTAGGTGACTAGAATAACAGTCTGTCTCTTTCCGCAGTGGCTGCAGACAATCTGGCAGCAATCACTGTTACTTTTTAATATTTCTGGTTATTTTGAGATATCCTCCAAATGTCTCAAAGAAGGCTTGGAACGCTGAAGGGGAAGAAGCTTTTTTTTTTTTTTTTAGGAATAGCAGCATCAGGAGGAAAATGAAATTCAGCATGCCACTATTTGTTTTTGCAGTGGTCATCACCCTGATTGCCAGCTCTGACAATATTTTCACAGAAAGGGTAACTAAATAGATGGTATTTGTTCTTTATAATAACTCTTTCAGTAGAATGTCAGGACCTGCATCTAAATGAATATATTCACATTTTCATGTTCCCATTTTTTATTTAAAGCTTCCCCTCCTAACTTTCAGAAACTACTTCATACAGACTTGCTAAGTTAAAGTTAGGGTTCGTGTAGCGGATAATGTCACATTTCAAAGATAATCTGTAGAGACCTAGCTGTGTGAACCTATAAAAGCTAGATCTGATTTTTTTTTGCGTATTAAGTGTTTGTTTAGTTTAAATATGTCTGTATCTTTTTTGATCAGCCTGAGTAATTTGCATGCTATGCAGCAGTCATCTTCTATACTTTATTAAATATCTGTCAATTATAAATATCAAGGTTTTACATTAATGTCAAGATAGTACATCAAAAATTCATGGAATATGTGACTTTTTTCAAGGGTATTTAATACTTAATGCATTTGTGTCATTTTTCTTTCTAGATATATTGACAGGTTTTATTAAGTGTTTGTTAGGGAGATTTCATTTTTACCAAGGGACTATAAAGAGAAGCTGCATACTAAATCAATTTTTTAATCAGAATATTGTTCTTTTTTGTCTTCAGATTCTTGTAATCTACAGGGTTTTAAGTTACATAGTAAAACAGTCCAAGTCAGAAATCTAACATGATCAAATATGCTGATGTATCTTAACTTTAAAATAGCTACTAGAATATTGTACCACGGGATGTTATAAATATGGTAATTATGTACACTAGGATTTTATTCTGCCTTGTGTCTTTTAAGACTATGTATTTTGTCCTTTATTGTAATTTACTAGTGGTTTTATGTGAATTCTGTCTGGATGGTCTCCATATAGGGGCAGTCCCTAAGTCTCACAGATATACCAATGGGGAGGGTTGCAGAGAGTTTGGTGGCATCCAGAATCTTTGCCCGTGGATTGTGTGTTTGAGTTGACTCATTACAGAGGGACTACTTATGTCAAATGAACAATTAACCTCACTGCAATCTGCTGATTTAATACTGATTTTTTTTTTCTCACAGCGAGGACAATAGCAACATATATATATATATATCTTGCTTCCTATAGATATTTGCTCCAAGTTAGGGTTGAGCATGTTGGCTGGCGCTCCCTGTAGAGTGTTGAGTAGGAACTGTGCACAGGTAATGCGTTTAGTCTGTAAAAATCACTTTTACACTGTTAAGCCCTTTGTCGTCTCTGTAAAGCCCTTCTACGTTCAGTGCGTTACGACCATAGTAATTATTGCCGTTTGAAAACTAATTTACTCCGTTGGAAGTTGCTGTTTGGGAAGAGGGAGGAGAGCGGAAAAGGGCAGCGAGGAAAGAGAAAGGGGGGGTTATCTGGCTGCATACCTGGGGCCTTTCTCCTGCCGCAGCCTTGCCGGCCCTCAGCCGGCAGCACGGCAGCCTGCCGTTGCCCCAGAGGCAGGGTACCCCAGCGCGTCTCGGGCGCCGGCCCCGCACCTGAGGGTGGCCGCGGGGGAGTTCCGGGTTAGCCCGGCGTGTCCCGCCGCTGCGGCCCGGCCGAGGGGGGGGGCGCCGGGGCGGCCTGTGCGGGCGGCGCCGCCAGGGGGCAGTGCCGGCCCGTGCGGCGGCGCGCGCGCTGGGAGGGGCGGCTCCGCGGGGCCGGTGCCCACGCGCGGTAAGGGCGCGCGCGCGCGCTGCGAAGAAACGGAGCGGTCGGGATTTTAGGGGGATGTGTGAAGGATCCCAGCTTCTCTGTTGGTGTGAAATAGCCGCTCTAAAGCCGCGAGTGCGGAACGGGGCTCCGACTTCCCACAGCCGGTAGTCGCGTGCACACGGAACCGCTGTGGTATTTTTCAGGGGAAGCTGGTGGGCTCGTGTGTCTGTCTCGCGGCTGGTGTTGGCGTTCCCCGCTTAGTTTATCAAGCTCCCGTAACACAGATTAATAATACTAGCAATAAAAGAGGGAATTAAATTGTCACAAAGGAATCCTATAGGGTGGTGTTTGTTTTTAAGAATTGTTACTTCCAGTTGAAAGCTTCTCCGTTCGTCTGTGGAACCGAGCCTGGGCTGTGGCACTGCCGCCAAGACACCTCCTGGAACTTGTTGGTTTGGGTTTCGGTGCTGGGTTTGTACTGAATGTTCTTCCGAGAAGAAGTAACTCTGTAAAGTGTGTTGCTACAATTAAATTCGAGGGAATTTGTTATGCAATGAACATATCATCGATGTGAATGAAAATCATATGGAAATGTGGAGTGCTTTAAAAAGAAAAAAAAAGGGGGGGGGGGAAGGCGAGGGAAGGGGCAGCAGTGGCTGGAATTGTTAACTTCTGTCGCGTTTCTGAGAGAGCCCGTCCAAAGGGTTAACTGGAGGGGCTGAGGGAGAACAGACACCTGGGACCTAACACCCAATTGGCAGTCTTTTGTAAGATATAATTTGCCTAAAATTGCGCACTGAGCACAAGCTTTTGTTTTCTAATTGATTTACGGTTTGAGCCACTTTTACCTCATCCCCTACTGTCCTGCACACAGTGCCAGCAAGTACATTACAGTGAGAAATGATAAATTACCATGCACTTGTGATGCTAATGCATCAAGAGTAAAAAACTGCATGCTACATGGAGCTTCATGCATTAAGAGTGTCGCAAAGATAGAGCTATGCAAAAAAATCATTTGTATCTTCTGAAATAACCGTTTGATCATTTACTTCAATTCGTCTCTGAGACTTAATTGAACCTGAAGATTAAAATTTATGCTATTATGGCTTTCCATTTGTGAATTGGAACAAAGTTCTAAAGAAAGTGTGTGAGTGTGGTCTTAAAGCTACCTGTATTTTTTAAACTTTTAATAAGTTAATTGATCAGAAAGTAACAGGTATTACAGTTTCTTAAAGCCTTTTTAAAATCCAAATATTTTGCTTGTTAATGACAACTACAGTATGCATTCTCAAGTGGCGTTGTTCTACTTTTAGATAGGAGCGTGTGTAGATGGGTTAATGTAGGTACTGTCTAATCAGTGTTTGTCACCAACACTCTTGAAATATTTTAATCTGTTTTGTTTCAGAGGTGTAGTGCAACTTTAACTGAATAACCCCTTTACAGGTATCGAGAAAGAATTGAAAATCTTGTGTAATTTTTCTTGCGTTTGTGAAATACCCTACTGGTATCCCAGAGAATAGGAAAATGTGGAAGTTGGTGAAACCTAATGTATGCTTATTGTCTGATTTCTTTCCCCCACCCTGCATCAAGGGCTGGATTTTGTTTTACCTTCACATACTCAGTCCACCTTAAATTTTTTATTTTTGTACGATGTCTGTGGGTTCCAGTCTTGAAATATGAAGAAACAGATTTATGGCGGCTGCTGGGCACAACAAATTAAGTTGACAGTGATGTATGAGAGCATAATAGCATGATGATCCCTCTGTAGCGCGGCTGGACGCCTCCTGCTTCATTTGGCTCTTGTTAGGATCTGTTAGGCAGCTAAATAATGAAATTCTGCTGACTGATTTCTGATTTCTCTTTTCTTTCTCTTTTCACCTTTTTCTGAAACTTGCATTTCCCAGACCCATCCTAATGCCAGCAAACTGCCCCTAAAGGATTCTTTCACTTATGACGACTACAGGTTGGTCTGTCTTTTAATTATTTCTCCTTTTTTTTTCTTTTTTTTTCTTTTTTTTTTAATGTAGTGAACTGTGGGGCCCTGGAAATGCTTCATTGGTGGGAAAGCCCTATTCTTATTGAAATGTTAAATGTAGGATTTGATACTAATACACTTTCTTAATGAAGAAGAAAGTAAAATAAATATGCAGATTTTAATTATAACAAAGGAATAGTCATTATGAGCAGTTAATTTAGCCAACTGGCACACATAGTCTGAGATTAGTAAGGTAATGCATTGTTTCTTAAAATAATTCAGTTGATGTTGCAGGAGGCTTGGGGTTTGGGGTTCTTTTAATTTATTTTTTTGTAAAAGGCTTTACCAGCACATAGTAGTAAAAACTAATATTTACAGTGGCTGTTGAACAGGAGAGCTGGAGAACTTAAGTTGTACACATAAAGCATGAGTGTCACTTGGAGGTGCTATAGGGGGTGACATGATTAAGATAAAAATAAGAATAATTAAGATAACAAGAGCTTTAATTCTGTTAAGTGATTAAAATAGCATGAATAAAAGGCATTCATGAGGTCTTACAGGGATTTTTTTTAGCCTGGTTGTACTTCTGGGTAACTCTGTGAAAGTGGGATTTCCAAAGCATGCCTCCTTCACTTACAGGGTCACGGAGGAACACACTAACTTACATATGAAGTGGTTTAAAATTTTGCAGATAAATTACAACGATTAAAAAGAAACATATTGCTATTATGTTTCAAACAGTATTTGGATATCAAAATTATCCACAATTTTAACTTGCTTTTTAGAAATTAAGTAGATTTCAATTTGATGGTATCTTTCTAAGCAATCTGTAGTCCTTCTGAGAAAATCCTTCTGAAAGTCTAATTCTGTATATTAAACACTTGTTAGTAGTGGAGTCTGGGAGTTAAAATTATTTTGGCCTTCTCCTGGTGGTGTTTCCCCGCCCCCCCGCCCCGCAAACCCCACAAGTATACATATTAAGGCCAGAACACAGTGAAACTAAGAAATTTTTTCCTCTGGCATTTAATATTCATTTTTGTCTGAAATAAAAAGGAAATTTTAGAAAATACTGAAATGTTAAGGTTTTCTGAAGATTCTTATGTTTGAATAGGTAGCTGGCATGTCATTTGCTTAACCTGGCTAGGAGAGCTTTGAATGATGTCTGTGTGCTAAACTGTGTTATCCTTTCTTCATTCTTTTTACCTGGATATCTGTTTGGGGCATTGGGGCTTTTTTCCTCTTTATTCTGTTAAGCAGAAAATTTGGCAATACTGCTCTAAGCCAAAAGCTCACAAACTGAAGAGAAGCACTTACCAAAATGTCATGCATGTGTCGGGTGATGACACTGGTTTCCGGTTCATGCAGTACATAAGCTTTTTAGGGAGCGAGGGGAAGAATACCTCTTGGCTCTTCTCTTCGATGAGAGCTACTGCTGCCAAGCAGTAGCTGTGAGCTACTCTGAAGCCTGCGGGAACAGCTGACCCCAGGTTTGGGATGTGTGGTGAGAGGTATGTGTGTGGTGAAGGGGTGGGCAAGCAGAAGGTGACATGGGAGTGGGTCCTGGTTGAGGTCATGGAAGATGTGAAGGTTCTGTTGCAAAGAGCGCAGAAGAGGGGTGGGATTGCAATCCCGGTTTGGGAATTGGTCTGTGTGCATGTCTTGGAAACCTAGGAGCTGCTGCTTCTCCTGCAAGTGGAATTGCCTTCTACTGTTACTGTAATCAGTGTGATCTTTAAGAAAACTAAGTTTGGAAACTCCCAGCCTAAATGATTGCTTCAGGTTGGACTACAGCCAATCATATATTGAAGTTTTGAACGTTGACCATCTAATGTTTTTAATTTTGTAGATGGGCGGTTTCCTCTGTTATGACACGGCAGAACCAGATTCCAACAGAAGATGGTTCCAGAGTTACATTGGCTCTAATACCTTTATGGGACATGTGTAATCATACTAATGGACTGGTAAGGATTTCTTCAGTGTTGCTGAAAGGCTTTAGGGCTTAAGTATTAAGCCTTTTAACTGCCATAGAACAATTTAATAACACTTTTCATTATGCTTCTTAACACAGGTATTTTATCTTCCCAAGTAACCCTAAAAAACTAGTATCTGAAAGAAGGCTTGGTCCCTTTTTTAAATGTCTTGCAGTAGCTTTTCAGGGAGAACTTTCTGCATCTAGAGAAAACTTTAGAAGTGATTGGGTACTTGCATAGAGTTATGTCTCATATACGTATAATGTACCTTTAAAGTTGTTCAATTAAATGATATCTTTTTTCCAGCCAAGTTTGAATATTCTTCTGACATGGAGTTTTGTTTCTGAGGGGCTGAAAAAGATTCACAATACTGGACAGATTTGTTCTGAGAATAGGAAAGCAGACAGTGATGGAGGGTTGCCTCTTGTAACTACCACTAGGGAAAGTGGTTAGAAATTTGCAACTAAGAAATACTGCCTGCTCTCCTAACCATGCCCGAAGAGCCTTGTTATGGAGACAGCAACAACAAGAACAAAGCCTAGTTCAACAAAAACAGTACATCTGTTACTACATCAAAGAAACAAAATGCAAAAATACTACTTAAGGGCATATTAAACATTTAAAAGGTGACATATGTATATAGAAAGTCAGACCTGCTGACATTTTGGCTTACGTGAACTAGTTCAGAGGATGAGGTCTTGATTTCATTAACAGGCTAGTTAATGGTGATGTGAGGAAATGGAAACCCCTAAGAAGGTAGTTTATCAATCTTATTTAGCCAGTGTCATATACGCTTCAAAATTCATACCCTCTAATTGTTTCCACTAGATAGTATTATTTATTGTAAGCAGTGAATATGACCATACTATTCAAGTAATCTCCTTCTTTTGTGGGAGAGTTGACCTGAGTGTTAGGACAGCAGCGTATGTTAGTACCGTTGGTATAAGAAAAGCCTGGTTTAAATGAACAAATTGTCAAGTGAAAAACAACTGGCTTTACATTTAGCTAATTTATTGTTACTATGACTGTACCAAATACAGCACAGTAGGCGAGGCTACAAAGTTGCAAGTGTTTGGTTTTATTTATTTATTTATCCTTATTAAAATGTGATTACATGTTGTTCTTTAACAGTGATTCTTGCCTTTCACTGTTTGTTATGCAATCTCATAACTTTGATTTAGCAATAAAGCTTGTATGAGAGTCTCCAATATAAAGAAAATTGCTTAAAATTCAGAAATGTATATTTTTGTAATATAAGTCTTAGCTGCAGGCATCAGTACTTCCTGTACCCTTTTCCTGCTGGGCATCTCTTTCAGATGCTTTTGCAGAGACTTGTCTGTATTCATTAGGCAACTCTTAATGAATGCCTTCAAAGTTGGGATTAGAGGAAAGAGGAAGAGAATTAAGGTTCTGGGAGGGGAAAAATTAAGTAGCCTATATTAAAAGAGCAGCTAGTTATGTTGTTTTAATCATTCAAACTTCTATTTAAATTGATAAAGTAATTTTTATTTTTATTATGCTCTTTAACAATGGGTTTGATATGGAGCCAGCCTCTGGAGCCAAACCTGCTAATGCAGTAGTATATCAGGGTTGGAAGCATTTTTTTATGCTGAAGTATATCCTAAAGGGCAGGGGGGATGCTGAACTTAAATATTTTGTAATGTATATACAGACTTCACTCATTTGTTTCATATTTCTACAGAAAATAGTTTAAATGGTTACAGATTTAGGAAGGATAGACAAATGTAATATTGATAATGGGCTAAGAGAAGCTATTAAACCTATTTTTGTTGTATGTTAGTCTCCTTGTACTATTAGAAATAGGGGAAAAAACTGCGAAGATAACTGTAAGCTGCTAATATAACTATAAGCTGTCTGTATTGTAGTTTATATTATTGTAGAGTGAGATGAGGGTGGGTTCTGCTCTAATCATAGCGCATCCCTTTAAAATGCATGAAGGAAATTGTTCTTCATTGCAGGACAGTAGGAAACAAAAGATGGCGTTGTATGCAACCCTGTCTAGTCTATTCCAAATGTAGTGCTGAAATACTTCTTGAGCCAGTCGACTACTATATAACCCTGTCCTTGCTTTATTCCACAGGGCCCCTTTCCATGAGTTGGATAATAAAATGCTCTTCAGGTTTTAACTGGAGCTAGGTCCATCCAGCTTTTTCCTGCTTCTGGCACTATTAATTAGATCAACCTGCCTCTAAGAACTATATCAAAATGGTTGTCTTCATGCATTTCTCATTGTTATTCTTTAGTAGGATTGTATTTTGACAGTCAGAGGTTGATTACTAGTTCTGACAGAGCTTTGAATAAGCTACATTCTGCCTGTTGGGCTGGGTCCATCCTTAATCACTGACCAAGCAGACTATTGCGTGCTTTATACACAACGTGAAATTCATGTATCAGTCTGCTTCAGAAATAAAACTGAAGGGATGCAATTTGTCAGCTATCATGTGGGATGAGAAGTAAACACCCTGTTAATTCTCTTACATGACTGCTATTAAAAGAAAGAGGAAATAAGAGTCTAGCACTCCATTATGCTTTATAGAAAAGCCTTTCAGAAGCGCTGCTGATTTTTTTTTTAAAAAAAGGCAAAAATAAAAAAACAGTCCAAAAAATGAGCAGTACTTTAGTGAAGTATGCTTAAACTGACAGAATCCTTCTCTTAACATACTAGAATTTCCCCAGTCCTTGAAAGCCTCCTGTTCCACAGGCATTTCAAGAGACTGGAATGGACTTTTCACATTCAGAAGTATTTCATTGAGTTTACACACTAAGAAAATTTCAGGACAGGTCAAGTGCTGTCAAGAATTCCCTTTTTTGAATGGAAGTTACAGTTTTTCAGGAGATGACTGTATTTGAATTTGGAAGGTACATTTGTCGTAGCGAAGGTAAACCCTCTAGCACTTGTAACCTGCTATTCAGGGTTAGATAACCTTCTAATTGAGAGATCTTAATTAAAAATTGTTCAGTCCAGCATAGTGAATGTACAGGAATTTCTGTGTTCAAGTACTACAGCTTGTGTTTTGCAGTAGGCCGTATTGCATGACTCTCGTGTTCTCGTCTGATCTCGACATGCCACAAACCCATTAATAGACCCGAAGTGGTGGCGTCCGCATGCAGAGCAGTTCTGCAAGCCTCCGCAGGGCCAGGCTGCCCGTGCTTGGGGCTGCCGTTTTGGATTTGCTGCATCGGAGACAAGCTCCCCGTGCTCGGTTTGAAAGCACTGTTTGGCTGACAAATGCATGCTTGATGATGCAAGCAGTGTAAAACTATTAACATGAAAACCATTAACCAAGCTTTCAAAATAATCCATGGACTTCTGTCTTTGGACAAACTGCCTTCAAGACGGGAATCAGGGTATACCGCAACTCACATGTAAGTCAGCTTACAAAAATGTATGTTTTCATTTACAAAGGCTGAGAGAGAATCTTCGGTGGCTTCTAGTTTTTTCCCAAGGCCCAGAGCATATTTTTCCATAAGTTAGCTCTGTCAGTACTGAATTCAGAATACTTGCCATAAAAGTTGCTTCCTGATTGTTCAGCACCTGATTGTTTCATCCTGTGGCTGCATCTGTGCCGGCACCTTTGGTAATACTACTCAAGAACATGCTGTTTATCACTTTCAAAAAGTACTACATTTTTAGGATAGCTTTAACTTGTTAGTGTGACCCCTTTACAGTTTTGTAATTGTTTTCGGAGAAGTACAGGTTTGTTAAAGGAGTTTATCCTCTTCCATTGCCTGCTACCATCAAAAAAATCCTTTTAGCATTTTAAGAGTATTACTTAATTTTTATATAAAGGGATTATCTGCAAGTAAATTATAATTCTCTGAAGACTGTATCCCCTAAAGATCCACAGTTATCTAATCCTTTTTCATTGAGAGATCAAAAATATGCTGGCAGTTGAAGGATAAAGCACAGCACATAGAGCTGTCAGTGCCTTGCTCCCTTGGGCCTCATGGGAGTGACTGAAAGCTCCAGAACTTTATAACAAGCTGCTGGCTTTAGCATGGGACTGTCTGTGGTCTGTGGAGGGTACTTTCCTCAGAGCCTTCTGTTCACTTCAGGTAAGTTACTTCCTCCATTAGATTTCTTTAATGCAGAGATTTTTTTAAAAAGAGATTGCTCAGGAATCGTAAAACAATCGCTAACAGCTATATTATATTGTGCAGAGGAAGAAATATATGCAATTGCTGCTGTTAATATCTGTTTCCAATAGGACAATGTTTTGTCAATGGTGGGAGAGAAATATAAAATGCTAAATGTGCTTTTGTTACTTTTTCATTGGATAGATTACTACAGGCTACAATTTAGAAGATGACCGGTGTGAATGTGTAGCGCTTCAAGATTTCAAGGCTGGAGAACAGGTAGTGTGAACAGTTATCTACATAATTGTTGTTTAGTTAAGTTTTGTGGACACTTGGTAACTCCCTACAAAATTTTAATAGCAAAGTGGTGTGGATTAAGCCCTGCTACATTTGAATTTTATTATGCTGAGCTAATTTTGTGTCATGTTTTCAACCAAACTAAACAAGTGCATATTTTTCAGAATAAAATCTTTTCTGTCACTCGGTAGACCCCAGCTTTAGGAGAGTTTTGATTCCTCATATTTTAGAGAACTAGTTGAAATATTTAATCCCTGGTAAATGCACATACACAGACACTGAGTTTGGTATTCTGGATGAGATTTATAAAAGGCCATATCCAAAGGACTAAAGATAAACATATTTTAGATTTGGGACATCACTTTGTCTGCAATAGCAGATTGTAGAGTCTTTCTTAACAATGTTGTTGGATTATGTTTCTTGTTAGTCTTTATTTAACAAGAGGTTAAATGCAGTATAGCTGCCAGTCATTTTACCCATGTTGTCATTCCCATGCTTAGTGAAAATAAGAAAGGACCTAAAAATATACTCCCTCCCTTTCACACAAACATGCATGCATGTACACACCTCTTTGTCCTGAAACAGAAAGCACCAAGGGAGAGTCTTGCAAAGATGCATGGAACAGTTCAGAATCCAGTATTTTATTCAGACCTGCTAAGAAACAAAAATGAGTGTTAAAACTAGTGATGCATTGAAGACCGTGGTTCCAGGAGTGTAGGAAATCTCTGGTAGGAGGGTTCCTGTGCTGTGTCAGCAACCAGCCTAAGCCCTCAAGTGTAGTAGCGCCCCGTTTTTCCTACTGCTTGTGCAACTGCAGTCAGCGTGGTCAGAAAAAGACTGTCTATGAAACATCCTGAAATGTTTTGTAACTCAGTCTCTGAGTTATTACCTTCAGTGTATTATTTTGCTAGTCTTACGCTTTATAATATTTTGATTTTCATTTTTCTTATGCATTGTTACTTTCTTTTTTAACAAAGATGTGTCTGAAAAATTTTTTTAAGTATGTCTTTCCAGAGGTATATTTATCCTCATTGCTATGCTGGGGTTTACAGTGATTGTATATTTTTTGTGTTGCTCTTAGAATTTGTTATGGTAGTCAAATATTTGCTGTTTTTTCCAACACTGGTATGATGAGTCAAAAGGGGTCCACAGTTTTTCCAGAAGTGATCCAATTTATAATTTTCCACAGCTGGCAATGGATGTGTCATATAGCTGTTCTGGCTGTTCTCTTCATTTCAATTATAGAGGCTTCTTCTATTTCGATTTTATTTTAGTAGTTTCATGTTGGCTGCTATTTATCAGATTTTTTTAAAATTTCTGTGCAAACTTTAACTGTTACTGACATCATTAAAGCACTTTAATTATATAATCCTTCAGTCTTTTAAGATACTGTGCAGATGTTATTGCTTACAGTTTCAGCAGGAAGTGTGTATGATCCCTGCTTTTACTACTAAAAAATGTGAGGCAGCAGAAGTCCACGGAATCTATCAAACACTAGCCTTGAATAAAGCAACTTTCTCATTCTGTTTCATTGGCTTTTTTGTAAAACAGTCTTAGTGTAAGAGCTTACTGTATAATCTACACGTGATATGTGACTTTTAGTTTAATGTGGGATATATCACAGTAGTTTTAAAACTTGAGCAGGTTAGCAGCTGTCTCCTTAACCACTGCCTTAACATACTTAGGCAGGTCACTTGTTCATTATACGAGTGTGTTACAGTATAATGTTTACTATAATTTAATATCATGCTTAAGCATTTAGTGCTTAGGATAAATAGTTGCAATCTAAAATTGAAAACAAAAAGGAAATGGCATCGTTACTGTTGTCGAGCCCTCAAGAGAACACTTTCTCTGTCAGCTAGAGAGGAGTGGAAGCTTCCTACAGGTACCCAGAGCATTGCTGTACCCTAATGTTAAGAAGGGAGTTCTGCAACTGCTGAAATTTTTTTTTCTGATTGACAATTCCATTATCAAACAAAAGGGGAAAATATCCTTTTGATGCGGGAGAAGACAGTTGCTACTCTGACCTCTTGTCCCAGGTACTTCATCCAGCCTAGCCCCGAATTAAACACTTTTTGCAGGTTATATTTAGGAACTTTTTTTTTAATGTGAATTAAAGTAACCTATGTGCTTTAGATGAAGAGTTCAGAGTATAACACAAAAATAAACACTGGCTGAACACAGGTCAGATCTCCCTGTATGATACTTTGGTATATCCATGCCTTAAGATAATATTAAAACAAAAGCAAAGTTGATCCATCAGCAGTGTAGGTTACTCTTTTGGGTGGACATCTAGGGGGAAAATGACCCCAAAACCACCGTTTCTTTTAATGGCCCCTCCTTGTCTCAGATTTTTTTAGCCTTTAAAAGGCATACGATCTCTGAAAGCTTATTTCCATATACTGGTATTTTATGACAGCGGGAGAAAACAAAGCATTTTTATTTTAAAGTATAGAATAAGAACCTCTTCTCTCCTTTCAAAGTCTCTCAGTTACATGGATATGTTTACATCTACCTCTGAAGTATATTGCCACACCATATACAACATCTGAACTGATACCAGAAAACAAAGTGTGTTTCTTTATATAACCAAATACACCTTGTAACTCTTTCAGGAAATAACTTTCAAATTATGTCAGTTTTGTGAGCTGATCTTAAGCTTTTTTCCTGTCCCTTCACTTCTCTTTTCATCCTTCTAGATTTACATTTTTTATGGCACTCGGTCAAACGCTGAATTTGTGATCCACAGTGGTTTTTTCTTTGATAATAATTCACATGACAGAGTGAAAATAAAGCTTGGCGTGAGTAAAAGTGACAGGCTGTATGCTATGAAGGCAGAGGTCTTAGCTCGTGCTGGTATCCCAACGTAAGTAAAACACAATGCCATGGTTTTTTTAAAATATTTCCAAAATATATAGTGTCCAGTAGAGCATATATAAAGCTATTCTATGATAGTTTTCTTAGGTGTAATATTTCTCCTGTTTGTATAGCAAATTAAAGTCATTGTAATAATATTTACAGAAGTTCTCTGAGCTATATTATCATCTAATTTGGACCATATATAAGGAAAAAAGCCTTTGCTTTAATAACCATTTGAACAAAAACAGAGCAAGGATTAATTTGAAGCAATCTGTGGTTTTTTCTTTCCTATCCCTTGCAGACATACTACGATGCTCAGTATGTGAACCACAGCATTTTCCTTTAGTCTTTTCAGTCCAGAGGGTACTGTTAGGAGCAGCAGACGTGAAACATTGCATTTTCATGAATTTATTATGAAAGACATATAAAAATAATTGTAAGTGTAAAATTGTAGAGATAATTGTTCTTTTCAGATACAGGTTACGGAAGCTTTTCTTCAGTTTGAATTAGTATTATCTAATTTTTTAAAAGTTACTTTTGTAACAGTGCATTTGTTGTATACTTTAAGGTCTTTTATGTTGAAATAAGTTCAAAGGTATGACAATAGAACTTGCATTTACTGTTGTTGTTTGATTGTTTCTTTTATTAGTTCTAGTGTTTTTGCCTTGCACTCCACTGAGCCTCCAATCTCTGCCCAGCTTTTGGCTTTCCTTCGAGTGTTTTGTATGAGTGAAGGTAAGATGTTTTATTAAAGATAACCTAGTTTGTTTGGTTTGGGGAGGGGGGGATGGTTTGGTCTTTTTGTTTTTTTAATGCAGGAATGTGATAGACATTTATATAAAACTTTAAGCTAGAAGATCGAAAAAGTTGAGGAATTGAGGTTAAAAAGGTATCTATAAGCTAGTGAGAAACTCCATCTTTGGCCATGTTGTCTGAGGGAATATTTCAGTAACCATAGGCCTAAAGCACCAGATGATGCAATTTTTTAATTTTAATCTCCCAGGCTGTTGTGAATGAGGTTTAAAAATGGTTCACAGAACAGGATCATGTGAGACCTAGGGGTTTACGTGCTTAAAATCATAGCATATTTAGCCATCACTGCTAGAATCATTTAGGTATGGAATTGGAATATTCTGTACTGTAGGAGAAATATGGAAGAGACATTTCAAAATTGAGTATTTTCAATGTTTTGGTAATTCATAATCTAAAACCAATTTACGCATTTGCAAACTGTCTTTGTAGTTTCTCTTATGTTAGGGAGTTTTATGGGGAAAATATGTGTACAATTAATAAGTATTCACCTAATTTGTGCATGTGAAACTTCTGATTAAACGTTTGTAATAGCTGCTTGTTGGTTAGATGCAGTTTTGGAGGTTATAGATGTGACAGTTTTTCATGACAGTGAGAGAAATCCCTTGCAGTTAGGGATGCTGTGCAGATGACGTGGATTTTAATACCAGTAGGAATACTACAGTTGTTAAGTTTTTGCATGTGCTCTGTTTGCTTTTTTTAATAAAAACAACCTACCTTTTTAGTGTCATGCCTTCACTGCATCCTGTCATCTATCTTTTAGAAATTAAGAAATTAGAATAGAATATAATAGTTCAGTTGGAAGGGACCTACAACAATCATCTAGTCCAACTGCATGACCACTTCAGGGAAGTAAATTCAAGTAAAGAAAATTTTAGGATGCTGATGAGGGAGTGAATTTTGGCTTGGAGAAGAAAATGTAGCTAGTGGACATTTTAATTGCATTTCTCTGATATATGGTTCTGCTCAGATTATTTATATGTCTTAAATACTGTATAAGAAAACTGTTTCTTGAGAAACTACATGCAAGTGGTTTGTGAAGTTTGTGATAGCTGCTTTGCAGGAGTGAAATTTGGTAATTAAAAGATCTTTTCTGCTCTGTGTGAGGTTTGTTTGATGGATGCCTTTTCTGACCAACTGTAGGGAGTTGCCACTACTGAAAAATATTACCAAAACAATAGGAAAAATAATTCTATTGCTATTTGCGCACTCTGGCCTGTTCCTTTTATTATCAAAAAGTTCGCTGATCTCTTTAAAGAATTGCTCCCTTTTGTTTATCACGTATTACACAAAACATTCTGTCTCACTGTCAGAGTTACACTGTGTATGAGAGGCTGAGATATATAAAGTATCTCTATTTCTGAGTGGAGCAGAAGGTCCATTTTCTGCTGACCTCAAAACTTCCAGTTGCCTCTTCGAGGAGAATCCTAGAAATAACCAACATATCTGATAATTCTTATTTGAGGAGAGGTTTTTTTTGTTAGCCGCTCAAAGCTATGCTGTTGAAAATAAATCTTTCTGCAGTTTGTCAACTGACAAAGTGAATGATGAGATTGTTTTTTAACAGATTGGTTTTATGCTTCTTGCAGAAGAGCTGAAGGAACACTTGATAGGCGAGCATGCCATTGACAAAATCTTCACTCTGGGGAACTCTGAGTTTCCCATTAGCTGGGACAATGAAGTTAAACTTTGGACATTCCTAGAAGCCAGAGCATCCCTTCTTTTGAAAACCTATAAAACAACTGTGGAGGTAAAATTATTATTATATGTAATTTAAATGTCTGAAATGTTCTGTGTTATGATTGTAGGAAAAGATATTTTGTCCCCCATCTTGTCTTTACAAACTTTAATCTGAATGTTAGTACATAATTCATTCTGTACTTTCTAAAGTGTAGAAACAGATTTGCATTATCTAAGAAAAATCAAATAAGATTGCAAAAAAGAAAATTTTGTTAATGTAATTTTGTTAATGTATTTTTTCTTTGATTCTCCAAATAGAGACTACCTGTTTTTTCTCTGCAAGTAAAATGGGGAATCAGTTTCAACTTGCTGTCTATTAGTTGCATTCTCCAAACTGCAAAGAAATGTGCTACTATTGCCAGTGTATAAGTGAACCTACATGTTTCGTGTATTTGTGAAGTCTCCTGACTTCACTTGTTATGCAGGCTGATCTATGTGGGGAAATTTTTGGCTTCTTTATGAATTCTTGACAAATTTCCCTGGGACTCCATGCAGACCCCCTCATTCATATATGTCCATTTGTCTCAGCCTGAAGATCCTAGTTTCACTTATTGTTAACACACAGAGAGAAAAGTTGAGGGATTTTTTAATTGTAGTGGTTGTTAGTAACAAACTTGCTTTTTCTTTTCTAACAGGATGATAAGTCCTTCTTGGAGACCCATGACCTTACTTCACATGCGATCATGGCTATCAAATTGCGCTTAGGTGAAAAAGAGATCTTGGAGAAAGCAGTGAAGAGTGCAGCTGCTAGCCGGGAGTATTATACCAAACAAATGGCTGATGGAGCTCCGCTTCCTAAATATGAAGAGAGCAATATTGCCTTGTTGGAGAACACTGTGGCAGACTCTAGACTCCCTATTGTCTTGAGAAACCTAGAAGATGTGGAAGAGCAAGGGGACTTAAAGATTGATGAAGCTATTGATGCCGAAGTCACAGAGAATGGGTTTGTAAATGGTGAAAACTCTCTATTTAATGGGACCAAATCAGAAAGTGAAAATCTAAATAAAGATAAAAGCAACAGAGAGACTGAAGATGCCAAAGAATCTTCTTCAGAAAGTACTGATGAGGTTAAAGAATAGTCCTAAAATTTTACTTTCTTGTGAAATTAAATTAGCTGAAGTTTATGAACAGTGCATTTATGTTGGTGTGTTTCTTTGTTAACATTTCTCTTTCTGCAGAGAAAAATGTTTTTTGCTGCTTTATATAAAAATGAATTTTTAAGTTATTTAAAAGACTTAGCATCCCTTTTCAATTAAGATTGCCATCTTGCTTTCAGGCAAAGACTGGGGAAAGAGGTGCCTTTGGAAGATTTTGCAGCCCTTTGTTGAACCAAATGTATTTTCTTCCTGGGGAAGAATTAAGCTCTTCTATCTGCTGTGCTTTTGTTGTTCTGTCACTCTGACTACCGAAATTAAAAGCTTGCTCTGCCTCCTGCCAAGAAAAGCAGAAGGCAGGACTGACTCGGTATTCAGCATGAAGGTGGGAGAGCAGTACAGCAGAAAACCGGATAAGAGGATCAGAAACTTGGGGGACTGGAGGAGAACCTGTTTAAAATCAGGTATGCCAGTCCAGAAAAAGGTAAGGTGGCAACCTTATGATTGGTAGTTTTAAATGTTGATGAGAATCCAAATTGTATACACTTAAAGTGATCTCTGAAGATTTCAGTTTACTTTGTCTTTTGTTTACTGTATAAAAATATCTCATCTTTCTTCTTCAGTCAGAGTTAGGCTGCTACAATACAACGTTCACCAACTTTTAAAGGCTGACTTTTCTTTATTTCCAGGCGGTACCTTTTATTTACAAGGTTGACCGTGCTACTGGAGAGTTTGAAAGCAGATAGGCCAAGCCACAGCTTTAAACTGTACTGTTCAAAGTGAGGTTGCTTCCCAGCTTCTTTGGGTTTTCACAACTAGCTAGAGATTTTCAACGCTACACTTTTGACTAAACCATTATTAAAAGGAAAATATGATTAATATTCCTGTCTGCTACTCCTTCATTTCTGTGTTGTTGGATGTAACATTGAATGCGACATGGTTACCTGATCTTATTCAGCTTCATCTTTTGGTTAAGATATTAATTGATGCTGTTTTCTTGAAGGAAATGGCAGGCAGGCTGATGTATTTTTGGCCCAAGTCCAGACCACAGCCAAGTCTGCAGTACGCTTTGCCATTTAGATTGTGTCTCCGTCTGATGCACGTTTCTTGGGATACCTCCACAAGCTAAGCAGGTCTACTGTCTCCAGCAGTTTTGGTCACCCTCGTACTGTATGTTTTAACTTCTAGGTAGAAACAATACAATCTTAGCACAGTGCAATATCAGAACAAGGGTAATTCCAAGGCTTGACTTCGAAATTACCTGGGTATTGGGAGGAGAAGAGGGTGGAATATTTTTTTGTGGGTGAATGGAGAGGACTATGAAGTGATTTAATTCTGTTCTCAATATTAAGGACTTTGTCTTTTACCTTTGTATCCTTAAGTTCAAGGTAATGGATAGAATGGACAAGCTTGGACAATTGTTTAAAGCTCAATAGATGTTGCAACCTGCTCATCCGAGATCAGTTGCAGTAAAATGCCTTTTGGCATATTCATAGTTTTATTAGATTTTGCTTCTTTTATACTGCAACTTGGAAAATGTGTTTTTGCATAAGTCTTTGGTGCAATACACGTAAGTAGTGACTGACTTTCAGGTTGTCATAACAGTTTTGGTATTCAGCTAGTATCGGTGCGGGAAAAATAGAAAAAATAGTTTTTTAAAAAATATTTCACTAAGAATGGCACGTTGCCATTGCACCTTGGATATTGCTTCACCACTAACAAGATGCTGGACCAGTATTTTTGTAACTATATGCTGCCTTTGGTAGAATGTTATGAATTGTTGTCTTGACAGTTTAAATGTCATACAAAAGTCATTACATTTCGGTTTTTATTAGGACCAATACTCCATTTCTGTTTCTGCCAGTTACACTGCACAACATTGTACTAGATACTATGATGCAATTCTGAAGCTAGCCTTCCCTGAAAATTATACCTGTAATTCAGAATTTAAATGCTTTGATTCAATCTGATACACTGTATTTTGTTCCAGTATTTGCTGATATCTATGGCTTAGCAAAGCCTGTGGCCACCACAGGACAGAATGTGTGGGTTTTCTTGAATAAAATATAGTTCTACCATGTCTTCCCTAGTGAGTGTATTATACAAACAAAACCTCTACCTGCTACCGACTGCTGTATCTTTTGGGGTCTGTGGGGAGAGGAGTAACTGTCCAGGTGTACAGGTAAAGATTAAAGGAGAAATAGCTGGCAAAAAACTGAGAGGGATTCTAGTAAACAGAAAGGGAAAGTGGTCTGTTAAGCGCACGGTCAAATTCTTACTCTTCATATGTTAGTGTTATTTAGAAAAATATGTTGCACACAATAAAAATAGTGAGTAATCTAATTTTGTAATTTGCATTTTTCCTCTATGCATGTAATGGTTTCTCAGAAGCACTAACCTAAAACTTAAGCTTTTGAAAACTGAGGTAGAAACAAAAAAAATTGGCACTGATGAGCCCTTATTACCATCTGTCATGAAAACAGACCTTTCAAAGCATTTTAAAGTTAACTTTCTTCGTAATGTTTGGTTAAGAGGCTGTTCACACTAATCCCAGGCTAAATGCCAAATCTTGCTTCTGTTTAGCTAGCTATCTGAAGTATTCCTGTAAGAAAGGCATCACTTGGATTTCTCGGACTGTTCTCCAAAAACAAAATGGGGGGGGGGGGGGGGGGAACCAACCAAAACCTTTTGTATTTTACATGAACCTACCTACTGATGAATCGTTTCCCTAACAACCTGTAACTGCTTTGGCTCTACGCTGCAAGACGATGTCCGTGTAGCCCTGTCGATACAGTCAAATATACAAAAGTGAGCAACAACCTTCACTCTGAAAAAATGCTTGTAAAGTGTATAATCGCAACCTGAGCTTCAGTGCTGTCATGAGTACAGGAGAGCCGAGAGCTTTCTGGCGGTGGAGGTAAGATGGGTTAGGATCTTGGCTAAAATAAGTTGTGTTTTAGCATCTCGGCTAGAATAAGTATCCCTTCTTTGGACGTTGTTGAAAGGTGCTGTGTACAGAAAATCTATGCAGCTCCACAGTAGCTGCGTTCTTGAGGCTAATTTGCCTTTAGAGAGGAGTGATCATGCAGTCATGAAACCTGCACGTTTCAAAGGTACACTGGAAGATTTCAATTACACAAACTGTTCTTCTCTACTTCACGTGTTTAGAAACAGTGTTTAATATCTGGTGCTGCCACTTCTATCACCCCTTTTTTTTAATAAAGGCATGTGAAGTAATTATGAAACATAATTTGAAGTGTTTCAGTCTGACACACCAAAGATGCTCCCAAAATCCACTGCTCTTTTCTTATTTTATGGGCTGAAAGTCGATCCTTGCTATTTCTTGTACTCTGTGCCAAACAGGAGTGTTTAGACAAAACATTGCTCTACCAAATATATCTGATGAAGCACCCTTTTTCTCGAGAAGATTTTTCACTGATCCTTGTTGAAGTCAGATATGATCACGATTTTCACATAACTACCATCTATATTTAATAGTTTCTAACACGCTTCCTTCTTCGAGCGCGTTGCTTGCTGTACAAAGCACAGCACATAAACTGGTGAGTCACGGTTAGAAGAGCTTCCTTAGCATTTCTCGGTTTCTGCATGTATTTCCTAATGAATGCCACAAGTTTAGAAACCATGTGGAGGATTTTTCAGTTAAAATTAAAAAAATCCCCATCTATACTTAAGAAAAAAAGCCACAAATGGTCCTGGATTCTTTGGGGTTTTGTGTCTCCTTAGGCTCACTGGTGTAGTCGGTGTATTTCAGAACTGAATGAATGACTGCTGCAGAGTTAGTGTAAATGACATAAGCTTGAGCTTTAGTAATACGAATGAAATCTAGGATAATTTGTTTAGTGAAAAACACAAACTGAAATTTTGCCAAATGCCAAAGCGCCTCTCCTATTGTACCAAGCAGAAACCAAAACACTCAGTGTTTTCCTTTTTTTTTGTAGCCTTTTGCTGAATATGGAGTGCTCTAGTACTTACGCTCTTGGATTATCAGTAACAGGCTTTGAAATATGCTTGAATAAACTGTTTTGTATAGCGGCGTACATTGGGTGGTATATGGTACTCATGTACTTCTAACAAAATGTTATTTTTGCCTTGTACACTGTCTTTAGTCATTAACAATTATCTTTATTTTCAGTGTACATGTACATCAAACTTCACGTACAAATTTTTTTTTACATTGGTAGCAGCATGAACTGGACCTGGCAGTTTAGAAAAGCAACCAAATTGGTCATCAGTGTTTGCATCGCCCGGAAAGTGTTGCACAGCCAGTACTGGAGCGGTTGGAAAGCAGAAAGCATTTGACTTCTGCCTTTGTCTCTCGTGCTAGGAAGCCTTAACAGCTGGAGCTGGTGCCATTTTTCATCGTGAAAGATTAAGCTAGATAGGGGAGGAAAGCAAGGAGATGTCCTTAAGTGGAAAATAAAAGCTGGACAACTGAACACTAGCTAGCTTGTCTCGGAGGCAGTGGTTGCTATCCTGAAGAATAAGAACTTTAGGAATTATTTCAGTGAGTGTTCAAGAAAAGAGTATCTCCAATTAGTACTGTAATTACTGTGGATTTTTAAGCAAGCCACGCATTTCACAATTAGCACGGGCTTCACTTTCCTTAGGAACAGGTGAAAATGTATGAATTACAAACTGTTGTAATGTCTTAAACTGGCAGCGAAGAAGAGATGTAAGCAGCTGCTTGCCTTGCTGTCAGTGCAGTGCTGAGGGCAACCGAGCGAAGCCTGGGTTGGAGTCACTGTTGTCCATTAACCTGCTCCTCTGCCGCTGTGGGAGAACAGCTCGGCACCGAGGGGGTAAGGAAAGGCTCTGCGAATCCAGCATGCGAGGACTGGACAAAGCCACAGAGCGCAGTATCAAAATAGAAGATGGTGGTGTATTCAGGCTGCTCACCTGAAACATGATGTGTCTACACTTGGGGACCTTTGTCCAAATAATATTTTTGTGTATAGGGCTATTTTATTATATAAAGTTGATCAAGGATGGAAGAAGCTTTTGGACCTGAGTCTTCCATCTTCCAGGTGATTCCCTCTGTTGACTGTGCTCTGAACTCCTTTTATTTCTGGTTTTCTGATTTTTATTATTTAAAGATTTTGGATGTGTCCATGCAGAATTATTTTTTTTAACTTCCCAATTTGTAGAAACTAGACAATCATTTTCCAGTTAAATCCAGTTCAAACATGGCAAAATAGCTAATGCTGACCACCACAACTTGTGTCTGAGCAGCTTAACGTGAATTGGAGTGAAACAGATCTGTAGCCCTTTGAGACTTGGCTTTGCTTCTTCAGAAAGGTGTTTGAAATCTGCATGAGGATAGGGAATAAAATCTTGCGTGTGTGAGGAATGTTGATTTCCCAACTGAATCACCATTACTTATGCACAGATTCAGACACCAGCAGAATTAGATAACTGAACTTAAACACTTAGCATTTTATTTACTATTAAGCATATGTTGTTCTTGAAAAATGGGCCAGCTTGACAGACCTGAACACACGAGTCATTTGTCCTTTCAATAGAATCAACAGGGGCAAAAAGCAAGTTTCCCTGTAGCATCCCAGGCGTGGCAAGACCGAGAGTAGCTTAATTCCAGCGTGGTGCCTTATTTCGCTTATAGACGTTACCGGCCAGGTAGCCCCTTGCTTTGCGTAGTGCTGGGACCACCTACCCGTTCCCGAGGTGCACTTGCTATCCATAGCAGGAATACTGGCTGTCCTCCTGCCAGTTCATCCGCGTTTGACACGGTGGTGCACAGGTCAGTAGGTTTCGTGTTGTGGTCCTGGCTTCGATCTGTGCAAATGGAGTATTCTTTGGGTTTTTTTGTTAACGTTCTTTTTGTGAATGCTGTTTGATTTAAATGTTCTGCAGTTTATTGTCATATTTACAAAAGTTGTTCGTTTCTCCTCTGTACGGCTGAAATTTGGGAACTATGTAGGTGTCCTGCATCCAACAATTGCTTTATGGTATGGATTAAGGCAAATTCATTTCCCTTTGCTTTATTCCATGCTGGTTCACTGCTTTCGGTGCTGTTAGTAACTCAGCCGAGGCTCCTAGTTTCAGCACTAATAAGTGGGGTTGTATACAGATTTGTGGTCCGGAGGTACAAATAACGTGCCTTAAAACCCAATCTCCATACTGGAACAGGCATGCACAAACAGCCTCCTGTGAACTGCAAAGGAATTTTTAGATTAACTTGAGTATCTGTAAGAAAGCCCCACTGCCTTGCAGCAATTAATTCAAGTGATTGGATGCTAGGAATGGTTTATTATAATTGCACACAGGTAGTAATTTATTAGGGTGACTGTTTCTTTTGGCATATGTCAAGAAGGTCAGAGTTTAGACTTTTTTGGACATTAACCTAGTCTTCTGAAACTCTGAAGTTCCACTTTTTGGTCATTAATTTCATACATGCTGAGATTGTGACAATTAACCCACTTAATAAAGGTCAAGTTTCAATTTTTTCCAATTTCTGGAACACTTAACTTTATTCCTTCTTGAAAATGGGCAGATACAGAATGATAAATAGTTATTAAATGAGAACGAAGATGTAGTTCTGCTGTCAAGATACTATTGAACGGTTAGTAACAAAAGGACCAGAACTGCTATGGATTTGAAGTAAAAGGAAGAGCGTAAAACAGACTACAGGAAAATGAAATAGAAAAATATAGATCTCAGTAAGCTGTTTAAAATCATTTCTACTAACATCCCTGTTAACTTACTCTACCTTAGCTTCTAATTATGCAAATCCATAATTTGTCCCTTTAATTTTTTTCATGTATACATGTGATTTTTTTTCCCACAGCTCTAAAGCAGCATCTAACCACAGCTGAAAGCATAAACAAGCAAAGTGAATAACGAAACGCTGGTGGTGTTTGCGGATGACCAAAGCGTAGTTATACTGCATTTTAGTAATACCTGGATTTCAATGAGCCACAAGATTAGATAAAAATAAGCCCTTGGTTCTGTATAGTGACATCAGTTCCTAAAGAATACATTGGTATGTTGGATCTCTTAAGCTAGCACATAAAAATTAGTACTGAAGTATGTTATAATTTTTGAAATCCCTGAAAAGTACCCATCAAGAAGTATTTTTATTAATTTTAAATTGCATCATCCATTGAAGGAGTGTTTGCAGATGAATGAGAAGTGGTAATTTTCTATGTTAATAAAATAATTGCATTTTTAGTATTATGTGAGTGCTGAGTGATTTTTGGAAAGCTATTTTTCACATACATTTTTGCATAGTTTTTAGGTATCGACGAAG
Source organism: Phoenicopterus ruber ruber (assembly GCA_009819775.1). Lineage (NCBI taxonomy): Eukaryota > Metazoa > Chordata > Aves > Phoenicopteriformes > Phoenicopteridae > Phoenicopterus > Phoenicopterus ruber. The sequence continues at coordinate 15,096,300 of CM020219.1, forward strand.
ACTCTGAGTCCTTCTGGAGTATTACTGCAGCAGTTTTATAGGTGGAAGCTGAACACTTCAATGCAGGAACGACACACAAATCTTTCAAATAATGAGGAGCTGGGGACTGAAAATAATAGTGTTTCCTGTATATTTTTTTCATGAAGTAGTGCAAGTACTATTACCCAAACCTTAGAAACGGAGAGATCGTTGTCACAAATTCTCAGTCCTGTTTTGTGGAAGCTGCAGCTCTGGGCTTCTGAGCGGGCTCCCTTCGAGTACAAGGGTATGAAGCATCCGGCACTATTAACGTGCGCACCACCGTCATTGTGCAGCGTTCGTATTCTAATATCATCACTCAAGATTAGATGAAATTATTTCCCCCCCTGGAAAAAAAGTGTGGCTTTTGAGTTTAAAATACTGCAATACAGTTTGGCACCGATGTGGCTTATTTTTTGTGAGAGAGGTCTAGCTGTTGCTTTAAAAACTCTTGCGTTGTCCCCAGAGGTTTTTACACACACACACACACGCACTTGAGGTACTCTCTGCCCCTTTTCCCTTTGAGAGGAGTTATTAGCCTGTGCTAATGCTGTCTAAATGCTCACTAGTTAGTAGCAATACTTGTGGGACGGATGATTTATAGTCACTTGATTCAAAAGATTTTCAGCTAAAGCTAAGTAATCATTTCAAATGATCAAATATCATCTGCCACGAGAAGCAAACAGGCAGCACAATGATAGTTATCAAGCTTACTCTCAGCAAAGTATATTAATCTTCAGATTTTACTTTTGGGAGTAGTAATGTTCTCTGACAGCACCGTTCAGTCATCTTAAGCTGAGTTTCAAGAAGTAGCAGCATTTTTCCTCAGTGAAACGAGGTTCAACAGGTAGGACTTCAGCCTAAAAACCATGTGCAGTCTTGAGGTGGACCTCATGATTTTGCATCACAAGAAATTAGCTAGCCTTTTCCTCTTCTTTCTCTTTATTAAGCAAGCTATTTTTGTTCTCCATATTGGGCAACTATACAAAAATAGGCAAGTTTTATATCTTGGCAAGATTAAATGAGAAGTATGTGTGTCTTTTTTCATATCCTTGAATATCAAAACAAGACAAGCCTATTTAGGAACAAGGATTTTATTGCTTAACATATATTTGCATCATGCAGTGAAGACATTCACTTTCATGGCACGTTTTCTCCCAATGGTTTCCAAATGCCTCGCAGCTCTCGCAAAGCTGAGTTTTTGCAGTACGTTTCTGAGATGAAGCAGGGGCTGCAATAGGGCGGCAGAGCCTGAATGTGTGGTTCTGGTCACGAGAAAGGCCTTTGTTAAATGTTTTCAGGATCATGTGAAATAGTTTTGTGAACAAACTGCAAGATTCTTTCTAGAAAGAGAAAAAAAGATGTGCCTGCTACTTGTTTAGAACAAATGTTTACTAAAATAAGCAGTTCATCTTTAGGAACAGAATATCATTAAGCGTTGGGGGTTTTTTCTCCCTCGCCATGGATTGGGGGAAGAAAGTAATGCTGCTACAGCAGCGCTAAGTCTCCCCCAAGGCTGGCACTCACGGGTGTGATTGTACGCGTTCTGATCGAGACTTCTTCTCTGGGTTCACTGATAGCAAATGCAAATGAAGTGTTAGCTTGGAAAGCACTGAAAAACACATAATGATACGGTCTGGTCATCCTATTTCCAAGAGGATATAAAGAGCCAAATATAGACAACAAAGTCAAGGTGGAGCTTCTACATGAGAGACCCTCTAAAGGCTTTTTAAGCTTAAGAGTAGTCGTGATACAGATACACGAAGCAATGAAAGGTGCCATAGGGAAAGGCATAGCTGGTGGGTTTAGTGACAAAATGTTCTCTCAGGAAGGTACTGGTCTCAGCTGCAGGAAAGGGTGAGATTTAGCATGTCTTCCTCGCGTAGAATACTTCTGAAAAGATTGGATCTGTGAAAGCATCCCTATTTTGATGTTTGACGGCTGATTTGTTAAAGAAACAAAACCTGGGTAGTGACGTGATCTCTTTGTATTTCCCTACATGTTACTTGTTTCTTAAGTTATTTAAGTCTTAAGTGTTAAGAATTTGTTGCTCGGCTTCAAATTTGACAAAATAGTGGAAATCTCAGAAACTGCTGAGTCCCATGAAAATCACTGGCCAGGTAGTGCCCTGCTTTAGGGACAGACCCGCTTCATAAGCTCGTGTGTTGTTAGCCTACAGAAAAACCATGTGGAGGCAGCCCCAATTGCAGTTCATGGTCAACCATGAGAGCCAGAAGAAAACCATGCCTCATTCACAAAAACCACTTAAATTTAAAACCTCTGATTTGGGTTTGAAATGACCTTTCACTTAAGAGTGTAAGCTAGTATGATTTAAAGACTTCAACCCATTTCTTTGAAATGTTGAAACAAAAGATTCAAAGCGATCAATATCTTAATAACTTTTTGTCCTTCGCTGCAAATGGTCAAGAATGAATTTTGCTGCAAATTGAAGAACAAACCTGGATCTGGATTGGACAGTTGCTTTTTGGTCCAGCCCCAGTCCCCTTCATCCTTCTCTCCGTAGGAGGACCAGGAGCAGTCTGAAGGGCAGGGAGCCTCAAACTGCCCCAACAAAACATAGCTGACCACTGACGCTTCATACTACAGCAGAAAAAACAAGAAACCCACCACTCAGGAGGAGTTTGAAAGGGCAAAGCATTGGTCTTAATGCTTCAGATTTCTGTTAAAGGAAATAGACAAAATTAAAAAGACAATTAGCCCTCAGCCCTAAGATTACAAGCAGATTCAAATTGAGGGGGGGAGGTAGAAACTTATCCCATGGGCAGGTAATTACGCAGTTGTCTAAGGAGCAAGGTTTTTGCATTGCTTTTGATGCTTTTTCTATGCATGACAGAATGGAAGTTCAGTGGTCTGAGCTGGATTTCCTACATTCCTTGAAAGATGAGTCAGACCGAGTCTTTGATAACAGACTCATCAGTTTGGCAATATGGAGCTTGAGGAAGTGTGCATAAGTTTCTGTCCTATTTTATTTTATTTGACAACCTTTTTTTGAAGATCAGAGCATACTTACAATTTTTATAGAACTCCTAAATCATTAAACTTACCTCATATGCTTATGAATGGCTTTTGTAGTCTACTTCAGTTTTTTTTCATGTGCTGGGTTTATATCAGGTAAACTGGAATAAATGCAGGCTCCTGACTCCCACCTGATTCTCGATATCCCCATGAGCACTTGCTGGCAAATTGACTTAATTCTCTACAACTTGAAATAGCCACTATATAAGGTCCACATGCTTTTCACCTTTCTGACATTTTTGGTCTAGTTACAAGTTGAAACGGAGCACGTAAGTGGCATACCAACACCAGTAGAGGTTGGTACAGCTGTCAATCATCTTCAGCCTTCACAGGCTCCTAGAGAGTACAGCTGCTTTGGTCAGCTGGCATTTGGCTATAGGACCTCGCCAGTTACTGATATAAAGGAGGAGAACGTGCATACAGTAGGTGCCACTGAGGTGGTGGAAAAGGCTGAGATGAGGTGATATGGATAGAGCATTAGTAATGAGTCAGTTGAAAACATAACCTCAAACACAGAAATGTTGAGCCTAATAAGACTAAAAATCTGAAGTGTGTCAATTTTCCTGTTTGTTGGGGTTTTTTTAACATCTTTTGTATTTGCAAGATCTCTAAAGACACCCGTGCCCTCTCTGGTAAAGGGATAAATACGGTACTTACTGGAATGAGATCTCATTTTGTTCCGTTTCAAACCAAATAAGTGTGCTTTAGAGATCCTGGGAAGTCTGTAAAGGGATTTACCTCCAAAGCTAACAAACCAGCCATGGAACAAAGGGAGAACAGCCCTTGTTTGAAGTCAGCGGTTACCAAAAGGCAGTATGTTGGCACTCCGAGTGCCAGTTTTTTCCTTTGTAAAGCATGCTGCAGTATTCTGGAGCAAGTGCTTCACGCTGTGGTGCAGGATCTCTACTTCTGCTGTCCCTCTTTCTCCCTTCATTGACATGCAGAGAAAACTACAGCATGGACAGTCTTTGTTGCATCATTCTCCATAACTGTAAGCAGAGTTTCAGACATTGTACTACTTCTGTCTGGTTCAGATGGGTCATAGGAGAAGATTATTTCATTAGCAAATGTAAGAACTGCAGAAGGACTTGGTGTTAGCTCAATCTCAGGCCAGAACCTTAGACCCGGGCTCCAGATTATCCGTTCAGCCCACAGCAGGGAACAGCTGACTCTAAATGTGCCTCCAGAAGTGCCTAACTCCAGAAATGACTGAGCCAGACTCAGAGGGTAGGTGCATCCCTGATTTCAGCACGAGTAGTGTCACCCCTTTTCTAAAAAAAGGACCTGACTGTTTCCTGCGCCCTCTGAAGGGTCTGGAAAAAACCTCTAATTCACAAGCTGTTCTGTTGTGTTTCTGGCTGAATCTCATCAGGCAGTGGCTGGTGCTACTTTCAGAACACTCTTTCTTAATTCTCTCTCCTTCACTTCATACTTATCTCACTTTAGAGAGTGTGAAATTTTTCAGTTCATTATGTTCTGAACTGTTATTTAATTGAAGCCCCTAATGTTCAGTCAGTACACATTGCACACAGTCATTTAAAATATTCCAGCAGTGCACATTTTTTATAAGTGGTTCAATTGGAAGTGATCAAGGTTTGAGACTTCCAGCCTATAAAGGCTTCTGCTGTGGAAATGCAAAGTGCTGCTCTCAATAATTTCAAACTGCTTCCTAAGCAGGCCCTCTGTTCTGACTGTCTTAAACTGCAGCATAATTTCTCAGCACGGTGTATGCCCAGAATCTCCATGTAATGTCTCGCGCAGAAAGGAGCGAGTTGCAGGATTTGATGGAGCCCGCTAGCTGTGGAGTGTGGTGGGAAGCCCTCCTCTCTAAACAAAGAGGTTGGGTGGGAGATTTTTGTTTCCCTCGCCCCATCTTGTCCAGAAGTACTGGAACAGAGTGACTGCCCTTTCTTCTGCATGGTGTGTCATGCTTGCAGCTTTGTCCTCAGTTCCATTAGATCTTGTGTGCAACTGAGATACAAGCACAGAGAGTCTCTCTAAATTGATTTCTTCCAGCAGAGCACTCTGAAACACCCGTGTTGTAAGGAGGACGGCACCCTGGAAGAAACTAGGAAGAACCATGGCATCGGGAGCTCAGATCACAACCAACTGCAGTTTCACTGCCCCGGAGTGAAGCCAGGGTGAAGAGAAGATACTACCCAGGGATTAAGTGCAGCAGCGAGGCTATTTAAATTTTACTCTGCCTGTATTTTGGACCTGGCTGCAACCTGTGACAACGCAGACTGCAAGCTTACTTTTCTTCCATTTTCCATAACCTGTGCATTGAGGATAAAAGGAGCTGTGTCAGGGGATGGTTGTCTTCAATCTTCCCAAGCCTGATTCTGCACAGCAAAGGAAAGGCTCCACTTGTGAGGGAGAAAATGAAGCTCACCACCTCTTTTCTCCTGTTCCTCGGCTCAAAACGATACTGAGGGATTACTAGCTGTCTGTTGTGGTGGGGCAGGCTAGTGACAGTGGTAGACAGCACTCTGTACTGCACGGAGAAGAGTCTCCATCACTTCAACGTTCAAATTTAAAGCCAAAGATGAGTCAGAGATTCCAGTTTTATTGAAAGTGCTTGGTAATCTCTAGTAATGACCTAGTCTAACTAAAGAACAAGCACTCGTTAAAGGTCATTTATCTGAGCAGAGAAAAGCGTTCATTTTCCAAGAGCTGTCATCTTCTACTTTAATTAATATCAGCCGTGTATGCTGTTGGCAGTGGCTTCAAATATTGTAGCATGGGAAGACTGGACTTCCAGTGACAGTTTTAATGAAAAAATGTAAATCATCTCTCATGAATGCTGTAATCGAGGTGTTCATTAGCTAACCTTGGACTGCAGAGGAACACCTATAGAAACAAACTGAACTCTGTGAATCTTGGATAATGTTGTAGGAATGAGAAGTCTTGCAGACATAATCCAATAAGTTGCTACCAGCCAGGGACACGTCTGAAGAGTCATGGTCCAGGTAGCCAAAAAGACCATGAAAAAGATAGATGAAGCACAAGGAGGCAGGATCTACTCTACTGATGCTTAATGGAAATGTAGGACAAGTAGGTCAGGAACCTGAAGATTTGGGAAACCACTTCCGTGAAGATCCTTATCCTGATCCTTTAAAGAGATTGATGAAAGCCCTAAAGCACAAGTAGAAGCTATTATATCCTTTCCAGAATGCACTAGGAGTAACCACTCCAACTCTGGATTTATACCTTGAGGATGGAAGGGTCCACTAGATCACTGACTCTGACCTCCTCAATTGCATCCAGTTACCTGGTACGTATCCATAATGTGCATTTGGCTAAGACAAGGGCATCCAATGTTGATATAAAGATAGGAAAAGATGGTGATTCCATTGCTATTCTTGGCAGCTTGTTTCAACGTTTGATCACTCTCACTTTCAAAAAAAAAAATATTTTCCTATTGCTTCAGGTCCAAATGGTAGATTTTGTACTGCTTTGTTTTGCTGGATGCAAAAGCTCTCTTTCTAGCCCCTGGAAATTTCCCTCTGTGAATATACTTGTATGGAATAATCAAGTTTACCTCCCAGGCTGCTTCTTTTGATGAGATAGGCAAAGAAAGCCTCCCATTGTAAGCTGTTTCCTCCAGCCTAAGAGTCATTTTGAGGTGTCCCCTCTGTGTTCCTCTAATTTTTCAGCACTCTTCAAAGACTCCTCTGCTGGAATATATATGCTGGTACTTGTAACGCCAAGGCTGTTTATGGTGGTATTATGGTTTTAATTGCCATTTTGCCTGGTCAAATATCAAAGTGTTTCAGTAGTCCTCTTTGTCTTAGTGCTGCTTTGAAGCTGCCATGGAGTTCCTTGCTCATTGTTTGAATCACTGCTATTGATGATGCAGTTTCCACAGTTCACAGGCGGAGCCTGTATTCTGATTTCTAGACATCTGGCTTTGAATTCAGGTGCATTAAAAAGTTCTCAGGCTTCATGATCCCATTTTATCAATTGGACCTGAACATAAGAGCTCCATGATTATCTTCACTTATCATGCCTGAAATTGTTATGTTTTCTTCAATTCTTTTTTCAGAATTTCTATATTTCTGTAAGTCCAGTGTTGGGGTTTTTTAAATCTTCTTGAGTTTGTATGCTGCATGCCATGTTCTGACAAGAAGCTCTACAGTCAAGTTTAATGTCTTCTGGAGTATTTTTACTTACGTAGATAAAAATAGGGACATGTTCTCCAGTACATTTTTTTGGAACAGAGATTGCTAAACTCCACACTTTTCACATTTAGTCATAATTTTAGAAAAACAACAGTACAGAACTGCTTGCAAAGTTTGTGAAGTTCAGCTCCAAATTCAGTTTTCCCAATAGTGGGTTGAATCAAAACTTGTCTCTCCAGGTACCTTCACTTTTTAATGTGGATGAGGACTGTACAACATGGGTGTTTATGGCTCTTGTTAAATATGTTCATGCTCAGCAGTTAGTTTGTACAGTCATCCAGTAAGGAAGAACATGGATCATCTGCACTAGGCAATTCTTGAGGCAGGCATCTCGTAGAAATGGTCTGAGAGACACGCCTCTGCTCCGTCAGGCTGTGCCAGGGCCGCGACGTCCGCAAGCTGTGTCAGAGCTGTGTGGTTTCTTACCAGGCACTGCGCAAGCCTTCACAACGGAGAAGAGCGATTGGACTCTCAAAGACAAATTGCACCTTCAAATTGACTTACAAGCCTCAAAATGTATGCAGGTTCTAAACATGCTCGTATGAAGGACTGATGAGTGGCAGGCCTTTGGCGACAGAGGAAGGCTAGCTCAAATCTCGTTTTAACAACTGGGGACTTCGGGAAGGGCAGTAGGAGCTGCTCCCCTAAAGCAGTTTCTGGAGTCAAGGACTGAAGTTGTGCTGCAGAAGCACTCCCTGAGGAGTGGGAAATGGGTAGAGACGAGGCAAAGAAGAATAGGAAAGCTGTGATGAGTGAGGAAAGTCTTTAAATTCTCTGTTTTCTATCAATGTTATAGAATATTTAGATTAATTTTAAACAAATGTTTTCTTGTATGTGTTTGCTGAAAGTAGCTGGATTATTGTCTACCTTCCCTCAGCTATCAATTTCCAATGCTTCCTAACACATTGCAAAGTGACACAAAAAGTAGGATTAGGCCCAGTTCACCTCCCACTGAAGGTGAGGGTTAAGCTCAGCCCATACACATTTAGTTCCTCTTTAACTCCAGTAGACACCCCCTGTATTCTTGCCTGAATTGCTGTATTGAAGCTCACCTGCAGAAAAGACCATGGCCATGAGCGACCTGAAGTCATGCAAGTAAGAGTGGGATCTGATCTGAGTGGGATCTGATCTGAGTGGGATACTGCGAAACCACGCACGTGTGGAGCAGAGGTGCGGGCCTGCCACCTCTCTCCATCCTGAGCCATGCTTTTCAAGTCCTCTGTTTTTCAGACAATTTTTTCTCAATTCCCCCAGTGTTTTCTTCCAGCCACCCGATTGTGTACCTGTGTATTGGGTTTGTGTGGCAAGGTTTTGGTAGCAGGGGGGGCTACAGGGGTGGCTTCTGTGAGAAGCTGCTAGAAGCTTCCCCTGTGTCTGATAGAGCCAATGCCAGCCGGCTCCAAGATGGACCCACCGCTGGCCAAGGCTGAGCCCATCAGCGATGGTGGTAGCGCCTCTGGGGTAACAGAGTTACGAAGGGGAAAAGAAAACCGTGCAGCTGCAGCCGAAGAAAGGAGTGAGAATATGTGAGAGCAACAACTCCGCAGACACCAAGGTCAGTGAAGAAGGAGGGGGAGGAGGTGCTCCAGGCACCAGAGCAGAGATTCCCCTGCAGCCCGTGGTGAAGACCCTGGTGAGGCAGGCTGTGCCCCTGCAGCCCATGGAGGTCCACAGTGGAGCAGATATCCACCTGCAGCCCATGGAGGACCCCATGCCAGAGCGGGTGGATGCCCGAAGGAGGCTGTGACCCCGTGGGAAGCCCACGCTAGAGCAGGCTCCCGGCAGGACTGTGGACCCATGGAGAGAGCAGCCCATGTTGCAGCAGGTTTGCTGGCAGGACTTGTGACCCCATGGGGGACCCACACTGGAGCAGTCTGTTCCACAGGGCACCCCATGGAAGGGACCCATGCTGGAGCAGTTCATGAAGAACTGTCTCCCGTGGGAAGCACTCACGTTGGAGAAGTTCATGCAGAACTGTCTCCCATTGGAGGGACCCCATGCTGGAGCAGGGGAAGAGTGTGAGGAGTCCTCCCCCTGAGGAGGAAGGAGCAGCAGAGACAACGTGTGATGAACTGGCCGCAACCCCCGTTCCCCATCCCCCTGAGCTGCTGGGGGAGGAGATAGAGAAAATCATGAGTGAAGTTGAGCCCGGGAAGAAGGGAGGGGTGGGGGGGAAGGTGTTTTAAGATTTAGTTTTTATTTCTCATTACCCTACTCTGATTTGATTGGTAATCAAAGAGAAGAGAAGACTGAGAGGGGACCTCATCAATGCTTATCAGTGTCTCAAGGGCGGGTGTCAAGAGGATGGGGCCAGACTCTTTTCAGTGGTGCCCAGTGACAGGACAAGGGGCAACGGGCACAAACTGGAACACGGGAAGTTCCATCTGAACATAAGGAAAAACTTCTTCACTGTGAGGGTGACAGAGCCCTGGCACAGGCTGCCCAGGGAGGGTGTGGAGTCTCCTTCTCTGGAGATATTCAAACCCTCCTGGACACAGTCCTGTGCAGCCTGCTCTAGGTGACCCTGCTCTGGCAGGGGGGTTGGACTAGATGATCTCCAGAGGTCCCTTCCGACCCCTACCAGTCTGTGATTCTGTGATTCTGCAATAAATTAAACTAATTTCCCCAAGTTGAGTCTGTTTTGCCCGTGATGGTAATTGCTGAGTGATCTCCCTGTCCTTATCTCGACCCACGAGCCTTTTGTTGTATTTTCTCTCCCCTGTCCAGCTGAGGAGGGAAGTGATAGAGCGGCTTTGGTGGGCACCTGGCATCCAGCCAGGGTCAACCCACCACAACCTGCTGTCACAGATGCTGTAGTCTTTGTCCTTCACATATGTCCTTCACACAAAGGATCCAAACACAAAACCAAGAACCTAGGTGATTTAAAAGTGTGAAGTATTTGTTGGTTTTTACAGCCATGTGATTCACATTTTGGTGTGCACACATTGATGTCAGCTTGTAGCATCTTCTTGTGATGTTGAAAATGCGTACTAGTAAGTTTTTCGAACAGCTGAGAAAAGGAAAATGTAATGCTAATTATTTGTACTGTACTGATGCTGGAGGCCACGGGCAGATTGGTGACCCATCACACTAGAAACAAATTCCAAAGAGCTCATAGCCTAATGGCCTGTCATTGTTTTGTGTGAACATTGTATTCTACTGTTCCAAATCCTAATGACAAGTCAGCTAGTGAGAGGTGTAAAGCTCTGGAAGAGAAGATTTCTAAATGAAAGATCAAAACTCTTTCCAGTGTATATGGCCCACTAACATCCCAACCCCCTAGTTCATGCTATGAACAAAATGAGCTAATAATCTTCATTTCACCATGAGGTTGTATTTGTACTGAGAAACTTGCAGTAAGGATCTCAATGACAGATTTATATAGCATTTAAAAAAATATCTTGGAAGAAGTTTGAACCTTGTTTGCTTAGGATCAGGCAGAATCATTATTGGTGCTCTGAGATGAAAATTGCTCCTGACTTTTCTCTAAAGCTTAAACCAAATGAATAAATACTTTTTTTTTTTTTTTTAAGTTCAAAATAACTCTTCTCATTTTGACTTCAGTCCATTGTAACTACCTTGTGCCTGAATCATAGAAGTCTTAGTATTTAGTTACCTTGGAACAGCTACCCTAATTCCCAAGATGGGTGGCATGCTTACTGTACTGAGGACGGGCAGAAACCTCTGTATTAGTAAGTCTGGTTCCCTGAAGCTACTGGTTTTCATATTTATCCATAATCCCATTCATAAACTCATAAAGTTACAATTTAAAACCAGTTATGTCTTTTGATCCCACCACCTGTACTTAGGAGTTGCTTCCCAAAGCCCTGTTGATGTGGATGTGAAGAGTCAGTTTCTTCTGCTGTTGAAAATGGAGTTCTTCTCCAAAACACCAAGAATGGTTTGCGAGATGTTGCTGTCTTACATGCAACTCATTAAGGCTGAGGCTGGTTTTATAGCAAGAAGGGAAAACACAGTCAAAATGCAGTGAATGAAAGCGTATATCGGCACACTTCAGTTACGGGTGCAACTAAAGAAGAAATACTAGCAAGCTCTGTGAACTGTGACATACCTGCACTGCCTGCACTTAAAATCCTGCTTTCACACTGCATCGAGCATCAGCATTTGAGCTGATTTGTGTGGAGAGAGTTGCACTAAAACACACATTTTTACGCAGAGCAACAAGCTTGTATACTCTTCCCTAGCAGAGACGTGTAAAATCCAGTTGAAAGCTATATTATGTGGACTTTCTTGAATTTTTTTTTTAATGTGCAGATTTCAGTAGACCCTTCTGTTAATACAGCCTTGGGAAGTTTTAACATCTGTAAATGCTTGAGCTGCCTAGGAACCAAGTTACTCGGGGTTGTTGAGCAAAGTTTAAACACCACCTTGCAGTGGTTCAGCTGACGAAATGGCTGCAGTGTGTGGAGGTGGTGCTGCACACCAAGTCAAGTGTCCCAGCTCTTCGGCTGCCCTACCCTGTGACCTTGAGAACGGTGCTGTGTTTTTCTGTGCCTGCTTCTCCACCTATAAAAAGATCAGCATTTTGAGCTAAGTGCTTTGAGAGTAATAGATTCCATCCAGAGATTCCCTGGAAGAACCTAGCTAATTTGGTACCTGGGATGTAGCAGAGTCAAGTCTTGTTTGGTAATATGGTGGTAGGACAGCACTGGCAATACTGGGAAAGAAACTCTTCAAATGTCTGCAGTTTCTTCTCCTTGCGACTGGTGAGTTTAGGCTACAGTGCCACTTCATGAAATGAGTAAGAAATGAGTCCGGTGAGCTATGGCCTAAACTCCCTCCCACATCAAACTGGGCAACAACGTTTGTAGCCAAGTGTGAATCATAGTACCACATACCACGGTGCCACGTACCACAACAAATCATGTCATCACTGACAAAATACCACAATGGTACTTCATGCAGAGAAGGCACCATGGACCTGCGTTTCAGGAATGTTGTCCACTTACGCTGCCAGCCCAGTTCTGAAGAGCTGTGCCTATTTGACTCCTTTGGTTAAATCCAGAGGCAGAAATGTTGGAACCAGTGGTTGTGGGCAGGCTGACTTCTGAGGAGCCATGCGGTACTTCCCCAGCACCAGCAACACCCCATCGAGGGCATGCAAACAAAAGCGGTGCTTCTAATCTCAACACTTGCATGTATCTGAAAATAATTAGCTGAAGGGAAAATAAAATGCCTTCTATCCTTGCAAAGCTGGGAGGAAAGGGAAGTGCATCTAAGATTGCTTCAAATGAAACAGCGAGGCCCAGAGGAACTAGAGACCTCTGCTTGTATGCTGCATTCCTTACTCCTGAGACAAGTTTATGAAGGAATGGAGTGTCTTTAATCATTTAATTTGGTTAATTTAAAACTACATATGCATAATTTATTTACAGAGAGGTAAAGCCCTCTAATTCCTGCATTTATTATTGTAATGCACAGTATTAGAGTGATTTTTTTTTTTACTATTGCAATCTGCACACTGTCTGAGAGTGTTAGTGTTCTACACATCATGCTTGAGCGAGTGTGTTTGAGGGGGTTTGAGACTCCAGTTCGCATATACTGTCCTCAATAAATTATGTACATAACTTCCATTTATATACAAAGGCGTTACAGAAATTATAATACAAGTTAATTTACAGGGTTTTCATTCCCAGCCATTGTTTTATGCTCCTTGTCTTAAAGGAAAGAAAAAAAGATCTATTTCCCACTCCACACTGTAAGGGGGATTTGGTTTTGGTGATACTGCAATAGTGCCTTATGTTGAAGGAGCATTTAGCTCATTCACAGCAAAACCCAGGGAATCTGTCTTGTTGAAACTATCTCCAAATACAATTTATGCAATCTATTCATGTAAGTGGGACACCTTTTCTAATTCCAGTTCATGGGAATTTAATTGCCAAGTTTGAGCCTTTGTCAGTATATCTATCACTTTTCAAGGACTTCATGGGCGGATAAAGAATTCAGTGAGGTCCAGATCTTTTACAAGGCTTGACAACTAATTCTGACTTTCTCGATGTGTAAAACGTGAGCCCTGGAAGACCTGGCTGAGGCAAAGAGAGAGAATTGATTCCAGAGCTGCCTCATTCCCAGGTAGCTTTAAATTATGTTCCAGCCTGACCCAGAAGGTTTCTCCAATGTAAGTACCAGCCCACTCACCTTTAGATAGCTGAATTTTCCCTCATTTGTTTTCTGACCTGGGCTATACTTTGAGCAGCCAGCTTCACTGAAGGCATTGTGTCCACCATAATGCCTCTCATCACTAATTCACAGTCCCTTGGCATGTAGGAAAGCTTAAATTATTTCCTGCAGTGTGCATTAGCTTGCACATGTCTACGCTGAATTTCATCTTCCATCATGCTGTCTGGTCAAGTCTTTCTGGAACACGTTGTAGCTCCCCATAGTCTTGAGTAACCTAAAAAATTCTGTGTCATCCGGACATTTTGCTAATTCACTATTTACATACCTACTCCCAGGTCACTAAGAAACATCTCTTACTACAAACTTTGGGCTGGCAGGCATAAATTCTTAATGTGTACTGAAGCCATGAGCCAATCTAGGGCTATTTTTTAGTTTGATTTATTTTAAGTAGCTTTTAATGGCTTATCAGTAGCTGTTGAAGGCGATGAAATCTGCAGTAGCATTACAGGTTTTGCTTTCTTGAGCTGGAGTGGCCATTGGAGACAGTGGGGCTCACCTTCTGCTCCCCTGAACTAGAAGATAGCTCTTTCCTAAACCTGTGTGGGACATGAGCCTCTTCCCTTCACTGTATTTTTCCTGCACAGGGAGGATAACAACTCCCAAAGGCGGTGGCAGCTAGTCATGGTGCAGAAGGAGAAGTATATGTCTCTATTCTAGGAAACTGGGTTGACCCATTCCCCTGCCTGCTCGGCGGTGGTTGGCACAAGAGGAGGAAACAAGGGCTGACAGAGGGAGCCAAGAGCATGCACAGGGGCAGAGAGAAGGGACGTGAGCCAGTCCTGGTCATTGTCGAGCCTCCCACCAAGGTTATCATCTTCCCTATCTCTGCTTGTGAGGTGAGGCAGTTATTGACTCCTCTGTCCCTCAGAGTCGCCCCCTGTCTGCTCTCCCTGGAAATGCTGAAGGCAATACGGTGATATGGCTCTTTTTCCCAAAGATGAGATCCTTAGGACTGATGTGCCATGTTGAGCATAGCAGATGCAGTGTCTAACAGTGTTCCTTGGGAAGAAAGTGTGACATGGCCTCATCCTTTTGTGTGGGACGCACCTCAAGAGATTCATCTAACCCACCTGGTTCCTCACTTGCCGTTGTAGAAACTTCATATTTTACTTTGTAAATACTCTCTGTTTCTTCCTAAGCTATACTGTCAATACTCGTAGTGACAAAGAGGGAGATGCTGTGGGCTATTGGTTGTTTTGGATGGGGTGGAGGGTATCTGGGCAATGTAGGTGATGTAGGAGGTCATGTCGGATTTTGAAATTTTAAGAAGTGAATTTACAGAGAAGGAGGAATCTCCTTTTTCTCTGTCCTTTACACACAATCTCACATGATCTAAAATATTTGAGGGTCATGAGCTCTCCTGGCAAAGCCACCACCACACTGAAAAGGTTACCATCAGTGTCTGCCGTCACGTCCAGCAGCAGCAAAGAAAAAACATGAGCAGAACACTTAAACAGTGCATTGTTGCCACTAGCAATGATGCTTTGTTGACAGCAATAGGATGGTATATATTTCTCAGAGGTATTTGTTGTTCCAGGATATATGCAGGCTTAAGTATATGAGACTGATTTGGATTACGGGCGGCACACTTAGAAGGTTATATTTACCATCAGAAGAAGAGTCTTTTAATTACAAGCACAATAACACTATCAAGCTGGGCAAACCCTGCACTTAAACTTGTGCTGCTGATCTGGGGTTTTACCTGGTTCAGATTCTCATCTTTGGCTCTTTCCTCATGAAATCACTTCCTGGGCTGGATGTTTTCGGTAGAACCATTTTGCAAAAAAAATATGGAGGAGAGAAGTATTTGACTCTCAGGCTGAGCATGCTTGGGAAAATACAGTTCTGCCCACAGCCGCTGCCTGAACACGGGAAGAATGCCGCAGAGCTGCACCGATGCCTTTGCAAGCCATCACTCATTCATACCATGGCAAGCGACTAGTGTCCCCCCAGCCACCGGCTCAGGCCTCTGGTCCTGCTGGGGAAACCAGCAGCATAACCCCCCCACCCCATGCTGTCCCAGCATCGCACCAGGTCAGGAAGAAGAGAAAGTCTCCGATTTCAGCTTGTCAACGCTACTGTATGGAGCAACGCGAACTTCGTCCGTTGATGTTGAGCCTTTCACACGTGGGTTGCGTCGATTCAGAGCGCTTTGGCAGCGAGCTGATGAGCTCTGTTCCCTGTGGGTGGGGGCTGTGCCGCAGGTGCTGTGAAGGCATCCGCTTCCCCCAGATCATGCTCAGTCACCTGGTTCCCAGCCTGGAGGCTCTGGACAGCTCTGCCTTAGATTACATCTCCCACGTCATCCCGCACCTCATCACCCTCTCCACCCTCCCTGTCCTCCAGCCTTTCATCTCCCCTCCCGCCCTCAGCCACCCTCCTGCTGTCTTGCTGCTCCTCCAGCCATCCCCGCTCCCCTGTCTGCATTCCTCTCCGTCTGCCCTATTTGCCTCCGACCGCAGTGTCTAATAGACCGTGCCTTTCCACGGATGGACCAGGGCAGTCACCTACAGCTCTCCATGGGGCGCTGGTCCCCAGCAGGCAGCGAGGGCCATTTTCCTCCGGCTGCACTTGAGGTGGCTTGTAACCCCCCAGGGGCTCTGTGAGCACTGGCGCAGTCTCAGGGGGCTGGATTTCAGCAGCGCGCCCCCTCTGTAGGATTTGTTTGGGGGTTGGGGACGTAGGGTAGGCAGGTTGGGGGTTGCCTTGTTAAAAAGGGGGACACTTTGGGGTCTGTGACTGAGTGGATGAGGCGGTGGGAAGGGCAGCGAGGTGCAGGAACCCCGAGGAGCAGGGTGTGCTCGAGGCTGTTTGGGAGCTGTGGTTTCAGGTGCGAGCTCAACCATAAAACAAACCGCCTCCAGCACTGCCCTGTCAGGGCATGGAAATGTGGCCAGGCCCTGCTCAGGAGTGACATAAAAGTTCCTCTTCTTCCCACGGCGCCCAGGCCAGGCCTGCCTCTATTTGCTTTGCAGAAGGCTGCGAGTCCTGGAGGGAGCATAGCCCTGGGGGGAGCACAGCCCTGGAGGGAGCACAGCCCTGGAGGGAGCACAATCCTGAGGAAGCACAGCCCTGAGGGAGCACAGCCCTGGAGGGAGCACAGCCCTGGAGGGAGCACAGCCGCCAGGCTGTGGGATCCCATCAGCAGGAGCTCTGCCCATCCCCTCTGCCCCGCAGAGCCGGCAGGGCCCGGCCGCTGGGCTCCTCCAGGCCCCGCCGAGCCGTGCAGCATGGCGGGTGTCTGCCTGGAGCTGGGGCTTTCACAGCACTTGGGTTTTGTTGGAGGAGGAGTTTCTCTCTCGACATTTTCACAGCTCTGGAAGGAACAGGAGGGATTGATGACTCTGAGCACAGCAAAGACAAAGAGGTGATCCTGCCCTACTGGGCTTTGATAAACCCAGGCAACCAGCCACCACTTGTTCTTACAATCCCTCACTCCCACATATGCACAAGAAACACTATTACGGGGCTTTTTCAACATCAATGCATGCTGATTAACTGACGTGCCTTTGTTTTCTATTAAAAATCTTGTTTCTAAACCTCTCCTTAAAACTCACCATATACACGCATGCACGTACTTATTTTTCTGTCAAAGAAATCAGATCTGTAACATTTGAAAGGGAAAGAAAAGTATCATTTTAAACTAAATTTATTTTTTTCTTTTCATCATTTTCTTTTACCAAATTACTCTTCAGCTATTGATTTCACAGACATTGTGCTCAGTTTCAGTAGCCTGTGGAGGTCTGTTGAGGTGTGATTGGGCAAGCCTTTTGCTAGCCAAACCCTCTTCATTTTTTTCTCAGAAGCACAGCGTTTGCACCTCGCAAACCTGACACTGGTACTGAGGCGCAGATTTGTAAAGGTATTTTGGCATCTCCCTCCCAGCAAGTCAGACTCACAAATTTGGCTTTTCCAGTATGATAGTTTGCTCTTTTATTGGTTGAATTTTCCTTCTGTTGAAAGAATGGCAAATCTGAATTAACTTCTCAGGGAACAAAATCACAGGAGCACAAGGCAGAATCCTTTACAAATACCTGCTGATAAACTCTCGCAGATGCCCATCAGGAAAAATGGGCACTTCCACCCATTTTCTCCCCAGAAACTCCAAGGTAAAGCATTTGGCTCAGAATATGAGAACCCACATCTAATTCTTGGTGATGGCTACCTGGTCAGATGCAGCAACATGCAGATGGATTGAAGAAAATGTGGCACAGCAGCTTCCTAACAGGACTTCACAGTTCCCAACGCTTGCGTTTTTTCAGCACTAACTCAGTAATTATGCAACATGGACAGGCCTACTTTTTCACCATCACTTCTACATTTCACTGTAACTTTGCAAAATGATCAAATGATTGAGATCTAGAAAGTTCATGCTCTCTGTCCTGTATTCAGACTATTGCATGACACTATTGTTCAACTTAGACCCTTAGTGAAACTAATTGTGTTTGCTTCTGTCCTGCCTAGAGGGCCATGAGAACAGGACCCTGTTGTGCTAATTTCTGGATAAGCACAGAATGAGAGTCCCGGTACTGATAAATCCATTATATAAATGGAAAAAGAGACCCAGAGAGAGCAGGGACACAAAAGGGAATGAACAATACAGGAGCTGCGGATATCAGGTCAGTGTGGATCTCGGCTTCAGAGCATCCTGCTCCCACTTGAGGCCAATCATCTAAATAGCTTTCTCGGGGGTGGGAGTCTGTTGGATTCCCAAACCACAGCTGAGACTGGGGCTCAGCATCTATGTGTATTCAAAGGGAATGTCAGGCCCGAGATGCTCTGCTTGCTGTGTTCTGTAGGATGCTGCATCTGAACAGCATCATTTCTGCCAAGCACCTCTGTGAGGGAACCTGAGACATTGTACTTCCCAAACACCCACCAAATCCCAGCAAACTGCTGAAATGTGATTGAAATAGCAGAATTCTGATGCGGTCAATTAACCCCCTGCTACCTCAAACCCCGATATCCGTGTATAAAAAAAAATAAAAGGTAATAGTGCTGGATGGTTGGCATAGCTGGGGAGGAAAGCAGTGATACCATGGGATGGTTTCTTATGAATTATTTATTGGGTGCTGTGATCAGAGCTAGGTTTAGCCTCTGTCCTGCTCTAGGTCATCACAAGTATATACCCCATGCCCTCACTCAAAGCATTAAGCAGCCGTGCCAAAGACAGGATCTTTGCATGACTGCCTCTAGATCCCAACACGTACCCGTGTAGCCCCTATAATGGACAAGCACATGTATTATTAAGCAGCAGAAAGCACTTGTACAAGGCTGACGGCGCACATGACTTATTTACACTGACCTAAAATAGCAGCACTTTAAGTGATACAAACACAGAAGACTTTAAAGTGCTCCATGGAGATTTGCGAATACAGGAGAACCCTTTGGCTAATCCTGAAACACTGTTTTCTTAAAAAGTCATCTCATTCTCTTTTATGCACCTGCCATTACTTTCCTTACCTAGAAGTAACTTCCTTCATTTTTCCCTATATATCGGATTATTAGCATCTCAGTTAATAACAATCCTCCCACTTTTGTTGGCAGATGCAGCCTTTCAGAGCTGACAGTTCCTAAGGGCTTAGGAATACTCTCCCTCCCGCAGGCTTGCAGGGTGGAGAATTCATGGGGTTTTCCCTTCTTTTAGCTGAGTTTCCTGATGGAAAGTGGCTTTAAATGGCCCTGCTTCAGCTATGCCCACTGGCCAGGCTTGACGCAGGCTGTGCCACACTGTCACTCGGTGTCTGTTCGGGCACGGGGTCTCGATGTCCAGTGTCCCTTGGGAGGTGTGTGCCCAGGTGAGGCGGGAGGTCACTGCCAGGCGGCTGGGGAAGGCTCCTGGAGGTATGCCAGCCGCGTGGGGTGAGAGGCGAGAACCAGTAAAACATTAAAATGTATGTGTGTGTGTGCAGGGCGGGGGGGGCCTTAAAGATTATTTAACCAAAAAAAAAAATTCTCAATGTCTGACTTATATGAAATTTAATTTAATTTATTTTTACACCAGCAGCTGTCAGTTCAAAGAACAAAAACAAAGTAGCCATCTGTGCTTAATTTCATAAATCTACTGTAGATTGTCACATGATAGTGGAACTTGGACAAAAACGTGTCATGTGATTGGGTCCGGTCCCTTTAAAGTCATGCTTTCATATATAGGCTGATTTAGCTGCAGCTATAGGCATGAGGCCCGACTAAGCAGGCAGCAACCTGTCATGAACTGAGCGGGGTCAGTCTGATAAAAATCCCGATTTCTAGGGCTTGTAACATCTTCCCCTCTTTTTGTGGCAAAAGTGTTTTGCTGGTGTTTTTTTAAATTATATTTCCAGCATTCGAACAAAACTATGAGCCTGTTTGATAATAGCAACGCCTGTAACATGAAATGTAACATGAAATAACTCCCCTTCCATGAGAGCTGCAATGACATGAAAAAAGCAGGGTGCCAGAGAGCTGCAGTGGACCGAGGGTGGTCGCAGAGCCAAGCAGTCTCGCCTCTCATCAGAAGCCCTTCCCTGGCTCTTGAGCTGGAGGGAAAAGAGTTTTCTTCAAACCTCCACAGATTACAGGTGAATCAGAGAAATGTAAAGAAATGAAATTTTTTTTAGCCGTTCGAGAGGCAGGGCTAATAAGGAAAGTCAGAGTGTGTTTACTCTCCAAATTCATATTACTAAGAAAGTGCAAGGGAGAGAGATCAGAGGGGGTGTAATTAAAATACAGATCAAAAAGTCGCATTTTTCAATTTGCCATGTGAAAAAAAAATAACAATCAGCTTGTCATATTCTCATTAAATACCAGATGGTTGAGCATGAGTAATAGATCTCTGGCTGACAGAAATCTGCAAACTCTTTTCTTTGGAGAGTTTTTAACTTAAGCAATCCGACCATATCGAATAGTCAATAATGCTCTCAAGGTGAATGTATTTGTTTAGTATTTGCGTGCATGTATTTGTCTGTGCGTGCCGGAGCGTACGTGCATGTGGGGTGGAAACAAGAGCAGAGCTTCAGAGAAAGTAAAATTAATTCTTAGCAGGTAATTTTAGCTGCCTAACACTTAAACTCTTACTCTCACACTCACAGACACAAGAGTTTCCTGAGGTTTTAATGCTTTCCACCTTCTCGGGGATAATTAAGTGATGACCACACCTATGCTGAAAGGAAAAGGCCACAGCTCCTTTATCTAATGCAGCTACATAACCATAAATCAGGTTGTCGCTCTCGTGTCGAGCCCCGCAGATCAATCGCTTTCTCGCAGCGCTGCCGTCCCCCTCCGGCGGGGCGAGCAGGCAGCTGCCAGCAGCCCTGCCCCGCTGCCTTCGCCGGGGCCAGCTCGCCCCCGGACTAACAACTCCAGCAAAAGTTTTACCATGATCACATTATTTCTCTGGTTTGTTGTTATTAGTGCTGTATTACAGTAACACCGATAGGATCTGGCCGTGGACCACCAGAGAGACGGCACAAACACAGAATTAACAAGATGCTTCTTTTCTTCCCCACATGATTTACTCTCTCAGTGTGCAACATGAGATAGCATGTGGACACAGGCAGGTGGGGAAGTTCAGACCTAACCGTATCAGAGGGTGGTCGTGGAGACAGCACCGGCGGCATCAGCATTGCTGGTCTTCTGGAGCCAAACCTTCATGTAGCCGGGCGCCTGTCTTGATCCCAAGTACAAAGACACATTCGATTGCTACCTTACTGGACTTCAGCCATTTGTGAGGCTTGATATCAGCGCAGCCAAATGACTGGGAGCCCTGAAAGGCCGATGTAATAAAGGAAACATTTAAGCCTGCCAGCAACACATGGAATTTCAAAGAAATTCTGTGTGTGTGCAGAGGCAGCAGCCATTTTCCTCTTGCCTGCTCCAGCCTGTCACGGAAACGAACACGCACTGATCTCTCTTGGAGACCTTGCATTTTATTTTAATTCCTCCCTCCCCCCTCTTCTCGCTGCTGTTTTCCCTTAATCTAAAAGAAGTCATTTTGAATGAAAGTAGATGATCTGGTCCTTGTGTATGGAAAAACAGCAATTACTGGCAAAGAACAACAGTCTTTGTGGTAGGAGTGTGGTAGCTTTATTCTCCTACAAGTTTGGGCTGGACTGCTACTTAGAGTAATAGACGTTAATGCCAGAAAAGAGCTTGTGAGGTTTTTTGGCCTACTCTTTTTTGCCAGCAAGGGATTTTTCCCTACGGGATATTGTAACCGAGCTTTAATTAAAAAAATTAGAAGGCATTAAAGCAGCACAAAGTAATAGCCTCCTTCGGTGTACCTCACATTACCAACCAACCTGTTAGTCTCAGACCTTCCTCATTCAACCTACTGACACATCTGTGTTCTTGGCAGATCCGGATCTCACAACACTGTGTGTTCAGGGATACCTAGAAGTGGTATAGCTACATTAGTACCATAAATTAGCATGGGTAGAGCACCATGCTAATAAGTCTGGATTGCTTCTCGTCCTCCAGCTAGTTCTTTTAGAGGTAACTCACTTAGCACTATAATGTGCAGTGCAGATGTACCCACGTGCTGTACTAGTCTTTGGGAATGACGCTGGTATTATGGGGAGCTCAGAAAATCCATGGGCGGTGGGAACAGCGGAAAAGCTGAAAAGCTCAGGCTCTCCCCACTCAAGACTTTCAGTTGGTCAAAATAGTGGTGTTTTCCTACAAGGCTGCTGGGATGAAGTCTTGGCACCACTGAGATCTGTAGAAGTTTTGCCACCAGCTACAGCAGTTCTAAAACTTTATCCTCTGCTTATTTTTCCAGTCAGAGTAAAAGTGTTTTTATGGTGATAATAGGCTAATCTCTCAAAACTGTTGATTTCTTCTTAAATTCCATAAGGTTTGCCAGTTTCACAACATTTTCCTTATGTGCTTTTCATGTTTTTAGCTAATACTAGCATATATTACTGCCTGAATCACCTTTTTTTGGGAGTTGCCATCTTATCACACCAGCCTCACTTTTCAGCTGTTACTTTTTCAGGAGTTCATCCCCCATCTCCTCTTTTTCTCTTGGCTTGACAAGACTGTCAGAGGCACATGTAAGCACTTGCTTCCTTGATCCTGGGCTTTAATGTTTAGCCTAAGGAGTCTCATATGCTCCTGTCACGCCTGTTGCTACCTCTGTCAACTTTCTTTTCAACGCAGCAGACTTCGATCATGCCTAGAGACAAGGTCTGCAGCACCTGCTCTCAAAGGAAATGCAAAGACAGATCTTCTGTTCATGAAGATTGACTAAGTAATGGAGCCATGGCTAACAAATTCACATGGAGTTTTCATAGGGCTCTTGAGTCTGTGCTTCTCTAATCTGGTAGGATTTACCAAGGGTAAGGTAACAGGGTCCTCAGCTGCAGACGTTGGCAGTGATTTCTGGCAGCTTCCAGACTGTTTGGCTTCTCTTTGAGACCTGTGCGCTTTATATCTAGCAGACCATGTCCTTCCTACCTTCTGTCTACAGGTAAGGTGATTTTGGAGAACTGCTGATAAGCCTCTTTCAGCAGTTTGCCTACACTGCCTTCGTTAGGACAACACATCCAGCCACCGATACTCCAACAGACGTCTAACACTGCACAAACCGGGAGGAAGTTTCCATATGGATTTAGCCCATCCGACTGCTGTTTCATCTCTCAGGACCTCACGACCAAGGTCAGAGGCTTGAGCGGAGTTGGTATTTGTAGCGCCTGTCATCAGAACAAAGGAAGTCTTTAAGCTGGTTTTACTACCTTATCAAACCTCTGTGGGCGAGGCAGGAGAGAACAAACTAGTTTTCAGGACCACAGAGGTATACAAATCTGAGGGTAAGCAGATATACATATAGGTGTCTGATGACTCGTCTGATATACCTGATTAGTGAGAAAGGACGCTTTTGAGGTTAAGACACTGGATAGGATTCAGGAAATCTGGATTCGGTTCCCAGCCCCACCATAGATTGCCTGTGGCATCTTGACTAAGTCTGTTCAGTTGTACCTCAGCTCTCTGTGCGTAAAAAGGGGGCACAGGGCTTTCTAGCTCCAAGCTTTTCTTTCAGACAGACAGAGCAAGTGCACCGGTGCCCCCTAACCCACGTGGGTCCTCATCTCACTGGGGATCTCTTGATACCATCGGCGTGTGAATCACAACACTCAAGGGAAGAGAAAAACGTATACTTAATACATGTATGTACAAATGACGAATGGTTCCAGAAGTATCAGTGCAGTATCAGAAACTGCCCACTTTTGGGAACAGTAATAGTCTTACTGGCGCCTGTCTCTGGCAATCTCAAACTGTTAACCAAAATTTGAATCAAACCAGGACCGACTATTTTATTTCATGGTTCATTGGGCAGCTAAGTATTTAAACACCTCCATTTTCCTTCCTTCGTGCCAACACATATTCAGGTCCTGGCTGCAAGAATAACAGAACTGAAACAAAAACAGAGCAAGACAAAACTACCTGAACAACATGGAGGTAGTGGGCAGCAACACTATTTGTCTTTGTTCATTGGTCATATCAATCATATTTATTACATGAGTCATGGTCATATCAATCATATGAGTCACATAGTATTCATTGTTAGATGGGTCTAAGGAGATGGCACTGAACATCAGAGAAGTTTGGTGTGATAATTTGTTCATCATCCTGTTTGTTAGATTCAAATTCTCTCCTTGCTTGTTGAATTCCAAATACAACCAGCCCCAGTCACTTGGGCCTCCACACTCTACAGTAACCAAAAATAAACAGTGTTATTATTTGCAATAGCAGTAACATTAATGAGTGCGACTCTCCAGAGATGCCCTGTTATGTGTTTTTTTGGTTGATTCACTGATCTTTCTATCCTT
The DNA here is from genome assembly GCA_009819775.1 of Phoenicopterus ruber ruber. Lineage (NCBI taxonomy): Eukaryota > Metazoa > Chordata > Aves > Phoenicopteriformes > Phoenicopteridae > Phoenicopterus > Phoenicopterus ruber. The sequence goes on from CM020219.1 coordinate 15,120,544, forward strand.
TTAATCCCTTCTAGGTTATTAGTCAGAGATCCTGCTTTGAGGTTCTAGCTTGAAATGTCTTGCTTTAAGGCTGTTGTAAGGCACTCCCTCAAGAGTCTCTTTTCTTGGCAAACTCTTGTAGCAGCAGGCTTTGTAGGCAGACTTCTTTCATTACGTAACCTTTTCCTCTTGATAGGGCATCTGTAGTACCAGAGGGAGGAGGATGCCTGATGCAGACAGGTTTCATCCTCCCACCCTATTTTCATGTCCATGCATTTTCTCCTCTTTAAGAGGACTCTAATACTTCCCCTTGCTACTGAAAGTAGGTGGAGGAACAGCCAGTCTTTCCTATCCTTGGCAAAATGTTTCTCCAGCGCTGTTACTTATTGTGGAGCAATGAGCACAAGCACGCCCACTGTTGCAGTGATCCAGGAGGAGGAGCAATGCTCCAGCTAGATTTCCTGGGCAGGTGTGTGACCCATCAGACATCCACTGAGAGCATCAATAGGTAACAGCCACCTCTGAAAATGGGATACCTTGGATTGAGCCAGGAGTTAGTTGTATAAAGCGTATTTATGCCCAGTGTTCAGGCGTCACTGAGATCACCTTGCTCAAAGCTGCCCCAAGGGGAAGACTGGAGTGGATTGCTTGGGGAGGTCATGGAGTCTATATCCCCAGCGATTTTAAAAACTAGTGACACGAGCACCTACAAGGGATGCTCCATGTGTAGCTGATACTACAGTGGTGCAGGAAAGCACACGAGATCACCTTCTGGCACACTGAACATGCTTAGTGGAGTGGGAAATGCCTTAAGGTCTTCTGGGAGCCAGTCCTTTCAAAACTCATAGACTTCTGAGCCCATCTCCTCCAGAGCAGTGATTTAAACTTGAGTCTCTCACGTCCTGGGGGAATAGCCTCATCCTTTGGCCTTACAGAGAAAGGTGGGAGAGTCAGGTTTGGTTTATAATTGAATGCAGGTATTTAATTAGCTATGGCAAAGTAGATCAGATTCAGCAGAGGGTATTAAGAAAGTCCTGTTCCCAAATACCTGAGAGGGAGGTGGTGAGGCCACTCTCCTCAATGAGAGACCAAAGTTCACATCTCTGCTTTCTAATCAGGTGTGTGGGCGAGGAGGGAGCGGGAAGACTTGAAAGCAAATTTCTTACCTCTTATGTGGCTAAGGGAAAAATATGGGGGACATGACTGTCAGTTATTTTTTAGTGTTTTTCTTATCTCCAGGAAAGGATTTACAGCCAGGACTCCCAAAGAAGAGAGGTGCCACCTTCTCTCCCAGCAGTAGCTATGTAACTGCGTTTGCTTAATTGCCTCACTGCTAAATACTTCACACCACAAGGCCTCTTGTAGACATTTCTTATCCGTCAGCTTGGGCAGCTTCTTTTTCTCCTGTCCAGCTTCTCTAATCCCATCCTGAGGTATCAGATTTAGTCTCACCCCCACGCCAGACCTGGCGCCCTGGGATGCCTGTGTCTCTAACCCAGCGCTGAGGATTCCAGTATGCACCGGGGTAGGTGGAAGTTAGGTATTACAACAGTGTGGTTTTCCTCTTTTGGTGTGAAATCTCCTTTTACATCAACTATAAGCATGTTGAACAGTGAGGAAAGCAGTTCTTCTGGCTGAAGCATGCACACAATTAATCAAGCCTTGTGATCCTATGACACAGAGCTCTTTGTCTCAGATGTGTAAGGAGTTCCCTTTGGCTAAAATTACATGCTTAAGGTCTTTGTGCTGTTAAACTCAGTCTACTTCATACTTTCTGCCATGTGTATGGGGCTGGAAGGGAGCTGGTGAGATATAATGCTTGTACTCTTACTGGTACATGACTGGTTTTATAGATCAAAAAGTTTTTCAGTTACCAGCCAGGGACAGATAAATATATTTCTGGAAGTTTTTTTCTTCTTAATGAACAAGTTGGTTTTGTATGGGATGCTTCTCAAATTCTTTGCTTTGCCATGGAAATTTATTTTCTCCCTTCTTACACTTAAATTACATTTACTTCAGTGGAAAATAGCCCCATTCCCACACATTTTAACCTCCACTATCTTTCCTATGAGAAAAAGGGGAAGCGAGGAGGAGTAAAGCAGTGAAAAATAACAGGATTGGCTTGGTTTTTAGACCTGCAACTCTCTGACACCTGAGCCTACTTGACAAATAGAAATAGTCACATTTTGTAACATTTTATTTCTCTGTTTTCACCACTCTGGTCACTCTTCCTCTACCTCTGGCATTTCAGGAAGAAGAAAGAGGAGGAGGAAAGTGTCAGTCTTCGTTTCAGGACAGAGTCCCCCTTTTCCCCTAGCCAAGTCAAAGGTTATAGCAGCATGCTCCTGTCACAGATTCCCCGATAAATACCCCAGGCCCGTCCCTTGCTGGCCCCACGGAGGTCTTAAAAGTCTCTCCCTTCAGAAGGAGGGAGGGTAATTTTCACTGGCGATGTGACACGTCTTCAGTTCACAGTGGCGCTCCCCGCATGCTGATGTCCTCGGTTCTGCACACAGAGCATCGCATGTGTGCATTTCCCATTTTTACTTGCACCACGAGATCAGGTTTTCCACCTCTTGCCAAAGGCGGTCCACAAGTCTTGTCACCTTCCGATTGGCGTGGCACCATTTTCTGTGGTGCCGAGCTACGGCTGTATACCATCCACCGGCTAACCTTTTAAGTGATATATTTCTGCACTCTTTCCTGGATCCAGTAGCTGGTGTTAGGAAGCTCACCAGAGCTTCACTTCTTGGGTTCCTGTTCTGCAGGTCTTCAGGTTAACCTTTCTAGCTTTAATCAAAAAAGATGATGTCAACAGGAATCATATTGTAGGCTTTCCCGGTGCCGATTGTAACCTTTATTGTTGGTTAATTGACAAAAGTGCTAAAAGTCTGTTTCAGAATTTCTATTTCATAAAAATGTCTCCTTTGTTGAAGTATCAATTAGCAGTCTTGGTTCAAAGTTTATTTCTCTTGCATGCAGCCATTTATTCTGTAATAATTGTCTAGATTCTGACATTAAATACTGTAATTTCTCCTGCTATGTTTAAAACCACTTCCAAAGGCTTCTAAGTTTTATTTCCTTCCCATTTTCTACAGAAATAGCTGGAGTTTGTTCATGCTTGGGGAGATTAATAAAACTATAGAGTAGATTGTGAAATTCACCCCAAACCAAAATACAATGAGCTCCATTCCCAGACCTCCTGCAGGCTCCATTTCTTTAATTAAATATATGCCAAGGTTCCTCTCCATGAAGTAAATATATAAAACTGCATATTTGAGGGCAATTATAAGCTAGTGTATTTTGACATTTCTTCACTGCAAATCTTTTAACCTTTATTAAGGGAATTCTGGTTGAACGGATTTCTACTTGAGATATATATAGCAAAAAAAGCTTAATGACTACATGAAATTATGGACAAACTAAAGAGAAATCCTAGGAAGTGTGAGTAAATGAAACCCTGATTTTGGTCCTACCAAAGGTTGTGGCCAGCGAAGGCTCATCATTAGCGAGAGCTACATGCTTGTACTGAAGCCAGGAGAAGGTGTTTGCACTGGGGAAGCTTCACCTTTCTTCATTCACAGTCCGGTTTTGCTGGTGCAGAGAACGACCCGTTTCCAGCCCTTGTTGCAGCGGTGCCATAGGAAAGGTAAAGAGATAGGGCTGGTTGCCAACAGTGCAAATGCTGAGTGTATGATCCCAGTTAGCCAAGACAAAAGCCCTCTGCTCCTGCACTCTGTTTTGCTTTGAGTGGGAGCGAGGCATTAGTTGGCTCTTTGTCTTTGGTTAATCTTCTCTATGTCAGTAGTTTCTTCTGACAGTGGGTAGTTGAGAGTGTGAGATGTGGGTGTGAGGGTGGCCCTCTGACAGATGAGCAGGGTGGGATGGGCTGGAAAAGGGAACTCTGAATGGGGAAACAATGCTTGGAGGAAGGGGCATTTACAGGTGTGCTGGCACTAGATGGGAGGACTCCGGGGAAATTCCTGCGGTGTATGGTCCCTCCGCCCTCCAGGACAGGGCTGATGTGCCGCCAATGGCCGCGTTGTGAGTGGGATGGCTGAAGGAGAGGTGGGTGGTGGGTGCTGCAGGAGAACCACCAAAGTCCTGGGGTGGGTCCAGGTTCCCACTCCCGGAGGAGGCCAGAGTCATGCTGACCATTGCATCTTTATCTCAGACCATCAGCCCTGCTTGGTCTTTTCCCAAAACTGCTCTGGATGTCAGGGAAAAGGGATAGGAAACTTTTCTGGGGAGGTCGCAAGAGGGGTTAAAGCAGAGGGCATAGGTGGGGTTCTGATTCAAATGTGGCCTGGGGCAGTAGGAGCTCCTGCAGCCACCCCTGCAGATGCTGGCGTGTAGGTACATTAATGTGGGAAACCCCTGTGATATGGGAAACATCCTGGCAAAGAAGCTGCAGCTCCTACTTGAGCCAGGAGACAGCAGTATGCCCGTAGTTTGGCTATCGTTTTGAGCAAACCCAGCAGTTTTTGGGAGCTGCTGGAGGCTAGTGGTTCTTTGCAAACTATCCACATGGTTCTGCCTTGGGTGTAACCTTGAACTTTACTTAAACTGGGGTTCTGTCCTAGAAACACAGACCGACATATGCTGCACTTTATGTACTAATAAACCCAAGCCTGTTCAAACCCGCTTACTTGACAGCAGGCTACTAGATGAAAGCAGGGTTGGTTCACTTATCATCCAGAAATAGAGAGCTCCAGAAGATTTTTCTTACACAGCATAGAAGTTTCCAACTTTTTTTTTTTTTTTTTTAAATGGTAATCATCCTACCATGGGAATGAAAGACAGCAGGATAAAACTTGAACTTGCCATTATTAGCTGGTCAAAACAGAAGTTCTGTCTCCATAACTCCAACTTTCCCTTCAAATACATGTGTTGAAACTTTGCCATGGATATTTTTCTGCCGTCTGAGAAAAAACATTAGATGATCCATCTATAAGAGGATCTCTGACATCAATTGGTAATGGATACTGCACACTAAAAAGACTCATTCTGAACAGCTCCTGTCCCGCACCAACCCTAAGCCTGTTTGGCCTGACCTTCTGTGGCTTTTCTTGCCTGCAGAATAACTTATGAAATTTTTAGCATTCCTGCAAGTGTAACATCTGGGCCTCATTGTTCTATACCTTGGAAAAAAGGGGGGCAATGACAAACACACTTTGCATTCACATCCTCTTTCACCTGGTTTTCTACATGTTTTGAATCAAGATGCTCAAGCGTAAATTTCTGCTGGTCATTTCTGGATGCCCTCCTGAGGGGCAGCCCTCAGAGCAAAGGAGGGAGATGACCCAGCAGAGTGATTTTGCACGTACAGCACTGGGGTGCTGCTTTGTGTTGGGCAGGTAAACATAAGAGTCACTTATTCCAAATATGCTTGAAGATTTTTGGCACCCTATTAAAAATACCAAATTAGTGCTGGTATCTGAGTTGTGTTTTCTCTAGTCCCTTTCACAGATCTACAAGAGTTTCTCTCTTACACATCACTAAACTGTAAGCTATGCACATTAAGAGGCCTTGGGTGATTTGAAGAAAATCATAGAAATGTAGAATCATAAAATAGTTTGGGTTGGAAGGGACCTTTAAAGGTCATCTAGTCCAACCCCCCCTGCAATGAGCAGGGACATCTTCAACTAGATCAGGTTGCCCAGAGCCCCGTCCAGCCTGACCTTGAATGTTTCCAGGGATGGGGCATCTACCACCTCTCTGGGCAACCTGTTCCAGTGTTTCACCACCCTCATTGTGAAAAATTTCTTCCTTATATGTAGTCTAAATCTCCCCTCTTTTATTTTAAAACCATTACCCCTTGTCCTGTCACAACAGGCCCTGCTAAAAAGTGTGTCCCCATCTTTCTTATAAGCCCCCTTTAAGTACTGAAAGCCTGCAATAAGGTCTCCCCAGAGCCTTCTCTTCTCCAGGCTGTGCTTGTTGCAAAGGTAAGTTCCAGAGTTAAAAAAAAATAATTAAGTTCCTTAGTATTTTACTCTTCTCCAATAATTTGCTTTTGCATCAGCCGCTGACTTAACCGTGTTACATAGTGTGTAGGAAATGCCATCAATAACTTGTAAAGTTTCAAAGGTCAGGGGTCACAATATCAATTCTGATGGACAAAAGCATTAGAGGAGCAATGTGTGTGTCTTGGGGCTGGAAAGGGTAAGACTGAAAGGTGCAGTCGTAGACTCATTAACTTAAGGAGTACAGTGTGGCTTTGTTGTTATAATTTGATAGAGCGCTTGGAAACAAGCAAAAGATCAGTTTGTGTTTGGGAAGGAAAAATTCAGCCTCATGTGGATGCCTTTTATTTTTAGAGAAATGTGTCTCCCTTAGACCCTTGTAAAAATAAATTGTGTGGAGCAGAGGGACATTGCCTGCATGCAGAATCAACTATTTGCCAAATGTTTTCTTTGTTTAAAATATGCACTTGCTAGACTGAAGCCCAAACTGCAAAGTTCAAACCAACACTCAAATTCTAAACAGCGCAGACTTTAAAGTCACTGAAGTCCAACTGGGAATCACGGCACTACAAGCAGTCCTGGAGTTAAATTTCTACACCAGCCTTTGCTTACAAAATATCAGAAGAGGTGCAAGTGCTACCACCTGTTTCCTTCCTCACCACTCCCAGTTTTTGCAACAGCTCAGCGGTTAGCGTGCTCCGCCAGGATGGGGATGACCCAAGTTCAGTTTCCAGAGAGATGGAAAAGCATTTGAACCCACAGACTCTCAGGGCATCCTCAGGAGGGACTCCTTCAGTCAGTCCTGTTAAAGGTGTTTACACTAGTTTGTAGAATAATCATCAGATGCTAGATTTAAAAAAAAAAAAAAAAAAAAAAAAAAAAAGGAGAGGAATTTGAGCATGGTTTTTTTTATCCCAGACAATAATACCTGGAAAAAGGAGACATGGGTACCAAGCCTTGCTCCGGGAAAAACTTCCTTAGGGCAAAATACTTAAGCAGGGGTTGGAGCTAAGAGCTGGAACCAATGGGGTTTTTTTCCTAGGTGAACACCTACATCCTCACTAAGTTAGTGTCAAGCACGTGCATTGTGTCCCTGTCTGGCTCCCTTAGCGCCCAGGATTACTGCAGGCAGGGGATGACGGGGTGGGGGAGCAGAGAAGGGGTGTCTCCATCAGCGCAGGAGGAGCCACTCTTTCACATCCTGGGCGAGGCATATTAAGCCACCAGATAGAAGACAGCAATTAATGCCCTGATATTCTTTACCCACCCCAGTTTGGTAGGCACATTTGGGACCACTTACTAGATAACCTCGTTGATCAGGGGCTGTAATCAATGACAGCCTTTGGGGGAATTTTGGGTGGCCAGATACACGTTATTAGTTCATTTGGTTTAATAACAAATGAAGATCTTTGCAAACAAGGAATTATTTGGTGAAGTTTCTTTAAATCTAATTTTTATTGTGAATGAAGCATAACCGAGTACAACAGCTAGTGATAATAGCTCCAGTATATGAAAACAGAAGCTTTATCATTTAACCTCTCATTGTGCATGGCTTGAATCCCCAGACCAGCACAAAGAGCTGCTGCTTAGCAATTTTAAGGTGATGTCAGTGGATGTTGGGCACCTAGATACTCCTAGATCCTTGGCCCAAAGTGATTAGGCTATCCTGTGAACCAGGTTCAGAGCTCTCAGCAGGGAAAGGTCCTGTGAAAGACTCGTGCTTCCTCTGTCATCCCTGGTAATCTTTCCCTAAGAGAAAAATCTGCATCACTGTGGCTTGATTTAAATATGCAAGCAGAGTTTGACTTCTTCCCTTACTTTGTAATTAATGTATAAAGTACCCATCTCTTGGCAATATCTCCAACACGGTGTGTAACACATTAGGACTCTGCCCACCTGGGCTCCAGAGCTGGGATTTGCTCCTGCCACCAAAGTGGACAGTACCAGGGGAGAAAAAAGCGAACTGAAGGAAAGCTGCCACGCTCAACGATGAAGTGACCTGAAGAGAAAGGCCTGACGTGCCCAGCTGGGATGACAGCCACCAAGAGACCCCAGTGGACATCCTCGGGGAAGAAGCTCCGTAGATGGAGTCCCCGCCGAGAAGGTTCAAACAGCAAACCCAAGCGCAGCAAAACTGTACAGTTAAAAAAAAGAAAGAAAAAAAGATATTTTTCATGTTCCATAAGGCTATGATTATGTGATATACATATTTTTATTCAAGATCAAAGCGTTGTTTTTAATAGTTAAATATTCACAGATGCAAATGAGCTTTGATTTGCATAAAGTGATAATTATGTTATTCATTAGGACTTGGTAAATGTTGTGTTCAAATTCCATGATCATTTTGCTTTAGGGTTACTGAGAAACAAGTTTATGAGTTTGAGGGGAAACCTATTGTGAAAGTAAATGGCGGAGTTTATTTCCACTGCGCTGGGATGATTTACCTACCTCCTACGTTCTCAGTATGGCATGTCCAGTCTAGCCCATTATATCAGCTAATGTCTGTGGGGAGGCCCAGGGCTGCTGTCCCTGCAAGGTCATCTGTCAATGCCAGACGGGGAGGGGGAGCTGTCAGTCTCCCCGTGTAATTGTGTCTTCCCAGCTGCACTGCCTGCCTGCCGCTGCCCGCGCTGCCCGGGCCCCGGCTCCCGGTGCTGTGGGAGAGACCCATCTTCCCTCCCCGTCTCGCACACACACCTTCCCCTGGGTCAAGAGAAACAATGGAGCAGGGAGGACAGGGCAAGGCTGCGCCGAGCTGCAGACACTTGATAAATGGGTGGGCAGGCGGCAAGTGACAATATGCAGACAAGTGATATCATTTGCAAATGGATTCGGCAAGGGAAGCAAGAATATAGAAAGGGGGGAAGACAAAGTCAGGGGCGCGGAAAAGGTTTCTCGTTAACCCTTGCGGGAGGATGGGAAATACGATAGCTTGGCTCTCTGGGAAAAAAGGTTGGGAATGCTGCTTTTCAATCCCTCACCTGCAGCCCCTGGGAGAGCGAAACACCCCAGGAGGAAGCCACATGACACTAATTGGCTTCTTAAAAAACACATTTTTAATATCTGTAATGCGGGCCTTCTCTCCAGATGCATAGACATGGGCATCTTGGGATTTACCTGGGATTTACCTTACGTAACTCCTTCTTTGGAGAGATTTCCCATCCGCTTGTTCAGAAGCTGAGATCGGTGCCTCAGAATAAGACCCAGTGCTCAGGCTGCACTGACCTCCCTCTTTAGACACCCCAGCGCTGGCATCGCCCCACGCAATGACGCAGCCCCATCACCCCGGAGAGTCAGCATCCCAGGAAGACAGCCACGTCCCACTGGCAGGACAGCGGAGACAAGGGGGGATCAGGACTGCTGCAGGTGCGAAGGGCTCTTCAGGAGGGGGTTACTGAGCCAGACAAATTGGCAAACAGGAGAGGTGCTATGCACATTTTAAATATTTGTGTATGTAAAAACTTTGTAAAGGTCGGTCATGAGATTAAACCACCTCCTTTCCTCCAAACCCTTTCTAAACAATGGTACAAGAAACACTCATTATCCAGTAGGTTGAATCCAAAAAGGACTGGACAGTCTGCCTAAGCTATAGGACCAATTTTTCTTTCATTACAGAACTATTTTGTGTCTCTCCTAGCAGCTGACGACGTCCGTCTTTCTTCCGTGTGTGCATTTTTTCTGACGCCGGTCACACAAGAAGTCTGGCCGCATTTTGTACCCATGCTATTTGCTTCCAATGAACATGTGCTGTGTTCACACACCACGAGGTTTGCCCTCCTGTCTCACAAGCCCAATTGCGCCAGTGGAACCGATCCTGCCCCGCTGAGCTCAGACTATCTCGGTGCATGCCAAGGAGGCCGGGACATCTGCTTGGAGAACATGGTCAGGGATGGCTGCTGGGACAGAGCACTTTGGGACCATGGAGTTACTTGCGATCTGCTACTCAGGCAATGACAGCATCATCTCTGCAAGTGAGCCCCACGCAGAATTTCTGAGACCATCAAGCATCAGGAGTGTTGTTAGCTTCTGTTTTTACAAAGACTATAGGCTGTGTCACCTACAGTCACAGGCTGTGTGCAGAGGCAATGCTATGACCAACTTTTGGGTTTATATATTGTTCTTTGTATTGAGGAGGTTTTTGAGAGCTGGTAAGAGCTGAACAGATCTGTAGGATGCTCCTTAGCTGTCACGAATTGTTCTCTGCTTACGATACAACCACTGTGATGCAGGTTTGAGGGTGTTTCAGGCATAGAGTCCCCAACTCATCGAAACTACAGCAACCAGCACCCCGCTGTTCCATGACAGATAGCATTGGCTTGCAGTGAACCCTGGTAAAATGAACTAGATCAGGGCGTGATTCTTCCCTGGTGACATTCATGACCAGGGTTGTGCTGCGATAGAGGTTCCCGGAGTGCAGTATTTCATGTGATACATCCTCTCCTCCGTGTTTCCTGCCACTCTCGAGCACAGTGTGAACTTTGAAGTAATGCTTCCAGCCCTTTCCCCTGCAAAGAAATGTCATCTCCTCTTTCTCTCTCTCTTGACTTGCTGGATATCAGCTATAGTTACCATATTATAGTTATTCTATTTAAATGCACTAAAAATACAGATCAAATAGCTGGATCATCCATTAACTGCCTCATTATCCTATTGAACGAGGACTCTTTCTGACTTTTACTGTGGACATGGACAGGATATATTAGAACTTGGCTGTCATTAATAACTTCACACACACACACACACAAATCTAAATGGCCAATTAATGGCCACATCTGCCTTAATGTTACTTATTAACTTGTATTACCTATAACAGCCACTAATGCTTTTGGAACTTATTTCACTTAATTCCTGCCTTTTTTCCTGTTCTTTGGCCCCACATTAATACTATATTTCTTTCAGAGCCTCTCTCATTGTAAGGAGGATGGACAAGATGACCTGATAGCCTTTCCTACCGCTAATTTCTATATGCACACTTCTTTCCTTACGACACTCCTGCACAATAAAAGACAGAGGATCAGGCTTAGCATGTGAAAAAATGTTCTTTTTCCCTAGCCATCTTGCTGTGCTGTTGGCCCTGATTTAGCCGTACCAGCTCTGCATCTGTTGCTCTTCAGGGCACTGAGAGCCCAAGGATGGGAGGAGGTCATTAAGGGTGGTACAGACTCCATCATTAGAAACAAAATCACACATCTCCTTTCTTATCTGTTACTGGCCTTTTCCTTTTTTAGGAGACTTTTACATTGGTCAGAGAAACCAAAGGCATTGGTTTTACTCTTCTTAGGTCAAGCACCGGCTTTCTGGCAATCAATAGCCGAGTCTTTCACTTCAGTCTTTTTGTGCCAGATCACTCAATTGCCCACGGAAATCCTCACTTCTTATGCACATGGCTTCAATGCTGAGGACATACATTTAGAGTTGCTTCTTCTACATGTCAATGACTGGCAATAGTCAAAAAATAAAAAGGAGGTTGGTCTCATGGTCAAGGTTTTGGAATTGCATTTCAGACATTTGGAATTACTTTGCTATTTTGTGTAATCACGGAAAAAAAAAGTAGATTTTTCTGTGCCTCAGTTTCCTTATCTGACAATCTAGGTTGCAATTTTTGAATTAAATTCCTTCTTCATTGCAAGATATGTGGAAATCACACTTGGCTGCTGCCTGTTTCATATTATCTGCATTAAGGGATGAATTCGGGCTTATTCTGAACCATCCTGGAAATCCTTGTTATGACAGTTTTGCTTGATCTTGAATGTGACTGGCCTTTCATTTCACCTGAGGTGACTGAAAAGGAGCTGAAGAGCAGCCAAACAAACAAAAAACTATGTGGTAAGAAATCTGTAGTCAGAGCAAGACTGAAAATGTGATATTTTGAAAAACGATAACTACTAGTAAATTCTTATCCTGGTTGTTGCATTCTGCACTGGTCCTTTTGAGAAGCTCCTGGGCCAAGAGGAGCAATGGACACCTTGTTTGGGTGTCCTTGAGGACCTGAACTACAAGTCACTAAGCAGTCTCGTGCAGCTCTATCTCTATATGAGATAATTCTAAGTGTTGGTCCAGGACTCCGATTTAGAGGACTATCAAGTCCTTACAATGGGATGACTTCCAGTTACTCTAAAGTCACTCTTAACAGAAGGCAAATGTTAAGGTAAATGCACAGAAGACTGTTTTTATTGCAATCCAAATTTAACAGCATAGTTTTACTCAATTTCAAGACAGGTGGATAGAAATAGAAAAACATAATTATAACTATCTATATGTTAGATCACCCAAGAGGTGTCTCTCTCTGTTTCATCCAGCTAGCAAGCTGTCAGATGCTTATGCAATTTCTTGGCACAGCCCTTCCTTACATAGAAGTGTAGTCTCGGGCTGAGCTTTCAGATTTAGGAACAGGTTTATCTTTACAGCCCCCAACCTTCCCTGAGGATCCATTCTGAATCTGATATCTATGCAGGATAAATGGTCCCTTCTGCCTTGCAGAGCAGGGGATCAGCCCTCAGCATATGACTTCTTTATACACCGAGACCGACATTTCATGTAACCACCTATACTTTATTCAACCTTACTTCTACAAAGAGAGAAATGAGAATAGTGTGCATAGTGCTTTCCAATTTCTCATCAAGATTAGACATGATGATAACTAACCACTTCGGAGTGATAGTAGGTGTTAGCTGGGGTGAATGAACCTTGGGCTGGGCTCTGAGGCATTCTGGGGCAAGGAATTTCAGTGCTCTGGATATTACTGACTAATGATAAAGAGGCTTACATTCCTGAACTCATCCTTTTATTTTGTATCATCTATTTAATTTTAATCTTAATTTATTATAAACAGGGGAAAAAAGCATATTCAAACCTCTACAAAGGCAGAAGGTTCTGGTTTTAATATTAAAATATGTCATTTGCAATAACCTTTATGGCTTTGTCATATACTCTCAATAAATGACTTCTAAGATTGATTAAAGACCTTAGCTTTGCTTCACATGTTAATCAATCTCACCAGCCAATTAGAGCTTTGGTGCTAGAGAGCAACAGAGATCATCCCTTAGCTATATATGGCAGCATTTATTGTGCAAGCCAAACCTTTATGACCTAATACTGGTAGAGGAACTCATGACAGTTTATGGGAAAAGAATATCAAAGAATTGTGAGATTATTCATGCTGATACTTAATGAATAGATATTTAGAAGTTGTATTTCAGAAGGCGTAAAAGCTAAATGCAGAACTGGCTTTCCTGGGCTGAAGCAGAATTGGTGCTTAAGAATAGCAGACTCCTACTTCTAAGCCACTCCATCCTTTTCCTTCTTTTTATGACTCGGAGTATGTCAATTAAATTTGCTTCAATTTCACTACCTGTAAAATGGGAATAAAACTACCTGGCTTTCCATCTGGATGAGCCGAGGATGAATTAGCTCATGCTGGAATTAAATGAAAAGCAAGACCTCCGTTCCAACGATAGTACAGTTTCCCACCTGAACAATTTAACTGGAAATGAATTTGGAGCAACAAGAGCAGAACTACATCAAGCTTGCAGGTCACTGCTTCCCGGTCCCGACCGCAGTGAGCGTGGTACGCTCTGGAAAATGAGCAGAGGGGGCTACAGTCCATTTTCTGCCTGTCTCCACAGCTGACCTGCTTAGTAGCTTTTACAGCAGAAAGGCCACAAGCTAGACATGGAAAATCAACACTTGTTGTGTCAGTTCAGCTCAGTGCTGAGGCACATTGATGTGCCTGAGTTATACATGAATAAACAGATGATTTCAGCCACCAGAGCTACAAGCCCCTGCATTTTTCAGAAGATTTTTAACTCACGCTAAACATGAAGAGAAATCCTGCACTGTGTAGGATGTAGTGATTAAGGGCCCAAGCAAGAACTGCCTTTTTAAGTGTTGTGTGTCCTGGTCCTTTCACAACGGGTTGCCGTGTCCTGATTGGAATCTCTGAGTATTAATGTAATTTGAATAAATAACAGTACTAATAAATCAAGAGGTAAAGTAGTAACAAAAATTGAAAATAACTGTAAATGTCACAAAAGGTCTTTTGCATTTTCCGTGGTGAATATTTATTCCAAAATGCTTTGGTATTGCGAGGTATTGCAAAATACTTTATTTCACAGAATATACATTCGAAAGTGTTGAAAGATCAAATTCCTAGAATTCATCTGTTCTTGAGCTGGATGCTAACAACATGTTAGTACTAGACCGAGGGCATTATCTGAGTTCCATGTATAGCCTGAATTCCAGATGAGACTGAAGCCAATTTTATTTATGTTTGGTCTTGGTATAATATCTTTCCATCATTCAATTGCCTTCGTCTAAACACTGCAGGAAAGTTACTTTGAAATGAATGTCTGGGTGTCAGGGGCTAGCGAGCTAATAGTATAATTACTTTTGTAGTCTTTATTAGTTGAAATGTTTATTAGAAAGGTTACGTTTTATCCAATGAAAGATGACAAGCTGGGTTTGATTGAGCACTGTTTGTTGTTTTAATATTGTTAGCTGTGTGAATGGGTTAACACACTTCTCATCTTCCAGAAGCTGAAGGCTATGAGAAATCCCAGGGGTAGCCACTCCTCAGCCCACATTTGCTGCCTTTGCCAAGGAAAGATCCCATAAGATTTCCCCCCCTCCATCACTTAAGGGTTGTGATGATTTTTAATGTCACTGCCTAGATGGCCTGGAGATTTTTATCTATTGCACTTACAGGTCACCTTAATATTATCTCAGTCAGAGGGGGGAAAAAGTTTCTAGCGGGATAATATTAAGTTATACAGCATGACACAAGGTCAGACTGTGAGAGACAAGAATATATGAATAAAGCCAGTGGCCATGAGAGTCACCAGTGTGAAAAAAAAGAAAGAAGAAGAGAAAGAGGAACAAAGAGTAAGAGGGGAAAAGTGCTAGTGGAGGAGAAAAGAAGCAAGGAGGGGGGAAAGAAGGAAGAAAGATTAAAAGGGAAAAAGAAAGGATCAGGGTCAGAGTGGGTAATGTAAAGTCATCCTTCTTATCCCAATCGGCTGCACGCTGTATGCTCTCGGTGGCCATGTTCATACTGAATTAGCTCCAGACTGTTTCTTTTCTCTGGGACTCCATCTTTTTGAAAATACATCACCAGTACAACTCCATCCTGAAGGCATATTACGCTAATGCATCATTATTGCGATGGCTGACTGATGATGCGCTAGTGTCATACATCACCAGAGCTGCGCCTTGCTCTGATGAAATGTTGGTGTGATACATAATCAGGGAGAAACACACGGGTCCCGCTTCTAATGACTCCAGAGATGTAAACTACCCAGAATTAAAGCTAAAGCCTTGGAGAAAGGCAGCCAGGAAAAGCGAGCATCCCTAAGAGTCCGGCAGCTTCCTGAACCTCCTGAGAAAACCTGCAGTAACTTTGAGTTACATTAGTGAAAGTGCCTGGAAGGCTGCCAAAATCCAGCTGCTAGGCTTGGACAAGAGTCGCAAAAGCCTTAGCAACATGGCAGTAATGAGGCAGCTACCACGAGCCGGAGAGGGCATACAGCAACATCCCACTCCAGCCCTGCCTGGGAAGGCAAAATCGCAGCTTGGCTGACAAGCAGATCCGCAGTAAGGGAAGGGCAGGAATGGGGAAGGTGGGGCAGAGGGGACACCTCTCGTTGGATGGATGGCTGCGGCTCCCTTCCAGATGAGCATCTCTCTTCCCCTCCCTAAAACACACTCACGCTACCTCTGTGGCCCTCTGTGGAAGCCAATGGCTGCCTCGACGGACGGGCTTGCAGAATCTGGCCCCGGCAAGTAGGAAGCTGCATCACTCTTGTTAATCTGACTGTTTTGGGAGGTAGGTGGAAGAAGAATGGAAACTTGGCTGAATGGCAGCCTGAAACTTGGCATGAAACAATCATTTCTTGATCCCCACACACATACACTCTTCCTGTCCTGCAAAGAGTTTGCCCAACCATATGCAAAAGCCCAACTAGTTGATTTGTACACATCTACCTTTACCTCAATGCCTCCTTCCAATACAGCCAATGCACCAGCCTCACCCTCCAAACCAGACTCTGTTCCTCGCTCTGCTCGTGGCTTCCCAGTGCCCTGGAGCAATTTCTGTCTCTGTGCCCCAGATCCCCACCAGGCAGAGTGGGACCAGTGACACAAACCCCCATGAGATGCAAAAAGTTGTAAGGCTCTGAGCGAGGTCTCTGTTTCAGATTGTTTCTTACAAAACGAGTCTGAAATAAGGCGCTTTCCTCTCAGAGGATGGGTCCCTCACCTCACCGGTTGTAATTCCCCCGGGGATAAACACAAGCAATGCTCAAGCCATTGGCAACCATCATTTCGTTAGCTGGATTCCTTTCTTAGTCTTTTTCCATCATGTCACCTGTGTAACAGCAGGTCTAGAGTACATCTGAAGTAGCTCTGTTGTTCAGAATGGAATTACTCCAGATCTACACCCACATTGCTGAGAGTTGAATTTGCTCCAGTGGTGCTAACCAAAGAAGACTTTTACCAAATAGCTCGGAAATGTAAACTGTCAAAAATTAGAAAAGGCCTCAACTCAGCATATCAAGGTATCATTTTTTCCCTCAGTCTTGCAAAATTGCTGTGCACCTGCCATACTTCACATATCTTTTAATGGACTTAATATCCTGCTTTTTCACAAGGGAAATAATCCCATCACAAGGCTGCAACTATATTAAGGAGCATTGGTTTGCAGCGTTCATCATATAAATACCAAATTGGGCTGCGTGCATGGAGTCTGACATTTAAGAATGAATGTTCTGCAGCAAGAAAATCTAAGGCTTTGCAAAAATGAATGAATTTTGGCACCATTAAACAATAGTTTTGCTTTTAAAGCATGATTCCTTGCAAGTCATTGCTGGCTGTGAGATCTTCTAACATATTCCTTTGTAAATTCCCTTCTAATACAGAAGGCCCCAGAGCAGGTCTCTGAAAGATTAGTTTCAGATCTTTGAGAGATTCATCGGCAACTGGGGTTCATCGTCTGTAGGAACGATGGGCAGAGAAAGCTTTCACTGCAAAATCACAAGCATGCGTGCAGACACATACTCGGGGAGCTGGCTCTTTGCAAAAGAATCATTGTCTCTGGGTTTCCAACGCCTAATTTATAATTCCTGTATGGCCATAACCAGGAGCCAGAGTCACTGTCAGCGGGTCAATGGTAACAGGACTAACAAATAACTGCCACAGGATACCTTGAGGCAAACCAGCCCCTGACAGGTTCACCCCTTCTGTTGAAGGTGGCAGGAGGCAGACTCGACCAACAGCTATGTCCTTGCCTTCCCTGCCTGAACCCGACAAAGTTCTGTTCAAAGCTAATGATAAGCTTGAAATAAAATAAAAAAAAAAAATGACAGTTCAGTTCAGGTAAGCACTCTGAAAAGCAGATGGCTATGTGGGCTGTCCAAATAGCTTTGGCCTGCAACAACAGGGACTGCAAAATTAATCTAAAAATATCTACTTTTTCTGCTTTTTATCCTGTCAGAAGCCCTGTAAGAACAGTCGTTTCTCAGGTGATTTTCCAGCACTGAGACTCACTCGGTTTGCAACTCTGCCCCTCCAGTACTGGTGAGGATCGGGAGAGAGATTCAGAAAACAATAATTAAAAGACAGTTACCCGACAAGACCCGAATGCCAGGCAAGGGGTGGTGATGCCCTCAGGGAGAGACAAAGCAGGTGGCAGAAGACGGGGCAGGCAGGAAAGCACTAAAAGTTTCGGTACTGCACTGATATATTTGCTGGGATTTAAGGGCTGTTTTAGCCAAGGGTTCGTGTTGCTATTTGCCAGAACACTTAGAGCACCGCAACTTTTTGATATTTACTTCATAGCTTGCGTCTGTGTCCAGCAATATAAGAAGATGACACAGGGTAGGTGCCTGAAGTTAGCCTCTGAAGAGGTCAGAAGGCTTGTACCGCCTTTGTATCAACGGGAAACATCTATGGGGAAATCAATAATGCAACTTTCTTCCTTTGGATTTAATTAAAGAAACATTTCAGGCTGCAATTTGAAAGCACACACAAACAAAAAAACCATTGGCTTTCTCTTACAGCTACTATCTCCCCAGTGCGCTGGAAAGTGAGGGGGAGGAATCATTCTCACATAACACGTACAGAACAATTTTTTAATGTCTTAATTATTTCCCGTGTGCACAAAGCATTTCAGTCCTATTGTTTCCTTTCACAATCTGTTTGGGGTCGTTGGTAAGCAGATCACTTTGCCCCCCCAGAGGACTGTGAAACTCCAGGCAAAGCTAGAGAACTGCATGTATGTTTGCTGGTCCAAGGTTACCACTCCTGATGTTTACAGTGTCCCCGATGTCCTTTGACAAATCGATTTATAATATGCAGCTTGAGTCTAGTTAAAAGCCCAGTCAAGACAACACAGTTGGTATGAAACTCTACAGCAGTGCACAGATTATGAAAAATATATCAAGTCCTCCATGATCTTTGGCTTTCTACTAATTGAGTTGTAGTCATCAAATCTAAATTATTACAATTAACCTGTCTCTGCGGGACAACCTTCTATATAAGTTATATTTGAAGATATTCCAAAGATACATTCATTCCAAATGGAGGTAAATAAGTGAGTGACACTATGGTGTAGGTGGGATTTGTGAAAAGAGACATCAACTGTGGAATATCTTCTGGAAAAAGAAACACATACTAATCTTTGAGGTGTTTATTTATAGTATACACACACAGAGAGAGATATATATATCATCCAAGGTTATTCAATCACATTAAGTTAACCTCCCCTTCAGTAAAAGACTTTCTCAAGGAATAGAATAAGCAATTGAACACTTAAAAAAATTTCCTGCTGCACTATGCAATGTCTCCTCATTCTCCATTTTTACTACTTTGACAATTCTGAATTAGCATTTATTCATAGCAATTCCTAAAGTGTCACCAGATGAATTCTGCACTGAAAGTCTACGCAAATGAAACTCTGTCCATTTTACCTCCCACCCTTATTTGCAAACACATTGGGGCAGAGAGCTTTCTCCCACGGAAGTTTCTGTCAGTCTGGAGCTGGGACAAAGAGTTTGTGCAAGGGAGCAGCTTTGTCACGGTTCTTACTCCTGCTCCCCAACGACAGGACCCTGAGCACCCAAAGCGCCCTGAGCACAGAAGTTCAGGATGAAGAGTTTGCAGGTAGATGTGGCAGTGACTCTATTGTGTTTGGAAAGCAGCTGCCTCTGGGGTGGATTAAAGACCAACCATTTTCCATTCTTAGTAGAGAAAGTAGAATTTTTATATTTTTTCCCCTGGGTGAACAGCAATAGGAGTTTGGTAGGAAGGCACAACTGATGAACTTAACAGCTATTTAAATTTTATTTTCTTCACTGGGGGAAGGAACTTGTCCTGGTATCAGAATTACTCCTGGAGATGAGAACAAAGAAAGCAGCGTTGAAACTTGTAATTGTTAGACATGTCGCTGCAGTCTCCTAGGCAGCATCTGCTCCTGAACTGGCCCAGCTGAGACCTGTGGCCACCCTGGGCTCCTGGATCTCTGTGCCACACAGGCTTCGTGGGACTACGTTCATCAGATGTTGTGCCAAGCTCAGTCACTGGTGGAGGCTGTAAGTGTAGAAGCTCTAACATGTGAGGTTGTATGGCTGTTCTTTAGTTTTACAGGCCAGAGTGTGCACGCCTACAAACAAGGGCTGTAAATCACCAGAAGGTCTTGCCAGATTTCTTGAGGAAGGCTCAATATATTAATGCAATGGGATAATTGACAACATTTTACAGTAAACACTCATGAGGCTGGGGAAAAAACACCAACTTTTGACGTACTTTGCTTCTAAAATCTTAGTTTCTTTTCTTTCGCAGTCAATAAATGCAGGAGGTATCCTGAAAGGTAAATTTATCGGGCAAGCGGAGACAAATTTTCAAGGTGGTCCTAGGGAATCTGAGCTTTCCTCATCAAGCAAGAAGCACTTCTGAAGCTGTGGAGATGACTGCAGCTGTGCACGTTCCTAGGGAAAATGACAAAAAGTTGGATCTTCAGTTTAATGGCACAAGATAGAGGGGGGGAAACAGCATATGGAAAAGCTGTCACTTTCATCCCTTAGCAGTGTCATCTAATAACACAAATTTCTCCTCAGGACTCTTGGGGTTAGGATTTATAACATGGCAGAAACACTTTTCCTAACCAAAGATAATGTGGAAATCTGCTAAGGTATTTGGAAGGTCTTTCCAAGCAGCGAAGCTGTACAGAAAAGCTGCAGGCATCCCTGGGACGGGAGAGTACAGGTGTTTCAGGCAGAACTGCCAGTAGTTTAAGAAAGGAAGAAGAAGATACTATATTCTTTTGGAACATAGAGAAAGAATGTGGATTTATAAAATATATGTACCCACTCTGGAATTTAGCCAGGGCTGAGGAGAGACTATTTTTGACAGCTACACGTGGTCAGTATTTCAGCCTTATACCTCCTAAAGGCCCAGGTCAATGGTCTCTCTGAACAGGCAAACGGACTTTCAGCCTGGCCCTGGGGAGCTCTTCTCTCTGTCGTCGGGTGCTTCCGAGATGAAATGCCTCCGCATCGTTTAACCACGTACCAAGTGCGTACATCTAACATCCCAACAGCTCCTAGCACACCTGTGCAGCCCGAGGTGACTACATAAAAGAAGCTAATAAAGCAGCACTTACATTTCATTCATTTTATTCACCGGCTCGAGATTTCAGGGATGGAACGGAGCACAGCTGGCCTTTGGATGTTAAATATGCTTCATAAGCCAACACCGGTTCAGCACACAGGCAGAAGCCTTCTCGTCTCGTGGCTCTCCACAGGCAATAGAAAGGAAGTATGTTGGCACTCTCACAGCTGGCAGTGGGGCTGGCGCAGGAGAGCCGTAAATACTGTGTAGGCATGATGGTGCAAGCTGCCAGGGTGAGAGCGGGTCACCGTGCCTCGAGGGGCTCCTAGCCACCCGCAGGAAGGCACGATTGAGTGCTTTGCTCTTTTTTAACTGAAGGGAAGGGCAAAGGGCAGGGTGGGTAACCGAGATGTTGAATCAGGTCTGGCCTGACGAGGATAGATGCTGCTGGGAGTGGAGACGCATCTCAGGAAGCTTTGGGGCTTTGCTACGTCACCGGAGCAAGGAGCTGCCTGCAGTTGTGACTATGAAAAGCTCCACACTCAGAGAAACTGTCTGGCCTGGGGTTTCTCCCTGCCCTGACAGAAGTACCCTCGAGTACCTGCTGTCCTGTACCTGCTCTGGTGCCTGGTCTATCTACCTACTCACATGGCAAAGGGAATCTTCCATTTCCACCCCATCTCACTTGGGAATATGCACCAGGGTAGGTATGAGAGTCCCACTGAAAGCCACGTCATCTCTATGATTTGGGCAGCTACTAGAGAGGAAAGGAGCACATGGGAAAGAGCTACGTTATGTCCTTTGACTCTTTCTTGTTGGTTCACAGATCAGAACGTACTTTGTCAACTTGTTCTTCTTCCTCAGAGCCAAAGAAATTAAAGAGGGCAGAGGTATGTCTCCTAGGGAAGTAGAGGAAGACTCTCTGACTAGGTAATGTTTGTATATAGAATCATAGAATCATAGAATTGTTCTGGTTGGAAGAGACCTCCGAGATCATCGGGTCTAACCGTTAACCTAGCACTACCAAGTCCACCACTAAATCATATCCCTTAGGGCCTCATCTAAACGTCTTTTGAATACCTCCAGGGATGGTGACTCCCACCACCTCCCTGGGCAGCCTCTTCCAATGCCTGACAACCCTTTTGGTGAAGAAATTTTTACGAATGTCCAATCTAAACCTCCCCTGGCGCAACTTGAGGCCATTTCCTCTTGTTCTGTTGTCTGTTAGTAGGGAGAAGAGTCTGACCCCCACCTCGCTACACCCTCCTTTCAGGTAGTCGTAGAGAGCGATAAGGTCTCCCCTCAGCCTCCTTTTCTCCAGACTAAACATCCCCAGTTCCCTCAGCCGCTCCTCATAGGACTTGTGTTCTAGACCCTTCACCAGCTTCGTTGCCCTACTCTGGAAGGACTTCGTGGCCCTTCTCTATGATTCTTGACATGTAATTTGCTCCTTATGACTATGTACACAGTCCCCGTGACTTTCTGGGTTTATTAAATGATCCAAAGCAGTTTCCCTTTGGACGCATGTTGAGCTCCAGGGGAACTTGCTTTAAATAGCTGTTCCCCAAAGGCGGATGACCACTTGCAGGATGTGCTCGCCCTGGCGGGATGTGACAGCAGGGGCTTCCTGGTGGGACTTAGCCCTGTCAGGTACCAAAATCAGTGTCCAGATACCCAGACCTATGGGCTGAGTACAAAGACCTCTCCAGAATCAGCTGCAAACACTGGGAATGGCTGGTACTGGGCACAACTGAGAGGTGGCAGCTGAAAATGTCCTGCCATTGGATGTAAAGTTTCTTTCTCAAACCCTGTTTTCTCCCCAGGCATATCCTCACATCTCCTCCTGAAGCACTTGAATAGCCAGTCTTTGGACTCAGCACAGAGCCTTTCTTCAGGCAATCCTACCTGAGTAGGGTCCACACGGAAGGACAAGGCAATCCAAAACCTGTTAGTATGCCAGATAGTAGCCACAGTTCACTTAGTGTAGCCCATAATGTCTTTATTTCTCACCAATAACTATGAAATTTAACAGAGCCCTGAATTTCTGTGATGGTAGATGAGAGGCTGATAGATAAATGAATAGGATTATACATCCAGCCTCTATGAGCAAACATTGCATCAAAAAAACCCCAAAACAACAACAACAACAACAACAAAAAGGGCACTGATATTCAAAAGGGCTCAAACTGCAGAATTTGGCTCCCCATTTCAAATGCCCCCGAGGCTGTGGATGCTCAGAACTGAACTCAGGAGCTTGGCCTCTTGCAAAGTTGAAGAGTCACATGAAAAATTTGAAACCGAAACGCTTAAATTCAAGGCTTTTCTCAGCCAAACGTTTCAATTGCTCCTTTTTTTTTTACAAAGGGTAAGATATAAGCCTTCCCTTAGAGCCTGCATTATCAAATGGCATCCTAATCTCAGTATCACCTCCAGTTCATTAAGGCATGTTTTCACCCCATTTACACTGGGCATTGCCCAGTGGTTTAGTGGAGTTGTTCATACGGCTGTAGAGGAAAAAATTAGGGTCTAACTTTGTGATAAGGAACATTTTTCAAGGCAATGATGAAAGTGTTCTCATCTGCTTCTCTTCAGGGTAACCTACCAATGTATCTATACCCCAATTTTAGTCTTTCTTTATACACCTGTAAAAGACATGCGAAGAACTTCATCATCTTTAAAAATGCTTAAAAAAGCCCATGATGCCTCCAAGTTCTAACACTGCAAGTATTTTCCCCAGGGCACTTGATTATAGTAGAAAATTGTCTTTTTAATTTGCAGAACTCAGAAAAGTCAGAAGATGGCAGCAGTTCATTCATGCATTAAGCAATCCCTAAATCTCATGAACAGAACAGCTCTTCCTTAAAGTTATTTGTGTTATGCAACCACCTAAGAATAAAGATTTATAATTTACTAAGTAAAATAATTTTGCTTATCCAGGTTCTACAGTCATCAAAGCTATTATTTCTCATATTCTTTTGCTTTTTTTTCGTTGTCATCAGTGCAGTGGAGAGATTTTCAGGGGGCAAGGGACATTGTCATGGGAAGAGCTTTTAGATGAATACTTTTAATTCCAGACATATGTTTCCAGGATCCCTAAACTTCCTTATTTTCTGTTCTATTTTACAAATATCAGATAAGGAAAAAAAGAATGTTTTTGATATTTCCAAATAACATTAGATATTAAAAGGAATTGTTGGGTTTTTCCTGCTTTTACAGTCGAATGTTTTTATCCTACTTTATGTTAATCTACATACCTCATCATTTTCACACCATCAGCAGTGGGCTCTCTTCTCTCCCAAGATTTAATAGTGTTAATGTTGCAGTAATGACCTATATTACTAAATTTTCTCTACCTTGAGAAAATATATCATAGTACATTTAAAGTATGGCATAAAGGGTTAGCATAAATAATTAAACTAAATTACAGCCATCAAAAAAACAAGGCAGGCCAGATCCAAGCTGCCTCTGAAGAAATCTAGTGTAACTCTATTGCTGTCAGTGGAATTATTCCCAACTGACACTGGCTTAAGGGACGCCGAATCTGGCATCCTAGCTTTTGTAACACAACCTCCTTGTCATTGTGTGTTCACTTATTCACTTAATTCATAAAATTCAATCAATCGCAATGGCCCACCCAGCCACTAGAGTGAAGAAAAGAAAATCTATTGTATATGATATTTCTTTGATCAACTACGTCTGAAAGTGCATTCCCCCCTCCCGCCCCCCAGCAAAAGAATGCATCAGAGACCAGGGCTGACATTGTGGTGCTGGGAGCTGATATTTCCCTCCAGCCTCATTTGTATTGCTTTATTGACATGTTAATGACAAAGTACTTCCCCAGGTCCTACGAAGTACAGAACAAGTCAGAGAAATTAGAATAATACCTAGTCCTAATTAGAAGCCAGGTATCTGCCTGACATGCTCTCTTGTTGTATTTAGCAGCTTCAGATACTTGTATGTTGATTGATTGCCTGCTTGCTTGATTGATTGATTGAGAGGCTCCACCGAGCTCATAGACACACACATGAAGGGAAGCTTTTGATGTCAATATGAACAAAGATAATGATAGACTTACAAACAATGCCAAATGCTGAGTCTATGAATTAAGCATAGCGCAAACAGAAAACGTGGTCGGCACTGTTCTAAGAGCAACGAGACTAGAAGGAAGACGTGTTGTGTGTGACTGAACCTCATAGCTACAGGCAAAATTGTGCTGTCAGGAAGATTTGCAGGTGATGTTTCTGATTGCCTGAAGATCTCTGCACATAAGCAGGGCAACAGAACTTCATCCAAATCCTTCCTTTGCAGCATCACAAACACTGTTTTGGAAATGGGCTTCTGGAGCTGGCCTGCTCTTGGAGACAAGGGTTTATCCAGAAAGGAATCACATTGATTTTCTGTATGTGAGGATCACAAATGTACTTCTGTATGCAACTAGGGCATTAATTGATGAGAAGGCTCAGTGTGCAAAGGAGAGAAACGATCAGCAAAACACAGAACTAGAGGGCTGCAGATTCCTCTCAGCACCCCCCCGCCCCCCATTCGCCCCAAAATAAAAATATTTAACAACAAATAGAAAAACACAAAAACTTTAAGAGGCACCTTGATCCTCGGATGCTGCTGAGCCCATCTTTCTCTGCCGCCTTTGATCTGTACTCCCCTCCTCTGTTCTGCACAGTGACAAATGCACTGCACGCAGGGCACAGAGTGCAGCACAGCAGGACAAATCCTTTTAGCTAGAGCTGTGCAAAATGTTCGTAGCAGAGCCCCAAATCACAAGAAACTTGCCTGGCTTCAAGTTTCATCGCAAACTTGGAACTCAGGCCACGTTTGTCAAAAGGTTACTAAGATTTGCTAGCCCTTTGAGAAATCTCTCTCTTTCTTTCCCTTGTGCGCTCCTTTTCTCTCTTTCTCTCTCTAATCTACCTGAATTTCTAAAACTATTTCCACAGTGTTTAGGAGTTAGGAGGACTCACAGGTTTGGATTAAAAAACCTGCCAAAAGTACTCTCTCATGGTGTCAATTCAAAACCAGGTGAAAGTAGGCAATTCATTCCAAGAAGAAGAAAAAAAACCCCAAAAACCAACAGACAACTAACATTCTCTCAGTTCCTGCAAATTTGTGACCCACAGACTTGGTTCATCAAGGGCTTGAACATCTTTGAAAGTGTCTCAGTAATCCCACTGATTGTCATACTGTTAGGGTCAAAGCTGTATTTTTTGAACCCCAAAAGTCAAAACAATACATGAGTGTGTAATTCCTTTGCAGACCAAAGAGAAATGAATCCCTGTGAAATGAAATCATAGTTTCACACAGCTCTTTTTTTTTCAGTATTGTGTTTAGAGACATCATGGATCAAGAAAAGTTTGTATCACCTTGCTCTTACACCATCCCTCACGCAAAGATCTCGCATCACTTTGCAAAGATTATCTGAGTAATTATTTGACATGCGGTCAAACAGAAAGTCAGTGCTAAGGTTTGAACCCAGGTCTCCTTAGAGCTTTAAACTCAAGCTCATCTGCCTTGCTGGCAGAAGTGCTGTCTAGTTCTGTTTGTGCCAATGACATTTCATGACTCAGTTTGCATATTTAAAGAATAGGTGAGTGATCTCTCTCTGGACATACCTTATGTGCTCTGGTGCACATAATATCAAGTGGCATATGAATTCAGCACAGTGATACGCACTTTTTCAGAGCTTTTTGCACGGTATCTGAAGTATCTACCCTTTCAGTACCTAACAAAGAGGCTGGAACTTATGCACAGACTTAATGAACATCTTCAGTTCAAACCGGACTTTTAAGCAATGTGTGAAGTTATCACGCAGCGGTAGGGGATGCTTTCGTTTTTTGAATGACCAGACCCATGGATTTCAGAGAACCTAACACTTTCACAGATGCTCCATGAGCAAGATCACTATTAAGCTAACACTTCTTGTGTCCTGCTTTACAAGCCTGGAGGGACATTTAAAACAAAAGAAGAGAAAATAGTGCCTTAAGCTAGCACAGGTTCAGTTGAGTCATTATGTTTTAATGCCCAGCCCTTGTTTGTTTTCTATTTGTCTTTGGAGATCTTTTGCCATGGAAGGTTAAAGATTACTGAGATAACTAACAATAAATGTGTCTGGCGTTGTGACTTTTGACCAATAATTACAACTTGGGTTGACTGAAATGAATCTGTATCCAATTTTATTTCACATCCTATTGCAACAAAATTGACAAGGGTGTGAATTAAAACCTTAGCCCTGTTGATTAATATCAAAATGGGGATGGCCATTTCTCTGAGCTTTGACAACAGCCTGAGCCCTTCTCTTTTACCAGCAGTGTGGACTGCAGTGCTGCAGTAATTGCTTAACTGCTCTTTTGCCTGTTAGGACTTAAATGACGGCTTTGGAGTGGACTTGAGAAATGACTCAGAGTTTCAACAGACACACCCAGTTACTGGCTTTGTAGTACACTAAATGCTTCCTAATATAACATATTTTTTAAAGAAAGGCTGTGTATTGCTCTCTGTAGACCCGAGGGCATATATTCAGTCACAACATAGGTGCAGGCTGAACGATAACCATGCAAACTGCTGTCTCACACCCTGCCAGCCTGCTTCAGTCCTATTCTGAAAGGGTGCCTGGTGTGGGGAGAAGAGTCCCTCTCTGGGTAAGCCCCAGCCTGACTGCTGCAGCTACTGGGGTTAGGGACAGGGATGCTTACGCAGGAGGTAGCGTCCTCATGTCCCGTGTACGTTAGAGGTTGCGGCTGCAGGTGGCCATCAGCACACTTCCTGGTGCAGAGACCAAGATTAGGCAACATTTGCATAGGTGGTCAGTCATTAACAGGAGTCGTGGCTTTGCTGATCTACACTGAAGAGAAGCACCTTACAGCCATACCAGTTTGTGGAGCTTTAACTAAGCCAATCCTAGTGTTGGTCATGTCTGAGATAGCAATCAGTTCATTGAGAGCAGCCATCAGAGGTGGGCGGTTACAAACCAGGGCTGTGTTGGAACCAGTAACTAAGGCAAAAAGCATCAGTAATTCTCATCCCCAAAGCATCCTGTTGCCAAGCCACATAATCTTCACTATCCAGCTCAGGAGCCAACACTCCAGTCCACCCTGGTCAGAGACATACTGTAGGCATACTGCAAAAATAAACATACATTCTTGAATATATTCTTTCTCCCATTTACAAATCTTCAAACAAAAGAGTTTAACAAAAATAAATGAACTTGATTTCCAAAAGTTCTTAGATTTCCCCTGTTGTACTTTGTATTTAATACAGATTAGGTGATTCTTCAACTAAAAAAGCTTTAGAAGCACTGTCTTCCACAATCAAACATGTTTATTAAACAGATTATTATCTTTCCTGCTTTAAGTAGTTTCTAGCATTTTGGTGCCACAGAGGAAGAACAGCAGCAGGTTTAGTTATTAATAATATGTTGTCATGACAATTTTTTTTGCAATGTTGGAAAAATGCTCTCAGTAGCATTCTAGGTATAGCCAACTTTCAAGGTAGTTACAATGGCTGATTTCTTTGGGGAAGGGTGATAAAGGGTAGTACTTACCCTCTGTTGAAGTTTGAAAGATTTTCTAGGAGACAAACTGTCGTCTTCTTGCTTGCATTTGTAATTGTCCACTCATGTACGTGATCCCATGAGACTTTCTAAGATTATTGGGTATGAAGGAGAACACAGCATTCATTACACAGTTGAGATTTCTGTTTATTTTCAAGTTCACAAATGCAGAGCAGTTTCAGAAAGGTCTTTGAGAACTTCTTTTTTGCCAATCTTGGACTCGAGAATTCAACGACAGAAATTCTCAGACAAAAACCCTGCAATTCCCCAGAAAGAGATCCGTGTCAGAACAAAAAATGTGCTAGAAATTTCTCTGTTTTGAAGAGAGGTATCATCTAAGCCAAGAGAGATAAGGAGGTGGTTGTGGCTTTGCGTTTTCGTCATCCCAAAGGTCCATGCCATTTTTAAGGAAAAAAAAATAATATTAGCCAAATGTGACTTCAATCCCATCAGAGGAGTAAACTTTACATTAGAGGAAGTCCTTTCAGAGGAGCAGAGTTACATGTGAAACCATTTAGATGCCCACTGTATTTGGGCCTAAGAAGACTGCTAAGACATACAGGTACCCCATTTTACCCCATGGCAACCACACCATTTAAGATGGGAAGTAGAGACCACCTTTTAAACTCTTTGTGTGCTCGCTGCATGTCATCTCAGCATCATGCACTGCCCCCAGGTAATCAGATACTCTGGTCTTCCAGTTAGTCTACTTTATATGAAAAATAAATATCCATTGAACTGGAGGAGGAGAGCACTTGCCCACGTGTGAGGGGGAGAGAGACTTACTCTGCTGCCAGAGATTAGCGCACTAATGTGAAATAGGGAAGAGAGGTCCAAATCTCTGGGCAAATAAATATTTTATTATCTACAACAAGTGGAAGGGCTTCTGCAAGAGATGTCTTGCTGCTGAAAACAGTGTACGGTGGATTGGGCCTCTTCTCAGGGGAGACCTGGTCCTGAGCTCAGGCAGGATGGAAAGAGGAAAGCAAGCCTCCCCTTCTGTGCTGCATCTCTATCCAGGGGATATGGGAGGAGACTTTTTTCTTCTCTCCACATAGTTTTTATGAGAAAAGGCTGACCTGCTTTAGGCTTCTAAAGCAGCCCCCAATTTCAAAGAGATGGATCCTTATCTGCTTTTGTGGGGCAGGAGTTAGATCCATTTTGTCTTCCCAGCAGAAGTCACTTCTGGCAGCCAAGACCTGCGCATGGATGTGGCAACAAGCAGTGAGCGAACCCTCCCTAAGCAAAACTGACCCCAGCAAGCATCTCATGTCCCCACTACCCAGAGTAGGAGATGCAGGAATAGGAGCAGGATCAAGAGGCATTTTTGTGCTTCCTCAGTCACACTCCCATGACAAAACCTCTCACATGCTTGTCCCAACCACCAGCCTGTCTGGCCCTGCTATGGGTCTGACAGCAGCAAGGTGCCACAACGGGGCACCCTGGGCATGCTGAGTTGTGTTTGTTGTTGTCCAGATTGGTACTGCATTCATTTTTAAGCCAGGCTGGCATTTTTTATCTGATCTAAGTGAACAGTTGATATTAAATGTACGTTTCGGTATAAAGTGGTGTGCCATCTCCTTATATCTGAGGACCCGGGGAGGTCGCTTTGGTTCTGTTCGCATGGGTGAGTACCCCCAGGAAGGACAGCACTGGGCTGCAGCCTCACCTGACCCTGGGGAAGACACAGGATCTTTACATAGAGGGGGGATATGAGGGCAAACAGCAGCAAGAGGTACTGATAACCTGCCCAGGGAGGTTTGATGGTGGGCTTAATAGAGGCCTTCCACTGCGTGGGACTGACACATGGCTTTTGCAGAAAAGGCCCCTTAGCCCTCTGGTAATCTCATAGATGAAGGAGGGAAACTTCTTAGCATGGGACTTGGGAAAAATATTTCTTTGGGAGGGACAAAAACCACTTTGTATATCTTCAGGATGTTTGTGGGGAGAAGAGGACAGGCTCTGTGTAAGGGATGGTGTTTATATTTCACAGCAGGGCCTGTATGCTTGTGCTTTCTGGGTACATGGGAAGGGGAGACAGAGGTCTTGCTTATATCCTTTGTACCTGGAGGAGAACAATGCTCTACTGTCTTGGCAGAAGGGAGGACTACTGTTAGATATATGAGGGTAGGGTTTATGAGTACTGATAAGGCAGCTCAGTTTAACCTGAGTAGCCCAAGGTGTTGTATGTTAAGACTATTTCAATTTTAGCTCTGAGCTGTACGTCTGCAGGTGGCCATGAACATTTCCTGCCACCCCAGGAAACCAGGCTACTTGTGGCAGTACTGCCCAGATATGCACAGATGGACGCGGGCTGGCTTACAAGCTCCTCGGACTAGCCCTGAAACATCCGTCTCACAGGAGTTTGGGAACCTCAGCACCCAGCTATAGCCACACAACCCACGGCAGCAACGGTATTCACTGTACCCCAACACTGTGATGGCTGGTATCCCTTTGAGAAGAGAAGGTGATGGCCTTTTCCCACCAAAAACATCCTAAGTTGTGAAAAAATTGTAGATCATAGTTGTGATCCTGGCCCACGTCAGAGGAAGAGATGATGGAAACACCTCTGACAAACATGGACTGAAATGGCTTCAGAAGGGCTAGGTCTCTCCATCTAGCAAAAACTTGACAAATATATGCATCCCATGTCTCTGCCTCTCAAACCTTGGGAAGAGGAGCGGCAGCAAGGAAGATGCTTTCACATGTGGGTAGTGGATGCCTGAGTAATGGGCGGCTGAGAGCACGCATGGTGGATGGGCGCTATACATACAATGAAATCAGCTGTCATGTGAGGCACATGATGTCTAAGGTGCGCTGAAGAGTCCCAATCTGTGTAGCACAAAGAGCTGTGGAACAGATGTTACAACAAGGGGTACTCCAGCTGGGATGTGGTTGCAGGTTCCAGCAGTATCTGGAAACCTGAAATGCCCGTGGTGAATGCAGCCCAGGGAGTCTCTCATCTGATTTTTCCGCCGCAATCGTTTCAGGATGGCGGAGGTCCTGGCCGCAGTACCGACAGGCGTTTCTGTGGGGAGGATCAGGTTGCAGCGCTGTAGCAGCTGACGCACAGAGAAGATGGCTGAGATCAGCTTGTGTTCCCATAACATATGGTTGGGCCATGAAGGATTGCAAACACAATCTCTACTGCACAGAGCAACTGTAGACGTTTAAACCACTGTTGAGCTTTTATTGCAGTGTGTTTTTGCTGTTTTCCCAAGCCATACTAGCACCATGTATGTTTGGGGATTAAAGCGTACCTTGGGTACCTGAACACTACCTGCTGTCTTGTGGCTACAGTGTGGAGAAATGTCCAGGACATATGGTTAACTTTATGCACAAATAACACTTAAGGCTCTAACACCTATCTGTGCCGTGGCTAACCGTGCATCAGGTGACATGAGGTTTGTAAGGATGAGTCATATTTTTATTAGAAAGGTGATAGACTTGGAAAGAAATGGACAACCTCCCAGGCACACAACTCCTTCCTCCAGGCAGAAGCAAGAGCAACAGACAACAAGCATATCCCTTAAATCACATCATTTCCTCTAATAAAAGATTTTATCTCTCCCTGCACAGCTTTCCTTTCTTATATTTTTATAAGGGGTGCAAAACTACAAAATCCAGTTTGGCACTGCCGTGATGTAATGGGATGGCCTTTGCAAGCACAGCTGGAACCCCAAATGGGAGACGTCGATACATCCCCGAACGCACCGTTCCTGGCGTCCTCACAGGCAGAGCTGTCTCAGAAAGGCTGCCCATCACTGAAAGAGTTAAGAACATCTCGTCAAGGATATGCAGTTATCTGGAACTTTTGTTTATACAGAGAGGCAATAAAACATTCAGCGCCTTAGACCAGTGTAAGAAGGGTCAATACAAGCTCCAGCAGTTGTATATAAATTAACCTTTTAAGTATGGCCTAATCCATAATGATTCATTGACAGGAATTATTCCAGGAGGCTGAGCTGCAACAAATTGTAGCAGTTGTAGCTAACTACAGTACCTCACAGCTGCTGAAAGCTCGGCTGCCTCTTAAGATGAGGTATCTAAGGGAACATTTTAAAAGGCTTTGACAATGTATTTCCACAATACTTGTTAGAACTAGGACGTCTCCAATGATCTTATGTTCCTAAAGTGGAATAAAAGTATGAGGAATCTGAATATATACATGAAGGATGTTTTGAAAGATTTTTGCTTTTACTGTAGCGCTGACAGAATATGAAAAGGATGCTTCACTCCTACACACTGGAGTGGTCACCCAAGAGAGCTCATTTCTTCTCCTCACTAGGATTTAGCCAGGATAGTGCAACGAGTGTCTGAGCTGAGAAGCCTGCAGCGTATTTGCAATTGTCAGAATTAAAAGTGAAGGAAGACAAAACAACCTCTCCACTCCCACCCTCTGTCAAACATGCCTAATGAATAGCTCCACATGCACTGTATCAGAAACCCCAAACGTTGACGGCGACGCGAGGCACTAATTTGTTAGTTATCATATCTGACAAATTGTCATCATGGTTCCACTCCTTCAGAGGGTGTTGTGCGTGTGACCCGGGGAAGGGCTCTCAGGCTTGAGCTAATGGGTGTACGACTTGGAACAGAAGATGATGTGCCAAGATGGGAACCACAGAGTGGGCTGCCAAAAAAGAACAGTATAATTATCTGTGCATAATTCACGGCCGGAGAATAAGCTTTCCTCCAAAGTTGTCTGCTGTAGAGCTGTACCAGATTCATGGCTTTTTCAGTGAGTATTCACAAAGTAGTGACAATCTGTGCAGAAATGTTCACTTCTCCAAACTTTTTTTTTTTCTATTGGACTAAAATAGACATTTCTATAGCACTCTTTGCTCTCAGGACTGGTCTGTTAAGACAAGCGATGACTCACAGATGTATATTCTTACTTTCTTGGATAGTTATCTCTCCCCTCACCCCACCTAATCCCTTCACCGATGAGATTTGAAAAAAAAGCCTCTGCAAGGCAAAGCACTAAAAATACAAACTATTGCAAGGGTATTGGCTCACCGAATCTTCAGAGTTGCCACTATACGGTGACAACAGTGGTCCTAGTTCTCCGATTCTCAGGACAAACACTCAGACAACATGAGCCAAAGGAAAATTTCCTTTAATTCTTAGCACTTTTAGGCAATGCAACTTTCCGGTTCAGGTTCTGTTCAACAGATGGCAAGGTATGAATGCACCTGTGAGAGTGCACGTATATAGCCCGCTACTCTTTCAGTTACTATTGGACTGTATGAGGGTTATTTGGTTCTTTTACCCTCATCAGAGATACCACCTTTTCATCACTGTTATGGAAGACGGATATTTTGTCTCAGCAACGAGTAAAAACTCATTTTCCAAACTGTGTTCATTTTCTGGAAGGAGATTCAGGTTCCAAAAGGGAAAGCTCAGGAAATTCCTTAGCGAGTAAGTCCTTCCGGAGGAGATCAGGGTGAAGAACTGAATGTCCTATAAAGGCTATTCCGAATGGGAGGGAGAAGGCTCTTATAGAAAGGCAAAGGAGATGGAAAATGTTCCCATAATTGCTGGCAAGGAAGATGCAGATTTTGCTTGGGCACATTTCCCTTTGAAAGCTGATCCTGTTTTGTAAGGGTAGACAAGGAAGAGTTGCCAAATTCGTAGGACAACGAAGTTTGGAAAGCGCTGGCAAAATATGTGGAATTGGATTAAATTTGACAAAATGTCATATTGCTTTGAGGCTCCTCAGGGTGTCCTGAACCATTTTTGCTCCACGTAGTGCAGATTTCCTGTAAAGCTTTGGCACTGCCGCCTCCATCCCGAGCTGCTCGAAAATGTTGCTGTGGCCGTGCCGATGCTGTAGGGACCCCGTCTCATGGGAATTTTCCCAAAGAATTGGCGCTGATCTCCCTCTGGTCTAAGTGTAGGAACCCTCCAGGGAAAATCCTGGTGTTGCAGGGAGCTTGTGGGCACGTGCATGGGGTCTGTGCCATCCGGGGGTGCTTGGGCAAAGCTCCCAGGGTCCAGCTGGAGGCCGGAGGGGGCAGTGCTAAGTGGACATGAGAGTTTGGATCTGGAAGTGATGTAAAGCACAAATGTGCTTTCCAGGCCCCGACTAGCTGCTTCTGGGGTTGGTTGTGTGGGACAACGCCTGCGCACTTGTGGTGTAAGCCTACCCTGTGTCACTGCTTTGTCTTCCATTACTTTGATAATTTATAATCACAAAATGAAAAATCAGGACTGGAGAAAGATGTCCTGGTTCTGGCAGAATGCTTCATTCGGTGGGATAGTTTATAATTTTAAGTACATGCTTAATTGCTTTGCTGGATCAGGGTGCAACTTTCTTGGTAGATACTGCAAGACCTTCACTTTCTGGGAACATTCTTGGAAGGAGGAAAGAAAAACATTTCCTCTATAAATGTTTGTGGAAAATGAATAAAAATGTGTTGAGTATGCAATGAAAATGAATCTCCACTTCTTTATCGTGTTCACCAAACAACTCAACATAGCAGTGAGGACCTAAGCTTACATGAACAGTGAGGAATGGGCTCTGCAGCCTGTTAACCTGAGTGAGGAAACCGTGGGGTACGGACGTGTCCCGTGGGTTGCACTCATGTAAGTGTCAGGCTGACCAATTGCCCAGAGGGCATCAGACTGGAGCTACCTGGGGGGTGTCTCCTGGAAACACCTCAGGGACAGGCTGGTGCCACACCTCAAGCTGCTCTGCTGATAACCAGATGACTTCAGTTTCCAGAGATCTCAACCTGAGAGCTTTCATCAGCATTGCATTCACTGAGAGGAAATTACAAAAAAAAAAAAAAAAAAAGAAATCATAAAAGAAAAGTACTGGAAAATCAGGTGCATACATGTAACCAGCCCCAGCATTGATCTAACGTAAATGGTAGCACTTATGAGGCAGATAATCCAGCTTCTCATTGATCTTGGCAGTACTAGTAGGGGGCAATATTTACATTTGGTTGAATTGCTCTTGGACAAATTTTCTCCACAGTATTAAATACAAAGAAGCCTTCCATTAACACCAGGAGAGCAGGGCTTTTCATTCATCTATTTTTTTCATCTATTTTTCAAAAAATACATGGCCTGGTTCTCTATTCTGTTGCTGGTCTTATACTGGGATAGCTACACTGAGCAAAGGAAAGTAGCAACTACATCAAAGGCTGCAGCAGAGAAGAGTTGGACCCTGAATATTTGCAGCAAACAGCAGAGTTTTCTCCTTTTTCAAGTACAAAAGAACAAGGAATTATTATCCTTCTTCTCCCAGCAAAACAGAGCAAAATCAATACTCTTCCCTGGGTCATTTCTCTAAGCTTCCCTCTTTCCTAAACACTCTCACCTCATGCCATCTCCGTTCTGGAGATATTCTGCTCCTTTGATGAAGAAAGGAGGGAAACAAGCATTTTGGGGGGAGCAATTCTTTGGATGCATTTTAGGCTAAGATGAATTGCACCATAAAGTGCCTGTTTCCCTCCAGGTATGACAGAGTTCAAACCCTGCAAATGGGTGTGTTTGTGACTGTACAAGTCCTGCCTATTGCATCTGGGCAGTCCCATCATGTCCGGCCGGTTTTATCCTGCTGCCTGGTAAAGATCTTGACCCCTTACTGTGTTCAAGCAGAGAATGAAAGTGCAAAGGAGTCGCTGTCCCTGCGTGTCCCGCCCCACCACTCTGGCAGCAGTTCAGGGAACTGTGATGGACGATGCCTTGCTGGACACTTCCAGCCTCCTCCTGGGAACACGACAGGGAGACAAGAATTGCAGGACAGAAGAGTTTATCGGCACCAGGAAGCCAGTGTGTGTGTGGCATATCAGCATAAACAAAGAAATTGTCTTAATAGAGAGCCACACCTAGAAGTATTACAGTCCTCTCATGGGATCACACAGCATGTGGTACATGAACCCAGGTAGTGAACCCATAGCAAGCAAGGAAGACCGACTTTATACAGCAGCAGCTAGAAAGAGAGCAAACAAGCAACGTGAAGGGAGAAACCCCCCCCCCCCATATAGTAGCAGGGAAGCCAGAACCAAGTCTGTATGCAGAGCTGACCATGAGAGATAAAGATGAGAAAACGAAGGTAAAGATTTTTACTGTCTCAATGGGAATTAAAGGACAAGAAGCAAGTGAGATGCTGTTGCCAGGAATAATGCCTGAAACACTGGAATAGCTGATAAAGGTGTTTGATTAGAATCATGACCCCACAGACAGAATGAGACTCTGGAGAAATATTGTATCTTTTACCCCACCCCAAGAAGCAGGAGCTGAGATAGACACCTGCCTTGCAGAGCTGCAAAATCTATAGCTCTGGAGATGTTAAAGACTCCCTAAATGGAGCCAAGATCATCTGTAGGACACATGAGTCCCTCTTACAGAAAAGTATAAAAAGAGGAGATCTAGCCCTAGAGAAACACCTCCAGCTAGCAAGGGAACAGCTAGCTATCCCAGGAAAAGGTCAAACCAATACAGCAAAGGAAGGCAGCGAGCAGGAGGGAACAGCCTCCCAATAACGCAGGCAGCAGAGGCCAGTGTGGGAGCTCTGTCGTGAGACAACAAGAAAGGCTGAAAGAAAAATGCCTGGCAAGGGCAAAGATGCATGACAGGCGGAGAAACAAAATGTTTGCCTCAATCCTGCAACTCCCTGGGGAATTAAAAAGCAGAATGCCTTTCAGGTACCTGCAGCATGGCTTCAGCAGCAGGAGGGACCTTGGGGGTCCGCACACCCGGCGGAGTATGGCCACGAGCCTTCGGGACTCGTGTCTGCCCTTACATCAACAGCCAGGTCAGAGCCAGCCGGGTCACGAAGCCACGATGTTGTTGAAAGAAGCGATAAGCAGCAATTCTAACCTGGGGAAATGTGACCACACCATGGTGATGTACAATAAAACCACCCTGAGGTCAATGGGCAACGCAGGCTGTTGATAATAAATCCACAAAACGAGATGTTATTGCGCAGAGTTTATAACAGTTGGCATTCAGGATCACCACCCAGGGCAGAGCACCGGGGCAGTGCACGGCCTTCCTCTGGTCACAGTACAAACCCTCGGTACCCTCCGCTTGTACAAGGAGACAGACGGTCTCTGTGGGCCACGTCCAGGATTCAAACAGGACTAAAGGGCACAGCTCTGCTCCCTGTGCCACGTCAGAAAAGGTAACATCGCCCCGAGAATCTGGCCAAGACACTGTCTGCATTGTGATCAGAGACCTCCTGACTGTACGTCCCTGTGCATCATGTATAAACGGTAAAGGGGGGATAAAATATTCTATCCTGACGTGGTAGCTTTGGGCACTTATTTTTGGACACTTGCGAATGCCTACATAAGACATCAGACAGAGATGAATCAGGTCCAGAGCTTATATGTTCCTGTTTTAGAAAGTGCGTTATACACTTTACAATAGATCTTATACTGCTAATTTATATAATCATCAAAAATTATTTCTTCAGCTTGTATCTTTAAGAGGTGGCTAAATTTGTGGCTTGCCTACTGTGCCAAGAGCCTGGCACGTGGCCACATGCTTTCACACATCTCCTTGCAGACTAGGGGGTCGAATTCTAAAACCAGTGGTGCAATCCTACAGCTGAAGCAATTCCATCTACACAAGCTCAAGTGCAATCACAGTGGGACCAACTACCTCTTTGTTTGGCATCAGTATATATAAATATCTGACACTTCCTATGCAGGTATCTATATATTTCAAAGTTAACTGACATGCTAGAATTATCAATAAAAGAAAGATAACTTACACAATAATCATCACTTCCTGACAGCTCAAATTTCAGAGGAATCAGCTTTGCCCTTCCTTTAATGAAAATGAGTGACAAAACCTTACCTACGTGATGTTTGCCTCTCACTATCCAAATAGCTCAACTGACTTGTGTTAAAGACTCTGTAAGAATCTTTGAGAAATAATGGGAGAGGAACAGGCAGAGATTTTAAGCTGGACATTCTCTCTAATAGATATAAGACAACATAGGTGACCTAGCTTTAAAACATGGCTTTGTTGAACATCTGCTTTTTTATCCCAATACATACTAGGTAAAGCATAAAACATATATTTAAACATGTGTGTTCTTTTGTAAATACAATTTCTGAAGCATGACTTGAGATAAGACATCTGTGCAACAACTGTAGATAAAAATACAGTACTTAATTCTCTTTCTTTGAAAAGTTATCCTTCTCGATATTCTTCAATGGGGAATTGCGAATTTTTTGTGCTGGCAAGATAGGAGCAAGATCCAAGAAGACAATCCCTTGCACAAAGTGCTTACACAGCACAAACCAGTTTCTTGTGTACTGAGGACAGTCACTTCATTCTGCTCTAAGTAATATTTAAGCTAGAATCTAAGGGGGGGGGGGGAGAGAAGTTTGTTAAGCTGGATGCTGATGCTGATAGTGGTTGTTACTAAGTGCACCTGCCTCTCACAAGTCCCAGCCTCATGCTCTAGCCAGCGGGACTTTGAAAGGTATATGTGTCCCTTAAAAATGTAATTAATACCTCAGTGGAGTCTTCAAAGGGCAGAAGTTCCCGGTTGATATCTGTTTCAATAGAAACAGAAAAATACTGGGCATCCTCTGGTTTGAAGCGAAGTGGAGATAATAACCAAAGGAGAGGGAGGACAAGGGTAAATACAGCGAAACCACCAGGATGCAAGACAGCAGTGATAAGGATATGGGGGTTCTGCAGTGATAATGGCAATTCCCTTAGCCTGTGGCAGGAATATCTCTCACCGATTAGAGCTAATTAGGGAGGACGAGGGTTGAGCCTTTTTATCCTCCTCAGTAAATCTGCCTTTGATGCAGACTGGTTATAGCACAGCTCTGGTTCTAAAATGGGTGTTGAATGTCCTTCCTTCACTGGTCCATCTGAGTAAATACCACAAGCTCTCTAGGTCTGTTATGCACAATAAATCTATTTTGGTTCCTGATGACTGATTTCTTTGGCTCTGCGAACGAGGTGAGAACACCAGTTTTGTTTCTTTTTAGCACTGCAAAGGAAGTCTTGTGCGATTTTGTGAGTGCTGGAAAAAGTTTAGAAAAGAGGCAAGGAGGTGATTTGTATTCTGGATTTTGCACCTTTTCTTGAGGGACCACAACAGATTTATTGGTCAGAAAGTTCAGAAATGTCGTGACTAGAAATTGGGAACGACTGGTACTGTGAAAAGGATTCTGTTCACTGTCCTAGCACAGATCAGTTAGTGAGATCAGTTGGTTGGAAGCTGAAGCTGGAGAAATTCAGGTTGGCAATAAGGTGCATTGGCTTTTTAATAGGGGAAGTAATACGTTACTGAAACAATTCACTTAGGGTTGTTGCGGACTTGTCCTTAAGTCAAGACTGAGTGGCATTCTACAATTCAAATGGGAGCTGTGGGTTTGGTTGCTCGAAAGCCTGGGTGAGGTTCTGCTGTCTGCATTATGCAAGTGGCTTCTAGCCTTCAAACCGACTAATCCAAGCACTCCAGAGCAATGGGCAGATCTCCGAAAGCTGAAAGGGTTGAATTGCACATGCCTCAGAGACATGCGATTTGAATACCAAATGTCCCAAATGGCCACAGAATGAGCCTCCTTGGGGAATCCAAATGTTTCACCATATTCTTCAGAAAAATTAAGACCTCAAGCATATGGGAATACGCCTGTGGTGACGTATGGTTAAATCCAAGCGGTACCCAGCAGCGCACAAGCGCACGTACGCTGCGTTAGGGAGCAGCAGACACTTCTGTACAGCACCATGCAATGCAAGCGGCTGGAGAAGCCAAAGCCAGGTCAACACCGGGCTGCGCCAGGTCAACACTGGGCTGTGCCAGGTCAACACTGGGCTGTGCCAGGCCAGCCTTGGGCCTCCCACCTGCTTTCCTGCAGCGATGCTCACCCACTGATCTCTCCTAGGTGAGAGGAGCATGGCTGAAGTTTGACCTCTCATGTGACCCATCAGGCTTTTACTGCAGCTTCGTTACTGTGCTCTTAATTGCTGTGCTCCAGAAGATGGTTTCTGGTCAGCCAAAGCCCCCCAGCTCTGCAGGTTTCCGTCTTGGTGGCTGCTGGCCAACTAGGGAACGGTTTCAGGGTTCATACTCGTGAAAGTACAAGAAGCCTGGTCTGATAAAGAAGAGCAAGATGGTAACCACAAGCACTCGGGATTCATGAGGTAAGCCTGAGCGCAGTGCGTGTGACTGAAGAAGCATTTGCTGTTTTAGTTCCTTTTATTGTGTTTAGTAAAGTGTCCTTTTTTTTCTCTGGAATGCTGAGCCTTTTGGTTGGCACAGTTTGGGCTTTTGGCACATTTAATTTTATTTTTTTTTCCCCTCTGCAGTTAGGAAAAGCTCTTTTTTAACTGTGAACTTTTTTCACAAAAAAAAAAAATGCCCAAATCTTAATAAAATCTGAAGGTGGCAGCAACGAAACAGTAGCGAGGCTATGGCTACAGCTTCTAGGGCAGGTTTGCGTCACGCAATGAAGAGATCCCCAACTCACTGCTAAACTGAGTTTGTAAGGTCTCATGACTCCGCAGTTTGGGTCTGGAAGGGTCCGTGGCTGAGTTGGTAAGCCCTGTGTCTCCAGCAGGACTATCCAGCCCTGTGTTGGGAAGAGCGGTGCTCGCCCACCATGGCTACCTACAGGCAGAAGCTGCCTGCGCGGAGCCCACAGGCATGCCCAGCCCTCGGCAGCGTGTCTGGATGCCCTCCTGCAAACGTGAGGAAGGTGTGTATACAGGGGTGAGAGTATTTGCAGGTTTTGTCTGTGGAAAGTTGATGTACACAGAGGATTTAAGGAACGACGGTTTTACTGCGTTCATATTTTATGTCCTTTATAATATCAGCAGGACAGATCACACTGAAACTGTAAATTGATTTGCATAGGTTGGTCATCTCAGAACGGCATCCAGCCTGCAGCAAACAGATATGCTGTACTTAGGTTCAGAGATAAGGTATCTCTTGCTTTGTCAGAGTGGTAAAAGTATTATCGCTGGTGTTGCCGGCCCATAGCTGAGGTCCGGAGCACCCCACCTCCCCTCCTGCTAGTCCCACGGCTCCTCCTCGGACTTTCCCCGCAGCCGAAGCGAAGCGTGGAGAAGTTCAGCAAAGTTCACCCACCACCACCAGGAACTGCCCGAGCGGCGTGGCCGTGACAGAAGGTGATAAAGCAACAGCTATCACCATGAGTGACCGGCACGGGGTTAACCACAGTGAAATCCACCCTGAAGAATGTGTCTGTGAGGTTTCATCCGGAAAAAGGGCACAGAACAGTTAAATACCCAAGCAAGCAGCGGCAGAGGAGAGGGGATAGTAGGTCCCAGTGCCTCGTGAAGGCTGTTTGAGATTCCCTTCCAAATTGCCCGATAAATCGCAGGCATGGCAGCAACAACAGCCTTGGTGGGGTCGTGGGGGAGGCAGAATATCCGTCAGCTGCCTAACACTTGCGTCCCCAACCGCAGCGAGTCCGGAAGGCGCCTGAGCGTCCCGGCTGCGGTGCTAGCGCCTGACTTCCCCCAATTAGTTGTGTGATGGTCGGTGGGACAGGAGGCTGAGGGGGTGAGCAGGTCTTCCCGGACGGCACGGTGGGGGATGATTAGGCAGGGACTGGCAGCGTGCTCCTGCTGCTGCTACTGCTACCGTACGGTGCTTCACGGAGGGGATGCAGAGGCGTAGCAGGCAAGCAGCAGGAGAGTAGGATGCCACATGGAGAGGAGGAGGAAAAGAAAGAGGTGGAGGAGTAGGCAGAAGGGAGATTCAGTTTAACATGGCATGCCAGGCCTCCACTGCTGCTTCCCTCCCTCAGGCCTGCTCATCATGAATTTAATTTGCGCATGGGGTGAGGGGGATTTTGTTGGCATTGTTTTATTCTTATTCGATGTGCTCCTTTGCATGGCAAACGCTGGTAGTGTGCTCATCGCTGTGCATATAGGCAAACGTGGCCTTGGGTGTACTTTAGTCTAAGGCCCTGATTCTGCAAACACGTGAATAATCTAAAAAGCAAGAGGACTTAGTAATATACTTAAAATGACACCTGCTTTTGTCTTCATATCTCTTTCCTTCCCCCTCCCAGTATACTTTTGCTTCTGGATAGCTAATTTGAGCTCAGTATCTCAATTAAAATTTGAATACAGAAAAGATAGTGGTTTTTTTTTTTTTAATCTCAATTTAGAGGCTAACCTCATCTACATATATTTAGTAACACAAATAAAATCCACTTGTGCCCTATCCCAGCTAATATCCAATATAAGACACCTCCTCTAGCAGGAAAGGCTCAGGAAGGGTCAGGCTTCGAATGGCAGTTGATATGCAAGGGCATCGCCATTTGGAAAGGTTTGTTTTAACCTGACTCACAAGAATTTAGATGACTGTTTGCTTTGCTTATAGGCATCGACTTGCTCTCTTAAACAATTATATTTGGGAAAGCATCTACTGAATTTTTGAGCAACTTAGTGGAAGGCAGTGCAATTACCTGTAATTCTGAAGGAGGATCGGAAAATTCACAAAAGGTAGAATGAGCATATATATACACACACACATATATATACACATACATATATATGTTTAAAAAATAGATTTCAAAAAATGTTCCTGGGCTTTGGTGTGGAGGCTCCAAGCAGCAGCAAACAGCTCCCTCTTCTCAGTAGCTGCAACATCATTACACAAAGATAGAGAGACACGGAAGCCACTATTCAAATGTAGGCCCTCAACTTTGTGACCACAAGTGGGTTCTATTTTGGTCCTTGCTTTTGAGGCTGCTTTTGATGAAGGGATCAGAGTTTTTCAGCTCCCTGCCATTACATGTTGCTGTTGACCCTTACCTGCTTCTAGCTTTTAGAACTTTGTTTCCATTTCCATTTCTTTAGCGCGAGGGTTGGGGATGGGAATCTGTATTTTTAAAACCTTGGTGCCAGCTGCTGCGTGCTGTTGTACTGTGGCTGACTTTTACCTCCCTTGTATTTCCTCTTGTGTTCCTAGATCTGAATTGTTTGAAGTATCTGCTGGAGTATGGCCCCTGGACCCACATATCCTGGTGACCTGGGACATAAACTGTTGTATTGCAAATCCTCACTTGATCAAATTGGCCACAGAGCCTCAAGAATTATTTAGGCACCTAACAGCCACCGATTTTGGTAGCAGGTAAGCCCCAAACTGAGAATCTGTGCATTAGTTTTTCTGTGGCTTGAAGTGTCCCCTTCAAAATCAGAGTCTTTTCTAGACTGCCTTTTTCCCTCCTTCCCTCTGAGCCGCCAGTGGCTTTGGTTATCCCCGCGCTGCTGTTGCGTGATCTCCAGACAGCATTTCCAGGGCGCTGTCATAAATCTTCAGTCCTCTTGCATTTCATGTTATCTTCAGGCAGCCTGGGTTACAGCACGGGCCATGGGAAGCCAGCAAGGGAGTGAGACCCTGCGGTCCCTGGGCATCTGCAAATTTAAGGGTGTGCAGGGACAGGCGCAAACCTTGAGTACCATCCACATACGACATTGGGGGAACTTACTTACTCAAACTGACCCTCTTCTTGTACAGCTCAGTAGCCTAATACTGAGTAATAACATGACATTTTAATATTGCTATTGTTGAAAAAGAGAAGTAATGATGCTATTGGGAGGTGGATTTTTAGCAGTTAAGAGAGCTGGCATTTAGCCTTTGTAATCTTGCATTTTTGCTTCTGTCCCACAGCGTGGCTGGGTAACCTTTCACGGTTACCGGAACACCTTTTATGCCTCCTTTTGCTCATCACTAGGAGAAGTACCTCAATCATTACCCATCTTTATGAATCACCTGGAGATGCAAGTGAGACATAAATGCAAAAATAATATTATTGGTATTGTATTATTATTTTTCCCAAGGAAATCGCCGTTTTCCACAAAGCAGAGCACATGATTTCTTGTTTATTGTGTAATAATAGCCTTGTGTTGTGATGGTAAGTAGGACACAGATACAGCTTTTCAGTGATGTACAGTACTCTTTCTTATCTTTAATTAAATGCTATTCCCTTGTATTGGAACATACTCTGTGATTACACATGTTTACAGTCTCTAAGTAACTTACCATCGAATACACTAATGAAAATCAGTGCCCCAAAGCGACTCGTGCCTTTTGTCCTGTGCTATCCCACACCTCTCTCATTTTTAATTTTTTTATTATTACTTCCAGTTTCCATTTTAAAAATTAAAGGGTTGAATTAAACACTTTCGTATGAATTTCCTCCAACCATCTCTGCTTTTGATCTAGGGACATGTACCTATCTAGCTCTCTGCCCTTCCCCAGAACAGTAACCCCTGGGGATACCATAGAGCATAGAGATGATACAATTTAATAAAGTCACAATAAAACATCC
Source organism: Phoenicopterus ruber ruber (assembly GCA_009819775.1). Classification (NCBI taxonomy): domain Eukaryota; kingdom Metazoa; phylum Chordata; class Aves; order Phoenicopteriformes; family Phoenicopteridae; genus Phoenicopterus; species Phoenicopterus ruber. The sequence continues at coordinate 15,164,943 of CM020219.1, forward strand.
AAGGCCTTTCATACTTTTTCACTTTCTTTAACTCAATTTATTTTTCATTTCATGGACAGAGATTTAGTCGTGGTATTAGTTTATGATTTTGCTGAAAGAATTACCGAACACATACAAAAAGGAAATACTATTTTTATTATTTATTTTGTGCCATGTATACCATAGGAAAAAAAAAAAGAGTTGAAATCACTTCAGTACCGCTGTGTTTTTCATTACAAAGTTATTACATATAGAAATTACTCCAAATTATCTGAAATGAATGGAAATTATGAGGTTTAAATTCCCCAGGTTACTGCAAGCACAGCACTGGAAATTTATTTTGTCATCTTGCTGAACATAATTGCTACAACAAAATTTCTTCCATTTTACAACCGCAGCATAACTTATTTATACCAGTGTTGTTGTAATTTTACATCAATAAGTTGCATGGGAAGGAGTACACAGGTGGTAATTGAAAACAATAATTTGTACTGGGGTCCAGGTGGAACAGTTGGCTCAGAAAAGACTTCATTTGCTGCTCCGTAAATGCTTCGCGTCTCCGTGGCCTTTGACTAGGGTGCTATCAAACCTCTGGGCCACCCAGCGCTGAGGTGGCCTGAGCATCCTTAATTACATTTCGAAGTGTCAGCTGAGGGGAGAGGAACAACCGACCTATCATCGTGGCACTGACCTGCAGCTCACGCGCCGAAGCAAAAGCGAGGTGCCTGGGGAGAAGGCGAAATCAGAACGGGGGAAGCAGCAAGCACGATCCCGGAGCCAGGAGCAGCATCCTTGGAGGAACCCAGGTGGAAGGAAACACAATCCAGGTCTGGGGCGGGCGGTGTGTGCGCACACGCCTGTGCTCTCGGCGTGGTATGGCCAACACCAGCTCTTGCCCCTGGCTTTTCAGCTCAACCACCTTCAACGAGCGTGGCGATACATTGTCATTTGCTTGTCGAAGGGAATGCTGTTATTTGATCATTTTCAATTAAGATGTGAGTAGTTGCCTGAGACATGAGCAATGACGTTCACATTCATACTTTGCTCCACTCTTTATGAACAGGAATGTGTAATTTGGGTGCAATATACAAGCACTCCCAGGCCAGGCATCCGCACTTCTCCGATCCCTAATTGTCAACAGGAATAATGAAACTGCAGAGGCTGGTACTAAATCCAGGAACTGATGAATTTCCCTGTTTGAGTTCTGTTGCCCAAGTTACAATAATAAAAATAATAATAATAATAACAATGATAATAATAGGTTGCTATAGATATACCTGATTTAAATAAAATAAAGTAGGGAGAACATAGAGGGATAAAGAACAAGAATGAATGAGCTGCCGTTCTCTTCTGATGTTCAGATTCTGATTTTCATGATTCATAAGAGACAGGCTGGAACATTTCTGTCATGAGTTCAAGCTGAAGATTTCATTGCCACGTTCAGAGCTTAGAGGCCTTTGTTATTTTAAACAATCCAAAGATTTCAAATCCTCTTAAAATCATCTGAGAAGGGAAAGGGAAGAAATTGGTTGAAACTTGCACTTGAAAGCAGCAGAGAGCTGTATGGATCCCGAATTTCAGGTTGTATAAGTTCTGAGCAGCACCTATGGAGGAGGGGTTCTTTGTCCCCTCCACATGCAAACGGAGTTGCACATCTCCCCCCCTGCCCCCAATGTTATGTATTTGCATATGGAGCAAGTTTTAAAAGTACCTCTTCAGATTAAAATATCCCTCCATTTCTAGGAGTTTTTCAGGGATTTTTTTTTTTTTTTTTTTACAGTGAAACTAGTGCTGGTTCACAAAACTCAGCTCATTGCACCAAGCAATGATGGCATTTGTTTTCCAAAGACACAAACAATCCTTGGATTGAATTCGTCAGGGAAGATGTGCCAGCTTTTTTTAAAAAAGCCTCCCCAGCAACAGTGGATTTTGCCCATCTTCCTTCAAATTTTTTTTTTTGTAAATAACAATCCTAACCCGGGTGTTACGTGGGTGCCCGAGTGGCATCCTTAGTGGGACGGAGCACATCTAGCAGATGGGATGCTCGACTCCTGTTTGGATGCTTGTAAAGCGTGTTCCCCTCAACCTTTGTGCGCCCGCAGCGGCAGGCGGTCCGTTGCAGGATGAGAGGGTGCTGGAGAGAAGTGTTACCCGACTTTTAGAGAGACCCTCAAGTTACAAATGTAGGCGCAGGTCTCGCTCTCACTGCAGTCCCTGAGGGTCCTGCAAGTGATTTCGGTGGGGACATGACTGAATCTCTACTGTTGGGAAGTCTGAAGCTTAAACAGACCAAATTCTGCCTTTAGGAACGTGCCTTCTAAGCTGAAAAAGGAAAACAGGGCCCAATCCTGCATTTTATCTGATTAAAAACAAATAATGAAATCAGTGTTTTTCTTCTGCCCTTGCTTTCTGGTTCCATGATTATATTTTTTTGGGGTGAGGGGAGAGGTATTGTTTTGATTTTGTTTATTTTAATTGAAAAAAGGTGTGGGAGAAAAGTGGCCCCCCCAGCATTTAGACTGTTATCGAGTACGTTTAACACTGGGAAAGAGTTGGAAAAACGAGGGACTCCTCCACAGGAAAAAAAAAACACCCCCCACCCCCCACCCCCAAATCCCCACAGACCATTGACTAAGCAAGGGACACCAGGGAAGGTTTAGAATGCAAATGTTGAGGAAATGTCATTTTCTAAATTCACTCCTGGAAACATCAGCCAGTACCAGCCACCAAAAATACGGGGACACCAAATGTCTTGAAACCACAGCAAAATCTGCATCGCGTTTGCCTCTCTCCAAAAAGTCTTGGGAATGGGGCAGGGGATAATGTATTATCCTCTTAAGCCTTCATTTCACTGCACCCTCAAATATACCAGTGTCATGGAAAAGAAAATCAAGTGAATAAATGTTGCAATTTATATATATTTGAATAGATAACAAGAACAATTTTACTGTTTGCCATAAATGAAAAACCCCACCAAATCATTCCTCTGATTGAGGTTCTGAAGCTCTGTTTATGGCTGCAAAGCGATTTGATACAAAAAAAATTACACATTTTGAGTTATTATATCACCCAGAAATTTGATGCCACTTAACTATGTAATTTTCAGAAATGATATAAAACCACTGCAGAAAAATATTCAGGGAAGCCCAAAAGACCTCTTTTTATCTTTTTTTATGGGTCTAAAATGAGAACTCGCAGAGATCCTTGCACTGTATGTGAAGGCTGAACTGCCACCTCGGGAGCTTTATTAATATGTATGTAAATATGATCTGGTTAGATCCTGTGTTTCTGTGTCTTTTCACAAGGTGGAGCGGCTAACTAAGCCGATCAGATCAACGCCCTGTGTTTATTCTTTTTTTTTTTTCTTCCCAAGCAGCAACATTTGAAGATTCAAAGAGAATGAGGACAGCAGCCTCATTTATGTCAAGATTGTTTCAAACCTCCTTCCTTCCTTCCTTCCTTCCCTCTCTTCTCTCCCCCCCCCCAACTCCCAGATCTGTATCAAAAACAATTTACTTCTAACTTAGCATGAGCTTTCTCAGTAAAGGCTGGGAAGAAACCAAAATCACATCACACAGAATCTGCAGCTCCAATTTTTCTTCCACTGAAAAAGTTATTTGAGCAAATGGGGAGAAAGTGGAAATGCATTCGAAATGTGTCCAAGTGACACATCAAGCTTATCCTCCGTGAGGATATTGGGACTTCCTCTTTACACTGAAGCCACTGTTATTTATGTATCTATATCCGTGCCAAATTTTAGCTAAAGACATTGCACGATTTAAAAAAAAAAAAAAAAAAAAAGAAAAAGACAAAAGAAAATAAAAGAAAGAGAAAGCCAGAAGCTGAACATGTGTGTGCGGTGAGTTCTTGACTCAGCATGCCTTGCTGTATATAGGATAAAATAGAATATTTAACATCATATTAGCTTGTTTTCCCCTATGATAAGGATGGTGTTTCTAGATGAGAACTCTTCAAATCCCTGGTATATTAGGAAGACAGAAAAGATTATTACTTTAATACAGGATATTTTGTGCATGAAAGTGCTTTTTCCCCCCTAATTTAAAACAAGGGACTATAGCACCTTTTAAGGCTAGCGAAAAGCTTGTTCTCGTCTTGCAGGTTATGCTCCAGTTTTCCCTGTTTCTTCTTTCTTTGGGGGATTTTTTGTTGCCGTTGGGGGGTTGGTTTGTTGTTCAGGGGAGCTGCGGCTCAGGTTTGCAGGAGGGTGGCGGGAGGCCGGCGCCGTGCCGCGGCCCCCAGGACGGCGGAGCGGGGCCGGGCCACGGGCCCCCTTTCCCGGCCGCGGGCGCTCAGCGCGGCCGCGCAGCCCGGGACAAAGCGGGGCGATGTCGGGGCCGCCGCCGCCGCCCGGGGCAGCCCCCGGGGACCCCGGCCCCTCTTGCGGGGCTGCTGCCACCGGCTGCGGCGGGGGGGGGAGACACAAGCGCGGGGCCAGCTGCAGATGGAGGCGGGTCGAGGGATAGGTCAAGGTTAGAAAGAGCCTGCTATTGATCTGGCTTTGAACGCGAGACAGGGAGAGCAGAGAGACTAAAGGGGGAGCTGTGAGACAAGACATTAACAGCTTTCAGTGCTAATGATCACAAGTGCCAGACAGGGGAGGAAAGAGGAGACTGAGAAATCACTTTGGAATTTTTTTTTTTTCCCCCTATTGGGATGTATTTTCTGAGGAGGAGGAGGAGGAGGCGGCAGGCTGGGGGCTCACCCCCACAGCCCTGCCCGCAGGCGGTGCGGGCGGGAGGGGGCTCCGGCGGCCCCTCCGCCCCCGGCAGCCGGGGCGCCCGCCTGGTCAATCATTGCCGGCCCTTATCTCCTGCGCTCAGTGCCCACTGGAAGACACTGGTTAATCAACAGATGATGCCCAGTGACTTCCCGATAAGCTGCGCTCCGAAGGGGTGCAGCTTCCTGCAGCTCGCTGAGAAACGGCCGCAGCCGCTGCGAGCTGGACTTTGCACCTCCGAGGGTGGAAAGTGACACCCCACAACCTCCCCGTGACCGCGGCCGCGGCCCCGCGGAGCGGCCCCCGGGCCGGGCCGCGCTTTGCACGGCAGGCACGGCCACACAAAGCCTCTCGGCCTCGCCATCCGGGAGGGGAGGAGGGATCGAAGGGGGGAGAGGAGTGAGGGCAGCCCTCATCCCCGCTGACCTGCCCGGGCCCCCTTCTCTGCGGGTGCGGAGGCCAGCGGAGGGGAGCCCCTTCCCGCCGCCCCCCGCGAGGGTGCCGCGTCCCGGCCCCCGCAGGCGCGGGCAGCGCTGCCGCGCAGGGCCGGCCCCGGGGCACCCCCGCGGGGCCCGGGGGCCGCCGCTCCCGTCCCCCCCCCCGCCCGGCGGCGCGGAGCCCCTGCCATCTCCACACTCATTTTTCTTTGCAGGACCCTGCAAAACAAACCGAAACACACACGGCGAAGAATCTAAACAGCTTAAGCGCCGTTAAATGTCTTTTACGTGTTCGCCGTGCGTTAATAGAGGCGGAGGGCTGAGCCGGGGCAGAGGAGGGCACCGCAGGGCTGGCCCGGCGCCCACCGCCCGGCCTGGGAGCCGGGGGAGGCCCGCTGCCCTCGGCGTGCCGTCGGGCCGGGCTCCGGGGGGCCGGGGGCTGGCAGCGCCGAAATGCGAGCTGTGAGCGGGCGGGCGGGTGTGGGGAGGAAAAGGCAGATTTGCTGGAGGAGGCGAGAGCGATGCTGTTTAGCCAAATTCTACTCAAAGCTGATTAAGGGCACCGAGATGAATTCTGGTCCCCCTCAAGGCTCTCATGCGATTTAATACAAAAAAATATTCATTTAACGTGGAAAGTAAATGACACGACTGCAGAGCGGCTCTCCTGGCGTGCTCCGGGTGGAGGCTGGGTTTCTTGGGTTTCTGCTCCATCTGCCTTCAAGCCCCCAGCCCTCCCCCTCTCCCCATTCCCCTCGCCCTGTCCAGACCTGGTGCTGAAAAGCTGTTTGCACCGAACAATTTCCTTGTCTGGGGGCAGAGAGAGAGAGAAAAAAAATGGCAGGAGATGGGCTGGGAGAGCGGAGGTAGAGGGGAAAAAGTTGGTTTCCAAGAATCTCCCAAGTTAGAAGCGCACGCAGTTGTGGGCATTTACCTGCGTGTGAAACAGGAGGAAAAGTGCACCGAGATGCGGTCCCTGGGAACTCGGCGTCTCTCGATTCGTGGTTGAGACTTAATTCCTCCAAGGAAAATCCTCTCTGCCAGGATTTTAAGTGAAGGGGGGGTGGGAGAAGAAGGTCGGAGCGTGTGTGCGTGTGCGGATCGGGTGTGCGCGCGTGTCCCGCTACCATCACACTTCGGGTAGGGAGAGAGGAGGGAGAGAAAAAAAAAACCTCTCCCCAACCCACACAGATATTGGTGGTGTTGTAAAACTGTTTGAAAGAAATGCAGGGGGAACGTGCTCGCCGCCGAGGAGCTGCGGCGGCGCCTGGAGGGAAGGGCAGCCGAGACCCCTCGGGCGCTGCCGCTCCCGGGCACGGACGGCGGGGAGCACGACCCGGCGCCGAGCCCGGACGGCGGGGACCGGCCGCCGCAATGAGTAACGGCGAGGCGGCGGCACCGGCGGGCAGCGCGCCGCAGCCTCCCGCCCGCGCCTCCCTCGGCCGCCGGCCGCGGAGCGCGGCGCGGCGCAGCGCGGCCCCCGGCAGCCGCCCCCGCCCCGAGCGCGGCCGGGCCGCCCCCGCCCGAGCTGCCCCCGCTGCGGCCGGCGCCGGGCTCGGGGAAGTTTGGCCGTGCGTGAGGATGCGGATTTATTCCGCGCCCCCCCGCTTCCCTTCGCTGCCGGCGCTCCGCGGAGCCGAGCCGGCAGCGCTGCACAAAGCCCGGAGCGGCTCCCGCGCCCCGCGTGTGCCTTAGTTTGTGTGCGAGTGTGTGTGTGTGTGTGTGTGTGTGTGTGCGCGCGAGTGCGGGTGTGTGCGAGTGGCGTTTCTTGTTCTCTTGCAGGGTACAATGTTAAAAAGCCACCGCTAGTCGCCCCCAGTGCTCCTACTCTCTGGGTCTTTTTGTCTCTAGTGCAGATTAAACGTCACGTCCGCACTTGAACTTGAATTTTATCCCATTGTACAGAGGCAGCCCCAGCCATAGAGAGACAGAGCGCTCCCAGAGAACCAGGACTCCGCCATCTTCACATTGCAATATATAATAGTAATAGCCAGCACCAGCCCAGCTGCACTGGGGGCTTCCTTCCTTCCAGTCCCAGTGCCAGGCGAGGGGGGAAGAGTGCAAAGTGGTGCAGGAGCACTGGCAATCCAAAAGCACCAGGGCAAAGCAGTGCCACTTGAACTGGGAAAGAGGAGACACAGTTTTGGCTACCCCTTTTCAAAAAAATTCTCTCTATATAGCTACCCAGCAAGGGTCAATCTCTGAAAAACATTTTTTTTTGGCAATTTTTTTTTGTGTGTGGGCAATCCCAATTCTAGTACTTTTTTTTGATATTCCTGCTTTTTTTTTTTCTTTTTCTTTTTTCTTTTTTTTTTCTTTTTTTTTTTTTTTACCCTCCTGGTGGAAAAGCGCACTTGCCAATTTGCCAAGCACTCTGGAAAGAGGGAAAGAGAAAAGTGTCACTGGCGGTGCATATCCTCCTAAGTTCAAGAAGAGATCTGGAAGTCCAAGTGGCAGAAGCAGTGGAGAAAAGACAGAGTGTGTGAAAGAGAGAGAAAAAAAAGAGCGAGAAAGAGCTTTTCCTGATGATGATGATGATGATTTTTAATTGAGAGAGGATCCCATCCAGTGCACCACAGCAGCAACAAAAAGGAAGCCTTTTTCTTTTTTTTTTTTTTTTGAAAGAAGAAAAACTCGATAAAGAAGAAGAAGAAGAAAGAGGAAAAAAAAAGAGGAGGAGGATCGCCCCCCCAACACATCCCCCCAAACCAGTGAAGCTCTCCAGGCGATGCCAGTGTAAATGCCAGGGCAATGTCCCGTCGCAAGCAGGGAAACCCGCAGCACTTGTCACAAAGAGAGATTATCACACGTAAGTTTGAACTTGGAACCAGACCGAGCCGAAATCGAGGAGCAAAATTAGGGAAGGGGAGGAAGCGGTTGGGGGGGGGGGGGGGGGGGAGACTCCAGGAGCAACCAAAGCTGGTAAATGACTTCAGAGAGAGGGAGAGGAGAAGGGAATTAAAGAGGGGAGGGGGGTGTGTGGCTAGGGGGGATGGGCTGGGGGTGGAGGGGGGGAGAAGCCCGAAGTTTGCTGTGCGTTTGCAGCGGTGCGGAGGTGAGGCGGGCAGGCAGGCGGCGTGGAGCGGGGACGGCGCTGCCGGCGGGGAGAGTGCGGCGCGGCGTGGGGCGGCGCGGGGCTCCCCCGGGGAGCGGGTGCGTGCGCGGGGGGCGGCGGAGCGGGGCGCGACGCCCCGGGCCGAGCCGGGCGACCCCGCCGGGGCTCCGCCGCTCGCCCCCGGCCCCGCTCCTCGTTCCCCGCTCCGGGGGCAGCGCGGAGCGGTGGGAAAAGTTGGCCGAGCGCCTTGCCTTGGCGTGACAGCCGGGCCGGGGAGGGGGGGGATCAAGGTGGGCAGCGAGAGGGGGGGGAAAGCGGAGCGGCCGGGGGGGGGGGGGCACTTAACGGGAAGCCCGTGGAGGCGGCGGGCCGGACGGGGCAGCGCGGGCCGGCAGCGGCGGGCGCCGAGCCGCCCGGCGGGGGGACGCGGGGCAGGTAGATGGGCAGGCTGCGCCCTGCCCGCCCCAGGTGCACCGCCGCGGGGGGAGAGAACTCCCCTCCAAAGCGGGGGGGGGCAGGATCGGCTCGGTTGGGGCTAGAGGCAGGGCAGGGGCTGCAGAGGAGCCGGGGGCGGGCAGGGGTGTCTGTCGGTGGCGGGGGGTGCGGGGAGAGCCGAGACGGGGGACGGGGCTGGAGGGCACGAAATGCGGGCCGGGCAGCGGCACCGGCTCGGGTGCTGGGGCAGGAGCGGAGGCTGCACTTTGCCGAAGCTCCCATTGTGAAATGAAAACACACACATACACACCCCCCCCCCCCCCAAAATAGGGAAGGAAAAGATAAAGCGGGGGGAGGGAAGGAGGCCCCCCCCGCCCCCCCCCCCCCTCCAGCATCCCCCCTCCTCCCCGTTCCCACCCCTAAAGCCCCGGGAGAGGGGCGAGCGCCTGCAGGCAGAGTCGGGGGCAGGTCCCCGCGCCGGGCGCCCCGCTCCGCTGCTCCGCCGCTCCCGTCCCCGCGGGGCTTGTGCCGCGGGGGTGTGTGTGTGGGGGGGCGCCTCCCGGGGCGTGGGGCCCCCAGCACTCCCCGCTGCTCCGCCGCCACCGGGGCATGGGGGGTGTGGGGGGGTGGGGGGTCATGGAGGTCCCCATTTCCTTCCTAAAGCACCGGACCCGTTTGGGGCGGGGGGGGGGGGGGGGGGGGAGTGTTGGTGGTGGTGGTAGAAAATGCCCGGCGCGCCGTGGGGAGGTTTGGGGGGGCGGGGGCCGGGATGGGGCCCCGCACCCCGCGGAGAAGGCCGGCCGGACACCCCCCCCCCCCCTTTCCCCAAGACGAGTCCGCAAGTTGCTGTGCTGCGGGGGGCGGCGGCGCGCACGGAGCCGGCCCGGGGCTGAGCCTGAGCCGCGGCGGATCCGAATATTTATGTTGAGATTTTAAAGAATTTAAATAAATAAATAAAATATTCCCCCGGCTTCTTTCCCCTCCCCTGAAAGCCAAGAATAGGAGCCATCTGCCAGGAGCATTTGGTGCTTGCGAGCTCCTCTCTTTCTTTGTTACCGGTGATAAATTTCTGTTTGTAAGATTTCCTTGGGAATCGAGATATGTATGTGTATATAATTTTTCCACCTCCTGTGAGATATTTTTTCTTTTCGTAGCGGAGGGTTGTGGGGGAACGGTTTGGTCCCGAAATTTGAATTTCTTTCGCTCTGCCTTTCCCTTTTTTTTTGGTGTGTGCCTTTATTTTTTAACCCGTTCCTCCTCCCCCACCCCCCCGCCCCCCCAGCCCATCAGCTGGTGGAACACAAATGAAGATGCATCTGGTATTCAGCTCTTTCTGGGGGGGTGTTTTTAATTCATTGTTATTTTGGAGTCAGATTTGCATCACCATAAAAGGTGGATTCCCCCCCCTCCTCAACTCCCTCCCCTTCGTTAATTCCATTTTTGTTTTTAACCATCCGGTTTGGAAAATGAGTTTCCTTTTTTTTTTTTTTTGTTGGTGGCTTCTTATTTTTTTGCCCTTTTTATTTTATTTTTTTTTTTTTTAAGAAAAAGCATCAACAACTTAACCCCTCTAAATCGCCCTGTGCAATTTCTCCCACTTCTTTTCTGTCTCAGTTGCGAGGAGATGTGGGGTGTTGAAAGGGGGTGTGCGGAAAATCTGGTTTGTTGCGCACGTCTGAATTTGTTTAAAGGGGTGAAACATTTCTTTTCTCGCTGCTGTGGCTGCTGGGGGGGGAGGTGGGGTGGAGAAGAGAGCCAGGTAGGTTTGTGCTTCCAATTTGATCTCCTTTTCTGATCGCTTTACTTGAAAGTAAATAATGAGGCAGGAGAGCATTAAAAGGTGCCGAGGAGCTGCGTGTACAATGGGTTTAGCGGGGAGGCTGGGGAGGAATGGAGAGCAGAGCGGTACGCAGCTTCCCCCCCTCCCCTCTTGTATTTCTCCGTCTCTCCAACCTGAGGAAGCTGGCGGAGAAATGAGGCTGCATACTGAACAGTGGCAGAAAACCCCGAAGGTATCCAGGGGAGGGGGCGCCGGGGGCTGGGGCTGGGGGCGCAGGACGCGCCGGCGGTTGGGCGCCCGGGCGCTGCGCCTCAGCCGCGGGCTTGCAGGAGGGGGGGGGTCGCGCTCCCCGCGCTCCGCGGGAAGGTGTCATTCGTGGGGGACAAGCAGCCAGGGAGACCGTCCTCTGCAAGGGGGAGTTTGGAAAGTAGCGGGCGACGGAATGGGAAACCCAAACACTTACAACAAAATAAAGCCAACCCCAAGCCAAGCCCCCAAAGCCGGCATGAATTGATACTGTTTTCTGAAATCTTGCATTTATGTCGTGTTTAGCTTGGGCTTCCCCCCCTCTCTCTTCCTTTTTGGCATCTGTCAGGAGAGTTGCATTTCAGGATGGATTGGAGGTCTGTGCCAGGCAAGGAAAGAGAGATTGGGAGAGACATGGGGGGAGAGAGAGAGAGAAGGGTTTTCTGACACTGCTCAGCTGGAGTTTCGTGGGTTTCATGCTCTTGGTGTTCAGAGAAACGTTTAGATCCTGAGTGTAAGACAAACAAACAAACACAAAAAGCAGAGAGGCTGCACCGTAGTTGTGCTCCAGAGTTGCAGCGTCTCATTAGCACAGTGGGGTTTAAGGCTGCAAAACGGAGTGGCCTGTTTGCCCTTGCCAGGCTCGCCCAGGCCGCCTCGTAAGGGACGCGTGTGCAGGGCAAAACGAGGGGAAACACACGGAGAGAAAAGAGCAGCTCTGGACCTTTCTCCAGGGGCGGTGGACAGAACAAACTTGGTAGCTGAGCTCACTTAAATGGGTGGACAAAGCAAAAGAGGCGATTATGTAGAGAAGAGGAAGCTGAGCTGCTGAGCTGCTCTGTGCAAAGAAATGTTATTTTGGTTTGATTCAAATTGCTGATTTTCCAGCTTAAGATCTTCTTTTTTTAACTTGAGAAATCTGTTTTCAAACTAGCCCTGCATTTTGCATTTGAAGGAAATGTGAAAGGCGAGAGCATGTGAAAAGCTCGCTGATAGCAGTTTTGCGGAAGGCGGCAAAGCAAGAACGTTTCTGTAGAGCAGCAGCAAAGCTTGGGAGGGAATCAGTAAAATCAGACAATTCCAGGTAGAGAGCCAGGTTTCCCAAGGAGGCTCTTCAGTACCTGGTCAACAGGTTCCCTAGGAAGAATAATCATTTCCTTTATGGCTTTGTCTTTGTACGTAGTCATTAAAAATAATAATAAATAAACCCCTACGATTTTTTGCATGTCAAAGTTTTGCAAATTGCTTTAAGGAGCTTCTCTTAAAATGCATTTAGATTTAGTGCAATTAATGCACTTTTTCCTACAGGAAAAAAACCCACACCAATGTAATCAACTCTAATACAAAGAGAATGTAAGATGGGACTGAAGAATTAGAGAGGAAATTATTATTTTGGAGGTGGTTGACTTTTTCATAATACCCGCATAGTTGTGCACAGAAAAGCTTAACGTGCTTTTATAGGACGGGGGGAGAAAAAAAAAAGGTTGTGTGCTGTCGACTTCCAGGTTGCCTTTCATTTCAATATATTTGTATTGGATTTACAAGATTAAAAAAAAATACTGGCACATTTTCATAGTTTCTGGTCTTTTAAAATATTTTTTAAAGACTGGTGCAGAGTAACTAGATTGTGGATCTAGGTTGTTTCGTCCTTTTTGGTTGATGTGCTCAGTGGCTTAAATAGACGTACAGCGGGTGAGAAATCATTTTGCATTTTTTTGCTGGTCGGCAGATGCAGAGCATATTTTGTCAGGCTTATTTAAATATTGAGAAATAAAAGTCTTCAAGATTTTACAACCTGGCTGCCTTTAATAGGAACGGTTGGAGCCCTTGTCTTGCGCAAAATGTATGTTTCTCTGCGGAACAAAGGGTTGTCTTGTGGCGTATTTGACAATAATTATGACTTAGAGGAGCGTGCGCTCGTAGAAGTAGTACAAATTATTGATATCAGTTACCGACTTCGGCTGACACCTCTTGAGCGGCTCTTCCCAGGGCCGAGCTTGCCGCTAGCGAATCTCTGGGCTTAAAAGATGCCCCGCGCAAGATGTTCGCCTCTCTTCCCCGTTTCCCACCTGGATGGCTTTGCGCTCTGTGTTGTTTGTTGATGGAAAATACATTCCAAAATAAACTTTGCTGGCTTTTTTCGTTGCCTCGCGAGCCTGCCTTGTGCCCCCGGCTGGAAGTGGCGGGTGTTGACGACTAGGGGGAGCTCATAGCCTGCATCATCGGCTGCCTCATGGGCTGCATGACGGCAGGGCTGGCCCCGGCCCTGCCGGCGCTGCTGCGCGGGATGCTCTGCCCTAGGAAATAACAGCCGCGGCTCAGACAGGTCTCGGTGCTGCAAAACGTTTCCAGTGTAAAGTTGTAGTATTGATTTTCATGCGAAGATCTATATAGCGCTAGCTGAGAGGGGCTGCGAGCGAGGCGAATCTATTTTTAGCTAAATCGCGGCTGATGAATTGACACGGGCGGACAGGAGTTTTTAATTAAAATTAGTTTTTAACAGGGCCTTTTATTGTCAACATACAATGTCTAAATTCTCAACTTGTTGTTGTCAGATAGCGATCGGGGTAATGATACCTGTCCATGAGCGAGTCTCTGTATGTGTATGGGGGGAACCCGCGGAGATCCGTTTGTTTGTTCCAGTGGATGTAAAAACACAGAGCGAGGAAGCTGGAGTTCTAGGAGAAGGTGTGTACAGCAATAAAGCAGACATACACGTACATAATTTGGCGTTGATTCCACGTCAGAAAGCCACATGTACCTCTGCCGAGAGGATTTGCTATTAGATACCGTACATTGATCCGCAGGTCCTTATAGCAAAAAGTCTGCAGTTCTTGCAGATGAAAATAAGTATTTTTTTTTCCAGAGAAATAAACACAAAATTACATCTGTCATGTAGAAGTTGCTGCTGAGCGGCTCACAGGCTGCTCCGCCGGGCTTGTGCTGTTGTCTGCTGCAGTCCGCTTGTGCGTCGTGGACGGACTTCAGCGGGACGCTTTCTTGCCCAAACATATAATTTCGTGGCGTACGCATGGGAAGCTTTGATCAGTGGATGTTTATTACACACAACCTGAGAAATTCATCAAGTTACAGTATTGTTAACATAGCACAAGCATCTTCTTAGTTTTAGGGCGCAGTATGTGGATGGAGGTTATCCCGTGACAGGAAAGCACACTTTATTCTAACCTGAAAGAGAAGTAAATTAGGTCAGACAAAAGATCAGGGCTGTCATCAGCTGTACAAAAACCCTTCACTCTTGGGTAGAGAGGGCCAGCAATTTATCTGATGATTTCTCTACTTCATTTAATGTTTGAATTGAGCTAGTTGGAAGCGTATAGACAGCAGCCAGCTCATTTGACGGACCGGTAAGCTGAAGAGCACAGTGCCCAGGCCGCTGCTGAGGTTCTCCAGCCATGGGGAAAACCTTCCCTTCTCCCCTCCCAAAACCTCAGACTTCGCCGACTGTGGCTTTCCTTCCATTCCACGACTGTTAACTTTTACCAAGAGAAACAACGATCGATCCCCCTCTCCTCCTCCCTGTCGCCTCTGCCCACCCAGCGCACGCACACCCACGCTCCCCTTCCTCCTGCTCCCTCCTCTGCCTCCCACCCGTCCCACTCCCCCAGGTCGAAGCCCGGTGGAAAAGTCTCCCCATGGAGACCTGCTACCCCGAAATGGTTCTCCTTGCTGGAGCATTTCCTTCTTTTTGGTTGCAATTCAGTTTCTCCAGGGTTGCGTTGCAGTTGTTCGAATTTGATCTCCCCTCGGTAGCCTCCAGAGAAAGCACGCGGAAAAATAAGCGGGGGCTGGGGGTTACCACCTGCTTTAAAGTTAGCGATATCATAAAAGCGCTTGGTGAAGCATCAGCATTGGCTGTAGACAGATTTATATATATGTATCTTTTTAACAAGGGAGGGAAAAGGCATCAGTAACTGCGTGCATTGATAAATGCGTGATTCATTCAGCTGTTCTTACTACAGCACCTTCCTCTCTCGTGTTTATTTACTTTCTTAAAATGTATCTGGGCAGGCGGCACACCGTTCCTCGGCACCCACGGTTACAGCCTCAGAAGCAGTTGCGTGTTCAGCTCCTCAACATCAGTTACATTTGCTCGCTGTCTGCTCTCCCTCCCCAAAAGCTGTTGCCTGCTTGGTGCTGTAGACTCTTGCTGGAGCTTTAAGTAGCAGCTGCTTCTTTTTCCTTTTTTTTTTTTTTTTCCCAAGGAATATATAAAAAAATGCCTAAAGCAGGCTATTTGAAAACAAATTAAAGCAGAGGGACACACTTCATGCATTGCAGGCACGCGCCAGTAGAATGGGGTTAGAAGAATATCATCATTTTACTGGCAAAAGTGACACCAGATCGGGGATTTGATTAATGGTGCAGCATTCACAGAGACTTAGTTCTGTATTTTTGACATATGCAAGTCTTTTGTGTAGTTGCCTCACTGCAAGAAATTCCTTTTTTTTTTTTTTTCTTTTCCTGGAGCAGCTGATAATTTGTGTGTGTTTGCTGGATATGCCCAAGGTACTTTCCAAAGACTAAGCACTAGGCAGCATAGTATAAAAAAGGAATCCAAAGTTAAGGGAGAGGAAAAAAAACACTGGTTTACTTAACTTTTTTATGACCCCTTTTACTAAGCCACTGGAAGAAGCCATAAATTCGCTGAATGTTATAATGAATATGCTTCAATGAAAGTAAAAAAAAAGGCTTAAGAAAATTGTATATGAGCAACAGTGTGCCATACACAATTGGGAAACAGTCTCCTTTGAGCCTGATATTTAAAAAAAGAAGAGAGCTGTTGTGTGTTTAATACATGTTCCAAACTAATTACTTAATTTTGATAATGCCTTTTAAATCCTTGGGTAAGGATCTGTGCTTCCAATATCCTTTTCTGCGCCAGTTAAAAGCCTGTACCCAAATACTGCTCCTTCTCCTTTTGTGGCACCGAGCGCTCCTTTCTCTCCTTGGTTGTCGTTTAGTTTTAAATAAAACAAATGTATTCACTGGGGAACAAAGAATGCTTTTATATCACATCATCGCATCCCATTTTATCTGCGGAGATTTACAGCTTCTGCAGTCTATAGAAGAGCCTATGCGTTTTCCGCTCTCAAAAGCAGTAAATATTTTTTTATGAATGTATAGTTTACTTAAGAGGAGACACGCCACTCCCTTCTTTAACACTGTACATAGTTTCTGATGAAATAACATCTGACAAGTGTTGGAGGTTCGCGCGGATCCTTGGATATTCTTGGCTTTTGTTCTGTTTGGGTCCGGCGTGGTTATTGTGTCGTTTTCCTTCTTCTTTTCCCTAAACCCTGATGCGTCGCCCGGCTCTTTGTGGCGGTGCTTGGGCTTGCTCCGTCTCAGGTGTGTACAGAGGGTTAAACCGCTTTCCGAGAGATTTGGGATACTTCTGCAAAAGCTGTCTGACTACCGGTGTTGCAGGAGAGTGCTCTAACTCGCAGCTGTGCGTGAGGCTTGCTAAGGCGTTGGAGCGAAACGGGTTATTTCCCCCCACCCTCCCTGCACGGCTGGCTCCTGTCCCCTCGCTCTCCGTACCCGGCAGGGGTGGCTCGGCGGGCTGTGCCGGGGCGGTGGGCTCCATCCCGCCGCTGCGGGCAGGCGTCGGTGGCCAGCCCGCCCGGCCACCGCCACCCGCCGCGCCCTGCCGCCGTCCGGCACGCGGGGACACGGCGGGCTGGCGCGCGGCGGCGGGCGACCGGACGGCGGCGGCTCAGCAGCTGCACCGGGGCCACGCGCGGCGCGGCGGAGGTTCGCCGCGGCTCCGGCCGCCTTTGTGCACTTTGCACATGCCTGAGAGTCACTCAGAAAGTGAGGCAGAGCTGCGGGCCCCCGTGTTTCTGGGGCTTCCCCGTCAAGTTGCCTCTTTTGGCCAACTCTGCCTCAGACTTTTATTTAAAAAAAATAAAATACTACGAACAATTGTTTTCCAGTCCTCAGAAAAATTAAAAATGGATGGCAGAAAAACGGTGCCTAGTACCACCGAGCGTGGTGCTGATACAATATGTAGGCATAAGCCCAACTCTGCACCTTGCAGCTGCGGGGAGCTGCGGGGAGGCTCTGGAAACAGGTTATTGATAAACTTCGATGGCGAGGAGCTGCGTCGCCCGCTTTGAGCAGCGTTAGTCTTTGTGCAGCAAGGATCCTGACACCGATCTCGGCGATAACCCAGCTAGAGAGCGTGTGATCCGAGCTATTTCCGTTAAGCATGTTGATGTTACAGTAAATGTGACATGTGGGTGTTGATTGAAGGGACATCATTTTCAGGCCTGCTTTGGGCCAACACCCTGAAAAGCGAGTCACTTCTTTGTGCTCGCTCCCCAACTAGGCTGAGCTCTTTCTGGATGTGCCTTCAAGACAGCAGCAACTGTGCGGGGAGAACGGCGTGCTTGGCGCGCCGCGGCACGCTTGTGGGCGGCTTCCCGTGCCTGGTCACCAGAAGCCATGCTCCATGGCGGACTCCCGGCAGCCCTAGCTTGGCCCAGAGATGGGGAGCCCCCGGGGTAGCCCATCCGTCGCTCCCCAGGTGAGCACAAGGGCGGGCGGGGGCTGCGGTGGGGTGCCGGCACCCAGCAGCACCTCTGCGGCGACGGCACTGGCAGCGCTCGCCTTAACCACCCCCGTTATCGATTTGTGCAGAAGCCGACCATCAAGGAGAGGTTTCACACACAACACTTTGGCCTGGCACCAAACCGTTCCCTCTTCCCCCTTTCTCTGCCTCCTTTTGATACTGCGGGATGGGAAAAATAAGGAAGAGAATAGGTTGGCAACTTTTAGATCCCTTCTTACCTTGGTTCTGCAGTGCAGTAAAAACACAAGAAAATAAATGACCGCTGGTTGGACCCAGCCTCACCCAAACCCTGTGAACAACCAGCCACGGTTTTGTCCTTTGAGGCCTTGGAAATGATTTTTAGTAACACAGTCTTTTTCACTATTAATGGGTACAATTTTGAGACATCTGACAGGCAGAAAGTAGTTAGCATGTGCATTTGCTTTAATACTGGGCATGAGAGTATTGTTTGCATGGGGCACATATGCTCTAATGATGTCACCACGCTGAAGTAGGAGCGCTGGTGGTTTTGCGACAGTGCCTTTATGGAATTAAGGAGTTTGTCCACTGTATTTTGGTGTGGTAGGCAGCCAGAGAGCTTGGAGATGCTGCTTAGAGTCCAGCCAGCAAATGTAATGCTATTCAAAGTAAAGCAAATTATTCAGATTGTCCGGCTGCATTAATTTTATGAAGCCGTCAGGTAACAACAGTGTCACTCACATCCCCGTAGATCGACTCGCTGTGCTCCCTCGGCAGGCAGTGCCAAGGCAATCCCCTTAGGAGCAGTCTCTGGGTGCAGAGAAAATGCCGGGCACTCCTTAACACACCTGGAAGAACCACGGCACGAGTCCTGGCTGGAAATAGCTTGTTTGCATTTTTTTTCCTTTTCCCACGTAAGGGAGATGAGATGTTTTCCATTCTCCTTTTTTGTGTGGCTTGATTTTTCCTTCTTAAAAAAAAAAAATTAATTTTAAATAAATACTCGTGAGGAAACACCCTCCTCCCCCCAAACCCAGCTACCAACAAACAGAAATAAAACCACAGAGTTAAATTCAAATAATGTGAAGCGACTCATTTGAAACCCACAGACACAAGTGGAGTCAGAACTTTAGATTGAGACTGGCCTAAATTGCCCCGTTGGTATTAAAGGACTCCTTAAACAGCCTAAGATCTCGGCTGTTGTATTAACCAGGCATGACCCGATGCGTTACGGGCTGGACTTGCCGGCTTTTTTCTCTTTTCCTTTGTGGGTTTTAAATCTCTCCTGTAATGTTACTTGAATGTAGGTTTTTAATGGCTTAATTGAGATGTCAATAGGAAGCCTTTTCTTTTTTTTTTTTTTATTCCAAGTAAAAAAAAATGCAAATTGACATGGATAAAATGCATTTGAAGATCTATTCAGTATTTTGTTTTTCATTCTTTTATGTCTGTTTTCCACGTCCCGAATAAGGGGATGTAATATAGCTTCTGCATTGTTGAGTGTACGGCTGCTCTCATGCTTGGTGATTTATTAAGCTCAAATCAGAAATAGAGTCGAGTAAAAAAATCTTTTGATAGTTTGAAACTCAATTACTACTGATCACGAGGGCTCGGCATACCAAGAAAACGAAAAGCTGATTTTCGGTAATGTGACGACTGCCAAAATATGAAGGAATACCAGATGTTATTTTAAAAAAGTGCCATTGCAGAGTCCTTGGAAAGAGAGAGTGAGCGAGTGTAAGTGAATAGGCATATGTGGATTTAACTAATATTAAAATGAAGTGTAGAACTGAAAAGAAAGAATTTGCAACAGTTTAGCTGTTCAAACCTCCTTCATGTTTCCACAGACGCCTGGTCAGGACCTTTGTCAAATGCAGCAGTTTTGCTACGTTTTCTGAAGAGCACAATTTAAATTGCAGGCAAAAAAGATAAATCCTCACATCAAAAAGATAATAAAGTTGAGATCTAGGCTTTTCTTTTTATGTGTTTTTTATATATATATAAATGCCAAAATTCATCCTTTGTAATTTGAGAGACAGACTTTAATCTGAAGGCTTTACAGGACTGTTAGGTGAAACTAGTAACAAGCATTCCCCTCCTTTGCCACCTCTTTTCCTTACGACCCTTGGTTCAGTTCCTGTTTTCGTGTTGTCTTTTCCAGCTCTTTGTCCCATCTCCCGCGTGTGTATCTGCGTGTATGCGTGTGTCTCTGTGTGTGGGGTGGTTTTTTTTAATATTTTGACACTCTGCTCCCCCTTAATAGGAATTCTTCCTAGAAATAGCGCGCACATTTCTAAAGGACCCTTTTCACAGTCCTTTTCTTTTGGCTCTAAAATGATGTATATGTAATTGGTAATTAAAGGTGCAAGCTCTCTTCAATATAAACAATATTGCTCAATGTTAGATCATTAAAGGGAACCGCAGCACTAAATAATTACCTTTTGCATCGTGACACACTGTTCGCAGGCATCCGCTCCCTTCCCAGCAGTCCCTGTTCAGCGCAGGGTTAAGGTTGCATTTTCACTAAGGCAAGGAGGCATCTTTTCATGATATAAATTGGTGAATTAATTACGTAGTATTGTCTTCAAACTCCTTTTAAACTTAGATTAAGGGGAAAAAGGTAATGAATGGTTTTCAGAATGAGTATTGTGCTGTGTATTCGGTAGGCTTGGTGTGAGTTAGGAAACGGAAGCCTTCCCGTGCCCATCGTCTGCTCCGGCAGGACGGTCCATGCTCGGGCGCTTCTCTGGGGTCCCGGTCCTTTTCCTGCTGCCGCTGGCGCTGCTGCTGCTCTCCGCTTTGCTCTTCGTGAGCTCTGATGCAACTTGTAGTACAGCTGGTAGATACACCGATCAATTGTTTATTCTGGAACGCAAAAATGGGGGCAATTCTTTTTCTGAACTGCCTTTTCCAAGGCTCAACCGTTTTTGTTGCCAGGTTATACATTTCACCTTCTACCTCTTGTCCCTTTCCTATGTGTTTTTTTTTGCAATTTTGTGAAGAGTGGGACAAAACTCCTTTTGTTTTCAGACAGGAGGAGAATCCAGATCTGGACTATAACATCTGTTTATCTCAGTCTCACTTCTTTGAGATATTTGTGTGACTTGCTTTCCCCAGGAAATCCATAAGCAAACCACTCTGGCTAATAGGGAACATTTTTCCTCCTATTTCTTTAATCCTGATTCGATTAGAGGTCTCACTCGCTGATTTACATACTGTTAGTTCCTCTGTTTTGTTCAACCCAAATCCTATAGTCCTTGCAGAGGCAAAACAGCCTTAGGCAAAAGTCAGTGGAAATTTTGCCCGAGTAAAGACCAAGGTTTGTGTGATTTGGCAGTTACAAGGCAGAACAAGAGAAAACAAACCAAAAAACACGTTTTGCCCCAGAAATGGATTGTGATCCATAATTATTTTATAAGGTAAGAGTTATCTTCAAAATACCCATTAAAAATGCACTGTGTTTTATTAATTGTAAAATGAGAAGTTACTTATGTCTTAGAAACTGATGCAGGTCACTCAGAAATGCTTTCCCAGTCTTTGAGGGCAGTGGTATGAAATCCATCAGGTCCGTGGGCAAGATTTAAACAAAAAACTTTTATTAACCTATATAGCAACTGCAGGGGTATTTGACATCAGGAAAACGAGTGGAAGATTTCAGGCTCAGCCAATATTCCAGTATGTTGAATAAGTGCCTCATTCTCTTCCCCACTGTACACACTTTTGAAACCCCTTAGCTTCTCATGAGACCGTATCCTGCTTACCTTACTCTTGCAAATAGTTTGCTGTAATTTGTGCTAATGGGTGGTCATTTAACCTTGCCGGTATCTTTGTAATGGGACAAGGTGGTAGTAATTTTCCATGCCACGGACAGCCTGATCCTGCTTGTTCGGAGCACGCAAGCTTTGCCCCTCTCTCTGAAATAGGAGGAGAGGTTTGGGTGCATAAGATTTGTTGGATGGGGCCTTGGCCAGATGGCTGAGATGTGCTGGGAATGAGAAGGTGGGATAAAAAGAGAGGAACTATTTCAGAAAGTGACTCGGGGCTCGAACGTTTGCAAAATGGCTCTTTGCTGATATCCTTGCAGTGCTGGCAGCAGTGGGAAGGAGCTGTCAGGAAAGCTATGCCAGGTCAGCCTTTCCATTTTGTTTCAGGCAGGCTTGGTTGCAAAATATATTGAAATCATTCTAGGAGAGCAGAAAAGCTGAAAAACAAAAGAAAGATCTAATCAGGCTTGGCTTCTTTGGGGGGGTGGGGGAGGGCTGGGCCTCTCATGATGCATCCTTCAGAGTCTGTGAACATTCAAAGCAATCTCTTTCTCTTCTCCCCTCGTCCCTTTCCTCCCTCTTTCTCCTTGTCCGTGTAAAGCAGAGGCTGACCATGTGGAACCGGCACTCGCCGACGAGGATGAGAGCCTGGCAATAGCAGAGCCGGGCGGCATCAGCATCGCCGCAGGCGGGACAGACCCCGACTTGTTAACCTGTGGACAGTGTCAGATGAACTTCCCGCTGGGAGACATCTTGGTTTTTATAGAGCACAAGAGAAAACAGTGCAATGGCACTGGTGGTGCCTGCTATGAAAAGAGCATGGATAAGAGCAGCCCTCCCCCCTCCTCACGCGCCGAGCTCAGGAAAGTGTCAGAGCCAGTGGAAATCGGGATCCAAGTCACACCCGATGAAGAAGACCGTCTTCTCACGCCTACAAAAGGAATTTGCCCCAAGCAGGAGAACATTGCAGGTACAGCATGTTTTACACTCAATCAACTGCCTAGGTAATCTTTTAACGAGAGCCCTCTAGAAAGTGCCATGAAACAGAGGCTTCAGTAACAGGTCTTTATAGGAGCCATTGGTCTGGAAGATCCTCACAGCTACACAGGTCTCAGCAGGGCTGTCCACCCCACGTTTAATTCAGTGTAGCTATCTGCACAAGGCCAGCTCCTGGAGAGAGGGGACTCTCGATCCCCTGGGAGAGCCCAGGGGCAGCCTGTACACATAGGAAAAAGCAGAAGGTTGGGGTCAGAAATGATTCCAGGAGTATCTTTAAGCAGGTAGCAGTGGTGGAGGGATAGGAGGCTTTGGTGAGATGCTCAGTTCAGTCCAGTTCAGATACCATTTCTAACATGCAGACCCACTGGGAAGGACCAAAAATCCCAATGCCACTAAAGGCAGTGGAAAAATCCTCTTCCTATTGGCCACAGTGGGAAGAGAATTTGGTTGCAAGGGCTAAAGCAGAGGTTCATTAAGTCCTTGCTTGATCCTTCTGCTGGGGTAGATGTCAGCTTCCTGGTCTGCATTGCTGCCTGTGCCGCCTGTCCTGGGTCTCTGCAGATGGCTGGAGTTAGGTGGGCGGCACCTCCATTCACACGCACGCCCCAAACGGGGCTTTTGAATGAGGACACAAGAGTACAGGCTGGCCCGGGTGAGCAGATTGCAGGCACTTTTTTTCCTAAAACTCTCGGACGCGGTGCAGTTAACATTTACTCAGCGGACCCCCAGCTCAGAGGTGGGCAGGCGGGTGCTGGTATCCACCTGGGCGAGCTGCGTGCAGCGGTTTCTGCGGAGCGCCTGGCATGGGGCCGCTTCCGTCGCACAGGGCGTTTCTCCTCTCTTCAGCGGTGTGTTCCTCTGCAGCGGTGAAAGGAAGGCTCTGCTCCCTGCTAGTGAGCGGGGGTTTTATGTTACACAGGAGGATCTCCCCTCAAACGGGCCTTTTTTGTTCAAATCACCTGCATCCCGTACAGAAGACCAGTGGCAAATTGTCATTGCTGCCACTGTCTCGATTTCTCTAGGAATTGTCCTATGGGATTAGATCTGATGGTCCAGGATCCTGCCTGTACTAGAGATGTTCCCATGAGGGGGTCCCCAGAAGGCTTGTAATAGACTCCTATCTTTACAATTGAAATTTAAGAGTTTCCCCCTTTTAGCATTGGAGGTCTCTGAGTAAGTCCCCAGCATCTCTGATGGGTTTGGCTGTCATATAAATGAGGATGTAGGCTTTGAACTGCTGCAGTCTTCAGATCTCCAGATGATCTGCTTCTTAGGAGAGGGCATGTGCCACCCATTGACTACCTTGTTGTCTTCTAGGAATCTTTTTTGGGTGCAGTCACCATCTTGGCATGGGGCAGCTGGTCGCTTTGGGGGCATTAGCAGTGGCAGCCTGTGCTGTAGCGTTGTAAGCAACTCTACTGTAAGACCTGACCCCATCCTTTCCTCACCCTTTTCAGCTTTCCCCATCCTTTTGCAGTTGTGAATGCATTTCTTGGCAAAGATGACTACCTCATGGTGTAGCAGCTTTGAGGGCTAGATTTCCTTCCCGTTTGGTGGGAGCAGAAGAGAAGTATTCAGGACCTTCTCCCCCAGTCTGCTGAAGGCCTCCTAAATGGTGCTGAGCCCTCTCAATAGCTGTTGATCTCTGAGCTGATGGTGCTCAGCCCCTCGCAGAGGGTGCCCAGTGCTTAGTAAGGTTGGTCCAGGAGACCTATGCTGTAGTTGCAGTCCAGATCTCATCTCTTCCTAATCTGCGCTCAAGTTCAGTCCGTAGTGAAATACCTCAATGGCTACACCCAGCGCAGGGGGTGCCGTCCCATCCCAGCTCCTGGGGGTCAGCATCAATATAACTAACGCTTTTGCCGTCCAGAAAATCTGCAGGGGAAGGGGGTAAAGGGGACGTTCACATGTGGAACAGGCATAAAAAAAAAATCTAAAAGCCAATCTGGAGCACCTAATCTCTTTCAGACTAAACTGAATATCAAATGAAAATATGTAGGAAAGATTTTGAATTGAGAAAAATAAAGGGGTTTATCATTTGATTGGCATTTTCTCAGCAGTGCGCAGAGATAGGGACATCCACTAAATAGTGCGGTAATAATGCTTTCTCAATTAGGAGCCCAGCTCCGAGATAAAAAGGTACAGTGTCCTTCCATATTTTTTTTAATAGCAACGGATAGTTTTCAATAGTAGGATAAAAGCCTCACATTACAGCCATGGAGGGTAGCCATGAAAAACCCACAGAAGTCATTCACTGGAAAGGCTTTAGTGGGATATACCAAACCCCTTATTTATATTTCAATAGAAAGGCTTTCTGCATTAGCCAAGAAAATCAGAATCTGCATTTAACATTAAAGGTATTTCCCAGTGAGCGGCTGTAGAGCATTGTTGTTAGATTTGTTAAAAAAAGAGACTAAATACGATTTCATAAAAGGGAAACTTAATCTCTAAGGCAGCTTTCCCCCACCCTGCCACCCCCTCCCTTTATTTTTTTATTTTTTTGGTAATAATGCAACAGCCTACAGTATTTTTACTTTATATGTGACGAAAGATATTCTTAGCCTTTCTGTACTGCGACAGGAAGAATGAATTTCTTTATTCCACCAAGAAATATGTAAAATAATCCCTTAGAAGTATGGGGAGATATGTTTGTTCAAAGCATTTAAAATGTTATTTTAATCAAAGGCACAAAACACTCTACATGCTGTGTCAGCTAAAGGAGACCATTACATTTTAACAGCAAATCATGCTCTTTTCCCCCTCCTAGCCAGCCCCCCCCTACTTTGAAACTAACTTTTTTTTTATTAAATAAAAAGGCGAAAAAAGATTAAAGAATAAAAAAACTTCAGTGGCTCAAATGTATAAAGTAATTTAATATGGTGGAAGCATTAATTATTTTAGCTTAATTGAATTCTGAGGACTGCAGTAGTTGCATTTTTGTAGACAAGCTCTGTTTATTATTTCTTTGTGTAGATTAACAGTAAAGGAAACATAGATAACTTTCAGTTATTTATTGTAAAATAAATGTGTCAATTCATGTGTAAAGCAAGCTGTTCAAAGATAATTGAGTCTTTATATTTGAAGAGGGAAACCAGAAATCACCCACTCGCCACTCCAGCTCCCTGAAATATGCTGCCACTGCTGCTGCCCTCAAATAGGTTTCAGCTCCTCTCCTTGATCTTGTGTTGTTTTTGTAGAGCTTCGTATTTGGTCGAAATGATTTGTGCAGCCTTCTGCGGTGTAAGCCAGCCGCCAAACCTTGCAGCTTCCCATGGCTGCGTGCAGTGAGGGTATGTCAAGCGCCGAGCTTGGCTCTGCCGTTGCACCTCTCTTCCCTCTGGGCGTGGGGATGTTGGGATGCAGCACTGCGCCGAGTGCTCACCCTGACGCAGGGTGCTCCGGAGTCCTTGAGGTCTTTCCTCCTCTCTTTCTTTTTGCCTTTCTTTCTTTCTTTCTTGGTAACTCTGCTTGCTCTGGTCACTGAATGCCTCTTGACCACACAACAGACCTTGTGCTGCTTTGAGGGAGGCAGGTAGAGCTCAGGAGTCTGCCAGGATTTGCGTGCACGCAACGCAAATCTCCAACTGACATTTCTAGATATCAATAGAGACAAAGGCAACTTTATCTCCACAATCAGCTTTAAAAGACCTTCTGATAATGAAGTCTGTCATCTTTTCCTGACTAGTTACTTGCAAATCCAAGCTTTTCAAGGCGCTTTCATTTAGTTCCCACTGTCCGTAAAGTGTGTGGTAGCATGTTAGCTGGCACTGGGGGGACGTGACTTGCTTAGGAGCAGTCTGTCCTGTAAAGTTTGGTTTTTTTCAAATTGGCTGACCTGTTTGAAAATCAGTTCTGCCTCTTGTACAGAGGGTGCGATAGAATCGAACAGATGTACCAGATTGTCGCACAGCAAAACACAGCCAGGCCAATGAGTTGGCTAGGAGTTATCAGTCACTGCTTCTTTCACTTCACCGCTGGCAGGTATTTTGGAAAAAAATTAGACCATCGTATTTTATAGCTCTTTTTATCTTTCATATTTATCAGATCTTGGGCATAACCAGGTGACCTGTCCTGGCCAAAGAAGGCTCAGGGGAGGTGGCTCCCACTGTCCTTTGACTGATGGTATCTCCTGTCCTCCTCATGGCCCTGCTGGGCTTGCGGGCCACCAGGCTGTTTGTTAGCAGGGCTCTCTGAAATGATCCAGATTAAAGAAAAAGTACTAGTCGGCTTGTTTTTAATGCTGGATGGTTTCAGAGAACCCCAGCAGAGAGGAGGGAGCCTCCGTGGGGCAAGTACCACTTGGACCAGACCTTCCGCAGCTTCACTGTCTGGTCTGCACCCTCACGGACAGATAACCACACCAGCAGCAGAGGTTCATTAAGACAGCGTAGTTAATTTCTGCAAAGATGGTGCTAGGAAAGGGGAGGGGGTTGATTGGAATTCCTCGTTCATCCTGTCCTGGCCGCCAGTGCTGGGCTCCATACATTATGTACTTGAACTAGATGTGCATCGTGAAAAAAGGCTCCCTGTCAGAGGCAGGATTTAACGGCAACCCCTGCTCCATGAATGTTCATTTCAGGCTTTTGAATGGTAAAACTGCCAGTGAGAGAAACTAAATAACTCGCATGTGCTGGAAGCCAGAGATAAACACCGCCGCAGGTTGCCATGAAATAGGCTACTTGATATATTTAGAATTGTTATTTTTCTCCAAATTAAGATTAGTTAAATCCATGTGTGTTGTGTGAGTGATTGTTAACTCAATGGCATGGATTATCCTTTTTTCAAATCATGACAGCTAATTATTATTGCTGTCTACCCTGAGACATTCACTTACAATGTACCATTATGGACCCGCGCACCCATATTAACTGTAGGACTCAGCCAGCCATCGTGATGCCTTCACACGTGAGGGGAGGAAAACGTGAGCTGAGACAACCCGAGGCCGGTGGCGGCGATGTCGGGCAGGTTGGGAAGAGGTGTCCTGAGCAGCCCTGAGCCGGCACGGGGCACGGGGGCCATCCCCTTCCCGAGGCCGCCGTGGTACCGGGGCCTGCCGCCAGCACCTCCCCAGGGCGCTGGGTCTTGCGGGACTGACTTGTCGAAGCCGGGCTAGGAAAAACGCTACGTGGGGAAGAAGAGGCTTCCAGAAGTGTGTGGTAACAGAGCCTGAGAAACTCGGGTTGCAGCTGAAATCCTCTTTGTGAAGCTTTTCCAGGCTTGTTTCTTCCCTCGCATCTGCCAGGCTTTCCCTGAGCGCAGGATTTACCTAGCCTCCTCCTCCTCTGCTGCTTCACCAGGTATTTAGCAACGTGTTTTGCTAATTGGTGTGGCTGAGCAGCATGGTGGGGGAACGCACGCGGGAGGTGTCAGCTGCGGCGCCCCTGAGGTGGGGCTAACGAGCAAGCCCGTCCCCGGGGACCGCGGCTGAGGTCCTGACTTGGGTCGCGGGGAGAAAAACAAGCCGGGTGATCTCACCCACAGCCCTGCTTGTGCCCGGGGCAGGGCAGGGGCGCCTGGCTCTCCTCTGGGGGACAGGGCACCCCCAGCCCACGGGAGGGGCCTGCGGTGGCAGCTGCCGTCCCCTGGCTCGCTGCGGCTTCAAGCATGAGGAGGGGCTGCTGAAGTATCGATGGCTTACAGTTTTAAGGTTGCCAGTGAGGCCAGGTAGAGACCAGCCTGGGGATCTCCAGGGGACGTGATCCCCTCTTTGGGGGATCCAAAGAGGGGGTGGAGGGTACCCGGCGGTGGCTTGGCAGCCCCCCGTTGTCAGCCTGCCTCCCCCGGTTGGCAGGGAGGGACGGCAGGGCCGCGGCCACAGTGTCTCCCGCCGAGGCAGTGGTATCACCCTGCTAATCCCAGCAAGAGTTAAAGGTGAGAAACCTGCCGATTAGGAAACCTTTCTTCCCCTTGCTTGAACTCCACCGCACCCATGTGGCGCGGCTCCAGCCCCCTCTGCTCAGCCCCGGCCCCAGGAGCCGCCCACCGCCATCTCAGCTTGCCCGGGGTCCGCACAGAGGCTTTCCCGGCATCCCTGAGAGTCAAGTGTGAAATTGATCGCACCGACTTATAAAAGCAGACTAAAAAAACTGCTGAGGAATATTATGCCCTCGATTCTCCCGGCTGGTTTTAGCTTTTTGTTTTGTTCCTCTCACCATCCTGTTTCTCACAGTTATTTTCTGCGCCCTGTCGCAGTTAGCTGGATTCCCACGAGGCCGGGATGGCGGGTGCCGGTGCCGGAGCAGCAGGGGTCCAACTCGCCCCGCTCTGCCCTGGTTTCACCTGGGGTAACTCCCTTGAAACCAGCGGTGCTATGCCAGATCGATCGGGCGGCGCAAGCGGGGACCTGCCCCCGAACACACGGGGTGCCCAGCTGCGAAACGGGAGCTCACTGCTGTTATTTTCTCTCTTACTAATCTCTCTTAGTTATAGTCATCTTTGGTTTTACATGTGACAATGCTAGGTAAAACCTTTTCGACAGAAGTGCCATTTTGCAGGCTGATGAGAGGGGATTTAAGAAGGTCATTCAGTACACGTGGCCAGAGCCTTCTCGCTCCAGGGTGGATGTGTATCAGGAGTCACTCTTTAAGAGCAAAACTTACTTGTTTGCACCTGCTTGGAACTGCTGTTACCCTCTTCTAATTCAGTGAAAGGACTCTGGACTTTTACTCAGAGGTAGAGCCCAGTCAAAATGTCACCAAACAAAGTGGTTTTTTGCCTTTATTTGGGCCCTCTTGTGAAATTACTTGGGCCGTGTGTGGGAGGCCAGAAACCGTGTGTATATCTCTGATTATTATTAACATGGAAAGATTGGTAGTTTTTTTAGACAACACTAATGGTAAATGATGAAAAGGCACTGGTCAGCCAGTCATTACTCATTTTTCTTGACAACTTTGCAAGCAACTGTTAGGAGCAAAGTAAAAGTAGTGCCCAGCCATCCTATAGACTGCTTTGGCATTTGTTTTGATGTGACTAATAGCAATGGGCTTGTGCTCAGTGGAGTATTGACTGCAAGAAAGGAGTTTGTGTGCATTCGCAGGGGAATTTTGCACTGGGATGTAGCTGAAGGAAAGTCGGTTGCGTGGAAGTACTATAAAGCAGAAAAGCTCCCATACAGGTATAAAAAGTTGCTATTTCTCCTCTACAGTGAATAAATACATAAAGGCACAGAAATGGTTCCTTCGCTTCAGCAGGACAGGATGCTATAGCATGAGGCAGCCTCCCTTCAGGTCTTTTCCATAGATTGTTTTTCTTTCTCAGCCCGTGTTTGAACTGTGCTGCCTATACACACAGTGACCAAATCCGCTGTGACATAAAGGTTGAACCCTTCTAGGGTTTTTTGGAGATTGGAACATTTTTCTATCATAACCGGAGAAAAAAAACCCTGTGAAGTAATCATAATTTTTGTACAAGAAAGGCTTGGATTTCTATGTCATGTCACATAACTTCAAAGGGCATAGATTTGGGGCTGAGTTTCAGCACTGGCTTTGGTGGCCGAGTGGGAAGATGGGAGCCCGGAGGGTGAGAAATAGAGGAGAGAGGCCAGGTGTAGAAATAAAACTGTATTTCTCAGCGGAGAACCCTGGAAGCCCACAGAAACTGGATAGCTCTCGGCTTGGGAGATGCGTGCGCTCACTCGCTCCGGCGAGAGCATCCTTTTCAGCATAGCTTCTTCTCTCCGTTCCCTCCCACCCTCCAAATGGTAATCGGTGGGCTGTGCAGTAGAAATGTTATAAAAAAAAAAAGAAGAGGAAAAAGTGGGTGGGTGGGGTATCTAGGGATTTGGTGTCTAAGCTCAGGAGTTAAGCCGGAAATCCCAGAGATGTAATGAAAACAAAACGGACTTTTCACTCGCGCTGTGGCATTCTGGCAGTGAGAACGCTTTCGTGAGCCAATGTTTTCATTGTAGGTTTTCTCGAGAGAAGTAGTGGAAACGAATCGTTAACCCCTTAACAGGAACGAATGCGGTTGCTGCAGCGGGGAGAGGAGAGCCGTCTTGTCTCCTAGTTGCCATGTTGGAGAGCTTGGGGGTGTGTGTATGTTTGTGTGTAGTGGGGAAGGTGGGGTAGATACCGCTTGTAAAGAGTTTAATAATCTTAATGGCAGATGTGAAGTGGTTACTTAGCGGTTGTTGTTTTTTCCTCTTTGCATGTATGCCTTTGCAGAAAGATTCGAGTGCGATCAGCACAAACCACTGTTAAGCCCAACAGCTCTTAAACTCGCTCTTTCTTCTGGCATTTGGTAGCGTATTTCTTAAGCGAGAAAAGGGGGACACTGCTCGCTGTTCCCTCGGCAGGGTCATAAAAGCTGCAGATGGAAAAGACCTACCAAGTAGCAGATCCCAGCTTTCTTGGAAAGTGGAAGTACAGGATGCATGTCTGTTGCAGGCGTGTTACATATATAGCTTTAAATGTCCAGCAGCCTTGGATGGCGTTCAGCCTTACAGGAGTAAGCCCCTTCATTAAAAACAAGGGAGTTTGGGGAGGAAGGGAGGTGGGAGCGATTAATCTAATTTACCTTAACAGCCGCTTTTGGTGAAGAGATTGTGTATCCCTGTCCTCCATGCTCTGATTAGGCTGCATTTTGTTTCGATATTTTATTTCACCTTTTGATCACGGCTGGCACTTACCGTATTTCTGTCTCCACTCTCTCATTAGGGTATTTTATCTGCACGTACTCTCGCAAGCAGTATAGAGCATCAGCCCCCTGCTCTAGCTAAAGAGCATCTCATCTACCCTTTAGCATCTCGGAAGAGCAATTAAAATCATTATACACCTTCTTCCAGCTGCCCTAAATCCTCCGGTCCAGCCCTTGCATGCAGGTTGTGGGACTCTTGGTGCTGTGCAGACTTCGGATGTAATTGCACAGCTGCTGCAAGGAGCTGTGTCTCTGCAGCTGACCTTGCTCAGCGCGTCTGGCCTCTGAATAGATGTTTGCCTTCTTTCTTCCCACTTTGACAGCTCCCCCCCTCCGCACTCCAGCCCCTCACTCTGCCCCAGCCCACTCCTTGTCTGCTCACGCTGGGAAAGCACCGCGGCGGCAAGGTATTTGTGGCTGAAACTGCCTTGGCAATGAGCAGAGGCTGAGGAGAGCGCCGGTTCGCCCGCACGCCCCTGTTTGAAGAGGGGGGAAATAAGAGAGGAAAGAGATGTTGCTGAATAAACGATGGTTCTACATGGGTTTTATACCACGCTGCTTTCGTAATGGTCATTTAAACAAGGTGGAGTGGTGGGGGAGGAGAGAACAAGACGAGACTGCAGACAGGGATTAAACAGCCCTCTTCTTCTTTTAAGACATTTATTATTTTCAGTCAAACCTGTAGCCAGCTAATGTAACTGTAAAAGTCTCCTTTGAATTATTGGCGAGGCATTCTGAAGTCTTCTATTATAGCTGATGTACTTGCGCGCAGGCAAAATCCAGATTTGGATTTAGCACCTACTTGTTTTATTTTCTTTATTAAACCAACTCCTGGCTCATTTTTTTCCTTTCAATACCCGCTTTTCGTTTCCTGTTTTCTAGAGTGCCCTATTACTAGCTCATAAAAAGAGTTAGAAACTGAAGGGAAGTTTCCTGAGCAAGAAGGAATTTTTTTTTTGGCTTTTTTTCCCCCCCTCCTATGGCTTGGCCTAGAGCCAACCTGTCTTTCAACAAGTAGAGAGCCATTCCAAGTTGAAATTTATAGAGCAGAGTCTAGGTTCAAGGGCTGAAGCCCGCCAACAGCTCCAGCCTCTTTGTTACTGATTAATTCTGCAAGCGGTTCAGCTGGTTTGCTCACTTCTGCCTGCTCTTCACAGCGCTGCGGCGCTTCCGAGCCGGCTGCCGCTGCTTCCCCCTCCGCTTTCCCCCTTCGCTGTAGAGCAAGCCCCCAAATTCATTTTAACCCCATGCAGTCCAAGCTGCACCATGTCGGCTTTATGGTAAAATTGCAAAATACCTTTCCCTCTGCCTTTTTTTTTCCCCCTCCCTTTTTTTTTCTTTTCCCTACAGCTAATTTTAAACGTCTGGAGCTCCCCATTTCACCTCAGCTCATATTAACAATTGCTTCTTGGCATGGTTTGGAACCCAAGTTCCCAGGTTTTAATTAGTTTACTCAAACGCATGCAGCGGGGCAAAATAGTTTCTTTCAGCTTTACCTGCAAAGGATGTTTCCCGTCTCAGCGAGGGGGTTTCCCTCACGGAGGGATTTGAAAGGCAGAAGTTTTCAAGTGGTCTCAATATGGGGCCCCACAAGAGTGAGTGTGGGAGGTGAGGGGGAGAAGCAGCAGGAAGAAAAAAGAAGAGAAAAAAAACCAACAAGAGTTTGGGAAAGTACCTTGAAATGAGGATGGTCCCAATCCTGCAACAAACTGGATGTCAAAGCATAACCTTACTGACGTCAATGGGGGTTTTGCCATTGGCTTTAGCGAAGGCAGGGTTTCATCCTTAGCCGGCGCCGAGCTGTAGGTACGCCAGCGGTCCTCTCGCAGTCAGAGGGATTACTGATGTGCAGAAAGTTAAGCATGTCTGTAAGCGTTGGCAGGATTAAGATCTGTGCTGGTATTTTCAGACCAAGTGAAATGCATGTGGGAGGTTTTTAAAGAAGAAAGTGCATGGGAGTTTTAAAAAAAGGAGAGTATAGCCCAGCCTGCCATTTTTAAGTGCCTTGGGGAAAAACCTGGGTTG
This sequence comes from Phoenicopterus ruber ruber, assembly GCA_009819775.1. Lineage (NCBI taxonomy): Eukaryota > Metazoa > Chordata > Aves > Phoenicopteriformes > Phoenicopteridae > Phoenicopterus > Phoenicopterus ruber. Next base: position 15,197,585 of record CM020219.1, read on the forward strand.
CTATTAAAAATATCGGAGGACTAATGTGTTACTAATTGTGACACAATTAACTTCTTAGAAGTATTCAATTGTGAGTCCCAAGAAAATAAAAAGATGGGGATGAGTAGCTAGAAATTCAGGTCTATGTTTCATTTTAAACATTTCTTTTTATTAACTAGAAATAAAAGCAAGCCTAGAGGTTCACTTTACTGTGCATCTCGGTTACTCTGCTCCTAGAAGTCTACCTTTAAGTAGGTTATTAAAAAAGGACAACAACAACGAAACGAAGCTCGAACTCAATAGCAATCTGAGACCCCTATATGTGGCTTTACCACAAAGCTCTTAAATTCTTGTTTAAACATTTCTCCAGAGCTGTTACTCAGGAAATAAAAATGTGTGCTGTTTGTCTATAGCAGATTAAAAATTCACATTTAATGTGACAGCTTCTCAAATCTAGTGTCGGAAATATAGAATCATATCATAGAATGGTTTGGGTTGGAAGGGATCTTAAAGATCACCTAGTTCCAACCCCCCTGCCATGGGCAGGGTCATCTTGCACTAGACCGGGTTGCTCAAAGCCCCATCCAACCTGGCCTTGAACACTGCCAGGGATGGGGCATCCACAACTTCTCTGGGCAACCTGTTCCAGTGCCTCACCACCCACATGGTAAAGAACATGCCTCTATTTTATGGTATTATGAAACAGGTCTGGAGCAGAAACAATATATTTAACTATGAGAAAACGAGATAGAGTTTGTGGGTTTCTTTCTTTAACGGTTTATAACCAGAGACCTTTTCTGTGTCTGTCTCTGAAACTTTTGTGCATACAAGTGGCCAGCATGTGTAAACCACACTTTGAAATTTAACAGTTAACCTTAAAAAATCTTAAGTTCAGCAAAATGGAACTTTTTTTTTTTTAGTCTACGGACAGCTCTTTGTAATGATCTGGCAGAGGAATCTAAAGTTGTTTTTTTTCTCCAAAACATTCATAATTTCAGCAGTGGAAAACTGAAGCACACCCGAGCTCTGAGAAGGCTCGCTCTCACATCTGCCTCTGCCTGTGTGCTGATTCCCTGGGGTCCCATTTATAACAGTCTAACAAGATAGAATCTGCCTTTGAGTATCAGTAAATATGGCTAAAGATCACAAAACTGTACTCATAATTGTTCAAGACTAAAAGGCAGAATATAGTGTTTGATTAATGTTTATGGTACAGGGCCTTCTTGTGGAAAGAAGTTAAAACAATAACCCCCAAAACCCCCTACAAAAAAGTCCCCGAGGCCCCACTCCGTCCCCCGTAGACTCCACTGAAGGATGCTATCCTCATTGTGCAAAGTTCATCATTTAAGATGGTGCACTTTATTTTTGATTTTGAAGTTGACCGAGAATACCTGATCGGAGCTGTTTCTTGAAAGAGATGCATGATGTGCTTTTCTGTTAGCAGCGCTAGTACACAGGAGTGAAGGACGTCTTTGCTGGCCACCAGAAGCACCCATCCCTCAGGTCAGGGGGCTTTTGACAGTGCATTGTCTTGAACTGGCCTCATCCTTATCGTGTCTACTCTGCCGGTGAGGAAAAGCACCCTCAATCCTCGCTGCTCCCTATCTGTCAATTAATGTTCATTAGAAATACTTAAGCAGGGGGAGGTTATGGATGCAGCGGTATCTCAGAGACCCCTAGCAATGGCACCTGCTTGTGTTGGAAGGACTGACAAGCTGGATTGATGAGGTCTCTGTTAGCGCTGGAGCCTTGCTGCTGCTCAGGCCAGGGTTTGTGCCGGGTGACCGGCAGCTTGCAGCAGGCATTACCTAGGTGGGGTGATGCACCAGTTGTCTTCACTCCCTCCGTGGGAAGCTTGGGAACTCCTATTATCTTCACTGTTGGGAGACTTCCCTGCTGTCTGGAAAGGTTTATTTTTTAGAGTGATAGTGGGTGGAGAATGCAATACAGATGGATCTGTTTCTCTTTCATTAGCTGTTCTAAGACGCTTGTTTAAATGTGTTTGCTTCGCTTTTCAAACGGTAAATGTCAGTGTTTCAAATATCACTGGTAACAAAAAAAAAAAAAAAAAGGTCTTTGAAAAAGCCCAGGCCAGGACTTTGTTAAAATCCTGGTCTAGAAATGGCAAAGGTGACTCTGGACTTGCACAAAGAGGGGAAGATGCGGGGAAGAGTCGGTGCTAGTTTACATTCAGGGCAGGTCCCTCTCGGAGGCTCCTGCCAGGGCAGCGCCCAGAGCAGGTCCTGGGGGGGGAGCCAGCGGCAGGGGGAGAGCTGCGGCCAGCAAGTGGGGCTGGGGGCTGCCGAGGGTGCCCGGGGGATGTGCTGAGCGGGTTGCTGTGACTTTTGCAGTGAAAAACCCATGTTTTGGGGAACAGGGTAAGGGTACAGAGAGAAAACCTGGAAGGGCAGATATGCGTACGCTCCAGCAGAGTTTGTTTCTTACGGAGGAAATGGTGGCCTTCGGGGCGAGACACTAACTGGGGTGTGCAGAGCACCGTGCTAGCAGAAATACCACCCCAGCGTGCCATCACGGGAGAACCTTGGCACTTGTAAAATCACGCCTGAATACTTCTGTTTCCCACCCTCCTGTCCCTACACTTCTCCCAGCCCTGGCTGTGTGATGGCAGTGCTGAGCAGAGCCTAAACCCCCGTCCCCCGTAACCCTTCTCTAAGGCAGGTCTGCGTGGTTTGATGGGTAAAGCGCAGGAGACCATCAGCCCTTTCTCCAACCCTGCAATCCCACCTTTGTTCCCGGGAGTGGAGCAAGTCCAGGAATTTATAGTGCTCGTTGCTGTCGGTTTTAACCCTCCCATCTCTTTGCTAGCGCCAGCTTTAAACCGCCCACGGGAGATATGCAGATAGGCACTCTCATTTCTCAGATGAGGCAGAAAAGATGTGAATGGCTTGATTTTCCAAAGTGCCTGGCTGCGTCCGGCGGGGGCTCAGGGCAGCCTGCCGTGCTCCGCACTCCTCTGGATGAGGCCGCAAGTGCTACCGTCCAAAATGACAGCAGGGAGCGGGTGATGGCAGCGGGGCTATCGCTGGGAGAGCCTGCCCTCTGGTTCACTGCTCACAGCCCTGTCCTTTTGTGCATGCATTGATATTTTTGAACAAGCCCAAATCCCTCTGGGTCTCCCGTGCTGTTAGCAAGTTGCCCCCCTCCTCAAACTCCTCGGCAAAAAGGTTGGATTAAACAAATGTGAAATCACGGGCAGGGCACCGGGGAGCGCGGTGATCTCGCCCGTCCCCTCTCGCAGCCTGCACGCTGCCGGTGAGGATAGACGGAGGATGGGAGGCTTCGTGCCACTTCCTAGAGCCTCGGCAGCGTTGCCGCCGCGGGCACAGCGCCAGAAGATGGCTTCTACCTCGTAATTGAATAAGGATCTAAGGAAATTTCACTTGTGAGTGTGTGATAGGGCCCTTCCTGGTGCAGGGAGATGGGAGCCCCGGAGCCAGGTGCCTCGGGCGAGATCCTGTCCAAGTTTGGCTGGGGTGGGACAAGGCTGGGTGCCCTCACTGCTGCTGCCGTGGGAGCCGGGACTCCTCCGCACTGCGTCCCTGCAACTGGGTGCTGAGGAAGAGGAGAAGGCAGGGGGGAAAGGGGGGGGGGGGGAGAGAAAAGAAAAGATCTGTGACAAAATCATGCGACACCCACGTAAATATTGTTTGTATGAATTGGGTCCTTCATCTTTTGTTAGCAGCAGCTTGTTAATTAACAGCAGATTAGTGCTGCTTTCTTCTGACACATGAATATATTTTGGGCTAGAAAATACTTGTACTCAATAAAACTGTGTGACTGAACAATTCAGAAAGTACCAGCGGAGCGCCGTAATGGATTCCCTTTTCATCCCCTCCCCCCCGCCGCCTCCTCCTCCTGCTCTAAATGCAAGCAGATTTCTGCAGTCTAGTGCAGAAGAGACATGTTAAACACAGCTAAATAAATCATGTTTACTCTTGGCGTTCTTGGTAGTGAAAAATCTGTTGGCTGTTTTTACTTCCTTATTTCTCAGCATTTGCTTCCTACCTGTTTTTGAGCCCGTGCCCAGAAATAGTAGTTCTGTCAAACGAGTGGATTATGCCAACCAGCAGTTCCCTCTGCCAAGGAAGCTGCTGGATCGCAAAATCCGGTGACTTCTTTCTTACAGTGACACTGAGATTCTCCCCCTTCCTCCCCCCCATATTAGAATATAAAATAAAAGTATTAAAATCTGGAGAAGGAGAAAACGTAACCAGATCCTGGCAGTTTAAGAGCCCAGATTAAGGAAAGTTGAACTTCTGTTCCAGAAGCCCTCCTTTAAACTGTTTGTGGAGGTGAAAGCGCTGGAGATAGCAATAATAGGAACCAGACATTTTCCCTTTCTCGTTATCATTCCTTGTGTCCCCGTCCCGTCCCCCCCCAATGGGTGTGGGTTTTGTTTCAGTGTTGGGTTTTTTTTCCCTCTACAGAGAGCTTTACAGCTGGGAGGGAGAGTTAACTAAGCCTTTATTTTAACCAAGTTGGCTCGCGAGCTCTGCTGTTGCAGGCAGCGGGTGAGCTCTGGTTATCGGGGCCCAATTCTGCTCCTGACCCCGCGCTCCTGGGCAGCCCTATAAACCTCTTGCTTGAGTGAGGGCTGCCAAAGGGGCTGAGCTCCCTTTGCAAGGGAGGCTGAATGCAGACATGACAAAGCCGTGCACTGCTATATGTGTGTGTGTGTGTGTGTGTGTATATATATATACGTGGCACATCTGCTGTCATCAGCAGAGCTGCGTTGAGTGGAGGGGAGTGTAGCCCAAAAGGTAACTAACTCTGTTTCGATGCGATCCTGGGTATTAAGCGCTCCTCTTGGACATCAGGTGGCAACTTTTTAGCCTGGACCCGTCCTCCTTGCTGCTGTTATCCCAGATGTCAGTGATCCCAGATGTGACTGTAACATGGATTACGAGCCTGGTGGACTCTCCCTGTTTGGTTTTAAAATTAGAAAAAAGATCCTTTTTCCCATCAGAGCTTTGCATGTATTTACTCTTTGATCACATTGGAAGGGCCTTATTCTGTCTCCAGAGGAGCTTTAGTTCTGCTTTCAGTGGTAACAGGGATCTGGCCCGTGCTGAATATTAGCATTTTAATGGCTTACTTAAAACCCCGTTGCTGGTACACTCGCAGGGCTCCCGGCGGGAGGAAAGTCCAGCTCTGGGGTTTTGCAAAGCGATGTTGCAGGCTGCAATGCCTGCTGAAAGAGAGGAGTGGGGATGGCCCATTTGTCGTAGATTATTAGTATTGTCAATAATAACATGTCTACAGAAGCCAAATTAATTCCTTCTTCCACTTTACTAAGTCCAAGAAATGCCAGATCAGTTTCAGAACAGGGGAAAAAATAAACAGAATCAAAGTTTGTATGTTATGATTCCTCTGAATTTCTGGTGGGAATACTCTGCGATAGAAATGATATTTCCATAGAGGCATTGGCTGCCAGTTTGCTTAATTACATTAAATAGTGGTATAAACCTCGGCAGAACATAAACCTCTGTTACAGCCAGTCATTAGAATATTGAATCATAAGGAATAATGATACCAGTGCTAACGTGTTATAACAGTCTTTATTATATTAGTGATTGAAATGTTATTTTAAAAATAAGGTTTGTTGTAGCGGTTTAGGTGTGCATGCATATTTTCTCTGATCACCTATTAAGAGACTGAAGACTGGATTTGAATTTATTATGGGGAAATAAAAGGGTTGCTGAGAGTAAGAACTACTAGATCGCTGCTTATGATTTTACAATTTGATTCCGCTTGTCCTTAAGGAAGGTTCATAACGCTTACTTCAGAAATGCCATCTACATCGAGAAAATTAGGGTTAAAAGGACTACTTTGTTGAAACTAATTACAGGCTAGTTCAATTTTTTAGTTGGTGACATTTTAGAGATTTGGCTTGTAATGCAAGAGGTTATAGAAAGATTTGGTTAGACTGTGATATACAGCAATAAGCTGCCGTTTAAGTATATTGACATTTTCATCAGAAACAAAACAAAAACGCACTAGCCTTTATTTTACTGGGGTGATAGGTATGAATTTAATATCGCTTCCTCATCCTGACCATGGATGTTGGAAGGAATTATTTTGCTTCACCTCGGTTTGTACAGTATCTCTGTTTTGTTCTTTTTTTTTGTTCTTCTTTTTTTTTTTTAAATACTCTTTCCTGGGTAATCAACTTCAGCTTCCATTTCAAGCAGACCTGATAATAAAAAGTCTTTTTGTCTTATACTTTTATCTTATGGAGAAAGATGCTATTCTGTACAAATAAATGGGTGAATTGGGAGATTTGGGGGGATCTGGTCCAGAAAAAATATACCTCAGAAAAACTGTCATGTATGCAGAATGATTCTTGGTTTCTTGTAGGTGGCTTTGCTCTTAGGTTTGTGTCATACTGAAAGGAGTAAGGGGTTGTTTTTATACCGTACTTGTGTTTTACCTCTCCTGGTGTAGGGTTCAGTTATCCCGTCTCATTAGCACTTGTGACTGGCCAAATTCTGCTTGGATCCAAGTCTTTGGGTGAAACTTTTCATTGTGCTATTTAGCAGCAGGATTGGGTGCAGGTTCGCAACATGCTTCCTTGTGCAAATGAAACGTCGGTTTATTATTTCCCTTTTTTAACTTACATTATAGTCTGAACTAGATTCCTGGTTGCTGGTTTATTTGTCTGCTTTCTTTCATTATTTAAAAGCTAGTTAATTTTCTAGCCTCTTTTCCATTGAGAGAGCGTTATTTACTCAGTTGTGCTGCTGTCCAGTAAATTGAGGACCGAAGCTTTAGATCCTCAGGGTTCCCCTCATTTGGTGGATTGTTTTACCATCTTCAGTTGATTGCTCCACTCATTTAATTTGACAGATTCAGTTACCAGACTTGGGCCCGCTTGTACGCACGCAGCTGGATTGGTTTTCCCCTGAGAGATCCAAAACTCAAAGGGAATCCTCATTTTAAAAATTGCTGTTGCTCCCCCCCCCCCCCCCCCCCCCCAATTGCTTGCCCTGCTTTGCTTGTTTAAGTTTGCTTGGTGTTAGTGAAATGCTCTGCTGAGTGTGAACATGCTCCATGCACAAGGGAAAATTTGCAAATTTTAAACGTGCACGTTAACGGGACCCCCCAAACACCATTATACTGCTTGAAGTGTAATGTATGCATTCACACTAGGCAGGTAGACTATTTTTGACATTGAAATTCAGCACTTATAAAGTGCCTACACGTACATTGCTTTTGGCAAGGGGTGAGCCAAAAAATCAGGAGCTGTGATTCTCTCCCAAAGCTAATTGTGTCTGTATATTAAGTTTGTCCATCTGTGCTTTGCAGGGACATGGGCATCACCTGATGGTCCTCCTTCGCATTTCCAGCAGTGAAACAGTTAACAGTGCTGCTGCTTAATATATTGCTGTTACAGAGTCGTCTTAGTTTCCAGGACATTTAACGAAATCAGGTGGATTCTCACAGATGGGGAGACTGAGGCACAGAGGGGCAGAGTGACTTCATCTGCCTCTCTTTCCCCAAGTTCCCTCCCCTTCCAGGAATTGTTTTCGCTACCAAACAGCTGAAGAGCTGCTAAAACCTCATCCTGCCTAATTCCACCAGTGACTTTTTTTTTTTTTTTCAGCGTGGGATAGGGACAAAATTCAAAAATACTAGTAGAAGGCAAACTTCAGAGCAAGGATGAGATACTTACCCGAGCAGCAAATCCTGCTGTTGTCTTTTCCAGAGGCCATGTTCTGCCCGAGGATACGTGCGTGCAGCGCAGCGTCTGCCCGTGTGAGCAGGGCTGTCCCGAACGGCCAAGGTGGAGGAGAAGTCCACCAGTGTTACTGCCTCCTGCCCATCTGGGCCTCTTCCCTGGCCACTTCACTTCCTTCATTTCAGCCTCTTGACCATGCTCTTGTGGTCAAGCCTTCAGATTATTTGTAGAGGTATTTCTCTCTCTAGCTGCCTGTATATATTATTTTGCCCTTTGGAAACAGCTCTTTCCACCACCGAGTTCATTTATTAATTCCAGGGCCTGTTAAATTGCTGTGATCTTCTGTTGGGGTGGTTATATGTTTCAATTACATCAGGAATATTTGCTGGTATATAGAAATATTCACGGTATAATCAGGACTAAAAATTTTAATCCCCGCAAGGATTTTTACAACCATTGAAACTCCCCAGGACTTAATTACAAGAGTTGGGGAACAAACTTGGGAAAATTGATGAACTGTTTATTGTCAACCCTTTATGTCTTTTGGAAAACAAACTCCACAAATCAGGGTGATTATTGTTATTTGTTAGTTTATTGTGGTAGCTTCTGGACGTTGCAGCTCAGATCAGGGCACCATTGTGTTAGGCACTCTGCCCCCCCTGGAGCGAGAGCCGGGCTCTGCTTGGAAGTGTTTTGGGGCTGAACAGACCAGACAGGCAGAGGGTGGGAAGGGGAAAGCCGAGCTCCGGGAGGGAACATGCCATAGCCCGGGTTGTTCGTGCCCTGGGGTGTGTGCCCTGGCCCCCTTCCCAGCCCAGAGCCCTGTCTGCAAGACCACCCTCCTGAGATGAGAAAACACCCTGGTTTCCTATGTTGTATTTATATCACATCTGTTGATACGCTGTATTTACTTATCCCTTATGATGTTTTGGGCTCAATCCTGCCCTTTTTTCACCTGCTTTTGCTCCTGGTTGCTCTCATAGCACAGGGATATGGTCCTCCTGGGGCAAAGCCTTGTGTCAGTGGGGTGGGCAGAGGGCACGGCAGGAGAAAGCGATGAATGCAGCCTTGGGGTAGGAAAGAGTCCTTTTTCTTGCGTGTTTAATTGGGGTGAGCCAAGATGTTTCAGTTTTTCCCTTAGCTTTGTGTTCAAAGCACAGATGAGGGTCCAGGAGCAGGTTTGGATGAGCATCAGGTGGGAGGGGGGACAGGTGGTCCTGCAGGAGCCCCCACAGGGACCCGGCTGGTAGGGATGCTGCCAATGCTGCCGTGCGGCACCTGGATGCCCCCGTGGGCCTCCCACCCGGGCCCCCGAGCGGGTCCAGCAACACCCACACCCGCATTTCCTGAAAGATGGGTTTTGGCACTGCATAAGCGATTTTGCAGGCGTAGTGTGAGCTACTTCTGGGAATCCACATGGTCTCTTAGGTAAGTAAAAATCTCCATGGCCTGCCCTCAGCTTCTGAGCCTCCAAAATGCCATGTGCAAATATGTGGACAACCTAAAATGTGGATTTTTACGCAGTAAGAAGAGTTGCATGCTCCAAACAGGATATTTAGATACATTAGGATATTTATTAACCACACGGGGTGTTCCAAGCTCAGTTTATTTATCTTTGTAAAGTGCTTCCAGATCTTTGCGTGGAAGGCACTAGAGAAATGAAAGGCGTATTATTGTTATTATTGTTGTTGTTGTTATTATTATTATTATTACAGCATCTAACTACTGACAGGCAACCACAGCTGCACGCTCAATTCAAGCCACTTAAATTTAGGGGCTGAATTTTACAATATTCACTCTTAATACTTTTTCCCATTGATTCCATATGCTGAAATGTGCGTTCACCTGCCCTACTGAAGTATCATTATTCTCCAGAAATATATGAATGGGGTTCTTTTAAAGAAAGGAAGAAAATGTGGCATAAATATTAAGTATGCACGTTTATATGGTAGAACTCAACTGCCATTTAAGAAGGGATTCAAATCAACCAACTGTATGAGCTGGTAGTTGCTTCTCTGTCATTAAAAAAGAAAATGCATTGATTAAAATAAAGCCAGGGAATCTCATAGACAAAGGATAACATTTGTGGTGTTCGAGGGTCTGACACGAGCTACGAACAGCCCAGGAAACGGAAAGCTGAGTTTCGCAGTCAGGCGTTTTCATGGGTAGGGTTGTGCACAGCCGCTGCCGCCTGTGTGTTATGTAATATCACACTTCACCCGCCCACACACACCTAGAGACAACAGGCATCTTCGAAAGGTCTTGGCATTATTCAGAGGAAAGACTCCCAGCAATACCCCTGCATGGTGTTTAACCTTATCTTTACTTACGTTTAGGCGTTTCTTTTTTTTTTTCCTCCTTCCCTTTCCTTCTCCTCCCCCCCCCCCCCCCCCCCCCCCCCTTTTCTTTCCTGTGGTACATCAATAGCGGGTATTTTTGTATCTCCAAAAATGGAGCAGATATGGGGGGAAAAATCCCATTAGCTCCATGATGTGTTTTCACGGCAGCTCTGAAGGTTCTGGTCATGGCTGTTTTGTGCATTTTGTAGCATTGTCCTCATGCTGTTATTATTATTACTATTTTTTTTTTTCAATAGAGTTGAAATGTTACATTCTGAAGACACCAGCTAATTTTTAAATGGTACCTAGACTATGCTTTCTTTAGATTTTAAAGTAGGAAATAATTAACCAGAGGTTTTAAAGATCTGCAGAAAAGCCAAACAGGCCTGTGAAACCCCAGGATCTAATTACAAAGAAGGTGAGTCGGTTTTCCAATGCCCGAAGAGTTTGAAGACATCCTTACTCTGGCTTTTGAGTAACAGAAAGAGCTTGACCACATTTCATCCTGGTATAAGGTAGCCTTGAAGTTAACTGTTTTTCCAAAAAAAGACAAAAAAAAAGGATGTCGCTGGCTGCTAATTAGATGTATTTTAACTGCAAAGTCATTTTAGCAGCTAATATTGTTATTATGTGCTTCAGTGTGAATCCTTAGTGAAGCTATTAAACTATGAGAGCCTGAACTTATCAGACATTTTGTAACGTGGCTGGATTTTTGTATCCTTGTTCAGAAACCTGTGGGGAGTGGAGGACCTTTCTGGCTCAGACATGGAAAACACATTTCTTACCAACTGATTACCAGGGTGGGCAGCTGAGACCTCCTTGCACTTTCCTTTTGCACTTTTTTTTTCTTTTTTTTTTTTTTCCCTGGCAATAATATTTCCTCTTTCTGTTGCACTCCCTCCCTCCCTCCTCTCCCAGACAGTGGCCAAGCCGCGCGGTGCACCCTTTAGCTGAGGAAAGGGATTTAACGGCAGGGACCGGTCTCGGTTATTTCGGGATGCTTTTGACTCCTGACTGTCGTATACAACAAGTTGGCGGTTCTCAGTAGCCAGTAGGCTCTCAGCATCAGGCAGGCTCCTGCTTTTGAAAAGCAATAGCCCACAGCAGACGGTGGACTTAGCCATCATTTTCCTATCTGTTTCTCACCCAGGATTCTTACTTTGTAATTGCTGGGTTGGGTTTCTCAGGGTTTGGATTCCTCCCCCACCCCGTCTTATTGCATCGGTTGCTTTTATTCTCCTTTGCACTCTAAAACAAAGTGACTGATACAATATCCAAACTGATGAAAAAGAAGGGGACTTTTTCCCCCTTTATTTGCTCAGATTTGAATTGGGTTATCTGCCTATCTTGTTTATGAAATTTTGTGCTGTCTTTTCTGCACAGACTGTGACTCCCAAATCTTCCACAGCTCCATTTCCATATTCCTGCGTGCTTGTTCTTTGTTAATCACTTGGCAAGCGCTTATTTGAATATTAAAAATTTCTTTAATCATCAAAGGCAGGAGCACAGCTTCATGAATATTCATATTTTTTTCCTCCTCAGACTGGATTCTAGTTCATTACCCTGCAGTAAAGCCAAACAGTCATCAATCGCGCTCATTACAGCCGCTGGCGTTTTGATTGGCTGCCTGCTGCTGGTAGCCCGCGTCCCCCATCCTCCCGCTCTCCTCCATGAGCTGTCGTGTACCTGCCAACAACAACAAAAAAAAATATATCAACAATGCAAGAATAAATTTCTCCGGTTGAAAAACAACTTTGCAAACTTGTCAAACAGTCCTCGTCACTTTTTTTTTTTTTTTTTTTTGGTTCTACACCAAAAAATTAAAAAACCCAAAAAATTAGAAGAGAGAAACTTGAGCTTTAGAGATGAATATTTGTCAAGAGAGTTGACGTAAGTTTCATTTGCATAATGACTTTGTACTTCTGCATTAATAAAATTTGCATATGAAGCCATGTTAATTACTCCTGATCATGCTTTTTGCATTCATGCATAGTAATTTTCTCCGACTTGTGAGAATTAATGTCTTGGCATGGGGGGAGGAAGGGGGGGAGTTGGGGTACTGTCAAATTTCTGTGCCAGTGCCCCTCACTCACACTCCTTCTCCTTTTTGCTCACCACATCGCTGTTCTTGATCTATGACTCATTTGTGCATTATCATTCGAAATTCTTGGGAGAAAGAAATGTATCGATTCAAAGGGAATCCTTTTCTGCCAAAAAAAAAAAAAATCCCTGAGCAAAATATAACAAGAAATCCCTTCCCTGCCCTCCTTCTTCTCTCCCCAGTGCAGCTTTTCCATTTCCAGCTTGAGCGAAGTTTTAGTCTTAGCATCATAAGTCGGTGCGGGGGAACTGCTCCAAAACCGCTGTGTGTGTGCTGGGGGAAGAGGTAGAGGCTGGTGTGCAGGTGTGTCTGGCTGAGCGCCGGACTCCGTGCCTGAGTGTGTGTAATAGCGTGTCTGCCTGCACCACTGAGCCCTTCTGCCTTTCCTGGGGGATGCTGCGTGTGTCCACCACTTGCAGGGTGTGCACGCATTGCTCTGCAAGTTGCTGTTGGAAATGTTTGTGCGTCTGTGTCTCTGTACACTTGGGGGGGGTGTGTGTGCACGTGTGTGTATGTGCACGTTCGCTTCGTCACCCCTGTTGGCGTCTGTGCAAAAAGACACGGTGGAAAGATAATGCTATCAGGTGGGAACAGTCCATATGAGAGGGTGTAATACAGATGAGACAACTTGTTTTAGGAAAAGCTTGGAAAAAAATCTGTTGGAAGGATTAGTGAATAGATCTGTCTTTCACTTTTGGATGTGTCTGTTAAAAGCTGCTGCAATGGTACATGTAAAACCCATCTCAAAACATCTGCAGTGCTCTCCCTGAACATGACGGGCACAGGGCAGGGACGAGGCTGCAGCCTGCACTCTGAATTTGTAGCCGTACACTGTTTGAACAGATGTTTTTCTTTTTATTGAAAGAGAGTTTTTTTTAATAATGGAACTGAGCTTTAGTTTCTAACCAGCTATTGATTGATTTTCCATCACCAGACAGGCACAGAGAGACACACAGGAAAACTTGGTTCGTGCCCTGTTAAGTGGCTTACACGTCTGCCTGTGCACTTGCCTGTCTGCCTGTGCACAGACACACACCCACGCACCCACCCAGGCAAGCACACAACACCCCCAGGGACGCACCAGCTACACGGCTGCATGCAACACAAGACGTAGAGCAAGATCTCTTAAATTAAGATCGGGTCTCCTGGTCTGAAACCACACTGAGGTGGGACATTGTGAATGTTGCTTGCGGCTCCATCTTTGTGCTTTGCTCAGGGACTTTTCTGCAGATGTGCCAGAGGAGCGTGGTGTTTTACATATACCCTATCATATGGCCAGTCATGCCTAGGCTCAGGGAGAGGGACAACAAAAGGATGCAATTTATGCCTTGATTGTGGCTTTTGTCATGTTCATCTAGGCTCTTATGCTCATTTCCATCTTCGGGGGTCATGTCCAATTTACCTTATTTTCTTCTTTGCAAGTTTAAAAATAGCAGAGAGCAAAAAAATTACTCTTAGCGGTGCCTGGGAGTCAACATAACCTGTGAGCTACTGCCAGGTACAGGCACTGAGTATATGCTGAGCCTATTTAAAGCATAAGGACAAAAATCCTCCTTTACCATCAGCAATGCAGATCTTTTATTTACACGGTGACAGTCCCTGTGCATGTTTCACACTCATGGTACGTGCAAAACTCCCCTTCACATCCATGCAGAATGAATGCAGAATATATAATTGAGATCTGCAGTACAGGTGAGTGATTTCCCAGTGCTGACCCAAGAGGAAAATCGAGCCTCACATGTCTGTCAGCGATGTCCGAGTGACACGGAGCTGCATGTGTGTGCCTGCTCACCCTGGTCGGATCGGATTTTTGCCTCTTAAGATTGCAGCACAGTTCTTGCGGTCTGCTTTCCCTTAGTCCTGGTTGTGGCTGTGCCCTTTGTGGCAGTCGGGGGCTCGCAGGAGTGTTTCCTTTTCGAAACCTGTGTGCAACATGATGTGGTCGATCAGCCATAGGATTCCAGAGACTGGCTCCCCTCCCTCGCCTGGTGCTGCGTGGGTTGAGCAGAAACTCTCAGCACCACCTTAGGATACCGTCTGTCTATCTACCTATATCTGTTTGTCTTTTTATCTCTTTGTTCATTTTGTGTTTGTACATCACCTTTAGCAGTTAAGTTGAAGAACGGTAGAGCCTCTGTCTTAATTTTCAGCTTTAAATAGAGCCTTTATGGGGAAAAATCCCACAGAAGAAGAGCTGGAGAAGTAAAACAGGGGCACATTCCTGGCAAACACAAGCTGTTTCTGAGCACCATTGTTCTTTCTATAGCTATGAAGAAGTATCACGTACCTAATGGTGGAGCACTCCTTTTCTCCATACCTTTCCTTGAGGCCAGTGGATATGATTTCCCTCTTCATTACTCATCCCCTCATCATTTGATCTAATTCTGTAGGACTGTCCTGATTTGTAACAAAGAAGCAAACCCTAATGTGGTAGCAAAGAGGAGGAGAAATCACCAGTTTGACTTTGCTTGTGGGGGGAGACTCAGGCTCCTGGTCTGGCAGCCCCACAATCTTTGTCTCTTAGCGCTGGGCTCGGGAGTGGTGGTGGGACTCCCTGAGGATCTGCCAGAGTCTCTCTTTGTCCGTTCTTCTTTTCCCTTCCCAACTCTTTCCTTTCTGACACTAGGTTAGCACTTTTTATGTTTCCTCATACATACATCAAAGGACAGAAAAAGACCTGAGTGACATGTTCAGTTCCATCCCTTCACTGGCAACTGGTTCATATAGTCCTTCCGGTAAATTTGGTAGACACCTTGTTAAAGCGGATTGCTGGCTTACCACCAGCGCCTCTGTTGGAAGGCTCTTACAGGATCCCTTTGCCCACATAGTTAGAAACCTCCTATTTGAAACCTTAATTCCCTTTCCACACTAGAGGAGAAGGATTGGATTAGAGCAGGGAGGGCCTCCCTGTACCCACTTGGTGAGCTCTTAGCATCTTCTCAGACACCTCAGGGCTATGCAGATTGTAGCAAATTCATTGCCAATGGAAAGATGGGACCCACCGGGACTAGAGGAGAGGCTGTTGCTCTCAGGGTAGTGTTGCATGCTAGGACCCATGCACCTTCCATTAAAACCCCATGCAGTTGTGGTTGATGGTGCACTTGGTGGGCTTCATACAGTTCCTCTGTGTGACGAGCTCCTTCAAAACCTGTAGTATGGCACCACAATGTGCAGAAGGCCAAGTGACTGCAGGACCTGTGCCCTTAGTCATGGTGGGGCCACAGACATGTCTAGGTGTAACCTGAGATGTACCTGCCCTGTGGCCCTGCGCTAAATCCCGGTTTCAAGCTCACAACTTTCCCAGCAAGGACGAGTGCCCAGGCGGCCCAACACAGCCTATGCTAGTCCAGTTATTTTTATAATACTAGGAATATAAGATACAATTCTTAAGTCATTGGAGGGAATCTTTGTTACTTTTTGCTTGTTCTATGAAAAAACCAAACTTGTTATTCATATATGTTACAGTGGTGGTAGAGTGGTTCATACACACATAGAAATCCATGTCTGACATCAGTTTCCACATGCCTGGTGCACAGTCCTGCCCAAAATGCCACGTAGGTACGATCTGGATACTAGTTATCATCACCTGCTTGTGTAGTTCTTCCAGGGAGATCAAACAGTTACAAAAGGCAAGCAACTGAGCCCTCAAAATAAAAAATCCTTCCTCGTCCCACGAGCCACAGAGATGGCTTCTATTTAAAACCAGTCCTCACAAAAGAGCACAAATTTTATCCTTGATGCTTGAAGCTCAAGTATTTACACAGGGAATTTAGACTCTTCACTTGTGGTTTTGGCAAAAGCTTCACACAAATGTTTTGCACTGGTGGTCTCTTAGCCATTTAAGATAAACGACAAAATCAAATGCAGTCCTTGCAGACTGGAGCGCTGGATGCTGTGCCAAGGATGAAGTATCCCCGTTTGCCTCACATGTGTAGCTGTCAGATCAACATGCAGGCCTAGTTTCCGAATCAGGACTCTTGAGGTGGAGAGGCTCCCTTAGAAAATGTTGCTTTTTCTAGGGTTGGAAGGAGCATGGATAAATACTTCTCCTTGCTGCCACAGTGTAAGCTCCCTTAGAAAATGTTGCTTTTCTAGGGTTGGAGGGAGCACAGATAAATATTCCTCCTTGCTGCCACGGCGTTTGCATGTATCAGTAAGGCACACATGCATGCACAGACAGAATTGCCACCGTTATAAAAAAGAGAGCATTTGCCAGAAGATACCCCACAATTAACACACATATTTCCTGGTCTCAATACAGGGGGAAACTGTGGTTTCTGATCTACCGCTGTGCGGTAACTGTTGGCAAATGCCAGCTTTTTAATGGCGACCACTCCACCACATATCTTCATGTAGAAACTGCCCTTGATTAGTAGCTACCCTTTATTTAATAATTAAGTGGCAGGCATAGCTTTAAATGAAGGGGGTGGGATTCTCGGTGGATGTAAAGCAATGCCGTTCGCTCAACTTCCCTTTAAGCTCTGCTAATTCGTGCCAGCCAAAAATGCGACTCCTACCTGATTCTCTGTGTGTGTGTGTGTGTGTATGGTTGTATGTATCTGTATTTGTGCAGGTGTATATCGATATTTAAGACTTGTATCTCAGTTTTTCAAAGCCGCGGAGCTCAGTTTGGGCTAGTGCCAGGAGGAGCGAGCATTTCCAGCGGAGCAGGAGAAAACTCTTAAATACAGCTTTTAAATGGCAGGTGATTCCTAGAGGGGTTAAAAATAAATAATATGGTTGGAGGTTACAATATCATCTTTTAGCTGTGAGGAAAAAGGTCTCTCCCTTCTTCGCAGGCTCGGTAGGGAAGCAGCCTGCATAATCGGGACATGCAAAATGCACAACTGGCCGCAGCTCAGGCGGGAAGGCAGCACAGCGGCCGCCAGTGCTTCCTTCTGGGAGCTCGGCTCCTGGCACCTCGCTGAAGCCATTTGAGCTCTAAGTCACCGCACTTTGTCCGGGCTGGTGTGTGGAGCCTGCTTCAGTGGCATCTCGGCAGAAAGCCTGCCCGGTTTTGTGTGGGCTTAGTGCATTAACACAGCCGTAAAACAATAATCCCCCTTTTGATTTGGTCCCTGAGCAAGTGCCGGTGGCGATGTCCGCCGCCTCCGGCTCTGCTCCATGCCAGGGCCAGCCGCCCCCCCCCCTACTTCAGCCCTCTCCGTGCCCCCCACAGGCCCTCAGCCTGGGTTCACGGGTCCCCCAGGTCTCTTCTTGCTCTTCCCCTGCCCAACGAAAGCCCGCCAGCCTCAGCCGGACCCAGAGCGGGGTTCAGACCAAGCGTGTCGCGCGTTAGGCAGCCAGCCCCCGCCTCGCCTGTTTCCCCTGATGATGCCTCCTCTGTCCCTTCAAACTTAGATCCGACTGACAGTTTTTTCTATTGTTTTTTCTCCAGGGCCGTCCAGGCCTGCAAACCTGCCGGGGGCTCCCATAGCTGCCTCCTCCCACCCTCACACATCCGTGATCACGTCACCTCTCCGCGCACTGGCCTCCCTCCCGCCCTGCCTTAGCCTGCCCTGCTGTGGTGCACGTGCAGTCTCAGTTGGCGGGACTCAGACTGAGATTCAGACTGAGACGTCAGGCACATTTGGATGTCATTGTCAGTTGTCAGGTAATAGAAACATTTTTTTTTTTTGTTGCTATCTGAAGGTCAGTAGTGCTGCCAAGTGATGTCGTCTTTGCTGTGGGAGAGCTGCCTTCGCTGGGTCGTGTGGGGAAGGCACAGAAAACGCCCTAACCACCTCCCTCCCCTTCCTCCTTCCCCCTCCACCCTGGCAGAGGATGGGGAGCGGGAAAGGGCGTGCGACTCCCTCCATTTCCCCCATCCCTCCCCTCCTGCCTGCCCGCCTTCAGCTATCACCAGCGGCCGCTGCCGGGCCGTTTGTGCCACATTGTGAACAAATGTCTGAGACTCCTCACAGAATGTGATACCCTGGTATCAAGATTTCATCTCTCTGGGCTGTTTATTTTAAGCTTAATTGGATAACATTTAACATCTGAAGTATTTTTTCTTTCCCCTTCCTTTTTTCCCCTCCTCCCCAATCATTCGTATTAAAGGCTCTCCTCCGCGTCCATGTGCACGCAGGATGTATGTGCTCCATGCCGTTTTCTCCCTTGCTTTGAGAAAATGCTCCTTGGTAACTTGCCACGCATCCCTCGCCTCTCCCCCATCAGCTTTTCTTTTCCTTTATTCCTTTTGGATGCCTGACTTCTGTCACCGCAAGGAGGGGAAAGTGATGTGGAAATGAGGGCGCACTGAGCTAGCCAAAGAGGACACGGACATATTGTCGCCAGACCCCATCATTTCAGACCCAGCGATCTCTTTGAAATCAGTGGGTGTTTCTGAGCATGGCTCAGTTGCAAGATTAGGTCTATGGTGAACTGCAGGCTGGAAAGGTGAAAATGGGGAGGGCTTAAAAGAAAATACAGCTGTGGCAAAATCCACAAGCATTTATGGTGTCTCGCTGTGGTGGGCCAAACCCTGCAGCTCTCATTCATGGTAACGAGTGTGGAGTTTTAACAGGGAGTTCCCAGAATGGTGCTGGATAAGTAATGCATGAGGACCAGAGGATTCAGAGAAAAAGCAACGACTGTCAGGAGTAAAGCCTTTGGGAAATGACTCCTCATGTCCCCCTGAAGCTGGCAAAACTTTGCTGCGCTCAGTTTTTTCCTTTCACAAGCAGTGGTACCACCTGGCTGCAGTATGCCACGTCTCGCAAGAATGTCCCTGTACACGTCTCGTTGTTGTAATAAAGCAAGACAAAAAGTTTTGCAAGAAATTTAGATTTTCATCTTGGAAAGACAAAATATTCTCAGGAGGAGGCTGAGAGCACTCCACAGGGTCCTGTTTCGACCCCGGGTGAAGCTCAGGGTGCGCGAGGAAGGCTCCTGCGCTGCCTGGGAGAGGCTCAGCCTGCACCCAGCCGCTTGGGCTGGGGTGCAGGCACTGGGCTTGCAGTGATGCCCTGCACGGTGCGGTGCAGTCACTGCATCCAGGGGGTTTGGTCAGATTTCCTATGTGAGCTGCTGTACGCAGCATGGGGACGATGCTGTTTTAATCTGGCTCTGCTTCATCAGCCTCAGCAGATTGACCAACTGTCCTGAGATGGGTGCAGAGATGGGCTCCTCTGAATGGTGAGCGCTGGATCAGAAAGTCAGATAGCTCTCCTACCTCCCCTTTTCCCTCCTCCCCATAACCAGTAAACCAAACTGGAACTGATCTCGTGTTTTGCCGTTCTCTCCCTTCACTGGTGCTGTACGCACGCAGGTGCCTTTGGTAGGCAGGTAGTTGTAAGAGTGAACTGGATGCCCTGGTTCCCTGTTGCTTCTGATGCCAGCAGCTAGTGGGAAGGGAAGCAAGTACAACTAAAAATAGAAAAGGAAGGAAGGAATAACTTATTAAAGAACATGGGAAGGCGAGGCTTTTGTACTTTGCGTACTTTGAGTTCTCACTTTGGAGTTGTGTGCTGTGAGTTTTCAGAATTGCTTGTTTGCTGGGAGAGCGATGCCAGCTCTGTGGAGAGAGAGACCTGTTATCATGGCTTCCTGTAATTACTGCTGCAGTCTGCGGCACTTAGAGAATAGGTTATATCAAAGTGCATGCTACATGTTTATGACAGTACTTGGTCAAGTTCTGCTTGAAAGAAACATTTTCTTCCCTTGAAAAAGGAGATTATATCTACTTAACCCTTTCTTAGCTCCCTTAGTATTCACTGTAAATGAGCCTGGGCATGGTTTAAACCCTGTGGCAAGGGTTACAGGATCTTTCTAGCCCCCGAAATGTTTTGTGGAAGTGAAAGAAAAGTGAGTTCTTTATGTTGACTAATAATCTAGTGACGATCCCTGCATTGTGTCCTCTTTTTTAATATAGACATTTACAACAGTCACTTGCTCCAGCTTTAGCGATCTGCTTGTCTCTCTGACTTGATTAGCCTTTTATTCTGTCAGCCCTGTTCTTGCTTCTGAGGAATTGTTTCCTTCTTTGAACAAAAGCCATCAACAGTTCTGTCTCTTCTCCTCCTTCATCATTTCTTACCTTTCCTGTTTTTCAGCATTCATTTAACTCGGGACCTGAAGTTTTTCCGTGCAGTTCTCAAACAGGCTGCGACTCCCAAATCTCTGCTGGGCAATCACAAATCGGGCCCTCAAGAGTGCCAGTAGTTTTGTGCTGGAGAATCTAAACTTCTGGCTGCCGGTGGGATTTGGGGTACGCACGTGTGAAAACTGCATTTGGAAATCTCCAACCTAGATAAGAGCAATCACTGGGAATGCTGAGTAGCGTTCAGTCATGCACAGGGCAAGTCGTGCTGCCTCATCCAGAGCTGTTTGCGATTTTTAGAAAATGTGCTGCTGATAGTAGTTTCAATCACAGTAAATGATGCTGGGAAGTCCGCTTGGGTGTCCACTGTGTCGCTCGGCTGGTGCTGGTCGTGGTCCCCTCTGTCTTTGTTCAATTCTTTGTGTTCAGGGCACCACAGGATGAGGAATTTGCGAGTAAAGGTCTATGTTTTTCCATGTGATTTAAAAAAAATATCTACCACTGGAACAATCTCTCTCTCAGTCTCCTTATTTATTTATTTTTTTGCCTCAGAGGCTTCTGTCTGTTGAATTGGGTTCTCCCGTTTAAATGTTTTTAGTGCCTATTTAATTAGAAGTTGGAATAGAGTCATGAAATTCACAGGGTTGTGTAGCTTGGATCTAAAATATAAATGGGCAAAGCATTCATTTTGCTTTACCCCTTGCCAGATTAGGGTGCTTTTTTGAGCCTGCTTTTTATTTCATTTCAATGAATTGTAACTGCTCAGAGTAACTGTAAAACACACACAGTTTTTTTTTCATAACAGAGACATGCAAATGATTGTTGAGAGACGTAATTATGTAAAGAAAAGTATATGCCCGTCTGCATGCACACATACACTGCAATGCTTTTTGTGGGGCTATTTTTTCACCATACATCTTCATAAGGCTCTTTTTATGATGCTGATTTATTAATATTGTACATTAAGGCTTAAATTGTCAAAGCTGCCTAAGAGATTTGGATGCCCATTTCCCATTAAAGTTAACGAGAAACGAGCTTTGAAAATCTCAGCGCAGAAGTGCACGGCACTTTACAGTGTGCTCTCCAAAGAAAAAAGTCCCTGCCCTGAAGATCCTACAGTGCAAAAGCCCCAGAAATAGAGTTATAATCGGCATAAGACAAAGGGGATTGTAGTGGCACAGGTAATAATTTATCCCGTATGCCTGCATTCAGATATATACCTGATCCAAAATCTTTGGACCTGGGCCCACGGGTGAGGGTTTTATATACCTCCGTAAAGATAATTAAATCTGTCCAATACACATATATTCAGCTAACCAGTGAAACTGCTTCCTTCCCACACGTAGGCTGATGGAAGGAGGTGGAAAGCAATTACGATACTGAGTTGCATATATAAAAACAGCAAGTGGGCATGGACAGCAGTGATTAATGGACAGGGCTGTGAAGTTTAAGGTCTAAAATAGAGGAAGGCATGGGTCCATAGCTCAGAAGAGTGGAACAAGCTCCTGTTAATTCAAGGAATCAGCTGTATTAGTCATTAGGACATTCTGAAAATCACACACTCATCTTGTAAAGTTAGTATCAATTTACGTGGCTACTGAAATTCCACTTACTGCATCATTAACTGGTCTGGTGTTTTCTTGGCAAAGGTTAAGGTGACAGTAAAGATACAAGAAGTACCTGTAAGTAAATAATAGGTTTTAAAAGAATACTTTTCCATCCTTCAGTTATATCACCGTATGCATTTTGTGTTGGTTTTATAATGAGTCAGCCAATAAGAAGAGCTAGATTAGACCACCCTGCTGTAAAAAGCTTGATGCAATTAATACAGTCTGTCTAGAAAGCAGTATTATTTCAAAAAACTTTTATGTTAATGATATGGTATGCGCTCGGCACATTTCTTACTAGAACAAGAAGCAAGCTTTTGTTCACTCCAGACTGGGTTTTATTAACACAGGAGGATCAATGGAAAACAAAACAGTAATCAGAGCAGAGAATGCAAACTCATCCAGCAAAAACCTCCTAACTCATCAAGTCCCAGGACGATGGCTGATACTCTCCTCTTCATTTTTTGTTGAGTGGAATCTCAAAAAAAAAAAAAGTCTACTAAAACTTGATTTCTAACCAGCACTGGGTGCTTTTTCAAGAGAAGAAAGAGGAATTTGGTGTATGTGTCTGAGGGCAAACAAAGACCTATAGTTTCCCCAAGACCCTTTGTAAATGTATCTTTTCATTTTGCTGCATAACGAAGAGGTTTACATAAAGTAGTGGCTAACATTCAGGAGAGATCTCCCTGTTAGTCATGGTTACATGTATTTATTTATTTTAGTGAAATATTTAATGCATGCTGTAGTAGAATTGACTTTGTGGACAGTACTTACAGAGTGCAGGGATGTGTGAGAGATGTATATACTAAAAGCGGTAATGCATCAGTCTGAGTGTATGCATCCATCTTTTCATCTATCTATCAATCTATGTGTTCATCCATCTATCCGAGTATTAAAATCATATGTGACTTGTCTGTCTATGCAGCTCTCTGTCTCACCAGATATTAAAATCAGATCCAAACTCAAAATAGATGGATCTAATCACAAACTGATTTTTTGACTGAATGGCGTGTTTGTCAAGAGGCAGCAAAGAGACCTTAAGATGGCAAAGAGGCGGCTAAAATTAGGGTGCTGCACGGGGCAGCGGCGCTGGCAATTTGAGCGTGGCTGAGGCTTTGTTCTAGACAGACGCCCGATCGCAATAACTTTGTAAGTCCTAATTATGTCAAGTTAAGAACCAGCAGGAGCAATAGCGATATTTAAAGGTGCTTTAAAGTGGATGCCTGCCATTTCCAGACATCCCAGGAAAAAAGAAAAGCCCTTAATTGCAATATTAACGGTGGAACTGAATCTGGTAGTCTCGGGACAAAAGGGTTCAAGGCAACATTGCCTGCAGTAAAGACAATGGCTCCAACATTGAGAGAGTTAACTCGATCGCATACCACTACGCTGAGCCCGAGAGTCTGAACTCTTCAAACGCTCCAAATGGAGAGCTAAATCAAAGAATCCTGTTTCAAATCCATCCAAGATGTTGCTGTTTTTCTCCTCTGACAGGAGAAGCATTTGGAAGTGCAGTTTCTTTCTTTTTTTATAGCTGTCTTAAAAAGGAGTTTGGATGTTTAGCACAGCTGGTGCTCATTACATTATGCACTATCAATAAAATAGCATGTGTAATTAATTTTTAATGCAGTGCTGTATGCAGCGCTTTAAAGCAGTTACTGTATGGGGAGAGCCGACACCGGTCACTGACATCAGAAATATTGAAATAGAGGGCTAGATTTTGCATTTTTAAAGGGTGTATGTGCGAGTGGGGGAAGGGTAGTTCCCAGCCAGCAATTCTCTGGCCGCAATCAAATTTAAAAATATAGGAACAAGATGGATGAAGGTGATTTTATAATTTGCTTATTGGAATGAAAGAATTTATTTCCTTTTAGAGTTTGCTGAGCGATGGCTGGGTTAGGAGTAGGTGACTTCAGAGTATAGGTAAGTGCCAGGGGACCGCACAGCAACTGATCCATCTTTGTTAATGCACAAACAGGCTTTGGTGGTGTCAGGTGAGAGATGAGGCAAAAGGGGAGGTTAAGAGAAAGGAAAGGAAGGACATTCCTGTTCTACCTCATTGAGCAGGTTTTTTTTACAGGGCTCCTTTCTTGTGCCTTGTTGTTCCCATTACTAATAAGCCCCATTTTTTCCCCTTGATTCAGTAAATATTTGGGAGTACCAGTAGTTTGTAAGGGAGAGAGTAGCTTGGTTACAAAGAGGCACCACTGATGGCAAGTTGCCAGCTGCTCTGACAGAAGACCCAAACAAATCACAGAGTCTTCTCTATTCTTGGCATTTGTGCAGTACTTTCCAGGAGACACCAATGTAAATAAAGACTGCTTTAATGGGGCGCAGTAGGCAAGGTTTGGGCACCGCCGTAACTTTCGGCAGCCATTATGTCCAAAAACACCTCGGTTGTCCAGAGGAGGAGCAGACTTATTTTTGAAGTTGTAGTATGGTGCGTGTTTGTATTCAGCAAAGGGACAGAAATGGCTTTCGTGTTTCTGCAGCAGAGTAACCACCAGGGATGGTTTGCAGGATAGGACCAGCCTCTCCTTTTCAGGGAGTTGAATGCCTCTTGGTGAACACTTCCTAAAAAGAGAAGAAATCAACTGCAGGAAGAGAAGGAAGGAAGCAATCACCTACAAAGCGACAAAATTAGGGGTAGTGTTGTTTGTCAGGTGCCTTGCCTTTTGGTTGGGCAACGCACCAGCTTTCTAAGAGCTGATTTATTTTTTTTTTATACACATGCACGAGGCATAAACGTTTGCAATTATTCTTTCTTTCTCTCAGTAAATTGCCATTCATTTGTACATAGCATATGCTAAACAGTTCACTTGTACAGCCTCACCTGGCATATTCAGGATGGAGTTTTCTCCTGCCCCTTCAAGCAGTAGGTTTTTGTCATCACTTTTCTTCTCGCTTTCTGTCAGATATGTGCGGATGTGTTTGTGTGTCTGAGCCAGGAAGTGAATTGGGCTGTTCAGTTTGTAAGAACAAGAGATAAGGCTCTTGTGCAGAAACGTAATGCTCGATGTCAAAGGAAGCAGGGTGAGCCATGGTGTACGGTGTATAGTTGCGATGAGAACCGCTCTTTAGTTCTCAAGCCAGAGTGGGAAAGGTGGAGGCAACAGTGAGGCGTTGTACATTTTGTAGTGAAATAGCTTTATTTTATTTTATTTTGTTTTATTTTTGAGGAATTGAATCACATATTCCTGGGGTGGCTCAGGTTTAGACCAGAGAACTGCAAAAAGATTACCCCGTGTCCCTCCAGAGCTGCCTGATGCAGAGGACCTGGGTCCTTTTTTCTTTTCTGAGTGCTTCTTAAAAATAGATAAAAGGAAGAGTTCTGTGCTCAGATGGGATGCTTTATGTTCAGAAAGGGATTTGAGTCAAAGAAGCCATGCTGATGCACCTTGTGCGTGTCCCACTGGGCTCCTGTGTGCTGCTTGTTGGTCCTTCTTTCTGCTGAGCAGAAAACAGCTGAGCAACTGTTAACAACATACGTTTTTATGCTGTTTGCTTTCCTCTGGACAGGCTTTTTCCAAGCATTTTGCAGTAGTTACAGAAGTACAGTACGTGCCTCTGCTATCTTTATTTCCCTCTTGTTTTGTCTTAATCAAACCATTTCTATGGGTCCCTGTTCCAGCTGACGCAACCTGCCGGAGCACAAGCTGGGGAAGCCAGGTTCAATGAGTCAGTAAACCATGCACTTGGAAGGAAGCAGGCAAAAATCCCACATAGCGAGGGCTTACATTTTTTATGAATTCAGCTGCAAGAGTCAGAGGTCCTGGGACTTCTGGAATGAGGTTAATGCAGACGCTAAGCAAGGCGGTGGGGAGACACAAGCACTGGAATCACGCCATGAAACAGTGCTTTCTAAATTATTGTCTCTGCTATTAACGTAAGGAATCTCTGGTGAGAGAGGGGCCAGTTTGCACAACATACCTGCAGCTTTTATGCTTGTTTAAATGTCACTTGGCTATTTGAAGCCAATTTTAAATGTATCCTTTTCAGTCCATCCCCTGGCAATGTGAGGGGGGTATCCTATCCTTTCTGTGTGTCAGATTGCCTCCATACATGTCCTGTATTGACCTAGATTATTTCATGTGAGACCCTGATCTAAACCTGCTCCTTACGTCTCTCTCTTCCATGGCTGCGTGACAAGTGTGGTGCTTCCAGGGCATGCTGTACCACGCCAGCAGTCCGCTGAGGGATGGGCTAGGGACTGCCTAGGGATGCTTAGCTGAGCATCTTTCTATGAGGTGTTTTCTGACTTCACTGGCATGGTACTGTTATGCCAGTGGTGAATATGGTCTACGGAATTCAGGGATGTACGGAGATTTCAGTAAGAATCAGAGTATTGTTGGGAAATATGTACCAGTTAAAACTATGCATGGTGATCGCGGTGAAAAACAAAAATTCATGGAACGTAGTAAGACCTCAGCATAGCAGCAACACCCTTTGCCTGTGAGGGAACTATTTTTTCGGTTTGCATCTTCTAAAAGAGATTTGGGTTATTTTCTCCTCTTCTTTGGTTGAACAGGGAGAGAGTAAGTTCATTTATTATGGCACAGACAGGCTTATAATGCAAAGTCTGTCCAAAAATTAGATCTGAGTGTTTACGGATTGATTAATCCAAATCCTTTATAAAAATGTGTGAACTGTTGATTAAACTGGGAATAGGATCATTGTGGTTTTGCCTACGGTGAGGACAAGATTAGTGAGTAACTTTACCTTTCAGCAAAACCTTATAAAATATAATAACAAAAAATACATTCTTTCTCTACTTTTTCTGGTTTCTCCTTAAACTGAACTAATAACTCCATTGTAAAGTCGAGGTAGTATCTTAAAAACTCTGTAGCCTACTGAAGCCAAACCCTTCACTATCATTATCAATAGGTACATAGAATAGTTGTAAAATAATCTTGTGAAATTGCCGTAAACTCCCTCCCAATTTCTTTCGTTCTTTCTCTGCACGTTTTCCACGAGGAGCGGTGTGAATGCTGCCGTGGTTCTAGCCCCTGCCTCCACCACTGCTGTCAACGTTCATTAGTGCAGTTGAGCACACTCATAAACGTCCGAGCTCTTCCCATATTTAGAGCCCTCTAGCCAGCAAATCTTCTGTTCTGCTCTCCCTGTTTTGAGGAAGAACCTGATGGTCAGGGTTTGAGGTGGGCACTTGAGGTTTAACTTTAATTCTGTGGCCTGATATCATCCAGAGCTGTAAGGCAGGGTAAGGGCGTGTGGCAGACGGTACCATCACTGCCTTAAATAATTTGCTCCTTGCCCTTTCCTGTTAAGCTTGCCAGGCTGTGTCTTGTGATTATAAAATGGGATTTCTTGAATTTGTTTTCTCCTTAATAGGTAAAGATGAATGAATGCTGTTCCTCACTTTCTCCTCACTCTTTCTTCGCAGATGTCTTTGCTCTCTGGGGGCAGCTGGGACTGCCGGGGAGGTATTACCCAGGGGGTTGCGTTGCCCCGGGCTTAGATTTGCCCCTCTCCATGGCAGCATGGGGCTGTATTGCGTATAGCTCCCTCCCAGCAAGTCACAGTGAGTCACCATCCCGCTTGCTGGGCTGTCTGATGGGAACAGGCTGCTCTGTCCGTGGCCACCCTGGCCACGGAGCTTCTCCCCAGCTGCACCTTTCCCTTCCCCTGCTCTGCCCCAAACTTTCATACTTCTTTCTTTTTTTAATATATCATTTCAACTTTGCCATCAGGTAGGTCCTTCATTCATTGCTGTCTCTGCCAGTTAGAGCCAATTACAGCATTTTTTTCTAAAATCAAGTCCAAAGTGAATTTGCTGGGTTTTGTGGGTTTTTTTAGCTTCACTTTTTTTTTAATGGAAATGACTGCTGAAAGTAAACACAACTTGCAACATGCAGTCTTATTGGGCCAGCATGAATTTCCTTAATAAGCTGGGGTATGCATGTGTGCGCGCGCGCGCGTGTGGTTTTTTCCCCCCTTAAACCTTGGAATAAGAGTGCTGTCTCTTTAAATCCTAACTCAAACTTTACTGGCGATTTTACAGAGCCTGGTTTCATTTATAGTGGAGCCAGACTTGCTGTGTGAGAGCCGTCCGCATGCTGGAATTAGTCTTAAGCTCGCTTCTGTGGCGTTGCCAAATTCCATGTTTGTGTTTTATTTAGAATTCTTTTCACGGCCAGTCGAATCTGTTCAGGCACACATAGGCAGTGTTGCGCCCCATGGAGAAAATAAGCAAGTTTGCGTTTTCTTTGGCATAGGCCACGGCCACAAAAGACTGCGGTCTAAAAAAACATTTTTTAAAAGCTATTTTAACCCATAACAGATGTATAAAGTAGGCACAGGCATGCCAGCTTCCTTAGTTTTAATTAAAAAATAATTACGGCTTTAATGGGATGCTAGTGACAAATTTGGATGAATGGTGGGTGACATTATCTCAAGGCTTGCTTCAACTTATAAATTAGTGCATTTCTCTTGGCCAGTGGTACAGATGAAATTAAACGAAGGAGCAGATTAATATTTCTTAAAGTTACATTGAACCAAATGAAAAATCAAATAAAATAAAAACCCAAGGACCCTTCCTCCCTCTCTCGCTCAGATTCCCGTTTGCATGAGATCACAGAACATGGAGGAAAGGTTATTTTCCCTGGCTGATAAACGACCTGGCCAACGATAAACTGGGCTTAGCTTTGCAAGGTACCTGTCCCTTTCATAATTTTATGTCGGTAGCCACATCGCCAAATTATTGTGATTAATGTCAGCAGGCATTTCTATTTATAACCACATCTAACTAGCTAACACAGTACCTCCGAGCCAGGAAATCTTAAATATAAAACCATCCCTTCATGCTGCATGTTGCAATGGTTCTCTCTCCATATCTCGGCTAACTGGCTGCCTTTTGGGCTGCGATGCCGGACGTGGTTCTTCACATCTTTAGGCTATTTTCAATTTGGGGCTTTTAAGGCTCACCAGAACTGGGCTGGATACACAGGCTCGCGCAGGTAACAACAGTTTATATTTATGAAGGAATAAACAAAGGAGTAATAAACATGTAATGAGCTAACCCCAGATGGTATCTCTGCTGTTATTACAGTCAGGTGTACGTGGAGCTGGGGAAGGGAGTGGGAAGGATCAGCATGGGAGGCTGTGGATATTGAAGGAGGAGGAGGAGAGGTCTGACGGGTTCACTGGAAAAAGTGTCTTACTCCTTCCCACGCAAGCCTCCATCCCACCCATGGACACCCCGAATAGGTACTGAGAGGAGAGGCGATAAAGCAGCACATTTTGTCATGGTGTGCAACAGAACCTCATTTCCTCCGGACCTGCTCGTCCCACCCTGATGCTTTCCAGCAGCAAAGGCAGCCCGGCACGGGATGGGGCTTTCTGGACGGGAGCAGATGATCGGCTGCATGATCTATGGCACAGGCAGATGAAGATCATTTTGTGTGTGGACAACCAAACCCTGCTTGCCGTTCTCAGATGTATTTTTTCCTGAAACTTCTCATCTGCTTAACATTTAGCCCCCCTTATAAAAAAAACCTGAAATGCTGCTGATACATGTAATCTAGATGGTGAGAGCTCTTCTTTGCTTAGGCATTGCCAGTTTTCTGTAACAAACACGTTACATTGTTTCCTCATTAAAAAATAAAAGTCATTTTTGGAAAAAGCAATTGAAGAAAAGACAAAGAGAGTATCCGGTGTTTGGTGGATAGCTGTGCACCTTCCCCTAGACCAGTCTACATTTGTCTTGTGATCTACAGATGTTTTGCTAGTAATTTCCACGCAAATGTGGCAGTGTCCCCCACCTTGCTTGCTGAAAGCTGTCTGCAATGTTAAGCTGGGGAAACTCAGCAAGAGGAAGCTGCTCTGCTTGGTTTGAGCTAGTCTGGAGAATTTGAGCTCCTCGGGGTGATCCACTTGATCCCTCGGAGAGAGCAGCATTTCTCCTCGGTGTGCAGGATGTCCATTGCCTGAAGCTGAACCAAGGCAGACTCTCCAAAGATATGATTCTTAGGCTTTGTTTAACTGCAGCAAAAGAGAGAGAGATTTTCCTTTGTCGACTGAATGAGGATTTCTGTGGTAACATTTCCCTGAGCTTGAATTCCTCATGAGTGAAAATGAAGTTCCAGCATTAAAAACATGAGTCACACAGTGCAGATGAGAGTCATTTTTGCATTCCTGGAATTTTTGGAAGGGAAACATTACATTCACGTTAATCCTTTCAATTATACCTTATTGCTAAAATAATCCATGAGGCATTCTGCAGTAGAGCCCTCTGCTATTTGGTTACAGTTGAGGCTTTGAAAATAGCACCTGAAAGCTTTTAGACTCCTGTGTGTCAGTATCTTAATTTTCTTTTTATGTTGCTGCACACAGGATGGTCTGGTGTCTTTTTTATTTACTCTTTAGGATTTTTTTGTTTAAAAAATAAGGCTAATTTGATTTGTTCTGATCTGTCTCAAGTATCTAATTGCTGCTGTAGAGAATGATTAATGTCCAGTTGAAAGGATTCCACATCTATAAATGAGAATTGAAAGCAGATGTTAGTTTGATGAACGTGTGCTGCCCATTCCTTGTCTGCACTGGCTCAGAGAGCAGGCTGCTGAGATATCGCTATCTATCAAAAGAGAGATGTTAGATGCCAAATACAGTTCAGAGTCACACACCTATCATGAGCTGAGTGAACAGTTAACAAATAATGTATTCCAGGTAGTTTTTTTCTCTGCTTGTGAAATACCTATACACAAGATAGTGTTATCCTCAAATTGTCAGAAATACTTGACAAACTCCAGTTCAGGAGAATGCACCGTGAATTGATTACAACCAGGACTTTGTGTCTCAGTTTTTACTCAGGGAGTAGTGTTGGTATGTTGTCCGAGGGCAGGTAAGTTCAGTTTCCAGTGCTATTGCATGCGCAGTGTTGATTCTGAGGTTAATTCAACCCATAAAAAAAAATATGAAGCTGATACTGTTCTCTTTTCTATTTGTGGACTGGCTAGGTGCTCAAGCATTTCTGGCAAGCCAGGCCAAATGCTTTTCAGAGTTCGCTAGCTTGAGTTCATGCGGATCTGTGGAGAGCAGACAGTAAAAGGAGCAAAAGACTGAATTGCCTGGGCACAAGATCAGGTTTTCTAGCGTTCAGCCAACTTTGACGTACACCTGCACACAATAAGCGCAACAGCTTTTTAGATAAAAGCAGGTACAAACAGGATCTTTTCGTGCGGGCTCTCCAGTTTAGTAATGGCATGATGCTTTACAGTCCTTTCACGAGCGGTGCTCCCTTGGCCGTTGGAGTTCGCCTTCCCAGCCAGTGTGTAGCAGCAGGTTAGCAGCCAGTGCGTGTCAGAGGGGAGGAGGAGAGATTTTGGCCAAGGGCAGGCATTTCCGATAATGGCAGTAGGTTCGTCAGTGTTTGCAAAAATCAGAGAGAGCTTGCTTTTTAAAGCCTCTTTTAAAAATCTTTCCTGCACTTTTAAAATGTTCGCCAGTATTACTGTGAACAAAAGAGAAAAAACAGTTAGCCTAACAGATTTAGTCACTTTGATTTTTTTTGTCAAATAGCCTTTGCATTTTTATTTTTTGTTAAATTGCTATTCAGGTAATGTCTGTGACTAGAAAACTATTTCACAGATGGACAGACGGAGATGTAAAGACCAGCACAAATCTTCCTTGCTGTCTATAAATCAGTCTGACTTGGGATGTGTGTATGGTGGGAGAGAGAGGGAAAGAGAGAGAGGAGGGGCGATGGAGGATAAAAGGGACAGAGAAAGGACTTGGAGTCATGGAAAAGGATAGGTACTGGCATCCCAGAGCTCCGGCTACGTCAGCTTCTGTACTGTAGTCATGTAAAAATTACAGCAAAGAAGAGTACTTCCAGTGGGACCTTCCATTCCCCCGGTACCTGCATAGGACGTTACATACAGCAGGCAGGTGAGAACAGAGGAGAGACTGGTTTTATGTTTAGCTGGCGTTTCCGTTTGGGATGTAACTATAACGACATTAATTTCAAATATATTTATTTCTTAAAATTCTTGAGTTTTGTTTCATAGACAGTACTGAACTGAGCAGCGAGACATTTTCAGTTAAAGTAACTACACTTTACTGGGGTAAAACCTGGCCTTTTAGATTATTTCTGATGATTTTCCCTGACCCGTATCTACCTGACTGTGCTATAATGTCAACAGCTCCCAACTGATATACCTCACAAAGTGACTGGAAATCTGAAAGTGAACCAAAATAAAATAAATGGTAGCTCTCTCCCTATCAGGTCACACTTTCAAGTTATTAAAAAACAAAACCTGCTTTTTGTCTTCCTTTATTTCTCTTTCTTTCTCCACTCTCTTCTTAGCTTTCTTTTCTTATAGGGAAGAAATATAATTGATGCAAACACAGCTATCCTAAATGAAGCTGGTGAGATACTCATGTGGCTGATACCGTTACTGGTCAGCCTGTAATGCGTGGTAAACTTCATTTCTGTGGAGGAGAGCGAGGACTGAAGTCAAGAGATGTGTCACAGCTTAACAGTGCAGTCAGCAAAATAGCTTGCAGTTTCTCTTGGTGTAGTCTCCTGACTACACAATGTTCCTACATCATTACGTGGGGTAGGAGAAAACGTCCTTGAGAAAATGTGTAAAGAAAGCTATCCTTTGTAACATGGCTTTCCTCATTGCAGTGAACCCAGCCTGCCGAATGAGCTGCGGATGTGTAATTTTTGCAGGACAGGGCTTGTCCGCAGTATTTTATTGTTTCTGGAATTGGTCACTTGAGCAAGTACACATGTGCTGTGAGTCAGTATTGGTTTGCTCTGGCTGCTTCTTAGCAGGTTTTCCTATGAATAAAGGTGTGCCTGGCCCTGAGCAAATTGTGGAACTCGCTAATGTTGGCATCGGGAAGGCGTAGAGGGGTTGGGAACTTCACGTGGAGCACATAGTGCAACGCACATCAGAAGCTCAGCATCAGGAATCTCATGTTTGCTCTGCACAGGCAGATACTCTGTTTGCCTTACACAACTGAGGACATGACTGTTAAGTTTTAATCATGCGTCTAGAATCAAAGGAGAACACCGCACAGGGAGCGTTCCTTGCAAAAGGCAGCTTTAGGAGACCAACAGGCTCTCTTTACAGCTGGGAGAAAACAAACCATTCCTGTCCAGGGGTCCCCAATGATATTAATGAAGGGATCCTGTATCTTGCTAAAAAAAAGGAAAATCTAGATTGAAAAATACTGTGTGTGGATTTGAGAATTTGCTGTATGCTTTTGTTGCTATCCAGTGAAAAGTATTAATAAGTGAAAGAGATTCTTGTATCTCATGTCCTATTCCCTATAGTTTGGGAAATCTAAATCCAAGCCTTGTTTGTCCATTGAATTTTCCCTGTGATCTTAGAAAAGTCCCTTAATTTCTCCATGGAAAGTCTCCCACCAATTCAGTAAGGAATTCCAACTCTTCACTCTCTGATGGGAGTATTATGAGGATAAAGATGTGAAAGTTTCTGAGGTGCTCAAATACTAAAATAATAAAAAGCTACAGAAGTATATAAAATGAGTGAGAATAATTTAGGCTAATTTTTGAGGAATTGCTTGTCCTGGGTTTTATTGAATGTGATGGATATGAGACTGAGGGCCATTGATGGTGATTGATGTTTGTCCAACTGTTACTGTGTTTGAAATACTCACAAGTGTATAAGAGGTACTGCTGTTACTCCTCTCTGTGAAAACGGTGGATCAAATTGTGCTCTCAGGTACAGCAGCTCAAGACCATTGCAAATTAAGCCACTGGAAATCAATGGGGTTGCACATTTGTAACTGAGATTAGAATTTGGCTTGGCCTTGCGTGGTGCTCTATGTGTTAATTCTTGCATCTAAACCTGGAAGAAATGTCTTTTTTATTACAGCAGTGCTTGAAGAGACCCCAGGAAAGTAAGGTGTAAATATTAGAGGCTGCCAACAGCTAGTGGCAGTTTCGGCCTAATAAACTGGAAGTAAATAACTTGGTGATTAGCTGGAATTGGCAGGCCACTTAAACACAGCGCTGACTGGGTACATGGTTTTCCCTGTTCACACCTTAATACTATATAACAGCACGGATAGATGCCTGGAAGATACATGAGCCTCAGCAGAACTTGTTCTGAATCTACCCTGACACTTCTATTTGTGAATAATCTTAATGATAACAATAACAACAACAACAGCAACAATATGTACTTGCTTAGAACCTTTCATCCCGAGGAGCCCAGAGCATTTCTAATTTGAAGAGTGAGCAAACAATAAACAATAAAATACAAGTCATTACAGCAAGGATAATTTTGCAGCTCAAATGCTGAACTGGGAAGCCAGTGGAATTGGGGTTTCTTGCTGCTGCCCCTACCACGCAGTCCCTCTGTGAACCTGGCCAACTCCGTTTCTCCCCAGTGGGAGGGGGCTGGGGGGGCAGGCACGGAAGGGCTAATAACATGTGAGGCTTAATCTCAGGCAAACAGGTATGCAGATAAAGCAAGCAGTGCAAGAACCTAAACAGGATTATTGTGAACAGACTTGTATGTTCAGAGAAATTCAACCCATGGAGAACCACTCTAGGAAGAAATATGATCAAATAGTGAGGGAACGAATGAACTCTTTCAGGGCAGGACATAGACGAAGTCCATGGGAGTTATCAGAAAAATCAATTGCTATTGATTCAGTGAGCATTAGATCAGGCTTCTTGCTCCCTGCCTGCCATTAAGTTGTATTTCAGGAGACAACAGGGCATTTTGCAAGGGTAGTGAGAGAAAGTTTGGCTCAGTCCACTCATTTTTGCCATTGCCATGCTCCTGTCTCACTTCTCTCTCTTCTTATGTCTATGTACTGTAAGTAGCAAGAGAAGGTTCTGGTTCGGTTGTCATTTGCTGCCTTTCTGAGTCCCACTTTAAGCTCTAATACACAGACTTGCTTTAACATTTTGTTGTTCCTCTGAATGACTTTACTTTTTCCTTTGCAGCGATGAGGTTCCTGCTGCAAGGAGGAATTCCCCTCTCCTGTGTAATAAAATGACCAGACTAGGTTGGCATTGTGTTCCCAAAGAGGAAAGGATATAAAATACTGAAACAGTGCCAGGCTCCCTGACAGAACTAATACTTCGCAGTATTGTGTCACTCCTGCAGCCTTTGCTTTTCAGTTACCCATCCCTCTTAGTCATTTCATTAGTCATTATTTTTGGCAATGGGTGTAGTGATCTGGTTTGATTGGAAAGCACCAGGGTACAGTGTCCAGGTTTGTTACTTATGAACAGTGGTCATCATGTTGACTTGTAGATTCCTAAGAATTTAAGGTGTGTTTCTTGACTCCTCTGCTCTCTGAAGTGTAGTCTTTTGGTAGTTTAGAAATGGAGTGATAATCCTTAAAAATGCTGCAACTTGCCTGAGATTGTATAGCATAGTTCATCTTTGTGGTTTCTCCTAGTCAGGCCTCACAGGAGAGTATGACCATTTTACAGGCAGGGAAAAAAAACCCAGGGCTTGGGCACAGACTTGGTTAGTAAGTTCCTGGCCTCTAGAAATCCGGTCTGGTCACGTCGCTACATGAACAACAGGCATAAAATGAACGTACGGTTGAAAGTGATTTGCTTTGGGTTTGGATTAAGCCCATAATCCAGGTCAGCAGTTACCAAGTTATCTTGCAGAAGATAAGAATATTTTGGCCCAAGGTAGTCAGAATTGAAATGCATGACAAAAGTACATCTAAAATTCCTACTCAGGAGTGGTAGAACTTATACACAGAGATACTGGAGCATTTCTGATCAAATCATGGCATCTGCTTGGCTTTTAACTTTTACTGTAACTGAGGACATGCAAAATAAATCAAAAAAAAGGGGGGGGGGACTTGAAAGATTTAAATACTACTAATTTTATCTTGTTGAGATTAAGTACTTGATACCTGGAGCCTGCTAGGAAAGCAAACCAGGGTTGGCTCTACAGTGTGAATCTCCGGGTTTTGAAGAAGCCAGGAATCCAGAATGGCTGCTCTATGTGGGATTTCTTCATTTCTTCAACCTCTTAGGCGAAAGTCAGAGCTGTGTGAAGGTAGGTGTGCGTGGTATTTTGCAAGCAGACACGAGCTTGTTCTGCCCATGCTTCAAGCCAACTGGAGAGAAGCCAGCCCAGCACCGGAAGCCGTACAGCTGTGCGAGTGAGGATGTTGAGCCCCAGCTCCGTCTCTCTGCAGGGCTTATTCGCTCGGGTTTGGGGTTGTACTAACCACAGCTACATGTCCTCTGCATGGGTGCTGGCTTGCGTCTGGCCAGGTTGGAGCGCAGGCAGGGTGAGTCTTTGTCAGCCTGCCAGATACCATGTAGACATACCCTTCCTCACCCTAGGTAGCAGTTTCTCAGGCACTTAATTTTTGTTGAAGTCAGCATGAGCAAACTTTAGTCATCTTGAGTAACGGTTGCCAAAGGAGGTCCTTTGTGTAACGCATAGATTTAGCAATCTAGGCATTGACTTTGCATTACTAATGTTTGGTCTGCTTTCTCCCAGGCCTTTCCACTCTCTTGGTCACTGCCAATCCCCTTTCCTGCTAGCTGCTCCAGTCCATAATTGCATCTGACTGCTGTGATACAGTTGTCAGCCCTGGAGAGGCCTCTAGACTTTATCGCTACCCTCCCTCAGGCAATGCAGTTTGCCACCAGCCCTGAGAGGCTGGTTTGGAGTCTCTTGAAATTGTTGAGATCTCGATAGTGCATTATGGTGATATTGCCCTTTCTCTTCACCTTGGAGAAGGGAGTGGCAATTCAGCCATAAGAGGAGGAGTGACTTTAGCAAGCTGGTGTTTCTTCCTTAGGGAGTATAATAAAGCCTTCACCCTAAAGGGTACAAACTGTGCTTCACAGAGTAAAATAAAGAGTCAAAAAGAAGTTAGCGTTGGCTCGTGTTTCCAAGTTGTCTGAGCTTTGATTGGTTTCTGTAATTCAAGGAATTGTAGCAGTACCTGGCTTCTAGCTGAGGATACTTGAACTTCATAGTGATATAAAAGCTTGAAATTGCCCAGAAAAATTCAACTTCCTTCACTTTTTCAGATGCTGGCACTGATGTTGTGAAAAAAACCCCACATGATCTAGGTGTGAAGCTGTGGTCTGTTCAACCCACTAGAAACTTCGTGGTGACTTCTATCGGGTTTCTCATAAGGATTTTTCTTCTAATAATAATTGAGAAGAATAACAAACGTTCACTTTGCATCAATTATTAAAGTTTCAGAAGTGTTTTTCTTCCTACTGGAATGAAACCCAAACTTAAAGATTTCTGAGAAATGGAATTGTGTGTTCAGTTTTTTAGGCAAAACCATGGTATTTTGGTTCAAACGTGATAGCTTCTGGTTCAGTATCAATGTTATTTCAGCATCTTTCTCCTAGATCATTTGTAGTCTGACAAAAGGAGTTGAATATGGATCTTATGACTACCATGGCAAGCCCCTGACCACTAGACAGCTCTCTCTCTCTTGCACAGTCTTTCTGATGAAACTTCACTGAAACTCAGCTCTTAACACAGGTCATCTTAGCTGTCAAAAATCTTCGGTAAAAGTGTTCTGAGCAGCTCTAGTCCACAGTCTTCAAACTTGTTTTAACTTTAACCATGGAAGTCAAATCTGTAAGACAGGATCTGTGGTGTCCTGTGAAAAGTAATGGGCTTTATACATTGACTACATTGCTTGGCTGGTATGGTTATCCTCCAAGAGCTTTTTTAATGTGATAGACATAAGAAAAGCCTTCCAGTTGTCTCTTCCATGCCCTGCGTATCCCAGCTAGATTCCAAATAGGATCTGAAAGTCCAGACATGGGTCGCTCAGCCCTGGGGTGTTACGGGTGCCCTCTTAGACCTGGGAGGAAAGCAGTGGAAACATACCTTGCAGAATGTATGCACTCCACAGTTGGAGAGATGTAACCTAATTTGTCAGCTATCACAAAACACTCATTTCATTTCCATTGCTACAGTTTTGGCTAGAACTGTTCAAGCCCTGCAGGGTTTGGTTCACAAGGTTATATGTGAACTGAACCCTGCTCTCAGGTTGAGGAAGGGTGGGTGGAGAATCAAACCTTTCAAGTTTGCTTAGAGGGATGAATCTGAGAAATTCACACCTTCAGAACTCCTCATCCTCTTCCTCTACTCACATGTGCACTGAGCCCTTTAGTACTCTTTACTCAGGACTTCATAGTGATCCTGGTAATACTTTCTCTCTATTGGTGTTCCTGACTTTCTCTGCTGAGTCACCCAAAGCGCTATACAGTGCTTTCCTCTCCTTCGGGGCTCTAGGTGCTGCCACTAATTAGCTCTCGCATTGTTATAAAGTATGTTCAGGATCTGCCCCACATTGGAGGTTACCTCGTTGCAGATTTGATCTTCTCTTGGCAATTCTTATGTGGAATCTGTCTCTCTACCCAAGTTCATGAGAAGTGTGGTTTATAATTTGTAGAAAACACAATAGGGATACAGTTCTGGTCAAGCTACTGAGAACAAACACCAATGCAATATTGTGGCTTGTTAAGGCTATTTGCAGCAGGATCCACATCCAAAAAAACCCCAACCCAAAATCCAGGAGGCAAAATCATATTTATGTTCCACAGCCTTGATGTGGCATGTGCAAGGACTCGGTAGCATTTTTAATTCACAGTTGTGTCCCTATTAGTGTCTCCTTCTTGAACATTCATATTAATCCCAACTCTGTTTCGGTGTGTTGGCCGTATTCTGTTCTTGCTTACACCCAGTTGATTACAAGGAATTATATACTTGTAGGGGCAAAACGTATTAAAGATGAGATAATAGAAGAACAGGATTTTGTGTACGCTCCCAATTACCTTAATGAGTATATATATTTTTACTTTGGCTGTAGAGATGTTTTAATGTGGCTCCTCAACTTGGCACAAAGTAACTCCCTTTCTTGCTACTTCCCGTAGGTGTCCTAAGAAGGAATAATCCAAGCCTGTGAGTGATTTAGCTGCATGGTCCACTTCACTTTTCTCACAGTGACAGTATCATTTCTCCATTTAAGTGCAGTACAGTACATGTGGATTTTGGTGGAAGACAAACAGATTCCCTCTCCCCTTGATGCTAGAAATAGCAGTAACACTGAGCAGTCAAAATATTTCAGCCTCTCGTTCTAACTGTGTTTGAGTGTGCCTGTGTTTCATGTCCTGTTATCATTGCAGGAAAGAATCCCCCATCCTTGACAGCTTTTTTTGGTGCTTTTTGCAAACATGAGAGTGAAGAAGTAAGGGGGAGCTCTTCCACAACAAATATCGCTGCATGCTCTGGGATCTTTTGGAAACAAACCTTTTTTTTTTTTTAAATTTATCTTCCAACAGTCCTTATTATTAAGATACTCATTCTTATAAAGGGATGCTAAATAATTAAGCCTGTGGAAGGGGCAACATCAACAAATGCTGGAATATATTTAAATAATGAAGAACATCTTTAATTTGTACATGTAAAATAATTGTGGGCCGATGGCAGGTTAAACATTCATATTTATTAAAACGTACTTGCCTCTCCTTTAGAGGAAGAAGGTTGTCGTTTCCTATACTCGCCCTCAGCCTGAGCCACTTCAAGGCTTCCTTCTCTTCAGTCAAAAAGAATTCATTATGCGTTGCGGTTGCTTTCCCCCCAAATACTTTGATTGCCTCATTTTGTTTTAGCTGAGAGCGCTCAAGTCATTCCTCTTTATACAGGAGGGAAGAGGGGTGTAGAAATTACCCAGTCTGTAACCAAATAACCTGGCCTTTAGTGTGGATTCCTAGTGATTCAGAATATTGACAGCAATCAGGAGTCTCAGGCTGTTGAAACTTCCCCTCTAATTGAACTGGGAAAGGTAAACCAGTTTCAGTGCTCTGCACGCTGTAATTGCAATAATTTAATTTAGCTATTTAACCTGTAATTCAGTGGTATTTATTAAAGAGCATAGGAGAAAATGAGGCCATTAGGAGCCAGAGATGAATACATTGAAATGAAAATGAACACTTCTAACTGCTAGTTGACCTTCGTTTTGTAGCAGTTTTTATTAGGCTGGTCACGGTAATTACTGGGACGTGAATCATGGAGAAAAGTGAATAATTCTGTAATGAACATTTTTATTCATTATCTCACATTTTCAGGAACCGGAAAAGTATCATGTAAAAGTATCTCCAATGTTCTCCTTTTGTTTGTTTTTCGACAAATAATGGTTTGTGGACAATAGCTCGGTGCAAAACATCACTCCACTGTGAGAATTCGTGTCATGCTGAATTGATGGGCCCATGGTGCTCCACATGCAGCGTGCGGGGCTGTGAGGCACACTTAGGGAGACTGAGCAGTTTGTTAATCGAGCAGGAATCGTGATAGTAGACGTAGGACATGCTGGTCACCTGTGTTCAAACTTAGGAGGGCACGTTTTGGGACAAAAGCTGAGGTACTGCAAGTTTCAAGTTGGTCATGCTAGGCCCTCTGGGCTCAAGTCCTTTCACCCCGCCAAGGGACAGATTTTTTGCAAATAGGTCTTCCTGAGGATCAGTGAGCTGTTTTGGGGAGCAAAGTCAGCATCTGTGGAGGATTCCGAATGGTTTTCATAAGGGAAGAGTGTGGTTTCTCCTGACACCACTGTGCGAGCAGTAGAGCGTCCTCCATTCCTCTCCTGCTTCAACTCACATCAGCGTTTCCAACGCCAGTCTAGCTCTGGAGCACATAAGCTGCATCCCTGGGGTTTGCTCCAGAGGAGAAAGGGTAGAGGGAGAAGGAGTGGGTGGACTCATGGCTCTGCCTCTTCCATGGCTGCTCGGGGACTGCCATCTCGCTGGGGAGCAGGGGAGGGGATCAGTGCCCTGCGAGGAGGTGGGAGCCCACGCGCTGCCCTGCGCCGGTGCCTGCGTGCTGCGAAGCATGGTCTGCCGGGCGTCCTGCCACCGCAGCCCTTCCGGCTATGTTGTTTCATTAAATCTGGTCTTTTGCTGCAGCAAATTGTTCGGGGTTAGTGTCTCGGCAAGGAGGAGAACGGGCAGCGTTTTGGCAGTTGCACTGTGATTGATATTCTGTTCGCTGCTCTTGAACACTCTGATCGTTCTTTTTACCACTCTTGTTTTCTTACTAGTGTTATTAAACCAGCCAGACTCTACAGGGACCTGGCCTCCTGCACTCCCATAGTTCACAAGATCTGGAGGGGTTTTTTTTTGGTTTTGTGGTTGTTTCTTTTTTTTTTTTTAAAAAAAAAAAAATCAGTCTTTTTGTTAATTACTCCCCAATACAATGAGATGTAAATTCAGTGAGAGCAGTGCAGTGGGGAGCATTACTCCCCAAATCCCTCCAGCATATCTGCACTATTCATGGCCACAGTAATTCTAACATGGATGAAGAGGGTGAATTTATTGATTGTAATTATTCACCCTGGAGAGGATGCTGACAGTTCCAGGTTTGAAGCTCTGTGTGCTAGAGATGATCTTTGCTAGACATTCTTTTCTCTACTTAAAAGGGGCCAATAAACCTACACTAAGCATCAGCGATGAAAAACTCCAGCTGCACTAACTTCTTAATTTCCCGAAGTGTGTGTTTTCTTACTTGAAGCTCTTTGATTTTCAGCCTTACTTTGAACAGGAACATAGGTCTCATTTAGCTTTAAAGTGTCCCAGCGGTGCATATTCCCAACATAGTTTTCCTAATTTCTTTCACTGTCTTCACTTTGAGGCACTTC
The DNA here is from genome assembly GCA_009819775.1 of Phoenicopterus ruber ruber. Taxonomy (NCBI): domain Eukaryota; kingdom Metazoa; phylum Chordata; class Aves; order Phoenicopteriformes; family Phoenicopteridae; genus Phoenicopterus; species Phoenicopterus ruber. The sequence goes on from CM020219.1 coordinate 15,239,001, forward strand.
TCAGTCCCACTGGCAAATCTCTCACTGGGGCTACCATCGACTTGAGGCTTGGTATTCAAATGGCTGAGGCTATATTCTGTGGGTTTAAGGTGGTAAAAAACAAATGGAGTTGTAAGTGGTAAGGTGTGAATACTTTCAACATTCACCCGGGTCAGCAATTGGATGTAACTTAAAAACTGAGAATGGAGGAGTGTGCTTATGGAGAGGCACCAAGGAGCTGGGCTGAAGAAAGGGTATGTGATATTTTCCAGTTGACTGGTTTTCCTGCCGTATCACCTTACCTGCAAGTTACTTCTTACTGCACAGGCTAGAATGCCAGCCTGGTAAAGATGCCACTATTTGCACCAATTTTCTCTACCTGGTACTGATTTAACCTCTACCTCACCGAAGAGTGCAACATGAATGCTTGCTGGGGATTGGAAAGCACTCACCCCTCTTTGGAATTTGGCAGCATGATCTCAGGGTGGCTTGCCAAGTCTTTTGTGGGGGGTTTAGTTACCTATGACTAGTTTTCTTTAGAATACTGCCACATTCTTCTGGGCCCCTGTTGCTAAATGGAGATGTACAACTGCGTGTCTGACCACCCCCATTCAGTGATCAGCCAGAAAACTTAATCTTGGGTCAGCCTAATAGGGTTGAGTTTTAATTACTAATAGTTTTCATCTGTGGTGGCTAGTTAACAATTGTGGGTGATGTGGGAATGCTGACTCAATATTGCCAGGATACTCAAGGATTTGAGAGGGCTTAATACAGCTCAGAGTTTAAAAACAATTAGCAGATTCTGGGCTGCATTTCTTTTAAAGACATTTATTTGCCTTGTTTATTCAAATGGGTAGAACTGAATGTTCTTACTATAGACATTCTCTTTGCAATGCGAGAGTTAAAAATCCCTGCTGTATATTTTTCTACATCTACATCAAAGGTACTGTAGTCGTGAGAGTTACAGACATACCCATACAACTAGACATATGTTCAATATACTTCTTTTACATTCGATACATATTTTATACACACACATGTATCCACACATATATGTGGATAGGCAATAAACATAATTTTACCATTAATCTTTTGTTTGGAAACAAATGCCAGCCTGTGATAATGGTATATTTTTTCTAGCATAGGATCTTTTTAAGCCATAGACTCTGCCACTGGGGACTGTACTATGAGATAATTGACCTCCACGTGAGTTATGTGTCCTGAGTCTAAAGCAAGGGTGCACGTGGTGGCATCAAAATCAATTATCTCACAATCCATCCCCCAGTGGAAAGGGCTACTGCAGTTAGAATAGGCCCATGAAAAAGATTTAGATATTTTAAAATGTTTTCAGTGACTTAATTCTTGTAAATAATGTTACTGCATTATGCAAAGAAATAGAATAACGGTGGTGGATTAAACTGTGCTAGGTGTACCTACCGATGGACTCTGTATGAGCACTCACTAGCTGGGGGTGAAATCTCGTTGGGGTGTCACTGATGAGGTATCACCAAGGCTGTATTAACTGGGCTGCCTCCATTGCTGCCGTGCAGGTGACTGTCAAGTAGATTCATCTTCATTTCCTCTGTGGTCGTCATCCTCTTGCATGTGTCAGGGAGCAGCAGAAGTAATGGACAGAGCTGCTAAGCTCTGAGGTCAAAATTCTACCTTTGCCAACCCTTGCAAACCCTTGCCGGGGTAAAACTATTTGGAGAGAGCAAAGGTATTTAACTCGGAAAATAGGGATGGCATCTCCAGTCAGAGCCTGATCACCCAAATGATCATCGCTAAACTATCATGTACTGGAACTTTGAAACTCTTCAATTGCCCAGTTGCTTGGTTACAGGATCATTTGTCATCTATTCTGGTAGCAGGGTGAGAGGTGGGGGAACTGGAGGGAAGGGGGAGAAGATTACATGTGCTGTTGAAAATGCAATGAGCACATTCGATCATATCTAATTCCCATTTATATTACTGTGGACATCCCTACTGCCCAGCTGCCCTCTCAAAGACTCAGAGCTATGGGATTTTTTGATGCATGAATGAAGACTGGGAAGAGGGCCAGCATGCTGTTTATAGGCTTCTTCATCATTTATTACCTTCTAGTTTTAATTGTTTTCCTGCTTCTCTTGAGATATTTATCTAGGAGGAATTGTACTATGCAATGCAGACACGCGAGGTGGCAACTGAAGATTGCTTGTTAGCTCAGTGCACCGTACAATAGATGGATCTTAATAAAATAGAGAAGACTATTTACATTGATAGAAGAGGCCCATTTGTAAACCTTTTATTACTTAAGTGCACAAGTTTGACTCCTGTTTGTCCATTATAGAAGTGTGGGTTATATGATAATCACCACATAACTGCATTGTCTGTATCCTTATAGTAATGAAAATCAGATCTCTCCGTACGCCACTCCGTTGCACCCTATTGTGTCTTCAGGGCTACATTTATCTCTGGTAAAAGGCTCTGGTAGATTTACAACAGGGCAAAATTCAGTCTGCTTAGTTTCTGACTGATACTTCAGCAGTGGAAAAATTAAACAGAAGCCACCGGGAGAGAGCTTGATGATAGGAGGTAAAACAAAGGGGAAGTTGGCAAAGGAGGGAAGGATAATTAGTGAGGAAAAGATAGGAATGGAGTGTGTGTATCGCAGGGTGAGATTTGAAGGGAGGAATTCAGATCTCTGGTTCCCTGTAGCTTCAATAGAGCTTCATGGTCCTTTTCTGTGGGCAGCTTTCAGATGTCACCCCCGCTGCCATTTGGACTCCCTCATCAGAGCCCGGTGGCTTTGTCGCAGGCAGTACCTCTGGTTATCTTTCACGGTCCCTGTGCTGTTTCCCAGCCCTGCCCTGTCCTGCTGAAATTGTGCGTGCCACGGCCACAGCCTTTCCTCCTTGCAGAGCTGGCGATGGCTGTGAGGGGGGCAGCGCGTAGCCGAGGTGCAGAGGACCTTGGTCTGCGTTCGGTCAGCCTCCAGATCCAAAATCTGACACAAACACATTGGTGTACCCAGGGGAGGAAGAACTGGCAGTGTGGAGCTGTGTGAAATACAGCTCCAGCCTTTGCCGGTTGGTGCTTTGTGTTTTCAGAGCACCCCACGTTGTGCAGGAGATGTGACAAATCGCTCTGAATCTCTGAGGAAGGTCAGGCCCGTAGGCTGAAGCAGGAGTGACCACTTTGATTTAAGTCCTCTTTGATTTGAAGAATAAAAAGATGCAAGTCCCTTTTCATGCTTTGAGGGCTAGAGAATTAGGGGAGCTTTCATGCCTCTGTCCCATTTTAGTCTTCAGGAAGGCAAGGTTTATGCATTACTCCAATTTCTTTTTTCAAACACAAGAGTGCAGTTGAGAACAATTGTGTGCGCATTGGGGCTTGGAAGAACTGAAGGCCACTAAATGTAGGGGATCTTCCTCAGTGGAGGAAGTAGCTCTAGAAACAGGCATTTTTGAATCGATACCTCAAAAATTATTTTATTATTTCTCCCAACAATTCAATGACCTTCAGTGTTTATCTCACCTCTTGGGGGAGTGGATAGGGCTGCTCATTTTGTCATCGTGAAAGTTCATGTTATTCACTGAAGCAGTCAGGACTTCTCTGTGTGTCCGGTACCTAGCATTCACTGTTAGTTAACTGGGAGAGTATTTGTTGACTTTGATGGTTCTGCTGAGCAGAGTCCATGTTGCCAAGTTCAGTAGACAAAGTATATACACCGGATTTATCCATTCCTCATCCATCTTGACAAAGGGATAAATATTGACTCAAGTCTTCTGTCTTGTTTCCCTCCCCCCCGCCCCCCCCAGCAAAACCCAAAGAACGTGTTTTATGGATAGAGCCAAATGACCGAGCTTAGATAAAAATACCTTGTGCTTGTAGATATGAAAGGGAATCAATTAGTCTGAGTAACAGGTCATCTTGCCTGAGAAAGCACACATCATTAGGTCTAAAAAGATGATAATATGTAATTTATAAATATATATGATATGTATTTCCTAATGAGTTAGGAAAAAACCTCTTACCGTCATATATTTTTAATTGTATAATGAATGTTAAAGTATGTGAATCAGCTTGATTTAAAAATACAAAAGAGCTGAAGTACCCTAATAATAAATCCGTAGGTGTGTGTTGGGAAAGAGATGCAGTTTGCGTGACTGATGAGATATTAACAGTTTTGACCCGATCTCTTGGTGACTGATATGATGACATTCATTTCTAGAGTGCACCGAGGCTCCCAGGCGGCACAGCCTCCGTTGAGGTTGGAGGGGGTGTGTGCAGCTCACGCTGAGTCCGGTGTTTCTAAATGGAGTACTTGGAGCAACCCGATTCATTTTTGTGAATCACGGCCGTAAATTTAGAAAGCAGAAAAACGCCTGTTTCGTAATGCTGCCCTGACTCTGGCAATGCGACATTATTTTTGTCATGTGCTCTCAAGAGCTTTTCCTCGTCTGAGACACTGCCGGCTTGGGGCTTCTCTTAAGGATTTGCCGGCCTCAGAGTTAGGAAACGTTTTCCTGATAATCGGCCTACACTGTCACTGGCCCAATTAAATCCCATTACTTCTTGTTATACCCCAGTGGGATCCCCCAAACTATTCCTTGGCATCCTCACTATCTGTCCCCTGTCAGACACTCCTGGATGCTTATCTGGAGCCTCCCGCCAAACTCTGGCTGTAAGTCAGCCTGATTGCTGTCTGCTCTGTGCATGTCCGGGGCCCTTCTTGCTGCTTTGCATCCCGTATCCCTCAATTGCATTTTTTTGTAAATCTGGCGTGCCATGATGTTTTGGTTAGAAAATAACTTCTCAGTACAGTTAAGCATCTGCCTGAGATTGATAAAGGCAAAACAGTCCAGATTGAAGGTTGTCAATTAATCCCTCCATTGCCCAGCTCCGTCTGCCAGTCTCGGGGGTCGTAGAGGAGGGAGGGCTCTTGATCACTGCTTGATCCAGGGACAACGACACCGAGCTGTGGAAAATACCCTTACTTCTCAGTTTGAACACTTCAGTCAGCCTTTGTTACGCACATGGGCCAAGTTCAGTCCTCAGTTTCACTGTCCCAGGGTGTTCTTGAAGTCAGAATCTGATCCACAGCAAGACTAAATGGGAAACTCTTTTTCCACAGAACAATGGCCCAAGACTGTGTATAATTCTGTGCATCTTGCTAATTGGAGGGTGTTGTTAAATTGGAGGTAATACAGAGAAGAACAACAAAAGTGATTAAAATGTCGGCAGGATTGTTTGATAGGGAAAGATGAGAACAGAACTAAAAATATATGAGCAAGTTAAATAAGGAGCAGGTAGAGGGAATATCATTCAAGTAACAAGGAACATTGGGGGTGATTCAGTGGTGCGACACCCCCTCCGGCCCCCCATTTTCAGAAGGTTTGGTGTGAGGTTATGAAGTCTGTGAAGCCAGTGGGGCTTCAGTATTGGCTTGATGCTACACACCAGGTGCATTTTCAGAATAAGAGCTATAGCCATGAATAATAGGTAAACTGAACTACGTGTGAAATGAGCATTAGGAAAAACTTCCAGACCATGACTGATTTTCAGGTTGTAGAGTGTTCTTAAGAGGTGGAAAAATGCCAAGTTTCAGCAAAGTATTTATAAACCCATCTCCTAGCATTTGGTTAATACATCTCCTTTGTTTGAGGCATTTAAACCCAGACTAGGAACAGAACAAGAAACTATTCAGTCAATGAGAAATCAAGAGCAAACAAACTGAAGGAAGGATGGTTTGGGAAGGAGCTGCCATATCTGACTTGTGCCCGATCCAGTTTTCCATCTGCTGTTAGTTAGAAGTCAGTCTTCTGTGGAATCGGTAAGGATTTGGCTGAATTAAGAATTGTGTAAGAGAGTGTGATTTTGCCGTCCGTATCGCTAGGAAGTATTTTGCCAAGGTTGAAAACAAGGTCCTGTCTGTGGGCATGACCCGGGGTTCTTATATGAGCAAGAACAGTAGTGTCTGGCTGATGGGATCTCACTGATTTCACTCTGTCCTGAAAGAGACCTTGAGGTTCCAGCCCAGGATGCCATAATTTCTCTTACAGGCTTCCTGTGCGAAGCCAATGCAGCATTTGGGTCTGGCCTGAACACCTTCTTCCACTAGGTTAACTAAAGGAGTCTTTCAGACAGATAATCCAGAATACTTCAGGGTATAGATTGTTTTAACTGATTGCCATCCCAGTTTAGCTGACCTGTTTTAGCATACCTGTATAAATTTGCAGTGAGAAATTTCCTGATATAGCCAGTTTTAAGCTGACAGAAATAGAGGCTACACTGGGGTTTGCACTGGTTAAAGTGAGTCCTTTTGATTAAACTGGTGCCAAATTCTGTGCAGACAAATCCTCATATTGTAACAAACCCACAGATCCTCCCTTTCCTCTGACAATCATATCAGGCTGGTGAGTCCTATGGACCCAATCTAATAGAAATGGAATTTTTACCATGCAAATCTTATTACCTAAAGTGCCAATGAAACTAATGGGATTTTGGATAGTAAAAAATACACTGTATGTGATACATAGTTTGGAATATAAATTCATTGGGGGGGGGGGGTGTAAGGAAAAGGAGCTGTTACTGCATGTGGTCCTTTGTGACTTTGGAGGATCTGTTCCTCCCAACACCCCTCAGCTCCCCCTTGATTTCAGTGGGACTAAAGTGGTGTTTAGTGTCTTGCTGAAAACACTGAGCTCCTTGCAGAATTTGGTTTCAAAATACACAACTAAGTGTCTGTTTGTTTTAGAATTCATTTGAGGGAGGGGAACAGAAATAAAAAATACCCCAAATGCTCCACTCCAAGGACAGACATCGAGAAGAATATATATTTTTCCAAAGGGAACCATTTTTGCTGTGGAGGTCAGCTGAATGTCTCAAGAACACAGGGAGCATTTGACATATTTTGACAATTCCTGGATAAAAAAAAAGCTGAAACTATTTAGATAACATTTTAATTTACGCCACCCCCCAATATACACACAGATATATATGGTGTATGTTATCTATATGCTAGTGTCCTCAGGCTGCCAGCCTGTGTGGCAACTCTCAGGCTGAGGACAGTGTCAGCAGATAGATCCAAAGTTAATAACTGAAGTGCTGCAAACACTACAACCTTTAAAACTGTCTCCTATAGTTCCTATATGTTGTGATAACACAGCACAACTTGCAGAGGGTTCAACACCCCTTGTCATTGCTTGGGCAGAATTCCTACCGACTTTCCTAGGAGCTTAGTTTATGTGTACATTCAGGCCTAAAATATTTTAAAGTAAAATCTTTTTAATAACCTACAGTGTCGTGCCATTTCGATGGTGATGCTGATTACTTGGTTTCCTGTCACCTTGGAAGCAAAGATGCAATAAACGATACCTTTATTTTTGTATTTATTTTAATGAAACGCACAGAAAAGGCACTTTAGAAAAGTGGAGGAAAGAGGAGGAGGTCAGATAAAAACAACTGCAGTCTGATGTTCGTTTTTGTGGCGTTGATAGTTATTATTCCCAAAGAAAATAATGTCCTTTTTTATTTGCTTTTAACATTTCGCCCTTGGCATCTGTTCCATCCATTGTGGACTAACCTAGACTCTGTTCTCTGACGATGGGTTAAAGCGAGCACTTACTGAAAAGCATTCTCTACTTAATTACTTTTCCTTCTTCTGGAAGCTATTTTTTTTATAGTCACATGTTAATTGTGTATTAGTAGGCCTTTCTGATTAGTTGAAAACATAATGAAACCTTTGTAAACAACAGGGAGAAAGAGGGAGAGGGAGGGAGGGAGCGGGAAGGGGGGAGAAAGGGACAGGGAGAAAGAGAGGTGTGAAGTGGGGGCTGGACCGGTGGGGGGAGGTCGGCCAATTTTGAAAAGCAGAAATAATGCCAGTGGAAATTTCTGGTTTTTTGAATGACAACTTCCCTCGCCCAAATTAATCAACTTACTTAACGAGAAATGAGATGCATGGAGATGCAAATTGCTGTCGATCTCCAAAAGCAGGGTGGCAAAGGCAGCAAGTTGGAATGGCGTGGAGGGGGGCTGAGCTGCAGCTGTCCACTAACAAGTCAGTCCTATTTGTAAAGGGCACGGAGCTGAATAACGGTTTTGTTATTGGCTTTCTCTCTCTCTCAGCCGTAGGTAGAAATGCTGCATTTGTTTCCTGCGACTATTTCAGTGAGATAGATGTCCTTCTCTTTCATCTCGCCTGCCCGTTTGATTCCCACAGTGGAGCCCTGTGCTCCCCATGCACCCCAGCCTCCCCCCGACGGGGCGGAAAATTTGGATGCATGAGGAACACAGGCTCAGGTGCAGGGTCTCAAACGCGCAAGGTAATACCAGGAATTATTAAGTTATCTGCACGCCTCTCAGAAGGGGAGGAAAATTTTTTTTAAAAAAGAAAATAAGCGGTACTTAGGACCCTATTCAATGACTCTCAGAGCCCAGCCAGCGCGGATCAGATTCAGTGAATCAGCTGAATCAGGCCCTCTTCTCGGAGATGTTTTTTTCTTTTCCTGGAAAGCTACTCCTTAAACACAGTTCACATTGGTTGTTTTTAAAAGGACTATCCTCTGTTTGCAGCACTGGATTTTGAACGGGCAGAGCCTCCCCCCGCTCCAATCCTCTGCCCCCACCCCCTTCTGTTGCTGCTTTAAAGAGCTGTGCTTATAGGGATTTTACAGCTCTCCGTGTGTTATTAGAAAACGTGTGGCTGGGACGGTTAAAATGGGAGTGCTACTGTATGCAAGAGCAATGTTCACTGTAAGCAATCCAAGGAAATCCTGCCAAGGCAGTATATGAACAGCAGCCAAACAAAACACAGGCGCCTTTCCAGTGAAAACCAGCACACTTCTGCAAATAGAGGAAAAATTGACTTTCTGATTTGGAGTGTTTCTACAACTAAGAAGAATTACTACAGTGATTGTTCTAAAAATATTTTTCGGCAGCAGATTCTCAAAGGGGTTGGGATGCTTAGCATTGTTTAATTATGCTTCTCTTAGGTGATCAATATCTGGATTGTATAGAAATAAAATAGGAAGTTTTTAGGATCTTCTTTTAAGCCAACATTGGCATTGTTTTCTGCAGTGTTATAGTGGCATAAACCACCACCTATTTAAGGAGCAAAAATTGTATTTTTATCTTTGCACTTCAAGAAGTATGATTGGAGATTCATCTTTCGCAACTTCATAGTCATAGATTGCAATTTAACTACTTAATCTAGAGCAACCCTCAGGATCCCCGCTTCTGTAACTGAAAGGTTTTATTTTTCATCTGAAGTATTTCATACCTTCCTCCTTCCCTTGTCCCCCCTTTGCCCCCCATATTTAGACTTTTAATGCTTCTGCTCGTTTTGCTTCTTTGTTCACCCAGTCTGGGATTTTCCTTTACAGGACTTTTGAGTCCTGTAGGAACCCTTTAGTGTAAGATGTGTCTGCAAACATTCTGGCATTCAAAAAATTTCCATAATGATGGAAATTGAATGGGATTCCACATATTTGTTTATTGCCAAGAATAAATATGTTATTTAAAAAAAATAATTTGCTAGTCTCAGCTACATTTTTTCCAAAGAATTCTTAATAATGAAGTTTAAGAATGCAGTCAGTTTATCTAAAGTGAGCTAAAGAAATAGCATAGATCTACGCAGAATTATTACTATCCTTTTTTTACTTCCAAAAACTAACATAATATCAGCATAAGGAAAAGCAACAGAATTGTCAAGGATTAATTTCAGTTTATGTATTTCTCCTATATTTCAACTGTTTTCAACTAAAGATACAAAAGATGCTTTATTAGATATGTCTCCATTTATTCATCTAAAATATTTACAGCTGAGTTCTTAAGGCTTATAGCTGCTGTGAACTCAGTTCTCTTCTTTTAACTACACCACCACAAACCAGATTTATCCCTACACTGAAGGCAGTGTCTTGAGACTAGCAAATCCCAATGTGGAAGAAGACCCTCCTCCAGAGCCCATTGAAGTCAGTGGAAAGATTCCTATTGACTTTGGTGGGCTTTGTATTGGGATATTAAACATTCATTTCCTCTTCTTCTTCTGAATTTTACTACTCATTTTCAGGGTGAGATACTCTCTACTTTAAACAAATCTTGAAGTTGCCCTAATTTACTAAATTAACTTGTGCTGTTATTTCCCATTCAGGCAAAACTTCCAGTAGGATGGAACTGTTGTATACGCTTCTCCCAAGATAAGGTTGTGTTTCTGAACGTCTAGTTGGAATAGCTGGGGAAGGACGGACCTCTGCCCTGTATTCAGACCCCTTTCTCCTTTGTGCATAGTGCTGTATTCATAGCCAGTCTTACAGAGAGCAAATCATGTATAAATACATATATATATGCATACACGCATATATACACACATATATATGTATATATATAAAAAGAAAAGAAAGCTTGAAAATGTAAGCATTTCTGCCTTGAATGTGAGGGATATCATCCGCCGTGTTCAAATTAGGACATGGAAGTTGTGGCATATGCTGTGTCAAGGCACAGCAGCTCAGCTCTGTATCTTTAAATGTTGATGCGTAACAGTGAAACCAGGTGAGATCTGGCCCCAGGTGCTGGCTGCTGCATGCACTGCTGAACAATTTTTAAAGGATGCAGATTGGGTGGTTGGAGGAGGAAAAAGTAGGTCTTTTCCTAAATAGATCTCTTTTTGTGAAATATGTTGTAGGTTTAATGCAATGATTAAAAACATTATCGACTTAAGCTTTGTACGTTCCTCTAATAGCAGCTTGGTATAATCCAGTTCTGACCTGGCTCCCCCTGATGTGCAGTGTTAGTTGTCATGGAGCCCCAATTATGCCAAACTGGGGGAAGATTTTGTTGAGACCATGAAATTCATTTCACTGGTGACTGTGCACGAATGCTGAATTAAGGGTCCTTCACAGAATTACTCTGAAGGGAAAGCTTGGGTGCTGAAGAGGTGCTCCAAGGACTGCTTCTGCTTTCCCTGTCTGCACATCAAGAGCCTACATGGCTTGAAAAACAGCTCTGCAGCAAAGTTTTTTCCTTCGTTCCTTTCAATGTAAATCCAGTTTTGAGTCATTTTACCTTCAAGTGCATAGGTTCAAATTCTGTGGTCACCAGAGATGAGGCATCAAGGTAAATTTGCAGATAATTTGGATAGTGGCCCATGCTGAAGGTGTATGGCTTTTAAACCTAATTAGAGGTGTAGTTTGTTGCAGGCAAAAATTATTGATACACAAGGAAGGTTTTATTCGGAGACATCTGTAGGTTGGCAGCTGTGCCAGCCATGTCTGTTCTTCTGAGTCACGGAAGCCGTGCAGCCGGGAATAGCAGTGTTTTGGTGACAAGTGTTGGGAATATTGGTTGAATTGCACTATGAAAATATTTTCATTATTTTTATTATTACTGTTCTGCAAGCGGATTTGAGATGCGTGCCTGCCTATGTCTGTGTGCGCGAGCGGATGAGGTAGAGAGGGAGGGCTGTTATTTTTATTTTTTTCATTCACACCTCCTTAGCATTTTGTACATATCAGCATTCTAGCTGAGCGATTTGCTAATTGCGCTGGAAGACGCACTTTAAATTCAGGAATACTGAAACTTTGAAACTGTAACATTTTGACTGGCGAGAATGACCAGTCTTCTTTTCTCTTTCGCAGTGAGCTAGTTGAAGGAAGCTGGCATTGTCGCAGAGTGAAAGCTCTGCAGAAGTGCCGCAGGTTTTTCATATGGAAATGTGAAATAATGGGGTGATTAAATAGAGCTGTATATTAAAGTACATCTGACATTAGAATTAGCATAATGTGCTCTAGCCCTAGGCTGAGTACTTTATTTGCCATCTGCGTCGGACCAAAATCCCCTGGGGAAGCGCTAAATATTCTGAATAAACTCAGCCCGAGTTCTTATTGAGAGTAAAATACCATTTGTGGCACGTCGTATTGATTCGTCTTAATTGCGGTGCAGAAAAGAACATTCAGTTGCTGATGACTTTTGTACTCTGTGACAAGTCGGCTGGAGTTATTCTAACACTGCAGTTGGTTAACCTGAACAGACTGTCGTGCTCAGAGAAGGAGAAAACCTTATCTCCAGTAGCATAAACTACAGTATCATCTCCCGGCTTTACTCCTTTCTATCTCTATGCAGCATCCCCCCTTTTTTTTTTATATTATTCCCTGAAAACAGCAGTCAACGAACTGAAGGGGAAAGGGGGCTTCATTGAGTCAGTCCAAGAAAATTCACATTCTTACCTAGTTACTCTCCCCAGTCTCCCTCCCCACACTTCCACCCCCACATCTGCCTAAAAAAATCCAGAAACATCTGACCAGCTTTCATCTAAGGGAGTGAAAATCAGTGGAACTTGTCCTTGAGGATCCATCTCCGGAACCATTAGTTCAAGAGATTTATTATGTATATTTCGTAAAAAGCTGTGGCTTCTCCTGTGCATAAGCCCACAGTCTTAGTCGGTTGTAATGGTTTGATTTTTGTCAACTCTCCACTCAAATAGGTTGCTGAATACCTTTGAAAAGTGCTTATAACATGCATAAAAGATAAATATTTCATCTGAAGGAAAATACTTTGATGCTCCATGCAATTCTGTAACATTCATAAGGTCCAGTTTTTACCCTATAATTGCCTATCATTATACACAATTTACATATTCAAACATTCTCTACAAACCTTAGTCTAGCATGTTTTTATTACAAATTCAGATCAAGGGAATAACCTTTAACTTCAGAGACAAATGAGACAAATTTACAAGTGCATGTCTGCTGTTTTCTTGTGTTTTATAAATCCCTGCAGACCCGAACACTTTTGCTATAACGCCACTCAGAACAATATACATATATTACTACTTGTTTGTAGTGCTTCGGTAATGAGTCCCCTTTGTATTAGATAACCTATATAATTCAGCATCTAGGCCCTCCATAACGTCAATTATCTCCTCATAGCTAAATGTACATTCCATTAAAACAAGATTTACAGCCTTTATAATACTTCTTAGGATTGAATGTGGAGATTTTGTGGATTTAAAGAAGCAGAGATGGGAGTTAGCATTTGTTAAAGAAGCAATGAATTAAAACAAAAATGCTATTCATTTACTAACTATGAATAGGCACCTAATACCCTTAAGAAATAGTTGTAGTAAAATAGACTGAAGTACTCCTGGGGAAAAAAACAGGAAAATTTGTTTTCACCCTTTGGCTTTTTTTATTGTTTCCTAATTTACTCTTTATTTTTCCATTATATGACATGGACAATTTCCTTTATGTATCCTCCTTTAAGTTCCTATTCAGATTACTGAGAATTCTTGCTTGTAAGATGAGAAAATGGCACCTTAGAAAAGTCTGTGGGAAAAAAAAAAATCCCAGCACTTGCCAGTTTTCAAACAAAACTACTTACAGGAAACCGATTTAAAGGGAAGCTGCTGGCATATTTCATATGTTGTAGAAAAGACTGACATTATTTCAAATGCATTTGAATACCTTATGCAAAGAAAAGGCCTAAAAGTGTCCTTGAGCAGTACAAGGGTTTTTCATGAATGCTGTAAACGGGATCCTATATATTAAACCACCAGCCACGGGTAGTCCTATGGTCTTTTCATCTCACGAGTGGGTACATTTCCCCGCCGTATTACATTCCCCATTTTCGCTGCTAGTTTTCACTATTTTATACAGCAGGTTTGTAAAGCATCCTTTCAATCTGCTAGCTGATGTCTTAGGTTCAGAGCAACTAACTAAAAGACACAAAGCTGTTTAGATGCTAAAGGTGGAGTCATTTGAAACTGTTGTATCACAAAGGGCTAATTTAAAAGTTAACTCATTCACTATTGATCTTTTAATATTGATTTTCCTGTTTGCTCCTTACTTTTCACACTTCTCCCTTCTCTGCTTTATAAATTGCCTTTGTATTTTAGAATTTAACACCAATTAGAAGAAGGTGTTCAGAGATGACAAACATGTTTTTTATCTTCCTTTTTAATAGTGCTTCTGGGTCAAAATCCCTGTGTCGTGAGTTCCAATTTTTGCTATGCATTTTTCTTTCTTTTTCTGCACTAAGTAAAAGCACTTCTTATACTTTTGTAGGCTGAACATTAACTTCCAGTAAGCCACAAGCTCTTTTAAGGAATGACAAATTGGACATCCAGAAGGAAGTTGCCCAAAATGACTATTGACATTTTATACCTAAAAATATAATATTGCCATTTTGTAATGCACTAGAAATTAAACTGAGCTGTGCATTTGGCTCATTTATGTGAATCTGGCAGTACAGATCTGAGGTATGATTAAGTCTCACGGAAAATGGGACTATTGAACACAAGCTGCATCTTCAGCCAAAGGTCACCTGTGTCCATTAAGAAGCAGGAAGCATCTGTTTGTGTTATGCGTGGCTGTAGTCTGCCTGCAGTCTCCTTCTTTTTTTGTAAGTATAAATGGCAGGGAGGACATATAATATGCTTCTGGGGAAAGTTTAATTAAAAAAAAAAAATCACAACTTGGTATATTCACATAAGACTAGTTAAGATCCTTGTTTGTGATAACCTGGTATAGCTTATCTGGAATAATTCAAAGTCTGCAATGGTGGTCATCAGAGCTACTTTGAATTCATAGCAGGGTAATTCAAATCAGAGTTTGGCTAAGAGTATGATTTTAAGGTATCAGGTTGATATCTCTAAGTCTTTCAAGGATTCATGCTCTTTGTTCTTGGAATTATGAAAGGATTGGCTGTAGATAGACAGCATGACAGTCTGACTTCTCGACTATGTGATTGGCAATTTGGTTTTCCACTCGTATGATAAAATAGTTCATTTGACAAAAAAGATATTTATTATTACAAGAATGATAAACAGACAATTTGCAGTCCTGCCTAATAGAAAAGGAACACCACTGAAAAGCACAAATGGCTTCAGAAAATAAAATAGGCTCCCAAAAGTGAGGCAGCATTTAATCCACCAAAGACAGAGTTTGGCGGTTGGCTTTAGCGTAGAAAGAATTAATAGTACATTACTATACTATTAATATATTTTAATATTGGTGTCAACCAGTGCTATTGTAGATCTTTTTCAACAGGTAGAAAACGCTCTCGAGAATATTCGCATCACTAATTGAAATCAGTGCTGGGAATGAGAGGGTCTTGCGGGGTTTGTAGCCTCTCCTGGCATAAAGCTTCTTGCATAATCTCTGTAGAGAACTTGCAATCTCACTAGTCAAGGTAGAAACAAGATGGGGAAAGCTGTAAAACACGCAGGCAGTGTGTGGGAGAAGAATATTGCATGAAGTCGTGATTTTTCTTCTGTTTGAAGATGGCACTGGAGGAGATATAGGCTATTCAAGAGGCAAGGTAGAAAAAGAGAACAAGACCTAGTATGGGAGGAAGCAGGATTCTGTTACTGAGAAGTAACACTTCTCAGTTACTTCTCCTCCTTTCTTCAGACACCTTTATTTTTCCATCCACCTCTTAAAGACATTTCATTTCTCTTTGCCTGTCACATTCTTTCCTTCACCGACCTCATCCTAAGATTCCCCATTTCCAGATGATGACAGGCTCTGTGGGCCCTCATGCTTGGGCTCTTGCACCTAAACCTTCATCTCCTCTTCTTGACTGAGATGCACTTCAGGTCGGCTGAGCTTTACGAGGGAGAGTGGCTGTTTATCTGAGTGGAGAATTGGAGGTGCTTAGGTTGCGAGACTGCAGGCGTCTTGCTAAGTCATAAAACACCAACTTTAGTTGCCAGTTGATGCTTACTTTATGAATTGTTGGTGATAGTCCCCGTCACCCTCAGCAGGACATGCTGCAAGACTCTCTCTTGAGCCCTTTCTTTAGACAAGGCAGTATAGGATTGGATGCGCTGTTTTAGCTCTGGGGATGGATAGAGAAGTTGCATTTGTTTTACATCTTCAGCTCATGTTGCCATCAAAACAGAATTAAAATGAAGTATAAAGAGAAATGGTTCCTTTGTGTTTGGTGTTTAAAATTAGTGACTGTCATTGGACTGGCAGTGGTGATCCTCACCCAGGCTTGGACCCTACTTCACGCTTCTGTCTTTTTTATTGAGACACTCAGTCCCTCTGAAATGGAGGTAGCAGCAGTTCCAAACACCCCAGGGAGTGCAGGGAGGGTAAACCTCTTGATATTGGGTGTGCTCAGCATATGTTTATTCAATCATAAACATATGTAAGTAAATGTTCTTGCTAACTTGAATAGTTTAGAGTGGTAATATGGCTTATAAAACCTCTTTGGCAGAAAGATCTAGATTACAGATATTTTTGCATACCCAATCAAGCATCGGGTATGAACCGATAATAGTTCACACTGCAGATCCACACTGCAGACACCTGGAAAGTATTTGGCCCTCGTCTAGGTGACCTGTCAAACCACATATAACCATATATTTTCTTCACTATGAAACACTAAATCTTTCCAGTATTTAATGCCCTTCTCTTTAATGTCAGCTGGTCTTATAAGGAGACTTGTTAAAGTAGTGTTCTCAATTATGGCATTTTAATTTAATAATAATTCAATTGAAGGTGTGTTTTTTATGGAGCATCCACGCTACCTTTATTGGTATTATTAGAGTAACCATCATAATAACAAGAAGTAATTATTTAAATGCTCATTAAAAATTGAGTGGTGGAGAAGAGAGTAACATTGGTGGAAAGATCGTAGGAACCTGATACATGTCTGTTCCTGAGTGCTACAATAAAAGGTGTCCTTTCTTTAAAGCTTGCAAGTTTCTACTTTTCTTGAACTTCTAAAGGTGCAGTAAAGCAGCATTAAAATTCTTTAACATTTTTATTGCTGCTGTTGTAACTTTGTTAAGGGAACCAGAAACATTATCTGGAAAGTATTGCTAGAGGTAAAGAAAGGCAGTGGTTATGTGAACCTGACTTGAGGTCCTCACTGCAGTCCTGGCAGGGGTTATGGGTGGGTGATTAAAAAGGGAGGGAGTTCCTCTGTTACAGCTAATGGAATTATTCAGGCATGCTGAGGGGAGGATTCGTAAGGCACTGGATGTCACTGTAGCCCAGCAGAAAATAATGAATTCTCAACAGTTCTTATCTCACACTGATTATTGTTTGATGGTATCCAGAATAACTGAGGATATTTTGAGGGAAATTTATCTCCAGGGCAAAGGCGCTCAGCATTCAGGGTATATAGAAAGTCTTGTACCAACTGGGCGAGGAAGATCTGCGTATCACTAAATGATACAAGTCCGACTGCAGAGGCCAGATAAGTCAGGGGATTCAGGCTGCCTGGTGCAGGGGGATGAATGTCCACGGACCCAGGCTACTCTTGTTCTGGGCTGGGGCAAACTGACCTGTCTTTTCTCACTGCCATCCTGTAAAGGCAGAATTTGGGAGGCAGGATCTGAATTTAGCTTTGTTTTGTGCTGTTCGTGAAAGAGAAAAAAGCTCGTTATTGCTTTGACATTTTGAACGGAACATAATCTGTCATGCAGTAATGGAGAGAATACATTTTAATATTTCTGGAAAAGACCATCTTTTGTCATAATACGCAGAAAAGGCAAGAGTGTTCCATAAGTTCATAGTTTATAATTACCTGCTTAGGGAGAAGACACTAGAGAGATTTTTAATCTACCAGATAAAAACATAACAAGATCTAATGGTTGGCAGTTGAACTCAGCAATTTGAATTGGAAAGGAGACAGTTTTTTAATACTGAAGATAGTCAACCATTGCCCCAGACTGCTGCAATACATAGTGAACTCTCTCTCACTTAGCATTTCCAAATCAAGTTGGGAGAAGAGTGTGCTAAAAGACATGAACTGGTTCAACTGCAAACCACTGGGCTGGATGATATCTGTATGTGAGGTGCAGACTAAATTGTTTCCTATGTTTTTCGTATACGTGTAGGTAGGACAAAATGTAACAATCCTAAATTGCAGGAAGATTTAGATTAGCTATTTGGGGAACCTTCATGATGGTAAAGGAGAGAAGGAATAAGGTATACTTTGGGAAGGTTGTAGATTCTCCATCCGGATGGCCTTTGAAGGGAGATAACGGAGCATCTGCCATAGATATGAATAGATGCATAGATATGGACATCCCTTGGGTCAGGAACTGGACAAGGGCAACCCTGAAGGTTTATCCTAGTCATCTCATTCTTTAATTTCACGGTCCTTCCTAGCCTTTAAATGAATATTTCTGAACCTATACACCTGTGTCGCAGTAGGATCCAGCCCTACAAACTTGTCTCATGTCTGAACTCCAGTGGCAGTATTTGTTTGGCTTTAGTGCAACCTTGAAGCTACTATTGACTGCTCAGGGCTTGTGGCCTGGATACCTCATCTCAGTACATACACCGTATCTACCAACCAATGTAAAGATAAAAATTATACTTGAGCCGTAAGCCCCGAAAATCATGCCTAGTTACAGACTGTAGGGTTGAATCCATGTGCAATTCATTGAACAGTATTAATGAAGTCTTGGCTTGTGCTTAACTCTAAGCACATGAATAATTTCATCACTATCCAACAGAGCACTTCAGCCTATGCTTAAGTTTCACTGATGTTGATTACTCACATGCTCAAAGTCAAGCACATGCTAAAATGATAAAGACTGCATATGGCAAAGCCTATATAGCTAGTTGTCATAAAGTGGGTATTTAGACAGACTTCAGTGCAGGTGGCAAGGGATTAAGATAGCCATATATCAAAAGTAGCCTTATAACAAAGAGTTTTATAGTGTAGGTGCACTGCATTATTAAATATAAGGATCATTCTTGAGCAATACGTGGTGTTTCTGGGCATGTTTAAAATATTTAGCAAGTTTTTGAATATAAAAATGTTCGGAGTGGATCTTCAAAGACTTTTTGACATTGTTCTGTTCTTAAAAGTGAGCATCTACACTGCTCAGGGCAACTTCTAGGCAAGATAACCATGAAGTGATAATATGGAAATGAACATTTTTTTTTTTTTCTTCATTTTTTTTAAACGGGGAGTCTGGAGAGAGTCCTTGAGGGTTGTGAAAGTTGAACACGCAGACATACACACATGAACACTCGTGAAGCAGTCAGAGGTTGGTAGCCAGGTAGCCTGCAGTCAGTTTTGCCGTTGTGTTAGGGTCTCCTGAAGAGGAGTGTTAAGGAGTATAAAAGCTAAACAAAACAAAAAGGAAGAGAAGACTGTTTTATGACTGCTAGCTTGTAAATCTTAGATCACTAATAGCACTAATTTGCTCTGTTTGAAAGAAAACTAAAAAGGAGGGGGATTTACTTTCCTCACTTGAATTTCACAGAGGTGAAGTTTGGAGAGCAAAACAAAACAAAACATCTCGGTTCCACGTAACATGTAGTAGCAAGCATCCAGCCAGCTGCCATTTTGAGGGTAATTTTTTTAATCAGCCATTTCAGTTTTAGATTGGCCTTGATCCTCAGCCTGTTCAGGAATTTTCCTCCTTACATATGTGCCTTTGCTGAAGTAAACGTGTTGCTGTTGTTGTCGTTGTTGTTGTCTAATACACAGCTGCCTTCTTCCTCCTGTCAGCTCTTGAGCTAAGCAAGGAGAACGCGCACACACACACACACACACTTTATTCACTTTTTATTTTTTAAAGAAAAAAAAACCCACAACAAAAAAGAATGCATGCTGTGACTTTAAAAATGAAAGAATCGAACAGCTGTGGGTAATAAATCGATTAATTAGAGTGGATAAAATGAAGGTGAAGGGTGCAGAGCACTCTTTAATTTGAAGATATATGACCTTGTAAGATGCTGCACTTCATTTGCTATTAGATCACACTTCAGAAGGGGCTTTATTAAAATCTATTCTAGGGTGAGCTGAGGTAAAACATATTGTTAAAAAAAGCTTTTGACAGAGTATGTTATATACTTTAGTCTGCTTCAGTGATTTCTGTCACTTTTATACTACACATGTTGCCGTGCAAGAAAAGTTAAGGTCTAGACATTTTTCATCATATTTCTGTAAAAACCAGAAATTTAAATATTTAAAGTAATAATGGAGCATTTACTGTTGCTTTGGCTGCAGAGCTGACAGAAAACTCCCTAACTGCCCTCAGTGCTGAGTAGATTTTTAAGGGATAATGTATCAGTTCCTTTCCGTGTTTGTATGTGGCTTTCATTAATGTCAATAGCAGTTACAGCACTTTTTCCAAGCTGAGTACAGTTCCCAAACTCGTGTTTTTTCTAATAGCGGTTGTTAGAGATTAATCAAAGCAACTGGGTCCGTCCCGTACGACGCAGGGTGCAGGGCTGGGGCACGGGGGCCGTGTCAGCCAGGCAGAAACGCCCGCGGTGTTGTGTACATTTTTTCTCGGCTGCGGAGAGCCGGCTTCCCCGAATGGGGGTCTGAAGCTGCTATCCACGGCAATAGCCCTACTAAATCAATAGGAGCGTGAGGAGCTGCACCACATTTATCACCTACCTTTGTAAATAAGTCTCAATCTGATAGATACTCTTTTCTTTAACGCTTTTATGGATGTTCATTGGGTGATAAGATTAGATAGACTGACAGGCTGATAGGTAGGCAGATAATCTTCTAGCCTCCTTGTCTAGGTTTTGTAGTTTTTGTTAGGCAGCAGCCGTTCCTGCAACAGCCAGAAGAGGGGAATTCAGGCAGCAGCAATCCTGCTTCGCCTGGTGTGCCCGAGTTTCATTTTTTTTTCCCCTTTTTTTTTTTTTGACTGCTATGAGTCATTCCTCTTTACAGAGGTAGTTTTGATAATACGGTTCTGTTTCACCTCATACACTCTTTCATTTTCAAGCTCAAGCAAAAGGCTTTTGTGAATCACAGACCCCCATCTAAAAAAGGGGTTGTGTAGTTCAGCCTCGGATCTGAGCTCCTGCGGAGGGGCTGGGATCGGGCTTCATTCAGGTTGTTACACAGATATGGGCCAGGCGGGAAGCCTGGTCCAGGTTTTGAACTTTCAGGAAGTTTAGTGCCTTTAGGTGCAGCAGGGCCATCGCTAGCCAAAATGTGTGCTTTCATAACAAACAAACCAACCAACAAACAAGAAATTAATTTTAGATTTTCCAAAATGACTAGTTGTTTTTCCGGAAACCTCCCCCTCACTTAAAAAAACAAACCCAAAAACCCAACCAAATCCTGGATCATGAGTTTTCAAGTTGACACATATTTATGAATTTATCAGAGTCTGGCAGAGGCATTGAAAAAAAGGGGGGGGAAAGTGCTTTTTGAAGATAGCATATAGTTTATATTGTGCCCAGGACTGGAATTTTCTAGCTAGCAAAATTATGACTGTAGCGCAGACTTGTCCACACCTGTCCTTTATGTAAAGCTGAATCAAGGGTTAAAGGAATGCTTTCCACCTTTATGCAGTCTTCAAAGAGGCTAGAAAGGCAAACAGAACAATGTTTTGGCTCCGGTGAGCGTTTCTGCATTGGAGGGCAGGCTCAGGCTCAGAAATTCTTGGGACCCAGTTCAAGCACAGCCCGACATTTGTTACTGTTAATTGCAACTGTGCTGTCGGCTTTGATTACCGATGTTTCATTTGAGTGGCTTCTTGGTGTTTGGCAAAAAGAATGTCAAAGTGGTTATGCAAGGGTACGTTTTCCAAGCTCCTGTTGACTTGAATAGGACTTGTGCAGCTAAATACCTACATAGTATTTTAAAATGGAAGTGCTGGCATGACTGAAGCATATATAAATTAAATTCAGCAAGATCTCAGGGGACTGCTGCATGAAGTATATAAAAAATATAAAATGAAAGAGTGAAAATGACAATGAAGCTCCTTGCAGGTGCCTTGTAAAACCTACCACACTGCATTTTCCTTGGTTTTTGTCTGCAGTCGTAAATCCCTTGAAACAAATTTCTTTTTGTGGAATAAACACATGAAAGGATTGGATCCTTATGCGTCATAAGGAAGGTTTTATATTTGCAAGTTAGAGGATATAAACATATATAGCACCGATGCGTATGTGTGATATTTGTCATGTATGTTAAGTGAATAAGTGTGGTGAGTAAATGTGCTATTCAACAATTGTATATCAGTCAATACATTGCAATTAAGTCCTTCTTTCAGAAATGCCAAGGAGGAAATGTGTTAGCAAAATAAAGTGCATGCCAACTGTATTTAAATGTTCTCCACTGTATTATTTTTTGACTGTTCTTTCTGTTTTTCTTTATAGGTAAAGATGAGCCTTCAAGCTATATTTGCACAACATGCAAGCAGCCTTTTAATAGCGCTTGGTTCTTGCTTCAGCATGCCAGAACACACATGGATTCCGCATCTACCTGGAAACAAGCCCTTCAAACAGTTCCCTTACTCCACGCATCACCATCCCTCCTCCTCTGGGACCGGAGACTGTTGCACAGTCCCCGCTGATGAATTTCCTTGAGACAACAACCCTTTCAATCTTTTGCGGATGACAGGACCCATCTTGCGTGAACACCCTGGCTTTGGTGAGGGTCCGGCTCCCAAACACGCCTCCGCTGTTCAGCCCACCGCCTCGTCATCATCTGGATCCACATCGCCTTAGTGCCGAAGAAATGGGGTTAGTTGCCCAGCATCCCAGTGCCTTTGACAGAGTTATGCGTTTAAAACCCCATGGCAATTGAGTCCCCAGCGATGGATTTTTCCAGAAGGCTTCGAGAGCTGGCAGGGAAACAGTTCCACCCCTCCGCCAGTCTCGCCCAGTCGCACCAACCCTATGCATCGCCTGTTGAATCCTTTCCAGCCGAGTCCTAAATCACCTTTTTTGAGCACCCCGCCACTGCCCCCCATGCCCCCCAGCAGCACTACGCCTCCCCAGCCTCAGGCCAAGAGCAAGTCCTGTGAATTTTGTGGGAAAACATTCAAGTTCCAGAGTAACCTTATCGTGCACCGGCGCAGTCACCAGGAGAAAAAGCCCTATAAGTGTCAGCTCTGTGACCACGCTTGCTCCCAGGCCAGCAAGCTAAAACGCCACATGAAACGCATATGCATAAAGCTGGCTCCATGACGGGCAGGTCAGACGATGGACCTGTCCACTACTAGTTCCCCCGAGCCAGGCACAAGCGAGCTCACTGGAGAGGGACTGAATCCAGTGAGGCAGATTTCAGGAACGAGAGCGATCCTTCCCTGGGCCATGACATGAGAAGAGGAAGAGGAGGAGGAGGAGGAAGAGGAGCTTGAAAACGAGAGCCGGCCAGAGTCGAGCTTCAGTATGGACTCGGAGCTGAGTCGTAACCGAGAAAACGGCTCCAAGTCGCTGCCGGACGAGAAATCCCTCGTCCTGGGAAAAGTCATCGAGAATGTAAGTCTAGGTGCCATCCAGCAATATAACGACATGCTAGCTGAAAACAGAAGAGGAGTAGCTTCATGAAAAGGTCTTCTGACCAGCGAGACTTGTGTCCTCGAGACCTCTGTCAGAGAGATCCAGGCGATGAAGACTCAGTGGTAGGAGAGCTGGACCGCACTGAGGAAGGGACGGTCAACGGAAGAAACTTTGGCCCGGGCGAACCTTCCCCAAACTTGTTCCCCCGCAAGCCGACGCCTATCACGAGCCCCAGTTTAAAACAATTCCTCTAAAAGATAAAGGTAGAGAAGATTTGGACTTGCCACCAGCAACGATAATACCTTCCGAAAACGTTTACTCCCAGTGGCTGGTAGGGTACGCAGCATCGCGGCACTTCATGAAGGATCCGTTCCTCGGATTCACAGACTCCCGACAATCCCCCTTCGCGACCTCTTCCGAGCACTCGTCGGAGAACGGGAGCCTGCGTTTCTCCACCCCGCCGGGGGACATGCTGGACCGGGGGCTCTCAGGGCGCAGCGGCACGGCGAGCGGAGGCAGCACCCCCCACATCAGCGGTCCCGGCCCCGGGGCGACCCAGTTCGAAGGAAGGGCGCAGGAGCGATACATGTGAGTACTGTGGCAAGGTCTTTAAGAACTGCAGCAATTTGACGGTGCACCGTCGGAGCCACACTGGAGAGCGGCCTTACAAATGCGAGCTCTGCAACTATGCATGTGCCCAGAGCAGTAAGCTGACGCGCCATATGAAAACGCATGGCCAGATAGGGAAGGAGGTCTACCGCTGCGACATTTGCCAGATGCCCTTCAGTGTTTACAGCACCCTGGAGAAACACATGAAAAAGTGGCATGGAGAACATTTGCTGACAATGACGTCAAAATTGAGCAGGCAGAAAGAAGCTAAGGCCCCCCTCCCCTCCCCCCCCGCCCCCGCTAGGTTAAATTTCAGGGGTCTAGGTAACATTTTATTTGTACAGTTTAACTATTGCCAACTGAGAAAAGATGAACCTAACTTGCCTCCGTAAACATAACTTAGCATAACATGGTAGGTGCCAGACTTTGGCACTTAAATATAACCTGTGTCTACAAAGTTCTATTAAACCCGAGGGTTGATTAAGGCAGTAAAATTGTGGAGCCTTTTAACTGTGCAATAATTTCTGTATTTATTGGGTTTTTGTAATTTTTTGGCATGTGCAGGTACTTTTTTTTATTCTTTCTGTTTAAATTTCTTTTAAAATTTTGTTGGGTATCCCTTTTTAATTTACCCAGTCGTAGCCTGAGATTACTTGCATTGTAGGGGAGAAACATATCTTTTTAAATTATAATTTTGGGCCGCTGCTTTGTTGAAATTTAAGCTAAGCGTGTGTAATTTCTTGTGAAGAAGCCAGCATTTGAACCGAAATCTTTCTTTTTTTTTTTCCTTTCTTTTTTTTTGTTTTCCTTTCCTCTTCTTAAATAACCTTAAAGATTAGGGAAAACAAAATTGTACAGCGGATAACAATCTTTAAAATTAGCACTTTCTTTTGGAAATTGGATCGAATATGTAGCACTGACAATGTCGCTGACGATAGCGGCCTTTCTAGATGGATTTCATCACTAAAGTTACGGCAACAAAAAAGACATAGGTGCAGAGGGCAGCTACATTCAAAAACCAGAAACATTCTTAATTGTGCATTACTAGTCAGATAGTTTCTTCTTGTTCTTAAAAGCTATGACAACATAATGCTGCCATTTTGTCACTTTTTGGGGTGTCTTTCCCTCCCTCTTTCCCCTCCCACCACTCTTCCCAGAGACAGTAAAAGTCCATCTTGAGGATTGTATATTTCTTTTCAAACCTTGGAGGAGCCAAATGCCATCTTTTTTCTTTTTAAACCACAAAGTCATACATTGGGTTCAGTACATCTACTTAGTCTGGATTTGCTGTAGGTTAAAATAATTGCTAGAGGATGGGAAAGCAGGAATTTCTCAATGAAAAGCCTCAACTCATAGGCATTTGGTTACGAAAGGAAATGCAAGAACTATCTTATGTGAGTACAATGATGTTATTATAAGGAAGGGAAAAAATAAATTCTAGTTGATTGCCTGTCTTGGCAAGATTCTGCTCCTACTGAAGTCGCTAGGAGTTTTCCCCTTGACTGAATTAGGAACAGAATGGAACTGTATTCAGAGAAAAGCATTACGGCAGAAAAAGTAAAGAAAAGAAAAATGCACCTGCTCTACTTTCAAATTCCAAATTTTTTAAAGCCTTTTATGACTGATGTTAACAAACAGTGGACAATTATGGTTAGAGATTTTAATTATGTTGACCCGCACTTTAAAGCTTTTGTTTGTGGTTAAGAGAAAAATGGCTTCTCAACAAGAAATTACATCATATTCTTCTACTTGGCCCAAAGGTGGGTTAAACTGTAAGGGAACAGCTGAGATTAAGTGTCAGTGTTGCTAAGCATGGCATTCACAATACTGGCACTATAAAGAAAAATAAATAAAAATAATTTATTGGACAGTTTTTCTACTGCCATTCAATTTGACGTGAGTGCCTTGAAAACTGATCTTCCTATTGAGTCTCTTGAGACAAATGCAAAACGTTTTTGTGAAATGAAAAGACTTTTAAAAAAAAAAGTAAAACAAGAAAAGTACATTCTTTAGAAAAAAAGAGCCACATTTACTTAAAAAAAAAATTACTGGTTGAAGATAGTGGACATGAAAATGCCATAAGACCCAATCAAATGAAGATGTATACCCAGCACAACTTCGGACATCCATTAGCTGAATTATTCTCAGCCTTTTTTTTTTTTTCAGGACAACGCTGCTTAGGAAATGGAATGGAAATGATTTCCTGCTGAATTAAAACTCAAATGACACAAATTACAAGTTGTTATCATTGAATGAGAAAAAACAATTCAGGAACAACGGCTAATTTTTTTTAAAAGTTAAATTTAGTGCACTCTGTCTTAAAATACGTTTACAGTATTGATACATACAAGGGTAAAAAAGAATTGTGTGTATGTGTGTTTGAGCAATCTTTTTTTTTTCAAAGTTTGCTTAATAGGTTATTAAAAAAATTGCCATAATGGCCATGTGTATATTGTTTTCTTTTGGTGACGGGGTTTTAGTATATATTATATATATTAAAATTTCTTGATTACTGTAAAAGTGGACCAGTATTGTAATAATGGAGAATGCCTGGGCATTTTACAAAACAGAAAGAAAAAAAAAAAAAATCCTTTTCTTTTTTTCCTTGAAAATGTTGCAGTAAAATTTAAATGGTGGGTCTATAAATTTGTTCTTGTCACTGTAACTGTAAAGTCTTGAGTTTAGTAAATTTTTTTCTGCCTTGGGTGTTGAATTTTTATTTCAAAAATGTATAGAATCTCGTATTTGGGGATTAAAAGGTGATTGCTACACCATGTAGAAAAAGTATGTAGAAAAAAGTGCTTAATATTGTTATTGCTTTGCAGAAAAAAAAAAATCACGTTTCTGACCTGTACCTATTTTTCCTCTTTTTTTCTCCCTTCCCCCCTTCCCTTCCCCTTCTGGAATGGATATTGATATTGGTTGATTCATATGATGTAGGCACTTGCTGTATTTTTACTGAAGCTTGTATTTTTTAACTGTACGCTTGTCCTTTTAAAGGGATTTAATGTACCTTTTTGTTAGTGAATTTGGAAATAAAAATAAAAACAAACAAACAGGCTGCCATAATATATTTTTTTAATTTGGCAGGATAAAATATTGCAAAATAAAAAAAAATTTGTATGTGAAGTCCTTATTGTACAGGAAAAAAGGGGGTTGTTAGACGACCTTTGAGTAAAAGAAACAAAACAAGATAATTAAGTGCTTTTTTATTTTTAATTTTTTTGTTGTTGTTCTTCACAATAATTTTAGTTGTATATATATTTTTTTGTCAGAAATGGCCTACAAAAAAGGTGCTGTTCCCACAGGGCTCTAATAACTTCAAAGTTGCCTGGACCCCTTGCATCAAGGTTTTAACCAGGTATGGTTGAACCAGGCTGGATGGTTATTGCCTATTCGTGTGACATGAAATTCCGTTCCCGTAAAGGTGTCTGGGGTGACATCCCACAGCTTCCCCGCAGATTCGAGAGAGAGAGAGGAGGTTTTTCCCCCCTTCCAAACACGAAGATGTCCAACACATCTTCCCTCTCCCGGCCGCCCCCCTCTCGCTGCTCCCCGCACCCTGCCACCGCCCTCTGGAAGACAGTCGTTTTATAGCAAACAGTGAGAGCTGTCGCATCCCCTTTGACGTAACATGGTAAAATGGGCTGCTGTTGGTACAGCTGTAACCCGGTTGAAGTAAAATTGGTCCAGGCACAGCCCTCCTCTTCCCTGTCAGAACAGGACCTACTCCGTGTACAGGTCTTGCCAGTCCATGTTATTAGCTGCTTTGCTGCTGTTCACTCCTAATTGTACATTCCATAAGTTTCTGAATGTTTGAGGGACTGGGATGAAATCCTGTGCCTTTTGATTTCTCCTTTTCTTTGCTGTTCTTTCTCTCTCTCTCTCTCTCACGCTCTCTCCCTTTTGGGTCGAGGGGAGACAGGTGGCAGAAGAGGCACTGATGCTCTAATGAAGGGGAGAAGGAGAAAAATGCTCACCACTCTTGCAGGAAATGACGGTAAACTAAAACACAAACAACAGAAAAGAATATTGCCATGCCAAATTCCTCCTGCTGCTTCCATCGGTGCAGAACTGCTGGAGCAACGGGTGTGACAGCAGGGAGGAATTTGGTCCAGCTAACCTAACAGATAGATATATGTCTTCCTGTCTTGAACAATGTACCCTTAAGACTTCTGGACAAATTCTGGATCTCAATTAAACTGATATAAATCAGGAATTATTCATCACTCTTAGTCCTGGATTACTCCAGCGTAGCTGAGGCTGGAATGTGTGGGTCCCTTAAAGGCACATTTTCACTTTTTGGTGAAAATTCAGATCTCTGGCATTCTTATAAATCCAGAGTCACGTCACAGAACTCAGCAGAATCCCTTGGCCACGCATCGGTGTAACAAAGATCAGAAGTTAACCGCATATTTTCAGTCCACAATTCATTGATTTAAGGAAGAATTTTACCTTTCATTTAGCATAAGTTGCTTAGGAGCTCCGGTCTCCCTGTTGTTTTTAATTATCCAGGATAGCTAACACCAGCAGTTGTCTAATTTTGAGACTTTAATCACTGAAACTAACAATAAGTCACCCAAAAGCACAAGGGTTGTGTTTCTGCAGACTGTAGTGATAATGAAATGGCCCTCCTTTTCTTCTTGCTTAGAAGAACTGTAGTTTACTAGGCCATAAGCACAATATAACATAGACATAAAATAGCTAGAATGCTGCCGTAGTTCTCTTCACAATTTAAATACTTTTTAATCATTATTTTAAGGTTGAATTTATTACTTCCATTGTGTCCTAGTCCTGCTGCCTTTGAAGTCCAGAGCAAAACTCCAGTCAACTCCCTTGGCAACAGGATAGGTCCAAGAACCTGGTTTTTAGAAAGATTAATACAGATTTTTAAGGAAAGGGTCAAAAAATCAGCATTTCATCCCAGTCCTATGTAAAAGACAGTCCAAGGTTTTGTTTATCACAGGTAAACTCATTTTTATGGTGCTCTTTGTATTTTAGAACTGCAAAGCAAAGTAACGTTGATTTAAGTTGTTTGCATTTGTACCGGCAAGGCAAAATATTTTTATTACCTTTTTCTATTACTTATTGTATGAGCTTTTGTTGTTTACTTGAGGTTTTGTCTTTTACTACAAGTTTGGAACTATTTATTATTGCTTGGTATTTGTGCTCTGTTTAAAAAACGAGAGCACTTTTTTTTTTATTATGGATAAAATGTTGAGATGGCTGGAGGTCATTTCAATATGGCTTAGTGAAATATTTATTGTTCCTTTTATTCTCTGTACAAATTTTTGGCCTCTTTTTTTTCCCTTATTGTCACAATGTTGAGTTCAGCATGTGTCTACCATTTCATTTGTACGCTCGTTCAAAACAACGTTTGTTCCAGTTTCAAGTTATAAAAATAAATTGGACATTTGACTTGATCTCCAAATCTTGTCTTTCCTGTTTTTTTGAAATTGAGGGGTGGGAAGGGGAAAAAAGAAGGGAGCGGGGAGTTGAAGCTTCACTACAGATGATAGAACTCGTGCCGTATTTTCTGTCGGTTCTCGTGGAGTCAATCGGGAGAGAATTCTCGTTTGGGGAGGACACATGAGCACCTGCATGATGCTAAGCAGATGCTCAAGTCCTGCTTACATTCCTTGGACTTAAATATAATGTAAAGTATTTCCCAAGTAGGGGTCTTGAGAGAAAATGGTAGAATAATGCTTGAAACAGTCAAATTTCTTATATGAAATTAGCGGTGTTTGGGACAATTAGCACAGTTTCGTGAAGACAGTGAGAAGAGCTTTGCTCTTGTGTTTCTTTCCATCCCCATAAACTTACTGCGTGCTGTAGGCACCTAAGTTTGTTAATGTGTTTTGCTTCTTGGATGCCAACGCAAATAGGGAGAACACTTACCAATTTAACCAGGAGCTGAATTTGGGCCACAGACTGTGTATTATTAATGTGAGAAGCACCAAAATGTAACGGCCGCTAAACATCTGCTCCTCCCTCCTCCTCAGCTAGGGACAAAGGCACGCACAGTTAAAGGCAGAATTTGCACAATTTGCACTTGAGGATAAGAGCTGACAGCTACAGGCAGTTCACTGTCCTGATACTCTTTATCAAGCCAACTTGTAGCAAATGCATGGAAATCTTAAATGAGAGAATTGTTATTCAAACCATTATTGGGAAAGCTCGGGAAAGATTTGGAGTGTTGGAGACCAGATTCTGATTTCCTGGAGGCCCTGGTCCAACAACCATGTAACAGGCTTGTGATTCAAAGCAGGTGGGTAATTGAAATTCATTTCAAAGGAACTGCTCCTGGACTTTAAAGTGTTTGGCTCACTCAGAAGGTCAGGAGGGGAAGCTAAGTGGTTTGTGCTACAGAAGAGCTCCTACAGATGGTCCCTTCCTGATCTCGGGCTCCCTGAATCTACAATCTAAATTTAGGTATGTGTGTAAAAGTGCTTTGCTGGATCAAGGCTTCAGAGTGATATAAAGTTACAGGCTTTGAAAAGTTGCACTCATGAAAAACCAGTGAAAATGAAATCAGAACCCGACGCTGACAGTTATATTGGGCAATAGTTCACGCTGTAATTCCCAAATGCCACGTTCGTTTTGAATGCCTTCTGCAGTGAGCTGTAAAGGCTGTTACATTTTACTTCTAAATTTTGTACAGTTTGCATTTGAATGGGGTGTTTTTGACACCCCATAAACATGACCTCACTCTAGTGAGCTTTACACCGCCGTGTCATTTTGTCAGCTTAAAGGCCTTGCAGGCCTTGCAGATGTTGATGTGGTGTTTGAAGATCTAGTGGCAGCAGCCGCTGCTGTGCACCCTGGCCTGTGGCCGGCAGGGTTTGGAGGCGCGAGGGGACCCTCCGTCCACTGCCTCTGCTAGGGAGGTGGTATCTGTCCGGCAAGGGAAGCATGGACCGCCTGGAAGTGGTAATGCCTTAACTCATCACTGTTGGATCTGCTAGAGCTTGTCCGTCGGAGCCCTGATTACTCACACACGTTGGCATGAGGGAAAAAGCAGGATTAGGGGCCCTTTTGACAGAGGAAAGGTGAGAAATCACCCAAACAAGGATGCAAATGACTAAATCCAACGAGTCTCGTTGCAGCATCCTGGCATCGGATACTCCTGTTGCACACATGCTTGTGTAACCCAAGCGAACTCTATTGCAATCAGTAAAGGAAAAAGGTTTAGAAAAATCTTTGTGAAATCCAAATGGAACCAATGGAGTTCAAACTTTGGTATGAAACTAGAGGTACTTGAAGTCAGCATTGTAATTATTGTAATGAAGAAGCGTGTTTTAAAAGCGAATTAGTTTCTCAAGGGCCTTATTCCTCACACTAATTCTACACCATACTACTTCTTTGGATTCAATAGATTTACTCCTGATTTACGTAAGTATTCCATGGGATTGAATCTGGCTTAGTGGTTTTACATACAACAAATTTACATAAATGATAAGAACATATAACAGAATAGCAGTGGCCGTTGAACTCTCACTCCGTAATTGAGATGTTTCCACCAGAAGTGGAGTCCGAGAGTTCCATTCACCCTATCAAAGGGCAGGAAGATGCCACGTGATCTGTGCGTCCAATTAAAACAGCTGGAAAACCGAGCACTCAAAATGAAAGGCTTGTGAACAGACCAATAATTATACACCAAAATCATTCAGGAAATAATTCTGAATAATGAATATATTTGAGAAAATTGTGATCTATTTGCAGACAACTTGTAAGCAAAAAAGAGGCAACATTTGCCTAATAGTTGATTTGCTCTGAATTATTCTCCTAGCTCAGCTAAACGCTGACCTTTAGCTACTCAATGACAACACGCATTTCACTGTCTGTCGGATGACAGGCCGTTCTCTGGGATTGCACACGTTGAGATGGGAAAAGACCTGTTCACTCCTTTTGCCCATCCACTACCGATGCAAGATTATTCCTTTCAGTACATCTCCTAAACAGGATGTTATGCAGAACAGAATCAAATGTAATTTTATATCTAGCCATTGAAAAAAAAAAATTGTCTGGTAAGAAAAGGTTCTTCATCCAGTTTTGTCACCGTCCATTTCCCCATGGGTTTAATCACAGGATACAACAATATGGTACTACATCTATTGAGCGCGGATACATTCTTCGGGCTTGGTTGGACTGTAGTTTGAGCACGAGGCTAGTTCCAAAAAATGTTCTAATTCTTCTATATTTCCCATACTAATCAGGAGCCCATTGCATTATACAGACAATGTACTGATTTACAGATTGCTTTTTCTGCACAAAAGTTAGATGTAGGTTTCCTTTTATGTGTATCTTATAATTTATTTCTTATTCTGTCAGGATACCTGTGAAATACCTCCTGTGCAAGTGAAGACCACTTACGTATTTTCATGGATAGTTGGCGAGTGCCAGTGCTGATAATGGTAGAAGTCACAGGTTTCATCAGAGAACATCAAAGATAACAAAAATGTGAACGAAAACAATCATGTTTTAATGATTCCTATAAACTGGCTACAAATTACAATAATGCAAAAATACACATTGCTCTTCAAAGATGTTTTAAGCATAAAGAATGGATGTCCAATGACTAAGCTGTATGTGTGTGAGTGTGCAAAACCTACGTATACATCTCTGTGTACATAACTTCAGATTCAAATTTCAACTGTACTTGTAGAAAGCTAAAATATAACACTGATTTAGTTTGAATTTCTCCTAATTAGCAAAGTGTAATTGAGCTCATTTTAGTCCACAGCACTATATCCTTAAGAGTGCCAGTTACTTTAGCAAAGCTGATTTAAAATGGATGTTACAGTGATAAATGAAGACCCCTTGCTTCCCCTCTAGAAATCACAATTGGAGTAGCCATCGCATGTGGGCCGTGTCCACATAACATTCTAGTAGACACTATTAAAATCCCTAAGATGCTGGTTTTTACTAGAAACCAATAGATCATAAAGCAAAGTTCAGTGACTAGCCAGACCAATCTGGTGCGTGTGAAGTTTCCACAGTACCAAAGTACCACTAGGAGCCATGTTATAATTCTTTTTCTCAGTATATTTATTAATTTATATGAAAAGATGGATATAACTACCTGTGTGCTTGGGGGATGTGGGGCTTCACTCGTCATGGAGCATGGGTCTTCCCTCTGCTGCGAGACGTGGAGAGACTAGTGAAACTAAGATAAATTACAAAAGCCGAGCAGACAGGGAAACACTCCAGAACAAACTCTCATCATTTAACTCTCCGTGATGATGATGGTGAGAAGAATTTTTGGAGTGAAGAAGGAGGCCGAAGGAGTAAAGTCTTCATATGATCTATTCCCAATGTGAACCATCAGCAAAACCAGGGAAAATTGATATTGATAGCAATAGTAGTTTCTATTCAAGACGTGGCTGCAGCAATCTAATCAGAAACCAGGCACTTATCACAGAATACTTTGAATTCTTAGCAATGATGTAACATAATGCAGCTTCACTGAGAAAAGCACCATGCCTGCAAAATACCCCCAAATGACTGACAGAACGAAATGATACAATTACAGAATTAGAAGTGGGGAGGGAAGGAGATGTTAAGAGATATAACAAGGGAGAAAATCATGTTTCACATGGTAATAATGTTCAGATGAAAGGAACGTGTTGGAGGATCATTGATGAATCAAGCCTGTTAGACATTTCAAAATACCTAAGTGAAATGGGAGTTAAAATCCCATTTTAGGGGTAACTTGAGTTCTAAGACCCACTGATTTTTAACAAGCCTTGCATTTCCAAATGAATTTTGAAAATAAGGCAGTGGTCCAAAGTTATTTTAGAAAAAAATTTCCTGTCATACATATTATTCTGCTCATATTCCAATGGCTTAAATTATTACTTTTAATGTCTGAACATTTTTGAAGATAGAGAAATTGGAATGCCAGACTCATCCTGTCTCAGTTTGTGGCTTAGCCTCATCTTTACTAGAGAGAGACATAACTCCTAACTCCCCATATTTCAGGTCTAGAAACCCATCATAGTACCCAACAGGTAGCACAAATTCAGGGTAAACAGCGCATGGCCAGGACAATGATCTAACGCTTTCACTAGATGTGAAAGACTGCAGAGTCATTTCCAGATCAATACAGCTCAAAGTGTTCCAGTAGACCTATTGAGAAACTCTCAGAATGACACCCTGGTGGAAACCTCTCTACCTGCAGGAGGTTCAAATTTAGATCCATAATTTGGCTCATTGCAAAGGTCTTGAAGTAATAGTATGAAATCGTAGCTATTTAAAACACCCAAACTACTAGCAACTAACAACATGAACGTTCTTGTTAAGGAAAACACATTTAGAGTCAAAAGTCATGTGTCTATATGAAAAATGTCACTAATGAAAATGTTTCTATGGACGTGCTAGTTTTGAAGTTTGATATGTGAAATGTTTGCAGTTTACTCCTCTGCCATGGTTTATCGTCTCCATGAAAGAGTTGCAGGATTGCTCGCATGAGTGCTCCACCCACTCCAGTGCAAAGTCAGGTAGTTTGAGCAGTCCCCACTGACAGACCAAGCTAGTCTGAGACGAGGAGAGGACCTCAGCAGTACAGTTTCAATTGGTACATCTTGTTCTGCAATGAATGTTTGGCCATGGCTGCAGAATGTCTTGTCCATCCATGATGCTTCAGTGCTCCACAGCAGATGTATGCAGAACAGGGGTAATGACCAGCAGAGATGGGGATATGTCCATGAAGATGGATTCTCTTTCCAGACGCAGATCTGAAAGCAGATTTTTTTTTTTTAGTAGCAAGTTAGAGAAATGGATTTTCTAATTGTATTTTGTGGGGGAGCAAATCATAATGGGACATTGCCTGGTGTAAATCAGCATTGCTCTGTTGTGCCAAGGCAGCTAGGCTCACTTACTTACCACCTGGGAGTTATTTTCATATCTGTGCTATCCACCCCAGCTCGGCAAATGGTTTCAATATCTGATATATTTTTTAAAAGGACTAAGGTGTTCTTCAGATTTTTTAAAGCAAGAAGCATTTTAACCCAAATTACCTTGATTGCTTTGTGATACTGAGTGTGACTTCCCCAGTAAGTCAATCCCAAAAAGAGTAGTAGGAAGCAGTAGTCTTGGTAAATTAAGTAGGCTGTGCATGTCAGTAGGAACTTCTGTGATGTATGTGAATGATCAGCCAGCAGAATTAAGCAGCTTTTTTGTCATTTCAGTCTGACGTAATCTCTCAAGCAATTTTTCCCAGAAGTATGTACTTGTCTTGATATGCAGAAACTCTGGCCATAGAGTTCACATGATTTTCCATACTTGGAGACTGTTTCTTTTGTTAGCTAATGCTAACGTGCTACCACTTTAATCCTGGTGATGAGTGATTCCTCAGTGTAAAACCAGTGTTTCACTTCACCATGCTGTTTTCCCACAGATGAGGTTTTGGTCGTTCTTCCTCTGGCCAGGCAAGACTGGACGTTGCCCTCCCCCTAAACTATTTATGTGAACTACTTTGTACATGTATTGTGTGCTCAAGGGAAGTTTCTTGGTTCCTGTGAAACACTCCTGGCCCGGAGGACTGGTGATCTGCTTCTGCAGCATGATAGCTGCTTAAACAAAATAGGAGCTTAAGCAAAATGACTTCGGATCCTCTGAGCACAGAGGACACTACAGCACCGTGCATACCTACAAGGAAAGTGGTGTTTGCCTTGCTCTGTGTCTCCCAACCACACATCATTTCAGTTTGTTTGAATTCCTGCATGCTCCTGATTTTCTCTTCAGGGTACCTTTTCTATTCAGGGAGAGCAAGAGACACACAGCCCGAGGGGAACAAAGCCATCTTGGAGGAGCCGCTTTCGAAATGGAGCAGGTTTTAAGGGGTCAGGACTGGGAGCGGTTCTGTGCAATTTACATTAAAACCTTGGATCTTGGGCTGGAGACAACACTTACTATATTTGCATGCCAAACCAAGTTGGGAGAGATCAAAAGTGTGTTGAAGGCTGGTGGTGGTGTTCAAAGTGATTTTAATACCTCACTAAATTCATTAAACAGCTCTTGGTCAGAAAAAAAGTGTCTGAAGGATCACAAGTGACAGGGAGACAACAACATGCTGTTACAAAAAAAGACAGATACCGCCATGGGATGTATCAACAAGAGAGTAGCCTGCAAATGACACGATGTAGTCTGTCCACTCTGGCCAGCATTGGTGAGGACTTTCGACATCCAGTATGGGTTCAGTTTTTACCGTTCAAGAAAAACGTAGGCCAGTCGGAGGGTTGTCCTGAAGGGAACACAGGAAATGATGAGAAGTCTACAGCACGTGTTTGATGAGGAAATATGGAAAGGATTTGGATTGTTTATCCAAAAAAGAGCAGAAGAAGGAGCGAGATAACTGTTCTCAAGTAGGGAAAAATATGTTGTGAAGATGTTTCCCCCTCCGTGGTTTCATACACCTCCATGGTACCTGGAAAAAGAAACATATCCACTGTACCTTCACAGGGATTGCACCTTATGCAACTCTCAAATCCTTTCCTTGGCAAATCTTTGCTTTCCTCACAAATCAGTGGTCATGGCTTCCTTGATTGGCACCTTAAAAGAGCAAAGATTTTTTAACATGTTTAATAAACAAGGGAGTTCAATGGCAACACTTGCCTTCACCCAGGATTTATCAAACATTACCAGAGACCTGTGGACCGGATTCAGAGCTGGTGCAAGCTAGTGCAACATAACCTTCGAAAGAGTTCCTCCTCTTCCACCAGACCTGAATTTAGCCCTTAATTTAACTCAGCAAAAAATGCAAATTAATCTAATTAAACATACAGTTCAAGCAATCAAGATACTGGTTTTATACTATATTGATCTATTTTAAAATATCAACGTAGGACAGTTAAAAGCAAAGGGGCAATTAATGTCTTTCCCTGGAAAGGTGTGAAAGGTACCTGTCAGGTTTCATTAAGTGTATTTATTCTTTCCTTTCAAATTGTCTCTCATTTGAGCGGACCACTCTTCTGGGTTAATGGTGACAGAAGACAGCAGCACTGCTGTAAGCGTCCTACACAGCAAATGTAGCCTATTAGTAAAAGACGGGGAATCCTGAAAATAAAATACTTTATTGTTGATGCCTCTGAAATACCCCATATGCCTACAACTGTCTCAGAAAAACAACGCTGGAGCTTGCTATCTCTGGCTTTGTGAGAGACTTAATATCTTTGGGCAGCGCATATAAACAGTAAGAGAAAAAAATTGTTATTGTAGTAGCTTTATGAATGGGGATCTGAAGCACAGAAAGGTTAAGACATTTGTTCAAGGTCATACACAAAACTCTATGAAGTAACCAGAAGTTTTGTACAGATCTCCTGAGTCCAGCTCTGGTGATTTTTGATCTTGTTCCTCAGTCCTAAAGGAACATCCATCCTTTGGTAAATGAGCTGTTATGGCAAGAGACATCTGAAGGTGTAAGAAAAGATGTTTTTCCATACAAGCTTCAGCAGGGACTTGTCCAAGTCAGTGAAAAATCTCCCACTGGTTTCCGTGGGCCAGCCAAAAACTGCAAGGGGGAAGGCCACCCTCCACTTTTGGGGGGAGCACAGCACGACTGTGTTGGACTGCAAGGGATCAGCCTGACCTCAGCCAGCCACCACACCTGCCCATCACCGGGAGAGCCTGACCTGCTGTGGAGAGCGAGAAGGAGCTGGGGGCAGTTTTCCTCCTGGACTTGCTGCAGTGGAAGGGAGGGGGCTAGAGACAAAAGAAGGGAGAAGAGGCAATGGGCAAGCGGGAGGGTCTTAGTGTATTTGCTGGCGAAACCTGCGCTGTGCCTTGTGTGTATTTCTGCGAGTTCCTCTGGAGCGAGTACTGCAGGGCTGTGATCACAGCCGTACAGTTTGCAAATAACCAACAAATGTGAGGAGCCATAAGTCTCTGAGTTGTGACCTTTGATGGTGGAATAGATTTCCCTCGTGATGCTGAGATTCTTTGACAGCTGAGCCTGACTCCGAGTTTACATGTTTTGTCAGGCCAGCATCTCTCAGGGTTTGTGGTTAGGGTGGCCTTGGTGACAGTCACTGTTTTCAGTTCAGGCCGTGAAAGAGATGCTGGGCCGCAGCAGCAATTCTTCGGATATTTCTCCAGCTGAAAATCTGCACATCTCTGAGCCTGACATTTTCTTCTCAGTAGTATTTAATGTTATATGGATTTTTAGGAAGTATAATTTATGCCAGTGCCATTTAATGATGCACCTTTAACCAAAGAAAACACTACCCATGTTGCTTCTGATTTAGCCTTTTTGGCCTGGTTGCTGCAGATCATTTTAGCAGGGGAAAGTTTGTCTGCAGTATGAATCCCCCAACCAGTGAAACTACTTTGTCTTAATTACCTCAGGACGAGAGAGTGCCCCTGAAGCAATCATCTTTGTTTGTTAACACACCCTATCTGCTGCGCTACTCTCCATAAATAAAACATGACCAAGATTACAATGTCATGTTCCTGTGGACTCCAGACCCTGGTAACTGCTCAAGTAGAATGCACAAAAACATCCCACAGCAACCCGGTGCATATCGGAGGGCATATCGAAGGGATGTTTCTCATTCCTAAGCAACCACATGCATACCGGCTTCTAATATTAAACACGATGTTTGCTCGAATGCTAACAGGACGTATAAGACATACTCTTTCTCGCCTTTGTCTCGGGTAAACAGCAGATCCCAGGCCAGATCTGTAGCTGCTAAAAACCAGCAGAAGCTCCAAGATCTGGCCCAAGTGTTTACCCTCTGCAGATTGCCTAATTGGACCCCATACCCACAGAGTTCACAATTACCGTGGCATTTGCGGGAGAGGGTTGTAGGTGACGTTAAAGAAGATATAAGGATTTGCAAGCAGTTTGTCTTGGTTTTCTCTTGTTTTTCTCTGTGAGTGTTCATCCATTAGTGCTCTGCCAGCGTTGCTGTGCTCCCCAGGCAGGATAGCACTTGATTGCTGAGGCTAGGACAAATGAGTACTATAAACAAATAGACCGGCCTCTTAAATATCTGGGAGGGGGAGGTAACAGGTATCAGCTGTGACATATTCTCCCAGGCTTGGATTCTCAGAGGCAAAAATGGAGGGTAGAATCACTCCTGCACTGAATAGTGGCTTGGTCTGTGGTTGATCTCACTAAAATTAAGGGGCACTGTAGGGTTAAAGATGGTTTAATGGAGGTTAAGAGAAGGGCAGTACAAAATCACCTCCTCTGAGAAGAATTTAGGGTTAGAGTGGAATGAAGCTGCCCAGGGAGCTCAGAAATGCCCTCCTGCTCATTAGGAGGAACGCGTATTTTGTTGCCATCCTTGAGGGGCTTTAGCTTTTGGTGCAGTAGCAACCTGGACCAGTGTGGTAAGACAGCAGGGAAGAAGGGCTGGTCTGAGATCTGGGACCTTCTGCCTGTTCTGCTGGGTTGCTTCAGAGCCATGTGGCTTCAAAAGGGTCAAGGAGGATTCTTCTGTCCTTCTGCTTACAAGGCACTTCTATCACAGAAATGCTATGTTACACATATCTGCACGTTTTGGGCCCAAATAAGTTAATTTCA
This sequence comes from Phoenicopterus ruber ruber, assembly GCA_009819775.1. Taxonomy (NCBI): domain Eukaryota; kingdom Metazoa; phylum Chordata; class Aves; order Phoenicopteriformes; family Phoenicopteridae; genus Phoenicopterus; species Phoenicopterus ruber. The sequence continues at coordinate 15,278,325 of CM020219.1, forward strand.
ACGTACTCTCATGTTCCCCTGCCTTCTTTTTCTTAAAGAAATAATGTTTTCCATTCTGCTCTCTTCTGTCCTTAAAAAGCCCCCATTAATCCTGATACTTAACTGCCTTCCATTGGTCATCAGCTCCAAAGACCATTGGTGGTGCTTGTTTTTTCAAGTGGTTCAGCATGGTTCTTATTCAGAGAAGGTCCACAGGGAAGATCCAAGATGTGGAAAGAGGACAATTAAGAAAACTAGGTCTCTTCAGGCTGGGAAAGAGATATCTGAGGTCTGTAAAATCACGTGGGTGGATTGGGATGGGTGAAATGATGCTAGCTGGGAAAAGTCAAAAGTGGTTTTTCACCTTGTGTGCAGGTAAGCTGCAGAACTCCTTGCTGTCTATTTCTAACAGTTCACATGCCTTAAAGGGAGGCTTTGCAAGCTCACAGATGAACCCCCCCACTGAGGATTCCTGAATATACAGAGACCATCTCTGGCCTAGGAAGTTGCTGAGCTGTAAACGGATGGAGGCTGGAAGACTATTTGGAGAAATATTGTACATGTTGCCATGATCTTAGATGCTTCATATGCACCTGTTCTGGGACATTGGGAGAAAGAAGATGCAGACCTTTGCTCTGATGCCATACTGCTGCTATGGTCATGCTCAGGGGCTGATGGTCAGGTCGGTGTGGCTAGTGTTATAGGCTGGTGTGTGTTCTTCATGGCACCTTTCTAAAAATTTCTGAAGCGATCTTCAAAGGCCCAGTTGGGGCCATCTCATATGTTGCAACTGTAAAGCTGTATTTGTTCATTCAAATATCTCTGTTTCTGTGGCCCATTATACAAAAAAATATTCCTCTATGTCCAGTCAGCTCTCAGAATCTCTGCTCAGAGAATCAGTTGTGCCAACTGCGCTGGTTTTTTGTGAGAGACAAACATCTCCTGCAAGGGGAACCAACAGCTCTTTTTATACAGGACACCAAACAGACATCAGAAAGGGCACACTGCTGTCTGACAGGCTGTTCCATGGATTATCAAAGGCAACTGCCTGCCACTGCCTTGACCTACTGTACGCTTTGGTCAGGCCACGCATTTCATTCATTTGTGATTTCAGAGGTGCTTTTTGAAGACAAAACTTTTTCTCAGCTAGTTGCTGTAAATGCAGGACTCTAAGTCTCTGTAGAATACTCCAGTCCTTTTAATGATTTGTGCCCTGTCACTTACGGAGTTCTGTCTTTTTCCCAGCGCTGCAATAAAATGATATTTCTCTCTTGTACTTTCTTCCTACTACTGTACTTTCAAGTTTTGTTTTGTTTGTTCAGCGTTGTCTTGATAAATTCAATATTGTTCTTCCTAGTTCTTCTCTCATCTTTGTCTTTATATCATTGTCCCGATTTACAAAAATCTGCTTTATTTCTTGAGCTTAAATCTCTCTATCTGCCTTCTTATCTCTTGCAGTTGCCTTGTTTCCTCAGATACATCCCTGGCTTTTATCTGGCATCTCAGCCTCTCTTGGCAACTTTCTGCTAAGTGTCTTCTATTTCTTCATTTGTAGCACCATTATTCAGGCGAGTTTTACTCTGAGATTCGCTGGCTTTCATCAGTCAGGATGGCACACTGGAAGTTATGTAAGCACTGTTCGTTGGTTTTTTTTTTTTTAAAAGCTATCAGGTTAAGTGTATAAAAAAGAAGGGGGTGAAAAAGAAGGAAGACCAAAGCAACAGAATAATCTCTAGTCTAAATTTACTGCAAGAAGAAGCTGCTGGACAATAGCTTTGGTTTGCAGGGACATAGAGGGGGAAAAAAAAGAGCAAATCTCCATATTGCATCAAATCAGTGCGGCTCTAAATCTGCCCAGCTGAGGGTTTGGCCCTGGCTGTTAATTCATTTATCTTGCTCAGAGACCTATCATCTGCAGAGTATTTCAGTCATTTTGCAGCTGGGGAGAGAAACCTGTTGGGGCAGATTTATGTGTCCGTGCAGAGGAGTACGGCTATTGTGAACCTGCCTGCGCCCAGGTGTGCGGCGCTGCGGGTGGAGCTCCTCAGCTGCTTCCCTCTCCCACGGGCAGGTGTGCGGGCTCGGAGGGACGGCTGGGCTGTCACGGCGAGGGCTGCGGGCTGCTGCTGGAAGGGGCTGGTGGCAGATAGCGCTTTCCGCCCCGAGGAAGGGGCAGGAGGGGGACTGTGTGCCGCCGGGGCTGTCTCTGAGCTGCTCAGCCTCCCAGGGCTGCTCCCGGGCTGACTCCCCGCCGTCACCTACTGCTGTCCCGGGGCTGCGCCTGGGGGCGTGATCGGAGCCATCGTTTGTTGATGGAAGCATCTCATGATGCAGAAAGTCTGAGTTACTGACCTCTGAGTCCTGTTAATTAAAGGTTGGTAATCCAGGAGGGAGGAGGACCCCAAAAATCACATTTTGTCCTGTGTAAATGTTGGTTATCGGAGGCCACTGCTTTCACATGCTGACACTAGGGGAGACTCCAGACAGACCAGCAGAATTAGCAGAGAGAAACCGGCCTTGTAAATCTGAACTGCCAGTTTTTGCGACAATGAACAAAAATGTAATTGTTTAACCAAATGTATGTGTCATAACTTGGTGACCTCAGTGAATACGCTTTAATTAAGTCCTTTTGTTGCTTTTCACTCCTTTCCCCTCAAGCAATTCCAAGTTTTTGAAAACAGCCAAACAAAGTCTGTTGTGATTATTATGTATCTGACAGAACTGTGAATGACCCACAACTAAAAAACACAATATACCAGCTCCCGTCTTTGGCTTTTAGGCAGAACTAGCCATAGCCATTACTGGGGTAATGAGAACCTCTCAACTCTCAGTGTGATGTGCTGCAGTCATCCCTTAGGGCGAAGCTGCGTATGAGCCGCTCAGCTGCTTTGAGCCTGCACCCTTCCCCTGAAATCAGGGGAGCCAAGCTGATGCATATCAGTTCAGGATTTGGCCCAAAGACATTTGCTTTTGTCTTGAGAAAGGGACAGTCTGTAACTGTATCATTCAAGTTGGAAATCTGGCCTAAAGGCACGAAGCACAGGAAATTACAGGAGCTGCAGGAGGGATGGAGCTGTGGAAGCCCTTCAAACAGGTTTGCAGAAAAGGTTCAGAAAGCCTGGGTGATGTGGAAGATGCAAAACAGACGATAGACCAAAAGTAGCAAGGGGAAAATGAGGAATGCATGGGAACAAAATCCAGGCTGGAGAAATGAGAGGGCAGCGAGGCATCAGGCAGGAAGCCCTGGGAAAGAGCAGGGCTCTCTGGGAGGCGAGGGTCAGCAGAGCGGTCAGGTGGGTTTCAGCGCTGGGCACCCGAGCCGGACGTGGGAGAAGGGGGAAAGATTTGGAAATTGGAAGTACTTGATTCCCAGTTGGGATAATAAGGCGTAAGAGCACCAGGAGGTCCCAGGAAGGTGGGAAGCAGTATCATCTGAGGCAAAGGGCTGTGAGTGGGGCTGGTGAAGTGTGTTTGAGTTTTCATTGCAGAAGCAGGTGGAGAAAGGAGCTTGACTGAACAGGTAATTATTCTGCTTTTGCAGACCTATGGAGAATTTTCTAAACTCGAGAGGACCACAGAGAGGCAGACCATTGAAAATAACTAAGTGGATGATCTCATTCCATTATTTTTAACTCCATATACCATTGATAATTAATTTGTCTGACACCATATTGATTTTCTGTCTCTTGTTTTATTGTCAGTGTTTTTTTGCAATATATAACTGGTAAAGTTACAATTAACCCGTATTGCCCTGTCCAAACACATCTGTGCATGTTTAGAAGCACAACATGAATATGATGCCTTGAAACGATGTTTGCAATGTACAGTAAAATGCTTATGCCTGTAGTAGTGAAAAAAAATTGTGAAAGGGATGTTTTCATGGATGAAGGTAGAGCTAGAACTGATGCTATACTGAGCCTTGTTTGGGGAACATAGTAGATATTTCATCATGAAATTATTCCTGTTTCACCCATATCTAGGACAAAAGATCTGTACAAAATATTCTTCTGTAGATTTTTACCTAACTGATTAGCATTTCTAAGGGAATACTTATGTTCAAGCCAAATCAGGATATTTTGCATTTCTTGAAAGAACTTCCCTTCTGATAACATTAAAAACCTTGATACGCATATGCTAAACATGTGATTCTGTTTTTTCTTGGTGGCCTGACATTGTTTTCATTGTCTTAAATGTAAGCTTTCTTGCTTCTAGAACAATTAATTCTGTTTTGAATCTTCAGGATAGCTAATATGTATATTTACACACACACACACACGCACTCTCCTTTTTCTTCAACTTAGGTTTTGGTCCCACACTGTGAACCTCAGCCACTAGGAACAGCAGTTCCTTTGGGTAATTTGTGACAGAATAACCAAAAAGCTAAACCCAAACAAGTAGCAATGCTCTTCTGTGCTCCTTGGCTTCTGCGCCGTCAGTTCTGTCTGGCAGAATGGCTTTGCTTTGCCATCAAAACGCACAGGGTCAACCGGAGACAGTCCCAGAGAAGCACCTCCCAGCCGCGATGAGAGTGCTCACAGTCCCCTTCTGCTCCCAGCTGTTCATTCTCCGCAAACTCAGATACCCGGACCCTCCGACGTGTTTAATCCATCTGCAATTTCCCTGATGACTGCCCAAAACTGTCCTTCCCAGCTGCCAACAGCTCTCAATACATCCTGGACAAGCTGACTAAACATCCTCCTTCCTCTCACGATATATGCCAGCAATCATGGCCACGCGGTGTTGTCACATCTTGTGACTGCTCCTCCTGGATTTTACGTAACGTTATGGTCTGGAGGGAGCTGAGTCCTTAAGTTCGTTCTTATTTGTGAGTAGGTCTGTGGTTAGCGTTGGTGCGATTTTTGTTCATGCTGGCACGAGGAAACTGGCGTAAGAGCTCGGGCGCCTGGGAGGACGAGTAGGCTCCTAGCTCTGAACCCTCAGCCTCTGAACACATGGAAGTTCAGTCTTAACGTAGTCACCAAAGCTCTCTCCTGATGTTACATGGTGTGAACATTTGTTGCAGAGGTTGCTTTGGGTGTTAAGTAAAGCTACAGTACCTGTATTTTCTCTTGTTGTCATGGTTCATAGTATGAAGATCATTAGGCTCAGTCATTTCTGATCAGAAACGGACCCAAGCCACAACTCCTCACTTGAATTCTCTAGGGGACACCTGGGATTTATCCACTGAAGTTTGTAGAAAGCTACATAAATGGCATTCTAGTGGTGGACACTGATAGTTTTGCTCTTCTGGCTCAAGAGAGCACTCTTCATTTGGGTAAAGCTTGTCCGTGAAGGAAACACAGCCTTAGGAAAGCTCTCCGTCAATTGAAACAAAAGCCTAAGAAGTTAAGGACCATCACAAGCCTCTCAGTCTTCCACTCCAAGTGTGAGACATGCTTTGTGACCTTGCTTTATCCAGTATGCAGCAACATGTGCAGACAAAACCAGAAAAAAAAAATCCCTAGGAAAACAAGAGGCCTGGCGCCACATACTCCTCCCCATGGGGAGATGATGAGAGAACAAAGAACATGTGATGGATGTGAGACACATCATAATGTGATGTCCTCAGATACTCAGATGAGCAAGTATCCAAGTTTTGACAGGATGGAAAGACACCTGAATTTCTGCAACAGGTTTCGATGGAAAGTGAAGATGCTGGGGTGAGTGTTTCGGTGCCACAGTACTCTTCTTGCAGTGAGTGTTCATGGATCATCAAATTTAGTGGTTAGTATAGACATGTTTTCTTCTGGACATTGCATGGCATTCCTGACTTTATTAAAATCATGTGTTGTACTGCTGTGCTTTTTTTAATTTTTCTTCCTTGTATGTAGAATGTCCTAGTTTGACTGCTGGTCCGGTGGCTATTTTCCAGGAAAACTGTTTTGTAACAGCTGGCGCACGTTCCTTGACTTTAGCTCATAGACTATCAGAGTTGAAAGTCTGCCTGTAATCATGTAATGGAGACAGGGCATGTTTTTAACTTACATAGTGAGGCTGAAGCTATGACAGCAAGTATAACTTTCCCTACAGAGAAAGCTATAGATAGGCAGAGAGAAAAAAATAAGTGAATGGACAGAAATTCTCAGTTCTGCCACCACTTGAGTGACTGGAAGACTGTAGGTGCGTATAGTTGGTACCTGATGTGATACTTGCTTGTGGGAGATAATTTGCACACAGAAGGATTAATAATAACCAATTCCAATACTTCCCAAAATCAGGAGCTGTTTTCAGTGGGAAAAAACGAATTTCTTAGTTGCTTTTGGAAGCGGAGCTTTGAAGAGAATCCTGCTGGAAATTAAACTTCAGATAACCAACAGCCATCTTTATATACAGTCTCATGTAAGTCACACAGGGAGAACCGAAATGATAAAGGGTTTTTGGGAATTTGCTGCCCATAACCATCAGACATATCAGACCCAATCTTCAGTCATTGTAGTATTGTAGAGATTGTTGATGTGAGCTTTTTACAGGTTCTGATAATCTGACTTTGTGATTTTTCAGGGTGTACAGGAGAGAGTGGTTCACTGGGCAGAGATGTCTGTGACTATTCCGGGGAAAACAATTAATGGATTTCTTTGTACTCTGAGTGTGCCTCAGTTGGTGGGGTTTGGGGAGTGTGTAATGGGAAGGCCTGACAGGGTTGTTGGTTAGCACAGAAGCCGTTTGTCTCCTTCACTTCCTCAGCTGATCCGTCTCACATGATTTACATTGTTCTAAAAGGACAGACCAACAATCCAGGACATCTGCAGCAGCTTCCTTGCTTTCTGAAATTGAGTGAGACAGGGCAATTCTGGCTTCAGAGGGCTGAGCCCGGCTCTGGTTGCCCTCCTGTTGCAAGCTCTCCTTGCTGCCTGGGGCTGAGAATCAGAGGCTCTGCTCGCCGCGGCAATGCGCTGCTGGGCAGACACACCATGCCTATCCGAATCTGCTCATCGTGTTTGCTTGTAATGGGGTCCTCAGCCCCTCAGTTTTGTTCTCTGGTGTTTCATCCTCCCCTGCAGAAGACAGCTGGCTTTCTGGGTGACGTCTCCAACCAGATACCTGCTGAAACGAGACATGCTGTTCTAGCATAGATCCAGTCTGCCTAGTGTAAAGATTCAATCTGGAAAGCGGGCTCTAAGGCACATAATTAAAAAGGAAGTTGAAAATTATTTAAACATGAGTCTTAGCAGGGGAAAGCTGTAATCTGAATGTGTTTTAGCTCACTGCAATATTTAGTGGCTGTAGATACACGAAATGAATCCATTGGCTTGGCTTCCTCTCAGAAGTGGGTGCCTTGATATGGTGCGTGAGCTGCACATCATTTGACATGTAGGAGGACATAACCCTGCTGAGCTGCAAAAAAATGGGACATCGTAAGCAGTGGGATAGTCGTCTGCCTTCTTGCAGTCAGCATATTTGGGTTCATTATCAGCTGGGCTTATTATGTCAGGTTTAATGCTTTGCTAACTGGGGCTGAGCGGAGCGTGGTTGGCTTAGCACACTGGCAGAGTGTTCCTGTCTACCCACAACACAGCATATAGACATGCTACGTGATTGTGCCTATGCTGGGCGGAGGGTGGTCTCAACAGAAAAGTTAATTCAAAATATCGGAATTTTCTGTTGCAGATAATAAGAAATGGAAGTGTTAGATTTCAGGTCACTGTACAAAAACACTATGGGAAAACCAGCATGCATTGTTTCTGCAGATAAAAACAAAATAAACAACAACAAAGGCCTGCAGAAGCCAAAGGAGCTGCTAGAGAAAAATGTGAAATCCACTTTAAAGAGAAAAAAAGCAATAAGTCAGCACAGCACTAACAGGTAACACAGAAGGTGACAAGTAACATGTCTCTTCAGAACCCAGACAATGCCTTCTCTTTTACAGCTGTTGTCATTTCATTTGAAGGACATTAGGAGCTTCATCTTTACTGCACTCATGGGAAGAAAGGAGAAGAGGCAGCACCTAGAAGTTACACTTCCCTGAAAGGAAGTGTTAAGGGTTATCGGGTAAGCTAAAAAGGTGAACTAAAAGTGAAGTGGTCCTTGGTGTTTGATGTTCAAGCACAAAAAGAGAGCCAAAGCAGTGCATAGTTCAGGTTTTAGTCCTTCCTACACGTATAGTGTCCTCTCTCACGAGGCACTTCTTGAAAGCAGAGTTTTCGAAGATACCAGACATAAATGTATCACATAAGCAGCCTATCGAAACACAATATCCCTGTCGGGAAGCCACCTTTCCTAATGTGCTTTTTGCCATACTTAAAATAGCAATATTAAATGGTTAGCAGAACTTATACACTTAAAATTCTCATCAATTATATAACTTAACACTGTTTCACACCAAATTCTTTCTTTTACAGTTTTTGCGAGCTTCCAGCTCACTTGGAGAATTAAGGTGTTTTCTTCTGGATTTAAGAGAGTTACTTTTTTCATGCCAGTATTGTACAAAGTCTTGTGTTTACCTTGAGGCATCTTGATGTTGGTGCCAATGCAATTTATTCTTGTGATGATAAGAGACTGGCTTGTACTTGGTTCTTCTGTAGCAGGGTGTTTTGAAAGTCTGTTCTGATGTTTACTGGTTGTTTGACTGCTACGTTCCTTCCCACATCCTGCTGACTGAGTCTCAGTACCACCTTCTGCTAAAGTCCTGAGTTTCTAATAAGTGTGTGTATCTGTGATTTGTGAATAACATGCCCGGCCACTGCTGTGCTACATGACTGAAGCTTTATCTGATCAACACACGTATCTTCCTCACAAATATATCATTTCTCCTGAGATTACATTTGATCCCAACAGGGTCTCCTGATGGCAGTTTTGAGATGTCGCTAGTTCATCAGCTATTGTATGCTTTGAACTTTGGAAGTCTCGATTTTTGTCTTACTCGTCCTTTCGCTGTTGGCTCTAATACAGCTCTAGCAACACGGGGACTATAGGCATGCATCTAGATATCCACCTCGTAAGGTCTTGTGGGAGAGGCCCTCTCTGTTTTCTTCTCATTGAGGTTTTCTGTAATAGGCTGGAAATTTTTTCCTTTCTCTACTTGACCAGCTTTCACATTTCCTGGTAAATTGCTCAAACTCATTGCGAGCAAACTAGTGTTATTGTCTGAAATGACAGAGTGTGGGATAACATTCGTGATGAAATGTTTACTGCTTTGTTTGGGACGGTCACTGTGGTAGTGTCTGACAGTTCATCTAGTTTCCAGGAGGAGGGGTTTATATTAAACAGTTTAGCACGAGCGTATCCCTTGTTTTGACCAGATCGCTTCTTCTCAAGATGCTGCTCTCTGCAGTGCCCTGGCCAGACTCCAAGTCAGGGAATAATTTCTGTCTATAAAAATCCTCTCGAAGTTACAAACAGTCAAGTCCTAAAGACTCTTGAATTTAATTTATCAGGTTAAGGAAATGTCAGCTTAAGATAACGAGGAGAAAGCCTGAGATGTTTATTCCTTTTTTCTATTTTTCTAAATTTTGAGGAAATAGAACTTCAGTTTTTATTAAAAATCTGAAAACATTTTGGAATGTTGAATATGTTTCTCCTATTTTTTTGACATATCCTCTGTTTCAGGCAGCTGTTGGGGTGTGTATCTCACAAATCAATCTGTATTTCTGTCATGAAAAAAGATGGTATGGTATTGCAGTCTTACATCATCCTGTAAATCATGTTTTCCAGTGTAATGAATTATCAATTTAAAATAGCTTTGTTTGTTTAATAGACATTTTGATCAAAAGTTCGTGTTTTTAAAAATGTATTTATCAAACCCCCAAAATTCTCACTTCTTGTTTCCTCAGTTTTCACCAACAGAACTGAATTTTGTTTCCATGCAAATCCTTTCAAAATAAGATTTTACCAGTTTTCTTATTGCATAACTACAATTGCCCAATCATCTCCAATATTAGAGTAAAAGGTTTGCAAAATGTATGCAATGAAGAAGGAAGGTATGATTTATGAGCAAAATTTGGCTTGTATTTGAGCAAAGATGCCCGTTTATCAAGACCGCATAGAATCCCAAGTCACGGAAAAAACCCCAAACAAATGCACGTTGGCAGTTTCATAAGAATGAAAAGGGAAGTAGGAAATTTAAGTATGTATTGTACTGTATGGAACAAAATAGTTAAAGGTTGACATGTTATTTTTTGGAACGAGAAAAATGGAATTAGTGACAAGTCCTTTGAGATCCTTTGGGATGGAAGATGGCACATAGTGGCAGGATGCACAGTATTTGCTGTATTATTATAATCTTTCTAATTGTTCAGAGAAATAAATGTACTTTGCTTGCCATCCTGTCCCTCAAATTTCCATCCCCTCTTAGAATATGCATTTGAACAGTATAAAATGATGTTTTGGCAAGCCCTGTTGAAGATAATTACACAGACACTTTATTTGGTCAAAAACTGGGACTACAGTTTTTCTTCCAAGTTCCTAGAGTTGTTATTTTTGCAGAGGGGTCATCTGCATAACTTAGAAATGAAGAGGCCCCTGCATTGTATATGAGGCATAATTTTGGGTTTTTCCCTGTTTTGCCTTTGATCTGCATAGAATGAGGAAAACCTCTCCTCCGTCTGAATTTCAGAATTACATGAATTGTGAGTTTGGAGAATCACAGTGTGCTGGGAAAAAGGGAGAGACGGTTAGTCTTCTATAATGCTTTCTCTATCGAAAGGAAGGAAATACCTTAATAGCATGTTGCGCAGCAAAGGCGCGTTGTGTGTGCGTGTGCACGCGTGTGCGTGAGTGCACGCATGCTCATGCCTCCGACTCTGTGGTTGGAGTTGGCCCACGGAGCCCTAGTGAATAAATAAAGCCCTGACGCTTCTGTTAATCATTCTACTCTTGGAAAACCACTTTCGTAGGCTTTAGTTTGTAAATCTCATGCATTACTCAGATGTTTAGCGCTCTCCTTCTGGGGAAACATTTTGTAAACCACATGTGTCATTTCTCTTCTGTAAACAGAGGAGGAGAACCTCATTTTGGGGTTCTCCAGATTTACAAGGTAAATTTGCAAATTTGCAAAAGCCAGTCCCGGGCTACGTGCTAAAAGTTGCAATTACTGGTGCATCCTAAATAGAACAAGAGACTTGTTTTAAAATAAAATTGCCAGTAAGCTAGGAACCTTGTGATGTGTAAGCATAGGAAAAGCTACTGCAATTCACCCATCATCCAACTCAGTGATCCAGAAGTGGTGAATTTGGCTTATTCTTTTTTCATGCTAAAGTAACAGCCTAAGAGTGATGGGATGTCATATATGTTGATAGTTTCCAAATAGGTTAAGAGCTATGATCTCTTCATGCTTTTCCACTAGCTGTGGAACTGATGTGTTCCGTATAAAATTATTAAATAACAGAACATCATGGGCATAATTCCTTTAGCCCCTGACATTACAGTAGATAATTTCCCTACATTTTTATATAGGCCCTATAGGATACCTATATACTTATTCATACCTGTAGAAGCATAACCATGTATTTTATGTGTATATTATTATATCTGTATTTGTAAAAAATAATGTGTTTATATGTTAGTTTAGAATATTTCTTTATAAATATATAAAATGTCAGAAAGCTCTTGCTGTCTTGAGAGTACAAGTGGAAAACAGGGTTGTTTCGTGTTGTCACAGAACTCCAAAAATCCTTCTGTAAAACTGCAGCTGTGTGGTGCGCTTTGGCTGACAGCCTGTGCAGTGGAGGGATGGCATCAGGCTCCTGCCGTTACTTACCAAATGATTCCCTCCTCGCCTCAGCGCTGGGAGAATATTCTCCTTCAGTTATCCTGGATAAATATATACATATATACACACATATATTAAAAATATCTTAATTTTTGGAAAAAAATGAAAGCTTTCTTTAATCAGAAGCAGGAGAAATTTAGCATATAATTAATTAAGGATATCTTAGGGTGCTTTTTTTGAAAATGTATGTGCCAAAAGGGATGCTGAGTTCCATAACATCTTATGTTACTTATTCTTCAGAATTGTTTTTCATTCTTGTATTTCCTAGCTTATGACAGATGTAGAAGCAGAAAGATCATCTAAGACCAAAAGGAAAAGAAAAAGGAAAATACTTTGCTAAGACGATGGAAGTTTGTACAGTCCTTTATTTACTCAGTCAGAGGACTACGTGGCTGTCCTGTGAAGTGGAATCATTTAATTAGGAGATGGTACAAGTATTCAACCAAAATGCTACAGCTAAATTCTGTAATTGCCACATGGAGCATCAACTGTGTCTTCTTGTATGCTGTCTGCTCCTATAAGATTGCATCAGTATGATCTATTGTGCCATCAATATTACTTCTCATTTTCAATGGGAACTCCAGTGAGACACTGCAACCTTGTCAGACTCCTGAATAACTTGGGGTTGAGTTGGTTACAATAGGATCAATTATTATAAGGAAAATTATTAAAAGTTTCATCTGCCAAAATTAACTTTTGACTAGCATTCATTTAGTAGCTTTGATTGAAGTATCCCATGATCCAGAGAGACTGTGTTTTAAGATGGCAAATGAAATTCAATGGTGGTAACTGCAAAATGGTTATAGAGGGAGGCATCCTCCCTAAAATCCTTGTCTGTTCATGTCTATATTATATGGACAGGATGGTATAGGTACCCAGAGATGGTGAAATAATTTGGAGAGTTATTCAAAAGGATCAGCTCAAGAAAGGCAAAAGGGACATTAGGAATGATTAGGTAAAGAAGAGAGGGAAAAGTCGAAAGCGCCATTATGTTTTATGCACGTTCATGACATATGTATATTAAATACTGAATGCAGTAATGGTTATCCTATCTCAAAAGGACAAAGGTAACCTGAAAGTGGTGCAGAGAAATGCGATGTTTTACCAGACGCAGGAATGCCTTCCATACACTGTGGACTGGAATGAGACTTTTTAGCTTGGGAAAAACTTCTGAGGGGATATGACAGAAGTCTATTATAATATAACTAATATTGCAGAGAATGTGACTGGGGAAGGATTAGGCTCTGTTTTTCACAATCCAGTGAAATTATTAGGTTTAAAACAAACAAAACCTTCCTTTTTTGTGCAGTGCATAATCAAAATGGAGAATAGGATACAGTGGAAGTGAAAAGTAAAAAGAGTTAAAAAAATAATTAGACATACTCATTGAAGTCCAGTGGTGGTGGTTAAACCGTATGTTTCAGAAGTAAACTCTGCTTCATGGGGTCTTTAAAACTGATTGAGGGAAGCCTGGCAGGTAAACTGGAGACAAGGCCCAGCCTGGAGCTCCGGCTCTGCTGCTTCCCCAAGCATCCAGCACTGGGCACAGGCTGGGCGGCTTGCCGTCCGATCCAGGATGGGTTTTATGTTCTTACGTGTCCGGTGCTTAGAAATCTTGTCGTATACTAGGTGTATTTTATTATTTTTATTAGCTTTTTTTTACCACCTTGAGACCTTTTGTGCGCTACTCTTCCCACCCTCTTAGGTCCAGTCAGACAAATCTGGGAGACAGTCCCTGTGCTAATGGGTTTAAGTATAAAAACAAGCTGTGGGAGAGACCACAGGAGCCTGGAGAAGTGACTTGCTCTTGCTCACACGAGCACTGAGTGCTAGTCAGGAATAACTTTATCTATCTGTGGTGAATTCTTGACCTTGTTAAAATCAATGGCATAACTACCTTTGGCTCCAAAAGAGTTAGCTCTTCACCCTTTGTAATGAAAATTCTGTAGACATTAGTTAGTATACTGTACTCTGAATTATGATATATTAGAATAGGCTAGTCCAGGCTAGAAAAGTAATTAAAGAGTGCTCTTTCCAATTAACGGAAGCCTATTTACCTTACCTTCAGAAACTCTGAACTGCTTCCATCACTGTGCGTGATACTTATCACAAGCTGCCTTGGTGATTATCCAGTAAGGAGCTGCAACTCTGAGCTCACAGAGAGCTCTGAGAACCCAGGAGAGGCAATAGACAGCCCTTAAGAGACAGTGTGCATCTAGCAAAATCAGTTTTAAAATGAGTTCATCCATTTTTCAGGTATACAGATTCCTGCCTTGCGCGTTGGTGCTCCAAGTCTCCCTCTGTCTAAATTTTCTACCTGCATAAGTTAACTTCAGCATGGAAAACCCCTGGGGAATATAGCAGTGCCTGTGAAAGGGGGACCTGGATGTTCTTGATTGCGAGATGTGTATCTCAAATAGAGTAGGAATGATTTTAATCCAGATTATGACATTTGTATTCTTTTCAAGTTAGTCTGCATAAAGAAAAACTTATTAACATCTCAAATCTATGGTAGAAAAATTTTTCCATATTAAGATAAAAATCTTCAAGTTAATTTTAAATGTTACATATTTGGTTTTTTTTGGTTTGCTTTTTCTTTATGAGATTTCTCTTGTCCCAGTGCATTTCATGAATAATCTCTTAAGTCTTCAAAATAACAATAGCACTTGGATTTTCTTCCACATTAACTGGACTACATTTTTTGAACATATGCTAGAGATTTGGAGCCACATCCTTGTGAAAACTGAATCAAAGGAGCCTTGTTGATTTACCCGTCTGATGATTTTTCTTTGTGTTCTGGGCTTTGCTGCTAGCCCCAGATTTCATGCTACAAGAAACCATGAGAGTTTCCATCATCACTATATAACAGGCTCTATGCTTCCAAAAGCTAGGAGAAGGAGAAATACAAATGGCCTGGAGAATATTAGTATGAGAAATTGGTTTAAATTTAGTAGTACAAAGTGCAAAGTACTTCATTTAGGAAACAATAACAAGAATTTCAGCTAGAAAAAGGAGACTCATTTAGACTGAAGATAAACGTCTGCATCTCAGACATTGCAGACCAGTACGCAGAGATGTGCCTAAGCCATTGGCAATGATGTGGCTGTGAAAAGGCAAATGAAATCCCAGGTAAGACATACCTCATAGAAATAGCAAAATATTAATGATAGTACATATGGCATGAGAAGGATCTCCTCTGGAAGAGAGTGTACAATGCAATTCTGTTCACTCTTATTGAGTAAAGATTAATTTAAATTGGGGAAAAACGTATACGTGAATCTACTGGGAAGGAGACAGGGAAGCAACCTGTCTCAGGAAAAGAGACGGAAAGAGCTCGGCAAGAGAAGTTCGTGTCCTGCCTCAGCCCTCCTGCCTGAGAGCGTTATTTCTAGCTTCACAAGCAAAAATGCCATAAAAATCACCCAGACTGCCATTCTGTGGTCAAACAATGGCTGAGAGCTACGTGTAGACCCTAAAACCAATTGCTTCTGATATCCTTTGAGATTTCACAGCTTGCTTTCTCACAGATGAATTTCAATATATCCATCAGCCTTCTTTAGGTAGGAAAAGTAGCATACAGTATGCAACACTAAAACTATTTCCTACCAGCTCTCCATATGGATACCGTCAGAGTAAGCTGCTTCACATAAAGATATTCTTAGTGGGAGCATAACAGCATCCGCGTGAGGATCCAACAGGGGATTAATTCTCCCTAACTGTAGGTGCCTAAGGTGCTTCACACAGAAGCCTAGTCGTATCCAGAGGGCAATCAGATCTTAGGTGGGTTGAAACACCCTGGGGAGATGTCCTCTCTCGACTAGGCAGTGTGATTTGGCACTCAGGTTTGGTGTCTTAGACGGTGTCTCTGTAACATCTCATAGGCGAATCCCTCTCCTTCGTGCAGAATTGCTGGTGTGCTGCAAATTCTTACCTCAATGTGAGTCGACATCAAGATGAAGATGAAGCCAGCAAAAGAAAATCAATGGTTGCTTTGTCACTGATTTGAGGGCAAGAGGATTGCATTTAATTTAATATTCCTACGCAGAGTATGGCTTCTTAAAATGTATACCTTGCCATGACTCCCTTCCTCTCAGGGCAAGAAGATGGCAGGTAACTGGTTCTCAGTTTTTTACTGGTCGCTTCTACATGATTAATTCAAGCCTCTGAGGAAGAATTACTTCCAGGTTGACTTTTCCACCGGTTGGAATCTCTCCTGTCAGGATTATGAAGCTGTCTCCCACACAATTTAAAAATCTCTTTGATGTAGCCTGTATCTTGCTCTAGCTGCACAGCAAATATCTGGGAAATTAAACTCTCCAATGGGGAAGGTATCCTGTGGTTACAAGTATCTTGAGAGTTGGTCCAAGAATTATTATTCTTGCTTTCCTCCAGTCTTGGTGATCTATAGCGTTTACCTCCTGTAGATTCCCCTTTGATTTTCATTCCTTTTGTCTTTATCCAAGAATTTCACTACCCTATTCTCCATTTTCATATTGTCGTCTGCTGGCATTGGAGATGTTTTTCACATACAAAACCATTCCTCCTCTGTCTCTTCCCGTTGTATGTCTTCCATATAAATTGAACCTGTCCGTACTGATATTCTGGTTATGAGAATCATTTTACAAGGTTTCACTTGCACTCTTACTTTCCATTATTTAGTGATACTTCTAGTTCTTCTTGCTTGTTTCCCATACAGAATTTCCATTCACATAAAGCCACTTTATGACTTTAGTACTTTTATTATTCATCTTCTATTTCAGAGCCTCAACTTCTGTCTTATTTTGTGTGTTAAAAGCACACACTTGATTCTTTGGATTAAGTAAAAGCTTCTCCTTTTGGCTTATTTTAAAGCCCACATAACAAGCCAATTTTGTACCTGAGAAGTTGTCACTCTGTTTGTTTTAGAGGAGACCATCTAAGCAGAGCAGCCATCTCTCCTCACAGAACACAGCCGAACGCTCTTTGATTCTAAAATCTTTTTCTCTGTGGTGTGGGAGAATATAGTGATCGATGTCTCATATCTGTCTTCGCTTTTCTTCGCCAATGCATTGTATTGGAAGGGTCTGAGAAAAAATCACCTGGGTTGATTTCAGCTTCGTTTCTTTCCCTGGTTCTTTTCCTTGATCTCTGAGGAGGTCTTTCATCTTCCCTAAACAAAATTATAGCTGTTCCTTAAGTCAGAGATGGTTTATCAGAAAAAAACTTCCTTCTAAAGACACAAATAAATAGAACAAAACTAGACAACTATGAAACAAATGTTTCACATTTCTGCAGTTATCAGTATGCTAATGTCCATGCTCTGCAGTATTACTGTGGAAATACTGCGGTATTACTGTGGAAACAGCGATGTGGGTTACTAAAAGAAAGATCTACTGTCAAATGGCTGCCAAAAAGAGAGGGGTCAATTTCTCTATGAGCTTTCCTATTAAAAGGAACAGAGAAAGCAGAAAGTCCAATCTTATTCATATTGCTGCAGATTTTGAAGGCTGAACTCAAGGCATCATAACAAAATTGCAGCCCCAGCACGCCGGGAGACGTTCCTGGGCTGTGCAGGATCACTGAAGGGATAAGCAGAAATATTATTTGTATTTTAACAGATAAATGTCAGTTAGCTGTTTTCCTGTTTTAACAGGGAATTTGAATGATGATTCCTGAGTTTCTCTGAGGTTGGTTCACTTAGCAGCACTCTTTGATATTTGCAAAATGCCAGCTTTCTATGAATATAGGAGTTTGGCAAAGAACGAGAGAACTATTCATTAAAATTCAAAAGTACATAAATGACAAATAAGGAAGTAATTTAGAGGATGTATTTGGCATGTGGGGTGTGGAAACCAACCAAGTAGCCTACTGCAACTTTGACTACATTTGAAGTTATGTATTTAACTCATCCTTCTGATCCCAGGCTGGCTGGAGTCTGCAGAGGAAGCGTTTTCAGTCCTGTGAGGGGCACCAGGTGTGCTCTGTACTGAGGTCAAGCGATGGCCTCTAGACATCAGGAGGCCAGGGTGAAGGCTGAAGAGTTGGGCCATCTGCTGCCCGTGCTCCATGGGGTCGATGGAAAGCGACAACACTGACATAACCAAGTGACAAATAGGGTAAATACAGGGATGTAACCAAGAGCTTAATTTTTTATATCTATTGCCACATGGGCCAGGAATGGATGTGGTCCAACTGATGGCAATTTTTTCTCAAGAAGGGACAAAGGCAACACATTGTTATCTTTCCACAAGGGTTAGAAGAGCTTGCTTTGTCTCTGCTGTGCTTAGAGCCAGCCTGCCTTTGGATATCATCTTGAGCAGGGCAACTTGAGGAGGGTTTTTGCCTTGCCTGGGCTAGAAGCCTGGGATGCTGAATATTCGTTGCTATTTACTTGGAATATATAGATGAAGCCTATACTGGGATCACCTGTACATGTCAACTGCACTGTCAGCACGTAGAAGCAGAGTGATTTCTACTCAAGCTCACGTTGTCTACCAGGCAAAAAACATCTCAGAGACGTCAAAGCTTCCTTTGCACGAGCAACTGTCTTTGCGTGCCACAATGATTGTGCAGACTGCATTACAGATCTGTGCTGCTGCCTGGAGTTTGCAAACATGCCTTAGCTCCCTTTTCACAGGCAGTCGCTTGCATGGGAAAAAGCTAATGAGTTCAGAGGCAAGGTTTGAAAATACGCAGCACCATGAAAAATATTGCAGAAGCTATCGACCCCACTCACGAAGAAAGAGAAATATCAATCTGTTATTCCTTCCAATAAGCTCATTGGTACACACTAAAGCCAGGAATTACCTTTACTGGCTTGCGTGCCATTTTAAGGTACACAAACTGCACGGTAACTTCATTGTTCACAATGGTAATTAAGTCACTACATTATCTCATCACAGTGAGTCACTTAACTGGCATCACTGTTGCAAGATGGGAAAATTTACCAAGCTGGAAAATATGGGTCAGATTAACTCCTAGTATAACATTCAGAAGTTATGCCCTGAATACATTTGGCCCACCCTTTATAAATTAGATTGTGTTTAATGTGCTTCGGAGAGGAGATGAATCAGACTTGCTGTTTGAAAAAAAAAGAAGAAAAAACCTGTCTCATGCTTTTAGTTTGCCCATTCCTTAGGGCAAATGGCTGTTGAAGTTGTGGAAATAATCCCTTGTTTTTCCAGAAAAGGCCTACCTGCAGCTTCAGCAGTAGATCACCAAGAGAGTGTATCTTCCGTACCAGGTCATGGGAGTTCAGTGCAGAGTTGTACAGCAGAAAGAGCATGCCTGCAGTCTCTTAAAGACATCAGACTGCTGTAAGTCAGCCATGCATATGGCCCTGAAGGGATATCTACACAGTACTTAAAGCTATAACATCACACACAAAGGTCGGAGATGGGAATCGAGTCTAAAACATACAATTACATTTGAAATGTGTTTTAAAACAGGCCATGAATATCTGTTTTTGGAAAGCCCCTGTGACTGACTTCTCCTTTTGACCATTAATATTTTTTTTAAAAAGAAGGAAAACAGAAACTGTTGATACAGTAGTATTTTTTACTGATGACTCGCATTATCCCTGAGCGACAACTCCTTAATTCGATTGCAGGAAAATACAGACATCATGCCCAGGTAAACAGTCATTAACTTTTCTTGACAGCCCTTTTTAAATTAAAGGAAAAAAACCCCAAAACAATGGCACTCCAAGTTGCTGCCAAATTTGACAGCTCCGATCTTGTCCTGACTCTAAGCCCAAGGAGCATTTACCAGGTTTCGTTTCCGAGGACACCGGTGTGCTCGGAGCCACCGTCTCCGGCAGGCTCCAGGCTCCGGCGGCCACCGCCGCGGCGGCCCTCCCAGCTGGGGACGGTGTGGAGCAAAGCCCCGCGGTGGGCGCGGAGCGGTGCTCTCCGGTTTTACTTTTGTGGAAAGAGTTAAGCGTTTAAAGACGAGGGTTCAGGGAAGGAGAGTCTGAGCCTGTTGAACTTGTTTTTCTCTCCCCCAGAGCGGCCCAAGTTTACAGTCTGTGGCGCTATCTGTAGGGCTTCAGACAGCAATAAAAGGGAGGCAGAGAGGTTCCTTGACAAAAGCCTGAAACCCTGGTATCTCTTTTGTTTTCACCCTAGTCTATGGCCACTGACATTACTCCCTTACACCATGGATGGATAATAAGCCCCCTTCTCAGGAATAGAAAAGCTCTTATACATTTTAATGTGACCTTAGACAGTGCTTTTCAGAAATCACAGGCACATCTGACTACACTTGAGGTTGAATTGAGCTAATGGCATTCACCTCATCTTTAGATGCAAAATTGGAAGATAAAAAGACCTTGATGTGAAAAGGAAAGGGGGGTTGTGGGGAGCGGGGGGGGGGGAAGAGAAGCAGATTAGAGATATTGCTTAAAAATCTTATGATTGCTAGTTGATAACGAAATGTCTCCTTCTCTTTCTAAAAACCCTATGGGCTTGCAAGATGTCCTTGCGCTTTTATTTTTAATGATAGAATCTTTTTATTCCCTGGCCAAGGAAATTTCAATGTTGCTGCATATGTGGCCAGGAGATACGTTGACCTTTAGCAAATCTTATTTTAAAAATCAGATGGAACAGTTATTGCAATATTCCAGCCCTGTAAGATTAAAAAAGAGCTTTCTTCCTCTGTAATCAGACGTGGATTAAATTTATTAAAGGTGCAGTATCTCTTTTTTAAATGACACTTGCCAGTCATACTGAATTCTAATAAGCCATTTGAAGATTTTGTATCCTCCTGCTTTTATTTTTTTTTTTAAAGCTGAAACCAAGGCATTATAAAAAGAGTGGGATAACTTATTTGACTAGCAAAGAAACTTGATGTTAACAGGAGAAGGGCAGCAGACAAAAAAAGCAGCTGAAACATTAATGAATGATAATGCTGAGCAATGAAACATGCAAAGGAGCATGCAACGAGGAAATTCAATGAGGAAAATACAATTTAAAGACCAGAGTAAATCTACCCAGTGAAAAGGTGCAACCGGCACAGAAAAAGGCTTAAAAAATCAAGTGGTGAGTTGGTTATAATAATTTCAGTTCTATTCCTGAGCAGAACTGTCTGCCTGTTGGGTGCATATGCACATTTGAGAATGTGAGACCAGTCAGTCCTATTTGAATGTGTTTGTATTTGCTAAGTACGAAGAGTTGCTCGGGGTTGTCCGAAATATAAGCAAAGCTGTAATCCTTTCTCTTGGGAGTGTACAGACTGACTAGATGGGTTCCTTGACACTGTTGTTGAAATTTTCAAAGCAAATTTGGAGAGTTATTCAGCAGCTTCTATTAAAATGAATCTATTCTGAGTCTTCCTTGAAAATCGTAACCTCTAAGTGTGGGTGCAAAACCACTGATGCTACAGGAAATGTGGAGCGTACAAGGACACTCAGCAGAACTTTCTTGTTAAGCATATCCATCCTTTCAAAATAATTAGTAGAGTCCTAATTAGGAATCTGATCTATGCTCTCTGATTGTGCCTAGCAAGGGAGTCCTTCCATCTGACCTTCCCAGTCCTACTTAGCCAAAATTTTCGGTGGATCTGAACCTGCTTTGCAGAATCAGTCTGGATGTGTGAAAATCACGGTGGGAACTTCACGGATGGCCTCCTGAAAGAAAGCACAGCTCCGGTTTTGCACGGCTGGGTGCAGAGCCCTGGGTTGCGAGCGGTGCTGCAGCCTCGGGGTCTGGCCGGGGGTCTCGGTCAGGACCGTGCTATAGGTGCACCGGGGTTCCTGCCCCTGCCACGCTGGCACGGGGAGAAGCCCTCCGGCGCCCGGCGCTGCCAAAGCACCTTCCAGCATCCCACCCTGAACTTCCCGGTTCTCCTTCTGGTTTCTGCTCTTATTCCCCAGGAGATGCCCGTTATTGGAATTATATATCATAGTGTGATACATAGAGCCAAATGTATCCCCAGGGTAACTTTGCTGACACTGGTAGATTAGCATGTGCGATAAATTTGGCCATTCCCGTGATGCAAAAACTCTTCTTTTTATCCCTAAATAAACATTAATTAAAATTTTACATACATAAAATATATGAAAGGAAAAAAAAATACCCAACTGCTCCTGCATTAACATTATAAGAAATATCACTTACAACAGCGAAAGCTGGAAAATTAAGTAATTCAAGCTAGTCTGGAAAATGGAAGCATCAATGCCAGCTAACAGGAGCTGAGAATTAACTACCTGACTGCAATTTGTAGTCATATTATTCCCTTATGATTTTCATTATACATAGGAAAACAGCCCTACTTCGGATGTGTGATTTTTAAACCCAGATGCTTTAGGAGCCTTAAAACTTGTAAATCAAAACCAGAAGAGATTTTTCTCCTTTCCTTTTCTTTCTTTCTCTTTTTTTCTTTCTTTCTCTCTCTCTCTTTTTCTCTCGCTCTTTTTTCTTCTCCCTTTTCCTTTTCCTTTCCTTTCTTTTTCTCTTTTTCTCTTTCTCTTCTTTTGCTCTTCTCTTTCTTTTCCCTCTCCTCTCTTCTCCTCTCCTCTTTTTTTCCTTCTTTCTCCTTTTTTCTTATCTCCTCTGCTGCAGCTGATGGGAGTGCCTAACATTAGGCCAGTGTTCTTGTCATAATTTTCTAAATAAAAATTATTATTAGAGGGTGGTCCATTATTTCCTATGTTTTAAAATGTATTTTAAATTGCTTTTATGATATCGTACAATGCCCCAAGCACTTCGGTGGGGGAGCACTTTATAAATAAAATTATTATTATTATGCTTAGTGCACATGTCAGCAAGTGTTCATAAGAAATAAGTGACTGGTACCCTTGCCCTCCAGAGACTGAGAGCCTTATTTCTTTAACTTGACTTTCACCGGCCTGAAGTCTGGGTAAAAATTAGAGTCACTTCTAATCTTGTTCTTCCTATTGGCACAAGAAAATGAGCTGTCATTGAGTAGCACTGGCAATGAAGGGCCATTTTTATAATTCCTTCTACATCATATGCTATAACCGCATTCCCCCTGTTTAATTTGAGGATGTAAAGTTGTCAAATGGGAAAAAAAAGAGCTCTTTAAAATTTCAATGGGACCTTCTGGAAGATTCATGTGTGTTGTGTTCATGGAAGCGTGGGTGGACTGGCAGAAAGGCAGGAATAATCTTAGATTGTGTTAATGTTAAAGCTTAATAAGCAGTTTGGTGCAGTAGATGGAGAAGGTGTTGGTCCTAAGTTCTGATGGTGTGGTTTTTGAAATCTGCAGTTCTTTAATAGATAATTTTTTTCCCCCTTTAGATGAACTTTAAAGAAAAATGATAATGTAGCACTGCTAGTTACTCTAGGTTGGGATTTAAGATTACAGCATTTAGTAAGATTATATATTGATGAACAAGGCGAGGTGGGTGTGTGTCAGCCTTTGAAGGGGTTACCTCGCTTAGGAAGTGAGTATTAACAGCATCTCAGCCCTACCAAGATTAATGTCAGTGGAATCAAAACTGGCATTAGCCGAGCACTGTTGTCAGAAGCTCGCGACAGTTCAATAACTTTAACACAGTGGGTAGATTTCAGCGTGTGTGTCAAAGACTAGTACTGCTTAAAAGGCATGCGGCAAGTAGGAAGTTTTTAATATAAAGATCATAAAAGATTTGAATACCAAATTGTACAAGTGTTGAGTATTACTTGTGGGTACTTGGAAAAAAAAAACACTTTTTTTTTCTGCCCCCCCCCCCCCCCCTCTTTTCTTTTTTAGTTTTAGATGGGGATTCCCATCTATGAAGAATTAGTACGGGAGTCTAATACAACCTGTATATGTAATCTTTCATGTACGTATATAGCTGTCAATGACCCTAAATGAGAAACCGTGGTTTGTTAGCTAATGATAATAGGAAGGATATGTAAGAGAGGGATGAAAACTGCTTGTGATGGGTTTGTTAAACCTGATGCTGTATGTCTTGGGTTTGATTTCACTTACTTTCAAGTTTTTTTACTTTTCCGTGCAATATTAAGGAGTTCAAGCACTATAACCAACTAACTGTTAATGACCCCTTCGGTAAACTATAAAGGCCCTTCACTGACCTTTGGAGCCAGAGGACCACCGATGAAAGCCGATGATAAGTACATATAAATGTACTTTTAGGGGCACTTAAAGAATTCCGTATGAGGGGCCGTCCCTCTTTCCCACCCCCTTCCCGAAGGCAGAGGCACGCCGAGCCCACGGTTCCCGCCGCTCGGGACGCGCGGCCGGTGCCGTCCCGCTCGCGGCGCGGCGCAGCGGGCTGGGCGGCTCCGGGAGGCTCCGGCGGGCGGGGCGGGGCGGGCGGCGCGGAGGGGCCGCGGCGGAGAGCGCGGGGCGCGGAGCGGGCTGCCGGCCCCACGCCCGGCCCCACGCCCGGCCCGGCCTCGGGGGATGGAAAACTGGAACAGGGATTTGTTTTTGAAGCGTCTGAGAAGCTGCCTCTCCTCGCCTCCCTCCCAGCCCGTCCGCGCGTGGGGATTGCCTGGCTTCAGTAGTGATGTAAACTAGGAAATATTTTATTTTTCGGCTTGCTTTGTCAGACCTTTCGAGCTGAGAGCACACGGCTATGCTCTGTGTAACGGCTCGGTTCAGCTCTGGTTTACGTGCGTTGTGCGCGCTGTGCGATTCTTACTCTGAACTGGGAGCTGCAGTTCGACACAAACACTCGTGCTTCTTGGGAGGGACGCGGGGTTAATTTCTATGAAACAGATATAGCAGTTTAGTTTACAGGTCAAATACAGATAATATGGTGTGCCACATAAATCTGTAGGAGTGATAAGTTTGGGGATGTTGTCTGTGTCTGGGAGGGGAAGAAAAAGACATATATTCATTTGGAGAGGAGGATTTACTGTTGCTGTCCTTCTGTTAATTTGTCTAACTAAAATATGAAACCTTAGAAAGCTAAAATGAAATGATAAAAGAGTATAGTTTGCTTATTTTCCTCTGGTATAGGCTTTTTATAAATAAAGGAATTTGGCTGCAAATGATCTGAAGTAACGTTTTAGCTCAAGCCTTAAACCACACACTATTATTATCCATTCCATGCTTCTCTCTCTATGTATCTACAGATATTTTTGCTGTCCTTGCCGTTGTGGAAACACAGTCCTTTTCACAACTTTCTCTTTTATAAGTTACTAGGATTTGAAAACCTAAATCTGACTTCTGGTCCCTCCTGATTCTTTAATAGCTGCCTCTGCTCTGCAGTTTGCTACTGAAAATCCAGAACTACTGGGAAGGAAAGATAAATAATATAAAAAAAATTATTTGCTTAAATATGTGAAGTGTTCCAATAATTTTAAACAGTTTAATTTAAATTTTAAACTGCAAATCTTCAACCTCTAATCACTTCTAACTGAAGTGGTTTTAAACCAAATGTGAAGTGCTGCAGAGTTTGAAATGATTACGCCTGGAGTAGATGACTGTAACTTTGGAGAGGGTTGCAAACTCTCTTTTTTTTTTTTTTTTTTAACAAGCACTTGCACAGCATTGAACTGTTCCTGCTGAAGAAGGCGAGGGGCTGAGAGAGAAGCTCTATTAATACTGCAAGACCCAAAACAGCGAAAGGATGGAAGCATCTGAAAGTTTTCAGAGGTACAGCGTTCAACGCCAGGCTGCGGCGAACGCAGAGAGCCCTTCCCAGGCCGAGCGCCCCGTAGGGCCGGGGGCGTGCTGGGCTGTGGTGCAAGGCAGGGAGGGTGCCGGGGGCTCGGTGGTCCCGGGCTCCCGCACCGCGGGAAGGCGAGCCTCGGCGAGGCTCTCCGCAGAGGAAGGTATGTGTGCAGCAGGGGGGATGGTTAACGCTTCCAAATTCGCAGCTATGTTTTTAGGACTCTTTCCAGCGTTCGTTTCTCTTCAACATTTTATTTTAGGGCTTTCAGTCTTTGCATTATGTGTTTTTCCTGTTTGAGGGAGAGAGTAAGAAACTTAAACTAGAATTCAGAAGCTGGTCCAGGACTCGGCTCCAGCTGGAAAAACACATGTGCTGGCATTCAGCTCCTGTAAGCTCCTTTCTGACTATTTTGAATGCTGGCATTGTTACAATAGGCAGGGAACAGCCATGATAGCCCAGGGTGACAAATGCTCACTCTTGTGCATATATGTTTTTGCCTGGCTGGTTTTTATTAGCATGTAAGCATCGTCTGCGGACTGCGCATTCTTTCCCTTTCAGTTTCATGACCCCGTCAGTTCAGACGAGTGACAGATTCACTATGCGATTTCCAGCTTTTGATGATTAACTTTTTGACAGCGGTCCTTATCTTTTATTTAATATTATTATGATGATTATAACAAGGGCTGCATGTTGGGCAGTGTGGAAAACAGACTGGGTGCTGCCTCCTTAACTCCCTTGGTAACTTTGTGTTGATTAACAACAAAACAGAACACAACTTTATGGATTAAATGAGGAAAAAAGGGGGACAACTGCTGAATCTGATTATTTGGGTTGCTGCAATAGGTAGCTATTTGTGTCAATAGGTAGCTATTTTAAGCCTTGCTCCTTCCAAGGACTTTGGTACTTATTTAACTTTCCTCAGGCAAGTAATCCCATTGATTTAAGCAGGGCTACACATATGTGTGTAAGGGCCAGGGCCTTATTATGCAGAGAGGATGTAAACAAACATCAACTTTTTCCCCTTTGGTTAAAAGGAGACTTGTAAATGAATGAAACCAAATGAACAAACAAAAAACAGATGAAAGAGAAAACATCCTTCTTCCTGAAAGAAAAACGTTACATGCATCACTTCAGATTTGGCAGCCTCTTGTCTCTTGCAGACTCTGTTTTGTTTGCTTAGAGATGGCTGAATTACTATTTTTGATACCACTTAGGACCATGTGCTAGAAAAGGGTTCTCGTCAAAGCCTCCCAGTGGGGCTGGACAAGATCTCTCAAGCACGCTCCGCGCTCTCCAGGAGGGACGACGGGGGAAAGCGGCGACGGTAATATTTGCTGTGCAGCCCCTCTTTTGCATAGGAATTTGCATGAAAGATATAAACCACTTTGCGTGTGCAAATCAGAAATAGCTGCTTGTTGGGCATTTGCCAAGGAGAAAGGCTTGACTTTGCAGCTTGCTTTCACTGCTGGTCCAAGGGCTTAAATCCCTCGTCCTCCAGGTGGTTATTAAATTATCCATGTTTATTGCTCTAGTTATAGGTGATTTTTGTTCAGTTTTGCTGTCTTTCCTGAGGCTAGACACTGGTAGAAGGACACTAGATGCAGAAGACCGATTTCTTTTCTACTCCAGGATCCACCCAGTAGAAGACTGACTCCCAATTTCCCAGCCTCCTTTTCCCATGTGAGTTAGATGCTGCTTTGTTGCTTTGGATTTGAAACAGCTGCTAAGGCGATCATTGCCACTGAGTTTTGGTGACAAAATGGAGATTATATCCTCAACAACCCTCCCAGACATGTCTCTTCCTTCCTCTGCCTTGTAGGGTAGGAGGTGAGGTTAGCATTAGGAAATGCCTCGGGGGGTTTTACGGCAGCAGAAAATATTCCTTTGCTTTGGGAATTCAGTACTGGCAAGCAATGGAGTCATGATATCCCCTTTTCACCACTGAAGTGGAGCGCAGGGGCTGAGTCAGGGCAGAATCCTGTATCCCTGTTTTAGCAGATGTGCCTCTTTCATGCATTGAGATTTTCCAATCAGTACATCTCATGGTTGGACTCAAGCAATACAAGATAAAATCAGTCCTTTCAGTGGGTGGAAAAAAACAGTCATGAATGTGTGAAAACTGTCTGGGAACATCCACGCTCTTCATTAAGGTCTTTGTGTATACTGAGGCTGATGGAAAACCTCTTGCCATCTTCTCTGAACTTTGGATCGGGCTTAAACATGGATTTCAGTGATCAGCAGAGGTTGTTACAGATTGCTGTCCTGGCGAAATGCTGGAGGTTGACCTCTCGAGGTACAAGGTTTGAGCTGTGACAGCACGAATTAAGAAACTGGCTTTTATTTTTCTGGCTAAAGCAGACTCTCATATCCTATAGATCGACTGCTGAGGAGGACGTTTAGCAGACTGTGCTCCTCTGTGAATCTGGTCAAAGCTTTTGTGCTGAAATATTTCTTCCGTTAAAAACACACTTGTTTGCTGGCACTGAGACATTTCAAAAGAACAGGCCTGTTCTGACACATCTTCCAAATGATTTCAAAACTGGACAGTGATGCAGATTTCCATCAAAACCAGCCTGGCTCCTGACTGCTCCCTCTCTGCTGCCCACCCGTGGGCTGCCTGGGCTGGGGGTGGTCCTGGGCTTCATCCCTGCTGCTGGTGTGACCCTCCTGCAGCCCCACAGTGCCCTGGCGGCTCCGGGTGCCAGGCGTGCCTCTGCGGCAGCAGGTTTTGGGGCTCCCGGGCACCCTGCTCTGGTGCCCTGTTCTGCTTGTAGGGCCATAGCTGAGCTGGAGCTGTCTGTGCTTGGGCTCCCTCGCACAATTTGATCTCAGGACTTCTAACCAAAGCACTGCAATCATTTACAGTAGCTTTCCCAGCCCAAATTTCCTTTTCCTACCCAGCTTTGAAATCTCCACTCTTCACTCTGGTATGGATTTTCGGTTCTTTCAAAACTGCAAAGTTTTCCCTCAGAAAGATCACCTTGGAAAGCCAGCTCTGGTCATGGTATGCACCTGGCTAACATGGCCTTAGAAGATAAAGTGAGAAAAATGTGTGAGAAGGTGGGCTGGCAAACTGAGAGGGGGATTTTCTGGTGTCAGAAAATAGGTAAATAGTGCCTCACTCTGCAAACAGTTACTGTGAAGTGCTTATTTTGGGGGGCAGTCTGAACACCTAAGTGTTCCTGTGCCCTGGGAATAAATGTGGGACTTTGGACCATCACCTGTGTAAGTCAACATTGCTCCCTTCGGGTAAACAGAGTAATGAACTTACTTGTGGTGGATCAGGCTCTCTATTTTGTGGGAGGCTTTTGCAGAAAGTGGCCTGCACTGAGGCCTCATCCCTTGTTTAGGGGCTGCACCAGCAGCGTGTCGTCTCCTCCTGGCTTCTGCCCAGCCAAAAAATCGGATGTCCCCCGTCGCTGGGTTCAGCGGGGCTGAGGGAGCCGGTGCTGGAGAGGCACCGTGGGCAGGGACAGCTCTCAGGAGCGTGGCGAAGAGTTAGGCGCTTGCCATCGCTGCGCTTTTCCGTCAGGGAGGTTGAGTTTAATTTGCTGATAATCTCTGGTGGTGAAATTCATTTCTGCTCTGTCTGTTTAGATTGCCGTGACACCCGCCCATGCCGGCGTCCGCTGCACCCTTTGGCTGCCAGGCGCTCCGGGTGGAGCGGAGCAAGGAGGGGTGCTCTCCCCCGCGTTTGGCCCTGGTGCGATGTAAAGAGACTGGGGTCTGCTCAGACATACCTGCTTCCCACGCAGAGCCCTAGTAAACTCATCACAGTGCAAGCGTCAGTAACGTTGGAGCCCTGAGGTCGCCTGAATTTTGTCCCTCCCTTTGTGGGTTTTAGCACTTAAATCGATGTGATTGTCCCAGTTCCTTTCCTTTGTTGTTTTGTTTTATTTTTCATCATAAAATGGTCTCGTGTTGGTTAGAGGAGGAATACAAACAGAATAGAAAGGAAAAGGTGAATGCTTTCTGGTCCTGCTCGCGTGGGACAACATTTCAAAACTTCTACATCTTACTCAGTATTTTGGCTCTGTTTTTAATAACTTTTGATCACTTTCCTCGTTAGCCTGATTGTTCATTTTTCAATATGCTCCTTTAACTACTTATATACCTCACAAAGAATAGTGCAGAGAAAGCAAACTAATTTATTAGAAAAGCAGAACCACATGGCACTCCATATTGGGCAGATTTGTGATGAGCAATTAATTATTTCTATTTTCTTCCTCCCTAGTTTAAATACAGTTTAAATTGTTGATGTTAATATTATCAAACCAACATTTTTATATCATTCGCCAGGCTTGACAGAATTAAGTGGATTTCTTTAAGTGATAATAGACATAATTAATTTGGTGTATAAGTTGCTTTGTCGCCTTTGAAGTTAAGTAAAAAATGAGATGTTAAGACTGAATTAGTGATAGCTAATTGGAAACCATTATAAAAAATAAACTACATATATGGCAGTTCCATGAAATAGAAAAGAGAGAGTGTACGTGTAACTGCAGAAATTAACAAGTTGTGGTTGAATGTTTTGCTTTAATAGCTGTAAGGGTGGCGGCAGTGATTGCGAGCACAATGAGAGACGGCAGAGTGACACAGAAAGGGCAGGGCTGAGCTATTTGAACGTGATTGACAAGAATAGTTACGTGAAATTTCTTTATAGGTCATGCAAACAGACAGAATGAAACCATTGCTCTTGGAGATAGTGCAAGTGTTTCATTTTCCTTATTTCATCTTTTGTGGTCCTATAATAAATAGTGGTTATATGCAACGTTAATACCTTGCAAAGGATGTTAGGTTCAGCCATGTGCCTCTGCACCTGGCGTAGTAGATATTTGGAAGATAGAGGAAGATGTTAGCATGTTTAATGGCTTTTTAACATACAGCCACTGCTTATCAGGAGCCCATTCTGAAAAATGACATGCCAGAGACCTGGCATTCTCCTGTGCATCAACTGGACAGCCTGGAAAATCTAATCTGTGATTCCAGTATTATAAATTAGATATTACTCTCAGATATTATCAACTGATTATCAGCTCAGTCCTGTGTAAGGCAAAATTTGGCTGTTTATTAAAATGACTATGTTTCTGGGCTGCCTTTTCTCTCAGAAATAGCCTAATTTAAGTCTTAAGCTGTTAGAAGAAAGTTCTGTTTTATTTTCACCCACGAGGATAAAGCTGCTGTGGCAGGAGAGTATGTGGAAGGAGAGAAGAAAGGATGGAGGTGACTTCCCTCAAGTGGAACAGGCCCCCCTGGTAAAACCAGTAGTTCCCCCCAATAATAGTGGTTTATGTAGGGTAAAAAATGGGTGCTAGATATATTCCTATGCCATTATGGTGAACTGAATGCTCTAGTTTATACTGGATGCCAGTTAGGTAAAGCCGGCTGTGTAAGTGAAGAGATTACAGCGGTGCCTACAAAAGGATGAAAACTAAAGCTTTTATTCCACCTGAATTTGCAAGGAAATAATGTGTATTATAATACCGAGATTCCCTTTTTCCCCTCCTACACCTTTGTTGACGGTGAAGACATGCATCAGGTTCATTCTTGGTCAAGTATGTGCCCACAGACCTCTCCAATCTGGGTGGAAGAAAGAGGAGGTACTGTTGAGGAGTAAACAGAAGATGCCTGTGGTCACCTTTAAATTACTGTTATGGTGAAAGGTGCTAATAGCTGCCATCAAGTGAGCCTTTGATCCAGAGACAATAATAGATCTCATTAAAATCAGTGGGTTTGCCAAACACTCCTTTTCAGGCTCTGAAGAAGAAGCGACTGAGCCTCTTTAAATATGAAGAAAATAACAGGCAGAGACAATGGAGGGATTTCAGGCAGCACGTGCCAGCTCAGAGCTGAGCATGTAGGCAGGGGGATTTCCTTGGTGGCACACAGGGGATGGGATATTGGGTTTGCAGTTGCTGAGCGTTCAGAGGCAGCAAAGCCACCCGAAATCCAGGAGGAGCAGTTGTGAGCAGGGCGGGGGCGGCAGGAGCGGGACTGAGGGTCTCAAGTGCGGAGCTTGGTGGTGCTGGATGGTGAATTCCGGTTATAGAAACTGGTGCAGGAACCCCCTCCATGTTCAAGGAAACACACCTCTGGTTTCGTGAAAAAAGGAAAAGTAAAGCACAACGTAGAGAAGATCACTGTACTGTGTCACTGTTTTCTCATGTAGAGTGGTCCTGGGGGGAACCGAATCCTGTCTAACTGCTGTGACCAAAGGAGCAACAGTGATGCACTTGAAAACCCGTGAAGTCTGTGGAAGGCTCCTGTTGCCTTTTGTGAGCTCTGGATCAGGTCAGAGTCGCCAAGAGTTTGATACCGCTAAGATTATTATCTCAAGGGGATGTTTCTGAAGGAACTGTACAGCGGGGGAGACA
This sequence comes from Phoenicopterus ruber ruber, assembly GCA_009819775.1. Lineage (NCBI taxonomy): Eukaryota > Metazoa > Chordata > Aves > Phoenicopteriformes > Phoenicopteridae > Phoenicopterus > Phoenicopterus ruber. The sequence goes on from CM020219.1 coordinate 15,309,952, forward strand.
ATACTTGCTTTGCCTGGTTTTGACAGTATGTCACATTCAATGGATGCTCTCTTCTCTTTCCAGCTTTTGACAGGCCGTAAAGGCTAATTAAACAAAACTACTAAATTCACATGCTTCCTTCAAAGACGCACACATTTATCCTGCAAATAGTTAATACCTACTATCATGGGTCTGTAACTAGTCAGTGTGATATAACACATATTGCAGAGCCTACTGAAGGCAGATATTGCCAATTAACACATGGTATTACCAATCAGCGTTCGTGCCATTTATAGAACACGTTGCCTTACTGCTACTGGAGCTTCAAGACCCACGACGGTATGAAAGCATTTTTAAAGTAGGATTTTATGTCAGAGAGAGAGTAAAGCTCTGTGCTGTTGAAGAGATGGAAGAGCAACGAAGGGCTGAGATCTAGGGAAAGGCGCAGCACTTTGCAGACGTACAAAAAGACAAGGTCTCTGCCCGGAGGGTCTTACAGTCTCAGGCCGAGGAAATTCTGTGTATGAGACATCAGAGGACAGCAGTGGGAGGGAGGAGGGAGGGAGACAAGGTGGTGCGATAAAACACAGGTGTGTACCCTGGAGAACAGCTTTTTTGTATTGTGCTTTGTGGATTGCAGAGGTAGGGGGGGTTTCCATCTCATGGGCAGCATCGATGGGAAGCAGCAGGAAGCAGAGCAGAGGAACATAGTTTGAAACAGATATTTAAGAAAGGACAACCAATAGGTAAAAGGCCACTTTCTACTTCCCCAGTTTTGGGCTGCCTGGGGAAAAATTGACTCTCCAGGCAATATCAAGCAGCTCTGTGTTGCTGTGAGTTATGCCAGCCCACAAAATACTTCGATGTGGGCATCTGCTTTTTCATTCCTCCCCACTCAAGAAAATGCTGTCTGCTTACCTTTTCCTCCTGACCTTTTGCTGTCACAGCTGTCCAGAAAATCTTCCATGGCCTCCTACCAGTGCTTGGGGCCAGAGACTGGTATTTTCCTCTGTCCCCAAAGTGCGCTCAGCAGCAGAGAGGTTCCCGTGTTTGATGGACGGGGAGTGGCAGCCCAGGGGTTAATGAGAGAGATGAACAGGCTCATCAGTGAGGAGACATAGGAGAGAACGATACATATATAAAAAAACATATGTACATACATATGTATATATTATAGATACAGATATATAAACCAACCGGAAAATAGGCACTACAGAGAAAGAATAGTCCCTAAAAGTGGTTTGACATACAACTTCTCATGAGGCATTAATATATGCTGTCTCTCATGATGCAGTTTGCATGTATGAGGAGTAAAAATGAGCCAACACCTTAAGCTGAAGCAAAACAAACGGCCTGGAAAGTCTGAGAGTACCATCCTTCACTGTCCACGTTTTCTCTTTCCTTTTCTTTGAGGAAGAGCTGTCGGTACCTCCTGCTGCAGACCAGATATTGGTGTAAGCTGGTATTAGTATCTCGTGAGGGATGTATTTTTTAATGTGTTTTTTCAGCTGAGGTGCTGTAGTATTAGGTTTTGTATTCTCTTGATGCTAAATAATCACATTGTTCTCACTCAGCTTGTCAGGAGGTTGCGCTGGAGCCTCTGAGGTGACTGGACCTGGAAAGTTGCTAAAAAGTAAGATAGGTGAATAATTGCTAGGGGTATTTTAGAGGTGTTTCTGCCTCCTCTGCAATTAAAAAAGCACAGCTTGGGGTTTATATAGATGTTTGCACAATTTTTTTTTCTCATCTCATTTATTCTTAACAAGAGAAGTCTGCGTAGTGCTCCCTTCCTTCATCTCCTTCCCTTTTTCTAAATGCTGTGGGAAAAAAGAAACAGAAAGGAATTAGCAAAGTCACCTCCGAAATGTGCCTCTCCCCTCCATCCACCAATGGGAAATGAATACAGAACGCAGCTAACACCCCGTTTCTCATTAGTTCTAGATTCAAGAAGAAAATGAGTGGAAACCCTAAGGTTCGTAGTGCAGGTGTCTTCTCTTCCTAATGCTGGTTTTTAGTAGTCACTTCAGCCTTGAGTGTTTTACATTAAAATCATACTGTTCAATTACCTAATTTAATTCCTCTGTAAGATTCCACTGGTCTCCAAGTACTCGTCTTTCCAATCATCTCTAGTAGTTTGCAAGAGCTGGTGAACTTTTTCAATGCGCATTTTCCATTTCTTGAGGCAACACATATTGTGTTTCTTCTTCATGGCCACAATGGAAATTGCCAGGGGATTTCTGTGAGTCGAAGCAGATTCTGAAGATGGCTTCAGCGAAGATGATCTCTTCACAACACCATTCTTGTATGGTTGTGTTGTACATTTTTTTCCAACTCAGACAGGTTTTCCCCTCAGTAGTACCTACTTTAAAAAAAACACAAAAAAATCTTTACCAAATAATATAGTACTATAGTAGGCGTCTGCATTTTTCTTTTATTGGTGGTGAATGTAAATACTGAGCTAACAGCATGTAAAAATTTGATATGGAAGTACAGAGAAAAATGTTTGTAGAAATTTTATTTTTCTTTCGGGTAGTTTCTTCTTAAGAGAAACTCAGAATTGCAAGGTAGCTTTCCTTTCTAAGGTTTATGTGAGTTCTGATTAAAATGAGTAGCTCTTTTTAAATAAAAAGCTGTTTGCTTTTACCAAAATTCACAAAAGCAGCAATTTTCATAACCTACGAGAACACAGGAAATTTTGAAAATCACAATTGTCCCTACCCCCAAATAGCTGGGGAAAAATGATAGACATTTGGTTAGCTTTACTGAGCGCACAATGTGCTGTTTGGCCTTCAGTACAATGTTTCAAAGTACTTGGATCCAAAATACCTCTCTGAGCCGTACTGAATGTTTTATCTTCAGTGTAGCAGTCCCATTTATGGGAGCGGGAGCTGTGATATTGATCATTAGAAGTTGCATATTGCTAACATTTTAGCCATAAACTTATTATAACACTCAAAAAAAAAAATCAGCATCTTCCCTGAAGTGGATTGAAATGTGTATTTTACAGATGCCTGATGAAATTTCTGAAGTTGTACATGTTGCATGAGATTTCTTTTTAAACCTGAATAAAAAGGTTCTTTCTGTGTTAATTTATGAACCGGTTTACTTTCATTTGTGCCTGCCATTTAAAGGATAAAGCATGACTGAGGTGCACCTTTGTTTTTCTTCCACAAACCCTCCCAAAGTGCCGAAATCCAGTCAATCACTTTCACACACCCACAAAAAATAATGGCTTGACCTGCTTGTGGCCAGATCTGACATGCCCTGCTGTGGTGGGAAAATTAATTCACCTCACTACACTGCAGTCACCCTCAGCTGAGTCCTGCAATTATTTCATTATGATCTAACTAAGGCTGATAACAGATCTCATTTGATACCGCGGATGGCTGGGGGGGCAGCACGGGGGTGGGAAGTGGATGCCCTCACATGTCAAGCCCTTGCATCTAACCAGCCGAGCTTTGCGAAGCTTTCTTGCCTGATGGAAACGGGGGTGATTAAAGACATGTTGTGCCCGTCTGTGTAGCTTCCACATGATTTTTCTCCCCTAGACGATGTACTGTGCAGTTAGCATATTTGAAAACCTAGAGGCTTTTCATCTTCTGCAGGGGGAGGGAGGGATGTTTTTGATGGACTGGCTGGAGGAGCACACTCCGAGTCCAGTGTTTTCTGGAGAAAGGACCCATTATCATCTTTTCTTTCTTCCTTTCTTTTTTTTTCCTCCTTTTTTTTTTTTTTTCTTTTTTCACCTGTGCTGTGACAGATGGACGAAGGGAGCCCTGGAAAAGTGTTAATTGCTCTTTTTTTTCATTCAAGTGGTTCGGAGGTTCAGGAGACCCTCTAATTAAAGAATCTGTGAGTGAGCTGGGCATCTGGCCTCTGCCATTTTAATCAAACTTGTAATATGAGGAGAGGGCAATGGTTGTCCAATTACTTGACAGCTTGAAGATGTATATATAGTAAGCAAATACATTTGCTCAGAAGATGCCAAATTGTCATAACAACAAAATGCCTGCTATCTATTTTATGTTTATAATTTTTTTTAAAAAAAAGGATAAACATGTACTCCATCCACTGAATGGATCTGTGTGGGTTATAAGATTCTTCTGCATGATTTAGCATCTGCAACACAATTGGTATGCAGAAGTTTTGTAAAATATGCAAATATCATGATACTGAGTCAGAGAACAGTTTCTCTGATACAACAAAACTACTGAACTGAAGTTCTTTATTTTTGAGTCTGCTGTGAAATATCTAATTTCACCCATTTGCCTACAGAGAGTTGCCATTCATTTGAACAAAGAACGTAGCTACTTATATCCTGTTTTTCAAAGGATCCAAATCCTAGCTCACACACCTGGAATTTATCACAGAGTATATCAAGACTCCTTCATGTTAGTGAACATTATGTTGAGTATAAAATGATGTAGTGCTGTTTTCCTGAATCTGATGACAACCTGGAATAATTGCTGAGCAATGTGAATTTTGAAATTCTTCCTAAATGCTGTTAGCTCTCTAAGGTAAAGATGAATGTTCAAATACCATCACTGTTACTTAAATATCCAGGATCTTGTTGAATCAGCTGAATTCACATTATTTCACTGTTTGTCTTTTTAAGGGAAACAACTCATAAAATGCTTATCTTGTTACCGCAAACTACATCCCATATTCTTCAAGGTGAGACTCTAGTGTCAAAGTAAACAAGGCAGATGCCTCTTTAATAACTGCATAATTCAGATTTATATTTAATTAATTAAAATGTCAGCACCAAGATACTGAAGGAAGCTGCTGCAGACTTTAGAGTTTGCTGCAGAATCCAAAAGACCTTGCTGCGAATATGTGTCTTGCATCATGCACATTTTTGAAATGTGGATATCTCAGTGGCTGGCATCTGGTCAATGGAGCTTCTCTTCCGTCCGTCTTTGAATCAAGGTTGAGCACTGCATAGCGATAGATGGTATTTTTATTTTCTACAAACCAGTCAGACCTATCACCTCTAAAACTCATCTTCATAACTCTCAGCTGTATTGGAAGTCTCAGCAGAAAAGCCAATATAGAACGGATTGTTAGACTCAGCATGGGCTCTTCTGGAGTCTCTGGCTGCACAGAGGAATGCGTCTTCAACCCCATTGCGGTGCTCCAGTGATGCTTTTCCAGTTCTGTGAAAAGAGAGAGCCCTCCACTTCATGTTTTTTACATACCTTTATCATTAGTCCTGAGCTTTATTTTAAAATTTCCTCCACCAGCGAAGGTCTCTATCCACTTCTTGCTCGCGCACAACATAGAACGCTGGCAACTGTCGGTACTTTTATAGCTGGCCGCCAAACCATCAATTTGAATGAACAAAGCAGACTATTTTCTCGTACTTATAAGACCTACATTTATAGTATCCACATGCTGGGGTAATTACTGCTAAATAATTTAATACTGTAAAAACTGACATATCCATTTAGGTGTATGCCTGTTATATTGTTAAACTGTATTGGGGTTCTGACCTCTATTAGACAGCAAATAATCCTACTAAAGACTGGTCATTCTCTCTCTCTCACTCTCTTTCTTGCTCTCATGGTGAATTTTGTTCATAAAGCTTAGGGTTTTGCAGCTATTCTCATAGTTGTGTGATTAGTAAGTACACACTTGTGACAGCACTAAAAATTCAGTGCAATCACAATCATGTTTGATTACCAATTCAGAAGGATCTAACTATCTAGCTGCAAGGATAATTTTACTCACTGTAAACAGCTTGGAGAATTGTGTGCGATCATGTTGTGTGACCAAAAAAAAAAAAAAAAATCGAATTAGATTATTTGCTAAATGCCAAGGCACATTAAATATTTTTGACAACAATGAAGATTCTTTGTAAATTGTAATTAGACTGGAAATTATTGCACAGAGCCTGCTTCTCTATAATCCTTTTAAATCAGAGTAGTTGTAATTGGCCTTAGAGACTCAAACTGTTTCGTGTTTTATTTTCTAGAAGTTCCGCTTCTGCATATGTAATAACAGAATCCTTTGTGGATACGATACAATAGACATGTGTGTAGGTTATTTTAGTTTATTTGTTTTGGTAGTGAGTCAGATATAACCAAAGAAAAAGAATATAGAAAAGAAAACATGCCGAATGCTCCTGGATATGAATGGTACTTACATGCAAAGAAAAAAATGCATAGAAATCGTAATGGGCCAGATGAGGCTGAGGTAAGCAGCATAGCCCTGCCGGTTAACATCCGCCAAGGAGCTGGACCTATATTTTGCCCACGGTACTGCCAGAGGCTTCAGGAAACCTAATTATTTGGGTTTTCCTGAACACAAAGCCATGGATTTTTTGCAAGTTCCGAGTCCTTAAAGCTTCCCTTCCTTTCACATTAAGGATTTTTTTTCTCTTCTGGTTTTAGGTTCACAGGAGTGGAAACTTCAGGAGAGCCTGTGGGAAAGGATGAATTCTGCTGCAGCCATTCTACATCAAAAGAAGGCCCTTAGCAGCGAAAGATCCTCATGCTACCCATGGCACTGGAGCACGAGCATGTCTGTGTGTTTGTATAAATAATAGCTGTGGGAATGGGAGGGAGCAGTGGCAGATAGTCAAGGAGTTAAGTGGAAGTCAAAATTAAGTGGGAATTTTGAGGCTTATTTGATGTAACACTTGGCTTTGAGGATGGAGGAAGTTGGACTTGAAGCAAACCTGCAAATTACAGCCCAGCCTCATTAGAAATTAGCTGGTAGTAATCACAGAGCCTTAACTGAGTGTAAAAGTATCTTTAATCTAGAGATGTGGGATTCTGTTGGGTGACTATTGCTCATTCTCTCATAGGCTGAATTAGCTAACAAAAACAAATCCGTCAATACATCCGATATAAATTTTCAGCTCACCTCTACTGAGCTTTGATTTATCACCAGTATCCAAAAGGAAGCAAAGTTTGTCTTGGAACAGTTTACACAGGACTAACATCCATGTGATCGTGACTTTCACTGAAATGAGTATAACTGCTGGTCTGTGGAAGTGATGAGAAAATAATGTATCTAGAGCCACTTCATCCACTTCATGTATGGAAGTAACAAACCACAATCTCCACTGAGACTCTATGTAAAACTGCAAATTTTCAATCTATTGAATTACTTTAGCTTTTCCTTGATCTAGCTGAGGCTAAACATTGGCCTACATGTGATCTTTTTATATTTTTAGTATTTAGTTTACACCCATCACTCAGAAGTATAAAGCTCATCTGCTAATGTAGGTTTATTAAAAATTGCTGGAGTCCAAGGATGAGATTTTGGTTGCATTAGTAAAGCAAATGGCAAAATCCACAAGAAGGGACTAGAATTTTACTATAAAAGCCTGATTTTTAGAAGACTGAAAAATTAGAGTAAAAGCAGTGTAAATATCTGTCTTAAGTGTTTCAAGGAGATAAGAGCTGCATGAATGAAGTCCATCCAAACCAGTGAAAAAACCCTATTATCTTCAACGGGTTTTGTGTCAGATACTCTGAAAAAAGAGCTCAAAGAGTATCTTTATCAGCATTGACAATTTCTATTTAAACAGATTATTTCCCTATCAAGCTGTTTTTTTTTTTTCAATAAGCTAGAAGTTTCTAGCCAGGAGAGAAATTTCTAAACCAAGGTCTTATCCTAGGGACCAGGTTCACTTATGCTTCTGTCCTTCAAGATAGCCACAAACATTTTTGTATTTTGAAATTAGTGAGATTCTTAGATCAATAATGTGTGACATGGTGAAGTTGTAAGGGCATCTTTGGCAAAGGCTGTTGCCTTTTCTTCCTTCAGGTCTGCCTCATTGCTGGCTGAACTAGCTTGCTGTGGATCATGCAGACACGGGGAGTGCTGAGGTGCCCAGAGCTGGAAGGACAGGATCTAAGCAAATGGGAATACATACATTCAGATGGGGCACTGAGAGAGACACCTGACTCATGTTGCATTGTAAAACCGAGCACGTGGCTCTGGAGAGCCAAAACAGCTTTAAAAAATACTGACAGTCTAAAGTCGTGGTGATTTCTGCAAGCTGGAAGAAGTGCCCTTGGGCAGCTCATCGGTGTGGGAGAGCGAGGAGGCTGCCCCAGCCCATGGCCCATTGCCTGTGTGGGTCACGGGGCCGGCGGTGGGGCTGGGAGCGGGATGGTCCGGGGCAGCAGGAGCAGTTCCCTGAAGCCTCCGGCCGGTGAGAAACGGCTGATTCACGATGTGTTCCTGGGGCCTCTGCATTACACCCTGCTGGCTCGGCACCAAAACATAAGAGGCTTTGCTGTCTGCATCCTCTTGTCGCCACACTTTGGTGGCCAAATCCCACGGACTTTGTTTAAGCCTTACTCAGATGAACCACCCATCAAGTCAATGGAAACTTTTCCCAGGCAGTGCTTGAATAAGGAAGTTGAAGAAGGTATTGCCAAGGGGATGGACGGACCATGCGACCTAACTGGTCTTTTCCACCTAACGCTTTAATGGACAGAAAAATACCATGCGGGAGCCTGCAGTGCGTTGGGAAAGAGGAGCGAGAACACTGCTGAAGTAGCAGTGCTGGAAGGCGTTAGGGCTTAGGGTGGTTTAATTATCCCTGTGCTGCTGCTGGGAAGTAATTCTTGCTTCATCCGTGCACAGGTCCTTTCAGCACACGTCGTGCTGCAGATCGGCAGCAGGGCCACAGCCGTGCATCGCCCCTGAGCAGCAGAGCCCTCGGGCTGCTACCGCTGGCTGCGGGGCCGCGCTCCGCTCCAGTCCTGCTCCTCTCAGTCCTGCGGCCGCTGTCTCTCCGGCGTGGAAAAGGCCTTTGTAACAGGACTCTACATTTTGAACCGAGCAGAGTTTTAATACAAAGAATGCTAGATTTTACAATATATATGTATGTGTGTGCATAAGTATGTATGAAAAGAGGGAGAAAGAGACTTGATATGTACACACATGCATGCATACATTTATTTACAAAGACTGCATCTTTTAAAAGTAAAGTAGTTCATAAAAAAAAGCAGTGAGATGGAGTTGAACTTCAGGGTGTAGCACTTGAACTCTGGTCTCTGGCATCATGTTTCTTGTTAGCCTCAGTATTCTCATTTGAAAAGTCATTTATATTGGTATTATTACAGACACCTGCCTCAGAGCTGCAATGTAGAGGTTAATTAGCTATGAAGTTTGGAAGCTCGTGGAAGATGAAGAGTGCTGTAGTGTGTTGTTGCTACGTGGCTGTTTATTTCTGCGGCAGGGCTGGCAGCGCACCACGTATCACTGTGTGTTGGTGCAAGTGCAGGTCCGCAATGCACGTGTTGCCCCGTGCTCTCCAGTTCAGAAGCACTGAGGTACTGATGAATAATCAAAGGGATTTGGTAATAGTACCTTAAAGAGCCTGTGGGGCCCACGAAACTGCAAACCCCCAAAGGCTCTTACTTGCTGCAGGTAACATCTTTTTGGTTTTCCTTGATTTGCCAGATGTACCTGCTGACTGGGGAAGTGCTTCTGCGAGCTGCCTGGTAAGGCAATGCAAAGCAGGATCTCCCACATCTTCTTTTCAGTTTGTTTTCGGGGGAAGGATGACTCCCTTTCCTCCTCCCTCCCTTCTCTGCGCTTGCTGCTCCTCTGGCCAGGACAACTGGCGTGGGTGGCGTGTCCCCCTGAGCGCTGTGAGGAACTCCCTGACTTCTTCCCCCGGAGCCCAAACGTCTCCTTTGATTTTCCTGACGCCTGTCACCCTGCCACTGCCGATGTCCCCAGTGCCAGCGAGGCTGCACATGCAGGAGTGTTTCGTGAAGCACGGGGGTCAGAGCGAGCCGCTCACAAGCCTGCGTTCACCACTGGTCTCCTCAGCCCCAGAGCGTGGAGACCAGTGGTGGAGGGGTGAAGCTCAGCCACCGCCGGCTCTGCCCTGGGTACCCTCCCTCTGCGCAGTGGCTGCCCCCCCAGCTGCCGGCCCCGTGCTCCTAAATATATGACTGCCTCCATCTTGTCACCCTGCCACAGCTCACCCTCTCGCTGATGTGAAACGGGTACTATATTTACCCAGGAGAGTCATGAAAATTGCCATGACAATGATTGTGGTTGCTTGGGAATGCAAGGAGCTAATTTTGCCTGAATAATAAGACACAGAGTCATCTGTCTCCCTCGGTAAAGCAACGAGGAGTTTATGCAGGTGAGAACAGGTAATCTTTGTGAGGGCATAATTGCAAAATACGAAAATGTTCCCGTATCAGTTCAGACCGGTGACTAATAAATAGCTCTAATGTGCTAATGGCTGAAGTTTGATGCACTCGCTCGTTGTGCTGAAGATCTGTAGGAAAACCGAGCGTTCCTTCCCCCTCGTTTCACCGCCAAAGAGAAAAAAAAATCCCATTAAAAAAAACTTTAGCCTGAAAATAACTCTCTACTGTACATCTTCGCCCAGGGCAAATTTTTCACTGGTGAGTAACAGCATTTTCACAATCCACCTTTTATATTTATCGCTCTAACGCTATGTAGTATGCCAAAGATCATTTAAAGGAGACGACAGCTTTTGCTTTTGGAAATCTGGAGGAGAAGAATAAGATATCTACCAAAACTTTCTCAGCTAGTGCTTTTCCTTCTCCATCACCCTCCATCACAAAAGCTGTGAAGACCTGTGTGGCGAAATGGTGACAAAGATCCCATCCAAACAGACTAAATAAAATAGTTCCCTGTTTGTTCCAGGAATGTCCCGGTGTCTCTGAACGAACAGAAAAGCCAGTCCCAGTGATGCGACACCCCCCCAGAGGCACAGACATTTGGCAGAGGATGGCCGTGATGGACGGGTCGTTCCTCTGTGTGCGCTGGAGCCGTTGACCCGCTGGCCCGGGAGCTCAGCACCCCGGTGGCACCTCCATCGCGAGTAACAGCAAGGGGCTGATTTGGTAGACGGTTCAGAAAGAAGTGATTTCAGACATTCGTTAGCTTTTCCCAACCCAGACGCAGCAGTTCCCCCAGAAAGTTGAGAAAGTGTTTTCTGCCGTCGCCGCACCTGACTGCAAGCGGCATCGAACGAATACGTACAGGCACAAACCCACCCTCCCTCCCCAGCGTTTCTTTTGCCGCAGCACAGCGGTTTAAGGCAGCTTGCAGCTGTGTCTGAGGCACTTCTGCGCTCGGTTTCAGTCTGCGGGAGCAATTAGCCTTCAAAGGCATTGGTCAGACTCAGCGAAGGGTACTGGTGGCTTTAAAACTGCTCCCAGGAATTAGATAAACAGTCTTTTAGGGCTCAGAAGAAATCTCTCTCTCACTCTTAAAATTTTTTTTTGGTGTCTTGCACTTTTAGTAAGTGACAGTTTTGCAAATTGCTAGTAAAGAACTTAAATGTCTAATTAAATCTCGAAGATGTACAAGAGTTTGAAGAGCGTGATTGATGCCCACAAAGGTATGGCTGCCTAATGGAGTCGTCCTGACAGCAATCGCGAAAGCCCATTTAACGGCTGATGTCTTGTTGTGATCCATGTTGTCATTTTTTCATTACTGATTAAAATTAAAAATCTGCTTGGCAAATCCATTGTAAAAATTTCCTTCATGAAAATCGACGGGTACAAATTATTTTGTCAATCGCCTGGCAATCAAACTGTGACTGAAGACTGTTTCATGCCCATAGAATTTTTTTTTTCTTTTTGCTCATGCCAGTGAGTTTTCATAGCAAAGTTTTTTAAGCGTAGGTGGCAGTCTTGGCAATGCTTATTTTTTTTTTTTAAATAAATAAAGCTGCAGCTCTATATTTTAATGAAATGTTTTGTTTATGTTGTCTTCCCATTCCCATTTGAAAGCAAATGGGAATGTTCCTCACTCTGAAAGTTGGGCTATGCTACTTAATTGTCTAATGTCGTGTAATGACAGGTGAATAATAGTAATAAAAGCCTTTATTAGGATAAAATCTGTTTTGAGAGCGGAAGCGTAAACTGTCTAAAATGTAAAACTGAAAAAAAAGAGGAAAAAAACAACCAAGCCTTGCGACGCTACGTTCACTATAGCTGGAAGATATTTACGGCTCCACTTCTTGGTGGGATTTCCAGCTCGGTGTTCCCGTGTGCGGGTGCAGCGGAGCCGGGCGAGCTGCCCTGGGGAGAGCTGGGCACCTCACCGGGGCCGGGCTGCAAAGCCCCTGCGAGGGCTGAGCCCAGACGGCAAAGTGGGGTGAGGTTGCGAATGAGCACTGAGGTGCTCCTTGCAGAAACGGCACTGCGGGCTCGGCAGCGTGGGCTTCACTCTCACAGAAAAGTCATTTAGAGATCCTAATTTCTCTGTAAAATTCAAAAGATGCTTTACTCTGGCTGAAAACAAACGGACAACTGAAGCAGCAAGAAAAACATTATTGTCCCATTAATAAAACTTTTCTCCCACTTGATTGGTATTTCCGCTTCTCATAATTGAGTCTCATCGCTGTGTATAAATCAAAGATGATAAAAATAGCTCTCCATAGCTGATATGTGTGCTGGTTTCAAGTTTGATCTCTGTTGCTGTTCATGCTTATCTAATCTAATCAATGTATCTTTTTCTGCAGGTTCTTATATCATCACTGTGAATACTTCTTCTTTCAGAGAACAAGAGAAAAGGAATGTTTTGTTTAAGTTGCAGAGTTGTTTCTTTATTGTGATCTTTAAATTAAAATGTTGAAATGTATTGTGTGCCTTGTGTCTTCCTTCTAAACGCTTCTGAAAAAGAGTGCATTGTTCACTCTGGAGGAGTAAAAATTTTCTAAATCGTTTTCTCCTTGTTTCAAGTCCATCATGTTTTGAACATGAGCATTTTATTAGTAACATTCTCAGGGCCGTGAAATATTTAAAACAAAATAAAGAGCTTGCGAGTAACTTTACAGTAAATACATTCATGCTCATATGAAATGGGTTGCAGATTTTAATGTGAAGACCTTGTCTGCTTGTGGCAAAATGTATTTGTGTGACAGTGCTTTTGGAAAGGACTGACACACTCTACCCCAGAGTAAAGTGGTGGAGAATAATTACTGGGAGAAAGCTGACTGCCCAAGTCCCAGTTTTAAAGACTCATCGATGCTTTTGGGAATATGCTTTAGGCAGTTAGTACCTGGAACTGGTGTCTTTTTATTGCTGCTTAAATTTGAACGCAACAACAACGTTAATAAGAACAATAACATTTTTTTTTTTCTTGAAATGTTAATTTCCAGAATAAAATGGATGTTTTGACCTTTCCTGTAGAGAGTTGTAAAAGTATGTGCTTTCAAAAGTTGTGTACTCTGCATCTACCCCGGAGCTGGCAGAGCACAGTGTGCTAGGGACGCTAGCCGGGTGCTGCCTACAGCTCGGCGCTGAGCTCTCCTCCAGAGTTACACGGGGACTTGCCGAATCGCTGACCCTCGTCCACACATGCTCCTTTTTTAACTACGAGTTTCCCCAGTCTTTCTAGCTGGGAGAGACAGATCTGAGCTATCGCAGCCTGTTTTTGGTAACCTTGCACGCTGAACTGGGACGCTGGGCTGCAATACTGGCAGGACGATGAGACTACTGCTGCTCTCCAAACAATTGCACAGGGTTTTTGCTGCTTCATCGGTTATTGTTCGTGGCATGGGTAATAAGTGAAAACAATGGGTTGGAGTAGAATAAGGAAACAAACAAAATAACAATGCAGAGACCAAAACAACAACAGCAAAAAAACCCCCAAGTTTACATGTTTTTAATAATGTTAATGTGACTGAGAGAAAGGCCAAGGAATTTTAGCCATGTGGGATATGTCACTCTTTATTTCTGCCTCTGAGGCAAAAGCAAAGCAAAATGCTTAATAGTTTGAGCTTGGAGCAGGGTGTCAACCTCAGTTTATGAAAGGTTATTATTTATTTTTCAGTAGTGCCCCAAATGTGCCAGCTGCTGCATAAAAATACTGGGAAACATGCTTTTTCCCCTGAGAGTTGGTATGATGTGACCCCTCTTTCAGTCTGTCCGCAGGGTTTGAGCCTGAGGCTTACACGCATTCAAAATGTGTACACGCTGAGAACTTTCCCACTCTGCCGTCATATTGTGTCTCCATTACAGGGTAGAATCCTGGCATGTACCGTCCTTCATCCCACAGCCTTTTTTCCATGGAAAGGAAAGCGGGCGTGCGGGTTTGGAGGCATGCTGGGAGGATTAGATGACACAATCCCCTGGTGTGCTCTGGTCCACTTTGGCCACAGAAGTTGGACATAGCAGGATTTAAGGGTACAAAATTGAATTTGGGTAGCTAAATCGAAAAATATAATTCACAGAACTCTCACCTAGCCTCATACCTTTGATTAATTTACAGCTACCTCTATTGAAGTTACAGCAGAAGCTCAGCAAAACTGACACCTCTGTAGGACTGAACTTAGTGCCTAACTCATACCTGAGGTGGTCAGAGGTTCTCTGGAGGGCAACATGGGCAAGGTTATAAATGTTCAAAAGTTTTTTGGGTTTGGACTCGTCTTTACATATACAGACATATATTATCCACTTGCTTAAACGTTTGGGCTTAAGTTGTTACTGAAGCTGCATGGATGTATAAACACACCTAGCAATGGAATTCATTGCAGAGGTTGTCTGTCGTTATTCTTAGTAAAAATAATGGAAGATCCAGTGTCCAAGTTCCTCATAAAGTATTACAGTGTCATCTGACTTAAGGGATGTTTGGGTTAGCGCTGTGACTTGCCAGAGTTTTATTTTAATGAACGCTGTTTAATCAGAAATGTCTGATTCACAAAAACAATACTGTTTGCAGAAAAGAGCTTGTTTCAATGTATTTCTCTGAAAACTGTAACTTTTTTATGCATGTGTGAAAATGTTAAACAAAGAAAGTTTGAAACAGAGAATGTCCGTCTTGTCTCTCTGACACAGTTTTTGTTTGAAATGTGTATTATACACATGCAGTAGATGTCATTTGTAATAACACATCCTATACAATACGCATATACACTGGAGTATTATATACTCTGTGCAAATACAACATACTAAGTCATACTATACTTTTATATAGCTATAAGAGGCTGAATGTTTCCAAAAAAGCCAGAATCCTTCAAGATTTTTGCCCTTGGCGTTTAGACTGGAAGCTGCGAGATGTCCGAAGTGAGGCTGGAACCAGTTGGGTTTTGTGTATCTTTGTACACGCTTGGATTCACTGCATGAACAGATGTGATCCTGTCCCAAGTATTAGTGAACCTCATCTAAAATAATCTTTAGTGGCATTGCATTCCAATTTTAGTCTAGCAAGGTAATAGTTATGAGGATACTCCCTTTCCTTAGTTTTTCTCCTAATGTGAATGACCAAGTTAGGAATCTGGTTTCTCTAAAGACTCGGGCAGATGCAGGCTCCTCTAGAGTGATGGACAGAAAATAGGCTTACATTCCTCACCTTCCTGAAGATGCTGTATCTCATTCGGCTTTGCCACTTAGGGGCCTACACTTAGCTGCAATATATGGTAGCAGGAGTTTCACCGTGGGCTGTGTGCTGCTGCTGGGGGAACCGGGTTCGTACTCACGGGGTTGAAGCCTCTGCTGTCACGTCTTTGCTTCCCTCTCACCGGAGGAGCTGCACTGAGGCGGCAGCACGTGCGTCTGTCTGTACTGGAGTCACACCTCCTGATTGCGGCACGGGGATAACCGTTGTGTTCAGGAATAAATATGTGACATGTATATGACATACATATCAAGTATTTCAACTTTTGCCCTAGAGTGTGTTAGTAATTGTCTGTATGTGCTAAATACATTATCATTTATTAAATTAATTATCCTTTATTCTTACATTAGACATTCTACGGCGATCCCATCAGTCTAGTGTCACTGAGTTGATAATCACATAATATGTTTTAAATCACATAATATTTCATATTGAATCGTTTCCAGAAGTTATTTACCTTTAAGACCTGTTACATTTAAATGTTCTTGTGCTGCTGGGACCAGAGTCCAGACTGAAAACAGTTTAAAAGCAAGAACCTCGTATTTGAATGGAGAATGATTAGATTATGGGCTGGCAAATATTTTCACTAGTGAAGAAGTTAATTCAAAAAAGTAATGCCAAAGAAAAATGTTAGACATTCAACAACACTCTTTTTTTTTTTTTTTCCCCACAGTTGCAGGAATTTCTCTATAATATTAAATATCTCAAAGCTAATGAGACAGTTACCACTTACGAACACAGCTAGTACATAATCTTGAAGTGTGTATGATTCTGTAAAACTGCACTACACGATCACAATTATCTACAGCTTTTTAATTACCTTCAGGGACATGCTATAGCTCATAAATCTAAGTTTTCATATTTGTAAAGTACATGATCACTCCCAGGAACAGTGGTTTTGGAAAAGAAAACAATTTTTTGAGAGTGTATGAAGTACTTGAAAATAAAGAAGTTCCTCTCAACATGGACCACTATAACTGAGGTCAGAAACTGGACCCTTTCACTTTTGAGAGCTAGTAGGTTAATGCCTCATTACGCCCCAATAGTCAAGGGATTAACAGCGTTTCCATTACATGCTCCTGTTTTGAGAGGTTAATATCTCAGCCTATAAAAATTTGCTGTGTGCTGAAACTTGGCACACAAGGTCTCGGCACGGGAGAAACTTGTTTTTACAGAATATGGTTTAAATCACTTGGATATTTTTTAAGTTACAAGAAAGCAAAAAACCAGAAAAAAACAGAAAAGGCAGAAGTTTGTGGTTTCACACTGGCTTTTTTTATGGTCCTAAAAATGCAAAACTAGCTTTGACTTAAGCAATGTAATTTTGCATAATGTAAGCTATTGTCTCTCAGTATTAAATAGAGCCTTGCAAAATTCTGCCATTTCAGGTTCCTGACCACTTTTTTTACCCCGTTTTCAGTCTTAGCTTACATTTCTGATTAAAATGAGTGTAAAATCTGAAATGAAATCAGGCTGAAACTGTATCGCACTTTGAGAAAACATCGTGTTTCAAAAATTCCTATCAAGATTTCTTGATGTTACGTGAGCATCCCTTAAAACTAAGCTTGAGGTGCCTCAGACTCACCTCAGCATTTCTCTCCTGGTGTTAACGTACCTACAATTGTATTAGCGACGCTCCAAAGAACTGAATGAGGAAGGTAAGAGATTTTGTTGACCTGTATGAAAAACTTACAAGCGAACTTAAACTGTTTTAGTAGCTGCTGCTCGATGGTCATTTATCTTGTCATTCACAGGCTCACTTCTGGTTTTTAGGCCAAATTCTGCAGCACCTACAACTGCGCTACTGAGACAAAAATGTATGTGGCATATATTTAATAGTAAGGATCAAAACTTGTTTCAACTTTAGCTGTTCTTGCATCTCATGTATCTTAAATCCCATTAGTTTTTCTGGCATCACTATTCACCCTATTGTGGTTAAAATATCTTACCCCACTTGAGAGATTAGCATTCAGCCTTAAAAATATGCTTACACTGGAGATTTAGTATTAAAACCATCAGCTTAAAAAATAATTCTTCAAGAAAATTTAGAAATAATAGAAAGTTGAACATCAAGTACATATAAATCCCATAAAATCTGTGGTTCCAAACTTTTTTGGTATATTCCAGAACTTAAAAAAATAACTTTGTTTTGTTGACTTACAAGACAGCACTTACACAAAAAGTCTACAAAATTTTCATTGAGGCAAACAAGTAGATGGATTGAAAAGTCATATGTGTTTTGCTTGTGTAAGGAGTGGAGCTGGGTTCTGTTAAAGAGAAATGTGCATTTCAAACAGTACTTTGAATAGCTGGGACAGAAAGCAAGCAAGTGCTGCACTTAATTAGTTATTTTGGGTTTTTTCACATTCACATCTTTGCCCATTTTCTCAATGGGAATATTTAGCACTCCAGTTCAGTTTATGTACTGCTGCTGGTAAGTGACATGACAGATTGTTGTGGTCTGCAGGGCCAAAAGCTGCTTTTAGAAAAATCAAAACGAAATGAGTTTGAAAGGTAGTGTAGACAGACTTGCACGTGCGTGAAGCCAGCTAGATTCGGTGATGGCACCGTGTATATCGGCAGGGTCCAGCTCTCCTGCCAAGACAGCTGAAAGCTGACCTGAGCATCCTATGGCACTGCAGTCTGTGGCACTGGCATACCTGCCTTATAATTCCACGTCCTTTCCCAAGAAATGTTATACACAACTGTGTATGTACATATGCAGATACAGCACGTGATGTCCGTGATGCAGTTAACAAAAGGGACGTGAAAAGAATGCTACTAAGTGTCAGCTGAGGCCCCAGCAGTCAGACTATACTGGATTTAAGTTTTCCTGTGAAACTGAAAATTGGTATCTTGTTAGCAGGCTTAAAATACTAATCTTTAGTCACGCTAATTACATGAACTGAAAAATATGAAAAAAAAAAAAAGAAAAAAAGCGAAACTACTTTTCCCACAGGACTCTGTAGAATGAATCAAGGTTGTGTGGTGAGAAAATGTGTTGCCTGTAGGAGCTTGAGACTCAAACCTGCCCTGCTGGACGTGTCTGCTCTTCCCGGCCCGTGTCAGCTGTGAAGTGGGAGGCATCGCTCAGTAGTAAGCACTAAGGCCAAAAATAAGCTACACCCGTAAATGGAAGAGGGGTTGATGTTGCATGCTGCTGGCTCCCAGCCCAGTTCACCTGAAAAGCATTTTCTCTTCCGTAAGGAAAGTAAAAACAAAGATCTATTTTGTTGGTGACCCATGCGGAGTGGAAGAGAGAAGCTAGGGTGGCCCATGAGCCATAACAGCAGAAAGAGACAAACTCTAAGTGCCAGTGATGGAGATAATTTTTCATCAATTTATAACTCTGCCAAATCTGAAGATACCTCCACAAAGCGGGCAAAGGATACCTCCCCAGCCAAAAACCTCCTCCGGTGCCAAGTTTCACAGTCTAACTGCAAGCAGTGGTGGCATTTTCGTTCTCTGATAAAGCTGCCGGAAGGCTTTTAATCATGGAATATGTTAGGCAACCTCAGTATAGAGTCATTGCCACATTATAATACTGTGCTCTAACCCTGACTAACGCAGTTATGTGTATGTGTGTATTTCAGATGACATCTTTGCGGAAACTTTTTCAGATGAACGTTACTGTTCATATTGCACCTTTACAATGTAAATCCTTGAGGATGTCCCTGCTCATTGCAGGGGGGTTGGACTAGATGACCTTTAAAGGTCCCTTCCAACCCAAACTGTTCTATGATTCTATGTATGCTATCACTGACACGCTTGAGTAATTTCACACGTAAATGGTTGGCACAGAAAAGGTATTGCAACCACAGAGCAGCAGTAACTTAGGCTTCCTGATTTTCAGTAAATTTTCCCTTTTTATATATTCAGGATTAAGTGTTTGCAAGGTTATGGCCATTACACCAATTATTTTTCCAATTCTACTTTAGAATGACATACTACTCCAAGGCAGCCTAGTGAGGAATTGTATTGCAAGTGATGTGAAAGGATTTAAAAGGGAAGGAAAAGGCATAATTTTGGCAAGAGATTTGTGACTTTTTTAAACCTAAAAAAATAATAAATATGGATTGGATTCTCCATAAAGGAACTGTAACATTCAGTCCCTTGCCATTTCAAATGATATAGTATTTTTTTATATCCCTTTCTGTCCTAATCTCTTTTGTGACGTTGTTGTGTTGTATTGTGTTGATAAGAGGCTATCTTGGGGCCAGCAAGGGATAAGATGTTAATAAAATTCTTGTTTGCTGTTACAGAATCAAACAATTTAAGTGTAGTCTGAGGTTTCATGTCAAATTATTGCTGGCTTCTCTTTATATCAATCACTGTGAGAAATACCTCTTAACCATTTATGAAGGCACAAAAAATAAAATAACCCAGAAATCTTTCAAGATATAAAGAATTAAGTTTAGAAGGAAAGCTTTCATTTATTTATTTTCTCTTTAGCAACATCGAGTCCTTTATGGGGAAGTCCCTGCTTGTCAGCCTCTCAGATGAGACGACATTTAAAGCGATCGGAAAACTGTAACTTTTTCACCACCAAAAAAAAAAAAAAAGCAGTTCCTTTGAAATCAAAATGCCAAACTTCAATTTGGAAGAGAAACAAACCACCTTGCTTCCACATTTTAAATTGAAAAGTTTTCAGTTTTTGTTTTGAGATATTCTATATATTGTATCTGCCATAATGACGAAATAAACGGTAAAAATTGATATGAAAACTTTGCAGTTTTATTGGAGGAATATTTTTTTCCTCATCTCCAATCAGTTTTGAAGTAAATTGCTGTTCATGGTTAATCTGAAAATCTGCAGGAATATTGCGACGATTCAGAAATAATCAATCAAGGAATTTTTTTCTCCACTTTCCCAGGAAAGTCCAACCAAAAGCAGAATATCAACCAGCTATAATGTCTAGAATTAAATGTGTTGGGGTTTTTTTTTTTTTTTTTTTGTAAAATTAGAAATGGTTGAATTTGTCTGGAGCAACTGCTGTTATTGTAGCAGTTTTTTAAAGAGAAGAAAAGACAAAAATAGGAAGCATGAATAAATAACAGCAATGGCAGAAAATACAGCTTCACTTTCCAATGCATACTTTTGTTAGCTGTTGAGCTTCTGGGAAATTACACAAGCACAACAGCGGGTCTTAGGCACAGAGAAACTTGGCAAAATTTTACCAAGATCAGCCTGTTTAATGAACTGTGATTACTTGCATCTCTATTCACAATTCTCAGAAGTGATACAAAATGTGAATTTG
The DNA here is from genome assembly GCA_009819775.1 of Phoenicopterus ruber ruber. Taxonomy (NCBI): domain Eukaryota; kingdom Metazoa; phylum Chordata; class Aves; order Phoenicopteriformes; family Phoenicopteridae; genus Phoenicopterus; species Phoenicopterus ruber. Next base: position 15,330,548 of record CM020219.1, read on the forward strand.
CCTGGCCCCACCAACACAGGCTCTTTTTAGACAGACATAAAGAGAAAGGTAGCGTGGAGGGAAAGTAAAATGTTACATTGGGGTGGACGGAAAAAATTAATGTTTACAGCCCAGATATGGCTTAAGATTTACTTAAAGCCCGTGGACATAGTGATGCCATCTGGTTTCAGCCCACCTGGTGAGGATATTGCGGATGATCAGCAGTGCCATGGTGAATGATGTGGTCCTAGATACTGGTATGATTGGCAACAGCCGTATTGGTAAAGGTTTTCTTCCAGACTATCATCTATCTCATGGTTTTCTTCAGCAACTGCCAAATAAAAATTGTGCAGAAAAAAAATCTCACACCCATGTCGTTAAGGTGAACCAAACAAAATACATGCTGGTGATTTGAGCTGTATACATTTTCTCCTCTTTCTAGACTCTTTGAGCTTGTTGTCATGCCAACTTCTGACTTCACCAGGTAGCTCAAGGACCCCTTAGCTAAGCTACTTCAATAATAAGTAGGCAAAATTGACCAGTTTCTACCAGCATTCCTCCTTTACGTGACATTAAAAAAAATTAATATAATGGGTGAGCTGGACTTTTGTAACCTTGGACAACTTAGATTGCAATTCTCTATGTAAGAGTTGTCAAGTTACTCCAAGAGGTAGCAGCACTTCGAGGCCCTCTGAAATTATAGTGTTGCACAGAGATGGTGAGGTTTGTAAAGAAACTGGAGATGTTCTGAGAAGGAATAGTTATTCAATATTAGCAAATATTATTTGAGGAAAATCACCTAGCCCTTAATGTTGAAAGGAGTTTTGTTGTATAATGATGTATAACAGAAATACAGAAATGCAACTAACACAAACCCACCATTTCGTATCAGGAATATTTTAAATCTGGAACATATCTTCAGGCTTGTATTTTCAAACCTCAAAAGACTACTTGAAAATAAAAATTAAAAAAAAAAAAAAAAAAGAAATCTAGGCCAAATCCCACAAAACTTCCTTCACACGAGTTTCATTGAAGTTAGGTGATATACCTGCATGAGTAAACTCTACTTTAAGATGTATAGCTTTGCAAGAAAGAGTTTTAAATCTTCTCTTCTCTTCTCTTCTCTTCTCTTCTCTTCTCTTCTCTTCTCTTCTCTTCTCTTCTCTTCTCTTCTCTCTCCTCTCCTCTCCTCTCCTCTCCTCTCCTCTCCTCTCCTCTCCTCTCATCATGAATTTTAGTCTACGACCTTTCTTAAAATTGAAAAATAAAATTCTTTTTGAATTTGCTTATAAAAGAAATACCAGTACCATTTATTGTTCTTTTTTGTTTGTTTGTTTTGTTTTTAATGCCTACACAGTTTTAGATGAGGAGCTAGGAGTCATCTTATACAAGTGAAAGAGTCTGACAATGCTGTGCGTGAGGAAACTGGGTTAAAAATTGTTTGCTTATTGAGCCAAAATGTCATCTCGTTTATTGCTCTTTCTTCAGCTTCCAAGCTGCTCTCTCAGTCACAGTTTGTCTCCCCCCCGAAACACATGTACACAAAAGGTTTTCTCCTTTGTGCCTGCAAAGCCTACAATACCATTTTTGGGCAGGAGAATGCAATGTATGTAGAATAATTTAAGTGACTTTCAATTACATTTTCAGAAAGAAACTAAGCTATCCAGGGCTGCATGTATACATCTCAGAGGAAGTTCTACCCATAGAATTGTTTGGTACGTGTTTGACAAAGCAGTGGTGTGACAAAGCTTATGGCAAGTGCTGTACAAAGATTCTGGGTATTAAGGAAATTGAATGGTTTTAAAATAAAAGAAACCCCATGGTAATGTGTTCTTTAGCAGTGGATTGCATACTGGTCAAATTCAATGACTCTAACACTTCTGAAAAAAGTAGAATACATATAATGTCAGAAATAAGCTGGTCTAAATGAAAGGCTTCTATCCTAACATTTGCCTTTTATGTAACTTGTTACTACAGTAATAGAGTTCTCAGTAAATTTCAAACCAAAATTTTCATCTCAAGTGTTTTTGGAAGGGTATTATTACAGACCTTCTAATTTCCATTGCAGCTAAGCATATATTAATAACAAGGAGGCCTAAGGAAACTGCTGGTGTATCCAGTAGTGCTTGACATTTAGTAGATGAATTAAAGTTTACAGTCAAATTGGTTTTTAACTAATAACATTAGAAATGTTTGTTACGAGCACCTGTCTTTCTTTCTTCCTTCCTTTCTTCCTTTCATTCTTCCTCTCTTCTCTCTCTCTTCCTCTCTTCCTCTCTCTCCTTCTCTCTTTCTCTCTTTCCCTCTTTCCTTCTGTGCTGGTTTCATCTGGGGTAGGGTTAATTTTTTTCATAGGAGCTAGTATGGGGCTGTGTTTTGGATTTGTGCTGGACACAGTGTCAATAATACTGGGATGTTTCAGTTATTGCTGAGCAGCGCTGACAGAGAGCCAAGGCTTTTTCTGCTGCTCACACCATCCCACCAGCGAGGAGGCTGGGGATGCACAAGGAGTTGGGAGGGGACACAGCTGGGACAGCTGACCCCAGCTGACCAAAGGGATAGTCCATGCCATATTGCATCAAGACATTGAGGTGCTGGAGCGTGTCCAGAGAAGGGCAACGAAGCTGGTGAAGAGTCTGGAACACAAGTCCTATGAGGAGCGGCTGAGGGAACTGGGGATGTTTAGTCTGGAGAAAAGGAGGCTGAGGGGAGACCTTATCGCTCTCTACGACTACCTGAAAGGAGGTTGTAGAGAGATGGGGGTCGGTCTCTTCTCCCTACTAACAGACGACAGAACAAGAGGAAACGGCCTCAAGTTGCGCCAGGGGAGGTTCAGATTGGACATTCATAAAAATTTCCTCACCGAAAGGGTTGTCAGGCATTGGAACAGGCTGCCCAGGGAGGTGGTGGAGTCCCCATCTCTGGAGGTATTCAAAAGATGTTTAGATGTGGCGCTAAGGGACATGATTTAGTGGTGGACTTGGTAGTGATAGGTTAATGGTTGGACCCGATGATCTTGGAGGTCTCTTCCAACCAGAACAATTCTATGATTCTATGATTCTATGCTCAGCATATAAAGCTGGGGGAAGAAGAAGGAAGGGCGGGATGTTTGGAGTGATGGTGTTTGTCTTCCCAAGTAACCGTTAGGCGTGATGGAGTCCTGCTTTCCTGGAGATGGCTGAACACCTGCCTGCTGATGGGAAGTAGTGAATGAATTCCTTCTTTTGCTTTGCTCGCACGTGTGGCTTTTGCTTTACCTATTAAACTGTCTTTATCTCAACTCATGAGTTTTCTCACTTAAAAGTGGGTCTGATTCCCTCCCCCATCCCACTGGGAGGGAGTGAGCAGGCGGCTGTGTGGGGTTTAGTTGCCAGCTGGGGTTAAACCATGACGCTTTCCTCCTTCCTTTCTTCCTTTCTCTCTCTCTTTCTCTCTTTCTCCCTCTCTCCCACATCACATATATCACATCATGCTGGACTAGTGAGAGTCACTTAGAATAAACTGCCCTCAAATCAAAATTTATCCTTGGGGAATTAGTATCCATAATTGCATAACTTGGGCGAAATTATGTTCTCATTTACACCCCTGCTGTAAGTCAGTGAGGTTGTGGGAGTAATAACTGGGAACCATGAGCCAAATGTTTCTTTCAGCCATATCAGTGTAAATCTGCAATGATTTATTTGCATTTAATGGCCAATTATGATCTATTTCTACATATATAATAAAAGAATTAAGTTATTAATCTTTAACCAATAACTATATTTTAATTAAAATTAACTTTGGGAATGTTTCAGAAAAAAGCATTTTAAGAAAATAAAATATTTTTGCCAAAATTGGGGAACACTGCAAACAGCCTCGTAAATCTGTGATGATTAAAAATGAACAGAAGAAGGAAAGCATGATTAATGCTTCATTGTACCCATTTAATACACCTGTATAATGTGCATATTTTTCAAAGTTGTCCTGTTGTCATTTCTTCCCATCTCCTGCCCGCGTTTTATGACACATATTCTAACAAAGAGTATAAAGCAATGCTGGGATCTGTGCTGTTGCTGAAGTGGTTAACAATAGGATGGTTGCCAACCAACTCTGCTGTTCTCTTTTGCCTGCCATGTCAGGAGTTAGCATCGCCAAAGTGTTTCACTTCTCTCTCACAGTTAAGAACAATTGAAATTAAGATTTTTTAAATATGATTTGATTTTTTGGTTTATTTTTTATGTAAATTTTGCTGTCCAGTTATTTAACTTGTGTATTTCCTTTAAAATACAGCATTTTCTGTGCAGGGAAATAAAGGTTTTTCACACAGTCTCTCCAGCAAGAGACAATGTCCAGAATAATAACTGCACATCAACCAGCTTTCAGGAGGGTTCTGACTATGGTGACAGACAGCAAGAACTTTTGTTTGCTTTTATTTGAACATGTGGGTGGAATAGCTGTTCCTGTCCTTGGCTCAGCCGTGTCCTTCACAGATACTTGAATGAGTTAATTATAGATTGTTACCTAATGACATAACTGTGCTTTCTGAATCCCTCAGAATGACAATTCCTGATCAAAATACTTCTTATTCCTGTATTTGCTCATCAGCATAAAAAACACTCTCTATGTGTATGCACATACAGAAATATTTTCTATAGGCTTTCCCTCTTTCTTTCCCCTTCCTTCCTTCCTTCCTTCTTTCCTTCCTTCCTTCCTTTCTCTTTCTCTTTCTTTCTCTTTCTTTCTTTCTTTCTTTCATTTCGTCTCTTCTTCTCCTCCTTTTACCCAATCTTATTGTCTCTTCTTCTCCTTCTTTTACCCCAGCTGTTATATTTTCCTTTGGTTTATAAACAAATAGTAGTCTAATCTTTTGAGTTACTGATTGTTCCTGTTGAGGTATAAGGCAGATCTTTATGTAACCTTTGGAAAAAAAAAATCCAAATTTGCTTGATCCCCACAGGAAAGATGCAATCAGAAACTAAAGGTAACAGGAAATAAAAGCTGAATAAAGAAGAACAGGACATCCATTCTTCATTGTGATAATATTGCTTGCTTTTACTAAGTTTTAAAAGAGTTTAAGACTATATCCCAAGTTACATAAACTGAAAAGGTATTCTGACGAAGGGAAAGAGCCTGGGATGCAACCTTATGTTTCTTCAGAGTCCAAGGTTGCTGCCACATGCATTTCCACTTTAGATTTCATTATTTAATGTTTGTCTTACAAACCAATTATTACCCCCATGCTGTTATTATACTAATGAAAAAACCTTGCAGCATCATGTTCCTGTTCAGTTATTTACAAGTCAGAGTCCAGAAGAAGCAAAAACCGCCTGCTAGTCACTAGTCATATTAATAGTCACCTCATAACCACAAATGACAAAAGAAATAGCTGATTCTGATATTATAGGAAGCTTCAGTTCATCATGTTTCAACCCACTTTCCAAGTGCTTAGTTTTGGTTAAAGTTTTGCACGAGCATTTCCACTCCATTCTCTCCTCTTGCATAGAATATGTGATCCCATCACTTAATTTAAGTATCATCTGAGCTGAGTTCTGCACCTCCCTCTTCCCCCAACCGTAATAGAAACTGCTGCTGTTTATGTTTCAGCTACGTGCTGGCTGCACTTTCCATAGATGTGAAGTCTTCACTGTGCTGCAAGTAAAATCCTAATGACTCCTGGTCTTGTGTAAGTTATCAGTTAGATTAGTCCCTTCTTTTTCACAAAATTACTGGCTGCTCAAATGGGAGGTAGACCACTAGGCATCCAGGGTTATTGTGAAGTTGTTTCTAAAGCAGGCCAGAATTTGTCCAGTTTCTAGATGGGAAATCCCCACCCCTGTATATGGAGCCAGATCTAGGAATATTTGCAGCTCACATCCAGCTTAAATCCTGCTCACCTTTTGCCAGTCTTAAACGTACAGATTTGGGCTTGTCTTCTGCAAAAGGGTGGAATTTATTGTTACAGTTAGACATGAGACATTCCCTCCTCTAGTGCAAGATCAGATACATTTCAAGCTCTTCCATTTAGCTCACCAAAAATACTCAGAAGTATTTACCTCCGGAATTAGCTTAGCAAGTATGTTCAAAAGTAGATACTCCTAAATGACTGATCAGAATCATAGCTAAAGGCTATCACATAGTCTACTCCAGTTTTCATACTGATGGTGTGTCTTTCCCTGAGCTTCAGCTTTACAAGCTCAATCTAGCATCTGGTTATTTTTCTGGGATAAAAGGGGCACATGTGATGCTGCAGGGCAGAAGCTTTCCAGTAGCTTTCCAGAGTTGTACCTGAATCACCCTCCTCTTTTTTCCTGCCCATCTTCTTTATAAAGGAAGGAAAACCAAAACTGAGTTAAAAATGAGAGAAAAAAAATTGCAATTTTCTTTTACTTGCTTCTAGAAGTTTATGGCACTATGTACTTTTTAACTGGGAAACGGCTATACTTACCTGAAATTGGAGCAGAGTATAGTAGATAATTATTTGTTTGGAGGTAGTTTTGAAATATTAAAAGCCATCTTCGCTATGACTGGGTTTTGCCCAGATGTACCCTTTAGCCTTTCAGTCGAAAGGTCTTTGAACTTGTTAAGAGGACAATGTAGTTGCAGGTTGTTCCAGTTACAGACAAAAGCCCTAAGCAAGTGTGCTGTGTTAGTCTGTTCTGATATCATAGAATCATAGAATCATAGAATCATTTAGGTTGGAAGAGACCGTTAAGATCATTGAGTCCAACTGTTAATAGTGATCCTTGAACAGAAAATCCTATAGAAGATCGTGGTGGAAATTCAAAAATTGTAGCAATTAAGCAGATTAAATTTATCCAGTGGATTTTAATACTTATTTCCAAATTCCTTTCCAACTAAGTCTCTCTCTCAAGATTGTATTTTAGTGTCCTAGAGAAAGGCTCATATTACTGATGTGATAATAATGTAAACATTGTGATTGCAAAGTACTGCATTTGTGGGTTTTCTTGGCTTGGAAAGTCTCAGTCAAAGAGGACATTTTCTTAAATGTTTTTAAAATTAATTCAGCCATTATCAAGAAATCTATATAAATGCAGTAACCACGGAAGTTTAACATTTTATGATAATGTTTTCCATTTGTGTAACTAAATAAGTCATAAAATAGGTTCCAATCCAGTGCTGTCTACTCCACAACTGCAAGGGTTTTTTTTTTTTAAAATCATTCACAAAATGCTAGATGGTAAAAATAGATGAAGACATTTTTCTGGTCTGAGTATAAATATTATCATATAATTACACCAGTACATTTGTATAAATCATAAGGTACTGTTCAGTTCAAAAGAATGTTTTGCTGAGAAGGGAACAAAATCTTGGGGTTAATTTTTTTTCAAAACTTTTGAAAGGATGTAAAAATACAATTTTAAAAACTTATGAATGTGTCGAGCTCTTTTTTTTTTTTTTATGGTGCACATACTGATGTATGTTTATAATATTATATGGCAGGGTACATGTATACATGTCCTACCTCCGTACATCCACAAACAGACACAGACAGGCGTGCATCACACGACAAGAACAGTGAGTTATGTTAGTTGAAAGAACCGTAATCCGTTCTGAATCCTAGGACTATATGAACAATACAAAATTCCAAGATCCACTTATGAGTTTCCAAATTTCACTGAACTTTCTCCAGAAGGCAATATGTTTGTTCAAACGTGTTTGTATGCCTGTTCAAACACTTTTACAGCATGACTTGATCTTTAATAAAAGAAAGGAATAGTTAATAGTGATGATTATAAGCTTGGTGAAGTCGGAGATGGAAAAGAAGCCTGTCATGTAGTGTAGCTCCCCATTTTCCACTGTATGTATTTGCTTTGCGCATTTGTATTTTAAAATTCCAAAGAAATATGCTTCCCCCCCCCTAGTTCTATATGGGCATATTTTTGACACACACATGCAATACTGTCTCTTTTGGTTTTTGGTCTAACCTTTTCCCTGGTATTTTGTTCCTTTGATGTGTGACGATCTGCGTAGGATCTGCTTGGGAGTTAAGGATGCTACATCATGTATATTGAAGGGGAGGAGAGGGCAAAAGTTCCCGTGATATGAATTTTAAAGAGTTGTGAGGAAAGGGTTAAAATGTTTCGAACTAGCCATGCGTTGCACTCGAGTGATTAGGTGTAACTCCCAATTAAAGATCAATAAGGCCTTTAAAGTGATTTATAAAAATGGATTAGTAAGAAATGTCCATTTAGAAACTACTGTGAGTAAAATCACTATACTCTCTGTCATATTGATCGGGCCTTTATGTCTAAACACGCATTAACTGGGGCAGACAATAAAAATTAATCCTCTTCTTTCGTAAAATGGAAGGTCATTTTCCCAACTGTCCCTAGGGGGAATGATGTCATTAAACATGCTACTAAGACATTTTATTAAATCTGACTAGGCTGTTTGCATAAAAGTAAATTAGAGCAGTCAATATTGGAAAGAAAGGGATTTTAAGGAGCAATAACTAGAGGTATTTATTGTAAGTGTATTATACAACAGATGCATAATTAAATTCAAAACAACTCCATTAAAATAATGTTAAGGGCCTGGCTTAAAATGACAAAAGGCAAGATTTTCAAAGCCCTAAGCATGCCCTGTTGTACCTAAGCATTTCAGGGGTCTCCAAGCAGTAGGGGATTTGACATACCATATGTGCTGATATTCTCCACTCTCTCCCCTCCAGGATAATGTTATTTATAAATAAAACCACTGAGCAAAGGGGTGAAACTGTAACTAGCGCCAACCCGACCGAGACGGTGCCCTCAATAAAACACCTGCAGTTTAGGTTCCGGCATGCATCTCTTTACACGCATGTTCCCTTGGATAAGAACCATCTTTCAACACCAAAAGAAAAAAAGAAAAACAGGAGAAGTCATTTAAGATTATGTTCTGCTGAAGGCGTGTGGCCTTCAAGCTGCTGCTGCCCACAGGAGCCATTTGCCCGGTCCCCAGCGGGGGCAGAGGTGGGAGAGTTTACACCTAAGCATAGCATCTCTGCCATGGCACACCGTGCAACCTTTTGTGTCTGAATGCGCCCTAGGGCCGCTCCTGGGCCAGCTACTGCGTAAGAAACAATTTTTTTGAAGGTTAAAGTCAGAATTTCAAGTTGCATTTTTGTGTGTCCTGGTGTGGTACAGACCTCACTGCCATACCTCTGGGTAGGTGACCTCCTTCCCATCCCCTCTGCTCCGAGGCCTGTGATTGACCTCCCCCCTTCTACAAAAATTCAGCAGTGGTTAAGTTGCTGAGGCCACTGCATATCGTACTGACCACGTAGGACTGCATTACCTCCACAATCTCTCGTCAGCTATACACATCAATTTGCTGTCTTTCATTTCTAAGTGAGATTGCAGATAACTTGCCATATGGGGCATCTTTTTGTTAGTACTTTAGCAGCGTGGAGGTCTTGGCCATGGCCAGAGGACTGGGCTCCTGTGTTAATTCTGGTAATATGCACCCTAATGCTGCTCTTACTATTGCAGAATGCCCTCAGTATACCACCACTGAATGGTTCCTATGTTTTGCCAAATGTATTATACATAAGATAAAGATAAAAGATATTTTCTCTTTTTTACCCCCAAATATCCTAAATTAAATCAGGGCAGTAGATGAATCTTAAGTTTGAATAATTCACCAGGGTTTGACAGATAAGAGACAATCTTGTGATTGTGAAACCTAGACTTGAGGTCTGGGTCTTACGCTTGGTTGAGTCATAGAGAGCTTGTGCCACAGCGTAATGACTTTGGGTCAGACCCCACAAAAGCCCTGAGGCGCCCTGTCATGGCAGCTGTGTAAGTGCTTTAGAAAGAAACCGGTAGAGGGGGTGTAATCTGTAACCAGCTGAGAGGGGCGAGGAGAGGGGACGGATGCCACGGGCATGGGAAAGCTGCTGATCATCATGGCACTTGGAAACGTGGATGTAGAACTGGCTGAAAAATACAGTAATAGTGCCTCTGTCTCATGCCTACTAAAATATGAGATTTTCCATTTCTGCATTTTGCCCAAAGAGTAGAAAAGGGAATAATTCCAGATTTTGGCAGATGGTTGGCAGAGAAAAAAAATTACCAGATAGAAATGCCATTTTGACCATTTAAAATCTCCTCCCTGATCTTCTTGCAATAAAATGATTAGAACAATGTTTAGACATTATTGATTAAAAAGAAAAAAAGAATAACTCTGTGGTATCTGCTAGTTTCCTAAACTGTTTATCGAGGGGTTTGAACATATACAGACTTTCTGGTGATATTTACATCTGTTTCATAGCCTGAATCTCTGAAATTCATAGTTGACAAATGCATTAAACAATATGGCAATAAAACTTTGACATGAAAAGAAAGACAAGGTTTCATAAATTATTTGTTAGGTAAATAAGTTCAGGCCACGTACCTCTTCAAGGAAAATGTTTAAGCCAGTCTCATATGTGGTATACACTAAGCAATATGCATGGAGTCAGCTCTGCAGAGAATACAGATAGTGAGTGTCCAATTTGAACACGTTAATCCAACCTAAGTCTGTTTTTTTTTTTTCTTCCACCAAAGCTTCAATATGCATCTGATCTCAGGATATTGGATTTTTCTTTGAGGAAAGAAATAAACGACTTATCTGGGGAATAAACCCAGTCTTCTCTCACTGTATTGCTCACCATATATATTGTGCTAAAATAAGGTTCACTGATTCTAATGTAAATCTCTAAAGCTGAACCATGATAATATGAGTTTCTGCATTTTATGTGGTAGGTAAGTAGGTTGCAGCTTTGAAAAAAAGTAGTGAGAGAGATTAGTGATTGTACCTAAGGAGAAAGGGAACAGGCTCAAATACCTTTAGGGTCTGAAACTCCTTGACAGACTAGGAAAAACTGTTCAAACACATTCGTTTTGGTTTAAAATTGAGATGCATCTGGCAATACGACTGCTTCCCCCCCATCTCCCATCTCTCACACACAGTTTGTGACATCAAGATTTTGGCTATATGGGCAATTCATACCAGTACAAACCAGCTTGCATCACTATTAAAAGATCCACATCTATAAGACCCCATCCTTTATAAGGATGTCATTGTCAGCATTTCTGGGGAATTTTCATTCTTGCAGAAACAGGAATTAATTTCTCTTCCAAAGAAGTTACACTGCAGTACATTGCTGTCTGACATGATGCTTTCCCACATGGCTTTGCTGCTAACCCCAAATGTCCAATCTGTTTATTGAAATACCTTTTTCTAGCCTGAAGTCAAGGTAACTGGATGATAACTCTCTGTGCTAGCACAGACAGGTTCAGCATCTTTGCATGTCCAGAGTGTCTATCAAAGATACCTCACACACTCCTCCACCATGCAGCACACTTCTTCAGTGTCCCAAGTAGGCTGTGGATCACGTCTGCCCCTGGGATACTTCGACTTGTCAACAGCAATGACTATAGCAATGACTGGGAGAGTGACTGCCCAGAGTCAAGGTTCAAGGATGGCTTATAAGAATAGAAAGGAGAAAGGTGGAGCTCTCACATTGGTGTGACTATTTTGCCTTGTTACAGCAATTCTGACAGGTTTTCAGGCCAGGAATGCCATCATAGACTTGATGCCAATGTGATGCCAATGAATAGGAGGATTCGAGTAAATAAACAAAAAATAACTTTTTTTTCAGGAAGATGTGCTTGACAGACAAGAAGCTGTTTGATGTTTAAGAATTCAGCTGAGGTTCTGTAGATTGATCCAGTCACTCAGGCTGCCATTCCCACTGTCACCAATCTTTTGATTCCTGGAAATGCTCAGGATGCCAAAAGCATGGTAGAAAAGACTGGTAAGCATCATAGCGCTTACAGTGGTACTGTGCTCTGTAATACAGACTGAACATTTACTGCCAATGATGGATATGGCCATATTGTGTGGGAGTGAGATAGTTTCATTTCCGAATACCACTATTTCTCTTTCCAAATTGTAGCTTCCCTGAGGATCCTGAGAACGAGCGATTACAACCAGTGAGTGTGCCCACCGTAGAAGGGACTCCCCCCACAGTCTCTAGTTACTCCTCATTGATACCTTCTCCCATCTTTCTTATCAAGCCATGTCCCAGCTTCTGGATCAGAACAGCTCTAGAAAACAGTATACTTCCTATCAGTTCTCTGCTGGCCTCATTTCCTTCTCTACGCCAGCTGGGTGAGATTTAAGAAAGCATACTACATCATGTGGCTGTTGAGAGCCATCATTCTGTAGCTGCATTATAAAGTACCTATCATGCTTTGATCATCCAGGAAATTAATCCAATTAATCAGTGCATAATTATTATCAGCACAAATCTTTAGAAGAGGGTTTTTTTTAAATAAAAATCTTATCAGGGTGCTTTTTTCAATAAAAACCTTAGCAAGATTTTTTTATTGATACAAATCTAAGAAAAGCACATCATAAGTAGAACTTCAACTTTTTTTAAAGCTAGTAAAACAGTACATTACAGCAACTGCCAAGATAGGCAACATATCTTATAGCACTAGTAAGTCAGAAGAGCCTCAGTGACACAAAATAATTTGAAAATGTCTGCAGCTATATCAAGTGACATCTGAAACACAGAAAGGAGGGTTCAACACTTGCACAGTGAACCTACTTTTTCCTTTACCCTTTAACTAGTGAAAAGGCCCTTCCTGTCATGCAGATCTGTAGGAACTATAACTTGATTGAATAACAAGAAGTTACCCAGGAACTTGTGGAGAACAGGCTTTCTAGGGAACAGGAGAAAAAGGGTTATGCTGGTGTAAGCCTATCTGGTCTAGCAGGGAGATGAAGGAAACAGATAGGAAGACAAATAGGCAGTTGATGGTGTTAACGGATGGAAGACATTATTCTCAGAAAACATTCTCTGCCAGACTAGGCATCCCGCTTCTATCTCTTTCCCCTTAGGCACACTGTTGCATATCCTGATTTTAGGGAACTTGTCATGTTGAGAAGAACAATTTTTGGTTTGTTCTGCTATCACACTTTCCTGGCCTGGCAGGGAAAACAAGTGGTAGATGGCAGCTCCATTTCTTTGATCCCTCTATCTCTCTATCTCAGATAGTGGGATTGAGGCCAATCACATCAGTCCCTTAAATTCCTGACCAACCTCTAACAACAAAGCCCAATATACTGTCTAGGAAACCCATTTTACCTTTTCTCAAGTGAGACCAAGCTTCCAAATTTTTTGAATTGAAATCTCACTTGTTCTTTAATTTAAAATCTTGTAACTAGAATTGCTTGCTCTGCTTGCGTATTTAGTAGTCTAAAGATTTAAAACAAAATTTTGGAAGATTTTTATTTTTATTTTTGTTAGAAGTGTTCCTGCCTAGCTAACATCACGGTACAGAGAATGACTTAATTCATAATGAAATCACTATATTTTAAAGTGAAACCAACAATATTGAAGAGGCAAGGGCTGTGGCATAGTAAGACAGGAATTATGCCGTTGTCAAAGTTTGTCGTACAGATACAGAGTGGTTGTACTGTGTATGTCCCAGTGTGCATAAAGTGCAGAATTCCACACTACATAAGGACTTTAAGTAATAGAAAGGAGTGCAAGATACCTACCCACAGTGCTGAATGCACACATTGGACGGCAATCCTTTTGTGGGAGCAGGGGTTCATAAGGATGTTATCTTTACTTAAATGCAGGTGCCTGTTTACAGGAACCATTGAATGATTTCCTTGAAATACAGATTTTCTCGAGGAGATAAACCCCACATACAGGTAGTTCAAAAGTGGTTCTACAGGCCAATGTACTACTCACCAATGTGGTCAATATGTATTTACAGACCAACTTCCATTAGGGTTGTCATGGTTTCTCCAAAGGAACCCTGGTTATCAATTTCCATCTTGTTCGTCTGATTCCCCTGAGACTTTACCCAAGACCAATAGATATTGGCTAAAGAGTTTACAATTCTCAATAAAAATGACAGGACTTATACTTACAGAACAAAAATATTGAGATGCTTGTTTGGGTCTGACTTGGCACTAGGAAGGATCCAAGCAGTGTATCCTGTGCTAGTAAAATCTGAGTGCAGGTTGGATTTTTCTGCCAGGGGAGAAGAGGACAAGAGGACATGATGTGCTGGGAGGTGAATAGCTGTGGGCATATAGCGTAGTCCAGGTTAGAAATATTGTACGGAATATTGCCTAGAAGCTCCTAGGCAATTCTCAGAAAATCTTTGGCCCTAGCTGTTCTGATGAGCTTGTTTGCCCAGTCTTAAAGTATCTGAGTAAAACTAAGGAATTTATAACATTAAGCATTACTATCTGAACAGAGCTATCTCTTGCTCTGAATGATAGGCCAATGAAAGAAATTCTGATTTTTCTAAAGGTTTCCATCATCCTACAGGTGCTCTCTGTTCTTCTTTTCTCGTTCTCTCTCTTTTTACTCTTAACATGTTCATTCCTCTCTAGACCAATACACCACCGTTTCTGTGCCAGGCCCTTTTGTGACATTCAACGGGATGATGATGCCCTCTCTGCACTGCACACCTCCTCTAATTTGCCCCTCAGTCTTTCCTCAAGCAAAGCTCCTCTGAGAGCCCAGAATTAGCAGAAGCTAAGGAAAGAACCTCCCTGGAGTGTATTTTTCATGTGTAAAATTTTATTATTTGCATTTTCTTAGCTGAAAGCATATTTCAGATGCTAGTGCTTATGTTATTGGACTGGTGAGGACTGCATTCAGTAGAAAAGCTTCAGGAATGTAGTCATGGCAGTCATGGTGGCATAACAGTGGAAGTAAGTGGCGTTCATAAGTACACTGTTTCCTTTACATTGAATTTTCTTAGTGTACCTTGGTAATGATGGTCAGCTTTCTCTGACAGTTTTCTTTAAGTGATTTTCCTATTAACTCAGGGATTTAACTCTTCTCTTTCTTTGAATCAAATTATCCCAGGGCCAAGTTACCCATATTGCATCCCATATCTGCACTTTCTTATGGACATAAGACAGACGGAATAGCCTGGAATATTGTGTGTTCGGTTCCTGTAACTGCAACTCATAGCAGTCTAGTTCAGAAGGGTCCATATGTCATTAACTCCTCACACCTTGGTCAATCAAGTGCTTGTCAATATCCCATAACAAATTTAAGGCCCTTAATAAAGACCAACATTCACAACTATAGTTTGCCACAGGAAGGGAGTGGGATAACTCTGGAGCATTGCTAGTAGCTGGGTGTTTGCAATGGCCTGGATTCTGCTACACAAGCAGTGTGTGATCCTACATAGCAGATCAATGAAATACCTCAACATTCAGCATCCAATAGACCCAAGGCAACCACTAGGAACACTGAAAATTGGGACTAATGTTATAGTGTGAATACAATGCAACTCCCCTTCATGTACCATGACATCATCTAATCCAAGAATTCACATAATGAGCTTTAGTTTTTTATCCTTGGGTTTTCTCCCATCTAGTTACAAAATCCTTTCCATAAGTTAATCAATGTCAATTTGAAACAATATAATTTTTGTCTGGAAGACTTTATGCGTTTGGAGATTTAGAAATTTACCTAATTTTTGTCTAAATTTATTCATGATTGATTCTGATCTTTTGATCTCATGCTGATATTTTACCTTAAATAATTCCCGGCCACGAAATAGATTCACAAGAGCTCAGGATCTCCTACCATGCTTGCTGTTCCTATCCAGTCAACTCCTTCAGTAATGACTTGCCACATTTAAAAGGCAGCCATGGCAAGCGAGTGCTTTACGAATGTGACTGGTGAGTTTGCTGGTAGACCTGAGGTTTCACAAGGACAAGCGATGCCCTGGGAAGAGGTGCATAAGGGTGCCTCAGGCTGGCTGGAGGCTCACACATTTACCTTGGTCCTCATTCCATCATCCATCTTGTGTTGACATGAGTAAAGGGGAGATGGTGCGGGGAGATTGTGGCATAGACAACTGTTTCTACTGGAGTGCAGCAAGCATCATTGCAGCCATGCAACATTGCAGCTGCCATGGGGAGACAGCAATGGATATTTAGAGTGGAATACCCAGACTGTGTGTTTTGCATGCTAAAATAAACACATTTTTTAGAATTGCTTTGTTTTGGAGTTAGTTTTCGCTTGTGATTGGGGCTAGATGGAGCTGTGGGGGTGAGGAGAAGACAAAATCTATTTGTGTTGCAGAAAAATCCAGGGGCTTCCCTGACCTTTGCTATTAGATTAGATTTACTTCAGGAATGCTTTAACTTGACTCTGAGAAAAAGACACTAACAGCCATAACCTGTCCTCTAGGTAGGCTTTCATTTCACTCCACTTGTCCTGCCAGTGGCAGTCCTTGTACCACTTCTGTTTTGTGGAGATTCTCTGTAATCAGATTATCAGATGTCCTCTGTCAGTCTCTTTCTGATGCCAGAATGACTGAAAGACTTTCAATATAATTCAAAATCAAGTGGCAGCCAAGGCTTAAAGCCACCTCTATATGGGTCACCAGGTTCCTCTGAGTTCCTGTCCCAGGTGGAGAAACAGAAAGTCTGAGAATCAGGTCTCCCGCTTCTTGTACGTAGTCTTAATAATTTTTCAATAGCACATACATGTCACGTGTTTTATTTGGTACAATGGATTTTTTTTTCAAAAACTGTGAAGGAAAAAGCACCATTTTGAACACATTTTTAGAAGAAGAGTGTATCCCTCTCTGAGCTACTGCATGTCCGTCCCTTTCTGTTTGCAATACCATGCATGTAAATGTGAGCCTTGCATAAGGTGAAGAAGTTATGGTGTGGAGTTGTGAGAATATGGCCTTTATCTGCATTCTGGGAACGGTTTTGTTCTGCACTCTCTGCTACGTGATGAGGAAGGACTAAAAAGCCTGGACACCCAGACAAAAAGAGGGCCATTTAGCCTTTTCACTGAAGTCTAGGATCCTTGCTGAGGGATTATTTTACGCGGGCCTGTGTTTTGGCTAAGGGGGTCTGGTTTTTACTCAAAGCCAGGCAGCAGATGTCAGGCCTCAGAATTGCTCACAAAATGATGACCTTGCTGGGTCAAGGCCTATACAACCTGCTTCGCCTCAAGCTGTGTCAAACACAAGCGGTAGAAAGACTTTCCCCGGGCAGGCCTGTCTGGGCGACCAGCTATCCCCAATTTTCCCTGTAGATTGAATTCCTTGTGAAATTCTACAGCTCTGAGAAAAAAACCTCCTGACAGTTAACTTGGCTTTTTCTTTTTATTTAAGTAATGAATAAGGCAGTGAAGGTTTTTTAGGGGGTAGAGGTCTAACGCGTTATTATGCTATTTTGTAGTAACAATTTATATTGTCAGGAAAGTTTGTTTGGGGTTTCCATGTGTGACTAAAATATGTTAGTACAGATAGTGTCAAATATGGCGATGATACGCTCGAAGAAACGAATGTGAAAAAGGGCAGTGTATGAAATGCAATCTATGGCAAATTCACATTGTGCGTTGGATGTAAATATCTTCAGTGTGATGAGCTTTAGAGGGGGAAGAACATCTACTGTGATTAAGAACAGCAAATTATATTTGCTATAGTTATTGTCTTATTGGGAAATATTCACAGTCAAGGGTTTAAAAATGTAATAAAAAGTGGATCAATATGTGTTTGAGGATTTCATCAATTGCATATTAACAGTACTAGTCCTTCTGACCTCTTTTCTTTGAGCTATTCCCTTGATCAGAGCAAAAATGATCTAATAAATTATGGGTTTATTCATCCATGTGCTGAATTCTGTTTCATATTTCTTTTTTCTTGCATACAAAATTGAAAAACAATGTGTGATTCCTGAACGTGGTTCTGACTCTTATAATGACAGATGAGCATGGCATTTCTTATAAGCAAAGATTTCAACCAAATTTCTGCAGAACAAAAATCAGAGAATTTTGAGTTATATCATAAGATATTTAAAACTTCAGTTTATACCAATACAGCTTGGCAAATCAACGATAATTAGCAGTTTTCACATTGAATTTACCCTTTTTGCGCAGCTGAATTTCTGCAAGTGGGTCACAAAGTGTTGGAAAAGTTTTGTTTTTCCTTTTGTGCCTTTGTGCATAAAGGTCACTGTAAGTGTTAATCACTGGACATTGCAAATCTGATCTGCCTTCTGTATTTGTGGTGACCTGCATGTGTCCCTTGCTCTTGGTTCTGTATCCCAAGTGCATCATCAGGATGATGTTCCTGAAAATAAAATGTTTTGCAGTACAGGAAAGCACCAAACTGACTTTTTAGAACTCCATCAAACTGAGGAAAAAAAATATGAAAGATATTTCTGTTGCCTTTTTTATTCCCACTTGAAGAAATCAGGAACAACTCGCTTTACGTGAATGAAATTGTACTTGCTAGCGAGTCATCTACAGCAATCTGCATTGCTTTATAGACAGAAGCACAGAGGCAGAGAGAGACTGGTCATAGCATCTTTTGTTTTGAAATAATTCATATTTTGTGAAGAGAATAATTAGCTTCATGTAAAACTATTCCATGTATAACTATAATAGCAGTGACTCAGTAGTGAATTAGGCCTAATATTGATGTTCATATTTGGACAGGTGAGTTAACATTAAGGAACTTTTACTGAGGAATATTCTGAGTTGCATGGATGCAAGGAATGCTACACATTAATAAAGTCCGTAAGAGTTTTTCCATTGACTTACATGGAGCCAAGACTTCATGCCATTTATGTCGTTACGTACATATTCTTTTCAGTATGGAGTAAAACCTTTCTGGATAGGGATACTGAATGTTTCATAACTCAGAATAACATACATATTTTTTCTTAATTTACTTCAGTGTGTATGTGAAAATGTATATAAACCATATTTATTTATAACTCCTAACAACTCCAGCATTTTTGAAATGTATCCTCTTTACTGGGCCTCTATGCTTTAAGATATAGTGTTTCTCAGGACACGCAATGCTGAATTCTGTGCAGCATTTGCAAAACGCTCAGCTGTCCTAAGCCATGCTTGCCTGTTACTTCATTTAATTGTGAATGCCGTGTTATAAACCTGAGGGGACTTGATGTTTTCACCTGGTACCAAATCTGTTAGGGAGCAAATAGAATTGAGAAGGGAAGCATTTGCTTAGGAAAATGTTTTCTTCTTGCAAAAGATTTCTGTACCACGTGAACTTTTGGTGTGCCTGCACGTCCTTTGTAATAACATTTTCTGCTTTTGTGGTTAAAGAGCAACTATCCCCAAGCTCAAGGGGTACTGAGTCAGTTCCTGGACAGGGCTATTGATGTACTGCTCCCTTTACACCAAGACTTTGTTCGGAGTCTTAAAAAGGGAAAAAGGGGCTTGCACAGATAATCAGGGAAAGCTAACATATCTGTCTATTCAAAATCATGAAAGTCACATGAAGATCAATGTAAAATTCTGATTTTTTTAGCAGTTAGAACTTGACTTGTAGTGCTCTGTTCTCCTGGAAGAGAACTGCAGTCTCTTTAAAAAAATGTCCATTTTTATCCCTATTTCTCTCTCTGAAGATGGCTATCATAAAAAGAAATTAAAATAAAAAAGGGAAAAAAGAAGATATCTGTAGTAAAGCAAAATGGTTATTCCTCTCAATATCATCTGGTCTGAAGCATGCTAAGGGATATTCAAAAGGTCTAGAGCTGAATGATTTTCTAGACAAATGCTGGAAACTAGTAATTTCTAGTAGTAGACATACCCAGTTTTTGTCCGTATTTCACTCTCAAGTTTATTTTCAGTACTACTGTCAAATGGTCCTGAGAAAGACCCATCAAATTTCATTGCTTCTACATGTCACTATATACCTTTTGAAGGTGTACTGTATGGAAATTAAGGAAATATTCCCAGACTCTCTATTCACATGTTTTGTTGACGGCTCTATTCCAAAGAACGTGTCAGTTAAATAAGAATGTTAAAGCAAATACAAACCCATTTACTTCAGGATATAAAAGACACTTTACTTTTCTTTTTTTCCAGTTTATTGAATAGACAGGAAAATAATGCATACCTTTATTTGTCCTGACATTTCTTGACAGTTTGCAGTGCAAATCCTAATCTATATTAGAAATAATCACCTCTCTAACTATCATAAAAGTTTTTAGCTGAAGGTCAGACTCATGTGTATACTCTGTTTTAATATCATCTGATTCAACAAACAACCCTATTGATTTCATGAGGATGGTTCCATTAGAGAAAGCAGAACTTCACCACAGTAAGCAGAGGAAAGGTAAAAAGATATTCTCTTTAAAATCACAACAGAGAGGCAAGATGAAAAGCAGTACGGAGCCCTATAACTTTGAGAATAGCATGACACTATTTGCCTTGAGTTAAATGAGTGCTAGACTTGCCCATCTTGGGGAATATTACAAATACATTTTGCTACTTAGGTAATATGCAACGCTCAGCTTGAAAATAGATGTTCTTCGTTCACAGGAACTGAAGAGCTAATCTTAGGGTTTTGTCATGTGAGTAGGAGCATGAGGTTCAACACGCACAAGTGCAGGGTCCTGCACCTGGGGAGGAACAACCCCATGCACCGGTACAGGTTGGGGGTTGACCTCCTGGAAAGCAGCTCTGCAGAGAAGGACCTGGGAGTCCTGGTAGACAACAAATTCGCCATGAGCCAGCAATGTGCCCTTGCGGCCAGGAAGGCCAACGGCATCCTGGGGTGCATTGAGAAGAGTGTGGCCAGCAGGTCGAGGGAGGTTCTCCTCCCCCTCTACTCTGCCCTAGTGAAGGCCCCACCTGGAGTACTGTGTCCAGTTCTGGGCTCCCCAGTTCAAGAAAGACGAGGAACTACTGGAGAGAGTCCAGCGGAGGGCTACAAAGATGATGAGGGGACTGGAGCATCTCTCCTATGGGGAAAGGCTGAGGGAGCTGGGGCTGTTCAGCCTGAGGAAGAGAAGGCTGAGAGGGGACCTCATCAACGCTTATAAATATCTCAAGGGTGGGTGTCAACAGGATGGGGCCAGACTCTTCTCAGTGGTGCCCAGCGACAGGACAAGGGGCAATGGGCACAAACTGGAACACAGGAAGTTCTGTCTGAACATGAGGAAAAACTTCTTCACTGTGAGGGTGACAGAGCCCTGGCACAGGCTGCCCAGGGAGGGTGTGGAGTCTCCTTCTCTGGAGATATTCAAAACCCGCCTGGACACGGTCCTGTGCAGCCTGCTCTAGGTAAACCTGCTCTGGCAGGGGGGTTGGACTAGATGATCTTCAGAGGTCCCTTCCAACCCCTACCGTGCTGTGATTCTGTGATTCTGTGATTCTGTGCTTGTTATTTGAAATTAAATGAGGCTTTTGAGCACTGAAGTTTTAATGCTTCTTTGATGCACAGACACAAGTGAAACTGTCTTGTAAGTAAAAACTATCACCAAGTTATTTTAGTTGCATCTTCCTCCAGTCAGAATTCAGTGCCTCAGAGCAGATCCAACATTAAGTCTTCTATACAATATCTCAAAAGATTTATTAGAAGCAACCTGACCTTTTTTGGTAGCATTTGGGAGATCAGCATTGAGTCAATCCAGAACATATTTAGTTTCGTATGTCACACTTTAAAAAAACTTTGTAAATGGTAGTTCCTAGATCTAGACTGGTTACACATATTCTGGGTGCTTAATGATATGCAATGCATAGAGAGACACAGCATACAATTATAAAGATGTCATTCATGTAGGCACATGCCTGATTATATAATAGAGGTTGTGGTTTTACAGCTACTAACCTCAGAAACTGTGATATCCAATAGAGTGATTTTGTGCAATTCCTGATCATCTCTTCTTTAAATAAGGCTATCTTTGCTTAGCTAGATTTTCAGTTGATTGGCAGACTCTTCCATACCTGACAGTACTGAGCTGTCTTTGAGTCAAAGTCCCAGTTTTCTCCACATGCGTCCATATTGCTCTCTTAATTTCCCATTGAACAGCACAGCAGATGTTCACATGAAGGCTAACGTCCACTTCAAGGAAAGGGATAACAATTTTCCAGCTTTCCTTTCTGCTTGGTTTCTGGTCATATAGAATCTATCATGCATGAGCAGTGCTCCCTGTCAGCTGGGACCTGATGGAGACACAGGGCCCTGAATACAGATGTCCTAAGTTCCAGTCCCATTTAAAAAGGCAGTTTTCCCTCATGGTAGGTCAAATTGTACCTCAGTTATATCCATCCAAACCCTGGGAGCTGAGAGATGAATTTGGCCCTGTGTCTGCATCTGTACCTTCCTTCAAAAGACAGCAGCACTGTGAGGAAGTTAGTTAGTCATCTAAGGGTGCCAAAATCTGCTGCTCCAGGAATGAACGTTTCCACACAGGAGCAGATAAAAATGAAAACAACTTAAAAAAATTCAATTAGATTAGCAGAGACAAGTGAGTGCTTGCCCAGCCATTCCTGAGCAACAATTTATTCCTAGGGTGGTGCGAGAGACTCAAGCCAGCGGTCAGCAAGCTGACAAATCTGTCAGCTTTGCTGGGTGGCTGTCAGTCAAACCAGGTGCCCGCTGTGTGTTGTGGCGCTCCTTGTATTAACACCCTGCTGAGATAATTCTTTTTTATCCTTTTTTTTTGCCACCAAGAGGGTCTGCCACCACATTGCTGTTTTTCATCTTGTTAATTGAGTCATTTATTTCGTTAAAAGGTGAAACTTTATCAGGGTTTATGTGCCAAATGTGAGAAGGCATATTTAATGATACATCAAATGTTAGAAGCATGCAGGTGCCTCTGTGCATGCTCTTTAAAATGCTGAGAGGCGAGGTAGTTCTTGTAAATTAAAATCACCTGATATTAACTAAAAATAGGCGTTTTGTTCCCAGGCAACAATGCAAATGTACTGTACATATGTGTGTATGTGTTTGTTACTAAATATATAAAGCACATGGATATTTATATTTAATTTTCAATCAGCAGATTCATCCATATTCGAAAGCAGATAACTGGAGGGATAAACAATACAAGAGCAGAATTCAAAATTATGTTAAAAAAGTCAATAATTTCTAGGGTGGCTGCTAAAAATAAGGTTTGAAAAAAACTGTCAAGCTTCTCCAAAGAAGATTTCCTTGTCACTGATTACCACCACTCTTCCCGGGGTAATTTGTTCATTTTCATTTTCTAGGTATTTTTGAAGCAGCTAAGTTGGGGTTTTTTTATACCCTTGTTAGGAAGACCATTTAATTGTTTAATCAGAGTCTGGGCAAGCCTCCAATGAAATTGATGAGAAACTCTCCACTGCCATCAATGGCTGTCGACTCATACCTTCAGGTCTGCTTTTACGAGGGAACGAGTCTGGTGTCTTCAAAGAAACCTCAGCTCTACTGAGAACAAACAGGATTTGGGCCCCTATCCTCCTCAGACGTCCAAGAAATCAGTGCGGGTCCATCACCAGGTAGGTGGATTTCACACCATCAAACCCATCCTCCCAGATACAAAGTGACAGAAAGTGTCCAGGAAAGGGGACTATTGAGATGTCAGGAAGGCTGGCTGATGCAACTACCAATTTCTATGGAGCAGCCAGATTAGTAGTTGATGCTAGTGATAACTATGTTCTGTCGTCTTCTTCGTGACTTTTACCTCTTAGCAGAACTAGAGGAGATTGACAATTCCAGCAGGGTGTGCCTTTCTCTTTAAAAGAGCTGTGTCATTTGCAAAAAGAAGTGTTGATTCAGTAATTTTTTTTAAACAACCCAAATTACTTAATCCCACTAACAAGCAAAAATTGCAGAAAGTCTGTCTTTGGTAACTGGGTTTCTTTCCCCTGGAATCCACTGCTGAGGGCTGCCTTCCCGTTTGGGGTTAGCCACCCCTCCCCCGGTTCCTGTTCCCCTCGTGATTGCCAAACTCTCGTTAGTTTAGGAGGACTAATACCATCTATGTCTGAAAGACATACTCCCACATGGTTTATTTAGTCAGCAGCTACCCAATTCGCCCTGCCTTTCAAGGCTGGGAGTAGGTGAGTGGATCTGAGATCAGGCCACTAAGATCAGGCTGGTGTTTCTGAACCCAACTAAATGTGTGGGTAGGTTGTGTAAGTAAGAGGTGTCTCACTTTGATTTCAGCATTAGTCACTGTGCTCATTTATTGCTTGAAAATGTTCTGGTCCAGGTGAGTAGTTCTCATTCATGCTGCAGAATTAGTTTGAAAAAATGTACCAGAACACTTTCCACCTCTCTCACCTAACATCCTTGTTCTTTCCTCACTTCATCCCACAGATACCAGAGAGCGTATGATCATTTAGATAAATCTTCGGTTTCGTTGCAATAGCCATCAAGCATATTCACTATGAAGAAAAGCACTGTGTTATCTGCTTATGTTTCTCCAAAATAGTTGAACCACAGTTCAACATTTGAATGGCAACTTCTTTCTCAATAAACCCACTCCTGTGTGAGTTCACAGTCCTAGCTCCTCTGTGAGTGACAAAAATAAATGTTCACTGGTTTTTAGAACCAAACAAGCTCCAGGAGAATAAACCAAAGTCTAGGAATGGATGTTACAGCACCAGGACTTCTAAGAGGTGATAATTTTAAGGACAGCCAATCAATCAGTGACTTTGTTGACTTGTTTCCCACTTCTAGTAGGCAAGTTTCAAATACCGGGCCAGAGTTGTCTTAACTTCAGTAGCCCACATGTTGTTTCCCTGCAGCTGAGGTGGTAACAGCTCTCTGGTGCTCTGTGATCACCAGTCCACCTCCTGGAGAAGGCATGTCTCCAGCCCTGCTTGTTTTCCTTCACGTGAATGTGCTACCATCAGGTGTCACTGTGGCAACAGAGGGACTTTGGGTTACAATTGCTGCCCCAATGTCCGTTGCCTGTTTCTTCCTGACAATTGGCTTGGTGGAAGCATTTATGGTGGGGCCGTGCTGTTGGAGATGGCTCTTGTTTCACAGTTTTGAACAATATGCAGCACCCAAATGTGGACAAAGTTCAGATGAACAATACCATTGGGGTTTGCCAAGTCAGAAATCTTTTTAACTGCCTGTCATTACAAACATATTTAAATAAAAATAGTACAATCTCACACAAAGGGGACAATAACATTTCTATTGCCTCACGATGATCAGAATTATTTTTCTATTTGTCTGGATGTACTAATGAAACAGTTTTGTCTTCTCCTTACCAACATTGTTGTTCTTGTTGCATCTGGAAGACAACTATAGATCAGATTATTATTGTGCTTTAGGAACAGAGAACAAAATGTTTATCCTGCCCCGCCCCCCCCCCCCCCCAAATTTGCAATCTAAAAATAAGACAGAAGCCATAGGAACAGAAGGAATGTTAATGACCATGCTAATTGCTTAGACTAAGTTCATCTACCTCCATGTGCTGTGTTAAAGTAGTTACAGAGGATGTTTAAGGAAAATATAGAGGAGACAAGGTAAGCACAAAGCAGTGGATAAAGAAAATAGCTTGGTGAGACTGGGAAATACAATGAGACAATCTATATTATTTGGTTTGATAAGCACTGCATAGCTCATCCTGGGTATGTAAGGAGAAAATCTCTGCTAAATCTCTGCCTTTTGGTATCAGTAGTAGTTTGTACTTATGTTGTCTTACAGTCCTGGGTGACAAGACACTTTATAAATGGTAATTCTTACAGTACTGAGATAATAGGCAGATAGAGTTGAATTTTATTTACAGCTGTAGAAACCAAATCACAGAAAAAGTGTGCACGAGACCAGTGACAAGGGCTGGGTCTCATTCCCACAAGCCCGGGCTTTCCATCATTTCTCTCTACTTGCCAGTAACCCGTGCCTGTATTTTTCTAGTAGACAAACATACAACATAACCACCCCTTTTTTTGTACTAACGCTGTTTAGATAGTATTTTCTATGCTGTCCCACCACCCTTTTCTTTGTCTATTATCCTCTTGCCTACACGCATCCTCTGGGAGTCCATTTCTCCCCACCATCACTCTTTCCAGTAGTCGATCTGTCCCTCCACCAAAATCCTGGGACTTTCAAAGAGAAGTGTTAGTCAAAAAGAGATTATTGGGAGGTTGCAATATGCAATCTAATGCTCTTTGAAAACAAGCTCTGAACATCTCTAAAACCTGATGTTTTTTTCTTTCTATGCAGAGCAGAAACTGTTATCCAAGGGCTCATGCTCTGTCATGTTAATTTCTGAAAATTAGAGATGGTTGGGAAGTTTGTTTCTGTCCTGCAACACCTTATAACATATAAAAAAATACTGGTTTTGCTTTCATTGAAATTATTCAGCATTGAAATTTTCCCACTGCCTCAACTCAGAAATTCTGTCTTGGTTTCCTGTAATCGAAAAGCAGTTGGCAAATGAAAGCAAGGTGTCATTTCCCTCCCTCCCCCCAGAAGTTTGCACATTATGTAGTCATTAGTTGAAAAATTAAAAATCATCCCAGAAGTAACGACTGGAACTTTTTTTTTGTTTAGAGAAGTTTGTCTTCTCTGTAAACCTCTTAAAAACACACTATTAGGAAAGTATATAAACCAAAGTGTTCAGCTGGGAAACTTATTTTCAACATAGAAATCCTAGTCTTATTTACTGTGTTTGCCAGTTTCCAAATGAATACGATAAGGCAAAAATGGATTCAAATCTGTGGTTCATCAAGTAGTGACCAGCAGGGATGGTGCTGATTTATACCGAAGATCCTTTCTCCCACCCTTTTGCCTGTGATTAATACCCTGCTAAGGTTAGGTCGATTTCTTTTCTTCCATCCTGTCTGTATCAAGCTTACCACAGCTTACACGCTGTAATAAGATAAAACCAGCTTAGGTAAGTAAAGCCATAATCTGACAAAAAGCTGGGCCTGGAGGCCTTTTTCTTAGATTTGGGTCATGATCATGGTCCCACTTACTACTGGCCCATCAGGCAAAAACTAATGATTGTAAAATTGCCATTAGTTACCAGGGTGGCCTCGGGCCATAAGATCTCAGCTAATTTTGAACTCTGCTGATACATTCCTGGGCTTTGTGTCTGAAGATCAGCAGTTAGCTTTCCGTTAAAGGCAAACTTCACACTAAAGCCACTGACAGAGGGGTATTAAATTATCCTTGTCATCCAATATGTAAAGCTTGGGTGATAATGAAGCTTAAAGTTCAAAGGGAAATACTTGCACTGAGAAAGTGAAAAAGAGCTTGTCCGTTGTACCTGCACCAATTGCCGTGTCGGCTAGTTATGAAGAAATGAACTTAGTTTCCACTGTGGAGTCTTTTAAACATACTCTCTACATTTGGCCCCAGAGATGGAGGGACATACAGCAGAATAAAGTGTTACTGTGGATTTAGTTGCTCTACTTTGTAAGAAGAAAAAAAGCGAGATCAATGCCAGTTCCTTCACACAGTCAGAAAACAAATCTTGCTACTGTTTGAAAACGGAAGAGCATTCAGAGCACACTGAAGTCAACATATAGGCACTTATTTCATGGGGTTTGGGATGATATATTATTGTGACATGACAAATCCTGCTTTCTAGATGTTAGCTATTGCAAGCAATTATGTATGTTATCATTGCAAATTTTACTTTTACTTTACCTCAGCTAGGCATGTGATGTCCCTAGCTCGTGTTTCCCTCATCATTATAAAATTCAGTGGTCTCCTTCAAAAGGTCTGCATTTGTACATGTTTTCACATGCAGAAATGCTCCTCCAGGCTAGTCTTCATTGCTCAGTGCCATGCTATGCAGAAAGACTCAGCTAATTTGAAATGAGTTAACTGGGTTAACCTCTGTGACCACAGCACCACTATGGCTAAATTACAACCAGTAGCATAGACTTGCTGCGAGAGCATCACACATCTGTAATAGCTGTCATCTCCTTCTGTAGGTCTTGGAAGGAAATTTGGTGTCTCAGACACCACATTAATATAACTGTGGGTAAATTGATGATCACTTTTCTTGAGTAACATGTTTCATTGTCTTTCCTCCTCTAATTACTCCTCCTCTTCATTCTTTTTCCCTTTCTCTGTATTACAGTAATTCTTTGACATCACAGTGGAGATCCAAGGACCCAAAAAGCTGTATAAACAAACAATAAATAATTAAACAGGTCTTTCTCCAAAGGACAGAGTAGAGGAAAAATGCCCTCGGACAAAACTCTTACTTTCTTTACATCGTGGCATATTTCCTAACCTATAAAGAGGAAGCACATAATGTGTTCTGGTTCAAGACCTGGGCTCATCTCTCTTGATGGTTATTTGCAAAATCCATTGATCAATAAAGTCCTCCTACTGAACTTAGGCATTTGGCAAGGAATGAGTTATGGATCCTCTAGCATGGTTGATTAGCACCTTAACCAGATCTTTCTGTCAGGCAAGGAAATGTTAAAGCAATATTTTTCAATGAGATGTCAAGATGGTTTCTACTGGAGCTGTCTGAAACAATAAAGCAGAAATACAAAGGTGTTAAGTATGCACCATAAGGGTTTTATTATTTATTTGCTCCTTTAGTAATTTTTGGTGCAATATTCCCAGGTATTGTATTTTTGCTGGAAAAACATGACAGATTTTAAAAACATTTTTTATAGCAATGGCTTACTCCTCCCTGCCACACTTTTTCCTTTATTTCTCTCCCCAATCTTTACCTGAAGAAAGAAAAAGAGAAAAAAGTGATAAGCAAAGTGGGAAGGGAGGGACAAAGAGAAATCCCCAATCCCCTAAAATACTAATACCAAACTAACGAAAATGCTTTTAATTTTTTCATTTTATATTCCTTCCCTTTCTTTTTTGAAAAATGAGGAAAAAAAGAAATAGAAAATCTTTCCTCAAATTCTTTTTCTTTTTTTTTTATAAGGCCATTTTAATTTTTAAAAGCTTCTAACAGAACATTTATAACATCTGTGTTTGCACGCAGAATTTTAACCTGATGTATTTTATTCTGATCATAATTCCAATTTTTGATGTAAAAGCACATTTTTGCTTGGGAATAAGTAGTGAGCTATATAACTTTTCCCTGTTTCCATAAAGCTACTTTTTAAGATGTTTGGGCGGAACACTAAACATTTCTGAAGTTCCTAGTACCCTTTCCTGTTCCACTAATGCTGAAGTAGCATCAGGTTCTTTTTAAAATAATTTTGGAACTGCATCCAACACATCACAGCTTCTTCATTTGCTTACACTGTAACAGAGTTTCCAATGTTTTATATTAATTTTTCAATGGATTTTTATCAACTTATAAGGTAGAGATTCTACACAAATTCCTACCACTGCTCTCTGCCTTATGTGGGCAGGGGGCGCGTTGCAGTTCATCGAAAGTGGTATGGGACCCACTGTGACGAGATTGTATTGACAGCTTAATGTCCCACGGTGTTTGTCTAAAATGGAGCGAAGGGGTGAAACCCTGAGCTGTTTGGTGCTGCTCACCCTTCCCTCTGCCTCCACCCATAACCTCGCTTGCATTGTGCTCCCTGCACCGATGAGCACGGGTACGACAAACACAAGTTCATATCCCTCTGCAAGCACAAGTGCAACAGCAGTTCTGTTGATCTGCTCACATGCACAACTAATATTATTTGATCAAATGTGTTTTCCTTTTAAGAGAATTTAAACAATTTCTGAAAGCTCCACAAGTATCTCAGGAACACCATGTCAGACATTTGCCTTGTTTGATTTATTGGTCTTTTATGCATTAACTTTGATCCTGGTTTTAAAACCAGCTTTTACATCAATGCATCTTCACAGTTAGCAAATGATAGATTAGATAAAACACAATGATACTTATATATTAGGTTTCCAAGGATGACAGTTTTCGTTTATCTGTGAGCCTACAGTTATTCCTTATGGTAGGTTCTACACAAACCCACATTTTTTCCAAAAGACTTCAGAATTTCTGCAACATTTTAATGAATTTTACATCCTGGAGTTTTGTTCTTTATTAAGGCTGGTCACATTGAACTGTATGTGATTGTGAGTGGAACCATGTGAGGCATTCAAGGAGAGAAAGAGGCAGAGATGCAGTTTAAGTATTAAAGATTTTAGCTTAAAAGTTAGCATTTTGCATTTAATAGTTTCACTTAGCTATGTACCTGCATTATGTGCACACACACACATACATACACAAAGTGTATATATTAAAGACAGATAG
The DNA here is from genome assembly GCA_009819775.1 of Phoenicopterus ruber ruber. Classification (NCBI taxonomy): domain Eukaryota; kingdom Metazoa; phylum Chordata; class Aves; order Phoenicopteriformes; family Phoenicopteridae; genus Phoenicopterus; species Phoenicopterus ruber. The sequence continues at coordinate 15,360,464 of CM020219.1, forward strand.
ATAGGGAAGGAGAAATATAGGTGGTATAAATATTGTATATCTTTGTTTAGAAGCTACCCTCGTTTAGTAGCTGCACCTTAACCATGCACCTTTACTATGCAAGCCGCAGGGGAAAGTAATTAAATTTAATAGCTGCTGCCCTCGTTTTGAAGTCGCCCTCAATATAAAGCTGCACAGGGAAGTAATTAAATTTAATAGAAGCTCCGGATTCTAAACAAAGATATACGGTATAAAGTCCATATAGTTCTTGGAAAGTTAATTTCCAGCAGTAGCAGGCCTGTCACTTGAAATACTCATGGTTTTGTAATTGTTTGAATGAAATCTCCAGCTACAAAGGAACTTTGTATCTGAAATGATGGAATGATGAAGGATCTGCGCATGTACTTGGATACTACCATAACAAGAATAACAACAACAACAATAATAAAAGAATGAAGAACAAAATAAGATTATAAAAGAAGCCCCCCAAAAGTCACACGTTAATATTCCACTCTCATTTTCATCAATCACTGAAGCAATACCCCCTAGATCAGTGCATTAACTTGTTTATCTTTTACAACGAGGAAAAACTTCATAGCTTCATCATTCATTCCAGAGTGAGGGGAGAAAAAACAAAAGGCAGCCACCGAAATTTGCATGGTGCTCAATTATACATTAGTGAACATCACTTGGCAATCTGTTCATATCAATTTAATTGGATTTTAATACTGCCTCTGATCTTGTTTTCTAATTAACAGCAGTGCCTGGCAATAAAGCAGAACCATGCACCCAGCAACACCTTTGATCTCAACCATATGGAGCTCCTCCGTGCTCTTGAAAAAAAATTTTTTTCCCTTGCCTCCAATGCAGGCCGAGAGATACTGGGGCCCCCAGATGGCCAAATACCACTCATGACTGCGACTTCATTGATTATTTTCTTTCCTGATTGATCCTGATTGAAAATAAATAAAACATGCACTTGGAACTGGATGCAAATTGGTGTCACAAGCTTTTGGTTATGTTGATGGTTTTCTCTGCTCCTGCTTTAGATGACAAGTACTTAAGTAAACATTAATGGACTCAACGGTCTGTATTTAGGAGCATAACTTTATCACAAGGACCTTTTGTTTCATGTGTAGTTACTGTCCTACCAAAGCCGCATTTTTAACTGGGATTGAATGAAGTTAACCGTTCATTCTCCATCTTTCTGATGTTATCATCATGGGCAAACTATTTAGGCATGATTTGAGTTCAGCAGTTTGATTTATATCTGCTTTTTGATGATTTGCTCTTGACAGTTTGTTCTTTTTTCTTTTTTTCTTTTCTTTTTTTCAGGACCCCTAGGTAAAAAGCACGCAGAACAGAGCTCTGATCTTTGTTTCCTGCACAGGTCTGGCTTCAAGTACAGTATGCTCAAACAGAGCAAATATTGGCGTGTCACATTTCACATGTTCTCCAGCCAGAGCTTGCAATAGTTCTCTGAGATACAAGGAACTGACTTGGTGGATTTCTTCCTGGGTTCGAAAACAGAGATAAAAAATGTTCCAGAATGTTAGTTTATGACGTGGACTTTTATACAAACATTTTAAAATGTTATAAAATATATACATATGTCTATGTTATTTGGCTTTGCAAGGGGGTGAGCAACCAGAGGGAAAAACATTGCTGTCTTCTTGTAGCTTACGTATTACATAACAACAGCACAAAGAACAATTTTGATTTCTGGCTTTTGGATAAATAAAGAGAAGTCATGCTTCTCCTCTTTCTCCTTTCACTTTCTGTTCTGAACTTGCCATCTTAGCCTGTGCTTTGATTTGGATACGACCCATAAGCAAGGTCAGGTCACTCTTCTCTTGAAGAAAAGATTTCCACTCAACACCCTGACGTGCTGCTGCAGAAGCAGGTGCTGCTGACTGTGCAGGTGACACCTTTCCTTTTGTGTTAACGCTAACCCACCGTAGTGCTAAGGATGTTGGCTCCAGGGCAGTTGTTTTTCATCTGAGACAGAAACCACCACCCTGACCACTTGTGTTCATTACAGAACTAGCAGACCTATTCAGCCTAGATTGTAAACCGTGTGCTATTTATACAGTGTGTGTGCATTACACAGTGCCATCCCCTTTGGTTTCAGCTATATGTCTTTCTTTTTGCATGACTCTGAGCTCTCATGCAATATTGTTTGCGTGGTAATAAACCACTGCTGCACACTGACACATACCGGTGAAACTGCACTAAGTGATGCCTCTGCCTTCTCTGCTTTGAGATCCTAAGTTGAAAATCCTCAGATGCAGAAAGCATATTAATTCTCTTGATTTTGTTAAAGCAGTTTATATTTTCTGTCTCAGCTTCAAACCCCATCTCATTAAATATCTTTACTTTTAAACTTTAACCAAACTTGATCAGAAGGTGCATGGCTTCCACTTTTGTGGAGGTATGCTGATATCATAGAATCATAGAATAGTTTGGGTTGGAAGGGACCTTTAAAGGTCATCTAGTCTAGCCCCCCTGCTGATATGTACCAGCCCGAGGCCAGACCCAATGAACTAGTAAACAAAATAGCCTAATAGTTGGGATACAGGCAATGAATCCATGAAGACACCAGGTTCCCTTCTCTGCAAATCCAGAGCCCAGTTCTTGCTGGGTTTGGATTACATTTCATATGTGCTATTTCACACATTTACTGCATTTCAATCAGCTTCTGCAAGTGAGAACTTCAGAGGGGAGAAACAAGCCTGCCTGCTCTGGACATAACCTTCCTTTATCATACGAATAAAAAGTAATTTGGAGCCCATGTTCCAGGGAGATGCTGGAAAGCTGCTCCAGCCTGATTGTGGTAAGCAGATCTTCAGGCAGTTAAGAGGACTCTGCAGGTCGAAGTGTCTGCCCTTCCGGATTGATTGTAGAAACAGGGCTTATACTCTTATACCAAACACGAGTTTAATCTGGATTTACCTTTTTCTTCACTTGCTTTCCAGAATTTTAAGCTACAAACTCTTGCATTTTATCATGTAGGGTGAAAAATAAAGCACTGGAGGAAATAAATGACTCAAAAGAAGATAGAAGTTGCATTTTTATTCTGCTTTCGATTTGCTGATAAATTAACACAGTACTAGCTTCTATGGAGTGCAGTGACATATACTGATGAAGGAGCAGAGCTGATAAATGTGAGGGTTTCCTGTTGCACCCTGCAAGTAAACTGCTGCTGATTGGATGTGTTGCACCAAGATTACTGCTGTGGTCTTTTTGAGCACTGGGACTCATAGACATTGTCAACATTCGTATGCTGAGGCACCATTTTGATCTTTGTTGCTGATTTCCTTGCTCTGATAACATGCTAGCTGCTGTCTTGTTTGCTTCCTGAACTGCTTGCTCCCAGTTTGGATGAAAGTTTTTTGGTTTGGGTTTTTTTTTTTTTAATCTTTAAGTTGTATATTTGACTCTTATTTTTGGGACTAACCACTCTACTTGCTTGCACTTTCCCTCTAGGAGTTAACAATGGGTTCAGGCGTCACATCACATACTTTATTTAAAATAAAGCCTGCTTTGCTAGGCCTTTAAAATGTTGAGGGACCAGGCCTTGTTTACAGAAAACATTTCAAGGCATTGATGTTTAACACCCACCCCACGTCCCTACTACAAATGTCTTTAAAAATGAGGTGGGTATAAATTTGTGATCATGCTTGAAAATGTGTGGCTAAGGGTTTGAAATGTGTGGCTAAGGGTATAATAGCTTGTATCTCCAGCATGAAGAGTTGCTCTGACCATGTTCTCAGATCCTACAGTACAAAAGAGGCTGCTCAGTGAGAATAGGTGGACAGAAATGTCATGCAGAAACCTTTATTCCCCTCTTTTTATCTTCTTTCTTAAAGAAAAACAGAAGCAGGGACGTGCATGCAAATGATTCCTCTTAAAGATGAGCTGTGGGAAATGTGTATTCCTAGACATAAGAGTGGGGCTAGGGATGGCTGGGGGTTGCAGCTGCCCAGCAGTGCAGCACCGTGCTGGGTTTGTGAGCAGGCTGCTCATATCAGGAGGACTCCTGCTAGCCAGAAATGGACAAGGCATCATCCAGAGCAGCAATGAGATTTCTCCACATGCATGGGATATAATCAGGAGGTGAGTGGAAGTAGGATACTGGTTAGTTATATGCTCATGGCTTTAGGAGGACAACATCTCCAGGTGGTTGGTGTTACTGTTTCACTATGGCTCATTATTCAGGTTAAATGTTGTTGATTCTGCTCCCTTATGAAGGGTATCTGTATGGTGAGTTACAGCCTTATCTGATAAAAAGGCATAGTTAAGCTATTTCTAACAATGACAAACAGACATACCAAATCAGTGCAATGGCTTTGAGACTCTATCCTCAGCTTCTTACAGCCCTGAAATATAATTACCTTCAATCTGCTTGCCTTGTCTCAGACTTTTAGGTTAGTACTTTAGAGCTACCGTCCGTGGTGGTGAACTCCTCTCCCACCTTCCTGCTGTTGTCCTCAGTTTGTGATCAGCAGGTTTTCTGCGCCTGACAAGCTCCCGTGTGCCTTTGCAATTCTCCCTCCTCCCCTCTTTTTTTTTAATTTAAACTTACATGACTTCATCAGAATAATATCTTTACGAGCCAGTAAACATATCTTTGGTGAGGTTGTGCTGAGTTTTCTACTATATGCTGGCTTTGATATTTCAGAGACGTTTTTGTTCTCACTCCTCTGTGAAGGAGACTACAACATGGGTAAGACTCAGAGTCTCAAAGAAACTTTCACTCCAGTATTTGAACTGAGCTTGTTTAGCTAGTACTTTGTACCCAGTGGAAGATAACACTGAGCTCCAAGTAGGTCTGGGATGGCTGAGAAGGCTCCTTGTATGGCAAACAGGGAATGAACCACTTCCACCTGGCGGTGTCATCTTCTTTCCAGGGCATGATGCTACTAGCCAGGCTTTGTAATACAGCTGTGTAGGATGACACACATACCCTAGAGACAGGATTCATGTTCTTCTAAGACTAGAAGTAAGTCTGTTGGGTTTGTTTGGCTTTGACTTATGATTTATTTCATTTCTTCTGTTTAGCAACAGTGCCCTTTGCCAATGGGGAAGAATCATCATTCTGCAACATTTCCTCCTTCCAGCCAGGAACCATACAGCTGAGCACACAGAGCTTCTCCAAAGTGGCATGCTTTGTTGTCTTGTTCTGCTTCTTTTACTCTCCTTTCATCCCCAAGGGAAACAAAGGATTCCACCTGTGTCAGCAAACCCCTCGGACTTTCAGGTGTTTTCTTGGGGGAATTATTTTCCAGCTTAATGCAGTGAAACCCTGGGCACTCTCTTGGCTCTCCCTCATGCTCTTTTTCCCCACAACTAGGCATGCCCTTCTGCAGGTGGAAGTGGTTGCCTCATTAGCTTGGATTGTCTTTCCTAAAAGGATAACCAGTTCCCTCACTATCAGCTGTTGGGTGCGAGAAAGGACTCAGATAGAAGAGCACTGATTTTTCCATTTCCCCCTTCTCTCTCTTCTCAGAGATGGGACATCTTGACTCAGTTTGTCCTCTTGCTTCCTTGCTGGTACCTTTTTTATTACTCACAGAGCAAGTCAACCATGACCCATTAGGCTGACCAGGAAAAAACAGCTTTTGTGGCTGTCATACCAATGTGACTCCAGAAAGGGAGTATCTAGAATGTATCTAGTACGTGTCTATTATATATTCTGTGTATCTATTATCATGTTTCCTTACTTAACTGTCCAACCTTCCAGCAGTTCTTCATGTTCTCAGCATAGAGAGCTACTGGAGTAATGCTGCAAATTGATGAGTTAAGATTTGAGTGTTGTGTATACAGTGAAATGGAAGCTACTCTGCCTGTATAATTCCTCTATGTTTCCCTTGTTTTATAAAGAGTAAAGGCAATGTGAGTATCTCTTAATTTAAAATATGGTTAGATAATATTTAGCTTGCTCTGCTGTCCAATGAAAGCTGGGTCAAAAGCTTGTTTGAGTGCTCAGATGTGTGTTGTTGAAAGGTGGGATAAAGAAAAATAGGAACAAAAGCGTGTGCTAAAATGATATGTCTATAGGGAGTGAAAGTTTTTTTTTAAAACTGGGTTACACTTAAAACAGTGGCTGTGGTTATGCCATAATTAGAATGTAATTACATTGTCTTTATAATTCTGGTTACTTGTAATTAACATTAATGCATATGAGGAAGTAAACTACATATCTGAATTGCTTATTAGTACCCTGTTAGAACTGGAGCCTATAAACATATATGGAAGTTTACTCACCAAATATTTTCATTGGCTGTCACTGAATGACTCATGTGACTAAAGCCATGAATGGGCGTTTGTAGGCAGCAGCCCTTAGATTCTAACTCAAATTAACGTGAAGTTAACTGCACTAACCACTTTGGATTTACCTGCTGCAATTACCCTGAAGTTACACTTTGATTTTTTTTTGGTTTGTTTTGTGGTAGGCATGTGAAGAATGGGTTCTGCTACAGAGTTAGTGCTCCAGCTATACGGAAAATAATAACCACAATGCAAGTGCAGTGGAATCCCAACCAGTTCAAACTGTACCATAAAGTGGAGCAGACGTTTTTTTTGGATACACTTGTTTGTAACGGAAATTTGGCCCAGGACATCATAGTTCCAGAAGCTAACTATTTTTAAAATAGCTACTAGCAATAGCAAGAGCTAGGAGTTCTCCATACAAGGCAAGATGCAGCATTTTCAACCTTTCTATAAGAAGTGATAGGTAGCTGGGCCCCATTCTATCCTGACATTCCTAAAGGGAATGTAAGTAGATGAGCATATTTGTAATAAGATGCCTTGCACAGATAGCTGGCGTCTTTAAAGAGCTCAGAAGGGAAAAGAAATACTATTTTCTAAAACAAAGCTACTTTTTTCCTTCTCTTTAAAATCTTAACTCTTGTATAGAGAAAGAAGAGGGCTTAATTTTGCATGACGCATGGAGGGAGGAAGCTTGCATATAAGGATGTATCTATCATCTGGTTCAAAAAATTCATGTCCAAATGCCATCCGTTTCCAGCCTTTATGCTCATCCCCAATATATATGATAACCTCATAATGAATGAATATCAGAAATAGGTTTCTATAGATTAGATGCATGATAGACTGCAGTGCTTCTGAAAGTCTATTGTGGCAATGACCATTGAACTAAGGAGAATTTACATGACCAACCATTATAATCGATCCAGTCTGTATTTTAGATAGTCCCTAAATACATATCAATGTGACAAATGGAAATGGCTGTACTGTACAGGCCAATAAGCTGTGCTTCAAGAGGATCATAAATACTTATTGACACATAGACTGCTCAAAACGAACCTCGATTTAATGAAGTAGAAATGGGATTTTGGAGTCTGTTAAAAAATATTGTATTCTGCTAATTACGGATCCCATTACATTACTTAAAGTTATCCTGTAGGCAGAAAAGGCTTCCTGAGGAGTAAAATCCTGTCACACATATGGTCAGTACTGTGGTTATGTATAGGGAATGGTCAGGCAGAAGAGAAGCTAAAGGAAGCCTTCACAGTCGTTTCTTCCCTGCAGCATGAGGATTTATTAGCTGTGGGGTTTTTTGTGTCTCTGTTCCCTCTATGGAAAGGTGTTGAGAGTGGAGGACATCAGTAACACAGATGTACCATGTGAAAATTTCTGGTGTAAATGAGATACTGTCACCCTCGGAGGCTCCTGAGTTTTGCCTCCCAGTGATCTCAGGGGAACTCCCTTTTTATTTCAATGGGGGTGTGTGGGCATTATGAACCTATTTACACCAGCCCTCTGGGGGGCTGAGCAGAGGAATGGAGATTTTGGCACCAGTCGTACACACTAAATCAGGTTGTAGTAGATGTCATGAACCCTCTGCTTTGTTAATGTTATTTTTATAGAATCATAGAATCGTTCTGGTTGGAAGAGACCTCCAAGATCATCGGGTCCAACCATTAACCTATCACTACCAAGTCCCCCACTAAATCATGTCCCTTAGCGCCACATCTAAACATCTTTTGAATACCTCCAGAGATGGTGACTCCACCACCTCCCTGGGCAGCCTGTTCCAATGCCTGACAATCCTTTCGGTGAGGAAATTTTTACGAATGTCCAATCTGAACCTCCCCTAGCGCAACTTGAGGCCGTTTCCTCTTGTTCTGTCGTCTGTTAGTAGGGAGAAGAGACCGACCCCCACCTCGCTACAACCTCCTTTCAGGTAGTCGTAGAGAGCGATAAGGTCTCCCCTCAGCCTCCTTTTCTCCAGACTAAACATCCCCAGTTCCCTCAGCCGCTCCTCGTAGGACTTGTGCTCTAGACCCTTCCCCAGCTTCGTTGCCCTTCTCTGGACACACTCCAGCACTTCAATATCCTTCTTGTAGTGAGGGGCCCAAAACTGAACACAGTACTTGAGGTGTAGCTTCACCAGTGCTGAGTACAGGGGGATGATCACCTCCCTACTCCTGCTGGCCACACTATTTCTGATACAAGCCAGGATGCTGTTGGCCTTCTTGGCCACCTGGGCACACTGCTGGCTCATATTCAGCCGGCTGTCGACCAACACCCCCAGGTCCTTTTCCGCCGGGCAGCTTTCCAGCCACTTCCCCCCAAGCCTGTAGCGTTGCCTGGGGTTGTTGTGACCCAGGTGCAGGACCCGGCACTTGGCCTTGTTGAAACTGATGCCATTGGCCTTGGCCCATTGATCCAGCCTGTCCAGATCCCGCTGTAGCGCCTGCCTGCCCTCCAGCAGATCAACACTCCCTCCCAACTTGGTGTCATCTGCAAACTTACTGAGGGTGCACTCGATCCCCTTGTCCAGATCATTGATAAAGATATTGAACAGAACTGGCCCCAATACTGGGCCCTGGGGAACACCACTTGTGACTGGCTGCCAACTGGATTTAACTCCATTCACCACAACTCTTTGGGCCCGGCCATCCAGCCAGTTTTTTACCCGGCAAAGAGTACACCCATCCAAGCTATGAGCAGCCAGTTTCTCCAGGAAGATGCTGTGGGAGATGGTGTCAAAGGCTTTACTCTTTATCTCTAAGCTTTACTTTATCTCTAAGCATTTATCACACAGATGTTATGCTGCCAGAAGATACTGATTACTGATATTGATTACAATTAGTGTTATCTGTTACTATTGAAATAGAAACTTTCACTGGCTATGGTGGGAACTTCTTGTGTTCAATGGGAGGTATTCAGTCACTTGAATCTAGGTACATGTTAGCATTTCAGATGCCTTGGGTATCTAAGACATCCTCATGGGACTAGGAGGACCTTCAGGAGACCTTTTCCTTCTGTAGTGGCAACTGGGAGCCAGCAGGGAAACTCTGAGCCATCTTAGCTGCTATTTAGGCACCAGCCTTTGGCAACTGACTCCCATCTTACATTACGGGTCCTCCTACTGCTGTCCATGGCCCTGAGGGGGTGGCAGGAATCTTCAAAGTGACTCCCATAATATTTTTACAGTGAAGGAACAGCTGACTACCTTTCCTTTCCAGCAGTGGCTCAGGAATTACACTCAGTGCTGTTCATTCCTTTGCACTGAAAGAGCCAAGGGGCTTCCTGCACTGAAAGGTAGCAAACTGCTCTGTGACTATCACAAGCATTTGTCTCTGCATGGGAAGGAGAAGGTTATGCCAAGACTGGTGAACCTAACGGAAGGGTGAAATTTGAGGATCTCATTCTCCATTGTGCCATCATCATTTTTACAACTTCAAAAGAAATATCAAGTGGAGGGAGGACGAGTCCCAGTGAGTATGGTAGCATTTTGTCTCTGCAATGCACCGGTGCAGAGCAAGAGAGAAACAGTCCCAAAGTCTGAACTTTTAGCTTGCTTGATTTGTCACAGTTTTAATTCCTTAATGCAAGGAGCTGAAAGGAGCTCTTAGGTTTAAATGTACATTTAAAATTCAAAAAGTTTCTGTTTTTTTAAAATCAGAAAACAAGGAGTATTTGTAGATAATATTTTTTGTCTGTCAGAGTTCTCCACTGTAACTGAATAGACAGGATACTTCACCTTCCTTTCCTAAAACCGATGGGCTTTAGCATGCAGTTCTTCCTGCAAAGAGTTAATTGAAGCAAATAAAGTTCTTAAATTGTTAATAATCCTCCCAATTTGATCTTGTTCTTTTTCCCCCTCAAGCAGTAAGAGGATAAGTGCGAGTGATAGCCAGATTTATAAATTATTTCTTGCAAGCTGAATGCTTTAAAAGGGAATATAAAAATCTGCTATGTGTCAGGCGATCCATGGAGGCATTAGCAAGCGTGGCTGATTCTCAGTCCCCTGAAAGCAGGAGTGATAATTTGTAAATCTAGGAACTGTACGTGGAGAATGGTAATTTGTCATTAGTAAGATTAACATGATCAAGGGAATAGAATGGATTATTTACATATAAAATACAGAAGATCATTGATGCAGCAGTGATGAATAAATACATTTTGATAAAATTAAGTCAATATTTTTGGGAATCAATACAAGAAGTTTTAGCTGTCATATCACACTGCAACTTATGTTTTATGTGGTATAAAATGTATTGCCTATTTGAGAATGGTTATATAGATGGATTTTTTTGGCCTGGGCTTCTTTGTTTAATCTACCTGTAGAGCAGTCCTTTTGAAACACTGTACGTTTAGCCAAAAATTACTTTGCTTAGTTCCTTTAGAAGGAAATACCACTTAAGATGTAGACTATCTGAGCACTCATATACTATTTAAAGGGACATGACATTTTTATTATTGCAGTTTCATATTCTAGTTAATTTTTTTTGTTCAAATAGATTTGCCTTCTTGCAGAGAGAAACTATCACAAATAATTTAATACATTTTGATCATGTTTTCAGTGCTGACTGAATTACAGTTGCTGACATGGTTCATTTACTTACACAAACTGTTCTTGTGCTCACACTGTTGCTCAAAAATTCAACATTATCAGGTGAAAAAAATTGCATGAAGATAGGAAGCCATTATCCTGACCACTAAGCAATGCAGAATGAAATATCAATTGGCAAGTTGTTAACTCTGATTTTCAAATACACCATTTGCAATGACTTGTAACTACCTACAATAAGTGGTTATAACCTTTTTTTTTTTTTTAATTTTCTGAAAGCTTCAGTAAACTATGCTATCATAGTGTTTAAAGAATTTAAAGCAAATTACTTAAGGAATATTGCTCAAAGCAAGTGCTATGCAAGGCAGTAAGTGACTTTTGTGGGTGACTGAGCACTGAAGCAAAGCTTTGCTGATGTAGACACTGTTTATTTGCACGAAGATTCCTTTGCCGCAGATGTTCTTGACAAAACCAGTTCTTGGTCTTGCTGATGTGAACATGTGCAATGCTACACGTGTGTGGACCCAGGGAGTTCAGTAGGATTGCTCATGTGCATAAAATTACTTGTGTGCCTGCATGTCCAAGGCTCAGGGCATTTAATCATTAAAAGGTGAAATAGAGGCATTTTTGTTATACTTCGTTATACTGTGAAAAATCACAAGTCAGTCTTAGTTACAGGATTACTCTTCTCACAGAAAAGGATATCCAAGAAAATAAAACAAACCAGAAGACAACATTGTTTTGTAGCAATATAAGCTTTGAACATTCTCTGCCGTAGGTTGCTCAGACTTCCATTGACATCACGAGGGGGCTGTGTTTAGGTGAATAATTTTTTTGGCAAGGGCAAACAAATGAATAAATGCTTAAGGGAGAGCTAAGCTAAAAGAGGAGGAGGCCAGAAATCCAGGACTCGCGCATGTAAGGTTACTATGACTTTACATACAACCACATTATTTCACTCAGTTGCATGTTTTTGCTTGTGATCAGAACTACTGATTCACAAATGCATTAACCTGCAATAAGCACCCATTTGCTAACCGAACTGTTGGCCACAGAGGGCTCAAAATAGCTCCTTTCGCACTAATATGTAGAAATAAATTAAGAGGAAATGGATGGATGGATAGATGCATGCAGAGGAAGACATAAATAGTATGGAGTTTCTGAACAACCACCCCATAGAACATAGCTTAGTAGAGAAAGTATGAAAGAAAAAAGAGGTGATTTTCTCCTATCAATCAGCTTTCAGTAGCGGAGGCTTGACCGGTGCTGTCCATATGGAGATTTCTCCTATCCTGCTCCAAAATGGACCTTGAAGTCTTCAGTGGCCAGATTGACAAGTAACTCCATAGAGATTGCAGATACTTCCTGAGCTTCATATTTATGATTTAAAATAATAGTGGATTACAAAGACTGCATATTTCCTTAATTGGAAAAACCAAATGAATGCATGCTCTTATTGTTTCCTCCTCATCTTGAAATCTGGATGAAGGCCGGAATTTTCAGAGAAAACTAAGGTTTTGTGAAAGTCGTATGCTTGGCATCTGAGATATGTATTTGTTGTTCCTAAACGAAGGCATTTATCCAGGGACAGAATTTAGAACCACTGTTACCCCGAATGGACCATATAATCAACATGGAAAATGAGATCTCTCCACTAATTGTATAACGGAGCATAGGGCAACTGTTTGCACAAATTACATACCTAGTAGAGGGGTCTAATATTACTTGGATTAAATTTGGGCTTTAAGTGCCTTTGAAATGCCCAAGCATGATTTTCACCCTGAAATGAACTTCCTATAAAATTCCCAATGAGAAGTATTGCAATCTAACTTACAGAGATAAGGATCTGTGGTAACCCTTCAAATTGTGGCTCAAATGAGTAATTACTTTCCCAAACTAAAGAGTTCAATTTAATAGGCTATTTATTGTGTTTTAATTAAAGATTATTAAACTAATATTTTGAAGGAAGTTTAATAACTGTATAAGAATGATGTAGATAAACACAAAAGATATATATCTTCTGCTTTCTTGTTAAACCAGTAAATATTGGTAATAATGTAATACATCCTTCAGAGCTTCACTTTATATTCATTGAGTTTGCACACTGGAGAAACAAAGCTGCTAAAATAGTGCAATTTGCACTTTAGCCCAGTCTCATTACTCAAAATTCTGTCACAATGGATGACAACTGGCCACGCCCTCTTAACCAGATAAGAATGTCACCATAAAAACTAGAGGTAAAATGAAAGAGAAAAATGCTCATTTCAAATATGACTTTTGGGCATTAAAACTCTAGACAAGAAAAGTGATGGCAGCAACTGTATCGTGAGTAGCTCCACAGACTGTTGTAGACAAACATTTTCATGAATCACTTCACAAAACACAGTTTTAAAATATGTGACTTTTTATATATTAATGAAAAAATCCTATAAAACATTTCTAAATCAGATTGGCAATGGTTTTGTAGCTGATGGTTAAACTGTACACTGACTACTTTGATATTATTGGAGTGGTGGTTTTTAGCTGGCTTGACCTGAACTTTTCGGGATTGTCAGTTCAGGAAGTGTTTTGGGGGTTCAACTTCTATCTGAAAAAGGAATGGAAAATTGTTTGAAATCTAGAAGGTGATTTGAGAACTATACTCCATTTCCTCTGCCTCTATTAGCTGTGATGGAAAGAAATAGCCTCTCAGCACCAAGGAGCATACACTGTAAATGCACTCTGTGCAAAGGTGCACTAGTCTACCATATCTTTTAGAAAACTGAGCCTCGGGCTCTAGTAAATCTTGTGGTGAGGACCCACTGTGGTGTTCTGCATCCTTGGGAGAGGTAAATACTCCTTCTGCAGCAAGGCACATCCACACCCTTCCCTTTGCTGTGCTTCCAGGATTCCTGGCTTTCCCTGTAGGCATTGTGCTACGACCCCATAGACTAGCCTCGCTGCACGGTTATGCAAACATGGACTTCTGTGAGTCCCAAGAACTCTGCAGGAAGCGAATTTGGCTCACAGAGGATCATATGAAAATGTTCTCTGGCTTCAGAGGAAGATGGAATTTTGCTTTCTGTTTTGTATTTAAACAGACTCAAAATCTCAAATCAAGACACCGTTGGACCTACCGAGTTCCACCTGGCTCATGTCAAATCCATGTAATACCCCAAGTTTTATATGGTTTAGCAAAAACCCCATAAATCGAATCAGAATGACTTGAAAGGCTGAACTTTAGTGAACTTTAGGACAAACTGGAGCTGAGCTGCAAGCTTCTATGAAACCTGAAACTAAGCAGATTTTGCCTGGCTTCTTTTGAGGTTCATGAATTTTGAAAAGACCCATAGTGTTGCCAGTTTTTACCATTTTATCATGAAACTTGCCCTAACTGGTGTTTTCTTTAAAGCCTCCATTCTTGAAATGAATTGACCATGTGAGAATCTCATCTTTCATTTAAAAGAGAGCAGAAATTTCCAGTCCCTGTGGTTGTGGCAAAAAGCTTGAACATATGCCCAAGTGCACCAACAGTTCAAAACCAAAGGTGACTCCAGAGACTCCAGCGTGCACTTTATTATTTTAAACTCACAATTTTAGGGTCTTAGCTAACAGTTTTTGAGTATGAAATCTAGCCCACCGTCTGTAATTCCACATTCTAGCCAGAGGACATTAAGGTTTTTTTCCCCCTCTTATTGTTATGGTGCTTCAGAAGGCAACTTCAAAGCAAAACACTAGATTTGGGTATCGGCAAGCCTGGCTCTAGATCTGACAGTTGTGGCAATGTCTCTCTGCTGAAACCCTGCATCCCTGTGTACCTGGGTTTTGTGTAACCAGTGAGACAAAATCCAGAGAAGCGTTTAAGTCTTCTAACTCAGGCTCACATTCAGTAACCTAATTCCTTCCAACCCCCAAGTTTATTTTAACAGCACTGTTTTCCTTTGAAGGCTATAGGTAATTCACTCCTCTTTAACAACGTACAGATGGTTTCTGGAAAAGCCCCTTTGTTCCTTCAAATAAATAACACAAATAGGCTTACTTATTATGCCCATGTAGGGCACTGTGTTGTGCTTTTCATTTTTTGGTTGATCGTGTCATTTGTTTTGGCTTGTGCCCCCTCTGGAAGTGTTAAAGACTTTTCTTGCTCATGCTCAGACAGTTTGTTTGATGCCAAAGCCAGGGAATTTCCTTGGTATCAGAGAGTCTTACAATTTTACATTAAATACATTTCATGGACCAAAATTCCACCTGAATGGACCACACATCTTTCCTGAATATTGCTCAAAGACATTGTAACTGCTTCTGAAAATCCAGCCTCATAGTAAATGTTTAGGTCAACAAAAATGATAGTCACCAATACAGAATATTTTGGTATGCCACTAGCAGAAAGATGTATTGGCTGGGAATCTTAGTCATGTTTTCATGTTATTTAATTTGGGAGAATTGATAATGCTAATCATTGAGAATTAGCTGCCTTTTCTGAATTAAGCTAAACCAGTTATCAGAAAGGTTAACAGAACTAAAGGCCCAGTAATTGATGTTTTGTTGTACAATAGCAGTCCATTTTATTTAGAACCTGTAGAGCTATGATAGTGTTATGGAACAAGATCTCCTTGTGCTAACAAAGATGGCAAAGTTATTGTTTCAGAAAGAATACAAAGTATGTAGTGTTTGCTAAAAGTAAGAGCAACTCTTCTTAATTTCATATTGTATAAAAGTTTATCTTTTCTGGAGTCTTATTTTAAGAACCTAAAAAGGGATAACTAATCTGCAGCTCAGATGTAAAAATACCAGGTGTATGAGCTGTGTAATAATGACACTGGAGATTTAAACTAGTCTAGTCAGAGTACACTTTGGTAACAATCACATGAAACTGATGCTTCAACTGGCAGCAGTTTGTGGAGGAACACCTCAAAGCCTAGCATGCACAGAAACTCTTGCAAACCTAGAAATAGGTAAATTGAAGCCTCTTGGGATAAACGAGAATTTCTCTTTCCATTTTTCCTGCTATATGACTATAGCTGGAGATAGTTGGGCAATCAAGCTGGAAATATGGACTTCAAATTACTCAGGTTTATAAACAGTGACTTAGAGGGCAGTGATACACATTAATTTCAGAGGTGCATTTCAGTTCCGTTAGGTCCAGTGAGAAATGTAGATAATCTGCAGTTGGGAAAATCAGGCCAATACAGTATATTAAAGACTACTCCGCACATAACATCTCTTTCTGTATTTAGAAGCTTCACAATACCACAAGTCCTTCGTCAGAAATGGCAAGAGTGATCTTTTCTGTAAGTATTTACTTTCTTTCTATTTAATGCCTCTGGAAAAGCCCCAGGATGTTAAAACATACAAAGAAATAAATGTCTATGTGGTATACATAGTTAAAATTGATCTCTTACTTTATCTCCATAAATCAGACATAAAGAGTAATGTAAGAAAGATTGTGCAAATGATTAAATTACAAACCTTTTCATAGTCAAATATTTAATCATAAAGTGTGATATAGTTTTAAATGTAAACAAATCATGTTAGGGTTATTGGGTATATGCTTTAGGTAATGTTCCTATATTATTTTCCCTCCAGAATACAGGATATGAGGTTGAAATACTGTATCATGTGCAGATTAAAGACAAATTACATATAGATGAGGTTACATTTAATTACCTGGAATAGCTTTGTATGTTGAGTGAAAAACACAGTTTTCATCAACACCATATTAATTATTGCTGCCGAAAGCTGTAATTGACTACTGTGTTTTTCGGCTCATGAGTCAATGGTGACTAAATGTTTACTTTACTGCTCCTAATTGCCTGAAATGCAGCACTTGTTTTTCCCTGGAAAATCTGTGGTCTAAGTTTTGCTCGTTTTAATGCATATAACCCCACAATGATTTACATGTATAGCTGAAAGCACAGTTCAGCTTCAAATTTCCTGGCAAAAATGGTAAATTAGGAGTATTAAATGTCTTAGCATCCAATATGGAGAAAAAGGAAATGCTATGTCAATACAATCCCACTTCTAGCTCTACTCTTCCATATGGGCCCTGTAGGAAGCCTGAACTTGTGTTTAGACCAGGGTGCCTACAGACCTCGTTTGGCCTTGTGTCAGCTGAATTCAAGATCTTTGTGGTAAAGGCACCAGCTCATCTTCTCATTTGTATACCACATTCCCTTACATGCTTGATACATGAAGATGACTGGGACTACCATCAGGATTTTCTGCCACAGGAATAGTTTTGGAGACACGGAAACACTGGAAAAGGACTGGAGGTGGAACCAGATGCTACAAACCCACAAGGATTAGACTCTTCTCCATCTTTATAGGTGACAGGAGTAACATCCTCTCACAAGACCAAGCAGAGGCAGTGTGGTTCCCAGGAGAAGGCGCATAGCAGTAGGAACCGTTTCTGCTACAGGGAATTTGAGAAATTGTGTGGTGGAATCACCAGCCTTGAACTTGCATGATCTCTCCATTCAGAATCACGCTTCATCCTGCAGAGGGGATAAAAATGTTGCAGGAGATGGAGTAGAAAATAAGAGGAAAGAAGTGGCCAACCCACTCTGGGAATTCAAAGATTAGCTGTTGAGTAACAGAAGAGAAGTAATTCTCATTTTCAAAAAAAAAAAAAAAAGGTTGGGGAGAAAAAAAAGGGAGAGAGTGGTTCAAAAAGCCTGATGATCACTGCCCCTGTCCCTCCACCCCATGATTTACTGGCAGTGACAATGACTACTGTCCTGATAAGAAATGCTCTCCTGTTAGAATGCCACCAGCAGAGTCCAGGTTGCTCTTACCTTCACATGGTTTGGGGGAACATTGCTGATTTTCAGGAGCCTTGGGGTCCCTGTCAAGAGACAGACAACTAATTTTTCTTTATGTTATTCCATTCCACAGGTCTTCCCAGAAACCTGGTAGGACTCTATACTTCTGGAATGAGTATTTTGAGTATGGAGGGAACCAATCCTAGATTTCAGCAAAATCCTATCCCAGTTACAGCCGATGAAAAGATTTTTAGCACAGGGTCACTAGGATCACTGGGGAATTTGCTGAATATTACTAGATCTTTTAATGGTACCAGCAGTAATTTGAGTTACATGGACTAAGAGGCTCCTCAGGCATAAGGCCTGGGCCAAATGAGCATTGTGGATGTATTTACACTATTTCCTCTGCATCAACTACCAATCTGTCAAAAATGGCATGCATACCCAAGAGAAGCCGACCTGCCCATTGCTAACAAAGTGGTTCAGACATAAGTTTCATATCCATACTTGTGAACATAAAGTAGAAGAGATGTAGGGGAGCGGACAAAGAGTTTTGTGCTGTCTAGGTAACTACTGCACTGCTGAGCCACAATGACAAAGACTTGAGTAAATCAAACAACTCATGTTTAAAGAAAACAAGCAGGTTAAATGAAGTGAGGTGTCAGTAAACCTTTCTGGAGTTTAAACAAATCACTTTTACTGTGCTTTTGACAAATGTGTGTGTATCTGCTGCACACAAAAATAATTGAAATATATTGCTGTATATGCTTTTTTTTATTTGTTAGGTGAGTTTAGCAGTGATTTTTACATGTCAGAATACATTTTCAGTAACGACTGCTTTCCTCAGTCTTGCAAACTTAAACCTGCAGTATAAGATTTCATTCATATTATCAAGTTCTCATTCTTTTTCCTCACTATTTTTAGTGTGTCTTGTATCATCAAGGTTTTTCTCCCACTAATGGTAATGATCTTTCTTTTCCTGGATCTGTGTACAGCCACTGTGTTCATTTTCTGTTGCAGGAACCAGTCTGTGTTCAGACGTAGATTTTGTTCTTTCTTCAGCTCTCAATACATTCTCATAACGGTCATTACTGTCCTTTTGATACTTTGCATTTTGTGGCTCTATATTTTGACAATTATTCCACAGGAAAATAAAAGACAGCATCTTTATTTAGTGATGAATTTACGATACACCTGCACAGTTCCACCTTGGAGTTGGAAAGCAATGTTGACAAAGCTCATCTGGCTGCATATGAATTCTTCATGATGCTACTTTTCATCGGAGGCTTTATTACAGGAGGCATGGATATACGTGGAGATGTGGTTGTCCAAAATGTGATCTCTCTTCCTCTCACGTGTGTACACACAGAGACACATACACAGAGATTGGTTGCTGTTGTCACCTCCAGATTGTGACCACTGATTCACTGATTTTCAGTACTTGCAGAACTTTCCTTATTAATATATTATATTAGCCTGTGAAAAACAGATAAATGAAAATCTATTTCTAGCTATATAGTTGCTGCCATCATGCGCGTGCACACACATACACATGCATGCACCCTTGTCTATATTGGATCTTCAGCTTTTTTAAAAGTCTACGCTAAAGGAAAAGAGTAGTTTCAAAAGAAGAATATCCCAGGAAAAAAGCACAGGCAAGAACTCAAACCAAACGCAGAAGACTGAGTGAAGAATACATATGTTCTGGTGTTTAGGTGTCAAAATGTTCCCCGAGTTTTGATGAAATATATGGGAAATAGTTCTCAAAATACCAGAGAGATCTAATTGTGACAGTTTCCTTAGTGTCGTGGTTTAACCCCAGATGGTAACCGAATACTACACAGCTGCTCACTCAGTCCCCCCCTCCCCAGTAGGGTGGGGAGGAGAATCAGAGAGAAAGGAAAACTCATGGGTTGAGATAATAGAATACATAAAATGAACAATGCACAATTTCTCACCACCCGATGACTGATACAGCCCGTCCTGAGCAGCAGTCAGGAATATTCCCCAGAAGCGATCTCAGAACAGCAAGTTCCAGTGAGAGCGAGCGAGGGAACGAATAGCCGAACGAACAAATGAACGGAAAGGCCTGAACAAATGAAAAAAGGGAAAAAGAAGGGACTTGGCCCACAGGCCGACCCCCACTTCTACTGGGCATGACGTCTATGGTACGGAATACTCTCTTTGGCCAGTTTGGATCAACTATACTGGCTATACCCCTCCCAAGTTTTTGCTCCTGCACATTAGCAAAACCTGGCAAGCTGGAAGATGTCCTTGATCGCTTAGCAGCAACTAATAACATCAGTATATTATCAACATTCTTCACATACTAAATCCAAAACACAGTAGCTGCTGGAGAGAAAACTAGCTCTATCCTGGCCGAAATCAGAACACTTAGATTTCAATTTCTTTCTATAGATGATAGCTCAAGAGAAATTTAGATGCTTACCTATGAGCATCCATATTTTGAAACAAGGCTCTTTTTTGAGACAGTAGAAGCGATCTTCTATTAGATCAAGATTTTTAAACAGAATCGCCATGATGTGACTCTTCATCAGTTCACAATGAGATCTGCTGGCCTTCTCACCTTCCTTCAACTCCATTAGCATGGCAATATATGGCTTACCACATGAAAGATGCATTCTCTGCCAAGTAAATTAAATTCTTATAATAAGAAGCAGAGTGGTCCAATGGTCGAAAAGTAGGGCTGGCAGCCAGCAACTCCTAAATTTTAATCCCAATGCAACTTATTGAATGACTTCAGGCAAGTTACTTAACCTCCTAGTTTCCACCTCATAAAATTGTGATAATAAAAGTGTTTTTCTGAAGAGCAATTAGTTAATGCTTGTTCTCTACTCTGAAGAGAAAAATGCAAAGCACCGTGGAGGTGCTAAGCCTTATTAATTCTTAAATTCTAATCATATGAAGGACTCATCGTGATTACCACAGTTAAGTAAAGTGGTAAGATTATAAAAAGTATACAGCCCAAATAATCATCCAACACTTTCGATTCATAGGATTTGTAAGGGACCTGTTGTCCACGTTGACCCAAGGATGACGTGCAACAGGTTGAAAAGGCAGCCCGTGGCTCCCCATGGGATTTGCCACCATCTCACAACTCCAGCCGTGCTCCCGTCCCCTTGTGCGAGGCTTGCTAGGTCAAAGCATGAATATTTTGAGAGCCAAAGGGTGCTGCTGCGACTCAAACATCCAGATGGCACTGAAGTGTGAGGCTGCTGTTTAGATCTCACATTTTGTTTAGGTTGGATGAGTGTCTGAGGAGGATGAAAAGCAAAAGTTATTCCTTCCAAGGCTCCAAACGCAACTGATGCCCACTTAAGTAGTTCCAGATCTGCTTTGTATAGACAGAAACATAGGAGTAATTTAAGTGTTTTGAGAGAAATATCCACTTCTTCCCAAGCCTCCTCTCTGTTGGAGACCAGCCATCACAAACATGGAGGACATGCAGATCTGAAGATCCATAATTTATGGAAGAGGGTGGAATACCAGGCAGATCAAACGTTTGGTGGGGTGGCTGTTGTCAAGCGCTCAAACGTTTAACTGATTGCACTTGTCAAAGAGCTGTAGGATAGATCTGAGGGGAGAGTTTGGCCCTTAGTGTTGCTGGTTTTCATCCCATAATTTCGAGAGTGTTCTTTGTGCCTTGTTTACTGCAGAATATGATTAGATTTTAATTTAACAGGCGAGGAATGCATCTTTCATGTGGCAAGTCAGAAGGGCCTCGGAGCTTTATAGTGGGGATGGGGGGATGGGGCTGGCGCTTGTTGTGAAGCGGTGGAGAGTCCTGCTATATTGCTCATCTTAAGATGCTGTTTATAAATAGGTCCCGCTAGTCTGGGGCATAATGATTTCAATCATTTGTGCTGTATAAATAAACAGGGCATTGTGAGCTTACTTGTTCAGGAATTGTCCCTGGCTTTAGTTTTGGCCACAGACTCCCAGAGGCCTGCAACCAATCTAAGCCGGAGGATTTAAAGAAACAGTCCGTCTCTGATCTGAAGCCACCGGGGGAGAAGGGAGGGCCAGTGGGTCTGGAGGGGGAAGCGGGAGAGCGGGGAAGGGGCACCTTCCACAGCATCCTGCTTCCCCCGGCGCTGGGGAAGGGGAGCCTGGGAGAGCCTCTGGCCGGCCTGCCATGAGCTCGAGGCTGGCCTAGGCTGACGGGATGCAAAATGGCTTCTTCGTGGTCTGGTGGGACACGGGCAGTCTGCAGGGAAGGGGACTGCTCCCACCTGATGTGCTGTGAGGCGTGGGAGGGTGAGCAAGGACTGCCGCATGGTCTGTCTGGGAGGCGTTAAGTGTGTGAACCAAGGGGTAGATGATTGAAAAGGACAGTGCTGTCTTGACTGGTGCTGGCTTACTGCAAACTGTGCCTGTTTGCCCTGTGCTGTGTTTGCTTCCATGGGTCCCTCTGTGGGCACAAACTACGTGGCCAAACTCCCTTCTCAGGCCTTCAGCCTCGCAGCCTGCCCTGCGGGTAACCAGTGTTTTGGTCACTTCTTGCTTTGGCCCTGTGGACTTTCATTAGAAGTAAGGCTTGACTTAGGAAACCATTTTCAAAAATTAGAGACTTCCTCAATGACAGTAAATATGCTGCAGGTTTCTGCTATGCTCACCAATGTGCTTTTATTTTCTTACACAGCGCTAAAGATGTGCAATTCACTTAGTAGCCCTCTCAGCAGATCCTGCCACTCCTGTGTAAGCATTGCATATTGGGGGAGGAGCTGCAGCAGTCCCATGTTCAGAGCCACTTAAGAGGACAGAGACATGAGGCTCTCCTAAATTCTCCAGTTCTTTTCTAAATTCTTTTGTACCTGCAGTCTTTGAGTCCTCACTTCCCACAGCCTTTACCATTTGCCTGTTTGTCTGACACCTTGACTATCATCTTCCTGTCTTATTTGTCTAAGACATCCTCTACAGCATGATGGAGAAAGAGTAGAGAGGACTCAGTAGAGTATGCAACTCCAGTCCTCACACATCCTCCCATCCACACTTCTTGAGGTCTTAAATGGGTTTTCTGGGTTGATATCACAGTCTCACAGCCCTACTGAAATCAGTGGGACTTGGCCACTGACTTCTATGGGACCAGAAAGTGTCAAGGTGGTACGTCCTAGGGCAAGGAGCACTGAAAAGAGACTGTATTTCCCTTTGCATGGTATGAGATGGGAGAACAAGTATTCTTGATGTGATTTCCTTGCAGTGTGAGGGAGCACTGATCCTGTATCCGCTTAAGCAAAGTTTTATTTCGGAATCCACCAGCTTAAGAAGAGCAGATAAATAACATTCCATTGGGAAAATATAAGTAAAAATTGTGCTATCACCAGTCAGGAAGCTGGAATTGATACCATCTGGTCTATATAGTTATCATGTCTAGCAGATAACATTTAATAGCTGACTAAGAATTTATTAGAAAATGCTTCTTCAGCTTCCTGATATAAAAATAAAAATCCTCACAAATAAGTAACATTTTCCTTGTAGTTTCCCCAAATTGTTTTCAGTATCACTAAATTTCTGGAAACTTGAAGAAAAGCACATACTAAGTGGAAAGAAAACCTTGTCGTTGAATATTTCAGGTGTATCAGTCTTCAATTTACCTTCCAAATTCTGTGTGCTTTGTATTGAGAGTAAGATCTTTCTTTCCTTTTTTAACTCAGTTCAGTAAATATTACAAGCCACGCATCTCCCTTTGAATTCCTGTCTTGTTCAAGGATTAACCTCTAAATATTTCATTTGTATCCATATATTTTAAGATTTGCTTTTACACCAAATATTGTTGCATGGGAGGTTAATGAATTATAACTAAAAGGTTGTCATTTGGAAAATTTTGTTTTAAATTATCAAAATTAAAGAAATGGTTTCTTTTTTATGTGTATATAAAATTATTGCACTTTCCATTTAACAATCGAGCTTTCATTTTCATTATCAGAATCATAAAAAAATGATTGAAGTGATGGTTTCTTTTTAAAATGCAAAGTGTTTCATGCCAGAAGTTCTGAGAAATTAGATTTGCTTTTTCTATTTGCAGGTATAAAAGGAATTATATCTGCTTCTTTTATTTTGTTATTTTTTTTTTCAACTCCATTTTATTCTACTTTTCAAATGTTTCCTCTGCTGTTTACAAGTAAGGAAGAAAATCACTACAATTATTTTTAGTGAAACAAAGAGAGGGAGTGAGGAAGTTCAGATGAAAAGTTATATTTGTAAAGAGAGAATAGAGAAGCAATTCACATTAATTCAAAGCAGAGTCTCTTTATTGGATTATGGGCTGATTGTGTTTACAAATACACTGCCAGGAGGGTTTTAATTTTGGGGCAATTTCATTGTTCATAGATATATATCTATATATAGATATATATCTATGAAATTATGTGGTTATGTGTTTTAAATGAGATACAGCTCCTTACTGCTTAATGTAATATATGCTTCCATTTTATGACATAGCGCAAAAGCAGAGCAATTTTAGAACAACTTAGTTGAAATATCACCATAAATGAAAGTTGTAAACAATGTTATGTTTATAGACACAGTTTAAATTTGAATTCATTGGAACTTGGTGATCTCTTTATTTAACAAGGATGGACTTTATTATGAAAGTACAATCAAGCCATAGTACTACCCTTCTGATTTCAGGCTTTTCATCTTTTACTACAGCAGGGTAAACACACAAGTTTACATCCTCGGGCAGATCAGAGTTCCATCTAGCCCAGTATTCTCTCTCCAACAGGAGTCAATACTACATGTCCAGGGGAAAAATGTAAGAAAACAGGTAAATATAGAACGATTTTTCTCCCAGTCTGCCCTCCTAGGTTCATGCAACCAGCAATGTAGCTATTTCTTGAACTGGAGATTATGAATACATTTATTTTTAAAAAGCCACGATTGCATTATCCTTTCTGGACATTTTTATCCTTCTGGACCTCACAGCGTCCTACAGAAATTAGTTCCAGAGTTAAATTTGTGTTCTGTTAAGACTTTTGCTGTTCGTTGAGTGGAGGAATGCTCTCCCCCATTTCTATGCTAAATTTGAGAGGGTCCATAATATACTGAAATTGTGTTTAAGAAGGGAATACTCTTCTTAAATGGTGCTCAGGATGTTAAAGGAATTCGACAAAATCAAGGCCATATTAACCATTGGGACAGCACGTCCATGCAAAGAAATAAGGCAGAGAAAGTTTCTTTACATCTGTGTACATCATTGTGTTGGTAAGACATGAGCACATAGACACGAATGTGTGAAACAGAGCAGAATATGGCTGGAAGGGATGGAGACTGAGCAGAAGATTGACTGGAGCTCCCTAGTGAATCATCAATCACAAAGTAAGCTGTAGAGTGCAATTCCGCAGTCTTTTCACACTCAAAACTCTCATTAATGCCATTCAACTCTTACGGTGTTCATATATCTCCTAGTGTAAAGAGGTAGGACACAGTCTGATTTACTGGGAAAGGTCTTTGCTGTGAACTTGGAGGATTTTCTTTTCATTGCTGAAAACAGTTTCCTGGAAAAAGTAGAAAAAAACAACCTGTGCCTTGATTTCAACATTTTTAATCTGATTTACTGATGTGTGTCTTCCTGGTATTTTGATGTTTTTGATACTTGCATAAAAAGAAAGACACGGGTACAATTTCGAGCAGGATTTCCAGGTAGAATTTTATATTTCCAATAAACAACAACGGACACCTCTGACTACCATTTTATCTACCTGCCCAGACTATGATGTTTTTATTCTAGCACTCATTGGAATGTGGGATTATCCCCATTTTATAGAGGTATAATTTGATGTAAGGAATGGTATCTGCAACCTTCAGGTTTTGGTGTTGCATAGAGACATCTGAACTGGCTTTAAAGAAACCTGTGTGGTTGCTGGAACAGTCTGTGGCACTCAGTTTCTCCCTGCATAGTATTTCATGTGTCTTATCCAGGCTTTGCAAAAACCAAGCTTGTTCTGTGTAAATTATCATGTATACCTTGAGCCAGGTTGTCTTTATCAGCAAGTGGATTTCAGAGGAGGGTATTCCTGGAGAAATCAGACCAACTATGGGGAATGTTAAAAGCAATGATCCCTTGTAACTTATTAAATTTTATCAAATGATAAAAGAATAGACATGTATGGAAAAATCTCAGCCTGCAGGAGAAATATATTTGTTGAGAACATCTACAGACAACATCCAACAGACATTTGATGTGCTGATGGACTAGAGTGAAAACCCTGCATGTTGACATGTTACTGAGATTGTTTAAACCCATGTGTGGACAAAACCATTCTCCAAAAAAAGCTGAACTGAAATCTCAAGTCTGAATGCCTGTAAACTTCCAAGGGGGGAAAAGTCAAATCCACACCTGTGTTTTTCATGTGTATACCCATTGCTTAAATTAGTTCAAGTTTCATTGTTGATAAAATAAAATTTTTAAAAGTTTCTACATAGGCTATGATAAAAAGGAATTAATATTAGGTATGTAACAGATGTAAAGCTCTGTTGTTTTGCAGTGCTATGGTCTTTGCAAATGTTTCCTGTTATTTTTGTTGTTGTAATAATAATAATAATAATAATAATAATAATAATAATTAGGGTTGATCCAATCATAAAGCCTCTTTGACAAGGATACTTAAAAAATTATTGCATTTACTCTAAGCATGTTTTCCATTTCCTTTGAATACTTGCTTTGAAAAGTGTTTATGCAGTTTCAGAATCTTTCCTACTTCTTCCTCCAGCTCCATCTTGGGCACTTTTTGACCTCATAATCTGTCCATGCATGACATCACAATCTGTTGCCATGGAAAGGACCATAATATCAAACAAGTAAGATGGCCAAAGGTTGCCTTGCAGAAGAGAGATAGAGATTTCATATGAAAAATCCATTAATACTTAAATATGGTACAATGGGAAATATCATACTATCTTTACCCAAATCAGTTACATAATTTTAAAAGGAAGCACTCAAGTTGGCTGAGCTCTTATCTCCTGTCAGAATCCTCTATTTTCAGAGGTAATTGAAGTTTTATAAATATACATTTTTATATATATATATAAACAAACTACAAACTGTGCATGCTATAATATCCACTGCAGTTCACTGAGTCTTTCTCTTCGCATTCAGAATGAAATGTGAGAATTTCATCTGATATTTTTGCAACAATCCTGAATCTACCATAGATTTCCTGAGTGACCCAAGCACTCTGTAAGATGGTAGGCTTGTTGCTAGCAAAGACTAAATTAAGTCAGTGTTTAAGAATATATGTAGTGTACTGAGCTGGTTCTAGGCTTCCAGTGCTGCACCCCTTCAGAGTAAGCTGTGGGACATGAACAAAAATAGCTCACTCCTGCAATGAAGAAGAAAGAGAAATGAGGCACTAAGAGGAGTCACCCCAGGTCAGATTCACTGCTCTTTCTGCTGCCAGGGGGATCAGAAGGCTTGGGGCAATGGTTTCTGCCTCTGGGGGGGCTCCCACTTGCCCCCGTCACCTGCGCACCACGCACCTCGACGCAGCTGCAGCAGCCAGTCTGGCTTTCTAAGGCTGTGGTATAAGCAAAATAGGGAGCAGGGCCCTGGCTGTTTTCCCTTTCTGGAAATTCGCTGTCCAAGTTAGTTGCTTGTTTTGGTTATGCCTAGAGCTGATCCTGTATGCATAGCAATTACCCTTTATTATGCCTTTGAAATTAGGCAATGGTAGGATATAGCAGAAGTAGCGCTGCTTTAATGGTTGAAAAGCTTTTATGGACCATAGGTGTGGCTGTTTGTTTGTGTTTATGTTCCTAATTTGTAGTTTGCAACCTCACTGAGGTAGTAGACCTCAATGAGCACTGAGCCATAAAGAAAGGTTTTCTTTTCCGTTTGTTGAAGTTCTATAACAAAAAAATAGTGAAAATTCTTTAAAGAGAAAAAGTAGCTTCTCTTCTTTGTTTTTGTCACACTCAGAATGTCTATCTTGGAACACCATCAGGCCTACAAATGGCTGACAGGATTTTCTTCAGGCTTTCACAGAATTTTTCCTGGTAGAAAATAAGAATGAGAAGATTTCAGCATCAAAGACTCAAAAAAATTAGGGCTATCTGAAGGTAGAGTATTGCTACTGAAATATCTCATGATTTTTCAGTAGCATTAAGAAAGCTGAGTTTACCAAGATTTGGACACTCTATATGTTAGGCAACTGCCCTGTACGTATTAAACTAGCAATCACCTATATTTTCTTTATAAAATAATTGATGCAGTTGGTGTAACTAGACTGTGCCTGCTGTTGGCAAGGATGAAAAATACATCACTGCTTGTATCTCCAAGGTAAATTATTCTTCAGGGAAGTGTGCCTCTGGGGAATATTTTCTTAGGAGACCCATGAACAATGAGAGATTTTCCACAGGGAATGCCCACGGGGTAAAGCGTACTTCAAAGGGAGAGATCCCAGATGAAATGAGACTCTTCAAAGGCCAGCTCCACTTCCTCTCTCAACAAGACAAATGACTTCAAAGGGGAACCCACCAAGGTTGTAAATAACTTTTCCCCATAATACAAAAACCTTATTGAAGACAAGTTCTCCCAGTAATGTGATATTTTTAAAGAAATCACCCAAAGCCAGGTGAGGTCTAAATGCATCCAGTGACCATCAGTATAAAATATTCCTACTCCTCAAGTAAATGTATGACCATCTAGAGATCCTAGGGAGTTGAAATGTGCACTGTTCATTTCCTTCTCACTTATGTAAAGTTATAGTAGGATTTAAAACTTACAGGCCTGATGGCCTAAGGAACCATGAAAATCTAGCAACAGCTTTAGGGACCCTAGGGACCATTTCTATCCAGTACAGCTGTCAAGTTAGCTACAGACCAAAAGTCAGTGAGGGACTAAGAAGACCCTATTTTTACATAGGACATTGCATTTCACAGCAACTGTCTGACTGAAGTCTTTCAGACTCAAAACTATATTATAGCAATATCAATTAAAGGCAAGTTTTGCTAATGACTGCTAAGGATCTTTCACTAGATCGACATCTTATGGCAAGGCAGTGTCTGCAGGTATGTCTTTGTACAGAAAATGAATTTAAAAGACAATCATAGAATTATAACATGATTGAATAATTCAGGTTGGAAGGAACCTTAGGAGGTCTCTAGTCCAGTGTCCCGCTCAAAGCAGGGCCATTGAATTCAGACCAGGTTTCTCAGGACTTTGTTCAGCTCGTTCATGAAAACCTCAAGGGATGGCGTTGTGTTTCAATATCGTTGTTGACTCTTGTTCATCCCGCTATGCCCTGCTGTGAAGAGTCTGGCTCTATCTTCCAATAACCTTCACAGTGGGATTAGTTCCCCCTTACATCATCTTTTCTCCAGGCTAAACAACAGCACTGGAAGAAGAAGAAAAGAGAAACCAGCAGCAACAGAGACCCAAAATAACCCTTGTCATTAGCATTACAGAGAGTCCTAACTGAAGAAAACAGTTACTGAGCCTGTTGTCAGTGAGACAAATGGTAGAAGAAGTCCAGCTAAAGGTATCTCTCAGGGTAAAATCCAGTTAAATTTTGTAATAAACCTGAAAATAATTCTCTGATCAAGCCCCAGAAAGATAAATAAAATCCTAGTAATTTTTGTCCACCCTCAGAGATCTACTGTACAAGAAGTGAATGCTGACTTCACCAGATATGTCGTGGAGAAACAGTCCCCTATTACTCACCATTCGCAGCCTCACACATATATGCACTCTAATGGAAAGGAGCCATACACGGTGGCACCAGACTATTGATATTTCTACCCTATTGTTTAAGTAATGCACAACATTTAATATGTCAAATGGCATGACTGTTAAAAAAACCAACTAATTACTAGATACTCTTCTCACAAATCAATGATGTCATTTAGAATTGGCCTGGACAAAACAACGGGGGTTGTATACACTAAGAGGCAATGCTGCACTTAATGCGGGAGGTCTGGAAGAGTTTTAGAGGCTCTCCTTCCATGGGTTTTAGTCTGGTTTGCTGAGGAAGGGAAACAATAATGATTATAATATGTATATCCATAATCAGTACATCAGTACGTTTAGAACGTGTTGGCTAAACTCAAGCAAATTTGAGAGGCAAAGTTCTCAAATATATCAAGTTCTTGCAGTTTTTTATGGAAATTGTCAGCTGTGCAGAGTAAGGAGAAGTTACTAACATTCTGGAGCCCCACTGAGGGAAGAGCTACTGTGTGGATCAACCATTGGTTGATCTCAGAGAGTCCACACTGGATCTCCAGATCTAGCTACAGATTTGCAGACATGTGTTCTGTGGCTCGCAGAAGGAAATTGCTAAATTTAGATTGATTGACTCCAGTCTGAATACTCGTTCAGCTGAAAAAGTTCTGGCTGGAGAGACAGTACATTGTGATGCAGTAAATATCTGTCACAAATATTTGAATCCAAATATTGTCTATTTTTACAAAAGCTCATCAGTTCTCTGACACGATTAGCCTTTAATCCTTTGTGTGGCTCTTTATGAAACCATCCATAAAAATGCCACTCCTGAGCCAAACTTCAAGTCCCTTCCTCCCTTCCCTAAAAAGGAGGCTTGACTTTTGGAAGCAAGAGCTTCAGTGCAGATTAACCATCAAGTTATCCGAGAGCCTTGCTCTCAAATGCAACTGAACCGTCGAACTGAAGTTTCCCTCTAAATTGCCTGTGCCCAACAAACTTGTATCACAAACAGGTAAAGTGTAGCAATGTTGTGATTGAATGCAAAATAGCTCTCATCAAGTGCTCCATGCTGATTTTAATGAGGGGCGTGTATGGTGTGTGCCCCATCACAGGTGACAGTCCACCAAGTAATACTTTACAAGGCAGACATGACTCTCCCTATTTTTTATACAATTTAATCAGAGAGGGTAATAAGCAAATATTAATCTGAATTAAGGAGAAAGAACAAAAATCACAATGAATGTGACTGTGCTTATTTAGTCATGTACATCCTGCTGGATTTTGTTGGGTGTCTAGAACAGAATGTGGTCTCCATGAAAGGACATGATAGATAGCTTGCCTGGATTTTGGATTTGGCCATTACGTCATAGTTCAAAAGGGAAACTTGACTTTTAATAATTGTAAAATTTCCTAGCACACCTTTGAATGATAAATAAGCAGTGACCTTAGCTGCACTTTCTGAAGTTCAGTAATCAATAAATTCTGTGCATGTATAAAATATATGTTTCATTTAAATATCATGTTGTCAAATTGTTGAGAAATATCTTACTGGAATTATCAAGAAAATATTCCTTTTTTGTGTGTGTGTTTAGTGTAAGACGTTATTTAGATAACCAGGATAAAGCTCTTTTTTCTTAACATGGCTGGAATGACTATCATGAATCTTAATTTAGAAAGCACTTAGCACTTACTGTTGTAATGGAACTAAATAATCACAAGAACCAGAATTGATAATAATGGGTCAAGATACCTGAATTAGAATATGAGTAGCTTTATTGCTTATGGATTTCACTAAAATTGCATCTGCTGTGTATGGACATTGAATGAAACTATTGTTAATAAATAGAATGCTAAAAACTGAAAGCTTCACGTGCATTTTCTTTATGGCATGCATTCTAAAAATTGAAAAATATTCATAGTAATAATAAGTAATAAATCTAAGTGGAAACTTTGATTATTATGTTTTCATCATTACTCTCCCTTCTTTGAAGTTTTATACCCAAAAGGTATCTAAGTAATCATCAGGTATTATTTTCCACTTTCAGCCATTTATGAAAGAAAGAAAATAAATGAAATGAGCTCAAGGATGGAAATAGCTACTGTTGCAGTACCAGCAGTGAATAACCATTACAATTCATCCGGCAAGTTGAAAGCTGTGTAGTGAAGTTACCTCCAAAAATGTTGTGGGTTTGCTGCAAAGGCCTCTGGGGAAAAACATATTCTGTGTAGCTTACTACAATGTTGACCACATCCGGGTAGACTTCATCTGCTTGTGTACCTGAAACCAGCTGCAGCATGTCAGCGCTAGCTTAGTGTACATGCTGGCTTTGCACGTGTGGTTCGTTTTCCATCGGGCTCGTCTGTGCAAGCTCGCTGCTCTGTCTCTTGCGGGTAGCACTCAGCTGGTCACTCCATAGCCTGGCTGGTGAACACAAGACCGGGGGCTGAGCGAAGGCATTTCGGCCCTAGAGCATTCCTGCCTGAAATCTTTTCAGGCTTGAAGATTTGAGTTTCTGATTAAGCCCTGTAGAGAGCTTCAAACTGATAAAGAGGTTTTGCTGCATGTTACAGGAAGACAGAACACTTTGACCGTGCTACAGTTTTCTCTGGTCGAGCTCTTTGTGTGCGGTGCCCGGCACAAGCCGTCTACACAATTACAGGGGTGTGTACGTGTGCGAGTGCTATCTGCGACAGCAAGAGCTCAGCTTCTGGGCTTAGAGCATTCAGGTTGAGGGAGTTGCGAGCTGGTGACAACCTTGGTACCAAGAGAAGAAAAGAATATATGCGATGTAATGCATTTTCTTCTAGAACGTACTTTTGTGTTGCAGCAGCTGAGTGACTGTGTCATGTGGCTGAACAGGGGTCATACATGTCAGATACGTGCTGTTCAAAAATGATGATTATTCCCTGCTGGTGCTCACTTCAGTTTCCTCAAAATAAACCACATGAAAATCAAACCCTCAAACCTGTTTTAAAAATAACAGGAGTAAAAATTAATTAATTAATCAATTTATTTATTTATTTATTTTCAGCTCTTATCTTGTTGCTTCTGAATTTTGCACTGTAAGTGGGACATATTTTCAAGGATGAAAACTTAGATTCTCACATAGTGTCCTGACTTAAGGAAGTAAAATCCCAAGGAAAACATCTAAACATCTGATATTGCGGAACTTGTGATGTGAAAGTATAGCTTGAGTGTGTGGCGGAACAAAAAGGGGGTTCAGAGGGGCTGTGGAAATTATTCTGTGCTTCACAAAGTTCAAAACAAAAAATTTAAGAAAGGCAGTTTTAGTGTGCATACTACTTCTTTAATACAGAAGTATTTTAAGATGACCTTTATCATGCATGGGAGGAACAAAACAAAAATGTTTATTTCTGAGAATTCATGTTGGGGCCAACTATAAGCAGAAATCATACACATAATATTCATAAGGAAAAACATATTTGGGTGACAAATAATAATTTAGTGATTCCTAAAATGCACTAAGAGAAAGCCCTACCTGTCCCTGAAATGCAGGTGAATCTATCCAGGAGTTTGGTAGCTGTTGAGTAGCGAATTCTTGCGTTAAGGGCAGGAAGCTGTGAAGGATGTACCCAGATTAAATAATTTGATATTTGTTCACGCATTTCCCATTCTGATTTTGCTGCAAGGCTGGGTGGGGTTAGAAAGCTTTGAAGTGTAAACCAGCAACGAGGAATCTCCAATGCCCCGCCGTGGTCAGGACAGGGGAACCACAGACCATGGACGCAATGCCAGGGCCCTCAGAGAAACATCTTGCCCATCTCAGCAAGAAGGTACAAACCACCATGAACTGAAAAGCAGCCAAACGTTTTGCAGTGCCTTGGCTTCTCCTCGGATTCTCCTCTCCACTTACTGGCCAAGCCCTATCCTATTTAGTTTCCAAAATCTCACATTATTACAGCCTGAGGCTGTAGGGCTGCAATGGATCCTGGGAAACTTGTTTCAGCAAATCTTAATTCAAAAGCCGACCACATCTTGGACAGGACAGAGCATTGCCTGGCTAACAGATGTAATACATGAATGTTGGCTGTGGTTTTGGTACAACCATGTGTAATATCTTACATGTTCCTGTTTTCTATTTCACAGAGTGTCTGTGAAACTGGAATATTTTGTATGAAAGATTTTGCTATGTTTCTTTTTTTTTTTTTTGTGTCTGAAAAATGTTTAAATCAATTTGAGTGTTCATAGCAGTTGGTATGACTGTCCTAGAAGCAGCAAGGGAGATGAGAATTCCTAAGTCGTATTCCAAATTTTCAAAGTTTTGTGTCTAACAGTGATTTTTATACTACACGTAAATCAGGTAACACAGTATTTTACTTACACAGCTGAATTAAATGGAAGACGTTTGGTCTTTGTGTAGATGTCCATGCAAATGTACCAAAGTGTATTTTAGCAAGTATGTATCTACCAACCTATATATACAGATATAAAATAGACCTCCTTCCATTTTTGATCCCTCTGTCTATTTATTTGTCTCAGTATAACTTTCATTGTTTTGTAAAAATGATGTTTCAACAAAGCATTTTCACAGACGCTTAACTTTAAGCCTGGAGGGCCTGGTCACTGAATTGAAGTTGTAGCATTTATATATTTCACTAAATTGGTGGGTGAAGAAGGAGATTTGAATAGGCCTGACTCAGTCCTGTAATTTTTTGTTACCCAGAGATGAGGGTGGAGGGTGGAAGCAAAGTAAATTTGTATTTATACAACCCCCCCCAGACCTAAACTATGGGAGGTCTTGAGTGAAATATGTCAGTATCTAATAGATAGGATAGAGTTATTTATACAAGGCATACCATTGATATTAAGCACGTGAGAGATTTGTTCTATTCATGCAACCAAGATAAAAGGATGGGTACAGATCACAGTAATAGCATACAATCTATTGTAAGTAAAATCAGGATGCTAAATGTTCAAAAATCCCCTGCCTCACAGCCTATCAAACAGCTCCTTGTGTTTTTTGAACACGGTGTTTTGAAATCAAAAGCATGATTTTTAGGGCACTACTGGAGTTACACAGGTACCCATAGAAGCATTCCTTTGAGAACTAAATAGGCTAGAGAAAATCTGCTTTGTCTGAAAATCATATTGGCGCTCTTTCTTCTTTTTGTGCTGGGATAAACTATGTTTTCCATAAGGTCATGGTATGGCCCCCACAAAAAAGTCTTGATGGAGTTCAGGTTAGGAGAGCTCTGTAAGGATGCTCAGTACTGTGACTAACTTGCTGGTAAGTGAGAGTTTCTGTAAAACAATACTAGAGAAGATAATTTCCTCCCTTATCAACTTTTTACTATTTTCATTTAAAGCATTCTGGTTCTGATTCTGGTATGATAGAGACTGGCATATCAGTTTGTTAGTGTAAATCTCTGGGCTTCAGATGCTGATTGAAATGAAGGCTGCCTAAATCTTGAAGAATTCCTTTGATTGCAATTTTACTCCTCTTTATTTGCACAGGTATATATATCATAGCCTGCTTAAAAATACAGAAAATAGAGAATTAGAAACATAGACAAGGACAGAGAAATAAAACGGAAAAAGCAGGGAAATACTCTATGTGAGAAAGGAAGAAAAAGTGAACTAACTGTGGTACGTGAAACAAAAGAAAAAAGATCTGAATGAACCAGAGTCAATGGAAAAGAGAATAAGTCTGGATAGATGGCAGGAAGCCTGAGGGTGGCCTGGAGAAAGAAAACTACAAGAAAAGGAAATCAGAAAAAAAAGGAGGGTCTGAAAGAGGAGAAATGTAGGACTAGAGACGATGAAATCCATGAACACAACAAAGAAAAGATTTTTATTTTGGCTTTTGGGTTTGGGTTTTGTTTTTTTTTACTTCACTTAACAGGGGCAAAAGGTATGTTTTTAAACATTTGCTATTTGCTGTTCGAAAACCTGGGAGTCTGGCTTCTGGTAAAAGGGTCTCCCTATACTTGTGGAACTAAATTTTGCTTTCAACACCTTGACTTGCTTGAGTAGAAAAAGAATTGCTTATCATTGTAATCTTGCTTCATGAAAACATGGGCTGCAGAGAAACGGATAGTGCAGTGCTACTAGTTTTATTTAAAAAAAATGTTTTGGAATTAAACCGCATGCACGCACAGACGCACACACACACATATACACAAAAGTTTTTCTTCAGACAACAAGAATGTACTGCCTAAGTGGTGCGGAACAATTTAAATTAATTTAGCCAGCTTTAATAAGGTATTGCCAACTGCTTTTGTTACAAATAAATATTTAAAGATCAATTTTCATATACAATCAAAGCTTAGGAACAAATCATTTCAATATGCCAAGATTCCTTTCATTTCTCTGTCTCTCTTCCCCCGCCTTTGCCCTTCCATCAGTGGCTCGCTATTAAAGATAAAATGGTTGTAATCATTATTATAATAGATCCCTCTGCATGATCATTCTAAGTGGGCCTAATCCTCCGCTTTTCTTATTGCAGTGCAATATCCTACTATGGGAATGGAAGAGATGACACAAAGGATTATGACTACTGGGTATGAAAAAGGAAGACCAGAGTGAAAGTTACTCTTTCCAGAGAAGTGCTTAATAAACATTAAGGTTTCACACACAGGCTGATAGGAAAAAAAGCCACATGAAATGAGCCTCTTTAGCACAATGTTTTCCATTGCAATTGTACTGAAAACACAAGTTAATTAAAACACACATACATGAAATAGCCTACTTTTGAGTTCTAACTATGAGACAAGGCCATACTGTATGCATACAAACTGTAAGAAATAATTTATAGGACAAATTCCCCACAAGACCATTCAGGGAAAGGAAAAAAAAACCCTAAAAGAAAGAGAGAGAAAAAAAGACCTGGCTCTTGACACTAAAGGCTTAACATCAAATGCGGCCAGAAATCCATTTTCACAGTTTTATTGCCCATTCTGGACGCTTCATTTCAAAGGGAAAGAATTTGAATTCAGACACATAAAATTCCCTTTGTTCTCTTGCCCTCCAGCCTTTGGTGCCAGTGTGGACGGTCCTATAGGGAGAGGTTGAGATCAAAAAAAAATTTGCAGCTTAGATACCTGGCCCCAAATGATGCCCCTTGGCATTCTTAATTAAATCAGCTTTGCAATAGATTGACAATGCACTGTCAATTATAATCATTTATATTAGCAAACGGAGTATTTTTAACACTTTGGAAATAACAGCAGTTCAGTAGACCTGGGAAAAAAGAAAGCTATAAAATTATACTGCATGATGATCACATACAGTACAGCGCATCGGATTGTAGGTCACATAACATCTTATCTTAACATTGGGTAAAGCTGATGTGATTTTGCATATCTTTTCCCATCTCAAAGGGCATTTCCAGTTAGGTTCATCTGGGTTGTTTGTTGTTTTTCTGTCAGCTTCAAACCAGAAGTTGAGTGTACTGCAAGGGGGTAGGAAGGAGGGGACGTTGCAGCCCTGTGGTGGAGGGAACCTTTGTTATAGAGAAAGGGCCTGATCCAGAGTCTACTGCACTGGAGGGAGGTATTCCCTATTGATCTCAGTAGGCCTTGGCCCAGTACCTGCAGAGATTATTTTCACTGAGAGTTCTGAGGTACTTTTGATATTAAAATCTGCACAGGCATATTTATGAAAGGAAGATATCTCCTTTGCTAGCAAACGACATCCCGACTTGTACTGATGAATAAGGTACTTTCTGCTTTTTACAGTGTTATTTCTTTATGTTTTAGCCTCATGCCTCTTTCTATTCCAGTTAATTTGGAATAGATACAGATCAGCTCTCAGGCTTCAGAGTGTAAATTGATCACCTGGAGAGGTCAGGAAGGCATTTTTTCCTCTCCACATATAGCACTGCACAAGAGATTAGAGGTCTGTATAACAATGTCTGTATTCCCACTTTCTGTGGAGTTTATAGCTACTTTTTCCTTTCTTCTTTTTGGAACCCACTGACTCTGATATTCATTTTGCTTTAGTGGCTTATGCATGACTTTTGCTTCAAATATTCATGTAAGTTGATTTTGATTTTTCTGTATGAAATATAGCTCTATCATTGGATGTTAGTATAGGAGAGCAGATGAGTTGCGTGTTGGCAGACTATGTTCTTGTTTGGTGGCAGTTACTGGACGCTTCTCTGCTCAAGTTACAGACATGGACAATTTTTAATTCCTTATTGGACTGATTTATAGAGACGCTGTCACTGTTGCAGTTAAACAGAAGCTTATTGCTGACCTTGAAAAACATATTATTTTCCATAAACTACCCATGAAGTAGGCAACTTTACTTTCAATTTTTATGAGATTTTAAAAAGTTGTTGTAACTGGAAAATACTGATCAAGTGCTGCAGATTTCACCATAATTAGAACACTTTTCTAAGCCTTACGTCTTTGTATTTCAAACGTGGTTGGGAGATTTTGACATTTCTCTCAACTGAACTATTCCCAAGTTCCTAAGCATTAAGGACCTCACAGACATCCTAGCAATTCATTTGTCCAGAAACAGGAGGTAAGCTTAAAAGATAAGAAAGAAGCTATAAAAGTATTGTGACCTGACCTGAATTGTGGAAGAATCAGGACCTGAAATTTGAGAACTGGCCTTCAGAATGACCTGACACAGGTCCCTCAGAAATTATTCTTGTGAACCGAGATCAAGAGTTTCCAAGTCAGGACCCGTCCACCAACTGTTATACAGAAAAGAAAGTGGCATCTCATTTGGTGAGGTTCCTTTTGAAGCGTGTCTTAAAGACATCTTGAATTGCAGCGGATTGAACTGCAGCTGGAAGTGAACGGGGGGGAGATTTTAAACCCAGATATTCTGCAATAGTTTATGTCACCATGGTGGCAAGTAGCTGGAATGTGCATTTGCTGGAGCTTCTAAATAAATGCAAAAGTGACCTGATTACAGTAGTTGATCAGTAGCACAGACCTCTTGACTAGCTTTAGACATTAGCATAACAGTAAATACAGATCCATGCTGGTGCTGCTGCAGTCGGAGAAACATTCTGAAATTCTTCCCCTTCATCCTTCTTTTCCACTTCCATTTTTCTCTTAACCTGTTCTTAGCTTTCACTCCTCTTTCTATGCTACACTTTTTTTTCTTCCTACGAATGTATATTCAGTGCAGGATATAGTAAATCCTGCCTGTAGAGCCAGCTGTTTCCTCTAAACATGCCTTGTGAGGGCAGTCATTGAACTCTGCAGAGTATTCCTCTTCGGTTCTTTCACCAACCTCAAATCCTTTAGCAATAGCAAGTGTGTATGTCAGCCTGTCCTCTCTTTTTAGTATCACTGGACATGATCAGGATTTCCGTTCTGCTTTGAGAAATCCTTTCTCGTTCTTAGGTAGTCCTTATTGCCCTATTCTAGAATTTCTTCAACCAGTCTAGAACTTTCTTCCAAATGAGCAGTGTCTGTCAAGAGGGAACTGCTGTTTAGCTTTGGGAACTCAACAAAGTGAGGACTAGTCTCCTTTTATATTTAAACAATAACTCTCTAGCTACGAGGAAACTGAGGAGTATAGTAAGAGCCTGATAATTCAAGCAGCCATTAACTTTGTGGCACATATAAAAGAGGAAGAGATGGTAACTCCCCGATGATATCTACTCTGACATAGTCTCTTTCCCCAGATCTCTAGATTAAACAGAGCAAAAATCAAGCAGTTTTCAGATGGATTCTTGGAACATTTTGAAATTTAGTTGATCTGAAAGCCAATTAATATTATTAATAAATTTATAATTCATTATTTGTAGAGAATCTTTATGCTTATTTTTATGCACTCTGTGAAGGATTAGTGACTGTTGACATAGTTAAGTCCAATACATACTCAATTCCTGTAACTATTAAATGTCAAGAAACCACGGTGCTGCAATGGATTCGAAAGTATCATACTCTGGAATCAAGCTAAATTCACTTAATTTGAGCCAATGTTTGCGATGGAGAAGATCGGATTTTTTGATGAACCCATTTAAAGAGGGACAGCTTTTTGCAGATAATTTCAGTGTAGGACAAAAAATCTAACACCTGAAAACTGAAAATATTTTGACTTGAAGTATGGATGTGGTACCTCATGGGAATTGTATTTCAGGTATTGCATGGTTCCATTTTCCTTTTTGAGACAAGTTCCTTCATTGGAGTTACCTCCTGAATGACGCCCTGTAACTGTGTGATTCCTATAGTGCATTGAGATGACTTAAGAAGAAAGGAGACCCTCCAGGAATTGTATTCCTGCTAGGAAGTGCAATATTAAGTAAAATAATTGGTGAGAAAGGACAGCTGAATTATAGTTCTTGTAGAGCATCATGGTGGCATTTATGGTTCAATATTTGTAAATCCTTGAATTTCAGGTAAAAATATTGAGGTTTTGACTTTTTTTGCCCTTGCCCTCTGCCCTCACCCCAAAAACCAAACCAGAACAAAGAGTAAAAGTATCTGCTATCATCAACAGCCCATTACATGCAAAACCTTTACTGAGGTCTGTAAAAATATATGCTAAAATACATCCTGAAACAGGAGAGCTAACTTTTTTTTTTTCTTTTTTTTTTTCTTCCTGTTCCAAGTGGATATCTGTGAAGATTTATTTTCTATGTAGATCCAGTGGTAATTTAGGATGATAAATCTCTCAGAGACAACTCTCTGCAGACTTAGTGAAAATGTATGCCTGAAGCTAATTTTCTCCAACAGTCTGGCTTTTCCTTTTCCAGTTATATTGGCTTCTGAATAGTCCAGTCCTTTGTTTTCTGGTGAACCCAACAAGGACTTTGCTTTTCAGAAAAGACACAAGGTCTTATTTGCCAGGGGTATCCATGAAAATGGTCCTGTCAAGGGATTTCTGTGAGTATCCATGTAGATGGGAGAATGTTCCCATTTAATCTCTTCTTTCTATCATAACTGTAATGGAATTTTAACATACAGTAATAAGAAATAAGTTTGAAAGAGAACCAAAAAACCTAGATCTATCCTTGTCTCCCAGGGCAGAATGAGCTGTACCTGAACCAGTCTTGTCATCTTTATCTAACCTGCTCTTAAGAATTTCCAACAATCCAGATTCCATCATCTCTTTAGACAACGTACTCCAAAACTTACAGTTAATATCTTTTTTTTCTGGCTCATTATTTCTTGCCTTATAGTGTGGAGAACGGATGATTCCATTTTGCTTTGTAATGTCCTTTTCTGGATCTCCACTGGTTTTTACCGCCCTGTCTCACAGTGTCTTCAATGAGTTTACATCTTCCTTCAAGTGTGGGGCCACAGCTGGACATGATTTTCCATTTGTGGTTGTATCAGCTCAGAGGAGAGGACAGATTACCAAGGCCTTTTAGATGTCACTTTTAATACATATTGTTTGCTTTTTTGCCACAACATGACGTACCTCACTCATGGTAAGTATTTCTGAGTGAGTATAGAAATTTACCCTTGTTCTTACTAAGTTGTATCCTGATTTTTAAGGCCATTATTTCATCCAATTAATTTTGAAGTCTAATCCAAAGTGCCTGAAGTGTGGTTTAGCTGCATATCATCTGTACATTTACTACAAGTACACTTTATTCCATCTTCATGCCATTAATGAAATACAAATTAGTGCCAAACATAGGACCAACCCCCATGGAACACTCAATGCATCCATCCAGGATAAGAAGAAATCACTAAATATATCTGCCTTAGTTAACTTTCACTAATATTTTATTTGTCTGCTTTCCATCACATGCTGTAAGCATTTGGTAAAATCTTAGCTGTTTTAAGTTATGAAATTAAGAACTCAGATCCAGAAAAAGGGACGTGTGTCAATTCATATCAACAAAGATCAGTTTGTTTCGAACTTAATTTTGCTCCACCTTAAGCCAAGGACAAAAATTATACCCATTTCATTTGAATGAAACTTGGACCTCATTATGACAGATGAGCTGATCTACATTTAATTATATTGGTTGTAACTTAGAAGCATATTCAGCTTGTTTATTGGTTTACAAGTACTCCTTTTCTCCCCCCCCCCTTCTTTCCCCCTGTTAGCCTACACTGAAATAAGTGAATCTCTTAGCAAAATAACAGAATAACTGAAAAGTAAGTGGTATAAAAAAAGGGACATCTTATATGACTTAAGCTGTATTTGTTTTGGAAGATAAATGAGGTCTGGTTTGGATATCTGTTTCTGTTCCAGGCAAATATAATCAAAATCTAAACTCTACCTATGAATATAGTCCCTTGTTTAATATCATTAATATCTAAACTACTTCATAGGAGTTCACTATTTAGTATTTTTAGTATCTGCCTTTTACCTCATTTCAGCTTTACGTTCCATTCGGCTCTTCCTACCTACTTTTTTAAATAGGACATCAGAGAGCCCAGCCGAGTAACTCAGCATTGCGAGAGAACTCAACATTGCTCACATAGTTTCTCTAACAAGACTGCAGTGAGCTCTGTTAAAAATAACATTTACCATGGCATGGTGCAAATATCTCATAGTGGAAAACACTCTAAGCAAGGAAATACTGTGGTAAAATCAATAGCCCGGAACGCTATTATGCTTTCTAATGGCACCCACTGTTTGAGCAGGGAACATGTACAGATATTTCCACATTTCTTATGTCCTATTCATGACCACTGGAACCAAATTACATTTAGGCCTGCAACAAAGACATAGATTTATATCCTAGATTCCAAGCTCCTCTGAAGCAAAACTTGTCTGGGGCCTGCAATCCGTCCCCAAACCGACTGAATTGAAGGGAGATTTTCCCTTTTCTTCAACTGGCCCTGAGACAAGTCTGAAGGGGACAGCATCCAGTGCAAGGAAAGCAGGCAGCGTGGTTCCTTCAAGCACGGCTGGCTTTGGTCCGGCACGCTGCTCCTCCTCGGGACGCGGAGGGGGAGAGAGCCGGGTCTCCTGGCTGCGTCCAGGCGTGGGGTGCAGAGGGGAACGGGGCACCGGAGATGCCCGGCGGAGGTGGGGGTCCCCACTCCCTGGAGGATGTGTCTCACGCCTGTCGAAGCAGGGAGCGTTTTAGCCTGGGGGAGGAATACACTGAGCCCATTACACATGCTCCTGAGCGGCAGTCCGGGTGGGCATGCAGCACTGGCGCATCCCGCCTTCGGTGACTCACGGCAAACCTCCACACCTTCCAGCCGGCGTGTGTCAGAAGTGTCCCTGCCCTGGCATGCTGGGCTGTGGCAATCAGGAGCGCAGCGCGGTCGCAGTTTGGATGGCAGCTCCTCTTAGTCCTTCCGAGCCTTTCTGTTTGGGGCTGCACAGAGAGAGGTGCTAATAGTGCTCAGGTTAAACTGCAAAGTCATTAATTTTTTAGATTTTGGACGAGAAAACTGGTGTATGCTTATGACAGCTTATACACATTCTTAAAAAGAAATTGGCTCTTAGGTTTGGTATATCACACTTTTGAACACAAAACTGGATGTACGTCTTCTGTAAATACTTTGTCTTGGAGGATTTTTCTAGCAAACACGTAAAGGAAGAATTCTGGTTTTGCTTACTCCCTAAGTGTAAAGTTGTTCCACCTGATTAGCGCAAGTCCCATTGTACAAGACAAACTAAACTTTTGTCTGTTGGAAGGGGAAGTGATTGAAACCAACCTTTGTGCTTTTTACCACTTCCTTGGCATTGTGATCTCTAGGAACTGAGGCCAGAATATGGCACATGAAATAAAAAAATACTTTGTTAACAGCATGTATATGTATATGTATATGGAATATCCTTATATATGTATTATTCTTTGATTTTGTTGGTAACATTTCATAAGAACCTGTATATTTATAAATATTCCATCTTTATGTGCATGAGAAACTAAACATACTGTAATTGGATAACAATAATGAACCTTTGCATAGTTCAAATGTTTAGCATGTGGTCAAACAATTTAGCTTGTGGGCAGATAATGACCCCAATTACAAATAAACCTGCCTTTGACTTCAGGAAGATTACAGAATCATTATTGTGGAGACAATTTGGATATATATGTTTGTTGTATGCTTAAATGCATTTTGGAATCAG
This sequence comes from Phoenicopterus ruber ruber, assembly GCA_009819775.1. Classification (NCBI taxonomy): domain Eukaryota; kingdom Metazoa; phylum Chordata; class Aves; order Phoenicopteriformes; family Phoenicopteridae; genus Phoenicopterus; species Phoenicopterus ruber. Next base: position 15,403,666 of record CM020219.1, read on the forward strand.
CATTTTAAACAACCGGTCAGGGGTGAGGAAAGGTGGAAAATAATAGCTAAAAAGGATCCCGTTGATTAAAATTTCTCCCCACTTGGATTTTTGTCCTTTTCATATTATATTATTTGTGAGCTTGCCTGAAGTACTTTATGCAAGATTCAGGGGCAAACCTCCCCACATTGTACAGTATTTAAATAATTGAATGCTGGCAGAAAGGTGGGGTTTTGATGAGTCTGCAGTTTTATATTGAAATCAAATATATTGTAAGCACAGGGAAACACAACTCAGTGCCCTAAGAAGGTCTGGTGTCATGGTCAACATTTGAAATTTGCATGAGAGGTTATTCAAAAGAGAGACAGGAGACTTCCCTATTGTATTAGCATGGTAATGCAATTCTTTGTGTCTATTATCCTGATCCACACCAGCTCTGGTATGCACAGGGTCTGGGTTTTTACGAGCTATAGGCTTTTATGCAGAGATATTTTATTAACCTAATTAAAAGTTTTATAAAAGTAAATTATATTTATGTTTGCGTCTCCTATTTGCAATCATTAGGGAACCCAGACCACCTCCGGTGACTTCAGAGAGGGCTGGTCAGGTCCCATCTGTGTAAATCTTGTGAGTTGTCACAGACTCATTGCATTTGATTTACATGCGAAACCTGCGGACTGAGCACAAATGCTAACCAGACAGCTGATAAATAACACAATACCAAAGCAACGCTTTTGCATTTCTTTAACTCCTTTCTTACAGGGACCTCCAAATGTTTTTCAGACCCTAACAAATTAACCTTCACAGTAAAAAGATCTTGTTACAATAATATCCACAACACCAAAATACTGATGTTTGTATACCTTATTATGTTTATCAATTTGATGCCTTGTAACTTTAATAGTGGACTAAGACTCATTGCACAGGTTTTCTTAAATACAAAATCAAAAACTGGACCTGTCCCAAACATCTCTCAAACTAGAGGCCCGACTGGTGATTTGCATCAATTGACAGAGGGAGTCCTTTAAACTTACCGCCCCTCTGCTGAGACATGTCCGTGTAGATCTGATGCATGTGAAAACCAAACAAGCTCAAGTTACCCAGGAAGTGGCTTAAATCCACTGTAAGTTTGGTTTCAGGCAACCAGTTTCATTTCATATTTGCGACAGGCTAGAAGCACGTATACATGCAGTTATCAAGTCTCAGCTGAGGGCTGTACCTCAGTTGCTTGTGACTGGCCTGCTCATGCACTAAATCTTGTACCGCTTCAGATGACGAGACTTCAAATGAGGAAGCAATTCCAGCTTTACAACCGTGAACAAAGAGAGGTTGTACAGAAAGCTGACGGAATCAGGTGTCAAATCCGAGAATGAAGGTTCGTTTCCCAGTGTGTAGCTGTAAGTGCTAGGAGACCCGTTGCACAGCCCAAAAGCAACTTAACATTGGTATTTGGGAAACAGGTCCCAGATAATACAGAAATGGGACAATAGTCGTGCGTAAAACTCACTTGGCTCAGCTGCTTCTTGTCTGTGTAAGAGCCTGATCCACTGTCCAGTAATGCCAGAGGGAAGTCTTGCAAGAGATGCCTCCACAAAGATGTTGGGCTCAAGTAAGATTTCTCTTTGAGAGCAAGGAGGGGATAATGTGCTTAGTGATGGCATAGAGGAGAGAAACCACAGAGGCTGTAACAACCTGCTGCTTCCTGCGATGCAAACTAACGACAAGCAGGCACACGGATTTACACGACCGATAGCTGTGGTCCTTCTGTCACTGTGCCTCTTCATGCACCTCTGAGAGTCTCTAGACAAACCTGTCAATATGACTTGTCTGTCTTCTTTATATCTTTTACTTTGGCTGAACTGTATTAAAAATGACTTCAGCGGATGCTGGATCAGGCCTTGGATTCTCTATAAAACAGTGTTATGCACCTAGGTTAAGCAGCTCCTAAGGGGGAAGAAACAGATGCCAGGAGTGTAACAGAAAGGAGCTTTCGAAGAAAAAGTTGTGAAACAGACCTATTAGCAACTGGCACTTACATGGCTGAAAGCCACCTTGATGGTGGGGGGACAGGAACAGCGCATTGGGTGACATGAACCATGCACTGCACTGCTTGTTGTTCATGGGTGGGCAAGGAACCACACGCCAAATTCATGTCTGTTTTGCAGCATGAGATGTGTATCTTGATATAGTTGCTGTTGATTATTTGGAAATATTTACTTTACAATGAATACAAAACCTAATGGTTACGCTAGCTATTCTGGGAGCACGGTTTTGATGGTCACTACCGCACAAAAGTAACCTCTAGATAGTTTTATAAAAAATAAAATTAAACCAACATGCAATATTATCATTATTATAACAGTGTTTAATGACTGCAAAGTAAAGCAATCAGATTTAGGTAATGCCAGAATTAAAGTTGACCGCTCAGCTTTAATTTAACTCACTTATGCATATGGTTTATATTAATATTAATTATATAATTGCTTTTTAGTTTTCCTATAAGATCTAGGGTTTATTCTGAAAGCAGGATGAGTGGTGTTTATGGAATAAGCTGCTACTCCATAGTTAGTTTTATTTCCATTATTTGGTCTGTGCAATTTTAATGTACTTTGATCAATAGGATGTATTACAGCTGCATTTACCTTACAAAAACTTGCCAATTTTACCTGCAAATGCTTTTTCATTTTGTGAAGGTATTTCCTGAATGTTTCTGTAATTAGGATGTGTGCAGAATGCGTAATTCTGCAAACCCCATAGAGGTGCACCATAAACATCATAATAATCATCATGCTTCTAATAGCACCCATTAGGGTGCTGTCAATACCATATTAATCAACCAAGACCAAATTTTGCCAGGTTTTATTTCCATCACTGTTGGGTCAAATGCAACCTGAGTCATCAGTAAACAGAACTTTTGACAATCTTCTGGTTTCCTTGAGTTCTAATGTGAAGTTGCATGGTGCTTTTCAGCCCATGTTGTAGGCTACGCAGGCTCACATCCCAGAGCCCTGTTGCCTTGGCTCTGGAAAGTGTGCCTCCACCGCATGATACGTGCAGTGCAGAGTTACGGCATGGTAGCAAAAGAACAGCCATGTTATCGCAGTCAGGGTTGAGCCTGATCAAATGAAATGCTGAGGAACAGGATACATCAGCTTACTGGAGTTGTGTGCTAACCTGGTAACTTTGCCCGTGACCCTGGCCCAACTCACTTGAGTGTCCCTCCATGGTGTTGCCGTGTGGTAAATAACACGTATCGACCAACAACGCAACTGGCAATCTCGGTAAGGAAGGCAGGGCTGAGCAGACACTGACAGTCCTCACACAACGCAACCGAAATACGTGGTAGACTTGTTCTCCAGGCTGTACTTTCATCGTGGTTGAAGACCATGGTAGACTGTGGTACCTTTCAACAGCCCAAGTTCTTTTGGTTTTGTTGCTGGGTAGGAGATGACCTTCAGAATGAAAACAGAGCCATTCTCCCAGGCAAGAAAAAGGAAAGGGTAAATACTGACTCCCTGTAGGGAAGATAAAACTCTTAACTGTAGTCCAGTACCTCAGGGAAATGCCTTTGATGCGAGAGATGCTGTATTTTGTGGATGCTTTCTCTTCCCCTGAATTATCATACAAGGTGACATCCCAGACTGCACTTTCTGGGTTCCAAAGTTTTGGGCATTTATGAATGATTACATACTCTTTTTTCTGCTGGAATGGAAAAATGGCGAGAAACAAGTTAGAGGAGACCCGAAGGGGCAAAGGAACTTGTAGGTGCAAGACGAGTCAGGAATGCTCTGTGCTTCGGTGGCAACCTGTGGAGGATTGGGGGCAGCACAACATTTAATAAACCACAGCTTCAGCTGCTGATATGAAAAGAAAAATAATAAACCCCCCTCCTCTGGTACATAAAGCTATTCTGGGCCCCACAGAACACTAGGGTCTAAGCGGGGTTTAGAATCACCAAGGTTTTTCACCCATAAGGAGATTTCAGCCCTGCCACCAACAGAAAATAGCCTTTATGGAATAGAGTTATATTAAATAAAAATGTTTCTTTAAAAATCAAGAAATTTAGGGAGTTTTGAATTTTTCCTTGCAAATTCCATACATCTGTATGTCATTTTTCTGTGGAACAAGAGAAAACTTGAAAAGACAGAACTGGAACATGGTCATTTAAGAAAAAATGAATCCACTGTACATAAATGGTTGCATTGTTTGTGAGAATAGGTGACAGTACATTCACCAGGAGCTGCTGGTGCTTCACTCCCAGGTCGTTCTGATTCACGGGTAATTTACATTCCTCTCACAGTGCTTTTCAATAACCAGCTAACTCTGATCTATAATATAGTCAGTTCTAACAAGCCAGATTTCAAAAGGTTTATCCATCTAGCTAAAATGAACCTCAGTCATCTTTGTGCACAAAACACCCACATAGGCTATTTGTCTTGGACTTGAGCGTTTGGCAAAAAGCCTGACTTAAGCCTTGAGCATGAGAGCTTAGTGAAAAATGCTGCCATTCACGGGGGGGTTTAATGTCCAGGTCTGACCCCACCCACTGTACTTAGCTCTGAGCTTCTTGGCAAAGGCAGAGAAACCACAAGACAAGTTTTATCATCTGGTAAACCTGTCGCTTGAAAAAGAAAATGACTTCAGTAAAATACTTCAACAATTATAGTACATTTTAATTAGGTGTATACCACATAATCACAGCTCAATTTTTTTTTTAGTGTATAAAGTTTCAAAAAAAAATTAAACCAAAAACCCAACCCAGTGCTATTCACTGTAGGAGCTTTAGGGGAGACCCCTGGTAGCAGTGGTCTGTCCTCCCACACCTGCGGAATACCTGTTAGTTTTGGCAGTTGGAAAACACAGAAATTAGGTCCTATGTGAGTGGGGTAGGCAGCTAGAGATGGGCAGATACGAACACCTCGCTGTGTCCCTCTGTCACATCAGAATAAAAGAGGAAGGATTTAGAGTGGCACAGAGTGAAAGAGGAGCTGCAAAATAGGCAGCTTGCAATAGCAGAACCTGTTCCCGATTCAGGGATGGGACAATACTGACACACGGATGCAGCGGAGGAAACTTTTAAAGCAGAGGGAAATGCTTATCCTGGTGGGTTGTACCTGCCTCAGACAGTTATCTGATGAGTCTGTCTTTTTCTTATATTTTGGCAAGACTGACTTAACTTGTCTTGCCAGTAAATTCTCATCTAATTGAGTTGACAAGCATGGACATTTTTAAATTAAAGCTTCCAATCTGCCCCAAATTCAACTGGTTATTTTTTATTGTAGTGTAGTCTCTGCCGTATGAGTTAATATATTGAGTCACTTACAGTTGCTGAAGAAGAAAGCTGATAAAATATCTTTGCACTGGCAGAGAGTAGACCTATGATCTTTTTAGGTCATTCTTTCTGGTAGTGTGCTGGCTTTAAGCCCCTCGTGTTTGTTTTGGCATGAATGGCACCTTTCATTATTATTCTCATCTCTAATTCTTTCCTCAACTTTAGGCAGTGAATTCCTGGCTGCGAGTTCCTCCCGTCCTCGGGAGGTTGCCTCGTTTGCTGATCACGAAGCACCAAGAGGGTGTGTTCAGAGAGCTCAGTCCTACAAGTTTTGAGACGTCCTGCTAGCTGCTGGTCAGCCTCAACTCTCATTAAATTCAACAACAGCGAAGGCTTCTCTATGCTTCTGCAGTTGGCAAGATGAAGCTATAAATTGGTAATTATAATTAGATAATTAAGTGTTAGGTATTACGGAGTCTCTTGAAACACCTCTGCCCTTTCCTTCCTTTTTCCTCTCGTTGTTGAGACATTTGTAAAAAAGCCTAATAATCTAGAATTTTATAGTATGTGTGTAATTATAAATTTACCTTTTATTTTTCTTTTTCCATATTTTTGAAGTGCGTGCTTTCAAAATGTGTGCCTGTGTGCCTATTAGTCATTAAGACCCCTTTTGGAGGGATTAGACTCTATTATGCCAATGAATATAAAATACCAAGCAGTCCTTTTTATGGAGGGCACATCCAGAACGATGTTCACACTCAGATGTCCGAGACACAATCATCAGCAAGACATTATGAAAAGTGCTGATGTGCAAGGAAATTATATTTGAGTATTTTGTGTGTTTGCACACACGGGCATGAGAGTGTGTTTTGCCAGAAAGTGTGCATGCCCTGTACATTAATACTTTGCAAATAAAGTTGCCATATATACAGTTTTAGAACAGTTTGCCAAGTTTTACTCAACAGCCTCATGATTTTTAAATGACAAATATTTGCTTGGAGGCTGACAACTTCTATGCCAAGTTTCAATCCAAATTGCCCACTACAATATCTGAGTCAAGAAGCCGTGAAAATGAAATATATACGGGAAAGTAAGGCAGAAAAAAGTTAGCTTTTGCAGTTTTGCCAGGTGAGTACTTAAATAGTTGATTCTAAGCTTGCTACAGTAATTTACAATTACAATTACCTGCTACAATCTGTATATTGAATGATGCCATTTAGGAAAGAGTTTTATCTGATTGCAAGGAGCACTTAAAAAAGACACTTTTACATATCACACAGTTTGGAGTTGTGACTATCAGGACCTGATCCAAAGCCATCTGAAATGGAGGGAAAGAGACCTGTTACCTTTAAGAGCTTTGGATTGGACCTGAATGGCAGTATAAAATAGGTTTTTTTTCCTCTGCTTAAAAGTAATGCAGACTCACCTTTTAAGTTTTGTAGGTTAAATTCTATCCGGATTATCATGAGCTAAGAGCTAAGGATCTTTGGTGTGCTATGAGCTATATAATATTAAACCCCTTCATAACATTAATTCCTCATTGAAAATTCTCCTGTTCTTCAGTGGTCACAGTAAGTTGAGTTAGAAATAGAGTCTACAGTCTTTTGGATTTTTTGCCTGCTTACATGTGTGGTAGAAAAATTCACTTGTCGTCTCAGTCACACCTATGCTTGGATAAAACAACCCTGTAATTGTATTGCTGTAACCCTAGTCTTTTACCCCATATGGCTCTTATCAGAGTTTTTTTCTACGATAGCAAAACTACAGAATGAGTCTCACTTGCCTGTACCATAGCACCACAATTATCTCCTCGCAGTACAGAAGGCACTGCCAATCACCCCTATTGGTAGCAACGTTTAGAGGGTAGGTTGGGAGCACTTAGAAAACCGGGACTGCATCGTCCTCTGCCTGCCATAGCACCTGCAGTGAATTGATCATACTTGATTACAATATATGAAATCCCAGCCTGTAATACAGCAGTTATATTGCAAAGCTTGTATGTAATCAGGGGAAAAATCCAAGTGTCTTGCTGTGTCACAGTAGGGTTGGAAGGTAGAACAGAAAATACAGGTAGTCTGGAGGTAGAGAGGGAGGTTCAGAGGTTAGGCTAAGCTGGGGATGTGTCTTTTTCTGTGTCTGTCCCAACAGAAATCTCTAGACAAGCCAACAGCCTGAAACTGTGCAATATTTTCCCCCTTTGCCCAAGAAAGCGAGCGTCCAAGGAAAGGCACGATGTGAGGCAGCAATATACCATGCCTGCAAAGGAAACACATGATGATACGGTGAGGAGGATAACCATGGCAGAACTGTTGTAGAATAGCAAATTACCATGAGACAGTTTTGGGTTGCAGTGGATACTTTAGTCCTGCACAAAAATTAGGAGAAATCATCTGCCTGCAACAGCGTATCTTAAACCATTGTAAAGACACCGGCAAGATCTGCTTCCAGAACAAAATCGCAGAAATCCTTATTACTGTTTCAGCTTCTGGTTTATTACCTCTTCTTGACACCCTGCATGTCAGCATTAGTCAGCAGCAGAGATGGATCATTAGATTCATAGCATGTCCACAACCTGGTTGTGAACCACATGTACAGTAGATGCAACATGTCCTAGACACTGGAGTAATTGCTCAAGCACTGCAAAGGTGAGTCAGACATATCATCTGGTATTTGGCACTGAATACCGGTGATATATAACTTTCTTATTGGGCTATCTGATGTTCGAAATTGCTGACAATCTCAGTCCTCAGAAAGTTCAGAAGAAGTTTCCTCAAATATGTTCCTGGAGATGAACCATGTCTCAGCTCAGCTTCAGGTCAGTGGCTGCCTACCTCCATCACCTGATCTTATATTTCCACACTTCTGCTTATAGTCTCTTTCTTGCACCTTAACCAGGCAGCTACACAGCTCAGGTAAAGCAACTCTTTCTCTTGACAGAAGATTTTTGTCACGATAAAATCTCTCATTTGGTTTTCATTCTTTTCTTTCAAATATGTGCCAGAATCCTACCATATGAGGAATCGGTCCAAAGACTTCGGTGGAAATCAGTAATTTTTCAATGCAAAAGCAGATCGCCTATAACGATAATGACTACATAATGAATACAAAATGAATACACTTTAGTCTGCCTAATTCTTGTCTTCTGCAGTTTTTCTCACTAAACTTCCTGATACAGTGAGACTCCAATGCTAACTGTAGAAAAATACTTTCCAGATTAAATACAATTAGATACGAATTTGAGGCATATTAATAAAATAAAATCTAAGTTATGTATACATGTAGACATATTTACAATATTCTTAAGTTCAGTTTGCCATTATTTAGGGGTTATTCCTTGACTTATGAAGTAAAATGCACACACTCATACAGAACCTAGCCCAGTAAGGTGCTGAGTGAATCCTTCATTGTTCTGGGAATTGGTGTTTACAGGAATTGAAACTGCTAAACACCCCTCAAGACAAGCTCCTTGTTTCCCACCTTCTGTCCCACACAACCCGTAGCCTGGTAAAGGGTGTCTGAATAACAAAACAGAAGAATGCGTGTAAAGCTGGAACTGCTAATTTTGAGCCCTATATCGCCTGCATCCCAGCTCTGTATCTTGTTAAAGGGCAAAGAGCAGAAGATCTGAGGTCTTTCCTGCAAAGACCTGCTAGTTGACAGAGAAAGAGCTCAGGTGTAGTTAATAAAGTTTGCTCTGAACGTGTACTTTCTGAGAACCTTACATAACTATTGTGTGTCTACTTCATCCTGTCAAAAAGCTTTGTCAGTGTCAAACTGCACAAGCGAGTGCCAAAATATGTAACCAGTTTTACAAATGAATAAGGTTAACAGGTATCTCCCTGCAGAGCAACAATTTCCCTTTTATAGACCCCACCTGAACTGGGTGAGTGCTGCATGGACATACCGTTTTCAGCCTGCAGCCAACATTTAAGCAATAAGCCAAAGTGACAGTTTTATGACAGATCTGAGTAACTCATGAAACAATTGAAAGGATCCTTTTCTCCTTTCTTGAGTGAGATCCACATACAGGCAATTTACAGATGCTGAACAAAGGAGGACTCTCCTCAAAGAGCAATGCGGTATAAAGAAATAACCAATCCTTCCAAATGTTAAAGGGATTTAAATCAGAATGCCATTTCCAGGTTAACACTTCTGATCTCTAAAGTACCAGCATAAAAAATGTGTTAATGACAATTGACAAAGTTACTCTTCCTGGGCAGCTAATGACGTCTTAACTCACAGAGCTAGTATCTCTCTACATTTCAATTTGCAGTCCTATGCAGAGCTTAGTTAAAGGGATACATGTGTTGTTACTACGTTCAGGTCAAGCTCTCCTACTATTAAATACAAAAGCAATTTTTAAAGCAATGATATGGCTGAGATACAAGCCCATAAAAACAGAGGAATTCCCAGTTAAATCTACAACTGGCCCCTCTGCTCAGCTTTGTTGTGTCTAAACATTTCAGCCCATGGGGACCTATAAAAGAAACTCTCCACTGTAGATGATATTACACAATCCATGTGGTCACTTGTAAACGCTATAGTACATATAATGCACCAAGGAATTCACTGAGGTTTTTATATCAGTATCTTGTTTGGTTTGGTTTTCCCAGTTGCACGGTAATGGATCTCCATAGATTGGATTTTTATTAGATTACTATGCTGTCCTTTTAAGGAGGTGATCCTCTCCAGAGACTGTGGCAAAACGTGTTATAGAAGATAATCTAGCCCAAGCACCTTCTGGGATCAGACTGAAAAAGAAGGACAAAGTCCTCATTTAATTCTACATCCTTAGGACATTGTAGCTAAGTCTTTGCCAGCTAAATCAAGGGTTCCCAATCGTGGCAACAATCTCACTTATGAACTTCTCTAGAATTATTAAACAAGACAAAGCATAAAAGTACATGGTGTTTGCGGCAATTTATCTGTAAAGTTATGAATAAAGTTGATTGCAAGTGCTCACTTAAACATTCCCCTGGGAAATTTTTTTTTTTTTTTTTTGGGTAAATGGAAATTAGTGTCTGCTTTCCTGGAAAAAAAAATAAAATTGAGAACGCCAAATCTCAAACTAACGTTTGAAGTATTTTAGTAGTAGTATTTTTTTTCCTTTTGACAAAATGCACAGGTTTTTCAACAGAGGAAAAGAACCTACAGTAAGTACTAGCACAGGTTAACAAGTGTTACCATAGAACAGCACAGCTCCCACTACAGCCAGTGCCCTGTGGCACGTCCACAGGAGCATTTCAGGTATGGAAACATCGCTCAAGGAACCACGCTTGCAGAACTAAGAGAAAGCGGTTTTCTACAGCTGTGTACCAAGAGAGAATTACCCTTCTACCTATTAGCTTGGTTTTTCAGATGGAGCCAAAGGCCTGTACACTCCTTGCCTCATGCTGGTGGCTTTTCTTTCTGTGCCTACAGCCAAGGTTTAGCAGTCCTAGAGAGGTAATACAGTGTTGCTTTTTAACGTCTCCTTTTATTTCTGTAATCACAAACATTTTAATTATGCTATAGCAATGCCTGTATTTAAGCATGTAATAGGTATATAATGTTCTCTGGAATGAAAGATTCGAAGTCACATAATGGCATTGCACAGTATGCAACTTTCACGTTGTTACTCAGATTTGCCGTCTAGAACAGTTTTGTTCCCTATTCCCTCTGATTCACACTTTGCAGCATAACAGTAAAGAGGCTTTGAGTACAGTATGGGGAACAGACAGCCTGGCAGACAAGCAGGGGTCTTTTCCTCCTCAAATACTTTTCAGCATGACACAAATGTTAGCTTTGTGTTAGCTCTGTAAAGGCTCCGCAGCACCTGGCTGCGCACCCAGGAGGAACGTGCCCCAGGACAGCGCAGAGCAGGAGCCCTGTGGGCTGAGCAGGAGCCCTGTGGGCTGAGCAGGAGCCCTGTGCATGTGTGGGGCTGTGTCTGGGGACACACCGCGGAGCTGAGTTTCACCATATCTCTTCCCCCGGCCCAGCACTGCTCTGTACGCCCTTCCCTGTCACCAGGCACGCTGACGTGCAACAGCTGACAGTGCAAACCCCATAGATGATAGCTTGTCTATGATTTTTGCAACCCTCAGAGGTGTATAAGCAGGGTGGAAAAGACTTTACCAGTCAGTTACTACTGTTAGTGTTGGGATGCAACAGATTATGTACTTCAATTTTCATAGCAAATTTGCTGTGTCTGATAACAGTCACTTCGATGGCTACAAAGTTCTTATGCGTAGCCACATAGAAAACTGTGTGAGGTATTGAACTTTTCCTCATTCAACAGTTTCACTGGGAAGAGCTATAGTGGAAACTCATGTCTCAGCTTGCTAACAGTTTCAAATAACTCCTTGTACAATACTACAAATAAAACAATTAAGATAAAGGATAATGAATATCTTTTGATGTGAAATAAGATGTTAAAGTTTTTTGTGTGCTTTTTGAGGTTTTTAGGCATTATAGCAGTTTTTGCAGTGCATTTTTGAAAACCATATCTTTTAAAAATATATGATTAATACAGGATACTGAGCAATACTAGAATGAGAACAAGCTTCTATTATTTTATAAATTTTTTCTTACTTTTTCCTGTTGCTGAAGTTCATCCAAATTTTCTAAGTGTTTTGTTTAACATAAATCTGAGAAAAAATTCCTCTGTAAAATTTTTCTTCATTTAACAATGGAGAGCACTCACCATCTTCTGTAGTGTCTCATGATTAAAGAACTTCTCAAACCCTTGCTCCCATGTGTAAATCTTATTGAAGTTAGCAAGTGCTTGTAGAATGGAGTTCTAGGAGCAGAGTCATTAGGAACAACAACATGATCAGCTGTTGGCAAATCTTTTCCCTTAATGATGACCACTAAACTAAGCTGATATTATTTAATCATGAGTTTAAATTAGCAGTGATTGATGCTGCTGCTGATTACAAGTGAAAAAGGTAAGTGGCAAACAAGAGTCAGATCGCTAGAAATAGTTGAGCAGTTTGGTGACGGCGTTTGGCTCAAAAACATTGTCTTTTGCAACTTGGGCTGAGTAGTGAAACTGTATAAATATACGTTCAATTCTTCATTAGTATATAGATTTAATCCAGTCTGTACCATAGTTTCTTTGCAGCTCATTATTCAGTAGATGAGAAGGCTGAGTATCAGCCCTATAATCTGAGATTTTTGGTCTTTGCAAAGGGCTTTTTTCACAAAGAAGGATCATATTTATTAAAAACACACCACTAAATGGATTTTAAAATAAAATGTTCCATCTTCTCTTTCTTATTTTAAAAAAGGCAAAAATAGAGTTTCAGTGTTAGTTGTAAATGTGGCAGATCCAGTCCTGCAATGAATTCAAATCTGTACATTTCATAAAGGCTACTTAGGGACAAGATAGTTTTAGATCTAAGAAACATGTAAAAAATGACTCATTGTTAATAGGGTGAGCTCTTTGCATTTGGATTAGGGTTAACTGACAGTATCCAGTCACCTTTTATTCTCACAGATTCCACTGGAGGAATGCTTTGTGCTGGCCTGAAAAAGAGAGAATTAGGTGTTCCATTTATACTATTGATCTTAATAACCTCATCTCATAAATACCTACTTTATGACATCAATAAAAAGAGAATAGCAGCAACTCCTAACAATAGAAATTGTTACTTTGTAATTCAAGTATTTCATTGAGCATCTCAAAGAGACTCCATAGCGGTACAGTAGTGATATTTTATTACCAGTTTTTAAATATGTGCACAGAGAGACCATTTTTTTAAACAAGTGAAGATTCTAATTAATTGAGCACACTATAGCTTCTAGGTCCCACAGTTATCACAGTTCTTCCTTTTCATCTCTTATCCTCCCCCTGTTCTTCATCTCGCGCATTAAAAGGAGCATATCCCTTTAAGGGCGTCGGTGGGTGTAGGACTAATCTTTCACCGGGCTGAATCGGGTGAAATGAAACAGAGACCATTTTACACAACGGTCTTACCTCCCCGTTGCCCTGCGTTAGCATGCTGCAGGTGGAAATTATCTGCTCCGAGGGGGTGGATCGAAAGATATTCCAGATAGAGCTGTTCTCACCTTCCATAGACACCTTCCTGCAGCCGGGCCAGGACAGGACTGTCCCTGGAGCTCTCGTCCACCGGTCGCCGCCAGGCAGAAGCGGACGTGGCACTGCTGGTCTCCACTGAAATCTCCCTCAAAAGCTCTGGTCCTTTTAGCTTCCACCTAAGGCAGAGGAAGGGAACAAACAATCAGAAGTCATACGAAAGAAGAGAAACCAGAGTCTTCCCTACAATGAGCATCTGAGATGGAAGATTATGGGCTCATTACGCAGGCAGTGTCCTCATCGCTGCGCCTGAGAAGGGACAAATTATCTAGCATGTCTGATGGAATAGCAGTCTCGCATCCGCCCCAGATGTTTCACAGATTACAGTGCAGATGGGACATTACAGACTACCTGAGAAATAAATGTGAAACGCTCCCTCTTCTTGTTCTTTTAAAAGATATTTGGCTTATATTACACATTGATTTATCTGTATTTTTATATACAACGTTCTTTGTCTAGCCAGATTCTTCTGGTGAATCCCAGGGATGTCCTCCCAAAGGAGTTGGGTTTTTGTATCCTTGCAGAAAGTCAAGTATTTTTTGTGTTTCCCATTGACCTCATCAGTCCCCATAGAGGACGAGCATTTAGAAAAGAAGAGTTCCAATTGGAAGGGACCTACAACAATCATCTAGTCCAACTGTCTGACCCCTTCAGGGCTGACCAAGAGTTAAAGCATGTTATCAAGGGCATTATCGAAATGCCTCTTAAAAACAGGCATTAAACATTTGAACATTTGAAGATGAATATCCAAAATTCTTATTACAGTATTTTGCCCATTAGAATTTGTCTTTTCTGGGATTATTTCATATGGGCAATGTCTAGTTTATCTCATTGTAGTTCTTTGTCCTGTGAAGAGCTAAAGGGAGAGTACAAGTATGTAAGACCTAAAAATATTGTCCTTTTTTTGCTTTTTCTTTTGTTCAAAATTCTTATTCTTTTATTCAAAATGGCACAACAATGGTGTGGCCCAGAGGGGAAAAATAATGCCAAATGCTCAGTATTGAACTTCTTTGTCCTGTTCAAGTCATTTCTCCCAGACCTAAAAGCCTGTTGTTTTAACTGTCTGTCATAGTCTAACCCCAGCCAGCAACTAAGTACTCCACAGCCGCTCGCTCACTCCCCCCAACCCAGTGGGATGGGGAAGAGAATCAAAAGAGTAAAAGTGAAAAAACTCATGAGTTGAGATAAAGACAGTTTAATAGGTAAAGCAAAAGCCGCACGCACAAGCAAAGCAAAACAAGGAATTAATTCACTACTTCCCATCGGCAAGCAGGAGTTCAGCCATCTCCAGGAAAGCAGGGCTCCATCACACCTAACGGTTACTTGGGAAGACAAACACCATCACTCGGAATGTCCCCCCTTCCTTCTTCTTCCCCCAGCTTTATATGCTGAGCATGACGTCATATGGCATGGAATACCCCTTTGGTCAGTTGGGGTCAGCTGTCCCGGCTGTGTCCCCTCCCAACTCTTTGTGCACCCCCAGCCTACTCACTGGTGGGGTGGGGTGGGGTGAGCAGCAGAAAAAGCCTTGACGCTGTGTCAGCCCTGCTCAGCAATAGCTGAAACATCTCTGCATTATCAACACTGTTTTGGTCTCAAATCCAAAACACAGCCCCATACTAGCTGCCATGAAGAAAATTAACTCTACCCCAGCTGAAATCAGGACACTGACTATGTTTGGACTTCATAAGAGCCCTTTGTATTGGTAGCTTTAAAGTGTAAGGCCCCTAAATTCAAGTCTTTACTTCTCCAAATTCTACCACTTTATTTCATGTCAGCAATTAATCCACCTACCTTAGTCAACAGAAACAGTCCTAAGTTATCTTCTGCTTTCAGAATACTACAATTATTAACAACTGGACTAAAAATATTTTCTTTGTTTTCAACTTTTATTACAAAGTTGCTCACATTTTTATTTCTCTGGCTCTATGATGCCATTGAGTGTGTGACATGTAATGATGTCACCACATAACAAAAAGTCACTCCTTTTTTTCCTACACTGGTGATTTAAATATATTTTAAAAAGGTATTCTGGTAGCTGGATATGTACCTCGAAATTCCTTTAAAACACATTTCTAACTCAAAAACCTTGTCTGGCATACGAACAGCTTTCCAACAGGAAATTCAAGAGAACCTAGCACTGAGTTCTCAAGTACTCAGCACCTTAAATGAGCGCCAGATTTTTAATAATACTCAGAATTCATAATGAAGCACAGACTTTCAGAAGGGCTTGGTTCCTGTTTGTACCCAAAAATAAACTCAATGTGTTGGAGGTTGAGCTCTCTGAAAGTCTGTCCCTGGTTTTGGGTGCTACTTGCTTGCAAACTGCCTCCGAGCACTCTTAAAATTGGTGCTGGATGGTTTTAATAGTCCAGAAGAGGTTTGTGAGCTCGATAGCTCTTTAGATCTTCAAATAAATACAAATGGAGATAATTTGTTTTTAACCTGCGGAATACTTAATGAACCAAATCACATCCTTTCAAGCATGATAGCAGGACTGAAAGATATGATCATTTGATGTTTTATGGTCTCCAGTGTTCCAGTTTGAAGTCTGTCACAGGCTCAGTATTGAACAATAAACCACTTCCTATTTTACGTTCCTGTAAAACGCAAAAATCCAGCAGTACACTCATATGGAGAGATCCCTTTGGGGTGAACATTGGCTTTAACAAATATTTCTATTTGCAAATGTGTGGCATGATTGTTCTTTGAAGATATGGCCCACTGAGAAGAATCAAACAAAAATGTCATGGCACTTGTGATAAGCTTCTAGAAGTTGAATTCAGCTGGGAGATGACAGTATGAAAGAGAAAAGTTGGTTATTATTTTCTGCTTTGGCATAAAGGTACTGAATCATCAAGACCTCTAACTAGATACCTAGCTTCAAGCATATGTGTTCTTTTTTTAAGTCAGTGGACTTATTTCTACATTGTGAAAGTAAGACTATGTATAAATACTTCATTTTCACACACCTACTAAGAAAAAAATTAGCTACCTGACCTTAGCAGGTGATTTGTAGGACCAAAATTACCTGTTTAGTTTCCCTGTATGATCAATGAGAAAAGCCTGGTTCATCCAGAATGTAAGAGAAAAATTTGAGGTGCTGAGGAAAGAGCCACTGAGGGCCAGCCAGTACCAAACAACGATCATCAGTGCGGTTTCTAATTTTCTGCTTTTTTCTGAACCAAGGACGGATTTTTCTGGGAGAAGATCATAGACATCTTTCTTTACGTGTAATCCAGAGCATGGATTATGCTTCTGGGAGTAAGCACCTAACAGTCACATTGTTAAGACAGTGACTTGCATGGCAACTTCAGCCCTGAGCACCTAAACTTCATCGTTTCCAAATATGTTTTGATTGAAAGCAGCTCGGCTTTGTGCAGAACTCGGTCTGGTAGCTCTGTAGGTAGAAAATGGATGGGAATTCTCTGGCAAAAAATGACACCTAATAGTTCGCTGGTTTAAACTTCAGTCCATCATTAACCTCACAACAATCTGTAATTCAGTAGTCAACAAAAAGGTTTAACACAAACAAGATGTGGGTAGCAAAGTCAGAGGTTAATTCTATTTGATTCTACCTATAAAGATGGGGAAGAATGAGTTGTGATAATAAAACCCAAAAATTTCTTTTGAATAGTTTCAATGATGTGATTAAATTGGTCTTAAATAATCACTTAAGATATTGATCGGAATTAATTGATATTTCTTAGCAGTAGTTTCTTATAACCAGAGGCAGCTCAGTAATGTTATTTTCTAACTCTGATAGAAACTATTTCTTTGCAATAGCTTATTTGCTTATTGATATTATAATGTTGCTAAAAACAGAGAACTCCTCATGCATCCCACAGGATCCACCATCTCAAAGATTGGTATTTATATACATATATTTTTGGAGAAGGGAAAAGGCCTTTCTCAGATATATAAAGCTCTCTATGTTGTTTTTAATCAATAAATGTCTTTCTGGCTGTCTACCTTTCCATTTATTTATCAGTTATATATTGTTACTTCTCATAACATCCGAATGATCTCTACTTAAAATCAATAGGTTAGATAAAATTTCTAGTAAGCATCCTAAAGACTCCAGCTCTTCTGCTTTTTTTACAAAAAAGATTTCATGGGCCAAACATTCTAACTTTTCTTTTTTTTAGATCTAGTTATTATTTTATTACTGTATCACAGATTCCTCAGGAGATTTTATTTCTGAACAAGTTTAATAAAATTTTTTTAAGGTAGCTGGGAGGAAAACCTGGCAGCATGATAAAACATGTCTTGACATTGATACCAATGAGTTCAAGACTGCACTTTAAGAGATTCCATTTCTGCAGAAAAGTTTCTGATACAGTACTCCTCAGACCGTAGCATGCCAGCAGCTTGGCTGGTCCCTCTTCTTCAAAATTCCTGAAAAAAATTCAGTTTATTCCTTTTATTATTATGCTGTAGCAGGTAAGATGATAAGCAAATAAGGATGGACTCAGACTCCACGGAAGGAAGTAAGCGAGGCAGTATGGGACTGCAGTGTTAGCGCCTCCCGCATCCTGGGGCACTTTCTGAGGATGAACAGCGATGGGACCGCTGGTCCTTCTCTCTCCTCAGGTGGCAGGAGCGGTGTGCGGCCAGGCTGGCGTGAATGGAGGAAGTGTGCTGGCTTGTATGGACAAGTCTGGTGGAAGTTATTTCCATCACTGGAAGATGGAGGAGAAGGAAAATAACTGTAAATCTCATAAAAATTTACTAATTGATATGTATGTATTCTTTAGTAACACAGGCCGGTGTATTTACGAGCTCACTGTTGTTGTGGAGGAGCGTGGACTGCCAACGCCTCCTTTGCGAGGGCAGGTGAGTGCTTTCTCCAAACACTGTCCTCCGGCCTTGCTGACCAGCTTTGGCAGGATGTGGAGCACTTTCAGCAGTGATGAAGGCATTCAGCATCTGGCAGAAAGCATCCAGCACTTCACAGGCTGGTATCCCTCGTTAAACAAAGATATCTGCTCCATAAAGTAAGATTGAAAATCCATTCTTCCAGACTGACGTCCAAGCGATGCATGTGTTGCCAAAGTGAACATGATGATGTGATTCTTGAAAGCACTCAGGATCGGTCCAGCTCATTTGCAAATTTCAAAGTAAAAATCTCTCTCCAGAATTCACATTTACATGTGAAAGTCTTCCACTTTTGTGATCTTATGTGGGATTTTCAGTATGCCCTGAGGGAACTAACATCTCACTTTACAGCAGTGTTTACTGAGAACGAAGCACCTGTTTCCTTCAGACACTTTTTAATGTTCATTTTTAGGAATAATCCAAAACCTATGAGAAGTCATAGTATGATCCCCACTGGGTTCCACAGGCTTTGCATCAAGCCATTATTCCACAGCTGAGTGCTATTTCCTGTTTTTAAGACTTCTCATTATTATATTAGATTTCCTGTTGGAAACAGTTGTCACTAAAATAGCTGTTCTTTCAGGAGACGGCAGCAACAGTTGTAGCATGGAGAGATGTTTAACAAAAATGGCTTACAAAGGTGTGCTCACGGTATCAGGCCAGAGCCTTGGCTGATACAAATCAGCATAGTTTCATTCCAGTCAGCACAACTGCGGTAATTACAACACCAAGGATCTGGCGCTCAGGATTTTTTTCCTCTCTTGATCATATATATTCATCTAAGTTGAAAGTGAACAGGGATTTTCTCCTTTAAATAGAAAGCTCATAGATCTCATCAATCCAAACTCAGCAAGGGAGAGAAGGGGATGAAGGGATGCCCTACTGAAAACCTCTCATAGTTGGCAAAATGTTTTTAGCAAGGTAACGGAGAAATCCCCTCAGCTCTCCTCCATCACCTCTGCCTCTAATCGCAGTGGAAAATATCCTGGAGAAGGCAAAGACATTCCTCAGCTCATACAAGGTAGTTTTGTTTCCCTGCTGGCTGCATTTCTGTAGAAATTAAAATTGTGCCCCTTAGTTGTCCATCCTGAAAAAAAAGGCTGCTTTGATGTGCAATTGAATCCTATTCTGTCTGGGATCCCGATGTTCTTGTTGAAAGGGGATAAAACCTCTGGGGAGTGTGGCAAAAGGAACTGTTCCAGAAGCAGAGTCAACACACCTATTCTCCCTTGCTGCTGCTTTTTTCCAGCAATAGCAGGGTCGTTCACTACTCAAATGTCTGATTACTCTGAATATAACAAAAGGTTTAGTTTCCTTGGGAGTCCAAATAGCCAAGTATGTGGCTGCATGTGCTGTTCTTACTCATAAATGCAAATGCTAACCTATAAATCTTTCCTTTTACAGTACTGTAATAACATTCTATCTATTTAGCCTAGTACAATACCATCACAATAGCTTTTTCATTGTGCTGCATTCATATTAGACTAATATAATGAGATGCTACCACAATACCATGAAATAAAACGATGTTCTTGACGTATTTCCAAAACATTTGAACACTGTTTCCAAATCGACCTTGTGAATAAATTAAATAATAGCTTGCAAAAACGTCCTCTAGCATTTTCAGAATGTATGCAAATGCAAGCTCGAATGTTTACATGTTTCTTACAGTGTCGGGGATTATACGGCGTATTTGTGCACATGAGTGTTGTCTCTGGGTGTATTTGTCATTTGTGCTCAGTGGCTTGCACAGAATTCTAGCATGATTTGCCCTTCAAGTTGTCCAATTCTTCCTCCTCTCCCTGATGACCTGCATATTAAACTTCTCTTCTGTAAGACTTCAGATTTCAGTGGCCCTTTCCATTTGTCATATGCATTATAGTCACTCAGAAACCTTTCAGTACTGTTTGTTCAGTACCTACCCTGACATAGTTCTCCTCTGAACCATCCGGTATCTTTTGACTGCAGATTTCTAAAGGATACCTTCTTCAAAGGATCTATATACATATGTATAAAAATACATATACGTATATATGTTGAGGGTTCCCGCATTGGAGAGGTGGTTCAGAGTAGTGGGGGAAGACTGAAAATTGGAATGAAATCTGAGGGACCCATTTTCCTGGAAGATACTTTGGCTATTCTTTTTTTAATTTTTTATTTTTTTTTTTTTTTTTTTTATGCCAAGATCACAACTGATTGAAAGAGCAAAGTTTTGTTTACCTGGGAGCAATAATTTGCAGATTCTCAGTAGCTAATCTCTCATTAGTGTCAGACCCATAAATATTTTCTCCTGGTGATGTGCCCCTCTCTCCTTTAGAAATTGCCCAACCATGGTGTGCTGTAGAATGAAAATGAACTTGGTTTTTACCATCATCTTTCCCATATCTGTAGATCTCATTTGTAGATCCTCAGGGATGCACAGATCTGGGTTGTAAGGTGCGATATAGATTTGTGGTTAATAAGGTCCAAGAGATCATTATGACAATAGTCTGTTGTCCTGCCTAACACAGACTGAAGAATTTTGTCCGGCCATTTCTGCTTCAAACACTCAACCTTTGCCTGAGCCGTACTGTACATCTTAGAAAGATATCTGCTGATTATAATAACTCCTGTTTCTAAAGTGAAGCCCCCTAAGTGGAAGGATCTTGTAGGAAGCCTCAAAAGACTTCTTCCATTGATACACTAGCACATATCTTCTCAATACTCCCATTGAGGCATCTAATCCAAACCTCAATGATTTATCTTTACTGACTTTAATAGGCCTCACAAAGCTAGTTTAAAGTAATGGATTGTGAATTTCAACCAGCGTGTTCTTCTCTTATGCCGTAAAAATCCACTGCAGACAGAGACCCAGTTGTCTTTCCCCAAGATACACTAGCATCATTTCTCCGAGTTGCTGTTGGCTGGCAATAACAGGTGGGTTGCTTCTAAATGCTCCTCTTGATAGATGCTATTTTACTTGACCTTTCTGAAGAGGAAATGGTGCATATGTTTATGAGAAACACTCTGACACTGTTTCATGGGAGAACGTGCATTGTTTGTACAATGACAATGGGAAATTTTCCACTGAGCACTTTGCCAAAAAGTAATTATTATGGTTGGCTATATGTCTTGTTTGCCTGTTTTTCCAACACTGTGGAAATTTTCATCTTCCTCGTGGTCACATCCATAGCAGAAACTGGAAAAATCTTGTATCCTTTTAGACAACCTGCTGCTTGAAACACGTAATAATACACAATCAAGGAAGCATTCACAGCATATGCATTTAGAGCGGCAAAAATCCTGGCCAAAAGCAGTCATATAATTAAAGCAAAATTGATTTTTGTATTCTAAGTTTCTGTGCTCGTGCTTTTTACACAAAATGAAATCAGCTGGTAGGTGCCTGTCCTGTCTTCCCTCCTCCCAGAGGTGCAACTGAGATGTATTGGTATGAATGTAGAGCTGAAATCTGGAGACCTACGGTCTGTTCTTCAGTTTATTGCTGATTTACATTGTGACCTTGAGTAAATCACTTCTCTGCTCTTCCTCAGCTGTAAAAGAAGGATGCTTAGCGTTTATAGAACACCTTAAGATCAGTGGGAAGAAGGCGCTACATGTGCCCTTATTGTTATTGTTTATGAGACAACTGAGGAAAATCCATGGGATTTGGTTCACCTGTAATATTTGGAGAAGTGAACTTCAAGTAAATGTGTTTCTAGTTGTAGACACTTTGTCTGCAGCAAATGTAGCTGTCTGACTGGACAGCTGCTTAAAATGATCTGCTCTCGGTGGCTACCCTTCGAATGTCATCCCTGAGTCCAGTGACAACAATTGGTTTGCTTGGACACCTGCTGTCTTTTTCTTCTCCTCCCTGCAGTTTCTGTTTGGGATCCATACAATCCAAAGACAACTCTCTGTTTTTCCTCTGTTTAGCAATTTGTCACGCACCAATGCATTAATTACAGAAACAATGGACAGTAAGATTAGATTGATTGTATCGTGGCGAGAAATGCAGGGTGGAGAATACTGACGCTGTGTCTGCAGCAACGGTAGAGGAGAGACTGGAGAGCTGATCCAGCAGCAAGATAGAAACGTAGCAGAGGGGAGAAGATAACAAGACCTCAGTCCTTCTACTTGGTGCTCATAGTACGATGGACCACTGTGTGCAAACAAACCCCCCTGGATATCAGTGAGGCTTGACTTAACCGCATTGGGCCACCCACACACACGCAAACCGGAGAGAGGGGCTGCCAGCAGTGAATAGAGGTGATAATGTATGATATATGGGTTGACAGTGCTAAAGGCAATCATGGTGTGGGCAGCAATTCTGCTCGGTTATTGCTCCCTACCTTGCAACCGGGACGATTCATTCCCTGAAAAAGGGGAGCCCTAATGCAAGAGCTAATCATCCAGTAAATACATCCTTGAATGAGTGCTTATACACCTAAAGAAAGGGAGAGCAGTAATTAGCCCCACACACTCCAGAGCACTTTGTCCTGTGCACCAAAATCTTCTTTCTCCCAGCAAAATCTCTTTGCCAGAATTTCCCCTCAGACAAGGACAATACTCTTTATTCATAAAAACGGCCAGGCCTCTGATTTCTGCTTACCCTGCAGACCCTGATCTGAGATTAATGTAGACTGTAAGATTCCTTTCAAAGAGCTGGCTTCCCATTTGAAGAAATTATGCCCCCTTATCATTGATCCAGACCAGATTGGTTTTATTAAAAACAGAAGTTCCTCCCACGGCATGTGGCGATTATTTAGCACTATGCATTTTTCCTGTAAATACCATGAAGAGCTGTTAGCCCTCAGTCTGCACATGAAAAATGCTGGAGATCCTGCAAAAAATAATAAAAAAGCTGTTTTTAATGTAATATCTTGAAGTCCTTTAAGTTTGAGAAGATTTTTATATAATGGTTAAAAGAAAACCTATACGATCTCTCTTCTTCCTCCATGTACACTAACATTTATTCAAATTACAGTAGCATCTGGCAGTCCCAACTGACTTCAGCACCCCAGTGAGCTAGACACAGCACACACATAATAAGGGACAGTCCCGGGCTCAAAGAATGTGAGAGGAAATCTTTGCTCAGTGAAGCTAATGGCAAAACTCCCATAAACCAGTGGGGCCGGGATTCAAACTTACAGCCAAATTAGTCAAGACAGACAAAGGGTGGACGGGAGAAACCGAGACCTGCAGAGATCTGAATCTGAGACCTGCACTGAATCATCTATATCAAAACACAGCTGTAACAGAAGAGCAACCATTCCTCAGCAGAAGAACAACCTTTCAAGTATCCTGTCTCTGGCAGGGGCAGTAATGAAAGCATAGGAAAGCATAGGGAAAAAAGCAACTATGAAGAGATCTTTCCTTGGTACATCCTTTCAGTTTCTGTACTGAGATTTGACGAGGTTTGAAAACCCCCAGGTCATTCAGACCACGATGTTTAAAGGATAGCCTCTCTGCATGAGGCTAAGCCCTCTCTGGACCCGTAATACACCTCCGGCCTCGGCGCCTTCCATAGGGGAACTTCGGCATCTCCGCTGAGAAGCTGAGCTTAAATGTGCACAAGGTCACACGGGCATCGGTGAACTAGGCTGGAACTGAACTTCCTGCATTGTCGGAATAATTCTTCCCCTTCACCACAAAGGCATCCTTTCTTTCATCTCAGTTTCCAAAGCAATACTGGCAAATAAGATCCAGCTCTGTTGTTACATCCTTTTAATGGTAGAACCCCCTGACTGGGTTAAAAGATGCGGCGCTTCCAATTCCCCAGCACATCTCACACCAACAGTTGTTTACAGGTGGGGCAGGAATTAACCATTTTGTTCCAGATAAAGAGAATCTTACTGAACTATCTGTGTTAACACTGTTTGACAACATTATCTCCTTCAACGGCATTATCTCCTTTCCAGCCTTCCAAATGCCTGATGAGTTTAATTTCATGGAACACTGTCTCATTGTGGAGCAGACT
This sequence comes from Phoenicopterus ruber ruber, assembly GCA_009819775.1. Taxonomy (NCBI): domain Eukaryota; kingdom Metazoa; phylum Chordata; class Aves; order Phoenicopteriformes; family Phoenicopteridae; genus Phoenicopterus; species Phoenicopterus ruber. The sequence continues at coordinate 15,427,831 of CM020219.1, forward strand.
ATACAGAGCACAACATTTTCTTTCCTCCTGCACACGCTTCTGATCTTACGCTATCCCATGCCACCTTTGTTATTACTTGATTACAGCAACGTATGTAGTCCCCGTTGTACTAGAAACCGTACAAACGAATGGGAAAAGATGGGTATGGCACAGGAAGCCAAATGTGAAGGAACAGATTCACACAGCAGGCTGGTGATAGGGCCAGGAGTAATTCAAGTATCTCCGAGTTATAATGCAGTATTTTGTGCACAAGATCCTATTTCACTTTGTGTTGGTCTTCTCTGCTTTTCTTAGTCCTTCACTGAGTGGACAGAATGAAAGGGCTGCACTCTTCTTGAGATGGAGACACCACTTTGTCTTGTTAGTGTTGTTATCCAGCGTGATCCAGCTGCGTTAAATTCATCTCAGAGTATTTATTGTTCCCATTCCCTCAAGCACAATGTCTATTTCGTAAATTGAGATCAGGCTTCACCGAGGGCTGAAGCTGCCTCTTTGAAGCCCAGGGAGAAGAGATTAAGTATCAAGTTTGATATTTTGGGATTATGGTATCTTCTGCCTTCCATGAAATTATTTCCATTACATATTTCTTTATACACATAATTTGAGGCCATTTGATCAGACCTAGAAAGATGGGCTAACCTTCTCCATGATCAGCTGTTTGATATGAATATTCTTAAAATCTGTGTCTTGCCAGCTGTCTAGTAACCATATTTCCTTTAAACTATCCAGTTCCCTTTTTATTTGCATTATTAAAATGCCTTCTTCCCTCCTTCTTGCAGCAAGCCAAGGGCCCAAGCGTGGAGACTTTTCCACTGCAGGAAAAGGCTGTTATGCACAGAGTTGGCATTGTTTTACCATGCCACACATAAAGTTATATTATTTCACATGCTAGTTTGAAACAGATCTTCTATAGATTTATGGCAGAGATGGGCTAATGTCACACAGAGCACTTGGTACTATGTTTTTTATATGACTGAGTTTGCTGATATTTCCATTGAATGACCTCTCCTATTTAGCCGTATGACACTTAATAATCTCACTGCTTGAAATAATGTCAGAAGATTCTGTTAACGGTAGAGCAGTCCCACATTGTAAGTTTGAGACAGCTCATTTGCTCACAATCCCTGCAGCACACTTCCATCCAGACATTGCCCATTATGTATAATCATCTGGGAGTAAAGCAGGCTCAGTGCAATATTTGGGATAGCGTAATGGGAAGTGAGATTCATATGGATACAGTGCTAAAATGCTCATGTACTTGGACTGAATATGGAAAACTAGCCAGCATCAGAGGAGACTGTTGTGGTTTAACCCCAGCTGGCAACCCACTACCACGCAGCCACTCTCTTGCTCCCTCCCTCCCCAGTGGGGTGGGGAGGAGAATCGGAAAGAAAGGGAAACGTGTGGGTTGAGATAAAGACAGTTTACTAGGACAGCAAAGGGGGGAAAAAAACCCCATAGTAATATTATATATTAATAATAATAACAATATATTGATAATAAAATATACAAAATGAACAATGCACAATTTCTCACCACCTGACAACTGATACAGCCCATCCCAAGCAGCGATCTTGGAGTGAAACTGAGAGTAATCTCAGAACAATCCCGAGCAGAGATCTCGGAACAGCGATTTCCCCAGCAGCGATCTCGGAACTGCAAGTTCCAGAGAGAGCGAGTGAGGGAACAAATAGCTGAATGAACGAACGAATGAACGAACCAAAGCCTGAATGAACAGTGTCCAGCCCACCGGCTGACCCCCACTTATATACTGGGCATGACGTCTATGGGATGGAATACTCTCTTTGGCCAGTTTGGGTCAACTGTACTGGCTACACCGCTCCCAGCTTTTTGCACCTGCACATTGGCAAAACCTGGGAAGCTGAAAAATGTCCTTGATCTCTTAGCAACAACTAATAACGTCGGTGTATTATGAAAATTCTTCACATCCCAAATCCCACACTAAATCCAAAACACAGTAGCTACTGGGAAGAAAATTAGCTCCATCCCAGCTGAAACCAGAACAGAGACCTATAACCAGTAACGTGCACTTTGCTGCTTACAGAGAGGGAAGCTGTAGTTTAAACCTTGGTTCTGTGCTCATTAATACCAGATCTGTGCACAACTGGATCGTTCTCTGCACAAAACGTGATCTGGCTCAGGTATGAGAACTTGACAGTATTTATGTTAAATTAATCAGAGCATACAGTATAGTGTTTATCCTGGCCTGATGACGGCTGCAGGAAGACAGATGATAGCTGATCCAGCATAAAATTATGCTTTTGAAATATATCAAACAAGTGTGAATTGGCCAAATGAGTTTGTACTAGTTCTGCATTTTGCCTGAAGTGGCAATAGCATTTTTGATCTATTAAGTATGCCCCTAAAACTGTTTTTGCCATCTTCCCAACTGCAGTTTACAAAGAAATAGACTTTTCCATTTGTAACTTGTGCATGCAGAAGTGGAGCTGTGCACAAAGAAATATACATTTGCTGCCTTGTAATTAAGTGCAAACCCAAAAATAATCTCAACTGAGCAAAATAAAAAAAAAAAAAGGTAATGATTTTTATTTAGGCAATTACAGTTTCCTCCTATATTTACCTACTAGATGCTAGTGAAAAAAAAAGAGGGGAGAAACAATCATACCTACCACTTTCACATTGAAAAATAAGTTCTTCCATAAGTAATGAAACAAATTCAGTCTGTCTTTCAATATATAGGAAGATAAAAATCTTTTGTCCCCTAAACTTCTCCTTGCTTGACACACTGTAATAGGTTTTCCTCCAACCTTTCCCCTTTATCTTATCCCTGTTGAGCAAAAAACATCACAAGCTGTGGTCGATCAGCCAGTTGGCCATTGCCAAACAGAGTGGATAACGAACTATTTTTGTCTCTTTTTTCTTCACTAGAGGCATCAGTTTTGGTTTCTTCCACCTGCTGATTTTCATGAGTACATTGGAACTTAAGCATTTTTACGATTTTGCATGTGATTGAAATTGGTCATTGGATTTATTCAGGGAAAAAGCTATTCAAGGGTGGGGACAGCCAGCCAGCCTGCCCTCATAATCACATCAGTCTTCTTTCTTTAAGGAAACAAGATTAAAAAAAAGGAAAGATGTCACAATGGCTAGCATAATAACCTAAGTTATGAGTGGAATGAGTTCAATTAACAACTTCTCTGACCCTGGGAAAGATTCACAAAGTACTTAGCAAGGTATTTTTCACGTAACTGTTGGTGTCAGGTTCCAGGAGTCGGATTCACAACCCTGCACTATACAGCTTTTGAAAAGACTGAGGTGCCTCAGGACTGGACTTCACAGTCACTTACACACTAAGGAGTCTAACTAGAAATATAACTGAGATATTTGATTTAGAAGTGCAGCCACTGTAGTCTTCCTACATGGTCATGGGAAAGGTGGGTTCAGGTGTAAAAAGCAGTTTACCTTGCAGTTGATCGAAAGCTGAATTTCCCTATGAAGACAGCCAGCTTTCTTCATCGGTTATGTGAGAAATCTAGAGTGACATTGCTTCCAACATTCAGTTAATTGCCTAAATAAAATAGGATGGAGCCAGCCCTGAACGGGGCATAAGAAAATAGTCAACAACATATATTCACAAAGGAAAAAGTGGTGGCAGATCATCTGAAATCCCACCTATCTATCTCCTCAGTCTTGCTGCCCACGTTGCAAGTCTCCTCTCCGTGAGACTGGGATTCATGGAGCAGTGCTCTTTCTGGTGCTTCCCTTCTTTGTGAATGACAGGTTTGCTGTCATCTTTTCAAACTGATTTGGGAGTGGTGACAGCCTAAAGGGGTTAGAGCAATTGCTGGTGAGCGACGGTGTCCTGAGGAAATTCAACCTCAAACCTCCCATCCGAATGGTACGTTTCCTGACCAAAAAGCACCTCTTCATGAAGCCCTCTTGACAAAACTTTTCCAACGTGATGTGTGAGGCGTATTCACATAACAATACTGGACCCCTTCAGTCTGAGTGAAAAGGTGATCCTTAAGGAATTGAACTGGGTCGAGCTTTTACATATGCCTGACATAATACTTCCTCTGAGTCTTACAATATAATCTGATATGAGAGAAAAAAAGATAAAATATTAATACTCTCTCCTACTGCCATTCTTTAAGTGACTTAAAACTTTCTCTTGATTAATCCCATTTGTAAAGCTTGTAGGGTTGGGAATGTAAGGGAGGAGGACAAAATGTAAGGTGGGACTATGGGAGTAAACCTTTGGGTTATTTCCTTATTTGATCTTTTCCAGATTTATCTTTCGATTTGCAAGGATATGAAACACTGATTAGACTCACTCGTCATTTACCCTCATGAAAAATGTACTTAAGAAGCAGAGTTATAGCACAGCTGCACGTATTGGGTAAGGCAGAAGATTATATACATAAAGATGTTTGGAGGTAGGGCATTAGACTGAGCTTTATCTTCTTCAATAGTGATTCAGAGATACAAAAAAACAATGATACACTGTTCCTAAGACTTATTTATCTTTTCCACATAATTATTTTTTTTTCTCTTTCAACGAGAATTAAGAGTGCTCTTTCTTTTTTGTCTTCTGCTGCTGTCAGTTTGAGTTGTTGAAAGGTGCCAGATTGACTGTGCTGGAGATTAAAATCCTTTAATTGCCCACCAAACAGGTTATGTGCGGACAACAGCAGCGTAAGCTTCCTCGTGCCACCCTGCCCGTGCATGCAACCGAGCTCCTGAGGCCCGAGAGAGACTCTGCCAGTCTTGCCGAGTGAAAGAAAAGCACAAGACCAGGTCTGCACCTAGTGAAAACTGACATTGCTCCAAAAGCCTGTGCAGCTTTACGCTCTGTATCTTTGATTTGATCTAGATATTCAGGGGAAGAAATAATCGGTGGAAATTAGCTCTCTGTAAAAATGATTGGTTATTTCCAAGGAGAAAACTGACTGATACCACTTAAATGTATTAGGTTGCAGATAGTCTTACTGTATTTGCTTAAATATTAATGCAGCATGTCTCTAACATTTGAATTTGAAGTACCTTCCATCTTTTTATCAGTCTCTGTAAAATAGTACTTCCTTAAATTCTTCTTATATATATTCTCACTTTACTTAAACCTAAATCCTCTAGTTCTGGTCTCTTCAACAAACTCAAATAGATCATCAAGCTTAATTTTATAATAATCTTCAGCTAGTTTAAATACCTCAGTCATGTCACCTCTTAATCATCTTTATTATTCTTCCAAGACTGAGTAATTCTCCCCTCATATGTAAACTCTTCTATTCTATTTATCAACTCAGTTTCCCTGCACTCTGCTGTCTTGGTTTCTATTTTCCTTTACATACATTGACCTTATCTAAACAGCATGGGCCAAATTCTAATCTCAGTGATGGCACTCTAAATCCGGAGTAACTGGCTTCAGTGACTCTGGTTTTGACTTGATGTCAATGGATTTACTTCAGATTTACTCTGCTATAACTAAGCTCACAATCTAGCATTATAGTGTTTAAAACTCGAATCTCAAAATACCCTTCTGTTTTTGTTATGCGCTCTCTTTTGAGTCCAATTAGCATTCTCTTGACCCCCTTTTAAAAAAAAAGTCATATGAGAAATTTAAGTGGAGGAGCCATTTTTACTTCTTTTCCGACTTATTTGATGCTTATTCAGTTCTTGAAGTCTCTGCTGGTAAATGACCACCTGAAGTAATGTGAATATCTTACGTGGAAGTTAATGTCTTTTCGTGTGTTATGAGGGTTTCATTCTGAGTTTGCAGAATAAACTCTTGGGAATGAAGGACCATCACAAATTCCAATACCTCCTCTTTTACCTACACGTATTTTCTGGGACGTGCTTCCTTACATGTAGATATATATCAGCCCGCTTTCACCCAGAATGGCCCAAACTTCAGAAAGCAATCCAGGACAGATTTGTTACCATATGATGTTCAGATATTGTACTGGTAAGTGGGTTTAGGAACTAGAGACTAGAATAGACTGGCAGCAAATCTAATTTTTGAAGGCTACAGATGTGCCAGGACTTTTTTCTCTTTCCTTCATGCTCTGCTTTTCCTAATTTGTGATTCAAGTTTAATGTAAGAATGAGGAACCTGGTTTTAGTCCATCCTCTTTTAACAGCCATATCTACTATGCAAATCTTCATAACCCCCATAGAGGGGTGAAGTGACTCTAACATGTTCATATGATCATTTTTTTGAATTGCAAAAGGAATTTACAGAAAATTGAAATGATGGCATGCAGCAAGTTTTCACCAAAGCAGCTTCTCAACTGAAAAAACAGAACAGCAAATCTTGGTTATGCAAGAAGATTCGTTCCTAGAATTTTCTGGAGGTTTTAAGAAGAAATAATTTTTTTTTTAATATCACCCACTCTTTCAGTGTTGTCTTCCTATCTGACTATTCGACGGTACCAGCCAGTTGAAGTTGCTTCTTGTTAGGTTCAGCGGTCCAGCTCTTTACTCTCTGCTGATTTCCTCCTATCCAGTAGGAAGCTAAGAATTTGCTTCGTCTCAGTTTGTGCCCCAAAGGTAAGCAGAGTATTTCATTCATAGAGATGTGTGCTGGGATACAGCATAACCTCTGGAAGAAGTTCAGTATAAACCCAACAACTCTGCTTATACTAGCATTACAGGATTTTCATATGCCTGGAGTTTGCTAAGAGAGACACAGAGCTTGGGAGGGTCTTAAGAAAGCTCATGCTTTAGATACATGATACATACTTTACAAATGACTAAAATGGATTCAAGCATTTCTTCCTGCATGCTCTCCAGATCATTTGTTATTGCCCCTCTCAAGAGCTTACCTCTCATGGGACAGGGCTGGTAGAACAAACTGTGGAAAAGACCTCACTGACCTGAAGGTAAAAGCAACTGTGCTAACCTACACTACTGCCAAAACCAGCCTGAGCCAAACTCACTGATTTGGGTGGTGACCAATCCGTGGGATGGTCGGTTCCACCAAGGAAATGGTGGGGGCAGCCACCGGCAGCTGATGAGTGTGGTTGCACTGTTGGGCTTGAGACTGCCCATGAGAAACCCAGTCCTGCTGCTCCCTTCCATAGAAACCTGCTTTAACGACTGAAACCCTGCCCTACGCTCCTAAAAAATCAGGCATTTCCAGGTATGGCTGATTTTACGTCTGTATATTCTTTCACCTCAGAGAGCCACAAAGTGTTTCACATACTAAAGGGAATCACTTTGCCAATCCACTGCTAAGGAGAAACATGGCAACTCGTTAACAATGCACAGTGATATAGCACAACACCTGCTGTCTTCAAATGAAAAAAAAAAATCCTAGATCCAATTGAAGCTTCAGGGAGTTATTTTTTTAAGTAGGGAGAATGCAATTACTCAAATTTCATCACTGTTCTACCCAATGATTTTTAATTACCTTACTTTTATGTCTCTTGTGCAACTGCTCACCTCTAGGATCATTGCCTCTCCTTTTCTGCTGACTAGGAGGGCAAACTGCTGAATGTACGACTGGATCTGCAGGCCCCTTTCAGCGAGATCTGAGCAGGTCATTATCTCAATGTGTCCATCCTCCAGCCACCTCTGTGAAAATGGGAAATGGTATTGCCCCCGTGTTACAGCTGCGAAACTTGAACGTTAAATGACTCGTCAAAAGTTACACAGGAAGACTAGGGCAGAGCATGCACTCCCTTTCGTTTCTTGAAATCTACGACAGTGCCGCTAACCCTCATTCATCCTTTGTCTCTGAATCACTAAAACAGCTTCTGTTACAGTTTTCTCTGAAGTCAGTTAAGTGTATACCTTCCATACTCATGCACATGCTAGAAAATCTAAGGCCTCAGCCTGAAGTTGTGATACACTTAGATAACCAGATATAATTAGTCGTTTCTTCAAGAACCTATATTTAAGAATCCAAAATTTAACATGAGAGAAAATCTGATTCTGTCTTTATAATAGTTTTATACTTTTTTTTCATCTAGCACGTTCAACCATTGCCTTGATTTATGCCCCACTGCATAGAAGAGGAATATGTACCGTTTATTTCCATAGACAAGTTTCCTTGCTTGTGTAGCTGTAGGCTGAGGAAGCTGAGGCCCCTGAACCCAGAGAATGTTTCTGTTTTTCAGAAGTCTGGTAACATTCGTGCACTGATTAACATGTAATCTGCTCTTACCTCCATGTGGATGTGTTCTGAGCTGCCCTTTATTTGACCTTATTCTTTATCGAGTTGCTGACTATATCCATTTTTCTCTAGAAAAAGTAGACATTTGTCACTATACTGCATGAGGCTTTCTCCATACAGACTGATCTGGTCAGAGCTTTGTTCCTCCTCTGCGTAGGTATTTATTTGCAGTCTTAAAAAAAAACACCAAAAGAGAACCTGAGAAACTCAGTCCGTGTACCCTCAAAATATACTAAGAAGGAACGTTACTTAAAGCAAATGACTCTGATGTGCTCATTAAAAAAACCCAGAGAAATATTGTGGCATTTATTTAGCAGCAATACTGTGCAACAACATCTAAAACGCTTCTGCAAGTCATTACATATGATAAAGAGGACTTAGTTCTGAGCAGCCTGAACTATAGAGTATGTATTTGTTTCACTGGGTACAATAGCAATTCAAGTGCAAAGGAGCACGTTAGTAAGGGGATATTCTTTGGATATACTTACCTAGCAGTTCATATGGAAAGATGTTTGAAAGGTCAGGATGCCCACAGAACTTGCATGAGTCTGACCACCTGTGCCTCAACTCCTCAGCTGTTAGATGGGACCAGCAGTTCCAAGGAGATGCTGGGAGGTTAACGCATCAAAGCAAGAGACGGAGGCACTGAAGTGGGGGGTCGTGCGCGTACCTCAGATAGATATTTAGAAAGATAAATCTTCAGTGTGGGCACAGTTTTTCATAGGGCAATTCAGAAAGCCCAACCATGGAGCAAAAGCACATTAAATCTTCTCTGTCTGGGTTGTCATCAGTCATTGTGAGAACATTTCCCTGGGGCTATATCACTTCCAGGATTTTCTCTTCTATCAGGCCCATATCCCAGCTCCTGTAACTAAAGCTATATTTGGGAGAACCTTTGAGGGCCTCAGAGATATTGCTATGCCTTGGATTTGCAGTCCTGTGACTTGTAGAAGATGTGGATGAATAGCCAAACAATGTATATAATAGTTATTATAATAGCACAGCATGTAAGTTTTCAATTAAATGTTCTCTTCTACTGTATGTCATCCAAGATGGGCTGTATTGCGGGACTTGTGATCAGAGGAGGATGAGAAGAATACAGAGTTACCAAAACAACGCTGCTGGCCAGCAAAGAGAATGTCTACCCAGGGGGAAGAGGGGTGGAGGGAAGGGAAGGGAGAGGGGAAGGAGGGTGGAGAACAGAGATTCTGCAATGGTAATATGCTGGCGGAGCCCTCCATTGGCAGCCAAATAACAAAGGATTTTGTAACCTTCAGTCACTTGCATAAAGAGAAGCACATGTACAGAGTGACAGCAGCTTGGGCCTAAGGTTCTCACGTCCCTCTCCCATTATCAGGCAATGGACATCTCATACTTCCTCGGTTATTGTTCTCAATAAAGTCTAACCCCGTATTGTTTACATCTGATGTCTTTTCAGCGCAGACCATTCTTTTAGTCTTAAAGCATCCTCTTATTTTATGTTCTTTTGTTACGTGATGAGTGGAGACATGTAATACAAACTTTTCATTTCATCCATCTTTATAGCTGTATTCAGTAACCAAGCTTGATTATTAAATTTGAGCCTTATTCTGCATCAATCTACTCCTGTGCTATGTTCTCAGGCCAAGTCGTCTAAGCAGACCATAAACCAGATGTGATTCTTAACTTTTTCAGGACTTAATTTTGCCACTTGGTTTGGATCACAGAGAAGTTTTCAGCCTGCAGTCTTTGATGCCTTATGTTTGCGTTCATAAAAATTATATAGAAAGTTATAAAAGAGTGATAAGGCCTTCCAGTTTTACCACCAAATGGAAAAGTTGTCCACACAAAGAATTTATAACCATCTTGTAGCAATTTCTAGGATCTAAAATCATTTTAGCTGATTATGCATTAGAGATGTCGAAAAGAATGTAAACCTACCAGTTTCTATGCAAGAATCATGAGAACCAACTCTGTTTCCCGCTTTTATATACCAAAGGCCTCTCTTCAAACCCTACTTACATGCTGAGATACATTGACTTCAATAGGACAACTTACGTGAGTAAGGAAGATTTGAATGAATGAGGGTTTCAGGCATGGGATCTAAGATCAAGAAGCATGAAAGCCTTTTAGTTAATTCACTTCAGCATCAGTAATACTGACTGACTGAAAAACTTCAGTTATGATTAATGACGTTGGGATATTTTTCAAAAGATAAAGTCAGGATTCTTTGTAAGTCTTTTTGCCTGTTTTTAAAATGTGATAGTTACATTTAAAACATCTTTTAAAATTATTAGTCATGTAAAAAAGCATGCATATTCAAGAACTAAAAATTGGTGAGAGACAGATTTTCATCCAAGCTTTCTAGTCATCGAACGTTATATAGGAAGCTTCCTTTCGGAAATGGGTGTATTCAAAACAATGAATGCTTCCAACAGTCTTCTGTGTATGTGAATTTTGTGACAAGCCAACAATTTTGTTATATTTTATCCTATAAGGGTTTGCAAAAATGTGTTTTGTAGAAAAATGCAATGATTTTAAAAGGAAAACTTAGAAACATTCTTACTGTCAAGGATTAGAGCGACAAATAACCTCATGTTAGGCATCCACACCATCCCCCCATCTTTCACTAATATCGTTCTGGTAGACAATATCATTTTTGTCTCAACAATTTAAACCCACCCAAATGTGAAAGTAAGTTAAGAAACATTGATGCACAGAAGGAACAATTACACTAAACTCTACATTTGATATGATAGCGCTTTCACTTGGCAGGTTGCATACTTGTAGTAATAAACTCTTTGCACAATAAGTGTTGTTGCAACACCCTGCTATTAACAGTGCTATTTCATGCACCTGATGATAGCTAAGCAAGGGAAATAATAAGGCAATTTACAAATACTAAAACAAAAAGAAGTTGTAATTCCTCACATATGTAGGGTATGTTCTGATCCATTTATGCTTCTGCTGAGTTCTGCTGAAGCATGAAAAAGGTTGTAAATCATATTTGACATACATCCCATGGGTCAGCCACCACTCTTCTAAGATAGCTGAATGGAATGGGAATAATCACTTTTGGAGGCAGAATATGAAAAAGGAACTGTGATGTACTGTATAAGGCAGAAAACCGTCACTTAAAAATGATCAGCAGCTTAAACTCAGGTGCTTGCACTTCTTTTTTCTATCCAGGCGAGGAAACAGTAGAACAAAGTGGCAAAATGGCAATCCTCCATGAACTTTAACATTGTCATGGGATGGGCCCCAGCGGGGTCAGAGACTGCTTCGGGAGTGCAGGGAAGGTGTCAGGGTATGCACTGCAACAATGATCCGAGAGAGAGGCAACTGGTCCCATCAGTTCTTATTTCTGAGGATTAAACAACATCTTCTTCCACCATTTAAAATTCAGGACTCTCTCCTGACTCACAGCATGGCAGTACAGATATTTTATATATTCATGTGAACAGAAGCCCTTTGAGGAAGTGTTGTAGAAAGGGTGAGATATAGCTGCTAATCAATTGTATTTATGTTGTACGCACTATGTGAAATTACTAACGCAGACCCGGTTCTGCCCCTAGTGAAGATGATGGCAAACTCTTTCCCAGTCCAGTGGGACTAGGATCAAGCCAGGACAGTGTTTGGTATGCCACCCTCTCAACCCCAGAAGCATACGATGAAGATGCTCTCATGTACCCAGGCAGAAATGTTATGACATTCAGCGCATCTGCAAATGGAATGGCTGTGTTTGCACCTGCTCTTTTGTCTAGGCTGCCTTTTCCTATTTCAATCAAGTTCCACCCATGTCCGCTCTTTTCTCTGGCTCTTAGACATTTGCTATAACCAAGAGAAAAGTGTAGCCTGACACTTCCTAAGCAGGGATGTAAGTCGTTATTTGTTGAACTGGCTGAAAGTGATGACAGCGAAAAAAGGCAACTCCCGCTGCTTGCAAAACTCCTCCACCCTCTCCTGCTGTCCAGACTGGCACTGCCCGTGCCAGGAGCAAGGAACAAAGTTCCTGTGAGATGCAGCATCTATCCCATGTTGCCTTCATGTACTGCTGCCCCTCCAACACTGGTATCAGGATACAGAAAATAACAGATACTTGTGTGCATGCATGCTTGCCCATATGTGTATGTGCAACCGTGTATATGTATATTAATACATTAACTCATTTGTCGATGAAGGGTAATCAGCAATGTCATGACGTCATGGGGGCCTGTAATTGCACATCAATCTGGACTCTGTGCCTTGATCTGCAGGCTCACATTACTGGCAATAACATTTCTGGTGTAATCATGCATATACTTCGTATTCCTCTGGCCAGGATGAAGCTGTAGGAGCTAATGTATTCTGAGTCAGACCAACTGCCGCTCATGAAGGGAAAAAAAGACTTGCTTGAGTAACCGTAATAATTGGAAAATTATTTTGATAGCCTGAAACAATCTAATATATTACAGAATTTTATTAAAATAATATCAAATCAAATTAACTGCTATTCCATAATGAATTAGGTAACAAGGTAGGCAGATATTAATCGGCCTTGGCTCCCAGGCAGGGGAGCCAGGAATTTATTAGCTCTTGCGGCTTGTGTGAGGGTGAAGACAGAAATCAGTATCACAAGCTGCAAGGGAAGCCCCTGAGACAGCTGAGCTTTTACTTTTTTCTCACTTTCACTTTATAATCCATCATTAAACACTTGTATTTCTTTTATGTGGGGTCTTATGAAATTTTTAATTTTTTAATTGCTTTGTGATTTAATAATGAGGATTTTTTGTGCATGTGTGTGTGTGCATAGCATGTGTAACTCAGCTGCCAATATTAGAATTAACTTACCTTTGTCCACCTATGGCTAACCTTTATGAAAGAAAGAAGTAATTTTCAACTTGACTAATTACCAGCAGAAAGATTGCCAAGTTCATGGGCTTTGTGGCATCAATAACTGGGTTTAATTGCCTACCAGACCTGTCCTGTCCTGTCCTGTCCTGTCCTATCCTATCCTATCCTATCCTATCTGAAAGGAGGAATGGAGAAACAGTAGGCATGAAGCATGGAAGAAGGGGCAAAATAGGGTGTGGTGTCCTCCAGTAAGATCTTAGTGGTAGGTACACTAGGTACTTAGGAAATGATGAAGATATGCCTTGTTCATTCTTTTTTGTTGGCATCAAAATTTGCTGTGATCAGCACTAACTTTATTTCATGCTGCTTTGTGCAGTCTGCTGCTAATTCCTGGCTGGGTAATGGTCCTAGCAGCTACATGAGTAACAGAGGGCTGGAATCTGACTTTTTGCGCTAGGCTTCTGTTTGTACAGAGAGATAGATCCCCCTCGGTCTGAACTATCACAGGTGAAGTTACAAATCACACCAGTACTAGCAAGAAGGAAGACACTTACATGATTCAAAAAAATCTCATGAGGAAAACAATTTTTGGAGCTGGAACTTATTGAGTCATGACAATAACTGGAGTGGTGTGTTCTTAGGAGGGTGGCTGTTTTGGGTGGTTGATGGGATAACAGCAATGGATATAATAATAGAGAGAGCAACAGCAGGTAAATCGAGCAAGAGAAAACTGTCGGTAAAATCAGACATCCGTTTCCTTGGAATAAGCTGATTTGAAGTCCTAGATTTGGAAAACAGGTGAGGAAATTAAGGTGAGAGGAGACAATTATGTCTCTGAGATATCCTCTGGATATTGGGACAAAAGCTGGAGGAGCATATCTGTCTCTGTATTCTGCCCCAGGGAGAACTGAGACTTGTTCTTGGGACCTCTCAGCCAAAAGGAGGATACGAAGCTGGTGTTGCACTTCCACTCAACAAAAACTCTAGTTTTGGTTTTCATATATTCAAAGGCAAAAAATGATCAGAGCTGCTTGCTGCTTCCTGAAGTTCCACCTCGGAGCAGGGCCAGCTGGAGTCACTTTTGTGGTCTTGCTTGGGAGGAGGAGGAGAGAGTGACACTGGCGCTATTCTGAAACATGAGCTCTGTGTGTCCCACCCCATCTTGCTTTCTGCAGTTTTTCTCATAATTCTGGTCTGTGCTGACTTTGCTTCATGACAATAGGCGTTCCCAGCACTGATATTTTCTGTTCCCTTCTTGGTTTGTGTCTGTGGAAAGGAAAACAAAACAGAGAAGGTCAGAAGAACAGAAGCCTCCGGCGCCCTTTCCAGACACGGCACAGAGTTGATTGTGCAGTGCCTAATGGGATACACGAGACCAATGAAATCTGTATTGCAGAGCAGCACCAGACCTATCCGTACACCTCTCCCGGGCATACTGCCCAGACACTGGTCAGGTGCCTTCAGTTCTTGTATTATTGCTGTCATGCTTTCTCCTTCATTATCTCCTGCCTTCTTTTCCCTCACTTGGCATTTTCATTTGGACATGGAATTTCTTGAGCATTCCAGGGAAAGTCAGTGGGACACCAAGGAGGAGAAGTAATGGAAGTACCTGTCCTTCTGGCAGGAGCTGGGCAATAGAAGGTAATTTTGTTGTCTGTGTGCCAGCCATTTAACCATTCGACATGTCTATTAGTAGAACACATCATTGCTGTTCAAGTACTTGTCTTAGGGATAACTTAGATCCTTTTTCAGTCAAAACTCATGTTTGTTCTTGCTAGAAAAGTATAATGATGGGCAGGAGGGTGCCTGGATGAGGTCGAAGTAAAACATGTCCAGTTTGGGAAATACTCACTGATGGATGAAAGTGTGTATCTGCTGCAACTGCAGTCTTTCATTAGAGAAGGGAAAGAAAGGATAACGTGTTCCTTAGAGAACTACATTTTTCTGGGGTTGGTGAAATCATTGCATACTCACTTCAGGCCTTTGAACTAAAAGCCCAGCTATTACCCCAGGTGAGAAATCCAGTTTTTGTCCTGGTAAATGTAGGCAAAGGGTTTCACTCCAACAACTGTTCTTGTTCAAATATAAAAGCAGTTCTAAAGAAAAACACCTCTTGGCATTACAGTTGGCTTTGGACTTTCAGCACATAAAATAAGTGGAAGAACGTGCCTCTTTGATGACATAGGATGTTCAGTGTGTGCTGTAGTAATGTCATTTATGACAATTCATGCCTTTCTATTGCTGTTTGGCTGCTGGACTTTCACGATTGTCATTTCTGGGCATGACAATCTGCATCTATGTAAAGAAGATTGCACAAAGAATGGTTCTCTGGTAGGCTAAGGACACAGTTCCTTAAACTTCCTCACCCTACTGCCTGCATCTTACAAGCCATAGCTCTAAGCTGAGACCCATGAGGTAAGCACCACACGGCTTAGAGAGCAGGGCGGATGGGAGATGCTGGAAGTTGCCCACACGTTGAAGCTGATACAGTCCACTGCTGCACTGGGGAGCAGGGCTGGGAAAGCTCCAGCGGGAGCCTCTGGGCTGCCTCCTCACTCAGTTTGCCCAGCAGCCTCGTGCTAGCCCCATTCAGCCCGCAGCCATGTAGCAGAAACCTGGAGCCTCAAGAGCCATAGGATGCAAAACCAGCACTTGAAAATTCCTCGTTGTCAGGCAGCTCCCCATATTGTCTTAAAGAAATATCTGTACGTAATCCAAGGTATTAATGCTCACACTTTGGAGGTGCAGTAATGTGTGGACCTTTTGTTTTTCATGTTTTACCCATAAATAGATCCAAAATGAAATTAACAACTCCCTGGTTAATAATTACTTTGAAGGGAATGAGATCTGATTTATACAAGCCCACTGGTTAGGGAGATAAATAAGAGACCTTAAATCAAGAATGAGGGGAATAAAGGTCAAATGCATAATGGTTGAGATGCATGTGAGGACAAATTGGCTTTTTGGCTGTATCTTTTAATTGGAACGTTTACTTTTAAAAGTCATAGTATGGTAGTGTGAAATGGAATATTTTTATTAAATATCATGTTATTGACTGAAATGATGCACAAGTGAGAGTAGTAGGCACTGATTAAAACTAGTTAATGAAAATTTTGTTTTTGCCATCTCCTTCCAAAAGTTAGAGACAATTTGGGTTTGCCTGCTTTGGGAGCCACACAAAAGTGAGAAGGTTTGTTTCAGCCTGATGGAGATGAGAGAATAACAGAAGGCTTCTAGGGGATTAGTGATGGAGATTTGGGAGGCATCTGCCTGGGGATCTGAACGTGTTAGCTCTCCCAGGGCCCACAAAGCTGAAGTCTGGACTGGGCTCAAATCATGTTTCACACAATTCTTTCTATCAGTTTGAGCTCTGTGTTCCTAACCCCACTGAGCTCTCTTTGGGCTTTAGAGGGAATTTAAATGCAATAAAGCCACCAAACTCTACCTAAACAAATTATCTTCTCAATTCTTGTCATTTGTATCTCACTCCTAACTTACCTCATCCTGTTTCTTGCACAAAGCATCCAGGTCACAAATACAACTTCTACTAAGAATGTTAAAACTCTCTTCAAATACAGCCAGATGGATGACTGAAGGATAAGGTTAAAAACTATCATCAAACCCATTGATATTGGTGTGAAATCTCACCAGTTCCAAAGTTTCTGAAGCTTCTTCCTCTTAGTTGCTTATTCGTTAGCCCATTTGATACAAGTCATTTCAAGCTGGTTCCTATTAAACATAATCAAAAGCCACCATCAGAGTTGACAAGTCCTCTGTGCAAACTAAGCCACACGGCACTGACTTCCTGGCACAGAGAAGAGCACGAATCTCTCTTAGCTGTAGACCCCCAGCTGCAATTATTAACTCATTGGTTGCACAAATGTCATCCCATCACAGCTGGACTGAGCGCATGAGAAAAGCAATCACTACGGTTGCAGCAATGGAAAGATCTGACCATGCTTAGTACTAACAGATCTCTCGCATATCGGTGGGTTGCACCTTCTCATGTTAAAAGGCCTCAAATTATCAGTGTGCTCATGTGTTCAAGCATTTGCACAGTCAACAGAGCTGGTCAAGTGTTTGTTAGAAGTTGGGGAGTTATTTAGGTGCTTTGGAGGCTCTGGGACCTGCTGTGGAGCATGCCTGTCCTGGGTGTTGTTGCTGTAATGCTGTCAGTGGCCATTTTGTTTGCCTTCTGCAAGCTGCAGGTTTCCATTAACATAATTAGTGGAATATAATGTGCTTGACGGATGCATCTCTCTAAAGGGATAGTGCTTTAAAAATAAGAGCCTGAGTTCTCACTTATATTGAGGCCATTTTACATCATTCTGGCAAGCGTAAGAGGTCTTTCAAGTGGGTGTAGAAGTAACTTATGGCCCGTTTACACAGCCAGATCAGTGTGAAGTGACCTTCATGTAAATGACAACCAGGCCCCAAATCGTTAAGTTACTTTTTTTAAAGATCCAACTTGGCCGAGGATGCTTTGAGAGGGGAAGTGAAGTGTTTTTCTTTCCTTTTTTTTCTTAAATTAGTCAAATGAGGTTGATCGCTTTAAAGGATGGAAGAGTTCACCACGGCTCCAGAAAAACATCAAGTATGAGAGCCTAGATTATGTCAGAAGACATGCAGCAGCCCACGCATTAGACTTGAAATCTGTGCTTGCACCTGCCCCGACTCATTTTTTTTCCCTTTGCATTTATTGAGATGACACAATGTCAACAGAATTCTGCAAACTTTATGACAAAATTGTGACAGATCTGCAATGGCAGAATGACTTATGGAAATGTTGAAGTGGCTTCTCAATCAAGCCTCAGGATAGCTTGTGACTCCATTGTCTTAGAGGTCAGAAGTCAGACTCCACCGTGGAGAGACATCGCTTGATTCTGGTCCAATTTCCTGCCATATGCTGGAGGTGGGAGGGGGGAATCAAGGCTTTTAATTGCTCAATCCCTATGTTTTCTCATCTGCATTCCCCAAGCTAAAAATGCTTTCCATCGCACACTCCGTTGTTTGCAATGTGGTCTGATAAGTTTTTAAAATGCTTAAGATCTGATTCCTTATAGTCTTGACTCTTTTCAAACCATTTACCATTGCCCAGAACAAAGTAATGGACTGCCACAGACGTAAGCAAGTAGGTAATACTGGGTTGGTAGCATTTCACTCCCAGTTCATGTCTGTGGCAATAACTTCACAAAGTATAAAAGAAGGACAGGTCAAACCTGTTGCACACTGTGTATTGGACAGCTTGGATAGGCTATCCAAGCATGGATGGATAGACAGAGGCTGTTGTAGTACCTTGCTTGCCCCAGTGAAGAATGTCTCTTTATTTCCATCTCCTTTGGTGGAATTTCTCTTGCTTTTCAAAATGTACTTTATAATGTGATTTTCCTGAAGTGGTAAGTATGCATTTCACGCAACTATGAATTGAAAAGGGAGAGCTGAGAAATAAACTGCTTCTTTATTGCATATACTCTTTAAATGATGTATAAAAATATGGTTGGAGAGCTCCACCTTATTGAGAACACAAACCTACTGTTCAGGGAGACTGGCAAGAGGGAGACACTGAGCCCAGTGCTTTGGACTCTGCTTTATGTCTGATTTAAATGCTGGGTTCAGGGTCATAGTCTTCCTTTACTGAGCTCTCCATGGACTACAGCAGCCCTCAGGCAGCTCCTCTTGCTGCAACCGGCTGCAGCTGTGCCCTTCAGAAAGGCTAAACCTATCTACTACAGGAGCAAGATTTAGGAGAGCCACAGGTGGGGGGAAAGGGAGATGTGAAGAAGCAGTCTCGATTTCTTTCCCAAGTCCTAAATTTCCAAGAGTGCAAGTAATATTACCCTTTGGAGAATGGCTGCAGGTTTCCCTAATGACATTTTGGTCACAGGAAAAATCGGGTCTTGGGTTGGCAAGCATTAATTAATTTCTTTTTCAAGAGTATTTTTCTCATTGCAGTTACCAAGTCCCTCTCACCTTTTCAGATTTGGATGCACCACCTTTCCAACCTGATTTCCCCAAAAAGCAAATAGAAAATCCTCTTGTGAGAATGAGAAACTATCAGTCCTCATAACAGCGAAACAAGGATGAGATGCTTGGCAGTGCAACTGTGCTACTGTGAGGGATGGGGACCAGACAAACAGACAGTGGCCAACAGTTCACATGGTAATAACGGGCTCAGCAACAGGACGAACCCAGCAAATCAGCCAAACAAAACTCCCTGCTCACCTGCCTGTTTCTGTCGCTATCTTCTGCACCTCAAACGGGGTATTGCATCTAAGGCACGTTAAAAGTGATTCTACAATGAGTGCTAAAGAGCTGAAGTATTTGGAGAGAGAGCTCAAGTTACCTATTTGTGCTGGCAACATTTGGAAATGCTCCTTTATTTCCATTCCTGGCAACCTTAGTTCACCAACAGACGCAGCTACTGAGATGCAATGCAAGGAAAAACTGTGAGCATAACACATTTCAGTGACTTTCCCTGATAGGAACCTCTTCACAGTTCACTGAAAGAGCTTAAGGAAACTCAGATGCTTCTGCACAACTTTAGTGTGGCAGGCGGGTACCATGACCGCTGCTTGTTTATGTTTAATGACTATAACATTATGGTACCATTTGTTTATTTAAAGATGAACTTCTGTGCTCAGTCAAACTTTAGACACATTATTTAAACATAAGCCAATTTACCAATCATGTATCTGTGGCTATTTTCCTCCATAAATAGTTAATAATTGAAGATAAATGTTTGTAAACAAGAGATTTTTTTTCTCAACATTCGTTTTCATCTCCTGCTCATTCATACTAAGAGGTCACTGTAAGCTTCTGGTTTTAGTATTTTACTTTGGAATCTCTTTTATTTTCTTTGGGAATGTCCATGACCAAACAACTCAATGGATGGATGACAAGCATTCAGCATGAATCATGCAAAAGAAGAGAGAGAAGGACAAGGAGGAAAACACACACGAATTCATAGAGATGGCTGAAAAAGAAAAAAACTAAAGAAGCAATCCATTCTTCAGACAGTGTCAGAACGAGAGGTAAGTACAGTGCTGAACCATATTTTAACCCATTACCTGGTCAGGATAAACAAATGAGATTGACTTCAGCTGGCTAAAATGCATTAGGGCGGTACCTGTTTCTCTTCACTTTGGTTTTAGCATTCATTAGGAATACACTGTTTTTCCCAGATAAAACATACCCTGATTCAACTGTAGCATCTCAGAGCCTCCTGTTTCTCTCTTAAAAACTACTGGAGAAGTGCTATAAGTCTGGCCAGTGATAAAATGGGAAAAATGAAATAGAGTGCTGCAAGTAGTGATAGGTTAATGGTTGGACCCGGACGATCTTGGAGGTCTCTTCCAACCAGAACGATTCTATGATTCTATGATTCTAAACCTTATTCTGAAATGAGACTGTCTGAAAACCAGAAATTTCAGTACATTTTTTAAGTTATCAACACATTTCCCCTCATCCAGTGTGAAGTGGAGACATTTTTTAAATTTTGTTGGATGTGGAAGATTATGTTCAGGTCTGTGCTCTGAATCAGTTTGAACTGAGATTTATTAAATATTCATTGTGAAAGACAAAGTCAAGCAGAGCAAGGATTTGAACCTACAGTTCCTTCATCCCATACAAACATGCTTCCCTTGCCAATAGGTCCCCCTGCTTGCGTGCACAGCCTCAGCTCTCCCCTGTTACCAGCACAAGTACTGAGGAGGATTGGGGTCTTTGATATCCTGCGGTTTGTCCTTTTCGGCTGTCTCTCTTCCCTGCTTTTTCCCTCTCCTAAATAACAGTTTTGAAGCTGAAGTAAAAATGGAGTTGGGTCAAGGGGAAGGAAGTGCCTGAAACATAGCTGGATTTCCACAGAAATACTGTATTTTCATTCTATTTTTGACTGAACTTAAAGGTTAGTATTCAATGCATTAGTAAAGTTTTCACCATTCCTTTCCTGGATGCCTGAACAGATTGTCAGTGTATGGAGAAGAATCCAAAAGTTACTAGTTTTTGACAATATTCATGGTGTCTGGTGCCTGATAAAAGTAAAGATTTTCAACAACAAAAATATGCATATCACTTTATTTTTAAAAGTGTTACTGCAGAGAAGACACTGTTTTAAATTGCTTGCTGTTAGGGACAGGACAATATGAGGGTGGATTCAGTAATTCATTTTCTTCCAGCATATTGCTCTCTTTAAATATACCATTTCCTGCTCTGTTCCTAGAGAACCTTATGTGCCATGGGCCCCAATTGCTGATATACTGATTTTTTTCTTGAAAGGTGCTGTGTGCCTGTGACTTTGTTACACATCGATGGCACCGAGCACTGCTCAGCCTCTCCTCGAATGGGAGCTCGGAAAGTCGGGAGTGAGTCAACACTTCTGTGGGAGACGCAGGAAATACCAGGGACACAGGGATGGGGGAACAGCTCCTGCCTAAGCCCATGATGCGGTGGGACGACTGATTGTGTTCTGCTTTTTTTGGGACTTTGCTAGATGGTAATTTTTAGGTCTACCAGTACTCTTTTAATACCAAACTACTAGGGACTGCAAACACCAAAGAGTAGTAGCCATCTCTTTGCTTTGTGTTGCACTGGTTGCAGAATCTCTCTAGGATATGTAGCATTATAATACACACAAAAATAAGGATGGAAATCCTTCCTGACTTGCAGGGATTCCAGTCCTAACCTCGATACATGAATTTTCTATTTCAGGTGGTTATTGCACCCTTTTTCTTCAGAAAGGTGGACAGCTGAACTGGCCCTGCCATGACTTACAGTTGCACTTTCAGATTGGATACGTGCATCCAAAATGAAACCCTCTGTCAACTTGCCTTTCCATGTTTCCTTGGTGACTGTGGTACAACAGTGGGCAACTAGGTTAATCCAAAATATAGTTATTTAAACATTTATTATTTTATAACAGTGCGTTAAAATTTAAACACATTTTAAAGCTATTCCAGCTGCCTCTTTATTAACTCTATACTATCAATAGCTGAACTGGAAGGAGTTAATCACTTCTTCCTAATTTTCTTTTATAAATATGTGATTAGCCTGAATTATTAGGAAGGCACAATAGCTTTATTCTTCCTGTCAACTATGTGCAGAGAAGTCGGGATTAGTAATCTCCGGGGATCAGGAGCTGATTTGGTGGTGGCAGGCAGGAGGACGGCTAACTTTTGAACCTGAGAGGGCTTTGCTGGGCAAGGGTGACAGCTGTAGCATCTTTAGCCTGGATTTGAATTTGAATTCTATCTACCAGTGCAGCAATGCTATGACTTGGCAATATGTTATAATAATCTTTGTGACACAAATGTCGGGGGCTTTTTGTTACATGTCCTCAAAGAGATTTAGGTAATTAATGTTAAATTGATGATATAAAACCTCCATTCTATCTCTCTCACTAATTCTGATCTACTGTACATAGACAGAAATATTCACAGGCCAATAATCCCAATGCTGTTTGGGAGTTTTGATTTCTTTTTTATCATGAGTGTGAGGTCAATGGTTACTGTAAGATATTCAGCTCTGAATCTGAAAGAGTTTATATTGAAAACACATTGAAAAAATAGAGATGGGACCTGAATGCGCTCTCCTGCTGAGAAGGCCATATACTATTTCGTACTGTGGGCTTAAGTGAGAAAATGGGCCAATGTGTCAGAATTTATCAGCTTTTCAACACTGTTGTGGGGTATTAAATGTTTATGTAGCAGATGGGAACAGTGGAGAAATACAGTGCATAGCACACATGCCGTGTTGGGCCAAGAGGAAAGGACGTTCTCCAGCCTTCCCCCTTTGCTGTACTATGAACCTACGACCCTATTGCCCAGAGGCAAAAAAGCTACCTGCAGAGATGTCAGCAGTATGGAAAAAAGGCATTACAGTGAAACACAAACACTCTGCTCTGCAGAGATGCTTTTCGAAGTCCTTTGGGCTTTTTGTCCATTTGGTTCACTCCTGGTGAAAACATTGAGGAATTATTTTAGGTTGGACTAGGGCATGGAGATCAAGTAAAATGAGTGAAATTAAATGAGTGGAAAATATCTCAGGATGGAATATTTGGAATGAACTTGCTGACAATGGAATGCGATGGGCTGGAGAATAGATGGGAAATGCAAACTATGAAAATCCCATTTCTTCAGAAAGTTCAGGTGAAATAGTATATTCAGCTGGGAAAAGTACTCCTGTGCTAAACAGGAGCTCAGATCTGAAAAGAATTTCAATGGTCTTATGCTTGATATGTGTATTTTGTTAGGAACTGGGATCCATTTTTCTCAACGGGAAAGAGCTCAGAGAGAAACCTCTGCCTGAGTTTTTCAGTCAATTAGCATATTCTTTAATTAATGAATTAAATTAGAGAATTAAACTTGGGCAATTGGTGAGGATAGATAGCAGTGTTGTAAATCTTACACTTTGGGGATCCTTTTGCTCTGGCCCTTTCCTTCCTAAATGATTGGTTAATAAATCTGACTAATGAAGCATGCAGATAAAAGGTAAAATTTTCAAATGCATCTAATTGACTTAGAATCCAAAGCCAATGGGATTTATTGTCCTTAAGTCATTTAGATGCCTCTGGAAGTTTTACTCATATATTCCATTGTTAACATTGATAAAATAATGAACACTTACAGTCCACAAGGGAAAAAAAAAGAAAAAGTAAAAATAAGATTACTTATGGACGTCAGGAACTGAACTGACCACAGTAATAACTCCACAGATCTTGTGGTTGAAACTTGCCTAAGAGCTCCTGGCAGTTTACTCCAAAGATGCATCAAATAACGAATGACTAAACTGGTGCTGCACTGATATATGATGCTCTGTAACGTCTTCTCATCTCACACTGAATCTTGGGACCATTTCCTACAAGCCTCTGCTGCTGGACAGGCAGTTCCTAAGTCAATGATCTGTCTTATTCTCTCTCCATAATGTTAGATACGGATTGTCTACACCTTTGAAATGTTAATTTTCTTTTGAACAGTGTGTTTTAGGGCTGTTCCTAGTGAGACACTTTTTCCTCCCTAGGTACCTTCTTTGTAGTTTCTTGAGAAACTGATGAACTATCTCTTGTTTTGTGCCTCTTTAAGGTCTGAAAACCTGGTTTTTGTTACACCATGGCAGGGCTGCACTGGCTGGTGCACTCCCATATGTTGTATAGCACAGCCCCTCTCCGGCTGAGTGATCTCCCACGAGGCCAGTTCCAGGTAATCACCTGGGTTTGTAAAAGAGTAAACGTAAAATGACTACATGTAAAATGAGTAAATGAAAGTCCAGGCTGCATGGGCCATGGAGCAGACGAACGTAGAACTGTAGATGCCACAAGGACTGTGAGGCAACCATGAAATAAGGGAGCCTCCATGAGCCGGACTTTGAGGTTACGCAGTGGATCAGTTCCTTGGTTTACCATGTTTAGCCTCAGAAGTTATTCATAAATTCACTGGTGATGGCAGTGTTTTCAGCCTTGTTTTCAAATTGTAGGGTTTATTGTGATGACAGTGGTGGTGTTCATTATGCTGTCAAAAAAGCCATGCAGCAAGATGCCTTCCAGTAGTTCAGCTTGTTTGCATTGTATGTGGCTGCTCATAGTCCTCCACAAACCCTCAGAAGTTATTGGTGTAGTATTAATGTGCTAGCTTCAGTTTAAGGTGGCCTTGAAAGGCTATTTTTGACCCTAACTGTATGTTTATCTCAAGGTAGCAACTTTGAAAGAATAGAAGAAATGCATAAACATTGCTCTGGTATGCAGTTTTAGAAAAGCTTGAGGCTAATGGCTGGTTTTCCATTTTCATACTCTTTGTTCAAGATTAAATGGACCGAATTCAGAGATCCCATATTCATTCAGTTCTCACTCAAAATTTCCATGGGTTTGAGACCATTTACCAGCCTGGGTAAAGCCTAGAAAATAAGATCAGCAGATAGAGCCTTTGGTAAACAGAAGCTTTCACATTTCTATTAAAATGTTTAATTTTTAAAATCTTCGATGTTCAGTGCTGCTGAGAGCAGTTACAGTTTACATCATAGCATCATCTCAGAAATACAGTGCGATGATTCAGCTTCTGGGATGAGTCCACTTTGTTTCTACCTTCTTTTTCAGGTGAAAATATTTTTGACATTTGAGGACAACGTACATGAAAGGTTTTGTGCTACAGAATGTTGAGATAAGCGGGGAAGAACTTCCTTGTGCGAACCATGGGAGTTCCTCGCATTAGTCACACTAATAAATAATAGACTGTACCTACTGAGCTCCCCTTTGAAACAGAGCTCCCTGTGCTCAAGGAAAAGCTAGTATTGGATTCTTCCTTTTAAATTGCTCATTCGGTTTTGCATCTTGCTTTGCAGACGGCTGCTATTAGTTACTAGTGTTTGTAGGAATAGAAAAGGTGGGAAAATACTGCTTTTTAAGTGTTCTGTTTCCTTTCACTAGTAAATTCCCAGTTGAAGAAAGCCTTATTCCATCCCCTCCCCGCTCTCCACCTTTCCTCTATAAGGTTTTTGTGAATTGTGTTTCTAATTCTCTAAATACGTGCCAACTCACTATTTATCTTGGTCCACCATTTCCTCCCCATTGTATAGTTCCCCTTTGCAGGACCTTCTACAAGCAGACCCCAATGATTGCCATTGCACTAACATACCGTGGTCTCTGCTAAAAGCCCAGTGAGAATCAATGCTTTTTTATTTAAAAGTTTGTTACGAGTTATGTTCTCCTTGTATATTTAGCTGGTGAGGACCAGAACCCCTCGCAGCGTATCTGAACTGACTCTCCTTTGAGTTGTGCCAAACAGCAGAACAGCCCTGGTTTACCTGGTCTCCCACGACAACAGACTTGATGGCAGCCAAGGAGATCGAGAGGCAGCCGAGCGTGACAGCCGACATCAAAGCGAGAATGCCACACCTTGATCCAGGCTTCACTCTACCTGCCGGGGCAAACTTATTAACGTGACCACCCTGAGAATTCAAAGGAGCAAGCGCACATAGGCACACAAAACCCAACCACTCAAATTTGAAAATGAAAATAGAAGTCTAGACAGCTTTTCTTCAGAATTCATTGCTGCTGACCTAATTATTTGGATCCTGTGCTTTATCTTACTCTTTTCAAAGAACAAGAAGAATAGTTAATTTCGCTTAATAGAATAATTGAATGTCATAATTGCGGTGTGGTGTTTTTTTTTTTTTACTTCAACAATAATGTTTTAGTTAAGCTGCCGTCTCTTTCTGTAGAGCTGCTAATGACCAGGCTGCTCACACAATGAATTAGTTAATTCTTTGTTTCCTTGCCGGACCGTTTGGACTAACTTAAGCTGATGAAGATTTTGTGTACGTGCATGTGCTGTAATGATTGTTTTTGTCTGTGATGTCCTGAGCTGTAAATCAAATCTCCTTTTCATTCATGATTTGCCACATGCAAGAACTGCAGAGAAGTAGAAGATAATTAAGATATGGATTTGTCTGAACAACCTGGGGTTTTTTTTTGAGGTGGGATGGTTACGTTTATCTATGTTGAACCAACATTGCATATAGGAAGAGTTCAAATTCCTGATAGTTTGAAATTTACAGAGTATGAGCCTGTTTTATTTTTTGCAAAACTGGGGATTAACTGGGTGCAGGCCTTAATCATCCAAATTGTACAGAATTTTGGGATGGATAGTGCCACTTAAATGAATCTGGTGAGCCCTCTCTCCTAGTTGAAAGGATGGATGACATTTTGATGACTTCAGTGGTAAAGTGGCTGTGAAAAGATCTGACTAATACAAAGTGGAAGTTTTGTAATAACTTTAACGAGCTCCACAATTTCTCACATTTATAGTGTCTTCCATCTTGTAAATCCCTAAGCACTTCACAACAATATAAAGCACCAGTGAAAAGCAGCTACCTCTAGGGCAGAAAGTGGTGACCAGCTGGCTCCCAGCAAAGTACATAGCAGCAAAATGAGAAGGAAAAGTCATTTTGGCCAAATAAACTGGATTATAAATTAAAAGTAAGTATTGTATTGCCTAAAGGAAATGCTTTGTCAAACACTGTGCCCCTTTTTCATTCCCCGTTAAAGAAAGCACTGTGAATGAAGAGCATGTTCTGGTTATTAAATGATTTGTCTATCTCAGCCTTTCCCCAACTGTGGTCTGGAGTACATTTATTAGTGGTTTGTGGAGACTTTCTGGTCAGAGTGGCGAGACAACTTTACTTTTCAAATGGTGCTTGTAGCTTCATGTAGCGTCACCCAGGATTTTTCTACTGCCTCAACTCCCACTGAGTATTCCAGTGCCATATGGTGTAGTAGGGAATACGAGTGCTTACAAATGCTGGGGATATGGGGTGCTTAGGAAACTTACTTTTTTTGGTCAAAGCCAAATCAGGGACACTTCTGCAACTTGCATATTGAATTCTGTGCAGCAGAGCACGCAGGCTGAAATGATGGCCCACATTCAAAAAGAGAAAAAAATGAAACTACATAACATTCTGGTGTGGTAAGAACAGCACTGTTAAAAAGGGGTTGATCCCAAACTGCCTCCTAAATCCTTATTCAGTTTTATTTGGACCTGGTCTGACCCAAAACAGGGAAAACAAAAAGGGGAAGAAAAGGAGAACAAGAAAGGCTATAATTTATTAACTTTACCAAAATAATGTATGTTCATTTTAAGCTCCTTTCTTCCATGTTGCCTTAAGAATATTTTTCCACAAGGGATTATAAATAGACTCTATAATAGGGATTGTGAAATTGAGAGAAGATATTGTTCATGAGACATTCCTTATTTAAAGCTGTTGAACAGTGTAAATGTGTTTAGAACCATGAAGCTGTCTAATAAATATCCTCTGGTCTAAAACTTGGCCCAAGCTAGGTCAGAACTGAATGTTCTTATGCAGAAGGTGTGCTTTGAAAGCCCATAGCTAAGATGAGCCAGGATGAGCTCCTGCAAAGAAAGATCCCAAAATGTAGCAAGGAGAGATTAACCCAGAACAGAGGGTTAAATCTAAGTTCCTCCCAGTGTCCGTGTATCCTGCTCCATTTCTTGCCTTGGCTTCAGGAGGAACCAAAACTAAATGGAATTACTGTCAACTGCAATTATATTCCAGTTTTGCTAATTTGGGCTCAAAATTTCAAGACAGCTCACAGATTTTTGCATAATCAGCTCCAAACACCTCGCACTCCATCAGATTTTAGTATGAACCTGGTAACATCACTCATTCTCTATGGGATAGAGATTAGGAAGCTTGTGTGTGTGTGTAAGTCAAATGAGTTTGACATTTTGGTCTGTGCCCTGCAACAATAGTAACAACATCATTCCATTCCCTTGCCCATGAGATAAATGTTATCAGTGAGGAAGCACGATACTGATCTGGAATTTTCTGGCCCAGTTTGGTCACGTGTCTGCATTTATTGGCTTGCCATTGAACATCTATTGCATGCTAATTTTACATTATGATTTCCAGGGTGATTAGCATGCCTTTTTAGCTGTGTATTCTCTCCAACTTTCATTGCACACTTCGAACATAGATAATATGTAAATATTTCCATTCTGCAGTGGTTTCCACTGTGTGCTCTTTGGATTTAGCTACTCTGTGAAGTAAATAGTGGAGCTGGTTGAACTCTTCATAACAAATAATTCATCCAGCAAATTCAGCTCTTCTGTAAAGGTAATGCATACAAGCTGATTGCGATTTTCCCAAATTAGTTCATTATTTGTAATTGTCTGCTGAATTATTTTTGTGAGCAAACTGTACCCTATGAATTATCTGTAATTTGAACACTACGGTTATTTACTTTAAGTTATGCCTTGTGTGTGACTGTTCACCTGGGTTTGGTTCTGGTCCCTGACTGGATAGGCTGACTTTGGGAAACAGGTGCTTTAGGTGGGTTTTTCACTCAAGAGTTTAGTGTGAAGAGGATTAAATGTCTCTAGAATAAAGATGGGAAAGAACAGTTCTGAGGAGGAAGGAAGGAAGGAAGGAAAGAAGGAAGGAAGGAAGGAAGGAAGGAAGGAAAAGAGAGAGGAAAGGAAGGAAAATGTGTCCTCTCTTATTCTTAAAAGAACTTTGTATTGAGATAGATACACATATCTGAAAACAAAAAACTGCAATTAGTGGGTTACTGTACTCAGTGTGACTTCATATTATTGAAATCAAGGTACATTGAAATTACAGTAGTTTTGTGAGGCCTCGTCTGGTATGATACCCAATCAATAATACTGGCTTTGCCAAGAACAAGAGATTAATGGAGAGCCGTTGTGCTCGTATACCTGGGTATCACACAGACCACTAGACCATTAGAAACTGCCTCTTAATGGAACTAAATAATACCTTATACAATCCTACTTGATTTTAAAAAGGAGAGCGAGTTTACCCTGAAGTGGGAAAAAAAGCAGAAATATGGAGAGGAATTATTTAACTGAGGTGACACAGTTGATCACTGGCCATATTGCTGATAGATCCCAACCTCCCAGGTTCCTAAGCTGGTGCCGTATCCATAAGCCACCACTGTCCCTGTTCAGCCAGTGCATGTCCTTCAGGCCATATGAGAAGCTGGGGACCAGGTCTGGCCCATTTAATTCTTGGTGCCTCTCGACAGGAATCGCTGTTGCATTCTCCGAACCCTGCACATAATGACAATCTGCACATTTTAATATATCTGCCAAGCACATGGGTTGAATCTGTTAATCTTTATTTTATGTACCTTCATCATTCACCCACCACTCCTCACAGTCACCAATCAGGTGTACATGTGTGGGGCTCTGCACCAAGTGCCTTTGCCAACATAACCTGCAGGAGGAAATTTAACTTCTGATCTAGATTTTACATCTGGCTGGGCTTTATGTGAGCACCTGTGGTAGAGACTGCATCAAGGGCACATTAATGAATCTTCTGTCTAACCTGGCCAAACTTTTTTTTTTTTGTCTCTCAGGAGCTCCATTTTGAGAGCTGTGCTGCCTCTTTTTCTGTCTCAGGCAGCATAAGGTAAAGATGACTGCTGGCACTACAAGTTCTTTGCCTTTCCTTGAACCAAGACACACCCTAAATGAATGAAAACTCAGTTAATAATTAAATATGTATGCACGCACACACACACACACACATATACCTCACTCCAATAATATCCTCGCTGTAGCCACTCTGCGGCCAGATTCACATAGGGTGGGCACATATTTGCACCAGATTCAGACCTAAAAGCATGTCTAATTCTGTGAAGTCACAGGCATATTCATTTCCTGGTTTTAACACGTTCATATGGCATGTAAAGTTTTGAAAGGTTAGGCTGAAGAGATCATAAGCCATGTTGTTAGCATGTGTGAGATTTTGTAGCTGTTTGCAAAGTGCTGAGATCCTCAGATGGCAGGTGCTATATAAGTGCCATGTATTATTATTTGTAATATTATCATTCAATTATATATTAATCGCTTGCATGAATGAAAGAAGATTTTACTGTACGGTTCTGACTTCCTTTCCTATGCTTTCGGTTAATCTCTGCAGGACATGATTATATTTGCTTGGACCAGATCTATAATAACGAATGTAAACACAGAACTTTTTGGTTTTAATCTGTTACCGATACTATGTTTTGTTTAAAGACAGATAGCCCTCTGTCATTCAGATGTGGGACTGCTGCTGAAAGTCATCTGTCAAATACGTTCAGAGCTGTACCCTAACTCACTGCGTGCGAGGAGGGTACCCTTGAGATGCTGGGGAAGAAGAGGTTAATCCTTAAGCTGGCTAGAAAAGGGACCACAGTTGTCTCTCCCTCCTGTAGGAATTAGGGCAGCTGTGGGGAGTTAATTGCTTCCTATACACACCCCTCCACGCACAGCATAAAAGGGGTGTGTTGCGAGGGCCTTGGCTTTGTGGGGGATGGAGAGAGGAAGGAAGCTGCGTCCAGTGTTTGAGAGCAGATCTGAGCAAGGCGATGTCCCACTCTGGTGCTCGCCTGATGTGAGCAGTGCTTAGGCTGAGCAGAAACAAGTTATCCTTACCCGAGGGCTGCTGCTGAGAAGGAAAATTTCTTGCTTGCTCTTGGCCTTTGAAACAGGGTGTTTTGCCTGGCTGATTTCACTTTCCAGAGTGATACTCCTTATGAGATACTGGGGTTCTGTAGTCCTTCTTTTTGTTGGTGTGTCAATAGATCACACTATACACATAGGTGCACTTCAGAGCACCCATGTGTGGTCAGGACAGGAGGGATCCTAAATTACGGGAATTAAGCAGGCAGATAGTGGGGTGGTATGTATACAGAGAACTGGGTTCTTCAGGATGTCTGCTGTTAGGAAAGTTGCAGTAAAGAATATTCAGATTCTGAAAGAAACACTCTGGTTTCCTTAATATCAGATATGGTGTAGAGCTATAATATTTTTATTCTGCTTTTACTTTTTTCCTCCCTTACTGCTGTGGAGTAGTGCCTGAGTCCAGAACCTGGTGTTTTCTGTTTATCTTCTCTATAGCTTTACATTACCCATGTGAGCTGGCCAATGTGCTCTGAATTTAAGTTGCTGGACTGCTTCTAGGGAAAAGAATAATGTGTGTCAGGACCTGATTGATGTGACCGAACTCCTGCCTGATCTGTTTGGTGCAGGGCTGCTGATTCCTGTGCTGCTCTGTACGTGGCTATTGGGGCTGACCGCATCCTTGCGTGGAGGCCCTGGCACACCGGTGTGAACTGAGCATCTTCTGTGTCGCCGCGGAGGGTGTGCCTTGCTAATCTATTTCCTCTAAGAATAGGGTTTCTTTTACCTCTTGGGCCCTGACGTGCCTGTTCAGGGGGTAGGATTTGGCCCTTAGTGAGCTGATTATCCGTTCCCTTGACATAACATAAAGCTCTAGGATTTACGGCTATATAAGAAAGTAATAATCTTGCCAGGATACGTGGGGAGTTACATACAGTATGTAAATCCCATCTTGAGATAGGAATATGTTCCTTTGAGAGTACAGCTGTAAGAGACCTGCATTATGAAACCTGAATCCATGTAAAATGGCCTGGTTTCATTACAAACTTGAATCTCACTTTACATCAGTTGAAAGTTTTGCTATGGTTCACAAACATTTCAAAGCAAACCTGGGCCTAGATTCAAATAAGTCTTTTATTCCTCTGTATCATGCAAACTTCATAGCACTACAGTGATTTCAACACAAAACCAGATGAAATGCAAGGCCTTTCACTGAGTGTTTTGATACTTTTTTCCCCTTATTTTTGTGGTGTTTGCCTGTCTCAAAGTGCAATTCAGCAGCAACAAACCAAGTGAAATCTTTGGGAAAGTCTCTATAAAAGCACTGTGATCCGAAACAGCCAAGTTCTGCACAGCTGCGCTACGGAGTAATGGGCAAGGCTTTAGCTGCTAAGCTTGATGCAGCCACACTCGCTGTCAGAAACGGACTGAAGGAATGCAACTCCTCTGGTTTCCATTTCTGCCTGAAGGGGAGCATAGCTCAGTGAACCCACAATGAGACTTGGGGGAAAGGAAAACTAAATTACATTTAAAGAAAGAAAAGAAGCCTGCTGATTTTTTTTAATGATTGAGTGATGCTGATCTCTTTCACATAACACAGATAAGGTTACAACAAGCCTTTCATTATAAGCCTAATACTGAAAGCGACCCCCACCAAACTTTGCCAAGACAAAAATCAAGCTGTCTGAAATTTCATAGGCAGCAGTTCAGACCAGACCAGAATCACCCCTCCTGGCATATTTGCTAAGGTGTGTAAAGAGGAAAGGAGGAGGAAAACAGAGAAAGTCTGCAGAGGCAAATAAGTTCCTGTGAAAGAATCAAGTTTACACTACTATACATGCTGCATTGTGCTGTTATCGCTATCTGATGTTCTTAAATATAGTCTTCCAAATTCACTTTCTTTACAAGCAAGCAAATGCTGAGCCTAATGAGATGTGGTGTGTGTTATTAGGTTTGTTAAACAGGTCAGACAGAGGAAACAATGTGAACAGCGAGAGAATTTGCTCTCTGCCCTGGTCTTTGATTAGGGTCAGTTCATAACACAGGTGACTCTCGTCAAAGCCTGGGATCAGGGCTACGCTTTGATTCTGGAGAATAGGGGTGGTCTTGCACGCTGTCTGAAAAACTCTGTTGCGGTGCTGATGGACACGTGCAAATTGAAGCAAGTTATTGCTTAGATTCAAGTTAGACTCTGCTTCCCTTCTCCACTGGAAGCATATCTGCAAGACACCGAGTATTTGTTACCAGGAGCAGAGAAACTACACTGAAGAGGATTTAGTGATAAGAGCAAGAAGATATATCATTTTGTAGCAACACCAGTATTGCTGTCTTTAGCGAGAATGAAAAACTTCGGTTTCCAGTTTGTCGTGAATGTGAAAATGGCAAAGGTGTCAATGCTGTTACCTGGTATCTTCACTCTGACTAGCGCTGACCCAGGAAAGGACGCGTGACAGTGGATTGCGAAGCTGCACGGGGCAATCTTGATTTTTTTCCCACCCTCACAGAAGAAATTCTAGGAGATTCATAACCTCAGAAATAGAGGAAAAAATTAAAACCATGCCAAGCCATTTTAAATTGGACTTCATGATAAACTGAGATTTGATATTCCTGGATAATTACTAATGAGAACACTTTCCCTTTAATTATCTTGTGGTCACCATTTCAAAGGTGATTAAAGCTATTCTTCACTAGATGTGGTTATAGATTTAATGCAAACCTGGTCTTTCTTGTGGTTTTATCACAGCAATTAAATCTGGCTTGCGCACAGACTTTGTGTGGCATGAGGGATTTCACCAAGCAAAATGATTTTACCCTTCAGGCAATGTTAAATTTAGGAAAAATATAATTAATTGTATCAGACAGGTATCTATTATACATCATGCACACATTCTTAGAGACCAGGGGGCCCACTTCTACTCAAAACAGAAACAATCATTCCTTCCAGCTCTGGTCTTAAGCACAGTAGCAGTTGTTGCCCGTTCAGACATGTCTTTATATGATCATTATTATTATCTGTAACAAGCAATCATCTGTTCTCTGAGAAGAAACAATAGAAAATCCCAAGTTTTGAATGCACGTTCTCCCTTCCTGTCCCATTTTCACTGAGTGTTTCATGGTTCTTCACTTTCTTTCTGATGGTATCCAGCAGTTATGTCTTGGAAATAGTGCAGTGTTAGCCTGTTATAGTAACAGGCTAAGCAATATGTTTCTATTTAGCTTTTATCTGCTGATTGTAAGATTACCTGATTGCATTTTATCCCCTCCCCCCACCCCGACTACTTGATGGGTTTGTTGCTAACTTATCTAATACTGTACAATCCCTCAGCCCACAAAAATTTTCCGATTTAATTTGGGTTTTAGGCCTCCTTCTATAAAGACAAAAGGCTGCATTTTCGAAATGCAAGTAGGCACTCAAGACGCCCGTGTCAGTGATATTGCATGCTACTGCAGTGTCTTTCATCAGTGGATCTCAAAGCATTTTAAAAACATTTGCAAAGCATCAGGAAGAGAGAAATGTATATCTAGTTTACAGATGCATGAACTGATAGGCTGTGTAAGTTATAGATATGTCATGCTAAATATCAAACTCCTCTACTTTTGATTACATTAAAAAGATGGTGTTTGAGATATGTGGGTGAGATGGGCATTTTTATTCTTGATGGGGTTCCTCCCTAATCCTCGGGATAGGTTACCTGTAGGGGAATACAGCTGGATTTAAAATGCTGCATCTATATGCAAGCATAAAATAAAAATGAGGAGATGGAGCTAACTTTTCTTGTTTTGCTGTCCTTTAATGCTTCATAGAAGTTTATTCATCTGATTAAAATAAAATAAAATATTTAAAGATGGTCCTAAGGAAAAAATGGCTTTAGAGAACTAGTTTTACAGTTGAATTATTGAAGTAGAATGCTGTTTGGGAAAATAAGCTGTGAAATCTTACAGAGCTGTTACCAGATTTCATCTGTATCTTCTTTTATTGTTTCTTTTTAAACTCAAAAGCCTCAGTTCTTGAAAGAGTCTTGGAAGTATTACAGCATTCGGAGCAGTGACATTGTAAAATATAGGGTACTAATCACAGAGTAGCTGTGCAACATACAGCTTTTTCTATCTGTCATATTTAATAACTAGACTATCATATCATTTGATTCTCATGTGCCAGAATCAGAGTCCTACCTCTCAACAGTTTGGAACCATGACAAAAATAATATCACTCAGCCAATCTCATGACTCAAGTGACCTTGGCCTTTGATCCAGTCAGATCTTATCAGATCTTCAGAGGGTCAAGGTACACCTGTTTTCAGTATTTTAGCATTTTAGCCTTAAGCATTAAAGGGCTACAGGGGAGACAGGATACTCAGAGGAAAAGGCTCTGCTCTGTGTGTGCATGTGTATGTACGTACGGACGTATGTGTATATATGCAGGCATGTGCCTCTGCCTGGGGAGGGGGGGTATGTATAATAATGTAATCTGTTATTTAAAACTGAGTTTAATCCAAAGCAAAATGATTTTTTTTTTCTTATGGGTAGCATACACATTTGAAAGTGTTGTTAATGAAAAATATTTCATTAAAAATATTCTTGCAGCATGCATAGAGAAAGAGAGGCAACTTGGCAGAACAGGTATCATATACATGATGTGCTTTAGCACTTAATAGCACACAAACATGCTTTGCTGTATGGGAAACAGCATGATCAGGTGCACGTCTGCCATATTAAAGGATTATGAGAAACGGGGAGAAAATAATAATTCTGAATGTAAAAATATTCTGGTTTTTAAAGAGGTGTCTCTTGAAGCAACCATATTATGAGATATAATACTACAAAATCATCTTGATTTAGCACTATAGGGACTATTAATGCTTATGACTGCTTAATTTCTCTTTCTGAAGCATGCAAGAAGCCATATGCTGGAATGTAGGAGGTTTGTAGCATGTCCATTTAGTCAGGAATAATAGGCAGCCAGAGGCACTGAAAATGACTATTTTGTTGATAAAAACATGCCAAGCATTTTATTCCCAGCTATGAAGTATGGAATAAACTTTTGATGATCAATGCTGACGTCTATTGGAAAGTTGTGCTGTGTATACACCAGGCTCATGTGTATGTATTGTAAGCTATAGAGATATTATTATCATACAGATCATTGTTTGCAAACGGGAAGCTTAGAAGGCTGTGAAGATAATTTCTCATGACAATTATTATGTACAGTAGGTGTAGAAATTGTTTGCCTGTGACCCTCGGTAATTGTTAGTGAGGCATGCCTGCACATCTATCAGGGAGGAAACGAGGACTCTTCATTTACAGAAATAGGATGGTTTTAATGAAATGTATATACTGAAGTTCCTAAAGTTCCCCGTCCTAGCCATGCTGCAATATGATCCCAAACAGCAGAGCAGAAGATTTTCTTCGCATGTTGCAGAAAATGGTGATTGTCCCACTATATGTAAGGATTAAGGCATAGTGTTTTTAATCTATTTAATATAAAATGGAGGCTGCAGTTTTATGCAGAGTTTCTAATCTACAATATTACTGTGAGTTCCAAGTGACTGTATCTTAATTTCATGGGTGGTTTTCAGTAACAAGCAAAATAGTACAAAATTTTCCTTCAGTGGCACTAGACCAACTTCCACCATCAGCGACTTCCACTTGGGGCCCTTTTTAAAAATCCCATCATATAGCAGCACTAATTTCACTAAACTCATGGGACGCTTCTGCTTGCAAAAGGACTGCTTGTGTGAGCCAGGGTTATGGAATTAAACCTTTAATATTGCTCTAACAAAGCAGGAATGAACAGAAAGAAGCTCACTGTAAAGAGGAGGGAAAAGGGAACGATTACTCGTGCTTTTGTCCTAGTTTGGCTGCAGCTTTCCTTCCAGTCCTCTTATTTTTCCCACTTGTGAGATGGAGGGAAATGACCAAGCTCATCCCGCATATATGTACTGAGGGGGATGCTGAACTTGACCCAACACTGCCTATACCACAGAGCTGTTAAGGAGGTAAATGTTCGTATTTGTGAAGTGCTGTAATGTATGAATTATCAGTTATGTTAACAATGATATTTTTATAAGTCAAAGCAGAATGAGCTGCATTCCGTGAGGGGTCTAGGTAATTTTCTATCCACTTTCCTTTCCACACAGGTGAAATACAGTGTCTTAAAAAGACTTGGATAGTTGTGTTATTTGGGTTTGTAGATAGGATGAAACATAGCAGCCCAATGTATTGTGGCAGTCACTTTCTTCACAGTCTGCATAATGCTCTTTTTACATCCATCATAGACAATTAAAAGGGGATGCATTGGTGTAAAATGAGCGTGCAACATTTTCTTCGCCTTCTTTTCTGTGCCCCAAATGAGAGAACAAGTCAGGTGAACTGAAGATGTCTTTAAACCATAGAGCTCTTTCTGGTTTTCCCTATCCATTTTAATTAAAGAACATAAAGCAGCAATCAAACATTTTTTCTGCCAAAGACTGGATCCTAACTAAATATCTTGGATTCCTTCCATTTCCTGCCCGTCCCCAAACACCAGCTCTGTGCTCCCTACCACTTCTGTTTGGGCCCAGGCACTGTTTCCCCATTCTTTGCAGCTCTAGATGCTTCCACCAACTTTTCTAAAACTAACAACATTATTTCTTAAGGGGCAGGGCAAATAAGACACCAGATTCCTGTGGTCACTTCTCTCATCCTTCTCTCTCTCTTTCTTTTCCCCCGGTCTTGGATGTGCTGTGACTTTTCTGTGCATGGCATAGAACGTGCAGTTAAGCAAAGCAACTCTGCTTTCTACAAGGCACTTTGTGCACCCCTGGATCCGAACACCAGATTCCTGCCTCAAAAGACAGACCTACACAATTCCTTACAGCCAATTGCCAGGTGCCCAGGAACATAGTTTAAGGTGAAATGAATTTGGTGGGACTGAAGAGCTACATTCCTTCCTTTTATATTGTCCAAGAGTATTCAATGGCTGCACAGAAGTTTTTGTATTAATTAGTAATTTCATATATTGTATCAGCCAGGGAACAGATGTAGTTACACATGTAGGAACAAGTTCGCTGTGTAATAAAAAGAATATAGGTGAAACAGAAGGAATGGTGGTCTGGCTCTTGGACTTTGTAGATACGTATTAATTGCAAAGTCAAAAGTAAAACTTGTAAATAAACATGTTCTTAGCTTTGACCTTGAAAGTGCCATTTCCTTAATGGGGCTGTCATATGATTAAAATTAAATTTGTGGGCAAGACTGGGGACTTGCACTTCAAACATATTTCCCTGTTAAGGGAAAGGATCACTAAACTATAGTTCTGCTAGTAATAGGGAATAGATGCTTGGATTTCATTGCTGTAAGCAGCATAGAGAATCTAATATTGTAAAATATTGTAAATCTAAGATCACTGCTGTCTTCCTGTGTTGCTTTCAGCAATGAACTTGGTGACTTGACTACAGCTTCTCCATGCTATAGTATTGTATTGGGTTTGTGTGGCAAGGTTTTGATAGTGGGGGGGAGCGGGGCTACAGGGGTGGCTTCTGTGAGAAGCTGCTAGAAGCTTCCTCTATGTCTGATAGAGCCAATGCCAGCCGGCTCCAAGACCTGCTGCTGCGCAAGGCCAAGCCCATCAGTGACGGTGGTATTGTCTCTGTAATAACATATTTAAGAAGGGGAAAACAAACCCTGCAGACACCAAGGTCAGTGAAGAAGGAGGGGGAGGAGGTGCTCCAGGCACCAGAGCAGAGATTCCCCTGCAGCCTGTGGTGAAGACCCTGGTGAGGCAGGCTGTGCCCCTGCAGCCCATGGAGGTCCACGGTGGAGCAGATATTCACCTGCAGCCCGTGGAGTATGTGAAGAACTGTAGCCTGTGGGAAGGATTCATGTTGGAGAAGTTCATGGAGAACTGTCTCCTGTGGGAGGGACCCTGCGCTGGAGCAGGGGAAGAGTGTGAGGAGTCCTCCCCCTGAGGAGGTAGGAGCGGCAGAGAGAACGTGTGATGAACTGACCATAGCCCCATTCCCCGTCCCCTTGAGCTGCTGGAGGGGAGTAGGTAAAGAAAATTGTGAGTGAAGTTGAGCGCAGGAAGAAGGGAGGGGTGGGGGGAAGGTGTTTTTAAGATTTGGTTTTATTTTCTCATTATCCTACTCTGATTTGATTTGCAATAAATTAAATTAATTTTCTCCATCGAGTCTGGTTTGCCCGTGATGGTAATTGGTGAGTGATCTCCCTGTCCTTATCTCGACCCACGAGCCTTTCGCTATGTTTTCTCTCCCCTGTCCAGCTGAGGAGGGAAGTGATAGAGCGGCTTTGGTGGGCACCTGGCGTCCAGCCAGGGTCAACCCACCACGAGTATCAATATAAATAACTTAATCAATACATAGACTAACTACTCTGCGATCCCAGTACAACCTTTTCAGTAAGCTAAGTTAGCCTCAGCAGGACCCTATGCTGTTATCATGCTTCTAGCACTGCTCCTTCTCAGCATATTCTGGAGGAGAGGTTTGATGCTTTTACAGCTGATGTGATGGCCTCAGTGCAAGTACAGACACTCCTGCCTCTGAGTGTCTTTTCATACAGTCTGTGGTTAATCATCTAAACCATTCAGTACCCTGAGAATGGTTTCTCCCAAAGCTTCCTTCATTTCAGGTCAGGAAGTACAAAATTGACTTCAGTATCCTTGGTACATATGTAGGATTTGGGTGTGACAGTTGGGGCAAAGGTCATCTTCAAATGTATGCAAGAATGATCTGAATGAACTGTCCAGCTTGGAGAAAATCTCGTGACTCTTAGAAGACAAGCAGCTGAGTCAAAACAGAAAGGAAACACACATGTATTTATATCTCTCTTTCTTCCCTCTGGAAATGACATCCAGACATTGGCACCCTATTCCTTGGACTACCTAACAGATGGGTTCATATGTTACCGCCAGAGGGTATTTAGTGGATCAAACTGGTAAGCTGAGCGTTGTCTCCATCCACTCTCGTGCAGCAGCACATGACTGCCAGATACTATTCCCAGATCTATATATAATCTTGCATATATCATAGATGATGCTGATACAGAAACTCATTAAGGCTGAGTCGGGCTGTCCTTATATATGTGACACTTCACTGAAGTAAAGTGGGAACTTTGAGCTGAGATCAATAGTAGGATCAGGCCATAAGAAAAGAGCTGAAAAGCCCTATTGATTGTTTACTACATTAGGAATGCAAAAAACCATAGATTTTGAAGGATGCCTGATATTCTTAAAAAAACATAATGATGAAACAATTGCCTGATGCCTTCAAATTAAGTGTTTTCTCTGGTAATCTAAGCATTTACCTAAGGCTTCTAAATTTATTTCCTAGCCTGACTAGCCAAGTGACCTTTCTGAAGTTATTTATATTGTCTTTATATTTGTATTCAATTACTCAGCATAAATCAGAATGAGAATTCAAGGCCCCCTTCTGCTTTATCTTTATCAGTATGCAATGAGCCTGATCCAAAGTCTGCTGAAGACAGCAGATGGGGCCCCCATTGACATTAGCTGACTTTGACTCAGAGCACCATATACACCACACCAAACTCTGGTCCCCTGTATAATGCATCCCAGTTCAGCCAAGTGACAAGTCATATGGGTTTCATGCTCTCATAAATGTGAAAAAAAGTTTTGGAGGTCTGTCCACATCCTTACCTAGGTACATAAAAGGCTGCTCTTGATATTTAAAAAAAGAAAAGCAAATGTTCTTCTAGCAGCATAATTAAAAGATCCTGGGTTCTTAGAGATGTATATACTATGTCACAGTGCTACCTGCTTTACCCACTGCAAAAACTTCAGACACCCTTTGGGCCTCCTATAACATGTCCTGCAGCAGTATCTTTAGATCTCATAAGATCCCTATCACTTCTTTGGTTTGCTACTGATCTTTTTTTGACCTGTTAGATGACCGGAGGACAGCAATGTGTTATAACTAGTGCCAAGCTACAAGAGGCATTCTCTCCATGGAGAATTGATACGGTCTTTCTCCTCTGTTTAGGTGCTGATTTTCAAAAGACTTATGAAATCTAATTAACTTTGGGACTTCTAACCTGAACTGGGATGAAATAATTGTCAGACTGGGAAGAAATGAATCGCTAAAGGCTCAAAGTCAGTTGGTGATGTGGGCAAAGAAACTGGTCACTAGACTCAAAGTCATTATGAGGAAGAGAAACAGATGGTAAATAAGCAGTGAGATTGCATAAGCCTGGTTTCTGTTAAATATTGTAATTCTCTGTGCCAACTGTGAGCCAGGTAATTATTGGCCTTTTCATAATGGAATGAATACAAAACAACTTTTCTTTGGTCCTTTGATAGTCGATATGAAGGCATGAGAAGCAATTTTTAGTCCTGCTATATGCCGTCCTACTTCAGGAAAATTGGCGTGAAGTTAATGTCTTTATGTTTTCTTTACCCTTTGATGAAAAGCCTTCAGAAAGTTAGATATGGTATGCTGTCTTTTGGTGCTCTTTTGGCAGATACCACCCTGGAATGGACAGGGAGATTTCTGTTTTTTAATACTTGGACAACTTTTTGGAGTGGGGTCTCTAACGTAGTATCACAGGCTGTTCCCTGTCTGCAGTGCCTATGTCATCAATTCTCCATATAAAGCCTTCATGTTTCTACTGGGACAAAATGCACTAAGGATTTTCATATGATTAATGACAGCCATTGGGATTAATGAAGACTGGCTCCAGCCATGGGGTCACAGATGAATTTTCTGACTGATTCTTATAAGTTCAGCAGACCTAGTAGGGAAAACCTGTATTCAGCACTTCTCTTTGTGTCTCTCAAAGCTTTAACGCAATGTGTATTTTTGCCCTGCAGTATATGAAGCCTGATGAATACAGTGTAAGACGCTCAGTTTGTTAAACTATGCTTTTGTGCCATTTAATATATTCCTATCTTTTTTCTGGGTACACAACCTAAGGAGGAAATATGTCATCAGCCATGCTAAAACCATTGAAATATCTGGGAAAGAAATCGTCCTCGAGTCTCAACAAATCATCTTTTTACAGCATTGCGTGTTAAGAATTCATTTAAGAAATGATCCCCAAGAGGCCACATGTGAACACTGTGCCATCCTAATCTATCTTTTCCTGACTATTAGGTTGATAATGGGGATTCCTTTGCACAGTCATTATGCATTGTTGTCAGTCTTGAGCCAGTTTTATGACCTGTGTCCAAGATATACCCTCATTCTCATTAAAGGCTTAAAATGATCCATTAATCTCTTGCTTTGTTTCTCCAGTTTTTCTGGCTCCTTATAGAACTTTAAAATGTTGGTATTTTTTAGATGGCAGGGAACCAGCATAGCTAGAACCATGATCCATTCTTGGTTCAACAACCAGAGATTTTTATCTATTTCTATTGTGAGCACCAACTTTCAACAAGCAAATCCAACATAGTTTAACATCCAAATGATTGTGTTGAATCCCAGCGGTAGTGCTGACGGACCATAACAAGGAAACGTCTCCTGTGTCACATTGGCAGTGTATGTATGTAGGGTGCACCCGTGCAGTTTAGTTATTGTCATTGTCTGTTAGAATATGCAGTTAATGTCCATGTAAATATTTTGCATCATTTCTAGAATGTAGAGAAGATACAGTCCCCTTTAAGACTTGCAAGAGAGATTTCGCATTTTAAGTTTATGTCATAGTTTGGCCACTGAAGGTTTTAAAACAACATCTTCCTCCTGCCCGACTTTTAAAGCTCTCCTAATCAGAAAAAGAAAGTCAATCAGTCTTGATTTAAAAAAATACTTTTGATGCACAGCGCACTGAAAGAAGGATGCAGTAATCATTGAAAAATCATAGTAAAAATGTATTAAGGGTCCAACACCAGTACATTGTATATTAGGAGAAGTCCTTGTTTTAGTGAGCTTGATAATAAACAGACTATTCTATTTAAGACAGCACAATCAGTGTAAGAATACAGTGACGGAAAAAAAGTCCAGGCAAATAACTTCTGTTACTAGTTCATATTCCCCTGTCCTGAAAGTGTAGCAGTCTGGGTAAATGCAGGTAGACTCTCAGCCCTCGTCTTTCCCTGACTGATTGTTAGCCATAACCTGCTGGTATTGGAATTAGAAACTGTCTGCACACTCTGCTCTCTATTTGGCTGACAAAGTACTAACAGAGAAAATTGTAGGTTATTTCACTTTTCAACATGGGCTGTCACCCCCTAAGTTTGCTGATATGGTGGCACTGGTCTGCACTGTCTCTATTAGAGTTTTTAAAATAAATAGGGTGAAAGTGGACGGGTAGGATCTTTGCAACTCTTGTGTCAGCTGTGTACTGATAGTTCTCCACTTACGTACATTGCCTGATCATTAGTTTGATCCCTACCTAATGCCTGATCATTCTTCCTGCAGAGCTTGGTGTTTTATTAAACTACTTCACTAGTATTGCGAGGCTTCAAAGCTGGGTTATTTTCTCTTGAGAAAAGAAAAAAGATCAGAGATACACTTACCCTAGCAGAAATTGTAGTCTCCGTAGTAAACTTCTGTCCTTGTGTACCTACCAAATCAATAAAGTTGTGATACCTGATGAAATGACTGACACACAGCTACTTTTGTTTGTACATATTGCCATCAGTTTACATGTTAACAGACAAAATGAGTGTTTATGGCAATCATATTTAATCCTGCTCTCAATGGATCAGATGTGAACTGTAGGAGGTTGGCCCACTCTCACTGTTTCTGCTTTCCACCAATGTTTGGAAATACACCAACTTTCCTGAAAAAAACCCCTTACAATATACTGCATGCTTCCAGGCACCAGCTGTCTCCTAAAACACATCACCTGTGGACTGATGCCATGTGACCTTGTTACTCATCTATCAACCTATTTCTGTCTCTCTGTTTGTCTCCGGTATTTTTAATGTGTCCATCATCATGATTTCTCATACTCCTTAGTATTTACCCCTTAACTGTTTAGCGAGCCTGGCTTTTAACATTCCTGTGTTTTGATTAACTCTTCCTTGCTTTCAGACCTCCATTGAAGGCAGTGGAAGCATTTCTGTACATTTTAAAGGATGTTGGATCGTTCTGTTAGACCACAAAGTGACTTTACTGTCTGTTTTAACTACTGTGGATTGTATTTAAGAGGTATCAAAAATAAAATTGTCTGATGTGATCTCATAAACAGTGGATGACATCCCAGCTTTTTTGAAAGTAAGGGTGGTTCTGCTATGAACTTTACTGTGGACAAAACACTGCTTATTTATTTCAACTTTTCTTCACTTGGTTTACTACTGATGGCCATGGTGATTTACAATCCTGATTCTTCTCTTCATTCCATATTTGTTAGCTTTGCTGTCCATCTTTGATTCTTTAACAGAAGTTTGATATTTACTGCGTATTCTAAATGTGTGGGATTATTGGTGGCATGGTTTCCATACACAGATTGGAAGTACTATATTTGTACAGATCCTAGTTTGTTGAGAACCTAGCATGGCTGGGACTTTAGGTGCTATTGGATTAATAAATAACACCCACTCCCATCTTTGTGGTTAATGAAAGCCCTGTACCTGTGTTATGAAATGCACCTGTATTACGCCACTATTATGATGACAGTGGTCCCTAGGTTTTTAGAACAAAAAATGATCTGATTTAAAACTGTAACTTAATA
Organism: Phoenicopterus ruber ruber; assembly: GCA_009819775.1. NCBI lineage: Eukaryota > Metazoa > Chordata > Aves > Phoenicopteriformes > Phoenicopteridae > Phoenicopterus > Phoenicopterus ruber. Next base: position 15,472,336 of record CM020219.1, read on the forward strand.
AAATGAAATCCATTAATATCCAGTTTGGTTTACAAATACAGAAGGTCCACTTTTGGCTCAACACCTTTAAGAAATTGGATATGTTTAGATGTGAGGAGCAGATGGGAAGAGCTGGCATTTATCATACTTACAATTTTTTATTACAAACAATGCTAGATACGTGTACCGTGACATTCTCAAGAACATTGATGTGCCACTCACTGTCATAGGCCCCATTCTTATGGCTTCTTGAGAGTGAAATTTTGTGAAAGTTTGCACTTCACTGAACTATTATAATTTCTGTGTCAAGTTAATGGTGGCATTACTATCCCCAAAAGTTCCAAACTCATAGGACTGTCTTATAGTCGACAAGATGTACTAGAAAACTATTTATTTTGTGTTCTTCTAATGTGGTTTTAGCCTTCAGATTGCATTTAGACCACATAGTCAGGGTTTTCTCAGCAACAATGAAGGCTAGAATTGCCATTAAACAAACAAACAAACAAAACCCATTTAAATAAAGATTAGTGAGATTTACATGTTAGAATCCTCCTGAATTTGTCATCTATGACTGAAAAAAAAGCACTGATTACATAAGGCTTGAATAAAATCAGGAGAACTAGTAGTGATGAGTTCAGCATTAGTAATGGACTGCAAAAAATCACTTTACCTCAGTAGATCCATAGTCACATCTTGCATGGTCATGAAAAAGTTCTTATAAAATCCTGGCCCCAATCCCTTTTGAAGTCAAAGAAAATTTTGAAGGTGGCTTTATATTTAGGATCTGTTTCTCTGGGGTGCTTTTGGTTGATGGTTCTGGAGCATATTTACCTGATAAGTTACTCGTGTTGATTACAGAGGAGGCAGAAGTGGTGCTGCTTTCTGATGTGCACACTCTACACAGGCAAGTTCCTTGGTTCCCGGCGCTGCAGCCCTTGCTGCCACCGTAATACGTTCCTTGGACCCACGACGGGAGGACTGAGCCCTGGATCCTGGAACGTGCTGTCAACGAAGTTCATGTGGCTGCAGTGCAATGCCAAAAGTAGCGGTGCCTCCTGCCAGTGATGCTTGGCCAATACTGCGGATCTATCTGCCTGATTGATTAGGTGACCCGTATCAGATACAAAGTAGCCTCTTAGTTTTTGAGCAGGACACTCTGGGTTTTCTTCCTTTTCTTCTCATCCTGTAAGCTTTCATAAGCTAGAATGCACATGTATGACAGAACATTACATTTGATGAAAATCATTACTCTTTCATCAGCTAGTCCTGCTTTTACAGTCCTGCTGTTGAATCCTTAGAGATGTAGACTGTGCTAATTTGCATGGGTAGCACTGGGAATATACTTAATGGTGCTGTCCATAGCTATGGTTTGTGTGTTCCTGCTGCACAGCTACATTGATCTCTGCCTGCTTACTAATCTTTCCAATTGCTTGGTTGGAAAAAGAAGATGTATCTATTACATCTTAGTTTACTGTTAAATCCCTAGTCACTTAAACTGACCTTTCCAGTTCAATGGGCTACTGTTCTGAAAGCCCCAAAATATTTAGCCAAAATGTCTAGCCCAAAGTCTATTCTACCCCATCAGTATCTTCTTATTGTCTGCCCAAAGATTTAGTTTCATCCTATAAAATAAAATGTTTACCCTATTGTGTATAGCCTGCTGTCCTTCATGTTTATGATGATAGAAAAAGAGCGAAGTATGTATTCTTCCAACTGACTGGAATATCAAGACTCTTTGCACTGTCTTGACCTTCAGTTTTCTTAGAAATATGATTCCAGTTTTGAATGTAAAACAGTTGCAGAGAATTAAAATTTATCCAATTTGATTTTTGGTCTCGTGCATAGTCCATGTATAATTGTTATGCATTAAAATGTATTGCACTAAACGTTGGATATTCTCTGATGGTGAATGAAGTGCTTGTATAGATTGATAAATGCTGTATCTTTCTATGTCTGGAAAACTCGTAGGATATATGAGATAAGAAAAATGTATAAATATATTTTTTAAAGAAATATTTATGTTGTTACTGACTACTTGTTAGCCTGCACCAGCACCAATTCAGATGTTAGGGTGAGTAACTTGGGTTACCGTTTTGGCCATCAGTATCTAGCAGGTTTCTAAATTCTTATCTACAAAGATATTCCCCAATATGGCTACTCCATATGTTCCCTTAGGTGCCGATTTATGAGTTTAGATATTTACTGTACTATTATAAAAGCTGCATGCAATGATCATTCATTGATGTGTTTGATTCGAATACTTTCAACATTAATCTTTATCAACATGTAAGTTAAGAAAAAAAATGAGTGACTCCTTTCTTGGAAAAAGCACATTATTTTCTTTTCACTTCCCTTTTAGTTACATACTGCAGTGGAAACAAAACAGAATATGAAGTTGAATCAATATAATGGCAAGCATAAAACCCCCCGATGCAACAGTGATCACTATCTTTTGTTGCTGGTCTGGAATCTGTCTCCTAAATTTTTGATAGCATATCATGTAGATGCATTAATGAAGAGTTAAGAAATAAAAGTTTAACAGGAATTAATCTGATTTTCTTTTATAAATAGATAACAAATAATAGATTTTCTGAATCTTTTGAGTGGGACTTTCCTTGACATTTGCAGAAAGAAATAGATTTTTTTCTTTATACATTCTATAGCAAAAAATACAGTTAGAGACTGGGCTATTTCCTTAAGAGTAGATTCATGACTGAAATGCCTTAATTTCAGATGTAAAGTGTCTTGGCTGCATTCATAAACAGAGCTGTGAATTCTTTTCCATCTGAACTTATGTTCTTTGATTTTCACTGAATGACTGACCATTTCAGCACGCTCTCCTGATCGTATATAATTCAGTCCTTGACCATGACAAACCAATCATTCACAACTGACCCTTGAAATTAATTAATGCCAATCACTGCTATCAGTCAAGAGACATTCTGAGGGATTTCAAAAGAAGAGATTGATGTTACATAGTGCTAAAGGTAGATGTAGAAAATGCAGTCAGTCAGAGAATTTCAGACGAACTTAAATTACATTTATAGATTGCTAACATCCTTTCCAGTACATGTAGTTACAAGATGGTAGTCGTCAATGTATACTAAAGCTGGAACAAGTGCTCAGTGTGAAAATGCTAATTTTCAGATACTTATATCTTGAAAACCATAGGTGGTCTTGGCATGGAAAATAACATGCTACCTCCAAATTTGAATCTCTAAAGCATAGCAGGAGGCAGATCTAACCAGCACTGTGACCATATGTGTTTGGGATTTCATACACAATAATTAATTTCCATTCTGTAAAAATGAATAATTTAATATAACATCCCACATCAAGAGATGCAAACACAAACTGATACTTAAAAAAAAATATGCTATTGAATGAACTTTTTTCCTAATCAAAAGCAACTTAAAATGTTATGAATAAAAATAAAATGAAAACTGTTTAACTACTTTTATTTCTCAACATAAGAATCTTATGAAGACTGTCTCTTGGTAATTGAAGGATGTTTGATTGAATAAAGGACTTTTAGAAGAAATATCTAATCTGCAAATGGATGCTATCTGTACATGTACCTAACATCCCTGTTCTTTTCTAACTGTGCTTCTAGTTAGGACCATGTTTCCTCTTTCCTGTCTGATTTGCATGTGAAGATGAACCATCATCAAAATACTCAATATTTTTACCTAAACTCAGTAAACCTGACACACCTGCAGGCTAAGTCTCTTCACTGAAACAGTGATAACCAATAGGCTTTAATGTCATTCTCTGACACAGGTCAGCTCAATAAAAGTCTTTCTGGAAATTATTATTCTGGTGTCAGATGATCAACAACATCAGTGCTGGCATGTCATCTGGGGGGCTACTTTCCCAGTGAAATGAGAGGTAAAGCATGTATTGTCACTCTCTATGTCTGCTGAGAACATATTCACACCAAACTATCCAACACGTGGTACTTGTATAAAAACATGTTGTGCCAAATCTTCTCTCAAGTGATACTTGAAGTTTCTAAAAAAAAAACCCTGTTAGCTGATGCATTTGTCTCCTGTTTACCACATTCAGCTGCCACTCCTAGCTCTGTCCAAGAGCAAAACAGCCTTTTTTTTTCCAAATAAAAAAAAACAAGTCAAGTCGAGAGAGAAACAAGAACTGAATCTTTAGATTTGAATTGCTCTGCTAGCAGAAGATTGACTACAAATCAAAACCACGTGCCAGCCTGGAAGTTTTTAGCCACCAAAAACTGTTGATCAGTGCTGAAGGGGGGTTTCAGAAACCCAGTTAGGCTCCTAGGCACATTTCAAAATCCCACTAGATGCCAGTCTGACTACATATCTCAGAAAAAATGTGGTCTTTGTGAATGGCCTCTAATCTCTAATACCTGTTGGATCTTGATCCAAACTGTGGAATTAGGCCTCGATCCAGGTCCTACTGTGCAGCTAAAACTCCCCATAGCTGCTAATGACAGAGTAATCTTTATTGCAGAATGGTGGATACCTCTGGGAGATACACATGCCTTTTGGGGTGTCTCATATAGGGTATATCACAAAACTGATGGCTGCCAGTCAAGAACAGGATATTCCTCCACCCTTTTCTCCTTTGGCTATCAGGGTTGCATTATGTTACTAAAGAGCACCTATCAGCAAGCAAAGAACAGCATTCATTACTTTATGAGTAGAAAAAGTGTTTGTTGTTTGACTGGATGTTTGTGAGTGAGAGAATAGCTGTTTTTTATCTTTCAGAGAAGCATAGCTAGAAAGGCAATCAGGGACCAGACTTCCAAAGTCCAAAGCCAGAGACAGGGGCTAGCTGTGCTGTGCCACTCCTGATATCTTGATAGATCACACTCGTTTGCAGTGGGTGTGAAGACTGTCAAGTGGAAGGATGTTGTTAATGATGACATTACTCCCATTACACAGCTTTTGCTTTTCTTAAGCAATGCTTAAAAACTTGTCTCCCATGCTCTGCTACTTGTGGTATCATCACCGACATCTGTTCTTTTTAGGTTGCAACACAGTCTTGCCAGATCTGCAGTCCACCAGAAACACTAGTTAGAATTTATTTACATACGTGTGTGTGTGTATATATATATATATATATGTATTTTCCCTAAAAATGCTGGTTCGGCAAAGAATTAGCAGTGTAGTGATTTGTGGTAAAATTTTCAGTGAGGTGGTTCCTTAGGTTGAAAGTTGACTATTTTGAAAAATAAAGTAGCTTGAAATGTTACCATGCCAGCATTAGTTCCTGGATTGAAGAACCCATTAGAGATAACTATGTGAGAATGATAAAGATTTCCCCCCAAGTATTTCTGTTCGTCTCTCAGAGTATAGCTACATACCAGGAGACAATATAATATACCATTCCTGCTACTTTTAAACTAACTAACTTAGGTATGAGACGTTCTAGTTTACTAGACAGCTGCCTAGCCACAGTGGTATATTCCTCAGTGGCAGGCTATGTTTTTTTCCACACAGAGCTCCCTAATGTCCTGTCTACACTGCCAGGAGGACCTGAAGAGGTTTACATGTCCTTTCATTGCAGTGAACATGTTACTGCGCGTGACTTCAGTGAAGACGTACTCTTAGCTCACTGACGGCTAGTGCCACCTGCGTGAGTCGAAATGGCTCTGAGACAGCCAAGTGGGAAGGATAACTAATGGGTTTAACTAATGCCTTTCAGTACAGCATATATCAACACAAGATCTGTTGTCCTTCTGCAAGTACTGCGCTTTGCTGCTCTGACTGTTGTTAATGAAGCTGCAGCTCGCTTCTGTCTACCCCTGGTTTCCGGTGTCTGGATTGGTTTGAGGTTGAGAGTGGTTTCCTGTTTCTGTGCAGCTCTGGGGTAGTCTAATTGAAACGACATGTCAGCAAATATGTGTCCAGTGTGGCTAGGGAAAGAGCCAAGGTCCGGTTTTCTGCAGCAAAGTGACTGAATATAGAAATCTCCATAGAAATAGAAGAAAAATCAATAAGCTGAGGTTTGACGTGAACTGCAAAGTTTGTCTCCTTCTGGGAAGGCTGGCCAAGTGCATGAAGGGGAGCATGGGCCTTCTACAAGAAGAACAGGACAAGGAAAAGAACAAGAGGAGATATTAGTGACAGGAAAATCTGCTCAGTAATTGTCCTCTTGGTTTCTTCCAACTTGACTCTGCACGTATGAATAAATAGAATTCAATCAGGAAAAATACTAAATCTATATATGAAGTTCTCAAGAACGAATACATCAGAAACAGCTTCAAGTACGTACGCTAAGCAGAGAAATTATTATGAAAAGAAGGGCAATTCCAAGTATTGCTTTATATTATGAAGTGGTTTTTTTGGATAGTTAAGGAAACCATGGCCATTGTATGAAGAATGCATCCATTCAGGTGATTTGATTGAACTTCCAGCACTATTACTTTGCAGCTATCAGTCTCTTGGATGTAGTATCTTCTTTTTGAAATATTTCAGCAATCCCAACAAATAGTAGCAATCCATTGTTTCATGCAAAATCCATACATAAAAACAAATGACGGACTTGGTCCAAAAGGGTTGACAGTCTAACTTGCAGATCTTGCATTCAATTAGTTGGAAACATAAGACTACTTAAGCTCTCTCCTACACAGAGTACACCCTTCCAAGGAACTTTGTATCAGCATGCAGAACTAGAGCTGGGCTTAAGTCTTGTCAGATCATACATCTAAATACACAAGCTAAACAGTGGCAATGTTACTGAAGACTTACTTCATTTTTACTGATGGAGAAATAAATCACACGGACTCTTTGCTGCATCTCTTCAGTTCAAATTCTAGTTGCTCACACTGTCTGATGTGGTCAAGGGTACCATGAAGTACCTTCTTCCCTGGAGAGAGAAGTGTGGAGAGCATATTGATGCTCTGGAGAGGGGCTGAGATATGTCTGGGATTGCCATAATATGGTCTGTCCTCAACCCTGAGCTATGTGTTGTTGCTCTTCCTCTGGATTGGGAAGTTCACCTCTTGCCCTTATCTAAGAGTTCTTCTGAGGTTTTCTGCTTTCCCAGCCACTTTTTCTGAGTCCCCTGAACCACAGCTGGCCACAGCATGCTGGCACAGTGATTTCAGCATGGAGGACAAAGGAAAGAAATGTTTGGGTCCTTTATAGATGTCTATCTGATAGGTAGTCTAAGTGTAAAGTGATGGGAGAGAACATCTGGGAGTTCTTCTAAGAGTTGTGTGGCAGGTTGTGGCCTGTATTCATCTTCTTCAAGGTGCAAATTAGTTTTGAAAGTAGTTTTTTCTCTCCAGCATGTATAGGGTTACCGCAGTCCTTATATACGTGAGATGAATTTGGATCTCAGTGCCAAAACTACAGATAAACCAAAGGAAGAATTCGAAGTCAAACCCATATCACCTTTGTCCCAGTCTTAGGCACATGAGCAATTGTCCTTTGTTTCCTGTTTCTTTTCCTGAATGGTAAAAGTTGAGATGGGTTTAAGAGAGGCTCGACAAGTTTATGGAAGAGAAATCCTTTGAAGATTGCTAAATATGTAGAAACCACATCCACCTCTGGAAGTCCCCATACTGAAAACAGTTGGTGTTTGGAAAAGTATTAGCTGGAAGTATCGTGTATGCTTGTTTGCCTTACTCTTCATCTTCCTTAGCCATCTGGTAATGACCAGACTTTTTAAATTTTTTTTTTTCAAGTTGAGGTTGTGGGGTGATTCAGACACCCTTTCCTTTTTGTTACAGATAAAGTCATATTCCTTCTCTTGCCATAAACCAGATGTTTTTGATGTTATTCTAGATTCCCTTTTCTCACACCAGAAGACAGCATCACAGGCTGCACAGGAACTTATTCTTCATAAATGTTGTCCTGAAGGTGGTGGAGATTGTCTCAGTCTTCCTCTGATTCTGCCACAGATTTGAGATTTACAAGTGCTGGAGGAGGCCCAACCCCTACTATAGATCATGACCTTGTGCTTTACTAGGGAAGACCCTTGTTCATAGTTCAGTGCCATCAGGCTTTTTTTTTTTTTCTTTCTTCTCCTCTAGTGGGCTCTGTAACTTCTATGTCTTGGGTATTTTCTGTGGTTCTGTGGTATGTCATTCTGTCTCCCTTTGGATTAATTCAGAGCTGGAGATGGGGAAGAAGGCCCTTGATCATTTGAAGAAGACTTGTGCCCACTGGAATGGTCAACTCCTCTATGGGATGTACCGCCTGATAGGTCTTCAGTCCTACCCAGCATGATTATTCCCTTCATGCTTTGTTATCCTTGCCTCAATCTGTTTATTATTTTAACAGGGGTTTCTAGCATGCCTTCCATCTTTTCTGTCTGGGCCATACATGGCAGTGTAAGCATTACGGACTATCAGAAACAACAGCGTTATTTATGTAAACATAAATGGGGGCAAAGTATTTTGTGGTTCTGTTCCGGCCCGTACTATCCTATGCCAAGATTGAAAGCGCTGAATCCTACTTTGTTAAATCTAAATAGACTTCTAGTAGTGAAATACAGTAACTGAAAATGCTGCTGTTAGAAAATGAAATAGATTAGTGTTGCAAACTTTTCCATGCCACTGTGACAGATGTTATTTTCTTCTGTTTGATCAATATATTAAAAGGGCCATAACATTTTTTTCCTCACTGTGAATCTTTGTCAAGATCAACAAGACTTTTGACCAGCACTGTGCTGTATTCTTGTAGAACTTCTAACAGTCACAGCTCCTTCAAAACCTTCTACAAACCAATTCAGGGTTTCAGTCAGGGCACAGATGCAGAAGTTGTTAAACTGGCAAATACCTCAGCAACTCAAGACGGTATATTCACATTATTGCGGGTGTGTAGTAACATGGTATACTGGCTAGAGACATTCTTCTGCTTTGGTGAATAAGGAGTTAACTGCACGGGAGGTGGATCTTGCTTCTCCTTGAGCAGATGTGGGGTGTGGGGAATGACAAAAAAGTACCTGTGAGGCAGAGGGAGACAGTGTTTGGGAAATTAACCTTAGTTTTAAGAAACCATCTAGCCGACCTGGATCTGATTACCAGATTGAACCCTGGACATTGAGACTTTTGTTAATTTTTTTTCCCCCCTTTTTTCCCCTGATAATATTTTGCTTTGATTTCTGGTCATAAAGATTGTCTCAGGAGTTATACTTGAGCTTGACTGAATCTGTTTTTTCTGCATCATTTAACTTGCTTACACTACACAAGCCAATGTTTTGGCTGATTTGATCCCTGGTAAGAAGGGGGACAGGTTAGCTTTAAAAAACCGGAATAAGGATCAAAGAAATGAAAAGAACACAACTTTTTGTTGTGGCAGGAATAGAATGGGAAGAAATAGGAGACCCTCAAGAGCCTTTATTGATAAAGTTGTGGAAATGAACTTTATTTGCCAACCCACTTCTACTTTTGCTAAAACAGATTTTCTCTTTGTCTTAGTAACAAGAATTTTGATCACTCTTTTCAGCCTATCGTCACTTGTTTTCTAATGTGCTTGGGATGTTTGGGTTTTTTTTTGGCAAATGTCTGGGAGATCCATCACCCCAAATAAGTGGACTTTAAAGGTCAAGAGAGCTCTTATCCTTTTAGTTCTTTTCATGAGAGCTCTGAGCAGCAGGCACAGCAATCTCAGCATGGACTCAACGATATTTCCTCACAATGTAGCCAGAAACTGCATGCCTGCAGGGTAAAACAAAATTACCAGTGTTCCCCCATGAATGTCCTACACCTCGAGAGGCCACAGCCAGCTACAGAGCAGTTAGCTGCATGGCTGAGCACTAGCAGTAAATGCTTACTTCAATTGTGGCAACTGCCACTCAGAAGGGATGCATTTAATCTTGAAGGATAGATGTCTCAAGACATCTCCCCTAAGTGACACAAAGTCTCTGGGTGTAGGAAGGAGTGCTGAAGGATTCTGCGTGTAGACAGTTTCTCTCTGAAAGTGGGGTAAGTGGAGAGAATTTAGATAGCTGCTAATAAATTAGCTTTAATATTAATCTAGTCCTTATGTGGAATGAGAATGGCTAATGAACGCACACGGAAAAAAGTGAAACCTGACAACATAGAAGAATATCAACAACATGATAAGGAAAACTCCCTTTTTGCATTTTGCTTATTATTGTTGATGGTAATGCACAAATGTTTGCAGATTTGCTTAGAAACTAGTTTGATTAAGCCATGCAATACGGCTGGTGAGAACCCAGGATTCAAAATGTATAGAAATTTCCTTTGGGACTAACACTGCTAAAAGAGGTGGCCTAGGGGAGAGGGAGAGGGAGTGAATTGCTGCTTTTGATGGACCCTGGTGAGACCTTCTGGACACCATCACTTTCCCTGCCCAACCCAGTCAGAACCTGTTGCTAATCATTATTAAGCATTCTGCAAGAAAATGGCAATAGCACTGAGATTTCTTGGAAGATAAGCAGCAATTAAGGTCAGGTATGAGTAAAGTGCGTACAGTTTTTCAACAGCACCCAAGGGTCTAGGGGTCACCGTAAGGATTTAGGCTGCAAACTCATCCAGGCAATTTTGAAAACTTACAGGGCGAATTCTTACAGTATTATATAAAATAGATTTTTAAAGCCTTTGCTACCGTCAGTTACTTTGTGAATTTTAAAAGTATAACCCGAAGGTGTAATAAATACTGTGCAACTTGATCTGAAGGGAACTTTAGGTAACTTACTGTAAATGCACATACACACACATGATTCTTTCTAAATATATTGGCCTATTTACTACGGTAGTTACCTGTTTAAGACTTGCAGTTATATTAAGTAAAATAGTGTGCCTGGGCTAATACATTTTCAGAGAGCCTATTTGTTTTACTGAAGAATTTATTGCAGCAGTAATAACTGCCAGAGTGAACGCGTGGTTAAAGTGCTAGAGACAGGACCAACTGCAAAGGGTATCTATCAAACTATCGACTTCCTGCCAGCGGCGTTGTGAACTCTTTTGTCATAAACTCAAGCACCCAGAGTTGAAACCTCGATCAATGAAAGGGGAATCTGGTATCCAGCTCTTTTAGAGAGGGCATCTCTTCTGTTTGACCCATTAGGACACAAATAACAGTTTTTATACAGTGCAGGTTTGATTTACAGCAAGCCTTCAGGTTAGCTAGTGACATTTATATTTTAAATGATGTGAACAGCACTTACCATCTCAAAGAGTTAAATACAGAGCTCCCAGTTGCACTCTAATAAAAAGTTTTAGTTTTGTAACCTGCAAATAGAAATTTCATTACACTGTGTAGCTATTTGCCATGCAGAATTTTATTTCTTTTCCTTTTTTTTTTTTTTTTCCCCCTTGATTTCATTTCCCTTTTAGCATCTTGGTACCATGGAGAGTATGGTCTTGTCTGAAAATGCTGCTGACTGCTGTTCCCTCAGCATTCCCAAAGGCAGTATGCTTGGCAGTATGCCTCTCTCCTCTATGGACATAATTCACCTATTCACTCTCCAAAGCCCTTCTGTCTCTCAGAGCTTCTATTTCACCTGTGGCTAGAAACTCGTTTAAAAATTCTACAATATTATGATCAAAGTTATAGATACAGGGTTATAAAAACTTTCTGAATAATTTTTATTTCTAACCTATTCCTAAAATCACTTTATAATGTAGCAGCAATGTGGATACAAGCTGTAGCACATAGGGCATTTCGTTCTTGGGATATATGTATATCGTAAGAGTCATAGAATCATAGAACGGTTTGGGTTGGAAGGAACCTTTAAAGATCACCTCGTCCAACCCCCCTGCCCTGGACAGGGACATCTTTTACTAGATCCAGTTGCTCAAAGCCCCATCCAACCTGACCTTGAACACTTCCAGGGATGGGGCATCCACAACTTCACTGGTCAACCTATTCCAGTGCCTCACCACCCTCATCGTAAAAGCTATATATATATATATTATTATATAGTGCATGCTTATAAGTACTTTAATTATGGCCATTTGTGACTAAATGCCATATGTTGTAGACTAGTGTGAGAGACATTGTAGAAGAACCATATTAAATATGTGGACCAAGTTTGTTGATATCTAGGGCCTCACAGAGTTTGCTTTTTCAAAAATATGGACAGCAGAAGGACCCAAACTCAGCTCTGATTCAGTTCAAAGATGTGCTTGCCAACTGGAGGCAGCTGGATCACGCTTTGCTTGCCTCTGCAGAATTCCACTGGGAATTTCATTTTTGGATCAGTGCGTCTGCTTGTTGGACATGCAAATCTCCCTAGACGTCTTCTCCTCACTTTTGTTGAGCTCAGACTGGCTTGCTGGTGTTGGTTAAGTTGTGGATATAGTTTCTTTTTTATGTTCTGGTGGGTGCCCTACATGTCTGTCCCATGCATGGGACACGAGGCAACGCTCCCCAGGGTATTTCACTGTTGTGCGGGGTTGGACTGTGTGCTTCTCAGTGGAGCAGTGTGAACACTGAAGCCGGCTCTTGCCTGCTGCTTTGCGTACATTAGTAACTTTTAGCATGATTTTGATTCATGTGAAGAAATTTGGATATAATTGTTTTTCTTATTTTAGAGCTCCAGTAGAAGTGAGGGGTAGACATCAGCTTGGTTTGTCATTGCTTGCTGCAGTCTATTTACTTTTTGGAGGCTGGGGGGAGGCGCTCATTTATATTATGCCTTTCATATGTGTTTCCTATTTTTACAAGGGGAAACTTTCATTGAAATTTGAGTTCTGCGGTGCCGTTAGCTTGATCATTACAGTATCATTTCAATATGTTTTGCTTCGGTGCAAGCTTTCACAAATATGTTCCATTCTCCCACCAGCAAGAAAAATGGCCTAGGTAGAATGTTGCTGTGTGTGTGGTACAACAGTCTTCTACCTCAGAGGAGGAACTTTTCTCCTGGCTCAGAAACAGAACTTTTCCCTTGGTAGATGAGATTTTTTTGTGCCATTTGTCCGAAGCGAGGTGATGCATTGCAACACAGGAATGAAACAAAAGTTTAGTGCATTCTGGATGTTATACAAAATACATTGCCAGTTTCCATCTTTGCATACGCCCTTTTTCTTGCATGCCATAGTCCTTTTTTTTTTAACTAAAAAAAGAGTGTCTCCAGACACTGATACTATTTTTTAAATTTAGACGTATATTCCACTATTGTGCTATGTAATGCCCTAACATGATGTGGTTGATAACACTTTTATGTGTCTGTTTTAGAAGAATAAAAGTTTTTGTGTGTACTGGGGAAAGTGATTCCTGCTTTCATTTTAGTAGTTTTACACAGCGTAACATATGCAATTTTATCAATAGATCTTGAATCGTCTTGCTGTGCATTAGGCCACTTTATCTGCTGCAGTTTGAATCTGATTTGCTCATCCTCAGTCACACGATTGCCATCTCTGAGTACTCCATGAGATCAGATTCAGTACTGCTTGGGTTACACACTGAAAATGGTGTGCTCCTGCAAAATTAGGCCCTACAATAACTATTGTCGTAATGAAGATGAGAAGAGTTGTCTCCTTTTTTGTGTTAAAATGTTCTGTCTTAAGCACAAACCAAAAATGTTTTTTGCATAAATATTAACCTTTAAGTGAATTATTGCCTTGAAATGTGTAGGAAACTGAGTCAATCCTAGGATTTCTCATTGAAAAGCAGACTGTAGTGCAGTATTAACTCCTGCACTGAGAAGGAACATGTTGTGGGGAGCCTTTCCTTCATGCTTGTGTTATCACGGCTCAGATCCTTATGAGCCACAACTAGATACTCCTTCCAGCAAATCCAGATTTCTCTTAACATTTGCTGATGATGTGGTTCAGATGTGTTATTCAATCAAAAGCAAACATCTCACCATCTCTGAACAACACCTTTTCAAGCCCCTGTGCCATTAGCACAGTATTTTTGTTTTAATTAGAATGAGTGATATGCTGCTAGTAAGCACACATATCATGTTTCTTTCTGTAGACTTGAGGCTTTTATGGTTTGGCTTTTAAATTTACTCTGTTTACAATCAATAAAGTGTGCTACGGGCTCAATAAGACCAAAATTAACTTAACACAATTAGCTATAATTCAAACTTTGTGCAAAGCTGGTCCTTCATTCACTGCGCTAAGTCCCTACAAAGTGGCTACAAGGTAGGGCAGAAGCAGATCAGACTATTTAAACCTAACTGGTATTTTTTTTGCCCTCCTCCAAATGATTTCTGGTTATCCTATCACTTGAGAAATAGGAGAAAAAAAGAAAAAAAAAAACACCAAACCTCTTCTCAGACTGTGCTCTGTAAGGAGCTTTGGTTGGGGGGGCTTAATCTGAGCCTGCTGGCTGCAGTCCTGGTACGGCTGGGAGTCATACCTGCGCCTCCTGGCTCGGAAGCTCGGGACCAGCTCTGAACTGTGGAGAGGTATTTTAGGGTGAGGTGGGGCAGAGCACACAGCAGATTTCCAGACCTGTTGGCTTTGGTGGTCCCTGTGGGTGCTGTCTCTGCCCCGGCTGGAGAGTTGGGCTGCCAAGCAGGGTGCCACCGAGGCACGTGCCTCTGCCCTGGCACGGGGGACGCACCCCAACAGCTCAGGAATGGGCGCAGAGCAAGAGCCATGGTTTGGCCAGCCCTGATCAGAAGCTGAACAAGCGCCTGTGCTGTTTGTGTGCATTAACAAAGCTTCAAAAATTGACTTCCCTCTTTCTTTAACTAAATGTTTTCTTTGCCTTGGCCAGCACTGACAAACTGCGCTGAGAATTGAGTGATAAAGTAAACAGCGTGAGTGATGTTTATTGCTATTCTCAAACAATGATAGCAATTTTTTAAATGATTTTTCACCTAAATGGTGTTTCTCTAAAATCATGTAGGAGTTCAGGCTGATATTAAGACCTAAATTGATGCCAGGGGAGTTGTGATTTGGAACAGAGATCATATATTTTATTTCTAAACTCACATTTTTTCTGGAACTCAGCAAGTATGCAGAAGACTGTCATTGTTAACATTCACCCACATTCAATTTTGTAGATGCTTAACAAGTCTTTTTTAACTAATGACTTTACAATTGAAAGGAAATATGTAAATAAGGCAGAGTCACAATAAACATTACAGAAAAAGGATAATTAAACTACATTTGTCCATGTGTCTTTTTTTTTAAACTCTCCAATTATATAAACAGAAAGCAAAGTTAACTAAGCAGTTAAAGAATCATACTTCCTTCTAGTATTTTTGGTCACCATATCCAGAATTCTTTAATGCCCTTGTTTCAGAGTTTCAGCTGACAGAAATTGAGAAAATATGCACGGATAGAGTGTTCTGGATGCTAAATTAAATGGTGACATGTTAGAAAACAGTGTATATATTTCCAGCCTGGAGCTCCCAGAGTTATTGTACAAAATTCCACATTAATATCTTACTCAGTTTCTGTGATTATATCCTTTATATCAGTGAATGTCATGGCTGCCAGGTAAAATAAAACCATCCTATGTGTCCTCTTAGAATTATGCCAAACCTAATAACGTGTGAGAGCTGGTCTGCGTTTCTCCGGAGCCGGCGATGCCAGCCCGTCCTCGCAGACTAATGTGTAATCAATACATCTTTCACCGGCGACCAGAGCCCTAGTCAAGCATGCAGAGACGCCATTCAATAAATCATAGCCGGAGGTCACCGCCGCGGCAGCTCGGCGCCCCCGGGTCGCGCAGCTTCGCCTCGGACCTGGCCGCGGCTCTCCGGGCTGCCTGGCAGCCGCGGGTCGGCACGGGGTCAAGTTTATGCCCAGCGGGGTATTGGCCTCTCAGATGCTGTTTTGCTGTTTCTGACACTGACCATTAATTCTCCTCTGTCGCCACGTTTAACCCTTCCCCGCCGGCCCCTGCACAGCCTCAGCTGGGGCCCGGGCATGCCAGGAAAGGATGCCTTCTCCCGAATCGACCCCTGTAGAAGTCCTGTTTTAACACTACTGTTTCTCTGCCAGATTGTAGCTTTTTCTCAGTCAAGAGAAAATGGGAGGCAGTTCTTGTGGCTTGGCAGAAATTTCTAAAAAGTCAGGGGGGGCTGCAAATGCTTGTGAAAGTCAGATTCGGGGTGTCTAGTTTGACACTCAAAACAGCCCAAGTCAAGAGCTCACCCCACAGGGTGTGAGGAGTGATGTTTGCCTACAACTATAACATGCCTTTATAGCTACAGGCTTGGAAAATGAAGAGAAATATCAAAGTTGCTTGAGGACAACTTAGTTTTTTGGTCTTACTCTCCAATAGCTTAAATAAATATATGACCTCAGTATCTCAAGAGTTCACCTAAAACTCCCAGTGAAATAAATATAGCATCATGAAGCATCCTTGCCCTACCCTTATCATCCTCAAGTGAGCAGGAAGTACTTATCAAATCACTGGGAAGCCTTGCTCTCGTAAGATTTGTAAAATTTTAAACCTCATTTGTGGACCATAAAGTTCTGTACAAGCTCAGATATGCAATATATATTTGACCTGCTGAGTACGTTGCCACAGAAGGTAGCCAAGTAAAATAATTTGACTTGAGTAAAAAGGGGCAGATACTTTTATGATCACTAATAACATTTTTATAGCTATGAAAGCCAAGATAATAAGAATAATCAAATCATACGTTTCAGGACATAAGCTGATTATAGTACCAGCAATGGTCAGGAAGGAATTTTACCTTTTCTCACCAAGAAAAAAAAGTGCATGTTGACTAAAATTATATTTTGAAAGGACTTAATCATCTTAAAGTTGGGCAGTGACAGCTGCAGCACAATAGACTAGGCAGGGCTGAAGGCTACTCTGGTACAAAAGAACCTTTGATTAGCTTCTACATTCTGTTGTACATTTAGATACATTCTGGTATCTAAAAAACACCCTTATGGCTTAGACTTGTCAATTGTCAAATGTCTCTGCTTGCCCTCTGTGCTCTCCCAGTAATACCAGGCCTGACACCTCATTTACTCGTATTCTCTCCGAGTGTCTCTGTGCCTTATAATTCCCATTCCTACAACATTACTTTTTTTTTCTCATTAATCAAGATTTTACTCTTTCATCATTTAAAGCTAAGCTGTTTCTTTTCTCAAACCTAAAAAGGGCCACATTGCATATTTTCCGGTGCAAGGTTCCCTCCCTTTGCATACCCTGCATGTGATCTTGTCCCATTTGCAGTAGACGGGAATACCCTCAGAGACTCACCTGGGGCCCACAGGACCCAGGCAGGAGATGGACTTTCACAGCATCAGGTCATTTAGGTGATGTGTCCTCCTTGTGCCTTGGGAACTGGCTGCCCAGGGAAGTGGTCACCATCCCTGGAGGTATTTAAAAGATGTGTAGATGTGGCACTTAGGGACATGGTTTAGTGGTGGACTCGGTAGTGATAGGTTAACGGTTGGACTCGATGAACTTGAAGGTCTCTTCCAACCAAAACGATTCTATGATTCTAAGGAGCAGCAAGGTTTTGCAGTGCCCCTTACTCAGCCCATTACTGGGCACAACAACTTAGCACCACATGATTGAAAACTAACATGTATGGTTATGGAAAGTATTAACCTGCAACACCATCTTTCAACAAGAATAATAATGTTCTTTTTCTTAGTGTGCAAGTCTTGAAAGAAATATTTGCGCTGCTAATTTGTATATGCAAATAGCTTTTGAGCGAGATGCTGCTGCTAGCAGTCAGAGTGTTTGTTCTTTTCCCTATTATTTCTAACTAGAAGCTATTTGCAGAAAAAGCTTCTAGGAAACTGTGTGTGGATAGACAGAATGAGGTTTCAGTGTGCTTTCCGCAAGTTCTGGAACAGATGTGCATGGATAAGGTGAGTTATACCTAAACTGTTGCGTTAGCAGTGAAAAGTTAGGTATCTTCTGGACTCTCTCCCATGTCAGCAGAGAGCTTGTATCAGCTCCAAAATGTGACTCATCTAACAAATCTCTGCGCATATCACCCTACAGTAGGACAAATTGGCCCTCTCTCTCACAGCTCCAGAGAAGCCTGGACAACCAGATCATACTGAAATCTAGCATTGCAGAATTAAAGTTAGGTGAGAGAAATCACAGTATCAGTGTATACACTCCTTTTCTGGAGTCCTGCTTCTTACCTGTACTTTGAAGCACTCAGAATTACTTTACAAATAAAAGATAGTTATGGAAACTGCAAGAAGAAGGTGTTCTCTAGAAGCTACCCTCACACTGAAGGTAGGCTGTCATAAAAAAGCCCACAAACAAACAAAAAACACCCAACGAGAATCTGCGTTCAAAACCAAATCAGACTGAGACATTCAAGGAATGACAGAAAGGCTGTTGATAAAATAAAAGTTTCATCAGCAGGAATGAAGTTGGCTGGCCTGACACCTTAAGATGAATGAGAGCGGCATGTCATCTGCATCTTTCCAATGCATTTGAATTTATTTGTGGGAAGCAAATATTAAGTTACATAGGACAGCCTATTTTTTCCTGTGGATCCTAATTGTAGGGTGAGAACAATTTTTCCCCACTCTGCCTTCCCTGTATTCACCTTCCTCCTCAAGAAAATCATTAGAAAAGTAGATATTAAGTTAAATCTAATCTTGAAAAGATTTGGTGAATGTATGTTCAACTGAACAACACCCACTGTTATATTGAACTAATTTCTTATGCTCAGATGGTGTAGCTGAAGCGGTGTTTATAAAAAGCAGAAGTATGAATTTGTACATTGGGTATCTGCAGGCAGGATTATTCACAAATGCCTGGCACTGGTGCCAGCGATGGCTTTTGTCAGGCAACGGAAAAGAGCTGTATGTAACCATGTTTAGGAATGAAGGGATGACCTTTGATCCTTGCAGAAAAAAAAGTTTATTGAGGGATATTTCTACACTGACTCCAGAATAACAATGGGAGTGACTGAAAATACAGAGGGATAGAAATAGCAAGTCCCGTTTGTCTTCCGTGCTCTGATATCCGACCTAACACCCATTGCTTGAAATAAACTAAGCTGCTCAGTGGCAACTGGACACATCTGATAGTACAATTTGCTCATCATCTTTAGGTTCTTGAAATATCACTATATTTTGCCTGGGTTTCCAGTTTCCGTGTATATTTCTTGACACTTATAAAATCTAGCTCTACCAAACCAGAGCTCTTTACAACAATATAAGGTCATTGCTTCATTCTTTGTTTTCTGTCAAGATAAACCTCATGAATAATGTGATAATAAATGTTGTATTAGAACTCAGAAGTGACTAAGGTTTGTAGAATATAGAAAGTTCTGATCTTTTAAGATGAATTTATGTTAGTATGCTTGCACAGATGCTAATGAATTAATCTGAAGTGTTGTGTGAAATTTGTTGGTGAGTTTGAGACAGTGGATTAAAATTAGAAAGAAAATTGGTAGAAGAAGAAAAGAGGCATGAAAGAAAAAAATGCAGTGGGGGAAATCAGGATAGGAACAAAGAAGGCATGCTTATCTTGGACTTGGGTTCACCGCTGAGGAAGCGAGAGAAGTTCTAGAGAGAAGGTGCATACAAGAAGCTCCTAAAGCTATGTTAGAAGTCTGCTTGCCTGTAGGGCTAAGATAAAATAGGGTACAAAGGCTTGCATGGAAATTGCTTTTTTTTTTGCTTTTTTTTTTCTTCTCCTCCCCAAAGGAAGATGGGCACACAGAAGCATGTATGCCTAGAAGGTCTGGAACTAATGTGGAGAGGACACCTGGCATAGCAGGGGCTAAGATAAAGAAGGGCCACAGGAACTGGAAAAGAAAGAGAGAGAGAAATAGTGTAGTAAAGCACAGCTAGAAGTTACGTTGGAATACATGGTAGAGACGGCTGTTTGAAAGTATGACCTGATAAACAACTGTAATGTGGGGGTGCCAAAATGGATATGAAATTTGTTTGTGATTATGTTAGTGGTTGGAATAAACCTAGCAAACACTGAAGTTGCTAGTATAATTTTGAGGAAATAAATTAATGGAATGTATCTTGAAGGAAGGACATTTTTGGTCAACACAGAGAGGGTAGATGTGGCAGAACTTTGCAATGCCAGGGGTCCTTGATCACTCAAGATAACTTTGTGAAAACCATCACCCAGCAAAGTCGGCTGATGATAACCCAGAAATGGGAGGTAGAACACAACATAGAACAGTCAAATTCCAGTGGAAGAGAGCGGTACTAATAGCAGAGGTAGTAGTGCTAAGGCAAGAAACAACATAAGTAATATACAAAATACAACATGTAATGTTAGTTTTCTCCTGCAGAAAAATAAGAGTTTAATCTGCTTATTGGAATATGGTAATGACTTGTGGACCAAATGTTTTAAGGTTAAAAAAGTAGGCTAGACACAGTCTATTAATGTATGATTAAACAGTCAACATAGAGCACTCAATAAAGACTGTAAGAAGATACTTTCCTAACAGTTGATATAATAAAGATATACCTCACAATATTTCTGACTTCAAAGCACAGCAGATTCTAGTTGATCAGATAGAGGCATATAAGCTGCAAACAGTTTTGTGTGCTGTAAATTGCGAAGTCACTTCAGGTAATCAAGAAGATTAGTTTATATTCTAAAAAATTAACAGGGCAAAAATTATACATCCAGACATAGTCAGAAGTAACTCCATGATGGAAGAACTGAGGAGAAGCAACACTATAGCAGTACTACCAGCAACCTTAATTAGGAGAGGTTACTGCTTTTCCATAATCCATTCAAATGTATCTCTGCAAAGTAGAGAAGGTTGGCAGAGAATCGCCTCCACACCTAATCCTTTTCAGTCCTAATTCTTATTCATTCACACTCCTGGATGAGTAATGTGTTGATAATCTCTCTTTCTCAACTTTACAAATAAACAAACAAAACCTACAACCCCTAAATTTCTAAAACAAAACTCCGCAAAGTAAAACAGAAAAGAACCCACAGTGGGAATATTAAGAGCAGTATTGGCAAAAAAAAAAAAAAAAAAAAGTATGCAAATTTGTACACTAGCTACAGCCCCCTGAAATATGGAGTTACCTGAATTTGGATTTGCTGTACAGCCACATTTCTTGCTGTCACTGAAGAGCAGTGAGTTATAAACCCTGCTGCTCCTGAACCCTTCAACTGTATGAGACGACTAGGTGTAAGTGGCTTTTATAACCTTCCATAAGGTTTTTTAGTACGCTGTGATCTTTAAAAAGGCACACAGTAGATACAATGAAGTGACTTAAATGAAAAGAGAAAGCATTAACAATGGATTTCATCTTAGTATTTAATTAGCTAGAGGCCATGTAGGAATAGACTAAATATCAGCACAGGGTTCTTGATTACAATCTTAGAACAGATGGGCATTTTTATCTTGAAAGGATGACCAGCTTATCTGTAGTTTTCCAGCTATCATGACCGATCTGTATCTTCTTTATCCAGGGTAATCAAGTACAGAAAGTTTATTAAGATAATAACACTGAAAGTTATCACCAGTTAGGCTCTCTAATCTTGATACAGTTTTGCTGTGTACTGTGTTTCGAGAGGTCTGTCAGCCAACAAAGGCTAAAGTTTGAGGGGTATCATTTACAAGCCTACAATGATTTTTTTTCTTGACAACAAGCAACTTAAAACCCAGTTTAAATTGATGGCAAAAGGTTATTGTCATGACAACTCCGACAGGTTAAATACAGGCTCTGAAAACAGGGTAAAAGATGGAAATCTTCCCCCAGGACAAGCAGGTTGCTGGGTCTCCCACTGACTCTAGTTTCCTGGCCCTGCCCACTAAACTGCCTTCTACAAACACAGAAGAAGACATTCAGCAGGTAAAAATCAGAGCGGTCACAGTACTGGAATCTATGCCAAATGATGTAGACAAAATGATACACATAGCCAGTGGATGTACACCTAGGAGAGCCAGCTCTTGGGAGTGTAAAATTAGCGTTTGCTTTTTTAATGCACATACATTCTAAACATTGTCAAAATAGTCCTTTTGTTTTTTATTTTTAAGAAATCTAGTTTTAAGATTAAAAAATATTCCCCAAGAGATTTTAAATTTGGATTTATTTTTAAACCCAATTATGTGACGAGAGATGTCCTCCGTCCCATTAGGATGACTGCATTTTTGCATAATGGAGAAGAATCAGTTGAATTTGGGTAAGTTAGACATCAACACAGCACTGTGTCAACGATCAGGTTGCTGCATGACACTTCAAGTGGAGAGACAGTTCACAACAAATAGAGGTGCAGTGTTTTAATAGTCTGAAAAAGTTTTTGCGTTTTAAACCTTATTTAATTTGCCCCCCCCCCCAAAAAAAAAAAAAAAAAAAAATCAGAGGCATGTGTACTGTTGCTACTTGAATACTAGAACCCCATCTTGCTTTTGGAGATGCTGGCAGTATATTGCCTGAAGAGATGTCTTGATGTCTGCACCACATCTACATGTGTGTAGAAGAGAGCACAGCCTATATGGGTTGTTGTGGCGTTCCTTGCCTGGCCTTGACGAGTCAGAAATTCTCGAGGAGATTGGCTATGGGGCTTTTGACTGAAAGATCAATGCTTAAATAAAATCCGTGTGCTGATTACACATCTACACATTCAATCAATGAGTCACTGAAATTCCATAACAAGCTAAGTATTGATGACCAGAAAACAAATGTGTACAATTGCACTTCACTGGTTTTTCTCTTCCTCTTCCGAATTTCAACAAGCCTTAATAAATATGAGGTTGTTACTGCCAGTTATAGTACACGTAAGCAGTTATTGTGCTGTAAAGTGCTACCATTTGCTGTTATTGATCTTACCTATCTTTTTAATTATTGAAGTGACCTGAGGCTTGGTTTGGTCAGCCATGCAGGTCATTCTTCCACCTTAATGATGTGAAATGTTATTGTCAGGGTAAGGGAATCAGAGTGCCCATAGTTTAATGCTCTTTTACATGCCAATTATTCCCCAGACTATAGAACAGCTGCAGTCAATTAAATATCAAATCTGGAGGTCATCTGTCTTTTTCTTGACCTCTCTGTGACTGAAACTTAACAATAGAAATCTTTGATAATCTTGCCTTTTCTATGAAAGAAATTGTGTACTAAAATTTATAGGTGGTGTCCCAAAAAGGCAGGTCATTTTTCTCTAGAGACAAATTTGGGAACAGAGCAAGAAGCATAGTCACGTTGTTGGAGACCAATTTAAATTTAAAATGGAGTTGAGCAGAAATATTTAATCTGGGTCAGATTGATTCTCAGATTTGGCATGTGCTGGTTTTACAAGCAAATGAGTCATTTTTTCAAAAAAAGTGGTCAATGACAGTAAAATTTTGGTCTTGATCAAAATGTGACCAGTGATGGCATGATGGTGTCGATGGTGGAATGAAGGTTAATGTATCAGCCATTTAGTGAGTTGGTACCAGGGATGAAAATACCTCTGTATATAAATTAAGCATCTTCCAGAAATCGCCCACCTTTTGTACCATGGAGAGTGCTCTAAGTAGCATGTAGTACAATCCAAAGTTAAATCTTATGAAGAGGGTTTCCAAGGAACTTTTCAAGAGCCTCAAACAACTGTTCATTACCTTGTAACTTAGTTTCCTACTAATATTTGAGATTTGTAGCCCTTTAATTTTACTGCTAAAATATTAAATAAGTCTAATTTTTCTTGCTCCACCTCTTCCTAGAGCTCATAGGAAGCGGCTTCCGCCTACAATTTGTTGCAGTCCAATGTATTTTTATCTGGCCATTTGGTTTGTGATCATGTGTAACTCTCATATAACTCTCCCCATATATTGACATTTTATATATATATTTTTTATTTTTAAAATCTTTATGATAGGAAGGGGCGAAGAAATATTTCGAGAAGAGATTTTTGTTTGTGCCATTGCAGGGTTGCTCACCTTTCCATCAGCACGTCCAAACCCTGCTCTTTAGGCGGGCAGTACAGCCTAGCGAACAGCAATGCCTGAACCCTTACTCCAAGCCAACCATTTCCCAGTTTCTGATGCTTGTACCAGCTAGTGTAGCTCTTAATTCCAGTAAAAGAGAGAGCTATATAGGCCTTAGAGACCATTTGGAAACTGAACCAAATGTTCAGTGCAGAATTTTGGTATCTGCTTAAACATGGCTTTTCAGTGGATGCGTCCTGGCAGGCAGCAAATTTCTGGCTAGTTCACTTTATTGGCATTAGTCCTCAGAGCCCTAGTGGCCTAGGATTTGCCTATTTGAGAGATTTTCTCTCTTCAGCTGACAGAGCAGTGGGCAACAAATCACTCTGGGTGTGATCCAAAGCCCAGTAAAGTCAATGGAGACGTTTGTGGAAGGGAGGTTAGCAGCACAATCTTTAGTAATGATTTCTCCAGAGCGCTCTCTTACAGTTGGTTTACCATTGATCTGATTTTTTAACCTTTGTAGCAAGCTCAAAAACCCACTTCACTATTTCCACTCTACTGAGAAAGGCTGAGCTGGAAGGATTTTTTGTTTGTCTTGTTGACATTAGGCTGGTGAGTATTTACCTATCATCAGAGGGACTTTTTTTTTTTTTTTAATTTAAATTTTGGGAGGGATGCAGCATAAAACAGTTGGTTATTGAAGGTTTTGTAAATATAAACAAATAAATTATACTTCTGAACAGCTATAACAATCCCCTCTCCTACCTTCCCTGAGATATTTTTTTTTGTACTTTTGACTGCAAGAATAACTACTTGAAGAAAATGTGCTTTGTAATATTGCACTGGGGCGCTATGGATTTTTAAAAAGTACCTTTTTTGCGATATGTTAAAAAAAATCTTGGCTGATTACAACTTGTTAGCTTTGCTGCTGCTCCAGTTCCGTTTAGGAAAAAAAAATATGGCTTTATATTCCCTCCCACTGATTTTCAACTAAAACAGAACTTAGTTGCCTGCTGATCCTGCTGGCTTTTTTAAATGAAAAACTTATTCTTCTTAAACTACTGGAAAATTATGTTTAAAAATCAGCATAATTTCATTGCCTTTTATTTCTGTCTGTCATGAAAACTGCTAGGCTGCTTTCTGGAACAACCCAATGTAATTTAATGCACAAATTTAGTTATAGTTATGAATATACTGACTGAAAAATATTTTAATGATCCAGAGATATTAGTCACTCTACAGTAAAATTGACTGTGTGCATACATTGGGGAAAAAAATATCTGTGTCTATAGGTGCCTCTATCTTCATAATAGATAATTGCACAAGATTGAGAGTTGGCAGGTGCAGTAAGGAGTGACTTTGCCTAACCAGTGTACCAGATGTGGTTCAGCCATTTAAATTGCAGAGGACATAGAAATTAATTCAGAATTATGACATCACATGCTGGTTATTTTTAAGAATGGTAAGGACAGTCAGGAGAACAGGGAATAAAACCCTTCACTTGAAGACTGACAGGAAATGACAGTATTTCTGTTTGTAGGACCACCTGATGGTTTTGCTTAATTTCCTATGTCTCTTCAATAGGGAGGGTGTACATTGGAAGAACCAGCAATGGTGACAAGTTCAAATCTTGCAGAGGTCTAAACTCACATGCTGTTCTGAGTCTCTTGTTTATGAAAACTTGGCGTGTTTTATAAAACTAGCCTTTTTTGGTGAATTTCCAACCATTCTATTTCCATTTATTCCTCCTGGAGTGACTGTGTACAGATCCTTTTCAGTTCTAATACTTTGTAGCAAATAATTGTCCATAAGAGAGGAGATAAAGGTATGAGTGGCACTACATATACAGCCTGGTAAACCTCAATTTACCCTCTATCAAGTAGTTCAGTGTGCAAGACGAGGCATGGGTTGCAAGACAAGAATAACTGCTAAGACCTTACATAAGCCAGAAAATTTCACTGGAAGGATTATTCTGCATGAAACCTTTATTTTTTGACTGAGTAGGAGGCAGGGGAAACACTGACTACACTGATGGAAGAAGTTCATGTGATGGAAAATCTGCTCCATCTCCCAGTTTCCAATGGTTAGTTACATTCACTGTTCAAGCCACGTGCCTGGCTGTGGCTGAAAAGATCATAAATACTTGAAGTGTACAGCTTACATATTTTAATTTCGGCCAACTGACTGTCAACTGATCCTTAATGGAAAGTTCAAAGAAAATTAGTACTCTATATTGCAGGTTTCCAGTTCTATGAGAAACCTTTTGGCGTCTCTACTTTCCCTCCCTGTCTATACTACTATTATAGGGAAGGTATCACACAGTTCTAGTTTGGCACTGTTCAGTCAGTGTCTGAGTAAAAATTAGCTGGGGAAGCAAACAGGGGACATATTTTGCTGTCTTTGAGTGGTATGGTTTTGTCACTAAAGTCTGGCCTAGGGTATGTGACCAACATTGCAGGAGTTTGTCACATGCTTCAAAATGAGAGAAAAGCTCTTCTGTCCCATTACTTTTTGATTAGGAAGGAATTCAGCTTGCCCTGTGTCCCTAGGTTTCTAGAAAAATTTTGTTTGCTGCTGGGTCACTCAGAACCTGATAGTTGTTATTGCAGTGACTGTCATATTAACAAGTCTTCAAATCATTTGGCAGTAAAGTAACTGCCATAATAAGTCTGAGTAGTGACCCAGCATTCCTAGTGTCCTGTCTTTAACGTCGTCCGGGACCGGATGCTTCAGAAAAAAGAATAAAGAATATTCTTACTTAAACTCCATCTGTTGGCTTATTTGCACAGTCATTTTCTACTAGCAACATGATATTCATACTTAGAGCGGTGGGAAGTCTCTTCCACCAACCCAGACTTGATCTGTTTCTTCAGCAGTAGCCTCTGAGCATTTCAGGGAAGTAGACACAGTCTTGTAAAGTTCACCCTGCTGCTGCCTGTACTCCTCAGAGACTGTTTCTCACTCATTACTGCAAGTGGGCGAGTGCCTTTTTCAAGTCCTGTAAAATTGGAAAACCTAACAGATGGTAGCTATGGCCTATATGCCTGAAGTCCCTTCATACCACTCTGTCGTGTTTCCAAAACTACTTTCCAATGTGCTTTCCCTTGGAAGTCATCGGAATATTCCTGTTGAGTTGGATTATTACATTTCCCTTTCCCTTTTTTTTTTAACCCCAGCTGTAATTCAGAAAAATTAAGAGGCTTTTGTCATCATGTAAACATGTATTTATAGTAGATTTTGAGGAAAGAATAATTGGTCAGGCTAAGACTCTTACCTCCGGTGGCATACTTCAGGGAACCATAAATCACTTTCAGTGGAATCCAGGTTTGTATCAAACCTACTGCTTCCATTACTTCCTGTGGGCTGTCACCACATACTTTAGCTTGTTTTTCCTACTCATGTTATGTGTTTTGAAACCGTGGTGTATTGACATCAATCTAGACTACTGACTAGCGTAACATAATCACTACAAACATAACCGTTACCTACCGATGATAATCAGAGGGGCTTCTTTTGCATGCTTGGGTCAAAAAATAAATGTCGTGATGTCTGGCACATATGGTATAAAAAGAGAGTCATAGAAAAGAGAGTTGCACCTGTTTGCATGACCTTGAATCTCCCAATGGTGTGAGTACTCTGTCACCTCTCTCTTATGCTGCTGGTTGTTGTACAACATAGACATTAAGCCTAGGGAGGATTTATGAAGCAGAAGTCAGCTCCTCTCTACTCTCAGTATACTCATTATTTGCTGGGTCACTTCTATCAGTGTTCACTCAAGCTTTAGGTTGTCCTCAGTGAGATGAATTTTCTACTTGTCATACAGGACCACAACTGGTCCCTTTTGTACAAGCTGGATAGCACAAAGATGCTTCATCAAAATAGGCTTTTAAATTTTTAGCACATTGCTTTCTCTAATTACCAAGGAAAAAGTTATCATCTTCCTCATGGCTAGTAGGTCATAAAAAAACCGATGCTAGTGGCATCTACATGCTGTCCTGCCAATCGTACAAATCGACAATGGTCCACAGAGTAATAAGTGTGTAACATTCAAATATTTTAGAACCAATGTGGAGGGATCGTACATGAGAAGAGCGAAGTTCAGGTAGTGAATTTTAGCCCAGATTCTGTAACAAGTGGCAGCACTAACTGAACTGCAATATCAGGCCACCTTCCATCATACGTGTCTATTGAACTCAATGTCAAAATTACTGTTGAAATCAGAGGGGGTGGAATTGGGTCCAGCAGTGCTTGCAGTGCATACTTGCTGCTTGCAAATAGGCTGAAAATGTCAAGACTGGGACTTCAAGGACAGTACTGGAAGGGAGTGAACTCTGCCTGCGCTCCAAAAATAACCCAAGGTCACTTTGAGAAGGTGTGCCCGGTACAACTGAGCCTTTGAGTCAGGCATCTAGATTTAAAGTAGTAGAAAAAACAAGCTGTAAATTTTGTACTGACGCAAAGCTGTTATCTGTCCTGTGAGAAGTTTTCCATTATCTTTTTTGCATATGATGAGACCTTTCAATACCTGTGTGTGAGTGTGCATGTATGTTTTTGTGGGCACTTAATGTTCCTCTCCTCCCTAGACTGGATTACTCAAATGTAGCTGAATTCCAGAGTTTGGAACATAGCTAGCAAATAGTGCTAGCAACCAAATTCAAAATTAAATTATTAGAATTCATTTTTTTAGAAAATAAATTAACAATTGAATTTTAATAATGCATTAAAATAGACATTAAAGTTCATTTTTTACTGACTATTTTCCATTTTAAATGGATAATCAGTTATTTACAGTAGCTGAACTATCGTGACACAACAACAGGTACAAAGGTATTTCTGTCAGCTTTTGAGACAACATGTAGGATGCTACCCTTCTGGACTGTGTATGTTGGGGCTATTGATGGGAAAACTAGTTTATGTCACACCAGGAGAGTCTTGATCTTTTCAGCCAAGCATGTCTGAAGTTCAAAGAGAAAAAGTTAACATTTGCTGACCTATATACCTTCAGCATGAAAAACTTTTTTAGGGAGTGTCTATTTTCCTTTCTGTCAAAGTGGGTCTAATATTCTTGAAACAGATATCAATATTCCCATCGCAACAGGTCAAGAATGTTTATGACTATTTCTACTGGAAACTATAGACTAGTCAAACTAGGAAATATATGTTGAAGAGGGTAATTTTTGTGAATTTCCTAATTAAAAAGAAATTCCCTTTTTATTTTATTTTTTTTTTCAGCTGACAGCATTTATTTACATTTGAAGTCATCTTTCAGCTTCCAAGAGACAGTTTGGATCAAAGCAATGCAAAACAATTTCAGCAGATCCCAGGTTTCTCTCTCATGCTTCCCTTTCCCCTAATTTTTCAGCAGTTCACAAACATTTTCAAAATTTTGACTTGTTATGATATAGAGGGGGAAACAAATCAGGTGAAAAATTCCCACGGGATAAGAAAGATGCCTTACGATCTTGATCTACACCTAATTTGTCTCTTCAGCATTCAAGGACATCTCTTGCATTGGAGAACAGGGTATTAGCAGTCAGCTGAATACCAGTCCCACTTCTCAGGAGCTTGGGTGCTCATGTTCTCCTATGGAGCAAACATTTTTAGTCTCAATGATGGATTTCCGCACATTCGTCTCCTTCCTTGCAAGACAGTATTTTCTTACAGCTTCTTAGAACTGTATTCTGCTAGCAAGATGGTTGGTTGGCTTATGTTGCAGCTATCGGGCTGCGTGTGTGTACTAGAAAAGTACATTATCTTTGCTTCAGGGATCACCACTGCCTGCCTTTATTTATACTCCACTACTGTACCCTCCAGCCCTGTCTTTCCAATAGTATTCTTGAAGAGAGCTTGATCCAAAGCACATTACAGAATTGCAAACTCTCTTAAGAGTTTTGTGGCAATGTGGCAAAAATGGTTATAACTTTTGAAATGCTGTGGAAATGGTTGCTGGAAGCCAATGAATTTCCTTGCAAAAATGTCACAAACAAGTGGAAGTGAATAGAAATTCTGGGAAATCATACAGATTTTTACAAAAACAAAAACAAAAAAAAAAAAGGAAAAGTAAACACCCTACCCCCCCTAACCTGTTGGGTTTTGCCCAGCTTTAATCAATTCTTTATGACATCCTCATTAGTCCAGACTTCAAGGTCAGTGTATTGAGTCTTCTATCTGGAGAGGAGCTTTGAAAGGAAATGTCATTATACGCAGTGCTTGTACAGATCAAATATGCATGTGTTAGTTTTACAGACTGGTGTCAGTGTTGCATTTATTTGTTTGGGACAGTGGTGATGATGTGTAAGCCATTTTACTCCAAGAGAACAATGCACTGGGATTTTTTTTAAGCATTAAATTCTGGTTTACTCAGGGCCTTCTCCACCCACTTTAGATGAGGGAGGAAAAAATCTTGGCAAGCGGATGCTCTGAGGGGGCACATGGAGGCGTGTGTAATCATCTTACCAGTTTAATTAACAGTGCTTTTGACTGATATGTGTTAATGAGGATAATGTACAGTATGGAGGGAAAGAACCCTGTGCGCTATATTAAAGGGACAGGTGCTGGGCGTACTGGAAAGTTCATGCTACTAAAAGGAAACAAAGTATATGAAATGACTTAGAAAGTGAGGGAGAGGAAACATTTCTGAGAGCGCTTGTAAGGGAGTAAATCTGTGCGCCCAGTTCACATGCCTTCAGAGTGGCTTGTGGTGGAAAACGAGGGATCGGGGAAAACCTGCCCGCTGGCCGTACAGTTCTGCATAGGCAGGCGGGGGAGAGCGGCTCCTGCCTCCCTGTGCCCGGCACACCTCGCCAAATCGGCTCACCTGTGTAAATCCTCTCCTTGCATAAATGTTTGCAAGAGTGGGCCTAAAGTGTAACGCATTTGACATTCTGCGCTACTTCCTCTGAAATGACACCATTTATAGTTAAGAGCAATCAATGAAAGATTTCCTTCTGCATAAGGGCCTGATCGTCTGATGTTGCAAGAGCCTCCTGCAAGGTGCTGAGTGCCCTCAACTCTAAGTGAAATCAATAGGATTGGGCACTAGCATTTTTAATTCTTCTTATTTATGGGATATGTTTATTCCCTTTCCTATGCTTTGAAAGTAGAACTAACTTTACAGGATTCATTACCAGCCTGGAACGAAAGGTAAGAGTTCAGTGTGGCAAGCGTATTTATCTTGAAGATATTCTTAGAGATTGGCAGTGTCCTATCAGGGGCTTTGAGCATTTATAAAATTTATGTCTTCCTACAGTCCTTACTCCAACAAAGTTGGATGCAAGTGTTCCCAACACAAAATCTTCACTTACAGGAAACAATGGTAACGGTGGTCCAAGAAAGCCAAGTTCTTAGTGAGTGTCTCAAGCTGCCTTGTGGCATTATTTTTTTCCATGACCTTATTCATTTTGGAAAAAGACTAGTGAAGTGCAGATATTCTAGTTTTAATATAATTCTCTGCCTTCAATGTTCACATTCTTTAAGGCTTTCTATTTATTTCTTTTTTCAAAAGTCTTCATCTTTCTACAAGATTTATGTATTTTAAATGAAAACCTATAAATGTGAGTTACAATTAAAGGAGATGTTTACAACACTTTATTGCTTTGAATACCTTGAAAATCCATTATGTGTG
Organism: Phoenicopterus ruber ruber; assembly: GCA_009819775.1. Classification (NCBI taxonomy): domain Eukaryota; kingdom Metazoa; phylum Chordata; class Aves; order Phoenicopteriformes; family Phoenicopteridae; genus Phoenicopterus; species Phoenicopterus ruber. Next base: position 15,503,633 of record CM020219.1, read on the forward strand.
TTCGTTTTCTTAAACAAAAATCTGAGATTACTACATATGTAGTGCATTGAAAATTATCTATATCTGTAAGTATATATGTATGTTTCTGTAACCAAAAGAGAGATGATCACATGCAGGTAGCCTGTTCTATCTCTTTGAAAAGAAGAAGCAGATACCTCTTGGAAAATATTTCCTCTTCTACCAGGGGCTGTACTTGTTTTCTGTGAATCCTCTGCCAAGGCTGTAAATGGCACAAGAGCTCTACAGGCTTGGGATAGGACCAATGGATGGTACAGTGCCTATAACAAGGAGAGGAAGATGTTTGTGTTACTTCCTTAAAACAAAAAAGAACCCCAAAACCCCTGCAAAAACCCAAACCTCATTTTTGCTGGGAAAACCCTGTTACATGACCAGTTCAATGAAAGGAGGAAAACAGTGTTTGCCCTCATAGAACAATGGCTTTTGTGTAAATAGCCTTAAACTGGTGCAATCCAGAAACCTTGAAGATTTTGGAAGCTAGTTTCCTGAGTTTTCTGACTGTGAGAAACAAAGTGTACCCCCAGAGAGGGGTGATTTGACCAGTGGCTTTTCAAAATAGCTGTTAAGCAGAGCTAAAAAGAAGATGGCAAAGTTACCTCTTGGTTTAGGCGTGATTAATCCTAGGGGTCGATTCTTGGTTGTTTTCTTATTCAGGAGGGTCCAGACTTATAAATCCATTTCTCAAGAGACAGGTAAAACTATGTTTGGTTTAGATTTCAATGGGTCCTACTGAAAGTGACTAAATGTGCCCAAAAATCAAGATACGGGAGTATTTTCCATTTTCTAAATTTTAACAGTGTCAGTATAACAGATTTTCAACAGTGTAATCTGCTTTTCTCCTTTAAAATTTTTTTATTGTGTTTCTTCAACTAGAGAGGGGTTAAAATCCAAGACAATGTTGGCATAAGATCAAATGGGTATAAACTGTTGTAAACACATCTAGGAGAGAAATGAGAAGATTTATAACTAGCAGAGGACTGAAGTTCTGGAACACTTTTCAAATAGGAGCAATGAAGGAAAAAAAAATCTAATGGGTTTAAACAAAGAGTTTGATAACTTTATTAACAGAATTATATGACCTGGTTGCCTCCATTAGCCATAGACTGGACCTGATTACACAGGAGTTCCCTTCTGTTTTCCCAGAGTAATGATGCAAGCACCAGTATTTGTGCTGCAGAAATGTGACACATCCTTGAAAAAACCTTGAGTAAATAGAAAACAAAGTAGTCTGGAATCAGCTCTTTTACCTGTGGTAAACTGACATCAGTAACCTTCAGACAAAAGACAGAAACTGGTACTATAGCCAAATGCAGGCCCCCCAGTTTTGACCTTCTTTACTTCTTTTCCCAAATACGGCGTATTTCAGACATTAATTTTATTCCATCTCTATTCAAAGCAGACATGAGCAAAAACATTGGCTGAATGTACTGTTATTCATTTTAGGGTCAGTATCTCATCCTCCCTGGACAGCTTTACACATAATAAAAGCACTAACATCCAGCAGAGTTGAAAGCCTTCAACAGATCAAGGATCAGGCTCACAGTTTTAGGATCTGTGCCTCAGTTCGGCAAAGCATCTGTTTAACCCCAAGTACACACTTCGTTCCAATTGAAGCATATGCCTAAATATTTAGATGACTGCAGACAGACTTCAGCGCATGCTTAAAGTTAAGATTACATCTAAATGCTTTATTAAATTGAAATCCTGCTTAACCTACAGGAAGCACAGGCTATTAACGGATGATGCTATTTGAATAACCATCAGTACAATTCCCTCTATTATTTTGATTTATGTATCGAAGCTTCTGTTATAAACAAGTGTCTCAAAAATACTGTACAAAGTTAATGGTATGAATATTAAACCATCCGCTTACAAACAAGAGGAAAAGAAGAAGAAACTAAGAGGAAGAGGAATAAAAGATAGAGACTTTCAGATAACTTTTAACATCACTATCATGTTCATTGTAACACAGTAGATATTAAACTATATCAGATGCCCTGTCTTTTTCCTACTTAAATAATGAATAAAAATTAAAGTACAACGTTACACACATTGTTCTTACCCATTATTATCTAATGATGTTGCACTCCTTTTCATTCAAGCATTTCTGCTATTGTGTGTTTAACCATCTCGCTATCCGTCGTACCCCTGTTAGTCTTGTTGCTTCCCTACAGACAGTTTGTTACAGGATTCAACCAATATTACTTCCTCTGCCCACAGGGCTTCTTTTTTCTTCTGTTTAGCATTCTGTTATAAATTTCATGATACTAATTTAAATGCACCTAACGTTCTCTCCAGATTCTAGATAACTCTTTTGACTGATTTTACTTACTGGCAAGAACATTTTTCTGGCTTTTTTTTTTTTTTTTTAATCTTCCTACATTATTGTAGTCTGAGTCTTTTCCCTCTCTTCTGTACTATCTGATATATACCCTGAAACATTTGTGATCAAGTTTTGAAACAGCAGGTGTCAAATTCTCAGACTGAGTATAATAATCACAATGATTTGAAGAAAAACATTGAGCTCCATGGAAGTGGCAATAAAGTCAGAGAACTAAATGTGTCATTTTTCGAGGGATGATGCTATTTACAAATAAATGCTTAATAAACGCAGATCTTGCATTTTTCTTTTGCATGATATTATGCTTCATATACAAATAGAATAATTTTATTTCCATTGTAACTTTTCCACTTTAACAGCATACAGTCCATCAGCAAATAACAAAGGTACACATCGCCTTAGAGTTATAAAAATAAGCCCTTAAACACACATTGCAATAACTTTTACATTTACCTCTAACATTTTTAATACACAGAAATAATTATCAATCAAAAATACTGTCTGTTGAGCGTTATGGCTCAATTATTTGCATATATTTTAATTTTGAAAATGGGTTTTGCTGTTGAAAATAACGTTAGAGCCTCTGCTAGAGAACAGTTTTATAATTAGGCGAATACTGTACCATAAAATACTCATCACCATAGCAATGGTTTTTCATGGGGCATAAGTAAGTTGATAACAGAGACAATACATTTACTACAGAGACTATTGTGGCTGAATAATGTAAAGTTATAACTTCTAGTAAAGCACCTACTAACATAAGAAATCATGGCACAGTCACACTACATATTGACATTAAGAGTCATTTTAATGAAATACATTAATATTTTATATAGCATCCTTCATACAAAGCATAATAACACTGCAATGTCTTACAACGTAGTGTCTCATACACTGCCTCTCATCTTGAAGGGTCATGTGCTTGTGCGTGTGTGTGTGTAGGAATCACTTCAACCGCTCCTGAAATTCCTTTATTTATTTATATGTATTGTTCTAATATTAACCATTGCAGTATCTGAATTGTCACGAACCTCTCTCTGGAGAGCAGAACAATAATTGTTTAAAAGCAGATTCCATCCCTAAGCAACATTTGAATTCTGGCAGCAAAAAAGGGTTAGTCTATCCGACCGAACTCCAGAACAGAAATTCAGGTAGGCAGCATGCAATTATCCCAATTTGAAATCAGGCATAACACTGGGGATGCTATTGTGAAAATTACTACGAGGTCATTAATGGAGGCAAATAGCCAAAAAACTTTTATTTCTCCTTTTGACACTTCCTTTAGCACAGTCAACTCCAAATGCCCGGCAGAAACAGAACTTTGTTACTGGCTTGAAGTAATGGTGCCATTCGTTAAGGCACAAACACTTTCTGGCTGCTTTTCCCTGAGCGGCTCTCCCGTCTGAGGACTGATATACTCCTGCTTTGCTGAACTTGTGATAACTGACTCCCTGCAAGGGGAAGACAAACAGAGAAATAAAGGTTTGCTTTATACAGGTACACTGAGACTTACCTGGGCTAGAGAGCAAGGAGAGTAATGCATGTGGAAATTCGTGAATGGCACAAGTAAGGACAGTAGATCTCCTGCTGAGCTGAAGAGTCAATCACAAGCTCAAACAGACAGACAAGCATCATAAAATACTTGCTAACAGAAATAACAGCAGCCCCAGTGCAAGGCTCCATCATGAGCTTTATGGCTGTGAGTGCTCCCACTGAAGTCAAATGGGCATATGCTTAAAAATTGGCTTCAGACATGGCCAGTAACAGAGGCAGAACACCTGTGGAGCTGAGATGTTTCATCTCAATGGGATCTCAGTGCTTAAATAAGTACTGCATATAATCATAACTGTCCTGATTTTGGCTAGGACAGAGTTAATTTTCTTCCCAGTAGCTGGTATAATGCTGTGTTTTGGATTTGTGCTGGAAACAGTGTCAATAATACAGGGATGTTTTCGTTGTTGCTGAGCAGCGCTTACACAGTGTCGAGGCCTTTTCTGCTGCTCACCCCACCCCACCAGCGAGGAGGTTGGGGGTGCGCAAGGAGTTGGGAGGGGACACAGCCGGGACAGCTGACCCCAACCGACCCAAGGGATATTCTACACCACATGATGTCATGCTCAGCATATAAAGCTGGGGAAGAAGGAAGGGGGGGATGTTTGGAGTGATGGTGTTTGTCTTCCCACGTAACCGTTAGGCGTGATGGAGTCCTGCTTTCCTGGAGATGGCTGAGCTCCTGCCTGCCCATGGGAAGGAGTGAATGAATTCCTTGTTTTGTTTTGCTTGTGCGTGCGGCTTTTGCTTTACCTATGAAGCCGTCTTTATCTCAACCCACAAGTTTCCTCACTTTTACCCTTCCGATTCTCTCCCCTATCCCACTAGGCAGGGGGGAAATGAGCAAGCGGCTGTGTGGTGCTTAGTTGCCAGCTGGGGTTAAACCACAACAGTCCTTTTTGGTGCCCAAGGTGGGGCTTGAAATGGTTGGAGATAACGACCGATTTGATTGGAATGTTCTGGATGGAATTTACAGCTGTTATTGCTGTTTAGCTATTAATCAGCAGGCTCCTGTGCTTGCCATGGGGCTTGCTTGCCTTACTGTATATTAGCCTCCAGTGCTTGTTAGTGGCTGCTTTTTGCTTTCTCTGCTTGCTGTACTGTTGTACTGCTCATCATCTTACTCTGCTGTCCCTGGGAACACTTTGATAACAGCAATGGCAATGTGCCTGGGCTGGCAGATGGCCAGGGCATCGCTGCTGTTTCTGTGCTGCTGTACTGGACAGGCTGGAACTCAGGGGTGAACTCAAGTTGAAGGAACTGTGACCTGTGGATGGGTCCACGTGGGAGCAGGACACCCCAAAGCGTCTGTGGCCATGGATAAGTCCATGCCACAGCAGGTACATCTTGAAGTGTCTGTGGCCGTGGTTATGTCTGTGCCACAGCAGGTATACCTCTGATGGGATTGTGGCCCAAGGATAAGTCCATGCTGGAGAAAGTACACCTCGAAGCATCTGTGGCTGTGGACAAGTCCATGCTGCAGCAGGTACACCCTGAAGTATCAGTGGCTGTGCATGAGGTCACGTTGGAGCACCTCAAAGTGTGTGGCCATGAATAAGACCACAATAGAGCAGGTACACTCCTGGAGGGACTGCAGCCATGGGTAAGGCCATGTTGGAGCAGATTTACCTCTGAAGGGATGTGGCTGTGGGTAAGGCCACACTGGTGCAGGTATATCTCTGAAGGCATTATGGCCCATGGAGAAGGCCATGCTGGAACAGGTGCACCTCAAAGTGACTATGACTGTGGATAAGTCTATGCTGCAGCAGGCATACCCCTGGAGAGACTGCAGCTCGTAGATAAGGCTCCACTTGGATCAGGTACACCCCTAAGGGACTGCAGTCCGTGGAGAAGTCAAAGCCAGAGCAGGGGCAAAGGGAGGAATTCACTGCAATCTCAACCCATGAATTTTTCTGACTTTTACCCTTCCGATTCTCTCCCCCATCCCACTGGGGAGGAGTGAGCGAGTGGCTGTGTGGTGCTTAGGTGCCAGCTGGGGTTAAACCATGACAATAACAAGGCCTAGAGTAGTTATTTTCTATACAACAATTTGACCTCCTGCCTTTTTTTTTTTTTCCCCTTTTTTTTTTCCATTTGGTGGTAACTGGACTGTATTGTCCAAATCATTGAGAATTTGCCTCTTCATGAAATGCAGTCCATGGCATGTTTTGGAGAAGACAAAGCCTGAGGATTACTATATCAGTAAAACAGAAAGAAAGGTGTATAACCCTATACAACCCACCAAAAATGTCCATAAAATCTAACAAATCTCTGGAGACATTTGTAACAATATCAATATCATGCTTACTCATTTGATTAAAACATTTTTTTCTAAAATACAACTGGATTAGATGGAGGACTCTTGAATTAAAATTTGAAAATAAACAGAGCTCTGAGATTTGTTAGAAGAGCTCTGATAGCAAGAGCTATCATCTGCTGTTCAAGGTTATTTCATCTTCAGTGACCTGACCATGTAATAACACGATATCTCTTCTGAGACTGGAGTCACTGAGAACTGAGGTTACTTGGTAACAGGTCAGAATGAGCTTTCTACCCCTCAAGTCTTCTGAGAGCATCTTTTGAGCATGCCATATTTTAAAATTATTTTATACCTATTGTTTGTGTTGTAGGTGCACAAAAACTTAAGATTACAGAGCATGCTTTCCCTTGAAATTATCCCCAAGGAGTTCGTAAGCTACTGTGCTTTAGTTTTGCTTAAGTGAGTTTAAATTTTTTATCATATGAGAGGGTTTGAGGGTTGTGTAGTATCTGTGTTAGGAACACACTTGTGAAATAGCATTGGGAAAGGAGGGGGCAGGTTATGAAAGGAGAGAACTGGTTGTGTATCATATTTCTCTTGCGGTGCTTCTAAATCCCTGGTATCTAAAATGAGACAAAAGATTTAGCCCATTTCTACCATGTTTTTTTATATTGGCAAAACAGTATTGGATGCATAAGGGATGCATAAAGGATTCTTGGAGCAGAATCCACATGAGGAAATTATAATCTAGAGCTACCACAGCTAACGGATTTTTTTTTTTTTAAACAAACATGTTGATGTAAATTATGTCAGATAATTCTATAAGCATTCTATTTAGAAGGCAGGAAACTGCATAACATTTTTTACAGCATACCACAGAACCAGATTGACATTCTAAAAAAGACATGGTTTGTTTCAGTCCTGTGCCTTTTTATTATCACATCTTATTACCTTATGGTCTGAGATAAAAATCACACCTTGGGCAGTTGAATACACTCAGTTTCACCTCCTCCCTCACAGGTGTCCCTCGAGGTACATTGTTATGTTACAGTATCACACTACTTGTCATGTCTTATTGCTTACTTGCAGATTGTGGTAATATTTTGAATCCTGACAGAGTGGGCACAGCCTCTGAGCATCAGCACCAGTTTGCACTAATGTAATGTGCCACTGCACCAGTCCTAAAGACAACAAAAGCAAAGAAATCTGCAAAAATGTACTGAAGACATCTCCGGGAAGCATGTTCCCCACTCTGCATTATCTCTCAATTTATCTATTTTAGGTATGACTGCAACCTCCCTGTCACCTTGGTGCTACTGCCAAGAAAACAATATGGACCGCGTGAAAAACTTTTGGGTTTGTTGGCTTTTAGGGTTCAGTGCACTCTTAACAGACATCAAGTCTCGGCCACTCTGCTGCATGGCTGCCAGGGCTGGAGGAACAGCAACGGTGCAGGTTGGAGAAGGGGCGACATGACTTAGTGGTGGACTTGGTAGTGATAGGTTAATGGTTGGACTCGATGATCCTGGTCTCTTCCAACCAAAACTATTCTATGATTCTATGATTCTATGTTCCCTGAGCAGCATCAGGCAAACACTGGAGCTGGAAACAGGTTTCTCTGCAGAGAGTGAGGGGAAAGAGACAATTTCCATTTCTCTTCTCACTGTGAAGGCCAGATAAAGGACTGGAGGGGTGGTGTGGTGGAGGTGGTGGTGGGGAATGTTGCCTGTTGTTGGTTAGTAAGTTTGGAGAGGTGAGATTTCAGAAGGAAATTAGATATTTAGGATGTGCAGGACAGTACAAAAAAAAAAGAAGAGACAATAATCTCTCCTGTAGTCCAGGTACTTTATGCCAAGTGAAAGAACATAATGATGCCTGCAGAAAAGTCACAACAGTGTAAAGGGGAACTAAAACTCAGAATTTCCTACTGGAGAAATGACAGGAGTCGATCTTAAAGCCTCCTTGTTGAGTTTGGGTATATCAGATTCTGCAACAGTGGAGAGGAGAAGCAGGGCTGCAACATGTAATGTGAGAAGACTGGCAGCAGCATCCTGGGATGGGTTATCTGGGACGTGCCCTTCGTGTTAGCACTCTGGTGGACAACGGCCCATAAGCTTCATGGCTGGTTCAACAGCCACAAAGCAATCAGTGCTGGGCAGGAAAAAATGGCCTGGGGACCTTCTGGCAGGGTCTCAATGTCTCCTGCCAGTAGGAGCCATCAGATTTGGTATAGCAAGTGTGGGAGTACCCAGATTCAGGCTGTTCCTAGGGAGGTTGTAGCTTAGGTCAGTGTAACACAGACACAGCGACCTATGTGACAGCCCGGACATTCAGTTGCAATTTAGAAGGTGCTGAGGGTTGCCTAAGTGATTTTAAGGGTCTCTTCAGTCTCTGAAGCAGTCTAGGAGCAGGAAGATTGCAGAAATGCTTAAAACGGCACAGAGTCATCCCGAGACCTTCCGATGGACTTCAAATGTGTAAGTGTTGGCAGCAGCAGGGGCTGTGTGATGGAAAAGATCACCTCAAATGAGCAATTTAGGAACATGAAAAAGCAGCTTCTCTGGGGCAGGAGAGAGGAAAGAAAAGCTTTCACAAAAAAAAAAAAAAAAAAAAAAAAAAAGTTGTTTGTCAAATCATAAGTGCATTAATGTGCTTTAGCAGTATTAAAAAAAGTCAAGTTTTGAAAATGGTCCAAATTTGCACACACATTTTTCATTCAAAAATTTCAAGCTACTCTAGTGAATAAAAATGAGACTGCCAAAGTCAACAAACCTGAGCTGTTCAAACTTCAGCTTTAGTCTCTAATGCAGCTTCTTAAAAGGATGGTTGATTGAAGTGACCACATAGCTGGGACATGTGTGATTTTTCTCTTCTTTTGAGCACTTCACAAATTGATTTCTACTTTTGATTCTACTTAATTGCAGCTGTTAGAAGACCCGCTGATGGATGAACTATCACAGAGAAGGATATGGTCTGGGGCATACAGTATAGTAGAGATTTAGCTATATAACTCCCAATTAATGCTGAAAGAGTTGTTCACTTTGCTCTCCTGGGACAGCAAGTACAAACACAAGAAAAATCTCAATGTATAAAGCAGGGCTTGCTTTTGTCTGGCTCCACACACGTATACACAGTCATTTTGAGTCTGGTTCAGCTATGCTTATCTTTGCTACATAGTGTCTCTTTTTTTCATCATCCATGGAACTTAAATATGTATATTTTCATTTGGCTGTCGTTTGATTTGTTTAAAAATAAGCTTGGTACGCTTCAACCATCCTGGTCGCATTCAAGAGAGGAGGCTGTGCCAGTGATGGCTGCGGTCATGAAGGAACTCGAGTAGGTGATGGAGATTCTATAACCATCCCAACCTCAGGTTTTTACTGAATACTCTGTTTGGGAGTTGGAGGCATGTGTATTTTTCTCTCTGTTCAGTAAGGGACTGGGTGCTTTTGTTCTTAGCGAGGAAACGAAGCTCACATCCCTGCACTGGTAGCTCTCTTTCAGCTGCAGCTGCTTTGAAACCTCTCTTCATAGGCATGCAGGAGAGTTCACAGTCCAACAAATTTAGGGCAGCTGTAAGTTATTGCATAGTTTCAGAGTAAGGCTAATGTTATTTAAAGATTTCCTTGCTGTTAACCCCAGCCAGCTTTATCCATTCATCTGGCATGGAAGACACCCATGCATGCTACAGTTGTGTATGTTGTTTTGGATTTAAACACTGCTGATATGCATGCAAATGGCAAGCAGCTAATGGATCCCAAACGCTCAGAGAGCACGCTCTTGCCCAGACTTTGGGAGGCATAGGTAGGTAGGCGGCTCAACAGATGTGAGAGATGTGGAACTTCACACGGCATACGCAGCTCTGCTACCATTAATCAGAGGGCAGAAATAAACATGGCCCCACAAAGTTTAACCTGCCTGGCAACACTGCTTGAGGCAGGAACAAAGGATTAGCCATACTGTTGGGATCTGTCTTGACACTGTTATGCACTTCCAAGCGTGGGAGGTCATATTAGTCCGGCTGAAGGGGCAGAAAGGCTGGCTCGGACCCTGCCCAGCAGAAAAAGCAAAGATACAGTCATTGCAAAAGCCTTTTCTATCTCTATTTTCTTTTTTCCCCTCTCTCTCACTCATACCTCCCCCCCCCCCCCCCCCTTTTTTTTTTTCCTTTTTGGGTCACACATGTCTGCAGGCCACAGAGAGTTGAGAAGCAGCCTGGGAGATGAAGAGCTTATGGAAATGAGCTCTCCTCCTCCTCCTCGTGCGGACTGCTAATCCTGATTCAACAAGATTTTTAATTCCCCCTCCGTGGCTGTGCAAACAATTTGCTGATCCCCGAGAGTTGCTCCAATCCAAGGCTGGAGTAACTCTCAGGTGCAGCTGTGAACAGGATTTTGGTTAAAGTCAAGTTCATAAATATTTGCCTAATAAACCAGACTCTTTAAGTGCCAAATAAAACAAGCCCAGGCTGGGGGGGTGGGGGAAGGCAGAAGGAGGGAGAGAAAAACACCCCTAAGTTTTTAAACGCTCATTTAAATACTTTTCAGTACTGCTGATATTTTATGTAACACTGGCCTTATTTATGTATTTATGTATTTTGCTTTGATGGGGGATTATTTTTCTCACTGCAGTCTTCTTTTGATTGATGCAGTGTGCCTGCTCACTTTCAGATATGGTTGGAGAAGAAGCAGCATAAGTTGGGTGACTGTATTTAAAATGGGTAATACAGAATGGTTTTAAACTTTAATATTTCATATAGACATTTAGTTTTACAAGTAATTTATTTTGTGAGATGCAAGTTTCTGCCTGGACAGTGTTGATTTTGAGTAACTTGATGTTCATTTCCCACCTCTGCATATTAATATTATTTGGACTGTGTGGTTTCCAAATACCTTATCACTGTTGGATTCTTTAATAGCCATGAAGGAAATAAAGTGAACTCCTTTATATCAAGATATTGGTTTTTTCCTTGTGATGACTTTAACCAATATATTCTTCAACAAGAAAAACAGCAGCATCTACTATATGAGACAAGTCTGTTAATCATGAAAAACATTAGATATAAGACTGAATAATTTGTAAAATCATGAATGTTTCCAGCTAAAGTATATACAACTTGTGTCAGATTCACAGTTGATGTAAATGAACATTCCTCCATCAACTTTAAATCAACTTTGCTAATTTACACCCATTAAGAATCCTACCCCTCCCTGATGATATTTTTTTTTTTAATTCGGCAAAGAAAAAGTCTCATTTTAAAAATCAGATGCCTCTGAAAGTTAGAATCTTAGTAAAGAGAAAAACAAGCAAACAAAAAATCCCCACTTCAAGTGCTTGAAGAGCGTTGACATCTTCTCTCTTTGATTGCAGTATGTTTAATTGAACTTCTAATTGATTCTTCAGAAAAGAACAGACCAAACAGATTTAGATTTGTCACTGAGTTACTTCTTTTTGAAGGCAGATCTCAGCAGGTTTTGAACCAGGACAAAAAAAAGCAATGTTGAATTTAATGATGCTTATTGTACCAATATTTTTTGAAAAGAGGGACACAGAGTACTTACCTGTAGGGAAAAGGTAGTGAAGTATATCTGTGAATCAAATGTGTCCAGGACTTTACTTTATTCATCAGTTTTATGCCACCAAACAGATATACCTAGTAAAAGATTTATTTAAGAATATTACAGGAGAGCTGGGAGAGGAAAAATATGCTTCCACCACTTATGCCTGGTACATTTAAACCTTGATTATGCACGCTTAATATTTCCAATTCTTCTGAGTTTAAATTTCAAATATGCTTAGATATAGAAATAATTGTGACATGTCAGCTGTCTCAACATGGACTGGATCAGTAATGGTACTTAGCATGCATAACATTGCTTAACAGAAATTATCATTATTTTATTAGATCTGAAGGTATTAAATGCTCATAAATATATGTTAGTCAACATCTCACTCTGTTACTTTTTTAACTAGAGGGAATATTGTGTTTTTATTTAAAAAATAAAAACAGTACTGATGTTTAAACATTAATTGTGGTTTGACCTTGGTATCTTAGGAAAAGAAAGTGAGTCTGGGAACTGGTCTAGTAATGAAAAGTGGTTTCCATGGAAATCTAAGTAAAGAGGAGTCAGGTTACATCTGTCTAATTCCTGCCATGACTTCTAGGACTTGGTAAAAGCTCTAGGTTAATGTAAGGTTGAGTTCATATCTTTCAACAGTACAAACCTGATCTGTAATGGTTTAACGGTCATATGATTCTCTCAGAGAATCCTTACCTGTATTAATATTGGTGTTTCATGAAATAAAATTATATGAAAAAGGTAAAATAGGTACCATACTTAGATACAGCTAACATAGCTCATGATCATCAATGGTAAAATACATGATAGAATATTGTAGAAATCCTAGCATTCATATCACTAATTCATGGGGTTTTTTTCCAAGGAAAACATTTCTGTTTTCTTTTTGAAGGAGTGTGACTGTGAGATTCGACTCCCTCATCATTAATGACCATCAGTTCTGGAGCTGGTGGTGTTCTAGAGCAGGCTGCAGAAGGCAAAATGCAGACCTGTTGATTTCTTCTCTGCTAACTTATGAGGTCAAACTTTTCATGCATCATCAAATGGAACAGTTTCTGCTAACTCACATGAGCAAAATGGATGAGACTTGGCCTTCCATTAATGAAAGATGTTACATTAAGTAGCGTAAAATATGTGGCAGGGAGCTTGAACATCTTGCAAATATCTCTTCGCAGGTTCCTGCTTTGATGCTGATTCGGTATCCTTTTATAATCTGAATTAACACATCACTTCTGGAAAAGAGAAGAAAGAGCCCCTCTGAGCACTTGCACCAGCCTCACACTCACTGACCATCCAGAAGAACCTAGCAACCTTGCTTCTCCGACATGGAGGTTTGTGTTTCAGAGCTGGTGCGTCTCAGCTCATGTACCACCAAGGACTTCTGTGGAGAAGCACAGCGACCTTTACTTTCTTGAACCATCAGTTCTACATGGATAGTTGGTGCTCACTACTCCTTACTGTTTGTCTTGTTTCAGGGTTTTTTTAATTTGATTTCTGACCAGTGTAATGATCTCAACAGTTAGGTTTTACCCTGAGAGCTCTAATACAATTTATACCTTTGAAGTTCAGCTCGTTGTGCCTTGGTACATTTTGCCCTAACCAATTTATTATGCCACCTTTGATAGGAGCTCTTGCTGCCACTGCAATGCCTTGGAAGGCTGATCCCGTCTCCTCTTCTTACCCATTGCCCTCTATGAATGTTTTGCTCTATCTCACTCACTTTTTTATTAATAGTTCCCTGGAGGCCTTGAATACTCTTTTGTTGCCTCTCTTGGCCTTAAAAAATTAAACATCTGCCTGGGGTTTGCTAAGTTTCTTGGTGGCTCAGGCGGTGTCATTATTCAGCCAACATTTCTGACTTTCCCCAAGTCACCTTCATAACCGCACTGCATAAGGTTTAACTAGAATCACAGAGTAATGTAGGTTGGGAGGGACATCTGGAGATTATCTGGTCCAAAATACTGATCAAAGCTGAGCTAATCTTGATGTTAGATTCTGTTTCTCAGGGTTTTGTCCTATACTCTATGACCATAAGCTTTTTAATAAAGTTAGGAGACATAATCGAAGTGGAGTTAAAACAGTGGGGACTCTGCAAAGGCAGATGTAAAGGTGTAGACTATCCTCTTTCCACCAGCATATTAGATCATTGCTGCCCCATGAACCTTACTGTTGAGTGGGGAAGTTACCCCATTCACCTGCTCCTAATAATAGCTCTGAACATGGAATTTCAATGATTGTTTTGGTCAAGAAAGTGATCTTTGAGACCCCTGATGATTCATTAATCTCTACAGAACCGAGTGACATTTTCAGCATTCTAAAAAAAAAAGAGAACAAAAAAAGAAAACAAAAGCAAAACCAGACAGAGGCATCCTTATGTATTCTGTGGCTTTGGAAATCAGGGCACTTATTTAACTGCTAACCGTAAGCACCCACATTTGAAAATACAGGTCATAACTTGATAAGAAAAGTGACACGAATCTCTTTTGCTAGAGTTATAATGTGCTAGGCAAACAGTACACCTCCAAAATTAAGCCATCTGCTTAAATAAGCCCTCCATGGATTGTGTCTCTCTACACATATTTGTGTGATCCCACTGAGGGCAATGGGTTTTCATAGTGCCACAGATCAGTGTTTGGCTCTGTGAGCCCCCCAAATTTGAAAGATCTCTGGCCCAGCCTGCATTCTGGTTCATAACAATAATAGAGTTTCCTGATGTTTTGGGACCTGTTAGATTTTGTTGTCATTTTCTCCCCATTTTGTTACTTTCTGAGGAAATACACTACACATAAAGCTACAAATAATATTCAGGTTGTGGCACCTTGGAGAGAGCTTTCACAAAACATCACGGAGGAAATAGGCGCACACAAAACTTGTGAAGAAAATACAGTAGGTTGTACATACACTTCTCCCACTCATTGTTTGCAATTTGCGCCATTTGTGTCAGCGTTTGTAGGAAGCCCTAGAAAACAAGCCACCGCCTCACTGTGAAACGTAGCCTTGGGACTGAAACTATTAAAGAGCTCATGACTCCACTTCCTCTTCTCGGCTTTACTTGCTTATGAAACCCTGTGTGATGAAGAGTGCGGTTCTACCACTGTCCACTTAACCTATGCTTTCCCAGGAGTTTTAAGTAAGCTTCCCTGACCATCCATGAAGAAAATTTTCCAGCCTCCTCCAGGAAATGCTCTTATCAGCTGACACAATTACAGTGGGTTGCAGGCTGAACGCTACTCCAGCCCCAAGTGTGATCCACTGGCTTGTGGTGGGAATGTAGCCCAAATCCCTTCACTCCAGTTCAGGCAAAATTGGGAGGTGAACTTGGGTGTCCCACCTTCCAAATGAGTGTCCTCTCTCTCCCTCTGCTGTTGACTAGAGAATAGTGAAAAAAATTCCCATTCAGTTCTCATGATGAGAGAGTTCTTCAGTTCTGCAGACCAAGTTATAACAAAATACAATGCTTAAAACCAGACAAATTCAGATGAAAACTTTCAATGGCACACATTTTGAGGGAATATTTGTTTGGTTGTTGTTTGGATAGGGACAGTAATTATGCTGCAACGAGTTCTCCATCCAAGAAAGCCTTTTTTGTTTTTTCAAGTATTTAATTTGAGAAAGACCTAAGTCCTGTGATGTATCTTACATGATCACAATAACCCTTTCTGACCTTGAAATCCAAAGTTCTGATTGAGAACCATGTAGCTGCTGACCTGGAGCAAGACCTCCTCTATTATCTTCTCCAATCAATCTCTTGCTGGATGCACCCTGCCCACATGCTAAAGCGCATTTGCTTTCATTTGACACTTTTGCAAATTACGGAGTTACTGCCTCAACTCACAGGCTCCTGACAGCAACTGCAAGAGGAAAAAAAAATTAGCTCAATTGCATATGTGAGTTTTTTTATCAATCTAGCCTTAGGTGTGCAGGGATCTTATGCTCATCAAGTGTATTCAAGTATGCGTTTTAGAACTGGCACTTTACAGAGCTAATTTTCCTTGTCAAAGCAAGCAAAAGCAATTATATAATGTAAACATTTGATTCACTTTCATTGTGTAGACTGTATTTTTGTTAACCCCACATTCTTAAAAGCACCTTAATTTCAATGGAAAGCGTCTGCATTTGTGTAAAGACTATGAGGTCGATTCTTTCCATTGGTGCAGTCTTGTTGCTCCCAGTGCCACTAATGGGAGTTAAACGTGTGCATCAAGGGGCTAATATTCAATTGATGGGTTGATCTCACAAATTGTTTGGTAAGTCCCTATCCCTGCACTCAGCTTCTCTGGCTTCTCTATGTAGTGTGAAGAGGTTTTTAATTGAAAAACGTATTTCCAGCATTCAGTACTCAACTCTACATTTCAATCTAATGCACTATGTAGAGAGATTTATTTATGGAGCAGATGCCCTCTGATGGAAGCTAAAAGTCAGTCTTAAACTGACCTTATGCTGGTTCATATTACAGAAACCATTAGCTTGTATTATCACTGGTTTGCTGTGAAAAGGCTCTGGGGCATTACAAGCATTCCCCATGCTCCCCCTGTCCCTCTGTGTCTCTTTGACATTGTGCCACCCCATTGTTTAGAAATTAAAATATGCAGCGTTCCCCGCACTGCATGCAAACAAATGAGTGTTCATGCAACCCATACAAAATAATGGTGTTGACCTTGTTAATAGAAAGATATCCTCCATCTAAGACTAAATTCCTACTGCAGTAGAGAGCTACTAAATGCCTGCCTGCCTTATAGATATAAATAAGAGAATAATTTAGGTGAACTTCTTCTCTAGCAAAAACTATATTCCAGCCTACTGAAAGGATAGCCGACAAATCTTGTCTGTCGTAAATGCTGTATCATGCCCATCATCCCTGTGTGTATCCTGTATTTGTACAGAAAGAGATTCAGAAAAGCTAATACCTATGGCTGAAAAATAGGCTCTGGGATGTGGTTCTGAGCCACTGCACCACAGTCAGCCCTGTGTACTCTACCTGTTACATCCCAGCAGTGTCGAAGTGACTCCTGTATTCCTGTTTTAAGAAAGATCAGATCCTAGGGTCCTATCTGGAGAGATCCTGCTCTCTTGCTTGCCTGGACTCTTTCACACTGTAAGGGTTCTTCATGGACAGACAAGAGTCTGTTTGCACCAAACGTGCTGCAAGGGTGCAGCTATGAAGGACTGTGTAGAAGGATTGTGCTGCTTCCAACCATATGCCAACAGCCTCTTTTCCTCACCAGAGCAGACTGTAATCTGGGTAACAGCATCTTTTCCTCAGCTAACAATTCTTATTTTGGGTGGAATTCAGACCAGTGCAGGGGCCTCGAGAACTTAATTGGTGCACAGGCCCTTTCCTAAGGCTCTTCAAACAGTGCTGGATTTCACCCTTAATGAAGTATTGAGTGGGCTGCCTATGAGTCTCAGGGGAAAATGTATTGGAGTGCTCTGGCACCATTGCTCCCACTTTATGTAAACCCACTCCAGCTTGCTCCACGCTTCTGGCTCAGTGCCTAGCTTTGCAGACAAATGTCAACCTGCCAAATATCTTCCATTTGCATTCCAGCCCATTTCAGAGACCATCCAAACCAAACAAAAAAAAAAATGAAAGGGGAGAGGCAGTGACTTGTCGAATTTCCTTCCTTGATCCCTTAGGGAAAGGGGTTATTACTGAGTGTTGTTGCACAGGCACCACCGTGAAGAATACGTGAATGGGAGGGTGAGAAAGAGGCAGAAAAAATGTCTTTAAATCATAAAACTGTCAGTAAGCTTAAAAACATAGAGCAATGTTTCAGTCTCAAAGCCGATCATGTAGGAACTGTTGTACATGTTATGGTTTCTAAGGGACTTATTCAAAGGGTATACTTTTTTCCTCCTGCATTCATCAGGTAGCAGGCATAGTTTCTGGTGGGCAAATTAATAGATTCATAGGAAAGTTTATTTCTTAATATATGAACATATAGAAATGGGTAGAGTATTAATCTGTGAATATAAAAAGGGGTTTAAAACACTGTTATGGGTATCATAAGCTAGTAGCTGTAGTGTTCCTGCACGAGAGAGGTTCTTTAAAGGGTAATTCTCAGGAGAAACTAATTCACATGCTCTGAATAGTCCTCTTGAGCAGCTCAGCTGACTAGATAAGGAATTGAGGGAGACCAGTTTCCTAACTGAGATAGTTAGAGTTTACCACCGGGGAAATGAGCCTAAGAGCCTTACTCATCTTTTCGGTAGAAGGAGGAATAAATGTTACTGCAGGTCCGTGGCTGCATACATTATGTCTGACAACCGAATGCAAACGAGAGACATTTGTCAGGGTTTGGAGCTGGCACAGGGCACCATGCTGGATATCTCTGAATCAGACAAACTAGAGAATTGGACAGCTGTGGGGGAGAACCACTGATACATGCTGTAGCTGCTTTCATGGCTGGGCATTTGATAAGAAATGGAACTCCTGACTCTTGCAATGACCGTGTGCACCTGGCCTGCACGCACGGGGAGCTGGTGCCTGTGTGCAGGCGCGTTGAACTCTCACCGCTGTGTGAAGCTGTAGCAGGCAGCAAGATAACCTGCCTCGGCTGCCTGCCACATGTCCTGTTTGCATTTGCTTCCTAAACACCAGTTCTACCTAGACCCCTTTATTGTTGAGCTGGTGAGCTGGAGATGCAGTTCAAGTCCCTTTCTGTTTCTGAAAACACAGTGATAGCCAGAAAAGAAACTCCTGGGTGGATTTGGTGAACTCTTGTCAGTGCCTTTTAGTACACTCTCTGAAAAGCCTCAAATCTTCTTCTTCTGAAGGGAAACAGTGCAACTGTACCTCACAGACTGGCAGCCAGGGGCTTGTGCAAACTTATCGGTTACCCTCTACCCACGAGAAGCCATTCCCTGTCAGTCACTGCCCTTTTTCAAACTTTGCTCTGATAATTAAAATATTAGCATCGGGAACAGACTTCATCACCTCAGACCACTGCAAGTAAAGATGATTATGTTATAAACCGACATCACAGAAGCTGAACAAAAGCCACATGCCACCGACAACTAAACAAAGTGACTTCCTGCTTAAAAGCACCATAACACATGCATAATTAGCTAATTAAGCTACAAAATAAATAATTATCCAGTATAAGAGTGAGAGGAGGAAAGAGAAAAAAAGTTAAAAGGTTACACACAGACACATTGTCTTCCTCTGGAAAGATAACTAAATCGTTCCACCAGGAGCTCACCAGCTTTATTTGTGCTTTTCATTCAGGACTGTCTGCTGAATGGTTTGCTAATTACACATATCCACTGGAAATGGCAGTGGCTGTTAGTTGCGATCTTTCTGGGTGATGAACAGTCTGCCTTGTCCACCCTCGCTGCAGATTTTTTTTCTTCCTTGAGAAATTGCATAGGAGTGCCTGAGAGCACGGAGGTGCCTGGCTGCCACGGCCTGGGCTGTGCCTCCGGAGATGGCTGTTCAGGTCTTGCTCCTCCCCGGGCTCCCTGTGTGGTCTTTGGTAGGTGACCTGGGGCTAGATTGACTCAAGGACGGCGGGGCCTTGAGTCCTGGCAGAACCCCCTTGCAGCCCTTGCTCACCTGCCACCTCCCCATTGCTCCTCATGTCCAGACAGGGAGATTCCCCGGTGCCTCCAGCTCTGCTGCCGGGCACGCCACCAAGTGTCTTAGTGCCGGGTAGCTCAGCACCTCATTCATGCCTGGCTGGATGGGGATCTACAGATGAGGTGTTATTTTGTGTGTGGTCCCCTTAGGGGCCCAGTCTGCCGGGTGATCTCGGAGCGTGCACAGCCACCGGAGGAGCAGTGCCACTGCTCTTTCTGTGAACCCGCAGCTCGGGACCGGGAGACCTCGGCCAAGTTTCCCGCTCTGCCCCAGAGCCTTTGAACCCACCTCTCCAAAAACAGGGGAAAGGCGGTGAGGGAGGGGTGCTCTCCTCATCTTTGCTGTGGAAGCTATTCCACTTTGCATCAAGTAATTACAGATTCATTAGAGAGAGATAGGGAGATAGGGAGATAGCAAGACCAAGCATGACTCTCCGGTGGTTTGGGGCCCTCACCTGGAAGGGGAGGGGGCAGACCTGGGCTGCTGTCCCTGCTCTAATGACTATTTAAGTATTTTATCCAATGGCTGTTTAATATAAACCACATAAACACTCATTGAAACAAGAGACTGGAGCCCAGGTCTCCTCCCTTCCAGGTGAGTGCCCTAACCAGTAGGATAGAGGTTCATGCTCGGTCTTGCTTTCTCTCTTTAGCCAAATGAATCTCTAAATGTTTCTTGCAAAGGGAAACAGATTCGGCAGGAGGGACTGAGAGCTCCCGCAATGGCTTCCTAGCTGGGAGCGGCTGGTGGGCAGAGTTCTTCCAAAAGCAGGAGCATCTCCCAGCTCCAGTGTGGGTGCTGTGACTTTGCCCTGCACAGGGATGGGCAGGCGGGGAGAGGAAACAGCGTGGGGAATCTCTACCCTCTCCCTCTGCCCTCTGAAGGAAGGGTGCCTAATCTCAGGGGAAAGATTGATTTTGGCCCAAATCGAGCCACAGAACGCCCTGCAGAGGGTGGATCTGCACTCCTAGCACTGAGGTCCCAGGCGGGGACATCTTATGTAGGCTATATCACGGGACAGGCACCAAGAAAGGCACCCTTGTGCCACCAGATGCTGCAGAGCTCATTTTTCCTTGCACAGGCACCCCTTCATCTCCTCGTGCCTCAGTTTCTCCTGAACATATTTCTCTCACTGGTCGTACAGCATGTTTATTTTGGTGACTACCTCTCTTACTGTGAAAATGTACAGCTCCCAGCAGTGCAAAATGCTCATTTCAGTCAAAGCTTTCTAGGTATTTTCAGACTTGATAATAATAATTACTAAAAAAGAATCCTGTCCTTGAAGCAAAATTCTTAGAAATTTACAAATAGGGTACAGAGGGCATGTTTGGGCGTTTTGTTTCAATACGGGATAGTACTCGGGCTCGAGCTAGATTTAGCAAAAGAAGATCTGACCCTGCAGATTTGTTCACTGAGCCGTAATCACCAGCCTGAGACTGCTAGCCTAAATTATCTTCTTACAGCACTTATTTTGATTTGGCCTAAATGAATTGACTCTATGGTAAATAGATGCATATGGAGACATAGGTTTCTCCTAATAAAATAGGATACTAAAATATTATGGCAAAATGTTTATCTGGGTAGTGAGATCATACACTTGCCTAGATTCATTCACTTGAGTACTGAATGTTTTCTCAAATATCCCCTAGTGCATATCTGGCAAGATCTCAAAACATTCTTAACGCAAATTGTCTTTGGTCAATAAATACCAGAACAGAAGTGTCCTAGAGGAGAAGATTTATGATATGAGCAATACAAACACACCCATAAATCAGGACAGGAACGCTTTCAGGTAGCACAGTCGGCATTTATGCAAATCACAGTAAAGGCAAAAATACACGTATAGGACTTTTAACCAATGACTTACCTTTCAGTAGCTCACATTAGCTAAATAAAATGCCAGAATTTGCTTAGGAAACACATGGACATGATCTCAGCTACCTTGACTGTATTGTTTTATCTGTAAATAATACATTCTCTTCTCCCTTAATTTCACTGCGTTGGTGAATTGGATGCTTCAGATTTGTAATTAAAATATCCACAAGATTGCAAGGAATTGCAGTCTTAATTAATCTCAAGCCTGCATTTTTTGCGAAGGACACTAAACTATTAATATTGACAGCAAGTTGTCTGTTGCCCCTTTTCTTTTTTCCCCTGGACTGCCTTAGCTCTCCCAGTCTGGCATGTATATTTAGGGCAGCGCAGGCAGCGTGACCAGAAGGTGTGTGTGGGGGTAGGTGAACAGCAAAGTCATTACCAACAGAAGGAGTTATGTCTAAGGTGCAGTCACTTAGTGCTGCAGGGGAAACAAGGCAACGCACGAGGGGTGTAGCAAGCGGGCTGACCGTGGTGGAAAAGAACGCACAGTAACACCAAGCAAAGCTCAGCAGCCCGTCAGGACATAAGGGAGATTAAAGCAGGTGTGCATATTAATGCAGGGCACATACAGGCAAAGGGACTAGATAACTGGCTTTGCAGTTCCAGCACCTCTCACGCTCCCCTAGTTCTTGTGTTATCATCATGTGATACACGGGTTTGAAGCACAACACAGTCACAGGGCAACCCTATATTTTACTGCTTGTGGGTAATTTTCTTGTCCTGTCAGAATCAAGAAACTTTCTCTTTGCTATCAGTGTGTGGTCTAATGCATATATCATGTCAGTGCTGCACCAGGCTGACATATGCATTAGATGCACTGACAGTAAACAGGAAGTAATCTAAAGATATTAGGCAGGAAAAATATAAAGAAGCCTGTAAGCTCTTACACCGCAAAGCTAACAGAATCTCAAAGATTTTTTTCTTGTTGCTTCTTTATGTTGAGGACTATAAATATACATATTAAAAAGCTTTGTTTTCATAATCTGGAAAAGCAGGAATAGCTACAGATCTCCCCGCTGAAAGGAGTAAGGGCCTAGGTGAATTCTCATTTTCTCATTTCATTGAAGCTGGTGTCAAAATATCCATTGGCTACCCTAAATCTGTCCCCGATTAGCAATGTAATAACTTTACCAGCTTCAGAAAAGGATTGAAATCTCTTTTACTATCTCCGTATAAATTCACATTTCTCCTCTCTTGTAGGCCTCCCCATTCTCCCTGCTTGGTAACTTTTCACAGTTGGAAAGTGTGTTGTAACTCTAAAACTGGTTATAAAGTTATAACTGTATAACTTATGCTGTTTTATCTGTAATCAACTATTTTTCTCTTCTTTCAGACCACTGTATAACTGTACAATTTTAAACAATTGTCGCTGGAAGGTGCTCCAGCCCTGTAAATATCAAGTTACCCGAAAATTTCCCTCTGTGTCTCCTCCAGAATTAAGTAAATAGCCTTTGAGTTGGCAAGAGCTGGTCCTGAGAAGCATTTGCGACAGCCATTGTGGCAAGGTAAGGGTGGATAAGTCCTATGGCATTTGAAGGGAGAAAGATGAGAGGAGGAAAAACAGTAATCTTCAGGCAAAGAAAAGGTAGAAGATTTGGCTGTCCCTGTAGGCAGTTTGGTGTGGCCTGTCACCACAAGATCTTTCAAAAGGTAGTTTAAAGAAAAAGAATGGGTAATCTTTAGACTCTTATTCAGGAACACTAAAATTAAGAGAGATTATTGCCCTATATCTTGTTGAGGGCAGAAGGGTATTTTTATGAGGAAAGATGGCTTTTAACTTTGACAACACCATTATTCAATGGTGCCAAATCTTGTACCGCATTTTAGACAGGTGGGTTTTGTAAGATAAATTCACTTTCTTGGGGTCTCGATACCTTGGGAATCTTAAGTCAGTACAGCTGTAAGACAGGACAACATAAGACAAAGTAAACAAACAGCTTAGAAATGAGGAAACAGAGCCTATTTTTTCCAAAGTCCTAAATATCCATATTCCCTTACATTACCCAAAATTTCTTCCAAAATTATTATTATTGAAGCCAGACTTCCCCGGTATGAAGTCCTGAGTTTTGGAAGTCACTGGATGCTTATTAAAGACACATTTTTTACATTGAAAATTCTCCTTTTTGTGTGTGAAAAGGTGCGGGAGTACATTTCGTGCTTGCGTAGCTGAGATCTGGACTGAAAGACAGTCATGTGCTGCCAGCACTCCACGTTGAGTTAGGTTAGATTTTAATCTCTTTGTACAGGGACCATGTTTTTCCTCTGGTAGTGCCTACTTCACTTTTCATGGTGGAGTAAGTAATGATATAGGGCATGTTTAATCTGTGATCTAATGTATCAGCGTGTAGGATATTTTCAGTATTAGCAGCTTTATTAAAGGACCCTTTTCCTCCTTGGAACCGCTGAAGCCTGTCTCTTATCACTCACACCATGTCTGCAAGAGTGGTGGGGTATAGGGTATGGACAGACCGTCTGAAACCTGTGACGGTGGTGGTGAATTTGAGGCAGCCTGGGCAGCAGCCCAGTCAAAAACACAAGAAAATTAAATCAGAGTAAAACTTATTTCCATCCCAACCTTGGGCAAAGCACATTGCCCGTGGCTGAGCTGAGTAGCTTTCCCAAGAAGGATGTCTTGCACAGTCCAGAATACCCGGAGCGGCTGTGGAAACAATGGAGCAAGGGCAAATTTTAGTACCCTCCCTAACGCTATGGCGGGGCCCACCACTTACAGGTGAACTTGAGTGTTGAGAGACGTGAAATGGGTGCCCCCTTTTCTGAAGTTCAGCCAAATCATCATGAGCTGGAAATTCCAGTGACTTTAAGCCCTCACAACATTCCTGCTATTAGTGTTTTACCACAATGGACTACAAAAACCTAAAATACCCCCAAAACCCAAAATACCCAAAAACCCCTTCAAATCCCACTGAACTCTGGTGGAGAACAGGACTGAGTGAGTACCAATGCTTTGGGTTACTTTTGAGTTAAGGCATGGTATGATTCTTATTATAGTCAGGTCTGGGTAAACTGGTTCAGTAAATGATCTTGTTGCTGTTTCCAGCTTTGCAAGCTCTTGGAAATATTTTAGCCTTTTTTTTTTTTTTCCTTTCCCTAAAGTTAGTTTAAAAAAAAAAAAAGGGGAAAAAAAAAAGCCGTGCTCCTGGCTGGAGACACTTTCATGCCAACTTTCACCCTGGAGCAAATTTTTCATGCCTGAGTTATAAAAACCTCAGAAAAATAGGTGGTGATATGTAAGGTAAACATCAGAGGACCTTGAACTACAATTTTGCAAAGGGTGTTGTGAACCTGACAGGACAAAAGATTAATCAGACAAAAGCCTCTCTTCATAGCTGTTCATCTTAACAGGGCCGTGGTGTCTTGTGGTGGATAAGGATACAGACACAGGAGACAGAACACCTCGCTTGTGCTCATGTTTCAGCTTGCTGAGTGACCTTTAGCAAAACACAGTATCTGTAAAGGAGAATAACATATACCCATTTTTGCAAAGATCCTTGGATAGAAAATGCTATGTAGTTTTTAAATATTGGCATGCATTAGCGTGCAGGTTTGCTCTCCAGACCCATTCCCTTTTCAGACTTTTATACTGTGGAATTAATTGCTTGCAAAAGCATAAAATATTTTTGGTTTTCCTGTGTACTCCTCCTCCTCTCTGCCTTTCTTAGCTCTCATAAACTTTCTAAAAATATGCAAAGAGCGTAACTCATCCTGGGTATAATTCCAGAGATGAAGCTACTTAGGAAGCGATCTTGTAGAAACATAAGGTGAGTTCTGGATATTCTGAGTCTGTTGATAGTAAGGAATTTTTGGAAAGGACTTCTCTCTCACTTGGTTCTGCTATTTTTCCTGAGTGACACCTGAAGTAGAGACACAGTGGCTAATGCAGATGGCATCTGCTGTATGTCCAGAACATTAACTGCTATGGTCATACTTGGAAAGATTTTTCAGAAAAGCAATGTTTTAATCTCTAATAATGTCTGTGGAAAATCAAGAACACAAAAATATATTTGCAAACTGAAAGCAATAGGATTTGTACAGCTGCAGTTCTTTTCCAGGGGACTGGAATATTGCATAAGGATGCTATATAAAAGAGAAGTTGAATGAAAACACTTCACCTGTGATGATCTTTTTTTTCACTTTTCCTTCTGTTTATAGACTGTCACGTCTGTTTAAATGTTGCAGGGAAACTGAACTCCCATCTTTTTTTTTTTTCTTTTTTTTTTTTTTTTTAAGAAAACAAACCTGAAGAATTAAAAGATTCTTGGCCTTGGTTCTTATTTTATAAAATGGTCCTGTTATACACCCACTTGAACAACCCATGTGCTCATTTTAGAAGAGTGTAAGAGAGATTCAGCCCCTAAGAGTAAAGAAAAGAAAAGAAAAGGAGAGATGTATCCACATCTGCTCTGTCTCATTCACAACTATTAAGGATGGTAATAGTGGCTGATTTATTGTAAACATCAGTCTGCAGCTTATTAACGCTAAATTAAATTACTTTTCTTTCCTTTGCTTATTTTTCACCCCAAAGAGAGAAATGTAGTTAGATGATTCAATGATTCACATTGATAGTTTGTAACAAAATTAAAGGAAAATGAATCAAATTGCATGGATTAAGTAAAATACATTTAACGTCATTCAGAGCATAAAGAATAAGACGAAGTAAAAGTACAGTTGGTTAAGTAAACTAATTAACCATTTTCTAAGTATACTTAAATAATGAGCCATCTTTCACATGAAACAATTGGCTTCTCTGTAATTAACCAGAACACTCAGAGTGTTCTTAGTGTGTGGGTTAACCACCATGTTTGTTACTTCCTCTTCCCCTGCACACCATGTTATTCTTTCTCACTGAGGCAATTCAAACAGATATATGTATATATTTTATGACTCTCGTACTGTTTCTTTTGCTAAAACACAACTTCGCAGCACTGAAAATATTTCTTTTTTTTTTTTTTCCAGCAACCGATGCAGAGATAACAAGGCATTGGAATATTGCTACTAATTCCAACCAAGCTCATCATGTTTTAGCAGCATGATGAAATGCAGTAAGATGCAATCATTTATGGGAAAATGAAGTGGTATTTGGAGATCGATGCAACCTTGGTAACATTTATAATTTGGTGTTTTTTGAGATAATTACTCCCTAACTTTATACCACTGTTTTTCAAAGGAAATTTAATTTTCACATACACATTCCCTCTCCAGCATGTTCAAGTCTGCTATCTAGATCAGTGAGGGATGATGAGGGCAAGGGAGTAGTGCCAGCAGTTTAGAACTTGGACACCATCAGAGCCAGCTGAAATCCTAACCTCAGACTTTACAAGTTCCTTTGTAAAACTGGAACCTCATGTTTGTGAGATGGCAAGGGGATAGGCAGAAGACGTTCCCATACTCTTCTTAGGTGTCTTAGCTCAGACAATTATTTCTTTATATTTCCAAGTTTAGGCTTATTCAAACTTGCCTCTTTCTCTGTCATTTTTGCCCCAGCCTACTTGCAATTTAGAATTGTTCAAGTCACGGTCTGAATGAAATCAAATAATCTTTAAACTTATTTTCAGTCACAGACCTATTGAGCATTTTTGAGTGCATGAAAAAGAACTTCTGTCAGTAGCCATATAGGATTTTAGCTGATTAAGCCAGGACATTTCTTCTAATCACAGATTTCTTTCATATTGCCTCTTGTTGGCTGGATTGTGGCTTGCAAATGCTGTTAATCCAATGAACACTGGCAGTTCTCCATTTTTGACATTTCCAGAGCTCTTTCTCCAACTTCTGTGACATTTTGATGTCTGAAATGTTATCCTGTCAACATTTTTAAATCAACACATGATGTTAACATTATTCAAATTCACTGCCTTCATTGGGCTTCCATCAGGGGTGAAGTTGGCCCATGAACTTAAACAAAGGCTTGTATTAGTAAATTCTTAAGAACTAATTTCAATTACATGTTGCAGTACCAGGCAGTATTATGCAGCTGCCATTGCATGAATACAAGGATGACATGAAACCCGTAGCTATTCAACTTCAGTAGTTATTCTGAAATTCATGAAAAGTGGGTAAATTGGAGAAATTATTCAGAAACAAATATATTATTTAGAAACATTTCTGTTGTATTCCATCTGATTGCCTACTGTACTGGTGACACAAAAACTTCATTTTTTTTTTAATGCACCCAACAAATACAAAGACACATTCTTTCCCTCCCTGTGAAGTGCCAAGTTCCAAGTTTTGCACAAAAACATTGTTAAATACAACACCTTATGGTTAGTTCACTAATTGTTCTTCTGTATAGCACATTAGCTCCTTCCATCATAGTCTGTGAGATGAAAGGTACTGCTATGATATCTAACCACGGGAGTTCCAATAAAGCACACTTTATATTAACAATAGACACCTCTCACTCTTTTCTGTACTCTTCCATTATTTTATTGTTAAAAGAAATTATGCTTGAACAAAAGCTGGATATCGCAATGCTTTCCTTTTGGGTATCTGACACAAGTCATGTCACAATGCTCTCAACAAGTGGAGTTTTGCAACACTCTTTGGATATCATGCTGTATACACCAAATGGCCAGTCAGGTCATTTGTCACTGAGAGTGTCTTAAGTGCAGATTTGCTAAATTAATGAGCTATGTTGAGAATACATGCTACTTCTGTTCATGTAGTGCAGTGATTCTAAAAAACCATTCATACTGGGTCAGTCTAGGGGTTTGTCCAACACAGTATCCTTTCTCAAACAGTAGCTGTAAGTGCAAGTGCAAGAATATACCAGGAGAAGACACGGCAAATGTATATGGTCTTCCCCTGTCATTCTTCTCAAGCATCCTCTTACGTTCAGCTTAAAGGACTTCTGGAGCCTGATGTTGTTTGGCTGTTTGGTAACCTGCAGATCATTCTTCCATCTCTGGAACCCATGTAATTGCTCCTCATTCTTCTCCTTTGACAAGGAGCTCCACTGGGCTGCTCTCTGCTGCGTAAAGAAACACCTACTTTTGCTTGTTTAGAGTCTGGTTTCTTTAAAGGCCCTTAGTACTTGAACTGAAAGATAACAAGGAATAGCTGGGCCTTACCCAACCTCTCCAGGCCACTTGGGATTTTGTAGACCCCTACCACATCCTCCCTACATATTGTCTCTTTTCCAGGCAGAATAGTCCTCGCCTCCTCAGTCATTCCTGTAGAAAAGCAATTCCACGCTGAGCTCCTTCTGACCCGTGCCTGAATCTTCTCCCATTCTAACATATTATTTTTATGAGATGGGATCTGAACATTGTATAGTCATGGAATGGGCTAATTGTGGATTTCTACTGTGGTATGATGAGGTTTTCTTTTTTGTTCTCCACTCTTTTCTTAAGGATTCTGAACATTTCATTTACTTTTGTGGTGACTACTGAGCTGATATTTTTCATGGAATTGTCTTTAATATTTTAAAGACAGACTTTCTCCACTGAGTAGTAATGGTGTGAATATAAGACAGTTTTTCCCAATGTGCTTCCCTTTATATGTACCTACATATATCACATTTTATCACCTGAGCGTTTATTCCATGTCACCTATGAATGCGTTGAGCAGTGCTGTTTTCTGCAGAATTTCACAGGTAATCTTCATCCATTGCAAGAACAGATCATTCACTCCTAACTTCTGCTTCCTGTCTGTTTCAATATGTAGTCCAAATATTTTTGGTGGTTTCTGGACTACTGAGGAGTCTAAGGAAAAGAAGCTTATTACACATAAACTTAAATTCCCAGTGGGGGTTTCATTTCTTTTGGAATATTTGTAGGGGGTTCCTAAATCAAATAAACTCAAAGCCACTGATTCAGACCATTTTGATAGGGAGTATCTTGTAAAATCTCAGTGACGTTTTTGGCCTTTGCATCTGCTAAGCAACCAAAATGATTTTTAACAAGCTCAACTCCCACGTAGGCACTTAAATAAAGAGCAGATTTTCAAAGGTACTTAGTTCTCTGTAGTTTCTGATGATAGCGTTCTGGGCCAATTTTTCAAATAAGTGTAACATCTTTTAACAGTCCTCCATCCATTTACTAACAAAATAAAAATGGAATGGTGTTTAAAGCCTGTTATGCTTTGTGGATGTTGTTACATCCTCTGAATTTTGCCCTTAATATGTGTTTGAGATATTCAGACTTTAGTGTTTTAATTGATCTCAAAAGGAAAACAAAAAAGCCACTCTGAAAATTATGTTTGGGAGGTCCTTATTTCTTTCAATAATTTTCGGATTAAAGTGGCTTATTTCACAGAGACAGTGGTCTTTGGGTGCGGGTTGTGTTTCTTTGGCTCTCTATGAAATACTTACTTAACAGTATCCTGAGTGCTAAGATGGTTGGATTAATTATAGAGTGTAAGCAAACTGAGAAGTTCTCAAATTGTCCATTCTGCAAACTCAGGCAGATATCTCAAAAATAAAGCTGTTCTTTTCTGTCTTCTCCCTCCTCCTCCTCCCTTAAGGCTAGTAAGGAGTTTTGATATTACAGGTTATTAAAGTAATTATTTGGAAAGAAAAGTATTACGCTGGGCTATAGAGGCCACATCCCTGGTGCATTTTGTGAATATTTTTATTGTCAGTTTTGTGAGCTTTGCTGTTTTTTTTAGAGCCCATCTCAACCCATCTCAACTTGTCCTATACTATTTTAATAAATAAATAAGAAATCATAGCCCATTTAAAAATTTTGCAATCAGAATTTGTTTGACATTTTTGCTGAGGAGGCAGAACAAGATCTGGCTTAATGGTACTGTTGTCTGGCTCCTTTTACCGAATGACATTTCTATCCATAATCATGCAGTCCTTATGCATTTCCCAACAAAATGGCAAATGGAATCATAAAATCCAAAAACTCATTAAGAAAGTAAGAGTGTTCTTCCTCTCATTGCCATTTTCTGTGCTGGATAAAACTATTTTGGATTCAACACCTGTATCCTACTGGACTGCCAGGCATGTTCATCTCTAGAAAGCCACAAAGAAAATAAGGTTCTCCCTCTTATTGTCCTTCTTCTCTTTCCTATAGCTCTGTAGATATCTTCCTAGATAGATCATCACACTCATGTCTTGAGTAACAGAGATCATCATTCCAGTGACAATGGTGGATTTGTGTCCACCTAGGCCAAGGTCCTCTGTTTGGCCAGAAGAAAGTGTTAGGCTCAAAAAGGTATGGCCCACTTTCTAGTTATGCAAAGGAAATGGATCCTGCATGGCTATGGGAAAAGCGGAGATTACATGTGTATGATACTAACCTGACAGACATCAAGAAAACGAACAACCATTCTTTATAATTTACACTTTGCTGGCTCCATTTTAAAGGTAAATGTGCATAAAGAATGGGTGCATTTTCAGAAAGCACATGAATTCAACATTCTCCGTTCAAGGTACATGAGGTTTGCTTCGTCATGTACTTTAGAGAGTTGCTCAAGTTAGTACCAACAGCAGCCAGCTGCTGTGAGCAGTAAAACCTTGCATACAGAAGTAGAGCTGGGGATGGGGGAGCAAGGGAAGAGCAGGCTGCGCCCTTTCAGTGGTGTCTGTGCTAGCCACTTCAGAGATCCCTTCTGAATCCATAGCACCATTGCTGCTCCAGCACTCATTTTTCATCTGCTTTGAATCCACAGTTGTCAGTGCAGCCTTCAATATGTTCTGTTTAAATTCTCACCGAATCTCCATGGGTTCCTCTGTCTCTTCACACTAAGAGAGACGAGAGAGAGAAAGCAGCAAAGTGGTTAGAAATCTTCTGCCAAACACAGATGGTATCCTGATTGCTCTTTCAGCCTACCTGTGTCTGTCTGTGGAGCTGTGGATGTTGTGGACATGCGTGTGAAGAATTTCCAATGCTCTCAGAGCATTCACCCAAAGGAGAATTTCCATCTGAGTTTTAATATTCACCGCATCAGACAGCCTTGAGAAGCAAATATGGCTATTTAGGATTTATCTCTGTAAAAGCGTGTTTGTGTGTGAATGTGTTTATAAGAAGAGAGAAGCAGAGAGGAAGAACAGGAAGACTCCAAAATTACACAGCAGCCTGCTTTTAAAAAGTACTGACAAAAGTACTTGCTTGCACAGTGTAGGCAGTCTGTGAAAATCCAAAAAGTTGTGGAAAAAAACCCGCACTGTCTTTACCTCGTGGCATCTTAGCATGCTCAGATATTTGTCCCTTTCCTCCTCAGGATACAGGCACCGTATGGGATACGACTGCATTACAGCGGTTTAACAAGTTAGTGCCTGTCAGCTGACTTGCCGTAACCAACTGTGTATGATCTCTTCGTCTGCCCCATTTGCGAGATAAAATGCATTAGCTTAAATTCTCATACAGTGGATTTCCCTTCTGAGCCAGATCTCTAAATAGTTTTTGGCATACCTGGCACAGCGAGCTGGTATCCTCTTCTCAGCACAGGAGATATCCAGTGCAGCAGAGGAAAGGGAAACCTTCCTCCTTGCAAGGAAATAAATCAACCTACCAACAGTGCACTTAGCACATGGAGGAAAAACCCTTGCTCAACTCCTATAGGTAATCATTTTGTAGAGTGAAGCATGAGATTCGATTATCCTCATTATCTTAGTTCAGATAGCTTCAGATGTTGCCAGTTGTCATGAAACATACAGCCCTTTAAAAAATCCAGTTATGGTATTTGACTTACTGACCTATTCTGGCATTAAATTGCACAGTATGCCAATGCACTGTGAAAATTCAAGTCCTTTTTTTGGTTCTATGCATATTACCTTTAGTTCAAAGGAACGAGTTCTAAATCTCTTACCTTTTCCTACTCTCTCTTTTTTTTTTTTTTTTTTTTTTTTGGTAAGGCAAAAGAAAGAGAAGGGCTAGTTTTCACTAACACCCTTCCACATCTTAATTTGTCAACTTTGCCCATTCTAATTATTCTCTTTTTCAGGCAAAATTCTGAAGGGGTAGTTGAGGAGCCTGGGGTCTTGCTAGCCATTTCTCAATGCACATCCTTAATAGGGATATTCTGAGAGCTCCGTGCTGGACCTCACTGTAAAGTCAATATAAGTGGTAGCAAGAGGCACATCTCATGGTAGCATGTAAAGGCATAGGAGTTCTTACAGTTTCCTTTCCCTTTTGACACTGCAGATCAGACCAGAATAAAAGGAGAATAAACTATGTTCTTTTCTGTACCTTGATCATGATTGACATTTTTCTGTATTGCTAACTAGCAGACCAATTAACTCAGGTGGTCTTTAGACTTCTGCTGGGGAAATAACACAGATGTAAAAAAGTGGGTAAAACCTTTAGATTGCCGAGTCTTACAACGCTTCTTGTTCCTTCTCTCCTCTGTTCCTACCTTCCTTCAGTGCCACGTGTTTCTTTACGATGGGGGGGGGGGATGTCCATGTTTTCACACACCTTTTGTTCATTGATTCATTCCTTTCTTTTTTCCCAATTAGAGAACTTTACAGGATGTCTGTCACGGCTGCAGTTCTTGCTTGGCAGCATTTAAATGCATGCTAAACAGAAGTCTCTGTCTTGCCCATTTCAAATATAGGCAAGTTAGTTGATAAATAGCATTATGCCACCCCAGGGTGTGATTATACTTTGAGATAGCACCACCCGTAGGATGGGTGAAGGCCCTTTGATTTTGGCCCTGTGTCTAATCATGCGTTTTAACTCTTTCCAAGCGCTGGGTTTCTGTTGATCTCAGCAATTCTGTACATGTTACAACTGATATGGTTACTGATATACCTGATAATGTAGCTGGCATCAATGAAGAAAACCATTTGGTCGGGCCAGACAGAGCTGCACCAAGATTGTAGTCATCATTCAGTTAATGCGCCAGATTATTGGCAAACTTTTCCACTGCCTCCTTCTGTTGTTTTCTGCAAAGCATTAATGTGGTTGAGAGCCACGATGATCCGATCCGCTGGTTTTGGTTCTTGCTAAGCTTACCTCTCCTGATTCCGCCTGGGCCATGTTCTCATCAGTTTTCCTGTCCCCTTTGTGCCTCGCAGCAGGAGATGTGTAATGTCCCCTGTACTCCGGTTCTGTTATCTTCCCATTTTTCTGGGGGAATTTTCATGGATCCCTAGTGGTGTTCTTCAGCACTTCCTGGAGAGCTGCAGGCACTTTGGTAAGTGGGCAAGTCTCTGTTCTACCCACTGCTTTTACTTGTTTCAGTTTAGGTACTGAAAAGTTACTTTAATATAAGAATGAGAGAACGTAACAAAATTATACCGTTGATTCATGACATAGTATGGTAAAGCTTGCACTTGCAATTTTTATGCTTCCCATCTATGCTAATATATACTTACACAAGACTGACAGAGGAAAGTTTCTTAATGTAAATTACATTTGCATTGGCTTTAAGTCAGCTTTATACTATTAGAAAAGAGAAGAATAAATTCCAAAGGTTTTACAGCCACAAATACTCCCAGAAAGTAACTAGTCCCGATTTCCTTATATTTACACTAGTATAAATCAGGAATAAGTTCATTAAAGTGGTTGGGATTATTTTCATTTATACCGTAGCTTTACGATACTGCTCTGAAGCACTGTATATTTATGCTACCACTGCAGCGCGAAGGGGGCCACAGTTTCAGGTCCAATGGCCCTACGTGGGTGCGAGCGAGGGGAGGCTGAAGCATGCTGGGACTATATCCAGCAGTTAGTGTCTGCAGGACTGGCCTCTTTGATCGTAAAATAAGAGAACATGCTTTCCTGGAATTCTGCCTAGCTGTATCTTTATATAATATTCACTTCTAAATAAGCCAAACAAGCTACAAAATCTTTAACTGAAACATAGACCTGTCACTTTTAGGGCTCACCCATTTCCTTAGCCTGTAAACTTGGGGCTCCCAAATTATAGGTGTTTGATGCTTACATGCTTTTACACGTAAAAAAAACCCCCACTTTCAGATGCATTCTGGTTGCAACCCATTCTCATTGCATAATATGAATGCCGAAGAGTCTGGCTGCTTATAAAGGACTAATTTTCTAGGTATGGGGGGGAAAAAGCTCCTAAAGATGTTCCCACAGATATTTAAATGGGAAGGAAGTTGAGATCCTTTTACTCCATTTGCTTTCAGTGAATGCTGCAGAAAAGGAATTTACTAGCTGAGAGCAAGGTGTAGGTTTAGGATGTAAGGAAATCCTGGAGAGTATTCACAGAGGATGAAATATTATTTATAAAAGTGTCATTATTACATCTTAATTATTTATGTTTAAAAAAATGAATAATATATTTTCTGAGTGCTTGCTAATTATTAAATGATAGAAGCAACTCCACATTTCAATTAGCTTGCCTTTCCTGGCAACAGCTTCAAATAAAAAAGCCAAACAAAACTCCAGCACATTGCCCTAGACTTCTGAGAGCTCTAGTTTTTCATAATGGCCTGGTGAGGAGAATGACTCTCAACCAGGAAAATGAAAATTCCACGTTATTTTGGACCACAAAGGCATTCCAGGGCACTGGGTCATTTAGGGTGAAGACTCTGCTAACTGCCCCTTTTATTTTATTTAAGTGCAAATATTACCAGTGAAACTGATGGCAGCCATGTTATATAGGTGACAGTAATGTTCTTCTTTATACCAGCACTGTTTCAGACACACAATAAAATATATGCCCCGTCCTAAAGATCTTGTACTCAGAAACAATGTTTCCACTATAACACCAACTTTATGAGTTTTGGCCAGCCAACACTTGCCACTGACATCTTCAACATAATGGGAAATATCAATATTGCACCTAGGAGAAAATGAAAAATATCGGAACTAAACATTGTAATAAATCTACATTTTCGGCATTTGAACAGGAAAGAGGCAAAACCTGCCAGCTAAGTTTCATGCTATGAATTCTTACTCAGCTCCTGTTCTCTGAGAAAGGAGGTTTATTGTACTGCGGACCCCATCCTCCAGTATCCTCTGATTTAAAAAAATCCTTCTCCAAGAACAAATTTCCATGAGTGGCATAGCTCTGGGTATGATTCTTTATGAAAATGATGTGGCAAATGGTGGCAGGGTTTTTTTGTGAAAAGTTTGACAAAGTTTGCAAGAAGTTCATTGGTTTTACCAATGAGAGAAGTTTGTTTCTTTCCTCCCTAGACAGAAAAGTGAGATTTACTGGCCATGGAGGGTAGCCCCCAAAACCTTACCAAAGCTCCTGTTTATCAGGCTCTGTAGGCAGCCAGAAAAGGTGCAGAGCTCGGGGAGACCTCCCGGTTCTACTTCCAACTACACACATGATTAAAGCCAAGTGGTATTTGGGACTGCTGTAGATTGAGAGAATAGCCAAGTCAAGCCTAGAGGCTTCTTTCTCTGCCTGGAGTTTATCAATTAACTTGGAGCTTTTTATGTTGCAGTTTTAGCTGGAAGCTTCATTTGAACTTCCTCCGCAGACTTTAATTTCCATTTGATCTTAGAGAGACACCATCAAATAGTTTGGGTTCCATAAAGCTGAGAGATAACTTTATTGCTGTGTTTCATACCAAACCTGAAGAAAACATTCAGTGATTGCTGAAACATGATATTCACTGAGTTCTTTGAAACCACAATAGAGCCATGATTATTTATGTACTTAAATGATGGCTTTTTTAGTGGCAAGGTGGTGTACCTATTGAGAAAAATCCAGTTTTGATGCCAGGGAAGAGAGGGATTGCGAAGGTTACCATTTCCGATAATTATTTTTTACTACCTTTACTATCTATCTGTTGAATTACATGTGGACATGAAAAGCTACGCACAGTGAACAAGAGTGTTTGGTTTTTTTTTTTAAGAAGAAAGCCAATGCATACATACTTAAATGGAATTTTCCTCCAGACAGGCTTCTAAGTCTTACAATCATCCTCCCCCAAATTCTAAAAGAGCGCTAAGTTTTCCATGTTAGATGCGGCAATGCTAGCGTGATGGTGCGATTTGCAAAGTAAAAGCGTATATTGAAGACTTGAGATAGAGTTGTAGAGGGTTAACTTAGCCTAGCTGCAAAGTCCGGCAGAGCCTTTGAGAAATTCTAGTCACACACATAAACTGAATTATGCAGGTCTTGTCAACAACTGCCTCAGAAGCGTATAACTGGTAAAGAGGAATAAGGGAGGGTAAAAGTATGTGTTCATCCTTTTAGAAAAGGGGAAAAGAAGTCTTTTATCCAATGTTTGAGAACTGCTTGTAGGGGTCAGAACATTTGTACTCCCATGTCAAACCTAAGACAAAAGACATTTGACTGAGAGGATAAACAGATGTAAATACCTAAATGGCAGTTGTTGGCATCTGTCCAAAGGTTAGGGTTGCTCTCCCAAAGGTTGAGCTGATTAGACAATTAAAACAATGTCTTCTTTTTTTGTCGATTTCCAACCTCTCTCTCCTTCTTTTAAAGTATTTATATTTTGAAAGACAATGTATATAAAAAAGAAAAGTAAATAAAGACATCTTTATTTTCTAAAGATCAAAATGAGGAGATTAGACTACATTCCAGCATGTCTGAATCTATGTCCTCTTGCAACCTTTTATGAAGGAGACCACAATGGTTGCCAGAAGAAAAAAAAAATATCCCAACCCAAAAGACAACCTGTGTGTCTTTGTGCAGTGCTGAATTATGCCCAGAGAGATCTATAGCATATTTCTAGATATATGTCTGACTCTGATCTCTCTACATACTAGCTTAAATCAAGAGGAACTCCTGACTTGTGAAAAGTTAATATAAGATCAAAATCAGAACTATGTACTTCATTAAGGTCGTGACCAAGATATTTATTGTGGTTTGAGAACAGACAAGATTAAACCACTACAATGCCAATAATTGTACATTGTGTGGGATTGTAGGGGAAGGAATTTAAAAGAAGTCATTGCAAACTGACTCCTCCCTCTCATGTATTTTGTTTATATTTCAAGGCAAATGAACACGCTCTCTTTTGTAACCGATGGAATAACTCTTCTGTTTGATATAGCTTACAGGCCTATAGCTGTAGCATCTGAGTGTTGATAGCAGAAGTTCTTCTCTCGTAATTTTCTTTGCTGAGATGAGTGATTACACAGCTACTGGTCCATATCTGGTTGCCACTACGTTTATGTCTCCACATTTAAATGCTAATTCGCTATCAAAATGAGAATGTGCATGCCAGTTTGCCGGCTGACAATAAGGCAGTGTAAAAATAAATAAGCGAATTATTTAAATAGATAAATAGAGCCTGTATGTAATTTCTCTGCCCTTCCCTGCAAGGCCATTGGGCCCAGATAATAGTGGGTTTCTCAGGCGATGGAGAGGTAGCAGGGAGTGGAGGAGCACCCTGTTATCTGGGAACCAGTCTGTGTTGCTGTCTCTTTCCCCCCTGTAGGTAAAGCAGTTTTCAAGAACGTGTTGCTACTTTCTGTATCTGACAGCAGAAACCAGTAGTACCTACAATTTGCTGACTACTAGATACAGACTTCCATGTGGCTGCTTTGAATTAGTTATTTGGTTCCCATATCATTGTTCAGCTTTTCTTTACGCTAAAAGTCCTGCCACAGCCTAAATATCAAAAGTAACATAGTAAATACAAAGGGATAAGTGTTCCTACTTAAAATGCACTTTTTCTTGCTTTTTGCTAATTTTTTTTTGCAATGGCCTTTGGAGAAAAAAAGAAGTCTGTTTCTCCCTAAGCATGCATAGAACAGGAGAACTGTATAAAGCAAGCACCTTACTTTAATTAATATTGTATTTACAACTGCACTCTTTATCAGAGATCGAACACAGGTTTGGGGCAGAGATATACCCATTTGTAATTCAGATCTGATACTGTTTGCTCCAAGAGGTACTAAACCGCTAATGTTAGTTAATTAGGACTTTGGGGCCTGATTTTCAAAGATGGCTGATAAAAAGCAATAAATTATTATCTTCAGCTTGATTCTGCAAAGCTTTCCCTCCAATGAAGAGGGCAGTTTGTAGTAAATTGCAAACAATAGATAAACGCTAACCTCTTATATTGGTAATTCCTTTAAGAGTAAATGAAACATTGTATTTTCTCTAGCTGTATGTTTTTCATTATCTACAGATGTTTTTAACAATTTTTCTGTGATGACTACAGTTGCTTTCCAGGGAAGAAGAAAGGGTGTCTTTCAATCTCCTTATAAGCCACTTAGGAAAACTAAAACTCATATTTATCGAGAAGAAAGTTGCTCACCTACTTAAACCTGAACACAATTCAATAGGGCTGCTAGATCAGTAACACATTTTGGACAGTCAGTCTTTAATTATTGTCCTTTAGTTTGCTTCTAGAAAGTTCCTTATATATCATTTCCTAAGTAATCCCATTGTTTTCCACACAGGGATTTGGAGATGGCTCAAAGCACAAAGCAGAATGGCAGAATTTTGCTTCCCGTTGCTTCTACTCTAAGCAGCAAGGGACTGCTACGTACTGCCTGGGACAGAGCGTTTGATTTCACCAGTCTAGTTTTGCAACCCTGGGCAAGTCACGTAAAACCGTATTTGTAAACTAGAGATAGGGATACATACTTGCAAATGTTCTGTGGGAGGCTTAATCAGTTAATATTGTAAAGCATCTGAGATAGCTATGTAGCGAGTATTGCACTTTATCACACACTTACTAGCATTGTGATCTTTTTATTTGGGCTTACTTTGCATGGGTTTAAATGAATGCTCAGATGTGCAGGTCCTAAGTCTTTTCCATGCAGAATAGTCCGGGCTCTTCTAATCTCTTCTCATTACCTGTGCCTAAAGCTCTTTCAGTACAGATAGTGAGGAAGTTTGCCCATTAACCTATCTTGTCTAGTTAATGGTTGCTGTTCTCAAGTCCTGCAAATAGCTCCTAGTGGTGCAGAGCTTCAATTTGTAAAAAGATGTTGCTAGCTTTCACCTACCCACCACTGATCCTTCTGTTTTCCTGTTTTCCTGTCTTTTAACAACTAGTGTAAATTAGAGCAGCCTTAAGCTGCTTTCTGCCATGCCAAGGCACTGACCCTATGCCCAGCAGTCACAGAATCATAGAGAAAGAGATGGGGTGGTGGTTGTTTATTAAAATTTTGCAGCTTGTCCCAAACCTGGGCTGTATTCATTTCAGCTGAAACTGTGGTTCCGGCCCATGGTGCATGGACACTGCTAATGTTGCAAGCACTCCCATAATTCAACTATTACACGAAGAAGTGGTAGTAAAATAATCTTATCTGCAAGTCATCAGAGCTTTTTTAATTGAATTTTACTTAACATGAGTGTTGAAAGAGTCAGGCTCAAAATGCAGCCTTGACTTTGAAACCTCTGGCGTTTTGTGGGTGTTAGTCACATCCTTAACATTACAGTAATACAGTTTTTGTGGCTTAATATTTACATATTTTTATTGCTGTCTGAAAGATAAATGGGAAGAGGATGATCACAGGAGAAGCCTGGAGCAGGATTTTAATATGTTGAATTAAAAAAATATATATATATATATATGGGAATGTGAACTTAAGGTTGTATAGGTAAATTAAAGGCATTAGGAGACACAAAAGCAAAGGCTGGCAAAGCAGCGCTCAGTTGGCGTATAGAAATGCACTGTATTTTGTGGAGTATGTATACTGGGACATTTGAAACTGGGGGAAAAATATTCTAGAAGTTCAGGCAGCTGAATTAACATCAACAAAGGAGTTGTAGTTTTTACATTTTTATTGTAACTTTGTAGCAGTAACATTTAAAACAAAAGGCCAAATTGGAAACTTTTACCTCCCGGAGCTCCTCTGATGTTTACTGGAATTTACCTGAATAATTCTGAACAAGGAACTGAAGATTAAGTGTAATTTTTCCATCTATTTTGTGACTGAGTTACACAATCGATCTCATTTTCAACCACCTTGATGCATGCTGTTAAAGTCTCCATTACTTGTGTTGCGTACCCTGAACAATGAGGTCTTGGTTCACAAGCAAACTCTCTTCCCTGTTAGACTGGGGACTTGGGAGAAAGGTCTAGCTACAGGCAATGAGAGCCTCTGCCAAAGTCCCTCCCCAGTACCTGGCTCTTGACCCTCTCTACCTGGGGAGGGAGAATTGC
Source organism: Phoenicopterus ruber ruber (assembly GCA_009819775.1). NCBI lineage: Eukaryota > Metazoa > Chordata > Aves > Phoenicopteriformes > Phoenicopteridae > Phoenicopterus > Phoenicopterus ruber. The sequence continues at coordinate 15,543,821 of CM020219.1, forward strand.
CCTTTATGACACTGTTTCACGTCATGGATGAGTCATGGTAGAATGGCAAATGGTGCCTTCTGCAGGAAAGCAAGCATGTGTGTGCCCCAGCACCTAGCAGGGACCTCCGGGTGCTCTTTTCGCCTGCCTTACAAATAAGAGCGAACACCATACGTGGGAGATTACTGCAGTGTGTGTTATGTGGATATTGTGGGGTTTTGAAATCAGCAGAATTTAGAGCAGGACAAAGAATAATCCAGCCTAACATTCAGAGACTGCTGTCCCAAGCTTTCAAGCGCTCCTCACCTCAACAGACAGAAAGCAAGGGTTTCATTGGTAGTAGCTGAATAAAAAGAGCAAGAAGAACATGTTTTACTAGGAAACGGGAAATTACCCATTCTTATTGCCCTATCCTGGGGTCATTTCTTGGCTTTATTAAGAGAGACAGTAGAATACTACAAATCTGAATTTGTCTGTGGTGAGTGCAAAGGACATTTTGTTTTTCAGAAGAAACATGGAAGAAGAAAGTGCTGATGCTGCGCAAAGGGATTTGAAGATAGCTGAAGGCAGAGGACTCCCTCATATCTGTAGTCTTTTAATGTGTTTTAATGAAGAAGAAAAAGGGTTTATAGCTTAGAGTGGGGAAGTGGAAAGCACATAATTTCTCTGACACCAATGCCCCTGCAAAGTTTTGGAGCCTCAAATTGAACTGTGAGTTCAAGTGCAACCAAGGAGTGCTCAGAAGGAGAAAACCTGTCTCAGTAAGACTGGCACCAATATCTGAGATATGCAGATACTGGCTTTGTGCTCATCTCATGGGAGAGGCTACTGATCTGATTAGGCCAGCAGACTTATTTAGAGGAACAAAATAATTTTGAAATTGTTTTCAAAATTATGGGAACAAATGCATGTTTTTTCCTCTACTTTGATATGATTCGAAATGGCAAAAGGATCTGACTCAAACTTTCAAGGAGGTGGGGGGAAACAAACCCAACACATTTACATCTCTTTTGGACAGAGTCCAAACAAAGAAAGTACTGACTAGTGAGAGCGTGTGAAAATGGGTTATTGTATTGGAAATCAGATTAGTGCTTTAACTCGCATGTTTTCTTAGGGAAAACAGTGATGCGATACAGGAACATAGATGCTGACCGTATTCATCACAGTGAGCATCGTAAGTGTTCTGTGGGAGACCATTCTCGGCCTAAAATCAATTGTTTTAGTCCAAAGGGGAAAAAAAAAAGTATTCTTATCTCTCTCTTTTAAGAGAGGGCACTTCAGGTATTGCAGAAAGAAGGCTGTTATTAATTTGGGCTGTTTCCCATAGGAATGCTAGATTGTTGTGGAGCCAGAATTCATGTTAGGACACATGCTTTAAGTTAATTGTTTGTGTGAGAGTAAATGGCTGCAGGTCAGAGTTGCTTGTTTAGTCTGGGAAAAGTACACAGGAGTACTTAACAGGGGAAATAAGAAAAAGGGAGGCTTTATCCTCCAGTGCTGAGTTTGGAATAACCAGTTCTAGATGAAGCTGTAGGCTGAATTCAGGGAGTAACCTGGGTGGAGAGTTTGACTCCTTGAAAGCCAGCCTCAGCATTCCAGAGAAAAAGGTCCCATTTGTGCAAGGTGATGATTATCTTCTTCCTGATTCTGAGCACCTCCTGGAACCAGCGGGAGCTGACGGTGCACGGCTCAGGCACAGAGATGCGCCTTTCCCTGTTTCGGGATTTGGAATTATTTTGGGACTTCCTTAATGAACTCTAGTAAATTTTTCTGGCTAGCAAAGACACCTCGTTAAACCAAGTAATCTAAGGAAGCAAATGAAAAAAAGCTTTGCTTGCAAGGTATGCCACCCTATTTAATTTGCGTTTTCAGCCTTCGACTCACTATTTGCTACAAGTGAGATCAAGCTGACTGGTTATTTTCTCAGCCTGCAAATCCTTTCCTTGCTTCTTTTTTAGAACTTTATAGGCTTCATTCTTAAAGCTCCTTGTACCACAAATACCTTGCAGAAATGCATCTTGCCAGTCTTCCTAAAAGGGAAAGGATAACGCTAATTGTAAAGCACAACTGCGAATTCAGGACTAAGTTGTAATACATTTGCTTCATGTGAAGTTGTATGCAAAAAACAACCTACTGAATTTAACTGGAGGATTTGTGCAGTAAGGCAGTAGGCCCCAGAGTGAGCGAAGTGTCACAGTTTGGTCCTTAATACTGTACAAAGTAGTTTTAGTTCAAAATTCGAAAAATCTGTCTCTTTATATCTTCATCGTCATGTGTTTTGTGAAGAACAAAAAATCCCCTGACATAGCTGTGTCCTTATAAGAGGACTTGCACGTTGGGCAGAAAAAATTATGATCTCTAGGAACTGCATTCTGATCAAGTGTGGATTTATGGAGTTAACCATTTGTAAGTAAATATGCAAGCTTTTTTGCCACATAACAAGACTGACTTATACAGTGCTCAAAGAGAACCCCCTAGGAATCAATTGGCTTTATTTGCAAGCAAATCTCTGCTTGCTACTGGTACTCTGAGCTCCAAGTGTCATTTTGAGATTCAGCAGCCATTTATAAATAAGCTATACGGGCTGAATACTAAAAGGATAAAGTCTGTAACGCTATTTTTTTTCCTAAATTGAAAATGCCTATGACCATGTGGAACTTATGTTGCTCATGTGAATGAATATGGGCTCTCACCAGAGGCATGGTTCACATTAAATCTCAGTATTACACCGCCATGTATTTTTGCAGTTCAATGTGAGAGAACACTATTCTTGAGCCAACCTGGTCAAGGTTGCGAATATGGGGGCAGAAACCTTAAAGCTGTTGGCAGATCTGCTGCGGCCTATTGTATATCTGTGAGCACACCACAGTGCTTCTGTTCCCATCTTCATCCTTTGTCTGCATAGCCTATTTAGACTGAAAAATCTTTGAGGCAAGAACTTTCCCACTGTGTTTGCAAAGGGGATCTGATCTCACTTGGGGCCCCAAGGCATTGCTGAAGTAAAAATAATAGGAATAATTGCATTCAAAATTGGCAAAGGAAAGAATATTTCTTCAACTTCAATAAGTTGCTGTATTACATTCATAGCTTTTTTTTTTTTTTTTTTTTTTTTTCCCCAGGACATCAGAAGGCCTTTTTTCTCTTAATCAAATCTTTACATATCGCTTCCCTTACTCAGTGAAGAAGGGACAGAGTGCTCACTATGTTGCCACATGATTAACCAAAGTCCACAACACATGCAGAACTGAGGCTCGGGGATATTTTATAGTTTAGAAGTTTTATTTAGGGGTTCAGAAGTTTACATTTTTCACATCTGAAATTGGCTACCAGGTAATTGTTCTGTTATTGTGTCATCCTCACAGGGCTCACTTTGCATCAACAAAGTAGATTTGGTTGAAAATTGTTAACGCTGTTGTTGCTTTCATGGGTTACCAGATGAAACTATATTAATTGACTCAAAAAGCCCCCAGCATGGGGGTAATTTCAATCAAAAAATGGAAATGTCTTTTCTGTTTGTTTCTGATATGCTGTGTTTTAAAGATGCAATGCTATAAGAGCAAAACGTAATCTTTAAGAGAAAAAAAAACTGTCTTAAACAATGCATGGGTTAGAAGAATTAAACATGAATAAAGGGAGTTGGCAGCTGATATTGGCAGTTGTGAGACTTCACACATTTGGGAAAAAAAGGCATGCCATGACTCAGCAACCTACGTTATCATCTGAAACAAACAACAGAAGTATGAGTTAATGAGAGCTATGTTATGTTGATGAGGTACTTTTTAGGGTATCTGTTAGGGGACTTTGTTTCTTCAAGGGTAGTACGTTGTCATGAAGTAAGACTGAATGTTTTTCATATATTTGCTCGTGTCTTCCATTGTTTTGACTATTATTTTCTTCTAATTTCATTATTCACAATTAATTTAAACAATTTGTTATAAAAAGGAACATTCTGATTTTTTAAATTAATCAGTGTAGTAATTTCAAAAGTTTGATTTTACAATGTAGGTGACTGTATGCAATTAAACTCTTTATTCAGCTGCCTTTTAACTGATTGGTCTTCTCTGTGCTCTGGGACACTTGGTATCATTGCCAGAAAAGAAAGGCTTCTTGATGGTTCGTTTTGTGTATGACACACCTCCTGCAACATGTGAATATGTGGGGTAGTAGAGGATGCACATTCTTTATGGTAAATTAGTATCTGTTGGGTGATGACATCTCTCCTCTCCTCTCCTCTCCTCTCCTCTCCTCTCCTCTCCTCTCCTCTCCTCTCCTCAGCTCTAATTAGGACATGACATTAAACTGCTGCAAGATTACTTGAACTGATTTATGACCTTGGTAGTCAAGGCCTGATCTCAATCCCATGAAAGTCAATAAGAATCTTTTAACAGGGACTGAGCTGGGTCTCATTAGAGCATTTCTGTGGTAGAGCATCTCCAGTGTATCTGGAGATTTCTAAAGTACAGTGGGTATCTTGGTTGGTTTTCACCAGGGATGTCTCTGTTCACCTTGTGAAACTTCAAGTCAGTGAATAGGTACATTGCAAAAGACTTGTTATGCCAGCAGCCTGCATCTCTAATTCAGTGAAGAACTCGGTACATGCTTAACATCACCTACGTGATGAAGTGTTTTGATGAACAGGAAAAGATCATATGGTTCCCGTAAAGTTGATTTTAAATGTTTTGTTGAATAGACCACTGAATGCATTGGAAGAAAAATGTGCCACTAGGAGTTGGTCAGTATATAAAGCTGCTTTCTGTTTTGTTAGTAAAGAGGAGACGTAGCTGTTCTGAAAGTTAAATGGCCCATCAGGCTATCATGGTTAAGATACTGAAGGAGCAACACACAAGGTAATGGCTTGGTTCGAGTTGGCCTTACCTTGCCCACAAAGTCTGGGGTAGAGTTTTTTCACCTGCTTCAGCACTTTAAAAAGTAGGTATCCAAATCTGAACTAGTCACTCCAGAGTCCCTTATATGTATGACAGAGAAAGTCATGTCTTTAGGGAATTGTTTCTCAGGTCTGTTTGAGATGATTATTTTAAAAGAAAGCAAATAATTGTGCCCTCGAAATGCTTATTTTTCTCTGTTGACTATGAAGGATGTCTACACAGCCAGCTTAGGCAGAAATGATTACACTGTAGAAATTCATATCAGATATGATAAATCAGATCAGTTTCCTACTACTGAATTGACTGAAGGTGTTTCTTTGCCGTGGCTTCCCAATACAGCCCCAAATTCAAAGACATGTTCTTGATTCACACACAACATCTGATATAATGTCACAACCCCCTTGAACTTACAGGGACTTACAATGAAGACTGGTGGAGAGAAAAAAAAACAACTTTCAGTGTCTAGAAGAGTTTTGGCCTCTCTTTGTCTATTTGGGATGGAATCATACTTTGGATCATCCCTCAGTTTCATATATTCTTTTTCTGTTGGAGAAACTAGAAAATATAACTGTAAATGGAAAGAATTGTTCTAGAGGACCAGATCCGGAGACCTAGAAAGTCTCCTCCAGTCATGTGTTCTTACACATAAGCTGAGGAGGAGAAAGAGCACAGAAAGGAGTCAGGCATTGGAATGGTTTGTCATGGGTGTGATTGGTTCATCCGTTCTTCATTTGAGTTACTGCCTGGATTGGTGGCAAGCTCCATGATTATGTATTATACTCACCGATTCCGGGGATCTTGAAAAATGTTGCATATTCCAACAAGAAAAAAACAAATTAACAAAGTGTCAACACAATCTAAAATGAAGTAGTTTGAGAAAATGCTGTATCTATTTATCCAGAGCTGGTCATGAGAGCAGGATACTTTTTTAAAGTGTCCTGGTTCTGAAATTGGCTCTTGCACCTCATGAACAAACAGGTAGAATTTGAGCTTATACAGAAGTGCTCTCAAGGACAGTTGCTTCTCTGACAAAGAAGGGACAGGTAAAACTGGTATTTACTTCAGTGATGCAACATGTATTTGGCAATATATAAAAACTGGAGAACTTTGAAGCAAGCATATAGGACATGAAAAGAAACTAAATATATATGCACATAATATGTGTTGAATCTTTTAAAAGCATAAAGCTGTCTGTTGACCTTTGCAAATGAAATAAGGATTATACGGACACTAAACCACATGCAGTGTGTGCATGCTGCTGCTCTGGAAGTTTTCCAAATATACACTGCTTTGAGTGTTACTAAATGGCTTGAAAAATATTTAAAGGGATTTTACTCATTTTCTTCAAAACAGGACTTTTTTTTTAGCCTGCTGTATTACTGAACACTAACTTCCTAATGCTTTTCAGTGTGCACTATGCACATTTAAGTGGATATATGTGGAAGCGGTTTAGAGGCTATGCCGAGGAATGTTTACAGAAAACGTTGACAGTTCCTGCCATACATTGATGAGACAGTAGTTTGCTGGTGTACTTCAGCTATCGGCTGGAAAGTGTCTTAAGTTTGAAATCACAATGGACACCCATACTCCCGGCCTTCCAAAGCCACCGTGCATGGCAGTTCCTGAGAAGAAGCCGTAACTCTCCGCTTGAATTCTCAGTACTACACAAAAGGGATTCAGCAGTTTTTAACTGCTGGCTTTCCACATCACTCAAAAAGGGCTCAGTTTAGCTCCTTCTCCAATCTCTCTGCAGTGCACGAAGGGCTGATACAGAAAACAGTGAACACAACCTCCTCTAGCTGTATGTTTCAAATCTTGCAAACACTTGTTGCATAATGCCCTCAGATTATAGCCTCTCCTTGCAGTTCACACTGTGAAACACTCATTCATGTTCCTATTGTTTTGCATTCTGGTTTAATGCAGCATACATGTCTCTGGCTTTGACAGATTAAATTTTGCAAGGATAACATCCACCTAAAATGCTCTTCAGAGATTATTTTTGAGACTAATGCACTGACCATCTCCCCTCTTTCTTTGGATCCTGACAATTTCTTTCTCTGCATTCAGTGTTTCTTGTAACTTTCAAAGATCCTCCCAGCTCCCTTTACCTCCTGGGTTTCTCTTTTGGGATGTTGTCTCTGGCCCAGAATGTCACCTCCATCAGTCACTATCCAAACTTGAAAACAAATCCTTCCTGGTGCCATTCCTCCCTGGTTAATGTGTTTCAGGTGTTTGCATTGTCCTCTTTCAAGTTCTTTCTTGAAAGGCATTTTCTGTAATGCTTATAGAAAACATGAAGCCAAGGAAGCTGCTGGTGTGTCCGGCCATCTCTTGTCTTGCCGGCCGGTACTGCCTCCTCTGTTTGTCCCGTTGTTGATCTCTGAGATTGTCTTTTTGATTGTCTGCTGATGTAGCCTAAAGAACAATGGGCTTGCCTGGTAGTATGTAAATAATATCTAGTAATGTCTGTGTGTTTTCAGGTGGCATCCTGGGTAAAATAGTAAAGAAATCAGCACAAAATTGAACATATTTTATAGAAATTAAATTTAAAAAAAAATATAAATTCAGAGCGTATGCTGAGTAAGGGACAACAATAATGAAAAAGAAAAAAAAGAGCTTTATAGACATACGGGTCCACTTATGGACTAATGAAAAAATCCTGCCCTATATCTCTCCAGCTGAGAAATGGCAGAGGCTCTGTTGTCACACATCATGAAGGCTCGCCCTGTGTAGCTGCTGTAGAAATTCCTGCACCTCCCCACTTTTGCATTTGATATATATTTAAATCCTAGTAATCCTGGCTCTCAGCTGAGTATCAGTCCCAAAGAGATTTAGGATAGGGTAAGCCAAGGGTTGTGAGTCCATAGCTATGCAAATTCCAGATTCACTGGGGAAATGCAGCAAGAACTCCTAGAGCTTATGAGATGGAACAGAGTTCAGAGCTTCTGGTTTTGAGGCAGATCATCAGTCTGAAATGCAAATTGCTGTATTTGGTTTTCCTTTTTTAGTTATTACTCTTTTCGGTGTCTGATCTGGAGGAAAACTTGCAGCTAATAGTAGTAAAACATTCATGTTGACATGCACAGACACGGACACCCGGACAATACTGCAAGTAATTTCCATAAAAAGAATTAGGGAGTGAAGTTGCTTTGCCTGGGAAGAGTGTTATACTGGGCAAATTTCCACTGACACTACCAGATGAAATATGTTCGGCCACCACAATTTCTCAAAGCTAAATGCGAAGTGAGTCTGTCTGACTCAAATTTCTTGTAAAGTGTTTCAAAACAATAGTTTCTACACTTTACTATGTCTTGTTTTTTTCTCTAAAGACCAGCAAAAATTTGGTATATCCTTACAGAGAGGATGACAGAGGGAAAGAAAGAGGAAGGTAATTTTTTGGTTTATTTTTTGTGGTGGAGACTCACATACCGTGGTGATGACCAACCTTATAAAATTCTAGATAGTCATAGCAGACCACAAAGGAGTCACAAAGTCATTATAGTCAGTGTATTAATAATCCTCATACTGTAATAAGGAGTGTCCAAATAGCCTATGACATCAGAGACCTTTATAGCTCCAGAGGAACTATTAGATTTTATCTTCTCAAGAATCCTTAGATTAAAGAGTCCTGACGAGACCCTGACACAATAAAACATAATGATTTCAAAAGAGTTGCTATGTTCTATTGTGTCAATAATTTGCATACTAAGGAGCCCCTGTGGTACCATAGTCCTTGACATTACAGAACATGGACTTGGTACATACTGACTGGCATTTACGTTACCAGACAGTCCATACACAGGAGTTGTTGAATATTATATCTGAAAAAGAAAACAAGGTTCACCTGAGTTTTAAGTAAGCAAATTAATACAAAATATACTCTGTTATTTCTTAAGCCCTTAAAGACAGGAAATATGAGCACAAATTAACTTGTCATGTAATCCTGAAGGCTGGATTCCCAGCTAGTTGCATGAGAGTAATTCCTTTAACCTCATTTATGAGGATACTATCCTTAGTCTTTGTACTCACTCATAGCATCACAAATGTCTTGGTGTTATATGTTAGCTTATGTAACCCACAGACCAATATGTTTTCCTGCAAAAGCATGAATTAAGGAACAAGCAGGTGCTTTAACACTGAATCTCTCTCTCTTTTTTTTGGTGTGTCTGGGTAAGTGACATCCTTAACCCGACTTTAACAGTGTGTATGCGAGTACTTCTCTGTAGGTGAAGAGTTCCCTCTATGTGAATAGTTTTATGTGTGCTGGAGAAGAATTAATGTCTCTGTATAAGATAAGAGAAAGAGAATCAACCATGACTGTTGGAGGGAGCTTCACTCTGGATAGTGGGAAGATTTTTTTACTCTGCTGAGCACAAGTCCTGCTGTTAATAATTGAAGGTTGCTTTGTGGAGAAAGGACTGTCCATATCCATCATTTTGAAGATGAAATTTTTCAGGTTCTCTCTGTTTTATGCCATATCAAACAATCCTACAGCACACAATTCACAAGTCGCATGACCAGCTCCAAGTTTCTGGCCTTTGAAAAGTTTGCTATTTTGACTTAAGTATTGAGATACTTCTTTTCTGTTACAAAGAAGATGCATCTTTTGAGGATTCAAAGAAGCAAGAAAGAATATCCTCATTTTCCTTGACAGAATGCTTGCTGTGTTCTCCACGTTGAAGACTGGCAAATATGAACAGACAGGTTTACCCTTTTATCCCTTCTTGTTACCCAATGTGGCTTTTAGGTCTTTCTCCAAATGAAGCACTCTGCAAGACATCCAAAGATAAAAGAGAAGGAGAATGAACTCACCTACATAGAGCTTACGAAGGCTTTAACATTTTGATTGATAATGTTTCTGTACCTGTGGCACATATTTTAAAACCCTTCTACAACTGTGAGAGAAAATACTTTTGCGAACACTCATAGTGTGTGCATGTGTGTGTATAAAAACCGCAGAACAGAACAAGATTTTTAAGTTAGAGAACAGGCACATTCTGTTATTGATTGTTGTTATGCAAGACTTGTAAGACTTCTATGATGGAATGGTGGTAGCAGGAAGCCTTAAAAAGCGATGTGGTCCTTGCATGAGTTTCGCCTAAATTTATCCGTTTGCTGGGGTTTTTTTGCTTGCTATTCCAAGAAAGAAATTAACACCTTGTCAGCATGGCAGAGGAGAGAAACACAGTAAGTCTTCATAGATCATTGACAACTACTGATCTCTTGTGCACTGTAGGCAGATTGCTCTAAACAGGAGACCTAAATTTATCTCTAGCTAATAGATAGGCAAAGAAAATCAAAGCCCTGATATGCACTTACTGTAGAGGGGAGAGCTTCTGCATCCCTAATCCCATGGGATCTTCCTTCTGTATGAATAATCTTCTAGAAATAAATTTTTAAAAAAAGTTATTTCTAATACAAACAAATTTTGGCCATTCGCAAAATGGATCATAGAGTTTACTGCTCTCGAAAGCATTTAGCAGTGAGAGTGAAAAGGACTGCAAATGAAATGTGAAGAAAAGTATCTGTGCAAAGAGTGGGAAAGCCGTGGTCAATGATTCTTGGAAAGACTGAAAGAAGTTACGCAGTATGCGTACATCTGTAGAGACCGAGGGATGCACTTCTTTCATCGTTCGAGATAGAGTCTAGTTGGGTTATTTGTGTGTTTTGCACAGGGCTATTCCAAGAAGGGCTTGGTCTTTTTTTCCTTTGCAAAGCACCGACTTCGCTATCACTGTTGTTATTGCTGTGCTGCTGTTATCATACTCTGATTATTTTCACTGTGTATGTGTTTGTTGCTTCCTGTACAGTGTATAACTTTTTTTGCAGGCAAAAGCCAGAGCAGCAGTCCCCTTTTAATACAAACCCCATTAAAAGCTGCCATTCTTAAATTAGCTCAGCAAAAAAAGTGCATTTTATAGTTAAGCAAGCAGTAATTGGACACTGTGGCTATGAGTGGCCCTTGTGGTGTTTGGACCAAGTCCAAATGTACCTTCTGTCTGTCTCTGACACAGGCAGACAATAGTAGTATTATTTACTGTGCTGGCTCTGTGTAATTCGACAGGCCAGCTGCAAGAACAAAGAACCACTAACATTTTGCCCAGCCCTATTCCCAGCTGAAGGCCCATCTACATTTCATAAATAATTTCCTAAAATACTGGATTCTCTTTCCTTTCGATAGCCTTTACTGTGCTAATTTAGAGACTAAAAGTTAGCCTTGCAAACAGCATCCTCTTCCTGTGCTGTCATTCACGTATTTTCAGTTTTTGGACACCATCCCTATATTGACCCCAGAGTCGTTATTGTGTACAGCTTGTCTCCTTAGCTGTGCCCAGGAGTAGGGAACTAGCCCTATTACCGACTTTCCCATGATTCTAAAGTTAACCAAAGGATTTGGGGATGGGTCATTTTACTCCATCTAATAAGTGACTGACCTCCTGTGACGTTATTAAAACACAAAAGTTTAAAAGGTATTCTGGAAGAACACCCCTCCTACATAGCCATAAACAGCATATGAATGAACACAAGAGGGAGTATTAGGTAATAATTAATATTAGGGGGACTAGGATCAAGGGATTCCTGGACCTAATATTGTCTGTAGCTTTGGCTTTGTTTTTACATCCTTGGGGAGCTTTTAAAAATGTAACCTATCAAGAACAATGAGACAGCATGTGAATAACCATACCTCCAATTTCCATCCATTGTAACTGCATTTCCAACCAAGAAAAAGATGAGAAGAGCTATTACCTGTGCGTTTTTGCATATAACCTCAGGCATCCTGGAAGTTCAGGCAACTGAACTGCATCTGTAAAATGGGTATAACGACATATCACTAGGGACATTCCTTTCCTTCTATGAAAGGGTGCCCTCTGTGAGTATTGTTTCTTGAGCTGGTGTGTGCATTTGGAGTGCTGATTCTTTAAATGCAAAATATATCCTTTCTTGCTGTTAGTGCTTTCCATTTTCTCATCCAGTTCCACTGGTAACCTCTTCACCATCTTTTGTTGCCGTTTCCCATAGGGGATGCCAGGTACGTATGTGAGAACATCCACAGGTGAGTGGCAGGCAGTGGGAACGGACTGGGAGCTCAGTCCTCCGATAGCTGTGCACTGGGCAGGCAGGTTGGCGGGAAGTGGGTGGCGGAGGCAAATTAATTGCAATCAGTAAAGAACTAAAACAAATGACTCCCTTAGGAGACAGAGAGGAGATGGGAATTCTCTGACTCACCGTCCCATCACCATTCCTCCAGGGCTTCTCCTAGAGCGCTGCTGCTACATGCCAGCCCTTACACAAGGCTGAAACAAAAGGCTCTCTCTCTCCTTCACAGAATGCAATTTCCATGAGGCATGGACATGCTGCACTCGTTCACAGACGTATATGAATATAGCACACATGCCCACAGTGTTCTGCAAATAATAATCATAATACTTACAGAGTCGTGTTGAATTCTGCCAGGTAAAGATTAAGAGATTCTCAGAGTTACATTATTATGCCAAACTGCGTCTGGCCATGTGAAACACATATAGTGACACTACTCTTTGAATTTTTAAACGTGATCCTAGGAATCCCTTAAATAATTTGTTAGGTGCTTATCAGAAATCTCTTTGCCTACTATTTAGTTGGGATTTATAGACAATTATCTGCCCGCAAAAAAACCCACTTTCCAAGTGTCACAGTGTACGGTAAACACTGACCAGCACCCTCAGAAAACACGCTGCGAGATGAAATGATAGAAGCACAAAAGCAGACTATGTGGTTGCTAATCAGCCAACTGGGGCATGCTGGCAGCAAGGCTCCGTTTCTTTTAACTACTCCGGCCCCTGGGAATACACTGCTGCCTGAAACCACTTTGACTGCCCTCAGTGTTGAGCATAGGTGTTCAAAAAGATATGCTTCAGTGCCTACTGCTTCAGTTTGTTTTGATGGACTTACGGAGAGCCTTGATTTATGTCAGAAATTCCCCAGAATGAGCCTCAGCGGTATCTAAACTGGATGAGCTAATTTTCTCGTATATAGAAATTGCCTTGATTTCTCCAAAATCTGGGCCTCCAGCACATTCACACACAGAGAAAGTTCCTCTGATAAATCAAACAACACTAAGGCAGGCTGACAGGATTTATTTATTTATATATTTATTTATTTTGCAATGTGTATTCACCTAAATGCGAGTCAGCCAAATTTAAGAGCTCAAACTAAGTTAAAACACCCAGCTTGATAAGAGCTAGCACAAATGATAAATACTTTCCAGGATTCCCGAAGAAAGCTGAATTGCAGGTGCTGAGGCGCAGGCTTGATTGCCCGCACAGTGGGAAAGCAAGCCCCTCTTCAGGATGGGGACAGGGTCCTCAAAAGGACTAGTTTGGCGTTAAGATAAACCTCTACTGGGAGGTACGTGCTAAAAATGACTAGAAAACTGGAATCCCAAGTTGGGAAAATTTACTTTGGTTTTCTACTTCATCAGAGTGAAAATTAAAGCATTCGCAGTACTTTTCAGAAATAGTCGTTTCATCTTCTGTCTTCATCTGTATTAGCAAAGAACCCCTACATGGGGCACACGTTCAAGATGCAGGAGATCTTCAGCAGGAGAGTTTGTGTGTTGCTTGGTTTGGGATTAAAAACCATGTCTCCAATACAGGTGAAAGATCTAATTCCTACGTTTTTGTAGGACAGGTTTTACAGTTTCATTTTTGGTCTTGTAAAGCCTTTTTTTTTGGTGAAAGTTCCACTGAACTTGATAAACTACTGAGAAAACTACGGAGTTTTGTAAATTGGTATTTTCCAGGAAAAAGTATTTTGTCAAAAAAAAAAAAAATCTAAAAGACAGGCTGTAGGTTGGCTGCACATTTCTAATTTTCTATTTCTAATTTATTCCCTTGCTGCAGAGAATTGATAGTGTGCTAAGGAATAATGGAGTTGGATCATATTTTCATATTTTTCATATTTCATCCAGATTGTTCCTATCCCCAAACAAGGACAGTGTTATTTTCACAAATATTGTTTTTAACCTTAGGAAGCATTTGCTTCTTTAACAGCTGGTTTAACTGTTGTTTTTGAGGAAATCTCACCAGAAATTGCTTTGAGTGTGTAAATACATTCTGGTCGGTGCTTCAGCTGGCCCATCTGACCACAAACCACAATGATAAGGCTTTAGCCAGGCCTATCATAGAGTCCCTTTTAAAAAGAGCCACAAATGATGGGGATAAGTATGGTCTTCTGGCCACAGAATAATAGTCCTTAACCATGATTAACCTTTCTACATAACACTGACTCATTGTTGAGGCTATTAGAACTGTAATTCCTCGGCTTATCATATTGCTGCTCAGGAATACATATCTTTTTTTCTTTTCTGTTTTTTGTAATAATACGAAACAAGACTTTTGTACTGGTAGTAGGAGATGGTATATTGAGAAAGGCTGGTCTAGAAGTGATAGTGCTCTGAGAATTTGCCAAACTCAGGACCGTTAGTCCATCCAGTCAACAGACTGTACCTTCCCAAGGCAAGGGTGAATAAAACAGCATTTTGTAACTAACTCACACGCTTAAGCAACCAAACGAAACATCTAGTGCACTGTTATGCATGGTTTTATTTTGGATAGGATGCATCTTAATTTTTTAATTATTCATTAGTTCTTGACAGTGTGAAAAATAATATATAGCATATTAATAGAAAGAACTTAATGCATTTTAATTCATTGAAGACAGGTATCAGACAAATGTGCAAGCAATTTTCCTCTATCTTCCCATCATTTTTTTCTTTTAAAACACTGGAAAAAATTATATTTTGACTGGAAGACAACAAGAAACAGGCAACGCTTCACAGAACCTCACTGTGCAAATAAGAATTTAAAAAAAGCGTTCAACCTTCTGTACGTGTCTTAGTCTTTGCTGTGGTTCTTTCAGCACTGCCATGTCATTCCTTAGCCTAATGATCTTTTATTAATGTTTGCTGTGTGTCAAAAGTTGATAATTATTAGTAAAGATCATCTGCCTCACAGGCACCTTACAATTTATCAGCAGACTATTAAACAATTTGACCTCATCCATAAAAGAGCACATTAAACACTCTAAGAGGAAGAAAGTGTCCTGAAAGAATAAAATCAGCAGTCAGTAAACCTACTCAGTGTCTAGTCTTGTATCGCATATGATGCTGACCTGTTTGTATGTGCACGAATGTGTTTGTGTGTATTTGTAAACAGATATACACCCTTATTCGTGTTTTTGTAACACATATTACAATGCCCATCTAAATGCTCTGAACAGTTCTCCTGTACCTTAGAGTGCACCGTACCACAGCGAAGAGTGCGTATAAATATCCACCAAAGATCACTGGAGACTCAAATATGAATTTAATTAAAAGGAATTAATACTAAGGTATTTCATCTGATAAAAGGCAGTATCAGTTAAGGACTTACTAAGGTGTATTTTGTAGTCACCAGGGCTTTGGCTTATCTTGCTTCTTCCTGTTTTTCTCAAACCACTGTGTGTGGGATATGTGCACCGAGGATTGGAGTAGCTAAAAGCTACAGGCAACATTCTGCTTTCTGTTACCCCAGAACAACCTTTTTGATTTCCAAGAGTGTGCAGCCAGGTAACTAAGCACAAAAATGCAAACAGCTGCTGAATCCCATCCAGATGTGGGGCAACTTTCTTGGTGGTCAGAGTGATTTCTGCCTGTGGAAAACTTTTGAGGTAAAAGAACTTCAATATGCGGGGCTCGGATTTACCATCCTCCATATGTACAAACTGTAGCTGCAAGAACTGACGAGAGGTATTCCAGGGCAGAATTTATCCCTTCATCTGCTGTATGTCACGAGTTATTATTTTTGTAAACATGCTGAGTCTGCCTCTGGTGAAAGGACGAAAGCTGCTTCTTTCAGGAGGGTGAGACTGGACCTCAACCGTTGTGATGACTGACGAGAACCCAGATCTTTCAAAGGACGTGCAGAACTAGCACAGATGCTGCACTTTACCTGGACTTTTATATGTTCACGATGACTTTGGCAGCCAATGGCAGAAATGTTCTCAGCTGCTCGCTGTTTGCTAATGACAAAACAACTATCTAAATTGAATGTTTGATTCTATTTAAAGGTCAACACGAATGACTAATTCTAAATTATGTAATTATGCTAAGAAAGCAGAGTTAAGAAGCTGCTAACCTGTATCGTACGGAGCCAACTGTGAAAATCTAATACTGTTGTTTTGAAAGATTTCTGTTAAATGAGCATCAAGCGACTGTTACCATTGTGGTAATGAGATGGTGTTATTAACAGGATGTGGCACAGATGAAAGCTATAAGAAAGACCTTGCACTTTTGAGGGATGTTAAATAACAAAATGACTGCCTGAAAATTATTTCAGGTCACTCATTTTTAGGAGCATTCTCCTCCCCTGTCCAGAAGACACAACCACACACATGCACAGCCTTCCTCCCCCTCTCCCCCCCCAGCCCTTGGAAAACAGCTTCCCTCTCAAGCTAGTGGCGCTGGCTTCTGCAGCAGATGAATCACTTCCAAAGCAGTCAATGTCATATGTGACAGGCCCAAATAAGCAGATAACTGTAATATTACAGGGATTTTATTGATATCTTTTTCCAGAATAGATTATTGTGATTCATTTGTATTACAGCAGTTCTGAAAAGACCGATTCATGGATCAAAACTGCGCTGGTGTTAGGTACTGGGAACACATGGAGCAGGAATGCAGACCTTGCCTTCCCTGGAAACAGCACTGGGTCGCGTTGCCACCTCCCTGATATTTTGCTATCCTCTTTCCCTCAAGCTGTGTGGTGTAAAACGAATCCTTCCTGTTGTTCCTGAACCGGTGAACCCACTCCCCCAAGCTTAAAGAATTCAAACTGTCTTGAGAAAAGTCCGGTTCAGTTCAACCCTCTGCCTAGCCTTTTCCAAACAATCGCTCCGACTGCCGCTGCGCCGAACAGCCTTACCACAGCCCTGTGTTTAAGAGCCTGGCTTTTTGTGTTCTCCATTTATAAATCCTGTTGTTGGAAACATTTCTGTAACTGGACCCAGTAGGAGTCTGACACTCTCATTGTGACTAGCTGTTTATTGTGCAAGCTGCTGACTAACTCGCAGTAACTAAAATATAATTTTCCAAAATAGACACAGATGACAAACAGATAATCACTGTGGAGAGCCAATATAACTAAGGAGTACACTCAAGGCTCTTTTAGGTGTACTTCACAGGCTCATTATAATCAGCAAACGGATCTTAACTCAGGCTGTCACCTACTCAAAACTATTCCTTATTTTCAAGGCTGTGTCTCATCGTGCCACTTCAGATAAAGCAAAGGGGGTCCAGTCATGTGCTTTGGTACCACTTAGCTCTCAGATGGAATCTGAACACTCTTCTCTTCTGCCTAAAAATCCCTGCGACTCCTTCATCCCGTCTTCCCAGCTCCCACGCATCCTGAGGAGCGGGACTGCTGTGGCCGGGGCAGACGGGCTCCCTGCCCACTGGCGCTTCAGGAGCTGCTCAGCCCTTTAAATCCGGGGTGAGGAGCCCCTTCTTTCCTGTTCTCCGATTTTCCTGCAGCCAGCTTTACGCTTACATCGGTGCACAGCACTCACGGAGTTTCTCAACATGGCTACCCCGTATGGCCTTGTAGCCATTATTTCCTAACAGAGATAGCAGGAAGACAGTCATACTTCAGGAAGATTTGAACAAAAAGACCTAAGATGATGGAGATTAAAAAGTATTCAGCTGATACACAAGCAAACAAAGGAAAGCAAACACCTTGACTTAACTGAGGGGGCACAGGGCAAAGATATCGCCAAAGAATTCAGTTATCCTTGACTAGAATAAATAAGTAAATCCCTTGAGAACGGGACCCTGGGCACTTAAGCAATAGTAAAATAAATTAAAATCCTGCGTCTGATAATAAAATACAATGTAGCTTCAGTGTAAGATTTCTTGCTACCCTAAGGAGGCTGTTTCTACTGAGGCCTCTGGTGTTCATCTATCTCATTAAATGAAACCTGTAATAGAAAGAAACATCCCTACACACCTTAAAAAAATATGCGTACATTTTGAAAATATCTAGGTTGGAGATTTTCAGTTAGATTTAGGATTCTAGGGCCGATGTCTAAATTCTGGGTGCAGAGGTGCCGCAGCTCTTTGTGGGGTGACCCCAACCTGAGGGTGCTCATGAAAGTGCCGCAGAGGCACCGGTCTGGGCTATTGGGGTTCTGGCCACATCCACAGCTCTGTGCCCTGCCTCAGCACCCAGCCTGGCACGGGCGCGTGGTGCTGTGAATAAAGCCACTGCAAACCCCAGCGCGGGTCTCCAGCCACGAGCAGATTTTCATGGCAGATTTTGAAAGGGATCATTTTTTGCCAAATGTGGAATGAAAAGAAATCCTAATAGCTGGGGGAGAGACTCTCTCTCTCTCTCTCTCTCTCACTGTTATGTCTCCTATGACATGAAATGATGCTTTTTGGCCTGCCATAATTGGAAGCTGTGGTAACGTCTGTCATACAAATCATAGCACTAATATTAATCATTTAAAAACAAAGTGATAGCAAAAATCCTGACAACAATGTTGCTAGCAGTTTTTCACATTTTGTAGGGATTTTTTTAGCTTCAGTTTCATAGAAACTCCAATTATCAACTGCTTTCCACATGCAGTCTAAAAAAGTTTTGACGTTAGGGATGTCAGCGGCAGTCGGAGGTGGTGTCAGAGCCCCTGGCGCGGAGTGCGGCAGGCTGTCTGCCCCGGTGCGAGAGCCCGTGTGACACATCTTTTCAAAGAGGCACGGTATCTTTTTCATTACGACTTTTCCCTCTCAGATTAGGCTGACTTGTTAACTCATCCTCCCTGGTATCTTTCTGTTAATGCCTCTGCTTTGTAAGCTATTTCTCACCCTCTGATCAGTCTGGGATCACATTTGGGATTGAGCCATGTAAAGGAGAGACAAGGCTGAGGAGATATTCAGGCTCAGGAGATATTTAGACATTTTTTGTTCACACATATAGTATGCAACATTTTCTATTACTAAAAAAGAGGGAAAGAAGGAAAGAGGGAAGGAAGAAAAGAAAGAGGGGAGGAAGGAAGGAAGGAAGGAAGGGGAGAGACAGAAAGAGAAAAAAGAAAGAGAGGGAGAGAGGGAGAGAGGGAGAGAAGGACAGAGGGAGAAAGAGAAAGGAAAAGAAAGAAAGAAAGAGAGAAAGAAATAAAGAAAGAGAGAAAGAAAGAAAGAGAAAGAAAGAGAAAGAAAGAAAGAAAGGAAGGAAGGAAGGAAGGAAAGAAAGGAAAGCAAAGAAAGGAAGGAAGGAAGGGAGGGAGGGAGGGAAAGAAAAAGAAAGAAAGAAAAAGAAAGAAAGAAAAGAAGAAAAGAAAGAAAGAACCCTCCCACTTTTTGTGTGGAATGCTTCTCTATTACACAGCATAGAAGACAGTAAAAACTTATTTGAATACACTGTGTTCCATAAAAGACAACAAAAAGCTAAACAGAGAAAAGAGAGAGAGGCTGCTATACAGACTGACCTTAGCAGAATTGCTCAAATTTAGCAATGAAACTGATAGATTTACATGATGCATATGCAGCAAGGCTCTTCGTCTTCATGTCCTTGTGCTCATTATAAAGGCATGGACGCAGAGCATGGTTTATAGAGTGATGATAAAATATACCATGGCACCTGGGCTCCCTGCAGAGCTCTGAAGATTTATCTGTCTTTAGATGAGGTACTGTACAGGGATGGCTCGC
Source organism: Phoenicopterus ruber ruber (assembly GCA_009819775.1). Classification (NCBI taxonomy): domain Eukaryota; kingdom Metazoa; phylum Chordata; class Aves; order Phoenicopteriformes; family Phoenicopteridae; genus Phoenicopterus; species Phoenicopterus ruber. The sequence goes on from CM020219.1 coordinate 15,563,408, forward strand.
TCCCATCGCCGCACTGGTGAACTTAAACCTAGACTTGAAAGGATCACTCATCTGGCGAGAAGAATAATTTAGTCTTTGCCCATTCCAGAGTCCTCCCATGTCTGTATTTTAATAAAGGACATCAGTTTACACAGTTGTGCTGAACTGTGTTTTTTGGTTGTGTGATTTAAACTATGTGCATTAGGATGTCTAATGGTTGTTTTATCTCTGCAGAAGCCCTGCTTGAGTTGAACAGAGCATGTCTGCTCTTTGTACTAGTGCTCATGGAAGAAGACCTTGAGGAAGGGTACGTGGCTGAAGCCAAACTGTAAGCAGAGCAGTAAATCCATGACACTATTAAGCATTTTCTAAGCTTTATACTGATACATTACAATCTTAGTTTATATTTGTGAGAAAACTGGAAATATAAAATCCTTCCCTGTTCTGTGTTTACCATGGCGCATAAATGTACTTTAAATGGAAGATACTTTGTCAAGCCTATACTTTTGAAATTACTTTATTAATGTAATCAACAATCATTTGTCTAATCATCCAGAAACTCAGATGTCAGTCTTCTTTAAATAGGTGTAGAACTGATAAGAAATAAATCTATTCTCTTTTATATGATGCGATTTTCTGAGGCTAACAGACAGATTATAGAAGGGGAGTTTTAATATTTACTAACTTTTACAAACAATTTATATGATGATCTGAAGAATGTCATCAGTACTAGTGTTAAAAATGTGAACACTGAAATTTTGTTTAGTCAGAAATTTATCCTCATCTGGCAGGAGGTTTGGATCTTTAAGGTGATCTTTAAGGTCCCTTCCAACGAAACCATTCTATGATTCTATGATTCTACGATCTGCTCATGATATGGGAAGGTACAATTGTGTCAAATGAGATGCAGACTTTCTTGTTATAGCCTTTGAGATACATATAAGAAAAGAAAAATCTGACTTTAAAAAGCTGTTTATTGAAAGAGATGACACAGCATATAGCTGACTACTAGGATCCACAGTACATTGTGCATGCTTACTATTGGGAAAAAGTGTCAAACCTCCTTAAATTCAAGCGTGACATTACTTGTGCAACCAGAGTAGCTTTAGTGAGACTTCTTAAATGAGTAAAAAAAATGTTTTGGAACTTTTGGGGGTCAGACCCTCACAAGTCCTGGGCCATGGAGGGATCTATAAGACAGTCTAGGGTTTAAATTAGCATAAAACAGGAAAGAATGTATATCTAACGCTTGTAACTTTAGGTTAAGAAAAAGAAAAAAAAATGGAGAAATCTTTCTTCAGGGGCCTGCCAAGACAAATGTTATTTATAGTTCTAAAACCAGTTTCAGTTCTATTTTGAAATATTTCCATAGGGACTCATTTCTAATTGCAAGACTAAAAATTATAGAGATGGCTCCTGTGTGTTAATGAGCACCTGTACCGTTTCTGGGTGTCTGGGCGCGCCACTCTCCCTCTGTGCTGTCTCATCACATTCCCCAGCACTACCGTATAGGAATATTTCTCCACTTGGCCAGTCCTCCTTATCTTGGTAGTCCGGGGAAGCTGGTCTTTCCACTTGAACAGCATTGTGGGAGTCTGAGAGCCACTTCCTCGCAGCTGGACTTCCATACCTATAAAACACATTTCTTTGTGGTTGCTTGCTTGTGAAAGAGAATGAAAGCAGGCTAAGTCAGGGTTCTTTTTATTGTACAGAGAGCCTGACATCTGGCAAGCATCTGGTTGGGGACTCTTATCAGGAAGAATGGTGGTTAGCACATTTTACAGGTATAGGACCTTTAATCTGCAAAAGATTTGGGGTCAGAACTGACTAGGCATTATGAAATGGGTTGGTTTTTACCAGAGGAAGTAGATGGCTTAACAAGTAGAGGACAGCCAGAGATGATCTTCTTTTTCAGCAGGAACTCTTGTAGCTCTACGTTAGGATGCCCCAATACCGTGTTGCCGGAGATACTGGCAGTCATAATGAGTCAACAAAAGAGTGCAACTCTCCAGTTTGGTACAATGTTTCTGCTTGACAGGGACACTGAAGATGAGAGCTGGTCATGGTTTTGCCTTCTGGATTTCAAAACTGAAAGTAAGCTGCTTTATAGATTATGTTGGCTCCAGGAGACAGTTTTCCCTTAACGAGGAAAAAGGAAAGATTATGTTTGAAGAGAGATGGCAGAGTGGAGGAAGACAGCCACACTTGCACACATTGGGCCTTGCACAGCCTCTCAGTTGCTTTTGCTATTGTAAAACTACGGAAGAACAGAATATCAGTGCAAAAGGAAGCTGCCTCTTCTGCTTATCTAGTGATGGCAGCTTCAGAGAAGGAAAAATAAACCATATTGTAGGATGATTATTAACCTTTAGGTAAAAATTGTGTCCTGTTCCTAATCCTGCTTGTGGCAGGAGCAAAACTGTAATGCTGTTCTGCATCATCTCAGGGAACGGTGGTATGCGCTAAAAGCTGAAGGGATTGCAGGCCAAAATGTTTATACCTGCAGCAGAAATGTTCTTGCAGATACACGTCTCTTGCAGGTACAGGCAGGAGTGTGCATGAAAAGGATACTTGGTGATGGCAAAATAAATATATATTGTCTAAAAATTTAGGAATTGCTTCCTATAACTAGGATCTCACTCCCCTAACAACCTCATTTGGACTGGGAGAAGCCACTAGCAACACTAGCTATGGCCTATTCCTTGCCCTCAAAGTCTGCTACTTAGATTATTTTGCCTTCAGGAAGATAGGGAGGTGCTTCTGTCCTTTTTTGCTTTCTTTCTCTGCAGGACCCATGCTTCGCCAAGCAGCATTTATTCCTAAATAATGGAATATCTCAGGGGTTAGGATGAGAGGAAAACAATTTGTCTGGAAGGGATGACTAATCAACCCAAAGGCCTTTTCAGAGGAGACCAGATGTGTAGGCAACAAACACATGAATTCCAATTTTTGTTTTGCCTCATAAAGGTGAATTTGCAGAGGCAATAGCAGATTGTTGTTGGTTCTGATCGTTGTTTGACCCGGGGTCATCGCTGCCTGAAAAAAAACTTTGGATGCATTATAAGGTGGACACACCTTTAGGGTTTTATGTCTCAGCCAACCAGTGTTCATAAGACTGTTATACCTTTTGTTCATGAAGACAGGAAACTAAATTTCAGTAGTTACAGTTCACCTACAAAGGATGTGGATAAGCATGAAATTCCTAGTCTATTGCAGTGCTCTTCTACCACTCCTAGGAGGAAAGCTGGGAAAATGAGTGGGGGAAATAAATTGGTGACTGTCTATTTGGCAGAAGCAAGTAAAGGTAAAACTTTTAGTTGGTCAGCTATGCATCTTTTGTAAGGAGTGGATCTGAAGTGAATGTAAAAAGAAGATTCCCGTGGACAGCTTGTGAAGAGAGTGGCAATGTTAAATTCAGAACTTAGAGTATTCCTGGGCTTGTTGATAAAGTGATGTTAAACTTCTAGTGTTTTACTGCATCAGTTTAGTGGGGCTGACTGTCAGGCAGTTCTGTTAATTTGGGTGCAGGTCAGAATTTGGTGCCTTAGTCGTAATCTTTGGTGAAGTGACTATCTCAGAGTTTTAAAAACATGCTTTATTTCTGGCCTCAATAATCTAACTACAATGTTCAGCCTTTAGATCATTTCATATCTTTTGGTTTTTTTAGATTAAAGTAATTTGTTCTTAATTTGTTATTATTTTTCCCATGTAAGGGAATGACTGATTGTGAACAAATGGCCCTTTAACCTTTTCTAAATGGAACAGACTGAGCTTCTCGAACCTTTCACTGTAAGACCTATTCTTTAATACTTTAACCATTACTTCAGCTTTTTGCTGAACCTCTCCAACTTATCTAAAAAGAACCTAATTAGTCACCTAGCCCAGTAGATGGTTATTTCAAGCAACTGTGTAAGATAACTAAATATAAGCCCATCAAACTGCAGAACTTAAGAGTGGTTACAAGTTTCTACTGTACTTTGTGTAATTTGTACAGATCTGAGCTCCAAAAATGAGTTGCCTGAGGAAAATATTTTCTGAAAATGAGGTTATAGAACTAGATTTTCTTTTCGCCATCCAGATGTCCACAATGACAAATGATTTGTAAGACACAGCACTTACTAATTTGGCTTTGTAATTTCCTTATAAGAGCTACTCAAGCATCACAATCAAACCCAGGAAAAAGACAAGTCCCAGGAAGGAGAGAAGCTCAGATTTGGGGGTGCAAGTTTGCAGATGGGTCCTGTCCTCACAGAGGTTCAAATTAAAATCTAAGCACTAGGGTAAAAGAAAAATCCAATTTCTATCAACATAAAAGAATGTTCAGATGCACTGCTGGGAAGACGGAAGACTGATTTTGTGAGCAACTGAACTACTGAAACCTGTTTTCCTATGAATTCATGTCCTCTGCACTCTAAAAACGTCTCTAGTCCTAGCTGCAATAAATGCAGCTGTGTATTGTTGTAACAATATGGAATAAATGCAATGTATGAACTTGCACGCCCTGATGGGCTGGCTGGTTTTTACCTATTCCTTGGCTCTCTGACTGTTGTTGACAGAAGGTGAATAGCTGAGTTCTGCCCATCTTTTCTTTAGTGGAGGCATTTCTTTTTGTGTGTTTCCCCTAGCTATTCACCAACTTTCACAGAAGTTGTAGAAACTTAATTACCCTACCCTTCAAGTTTTACCTCCTCTTTCAAATTTGTTTGAAATTGTCTATGGATTAAAGAAAGGCTGGGCAGGAACTGGCAGACAGGCTGGTCATACTGGTCACATCTCCTTCAGAAAGTAGGCTTAAAAGGAGAAATAAAGAAAGAATAACACAAAGAAACCCGAAGCAAAACCTTTTAGATTCTCTCTTTCACTTTCTCTCATTTGCCATTTACACCTTTTCTTGAGCTTGAGGTTCACTCAGTTTTAAGATAATTACAATATTGAATACAAACATGAAATTAAAATTTTCATATATGTTAACTGATGACTAGAACTTTATACAATTTTCAGCATAAATCACATTATTTCTCTGAGTTGTTTACAAGAAAGAAATTTAAATGGGTCAAATCCTTCTGTTACCTTCTGTTCCAGGTGTCAGCATTTCACTAGGCACCAGTATACATAGTTTATGAAAAGCTAAATATTCTGTATTATTAAATGCTTTGTGGAACGGAACTTCTAAAATGAACTACCAAAGCATAATATCTAAGCACTAGAAAAGATTAAGGAAGTGCTGTTGATAGTAGATTTGAGAAAAGAAAAATAAGATCACTTGACCATCAATGCATCTTTCTGAGGAAGATAGGCTTTATACAATGTATTTTCTTTGTTGCATTAATCCGAATTATCAAGCTTTCAGCAAAGACCTAGGAAAATTGGATCTGACTGCCATGTGGTTTAGAGCATGTTTTACTTACGGCTTTAAAAAATGAATGAAGAATGAAAATCATGATTGTGGGCAGATTCTTCCGAAATGTTTTAGCTACTCTTTATTTCATCTCACTCCTCAGCTGCCTGAATCCGGATAGGAAGATCAAATACCCAGAGAATGGCATAGAAAGAGCCATCACAGGGAGAAGAGGACATCCAGTTGGACTGACGTAATCACCCAAATGCCTCTCCAGCTCGGCTCTAATTGAGGTTGTCATGACTTGGCAGAGCAAAAGCAAATTTTGTTGATGAAATTTTCATCACCGGTAAGTGAGAGGATCAGCCTTATGTAAGGTACCCAAGTGGGTAGCAGAAACGAGGAGGTGACGCTTTTATCCAAGCACCTTATCTTGCATCTATAGAAATTAAAAATTGGAGCCCGACTCCCTTTCTGGGGCTTCTTGCAGGACTGCACAGGAAACTGCCTGGTCGAAGCAGATGTTCAGCTTCAGTCACACAAAGGCAGCAGATCCCACTTGGCCGCTCCTGCATTTTCATCGGAGGAGGATGGGGACACGCTGAGGAGTCCGAGAAACTCTACCCCTCACTGGGTAGCAGGGTTTCTGGTGTCATTTACTACATATATCAGCTGTAACTGGGGGATACTAGAGGACAGGTTTGCTTTGTGGAAATGAAGAGATTTTTCATTTGTATTGCTTTAAAGGCTGGATGGAAAAAGCTGAAATACTCAGTGCAGGGGGGGTCAAAGTACAGATCTGGATCTCTAACAAGCTTGGGGTCCTTGAACAGCACGCTCTCTTTTTTTTCCCTTTTCTTTTTCTTTTTTAATTTTCTTTTTTTTCCCCTCCTCCTTTTCTTTTGGTTTGAACCTACTTCTAATAAACTAGAATTAATCCCTAATTAGAAGCAATGGGGTTCTAGTTTTTTTCCCTTCTCCTTTGCTCATGAAACTCCTGTTGAGCGTGGCACTCTGGCATAAAGCTTCCTTCACAGCAGCAGTAAGGAATTCTTTTCACTTCTGGAGTCTGTGAGTTTGGTAAAAGTCTCTTCCTTACCCTGAGGTCAGTGATGTCTGTAGTTTAATTTAAGGCATTAGAGAGAAACAATTAGTTTGCCTGGTGCCTAAACTGCTGCTGAATAAACAACCGCAGAAGCTGAATCTTTAACAAACTCCTCACGACTTTATTTATCTGGACTCTCAGTTGCCACCCAGATGCAAGAAATTACTTTAGTTCATTTTAATTCTTGCCATTTTCTCAGCATTGTGCTACTTTAGGAGGCAAATAAATGCAGTAGGAAGATACCTATAGATGTGTTCAGCAGCTGGAGGGTTTACGATCTAACCTAAAAAATGCAAGTTGGTTTTCTTGTAGTAATTAATACCAGCAACATTTCTACTAAATGCTTCTGTGTGCCTCGTAGAGCTCCTCATGTCTCAGCAGTGGGTTGAAGCTCTGAGGGGCACAGTTTCACTCACCAGCCATGACTTTTGCTGAATGGGTTTGTAAACCTCAGTGAACGCTCATAAAACTAAGTCCCAGGCTTCACAACAGCTCCTAATTTAAATTCTAAAGCAATCAACCTAACCTACACCCTTTATCAGATATAAAATTTATTTTACAGAAGCAGAAAGACCTCAAGCCTTTTAGGTAGGAGGATTTTAAGTCTTAAACAATGGTCAAACACTCTTTTGTCCTAAATGCAAAGATCCTTGCCCTGTTGCAAATAGTATCGTGGGTTTTTTAACTCAGTCTTAAGGTAAGATCAGTGCATGACTGAGAAAACAATGGTCATTTTGGAGAAAATAAAAACCTGTTAGTTTGGAGTAGGTACTTGAGGCTGACATTAATAAATACTTTCTACTATGGACCATGTAGGGCTATCTGTAAAACCTAAAACTGATGAAAAAAATAGCAGAGGGAGAGACAATCCAGATATTGCCTTCCAACCAACACCGGGGATGTACTTGCGAATGTAGATGTTCCGGTAACTGTAAAACCACTGTGTTCTGGTAAACAATCCAAACTCATTTCAACCACCTGAGGCCCAGGAGAAAAGTGATAGAGTTTCTGTCAAACCCACACTTGGTCTTATGTTTTGCAGCATTTCAGGAAGAGGCACAGTGCTTACTGTTATGCAGAAGAGAAAAAGTACATTTCTTTTCATCACGAGAAGGTGAACTTTACACCACTGCCCAACTTCTGCGAAGTAACAAAATCTTACAGTATTTGTCTGTTTTCTGAGCTACTATCCCAACTGCTCATGATAGATAATAATTTTGTGATTTGTTTGGATTAAAATCAGTTTAAAAAGCCCCATGCACAAAAGAATTGTCTGTATCATCTGCTATGCAGATGAAGCTAAGACTTTCCCACAAAAGCATACATAGGGTCTGAATAATTTGAGGATAGAGTTGAGAGAGATAATGGGAAAAAAGATTAACAATATGTATTCCAGAGGCTTCCAGCTGGACATGAAATGAAAATAATGACTGTTAGGATGTCAATCTGCTCTTTGATAAATCTCATAATTATTATCAGACCCATATTTGATAACAGCCAGCTATGAGAGAGAAATCAAGCTACTTTTATCAACTTACTTTGTCCATTGTCTTCTTGACCTCAGGCTGCTGGAAAAGTTTTATGTTATTTAGGTTGGCTCTTGTTTCCCACAGATCTTTTCAGTTTATGGATATACTTGATACAGTGAGAAGACTGTATGTTGAACTTTAAAATTGCTATGGCTGATTTCAAACCCATGAACATCAAACATGTACAACTAGGAAAGAGATAGGCTGTTTATTTGGGTCTAACCCTAAATGCAATGTGTTAATAGAAAAAAAAATGCTAATTTATTTTCAGTAATCCTGTTCTACTGGAATATCTTCTTCAGCTGACAGAGCTAAGCTGTGCGTCACTGTTAAGGTAAGGAGTGGCAAAATTAGGTCCTTTCACTTGTTTTCCTGTTTCAAGTCATGTTAGCCAAAATGGTGATAACATACTGCTTATTCCAGCTAGATTCAGGCAGAGCAATTGTGCAAATGAGAGGGAGTCTCAGCTTAAACTTCAGCTTTATGTAATTTTTACCAGAATGGAGGTTTGGGCTAGTCATTGTAACACTTATACCCACGGTCATTGTTTTCATTGTTCAGATTTAATGTAAAAAATCAGTCAAGGTGAACATTTCATTTTTTAAAAGATATATTACTTATCTCCAGGTCCCCTTGATTTTCAACTCACATGTACTCTATTAAAAAATGTCTCTCTAAGCTACTTCAGAATTTAGGAGATCATAACCCCCTGAATGTACAAACTCCCAAACTCTTAGGTACTCATGAAATTGTACTCCCTCTCAAAACTATGGATGGGCTGATAATCGAAAGGACAAACATCCCTGCTTTCCACTAGGCACAACCAAAATTGTTAAGGTCCCTGACCAAGAAACTGTTCTCACACTTGTGAGATGTTTTAATAAACTAAATAGAAAGTTCTGGGTAAAAATATTAATTTTAGGCTAAAAATCTTCACTTTTTAAATTGCTATTGGATATGTTTTTGCAAAATCACATTTGATTCAATAAACAAAAACACAGCAGAATTCTACTTGCCCGTTATTTATCCAAATAGGCATATCTTTTTGATTATAAAACCAAAGAAAGATAACGATACAGAACTGAAAGTAATTACAATGCAATTTACTAGTAAATAGGCTTCTTTTTCTTTTTTTTTTTTAATCACAGATGCTTTAATATGAGTAAGCTGAGCCTTTACTTGGCCGTTTAGTTCACATAATCCCTACCTTATTCTTTTTATCCTTCTGGTATGAGCAGATGGAAAACAGAAATCTCGAATTACTGTCCTCTGTTTTTTACTTAGTCTCAATCCATGTGGACTTCTTTAATTATTTGATTGTCTTGTTCAATACTTCACTGTCTTGCCCATCAGTGAATGCAGTGTTATAAAATAGGGTTCTGAAACTACTATTAGATTTATCATTGCATCAGAGAAAATTTGTTTTTCGTCAGCTTGGTATATAAACATCTACGTCTTAAAATCCATGGATGAGATTTTGGGAAGTTAGATGGGAATACAGGCAATTTAGGTGAAACTATGTTCCCACCCAGAAAATTAGACAACAAATCTGCTGGAGGACTGCAGATTGTTCACTCTCAAAGTCATCCAGCAGTGATTTTTCTTCCTGAACTCTTCCTTGCTCAATAGGTAATGTTTTACTTCTGTGAGTGCTTCAAGAGTATGCTGAGAAAGGAGGTACTGAACTGCGGCCAGGTGTTCCCGGGCTGCTCACGACGCAGGCTAAACTGGGGTCCATCGTACCAAAGGCTGAGACAAAAGAGCACATGTTTTATTCCCGTTTAGACTGCAAAATTAAGTCTGTTGTGGTACCTGAGTAAAGTTTTAGCAATGGTTAAAATGGGCCAACAGAGTGTAGAGAGCTACGGAAGTTTTTGAGGTGTGTCTGTGCCAGCAAGGGTCTATCTCCTTCTCTCTCTTTACCTCCTTCAAGTCCACCTCTCCTAGCAGCCTTCCCACCTATTGGAGCATGGGATCCTGCTTCCTCTCTTTTCCCTTCCACTCTTCACCCCTCACAGCTACGTACCTCTGCTGCCCTGCAAACATCCTCTCCAGCATCCTTCTCCCCCTTACAATTCATTTATTTGCACCTCTTCCAACATGAAACTCCACCTTGCCTGCCCCTTGGTCTCCATCCTCCGGCAGCCTCTGAGCAGAGAGCCGTAGGGATGGGGCAACGCTGCTCCAGCAGAGCCAACCTCCGGCTCTTTCCGTGTGAGAAGTGGAAAAGCAACTGTTTTGCCTATGTCTAAAGCTTACGCTGGTAATATATTGTTTTGGTGCCTTTGCTTGTTGCATTACAAAATTCTCAGTCTTACTCTGTTCAAGGTCTTTCTGGGCTCTGAATTACATTGCATTTGGTGTTCCACATTTAAACAATAGCCAGCTCTGAGAAAATCTGTGTGCGTACAGAGAAGAGGATATTCTGACAAAGATATTTACTGGGTGAATTGTCTGCAGCAAAATGTGTAAAACGTTATTCACTGAGTTCAGAAAAAAATATGACAAGTGATGTAACTACAGGATGTTTCTTTTTTGACTTGAAAGAGGTTAGTGGCTCGGCTAAGATTTGCCCAAACGTCTCATAGTTTTGGATTTCTCAGGTAGGGACCTTATGGTTCTGGATACACCTCAAAAAATCACGCCTTCTGAGATGTGTACTGTTACTAAACAGAATAGCCAGAAATTTCAAAATATTGGATTAAAAAGATGGTTACTCTAAGTTCTATTTAAAATATGTATATCTTTTACATATTTATATGTACAATACAGTAGCATAGAATCAAAAACTAGCAAAATTTAACTCACATTTTTTAATGTAAACTAATACAAAAGCTGATTGAAGTTTTCTGAAATTTGAAAATGTTCTGGAAGTGTAATTGGAATGACAATGTGGATGAAAAGTATGAGATGAGTTTTTGGAAAAATTACAAAAAATATTCACTATTTTCAGCCACCTCCACAACTACATTACTGCATTTGTATATCAAAAATCCCATTCAAAATACAAAAATCATTTAAGCTTAAAACTTCTATGATATTCACAAGATATCCTTATGTTAAAAAAACAGCAAACATGAAAAATTGCTGTTTCTACCTTTAAAACAAGAATTAAGGAAAAACTATTTTCACATTGCCAAATTATTCAGTTATAATAGTCATAATTAGACCCCCTTGACATTTAATAAATATACTTACATCAATATTGCTGTCCAGATATCCACATTTCATCATTAAACATGAGTAAACTAGTATTAAATTTCTCATTAGAACCAAAAACCATACAACTGATAATTAAACAAATCAGCAATTAAATTAGATCAAACTATTCAATGAGGAAGCCTACAAAATAAAAAAATCCAACTATTGAAAAGTTGCCACTGTAAATAGAAACGGTATTTTGCAGTTTGGTCCGTGTTTGCCATTACTCATCCAGGGATTCAATGTTTTCAGGGGGGCTTTATCTGGGATATAGAAGAGGGTGAATTATTAGAGGAGGATTAAAATTTCCAGAATGAATGAAAATTCCAAGAAATAGAATTCCCTTGAAGCATAGACAAGAAAAACATACATATTGCCTCCAAAGACCACAGAATTTCAAGCCAGACTGTAAAACTGAAATAAAAATTATTTCATATGAATACTGGAAAAACTGAATCAAGCAATTGGTTTTTCTCTGCATAATTCGAGTTTTATTCAATATCTTCTCAACCTTTTTTTACTTTATTCTCTTTCACACACACGCAAAAACCTGCAAATTCATCCTAGTTAGAGAAGGAACATTTTTAAACATCTTTGACAGAACAAAATCTTATAGGGAAAAAAGAAGGCATGAAATAGCCAGTGCCAGAATTACCATGTAAGGATAGTTTTCCCTCTAATCCTGTGTGAATATAAACGTTAGGTCTGGCAGGGGAAATACAGATCCATTTGCTGTTAAAATTTAACTCCAGACCATTGTTATCAATCTTTCCTGAGATAAAGAAGACTCAAAAGCTACAATAAAAATCGACAAAAGAGGTTAGAACCCGATGAAATACAGACGCTAGCATTTCCTACGGAATTAGAAAATGCTTTAACATGTTTAATGGGGAATTAATGAAGATGACAAAACCAGGGATCCCTAATTTAGTGCGTGAAAACAGAGATCTGCAGCCTTGTTTGCCTTTAAAGCTTGCTGAAGTGTTTTGATGATGCAGTGAATGATTGCAGTTGTGCTCGCCACACTAAATGTGCAGTTGAAGCTCACTTTCTTCCAGGAATATAACGGACAATGAATGCGGTCAGACAGTATGACATAGAGAAGCTTTGAGTCAGTTCTTTATTAATAGGAAGAACAGTTTCTTAGTCAGGGACCTTAACTATTTTGGTTGTGCCTAGTGGAAAGCAGGGATGTTTGTCCTTTCGATTATCAGCCCATCCATAGTTTTGAGAGGGAGTACAATTTCATGAGTACCTAAGAGTTTGGGAGTTTGTACATTCAGGGGGTTATGATCTCCTAAATTCTGGAGTAGCTTAGAGAGAGATTCTTAAAGGTTCTTCACTGTTAAAAGCCACAGAAGGTCTTCAGTAGGATTTACAAAGTAGAAAAGTAGCTAAAGATCCTAAAGCTCACACTGACAATTTCAATAGGCATGTACCTGCACAGGCACTTAAGCGTCTGTTTCTCAAAAAATGTGTTTCTTTATTCTGCTCATTACTACAATGTTTAAATCGTTATATGCATATAGCCCTGGAATACGAGAGCACCTAATCACCCTGCAATGAGAATGAACTGAGAGTTCAGACTTTCATCTTCCCACTCAGCCTGTGTCATGACAGGGACACGTCTGTATAAGGCAGGTTTAGCAGAGTGTGCAGTAGGCATCCTGAGAAACGGCTGCAGGTGGTGACTCCTGAGGGCTATTTGGGAAACTCAGATGAGCACTGGAAATTTCTGGATCCATCTCCACTGCTCGATCCACTGTGTAAGGGTCATTTGCTAGTAATTGGGTCTCGATTTCCTTGCAAATGGTCACTTACTGATCTCACCCCATGGTATTTGCCTCCAAATCCATCCTGCAACAGGATGACCACTCCTGCAGAAGCAGAAGACACAGGCTGGAAAGCTGCAAACCTAGTTTAAAACAGGTGAACAAAAAGAGCATGAAGCGGGTATGGCCACATGTGCACAAGTGACAGACTTTCTGATTAACTAGTCTCCTCATTTGCTTTTTTTTGACACATATATTTGCACCTGAGGTGATGCACCGTATCTTTTCCTCTATCTGTATTTTGAACTTTGTTGTTGAGCTCCGTTCTAACAGGAACGCCCTGCCCTGCACGCTGGCTGTGGTGGTGTGAGCAAACCATTTCCTGTTTGGATTAAATACGATTATTTTCAGCTGATGTAAGCGGTGTGAAGGGAAACATCCAGCAGCAAGTCTAGCACGGCTCCTTGCGGTATGGCTGTGACGGGGTGCTTTTTGCACTTGCCAATGCACGCCAGGATGTCTTGAAACATGAAGGCCCGTGCGTGTCTTGGCCTCCAGTGCAGCTAGAGAAGGTGGCACTGATGGCAGAGCAGATAACGATAGCTTATTCCAGGGTCCCATCTTCCATCAGCTAACTGCACAATACAGTCATGAACCCATAACTTCGGGGGTTTTTTGTGTACCTTAGTGTGGACACCCAGCTGATCTGTTGGAAAGCTACTTAACTGTCCAGTTTTCACATGTGGGTTTTACTTGGACAGCATAGATTTGCTTTGGCTATTTTACACCGAAAAGGGCAGGAAACTGTGCTAAAAAAAAAAAAAAAAGAGAGAGAAAGAGAGGGAGAGGGAATTATTTTAAGTTTGCACATTCCTGAATTACTGCACACTTACTACCTCACCCATCTATTAACTCAGCCTTCGAGCTTGATGCATTTTTCTCTTAACACAGATATCTATTCCAGCACTCCAAAATGACAGCTCTTGGGCCTGATGTAGAACAAGATAAGTTGGGGTAGTTCTGCTGAAACCCAAATGTTTGAACAGAAGGGATGTCTGAGATTACAGTCAGAAGTTGCTCTTCTGTCTCTGCAATAATCTCTGAGAAACCAGACACAGGTGCAATGACAATTATTTGCACAGTATTGTTAAATGAGATTGCGGCTTTTGCGGTTTTGCAATGGGGACAGAAGTCCACCAGGAAACAGATCGAAAATTCAAGGTATTCTCTCCTGAACTTGGTTCCATTCTCGTTGCCCTCTGCATGAGGCTATGCCCACTTTAGAGAGGCTACGGTTAGCCCATGTAGTTTAGCTTAAAGAAGTCCATGAATAATGTGTAAGGTTTGCCTGCTTCGGCTGGGTCAGTCACTTCCTAGTTTGTGCGAGAGCTCGCTTCCTGCGCAACCACGCTTACGCACCTTACACCGTCTATTTGTAGCTTCTCGCGTCTCTTAAAATAGGGAGTTTCTGTAAAAATCTGATGTTATTAAACAGTGGACAACACACTGTCAGGTAGAGACCCAGGTACATGAATAACATGCAAACAACAAACCATGTTTCTTGAAGAATGACAGTAAGGAGGATGATTTGGGTGCTTTTCCCTTCTTTTTCCCATCTGTTCTCAATTATAAGAAACTCCTCCTGCTAGTTTAAAGGAAAGACGTACACCCTGCAAAGCCTCTCATCTCTGTACAATATGTGACATCTGTATGTAACAGATGGGCTTTCAGGTTTCTTCATCAGTAGCTTTATTTCCCAGGATCTATGACTGCAGCACCTAAGATCCTATTCTCGAGATGTAAAAGCAAACTCAAAACAAAAAGGCCTCACATTTGCTGTTCCTGTCCCTGAGCTCACATCAGGTGGAGAATACAATGCCATCCACTAGTAAAGTCTTTATTTCCAACTACGCCATACTCGTGGGTTGGGAGAGAAAATGAATTTTCTTTTCAGCTACTGGAAGGAAATTGTTAGTGAAGGCTGATTTTTTCTTCTCTGAGTTTTCTTTTTTTTTTTTAACAGCAAGGTCTGTATGAATGTTCTTGTGGCCAATGTAGCGGGGCCATGCTCATGGCCTAAAGCTGCTGCCTCAAAGTGAAAAAGTGGTATTATTCATTTCACACGTAGACTTGTGCATATGAGAAGAAGATCCAACACTCCTCGCTTGTGACAGCGCTCATCCTGTTCTGAGTCAGACTGACAAGTCCCATGCACGCTCCGCCACGGGGACGACATAGCTGCCTATCCTCCCACAGGCCTTGACTGGCCACAGCGTTCAAAAGCATCTAGTGCTTTTTATCACCATATTTAATACCTGCATAGCCAACTTTATTTGCCTTAAAGGGGAACTATTCCATAATGCACATGTGTTCTGAACTTACAAGCCAACAAGGATACTCTAAGCTTTTGTTGGGGCTAAAAATGCAAGCCGACAAATATTTTTGACCATCTCTCCGTCAGTTTCTTTAAATGGCCTGAAATATCTGGAGGCTGCAATCCCCCTTTCCTCCTTTGTCTCATCTCTTCCACCTTCCTGCATTCTGTTTTTTCCTTTCCTGCCTGGTTATTTCTTTTCCTGTGCCTAACTAGGTCCCTCAACTCCGCCTTCCATGACTTCTCTATTTTCTGGTGCTGACTCTCTGCATTTTCCGTAAGGCATGGAAACACTTTGCCTGGCCGTGCACTCATCCTGGCAGTGCACTTCCCTGCATCCAGCCACCCCTTTCTCAAAAGCAGCTAACTTCCACCTGCCCCTGCTGCAGCTGACAGAAGTGCTGCTGCTGAGAGGGAGCTCCAAACCCGTTGGGAAAGGACAAATCTACCGCTTCATGTTGTCACGCAGCCCCAGGACACTGGCAATCACTCAGTGGAAGTTGGGAAAACTCAGGACTGTCCTGTGGGCAGCTATGACTCATGTATGAGTGAGAAGGCATTTAATACTGCAAGCCGTGAAGGAAAATTCAAATGAGGATGGGAAAGTGAACTTTCTTGTGCAACTTATGAAAAGCAGATATTTGTCTAAATATTATGGGTTTTTTTCAGCCCACAAGCCACAGAAAGTGGAGAAGACTTAAATTGGAGAAAGGAAGAAAGAATGGTGAAAAGTGGCTATTGAGTAGCTGATCATAGAACAGCAATCCAAATGGTTTTAAAATAACATGGGCACAACTAATTAGCTCACAAGCTTACACATTATATACAATGCTGCTAACCTCAAATCAAGCCAAGTACGTCTTTGTGGATCCTGAGCTGCTTAGTAGTTTTGGGCAGTGCTGTAGAATTCCTACCTGTTATACACATCTGTAACTCCTATGGGAGGGCACAACACAGTGAGTGGTGGTGTCCACTAAATATTAATCGCTGCGGTTCCTATATGCCATCCTACCTGACACAGAGACTGATGGAAGCATCAACACATTCATCATTTTTTCCCACGCTTGAATGAAAGCTAACATCTGGAATGGCTATTCTTTTCTACAGACAAAAGTAAAAAAGAGTAGTTTCATCATCTTCAGTAGAGCTGACCAGAAGTTTTCTCAGAGTCAGACTACTCATCAGAAAAACACCAGCTCGCTAGAAACATTTTTCAGGGCTATGTTAACTTTCACAAGATCTCTTATCTTTTTGCTGTGCTTCGCTTCTCCTCGTTCCACTCCTCTCTTGACCTTTCAGTGTTTTTAATTATACTGTAACTGTCAAATCCATGTTATAAATGAAATTTATATTATAAATTTTTCATTTTTACTTACCCAAAACAATCAACACAAAATAATTTCCTATTATTTCACTCCAAATTCAAGATTTTATTCCAAGTCTGAAGTTGTGTAAGTTCACATGTAATTCAGAGGTCCTTAAAATGCTATGATATCTAAGAAATATTACAACATATATAGCCTCATTCTTCTTACCTGGACATCACATCATAGCATTATGACACAGATTGTGAATACAGGGTTCGTTTTGAGATAAATGTTCCTTGTCTATGGAGTCACTGACTCATCATAGAATAAGTGAATTCTAAGCCAGCACGCTCTGGCTGGTTTCATGATCAAAGAATTTCCATCTTACAGCAATTGAAGCCTTACAACTTTACTCTGTCAAGGAGCAGGGAAGAAAGCTGGTGAGAATTATGGAGCAGATCAGTGGCTGAGGTGATGATCATACAGGGGTACCATTCTCATATGCATTTCACCACTTGCTGATTGTCTTCCTACTCCCGGGTATACAAGGGAAAAGAAACTGGCCATTTCTTATAAGATATTACAGTAATGGTGGACACTCATTTTCCCTAAAGAAATTTCTATTTAGCAGCCCTTATTTTCAGTAGGTCTAGTATCTTTTTCTCATCTATATGATGAGCTAACTCCTTTCTCCTGTGAAATATGTGAATTTAGAGTACAGATTTTTTTGATTTTGTTTGTAACCTCAGACCATCATGTGGATAATGATACTAATATTACAGATCTAAATTTTTTATACCGAAGACACTTTTTACTTGTTGTCCTTTAAAGACAAAGGAGGATATGCTTAACAATCTTCAGTTTAGTCAAAGAAAAAATGAAGTGTTAATCAGAATTTCTAGTATTTTCCAACGAGTGAGTGCAACTAGAGTCCAGGAAAATAAAAGGTAAGGTGCTTGCCTACTCTTATTCTGTACTGAGATTAGTGTCTTACTGGATTTCATGCTTACCTGAGAGTTTGTGTTGCCACTTGTTTACTGAGGATTCAGCCTCTTTCATTGTGGGCTTCATTTTGCACTTCAAACATGAACATGCCTGTGAAAAACACAATGCATACTACCTTCTCTGAGTTTTTCAGGCAGATGTACAAGTGGTATTATTTATGTTTTAACTTAACACATACATACCACATTTGAAGTGAGATAGTGTGGCAAGAGTACAACATTACGAATGGCTTTCATAGCTCACCCTTTCCCAGAGGGTTTGCTTGCACCTGTTTTTTACCACGAAAAGGACGTTAAACTTTCTGATATGTGACCAAGTTGCAAATGAAAGATCTTCAAGATAAAAAGTGATATGATTGACTTAAAAGGTCAAAATCTAATATTTTAGTCTGTCAGTTTATGGTGTGATAATTTCACAGAAACATCAATGATACCGTGTAACCTCCCAGCACATATTTCTCACCTTGAGTGGCTTGTGGCTCTCCTCAGATTTCATGGTCCATCAGTGCACACTTCAGCTGTGTTTCTGTAATAACAGCAAAGCAGGTTAACAGGGCATTCGTCTTCCTTGATACTTAACTTGCTGGGGTGCAGCTTTTACAGCCAGTGGTAAGGAATGGTGTGCTGCTCTGCCCATTGCCCTCAGGAAAGAGACAGGGGGGCTTTAAAACCACACAGGATTCATTTTGAAGCTTTTCCAAAAGATCAGTCAGTTGAGGAATTGCTGTAAACTTGTGTAAACCAGCAGGCAGGACTTTTAACTCTTGAATGTCAGGAGCCTGGTTTGAGTCCAAAACCCAGCATGCTTCACTAGATTTCCAAGAGGAGCTGTGCAGCACCTCATTTTATAGCTGTAAGTGGCTCAGTGTCATTCACATCTCATCTAAGCAGTTCCCTTTCATATGCAAAAATATAGCTGGAGAAGTGAGATGAGGAACTGGATCCAAAAAACCTAGTGTAAAGTGCTGGGATCTTCCTCCTGTAGCCTAACAGGAAATGGGGTGAGTCCTGAATCATCCACGCTGCTTTATGGCCCACATATGGTGGTCTTTTAAGTGGGCAGGGGGAGAGCCAGATGAGATGATCCTGTTCATTGTTGGCTCTGCAGTAATTTTACAGAAGAACAGAAGTGTGTCTGCAAGGATCAAGGCAATTCTATGATGTTTTTCTGCAGCCAGCCTCCTTTCCTTGTCTCCTGGTTCTCAATTTATAAAACACTGTCTCCAAAACATCAGCATGCATCTTCAAACACATACCTACAGGGCTATCAGGAGTGTGAAAGAAGAGGATTTCAGTATTTGGGAGGTATAGCCAGGAATGATGCAGCAGAAGAGTATTCCTGGAGTTAGACAGGAAGGGCTGCACATGCAGTCATGTACAAGGCAGGTGACGTGGGACCCTGCACCACGGAGTCCAGAGCTTTTGGGAAGAAGTGAGAGGGCTGAGGAAAGAAGGCAGCACAAAATCTTTCTTAGTCTCTTCACCAGCCCCCCAGATCACACACCCCCATCCCCACCACTCTACCTGTCTATTCTCGTCTGGATATGCCTATGGTCTCATCAGTACCTCTAGTCCAGCTCTGTTACTCCCCATTGCCACTCACCCCCATTCCTGGATATGGGAGCACAAAATATATTCAAACTGAAATACACTGTAGGAAAATGCACTCAGCACCATCCCCCCCCGCCCCAGCAATTTCCTTTATTTTAAAAAACTATTAGAACAATAACAACAATAATGATGGATATCCTATCTGCTACTTTGTAAGGATCCTGATCCTGTAGCAATCTTCACTTGGGGAGATTTGCTGGTTTGTGTTCTAGGGGGAAAAAATTCCAATTTAAGATGAGATTTTGCATCCATGTAATACAATAATGGAAATTCATCCAGTGATTAATCCAGGATATGATACAACTTGTTTTTGGTATGTTAGGGAGCAGGGGAGGGGGCCGGCACAGGGAGAAGAGAAGCATTTAAGCATGTGCAGTCACTATTTTTCATAAGGATTTTTATAATGCTTTTACACAATAGGCAGAAATTGCTCCTAAAGAGTCTTTCTAGTCTATTGGGTAATTAATATGCATATTAAAAAATTCTAAATATATATTTAATCAACTGGCTACATAAAATGCCTGAAGCCCTGAATACATATGAACCCAATAGACCAGAACAGCTGAAAAAAAGCTTGCTCCAGGCTCTGGGGGTACATTCCATGGAGTTTGCTTTTAAAATAGATCTAAGAGCCTAGAATGGACTTGAAGAAACTGGAACAGTTTTAAAGAAGGGTCCTTTCTTTTCAGGTCACGGACATAATCTGAATTGAGGTAAGAGAAGTAAATGGGAAGGTTTGTCTGGAAGGGTACTCGAATAATTAAGATAGCGGCCCAGGACTTGACTCCCTTAGGTGCCCTTCCAGAAAAGCACAGCTGTGAACCTCACTTAGCCCATTATCTGCAATTGTGCCTCAGTTTCCCCTTTTGTAAAATGGGAATAACAACACTTAACCTCTTCACATCCTTGTGAGGTGTGTTGAGGAGAAATATTCAAAGATATAAACGTGAAAGATAAATGCTCAGGTCTCATTGAAAACCAGGTGGAAGAGTCATTGTAAGTGCCCTTCATGCCCTTGAAAATCTCACCTTTATTTTATTGATGGCTATAATGCACTTTGAGACCTTTGGAGGAAAGGTGTTATAGATGTGCAAAGCTGCTAAGGAAGATGGAGTAAAAGTTGACTAAAAGGTCAACTTCAGAAGCAAAGGAATACAGTGTGAGGATAACCTATGGCAAATACCCTGAAGGCTACACCTGGGAATGTGGGAGTGCGAAGTCAAATTATGCCTTTAGATAATTCCAAGTCAAAGATGGTATTAAGCAGATATAACAGCAGAGGAAAGTGACCTATGGCATCTCAGGAGGCCAGAAACTGGTCATTCATTCTTCAGTTAACCATCCATATGTAAAAGGTTTCTCTGACCACTCTGATGTGGATTACCTCAATGAACGGCTTCTCAGTGGTCATCTTTTCCTTTCTGGAAACTGCCACGTTTCTCTCCAATAGCCCCTGGTCACGGAAGAACCAAGACTTTTACAATTTCAGCTGTGCGCTCGATAGTTTCAGATTTTATATCATGGTCAAAAATCCATCATCATTTCCCAAAATAATTCAACTTATATGCATCACCTCTTAAATCTGCTCTCACGCATGCTGCAGTAAAGCTGTAGCTACACACTAGATTTTGTGGGAAATGTATGGGACCTGAAGAGGCCTAAATTTACATTAGTGCATTTATTTTTCTGTCACTCAGCTTTGTTTCCTACTTTTCATCAGTCTGCAATTGAACGATCTCAAAAAGTAGGTCTGAGAGTAGACTTTAAATTTTGGTTTAAAATAACGAGTCTTATCCACAGGCAACAAAATAACAATTGCTTAAGGCACTTGAACAATATTGTAAAGAATGACAGTAATAATTCCCGGTACATTTAGGTATTAAGCTGAAAACAGCAAACCACGTTATATTTAAGACATTTAAAAGCTAAGCTTAACTGGAAAATTAAAAATTGGAAAGTACAAATTAGTTTTTATTGGTTTGTTTTAGAAGAGATTTCTAAAGTGACATGTAAAGTGATATAAAGTCAAAAAGGCTTACTGTGATGTTTTGATAAAAAATTGTTGGGTTGTTGAAAATAAGAACTTAGTTTAGGACAATTTCCCTTTTATTACCAAGACGAGCTACGATAATTAAGGTTTTGTAAACTACAGCTTACAGCCTTCTGGATATATTCTTACCACATCCAAAAGAGAGATCCTTGTCTTATAGAAGCAACAGTCTAAACAATTAAAGAGGTCTAGATGAGTGCAACATACAACCATAGTGGTCAGGATAATTATTGTACTCGTTAAGTTGTAAGTCTTAATAACACAATTGGTTTATTAATCTATTTTCATGTAGGATGATCTCCACACAAGCAATTATCAGCTAGTTCTTGCAGGCAGCAAAAAAGAAATGGGTTCTCACATGGATTTGAATACACACAGTTGAAATGATGTTACAGATTGAGTTAAGAAAATAATTTAATTCATTGGTGAAATGTATAAGTGGAGCCGAAAAACAGGGTGAAGAATTTGGTCTTCCTAATGCAGCATTTGTAATGGCACACCAGGGTTCTTTCATAGCCAGCTTATGGGAAGACTCATGTGTTTATGGGGGCAATTGTGGGAGGTAATCAGGAGTCAACTGATGGCTGCAGTCTGCCTGTTAGCTGGGAAATTCTAGCAAGAATCAACTCAGAGTTAAGTAACCAAACATGAGTTCAAAGTGGGAAAAAAGGTGCTTGATGATTTTCCTTTATAATTGTGCTGAAACGTGTATAGTTAAACCATGGTATAAGAATAACCTAAATAGGCTGGTCAAAAGAAGAGAGGATCATGGTTAGGTGAAGCCTTAAAGAACAGGACATGATGTTTACATTTAAAGTGCTGTTGGAGAGAGAATAGAATTTGGATTAAAGGATGGGGCTGACCTAGGTAGACCTCTAGGTGAGAGAGACAGTGTGAGCATGGTATTAAGTCTTAATATGTGGGGGAGTCAGGATGGGTACAAGGGGCTTCCACTGAATGAAATGTTAGCTCATCGGGCAGAGAAAATTCCTAGAGTTTGGTGTGTAGCCTAGAATAATGTATTACAGATAGATCCTGCACAGACAGACTTCAATAGTCAGAGGCACCACAGTTTACATGCCTCAGGTCTCCTAGGATAAATTAGGACAAAATAAGTAACACATATACAATTAGAGGCACTTTTTCTTCATAGTGTTTGCTCAGTTGTAATAGAATGTGAATGTGGGTAGAAGTGATTTTGCATGACTGTGAAATCAGAATTCATTCAGCAAATTTGTTCAGTGCAGTTACTACTAATTCTAAAGCAGTAAAAATAGTTCTGGGAATACCTTAATCTTGTTTCCTCTTGAATCAAGAGTGCTGATATTTGTAATAACTCAATTAATGAGGGGGGTGGATCCTTTGAGGTTTTTTTTTTCTTTCCTTGAATTCAGGTAATAATATCAAGTCAGGTTTAAAGCCTCAACAGTCAATGGGAAAAAAAAAACCAGAAAAACCCCAACAAACCAAACCCAAAATCCCCTTCCAACATTAAATTTAAATCATTGAACAGACAAAGTCCAGAAAATGGGATTTAAGGATCCTTTCATCTTCAGCTGACATCATTGGTGAACTAGGAGGAAAAGTTAAATGGAGATTCCTAGAATGGTTGGATAACCATTCAAGAGCTTAAATTCTTCTGTGGAGCAAATTGATCTCAAAGGTTCCTTGTACATCCATTCACAGGGAATGTTATGCAGCTTTCTTGGCTAGATGCGCGGTCACTACGAGGGAGGGTAAGGTCTCTAATATTAGCAAGTACCGGGGCAGAAAAGGCATTGGCCAGACAGACACTGACATAACCTTGGCCTCATAAATCTGACACATTCTCCCCTGTTCTGGTTTGTTTATAATCCTGGAGTTTAAAAGTGGTCAAATATTTAATTTTTCAGCTGGGTGGAGGAAAAGGAAATTCACTTTTTGAACAAGACCTAGATAGCAGCGTTAAGTCCTGAGTATATTTCCATGGCCACACTGAAAACGATTCCCTGAAAATGGGGGGTTGTAATGGGAGTGCTGACACAATCTGATTCCTAGCTATCACTTTGCAAGCTGTGCTGTTATAATAAGAAGAAAAGGTTGTGTCTTCGGTGGAAAACTGATGGAAGTTAGTAATGCTGGGTGAAAATATGCAGTTCATTTAAAGGAGGAGAAACTGTAACAAAGTAAATGAATCACATAAAAAAGGTAAAAAAACCCAGACAGCCAGGCCAGAAATGAAAGACATATGAAATATAAGGGAAGGAGAATTTTTTCCCCCATTCAGCATACCCTGAGAACCTGATTGTCATCCAATTAGAGGCTGAGAGAAGGTTTGATTAATCTATCACAAGCAAAAGGGCCTGGCTCCAGTCACTAATCGGGGAGGTGTGAAAACTGTGTGTGGGTCCCTGGAGGTTTCTTCAGCTTCTGTGTTCGCATGATCAGGTGTTCCCGCATAGTCAGTTCCAGGACAACTGTCTCTTCTCAATTATTACAGCTAATTGTAAATAAGGCCATACAAGCCAAGGAGTTTGGATCCTGCCTGCTTAATGTGAGCTTGCCCTAAAATAAGAGCGTAGCCGCCTCTGAAATCTCTGCCTCTTTCCTTTTTAAAGTTAGGTATTGGTACAAGTGCAGCCAGCCCCATATGTTATGTGGTTGATTGTTTTTAAACAGGACCCCTGAGCCAGTTTGAATAGCCTGGGTAATAAGTGTGTGCACAGCAGGCTGTAAGGGAAAAAGGAGAATCTTTCCCTTGAGCAGTGGATTGACGGCAAAGACATTCAGTAAAGGCTACTGCAACACGAGGCAGTCTGAGGGCTCAACACGGCCACGGCAGATCCAGGCAGCCTGCCTTCGTCTGCTTCCCACCCGGCACCCCGGTGCGTGCTGATAAAAGCCTCGGCAGCACAGCCTCCGCGGGACCAGCCGCGCCTGCCCCACCTCTCTAGGGGCAACTTTTTGGATTTGACTGCCTGAGGTACCTGCCTGGGGTGGCGGGATTTGTTATTGCAGCCTGTCTCTGGGAGGGTTTGATTCGATTTTCTATGCATTGGCATCAAGTATTGCTTGACACACCCTAAGGCATCCACATACATCTGTCAGATACAATGCCGCACCTACAGGAGACCTGTGTCTTTCTGAAGTGGCAGCTGGGGCTGGGCAGGAATGTCCTAGGGCACCTCAGATGACACTAAGCGCCTTTGTGATGCTCAACGCCTATAGAAGTGAGCCCTAAGCATCTATCTGGCTTTGTTTCTATGAGTAAAGGAGGAGGAGAAGATAGCAAAGCACAGCCTGTGTATATAAGAGATATAATACCATTTGCTGGCTTGAAAGCCATCAAGCAACCTTGACGGGTGCTGGGAGGTAGAATTCAGAGCATCTGGAGAACTATTGCTCTGTTAGGTGGTGTGGTATTGCCACATTGAATATATTTTAAAATCACTGCCAAATCATTTTGCATTCATGACTTCCAATTTTATTCCACTGTGGCTACAGAGGTGGTAAATAAACCCACATGGAATACAGTGGATACTCTTGGAAATCTTCCTGTCTAGACAGCATTGGTCCTATGGACTTACATCTCAGCATGTTTTCCAGCCTCTTCTGGGAGGATGTAAGGCTCTGAATCCTGTCTGCAGGCCTTCTGTATATACCAGGCACTGTTATACCAAAACCCAGCTACCTGCCATTTGGATAGGCAGGAATTCCTCAGCCACCGTTCCCGCTGTGGGTAACTAGCTTGCTTTCTGCCATTTGAGATGGTTTGTCTTTGGTCTTCTGTTATTGCTTCTTTGGTTTACATAATCATACTGTTTTCTTTCCAGACTAGGATGATCACATAACTCTTAAATAAGGCCCAGTTGGATCTTCTCCCACTCTCTCTCTGAAACATATATATTAAAATACATGTAGTACTAGGACTGTTTTGTATATACTCATATACATATATGTATATATACATATGTGCATTTTTATATGCACATATGAACGTATACACATACTTCTACCTATCCACATTTGTATGTATGTATATAAATATATAAGTAAATACAAGAAATCTATGAGGTAGTCCATCTGGCTTTGTGCAGATACGCATATCTTTTAATGAACATCATTGTTACACAGTCATTGTCTTTATTATTCTCAATGGATGTGTCGATCAGAATTTCAAAAAAAACCCAAATGTAAATTTTGAAAAATTCTTCTACAAAGTGTAAGGTAAAAAAGGCGGTACATGTTCAGTCTGTGCCACATTGCAGACTGCAGTATGAATTAAAATGTGAGGCAAATGGTTTCCATTTTAAGTATATCTGACCACAGGATTCTGTGATTCTGTGATTGCCTGCATATAAATTAAAATCAAATGGATATTTCCTCAGATATTTCTGGCAGCACGGTTCGTCCATAGCTAAAAAAAAATAAAATAAACTTGATGTTACAAATATGTGTGTGATTGCCACTTGTAATGAAAATGTTGTAAATAACTAAATCAGAAACATTCAGTGCTGAGGAAGGAATCTCAGGACTTACTGCTTCAAAACCACAGACTTCTAGCATGTAAACTAAAGAAGAATCTCCATTAACATGTAGTAGCATTTATAAAAGCAGAAACATACTTCAAGAGGTGTAATTATATGAGACATTTTATCTTCTTGGGTGGCTGGCTTTTGAGCTGATTTTTTTTACCATATTATGAGTTATAGGCATAATTGGTCTAACTACACTGTTTTTCAGTCTATAGCCCTGTAAAAAAGGATGTTAGTCTAATTCCTTAATTAGGCCCACATTGTGGACCAAAACTACGTGGCCATGCTAGGACATGAGGAGGAGTGATCTCTCTCCCAGTTCCCTTATCCCTCCATCTCTAAGCTGTAGGTATGGGAGGAGTATTCTATACATTTCTCCTTATCCCAGAGAGTGACAATAAAGGTGGTCTAGCAATAAGGAAATACTAGGTCCATTCCCATTCCCTCCACAGTCAGGAAAATAATCTGCTATTGGCAAAGGTCTATAAATTAGAGGGTATTTTCCATCAGAGGAAGAACAGTGCAATGCTTGGAATTAGCCTGGGGGTCTAGTTTGATTCTTTGCCTTCACAGGATCTTGAGCAAGTCAGTTAGATCCAGATACTTAGAGGAATTTGGGAACCTTATTCCTATTTAACTTGATCAGAATTAGCTTCCAAAAGCATGAGGTGAGCATGCAGGTCTTGAGGGTCCAGACTTCAGTCTCACTATGCCTTACTTGATCACTATGCCCATAAAATGAAGAAAAAAATTTCCTACTCCTTGAGTTTGCTGTGAAAACAGATAGATGAGATGATACTTTGAGATGTCTGGGTACACTGGCAATATGAAATGGCACTGAGTATGTTACTTTTAAAAATAGACGAGGCTTGTTTTACTAATAAGACAAAAGGCGCTATGATATGGTTTAATCAGTACACTACTAAATGTTTTATTTACTGAACTCTGAGCAATGGATTCATCATTGGTCCTGGCTGTTAAACACGGTGCCTCTTTTTCAAAATATCAGTGATCATAAGGCAGTAGAGCTCCTGGGCCTGTTGACAATTTTACACTAACTTTGCATTATTTCCAAGATTTTATCTTAAATTGGCATCGTTTTATTGCATTGATAACTAGACGTAGCAAATCAGAAATTAGAAAGAAAGAAAACTGACACTGATTGATGTCCGAGTCTTTCTCCTGATTCGCTGATTAAACTCATCAATCTATATGCAGAAGAGATGTCCAATGCAAATGGAACCAACCAGCCTTAACGAAGTTGTGTTGTCAGCATACTAAAGGGAAAATGGGATCCTCATGGAAGACAGGGAAAACAAAACTAAACCACAGACTGTCTGCTACAAATGATATTTGTTTTAAGAGATGGTAAATCACTATTTAAAACACATTCTAAACATGACAGTAAATCTTGTTGGCTATACTAGATTAGATTGTGGTATATGGATTGTGCAGGGAAAAAATATCAGACTAGTTTGTGGGCCCTCTGGGCTGTGAGAAAACTGCCCTCAGTGCTGTGTCTAAGCTCAGTAATCCCCCAGCTTGTTTGGAGAATGAATGTTAGTGGCACTAGCTAAGGTATCCCACTCCCCAGACACACTCCCGTTTTCTCAGATTGCTCCTTTCTCTTCCTCTCCTACTTACACAGGGGTGCTACAGTCTGATTCCTTGTAAATGAGAGATCATCAAATTGAAGCTGTATCCTAATTTTCATTAAGTGAAGCATTCTTATAGGGTTCCGCTGTATTTACATTGTTTTCCTATAGATCAGAAAAATTTAGATTACAAAGTAACTGAAGAAAATGGCCGAAAAGCAGAAGTGTTCGTTGGAAAAAATCAGCTTTTGCAACCTCCTCGACAAATGGTGCAAATCCATAAGCGCATGGAATAGACAGACTTTTGCATCTAGGCACGACTGAGCTGACAAAGGATCAAAATATGCAAGATTCTTTTAGAAGCCTAGCTGAAAATCTTTGGCCAGGGTCAGATTAGCCAGTTCAAAGGAGAATGGGTACAATAACTTCCTCCCAATATTTTAGTTAGAGATGGTCGGGAAAAAATCTTTTTCTTTGGAGAATGATTTGATTTTTCTTATATTAATGGGAGAGGAAAGGATTTGCTAGAAATGTTTTCACTTTTTACATTTTTATTTTCTGTAGTTACTAATGCTAGCGCGGTCACATGTTGTGTAATTTCTTGTTAATAATGTGACTTCTCAAGCTCCTTAACCTAATTTTTATTATCATCAATGAATTGTGAAGAATGAGGTGAAGACTTAGATTGGTGCTAGACTCTGGACAAAACGAAAACAGAGGAAAATAAAATGTGTTTAGGCTGTTTCTGTGCCTCCATATTTAGACCAGCTATTTACAAAGTCATTGCTTTTTATAAATCAGTGTTTCCCAAGCCACTGCTCAGAAGCAGTGTGCTACCTGAAAGGCTCTGTGATGTTAATTACAGCCACAGGAACCTAGAAAGTCAAGTGTGAGGTCACCACTGCTAGACTTTTGGTTGACCGCGACAGTGAAGTGTAACACTTCCTCAGGGTGCTCTTTGCTCTCTGCTGCCTGTGGTTGCCAGTGGGCAGTGATCTGTATCGGCTGGAGACATGGATACAGATCTCAGTGTAAAACAAAAAGTCCTCTCCCCGATGCTTTGAAATGTTACGTTACATATAAAAGTGTATTGTCTTCATTATCTCCCTTCTGAATATACGCTAACTGCATTCCTACAACCCATCAGAAGTTTATTTCCATGAACATAAAGGAAAAAAAAATTGTGCTATAGATCAGCCTATCATCCTTGCTTCACCTTTAGGCTCCCACCTCCAAACAATTTCTGAAAATAACCGTAAAGACACAAAAAGTTTTAATGTAACTTTTCTGTCGCACACTGACATGAAATTAATACCTCATATCGAATTCATTCTTAAAAAAAATATTCCCAAAGAAGAAAAAATTCTAAAAACACATGGAAATGAATAGATCTCCCTCTGACTAGACTAAGACGCAATAGGCTTAATTGGGGCAAAGAACAGTCAGACATTACGAAATGTCTTCTAACAGAAAGCCTAGGGAAGCACTGGGAGAAGATTGTCTGGGAGCTATGGAATCTCCATCGTCAGAGGTCCTTTAAGAGCAGATTAGACAAGCAACTGTCAGGAATGACATAGGTATAGTTGGTTTTGCCTTAGGGCAGAGGGACAGACTCTCTGACCTCTCGAGGTCATTTTCAGCCTTGTGATTCTGTGAATGAAAACACGCATCCTCTCCTAACTGCAATATAATCCGTCATCACTCAACACCGTTTCCTTTCAGTGTCACGCATTCAACCTTAACTTTGTCCTTTGTTTTGCTCTGTTAAGAAAGTATGCCCTCAGACGTATTGTCTTGATGTAATGCAATATTTATTAAGTGCTTTGTAAAGAATGAGAAAAAGACATACAGTTTTGACGTTCATTAAGAAATTGCAAACTTCTATACATGTGTATTGCATGGTGGAGAAAAAGCTACAATTAATAAATAAAAATGGGGTGATAGGTCTTCTTGGTTATATTTACTTCTTAGTAAATACGATATCTATTTGTAGATCTTGCAAGGTATCTTTATAGTGCCGTGTGTGTATATACATGCATATGTATTTACATATATATGTGTATGTGTGTATCACTGTGAGGTTACATTATATTACAAATAAGAAATGGGAGTAGGAAATGGAATTTGTAACCTAGCAACGCGTCATTTTGATATTGGCACTTTTTTTTTTTAATGTTAGAGGCTAGTAGGAGGATCAGTAGAATTAAATAAAATCCTTATTTGGTGAGGTCTTACAAGAAGGATAGTCACTTTTCCAGGTTCTTGTTGATTCTCCAGTCAAGACTTATACCTGTGCTAGGCTGAGCTTTGTCTTACATTGCTATGTCTTATTCATAAACTTGTTCTGATAAATACCTGGTCAATTATGATCTGACTTATGCCACTCAGAATTTGTAGCAAGCT
This sequence comes from Phoenicopterus ruber ruber, assembly GCA_009819775.1. Classification (NCBI taxonomy): domain Eukaryota; kingdom Metazoa; phylum Chordata; class Aves; order Phoenicopteriformes; family Phoenicopteridae; genus Phoenicopterus; species Phoenicopterus ruber. The sequence goes on from CM020219.1 coordinate 15,593,190, forward strand.
CTTCCTAGGCACCCAGGTATTTACAAAGCTGGCATCATTTGCCATGTACAATCTAGAAAACTGAAAAGCAATTAAAAATCCCTTCCAAGATTTCTTATCAGGCAATAATCTTGCCATTATGTTCCAATTTAATATTGGAATAACTATATGATTTTCCCATATTGATTTTTTTCTTCCTTCTCCCATGAGTTTTTACTGATTTTTTTTCCTAGTGAATCTCCTCATCTTCTTCATCACATTCTCCGTGACTTTCTGTCTCTCCTCTCTATGTTTTTTTCTCTTAGTATACATACATGACTTTGTTTTTCTCATCTTAGAAGGTCCATTAATGATGTCTCTTGCTTTTCCAATAACGCTCTAGGTGTTAATTTCTTTTTTTCTTCTCAGATTTTTAAAGAAACTACCACAGCGTGTGTCCGAGATTCTTCTATTCTCATTTCTACCTCTACCCTCACTGGAAAATCTTCCTCTCAGCCGAAACAATTGTCACCAAAGATTTTAAGGATTTTTAGTCAATGATCAGAATTAAAAATCATGCTCATCCTATCAGCGTAATCAGTCCCATGCTTGAAGTCTTGTCTTCCTCAGCCTTCCATGAGTCTTTTTCTCACTTGTTTTTCTGTTTCCTCTAATCGTCCCTTTCACCTCTTCTCTGGTTCACACTCACTTCCAGCTTATTATTGTGGTACCACTTGTCTTGTTCTTTGATATTGTTCTTTTCCTCTAAATCACAGGTCTTGGTCACCTCATTCACTTAGACTGATGTAACTATCACCTCGGGTTTACTTGTCTTCATAGACCTAAAAGAAAGCAATTCTCTATTCTTTATTCTTTTTGATCAAATTCATCATCATCTTGCATGTCACTCAGGCTTGTAACCTGGCTCATCTCTGACAGATCCTTAGTCCTCATATCCAAATACTCTCTACATAATTTATCTGAGACACAACCTTTCTTATCCATTCACAGTTAAAATTATTTTCAGCTTTCATGGTATCCTATTCCAATTTCTACAATTCGGATTCTACAATTTGTTAAAATGTGTATTTTTATAGCCCTTAAACCATGATGCCCTTACTTACAAACTTATTCCTACCTATTTATTATCTCTAATTTACCTTTAATGACATTTACGAACCTTTAGGTCCACTACTTTTCAAACATTAATCCTGTGATGTGCGATGGCTGAAGCATAGCACATTGACTACTAATGTCTCATTGTTTTCTTGTTTTCCCCTTACTTATATGACCAATATCCTTATCTTTGACTTGTAACTCCGTACAACATTTTACTCTGTGTTTGTACTGTGCCTAGTACAATAGCAGTTTGTGTTCATGGTAAGAATCTTGACGTTTCTTAGTGCTAATTCCCTGAAGTTATACCAGAGCTAACTGGCTTTAAGAAAGATCAGAAATAGTCCTGCTGCATCTGTTTATATCTGTTCAGATCTGTCACTGTTCATGGAGGAGAGAAGGGACATGCTTTCAATTGCTCAATTGTACCTTTAATCTTAAGGCGTGGGTAGGGAAAATATCAGTAACCCATCATTTCCTACAGTGAATCAGAAGAGGATAGTCAGCTACAGAAGAATATTAAAACATTTCCAAATGAGAAAAGTTTCTTGCTTGGAATCTGAAGTTAATCATTATGGAAGGATCTTGAAGCATTCGTCTTCAATGTAATAACACTCACTAACCTTGAAGAGAAAAGTATGTCCCCATCCTTTTATTCCTTTGGAGGGACTAAGAAGGGTAATAAGCGATGACAAACTGCTGAAAACAGTGTGCCGTGCTTACAAACTCCTGCTTTAACTTAGCCCTGAAACAGTTCAACAAAGAGTAGAAAATTATAAAACTGTGACATCCATTAGCTGTGGGTAAGCCAAGTTAAAGCATTTTTACTGACTATTAACAAACCTACTAAAATAGGAACTGACAGTGTCTAGTAAGTGTCTGTCCGCTTTGCCCGAGGGCAAGCAGCATAATTAATCAGGCTGGGTGGTCAGACGGTTTGTCTGCCCGCGTCACCCTTGGACTGACCTAAACTCTCGCATTGTGAAGTGGCCACGGAAGCGAAGGACTCTCTTTCAGCCATGTTTCAGCCATTAAACAGCTGCTTTTCAACCAGAAGGCCTTTTCCTGGGACCACACTATCTCTGAATACAATGGGGCCGTGGTGCAAATACTCCTGTGTTTATAATGTAGGAGAAGACACAGTAATGAAACTGTATGTTTAAACCCAATGTCCTTTTCCACTCCCACCTGCACCCAGAATCCCCACGCAGTGCTGAATGATATCTGCGCAGGTTCCTCAACTGCTAAATTTGTGTCTTTGCTAATCCCCTAATATTTGGTCTAGTTCATGGTCTCTGAAGGCCAAATACTCTTAGGAAGGAATCCAAGTATTTACAGTATTGCTACCTTTTCCTTTTAAATGGCTAAAAACTGCTGCCATGTCTGTTCCCCTCACCTGGAGAGAAATGACTACCCTTTCTCAAAACCAGATCCTAATTGGACGACGTTGATTGCTGTTGGTGACTGAAATAAGTAGTAAGCCATGCAACAGGTGAGGTATTGCCCCTCTGCTCACTTCACTGATGTATGAAAAAAGATAATACCTTTTTTCTTTTTTTCCAAACCATTCTCTTTCTGACTTTTTGTGCATGACTTTTCAGCTTCTCCCAGTTACCTGTCCAACTTGTGGATAGTCTGAACCATCACCCTGTTTCAGACTTGCATGTATCCCTTGAATATACTTCTACTCCACACTTCCTCTTCACTTTAATTCTTTAGACTTTTCTATTATAACACTGATAGCTATTTTTCATAAACCAACCTATTTCTGACAACGTATTGTTTCAACAGTCAGACTTAGAAAAATTCAAGAGAAATATATCAAAAGACAAACACTCATCAGAATTTCTTTTTCTCCTAATAGTTTATTTTTTCCTCCAACTATAGCCCCACAAAAAATATAAGGGAGTTTTTAATGAAAAAATACTTGAAAATCAGCTTTTAGAAATACTTTCCTGTATGGCAATTTTAGCTGGTCAAACTTGAAGCCTAACATTGACGGGTGTGGCAGACCTGTGAACGGTGATTCCGAGTTCTGAACTTTTGACAATGACTTAATTTTTCCTCCGCAGTTTCCCTCTCTGTATAATAAAGATGTCAGTTCCTATTATTAATTCTGCTCTAACAATGAGAAGGACAATATGACATTTCTACAGGATTTTTAAGACAAAATCACCGTATCAGAGTAATACATATAATGCATAATATTTACCAGGAGAAGACATTCAAAGTATTTGGAACTTTTATGTGTATTGCTGTAAATCAGGTTTCACAATTACTAAGTTCTGTGAAAACGATTTAAGGAGAAAAATGCTTTGTATGAATTCATTCAGAGGTGAGAAAGATAGTCTTAGCTGGTTTTGCTAGCGGTACATATGTAAATGTTTCTTCTTTCTTTTAAATGATTTATTTTTCCAGAAGCTTCTGAACAAAGACAAACTTTCAAAACAAGTGCATTTAAAAAGTGAGACTCTGCTAATAAAGTCTAAAGAAATAAAAATCTACTTCAGAGAGATTCAGTAGGCTGTCTGCATATTCTAATGATAGCAGTGTGAATAACAGATAGCACACAAGCAATGTAGCAAGGCCACACAGCACCTTGCAATTTAGAATTTGTCAACATTTTGCAGTTTCCCATGTGAGTCACCACTTGGTTGATGTTTCCCATTTATTGTTTACATAGGCTTAAGCTTTGGAACATCCATGCAAAACAGCACATTCGAGCTTTAAATCAGTCACACATAATGAGAAATCTCAAATCATTCCAAGCAATTCATTTAATATTTTATAAGGAAAATACAACTTGAGTTGTGCAGTTAAATTTGCAAGAAGATCAGGAAGGACAGCAGGAGCAGCCACCCATACATTACTGGCGATAAAATGGAGATAAACTGAAAAACTGTGAGATTGCGTATCTGAAGTCTGCAACAGCTGTACTCATACTTAACGTGTAGGTTTCATTCATTAAATATACGTAAGATATAAATATGTTAATCTTGTGCCTCTGTCAGTCTGCAAAGAGGATAAGAAGGGTAGAAAACATAATTAAAAAGTGTGTAGGTGTTTCTGTTAAAAGAAATTTGCCAGTAGTGTGAAATCTGAATTTCTAGCTTACCTTATTTTAATTTTGTCATGCCTGGGCCCTAAGTATCAAAAGAAGGGATTTCCCTCACTTCCCCAAGCCAGGCAGAGCCATATATTATGGCCAACACCAAGACTCCCGAGGTAGCAGCCAAAATGCCACTGGAGTAGAAATAGAAAGAATGTCAAGAAATTCCATTGCTAGCTCTTCGCCCCACATGATCTGATTTCTCTTCCTTTTTCTGTCTGAAGCTGTGCAATATCCAGTGACACTGCAACATGGCTCCACAATCGGCGGCTAAAGAGCAGTACATTCCTGACTTACACTATCAAAGCATTCATCGGGAAATCGGAGCAGCCTGGGGTTTGGGTTCGTTTTGGGGCTTTTTTCCTGAGAGACATCCTTTTCAATTTTTTTTGGACCATTGCTAAATATATCCAGAGTGTTCTAAAAATCTGGAAAAGGAAATGAAAATCTTGAGCAAATCTGTCCACAGTGATTTCAGGACTTGATTGTGGATTTCATCCTGATGGTGTTGATTTTAGGGACTACTACATCAAAGCATGAATGGTTAGCTGCAAGCTCGTGTTTACTACTTCACACAACACACTTGTTTCCCCGAAAGCCAATTCTGATTCAAATCAATTTAATTAAGTAACAAAGCTGGTTGTCATGGTAACAACGCTACTAATTTGTCATGGCAAATACTCTGTGAGATTGACCAGTTGCTAAGCAACAGCCAATGGGCTTGAAGACAGAAGATGACAAATTCTATCTGGTGCAGATGTTGTGATCCAGTGTTGAATTAGGCCTCTGTTCAGAGTGGATTCCCAAGAGAGCATCACCTGGATAGCTTAATAGCAACACAGGGAGTAGCATGCCATGACAAATTACATTGTTTTGCACTTTTAAAAATGTGTTTGAGGGAGAAGCTAGTAAAATAAGTTAATTTGATGGTCCCTGTCATCTTTTTATTTTCCTGTTACAGAATATATGGAGATGATTCAATCTTACTGTACTTGGCTTTGCATATGCATATTTATATCTCAGAAATAGTCTTTTATCCATCTTTGTACATACGATACATAAAATTTAGGCATGCAAGCACAAAACAAGTGGATTATGGCTAAATCACCTCGACAAAATCTGTTTGGAGTAATGTGCGTAATTCACTCACAACGATGGAGAACAATTTATTTTTAGTTTATTATTCTTTCTCTCAGAATAACCTCCACCTTCACAGTTTAAACTTGATTTACTTTTATTCGTGAGAATAAATTCATTATTCCTCTCATGGAAAGTACTACAAATATTTCAGGCTGTTGGTATTTTCCTACCTGTGCCTGTTTTTGATCTGCACAGAAATCAAACTAAGTGTAAAGTAATGTCATTTTGTCAATGCAGGACTTTCTTAAATTTATCTTACTAGCTAATTTATCTTCAAATCCTTGTCTAACTGTGTTCCAACTAAAAAACCCACTTTAATTTGGAAAGAATTAAAGTATTCTGTTTGCTTCTATGTTTAGGTCTAATTCTAAAACCTACTTGTTAAGCTTAGTACTTTGTGTGCAAAATGAGCCAAACTGGCAACTGACAATGAAGAATACGGAAATTTATAAGAGTAAGACTAGAGGCATTTAGAGAAATGTTGATGGATTTACAGTTCACTGGAAAATATTGCTCTCAAAACAGAAATGCTTTGTGAAATGGGATTGATATTTCTAGGATTTCGCTTGCAAATGTAAGGAAAATTTCTGACAGTTTTGAAATGGCTGTTTTTTCCATTATTTTAGACATTTCATTTTTTCATGGAAATTGACTTTTCAATTAGAAATAATTTGTCAAATTATAATCATAACAGAATGACAAGTGCTCTAATATAACAAAGACTCAAACATTGAAATCAAAACAAATCCTTCTAATTTTCTGAAGCAAGCTATCTGAATGACCCAAAGTTCCCCTCTTTGCTCTACCATCATTTTCTTTTCTGTGAAATCACTCCTGCTGGCAGACAAATTTTCAAATTCCCGAAAAGCCTTTATACCACAGATATTCCAGCCTCCGCACATTTCTAATATGGATAGTACATTAGTTTCTTACTAGATTCATTACAACTAATGGATTGTTGACAGGAAGATCCAGCCAAGAATCTAATATTATGCTCTACAATATTCACTTTTATGTATACAGTAACCATTTAGCAGTTTAAATAAAATGTTATCTAGAACCAAAACAGGGTTTTGTTTGTTTTATCAGTTTCAATGCAAATGCAATCATTGTGATAGAAACTGAATAAACCCCGGATCTGTCATTGTACTATGAGAGGGTTAAAACAAACCAAATGAACAAGCCAATCAACTTTTGGTTTTATAAAACTACAACCAGCCTTTTTTTAATTAGGATTTCAATGTTAATATATAAATAGAGGGAGAATCATGCCCATCAAGTTTGGTTAAAAGGGCATTCTTCTGCAGAAAATTAGCCAGGGTAACTAGTACAAATTAACAGAAAATATAAAAGCAACAGCAACATGCAACTGAAATGTTGTCCTTTCACTATTTCAAACCACTTGTCAGACTAGAATATTTTTTATATTATATTGTATTGGGTGTCTGTGGCAAGGTTCTGGCAGTAGGGGCACTGCAGGGGTGTCCTCTGTGGGTGGAGGTGGGGGAGGAAAGGTGTTTGAATGTTTGTCTTTTGTTTCTCAAATGAACATCTGAATCTATTTTAATTGGCAAAAAAACCCCCAACCAATTCCCCACGTAGAGTCTGTTTTGCCAGTGACAGTGAATGGTAAGCAAGCTCACTATCTTTATCTCAACTCACAAAGTTTTGCATCCTATTTTCTTCCCCTGCCCTGCTAAGCAGAGAGGGTGAGTGAGCGGCTGGGTGGGAGCCTGGCTGTTTGCCCAGGCTAACCCGCCACGTATATGCAATGCACTCACTGAAAAAAGTCACATGTAGCAAGTGCACAGACAAATGGAGCCAAGGCTTCATGCTCAGCAGTAGTACATTCCTGTTTTCAGACTGTGAAAATTATTTTAACACAGGAAAAGTAGTGGACAATACGCTTTTTCCTCTCCTCTGAAAGCTGCACATAAAATCCTAATGTCCTGTCAGGAGAAAGAAGAAAATAACCAAAAAATCTTTAAAATCCAACAGGTAAGTTGCAGCATTTCATACAAGAATGCTCAGAAGATTTTGTGTACATTTGCCTTTGGTCCTGAAACTGGCGCTCAGGTACTCTGATGGTACCTTTTGAGTGCCTTCAGTGCCTAATTTGGGCATCTGAATTTATGCAATCATTTTAGTTTATGAAAGTCATAGGCGGTTACATATTCTTAATTTTCTATTGATGAAGCTGACGATTCAGAGATAATTTAAACTCAGCAGTGGAGGGAACAGTTATGACCCTATCTGTTTCTTGCATCAGGCCTGCTGGTGAGACAGAACATATCTTCAAAGCTTTTCATTTTGAGATAAACACCAAGAGCTGGAGAAGCCATGACATCCTTAAAGAAATTGCTCCACTGGTTAATCACCAACTCCTTACTCTTGCTGGCCACAGATCTGAGGACTGATATTTGCTTTGTTAGCTTCCTGATCATATGTTTTGCCACATCGTATGAATCCCTTGAAATTTCCAACTCCTTACGATACTCCTTTTCAAAAGGAGTTTCTCCTTCAGAAAGAAATTGTGACTTGCAGTCTTAGTTCCTGGATATGTAATATTGCCGTTGGAAAAGTTAAAGTAAATCTTACTCAAGCAAGTCCAGCTTTTTGTAATCTTCAGGTTGTTCGTCAGATCTGTCTTTCTCATTATTTACCATACTGTTGGTTTTGTGTATGTAAATCTTAACAAGACTGATTTCGTGTTGTTTTGTGCATCGCTGGTCAGGTCGTGACTTGAATCAGGTCAGAAGGAAGCCAATAGGAAAAACCAGACGGATTATTTTTTCATTAGATTTCCTTTTTAAAAACTACCAGTTAGAAAGGTTTTAATGAATACACTATCTGTAGTATTTTTAAATCATAATGAAATCAAATGCCTTACAGAAAACTTTGCCAATGAAATCATAAACTCAATCAAAAAGAACAAGTTTATTTGACAAATTTTTTCATCAAGCTGTGTTGATTGACAGCATGTATATTGCTATTATTTTAGTTCTTCAATGATTTCATCTCCCATCACCTTGACTTAGTTGCTCTATATCCATTTAACCAGCCGACGGTTTACTGAAGTATTTGTCCTTCTTAAACAGTGGCACAACAACCAGTTTTTTTCCAGAGCCCCAGAGTTTTTTCACTCTTCCAAGATTTATCCATGAATCTGACATTTCTTTGAACATTTTTGCAACTTATCATGTATGAAGTATTTCATCATAGTTAAAGTTAACTTATTTTTTTCTTAAAACTGTTATTTTGTTCCTTTCCTCTCAGTTAACTACTGGAACAAAACCTGTTTCATTGTTGTTGTAAACATCAGCCTATTTTCTGAGAACAGACGCAAAGTATACACTGGAGAATTCTTCCTTTCCACAGTATTACTGACATTTATACTGTCCCTATTTGGTAAACTTGCCCCAGAACCTGCCCCCAGGACAGACTTGTTGGGAGTGAAGAGAGGTGGAAAGTTGGGGGAGGGAGTTAAGAAGACTGCAGCCGTTTATCCACTTCTCTTAGTACAGGGCACATACTGCAGGTTATATGATGGACTGAGGCTTCTCGGTCCAGCTTTGGAGTATCCTTTCTCTCTTTCACACTCGTCTTGGAACAGCCCCTGCACCAGTCCGTCACCAGGAATCACTTTGGCATCTATGCAGTACTAACAGCAAGACTAAATTCTCTTTTTTCTGTTCACTGCTGACTCCTCTGATCTCAAGAACCACCAAATGTCTAAAACTGGCACACAGTTCAGAAAACTCTTTTACTTTTTTTTTTTCATAATTGATCTGACACTTAACAGCATTTGCTTCAAAAGGTTAAAATCTGTTCCTATAACTAATCTTATCTTCTCTAAAGCCCCTTTTCTGTAGCGAATGGCTGGTCTGGCCTCTGGCTGACTCTCTGTCTTCACAAATTTCTCTAAAATCCACTATCCTCCCACCTTTCGTTTCAGTGAGGGTCCCCGGGAAGACTCCTACGAATCCATCATTGAGAATGGCAACCAGGGAAAGCAGCCATTTCCCGCTCCTCCAGAAGAAAACAATTCTGCCACATTCTCTTAAAGTATATTCTCCTCCTAAGGCAAGCACAGAGCTCCCATCAACACTAATGCACACACAGAGGTGAATATTCCCATTTGTGAGGGACTGTAATTGAATCACCATTAGCTTCAGCTCCTGGCGTTGTTCAGAATGAGTCGAGTCCTATTGCTTCTTGTTGCTAGAATGCAATAAACAAGAGTTAAACTATTTAAAGGCAGCTTTGTTCTTCTGTCAGACACCTGCTGAACGTTTGTTTAAAATATAACAACTCCAAAGAGGTATTAGAATCTGGCAAAGACAAAGGCCTGAATTAACCTTAACTATAGAGCGACTATCAATGCCTCTGTCACCACCACTTCAAAATCCCCTTTTCAGGTATCTATGGAACAGTTACATTACTAATCCAAATTTACCTCTAAGCTGTGTGAATGTACATTTTCCTAGTGTTTAAGTGGAAGAAGCTGTAAGGAAGCAGGATTGTCACTTCACTTCCAACTTTTTCACAGATAGCAGTGATACAAGAATACTCCATGGAATAAGTGGGAATAAGTGGTTGTTGCTTGATATTTTTTTCCTCTCCAGAAAATAGAACCTTCCTAAGAAAACTTTACAGACTTACACACAAAAAAACCAAAACAAAAATGTACTTTTATGAAAGCTATCCATCAAATGTCAAGGATAATAATCAATTTTTTGTCACAATGAACTGATAAAAGCTTTCAGTAATAATGTCATGGGGAAAAAAATTTGTGTTGGAACTCGTAACGCTCAGCCCTGATATCAAACGAATTCATAAAAGCTCAATACCACTGTAGCCCTTGGAGGCATGACAAAACACAATTTCTCATCCACAGGATATGGAATAATTCCCTCTTTTTATTTTTTTTTTCAAAGAGAGAGAAGCAAAAGGAAAAAATCTGAATTTCAAAAAAAAATATTACACAACCCTGCTTATGCAGGTGAACATTAGCGATCATTTTGGTCACCGATATCACAAACCGTTATGGTGATTTCTCTCACATCATGCAAATGGCTGCATAATGTCTACTCCTCTTGGAATGTAAAATCAAATCAGCATTCTAATGCTACAAGCCCGTGATGAGCTTGGAAATAAATATGCAGAAGCGCATAAAAAAAAAAAAATCAAGGCAATCAAGGAGAGCCAGCGTCCTAGCTCGGACTATAAATCTTTGTCTGTTTCAATCGTAGAGCTGGCCGAATCAGTGTAAAATTCGAGCGGGGATGTCATCAATTTCTGTTAACCTCTCTATTCTTCTTTGTGTTGGTGGTGCAGTGATGGATTGGTTTTGTCACTTGTGCTCAGTTCACAGTATGTTAACATGGAAGGGTGCAGTCAGGTTATGAAGAAGGGTTATTACTGTCCCAGCTCTGACCTGGACTTACTATCTTTTCTAGTATCACAAAACCTTACTGTCTTTGGGACTGAGAAGTAGCATCCTTGGAGCTGCCTAATACTAAACAGAGCAGCCACGATTTTTTTTCCTCCAGTTGCTTTTCTATAGTTCTTTCCAGTCGTTTTGCTCCAGCTCATAGGCCTATTCTTTCCTATCATTTTTTAATTAATAAATTAATGTAGGAGATGCTTATTAATCCAACTACCAATGCAGGAAGAAAAGAATTACTGGATTACATTAAGAGGATTCTATGATTTGCAAACACAAAAAGTTTCATAATTTTACAGTCTTCAAATAATAAAGCACTGGTAATAAACCAGACGTAATAATAACATAAACATACTGGCATGTAGTGAATACATAAATGTTTCAAGGAGTGGACTAACAATTCTTCTTTCATGTTGTCTTGATCATATGTTTGGTAAGGGTGTTTAAAGTGTGCTACCTAATTTCTGCAGTGGATTTGATGAGTTAGGGTGTTCTTCAGCTCTTGTTTTCTGCTTCTCTATGCGGTGTCAATGCACTTGCTGCGATCTGTACTGCACAGCACGAAGAGACCTGGCCCTCCTTCAAAAACTCGCAAACTCAACTTTAAGCAACTTCAAGCTCTATTAACGTCAATGGAACTGCTCAAGTGCTTAAGTTAAGCATGTTCCTAAATGCTTTGATGGAAGAGTGTAATAAATCCTAATCCAGAGCCCAATGAAATCTTTAGGAGTCTTTATATTGACTTCAGTGGGCATTGTATCAGGCTAATAGAGCTCAACACCTTGCAGAACTGAGCCCTTAAACAGTTGGCTCATTTCACCACATAAGTGGTTGTTTTAGTGGTGGATGAAGTGATCCCTATGTGTAGTATTTAATATAGTGTGTTTCAGCTTGTTAAGTTAGTAAAGTGCTTTGGGATCACTTGAGATGAAAGGTACAATACGAATGCAAGTTATTATTACACTGCCAGAAGTACCATTTTTTGTCAGTGAAAAATCATGTTAAAATAAATGCTTTAAAATGAAGGAAATAGAACATTAATCTATAAAAATTCTATGTCTATTTATTTCTGTAAAGAAACACCAAGTGGAACAAACCAACTCCAGCAATAGGTAGCCCAGGTTCTGCAAAAAAGCCAAACAATTGAGGGTCAATGGCATTTTGTAAGTGATGCTTTTGCTCTTGACAAATTGGACCCAGGATATAGGAGTAAATCTGGTCACAAATGTCTGCCACTTCTCAGAGCTGTGTTGACTGCTCAAAAGCAATTAAGTGAAGTGGGTGCTCAAGTCCCATTGAATGTCCCAATTAACAATTAGCAGGACTTGTGCTCTTAAGGGTTTTTGGAGATTTTACACAACATAGCACCGAGAAAGTCACATGAAGGAGGTCGCAGTTTCCCTATCCTTTCTATGGGAGCTATTTTTAAAGTAATATGAAAAAAATCCTGAATTAAATATAGTAGAGAATGAAGAAAGAAGCAATTGTTATGTCATAGCTTATATTGCTATTCATCATTGAGTTCAGGAATGTAGAAGGAGCCTAGCCAGACAGCAGGCTAGGCAATCTGACCAAATCCAAACTGATAGAAATTTCACAAGCAATTTTTTTTCCATTAAAAATGTATTCCTACGTCCTGGTATTTTTAAGATGTCTTGGGAAACCAAACCACTGTATATTGACAACGAAACTGGAGATAAGGTTGGCATGAAAAGGTTTCTCTATGTGGCCAGTTTAGCTTGTTTTTTCCCCCGAGTTTGTTTATTTTTCTCTTGTCATGAATTTAAACAAAACAACATGTTCAGTGCCAACTACAGAGACTCCAGTAAAAGTAGTCAAGAAAGGATCCCAAAGAAGTCATACCGACCTTGCTGATAAATTCCACCCGGGAAAGAGCTGCATGCAGCACTGAACCCAACAGAAACTCTGCCTTTGCTCATGCTGCCCCTGTCCCACAGAAAGGAATTGTCACTCCAGAAGGGAATGCTTCTGGACTTCCACAGCTCACACGTACCCTCACTCACTAAGTGCCCCCCCTTTTACAGGTAAACAGAGCAAATGCAATCTACCACAAAAAGGCCTTGTGATAGTCTCCAGAGATATTAATCCCATTAAATTAATTATTGTATTGCAAATATTTTTAACAAGATGCCCATTTCCTGCTATATTTGCTTTAAAAGGTTCATGTTCTGAATTACATAATGACATACAAATTAAATACAATTTCGAATTTAAACCCGTACAAGTGTCGGTTATCAAGTTCCCACGTTAGTCCCACGAGGCTGCCCACAGCCGTGCTGGAAAGTGCACTGCTGTGCGGACATTGCATCACCTACTCCAAGAAGCTCCTACTGAAGGAATAAACGCCAATGATTTTTATTTATTATTGATATTGCAGAGTCCGGTGAACTCAGACACGAGGTTGGGCCTGACTTAATAGATGTTGTGCCAAAACAAAGAACTACCAGGGCTGCATACCTCTGCTAGATTTTAAGGAGAGATGGAACAATTTTTGTCATCTAGACTGACCTGTAAGGCAACGAATCCCACTCTGCTGCATCAGTCTTCTGTGGGTAGGACCTACAGGAGGGGCTAGTTTAGGTTTTCCTAAACTCCCTGAAACTTGGATTATTGTAATGGGAACTTTGTGTAACCAATGTAGATCAACCTAGATCAAGTGGAATGATGCTCTAAGCACCTTTCTAATAAAATAATATAATATTTCATCCATTTGTGGAAAGAGAATGCAAATTAATTAGGAGCCTGGTTAAAATAATTCAGTTTAAAAACTCTAAGAATATTTTTGAAAATATTTCTCTATTTTTCTTATGTTAGGCTTTATTTAACTTCTTACATTGTTTGCAAGGAAGTATTTGGGTTAAATCCTTGACATGTTGAAGCATTGTTTTGCACAACCTAAGTTGATGGAGGTTTGTTATTTTCTAGGATCCAATCCTGAGAAGCCTGCAGAGGGTCTGGATGTTTGTCTTGATAATTTATGAGCATATCCATTGACTATGGGACTTTGGGTGTTGGGTCCACATTCAGCTCCAATAAGGAATATTTTCAAATGAGGACTAATTAGCAAATTAGCACTTTGCAATCTTCATCAACAGTTATTTAAATTAACCCTCCCCAAAAGCAGAAACAAAATGCATAGACATCAGTGAACATAGACACAAACACTAACACACAAATTCAAACACAGACACACAGAATGTCTAATGAGAGGGAGAAAAGTTGCTTCCTAATAATACAGAGTAACTTTAAAATGCAGTTTAATGCACGTCGAATTCTACCCTCACCCTTCAGTTTCCCTTTTCTGTTAAGAAAATGTTGACCTTGAGCCCGTTCTGTAATGAAGGTGTTTGATAAGTCAAATCCTTGAGAGGTGGAGGTAAAAAGCACGTTTTAGAATGTTAAACTGGCAACACACAGGGTGCAGTTATTGCTTTAGAGAAATGTCATGGATGTCCTCTAACCTTTTTTTTTTAGGAACGTATTTCTTGGATGATTTTTTTTCAAGGACTCAGGTCAGGAAGAATCTACCCCAAGGGTAGTTGGAGGGAAGAAAAAATAACAAGGCCTGGTGGCACCTGGGGACCGCAACATTGTTCACATCCTCTGTAATCATCAGTGCACTGCTCAGCTGCTTTGGTAATTTACATAATACCATCCTGACACGTTCACTTCAGTTATCCATCACCATTGGGATGGTGTTGCTGTTTTCCTGCTTTATTTTCTTTCTCCCTATCTCACTCTCTCTCTGCCTTTCTTTCTCTCATTGTGCCTTGTGTTTATCTGGCCAAGCAAAAAAGATTGATTTCACATTGTTTCTGCCCTCCTTGTTCAACAAATATGAATTTGGCAAATGATGAGGCACCGAGCGCAGCTAATAAGCCAAAATGCACATATAGAGATTTTATTCTCTACATTCTAATGAATAGTATCTTTGGGGGAACTGAGGAGGAGAAAGAGTGAGAATTTAATGGATGTGGAGATGGGGGAGAGAGTCAGTTTAATAAAGCTAAATTCTAAGGATATGATGGACTTTATTCACATGTAATCATGGCTGAATCTGCAAGATAGGGCTGGACAGTAAGCTTAAAAAAAGCTTAAAGCTTTTGGCTCTTGAGTTACATTGCCTCAAAAAAGAACAAATAAAAGGTAATATTTCATATGTTCTAAATGTATTTTTTATTGTCATGTGACAGTTGAATTGGCCATCCTGAAAACGTGATTAATTCTTGCAATCCTACCTACCGAGACCAGACTACAGGCTTGTTCTCCCCAGTTTTATACCTCTACACCCCTTTGACTTTACTGGAGTTGTTCTTGATGTACATCACTGTAACTGGTATTGACAGTTACACCCTTGTGTACACCCTTGTCCATCACCCTGTGCATGGCAAGGATGATAAAGTCACCTTCCCCCAGTAAAGGAAAACATTAAGACATAGGAAAGGACCACTGAAATGGAGACCTGGATGACCTATTTGTTGTTACTTTCTCTAGCCTATGGGGGGGAATTTCTCACACTCTTAGCCACTGATGCCCTGGCAGTGAACGCCCCAAGTACCTTGGCAACCGGGACTTCCCACTGCAGGAAGCTAAGAGACCTTTAAGCCACCGTGGTGCTTGGGGCAGGAGAGGACAACAGGGCATTCATAGCATGGACTCATATTGGCGTCCCTGAACGGGTGTGGGAAATGATTCCTTGTCTCCATAAAATGATATTCCTTATAAACCGTCACAGGGCAGAAAAGACTAAGCCCTGCAGAAGTAAAAGGATGATGTTCAAAGCCAGTGTCACCCATCCCTACAAAGCCAGTCTCAGACACTTAGCATTTCCAAAATCCTCCCTTCTTGAAAAAAATGGGTCTATCTGTACAAAGGCATGAATAGCCCTGTTTTTAAACAGGTTTGCCATTATTGCTGTAGATACTACTCAATTCAATACCTCAGGTTAGGTGGGAAGGGCCTGAGCATCAGTCTCTGCTATATGAAAGCCTTGGGTTCAATCCCTATTATGCTAAAATACTGGGACGGGTAAGTCAGCTGCGTATTTGTTGAAGGAGAGATGGGGACATATAGAAAAGGTTAACAACCTTAGACGAATCTCCATAGTTTGTTCTTCTATGCACTACATTATTTAAGCAAAAGTATTAATTTGTTTGGTGATAGCACTCTGGAAAAGTTGATCCTCTGTAAGGGCAGGGCTTTCAGCAGCTAAAGACTTTGCATAAACTTATAGCTTGTCTGCATCAAATCCATGGTATGAACGGATTTCTAAAATCAAATACGCAATGTAAAATAAAAAAATATTTTTAATGAGCAAAGTCTTCCCCCTCAAACAGCTTGCCATACAAAAATGGAAAAGTATTTATTATAGTCACATATATTACAGACTATAGTTGCATTTCATACCAGGATCTCTACTAAAGGCTCCTTATACTCTTTGATTCTTATTTCATAAAAAGTTTATTCTGATAAAGAAATACAGGACTTATTGAGGACTCCTCAGAGATGTTTCAATTAAATCCTGTCTTCTTACATATCAACTTCGTGTGGCAGAAACAGATTCAAGGCCCTGTCCTGCAAACATTGATACAATGAGATAACTCAAGAGAGCACTTGAATGATCTCAAGTATAGGCTCCACTAGACAAATTTAGCCTTGGCAAAATCAATTTATTTCATGTGTATTAACACTGCTTTATGCTAGGGATGATTTTTTTTTTTTTGAGGGGAAGTAGGACTTCATTTTGACACAAAAAATATGTCATCCAAACCACCTTGTTTAGAAAAGCTAGCATTTATCTGTGCAGAGCAAATACATAGGACATTCAAGCACCTCAGTAGGTTGGGAAAATGCAAGAACATAGGAAGGTTTTTCTGGGGTCTCATAGAAAGACTGTGAAGATCAGTGATCACATTAACCTCTGGGGACCTTGAAACAAGATTTTACAGCAACTGGCCAAAATAGTTTGAGCTAACTACAGATAGCATGACCTTTTAACCTTTGCAATATTAATATTCTGTTGTTATCTGATGTGCTCTGGCATTTCTTTAACACAGTAGACGAAGATGGTATAACAAGATATGAGTACTGATCATAGATTTGGTATTCTGATCTGTTTGTGATAGTGCTAAAGTTACAGGGTTGTAGTTGAACCTTTAGCAAACTACAGTTATTCACTTCCTTTTATTCATGTTACAGCTTACTCTTGCATGTGAGACTCAGCCATCTCTATCAAAACTAAAAATCTTTCAGTTTCTGATCATTTTTAAATTAGACCTATTTTACAGGTTTTGTAAAGTGATGCTAATTATGGGAAAAATAGCTATGAAACAGGAGACTGACGTGCTCTTATTTTGGCTTCCCTGACACTGGGCTGGAGCTGATTGTTTCCAGTACAGTACACGTTAATGTGGCTGTCATCATTGCTTCTGGAACAGCTTCTGAGGGGCTCAGTTCAGGCAGCAATTTATGTTGGTGCTGAGAGTTCAGCCAGTGCAGTTAAAGGAGACCTCGTGAGCCCTGGGGCCCTAAATCTCCAGCCACTTGACGTTAGTGAACAACATCAACTCTGTTTCCATTTTCCACAAGAAGAAAAAAAATAGACTTTTTTTAATTTTCCTTTTTTTTAAAGCTGGGAGAGAGGCATGTTGGCATCTGATACCAGTGTGACCTCTCTCTGACTGACAGAAGGTTCATCATTGTGTACTATACCTGTCACCTCAGTAATGTATGTAGTCTCAGCTGCCCAGTGATTACAAAGTGAAAATTCCCATCCCTGACCTATAAGTTGTAACCTTTGGGTGCATTGCATGAAAAGCAGCTTCACTGGTGAGCTATGCAGATGTAGACAAGGTGTGGAAAATGAATATGAAAGAAGATGAGCGTTTTCCAACCTCTATATTCAACAATGGCCTCTGACTCTCCATTTAGCAAAAAACTACACAGATATGATAAAGGAGATAAAGAAGTCCTTTCTTCCAGAGGATGGTCTGCAAGGAATACATTTCTAATGGGAACCTTTTCTGGGTCTGGATAGCAAAGGTTTCAGATGCCTTCTGTGTCTTACAAATTATTTATATGATAGTTAAAATTATATGAAAACATCTTTATTTTCTAGATGATTTCACATTCCCAATAAATTACTAACTCTTTTAACATTCATGGTCTAATTGTGTATAGAAGATATTATTTTTTAATAAATTTACAAAGCCCGGGAAAATCCATGTGGAATTTATATCCCTAGAGGAGTTCTCATCAAACAACTAATATTGTGCTTTTGTCAGCCGAAAGTTGGAATGGTTCCTATGTATTATCACTTGATTAAAGCACACAGATAGTGAATTCCCAAAGAAAACTAGAAATCACATGAGCATTTGGTACTGTTTCATTCTGTGTTCACAAGGATACAGGTAATGAAGCCAATGAGCTGCAGATTTATGGAGCCTAGATGCCCATATATTAAAAACAAGCAACAAACAAAAAAATCCCAGCTCAATTCTGGCAGTATCTAATATTATAAAGTTACTTTATTTGGTCTGGATTTTATGATACAAATTGAATTAAGGTGCACATACATACAGTCCATTTTTGTCATTTAGGGGGGAACCTTTCTAACTTTCTATTGTGATAAAGAAAACCATTAGACTCTGTCAGGGCGAGAAGGAGGGAAATCACTTTTATTGAAATAAGAACAAAATGATAGTGTCAGACACTGAATCCAAGAGATAAAATATTACATCTAATAAACATGTTACGTATGGGATTAGACATGGGCCCCTAGAATTACAGAACAACAGAAGTTACAGGAAAACAATAATATTACTATTGAAAAATAATGATTAGAGTTCCTATCATGGTTAAGAAAAAAATATCTGCATTTTTATTAAAGGAACTTAAACGGGAGAAACTAACTTGCTATCCTGGAGTGCCAGGAGTGCTTTAGGTCTAAGTCTGTAAGCCTTGCTCCTGCCTGTTGTCTCACTTACCTAAGTACAATTACTTCTGAGAGTGACTGGATCACTTGGTAAGATCACGATGTTAACTGATAATACACAGTCTTCAAAGGCAAAAAAATAGGTAACCATCCAGCTCTCCTGGATAGTCAACATTTCTACCTTTGAAAATATCTCCCCCTCACTGTCCGTTCAAAGGCAGGTAGCCAATGTATTGCCTGGGACTAAAAGCCTGCTACAGATGTACACACACTTCACTACAATTTGATGTGGCCAGCATTGCTTCATTAAGCACATAATCAAGCACTCATGTCTGCTCCTCCCTCTTGCATCTCTCCTTATCACTTTGTAATTTTCTTATCCCTGCCAACATGGGGTGAAACAGCAGCATATAAACATCCACCCCCTCTTTCATCAGCCCAACATTGTGATGGTTGTTTGTGTAATTGTCATAAAAATTTTGTAAGCATGTACGGAGGACACCTTGAAATGTTACTTGAAAAGAAACTTCCTTTGAGTTCAACATAGTCCTTCCACTACTGATTGAAAGACCACTTGTCTTATTTTCTAACAAGTTACTGCTGTAATTCCAGTAGCTCTCACTTTAGAGAGGAATGATGAACTTTTGGATGCTGAACTGGAGTCAGGTGTCTGGTTCTTAGCTCCACTCTGATTTTCTGGCGACCTTAAGGAAGACGTACAGTCTGGCCCAGAGATGAAAAAAACCCCAAAACACCCAAAAAACCCTCCACATGTTGTCTGAGCAGCCTTTCGGGTGTCTGACACCGAGATTGATATTTCTGTAACTCACCTGCCCATCCATCCTACATTGCAGGGCTATAAGCCCTTACGGGAAGGACTCAGGCAAACTTGTCTGATCAGCACTGAGAAGACGGTGTCACAGGACAGCACGGCAGCATATGTGGAGGTTGCCGCATGACAGCATATGTGGAGGTTGCCTCAGGCCGAGTAAGCCAAGGCACTCTTGTTCCCAGCTGCCCGTGCTGCAGGTAGGCATGGAGCTGGGGAAAGGCAAACCCAAGCTCTCTCTCCCACTGCTACCGGCACTCCCACAAAGCCAGTGGGAGCCGAAACGTGGGCTTGTGTGCAAACTCTTTGGATGCAAGGTGAATTTGGACTCCAACATTACTTTGCATCTATGCTTAGAATATAACAAAAATGTAATCTCTACACCTCAGTTCTCTACAAAACGATGATAACAATCCTTTATTTCTCCCACCCTTTGCCTGTAATTATCTATTTAACATTCAAAACTTTTGTCTCTTCCCACGTTTTCCAGAGCCTAGCACAATTTGAACCTGATCATAGTCAGGATCTCTGGACACTACTCTAATGCAAATAATTCTAATGATAAGAGTAATGCCCCAAGGGTGTTGCAAAGCTATCCTAATATCCAAACCCAACTGTAATTTTATTTAGATTTTATATTACTGACTAAGAGCGTTTATCTTCTTGCCATGTGTGGACATGTAGTTAGTGCACATTGGTTATGGGTTTCCAAGATAATGTAATGCAAACAAATCATATATCGTCTGAGAATGAGTCAGGCCCACATTTCAACTTGATTTGATTTACCGTCACCTGTGTTGCAATGACTATTAGTCTGTTGAAATAATGAAAGAAAGGGAATAAGGGCTTTTAAGGCCAGCGTGGGAAAGTACCTGTTATATAAGCATCTTTAAAATGCAGAAGGAATAAAAAAATGGTTAAAGACTTAGAGCACTGGAAATAAATATGTGATGCCTCCTCTGAAAAAGGACTTTACTTGCCTTGATGGATGCCAGGGTGGATTCATCTGATAATTCTGGTCTGACTTTAGTCTCGTCCATACTCAAGAGTGACTCAGATGTGTGGAAACAAGTGGAATCCCACTCAGCTCATACCTCATACCAGGTTCAGACTGGTCTTTCCTGAAACACAGTACAGCACCATAGAAAAACCCCCAAACTCGGATCTGGATCGGTGTTTCTCAGTAGTTCTCACTGAGGGCTAAACTGGAAAGAAAGATCCAAATCCTTGT
Organism: Phoenicopterus ruber ruber; assembly: GCA_009819775.1. Lineage (NCBI taxonomy): Eukaryota > Metazoa > Chordata > Aves > Phoenicopteriformes > Phoenicopteridae > Phoenicopterus > Phoenicopterus ruber. The sequence goes on from CM020219.1 coordinate 15,613,973, forward strand.
GACTAGTGGAGGGCCTAGCCCTCTCATCTGTCTGGGGTGGTCAGGCTTTCACCCAGGCTGTAATACTAAAGAAGTTTGATAACTTTCTGTACAAAGGCATTTTGTGAGCACAGATTAGGAAATAGTGGTGGCTTTCCAGGATGGATAATAAATATCTGTTTTCCTAACTAACTGCTTTGGCAAAAATTCTGCGTTTACACCCCTTCACACACACATCGCCCCAAACACTCAGCCACGCCACCACTCCCTCCGTGTACCGGTTTTGTGTTTTGCCAACTGGACCTGGAACTGAAAACTGTGTCTAGTGGCACTCTGTTTTGCTGGGAGTTTTTGCTGTGGATACACTCTGAACTGCTGGAATACCTGCTGCTCCTGAGCACAGATAACAAGGTAATGTAAGAAAAGATTTCAAAGGAGACACACAGTCATGTTGTCTCATACCTTTTCTGCTCCTCATTATTTAAAGTCTGAGAGAGAGATGTGGGGGAAAAAAGAGCTCTTCACAGGTCCCATGGGGCTGCAAAGACATCAGCTCGTGAATATTTCACAACTGTATCTCTGTCCTGTAACATCGCTGTACAGTTACCTGCAGTTCAAAGGTAAGGACAACAAGGAATACTGTATATTTCATTATCGTGCCAAGCACGAGAGCTTAATTTTTACATTTGTAAAATCCAGTGGTTTTTCTTTCGAGTGATTAACATTTCAATGACAATGAAATCCATTTTAAATCTAAATATAAAATCAATTTATGCTCTCAGTACGCTGCATCTTCTCCACATCTGGTGAATCTCTACCTGTCAGCTATGGTGAAAAGTCGAAGACTTTGTTTGTTTTAAACTGCCTTTAAATGGCAAATGGCAAGGCTCCTTGCACTTGCTCTATTTTACAATCTCAGTTTCAGCATAGCTGAATTGATTGTGCTTGCCGTAACTTTAGCTATCGAAACACATCTCAGATATGCAGCCCTGCTGCAAACTGTGCTATAGTGCTACATTTGAAAATTTTTTTAATGGGATGGTCCAAGACACTGTTCATAACATGTTTGCTGTGGCGACTGTGACCGCGTGATCTCCGAATTTTGGGAAGCCTTGCTTATTTCTGTTGACAAGAGTGTATTTTCCATCTCAGTTCGCTTCTCTTTTCCTTCTGGCCCCTTGCACATCCCAGAAGGATTTGCCTTCCTCCCTTCAGCTGACTCTGATTTCATCAACTAGTTCTGATAGTAAAAAATTCACAAGAGGTGGGGCTTTGTATACTTGCCCTCATGAAAGAGAAAGGAAAGCAGGCGGAACCAGTCACAGCAAAAGTGCAATAATGAGCAAAATGCAAAATACAAATTGCTTTTACCCATCTTGACTAGCAAACAAAGCTAAACGGCATCAGCATGCATTGGAGTGCTTTGTAAGATACATGTCGTTAAAGAGCCTTGTGTTTTCAGTTAGCTGATTCTGTAATAAAAATTGTTGGTACTGGCAGCATTGCATCATTGTTCTTAGCAAGAAAAAGCAATTTGGCCTATTGTTTCCAGAAACAGTTTTCTCTTATAAAAACAATATAGTTGTTTAACCTAAATATAAACACATATGATGTCAATAATTTTATATACATTACAGACGGTTACATGGTCTTTAACAACTGTCAGTGCTAACAGATAAATTCTACATGGCTGGTTTTGCTCATTTATTACCAAGAGCAAAAGGCGCCATGGCTGCCGCTGGCTCTCTGTGCTCTCTGCAACAGTACACGTTGCTCTCTACATGCACCAAAGTCTGGCCTTTGAGAGGCAGAAACTTGTCTCCATAGGACTAAATGCACTGTTGCTGCTACCGCTTTCCTTCAGTCTGCCTGCCTGCAGCTCAGTGATTTTGGGGAGTACGTAATGAGTGCAGTAAGGGTTGGAATAAACTATGAACTAAAAAAAGAGACTCATTCTCATCTGGGCTCTGAAAGTGATGCCCTCATTCGTCTCAGTCAAGTTGCTTTATTTTCCTGTCCTAATTTACTCTCTGTGGAACAGCGATGTTAATTTTTGATTCTGTCACAAGGAAGACTTTGATAATGAATCAGTTAATGTGAAAGCTGTACAGTTCTCCAAGTTAGTTGTCAGCTGGAGGTCAGTATCCTCTGGATCAGCAGATTATTTGGATAGTTATCTCCTGACTTCTTTTTTTTATAAAGATTACTCATGCACAAGGACCTCAGATTTTCTTCTCATAAAGCAGCAGGATGGTAAATGCCCTGATCATCTTGTGTCATACCCGCAGCGTTAGTTAAACGTGACTAAGTGAGTTGAAGGGAATCTTCCTCCTTGGCATCCTCGCACTCCTCACTCCCGCCTGCCCTGCACCCTGCTGCATGGTCACCATGGGCCACACAGATGCTGGCTATGTCTTGGGAAGTGAGGTGAAAAATGCTTTAGCAGGCTGAGTGAAGTAAGCTCTGGAAAAGCAGTGTAGCCCATGAAAGGGAAAGCATACTCTTGTGCACACAACAGATTTATTCATTCAATTGCCTGCGAGCGAGCAGGAATTCATAAGCGCTTACAGAAGGGAGCTGTACAAAGCCTGGTGCCCTGGGATGGAAAAGAGAAGCCATATTAGGGTTAAGGCGTAGATACTTGTCCAAGTGCTGTGCCACCCAGCTCCTGGGCCTGTGGAGTCAGTACTAGCATCTCAGGGTTCTTTAAAATCTGGTCAGACCAGAATAAAATTAAGCATTGTCCCATACTTTGTCCTGTCAAAGTGTTGAAGCATCTTCTTTCTGAGCGTGGATGCAGTTGCAGTGCACATCTGCATGGGTCACTGCTTGCTGACCGCTCCAGGAGATGCAACACATCTGGCGCCTTTAGCGGGTTGACTCTGGCTGATAGAGCAATGTCAAAAGACACATTTCTGATGCCACCTCTGTGTTTTAGGAAGAAAATGGAGTCCCTGAGATGAAAGGGGATCTGACCACACCTGCACCAACCCCGCACTGCAATTTTGTATGGTGGCTGGAGTCATGTCATTCATGAGACCACAGAAGATGAACCATTTGCTGACGATGATCAAAGTGTTCCCAATGCATCAGGCTGCTTTAGTACAAATTCACTGGAGGCTGTTAATCGTCATAATGGAATACAATGGGACCCTGAATACTGTTACTTATAGAGGTGAGTGAGTGCTCACATGCTTAGGCCTCCAAGAATAAGAGCATATTGTTCTAGTAAAAGTGATAGCACACAGTATGAAATCCCTCTGAAGTACGCTCATAAGCCTCAGTCACACAGTTTGATCCCCTCCTCCTCCTTCCCCCAGCCAACTTTTCCTCAAGTCGCTTTCACGTATGTTTTAACAGCAAATCGCAAAATGCTGTGCATGGATCAAACCCAACAAAACTTCAACTCAATTTCTGTATTATAAAGAGCATTGGATTTTCCTTGTGATTTCTACTTAGATTAGTAAGGCTAAAATTAGCAATTAAAAGAAGAGTTTCCATATTGTAACTGAAACAGGCTTACTGCATCCTGGATTAAATCAGGAGATTGTGCCGAGGGTGTGAGAGAAATACCTTCCAACTTCTTTACAATACCTCATTTACATATCACATAACAGCAAGGCATGGTAGGAGTTAACATGACATTAATTCTATAGAAGAGATAGGAGTTGACTGTTTAATAGTTTCTGTTTAATGCTAGGCCACACAGACAAATGCTTCTGTGAATTATCTAGAGAGCTGTTAGGGAAGGAAAGATATTAATTGGTCTGATGCAAAGCGGGAGGGACACGTAAGAAAGGGAAAATGAAAGGGGAGTACAGAAAACCGCAGTTGTAACTATCTGGTTGATCCGAGCATTATTTTGGACGACTCATCATTGCAAAATCTTACTTTATTGGTTGAAACATGTTTGGGAGTGCTATTGATTTTTTGGGAAAAGGATCATTAGTCTTTTATTATAAACTCTTGATTTATACTGCTTTCGGTTCATTGGTTCCTGGGGGAGAATGTTGAATTGATTGGTTGAGCTCTAGGTTTTGGGGCTTGTTTTCTTTTTGTGTGTTTTGTTTTTGTTTTTTCCCCTCTCACTCTTCTTGTTAGCTCTTTCTTTTCTTTTTCTTTCTTCTTTTTTTCCTCTTCTTTTTTTCCTCTGTCTTGTTTGTCTGATGTGATCAATGAAGGGATTTTGAAAGCTCCTATTCAAAAGTATCTCAATGTTATCTAGCTTTTATTTGTACCATTTAAAGAAACAAAAATATTTTTACTTGCAGTCAATACTTTATTTGAGAAGCTAAATCTCGATCTTCCAAGCACATTTATATTTGGCCAAATCCTAATCACTACAAAGAGGTAACTCCATGCTTAAATAATGTAAATGGGTCCCAACTACCTTATGGCGGAAAGGATTTAACACAATATGTCAGTGATTTAGGTCAGAAGAGATCCACAAGGTCATATAACTTATCTCCCATCCTTAGAGAACTGTTTCTAAATAAATAATAATAATAAAAATCTAATGTTTTATCCAAACCAGTTTTAAATATGACAGAAATACTACGGAACTTACCATTGCTGGTAGCATATTTTTCACCTCCAATATAAATTTTTCCTCTCTGATTCTTAACAACTGTTCTAGTGGGGAGGAAACGAAACTCTCACACTGTGCATTTTATAAATAGGAGTAATTTTCTATCACTGCTTTAAAAAGGCAGAGGTCTTTGAGTAAGGATGGCCAAAAGTATGATGCTAGTGTCAGCAGTCTCAGCAACGGCTCCGCGTGCTGCGCTGTGCGCCGCTCGGGGACCACTGTGAACGGCGGCTAGAAATACGTGATAGCAGAAAGCTGACAGAAGTTCAGATGTTGAATTGTGGCAGAGTAACGATGATGAGTGAGTTATGGCTTGCAATAAGTACCAGACCACCGGTCCTTATGATTGTAGGACCATAGCGTACAGGCTGTTCCTGGAGTTTTGTTCCTCTTTTCATTCCCATTCTTAATCTAGAGGGACCAGGGAAAGGAGGGGGGAGAAACAATCTCTCCAACAATACCATAAACAAATCATGCAGAATAATGATGTAGGCTCTTCTCAGATGCATCACCCGGCTTCCTTTGATTCTGATAGTCCTATTAGTAATGTTGCCATTGCTGTGTGATTTATTTAGGGGCTTTGTGTTTGCAATTGAGCTGTGCAGCATGCGGCTTGCTATGATCTATACTAAGGGATACGGCTGAGTACATCTGAATAGTGTAACCCTATGGAATCTGGTGACAATGTGTTGTAACTTACATATCTTCTGGAGAATTATATTACAACTCAATTTGATTTTTACCTGATGTTTCACCTATTAAAATGAGACATTTAAAAAGGGGGAAATTTGCAGCTGCTGGTTTCTCAGAAAAGATCAACTGTTTCTGTAATTAATATGGAAGATAACAATTTAAAATAATGAAACACCCATAATATGTTTCAAGAAAGCAGCTTGTTGCTATAATTAGAACTAGAATCAAATTGTTCTGATGGCAAACATCATCTATTGAACTCCATGAATGAAGCAGCTTCAGCAAGCAAATAACACAAGTGGGAAAATATCAGAGACAAATACATTATGATCTTAAAGGTGTTTTCCAACCTAAATGATTCTATGATTCTGCGATTCTATGACATGGAAAAATGAGGCTGACAGGAAAATCCTACAGTTGAACTTCTTGAGGCTCTGTCTCTCAAAGAATAAAGCACGCAGAGCGTTGAACTGGTGAACTGAGGCACGCTGGTGTTTGTGGCAGAGAACATGGACCTGCCATCGAGTCCTGACACAGTCACAGATTTCAGAGGGTGGCATGAGGACAATCGGCTTGTCAGGAGATTGTAAAGTGTCCTTTCCACTGCAGTACCGGTACACAAGGTGAAAATTCATCTCCCATTCCTCTGTGTCGTTCGTTATTCTTTCAGTCTGCCCCGGAGAGCTAAAACAACTGGCCTGCCCTCCCAGCTGGTGCTTCTTCCAACGATTTCTCTTGCGTGCCTTTGCAAACATCGGCTATTTACCATGTGGAAGCCTCATGTGTGAATCTGCCTGTTGGCCCAAATTTGGCCTTCTGCTTCTGGTGGGTTTGAGCTGTTGATTGGTGATTTCTCAAATCTTCATTTCGATGATGAAGTCTGAAAATGTTGTCTACAGGACCTTGGGATCTCAGTCTGGTTTGTTTTTCCCTGGGCTTTGCTTTCTGTGCTACGTTGTGCTGTAGGAGACACAAGAGAGAAGTGTGACTCCTTCTCTGCTCCTCCAATCTGCAAAATCTGTGCTTATTCTCGCAATTAATCCACATTTCACTGGTCAAGAAAGATGTGAGCACAGAGGTGGAATAAAGTTTGAGCCTGTGACCCTGATTGAGCTGTGTCGCTAGCTGAGGAATTACTGGACTAAATAGAAGTGCTCAGCAACTTCTGGAGGAGTAAAACAACACGCAAAAGAAACAAAAGAAAACAAAACAAAATACATTGATACCATTTTAATGCTTTTGTTTTGGCTAATTAAGAATAAAACCCTTGTCTGAGATGGATAACAGAGCTCTTTTAGCATTTTATTGTGGAGTATATCCAACCATATAGCTACAGGGAGGCTGGGAAACTTCTCCCCCCTCTCATGCCATGGGAGGCTTAAGCATTAGGCAGTGTGAGCAGGGTGGAGAGACCTCAGTCCCTTAGCCCTCATCCTCTTCCTTCAAATAAGCCCATCCTGGGAGGGTAGGTATAACTCTCAGTAGTGTTAGAACACGTGGAAAGCCAGGGAAAATATGCCACATTCACCGGCAGTGAAAATGTGCTCCAGTATATTATACTGGAGGTTTGGCTGAAAGGAATTGCTTCATTGCAAATTTGGAGTAGTAGAAGGATTTTATTTATTAATTCCTTCATATGTTTTAAAAATAATTTTAGCATCATGTCTGCTTTGGGCTAGAACATTGCAACCAATACAGAGATTTCATTATTGGTAAGCATTTGCTTGTACTAACAAGAGCATATGTGCACTAGTACTACAGAAGAGAAATACCTGCTTTGGTTATAGCAGATTACTTTTGTAATGCATTTGCTTTTTTTAACCACATTTTCCAGACACAGCTTAGGATCTTCAACAGATTTTTATATTTTTAAATGTTTAGAACATATAATTTTTAATGAAATTACACTTTTGCTGTAAGTTTCAATTATTCCTTGGGCACTTTGGCAGCTGATATAACGAGACCCTGTTCAAAATGAAGCAGCAGCATTCCTAGAACTCCATCTTGCTGGGTGACACTGTCGTTGTATCTGAAAGACACAAGTGAAGACTGAAAACCCGTGATCACCGAGAAAGAGCAAGATGCTTGAACCACAGGGCAGAGCAAACGTATTACAACACTTAAAGGAAAACAAGCTAAACAGGTGGAAACGTCATCTTTGAAATAGTTTTCCAGCTTCCTAGAGTGCAGGATAATAACTGATCATATGACAAACTTATCAGACTTCCTCTGTTTGTCTTTTTGCACTGAACTATTTTTGATGTAAAGTGGTGACTGTAGCTGAATTCCTCCTACTCCATCTAGGTATTTACTTGCTAAATGACCCTTGTCATCATGGTACCCGCATGCTTCTCACACACTAATGGATTGCATCCATAAGCTCTCCAGTGAGGGCAGGGGAATATTAGCCCCATTTCTACACATGGGAAAACAGGTAGAAGTGATACTCTTGTCTATTCTCTGAGTGTATCTCAAAGGAATAACAGAAACTTCTGAATTAGACTTCATGCCTAGACAGGAACTCAGAAGGGAACACTGTCACAGCCGTCTCTTCAAGGGACAAATAGCCCGCATTGTGCATAGGGTAGAAATGACTTTCCTGAGGTTACACTGGAAATCTGTGACTGAAGACAGAATTGAACCAAGGTCCCTTGAGTACTGTGTTCAGTGAGGTTATCTTTCCTTCCATAATTTCTATGTAACAGTTATTTAGTTAATAACATGATTTTCTCCCCCCGCCTCCGTTATTTTTATTTTTGAATGCATTTCACGCTCCAGGTTCACTGTAGCTCAAGAAAGTATAACATATACTTCTAAAGCCAGACTATATATAATGATCCTGGAGACAATATTGTTGTCCATGATGTATGAAGCAGAAAAAACAGAGTTTGATTTTCATAAGCTCTAATGACCCTCCTGGGCAGTTGGAAATGTACATTGTTTGAGATAATCAGACAAACTGATTCCATTATAAAAAGATGTATTGTTTCTATTTTATGTTTTCACAAGCATTCTGTCTAATTATTGCTGACATTTCCAACCATATTGTGAAGTTTTTCAGAGGGAAAAGAAGGAGTTTATCTCCATTAAAACTGGAAACAAACTGATGCTAACTGTTTTTATAAACTGAAAACACTAAAATAAAATTAAATGCATTAGAGCAATTAGGAAGAATTATAGCAAAGTCTGTCTTGCCTATATTTTCGCTGTGAAAAAAAAGATATACCAAAGATTACCATCCAACAGTGTGAGTCTGTTCTTAAAAAGCACCCTGAATGTTTTTCATTAAGTTATCTAGCACAGGAAATCTGCTGTTGTTTAACCCTTTCATATCCCTAGGTGCTGAAACATGTTTAAATGCTGAAACGTGAATGCAGCCAGATGATGTGCAATCATTTAGGATTGAATTATTATTCCTGTTCCTAGTTATTTTTGTAGATATAGATATAAACTTCTTCCCGGGCTAAAATACCATACAGCATTTATCAGCATCGAAATACAGTGCTTTGTTTAGTGGTAGTGGTTTGAAGCCAACGGTACGATATTTTCCAAGTCGGATACAATCAACCTTTTCTGAAGTGAAAGACGATTCAATAGTTATTGGCTAATCAGCATATTATTGGTTAATCCCATCGAGTTTGTAAATCGTGTTGAGAGCTTGATTGCAATGGTGTTATGGCAGGAAAGAGCACTGTTACTCATTTGTATTACTTGGAGATGAATTCCCGTGCCCCAGAGGACACCCACCTTCCCGCTGCTGCTGGCGGGTGAGCTGGAGCCCTTCTACCATGTGAGAAAATGTGTTGCTGTCACTAGCTCAAAAAGGGACCTTCTGGTACTGTGGCTTCAAAAATAAACTAATAAGTAAATAACCACAGACTGACCTCTTCTGAAGTTGTCAAGGACATATCAAGTTATGTCCTCAGATATTTCTGGTTGTTTGTGCAATCTGGTCCCTGATCCTCTCTGGAGATGAGATCTTCTTATGGAAGCATGATTTCTGAGTAATGATTTTTCCTAGGTTCTCTACTGTTTTTGTAAATTTGCTAACACTAGTTGACATAAGTGCAATGTGCTGCCTGCTCCAAAGTAAGGACGACCTTTCTGACTGGAGTAAATCTGCTGAACTATCTATTGGAACTCATCACTGTTCTTGATGTTAGCTGTAACACTGCCCATCTCCTTCAAAAAAGCCTGTGAGCTTATTTATCCTAAATATTTTGTAGCTCCTACAGTGAAACACAACGATAGGAAAAGGACATAATCTGTGTGTCTTGAGTGCTTCGCCATGTACCCATAAATTATGTGAAATTTCTGTACGTCTGGGTTACACAGGACACACCGGACTGAGAGCTAAGACAGCTGAAAAGATGTTAGAGTCTGGTTAAAGATTAGATTTTTTAAAAATCAGAATCCAGTTGTGTAGGGTTTTTTGTTTTCACAGTAAAAAGCTGACTGTGGTTTATTTTTCTACCAGGAAAAATGGAAACAAAATAGTGTAATTTTAATTAGGCTTATTAATCTTGGCATCTACCCAAGTCATTTCAGAGACTTTTGACAACTGTAGTTCCAGGTCCTGGGCAGTCTGTCAGGTTCCTCTATGGGGGGCTGTAGAGGATAATTCTTTTAGAAGTCTTGATAGATAATTTTTTTCCAAGATGTAACTGTAGATTGGAGCACTTCAAGTTGAAATGTTTTCATTAGAGGATATCTAAAAGATTTCATTTTATCATTTCTGAATAGAAATTGTGGAAAAAAGTATTCCACAAAATGTCAGACATTTTGATTTTTTTTCTTGATTTGTGACCAAATCAAATGTAAAAACACGGCCTTATCATTTGGGATGGAAATTTAATTTTTGATCAGCTGAATAGTGAAAAACTGAAAATGAAGCTTGATTATTGAGCGTGTTACTGATTTTTTTTTCTGTATCCTTCCAGAATTATATTAAAAAGAAACCCCAGAGTTGGGAAAGAAAAGTAGTAGAATGTAAAATTACAAAAGTAGAAGGATAATATTTTGTTCCATGTTTTTGTTTTCTGCCTCAGGAAATGTACTGTGTATGAAGCATAGTTTAAAAAAAAAAAAAAAGATTGTTTCTTTGAAGACAGCAGACAACACAATTTTAGTAAATATAATATTTATAGGACCTTGCAATTAATTTACAAAAATTTTACATCAAAAATGTATGCTGATGATTTTAGTCTTCAGGGATAACAATTGTCTCCTCAGTCATGTTTTCATACACTAAAGGCAATTATTGTTGCTTCTAGCTGTAATAAAAAAATAACCGAAACAGATAGAAGTGTCTTGGTAGAAATTGAGCTGAAACTCCCACTGTGGAAATAATCAGAAAATTAAAAGCTCTGCAATCTTGCAAATAACATTGCAACTTAATATTATTGGAACATAACATTATTATCTCTTTTTATAGGGAAAACAAACATAAATATGTTTTCAAACAACACTGATGTTATGTTTTCACTTTATTGGCTAACAGAGAAGAAAAAAATGGGGAAAAAAGGTAACTTTTTTTGAGTTGCATATCAAACAACCAACCGGGAATTTGTGAAAAATGATTAACAGTGGCAGGATTATATTTCTGTCACTGTTAGGTCAGCATCTTCTCCACTGAACTCACTACCCACAGCATCTGTGAGACATGGCTCATCTTGCCATCTGATGGCCTCTAAACTAAATAGTATTCATGTTTGGTTCACTTACTCTCTTGTTAGCTACTGTTAACTTCACAATCTGAACGGGACAGTTGAAAACTCAAAGCAAGGCAGGCACCAAATAATTTTTGTGTCCCACTTTTCTTTAGTGTTTTGTTTTCATTTAATAAATGGGGTACCTATTTGCCTTTTTTTTTTCCTAATGATAATCTTGTATGACTGATGAGCAGCTGCCTATGCTTTACTCTCAAATAAAGAGAAATTTACATCACCAAAACTTTTCTTCCTTAAGGATAAATCTGCTTTGGGGTCTATTTCTGCATTCATACACACTAAAATACCTCACCAGCCACAATGGGCAGACTTCTGATCTCCTGGGTGTGTGAAAGAGAAAAGTCATACAGCATCTCCAGATCTCCACTGCTGCCGTATTTAGTAATTGCTCAAAATCCTGGGAGGAAGCTGCATCACCTTTATGATGGTGCCACACAACAAATTTGAGATTTGAGCCCAAACGAAAAGTTACGCAGGCTGTGCCCTTTGTTGCTGCAGCCAGCTTACAAGTTAATGCAGATGAAGTCCCATCCTACTGATCAGTGATAAATGTCATGAGTCATTTGTTCCACCTATATCCCTATGTGGAGAATGGCTTTAAAAGGAGTCATAATTCTCCTTCCTTTCAAAAACATACAGACTTTAGGGGCAGAATCATGTGAGCAAGTCTGGAAGGTGATAGGAACCAAACTGAAACTCACCTGACCAAAGCCAGCCATTTTGCTGTAGCATTTCATGCACAGTGTAGTAAAAGCATCTCAAGGTCCACATCGAGTTTTTTCAAAGGATGATCAAAGGTCTGGATGATCCCTCACGTACAGAGTATCGTTTGAGGTCTCTCTGATTGAAAGGGACATGCTGTATTTTTGTCTTTACCCTCTGTAAACCAAACACATGGCTGCATACACAGCCACAGCCACGTGAAGACATGCACATGTAAATATGCACACACATTTTATTTTAGTTTTAGGGTTTTTTTTAATGGATCCTACTAAAACCAAACCAGGACAGTGCCTATGCAGGTAAGATTATGAAAGAAAGAATAAGCCAGGTGGGAATGGCGTTGAGTTATATCACTTAACGCACTACTCCGAAGTGTTTAGCCTGTGTGCTGGGGTAATGGCAGTCAGAGTGTCTTAAGGAGCTCCCTTCCATCCGCTGGCACTTACCAGCCTTCAGCTGAAACACAGTACCTGGCTGCACACATGCTTTCATTTTGCAATTTATGATGGCTAGGTTTGCTGCACTGCTGGGAGAGAAAAGTGTGCCCACGTGGTTATCTTATCTCAGCTTACAGGGGTGTGACTTCTAGCACAAGGGTGGTAATTGCTAACTAGATTGTTAGTGATCATAGGGACATTTTCCAAGAATTAAAATTAGATAGAAATCCCTCTTATGTTCACTGCCTCTTTTCCCTAGAGGAACATCTTCATTTTCTGAAATTTTTGGGGGGGAAATCAAGGAAAATTGGCTATTTTTATTTGCTTTAATCTTGAAAACACAGAATTTGTAAGAATTTCCAATACTCCAGGAGGTTTCTATCATGAGGAAAGTTTAAACAAAAATCAGTAGTGTAAGTCTAAACCTACCACTTCTGGAGTGGGAGGATCTGGATTTGAGAGGAATGTAAGAATGTAGGCGAAAGAAAAGATGCAGATGGGGTGCTGCTAAGAGACCATGGACAGAGTGAGAAAAAAATAATCAGGTGCAAGTAGAGAATGACAGAAATACAATCCTGTCACCTTTGTCTGGACACCAATATTTTTTGAAGGACGTCCAAACCTACTCCTAAAGCTAAGTCAGATTGCGAAAGGAAAGGAGTATCTTCTATTCCAGGTTTAATTTCGCAGTAACTGGCAATACCTACAGGCATCGCTATCTAATATCTGACAGCATCTAGCATCTAAATATGATAGATAAGAGCCTGGCAGACAGGCAGGGGACTCCCTCCCTCTGTTTATTCATGTGAAATTGGGAGGAGAGAAAAACCTCCACAGGATTTCTGACCCCCTCTTTCAGCTCCACCCCTGTCAAAAGCTGAAACTAATGAGCTGGAAATAGGAAATGTGCAAAATAACTGACACTTCCCTATCTGAACTGCATTCCTTAAGAGTTGTTTTTTTATTACTAGATAAATGCTTTGACATGTGTATTTATGTGAAGTCTGAATGTGATTTAGATACCAACTACCTGCTGAGCTAAGAATATTTGCTTCCTACTTAAACCAATATGTTTATTTAAGGGATCTTTACGTTTTAAAATACCCTTGGCTTCTAGCTCCATAAATGGGTAACCTTTGTATGTGGAATGCATTGTGCACTCCATTTGTTGTTAATATAAAGTAATATTTTCCTTTTGCTCTGCTCGGTTCTTTTCTTTAGGAGTCCTTTTACCGTAGCAGGCTCGTGTGAAAACTGTGCATATGTATGTTTGGAAGACGATGGAAAAGGCTGATTCTCAGAGCTTCTGCTTAGAGATGGTGTCCACCAATCTTGCTTAAATAGCAAACAAAGGGTCTTTGTTGCTCTTGCAGTGAAGTATTTTGAGAGGTAGGACATTTCTTTTGTTCTGTGTTTTTGTGCATAGCACAATGGGGCTAGAAGTTGTGGATGCTGCTTTGATATAAAGAATAAATGGCAATGTCAGTGTCCAGACAAAACAATTTAATTCATGATTTTTATTTTAAAAGGCCTCATAACTGAGGTCAGTACTTTCATGGGTGAATTCCTTAACTCTCTACTCCTTGGTTATTCATGTTTAACTCAGGTATGGCTTTGCTCAACTGAAGCTCTTTTTAAAATCAATGGAAAATTTGTGTAAAAATATACAGGCTTGGCTCCAAATGCAAAAGTTGTTTATTTTTACATTGAAAAATAAAGTACTATTTTCAGGTCTTCTGATCAGGAAACGTTTGGAAAGCAGCCAGCAGTTAGAAGGCACGGTCATGATTTGAAATTTCCAGCCAAAATCAGGACACCTTTTTCATGAAAATTCATCTTGTAAATAAAACCATCAATATAATGCAGGCTAATCCCTTCTAGAATGAAGTCCTCTGAATGCAGATGCATATAACAGGATATTTGGGTTCCTGTCAGCAACACCGCTGACACATGTGCTTGAAGGCTTTCACTTAATGTATAGAAGAGGCCAGCAATCTGCAATGCAAAGTTTTGAAGGCAATTACTCTTTCTTTTTAATTTGAGCCCACATTCAATTAAGTGGAGCCGAATTGCTCGCATCCTTTCAGCCAATTAGTCACAGGCTTAAGTTTTTGTTTTGTTTGTGCTTCTTCCCCTCTCCTCCCCACCCCCCCCAAGAAATATTCAGTCCTTGGACTCCCTAACGAACATAACCCAAACTGTCAAAACAAGTTTCTGGGTGTTAAGGTTTCAGACAGCAAGCTCTAAGCACCAGATCCACAGCAAAGCAGGTGCACCCTTTGGAAAACACGCGGCATTTGGGTTTGGGATCCATTCTCGCGGGCGAACCGCGCCGCAGCCTTGGGGTGACAGAAAGTAGCGCGGCAGCGAGCAGGATCTTTGTGCTGAGGACACAACGGCATTCACAGCTGAGCTGAATCAGATTGAAAAGGACCTGTCAAGTGCTGTGCGTGCCATAATTAACCTTTTTCGGGTTTCCTTCCCATCTTTTAACCAAGCTTCCTCACAGGCTATTATGCCCTAAAGCCCATAATGATATAAAGCTGTGATGATGGAGCACTGACCTCTCCACTCTGCCTGGATCTGACCCATAATATTTTGAGTGGTGGAGATCTGAACATTTGCTAATATTTTCATACCTTTGTGAGCAGGAAAAAAAGAAAAACCCTCTTGACTCGTCTGTTACATATTTCCACAACAATGAATGTTAAACGATATTTATTGGGGTGGGGGTGGAGTTCCAGGGCTCATTTTTAATATAATGGTTAGTATAATAATTCCTTGAAACTGTTCCCCTGTGGTGAAATAATGAAAAGTAACTGAAAAGAGCTGCAAGTGCAACTTCTGAGTGAAGGATTATTTTAAAGTATTCCTCTCCTTGTGATAGCTTCAAATATTTGTATAATAGAATTTGTTGCCCTGTCTAGAGTTATAAATTATAAACTTAGCTATAGCAGTATCCCTGAATAACAGCCCTTAGGCTTTATGTACTGAGTCCACAGAAACAGCATGATATTGAGCAGGACATTAGTAAGAGATACTCATGCTAAAGCAAATATTTCACTGGTGTCTGAATCCATAAACTGATTAAAAAGATTATTTGCAAAGATTTCATATAGAAGGATTAAAAAAGAAGGTGGGAGGGGAGTCAATTTTAGGGGTTTTTCTTCTTAATTTTTATAAAGGAAAAAAAAAGACAACCTGGGTGACATGGCAAGGTCCTTAAGCACATATATAATTGTAAGCCGCTAATTCCAGTGAGACAACTCACATACTTAAAGTTAGCTGAGCCACCTCACTGAATTGGACCTAGAAAGCTCAAACACTTTAAAAACTCAGGGTCTGCCCCAAAAGAACACTATAAAAAAAGTATTTCAAAGGGAACAGAAATGCTAATCTGCCCATCGGGGTTTTACCGTTATTTATAACATAATAGTTAATAATACTTGATTAAAAAATCAACATTTGTCATTATAGTCCTGAAATTCACACAAACTGTTTGCCAAAGCCATTACTGCTGTTCTATAATAAACTCTATTAGTTTTGTAACAATTCCGTTCTCTTAAGCCCTTTCTGTAAGGACAGTTCAGAAAAACACTGCCGTAGTCACATCACCTCACTTTTTAAATCCCTTCCCTGACTCCTTTTACCACTACATCAAATAAAACTACTCGTTCTCATCCTGAGCTTGAGCGCTTGCTGAACTGCACATATGTGAGTAATCATACGCGTAGGGCCATCCACATCCACATGGGTTTGCAAGGCTGGGGTGTCAGCTATTCATTAGCTCCTGACGGCACTTTGTGGCTCACCCTGAGCTATTCCCCAGCCTTCCTTTTGGGTCCTTGCGTGCAGCCTGTCCACCCAGAATTAGCTGGGAAAAGCACTGTTATAAAATTCTTTCTTTGAACCCACTCCTAACACAATCCCTGTACGAAACTGCCAGCTAATAATGTCTAAATAAATGGCCAGGAGGAATTCGGGGATGAAGTCTTTGTTCCACTTAATTTACCAGGGCATCCACATCACTGTCATAAAGATTTTCTTCTTGATTTTACTGTCTTGTGTATGTGTATTTTAATTCCTCCGCCCTCCCCCAACCCCTCAATACTACTCCTTTTCTTTTTAATTGTTTTTACACCCACTTGCTGTATCTAGATGCATTCAGCATGGCTGAAACTGACTGCATTAGGTCCTTTCATGTCTTCCCCTTTCCCTGATGGATTTAATCATAAATAGCTATTTCAGAGAATATTTTCCCTAAGAAATGCACATGTCTAAGGATAACTTTGTGGCTTTTGATAAAGGGACATTGCTGTGAGCTGTAAAGGCTTCATGAAATCAGGAGGGCTGACAGCAAAGTCCTTTGTTTTATTGCAAATATCTAAGACCACATAACTGATATATGGCTGGCTTCACATATGGCTTGTCTTTCTTGCCAAGTCTACTGGAAGACGAGAAGACTGATCCAAGAGTTATTTTTTGCATGTGCTTGGAAGTCCTGATTGCAGATTCCTCCTACAGTAGGGGGACACTATTTCAGCATCAGTTTTATCGCACCATGCAGAGATTTTACATCTTTAACCCTATGTGCTGTGGCTGGCTTTAAACAGTAATAATAATTTAAAAAAAAAAAAGAGCCAAGTCAAACAGTTAAAAGTATTTATTCTGCTTTTACTGTTATGGGCAAAACTTCCATTCATTAAAAAGGGACTGAGATTCCACTCCAGTCCCTGAAGGGCAGTTAAAAGCAACAACTTAGTTTGATAATACCCTCTTTAAACTGGATGCGTTACAATCTTCTGTGCTTTGCCTTCCCCCTTGACCCCGTGAGCGCACCTTCTGGGTCAGCCCAGCAGTGAAACACCAGGAAGATCTGATGGACGTTAATTCCCTCTGACAGCTCACGTTCTGAATATGGGAGGCTGCTTCCATTGTTCTAAGAAGAGCTTTTCTGTGTTATCCACAGTGCGATAGCTGTTCGCTGCTTCTCCACGTCTGGACTACACGATGATAATTTGGGAGACTAAGGAGTTCTGTCATGTTTTTTTCTCCTGTTTTTTGTTGGTTTCATTTTCATTTTTCTTTTACTGTACCTGCATTGCTGGAGTGAGTTTTGTTAATGTAATCTTGGTAGCAATTGCTTTGAGGCTGTCATGCCAAAGTGTGAGGTGTGAGAAAGAAAAAGAAAGATCTGTGAGCCAACAAATAACACAGAACTGTAAAAAAAAAAAAAAAAAAAGATCCAAAGAATAATAACTTATTTCTTACAGTCAGACTCCAAAGCAGAGTTTGATACATTTGCATCCTTTTGTCTTACTGCTGTATGACTATAAGACAGACTGGGAAAGACTTGATTAGATTTTTCAAGAGTTTTCCTTGACTGGTGGAAATCTTACTGATGTGAGGTCCTTAGCCAGTCTTTTAAGCAATTTGAACATCCTACATGTGTCCATTCCTCCTAAAATGCTGAGCACCCTTCTTGGGGCCCATCTATTGGAACAGCTATCCAGACAAATGCACACAATATCCATTTTTTGTCTCCTTTCACTGATGGAAAAGTGAGATCGTACAGGGTCGCTTGTAGTTCCCAGAAGCCGTCTACTCCAGCGGCTGTACACTGTGGTCCTGAAGGAAACAGCACAGGCACATTGCAACTCTGACCACTTCATAGGGTTCCTTTTCTAGTGGTTCTGTACTAACGCAGGATAAGAAAGCTCTAAGAAATGCACGGCTATTAAGAACAGTGCTTCTTTGCCCATCTGGGGAGTGACAGCATCAAACCCTTTTATAAGCATGTGTTTGAAGGCACGCATAATTCAGGTTTCTGCTTTCATAAACAGCACTGTGCTACAGACAGGGCTCCTGCAGTGCAACCCAAACACTTCATGGGACTGGTGCAAAAGGCCACAATGTCAGTGGCAGAGCTGGAAGCAGAAGTCCAGAGCCCAAAACGCCTTTCATCAAAGTTAAACACAGAGTTATAAATGAAAATAGAGATTTATTTTATTGTTTTTAATGGAGAAAGCTACAAGAGGAAAGAGGCACACACAGAAGAAGAAATGGAGAGATAGTGAAGCTGACACTAACCGCTAGCACATGCGAACAGGAGCAGCAGGAAACACAGAAGACACTTAATGTACAAGTGCTGTGGAAAAAGAAAACTACAGCCACTCTCGAAGAGGAGGACGTTCAGCTATACTTGGCAACTGCTGTGAGAATTGCTAATATGTGTAGCTGGCTGAGACGAGAATGAACCATCTTGTTGGCACCTATTCTGTCAGGGAAGGCAATAGAAGCCAATATAAAATGGATTAAGGGGACTTAAATTATACAAAAAACCCAAACCAACAATCACCACAAAAAAACCCCACAACAACCCACAACAAGCTTTTTAAAAAAATATGCAGAAACAGTAATTCAGAGACACATTAACTGAAATTTCTCATTTAAAGACGAGGGTCTCAGTGGAAGAAGACTAAAGGACAGAGATTCTTGCCTGTGCAGGCCAGCGGAGAGGAAAGCCAGCGGAGTGCTCTGTCAGACAGGATGCCTGGACCTCCCCCGTCACCTCCTCATCTTGGGGAAGGAGTTAACAACTCCCCTGCCAGCATTTCATTGAAAACAGCTCTATCCAGAAAATGGTCTGTGCATTGGCTGCTTAGGAAGGACAGAACACCTTCCTGAGATTACCTTGTACATGATTTATTAATTATTATTATTTCCACAGAATCGGATCCAGGACGTTTTTGGCAAAAGTGAGAATGGGACTTACAGTAAAATAAGGCTCTTGGGATAGAGGGGAAAAGGTTGTGTACTGAAGAAAACCCCTTTTTACTACCAAAAGAGTTTGGTGCAAAACCTTACGTTAAATAAAGACAAGTGGTTAGAATGTAATTATGTTCTTAAAGGAATTTTGGCTTGATCCTACCTTCCATTCATGCCCCCTCCCCAAATGTCAGTTATGGCTGTATTTTTGGAGGATGATGCTTGTTTCATTTTATTAGACTTGGAATAAGTAAATTGATATTGCATCGTTGTTGATTTTTTTCTCCTTTTTAATTTGAATGCCTTATAAAGTACTACATGTTATAGTTCATTAGGTTCTCATTGATTGGACACTTATTAGCTTCCTAAGCCTGTCTCATTGTTCTGCTGCTGTGCTTTCACCATTTGGTATTCGGCACTCTGCATAATGAATAAATTACAGTTGAGCGAACGGACATCACCATATGGGGGTAATTTGTACTTTGACAGAAGGACAGGGCTCCTGGACTGGTCCTAAAGGGAAGCTCTGCAATCTTCGAAAATCCCTCTAATTTTTTTCAATTATTTACTTTCAAAAGGCCTTTTCCATCCCCAGTGTCTGCAGATAGGAGCTTTGAATAGCAGCAAGCAGGGGACCAGGCATAAAAGTTCTAATTTTAATTGCAGGGCTTCTTAGATGCAGATGAGACAGTATATGTGCTGATTAACACCTTCATGGCTAAGGGTACTTGTAGGCACTCTGGCCTCTTGGAATCCTATGATTATGTGGGCTATTTTAAACCTTGGGTATTTCATGTTCCTTGCATACTGTCAGAGAATATGGGAAATAAATTTTGGAAACCTAAATTTAACATTGGTACTGACATGTAGCTGCTATCTGGTCATGCAGTCACACATTTTTCCACAAAAGAAAAGAATAATGTGATCTTAAAAACTAAAATAATCGATTTATGCTGGACTTTATATAAAGAAGATATGTACTCCATTCCACATAGTTATATTGCGAAGTCCTTTCTATAGATAAAAATCCCTGCCTTCAAAAAAGCAGACAGAAAACTATGGTCAAGCTTGGAATTCATAGCCCAGCCCTAGGAAAGATCACACACAGTGAGTCTAAGCAGACATCTTGCTTTCATTTGCCCTTTGCTCACTTTGTCAGGGCCCTTGAAGCTGCCTATTCACTCCTGATTAGACCTGTTCGAGTTCTAAAACAGTGCCTTTCAGTGCCTTTAGAAAGGGGATTTAGCAATACTTTATTTAAAGTCTTTCTCATAATAATTTCTAAACTTGTTTGAAATGTTTTTTCTTACTGAAAGTGTCTTCATTTTGTGTAGTTCTGACACTGTCTTCCTCGTTAACATACTGAGGATAAAAATAAATAGTGAGCTAAAATATCTGAGCTACTACATATCGAGCAAGTTTTCACACCAGCTACTTCATGACATCAGAGCCATATATTTTAGAGGAAATTCTCCTTTACCTATAGGATGATCTCATCTAATGTACTTGGCATGCTAAAGATAGCCTTCTGCTTTTCTTTGAGGTTTTCTTCCAGCTTGGAAGTGGGTCCCAAGTTCCTTCTCACTTGGTGGTATCCCAGGCGGTCTCACATGCAGCCACCCTTACCTCCTGCGACGACAAACCAGACTCTTTCCTGAACACACAACTGGTAAAATTTGAACTCCAGACTTTGCTTTAGGGATGCATCTCAGCTAATTTTGACTACTCAACATAGAAAGAGAAAATGTCTCTGAAGAGTAGAGTCACCCATTCAACCTTTAAGTCCTTGCAACTTGTTCAGACCAGTTGTCCCATCCAAGGGAGAATACTTGTGCAACAATCTTCTTTCTTTTTCCCCTGACCACTACCTGGACCACCAGCAACAAGAAATTGGCAAAGTAAGTCTGTGCAAGCAATTGCTTTAGCTCTTCTTATAAGCAAGAAGAAATTCTCAGAAATTAAGAATTGAAGTGTTTAATTGCCATCTTTTAAACATGGGATAATCCAGATTGACCCCAAGTGTTAATACCACTGGAGCATGATCAGAGGGAGCAAAGCAAGCAACCCATATTCATATCCATAAGCTCTGGGTGTAATCCACTGCATAGTGAAACAGAATCTATTCAAGACTGACATAAATGACAGCAGGGAAAAAAAGGAATACATATTTCCAGCCAGACTGGCCACTCTCCAGGCATTTAGTAGCTGATGTTCTGTGGCTAATACCTTATTTACTACCCTTTGGTTATTGGCAAACATTGATGATTACTTGTATTTCATGGTTCTGACTGAATTTTGTTCCCAGGTAAACAATAAGCTTAAAAAAGCGCAGTAAATAGGAGAAAAACATAGAGGACAGTATGGGGGGCATGGAGTCCTATAGGAGTGTTCTGGATCCAAATTCTTTGTCAATTGGTGCGTTTTCTCAGTCACTCTGGCAAAGATCCCCCATTTGCTGGCTAATGCAATTAAGGGCCAGTTCTGTAGTTTAACCACCTCACTAAATGCTATGGGTATCGAAGTTACAGGCTGTAATGGGGCAGTAAATCTACACTGGAGGCTGTAGTCAGGCTCTGAGAAGTTGATCATGAGCCTTCTGGTTAGAAACAAAGAGTAAGTGACCAGCAGCCAGAGAAACACAACTGCAGTTACCTTGCAAATTTCTTGTTGAGAATCTTACCCACATTCAGAGCTGCGGATTTAACTTTTCAGGCTAAGTTAAAGAAACTATAAGTGCTCTCTTTCTATCTTTAAATACCAGAGTAAGCCTGATATTGAAAATATTTGACTTTTTTTTTTTAGCACTGTAGCCATTTTAGTTAAAAATGGAGGGAAACTGAAGACTTCTATATTCTCTATAAAATATCATTTAAGGAAAAAAAGAGACCTCGTGTAGCTATATGGATACCATTTTTGTAACTTTTCAAAGATCTGTTTCTCATAATGTGAAGTGTTCCTTTACATTCTTTGTCTGTCTCTGTGGAGTTCAAAGCTTTCCTAAGCCTTATTTACTGGGGGTAAGAGAGATGTAAGCCCCTCAGCTGTTGGCTTTTGCACTCATAAAGCTAAGTTTTCATCCAAAGTGCAAGTCTTGTGTGGTGTGTCGAAGTGATAAAATGTGAAGACGCACTGTTGTCTCATTTCTGGGTACCTCATAGTAGGTACCAGTACAAAGCTACCAGAGGAATAAGCAGGGCCAATACGATTTATACAAGAGAAGATCAGAGGGTGTGAATTGCAAAGGCGTTGTGAATAAATTAAAAGATGAAGTATGGGAACTGAATTCGGGAGACAGGTCGCCCACATTGAACAGGTCTCCCCCATACAGCCTTATCTCATACTTTAAGACTCTGATGCAGCTGTCTACATTAATATATTCTTCACTGGAAGGACAGAAATTTAAAATTAAATGAATATCCCTACTCTCTAATATTCAGAAATAATAATGAGAAAAACTAAACCTTGTGTCAGATTCTTTCTGTTGCTTGCTGCTGGAGAAGTTCTTACTAACTCTAAGTGTTGCTTAGAAAAGGGATGATAGATTTTTTAAAAAGGTCTGTCAACAAAGGAAATATCTAATTGTTTGGGAATTGCCTCAAAATCTCTTTTGATTCTTGAGTTCTTCCATCTTAATATTCTGTTTTATTTATATGGTCTTGCAGATATTATTTATCAGTCACAGCTCTCTCCTCTCAGTTACTAGGAACATTACAAATGAGAACAACATAAGACACGGCATACTTAAAATGACCACACTCCCACACCACAACTGTCTTTAGACTGTATTTTAAATTTAAACCAAATATTAAAGTAATATTAAGCTTTCTCTTTCTTTTTGTCTCCACAAAAGGTTGATATGACCCGCTCCTGCCATAAGTGTTTCTATAGGACAAGTTAGAGCAACACAGAAAAGGAATGTTTTTTTACAGACCAGAGTGGAAACTCTAAAGTTATTGTGACAAGGACTCTCTCTTCTGGACATGCTTTACTGCTCTGGAAGAGCAGTGTCTGCTGGTACAACATTCTTTGTTATATCATTGTTTTAAGATCATCTTAATTTGTGTCTGGGCAGGTGGAATAGAAGACATTACTGCTGCAACTAGTGAAATTTAATATTAGAGGCTGGTTTAATCCACAAAATTCAACCCCAAAATTCACCTAAATGTGGGAATGTTAAGGTTCGGAGATTTGTTTCAAGCTAATTTTTATGGGTTTGGGCAAGTGGCATGATTTCAACCAGTTGAAACTTCATGTTATGTCTTTAATAAGAATGTCAAACCTCAATTATCATATCATGTGTTATGGTAAAACATAATGCATAAGGCTATATATACAGTCCTATATAGTTGTTCTTAAAATAGAAAACATTTTGGTGAATCTAGAAGCTGCTTGACCCGAGCAACATTGCTTGTCATGAGGCAAAATCTGTATTGTGTTAATCCAGGTACCAACTGTAGCATTTGAAGAGGTCATATTACAGTAAAAAGAAAAATATCAGTGTTTTACTGCCGCACAGAATAGCCTGGGCAAACTAGTAATTAAACTGTTAATGGAATTTCCTGTTTTACTGAAATGAAATATAGCATCTAGTCTGCAAATTATGAGTAAACTATTAATTACATCATGAGTATGAACACGCAAATATAGCTGATAGACATGCAGTGTATTTCACTGAGAATCCATGTTTTTAGTTTCACTTGGTGCAATAAACTCAGATCAGACTAGACAATGAGAAACGTGACCTCCTCTGCTGGAGCGGCCCATTTCTCTCTTACAGATTATGCAGCATTTTATCAAAGATTGTTATCAATTCAAGCATTTCTCCAAGACAGAGACCTGACTTGGTCAAAAACTGGATTGCATTAACTGAAGCCCTCGCAAGTGCCTCTTCTGTAGCAAGCTCTACATTTTAGGGTCAGGGGTGAGCTCTTATTTGAGTAGGAGGAAAATTGTTAATGAAATTTTGCTCAGTGAGCTGTGTCATCCTTTATTCTTGCTGTGCTCCAGGCAGGTCCATACTGTCAAATATCAGAAGAGGCTGGAAATGAGTGACACACGTCTTCAAGACCAGAAATGACAGTGACCTTCCAGCTCCTTTTTGCGAAGGAGCTGGGGTGTTGTACATAGCTATTAAGACCAGAAAGGAACTCTGGCATTTTAATAATGTTCTGTTTGGTTCTTTGCTGCTCCTTATGGCAGTGGTTCAAACTCTATTCTTAGTTTTCCCAGCACAAACTCACAGCAGTCCCTTCCAGGACACAAATCCAGATTTATGTTGGAGTCAGTGAGGGCAGGCATCGCCTGGCCACCTCCATCATTTGGATTGCTACATGTGCTGAATACCTGAATGGAAAGCAACGTTCTCATATCCTGAGGAAGGGAAAAAGAAGTTGCCCCTTTTATCATTATGTTTGAGATCAGAGACCACCACAGCTTATAGCCCTCAGTTTGGGCTTTTTCCTCCTCTCTCACAATTTTGTCTTTTCTCTGTGACAGTTTAATTTTTCAGTACTGCACTCAATTCTGCATAACATCATCCGTATGGAAATGATGAGACATTTAATGGAGGCTCCAGATATTGCAAATAAGTAGGGATAGGAGGAAGAAGGTAAAGTGTATGTCCTGGCTTATTTACATAGAGAGAAAGACACAAGTGGTTGGATCTTCCCTATCTTTAGCCCTGCAGGTCAGCACGGTTTACAAAACACCTGCAGAAGTTCAAGAAGACAGCTAGAACCATCCAGGCAGAAATCTCAGACTGAGCCTGATGCATTAGGACAACGAATAATTTGTATTTTAAGATACAACGAGGCTGAAATGAGAGGAAATGTTCCTGATTTGCAAGCCTTGCTTGAACATGGGCAGCTATTGTTGGTTTGGATAGCAGCCCCCGTCAAGTTATTTTTTTCACTTGCATTTAGAATAGGTGCAGGCATTTCTGTTATGTGTGAACTTCACTGCAGTTACCCTTGCTCTGATTACATTAAAAATGAGGCTACTGCAAAGAGGTGTGCACGAAGTGGTATCGAGAGAGCTCCTAGAAGTTGAAAACTAGTGCAGAATGTAGCAACCCATCTGGGAAGCCACAAATCAAAGTACAAGCCAGTGGGGATAAAATGGCTCTGCCCATTTGTCTCATTACAGTTCCCCTGGCAGCAGCTCTGAGACCAGCTTTCCAGTCAAACTGTTTTCCTCTTGGCAATCCCTCTGGAGTATCCCCTTAGTGTACAACAGGGAGGAGGGGAATGCTGGAAGCTCCTGGCCGTGCACTGGTGCCCGTGTTGCTGTCAAGTGTATTCTGGACAAACTGTGCTCTGACACACCCTGTCTAGCATGACTGGAGACTACCAAAGTGTTCACAACAACTCCTCCCCTTAGAGAAGAAAAGCAGCTCTTGTCCTAGGGCATGAAATGTTCAAGAAGGTGCTTTGTGGAGAAGCCTCCATGGAGACTCTGGCTGTTCATGACTGTCTTCTGAATAGAAAAGGAGAAAGAGTAGGAGACATCAGTGTCACAAGGAGTGGTAGAGGAACATTGCTGGGACTTAAAAAGTGGTATTGTGCTAGAAAGTACGCCGTCAGTGTGCCACTCCGCACCGTGCTTACCTCTAGGGTGGCTTGGTTGTGCAGTAGGTGTACACACGACGCCCCAGGCTGGCGTACGCTCACTTGGGCAGCATCTGTGAGGGACCTACCAGCGATACAAATACAGCCAGGGCGCGCACTGCAGCCTGTAACATTCCAAATAGTGCAGAACTCTGCTACATGACAACACTCCTCTGCCGGGGAAAAACAGTGAAAGCTGCAGTGCTGCTGCTGTCAGAGACTGATCTTTGGCATAGTATTTTCCAAGGAAATGCTTGAGGCTGGAACTTTCTTTTCCCTGTGGTTTGCCAGAAACCAGACACGTCAGTTTTTCAGTGCTTTAAATCAGGGATGTATGAGATGAAAATGGGATCCTGGTGACCTAGGGGGCCACAGCGGAGAGCAAAGCAGTTTGGCATATGGAAAGGCACTTTTCTGAGAGCAATAAAGTAGCATGTGGGCTGCCCCCTTCATCTTCTGGTTGAATTTTGGTTACAGTGTGTTTTAGTTGTTGCAAAAACGCAAGACGTATAGAATGGCATTTGTTTTTTCAAGTTTGCTGTAAGTAAAATAAAACACCATTGAACAAAATACAGGAGTGTTTTCTCATTTCTATTTGACCTATCTTTACAGGCCAAACCCATCATATAATACATTATTTTGTAACAATAGTTATATGCACTAACAAAAGTGCTTAAAACATTCTGAAAATAAAAGAAAATGAAAAGTTTTGCTTCCACAACATCTCCTGGAAAATACTTTTTTTTATTTTAATAAGACGATATTTGGGAGGATAGAGTGAAATGCAAATTTAGACTTCCAAATGTAATTTTTATCCAAATAACATCTTTTTGAAAAGTAAATTTATGTTCTGTTGATTTGTTCTTTGGTATTTGGCAAGATTGTAGATAGAACCTCTGTTAGACATGACCAGGGGGAAGTTGTAACATAAATAAAATATTAACCTAACTAAAGTGCATCTTTTTTAATCTTGATAAACCTTGTAAGGTCTTACACGTAAGTGTGAAAAAGATCCAAAATCTTTCATGGAAGGAATGAATGCTAAGATTCCCGAAATGGTCATCTTCTAATGCATCAAACATATCTGGTTGTTCTTTAGTAAATATCAAGACCCAATCAAGCATGCATTAAATTGGATTTCAGTGAAAGGAGCTGAAACTAACTGTTTTAAACAGACTTTGCCATTCTTACTTACACTTCATATTTGCTGCACTATTTAAAATTTAGTGTGTTCCTTAACCATGATGTGGTATTTCAGATAGTTTGCTTGCTCTGGTAGCTCTTGAGAACATCAGAGAAGCAGCTCCATTCCCCAGCCAGCTGAGTTCTTGTATATTTTCACTGGTATGCCATTTTGCCAGTGTACTGCATGCTTTCACTTCTCAAAGCCACTGTGCAAAGTGATAGTTGCTGTCCTTGGAAGAAATTAGTGTTTGTTGCTTTAATTTTTTGGTGGGAAGCTGGCATTCTGTCATTTCAGCTCATCATATTATTATGCATGTAATAATGTGACATGCTTAACTGCTAGCTTCAAGCTGAACATTTAATGTGGGATACACCTACAGTGTTTTTATTTCAGATAGCTACAGTAAGTCCTCAGAGCAGCTTTCTCATCTGGAAAGATAAAGTCCACGGCAAGCACTTTTTTGACATGGACAGATTTGTTTTAACATGTTCAGAATATATCACAATGTGAATGATAGAAGGCCATCCCACCTCCAGGTGTTTTAACAAAAGGAGGAGGTCACTATGGATTTTCATATATGTGTGAGCAGGTGTGTTTGTGTGTGCTTGCATGTGTGTGTCTACGTGAAAGAGATGTAATAAATATAACCTTAACTATTGCAAAGTATGTTACAGAGGTCATTTGCAATTGTAAATCCATGAGCAGTGTATATATGTTAAAGTGTCCTGAAATTCCAGCCTATGGATATGTCAAAGAATCTGGCAGTCTTTCTGAGTGGAAAAAATTAAAACATGCCTTACACAAAATCTATTTTTTCCACTTTCTTTATTTCCTTGCAGTTAGCTTGTACTAAATTCCAAGTATGTTCAGTAATCTGCTGATCAGGAATTATTTTAAGCGTACTGAAAATAACATGAATGTTTATTACATTAATATTTGCTATGTAGTGACAATGGGAAAATGAATCCTAAAACACCTTCTCTCCCAAAATGGGTTCTGGTGAACACACACTCACATACTGAGCTTTTCAGATCTCCGCACTGCTGCTGCACTGAATCACTGAGAAATCACTGCAAAAGTTCCAGGGCCAGAACACAGCAAAAAGCACCCATAGGCACAGGTGTGTGTCATCTTACAGTGATTCACATTAATTTAGGGCTATTTAAATCAAAAGCTGATTCCTGTCTAGGTTTGTGTTTGCAGCTTGGATAAGTATCTGCAGCTGGCTATATTGCTTCATAGGAGAGTGCTATGAAAGAAGAATAAAGGCACCAAAATGTTAGAAAACCCTTGTAGTAGGAAACCAGAGACATTGTACAAGTCTGTCGTTGCAATCTTGCAGTCACCGTTGTTGTCTTTTTAATACTGCAATAACAATCACAGCCTATGAAAGACACACAGACTCTTACACTTAGTTTCTGTTCAAATACATATTACCAGGCTTGGCTAATTTCATGAACTGGGTTTCTCCAGGCAGGTTTCCTCCAGGCTCCTGCTCTTGTCCAGCGAGGTCCCTGCCCTGTGCATCTGCAGCACACCCTCCCAACCTCTCTTCTTCTCTGGGAGCGCTTTACAGATGAAGATGACCATGTCCACTCCTTCACCATATGACCTTTCCTTATCAACACTGTCTTTTGCATTCAGAGCAATGCTAATTGAGAGATCTGATTACAAGATTATAGCTGTTAAGAGTCTCACAACCCAATAAAGGGTGAAAGAGAAAAAGCACAGACTCCCACATTGACTCTGGTCCAGAACCCAGCTGAAACTGTTTTTCTTTTGATAGTAATAGGAAAGCAGAATGGCTAAAGAGTCTATGGCTCTTGTAGCCTTCCCTGCTAATCATCTGAGGAAAAGGATAAGGGCTAATTACACGAGGCTATTGTAGAATCAGGGGGGTCCCTCAGTGCATGTAAACTGTTTGAATTGCCTTTTTGTCAGTCACTTGCGGCTGACTGCACCTAGCTGAGGTTCCAAGCATTGGTTTAGAGGTTTACCTGGGCAAATGTATCCCAGCTACTTTAAAAGTAGCTGTGGATTATAATCCCCTGATGTCTATTTCTTAAATCAAATGTAATGCTTTAGGAACAGATATAATACTTTTAAGTTATTCCTTCTCCCACCTCCAATCATGTTTGATTTGATTAATCTAAGTTGAACAGTAGATTAATACTGGAAGCTCTTTTAAGTAAAATAGTTCCTATATTAATGAGATCCAGTCCAGTTCAACATAAAAAAAGATTTTTTTTTTTTTGAGAGGGAAATGTCCTTTCTCCTGTTATTAAAATGAATGAGAGCAGTGAGATGATTTTTTAAGTGTGTTTTTTTCTTTTTTTTTTTAGCCTAATTGACTTGGATTTTGCTCATCTATGGTAGGTTATGTTTTCTCATTGTAGAAGCTTTTTCCTGGTAAAATCATTCCCTTCACTAATGAGATCCATCCTGATATGACAGGAAGACAGCTCTTAAAACACCCACCGTTTTCTCCCATTCATTTGAATAGCAGCAAAGGGACATCTTTTAAAGTAATTTTTATCAGTGAGATTGGGCTGAATCTCATTAATAAAGAAATGATTTTACTCAAAAGAGCCTTCACAGTTGAGCTATAACCCAGATTAGTGAGATCTAGCCTGATTATAACTTTATAAGACATTGTACTTCTGCCATTCAAAGCATGCGGCAGCTATGTAGAGATCATTGATTCAGCAAAGGCTGTTTTAGAAGCGCAGGTATGAAAGGTGAGGAAGATGTCTGGAGGTGTCTTTCTCATCATTTCAATGTATCTTGAGTACAGAAAGCGAATTCTTCCTTTTGTATATTAAGACTGGTTTTCACTATATGTATTTTTATTTTGCAGAGCATAAGAGGCTTGGATAAGTGCAAGTGTGCTAGAACACTGCTGTTTGACTTCACCAGACATTTACATAAGCCCTAGTCAAGTACCCACTTCTCTCTAACTTTGTCTCACAAAAACCAGAACAAACATATTGCTTGTCAAAGGTCAGTCTAAGCAAGAATGTCTGACGTTTTTGTTTTAAAATGCATTTGACTTTTTCATTTCGGCAGGAAAATAGGAAATAATTGATGAATGAGAAAAAATTCCCCTCAGCAAAGAGAAAACCCGTGGTGAATTGCTGAAGCTGTTAGTGGGCTAAACAGTTTTGGCACAGTCCAGTGCTGGAACTGGAGGTAAAACAGTGTTCTTTTGTTTCATAGGGAAAAAAATAAGTGGTTGTCATAGTTTCCTTTTAAAAAGTTTGCAGTTTATCAAAAATGATCCTTTGCAAATGGGTAAAGATTCTTTCCTAAAGTGACTTTTCAATCATGTGTCCTTTTTTAGATACTATTTACTTTTGTCATTTTTCTTCTCCAAGGGAGAAGAGAGAAAGGGCAGGGAAGAGGGATTTTTTTTTAATCTCTTGTTTGAAATTAAAAAGAAAATCATTTACTTGGATTTGAGATTTTTTTCTTAAACAAAGAGGAAAATATGGAGTGAAAAATCT
This sequence comes from Phoenicopterus ruber ruber, assembly GCA_009819775.1. Taxonomy (NCBI): domain Eukaryota; kingdom Metazoa; phylum Chordata; class Aves; order Phoenicopteriformes; family Phoenicopteridae; genus Phoenicopterus; species Phoenicopterus ruber. The sequence continues at coordinate 15,644,184 of CM020219.1, forward strand.
ATGGAAGATTTCATTTAAAAAGATTTCATCTTTCATTGAAGAAAAAATTGAATCTAACATTTCAAGCAGCTGTCACGGCAGGCAAATGTCTGGGAACCATTGTTCATAAGGAGCCTTTGAAAAGTTGTTACTTTCCAAGTACAAGACCTTCATCACCAAAACCAGCCAGCTGGGCTGCACCACTTCATTACCTTTGGCAACATAAAATCAAGGTATTAGAAAACTGGGAATAATTGCCTTTTCATGTTAGGCTGTATTTGGCATACAACTTAGGTGCAGTTGCCGATTTGGACAGTAAGGAGTTTGCGTCTTCAAAAGGACAGTTCACCCAAGCTGGATGCATACCGTAGTCAGTCCAAATACTGTACATTGAAGGACAGAGTTAAGCTAACTAACAGGAAACTCAAAGATTTATTTCAGATGAATTGTAGAAAGTCATAGAAGACTGATCCGTATAAGGTACAAAATAAAATACATGTGTAAAAAGAAAACATTTCAATTGGACCTATATGAATAGTTATTTTCTTGGCACTCTCACACCAAAAACAGAGGTTTGCAATAAAGACCCCCATTTTGTTTCTACAACATTGTAACTCTGATTTTCTGACTTTTTATATGAACAGCCTCATTTTCAGATATTGCTTCCAAAAGATTTCTGGAGGTAGAACTGAAAAACTCAATACCAGAATTTCTCAGGGCCAATAGCTTTCTCTGTACAGCTCCCCTGGTTTTAGTTTCCCAGGGTCTTTCCCTAGAAAGATGTAAGGATCTATTTACTTTTGCCACCTTGCTTGTACATTTGTTTACCTCAGCAGAAAGTTCGTATGGATTTGTACCACCCCAACCCGGTAGCATTTTGCCCCCACCTGCTTTTTGCACAAGTACAAATGGCTGTAGTTGAGTGCAACATAAGAGTGAATTGAAGCACTTTGAAGAAAGGAGCACAGAAAACTGCTACCAAATTAGACTGAACAGTGTCCTGCTCCAAACTGGCAATGTCTCTGTGAGATAGCATGGCATCTTGCCTGAATATTAATGGACAGTTAGCAAACAGCTGAACACTCTCAGTTGTCCTCAGTAGAAGACTGAGGTCGCCCTGCTACTGAAAAGAAGTGGTGTAAAGCTTGCTTCTGTTTAGCCTAATGAAAGGCAGATACAAGGGGAGGAGAGGGCCTAGCACCTTACTGGTACAGGATTTTCCAGGTACCAGGCAACCTCTGTTTCATACAGACCTTATTATATTGGCATTTAAATCACAATAAACTCAGTTAGGACAGGGAATGCTGAATATACTTGATAACACCCAGTTTGCAGAAGCCAAACAATCACAACAGAACATCACAACATAGCAGGGTGTGGCAAATACCAACAACAAGGCATATCAAAAAGAAGTGGTGATATGTAAGCGCTTTTTCCACCCTTCAGGCTACTGAAGGGGGCTGCTTCTTAGCTGTTTTCCTAGGAGCAGCTAAATCTGAACCACAAACAGCTGCATCAAGCTGGGTTAAGTTAAGAGGTTCCTACTATTGCTAAAGCACAGCATACTTTAAGGAAGGACCACTGTTATCTTAGCAAAGCCTTGAACAATATTTTGGTAATACCATACACACATTCTCTACCTTGAGTTATCGCTAATATTCGAAACCCATAAGGATGGCTGAAAGACCAACTGCCCCCACCTGGGAAAACTTAACCAGAGGTTGTAACAGGGACAGATCACAGAGGGAAGGAACGGCTTGGTCAGAGTGGGCTTCAGGTACTGGATGGCGATAGAGTTCGCAGTAGTAAGAGATTGGAGGAAAGTTAAGGAAGACTTTGTAGTTCAAATAGACTACATTTGAATAAGTGTAGGCAGTGGGTAGCTCTAGTGTTGTGTTTCAAATCAGCTCTAGGTTTGGGGTTAGTTACTGAATGGCTTAGTACTTGCGTAGCAATACCTCTACCAACATGTCTGTGTTCCAAAACCTTCTGTGTCGCACACCTTACGGAGAATGTGGAGTCTTTGCAGGAATTTTCATTATTTCCTATTCCCTCCAGGAGACTGAAACTCTATTTGTTTTGCTTCATTTAGCACAACCTCTCCTCTTGCCCCTCAGTCTTCACTATGGCTGAAAGATTAAGCCTGAAAGTCTTTTATGATCTCATAAAAAAATTAAAAATTACAATAGGGTCTAGATGGCTTAGGTTATTGGTGTCATGAGCTTTCATTTCTTAGGTGAAGATCTCTGTTCTGTCTAGAGTTAGCACCCCAGAGAAATAAGCTGCTCCTCCCTGCACACAGCTACACATATCCACGTTCTTTGCAGAAGGGACCAGGAGCAGCCGAGAAGGGCTCTGGCAGTTCAGAAACAGAGTGCGTTTGACTGAAGGTTGCATAGCTCCTGCTTGCTTTATCAGCTCCTCCCTTCAGCACACACTAAATTCATTCATGCATTAAAAAGTGAAGTGTAATATTCTGCTGCCTGGTCTTCTTAGACTGCAATGTCTTCGTTCAGTTCTCAGTCATTGCTGGAATGTACCAAGCAATGAAATGTCAGTCTTTGAAATATAGTTCTTAGGAGATTTTTTCCTCTTAAGCAAGTTTAACTTTATCTCATAATAATATTTAATGATGTCCCATTTAGCATTGTTCCCATTTCACTTCTATCAGCCTTCATTATGAATGCCATATTGCATCTCAACCCTTCTGCCTCTGAAACTCATGTCAATGCCAATATGTGGGTATTACTAAATACAGAGAATGCATAAGAATCAGTTCAGCCAGCACTCCTCCACTTTCTCCAAATCCGTTGTGTCACCTCTGCCTCCAGTGACCTGTCTTGAAGAGCCCCTAGGTAATTCGTGAATGCATGGCACTGCCGCCTCCAGGCTCCCTACGATGCAGTTGTGCAATGTACCCGTTCTTTTGTGTGTCTGTGAGAGAACATTTGTAAGCCAAGCAAGAAGAAAATGTCTGATGTTTTCATAAGTGTATGAACATTTTCCACCTCTGCTTTTTAAAGTGGAAATTTTCACATCTGGGCTAAATAGTTATGTTGTTGTGAACCTGCTGCAGGCAGGGGTGGGGGAGCCTTAAAGGCCAAGCTTGGGTGAGTATTGTAAAATATTGGACATTAAGCTGAAATTTGAATTGTTTTCTGCATGGAATCTTAACACAGAGCAGCACTATGACCCTTTGCACTGCCAAGCCCACAAATCCCACAAGGTATTTTCATTCCCACCTACCTACTTCTCAGCCTGCCGGTGTCACAGTGGATGATACAGATCTTCTATCGCAGAGACAGAAAATGAGTGCAGGAAGTGTTAAAAAAGGTTTAATTCCTTGGCTGCTATACCCATCACAGTTTTATGTTTTTGATACAAATAATGCCAACCATAAACAGGAAGACCTAAAAGAAAATAGGATTAGGATAGGTGACATCAGTCCCAAAAGAGGAAGGTTTTGGGAGGGTTTCTTAACTTGCCTAAAAATCCAGCAACCTTCTCCCCTCTTCTGAGGTCTGTTGGTAGTGACCAGTATACGACAGCCAGTGCAAGTTGTCTCTGATGAGTTCAGAGATCCATTATTTCAAGGAAGAGTACAGGGCAGAACTGGGAGGGCACCATGCACTTCCCAATGCTTTAGCTATCTCTTATGAAAAATGAAAATATTCCTACAAAACTGTAGGGTGATTTTCTACATTCCTCAGGCCCCAATCCTGAGTCAAGACTTTCTGAATACCTTTGTGATTTGAGTCTTCATCACAGAAGACGTTGTGACACTAATTACCAATTAGATTACTCTGGCTTTCGCCACTGTTTCCCTCAGTCCAAGAGGGACAAGAAGTGACTGAACACATGAATTCCCTTCCTCATTTGGAAGGTCAGTTTTGCTTGTAGTTTGTTAACAAAGGGAATTTTTAATTTATTTGAGAGAAACTAAAGTCCCTGTTTTTTATAATCTTGATAAAAACAATGATTAACAACTGCATGGTTAATGGAGATTAAAAAGCTCATTTAGGGTCTAATGGAAGCTAACAGGGCTTTTTTTTTGCTAATGTTTCTAATTGAGTCTTGATTTTAAGTGGTAGACATTTTTTTTAAGTGGCCTGTTATTGAAATGGACTTCTGGTAATAAAAAAATGGACATTAAATCTTTGGGAAACTTTCATGTATAAATCTACGCTTGAGCTGTACAATTATTCTAATTATTGATTTATCATATCAGAGGTGTAAAATCTGCAAAAGATAAAGAACAAAGAAAATGCCCCAAGTTACATATTCTTTGCACCTTTTCCTAGATTCCACCCACCATCAGAATCAAAGGCCTCTCTCCAACACTTTGTTTACTAATGCAGATGCCATGACAAGTTGCAGTATATTTGTTGTAACATTTGAACGTATGTTGAACTTTTAAAGATAGCTCACAAGACATTTAGCGAAATTAATTGCTCTACAAAGTAGTTTTCAAATTATGAAGTAGAGTTGTACAGCTCAAACTTGTAAGTAGAGGATCTTTTACGGGCAAGCTGCTACACAGAACAATTCTAATAAAGAAGCTTCAAGGCAGATGCTACCAATAGTGTGAATACAGTTCTGTATACAATAGAAATAATACCAATTAGAGATTCATCCTCTTCATAGTTGACACGTGGACCCAAACTTCTATGCAGCGTACCTGAGACACATAAATATCTAATATTTTCTATCCACCTCCTCAATTATAATTCAAAATTAAACATTATGGTGTGTTCCTATTCATACTGCTATGAATATAACTCATATTTATTGTGTTTGTTTATATAGTAGTTGGCTTTAAAGAACAAGATCATTACACTGGCACAAACCCCCAAATCTTCAGCTGTTGTAAATAATGTCATTGGCTTTCAGTGAGCTCCCCTGACTGATGCTGGTTGAGGTTCTGAAGTGTTTTGCAGGCATTCATTAACATTACTGACTCTTGTGGAAGCATGTAATGCTCACTGCAGTGATTTTAGAGAAAAAAAGACACAGGACTATTAGAAGTAATTTAAAAGGGACTTTTTACAGGTAGCAATGAACGCACACAATTCTCATGTGCTTACATGCAAGCTATCAACACAACAAATAGACATCCTACAGTTTCCCAAAATTGTGGCTTGAACAACACAGCATGGAAAGTGGATAACTGTGCTACAGTGTTTTTTTACTTGATAGTCATGTTTTTTCCTCTTCTGTGTAGCTTGCTCTGAAGAAAATCTGGTTCATCTAGAATTAGTCCAAAGGATATGGTAGTCATGTTACTAACAGTGATGTCCATGATAGCAACCCTAACAATTTAGTAATCTTCAAGTGTAATCACACTAGATGACTTATTTTATAAACAGTTTATATAGTTTATTAAGAAACTTTGCTATATGTGTCAAAGAATAGCTGGAATTGTGATTCTGAATGTGGAGGAGACTGCCTAAAAGGTAAGGGGGAATAAAAATAGCATCCCCTCGAATGTCATGGCCACTTCGAGTGTGTAACTGACACCCATCAGCATATGAAAATGAATTGGGAGGAGCTGCAAACAGCACAGAGAGCACTGACATAATACGAGATAAAGTGGAAAGCCTTGGGGCACAGCGATGGAATCCCTGACCTCATGAGGTCCCTTCAGCCATGTTTCTTTGGGATTCAGTGAACTCATAGACAGTTGGGGTGGAGGAAGGGAAGAAAACATCTTGAAGGATTTAGTTTGTAAATATGTAAACTGATGCATGGGTGGAAAAAGAAAAAGAAGTAATGTGTGTAATAAATAGAAAAGAGAGAGAAGTGGCAGGACTGAGAAAGGCTTGAAAACCTCAGAGGTCAGAGCTGAGTTAAAAAAAGGAATATACCATTTGAGTAAGGAAGCTTTAAAGTAACGGAGTGAAGGAGAGGAGAATACAAGTTTGAGAACAGCCAAATTCCCCCTTCTCCCCTGCCCATGGCTTCCTTCTTCTTTGCTGGTGTAATGAGAGCTCTCCCTCCATGCATTTCAGTCTCCTCCGCCACTGTTGGTATGGCCACGTTACAACTAGAAGCAATATGCCCCATCCGTGCTACTAACCATCTGTCCTAACCATGCTAGGAAGTGAAAATACAATGAGGTTCTTTTCTAAGTGTATCAAAGTTGGAAGATCTTCCATCTGTATGATGCTTCCTTACTTACATGAAAACATTCTGGGGAAGAAAGTGGGTTTTGAGCTACTTATAATAAAATAAATGTAATTGCTAAACATTTAATACTTACATACGCTGTACATTGTGCCCACGGATAAAAACCACTCTAAACCAGCTGTATCTCTCAAAGTGTCTATCAAGCATTTGAATATTATTATTATTAAGGTTATTTTATATTGGATAAAGCTGGGACAAAAAAAGGAATTAAATAGCTTACCTAGAGCCAGCAGAACCATTGGCTTTTGAACATAATTTCCATTTTCCTTCTCTGACCATGACTTCACATTACTGACTGACATGTTCTTCTTATTTGATATAATGACTATTGGTGAAATCTTGTTTCCTCTTAGAGGATAATGTGTGATATCATGGCAATGACAAGCATGAATGAGATGCCAACATTTGGCACTCTTTGGTGAGCAGTGAAAACATTATCAGTGAGAGGTGTCCAGCAGCGTTACAGAGTAACCCAATCAGGACAAGTTCATGTCTGAGTCAACATCAACTTGATAGAATTGCTGCTTTTGGCAGTTAATGTTGACAATTAGTACAGTGCCCTTATTGTATATGTGAAGGACTTGAGTTCCTTTAGTGGACACAGAGTACAAAAGCCAAGAAAACAGCTGCTGGGCACATAAATGTCTTGTTGGAAAGATATGAATACATTTAGAAAGATAGATTTGTGTTGCTGGCCTTAATCCGTTGCCTTAAGTGTCTTCTTTCTGATGGTCAGAGATAGCAGTGCAACTGAATAAAGGGAAGCATTTTTGACTGGCTAGTGTACATCAGGTCCCATACACATACTGACTGGATTCACGTTACTTGTCACTTGATACAGTTATGAGATCTGAATGATTTTCAGTCACTTCAGTGCAGGCTGTATTTGAAACCTGGTCCCAAAGCCGCAAGGCAAGTGTATTACATACCTGTCAACTAACAAGACTTGCCAAAACGAATCTACTCATATGAACACATGATCATTATTGCTGTTCACACTGTGAAACACTATACACTGTGACAAAAGTAAAAAGCAAGAGGATTATTATGCTAGACAGTCACTTACTAAATATATTTATTGTGGATAAATGAATACTCCTTTTATAACAAAAATGTGAGCTTTTGATAAATTTCTAATATTGAAAAATGTGATATGGGCAATTTAGTAAAACTTGCCCTTTTTCTCTTGTGCAGAATAAGAAAATATTTACATTTCCTGGCTGAACGAAGATTTTTGTGCTGAAGACTACTAAATTTTCCACATACCAAGCTCAAGTAGAAGCAATTGAATTCAGCTAGCAGCTGGACCACACAGGCCAAATTTCTTTACATTGTCACAGAATGCATAATCATTCATCAGATCTAAATTATAACCTACTTACAAGTTAACAAAGCCCAACCATTGTCACATAGGGGAACATATAATGTACTGCATGCATTTTCTAGGTTTGCACGACAAGTACAGATCGGTGAATTGGTGAAGTTGACAAGAAGTTCACTGAAAAAGAATTGAAACAGCTCCTTGAAATGGAATTTGGAAATGTACTTTCTTATATGAAACTCCCACAGGAGAGAGGAGACTCTAAGGGTATACAAGAAGATTTAGAAGTTAGTTCTACTGTCAGGTCTAGAAAATTGACACTGCCTACTGGTGTCTTCAGTGACTAAGGACTAAAGAACTGTCAAAGATTCCATCTAGCCGAGTAAAAGCTAATGAAACAGAGATGGATACCAGGCTCTTGCACAATGTTAGTTGATCACATTTCCAAGAATTTTACTACGAGCAGAAATATACAAAATGCTTTAGAATGCCTCACACAGAATATTAACCCTGGTGTTTTAAGACCCATACTGCAAACTAACCCCATAGTAGGCACAATGTTACTTTATCTGCCAAGTGTTAAGCTACTTCATACAATTTCTTTGTATATATTTTATTAATAGGAAGACATATCCTCTCCTTCAACCACAACACCTATAGTTAAAAAGAATGTTACAACTCATTGAGTTCACTAGGCTTCCCACTTCTCTTTTAAAGCCTTATTGTTCTGTGTACCATCTAGCTATTAGAAGCATTTCTCCTTCTGCAAGAAGAAAGTAAAAAGACTCTAGTCACTACTATTGGAAAAACAGATTATAAATAGCTATGAATAGTCTTGTTTGAATGACATCTGGTTTGAATGACAACTTCAAAAAATAACTGATACTGCTGAGTATCCTCAGGAGAAAGCAATGGTTTCTACGTTAAGAGTGCTTAGTGATTACTTTGTAAGGCAGAAATCATACAGTTTATAAACTTGCTAAGGCTTTGCGCATGTGCAAAAGCTGGAGTGATCTTTGAGTAACCAGTTAAAGATGCAATATGAGACCCATAGTAAATGAATACCTTTGATCATATCAGTATTTCTCATTCCCTTCCATTCTGTAAGAGAAAACTTCACCAATTTTCCTGACTTAAGTCTCCTATTTTATAGGAAAGTTGTTCATCTCATGATCATGGTTCAACCACGGCTACCTCAGCTTTCATACTTCAATGTCCACCACATTATGGTGAGTTCCTGGTATGAGAATCAGACTGAACTGGCAACAGTGACTGATTAGCTCCTCTTCATTCTGCCTGTAGCTTTTGACATCATGCGACCCAAATGATTGCTGAAGAAGATTTTCATAGTTTATGCCGCCTTCTGATAAGAAAAGAGCTGGATTGATTTCCAAGCAGCTAGTTCTCCTCTCTGAGATCTTTTCAGTCCAGTCAACTGTGTTGTCTAAGTTTTATGTTAAGCTACTCATAGGTGCTGACAGACTCATAGACAGGGGGCTATCAAGGTTAAGCAACTAATAGTTAGTCCTTTATTTTATCTTGTGCAAGACGTGGATTTTAGTCTCATACCTTTCCATATCCTCAAGTGATATGAGTATTTGGATAAAGCAATGTGGTTGTAACTCCACTAGACATCATGGAATATGAACCAGCTGGTAACTGGATCACAGAATCACAGAATGATAGCAGTTGGAAGGGACCTCTGGAGATCATCTAGTCCAACCCCCCTGCCAGAGCAGGGTCACCTAGAGCAGGCTGCACAGGGCTGCATCCAGGCGGGTTTTGAATATCTCCAGAGAAGGAGACTCCACACCCTCCCTGGGCAGCCTGTGCCAGGGCTCTGTCACCCTCACAGTAAAGTGTTTCCTTGTGTTCAGATGGAACTTCCTGTGTTCCAGTTTGTGCCCGTTGCCCCTTGTCCTGTCACTGGGCACCACTGAGAAGAGTCTGGCCCCATCCTCTTGACACCCGCCCTTAAGATATTTATAAGCATTGATGAGGTCCCCTCTCAGTCTTCTCTTTCTTAGGCTAAACAGACCCAGCTCCCTCAGCTTTTCCCCATAGGAGAGATGGTCCAGTCCCCTAATCATCTTTGTAGCCCCTGCTGGACTCTCTCCAGTAGTTCTTAGTCTTTCTTGAACTGGGGAGCCCAGAACTGGACACAGGACTCCAGATGGGGCCTTCACTAGGGCAGAGTAGAGGGGGAGGATAACCTCCCTCAACCTGCTGGCCACACTCTTCTTAATGCACCCCAGGATGCCGTTGGCCTTCCTGGCTGCAAGGGCACATTGCTGGCTCATGGTGAATTTGTTGTCTACCAGGACTCCCAGGTCCTTCTCCGCAGAGCTGCTTTCCAGGAGGTCAACCCCTAACCTGTACCGGTGCATGGGGTTGTTCCTCCCCAGGTGCAGGACCCTGCACTTGCCTGTGTTGAACCTCATGAGATTCCTCTCTGCCCAACACTCACGCCTGTCCAGGTCTCGCTGAATGGCAGCACAGCCTTCTGGTGTATCAGCCAGTCCTCCCAGTTTCGTGTTATCAGCAAACTTGCTGAGGGTGCACTCTGTCCCTTCATGCAGGTCATTGATGACTAAATTGAACAAGACTGGCCCCAGTACCGACCCCTGGGGGACACCACTAGCCACAGGCCTCCAACTAGACTCCGAGTCACTGATCACCACCCTCTGAGCTCTGCTATTCAGCCAGCTCTCAATCCACCTCACCATCCACTTGTCTAGCTCACACTTCCTGAGCTTACCTGTGAGGATGTTGTGGGAGACAGTGTCAGACGCCTTGCTGAAGTCAAGGTAGACAACATCCACTGCTCTGCCCTCATCCACCCAGCCAGTCATGCCATCATAGAAGGCTATCAGATTGGTCAAGCATGATTTCCACAGATAAGGTGATTTTCTGTAAAATGGTAGTGACTGCACATCTACTGGTCTGTAGCCTCACTTTTTGGTTTATGCATTTTAGGGCCTGTATTGACAGTAACGACGTATAAGCTGAGGCCTTCTCACCTCAAATCATTCTACAACTAAAAAAAGCAAAACCAAAAAGACCCCAAAGTCAAACACACACACACACACACACAAAAGAAACCCATGACTTGAGGACGTTCCACTCCAGCATTTAATTTGTGATGAGTGTGTATAAACTAGTCACCTTCTGTCACCACTACTGAAAGGTTTTCCATTCATAATACTGTATCACACTGCCTGTGTGAGATGATGCTACTCTGGCCCCAAAGCACTGCCAAAAGCTCTTTGGGACAGTATTTGGTTATGAAGGCTTTTTATTAAAAACACACACACACACACAATTCTAAACAATTCAGTGTTTGATATAGTGTGTTTCTATCTCCTTAAAGGGTTGGGTAAGTACCATTTTACTTTTGTGCATTGTTTCAGAAAAAAGGGCAGCCCTTTTTCTTGCTTAAATTTGGTGAACAATGTACCAGTATAGTGCAGATGAGAGTACATTCCCCAGATTTTTAAGATATTGCTTTACTATATATAAATAAATGCCTAATTACTATTGTCGTAAGAGTTCTGTAGATGGATCTAATCTATCAAGTATGTACAGAAAACTCCCATTTCATCTTGCAGAGGTGAAATATCAGATTGGTTTTGGGCTTGAGGCTGGCAGGAGAGAATGGGAATGGGGTTACAATTAGCTGCTGTTTACCATTGATTTTTTTTTTCTCCTCATCTTTATAAATATTTCAGTGACTTCTTTTTGTCCCTTTTCATTTGCACCTTTGAAGAACTATATTTAGGATTACTGAATTTGTGTGGCAAAATCAGATTTAAAACTTTTATAAATAAACATCCTGAAAACTTCAAAGTCTCACCATCTATATATTGCACTAGACATGCCTGTGAAGGGGGAGAGAAAAACAGTACAACTAATAAATGATTTAAGAATGTGAAATGATTTTAAATTGGTCCAGTCAACAAGGAAAGCAGGCATTTTACCCAAGGTATCTATCACATAAGTATTGTAGATTTCTCTTACTTCTACAGGCAGCTTCTCTTAGTCAGCCTGCTATCAATATATTCCTTTTGTTTGTGACACAAAAGGCTTTCCACTATAATTTAACAGGTTTTATTTCCGAAGAAAAATCCTATGTGTTCTTTCTCTCTCCATACATGCACAGCCTCTATGAGGAAGGCTTTCACTTAGTGGGCTTTTTTTAATTTCACATTTACTAATAATATGCTTTTCAGAAAAGCAGGTGCTTTTACAGTATCATACAAGTGGTATGTTTTGAAGGAGCAATATGTAGCTTGTTGCTCTTTGATGTAAATTTGCGAGGAAGATAGATTATAGCATCAAGATGTTTCTCTGTGCATAATAAACTACAGAGGACAAAGTTCACGGCTGAGAATTGTGTGGGATACAAGTGACTACCTTCACTACAATCAATTATTAGGATGATTATATTGTGTCTGGGGAAGACGATGCTAATGACTAGCTAACGCTTAGAATACACACTCTTGACTCGAAAACCAATGACAGTTAAATGCAGCAAGGGGAAAGGCCTATATGTTGAGCTAGCAGCTCTCTAGTGTTGATAATGAATAATTAAAAATAACAGTCTTTATGTGAGGCTTGACAGTATACATGTCCTTTAAGTATATTCTGCTTTGTAAAGAACTTGGCACAATGACAGCCTAAGAAAGGCATCCTACTGCATCCTGTACAGAAACAGAGTAGGAAAGTAGGGAGTTAAACACCCTCGCTGTTGGGAGGGCCTAAGCAGGATTAGCTATGTACTTATTGCTAACCTTCTACTCCCCCGTCTTCCAAACAAATAAATAATTGAAACCCATTACCTCTTTTAGGGGGGTTGCTCACATGCTTTCTATATTCACATCAAAGCAGAGATCAGTGTCAGAGGCAGCCACATTTAGCTGAGTCTCTCGGAGACTACTGATTAATTAGTTTTGCATTTTGGAAGTGCATCCAAAGATGTTGTAAAATAGTGTTTGTTTTTGCTTTTGCCAAAACTTGTTTAGGAGCACTCTGGAGGATGACGGTGATGTACTCAAGATGGCTGTGAAAGAAAAGGGCAATCAGTTCAGGTGTGCACGTGCCAGCGTTTTTTTTCCCCTTATGAAGTTTCTGCACCAGTTTTTGGAGGAGTGACTAAATGAAACACACACTGGTATTAATAGAAGGGGAAGGATGGGGTGGGAATGGAAGTTCCAACATTCCCCTTAATCGAACCAATGTAAAATGAAAGGTACACCAAGACTAACAATTCAGTTCTTAAAAAAAAAAAGAAAACAAACCTGACTGAGATAAGGAGGATGTAAAGGCTGTAAATCCTGCATAAAATATTGCCTTTCAAAAGTTTTTAGGCCTTGTTTCTTGCATGACTTTTTTTTTTTCCATGAAGTGTGGTAATATGATGTATGGGGGGTACTCAGTTATGGCAAATACTGCCTACAAAAGTGTGTTCATACTGTTATTTGCCTTTCTGTCTCTGTCTATATCAACTCCACATGCTGCTCTGGTGGCCTGCTTTGTACTTAATATAACTTGTCAAAACACATCTATCAGATATATGAAAAGGCAAACCTGGGTGGCCAGACTAGTCCAAGCCTGGCGTGGATTGCATTTTACCAAGACCACAGAAATCTCTTCTCCTCCATGAGATTAAGATGAAAAGCAGAGTTCATTGTTGTGCAACCAGATTTTAAAATAATTACACACACGCTGGTGCATTAGTAGGCCATTTGTGTTTATTTGAATCCCACATACTGTACTTTTATGTGGATTTGAAGTGATTTTTAAAGCTGTCAGTACGAAAAAAATTAAAAGTGATGTTACCACTTGTTTTAGACTCCCTTTTTTCTTTTTTAATCCTTTCCTTTATTTGCTTCCGTATACTGAGCTGCTACCATCCCAGTACCTTAACTGTTTCCAGGAAAGAGGGTATGTGGTTCCCTTTGGCTATTGACGGACAGGCACCTGATTCTTCTTTGAACCATGACCAATGCCACCAGAATACCGTACATCTATGATATGCTCTGTGTTCACACTCTGATTGTCTGGGAGCTCATGTTATGTGCTATAGAAAGGAACATACCTCTGGATACAGACTGGAACTCGCTTGTTGATCCAGGGATACCTGCTTCTCCTCTCAACATCCTTTCATCTTGAATGTACATTGCTCTGCAGTATGTAAATATGCTTAGTTTTCGGTCCAGCACGTTCACTGGTTTTTTTTAGAATTTCCTCCCAAATTGCAAGACTAAAGTCCTTCTAGGGAAATCACGAGTCGCAAAAACATTTAAAAAGTTCAATCTATGCAGCTCCATTTGTAACTTATTTATGCTTACCTACCAAGTGCAGAAGTGGAACGAACTATTTTAAACACGACTTATAAAGAAAATTTTGCTAGGATTTCTCAAAGGAGCCCCAAATCTTTTTGAGTTTATGGGCTGAAAATCATTTCTTCTCCCACCAATGTGGGACCCAATCATTCTATAAAATTGTTGCAGCCTGGGATCTCCTTGGAAGTGCAAAATGTGCAAAAGAATGACCATGAAAATATATTAACATTTTTATCCTGTTTGAGCAGTTATTACACTTGTATTCAAAGAAATGCCTGAAGCAGGACTGTTCCAGCACAGCTAGAATTCTTACAGTCTTAGCTTTCCACAGTGTTTATAGGTTATTTCTTGGTCTGCAGAGTGAAAAGCATTGAAAAACGCGTTTCCATAAGAAAGATAACCCTTACCTGCCAGGTGGATGTATACTGATTTGCTAGCCGCTGGAGGGAGAGGGGACTCCAGGAGCACAGTGGTACCCATCAGCGCTTCAGAATAGCTCCACATCCTCCTGGCTCACTGGGTGGCTTCAAGAGTTGGTTGTGAATTTAGGGACTATCCTTGAGTGCTCTGTAGTTGTGTAAGGGGGGAGAAGAGAGGAAATTGGAGGCATCCTGCCAGTATCTTTAGTGCCTATACGCTAACCCCGCTGGAGGACAGCAATGTGAATAAGCTGCTTAGAAATGGGTTGCTGGATGTCGTTATAGTGACACCACAAATAGGAAAACAGATGCTCAGAGATTACTTTTTTAAGTTTAGTGGAGACATAATAAAGTGGAGTTTTGCTGGCTGTACTGGCACTGAGAGAGTCAGCAGCAATCATCTTTCTTCTAATAACCAAATGTGCTGAGCATGAGCTGGTTATTGCAAACACAATTATTCAGTAATTGGATAAGCCTAAAATATCTTGGATACATCCTTGATCCAAGAGCTGGCAGCTTATTGATTATATCATTGTTTGGCAAAGAGGCATGCAGGCTGCAGGACTCATAAGATCCATACCCAGAACAGACTGCTGGACCCACTATCATGGAATAGGCTCCAAGTTACTGATTCAACTACATTGTTGGAGAACTGGCACAAAGCCTGCTAGGCGTAGACACAAAATGCTTTAAAGATCTAAATATTAAAGATCTAAACACTAAACAAGAGCTGTGTAACAGCATTCTTGCAAGACTTGCCTGCCCAGGAACATGTAACAGCACAGGATGGTGAAGGGAAAGCATTGCAGGATTGTGTGGCACACTAGGGCACTGCTGATACA
Organism: Phoenicopterus ruber ruber; assembly: GCA_009819775.1. NCBI lineage: Eukaryota > Metazoa > Chordata > Aves > Phoenicopteriformes > Phoenicopteridae > Phoenicopterus > Phoenicopterus ruber. The sequence continues at coordinate 15,659,275 of CM020219.1, forward strand.
ATTCATTTTGTCAAAAGTCAGCATCAGGACCAGTTTGGTGTCTCAATCAAAACCTATGATGAGGAAGAAACCTCAAACTTAGTTGCTTCTCTGATTTCCCATTCCAGGGTAAAGAAAACACATTAGAAAAACATTCGTCTTAAAGCTCAGGCAAAAACTGAAGCAAGCGTAAGATCAGCAGTAAGATAAGGAAATTGATGAAGTTTAGTCCTTTTCAGACCAATGTAATACAAAACACTTCCACCTTCAAGGAAATGTGTTGCTAAAGATGAACAACGACTACATAATTTGAAGAGGCTGGATTGGAAAGTTATTATTATAGCTGAATGTAAAATTAGGCAGATACAAACAGGTATGTATGAGGTAGCCCTTAAAAACCTCCCCGTTTTAGGTAAGATAAATATATATCTAAGTATCTCTTCCAGATTTATTTTCCCTTTATGAGTGAGGGAAGATAGCTCAAATTCAACAAATATTGAGGATATCTAATTACAAGCATGCATTTCGTTACCTAAGGCGGTTGACAAGATTTTAAGTCCCACCTGTGTAAGAACCTCAAAAGATTCAACGAATGGGCTCAATTTGGCTAGAAATTCAAATGCCTAAGCAAAGTTTATCCAACATAGACAGTACTAACTGAGTGTCTTTCATATGCCTTTATTTACTCTAGGCTCAGATCTCAATTATAATGTGTGAACACAGGAAATGGGGCTCCTTGCCAGGCAAGGTATAGTCCTCAAAGTGAGTAAGGTTGGCAGAATCAAGATTTTAGCACGATGACTGAAAACTGACAATAGCACAACTTTATCTATCTGGCTGCTGTAATGATCCAGGCCTATCATGCTGTGGCTTCACTAAAGGCTTCTAAGCTTTAATCATTGTCTTCCAGGCTGTAGTCTCTGACTTATTTGAAACAGCTGATCTTCCCCTGAGTGACTTGTCTGGTTACATTTGTGGTACCTGACCTACTTTGCAACACTTCCCTTGGTACCACCTCGTCATCTGATGTCCCATGAAAGCACTCAGAATCGGAACTCACTCCCAGTAAAGGCCGATAATTAAATAAAAATAAAAACACATTTGACAGCCCACAACAAAGGCAAATCTCAATGGCTTTTGCATGTGTTTGCCTGCTGAATCAGACGGTAGTTCCTGTCCCCACAGTGCTGCAGGATGATGGATCACCAAAATGACAAAAATCAGAATAGTACTTTGCACTGTATTCTTTCTCTTCTCTGGAATCTCAGAGAACATCAGATACGTTAATTAATCCTCCTGTTTTCCCGAGGTTAACTGTTAGACCCGTTTAACAGGTGGGTAAACCAATGCAAAAAAGTGTTGTGACTTGCCTTCTCTGAACTCTACACCCACTTTGGGTCAAGATGCTCCAGCACTCCAGGCTTTATTTAGAACAACCCCATCATTTCTTTAATGGTAGGCAATTTCCCTTCCTTTAGGATGAATCTTACATCCTCTCTATTTGCAATTTAAATATGAGAGATGAATGAGCCAATGGTAAAACTCCCACTGAGTTTAAGGAGTGTAAGGACATGAAATTTATTTCTGAAGAAGAGCTTGTGTGCTTGAAAGCATTTCTGTTTTTCTTTTTTCCCCCACCCCACAATGTTATTAACCAGTTTAATAACATGTATTACTTCTCCCTGCAGACCTATCTCCTTCTTTGAGCTCAATGCATCCAGGTTTTCAGCCACTTAGCACAAGACCACATCATATTCGGAAAGGAAAGGTTACTGCCTTGTTTATGCAATACAGCAAAATAATTTCCAGTTCCAATTGTGAGTACTGTCTTGGACACTTAAACTTTCCTAACCAGTGGGCTCGTATTGCAGTATGACAAAATAGTCCTGTGAAGGTGAGATTTCTAAACTTCCACCTGTACCTGACATGACAACTACTAGGACCCCAAATTATGTCTGCTGATTGCAACCTTGTGGCACAGACCAGTAGAAATTACCCTACGCTTTCCCAGCTTTGCAGACTTTCCTATAGTGAGGCCATTGTATTAATCAGGAGATAATACAGTAGTTTCTGCCCACAGAAGGTGAGCTGCAATCAATGGCACACATGATTTCAAAAGCCATCTCCCAGCAGCTTTCTCACCAGTCACAAATGTATGGGAAAAAGTCACATCCCCTTAATCAAACAAATTAGTAAGGTAGATAAAGGAGATTTTATTTCCACTCGGCGCCAAAATACCGAGGACATTGGCACTTCCATTCTCCTTCTGTTGTCTTTTTGGCTCATTTTCATGTGCCCAGTGTTAGCTGACGGCAGACGCCAGTTTCAGCTAACAGCCTCCTGGACAGTGCCTAGGACAGCTTCCACAAAGAAGGGGGAAGGGGAGAAGCTCACATGCTGCTGCGTTACCCTTCTTCATCCCTCTGGGATTGGCTCTTGTTCTACTGCAGACCTGAGAGGCTGCCTTTTCACTCAGTTGATTTAATTTAATTAGCCTCTGTGAAGCAGAGGCTTAAAGTTGCTAAACCAAAGCTCACAAGAATCCAGTTGACAAAATGTAAGGCACAAAATCAAAAGCTAATTGTTTGCAAAGTTCACTTGTGGACCAGTGTGAGATACATGGTAAAGATCAAAAAGTCTTAGACATTTGTCAAAAATATGAGGCTTCAAAGACACAGTAATTTAGCTTAATTCTGAAGAGCATTAGCAGACCCGCAATAAAGAATTAAGTCTTGTCTCTGGTGCTTCAGTAAGATTTTCAGATATGTGGTTCCGTAATTCAACAAAATACTTCACAGTATGTGGAAAATAATAATAAAAATATTCCTTGACCCATTTTCTTAAGCTTTATTCCCAATTATCTTTAGTTGTTTCTGAAAAAGAGTCTTCTTTTTTTTCTAAGTATGGCATAGCTGCAGCTGTTGTAGTTTAAAAGTTCCTCTGGTTTTGAAAGAAATGATGCTAGCCAGCAGTATTTCCCATTTAAATCTATCACTCTTTGACTGTACCCAGTGTGTTCTCCTCACTCTGATGTTAGCTGTTTGAATCTATTTCAGTTGACTTGTTTATATTCTTGCTATCTTCTGAAGTTCACACCAGCACTGTCTGGTCAATTGGAAAACAGTAGGAGCTAAACTCTTCACCTTCTCAATTGACTTTCTTTCCTCTTGAGAAGATGCCAAATACTGGCATATATTAGAGCTTTTACCTTGACAAGGTTTTTGAAACAGTGTCTATAATCATGGATTCCACAGAGCCCCAACAATTCCTTATCTGTGTAACTTCACCAAGGATGAAAGATTATTTGGCTCCTTCTCTTATAAGTGTAGTTTGCAGGTCCAAACGAGCTTTCTTCAGCAGAAAAATCATGCTCTGGAAAATGTCTGTGTCTCATTATATGGTTCTTTTCATGTTACGTTTTACAACGAGAAGTAGTAAATGAAGTGCCAGTGGCTGTTCAGTAAGTCAAAAGCATGATCAAGAAAACAACAATTTACCAAAAATTAACTTAAATCATTTTTCTGTATTTTAAATACACTTCTCTGTAATTCTGGAAGCTAAATGCTCTGCTTTGTCTACATTGCCTTCACACTAATTGATTACATTTTTCTATCACACTCTTTGTGGTGGAACCTATCATGCTCCATCTCCTAGCTCTGGATGTGGAAGTCATTGTAAAAGTAACAGGTTAGACGAGTAGAGCAAACCTCTCTCTCCCTCACAAGCTGCTGTGCTCAGTCACTCAGTGTCTTTCACTTAGTTGAATTGAATTATGCAGTGGTCAACTCTCCTCCGTACAAGGGGTTTTGCAAGACTGCTGAATGGCTGTTTTCGGCATGGTCTCATTTAGCAGATATTCCCATGTGGCTTCCATGCATCCCCATGCTAATACTATTCTCTGTGTAAACACATGGATTGCATTACTTGATGCCCTTTTGATCTAAACATTAAAAAAAGAAAACAACCCAAACTAATAAGAAGTCAGGTTTCTTTTCAAGCTACTGGGCAACAGCACAGTTCCCCTCTTCTGGCTCCTTCACCTGCAGCTGCTGACTGCTGTGTATCATCTATGCAACCCTAGTTGCATGCTGAATCTCTGTTTTCTCTTTCACTGGCACTGGCTCTTCCCTTGAATTTCTGTGTGTGTGCGCTCGCGCGCGTTTTTCCCCTTTCTCTAATTTTTTGGCCTCAGAACCTCCCCTGAGTCTTCAACTACTGCTAAAACACAGTTCATCAGCACTTGCCTGCTTGCTCCTGCTGGGTGGGAAAGCATTAAAACTTTGGGAAGGATGGTCAATCTCTCTTTGCCAGCCTGTTTTTTGAGGCAGATTCCCCACTGGTGTAAATAGCTGAGCTTCTATGAATCCACGTTACTTAAGCTGAGGATCTGGGCCTTTGATTTACTTTTCCCAGCTGTAGCCATACTGGCTTGTTCAATTACTTTTATAACTGTGCCATTCAATTCCATCTGAGCACTACTATGGCACTGTGATTTAGCTTAGACCCCACTTAACACAAAATTTATTGTCACTGTAGATAAATGATGACTGTATACTATTTCTCCTAATAACTTGAATACTACTGATAACATAATGTGTACAGCACGTTTGATGTGGAAGGGTCCCAGGTGCTTTATAACATAGTATATGAACTATATAAAAAGATAACTTTGCTCCCTGCTGAAACGCAGCCATCTCTGCTGTGAAGCAGGCATAACCACACTGCAGAACAGTTTGGGATGCAAAGTGGTGTCCAATTGAAACTGCAAGGGGAATTTTTTGTAAGTAGAATATAATTACCCAAGCTGGATGTCAGCCAGGACTCAGGGAACACCCTGGATCTTGGAGGAACTGCCAATGGGAGATGGAGATGTTACTACAGGCATACATGCTCTTGTTTCGTGATCAATTCCAAGTGGATAACTTGTTGTATTTTAATTTCCTCTTTAATGCTTATCTTTTTTTTATCAGCTGCTCTTTCTGTAGCCTTATTATGTGTCATGTTCTGATTTCTCTCTTCTTACATTTCCTCTCCTACATTTCACACATCCCAGTATTTCCTCCCCCCTCACCTTCTTTCATCCAAAGCACTCCTAGCGCTAGCAAAAAGGACAAAATTAGCTGTTTACATCATGATGTTGAATAAAAAGTTTGCCATATGAGGGTAATACATTTCACCATATGAGTACATACAGAATTTGCACAATCAAAACCCGCTAAAACATGTTTGTTTGGTTTTTCCCCGATACTTAAACAAATTCCACCCCCCTCAGGATCACGCTATTGGGGGATGGTGAAATTCCCTAAATCGAGTGTCCGTACAAAGACCCCCTTCACACAATCCCCTCCAAAACTCCTTAAGGCTTACACTAGAATCGATGGCAAAACTCTTCAACCAGAAGAGGGTTTGCTCCTGGAAAGCCACGTGATGCTGAGGGACTCAAGCAGGGCTGAGGTGAATGTCGGCAGTCATAAAAATGAACACTATAATTTCTCAGCTCACTTTATAAACCAGCCCTCCACTGGCTTCTGAGCTACCACACAAACACCCATAGCAGGGAGACAGCTTGGCAGCACACCCAGGCGCAGCTGCCCTTGGGCAAGGCTTTCGCTCCAAAACACGTCACCGAGTGTCAAGGGCTATATTTCAGTGTCTGCTCCACCTATGCTCCGCTGTCCAACATTTCATTAGGGGCCTTGACCAACTTGAGGGATTTGGAGCAGTCTTCATACTGCTCTGGGCTAGGAGTTAGAGTGTCCTGAGGCTGGTCGGAATGGCTGGGAGTGCCGGTTGTGTCCCTGAGAGGTCTCTTTCCTCTGCGTGTATCAAAATTTTGGTCAAACTGAGAATCTGCTCCCGTATCTTCAAATATTAGCTATTAAACTTGTGAAACATTTAGAGAACAGTATGCTGCCTGACCCTTGTCTTTCCTTCTCAATCTAGTGTGCTCCCTTTCTCTACGCTAATGCAATTCTTCATTCTGCTAAGTGAAATCAAATGTCAAAGTTCACAAAACTATGCTGGGTGAAATGTGATATTTTTTTCCTGACTTTGTTGCAACATTGTCTCACTTTCTGTGTGAAATGTTCCACTCAGCTCCACTCTGTAATCAAAGGCTGATGAAATATCAAGGCTCAATTAATTATTACAGTGCCTAGCAGCACTGCTGAAGTTGGTGGGTGGAGAACTCATTCCTTTTAATTTTGCATTGAGTTCTATCCTGCCACATGAGTTCTCAGGTCAGAATCTCAACATATACTTTGTGGAGAGATTCATTTGAACTCCACACATCAGGAAACATGCTTTTCCATTTTGATACATTGCTAAAGTAAATGTTTATTTGTTTTACTTTGAATACCATCATCTTTTTTCCCTGACCTGTGCACCTTGAATCGCTTTGAAACTTCAGTGTTATTGTCCCTTTCACTGAATTGATTTTGTTTGTCAGATGGTTTTCTGCACGCGTGATGTATCCCTAGTAAATTGCCAACTAACTATGCAACTACGTGAATGAGGGGGATGGTGGTTACAACAAGAGTTGGAGTATTTTAGAATGAAAAAGAGAAAAATCTTCGCTGTCAGTCTGTCCCTTTCTTTCTTGAAGCAAGAAAGAATCAGAGCTTTCTTTTTGGCTGGAAATTTTGCAGATGTTCATTTTTGTGTATTTAATTGGCTGCATTGTCAGTGTCATGAACTTTTGCTAAGGGAAACTAAAAATACTTGAATAATAAACAGAAATGGAGTGTAATAATTATATGTGTTATTTACTGGAAAGTGTTGAATTTACTATCGTGGACACCATTGTCATCAGGGTTATCGCTGTTGTTATAGCTTTGCTGAGATGCATCATTGAAAACCCAGAGGAGCTGACTGTGCTAGGAGCTGACTGTGCTATGCACTGGGGGAACACAAAATAAAAATCTGGTCCCTGCTGCAAAGAGCTTGCAGGCCAGGGGAAGAATTGGTAGTGCACTTTTTTTTCTGAAAGAAGAATTCATTTGTGATTAAATGTCTTTTATTTTCTCCCAGATGATTTATAGATGCTTTAAAAACTCTGGGACTGCTCTAAACTCCATTGAAATCAATGCAAAAGCACAGCTAGGACTGATTTATTCCTTGTCACGTGGAAACCTACAGCTTATACGTACCAGAATCGCTTTCTGTAGCACTGAAATGCAACCACTTCTTGTGTGGAATATAGCAACTTTTACACAGTTTCTTTCAATAAAAAAATAATAAGCTTGACTCTTTAATGACAGAAAACAAAGAAGACTATCTTTATCTCATCAAGCTTCTTGGCAGAGTGTTAGCAGATCTGGCCTAGTGCAATTATTGTCTTCTTTTGAGTTTGCTGAGGATACTGGCGTAATATCTCTGTTTTTTCCATCTGATCTCAAGTGACCGCAACTGTTCAGGGCTTTGGTTTTCTCTGATCTAAATGATTGCAGCTCAAGCACCAGAGTGTCCCCAAGCACCATGCTGGGAGGCTGGCTCCGCACTGACTCAGAGGGAGCATTCCCATCTAGCTGACTCACCAGCACTCAAGTGCACTGCCAGCAATCCAGATATTAAACTGATCCTCCGTCAACATGGGGAGGGGGAGGGAAGAGAACAGATTAGTTTTTAAAAATGAAATACTGATGGTACTGAATGCATCAATTGGACCATTTTGCCATATGCAATAGACCAAACAAAACAACTTAAATGGCCAAGTTATTTAAGTTTGCAAAGCAGATGCTGTGCGAGCTTCTGCCTTTTTTTTCACAGGGTTGTTTATTACATATTGCATCCAGACAAATTCATCGTCCTTTCGATGGGACTTCACAAGCAAGGCTTGTGAACTTAATTTTTCCCCCTCTGTCTCTAGCTAGACTGTGTGAAATGTTTTTAAAGAGAAGGTTTGTAGAGTCATTATCTTTTATTAGATCAACTGATACAGCTGCTAAAAAACCAACAAGCTTTAAGGCACACAGACTCTCCTTCAGGTTTGAAACCATATTAAGGAAGCAGTGATAAAGTGTATGCTATATGACTTATTATTGTTTGGGTTTTTTTACATGTTAGTTCTATAAGGTTTTTTCCAGCGTTACAAATAATGCATTTGCAGTAGATGTGTCATTGGTGTTGGATGATGTAAGCTTTTGTTGTCTTCCCATAAAAATTCAGATTACAATTTTTTTCACATAGAAACTGAATCAATATTACCAATCAAAATTCTGAAGATATAAGGGTCAGAAAAATGTTCAGGTGAATAAAGAGATTTTACTTCAGTAATTTTGACAATTTTGAATTTTCAACAGCTTTTACTCTAGCGAACTTAATTCCACAGCAGAAATTTACTTCTAGGAATAATAATTCTGCCCTGTCAAAAACCTTTTTGACTAGAAACAGTTGACAAGATTGACTGCTTCCCGTTTTGGTTTGACAGAGTTACATACTCAGATGGGAAAATGGTTTTCAAGGAACCCCTGAGGAGTGCTACACACGACAGTATAACTCTGAATTCAGTTTTAGGAACTTTTAAAAGGAAATTGCTTTACAGAGCTGTTCCTGCCTTGATGATCGAGGATTATGTGGCTGCTTTTTTTTAGTGGAGGGAAAGTCAATCTTATTTTTGCAAATGAAAACATTTAGGGAATGTATAGGAAAGCGTATTAGCAGGGGAACAGGCAACCTTGAATTTCAGGGAGGTTATGCCTATAGTCATGATTTAGAAAAGTGCCTCACTTAAGTTAGAGGGGTTTCCTCAAACTTCACCTCTTTCCTTCCTCTTTCCCTTCCATTTTCCCTCCCTGGCTGTAGGGTGCCTCTAGATGAGTGGTGTTTATTGTATATTTTCCTTTGGCTAAAGTGAAAGATGATGGTGTTTTTTTGGATGGAAGGTCATGTGTTTTCTATTATTCTCCAAGTTTAATTTAGCTTATGGATAGAAGCCCAATAACTGAACATGGATACATTATAAATCAATTATTTTTCTAGCTCTTCAGCTCCAAGGCACATGTAGGTGAGATACAAGAATGTAACAGAAATAATACTTTCACTTTTTGTTAATTCAGGTTAAAATTTTTGCTATATATTTAGAGCAGTTTTAATATAAAATTTACTTTGTAGCAGTGCCAGAATGTAAACCTTTACTTGAAACTGAACAATGTATAATAATGGAATTCTGATTCACAGCAGGAGAAAAATATTGCTGAAGCAAATAATATTTTAATGAAGTACTTCAGTGGAAGTAAGAAGTATTTTTAGGGCAGATAAGAAGGAAATGACAGTAGCCAGTGAAGATTGTGTGAGTCTGACCATTCCCCCGTGCCAAGAAAAGACCCAAACTTGATTGCACATTAAGGGGAAAGATGTGGTAGTTTGATTGAGAAAGTGTGCTTAGTTTTTTAACAATAGACATTAAGCAGCTGTGAGTTTCTTGTGCTAAATCTTATTACTAGAGTTAGATTGTTTAACCTTTCTTGGGGAAAAAAAAATGCATAGAAAAAATGAAGAAAATATTTGAGTTCTTAATACCTCAGTGTACATTGGAGAACCATCCTTCTTTCTGTAATAACACATGAAGTGCAGTGCACTAGATTGCATTTTTAATGCTTCAGGAACATTACTTTGCAATGAATGTGCTTCAGAAAAACAGTTTTGCTGTGTATTTTATTGGCTGAGTTAACACAACAAATACTATAAATCCAGTAATTACTAATTGCCTCCTCCATTATAATGTAAGAAATGAATCATAAACCTTTTATTACTTTAACGGTGGACTACAGGAAGGATTAATCTTCCAGTGAAGCATTTTTCATATTTACCTGGTTCCTTCTGTTATACTGTACTCATTTTCTCTTCCCAGTCTTCCTATTTAATGCTCTGTAGTGGCCCCTACTGGGAAAGTCATGCCCGAAACTTATCAGCAGCCTTGGCATCTGGTGATAAATCTATTTAGCTGTTGGTGGTTTAGCAATTACCCCTTGGTGGGGAGAGGAAACAAAATTAGGAGGCAATTCTAAGTAACCTTTTACCATCCATTGCTCTAGTTGTGGCATGCACACTGCTGCTACCTCTGTAATGCACCATCTCAGGGAGCCTGAAAGCTTGTGTAAAGATGAGCCTGACAAAGGGAAACTGAGGAGCATGAAGTATTACATGAATGAATACTATTAGGAGTCAAATATTTAAGCAGATTTTACATTGAGACCCTGGCATAACTTAATTATGCACCTGGATTCATTTTCTGTTCATAAAGCGAGATTTGTTAATAAATCTGGGGATTGCTCTTGATTTTGAGATGTTTACAACAGAGTTCTGAATGCCTTTTTCATGTGGTATTTACCTTTATTACTATTATTATTAATAATTATTTTGGATCATAACGTCACTGAGAAGCCTTAACTGAGATCTGACCCTTGCTGGTAGAAGATGTACAAATGCATGTGAAATGGCAGCTCCTGCTCCAGAAAGTTGTAAGTGTAGTGGAGAGGGAAGAAGAAGTTTAACTACTTTCCAATTAAATTAGTGGCTGAATGAGGCAGAGAACTAAGATCTTGCCTAGTTAAAAGTTCTATCTGTTCTGTATTGTCTCCTTTGAAACCTAAACACCCTTATGAAATCTTTCACATTACTTACTCTGCACAAAGGATGCTACCCACCATATACAGGCCAAATGGTCCTCTTCAGGAGAAAAATTCCTTGTAAGCTTTTTATTTGTTTCAAAACCGGACTCAGCTGTAAGAGTAATAGGTGACTTGAGGCAGAAGACTACATTTTGAGGGGGGGAATAAATCTTGTGCACCTTGAGGCCTCTTTCCATCTTTCTGCCAGGGTAACACAACCTTAACTCTATAATGTCTTATACATACCAAGATACAGACAGACGGTGTAAAGGGCTGAAGTCTAAATGGGAGTTTCTTCTGTAGTACTCACCTTTGATCTCTATCAGTGAAAAGCACAAGCAACTCTCCTGAAACTAGTGGGTTTACAGCATTTTACAGCTAGAAGTTGACTCAGAGTCCCACGTACCCCGTTCTGGAAAGAGAAAATACTATGAAAAGGGAGTAGTAGTCTGAGAAAACAAAGGTTAAAGGCTTGAATTAACTTAAAGGAATTGACTTAGGGATGATTTTTTCCCCTCTTCAAATACCAGAAAGGTGTGAGAAATCAAATTAGTTTGAACACATTAGTTTTGTGGCATCTAGGGTCAACGTATGACAAGGGTAGAAGCCATAGAGATTGCTACCAACATGTATGCTGCTCTAGAGAGTTTAAAATCCGAATCGGTTCCTGGAAGCTTTTTCTTCATATAGGATCCCCCCCCCCCCCCGCCATGTTTCCAGACATGAATGGTCCATGCATATGAATAAACACTCACGTGAATTTGGTAAGGACTGAGGTCTTGAAGCCTGGTAAGGTGCAACAGGAGGACGAAGTAGCCATGCAGCGTGAAGCTGGGTAGGAGGATAAGATTACAACATAATCGATGTTCAGCACCGAGAACAAGAAAAAAATCCTTCAGAAAGCTCAGCTTGCTGCTTCTGTTGTTACACTGTATCTGTGTTTAGAGATGTACATGTAAATAGAGCAAATATTTGCATCCCTGATGACCTTTTTAGTCTGCCAGGATGTCACCATTTTCCTCCTTGAAATACCAGTCCCAACTCCTGCTTTCTTTCGGATGTCACAGTATTTCAAATTACCTGATACAATGATAGGTAATATGATAATACGAGATAATATGACCAGAACAGCCGTATTGTTTGCATTACAGAGCGAATCACCAGTGTGATGATGTTTTGATTTAAACTCAGCCCCTATTCCCTTTTGTATTTCAACGACTGAGCTTAAGTGGACAACTTAATTTCTCTTGATCTGTATTTATGTCTGAAGAGTCAAACAACGGAATGTATCAGTAGAAATATTCCTCATCAGCGTCCAGCTACAGCACGTTAGATTACAGGTTTCTCAAAATGTAATTTATTGCTAAAATTTTTAGCTTGTTTAGGGTGTCCGTGCCCAGGTGCTGGCAGTGGGGGCTGCGGGGCGGCCTCTGTGAGGCGAGGCAGGACCTGCCCCATGCCAGACACAGCCGGTTCCAGCCGGCTCCGACGGCCCCACCGCAGGACACAGCTGAGCCCCTCAGCCAAGCTGGTGGTGCCTCTGGGAAAACATATTCAAGAAAGGGCAGCAAACGCTGCACAGAGGGAGGAAGAGCAGGGAGCAAAAAGGGTGAGAAACAGCAGAGGGAACACCAAGGTCAGGAGGAGGAGGTGGACGAGGGGCTCTGTGGTGAAGCGGGTATCCACGCTGCAGCCTGCGGAGAGGACCATGGCAGAGCAGGTGGGTATTTCCTGAAGGAGCTGTGGCCTGTGGAAAAGAGCCCACTCTGGAGCAGGGGAAAAGTGTGAGAGGGAAGGAGCATCACAGAGAAACCTTTACATTACTTTGCATTTTTAACGTTTTCCGGTTCCTTTCTGATTTGAAGATCTCAAAATATGACAGAACATTTATTTACCAAGCTTCAAAACGGTGTTGTCACATGGGGAAATACGGTAACATCCATTTTGAGACAAGTTAGTGATACAGCCATCAGAGTGACATGACTGGAGACAGATCATGGGGTTCCTAATGCTTCTCTGTTAGTTTTATGCTCCAGGTTAAGTCATCTTTGACACTGAAATGCTTCAAAGCTCCTAACTGTCAGATGTCTTTTTACTATTTCTCTAAATCCTGTTGCTGAATGCATTTTTCCTACTTTTGGTCATTTCAAGTTGGTCTCTCCAAACCCTGGCTCACAGGAGATGTTGCCTTGTATTTTACTTTCTCTGTGTTATACCAGCAGTTCTCAGCCAAATCCAGCATTCAGAAATGACAAATCAGCCTCCTGCTGATTCATGAGAGTGAATGTAACTGGAAGCAGAGAGGGGAAGGAAAACAATTGTTACTTGCTGCAGGACTTCTGATCTCATGAGGCATCACTTTTACAGGCTTTTTGTCCATAACCATTAGTATCTGAAATATTTTAAAGAAGAAGAACTCTCCTTCCCCCAAATTGAAATTCTCACATGTCTCCAGAAGCCAGAACTTTTTTTTTTTTTAAAAAGAGTATTTTTTTAAGAAAAAAAAAATCAAAAAATCCTTAGCTCCAGTGCCATTGGTTAGGGATATTAAGGAGGGCAAAGAGAGATATTAAAGACTAAATTCATTGCTAGTCCAAATCAAGAGAAGCCTGTGGATACTTTAGCTGTTCTGTAAAGTACAGTGTTACCTACAATTACAGCTCTATAAAGAAGCTTTATATAAGTCTCTCATCGTCCCCATCACAACATGCTATAACTGTCCCTAATAGCTGACTGACCATTTATTACAGACTTTCATTTTTTGATTAAATACTGGTTGATGTAGAGGAGTTTGAGTGAATGTGAGTAAATATCTCTCTCTCCCTCTCTCTGTTTTATACATACAAAAACCAAACCCAAATGTGAGCAAGCAACAACCAATGTAAATTTTATGCATGTCTATCTAAGGTTTTAATGACAGCTCTAGCACTGTCTAAGGGTTAAGGTTCACGAACAAAACAGTGATAAAGGACTATCACCTGTCACAGCTGCTAAAAAAAGAAGAGGAAGCAGAAGAAGGAAAGAAAAGAAAAAAAGTTTTTGTTAATTAAAAGGATTTTGCCTTAGAATCAAAGAGGCTGTGGATGAAGAAATCTGCAGAAATTATCTAAGGCCGCCTCAACCTTAGCATTTATTATTCAACACCTCACTCATTGCCCTGATTATAAATATTTAATCACTCAACAACTGTAAGTGCTTGTGTCTTCCTGGAGGACCTGCAAGCATTAGGAAATAAAGGGATGGGGGGGAGCGGGGAGGAGGGGGACTAAAAAGGCAGAGAGCCTAAAAGATATGTCGAGATTATGCAGGGACAAGTGAAAAGGTGTGAAGGACACCACTGAATTGGGCCTTTGTAATCAGGTTGCACGAACACCTGAACGCTAATTCATTTTGTTTCTATTCACTGGACTTCAAAGCCATATTTTTTTTTATTGCGTGGCAGTCTCTGACAGAGGGTGCCCTTGGAGAACAGGCAGAAAATGTTCTTAATGAAAGCAGAGCCCCGAGCAGTGAGAGGTGCCATCCGTGTACCCTCCTTTGTCTGTCACAAAAAAAGCAGGCTAGCTTGGCAGGCTTTTGGGCCTATCAATAATGCATGAGAAGAATTACATCCACCCTGATGCCAGGAGAAGGGAACAGCAGAGAAGAGGGTTGTGTTACGCTACCCTGAAAGTGCATTTACTTCCTGTGTGTCCTCCGTCTCCATACAGAATGCATACTTTTGAATATAGGTTCATAATGTATGGCTTACATGCTCTCTGAAGGAGTGGTGTTACTTTCTGTACCTGTAAGAGGTATGCAGATTTTCATTCAGTGCTGCTGGGGTGCTTGGAGTATGCTGTTTCAGTCTGAAATCCTGTGAGGTTAGTTGTAAGAGTTAGTTTCATATTGTGAGGGGAAAAAAAGGACCTTAAAACAATACGGGGAAAACCCTCTTTGCTTCTTAATTCTTGACGTTGTTTGGAGTGTCCCCAATTTGCCTTCACTGTGAGGATTCCAGTTCAGACACAAATGTATTTCATGTTTTTTTCCTTTGTTTTTTTCCTCTCAGCACTGGATAGAAAAATAAATATCTTAAGAAGAGTAAGTTTTGAATATATTTTCATGTAAGAATGAGGAACTTCCAAAACCTCAACATACTCAAAGGTACAGCATAAAATTAAGGATATATGCTGCAAATTACAATTCTTTTTTAGCTTCTCTCCCATAACAAGAGCTGCACCCTTGAGGGCCTATTTGTTTCCAGACAATACTGTGCACTTTTCATAATTTCTTCTATAAACGTGTCCTCCACAAGCACAGCCACCGGTGATTTGGCAAAGTACTCAGAGGCCTGTATTTTCTTCTCAGAAGTTGATACAGTGTGGGCATTCTGCAGTTTGGCCCAGCCAGTTCTGGTGCAGATTTTCCAAGAGATTTTTCCCAAAGCACAGGTGAGAGTTAAATGCTTACTTGCATATTTTGTTCAGCTCAGTTCAGTCAAAGTGCTGCTCCTGAAGCCTGCAGAAGGAAGGCCTCAGGAAGTGCTTCAGCTTTCAGGTCTGAATTTAAGACTTAGATGGGTATGGTGCATGAAGATCTCTTGTGTCCTAGGGTGACTGAGGAAGGCTGAGCATGCAGTTAAGTTTAGTACACGACACTTATAAAATCTTCATTGGAAAAAGTGAACTAACTGGGCAAGCAATGGGTGGATTTGAGAATTTAAGTCTTCCCTGTGTAGACAAGGGGATTGAACCAAGCATACCATTCCTGGTGGAACTGGCTGGCATCCAGCCTCACCATCGTGACTGTGCCAGCTCTACTGCACAGAGCAGTCTGCTCTTACATGTCAGAGATGCTGTGACATTTGCCACAGTGGAGCCCAATGACCAAGTAAAAGTCTCGGGGGACAAAGATGAATTTGAGGTATCCAAATGCAAATGTTTGTGCTCTTCATTCTAGTGCAAGTGGATGCTGTCCAGAATGTCCAGAAGTTGCAAGTGGTCTTATGATCATTAACAATGGTCTCGGGAAAATAGAGAAGATGCCAAGGCAGTAAAGAAAAAACCTGAAACTCTACTTTCTTTAAAGAAAGAAATTCATTCTTTTAGCGGGGTTTGCATTTTTGTGACTTCCCTGTGAGGGACCACAGGGATCTGCAATGGGAGTTATTTGATATTATTTTGAAGGGATTAATATTGTCTCCTCCAACATAGATAAATAGGACACTACAAAAGTTATGCTGTATCAGCAAGCTGGTACCTTATCATCTTAAAGTGGAAGATTCATAGCCAGCCCTGTTTACTGTGATTCTGCATTTGTAACACACTGCAAGAGAAAGACAATCCATACAATAATAGAGCCTTCCTCTTAAACTGTCTCCTTCCTTTACAATGGTTGTTTTGGAGAAATGCAGTTAGTTTGAAAGAGTCACAATAAAGGGAAATGTATCATCACTATGGAACTTAATCATGGTAGGTGTCTGAGCTGGAGCTTGGGGTGATTGTAGCTAATCTTTCAATAATGGCACTCAAAGTCCTTTGCTGTTCTATGAAGCACTGGAAGGCTGGCTCACTAGCCCTCTGTTTTCACAAAAACACCCAGAGATGGGAGCCCACTGCCAGACTCGAGCAGTGTGGCGATGACATGATTCCCTTTGCTTATGGCTCTCCAGACCTCACAGCGCTCCTGAGAGATTCAGATAAGGTGTGTGTCCCTCTCTATCATTGCAGATGTTGTTACCTGCTTAGAAAGCTAACCTACAACCTGTAAATCTTGTTGCAATAATGAAGCTTGGCACTGCCTGTGGGCCACTGCCGCCTCCTCTTCTCTTTCTCCTTCTCTCTGTGCCTGGGGTTGGCCACAGCCAGAGCTAAGAGCATGCTTCTGCTGTGGTGCCAAGCAGCCCCAGGCTTCTGCCAAGCAACTGCCTGTTTTGTCTTTGGCCGCTGTGTGTAAAATGGCAGATCTAATGAGACAACATGGAGCAGCTGGTTTTGGCTGTTCCTCTGGCACAAGCGATTATAGCCACAAGTCGGGGTGTGAACGATTTGTACCTCAAAGACCATTTTCACCCAGGTGAACTCCTTTGAAAATTCCTTAGTGGGAGCGATTTCTTGGCCCCAGCCCCAGCACTTCACTTGTGCCAGACTCCACTCTTTGTTCTCCCCCCCACTGCAGTTTCCTTCCCAGACGCATCATAGATGCAAAGCCCCACCAGTGCTCAAGCAAGTGATCAGTTCAGAGAGAAGGCCTTTTGAAAAGGCCCCCCAACCCTGCAACAAGGGAGACACAGGGGGACAGATATTCCCCCTCTGCCTTCTGCAGAATGTGTGTCCCAAAATGTCAGCTCAGGGATCACCCCTCATTTGTGCTCTGTAAAGATGTTAGTGGTGCCCGCTCTCTGCAAAAAGACGTAAGCCGTAAACATGCTAATGGCAGATTGTAGTTCTGGCTTCAAATGTGAAGATACAATTAACTCTAAGAGGTCTGTTCTTCCCTTGGTTTATGCAGATGAGTAATACTAATGGGACTTACACATATGGACATCAAGGGGAAGCTTATTTTGCTTGAAATTAATACATATCAAACATTTTTTTTGACATGACTATCTTCAAGCTACACTAAAGTACCCAGTGCCCTGAACTGAACTGGAAAAATGTTGTAATTGGTATCATCGTTAGTGCTTCTTTCACCTGCCTTTGCTTTGCTCTTTTTTTTTCAGAGAATGAAGATGACTTGTGCAGTGCAGTTTTGATAAAGTAAAGATTAAATAAAAACAAAAAAAATCTGCACATATACTGTACTTTTCTTAGTAAGATCAGTGCACAATGTGTCATCTTCCTCTCTCCTCCTTGGAGAGATAAACGTGACTCATTACCTTGCTTCACTTTAATATTTTAGATATATGAAAAGACAGAGACAGTAACAAGAGAGTCAGTGAACAGGAATATGAATGCTGGAGGTGGGGAAAGAAGGTTTGGAATGATACATAAAGAGGAGAAGTTGAAGTGAAATAATGTTCTGGAGAA
The DNA here is from genome assembly GCA_009819775.1 of Phoenicopterus ruber ruber. Taxonomy (NCBI): domain Eukaryota; kingdom Metazoa; phylum Chordata; class Aves; order Phoenicopteriformes; family Phoenicopteridae; genus Phoenicopterus; species Phoenicopterus ruber. The sequence goes on from CM020219.1 coordinate 15,676,874, forward strand.
TAAGCATGCTTGCTTTTGATGGGGGAGGTAGGCACAAGTGCACTTCTGTTTACTTAATTAGCATGTGGAATACTTTGGAATAAGTTATATGCATTTTGATCCCATATGAGTTATTATAATAGCTTGCCAACATAAAAACATTTGGAAATGCCAAACAGTGTAGTGAATCTTTAAAAGAGCCTGTTTACAATCAATGGTTGTTTTATGTTCCTATTAGAGAATGGCATGATATACGGCATTGCTGCGTGATATACTGCACCCCAGTTCACTGAATTTATCAGAGAAACAAACAAGACCATAATGACTCACAAGCGCTGAGGGTAGTAGAGACCTGTGTGGGCTTCCCAATAGTTTAGCTAATCCTTCATAGCATATTGTATGCTGAAACACTATCATCTTCACTCCCTACTTCTAAGTCATTACGTAAGGACTCTTTTAACATACATTATTGAAAAATCTCTATTACAGTCCATCATTTTAGTGAATTTGATTAAATCTCCATGATGGAAAATAAGGTATTATAACACGTGCACTTGTATTGCAAAGGTCCTGCTGTAGTTGAGGCTTGGATGCCTTATTATGTTTAAACGAACTGTCCTGAGAAAATAATTTAGTGAGAAATGAACTTAGAGAACTAAAAGCATTTAGATCTGAACAAATTACTGAGCAAAATTGCCTTGCCATGAAATCTTAGACTCATTGTCAAAGATGTTTAGTCTGCTCTGAATGTTTGATCTATAAGGGCTCTATTCAGAGCAAATTTCCTTTTCCACAGTTTTGGCCACAGAGACTCCACGAGGCTTCTACAACTTGGCACTTAGAGATCCCTCAGCTTGGTTTTAGAGCCAAACGTTTCTGGGCACTCCTCCGGAGGAGCTTTGGCTCAAGACTTTGGCAAAAGCCACTGACTAGAGCTGAGCAAAAAAGTTGTCATGCCTACCTTCATGCCCTTATATGGGGGAGCCATTGGCTGATAACACCAGATCTGCTCAGTCCCTTGTCCTAGAGGGGAATGGTGATATCACAGAGTGCAAAGAGTCCTCCCAGGCAGGCTGACAGAAGCACTAGGGCGTACACAAATGACTTCCTTATGCTTGCCTGTACTGTACTAGAAATATTGGAGGGGGCTCTGGCACACGGGTTTGTCACAACTTGCTATGGATCTACTTGTATCTACAAATTGACTGGCATGCTAACAGATGGTCTTTCTTCTGTGCATTTATCTTGCTTAAATATGGCACTGTCCCTGATGGTGAATGGCTGTTGGCTTCCACCCCAGAGGTGGCTGCATTTCAGTGTCAGATGAGGGAATAAAATGCTCTAGGACCCTTTGGGAGGAAGGAAGAACTGTACAAATATCATGTGTTGCTCATGCAGTGCTTGCACAATTTATGAATGCTTTTAATGTTGATTTTCTGGTAGACCCTTATCCTTCTGAGATGGTACAAGATCTGTTCTCATCTGGTTCATATGCAGTGGTCTGGAACCCCTATGCATCAGGACAGGGAACAAGCATGGCTTAAGAAGTGATCCCAGGCAGAGGCAGAAAGGAAATGCCTTGCTGCCTCTACAGTGTCCTCTACCAAGTTGGCTAATGCCACACAGTGTCTGCACAAAACTGAACTTTCCTCACAGACTAAAAAAACTACCATTACCATCACTTCTGTTGAAACCTGTTGTAATACCAGTCCTTTTGTCTTCAGAGTCCCAGAGGATTATACAGCTGCAGCAGGAGTGGCACAGGCACGTGGCCCTTTCTACTGAAAAGTGGAAAGAAATGGCTGATTCTCTCCCCAGAAAGGCTGGTGTCAGGCAAATGGCACCACATCCTACCTCTGGTTTTTATGTCTCCCAGAAGGGCCAGCTTCTCCTGCATACGAGGAGTCATTTTGGCTTTCTGGTGCACCATACCTCTCAAAGCATTTGCCACAGCGGTATGGTCACACTGCCCCTAGCTTGTTGCCTTTGCCAATGCACTACAGCTGATTCTGCAAGAAGCTCTGGCCAATGCTCCCTGGGCAGCCGTTGGGCTGCGGCAGCACCTGCTGGAGGACGCTGATTTCCGCCTCCTCTGACCCTGTGCAGAGACTGTCTGCTTCTTAATCCAGGTGCATCCCCATGTGCAGTGCTCTCGGGTTCCAAGACTTTGTGAGCAGCTTGTCACTTGATACGTCTGATTACCATAGTCGTACTAGACTTTACATAACACCTCTACATACATGTTGACACCTCACATGATAGTCAGAGAATTTCCCAGACACCCTTTGCAATGTAATGTTGCACCAAATTCATCAAAGCTGGCACAGGGAGACATAAATCATAGTTCCAAGCCCTACTCGGGGCATTTGAGCTGTGCAATCTCCCTAGAGGATAAGCAAAGTTTCCAGATGCTACTGACCTTTCTTTTTGTTTTTTCCCCCCAGCTTTTCCATTACTGAGCAAACCCTTAGAGAAGACAGGGCCTCTGCCTGCATATGTTCTAAATCACTGTAGCTTACCAGCTGTGAAGGTTTGAACCCTACTTCTGCTTTAGGCCAGGTGCATCAGGTGTGTGGAGTGTAACTGAACTATTGGACATGTGTCAGGTCAGAAAACATTTTCTGCCACCTCAAGGGAAGTCGGACACAATCAGAACTTTTACTGTCAAAACCACCCAGGTATGTTTGCTCCATCACTCCTCTATGACAACAATTCTGCTAGTCATACTTAATGTAAATAAAGAATATCCTCCTTTCAGTCTTATCTTGTTTTCAGTTTTATCTTTTTGTTAAAAAAAAAGTATCTTGTTTTCAGCTGTTAACTGTGTGCAGAATTGTGATTTCCATTTTCATACTCTGAAATACCAAGTAGGCTTTAGCCTTTCTTGTTGCTTTTCCATGTAGCTCCCTTCTGATCATTTATCTATTTGTTGCTCCAGATGGTATGCTTTCTTATCAATTGTCCAGGACAGAAAACAATAATTCCATTTGTGTGGAAGACCACAGTTATGTAAGAAAGGAGTATGACCTCATTATTTCATATCCCATGAAATGATTTTTCTGCATCTTTGGCCCACACTTGACTTCGTCCTTGTTTGCTGCTATGTTATATGTAGAGCTCATATTAATTTTTAATTGTCAATCACTACTTCTAGATCTTCCTTCTGGATCATTTCTCAGAAGATCTTCTATCCCACAGATTATTTCCCTGCTGTATTTCTTGTATCCAGCTGTAGTGCTGTACATAGAAATGATTGGAAATTTCTTTTGTTTACTCTCTATTCATGCTGTTACAATTAAATCGTCTAAATCTTCATTCGTCTCCTTTACATCTCCTACACATTTAGTATCATCCACTAATTTTGTCAGTATGTTGCTTACTCTATATTTGAGATCGTTAATAGAGATGTTACATAAGACCAAAGGCTGATCCCTCTGGTGTCCCGGTAGGCACCACTCCTCAATCATTACACTGTGGTTTATCATTACCCTTTCTTTGCAGTCTTGTTTACCCATTTATCCATTAATGTTTGTTTTCAATCCACATAACACTGTTCTTCTCCAAGCCAACTTCAATTAAGTTTTCAAGTAAGGTTTTGTCAGACACTGTATCAAATGTTTTTCTAAAATCCAAATACATTACATCTGCCGCTTTCCCTTCATCCATTAGTTTTGCTGCTTTATCCAAATACGCAACCGAGGTTGTCTAGCAGATTAAGGAGGAATTTTTCAAAGGACTCGGGCCTGTGCTCCATGTTCATGCAATTTACATGTATTAAAGGTATAGCAATATTTTTGTGCCCAAAAATAAATTGCAAGGGTAAATCAAAGTGGTTGTTTCTCTACCACCTTATTTGCACCAGCTTCCAATATTTAGAGGACAAATGTCTAAATTTCTACCTGCAAGTCAACTGCATATGCAGACACTTTCAGGTGAAAAACAAAAAAGTATGTTAGAAAAATCTGAATAATTTTGTCTATATTAGTGGCTTTTGATTATCGAAAGAATATCCAGAGGTACAACTTCCGTTGCTTAAAATTGAGCTATATTGTAAAAATGCTAGTAGAAAGTTGTTGGCAAAAAGGAAGCCTCTGATGACATACTCATTATTACAATAAAATTCATATATTTAATGACTGTGATTCTCTTGTTGGTTGGATGATTAGAGATTTTTTTAAAATATCATTTTGGAAGACTTTTTAATTTTATTTTAGTGTCAATCCAGAATTCTAATAGAGTAAACTAATTAGATCTTTCAATGATAATTGTCATAAACAACAATCTTTCTATATTTGAGACTAGTTGCTATTTTTATTTTCTTCAGTCTACATGATTTCCCTAACCCTTCATAAAATATTTTTAGAATGACAATAGCTCAATATGTTGGTTAACTAAGATGCTCTGTCATTCACTTTATTTTGGAGAGTTGACATAATGGAAAAAGGATAAACTTTTCTTTACTGTGATGTCTTTCTTTTTCAAGAGGTGAAGAATCTTGACTCTTCTGGATAAGAGATTTGGTCAATGTCAGAACAGCATGATATTGAGCCTGATTTTTTTCCAGATATTACAACCACGTGCTTCTCTTTAACCCATTGAGAAAAAGGATCAGAAAGTTGTCCAGCCCAAACTGTGAGGAATTTATCTGGTGTGATTCTACTCTCTGTCCATCCAACCATTTATCCATTCATCTGAATCTCTAAAGCTACTGTCTTTTTCAGCACTTAGAAGCAGCTGAGATTCTTTTCTTTCTTGCACTGCATATGATTAGGGCTAAGAAAAACATGTAGTGCTAAAGTGGCAGTACAGACTCAGAGGAAAACCTGTCTCCGAAGAGCTGTCACGTACCATTTTGTCCAGGCTGCTCATCTAAACTCATGGAGCTAAATTTATTCCTGTTATAACTCCATGTCTTCATTACAATTTTGGCCCCTTATGCCTTCTTTCCACTCCAGAGGAAGCATTTCTTCCCAGTGTATGAACAATCACTGCAGTATCTCCACTGATCTCTTCTTTTTTGTGTAGTCTTGGGAACTTTTACTGCTAGTAAGAAGATGTCTTGTAGCCAGAAGACCCATCCAGCGCTTATGCAATTACTAAGGTTAGAGCACTACGTTTTACAAGTGATCAGAACGTTCACTGGTGACATACAATCTTAAACTGGATAAATTGTCAGCTTGCAGCTGGAAAGTGATGAGCTTCTGAGCTATCTGCAGTGACTGCTTCAGCAGAAGGGATGCATAATATTAACCATAGATCTGAGCAAGTTGAAATGTTGAATTTTGAAATTTATCAATGATAAATAGGAGTATTTCCTTTTCTTAAAAATATTTGCCCTATTTTCACTCCGAATCAATGTACTGGCTCTAAAAGGTTAAAACCACAGAAAATGAATGACGTTCCACTATGCCTTTTAGAAATTCTATAACCTCTTAGCAATATTTGAGATGCACAGTGATCTAGTAAATCCCATGTGCTGACAAAGAAATCAGCCCTATTATCACAAGTTTGTTCAAATGGTAAAAAGAAATATGGTAAGGGGTATTTTGGGAAACAAACAGACAAAATGTAATAAAGATGAGAAATGAACAGCAGTCATCTCTTATGGAAAGACGTGGTGTTATAACACAGAAGGCAACATAATTCAAACATATAGGTAGGAAAAGGAACTCTTGGGAGAACTGCAGCAATGGTGAGTGCCATGTGAGTGAATGAATGGAAGATAAGATTTTTAATTCCACTCCTTCAGTACTTCTGCAGCTTTGAAAATCTCAACCAATTAATATCAGAAATGTGAATACTTTTTTTGATTCAAATAAGAATAAAAAGAAAATGAATAATTTACTGTATTTTTAAATAAATAATAATAACAGAACATATTTAGAAATCCTTTACTTTCATAAGGGAAGGCAGGAAAGCTTCAGACTTTTAGACAAGGGAGTTACTGTGCATTCTCATCAAAGTCCTACGGAGGTACTCGGCATTGCCTTTCATTTATCAAGGACCAGATTTTGCCACTGTCACTCTCACTGAGGACTACCTTATTCCACAAGTGATCTAATTGACTCAGTGTCAGAATTTGCCTCTAATTAAGGATGTTCTTGTGATTAAAGCACAAGGTGCATGTCAAGAGACTTGTCTTTCCTGTAGGCTTGTGAAAGTCAGAAAATACTTCCAAACCAAATGTTAAAATCTCATATTAAAGCAGGATGCCTCTCTTCTCTATTGCTGAAGCTAGAAAACAAAGAGCCTGATTTCCAGGGGCCGTAGCATTTCCCAGTCCAGTTAAACTCAAAGGGAGAAGTACTGAACTGTGCGTACATACATCATCATTTGTCGCTTGAGAGTAATCTCAAGACCTTAAGCACCAGAAACACAGGCTGCTGGCTGAAGTGACAGAGAAGAAATAGCACTGAGAAAGTAATTGGTCAGATATGAGAAGATGGCCTAATTCCAGACCACAGATTAATGGAAACCTGTGAAAATGTCAGTTTGTGATCACTTGTGTCTCACTTTACTTTTTGTTAAATGGTATTAATAATGCAGTCCACCACAGGTGTGTTTTGAAATATATTCCTCTGTGTTACCTATTTTATTGAACTATCTGGATATCCAGTGCTGTATTCAGTTGCAAGCACTTTAGGGCAGAGACTGTTCTTTGGCTCTGGAATTACACTGTTCAAGTATGAAAAAATTGTAGGCATGACTGAGACTGATACTATAATAGAACAAATAATAATTCTGTTATTTATTGTTTATATATACTCTTAATTAATGTAAACAGTACAAAAAGTAGTGTAAACAATATAAAATAATATAAACAGTAGTGCTAGTAAATTGGTTCTCATTAATAGCTGTTCCTGAACAGGATTTCTCCTAGCAAATGGCTGTTCTTTGTATCACATAGACAGGGATTTCCCCCCCTGCTCGGTACATGCCATCTCCTCGTTGCAGCTTCAGCCAGCAGCATTTTCAACTGCAGATGAAAATGGTGAAACCTGAAAAGGGGCTGGAAATGTTTAAAACATCCTTGTAAGCCAGAAAATTGATCGGAGATCACAGAGCTAGGCAAATCTGCATAAAATGTAAATTGAAAGATAACATGCATGAACAGGAGACAACATGCTTTATGTGCTGAGAGGATGTAGTTTGTTTTATGTAGATCATATTATGGGCTGATTAATGACTTTGACTTTTCAGTCACGGGATCTCTTTCTAAAACCAACAGAAGTATTAGGTGATCATTGATTCTTCCCTTAGCTGATGGTAATGATTATCAAACATTAGCATGCTGTCAGTCTCTATTTAAACCTCTTCAAGAATGAATTAAGCATGGAAACTAAATAACCTTGAACCCTCCTTCAAGATCCCATTAAGATACAGTAGTGTACAAGCTACAGGTAAACACTGTGCATGCCCTGAAATGAAGAGATTCAATATTCCACGCTAAGTCACATTCCAGAGGAATGAAATAATTGGGGGTTGGGTGGGAGGAAGGGAAGGGATAAATAGCCATAAACATACAGTGGCTTAAATTTTCAAAACACTAGCACATTCAAGCAATAGAATATACTGATGGGTATCTTCAGTCTCACATGCTGGTATGAGTTCTACTGTTGTGTAGATTTAATTCACCCTATTAGACTGTTGTTTATTCAATTGAGTCTGTAGGTGTCTAACCACAGATCTTACATATTTAATTGCTTAATTTATAGGCAGAGTTGCAGAGGTACTTTTTAAAAGATATTTCTGGTATCTATTTCCTTCCCCATTACATTACTGAAATACTGGTAACCAGTTAAAGGAAATCTTTCAAAATCACAAATGGGAATTAACTGCCCAAAACCTACTTGCCTACAACAGAATTTCTATTAATAGCAGACCACTGGAATCTTGAAAATTTGCTCCTGAAACAGCCCTATCTTTTGATGCTATCTCTTGAACAAAGTAGTGGCCACTTACGTGAGATAGCTATTGGCCCAAGTTTACAGTGAAGTAGATGTACCAAAGCTGCATCTTGCCACATTGTTGGAAGATATATGCATGCATAAAATTTTGCTGAACACGGATATGAAACCAGAAGGAAAATAGTAGTGCTGGTGTTGATCTGTAGAGTTCTGCTCCTTTTCTTCCACATTTGCTTTCTTTCATCAGAGTTTTGCATGTATGCACTTGACTAGGGATTAATAGGTTTGTTAACTGAGCCAGGATGGAGATCTGGGCGGGGGGGGGCGGGGGGGGAGAGGGGAGAAAGAAAGAAAAACAGCCTGCAGACAACTTGAAGATGTGAATTTTCTTGGCTCAAGCTTTGAAGATAAAGCAGTGCCCTAGGGACTGTGGTAAAAAATAAGCTCTCGATTAGGCATCAGGCATAAACTGACCAGCCTCCAATCAGATTTGTTCTACCATGTTTCATCGGAGCAGCAATGTGCTTATGTCTTTGTCATTTTAAAGTGACACTGCCCTTTTTTTTTTTTTTTCAGTTCAGGAGAATGCAACTGTGATCAGCCATTTTAGCTCAAATGATGATTATTTGCATTTATTATTTATTTTACTGTTCCATAAATGTATTTCACTGTCTATATGCAAACTTATTAATGGTCTTTATTGCCATTTGATGTCATGAAATGCCTCCAAATTCCTTATTAAACTGGGCTGTATCTAAAGCAAAGAACACTACTGTAGCAGATATTCACCTTCTACCATCCCTTTTTTCTGTTGTGACTTTCAAATGGCACCATAGTCTTCACAACTGAGAGGCTGTTCACTGTTTCTGGCCTGAGACAGCAATCACAAAGGCTTTGAGGAATCTAGAGGTTTGATCCCAGCTTAACATGAGGGATCAGTGATCTGATGGCCAAGAGAGCCTGATCCTTCCCTACCCTTCTGGGCTTCTGGAGGTGAGGGTGAGTCAGAAAAGGAGAATGAACATACAAGCCTGTTTTCCAGCAGCAGGAAAACAGTGAGAAATGCTGACTAACTCTTGATTAGCAGCTGTGGTGGGGTGGAAATAAAAAGCTTTTGTACACACAAAATTGTACCAGTTTAATTATTGGGATCTTTCCATATTAAATGCTTAAGATTCATCAGTGTGTGTATGCCCTTAGCCTGCACTGAAAGTCAGCTTAGGTAGGTCATATTACCTTGCATTTTCCAGGGGTAAAGTGCATACATGAAGGGAGGTCCCAGAGACTAGTGGGTGCCCAGTAACTTCTTAAGCCATGGCCATTTGATACCAAGCCAGCTCCTGGCTGAGTTTGGTACCAGCCAAGCTGCCTGATTCTTCAGGTCTTACATTGATCAGATTTTGGTAAGGCTTGGGCCCTTGTTCTCAGGACTTAAGAAATTAATTAGTGCCCAGAGTGGTACTGTATGAATGAATGATTCCAGATGGTCACTGCAACAGGGCAATTGAAATAAACATTCATGAAAACTACACAATGGGATATGACAAGGCTTTATTTAAACTGTAAGTCTAAAGATTAAAGCCCTGTTGTTTGGGGTTTTCAGTCATATAATGGATTTTTTTCTATGTACAGTACTTATCTTGTCTCTATCTCTGTAGTGTTTGAGCACCTCCCAGACTTTGATGTTTATCTCTCTCACAATACCTCTGTGCAATGTCAAGTATTTCTACCTCTATTTCACAGACTAACAAGAAGTGGGATAAGGTCCAAGGTCACACAGGAAGAGTGCAGCTTAGGGAGGAACTGAATGGTGACCCAGGCTTAGCACACTACCCATTAGCCCTTCTTCTCCCTTTGTTTTCATGCACAGAATTTGAGACTGTTGCTGAGTTTCTCTCTGAGACTGATCACTAGAATGGACAGGAAGATATTTGTTTAAAATTTTGTTCTAAAATATCATAACAAGGAAAAGAGGGGTTTGGGGGGTAAGCAACCTTATCATGGGAATTCATCAAACCAACACATCAAGGCATAATTGTTTTTCAACTTAAAAAGACCTAGGCAATCGGTGCATTTTAAAATTTGTAATTGTTTTACAAAACTAAAAGAGATAATATACAGTAGGAAAGAAGACTTTAAAGATACATGAAAAGGAATTGCTTTTCTGTAGCAAACAGCATATGTTCAACTAAATGAAGTTAAATACAAAAAAAAAACCCCTCTTTAAAAATGTCTTTAAAAGTCGTGATGTAAGTTTTTGAGGACTTTTTTTTTTAATGCAAACAAAAGAAAGTTTCAGTCTTCCTCCTTTTTAGCCTATGCCAGTAGTGGCTGGTAATGTGCCATTCTAGTTTATCCCTTTATGATCCCTTCAGTCACAGTACCATGTAGTGTCAGAGATTACAGGGAAACAAAGATCTCTTTATTTGCAGTGAAATAACAAAAGCAAAAGTAAATAAAAGGACGCTGGGTCCAAAAGATGATAAGAAACTAAAGTCATATATATGTTTCATTCAAGAAGCACTGAACCAGGTGATACACTTATCGACCACTCTTGCTCATTCAGCTGTCTTCCTCAAGACCTTGGATTCATTCCCACTGTAACATGCATGTTCCACATTTGTACCTCCTGGTGCAGATCTATTGGGCACTATGAGCAGATTTTAAGCAAGAAAAGTCCCTATCTTGGACTGCTTTTGATCTGAACAGATTGTGCATATAAATTAGGATTGTGATAGGGCACAGAGATTAACGGCTTGAGACAAAAGTTGGGATTTGAACCCAATTTTTTTAACCCAATTACAAAACAGAGCTTCTTCCTTAATATGGATCTTACATACTGAAAGTAGCTGCTCCCACTTTTACTAGTGGTATGTAGTCTATTGAATTAATTTTAATTTTCATTGTTGTAAGCAAGAGGAAAATCAAGTCCAGTATGCCTAATCCTACACTCATTATTGACTCAGGCATAATTCATATTGGTTTGAATCAGTCTGAGTGGATATTTTTACTTATTACTCATCCCACAGTCATTTCTATCGCTAACCTCTCGAAATATCAGTAATGAGAAACTCTTCACAACAGTTTCTCTAGGCAGCATACATGATTATAAGAATATTTTACATTTTTCTAGTGCTTAATGTTTCCAAACTCCATACACACTAGGATGCCCAGCTTCAAACTTCAAGACGGTCAAACAGGGGCAGCTCTTTTATTGCAGCTTCGTATGTTCTTCTGCATGTTGCGTTGTTGCATTTCTGAGTTTCCCTCCCCTTTCACAACTCTGCACTCCTCCCAGTAACAGTGAGAGAGTCACTTCTACCTCTCGCTCAGTTCCACTGAACCACATGAATTCACCTTTGCTATAGTAGATTGTTATTATGCATGCCCCCAACAGTTAAAGTGTTAAATAGGCACGAATTTTGTCACTCAGTTTGTTATTTCTCTGACTTCCCTTTAAAGGCCTCCTGGAGACCCCAAGATGCTCCTCTCAAATGACTGTGGACCTTGTTTCTATCCATAAATGGAAAGACCTACATAGCAAGAGAGGATCAGAGGAAATAGAAGATTCCATCTCTTGTACTTGGGGCAATACTTTCCCAAGATCATAATTTCCATGTAGGGAAATTATGAAATGCCTCATTTGAGAGGAGCACACTTCTAAAGACATTAAAAGTTCTTTATAGTACCCCTTATTCTCACCTATCTGTTCTTGGAACTCCTTCAACTGTGGCTTACAGCAAAGATTGCTCAACACCTGAGCGTGTATATCCACTCAAATTAAAAGCTATCAGTGTACCCGTGTGGAAAATTATTTCAAATGTGAAATTCCTCCAAAAAAGTCATAAGACAACTCAAAGAAATGTCCTACATACGTTGATGATAGCAAAGCATTCAAGGAAGTTGTAGCCATAGGTAACAGTTGTGTGACTCATAGTGATATTGCTGAACCACAAGCATAAAAAAGAGCAGAAGACAAAGCAGCAGATAAAGTGTTTTTTAGAGAGGAAAGAGAATGAGCATTCGCCCACCAGCAAACTTACAAAGGGTAGATGAAGTGCAGAGATGCACTTATTCTGACCATGCTTTGGGACATGATGTAGTTGTATCAGCAAAACGATGAGCTCTGTTCAGTATATCCTGCTATCAGCATTGTATTTCTTCAGGCTCAGTGGTGCTTGCTTCGGGGCGTGAGCAGGATGAATGTAGACCTTGGAGTAAGAACAGAGCAAGCCACAGAGTAAGTTCTCAAAGGGCCATGTGCTATGCTCAAGTATCATACCTCCACCTCTGTCAGTTAACAGCTATGTTTTGAGCAGCAGAGCCTGTGGGAGCTCCAGAGGTTGGAGGAGGAGCTAATTTTTTCACAGGCAAGACACCATGAAGGCAGTGCCTCCCACCTCCCATTGAACTCCTGCAGGAGTCATTGAGGTGAGATGCTGCTGAGTATCAGTGCGTGGCAACAGCCTCTCCCGACTCCCTATTCCAAGCAAGAGCTGAGCAGAACTGAAGTAAAACTGGGTCTCAGTGGGGTAAAATACCACGAATAAGCTGGTCATCCTTCTCCTACCTGTGTGCAAGGCAGAACCTTGTAGCTAAAAGAGATTTGAGCACTATCCTCACAAAAGCACCGTACCCAACTTCTTCTCCCTCAAACACATCCTTGAAGAATATAGATATATGAAAAGCACTGCTGATTTATAAGAGACAGAAGGAAAGAGCTTGTTTGGAAAGATTGCAGTCACCTAATTACACGTTCTCCAGGCTATGTGTGGTTTGCCTGAGAGTAAGCATATAAGTACATCAAAGATATCACTTTTGCCTTAATGGTGAAGGGTTAATATCAATTTGTCTTTCCTGCTCAAGTGTTTCAGGCACAGGTATTAGAAAGGCTGATAGAGAAAAAGATAAAAGAAGATGAATGTGTGAGGAAGAGAGGAGGCTGAGGTGGGGGAAATTAGGAAGATTGTTTAGTTAGCTGGCTTTTATCCTTCACAGCTCTGAACACTGGGTACGTACTTTTCCTCCTAGTTAGCTGTACTATCAGCAGAAAAAGACACAAGTGAGACCTACCAGAAATAATGCTTTAAAAAATTACTTAGTAATTCTCATTTCAGAGATGTGTCCAAATTTCCTTGGGGAGGAAATAAACTCACAATGAGAGTGAATAACAGCAAGTTACTAGCAACTGAGACAACACTAATTATTTAACCATTATGTCAATGGTACATAGCCAACATTAATTTCACATAAACATCCATAGCAGCTATATTCCAAAGAGACATAAAGAAGAGGAATTAAGTAAACATATTTTTGACTTGTTTTTCGCTGTCCTAAACATGAATGCCACATGGTAAATGTGGTCCTGATCTTCAGGCTCCCCAAAGAAGACAAATAAGTTAATGGTCTCTTACTGAAGTCAGCAAGAATACCCATGTTGTTAAAATGCAGCATGGGCTTAAATATTTCGGAGTCTGCAATGTTTAAGAGCAGCACATCTACATTTGCCAGCTGAGCCCATCTTTTCCTCATCTTCCTTTGGATACTTTTTATATTTTTTGTTTGATTTCATCACTTCCAGATTTGTAGGGTCTGGAAAATGAGGGGGTGGGAAGAATCACTTGCTTTTGCGTGGTAAGGAGGAACACATAACTGACAGAATATTCATTATTTCCTGAAATAATGACTAACGTGGAGCCCTTCATCAAATGCTGTCACTGCTTTTAATATGATTAGGCCAACAAGAAATGGGAGTTAGGACAAACTGTTTGTATCTGTTTTATGGATGAGAAACTGAGGACCGACAATCCTAAAGTCATGTCTCCACAGTGCAGTTCAGAGGCACTTACAGGCAGCCCAGCTAGCATGGAATAAGTTGGTATATTTTAAACCCAGTCCCGTACTAAGATACAAGGTCCTGCGGGTAGGCTAGCCCTTACTGGCACATCAGCTGATACTTCTTAATGAAGCAAATGAGCTTCAATGTACCACTGATTTAGCAATACTGCCTCCAGTTCTGGACCTAGTAGTGTGAAGGCAAGCTGAGGTATCCTCATTCAGACACCGCATTGCTTAGTCACGTGCTCATGTGAAAAGACTGTAAAAGCAACAGTCAAACACTGATTTTGGATGAACACTTGACTATTCTCCCACCACTGCACAAGGCTGACTGAGGTAGATACGAACACATCGCAGGGATAACAAATATTACTCACATCGCAGAGCCTGTGTGATGCAGCTGTGTTCGTAGCTGCCTCGTCATTTGCAATGTGGATGACTCTCGCCTTAAGCCTGGATGCTGGAGTCATGTTTCCAGAGAATCAGGTAGCATATCCAAGGCAAAGCTGAGTCCTGGGGCAGCTGAAATCTGACATCTGTAATGTACTCAGTTCCTTCCACAACTGGGCTATACAGGTCAGGGGTTGGAAAGATTTTTGTGGTGACATACATCTGCATAGGGGACACAGTCTCTTTGGCAACTAGAGAACCAAGGAGTCTGATTCTGTCCAGCAGTCTGAATAAAGGGTGTTTTATCTTCACTGCAGCATACTCCTGTCTCTTTTCCATGGCAAGAGGGACTTTAGTGACAGGGTCAAACAGCTGTCACATATTGTACAAACCTACAATGGGTAATGGATACAGTTATACTTCATGTAGATTAGTCACACCCAGAGAAAACTTGCTTTTAAAGTGGGAATGAAAAACAAAAACATTCCTTCATCCTTTTTTTCTTTTTTTTTGAATGACCAAAATGATCATATTAACATTGCTCTTCACAAAAAGAATGTGCTTATAGTGCTTCTATAAATCCTGACTGGTTTCCATTGTAAGCACAGGGAACCTTAAAAATGATTTCAAGACGTAAATCAGGTTAAGAACTAGTATTTGCAATGGATAAGAATCTGTCTAACACTTTGACAAAGAGTACAGTACTGTACACAAAGTGTAATGTAATAGCTCCCTTATTTATTCCTGTTTTGCAGAAAGCAGAAACTGTTCTTGCCATGTATTACCCCTATTATATTCCTTCTTGGGAACCTGAGACCTTTTGAATCTATCTTCTGAACCATTTTAATATGCAGCAGAACAAAGGGATCACAGTGTCACTGATGAATACATTGTAAAGCCAAAGCCATAATTACAAATAGCGAATGGAAAATGTATGCATATAGATAGAGAGAGAGAAAAAAAGTACCATATGCAAGCACAAAAATAATATTTTTTCACCATATTTATGTTATTTAACCCTCTCCCCCTCCCCTTCTTCTTTCCCCTGGCTCCTCTCAAAGAAATCTTTCTTTCAATAGTCTCTTCAGACATGGAAAGGGACACCAAGGGGAAGGAAGAATCAGCTTTCATTGATGCCGTGAGTAAGGGCCATGGTCTTGGCCTAGACCCCTGACCCTCATGTCTGTAGCATTATACACAGTGTCTGGTGTGATCAGCACAACCTTGTTATTCAGCTTTTGTACTGTGCATATTTAATTTCAAAACACATTCCAATGGCAGCGGGTAAAAATTCGCCCTCTTTTAAGTGTATGATTCACCAGCTCTTTAGAGTCAGTTGGTGGCAGATGGGCAAGTGTGAAAACTTCTATTTGTGATCTCACACTATATAATGAGCACAAGCCACCACTGGAATCGCAGTTTCTGCATGGAGAGCCCTGTGCACTCACTTCCCTCTCAGAACTGGTTCTCTTAACTTGCGCTGCAGCGGGAGCTGTGCCAAGAGGCCTGGACGTGGTCACTGTTCCCCACAAGTGTCCCAAGGAGCACCTCGGGCTTTCTGAGGCTTCCCTGCATGAGGCCTTTGCCAACCCAGTGCACTCTACTGCAGGGCAGCCTTTGCATTTTATGCCTTGGAGGGCCTGGCACCCAGGCTCTACCTTTCCACCTTGGGTCCTTCTTTACCAGAGAATGCATAGCATCTGCTCTCTGCCGCTGTTAATCAACTGCATCATAAAGCAGCAGTCCAGTTTCTAAAGTGCTCCTTACATTTGAACATATAAACCCTCCAACTTTTTGCACAAAGTAGTCACCATCTGTCCTGCAGTCTATAAACCAAAGAGGTTTTGACCAGAGCGAAGCATCCAGTTTTACCTGGGAGTGAAACTTCTTAGTATACATCCTCTGTGACTCAGGGCCTAACTTTCAGCTGAAGTTTTAACAGAAAAGATGAAAATAATGAGATTTCTAGAGAAACTACACAGAAATAAGTTTGTCAACAGTCATATCTTAAAGACTATCATCATGCTTCTCGATCCTTACACCTGAAGAATGCAAATACTCTTTTGTGCAATTTGTCCACTGGAAATGGATTAATTTTCTCCAGTTAAAATAAGAACCTTGTATAAATTTGACCGATAATGGGACATGAACATTTCTGAAATTGAAAACAATTCACGCTCCTACATTATTATTATTGCTGGTAGTTATTATTATAGTGCATTGGTTTGTACAGGCTAATCAGGAATTAGAACTTGATTCTGAAAGGTACAAATAACAAAGAAAATAGTCACCACCCCAGTGATCTTGACATTCATGGTGTCTGATAGGATCAAAAAAATTTAAGTGATAAATAAGGAGGATGAAATGACAATAAAGGAAGGTGTTATGGCAGCTGCAGCTCAGCTTGCTATGTATCTGCCCAATTTCAGAGAAGGAAGTTTTATTTTCTTTTTCTGAGTCTTCAACTCCTTCCAATTTTTGGCAAGGACCAGAGACCTAATCTTGTGAAGTGCTGAATGCCTCCTGTGATATCATCATCCCCTTAGTGACAGCCCCCAAAGTAGAAGGACTAAAAATACTGTAAAAGTAGAAAGAAAACAAGAGGTGCTGGAAATTTGAAGATAAAAATTGTTCTTGAAGGATTTGCAGCCCAGTTAGGCAGCTTTTGGCTACAAAAAAGCTTAAGGAAGGTCAACGATAACAAGGTTCAACATCCAGGGACTTGGGTACATGTCCAGCATGAACTGAACTTCACCCTCTTCTTGATGTATGCCTAACACACGTCTTGATAGGTTTACTGCAGGTCAGCACAGGGCAGAAATAGATTTAATATCTAATACAAATTATAACAATGGGTAACTATAAAAACCCAAGAGAAGGACTTTTGTACATGGACAATTTTTAGGAACATCGTTTTCACTGCAGGAGGAAGATAAAATATTAGCTAATCTGAAAAAGGAACAAGTTGTAACACATTAATAAAAATATCCAGTAAGCTCATCTATCATTATATTAACATTGGGAGTTCTTCCTGCAACTTAATGGAAACCTCTTTAGTATACGTTCTTTTCCTTTTTGCTGTATTTTATGTTCAAAAGGCATGAAATATGATTTCTGCTTTGCTTATGCTTACTGTTATTATTTGTGGTTGCACCTCAAATGCATGAGGGGCTTTTTATACAATCACAGCAGGTCATCTCTAGGGGTTTTAATAATAATAATAAGACCAACAAAGAGACCAGAGGAAATAGAATTTAAGTAAGTGAGACCTGACAGTTTTTACACACTCGTTTGAATTAGAGGAATTTTGCTTCTCCTTCAGCCCTTGCCATTAAGAATGTAGCTTGACTGGATTCATTCTAAAATTAGAAAGATATCATGTCAGGCATCATCATAGCTCTGTCTTTCACATAAAGTCAGTCCTCTTAAAGTTTACCATATCATGTAGAGACACTGTGGTATATCTTCAGGGATAACAGGTCAAAGTTCAAGACATGGTTCAATATAACAGTAGGTTTTCATTGTAGATTTTCATCCTTTTTCTTGTTTTCATGCCATCCACAATCAAACTGCGAGTGTTTGTGTTCAGGTCTCGGGGTAGTAGGGGCCCTAACCAGAAAGCCAGCTACAAACAGTCCCTGCGATGTCTCATGTTTGAAATCCAGACTGATTCTGGACTCCCAATAATTTGATCTCACCTCCAGTTTTCAGTTAGCGGGGAATTTAAAATAGGCATTTTTATTTAATTAAGCTACACAGATTATGAGTAATATAGAGTTTATTAACAAATATTTTTGAAGAAAGAAAAAGCAGTGTGCTCTCTCTCTCTCACTCTAAAAAGCCTTGGCCCAGAGCCAGTTATTATTATAAGCTGGCTGAGCTGGCATGAAGCCAAGAAGCTGATAATTTAGCATGAAGCCAAAATGGATGGCTTTTCTCCCATTCCCCTTTTTCAGTTATAGCTCGTGGGTGTGACAAACGTTTCTACTGCCCAAATTTTCAAAACCGCTCACGGATCGAGTGTGTGTGTATGTCTGTGAGGGTGGGGGTGGTGCTGGGGGAGATCTGCCATGTATTGTGTGTTTAGAAAAGGATATGACACCCTGTTTATAATCTCACAAGAGTTCAGCTACTGCCTCATTTTATTTTGTGAGGCAGGTGACAAACTCAGATGTCCTCTTCCTGGATCTGATTTTCTCCTTTGATACTTGAGAGAACTTGCTTGGCCCAAGGATGCACAAGACTGTTGTCCTTTAGGTGGACCGAAGTCAATGACAGCTCTTCTGTGAGCTCAGCATTTAGCAGAGAATGGGACCAGCCCACCCAGAGTTTTAGACTTTTATCTTGCTTATCTCTGATTCCATTTGCCCCAGACAGACAGTGGTAAGTGCGAAACAGCACTGAGACCGCTCCCCCGCCCCCAACACCACGTATGGTGGAACGGATGGTGGGAACGGTGTCTGCCCAAGTGGGAGGGCGGGCAGTGGCAGGGGCAGGGCAGCTTCCACACCTGGAATGGTATGGTAACACAAAGTCACCTGCTTGCCGTGGTGGCTGCAAGAGCAGCTTTGGGCAGGGATCCTGCAGCCAAGGAGGTAGACTTCATGGAAGCATTTCCCTTTATTTTCCTTCCATTTCCTCCTCTGTAGAGTTTGTGTGGTAAGTTATAGTGTGAACCATGATGGTTATGTCAGCAAAAGTAACTGAGAGCAGGAACAGATTTAGGGGATGGGAGGCTAAATGGAGGGTCAGTGGACAAGTTTCCACACCTTAGAGAACTGTGTATCTGCAATTGACCTGGAGCAAGCATATCGCTCCTATCAACTCTGCCCACCTCTGGAGTCTGTTACATACCTTTTCTTCAACATCTTGAACCAAAGATGCCAAGCAAGGAAAGGCTTCCCCAAGACTGGGAAAAGCCAGAATATGCTACGGTGATTGCTCTCCTCACCTACATTGATCCTATCCTGAGCTTTCCACCTCTTCATTGAACATTGCAACCGTGCATGGTCTTCTACACAAGCCCTCAAGCATATATTTTGAGTTTACCAGGGAATTTCAGCTGAAATGAGTTAACAGGGAGATGGCAGAACAGCGCCTTAGAGTGCAACTAAGAGGGCAATTAATGGGAAGATCTTTAATGTAGACAAGTCTTCCATGATACTTTGTCTTACAGTCTTCACTGCAATTCTGCCTATGATGCAAGGTTTAACTGGCCACCACTGTGTGGCCCAAAATAGTGGGTTAACATGTTGAACAAATTAAATGATAGTATGGCAAAACACTGTCTCTGCAGCCCTCCATATTAAATGGAATCTATCTCTTGCCCAGTCTAAGGGGCCCTGGAATAGCACAGGGTTTAAACTTGTTTACCATTGCACCAGCAAGCAGACAGAAGAGGTCAAAACTGTCCTTTCAACCACTCTGGCCTTCTCAGTGTGCTTCATACTGTGGACAGTGCCCAAGAGGTGCAGAGGGCTAACAAACTAATGCAGAATGAACATGCAGGTGACTGGGTCTCACACAAGTCATCACACATGTAGTTACCAAATACCCCTGCTCCTGCCACAATGCATGCATTATGCAGAGAAGCCAGCTGGCCATTTATTTGAGCAGACACAAAGAGAACTTCAAATGGCTCTTGAGTAAATGGAGATGTGAAAGACAAAGTCTACATGAGCCAATACATTTTCTTTATTTCTTTCTTTAAAGTCAATGATGGATATTCATTGGAGATCTAACATAAAATAACCCGTTCATCCAGCTTGCATAGTGAAGATACCCTCCAGATGAAAAATTATAGCTAGCTAAGCATGACTAGAAACTCATATGTCAGAGTCTCAGGACCAGGTTCCAGCTTGTGGATAATTATTTAATGCAAGTTAATACATTATTTCTTGCAAATCAAATACAATCGAATGGAAAAGAACTGCATGGCCTGGTTCTTAGTGGGATTGTCTGTGCCTCTTAAATGTATCAATATAGACCTCAGTTAGCAGCAGGGCAGTGGTAGCAATACCCAAAGAAAGCATGATGTTCTCATCAAGACTGCATGGCCATTTGACTGGGGACTTTGGGCCTGATTCTCTGTTACGTTACTCCCACTTTTAAACAGTGCAGTCATTCTGAGTGCAGTGGAGTTAGTCCGGCTTAAAACTGCAGTGATACACTACAAATAAAGGTTATGAACTCAGGAGGGTCTAATAAGTTTATTTTTCCAGGGCGACAAGCAGACAGAATCCAGTTGCATGATTACAAAGGATAAATGCCTGAGTAAGAACTGCGGGCTTTGGTCTCCAGGAGGTGGGCCTTGATACAGCAGGGTGCTTAAGTACTTGCAGAATGTTGAGTAATAAGCAGCTCCATGACTTAAAAAAAGGTCTAACTACAGAAGATGTGGTTTAGTGGTTGAAGGCAAGATCTGGGATTCAGGGCTTTACGCATTCTAATCCCAGCTTTAGTGGTCTCTGTGGTCTTCTCTATTTTTAATGTGCAAATAGTAATCCTTAACTCACGAAAAGTGCTAAGCTTTATTACATAACAACATGGTTCACTTTTACTTTTGTTATTGTTCAGTCTCTTCAAGTGTTATACTTACCCCCAAATGCTCTGCTTTTGTAACTTGCAGTGTGTCTCTGGTTCGTGTCTGGTACTGCTCTTAAACAACCTTTTGTCAAAAGGATAAGGGGAGACTTCCCACTGGTAACTCTGCACTCTACAGTGGATGGTAGGGTTCTCCAGCTATCCAAACAAAGCTGGGAAGGGCAAAGACATACACTTTTCCTTGGACAAACACATACAACAGATTTCTGACAGTTTGACTGGCAACTCTGTGAAAGACAAGGGTTGATCAGAAAAGACTAGCTCACTCCATAAAGTGCTCTTATATGAGGATAGGTAAGTCCAACATGAACAGGCATCCTTTTAAGACTGATCGAGATGGCAAGGGAAATGCAGCTCACTTCTAAGCACTGGAAATGATTGTGTTATGTGTCGTTTCATTTAGAAAATTTTTGTTAGTGATCTAAGAGGCTGCTAGTGTATATCCTAGTTTTTATTCTACACAGCATGCATTAGAAGCCCAGGAAAGAAGAGAGAGGTTTCTGTACCTGTGCCAAAAGTTCTGGCATCAGATCTTTTCTTTTGATACCCTTTTCTTGGACTAGACTTGTCTACAGTCCAGGTAATAGCAGAATTCAGTGACATAGTGACATTGTGTATTCTAAATATAAGAGGTTTATTTGAAAAAAAGATGTTCTCTGGTCCTGAATAGACAGCCACAACTCTTGCCAGCAACTAACTCAGAGACACTTTCCTTTTTTAGAAACTCCTATGTACTACGGTAGGTTCTCAAAAAGCTACTGAATATCAGTAATTACTACAAAGTTTAGTAAATATAATATGATGCAAATTCTGCAACCTTGCAAACTTTCCCAAAAGCACAACATAATAGTAAAACACCAGCTACCAAATATTTGTTCGAACACTAAAATCTTGCTTTCACGTTTTTTACATAAACGTAAATGAAGATGTAAATAATTATAGCCTATGTTGGCTCCTCTTAAAACCAGAGCAATATAAGCAAAACATAAGTGAAAAAGACAGCACAGTTCACTACAAGTTTATTGTATAGATTTTATGCTGTATTTCTTAAGTGGAATTTGCTATTCTTTATCTTCTCTGTTATTATTGGGTTTTCAAATACCTGGGGACTGGCAAAAAGGGAACAAGGTAAACAAATATGGATGATTTATTTTGCTAGTTTTTGTTTGTTTGCTGGAAACCTCTGCTAAAATTTTCAATCATCAGTGGTGATGAATGGGAGAATGTGATGGAACAGCATACCAAATGGGATATGGACCTTTCATCGAAGTTGAACATGTTCAGCTGACCTACCTGGATATTGGTATACTGCTGAAAGCTTGTACTGCAAAGGTTCATTGCCACAGGAATGAAGAAACATGAGGCCCTACAGAAATGTACAAATACTGCAATCAGGAATTGAATCTCAGACAGGAATCTGAGAAAGGAATTCAACCTGAGTTTCAAACATTTGTCTTTTGGGATTGTAATAGGAGGCCTTATTGCCTTCCAGTCACGTTTTAGTCAGAGCCTGGTCTGTGGGCTGTGTTGTAAGCAAACCTACTGAATGGATCCCTCTGGGAATACACCTCATGTAGAGGCTGAGTGGTTTTAGGTGGTGAATTAAATGACAAGCTTTCATGGTAATGTCAAGAGTAATGTATTTCTGAAAGTATCGTATTGATTACTAACCGAAATGCAGGTGTCCACTTTTATTGTGGACAACATCCTACAACTTCCGTTATTCCTTGTACTATCAACGTTTTCCGCAATTAGAATCTCATACTTGAGTAAGACTCAGGATTGGTCTTTGGCTATTTGACAACTTTTATCCAATTATGCATAAATGAATTCTAATTAATCCTAACATTCTCACTAGTACAGTCCAACAATTTGCATGTTGCATTGTGTGCGAACATAAAGTATGGAAGAAAAAAACATAAAAAAGAGAAGTTAAATAATGGAACCTTAATACTATCTGTTATTATTAGTCTCTAACTGTCCAGTCTGAGGCACCATCTTTGGTCACCTGCCAGGTCATGTACCTGCATCTAGGTCTCATTTAAACGCACTATTAAAATGGGCCTAATGTGTTTGCATTCTGTTTGCTTTTAAACTTCAGTATAGATCCCCCAGGCATTTGTAGTGCAGGCAATCCCATGTGAGACAGTAGCAGCAGGGGACAAAATGAAGCAAGAGGATTGTATCTGACAGTCATTTAAAAGGAGTTGCTCACTTGACCAGTGTACTGGCCACCTGCCTGTGGCATCTAATCTAGGGAAAAAAAAAAATCCATTTCCCTGGATGCTTTTTGTACTTTTTTTTTTTTGTTAGATTTTTTTACCTTAAACAGTTTTGATCATATGGAGGGTAGCGGAAGGTAAGTGCACGGAGCACAGAACATCTGTCTCATATCTAGAGAAAGACTTCAGAAACATATGTGTTTGTACAAAGTGGTTTGCAAAACTCTCATGATCCTGAGCCTGTACCGATTTTTGTTCAGGCAAGCACGAAACTGTAGTATGAACATTTTCCTCTAATACAGATCAGTGGAAGTGGTATCATCAGATGGTCAATGGGAACTTTCCCTGGAGGGCTAAATACAATTTTACCTCAGCCGAGGCTCAGTTGAGTCAACTGGAAGAATCTGAAGGGAGTATGCCGGTGTGTGACCTGGGAGAGTTCAGCAGAGATTACAGACTCTACGGAGCATAAGAACTTGGAATATAGGAGGGAGACAGAAAGAAGATGACAAAGTGAACATTGCTGTAGTTTTCTTAGTTACATGTAAAATGTGATCACATAGGAAGGTCCTAGCACACGCAGCCTTAGTCATCACTTTTGTACTATCTTCATTATTTTACTGTTTATATTCCACAAAGCTTTGCAGATACGAGTGTTCTTTAAATTGAAGGTTGATAGTTTTGCTGAAATCCAGCTTAGGGCTTTTGGAATACATTTTTGCATCTGTCAGTCAACAGTAACTTGTAACTCAACTCTGCTTCCACTAAACGATGCTTAAATGAATTGCCTTTACTGTAGCATAGCAACTTATTTATCCAGTCTTCACTGTTTTCAGCCTGTCTCTTTATCTATCCCTTATTACATCTACTATCTGAGTGTCTGATACTCTTCCGTGGATTTTAGCCTGACAACACCCCTGTCAGGTAGGAAGTATTATTCTTCCATTTTACAGACATGGGGAAAACCGGGACTTACACAAGGTCACAGAGGAAGTCTGAGGGTGAGCTGAGCATTTGATGCAGGCCTTTGGGATCTGGATGTACTGACATATATACTAAATTAGATTTATTAATCAGGCTGTATAAGAATAGTAAATGTGGATAGTCTCTGTTTTTGTAAATAATCATCTTCAACTACTTGTAGTGGCTGTGTCTTGGGTTTTTATTCTTTTCATATCTAGTTCCAAAGACTATTAAAGCATTACATGAATTACACTAATTACACAAAACTTGAATTTTTAATACAGGGATTTTTTTTTTAAACTATGTTATTTCATTTCCATAACATTATATACCAAAATTCATGTGTAGATTTACAGAGAACAAAGCAAAACTATTCTGTGTTTACTTCACCCAACATTTCTGTAAGACAGAAGAAAATATGTAATGAGTCTGGCAAGGCATTCCAGGCTGACGTAATAGTGATGAAAAAAAAAAATTTCAGTGATATCACACAAAATGATGAAAACCATGTTTTGTATTTAAGACTGGAGTGGTGTTTAAGAATTCAAACGGCTGGTTTTGGCAGACATCTAATTGTAATACTGTAGCATCGCTGCAGGCAATTTTCTTTGATTTAATTAGATGAACTGTGGTATTTTTTTCTTTTTGCAAAAAGGCTTTATTATGTAGAAATGAAATATGTATAAATTTAATTTTTAATCTTGTCACTACAGAGTAGGAAGGAATAAGCTGATTCTTTTAATTTACCCTCTTTGTTTAAGAAAAAAATTAAATTAATCTTATCACAAATGTTTATGAGTAATTGATTTGAGTTTTGCACTCCAGTCAGAAGTGATAGAGTTAAGATTGCTCTATGTTTCTTCTGAATTGAATCTACTGCGACCATCTTTCACTGTGTAAACACAAACAATTTGAAGCTTCAATTATCTTATTTTTCCTCTAGACTATGATAATATTACCACTTAAATCAGAGTTTAGACTAGGAAATAGATCAATCCAAAAGATTTAGTGTGCAATTTTTCTTTGTTTGTGGATTTTTCATTTGTCTTTTTTTTTTACATAGCTGTCTGTTAAGTTTAGCTCCAAAAAGTAATTGATCACCAAAGAGTCTCTTTAATACTTATTTCAGAGGTTTTTGTGGCCCAAATCCAGAGGAGATAATTTTAAGTAAATTGTAAACAGTTATAATTACAGGTAATCAACACTACTCACAGGGTTATATATCATCAGTTTTCAGCAAATCTTCCCCACTGATTTAAATCATTTGGCCATTTCGGTTTCCCAGATCTGAGTGTGGTCTTGCAGTGTCCAATATCTAGATCACAGTATTTGTTAATTTTTCAAATATTGATTGATGTGAGGTATCTTCAAAATTCTGTAGAACTATCCTTGTGCTTCTCTCTAGGATGAAGCCAAAATCCCCAAATCCAGCTTCATGGAAGGTAATGAAAAATTTCCACTCACTTCCTTGGGAGCCAACATTTTGCTCTGTGTATTAAGATGGCTCATTCAGGAGCTCTTGAAATAATGGACAGAACATCCACTGGTTTCAGCACTGAGGTTGAGGCTTTCCCTTGTGTTTAAGCTGTGGCTTTTACTCCATGAAACCTCAGTTTTTTTACCAGCCTGACAAAGATGTTTTCTTTCCAGTGGCGGTGGGGATGGTAGGACAGTTAATTGAATTATCGTCTGCTGTCAAATTGCTGTAAAAAGGGCATGAGAGTATTTGCATCTTCTTTTTTTTTTTTTTTTTGCCTGTCATGAAAAAGTGTTGATGCACTTGAAGTTCTTGTCTGATACCAATTTTAATAGCAGAGGAGTCCACAGTGATTAACACGGCTCAGTCAAGGCTGTGTAGGTCAGATCTGTGCTCAGATGGGTTAGGTAATGAATCTTTTTCCTTTCTGTAAATACTTCTATTGTAAGCAGTGAAACAATAGAAAATTCGTCTTGAATTGTGTATATATTTCTTATAATGATGAAAGTGATAAGATCACCCATTAGTCAGAACAGAAGGCTTTTTTTTTTGTAGATTATTTTTTCTTTTTCCAGAAGAATACACTTTCCAGTGGACTTGAACTAATCATAAGAGGAAGAGTTTTCTTTTTAGAATTTGTGATTTTTTGGTTCCTAAAAATATTACTTGGCATTTGTTACATTTAAATATACTTTAAAAAAAAAGCTCTCAAAATGAAATTATATATTATGTGTCAGTATTTTTAAAATAAAAATTTCAGGTTGGCCTGAAATGAAAATATTCTTTAACTAGTTTGTTTTCACAGCGTAACTCAAATCCATTTATCTACAGTTCTCATTCTGGGTAGTTAAATTCAGAGCTTTTTCTTTGTTTCAATTTTTTTCATATTTGTTATTTTGTTGTTGTTGCCACTGTCTTAGTGATAAGCACTTTTTTTTTTGCACGTACTTTTTTAAAACCTTCCTTTTTTTTTTTTTTTTTTTTTTGCTTTAGTCTGATGAAATATTAGACGTCTTCTCAGAAATGGAGTGCAAAGATTTAGCCCCAATCCAATTTTTTATCAGTCCGTGTAGTACTAGCAGAGTCTGATTTCCACATGTGATTGAGTTTCAAAGTGGAGCATGTTTGGCTGTCTATTCCTTAGTCCCAAACACCAAATATAGGACTAGGTTGTTCACTAGTGTAAAAGAAAGTAGCTTCAGAATCTCTCTTATTTCTGCTAAAAATAACAACCATCTTGCTCCAGATTGCTCAACAGCATTCTTTTTTTTTTTTCTTTTACAGTACAGACCCCAGTAGAAATAAGAAGAGATGATTTTGTAGAGCCAGGAGAAATTTTCTTTATAGAAAAGAATGTCTCATCATCTGTTTAAGCCAGCTTCCCCATGCCTTTGCTGCTACAGTGAGCACAGAGGAGAGCGGATGCTGGAGCAAACCCAGTGTTTTAAAAATTAGTACTGGGGAAAGGGAATCAGGACTGTAAAGTTTTGTTCTGGGGTAGCGGCAGCTCTTGTAAAAGGGCATTTCTGCTTTTGTTTTTATTTCAGAAGGAATCCAAACCACATTTGTAGCGTAGATAGTCTGCATGTGCACTGATGTGAACTGAGATCAGAATCTGAACCACTAGTACAATGTGCTACAATATAATCTGCTATACCGAGGGGTTGTAAGGAGTAATTATTGTTTGCAAAGCTCTTCAAGTTCTTCGGAAGAAAGATGCTATAAAAGTACAAAATACTGTCATTATTATTACAAACTTCTAAATGCCAAAAACTAGGCAGTAATAATAGAAGTGCTGAAACAACTTTAACAATAGTGATGTGAACACATTAAGCTGTAATAAAGCCAGAGTCAACTAAATCAATCAAGCAGGCCTTGCAAACTGCTTGTTAGGACAAAATTGCATCTTTTCTAAAATAAATACAAGAGCAGATTCTCAGCTGGTGTAAATTAGCCCAGCTCCACTGGAGTCAAAGAGACTTGGATTTAAAATGAGAGTTGCAATTTTTAATTTTTTTTTTTTCTTTTTCTTTTCTTGCTGCCATTGTTCATCTATGCATGAGCGTCTGTGTGTGTCAGTGTGCGTGTGTTTGGATGTGCATGCTGCAGAAACACCAGTGCTGACAAAATTTGTGTCGGCTTCACTTGGGAGAAAAGCCAAAGTTATGACAATTAAGTTTCATTTCAAACAGGAAAAGCCTCTTGTGTTGCTACCCATGCACAGGTGAAGTTCTGAAATTGTTTTTTTCATCTGACTTGTGCTCTGTAGAAAATGTCTCTGCATCAGTCTTTGTGGGTGTTATGTCAGAAGAGAGGATGTTTTTGTAAAGCAGAAAAAGGACCACAGGAAAGTATTTTTAGTTGTGTAAAAGTAGGAGTTATACACTACTACGTACTTCTTTTCTCCTCCCTTTCATTGATTCTTGCCCTGACTCTTGATAATCTTTACAAGACTATCAAACAAAACTACTTAACCATCAAATTTAAGTGATAAGTAAGGAAACTGATTTTACAGAGGATCTGACTGAATTTTCAAAATATTTTGAAGCAGTTTCAATTAAGTACTCTAATTGTTTTAAAACATCTTTACTGTTTCAAAACCTGCTTAGATCTTGCTTTTAGAAAGTACTCCGACAACATATTAATGTCATAATCTGACTACACCAAATTTGTACGTCATCTTGTGATCCTTCAGAAAGATAATATATAAAAACATATATGATTAAATATGTCTGAATTAATATCTTGTTGCCATGATGAATGATCTTTTTTCCTGGAAACAAAATGTTTTTCATGTAAGTGTTATGAAGATAAAATTTCATACTGGCTTACATTGTCAGCTAAACTTATGTAGGCAAAAATAGCAGGGAAAGAAGTAAGGGAATCTGAAACTCAGTACAAGTTCTGTCACTGACTTTCTTATTTGTTCTCTCAGCCTTCATCTCCTTAAGTGTAAAATGAGGGTTCTAACACCTAAATTACCCATTGTTACACTGATTATAAAGGTGAGAGAGTTTGAGTCTCCATGCTTTCTGAACAGAGGTTCACATCTCCGATTTCAGAGCTAGGTATGGACCAGGGGAAGAAGTGTGAAGGAGGAGTTAAAGTCCAAAATGCCAAAGAATATGTATTTTGAACTGTGACTCAATGACTGGTGTAGTACGAACCCCAACTCCAAATCCAAGCAGATGTTTCAGATCTATGTTTGAATATTGCAGCTTGGGACCATGCATAGTTCTAAGAGACTTATTATAATTTATTATTAATAGGAGTAATGATTGATATTGTTGCATTATTTAATAATTGCACTGCTTTCACTATTTAATAATTATTATTATTTGCACATGCAGATCAGGTAGTTAAGGTTCTTTTCCATAAGAAATGCAAATAGAGATTAATGAGTGATTCATAGCAAGTAAGATAATTTGATAATTTTTCCCCCTGTATTTAAGCATCATTTACTTTAAGTGATCCTTGGTATTACTATTGTGTGCTCGATTGCTTAGTAGTGAAATCACTACTAAAATCACACGGAATTGTTTCTTTGTCCTGATTACTGGAGCATGGCTTACACAATGCTTGTTAGCTCTTTGTCTGTCGTGACAGCTAAGACTGGAATCCCTTTAAATCAAGAACTGTTTTCTAGTCAACCTCTATATAATGCCCAGTAAAATGGTGCCCTGGGCTCTTCTAAATAATTAGACAGAAGTCAGTAATAAAAATCAAATTTCTAATGAAAATATTTCCAGAAAATAAATGTTGATAAATGTATTCTAGAAGTATTTGAGAAAGCTTCTGGAAAACTAATTTTTGTAAATTATAATACCTGTTCTTTGAGTAAAACAGGGAGAAAAACAGCCAAACGGTCATAAACATGGTCATTGTTCCTTTTTTTTAATTCATAAAAGTATTTGTATAAAATATAAAATTTATATAAAGCTTTTGGAATTATAAGTAATCTCTAATTAGTTTCTTGATACTTAGTGTGGTGATCTTTCCATCTAATGGCTAGCATTGTGACTCTAAGCTTTTTGTGTACCAAAGATATACGTAAATTAAAAAATAATATGTGATGGATATAGATTTATATAATACATGAGTTGTTGTTTTTCCACCATCTTCACATGTAAGTACCTAACTAACATCACTAAAGAGAATTACGCTATCCCGGTACCAATGTTAAATAGTTGCTTAAATATTTGTAGGATTGGAATCTTACAGAAAACCTAAAAACAAGTTAGATCCATCCCCTCTGATTTTTTTTCACGATGTAGACCTAAGTTTGGGGTGCAGAGTCAACCTGTAATCAGTTTGGTTTGTGGTTTTTTTTTTTCCTACATGAGAAAAATTCTGCAACAAGCAGCAGCGATAACATTTTGAGAAAGTTCTACCTATGCAGAAGGTTTTCTATTTGGGCAGACAGTGCTCAGTATGTAATTAGCAGTGTCCATTCTTGTTTTTATAAGTACCATTTCAGCAATTAGGAACTTTTTAATTAAGTCAACTGTGTTCTCAGCTTGAGGTTTTTGGGTTCACTCGTCCTCAGGAAAGTGACATAACATGCAACCGAGACTTTCTTTCTTTTTCTGCAGCAGTTCTTCCGACTTCCACTCCCTAATAAGTCGGTGCTCCCCTTTTAAAGACTTTAGTGCAATTTTTTAAATTATTTTTTTATAGCTTGTGTCACCACTGCTACCATCAAGATTCCTCTTTCAATAAGATGCTGATTGGATGAATATGGCTTCCAGTAACTCAGCCTTTGTTTTGTAAAAACATTATTACAACATTGTATAACACTTTAGAAATGTTTCAAATTTAGGCTGGCGTGGTGACTTAGCAGACTAGGGGGCTAACATATGGAGTCTGCTACACACTAGAGACTGTGGTTTTATTGCTGGCACCACTAGTCAAGTCAGGATTAGCAACCATGGTATTTTCAGCAAGATCTGAGATCACAAGGCCTCAGGTGTGGTTACCTAACCTTTGCCAGAAGTAGGAGAAATATTGTCGGGTGAAAATGAAGATTGATTTAGTATAATGGGAGGGATACTTTTGCTATAACAACCACACTTTTCTTAGGATTAAATAATTTCCTTTGTTTTCCATTAAAATAATGAAGCAGTTCAAAACTCAAAACATACCCCAAATGGTAGCCCTTGCTGGGTGCAGAGCCACCCGTCGGGACAGTGACCCTGAATAGGATACCACTGGCACCTCTACTTGTCCTCGGCTGGAGCTGTGAATGTGCCAGACCTTGAAAAACAATTTGAGAAGCAAGCAAGCAAACAAAAAGATTCCTTTTCATATGAACTCACGGTGCAGGCAGGATCCCAAGCAAGACGTCTCTCGTCTCAGCCCTGTCTCTGCTGTTGAAAGGCAGAAAAAAGAGGAAGAACTTCCTTGGGAAAGACAAGCTGGCTGAGAGTGGGAATGATATGCTTTAGGTGTTGATTGTAGTGTAATAACTAATGGTGAGATTTCATTAGAAAGTAAAAGAACGCATCTGTAGGAGAAAACGGATCCCATTAAAGAGCTGCACAGAGCCTTCGTTTTGTTTAATGGTAAAAGTACAAAGTGACAATATCAGAACAAAAATAAAATAAGAGGGGGAACGCATTCTCTATCTTAACAAAAAAAAAAAAAAAAAGGAAAAGAAAAAGTGGCAGTTAAAGCCAATAAAGTCCTTTATTTGAATGCCATTAGTGGGTTTGGCAGCCATCCGCGCCATCTACTTCAGAGGAGCACTGCACAGATTAAGAGAGGCTGGATGCTAATTTGCACATATGGAAATGCTTTTTCTCGCCGTTCCGATGGCTCTGTTGTGGACAGATGGAATTAGTGAGCACTCCAAAGCCGTGAAGGCAAACACATAAAAAAAAAAAAGCCTCCTCTCCTCCTTCCTTCTTCTTTCTCTCTTTCTTTCATTCGTGAGAAACTTCAGACTTGAAATAAATAACATTAGCAGACCGCTCTCCCTGGCATTAACAAGCTATTTTATCATATTTCAATTGCAAATCATTTTTTAACTGGGAGTTATAGTCATCTTAGCTAGAACCAAGGGTGCCAAAAAGGATTGGCAAATTAAGGACAATCTTCAGATAAATTTGGCCTTATATGCTGTATATAGATCCCTCTCCACTTTAGACGGTGCCTTGCAACGCTCTTTCCTGACAGCGTTCAGTAACTATGAATCATATTTTCTCTTTCCAGTCCTTACACTTGTACAAGTGACACTTTCACCTATCTTATGACCAGAGTGTGTCCTGACAACTTGCTGGGATGTGGGGCAGAGGGTGGCCTTAGAGGGGAAGGTGATAATAAAAAGTGGCTCCTGACCAGGACCAAAATTCAATCCCTGTATTTCCAGTCGTACAAAAGTAATTTCACCTGTCTGCCTTTGGCCTGTCATCGGATACTCTGCGGACAAACTGCAGGAGGTGGATACGAGAGAGCAGCCTGGACTCTCGCCCAGGAAGGAGGGTGTAGGAATCCTACCTGGGGCTTTCCCCTGGGCAGCACGGTTCCCCACCGACTCCAAAATAGGGCTGTGCCTTCAACATGATTAAAACACTGGAAAAAGGATCAATCCAAGGAGAAAAGAATCACTTTTATCTTTCTAATTTACAAGGGGAATTTCATATGCACCTTATCTATTGGCAGTCAAACAAAGCAGATGCATCATTCTTTAAGGCAGCCGAAAGTCAACGACCTTTGCTGCCAAATGTCTGTCTAGCCATTTTTTTAAATTTCTTTGAAATCAGCTGGCACCAACAATTAGCACTCGACCACCCCCCAAACTTTGGATGAAGTGAGTGCCGGAAACTGAATCAGGATTCAAATCGGGTAAATAGCACCTCTCTCTGCGCACTGTGGCTGGCTCGCTGCCACTAGCAAGAAGGTCTGCGCACAGTTCAGTCTCTCAGGGGCCAGTTCTGGTCTCCTTTAAGCTACATAAATCCATTGAATAAGGCCGTACACCCTCCTAACTAAAGGCAGGAACTGGGCTTTTGTAACAGCACCTGACTGGGATCGCTCTGTTACAATGTGATGAATGGCTCAGAGGGGAATCCAGGTGTCCTAAAGCTCCTTCAGTCTGGCCTTTTTCTTATCTATTCTCTTCACCCAACTTCTGAGAGTGCCTCAGTGATCTTAATGGATTCACAGCTGAAAACAGTGATGAAACGCACCATTTACTTGACTCACACTGAAGAACCAGCTACGAAAATGCATTTTGCCGCCAAGTGATTTTTTTTTTTTTTTTTTTTTAAGGGCAGTATTCTGAGCATGTTTCTTTGGTGGCATCAATCACGGCTATCAAGTGAATTGAAAACATGTGCACTTCAGGCAGAGAAACAAAATGTTGTTTGTGATCAGTTCCACTTGGTTATTAGCTTTACTCTGAAGAACTTCACAGTTTCTATAGAAGATGATACCAAAGGATAGATGTAATGAATTGCTATCAAAAATGGTGACTGCACTTCTTCCTTTCTTTCTCTTTCTGTCTTTTTATTTATTTTCCTTTTTTTTTTTTCTTTTTTCCTTCTCACTCTTCTCCCCTCCCCTCCTCTCCCCCCCCCCGCCCCCTTTCCCAAGTGCTCTGATGCCAGAGGCTGGAAGGATTTTGCTTCCAAAGAGCAGCATGTGGCTCTGGAGTGACAGATTCCTGACTGCGGCTCCAAGGCATTGTTCACAGCGAACAGGGAGGCTCTGACCTCTCTGATCACACAGCTGAGAGAGGAGGAGAGCATGCTACTGTTATAACTCTTACTCCTCTCTTTGTGTACAGTGCATCTAATGGGGACACACATTTATACTGCTCTCTTCCTTTAGAGAACAAGGCCCAGTCTTGAACTCTTTATTCAAACTAAACTCTCATTGAAGTCTATTGAAGCCAATGTCCTTCAGGAGGCTCCCTCCTCCTGTGCTTCTTGATGCATAAAGAAAGTATGTCTTCCAATTCTAGTCGGAGACATTTTATATTCCTTCCCTCCACCTTGCCATATTCATACCTGCCCATTTTGCCATGGGCAGAGTCCTGGTGCTATTCTCTCCCCAACTACCTTTTAGTGTTTTGAGGGAAGTGGTGTTCTCTGGTGTGACAGCTGTAAGGAGGAGGAACAATTTGCGAACTCTCCTTTCCATGTGTAAATCTGGTGCAAATATAGCTTTTAAATAACCCTTTATATTATGACAGTTTTGTCAGACAATTAAACTCAGACCTCATCTCATTCTACATAAGGCAGAATGATAGTCATTAGAATTCAGTCCTGGAATCTAGGAAGTCGGGGGAAAACGTGCACTCTTTGCAATAATGCTGGGATTGCACTTAAGTTCCTTACCAGATTGACAGTAACCCCCTTCCCTGTTTCCTCACCAAATGTATTGGCATTTCCCAAATGATTTCAATGGCTTTGAAATTTTATCCCAACAGAAGAGATTTTAAATTGCTGCTATTATTCACAGATAGCAGACCCTTAAAATATCTGAGCTTCAAGGAATCACATAAAAAATAAAAAATGCATAATGATCATATAGACACAGTTGAGGCTTGTGATATAAGATCCAATAAAGTGTTTGTAAAAATTAATGCTTTGGGGAAATACTGGTGAAGATTCTTAAAACTGGAAAGTTTTATTTTTGCAGTGACTTTACAGGAAATTTAAAAGAAGTGTCTAATTTATAAGAAAAGTGTATGTTTTCTGAAAGTTGAGCATAGGGCATCTTCAGGGTAAAAGATCCAAGACCCTGTTTGGGATGATGAGGGGAGCTGTAAATTAAAACAAGAAAAATCCAACCCTGAAATGTTTGTATTTAGTTTGATTCTTTTTTTTTCTATTACAGTTTTGTTTCTCTTCAGTTTTATTCATTTATTTATTCCCCCAAAAGTGAAACTTGAGTAACAGAAGTGGTGAAAGGATTCAACATCAAATTATTTAATTTCTTATTATTTTACCATAAATATAGGTATCATATTAATGATAAGCAAGTTCATGGAAATCTTCCAGTAAACCCTGCATATCCAAAAATGGAAGCATGAAGAGAGTCATTCAGAAGAATTACTGGCAAAATAATAATAGTAAAAAAATAATAAAACATTTTTTTTTTTTTTTTTGTCAGAACTGTCTGCTCTCTACTCTGTTCTTTCTACTTATTTCTGTCTAAGAAATCCAGTTAATGCTGCTTGAGATGGTCATGTAGCCGGACTTCCCAGAAGAAGACTAATAGAAGTAGGAGAAACACAGCAAACTACCCAAAGCCTGTGGTGGGAGGCTGCATTTCAGCCAGCTAACCCTTTAGTCAGCTGCCACCTAAATTTCTAAGTCCTACTAGCATGGTAAGTTGCTTTGTTAGTCCTGAGTGTCTGCAGCCTGCACCAGAAGAGAGAGCAAGGAGCTGTAATAAATTGTGATGGCTCCTCTGTGAAAAAGACAGCACCATTCTGGGATGCCTTCTTAAACAACAGGGATCTAGGCTTTCTGTGTCCTCCAGTCACAAGGACATTGTCACTGAACTTCAGGGGACTTACTCGCCAAGGAATTCTGGACAGCCTGAAGGAGTCTTAACCCCTTATTGCCGAGAGTAATCAGTCCTTTGTGAAGTAGCAAACGTACCACACAGATATGAAATCTACCTGAGTTCTCTCAAACACACAGTCATCCAAAGAAAGATGAAAAATCCATGCTGGTTTTAGCTATCCAAACCAGTTTCAATTTTGACTTTATTGAGGAAACGCATAGAGGCAATGTTCTGAGATCAACAAAAACTTCTTCCAGTTGAAGCTAGTAATTACTCTGAGATTCAGGGCAGCTCTTGAAACTTAAACAACCTCCAAGGCTCAAAGAGTGAGACTTTTCCCTTGAGTGGGAAGTGAGGAGATGCACAGCTTCATTATCCTTTGGGCTTCTGATGATACATTTCACCATGAGATATTGTTGCCTTTCCTGAGAGGTGGTTTGAACTTTTCCTGGAGGTACACATCAAGTTGGTGTAAGTGTGGCATGCTTAGCATCCCACCCTCTGCTGACCCACCACCAGTTTGGACGCAGCCTATCTGAGCATGCTGGCTAGCGTGATCCAGCCTGCAGGGTCACACATGCTCCAGTCTGTGCACTTTGGCCACGCCAGAAGCTGGTCGCTTCGGCTTGCTGTCTGCAAAAGAGACAAGTCTGGTCTTTAGGGTATCCTCAAGAAAGAGGAAAACTGAACCTTTCATAACACTCGATGCATTACATGAAAGTGTTCAGATGTCACAGTGAAAAACATCCCATAAGAACCTAAAGAGTTCAACAAATACTATTCCACCTGAATGATGCTTTACAAGAGCTTGCATAGATACAGACTGACTCTGTACCCTGTAAATCTTCTCCCTATCTGTGTGTTCCAACCAAATAACTTCATTTGAGTTTCTTTGTTTCTGGACTCTTTGGGTGGTTCTTCAATTCCAGGCAGCTGTTCTTGCAGCCAGAAACGTGGCCCCATTGCAGGGTGCAGAAAATATGGGGTGTGCTGGCATGAGCTGTTTCTTGTACTCTTATCCCATGGCTGGTCCCAGCCAGCCTTTATTTGTGTATGTATGTGAGCTTATCTTCTGTTAATAATTTAAACCCAGTCCCCAGAACGGAGCAGTGTCACTTTCAAAGATGAGAGGATTGTGAACATTTGGCGTTTTGCCTGTCCACAGAAAGCAAACAATTAAAATGTTTTAAAAGAAGGCTAATTAGAAAGCTACATAAATGTAATAGAGGAAGTATAAGTTGAAGGACCATCTATTACAGAAATAGTGAAGGATTCTTGGAACTGCACTGACCATAAGCTCCTGTAAGCTGCAATTTCAATACGCAGTTTTAAGCAAATTCCCTTTTCAGCTTCACTTGTCCCACATGAAAGAAAAGCTAACTTTAACACAGCAGACAAGAGTCCTTAAAACGAAGCAAGAGGAATTTCTTCTTTAAGTGGAACATCATGGGGCTCATCGGAGTATTTAATAGTATTTTCCCTCCAGCTGTTTTTATTTATCTTTAAACTTCCAATAAAAGTTATGTTTTATTTCAAGAAGCAATCCGTAATAAACTTTTCAACTGATGGTAGTGGTTAGTGCCTGTGCCACCAACAGTGATGATTAATTCTTTGGAGAAGAAACAAAAATGACTCTTTGCTATGCAGCACCTATCACAATGAATTTGAGTAGGGGCATTTGGGCCCTACCACCAATTTTCAAATTAGAGAAAACAATAATGTCATTCCATTGCTGTATGATAATGCTGGGAACTTGAGATGGGGTCAGTTTCTTACTGGAAGGCAAACTCGGAGCAATTCCTGGTCTAGCACATCATTACTATTATTCCACAGTAACGATATGCCTCCCTGGGCTAGGTACTGTACAGGCGTGGTGTGAGGGACAGCTCTTGTCCTCAGAACATACTGCCCTGAGTCCTTATGGACATACATATGCTTTTAACTTCAGGCACCGTCAACAAAACCTTTGAATTGAATGAGATGTTTTACATGTGCCAAGCTAAGCATATGTTGAAATCTATATGGGATTTGGGCCTATATAAGCATGGACCAAGGGTGAAGGATTTAACTATTGTTAGTACGCAGTAAGTATACCAACGCTTTCCACTTTAAGTAGAGGCGACAAAAACAGCAAGGCTACACATAAAATCCTCGGCTAAGACATGACTTCATTCAGGCCTGTAGCCACAAAAACAACTCCTTTTCTGACCCCAGGTCTCTGTCTCTTGCCTTCAGCACACTGTCTGTTATAGCATCCTGCCTACTCCCAAAGGTCTATCTCATGGCTTCATGGAAACTCCTCTTCCCAGTACTGAACTAGTACAGATGGGCTTAGGCATTAATTCTGCTTTTGTCCAGCTGCTGACAAGGAGGAGGAAACTATTGAGACAAGCTCGATTAGAACCAGTGGCCTCTGGAGCTCACAGCACTGCCAGTTCCCATTGAGACAAAGCAGAATACTTAGCCTGGTCAACACTCTCGATGCTAATTTTGTTGTGGGTCTTTTTGGGCAGGCTCTGAGCCTATTGTTTGGTGGAACAAAGCTGATTTATGTCGGCAATGCTGAACCTTTTCTGTGTGGAGCTGCATACTAAAACCTCATTTTGATAGTTGACAGAACATGTTTCATTACTGACTGTCATACATGTCCTTGGAAGAGGAAGGGCCTCCAAGAAGACATTTTTTCAGGAAGGATGCTGAGCTGGAAATTTTGACTTCACTGTGGTCAGGATTGGGCCTATTGTAGAAATGTTTGTTCATCTATATTTGGACTTTCCATTCATCCTGCCTTAGAGCAGGAGGACAGACCAGCTGACTGATCTCCTTCCACCTGGTCTTCCATTACTCTCTTCTGTGCAGGCTCTTATATCATATTTATTACCAACTTGCATTATACTCACTATCGCTGTGTTTTACAATACTGCGCTAAAGAACACTAACATACGCCACTTGTTTACCTATCTTATTCTTGCCAGATGAGATGTTTCTGAAGTTGAGTGCATGGTTTTATATCTGCTAAACTTAGATCCACAAAAAGATTGCTCTGTGTGTGTCTGTGTGTGTGTGTTACAAGAGGTGAGGTTAAGGACAGGCTTCTTGTGTTTAGAGAGGAAGATACGCCGATGAACTGAGGTTCGTTTGGGCCAGTTTGCACTAGTTTTGTGTGAATTTCCCTGTTCTATACAAATGACAACTGCACATTCTCCTCATGGAGAAACCCGGTCAGCCAGGGGCATGAAGTTGCCAAGGGCAGTCTGGGGACTGGTATTTCACTGATCTTTTAATAATATGATCCGAGGCTTTGTGAATAAAGGCCTTCAGACGAATGCAGAGTTCTGTGGGAAGCCAGTGGAGGGAGCAGAGGGATTAGAGGACTTGTTGGAAAGGTCTGCAGGAGTTTGTGTTTCTAAGTAAAATATGCAGCAAGAGCCAAAGTTTCCAAACTACTGAAACTTACTGCCCTTGGATTTGTTAATGCCATTCAAAAATAATAGTGCTTCCCCTAAAAAAAAAAAAAAATCTGTGCCAAAGAGCTATTTATTTCCAAAGAGCTAACGTTCACAAATAGGGTGAAATCTTAACTCTTTTGAGCTCAGTAAGAATTTTACCACAGAATTCAACAGGGCCACAATTATGCCCCGGACCATTTGGTCAACAGGACATTGGCCACAGGGCCGGGTATACCTGAGTTACACTTCTGGGCTTCTCAGTCATATGCTATGCAGGTTTCACAATTTCCAAAGAAAACTGTAACTTTTCTTGCCTTTTTGTTATGGCTGTCCACATCCGTCTTACCAAAATCAGGCGTTACCAGAAACTTTGGTCTTTATCTGTCTGTGGTCAAAAGCTAGTTTAACAGAACAAGCTCACACAAGATAGATAGTTGAAATAAATGTTATTAGTACAGACTAGCTTCAACCTTGAGATCTGTTCATATTCCCATAGTCAGACCACCATGCCTAACTTTTGCATGTGTAAGATCATTCGCTGTTGCTGATACTTAAAGATAACACTGCACACAAAAAAAGAATTATCACATTTTTGCAGGAAACACTTTATTGATTCACTGCCAAATTTATAGTTGCTTTTATTTGTTTGTTTTGGCAGTTGTATCCCTTCAAAAAGTTTTCTTCTGTGTTTTAAAATGCTTAAGGGTATCCTTTTAATTAAATTGTTGTTTGGTGCACATATTATACCATTCTTTACTTGCTTAAAAGCCATGTGTTGAGACACAGGAACTTCCCTTCTGCACTGTGACTTTAATAGTGAGAAAAACATATGGTTTAGCTCAAATTTTTTCCTAAGGTTTGTCTGTGCCTCAGTTTCCTATCTCAAGGCTCTTGCCTTATATCTTTAGATCATCTAACTCTAAAAAAGCCAGGCTAATGCTCCATTAACTTAAAGAAAACAAAATAGAGCCATTCTTGCCTCACACTTTCTCAATATCCAAGGAAACTTATGCAAAAAATCCATCGATTGTATCAGGTGGTTCAGCTTTCTCACAAATAGGAACCTCCATTAAAAGATAATGAAAATAACTCTTAAATTCTGGCGGAAGAAGTGAAGTTTCTTGGAATTATTACTCTTTGGAAATCTCAGTTTCCTGGCCTCCCCTTTCCCCCCTCACCCAGCTCATGCACTCTTCTACCTTTGCCTTCTGCAAGGGTCAGGCAAAGGAACCCTGTGCCTTCTCTCATTCTTTCTTCCTTGTTTCTTTGAGGTGGAGTTTAAGAATATCACCGTAGCAAATTTGTTAAATAAATGTCACTTTTTGTGGCATGACAGTTCTCAGTGTTTTGAACGTGCTTTAAGAAGTCAGTGTGAGTGCTAGGAACCTCAGAGCAATGTTTGGTATTGATCGGTAAATCCAAACCAAGGTATTTCTGACAAACTGTAACTCAAAAGTCACTTGAAGCCATAACTTACTTTGTTCATGCTGCTTATCTCCAACACAGCGCCTTCTGAGTAAGCCTGGCAATATTTCAGATCAAAATAATACTCCAACCAAAGTTAAAGAGTGTATTTGAAATAAAGGGAGACCAA
Source organism: Phoenicopterus ruber ruber (assembly GCA_009819775.1). NCBI lineage: Eukaryota > Metazoa > Chordata > Aves > Phoenicopteriformes > Phoenicopteridae > Phoenicopterus > Phoenicopterus ruber. Next base: position 15,716,812 of record CM020219.1, read on the forward strand.
ATAAGAGCTTATAAGGGGACTTGGTTGTGATTTTAACCATGGACCATAATTATGATTCCGCATCCCTATTATTGCATCAGTCCAAGATGTTGCTTCCTCCATTGTTTCCATGGGGACATCCAGATGTGTGGCATTACCAGAAAGTGTTCAACTAATGTAAGAAGTAGTGGTTATTGGCACAACAGTACAGCAATTCTGCATGATAAAAAAAAAAAAACCAAACCCAAAGCACTTATCTAACCCTAGCATGCATGCAGCCACAGGACAAGGGAATAGTTAGATTTTTAATTAAACTCTCCTTATGTACTCCCGTTTACATGTAAAAGGTGTATAGCCAAAATGCTATTTACTTGCATAACTCATTCTTTCAAAGAAATGAGTCTCTGGGAGTGCATTTTCCTCTATTAATGCCTGAGTTTAGTATTAACCTGAGTGCTTAAATGAATTTGCTGATCGCAGCTAAGACTCACATAGACTTTATTCAACATCAGTTGCACAGACCATTTGGCACCTGTAGCAGTGCCTGCTTAAAGGAAGCCTAACTTTAAAGCAGTACACAGATATATTTTCTTTACTCTTTCCAGGAGAGGTTAGTTTCCACCTTGAAGTTAGGTTTAAAGTAAATACACATGGAGCAGGAGACAGAATACAAGCTTTGCCATCCCACTCTCTGGCTCACAAACAAGAGAATTTTAGTCTCCAAACTTTCATCTTTATGAACTCTTTACAACAACAGTTTTGTGTTTGTTTAAACTATGGTTTTTTTCCACCATTTAAGTCAAAGGCTATCCTCTTATAGAGTGCAGATGATTTAAAAAATGACCCCTTGTTTAAATAGGATATAACAGTCTAATCGAATAGTCTCTAATCATCTATAGGACAAATCTGGCAGCACTACACATGCTAGGTAAAATGTCAGTAGGACTACACCCAGAGTAAGGCACTGCTCAGCATAATTAAGTGGTCTCAAGTCCTTGATGAGTAAAGAAAAAAACTAGCTTAGTTAGGAAAAGAAAAAAAAACACGTGCAATTCTGAATTGTGGTAACTAGAGACAGACTGAAGCTGCCAACTTTGGATTCAGAGAGCTGGTTGGAGGGATAGTTAATGTTTCAGCATATGCCAACCTCAATTAAGAAAGGAAAGAAGGAAACTCTTTGATTTTTTCACTGAATGGAAGGTATTTTCTGTATAATACCATTATTTCCCACAATGCTACCAGTCTGTAACAGCCAGTTGACCCAGGAAGGCAGAGGCCAGCATTTTGAATCCTGAATCCCTTGAAGATGTTTCTTAAAATAAAGATATAACTGCTTTTCAAACTGTCATAAGTATTTTGGAGCTTAATTGGATATGTGAATACTTCTCCCTGCTGGAATATCAGGCCTCTATTACTAATTTAGAAATGTATCTGTAAGCGCTTAGGTATGAACTTCTTCCCTTCGGAAATAGACCAACCAATCTTGTGCGTCTGATGCGAGGAATCTGGCCTCTGAAGTTTCTCGGTGGAGTTGATGGGGCTGGGATTTCACTCGGTACCTGATAACTGCACCACTTCATTTCCTCCTCGCCAGTCTCTTGAATAACCAGCATGCAATCACCAAGATGGTACTGCAAAATAAGTAAGCTCCTTTACAAGGGAGGAAAGAAAACTAGCTTAAAATATGTGCTGCCATAGAGGGTGCAATTCCAACGACATCAATGGAGTTGTGTTTATTTACATTACCAGAGAATTTGGAATAATCTTGCCTGCTTGTCACAAGCATGCTAAACAAGTTTGGAGATTGTTTAAAGACCCCATTTCAGCTTTGTTGATTACTCAATCTCTGCAGTCATTTATTGCTCCAATAGTACAAAGTAAGAGAGATTATCCCTTAATTAGGTGATTTTTTATCCTTGTAACATCTTCGACTGCACTAGGTCTTCATTAAGTTTTCTTTTTTCTCCCCCTGCAACTTTCTTGAATCAGCTTTCATGTTTCTCTACTCTTTTCCCTGGTGAGTTGTTGATCCAGGGACCAATGAATGTTAGTAATACATCTATTTATGGCCTAATCATTATGAATATTTTTAAACGTACTTCAGAAAATTATTTGTCGGCTATGCACTCAAAAATGTTTAATCTCTACAAATGCTTAGAATGAGTAGTTGGGAAGTTCATCTATGTGTGGAGAAAACACTCTTTAAAGCCTCTGTTCTTCTCTGTGTAAAATTTCTTGTGTACAAACATGGAACTGTATTGCATCCAGTTGTTAGAATTTTATGAAACTAAGAGTTATACACATTTTTAGCAGTTCTGCCTGCATACAGTGTGGTTCAGAAAAAGGCCTTTAAGATGTTTAAGAAGAAATGAAGCTAATGGCCCTATCTCTGTTTTAACTATGATGTGATATAAAGATTATTGAAAGTCTTTGAAAGTAACATAAAGATTACTCCAAGTCGTTGTGACTAACAGGCAATAAAGTATTTGGCTATGTTTTTAATGAATAAATCTGTTCTTTGTGACTCTTCCTTGTCTCAGTATTTGAAGTACAGTATGCAAATTCTTAATGGAATATAAACTTTAACCCTTTCCCCCCATTGCCAGTAGTAACAATAATAATGTATAAATAACAGCTGAAATAAAATGCAAATTGTCCATTCTCCAATGCTAGATAATCAAGGATTGACTTTAGGTCTTAATTAAGGATTTATATGAAATTTGAAATCAGTACTAGGCATGGTTTGCACTATCACCAGGACAACAAAAAAAGATTTTAAAGGTTAAATCATTAATATCCAAAATTAAGTGCACAATGCTTCCTTCTGCTGCAAGCAAATGAGCCGACTGGAATTGTCACCATTGTAAGTCTTTCAGAAGAGGTTCAACAAGCACCTGTGAGAAAGACATCACTGCGCTGATTCCGCCTTGAGGCAGGAGGAAAGGCTACATGATCTTTGGAAGTCCTTCTCACACTTCCTTTCCAAGATTAGATGATTCAATTCATAGCTATTGTTCCTATGGTAAAAGGCAGGTGAGTGGATTCTCTTCTCTTAGATGACAAATCCATGGCCAATTTGCAAGAGAGAGTACACATTTACGATCTAGATAATGGGGTGTTGTTATTGTTGTTATCAGCATGTCTCATGGTTGGTGCAGATTTGTCATCCTGGCTGACAGAACTATTATGTTTGAGGGGCCATGTTAGCATCTCTTGCAAAAGCAGTTGTGGGGGAGCGCACTTTTGAAAAGTCTAGCCAAAATGATAAGAGCAGCATAAATGGATAAGACTCTCAGTCTCTTGTTTCCAAGTAAGGGAGAAGTGGAAGGCTTTTGACCCGCAATTCTTATCTCTGACAACCCATATTCTCCAAAATATTAGCTGTATTGGGAAGGCATTTCAATGACAAATGAAAGAATAGAAAAGAAAACGTGCATACTCCTAAATTGCTTGGAATTTTCCATAGAAAAAAAAAAATCCCTCTGAGGTGCTGAAGAAAAGCAATTGATGTGTGTAGGATAGGCAGCCCTGGAGGGCAGCAATATTTTGGTGACAGAATGGTGTTTTGTGCCTGAGTAAGTAAACTTGTGCTTGAGGGCACAGAAATTCCCCGGTTTCCCCAGGGCACCAAAACCTCCAGAGCCAGCACTGGATTTGTGGCAAAATCTGCAGATGGCTCTGCAGGAGGAATGCATACAGCTGTGTACAGCTGGTTTAGAGCTGTTTGACTTCGTATTGGCAGCTCAGATAACTAGATAGCTTGTTGTTGGTGAAGACACAAAACCAATATTCACAGATGCTAACACCCTCCCCCTCAGTGGATATAGCATTTGAACTGATATCAGTAAGCTTGTTCCTTACCTTGATAAAGATTTACTGCTAGTTTATGCTTTCCTTTCAAGTGGGGGAGGAGGGTGCTTTGAAATAGGGTTGGTAGCTTTCCTTCATTCTAAAACATACTTTGAATTAGTTCTTTTATTTCTTTGTGAAAACACAGGAATAAGACACAAGGAATAAATTGTGATAGCCTTATTCATAACTCTCTTCTGGCTGCTTCTAATATCAACCATGAAAATAATGAGACAGATAAAGTCCAAAGTTAATATGGAAGAATTTCTGACCTGGCATTTTATGCCAAATTTCTGATCTATGGGAAAGTAACAATATTTTAAACTTTATTCCTAGCGTTAACAACAACAACAACAACAACAAAAATTCATTTTTCTGAAAAATTTGTCATTTTAGAAACTTCCTTTATTTTGGAAAGTGTACAAATTTTGTTTCAAAGCTAATTTTATATTCCTATATTCTTTTTCTATTATGTCAACCCATGCCAAAAATAGCCATGCATAATCTGCTGACAGATTATAATATGGCATTGGTTAAAATATTCTATTGCTTTTCATTTGTTCATTGTTTTTGTAACAAAACACAAACTTGTAAAATTTGGGATCAAGCAGAATGTTTCAATCAGTACTAAGTAGCATCTGCCCTAAAGTCTAAAAATAATTTATTTAAGCATCTTATTTTTTTTTACAGGAAACCTAATCATATCCATGTAGCTTTGGGGGAAAAAAAAAAGGTCACTTGCCTTGAAACCATTTTTCTAACAAAATGCTCTGTATTAAAATTTTCCATATAGATCTAGTCAGCATAACTCTATAGCTGATTGAACAAATGTTCTCAAACAAGGCCGCCAAAAGTTTATAATCCAGTAACACTTGTTGCTGCACATCCCCAGTCTCTTTGGGCACTTTTAATTCAGAGGTTCCAGGTCACTGACCAACGATTTAACAATGTAAAGTCTTTAAACCAAGTTCTTAAACCCAAAATTATTTCAGTCCATGGGAACCTTTCCCCTGATGGTAACAGATGTTAAGTCTGGCCATGAGTAAAGGGTAAGGATGACAAAACACCTTCATAAATTGATTTTACTGGAGATGGATGATGGAGCTGTGACTCCCATACTAACTGCTAATTCATCCTAGAAAACAACCGGATTTTTGAGAGTTACAAACAGATTTCTTATTGCCAAACCATGAACCTTCTCCAAAGCCCATTGGGACTGTAGAAATTTCACTGGTGATTCAACAAAAGCAGGAGCATTGGAGCTCCTCTGCAATGTCATGTGGCTAATCACAGTTCTGTGGAACAACTTTTCAAAAAGTAGATGAACAGAGATAACGGGGTGTTAGTGCTATCTCAGACCAACTTATCCCTGCTTAGACACGTGCAGACAATTGCTCAGGAAATGACATTTAACTGTAAGAGTGTGTGAGCGCGTGCGTGTGTGCGTGCACATGTGCTAATGGAGAAAGAGATGCATATGTCCACTGCAACAAAAATTTGCTGCTGGAAAAGGATGCTTGGATGTAGTATATGGAACAAAATAAAAATGCACAAAAATAATTTCTCAGGAATATAACATAAATTTAACAATTTGTCTCTGAATAATTTAATTTGCAGTTTTAAGCCTTTAGAGTTATGGTCTATTTATAATTGGAGCCACAGTCTGCATGTATTTTAAATGCAAAGAGAGGTTCCAACAGTCAAGTTATTATATTACTCGAGAGTTTAATTAATAACACACTAATTGTAGAAGCCAACATCAAGAGCCACACCATATTGTTTCCATTACATTTTGAAACTGTTTGAAGTGATTTCGTAATTAAAAAAAATGAACTTCTGAGTAAAGTGTTATCTTCTCATGAAGACATCATTTACTCTATGAGTTCTCTTACTTTGCAGGCTGTAGGATTCTTCACCAGGTTCTACACTACAGCGTGCTTTTAGATCTGAATAGTAATGCGTACTCTCACACTTACAGGGAAAGAAAAGCAACTCAGTCCAAAGCCTTTTGTTAAAGTTCAGCTAAACTCCCCCAGAACATAAATGTTTAGTGGCATGAGATCATTAAAAATATAAATGAGTGAATGTTAGAAAATTCCTGTAAGAATAAGCATAAATAATATTTCCTGAGAAAATGCATATCATAAATAGTATGTTGAATGTTCTAAAATACTGATTTGTCTTCATCCAGATACGTAGGAATTTCAGAAGTCGTTCAAGATAATGTAAAATCACTAAAAGATAGGTCTCTTTTGCCATTCTCACTAGTAAACCGCCACCCCTCAGCAGCTGGATATACAGCTGGGTGCTGGGACACAGGGCAGGGAGCGACCAGGGCCCTCCTTCCACCCACAGACTGCTGCCGCCTCCGGGACCTGCCACCCTTCCACCCAACACCTATTACACCAATAGCAGCTACGCTCTGCTAGGCACTGAGTAGCACGTAGGATACGTACCACAGGGTACCTTCCCTGGACGGTTTCTCTCCCTAGCTGCCTTGCCCTACCCGGTTCTGCACAAGTAGGCTGGTTCTCCTGCCAGCACCCCCCCGCTCCCCCCTCCTCAACAACCATATTGCATAACAGCAGGATTTTGCCCTAAGCTGTTGTGCTGACTCCAGAATTTTCAGTCTTATAAACTCCCTGTAAATTGATAAAATATTCCTCCCCCTCCCGCTGCATTTCAAAATAAACATCCTGCTAACTTAGTGAGATCTTAGGGGCAATTAAAATTAATAAATACTATGGAAACCTGATAGCTTAGCCGTGCAAAATCAATACTAAAAATAATACATGTATCATATTACTGGTTGCAATACAATAGGAGCATGCTTTAAGGATTTAAAATTGCAGATATTATTGGAAAGATTGATACCATAACAATTTCTCATATCATATTAGCAAACAACAAATTCAATAACACTACACATGCAAACCCACTAATAAGATTCAAAAATCTAGTAATATAATATTTGGAAACCTACAAATCTGATAGGATGTGTCAGTAGTACTACAAAAATCAGCTGTAAATCTGCTGCAATAAATGTTGATATTTTATTCTACTCTTAAAAAAACCCACCCTTTATTTCACTGTTTCCATAGGCATGTCATGTTATCATTTCATGAGAAAAGAGACCAAAAAATGTGTGAACTACCAGTTTACAAACGGCTATGATTTTAGGTTTCTTCTTGATGAAGGATCCAGCTGAACTTATGTTTTGTTTATCTGAACAGTAACACATGCCATTTAAAAACCAGGTACATTTTGGTTGGCTTCTCCCTTTAGCAAATGACAGTTCTTCATTAAATATTTCTCAAGCCCATTCAGCTTTGAAGTCCCCATTGTTCTTCAAAGGCCAGATGAAAGCAATGTACTTCTGCAGCATTTCTGCCAAAGGGCCTTGTCTCACCAGTAGAAGCAAACCGGATCCATGTCTCCTTTAAGAGGTTTTTTTCTCCCCACAGCAGGTGAAGGACATATTGGATAGGTCAAGAGGTTAAGTTCAAATTATCATAATTTAGCAGGAATTCAATGCAGATACCCATTCCATAGAAGGTCTGGTTCATTAATAAACCAGAGGTGGAAATGAACATAGGAAAAGGCCCCTGGAGAGGCTGAAGAAAAGAGGGACCTGGTACAATGTTTGGTTACTTGAGGAAAATGATGTTCCTTTTTATCAGCTGTCTTCAACCTTTTACCAAGGGAGGCCACAGAGGTCCCAGCAACAGTTTGGGTCCAGGTTGGAAACTGAGAATGATCAAGGAGAGAAAGGTTTCTTGCCTTGTAAGATGGATGCACTTTTCCCATAAAATGTAATGAAGTTGGAGCCTAATTAGACCACATCTAATCTCTCCTCCTGCATGAACAGGGCAATAGTCATCACATTACCTTACAATGGAAATCTGAACTGTTGACTGCGTCATTGTGGCCTTCCACGTCCTAGAGCCAAAATCTGTCACCGACAAGCCTTCCTCTCTTGGCATCATGAAACGCTGTGCAAAGATACCACTGCTTGTTACATACAGTGGCAACGTTTCTGGTGGAGGGTCAGGATCTCCTAAAGAGGCTGGTTTTAGGCTGTCTGAGCATCCTTTGCCTGATGCAGAATTATCCTAATTCTAATCCCAGGTTTAGGTACCAAAGAAAGCCATCAGGGCACCAGCGGTAAACAGGTGATTCGACCACTCCGAAGGGGTTGTGGGTTTCCAGCAAAAAGGGAGGGCACGGTACATGGAGCAGGCAGGGGCTGGGGAGAAGGTGCAGCTGCGGGCTGGGGGGAAGGGGAGAGGGCAAGAGGGATCTTTCGTGGTGTGCCTGATTTCTCAGCTAGGCCAGCCCTTCCTGAGACTTGTCCCACAACAGCAAAGGCTTCATTCTGGCAGGCTCTTCAAAAGTCTGGAAGGAAACAGCACTCACTAGAAATCCCCCTGGAGAATGTTCTGGGCACAGAAAAGAAACACATAGCTGAGAAAAATCTCATGTATGGTAGAGCAGAGAGCAGCCATATGTGAAATGGAAGCAAATTAAAAATTGATAGAATAAAGAGCTTGCTGTGCATCAGAATTAAAAAATAAAATAAAAAAAAAGCTGTGGAGGTTTCATTTTTGTACATCTAATATGAGCTTTTTGTTATTGTTTAGCTGAACTAAGTATTTCAGGCAGGACAATCAAAGTAGATAACAAAGTTTTTCCCTCTTTTCTCCAGTCCCTCTTTGACATGGATATAAAGAGGTACAGTACGTGACAATGAATGCTGGCAGGAAAAATTAAAGGGGAGGTGTGGGAGTATTAACTCCCATGGTAGGAAGAGTCAGACAGCAAGTGGACCAAGGCATAGTAATTTTCAGGGAGAACTTCAATTCAGGAGTGTGTAACGAGTGTGGTTATTCCTCTAGCGTAGGTTCAGTTAACAGAATCTATTATGTATCAGTTTTGCAAAGTTTGAATGCAGGTCTGAATTTCCACGTCCGGGTTTTATCTGCTTGTACGGCTGTATACCTCTGTAGGCTTTCCAGTCTCCTTTCAGATGTGCGCAGGCCTAGTTACTCACTTTGAAATCATTTGCACATTAACAGATCAGTTAATTCCTCTGTCCTCTGGTGATTCATGTACCGAGTTGCTTGTTTTGATGTTCGCAACCCCCAGTTATGTGAACATGGTTTAAATATATTCAATCAGTATTCTTTTTAAATTGCAACTGACCTGCTTTTTGCTTTTAATAAGGAATAGTAAGATTTGACTTTAATTTACTCCATGGCCTAGAGTCGTCTGTCTTCTCTCTTGGGTTAGCCAGAACAGTAACTTCTTGGAGGTTTTTATGAAAAATACAGTCTTCCACTAAAACTTCTCAAATATCTGAGAACTTTATAAAACATGGTTTCTAGCCAACAAACTGCCCCTACAAAATTCCCTCTCAGACTTATATATAAAGCAAATTCATTTTATACCCCTTGGCCACAGATTGTATCTTCGATGCAAATTTTTCACATTAGCAGTATTTAAAGCTATGTTTAATAACATTGTTGGCCCCACAGTTCAGTAGTTAAGGTGAAAGCTAATAGCAGAAAGCCATGAAAACTGAGTGGATGACTAGGGAAGAGAACAAGTTTACAGAACAAGTTTGTGTCTCAGTCCTGAAAGAAATAGATTCAACAGGTTTTCTCGCCTCAGCTAAGAGCGGGCAATATCACAGCTCGCACAGTAACTTGGCATAATTTTATGTCTTCATTTAAAAGAAGCCTGGGATTAATGGGCAAAAATAAGCCCCTATCATGTAATAAATTGTTGAAATCATGTAGTGAGCCTTTTTCCCTTCATGTTCATGTTGAAGCTCTTGGCAGACCAGCAGAGAAAGGAGTGATGCACTCACACAGCAGAAGCTTGTCTGTAACAGAAGTAAATGTGACTTTTGCCACTTCCACGAGAATCCACTTAAACATGCTAATAAATGCAAAGGCATTTCTTATTGATGTTTTCGTGTAATGTATCATTTATGTTTTGGGGAACTATGCTTTCAGATAGCAAGTTTTTTGGGGCTACGGTCCCTTTTCTCCCTTTGTGTTTGTTCAGCACTAACCACACCTTATGCAACTAGCAAAAGCACAAAGTTAAGAAAAAGCAGGTATACTCTGAGTACACCGAGTAAGACCTGGCCAGCATTTCTTTTGCACCGCTTTGTTTTAAGAAAGGATCAGGCCAGCAAGAGCACTGCTTTGGTTTTGCAGCACAACTGCACGGTTACTTATTCTTTAATGGAGATGTCCATTTCTATTACTACTCAATCACTTCAACTGCCTCTCATAGAAAAATCCAATATAACTGGACAGGGAATGATAACTTGTCTATAGCATTTTTAAGCCAATCCAAAGGAATAAACAGCAGAGATAAAATGTTCTATTAAAAACGCATATGTTGGTTTTAAAATGTTGTAAGAAGACACTCATTGCTATTAAACTCTATAGGTGTTGGGGTTTTTTTAAAGTGTTTTTTGTGAAACTATATTATATTTCAGTATAATCCAACTGGCTTCAACCTTATTAAATTCTGTAGGACTTTGCCATAAGGGTGCAGAAGCAAAGCAGTGTCTGTCTATCTCCTAAAGTCATCTGAGGCTCCTGCTTAACAGACCATTAAAAGGACAGACGCACACGGACGCACACATACACAACCCCCACGCAGACCGGAGCTCCCGTTCCCCCCCTTCTCTTCCCAAAGACGGCATGTGTGGCCTCTGCAGCGCACCCTGCTTCTCTGGCTCAGGGCGAGGAACCTGAGTCCGCCGCCAGCCCGGGCGGGAGCAGGAGCTGCTGTCGCTGCTGCTGCGCTGGGCAGCGGGCTCGCAAGGCTCCCGCGCGGCCGTCGCAAATCCTCCTTCTGCCTGGGTTTTTTCTTACAGCGATTTGATCTCTTCGGTACCTCCGCCTCTGACAAAAACATTTGCAACATTTACCTTGCGCCTGCAGAATGAAAAGGCTATTCGGCTGTGCGTGGTATAAACTCTGTGGACGGGCTCAGCGCTAAGCATGCTTTTTTAGGCAGAGAGTTCTTGTAAGAGTATCAGGCACCCTACCTCTCTGTAGCACTCTGCAAAAAACTGTCCAGACCTCAGGAATGTCTTTATTCACTTGAAGTGGATTAATATGGTATGTTTATTATTCTGTGTGTATATATGTCAATAACTGCTTATAACATCACTTCAAGCACACCATCAATACAAAGTTCTTCTGTATGCTTTACAGGAGTTTGCCATGGTTTGCCAGAGGAGTCAGTAATTCACCTGGAATATTTCTTTGCAATTGCGAGTGTGGGCTGCTTTGAAATAGAATGATTTCCAAACTGTCCCATAAGGAAAAATATTTCAAAAGCGAAAAAAAGAGAGGGGAATTGGACTTTTTTTTTTTCCGGAAAGGTCTGATATTGTTTCAGATTTCAGAAGATTTCTAAAAAAAATGAAAAAATAGAACTGAAATGTTTTGCTCTAGGATTTGAGAAATTCAAATATTTTTTTGAAAAAGAGAAGATCTGAATTTTGGCAAGCACCACTTTAGGCATAAAAACCTGTAAATTTTACCCATCCCAATCGACTGCTTGAACATTCAGAACACATGATTCTTCCTAAGCCATTCCCATTGTTCTTGTGGGAAGATGGGAACAGGACATGTTTTATTTTTTGTAGAAGAAGGGAGAGGGGGAAATATTTCCTCACTGACTTCTAAATATGTTAAACATTACATAATCCAGCATGATTTACAATTTCATTCCAAAATAGTTGGATGCTTCAGGTCAGAATGTAAAAGCTTTAACAGAACTGTAGGAAGCCGGCACAAACAATTCCCTTTGTGGCTCTCCATCCCTAGTGATCCCACTGAAAGGATATTCACTTGTCATCCTCAGATTACCCTTAATCTAGTCCATATAATCTGGTTTTGTAGATTATAGAGAATTCACTGCATCAGTGAAGAATGCCGTATCCAAACGACACCCTTAAAAACGTCCTAGCATTTCAGATTCTGAAATTTGGCCAAAACAGGAGAATACAGTGGGAACTGTGAATGCCAGTATTTTAAGTTCTAATGAATCCTGAATTTCAAGAAGTACAGAATTGAAAGCTAGATTATTTTTAAGGCGTACCAGATTGGGCACTAGATACATCTAACATCTTTCTTTTTTTCTCTGTGGATTGATAAGGTTGTATCTTCTGCCTTAATATCAACACTTGAGCATTAGAAGGCTTTACTGCAAATGCCGGATGTACCAAAGGGGATAAGGGTGCTGTAACCTTTCCAATAGCTCTGCTTGATTTACCTCACCCTGGAGCATTTCCCGGGCAAGTGACTCGCACAGAGGTCCTCAGTGCCCTCCTCCATCTAGCCCTGCTTCCAGTTAAAGTAGATCTTCTTTTTCCTGGGGCTCACACTGCACCTGTAGGGTCTGTGGTAGCTGTGCTCAGGTAGGCAGGTAGCTTCAGAAACTTTTCCCTGTATCACCTTCAGGGCCAGAGTTCAGAGGACAATCACAGAATTGGGGCTGTAGCACAAGCTGGATACAGGTCTCTTTTCCTCAGCAATGGGCAGAGCTTGGGGTCTATTCTAGTTTGTCAGCACAAGCTGAAACTAATGATGAAACTAAGCGGGATGACTTTGGTTGTCTGTTCCTCCTTGTGGGAGATGACCTGTCTGTACTCACTCATGGCTTAGTGATGGTACAGAGGATCTCACGTTTATGATTCCTTTGCGATTTCCAGGCTTCTTGTATTTCCATTCTCTAGTGCATTTCAGGAAGTACTCGTGTTGTAAACTAGGCAACTAGAGTTGTTTCAGACTCTTTGCAATAAAAAGCAAGCAGTTTCAAGAATTTCGAGTTTACTTTCCAAGCCAGGTGAGTCCTGAAGGTGAGTGCCAGTGTGGATTCTCTTCTGTCTAATAAGGGTTGAGAGGCATTTAAGCTTTTCTCTGAGAAAGGACACAAAGAGAATCTGTCCTCTGCCAGCTGTCTATTTTGACAAGACTTGGTGAAACTCAATACTTTTGAAACTCTATCCTTATCAAATTTATTTGAAATTAACCACTCAGTTCAAAGCTGAGGGGAAGAGCAGGGGAAGGACTGGAAGTCTCCAACAGAAGGTCAGTTTTAAAAATACCCAAATAGCGTCACAGTTTGGTGTTATAGAAGATAGCTTAACAAAAAATAATAAATCTATTATTTCTTTATAAGTGCACCAGATCAGGATCATAAAACCTGAACAGTGGCCAATAGTCATGCTGCCCAGGATCAGACTGGGGTTGACATATCACAGAGATGGGCAATTTTAGGAGCTACTTCACTAGTGCCACAGGAGGGAGTAAACTGGATCCGAAGTCTACCTGGTGTAGCTCATAGCGCTCTTTCGTGGTGCCTCTGTAAGACTGGATGCTCTCTGTCCAGCAAATGTAGACACGTGATATGGTTCCTCTTACACGGGAAAGTAAAGAGACCTGTAAGAGACCTGTTCTCCCTGTATTGGCAAATGATACCTTTACACATTTTGGTAGAAAGGATGTAGTACGTACCTACAATTTCAGGAACTACTGAGTGAAATTCTGTGTCTATGGATCTCTAGTAGGTTCTTCATCCCAGTCATCGTATTCTGGATTGACAACAAACCAATTCTTTTCCAAGCACAACTTTTGCAATTCGCATTGACCACAAATATTTGTTGGACTTTCACAGTGACATTTTATCCAAAAGAGAAAGCTGTGGATATCAAACAGAAGCTAACATAGTATTATACTTTTGAGACTTTTTTATTTTTTAAAGGTAGAATTTACCACAGAGTGCCCTGGGTTTCCCTGTTGCACCATTTTTCATAAAGCCAAGTTTCCCAGTGGATGCGTTAATCATGTGTTTTACATGCTGTCATATCACATAACATTTTGAGTTTGACTTAACCTGGTGTGATATGTCACAATCCTACAGTATGTGTGCCCCGGGGAACTTTAAATCAGTTTGCTGAAAAACACAATTAAAGAGCCACAGTGAACTGAGTTTTCGTTAAAACTGTACACACACACAAAACCACATCTCTTTCTCTGGGAAACAGCACACATTCTCTGTGAAAATATTAGTATCACATGCAGCCTTCAGAATTTGCAAAGAAAATTACAAATACTATTTTTTAATTGCTAGATTGTCTAATAAAATTACTTGTATGTAGTGCAATTTAATACCTGCAACTATTCTTCCCGTACATAGGTGTTTTGTACTGATTTTCTTGTGCAGCTGCAAAACAATATGAGAAGTGGCACTGGGATACCTATTTCGAGTGCTTTATTGTACCCTGATGCTTTGAACTTGGTCTAGTTGAGAGAAACCTATGGGCAAATGCTTAAAGCATAAATCTGCAAGTCAGGAAGGCTCTGAAAAGAGCTGAAGGAAGAATTTGTAATAAACAGCTTCTTCCATCTCTTATTTTCAAAAATGTGCTTTTTGTGCGTATTTGTTAGCTGACCAGAAAGTGCCTCACAATGGTTTCACGCAGTCAGACTTCAATGGGCTGATACTGGCTTGTGGACTGGTTGACTGACCTTCATGGGTTGCTTCGGCCTGTGTCCAAAATGAATGTGTTTTCTCCTAAAACTATTTGAAACTCATCTACAGGTCTGATCTCCTTATTTCAGCAAATAATTTGGGCAACAGTGGGTATGGTATTAAAGAAATATGATCATGACAAACATTAATATCTATTTTACAACGTATTCACAAATTGCTTTTCATACTATTTATTCAGCTGTGGTTTTGAGTTCTAATGGTGATTCTCACATTTCGGATTTTCTGTCATATTTTGGTGACATATGAGTGGCAACGTATACCTAAAATGGATTAAGTGCTTTTCTTACAAATCCATTGTCTATGGAAAGTACAGTTTTAAACACAAGGTACTACTTCAAGCAGGAAGAAATAGACCTTTGTGTTCTAATTGATTTTGCTGTGGTTCTTATTTTTTATATGAAACAGGATATATGATCATGTGGAATAGTAATAATAATAAAAAGACTAACAAGACAACATACTGTCTAAGCATGTGGCCAGGTTTAACAGTACGTATTTTGACACACATGTAAATACAGGCAGAAGAAAACAAACACGTCTTTTTCACTGTATATGATAGATAGACAAATTCTAAAGGGAAATGACACATTTTGTTATTCATTAACATCCAGTGATCCTTTCACGCAACACCCTGGAGGCTGAATGCAGTGACAGCATAAAAAGGTATACACCCACCAGTACTTGGCATCAGGCATCAAGCAGTTTGCTGGAAAAGAGCTGGCATATATTCCTTGATAATATGTCTCATAGGTTTGTTGGATGGCAATACACTGAAGTGTCTGACCATTAAATGACATACCAAAATGCTGACATTTAACCATGTGTGCCTGTTGCCAATCACTCAAGTTTTCCCCAACTTCTATTTGTTTTCTGCTTGGAATAGTTGAAGTCCACGCTGGCAACAAGCAGATACTAAGCAAAGTGTAAATATGTTTCATATGTGTTATGAAAGACAAAAATGTAAATTTACAAGGTAAGCATGGAGCAGAGAATTGCATTACACTGTTACAAATTAGATTAGACCTTGTTGAAAATGATAGGCATAACAGCTACTCTTTATTTGATAGATATATAAAAAATAATCAGTCCTCTATTGTAGAACCAGACAGCTGCCTCCAAAGGAAACATAGCTATCTGGTTGATGCAATGGAAAGGTACAGGAGGGTGAAATACCTTTGCTCGTCTTGCTTGTAAGAGTTTGTGTCCCCAACTGTAAAAGAAAGATGTGTGTAAAGAGAAACTAAGAGAGAAGTACTGATTGCATGGGCCTGCAAAAATTGCTGAAATACAGCTTCCACATCACATTTTAGCTAAAAAGGACTCTAGAGTTAGGAACAAAGAAGCTTTTTCTATCTTCCTCTGTTCAGAGGACTAGGACTTCATACAGTCTTTGTAACTAAACAAGTAACAAAAATCATCTTCCATAAAGGAGTTTAAAATAATTACAAAATAAAAAGGAAAACCCAGACTGGTATATAGAGTTTCACAGAGTAGCGTTAAGGTAAGTGCTCGTACTTACTCTCCCCGAAATGGGGACATAAGTATTTAATGGCCACATGTTCAAAACTGATTAAAGAATTCTTAATACCTGAGAATCATTTCTGCAGAGTATTATTAATGCAAATATCTGAGTGAAGTGTGTATGGAAGAAGGCAGAGTTGGCGGAGTACAGTATCTGTGAGGAAGAATATTAGGATGACAACAGCAAAAATTGGATGGGGAAAACCTACAGTGAGCCTTGCAAGGGAACACAGAATTTGAGAAAGAAATTCATGCTACAGTAAAATGAAGAAACATATTATTACTGGCAGAAGGGAGAGAGCTTGAGATGCATCATTTCTATAAACCACTAGTACATTAGCTGGTTCCTGATGGAAATACTAGTCCATGTTTTGTGTGTGCAACTTTCTAGAAATCCAGGAAAGGCACCAACTCTCATCCGAACTGTTAGCTACTCTCTGGGGTTTGGAATGAGAGGGATTTATAAGGATAATGAAAAAATCACTGTTATTAGCATAAAAATTAAACCTTGCTTATACATTGCTGTCAGATTTATTTCAGGATTACTACTAGCAGATATTTGATTTCTGTGCAATTTATGGTCAAATGTTCAGTGCTACCCTTCATTTTTGTTAACTCACTACTGTAAGTGCCGTCGACTGAAAAGCAACTGTGGAACTGACTGGCTTTGTACACAGAAGCACCTACTACATTCATGTGCAAACCCGTAAAGAAGTCTTTTGAACATGTAAAAGAAAGTTGCCTTTGTGTATTGCATGGCACAGACAGGCACTCTGAGCTAAAAATCCCAGCTTGTCACAACGCAGCCTGACTCTGAAATGGCTGTCCTATAAGTTTCCCTGAATGTCCTATTAGCAGGCAAACTTTTCCTTCTTGCCTGTAATATATACGTACGTCCCCCTGCAGGAACTGACATTCTGCTCAACAATTCAATAGTAATATAAAGTGATCTGCCCTTTTAGAGGCGTGCTTCCTGAGCAAGATTTGCTTTCCCTTACACGTTACACGCAAAAGGACATTGGAAGGGATTGATGAGCCCAACCGTTGTCAGTCACAAGTGACATCATTTGGGGCTAATATTTAGAAGATTAGTAACATCTGCTTCTTTAAATATGGTTAGTAGCAACCCCTCCAGCCTACTTCAACCATATGGGATGCTTTGTATGCACAGATATGCACTGTACACCACAAAAGCTATGCCGGAGAAGAAATGTTTCCTTCAAATAACACAGCTAAAAAACGGAATGAAAAACGGTATAGTCTTTCTAAGTTGGACAGAAAGAGCAAATGCAAAACCATAATGCTGAACAAAATTTATTGTTAAATGACGCCTTTACCTTATGACTATTATTAATAACAATTGTTATTATTACTGAACTGTTTGTATTGTGTATAAAAAGTCTTGTTGCTCAACAAGACCATCAAATTAGGAAAAAGACATTCTGATTTTAAGCACAGCATTCTGGTGATTTGCTTCTCAGTGATCAGCAAACTATTGTTAATAATTGTGAAGGAAAAAGCCTGAGTCAGTGCTTCAGAAACCCAGAAATTCTAACCTGTAAAACCCCCCAGCACTCCATTCTGTTCTTGTTTCCTGGAGTGCAAACTCACTATAGTTCCACTGATCCTCATAGAAAAAAAATGGGTTTACCCCTTTGGGACAGGGGAAACAGAAGGAAATCCCTGCACTTCAAAATGCTAATGGGAATGACTGCTTTCATATATCTATGCTGGAAAGAGGTACTTATTTAAAAAAAAAACCTAAAAGTTTAAGCAAATTGGTGAGCTATTGGTGGACTGTTAAGTAGGAGAAAGAGGAGGAAGGCAGACAGAATATTTTGTAAATCTTTCTTCCTTTGACAAACCTCATTTCAGCAATTTGAAAGGATATTAATAAAAGAACATGAACACAGTTTCCTCTTGTTTGTGCAATATGGATTCCCTCCCTCCAGAGCTCAAGGCAGAAGGTTTAAGGTTCCCAAATGAGCCTCAATAGCTGTAACTCAGTTGCTTTCATTGCAGCATGAGTTTTTACGTTAGGTGTCTTGCCCTTTTTCTTATGTCTAGTCTCCACAGATTCCTGAACAATTTTGGCATAAGCTAATGAAAATGATCTTTTTTTTTCTGCATTCATGTCTAAACCAGTCATATCATATCTATTACACAGAGCAGAGTATCTTGGAAATTTTCTTAAACTAGTATTGAATATAGTCCTATGCATTCAAACGTAACCTCTTCTATATCCCTAATTTCTTCTCTTGCGTTTTATTACTAGGTTGTAACTAAAGAGTCTGCTTTGTTAATACCTATTACACTTTTGATAAATTAACAGCTATTAAATCTGCTAAAAATGGGCGCATTTCCAAAACATCTGGTCAGAACAGGTCAGGACTGGCCTCTTCCTCTTCTCGCAGGAACAGTTGGGGCTGATGCAGTTGTAAGCATTAGAGTTCCCAGGGGAACGTTACTTTACCTAATGTACTGGCCGAATGGCACGCTTCACTTCCACAACACCTGCTTACAGATTCCTTGCTGCCACTCAAACCCAAGCCAGCAGAGCATGGGAAATTTGGAACAGTGATAAAAGCACACACAGAATAACTTGGGAGAGGATGACGCGGTGAATGGGAGCAGGGCACACTGAAAAGCATAGGCATACAATGAGGCAAGAAAGAGAAAAATGTCCAGCATTAAGAGGTAAACATTGTCTAGCTAATTGTGATTGACAATTATCCTTTCTTCCTACAAGAGCTGGGTGTGGTATTGATTTCTTTTATGTCTGTGATTACACCAGGGCGCTGTATCCTTGACCCACAATGAACACTTTTCCATTCTTAAGAAGTTTTTTAGCGTTTCCCCTTGCTATTTTGTCAGAATGTATCATCTCATACTTTGTAAACCTTAGGGAGACTTGAGAAAGGTCAGGCAGTTCTGGATTCAGGGTTTCAGCATCTAGCCTAGCACTGTGATAATCACCTTTGCAGCCTGCTAGTTCTGCCTATTTGAGGTGGCGATGTTGTTTGCAGAAATTCATTCACTTGCTGTAGAGTGGCAGCTCTCAACTTCTTATCTCAAGTAACTTGATCTGTTGGTTAGAGCAAGTGGTCAAATGGCAATAATTCTCCTTCTTTACTACACAGAAAAAAATCACTGGTCAAATATGAAGGAGAATTAGAACCACACTGACCTCTTCTCTGAAGCTTTGGTGGGGTAGAGAGCTTGTGATTGGCATTTCTTGTTGGGCAGGAAGCAAAACAGTGTGGAACTACCTGTATGTTTCTGCTGGACCACTGTCACTCATTAATATCTGTTTTTTTACTGATCTCCTGGACTCTCTCTGAGCAGAAAAACACCCTGTGAACATTGGGAAAATGAAGTGTCATTTTTAAGTTCTTTTACTTCAGATGGTTTTGGGAAGTGTGAGGTTTTTTTGACTGTTTTTTTTGTTTTATTATCCCTCATTAGGAACTCCGGGGTAATTGAGACTGATACCTTTCTTTGTCACATGATAGCAAGCAGACAGATAACATTAAAAGCTCCTTTCAAGTGCTCTCCTCATGCTATATTTTCACTGGATCAACTGCTCTTCTTATGGGGCCAAACTGGTGGAACAGAAGCAATGGCAACAGGTTGGGAACTGACACAGCTGTATTGTGGCTAGAAGCAACCGTTCTGTATTGTGTCCTTCTTTCGTCTTCTCTGATGAGCAGAATTTGTCCCTTGCTATTCCTCTGAACTCCTCTTTGTGTACCAGACTGAGAGAAAAAGGGGTTTAATGCTAGAAACAGGTGGAAACTCTGGGATCTACCTGCGTCAGGTCTGTAGATGCTGGTGTGAGGTTGTGTACTTGATTGATTGTGCAGTTTGATTCTGCTTTTGGTTTTTCAAAGAAGACTTCAATGGGAGTGAAAGATTTTTAGAAACGTAAATTGGCAATGTACTGGAAGGATTTTTTGACCATCTCTTCACTTTCCAGTCCCAGCTTGAGTGGATCAATATGCAGTTACTGTTACTGCAGTAGGTTTCGTGCGTTCTGGTCTTGGCCCTTATGCTCACCTTCAGATATGTTGTACATAGGGAGTCACCGGTGATAGCTAATATCTTCACTGGAACAACCACACCAGGCAATGTGAGGGGTTCATCTCTGTTGAACTTCATTGTGGTATTTATGTCTCATTGTTTTTCATTTCCATGTAAAAGTTGTAGTTTCCAGGGTAACTTTTGGCAGACTAATGATGAAGAAACATCTCCTCAGATTATTCTCTCCATGAAGATAAAGGTGTTATCTGTGTGAGGTTAATGGACTCCTGGTTTGAGGAATATTTAAGCAGTATTACAAATACCAAATAAGCATTGTCTGTTTCTCTAGAGCAAAGTGGATCCATATATTATTAATCCATAAAATCTAGGTCCAGACTCAAACTCTGAAATTCTTCTTTCAGATTGTCTTTTTGAATACTGAAAATAAACAGGATCAAGCCACACTGCCCAGATCAGGATTTAGGCTTTTCCAGAGTTTGCATTTCAGATTCATACCTTTAGGTTGGATCCACACTAACACCACCACAGGAGTTGTCAAGCTGCAGGACAGGTATAGACACCACTCCTTGTGAGTGAATAAAAGGAATTCTACCCTGACAGCATTTAAAATTGATGTGACCAATGAACCTATTTTATTTTTAGTCTTTTCAGATGTTATTTATGAAATACACAAATTAATACGAACCAGCTGTTATTCAGCAATGCCTTGCATTCTTCTGAAAAAAAGATAAGATTTTCTTAATGGTATCAAAGCCAATACTTCTTAGTGAAGCTTAGTTTTTGGAAGTACACACCATTAATAACAAACCCTTTGGATTGTACTGTTAATTGCTTTATAAACCTATTGCCCATACAGAATTAAAGCAATTTCATAAAAGCCAAATAAGGGTATAAATTAAATATTAGACGGTCTGAATATGAAATAACTTTCTATGCAGAACAGCTTTTGTTCTCTGTTTAATCTTGGTTGCTTAATTTTGTCAGCACCTTCTGGTGGCAGTTTGATTTACTACTTTTGAAGTCAACAGCACCAACCTTACAGTATATCATTGAGGTCTGTAAGTTGTTAGGCCCACAAAGATTGGGCAGTTTATTTTCCACATACCCCTGATGTGTCAACCATGTGCATCAATATGATTTACACACCGAGCACCCATGGACTAATGACAGTGTCAAAACTTGCCTTTTGCCAGCTAGCATTATGTATGGTATAGGGAAAATGTCCATGTGAAAAATCAGCCTGGCCCCAGTTGGCTTCCGCTTCTACCTTTTTTTACACTAGTTATATTAATTGACTTTCCTGGAGTTTACGCAAGTCACTCTTAGTGATGTTCTACATCTCACTTGGGTTGAGGATTTAGGCTTGACAAAGAATTCTACATTTGAAAAAAACCCCCACAAATAAAATCATTTATGAGACTGCAAAGAGAGGAGGGGCAGAGACCAAACCTACAGGCACATGAACTACTTCAAGAGGTGTGTTAGTCTATGAATGTGCAGTTGGTCAGCTGCTCTACAGTAACTGCTCGTGCCCACATTGCTACCCCAGTGTAAGGCTACCTGACGTTTGCTGGGGAATAAGTGGACAAATGCTTGTGACACTTGTGACACAAGTTCTCCCCCTAGCTTACCTCATGGAAATGAGTCAAGTGCAAATAAAACAATAGAAGGTGAGATTTCCCCACGAATTCTGCTGCAGAGTCTACACAGCTTGCGTTCGTCCGAGGTTTCTCATTATGCAAGTCAGTATGTTAGTAAGGGCAACTAGAAAGGCCGTCAGACTCATGAAAAGCTGAGGTACTGGATGGCCTTTGATCCTTGTGTGAGTCCTATCACTTTAATGACCAGCTCGCAATCTTTGTAATATATCTTTGATAGACATTTAGTGGTAAGTGAAGTTGAATATAAAGCCATTTCTGTGCCAACATAAGAAAAAATACCAAATAGACATGAAAGGATAGAAAAGTTTAAATAAGGTTTAAAAAAGCCAATGTAAAGAAACCAAAATAGATGTATTACATGTAGTCTATTACAAACTTTGTGGTACTTCTTTATTTTTTCACTTTTCTCTCCAGCCACCTGCCTCTCTTTTAAATAGACTATCTTCTAGAAAAAACCCTATTTTCTTTTTTCACATCCATCTTTTTCCCATCAGTACCTAACTGGTTTAAAGCCAGAGGTCCAAACAACAAAGGCTTTTTCTCAAGATGGATGAAGAACTTGCAACTGAGAGATGTCACCAAAAAAGAACATTTCCCTCAAAAGAAATTCCTCTTTTGACTCTAACTCCATCACAAACCAAAATAATTACCAGAAAGTTTGCAAGTCTTTGACACTGTTCAAGTCGAAACCTGAAATTTAGGCCAATTTCAGGTTCAGTTCTGTGCTCAAAAAAACTGTCTTAACTGAATGCAAATCCAATTGCAATGACTACTTTCTCCTCCTCTAACTGTCACTTGCTACTGTTCTGTGGTATCTAAGTCATGCAGTTTGTGAATTAATTATGGGGGTGTGTGTGTATTTTATTTTTCTGAAGAACAGTGAAACTAACATTTCTCACTTCAAGTCTGCCAGTATCATTGTGCGCACATCCTTCATCCCTTCCCCATCAGATGGGAGCCTTGCTGTAATTTTCTAAATCCAGATCTTCTGTTCAGTCAGCAAAATAGTTTCTGGCCATGTACAGAACAAAATCACTGATCTTTCTGGATTTTTTTTTTTTAAATAATCTTATTTTAAGTGCTTTAGACACTAATTACACAGCAATGGCAGCCATTGCCTAGCTGGATTGGCTTAAAAGCTTCATGCAAAATGCTGATTTGAAAATTAACTTGCCTTGGCAACCAGGAGAGATGTCAATTTGAAAATAAGTGGCAGTGTATCATTTCACCTCAAAAGGCCAGGGTTTGCTGAAAAGTGATACACACATTCTCATGATGAAGGATTTGTTATGCTATTGACCATTGACATAAGTAAGTAAGAAACCATTATCCTGAGGACAAAAATAAAAATAAATCAAAGCTCACTTTCCAGCTGTCGGTAGAAGAAGAACTTACTATTGATGTAATTTCTGGCTAAAATTACTTAGGCGTGTGCCAGCTGCTTTGTCAAAAGTGTGGGTCTACTTACTGAAGGCACTATGGCTGCTCACTTGTCAAACCAGCAATAAAATCCAAAAGGAGGAGGCCTTGCTTAAGCGTCTCCTTACAAGGAGGGACACCGAAAAAATTCATGCACAGACTCAAGCACAAATCTGCACCCCGTTAACTCCTTTGTAAAAAGCCTGTTTGTAAACATTGCAGTTACGGGGTTTTGTATAACGTTAGGGTCAGAGATATACGAATTGCTCCACAAAATTGAGAGTTCGTATTGGTTGGGTTAAAACTGAATGGCATGATCATGACTTGGATGGGGCTGTGCAGGGACTGTCAACAGCTAGTGGCAGACAGCAGTACTATTTGTATCATGGTATTATCTCATTGTGAGGCTACAGTGAAGAGGCTCTTTGTTCTGGGAACCCAGCCCAGACAGAGGAAATTGTGGGGAGAAGAGATGAAACTTCTCTTGCTTTATCTGTCCTTGAAGCTCGTCAGCCTCCAGATTCACCCTGAGGCTGCTGTGTGCAAGCCCTGACTCCTGCAGGGAAGGGAGGTGGCCGACAGCGACCTGGAGCTCGGACAAGTCTCGCTTTCCCTGTAGCGTTTAGTTCTAAATCTCCTCTCAGTCTCTTTCTTCTAGAGCAAAGAAGAAATTCTCCAACACGAAAAGCCATCCTTGGCCCTTCGGGATGATTGCCTGAGTCACCGCACGGGCGGCGTGCCCCGGTGTGACCGGGAGGCCATACGGCTCTTGGGGCACGTCGGTGCCCCGAGGCACAGCTGTGCGGGCAGCGACAGCGGTGGCTGGTGGGGGACGAACCCTGCTTCAGGGCTTTCCCCTGCAAACCTGCGAGGGGACAGGAACCCAGCCTCGCCTCGGGAGCTGTGGTTATTCAATGCTCACGTGTTCGACAGGAGCTGTTTTCCTCAGCCCCTGAACTCTGAAAGCCATGTTCATACTTTGTCTGAATGGAAATTTTCAGGAGAATAAGAAGGAGTGAAATAGACTTTCTGGTTTTACTGACAACCCTGTGGTTTAACAGTGGCCTTGGACGTAGAAAGCCCGGGATCAGGTTCCTCCTCCAGCTAACTCTGAGTAATCACAGATTAAAATCAGTGGTGAAAATGAGTAAAATGTGATTCAGGCTGAGAAAGGACTTCAGCCTTGGTCTTTTAGTATCCTTGGCTGTGGTACACAGACATACACTCGCATATGTGGGCATTTTCACCAAAACGGTCTAAAGGGTTTGTGTTTTCTCTAGAAAAAGAAACAAAAGCAAACCAAACAAAACCAGACATGAAGACACGACATCTTGAAAATTAATGTAGCATGGAATTATTGTCCTCCGGTCAGCTTTAATTGCTAGTGCAACAATTGATGATTAGAATTCAAAAATTCATATCCCACATGTATTCTTCAATTTTTGTTTATAATTTGTCCTCCCAGCAGATCCTCCTTACAGTAAGTTTATTTATCAGCGTATTCATGGAAAGTAGAGCCCAAAGGGGATGTAAATCCAAAGTAAGTGAATTTGTTTAAATATTTAAATCAACATTTGTGTGATGTATTATTCCAGCTCCAGTCAGCATTCTGGACTAGAGCGGGATGGAAAATAATTTTCATAAGAAATTTTTAAAGATGGAAATTAATTACAATTCAAATGTCTAAACTGTACTATGTAAAGAGTAATTCTTGTGTCTTTTTTGAATCAGGAAATTTGTTAACATCTATTACAAAGCAGTATTTATGTCATTTAAAAATATGGTTAAAATTCAGTGCTTAAGTGACAAAAATTTGAGCATAAAGTAAAACTTGAAAAATATCTCTAGGCTTTTTTTTTTTTTTAATTAAAAAAAAAGTTTTTAATTGAATTCAGCTAGTTCTATTTTGGACTTTTCAGTTTGTTAGAAACATGTTAAATTAACTTGAACATTTTCCAAAGATATTGAAACATGATACTAATGTAATACAGTGAAACTTTGATTTTATACACTGTGTAAATGCAGTTTGTTCATCCAGAAAGGAAAGGATATGTGCTCTTGTAAGTGGACTAGCACTGTTGCTTAGTATTGCAATGTTGCCTTTTGGTTTTGGAAAGGAAAAGAAACATTTTGAACTGTACTGAAAAGTCTGTGAGGTAGGTGGGGAATTTTGGGAGGGTGACTGTGAAATTCCATGCTCGCCCCAAATGTATTTCCGTGGTCAGCTGCACACTTCTTTGCTATGAATTAATTTTAGCTATGTTTGCTGCTTACCTGCCGCAAACGCAGCAGGGATCAAAGTCATCTATGTCTACTGCAGTTGTTTCCATTCTTTTCGTATTAAATGTGTGTTTCAAATGACTGGCGCCATAGATTACGTTCCTAGTAGACTCTTAGACTTCAGCTTAAATTCATGTAGATCGAGAGTTATCCTAAAATCGGCAAGACATTCTCATTATGTAAAGTTAAGCATATGTTCAAGTGTTTGTATTATCAAGGCTAATCCATAAAATTGAGAAGAAAGTAGAATACACAAGATGTGCAACATTTCTATAGGAACCTATAACTGTATAAACTTAAACTGAATAGGCAGTTTATACATTAATTATGTATGTGTATGTATGCATATATATATATGTATTAACATGTTGAACTCACACACTTAGATTTCTAAATTGGCGTCATCGGTGTTAAATACATGCCAGGATTAATTATATGATTTCTTTTTTCTTTGAAAAAGTGGGTTGCAGTAATACCTGTTGCAAGGAGATGTGATTAACATTGTTTGGGCCCTGTGGCATTATATTTTTTATTTATTTATTTCTGAGAGAATCCCTAATCCCTGCTTAATTTTATGAACTGTCAAAATGATTCTAAATATCTCTCTGGTTTGCATTTTCACCTCAGGACAGGAGTCCAGAGGTACAGATTTGTTGTACAACAGTGGACTTTAGGCAATTTTCATCTTTTAATGCCTGCAGCGACCGAGGTTGAATTTGTAATAATCACCAGATTATCTCTAAAGGATCTTTCTGTTATACTTGCAAATAGTTCTGCAGGAAAATGCAAAAGATATAGAAAAAAAATAATTGATTAGATGCAGGAGATCATTTTGTCACATAATCCCAGATGGAAAAGAAAACAAATGCTGTTTGTGGTTTTTTTTTTTTTTTTTTTTTTTTAATGACAGTTGAAAGATACTATGGGAAAGATACTTGCTATTCTGGTAAAGTCAGATGCTGGTCTCAGTCCCCTGGTTAGACCTTAAAATGCAGCAAGAAAATGTGCAAAAATAACACTGTAGCTAGAATTTTATTTTAGAACGGGAATGGATTGTTCAAATGGTGTGCACAACCATAGTAGCTAACAAAGTAATGTGCCTCCACTGCTATTGATATGGCAGGTATATAAGGAAAAAAATGTGTGGATATAAATTAACTATAGGTGAGATTCTTATTTTTACTAGAATATGAATATACTTCCATTATATTTTGGGAAGCTATGAACAAATTGGGTGATACTTAGAGTCAGAACGGGGACCAGAATCTAACAACAGATTCCACATAGTAATTGTGTATACGAAAGTCAGGTGATGGGACTCATTAACTTTTAATAAATGTTGATAAATAATTTACATTTATTATTGGTGTCATAAGTGAGACTCAATTCAGGTGTAATTTATGGGCCATTATAATGTTTTGAAGTTTGTATTTTAGTAAGAAATTGAACCTCATTTCTTTCTTAAAGCTGGGATGTGATTCTGATTTTGTTCATATTGTAACAAATTCATGTGAATTCTGCTAATGGCATCCATAAAAATTTACACTAAAATAACGGATCAAATTGAGGAAGATGGACTGACAAAAATTGTAGGTTGTGCCTTTGAATTGAAATATTCCTTCCTTTGTGCATAGATTAATCTCACATACATCTTAGGATTTTAAAAATATTTGGTGAGGCACCATTTGGTGGTCCTGGACAGAGGATGGGTGGAGGTTAACCTGTGAGTACAGAAGCTTTAAAAGGTGTAAAAGTGGACCATGGGCAGCCATGCATATTTGTCATTAAGGGGACCAAGAAAGGGTGGCTCCACGGGCATGTCAAGAGGCAAAAAGGATTGATCACCATTTCTGCGGCTGGACACTCTGCAGGTTGAGTGGGGAGTCAGTGTCTGGTGCAGAAGGAAGTTGAGAATTGAATTACATAGGTAAAGGATAAGTGCATAGGAATGACTAAAGAAAAGAGAGAAAGATGGGTTTCCTATTGTTCCTCCATCTAAGGGAGGGAAGCTTCAGTTGGGATAATAGAAAAGAATCCAGAGGGATAGTACCTGCCTATTGCACAGAAAAAACAGCAGTTGTTATTGCAAATTAATATATCATACTGAAGTTGCCCTGGATAGCCTGTCTCCTGAAGCGTGGGTCAGGCTACCCAGAAGCAAAGTGGCAAAGTCTCCAGTAGAATTTTTCTTGTTGCTTAGAAATGCAGGCTGTCCCATGCATCTTCATCTCTACTTGAAGAGGAACGAAAGAAAAACGCTTCTTTTCTCTGAGCTCCACCCAAAGCAGCATATAAGAGACCAAAACTTATGAAACCGGGGGATAATTAAAACAGAGCCAGCAGCGGAAGGGTAGAACATGAAATCTTTCTGAAGCAGCATACATACCTACTCCCATCCTGCTGCTGAGCACAAAATGTCATAAACTGAGGAAATTCTAGCCCTTCTTTGTTGCTGAAGACTGAAATATCATTTTTTCACTTCTGAGTAGTTAGTGCTGTTAAAATGAAAGTCAAAAAAGAAACCAGGATATTGAAACTCTGTTTCTACTTTCTAGTTGCGTGTTTTGACGAATGCAGCAGAAAGCAGGGAAGTTTGAAATTGGGAAGCCAGATGATCAAAATATCATCTATGGCCAGATATATAGAGACATTAGGTAGTCATCAAATATTGATGGTGCATTGAAGGTATAAGACTAAGGCAGAGCTCTCCATTTGTTTGTTTTGTTTGGCCAATGTGTTAAGTAGAATAACTTATGAGAAACGTTAGAATTCATCCCTTCTACTCCTTTTGTTAACAGGTTAGCACTCGACCAATTCACGTATCTAAGGCTTTATGTATTATTAATCAAAAGAGTTAAAAAGTCAATCCAATCTGGTTATATACAGTAGTTCTTGTGGTTTTCAAACCTTTAAATAATTTATGGTGTCATCACTTTCCCAGTGGATGTCAGGCTGGTAGAATGTCTGGAATCAGAATCCCACTGGGAAAAAAAGAAACATAGTCAGAAAAAGTAGTAATTTTTTTTTTAATAATAGCAACTCCAGCCTATTGTATCATCACTACCAGTCTCTAGAGAGATCATGTCTCTGAAAGAGAAGTTTTTCTTATACGAATCCTTTTGGGATCAAACAATCCTGACAATCTATACCTACACAGTATTCTATCTGGCTAAGGCGGGGCGGGGGGGGGGGTGTTGAGCACATATACAGACGTGTCTTTATTTAAAAAAAAAAAAAATCCTAGATCTTTATGCACTTATTTCTATATAAATGTATCCAATACACAATATTTAAATTTGTCTTAATCTTCTGAAACCAATCATAATTCATTATATTTTTTTTCTTTCTTTTGTTTAGAAATTATAATCTAACTGTAATTATCAGTATGGTGTTGAGATCTATTCAGCCCTTTTTATTTCAGACACATTTGTTCTGTTTCTTTTTAAGCAGTAAGCCCCCACAGTTGATCAATGTAATCTTAAATGGCTTTTTTTTTTTGGTAAGTGTGTCCCAAATTCATTCAGCCATTTTTGATTATGTGAATCTACTTTTAAGCTTTTAAAATCTTTCTAGGTATTGAAGAATATCATAAAAAATGTGATTTAAAAATAATACATTCAATTTAAAAGTATGTTAAGAAATAATGGCATTATTTTGTGTGATAGAATATCAGATTCTGCCTCCACAAGTAAGAGACTTGACTTCTATTATTGAATAGACTGCTACCATATATTTAACACATAACCTCCTTTCAGAATTAAAAACCTCCTCTCAACCCAGAAAATCGTATATTCTTTCTCCATGCAAAACAAGGTCATTGAAGGCCAGGTATATCTGACAGGTACTCTGCTAGTTCCCCGATAGATTATGAGGTTTTATACCGCTTTGTTTTGTGCCATAGATTTGTATCTTGCAATCGGTCTCCCATGCAAAGCTATTTTTTTTTCCTTGAACCTCTCAATAACAAACCCAGGAAGCATCAGTTAAGAAAATCGTCCCGTGATCTTTTAACACAGCTGATGTTCCTTTCGGCTGCCAAGTCTCCATACTCACTCGCTTCAGCCAGGTCCACAACCTTTCCTGCTGCATCCAAATCCTGCTCTCCTACAGGTCTAAGAAACTTTGCTTCCTGACCCTTCATTGCAGCCTGTACAATTGCTAACGGAACCGAGCGAATGTCAAGGATGCGTTTCTATGTGCAGGCAGCCAGCCAGCCTAGCAACATCCTGCCTGAGGTTCAGAATTATACATTTATGTAAATTAAGACTGGCCTTAAATGTAAGTAAGGAAAGGAAGCTTTCTGCAGCTATGAGATGTTTGTCACGTCATCATGAACTGAGGTTGAGAAAGTTTGGTAGATGAGGGAGGTGGATGTTTCAGTTACAGAATCAGGATTTGAGCCTCTTATTCCTTTAAAAACAGAGACAAAAATAGAAACATAAAATGCAATATTATAAAAAGTGAAAAAAAAATGTGAAGGCTTTAGGTGCATGCATATCATAAAATTCCCTCAATACCACTAACTCAGCTGTACTGATGACACATATTGACTCATATTCTGCTTTCAGCAACACTTGTGTAAATCCAGGGTGCTGCAACTTCAGTCACTTTGGTGCAATTGCTCTTGATTTACACTCGTGTAACTGACAGCATTTGACCCTTAGACTATACATATATCTTAAATTATGCATTTAGCTTCCTGAGCCGCAACTGAACAATAAGGCAGTATATATATCATCTGGTATGTACCATGCATCAGCTTAATGTGGACATTTTAGTTTTGCAATTCTTTTACTCTTGTGCTGCCATTCTCATACTTGAAAGGGTATTAAATTATATATCTATCTAGACACACATACACATACACATACATACACACATGCATACACTTTTAAGAAATGTGTGTGATTCTTAGATCACGTATGGCTCCAGAAAGCTGTGTACTTTTGTCATCTTTCCTAAACAGCATGTGCAAAAAATGACTGAGAAGCGCACGAGTGTTTAATTGATCTTAACTAGCACTCTCCAGGTGAGCAGGACCCATCTTGCTGTTCACAAGGATATTCCTCTCCTAGTTCCCTATCTCCAAACAGCTACAATGTTCCCCACTGAACATGTGAACATGTCACAACACAGGACTACTGGGATGAGGGAGAAGAATAGGGGTGCCCTGGGTCCTGTGTTGGTTTTGGCCATGTTTACGGAGCACAATTCCCCTCTTCATGTGGTGGAGTCACGCCTGTGGAGCTCTTCTTTTCCCAGGGTAAATCTGGCCAAATACTGCAGTATCAGCCTTACTTCGCTGATGCTCTGCCTAGCTCTGACTTGCACAATCCTTCTTCTGCAACCACATTCCCAGAAGCTTCTGCTGAAAACAAAAGGTGCTTCCAGAAATAGCTCAAGAGATAAAGAACAGACAAACCTAGGCAGTGTGCTTTAACTTCCTCTGAGGACAACTGCCCCTGAACAACTCCAATTCTCTCCTACACTCACTCTTTATACAACGGTCACGCTGTAGCCACAGCGAAGATGAGGCCGAGAGAGAAGTGGTACACATCTTTGGAAACTCAGGAATGCTCTTAAGTATTTGCCCCCATTTTTCTCTAAGTAATATTGAGCACTGCATTATAGTAACACTTAGCATTTCCACAGACTTTTCTTTCCAAGGAGCCTAAACCTGTAGGGCTTGTATGATTTCTGTGGCTCCCGCAGGCTTCCAAAAGGCAGATATACTCTGACAAAAAGATTAAAAGTAACAGCCATCTTTTAAAATGGTATTACTAAGAAATGAAAATAGAAAGTAATTTTATTTATAAACAAAATCAAAGGGAAAAGAGACGAAAATTTACCAGAAAAGTAATAAAGTTTTGGACAGTTCACAAGGTCTAGCAGCCCGTGGGCCAAACAATAAGCAATTTGTTGAGGAAGAGAGAATAAAGACATTCTTTCAGGCTGGCCGGCTGGCATGGTGAGCTGCCCATTGTGCTGCTGGCTGCGAGACCTGGGATTAGGGAGCAACTCAGGTTCCCAGGCTTGGCACCAATGGAAACTCAAGTTTATGTATTTAGTCTTTGAACAGAAGAAGAGGTCACAGTTCAGTACCATTTGAGAGCTGATCTACCAAACAGCACTAGTACTGGCTCCAGAGGATGGATGTTCGTCTGCCCATTTGGTCAAAGGTGAACTGCCCTAATAATGCCTCTAGCAAGGTAGAAAAGACAGAAAAGCTTGCAAAGCAAAGCTGGGAGGGGGGAGGGACACTCTTTCAAGTGATAGACTCCAGTGAAAAGGCAAAGTACAGTCATAATGACAATCTGCTGCCTGAAAGTAGCGCAGTGGGTTAGAATCGAATAATGCAAAATACTCTAAAATACGTTTTTAAATATTGTTCTTAAGTTATTCATGTGATCAGATCTATTTCTGCATTAAGAAACACAAAAGGAGAGGAAGAGAGGGTGCTTCTTTGCTATACTAAAACTCCAAATTTTTCACAAAGCCCAGATATTTCAGTCTGCACTTTAAAAAGGCAGAAAAGCAGGAGCACAGAGTAATAAAATCAATACAGTTATCAATCAAGTATATATTGCAGGATTAAGCACACAGAATGCATTCCACAGCTGTCAGATTCCCCAAGAATTAATAAATGGGAATAACAAAGCTACATTATCACTTGTAATGTCGAGAAATTATTACACTCTGATGACTATTAGGGGTGCTAACTTAGGAGCTGGCATTCTCTGTGGATAGGTGGCTGTTGTAGATATTCCAAAAGTAGAAGCCCATATTCTCCAAAATTATAGGTGGTTTTGACAACTCAAATGATCAGACCTTTTTTGACTGCCTCCAAATAATTGAATTATTTATTGGATATTCCAAAAGTGGAAGCCCATATTCTCCAAAATTATGGGTGGTTTTGACAACTCAAATGATCAGACCTTTTTTGACTGCTTCCAAATAGTTGAATTATTTATTGGATATGCAGAATGAGTTGTATGGTAATAGCAGAAATGATACATTAATAACAGACACATTAGTAGAAGAATTTTGTTCCTTGCTGGTACTGTTCATGTTTTGATATTTTTATGTAGATCTAGTTGAATTTTAATAAAGCAATGACCTGATTTCACACTCATTTTTAAAAATTAAGTTCCTTGGGTCATGTACACTAGAACTCTACACTTTATGCTTTTTTCACTTCCTCAGGTACTCACAGGATTGAGTTTTTCCAACATTCATGTCTCAGAAAGAAATGTTGAAGCGTGCAAATGTGAATGTGAAATTTAAAAGAGGAAGAATGAAAGGGACGTGCAAGAATTAAAAAAAAAAACCAAAACACAACAAGTAATCAACAACCAACAGCTACATCACTCAAGTGTTCATGCTTACTCTGTGTAGAATAAAGAAGACAAAAGCGAAGTTAAACAAACAGAAAGCCTTATTGCACAATTTTCCATAATGAAGACATTGGAGATAAATGCAGTCTGTTTATGAGCATCCCGTGGACAGATGAAGTATCTAAATTGGTCACCCTCTCTGGGGCTTGAACTGAGTCAGGATAGCAGAATCTGTCCTCAAGTGAATTGCTCATTAAAGACATGAAGTCCAGCTCTGCCTTCTTCACATAAACAGAAAATTTCAGACTTAGGTTTTTCTGGGCAAGCACCTTTCAGGAGGAGCAATTTAAAAAAATCTCCAAAGCACAAGGTTGCATGAGGAGTTGAGATTCACTCCACTCTTTGATTTTCCATTAAGCTCTTTTGTTTGATATTTCTGTTTTCTTCCCAGAAAGAGAAAAAAAACATTTTTTTATGAAATGAAACCATGGGGTAACCAGGATGAAGAATTATTATAACATATATTGTGAAAACTAGTACTTACTGGTTTGAGATTCCAACACAAGATAGGATGACACTTTGGTGTTTCAGTTCTTCAGCTTTTGTTGATGTAAGTCAAGACCTAAGTCCACCCCAGAAGCTGAAGACAGCACATCATGCAAGCCAGAGCACCGGCCCTCAGCAGAGCATTCCTGCTGTTTGCTTCCAGACAGAGACCTCTGCAAACTGCTTGGCCCTGAATTCTTGCTGTGAGTTCTCCAGAGAGTTTCTTAAATCTGGAGAATTTCTTAAGTCGAATGAATGTTAAGCCTTCTTGCTGGCAGGAAAGCTGGAGGCAAGAAGGATACTCCCTCAGTTTTAGTGGGACTCTGAACCCCTGGCATCAGAGGAGAAAAACAAATTCTCCTCGCAAGGAACTGAGGGATAAATGACATGAAGTGCTGGTTTTGGCTGGGATAGAGTTAATTTTCTTCATAGTGGCTAGTATGGGGCTGTGTTTTGGATTTGAGACCAAAACAGTGTTGATAATACTGGGATGTTTCAGCTATTGCTGAGCAGTGTCAGAGCAGACACAGAGTCAAGGCCTTTTCTGCTGCTCACCCCACCCCACCAGCGAGGAGGCTGGGGGGGCACAAGGAGTTGGGAGGGGACACAGCTGGGACAGCTGACCCCAACTGACCAAGGGATGTTCCATGCCATATGACGTCATGCTCAGCATTTAAAGCTGGCGGAAGAAGAAGGAAGGGGGGATGTTCAGAGTGATGGCGTTTGTCTTCCCAAGTAACTGTTAGGTGTGATGGAGCCCTGCTTTCCTGGAGATGGCTGAACACCTGCCTGCTGATGGGAAGCAGTGAATGAATTCCTTGTTTTGCTTTGCTTGCATGTGCGGCTTTTGCTTTACCTTTAAACTGTCTTTATCTCAACCCATGATTTTTCTCACTTTTTTACTCTTTCCATTCCCTCCTCCATCCCAGAGTGAGTGGCTGTGTGGTGCTTAGTTGCTGGCTGGGGTTAAACCACAACACATGAGGAGCCAGCAGCATTGCCAGTGACAGTCAGAAGCAACATGCCTTACCTTCAGAAAACTTGTATCTGACAGGGTCATGGAGCTTGCTATGCAGTGTACTGTTGCTTCAAGTCCTATCTAAATTAAACAGGGTCAATCCTTGGCTTGAAAGTTATTTGGAGTAGATACCACATCCTCCTTTAGGCTTTATCTGTACCTGGCATGAAGGGGAAGAGGCAATACTACCTGCTGTGTCTGAGCATCACTGTGACAGTAATATGAAATAGCAACAAGTAATCATCTACTTTGGCGAGCATAGTTCAGATGAAGTTTGTTAGTGAGGAACCTAAATGTGAGTTTGAAATTCTGAGAAGCCCTCCAAGCCTACAAATCTTAGGGAATAAATCATCCACTAATGATTTTATTTTTAAAAAAAATTCAGCATAGATTAACTGTAACTTTATGCATAGAGCTTAGAGAGGGGTTTTCCATCTCTCTCTCTTTCTTGGTCATGTTGTGCCTTTCATCTTTGCTGTAATTCTGCTCCCCTCCAGTGTCAGTTCTCACACATCTCCCAGCTTTGCATCTCGATGCACATCTGTCCTATGACTTCTGTCACCTGCGTGTGCCTGGTACAGGCCCCACATGCCACCCCTCCCTTTTTCTCTTGCTGCCTCTCTCTCTGTCTCAGACCACAGGGGCCACACGATCACCACTTTCTCAGTGTGGCATTTCCTTCTGCGCATTGCTCTCGCACGTTGTTTATCTCTTGGAAGGATTGTAACTATAGATAGCATCAGTGGAACTGTATCTGTCTAGGAGCAGATGTCTACCTCTGCCGTATCATCTTAATTGCCCTGCTGCGGCTCACCTACCAGAAGTCGTCTTTTTTTTTCTGTCTTACCTTCTTTTTTTCTTTTTTTCCCCCTCCAATTTTGCAAATGATTAGTTGAAAAACAGCAGGACTCAGCTTGTAGGCATAGAACTCATCTGGGCATATTTAAACTTGTAAGGAAAGAGAATCTCTTCAGTCCTTAACCAACTGGACAGTACTTTCTAAGGTCTTTGATGTTTTGTATTATGTCTTCATTTTGTAGTGAATTAGGTAAACCTTGCTGAAAGAGAAACTAGAGACATGGGAAATGATTATAAAAATATCAGTCTAAAACAAAGTGCTACAGTTTGGACTAGGAGGATAAGCAAGTCATGTAAATAACATTATTAGTTATGAGAGAGACATACCCTACTAGTTTAGGACTAAAATTTAGCCTATCAAAGCTGTCAAATGATTTATCCATATTCCATTATAATTACTTTAGGTATTTTGTAGATGGCTGAAAAAGTGTTTATATCAGAAAGCTACACTTGAATTGTCTATGTGCGCCATATGAGGAAGATGATAGGTTTGAAAGGTACCCAGTCTTCAGTCAGCTTAGACTTAACCCTAAGTTCACAATAAAATTTGAATCATGTTTCACCTGATTTCTTGAAATTATGCTGTGGAAATGGCTTGAGATTGACCTAAATTATATTCATACAAGAAATGTGTGGTCCTTTTGATGAAGTAACACAAGAATAGTATTTTTAACAGGTGTATATATATCAATATACACATTTACTGTCAGTGATAAATTAAAATTAATCAGATGTTACCATGCTAGTGTATAAAATACTACAATTACTTCCAATCACAGGCAGTACAAATCAAAAGACAAATAGCACTCTGATATATTGAGCTAGAAAAGCTTTTATTTTCAGTACTTATATGCATATAAACACATAAACCATATTTTTTATCTCCCATCCCTTCCCCTTCTTTAATAAGAAGGATCTTCCAGCGCAGGATGGGAATATCCTGTGACCAGCATCAGGAATGTGCCTGTCACATGACAGCTAACTTCTACTAGAAATGTTTACAGAAATTTTGGCAAATTTAATTTAATTCCCCCCCCTCCCCCCCCCCCCCCCCCCCCCCCCCCGTAATTATTATCTTCTCTTTTGCTGCATTTAAGGTCCTCTTAAGTTGTCTCCAGACTGCTGCAGTGCCTTGAGAAAAGTAGAAAGTCTTTGTGCTCTATTTCAGGCACTGCAGTAATAACAGTTTCAAAATAAGCTTGATTCAGTGCAGAATCTCCATTTGGATTTTTTTTCTTTATTGTTTTGCTTCAGCTCTTTAATACAGATTAAATTTAGTCCAAAATTGCCCTTGCAAAGACAGTATCTTTTTACTCATCATAGTTATTTCTGTGGTGTCAGCAAAACAGTTTGTTTTACAACAGCAACAACAAACTAATATGGTTTTGAGAGGTGAGCTTCAATCTTTCTTGGTATCTCATCAGGGCTGTTAATTAAATTTCATTTGATAATATTTACCGCAGGTCATGTTGAACCCTCCCGCCCTTCCCTATACACACAGACACACACATACACACACAAAAAAACCCTCAAAAACATACCTCAGGAAAGAAAATGAAGTTTTTAAATCTATTTACAATTGTGACAGTTTTACTTTCATATTCTTCATTTGATGTCAAGAATTCTTAACGGCAAAACAACACAACAGATAGTATGCTTTAAGCGAGACAGTGTTACTATCAGGTAAGTTTTTAGTATAAATATAAATGATTGATATTTAGTATTTAAAGATCAACACACAAATTCAACAAAAAGCCCTAAGAACGAGCCCCAGGAATTCTACTTAGAAATACAGGTAAAATTACAAGCTTCAGCTAAGAATGTGGCTCAGACAGATACATCCCCGTGGCTCCCTAATCCTGGAGATAAATGTAGCTCTTTGCCTTTCTCTTCGGCTTCAAAGATCTCTAGATATCTAAGCTTGATTTCAAGCAAGTGTCCCTATTTCTGTACTGAGATCTCTTTTATCTGACCACCACAGCAGTACCAGGAGGTACCTACTTTTTTGTAAGGTCCTTGAGATCTAAGTTAATGTTCTGTTAATGTCCATCATTTATAGAGACTATATTTGTTTGGATATTGGAGTTCTAAAAGTTCTGGAAAGTCTAAAAATTATTGCTTTTAACCACAGCGAGCAATACCAATTAGAAATAATTATTGTTGCAAAATGTTTAGAGTAAGGTGATCTAGTGACTAAGCCTCCTATTGCCTTGGGAGATAACAGTCTTAGAGCCCTTCCCTAGCTCTACCATTGATCTTCTGGGGTTTTTTGGGGGCAAGTGACTAGACTTTCTCTATGCTTCTATTAGCCTTTGGAAAAGGATGTTAATAATAAAACTTCCTTTTTTTCCTACCTCTCTTTTTTTTTTTTTTTTTAATCTTTGCTGATTAGATTTGAAGTTTTTGAAAGACTGAAGCTAGCTTTTGTATGTCAGTAGAAGTAGGCTGTACAGTATCTTACTTAGGATTTCTAGCCATTCTATAATACTTACGATAAGAATAGTAAATATCCGAATGATGAATTGATGCGAAGAGGAATTTGGAGCTAATCTTAAACCTCAAATAAATCCAAATTGTTTAGATGGCAGTAGTCCAGACATTCAGAGTCATATCTGAATTTCTTTCAAGTATGAAATGTTTGGGTAGTTCGAGCCCAAAGGACTTAATTATCTTCATGACTAAACTTGTAGTATCTCCGTGGAATTAGAAATTCCTCCCTATTTATGCAGGCAAAATAGGGCTACATGTAAGAACAATGTGAATCAGGAGAGTGGGACCAGGCTGCCATGTGTTCACTGTCATGTGCCATGACTTAAAGCACGTGAGCTGCAGAAGAGGCACCATTCAGAGAAGTGTAGGGCTGCCCAGAATCCCTTTCTGGTCATTCTTGCCTCAGCAGCCATCAAAAGCAGCTCCACTTAGTCTTTTACTGCTATTCCCAACTGATAGTAGCATTATTGTCATTTGAATTTGGCCAGAAGGTTCCTTCTTCATGCTTCTTCCCGATTTTTCTTTTTCTGTTTCTTGCGTGACAATGAATTTTGGCAACATACAGTGTCAACTGAGCCAATATCAGCATCCAATATTATTATATTGAATACAGTGGCTGGAAGCATTGTTGCTATGTGCACATTATAAGCTGCTCAAGCCTGTGCTTCTGATGCTCATGATTCCCTGTGACAAGAAAGAACTTCAGAAAACTTGATATGTGCATGTAAAAGAGGGTGGAAGAAGTTGGGCAGCTGAGGAAGTGTTTCATGATGCATAGGCACTGTAAACTGACTCAGCACTTATGGATACCAACTATCATCTGACACTGAAATGAAGAAGTGAACGCAAACCTGCTAAGAAGTGTCTCTGATGCTTCCTGAGTTTGGCCACCTCAGAAAACAGGACATTGTGGATTTAGAGATGAGCCAGCTTTCTCACTCCTAGAGTTTGCCTTCCAGAACAAATCTATAAAATGTCAGTTGGTCGTAACGATTTCTGTAGATGAAATCTGTCCATTTGATGATTCTCAGTGGGAGGAAAGTTTAACATAATAACCTTTGTTTTTGATCTGTGCTAGAGAGTTATTTCTTCTCCCACTTTTTTTTTTTTCTTTTTTTTTGTTGTTAAATTAGTCTTGGATTGCCCATGTAACACATACAACATATGCACACTTTTACTGGACCATCCTTATAATCCTTGCAGACTGCACTTAGAAGGAAAAGAAACCGGGATTACATAGGTCTTTGCCTAATTATAGGAACTGGAATTTGAACTATTTGCTGGTCCAGTTTTAAAACACCCCCATATATAGAAGAGCGCTTTTGAAGATGGCGACACCATCCCATTATCTGTTTGTTCTGTGGGGAGGACCCATTGTTCTCAAGAAAGTCAAGCTGGCTCTTTTCATTAGCAACAAGTCTGTCATTAGCAATATTTTTCATGCATTTCAGGTAAAAATAATGGAAATAACATTTTTTTCTGCATAGAGTTGATCAAAAAATTGTTTTCAGAAGGGTGTTCTTTTAAATATTTCATAAGAACATTCTGATTTTAATGATATTTTAATAGAAACATTTCAGTGATTTAAAATCAAAATAAAACAATTCATTTCTGTTTTTTTCTCTTCCAAATTTATCCTTTCAACATTTGTATTTTATTCTGTATTAATGTTTTCATCATATAGATATTCAATATTTCAAGCTGTTCAGTGAAAAACTTTTTGACTCTAGTGAAACATTTCAACAGTATCAAAACAAATGGATTGTTTCACTTGTTGTAAATAAATATTTTTAGAAGTTCTCCCCTGTTGCTCTGGGAATGTGGAGTTCTACATTTTGTCCTAGACTGGCATAAAAGGAAAAATTGAAAAGTCAGGATTCATTCTGCCATTCTTAGGATGAAAACTAGCTGTTTCCAGAAAAAAGAGGGAAAAAGAAATATCACAGGGAAAAAGAAGCAAAAACTCTCTTACCTTTCTTAAACACCTCGCCTGCCTTTGACGATTCACTGCACTGTCCAGCTCGGTCCCTTCAGTTCTAGTGCTGCTCCTCATTTTTCATGTTTTTCATGGTTATATGCTGCCCTTCTGACTGTCTATCTGTACATATAGCCTAGCCATAACAGAGCGATAAATATTAAGAGTTGTTCAAAGACATTTTGTCCACTAACCAAGACTTTTTGCAAAACAAACCCCAGTCTTTTAAGGTAGGGCCTTCTATATTGGAGGTGACATGCCTGAGAGATAATAAAGTAAAACATTATTGACCCACTGTGTAATGGAGTCATTGGCCATCAACATTACACAGAAACATTTGTGAATTGTATCAGTAAGAGTATCTCAGTTTAGGGAAAGAAAAATATAAATTACTTGGCCTGTCATTAGTGAAGCTATAGCAACAGCAGCAGGGGACAGGGTAAAGAATCCTAAAATAAAAGACAGAGAAAAGGATAAAATCTAATTAATGGAGTTTGTAGATTGGAAAGCCTATCTGTGGTTCATTTAAACATGAATATCTAATGCAAGGCTAGGCAATCCCTTATAGCACTGACTTCTAGAAACTGTAAAAAAAGATCATGCTTTAGTCCTGCTATTACTTTACCTTGATGATAGGAGGTTAGAATATGAATGCAGTTTGAAAGATAGTACCATTTCTTTGATACATCAAAAAGCACTCTGCAGTAGACTACTACTTTAGTAGGACACTTATAGTCAAAGCTAGTATTTGACTATGCTCCTAATGTCATATTACAATGACAGAAGCTCAAGATATATCAATTTAATCTTAGTTCAAAAAAACTTTTAGTTCTGCTATAGCGAAGTCAAAATGGACTTTTATAGTTTTTCAGCTTGAAATTGGACAACGAACAACTTTTATAGTAAAAATGAAATGGAGAATACGATTGAAAGGGTAATCATATTCAGAGTTAAAAAATAAAGCACGTGCTACTTATTTGGCACTAAAGTTTCCAAATAGGAAGCTACGCTAACAAGAATGAGATTACACAATTAAAAATCAACTCTTCTGACTAGTAAAAGATAGTGGCTCTGCATTTCTTGTTCACTTGTTTTATAATGTTTAAGGGTAATGGTGTCTTTGAAATGACTCCTGATATACCCTCATGAAAATGAGAACTAGGCCCACTTCATAGACGTTAGGTTGAACAGTTTGGTATATGGCTCAGTATAATGTGAATGAATTTTGAGTCATCTTGTAGTTTTTTAAACTTCATCAGTCCAATCTTTTGTGTTAAAAAAAAAAAAAAAAGTGTTCATTTGTACAATTACAACATGTAAAAAGTTCTTACAAAGGATAGGTGTTACCAGCTACTGGTTTCACCAGGCTGTAAAATGAATCCCTGGAGTGAGTCATGCAGTTCAGTCACGATACTTGGCAGCTAGTTCATTACTCACAAAGAGATACGGAAGTGGTGTGTACACAAACTCATCACCAATACAATGTTTAACAGGTTTGCCCGACTTTAAAAAAATTCCAAGTCTAGATATAATCTCACTCAGGATTCAATTATGTAATTTAAATGACTGGCCTTAGAGATCAAAAAATACATACCATAGATAACGTAGGTAATTCTCTCTCTGCATGTGTCTAGCCTTTTCTAGGTAGCATTGTAACTGTATGCAAAGACAAAAGGTATGAAATCTTCTACCTGCAGACAGCAGGGTTTTTTTCTGTCAAACACTGCACGTGGAGGCTTCTTGTTGCTCAATTCTTACTATATTTGCTATGTTTGATTGGGAACCCTCATCCCAGGAAGAAAACTGCTTTCCAGCTTCCTCCTTCTCAGATCTATTGGAATCCCTTAATGGTGGCAACAGTGACCAAAAAACCCCCAAGCCCCAGCTATTCACGAGTCTGTGTAACTTCCCATTTTTCCTTTCCTGTCATGGCTGCAATAATGAAATTCTGTAGAGTATTGTGGAAGTAAACTATCCAACTCTTTGGTTTGCTTAAGAGGTAGTTTGTGGTCGGGTACCAAACAGACGTGTCGAATTACCTAACTTTAATTTCAAGTAATTGGTGAACAGAATTACCCTTGGGGTTGAGGGAATTATAAACAATGCAGCTCCTGGTACTTTTCTCCCCTCTGGATAGAGCCAAGTGGAAATTGCTGCTAGTGGGTATGTTACAGCTGCTCGTGACAGTCTGCGAAGGTGGATATTTGCAAATAATACAGTTCACTTGACCCTCGCTGCTTGGCAATGAAAGAAAAACTATCTGAAGTACTTTCTTGGGGTTTTGGTAAGCACTTCTTTCCTGTGATTTCTGCAATGATCATTTAAGTGTTGGTAATAATTTAAGACAATTTCTTTCGAATAAGTTTTGATATGCACAGAATTAGCCTAATAAAAAGAACAATCCAGACTTGACCTCAAATGCTGCTCTTTAGCTAATATTATGTCTGCAAAAGAAACATAAGGCTTATATTGACTAGGCAGAAAAAGAAGGAATAATATGTCTGATATTCCCTGTATGCATTTTGTTGATCCTAATTGCTATGAAGGGGGCGATGCGGAGGAATTCATGGGGTTTTCGCTTCCCAGAAGACTTTCTGAGAACACACAGCCTCGATGAAGCTCTATTTCTGTTGTCAAATTCAAAGGGCCTGATTCTCATATCACTTATACTGTGTATTTCCTTGACTTGAATGGGTTTAATTTTGTTTTATGTAGGAAATGTCAACACACTCTCTTCATGGTATTCTATTCTGGACTCTCCAAATCAAGAAGTGAGGATAATTCAAATCAGTTTGAGATAAATACCTGAGCTCAAGTGGTCTCTTTCAGGCTTGATTGGCATTAAGTAGGAACCCAGCAGGTCTGTCAAATCCTTTCTTAATATAAACTAGTCAGATTACTTTGGATAGCTCCATCTCTACACTTCATGCATTGCTCTGTTTCCTCTGTTGCTCTGATCACTGCTGAGACTGATGGGATTTTGTTGCTTTTAAACCAACCTGAACATCCACTGGGCCACCTGTCCCCTTAAGGGACTTTATGAAACAGTCTCTTGACCACAGAACTAACCACCAGTCAGATGCATATGCAGAAGCAGAGGAATGATGACCATGCAATTTTAAAAGTCAATATGTAGAAAGTTAATGTAGCTGTATTGGTATGGCTTTAACACTTAACCACATGCAGATGCTATATTCAAACCCTCAAACTGAAAACCTTGAAAAACACTGTGCAGACATACAAGTTAAAGCTTGATAACTAAGAAGTTAGCCGGCACCAGTTAGAGCATTGTGGCCATCAGGCTGCACAGCCCATGGTAAAACACAGTAGGGCTGAGGGTCCCTGCGGTCTGATACTGCACTCCTAAGGACAGAAGAAAAAGTGTCACAGTTCACTGTATGTGAGTTAAGAAAGGTTCTCAGCATATCAGTATGTTATTGACAAAGGTGTCAGCTGGCCAAAACTTGTAGACCCCAGATTTTGTGGAACAGCTTACTATGCCAGTGCTCAAAAGAAAAAAAGTTTTAGGAAGAGCACAGTGTTCAATAGATGCTACTTACTGTTACTGTGTGTTTTAGATGGTGAATTGCTATTGTTTGTAAGATGAAACAAACTACTGGGGAGAAAAAGAGGGTTTTATTTTTATGTTCCATATCTCTTTTCAAGGCTATTGTTAACGGATGGAGGCAACCAAGAACCATACTGTGAGGTATTGTGTGGCTGTGCTGTAAAATAAAAATTGAATTTGAATTCTTATAATACAAGAGATGAAAGGCATTACTGTGTTGATTTCTGCATCAACTCCCGTAGTAATGAACAGTGGTAGTCCAGGCCCACTCACCAAACAAAGAATTGGGTTTGCATGATGAAGTGCTTCTTTCAAGAGAAAGAAAAATCAGATATGAGATTTTTTACTTTCCGGTGCCACAGGACATTCGGTGTCTTACTAGTTCAACAGGTTTTACTCTCGGTTGCTTGTCAGGGCCTGTACATTGCCTCCATTTTGTTTGGTAACTGTTTATAATTTAACCTGGGATTGGTCTCTTTTGTTTGCAAATGGTCTCTGCCTTCTTCAGTTTAGAGTACTATCCATAATTATGTGTCTGTGAGCGTGTGCGTTAATGCTTTATTTACCC
The DNA here is from genome assembly GCA_009819775.1 of Phoenicopterus ruber ruber. Lineage (NCBI taxonomy): Eukaryota > Metazoa > Chordata > Aves > Phoenicopteriformes > Phoenicopteridae > Phoenicopterus > Phoenicopterus ruber. The sequence continues at coordinate 15,760,506 of CM020219.1, forward strand.
ATAGAGTTATATCTTGTCAGCATAGAACTGTTTATCCATAAGGACAGCCATGTTAGCGGGGTTTTTTTTGTGGGGATATCTCTTAGGAAAACCCCAAATACCCCATGGTCAATTTCTATGGGTTTCAGAATGCATGTGAGAGGCCAGGAGTCAAATCTTGGGCTTGCACATATTGTTTTATTCCAGTTGAGATCAACGGCAGATAGAGGTTTGGCCCCAGGTGTTTAAAGCCTTTCCTTCCTTTTTAACTACAGCTTGCCTTATCGGCCCCAAACTGTTTCAAGCTCGTCAGCTTTTAACTGTGGGAAACTGAGTGAGCAACCGACTGAAGCCCTGCCTGCTTATGGGAAGCTGCCGCCGCTGCTGCTGCTGCTGCTTTGAACGTCTGTCCATGCCGCTTGCGCCTCAGCCCCGCTTCCTTCTTGCAATACCCGTCAGCAGCACATGTCCGCCAGCAAAGTTACCCCATCTTTAGCACACCAAAACCACTTGGTAGATGCATGGCAGCATTTGAGCTGAAGCGCCTGGGCTTTGGCATTTCTTTCTCAAGCTGCTAAAAGCTCTCTTTGGAGCCTTCATTTATTTGATTTGTTCCTTTATTTATTTATTACTGAGCTGTCTATGAGCAACTGGAGGAGACAAATCTCATTCTCTGAGATTTTCAAACTTTTAGAAAGTTATAAGGCAGGAGGTTCTGCAAGCTGAAGTTTTTCCTTTTTATTTTTGTTCTAACTTATTTCTCATTTAGTATTTAATGTTAAAATTTCTCCCCTATAAGACCATAGTTCCAGTGGCATGTTTGCTCCAAGCACTAATTCATTCATGTTTGCAGTACCTTTTCAGACTAAGTGGAGGATTTTCAGTTTTCTCTGTTATTTCTTCCACTTTCTTGATAACACTGAAGTAATGTCAATAGCACGCTTTGGCCCTTCTTTTCATACTCCCTGCACTGACAAAATCAAGCACCCTGAAAATGTGTAAGGCCTCTGAAACATAGGACTGTCTTAAAAAAGTAAGATATGTTTCTTTGTTTGCAGTGTTGGGTTTTTTTAGATTGTAGAGTTTATTTTCACAACTTTCAAGTTTTATTTGTGCAATGCATGCTAGAAACATTTCATTTTATACTGAGACCTGAAATTCTTGTGAAATCACTTGACTCAGTACATATGAACATAAAACAATAAAAAACTCCCAATGAAATTCTGACAACTGTCAGCAGCTCTCCCAGGTTAATAAGCAGAATTTTTCCATCAAGACACATTAAAAAACCAAAAGGATAATCCAGTTTATAGTTTATATTCAGCATTGTCATTTTTATAAAAAACTAACTAGTGTCTCTTTGTAGCCTAGGACTTCTAATTTTTAATGAATTTTACAATGTCAGTTTTAGTTTAATCCAGTCGTCTGCTTTGCCTCAGTCTCTTAGTTTATAGAGGAGTTTTAGCAGTGGCTGTGTCTTCTGATTTCCCCAGGTCTGGCCATTCTGATTTGATATGTAATTTCTGTATTTTTGTATGAGTCATTTCTCCTGAGGATTACAGTGCTGTTCTTTCAATAAGAAAACATCTTTTTCTCCTCCTCTACTGTGCCCATTTTAGGGTTAGTAAGGAAAGTTGGAGTGTTAAATAAAACTTCTGGTGGCCACAGGGATTACGTTTGCAATGTCATCCTGGACCAGGGGGGTTCAGAGAGGTAATAACCTACTAAGATGTCCACAGTAGTGTTTTTAGTTTGCCACCAATGGTACAGGCATTCATGTAGTGTAAACATGAACGTGTCCTCTGTCTGAGTCCCACCAAGCTAATGCAGGACATGACGGGTAACGAAGAGCACACATTTTGATCTGGCTGAGAATTAAACCGTAGTATTATTTCTTTGCAGAGTCATAACACAATGTCTTTTTCTGCTCTTTCAGTCAGGAAGACAGCATTATGACCTTGTTGAGCCATGTTTAGTCATACACATTTTAGAAAAGTTTTTTTTTCTTTTGGTAAGGGCCTTTTCTAATTACCAGAGAACACAAACTCTGCTTTGCCTTAGGAATATTTAATGTTCCAGCTTGGAAAGCATATGAAAGAAGAGTTCCAAAGATATAAAAATCACATTGGATAACAACAAAGAAAATAGATTCTTATAACACACAGGAAAGCCAGGGCATGAAGAAAGATAGCAACACAGAAATATTGAGACTCACGTGATGCCAAATTACCAGCCACTCTCCTCTGCCTGTTCAATCAGAGACCCAATATCATGGCTCTTCATGGAAGGGACCTGAATTAACGTATATACAACTCAACCCTCTGAAATACAGTGGTTGGAAAAAATATGACTAGGCAGGTAGAGGGTGCAGTAAGCAAGTTGAAGCGTCAAAAAAAATTAAGAAGCTAAAAAAAAAAAAGCTTGACATATCACTAAGGAGTGAGAAACTCTCTACAATATAGCAATTCTCTGCACATGGAAACCTCACCTTCAACGATCTTTATAGTCTATATGGTGTATATTATTTACATCTGATCATTCAGTTTAGTAAAACAAAAAAGCACCATCTGCCCAACCGCACTTTCCTTCCAGGAAATTGAAATGAGAACGGATGTTGTCTTTCATGCTTATTTTCATTCTTTTTCATGTTTAACTCTTAGTACAGTCAGTATATGCTCAAAAAGAAATGTAAACCAACATATTCCTTAGCCACTCTTTCCCAGTGCACACAGCAAAGGAAAAAAAAAAAAAGACAACAACAAAAAAAGACAGGCATAGAAACATCAAAAAAATCCAACCTGAAATAGATTTCCGTGCACAATTATCGCAATTAGAACATGGGGACACTCATTGCCTATGTTCCTTGGCAGCTGTTTTTTCCTATAAGGCATATAGTCAACCAGACAGAAAACAACAGCACAGGAGAATAGTCAATTAATCAGGGAGTTATCACTCCTTAGAACAAGATACATGCTCTACCTTTGAGATTTCTGAAGTGTTAGAGGTAACAGAAAGCCTCATCTTTCCCTCCATCCCCCAAATAAGCAGGGTTGTGTGCTTATGTACGTGAGCATATATGTCAAAAAGGTGAAGAAGAAAGGCTTCCAGTTATATAGGCATGGCAGTATGGTTACATAGACTGAGCTGTTGTGGTAGCTAGAATTTTTACTGCAGTTCTTAGAAAATTCTTCAACATCTGCCTGTCCATTTTTTTATTCAATGTTGTTATTCCTTGTGTAGTTAAAATTAAGGAGCAATGTGCCTATCAGGCATAAATAGCCAGGCTGCAGTCATATTCTCCAGGGAAGGCTGTTCTTCCCATACTCATTTTACAGAAAGTGTCTATATATATGCAGTTTAATCCTCATGTTTGTCTGATCATCTGTGAGTGTCTATGAAGTGAGGAGGAAGGACGATGAATTGCTTCTACACTCCTCTCCACCCTGGGGTAGCCAGAGACTGGTTTTGGCACCCAGTTTAAATGAGGATAGCCACAGATCTGCTCAAACCTATGCAATAACTACGACAGCTTACTCACTATGAGCTGCTCCACTGACTCACTAGCTGGCATGCTTTGTCTTTAATTGAGCTTCCCCCTATGTTGGACATGACCCCTTCTTCACTAGGTGTTGAGGTTTCCACCTCTACGTGCCTATGTATTAAGTGCACCTCCTAGTGGCTGTGGAACGGGAAGCCAGAAACCAGCACAGAGCATACAGTGAGTGAATGACAGCTGTCAACCCACGGACTTCTCCTTCCCCTAGCCCTTCTGGACTGTCCACCTTTTCCTTGGCAGAAATGTTAATTTGATAGATGGTTAAGTCCAAGTTACCATTCACAGTGTTTACAGGGATTGGTTTCAACACCAAAAATGACCAACTACTAATTTTGGGTTTTCATGAGAATTCTAATTGCAATCCCAAAAGGTTTTGCACCAAACCAAAAAATTTCTTCTGGTAGGAGGAGAAGAGGACTTCTTTGAGCAGACAGTCCGTGGGGTAGTCTGGCCTACGAAAGTTTTGTTTCAGTGCCTGCTTTGTTGCAGCCATCCTGTATGACCCCAGACATTCCTTTGAGGGTTTTTTTTGCCTAAATGGTGCAACACAGGTCCTGAAGAAATATCTCAACAAACCAAAAAGCAAAATAGATTAGTACAGACACAAACCCATACATCACAGCCTTACTGCTGGTAACACCAATGCCAGATATGGCCTCAGTCTCTCTGGCCCAAATCCTAAAAAGTATTTGAAACAAATCAGGTGCCTAAGTACTTTTGAGACATAGGCTTCTAGGCCTTCATTTCCCAAGTCTAAAATACAGATAATAGATGCTCTTCCTTACCCAGATGGCCTAAGGATATTCATTAATCACATTAAGATTGTGAGGTGCCCAGCTACTATAAATAGAGGAGTTGCATGAGCTCCAAGATGGTGGTTACCTAGGAGATATATGGATCAACACATCCCTACTTTGCCCCGCAGTTCCTTGGGGATGGCATGGCCATCCTTTTCACTGATCAGCACCAGGTTTTACTGCTGCTCTGGCCAGTGCCAAAACCACAAGGAGAACACGGCTACAGGAGAGGTAAAAGCTGTGTCTTCTAATTTGCTGACTTCCCCCTCCTCTCTTCCCCATCAGTGTAATAAGTCTCTACTCTCTGCATTATCAATTAATAGGCTTTAAAATGCCCTTTTGGAAATTTTAACATTTTTATTTTTAATTAGAGTAGTGCAAAACAAAAAGCCTGCAAAGCTACCTACTTCTATGCTGCTCTTTAGCTCAATGATAAACAACTCTGTTCATTTAAATCAATTTTATGTAAAAACAACAGCAAAGTCTGAGTGCTTTGCATGTGGAGAACCTTCTTGATGGAGAAAGAGTGCACCAGAGAAGAGCAGAGAATGGGACTGCCTGTCTAATTGGGATGTACCACCGTACTGAGAATTGCTCAGCTCTATGGTATAGACCCTGAGCTGCTAACAGATATCCTTCTTTAGCTACAAGACTGTGCTTTTGGAGTAAAGAAGATCACAACTCCATCTGTACTGTTGCTGTGATGTACTGAGTGGGAGTTGTGTACAGGACAGTGAGAACTGTGAAGTTCGAAAGTGGCCATGGATTTATTATAAAGAGAAATCTCGAGCTGCCTTTTTATTTTTTTTTTTAAGCCTATGTTGAATGAAGCTTTTAAAGTTTTTGATGTGCTCAGTTAACTATCTGAAAAATTGTTTTTCATTTTCACCACCTTTTTTACTTTTGCTAAGCAGAATCCCAACAGCAAAAATATCATGAAATGTGGCTTTTTTGGTGATATTTCTGACTAGAAGGGGAAAAAATCTTGTGAGAAAGATTAATGATATGAGATTTATATGCCAGTATCCCAAACTCAGTTGGTACCATTGCTCATTCTAACCCTGAACTCTTTCTTTTGGAGGTTGACTAGTACTGATCCTAAAAGCAAGGATAGATCCTAAATAAATACACAGAGATGATCTGAAACCCCTTAGCTGAATTTTATGGATGTTTCTAATGGAGACATTAAGACATTCAAAGCAATTCTGCATGTTGATGTGGATGTGGATCTGGTTCCAATGTGACTTGCAGCTCCTTATGGAATAACGTAAGAAAGCGCTTCTGGTCCACACCAGCAGCCTATCCAGCCCAGTACTCTGTCCCCAGGATCAGCCATCGGCACTGCTCTTTAGGGAAATCCCACAAACCTGGCTGCATGCTGCAATCCAGTCCCATCCACAGTCATTGGATTAGGGCTATTAGAGGGTACACCTTCACTTAATCCTTTTAGCAGCCCTTTACGGACCTGTGGTCCATGACAAAACAGCCAGATTTAAAGCCTCGTAGAAAATGAAGTCCTCTAGGGGAAGCACTGACAAGCTCCTCTGGTCTGTTAGCTCTGTTGGGTGCTGCTTTAATAAAGGAACTCCGGTCGCACTGTGAAGCCAGAGCAATGCATGGCTGCGATACCACTGTCGTGTGAATGAGCTGTCCCAGTACTGCAGAGTCTGCTCTTTACTGTACGCAGAGACACATCAATACTGAATATAGTGTGTTAGCAAAACAGAATGGAAATCTTTTAGGTGAAGAATGGCTTCACTGATTGCTTTGCTCTACCAGAATGGGGTGTGTTTTCAGGCATTCTGATAAATGTGTGCTATTTTTCAGCCATTCAGTGTGAAGTGCTGTAGGTTTCATATAAACTTTTATTGCTCACCACAGGCATGGAAGGATTGATTACATTGTTTGGGGATTTCCTAACTTCTGAGACTGCCTCTATAGCCAGCCTTAATACAGTGTAAGGAGGGAACAAAATGCTACAGTGCTACTCAGTAGTCTGCTTTCTGCCTTTGCATTTTTTGGATCAGCCCATCTGGTTTGGAATAGGGTGGGCAACAGTCAGCCTCATCCACGTACCTTGTGAACATCTCCGATGCCTGAGGGCAGCCGGGTTGTTAGTGATGAGTACAACGGTGTCCTGCTACAACTGTGGGGAATCAGAGACAGAATTCAAGGGTTATTTCATGTTACTACTTATGCTTCTTGTCTAGCTGTGACCATTGCTGAAAAGGAAGCAAAAGCCTGACCTTGGAATTGGGGTCCTGTTGGTGTCTGAAGTGTGCAAGCAAATTTTGGTGAATCTATGCTGAAATCTCCTTAATGTAGGGGGAGTCGAGAGCAGATGATAACTTTTTTGAGGCAAGCAGTTTAACATGCTTGGGTGGGGACCCCTCAGCGTGGAGCAAATTCATGCTGAGCCCCGACAAGTAACTCTTAGTGAATTTGTAAAATACTTCAGGGTTTCTGAATCAGTTACCAGAGGTATCACCTCCCCCGAATTCTGACTTAATGAACTAGTCTGGTTTCACCCATTCCTGAGTAGGCCTTTCGCATTTTCAGACGTCAGGCTTACTAGAACTCAATTTTAGCAGTTCTTGGGTCACATTCTGAGCTCAGCATTTTGCTTTTCTTTATATTAATTTTCACTTTATCTGTGGGGGTAAATATAGAAAAATAAGCTTATATTGAGATCTAAATTTCTTGTAATTTCTACTAGGACTGGTTATAGCCCCCACAAAGACACTGACCTGGATTTCAACTACCTTACAACTCGAATCTACTCAAATTATACTGTAGTTTCGTCCAGGATTCTTGTCACTAGTATTTGCTAGCTACGTGGTGCCCTATTCTACTCTTGATTACTGGGCAAATGTCAGGAATATCTCACTTAAAATGAATGTTGCTTTCATCGGTAAAAATCTAGCAAAAGGAGACTGGCGCCCTAGGCATTATGAACAATACAGGCTTTCAATAAATAAATAATTCAATTCAATTAAAACAAATGTCTGCCCTGATGTACCATAGTTTCTAATTTCTTTAATAAGCATTCTTGGGAGGTGTTTATGGGAAGCGATCCTCAATGAAAGCTCTAAGGAAGGTTCTGTAAGTAAGCAGAACTTGTGGTGCCACCCTACTTTCCTGCCAGGAGAGAGTGGTGCAAAGCTTCAAGAGAACTCCAGCTCAGAATAAGCCTGCAGAGTTCATGTTGTGTATGGAAATGCGGGCTTGGACTACAGCTACATATAGGACCATCCTTCCTCACAAGGCTCTGCTCATAAAGCGACAATGGGCAAAGAACGAGATAAGGAGCTAGGCAATGATGCAAATCCTGTGCTACCGTGTCCACTGGTGGCCTTAGTCATGTGCAAAGATGTAGATGCACTGAAGCTGTTCATAGCAGCCTTGGCTAGCTCTGTGCGCTCCCAGACTCCTGTCAGGGAAGCTACGGATGCAGACACAGCCCAGTAGACACCACCACGCCGAGCCAACTGGCTCTGCAACTGCCTATTTAAGTCCCTGAGCCTAATGTTTCCTACTGGCTAGTTGCCTCTGGAGGTTTAGAGGCAGCCTCTGTGCACAGGCATGGGGATAGAGTTTATGCTCTGCCTACTGGCCTGGGAACAGGATTTTCCTCATACATTCCTGGCATCTTTATCACCTTCAAACCAAATCCTATACACCTAATTCAATCCAAAAAGCAGGGGGGGAATGTGCCTCAACAGACTGGCATTAAAAACCCCTGGGGGAGGTTCACTGTTCTGTTTTTCTGCCTTAATAGGTACGTGGGAGGGTAACAATGTGTTGAAAAGTGAGAACATTTAGGGACAGAATCTTCCCAAGAGTGAGTGCTCACACTGCCTACCAAAGCGGCTTGAGGGCAGAATCCGGCCCTTAAAAATTGTCAGACATCTGGGTAAACAAAAACAGTTTAGCTAAACTGCCTCTGTTTTTCCCGCTCAGGAAGTGCTCAGTCTAAGATGTCAATTTCTGAAAGTAAAACCTGGGTGAGTGATCGGATCCTCACCCTCCCTTCCCTTTGAGGAGAGATTTATGGTCTCGCTTGAAACCAGCCATCAACTCAAGCCGAGATTCACATGATGCAAACTAGAGCTGGGCTGAACCCTCAAAACTCAGATCTGGATCTAGACTTCAAATGGTGAGACTGGGGATGGGGTAACAACCCGTCTAATCAAAATCCACGTAAATCCATATCTCTCCCAATTTTTATTAAAACTCGCCAATACACCACATTGATTTCAGTTTACAGAAATTCATTTGGACGTTTTTCATGAGAGATTAATTTAACCTTGTCCCATCTCTATTTACTCATCACACACTGTCTCACGCAGGTGTGTGATCCTCTCTACGGAAAGTCTTCACAAAACCCTAAAGGAAGTAGCTCATCTGTACAATGTGCACTATGCGACAGCCAGCGAAACGGGAAAAGAAGAAAGAGAGAAAGAAAGCAGAGATGCAGAGAAACCAGTGCTATTTCTTGCCATACAAAGGGTTGCCAAGTACTTTTCATTTACATAGATGACTTAATGATGATTGTATGATATTTAAAATTACTGCCACCCACCAGAGATGCATTAAAACTTTTATCAATATGTCTCTTACTATTTGACTGTAAAAATGCAGAGATCATTGGGAAAAAAAAAGCTTGTTGCCAGTTACCAAAAAACAACTCTGTGACCTTTCTAGATTAAAATAAAAAAAAAAAAAGGCAACAAACCCCCTTCTACTAGTATCAACATGATTTAAATTTACATGAACAAATAAGCTGTTTCACACAATGGAAACAAGTAATAAACTAGGACGAGAACTGTGACCAGCCTGGGACCTCTTAAAGACCCCCCTGGACCTGGCAGGAGACTGCTTTTTCTATCTCAGGGAGAACCCCCCACACTGGTCTAATTACCTTTTTAAATTCATATCTAGAACCACAGGCTGCCTCATGGGATTAAGCACAGTATGCTTTGCAAATTGAAAATAAGATAGCTGTTAGGAATATATACTTGCCTCTATGATTACAGCAACAAACAATGGCAAAACATTAATTTACATCTATTATAACGGTGAAACAAAGCCCAGGATTTTCTTCGTGTTATAGGCAAGAGATAAATTTGCAAAGGTGAGATTCTAAAAGGTGTAGGCTCTAATGAGGGAGATTCTCTTGCAGAGCAGGTAACCGGCGGGATGACATCAACTCAAAGTTATGAGGATTCAGTATATCATTAAATTTATTTACCATAAAATGGTTTGAGGGTTTTTAAAATAGTAAAACTATTCATAAGGAGACAAAGTTTATATATATCTGTGGGGTGGAAGGCATTTGTGTGGGGTGAAACAGCGCAGAGTGGTTGCAACAGCAATCCAGTCATGCCTGGGTCTAGGATTTTTAAAGGTGTTTTATCTGGTAGAAATGAATACAGCATTTACAAATTGAAAATAACTCTGTAAACTCAGATAAGATTGTCTTGGTAATATTTTACCAAGGAAGCAGCTCACCACTGCTTACTTTCAATTAACCATCTAAATCATAGCCTATACAAAAAGCAATCCCTGCTGCCTTGCAATAAAAAAAAAAAAAAGTAAGTTAGACTAGTTCCTAAGAGTTTTGATTCATGTTGCTGAATATGGAAGATCTGTAATCTTCTCCTTGGAGTCTATAGTCTAATGTAACTGCTTGAAAGTACTTTCCTTCTGCTGCTGGCAAAGATATTTTTTTCTGAAATGAATGGTGATTCATTATAGATAACCCTTCCCGATTAATTTTGTTTTGACTTTAACTTCAGAATAAGAATATAAGCAGCAAAGTACCTTCTCCCCAGATAGTAACTATGCTGTTATTTTTGGACCACATTATAGTTGATGTCGAGAGAAACCTAAATTTAGAAGGAAACAAAAAAAGTTGATTGTCATCAAAAGTTTTAGCTGTGAGTTATAAAGTGGCATTTTATTATTATTACTCGTCTGTGATGAATAATAAATAAGCAAGTTCCTTGGAATCAGTATTCAACTTCGCTGGCTTCTGTTGACATAATCCACAGAACTAACACTCTTGGAGGGCTGATTGGTGAAATGGAAAAAGTTTAATTTGTGTCTACACATTTCTAGTGATCCACAGGTAATATGCCGGTAAATTTGAGGAGACCAAGTACGACAGCATAGGACCCCTTGCTGTGACAGTGACTGTGTGAGGGTCCAATGCTGCATGAGAATGAGAATTTTGACAATTTCAATAATGTGAAGAGATAGTTAAGAGCCTGAAAAATAAACATAGCTGTTATAAATCCCTGTATGTAGCATTTTTTCAGCAACTATATCTGGTTCATGACTTTGTGAATCAGTTTCCCTTCCTTCTCTCTACCTGTTTTTTGACTAAGGTTCTGTTTATTTTTGCCCTGTTCTTCAATTTCTATTGTGCGTTTTTTTTTCATTTCTGTTGAGAAGCATTTAACCTGACCTTACTAGCTGAATACCGACTTGAACGTGCCTCCTGTTGCATTTTTTTTCTTTATTTTGTTCTATGTTTTTTTTTAAGACAGGGAGGATGTCCAGGCCGTCTGATATGTCTGAGTTGTTGCCAGCAAAGATCCACCAGTTTCACCGACAAGGAGGAATTTTCTTTCAAAGAAATATTAAAATTAAAAATGAATTGTGTGCCATTACACAATATTTATAACATAGTGTATATAAAGGCTTTTGGAAAGCTGGATGCTATCAAATACACCTGAATGATTTTACTTGCCTTCATAAAAGGATGAACGGTGCGTGCACCTCCCTGAAAGCAGTTAGCCCCAGGCAGGAAAGGAGTTTTTCACTTTCCATCATTCTCTTCTGTTTAACAGTGATTTACTACTAGCTAAGCACAGGCCCAGCATTTTAAAGCCAGTAGAGTCCCACTGAAGTCAAGGGGGTCGATGTACGCTGGGGTTACTCCATGCTGAAAAGTCAGGTTGATGTTTCACTGTCTTGTTGAAGAGAGATCTAATTATTGAGACATAATTTGATGAGCAAATTCGTCACTTTGGACAAGGATATGCCTGCCTTTATTTTCTATGTTAAAAGGCTTTTTTTTTTTTTCATTATTTTATTTTTTACCTAAAAGATTCATACTTTACAGTAATGAATTGGATAGCTTTAAACAAAAATAAATTTTACATAAAACTTCAGATGTGACTGAAAAAGAAGTCCAAGTCCACAAAACCAAAAATTCTACTCCATCTGTGGATTCCCTAGGATTTTGGCCTACCTGCATCATTCTGTTGCATGCCTTCACTGAAGCTCCATCTACAGCTGCAGGTGAACCCATTGCTCAGCCTATGTTAGTAGTTTCTCCTCCTGCAAAGCAGCTGGAAACATCTGAACAATTGCTGTGAGTGCTACCTGCAGCGCAGCTTGCAAAGTTTTACTCGCTAGCACTGGCCACTTTCAGCCACAGGCATTGATCTCAACCGGCATCAGTAAAGGGTCAGGTATGTGGTGCAGGCAGGCTTCATCTCATCCCAACACATACGAACTGCTGTTTGCTCACCGTATTGCTTGTGTAGCGCACAGGAGCATTTTATAAAATCAGAGACAGGCAGGGGGAGCACCTATAAAAGTGCAGTAACAATTTATTTTATAAAGAATTTTTCTAAGTCTCATGAAAAACAGCAGCCCATGAGCTGCTATAAATACTACACTGCAGATGTTTGAAAAAAACCCTGTTCACTTATGGGATACACAGAGCTAATTCCTGAAGAAAAGTCGGTTGAAAAGTTGGTTAATAAGTGGGAGAAACTAGGAAACTAGGACTGATGAGTTGACCCAGGCTATTGTATTGTTGATATTTTTACTTATTCACTGATCTGATTTCAGCTGTCCTTTTCCTGTCTTTTTTTTTTTTTTTTTTTTTATTTGAAAGAACAATTATTCACATTGCAGTGAAATAGAAGTGGAATATTCTACATATGCCATAAGCTGAGCTATAGCACAGCCATCCAGCTGTGATCTTCCCTGTACCTGAGCAATGTCTCAACAAAATCCCATGTGTGTGTGTCTGTGTACGTATATATATGGATAGATTTGTACCAACTCTGCATTGTTACCCTCGACTTACTCTTTTTTTTAATTATGTAAAAAAAATCACATTAAGCTGAATCTAATTACTGCAATGTATATTAGAAGCAGGGCACCATCAAAATTTTATTTAAATTAATCAGGTTTTGATTTAAGATATTAAATTCAAATTAATCATGTAAAAATGGAAATGATCCTTGACGTGCTTCCAGCTGTGACTTCAGTCTGTTTTCTCGTGTGAGTCACTTTCGGGATGTCTTGGGGGGAACATTACGAAAATTCACGCCGGTGCTATTTCAATTAGAGTTATTTAGCAGGACAGATGTAAAGAATACGGTATAATTAAGAAGGAGCTGATGACACGGCTACAGATTTTCAGGATCAAAAAAAAACCTGTTAGTGAAAATTGACTACTGGTCATGTAGTCCAAGTTCAAATATGCTGGGGTTAAGCACTCATTAATGATGGAATGAGGTCTTTAGATAGACCATTGGACTCTTTCTCTCGAGCAATCTGCAGAATTCTGCCCTGGAAATAACTTTGAAGCTTCATTAGCAAGCAGATGATACCTGATAATACAATTTTGAAATTCTTAAAATAATTTTCCTCCCCCTGGTGCCTAATCTTTTCTGGCCAGCTAGCTTCAAAGGCCTTCAGAAAAACCTGGAAGTGGCATATAAATGCCCATATAAGAGCACATACACACAGAGATATGTATATGCATACACTCAAAGCATTGTTAAACTCATGATGAATACGAGCTGCCAGGAATACTGTAATTTCTTCTAGCGCTGTTTGAGCAGAATTAGAGTCTGTGCTACCTGCACGCTTCCTGACTGAAACCAATAAAGAGGATGGGGGCTTTCCCACGCAGAGGTCTGACTTAGTAGTTATTTATAACTCGTTATACCATCAGTATTTCCACTGTGAAAAGTGAGCTGCACATTTTCTTTATTTTCAAGAATAGGGTGACACAAACATTTTTTTTCATATGTGCCGCAATGCTATGCAGCATAAACTTTGGAAGTTATTTTACAAATTCTTTTACTTGAAATTAAATCTCCCAGGTAAAGCTCTCAGATTTGCCAACATGAAAAAAGATCAGAGAGACTACAATCCATTCCTTCTTGTACTCATAGATCTCCTGAAAATATGTGTATTTAAACATGCTTCTTATGGTTGCTATCCAGGGCTCTCGGTATCTGTTCCCCTCCTACTGAGTAATAGTAAAAGCCAAGTTAAATTTAAAAAATGCACAGTACATACTGTACACCCATAATTATAGATTAAATATTGATCTCCATGGTGTTTTTTCCATGATGTTTTTTCTATATCTCTTGCAATCTTTCTGTTCCCTCAGTGATGTCCTGTTGTCGCTTCCCTACTCAAAGCAGCATACAACTGAAAATATTTTCTGCCGCCAAAAACATTGTTTTTAACTAAAAAAAACCCGAGTGGATGACAATAAAATAATTTAAATATCTGGTTCTGTATATCTGGCACCACTTTCAGAGGCAGATCCTAGAATTTGTAGAAGCTTTATTTGCTTGCTCAGGGATGCCATGCTCTTCAGCAAGCTGCCGAACCTAAAGGAGGAGCGATGCCCCAGACCGAGCATGCCTGGCTGTCCACGGCGGATGGAAAGCCAATAGCGTACTACACTTGCCACAGCGTACCTATTATGCAGATTTCAAGGCAGGAAACTGTCTGCAAAACAGATATACAGTGAGCATAAACTTTTGTGTTATTGTGGTAGTTGATCATGTTGTTACAGTTGGAGGAATAATATGATTCATTGATGGTTTCTGCTTCCTACTCATAAGATATAAACCTACATAATGATTGTTCTTTAATAGTATTTAAAGATATTTTTAAAACAAACTGTGTAGGAGTTTAACATAATAATGGTTTCAGTTTTTCAGGAAACACTTTTTGGAGAAGTGTATGACTGTTTAAATATTAAAAATGGCTCCTCATGAGAAACATGAATGTAGCAAGTAATTTGTAAGAAATGATGTGATAAAAATATGTTCAATTTATGCATTTGTCCTTTTTAAATTTATTTTTTCTTTTGGCATAACAGCTGGAGAGAACAATTTTTTTCCATGGGCTAGGCTGTTGCCTGGATGACTGAAATGCATTTTCCCGTGAGAGATGCAGAGGTTCATTTCCCATCTGGGGAATTTCCCCTCCTGTTTCCTTTCTCTCCTCACCTCCTTTCCTCCAGGACCAGAGCTTATTGATAACGAACCACAGGTTTCCATCGATATAACTCCATACACACCTAAGCGATTATACCGAACACAGCAGTGCTCTGCGTGAAGCACAGATTAGCCCAAAGACGTTTGTTCACCTCTTTCTCAGTCCTTCATCTAGGCCTGTGTGGGTGGGTTCTAGTGACCACAGGGACTCATTTGTACGATGAAGGCACAAGGAGTTCAGACTGGCTTCTCTGGTCAATTAGGAACCGGGGTTGATGATCTCAGGAGGGAAAGCTCAGATTCCTGTCGAGTCCCTGCAGGGAAGACAGTTGGGAAGAGGAGCACAGGGGTGGCATGAGACAAGCACAGGAGAAGTCCTCAGGGCAGTGGAGTCTCACTCCTTAGCAGGGGAACTTGGCCTTGTCCATACGGTAAACACCATATCCTCACCGATGCCCCTGCAGTCACCGAGCCATTAAACCCGCGGCATTTGTCAGTGACATACTATGTGTTGCCAGCATAGGGGTGAGGGCTAAGAGCCCAAATTGTGCGGAAGTGGTGTTTTAATGAAGTAGAGGCTGAAACACTGGACTAGGACTTCATCTGATGATGCTCAATCCATGGGTCTCTCACATATTTCTGGTGCTATCCATCCCATGGCATTTGCACAACTTTTCTCAGTTCCCTATATGTGGTATAATGGCCATAGGAGAAATATACCTTTCTTGTCTCTTTCCAGCCTCTTTAGATTGTGAACTCTCTTTGTGGCAATGTTGGACTATGCATTTCTAAGTGCATTGTGTACCAAGGATCAGTTAAGCTTAGAGCCAGTAATGTATGCAAATAATATTGGTAATAAACACTATTATTTCTGTACCGTCTCGAAATTATCATGAGTCTAACATCTTTATGGAACCTCTGGAAATATTTCACAGATGAGGGCTTTTCTAAATCAGTGGCTTGTCCATGGCCTTAACATCAGTCTATGAGAGGGCATGGCTCAGATCTCTTGATTTCTGTTTTTAGCTCTTCATTTTGAAAAAAATCACCATCAAAATATTTTCTTTTAGTACATTTTTAGTTAATTTATTTCCTTTAGACAAAATGTATAAGCTGTTGGATATCTTTCATTGGTTTATAGCTACAATGTGACAGATAAAATATAAACCTTAAGGTGTCATGGGACTCTAGAATTGATATGAAGCCTGGTTAGTATATCAGAAAATTATATATGAAAGTTCTGACTTTTGCAACTGGAGCCTTCATTCAGTGGATGTGTTGAGGTGTTTCTCTCCAAAGGCCATTGCCAGAGGCACTTGGGCTGACTCAGTAGGAAAATCTGGTACTTTGGGAGAATCCTCCTGAGAAAAAGAGGTGCTGCAAAGGTGAAACCAATATTTTTACCAGTCCTGCCCTTTTGGAGACAATTAGCGTCTTTGTGTACCTCCAGCTAAGGCTGTAGTTGCCTCTCATCCCTGGATAACTGTGTTTGCTACCTCTTTTTGTGTAGCATAATAAGTTTGGGCCCTTATAGCCTGCTTTCATTCCTTCCAAGGTAAGAAAGAAACCACACATAATATCTTACAGAGCAGACATGCTAATTTTGAAAGTGATTTTCCAGGCAGCTGAACATGTCCCATGGGTTCCACCTGGGAGCTGAATGTTTATGGCTAACTTTGGAAAAATCTTTTTTAGGCTACTGAGAGATGAATATGCCTGTATAAATGCATATTTTAGTGGCCCTGCAAAGCTCCCCCTACTAACTGATTAAAGAATTTTTCGGAGGAAAGGTCCTCACATGCCAGCTGTGAACACACAGTATGCAATGCCAGTGCAAGAGCCTGGGTACGTCAGCAAAAAGAAAGCAGTGGGCTAATTACACTGAAAGAAATCTGCACATTCAGCACACCTTAGCCAGCTCTGTACAGAAAATTGACATAGCACAGCACCTAAACCACCCAAAATACTGAGCTTGACTGTTAATTACAAATCAGGTCCCTAATTCCAGGTCACTCTGCTCTGAGGAGCAATAAATATTGACACAGAGTAGAAGTCAGTGCTGCAAGCCTTTCCACTGTGGATAGCTAAACATGCAGCGTAGCCCATTTTCCAGCTTTCATCAGGAATCGTGCCATCTTTGATGTTGTTATTAACACCTGTAGGATTAAAAGATTTTTTTTTTCTTTTATTTTAACAATATGAGCATTTCTAGCTCTCCTGTTTGCCAAGAACAGGTTGAAAAAAGAACCTTGAAAGGTTCAGTAATGTTATTTTTTTTAAAGCCAATATTTAAGATGAGCTTTAAAAATATTGTCATTTCTACACTCATTTCACATTCTTTTGGGAGCTGATTCTGGATTTTTGGATTTTCATGGCTGGCAATATTGGACATAAAATCTGAATGCAGTTCACATCCTTAGCTAGGGGAGTGAGTGAGGTACTGGATAAACTGGAAATTGTATTTAGGCGCCTTAGGTCTGCATCTGATTCATGTAACTTATGATAAATACAAATTAATAAAAAATGTCAGACGACTGAAAATACTACATTTCTCTGCACCTGAAAAGAAAATTTCTTCAGATACTGTAGCCTATCAGAATATTCTTCCAACACAGATGAAAGTAAAAAAAAAACCCAAACCCAACTTAATTCTGGAATCTGCTTTTTCATAAACACACTCGAAGTGCAATAGTTTTGCACAGGATTTAGTTCTGGTATCGAGCTTTTTCAGACTACGAGATTCCCAAATTCTGCTCAATGTAACATTATCACAGGCAATAACTCAGATGACTATTTAACAAGTTTCTTCTTCAGTTTTGATGTTACGTCAGCTTTCTGGCCTTAATAACAGGTAATTATGGAAATACTTGTACTTTCTCACTGTAGGGGAGGGAGGTATATGAAATTCATACTCTTCTAGGCAACTGTGACTGGGGGTTAGGCAATCATTCGGAGCTGAACAACGCATGCAGAGCTTGGGAAAAATGAGATGTCCTCTAGACTGAACACAATGACATGGAAAAGGGCATCTTGGCTAGATGTATACAAACAGGTCCACGAAGACAGATAATTGTGTCTGTGCGGAGAAGCTACCAGAATCAGAGCTTCAGTCCAAAATCAGAAATCTGTATTAATTTGCCCTCCAGATCAGAAGTCACAAGGAATCTATTTATTTATCTTTAGAAGAATAAAATGTAGATTGATCAGAGGAAGTTCTCGTCTCTTTTAAAGTACAGACCGCACGATCTTTCATTTGTAAATATTACCCTAGCATAGTTGAAATCCATGCTAGTTGAGGCTCCAGTTCACTTTATTTTTAAAGATAATAATTCCTTGTCAGCCTCAAACTAAATATTGCAAAGTCTTACCATTTTCCTGTGCAGAAGACACAACTCCAGAGTTTTTTTTCTAGATTTCCCATCCTTCCGTTTCTGACGTGTTTACATGAGGATATTTTGAGGACATTATATTTTCCTAGTTTAGTAGCAGCACAGTGCTGTGAATAGCTGAACAATTCATTGGAACTTTACAGTATCTTAACCTGAGACAGCAGCCTCCTAATTATAAACTAAGTATAAACCGCAGCCTTGTCAGAGTGATTTTATTATCCTGATTGCATCAATTTCGACCCTTTATGAGACTGCGTTATTTGGGACATCAGGAGTCTAACAACTGAAAACAAGCAGAAGACAGCTGCTTTCGACTCACAGAAGTCTCTGGATATATTTAGCAATTTAGCCTTCAAAGTAAGCTGTTTTGCTGGTACTATTGTGAGATGCATCATTTCTCAGTAGGGCCCACATGTTTGCCTTAATCTGATAGGGTTCTTCTTTTTGTTCTTAACCTACTTCCTTTCCGAGAGAGGTAAGGGAACTTTAGCAGCAGCCGTCAGTAGCAAATGAAGTGGGAGGAAGCAAAGAATAAAAAATAGGCTGGGATTTATAAAAAGAATGTAGAAATCTGTGATTATATAATGATGTACAGAAGATGCCAGCTACCAAAGAAAGCTATGGCTTCACTGTTAACTTAGTGAGCTCTGTACTTCTCACTTCTCTGACATGAAGGCAGCTTCTGAAGTGGTTTGAAACCCGTAATCTTTAAGCTACAGGTTGAGAAATGATCCCAAGTACTCAAAGTCCAAACTGCAGAAAGAGAGCCTGTTATCTGAGGGAAAGTCATCGACCCCAAGTTAACTTTTATTTAGCCTCGGTGAATTAGAAAATGAAATGAGAAACCATGTAGATGTCGAGGTCGATGTGGAATGTGTCCTGAAGTTTTTCGAAGGAAGAAAATAAACTAGTGAAAAGTGGATGAAACCAAAAGAATTAGTTGTGAATCAATGCTAAGTGGTGACCAAACTCATACAGCAAACAAGTCCAAAAGCCTAATGGTTCTTAGTAGGGGAAACTGTCCTGATATAAAAATATGGATGTTGCCATTTTCGGATAAAAGAACAAGAACTGGAAAGCAGACCTGTATCTTTAAACGATTTCTCTGCTGCTCTGCAAGGACAGACTGTGGCAGCTGTGACCACTCGCTCCCCATCCTCCTGTTTTGCAGCGATGCGAAGCCAGTAGGGCTGCTGCACTGGGACCCCTCCCGGCCACAGGTGAGGTGCCTCGCCATCTGCAATACTCAGTAGGCCAATCAAGCTGGCCCTGCGTGAGGTAAGATGGATAGTCTCCCCATGTGCCCCGAGCTCCCTCTGAAATTTCAGCAGATCAATGTCACTGTGGCTTTTAATTACCCCTCTGCTTCATCATTATTTCATGGACTTTAATATGCCCTGCAGGACACAGCATCACAGAGTACGGATAAACAACCACCAAGCCCCGGTGCCTCTTGAGGTGCTACAGTCACCGTCTAGAGGGAAATATCACGATGTCGGGCTCATTTCCCTGGGTAAGCTGACCTCAGGGTTTCCAGGCTGATTTCAGCCTGAGCTGAGACACAAGGGCAGCCACTTCACCTCTATGTTCTGGGCTGAGAGCTCTTACACTTCATATTAAAACTTGCTGTCGCCACACGCAGGCACAGAGATCAGAGTGGCCAGTATGGCTTTTGCACTTCGCGCTTGTTTTCTGAAGAGGAAACCAATCTATCCTTGCAGATCCTGCGTGGTAATACATAAGCATTTGAGCGCAGCACAGCACAGGGCTCACCTGTAGAAGACACTGAAGGCATCCTGAGAGGTGCTCAAATAGCCTGACACAGCCCTGGGTTCAAAAGTACTCAGTGGCTTTCAAGAAGAAACACATCCTGACGGCTACCTGCAGCACGGTCTGTTGAGGGGTTGTTCTGACACATGTTGGCAGCGGTATCCAAGGGGTGCAGGACAGATTTAAAGAGAGAATACCTCCCCGTCCTCTCTCGCCCTTCCCAACACCTCCTGGTTACGTACAATGCCAGGTAAGATTGAGGCAGTTTTAGCTTTTTGGTTTTAATTTGTGAACCAATGATGTGGCTTGTCAGGGAGACAGCACTAGTCATGTGGGGAGCAAAAACTAAGTGGGGGGGGAATATATGATGAAAAATATCCAATTTTGGTTGGAATTCTTTAGAAAGTTAGTTGCCCAAACCCATAGTTTTTGATCAATGAAGAATGTCGGTATCACTTTTGATTAATATTGGGGAAAAAAATCATAAACTGCAGCCTTTGGAAGATGCTGCTAGACGTCTGCCACCGTGCTTGCAATGTAGCATGCAGCGGCTTTCTGATGTACAGCACTGAGATCTGTGCATCGGCAGTGCAAATTCACCCCGAGGGGAAAGATCTGCCTTCTCAGACCATCACCCCCAGCCTAGAAGCAATGCAGAGGAAAGAGGGGCAGAGGGAGACAGAAAAGACAAGGCAAACCACAGGTGTATGCTCTGTAGAAGTGAACAGACCTGGGAGAGAGCTGCCCGCAGCTCTCTGCATCAATAATTCATCGTACTTCCCCCCTGGCAGTGGAGAGAAGAGAGACTGTGACAGAGAAGATGCTTCAACATGTGAGTAACTGTAAGCACGTGAGCAGTAGTCCTGTTGGGAGCACTCCCATGTGGCTTTCTCAAGTACACACCACTGCGCCTGGACTGCCGCTCCCGCTGCTGGGCACTCGGATGGCCACTGACCGCAGTATCTGAGAGGCAACGGGCAGAGGACGTGCTGCCCTCCCTGGTTCCACAGACAGGGAATGGATGTGCACAGATGCTGCACAGTCGATTCAAGTTCATGTAGGAGGCCCGCGGTAGAAAACAGCGCTCTCAAAGCTCACGGCTGACCAATGGATGTCTTTGCTTTCCCTAATGCCTTTTGTCAGTCCTGCTGCATTCAAGTGATAGGTACAGCCGCCATCTCAACAGACTTGTGACCAAGCATGGGAGCAGGTACCATGTTGGCTGGAGCGAATGGGAACAGGAACTCCCTTGATAAACCTGTATCTGCCTAAGCATGTTAAAGCAGTACCTACGTTAAAAGGCTCAGCTGATGGAACTGGAAAAGGTGATATTTCCTCACTGTAGTTCTGGTTCAGGTGTTGGACATCCTGTGCAGAAGCTAACATGGTCTTTTTCAGGGACAGGTGATATGAGAAAAGAGCAAGCTAAGCTTCTACTTTTATCAGCGAAAAAAATGAATCCAAGCCTTGGGAGACTCTGTGCCCTTTCTTTCCCTCAAAATTTACTGGTTGAACAGACTCCCTCTGTCCTTCCCTCACTAAAAGCAGTATCTGTCCTTGGGCAGCTGGCACTAGCTGACATTGCTCTGTGGAGAGGCGTGATAGGTACAAGTATGAGCGTGGGCTAAGTGAATTCCACATTCCTGTTGGGAAGGAAGAAGATGAGTATGTTTAGTTTTACTGAGAGAAAGGGCCCTTCGTTAATTATATATACCTGAGGTGGATCAAACTTAATTTTACTGTTACCAGGAGAATAAAAACAGGTGAAGATGGGATGACCTAAATGCATAGAGCAGGGAGTGGCTCTATGCTAATTGGGATGAGAGTATGGAGGCTAAAATTATCATCTGAAGGAAGCTTAAATTAATTTTTTTTGAGAGGAGGTATTAATTAATGAGTTGTGGGCAGCACAATTCGTTGACTCATTAAAGCCCTGTGTATCTGGAGTTGGTTCCCAGAATAAAGATAACGCACGCAGTGGACTTGTTCCACTGGGACTGCACGTAGGGCTTTGATAACCACTGCCTGTTTGGATGAGATGCAGCCACGGTTAGACAGATAACCCCAAGAACCAGATCAAACTCTGCTGCCCAAATCCTCGTCTCAGATACTTATCAACAATATCCCTCTGTGTGGACCAGAAGTTATGCATATTTAAATTTAAGCTTCAAGCTGCTTTGATTGGATGTGAAGGTTCGTCATCCATGGGAAAATATTGTCATGTTTTTCCTGGGTAATTAAAATCAAGTGGTCAGTTTAATGAGGATTGAGATATGGAGTTCCCTTTACTTTCAACTATTCTCATTTGAATTCTTGTTTAAATAAAAAATAGGGGCCGTGGCTTTTTGTTTAAGAGAAAAAAGAACTCTGACGTTCCCAAAAGGACTGCCAGAAGCTTCACATTTTCTGAAAATTTGGCCCCTTATGGTTGTCTCCTACAAATATGAACTCCTTTTTAAAGTATCTTGGCAAGAGGCCATTTGCCAGCTTTGATCTGGATCTTGATATGTAATTTAAACACACCCAAAGGTATAAAGCAGTTGCCCATTTCAGATAGGCTTTGCAAATGAAACTGCAGCTACTGACAGCATTTTTAACTCTGAACTACGTATGCTGGGAGAGGAGGAGTCAGTAGGTAAAGGGCCATTGCCAGCAAATACATTTCTGGATTAGAACATTGAAACTTGGATTTGAAAGATCACCAAAAGAACCAGACCTGTGCCAATAATCTGAATTTACAGTCAAGTGTGACACTGCTACAAGCTTCAAGTTCCCTGAGGGTTGTACGTGGACAAAGTCACTGAGAGTGCTTTTGTGTAAAAAAAAGTAAGGGAAAAGAGTAAGAACAGGTATATATTTCCCTTGCTCTCTCTTTCTCTCTCCCTCTTTTTTTGTTGATTATCTGCAAATGATTTGTGTTACACTAAACATGCATTGCAGAATTCCCCTGGTGTAGCAGGTTAAGGCACTGCTTCTCTGTACCACCAAACAGCACCTGTCTTTGAGGCACATGAAGGAGCATCAGTCACACACAGGATCCAGCAAACATGAGGGCTGCTGGAGAAGGCACCAGCTGCATTTACACCGGTGTTTTGAGCGTGCTGTGGCTTGCCCTGCAGAGTGGGCTCAGGGAGCACAGACTGGGTTTCTTTCAGATGAAATTAATACAGAAGTTGTGCTCTGGAAGCACACCTAATGTACTCCACTTGCTAATGGGCATCCAGTCCATGGGACCAGACTAAAACTAGTTTGAGGTAACCGCCTGAA
The DNA here is from genome assembly GCA_009819775.1 of Phoenicopterus ruber ruber. Classification (NCBI taxonomy): domain Eukaryota; kingdom Metazoa; phylum Chordata; class Aves; order Phoenicopteriformes; family Phoenicopteridae; genus Phoenicopterus; species Phoenicopterus ruber. Next base: position 15,783,532 of record CM020219.1, read on the forward strand.
AGACATACAGTGTGGACATGGGGTCTTCAGCACCAATTATTTCACTCTATGTATTTAGTCCTATGGGCCAACTACTTGCAAATATGGTCTAAGCCAGAGAGGCACATTGCAGGATGCCATTAAAAAAGCGTCTGAAGGAACTATGTTTCCACAGGCACATTATTATTTATCATTTGCACTGAAGCACTATGTAACAACCCTAAATCCCCCACTGTGTGAGGTGTTATACTAACACAGAACAAGAAGTTGGTCCCTTCCCCTGAAGAATTAAACCCTGGAAATAGTTTGGGATGGAGCTTTGCCTCCCACTCCAGCCCGCCGCATTCCCGGGTGCTGTCCTGGCATAAGAAAGCTGTAAATTCAGTCATGCAGCTTAGCTCTGGGAAGGAGATGGGAACAGGGAGAGGAGTGCAAGATTTCAAATGCTCACTTTTCCTCGTGTCTACGCTGGGTTGAAATGGATGGAAAATAGCCAGTAGCCAGCAGAAAGTAAAGGGTGGGGGAATACAGTACTGAAGCGATATCCCAGTGATTTATGACCTTCTTGGGACACTGTGAAGAATAAGTGAGTGACAGATTATGTGCTGACCTGCGGGATAGCTCATTTGCTTTTGTTCAAGCAGCAGTTTTTCAGTAGAACTGCAGGTTCTAATATTTCTCTGTTGAACTGAGCTGCCTTACTGCTAAATAAATATGTCAGTCAGCAATGACACAAGTTAGCATCTCTGGTGGGAGGTATTTGTCTCACTCCAAAGGGGAGCCTGAGAGGAGACAGTGTGGAAGTTTAGGAGGTGGGGACCCTAGGGCAAAACAGAGAGCAAGTCAAACTGATGGTGGGGACACATGGCAGAGCTACCTGGAGCTATGGAGCTCTAGATGCCTTTATATGATGGAGCTGTGATTTCTGACTCTATGTAGTACTTTCTTAACTACTTTTTGCTTAAAGTTTGGAGAGGTTTATGGTTCCTGCACTGAGGTTAGTCCCTCTGTCCTTGGGCCTCCTCAGACTTAAAAGCCGCATTATTCTTTTTCAGAAAAAAAAAACAAAACAAAACATAAAGCGGCTTATATTGTCCCCCTTCACAGACATATTTGACCTGATCCTTCATTTGCCTACACCTAATATTTATTTTGTGAGATAACTCCTTTTGCTTTATGCACCTGACTTGATATATCTGGACTGAGAGGATGATGCAGGAGTGTCCAGCAGAGGACTATGGAGGACAGTCTGGTGTGCTCTGTCTTGGTGTAACAACCACTTCCACTGGTTGTATTTAATTTTTAAATTGTTTTCATTTGTATCTTTAAGACTGTAAAGTTAAAGTCCACAGCAGAAACGGGAAGGGTACACAGCAGCTAATATTGCCAGTTTCCTTCAAAAGACCATGTTTCAGAAATCACAATTCTACCGACTCTCTTCGATGTGAATTAACAGTGAATATTCACAGCCAGGCATGTTTTGTGAGCACAGAGACAAAACATGGGGAGTAAAGCCCTGTACCCTATCTGACCTTGCAAGGGATCCAGTAACAGCAATGAGGAAGAGTAAAAAAAAAAATTTCTCTCCCCAATACTGATTGCCTCAGTCTTACCCTCCTAATAAGCATTTAAATAATGTAAATGTGAAGGGTGGTGCAGGAGAGAGAAGGGGGGTGCACACAAACCTTTCTGACTTTTCTTTTCCCCCTGAACACTGATGCCATTGCATAATTATATGGGTTGGCTTGAAAGAATGAAACCCAGTTCAAAATGTATGAGTTCATTTTTATGTTCTACTGAGAAAATTTATTCAGTGTGACTGCTCAGTAGCGAGAGCAGTAAAACACCTTAATCCCTGGTTGAAGAAAGGTAATACCTTGACAGATGTGTGCCTCCTACTTTCCTTGCGGCCATGTTTCAACAACAAACCTTTATTTCTGCTTCTCGGCTGTAGCAGAAAAAAAAAAAAATGAGAGGAGCAATAAAGCAGTCAGACAAATCTCAGGAGCCAGGCGGCAATGCAATAGTAATGACAGATTTTTAATGTGGCAGGAGAGATTGACAGGAAAATGTCTTCAGAGCAAACGCACGCCAGATGGAATGAAAACGGTTTATTGGAGTATGGAGGTGCTGCTGAACTGAATAGAGGGCGGGTTTAAGGTGGGTGTTTTATCTGCTTCAAGTAAACAACAACAACCGGAAAAAAAAAAAAATCCCCTCACCAGGTATTGCCTTAGACCAGTCTTTGCACCAAGGGGATCTTTTTTTTGTTTGTTTATTTGTTTCTTTTTCCACAGTACTGCACCAGAGAAAAACTTTAAAGTCAAAAGTTCAGTCATTACATGTGCTGCTCAAAAGGAGAAGGCAAACTGGTTTGGTCTGAGCTTTTTTTATTGTTTGCCTCTCTCCCCTCCTCCTCCCCCCCCTAATCTGAAGGAATTTCTCACTCAGTATGAACAGATAAAGATGGTTTGATGTGCTTTTAGATAAATCAGAATGATTTTTTCCAAAAAGACAACGGGTAAGAAACGAAAACAAAAAAAATTCCAGCTGATTGAGTAGCTATCAAATCCAGGACAGATGAAGAAGCCTGCACTAAAAATCCTATAAAAGCCAATATAGCTGTTTCTATATCAGGAAGAACAACATCATTGTGTCTTTTTCGACCGAATAAACTTAAACTTGCATGCTCTTAGTAATGATAATAAAGTCAAATTCAGCCCTACATCTCACAAGAAAACGTAGCTCTGAAGTATTTCATCCCCTCCATACAGAGCAAAGGCAGGAAAACAACCATAAATGGGAAGGAACAGCACAAAAGAAAGGAAGAAAATACAACTCTAAACTGTGAATCTCCCTGACACCTTTTCATTATCAGCCTAGTCAATGAAGAATGCCGCTAAGGAAAGGACGGCATCGTATTATTGAAACATGCTGGTTTTGGGGTTTTTTGAAGGATGTACTTGTATAGTCTCCGTGGGTAGCTTTTTTATTTCACTATATTTGCCGTTATTAACTCTCTGTAATTGTATTTTACATGCAGGGCTTGGATTAAGTGTTCTGCATGTATTGTGTACATTTATACTGCTCTTTTTAGAGCTTATTCATGGCTTTTTCCTTACGCAAACACACCAGAAAGAAGTCACTGAGTTACCTCCTTTATTTGTATTATACTTTAAAACAAAACAAAACCACCCTTTTTGTCTTTGACAACCTGCTTCTTTTTTCCTAAGGAATATTTATTTAGACAGTAAAAAGATATTATAGTTCTTTCCACTAGTAGAAGTGTATGCACTGAATATGCTGCAACGTAATTTGCAGAAAGTGAGGAAAATGCTCTGGAAAAGTAAGCAGGGAGTTTTGCCATGTCGTTTCATCTGATAACTACAATACTACGATAACAAAGCTTTAGGCAAAATGCTTAATACTGACAGGAAAAGTAATTGACGAAGCCTTGTAATGATCCATTTATAGTTTATATTTTATAGATTTACTGATTGTTTTAAAAATATAAGTTTTACTATTTTTGTCATATTTTGTCCTATTCAGAATCCTGCTATAAAGTTCTATTTAACTCTCCTTTTGTATTAGTCCTGGCAGAGCTATAAAGATTGCTTGTATAATTCTTACGGTCTTTGGGGTTTTGCTTCAATTTCCTTAGCATTTGGCCAAATATTGGCATACAGGCTGTTCATCACAATGCAAAAGAAAATATTTTTACATTTAGAAAAATGCCTTTAACTGGTTAAGTCATTTTTTCCGTACAAAGAACAACACAATGCCAAAGATAATAAAGAAAAACATCGCAATGAAGGGGTTGTTAGTGATATTATGTATACTTCTGAAATTATCCTATTTCCTTGCACTCACATGTAACTCGATTATCAGTGAACTTAACTTCTTCTGGTTGGGTTGAAGCTGTTTTGTAAGTCAGTCCTGCAAAGGACATCACTTCACTACGAGCTGCTTTTTACAATACAAAAAAGTCAAAGCCATTTTTCAGTTTATTTTAGAATCTGTTTTCCTAGTTTTAAACACCCCCCAAAATTAAACTCAGAATGAATATTAAAGCACTGTCGAAGGTAAAACTTGACACAACAGGAGGGGATGGCTGCCATTCTGTCCTTAAACCACCTTTTTGCAACACACACAATACAGAATATTAACCAGCGTTCTGAGGCTGTGGCGGTACCCAGAGACACAATGACAAGTTAGGGATAGAACAGCCAGCTTAACTGTGAATGGCATTGCTTTATTCCGCACCAGAATCCTCATATCATTTAAAAATAGATTTTACTGTGTCATCAGCTCCATTCTGGTATCACTAGTAAACTGCGCTAGGTATAAAAGCTGCAATGGAAATGGTACAAGCACAGACACCAAAGTTGCTATCGGTCGTGTGTAATAGCTGGAGTTTTCATTTCAGAAGACACTAAATACTGACTTTCAGCCTCAAATTGTATTCATTAGTAGCTTGCATTTTTTTCTTTTTTTATTCCTAAAATCATACCAAGTATATCAGCGTGCTCTCATGCACCCCCGCACTGTGGAATTTTGATAATGTATGTCCTAACCGCTTAATTGATTGATTAGCTTACTGCAGCTTTCTGAGGCACCAAATTTATCTTTAATAGCCGGAGTCAGGCACGGCAGGCAATCGAGGGGGGGGTCCCTTGGCGTCGATTTGCTCTTAACTGGAAAGTCATTACCACTTAATACATGTAGATTGTGTTGAAAGAAAATTATGTGTAATGAAATGAGGGAAAAATTAGTGGAGTGTTATGGGCGAAAGCAGATGTTACGGAGGAATTATGCTAGCAGAGATAATCACCTTCGCTAGCATTGTGTGTGCTGGGGTGTTAACTCAGGGAGAGAGTTGGTGAGAGAGCTAAATAAATGCATTGATTTACACAGATTCACTTTTCAAACTACGGTGCATGACTAGCACACACATCTACAAACACAGACATACATATACACACACGTACAGACATGCTCAGGGCTGCACTTTTATATTTCTGATGCTCACACCCCTTTTTTAGCTATTTTCCAGCTACTCAGACTACATTCAGAAGTCCTGGCTGGAAGCACAGGGAAGTAGCTGTCGATTTGCATAGGATCATGAAGATGAGAATAATATCCAAGGGCAGAAGTACTCATATAAGCATTAAGATAGGACCTTGTATGCTTCAAACTCTGGACAACCTCTCCTGAGAGAAAACTGATGAATACAAGAGAGGTCTTTGAGGGTAGCACCTGACATTTTAGAAGCTATAAAAATGAAATAAATAGCAGAGGTAGTTGCAAAAAATTATAGAGACATAGAGAATTGTGCCTTTACTTAAACAGCCTGTAAATAAAGAAGATGATAGAAGAAAAAAGAGAAGATGAAATCTCTCTTTTTAATGCAAGTTAGGAACATGTTTTAAGGCAGTAGTTTTGCAGACAGGCAATAACAAAAACATTCAAAATCAGGCCAAAGGAGGGAAGAAAGATGCCACAGATTTTATTTTGAACACATTTTAGAACTCTGTAAATTAATCTTTCACCTGTGGGCATCTCCCTGTCCTTTTCCAGCCATGACTGATATATATGCTTGCTTATATTTCTCATATCCAGGCATGCAAGGTCACTATTAATTTTTATCTTGGGTTTATCTATTCCATATAATATGTGTTTGGATTTAGAATTATCTCTGCTTTATCATCCATTTCATAATAAAAAATGTGGTCTCAGGAAGATATTAGTTTGCAGATTTTACTAACGAAACCATTGATAATTAGGGTTTCCTCATATATCGTTCTGTTCCTTTGCTACTAAATGAGGCTTTTATGACTATAGTTATTGCTGGTGATAATAAGACAAATTTTAAAAATTAAAAAAAAAAAAGATTCAAGGTCTTGTATTCCCAGTATTACTGTTCAGAGATAGGGGGTTAGCAAGAGGACTGTCAATTTCCTTGTCACTATATTAATGAGTTAAAGAAATGCAGCCAGCCCCTCATGAATCAATTGGAAAACTATGATGAATGTTTCAATAATTAAGAGAATAATTAAATTGCTGAATGTAGGATGGCACTAAATGAAATAGCTTTTGTAACAGCAGCATATTGCTGTTTATAAATACAAAGAGCTACATTTAAATAATGCTGTGAGTCCAACTTAGATTTATCTGTCTGTCTTATCACGTTTAACTGGCTGTGGGCCCAATCCTGCAAAAGCCCACCATATACACAATATACCTTATCCCTTAGCTCTGGGCACGACGGCAATCATCGTACACGCAAAGCTAAGCGCCCGCAGAAATCTGCGGCTAAATCAGAGTCTCTCTGTGTACCTACGTGCCTCTCTACCTGCACATTGTAACATGGCCACCATTGTGGTGCTTCAGTGATAAGCAGCTAAACTTAAACAGATAACGAAGCCAGCGAATTCACAGTTAAAGCTGACACTCTGAAGGTAACACGCATGATGCTTGTGGAAATATTTTTAAAAGGTGATATGTGTTAAAGGTGAACTGTAAAGCTGAAGTGAAAATTATGTTAAGTTCAGAAATATGTCCTGAATCTCTCAACTATCAGGCAAGTTTTACTGTAGCTTTCAAAATTCTCTTTTCTCCTGTACAGTAATCTGGCAGTTCCTCCTTTGATAAGGACATTCCCCAACATAACTTTGTGTGATATCACACATACCAGAACCTAGGACGCTAAAAAGGAGACATCCTAGAAAATCGTCCTTCAAACCAGGGTGTCTCAGAGCAATGTACATGCTTAAAAAAAATTATTTTGGAGAAGGTAATGTATAAACCATTCCCAAATGCAAAGTTTGAAAACATTTATAAAACTTGCTGGGGGGGGGGGGGGGGGGGGAATAATAGGGGAACTAATTAGCTAGTATGTACTTGTATTTATTTTTGAAAGCGTGTCACAGCTCCTCATCAGATGCTAGAATGGCAGCACATTTAGGAGAAGTCAATCACAAATAAAGCAGGGTCATTTCAGGTGCGAAATGCAACCGAAAGCATACAGGGCCCTCTCGGAATCATTGTGTATAGACAGCACTCATCCGCCACTAATTGCTGTAACGTGAGAATTGAATTTTGTTTTCCTGCCTACCAGTATCCCAAAGTGCTTTTCACTGTCCTGTCTGTCTCACCTTCCTGTTTCACTGATTTTTTTTTTCCTTTTTCTGTCTTTTCCCCACTCACCTCTTCCATTCACATACCTCCTTCTGTTCCCAAAGGTGTTACCACCGTACACCCACCTCCCACCAGTCCCTCGCTTTCCTCGCAGGGGGAGCCAGGTTTTATTTGCTTGTAGGAGAAGGATGTGGAAGGAAATTTTCTATCTGGCTCTGAGCTGGCCACTCTTTGTAGCGCAATCATCACGTCAGCCACAATTTCACCATCTTCTTCATCGCTTATGTTGCTGAATTTATTCTTCCTGTCCCCTTCACTAGCATATTCCTGTGCGCTCGGAAAATCGTCATTGATCCTCTCACATTTCACATTTCCCTTTGGTCCTTTCCCATCTCTCTTCCACTGTGCAGAGGCACCTCAGACACTCCCCTGAGCCCCATACCCCCAACATGGGTTTGTTCCATTTTTCTCTTCCACCTTGAATGCCTCTTTCCTACTCATCACATAAATATATGTTCTGGGGTGTTTGAAAACCCAGCATTATGTACTTGGCACACTAGTGATTTGAGGTGGAACAGAGAATAAATATAGCCATAATATGCTTTAAAATAGGTGAATTAGTTGGGCAGGAGACTTTTAATGCTACATGGGTGGTCAGTAAAAAAGTAGCAATTACCATGAGATGGAATCTGATATACCACAGTTATTTCCTATTCTAGGCATAGGGCAATACCATGGTAACCTAGACTCCACTGTGTGGCAAGTGTTGTTAATTGTATAGCTTTTTAATGGAGATAATTATATTTCTCCTGTCTGAAATCAACAATTACTGGCAGTGACCAATGCCCAGAAGGATATTCTCAGAAGGATGTTGCATGATCTACAGTAGGTACGTTTAATATTTCTTACTTATAGCCACACAATTTAATTCCATCAGTGGAACACGTGAAAACTGTTCACCTTTCTGATAAATCCTGGTAAGTAATTAAAATATTAAAAGTTCAGGTGGATAGAAATTCACTCTCATCGGTATGTTAGTAATGCCACATATTGATAGGCCAAGCCCAGGGAAAGGAAACCATCCAGCTTACATTTGATAATTAATTAGATAACTTAATTTTCAAGGGTTGTTAATATAGCATCTTTCTGTAGCATGAAATTTAGTTTTCCTCAAACACTGGAAACAGCCACCTCTATAATGAAGGTGCCTTGAAATTTTCTTTTGCAAAATCTGATTCCAGCGGGTATTACTCTGCCAGAATTTAACATTCAGGTCAGAAGTTTTCTACTATATGGCTCTGTTTCAGGTGAATATTCACTTCTGAGAATAAGACTAGGGAAAATATGTTGTTTGCCAATGTTTAAAAATAAATATACCTTTCAGTTGTTTCCTTAACAGCTCTGCAATTTAAAGTTGGGTCTTGAAAACTGGTCAACTCTTAAGCTTCTGGAAAAAAAAGTTTATTTATGCTCATTAGAGGCTTGTTATGGTTCTCAGAGTTTCTGTGTGTCAATCAGGTTGCACGGACACATCAGGTCCCCCAAGATAGCGCTGCCGCTTGAGCAGGATTTTATTCCTGCTTGCTGGAGTTGGCTGGGTCTCTGGATCCAGGACTAACAGCAGAGAGCTTCGCTCTCCCCTGCTCCTGAGGGAGTCCAAGAGATATGCAGGGGGCAGAAAAAGCTTGGTTTCACACGGGAAGTCAGTAAAAGAGGGGAAGGAAAGGGTGTAAGGAACCTGGGAATGCAGAGCTCTAAGTGAGGGGGATTTGACACAGCTTCTATTTAACAACAAAAAAGAACAGCCACTTTGGACACGGAGTTAATGTGCATGCACAGATCAGTACGTGCACATGCTCTAGCTCTGACAATTAGGGGAAAAATGGGAAAAATCATGAAGGCCCAGAACATGCTGTAATAAACTGGCCAGAACATTTAGAAACATGGCAGCCTTGAGGAGGAACAGCATTTGGGGCACGGGAACAGAAAAGAAGGGAAAACATGAGCACCAACCACAGCTATGAGAATGACAAGTAGGAGGTGGATATAAACTCATGAGGGAGTTAGAAATGGGAAGAAAGGTATGCACGAGTGCTACCAGAAAGGCAGTAACAAAAGGAGCAAAAGGATGTTCAGGCTGGAAGGAACAAGAGGAAATCTAATCCACCCACCTCTATTGAACCTGAACCTAAATTAACTAAGCCGGAGTTTTGATTTCACTACGCTGTTTAGCAAAATAACAGTAACTTTTGTTCAAATTTGTTTCCATCCCATGCCTAATAACAGGTTACGCAGAAGATAACAGCCCTCTACTGCTTCTGGGTGGAGATCAGAACAGTTACAGACAATGACATTTTTGCTTCTTCAATTCCTATATTTCCAAACCACAAGGGAATTGCATCCATGAAAATTAAATTAAACAATGACATTCTGAAGTTCAGCACTCAAAAACTAGGAAATGTCTGGATTAAAGCTGCCCTGATAGCGTTGGTTTGGCCCAGTTTGGGTTGTGCACTGTGACTGTTGGTAAGGACTGGATCCCATCCTGTCTCCCTGTCCCTCAGATGTGCATTGGTCACACCGAGGGGGAATGGCAAGTCTCTGCTGGCTGCGACAGAGTTAAAGGGGGGCAAAGCAGGTTCCCCTGGCTCAGGCACCTGAGGGTGTGGAAAATGTGATCTAACCCTTGCAACCTAGTCCTCTTTCTGAGAGAGGATTTCCAGTTTGCCTAAATGAAAGATAAATTTTATGGACAAAAACAAACAGGCAGAATTATTTTGGAGGTTTTCAGGTTTTCTATTGATTAGATAGGGAATTTATCCACTTATTTTAGCCCTGCTTCAATAACTACCAAAATTTTAGGTGCAAAACAAGTGCTAGAACTACGTTCGATGGACTGGATTTCACTTCACATGCCTTTGTAATGAAGAAGCAATAATTCATGCTGAAGTGTTCACAGTTTTGCACTTTTTTTCCCCTCATTTTGTTGATGTCCCAACCCAAACCAGACTTTGCAGAAGGACCCAGCTCCCTTAGCCAGCAAGCAAGGTCATCCCACCTGTGTGCTGTGCATGAGAACTGTTACACAGTTATAAAGGCTTTGGAAAATCATGTCTTTCATCTCACAAACTGACTAGGCAAAATGTGATGATTTTTCACATCTTTGTTTCAGTTTCCCAGACGAAGAAAGGGTACTACGTCACTTCACGTAGTGAAGACCATTTTAATCAAGTCTGCAAAGCATGAAGATACAAAGGTGATGTCACCAGAGAAAAAAACTGCAAGAAATTCAGTAATAATGGTGGGGGGTACAGAGCATAGCAAATGTGTGATGCACAGTTTCTGATGCAAGGTACTTGTTGCGCAGTATGACTTCTTAGGCTGGTACCAGGCTAGAGGTTTCAAATCAAAGTTAAGAAGAACCTGGTCTTGTGTTTCTTATTCTGCTGTGAAGTACGTTGGCTTCAGTGATAAGTAACAATAAGGGGAAGATCACTTAAGTATTAAAAGCAACAAGCCCATGAGGTAAGAACGAAGAGAGACAGATTTGGTTCTAGATGTTGTCAGTGTAAGCGCTGGTGCAATTAGTCCCAGCCTTGGAAGTCCTCAAAGGGCAGGTCGCTCTGCTAGGGGTCTTGTATCAAAGACATGGGAGGCTGGCAGACTCTTGAATCAAGTAATTGGATTTAGAGTGAAAAATATCTTTTCCATCACCCACTGAAGAAGCTGGAATTGTTTAAACCAGACACATATTCAAGGCAGAGCAGCATGGAGACATAACCCAGGGTTTCCCTAGAAAATCATGAAGAATGAGGAGGTTGTAGAGAGATGGGGGTCGGACTCTTCTCCCTAGTAACAGACGACAGAACAAGAGGAAATGGCCTCAAGTTGCGCCAGGGGAGGTTTAGATTGGACATTTGTAAAAATTTCTTCACCGAAAGGGTTGTCAGGCATAGGAAGAGGCTGCCCAGGGAGGTGGTGGAGTCCCCATCCCTGGAGGTATTCAAAAGACATTTAGACGAGGCCCTAAGGAATATGATTTAGTGGGGGACTTGGTAGTGATAGGCTAATGGTTGGACCCGATGATCTTGGAGGTCTCTTCCAACCAGAACAATTCTATGATTCTATGATTCTAATTGCGGTGAGGGGTAGTTAATTTACGCCTCAGTAACAGTCTGCAACTACAGTGAGGTTCTTGAGGATAGTGGCTTGTAGCTAGGAGGGGAAATTCACATTGAAGGTGTATTTTTCTTCTCTGTTAGCTCTTACACTCCATTATATATTTTCTATTATAATTTGGAGTGGAGGATCACAGAATAGAAAACTGCCGCATTTGAACAGCAAATGTTTGCTTTCAGAGAAATGTACCTCTATTTACAGAAAGCCTGGGTAGAGTTTCAAAACTACTTTTGTCCCTATAGCACCATATTATCTTTTATATTTCTTAATTGAATCCTCATCCTGGAGGCAGGTAGGTGCTGAACGAACTAGACCTCCAAGGTACAACTGCAATGTATTAAGTCTGGGTTTGAAAAATGGGAGCTAGCTATTTGGTACTCAAAGACATTTACTTTAATTCTGTTTTTTGGGGGGGAAGATTTGCTATTATTTCCTTCCCACGGCTACTTCATGAGAAGAAATACAGGATGGAATGAAAGGAGAGCAGTGAGATGACAACATTTTTCCTATAATCTACTATAGCTGGGTAAATGCTATTAAAAAAACACTGTACATACACTGGAATTTGGAGATGGATTCATATCAACCATTGTTCATTCACTGGAATTTGGAAATGGATTCATATCAACCGTCCTGTCTTCTAGCTGTGTTTGCTTTCTAGGGACATTTGTATGATTCAATTAATATTGTGGCTATTCACAGAGAATTTCAGAACAGCATGCATAAGTATTGACAGAAACTCGATCTTAGATTCACGCACATGAATATGTGTCCCAGAAGTTTTTGCACGCTCAACACATTGGAAAAATAAATCAACACCATGTGACTCATCAAAGCAGTCATAACTAACAAAGCTCAAGAAGCGATTGGTGAATGTTCACAGAGAAGTGTTCCTGAGCAATTAAAAATACTTAAAGAGGAAAAAGGATCTCGTTGAATTCTTTTGCATAATAAACTGAAGGAAACCTCAGTCTGCCCGTGGAGATCCCATAAGCAGAAAAAGGGCTAAACTTACTGACTAAACTATTCATTGTGAATTATTCCCTCTGCTCTAATGTCTGCACGGCATGGAAGCATGGTGCCAGCCTTGCTGCACACTGTAATTTTACTCTTCTAGGAATAAAGTGGGAATATACTGCTGGGCATGTTAAAGCACTCTGCAGAGGACATTATATATATTTTCAACATGTGACCTGCCTTTGTTTTTTGTGTTGAAAATGGAGAGTTATCAACCTTCAGAGAGAAAATATTAGCCCAGAGCCAGCGAAATAAGATAATGTTTTTTACTTTCTTTCTTTAAAGCAGTATTTGGTGCAAAACCTATATAAGACTGAAATGTAGGCTTCGAGAAGTCAGAGGTCAGCACAGCAAAACTCAGCCAGCTTGCTTTTGCATTTTTGGGCTGACCATGAGTTACAGTTACTGATTCCTTTAGCAAATTCCTGCCTAATTGTTATTTTTCCTTGATTAAATTGTCCTTTATAAGGACATCTGTTCTGTTCCTTGCCAAGGTGTAAGATACAATCATATCTTAGAATTTGTAAAGTACTTTGGACAACACAGCAATAAATATATTCTGATGATGAATCCTGCAAAGGAGATGTCGTCCTCCCCCTCCAGCTTAGCATATCTCACTGTCAGAATATTTTTCCTAATACTATGACTATTCCTCCCCTCTCTCCTGATGAAGTATTTCCTCTACAATTCATCCCTTTCCCCAGCCCAGACCTCTCCAGCTTCCGCACCTCCCTGGGACAGCTGCGTTGCTCCCTAATGCCAAGCGAGAGCCACTGCCGCACCCAGGACCAAGATTATGGTGCGTGGCTGAGCACCCAAAAGCATTTGTGATCATTTAGGGGCCAAAGAAAATCAGTCCCTGAGCTACAATCTGAAGTATCCCGCTCTGAATTCGGGACAGCCCAAAACCTAATTAAAAGACATGGGGATGATCACTAGAATTCCTCTCCCGGGGAGAAGAACTTGTATTTTCCAGATCTTCTCAGCATCAAGAAGTATATAAGACTGTTCTCCCGGGCCGTAGGCATACATGGAGCAAATTGCTGTCTGAAAGGACAGCAGTGTAGAGGTGAAAAAATTCAGAGGGGAGAAAGTTCCCGTAGCCTGGGGAAGAGAAGTCAAATCTAGACAGCAAGATCTAAGGAGGTCTTTTAATATGAGAGAGATATGTTTTGTAAAGACTGGAAAAGCAGAGACTTGATTTGTAGAAATTAAATCTGGAAGAGAAAGTGTGAGGGGCAGGTTTGGTGCTAATATCCTCCAGCATTGTGCAACAGAGAAATAATTCTGTGCAATGATGGAGAAACCAGGGCTCAAAGAAGTTGCATTTTTGTTATACTCAGTTTATGACCAGACATCTGGCGAGTGATGTGAGGTGGATAGTACGAGATGAAAGGACTGGACAGAAGGTAGCAACCAAAGATAAAGAGATAAATGCTAGGGAGCCATCAGCTTTGCGACAGTTGCTGAGAGTGAATTAAATCATAGAGGAGTGAAACCCAACAGGAGATGGGGAAGCATTGACAGAAAATGGGAAGGCAGGGAGAGTACTGAAGAAATGATTGGAACATTTGTTGGAAAAAAACCAACCAAGCATCAAGTTGTGGAAACCCACAGTGGGGAAAGGGAGAGTTGTGGGAGATGGGATGATTTGTTCTCATCTTCTAAGGGCTTCGCATTCCCATGAATGCTCACAGCTTTGCATAAATTCACACGCAAAGCATCAGGAGCAGATTAAACTGAACTGGAAGGGAACCACAATGTGGGGAGGTAACAATTAAAGGCGGTTGCTGGGCAGCTAAAGCGTATGGGAGATTGATTATAAATAGACAGAGATAGGTTTGCCGAAGTGGCTAACGGCAGCGATCCTGAGGGGATGGACAGCAGCTGCAGGCAAGCCCGGGACAGGGTGTGCGAAGCAGGGAAGGTGCTATTCCTCCTGCCACTCTCAGCGCAGATCCGAGCCACGGTTCATCTGTGAATCTTTGAAATAGGAAGGGGGGAGTGAAAAAGCCATAAAATATGGACCTCTGAAGGCAAAATAAGCTGTGACTGCGTACATTGTTTGTGATATTGAGAATGACATCCTGGCTCACACTCCTTAACAGCTTTACCAGTATAACCATCAGGGCTTTAGCCATTACAGGGTAAAGCTAGCATCACCCTGGGTAGCATCAGAAGAGACTGCTACCAGGAGGACCACCACTATTATTACTAGCTGCAATAAAAAAAGCACTTCTTAAAATGTTTTTTCTACCTAATTGTCAAAACTGAATAATATTATCAGCTTTTTTATCCTTTGAGTATTTTTCTAATAAGAAAGCGCAGAGATGCACTGCAAATAAAAGCAGAAGATTTGAGGATGCAAAGCAATCATGCAAAATGACTTTCATATCAGTTTGATAAGCAGCTGAAATTTAATAACTACATCTCTCCTATGGTGCTGGATGAAAGTTTAATACTTTATGCTTTTGCTTCTTTCTTCCGCACGATGCTTATTCAGAATCATAACTTTTCCTTTTATAGTCACAGAAATGCTAGGTGCGGTGGATTAATCGAAGCCTTAGGAGGCTCCAGCCCCGTCCAGACTATAGTGACTTATAATCAAACCCTAGGAGAAGACTGTCAGGGGTCATAAGGGAAATGAGTGGAGATCCAAAAGTGAAAGTAATATTTACTGAGGATAATGCACACAGATCTTGCTGTCCCAATAGGCAAGATGGAAGGCCAGTCTCTCACAACCGAATTCCAAGAGACACTGGATGCAGGAGAGAAAGAAAGAAAGAGGAAGGTAAAAATGCCTCTCAGAATTTGGCCCACAGATTTTAGCTGAAAATGTGATGCAAAACTACAGGATGAAAAGCTTTCAGAATGTGACATGAGGCAAATTAAAACAATAAATAAATAAAATTCAGCCACCAACGAACAGTTACGACACCAGAAGAAACCCCAGTAGCCATCCCTTGTCATTTGCAAATCAGCGCCGGGAGTGTTAAGTGCAGAGGGTTTTCCACCGGTGACACAGCCCTCAGCCCAACGGCAACTGCCCTGCCTTTGAGACCAGCACGGGGCTAAAACCACTGCGCCGGGGACCCCCGAGCTGCGCCTGACAAGGTTTTCCAATGTAACCTTGTGACGGGAACAGGCAGGTGGGCAGGGGGTCACGGACAGGCAGGTGTGGGTCTGGGGCAGGCAGGGAGCAGGGAGAGGGGCAGAGGCAGGAGGGCAGGCAGGGGTAGGGGTAGCCGTCGGGGCAGAGGACAGGGGCAGGTCAGGAGGCAGGGGCGGGCAGGGGCAAGAGGCATGGGGCAGGCAGGCAGGCAGGGGGCAGAGGGCTCGCAAGGGGGCAGAGAGGGGCAGCAGGCAGGGGACGGGCAAGGGGGCAGGCAGGCTGCAGGCAGGCAGGCAGGGGGCAGGAGGCGCGGGCGGGCAGCAGGGGCGGGCAGGGGGCGAGGGCTGGCTGCTCTGCTCCCGCAGTGCCCCCTTCTGCTGGCTGCCGAGGAAGCAGGCGCCAGGCAGCTGCGCATCTTTCGCATCCCGCCGGCTAGGAGGGTGGCTCTTGAAACAGGGGAAATGTTGAGCATGGTTGGGGATTAGAAAAAAGGATTTAAAAATCAAAAAGTAGACAGCCGTTTGCAGGCAGATGCCGGAAAGTCTCCGGATTCACTGGTGGACGGGTGCGTGGCTTCGGCTTCCAGTGCGTGTGCGCTACAAAACCAGATAATAAAAAGAATACAAATGAAAGAACATCTGATCTAGTCATCAGATCTAACTACAGCACTTTAATAGGAATTGCAACTCCAGATGTTGTCTTAAGAAAATGAATCAATTAGGCAAATGAGGAATCCTTTCATAAATCATAGCAGGAGAAGATAAAGTCCAGTAGCTGCAGACTACTATTGTTTAAATGTCCTAATGGCATTCATTCTTCTCGTATACCTGTAAGCTTTACTGCAAGGCTCCTCATCATTTAAGTTGTTGTTTACCTTCCTGAATACTGGTTTGATTTGAAAAAGTGTTCTAAATGTTCAAAACCTTTTACCCTGAAAATAATAATACGTCAGCCTTTAGGAGTTGAACCCAGCAGAAACTGGTGTCACTATTCATAAAATAATTGAGTTTACACAAAAAGTGATTTCTGTAATAGCCCCCTTTTTACAAGTATGTACATTTTATTTAAAATTACTGACTCAAAAAGCAAGGTAGGGAAAAAAATCACCTCCAACAACTTCCTGTAATTGCGAATTATTGTGAGGGAAACAGAAGGAAAAGATTTTGAAATTATGAGCCATTATGCTTGAGAGAGAGAGAGAGAGAGTAAGTGAGAGAGAGGGAGAGGGAGAGAGAGGCAGTGGGAAAAAAAGACATCTCGGCTTCATGAAACACAGCTGACAAGCTCGACTAAATTACCCCCGGACCATTACAAAAATCACTTAATTGCCAACCATTTTGTTAGGTCAATTGACTCTAATTGAAAAAATAACAAAAAGCTTATTATGCTGCAAATGCGGCCGTGGAAAATGAGTCTTCTGTTAGGAGGAAACAATAATTCTAAATTTCAGCTGCTGCTAACACTACAAAGTTCAGTGTTTTCTTCTGATAGAATCTACTGTGCAGGAGAAAGTGAATATGCTCCAATTGATGGATATTTCTTTTAATACTGACCCCCCTTCCTTCTTCGTACTGTCATCCCCTTCAGCCGACCCACCCACCCCACTCAGTTTTATTTCCCTTCCTTGTTGCCTCGTGGCTCTTCTTTCTGTGGCAGGGTCGACGTCAGTTTTTGTTCCTAAGGGGCTGTGGTTCGGTGGTGTGTGAGGCTGCTGTGACGCCTCTTCTCAGCTTCTTCACAGCCTCCAGACCCAACATTTTTCTGAAGCAAACCCAGGTGGGGGTTCAGGAGGAGCACCTTGCCGAAACCTCCTGGCCCCCTTCACTCTCCTCTTTCCCTCACACACAGCAATTTCCTTTAAAGCCTGATAACAGAGAATTGTTTACATATTTTTGCCAACTAAATACCTTGGAAACAGTCCCCCAAATGTACATTAAAAAGCACAAACCTTGACTGGCACATAGGATTGTAATTAAAAACTCTGTCTATGCAGGGGAAGGCTTATTTATAATGATACAATTTTTAGGAGTGTGTGCATGAGTTTGTTCATTTCAAAAGAAGATAAACCGGCTGGAGCTCTCTTATTGTCCCAATTACAGATTTGAATAGTGGCGGTTCATAATGGGAGTGATTCTGCTCTGTGAAAAGTAATTATTTGTCCATAAAACCAGGAGGCTGCAGAAATGAACTCGGATGGCAACAGCCTTTTGTTCAGCTCCTTTGCAATGGAGAGGTAGGGAAATTGAAGAAAGTTCTCAGTAGCCACAGTGCATGATTAAATATTTCCATAACCGTATCTATACATTTACCTCTTGCATTGTGCTCTGAAAATTCCTTTTCTGGTTTTATCCTTTCAGGGAAACTGCCTGACTGGGTTGCACTTTTACAAGGCCCAAAACTCTTGAGCCGACTACACTGAAATCATGAACAAAAAACAATGCAATACAGCAGGATGCGCCTTTACAGTATTTTAGAAAGGGGGAAAAAAAAAGAAAAAAAAGAAAAAAGAACTTTGTGCGTATGCACATGTGTGCGTATGTTTTTACTGTGCCTTTCAGAGCTAAGGTAGATCTTCTAGTGCTTTACAAAGCAGTGAGTTAAATACTGGTGGCGTGGTGCCTGTGTAGGCAAACGGCACAGCCATTATGTGCTCAGCATACGTTTTTATTGTTTCTTTATATAGAACCCAATATCACTTACACAGAGGGGGATATAACAAATATATCAGACCATGAAGCACACATATGTGCTGTTTCTTTCTGAGCATCCGCAGCTGTATATAATCAATGGAACATTCCTTTGGAGTGCACCACAGGTCAGCAGGAACCTTGACACACAGCTGAATTTATGAGTGATCACATTGTTTTAAATATGCATCACTTGGGTTTCTACAGGTGTTTAAAGATTTGCCCCAACATTCCTTTTTTTTTTTTCTTTTTTTTTTTCCTTTTATAAAAGAACGTGCACATGGAAAACAGAGATTGTATAATTAAGGCTTCCATTTGGATGCTAAAATTGATATAATTCACCATAGCTGACAACAGAGAATATTATATCATCTCTAAGAAAAAACCACTCAAAATGCTACAAAAAAAATTTTCCTGGGTGAAATATTGCTTATAGTCAGGGACCAGAAAACCCTGAAATCCTCAAAGCCTTGTTGAATATGGGGGACTTTGTAAAGCATTAAAAAAAAAACCCCAACAACAAAACCCCCACATGTAAATATATTTTTATCCTGCAAAATACCCGTCTGTAATTTTGTCTAAAGGTATATATCAAAAATAAAAATAAACACCACATTACAGAAACCCTGTTTGCAACTTGTGACTTAAAATAAAACAAGCATTATTAATTCTCTTCTTCCTTTATAGTAGAAAAGAGATAAAATTAAATAGATAAAATCTTAAGAGAAACCAATGTGCATGTATTGAGGAAAGACAATGAGGCTTCACAGACCGAATAGAGCCAATTCCTTTCAAATAAGTGGGAAAGCCCTACAGAGAGAAATAAAAGTGAGGAATGGTGAATTCTGTAACACTTGCCAGACCAATGAGCTTCATCAATTAATCACAGCAAAATAATCACCACCTACATTAAAGAATAATACATGAAAAGGACAGGGCATAGCTTTAACTTATTCAGAAAGGGCTGACTCCCTAATCCCTCTGAGTCTTGACATGTTAACTGGGTAGCGACTAATTAGATGTCAAAAATTCATAAGCACTCTTTAATATTGCATATATCTGCGGCAGACATTTCAATATGAGAGTTGTATACACAGAAGTCACTATAGCATTAAAACACAGCAGGGTGGGAGAAATAAAAGGAAAACAATAAAAACAATGGCCCTTAAAAACCCAAGAGAATGCCTCCTTTGGAAGTGTGTACTTTCTTATTCAGAAAAGGTATCACCTTAATAAGAATTATAGGCAAAGAGGTTTCACTGTTCCATGCTGTGTGGACGAAAAGAGGGAGAAAAGACTGACTTATCAAAGGCACTGGCAGGTAAATAGTAATTTACTATGCATGCACAATGAACATTACACAGTGCCTTGACACAGGGCGATAATGAAAGACATGCTATTGTGGCATCCATCGAGGGAATTTTTTTCTTCATTCTTCCTTCCCCTGTCTCTCTTGAGCAAAGCAGCAGTGATGTTTCCTGGCAGCTGCCTCCTGTTTCAAGCCATTTCACATAATATAGGAAGAACCTGAAGTTTAGTGGATTAAGTAAGTGAGTTAGTTTGCTGGTTTGGTGATATATACATTGCTTGGGCGCAAACTTATATTTCAGATGCAGGAGTCTGTATTTTTATGGAACAAGCCTTTTCCTGTCTGAAGAATTATATGAACCTGATATATAATGCAAGGCAGTGAGATTAAAAACAATGCATCACATAATACACTGTTTTACGACTTGCATCCTTTAATTGTAGCTCTCAGGAATAAAAAGAGAGGAATGTGCTGTTGTTTATAATGCAGAATTACCATTCTCTCTTTTGACTAACAATGTGTACTGTACAGGGCTAGTAGTCTGTGGAGATTCCTCTGTTTTCCCCTTTACCGAACAGCAAAGTTAAATCTCACTTTTGCACTGCTTTGAACTAGCTTGCAGCCAGCAAGCCTTCGAATCTAACCTGCATGCAGTATAGGAGGCCGTGACTGTAATCCTCCTATAGCTGCTGCTATTTAAATGTGACACGGCTGCAACTGGAATGTTTTAATTATTTTAAAAGTGTAAAGTCTTGTAACATGACGATATAAGGTAAGCAGCCTCCTGCAGAGAAAAATTATTAGATTTGTACATCTCACTGGAGTAGCATCCAAAAAGACAGTGTGGCTCTCCTCGTACATTGCAGCGTGCGTAATAATGATGTTTGCATCTATCAGCTGGTTAGTACTTTCATAAGCCGACATCTCTCGCTGTGATGGCAACTTCTGGACCGATGTGTTACAAGAATAAGAATGAGATGTGATTTAATGATTGCTGACCATGTTAGACCGAATGGTCAATTGTTATCTGGTTACGCTTGGCCTTTCCTTTGAAAGTTGCTACATTAATTTTGTTTCCAAAAGGCCTTTTATGATCAACACTGAAACTGTAATTAACTGCATACATTTGTCATTACTGCACTATTCACACCTCTTTCTTGCAATTGTAAATGTGTTACCTAGCACTTATGTTTTTCCCTCATTTTCCATGTCTTGAGTGTCCGAGGGTGTTTTATGGGCACACACTTTGTGGTTTTAGACTAGAATCACCCGCAATCAAGATATTAAAGAGTAACAATTGATTAGTGACTCCAATCAGAAGGTGCTTATTTGCAGTGGTAGTAGTAGTTTTTACCTATTTTTCATCCCTCCTGTCATGTTTATGCCTGTTGTATAATAATGTTAATGTGATACTGCTCTGTGCTGTGGCATACTCGGCCAGCTAGACGGTCCCAAAGCGGCTTGCGTGTTCTCCACCTGCTTTTGCTAGAGCATAAGGGCACAACGGGGTCAACTGGATGAGATCCGGTTGATTGTGTCAAATTTTCAGAAGGGCTCTGAACATGGGGGATAATTTCGCTGTAGGCACAGTGGTCTATTTGTTCTGTATGACCCAGGGCTTGTGTGTTCAGGAGCAGAACGGGCTTGCATACTCCAGCCAATTTGCACGTGCAAAACACTTGTGTACAAACCCCAATGAACTTGCACATACCGTGGGTGCTTTGTTCAGGGTTTCCTTACAAATTTGGGCTTCCTGATTTTGTGATTTGATCAAAACCAGCATCCTACCCACATCATAAACATTTCATAAATGGTTCTTAATACCCAGTATTTATGTAATGAAAGCTGTGGACTTGGGAGCTTTTTGGTTGGGGGTGGGAAGAGAAAGAGGAGGAAGAGAAGGAAGTTCCTTTCAAAGACATGCCTACTCTGAAAAGTGCTGTTGCATACCTGTCTCTTATTGTTATTGGCAAAATTCACATGGCTCTTTGTGGGGTAAGGCTTCTACCCAGAAATTACACGAGTTCAGTGCACCTAAGTAAACAGTTTAACTAATGCCTAATTTAAAAGCTGAAAATAAGGTGACATAAGTATCCTTCATTCACCTACACCATTCAGATCTCTCCGAGGGCCACTGATACAAGCTAAATGCTCACTTATAAAAAAAATCAGGTTTTCCAGGAGGATGTTCTGTTTTCCTGAGAAACCTGAATTTCCAATAAGACTGCATTACCAGATGAGCCTAAATCCAAAACAAATGTATAAAAAGAGGCACGGTCCTACCTACAGTCTGACTGCCAAACAAAGCTCTGTAAACCCAGTATAATTGCTAAAGCTAGCGCATTAGGGCTGGTCATTGTGTGACCTTAAAATGGGCTTTCAGAGCTATGATGGGGAAGCAAACAGAATCTGTGTTATTGATCAATAGCTGAGCATCCCTTTAGTCATGCCACACTGCTGTGCACAGGCAACTTGTGAGCTGACAAATTTAGAATTCTGTCTACAAAATGTTCTAAGCCTGAAAAATGAAGTCATGCCAAGTAAAGGTCATGTTCAGCAAATGCATTGTAGGGGGTTGGGTTTTTTTTGGTTTGGGTTGGGTTTTTTTTGTTGGTTTTTTTTTAAGGGATAAAAAAGATATAACTGGGAAAAAAAAAGGAATGGGTTGAGTTGTGGTTCTGCTCAGGCCAGATCAGGCCAGTAAGCTTTGTGAAGAGTTAATAAAGGGGGTGGATGTGTACACAAAGGAAAGGAAACACGTATCAGAAAAGTGCAAGCTCAGTCAAGACTGGAAGAGTACGTGCTGACATTATAGCCTTTTCGTGATTTCACACTGCTTACTAACATCCGGAAAGACGGAAGGAGCAAACCAGAGACCAAAATAGAAGAAAGCCCCTTGCACTACACATTCCTTGAAGCAGTGAAATCAGCTAATAGGAATGACCACTGGAAAAAGGCGTATCTGTGAGTTCCTAAAGAAAAAGTAGCACTGGTCTAGGCCATTTTTTGCTCCTTCTGTCATTCTGTACAAACACCCTCCTGGGCCGAGATAGAGCTGACTGATGCCACAACACTTCAGAAGCTCAAATTGTTGAGAAAGCTGAGAGGAACAAATGGGAATCGGCAGAACGCATCACCAAAAGGACAAATAACAGATGGACAAACATAATTCCAAAGCAAATGCCAAATACTGGAAGGAACAACAGAGTTGGGTAACATACTGGAAGAGAGGCAAAATAGTTAGATTCAGAGGACCAGCACAAATGCCAAAAGGCCTTCAACAGAAGAGAAAAGGTGAATCTGGAGAAGCAAAAGAGAAGTTACTTTAAAATTTAAGAGTATTTGTAGCAGAAAATATTTCTATCTGTTATTGTTTTGTTATCTTAAATATTTTCATAGCACAGTGTGTTTTCTACTGATTTAGGGCACTGTGCTCTGCATACTGGAGCCATATGAGGATATGTTGACTACAAGAAAGGATTAAAATGGGATGGCCAAAACCAACTTTAGTCACGTAGCTCATCTGAATGCCTGTGATGACCACAGTGATGGGCGCGTTGTGTAGATCAGCTGTGATACAACGGACATGATCTCGGGAGCAGCCCACGGACTAAATGAGCAGATGTTAAAACAAGCCAAGTCTGCTAAACAGCCACCTTTGAGCTTCATTCTGGCATTAAAATGATGTTCATATACATCCGTTAGAGTTGTTAACTGTAAGGTGCTCTCACTCGAAAAAGCATTCAGGGCCCTGATTAGCTGTGCTCCAAATTACTAACACAGTCATAAGAGTTAATCACAGAAGCAGTGTTCTTGTAATGAACTATCCGTCCACCTCGCTGCCACAAGCCGAAGAGTTGGTTATGCAGAAGCATTATAATATAGGCTGTAGTTCTAATGAAACAATATTAACCAAGGTAGGGAGTTAGAGACTTTAGTCCTTTTTCTACCCACTGTTGAGGTCAATTCTATTACTTAGGTGGTTGAAAGCGCAACAAATAAATACTGTTATTGCTCTTTAACCAAAGCTTAAGGTGCTAAATTTCTGACTATACTTGGTAGAGTGTGAAAACCCCAAGTTCTCCTATTTTTCCTCTTCTTGCAGCCAATGGTTTCTGAATGTCATTAAGGACAAGAAGTACATATGAAGTGAGTAATGTACAATACCTACACGATGATTTTATTTTCGTTTAAAAATGTGGTAGATTTCTTGCTGACCCTGTCAACAACTGCAAGTAGCTAATTTGCTAGCTCAATGACTCATCATCGGTTCAGTTTACATGTAACTGACAAAGGTCAGCCATGAGAAAAAGTATTTGATTTCAATACCTAATTCAAGGAGGTGCGATATTTCTATGTTTTTTTGACTGCTGAATGTAAACCCCTCTAATTGCAGAACCTGCCTGCAGTTCTAGGTTCACTGGTTCACTTTAAATTAGATTTGAGAATCATTAAGTCAGCTTCCTGAGAGGGTCTGACCCATGTTGGCTGTGTACAGTACAAACGCAACGTCGAACAAGGGGTTCTGCAGTTACAGGTCACGTATTTCCATCGGGTTCTGCTGGCTGGGGTCAGGAGATGCTCTTTCTGAGTAATTCAGCGCGGTTTCAGGCCTCAGCTGTGCTGCTGGGGGTCACTGTTCGTGGTCAGGTTGCCATGGGGAAGGGATAAGGGAAAAGTGGACGTTGTGCTTCCTTCCGTGTGACTGCACAGCTTGCTGCTTAGCACAGGGCGGTTTGACGGGAAGTGGCTGTGAGGAAGCCCACACTTGTTCCAGTTCATCTGTCACAACAAGAGTTATTCTGGAGTGAAAGAATACAACCTAAGGGATGCAGAAATTTTAACAGATCAAAGTCAGAGCATGTGCATGCTCACAGAGGAAAAACTCCCATGTAAAACATTGTAAAGCATGAGAAGCGTGGTATTGGGCTGTTTAGTGATGCTGTTCTGTTCTGTTTAGGTTGTGGCGTTTTTTTCCCCCTCAGCATTCAGTATATCAGAGTTAAGTGGTCACCATAGAAGCAGTTAGTATGCAAATTCCAGGACTAGCAGGGATGGGTTTGGTGCTGATGCCTCCCTGCTTTACCGCTTGTGCAAAGCCTTACAGCTCAGGGAGGGAGCCAGAGCCCCCAGCCAGGCCAGGATGCTGCTGCTGATCTGGTTCTAGTAGTAGAAAGCTCCATGGAGAGTGTAGGTCAGTAAGAAACAATGATCTGTGTGCATAAATACTGACATATTCTAAGGTCTACTGGTCCAGAAGCATGCGTTCTTCACTGACTCCCACTCCCTTGGCATCATACTCTGCACTTTGAGAGGTGAGGACTGAAAACAGTGAATGACACAATGTTTTATGAAGAATATGCTCCTAGTTGTGACTAAAATACCTTGCATAGGATGGGCAGGAAGAATTTTCAAATAACTACCAGTAACTACTACATTAACTAGGTTCTGCTGTACTTAAGTGTTTTCATAGAATTATTCTGCTAAATTGTTATCTGTGTTTGGCAGGAGGCTCTATTTGCTGGAGAAAAGTTGAAACTAGTTCATTTTGATTTTAGGATCCTTCTTTTCCTTCTCTTAAGTCACATGAATATTTTATGTATATATTTTGGCATACTTCAGGTGAATCTGGAAATCATGTTTTAGCCAAGTGCAGAATCTAGTTTTCCACCTTGGAAAGAGTAAAGTAGGGGCTTTCAGCTAAATGAAAGGCAAAAATATGTCATGCCTCTATGATGTTCATGTTGGGGTCAGCATAACAGTTACCGTGATTGCCATTACAAATGTACCACACTCCATTTCACCCACACCTGTATTTCCCTCTTCTCAGAATAGGAAATCATAGAATCATAGAATCATAGAATCATAGAATGGTTTGGGTTGGAAGGGACCTTAAAGATCATCTAGTTTCAACCCCCCTGCCATGGGCAGGGACACCTTCCACTAGACCAGGTTGCTCAAAGCCCCATCCAACCTCACCTTGAACATTTTCAGGGAGGGAGCATCTACAACTTCTCTGGGCGACCTGTTCCAGTGCATTACCACCCCCACAGTGAATTTTTTTTCCTTGTATCTAATCTAAATCTACCCTCTTTCAGTTTCAAGCCATTACCCCTTGTCCTATCACTACATGCCCTTGTCAAAAGGCTCTCTCCAGCTTTCTTGCAGGCCCCCTTTAGGCACTGGAAGGCTGCTAGAAGGTCTCCCTGGCGCCTTCTCTTCTCCAGGCTGAACAAGTCCAACTCTCTCAGCCTGTCTTCATAGGAGAGGTGCTCCAGCCCTCTGATCATCTTCGTGGTCCTCCTCTGGACTCACTCCAACAAGTCTATGTCCTTCTTGTGTTGGGGGCCCCAGAGCTGAATGCAATACTCCAGGTGGGGTCTCATGAGAGCAGAGTAGAGGAGGAGAATCACCTCCCTTGACCTGCTGATCATGCTCCTTTTGATGCAGCCCAGGATACGGTTGGCTTTCTGGGCTGCAAGTGCACATTGACGGCTCATGTTGAGCTTCTCATCAACCAACACCCCCAAGCTCTTCTCCTCAGGGCTGCTCTCAATCCATTCTCTGCCCAGCCTGTATTTGTGCTTGGGATTGCCCCGACCCAGGTGCAGGACCTTGCACTTGGCCTTGTTGAACTTCAGGAGGTTCACATGAGTCCACCTCTCAAGCCTGTCAAGGTCCCCCTGGATGGCATCCCTTCCCTCCAGCGTGTCAACCACACCACACAGCTTGGTGTCGTCAGCAAACTTGCTGGGGGTGCACTCAATCGCACTGTCCATGTCACCGACAAAGATGTTAAACAGTGCTGGTCCCAACACCAACCCCTGAGGAATGCCACTCATCACTGGTCTCCACTTGGACATCGAATCGTTGACTGCAACTTGTTGAGTGCGACCATCCAGGCAATTCCTTTTCCACCAAGTGGTCCATCCATCAATAACAGCAACCACTTAGAGGTATGAACTGGGAAGTGAACAAACAGCATCGCTTCTGAATCCCACAATCTGCCTGCAGTCCCCTAAGCATAAACCCACCCACAGACAGACCCAGCACCGAGCACCTCAGAGCATCTCTTGTTCATGTTGTGAAGCCAAACTGTGCCAAGGCTGACAACCATGAGCTCAGCGCTGCGGTAAGAGGGGTGAGGATACTCCACATTCAGTGAAATTACATGCAGGACCTGCCTCAGAGTCCCAGATTCTGATTTAAAAAACAACACATAAAATTTGGCACCCATTTATAGTGCACTAAAAGTGCAATCTTCTGAGGAGAAGACCCCAGTCCACATAGCAGACTTTACAATTCACCTTCCTGCTCCTTTCCTGCACATAATTTTGACACTGTTGGAAGATAAGGAAGACTTGGGATGTTAGAGAGATTTTTCAATAGTACAGTTTATTAAAAAAACATGCAAATTTATGTTTTGATAGTATTTTACTGATTTTAAGTGAGGGACAAAATTTCTGCACAAATTGCCTCAAATGATGCTTGCTTCATGATCATGAAATCAGAACGACTGGCCTAGTTGGCACCGTGTTTGGGAGGTCTCTGCCCTCGATGAAGGCATAGGACTGTGTCAGCCTGTGACCTGTAACAGGGTTCAAAGCCACTGAAACTTTTTTGACTTGGTTTCCTGAGGCTTAGGAAGCCTACAGGAGCATGCCATTTATATCTCTTGTTCTCCAGCAAGTAACCTTTTAACTTCATTTCAGTAAATTGAATTAAGGTGCTAAAGTGGTCAGATATGTTAATTCTTGACAAGTTTTGTGATATTAGTGGCCCAAAGGAGTGTTTACGCTGCAGGAAGGGCAGTGCCGTGAGCTCCCCAGCGTTGTTCTCTTGGCCAGGCAGCTCCCGCACGCTGGCTGGCCGAAAGGCACGTGCATAGCTCAGGCATGCATTTGTCAGGTAATGACAGGATCTGGGAAGGCAACAATGATAATGTGTATTTAGGAGAAAAGATCGGGGCACGTGATGAAGAACTGAAAATATAGTAATATAGCCACCAGGAGGAAAAGGGAGACAATTGTCACTGCAGCAAGAGCATAGGATAAAAAGGATATGTTTATAGCAAATCACACTCTGGAAGTCCATTGCTCATGGAACAACTTATTTCATTTTGGCAGGTGGTGCTTGAGTCTACTGACTGTGTCACTTGAGACCTACTATTTTTTTTGCTGGTGTCCTTATCCTTTGTAATTGTAACGCAGGACTTAAGTGTTGACTTCAAATCCTGTGTGGATCCACTGACGTCTTTTCCCTTTACAGAACTTACAGTCAGAGAAAGGAGCCCTACTGCACAGAAGATTTGAATAGATGGATAAGTACCAGTGAAAGTATTTGCATAAGGAAAAGAATTATATTTTATAACTCAACATGAGAAGCATAGATTACTTTGCACATACTTATTAAGATTAGTCCATAAGAATTCATTACTGGCATCTTACTGGAGAAATTAGTTATTTCTTTCTCAGTCAAAGATAACACATAAAACTTTGTTTGTACAGCAGACAATTAAGATGGAGGTTATTTCCTAACACTAATGAAAGTTCTCCCTTAGAACCATTGCAAATTTCTATGGACCTCTAACCTGTCATTTTCTTCTGTTTGGTTCATTGTATTTTGCAACAAAGAAAACTGTACCCGGCTGTGCACAGAAAAAGAAAAACCCTTTTTCAGACAAAAGAAGCAAAGCTCTTTTGTTACAAAAAATAGCACAACTTCAGAAAAGATATTTCCTAATAGACATCACTTGGCTATTTGACTGTTTTCAGCATGCAGAGGGTTAAGCCCAGCTGAGAATGCCAGACATACCTGTATTCATTCCATTTTGAATAAAGTGACAAATTCCTATTCTTGGTCACTGGAGCACAAAATTAGCCCTGTGCTTCAGTGAAAGGTCAACATGGGAAGAAATAAACAGGAGGTGAGAGGTCATGACCTGTGTACAGAACAGCAAAAAATGGCTGAATAAAAAAAAAGTTAATTCTACTGTATATTGTACTTTCTATATAGTCAGGTCCCATTGGAAATGTAAAGCAGTCCTAGAGTGTTGTTCTGGAAAAATGAAGAATGAAATGTGCTTATATTTATTTATTTATACCACTATTTTTGTACAGGCACCATTGGTTTGGTCTATTTTAAGTAACTCCTGTATATACATATTTACTCATATGATCCAGGATCCAGTGGATCTAGGAGAGGTTTAACTGATCAGGCCCAGAGGACTCTTTCGCTGTCCATGTCTCATGGTCGCATCTTCAGTGCTTACTAAAAACCTAGAGACCCTTTCAAAATGCTCAGGAACAGAACCAGTCACCAATGGGAATGAGCGTCTGAGTCAGACATTGAAGGCATTGAGAAAAGGCAACAAAAATAGTATTTAGCTCTACTACTCATGTTTGTGCTCAGTCTCTGGCTCGGGTGGACTGAAACACTAGTCCCATCTGATGCTGGATGTTGGTTCTGTCTAGTCCTGGGCTAGGAAAGCAACATCCTGTGTGTCCTGAGTAGATGTAGTGGAGTAGTGGGCAGCAGCGGCAAATAGCAGATCTCAGAAAGTAAATAAAAGATTTTACTCAGTCAAAATTGATGTTTAGCAACACACCTCATGCACTGGGAGCTGTGGCTGTGGAGAAGAGAGCAAGGCTTCCTCAGAGCTCAGCTCTTCTACAAGAGATTGCTGGTATCAGTATCCTGAGGATACTGCTCAAATCACTTCTCAAGTATCCTGCAGACACAGGTCTGGGGAGGATATCAATGTCCACTTCTTTGGAATTTTGATTGCTGATTAAAAACAAAGTGTTACAGAAAAAAGCCTTCTCTATATATGCATATGGTTGACAGAAGGGCGAGCTACGAAAGAACAGCTCTGCCAGAAACAGTTTTCTCTTTAGAAACCAATACAAAATCAAGGTGTTGAACCAAAGGACACCTCCATGGAAAATGGAGTATTGATTTGTAGAGTATTTGGCTTTGTAAAAAATGAACATTCAAGAAGGTAGAAGAGTCATTGTTCAATCTGCAATGCTGGGCGAAAGGATATTTTTTTCTTTTCTTCTTCTCTTGAAATCTGGCTGGGAGGGTTTTTATGAAATATATCTTCGTCATAAAATGACAATTCCCTGCAACCAAAACTCTAAGCAGTAAAAGATTGATTTTGACTAATTTCCTGTTTCCCCCCAAATTAGGAACAAATGGAAGCAAAATGATTGAAACAACCTGTTTCAAAGTTTTGAAATTCAAAATTCCCTTTTTCATTTGAAGCTACTTTTTATTTAACAAGGTAAGTATACTTACATGAGAGAGGGGAAAAACGATGAAGACAAAAAAGTTTGAAGATACCGAAATGTATATCAACTTACTCAGCTCCCTTCCAAAGTTTGGATTTTTATTTACAAAATATATTCATCATAGTATCAGAAAATGTCTGCAGAAGGGGAAATTGCATCCTGCCCAGCTCCAGTTGTGAAATTTTCTAAATGCACCTGAATATGATGACCTCACAGAATTAGGATGCAGCAAATACCTTGAGTAAGCCATGTGTCTTCATATTTCATTGTATGGGCTTACCCAGGGAGATTACAACTAAGGTTTCGAAAGCATGTAATCAGGAAATTTTTTTCTATTTCTTTGTTGCTTTAGTTTTATTTTTCTTATTTTTGTCTGCTGTCTTACCAATGCTTTGCTAATTTGATCATATTCTTTTATTCTGAAATGGATATTTGCCTTCTGTTTGCTTTATTTTCCTTTCTAGGACTTGCTCGTGTTTTTGGCTTAATATGGCTCATATTAGCAGCAGAGTTTTACAATGTTATGCCAGTTGGCACTTCGTATTTCAGCAGGTTGAAGAGCAGTATGAGGTCTTGTGTGGAAAATACCCACCCAAATTAACCAGTTAGAGTCCTTTAGCAACTATTTGTACCTATTAGCTACTATACATCAGGAAACAGAATGGTTCTGATGAACCAGTGATGGTTGTCCGGTGGTTCCCAAACACTACGAGCCAAGTTAATTTCTGTTGCAGTTCAGAGAAGAGAGTAGCTATCCCAGTCAGACATATGTCAAAACCTAGCAAAAATAGATGGTTGAATTTTGCATTACTGCTTAAAATTAATTCTGTTTGCATGCTGTGGTGAGGTATATTGTTCTTTTGAAATCAAGCCATAGTATTTATTCTGATGTTAGGAGAAACAAAAATAATCATCTCATTTCTTCCCATTTCTGCATGGCAAGTACGGATAAATGCAAGTAAAGTGTAGATCATTTTATATGCCAAGAAGCCCATGTGACGCAATAGAATTCTTCAGTGAGGTTCAGATGAATGGATTTCTTTGGGCAAGAAAGAAGATATAGGCTTGTATAACTTCTGTATATTGATGTTGTCTGACTCTGTTTCTATCAAGTCTATTTTGTTATGGCTGCAGAGCGGATGACACCAC
Organism: Phoenicopterus ruber ruber; assembly: GCA_009819775.1. Classification (NCBI taxonomy): domain Eukaryota; kingdom Metazoa; phylum Chordata; class Aves; order Phoenicopteriformes; family Phoenicopteridae; genus Phoenicopterus; species Phoenicopterus ruber. The sequence continues at coordinate 15,814,393 of CM020219.1, forward strand.
GTCTATGTGACACCGATGCTCAGAGTGTAGTGAATAGACAGATGTTCATTTTTTACAAGACTGAGGTGATGGAAACAGAGTAGAGGGACAAACAACCAGAATAATGCCTAGGTCAGAAATCCTGGTGTCCATTTGTACATGGAACTGAGAAATTATTTTAGTTCCCAAACTCTCCAGGATGCTGAGGCAGTGGCTTAGATAAGCAACTTTTTTTCTCTTTCCCTGTCAGCACTTGAAAAAACTTCCTCCAAAGTAGACCTTGATATGGTCACCCATGATTTGACTCTTGGAAACCGAAATGTTCTGTCCACTGCTGCAGCTTGAGACTATATGGAAATCACAGAGAATGCAGAAGGCAGTTGGTTGTTCAAATAAAGTTTCATGCCAAGAGCTTACAATGCTTCTTCCGACCTTTTTTGGTATGGCACAGGTTCAGTTCTCAGCATTTCAGTGAGATTCCCGCTGTATGGCAGTTCTTACCTAGAAGGAGGCTAATAGTGCCTTAACATACCAAGAACAGAGGTGCTTTCGTGAAGGACCGAACTGTGACTAGTGCATTGGTTATCAGAGTGGAGTGCAGCTGCAACGCTGGGTAGCTTGAGTTACCCCTCAGTCCCATGAGACAGGACGGGCTGCGCTGGGCTGCAGTTCACCCTGCACACCCCTTCCCTACATCTCTGTTGCATATGCATAGCAATGGATATCTAAACCCCTCTGCTTTGTTACACCAAGATATTAGTTATCTTAAACCTATCCCTACATGAAGGGTTTCTCTTTGCTAAAAGGATATCAAAATAAGGTATTAGATAAGAACAAATCCTGAAATCACGAGTCAGTTGTTCTTCTGTCTGCATGCAACAGTCTGACAGTTGTTCATCACTGAAATCCTGGAATAAGGTCATGTCATGTAAATAAAATGGTGTTCTTTGCTTCAGTCATATTGATGTATGACTGATTTTGTTGAGCCTTGAAAGGAGATGTGTATAAGGGAAAGAATAAGGTTGCAGGGAAGCTCTGGGGTCATTTTCCAGAGGTGTGTTGTGGGTAGTAATGTTCAGATAACACTCCTTTGCCCTGTGTTCACATGGCCAACGGTCTATTACTTTGAAGACATCACCAAATTCTTTGAATTTGACATACAGACAAAAATAATCTTTTTTTTAGTGGAATAGTAATTTCATATATAGGGAAAGAAAATTTAGTTTATGGCAAATTCAAGTTTTACTGAAGTTAACTAGAAAAAAGGAGACAAATTTCACTGCACTTCTTGAACTGCCATGTTTTGTGTCATCCTTGTACACTCATGTCCAATGCCTAATGTTTACATGTTCATATATTTACTATATTGATTTAACAGTTATTTATTACAAATCTTTCTGCATTTAGAGGGAGAGAAAGACTGTAGAGTACCATAAAAAAGAAACAACAATAAATGAAATGTAAAATTTATATTTCAAGAATATTTTTTTACTATTAATTTTATGCATTATTTACACTAATAGTAAAATATACCGATTGTATCAAACTGGAAGTGTTGATACACAAGTAGCTGCTTTTAACAAAGGCAAAGGTATTAATTATCAATTAGCAGAAATTGCTTCTAATAAGACTGGGGGAGGGGCAGAGAAAAACTGATCAGGAAAAGCTGACACTTACAATGTTCTGTAAATTACCAGTATTTTTTTTTTTTACATCTGCCTTGAATGATATGAAAAAAGATGTCAGGAACATAATTACTAAATACATCTAAGATACAAACCCTTTTGTTGTTCTTTTAATCATTTGAGGGAAGAATATTAATTCCTTGGAAGATTTTTGCCCTTTTCTACAAATAACAAGAAAAATTAACTAACAGCTCAATTATTTCGTTAATGAGGTAGCTCCCCTCCCCACTGGCATGAATTCAGTTTAATTTTTTTTCTTCAAATGTCTTCTATTCTACTATCAATCAAATATCTTTTCAGTGCATAATCAGGAAATCCTAATAGAAGGAAAAACAAGTTGGAGCTGATGTCAACGACAGTGGCTTACTTATAACCACTGCCTGTCATATATGCAGCCATACAGATTGACTAAGGAAATGGAAAAGTAAGTACTTTCAAAGCAAGGTAGTAGCAGAGGAGCCAAAGTTGAGGACGTGTATGAATATTTAATCATTTATTCTATACAAGTTAATTACAACACATTTTAATGCATTGTCCTATCCCAGCTGTGTCTTTAATGAACTCTGCTTCATAGCTTTTAAGAAAATCCACACACTAAATTTTGCAAAGTGATGCCTTAAGTTATCTTCTTCATTCTCATTAAGCACTTTAATGAGTGCCTCCATTTTCAGAAGTGGTCTTTCCACTGACTTGAAAGAGAAAAAGCAGTATTATATGATTTAAGTGGCAATCATAGTTTAGAAACAATAATTAGCCAATAGTCAGTGTGAACAGTTCACAAGCAATTGACAGACTGAAATTGTTTGCTTAAACTAGTCCGTGAGTACCTGGAAATAAAAATTGCGACACAGATATAACAAAAAAACCCAGAAACAATGCAGAGATAAATTAAAAAGCTACGCTCACTTACTAGCTTATTCACAATAAGTATTTTGATTGTCCATAACTAATCTCAAACAGTGCCTAGAATGGAATTTGTTCTCTGAAGGAAAATGACTTCAAAATGAAGTTGACAAGTACATTCTCCACTAGTTCATTTTCTGAGAAGTGCATACATATATAATTTCCTGAAGCATGTGCTGGAATGATGTTGTTTACCTGGACTTTAGTAAAGCCTTTGATACCATTTCCCACAGTATTCTTCTGGAGAAACTGGCTGCTCGTGGCTTGGGCGGGCGTACTCTTCGCTGGGTAGGAAACTGGCTGGATGGCCGGGCCAAAGAGTTGTGGTGAATGGAGTTAAATCCAGTTGGCAGCCGGTCATAAGTGGTGTTCCCCAGGGCTCGGTATTGGGGCCAGTTCTGTTTAACATCTTTCTCAATGACCTGGAATGAGCGGATCGAGTGCACCCTCAGTAAGTTTGCAGACAACACCAAGTTGGGAGGGAGTGTTGATCTCCTTGAGGAAAGGAAGGCTCTACAGAGCGATCTGGACAGGCTGGATCGATGGGCTGAGGCCAATTGTATGAGGTTCAACAAGGCCGAGTTCCAGGTCCTGCACTTGGGTCACAACAACCCCAGGCAACGCTACAGGCTTGGGGGGGAGTGGCTGGAAAGCTGCCTGGTGGAAAAGGACCTGGGGGTGTTGGTCGACAGCCGGCTGAATATGAGCCAGCAGTGTGCCCAGGTGGCCAAGAAGGCCAATCGCATCCTGGCTTGTATCAGAAATAGCGTGACCAGCAGGACTAGGGAAGGGATTGTCCCCCTGTACTCGGCCCTGGTGAGGCCGCACCTCGAATACTGTGTTCAGTTTTGGGCCCCTCACTCCAAGAAAGACATTGAGGTGCTGGAGCGCGTCCAGAGAAGGGCAATGAAGCTGGTGAAGGGTCTAGAACACAAGTCCTGTGAGGAGCGGCTGAAGAAACGGGGGTTGTTCAGCCTGGAGAAAAGGAGGCTGAGGGGAGACCTTATCGCTCCCTACAACTACTTGAAAGGAGGTTGTAGTGAGGTGGGTGTCAATCTCTTCTCCCAAGTAACAGGCAATAGGACAAGAGGAAACGGCCTCAAGTTGCACCAGGGGAGGTTTAGATTGGATATTAGGAAAAATTTCTTCACTGAAGGGGTTGTCAAGCATTGGAACAGGCTGCCCAGGGAAGTGGTGGAGTCACCATCCCTGGAGTTTTTAAATGCCTTTTAAATAGGCATGTGGGTCGGAGCTTAGGGACATGGTTTAGCGCTGGACTTGGCAGTGTTAGGTTAATGGTTGGACTCGATGATCTTAAAGGTCTTTTCCAACCTGAACGATTCTATGATTCTATGATTCTATTCTATGGTCCTGTCTGCAAGTGACATATGTATGTCTGATGATGGTACAGTCAATATGCAGGAAGGACCAAAGGAACAGAAGCTGAATATTTATGTCACTGCTGCTTACTGTACTGAACTTTATAAATAGCAGAGCAGAACTTCACAACTTGCTGAGTAAAAGGCAATAGTTGCAAATTAACAATAGTCTACCCTGCACATCTGTTAAAACTAATAATGACAATAAAAGTGTGATCTTTGGTATCTAAAAGACACTAAAGACTAGAGCTTACTCAAAAATTCCAACCTACACTTTCAGTCACATCCTAGTAGTTTTGTAAAACTTTCCATGTCATCTATTTTTCAGCAAAAAAATCAATAGGAAAAATTAGAAAAAAAATTTTTGTCTTCTGGGTTGAATTGTTTGTTTGGGCTTTCACAAACTGTTGTCTCATTTTTCTTGTGATTTTTTTTTCTTCCTCATTTCTTCCACTGGAAAAGAAGAGAAAGAAAAAAGTATTGCTGGGATTTTCTTTGCATTTTCACCTAATTTTCTTACTATTTTGCTACTTTACAACATAACTAAGTAGAGACATTAAAAGGAAGAAGAAAATAATTAACTTTCCAGTTAAAATCAGAAAGAGAGAAAAATATTGTTATCAAAAGCAAAATTTTCAGTTAATCTTGAACATTTTATTGAATTTACAGCTGAAGTCATAATTTTTTGTCTTAATTCTGACACAATCCTTTTCCTGATACTGATTCTCCCGGGGCTATGTGATATATTATTAGATAAAAAGAGTTAACTAGATCTGAAGGTCTCCAGCTGCTTCCAGAAATTATTTTTCCAGAATATTTACCTTAAGATTCCCCTTTCTCTGGAAATAGATTCAGGACTGAGTGGCTGACCATTCGTTTCTCATCCACAGAAAAAAAAAAAATGCAGGAAATTTGCCTTTATGCAGGAAGGAAACAAATGTGACAAAAAAACGAACGAACAAACTATGCTTCATGGTTCACATCCAATATCTCTACAAATCCATTTATCCAAGAAGAAGAATACTAATTCATATTAGACATTTTGGGCTAAAACTGTCTAAATACATCCTGTATCTAATGAGGAGATACGGTGTTTGTCCCTGTTGAAAAAGATCTTTCTGTACATCATACCTTTGTTCTGAAGCAATGCTCTTTACCGTAACTTTATGGTGGAAGAAAAAGTTCGAGAAAATATTGCGCTTCTTGTGATTCTGTCATCTATTGGTTCATAAGCTGAGGAAAACAAGGGAAGGATTATGTGTATTTTTCAACTATTTTCTGAAAATCAAATCAAGCCCACACCTTGTAAAATAAGCAATAAGGACTACTCATTTTGTGAGCAAGGAAATGTGCAAGAAAGCAAGCTACCTTTATCAGAGATTTTGTGGTAAGAGAAAAATTTAAGAAAGACTAATCTCTCTCATTTAATTATTCTCTTAAAATCTATTTTTGTATGTAAAAAATTGAATTAGTACAACAAAAATAATAGTATGGATTATTTACGGAATGCACACGGACCCAGTTGTCCTTGGTAGGAGCCCCACAGACAAGTACAAACCCAGATATAGCATAACAATATCCTATTTTACAGCTGATACAAGGCAGGCTTCTTGTATAAGTAGATTCACTAGCACGGTTCATGCAAAACAATATGTTAAAAATAGCAAGAATTACTTTTTTTGCATGATTCAGTAACCACAAATAAGCCATCATTACCGGCAAAATGAATCAACCAGCCTCTGGCCACAGACTTCAAGGAATGTATCAGCAGGTAAAATCCACCCTACCTAACATAAAGGTGCCTGTCTTTCACCCATAATGAAAACATATACAATATGAAAAGAAAGTGTCTGGACCTCTTGCTGTGGGACCTGTCTTCTGATGATCCGATAGCCTAAACTTTAAAACCCCTCTAAAGAAAACCTTAAGATGAAAGCATAGTCTTTTACATTGTTTCTGTGAATACATAGAAAGTTATTGAAAACACTTATACATGATTTTATTATACATTCATTGCAGGGAAAATAATATCTGGAAAAAGCTCCAAGCTCACCTCCACCATGTATTTTAATAGGGTTTACCTCTATGAATTTTAAAATGAAGAAAGCTTGAGGAAGTTCATGGCCATTGGGCATGATGGCAGGGTATCCAGAAAATGTTTTTGAAACAATTGGAAATTAGTGCTTTTCCTTCAAATTGAGTCTGATATGTATTTCTTTCAACAACACGACATAAGGAAACTCTTTATTTCTTAGAGTAGCTTTCAGAGGTCTCTAGTCTAAAGCACTGATGAAAAGGATATATTAAAGACAAGTGCAAATTCTTTAATGGACATGACATAGTTTTGTATTTGTGATGAGATTAAACACATAATTTTGTCTGCTTAGGGGGGATTAGTCCTGTTTTCATGTTGAATTTTCACACTGTCTATCGATGACCTGTGAATAACACTTTGAATAAAGCGTAGCTGCAGTTTAGGAAGAAGTTTGTACTTTTTCTTTCACTCATGCAGGATGTAGCTGGATAAAAATAAGTAGTGCTGGTAGTGGTAAACAATAATAAACAGTCATGGTCATTATTCATTGTTCTTCCTCATACTCACAATTTAGTATTAGGATATTGAAGCACAGATTCAGAAAAAAAAAATACTTTCAGGTAGATAACATGCAAACTGATTGTAGATGTTCATGATCTTTCCTACTGTAAAGTCATGCAGCTCTGCTGAACTCAGAAAGTCTACTCCAGAGGATAGTTTGGCCCAATCCATACAGAATACCTTAATAGCTTTAAAAGTGGCCTCTAAAAAGGGGGAAAAATACAGTTACTGTTTCTACTTCTGAGGCAAAAAACCAGCAATATGGTAGAGGGTTTTTCTCCTTATTCTTCTTTCCCTTTTAAAAAATTATGGAAAGATGAAAGACTCCGTCACATAAACAAGAAATAAGTTAAGGTTAGGTGCAGATAGACAGGGACAGAATGTTAATAATGTGGAGCTGTAGACTCTGGAGAATAGTCATTCCTCTTCTGATTGAAGATGAGGTGCCAGAGGTGGTTTGTTATGGTGCTCTCTCATAGCTGTAATGAAAGAAAGAGATAAAAATATATATACATTAGTAGGAGCAACGACCTTAATACATTAATGAAGGAGAGGTGATTGACCTAAGAGGTATAATAGATAGTCTCTGTTTTCCCTAAAAGAGGCTGGATTTTGCTACCTTAGTAAAATGTTGTCTAGGAAAAATTATATGCAAAACCACTCTGTATGCCCTCAAATGTATGATTAATATATTCGTAGGGACTGTAAAAACATATGGGACTAGAAGGATGGCAAAAACTAGGCATCTATGACCCTACAATGTGTCTCCATACTAGAATGGCTTTAAAACTATGAGATCATCTGAGTGCTTCACGTAAAGACATTTTATGTTGTTCCAAAAACAGCCTTGGGGTTTCTTTGAGCAGTAGTGGAAATACACTGTTATAATAAGCAATATCAAACCGCTGTGATAGGAAACATACTGGAGACATCAGATCCAGAAGCATCTAAGGTGAATGACAGCAAAGTGAAATGGGATTCCTTCCCCTCTCTCCTCCCAGCCTTTCTTCCTCCCCCCATGCAAAATGAATCAAGGGATTTTTTGTTGAGGTTTTCCTATTGTATACCATTGCCTCAGTGAATTGAGGCATCAGTAACTGAGGTTATCATAGAAGTGAATTCAATTCAGGCCCAAAAGACTAAAATTCTGAGCTTATCAACTTCATCAGTTTATCAGGAGCTGATAAAGGACATAATTGGCCCATAAAACAGCACTCTACTAGGGAATGCATTGGATCTAGGATTCAGTTCTGAGTAAATCGTTTCTGTGTCTCAGTGTCCTGCATGTGAGTAAGTTGGAGATGGCAGCAATAGCTTTCTTCTATCCATTGCTGGAACTAGAACTATCAATGTATATGCTGCCTTTGCAGCGTGAATGATCTCATACCACTATCCAATATTGACGTAGACCCTTGGATACCAAAATACTGCCATCAGTAGGAGTATCAACAAGTGTTTCTAACAGAGCAATAGTGCTAATTGTGCTATAAGGGTTCATGTCCAGTAAATCATCAGTGAAACTCCAAGGAGTTATGACATATTATAGTGCAACTTGTAGGCCATAGTCCTTGAGAACAGCCTCAGCTTATCACACAAACTTGTTGCTGTAGGCAGAACTCCTCCAAATGTGGGTACTTTCCAGGAGTCTTTAGAAAAAGCAGAATTCAATAGTTTACAATTCATCGTGGGTAAGGCCTTTCTGAGTGTCATATAAAAAATAGTGATAAAAATTCCAAAGGAACTCAGCTGAATGTCGGACCCAGCATGTAGTCGATAAGGCTCAGTTATTCAGTACTGACACAGCATGGCAAAGCTATGAAGACATTGCTCATTTCAGCTTCTATTGCCAAGGTTGGGTGCTTGACAACTCAATCAACAAAGGATGAAAATGGAAGAAATCTGAATCACTGTCTTCTGATGAGAAAGATATTCAGAATGATTCCTTTGTTCCTTCCTTTCAATAGGAGGCTGTAGGGAAAGGATTAAGGAAAGCTTAAAACCCCAGTGTGGTGCCCTAGCAAGACACAGGTCAATATGCAGTGGCATCAGCGACGGCAGCAATGACCATGCTCTCTTCCCAGGAGAAATTCGGTCACTTCAGACACCTCCCTTTCCTCTCCTCCATGTAATCTTTCTACAATTATTCTCATCCTGCATATTCCTTCCTCTACCTTAGTCTACTAAATACCCACCTACAGAGTGCATATTTTACATGTGCCGAGTAAGCAACCCTTCTCTTAGGCAGTGATTTTCTCACTCAGCACTTCCTCCTCAAATTCTTTCGGTGTCAGGCTCCCACCCACCTCAGTGACTGAAGATAACTATCATCCTGCTATTCAAATCAATGCAAGTAGATACATACCCTTTTTCCCTTGTTTTCTCACATTTTGGTCTTAACTGGTTGGGGCAGGAGAATAAAGACAAGCAAGTAGCACCGGGCCCGTTGCCCTTCAAAGTGAGCTCAGTTGCCTCAGTAATGAGCTTGTATGTGCATCTTCCGCCCAGTGAAACATCTAATCAAGTCTTTTTGGAAGCAAATGGCATCCATATATGTTGAATGATCTTTATTTCTGCTTGAAAAAGTACGACCGATTATTGGGCTCATCCTTGCAAAAACAAAGCTGGGTTTCTCAGATGGGGCAGACATTCATCATTCAATCTGATCCTATTACAGTGCAAAGAAGGCTGAGCCCCCTTCAGCTGCTTCCAGTACAGAAGCTGTGGGTATTATTGCCAGAGGAGACAATTGTGTAAACTGGTATGGAGGAGATTTTAAACCGGCCCTGTAGAAAGCTTGGTCCGTTCTGGTGTGAAGTAGTTTCTAGTTCCCATTAAGCAAGACGTGTGCAGGCCCCTGTCGCACAATTTTCCTTTAATGCTTTCTAGGTTGCCTACCAGCATAATAACGACTCACCATATTTGTAAGCCCAGAGTTGAAATTCTCATTAGCTATCAACTGACAACTCTCCAAAATCCCCTTTTATCTATGTGTAGCCACAGTCTGATGGCTGAAAGTAGCTTCAGGCTGTTCTATGTGATAAATCATTGCGGGGCATGAATCTGACTTTGCTTTTCCATTATAGACCATACTGTCATCTTGCTCTTACTCATTTTAAATTCTATATGTGCCACTTACTTAAATGGAGGTACTTGAAATTTATACTTATATACACATTAGCACAATCCAAGCTACTAATTTTTGTGTTTCTTTACTTCTCTGGCCCGTGGTCTGGCCAAACACAGTGTACTGATGATGGTATTGGAAGTTGGAAAACTATCTGTTTTGCCATTTCAGGCTTTATATGGGAATAAGTACAACTATCAGAGCCACTACTTACACTGCAGTATTATTTTTATTTGCACCATTATGCAGAAGTTGCTACTCTTGTGGAACCGTTTAAGAAAAGGCCACGTGTTTCATACGGTAACTGCAATGCCCTAGGCACAAAATGGCAGAGTTAAGGGTGCTTTAATGTTTCCTTAATATTACTTCAACGTATTCAGACCCCGAGCATTATTTTCTAATCAAATGCAACACCGCAGAACATAAGAGTGTTTGCGCTTTCCTTCTATCAGTCAATGCACAAACTGAGAACATTCAAGTCCTGTTTTCAAACAGAGATGCATTAGTGGGAAACAGGAGCTGATTGCCCTACTGTCCTGTGAAGCCATCAAAAGCTGATGAAGTGTTTTTCAGTCATCCACAGAGCTGACATGCTCTGGATCCCAGTGCATTAAATAAATCTAATTATGACACTTTAATAAAATATGTTAAAGGCATTTATTTGAGGCCAAAGTCTGGAAGCAACACAGAACATGTTCCAACAATAAAGCTCCTACACCTGGATGTTAACCTCTTCAATGCCCTATGGACATATGGCTTCAGTCCAGAAAAGCAGCACCTGTGGTTCTCTGTGAATGTCTGCCATACGTCCTCATATTGCAAAGAAGTTAAATATGACAAATTTAGAAAGTAGGGAAGCACACTGACTCCAAACATACAGAGTTTACTGGTGCTGCAAGATCAGTGAGCCCGTAGAGATAGTACAAAAATTGTTCACTCGCAGCTTGCTAGATTAGAGAACAGGGTTTGGATTCAGCCTGTTCATGTCCTTTATTATTCACTATTCTCAAATACTCATGTGAGCAAAGCTATGTTCCTACAAACATCCACAAACAGCAGATTTGAGCACTTGCCAGATGAATATAATCAGAAAACAAAACCTGTTTTCTGATAAAATGGCATTCATTTTGGGAGAAAGCAATAGCTCGTAAAGAACAGACCATCAATATGGGAACAGATATAACACCACATGACTGGTCACAACACTCGGCTAGCAGATCCTAACTACTGATTGATCAACTAAATGCTTCTGCTTTGGATTGTCCAAGGCTTAATTGAGCTGTTTGCAAATGAGGAGCAAGAACAAAGCTATGGTCTTCCCTGTGCTGGTCCTCAGGAAAGGAATTCTGTGAAACAGTCTTGAACTAAACCAGGGTTCAGCCAATGGAATCCTGGATTGTCTTACAGAAGAATAAAATTGTCCTTGTGAGTCTGAATTACTTAGACAGAGGGTTTTTTAATTGCATAGATGTCATGCCACAAACACATAACAATTCTGGGGTTTGAAAATATGGGGGTCCAAAGTGGGGGATTTATATGGCAACAGATTTTTCTGATCTTGCTCCGTGCTAGAGGGAACTGAAATTTAGAAAATGAATATGCAATTAAAAATCCCACACAAAATGTAAAGAAAAATATTTTATTGTGCTTTTTCTGTGCCAATATCACAAAGTAATTACACAAATGCTTAGTGAATTTCACTGCCCTGCTTCTTTATAGAAAGCAGTGTGACAATTTACCAACAACAATTAACATCTTTAAATTTGTTTAGTTCTATTTATGAGTAAAAGATGCCATCCATGGGGTTATTTGTTTTCAGTCTTTTATAGATCAATGTTTTCTTCTGTTTCTATTTCAGATGGGCATTGCTGTACCTTTAAGTACAAAATATATATATATATTAATATTCTCCAAAAAATGCGAAGCCTTGTTTGCAATCAATGCATATTCCCCTTTTGTGTAAGAATAACAGATGTTGATAGAAATAGCCATTGGGTTTGTAAAGAACCCATTTCATGTGTCAGAATAGTTGTGCCTCTTCTAGATGAAATGTCAAAAGCAGGCAGATATCTCAATGTGAAATGACCTTAAGAAAAACCCGACCTCGCCAAAGATGACCTTTTTCCAGCAAGAAACATTAAAATTACAACCATATTGATGCTTCAGCTTCAAAAACAATATGTATTTCTTTTTTAGTATTTTTCTGTCTTGGCATCCTACGTATTTTAAATAAAGATGTACAGTAGTCCACTTTATACTGTTTCTGTTGAGCTGATTTATGGTCACGGGTTTGTTTTATAAATGTATTCATACACAGGGACATGCATAACAATATTTTCATAAATATAGATATACATACAGACACATACATAAATATGATTATATACATTCATAAAGGATCAAACAAAATTATCCTAATTTCTCAAGGGGCCTAACATTTTTTTGTGTCCATATTACATTAGTAGAATGTATTACTTACTGTAACTGAATTAAATCTTTTCACAGTATCTTCCTTTTCTGAATTTTTAACAAATCCCCATGGCCTTGCTTTCTTCAAGGAAAATGTATGTCTTATCAAAGTGTTAATCAAACTGAAGTGTCCAAGGTTCTTCTAAAGTAGCATGGGAGAAGTATTCACATATAATAGTGTATGTGTGTGCATGTGCCATGGCTGATTAGTGGCGTGCAGTTTCTCCCTTAAACTAGTAAAAACAAAAAACAGAACCCCAAAAGATCCTTTGCTAAGGACTGGAGATGTAAAATTTCTCTTTTTGCCAGTGACGCAGAATCTCAGTCTCAACTTTTGTTCTAAAGTTCACAGTGATTTGAAATTAAAGGCTGAAGTTCCTATACACTGGAGATCTTCAGGAAGGCACCAGATGTTCTGAAAATTCTCATCTGTGTACAGGATGATTAATGATGTACACAGGGGTTTTGGAGGTCAACAGTGTTAAAAGTTTATCCAAAGTCTGCCCATATAAACCAAACGTTTCTCACAGCCCCTCCTTAGCTGATCCATGCCTCCAACTGCCTCGTTCCCCAGTTCCCTCTTTCCCTACCCACAGTCTGTGCCCCATTCTTCCAGCTACTGTCCCCACCTCTCTGGAAGATGCTCTGTTGAATGAAGCAGTGGGGAGTACCCAACATATCCTCTCAAAACCCGTGCTGGGAAAGGACAAACATAACCTCAGGAGATGTTCTGTGAGATGGTTACAACATAATCTTCTTTTTCCCCCTTTTTGCTCCGTTTCCTATCATCTCCTGGCAGAGATACAGAATAAAGTTGTTTCAACTCCTGTCTGTTTAGGTGATATTTCTTGCCCTTATTTCTCATTTTTCTCCCACCTCTAGCCCATTTCAAACAATTTCTTCTGAAATCATTAAACCAAATTACTAAAATGCCTACAAATTAAACTTTCTTTTCTCAGATTTGGTTCTGAGCAGGCACTGCTACCCATAGATTTTCTCTTGCTGTATTTACTTTGAGGTCTTAGTGAATTGTCATTATATCTCATACTGCCTATGTTACTACCTTGAGAAACCATCAATGACTGCTAAACTTGAATTTCTCGATTTAATGCATAGTGTCTGCTTTGGTAGCTTCCATTTCTCTCAGTCTCTTAACCTGACACGCAAAGCATCCTTTATTGTCTTCTATGAAAAGAAGACAATAAAAGGAAAAAAATTGCTGACAAAATTTATATGTGATTGTTCCCTTTCATCCTTGAAGGTCTTTATGGTACTCAGCTATTTAGTTCTTGCATAAAGACACATTTAGGTAACACACTTCTTTTGATTGGGACTGTTCTTAACAAATAATTAATTCAGCATATCAGAGTAGAGTTTGCTCCAAAATGTTTGTTACTGGGAGAACTTGGACCTCTCGGTGAATCATCAAACCCAGAATATATTAGAGCAAAAGGACCTGCCTTGTGGCCTGACAGAACAGGTGAGAGGTAAGCAGCCAGGGGGGAGCGTGCCCAGAGAGGAAGACGGAGATAGGAAATAGCCAGGGCAAGAAGCTTGAGGCTACACTGGCATCTTTGCAGAATCATTTTGGTTTGTTGTCTGCCTAGTTTCATCTCTCTGATTGGATAACAGGCTCTTGTCTTTAAAAAAGGGTGGGAATTCAAGGGAACCTCAAGAGGACAATGAGACATTTCTGTTGCAAGCTTTAATGTGCCAGAATCACATGGTACAAGTACATATGTCACCAGATGCTCATTACCTTTAGCTGACCACTTCCTTACTAGTGTTATCATTACTGACTTGCATTTCACCAACATAAGTGATGGCCTGATCTAGTTAGGTTGTTCAGGAAGCCTTTCTACTTTTAAAGGATGCCTTTTTAGCCTCAATAAAGCCCTGTACTTCTCTGCTTAACCATAGTTTTATTCTCACCATTTTACTTTGTTTTTGTTCTCAATGATACACAAACCATCTGTGCCTCTAACACAATGTTCTTGAATAGCCTCCAGGCTGTTTCTGTGGTTTTAAAGTTTTTTACTTTGCCCTTCAGCCTGCTGTTAACCATTTTCCTCATAGTTTTAAAATCTGCCCTTTTAAAGTTTGTCACTTTGTTACTCCTGGGGGGAATTGCCTTCTATTATGATACAAAACCTAATTGTCCAATGATTGCTGTTACCCAATGGAGCTCAATTTTGTAGAGCTAGAAAGCCCTTGAACTTGAGATCCTTAAAATAAATTAAGCCCATATTTAGGGCTCAATCCAGTTTGATGAAAACTGCATCTAAATTTCCATGGACTTTGTAACCACTCAAGAGCTCACAGAAAATGCCCACTTGCTAATAGTAACAAGCTTTTGCCTTTCTATCAAGCCTGGCATCTCAATAATGTGATTAGGCTAAAGGAGAAAGAACTGTCTAATGTTTACAACATTTAACCCAGAACTTGAGAGGTTCAAGTTCAGCTTTTTATCCTGCCAGAGCTTCTCTGGGTGACTTTGAGCAAGCAAGCACTTTGTGGCTGTATATCAGCACACCACCACTTATCTGAGCGAGGTGACTCGTGGAGTGAACCCTAGTGTGCTCCCCTGACTTTGCTTCTCATTGTCATGTGTCTCTGAAGGTAGTCTCAGCTTACCCCAGCTCCGTTTGCCTACAAAATCCAGCTGCCCTGTCAGTAAGTAACATCTCGACCTTACTGTGGAGGACCATAGGAAGCACTGTAGGGAAGACTCTGTTGTCTGCTCATCTTCAGCCCCATAACCGCATGGCAAGAACAAAAGCCACAGCTGGAGGTTGTCAGATCAGACCCAAAATAAAGTGGCATACAGGAAAGCGTGTATTCAAATACACAGCTTTCCTGCCCTTTTAGGAGAGAAATTTGGGTTTAGCCCAGAAATGGCTTTGAGAATTGCAGAAGTGAGGTGGCCACGGAGGCTGCTCACTGCAGGACAGCACAGAAGGAGCCCCTGCCATGGACTGGGGACAGTGGCAGCACCCTGACTCTCCAGGAACTGTGAGTTCTCTCCAGAAACAAATGTCATAAAAGTCCTGCTAACACAGGGGTCTCCTCATCTGTTGGGATCACGTAAACTACTCCCCAATTTTTTTTTTTTTTTATGGTACAAATATATTGTTTCACTAAATCATGTCGTAATGTGCTATAAGCAACTGAATACTACAGTAATTAACCCCTCGCTTTCCTATTGTCTCCAAGTTTTGATACTTGTAACAGCAGGTTTTGTAACTTTCTCCCTATTTTCTGTGGATATCTTACAGTCCTCCTTTTTTCCTCTGGTAGACTAGCTGGGTTAGGACATGCTGATGCTTCTAATTGTTACTCTGCTTAGCTCAGGAATGAGTTGACTAAGGTAGTAGATTTAAGTAGGAGCACTGCCCTACAAACCCCACTCATTCAGGTGTCCTAAAAAGGGCAATAGGAACATGTACACATGTGCGAATAACAGTTGCCATCGTCAATGAAGACTTCCAGATCAGATTTAGGATACGTAGATCCTGCTAGCTCTCCTTCGCCATTCAGCAGTAATTAATAGTAAGATCCAAGGTGTAAGTAGGAGGAAGCTGATTTGCCAAGCCACCTGAGCATCTCTGGCAGACACAGGGATGTGAAGGGGAGGTGCGGGTGTGCGCAGTTGAGCAGTGACCCCAGAATGTATAGAAAATTGACCACTATTGCATGATAAAGTGTAAGGCATTTGTGTCCTCAAAATCATGTTATGTGCCTGGGATAAGGCAGCAAGCACCTGTATTTGAACAGCTATCTTTATTTAAGCAAAGACAGGAGGCAGAGCTAGAAAGGGAGAGATGAGGTGACATGAAGAGAGTTAGCTTCATTGTATAGGAATGCTGACAGAGGCAGTCTGCCTCTGTTTTAGTCTCTAGAGAAAGTGCATGTGGACGCACTTGATCCAATTTTCAGCTATAAATCAGTATCAATCAATCCACTGTAGTCAATCCATTTGTCATTTTCACTTGCTTTTGGTAGTTACCAGGGAAATTGGCTCAGTTTTCT
Source organism: Phoenicopterus ruber ruber (assembly GCA_009819775.1). Lineage (NCBI taxonomy): Eukaryota > Metazoa > Chordata > Aves > Phoenicopteriformes > Phoenicopteridae > Phoenicopterus > Phoenicopterus ruber. Next base: position 15,830,557 of record CM020219.1, read on the forward strand.
TCCGAAAGTTCTTTGCGTGAACCTTCCTTACAATAAAAGTGTGTGTGTTGGAGAGAAACAGAGTAACTGGGCATGAAATACAGAGAGAGAAAGTGGGAAGGGTAAGGAAGAAGGAAAGATAAAAAACTAAGGAGAAAAAAAAGAAAATAAATAAACCAGAAAAGACAGCATAAGGCAAATCCAAAAGAAGAGGTGTTTCCCGGAATCTTTTGGCCTTGTTATGATTGCAGCCACAACAAAGAAATCTGTGGATCCTTTTGGCTTGATATGCAGAGACAAATCCCATCCACTCCCAAGCAGCTGTTTTAATGATGTCCAGAATTTACTGGGGGTTGGCAGCCAGGGATGAAGAGAATGTTAGCCAGAAAGGAAAGATGGGACAGAAAAGAGAGAAAGAAGGGAAAGAGAACCTAAATGCCATTAACTAAGAATGGAAAATGGCAACCAAAATAAAAAAAAGGATAGAATACTGTTGTTACAGCCAATTCGGTATCATCATCTTTCTCAAACGCATGCATAAATGTGCCTGTACTCTCACGTACAGCCTCTGTGTGTGTGTGTGCACGCACGCATACTTTTCTACCTGGCTCTCTAACAGTGCTCTAGGATGAGAGAAGACAGGAAAACTATGGTAAAATAGCTGTTTTCCAATGATTTCCAACAATTTCCCTGTTAGATTTTATGCCAACTATTCTGACTAGATCAAAGGATCAGATACATAACATGTGAAGAAGAGGACAGTGCACCTGAGATCTGGAGAAGCAAATGCTTAAGAGTATGTGGGAGAAAAGGAAGGGCAAAAGAGGAAGAAAGTCAAGAGCAGGTGGAAAGAGGATCTGTACTCCTTTTTTAAAGGAAGACAATCATTCACAGGATTGAGCTGTGAGTTTCAGCTACTTTTCTGTGCAATATTCTGAAGAAAGCAAACAATGCCTTAATCTTCAACAGAAAGCCCCTGAAAGGGCAGAGCTCTTGCACTGCAATACCCCAAAGAAAGTATCACCTTGTGTTGCTTCTGGCTGTCTCTCTTCCAGGGCAAGACTACTGTAGGTCTCTGTAAGCACACCAAGTTATAAATATGAAAACATTTGTATTCCACATGACTGACCTCTTCTGTGCTATGAAACCAAGTTAGGAATCTCTGAATATCTGTGGGTCCTGGCATAACAAGTCATTGGTGTCAGAAGAAGCCATTGATATTGAAAGAATATTGTCACACACTGGAGGAAGAATTGAGAAAACAACTGAAAAGGCAGGAGAGGCAGGCTCTGAACATAGCAAATACATACTTAGAGCACCATCACATTATTTCTATCACATCATGCCTTTCTCCTGCAGTTTTATATATTAATGCTTCCTTAGGTTGGGATTTTTAATCTGTTCTGCTCCATTGCACAGTTATATCCACCCTGAACTCTTGAGAGTATCTCTGGTTCCCTTAATGTCTAGTGTAATTCTCCATTTCCTTGAGACATAACCAAACTTCTTCTCTAGTCTGTAGCAAAGGATCATTTCATCCAATTGATTTATATTTTTCCACCCTGACTCTGTAGTCAGTTATATCAGACCTCTTTGGCCAAGCTCTCTCATTTTTAGTTTTAAGGTGCTGATGTTAATGCAAAGACATTTTTATATTTTTATTTTACTGCTAATAGTGAAGTCATTATTAGTCCCTTTTAGGTGTAACTCTGAGGACCTCTGTTCTCCACTCTGAGGCTCCGGTGCTAGTGATGTGACCTTGGGTAAATTATTTAACCTCTCTGAATTCGAGGCTGGATTTTTATATTGCCAGGGTAACTCAGAAGGGACTCCAGTGAAATCTGTGGAATTTCAGCAGCAAGAAAGGAATTTGAATGGGAGAGACTTGCTCCCCTGTACTTCATTTTTCATGCCTGAAGTAGGTGTCATCATTGTTTCCTTCCATGTTTAATTTGTTTATAAAACATTGAAATCCTCCTCTGAAAAGTACTTGTACTGATACAAGTTACTACATAGCTTATTATTTCTGGAAAGCCATTTCCCTGCCCCTTATGGTTTCCTGATAATAATGTCCTGGAAAGCCAGCACAATTCAAAATGGTGTCCTGAAACCATCTTACCACCAGTGCCTGAGGGTTTCCTTGAGGACGATGCTCAGACAGAGGGCAGAACGACAGCAATGCACTCAATACATTGAACTCTGGTACTCTGTGATTGCATGTTATTGCGTCATATGAGATCCACGCTGGGGTAGACCAGATTCATCTTCTGTCATGCCCCCTTGTCCACCAGTAGCCAATCTTCAACCCTTACAAAGAAATGAAAAATGAATAACATTGCATTGCATTTATCTAAAATGAAGTCACTGAAAGACCCTTTAGCTTTGAAATCATAAAGTGAACACTCGGGAGCTGGGATGGGGGTTTTTTTTTGGTTTGTGGTGTTTGTTTTTTTTTTTCCTAAAGATGCCTAAATTATATCCAAGGAAAGCCAAGCTACATTTTAAAAAAAAAATGTGAACAGCAGCCTTTCAAATTTATTCAGACTAATGAGCTAGTCTAAATTTTGAGAATACTAATTCACAGAAGTCGGTTCTGTGGTGGGAGAAACACAACAAGGTTGTCACAGCCTGTGAACAAAGTGAATTGGTTATATGACTGACAGTAAAGATTTCTTTTAACATCAGTAAAAGGAGGCTGAAGTGACAGGTAAGAGGACAGATGCAGAATTCTGCAGCACTCTGAGAGTTTGTGTACTATCACTAAGGGACAAGTTGACTTGATACCAACTTAATAGGCTCAGCAGGGGCTAACGGCAAAGGGATGGAGGCTGTAAATGGGTGTAACAGGGCATCTATACTGTATCAACATAAGCATGAAAACTATCTAGCTGGTTTTGGCTGAGGAAATTAATCACATTACCTTTAAAGTCAAGCTTGTCTTTTAATCTAGGACCTGCTCGGTATACAATATTTCACAGGAAACATGCACATAATTTTAGTCACTTTTACTCATCTCAGAAATGAATTTAGCATCATCACAAGGCAGCTTAAATTCAACATCATCTCAGAGGAAATGAAATACTGGAGCAAACTATAAATGGGATTCTTAAAACCAAAGGGGTATAAGCAGGCATACAGCATTTAACATAGTGTATAATCTGCTAGCAAGGATGCTTGCATAAGAAAAGGTGAAGCTTCCACCCTTTTCTTGCGCATGGCAGGTCCAATCTAATGAGCCTCTAAGACTGTGTTGGCTACTGCATTCAGCACCAGATGAATTAAGACAGGAGATGTCTTGCCATCAGAAATAATTCTACAGTGGGTAGAAATCCTGCTGTGCTGAAAGTTGACCTCTTGGACAAACACGCTGTAATAAAAAGTGCTATTTGCTACGAGCGCATTGGGAGTTTTAAATCATCAAACTAAAGTACCCCAGGCTCTGACAGTAAAATTTTCATTCAAAGAAGGGCTCAGCTTCACAACACAATAAATTATATATGACTAGGACATATAAAACATTTAAAGATATACAGAAATTCACTGTATTTGTGTTCAGTAGACGAGTTCAGCTCTTGAAGTACTTTTTTATGTCAATCTTGCCTATTCAGATGAAGGAGGGGGGAGTCTTTTTCTCAAAACAAGTAGAAGCAAAACGAACTGGCCATTTTCCACCAAGTGTCTGAATTTAATTGCTATATGTGGGTTTACTGTGTGTGCAACTGTATGTGGAGACTATGGATGGTATGCACCTATATGAGGAGATTTCATTGCCTATTGTAACAAAAAATGAAAGATGTCCAGAAATCTTTAGGAAAATCTTGTAATAAAAAAAATAATCACAGTGATGCACAGGGTTTGAGGTGTTACTGGGTGGGATATGCAAAAGGAGATGATTCCCCAGTAGCTGCCACATGAACCCAGTGACGTCCTAGCGAGGCTGATTTTAGGCATAACTGCCAAGGAGAGCAGACTACTGGACTCACAAAACGGTCACACAACCACTGTCCCCACCATAGACCAAAAAAAAGCATACTTGATGCTGTTTCCACCACACATAAAAAACAAAACCAAAACAAAACAAAAAATCAGGTTATCTGATGCAGCAGCTTTGGGAAAAGGTTTCCTCTCACCCCACTGATAGCAGCAGGTACCAGACCCCCCCATCGTGCTAGCATGGGCAGAAATAATTGCTGCTGAGAAGCCTTGAATTTCCAGGGAAATTAGGAGAAAAAGGTGAGGAGATAAGAAGATTCAAACCAGGGAAGGGTCAGAAATCAAGTAAATGTAGGAGAGGAAAAACTGTTTGTTTGGGGCCAGTTCTCCATACGCTGGCAAAACTTTCCTGGAGAAAAACCAACAATATTTGGACAATAGGCTCTTTTAGAGCATAGATGAGCTCATGACTTGGTTATAAATCAAGGGCGAGGTCCCTCTCCCCTGCAAGTTCATGCATGGCATGCCTACATAAGGAAAGGCAGAGGGAACTTCTAGCCATCTCATGTCACGCGCGCCAGAGGCAGCTAGGACCGCAGCGTGCTTTTCTGTGCAGGACGCACTTGCTATTCAGTTCCCAGCTGGAGATGTACCCCAACAAAAATGTTAAGATACGCTCTGGCTTTCCCTGCTGGAACAGGGAAATAGAGTAAAATGGCTTTGGGCTTACCTTGTAGATGTGGGGTTAATGTCCAGGATCCAAATTGTTAGTAACATATGGAATATACATGGAAAGTACTGAAAAATAAAGTAAAAAGCCAGGAAATATATTCAGACCGTAAGCTCTTTCATAGCAAGCAATGACTTTTCCCCTGTGACTGTGCTGTGCCCCACACAATCATATCCAGCTTTAGATCATACAGAAACCAGTCTAATAGACACTAACACATAATCATTGTCTAGCCTTCCTAAGCCCATCAACTACCTCCCAGGATTAATTTACATTAGCTTGAAATGTAATTTATAGCTAGAATTTTAAAAGGGGCCTGCAAGTGTAAGGGTGTGTCTTCACCGATCGCATTAACTACAGCAGAAATGTTCTTTTATCAGTGTGCTGGTCTATTCTTCCACGCAGACAAACCCTCAGGTGCTCACAAACCACCGACTTTCAGCTCTCTTAGGCCCTTTTGAAAATTTTGGTTTTATGTTTAATCCATTGTATGTGTTATAATGATATTCAGTATATTCTCTTTTAAGTGCCCTTAATATATAGCCAGTTCTCCACTCCTGGTCTTGTTGGTTTGGGGATATAAGCTCAGATGAATTTACATCAATAGACCTTCATCACTTTACACCGAGAGGATCTGCCCCTATTTCCCAGAGGAACACTGATTTTTAGGGAGAAAGTCTACCTAGCTGCCCCCATGCAGCCAGATATGCCCTTGGCTGTGCTTCTCCTCTTCCCGCTCTCTCTTTCTTATACGTGTAGGACACTTGCCGCCTCACTTTTCTTCTGAGGATGGGGAGCTTAAATCAAAACAGACAAACAGAGTCAAACTATATTCAACAGCTTTGGAAACAGCACCCATTTTTTTTATGAGAAAGAAGTTTAACTGCAGTGTCTAAGTATGCAGACAGATTCATTCATGTGTGTATAACCTCTTGCCAAACCAGCATTCCAGGGCAGGTATTCAGTTAATCACAGTTTGCACAGGGACTTCAGCCAAACCCTCAGGTAGCTTTGTTATGTTTTAGTCTTTTATTTGCTATAATTCAGTATCCTCCACCTGTGGTCTCCGGAACCTACCATAATCAAACTGGGAGGCATGATAAGCAAACCAGCTATTTACTCTCGGATTTTTTTGTTTCTTTTTTTTTTTTCCTTCCATTCTCCCACATGAAATTTAATATTGTGCCCAATCTATATAAGACATAGGACATCATAAATGGAGGGGAAGGTACAGAAACCGTCAAGAGACGGAGTTCAAAAATCAATCTTTATGGTGCCATAAATGATTTTTTTTTCCTACTTACTCCTTTATTTTTGGGGAAAAAAAAGATGTTATCAGCAGGGATTTCTGCACCTGAAACACCTACATTAGAATAAGTTGTAAAAAAATGTTGATGGTTAGCAGTATTTCAGTTAAGCCTTCAATCTGTTTTCTGGACAATATAAATAACAGTATATTCTGAAGGCAGAGCAGGAGATAGGACAGGACACAAGGATCTTTACTGATTATGTGCCTCATACCACATTAAATTGCAAGGATGCAAAATTAATGAAAGATTTAGGAAAGAAATAAAGTATTCTAGAAAGATTACTTCACATGCACACATACTCACACACAGAGAGACAAAAGAGAAGAATTACGCTTGAAATCCACCCCACTCACATTAAACCCAGATGTTTGGACTTCGTGCAAGCGGAGTGTGGAGCAGCTGCAGAGAGGAAATCCAATCTGAACCTGCAGCCAAGCTGAATGTGGGGCCTTCGTGTAGCTCCCGTACAACTCCCGCCAGAGCGGAGGGGCAGAGATGGGCTGTCCTCGCAGCCTCCGGCTGGCATCCGTGCTCCTCTCCTCCGCTGGTGCAGGACCCTCTCACCGTAACTGCAGGCACCGCACGGGTTTCAACAAATCTCATTTAGGATACGTTACTCTGAACTGACTTCTGTCACCAAAATTCATTTCCCACATATGCATTCAGAGTCAAACTTCATAAAAAAGAATGAAAAGTTGCTCCATAATAATCTATCAGAAAGCAGATTGTTTATAAAATGTAATGAAGTATTTATCCAGTTTTTGTTTTGCATCTGAATTCTGAAGCAACATTAAAAACATGTCTTGCATCTCTTTTGAAAGGTTCAGCGTCTCCAGTATAACACATTCCAGACTGACAGAAAAGGATAAGGATATTTGTATACATAGATATAGGTGATATTGATATACAGCTGTAGACACACACACATATTGCATTGTTTACATAATTTATTTCTCAGCTGAATCTCTTAAGGGTCCTGATACAATGCAGTAACTCCCTTATTCAGAATTCTGCACACAATTTCCAACAAGTACTTAAACATGCTTTAATTTTATTCCTGGAAATCTTAAAAGCATTTAGAAAGCTGTTACTCTCTCTTAGAAGAAGAGCCCACAATATGAATATGAATACTGGATTAACTATTAAGGCTAATGTAACGTGTTAATAATACAGCAGGTTCACACTGCTGGTTGCTTTTAATAACACAGCAATACATTGAAATTCATGCTACCTGGCAGAAATTGTGTCAATAGTCTCATATAATCATATTTAGAAGCTGCTTTCAGACTGCATCAACTCAATTCAAATTTTAGAAAAAAAATTATAATGCTTTATACTTACATAGTATCTTACATCTGAGGATCTTAAAGTACTTTAATTTCACATAGTATTAACATAATACAATAGTCTTTTCATATTCTCTTTTATTTGTATTTGACTTCTTCCTCGCCTTTTGTCTTCTCTCTCTCTTATCCGTTGCCTATATACAATTATTCCTACTTCTTTTATCTATACCTGTATAGATTAATTCCTTTTGATATGTCCATACTGCATCCACTTGTGTATCTAGAATGAGTTCCTGCCTTCAGGTTTTTATCAACTAAAAAACCCAAATTCTAGAATTAAAAGAAAAACACACAAAACCCAGCAACACTGTTCTATAGCTTAAATGTGCTGCTTTGTAGTTTAAAACATCAAACCTCATTACAGAACAATGGCTGCGATTGCTGGTAATTATGGCTTAGAAGAAAGATTTTAACTTTCCTGACACAGAAAGCGCTCTTGTGTTTTTTTCACGGCCCGAGCTGCAATTGCTGGAGAGTCAAAGGGTGGGGAAGTTCTGGGAGCTGCTTAGAGAGCAGAACCGACACTGACACCCGTCCCGCCCCATCCCGTCCTGTCCCGTCCCTCCACTGAGCAGGGGCTGATCACTGAGGATGCTCTCAGCTGCGGCTGGGGATTTAGCTTATAGGAGACCCTCCGTATCAGCAGGCACCTGCCTGTGGCCAGAGGAGTCAGACCCGACGCTGAAGGCACACCTGAACTGCCTGGGAGCCAAATGAAGCTCAAAAGGCAAGCTGGCCATCTTCAGCCTAGAAGTCCTAGGCAGTTTGGCTAGAAAAGAAACTGTTGTTCTCAGTTGGTTATTTTATGAGGATTTCCCTGTTTATTATGTAGGACTCTGAATAATGAACTTGTGGATCAGGTGAGTGTCTAGCTAATTCAATACATTTGTATACAGGAGCTAATCTAAAGAGAAAAGCTCTGTAAGAAATAGTTAGCAGTTGTTACAGAAAAAAACATCTGCCAGAAATAAAAATTTCCTCCTCTCTTAAATACTCAGAGATTGATCTAATTCCTGCTTTTACTCCAAAACCTGTTTTTTAGAGTAAGATTACACTGGAATAGTCTTGTTAGCTATATACATCATACAATCCTTTAAAAACATTTAAATTCTTGGCCAACTATATCTCTTGTGGCATTAGCTTCTGCTGTCTGATCAAGAATGATCTACTGTCAGTCCTCTGTTGTCTCTCCTCAATAGCTTTGAATGTCTTTTTCTCGTTTTCTTGTAAGAAATAATAAGTAACAAATAATAGCTAGCAGTAAAAACATTTTATTTGCTTTTGGGCGGTAGGGAGTGTCAAACACTATGTTACACAAGCAGTCACAGGTGGTGTGTTAATTCCTATGTAACATTTAGCTCTTAATTAAAACAAAAACAAAAATAAAAAAAAAACCCCAACCAAGAAACAGTGAAAAGTAAGAACTCATGGAGCCTAGAAAGTAACCATGGAATATGATGTCATTGAGAATCTGTTGCAAGAAGAAACTTAGAAATTATCTTGAAATTAGATCTCCTTTTTTGAATGTTAAGGGAGGGGGGATAGCAAGGAGACTTCAGATCAGGATATGTATATTTAAACAAAGTATTAGGTTTTGTTGTGGGGTAGATCCAAACCCAAAAGAGGCCTATTTTTCTCATCCTGGTTTTCATATTGAAAAAATGTTCCAAGAACAACTATTCTCATGAGGTTTTGGCCCAAGATGGCAGGAATCTTAGGAAAAAACAGATGATCTCACAAGACCTCCGACATCCAAAGCACAAAAAAATCTCACAAGTCGGTTTGTGCCACATGCCACTACTTAGGGCCAAAAATCTGCTGAGAACAATCTACAGAAATGTTGGGCTATTGAACCAAAAATAAAAATTCCAGAACTCTTTTAGTCTCAGGCTTAAAGTCTAAACCCAAATCTGACCACAAGATGAGTATGGTCTCCTCAGAGTAACTCTCACATCTGTCGTCAATGACCAACTCTCACATCTATTGTCGATGATATAATGGCAGAAAAATAAGCATTAGAAGAAAGAATATGGCAAAAGGAGCGTCTCATTACAAAGCAACTAGTGTATTTTCATATCCCAATAGCTTTCATCATCGAATTACAAATGATGACACGAAGTACCCAGATCTTCATTGTGACATGATGTCTGGGGAAGGAAGAGGGCAGAAGAAGACAGTTTGAATGTAGAGATATAGTGTGGTGGAGCTGATTTTGAACAGCACCTTTGGCCAGCTCAGAATACTACTATCTTCAGTTTCGTGGTCAGTAAAGCCAGAAAGAGCTAACAAATGCCACTTAATGTATGCACACACAATATCATGCACACAGTTACATATGGATTCAGTTTGAACCATGTGAATATTTACGTATCTATATTCCTAAGTAAGATACTTGACACGTAGTTGACATTAAATACAATCACAGCTAGGTGAGTCTGAAAATTATAAAATGCTATAAAAGGCTTTCAGCACCATATTCTCTGGACCAGAACTTAAATAGGTATAAACTGGCAGAGATCCATTTATTTCAGTGTCTATTTTATACCAGCTTTGAGCCTGGCCTTATATATTTATTGTACACAGTCATATTCCCTGATTATCTAAAAATAACACCTTATGATTGAGAGATGTTGTCAGTTTTGGAACAGGATTTTCTGTAACATTTTGAAATTTTACTAAAGTGAGAAAATAGAACATGGAATACTTTTTGCCAGATTTTTAAGTTATGAGTAGAGAGAGGATCTTAGAAGAAAATAGTATATCAAGCTCACGAGTGCAAGACAGATATTTATGACATGATTCGCTTCAGCCTTGTAGAATGAAAGTGGGAGTAATAAAATGTGTGCAGAGGAGTGTGCAAACTGTTGCATCCTCTGAATTCATTGAAGATGACGTGAAAAAGTTGTTTGGATGTTTTATTATGTGTGGATATCCTATAAAAAATGCTAGTCTGGAAGTAAAAGCGGCCAGAGATAAAGATGAGCATGATGGGGTTGACACTGCAATTAAACTTGAAAACTTCTTTTTATGTTACACATTAAAAATCATGTTCAAACCAATAAACAGAATGAATAAACATAGTATCATTGTATGTGTATTATGCATCTATAAAAGTAGAACACAAGACTCGACTGTAGTATTTCAGCGGTGTTTAGTTATTATACGAGATATGACTGTAGCACAGGAAAGCTTTGGGATAAGATAACCTTTACGTTAACACATGCCCTTAAATAAGTCAGTGGAGTCTCTAATGCTCTCAATTCAGCCTTATTAGGAGCACTTCATTCTCTTAAATATATTACAAAAGAAAAAGAGATTAGGAGGAAGAAGGGTCAATAATGAACAAATAGGCCTCTCCAATAATTGAGGGAAAACTCATTCGAGCTTCTGGGTACCACTGTGGTTCGACCCTACGTTGTCTGGTCCCCTTTTCCTCCTGTGACTTGTGCAGAGCTCATTTGCTGTCTCTCAGGAGGTGCTCGGTCTGTGCTTCTTCCCCGTACCGCCCAGGGCATCGGCACAGTTTCTCCAAAAGAAGCCAAAAGGGCAGTCTGAGAAGGACCTGGCATCAGACTCTCATGTGGCTGAATTAAAGAGGGAAGCACCCAACAGGGCATAGCTAAAATTACACGCAAAATTATACCCCTTTGAATTACTTCAGGTGGGGAGAAGCCAGCATGTGAGACACCTTGCTGGGAAAGCCCATGGCTTAACAGATTCATCTGTGCACAAACAAGACACCTTCTTCCATCTTCTTCACCTGAAAGAACCGATGCCTCTGCCTGTAACTCTGACTATAATTACAACCTCTTCTTGCTACGGTGGCATAAATGCATAGAGACTGATTCCTTTATATGGTGCAGGATAATTTTTCAGCCAACATAAGTTGGGACACCAGAAGGGGCATTATGGATTTATTCTAGCTGCAAACCTCTTGGGTGGAGCAGCATCTTCGTTCTCCCTCTGCCCCTCATCACTGCCCTGAGATGACAAACACCATGAGTTTCAGAAGGGAGGCAGAATGTGATGTATAATCAGGCATGATGACTCTGTGTTATCATGGCCTTTTTGACCCACCATAGTGAAAAAGAAATATATGCAACCTTGGATAGGTGGGGGATACATTAAACTGGGGTACCAGAAAGGCTATGTAAATGAGTTGATTTGCACATACAGTTAATGGATTCATGCAATCAATTTTTACACCTACTACTCACATAATACTGTCACAAAATATTTTTCTCCCTAGTGAAAAATATTAATAAACTGACTTTTTTCATTGTTTACTGTTTTCCTACAAAATTCTTCCATCAGTATCAAAACTGTCCTTAGTCTTTTAGTAGAAATGGGAAATTTTAAACAAAAAGCAATCTTAAAAAAAAAAAAGAATTTACCATTCAATGGAAATCCATTATCTGAGAGAAAAAAAAAATATTGCTTTAGAATCTCTTGACTGGCTTCAGTCTTCAGCCATTATATGACTGTTAGTATTAATGCTTTTGTTATTATTAGTCCTGGCTGTTTCAAACAAGCAAACACTTCCTAAAACAATATTATGGAACAATATTTCATTAAATGAAAATCACTAAAATCTCCTCAAAAGACATCCTATAATGGGAAAATATGAGAGAAAGGGAACAGTGGGAAGGCTCACACTGAATTTTAAAGCCCATCTGACTGTTGTGTGACATATAAGCACATTGTGTTGCATGCAGCATTTTTACTCCACACAATGGTTTAAAAATATTGTGTTTTAGCTTTTTTCTTCCATTAAAAATTTCATACAATGTCATGCACGTTAATTGAAGCGGATGTGAGTGAAATGCAACCCTTGGATTTTATTATGTGAATTTAATTCAGGAAAAGGAGGAGGGGGGAGGGGGGAAAAGACGGCTCAACAAATTGTCGTGGATTTATTTTCTTCATTTATATTAGGTTACCCAGAATGAAAAGCTGCCCAATGGATGTTAGATATAATAGCTAGAGAGTTTAATATGATTTCTGCTGCAAGAAAAACTGGACTAGATAAAAAAATCCATATCGTAATGATAGGTAAATAATCCTTTAGTATCTCAGATGTACATGCTACAGGCAGGAACTCTCTATTCATGAAAACTCTTTTATTCTTGTATGCCATTACTGCAGAGATATTGCTATATTGGTAGATATATTCCTACACTGATAAATAGACTGCATAAACAATATGCCCCCCCATAAGCAAGATAATGCTAGTACATTCTAGCAATAATAGCTCCCCTGCAGGAGGCTAGATTTTTCCCTTTTTCTAAATGCTAACAAGAACTGCTCTAAGGTTATCCACGTAATGAAAAACAGGGGTAAAATAAGTGTGGTGCATAGAAGTCCCTTTCCCTCGCCTCTTCCATCTCAGGTGATAATGTCGCAGATTTCTTTATCCCCATATACTCTGATGGCATATGTGTGTGTGCATGTGTCCATGGGCATGTGTATAAGACATTTTCTTATTTAATAAATAAATGCGTGCAGTTCTCCAATGTCAATAAAGTTTTAGCTGCCTGTGAGATCCCTGCATATATTGGATAGCTACTTCATTTCAAAGACTCTGATGAAGTCCATAATCCAGGGGAATGTAGCACAAGTCCCTGCATGATGTACTGTAGGGTAAGCTGCTAAGAATCACTTGCAGCTCTGCATGGAGCCACATAGTTCTCTTTGATAAGTTGCCCGACCTGAGAAAGCTGAAAATATGTCCATTATTGTGAAGACTGTTGAAAGAATACTGGATTATTAGTCTGGCTAGTGACAAGAGCTTGGAGACTGATTTAGTTAACACACGTTGGTGATCATGCTTTTAAAAAGGAAGACTCTTTTACTTTTTAAGTTAATAAAAGACTCAGATTTTTGGAAGGCGGGTTTTTAGCATCAGAATTTACATCTGTTTTCAGAATAGTTGTCCGATTTCTGGAGGACCTACACAGAGACACAACATACTGGTGTAAAGGGTACCATATATACAGCTGCTTTCTCTGTTCATGTACACACAAGCTGTGACCTGCACCAAGCTAGCCCTGGCCTAGAGATACTCGCACTCTTTGTGCGAGCTGATGAAGGGGCAGTCAAAACTATTGCCATGGTATTGCTTCACCTTTTTTTGTTCTGGAGGAGATGGGGGGGAAAAGCATGGTCCCGCATGCAACTCTCATATCAACTTACATGGCTGTATGGAGAATGACTTCGAGGGCCTGGGCCAGGCAGAGGACTGTAACACAGTGTACTTGGGCCGCGTACTTGGCTTTGCGTATCCCTGTTGTTGCCTGCAAGTTATGTTTCTTACTGTATTGTGCAACCCAAGTGCACGCTGTCTACAGGTCTCAGTTATCCTTGTGGAAAACGATATCAATACCCAGTATCGCTTTATGTTCACACCATGCAGGTGGCAGTAAAGTCTGGATTTTACCGTGGGCTTCGAGGTGTGTTCGATACACAGTGCAGCCATATCTAATCACACTCTGAGACCAGCCACATTTTGCCATGCGGGAAAGTTATTTTTTTCCTGCTGTGGAGAGTCTCACACATTTTGTCATTAGTCAAGAGGAAAGAGAAGGAAAGAGGAAGAGTTGGGGCAGAAATCAGCCACTGATTCGGGTATTGCTTTGGAAATGCTTTGCTTTAGGAGTGCCCACATTGTTATCCATCTGCCTCTTCTCTCACAGAAACCACAGTAACAAACATAACAATGCATTAGCTTAGAGGTTTTAAAGGAAATGAATCTTGTTTTCCTTAAGCATGCTCCATTCTCTGCTCATAAAGGAACAGAGGTTGAGAGGAAGAATGTAGGCAAATGAGCCTTTTCAAGTATCATCATTCACAACACAATGTAACTTCATTTTTATAATGCCTATCACATAAAGGCTATCCCAAAAGGCTTTGCTGTGTTAAATAACTTATTTACAGAGAAAAAAAAATATTAATAGCAGGATGGAGAGGAAATTGAGAAAGTCAAAAGACAAAGCTTTTTCATTTTTTATTTTTAGCTTATGTATGGAAAAAGATGGAGAGTCAGGTAGGCAGAGAAATGGGACAGTGTTCCAGATGGCTGCAGGTAGGAGATGGTTCTTTCACCCAGCAATGGGAAATGCACCAGTATCAGATAGCACTACCAGAAAAGAGACCTAGAGGAAGACGAAGGGACAAGTAGAAAAACAGGGACAGGAATTCGTTCAGACCTGATTAAATTCCACCCAGTGGAAACAAATTTTAACCTCTGGGGTTAGAAACCAGAGCATCTGTAATGCAAAACTTGCTTTCACATAAACTTCCAATAAGCTTTCATAAGGAATCCAAAACTCAGACTGAGTTTGCCATAAAATGTGACCAGATTCATAAAATTTTTTGTTGAGACAAATCTAAGTTCCCTTCTGTGCATCTCATTATCCTGGAAAACAAGTTACAGCAGGTTTGATATCCCTACTTGAATGGTTCTCCACCGATAAAACTTCAGAGGCACAATTGCTCTGTTCTCCTATTCATCAGGTTTTGACAACATTTCCCCTTTTGTAACATTAGCGCTATGTAGAAAAAAGATATTCTACTTCATAAAGGACTTTAAGAGTCCAAAATTTAGTTCTGACTTCTTTGAGTAAAAAATACATTGTTTTCAAATTCTCCATGAAGTGAAATAATTAAAAAGTAATAATTTCAGGGCATTCAAAATATTGGGTTTCCTTAATATGAATTTTTAATATCTGAATTAAAAAAAGATTTTTTTTTTCAAGCGAGAAGTCCGAGTGCTTCATTCCAAAAATGTAGGAATGGGATATTTTGACATCATCAGAACAGTTTCCTGTTTTTTTCCCTAAATCAAATTATTGTAAAAACTACCCAGTTTCGCAAAGCTTTTCATTTTTGACAGAATCTTAGATTTCAAAAGAACATAGTTCTATTGAATTTTCTTCAGGCTGCTATGAGCAAATGGTGTTTTTCCAAATATTAGTATCACCTCATAAAATAAAACAACAGAAAAACAGATCTGGCTGTTACTTCTGCTTCTTCCTGGGATTTTCGTCTCCTTACTTGTCAGCAGCAGCAGCTGCTGTTGTAGGGCTGCGTGCAGGACACCCTCGGATCTGCGAGCCGCCGCTCAGCCCAGTGGGTTGTTTGCACGCGCAGTGCTGTAGTGTTGGTGGGAACGCTGAGTGAGGTGTACGCAGTCCACTGAAGATGACCCAGACGTGGGATTTGGGGAAGTGAGATGAGCATTTCTCTTCTCCTGTCATTAACAATCCTCGGGGTGAAATTCTCCCTCTGGGATGTAAGCGGGACTTTGTTTCAGAGAGGACAGAGGAAGAGAAACACAAGGTAGGATATGGCCCAATGCTACTAATGAGGATCATGCATCTTCTGCATCCATCCGCTTCCTTGTCTGCTTGGTGCTTGTCTGGTAGCTCGCAGGAGTTAATGGTTGCCTTAGGCATTGGGGCTGACTGCTTTGCCTCCATCTAGTGAGAAATGCCATTAGCAGGAAACCTGTGAAGTCCCGTGAGTCCTCAGAGACTGTATGGCTCTACACAGCAGGGGCAATGGCAAAACAGCCACCCCACAGCCAGGTTCACTGTCCTCAGCAATCAGTCAGAGCAGTTGCTCTTGGTCAGTTCCTTCATTTGGTCATTTTTCTCCTCTTTCTCAAGCCTTTCTTTCACCTAGACCCTTCCACATATGAAGGATCAGGTTTGTGCTTTTCAGGTCTTCAACGGCAGCATATGGATTTTAGTATATATAAAACACTGCAAACTGGAAGAGGAGAATAAGGAAGTGTGAGGTGGTGATGACAGTGACAAGGACGTGTTTGTTAAGAAGCACGGAATGTAAAAGGGTTAGGAGTTTTCTTGAAATCCTTGCTAAATTATATAACAATATTATTACTATACTTTCTGCAAGGAAATATCACTTAGGATTCACAATTTGTAATCAGATGATTATATTTCATGAGATTTTCCTTTGCAGTATATAAGGATACTATGCCATCCCATTTTACAGGAAATGAAAACGTGCAAAACTTTCTCTAGGCAACACAACAAACTGCTGGTGCATTTCGGAGTAGCACCTAAAAATTATTTCTCTGTCCACCAGCAAAACAATAAAATGCTGTTACTGTCATATCATGAAAATTATATTCGAGACCCATGATAAAAAAATACAAGAATAAAGCTACACATTGCTGGGCATCTACTACTTCAAGTGGCAGAAATTGTGCAAGGAAAACTGATCCCAGCAGACCTCCACAACTTTCAAGCCCTGAATAACCTGAGAAACATTAGATTCTGGTACTGCTGACTTTGCAACCGAGTTGGCCTCAAAGCTATAAGGGAAACTAGACCTCCTACGCTGGTTCTGTGTACTATCTCTTCAATACATCATTACTTAAAAGAGAAGTTGTATAGGAACTGAATTCTAGTCACCCACTGCCTGTGGCACGCACCACTTACGAATCTCAATTGCAAGCCAGCGTATTCTTGGAATTTGGAAAAAGATGATTCATCAGAACTAATAAATGCAGAGAAAGAATTGTTTAATTTAGGTCATTAGGTTACCCATAATATATTACAATACTCACAAGAACTCGACACTCTTGCATTTCTGTGAATTGCTATGTGTTCTATGTATTCCTGATACATTCTTGTTAGCATTTGAACACTCCTGGGCTCTTGTACCTGCTGCCCTCAATTACTTCAACAAGGAATAGCTCTTCCTTGGCTCTGTTACCACTTCTACCTGCTGGGAAGGAGGGAAAAAATGTCACTGTACAGGTAAATGGGAGCCCTGAGATGTTTTCACTTACTGAAGGCTGGAAAACATCAGAAATCTCTGCCTCTTGAAAGTACTAGAGAACACGGTTGTTGAAATTGTATCAGATTTTGAGACGTTCAAATTCCACACTCAGAAAGCTTATTCATTTTGAAACAGAGTTGACTGGTGCAGTGACTACATGGCTGGAGTCAATAACTCCCGGGTCATCCTCTTCTTTCCATCTCTGGCCCTGGCTGGTCTTGGACAACGCCTTCCGTCAGGTTTGGGAAAGCTTCTGTCCCAGTTTCCTCACCTGTAAAACAGGCTAGACTGAGAAACACTCACTTCTCCAGGGTAGCTCACTGGGCTGTGTGGGATTCTCTGGTTCATGCTTGTAAATGTAAATGAGCTCTGTGAATGTGAAAAGTTTTTACATTATGGTATCATAACTTTACGTACAGTTCAGGAACTTTATATATAGATCCCAGGGCAGAGACCAGCCTGGGAAATGGAAGGGCTGGAGGAAAAATTGGAGCAAGTAGGCAAGGATGCTTGAATGGGGAAAAGGAAATTGTGGAGGAGACAGCACCACTGAGAGTTTCTGCTGTCAGCAGTCTTACCCGAAATAACCTTCTGTGCTGCCATCCCAGCCAGAAACAGGTTGCAACTTCATATAAGCACTCACAGAATTGGGGCTTAAAGAAAACAGGAAATAAGACACAATTTTTGTGGGAAAGATAGTAGCTGTTGAAAGCACTATTCACTTCATGGTGGAGAGGACACAGTGGAGTCTGGGAGAACCATAGGGTCCTGTGTAGGAGTCCTCAAAGAAAAAATCCCCTTTACAGTCTGTTTCATCCGAGTCATTCCTCTTTTGAATCATGAGGTAGATTACACTTGCCTTTGGCACTTTACTAACCCATGATGAAGATGTAGCTTGAAATCCCCTCAACACTTCCTCTGGATGGTTTTATTGAGCACACTGGGGTAGACCAAATCCTAAGCTGACGAAATATATTCTCTCTTGAGGAGTTAGACACCTATTCCTTCTTGAACTGAAAGGACGCTGCCAGACTGCAGCTGTCCACTCTGAACAAGGTGTAATTTTCCACAAGTCCCTCCCACCCTGGAAGTGCCTGTGTAACAGGTAAAGTAAAGACTGCTGCCTGACCTACCTGTGAGGGGATATACTGTAGAAAACGAAGCTCAAAGGGCAGAGAGACTGAGGATAGTTACATGGGTTTTATCTGTTGTTGTCAGTATAACTTTAGTGAACCAGCACCATCAGCCACGTCTCTCATTGTTGCTTTCTAGGGGTGCTCTAACCTCTGCTTGCTTATTTATAGAACAAACCTCCATTTCTACCTGGATTCAGGAGGAAAAGAAGGGAGGAAATTTTTAAAGCTGGAGTGTTCCCATAGATTTATTACGGGAGAACTGCTGTTTCTTTTTGCCGAAAATACAGGTCCATTTGGAAAAGTCTCTTTAACAGTGAGGTGTGCACAGTAGATGGAAATGTTCAATAGTTTCGGTGGGAATTAAGCACCTCTTAAAATTGTATTCATAAAACTGTAATCAGCTAAAAATGCATAGGATGTACACTTAACCTTGGAAATCTCCCTTTATATATCACCTGAGGAAGGGATTAATCTTAAATTTGAGACATGTGCGTCTCTCATCTGTAACCATGAGGATAATGTTTAATATCCAAGGAGGAATTGAATATGTTACCATTTTAAATAAAGAATTACAAAATGTTCTAACAAATATCTTCTACTTTGTTAAAAGGAAATGTGGTTCTTACAGAACAGAAGTGAAGTAAAACCAGATCAAGAATAAGGATTTCAGACATGGCAGAAAGCAGAGCATGCAAATACTCTGGGATGTGACAGGAGAGCTGCATGATCTTCTAGCAGCAGGTTCATGATACTGGCAGCTCTAGTTCAGATTGTAAAACAATTTCCAGTGGAAATCTGTTTTCATTTTCTCAGAACTTTTTTAATCTTCCCCTTTCAGGTAAAGGCTTGATTTGAAATATTAAGTCCAAATAGAAGTAAGACTAAAAATGCAATGGTGAAAAATAGGCATGCGTCCATTGTTCTGCAACATTGGCATCTGTGAGCTTGTCGTAGGTGGAAGGGCTTTGAAATGTCCAGCGCTCCTAGCCTAGCAGACTGACCTGTCTAGGTCCTCTGCCACTTTAGGCTGTGGCCCAGATCAGGCTCCAAGTCTTAGAGAGGAGGTTTTAGGCCAGGGAGAAATGTATTCTCCTGTACAATTGCATTATTCTCTGCACCACACCATGGTTCTTCCAAAATCCTCAAATGCGGAAGGCCACATGTGTGACTTTCTGTCAGGAGCTGATACCCATCCTTTGGCATATTATACATATAAAACATATGATCTTCTGGAAAAAAGCTGTCACAGACCTGTGTCTGAACTACAGGTTACATTAAAGATAGAAACAGAACGCACAGAGGTCCCACAGCTCAGCTCCTGAGATTTCTCTCAAAATTTGCTCCAAGCTCAGCACCACAGAAGTTGGTCTTGAATCTGATTCAGTTGTTTGACCACCTATCCGGCATAGGTCATGGCC
This sequence comes from Phoenicopterus ruber ruber, assembly GCA_009819775.1. NCBI lineage: Eukaryota > Metazoa > Chordata > Aves > Phoenicopteriformes > Phoenicopteridae > Phoenicopterus > Phoenicopterus ruber. Next base: position 15,850,216 of record CM020219.1, read on the forward strand.
TGTTCAGAAGTCCAGAGAGTCCCAGCAAAGCTTCTCCACTTTTCTGCAACAGATTTCCTAAACTCCCTCTTCAGTGTGCACAGTTCTTGCCTATTTGTGGAAGCTCCTGACTAGACCAAAATCAGCTTTCTTCCTCTTGATAGTTTTAGATGGCATTAGGTAACTTCGTTTTTATATAGGATACAAGGAGAATACTACCAAATACTGAAAAATGTTCATGCATATGACATGGAAGAGGATGCTTCTCAACAGATGATCTTATTGGACCTTCTAATTTGGTAGATTTTTGCATAATTTGGGAGAGAAGAAAAAAATATTATCTTATTTTAGGGCTCTTCTGTTCTGCATGACTTATCTTTTGATAGCCTTTGTCACTTATTCTACATTGACTTTAATTCTCGGGTTTATTAGATTTGTGATATTTGTTTCCAAGTGTAATTTTAAGAACAATACCCAATGTTTTCCTTTCAGCAGTGTTCGCTTTTACTTCTTCCTTTTCTTGATCATCTCTAGACAGAAGAAACCCGATATCTTACTCTGTTCTCTCTCATTTAATTTGTGACTTTGTTTTGTGGCTTGGGTACAATACTGAGACTCACAAACATGCATAGGCACTCGACATCAGATGCTAACCCCACTGAGGTGTTCCTGATGGATAGATGAATATCATCTTTATTTGTTTGAAGTGTTTTTTGCATGAACATCACCATAAGATTGATGTATTCAAAACACAGCAGACATTAGTAGAAGAGGGAGGTAAAACAGCTAATGGATGTACCTTAATACGTGAGCTGTGTTTCACTCCTTTTCTGTCACAGGAGTTTAAGCAAGTCACTAAACTTCTGCATGAACATTTCAATGCTTTCTACGTAACATATGAACAAAATTAATTATCTACTCACAGAGGCAGGTGTAAAGTTCATTAGGATTTTTAAATATCTTTGAGACCCTTGAAGCTAAAGAATCTTTATGGATAGGTAGATGTATAAGATTGCCAGATCCTCGTGGCAGGAACAAGCAAACATCATTTACCCAGCAAAACAAGGTCCTAATCCTTTTCAGAGTTTAAGGTGACCAGAAAATTAAAAAAAAAACAAAACAAACAGAAAATAAAAAATCAAGCAAATGGTAAAAACTAGAATTGAGTGCCTTGTCAACATTTTAAAAATTCAGTTAAATATCTGTTTGGGGTTTGGGGGTTTGGGGGTTTTTTTGGTTGGAGTTTTTCTGGTTGTTTTTTAAAGTTTATATAGTGCAGAGAACAATTTAAGAGTACGACAGTCTCATGAACCCTTGTCCTTCCATTGCAATAGTATAACTACCCTCTGGCAACCACAGCATTGCATACCTGTAAAAATAACATAAGGAAAATATTTAATGTATTTTTAGCCACCTTTTAATGCTACTCCATAATTAAAGTAATTTGTAGCATGCATTAAATATTATTACATTGGTTTTGTGTTCTGATTTTTAATGACTTTTGAAAAGAACCACTAATAACAGAAAAATAACACCGTGTTAATTAACAGCATCAATTCAGAGTGAAGTTAATGGCACTGTTTGCATTACTAATGCAAGCAGGATTTGGCCCTTAGGAAGTCATTTCATGTGGCAGTTACATGTTTGTCTCTGAAGTACGAATACCAGCTGCCAGGTGGGCGGCTGATGGTGAAAATACGTAGGATTAGATTGTTATGCCAATGAAACTTTTTGACCTGATAGTGTAGGATATTTCTTGTGGATGACTGGAAGATTCAAGTATAGCTGGAGAATGTTTCAGCCCTCTTGACACCATGGAGAGAGGAGTTGCACCAAATGACCTCGAGAGTGGAAGAACAAGGCAGAACAGAAAGACCGGGAAAGGGAGATAAGCCCCCAGACGGTAACCAAGCAAACGAGTGAGCGGGAGGGATAAGGAAGAGTCAAGCCGTTTAGATAAAGGCTGAGGCTGAAGGTTACAGCAGAGGCCAAAGCCCAGGTTAAGCCACCATTCCTCACATCCCTGCTCTCTTTCTAACCCCAATTTGAAACCAAGACCATAATGAAGTTGATTTTCCTAAGCGGTGCTTTATCTTCAGACACAAAGCTCTCTGGCCTGCGTTTCAGTGCATTCCCCAGCTTTTACCTATATTCTCAATCCAGTGTGACTCATTCAGCCCATGATCCTGAGTGAGGGCTGCTTCAAAACAGAGCTTCAAAAACAAGAGCAATTATCACCTCACCTGCTTCCTTTTGTTATTGGAAACATCAGCTCCATTCATTCATTATTGAGCTCAACTGTAATTTGTAACAGGGGACAAAGGGAGAGAAGGAAAAGAATTGGTTTTATATTAGGAAGATATTTTTGAGTACTGTTTCTAAAGCATAGGAGGAACAAATACTATTTTCACCATTCCTATTTAAGAGACTAAATGCTGAGCTTGGCCCTTGCTTTAAGGCATTACAATCATTGCAACGATTCCTCGGTGGTGTAGTAGATCTACACAGTCACAAGCATAATGTAATCATTAAAAAATAACGACTATGTTCTTTAAAAAGATTTTTCTTCTTTTTCCTTTTTATATACCTTCTGCATTGCGCAACACTGGAAATGCTGAATCTCAAATGGGTCCTCTCAGCTGTCAAGCAACCTTTTTTGAAGGAAATGTGATACTTTTAGAATATTATCTAGCTAAGGATTTTGAAGTCTTTTGGTAACGCTAATTAAATAAGTCTCTCAACACCTTGCTTGAGGTACTATTATCAGTCCTACCTTTTAGATGAGTAAACTGGGTCTACCTTGTCCAACCTCAGATATCAAGCCAGTGAATGCAGCGAGCAAAGAATAATGCCAGACTTCTTCATGCCTTTCAACACTTTAACATTCTTATATTCAACCATTCTTTTGTCACTGTGCCATACAACATTCCTCAGGCCAAGGGGGCCTGAGGGGAACTTTGCCTTTAATATATTGGAAATTCAAGAAAAAAACACTGCAATTTGGACATAAATGTTTTGAGGCCAACTTATGAGCATTTTCAATAAAAATGCAATTTCACAAAAAAAATGTCCATCAAGTTCTACTTCAGTACGGGATGAAAGAGTTCTTGAGAAACTACCTGCTCCCATGCTTTTCCTTAATGCTTTGGGCCAGAAACCATTTGGGGGCATCTCTAGAGGTGATGAACACCTTTGGCCAGTCACAAGCAGTAGCAATCCTCACCTCTCAGATAAGTGAGTGCCCAGCAAGTGTTTGGCAGCTGTTGAGTTCCAGAAACTGCCAGTGACAGCTACTTTTCTTCACTCCAGCCTGTGTGAAACCACTGAAAACCAGTGGACTAGATGAAACAGGTCTGTGGATCCCTCAGCTGGAACAAGATGCTCGTTTAGTTAATTGCTTGAGAACTTTGTTGCCCAAATGTATGTAGAAACTGTAGAATAAGACCAGAAATTTCACAGACATTATTTTATTGCTCTTCCTCTTCTCAGGCCGTCAGGAGTACAGGTCTCCCCTCTGTGATCTGGTATGTACACATCCGAGGGTACAATTTGTGAGTTTCTGTTGACAGTAAATATTAAACATATAAAATTTTGATACTAAGATGCTATATGAAATTATAAAAGAAACAATTTTAGAGCAGTATTCATCATAGACATGAATGCAAGGCTTGGCTTAATTTCTGAAGTCTATAGGACTTTTCAGGTTTTCTTCCTGCCATTAAAACATGACACCTTTTGACTGCCATATGACTCTCTCATTCCTCAGAAAAACCTTTTATCTTACTAAGTCAGTCCCTACAAAATCCACTTATGTCCTGAGCCCATTTCACTGTTCTTCCTTCCAACCAAAATTTTGGGGTAGATAACCTTTTCAGAAGAGGCAGGAAAGTAATTCTGTAGCCTCATACTTCCACCAAGCATCTTTTCTATAGGGAATGACAGAAATAATTTCACTGAATATCTTAACGGGGGAAGTGGTTTACATTTCCTGGTCCATATTTAGTCTCCAAATAAGATGAAGGACACTTCCTACTTTTTACAACCATTTGGATGCCAATAGAATGGACAGTCGTCCAAAACACGAAGGGATTCTGGTTCAAGTTTTGCAAGAACAAGGTATACAGGATGCTGGATCCTCAGCTTCATCCATTCTAACCAGAATGCTTGTGCACTTCCCCATAAACCTGAATGGGAACGCTGTAGCTCAACCCCCACCTCCTCCCCCGCAAATGAAAGGCTCCTCAGTGAAATGCCTGTAGATCATTGCTTTGTCTCCTGGCTTCCTCTCAGTTTTGCTGCTTTAGGTTTTACTTCTCTCTTAATGAACCACATTCCCGAATCACCATCTGGAAGTAACTACACACTCTACCCATCTTTTCCCCTAAAGGTTGAGAATAAGGATGTGTCCACCAACTGTAGTGAAGACTACATGAGATATATGAGAGTTAAACTGGTTCACTCTAAACCCCTCCAGTGTGCTACCAGCCTGCAAAGAAAAAAGGAGAGAGTGAGAGACTGTTAAATTTTCCCAGTAATCTGATGAGAAGAGAGAGAGACAGACAGAGAGAGTTCACTTGGCTAATTTTCTAGCCAGCAGCTACAACAGTGCTTCTATTAGGAGATATGAAAAGAGACAAAGAGATATAATAACTATAGATTGGCTTTGTTGGCCAGAAGTTCTAACTATGCTGGGGGGATGAGGAGGTACAGAGGCATGCTCTCAAGGGATATTTTTTTACTTTAATATCATCATTTTGGTGCATCTCTAGCTGCACATTCACTTAACACTGACTGAAAATAAAGGTTTTAACATATCACGCTGCCTGCCCAGATAGCTGAAATGAAAGCTGGAAAAATGCACTGACCTTGTGTTATTCTCCTTTGCATTGACTTTGTGAGATTCAGATTCAAATTTTGTTGGCCCAATGTTTTGGGCAGAAACCTTCTATCAGCAGATACATTTGTTTCATCCTATCTTCACTCTTTTTGGTTTTACCCCTGCGCACCCCCCCTTATTAGTAAAGATGGGCACATGCCATCTTGCTTTATAATCTGCCCAGTCCACTTTTGTTAGATTGTTCTCAAACTTATTTGTCAAATCTCTTACCCAAACCTTTCTTCTTGTACTAATTCATTCTGAACGAGAAACTACACATCACTTGTCTCTTTCTCTTTCATTCATTCTTAAACTGAAGCAATACTGTCTCCCAAAGCACGAGCATTTGAGACGTATGCATTTTCACATTTCTCATCCATGTTAAATCCAAGATCATTTTGTTCCCCCTTACTGCCTTCCTCTCTCCTGACTGCTTGCCTGGATAAAAATAAAAATGCCTTAAGCAAATCCTTTCATAACCTTATATATTGGGATGGTTAGACCAGAGCTCCTGACATGAGAGAACACATTTCTAGGAATGGGAGTGTGCCTGAAAGCACAAAACTGGGCAGGACAGGGTATCCTGCAAACACTCCTGTTTTCATGAGCTAACTAACCTCCATTTAAAACACTAAATAATTTGACTTTATTTCCATGAGGATCTGACCTTTGGAGAGAGAAGCTCTTGCAAATTTATGTGACACCCAATAACTATTGTCTCAGAGACATTTCTCCTTCCTGGAGACATGCACATAGCAAAGAAGGTGAGTTAATATAAATGGAAAACAGAAAGATGCAAATAAAAGGGAACTGGTATGTATACATCGTTTTCTGAAAGTTTCATGGGATTCTGTGCAATCAGAATTTTCCTGTGCCTTAGTTTACCCAGCTATAATGTTTAAGTTACTGACATCTACAGCACTATATCAAGAGTGAGGCTTTGCTAATTAGGTAAATATGCTAAATTAAGTCAGTGGTCATCTTAAGATTTCATTGCTACCTTGCACAGCTCAGAGAGCTTTGCTGTTACAGCCATTACAGAACTTAAATCTAACTAGTTACAGGCTCCAAATGTTGTGCTTTCTCAGTGTTAGGTCCACAGAGAGATTTTGGGCAAATCAATCCAATTTTTAAGCATTGCAAAGATCCTTAACCTCCCACTCATCTGCTGCCAAATTCTGAATCTTTAATTATATATACAGTGAATACTTCAGTCCCTGCGCCAGATCAAAGAAGATACAGATTTGAAAACTGCTCCCTGGCTCCGTGGAGAGTGGTCTGAACTCAAGCGCTTAGGTTGCATGTGTATTTGTTTCTATACATGTAACTCCTCACAAGGAGAGCCCAAGCCAGGGCTAGGTGCCCAGCTCCGCTGTGATTAGGAATCCCAAGAGCCCCCAGTCCCGGAGTGAGGAAATTAGCCTCTTCTTGTCTGGTGAGTGCTTTATGCGATGCCTAAAGCTTCCTGGTCTTTGAGGGTCCAGTCTCTAAGTTCCTCACTCCTTGAATTTCATGTGCTGCCTACGACTCTTCGCACGGGGCTCTGAATTTCACTAAACTGCTAGGGACCTAAAAATTACATGTTGTATGACCCAGGTCCTTTTATGGATCCAGCCCCCGGTTCACTACATATTCCCATGTTAAGACTAAGCTCATCCTCACGTACCTGGGCTCACTGCTAACAGCCTATGACATACAGCTGAGGTCATTCTAATTCCCTCTAGTACAAGGTAGGGGATACACATGCAGGAGGTAGTTCATTATGGTATTATAATCATGCCCTGCTTATACCCCAAAGTCATTCACTTCCATTAAAGGCCAGGAGAGCAACTGTGAACTGAATCCTGAAGTGAGTAAGTAGCACTGTTTGGAGAGAAGGTCGATGAGGTCATGGTGGTATTCATGGTGATGGCAGCCCTCATGAATTCGACTATTATTTTTTATTTCATTGCCTTCCCAGAAATCTTTCTGAGCTTTAAATAATTACAATCTGTGACATTATTTGTTTAGGATTTTCTTTCATTAACCAACACACATTCCTACTCATTCTTACTTTTTCATAAATTCAAATATTTGGTATTACGTACAGGCTAAGCAGCTGGGCTAAGTGACATGAGCCAAACAAGTGCATCCGAGGGAATGTCACAATTTTCACAAATCTTTTTGTACCATCAATACAGTAATGACTGCAAGGACTGTCCAGTAAAATCATTAGTATTTTCTTCTTTAGCTCAGGAAAAGACATATACATGAGTCCTGAAGGATATTGCCTGGAGGCTATGAAAGCAGCAAAGACAATCACATGGACAAGGAAATATTAGAAGCATTTTGATACTTACCTGTTTATTGTGTGAGTGATTTGCACTGTGAAAAATTTTTGGAGGATGTGCAGGGCAGAGGCAATTCTGGTAGTTGTGTGCACCAAAGGGTACTCCCAGTTGTTCCTAAATTGTGGACTTACCAGTCACATTTCAGGTCATCAAGTGGAGAGAGACATCAAAGAAACCAAACCAAATAGCTCTTACTCATCTGCTTAGGTTCAGCTCAGGCTACTTGACCAGGATACAAATTCGGGTAAAAATTCTGAATTCTTTCCTGAACTGTTTGCCAAGGCCTAAAGAAGAAAAGCAAACTAAACTTAAAATCAGATTTTCTTCCTTTGGTGTGAAAGAGAAAGAAAAGGAGGATTTCCTAAAAGAAGGAGATATGTTTGGAAAGACTGTCCTCCTTTTTATCCTCACTCATCCTTTCTTCATGAGACATTCAGTAAAAGAGAAGAGGAATAAAGCAGATGAAGTCTTTGAAACCGCTGTTGACAGTTATGCAAGTCAAGAATCAAAATGGAAAAGTAAAAATCAAATACATCACTTCCCTCCTGGTAGGATACACATTTTTGAGTCACAGATCCATTTCAAATACCTTGATATCTGCAATTCAGCATTCCCCCAAGGAAAGCCAGAAGACCAATTCCTAGATATAGAGGCCAGAAGAACACTGCACTGTTTAGTTTAACTGTCAGATCTGTACGTAGGAAGACAACACTATTCACTTAAAAAAACAGAGTGACATGCAGGATCTGTTAAGGGACACTACAGGGCAACATTGCTGAATGGTGTAACATGCACAAGGTGAAAAGTAACCTTGTCCAGGGACGCTAGAGAAGCAGACCTGGCAGAGAGAGTCTCAAAGATTGACTTGGCCAGTATCGATTGGATTCAGTGACCACCAGTCAGGAGAAGTATTTTTGCAGATTACAGTCGGTACTGCAGTCAGGCCTTGTGGTTAGTATATTTATTTTTTATGGCATGTAATTTTTATGGCTGTAAGTGGTCAAGACCTCAATTTTATGTCTGGTGGAACCTGGTACAACACAATGTCCTAACACCATGCCTGGGCACTTGTTCAGTACCATCTGTTAAACAGAAGTGTTCCCTGACAGCCTGCCATTTAACTATTGGACTAGTCCAACACTGCTTAACTCATGAGTGCTGACAAGATCACAGTATAAACTGATATCATTAATTTATTATTATTATTAATATTACTGTTATTACTATTATTCTACCACCCTCCGTTCCCAATCGCAAATAGAGCCTCATTGTGCTGGGCACTGTAGAAACATTACGTAAAATAATGTCCATAACTCAAGGGCATTACAAATGAAATAAGCAGAAATTAGCTAGACATTGAAAATACTCTAATTAGTGCCAACAAAAATGATGTGGTACCGTAACTGTTATCTGCATCCTTGTTTGCCACTAAAATGTCAGCATTTGCCAACAATAATCTCACTGTATTATTCAACACGATCCTACACTGTTCTTAGAGCATGAAATAATTAGGGTTGCTGTAATTTGGGGAAGCAGTTCCTGTTACACCAGCCAACTATTTCTGTTCCCCACATGCAGCCCCATTCTTAGTTCAGTCAGCCTAAGCTATTTGAATTAATGGGCCAAACACTAGATACAGCAAGGACGGACCTCATCAGGGCAAATTCACAAGCTCCAAGGAACTCTGTAGATTTTCCCCAGCACAAGATCTGGGCCAGCATGCTCCTTCTCATTTTAAATCAAAATAAATCACAAAAAGCTCCAACCTGACTTTGTAAGAAAGTAATTCTGGATCATGCAGTGATGCATGTCAGAAAGTCCAACGTGCCACCAGCCTGTTATAGCAAAAGCAATAAGAACAGCAAGTCAAAACAGAAGCAGAAATGAAGCCCTTTTATTGTGTATGGTTTGATTCTTTGTTTTTTTTGGAGAGATGTTTTTGGTTTTGGTTTAAATCCTTGCTTTGGGACACACGCACACAAACAGTTTAACATTCTAAAATCTGTTTTGCCGAAAATAGGGACAGGAAAAGGGAAACTTACATCTTTAATTACTATCCTATTGTTGGTAGAATTTATAAATTATGATATTGTTACCTGAGGGCTTGCTGACAGACTGCATCAGTTCTCCTCAGTCTGGCTCTAATCCCAGCCTCTATTTTTTCTTTTAAATCCTGGAATGCAGACAAAAAAGGGTTTCCCTTCAATAAACCAACTTGTCTGAACCCAGATTACTGTGCTGTGTCACTAAAATAAAGGATCTAACATTAATCTCCTCAGCTTTTAAACAACAATATAAAATATCTACAGTATTTGTTAGTCTCTTCCCCAGGTAATGGAGTTTATTTCATACATCAATCCTTATAAAACCAGAGTAGAGCTCAGACTGGGATTGAAACAATTGATTTGCCCGGATATTGTACCCACCATTGGTTAGCTCTTTAAACCCTAGTCAGTAATTAGCCAAGCTTTGCCTGTCCAGCACTCAGTTAGATGGAAAATTAAAGACTGTCTGAGAAATGCATTGTAAAACCTGCTCATCATAAGTCTCTTCCAATGCTAGTGTTTTGAGAAAAGCACAAACACCTAAACATGAATGAATGGAACTACTATCAGGAAAAAAAAATGTTTTTCAGTGGCAAGTGGAGAAGAAGTAAAAAGAAGCCATTGTTGAGGAAATCTTCTTCCAGTTCTTCATTTTTTGGCCTCCTGTGCAGTCATCCATCTGCACCATGGGGGAATAAATTCCTCTCCATAATGCAGTTCCCCTATTATGGATAACCCATAGGACTCACCAGGCGATGAGCTGAAGGTGTGCAGAGCATGCGACTGTGGCTCCACTGTCAGAGGAGCGGCATGAGACTTTTCAGAGGCTGACAGGAGATGCTTGACTTCAGCTTGGGCAGTGATTGTGTCCACGTGCACACTGTAAGTAGTATTGGGTTTGGTCAGTGCTTGGATGACAAAATAGGAGCAAACCACGTGTGCTTAAAGGTGTTCACACCTTTCACTCAGCAAACAACTCATTTCACTCTAACTCAGTATTGTGGTAATCCAACATGAATCACCAGTTGTGTTAGAGATGTCTTCATTTGGATGAACCAAAGCCAATGACACAGTCGTTGAAGATGACATTGCTGCAAGCCTAAATGTGCTAATTTTTGGATCCAGGCCAAATTCCATGTTGATTAATTCCATTCCTCTTGGGTGAAATGCCTGCCTGGCTTTCAACTGGAGACCATACCCTTCATCATCTAAGTCTTGGCACTCCCTTTCCAGATAATACTGTGGAAAAGCATTCAGACAGCTTATTTATCAGGACAATGAACAGCATGACCAGACTGAATTCAGCAAATAGGTAGGAGATTAAAAAATAAGAGAAATACTTCTTCCAAATACTTGCTGCAATCCTGCTCTGTACATAGAATGGAAAATATTAGAGTTACAAAGCCCTTTTTTTTTCACTGGAAACAATTCTATGTCACAATAACTAACTATGCAGTATTGCTCAAATTTTATGCTCTGATGTTTGCTTTCCCGTATTCAAATTTTTAACCTGGATGAAATCAAACTTCTTTGAAAGAACTAAGCAACCAAAACAGACAGAAACAGAATCTAAACCTTACATTTACAGCATCATTTGAAAATCAATGCAGAGGAAATTAGCTATATGACTTTACAATTAAAAGGACCAAACAGACAACTTCAGAAAAAGTTAGTCCCCTAGGGAAAACTGAATGTAACTGTCTCCAGCTATATAGAAGACACGAGACTCAGAAGATACGAAACATTGAGGGTTTTTTTCTTCTTTTTTATGGTCTTTGCTGCTACAAGCAGAGAGATGGGAATTTGGAATTCCCTGGGCCCCTGTGGAACTCAAACGTATCCATATTCCTGTAATGCAGTTTCTCTGTATAAATGTACTAACCTCCCACTAAGAAAATTAGCTCTTTAATCACTTGAATCCAAATAAAGCATTGTTATATCCTAAAGGCACTAAAGTTTTGCACTTTTAAAAGAGTGTCTGAACATTTCCCAAACACACTTAGAGTGGGGGGAAGTTCTTTTATTTAATTTTCTGTAATTAAAGAACAAGTCAGGTAGAAACCAAAGCAGTATTTGTGATGTTGCTTTCTAAAAGCAGAAGGTCTGCCTTCCACAACTCTTATATTAATTGTAAAATACAACATCAAAAAGCAGGAAGGAAAGAACAAAAGGCTGAAAACTCCCCAGTGTTATTCCCCATGAAGGAAACAGTCTAGATTGAGACAGCAAAAGATATCTCATACTCTCTCCATCTGCAGTGATTTACAGGGCTTCAGGTTACAAGTTTAGCTTCTCACATTTGCAGTGAATGCTTGGATTTTTCTCACAATAACCTGAATCAAATGGCTCCTTCATTCATAGTTAGAATGTGCTGACCAAAGCAATAAATTAGGCATACAAAAGTGAGATGTAAAGGGAATAGCTTTGGAAGTCCTTAAGTGATGTCCTTCAACACCTACAAGCCCTGGAAGATCCTACCATCAAATCATCTTCCTAACATCTCTCTTAAAATAAGCACCCTGCTCAGAGAAGCATACTGTGGCCAGCAGGTCGAGGGAGGTTCTCCTCCCCCTCTACTCTGCCCTAGTGAGGCCCCATCTGGAGTCCTGTGTCCAGTTCTGGGCTCCACAGTTCAAGAAAGACGAGGAACTACTGGAGAGAGTCCAGCGGAGGGCTATGAAGATGATTAAGGGACTAGAGCATCTCTCCTACGGGGAAAGGCTGAGGGAGCTGGGGCTGTTCAGCCTGAGGAAGAGAAGACTGAGAGGGGACCTCATCAACGCTTATAAATATCTCAAGGGTGAGTGTCAAGAGGATGGGGCCAGACTCTTTTCAGTGGTGCCCAGCGACAGGACAAGGGGCAACGGGCACAAACTGGAACACGGGAAGTTCCGTCTAAATATGTGGAAAAACTTCTTCACTGTGAGGGTGACAGAGCCCTGGCACAGGCTGCCCAGGGAGGTTGTGGAGTCTCCTTCTATGGGGATACTCAAAACCCGCCTGGACGCAGTCCTGTGCAGCCTGTTCTGGGTGACCCTGCTCTGGCAGGGGGGTTGGACTAGATGATCTCCAGAGGTCCCTTCCAACCCCTACCATTCTGTGATTCTGTGATACCAGAGAGAGCATTGTCCCGATATATTGATATGAAACTAAGAATGCAGGAACTGTCTTTTTTGACGGGTTCCTCACAAGTTTGGCTGGTGATGGAATTCATCACAGTCTACTGCTTTCAGCAGTTTCTCCCACCCTCAATTTGACTTGATTCCCTTGGACTTTATGCTCAGGAATTCTCTCCCCGCTCCTAAAGAAGAAGCCTTGGTCTTTTAAGCTTGTTGCATGAAAAACTTCCCCCCCAGGTCAATGGACACAAAGGACTCATGGAACTTTGCTAACTTTGAGGCAGGCTGATCTCTGGCTGAATCTCTGCATTCATACTACATGGAGAACCCTACAAGCTGCCTTGATTCTGAACAGCTTGGCAAGTTTGGTATGATTACAGTTGGGATCAACATTTCAGTAAGGCATAATTAGTCCGCCAGGTGATTAATTCATTGTGCATATTAGACTATCCAAATTATCCTCATTAAGGCTGTATTCCAATAACTTGAAGCTTAATTTTTAAGTATATGACTAGTATCCTTGAAATCTTGGGGCTCTTCATATACATAATGTTAAGCACATGCATAAGTGCTGTAATGAATGGGATCACTGGCTCTTTTATACTAGTTTTTTTTTAACTGTTTATCATCATTACTTAAAACTTATTTACAGACTATTTTCATTTGGGTTTTTTTTTTGCTACACTGTCATTAGTGTCCTTGCTCTGCTATTTTTAGACACTCATTCGTAGCGCACTAGTGCTAGGACCCCTAATTAGGGATCAGGGTCTCATCCCGTGTTAGATTCTGTACAAATACAGAACAAAAAGCCTGTGTTGCTGAGAGGTGCGATCTAAATGCAACATATGGATATAGCCAGATCATGAGCACAAGGCAACAATGAGAAAATGCACAATAGCTATCTTAAGAGCAATATCATGTTTCAGTCGGAGGAGCCAATGGTACATGACAGGGTGGTTTGTTATATTAGACTGCAAAGTTATGTTCTTCTTACCTGGTGCCTGGATTGCACTGTATTTAGAAACATAATATATAAATATGTCAGGCAGCATATCCAGTGATAAGGACACCAGACTGGGGCTAAAAAGACTTGTTCAATTCCTGGTTCAGCCGTATAACTGATGAATGCCACTGCACCTTTGTGTGATGTTACAAGCTGTAACAGTCTTCGACTCATTTGGAAGTAGAGTGGCACGTAGCAGGAAACATTTTGAGTGACCCTCTTACAGGTTACTGCAATATAAACAGTTAGTAGGGATAACAATAACAAAGGCAGGTTGTATGTTCATGTCTCCACACTGGGGTCTATAACTTAATCACCGTCTACCCCAGTAGATGTATGCATCCTTGGCCCATGGGATTTCACCTGTTTTCAGGAAGGCTTACATATCACGTGGAAAAGATCAAAAGGAGCTGGTTACGTTGGGTGGAGGTTAATTAAGTGTCATACCCTATTTCTATATTGCAGAAATACCAGCTTGCACCCCATGTACATAAAACTAGAAGTTAATATCAAGTGAAGCCACTAGAAAGACTGTCACTAACTTCACTGGGATCTGGATGGATACCTTGAAGGGGCAGTTGGAAGTCACTGCATGTATTGTTCTCAAATGTCAGAGTCACAAACAGTTGTGTATCCAACACAAAGGAATAAAGCTCCAAATACATACATATCACATTCACATATACACACACACTTGGAAGTACCTGCCACAAATGTTGATCTATCTTGTTCTTCCTTAACTTCCAAAATTGGAGACTAATTTCTTAATCTGGGTTTAGTTAAACTTCCTCTACTCCTTCTGGCACTTGTCGTCAAAAATAAAAGAGTCGAATAGAGGGGGTGGAAATGCTAATTAGCCCCTGTCACAATTCATGCTGCTGTTGTAAGAATTCACAGTATGCAAAGCAGGTTCATGCTACCCTAAGTGTCAGGCCCTGCTACTGCTGATAGAAATTGACAATTCTTGGGTTAAAAGGCAAGAAAAACGCTCTATCGTCTCCACTTTACAGATAGTGTCTTTTTGCTTAGTCAGGCTTAAATTGCCCATTACAATAAGAAAAATAGTAAGGTGAAGGGTTATCTTAATAAGTGACTATAGTCGTAACCATAACAGCATACCTTTTGCACTATAGCAAAAATAGTCTGCTGTATTCAGACTTAGAAATAAATAAGTAGCTACATCAAATGAAACTGCAATGCAACTTACTATAAATGTCACAGAAGCAAATATAACACAGAGTTAATTCCACGATAAATGACTGAGCACTCTAAGCATATCATCATTTAATCTAGTAGGTTGCTGCTTATATGAATCAAGAGTAATTTAGGAATCCAAAGTAGAACAAAAACCAATGGAATTCAGGATTTCTGTAGTTACCTTTTAGCAATCTTTGTACACTCCTAACTACAAATAATTTCCCAAAGAACAGCTTGGTGCACGTATCATGAAAAGAGCAATCTTCTTTATACTCACTTGTGCATTGCTCTTAAAGTACTTAAAGTACTGAACATAGAGTATAGGTTTGCATGAACCTTTGCTGAACCGTTACTGCTTACAATGCTCATTCAAATTGAGAGGAACAAAGGCCTGACCATTTGTCCACACCAATGCTAAGAAGTTTGAGGGTGAGCAGAAATTATTACTGCTAACTAAATGTTTTCATCCAAGCCCAGGATGTTACATTTTCCTGGCCATACATAGAACTTCTTTCATTTCCAGAGTGAAAACAGCAATTGACTTGGTAGATGATCCTTAGAAGGAATTGATGTTCACAACTTTGTCACCAGCAGGTGTAGTCACCCTGTACAGGGTTTTCTGGGATTTATGTGTTATAACTGAATCACCACTGAGGCTGTACACAATGACATCCTCCATTTTGAAAAGTAAGCACCTGGATTGCTGAATAGCAGGGCCTGCTGTGATAGGAAAAGGGGTAATGGTTTTAAACTAAAGGAGGGGAGATACAGGCTAGACATAAGGAAGAAGTTTTTCACAATGAGGGTGGTGAAGCACTGGCACAGGTTGCCCAGAGAGGTGGTAGAAGCCCCATCCCTGGAAACATTCAAGGTCAGGCTGGATGGGGCTCTGAGCAACCTGATCTAGTTGAGGATGTCCCTGCTCATTGCAGGGGGGTTGGACTAGATGAACTTTAAAGGTCCCTTCCAACCCAAACTATTCTATGATTCTATGAATACAGAACAAATTGGTGGGCTGAAACACACTGCAATCTGTTAGTGTTGTATTTATATAAGCATTAAATCAAAATAATGCAACTGCTGAATATAAGCTTAATATATGGCTTCAGAAGAGGACTGACAAACTATTGATTTTTAAAATAGAGGCCTTTGAAATCTTACTGTAAGCTTTGGTGTTCCCAAATTCATGAACCTCTGCTGTCTGCCCTATAAAATTACTTCTCTTGATTTACTTCACTACCAGAGTCCCATCTCACTTGGACAGACCTATAGGGGGAGACATGCAACAGACTGGAACAAATTACAGTGACCTGAGGTGTAGTTTGGGGAAAAAATTGGGACTAGCACCATTCCCTCTCTGCAAATTTCTCAATGTATTATACTGAAAGAGGAGAGCAGACTTCTTTGCATTAGACACTTCTATAGATGCAGCCCAGAGCAATTACTTCCCTTGAGTTAATTATGGAGCCACAACTCCTCCCATAACCTACCTGCACTAATACTGCTCTCTCACTCCCTCTAGTGCACTGCTATCCAAGGTAAATTGGACCATCAATGCACAAATCAAAAATGTCTCAGCAGCCATTATTGTACAAAGAGCCAAAGTGTTCATAAAAAATCAAGATAGATGAATTTTCTTAATAAGTGGCTAAAACATCCTCAGCATTTCCGGAGCTATTTTGCTGCTCAAGGGTTTTCAATATGATGCTCTGATGATAGAAGAACCACTTCTATCAAATATTAAGCTACTGTAAATTTACTATAATTGAATAATTTGCCTCTTAGCTTTGGTTCACTAAAACTGTAGCAAGGTTCTCATCTCTAAGCGATCGTTCCACAGTCTGTTTCAATATATGTCATGTCAGACAAGGCTCATATATAGTACCATTTGAGATTAGTAATTCCAAAGTCAAGGGACCTTGTAAAAGATCTGGATGATTGACCATAAAGTATGTAAGTATTTAGTCAAATTAAATTGCGATTAAGGTTTTGAGCTCCATATTTAAACACAAAATAGTTGGATAAATCTTTGCTACTTTGGAGAAGTACTATCTATAAATTCAAATGAATAGAGCAAATTCTACAGATATTTTCAGCAAAAGGAGTTAGGAGAATATTTGCAATTTTCTGTGGCTGCTTCTATACAACAAAAGCATTTGGCCAGATTTTTCTATCCCTGAAGAAGAAAATGGGGACTGGAGAGTAATCCTATGAGACCTCTTTCTCCATGAACCTGATCTTCGTGTTGCGTACCTTTTTGGTCTAGTTTAACTCAGTGAAAGTGAAGGCCTTGCACTTCCAGGAGCTGTTCGGCAGGACAGAAATGAGCCCAGGTTTTCCACAAATAACTCTGTCAGTACAAAGGTCAGCTGTTATACTCACTTTCTGTGGAGTAAAGCCCTTGAGATGCAAGTTCTTGAAGAAACCAAGCATGCCAAGTAATCACCTAAAGACTCTGTGATCTCTAGGAGTTTTCGGGTGTGCTATTGTTCTCCTCTATGCTCAGTTTCCGATGGATCCTCAAAGTCAGACACTAACACTAACACTATCCTCCTATCTTGATTTGGTTTAGGACTGATTTTTTGTTTTGTTTTGTCTCAGCATCTTTATGTAAAGGAAGTGGCACATGATGTTTCTGTTGTACTTGGATATTAGGAAAAATTTCTTCACCGAAAGGATTATCGGGTATTGGAACAGGCTGCCCAGGGAAGTGGTGGAGTCACCATCCCTGGAGGTATTTAAAAGGCATGTAGATCAGAGCTTAGGGACATGGTTTAGTGGTGGACTTGGCAGTGCTAGGTTAACGGTTGGACTCGATGATCTTAAAGGTCTCTTCCAACCTAAACAATTCTATGATTCTATTATTCTGTCCTATCATGTGAAAATCCCTTGTCTGTAGCAAGTTAGTTCTAATTTCAGAGGTAAGTATAGGTATTTTATTGATCCCATGTTCTGTCTACCTTAAAGATGTCAGTGGGCAGAGAGGACAAACTATCTATCATAGGGAATCATTCTAGTACTTGGAAATAACAAACCTGAAAGAACTATGAATGCAAGATTTGATTTATGTCGGAAAACCAGCTATTGAATGCCATTGAACAATTAAAACAAATTCAATATGATGCCATTTTTTTAAAACAATCATTGTTTTTGCCATATTTAAGATCTATCTGGAAAGAAGTACACTAAAAATTTAGTGAAACCTTCTTCAACCTAAATGAAAGAATTAGAAATTCCTTCTAGTTCATTTTTCATGTCTAGTTCAGTTTTCAAGATAAAAATTATTTTATGTTTTTTAAGGCAGTGTGATATGTGCTTAAATTTGGGGTGTAATACTGAATATTTTGTCCACAGCTACACTAATAGTAATAGTGTGTGTTTTATATAATTGCTCTTTAGAATTTGTTATAACAGTGATAGTAAATAAATAACAACAGTATGGAAGCAGCTTTTCACCACACTGTCATTTATTGTTTGTCCTTGTTAGCATGAAAAATTAAAGAACATTAAAAACCATTAAGAAGTAGCTTTTTTTCAGGTGAATTTCTCAGTCCAGATGTTGGAGTGAGACCAAAGGAGGGCCACAAAAATGATCAGAGGACTGGAACACCTCTCCTATGAAGACAGGCTGAGAGAGCTGGGCTTGTTCAGCCTGGAGAAGAGAAGGCTCCAGGGAGACCTTCTAGCAGCCTTCCAGTACCTAAAGGGGGCCTACAAGAAAGCTGGAGAGGGACTTTTCACAAGGACGTGTAGTGATAGGACAAGGAGTAATGGCTTGAAACTGAAAGTGGGTAGATTTAGATTAGATGTAAGGAAGAAATTCTTCCTGTGAGGGTGGTGAGGCACTGGAAGAGGTTGCCCAGAGAAGTTGTGGATGCCCCATCCCTGGAAGTGTTCAAGGCCAGGTTGGATGGGGCTTTGAGCAACCTGGTCTAGTGGAAGGTGTCCCTGCCCATGGCAGGGGGGGTGGAGCTAGATGATCTTTAAGGTCCCTTCCAACCCAAACCATTCTATGATTCTATGAAAGAAGTGCGTAAAAATGTCAGAAAGGCTTTGTGGTGCTTACCTGCATATGTACACACCTTGTACTCCCAAGAGGTCATTTTAGAGGCTGAGGTGTAGGGGCAGGAAAAAAATCTCCCTTTTCTCCCAAGTGTATCCCTAAACACATGGGATTCCTGCAACTGTCCAAGTGGGATCTGTATCTTCAATATGAGTCATTCCTGAAGGTTATTGCAGAACAACCTCAGAAATATTCACTTGGAGTTTTAAATTAATTCATTCTGAAGGTCTGCATATCCCATATCTGCATATCCACATGCACTGGCAGGAGAATTGACCAAAATCAACATATTAATGCTGAATATTGGGAACATATTTGGAAAAGTCACTGAATTGGTTAATAAGTGAATTAACACAAGAAAGTTGGAATACATTTGCTCTTCCAATCAGAAAAACTGACTGTGTCCAATCAAAGATGTCAATTTAAATACTGAAATGCAAGCCAGCTGTAATCATGAGCATTCTTTCCTGTGCCAGATCCATAAATTTCAAATGTTTTCATACTCTTGGGATACAAAGTCGTTTATTGTTACCGTCCATCTCTTTTTATTTATCATGATCAGAATTGCTGTCTTTAACTCCTAATCCTTCCAGTCCGAGGGTTAAGTGAAGCATATTCTACTACTAACATGTCAGATTGGACAGAGTACAGTTGAGTATCAGAGAAAGTTCATTTACCAATGACGCCAATTGCCTTTTTATTAGATTATAATGTTCTGACTGCTGTTCAATGGTGTTAAGCAGTTATCAGGTTATTTGCTTTGCTGTAGAAAAATATTTTTACATTTATCCATTAAAATTCTGCTTCTCATTTACTGCAGTTTCTCACAGCACATTCCTTACTTGCTTTTTATTTTATTTTTTTTTTAAATGTAGGAGGCTGGTTTTAAAGGAGGTTGTGGAGAGCACCAGTGCCATTTCCATCAGAATCTTCCAGATCCCACAGCTGCATTAAGTCAATGAAGCAGTCAGTCTTGTCTTAAGCAATTTTGATGCAATCAAGAACTGTGCTCTAACACCCTTGGCTGCACTTGTGCTTCTGTCATGGCAACATTATGACTTTTTTTCTTTTGAAATAGCACATATGCTACTATGCACTGAGAAAAGTCTGGAAAAAACAGCCAAAGGCCAAAATCTGCTGCCAGTGATGCTGCTGTAATCTGGAGTCACATCCATTGATATCTCCAGATTTAAGCTAAGGTACCTGAGAGCAGAATTTGGTGATATATGTGCAGCATTGTGCTAGGACACAAGGTCCTGCTGACAGGGCCTTTTCTCAGGATTTTTACTGGAGAAGGATAGAATATAGCCTCACATTATCAAAAAGGGGTAAACCCAGGACATTACTGCTACAGCATCAAGTTCTCCTCTTACGCCTGTTAGGAAAAATCTGAAGCAACTGAAGTTGTTGGATTTTTTTTCTCTGCAATTGGTGGTCCAAAGACTGGAGAATTCATGCCAAATTTATCATTCGTAGCTTGGTAAAGGTTGAAAAAGAATCAAAGCTTTTGGATCCTGGCTTTTGGATCTTTCCCTCCACTTCCTTCCTTCTGGGATAAAGCGGGACAGAGCACGGAGAGCGTCAGTGCCTGACAGCGCAGCGCCCGCTCTGCAGAGCTGCCATGAGGTCTGCATCTGTGTGCAGACCTCAAAGCTCGTGATTCAGATCTTCGTCTCTATTTTGAAAGATCTTGTGGTCAGACTCAAAAAGGAACATGAGGGACTCACACATGACTCAGATAGCATTGGACAACTGGAATTGTGATCTGGAAACTTCTCGCTGGGCTAGCACGGAAATGCCTCGACTTTAGAGACCTTGAGGCATTCTGATGCATCTTCCATACAGAGAGAGAGAGAGAGAGAGAGAGAGAGAGAGAGAGAGATATCTCCCTCCAGATATTATCTAGGGAAGATCGCAGATACCCAGGGACTATTTCTTATAGGTCTGGACTCCTTCCCATCAGCCAAATGCCAACAAGTTAAGTATCTTATTGTCTAACTTTAAAATATTTAAACTCTTTCACTTAACTTTAAAATATTTAAATTTTGGAATGAGAATTTTTTTATGCATATACATATATGTTAGAATGTCTGCTAAATAAGGATAAACATAGGTATACATCTAAAACTTTTCATAAACTGCAACCTCAACAAATGAGCATTTCTAACAGAACAAAATTTCCTTTCATTGAGTGGCTTTTGTGCAAAATATTCTGCCTTCATTCTCCCTATGAAACTCCTTTTATTTTATGTGGTAATAATTAGACTACCAAAATTCCTGCTACAGGTATTGGAAGAGCTTGTACTGTGATTTTGTTTGCTAGGGTTATGTGTTGTATTTCCACCAAGAAACTTAAAAACAGGAGCACCCATACCAGACAGACTATTGTTATGTTCTGACCTGACACTGCAAAAATGTCAGAATATTTTTAAATATAATTTCTGGGTCAAATGGTTTCTGTTAGCTATGAGTAAGTGGAGGTTGATAAGAAAAATCACACTTCAGGCCACACGTTACCACTGTAGTGTAATGAGTGAGTCGAAAGGCATGTTCTGTTCTCAGTTGCACCAGTGCCAATCCAATGCAATTCCATTTGAAGCTGTGGAGAAAGTCCAGATTTCAACTTGATGTAACAGAAATCAGAATTTTACTCTCTCCTTTTGTCCTATAATAAATATATACATCCTTCATATGGTCATTACTTTGGCTACTTATTTTGAACCTTCTTTATTAAAAAAAAAAAAAAGTACAGATCAATATTTGTAACTCCCCTCATAATCTACGCATCTAACAAAAAAGTTCACTAGACACAAAGATATTTTCAAAGAGACTGATGATCTTACTCACAGAACATAGTACTGACAGCTAAGATCTTTATATCTGAACTGATTACACCCTTGCTCTCATATGAAGAAGCATGAAAAGGGAGTAACACATGAGAGAAGAATTCAAGTGCAAAAATAATAGAGAACTGCCATGAAACAGCCCAGAAGGACTCCATGCTCTCTTCACTCCTACCTACAGGTAGTCTGTCCAATGCATGGGAGGGTACCAGAGAGGAAGATTCAGGGTAGGGTTGAAAGATACAGCCCTGCAGTTGTTGTAGAAGTTTTGCTATAACTTACCTAAGCAAATAATGCTATTTTCTAAAGAGTCCAGAATTGTGGTAGCCAAGGAGGCAGAGAGATGTCTTATTAAAATGGTCCATCCTTTGCTACCCATAGGCTGCAAGCTACTATGTGCATTTAGATGCACAACAGTAATAATTGTCCATTATTTTTGTTGCAAAATCTTGAGAAAACTGCTTGATTTCTTTCTGTCTGTTTTTATACTGATACATGTGAGACAATGAAATATTTCCCCTTTTCAAAAGAGCTTTACACAGTTTAACTTGTGACTGCTCTTTACGTGCTTTGAGATCTTTAGAGAAGGATTGCTAAAGTATTACGTGTCTGTGTTATCAGATAACAAAATCTTACAGGAACCATGCAAGGACACTTCCAATATTTCTACAAGGAAATGTCTTGTATGTCATTGGATTTACATTCTTGTGAAGACTTTCTGATCGGGCCTAGGATTAGCCCCTCAAACACAGGGTGAAATAATATCATACCGAAGACTTTTGTTTTACCTCCTGCTGTTGCAAAACTGATTAAATTTAAAACTTTGTTTAAACAAAAATACTCCTCTCTGTACATTGAGTATCTGCTCCTATTAGAACCATAAAATAGAATCACAGAAAAATTTTGATCAGAAGGGATCTTCAGAGTTCACCCAGAGTTCACCTGACCCATGCTCAAATCAAAGCTAACTGATGAGCTTTGAGGCCAATTTTGTATAAGGTCAAAAATATCCCAGGTTTAATTGTGTATACCTGGGGTCCTCTTTGATTCAATTTAATTTTTATCCTTTGAGATTTTTAAAAACTGCCATTTTCATTCCCAGACCAAAATCTAAACAAAAAATGTCATTTGAATCATTTCATATGATCATCTGAGTATTATGAGAAGGCAGGCAGGTAGGCAGGCAGGCAGGCAAGAAGGAAGGAAGGAAAGAAGGAAGGAAGGCAGGAAGGAAGGAAGGAAGGAAGGAGGGAAGGAAGGAAGGAAGGAAGGAGGGAAGGAAGGAAGGAAGGAGGGAAGGAAGGAAGGAAGGAAGGAAGGAAGGAAGGAGGGAAGGAAGGAAGGAAGAATGGACTTCAGGTGCACATCATAAGATTTTAAAGACTCAGGGTTTTTGCATTTTCTCAAATGACCATCACATTTAGGTAGAGATCAGTATAAAAATCGAATATCAAAATCTTTAAATAGTCCTTATACAAGATTGCAGATTATAATTTGATTCTCCCACAAAGTGAAGTTATAATATTCAATTCCATTTTGATGTGGCGCAAAAGGATCATTGACAAAGGGTACTATTCAGCAGTCTTTAGTATTTAAATTCTTGCACTGAAAAGGGTTAATTGCCTATTATATAAAGTTTTTGAGAGAATGCCATTCTTCTGTGTCAAATCCTATTTTCATTGCACTCAACCTTATTTTAATGACATAGAACTGGACAAATGGGGAAAAACACCCATGGCACAATTTCTGCCAATGAATATTTCAGCAGGTGCCTCTTGGCTAAAAGTCTAGATAAAAGCCTTGCTCCAGGCAAATTAAGAGTGGAAGAAAAGAATTCTAAGTACTGAGAGCTTATGAGAAAAGAACGAACATAGAACCCTAGACATGATCCTTTCAATCAAAAATCCAGAGATCACGGCAAAAGGCAATTACAGTGGCTCCTCCCTTGTGTTGTAGTCTGTGTTTTGCTGCTGTGTACAGCAAAAGTTTCCAGCTAGGAGAAATGCTTAGCCTCCTCTTTCATTTTAGTTGTTTAGTTGTAGCTGTTAGCAACATCGTTTCCTCTTTTTTTAGAGCACAAGCAAGTCTCTTACAGGACTCCCTACAAACACAGGGTGTAGGCTTGTACTGTTAAACTACCCTGAGTTGGTTTATTCAGGAGGCTGTAGAAAGGATTGTGTTGCTGTAACACATTGACATGATAAAATAAATCCTGCTCAGAACTATAAAGTGGGCTTAAGCCTGAAAATGCATAGCCCTATGTAGCCTTTCTTCTGTGGGCTTTCTTTTGAACTCTGGCTTTGAGGATTTTCTGAGTGCTGCAGACAAGCACAAAGGTGGGATCAGAACTGGGGTAGCAAAGGAGAGCTGGCACGGAGAAAGGAGAGCTGAAAGGGGCACGAGTTACATATGAGATAGCAGTGGGGTTCTCAGGGAAAACAAAAGGGAAAGGCACAGAAGAGTGGCAGCACCATAAAAACTGTAGGGCAAAGCATGGTGAAGTTGGGGAAGTTTGGGCATGTGGTTACAACTTTTGAGTAAAACAAAAAAATACTCAGCTTCAGGATTTCCCCTAGGCTTGCAACTGCTCTGTAACTGTCTTCCTGCACCTTGCCTTGCAGTACAGACTAAAACTTTGAAGGCCATGACAAAACCCACACGCCCCAGGAGGGTGGGCATACACTGCACCCCAGCTGTGCCTCAGCTCTACTGACAGAACAGCACCTGCTTTCTTCTTGCCGTTTTATGTGCAGCCACTAACTCTTCCTACTTGTTTCAAAGATGGCTCCATTAAGAAAAGCATAAATTCAAGCAAAACAATGAACAGGATTAGCTGAACCTCTATGAGTTTCTTGGCAGACTTCAAATGTTGAAAACAAAACTTCTACTATCTTTACCAGGAGGCACAAGAAAGATGACTTTTTGCCCATATGTTTTTGCACCATCTTTTTTTTCATTTATTTGCTTTTCTTGCCTTCTTATTGTTTGTTCACAATATATCTGCCTTTAGGCTTTCTCTTTTCATTGATCACTTTCCTGTCCATGAAAATTCCCCCAGACATATTCCATCTCACTTCTCGTTTTCATATTTTGCTTTCCAGCTCTGTCCTTCTTGTTCATCTTTTTAGCATCCTTCCCTTTTCTGTTTTTATCCTAATACTAAAGAAATTATTTTGGAGAGAATAATCTTTTATTCCCATTAAAAAGACCCCTCTAAGAATTACATTAGCTCCTTAAAATTGTCATGCAGGGAAAAAAAAAAAATGCTCAAATTTTCAGCTACCAAAATCTCTGTACTTTGTTTTCTTGAAATATGTCAGCAATCTAAAACGTTCCCCCAAACAACAAATCTTCTCACAAAAATCGTTGTTCTGTCAAAAACACCATTGTCTCAGGAAAAAGATATTTGAGCATGACATCTTCGACCAGCTCTACAAAATACTCTTTCCACATCTCCCTACCTTGGGGTTCTTTCCCTTACTTTAAACTCCTGCAATACCCTTGGTATTCTCTGCATTTTGTCACATTCTTCTGCAAGTCTGTCATCCCTACATCCACTCTCTCTTTTCTGTGCTGTCCTCTCTGCATTGATCTGCCAGTCTGCAATGGAGGAGTTGGGTAGGAATGGCTGTTTAAAAGAAGAGAAGGGTCATGCATTCTTGTTTGATGCCAGGGGGTATATGCCTATTTTTCTACATACTATATTAACTATGTGTTATCAAAGTCAAAAGTTGCACACAAACAATGTCCACTGAAACCTGTCAGTGGTGTTTAAATTGCTGAAGAATAAAGCTGGATTACAGAGGTTGCGCTATGATAGGTAGAGTCAACTTTGGAGGAAATTTAATTTTTCTGGGAGCTAATGAAGGCAACTTCATTTAGACGGATATTTAACACTGCATAGCTACAAGAGTCAAAACAGTCCTTAATATTTTACTTTTAACAAAAGTCAAGATTATAACATCATTTTCAACAAAACGTAACCAGGAGCTAACCCACTGTGAGACAGTAGAGTAGCTGTTCTTAAATTTTAATTTGTTGAAAATGGTATTGTTGCTATTGTTAATATTCCACAAAAGAATCACTGAAGCTTCAACTCATCAAACCAAGCAAAGGAGAGCCTACTTTGGCTTCCTCAGCAGTGCTCGTCAATTAAGTCTTTATGAAAGTGAACCATAAAGTCTCCAGCAGCATGGAAAACAACTGATGTTTGTATGTTAGTGTTATCAATAGCTTCTGTAAACACTTCCATAATAAATGGCCCTCAGATTCCATAACAAATGGCCCTCAGATACGTAGCATGAGGGAAGTATGGTAAGGAACAAAATAAACATTGCTAAACTTTGACTAATTTTACAAATACTGATTTTTATAGGTGTTTGCATTTCAGAATTTCTTTTATTTTTAATAAGGCTATAAATACTTAGTCAGAGGCTTGACCTTCAGCAGGAGGAGTAGTCATGTTAACTCATTAGTACAGCTACTAGCACAAGAATGAAGTTAAACATTTCTGTGTTTGACAGGTATCATTTGACATCTAGCCATTTCACTGACAAACTATAGACTGTAGTGCTATAATGAAAAGTCCAGTCACTCTTCACGACCACTCAGTCTGCAGATCCACTCCTATGCCATCAGCAGCCATGGACGTCTTTCCATTGACTATTATTATTAATACGTCCAAATAGAAATGCACGGGTTATGGCCTGAAAATCAAGGCCTGTGATGCACAGTATGCCCCTTAGAGCAGTTTTGGTGCCATGGCCCCAGTCTGGACATATACTTTGCCCCAACCGAAAATCACCACCCACTGGCTATGAAACATTTCTCTGAGAATCATGGTCTCCACTCACACTGCAAAATCATAATGCTTCGCTATATCCCATGACTGCTGCTGCTACTTTCACAACTATTTCTGCCTCAGGTCTACACCATTATCATATACTTCATGGTACTATACTGAAGCAAGCCAGAATGCATATGTCAAATTAACAGAGAGCAATCAGCACAGAGACAAGACAGTGCAAGCTCATGAGGGTAAATCGGTTGTTGACTGCATGGAGAACAGCTGCAATCAGAATTAAGACCTCAGTCAGTGACTATGCAAAGCAAAGGCAGCAAATGGTTTGTGCACATATGACATATGTCAATGGAATTGCATATATGACGTATGTCAAGATAGTATTACAGTTTATCTGTACTGCAGCTTTAATCACACAGAGCTTCCATTCCAGGACCAGAAAGGAAAGCAGCATAATATATAGGTAATCACCTCTTTCAACCTCTCTTGATTACTGCTTCTGCAGTTTATAATGGCATTCTTTAAAATGTAAAATAACAGGTGATGGTTCTTGGGATAGAAAAAGGACTCCTGATTTGGATATTTTGCTGGGTGCAATAGAAACTTCTGATGTTGACTGAACTACCTTATATATAATAAAGAAGAACGTCTAGGTTTTTAAGAAGTAAATGGAACTTGTCTTTCATGTCCAGCAACTGCACATAGATAATGAGTGCTTGATTTCACAGAAAGCATTCCAAGCTAAATTTTCCATGTATGTAGGTACCTAAATTTGTAGTTAGATGCCTAAGCTGTTTAGGTATTTAGCATCCACTGAATACCGTGCAGTTTATACACTAAACTTCGAACAGGCACTTTTGTGAGTCCTACAAGGTACTTAGCTGGATCTTTAATTCCTTTAAAAACAAAAAGAAAAAAAAAAAAAAGAAAGATTTTAAAAAATGTTCCTGTTTTAATTACAAATCAAGCTGCTTTATTGTCCAGTGTGCTAAAGTGCCTTGACAATTCAGGGGTTAAAAGCTCTACCTTTGCTGCCAGGTGTCCCTGCAGATGCTGTTGGTACTAAGCACAGGGAACAGTCACGTTATCTTCTGGCTGCCTGGAATGGGGCAGGCAGCCTAATTGGAGAGCAAGCCTACTGAAAGGAGAGTGTTAACAAGCCTAATTGTCAGCACCAGCCTGATTAACTACAAGGTGAGGTGATATAAACCAGAAGCAGAGAAAGAAGCAGGAGAAAGTGCAAAAGAAGGTTTAAATGAGGCTGGTAAGGTTGTTTTTCAACTTTTTTTTTTATTGCTACTATTTCCTCTATCAGGGCTGCAGGCTGAGAGAAGCATGGTATTCTTGGGAAGTGGAGAGCATTAGCTGAGAAACCAAGCTTTGCCTTAAGATGTTTGACAGTTTGAAGAAAACCTGATCTTTACCTTGTCAGGCAGCTGACAAGTGCTTGACCTGAAACCCCATTGTCCCACTTGCATTCCTAGCATGAGTCAGCAACAGAGACTATAACTGGCAACTAATAATAATGGTATTGGAAAAACCTACTGAGAAGAATTTTCATTAATGCTCTCTCATTATCTCTTCCCCTACCATTCTGATTGAACAAATCAGCCCTCGCTTAGCCCTGGGATTGGTGAAATGCATGACATGACTGCTTTCCATCTTACTGCCTCTGTCTCAGCTGTAGAAATAGAGCATCACAGCTCATATAGGTAGAAAATCTTTTCCTTAAACAAAGTTTGGTGGAACTTTCTGTGTGCTGTTTACTAAATCTGTTAAACGACAAAATGGTTATGACACTTCAGCATACTTGTTCTGTAGCTAAGCAGTACAGAAGCAATTACACTTGTGGGGATAGAATAGATCTTTGATATTATATATCTGTTCCATATGAGAAAGTTCCAGCTCCTCCTGTGCTGGAGGAGCCCACAGCGGTGCAGAGTCCATTTCACTACTGTCTCTTCCACACTGTGAGTTAGAAGAAGACTGAGTTCTTGATGAACCAGTGTCTCTTGTTCTGGCCTGCATTATGCTAATAGTAGCCAATATTAGCTATGTTCAGCCATCTCAATGAGGTAATATCATTTATTTAGCCTAAAACACCAAACTGCTTGTTTTGCTTATCCTATTTCCTGTGCCCCTGTAGTTCAAATCAGATTGCTCCAGCTCATGCAGATGAGTAAGCTGGATCTCAGAACTGGGGCTTCCTCATTTATAGTGAGCTGATGCAACGGTGGCAGCAGCTGGGACCACGCAGGGCCAGGTACCTCACCTGCACGAGGACACCTCCTCAGCCCCTTCATGGCACTGTAATAAACTGTGATGGCCACTTTTAGGCCACCCATATGGAGAAGGAGGGAAATGGCTGTCCAGGCAGGACTTATTACTCAAACAGCTGTTCCTTACCTCCTCAGTGGAAAACTCCTCAGCAGGCTGGTTTTGACCCAGAAGTTGCTATTTGGATCTCATTGGCTCATTTTCCTCTTTGGTATTAATCCTAGTAACATGTATTTTCAGACAATAATTCTATCTTTCTTGGTCCTTACTTGACTATGCTAAACAACTTTTTTTCTTTTTTTCCCCCCAAAATGCTGTCATGTGATTAGCTCTCGAACAGCTCTCTTCCATATCTGTTCCAACTAAAATTGAACAAGGATGTTTTGGTGTTCTTGGAAAAGGATCATCAGAATTCAACACAGTATGTCAGACTGAGGTTTCTCAAAGGCAACGAGAGCTCATGAAAAACGTAATACTTTCTTAGCCCTATTAGTTATACTTTTCCTGGTATATACCAGAACTGTACAAATGGCCCTCTTGGAGAGATTCAAGCTAGCATGGATCTGTCCACTCTTTTCTGACTCATTGTCAGGAAAGGTGGAGACATTTTGGCCAACTGATCAGTGTCTGGTGTGATGAGTGAGGACTGACTGATACATGCAGAATGTAAACTTCTTTTGAATTAGAGCAGTTAGAGAACAAGAAAGCAAGCAAAACTGTTGAAAAATACCAGTTATTAGAGCTGGACCAATTTCTGCTATTAGATAATGTAATTATTCCCCAAACTATACTTAATTATCAGGTACACAGATAAATCGACATTTTTATTCCTTTTTTAAATATTGAAAATTAATTGAAAAAAGCTTTTTAAGAAAGATAATTAAACAAATATGCTATGAAACAAGGCCATGTGCAGTTTCATTTTATGTGTAAATTACATGTAGGCCCAAAGGGGATGCAGTCTTATTATACAGTTTATTCCTCTATTAGCATTTCAATAGAAAGACTTTTCCTCCTGGTTCAGAGGAAAACAAGGAAAGCAAGAGATATGTGCTGGAGCTACATACAGATAGGGGGCCTGGAAAAGCTCCATTATTCCTCCTCTCACCCCCAAAAAGGAATGAAAGAGGATAGGGTTGTGATCTCTACAGATGAGAGGAGGTTGCAGAAGTGTGAAGTGCAAGTGATTTCATTCTGTAGTAGACTGGACTGTAAGTTGAATCAGGTCCTAAGTCTTGATACTGTAATGTTAGTTCCCTGCTGGAATCTGTTCATGGCAGGACCTCAGTACAGAGTACAAAAAACAGCAGAAACAGTTATATTCAACCTCTCTACTTTCCCAGCACCTACCTTCTTCAGACAAATAAATGCAGAAGTCAGGGAACTGTGGCAACTAATCTGAAATGTTTAAACACAGTGCAGAGCATTTGTATTTATAGAAAATCTGAGAAAATCAGCTTCTGAGGTTTTCGGCTTCAGCTCTTCCCCTCTCACTAGGAAGTTCCTGACATCTCCCCCAGCCAACTGTGGTGCGTTTAGCCACATAATCATTATCCCTTTGGCTTTTGTGCATTTGAGCTTCAAATATATAAAGACTGTTGTCTACAGAAACAAGCTATGTTGTGTTCATTTTAAGTTCACACTGTCAAAGGGACATACTGTGTGTGTATCATCATGGAGACCTTATTTCGATCCTTGTTGTTTGTATGCTTTCTTAATGTTTGAATAAGTAAACCCAAGGGAAATTGTCTACAACTCTTGCCCAATATGACTTGGATATCGTCTTTGTGAAATTAGCGATTGGACTGACAAATGGAATAATGTGATTGCCATAGCATGTTTGGACACCATAGTACCAGAAGACACTCTTTAAAACTTAGCACAATACAGTGCAAATTGAGTATATATTGAACATACTAAGAACAGCATATTGACAGATCTGACAGGGTAGGTGTTAATGTGAAACACCAAATGATTTCTAATATCAATTCAAGGCGATGTCTATAGGCCTAAAGCTATTCATATTTTTTGTCAATGACCTGGAAATAAAGAAAAATAATTACTGCTGAGAAAAGTGGCAGTGTTTGCCATAATGATCAGGATAGGATCAAGGTGGGTTCATTTGAGAAATGTGTATTTTAACATAGTAAAGTGTGCTGTAATCTAGAACAAGGAACATATCATACTGAGAAATGGACGGTGTATCCTAAGTTTAGTTTCTCAGGAAGAGATTTAAGAATCAGAGTGGGCAAGCAAGTTAAATTGCATATATGATGCCATGGCAAAAATAACTAAAGCAGTCTTTGATATATAAGCAACAAGCTAGGGACAGAGCATGGTGGGGGGTGGTGGTGCGGTGGTTATGTGTCTGCGTAACGTATTGGTGGAAAGGATACTGGAGTATTGCATTGTGTTCTTGTCAGGTGGATAAGGTGTCCAAAAGATGAGGAGATAGAAAAAAGACAGACAATTTATTCTGAAGCTGGGAAAAGTGTTTTGAACTGAGAAACTTTATTTATCCAAAAGCTGATTGAGAAATGTCCTGACTTACCTTTCTGGAAGATGATTCCAGCTGCCAACGAACATTTTAATCCAGCTGAGTAGATCTTAATAGCAAGCAATGACTGGCAAGTGAAGCCAGGTAAACTTAAGCTAGGAACATGGCTATATATTTAGCAGTCAGGGTAGTTAGCCAGAACAACAACTGGCAAAGGAAAATGATAGATACTTCATGTACCAACTTTTCTGGATCAAGGCAGGATGACTCTCTGCATTAATTAAAATAGGTAATTTGGATCAATACAAAGATAATTAAAAGAAAATAAATTGCCTGAGATGTATGGGAGGTCAGGCTAGATGTTCTACTTGGCCCTTTCAGTCCCTAATATGTTGAAATATGTGAATTATTTTTATATTTTTTTTATACAGACAAAATAAGAAGTGTTCTGTGTTTCTCCATTGGGGAAAAACACTTTCCAAGTAGCTGTAAAGGACACTGCTAGTTTACAGAAACTAAAGATAGATCTAAAGATAATGATTACCAGCCTTCCAGATGTACTATATTTTATAAAGAAGGCTAAACAATGACTAGGTAATTGGTGACTGCTGTTTACTGCAATAATCATCACTGTCACCCTCCTTGTCCTCCTCTCACATTGTATCTACCTGTTATCTTTCACTTTATATTTGGATTAAGTGAGACAGGATCCTTTTTTTTACTAAAATGCAGGCTTGATCTCTGCCTGGAACCTCTTGCTATTACTAAGGTATAAATAAACAATAATAAATAAGTACCTAATAATAGAGGAGAAAATTGGGCGTGAGGTCTTTTTTATGCATTGCCTTAGATGTTACTTCCTCTCCAATGCTTGATGCTGCAGCCGGCAAGTGAATGATCTAAAAGTACCATTATATGTTTGAGCCACATAAAGCTATTCAACTCACAATTCTTTTCAAGTCCCCAGATTATCTTAATATGATTTACGGTTTGCTTGGCACTTTCTAGGAATACCTGTGCTCTCCAAACTTTGTCATTTGTAGCATTTATGTAATAACATAAACTGCGATAAAGTGAGGTAATATATCATAATGTCCTGTCAAAAGGGAAAAGTGGCAGTAATGACGCTTATAATAACAATAATGATGCCAAAAGTTTCCCCTTTCCTAAAGCATATAACAAAAAGCTGTATGAGAAAGCAGAACTTCTGTGACATCTTCCAGCTTTGCAAGCTACTGCAATTCAGTGATTTTTTTTCAATATAAAAATGCAGCATATTTTTCTGTTGTTGAAGTAGACTTTTCCCTAGTTCTCCGCAACTACTGCGTGTGTACAAAGGTGGTTTTACCGGACGTATATAATCTTGCATATGTTTCCCTATCTCACTTTCCATTCTCCAGGGACTGAATCTAACCCTTTATTTCAAAGGCTTTGTGAGTTCAAAAGTATGGAATAAAGTCCCGATGTTTTTATCTATGAACTGACAGTTTGCTATCAACATTCCTTCTCACCAACTGGTGTAATTTAAAGATCTAATTTTTTTGCATCTAATGAATGACTAAATGAAGTCATACACCTTCTTTAGCTGAATGGTCAAGCAGCCTGCAATTCCATTCACTTTGTGGGTGTTTTCTTCATGAAACATTTCATTGATCCAGACTCCCTCGTTTGTCACCTCTTTGGAGAAGGGTCAGCTGTTAAAGATCTCAGATCTCCGGTTCTCCCACAGATGCCTTTCTGTGGGCTTCCAAAAGAGGACAACGGCAGAAGACATGCTCCTTTGTTTGTCTCACTGACAGGTCCAAAGTTATTTCCTTCGTTCTTTCTCTTTTAAAGAGAGATGGGGATGCTTAGGGTTTGAGTCGGAAGCTATAGGTGTGATTTCTGACTATTTCTGCTTAGACCTCAGAATCTGTTCTGTAGATTCCCTGTCTCTTGCAGTCTCCAAAGACATTTTCTTTGGCTGCTGCTAGCAATACCTTTTCTATGTCTTTAAATAATCACTGTATATTGAAGACAGTCAGGAATTCATATTAAAAATATCATTCAGAATTAGTACATTAATGAAAGACAAAGACAGCATTTGCACAAAAAGGCATGGTTTTTTTTTTCCTTTTTCTTTATCTCACAACTGAGACCTTTCCTGAAATGTGTGCTCAAAGATTTATATCCCAACTGGTTAAAAGAAAAGGTCTAGTGGAATCTCAACACCTTTTCTATTCTGATTTTTGACTAATCCTCTTACTTATACTTTGAGTGGGTTCCCAATGGCTTGCTCCAGTAACTCTTGCCTCATACAGTGGGTCTAGTATTTGTACTTTCTCAAAATGACATTAAAGGCTGTGGTAGGTGGAAAATAGCCAGTCTAGTTTAATGTAGATTAAATGCATTTACAGATATCAAATAATTAAGAAAACAGCAAGCCTTCCATACTTAAACTTATACACAGCACGCAACATGGCCTAATATTTATGGTATACCACATCTCCACTTTTTTCTTTCTATATACTAGACCATGAGCCTCAGAATTTTGTTCATTTTTGTCTGTCGTTGATAATTACTCAAGGTAGATATGAACACCCTGCCTCTGTATTAACCAGACTGCGACATTCCAGGTGTCCTAGGCTGTGTCTTGACAGACCATCTGATGTACAGCAAAGCGCAGTCTAGGGCTCCCCACCACCTACACTAGCATCTCTGCAGAAAATGTTGTGGTTCCCGTGTGGGGGCTGCCTATGTGTTTCCTTTGCAGGGAGGATGAAGAAGGAGGTTGGTCCTTCTGAGTATTTCCCAGCTACGGAGCGCCAGAGCACACCCCAGAAGAGGGAACTGGGCAGCATGCCCAGACACAGTAGTATTGACAGAGCCTCTCATGGCAGATAGTTGTATATCAATGGATGAGAATATAGTGGATTACTGACTACAGCATTTTCTCTCAGGCTTGCAGCTTAGCTCTTCCCAATTACTCTCATTTAAGTTCAATGCCTACTATATATAAAGCACTGTATTGCAACAACATTATAGTCTTGAAAAAAAAAAAGACAATTTTTGGGTAGTCAACAGATTATTTAATTTCAGTGATTTTCAACATTTTGGGTAACATGCAACAAAACCAGGGACAGGATAGTGAAAGCTACAGAATTGTCTTCACGATCAAGCTATTAAAGAGTGAGAATGTGACTTTGAGGCCAGTTCTTGTCAACAAGCAAAATTCATCTTTTTATTATAAAATAAAAACTCAGAGCAAAGCATAATTTAAAAACAAATATGATATATGATGGTATTAAAACCAGAAGAGGAACAGAGCACATCTCCAGATATATATGTATACATATATACATAGAGAGAGAGTTTATGTCTATAGTCTTTTCAGTGAAGAATCTGCCAGTTCATGCCACGTTATTAATTATAAATAGGTCTTAACCAAAGGATGTATGTTGTGTCTAGTTTTAAAAGCATATGAGGTTCAGATATTTATGGGCAGAAGTTTCCACAGTCTGCATGAGCAAGAGAAAGCACTTTCAAACTGGGACTTGACACTTGCGATATGCATGTATGTCTCAGTTACACAGTAGTTAGAGGGGGTAGGCATGCAGACAGAGAATATTTTATAAGTCGATATCAGTAAACTTCAAAAGCAGGCCCAATGATGGAAGGGAAAGCCATTCATAAGGTACAGTGAGCAAGAGCACACCTTTAAAAGCTTGGCAAGCAAAAGCCAGAATGTGATAGATGCTGTAATTCAGAACCAGAGGCCAATGCAGCAGAGAGCGAGCTGGAGTGATGTACTGCCTGTTTGTGCTGCCAAGGTCTCTGTGAATAAGATGAAGTTTGAAGATCACGTTTCTAGGAGATAGTTCAGCAATCAGTTCTGGATCCTAGGCCAGATTAAACTGCCAAATAAGTAAGTGATCTCTAGGACTATTTTAATCTGAGTTTATTCTCTGCCGGACCTTAATGCAATTCAATTTATATTTTTATTTTATGTTTTTACAGGACACACAAAGCTCTCTTTTGCCCCTTGAAACACTTACTGTGAAAGATTATTTTTCTGAATGTCCCCCAGGGCAAGTTGCAGGTTGATTTAAAGTCATATGATTAAGAACAACACAGTCCGGAAGAAAGGCTAGTTATGTGCAGTGTAGGGAGTGAATCAGGTAAACGTCCCATTACGTGACATTACCAATAGCAGAAAGTCACTGAAGAGCAAGGTTTCCTAAAGTTCTTAAATAAAGTGAGTATGCTCCAGCTGGAAACTTACCTACAGATGTTAGAGGAAACAACAAAATATGTCAGACATTTTCAGAGGTGTAGTCACTGCAATCCAATAGGAATCTTGGTATCAATCATCCCCAAGAGAATGGATTCAAATCATTCTTGTTACAGGAGATTTAAGTTGTTTGCCTGCTAAAAGTTTCTTAGTGCAGTAGCTTCGCTTTTGCTTCAGGTCTGGAGCATTCTGTATACCGCTGAATATAAGCAGAGGGTCATCATCTTTAAGGACAATATCCTTGTTATGTGAAGAAACGCAGATGGATGAATAACATTACATTATTAATGTAATTAATTACATTAATTTTCATAAAAACACTTCATATGGCATTACTGGAAAGATTTTGTTCATTCATTTGGTGTTTTTTTGTGGTTTGGGTTTTTTTTTGCTTCATCCAGCTTCTCATTTGTACTCAGGGCAGAAGTCATTTCATCTAACTGTGTTTGATGACATCATGATATAAGTGAAACAAATCAACAAGAGATTCATCCCCTTCCAAGACTAGTGGGATGAATCACACTCTGAAGGTGTCTATCTCTCTTCACTGAATACAGAGGCAGCTGAGATAATTGGCTTAGACTAGACGCCTAATTTTTAAATGATTAACGTTAGATGAGGTGAATCTTGCCTCTTAAGAGTGTTTTTAAGGGCAGTCAGTGTGTATACAAATGTAATTAGTAATGCCACTATGAAAGTCCTCCATTTAATCAGAGAGATTCAAATGTGATGCTTTTCAATGATAATCAGCATTCAAAATCAAATACCTTTTTAGTACGCCAAATACTCATTGCAGGAAACTATGGACTTGGATCCAGTGGCTTTTCTTTCAACATCTTATTTACAGATGAAAAGATTCTTGTGTTCCACTGTTCCACTTCATCCTGTGGTGCCTTAACCGTAGCCATCAGTTGGTCTCCCATGTTGCAGTGATATCCAGGACTGTTTTACAGTTCCAAAAATGCAACTTTGAAGAAAGTAAATTGCTGTATTCTGCAGCTGTGTTAGAAAAGGTGCTCCAGCATTAGCAGTGAAATGGCTCATTCATCTTCTGTTCAAGTTAATGCACTGGAGTTGTTGCTGTAAGAAAGGTGTAGTCCGAGGGCATTTTGAGGGAAATAGATAACTGAGTAACTTTCACTGAAAATAACCTAAAATTCATAACAGTGCCAAATAATTCTAAGCATTAGGCTAGGACCCAAGAGGATTCCAGTTTGCCTGTATTCCATGATGTAAACTGTATATCAACTGATCAGAATACCGCTACTAAGCTTTCCATACGTTTATTTTACTGAGGGCAAATCAAGTACACACATACTTAAGAACTAAAAAGGCAATCATTTTTCTTTTGATTCAATTTATTCAATTTATTCTATTACTGAGTAGTGCCAAAGGTAATTTTGAAGCGATCAGGTTAAAATTTATGTGAGCTAAAACAAAGAGGTGGCTTAATTGAATAAGCACACTTAACTCATTAACCCTGTGCCACTGGGACTAATCAGTATGAACCCAGGGCTGCTAATAATCACAAAGGTAGCAAAGTTCTGCTTCTCGCTCTTGCACAGAAAAGAAGAGGAGTAGAAACAGGCAAAGGGAAAATAGAGGTGGTCTGTGGGTATTCTTGGAGTAAGAGGGGAGACAAGGGCACAACATGAAGTTATTAGTGCTTAGTTTTCCAGCAGAAAATCCTGCATTATTATAAAGCTGGTTTTCCCTCCCACTCTGAACAGAAGTTATTAGTTAGGAAGTGGAGCAGACAGCTGCTGCTTTCATTGTCATGAGTTATGGGAATGTGAGAAAGGTTGGGTAGTTTCAAACAAGAATGAAGAAATACAGTAGATCAAAGACCAGTGACCCCATCCGACCTGGCTTAATATAAAGAGGCATTGGAAAAGGGTAGTGTGACAGGAGTCTCAGTTTCCACCATTGCTCACGATGCAGGGAGGTGGGGGCTGAGGGGAGTGGTGGGTCATCTGTAAATATTTGGAAGTCTCAAGAGGGTGTTTAGTGAGCTGTGAATAGGTCGTATCAGCCCCTTTAAGTATGAGTGGGGCCAAATCAGTCCTTAATCCTTTCAAGACAGAGAAGGCCTTACAAAGATCATCCCCTCTGTTAAAGATGGAGAGAATGTTTCATGAAACATTTAATAAACTTGGCAAAGCTGAAAAAGGGGCTTCATCTCAGTGGTATGATATCCATCGTCTACACAATAGTTTGGGAGCACTGGGAAGAAAGGTATTATTTAAAGGATACACTGGAATATCTACTACAGTCAGAGGAGTACTTGGTATATGTAAGGATGCTTAATGCTTACAATAACATCACTATCGCCTTGCTGTCCCAGGGCCTGAGTGAGACCAGTGCTTATATGAACAGTCCCTGGCTCAAGCTAAATCTAGGCAAGATGTTAGTGATGTTACTGGAAAAAAAGAGATACTTGCCAAAACCACATCGCTCTAGTCAGGTTAAAGGTTCTGCTTCAAATTCTTCACTTATAGGTCTCAGTAACCCATGAGCTCAGGACCTCCAAGCGTGTGCTGACATAGGAGTAGGTCATATGAATCCTAGGTGAAAAAAACTTACTGCCTTGTCACTGAATCCATTGAAATTCTGTATTCTGGGATGATTAGTAGTGATTGTTAATTTACTAATTACACGCTTTAGCCCATAATATTTGGTTGAATAAAATGTTGCTCCTGAGAAAGAAGCAGTTTTGATAAACAATTTAACTTGAAAATATTCTGGGACAAGGTTTTGAAGTTGTCTAAATTCCATATTTTCTAAGACAGATTTTATAGGTTCCCAGAATGTGTGCTTAGAAAAATAAGAATTACAGAATTATTTTACATCAAGATTAATTGAGGTTTTAGATTTTGAAAACAAAGCACTTTGTCTGAACTAATTCATTTTTCCAGATTTTTTTAACAAAAATCATCACGATTTTCAGCTTTCATCTGCAGTCACGATTGCAAAGTCACCACTGAAATCCAGACTTGCAGCACTGGGGAGTTACAAGAGATTTCCCTGTCCAAGATCGTAGTTGGCATACAGTCAGCTACATTTATACCATCCCTAACAGATACTGTGATTTAGTCTGAAAGACTCCCAGTAAGGAAATTTGTAAACCATGAGTATGTGACCTGTTATGGTATACCATCAGACTGAAGTTTGTTGGGTTTGGGGGTTTTCTCTTAATGTTCAAGCCCGATCTCCACTCTTGCAAACGGAGCTGCTTGCTTCTTTCCCATCTCTAATTCTGGAGCTACAGCTGATGTAGGTTGAGAGAGGGTCAAATTAGCAGGAAGGGTGCTGCTACCATTGCTGTTGCTGAAGCCCAGGAAAAGGACGGTCTGGTAGCTGGCGTTTCCAGATGCTGGGGTGGGGGGGTTGACTTAGGTAGGACAATGCCTTGTGATTGCTTTAAACTAGGAACTAATCATAAACTGAATTAAGGAATAGAACAAATGTATTAAGTTTCCCCTCTGCCCTCTCTTACCTGAACGAACTTGTTTCCTTCAAACTTTCTTCATGGATAAAAATCTCTTCAGTCTGCCTGTGTACTCCTGAAGTCTACGTGCTTCTGTGTACTCCCAAAGCTTGAGAGGCACCACCAATTCCAAGTATAATCAAAGAATTACCTTCTGTGCCTTACACAGGGTAGACACCCCAGAAAATGATCCCTTTGTAACGGCATCACATTGTTAATTTTTTGTTTAGATAACAATTCTTAATGCTATAAGAATAATCAGGAATGAAAAATAATTTCCTACCCAACTTCAGTCTGATTATTCAAAGCTTTCAGCTGGCAGAACACAAGCTTGATTAAACACAGCTTTTCCTGCACTGAGCATGACCTTCCATGACAGAATTGCACCTTTGGTATAATGGACGAGGAATAGCAAGGGAAAGACTGATGAGTTCAGGAAACGGAGATCACTTGATGAGTGGCCTATGAGTTCCCATCCCCTCTTCTGAGATTGGTCACAAATCGCATTGTCTTCAAAATGGAAGTCAGTTCTGTTCCCGGTCACTTACTAATAAAGGCAGTTAAATGATATATTTAGATAATACTTGACATAACAGCACCAAGAAAGGGACATAGATTACAGTAGGGAACCATGATAATTTCAAAAAGTCCTCAGGAAGCTGCATTCCTTAAAGTGGTCAAATTTATATATGTTTAGTCTGGTTAGAAGCAGAACTGTGTGTCTTGGACACTGCAGTACTCCGTATTCTGGAGAATGACTGACAAGGTAGAAATAAGCCCAAATTTAGGGGAAAAAAAATCTACCTGATTTTAAATTTTATATGGAATATGTATGTATAGTGCCTTTAAAGGTCATTAGCAGCTGAAAATATGGAATGTGATAATTCCCTGTTCATTAGAGATGCACATTACTGACAAGTTGAGAGCCAGATTTTCAGATGCTGTATCTAAATGAATTAATGCATGTCTGCAAAGTGAGTCCAGATAGATACAGTTGCATTTTAAAATTTTAAAGGAAAATACGTCATTATTTATTTAGTATTTTAATATTGAAAAATGCCAAGTACATCCTTCAATAAAACTATTTTTTACTTTAAGACTGGCATGTTTAAAGAGACTCAGCTGTGGCCAGTGTCAGTAAGTGTGCTAATAGGATGGTTGACAGCTCCTGTGGAACATTTTCAGGGCAGCTGCATTATTGGTTCATGAAGCATTCCCTCAAATATTATGAGTGACAACAAACCTGGAAATGGTGCAGGAAAGGCGCTTCCAATCTATGAAGACAGCTCACGTTTGAATTCTCCAACACCAGACCACTATGCAATCAACCAGCACTCCATCTGTACTGTAACCGCATGTCACAGAACTGCATTGTCTTCCTGGGAAGTGAGATACATCGCTTCTTAGGACCAAAATAAACTGCCTTGAAACTGCAGGATGTTTGTTCTGTAGCTGGCATATGTTAAACCAGCGCCTAGTGGGTTAATAATTTTCCTTAGTTTATGTGCCTTTGGGCTAAACTGGACGTATTGAGCAGAATACTCAGAGGTCAAATCTGAGTTAGTTTCTCAATTTTCTTCAATTAATTCTGATATTAAAGTGGTAACAGACTGTGCTGAGCTTTCAAGGGAACTGCAGGCATACTGCTGCGTAGTTGTTCTTAGTGTTGGCTGAATCTCTGGCATTTAATCTTTGCTAAGGAAACCCAGGTGGGTGCTTTATGCCTCTCCAGTACTTATTTTGCATCTCCCACCCTTCTGCTTTCCTTGCAGAAAAACTTTTTAATGCTATATAACCCACCTGGTTTGTGAGTCTGTAATGGGAATACAGTTTTCCTCAAATGGGATGCCAGAATTGCAGCATTAAAGGAAGCCCTGAACTGGCATGGTGTGGCGGTTTAGCACCCCAAGGCAGCTCTAGGAGGATTTGTGCCACCTATCAGTCCACATTACACAAGTACCTTTAGGCACTTCAGTAAGGCAACTATCTTAAGGATTGAATCCGTTTACTTTAGATTCCCTTTGGAGTTGGTGAGAGAGCAAGGCACCTTCGGGGGTGGTCAGGCCTTGGGACATACCTACCCTGCTCAACGTGCTGCAGCGCCTCAGCTGTGCACCGAACGGGGAACCACAGCTTACTCCCTGGGCACACTGTAATGTAGATCTCGAAACTGGACATGACCTGGTCAGTCTCTGGAACCAACAGTACTCTTGCAGCTCTGCAGTTCATGTGCACATTTAGATTTTCCTGCCTCCTTCAACCTCCATCTACCCTTTCAGCATTCAACATCAAGGGTCTTTACAGAAACAACTCTACTGTCTATCTTACGCTGGCTGCTTTTCATCACCACAGTAACGGTGGGAGAGATGAAGACTATACATAGTGCCATGATCTGTCCACAGGGCAGGTACATTTGCCCTTGAGTAAGCACCAAAGTCACCCACAGAATCAAAAATAAGAGTGGTTGAGGCTGACAAGGATCTCAAGAGACCAGCTAGTCCAAACTCCCCGCTCAGAGCAGGGTCAACTAGAACACATTGCCTAGGACCATGTCCAGTTAGGATTTGAATATCTCCAAGGATGGAGAGTAGACCACCTCTCTAGGCAACTTGTTCCAGTGTTTAACCACCCTCATAGTAGAAAAGCTGCTGCTTATGTTTAAATGTGATTTCCTGTATTGTAATTTATGCTTAGGATTTTCACCGTATTACCCCACCTCAGTTCCCCAGAAGATGTTTCTACAGGCAACAGTGCACATGAAGAATGAGTTTAGCCCCAGGTTTGTCCATGAATCCATTTATACAGCTTTATAAACACAATTCTTTTGACTGGTACAGGTTACTTGTTCTAGGTCCTGGTAGTTCACTATCTCATTTAAGCTACTGATGAGGATAGACAGAGTATGTGCATTGTGTGCCGAGTAGAAGAGGAGCAGCTGATTACTGTAGATTTATTAAACTAAGTCACAGCTATTACCTTGCTAGTATATTTGTGGGGGTAGTACCACTGGCAGGTAGTCTCAGGCCTGGAGCTGATCTTCTGGCAAGAAAACCCCTTACCTTATAGCTACAAACATGAGATGGAGGAGAGACAAACTTTGGTAGGGTAGTTATCTTTCTTCCCTACAGAGGCAACGGTTAAGATCCTCAGTTTGTTCTTTCTATTCTGTGTGCTCCTGATTTTTCAATGCCAACAACAAACAGGATTGTTATCGGCTGACAGTGTATGAATTCTTCTAAATTCAGTGGGGGCTGTCACATAAAAGGACAAAAAAAAAAAAAAATCTGAGCCCAAGAATTGGTTATTTGTACCAGAGGACAGTATGTCGGTGTGCTTCTGTGTTGGAGGCTGAGAAGGTGGTTACTGTGCGGGATCAGAGCCAAGGGTGTGGTGCTGAGCTCTGGCAAGGTTAAATAAGGAGAGAAATGGTTCTCAGCCTAGAGGATAGGTGTGTGCCGAAGGTTTCTGAGAAGCTGTTTGGCATAACTTGGAGGGAGATTTTGAACCATTTCAGGTTGGCAGAGTTTTAATTCAGGAAAGGAATGGAGACAACTGGCAAATGAGTTTGTGGGCGAATAGATGATATACTGGTGGTAAAAGGGCAATAGTAGACAGATTGGAAGAAGATTGATTGACTAGGGCTTCTTAGAAAAAATGGTAAGAGCCATGGCAGATTAATTACTGGTTTCTCACACCCTTTCTCATTCTCAAGCAACCATTTGTTCTCCTGCCATTTTCATATCCACTTCCTTTTTTGTTTTTTTTCCTTTTCCCAAAGAAAAAAGGTAAAGCCAGGAACTTATAAGGTCTGTTTGAAAAATAAGCATGTGTGTGATTTAATAATCTACTTTAACATCATATATGTTCCATAGACAGGGAGGAACTGCACAGCCCAGGAATCAAGTGTGATTTACAGCCAACTTAGGGTCACGTCTCCTGAGGGTTCCATTACACTCAGAGAACAATTAAGATGCTTTAAAGATTGCCTGGCTCTTTATTCTTCCAGTAAATTGCTGAAAGGTTCATATAAGGCTGAAGATGGTTGAATAGGCATTTTCAGCTTTCTAAGGTTTTTTGTTGGGTTTTTTTTTATTATTTTCCCTTAGTGGAGGACTGAGGACTGGGAAAAGCCATGGGCCCAGAATAAAATGACAGAAGAAAAGGGAAGAAAGGGTTTATAAATACCGTCAGTGGTGGTGGAAAACATCAGTGTATTTTAAATAGATAATGTATGGTCTGAGAGGTAGCCTTTACGATTTCAAGGCAAGTTATACCTCTGAACTTGGTTCCTTACATATTTTCTTTTGGATTATTTGTATTGAAAGGAATGTGGTTAATGCTTTACAGCAAATAACCAGCTTTTTCTTCACTTCCTTCCCTTTTTTGTACCCAGAAACTCATGTACTATGTTATTCTAAAAGAACTTTAAGTTATTGTTTCCCTTTAAAAGACTTATTCAAGAGAGCTTAAACCACGTAGGCACCTGGATGTGCATATTCTGTTATTTATTGCCTTCCTTTACCATTTGGCAGTTTGCATTCTTGTCCCTTATTTCTCATCCATGGTTTGAGTTTGAGGAGTAGAAGAATAAGATGAAAGAACAATATGAAATCGTTATGAAAAAATTTGCCATTGACTTTACATATGAACTGAATCTTGGCTGAGTTTTCTTTTGTGATTTTCTACTTGAGAAATGTTCAGGGTTTTATGTCTGAGATTGTGTATGTCTTCTGTTTTGTGCTAATGCTTCCACAAATTTTAAATATCACTGTAAAAATACAGTACATACATGTGTACATATTTTCCTTATTAAAAGCAGAGGTACTTTTTAGATAATTCTTCTTGTGATTCTTAAGGACCTGGAACATGATTTTGGTTTAGTCCTTTTTTTCTTTGGTCTACTGTCCAAAGCCTGATCCAAACAAATTGTTAGATATTCAGGTCAATTTTAAATGGAGCACAGTACTGTAACAGATGAAAAGACACAGTTGGAGGGCTTCTTTAGAAAAGACCTTAAATACCCTAGAACCCACATAGTCATCTTTATGGTGGCCTTCTACAATATCTCATGTAGATGTAGGAACAGAAAGTCTGGAGCCAAGCAGGATGAGAAATAATTTTCCTAACATTTAAAAACTTTTGAGATCAAAATAAAATTAAATAAGGAATAAGAACAGAAATATAAAGAGTGTTCTCAAATAATTTCTAGGAAAAAAGTTGGATTGTCAATCAAAACTTTTCGTCTGACAATTTTAGTATAATTTTGGTTTGATTTTATCTTTTAAATTCTTTATTCCTTTTATATGGAAATGATTAAGATCCCCAAACAGAAAATTATCACTAAATAGTCAACTTAAGTTTTAATTTAGAAAATATAGAAATGGAACATTTTTACATTAATTGTACTTTTTTTCCCAACTTTGAGATTGGAATAATTCAAGAATAATTCCTCACAAATCCCTTCATTTTCTACAGATTTTCTATAGCAATCACATAGAAGGTTCCTCTGAGATACTCTTAGACCAGCATGCAGGTAAAAATTATCATGCCAAAAAGTTGACACAGAGCTTTTCTGGGTGGTCTTCTAAAAATCTGGACCGTGACCTTCAAGTTTTCACCATTTTACCACTGTGCTATGCAGCTCCAAACAGGTTCTTACGTTGTCCACATCACTGTGGTATCTGAAAGTCCCAGAGCAGTGCATTAAGCAACATGACTGACATTGTCACATGTGGTTTGTTCTTCTGTTCTCTCCCTTGGGGGAGAAACGGGGTGTGCTGTTTTGTTTTGGTGTGTCATTTTCACACATCCATCATCATGTAATACTCCTCCTTCTATTAGCTAACGCAGGAGTAGCTTTTGTCCCGGGAGAAACAAACTTCCCATGAAACTGGTACAGCTCCTGAAAGGATCCCTTGAAACAGGTCACCTTCGTTATCCCTCACTTCCCAGCCATGCCTGTCTCGGCAGCGCCTCTCCGTCAGCAGGCAATCATCCTGAAGTCATGCCAGAAGCTGGCACATTCAGATGGCATGGCTTTGCAGTGCTGAAAGCCACCAGGCTGATCTAATATATGCTTATGAGAATTCACCATGGAGGTGACCATACAAGTTGTTCACTAGTGGCTCTGCGCCTTGACTGCCAATGAATCGGCTAAACCATGAA
The DNA here is from genome assembly GCA_009819775.1 of Phoenicopterus ruber ruber. Taxonomy (NCBI): domain Eukaryota; kingdom Metazoa; phylum Chordata; class Aves; order Phoenicopteriformes; family Phoenicopteridae; genus Phoenicopterus; species Phoenicopterus ruber. The sequence continues at coordinate 15,895,168 of CM020219.1, forward strand.
AAGAGCAGCCCTTCTACCCCCACAGCTGCAGTGGTGGCATCAGCATTGTGGCATCTGCCTCACATCAGACACTTTCAATGCTGCATCTCATTTGGGGCTAAAGTAATACCACCGCTATTCACCTAGATCACAGGTGCACGCACTTTTTCTAACACAGACACTGAAATGGCCTGTGAAATAATTATTGATCCTTGGGGAAGAAAAGAGAGGAGGAGGCCTTGCTGGGTTGTTTGTGTGTCTTCACAACATATTATACATTCCCAGTGACTTCCTTTCTCTGGAAGAGAACCTAATGAAATTCCCGGCTGAGTTGTCCACACTACAATAACAGTATGTCTAGTTTTTTTCTTTTCTTTAAATTTCATGCATGCAAACTAGATGAGAGAGATGAAAATGGTTCCTCCTCATTAGGACATTGACACAAATAGAGCATTGCCTTACTCAATATTCCCCTCAACATTAATGGCACTGCTCATGAATTAGGGGTATTATAATAATTTATTGCGACTCTAACAGCAGCTGTTTTATTTTCTCTACCAACGTCCCATTCGGATGCATCAGGCGAGCAAGGAGTGAAGGACATGGTCTTGTCTGTGTTTACAAGTAAGGACTGAGACTGGAAGCAGAGAGGTAGAGAAATGAAGTGGTTTCTTAAGGATACCAAGAAGGTCAATGGAAAGTTGGGACTACAGTCCAGATCTTCTCTTGGCCAGATTACTGTCCTGTGTAATAAAGCAAAACAAAGGGGTCAGACCTGGACCTCAGAGACATACGGGAAATGAGAATGGAAGGGTGAGAAACAAAACATGATGCATGGTATTTTCAAATTCAAATGAGAGTATATAACTGTGCGTGTGGTTTCTTAAGAAGGTGACACAGGCAAATAGGACAGTTCTGAGTTAAGCAAAACGCCCATGCTGAAACTCTCAAACTGTGCAAACCTGGTCTCACCTCAGGTTTTGTTATCATCTCAGAATCAGCTTGGATCACTGGAGGGTTCTTGATGTTTCTTGCCTTAGATGCTGCCAGGGCACAATTTCTAAGAAAACTGTATCCAGCAGGCTTAATTTTAGTAGAAAAATCATGTTAACTTTGTTCTGAGAAAGTGCCTGTAAATGACAATTTTTCTGTATTTAGAGATGACAACGTTGAGTAGAAATTAAGCAAAAAAAGAGGTGATTAATACAGTAAATGTCTAGAGGCTATTCAGGGCAAATAGATGAGGCAGTAACAAACAGATGGAGCTTTTCCCTACAAAAACAGGTTACCTTGATACTGGAGGGACTGCAGCATTGTCGGAGATGTTTTGACCAAGTATCTGATCTGTCATGTGAGGAGTGAAGAATGCTGGAGTCAGGCTCGGCAGATTATGTATCAGCCTTCCTGTGCTTGTTGCTGCTTGCACCTGGGACTTTGCCAGGGAAGGAAGGAATGAAAACATCTTCCCTTGTTATGGGCATTTCATAAACGAGGGAACCTTGCTCTGGGTGTGGTTGGGAGAAGGCTTGCTGTTGCCCTTTGTGAAACAGCATTTGGAGCTGGAAAGGTTCCTGTTGGTTTCAGCATGCTGTGGTTCATGGCTGAAGGGAAATCTTAGGAAGTTTAGCTGGCAGCATTAGCACCTCCGGGATGGAAGTGGGATGGGATGTTATTTCTGCTTGTTGGTGGAAAACAGGCTAAATTTGAAATGCATAGTTGTTGCAATTATTAGTTTGCATGCTTCTGCTCCTACGTTATGGCAATGAGTTACACACTTCAGTTGGTGGTGCCTGTATGGTCACATTGGTTTGTGCTCAGCACCTCTTTAGTTTTATAGGATATCTGGAACTGACATCTGAGGTGTCTGTAAGAAACTCTTCTAGAGGAGAAAAGGCTGAGGCAAGCTGAACTAAGCTTGTCCTGCCAGACTTGCCTTGAACTCTGCAAGATTTCATCTACCGATGTATTTGTGGTGAAGGGCAGCGCCCTGATCCCTGAACCCCCAATCCCTCTCCTTGGTGACAGACTCCTCTCTTACACTCTTGTAAACTCAGGTTAAAAAGGTATGAAGCAGGATAAGGGGAGAAGAAGGGCAAGAAATCTAAATAAAAGTTCCCAATACAATGTTGTGGCCAAAAGGTCTAAGGCGATACTGTGATCTACAAACAAGAGACTATTGAGGGACAAATCTTGGCCTCTCTGAAGTCAGAGACAAAATTCCCAATGATCACAACAGAATTTAGGATTTTTCCCTCTCAGCCTCCAGTGCACCAATATGGTCTTCAGGATAGAATAGAGGGGAAATCTAAAATCAGATATTCCTAGTTATACTCAAATAAAGGCCCACTAAATAAATCCTTTGCAGTACTTCTGACTGGAAAAAAAAAATACTACCACATAGACTGTATTTTCAAAATGACAGCCCTATAGCAGGAAAGTCCCTGAACTTTTTTTTTCCCGATTTTTAGTCAGTTAGGGATGAGAGGAATGTTGGGGAAAGATGGGGCGGGAGGTTGCTTGGGTGCCTCAAGAAGCAAGCTTCTTGTGTCTCTTTTATTTGTTTAGGAATTTAGTGCCGTAAGTCCCGTCCTACAAGACTGAAGTGAATGGAGTTTTATTATCGTGACTTCTGTGGGAGCAAGTTTAGCTTTTGACTTGGTTAAAGTTGGTTTGAGAAAAAGTACTCTTCCTAACCCCGGAGTACCACATGCTCATAGCATGTAATGCATGAAATGGTGTGTTTAGAACCTTTACTGTAGAAATAGTAGTAGTGTATATTGGAACATTTTACAGCTGCTAACATAATCACTTTATTTATAACTGTAGTAAATTTGTTTGCTAAAATGGGGTTGTTTAGAACTATTTTGCTGACAGAAATGAGGACAATATGAATATACATTAGCAATTAAAAAGCATGATTTTTTTAAATAACAAAACAGAAAAAAGTTAATATTTAAATTATTTTGACAAGCAAGTGTATAGGTTTTTTTTTTTGTGTCTGTAAGACGTGAGGCATCTGCAAAGTCTGACAGTAAAACAGATATCATTTCTCATATATTTTAATTGGATTCAGTGCTGTTGATTTAAAGTAGTGTATTTTTGTGTCTCATTAAAAGATGAAAGAGACTATGAAAGCTGCCTCTTTACTTTAAAATAAATACTTCCTGGACATGCCTTTTTAGGTGGAGCAGCACAGGGAAATAAACATAATTGAACTGAGTTTTTCAGAGCCAAAAAATCCTTCCTGCAATGTAGAATTGCAATGCAATGGGTAAACCCAACCAGGAAAAGTTTGGGGCCAGGTATGAGTTACAATGGCAATCGTACAGTTTGTCAGATCACAAATCTAACCTCCCCAGTGCAACTGGACCACGCAGTGCCTGGTAGTGGGCTCTGGGCAGGATCTCTGTGCTGTGCTCCCTGCTGAGTGCTGCCTTCATAAGGTCCGGCACAGCGGCTGCCTTCCTGGCTGGGGTGTCAGGAGGGTGGACTGGAACAAGGGGAGGATGTGCCAAGCCTACCTGCCGTTCGGCTGGTTTTGTACGTAAAGAAGCCCAAGAAGGACTGATTGGTGGCTGAGTCAAAGCAGAGCATCTCTAAGCCAGATTTATGGTGGCACAAAGGCACAAACCCCTTTTTGCTTTGTTTTCCTCCTGCCTTTCATTTTCAGTGAAAGGGGGAACACTGCAACTGGGTTGTAGTTGGGTGCTGGAAGGTCACATTTCGCTTACAGTTTGCTGACAGTGTTTTACAGCCAGAAATGCACTCACTCTGCCCATTTTCCAAGCCTCATATGTACAACCAGCTCTGAACCAAATGTCATGGGCTTGGAGTTTTACTTGTCATGCTCAGGCGAATGATCTCTGCGGGGAAAGGTACTAAGAGGCACCCCTGTGCTACACTATCCAGCTTCAGGTTCGAGGGATAGCTTGTGCCTAGCCAGTTCAAAACATCAGCAGACTAACCTCTCTCCCATCTGCCTGCAAAGGAATGGTCAAAGGCCAGGTCTACATGGTCTTACTCTATGGGTATGTAAGTATGGGTAGTTGGTGGTGGGGACAAACACAAGCTCTCATTCATGGTTCTCTTCCCCTTAGGGCTGACCCAAGGCTCACTGGAGTTGATGGAAATATTCTCACCAACATGCATGATCTCTGGTTTAGGTCCTTCTATATCCGCAGAGGCATGACTCATTCTGGAAAGGTCAAAATCACATCCATCTACCCCATCTTTCTTAACAGCTTGCTGCACGGATCTGATGTATCGAAGGCTGTACACAGAAACCTCTTTTAGCACTGATGACAGCAAAGTCTGTAAATTTAGCAAAGTTTCCACTAGTGACATGGAGATGGAGTAGATGATTTAAGCAGGATTTTCCATCCTTGATTTCCACTTGTCCATTTTTCTGCTGAAACCTGTGAACCAAACTGTTAATAGCCAGAGGCCTGGTAACTCGGCAGGTCTGAAAGAAGCTGGTGTGGGTAAGCCTGCACGGGCAGACCGCAGATTTGACATCCGGGTTTTGATCAGATCTGAACAAGAATTTTAATGAATCGGCACAGGTATTTACCACCGTTGGACAGTTATACTAAACACGCTTGGGGCTGGTTAGTATCAAGACAGGTACCTTCCAGTGGAAAATAAGGAAGAAAGAGAGCGAGCGAGAGGGAACAAGAGAGGCACCACTTCTTCTTCTGAATCTCTGATAAATTAAAGCCCAAACTTCATTAAAGAATACATCTCTGCTGAAATGTCTTCTTCCAGATAAGATACATGTAACTGAGGTACAAGACCACTTGTATTAATTACGTTCAAACTCGCATACCTAATCCTGATATAACTCACACAGAAGATATTAACAATATGGTTTTGCTATCAAAGAAAACTATGATTTATACCATAGCTAATAATGAGAAACAGTATTATTTAGTACTATTATTAGCAGATGTTATTTCTGTGTCTGTACCTGTGAAATGTTCATTCTTGGGCTTCTGGCATGTGGTAGTTTGGTGAAAAACTGGGGTTAATTTGTGGGCAGGTTCTTTAGTCATCTTTTTGTAAAATCTTTTTTGTTTTTTCTTTCTTTTTTACTTCAACATAAATAGTTCTTGTAGAATCTGCCCCTAAGAAGGGTGCCTTATTACTAACAACAGCAACACTGATAAGAGGATCAATTATTTTTATCTTTATTCATATATTTTTTATTTTTATTCATTCATGTGTATGCTGGTAGCCCAAAGCAAGACAGCAGTCTTATTTTGCTAAACATTTTACAAACGTTAAAGAAATCCGCCACACAATGATTTAACAGCCTTGACTTATGCTTTACTTAACAACCTTATGATCTTATGATATGAAGATCTGTAGTGGCCCAGTCCACCTACAGTTAAATTTGTTAATGAAATGCTTCTTAGCAACTGAGGCTCTGAATTTCTGGCAAGATGTTGGGATGCTTCCTTTCCCTTTGGCTGCCCTGTGGATCATCAAAGCATTTTGTAAGAATACATCGGTGGACATAAGAAGGAGTAAAGAATAGGCAAGGCCAAGAAAGGTCAAAGCTGAACATTTCCCCTATATTCTGAGGAGGGAACTACCTCAGGTAGACCTGGTTCTGTATAGCCCAAGGGCCAATCTACTCCTTAGACTCCTGTTTCCATTTGTAAGAGGTATTTCCTATACATTCAACTCTTTGGTGCAGATTTGAGTCCATACCGAGGGAGATATAAAGCTCCTGGGACATGACAGTTTAGAGCAGTTTTGCTGGTAATGGTCACGGCTTTTGTGTGTTGAAATGTGTATCGTGGCTCTGACATGAGCTCACAAGCATACAACAGGACTGGGTCACTCCATGCTTCTCAGTTTGTGGTGAAGTACAGAGGAGAAAATCAGGAGAAGTAAGATATGGCTACGTTTAACTTCTACAGAAGAAAACAGTGAGGACGACATGAACAATTTTCCGAATATCCAGAATGGAGAGACTGTGGTTTGCACATTCAGAGTTAACTGGCAGTGTGTGGCTAACACAGTTTGGAATAAATGGGCAATGTAAAATATACATGATCTGTTGGTTTCTCTGCACAGCAATTTCTTTGATGTTTGCTGTAGTGTCTATTTATAAAATTTGTGCTTGCAGGCGGGACAACATGTGATTCCTTTTCCCCCCTACAGCATTTCAAGGATTTTGTTTCCTTATTAGATTTTCTTTAAAATTAGGAGAAATACAAGAAGAAAACCCTAGCCCTTCGGGGCCAGTTGCAAAGATCCTTTGTGCATGTTTTCGTGCTGCAGGTTGATGATACAGCTACAGTTTCTATTCTGAATAAAATGTTAAGACTTTATAACAAAGGAGACAAGAGACGATACTTTGAGCGTCACTGTCCCTGGACACAAGAAGAGATCTTTTAACCAGGCTGTCCTATACGATGATGCCAATTGCCAATATAAAATGTATTTAATATATGTCTTTATTGCTGTAGATCTCAACAGTGTCAGATGAAAAGAAGTGATGAGTGGCAGAGGAATTGTTCTGTGTAATAGTTAATAAAAAAAGGAATTAAATTAAACAACCAACCAAGCCTCATCATTATTTTGAAGGAGGGAGCAGAACAGGAGAGTCAGAAGAAAGAAAGGTTAGGAAGAACTGAACTGGGAAAATATCTTTGCAGAAATTAATAAAAAATAAATAAAAAGGTTTTGAATATATCAAGGTGTGCTTAGAAAATAGCAACAACAGCGCAAGGGGAAAAAAACAAATAGTTTTAACAACAACATCATAGCAAGATACACACTTAAGAATACTTAGAGCTTGAATGTATAGCTCTTCTGGGAAATTACACACTGGAGTTACTGCCAATAATGCCCTCTTCTGGCGATGCTATTGCAACTAAGTCGGCGTGTCAGTCATCTCAGGACCCTGCATTTTCGATGTGCAGGGTGAATTCAACTGTAGTCAGGGAGAGACTTTTATGTGAGTTAAATGTCACAACCCCTTCCCCCCCCCCCGCCCCCTCAGTTCCAAAGACTAGCTGTAGGTAAATTATTTTAATAAGGTAAGAGATACCACAGTACAGTTTTCTTTTCTTTCTTTTTTTTTTTTCCTTACCCCAAATAATGCTCTCTATGTCATCTGTATATTTATGATAGCTCAAAGACATGGGTGTGTGGATCTAATTAAAAATGTGAAAGGGTTTAGCAGCCTGCTGCTTCCCTGTGAGTCTCTTGTTGCCAACTCTTGGCAGCTCTGCTGTCACCGAGCCAAATGTTTAGTCTTCAGCTGAACTACTGCCAGTGAGCTGCGCTGCATTCTGGGACCGGGGAGCCTCGAGGTACTGTGTTCAACTATCTCGCATAAGGATGTGCAGTGAGCTGGACTTCGTATTCAATCACCCAAAAGAAAAGTGAAGGAGAAAGCCCACTTTTGCCTGGTGAGCCTCAACGTCATCTAAGACACAATGACCAATTCCTTCAGGATTTTGCATCAAGGAAAACAAATAGTTTCTTGAGGTGGATCAACCCATGCATTTGTTTAATGTGCCTATGCGGCAGCAGTAGTTATATTTAGAAAATTTAGTTTAAATCAGTCTGCTCTGGATACAGAATTAGAAAAAGAAATAACAAAACCCTGGCTTTCTGCATTGGGAGTCTGGCCTCCAAGCCAAAGCCTCGTGCTAAATAAATATATTCCGACAACTCCAGGTATCCTTAGCAAGTATAGGGCAGTTTGGTCCAGAGTGAAAAAAAGTTTGGCATATGTTCATTCCAGCCAGCAGCAGGAAAGCTATGTTGATAGAAACGTGCTTAGCACAGTTGCATTGCTTAATAAATTCAGGTATAATGTGGAGATAGATAGGGTTACAGGCTAAGCTGGCCTGTAGGCTTTGATCAGCACTCCAACTCACTTAGGGCTTAGAGTGGACTGGAAGAATTGCCAGGTCTCATGAGTCAATGATGGATTTCCAGCAGATCAGAATTAAATTCTCCTTTTAGCTATTCTCCCTGCACTTTTTTCTGCAAGGGAAATTACTTCTGCTAACAGCAAAGCGGTGTGTGTCTTCCTGATATTTTCTTTCTCTTTTCTGTTTCTCCACTGTCCCACTTCTATCCTTTGTTTTATTTCTTTTCCTTCCCTTCCCATCTTTCATTTTTGCTCCTCTCCTAAGATTTTTTGCCTCATCTGCCTGGATTTCACACCAACTTTTTTCCCCTTAACTTTTACTATCCTTCTCTACTGCTTCCCTTCACTGTCGTAACATTCTACCTGGGAGAATGAATAAGCAACCTCTAATGTTAGTCCAGGGACTCAGCAGACTGATTCTGTTGCACTTTATTTCTGGAAATATTTTCTTTCTGTGTTTCTGAAACCAGCACAATGGCAAAATAATAACTAGGTGCTTCTGATTGCACCGTTGCTCCAACTCTTAACGTGGGTATTTAAGAATAAAACTACCGTAAAAAAATGTTGGCTTCATATCAAATACTTGTCTGTATTCATTCATAATGCTAACTATAGATTAGACACACAGCACTAAAGGGGCAGAGAGAGAGAAAAAAAATAAACATTTACACTAATAATCACGCATTGTTTGTAAAAAGGCATTTAAAGAAGTAGAAGCAGGCGCAAGTGTGCAACACACCTGAACTCCACCTCTTTGATCTTTCCTCTGGGGTCCTTTTTGTTGCAGTGGGCCAGCTCTGGGAAGGAGGCAGGACTCAGAAGCCGCTTGGCATCCAGCCCAGGCTTTGTGGGCCACTGGAGAGATGGATAGCTAGGTGCAGAAGTGCCCTGAGGCAGGTGTTAAAATGTTGTTCCTAGTTCCTTGGTGGTAATCATTGCAAAACAATCCTGTCTGCTCTATTCGTATCAACAAGCTGCTTTCCCTGGCTCGTTGCTAAGAGACAGGACTGTTGCTTACAAGTTCCTTGGTGCCTTAGACTTTCATAATTTATAATTTATTATCTTAGCATAAAAATTTGTGTTGTGTTTTTTTTATTCTATTTTTCCACCAACCCAATAATTGTCACATAAAACAAAGGTCATGTATCTACCAGAGTAGCAGTTGCTCTTATAATATACTTTGCCTTTGTATGGTTTCGGTTCTGTGAAAAGAAAATGCTATTATAAACTGAAGATGAATATCATTTTTGTCCATTAACTTCTTGCATTATATGACTGGTTAGGTCAATGGATTCCCTCAAGATTTCTTCACTATTGAAAACATGTTTCTGTCCAACCAAGAAGGAAATGAATTGAAATGATTTCAATTATCACACGAAAGACGTCGGCTCTTCTCGCTCTACACTTCAGCACCTAATAGTTCAACTCATCAATCCTACTTTCACAAAGTTCAGTGGTAGAGATGTTTAACCAATGCCAGAAATTACTCTTGTGCATTAATCTAGCTTTGTGAATATACAAACCTTACCTTGCTAAAGTGTTTTGTACTTAACACTAGTTAAATCAGCTCAGTGAGGAGTTATGCCAAAGTGGAAATGAGAATAATTTGCAGACTTGTTAAGTTGCAAAATAACTCTGTCACAGTTCACCAGTTTAAAGGAAAAAAAAAAAGGGGGAAAAAAAAAAAAAAGATGAAGAACTTATTATTATACTCCCTGGTGGAAATTAAGGATACCGACCTGGGGTTAGGATTTACTTGACTGTTTAACAGAAGAGCTGTACATACAGCTGGTGTTGTGGTATTAAACTAAAGCGTATTTAAGAGATCTACCAATATGCAACCATCAACTACATTGCTACTGTAAATGCATTAAAAAAATAAAGGCAAAGTTACTTTTTTCCCCTCATTTCAGTGAGCTGCTTAGGCCAGTTAGAACCAAGAACTGCATCATACAGAGCTGTAGAAATGGTTATGGAAATGGCCTGGTGTAGATAGTGCTCCCCCTGCAAAGCTTGTGAGGGAGTGTCTACCCAGCAAAATCAAGGCGTGTTTTCCAGCATACCTGACCTTTTTCCATCCAGCAACACCAGTGAAGTTGTGCTTGCAAGCACAGGACAACACAGTCAGGATTAAGGCATGTACCACCACACCTTGTTGTCCTAGCTAGCTAACGTAAGCAAAATTATGTGAACATGTCCTATGGTGACACGGACATTTTGTGTTGGAGGTGTATTCTTGAATGTTTCAGCAGCTTAATTCCCTATTAGCTATGAAATAAGCATGCCAGCCAAGTGTATTTTACTCAGTCTAAATGCATTCAGGAGTCTTCTTACCAGTTACTCATGAGGTAGCCATGCTGATCGATGCCTGAGATCACTCTCAAAAGCCCATCCAACCTATAGTCAGAAATTTTCCATGACTTCCAGCAGTCAATAAGAAATATAGTTGTTCTCAATAGTGTGATGAAAGATACTACCTTCAGTTTAGAAAGACAATACAGATACAGCTTAAATAAATGGGATGCCAAGAATTTCTTGTATGTTCTTGAAACTGTCTAAAACGTTGCTCACTAATTCACTATGTCAATATCTCCCCTTCATATAGTTACTTAAACAAAATGGGATCCAAAACAACAATAAAAAAACCCTTAGTGAGTTGCTGTTCTGTTATTTGTGGAATTTGAGTGACATGGAGTTAATTTGAAGAACCTGAGTCAAAAGGACATCCTCCTCTTATTTTCCTTGTTTATAAATATCTTTGGCAATAGTACCTCATTTCCCATAAAACTAGGGCACTTTATACGTATGCAGGTGTAATGCCATGATACATACCTCCTTTATATAAGTTCATGTTAAGTAATTATTACTGCTGCAACCATTCACTCAAACATCAGAAGAGATGAATAGGGAGGAGGAATATCATTTATTCATTAACCTCCCAAGCAGAGCACTCCCGTTGATTCTGTACACGCATCACAACGCTCCACAGAACCAGCTGGAGGATATTTCGTCCAAGGAAAGGGTGGACTCACATCCCTACAGCCTAAGGAACTGATCTGTTACAGAAAATTCTGACTAAAACTCTCCCTCAAAACCAGTATATATTTATCCTGTTTTATTTGGCAGGGGCTGGGGAGGGGGGGGATAATTAAGTGGCAAGAACCACTCACAATTACTTAGGTAACATGAATTGGAAAATGCATCAACAATAATATGTCTACAGATGGTGACTTGACCTTCTGAAAGAGTTGTTAAAAACTTTGAAGGAGGATTTCCTGGTTTTAAACTCCTGTGGCTATTGGGAAATTTATGGTTGGCTGCTACTGTTTAGGTTCTTGGGTGAGCAATAGGCACCAAAGGCTTGGGAATCATTATAAAACACAAAAGAAATAAGCTGCAAAAAGTGTAAAGTGGCAAATCTACCATTTTAGTCCTTAGCTTAAGTCTGGTGAGAGAAAGAATCAGAGATACAATCTTATGACTAATTTTGCTGAAACTCATATGTGAAAACATCCGAATGTTTTTGAGGGATTGTCATCAGTTGTTCACTCAGGTATGTCAAGTCCATAGTCTAAATCTAGAGCTTCATCTCTGGGGCTGTGCCAGAAATCTGATAAATTATTCTATCATACAAAATCAATGTGTATTCAACAGGCCAGATGTTGGGGTTCAAAAAGGAAGGGCTGACAGATCATTATCTAGGTACAGTTCATGCATTAATAGGTTCATTTGTATTTTATCAGGACAGTAATAACTGATTAAACAAGTCATGTGAACTTGTTAGATTAAATAACCAGGAGAAAGTGAAAATACCCTGAGTTTTTAACAGGTCAGTTTGAATATCCCTCAGCTCCTGATGCTTTTTAAAGGCTTTGATTTTTTATTTTTTTTTTTTCCCACCCAAGCTATCTCTTGCCTTGTTTGGACTAAAATTTCATCATAAACTGGGGATGGCAAATTGGTCTGAAGGATTGTAGCTCAAACATGCTACTGTTTCAAGAAAGCCCTCCTGGCAGCTTACAACTTTTGGGTGAACAAAGGAAAAGTTTCTCTGTTGTTTGTAGATGCTCTGCTTTCACAACCAACTAGTATTATTTATCTAAAGTCAATAAAAACCTTGCTGAAAATCGAAACAGTTTATAAATGGAAGCATTTGTTTGAAGCTCTGCTTTAATGGATTAACGAAACTGAAAATACAAAGCTCATCAGAAATCACAGTTTCTTAATCACCTGATTAATTTTTTCTAGGGGTTACAGGAGCTCTCCTGAGAAGATACACGGTCCTGTGCCGCCCAGCAGGAACTCAGCATCTTGAATGCTCGGACCCCTCTTCAGGGAGATGCCTGAAGAACACGAGGGAGGGCTCTTCACTGCTCCCCTCTCAGGCAAAATGCCCACTGAATTCAATAGGATTTTTTCATGAGTAAGTCAAGCAGGATTTGGCTCTGGAAGGACATAACAAGATTGAACAGACTTGGTTCCCAGTAATGGCGTCCCATTGTGCTGTGGTATGGTAGAACATGCAGTGCTGGAGTGCATTCTGTCAGTGCCTCTGACTTCCAGAGGATATTGTAATATCTCATTATTGTAAACCAGAAGAAAGGCATCTGGTAGAATTAGGATTGGAGATTATTGTAGGGTTTTTCAGTAGTACAAAAAAAGCAAAGAAATGTAGCCATTATGAATACAGGATATTAATAGCTTACATTTTCTCTGTGAACGGTCTTTAATTCCAAGCACGTTGAGGCAGATGACATGTTTCTCAGTGGTTCTTAGTGGCTCCATCCTAACTTATGGATGCATTACCAAAAGTCTGACTAAAAAGGCCCAGCTTGCAAGTTGTCGATTGTCTCCTGGGAGGATCTACGTGATTTACCTCTCCCTGATTTCACTGACTCTACAAAGCCGGTGTGTTGTGTTGGATTTGGGAAATGAGGCATCTGAAACAGGCCTTACAAAGCACCCTGAGGACTTGGCTTAGGCAACAGGGTAAAGCCTGGTGTATTCCCTGGCTCAGCTCTGTGCATTCCCATCAGTGGACGCTGGACACTTCTGTCATAGCGGGGTGCAGCCACTCTGTCATAGAGAGACCCAAGCTCAAGTCACCCATAAATCCTACCTGCCTTGCAGCCTGCAACCTCCAAACCATTTCTGGAAGGACACCAGAGCTGACGTAGCTGGCGTGAACCATGGGCTGTGTGTACTATGTGCGTGAGCTCTGCCCATTCACAGAGCAGGCTGTGGTGTGCCTTGGGCTCATGCCAGGCAGTAGCTCAGGCCATGCTTTCTCCTGGGTATGGCTCGGACCTTGCGCCTGGTCAAAGGCTTTTGTTCAAGTGACAGAATTAGAAGGTGAGTATGAACATAGGCTGGAACTTGAGTGAAAAAATGTTGGCTTGGAATATGGTATAGACATGCCCAGTTTGCACCTACAAACACACAAGTCTTATTTGCTCATACAAATTCTAGAACAAATCTTTCACAAATTCGGAGTATTACGGTGTAGCCAGTTTGCTCTAGACGGATACTTGCTGAAGAACAAGTGTGTCTGGCTTTGCTGGGTTACCCTAGTACAAATGGGAACCACTACCACATTGAGGGGTATCTCTGGAAGATATTAGGTGTGCCTGTGACCCCACCTCAGCTGTGGCTATCCTCACCTGTGATCATTTGAAGTATACCTGATTATTTGAAGAAGGTCCCAATAGGCACAGGAGTTGCACCAGCCCTCAGAAAGCTGGAACTTGCCTGTAAGAAATATCTCTGAATGCTCAGAGGACTAGGGGAATCCATGTGATTTTTGTGTCACCCTGGCACAAACAAAAATCAATGGTTGTCCTGCTTGGGGTATTTGTCATCCATGGAATATGATACAGCTCTTGCTATTCTCTACTCCAAGAGAATTGCATTTGTAACTCCTTTGACACACACAGAAAATTTTTCTGAAACACACTCTGAAATGTAATTTATACAGAGTCTATATGCTGTATATAGGAAGTGTGCATGTGTGTGTACACACACACAAATAAGATATCGTTAAGCTGCAAAGTGGAAAGTACCAAGTACGCAGTGAAAACAGCAAGGGCCAATATGACTTAGTGATATTATTAAAAAAACCCCAAACTATCGCTGCATTTACAGAGTCTCTGAGACTGTCAGTGGTACCTGGAAGGCATAACACGAACTTTTATTTAACACAGACCTCTCTCTGATGTGCATTATTAATTGATATTTCTAGAGAAGTACATTAAGAGTTATCTGGGTATGGGAACTAGTATAAAGCTATAAATATATTTAGCTAGTTTTTATAGTTCCTTAAGCGCAGTCACCAGAGACAGAGAATAATATATATTTGATATGAATAACATCTGTATTTGTGTCTAAATAGAGGAGGAAATGCATCTGCCTTCAGTAGATCTCTCTTTTTAATGTTTCAGCCTGCAAGAAATGCACATTAATAGCAGCTTCTTCCCTGAGGAAGGTTTTGAACTGGAGTACTTGAGAAAAAACTTACAACAGAGCAGCCTAAAGTGCCACCCAGTCCCTTTTAATTAGCACATATAAGTCCCCCTACATCCAAGATATGATTGAGAATTTCTGCAATTTCATTTTAATATCAGTGTTATATGCTAACGTTTGTCAGACTAAGCTAAAAAGCCACTTCTTTTTATGTTGTTTCCCACATGCAGAGCAGACCTCTTACATTTTTGTTGGCTGCTAACGTACTAAGCGTTTTTTGGCAGCGTGCGGTTCTGGATTGAAGCCATGCATGCAAGTCTTCCACAGTAAGTATGGCCCAAAGGATTAGAGATCAATGGATTTAGTTATCTGGTGAAGTTCCCCTGCCTCTCTGGTGCTATTAAAAGGTTTTGCTATTGTAACGAGCACCAGAACTTTTCATTTTAAACTTGCCCAACTGAGGCTTCCACTTAGGCTGCAGAGCGTAAGAAAGTTACTGGACTTCTGCAGGCAGCTTTACTGTCGTGCCACTGAAATGCAAGTCCAAGAAAAATTCCAAACAGATATTTCATACATTTGAAGACAAAAATTGTGCACAAAGGGGGAAACCCCCCCCCCCAACATTGCAGTGTGTTTTCTCAGTGTAATCAAAGGACGCTGTCTTAGAGAAAATTGCCTTCTAATTAGTTCATAATCAAATCCTGAGAAATGGGGTAGAGCCTGTTTGTAAAAGTCTGTTGTCTGAAGCACCACAAGCCTGAGGGAAAGGAATCCTTGGTCCCAAGAGCTCGGGGGCCTCCAAACCACAGACCCGGCCCGCGGCTGGGCTGCCGCCGGCTGTTGGCTGGGGACTAGTGGACACTGCCCATTGCTCCCTGCTCTGCCACTGGCTCCGGTGCTTTTGTGTGCCGTTCAAAGCTACTGATTCAGGCCTCGGAACACCCACCTCCTCCCCCTTCCCTCCGCGAGGCCATGCGAACAGCTGCCACAGAGATTTTCTCTGCAGTGCATGTGTGGAGATTCCTCCTGTGTTTGGCGTCCCCGTACAGCAGAAATGTATCATAAAGCCCTTCAGGATTTGGCCCATGCTGTGTGTGAATATCTTGGTTTTCAGGTTTGAGGGACTAAGCAGTTTTTTATTTTCTTTTTTTAACCATGGAACTTCCTGGGGAGAGAAAAAGCCTGATCCCAGCTGATTTAACATTGTCTTTTTTAAGGTCCCATTCCAGGCATTTTTCTTTATAGGGGACTCTTGTTAGTACGTAAAAATACAGCTCAAGTTTGTGACCACCCTATGTATATAGGGAGTGGGAAGGCAAAAGGGAACTCTTCTATGCTTTCCCACTCTCTTTACCCAGGCCTCGGTACAGCTTCGGATGCTATTCCTGTAGCTACCAAGATTCATAGGGCTAATCTCTTCAAGAAGGGAAATTAGAAGAAGAAAATTATGGGAGAGTAAATTCAACCTTCCCACCTCTATATTAGCAAGCTTCAAATAATGACAGATATTGCACTGTCACGAGACTGGATGGCAAAAGCTGATAAAAAGTCAGTCAGCACACAGGACAGACTCCAGCCACAGGTGGACATCGTATTAATTCTATCTAGAAACATTTTACTGTCCAGAGCTGCAGTTCACATTACACTGTATATTCATGTAATTCTTTGCAGCTGAAGTGACCAACGCACATCCAAACAACCCCAAATTGTACCAAGATGACCCTCCCACCCCATGGTTAAAGCAAGACTCACCAACAGCACACCATCCACAACTGTTAACTTAAAGTGACAGCCAGTTTAGCTCAAACACTAGCATCTCTGCCACCCCAAATTAAAATAAAAACCTGCCAAAGGAAGGACAACATATAGTGGAAGAGGGCACCAGTCCTGAAGAGGTGATCTGGTTTTGATAAAAAGCTCACTACTGATTTCAGGATTTTGTTGTCCACGAAAAGTGCCCTTAATTGCCAGCTGTCCTGAAAAGCTCTTCAAACACAGTAAGTGTGGCCAGAGATAGACTATCAGGCTACCAGGCTCCCTAGGGAAGCCACATAGTTCTGTATTGCAGAGAACAAATTGTAAATGTATTTTTCATCAGGGCAGCCAGATAAAATAAGAACTAATCCAAATACCAAACTAAGTCCAAAACCTTTGTGAGAGCTCAGATAAACACCCCCTAACTTATCCATGTAAAGTATGCTTTGGACATAAAAAAACTCCTCTAATTTTGCTGCTATCCCAGACTCTTAAAAAAAAATCCTGTCCTGCAAGCATCTGACATTCCAGGATGATACAGGTACTTTGGAGCTTCCATTCACACGAGCTGAACTTTTGGAGCCGTATCCAAACTGAATTTCTGAAACCTCTGTGGTTTTAGAGGTTCACCCTTCAAGGATTGTTAGGTGCTTCTAGATTTGCTTATTATCAATAAAAACACACACCTAGAATATTGTCAGTTTTCATATTCATTTTCATTTTCAGATTTTTCTGAGGTTCTGAAAATTGCTGCACACATACAAGATGCTAAAATAACTACCTTTCCTGTAGCTAGAGTGCACTAAACCAGTTTTCCTCGTGACAGTCACTGCACTGCAGATGGTTTGAAGCCAGGGAGGCAAATGGGGATCTGAACTTTCCAAAATCGGAGCTGGTTTGTGTCTGAGGTTTACCCCAGCGCAGCGTAGATGTAGGAGCCAGCCAAATACCTCAGATCTGAATACTGTCTGCTTGGGGGAGCAAGTGTGCCCTGAAGTCTCCGTTCCCGGCCATGACTCTTTCCTATTTGTGTTTCTACTCCCAAGGCAGCACCCAGCCCGTTACAGTGCACTCATTGTCAGCATCTGCAGGTGTCTCCAGGTAGAGCTCATCTTGATTTTTTTTGTTTTTCTCTTCTATTTTAAAAACAAAACTACCTTTTATTTTAATAATCTTTCCAACACCCTTGGCTTTAGCCTGCCCTACCTGAGCTCACAAACACCTATATTTTTTTTTTTTCTTTTTTGTGCTTGCCCATTTCTTCTTGCTTTTACTGCAGTGATCTGAGAGTCCCAAACCATGCCAACAGACTTGAGAGATGCGCAGGACTGTCAGGGGCTGCAGACGGTGACAAAGAAAAGCCAGCCAAAGTCAACCTCCCTGCCACTTGCTCCAGCATGAGTGCTGCTGGAGGACGAAGCACAGAATTAGGATCATGATATGGCGGCTAGAAGTGAGGTTATTACATGGTCTGTACAATCATAAAGGTTTCCTCCCATTTCCTCATTAGGGTGGGAAAAGGAATCTCAAAAAACCCCACATCTAGTGTGATCTAGCAGCAAGGGATTTAATGAAAAGGGGATGTCTGGTCCTTTACTAAATGACATCAACAACTTTCAGTTTTCTTTTGTTTCTTACTTACCAGTACGGGAATTGTGTTTAATTTAAAATATTTCTCAACAGCTTACAAAGAAAACAAACCTAGAAGCAAATGTCCAAACCTGTTTTCTTCTAGTAAGTGACTCATACTGATATTATTCTCAGTCCGTGTTTATATGTTAATGCAATCATACCTATGTCCTTCCGCTCGTTTCCCAGCATGTCTTCTTTCACTACTCTTCTTGTAGCACTCCCCAAAGGTTTGCCTGTATCAGCCCACAGTGACTGATTTACACACTAGAAAGTCTCTGAAAGCATAAAGATGCATCATGCATAGCACTGCCTCAGTTTAGAGCAGGGACATGCACAAATTAATTCCCATGATATTTATGGGAACTTAAACATAGAGAGGCAGAGAATTAAAAACAGGGATGCTCCCTAGCAGGCAGGGAGACTGCTGGCTAATATAATCCCTTGGATGAAACCTCACCAGGAAAGTGTTTGGAGCCTAACCCTAGATTTCATATGCCAAGTTCTTCAGTCTGGTGCTATGCTAGATGTACCAGTCCAATCTGTGGCAGTGCGTGACTCAGCCAGACCTCACACAGCTGAACCGAGCTTGGAAGCCTCTGCCTATGAATTCCTGGTTTAGACTTCACTTTCTCTGCCTGTTTTCTATTAGCTCTGTGGGTTTTCAGGCTTTTATGGCAACCCTCTGACTGAAAATTACTGCTGCCCAAGACAGCCTGACTGCCAACAAGGTTGCAAACACAGAAGATCTTTTTCAGTAATACTTTGGGGCATGAAAGGTTGGTTATTTTCAAACTTTTCATTAAATGTACATTTCTGAAAGCTGAAACGTTAATTTCCATACACTCCTCTCTCTCTTTTTCTCTCTCCCTCTCACTTACTCTCCTTTTTAAGCTGACATCAAGAATTCAGGCACAGAGAGAGAGGGTGTAAGTGCAAATATATTTTTCATGTAACTCTACTGAAGTCAGAGAACTTACACTAAGGAAAATCTGGGGCCGCTCTGTTTATTTTCTTATTCTGGGTTTGCTTAATTTCATGCCACTTAAAATTACATTTAATTGCAGCAGTTCTCTATTTCATTTTCAGTTGCACTCCTTTCCCAGCATGTTCCCCAGGACATTGGAAGAAGAGAAAGGCTGAATCAGTTTAGAAAAATGTGAATATTTCTGAACGTGTGGACACTTCTCACTTCTCAAGTGTGGGAGGAATATTTTACTGCCCACCTACCCATCACTCAAATGTCCTGATCAGGTTATTGAAGCAAATTAACCTTAGGAATAATTATCCAAAAAGAAGAATTCTCTTCCTGTCTCAAAAAGCATATCTACTACCGTATAAGCTTTTTTACCTAGGTATCATAAACCCAGGCTGGTTTCAGAAAATAAACTGAGAAGTGCCTAAGTCCTCTGAGGTACCCGCTCCTCAGTACTTGATCTGAAGTTGCGTTACTGGCAAATAAAACTATTCGTGCAAAACTCTCGCTCTGCTCTAGTTACATTCTGAAACAACAGTTTATACCATATGAGACATTTGTACTCTGAAAGCTGAGGCCCTGACGTGTGGCCAGCTCTACCTGGGCTGAGGGGAGACACAGATCAAGGGTTTTGCTAAAAAGCTTTTTGCTGAGGTTCCTTGACACTCATCAGCACAACCTCTTGGACCACGTTCACTGTTACTTTCATTTGCAAATTCAGTAAACACTCACATGGTGGAGCTTAATTCTCTTGAAAGTTCATGGCAAGCAAATTTCAAAGTCACACATAGGCATTCACATGCATGAGTAGTCACACAGGAGATTGCTCATTCACCAAGGAGCGAAACAGTGCCACGTGACTTGTGGAAGCACTCGTAACTCAGTTACACATCTTGAATATTGTATATGGAGTATTTGGAGACAGCTGTTCATGATTAACCCAGAAAGGTTTTAAAATATTTACATTCTTCCTTGTGGCCCTGATTCAGCAAGGTACGCAGGACTATGTGTAACTAAGCAAATAAATAGCAGAGCACAGTAGGAAAGCACAGTGTGAGGAGCAACCGAGATGATGTTTTACTTCTCCTATTAATCCCCTTTCAATGGATAGATAGAAAGAAATTTGGTGGTAGAAAAGATATGGGTAAGGAGAGGACAGTGGCCTGGAAGTGGAGTGGTGTGACCTGTTCCTGGATCAGTGCCAATCCTTAGAGATATGGAAAAAGTCACACAAGAATAGAAAGCATGTGGGAAAATTTTGAAAGAAGTCCCAGTTTAATATATTTTTAATGCCAAACCCCTTTGTTGCAAGTGAGTTTTGCTTGTGGATTTTTCATGAGCAGGAAAAGAAGATACATTCATTGGATGATTTATGCATTTCAAATTATTTGCTCAGCTCACTGCAGAATGAATTGATATACTGCAGAAATCCATATTACATCTATTTCACCTTCCTGTAGCTTTGAGGATACATGGCAAAACAGCTTTGCTTAATGCCATATTCATGTGTCCTATGGGAGAAAAACTACTTTTTTTTGTTCTTTTTCTGCATCTCTATATTCATTAAACACATACACACAAAGAAGCACTGAAATATGAAGAGATCCCCAAAAGCAAAGCAAGCTGAGTTGGAACATGTTTCTGAATTTGTTTGCAAACCTGCCACAGTGAACGAGTCTCAAAAAATGATACAGTTAGGTGAGACTGCAAAGTTTTGGGGAAGTTCTTTGAACACATGTAAACATGATGTGTGTAGGCAAATGTTTAACTTGCCTTTTTTACTTCTACAAATTATATTATGAAATCAGACGTCTCTGACTTCTTAGGAATGTCAAATCAATGTATTCCTTCAAAACAGATAATTGCAGGGAACTGCTCTGCTTCTCAGCTTCTATAGTTTTGATTGTTCCACTTTCAGGCTGATAATGATCAGACGCTTCAGTTGTTTTAGCAGTTCATTTACATAATACAGGTAGTTTGGGAAACATCACCTGCAGCCCCAAATATAGTGTGTTAGACACTGCAGACTCGGAACAAAAAAGAAGCAAGCACATTGAGTTTATGCAACTCGAGGACAGAGACAAGTCTTGTGCTTTCATTCACTGCCCTTTGATCACAGGGACCTACATTTTAATCCATCCTAGGCAGAATCATGGAAAATGTATTTGATCTGATAGCTGTATCAGCACTGCTTTAATACGCTTCTCTCAGAATCAGGATTGAAGCATCTAGATTTAAAATGTTCTTCTGGTGCCAAAAGAGATTGAATTTGACAGATTAGGATTTATGAGTACCGCTAACATGTAGCAGAGGTCATCTGACATGGTCACTCCTATATTGTTCCTATGAGAGAACGCATTGTAGTGGTTTGGAAGTAGCAATATGGAAGATATAGTGTGTGTCTTGTTACCACACACATAATTAGGATCTTAATGAGAAGCTTTCTATTAACATCGTATTAGGGCTGGTGACCTAGAGTGATACAAAGTCAATGGACCCATTACGTTATGTGCCATACTGTACAAAGTCCCGCTGAGAGCCACAGAATATTGAAGGGCCATCCATATGATGCCCTCAGGGTCTATTCTCCCTTCAATGCATATGTATAACTCTCATTAATGTTAATAGAAGTTACATCTGAATAGTTAGGGGAGAACAGACCCTCTGTTTAATATGAAAGTGTACTTGGAGGTGATTCCGCAGGAGCTTTGGGATCCAAAACAATGTCAATGAAGTTACTACACATCAATAGGTGAGCACCAAGTGAAATCAATGGGACATTGTGCACAATCTACACTGTGTGCCCAAATGCATTGGGCACACAGTGCTCCCTCCCTCCAAATGTCCCGTCGTCCACCCCCCCCCCCCCCAAAACTATGGTATATTTTAAAACAGAGGTCACCTAAGCCAAACCTGTCATATTCTTTTTTCATCCCGTCCTATTATGTAATATGTTCAGGAAATTATCCCCATTTTACAGACAAGAAACCATCTCACCTAACTTTCATAGTCTAAAGATCAGTTTAATCTACTTTTCTAGACTCTTTTTATGATTCACAGGGACCATAAGCCACCTAAAGTGGGTAGTAGACTCTGGTTGTGTTGAGACAAGATGATTCATCCTTTAGGGGTGCAAATTTCCCTCGGGTGACTGCACAGGAAGTGTACACTTAGCTGATTCACATTACATGAGGTGACTGCAACCACCTCGAGGTCATACAATACGTATGTAGCTGCATGAGGTCTTGAACCTTGGTTTTCCAGGGTCAGCCCAACTGCTGGAGCCACCATACTGCTTTTCTTTCTTGACAATGACTCTAGATCCCTGGAAATCTTCCTATCTTTGAAAACATAGTGTTTGCATTAAAATAACCTCTGCGATATTCAGCAGGTTTTCTCTGGAGAGCAGCATATTCTCTGTCCAATTGTAGGCATAGCTGCAGAGGCACTGCCTGGCACATGCAGGATTATAATCATTCTCTGTAAGTATACGACGAAGCAATGTTTCAGATTTTTTTAATTAAATTGTATAACTCTAAAACTCTAAAAGTTCTCAGCGCTGGCCTAAGGGCTCCAACTGAAACCCCTGGGCAGACCTCCTTTGACTGCTGAGGAGCAGCAAGAGCAGGCGACTGATAGCCGAAGGGAGCCAGGAGCTGGGAGCCAGGGCAGCACAGGTGGGGGCAGTAGCCTTACTGATGTGGGGAGTACTCCCACAGCATCCAAGTAAGATGAGCAGCTCCAGGGACGGTTACTGAGTTCAACCAAAGTCCAGTGAGCATCCTCAAGTCCATACAGGGGAGGCAGGTCCAGTGGCAAGCCAGAAAGTCAAGTCAGTGTAGCTCAGGAAGGGGCCAAATGTGAGGGCCTGAGCTTAAAGGCAAGGAGGGACAGGCCTCCAAGACTGCAGGACGGACATCTGCACCATATCTACACTGGTCCTGAGACCAGGAAGCCAAATTCCCAGGCAGGATGGGGGGCAATGCACTCAGGACCCTGACAACCCTTGCTTCAGAGTGGAAACTCCCAACTTAAATTTCTAAAATGTTCATGCTGTTACATTTGGCTTTGTACTTGCAATAAAAGTGATCAAAGTCAGTCTAAATTTTGAAAGGAGATATGGATCATATCTCCGACTGTGGCTAGAGGAGGGCCCTATGAATGCATAACTGGACATGCATCAACCAAGGCACTTTTAAATCACCATGAGTATGAGTCAATAGATCCTGCACCCCCAAGGCTTTATGCTGCAGCTCTCTTCTGCTAACACCTAGGCTGGCAATGAACCACTGTGTATTGTGTCATTAGACCACCTTGGAGCTAGGACAGACCCAAGGATGGATTTGAATTAGTGAAGGATGACAGAATGGGAAGGTTCTCTACTGTCACACCTTCTCCTTACCTCACCAGCATATCTGGCTACTATCACTTTGTTTAAGTGTCTTCCCATCCCTCAGGCAACGACTTATCTGTGATTACTCTATGACCATTTTATCTTTTATCAGACCACTCTGACTCACCCTACCCTGTTCTGCGCCTGGAAGCATGTTCCCAGGAAGTGGGGACTAGTCATCAGCTTCAGCACACCTAGGTTCAAAGAAACACCTAACACGCCTGGGTGAGATCCTCTTGCTGCTTCCTGTAGCCCCTGTGCAGGAGAGCAAGCGTGCAGGAGAGCAACCATCAAGTCTGCTACCACCGTCAGGCTGAACCCCTACACGTTAAAATAGCCACTACAATCTCTAACATTGCTGTGAGGACTACAACAAACTGTTCCCTCTTTGCCACACTATACCTTTACCTTTTCTCACGCAAATACATATATTTGTGAAAATGCAGTCTATTTACCCAACAGACAGCAAGGACTGCGATGGAGGATTAAAACTCTAGAAATAAGACTTTCCATTACAGTTAAAAAAAGAAATCTGTGGTTTGGAGTTTTTCAGCGTTTCATGTAATCACAGTCCTAGTGCTTGTACTGAAAACTATATGCAAGACTGAAATCTTTTTGAACAAAAACCAATTGAAGAGGAAAAGCACTATGTGTGTATGTGCGTATAGGTATCTGCACATAGTCATACCTAAATTGGGCAGTGTGTGTTTGTAGATACGTCCTCTCTCTGTATGACTGTACATTTAGATGTATGCAGCCAACGTGTGTATATACTACATTTAGTTAAAAAATAAAGACTTCTATTCATATCTGCCTTGATAAATGCATAAATGTAGACAGTTTCTTGGCCACAACTACTGCATGCTTGACAGATATGGTCACCTCATACCAGACCTCACCTAGACCTGGGGCAAAGACAAATCCAGTTTGATTGATTGGGATATTGTGTATTCATTCATTAGTCCAGGCTTTGGCAGACAAGACCTGGCAGGTATCTTCTTGTAAGCAGACGGCTTTCCTGGTGTGGTCTTGGCTTTTCTGGCAGCTTAGCTGTGAAATTTTATACACTTCTGTGGCGGGGATTAAGGCTATCAGGACTCCAAGATTTCTCATATATTAGACAGCATATGCAGACTGAACTCTCTTGCTGTATTCCCTGTCCCTAAGAAAATGAAGTCTGCATTGCTGCTGTTGGGCTTTCCTACGTACAGTGGGCCTGGGACCCATTTTTCAAAGTTTCTTTTTGTAAAGAAAGCACCTGGAATTCACAGCAAGTTTCATATAAGAATCTCTTCCAATTGATTTCAGCATAGTCTCCAAAACCCAGACTGGGTTTTAATATTGCCTCCAGAGAGAGAATTAAAATGAAAAAGAGAACCAAGAGAGATAACCAGAAACCAACCCAAAACTTTCAGTGGTAATGCATGTTTTTTAAGTCAATTATGACTCAGAAGTACAGGTTTCCAGGCTTTAGAGATGGCTCATCCTTAAGGTTGGTATTAAGATGTGTAAGCTGAAGTACTTTGGCTACTGAAGCAGACAGCAGAGGAAAACACAGCTCATATTGACCATTTAAATTCTTTTTTCATTCATTATTTTCCCTAGATCATAAATCCACTGCCTCGTAAACTCACCAAGAAAAATGTAAATTGGATCACACTGCAGAGGATAGGATTTGTTCAAAGTGAGCAAAGTTCATCAGTTAAAAAGGGCCAATGAGACTGAATTAAAATAAATGTTCTCAATTCTGATTTTCAGAAAGCCCATTTTATAGTATTTGTCTGGTAAAAAATAAGTTCACATCCACTAGAAGTCACTTTATGTACTGCCAGAGTGGAATAAAATGCCTTATTCTAAGTAAAAATCAGGCCCAGAGCTTTGAGGTGGTTTTCTATAGATATAGATTCCTGATGTATGAAGGTCAAAATAAAAAAAAATAAAAACCAAATTGAATAAATTTAACCCTTCCATCCCAGCCTAAACCAGGACACTTTTACAGAAACAGTTAATACAAATTATGCACTTATAGTTTTAAAGTGTTCAGATATATTATGCTTTAAGAAGGAAAGCAAAGCATGTCAATATTGCTGATCTGCTTCTTTTTTATTATTCAGTCAACATGTAGTCTTTGTTTTTAATTAAATAGGGCTGACAGTATTATAGTCTCTTCACCCCCACCCATCCAATGCCAGATCAGAACTAAACACAGTTGTAGGCTCTGAACCTGGAAAAGCTTAGATTCATGCTTGGCTTGATGAGTATGATTTGTCCCATTGCCTTCAGTGGGTTGTTTTTAATACAGCTTCTCATTCTGCAAGGAGTTAAGCAGGTTTGTTAGTAATTACAAGCACAAAAAATGAATACATTTATTGAGGTGAGTATGACATGACAGAGGAGGGAGATCAATATTCATTTGAGGGGACTCAGAGTTGTTGTATTATTATTAAATAATTAAAAATTACTAAATGATTCATGCTTTGTTTTGCTTTATTCATTCAATGTTTAACAGGTAGGATTTTCTGTTACTTGATTAAAGACAACTACATTTCCTGTGAGAGCATAGCCAAAATTATTGTGTAGTATTATCAAATAAAAGATTTGATAAAATAGACCTTTTGCAACTGCTCACTGAAGACACCTAGTTTCTACCAGTTGGATCTTTATTACGTTGTTTCCTGTAGTAGCTTGGATGAATAATGTTCCCACTATACTAACAATGGCTGTTCCATAACTACTTATCATTTGGGTTTAGTGACTTTTGGTGTATGATTGGTCACGTGCTATTCTTTTTTCTTTTTTCCTTTTTTTTTTTTTATCAGATGTCGAAATCTTTTATAGTTGAAAGATGAAACCCTCCCATTAGCTGTAATTGGTGCTGGATCACACTTCTAGAGGAAACTTAATGGAGTATAATATAATTCACACACAAATGTGTTCATTGAAAATTCTGCCAGTTGCTGAAGATAGCACCCATCCCAGGCACTAGGTATCTTAACAAAGCTCCTAAAATACTGTACTGTCTCACAAATACAATATATTACAAAACCCTACTAGAAATCTCACAAGAATCTCCAGCCTTAAAGCAACCTAGATTTTTTTTAATTTAAGATTATGATTATTTATATCAATATTTATTTAGATAGCCAAGAAAAATGGTGAAAATGACTACCTCAGACAACAGCAAATGACAAAAATTAGGGTGATTCGTTATTTATTATAACTATCTTAATTTAAGGGAATCCACCCGCACTTCGTAGTTGTGTTGAGGTAACAGTATGTACAATTGACTACTTGCAGACAAAGGACTTATTTTCAAAAATAGTAACACCAGTTGTCTATGTAGGTAATCAGATATTTGTTCATCAAATGACAGACAAGGACAAAAATTAAATGTAGTTGTATAGATAGGAATATAGGCAAGTATAACATGCCCTGGTTATTGAATAGTTGTTTGGTAGATAAATGCTGCATCCTCAACTGAGATTTATGAAAAGCCCATAGAAGATTTTTTTTACAAACCAGATAAAAGTACTCTAGTCTGCTTGTTTAATGCTTCAGTTTTTTTCTTTTTTAAGATGACTAGCACAAAAGCCTTGGGTTTTAGTGCTGCACCAGTGTACGTGTAGCTAGCATGGAAAATGCTATGTAAATAATGGTATAACAAAGATGTGTTCCCGCAGTAAAATTGGACTCCCTGCTATATGTTTGTATTTAACTTTGTTCATTCTGGGCATATGTTTTTAAAAAAGCAGCAATTCCAGGGAATGGACGTTTGACAGGCAGGGCTGTTCTTAGAATTGGCTACCCCTTGGAGTACTGAAATGAGAGCGCGTTGGTTAGTGAATGTCATTGCATTGCCAGTTCATCACCTATTATTATGTGAGCGACTTATCTAAGCAGGGCTGCACTGTAAGACAGCCCCCATAGAGAAAAATAACATCCTGACATAAGCAGAATGGTTTATTGTGTACCGAATCTAAATAAACAAAGTTGAAGGGAAATCAGAGATCTACTCCTTCATCCTACTAACCACAGAATATACAACGGCAGTGGTGACAACCTTTTCCTCTTCATTGCTTTTCTAAAGAGCAGAGGCTTATCTGCAAGGCAAGGGGACAATGCAGGTCTTTTTCACCTTGTGAACGCAGAGGAGGACCAGGCAGGCCAGTTAGATGGGACACGAAAAACTGCTATTTTTGCCTGGCTGCCAATGCTAGCCCATTCTGGAAGCAGGAACGGGCCCTGATCAGCAGAGCTGGCACAAGCACAATCCTGCTTCCAACGGTGGCGTGGCAGCTGTGCCCTTGCAGAGTGTCTGTGCACCATGCCTGCCACAAGCACTGGGGCAGCAGGAGATCCTGCTACTCTACCTCTCCTCCTCCTTCCTTCCTTCCCTCTCTGCCCAGTTCCCAGTTATGTGGACTATGAGTTAATGCCATAAGTGACCCTATCTCATTAATCCTCTAAACACCTCTCTCTTAAGTGCACTAGTAGCCCTATTTTGCAGATGCTGAAAATGAAATAGATGATAAAGTGATTTGCCCATAGCCACTGAAGAAATCTCTGCTGGTTGGGATCCGTCTCAATCAGACACGTGGGACTGACTCCAAACATGGAGGATACTGTTCACTCAAACAATTCTGTAAGTATGGATAACAGTTTAACTTTATTCTGGTATCCACTTTTTGGTGGTTCTTCCTCAGCTAAAATTTCCTTTAGAATTGGTAGTGGGGGGGAAACTGTGAAAACTTCATGTAGGAACATAGTATTAGTGAGCCCTGTGAAAAGAGTCTCAGGGCATCATTACTTGGGAAAGATAGTAACTTCCAAGGTCAAAGGCTAATTCTGGACTGAGAACTGAGGCACGAACAGCTTTAATGGCTTACCCTGGGGAGTCTGTGGCATTGCTGGGAACTGAACCCAGAATTTCTGAATCTCAGTCAAGTTCCATAACCACAAGACGACTCCAGGCCTAGCTGTAACCTATAACTGCCCCTGCCCAAGAATCCAGCCAGGCGCCTCATAGTCAACAAGAAGTAGTTTATTGGGATCCACCCAAGGGTACTGAGGGAGCTGGCGGAAGTGCTCACCAAGCCACTTTCAACCATTTATCAGCAGTCCTGGCTCACCAGGGAGGTCCCAGTTGACAAGGTTAGCAAATGTGATGTCCATCTACAAGAAGGGCTGGAAGGAGGATCCAGGGAACTACAGGCCTGTCAGTCTGACCTTGGTGTTGGGGAAGGTTATGGAGCAGATCATCCTGAGCGCCATCACGCAACATGTACAGGACAACCAGGTGATCGGGCCCAGTCAGCATGGGTTTATGAAAGGCAGGTCTTGTTTGACTAACCTGATCTCCTTCTATGACAAGGTGACTCACTTAGTGGATAAGGGAAAGGCTGTGGACGTTGTGTACCTGGACTTTAGTAAAGCCTTTGACACCATTTCCCACAGCATTCTCCTGGAGAAACTGGCTGCTCATGGCTTGGATGGGTGTACTCTGCGCTGGGTAAAAAACTTTCTGGATTGCTGGGCCCAAAGAGTTGTGGTGAATGGAATTAAATTCAGTTGGCGGCCGGTCACAAGTGGTGTTCCCCGGGGCTCAGTACTGGGGCCAGTTCTGTTTAATATCTTTATCAATCAATGATCTGGACGAGGGGATCGAGTGCACCCTCAGTAAGTTTGCAGATGACACCAAGTTGGGAGGGAGTGTTGATCTGCTGGAGGGTAGGAAGGTGCTACAGAGGGACCTGGACAGGCTGGATTGATGGGCTGAGGCCAATTGTATGAGGTTCAACAAGGCTGAGTTCCAGGTCCTGCGCTTGGGTCACAACAACCCCATGAACGCTACAGGCTTGGGGACGAGTGGCTGGAAAGCTGCCTGGTGGAAAAGGACCTGGGGGTGTTGGTCAACAGCCGGCTGAATACGAGCCAGCAGTGTGCCCAGGTGGCCAAGAAGGCCAACGGCATCCTGGCCTGTATCAGAAATAGTGTGGCCAGCAGGAGTAGGGAAGGGATTGTCCCCCTGTACTCTGCACTGGTGAGGCCGCACCTTGAATACTGTGTTCAGTTTTGGGCCCCTCACTCCAAGAAAGACACTGAGGTGCTGGAGTGTGTCCAGAGAAGGGCAATGAAGCTGGTGAAGGGTCTAGAGCACAAGTCGTATGAGGAGCGGCTGAAGAAACGGGGGTTGTTTAGCCTGGAGAAAAGGAGGCTGAGGGGAGACCTTATCGCTCCCTACAACTACTTGAAAGGAGGTTGTAGTGAGGTGGGTATCAATCTCTTCTCCCAAGTAACAGGCAATAGGACAAGAGGAAACGGCCTCAAGTTGCACCAGGGGAGGTTTAGATTGGATATTAGGAAAAATTTCTTCACTGAAGGGGTTGTCAAGCATTGGAACAGGCTGCCCAGGGAAGTGGTTGAGTCACCATCCCTGGAGGTGTTTAAAAGACGTGTAGATGTGGTGCTGAGGGACATTGTTTAGTGGTGGACTTGGCAGTGCTGGACTTGGCAGTGTTAGGTTAATGGTTGGACTTGATGATCTTAAAGGTCTTTTCCAACCTAAACGATTTTATGATTCTATGATTGCTCTTGGTGAAGCATAGCTAAATCTCTAAGTGGGTGAGTCAGTAGGAACCACATAGTTTTTCTCCAATGAGACATAACCTAGCATACAGCGTATGATGTTGCCTTCTCTTCCAGAGCAGTTTGCTTCCTTTTCCAGAGGTCTGTGAGTTTTGGAAGCTCAATCCAGTCTTTAAGGCATATGGGGAAAATGGATCCCCCTTGATTCAAGATTGAGATGAACCTTCTTTAGAGAATGACTATTTATGTTTTCTTCTGACAGAGTTATTTTTCAGTTATTGAGAATAGTTCGAGATATTTTTAGGAAATGGCGGCATATGCCAACTATTTGTCTGAGTGCTTTATGACCTTATGGTGAGGCCTTCTTAAGGGGTAAAACATTAGCAAAGAATGGTGTAGGATTCTGTTAGAGAAGTATAAAAAAATACACATGGTTAAGTATTATGTCAGTAGAGAGCAAATCAACACATCCTTAATAAGACCAGTATTCCTGAGGAAAAACATACAAAAACAACACACACACAAAGAAGCTTAATAATTTTTCAGCAATGGATTTTACAGGAGTGCTTGCCTCCACAGAAGATTTCTTAATCTTTAACTGTGTCTAGTACAATGCGTGGCTTCCCTACAATAAACTAAGTTGATTCAATCCCAGTGGAACCAAGTATTTCAACAAATGCCTGGCCTTGAACTCTTGAATACTCCCACCAATTAAATATCACGCTAAATTATTAAATATCATGCTAAATTGAGTCCGAGTAACAAGCAGCAGTGAAAACAGGGAAACCAAAACCAAAAAGAAGACACCAAAGAGCCAAAGAAATGCAAAGAAACTCTGATTTTGATATACAGCTTTAAGATTGGCTAAGAATTTTCATTAAGAGTCTTTTTCCCTTCTTTCAGAAAAAAGAATTTGCCTTTAGGCACGATAGGATTGAAACTAAATCAAATTCTTCCGTGGTCAAGGTGCAATAGGAATACTCCAGGCCTTTTTCATCCTTCAGATCCATTTTCTTGGGAAATAGAATTAGAGGAATAGGAACTTTTAGTAAATATTCATTGATAAAATCCTACGGAGTCAAATTACTTTCCCCTTCACTTTTATGTGTATTAACGCTTCTGTGCATAAAAGATAGAATTTGTATAAGGCACCTCTTTGAATACATAAGGCAAGGTCGAGCTTAACAAAAAGAGGTTGTAAGCAGTATAGGATGGTGCCAGACAAAATCCAGGGCATTGCTTAGTGCTGTAGCTGAAATCTGAATTAGACAATAGGCTATATTTTCCATACATTTCTTTCTATGCATAATATAGTGGGGAAGATTACATCAATAATGCTGCTTCCGATATTCTTAAAAATTAATATGGGAAGCTTTGTGGAAAAGCTACTGGAAGGAAAGGAGGAAGGAAAGAGGGAAGGAAGAAAGAATGAAAGAAAATTATTCTGTTCCCCAGTCCAGAAGCGCTGTTTCAGTGAGATAGTTAAGCACTTGTTTAACTTTCACTGCATATGTGTTTCTGTTAAATTCAATACACTCTGCTGAATAAGACAGCTCGTTTCCACAACTTCAATTTGTGATACACTGTAAGAAAGAAACATATTGAAATTCAGGTTTGCCTGGCACACCAGGCTGTCATTAATCTCACGTTGCAAGGCCACAGTGTCTTTAATTAATAGAATACTGTATTACTAAAGTTAAGAATGAAAATTAGAGCTTTTTTGCTTAACTTTCTTATGACACCTGACCACTGCTACAGGGAATACTTAACCGGAAAGGAGTTCACATGATAGTCACACATTCAAGAGATAAAACAAATATTTGATCAGATGAGTATGAAATATGCTTACCAAAACATATTTGCAATATTTTTAATAACACTAAGTTTTCATGAATAATCAATCGACATTAAAGATCACAGGACAGATTCAGTGCATACTCATTCTACAAAATAGTGTACTTGAGTGGCTAGAAGCAATTGAATTTTCACCAGTGCTTTGCATAAGAAACCGTACTGTCATATATTCAAGGTTACTTAATGACAGTTCTCTGGTATTTCCTCTGTTTAGTGTAGATTCTATGTACATCCATATGGGGCTCATCAAAATCTACTGTGGAGTGACTGATCCACATTTTGGCTGAATACAAGAGCAACTGAACTTCTCCTGTGATGCTGTAAAATGAAATGAGTAATGTTACAGTCAAAAGTAATTTACAGTCTGTAGATTTAAGCCTTGTTTATATACATAGTTGCTGAAGTTTAATTAAACTGGTGCCAACCTCCATTTGGACATCCTTCTGTTTTAGTTGGTTTAGTTTAAGCCTATTTTAAGTGACTTACAAATAATCCAAAATATGAGTGTCCACACGGAGCCTTCTGTACTACCTTAACCAAATGAATTTAAAGGCAGATTTTTAATTGACACCAGTACAGCTCAACAAATGGCCAAGTCTCAAATACAGAAGGGACTATGTGAGATGCTGCAAATGATGAAGGTCCACCTGATATCTATTACTGGTAAGTGCAATGCAATAATTTAGAAGCAAGTGCTAAAAGGAGTACAGATGGAAGACATTAAGCAAAACTAACAATAATTACAAGGACTAATAATGAGAACAGAAAAACCCAAATAAGATTGAAGCAGACTCATGTATGTCTTCTATATGCTGGTCACTTTAAGCCAAATCCCAGGTAACTATAGGTAGGCATGCAGGGGTGTCTTCTCCAGATTTACATCACTGCCTTCCATGCTGATTAAAGAGAATTTGGAAGATGGAGGAGTCAGTCTGTGGTACAAGCAGCAGGCACTGGGATGAGATTTCGGTAGGCTCCCCGCTTTGTTATCCCTGCTTAGCACAGCAACAGACCTGCTGGTAGGAGAAGACAAAGCCTTTACAGAGAGGAAGCTTTTGTTTCTTGCTAACTCGCAGTTCCCCTGGGGCAGGGTGGAAGACAGATATTTACAGCAGGCAATAAAGAGTATGCATGAAGTCTGTCTGGGACAGGCCAAATATATTTTATAGAATCAAATTACTTTGGATTTCCCTGAGAAATCTGTAACTCTGGCCTTCCTTAGTATATCGGCACAAATTCTTCATCCTGATGGCAACAAGGTTGTTCCATGTATGGCTACACGAGAAGCTACTGAAGGGTTCCTACAGGCTATTACTTCTTGTGAGCTCATTCACTTCCCTCACCCCATCATCGCTAACTGTGGGAGCAGGATGCCAGCACATGATGTCAGAATTTTCCAGAAATATAAGGACTGATGTACTTTCTATTCCCATCTAATTCAACAGTGGTG
Organism: Phoenicopterus ruber ruber; assembly: GCA_009819775.1. Taxonomy (NCBI): domain Eukaryota; kingdom Metazoa; phylum Chordata; class Aves; order Phoenicopteriformes; family Phoenicopteridae; genus Phoenicopterus; species Phoenicopterus ruber. The sequence goes on from CM020219.1 coordinate 15,928,142, forward strand.
GTTTGCACTTGCTGCCAGATGACAAACGCTCTAATTTCCATTGACTTTAGGGGGAAGCTGTACAGACTCAGAACGTAGGAGAAAAGGGCTACTGAGGCATGGACTGAGATGGATTCTAGCAGTGCTTTTCAGAGGCTGCTCAAATCAGGACATGATCTTTTCGAGCCATTAGGAAAGAGAATCCCACCAGCTGGACTGTCCTGATAATTTATGATATTACATCTATCCCGTGGGCATATACATTTTATTTTAAGTGGCAGCAATTAAGAAGTTGAAGAGTTGTAATACGGGTACTTACGATCATCCTTTATGCACTATAGGGTCCTAAGCACACCTTGCTTCGCAAAGGCTATACAAAATATGAAAGCATCAGACTATCAGGAAGGCACATACACATAAGCTCGCATTCATCCACGTTGATGTAAAAATTTAAACATCTGCATAAATTAAAAAAATCACTTAAGAATGATTCTTAGATGTTTTCCTGGGAAACACCCTATAAGCCTGGAACAGAATGTCTATATCATATATATATATGTGTTTCTAAAGATGGTTTCTAAAGGCACCAAAAACATCTCACGGGTTATCGCTGAATGGTAACTGAAAGGGCACACTGGCTAATTAGGTTTGAAAGTTGTTGGTTAGACAAGCATTTCTGTAGTAAAGATATCTAAGGAAAGTGGTTGATTAGCTTTACAAATTGAGAATCATGTTGAGATCTGTATGAAATCAGACCCTGATACTGTCTTCCTTGCCCTAAAGTAATTTATGTATTTGACGGCCTGGCCCACTAGGGAATACATACTTAAAGCATATCCCGCTGGTGTCAGAAGCAAAGAAAAAAAAATTAACCCAGGCTTTGTAAGTATTTGATTTCTTTCCTAAGCAACAAAGAAAAGAGGATCAAATCCTATCATTGTATTGACCTTAACAATAAACGTGCCAGCATATTCATATACTGTTTGTATGTAATGAATAACAGAGTACCCTGCTTTAAATAGATAAACAGGTAATGGTTAGGACTGTCTCCTATGGAAAGTCATATGTTACACAAACACAGTCATAAAACAATATTGCAGGCTTTATTCTAATCAAGACTAACGTTAGGACGTATACACTCCTTTGTCAAGACCGCTTCTTTCTGTCGGCAGGCAATTGCATTTTTACACTTGGAAGAAAAGGAACAAAAAGGATATTGAACTGACGAAAGTTTTTTGCCTATATTATTCTTTCAGGCATATTCAGTACATGCAATCCACTGTGCTGCAAAACTAAAAGTTATCGTATGTTAAGGCAGGACTGAATCAAAGCCCAGTTAAAATATGCCAATAAACTGAAGTCTGGAAAAGTCTTAGTTCTAGATGCTCATGCCCATTTCTACAAACGACTTATGTAATCTGAAGTGGGACACGGTTGTGAATGTCCAGACTCGAGAGAGGTCATTTTATTGCATTGGCAAAGGAGATGATCTATTTTGTGTCTGGCTCAAACTCTGTTGTACGTGTATCCACTTTTCAAACTAATATGTCAGCCTTTAGGGAGCAGAAGGTGGTGGTGCACATCTTCTTGGCCATGTGGATGCCTGCTTGAATCCAAACCAGGATTCCTTAGGATTATACTATTGTTCCTCTTCGGCCGCAACAGCAGTGAAACTGCTGATTCCCTCCAAATCTGGCACCGGAGAAGTGTGAGCCCGGACGTAATACTTCAGGAATGCAAGGTGAGATTTTTGGAGTTTTTTTATTTTTTTTTTTTTTTCACAGGAATATTGAAAGGTGGGTGGAAATGCTTTTACCTCAGAGGATTTGCATTCATGGCTCTGGGCTTGTCCTGAAACAACCAGCAACATCCAGGAAAAATAGGTGGGCACACTGTCAGTCATGCTGACTCACCCTGCGCTGTTGTTTTCCACACTTCCCTCTCTCAGTCTGTTTTACTGTGCCTTACATTTGGACTGCAAGATTTGAGGGGAGAGGTGGGGTTGGAGAATCTGACTGCTCTGTGTTTGTACATTGCCCAGGACAAGGACAGTGGGGTACAGTGTTAGGCCACCTGGGGGGCTACTGCTGCGTTATCTCTGTTGACGCCAAGGCTGACAACAGTGACACTATATGCAGGTGATTAAAACACAGAAAGATCCAAAGCTGTGTGGAGTTGAGTCATTTTTGTTCCTCTTGATGTGAATGAGAATGCTACAACGAACCAAGGAAACTCTCAGCCTGCAGGCTTAAAATGCACAAAAGGGAAAGTTTGTTTTCACACAGCACAATAATTAAATCATGTAACTCATTGTCATATCAAGTAAAGATGGCTAAAAGTAAAAAGGCAGTTAAGAACAGATTAAACAAATTTATGGATGATAGGACTGTTGGTGTCTATTAAGCTCAGTGGGGCAGATGCAAGCCCAGGCTCATGAAATTCCTCAGATTATGTCTGCGAGAAGCTGGGCGGGAATACCTGGGGGAAGATCCCTTTGTATAAACCCTGCTCTTACTTTCTTTCCTATGCATCCTCTACTCACCATTGTTGTAGACAGAACAGCAGTGTTCAGACTTTAGTCTGAATCAATATATGCTCTTATATTCTTAACTACATGTACTTAAGATTTAGCCAGATAGGACCAAGAAAGGGAATTGTGGTTTTAAAGCTGGATTATTTGCCTATTTCAGTCATGATCTTGTTTTTTTTAATACCTGTGAGTACTGTACCATGAGTGCCACAGAATCACAGTATAACAGAACAGCTGAGTTTGGAAGGGACCTCTGAAGGTCATCTTGTCCAACTCTCATGCTCAAGTAGGGCCACGCAGAGCCAGTTGCCCAGGACCGTGTCCAGATGGCTTTTGATTATCTCCAAGGATAAGGACTCCACAAGTTCACTGGCAACCTGTGCCAGTGCTCAGTCACCCTCACAGTGAAAAAGTGTTTCCTGATGTTCAGATGGAAACTTCTGTGTTTCAATCTGTGCCCATTGCCTCTGGTCCTGTCACTGGGCACCACTGAAATGAGCCTGGCTCTGTCTTCTTTACACCTTCCCTTCAGATATTTGTACACATGGATAAGAAGACCTCCCTTAGACCTTCTCTTCTCCAGGCTGAACAGTCCCGGCTATCTTAGCCTTTCCTCATGAGAGATGCTCCAGTCCCTTAATCAGCTTTGTGGCCCTTTGCTGGACTCCCCCCAGTAGCTCCATGTCTCTCTTTTACTGGGGATATCTGTCTCCAGAACTGGACACAGTGCTCCAGGTGTGGCCTCACCAGTGCTGAGTAGAGGAGAAGGATCACCTCCCTTGACCTGCTGACAATACTTTGTAGAATGCAGCCCAGGATATCTTCGGCCTTCTTTGCGGCAAGGGCACGTTGCCGGCTTATGTGTCAAATGATGTAGATAACATGTAGGAGAGCACACATTGTCTTAAACATTCTAGAGGGCTTTTTCTTTCCACGTATGACCAACAGTGGTTTTGTAGTGATACTGTAAACATGTATATATAGTGCTGTGCTATGCTAAGTCATCAGCTCAGCCACAGGATGTGTGCAAAATGGTCAGCTGCAAAAAAGCCTCCAATATTGCCCAAGGGCATCATTTTAGGGATACAGTGAGCTGCTCCATCTTTACATACATTTAATCCTTGGCCTCTCTGAGGAGACTGCCAGCAAGGCTGACAATTAGTGCCAATTGTGGTGGACTTTTGAAGTTGGCCAGTAATTTAATTGCTGGCTAATAGGTGCAACTTGGAAGTCTGGGAACTTTGTGGTCTCATAACTCTCCCTTTCGTCCCCATTCTAGTCCTGCCATTTCACTGGGTTGTTTCATCAAGGGAAGCAATTATAAAAGCTGATAGCAGTTTTCTCTAAATTGTTGGCAGGGAGCCAGCATTATGCTACAGAGGTGCGGTGCACTGCATCAAGTGGTTGCACGGAGTGACGCTTTGTAATGATGTGATGTGGCTATGTGATTAAATACTGGCTTCCTGCCGAATCATTCTCCCTGGGAAACAATTGTCACTGCACTTAGCATCTCTCCCCATTTGAGAGCAATGTGCCCTGCTTTCAGCAGAAGGGAAAGGTTTTTATTGCTAAGGGTGAAAACCTGATGTCTTTAACTGGTGCCTTCTTCAGATAAACCCTTCCTGAGGCCAAGGACATGAAGGTTTGGTCTCAGGAAGGTTTTGCCTTTCAGTGGAATACCATTAAAAATAGTGAAGAAAACCCACAGCAGGGAAAACACAATTTGTGCTGTTTCCTAACTAGACTTTCCACTCATTTTCATCTCCCACCCTCCATATACTTTCCAGCATCCTTAGTCCAGAGCCTACTTCACAAACTTTTTGAAGAAGGGAAAAGGCCCCTTTTAAAGACTTGCTTCCATATTTGCTCGGACTCAAAAGAACCATCCAAATCATCTCCAAGGAACTGCACAAAGTATGGGGTAAAGGCCACTCCTCTGAGATGCAGTGTTCCCCTTTCCACCTCTTCTATGTGCAGTCCCTACCGAGCTCCCTCCAGTTCTCTGCCAGACTGGCCTTTGAACAAGAATATAGGAGATCCCTGTATTGGTGAGAAAGAAGATTAGTTTCTAGCAGACTTGATAAAGGACAAATCTCCTTCTGGGCAAAGGTGAGAGAATGCCAAAATAAAACTAGCAGTCATCTGCTTATCTTGAACTCCCTTGAAAATACTGCCAGAATAAGAGATCTCCCTTGTGTTTGTAAGAAATCCACATACATACACAAGGTAAATCCAAACCTCTGGCAATTCCCTAATTAATCCCCATTGACGTATTAACCTTAAGGGACAAAGCAGCTACTCTGGATTCCCAGGACTTGGTGGAAACACATCTCTTGCGCTGAGCCAAAGCTCCTTGACAGAGCAAGCTCTGGATCCGAGATGGAAAAGAGGGGGACACCTCTCTTATACAGCTAGCACCATCTAGTGACAGCTACTAAAGGGACCTCCAGTAGGCGATAACATCAGGACCTACGATATCCGTAAGCGCTTATTTATGGAACTAAGAGAAATGCAAAACTTTACAGAAAAGAAAAAGAGTATGTTTTTATCTGCCTGCACTGCCCTACCTGTATCAGAACAAGTTCCACATGCACAGCTGTATGCACGTCTTCTGCAGCCATAAAGTTCATATGTGATCAATGAAGCCTCCCCACAAACGCACAGCTGCCGCATGCTTCCAATATTGGCAGGCAGGTCAAAATTGTGATACACGCTGCTCACATATTGAGCGGTGCAATCAGTCCTGGAGGCACTGACAGGTACGTGTAAATGTACAGTAGAAAGAAAAGATCGGAAACAGAGCCATAAGAAACCCGCCGAGGCACCGATGCTACGGCATGCAAATCTGCTGTTTGCACAGGTCCAGGTACGTGCACAAAGCAGTACTCTGTCAGTGGGACACCACTGTGTCCTTTTAGGATACTGTACTCTTTGAGATCAGTTAAAAAGTAGATTTATATGAACACACATGATTTCCGATTCTCAGTGAAGAGTATCTCTGTTATCAAGGGGCAACAGTGAAACGTGATGGCACATAACAGTCTACCAGAGTCATATTACTAACTGTTGCCTTTGAAAATTATAGGTACAGTAGATATTGAGTTAGTGTTTTTCTTGGCAAGTTCTTTGTTTTCTCCTTGCAGTATTCTCCTGAATACTCTTTACTAAACCTGCCGTGATATCAATAAAGAGGAGGTTTTTCATGCAGTGAAACGGGCAACATTTTCCTAAGACTTCCTTCACAAATAAACCCAGCTTCTTCTCTCAGTTAAACTGATACAACTCTTCTGAAATGTTGAGTCTCTTTGAAAAAATATCCTTATATCATCTTAGAATTCTTTCCTTTCTCTCATGCTACTTCAGGAATTAAAAGGCACAGTGTCATTACTCATTAAGAAAGTTTGGAACATCATAAATTTCCTTCACATTTATGGCTAAATAAGCTGAATATATTCTATTATTGTAAGCTTCATATTTACGATATCTGAAAGAAAACTTAATAAACAGCAAATATATACATTGCATAAATTCATTTTCACTTCTTACTCTACCACCTTTCAGACAAATTCATTGCTTAGGACAAAATAAACCCAGTCAGACAAAAGAGATTGCCCACATCTTTAAAGTGGGCCAGATCCTCAGATAAGGTTAACTGGCATAATATGCCCCATATGAGAATCTGACTTCACGTTCCTTGATTTGAGAATAAAACATTCACTATGAAGAGATCATCACTTTCTTCATGAGATATATTTTGTTTTGGTGCTGGTTCTAAATAAAAGATTGTATGTGACTTATTTCAATCTTCTCTTTTGAGATTGTTGTACATGGAAAAATGTTGTACATATGGAAAAAAAGTGATAAATATATAAAATCTGAATGGGAGGCTGCCCTAACACAGCTCAGGGCAGATATGCTCAGAACAGCCCCAGAAACTTTAAGATTAGCTTTAGGTCCCGCAATCAGTCTGATTATGACACATGAGAGATCTAGCCCAAATCTCCCCAGTACACCTCATTTGAGATAGGTATTCATTCGTTTCTAATGCAAGTTTTATACGTGACATCTAAGTGTTGCACATTTTATCATTTCTGTTGAAGGAAATGTTATCCCAAACCAGGAACCTCAAGACAGAGACATACCAAAATAACCACTTATGCAAAAATAACACATTCTGGATTGCTATAATTTTTCTGTCTTAAAAAGACATTTGGAGAGAGGAAGTACTTTCATTTTTTCAACTTTATCATTGTAATTCCAAATTAGTGGCCTTGCCAAATTGAGAACTATGACTCAGCTTCCATCAGGACTTTGCAAGTACATGCAGGGATGATTCTGAAGGCAAAAAATGGGGACGTGAGCCTCCAGCTCTAATACTCTCTCATGTCACAGTTGTTCCTTGTCATGCATCTCCATCACTCCATGCATTGTGCATGAGCAGGACTGTTGTTCCCTTTGAGGCAGAAAAATTACCCCTTGGTGCCAAGCATTTAAACCAGGTGTCAAAGAAAAAAAAAGAAAAAAATAAAAGAAAATTATATCCTACTTGACACTGGACCAGAATAAATTCATTTGCTATTGATTTCTTTATTCAGAAGCTTGATCTTTCTTATTAATTTCTCATACATAAATGGGAACCAATATGCCTCTTCCACATAAAGAAAAAAGAAATTATAGTATTAATCAAAATCAGATAAATGAGGCAAAAAGCTCAACCCTGCCCTTGTGCCTAACTAATTATTTTGAACAGCTCTGGTCTGTTCACCTCTGTGCTGAGTTGGTAATGTATCCCCCTTTGGTCGACTCAAGATCTCTAGCAACACCTATGGGAGAGTCTTTAATTAATCCTCTGTTACTGTTGTAATTGCATTATCCTGAGGGAAAGCCTGACTAGCCAGGAATATTATTTTAAACGTATACTGTAAACAACATATGTCCTCAGGAGAGTTCAGTTAATACAACCATTTTGACCCTTTCACTGCTGGGTGCTTAACAGTTTATTTTCATAACCACTAAAAAGGACTTTTTCCTTTTCATGTGGGGTTATTTAGACTTCATGCTTAAAAACTATATAGCACAATTGCATATCTACCCACCAAATAAAATAATTGCTTACAGGCTGCCTAAAGTATTTCCAGCTAAATGAAGAAGGCATTGACATTTTGCTCTGTTCCAGTCTACTGTCTCATTATGAAACACAGCCCTTTGTGAAAGCAGATTTCTCTAACAGTGGCATAACCTCTGCCTCTGCTGTACCTTCCCCATACGCTGCAAAGCGGTACGACATACCCCATCAGGATCTCCTTGTTCTCCTCATTTCTCTTACACATTTGCCATAAAGGCAGGATTACACATCCTTTGGAGCGAGAGAGTGGGAGCCTGGAGTGCCGCTCCCAGTCTCGCAGTTCTTCCACGAATTTTGTCAATTGTAAAAAGTTAGTAAAATTTCACATGTCTGGGTCTAAACATTTTGACTTCTAAAAATATGAGGACTGTTTTAATATTCCAAATTTCGACTAAGCCGTAAAGGAATTCCTCTTCAGTGGGCTTCTCCATGCTTCATTTCACGAGCTTTCTGTTGTCAAAAAAGAGACACGCAACTTCCTTTGCTTTCCTTTGCTCGGGGCAGAAACAGGCAGAGTATTGCCTGCTATTTCACCAGCACCCTGGGAGGCTACGTTCAAATCTGTGAAGTGTCGGAGATTCTCCTGTGGAAAGTGTTATGTAAGTGCAATGTATTTTTAGCAAGGACATGAATAAAAAAGCAAAATAGGACTTTGGGGATTTTTTTTTTATTAGAATGCCTTGACCATTTTTTTAAACCACCTTTTTTACTTCCCTGATCCACAGCTACCAGGTACGACAGGTGCAGTGTAATGAGATCAACATATTAGATTAAATGCACAAGATTATGGAAGGTCAGTGTGTGGCACAATTTTTAAAGCCTTCACTTTTTTTAGGAACTATCCAATGATGTCTCTAAAGTATGGGTGGATTTACCTTGCTTTCCGATTTCAAGAACTGATATGACAGCCACAGCTGGTCACTGGTTTGTGCACATTTCTCCCCCTGAATATTTTTCTTTGTTTGTGAGTCAGCTGCCCTTATAAGCAACAGCTACCTTGTGCAGCCGTTGCACCAGCTCAGTTAATACTCCTCTTCTGCGCTTTGAAATCTCAGCCTGTCCCAGGACCTGAAGAGATTCTTAACATGCATATTCAGACGAATCCTGAAGCAAACCTCTTCTCTTCTCATGCTCATTTTTTTTTTTCCTGAAGTGTTTCAATAACCTTTCCTGAAACTTCAGAATGAATATTGTTTGCAGGACAAACACAATGAAATAAATCTTCTCACTGGGCCAGTTTGGGAAATTAAACATTGATTGGATTGCGCCCAGAAAAGCGTGAGGAAAACATACAACTAGAGACAAACAAAACACAAGTGGCACAAACTCATTACCTAGAATGGGCGGATTAAAGGCTCTTAGGCTCAATAAGACTAAGCTGAGCCCTTCCTCATGACTCTCCCCACACAAGTATTATCTGACCAAGAAAAACAATGACAAAAAGTAAACAATTTCAATGACTTGTATAATGCCAGAAAGACACAGTATAGCAGGAAAAAAAAAGAAAAAAAAAAAAAGGTTTTGTAGTGAAATCATGTTTTCCACAGTGTGAGAAAAAGATCATGACCACAGTTAAATCATACAGGATTAGACCATAATGTATGAAAAACCTTTTTACAAACAGAAATATTTTCTCTGGATTTAGTAGAAGGTTCAACTGTAATTAATTTATAAAAGGAAAAAGCAAGCAGTACATTTCTTAAACTAACAGTCCTGAGAATATAGTATGTGTATCTCTCTTCTGGAAAATTTATTAAGCATTAGGAGGGGGAGAGAGAGAAAGAAAGAGAAAGAGAGAGACCAAATTGAATCTCTCTGTTCTTGCCAGTATTTGCTGCTGTGGTGAATTATCACAAACTTCATAAATGTAAGTAAAATGGGACCCTTGAAGTCTCAGTCACTTTATTTCAACAGAATGTAACCATATTCCAATTTGCACTTGAATTAATGGGAGACTACATAGCTTTGAAAGTCTTAAAGTGCATGTCACACCTATTATAACACATTTTATTAATCAGTGACTTACATTAAGAAAGACCATCCAGCCCAGCTTTCTGCAACTCTTTCAGGAGAATAAAAAAAAAGAAAAAAAACCCCAAACAAACCACCCTTATTTGTTCTTTGCATACAGTAGCTCAACAATATCACAAACTGGTTCTGCTAAGCAGACACATTAGTAATGTGCTACGTTGAACATTCAGCTTTACTTAAATCAACTTCACTAGTGGTTAATGTTAGATATTTTTCTAAGAACACTAAATGTTAGTCTTTTGATACCAAGGGCTTCTTTTCTTCCACTCCTTTTTTCTATACATCATCCCGCATGTCCAAGCTCCATCAGAGCAAACATATCCTATCTCCCTTTGATGTTGTCAAATATTAGGATTGGCTTTTGACAATGTTGATATAGTGCTGTTAGTCAATATTCATAGGTGTAACATGAAATGTTCGAGAAGCCCCTGATACATAATGGGAACACTAGTGATATACACAGTGTGTACCAATGGAAAAAAGAGATTTTCACATACAACTCGGAGTAATCCAGGCATCATCACTTTGGGTGCTCTGATGCTGGTATATTTTCATGAAGTAGGGAAACACAGTTTCCTCCTGTTCTTTCCATCTGAATGCCTGGGATAGCAGGACCATGCAATTGCTATGCATGTAATAGCAATAGTATTAATAACTTCTGTGAGCATATATTATCCATATTCATTATAACAAATATAGAATAGAGAAACTATAAATAGAAATTGCTGCTTTGCTGGAGTGCAGTGGGAATATTGGATCTACATAAGGAAAAGAGCAATATAAAGGGATTTGAATTGGCAACGAGTCCAAGTCTGGGAATATTTATACACATGAGCTTTGTCTGATAATATTTATGTACATGAGGCACAGCAGCCCACAGAACTCTTCAGAAACTTTAGTGAGCTGTTTGACACCACTTCCAAATGAAAAATAAATGTATGTCCTATTACCTGGACTCTTTTTATAGGTTTCTCATGTTCTAAGACACACCAGTATCATTCTTTGCAAAATGATTCAATGGTTTCTGTTTAAATGCTTGCATACAACTGTCAGGTTAAATTCTATCCTCCCGAGTACAGGAGTGGCATGAACTCATAGGTGATAGCCTATAGAAATTAGAGCTGGAGAAGACTCAACAGCACAGAATGTCCCAGTGCTATACATTGGAGTGTTTTGTCCGCTTCAAGTTTAACTTGAAGGAAGCAGCCAGACTTCTGTCTCCTCCTCTGGGAGCATTTTCAAAGGAGTTGAACAGACTTTTCTACCAAGAAGGTTTCCTGATAAATTTCTAAACCTTCCTATTCTCAGGTTCATCTCTTCTCTCCCCACCCTCAAGTGGTATCAATAAATAAAATAACATACAAAGAACCTGACCTTCCAAAACTGTAATTTATAGCACTTTCCACAATACAGTGTGCCAAACAAACAGACAGACTATAAAGACAGCAATAGATGTTTTTAATTTTGTTTATTATTCATTTGTTCATTCTATGAGGCCTCACATAATGTCTGTGGCTGACCTTGAATTAAATTACATTCCCACTCTGCTTACATTTCCCTGATACATCAAACAAACAGAAGAACGCAGAGCATGGCATTTCAGCATCTTTGTTACCTCTACATACAGCATCAACTGAACCATTTCTTCTTGCTTCTTGTGGAACATTGACAAGCTGTTGAAATCTCTTACATCAGACAAATGGACTTTATTATACAAGAGAGCGCTTCATAAGTGCAAACCTTTTGGGATGACAAAAACCCACTGAATTCTCCACTTTCCACAAAAGCTGCCAGCAATTTCCTGGTTTTGGCAGACTTACTAACAAAATTCTGTTAGTGAAGGCAGAAACTCTAAGCCTAGGTCCAGTTGCTGCCAGTCTGCCACACACAGAAAACAGATCTCAACTTTCCACATCTGATCATTGTTTGAAGGGGCATTTAAAAGCTTACGTTCGGGGGAATTTCATTCTATAGTCAGAACATTTAATCCTACTGATATCCAACCCATTCTGAAAGAGAAATAGGTTTATGGCAAAGTCACTTCAAATTAAACTGATGTGTTATTTCATTTCTTAGGTGAAAAATGAGGGCCTGATCCTAAAAGATGTCAATCATCCTCAAAACTGAGGGCTTGAAACACATTGCTGAAAATACTTAGCACCTTCCAGGTTAGAGCCCTTAACGCTATTAAAAATGTTTTCACTTGCCACACGTACAGGAGTATGTGTGCTTTAACCAGTCTTAGACTTTCCAGGAAAATATTCAGTACAGATTTACAGTGATTTATAATGAATAAATTACCCTGTTCAACTTGAATTGCAAAACCGATGTCAGTGAGCGAGGCTGGAGATGGAGATTATGGCAAAACCAAAGACAGAACAGATGTCTAAACACTGCTTCCCACCCAGGGCCCTCACCTTTAACATGTAAAAAGTGTCTTCTGAGTGGTCAGATAGCTCTTATGTGCTCAAAGATATCAATGGATTATTTTATGAAGTCACGCACGTCAGAAGACAAGAAAGGAATATTAGTTTCCAAGAAGAAATGTAAGAATCATTTAGAGAGAAGAGGTCCTTATTTGTTACCTAGAAAACCACTCAACAGTTTGCTTCGTTTTTTTCCTGAGGGAAGCTACAGAATATCTACTTTCTTTACAAAAAAGTTATCTTTTGCTTTGCAAGGAAGTGACACATATCTCCGGGAAGGTTCTCTAGATGTAGAGTTCAGGAAACACAGCTGCTAGTCTAGACCTAACCCACTAGTTTTATACGCAGCTCGTGGCATTTCTCTCTGAAGTAGGCATGCTGAATTTTGTTCATTAAAAACCGTTTGTCAGTCTTTTGCGGCACAACACGCAAGGCATGTATCTGCACCCATACTTGACGCACCGCTATTGATTGCACTGTGTGTAGATATAAGATGCGATGCGAATCAGTTGTGCCACTAACTGGGCTCAAAATCATTGTCACATCATAAGATACACAGCACCCAAAAAGACTGATAGCTAGAGAAGCAAAAGGATAGAAAGAGTTCCAGAATGAAAAATAAATCCTGAGGCTTCTCTGGCAACAGGAAACTTGAGCGGAGCAGGCTAAAGAGACATACAGTGTCTGGAGAAGGAGAATGGCCTGGAACAAAAATGGAAGATAAATATTTATACTATCATGGAAAACTTAATGTAGGGGATTAGAGTTAGTACCTTAACTTATCTGCCAACGTTAATTTTTCTTTCCTGAATTCTAAAATGTGTTGTTGCCTAGTTATGCAGAGGGCTATGTAGCTCTCTAAATGTGTGTAAAAGTGTAAGCAACAAATAGTAGAAATTTGAATATAAAAGACAAGTGTATTAACTAAGCATCTCCCAAACTGTTATGTTTTGGGGTTTTTTTAAGGATGAAGGAAAAAGCCAAGTTCAAATTGCTTAAGGTTCAGTGAATGGGGTCCTCAAGAAGACTTGTCAACTATTTGGCTGATGGACCACAAAAGTTTAGTTCATTTGGGCTCAGGATTTGAAGAAGGATTTTTTTACAGTCTTCCTAATACACTGGAATTTGTGCTGGATTCTCTATATCAAAACCTGTCAAATAAGACCCATCTTTCTTCTTTTTACCTATCTGCAGCACACATAGAGAAATGAAAATGGAAAATAAAGACCGGGATACATATAAAATCTTAGGGTTTAGGCTTTGTGAAATACTTCTATCTAAATGCAGATTTCTGGAAAAATATCCTAGAAAATTTACATCCAGCATGCAAATCTGTGCTGTATGGAGAATTTCCAGTCAGAGTTCTTTTAACTAGAGTGAGACTTGCATTATGTTTTGATTTGAGTAGAGAGGAGATCTGAGAAATGCCCTGTTCTCGACTTATCCACGGCTCAAGTTCACTGTAGTCAGTGTTAAGCTTTTCTGTAATAGCCATGACTCGTATGTTGGCTTAGATACAAATTAGTCCCATTCTTAAAATGGTGATAAATTTGTTTCCATACTTACTACCACATTCAAAAGCAGAACTATCAGTCATAGAAAAAAAAATAGTAAAGAAACAACCAGTAAAAATCATTAGAATCATAGAATCATTTAGGTTGGAAGAGACCTTTAAGATCATCATTCTTCTCATAACTACATTGGCTTTAAAGGACTTAGATCGGGTTCGGAATTTGTCCCAGGTCATTTTAGTATTAATGGTGCAGGACTCTATTTCAGCATAAAAAGCTGGAGGAGCAACACCAGAGTACCTGGCAATTCGTGAAACCACTGGACTTCACGGTGTGCTCATTTGCCTAGTAATACCCACAGCGCCTTTCCTGCTGGTAACGCTTACAGACTGCTGCAACTACTGATCACCCCCTTGGTGTCTTTTGCAAGCATGACTTACGTGCCCAAACTTTCCTTGCCTTTTTATTCCTCACATCTCATTCAAGGTAATGGTTAGTGGTCTGGGCACCATCAGGGACACAAGAGTCTCCTGGGTTCTATTTGCTTTGATAGCTATGATTTATTTGCCAGCTTTAGTTATTTTGCAAAACAACATAAATACCTGCAACAAGTTGTGGGCATGTTGACCTAGTGGTTCATGCCAATGGGCCGCTACATTTGTTCATATAAAAAGGCTACTCATCTACAAAGCGGGACAGCAACAACTGGTCTTGAAATCCCAGTTGGCCTCCTCAAATAGCTGCAAGAAAAAAGGAGGGGCACTAAATATGCTGAAATACTTATGGTGAAGGACTGGGAGAGAAACAAATCCTAAAGCATAAGAGTCTTCATGAAGAATGGATCCAGAGCTGGTCACGCCGTTTTTCAGTTGTGGTTTGTTTGAAAGGCTGTTTAACTGAACTGACATTGAAAACAGGGTCATAAAATTTCACTGAACCATTTTTAAAACTACCTCACAATCTTCTTGAAATTTGCCGTAAAGAAATTTGTAAGCAGTTTGCAAGTTTATATCTCACTCTGTTAGAAAATGTCTGACGTACACAGGCCAAGCAAGAGCAACATCTAGCAGAAATACTGGTGGGCTGGGGTAGAGTATACTGTCAAGTTAGGGAAATCACCTTCAAATAGTAGACAAAACATTCTGATTTTTAATAAAGTTTGGATAATGTGCGGAAAAAATCCCTGTGAAGTTAATAAAGGTTGGCTCCCGAACAGTGTCCGTAATCATTAGATCTTTCACTGGTCATGCTATCAATCAGCTCCTGCTGAAGTGCCCCCAAAAGTCTGAACATCTTCACAAATTATAACTGTAAGTGAGATACACAGAAAAACTGGGTTGGCCAGTGCTGACTCTGAAACACTTTGAATGTTCAGACAAAAGGAAAAGAAAAAAAAAATGATACTATATCAAAGCAACTTTAGTTTATATGGTTGAAACTTTCAAGCCCAAATTCAACAAAGCACTTAAGCATGACTTCACTGGCACATAAGCATATGCTTACATGGTTTTGTTCAGCATAGGTTTACAGCAGAGTGTAATATTCTTCTTCAAAGATCTCAAATAAGAACAAGAATTTTATTAATTTTCCTTTTTTCTCCTCTGCTTCTTTAATTAAGGGTTCTGTGACTCTACAACCAGTACAGCTTGTGGTACTGCAGTGATATAATAAGAAATCCATGCCCAATTGGACACGATAACTTGACAATTTTGCTTTGAGTGTGAAAGTGTTCACACAGCTCTACCATCTAACACCACTGACACTCGCTTATTCTATCTCACACTGCAGCTGTTTGCATGCTGTTTCTTCCCAGCTTCACTGCTGTTCTCTACTTTCTGACTAGCTAACTGGTGTTGGACCCAACTGCCACTCGAGTGCTTTTCCCTTCCCTCCGCCGGCAACAAAGACAGCACAGCCTAGCGACTTGCTTCCAGTTTCAAATTTAGTATATAAGCCTGAAAAATGCCAGTCTGACTCTATCAGTCACTAAATGAAAATGATAAAGTGAGTTTTGTTCCTGGCACCTTGTGCAACTGCTTCTGAAGTTGAAGGGTGCGGCGTGCTGTAACTGAGGACCCCGTTTGTCCCTCACTATTTAATAAAGGTATCTGATCTGATACTAGCTCCAAGGGAGTGGCCCTCTTTCTGGCCTTATCGATAGATGAATGTCTCAGATGGACAGAGAGACAGAATGGCCCCTCCTGAAAATGGAATAGTTTCTCTTCACAGCGCTATAGACATTTTTTAGGCTAAATGCATGAAACTTCTGTATAATTATGTGGGAGGGAGAGTGAGGTCATTACTGTGGTATTTGCAGTAGGGCATCCGCTATCTGCAGAAGTTATACCTACACTGTTTCTGAAAACTGAGAATCAGGAAAATATATTTTGTTTCCCTTTCAGTTCTTCCGCAGTGTGTACAAGCAGTAATTTTTTAAATGACACTCACCAACTGTCCTCTTTTATGTATTTCCACGTCCACTCCATTTCCGCACAATGCATGCACATGTACACACGTACACACACTCTGCAGCCCTTGGAAGCCACAGTGAGATTTGATTTTACTTACAGAGGATACTCTGCCATGACTGTCACCAAAGTTATATAATTGGAAGGAAACAATAAAATGACAGATTGCTTGTTCTAAATAATTGGATAGACAGGGTAGCAAACAGTGGGTTATGAAAAATATTCCTCAAAGGATGTCAAACTTCAATAACTCACATAACAAAAAGACACTGATATCTGTCCTCCTGTCACAATGGAATATTTTTAAGATCGAGTTATAATTTTCTACATCAATTTTTAAATCTTTTTTTAAGAAATAGGGCAAGAAAAGCCTGAGGATCATTGCTGAACTTCTATTAAAAAAAAAAGACAGGAAAATGCTCAACTGTGTGTTTAGCGTAGAAAGTTTCTAACCTTTAAACAATGTGAAAATATCAAGCTTAATACTATTAATTAGTTTTCAGTCAGCAGAGCACACAGAGACCCTGACTGAAATCACAACTCTGGTGTGAGAGGTGCTAGCCACATACTTTGCAAAAGATAGTCCTTTCTTACAAGAGATTTTATCTTATAGACTGTTATTGAGGTCAAAGAAAAATAAATGTTTTATTCCACACAAGTGTGTTAGTAAAAGAGCTTGGAATAAAACCCAGTTTTCCAGTTGGCCTATGAACTAAACCACACTCACTAGCTGTCACTGGTGGTTTATTTTTGTATATCCTAAAAACGAGGACTTGTACAATACCCACCAGGATAAAAGCTAGGGTAATTGAAAGGAGTAAGGTATTTCCGTCACCCAGTTTTGCTGTTCACATTTTAGAAACAAGCCCCACAGGTTTGCATCTTCTGCGACATCCTTCCAAGCACTGCAGAAAAACCTGGAAGCAATTTTCACAATCAGAGGCTGGTCTGCATGGCTATTTGTGGCAGCGTGGCCAACCGGCCTGTTACTGACAGCCCTTCCTGGTCCTGGAGACATCCGTCTCCCTCAGCTGGAAGCTTTTTCCCTTTGAGATTGCTCCATCATAGATTAGCAGTTGTCCCCACTTACATATATGTAAATCAAGAGTCACTTCACTGAAGTCCACACTCAGAGTTAGAAAATGTGAAATCTGAATTAAAATTTTATCTATGATTTGCCTGTGATTTTACCTCGATCACAAACCCACGGGAATACATGCAAAGCCTTCCACTGACATCAGTATTCTTCGGAGCAGACCCTACCCCACCCTCTGTGTAGCATCAGGCTTTTCATCATTACAAACTTATTCACCAAGAAAAAACAACATGTTATTTTAGTTCATCAGTGGGTTCTAGTGTTGTTCCTCTGTTACTCTTCAGTTTGAAAATGGTATGTGCATCAGGCTTTAAAACCATGTTCCTACTCTTTACTTCTTCATTAATATTTTCTGTAACTGTACAGTCTTTCTTACACTACATTCATTTCTGGAGTAAATGAGCACTGGAAGTGCAGAGTCTCTCTCTTTCATCTCTCTCTCCCACACGCTCTCTCCCTGAGCAAATCTAACTTGAGTTGAAGTTTTGATATGGCCAAAGATTATACATAGTGTTTCCTGTAAGCAGCTGTTTCACGTAAAGATTTTTTGGTTTGTTTTGTTCTGTGCAGTGCTGTGTGAATATCTCTAAAAATGTGTATGCTGGTTTAGTTTTATTTGTGGTACTACATCTTCTTAATTGAACAGAATCTACTAGATAACAATGTAAATGATGGGAAAAAATGACAAAATACTGATTTCCAATGTGGGGTCTCAGCCCACATGTGAATCTGCACTTAAGTTGCAGGTTGTCTAAAGAATATGTGGGAGCAGAGTTTTCAAAACTAAATCTGAACACACAGAAGGTCATAAGCCTCTGAAAAAAAAATGAAGACAAGTTAATAATAACTCATAAATCAATTAAAATAAATTTTTATTATGCCAACTCTCACACAAAACCTAGAATCATAGAATATCTCAAGTTGGAAGGGACCCATAAGGATCACCAAGTCCAACTCCCTGCTCCTTGTAGGACTACCTAAAACTAATCCATGTGACTAAGAGCATTGTCCAGACGCTCCTTGAACTCTGACAGGCTTGGTGCCGTGATCAGTTCCCTGGGGATCCTGTTCCAGTGACTGACCACCCTCTGAGTGAAGAACCTTTTCCTCATGTCCAAACCTACTACCTTATTCTAGTGCACTACTTTTTACCTGGAAAATTCTCGACTTTCCATGACTTGGAGTATTTGAATCAAAACTGTATATCGATTTAAAAGATACACTGTAGGTTATACACAAGTTCTAGGCATTATACAGAAATTCTCTGCTCTGGTTCTAAGGCCTGTGCCATTCCTGCTTGTGGACAACTTAACCGATATTACGCTACATGTAACCCAAAGCAGCAGCAGCTTCTTGTAGATACCAATATTGGCAGAAAGCTCTCTAGGCAACATTTTACCAGAGAACCACATCTGGGTGACCACAGAGCAAGATCGTCATAATTCTCCTGCATTTAAAAGTGATGAATCTCAGAGTCTTAGTCTATATTATTTGCTGTTTGGAGAACCTAGTAAAGAATTTCATTAAGGAAAATAAATAGTTTCATTGCATCTTGCTATTTATAATGTAGGCTATCATCACTGCAAAGCAACCTCCAGAACAGGATTGATCTGGGACCAAGGAAAAGAGAAGGAAAGAAAGAAAGAGAGAGAGAACATGTCTCTAGGCAGAAGATATGGCTTCAACAGTCTGCACATACTTAAAATGCTGCTGTGTGGTAGCATGAATGATATAAGGTGGTGGTCCATATGAATTGCTCATCCCTCTACAAATAAAGTGCAGTTGCTGCCAAGATATCATGGTAGTTTGTGTTAACTGCCAACCAAAGTTGTCTCCAATAGGTTACAAAAAACATTCATGTTTAAGATATATTAATGGCACTGCGTTATCTCATAATAAAGTACTTGCAAATATGTGTCATTGCTGAACACCCACATGGCACCCTATTCTAGGGCATATGGTACTGTATGCTTTTACTAGGCAGTGAGTGGACTAATTAGACTGTGCCTTAAATAGGTATTTAGTTTTAAAGGGCTTCATGGTATTTAAGTATACATTTGGTTTAGTGAACAGAAGATGCATTTTCCTAACTGGGTTCCACACTAGTAATTCATATTTCTGACCGTGTATTTTGGTAAGCATCTCAGAAAAATGAGGTGTTAATTTTTAGAAACAATTATCATCCTGACCTTGATGATTAAGTATGATAATTAAAAGACGTTGTGAGTAATATGTTTTATATCATAAACATTCCTTTCTGATTTACTTACTGAAAAAAATGCCATTTTAGAAAAGAAATGAGTATTTTTTTAACATGAGTATTTTTTTTAACATGATTAGCAAGCCATCTGTTGACATTTCAGTACAGTCTCTTATGAAAGTCCCTAGCTTACTGCTTCAGTTTTAACATAGGAAGAACCCAAAATAGTAATGCCTTTTGCAGTTAAATCAGAATAAGGTGATTTAGAAAGGGCAGATTTGAGAGAACAATAAAATACATAGTTCCTCGAACTCTGCAAAACTTTCATAATGAAGCCTGGAGGCAAGGGGAATTCACCCCGTTCTGGGTTTTTTTTGTTTGTTTTTCATACTGGAAACTGGTCCAGATTCCACAAAAAGATTAGCTGATGCTGGCAGACTTTTCAGCTAACCTCAACAGAGTTTCAAGAAATCTTTGCTAAGTTTCAAAGTTTCAACCTGGGCGATACTTGGGTGAAACCTATACGAGTGTAGGGTTTGTCTGCCTGAAGAAGAAACTATATAAGTGAGTAGAGACTTACTTACATCGTATTTGCTTCTCTTCAGTATCCCCCACGCTGAAGGGTAGACAAAGATGCTTGAGCAAAAAGGTGCTTTACACTTCTCTTTGAAAGTAGGACAAGCTATCTCACATTCGATGCGTGCTGAAAGTGTCCTCACGAAGCACTCGCACACTAGCTAGATAGCGATTCACAGCCTCGCTTAGCACACACAGACTTCTCCCTAAACGTGCTGAAGATGAATGAAAAAAGGCTGAAGTCAGTACATCCTTACTCATCTCATAATTACACACCAGTACCATCCCAGTGAAGTTAATAGTAAATTCCTCAAGCCTGATTCACTACTGTGGTAGCACACATGGAAATATGGACTGTCCCTGTCAAAGCCCTGTCAAAGACAAAGGATTCAGCGGAGCTTTACTTTGAGATTTGGGGTTTATTTGAACCTGAAGCTCCAAAGGAATATCAAGCAGAACAGGTGTATATCACACGCCACATGCCACCCGTGTCTGCGCAACCCTGGCAAGTGAAGTTTTATAGATCCAGCATTCGGCATTAGGGAACAAACTCGAGAAGATCTGGCAGAACTGACCGATGTGAAACAACCCAAGTCTGGTGCACCCCACCACCTAACATCAGGTCTCCAGTGATGCAGCTCTCTGTTCTGGGGAAGGGAAAATACATCCACAGAGCTCAGAGTCCTCTGCAGAGCTTGGATCAGGAAAATCCAACCTGCTTCACACTTGCAGAAACAAAGATTTTCTAAGGATCCACAAGACAAAAGCAAACATGGCAGTAAAATCCACTTTCATGGATTTCAAGCCCATCTCTCAAACTTCCCTGTTTCTCATTTAACTTTAAATAAATGCTTTTGTTTTTTTTTCCTAGGGAGTGCACTAAGAAAACCTACTTCCATTTCTGAAGTATTCAGTAGGCTAAATATGCTTCTCATCACCCATTCTGATTTCCTGATATAGTTCATATACAATTTCCCTTCTCCCACCCGCTCTCAGTCTCTCCTCCCCTACTCCTATTCTCTATTTATAGGAAGTTATGCAGGAAGGGAAAGGAAAAGGCAGTAACCAGCTAGCTCACAACTGGGAAAGGAAAACAAAACGAGGAACTGGTGGGGTTTTTTTATTTATTTACTCGTCCTAATTTTTCTCATAAGCATCAGTTAAGCAAAGCTTTACAAAGACACTGTTGACTTCCCTATTGTCTGTGAGACTTTTGCAGATAGAGAATAGCTCCAGGGCTACTCTAATCTCCCCAAGCCACCCAATTAGCATTCGACCCATTGTGAGAAGCCTGTGCATTGAATTTTCAGTCACCTGGGCCTGGCGGACATCTGTGGATGATGAATGTTTGCTTGTTCTCACGATACAGGGGTCCTGAACAAGTGGACAGCATATGTACCATAATTTCCTGGCTAAACAGTGCAGTTCTTTGCTAATTATTAAAGATCCAGAAGCCTCGTTCTCTCTCCCACCCCGTCGCTCCCTCTCCCTCTCTCACTTT
Organism: Phoenicopterus ruber ruber; assembly: GCA_009819775.1. Lineage (NCBI taxonomy): Eukaryota > Metazoa > Chordata > Aves > Phoenicopteriformes > Phoenicopteridae > Phoenicopterus > Phoenicopterus ruber. Next base: position 15,949,585 of record CM020219.1, read on the forward strand.
CTTTATGTCTTTGTTCTGAGCAGCAGCTTCAGCAATGGAAGAACGGCAGTTTAGACGCCAGAGTGTCTTGCTTGATTGAAGTGGGTTGAGTACAATATCCTTTCGTTCTGTTATATTTACAAACCAGAACAGCTGAACCCTACATCAAAGAGCAGCCAAAACATTTCTTCTGTCACTTCACAGGCACTGTATCTCACCAATGTCTGCTTGTATAAAGTAAGCAATTAAGATTGCATTGAACTCCTCTAAAATACGGATACACCCACTTTGGGCTTCAGCCTCTTTTAGATCCAATCATCTTAATCTAATCAATTCTGTGGTTTGTGTTTGTGTTTTGCTTTTTATATATATCTATATCTTAAACTAATTAAGTTTGATTTATTTCTGGTCACTTTTGTAATTGAATGTACCTGGGTAGAATGGGATTTTAAAAAATGTTAGACAGACTAGGGCAAAAGGATGAAAGGACTTTGACCCAATGTATCATTTCAGTCATATCCCACTTTTAATCTTTTCTTCTGTGCTCTTCCAAGCAAGAAATACATCCTAAAATATAAAATGAGGTAGGCATTAAGGGCTCATTTACAATCCCCAATGCACAACCAACAGAAGAGCAAATTTGCCCTTCTTCCCATGTGTGCCTTACTAGCATCGTGACAGCTTGTGGGATGGCAGTGGGGAGTGAGATCAGTCACTGCCTTGGAGGAATGGGAAAAGGCAGGCAGTGGAAGAGCTCTGGGTCCACCCCCCCCCCACCCCCTCCCCCCGACTCTGGTCCTAAACCGAGAGCCAGACTATGAAGTACTAGTCTGGTTGCCACACTTTTCCTCCCTGCTGGGATCAGATTGCTGTGCTCACTCCTATCCGGCTTCCAGGAGAGCTGCGCAAGCTCTGCCCAGTCTCAGCCTGACGAGATGGCGGCACCCACGGTGGCACCCACGGACAGGCATAACACTCACATCGAACCTCCCTGGAGCACGGCAGGGGTTCACCAGCGAGTGCTGACCTTGCTCAATTTTTAAGTCAGCTCATTGCTTAAACCTTTGTAACCAGTAGACTCATGTTTTAGCATATTCCACATGTGCACCAATGTTTCAAACCCAGAAGACTGTAAAGAGCGAATTCCACTGACCTCCTTTTAATGTGGTCTTTTGACTGGGGTCAGAAGTAATGCTCTCCATTTAGAAAATGTTTTAAATGCTTTCCATGTTCATTGTGAAATAACAATGTCCTCTGATTAAAAAGCCATATCAAAGCTGAAGGGGTGGGTAGCACAGCTTTCTCCAAAGAGTGTTTCAATTAGATTTGAAATGGTATCAATAAGAGAAAAGAAATGACCCATGCACAGAGATTTTCCTCTCTGCCGGATCCCTTGCTAAGCCTATGCAGTTACGTACCCCAGAGAAACTTCCTTTTTTTCAGAGGAGTTTGTGTTTGTGTGTGTGCATGGGGCGGGGGGTGAGGAGGGAGAGGTTAAACTGCACAGCAGCTTAGCCAGGGACTGGGCTCCGTTGCAGTATTTCAATGATTGATTTTCTCTATTTAAATGAGTTTTTAAAATCACACACCTAACTTTGGAGGTCGCTCATCATGCTTTGTTGTTAAAACAATAACTTCCTAAAGGAAGTGTTACAGTGACTTTCTTTGTAACAGTGAAAAAATGCTAGTAGCTGGCTTCGAACCAGCAGGGCTGGTGCAGACGACTGCGGGCACAATTACCACTGCTCCTGCAAACACACGGCGATCCATCCCTTACCTTACAACTGACCTGCACAAACAATGCATCAATCAGAGAGCAGAGCCGTCTATGTACTTACTTGTCTGGCTCTCATTGCTGCATGGCTCTGATCATCGCAGTAGTATGAAACCTTTCCTAATCCACCTACTGTCCCTCCTCTTTTCTCATTCATTTTGACAGTGATAACTGCTTGAGCCTTTCCTGTCATCATTTGCCCTTGACTCTGTGGAAGAGTTTGGAGATCTTTCAAAGACTTGGCCTGTTGTCAGCGTCAGACCGTGGCAAGGAAATGTATGGTAACAACATACAGAAAGGTCTGTGCTGTGGAACTTGCTCCACAATTAATTCATCTATTCTGCCTGAAAATTAACAGTCCTGAATCTATCCAGGAGCACAAGCGTTTCTGAAAATACACATGATATTGAATGGGCTTTAAAAATGCCTCTAGGAGCTAACTATCAAGCAATGAATTCTGTTTGTCTGGAGATTATTACAGCTTATTAAAATATTTTCCTTTGCGGTATATCATACAATCCCATAAGTCCACCTTTGTTTAGAATCTTTGCCTCTTTTTTTTTTTTTTAGATGACATTGCAGGTTATTGCTGTTTGATGCAGTTGGAGTTGGCGTTTTAAAATATTCATTTCAGATCAGAAGTGATGTATTTGCTTGAGACGTGAGTGGTTTATAACTGCCAGCATTGACTTTAAATTTAATGACACAAAGAATGTCACATACATGTGACACAGTCATCATTCCCTTCATTGTAATGCAACTTTGTGGCACAGACGACATCATTTGTATGCGAGTTTCCATGCAAATAATGTCATTTGAATCCTTTTAACAGGAGATAATGACACAAAATTCCAGGAGAACAGGGAACAGGCCATGAAATAAGGACTTTCAAGTGACAAATGGCAAGTTACCTTCCTTATTTACATTTCTCTAATTTTTCTCCTTTTTCTTATTGCTCGAGGCCAGTTGCACCCAAAGGAATGGTCAGGCGGGGAATTAGAGCTACAAACACCTTCATGTCCCCACTAACACATAGTCTGGATAGAGGGGCACTCCCACTAGGCTGCACTCAAAAGTTGCTCTGATAGTTCTGTTCCATTCAAAGTTTTTTTAAAAAACTAAAAAAAGAAACTTTTCACCTTTCACAACAGAAATGTCACCACCCTTTACCGATACAACAAGCTCAATGCACACAGTCACGATCTCAGCCCACCTGGTGGAGGCAGAAAGTACCTCAACATGTGGTAGTCCTCCCTTCTTTGTCCTGTTTTTATCTCATCAGTCACAGCGCAGACAGATTTCTTAGACCCTTCTAACATCTTGTTCACCGCCTTATCCCATGACGTTGCCCACAAAGTGATGGTCTCATGCCCACCCTGGCCCTGTTTTGCACATCTATACCCCTGCTGTGGTGAACCGAAGGCTTGGCTCCTCCATACGGGTCCTTCCCGCTCGCCTTGCAAAGCCGCCTGCTGCCCTGTTGCCCCAAGGAGTTCACGTGCTGATAAATAACTGCAACGATGTCCTGGACTCCTCACCCCAGCACTGAGAAGCAGAGCTCTCCGTGCCGTGTTGCCATCACACTTAGGATTGATGCCCAGACAGTGCCTTTTGGATAGACTGCATTCAGTTACTCCTTGTTTATTGATTCAAGCGTGTCTCTTTATTTCTGAGTGAACTGAAGTGCATCATTAACTGAATGGAAAAATAACACAAAAAAGCACAGCTTTTTTTTTTTTTTTTCCTAGTGTAATTTTACCAGCTTTAAGCACAGAGGTTTGTAGCTAATACTAGTGAATAGAAGCACTATTTTGGAATTTTTCTCCACCTCCCTCCCCCTTTAATTTATGCACACATATCTTTCTATCCTTAGCTATCTTTTGAGCAGAAGGCTGGTTATGTTGCCTTTCTTGCACTCTGCATCCTGAGACGGGATTTGACACAAGGAATCAAACAGTTGATCTATCATGCCCCTCACAATGTTTCCAGGGGTGCTTGATGTGTCAGTGCCTGTAACAGAAGATGAGGCTGTTCCTTTTGTCCAATAGCTGCATGTTTAAACGCCGCTCCCCTCTATGGACACATATATAGTCCATAAGGAGCCACATTAGGGGCTCGACACGGCAAGTCTTGGCATCCAATTTGCATAGCTTTCTGGCACAAAAAGTAGCTTTCCCTACGGAAAGGGAAGGGGTCAGAGGATTACATGGGAAAGGCCATTATTCACGAAAGCGGGTTTGTCTGTTATGTCACGTCTTTCACAGCTGTAGGCTCCAGAAGTTCAAAAATGGTGAGAAAAAGCCCTCTTGAGGTAAAAGACAAGGGTCAGCACTGATTCTTCACATGGTGAGAGAATAAATCACTTTCCTCTAAGTGGTACCAGGATATTCACAAATTTGAAGCTATTTTGAGTGTTTACCTGTGGTTATTTTTGCCAATCTTTTCACATCCCTGCAAGAAACATCTCATGTCGTCTGCACTGTTTGGATGGTTACCTGCACGGTAACCCATGTTCATGGGTAACTGGTCATCCCTCCTGCTCACACGGCGCTGCCTGCACATGAGAAGAGGTAGCCCAGAGGGCACCTGGAACCAGCACAGCCAACATCGGTGCCACTGCTCAGGTACCTGTAAGTCCTGAGGCATCAAGCACCCCTGGAAACACCATGCCAGGCCTGATAGACCAGTGTTTGATTCCTTGTGACAAGCCCTATCTCAGGATGCAAGAGTGCAGGAGGGGCAACGTCACCCTGTCGGGGAGGGAATGGCTGCAGCACGCTGCGGTTCGGGCGCTGGAGCCTTCCAGTTGTCTCACCAGCTGCGCTAAGGCAACGTCCAGCGCTGGGCAGAACAGGAAGGAGGCACAACCTGACAGCGCCTGGTCTTGATACATCAAATTGCCGGCTGCCTCTAAGCTGTGCAGCACGTTTGCCTTGCAGCGTGTCACAAACCCCAAATATCCAGTGTGGAAACCTGGCAAGATTGCCTTTCGTGTATTAATTTAGGTTTTCTTCCTGGGGAGGTCACGGATAGGTATAACCAAGAGCTAGGGCTGCGACTTTAAAATATCTCATGCACAACAAGGCCTCATAAGCACAATCGGCTTTAAATTTGAAGCATATGAAACGCACAGATTTCAAGGCAGAGCAGTGAATTTCCAATTTTAGCTTGAAGCACTGGGGCAAGTGCTGTAAATTTTGAAATCTGTGTAACCTGTGAAACACATCCACTTTTGCTGTGGAGAACACAGCACAGAGCAGCTCATATGCACCGAACTACGGTAGTGTAAAGGCAAGCCGATCCTTAACCTATAGAAGTGTAGGAGCTTCCCCAGCTGCTGCCTGCACCAGCCTGCATGCGTAGATTTCTCGCCAAAATGCAATTAAAAGTGCCCTTTCTGAGGTCCATATGAAACAGAGATATATGCTGCCTCTCAATTTTTTCCAGACTCCAGGGTCAGACGGTGACCAGACACGCAAATAACAGTCAAATTATACAGGAAGTTGTCAAAAGGGTCCTCGCACAGGCAGAAAGGACTTTTGACCTTCCTGGGTGTCAAAGGTCTGGTTCAAGTTTCTTTATAGTAATCTGTAGCTATGGCAATGAAAACAGACCCTTTGAGTGAATCGGTTTGTAGATTTTGCTTTGAAAGTTTCTTTGACTTTCCTATTTGAATTGAATTTCAATTAAAAAAAAATTACTTAAGGTAATAACCCGAGAAAGACTTTATTTATAATAGAAAAAGAACTGAGGCTGACAGCTGTAAGGGTGGGCTCAGGAAAAAAAAATGAAAAGGATAAAGAAAAAGCACAATGATGCCTCCTCACACCAGAATCAGCCCGAGGTTTCTTTTTTCTCTATCTTTGTCCCTCTCCTCCTCTCCCCAACCACTTAGGGAAGAGGTTACCTGCCTCACACTTCCATAGAGCCTAAAAATATTTTCAGAGATGTAAGTAGCCTGTGAGAAAATCAGTAGGATGTGCTGACAATGTCTTCAAAGTCAGACAGAAAAAGAGAAGGCTAAAGGCAAATTAAAATGGTTTGCAAAGAGCAAAAAAAGGGCTGGTTTTTTTTTTCCTCCGTGGCCACTCGTCATAATCAGAACCATCCTTATTTTTTTGTGGTTGTAGTAGTAGTTGTTGTCTTGCAGATTCATTAATGCAAGCATAGGAAAAGATTAAGAGAGTTTAGATTATGACACAACTATCGATATTGCTGCCTGACAGCAATATTATCACCTCATTGATATAAATGCTGAGCATAGGTGATTTTAAAAGTGTGACTGATTAAAGCCACGGAAATAGTGGTCCTGGCACTAATGCTGTCAAGCATAAATCTGGGACCTTGACAGTATCGTGTGAACCCAGCCTCTGACTGGCCTCAAAACTCTCCATTTATGCCTCATCGAGAACATGCCTGTCACCTCTCTTTTTTTTCCCTGTTTTTAACTGAGGGCAGCAAAAATATTTTTCTCCCTTTTAAGTGGATAGTATCAGAAGATTGGCCCTTAGCATCTACCATATTTTACCTGGTTATTTTTTTTTCTTTAAAAAGAGGAAAAATGGTAGCAAGTGGTCTAGTAGTTGGCAAGACCATGCTAGAGAATACCTATGAGAAGGAATTTGATGCTGCCATGTTTTGTAATCAAGGCAATGTTCATCATTAGGCTACTACATGTCCTTTTTTCCTTATTTTCCTCCTTGCAAGTTTCCTGCTGATGGTTACCCGAGTATGTGCAGGTAATCTCAATAGTGTAGATGGCCTGTGTACAGTGCACTGTGTCCTTGACCCATTAAATGTACTGGGTGCAGGCAAGCCCTCTTTGCAGCACATGTAACAGTCGGTCTCAGGTATATCAGGATCATTGTGCACAAATTTCCAAGCGAGAAATTTAGGAACATGTTGTACAGAATACGCCCAGGTTTCCCTCCAGAGCTGTCACTCCCCTCCAGCCAAGAGCGGCTCAAGTGCCCAGGGGGAGCCCCAGTGAATGCAGGTGGAGATGGCGGAGACAAGAGGGAGCACCCTGTGCTCTCCTTGCTTCATACCTTGGACTCAGCCACCACTTGCCAAGTGTTGGGTGAAATCTGTGCCCAAGATAGAGGTGTCCACAAGACATATCGCATACTGACGTGGAAGGGAAGTGTTCTGTGTCCAGGTGGTAATAGCATTTCATTCATGCAGTCCAGGAGATCTGGTCAGTCCTGAGCTCCTCCTGAGTAGGGATGAGATGTTTTGGGCCAGAGGTAGAGCTGGGCTGCAGACAGCCGTGGGGAGAGGAAGAGATGGGTTAGTGTTTCTACATCTGCTCTTGTGCTCTTTGTCACCTCGGTAGATGCAGAAACAGAGACCCACAGTGTCACCCATAACATACCTGAGCTGATCGGGTAGGAGTGGAGGTTAGGAGGCTAGTTTTCTATGAAATAATCATCCAAAGCTGTCCAAAAATATATTATAACAAGGCCTGTTCTTTATTTCCCATTGCTTTTAAGATTGGGTTATGGTCCTACTGTTTATCACATTCACCCTCCAAAGATAGCCAAACAATTGAATCAGACACCCAGATTACAACAAATACTGGAAACTGCAATATCCGTGCACCATGTGGCACAGAGGAAATGGTATTCCTGAGATCACTAGTCCTAATAAGAGGGAAAATGTTGTCTTAAAGTAACATATACACACACTAGGTTCTTTACAGTGCAAACATGCCATCAGGTATCTAAACAAACTCAGTTCGGTTCCCTGTAAGGACTTAGTATATTGTCCACTTACACTTTACAGTATCTTTTGTTTGAGGATCTCCTGATGTCACACAATTGCAAATGAGATTGTGTTCCCTGCACACCCTGGAATAGTCACTGTTATTCCTTTTTTTGCATATAGAGGCCTGGCTTCTGACCTCCATTATGCCACAGTGCTTGAATTATTTTAGTGGAATGAGAGACCCGGTAGTGATGGGGACTCTTGGGCTTTGATGAGGCAAAGGGTGAACCAAAATTTTTTTTCTTTTTACACTTTCCCAGCTAAAATGGAATACTATGTGTTTTCCAAATATAAATAGTCTTGGAAGACACGATCCAAAACTATCACAGTAGGGAGGGGTGGAAAATAGTTTCATTAAAAAAAATAGCTGTGACAAAACATCTGCATCAGAATTAGCCAAAATTTCTAGATATTTTTCATCAAAAGAAAGGAAGATTAAGAGCACACTAGGATTGCCACACTCCTTTACATGTTCCTCCCAGTCCAGAATATTACAGAACTCACGTGGGACACTGAAGATTCACATTCAGATCTCCTTAGTGCCTGATATGGTGCACTGATTTTAGCCTAAGTCTCTTCCACTTCAGTGAATAACCACTGAGTTACAGGTTATTGTAGGGCAAATCTCTGAAATCTTCCTCCCACAAATTCTGTCCTAGAGGAGAGAAACCTTTTTGGCCGATAGGTATTTAGGGAGGCAGCAGAGGAGAGAATATTGAAAAAATCCTGACCAGCTCCATTTTCAAAGTTTGAGAAGATTAGAAAAAACCCCGAAACACAGCACCATTCACACCTAAAAATCACTGCAAATCATGGAGTAAAAAAAAAAAACCCAACACACAGTGGTTGATCCCTTAGATTACTGGTTTTAAAATCTAGATCTATGTGTTTTAAAAGTACTTTCCTTCAGTTTCTGTTTTGTTAAAAGTCACTGAACAGGAAAAAGAGGAAACTTAAAATATAACACGACCAGTGTTTGAGTACCCAACTCTGACTATATTTTGACTCGATGAATTAATTTCTGCTTTTATTTAAACATCATTCCTGATTTTCCTATTTCCAATGTAAACAAGACATGGCCTGATGCTTTTCAGTCTGGCTTTCTGGCTTTTTTTTCCAGATGACAGGGAATGGGAGATTCGCAGGAGCTAGCCTCAGTCAAGGCACGTGAATTGTATCACGGTAGCTTTGCACTGACAGGATACTCAGAGCTCTTGTGTTTCTCTCCCTTCTATTTTTCTCATGTCTCCAAATTTTAGAAGCAAGTTAAGCATCCTGTGATTTTAATAACTGATAGCAGCAATGTGATTATATATATTTGGATGGAAATTCACTATAGTTGTCTTTTTTCTTCCTGGTTCTTCTGAGTCATGTGTTCCTAACCTTTTTGCCACTGCAAGAAGTTGTCTGCATTCTGCAAGTTGGAAGGATAGCACCTGTTTTACACCAGGAAGAAAGTTAGTGAGAGAAAGCAAAAGCAAATGCTGCTGCTTGGGTTTCTTCTTTCCTTTTCTTTTTTCCATGTACAGTGGCTAATTGCAGTTTTGGCAGGTAGCATGTGATGGGATAGACCTTATTTAAAGTGCCCCAAACAGCCTTCCACTAAGCAAAGAGTAATCGGGCCTAAAGGAAATATATTTACTCCTTGTGCCAAAATAGACATCTACTCTTATTCAACTAATCAGGGGTACTAAACAATGCTTGGCCTGGTGGATTTGTCTACTGCTGTTTTGCAGAGGGAGAGCTGTCAAGCACAACCTAGGTTGCTACAATTGCAAGAATCATCCTTTGAAAGGATGGTTAAATCCAAACACACACTGATTAAGGTCAGGCAGAGAGCCCAGTTCCCCAAAGTACTAATTTTGCAGCTTGAGGAGTAGAGGTGGTGCTGTGTGTTGTTCCTGTAAAGTGGACGGGAGTGGGGAGCCTTTTAATTTCAAACTTAAATGAGAACTTAGCATCAGAGATGCCTGCCTCTCCGTTAACCTTTATTATAAGAATGTATAATTCTTGCATTAAGCAAGAGTGTGTTATAGCTTGCAAGTTCCAAACCATCTGATTTCAGCAAAATAAGCAAGTAGGGCACTATTTAAAATAAAATCTCAAGTCAGTGTTTTAATCCTGAGAAAAGCATGCAGGGTGCTTTGCAGTCTTCTTGGTCTGATGCTCTAAGTGTATGGAAGGATTCATTTAAAGAGAGGTTTCATGTAGAAACCAGATCAGTAGACAGACATTAAAACTGAGGGGAGAAAGGGATTTCTGGCACTGTTGCAATCCTTTCCACTGTTGATTTTACTCTTTCCCTTTTTTATAAATAACTGTTAATAGGAAGGTGAAAATTAATAGTAAAATTTTCATTGTAGGCCTGATTCTGCACCACTGCTTTCCATGAGAGCAATCTTAGGTGCTTTGGGACAAATCTAAATCCCACTGAAGTCAGCAAAAAAATTCGACTTTGGCAGGTGAAAGATCAGCTAGTTTGACTAACTTTCCCACAGTATGTGTTTATCTATCTGTACAGGTCTCCAAGGTCAGTGTCTTTCTGTGCATCTACCAGTTTATAGCACTCTCACTATGTAGTATCTAAGCATATTTTCACTATCTTCTTCCAGCACAGCTCAGATTTCTTTTGTTTTTCATTTCTTTCTCCATCTCCATGATTTTTGTTTTCTCCCAGTTCTTAATAGCTGAGAGACCTCTACTTTCCAAGGCTCCTATAGGAGGCTGTTGGTTATGACTTACCGGAGTAACTTAGAGCCACTAATACGCCAGCTGAGACGTCAGAGACGTCTGACCTTCCCCACTTAACAGGAATGTACTTTTGATCAGTTCTCCTTATTTCAGTCAGAAATTTAAAACTACGGTGATGAAAGTGAGTGTCTTTTTTGAGGAAAGGTAGTAAAGGAGTTATTAAAATGATACCTGTCAGGGAAAGAGAAAGATTTATATTTAACAATGAACAGATTAATGTTAATGTTTGCAGTAGCTAGAACTGGAGAAGTACACTCCAGTTCTTCTCCATGCCGGTGTAGATCCTACTCTCTTCTTGCTAAGGGTTTCCCAAGAAAGTTAAGGTAAATCACTAGAAGGCTTAAATAAGAATAAAATCAATGTGTTAGACTCCTGTGTAGATGCTTTTATTCAGAAGCAGTTTGTGTTTGCCTCAGCTTCATCCCGAAGCTATGCTTACTCAAAGGTCCTTGCACAATGCACCAGCTGTCTAGATATTCTTGAAGAAACGGCAAATATCTGAGGACTAACTGGGAGCATTTCAAAGTTCTGTACAGGTCTTGGCTAACTAATATTACCATAATTTGACATTGTTAAATCTGTAGATCTAGACCGCTATAGAGTTGGTCATCTTCCCAGAGTCACTTTGCTCATGCTAAAACTGGTCTCTTACTCATGCTGATGGTGGTGTACACTATGAAAAAAGATATTTTTCAATGTTGATATTTATTTTATTGTATTGAAGAAAACCTTTTTTCTTGCAGGAACAACCTTTCTAGTTGCTTATCTCTGTGAAGGAGACATGCACTACCAACTCTCTTCTGCTGGCTACATCCCTGTTCTGCCTCCTCCTCCTTCCAACTCTCCTCTTCTGCTCTTCTCTGTTGTTTCTTTCTCTCCTGCCTACATTTCCTGGTCAAGGTGCATTTACCTTAATGCTATAACACAATAATAAGAAGTGAGCTCCCCATTACTTCCTGCTTCAGTCTGAATTCTTTAATACTTCCAGAATGCACTACCAAAACTTCATGCTTTGCTTACTGGGAGCAATATTTACTCATTCCAGCTCCCAGTCATGGGATCAATGGGATTCAGGAACCACACTCTGAATGCAGACACAAGTTTTGTGTTTTATGTGGCCAGAAGCAACATGAGGCAGATGTGAGAGGTGAGATTTTAGCAATCCCATGGCTAAGGGATTCATTCAGTCATTAAGTATCTGTGAGTGGAGAGTCTTTGTCTGATGTCTGGCCAAATGGCCAGAAACTGATCTTCCAACCATTCTCCTGGGTTTCCTTTGCTCAGACCTTTTTGGAAGAAATCCTGTCAAACACACAGAGCAGAAAGGCGAGGAGGAACTTCCTAGTCACCTCTCAAATGCCAGTCTCATATGACATCTGTGTTCCTTGTGATCTCTGGTTTGTTGGGTAAGGTGCTGTCAATGCGACCACTGCAGAGCCCCCTTTTACTTCATAATGTTCCAGTATTGACATTTCTGTGCTGATTTCCCAGAGCAGATCTCTTCCTGAGTGGTCCCACACCCTTATGCCTGCCTGGCTTGTTTTCAAGACCTTGTGGTGTGCGTCCTGCTGTGCACACTGTCCTCCCAGGAGTAGCATGGGGAGGGTAGTGACAGCAGGAAACTGTTGTATCTCCCTCTGACATCATGTCATGGTAAATGGAGTAGGATGGACAATGGGGGAACCTCTCCATGTCAGACAGGTGAGCAGAGGACATGCATAGTATCAGGCTGGGGACATGTGCCATAACATCTGGAGGACCAGGATGCTTATTAGTTTCTAGAAATCATTTTCCAGCCTGTCCCCATGATAGCCCAAAGGTTGCATGTTACGGCAGCTGTGTGGCTTGTGGCCAAGTCATGAGCACTCACAAAATGTCCATTGTCCCCTAAGAGTTACCCATAGGGGGAAGGAGAAGGATCACCAGCACTACAATTTGCCTAGAACCCCACACAGATTTTCCCATCAGAGTTTCCTTCAACATGGACAGGCTGTTGGTCACTTCACCCCCATGGTTGCAGAAGCCATTGACATTCCCTGGAACAGCCATTTGTTTCATGTTTGAAGCACAATGTTGATGTTCAGGTGACACAAGTCTGAAGAGAAATAGCAAGTCTGTAAGGATGGAGCCCTGGTGTTACTCCCTAACTACAACCTTAAGACAGAGTCACTTTGTATGATATCCTAGGAAGTTCTTCCTTACCAGCCTTTCTGTCTGTTAGCATTAAACACACCTCATTTACTAATAAATACTACTTCACAAATTAGTGAAGTTGATGAAATTGCAGTCATTCAGATGATTATTTTCAGTGGAGTAGACTGGGTTGATCCAACATAAGGAGAAGCAAACAGCAGGACTCCTGAGTGTGGTTCTGAGCCACATCCACTGGCTGACTCTGTCAGGTGAGACAGACCATGCAAAAACAAAGATATATATTGAATCTCCTATCATTGCATTGCTCTAGACACTTAAAACTAAAACTGAGATATTTTCAGCCATAATGGCCTTTGTTGTATGTTAAGAAAGTAGCACGTCTTGAACACCTCCTTAACAATATCCATGAGAGATCCCAATGTATCTCTTCAGTAACCATTTACAATAGACCCACACAAGTGGCCTCACTGAATTGCTCATATCAAGATGAATGCGAATGAGATATAGTGAAAAGAGAGATATAACCTTGCTGAACCAGACAATAGCTGGCTCAAGTGACAAATATAAACAAAGAAAATACAGCTTTAACAGTTACATGAATTTTTATCCCAAACTTTATCCCAGACAGGCTGGGAATACTCACTGACAGTTCATTGTGGCATTTAAAAGACAGCAGACAAAATTGATGAGTAGGAAAATGTACCCAGAACTAGTTTACAGCTGCAATATATCATAACAATGCAGAAGGTTGAAAGCAGGACAGGATTTGCCTCCCCCACCTGCAGTAAGAAATCTCTGAAAATACCACAAGAACCAGTGATTTTGCAGCCTTACAGTTCTTCCAATTCTGCTCCCAGCTAGAAATAGCAAGTGCAGAAGTTCACAAAAAAAAGGGCAGTGATGTTAGAGAGAAAAGTCTGATCGAACTCCAAAAAAAAGTGATTTGATTGGATCTGCTTTCAAAATATGAGCAAAATTTTGCACTGAGTCGGTCTTTGCATTGTCTGGACTGCTCTTAATTTAATTGAGATGTATGTGAGTGGTATATAGTGAGAAGGGAGATCTTACTGCACTGAAGCCTGTTCTCAGAAATAGCTAGCTGGGTAAAGGGATCCCTGTAGTAAAGGTTAAGTGTACGCTGTATATTATCTTCTTTCTCTCTTTCCTTATTTTTTTTTTAAACAAAAAGAAGAAAGGGAAAAAGAAAAAAAAAAATGTTGTGAAAGTTTAAAAGTATGACCTCCAGAACCAGACATGCTGAGACTGGGCAATATTGAAGCCAGAAACAGAAGGGGTTGGATAAAAGGCTTTGTGATATGAATCTCTGTCTCTCCTGCCCTCAGCAGAAAGGCTTAAATATCTCCTTCTTGGACAAACAGATCAATACAAGCTTTTTAACATCTTCAATGAGAGCTCATTAATGCTCTCATGGTGTCCTCTTTTGTGCCCTGATGACCTGGTGGGAGCCAGGGAAACTGAACTGCAGCTTGGTAATTATCACAGGAATAACACTTCATATCATCTCCTAGTGAAATGTGAATTGTTTTCCTAATTATTCAGGACAGCAGCGAGTGAAAGTGCAAACTAATTGAAAAGACATTATGATTTATTTGAGTATGTGAGATTGGACCTATTAGTTTGGGTTAAATGTTAACCAATAGAATATTTGCTATCTCTTTGAAGAGCTGAATGCTAGAAAAACACAAGAACAAACTCCATTTCCTACAATCACTTCTTCATTACATGTAGTTTATGGATTTTCTTTTGCCACTGGAAACATCTGGATGTTTCCCCTTATAATGCTGGTGTCCAGGCTGAGTTCAGGATCTTGAAATCTTTTGAGGATCCGAGCAATATGGGTGGGATGTGGGGTGATGACTTTTGTTAAGACAAATCAGGAAAGAAGTGAGAGTATTATATGATCGATATACTGAATAATTGAATAAATAACATTTAACATGATTCAACACACTGGCTGGGATTTTATAAGGAATCTGTCCTGTTTACTTTATACAGACTAGTTGCATTGTTCATAGGTTTTCATACTGGTTTTAGTCTATAGTGCATTTCTACACCACAGTTTGAGAATTAAGGTCTTCCAAAAGACAAAAAGAAATTTTCAGTTTAAAATATTTTCCCTTAAACTAAAGAAAGTACAGCACACACACACAAAGAACAGATTAACAGAGTAAAAAACGTCTAATGTAAAATAGTCTGTGAGGTTACTCGCTGCATAGGCGTGACCTAACATTCAAAGTGACACGTTTGATTGAACTCCTGAGAGGCAGGGGAAGAAAAGAGGCGCTCAGATATTTTAATGAAGTTGGATCTTCCATAAACACTGAAAATTAGAAAATCAGACCTCTGCATATGTCTGATTTTGAGCCCTGGAAAACTGGAATACTCAGAATCACTCACCGCTTTTGAAAATTGAAGCCATGTAGTTGAAAATAGGTATTTAATTTATGTAAGATGTTTGAGCTTTCAAGCACCTGTCTCAAGCTGCTTCTTATTATTGACAATGTAGGTTGCCACAGTGCCAAGCTATTACTACTGTATACTAGCCTGAAAATAACACTGTACTCGTAGAACTGGGAAAATTCTTTTCATCTTCACAAATAGTGTGCAATTTTTGGGGTGACCCATCTGTTAGCCCAGGCATGTAATAGCTAATCAAGATATAGTGCAAAGATACCAGAACCCACAATTTTTAATTAAAATAAAAATATAGGGGAAAAAAATAAAAGGAACAACAAAAAAAGCTGCTCTGATCTATTTTAGTCACACTTTATAATCCTGTTTTTAGTGCAAGAATTTAATTATACATATTTTCATCATTTCTTATATTCTGACATATTAATTAAGGATGCTCTAATTCAATTCCTGTGGCACTATTGGCCTATCCTGTAAAAACATTTTCCTGTTTTTGTACAAATACAAAAATGAAGAGGAAGGTAAAGGCAGCACCTCAGTTTGCTGCCTACACGCAGCCGTTCCTTCTTGTCATTGAAATAGCAGGCTAATTATTTTATAAAGTGATAGATTCCCCCATCTGTACAGTGCTCGGTGTTTAATAAAATATACATGGGAAAACAACAGTCTCCTGGAGGTTCCTGGGCTGAAATGTGTGTCTGTCTCTGATGGCAGAGCCATGAAAACAAGGTGAAGTGCCTCACACTTTTTTACTATGACTACGCATGGCCTCTGTCCCCATTATACACTCTTTGGAAACTTTGTAAGTAGTAGGTAAGGTTTATGGGCTTGTATGCCTTCTCAGGTCCTCCTTAAGCCTCTTAGCAACTGGAAGGCATCACCTTGGGGCTAAAAATAGATGGCTAAACCACTTGGTTTCTATTGTTTTTGTCATAATGGATTTAGTCTTTCGGCTATGAGCCCAAAGTATCGCAGATTCAGTAGGCACAGTGTGTGTCAGCAGTAACTAATGCAATGCCATGACAGTAAACGGTGCACAAACTGCAGCCAAATAAATATCAAAATCAAAGTTGCCGTTCACGATTCAAACGTGCCGATATCTGTGGCTAGTGGGCCTTAAGAAGCAATATGTGCCTAGTATCACATCCAGCCACTTGAGACCGCAGCTGAGACGAGGAGGTTCATGTACAGAGTGTGACAACTGGACCTGCCTCACCCTGCAAGTCAAGAGCAGAGCCCAGACTCGTGCCATCAAGATGGCGACGGGTATGTGCTTTTGCGCTCGCGAGCGCAACCTGAGGACGATGCTCAGTCTGGGTGTGCGGTGTTTGTCTGGCTCAGGTTAGTTTGCACTGAGGAGGCGGGGAAGGGAGAAGGGAGAAGAGTGCTGCTTTCCCTTTTCAACAATTATCCGCCACTATTACTGCTGCGGTACGTGTCAAGTTAAATGCATGCTGGGTCCAAGTCCAGCCACCTCAAAATGCACAAGGGGATTAGGGGAGCATCACTGACTAATGAGGGCTATAGGACAGTCTGGAAATTAAAACCAAAAATACTCTGACAAGCACTGAAGGGGACAACAAGGCTCACATAAACACTGACACACACACACAAGGGAGAGAACAGAATAGCCTTGGACTTTTCAGTACTGGCAGGTGAATTATTGTCTGTAGAAGTTGCTCAGACTATCATTAACATATACCTGATAAGTATGGCAGTGGGATCTCAAGGTCTCCACTGTAATCCTGCCTTCTCCTTTTAATTCAAAGGAAAGTGTTGTACCTTAAAGCAATGCAGACATGCAACAATCATTTAGCTGTCCCCCGTTCCTGTCGGAGGGACATGAGCTGGTTGTGAATCATTCCCTCAAGAAATCTTGGTAATCTTGACTATTTTTGAATTTCTTAATATATTTTGATTTAAAGCCTAAATTAGACTTAAGCCAGCGATAGTGTGTCTTGAACCACTTTTGAAAATAAATGAGATATGCTGATGCCGAAATGTTGGTAAAAGGGGATTAAGAAGACTAGCCTGCTTTCCACCCCAGTGGCTTTGCGTTACTATTAAGAGGGATGGATTAATATCAGATTTCTGGTATCTGGTTCCTCAGTGATACTGCTTAATTATCCAGATAAGTGATCAGAGTCAAAGCATGAGTGGCAGCATAAATATAAAGAACATCATCTTATAAATTTTTTTCCTTAAAAAACATGTATATTAGTTTTAGTACCATAAAGATACATTTTTAAAGTGCTCATTAAAGTTTAAATTTTAAGTAGTTTTTAGGTACTCAGTTTTGGTTAGTTACCCTTTAAAAAGAAAAGTTGCAGTTTATTTATTCATTAACAGGCACAGACAAGTGGCTCGCACTGAAAGAATTCCAGAAACACTGGCCTGCTTGTCCCCACATTTAGCAGCTTCTCCCACCCATTCCCCCCTAGCTGATTATTCCATTTTCTTCCTTCTCACTCTCACGGCCCTGTCACAGAGACCTCACCCTCACGGAAGGGGGTGGGCCACCGAGCTTCCCCTGGCTCACATCAGAGGCTGAAAACATCTGGTCCCTCTGCTCAAGCTGTGGAGGGGAGGACCATGAATTCCCAGGTTGCTTCTGAGCCCAGATCTTCTTTATAGCTCTGGTCTCAGTTGGCTGGTAATTTTATCCAGTAACACATTTGATATGTGTAAGTGTATGAATGCACCTGTGTGACAACCTCTAGACTTTCACTGTAGATCAGCATTTGGAGTGATCAGGATCTTAAGAGGGAAGAAGAAGATTTGACACCTAGAGTTGGTTCAGGTAGAATCACTTTGGTTGTATTTTTTTTATCCCTTACTAAGTCCTTTGTTCAAGATTCTGAGGTTGGTGTCAGACATGAGGCGATGAGTTAAAGATGATTTTAACAAAACTTCCTACTGGAAGTCTTTTGTGATCTATGCTCTCCCTTCCTAACTTGCCAGCAAGGCAGGATTTCCAGATATCTTGAAACTGAAAGGTGGAGTAGAAATTTCTGTGTTGGGGAAGAATTATTTCCTCAGTACCTCAAGGGCATGAAAGATAAAAGACTCTTGCTGGGGCTGTTCCTCCATTCCATAAGTAAGCAGGAAAGAGAATAAACTGTCCATATTCACCAGGCTTAAAAAAAAAACCCAGAAGAACATTTTGCCAAAAAAAGGAAAATTCAAGACTTACGCACGTAGTAGGCAGCCAAATCTGAATACAGCCTAAATCAAGAACTAGAGCTCCATTTGCTCCCCTGAATACACAAACTTCTTCAGCTGTACATATTTTAGATTTCATTTGTTCCTAATAAAATTTGTATGCCTCTACTATGCATTGTAGCACACACCAGTGAGAATACGGCTAGATTTCATACTACAGAGCAATGTTTGCATTTCCTTTTCTGGTGTTCTGCCTTTCCGTTTACTTGTTGCAACTACTGCAACTTCCTCGTAACCCTTTCCTCCAGCTTACTGCGAAGCTGGAGAAATCAAGATAAGGCTCCAATTTGCATTTGCACTCTACCATCGCAAGTGAATAGCAATGCAAAAGGTGCTAACAGAAACCACTGATTCAGAAAACTGCCTGTCTCTTTTTTCTCCTTCTGCCTCCTCCAGGTAGGGTGCTAAAACTTAAGATGGGTTGCAGATGCAAAAGATAATTGAAAGTTGTGGACCTGAAAACTCCATACGTTTTGATAGCAGTCTAGACCTCACCCATACAGTTTCTCACTTCGTTCTGTAGGTGGGGAGACTATTTGACAATGACTCAGAAACAGGGAGGAAAGACTCATCATACTGGTTCAAATCTGAGTCTGCAGTGGGAGGAGGATTATTGCTATGGGTCTAGCACCTTCATTTCTGCAACTGAGGTAAACTAGAGGCTCAGGAAAACATCTTTTAATATATTCATTGTTTTGCATGGATTTGATGCTAACAGGTGAAAGACAATGTGTACTCAGTACAGAAAATGATCGCTGTGTGTTGGACAGGCCAGCATGTTGCTTGGTGAACCTAACATAAGATGCAAAGTAAAAATAGAAATGTGTATATCAGCAATTCTTGGCAATAGTCTATATGGGATATTTTAGATAAGAAGAATCCTTTAGGATTTCTTCCTTGTGACATATTTTTCTCCAAGGTCCATCTTACCAAGGCTGAGCTCTTGTCAGAAAACAAGTTCCTCATCAGATAGGTCTGGTCAGCTAGTATATTAGACAAAGCCAAAGAAAAGCCCTTTAAACTGTTGTTATTCACTGACACTCACCTGAGTGAATAATATCCTATCATGGCGTTAAAGACTTTTCTAGTGTGGGAGGTGACATCTTTTGAAGAGGATGTAATTAGTCCTTGGACATCCTCTGCTATTTCATCCCACTGTGTTCTCTAGAGTGACTGTTCATATGTCATAATTTAATTGCAGCTAACTGTTATTCTCAGTGCCTATCTATATGTGCTTTTCACCTCCAATTCAACCTACAGTGCAGTTTTTTCCTGTGGATAAAGCAATATTATTTTATATCAAGATATGTGAATTTCAGTGCTAGGAAAATGGTATAGAAAGTGAAAAAGGTCTCTGTTCAGTCCTTTCCATAGGTCAGCTCTGTTCTCTTCCTGGATCTTATATGGTTTAACCTTGTGAGGAAAGTATTGAAACTTTCCTAGATTTTCACAGATGCTGCAAGGGCTGATGTAGCTGACCAGGACACTTAAGTGCTCACAGTGCACATTCTTCATTCTCAGCAGTAGAAGAGCATGTGATCCCTTGAGCACCTGTCCTCAGTTTCAACACAAGCACAAGACCATATGGCTTTACTGCACTCCTGAGTCATCTGTTAATGCCACTCCTTAAAAAAATGCAATAATAAATAATCAGAAAATGAAAGCAACAAAGCATTGTCTACAGCAAGTTTTCATGTACTTTCCTATCAATCAACTGACTGTCCATCATGCAAGACAGATGGTCACCTAGGTAGATCTTACTGAGTACTGCAAAAAACCCCCTCATATAGCTTAACTTGTAAATAGTGCCTTATGGACTGCTGGTCAAGTCCTGTTGGACCATCCAACCTTTCTCAGGTTATTTTAAACTGAGAAGTTGTTTCACTGGAAAACATGGCAGACTCACTCTGCAGTCATCACTGCCCATCCTTGTTACCCTGGAAGCCCTTAGGCTGACCAGAAGGAGCCATCGAGCCCTCCAGTGTGTGTCCAGTGGGGAGCTCCCGTGAAACCTCCCAGCTGCACTTACTGATTGATCTCGAGAAGGAACTGAGGTCCATTACTGTTCTCATGCTAGTGTCCAGTCAAAATTAGTATGGGACAATAGCTGGGCTAGTTGGTACTCTGTGTCTTCCTTCCAACATGTTGTATTTTAGTTTATTTCCAAGGCAAAAAGTTTGAGGGGTTTTGGTTTTCTTTTAATTGAAAGTTTGTGAATACTTTACATTAGAGCTAGATGTTGATGTTATCTTGACTGTTTTCTATTTTCTCTATATGAGACCTTTCAACTTTCTTTCTCCCTTTGGGCTACTAACGCAAGCTTGAGAGGGAGCTGATTCAGTCATGATGACAAAGAAGTCTAGACTCCATCAGGAAATCAAGCATAGGAAGGAGACGGATATGAAAAGAGAGCTCTATATGTCCTTACTCACCTGGAGAAGTTCTCCACTAAGCTTAATAAGGCCTTTCTGTCGCACATACCTTGAAATGTAGTCTTCTACACGCTACAGTTCTCACCTTTAGTTGGTCATCCTGGACCCATAAGAAAGCGCAGTCTTCCTAGTCTTTCTGAAACTACGCCGCTCTGTAAAGGTAAAACTGGCCCCGCTTACAACGTTTGCAGCTCTCTGCATAAACTAAATAGTGCCAGAACACAGGTTTGAGTATTGCCCTGTTGAATCCAAACTGCTTAATTGTTAACATGGTCCTTGGCACAATTTTGAACTGCACCAACTAACATTCACCAAATAATGTCTAGGCATGGGAATATTATACAGTACAGGATATAGGAGGGATATAAAGGTAGCTTGATTACCAGAAACTGTCTGGCAGGAGTAGTGCACAGTTCTGCGTCACCCAATTATCCTACTTTTCATCTAATTTACTATACTGCCATGGCAAGACAGATTCTGGACCTGAGCAAGTTTATCTCAATTTAAGATATACCCAGAGACAGAAAAGAACATTTCCTGTCTGAAGGCTAAGTTAAGTAACTCTTAGACTTCACTTCACATAAATAAGAACAAGCAGAAAATGCATCGAAAAATTATGAACTGCAATATTTTTAGTTCTTTGGGGTGAGCAGATATAAAGAACAAGGAAAAATTGTATCAAGTGTATTGCCTTGTCCACTAATATGAAACGTGAGTGTCGAAACATTACCCAGTGAGCATATTACATATCTGTAAGCACCTTGTGCCTGACTTCACTAATACCATGTATGTTGACATTGCTGTACATTTACACTGATATATTCAATACGCATATATGAAAACTATACTAATAATATCACAAGTATAAAATACAAACTGGAGGACGTACTATTAAAGGCAGAGTCTCATCACGGAAATACTCTCCCAGTATTAGCCACCTGTGATGCAAAAGATTAAATACATTATTTCTTCCTGAGCAGAATAGCTACAAAAGAAGACAATTTCCCCCCATAATTTACACAATTGTTTGTGTCATTGATAATTTAACCAAGGCCAGGAAATAGAAGGAACATTTTCAAGAAGCATCACATAATACTTTTGTCTGTTTATTTTGAGCTGTGTCCAACTTATCACAATGTTATTTTTTTGAACAGTTTTAAGGGCCGTTAAAGTTTCAGCTAAGTACCAAGATTTACTTCGCCAGTCCAAAGCCTGTTTGTATGTTGTTTTCATTGGTTTTGTTGGAATATTTATTTATTCTTTTATTTTGCATTCAACACCAAAACACCATGGCAGCAGTTTGAAGCAGTCACAGCTTCTGGAGAAAAGACATTGTAAGAAGGAGCAACCTATTGGGATTCCTACCTCTGTGGTGTATCACTATAAAGAAAGAAAGAAATATAAGGTTAGCTGCTCAGTGTGAGTGTCTCATTTTAGTGGAGATGTGTCAAATTATACTACCTCAAAACCTAGAGTGTCCATAATGGTTTTGTCATCAGAAGCAGCAATGAGATTTGTGGTAGAGTCTATGCTTCTACGATAATCCAAAGATTTGACAAGGGCTCAATGCTGAAGTAGGGCACTGAGGTGTCTAGCAGGAAAATTGAAGCATCAAACTCTATTCTCCTTATACTAATTTACAGCCCAGATTTTATGCTGTGTTATCCCCTTATTTTGTGGCTCTTGGTTTCAGAAATGGCAATTCAGAAGAGGAAGCTTACACCATGGGTAGTTACTATGCTCTGATATATCAAAACAACATTTCCGTCTCCAGGACTATTTGCCTAGCAACTTTCATAAGCCCTAAAAGAACTTTAAACCAAAATGAAGACAGATCCATGAAAGTCTGATAAGAAAAGTGAATAACTTCTTTTTTTTTTCTCCTATAGAATTTAGGGTGTCAAGAAGTGTCAGAAATACTTTAGAAAAGGCAGAACTGCTTCTTACAGAAGCACTGAGCCTCTGCGAAACAGGCATCAAAAAAATCTTACAAATTCTGATCTCTCAATAAATATGTTTCCTTTTTTTTTTAACAGATTCACACATTAAAGTTAGATCTAGGGCTGATGTAAAATCCATTTAGCTGCATTGAGGTTAATGAACCGAAGATGATATACACCCATTGAGAATCAGCCTTTGTGTGTGATCAGTTATGATGCTATTTGTTTTTATTGGCTTAGCCATTGATGTGTTACTATGTGGCTCTGCAAGTTTTCTTAATCAATAAGAGTTAATATACTTGAAAACTATGCTTCTATGGAACTAATGCCTGAAAAAGGCTCTCTTGAAACCAGATTTCCTTTGAGATAGAGGTATGGTTATATACTGCAGAAATCAGAACATTTTAAACTGAATTTTCTGCTAAATGAGTGAGTCAGCACACATTTATCCTCCATGAGAAACAGGAGAAAATTTGCAAAATGAGTGCATCTTTCACCCCTCATAAGAAGTTATCTCAGAGTAGGGGAATACTAAGGGGAAAGAAATATCTCATGCACACAAGATTAAAAAAAATATAGTTCTACTTTATAAATAAATGCAAAACAGTATAAAAAAAGGCAACGTATTATGAATAGACACCTTTAGAAATAAATTTCAGAAGCCTCCAGAGAGCTTGAGAAAGCAACTAGCTTGCACAGCATTAAGTGGAAGGAGTTCCCCTAAGGGAATCAAGGGATCAGAGATATCCTGTCTTGGTTAGTCTTTGATAAGTTTGTATCTGTGTCTTTTTCACACTGCTGGTAATAAGCCGAGAGATGCAGTGTTACATGGAGGCAAGTGGCAAAATTGTTTCTTAAGTTGAGAATACTAAAAATGATTGATTTTATTGGAATTACATTAGCACAACTTCACACCCTGTTCAAGATACACAAGGGGAAATGGATTCAGGGTTTGCTTTCTCCCCTTCTCGTGACCTCATTGTGTAGCCCCGAACAGAAACACTCAGAACTACTTCAAGCACAAAATGAATCTGTGCTGATGAAACTAAACATAAACCATCCCTCTTTGCCGATGTCTATTAATAGTTTTTGACAGACCTAGAGAAACATCACTCAGTTTCTTAAATATACTTAAAATAGAGCAGGATATGTCAGCACATTTTTGTAAGTCAAAAAAGTTCAGAATTCTTGTGGGTAGACAAAGAGTGCAGGATTCATCTCACCCAACTTCTAGCATGAACAGAGTAGATGTTTATCTCTGAACTAGTCAGTCTAGAGTCCATTTACAATCAGTAGAGTGATATAAGAACTTCTAAGGCATGAGTCATTGGACTCATTTTAGACATCTACTTTTTAATAAGATATACTGCTCAGAAAAATACCTGTTTCCTTCTGTTGACTAGAAAGGAAGCTTATATTGATTAACTCGGAAATACATTTTAGACATCCACGTTTGGTTAGATGAATGTCACTTGAAAAGACTGGAAAATAAAGTTCTCCTCTAAAAAAAACCCTACTAAATGACTTACTGTAAATAAGTACAATCCCCTATTTAAAGGTAGTACAGAATAAAATGAATCCTGTTGTAAGGTGTAAAAGCCATCTGGAAGTTATATTTCTTTTCTGAGAGATTTAAAATTGTCAAAGTGATCACGCTTTCTCCTGAAGTCTGAGAGGTTATATTTTATTTTATTTTATTTTATTTTATTTTATTTTATTTTTAAGAATACGAATGTAGCCATTTGATCAAGTCTCCTTCTGGCTTCCTTTCATACCAGAAATTAGTGATGGAGTTCCTTTGTAAGAGGCAAATCAGACCCAATATCCTGCCCATAGTTGCCTAAAGCCCAAGACTGAAATAAGATTTAAATCTAGCCATTCAAATCTATGTACCTGCAACCTCTTATTCTGAGAAACTGGAATACGTGAAGTCAGAGATTTAAGACACTTGGTATACTAATAAATACACAAACTATAAAATTTATATCAGCTAACACAGCATTAAAATTTGCCCTTCTGAAAATTGAGCTGCAAAACTCTAAAATGGAACAAAATGAAGCAAAAACACAAAAAGAGACAAAAAAATATTGCAAATATAATTGTCACACTGCTGGCCACTCTTCTTTCAAGTATTTCCACACTCTGCTTCATATGAGCAATTAGCGCTACTTGAATTTTCTCTCCTTTTCATTGGTATAAATCAATAGTAACACAATACTTTGAGGAAAGATAAACCATTGTCAGAACTGTTGTAAATTCCTTGATGTTACATATTTCTTCTAGGAAATGAGAATCCATAGGAGACAAATTCTTGGAAACATGTCTAATGTGAGAACGTGTCACTTAAAAAAATGCAATGATACATTATAATAAAGTTGGAAAATTCCATTTTGACCTCTTCAGAACAGAACATTTAGTTATCATCTAGAACTACTATTGTCTTGTGATTAAAAATAAGTTAAAATAGGAAAAAAAGCACTTTGGTTTAATCAAAACAGAAGAATTAAACATGAACATTTTATGAGCTTTGTATTGCATAAAATTGGAAAGTATTGATTTTGTTTGTTTTGTATAAGAAGAAACCACAATTCTTATTCTTTAAACATGTCCTGGTTTTGGCTGGGATAGAGTTAATTTTCTTCCTAGCAGCTGGTATAGTGCTGTGGTTTGGATTCAGGATGAGAATAATGTTGATAACACACTGATGTTGTGGTTGTTGCTAAGTAGTGCTTATCCTAAGTCAAGGACTTTTCATCTCCCAGGCTCTGCCAGCGGGGAGGTGCACAAGAAGCTGGGAGGGGGCACAGCCAGGACAGCTGACCCAGCCTGGCCAAAGGGATATTCCATACCATAGGACGTCAGGCTCAGTATGTACACTGGAGTTGTCCAGGGGGTGGGTATCGCTGCTCGGGGACGGGCTATCAATCACCGGGTGGTGAACAATTGTTGCATTGTGCATCACTTGTTTTTCTATATTCCTTTATTATTATTGTTGTTGTTGTTGTTATTAGTAGTAGTATTATTAGTATTATTATTATTCTCTCTTCCTTTGCTGTCCTATTAAACTGTTTTTATCTCAACCCCCAAGTTTACTTTTTTTCCATTGTCCTCCCCATCCCCCATCCCACTGGGGGCAGAGGAGTGAGTGAGTGGCTGCGTGGTACTTAGCTGCCAGCTGGGGTTAAACCCTGACAAAACAACAAAAAAATCAGTTTCCCTTCTACCTTTCTTAACAACACAAACCTATAATGAATGAGAGAAAAATCACACACCTAGGAAGCCAGGAAGTAATTTAAACCTATCCCCCCAAAGACCTAATTTTTATGGCCCTAATTCCCACAAAACATTTCAATGTGACATAATTTATTTACATGCTAGAAACTTCATAAGGACAGGGAAACAAGAAGTATGTAGAAAAGACATGAAAAATGAAACCTCTACAGAAGCCTAAGCATGTTAATAACATATTCATGTAATAACTGGAGAAAAACACAATATGCACAGTATGTTTCGTATGAATTATTTGCTTTACCTTTATACGTATAATAGTACACAAAAATTTCTTCCCAAATAATTGCATGTTGTTAATGGGGAAATAGTACAGCATCTATTTTGGCAATATCTTGCAAAGTCATAGATGCATCTTTGTTCACCTGAAGAATTCAAAATAACTGAATGGGAGTAAAATTAAGAATGGAAATGTTTACATGTGGCAAGCTTTGAATCTGACCCAGCCCTATATAAATGAAGTTAAGAATGGCCAGGCACATGGTGAATACAAAAGCACAGGAATCTGCCGCACGCTCCCCTTGCTGCAGCATGTTATCAGAGGAAGATCTTAGCAACACGGAAACAGTTTTGTCATTGACTTATCAGGGACTGAATTTCAGTCCTGAAATTTCAAAGGAATCTGAGACAAGTGTTTATCAGAATATAAATAGGCTAAACAGCCCTTACCTCTACCTTCCTGCGTTCCATTATGTACCACCATATTTTGCCCTAATTCAAATACTTGCCTTATGTAAAGAGGGAGCTTCCAGTGAAAAACAGCAAAGCCATCACAATAGTATCAGCATTTTTTAATGAGACCAGATGGGAAAAAATATTTGGAATGGACAAGTCGGGGTACCACTCTCCTGGGCTCGTGGCAGGAGCTAGAGGGGCACCGACATGAGTCTGCTATCTTTCACAGCAGCCCGATTAAGCTTAATCAGCCTTGGATGATGCATTCCCCTCTGATTTTGCCCTTTATTAGCCTCCTTAAAACTCATCAGTGACATCAAACTTACAGAAGCTGTTCATCTGCTGGAGCTGCAAGTGCTGCACACATATCTCATATTCTGCTTCCACTTCTCTCTACTATAAGAATATTTTTATAATGATGAAGAAGGGAGGTAAACTCTTCTTATAAACTGACTGCAAACAGATTTATTTCCTATTTCAAGTGTGAATAGTATGTCTAAGATGTATTGTCCCAGCTTGGGCTACTTTGTGTTACTGCAACGTAGCAAACAATTTAAAAATAGTATGTACGTGTATAAAGAGAAATGCAATAATACCAGGCACTATCTATAATTATTATTCCATTGTATAATAACCATAAATGTAATTTTAGAGTCTTGAACCAATACTGAAGAATGTTTTTGTGTTTTTATGAGAGTTTTTAAAGGTTTAAGCAATTTCTACTTACAAATGTATTTATATAACCCTAGTAAATGTAGTCAATGATAATAAAATAACAATTATGTAGGAAAGCATCTCCTAATGTTTTATCTCATAGGCCATTCTTGCCAAACAAAAGAAGCTGAAATGACCTAGTTACACGAATCCTTTCCTTTCTGCATCCTGACAAGGATCTACAGGCCCTAAAGGAACCTGGATCGAGCATTTTCTTCCCTGGAGAAAAATTATTAACACTAATCCTTGTCTTTGAACACAGCAACCTTTTGATTGGTGTAATTGAGCTACATTACCTCACTTTTCTACTTCTGTCACAGCATCCTATAGATGTAGCACAACTGAATTCATGAGCCTCATACAGAAAGGGTCAGAGTATTAATATGTTAATAGTGTGCTGGCTTGCAAATTATGTTTTTTTATAAAGTCTCAGTTAATTACACTGCAAGGTTTTGAAGCCAGACTGAATTTTACTCCTGTAAATTTGCAATGCTAAGTGTTCTTAAGTAGGCAAAATGAGAGAATTCCATAAGAATTTGGTTAAAATATTTGAACCTGATTTTTACAAATGACATCTGGTTTTATAGATCCCAAATTGCATGTGCATAACTAGCTATTACATGCCTGAACACGCAAAATGAAACATGCTTGCTTCTAGGCCACACCACATGTTGAAAAGAACAACCAAAAAGAGTGGAGATAGGAAGGACTTAAACCCTCTATCACTTTCTAGCCTGGATCAGTATGACATAAGCCAATCCACCTGAAACTGCTCAGCAGTACTTCTAAGTCATTTTAGGGACTGATGAAAAACAGGAACCAATACTCTGTTGCATGTCCACTGCACTGATGGGAAATGGCAAAAAGTTGCTACAGCAGCTTCTAGATAACTCTTTAAAATTAAAAAAAAAAAAAAAAAAAAAAAATATATATATATATATAATTAAAACTCCTCCTAATCTGATAACATCCCAAAGGCAGTTGAGGGCTATGAGTTGAAATAAATGCTGAAGTTGCATGTGTTCGATCCCAATGTATACGGAGCCCTTCTATTGCCATGTCAGCCAGCTTTGGGGAGAATTTTGTGCCATGGAAATTATAAGGGCATTTCAGTGGAAGGTAAGGGTCAAAGTCAGGCTAGACAGGGTTTTGAGTAACCTGGTCTAGTGCAAGATGTCCCTGCCCAAAGCAAGGGGGTGGAAACTAGATGATCTTTAAAGGTCCTTTCCAGTCCAAACCATTCTGTGATTCTATGAAACAAAAGTGCTTGGGGGAAATGACCTATGCTGAAAATTAAGAAAAAAAAAGAAAGTGTAGGAAATTTGGAGCAGGGAGTTTCCCACCAATCTATTCTGAAAGTAACAAAACCACTTCTAGTATAAAATGGCTTCACTCTGAGTCATATGCTTAAGGAATGTGAAACCTCTCTGCTTCGAATCTATCCCCACACACTCTTGATACAGAAAATCTCTTTGCGATTGTGGTGTCAAAGGCCCTTTTTAAAGCACTTAAACTTTTCCCTGTTCAATCTTCCTTTTCATCACTGTTTTTCAAATTAGCACTGAAGGCAACATCCAGGAAAGGGGAAAGGGGAAAGCTGGAGTTGCTTCTGGGCTTGTCTCTCATGAAAGGAAAAATCCAGGATCTCTATGTTTAAAGTCAAGCAACTTTGAGCTCAGTTTAGCCCTTTCTTCAAGTGATGCAGATAATATAAAATTATGTTCCTCAAAGCCAGGATGGACAGTCTCATGCTTCCTGGAAAGCAGCTGAACTACAGATCTACCTCTGTTCTTAAACCCACCAGAGAGCTCTGCTGTGACCTGAGACAGGTCATGTCGCATGGAATTGATCTCATCTAACTTTAAAGATCTGCGGTGCAGGCACCTGAGCCAGTTACCCCTGCACCTTTTAGTGTCACTTGAGAGAAACAGACTTCTTTACGGCACAATTTGTCTGATCTAGCTGAGTTTCTGCTTTAGGAGGAGATACGTTGTATATGTTACAGATGTCTGCGCTTGATCAGACAGCTGCCACTCCTTGGTTTTCCTTGTATCTGGACCTTTTTCCATGCTTTACCTGACCTTGCAATTTAGATTCTCTTCACAAAGAAAAAAAAAATGCATGTTTTTGAGTGCTACCAAGATGCAGCTGGTTTGCACAAGGTCAGGTTAGCTGGTTTCTATATTCAACTGGAGTGGAGGTAACAAATGTACTACCTGCAACTCAACAAAGTTTTTCATTTGTGTTCAACTTCAAATAGATTGGAAGACTGGAAAAGAAATATTTTCTGATCTTGGCTTGTGTATGAGTAAAAATATGTTTATGTCCAACATATAGCACCACAGGGACTCAACTGTAGTTCAGGTCTTTAGGTCACGGAATGTAAATATTATTACTGTAAGACATGTAGGTCTGCTGCTACTACTATATATTTCTGTATCAACAGAATTTGAAATATTAAATTGATCATTCCATTCAGTCTTTAAAATAATGAAAGCCTTACTTTTACTATATGTTTCTGTTCTGGTGCGTCTTCATAATAATAGTGTCCCTACTCTTCTAAAGAATTTAGAAAAGGCTCTTGTAATCTACAGGATTATCTCCTGGGATTAGCAATAAAGCAACAACTGAATATGCAATGGTGTATAAAATTTATAGCTGATCCTCAGACATGCCTTTGCGCTACTAGTTCTGAGGATCAAAAGAGTTTGTGTCCCTTCCATGCATGAGTCTGAAAACAAATTTAGTCTCCTTTTGCCTTTGTTTCCCTCCCCAACTTTCATCTAGCTAATGTGTAAAAACTGAAACTCAAGGATTGCCTATGACTGAGTGTTTATACAGTGCCTGGCACAAAAAGGCCTGAACCCTCGTTTGTGGCCTCTACTGTAGTATAGCAGTATTTCTGAAGATCTATCAATGTACCTGCCACTGAATGGAGATGAAGTATCAGTCAATGTTAAACCATGATGTAGTGTATATTCTTACAAGTCCTGCAACAACTGGAATTAAATTGTTGGAATATAAAATGCAGTTCTGCTAAGCACTAACGGCAAAGGTCTCCTCTTTCTGCTATGATATTTGAGCAATAACAGGAGATGGTCAAAGTGGTTTTCACTCACACATGGTCACCCTAGCTTTCTCAGAGGATCCTGCCACCACTGCAGTGATGTGCCAGCTGTTCTCATAGCAGCTGCTACCTCCATACAGTGGAGCCCAGGCCAAGGATACATCTTAAAAAAAAACCATCTGCGAGGCCTCTTTCAAGGGTGACTACCTCTGAAAGAAAGAGGAGGCACAGCCAATGTGGGAACCCCTGCAGCCGTCCCAGGGAAAGCTATTCTTCCTTGTGAATATGACCCGCAGTGCCAAAAAAGACTTTCCTCACTGGTAGCATATATTTTAATAGACGATTTTCTGCTCTGCATAGCCCTTAAAAAGTATATCAAAACTAATAGCCAATGACTTTTTATCAGGTGCTGATCTAGGCTGGCGGTTTTAGTGGTCTTACTGATTTGCAGTGTCAGCTAACTGTTAAGCGAAAGCCTTACCTGATAAGTGGGCTGTTTTCACACCACAGCTAATCTGCTGGAAGACATGCTGAAACTTTGTTAAGAGGCAATAGGCTGAGGAATATCAGGGTGCCCCGCTCTTCCAACCTCACTATGGTGGTAACAGGTTTGGGTTGAAGGTGTTGTGCAATAGGAAGCGTACCCTATTTGTCCATGTAACGATCACACCTTACCACCACAACACCTGGCCAGCAGCACAGTAGTGAACGAAATTACCCCTCATTTTAGAACAGACACAAAAACCTGAACTATGCTCTTTGTTAGGGTAAAATGCCTGGAAGAAGCAGGGATTTGTGTGTTACATGAAGAAAATATGTTCTAGATTTGACTACACAGGCAGATTAAGACACGGGTCTGCAGTTGATAGGTCAGATCTGGAGATGAATATAAAGATACTACAAGTTTTACAGGTGATGCAGTCGGTCAGGGTGCTCGCTGGTGTACAGTATGTGCTGCTGCCATCCTCACGTACTGATCAAAATGCCTAACATACTGTAGGGGTGCAGAATGAAGCACAATGCACTCAAAAAGGATTGCAAGTCTCAGATAAAGTCATATGCTTCATGTGAACCATTTAGTTTGAAAATATATGAGAGTCCCATTCTGCACACTTGGTGTCAGCAGTTCTTATGCACTTGAATAACCATAATGACAACAACAGGTCTGCTTCTGTGGATAGCTGTTATATGAGCAAAGGCTTAACAAAGCCATTTATCTGTGAACATTTTGATAGCGTTACCCCACAGTGTGGGGCCCAAGCATCTACAGTTTCAAACTACCATTTAGTTTCAATATATCATATGCCAGCACTTGTTTGTCTAAACACATCATTCAAGAAAACACATTAGTGTTTTTAGTCAATTATCTACTCCATTTGTTTTCTTAGCTGTATGTGCTTTTGAATGGTTATCTCAGCTTGGTACTATGGTTCTGTGAGGTGTGTCCAACACTTAGAATACAATATTTCTCATGCTCATTGAAGCAGAGAAAAAGTAGTTGAAATCAGCAGCAATGAACTTCACATATTTCTGCTGCATGCAGCATGCATGTTTGGGTCTGAGCCTTCAATCCTTTCACATTAAAAATTCCCAGGAAATCAGACACAGTCTTTGCTGAATCTAAAAGCCCTGCAGGATCAGTCCCTTAATGAATACTTTAATGGCTGTGCAGGTGTACTGAAAATAGCTGGGTGCTTAGGGATTTCCGACTAGTACTGATATGACTGATACGTAATTCTGTGAAAAGCCAGAGCCTTGTCTGGGAATAGAACTTCTTCTATCTTGAAGTCAATGGTAGATTTTCATAAGTTCGCAGAAAACAGGGCTGAAAGGACTTCTTGTGCCATCTAGTCCATCAGCTTGCACTACTGCTGATTTATTTCCCCTCCATGTTAGCAAGAGTAGAACTACAGGCAGATAGAGGTCAGCCCTAAGATTTAAGTTTCCACAGGACTCTCTTATCCTTCTCGTAGAAATTGGCTCTGAAGTGCCACAAAAACACAGGGGTCCTTGTCCTTTCCACTGTTCAACAGGCTCCAAGGAGAGAACACCACATCCTCTTCACTCAAGATCTCAGGATGGATTTGAAGTGCAGTTGCTGAGGTGAAAGGGCTCAACAAGGCACACTGCTGCCTTCCCCTAAACAGCTGGAATAGCGTCAAAATCTTTTATTCTATGCATCTCTCCCGCACTTTATTCTGGAGGAAAATAATATGCTGTCTAGTGAGCTGCAGTTTTTTTAAGATAATAGCAAAGTATCTCTAATTCAAACCAACTGAACTAATTGGACAAAAAAGGATGCAAACAGCCCAGCCTACCAGACTGTATTTAAAACAATTGTTAGAAATCAATAAATCCTGCTGGATTGTTTGATTTCATTAAAGATGTATTTGTTACTAAGCAGCTGGCACCCAAACAGCTGCTTTAAATAGAGAGAGATTTTTTCCTGCTCTGTTTTATCATGTTCTTCATTATTTTATTTGCACATTTTCAGAGACAATGACTACTGAATAGAATCAAAATGCAGATAAGCCTATCACATCCTCGTCTGAGCATGTGGTGGGTCAGGGGAATGCATAGGAGAAACGACAGCCTGCTTCCCTTTCTACTATCCCCGAACTTTGTCTTTCAGGCTTTCAACAGTCAGTCATGAGTATAAAACCAAGCCTGAGACTGGCCCACTGATTAAATAGTAAACTAAAGATATCATAGCTTCTTTTCAAAGCCCTGAATTTGGCTTTCTGTGAATACTGACCTGAACACTCACATCCATCGAAGAGAGTGGCCACAAAATGAGGATTCCCTGGTGTTATAAAAGTGCTGCATAGTGGAGTTAGTTCCTTTTAAAGACCACTTTAAAGTTTATTTAAACTGAACCCTACCCAGATGATATCTCTACCCCATTATGTAACATATATAATGAAGGTAATAGTTTTTATGTCACAGTTTGGTAGCAAACCAGGTAGCCTTCCTTTGTGGCTATGTTGTCACCAAGCAGAAACATTAGCAGCTGGAGCATGGACAGCTTTTAGAAAGGAATGTAAAATCAAATAATAAACCAGCTGCAAATTTGAAAGCAATCCCAGGATCGCTTAGGTGCATGCAGCTGAGCCAAATTCCCACAGAACGATGTGGAAGCAAGATAAACTTAGATTTTCTTAATTTCCAGCCAGATTTACTCACACTGTGGTCATTATGATGCTCTCAGTTCTGCACTCACATCCTCAAGCAGGAGGACAGTCAGCAAAAAGACCAAGGTGGCACTCCCTGCCAGTTCTGCAGCCTGCCAACGCTCTTTGGGCATAGAAAGGTACATTTTTATCTCTTCCTCATCTTCCAGTAAAGCTGAGCTTTGGGGCTATAGATATGTTTGCAACAGCACTGTTGACATGGCAAGGGAGAAAGGTGTCCTTTGTTGTCATTATTATTAACAGTTGCAGAGGCTTTTATTTCAAATTTGAAAACCTTTACTCTTCATCAGACCTTCATCGCTCTCATATCTTCCTCTGTTTTCGTGGTGTTCACATTTGGCTGCAATGCACATACATCACCTTCAGTTAAGATGCCAGTGGTCTAGAGTTTATCTTCTCTTCATCTGGCTAACAGTAGCTGTATATAGGCTTCTTCCAGAGAAGCCCCAGCACCTCTCCTCAGTGGTGTTCCCAAAAAGTCCAAGAGCCTGGAGAACGTTAGAATCTCAGACTAAGTATAAAGTCATAGTCATGGCATTCAGAGTATAGTTTAAGATGGAGGAAGGTATTTCTTTTTAAATTCATTATTGTTTGAATTGCAGAAATTGTGAAAAGAAAAACCTGGAATGGTTTACCGAACAAAGCAACAGAACAAAAAAATAGAGGCAAAACTGACAGAATTCAAACCTCTGCTAAAACAGTCACAATGCACATTTGCACAGTCTCCATGATAGGGTTAAGTCCATGGTACATATGTGCTTCAGGTGATATTTACTGATATAGATTAGCACTTTCCTGAAGTTGTGAGGTTCTTGGATCAAGGGGTTTCGTTTCATGCTTGTTCTATGACTGGCCCAAGCAGCTGAAACCTCAAACTAAACCCAAATTAGACTGATCGCTCCTTGAAGATGAAAAAGGACTGAACTAGACTGATGCTGATTTATTTTAACTTCCCTTTGAATTTTATGAGGCAGATCCTGAGCTGACGTCATTAGAGCTATGCTGATGTACACAACCCCAATCCAAACAAAACTCAAAAGCCTAATTACTGAAACATCACACAAGCGTTTATTCTTGCAACATTTCAGACTCTTTGACAATCAGGTGGTGGCAAGAATGTCCTAAGAAGAAAGCTTGTCTGTCAGCCCTGTTTCTAGACCAAAGAAGTTTGGATAAACACACAAACTTTTTAGACTCATATTGCAAACATTTTGAAGTCTGCCCAACACTAATTATCTGTCACATCTCAACCTACGGCCATGCAGGTTCTTTGCAGCCAGCCACAAGAAAAAGGAAGCAGTAGGTATTTTTTTAATACCCAACTATTCCTCTGTAGTTTGAAAAAAATAATAATCCTATTTTAGGCAGGCAGAATGTTTCAATGGAACTTTAGATTCATCCTAACATCTTAGGCCCTGCTGTGTTGACCCTCCCCTCTCCCTCTGCTCTCTGCAGAATTTGTATGCAAAACCCACGAAAAGATTTTGGAACAGGCCATACATCCAAAGGCTTTTGACAAGGAACAGGGACTACTTAAAAGAAAAGGTTTTCTGAAGCAGCTTTTCTTTTCTTCTGTCCCTTTTTTCCCCCTGAATTCACGCACCCCTTAACGACTTCACTGGTACTTTAGCCTGTGTGGGCTTCGTCCAGCACAATAAATGAAAGTGTGCAAACTCTCTGTTTTTAACGCACTGTTGGAAGGGAGAGGCTGTGTATGCCAAAAAAGAACCTAGCTTGCTTAGGAGGCACGTGCTAAGACGTCCAGTGGTTATTAGTTTCTGCTATAAACCAGAGGACAACATATTTTCATAATAAAACACACCTATTACATAACAGTTTGGGCCAGATGTTTGCAAGCAAAGTTGTCAATAATAATTTCTCCCACTGAAACCTGAGCAAGAATGACTTTTGAGCAAGAATTGAAAGAATGGCTTTTCACATATCCACACAGATTAAGTAGGGCATGGAGAATTAAGACAGGGCATCTGCCCACAAGAGTTTCAGGCAGCTGAATGTTACACCAAAGGCTTAATCCTTCAATATCCCACCCATTACTTACAATGTGCATCAAAAAGGTTAGTAGGTGTATCTAAAGGGGATCAGACTACATACGTATATATGTCCATTGCCCCAGCTCAGTAAATCAGCAGATGACGATGCCAAAACAGAAGGAACTTTCATGTATTATGTTTTATTTCTGGCTGGCTTGGAG
Source organism: Phoenicopterus ruber ruber (assembly GCA_009819775.1). NCBI lineage: Eukaryota > Metazoa > Chordata > Aves > Phoenicopteriformes > Phoenicopteridae > Phoenicopterus > Phoenicopterus ruber. The sequence continues at coordinate 15,985,183 of CM020219.1, forward strand.
CATGGCTGAGTCTTTTCTACAGCCTCCTAAATCCTCCGTGTTTTGCCTGCCCCATAATACCCCAGCAGCTAAAATAAATTACACTCTGAGAGTCTAGCACAACACAAAGCATCAAGGAGCTCAAACAAGCATAAAAGTAAGGTAAAGTCATCTTTGTACATACATTATGTACCAAGTTTGACTGCAGGTTACGCTTTGTCTGGACCTTATGATCTCTTGTAAGTATTCAAGAGCTGGCTGACAGACCATCAAACTTGTTCAAAAGTGGCCATCTGAAATTCTCATTGATATGATCTACTACGTCGCTCTCTAGTAAACCCTACTGGTGCAGTTTACTTGGCTTAAATATGATATAAATCACGTCTCCATGCACAAAAATTCTTCTTTTGAAACCTCAGACATATGGTTAAGTAGTCATAGCTTAACATGTTAACGTGTATCAGCTCAGCTGGGCCGTGTACATGATGCTAGCATTTGGATATGGATGTGGGCTTAGACACTGTTACATCTTGAGTGAATATCTCATTCACTTGCATTTAGTGTGGTCTAGCTGTGTCCGAGGGTAGTTATGACAGTTCAGTTTATGCAGTAATTTGTTACATAATAGAAATATGTTAGTGAGTCTAAGTCCCAACTTAAATGGTGTTACTTTAACTGATTGCATTTAGCCAGTGAAATACCCCTGTTATTTCAGCTTAAAGGTCACATTTGTCAATTTAAATTAACCCCATTACATTAAAGGTTTAAGCTCTGTCAACAATAATCAGACTTCAATCGAGGGGAAAAGCGTCCATCCTGCTTTTGTTACTGCTTAGCTACATCATTTCCAACTTGGACTTTTCTTGAGAGAGATGTCATCTTTTGAGTAACGTTACACTGACATGCTTTCTTCCTTGACCACGCGTGCTACAACAGTCAGGTAGAGCCCTACGCAAGGATACGTGTCCAGACCACTGCCGGAATAGCACAGGGACTGGGGACGTTACCACCTCATCTCAGAGGTGGCAGAATAATAGCATGTTTTGTTGACCACAAATACAGTTTCAGGAACATCGTCTGGCTTAGAAAAAATCAACACTCTTCTACCAGAAATGCTTAAGCTAATGCAGGTCTTTTTGACAGGCCCATTTAAGGTTGCAACTAGGCATGTCTTTCAAATGAGACAAAAGGAATGAAGTTTTGGTCACAGAGATGAATTTAACTGAGATAACAGAATAAAAGTACAAGCTCAGTTTTCCTGTGCTCACAGCTGTGCAAAAGCTGTGCAGCTATTTAGCTATGTTGAAGAAAACGAAGGGCAGGCTACAATACTCTGGCTCTCCACAGGTTCCCATGCTAACCAGCTTTTGGGCAGCTTAAAGCTAGGGCAGTGTGAGTTCACGTCTGTCTACAGTACGTTAGGACAGCCTATCGTTAGTGAAATGGTAAGAGGAAAAAGATGAAGTATGACAAATTTGTAGGAGAATATACAACTCACCTGTGCGTGTCAGACCAGCCACAAATACAACTTACTACATGAAAACACAGTTTTGTAAAGCTCTGTAGATCTAATCTCCCCCTGACGCATGTACTCACACTTTTACCCACTTCCCAGACACTCAGATTTAAATAAAACCGTAGTGCTTCCTGCGCATGATTCACAGAGGGCTCACCAGTCCTACAGAATTTAGCAGGCAAAGAGAGAACAATTAGGAGGAATCTTTAAAAGCATCCTTTTCATTATACTTTGGGGGAACTTTTTTTTCTGATTTCCTCGATGATGTGTTGCATTGTGCTGTCACTTCGGGGTTTGTCAGTCACGTCTGCTAATGTAATACAGTATGACTGACACAACATGTGACATGTCACCATGAAATGCATCACTTGGAAACTTTGGCAAACACATTGAAGAGAAGGGATTGCAGCAAAAAGGCTGATAGTTTATTCTCTGTTTTTCTTTATTTCTTTCTCTCTTTCTCTCTCCTTTCTTTCTCGTTCTTCTTTTTTTATTTCTTTCATTCTCTCTCTCTCTCACACTCTTCTCTTCCTCTCTCTCTCTCTTTCCCAATAAGTGGAAACATTTATTTCAAAAATAAAGGCATAACTAGCAATAGCACATAGAATTATTTTCTGAGTGAAAGGACTTGCTAGCCCTTTATTAACCATGGAAGAAACTGTGACTTGCTAAATAGATCTGGCAAATCAGCAGGCTAAGAAGTTAATTTCCACCAGTGACCTGAAAAAAACCTATGCTTTTTAACCTGCCATTAAGAGATTTGAATAAAATATTTTTAGTTGTCATAATAGGTAGTGAAACTTCTATAAAAGCAAAGTCTAGCCCTAGTGAAACTGCTAATACGGACACAGAGAGAACTTCACATTTTAACAATCTCATCCTGATGGCAGAGTGGAAGTGCAATAGCCAGAGAAGCACCCAAGTGTGAGACTGGCATCGGCTTCTTTAGGCTGATGGAAATCAGGACAATCTTCACTTGTTTCTTTGACAATCCTGGAAATGCCCGGGTTGCAGGAGCTGGTGGAGGCTTACCAGGAGGATTCCATATTTCACTCTCTGGAATGTAAGCTGGTGTAATACACAGCAAAGTGCATTTGTAATAACAAATGTATAAATACCTCAGAAGACAGCAGGCAGGCAGACCTGCATAATTTAATTAACTTGGAGAAGCTAATAAGCTTCTTTCCCGAATGCCTTGCAAGACTGGGTGCATTGTGCTTGAATGACAGTAGTGTCTCAGAACTACCCAGCATTATCCAAATAATCCCTTCTGGCCCATTACTGGCTAGTTTTGAGCCCAGATCTTGGCCGCAATGCAGGGCTGTTCATTGCATTCTTTTATATGCTTCTGCTCTTTGGAGCTCATTACAAATTCTTCATTAACGGAAGATACTATCCTATACCCCACAGTAAGCATAAATAAAGCTAAAACAAGTGCAATGTGTGCACAAAGTCCATGATGAATGCCTGATAATTTGTTGTTGTTATTAAAATCATTGCAAATTTTGCATACTTTGTATGTGTTTAACCTTAGGCCTGGATATTTTTGCTTCCTTGGTTTTGGAACTTGGCCCCTAAATTTCAAGAAATACACTGGGTATAAAAATATATATGCTATATATTTTTCTTGATGGGACTTCAAATACAGAAAATTTAATTCAACTTTCTTTCTCTCATTGTTTTTCTTTCTCCCTTTTTCTTCTCCTTCTTTCCTTTTCTTCTTTTTTTCTCTCTTTCTCAGGCCTTTCACCAAAGCTCTAAGACAAACACGTTAGTCCAGTATTTGTGCACTGTTAACTATGTTGTCCTAAGAAAAGTTACTTGAATGGTCTTTTCTACATGCTGTAGGGGAATGCTACCAGTATATTTCAGAGTTCAAGCTCCGAAGGTAAAATTCTTTTTTGTTTTTCTTTTTTTGGCCTATGATGCAAAATTTGTACAGTGATACCTGAAAGTAGCTCTTCTGTGAATAACAACTTTTTCTGCAATTTATTCTTTTTTTTTTTCCTGCTGTACTTTAATCTGCTATTCTTATGTATGGTGTGGTATTAAAAAAAAAAAAAAGAGGAGTTTACTTTGTCACTAACTGTAAGAATAAGAGACACCCTGAAGTTTAACTGACTTCATCCATTACCGTGTGAACCTCATATTGCAGGTTTGCATAACAAACTCTTCTCAAGAGGTTCGTGGGAAAGGTATGAGGAGGGTTGCACAGAGTCTGGTAAAGGAAGGATATTCAGTGCTGCTGTTCTTACATACTTGTACTTTTATCACTTCCTATCATCTTACTGGTCGTTAACCTCAAAAGTAGGACAAACTGCTAGAAGCGCTATTATGAGGCACTTACAGGGTATCACAAAATTGGTTAGAACCAGAAACCAACGCAACAGTTAACAGCTGTATTACCAGCCAGTGATACTCAGCAGTCATAAAGTCCGCTATTCCTTCCTTACTGCCCGGTGTGCTTTAACTTGTTTTCGTGCAGCATAGGAGGGCCGTGGTAAATGCAGAACAGCATTTAGGCTCTTAATCTGAAGTTTACTGAGCAGCTCTATGTTGCTGCTGTAAGAGCCCTTCTGGGGTTTGCTTTAGCAGAAGTCCAGAGTGTTTGCAGCTCTTTCTAAACGCAGCGGAGAGCAAAAGTCGCCCAACACCTGTGAAAACGGTGCTGTCTGTTCTAGTGCCGCCCAGGAACGCAGACAGAGAGGGAGAGGGCAGCTATCAGGGTTTAAAGAAAACGTGTGCGTGGAGGGGCTGGTTTCAGTGGATTGAAAGGGGGGGGGGGGGGGGGGGGGGACACTAAAAAAACGGAAGGCGGGGAACTGAGTTATATGGGGACTAGCACTCGGGCGCTGCAGCTCCCCGCAGCCGGAGGGACACGGAGGGCGCGGCGCAGCGGGCCCGAGGGCAGCGCCGCTGGGCATCCCCCAGCCAGCGGCCCCCGGCGCAGCCGCCCGCGCCCCCCGCCCGCGGTGCCGCACAAATCCCGTGGCGGCAGGGCGGGCTCGGCCAGCTCCTTGTCACCGAGGAGCCCGCAGGCAGCTCCCACTCGCCACCCGTGTCTGCGCCACCCGCGTGGCCTTGCCTTTCTCTAACACTGCAGCAAGAAGTTCTCGTGAGAACAACCTTTCTTTTTGACTGTAGAAATTATCAGTAGAGCTGGTGCCGTGTAAGAAAATCCTATAATAGCTTGAAAGACCAAAAACGGAGAATCTCCGCTGTAGATGGGGTCTGCGTGGTGTGCTGTGCGTGGATTGTCCTGTTCGATGCTACACTGCTCAGGGCTCACAGCATCTAAAGGGATATGAGATTATCAATGCTATTCTCTTCTTACAGTGTCAGCTCTAATAAATAGTATTTTAAATTATATCTTACAGAATCTGGGTTCCTTTCTTACATAACAGACCTGCACCTCCTGGTACAAAACACAAGGCAGTTTGCAGACACGGCTCAGGGGGCTGGGACCAGCTGAAAGGGGCCAGCGCAAGCCCCTCATTCAGGCGATGAGGAAGATGAGAATGGGGGAAGAGATTCTCGATACGCTCCAGCAAAGTCGTAAACTGATGGCTGGTATTCAAACCGTGAGCCCTAAAAAATGCTCTCTTTCTTCTGAGAGGGATGATGTCGAGCTCCATCCTTGTCCCTGCATGCGAAGTGCCACTCTAGACCAACCAAAGAGCAACTCTAGCTCCCCATCAGACACCTCACCGGGCTGCATAGGCTCTGTGGGCCCTGGTGTGCAAGTAATACGATGCAAGCTGTCAGAAAATGCAATGCTCTGGATTTGCCCTGAAACAACAAACGAGTTTCTGATTCCTAACTTCATAAAAGGGAGTAAAATCAGGGAGGGAGAGATCAGTGTTGTTTGATTGCTATTTCAACACTCATACGTGTATGAAAACAATTACCTTTAGATGAAAGAATGATGAGTGCATTAAGTGAACATGGATGACTCATAAAATATTCCATTGTCATTAATGCACAGAGTGGTTAACTAGAGAAATAAAGAATTAAAAGGTTGGACCTCTCATTAATACTAATCTTGTCTGCATGTTTCTATATTTTACAGCTATCTGGTATACTTGCATATATTTCATTTACAGTGTGGGCTAAGTAATGCCCACCATAGCTAATGTTTTTGGCATAATCATATATTCCTGAAAGCTTATTTGGGACTAAAATATTTTAGACATTGTTCTTTGATCTACAGTTCATTTATATTTCAAGGAGACAGAAGCTAAAATCTGTGAAACTTACTGATTTTTCAGTTCCTTGGTTGTTCCAAAAAATCTATCATGGCTTGCATAAACATGCTACGTTGGTTTGGGTCATCCTGAAATTATAATTTTTCAGGATTCTTGTTGGTTTGCATAATAGTATTTCTGGTTGAAACAAAAGGTTTGTTCAGCCTGAAACAGAATGTTTCAGTTAAATTTAGGGTATTTTTAATGAAATAAAAAGAACTTAGGAAATGAAAGACTACCTTCATAATGGGATTCAAGTACTACTCATAAAACCCAGAACGGACTATCCTTCTACCAGCGAGGCCAATCCTGAGGATTTTATTGTGTGCTGTGAGAGAGCCGGGTTTCAAACCTTTATTTGCATGATTCAGCACAGGGCTTTGAGTTCTTGAGTGTTCTGAGTGGCACAAGATTACTTCTGTCTGACTTAAATATTCATTGAGCCACCTTTGGGTAGGCATTTTCTGCACTCATCTGTTATGGATGCTTGTGTTCCTGATTCTTGCCATTTAGTTGCGCTGTAAAGTAGAGGACTATTTTACACAGTGGAGCAGGGTTCAGTGACAGCTATAATTGACAGCATGGTCACACTACCTTCAGGATGCACCTGAACTGGTAAGTTCTGCCTCAGGTGTGATGGTGGGTGTGATGGGAACCGAAACTCTTCTGGTTCTATTGCTAATTTAGTCCCACCTAGCTTTGGTACTTCTGTACCATGCTGAGTTGTGATTGGTGTTTACTAGTTAAGTAGTATAGTAGTTAAGTATTGGGCCTGTCCCCACTTTCTCCAGACACATGCACATGAACACGTACAGTTTCCCTTCCCACTGCAATTAGATCTGTCCCAGGTCATGTCTTCTGTTCCGTCCTGAAGTTAGCCTTGAAAAGACTCAAATTAAGAAATACTTAAGGAAGCTACTTTCAATGTTTCTAATACTTTTCCTTTGTGGCCAAATACACTTGTGAAATTTAGCCTCAATTCACATACCCTTTCCACTTCTCATAATATATTTTTTCGCTGGCTAAATGACTAATTGCAAACATCAGCTCAGGCTGAATATTGGGAAAAACTTCTCCATGAGGACAGTCAGGTGGTAGGATAGGTTGCCTGGAGAGATTGTGCAGGCTTCATCCTTGGAGGTTTCCAAGACATGACTGGACAAAGCCCAGAGCAACCTGGTCTCATGGCTGACCCTACTCTGAGCAGCAGGTTGGACTAAAGACCACCCGAGGTCCAAGCCAGCCTGGATTATCCTGTGACCCCAGGGTCTTGTCTAGACATTCAATTCCCTCTGCTCCCACTGACTTTATTGGGAACTGCAGTTTCTCAGCATTACTATGAACAGAGAATAGAAACAGATTCATGAGATCAGATCTTGCACTGGTGTAAAGTGGCAAACAGTCGCTGAAGAGGCAGCATTACCCAGAGACTAAGACACTATGTCAGGCCTCAGAAAGTCTAGGCATCCCCTGAGAAAGGCTCTTTTATCTTCTATGCCTGTCTGTTCCTCTCCCTTTTTTTTTCTCATATATTTCGACGGGGAGATTCTTTGGACAGCAACTGCCTCATGGCACTTACAGCCTGTAATAAAGCTATGTTTCAATTTCACTTGGGACTTCATGGTTCAGCTATTAGGTAAATAATAACAATTCACTGCTTTCAGTGGGTCTATGCCAGTTTACACCCTCTTAAGGGATAGTGAAGGCCAGAAGAATCATATACTCTCTAATTATATACTCTGACCTCCAAGTAAAAATTTCACTCAGTACTTAAGGCAGTGCAAATAATTAGTACAGGATTGAGGCCCTGAAATAATATACTCTGTATTGTTTCCAAATAAGCATTTACAAATTTAAATTCCCCACCTTAAGATGTCTAAGCACAGGTTACAAAAGTCAACTCAAAACTGAATGTTAACAAATAACCTATCCATCAGCCTCAAATATTTGGTATCTGAGAACGCACTCAGACAAAATGGATTTAGATTTAACAAAGATAAGCACCTTTGAAAGTTGACTAGTGACTGGGAAGGACAGCATATTTCAAATACTTGCCTGCAAAAAATACATGCAAATGCATGGACTGTCCATCAACATCCATGGGACAAAATCCTGCCCTCCATCAAAACTAATGGCTCCACATGCAAAGGAGAGTGATAAGGGGCAAAGTGGGACTGCTGTAGGAATGTGTGCCTACGGAGTTCACATCTGAAAAATTGTGCTGCCTGGCAGCCTGCCTGAGCAGAGGAGGATGGATCACACTGCAGAAAGGTGAGGCTTGAAATTATGAAATGGTCTGGCTTATCACTCACCCTGTCAGACTGCAAATACTATAAAATCCTGTCTGACCGTGGCTTGCAATAAGGTATGTAACATATTTCTATATTTGCTCAGTGTCAAAAGAGGAAAATTCCTCCTGCATATTTGCCCTTAGAAAGCAACCCAGCTATTAGGTGACAGGCTCAGAAAGATCCTTTGTGGTTCAAACAATTTGTAGATCCTGCACACAAAATTTGCAAACTCTGTCCTGTCATCCCCTGCTTATGTGAAAAGTCTATTCAGCCAGTGAGTTAGCTTCAAGGCATTCAAAATCAAAGACTGATTATTGAAATAGTCCACCCTTCTTAAAATCATACCTATAAACCTGTGTGTCTATCTTGTACATATGTATAGACAGACGTGCATGCCCAAACCATCTCAGCATCTATATTTGGTTTATGGGAAGGCACAGGACTTGCAGAAGTTGACAGGCAAGTCCTCTGTTCTGGACTGGAAGGAATTTAGCACAGAACAGATACCACCCAAGGTCCTGAGCACACAGGGTAGCCTGAGCAAAGACTAATTTGTTGAGCTTGAGGGGATTCCTGTCAGCACTCACAAAAGACAGATAGGCCTTTTCCTTACAGTCTAAGAAGTAGACAATAGGCAGATATAAACAGAAAGACGGAAAGCAGAAAGGATACTGGGACCCAAAGACAAAACCTGGTTAAAACTTTGCATCTGCAAAGTCTTTTGCCATTAGGCAGTCCTTGAAAAACAGATACCAAGTTACAGTCACCTTCCACACAGTCCTCAAGTAGGCAGGACACTCCTGCAAAGAGATCTGGTAGCTGTAGGGAGGTTTAAGGATCATAATGCCATGGACTGCATTTAAGCCCAAGTCCTGGGCACTCTTCTGGAGCTATTGTCAATACACAACATCTGCTTGATAGAGTTTTCCCCAGGCTGCTGTATCCTATGTGAGGCCAGTGGATGAGGTGATAGTTTGGAAGCCATAAACAACAGTTCACTAGGAGTTCACTTCTGTGCAATGAGCCAATGCAACCAGAGAATTTAGTCCAAAGTGTCATAGTAAATATTAGAAAAGAACTAGGTGAATGTTTCATATGTTGGGTTTTGGTTTGGGGTTTATTTGGAGTGGTATCATATACCAGGCATAAGTCATGCTCATTTTACATAGTTCAATTAAAATCTTGTGTTCAGAAGCATTATGTAAATTGATGGTTCAAAATTACTGAAGAGTGGTTAAAAATATTGCCAGGTGGTCACTTACATCTCTCATTCAGCCTAAAATACTTTCCAAGAAAGCTTTAAAATACCATACAGAAACTTTCTTATAGTACTTCTACCTGCTATTTCACTAGTTTAATTACAGCAGTCTGAGATGTCAGTGGCCGTGGAAATCTTGAGAAAGAAGAAGAGGGGGGAGAGAGAGAAAGAGAGAGAGACAGAGCTCTCTAAAAGGAAAAATGGGAGTGGGGGGAAGTAAAGTTAAAATTCATCCAAGGAATTAGTCTCAATTTCAAAGTAATATTCATAGACCATTTAGAATGTCACCATGCTTCTTAAAAACTGTGATTGATGGTATCTGTTGGCAGGATAATGTAACATGAAGAAGAATATCGGACTGTATTAGATTACTTTTTCCATTCCTTTTTTTTCCCCCTTTCCAAATTTGTGGGTGAATTTTAATGTGTATGAGAGTCAAGGCACTGCTAGGGGCCAAGTGTGCTCTAGACAGGAACTGTACAGGCATCTCCAGAGGCTCTGCCAACGTGTCTTACTTGCCCCTTCACAGACCTGCACACGCTGCTCCCCTCTTCCACTCCGCCTTGGGCAGTGACTCATGGAGGAGGTTGGTCTTGCTGAGTGATGCCAACTCAAGGGGTGGTTTCATGATGTGAGCAATTGAGAGCAAGAACGCATGAGGTGACTTTTAAGTGGAGCAATATTACTGAAGTTCATTCTAAGAGTTGTGGATGAAAAAAACACATGTTTTATTTTGCAAACACCTAAATCAACATTTAATTTCTGGCTACTGTAATCTATGTTATATGATTAACAGATTTAAAGAGATTTAGAGGTATTTCTCATTTTATTGCAGCTTTTGAAGTGGCCCTGCCTTGCCACCTTATGGAGACGGGCAGCTAATAGGAGAAAAAAGGGGCCTAGCAACATGTAGAAATGAAGGGCTTTGCTGCCCACTTCTCATGTCCTTCCTTTACGATTTCCCCTTCTGATCTGTGCAATCCTCTTTTATTCCTTATTGCTGAGGCTCTTTCCCTTTACTGCCTTTCTTCCCAACCTGTTCCCCCTTCTCCCTAATTTCTCAAGACTTCTGCTGAAAAGGATGCCACGTAACGAGAGTCCTTTCAGCAGGCTGCCACAACCTCCTTCTTGCTCTATGACCCAAGTACACAATGCAGTTTCCTGGCCTGCAGGTCTTCGTGTGAAAGATCATGATTTAGTCACAGACAGGACAATTCTGTGAGCCCCAAACTCACTGCGGACACTTGCTGGGCCGCTCCTCTTTCTCTTGTGTCCCGTTTCCCCCCTGGTGAAAGCATCGTGGTTTGTAGGGTGTATCAAATATGCAGGCTGCCAAGGTCCATGGCACTACCTGAACAGGTCATGGGCTCCTACGAAGTGATGCTGCACACTGGCAGAATCAGGAGACAGAGGTGCAAAGCCCCGCGATGGTTAGGATATACGAGAGCCCCTCACTGCCCTCTTCTATGTGCTATATTAAACTGGAAAACAGCTGTCACCTGCAGGCCTTGGTAGAATGTCACTATTTGAGCAGATGCATCAGTAGAAGAAAATGAGTGAATACATCCATGTGTCACAAAGGTTATCTCTGCAAGTTCATTTTTCAACCTGAAGATGGTGAAGACGTGGTGGTGGAGTAGGCAGGGATATTGTGGGTAGGACCATAAAGGCGTTATGACCCTGCCTTTGAACCTGTTAGAAGCCATCCTTGCACCGCGCTAATAGGCAGACACCAAGCCAGGAGGATAATCTCGAGCCCTCACAGATACAATATTTCATGGGAAGAGCACTGTCACGAGGCTTAAAGCAATGTTGTTTGTCAGGACTGGTTTCATGCGTAAGTGATACTGGCAGGTACGCTGCGAATGCCACGCTGGGGTTAAGATGAGCACTCTCACCATCTCCAGGCTCTGGCAAGGGGATTCAAGGTTTCCAACCAGAAACGCAGAGCAAAATGCAGACGTTGCAAACTCATGCAAATTGAGACTGAAACAAAGGTCAGTGCGAACCCTTGTGAACTACTGTTAATCTCTGAGATTCTCAGGGCTCTGATTGTGCATTTTAATATATTGGAAAGGTTTTCGCTTTTGCAGAACTAATCAGGACGCTGACTGGATCCTACACCTAGAGAATCAAAAACCTTTTATCTCCCTTGACACTGCAGGCAGAACCTCAGGATAGTCAAATCCAGTCCTGCAGGGTTTTAGTGATTGAAATTCTGTGTTTGCATGCCAATTTTCCAGCTGATAACTCTTAGAGTTGTCAGGACATAAAGACCTGAAAATGAGCGCATTTCTAGATGACCATCAGTGTATAATTAGTCCATTAAAATTGTGAAGATGCTACTTTTGGTTAGTTAAAAGATGCATCAAAATCATTCTATTGTTTAGAAATAGAAGACTTTTTTTCCCCCCCAAGGAGAAAGCAAGCTTATTCCTTCACCTGTGATTTATGATTGGGGTGTGTTGCTGTTATATGAGTCTGTTGACACCCTAAATGGGCTTGCTGGTAATTCTGAATTGTTGATTTCAATGTAACTGCAGGTAAGTAAAGTTAAAGTCAATGAGAACTGTGGGAAATGGGAATGTGTAAAGTTGCACAAAATTTTAAGCCCTCTGAAAAAAATCAGACTCTAGATTTTTCATTGTGAACATTCAAAGACAACTTTTGAGTGCGCCTCAATCCCCATATGTAAAATGGAGATGATAACAGCGCCTTGGCTCGCAAGGTTTCTGTAATGATCAGCTCATTCAGTTTGTACAGAACAGAGGATCAGAACCGCCAGTGCCCCGAAGCTCCAATCTTTTACATCAGACAGTGACCTGGCCTCGGGCAGAACATCATTCATGCCAAGAATCCTTCTTAATTGGTGGCCGTGTAACACTGACATGTTGAGCTAGTTGCGCTGTGATGCAATGTATCGTGAGACACGTACATTCTCAGAGAAGAACATCTGTTGCAATGCAGCAGATTCTTGTTTTTACATCAACAATTACATTTTGATTGTGATTTTCATTTTGCAGCATAGTTTTGAATGAGCAATTCTTGTGTTCACAAAGCTTGGAAAAAGCATGCACAGCATTATAGGAAGCTAGAGGAGCTACCTGATTTGAATTCATTAGTTCCTTTTATTCCTTTTTTTCCATAGTTTTTAATAGATAAACACTAAGAATGGATGATTTGCAATCATCATCTGTGTGAGGCTTGCTCTATATGCATGGCATAGTTTTCCCATGAAAAGCTTTGTTTGGAATGCAAAAATTTACTTGTGAAAAATTACACATGTAAAATTTCCAGCATATTTCCAAAGGATAGCAAGGCTGCCTCTGACAGTTTGGCCCCAGAAGTCCCAAATCTGCAATGCTTGTTTGGATGAGTTTGTTTTATTTTTGTCAAACTTTTTTTTTTTTCCCCATCCAACTTGTACAAACTCTTTGCATATTTTTTTAATACACATGAATAAAAGATATTCCTGTGGACTGATGTAGTACACAGACTTTCCAGATCAAATGTTTTCCTTCTCCAGGTGAAATGTGGAAATGAGAGATAGCGTTGTCATTATACTGTTTTATTTGTTTGTTTGAACAAATATGGCCACAGCAATCATTTTCATCGATTTTCTAAGAATAACAGGGGTTTTTTTAACAGAAATCAATAAATGCAAAATTTTCCATAAAGCCTTCAGTGAAAAATATTCCTCCCTCAACCTCATGTATATTAAAGTGCACAGAATATGCTGACTAGCGTAATGCAATAAAAGTGATTACTGGGAGGCAGTGGAGGTGATTAAATATCACACAGTAGTCAGAGTTACCTGAAAATATTATGCATCCAAAACTCAGGAGAGGGGAAAAAAAAAACCCATCACAACAAACAAGTTCTTTGGAAGTTTGCAACTCCCAGCCAGCCACTCTGTTCTATACATGGCTCTATGGATGGGGTTTTAATGGATGCATGGCAACAGCAGGCGTTGTCTTATACAATGTGAAAAAGTTCATCGTTAGAAGAGAAGCAGCTGAATGTCCATTGTAACACACATATTTTGACAAGGAAGGTTTAGGTTCTCCTGAGAAAACAACATAGGCAAAGAATCTGCCTGTTTACAATTGACGTGGTTAAATATTGAGGAGCTTGTTCAACTGGTTGCTGAGTGAACTGGAGAATTTACTGTTGGCACTGGGGAGGCTAATTCCTCAGTTGATGACTAGCTGACTTAGCCACACATTTCTAAGTCCGAAATACAGTAATGATTTAAAGCAGGGAAAAACCATCAATTAGTCATTTTCAAACTCCCTCGAGGTATTGAAAGTATGGAAACTATTATTTGCAGTGGGGAGAAGTAACTTAAGTCTTAGTGCAGAATATGTTGATGATGGCATGAAACTTTAACAAATACAAGATTCTTTGGTCTTCTTACTAAATTTATTGTCAATATGGGTGAAATCTGAGGAGGGAATATGAGTAATGAACCACAGATCAGAGAAATCCCCATAGATATCCTTCTATTCATTAGAACACACATTCTCTGTTGAAAATGTACATATTGGAGTTGATTCTTTTTACTGGACCTCTTCTTCACATCCTCCATCTCCCCGTAGCGCCAGACTGCAGCTCTTTGTCTCATTGCAGACCCCCACTTTTAATGCACTACCAGCTTGCCAATCTAGTTTTTTTCAGAACTCTCTAACCCTTAATTTATTCCAGATCTTCCTTTAAAAGAGAAGCATGAGAAAAGTAACATAAACAATGGATCTACTCCCAGGAGTTCTTGAACACCTCCAACTCCATGCTAGCTTCAGAGGAAATTGTAAGTTCTCAGCACACCTTCTCTGAGACCTGACTTCTGATTATTCCTCAAAATATTATGTTGACTCCGGGCCATTGATCTTAGGTCTCCTCTGTTTTTTTGCCATAAATACACTCCAGTTTATTATTTGACTGAAGCTGTCTGCATTTTAACTTTCTTACATCCCTGTGAATTGACTAATTTGGTCAAGATTTGCATAAGTAACATTTCTCTACATAGATTTCTGCTTCCTAGAGCCCTGGCCAAAGATATAGATCAGAGTTGCTCCCATAAAAATGTGGACTGCCTAAGCACAAAAGCGTATGCTTAACTTAAGTCATACCGCCCAAGTCGGAAGAGCTGTGCCCTGCTGCTCAGCCCGGCAGACCTGTGTCCATCCAGGCACGGCCTCCTCATGCTCAGTTTGCTCTGGGATCCACAGACCCACATTTAAATTCCCAGGGTGGAGGAGCACAGCTATAGCCCAGTACTCTAGGTGTTTCTCTGAGGGAGAAAAGTTGTGTGCTGCTCCAAGAGCTGTTTATGCAGTCTTTTAATCTGTATTTCAAAAACTGCCCTAAAAGCAGAATCTCCAAGTCAGAGGTTCACTTGCAGTATCTAGTGGGAACAAATGTTGGAGAAGGACTGAGTGAGACCATATTTTGCTTGAAAGATTAAGACAAATTGCAAAAGCATGCAAAGTAAAAGCCAGTCTATTGGTGTCTAGTCACTGAATTATGTAGATTTGGGATTTCAATGGGGGAAAAAGGTCATACTTGATCTTGTCTTAAAAATAATTTAACATGCTAAACAAAAACATCGTCCTAAAGCACCTGCTCTCAGAAAAGGCTTCCAGGTGCTTTCTAAGCTAAAGTATGGAGAATATTCTGAACCCCCCGTGTATAATAGGGGGAAGTTCAGATATAAGTATCTTGGCACAGCTCCTCCTTACATATTCCAAAACACAAATTCTTTTAGAAATTATTGCATAGATTCTTGAGGTTTTTAATCTCCACAACACAGATATACTTTCTACGCCTTATTATTATCACTATTATTATTAGTTGATACTACCGAGGGAATTTAATGACCAGAAACAAATCTAAAAGACACTATAAAGTTTAGGACTATATTTTTCTAGCATTTTTTCTTCATATTCTCCATACTGTTTCATCTGAAAATAAAAATCACCTGAAACATCTTTATAAATGCAAACCTGGCCTTCACTCTGTTAAAACAATGCCATGCTGAGGCCATGTTCAAACACAGTGAGACAATGGCAGCGGCAAAGCTTTGATTGTGTTTCTCATTTATTTTAATAAGATGATAGCTTTAAATAGTAGAGCCTGCCTCTTCTTCCATTGAACTCAATGGTAAATCTCTCACTCCTTTCAATGTGACATGCCCTGGGCCAAGTGAATTGAAAATGCACATTGTGTTCAAATCATTGTTATGAAATCGTAAAATAATTTATATTGTTTCCCCATCTTTTTTCTGCTGGATTCAAAGATTTTGCTTTAATTGGTTAGCATAGCTGTGATCTAGGAGAAACAAAACCTGGGGAGAATGTGTCTCTATGTACAGCTGGGCCACTTTGGGGGGAAGGAAGCTGAGCTGAGAAGGTAAAGCGATGAGCCTGAGGCATTTCACCAGTATGGACAGGGTGAGTTACAGCCTTCCGCTCATACGGAAAAAACAAAGCATGGCCATACTCCAGCTTAGCTGACCACAACCATATCCAGTTCTGCTGGCTGCTTTTCAGGCCTGAGGGTAGCAGTCCTGGACGTCCGGGTCATGGATGGCGCTGGTGCATCCAAGCAAGGCTGCAGCTTGGGTGATCTCTGGACTTCACCTGAAAATAATAATGTCAGAGCTAAACTCATATAACTTCAAACCTGAATGCCAGCTGGAGAGAAAAAAGCACCATGTAAGGACAGAATATTTTTCTGAGGTAAATCTGGACAGGTGAAGCTAAATGAAAACACTTTTGATTGTTTTTACACTTCAGTCATTGTTTTTGAGTGAGACAGCACAAACAAAAAATGCAGTCACTACATTATTGGGAGAAATCATACCATAAAAATAGAACTCCAGATGTCTCACTCTAGAAGATGAAAAACATAATGCTGATAATTTTCATATCAGAAGAATACAGCCACACTTTATTTTTACCCTTCTCTTGAAAGAATACTTTTTTTTTACAATTTCCAAGACTAAATTCAGACCTGCGGTGTTTACTCTTTTAAAAATGACTTCAGAGCACTATGTCTTTTCATTATAATAGTAGGCAAAGCCCTAATGTTCGTACCTACTTTGCTACAAATCATCCTATGGACAACCAAGTTTATACCTTTTCTCCCCAAAAGGCAAAAGTTCCATTCCAAATCCCGGTTTCTTTGGGTGGCGCTTCTAGTAGACCAAGCTACAGGAATAGGTGCAGAAGCTCTGAACTTTTATCTGCATTTATCCACATTCAGAACTGCTGGACATGGACCATTCTCAACATGGAAGCCCTATAGCCATGTTAGTCCTGCACTGTGCCTGGTCTAACCCACCTTCCCGAGATTGAAGAGACGAGTAATAAAATGAAGGGAGGGGAGAGGTTGGGAAGAGAAGGAGAGAGACAAATGTTGTCTGAGCGTGTGAGTACAAAGTCATGTTGAGAATGCTGACATAACGAAGCAGCAAGGGTGCTCATGTTGAAACGAAGAGATAAAAAATACAGCTTCAACCCAGCTTTGTTACTAAGGCAATGAGAGTGCGAGCAACTAGATTAAATGAAAACAAAGATCAAAAATGACCCCAAATCCTTCACACCACCAGAATTTGTGTCCCGCTTGGTAAGACATCTATATGTTCTGTGCCCCAGCCACCTATAATAACAAGAGAATGGTCTTAGATTCATGTACGCAGAGTTTCTCTCTGAGGCTTGAGTTTAGCGCTGACCTTTGGAACAGATGTGGAGTCATATCATAATCTAGAGGAAAAAAAAGATACTGCTGAGTGGATAGATCTAAAATCTGCAATCTAGGCACCTCTCATCAGAAGTTCAGACAGGTCTGGAAAAGTTGCAGAAGGTTGTGAAGTCTATCCAAATGTCTTCTGAATTACACACCGAATATATGTACCAAATCTTTCCCACAAACAAAACACCTGGCAGACACGCAATTTCCTCATTTGGGCTCTTTTGAAAGTTCTATCATTTATAATTTTTTTTAATCATCAGTTATTCCTTTTCATGGCAATCCTTTGGGTTTTGTTCAAGAATATAGAAGATCAATGGTTTCACATTTGTCTAAATAAGGTAATGGTGTGCCAGATAGCCACAGAAATAGGGCAACTGTTGTCTTTCTGTGCCATGCTGTGGCTGACCCAGAATGCAAGACGAAGAGTGCTGTTAAATGATCGATCACAATCTTCTCAAACAAATTGCTTGGAAGCAGCTTGTCTACTAACAGAAGAACAGCAAAGGAAATGTTAAAAATTATGTCAGGGATTTAGTATGATCTGAAATCCTTTCAAGTCACAGGGAAAGATTCCTGTGAGTCTGAATGGATTGTGAACTTGGTTTAAAATCAATGGGTCATTAGTATAGGTGAGAATGTTATAAGGTAAAGCTACCGTGTGTGAATAGGCACACACTGAAATGAATTAAAACTAGAGCAGGGTATGTGACGAAGTATGATTGATACTGAACTTAAGTCAGAAAATTTGCTTTTGATATAGAGTGGGATTTTGAGAAATGTTCAAACAGTATAATTGTGTATGTTCAATGGATGAAGAGAATGGTATCTTACTAAACACAATACAAGTTTGGGAAAAAAAAGCCACATATCATTTTCAAAGAAAAATATTATTAAGAAAATTGTCAAAATGACTTTATGGTAACACCACCTAAGGAGTAGCTATCACTGCTGGAGCAGCAGTAACCCACTTCCTTTGTGTATGCCACCGTAGTAATACAATAGTTTCCGCAGAAATGCACTTGCCATGGGAATTAATGTCTGGTCATTTACTATAGAATTTCCCTGTTAAGTTAAAGAGCAGTGTCATAACGTTTTTGTATTACTTATTCCCACCTTCCCCCAAAAATACCTCAGCAAACTTTCGCATACCTGCTTAGAGATTGCCGTTAATAAGTTTGTGTGTCGTCTGGGCATCACACAAGGTGAAAAACATAACAGGCAGTTAATATTTATAAAAGGTATTGTTGTGGGGTTTTTTTGTATCTGTCACATACTTTTTTATGTATGTAGGAGTGTTTGGTATAAAAAAGAAGTCTGAAAGCATGTAACCTACTCTAATTTACGTAATAATTCCAGCACAGTGTCCTGATTCTATGAGACCTTGCCCAGTCTTCATATTTATGGCTTCTTACACTAACAATCTCACGCCCCATGCTTGTGTACAGCAAGATTAATTTATGTTGCTACTGGCCAGAGGTGTACCTGATATTTTGTTATTCAAAGTGTCAATCACATTTACTGTTGTGAATTATTGCTCGTGTATTGCACAGACCTGGGCAGGCAAAAGTGTCTTTGTTGAAAAAAAGCAGTAAAACAAATACAATTCCTCACTTGTATTCGTGTTTCTTCAATATGATCCTGTTGCTTTCCAAAGAGCCGCCTTTATTTGCACTAGTGTAAACTCCAAGACACAACATTTCTATCCCTGCTAACAAGTCACAAAGTCAGGCCTATTGCCTGAACACAAAGAACTTCCACGCCAACTTCATGCAATCCATAACATACTGAAATTCAAATTAACCCTTGACATGATGTGTCTTGAGAAAATGCCAAAGACTTGAAGTTCTTCACTGGAGGTTATTTAATAAAAAACGTAAAGGATTACATATATCAAAAGCCTGTTGGGCAGAATGATAATAAATAAAGGCAAATTACCTTCCTGACTCACTTGAGGTTCTGCCTTTCATGACTTATGAACCACTTTCTCTCTAGTGGAGATTATTTGTAGTAATGATATACAATACATTGGCTTGCTGTAATCACATATACTTTTTATTATTAAAGATGAAAAGTATATGTGTGCTATATAGATGCATAAACACACATGTAAACACACGAACGTTGCAAGTGGTGACTGTTGCACATACCTTGGAAGGTTTAAGTTGAAACAAAAGAAAGAAACAAAGAAAAGCTGAATGAGTTCAGCAAGTCACTGTCAAAACCCAGAGCTCTAGTTTCAGCAGTACAAATACATGAAATCAGTTTCTACTGGTTTTACAGGGGCAAGACACTAGAACAACGACAGCGTTACCTCTCTAAATACTTCATTATGTGGTCAAAAAGTAAATAAACCTTCATAACCTTCTGTTATGAAGGGCACAAAAATAATGTAAAGACTAAGATAGCCTCTATTTGAACATGTTTGTGTTTATTTTCGTTTTCACAAAAAAACTTTGTCTTGAATTACAGGTAAGAGCAGTCCCATGTTTATGAGAAAAAGTTCAATCATTATTTGAGCATTAAAATAAGAATTATTTGTTAGAGTCTCAATCATTCTCATGCTATCTGACCAGAATGAAGTTCAGCTCTTTTCTGGACGTGGTTACCTTGTATGTTTCTATAATTACCTACTTTCATGAATACAGACTATTGACTATTTGTCATCTGGTTTCTACTCTTTAACACCTCTGGCTTAGACGGCCCAATTCCTAGGGAGCATTGGTAAGAAAACTATCCAGAGCCTGAATTACTTAAAGGCTGATGACTTACAGAAACTGTTGACGTATTTTATGAACACGAGGAGTGTATATAAGTATGTGTTAGGATTTTAGTTTAAGCATGTTAACAACATTTGATTAAATTTCAATATTATATAGCCTTCTGTGGTCTACATACGATTTTGCAAAGTAGTTGTATTATTGAATTAAACGTCTCAATTTACCTACGCATAGACCTCAGCTCCAAACAAAGGAGACTTCACTGCAGCTAGTAAACTTCTGAATGCTTGTCAAGGCAAAATCTCTGTAGTAAGTAGAAAGCAGAGGAAGAAAAGAGACTCATGAAGGGTAGCCCAGGGGTAGCCTGGGCAGTCTTATGTCACTGGGCATCCCACAGATGCGAGAAACTCACATACACAGGGGAATAAATTCACGTCTGGTCTGGAAGCAGCCCTGGGACGCTGCTTGGGGAAGTAATAGGAACCAAACAAATGCAAATACAAGCAACTAGAGGAAGCAAGTTGCTGTTAGCAGAATGTGGAAGGAAGGCTACCCTTAAATACAAAATAAGCTACAAGTGAAATATAGATGGCATTGCTACTGAACAAGAACAGGAGAAAAACTGAAAAGAAGAATACCTGATAGTCTCCCTGCAGAGTTCAGATAATATTCTGTGCTGCTGCAATACATGGGAGCTGTTTGGATTGTCTGTAAACTATATCAATGTCTTATTATCATAAATTAAGATCTGAGCAAGCCATAGATATAAAGGAACCATAGATAGAGCCATAGATCATAGCACTGGAAGGGGTTTTATGGTGCCATCTCAGCCTTCATTTTGTCTCCTTACATTTTGATGATGCACACCGGGAAGAGGAGACCTTCTGCTTCATCTTCTCTCCCTTCCTGGTAGAAAGACAGGAAGAAGTCTTTCAAAATAAAGGAAAATTCTTCCCTATCCACTTGGAGTTTAAACACCTGTCAGCATAGCTTCCAGGATGATTCCTTTGGAGAGTTCGGCTCACCAAGTCATTGGGCAGTGCCTGTAGAAAGTTGACTAGTAATATATACAATGTGCATCAGTATCAGCACAATGAAAGTTGGGGTTGTTACTCCCTTACTTCACAGATGGAGAAATGGGATTACTGAGGCAAAAATATGGAATAAGTCATTTAGCAAGGTGGTGTGAAGGACTTGGATTAAACTCCAATCCCAAGAGTCATGCATCATGGCCTGTTCTCTGAGTCACCCTGCCTAAAACATCATTACAAACTCAAGACAATCAATAGCTCAGCAGATGATACCCAAATAATATAAATCTTCTATTTCCAGTATCTACCTAAGTTTCTGTATAGCTCAATTACCTTAGACAATCTTTAACTGAATTCATGTGTCTCAAGTCACTGTAGAACGGTGACAATAATAGTAACAAAAAAATTGAGAAAAAAAGACGGTATTTCAACAAAGAAGGAATATGAGGGAATTGTTTTTCCTTGGTTACGAAAATCTAGACTTTGAAGTAAAACTGTAAGACTCCCTGTAACTTCATAGACTGTACATTTCATTTACAGAGAAGTTTCCCCAAAATTATTTTGGGTGAGTACATGGAAATTCTAAACCCAGATAGTCAATGTGAAGGAGAAAAAGAGCTGTAACAGTGGCTTTCAGCATTCACTTCCAAAAAAGACCAATGAAGTCACAGATCTGCAGGACTTTCTGCATAAAATGCAAGTCTTTAAGCTAGCCTTGTGAGCAAACACCTTGTGTTGTCTGTGCCACCAGTAAGAGCCAAAATATGAGATGTAAAAGCTGTTCTTAGAAGCAAACGCAAATTCCAGTCAAAGGACAGCCAGCACAACCGTTGCTTTATGAATCCAAAGTTAATAGATGAAAAAGGAGCACAGGATCAGAACACACTATGATTTTCATTCATACTGCTAGCATTGCAGTTCATGAAAATGCGAATATAAAGCATAGCACATGATTCCCTGACTCAGCTTTTTGCTACCGTTGGCCGGTGGCATCATGGGGCCGTGCACGGAGTCAGACTGGTATGGGAAAACACGGCAAGGGCATGTGCCTTTCATCACAGCCTCCTCAGCAAACTGTGGCTGTTAAGCAATCCTTCCCCAGTTAAACTGCAGGCTCCTTTGAAGACTTGTGTCTGGTTTTCAAATATATATGTATTAAAAAAACAATAGACAGATTTCCAGTTGGCCTGCTAAAGGCAGGGAGGGGAGAAAAAACGGGGAAGCCACTGAGGCCTGCAGTGTGCAGGGAAAGAATGGAGTCAGGCAAGAGTACGATGCCGTATGTCATCGATTATCACATTGATTAAAAGCGAGTTTCTTGCCTCACCCCACCCTGCCTCAACAAGCCACTAACCACAGCTATTTCATAGGGTCTTTCTTTGCCCTGCTCATTTCATACGCACAAAGACAACTGTTGTGGTTCAGACAGTTTACATTTGGTGCGTTTGAAGAGTAAGAGAAAAAATGTCCCACTGTTTCCTACAATATGCTGTTGATGCACGGAAAGTGCTCCTGATTTTAACTACTGGGATGCAAAAGCTTTGTTGCCACGCTGGGCGAATGTCTATGCCACGCTTTGTTTGAATGCCGAGGGATCGGAGGGCTTTCACCACTTGGGTAGCAAGGCACTGCCTGACGGGTAAGAGCTTTCCACATGCTACAGGCGTGCAGCTAAGCACATTAGCTCTCTGCAAGAAAGATCACAGCCGTGTTGCTCTGTAAGCTCTGGAGGACTTACTGTAGACATAAAGCAAAGCTGGAAGCAAAAAATTCGAAAGCAAGCAGAATAACATAAACAATTGCTTTTAAATCCTGTGGTAGGCATCACTTTGGCATATTTTCAATGTTCATTACACACTTAAAAAAAATGTTACTGCCACGGAACTGTATTATCATGAAGTTACATATCAACAGAAATTGTGAATAATAGCTGTGCATTTGGGGGGGCTTTTTGAATTTGCAACTGACTGTCACTGCTTGTTTATATGCCTTCCAAGGCACTTTAACGCCTTTGAAAACCTGGTCTTGGTCTTAAAATCTGTGTAGTCTCTAGTCAAGGGCATGGATTCTAAATCTGAAAATTAATGATCATAATGAGTTTCTGCTTTTGTCACAGAGTCCAGCTCGATGATTCAGGCAGATTCCTGTGTGGTTTGGAAGGCAAAACGTGTGGGCAAGAGACTCGGAGAGAATCATCTCTCCCAGCATTTCAGGAAGATTAAGGAAAACAAATTTGGGTATAATATTTCCTTAACTGCACCCGTGTAGCAGATGACAGTGAGGAAAAGAAAGTGGACAATTCTCAGACACTGTACATGACATGCACATACCCCGCCATGCACACCAGAGCAAGCCGGCTCCTGCTCAGCTTTCCAGAAGACATGACCACACAGATCCTGAGAAGAGGAAAGCCACCTATGTCTGGTTCCTCGCATACTCTCTTATTCTGTATGTCCATGCCCGATTTGAGGAAAAATCCTATCACATAAGAGGTAATCAGTGTCAAGGAATGTTAGATCAGTCTCAGATTATACATCAAGTGATTGAAACTGAATATTTATATTCCGTGTTACAAATGAAAAATATTTGCTTCTGGAGTAGTGGACAAGATGGGCCTTGATATGAAATGCAGAATTCAGTTTGGGATGTGAACAGTAAAAGCATTTGAAAATTGTGGAAGTCCAGAAAATAAAGAGATAGGGACATAGCAAGATTTGCATGTGAAGGTTGCAAGAGCTAGGGTGATTTAGTGGTGAAAAAGAAACACTAGAAGGGATTTAATTAAAGCATTTAAGATTATGAAGGGTAGAGTCAAAAACTAGCCGGTCCATCTTTTTAACAGTGTCTCAGAACACCAGAACAACAGGAGGGTCACTTGAAGTTAATGACAGGTAAATGTAAAACAAAAGAGAGAGAATAATACTTCACACAGCATGTAATCAGCCTGTGGGATTTCTGTCATGGAGGGTCACCGAGTCAAATACTTCAGCAGAATTTTAAAAAGGGGAAGGTAATTTTATGACCAAGATGATAATTTTATGAACAATGGTATTTATGTTTGCTAAAATAGGGATCATTAAAATTCACATGGCCAGGCATAAGACTATTACCAGGAAGGAATTCATTCTACCTCACTCGCTATCCACCACAGTCTTGTCCCACATGGCACAGCTGTCAAAGGATATTTTCTGTTTCAATCATTGTTTGAGACATTAGTTGAATGTCATCCCTAGAGAGGGAGATAGTCCACTCTAGCGTGGAGAGACGCGAAAACTGGACTTCTGAGTGCATCATGAGCCAGGTACTATACGGTTACAATTCTCTGTAGCTTTGAGGATACCGTAGACCAGATGTAGCTCAGGTTCACATCACTCGAGAAGGTCTATCACTGAAATCCGTATGGTGTCTGCCAAAGGAAATTCCATGTAGAGTCACTCTAGCAGATAGACAACTTCCTAAAGTAAATACTTCAATTGAGCTAGAGTTGATTGCACATTATGTTGCTTACTTAGAGAGCAAGGAAGAGTAATTTCCTCCGGTTTAAGAATTACAGAATGAAATGTTATGAATCATGTGATGATAGTGATCTGAATAGACCACCATAATGCACGCTTCTATGAACAATAATTTGCCATTTTATCTTTCTGTCCTGCTGTCTTTTGATCACATCAGACTTCTTAAAAAGTACTTTTCACTATTCAGTGCCACAAGATTATTTGAGAGGTGAGTTGATAGGGAAACAAGTGAGGATGGTTCATATTAGTCAGCTAAACTTGATTTATCAAACCAATTTTAAAAATGTACTTTTTTCACTATATCTTCCATCCCTGAAAGGTCTCCTATTTGTGTATTTTCAGGAAGGCTCTGTGAATAGTTTCAATATACAGTCTTCAGTGTGAACTCTTAAATGTCCAAAAACTATTTCTCAGAAGTCCAAAGGGCATCCTAACGGTTTCTTTAAAGTTTGTATGTGAACTACCTAGACTGAAGGCTGCTAATGTTTAGATGTAGTTTTGAGGAAACTTGCACAGAATCTAGTGACAATTATGTTCTGGAATATAACTGTGAGCTGGTCTGTAATGTTACTTACAGATACGGTAGGAAATAATTGGTTCCACAGTACAAACCTACCAATAGGTTTCATTAGCAGCTTTATTATAGAAACAAAATTAATTCCCATAAATAAACGTCCATTAATTTTGAATTAATGTTGTAAATACATAGCAATTATGTAAAGGAAGGTGAAGGGGAAACCTTATTAAAATAGCATGGAACATAAATAATAAAAAAAGATAAATATCTTTAAATTTTCAGCTTCACAACTTGGATTCTGATCCCATGATAATAGCATTATAAATGTAATGTTTAATTACTAATAAGTAAAATAATAGTGATTATTAACATGGATCTAAAAATCCATTTCCCTGGATGCAGAGTTTAGATTGTGCCTATAATCCTCCTTATAAAAAAAAAAAAGAAAAGTTGTAAAAATAAAATACAGTAATTAATCCAGAACATAAGTCAATAACTAGGGATTGCAGAGCTTTGCTTGTTCTTTCAGTACTTTCAGCCCACAGAACATGTTTATGAACAAGGTGGCAAGTTCTGGGTTACCACTGAGCAATGTGATTACAAGCCAGTGCTGCTGCAGTCGATGGCTTTTCAGTGCGATTTGGATCACACAGTAACTTGCCCCCAGCTGAATGTAAAGTCCTAATCATAGTATTGACACTGGAAACCCGTGTCTAACAGTTACACCACTCCCCCAATCAGACAAAAGAAACGTAGTGTGTAATTATATTTCCAGCAAACAGAGCTCAAAAATGAACGGCAGATCAAGACTTCTTCATAACATATTGTCAGTAAAGCAATAAGAGCAAATGCGTTTGAGAAAATCACAGTCTAATCCCAAACAATTCACAGAGACAAAACTCATTCAGTGAGCAATTTGTTAAAATACATTCAGTTCTGGTTTATGCTTACATGAAGTTTTTAATATATATGAAAAACCTATCATTTTTACTGCTCCCTCTGTTTTTAAAGCAAGTTAATTTTCTTCATTTCCAGTAGAACTGTTGTTACAGCTTCAGCCATATTCTGCATTTTACCATGACCAGATTCTACCTGTGGGAAAAAAAAGGTTTTGTTCAGTTCAAAAGTCCATTTTAAGGTAAACATCATTGCCCACCCACAGATTGTGATGTTTGCTTAGGAATGTTTCTTTTTTAAATGAAATGACCTTGCAATGATCAGTGAAAATGCATAAAATAAGTTTTTCATCTCTGAGGGCCTGATTCTATTAAAGTAAGTGGAAGCGATTCCATTGAACTCAGTGAACTTTGGAAATTGTCCTAAATCGAGAAGAGTTTAATGTGTGTGAGTGTGAACAGACGAAACATAAGCTGTGATACAATTGAGGTGGAGAAAGTACCTTTTGATGATCAGAGAAGTTCACTGAACAGCAGTCAGTTCTAGAATGAGTTAGACAAACATCTCCCAAGAATGACATAAGTGCAATTTACTCTGCTTGGAGAGAAATGTTAATGCCCCAGCATGATCTGGGAACCAAAAGACTTCAAAGGACCATTAAAGTAAAAGCTAAAGTATTTCAGAGAATTGATACTGACACTATTAATCAAAGAATACAGTGAATTAATTAAAAAGAGTCTAGTGTAAACATTTTATTAACTGGTATACCTAGAATATAATTTTATAAATGTAAATACATTTAAAAAAATACTAGTGACATTTATAAGCTTGGCAGCATTTCTTAAGCTGCTAGGAAGGACTATTTGACAGCCAGTATATCAGAGCTGAATTTTGCCCAGGCCTCATTTGTTGCATTTAAAGGAAGCACAGGTCTCCTCACCTCTGCAGGTGGGAACCTCAGTATGGACATAGGTTCAAAGCAAGAACATCAGTCTGAAGCAAAACCTTCTTATTGTTATCTAATTATGGCAAGTGGATGTACTTAATTTGTCATCCTGTCTTTGGGCAGACTAGGTCTAACCTTTAGCCTGGGTTTTATATCCTGTGGTTACCTAAACCAGTCTGCTCTTGGTCTGCGGTCAGTTCTAGCTGTGGGGGTGAAAAGTTAATTCTTTCTACAGTCTCTTGTCTATGACCATTTCCTTTAATTCATCTTTCCTTGACATTTCTTTTTGGCCTGAACATAAAAGCTGGAGTTATACAGCATCCTAAGGCCTACTGAAGATCTACAGCAGTCTCTTAGCATTACCACATCCCCTCAATCATTCTCTACATATCTTTCCTGTTTTTAAGGTTCAGAGCAGTCTTCTCCCTCTGAATTATACACACCTGACATAACAGCACTTTGGTCTGTGACTGGGGTTCCAGTTATCGCTAAAAGCTAACCAATTTGTCACATCTCGTCCAGTTCTATTTCTATGATGAATAAATCGGATTACAAGGAACACTATTTTGAGACATGAAATGAAAAGGCAGGAAATCCTGAAATCCAAACTTCTGTTCTACTTATTAGATCTGCCTTCTAGTGACACTTCTGAAAATCAGAGAATGGGCACTGAGAATACATGAAGGTTTGAAGTCAGTAGGAATCAGGCCCAAACCATGTTAGTTGCCTGTTTCTGAAAAATGCCAGGCTGCAGTCTGTCTTTTAACGTGTGTTAGTTTAGCATCGTTCAGTTTGAAAGATATTGACCATCACAAAGGGATTTAGGACCCAGTCCTGCAAACACTTATGCTGGTATTCAGTGTCAGATAATCCCATGGACTCAGCGTGATTGTCAGTCTGCCATTAATCCAAGCATAAACGTTTGAAGGATCAGACCATTAGGTAACAGAGTAAATAGGTGCTGTGGACTCGACTTCATCCCAAGCAGACTGCTGTTTGTGTCATGAGTCATTGTGTGCTTCACCCTGATCACCGTCAGACTCAACTCCTATTATAGCAGAGGAATGTGAGGGCTGGGAAGGGGGTGATCCAGCACAGCTGCACCACTGCAGTGCGGGATGGAGCCTCGATAGAAACAGGGAGCTCTACCCCTCGTTCCTGCTTGTGCACCATCATGCATGCAAGACAGAGTTGCTAAGTACATGAGGGACTGACTGACTTTTTGCCTATTAAACACCATAGCTGCGCACCAGCTCGCTCTATCTGGAGCAGGTGGTCAAAGAGCTGGAAAGTAGCTATAACGATGGTCCAGAAGCATAAGGCTTCCCTACTGCTGCTGGGGGGTTAGGAGATGTATCCCTGTTTGGGAGAGCCAGAGTCTCTGAACTGTCCTGGCAAATCTGTCCCTGACTTGCCTAGCACCCGTAGAGACACCATCAGCTATGTACCTTTCTTATGTTTGGCACTTTTCCCCCCATTATCATCAGGTGGTTAATTTTGTTGCTTTCTTGCTGAAAGCGAGACAAATGAAGTAAATATAAGTAGCATCCAGATTCTTTCATACCTTTGTCCTTATCTGAACATTTATCATAGAACTTTAAGGTGATACCTCTTTTGGGGCACAGCAGCTCTCTCCCATCACAGTTCATACACTAGTATCACTTCACTCCAGCTACCTTTAAATGAATAACTTGAATGAGTCTTTTTCTCTCCATGTAGGTCATTATTCCAAGGGGGAAGAATTCTGTCTCAGGTGAGGTGGGATTGTTTGGTTTGGTTTGGTTGGTTTTTTCCTGGTATTTGTTTTTTCTTGATTCTGCCTTTCTGTATTGTATTGTCTTATAAAAGTACTAAGTATCATTCTCTGGAATAGCTTCCTTTCAGAAAGTGTATAGGATCTTACTGTGCCTCCTAAATTCAAGCCAGACCTTGAAACTTTAATTCTTCTAATCCTTCATCCCATAATTTATTTTCATTGGTTTTCTATCCAGTACACTTGAAGCAATAGTGCTTCCAAAATTGCCAATACCTATCTGGTAAGAAGTTTACCAGAAGCAAGCCAATAATTTGGATGTAGCATGCTGGAGCTGTGTAAGGAGATTATATTACTGCCCGCTTTTCTGCTTATTATTCTGTGGCGATGGAGTCCCCTCTACTCTCTCTTTTCCACTCTCTCACTTAATCCTTGTTACAACTTGAAATATAAATATAAATACTGGGGAATATTGCTGTTCCGTGATCGCTACTCGGGACGGGCTGTATCAGTCATCAGGTCATCTTGCGGTGAGAATTTGTACATCATCCGTTTTATGTATTCTATTATCATTATATATTATCATTTTTATTATTACTATTATTATATATTATTATCTTTTTCTTTGCTGTCCTGGTGAACTGTTTTTATCTCAACCCACGAGTTTTCCTTTCTTTCCGATTCTGCTCCCCACTCCGCTGGGCGAGGGGTGGGGAGCAAGTGGCTGCGTGGTATTGGGTTACTGGCTGGGGTTAAACCACTACAACAAATCAGGAAAATATTCAAATAAATTGGTTAAACCACTACAACAAATCAGGAAAACATTCAAATAAGTTCTGTGTTAGCTTGTTTTGTGGTGTATATACTAAAAAAATCTTAAAAAATCAAGGAGATTCTTCCCATGTCAAACCCAGTTGGACAGGAGCCTAAGGAAGAACTGCCGATGTGGCTGATTATGCAGCAGAGCCCCGAAGCAGCAAATCACAGTATCAAGCCACACTGATGCATGATGTTCACTCACTGAGGTGAATATGATGGCTATATAGCATAGTAGGTTCCTCTGTTGGATCTGCATTCCTGTGGGGATATTAACATTTGGAATTGCATTGAAAAGTCATTCTTCAGCTCTCAAGGGCATATGTCTGAACTTGTATGGAAGATCTCATCCTTGCATTTTTCCAATGATGAATGAGCACAGTGTAATGAAAATCACAATATTTTTTATTGGCAGCCACTATACTGGCAAAATTTTATGCTGCAAGCTCTCTCCATGAGGTAGCATGCATTCCACCCTCATTTGAATGTGGTCAGAATGTTATGAGAGGTTAAAGCTTTCTCTTTTAATGGAAATGTTTTTAACTATGTTTACTTTAATTAAGAGCCAGAGCTGAACAGCTCCTTGACAATGCCTTGAACTCTCATTTTTTTGTGCGGAAGATGATAGTTAAAGTTATCTGCTCTGCACTTTAGATGAATAGATGAGAGAAAATGATAATGTGCTAACTGCTGACATCACTTACTACTTCGTTTCCAGGTTTCGTTAACCTTTGTGTGCCAGCAGTCCCGGGAATGTGCAGGTAGGGAAGTGAATCTCAGGCAGTTTTTCTTTCCTTTTCTTTTTTTTTTTTTTAATAATAAAAATAATACTTTGTATTATTATTAGTGCAGTCAATAACAACATATTTTGACTCTATGCAAAACGTTCTGGCTAAGACCTGAGGGCGCCGAAGGCCTGTACTGGTGTTCATTCATTGCCAGTAAGAGTATTAAACTTAGTGCATGGCTGGATTTTATCATCTTTAAAAATGGCATGTGATAGCTCATTCCCCGAAGAGTTCTACTGAGTCAATGCAGTTACTCATAAATATTACACGTCACTAAGAACAGAAAAATTAACTAATAAAATCAAGGTACCAATCAAGGTACAAAAAAGAAAGATGAGAGACAGATCTTTATGAGAATATCTGTGACATATTTGTCCTTTTTCTTCACCAAAATTTTATATAGGAATATGCTGACATTTGCACCCAACTCCACAAAGGACCAGATTTTCACAAACTTAAAGATTCAGCGGAGTATGAATACCAAGTACCTTGTGTGAGTGCTCAAAACAATGGAAAATCAAGACATTTGTGAATAACCAAGAAACACACATTAAATCAGTGCTACATCCAAGTGCTACATCACTGTCAATATTAATGTATGGCTAAATGCAATGTATTCAGCTGTTCTCAGAAAAATATGGATTACTGGGATGCTCAGAGCTGGAAAGATATTTGACTATTCATCTCACTTTTTTTATTATGAATATTTTCAGTTAAGCTTTACAGCAACATCTCTGAAACCAAAATGTTACAAGGTGCCAAAGATGCACAGGGGACTGTGAATCTAGTAATAAGAACTGGGCAGAGCAGATAGGATCTACCTAACCACATCTATTTATAAAGTCTGTGTGATAAGTCTCTTTTATAAAATGTTTTAAGCATTGGCTTTCTATTTGGACAACCTGAAAGCATATGGACATCCAAGAGAGTTACTCCTGTCAGTAAGAAGTAGACGTTTGACGCATGGGTGGTAACTGGGTATTTAAGTAGTAGGCCATTTTTTAACAGTACTTGGTGGGACTTCCAATTCTTGATCCCAAGCTCAGACCTGAAACAACTTGAAAGCACCTGAATGCTGCTACAGCAGGCCAGCTCATGAGAAATGTCATGGGCCAACAGTCATGCCTCAGGAAAGCCATTGTAACTAAAACTGTTTTCTTGTTGGTATGCTCCTCAGAATAAGCAGCAATGGCAAAGGAAATCTGTTTGTCAGAGAAGACCCTCCAGATCAGACTCAAGGAAGACTGGTAGAACAGGGTAGAGCATACCAGCTGTTGAGTTTTCTTGGTTTTTAATCGGTAAACAGAGGACACCCGTTTCCAATCTGTTAATTCAGTGCCTTTCACAGGCACTAATCACATTAAAATAATGTGGAGCAATGCTTTCTATTGAAATCGTATCATTCAATATATCAGAGAAATGCATTTTCTTTTCATGATTTTAGTTTATATCCTGGCAGCAGAGCAAATGTGATTTCTTTGACTGATGGCTTGTTGCATTTGTGTGCATATTTAATCAACAATAGACTCAACATATAAACAGTATATATATCTGTGGAGTCACAGTCAGCCACACTGTGCTGTCAGCTAAGCCAGAGTAATTCAAGAATAAATGCCACTGAAATCAGTGGAGTTTCTCTGGATTTACAGTGGGGTAACAGGGAGCAGAATCTGCTCCCCTCTCTTTAGCTGCTGAAATACAACCACGGTGTACACAATTAAGGACCCCAAATTAAAATCCGTGGTCTTTAAGTACATTTGAATTTCCTACATCTGCATTTTGGCTTTAAATAATTTAAAAAGAGGAAAGAATTAAATTATAGTTTAAGTTAAAGCTTCAGAATTATTTTAGTAATCTAATTAATTGGGGGGCAGAGGGAGATTATGCTTTGAGCTTCTGTGGTACAGACAGTACAAGCCCCAGTGGCTCCATCCCCTCTTTTGGAGGAAACGGATCCTGATGCCTCCCTGGCTCCCCTCAAGGACAAACCCGGTCCAAGAGTCGAAAAGCCCACTCCCTTCAGCCTTGCAAGCACGACTGGCAGAGTGGGGATGGCAACTTACAGTCACAGAGGGGATGTAGCCATGACTTCACTTCCCCTCCATCGAGGAGGTAGTATTTTTCCCCAAGAAAGGGATAAAGGCTGGCCCTGAAATTGTGTTGTCCTTAAATGGAGCAACTTGGGCCCTTCCTTTGTTTATTTATTTTAGAAGTGAACTTGAGCCATGTCTTGTAGCACTTTGCTACGAAACTCCAAGTGCACTGAACATTTTATATTTCTGCAGCTCTACGTGCTTTCTTAGTTCCAGCGCAGGCTGATTCAATAAATGACTTTTATTCACTCCCAAGATTCACACTTCGCTATTCAATAAGGGCTTTAATGAAATGTTTTCACTGTAACAAATAAAAAAAATAATGTAATGGGCATTGAGATATAAAATCCCATTTTCCATAATAAGGTCATTCAAATAAATCTAGCATGAAAGAAAGTAACTACTCTGTGAAGTCCCAGCAGGAACTTAAGTGGAGAGTTTGAATTTACAGAACTGGTCTACATTTCTGACTGAAGTACAACCTCTTCCCTCGCCTCACCCAAGCAGAGAATGTTTTGAGCAGTTTACTGCAGTGCCTACAGATTTGCCAGACACTATTTCTGGGTCTGGGTACAGTAGGAGTTTCAGCTATTGATGTGTCATCTGTACGCAAAAATGTGTGTTAATGGAGGGAATGAGCAATTTAAGAAGTTGCAAAGTTAACCCTCTGCAGGGAAGTCTGACTGTTTGAAATAGTAGCTCAGCCATGACACGGTTTCTCACTGGTAACCAGCCCTCCTTGCCCTTTTCTAACCCTACAACACCCTCTCCTTCAGAGTGGAAACTTTTAGGCTTACATAAATGTGTGATAAAGTCTTGTGGCAACGCTTACTGTTTAAGGACAGCATGTTTGCATGTATTCTTAGCAACTCAGTGGTACAGACTTCATTGGTACTGTTTTAAAAAGTCTTTGATGCAGAGAGACATTGAAAAGACTGCACCAGGAAACCTTTCAGAGCATTCGGTTGTCTCTCTGTCAGAATACCAACACGAGGAAGTTTGCACAGGACTCAGGCTTGACACCCCACATTCAGACAAGTATGAGAAAAATAATTCTGTCCTGCCTTGAAGGGAGAGGGTGCACAAATAATGCTCCTATGCTTACCCCAGCTGTGACTTTTTTACTATGTTTCTGCATCCAGGTTAACACTTCACGCAGCATGCAAGCAATGAGCCCTTGTGTGAAAAGATTTTCTGCACTCCCCTTATGCCTGATCAGTGTTTAACCAGCATCTATCACTTCATCTTTGTTAGTGTCTTGGTTAAAACTTCCCTGAACAGAAATCAGTGCAAGTCATACCTTTCCAAGAACTGGATTAATTTATTGACTGGACCTAACACTTTCTTCCCATTGTATCCTCAGCTTTTTAGGCTGTCATTCCAAAATACCACAGTGAATACTGCAGGGATTGCAAGCCTATTGCTCCACCGTCTCACTCCCTCCTGAATCTAGATTTTAACTGTAAAACAACACTGGAGCTCTGTGAATAGATGCCTAGAGTATTGCTTTAGGGTACAGTGTTATACCATGCTGATATGCATTTAATGTGCTTATAGTGGGCAATGATCACAAGGTATATGTCAAAAATATCTTTACTCATGAATCCAAAACAAGTCTGTCATTTGCTGCTGTCCGGCTACTTCATTTTTCAGAAGTGAAGGAGAGATCAAATATCTCATCACATCGTAACCCTCTAGTCCTTGTCCTGACTGGCTACATGTTTGTACCAGTAGGACTCACCAACATCTCTTTTGTGTTGCACTGGCACTGTAGCGCTCATCTTTTCTGGTGAAAGTACCTGCCTGTCCTGGTTTCGGCTGGGACAGAGCTAATTTTCTTTTCAGCAGCTACTGTGTTTTGGATTTAGTTTGTGAAGAATGTTGATAATACACTGATGTTATTAGTTGCTGCTAAGCGATCAAGGACATCTTCCAGCTTCCCAGGTTTTGCCAATGCGCAGGTGCAAAAAGCTGGAAGGGGTATAGCCAGTACAGTTGATCCAAACTGGCCAAAGAGAGTATTCCATACCATAGACATCATGCACAGTATAAGTGAGGGTCAGCCAGTGGGCCAGTCCCTTTTTCTTTTTCCCTTTTTTCGTTCATTCAGGCCTTTTCATTCGTTCGTTCAGCTCTTTGTTCCCTCACTCACTCTCTCTGGAACATGCTGTTCTGAGATAGCTCCTGGGAAATATTCCTGTTCCATGACTGCTGCTCAGGATGGGCTGTATTGGTCATCGAGTGGTGAGAAATTGTGCATTGTTCGGTTTATATATTCTAGTATCATTATATTTTATTATTATTATTGTTAATATATATTATAATTATTATCTTTTTCTTTGCTGTCTTGGTGAACTGTTTATATCTCAACCCATGAGTTTTCCTTTTCTTTCTGATACTCCTCCCTACCCCACTGGAGAGGGGGAGGAGGAATGGGTGAGCGGCTGCATGCTATTTGGCTACCATCTGGGGTTAAACCACAACACTGCCCTTGTTCCAGACTGTTGTCCCAGCTGACTAAGACACACTCACGCTTCCCAAATCATGACATCAGCTCATCATAAACACTGGAAAACTGTATTTCAGTTCCTGCTTTGTGAGTAGTCTATGTATGAGGGGACATGCTGGAGTACCAAACTCCATGGTTAAACAGAGGATGCTACAAGAATGGATGCAGAGGGGAAATAAGACTGGAGAAGGACAAAAGGACACAGAAGAAGAACCTATAGAGGGTAGCTGGACGTTGCAGTTGTTGCATCACCAGAGTCATGTCTTGAATGTCCATAAACCACAGGTTATGGTGCTATGTTTGTATCCTGAGAGTAGACCGATTTGTGTTGAAATGGAGAGCAGTGTTACTCCACCCACACATGCAGGAGGAGAGGTCACACTCAAGTGCAGGGAACATTCACTTACTGTGCTAAAAATCTTAGTGTTTTATTAAATGCTGCTGAGATAGATGTTTGCTTAAGACAAGTTTCCTCTCTTTTTTTTCCTGTTCCATTTTATTAATTTATTGATTCTCTATTTGAGGAGACTTGCCAAAAGATTAGTCAGCATAGTCCATATTTCTCATATATCCAGGATGATGTTGGCAAGGCAAATGGAGGGAAATTGATACACGCTAGTTTTGTAAAGAGGTCAGCTGGAAAAGGGCTGCATTGCTCAGGAAGATATGTTATACTCAGCTCACCTCCGTTTTCAGAGAAAGACAACTTCTCAGAAGTACGAAAACAAGAGCCATTGCTCAGGCACGTGAAACATTTCTTAATGTTAAGGTGTTTTTTCCTTATGCATAATGAATGCTATTAATTTCTTCTTTCTTCAGTGAAACATAACCATCTTTCAATATTCTAGCAGGAAATCTTATTGACAAGTTCCCTGAAGTTCTCTAATGCCTTTTTTACAGATTTTTAATTTTCAGCAACAGAAATCATCAACCGCACATTGAACCACTCTGGCTTTCACTCAGATAGGCCTTTGCCAGCATCATTCTTAGTGCACAGTGTGTGCCAGTTCTCCTCTACCTCCCTGGCTGATATACTTGCTTGCCTGCGTAGGCTTATATCACCTGCAAAATATACTGCCTCTGCCTTCTGTCCCTCCTTTATTAGCCCTAGTAAATAATAATATCTCAGCACCCATGAGCTCACCTAGGGACCTAATTTTTTTATGGTGCATTTCTCCGTAGCAGCAAAGTTTGCATTGACATTTCTTCTCCATATGTCCAGGTAGGTTGTTTTGGTTTGGCTTTTTTGTTCGTCTGTTTGTTTTGCAACTAAGAAGCAGAACAAAATACACAGAATTGGCCATGCTATCAACAGTGTGGTCTCGTCATCTCCACCAGTTTACCCTCTTTTCACTGCCTTCCAGCAAAATTTACAGTCTGATTACTCCTTCTCCTCTCAAAATGTTTTAGTTGATTGCCAGGTACCTTGTGCATGGTTTCTTCAAGGCTGGTTATTCCCTGGACTAGCTGACCATATCGCTAGCACTCATGCCTCCTCTTCGAGTCACCTCTGGTTTCCAGCTGTTGTGATGTTTCTAGATTGTGATAATGTTTGACATTGCTTTTCACTGAGCAAAACATGCTCCCAACTCTTCTTAGGGTTCCCTGTAGCTTGTACTATGTGTAAAGTGCACAGAAGAGACTACTTCGGTAGCCCTGAAAGGATTTGGAAACGGAGAAGAAAGATGCAAGTCAAAATGGTATGGTGTGAGAGTAAGGAATCCCAATTTCCACTGACCTAGGGGATTAAAGAGCAAGAGAGGAGGGTCTTGGAGTATCTCTGGTTGAAAAGAGGCAGGTTACTGCTGGAAACTGTTTTGCACTGGTACCCAAAGCCTTTGCTATGAGTCTGCACAGACTGAGGTCCTATTGCAAAGGGCTAAACTCCATGTAAACACGCGCTGCTTCCTACTGCGGCCTCTGGCTTTGCTTGTGCCTTCTGAATCACTCGGAAGCATTTAGCTCTCTTCACTACCCCAGCACAGGGTCATATGTGGAATACGGCCAAATATTTGCATGTCATTCTGCCTGCTCTTCAGGTTTTAAAATGTCCATCCCTTTCTATACCCATGTACCTATTATTCTGAGATCAATGTGTGACCTCAGATTTTAAGGCCAGAAGGAGCTTTTAGATCATCCAGTCTGACCTTGTTTATGATTCAGACTTTATAATTTCATCCCGTTCTCCCTATATGTGAAAGCATAATGCACATTCTTAAGTAATTGCTATGCATAACATGCAGTGCTGTGTAATTTAATAAATAATAATAAAGTATATCCAAAAGGCACCTCAGTATAAAAGAGGGCTGAATTCACCTTGCAATATTATTGGCCAACTGAGAATTTCAGGCATTTGCTGGAAAGTTTAATGCAAGCTTTGAAAGTTGGAAAGCATGCTTTTTTGTGTAAGAAATCCTCCATTTCTCATCATGAGTTTCTGAGAAACCATTAACATTTTTTATTTAAAGTAATAAGCTCAGAAGAAGGGGATGTAGCCATGAGATAATAGCCTTTGTGAAATCACTAGGTGTGCTGAGGTGAATCCATGGGTACTCAACATAATGACAGGATCATCAGCTAATGCCTACTTTTATAGACTTTTAATATTCTAATCACTTTTCCAAGAAATAATCTTTATATTTAAAGGTATAAGGACAGTCTTAGAGCCAAAAATGTTAAAATAATATTATGTTACTCTACGAATCTTGTAGACAATTAGTTTTAATAGAACCTAATACACCAGTCTGATTCACTAAGACGCTGAGGCTTTCAGCTAAAAGAATTACAGAGGCTATGCCTGCTCATTACATTTCAGCTCTAAGCCAATTCAGCTTCTCTTCCTCAGAGTCCTCAGGCTCCTGTGCTTGGTGCCTTGATTAGGACGGCAAGGGAGCCCGATGGTCCCTGGTGGCTGGCGTTATGATTAAGCCCCCCCTGCGGCTGGGGCTCCAGCATGACCATGGCAGTCAGGACACGCATATTTGACTCCAGACTCTCACTCACACTTTGTTCCTATACAGGAATCCCTATTCCTACCATCTATGAAACAGAGATTAAGCCATGCCTGAGTGCCAGAAGTCTGAATGAAGTGATAATTACGCAGAAGGTTTGAGATCCCTAGCAATACAAATATATGTACAAAGTGCTATCCTTAGATGGCCTGTGAAGAAAAAGTTGTTACTATTAAAGAAATAATTTCTTTAAGCACTGCTAATTTCTTGGCTGCCAAGGAGGAGTTAGCAAAATCTCATTGTGAAAAGGGGAAAGTAGAGTTGGAAAATACCAATATATGCAACCATATATTGCAGAACCTACTGTGTCAGAGGAAATACTTCCCTGCTTTGCCAGCGATTTATTTCTTGCAGGTGGGACTTCACTGTTTCTGACAACTAATGCAATTCAAATTACAGAGAAAGTGGGTTTGTTCGCTTGCATGCCTTCTTGGTGTAGATGTGCTATTCAGCATTCACTTCTCCCAGGACAGTCCCAGAAATATCAGATGTACAACTCCCTCTGACTATCTGCAGGTAAAATATCTAACCTGATTTAGGGACAGGCACCTCCAGAGAATATGGCATCTCTGGCTGTTGTTATGTCTCTAACACAAGTGGGATAAATAGCCGTTTGAAGAAGCCTAACAGGACTAAATTAGATCAGCTGCCTAACTTTTAATGGGTATAATTAGGTGAGGAGAATATTTTAATTTACCTTGAGGTGATAGTACCTCAAAAATGCTTTCTCATCCAGACCTACAGGCAGGTCTGCAAACACATATGTACATGCTACATCTGATTTAAAAGAGCTGTCAGAGATTGTCCTCAGATATGAGCCAGTTTCCAGCTTGTCCAAATAGGTCTCTGGAAAGGAACTAAATGCTAAACTCATAAAATTACTAGTCAGGCTACAACCATTTAGCAAATATCTAATAACTACAATGGTTAAAAAGAAAAAGATATTTCAGGATAAGCAAGCAAGCTTATCCTCTCATCATTTTGCAGATCACAAGGTCATATAAATTTTCAAACAAGAAAGTTCACTGCATCTAGAATAAGGCTGTGTATGACAGCACAAGAAAACATGACTAAATACAAGGGGCTTATTAACTGTATTCGATAACAAAGCTACAAAGTCATTTACTCATTTGCTTTCAGATGTGATTAAATAGTAGCCATGGGGTTATTTTCTGATTATTTCTGACTGAAAATTCAAACATCTTCAGTATTATAATGAGGATTTTACTACACTGCTTGTGATGCTACTGAGATCCAAGTATCCCTGTATTAAAGTAAGCAAGAAACATAATGTTACTCAAGATACATTTTCCACTTGAACTGGCAATGAGATTGTGCATTCCTAAGCCACAAGAATAAAAATCTTTGGAAACTAAAAGCAACCAACAGTACATACTGGGATGCCAATGATCCAGAAAGGCTATATATAGATTTATATAGCAGATAAATACTATGCTGTCATTAGACGGCAAGTAAGAGTTTAATATTTGGATCCTATGTCAGACTTCTGCAGAACATTACTCTCCAACAGAGAGTATAAAAACCTCTTCAGGAGGACAGCAAATCAAGAGACAGCACTCTCAACAACCAGCCAGCCAAGTCAACCACACGATTCAGCGTTAGCCTCACAGGGGATCCAGTGAGAAGTTTGCAATGTAAAGGGACCACGGAAATTATCTTGATCCATTCTGGTGGTTCCTGGTAAACCTAAGAGACAGAAATACCACCACTTCATGCCATAGCTGGCATTGCAAGTTCACACCAGGTGCTCAGGAAAAGTTATCTCAATCGCTTCAGGTTTTTTTGCCCTGTATTCAGCTTCAGTTCATGGTGGCTTCCTATTATAGAATTAGTGACTGTCTTAAACAATGAATTCTTCTTTGGGCTTTTTTTTTTTTCCTTTTCTGGCAGTTTGCTGTGGGATTTCCCATTGTCCCTTATGGCTAAATTAGGGAGATACACAGAGACTATTTCTGTTTTCCATAACCCAAGAGAGGTTAAGAAAGCTCATCACTGTAAAGGGCCAACCACTTAATCTGTTTTCCTTCTATGAATCTAAGCCCAAATCAGACTAATTTTTCCTTTAAGTTTTTTGTCCTTCCTTTAACCTGAATCACTCTTGCTGCCATGCACAGAAGATGCAAACAAATGTCCCTTTCATCAGGACTTTGTCTCCTTTAAATATCAAAAGAGTTCTTTCTTTACACTATGATGGCCAAAATTGTAGTACTGAACTCTCTTCCAGCTGTCAAACAATATGCCTGAACAATCTTTGCTTCCAAACAGTGTACACATCCTAGTATTCACCTACTTCTATTTAATTTTCACTATCTGCATAGTGATCAAGATGGTGATATCATGGGCTTTAACTTTACCGGTGGCTAAATTTTGTGAGCATCCTTGTCTCTGTTGTCAAACCTATCTGTCTCCTAACCGCTGAAGTTCACATCTCTCAAGAAAGGTTCAGTTTTTGACTATTACATAATGCCTTTGCTATGTTTTATTTTGAGCTGCAGTCTCTGGGCTGGTTTCCATAGAAGATGTAAGCCTGGCGGAAGGTCTGCCTCTGTCCTAGGCATGTGTTCCCATCTTCCAGCAGTGGAGTCATGCTCCTTCTTCCTCACGCTTCAGTGACCTCATGAACCTTTACATAGCTTCAACAGGGAAGCGTGCAGAGAGCTTGGACTCAGAGCATTCCTACCAAATTACCCCTGTCTGAAGACTTCGCAAGACTTTTGAAGGGTATGGGTCAGGGAGGGGAGAGCTGATAATTTTGTTGTTCATAAAGGTCAAGCTGGATGTAAGGACATGTAGTCTCACTGAGAGAGTCTGAGTGTAAAAGCCTGCATCTGGCTACAGGGCTGCATTCCAGTAGTGAAGAAGGCCAACTGTGCTGGCCTGGAGGCCAAGGACTCTACCCTATTCCAGGCCCACTTAAATGCTAGTTTAAAGAATTAAATGGATCCTATCCAACACATACAGTCTTGACTGATCTATCACACAAAAATCTATTGATGATGTACACAATGCAAAAATTATTCTAGAACTATAACCTGAAGGACCTACACGTAAGCCTCATGCCACCATGTGTTGAAATCTCACCCCTTATCAATGTTACCCACAACTGAAGTTAAGATAATGGCATTGCTCGTTATGTCATTTCCTGAGCCAGTAACAAACCACAGACCAATACCTGGACAAAGGACATTGCACAGTTTGGTAATCAAGAGCAGTGGTGTCACCTGGGCCTCACACATAGTCACAGCTGAAAATCCCACAATCTGAAAGTGGTTAAAAAGGTGGAGGGAGATGAAGAGAAGCCAAGCTTTCATGTTTTATCGTTTGCTATTTTCAAATGCTTTTTTGCAGGAACAAGCTTACAAGGTACTGAATTCCTTAACCTTTCACTCTGTTCTAAGAAAGATTCTTCACCTTTAAGTGCTGAGTTTATTACTTTAAAGAGTTAAAAACTGAATAAAATGAAAATGTAAATGATTTCCATTTTGTTTTCAAGTTATTTTGTTTTGCTGTGATGCCTAAATTTTAGGGAGATCAAATCATCATTTAATTCCCATACATTCACACACAACAGTTTTGAGTTGTGTTTTTTAAATCTACTTTTAGTGTCATATCAGAAACTATGTATCTGTTATTTATATGCAGATTATCTCATTGACTACTCAGCAGTTCTATCAGTTGATGCAGCACCCTCGGTGCGGTGATACCTGCTTATCAATACCTCAGTAAGAACTTCCTGGAAAATTATTTTCCTCCCTTTAGAAAATTTTAGCTTGTCATCAC
Source organism: Phoenicopterus ruber ruber (assembly GCA_009819775.1). Taxonomy (NCBI): domain Eukaryota; kingdom Metazoa; phylum Chordata; class Aves; order Phoenicopteriformes; family Phoenicopteridae; genus Phoenicopterus; species Phoenicopterus ruber. The sequence continues at coordinate 16,026,617 of CM020219.1, forward strand.
AAAAAACAAACCACAGTATATTTTGATCAAGACCTTTAAAAAATGAGGTTCTGTTTTCTCAGTTAAAAAAATCAAAACCCGAAGCTTTCAAAAAGGTGTCTTTAATTTTAATATCCACATGTCCTACACTGAAAACTAGTTTAAGAAAACTAGGAGCACTCTACAATAAGAAACACTGGATACATCCATTTTTCTCTAGTAATATAGACTTTCTAGAAATGTATCCCTCATTTCTTCGTGTGACATAGGTTGAGAAGTTTGAGCAGGCAGGAGGGGATTAAGGCATTCATTTGTCTCCCCTTAATCTTATTTCTTCCAAAGATCAGGCTTTTGCTCAGGAGTACACTCTTCTCTTCAATATATATAAAGGGCAAATAGCCCCCGAGTGTGTGACTCTCGCGTGGTGAGGTCAGCACTAGTTAAGAGCTCTCATCGATCTGTTGAGTCAGGCTGGAGAGTATGAAATTCCTCTTAAGTGTGATCCAGCACCCATCCATGCCCTCTGAAATCTTTGTCTTCGCTGAGCACTTAAAACAGGGAAAGGCAGGCAAATGTTTATGTAAATAAAGATTTATTAAGACACTTTTGCTAGCATACACCGAACAAACTTTATTCCTAATTATCTTGATGTTCTCAGAATTTCTTGATTGATTAATTAATTATTTTTACTACATCCTGTAAAGGCAATTCAGCTCTCACATAGCTAATACAGGACTATTCACTTCCAAAACAGAGGAATTTGACTGCCTATATAAACACTTCCTTTCCATCTCACTATGTTACTGCTTGGTGTTATTATACAATTATTATATTATAATTATAGTAATTTTCAAAGAAGTTCGCCCTTTTAGTTAGATATTGGTTCAATTTTAGACCTCTGGCTTTGAAACTATTTTAAAAGTTCTGGAATTTTTCAGAGAATTAGGCCAGGAGGGAGTACTGGGAACATGGAGTGTGAACTATTTATACTCAGTTTACTTTCTCCAAATTTCTGAGTCATAAAGAGCAAACAAAGAAAGCTGTCATCATCATACCCCCATGTTGTCCCAGTCACTATATCAAACAAAATAACCAGTGCTATCATTATATCATTGTTACTAACTGAGGCAGTATTTGGAATTTTGAGCAAAGAATGGGCAGTATTGTATCATGTGTTGCTGAAATACAAAATAAAATGCTTAAGTGTATAGGGTTTTTTTTTTAAATTGTATTTCCCTTGTAAGAAGCCAGTGGTTTAGCTGCTTAGTCTATATGTTCTAGTCTGAATCACTTACATGTATCTAATTCAGAAGACTTCCTGAGAGCGTTTTTTCTTTTTTTTTGTTTGAATTGTTTTTGTTTTTTTATAAGGAAGAAATAGATGGGGTTGTGAAGGCTGGAGGCTGCAGTGGCCATAAGATAGTGAACTTCTGGATCCTGAGAGTAGAGAAGAAGTAAAAACAGGATGACAGCCTTGGACTTCAGGAGAACAGAATTTGGCCTGTTTAGAGACCTACTTTGAAGAATCCTATGAGTTGCGGTCCTAGAGAGGAAAGAGGTCAAGGAGAGCTGGTTGATTTTCAAGGATCACCTCCTCCAAGTTCAGGAATGGTCCATCCCTATATACAGGAGATGACAGGGAGCTGGATGAACAGGAAGCACCAGAAACAACTCATACATAAAAAGGAAGCATACAAGCGGTGGAAGCAGGAACCAGTGACCCAGAAGGAAGATAGAGACATTGTCTCAGCGTACAGGGAAAGGATTAGGAAAGCCAAATCCCATCTGCAGTTGAATCTATCAAGGGATGTGAGGGGCAACAAGAAGAGCTTCTACAAGTATATCAGCAGTGAAAGGAAGACCAGGGAAAGTGTGAGTTCACAGCTGAATGGGACAAAGGACCTGGTGATGAAGGCCACAGAAACGGCCAAGGTATTCAATGCATTCTTCATCAATAAGACTTGCCTTCAGGAATCCCAGGGCCCTGAGAACAGTGGGAAAATCTGGAGCAAGGAAGACCTACCCTCAGTGGAGGAGGATCAGGTTAGGCAATGTTTAAACAAACTGGACATACACAAGTCTGTGTGATTGGATAGTATGCAGCCATGAGTGCTGAGGGAGCTGGCAGATGTCATTGTGAGGCTGCACTTTATTATCTTTGAAAAGTCAGGGTGATGAGGAAACGTTCCTGAGAACTAGAAGAAAATAAATATCACTCCTCTCTTGCAGAAAGGCAAGCAGGAGAAACTGAGGAACTACTGGCCTGTCAGCCTCACCTCAGTCTTAGGGCACAAAAAATTCTGGAAGCCATTTCCAAACATATTAAGTAGAAGAAAAACACATTAAGGACGAGGAGGTGATTAGAAGTCAGCATGCATTTACAAAGGGGAAATCACGCCTGACCAACCTGACAGCCTTCTATGGTTTGATGACTAGCTCAATGGATGAGGACATTGTTTATCTTGACTTCCAAGTCTCCCATAATATCCTCATAGACAAAGTGATGAAGTATTGGCTAGATAGACAGTGAGATTGACTGAGAACTGTCTGAAATGCTGGACTTGAAGGCCTGTGATAAGCAGCACAAAGTCCAGCTGGAGGCCAGTCACTAGTGGTGGACCCCAGGGCTTGATACTGGGGCTGGTACTGTTCAGCATCTACTAATGCAGCCTCCTGGGCTGCATTAGGAGAGTGTTGTTATCAGGTTGACGAAAGAGACTTGTGCTCAGCCCAGGTGAGACATCTGGAGTGCTGGGTCCGGTTCTGGGCTCCCTAGTGCAAGCAGGACATGGACATACTGGAGCAAGTTCATTGAAGGGATGCAAAGTTTATTAAAGATCTGCAGTATCCTTCATACGAAGAAAGGCTGAGAGAGCTAGGGCTGTTTAGCCTCAGAAGAAAAGGCTTGGGGGTAATCTTATCAGGGTGTATAAATACATGATTTAGGGTGGGGAGTAAAGACAGAGCCAGACTCTTCTCAGTGGTGCCCGGTGAAAGGACAAGAGGCAATGGGCACAAACTGAAATACAGGCAATTCTGTTTAATCATAAGAAAAAACTTTCCTTCTGTGAGGATGGTTGAACACAGGAACAGGTTTCTGAGGAAGGCTGGGAAGTCTCCATCCTTGGAGATGTTCAAAACCTGACTGGACACAGCCCTGGGAAGCCTGTTCTGGTTGACTCTGCTCAGGACAGGGGTTGGACTAGATGATCTCCAGAGGACCTTTCCAACCTGAACTGTTGTGTGATTCTGTGATACTCCCTAGGAAGTTTTAGTGCTAGAAAGTCTGATAGGAATTTTAAATGAAAGCACTGTGAACTTTGCAATAGTTTCCACTTCAGGGGGGGAAAAGGGAAAGAAAAATGAAAAAAATAAAGAACAAGAAAAAAAAGACCGCACCATCACCACTCTCTTGGGTGCCTCTCAATTAAAAACTGATATTTGTTTGAAGTAATTCTTTCAGAAATCCCAGTGTGACTGAGGCTATTATAAAAGCTTTTGTTTACATGCATTAAATTACAAAAGTTTTCCAAGAAATCTGTTTTCATTCAGTTATTTACTCTCAAAAACAGGTTTCTCGAGACCAGGGAGAAGGCTGCTTGCGACCATATGGAATTCTCTGACCATCACAGCTTCCCCTTAGAAGTTCCCATCTATCTATCTTTTGCAAATGCAAATCAATCTGACTCTGTAACACTTTCCAAGGCAATAAAAGTTTATAATGCATTTGGAGGCCACTACACAGGAGAAATGAATACTTTCCCACCACACTCCCCCTTCTCTTTCACCCCCCCAAGGAAAATTGAAAAAAACTCAAGCACTATACATTTGCACTTGAACTAAAATAGTATTGGTGGTTACATGAGAGTGGAAAAGAGAGAGTCCTGGAGCTGGAGCTAACTCCAGGCATTTAGTGGTCATAAGTATTATACAAGCCTGTAAATTAAAGAGTGTATAACTCATAAAAGCAACGTCCCCCTCCTGTCTCTCTCTTTCTTTTTTTTTTTTTTTTTTAATTGAAGCCAAATTCCACTTTCAACCAGCAGAAATTCCCCGCCCCCACCACCCCATTGTTGGGAATCTCTGGGAAGGCCAGATGTTGGTGGCGGTAACTGGGGGGGTGGAGGAGCGCCTGCGACAGCCACTGCCCTCTGGAGGAGGAGAGCGCAGCTCTGCTGCTGGAACCCTTCCGCCAGTGCGGGCTGTCATGCATTGTATGCTTCTGTTGTGGTTTTGCCTAACAACAAATGGGGATTAAAACTGGAAACTACTTAATGGTGCAAAAAATTAACATAGCCCCTAAAGGCCTGGAAATTTAAATCCGAGTTTGTACTCACTGATATTCTGTGGTGTGTCATGTTAATTCATGTCCTACTTTTTGATCTTATTATGAGAAATGTTGCTTATTATAGAAGGGAAAAATCTGAGATATGATCAATGTCTAAGATAGTGGCCTTGTTGTAGCCATATAGGCCTAGGAGTTAAGGGAAACAACATTTTTAGGGAGATGTGATTTCTTTCTTTTAGAAAAACTGATGCAAGTGGAAAAAGCACATGCTTCAGTTTTTAAATTCAGAGGTCCTGAAATATGTACAAATGAAGTAGGGCATAACTGATCAATATCTGTACTCATGTACTTAATAAACTGGAGAACCAAATTCAAACTTGGATCTTTAGTTAAAGAGATTCCCACACTGTGAAAAAAAGTGGGAAAATGAATGATGAGCCAAGTCCTAAGTTGCTGAACAGCCATAAAATGTCATAACTCTTCAGATTTACAGAAACATTTTCAGGTAAATGTAAGCCATAGTATTTCCATTTTATAAACATAACTTTAACACCACAAACAAAAAATGTTTCCATATTTTACTTTTAAGTGCAGCTACAAAAAGTTAAATAAGAGACAGAACTGTCTTACCACAATCGTAAGCCAAAGGTTCCAGTGTTGGTACATGAAAAACTTAAGAGATAAATTGACTGTAAACAGTAGTAAAAATGATTGGTCCCTTTTTCATTGTGGTAGATGGAAACATAAACAGCCAGCACAAATGATATAAAAAAAAAATTGGTTTTTTTTTAAATCTTTTTTTTAAATGAAGAATTTTCATAATTTCTATGAGTTAACATAAAAGTTAACTGTCATTGAAAAATGACAGATTAAATAGCCTGACAAACAAGATCTAATAGAAGGCATAAAGTCCTCTATTGCATCCAACTTTTAAGTCATCCATCATGATCCTAATACAAAATATTAATAGGAAGAGATTTGTTCTGGAAGGGTCTAATATTTAAAACAGACCACTTGTATTGAAACTTTCCAAGATTCAGTCTCTCAATAATCCTTCCTTTCCCTCAGAAATGCAGAATGGAGAACCATGAGAGCAATCGATTGCACATCTCCAGAAAGAAGCCTCCCTGAAGCCTGTTTTAACTGATTGCGCAAATAAATAGATAATCCATGGCCAACTTGGGATCGGGAAAGATATACAGCCACCAAGAACAGCGGTACTCCCTCCCTCCCCCAAACCTGCATGGCTTCTCTCTGGCTCCCTCTGCAACGCAGAGCTCTGCTGAGACCTCACAAACCACTCCTACACACACACGGCTCTCCAAATCCCGCCCTGGCCTTTCTGGTTCCTCATCCACCTCGCCCTCAGTCCTCAACACCTCCCTGCATACGCTCCTTGAATATTCTGTGTCATTATCACAAAATTCAATTTTGCTCTTGGGGGAAGCCTTGGAAAAGTGGAAGCGAATGTTGCCTCCACAACGGAGAAGCCTTGAGTGGGTCCTGGCACTACATGAGGACTTGTATCATTCAGTGAGGAATGAGATCTGAAGAGCCCTATTCAGTTTACGAATCATTTACTCAAAAGACTACAATAGACACCGGGAAGAAAATAGTATGAACACAGAAAAAAAAAAAAAAAATGGCAGCCTCAATCCTGCAAACACTTATGCATGTACTTAATGTAATGTGGATGAATATTGATTTCAATGAGAGTGCTTATATGCATAAAGCAAGGCATATGCATTCTTATAGGATCAAGGCCAAGATTGTTAAGTACTGCAAGCTGAGCTTTAATGACTGATAAAGCAACTTAGAAATACTCAAAAATATGTCAAAGAAATATTCAGGATGCCTGGCTGGTTTCAGTGCTTATAAAATGGTATCTCTGCTCTCAGTCTGAAGTAAGAAAAATAGTTTGTTAGTAAATTAATTACAATCACTTAAAATTAGAACGTAATATAACGTATGAGCAAAAGGAACACACATATGTGGCTGAATACTTCTACCTCCTGCTAGAATGCATCCATTTCTGTTAATATGGCAGCTATTGAAAAACGCACAAAAACATAACAGTTCATGTCAAGAAGGTGAGTGATCCTCCCATTTGCAACCGCCAGGGAAAATTAGAGATGGAATGGAATTGCTCACAACAGAATTCATCCTGCAAGTATACAGACTGGGAGTTGTGAAACCAATGGGTTCTCAGGTCAGGCTCCACTGTACAGCTTAAACACGCTCAGTTTTAATGCAGGTGGACATACTGGCCGCACAAGTTATCTCATGCTCGGTGTCGTAGTACAGTTTGAAACATTGATCTAACATTTTACCAAAATTAATTTTTTCGCCAGCCTTCTATGAAAAAGAATGGATGTGAAATGCTTGGCGGAAACAGACACTCTGGTTTCTTTTTAAATGGTCTCACGGAGACTGTTTAATTGCATAACCAAAATGACAGTGTGGGACAGTGACTGGTAACTTAATGCTGAAGACTTTGAAAACCTTAGTCTTAATTCCCCTCTCAGTAACAACACAACTAATTTAGCAGTGATTAACGTGGAAAACAGACCCTCAGCTCAGCCTGAATGCCTAACTGATACTGTTTTCAACTATGGTGACCACTCTGGTCTTTAATGATCCTGAGTGAGAGTGCAGTGTTTGTGAGCAGTGCTGGATTGACAGCGGAGAATATTCCAACTTCCCGGACCCTACACGCCACACACCTAAATCTTTTTTAGGGGAATACTGCATATTTTAGAAAGCCAAGCTGAGGGGAACTCTAGGAATGGCTCACAGGAAGGAGATGATAAGTCTCCCAGGGCATGAGGCTTGGCTGAGCACTTAACTGATGTGCACAGAGCCCTGTGGTGAAAAGGTTGTGCCAGCTCCAGCACTGAAGACGTGGTGTAGCCCTGCCGGATGCGTGGTGCCCACACTGAATGGTTCAGAGCTGTCGTGGAGGAATCTTCTCTGACTGTGAGATGATGGATAAGTGTCCATTCAGACCTGGTCATCTCTGCTAACATTACCAGCTCACGACTACCCGTATCTGGTGAAAATGGAGTTTTGTAGGAAACTTCAACTTCAGAAATCCTTCAAAGAGTTATATGAGACCAGGATTCCTGTCCTCTGTCCGCTTTGCTCCAGGATGACCAAAATAACAATAACCAGATATAGCAACAAATTGCAGCTTTCCACCTACAGTGCCTTGGCATCACTGGGCAAGGAGATAGAGTGTCTTCTACTGCACAGCCTGCTTATCCCTGCCTATCTAGGGGACTAGGCGTACACTCACTTGCATTATTTTTTTGGCTCAAGGTAAGTTCTGCTCCGGTCTCTAAGGACCTCGAGAGCTGGTTGCACTCTGACTTACCTTTTTTCCCCCTCTCCCTGCTGTTTGCCTTCTTGAGGACATTTCCAGTTTTTCCTTATTTGATTTAACAGCAATACAACTCTGTGACCACTATTTACCAGTCTGCAATGCACTGAGCATAAGTATAAGAAAGACTATAAAGAACACATTTAAAGGCAGAAAAGATCATGCTTTTTTTAGCATGTAAAGTGGCTATTTTAATAAAACTTTTTTTGTACTGCCCAGTGCAGAATTGTGGTGCTTTTCTTCTGAAATTACACTTTCACATAGTGTTCTTTGCCCCAGCCCTACAATTTTCATCATGTCCTTATTCTTCAAGAAAAACAATATAGGAACAGCCCAGTGAGATTAAACTGTTACCCCAGAGAAAACAGGGAAAAAAAAACCCAACAAACCTGTGAACTTTGAGGATGGGGCTTCAAAATAGTTACGTGTACTTTAAAACCAGATCTTTAGCTGATGAAAGTCAGCATGCCTCTGCTGAAGCAAATGAAATGATGCCAAAACACGCCAAGCGAGTATTTGACACTCAGTTGTGCACAGCAATTCCCTGGTCTGTGGCCGCTTTACGAACAGTTGAACTGGCAGTTTGCTCAGGCAGGTTTTCGACTTGTCCGTGGAACTGCAAGGATTTTCTCACCTCTCGTCAGCGTGGATCTGCAGCCAACATCTTTAAAAATCCATCCCAATCTCATTCAGCTCAAAGTTGTATATTGAATTAAGGCAAGCCCTGAGATGAATTAGAGGCGAAGGGCCTCGTTGCACACTTGAACTCTTATGTGCGGCTTTCGTTGACATCAGTGTGAGCTGTGTCTGCAAATCAGTGGCCCCCCTTTGTTATAGAGTAACAAATCTTTAGCACACAGCCTGCTTCTGACAGAGCCAAAGTCTTCCTTTGAACAAGCACATTCCTCCCTCAGATTCACGCAAAGACATCAACCAGTGTTGCCAGATGACACGCTCAGAAAATCAGGATGCTGTCTTGGACCAGTAGGGCAGAGACTGACTGACAAGGACTGTGCAAATCTGGAAAAATCAAGACTTTTACTACTTATGTGAAGATATCAGAAAAAATACCTCCAAAATAAGAGCATCCTAATTTTAATCACGGTAACTAAATCCTAACTCTCACTAACTGATAGCAACACCAGTGACAGCAGAAATGTGTCTGAGGTATATGCAAAGAGTAATGCAGGGACATAAATTTCTCAACACATACAAGTAAGGCCACATTTTGCAGGAACTCATTTAAGCATTCCTAAAAGGATAAATTTTTTCAAGCATGCTAAGCCTCCAAAAACTTCTGTTCTGGCTTTGTCTGTAACCAGATTTTCCAAAGGTCTCTGTTCCCTAATGCTGAGAACTTTTGCAGACCTGAGTCTCAATCTGAACATTTCTGGAATGTTGACCATATAATGTAGCTTACTCAGTCAGGAAAGGTACACAGCTCTGCTTTGGAGTCCAGTAAGTGAACTCCACTCACAGAGCACATACTACGTACACATAAAGAAAATCTGTTTTGTTCTCTGAACTTCTGACCATGAAATGGTTAAAAGTATTGAAGGGCCAGAACTATCAGAACTGAGAGAGAGAGTGAGAGAGAATGGAAGGAGGAGTGTGGTACTGCACTTTGCAAGCTCAGCAGTTCTTCAGATGTGGTCTGGCATCTAGTTCATAAAGTCAAGCAAATCTGCTCATTTCAGTCGTATATACAGACACATATGCACCAGCAGAGATATATACAGAGATTTTAAACTCTCTGAACAGTAAAATAAAGCATTATCATGTACATCTTTAGGAGGTCAGCAGAAATAAATAAACGAAGTTTAAAAAAAATCATTGCTTTGTAGCATTTCAGCACAAAAATACTAGCTGAAAGTTTCAGGTATGTGATAACTAGGATAGGTTTTCTCTAAGAGGACACTCATGATGGTATGATTTGAACTTTCTGCTTCAACTTCTTTGAGTTTCTCATTATTATATTTTTTTACTGGAGTTAATAGGAACACATTAACAGAAAATACTTTAATCCAAAAAACACTGTTTTGTCAGAGCAAAGTAATTTCATTGAAACAGAGTAATTTGAAAATTTTTTGGCTAGAAACTTTTTGAGGTCTCTCTTGTTAATTCTGATTAGGGAGAGAAAAAGAGAAAAGCAGATGGAGGGGAAGAAAACCAGAGGAAGAGAGAAGGATGCATGTGCACACTGATGTAGGAAAAAGAATTTTGGCACACTTCTGGGCAAATGGATGAGAGAGGAAGAAGCAAATTCCAGAATGTTGAAATACAGGCACGAAGTTGGATTTTTCTCCCTAGGTCTGCTCCAGTTTTTTTCTCGTTGGAGTGCAAGATTTCTGGTTCTTCTGTGTTCTTTCTTTTAAGGTTTCCATGGAATGTGGGATTTCTTGCACTGTGCCGGACTCAGCAATGCCCATGCAACCAGACGTAACACAAATGTTAGATTGGCCATAACAGCTATCTAGAAAAAGTTACAGCAGGGACAGTATTTTTTTATCAGTGTGTAGCAGGAAAAAAAATTATTCGAGCCTTAGGATTGGATAATAGGATTTGAGGTGATGACTAGGGATGCTTTTTCTAAGCAACATGAAGATATTCCAACTCAACAGTGGGGGATTTAGTGATAGACTATGAGGTGAACAGGTGAATCTCTACAGGCTGAGAAAAACATGTGGCTTATCAATGTAGACAGTAGATCTCATTCCCTTTGTCTTTTGTCAAATAAGCAATGAAAGAGGCATTTTTTAATGCGAAAGAAAACAAGATGTTTGGTAGATCCCTCTCCAGACTGAAGCTCTTATGAAAGACTTAGAGTAAAAACGTATGTGACTTTCTTAGTCTGCATGAAGCAGCATCTGATTTTTCACACTGTGTCATGCCAACTTACAGTAACAAGAAACTATTGTTTCTACAGAAAATGGAAAATAGTATCTAACAATAAAATAAATGCATCTTTGGCTGAGAATGCCCGCTGTCATGTTTTGGTTCATTTACATGAGCACAGCCCTTCTGTAGTCTGTTTTTTCCACCTCCTTGAAGCAGAGCAGTTATGTTGTACTACTGCAGGTAAATGTGGAAACTCAGAGCTTCTGCATTCTTGGCATAGAAGAGCCCAAGGGAAGCCTATTCAATAAGTTTTATCCTGCTTAGAGCAGGTTAGCAACTATGATGAGCCATAGCCATTTTTCCTAACTATTCCTCTTTCCATCTAATGTTGGTTATCTGTCCTCTCTGCAGCTCGGTTTTGATAAGTATCATATGGAGATTGTCCCAGTCTTACAGTAAAGATTCAATTCCTAACATTGAAAAAGAACCAGGGGAACATTCCGCAAAAATGATAGGTTGTGAACACAGCATACTCTTTGCTGGAGGAACTCATTACCACAAGGTCACTGTGGCCCAGAGGACGGACAGGATTTAAAAAGGCTGGACATTTTCAGGGTGACCAAATACACAAAGAGATATTATTCCGTGTGTGTGTGCTTATGTATTTTAAATACATACATGTATACACACATATGTGTATACATACACATAAAAGAAATATGTGAAAAGCAAGGCACGGTTCAGAATTGAAACCAATCTGTATTGAGACTAAGGCAGGCACTTTATTGGGATTGATTATTCCTCAGCTGCCCTGTTGTGCTTTTGCCTCTAAAGCAGCCCGCACTGGCTGTTGAAGAAGATCATTTCACGTGCCTGACCCTGTATGCCGTTTCCTGCCTCTCAGCAAAAGACAAGTGCTCAGACTTCAATGCAGGAACCCAGGCTCTTGGAGATAAACCTGCCATGCTACAGTCCATCTGCTTGAGCTGCCATTCCTTGTAAAAGAGAAGAACTTCAGATCTGCAGCTTGTGATAGCCAAAACCAGTCAGAGAGACTTCTGGGCCAGGCCAGATCATGTCTGGTTCGTCAGAGCGCTGAATCCTTCACGGTGTTATGATGCACACCGATGATGATGATATCATAGCCTTAGAGATCAGTTTAGGAAGCTTGCTAAACTATGCCGTTCGTTATAGCTCATGCTTCACGCTTCCGCTACACAGGCCATAGGGTGAACGTAGCTCAGGGCCAAGTTGCCGCAGCACAGCTGAACCTCAGGCTCTCTGTAGACGCTCTTGCCTTGCAGCCTGTGAGCGTGGGACCGCCGATGCTAAGACACTACAGATTTCTTTCTGGCTACTATAGAGTGCCCTGATGTCACCGCCTGGGCAGGTGGGGTAGAGATAGGCAGACAGTGCAGGGGGAGGGAAGGACATGGCTGGACCAGTGCAAGGTGATAACAAAAACCACGCAAGGCATTTCCCAGAGATTACCCACCACCCGTACTTGAGTCTAAGCTTGTGTCCAGACAATGTTGAGATCACATTCAAAATACACATGGTCTTCATCCTAAAACCTTTACTTATTGTAACTAGTGGCAATTTTAAATGTAGTGTCTTGCATCTAATTTTTCTATTTGATGAATTACCCTCTTTATTACCAGATTAAGGTCCCCCATAAATTAGTTGCAAATTACCTATTGATACTTTCTTTTTCCTCTGTTTCTTTTCCCCTGCAATGCAATTCTCTGCTGTACAGCAATTGTATTTGCCTGGGACTATGGAAAGAGTCAGGTTAATCAATTTTAAGCAAACCATATATTGTATGCTTATATAGTTTCATTTCCAATAAATAACCTGGAATAGCTAGTCAACTTTACATGCAATCTTAATTTGAGTTTCATATGCATAACAGAAGCAAGGAAAAATGGGACAGACTTGAGAAGGGAAGAAAGATTATATGGCTACAAGCACAGTACGATGTAAACTCATTTACAAGGGCATCTGCATCTGTATGTCCAGTCAAGTGGTACAGTGAATTGCGAGGGGATTATTGATTTCAAAATGACTTAACTGCAGTCATGCAGTACTGAGAATACCTTATTGCTTCCCCTAGCTTCATGTACCAATTTGATCATATTTTGTGTACGTCTCAGCAGTCACACGTGTAAGTCCTGAAAATAAGGTGATTAAAAGGGCAACAACCACAAAGAAATAAAAAAAAATGAAAAAATGAGGGAAAGCAGTCTCTCACCACATAAGAGATCAGGTTTGCTCTTTATTTTCAAAAGCCACAAATAGATACTTCTCTTTTTTGATACCTCTCTTGGAACAATCCAAATGCAACTTCTTACAGAAATGCGAAACACCAGCCCTCTGAAAATCAGATCCCATCCAAACTAGTGCCACCCAAACAAATTTATATCGCTTTTAAGGTTTGAATTTATTAACTTCCAAAGTCAGTATGGACACAACTTTCTGAATGTGCGCTTAATATGGAGCTAAGAGAACTTTGAAATGGCCCAATGTAAGCTTTTAAAATATCCATGTGCACACAGGCTTGCTAACTTTTTGAAACTATATTTCAAGAGAAGGAGCAAGAAATAGGCATCGTCTCCGCTAACATATGGATTAAAATTTTTACACTGAAAGTAATTAAAATACCGTGACAAATTAAGAGCTGATAAAAGGCCACAGCTAAAGATTTATGATCTTTTTTTTAAGCATCTTTAAGCTTTACCAAATGTACAGTGCTCCATGTACTTCATCTCTAACATCTGAATCCAGTTAGCAATGATTTTCAACTAACAGGGTGTTCCTTTGCATCAAAATGTGTAGCAGGATCTCTGTGTTACGCATGTCATCTTATGACAGTCAGTTAGCTCTCTTGCTGAAGTGCATTAGGAAACTGTTTTAAAGAGCTTGCACCTTTTGTCAGAGTGGTTAAAAAAACCCCAACATTGTTTAACAGCCCTGTATGTCTTACCGTTATAGTCTCCACCTTTTGCAAAGGTCAGGGAAGTGTCATTTTGTGACTGTACTAATTTATTCAGAAAGCACAGCTTAACTCTTCCTGTGACTTGTTAAAATCATGACAACACCATATCGGGTGGAGGGGGGCAGGATTCAAAAGTGTAGACAACACACGTTTAGTGAGTAGCTTTTTACTTGTGTCTCACATCAATCACTCCTGACATTTCCAAGGAGAAATCCTATCTGGACCCTAAAAATCTATTTCCTTTTCTCATGACAGCTGTGATTAAGGCAGGGCAGCTTGTACCGTGCAGTTCTCTAATGATGAAGGCAGCCCTTCATGTCAACTTTCTTCTTAAAGTTGCAGTTATTAGAAATATTCCAGTGTGAAATATTTCCCCTTTTATTTGTTCCGTGCACATTTCCAATAAAAATCAGCTTTATCTGGGTGGTTTACAGAACTATCCCTAGAGGTCCACTGCAGCCAGTAAGAAATCAAACCTTCTGTTTTCCAAAAGGTAAAGCTGGTTGCCTCTCAGCACGGCACCTGGTATTTCTAAGGCATAGAAAAGAAATCACAGTGCCAACTTGTCATCTGGAGCCACCCTCGCATTGCTTTGTGTAATGTGAATGGGACGTGAGAGGAGTTCAGTGCCTCGTGTTACATCAGTGTTCTGCTCAGGGCAGTGTAGACTCAAATCTCATTAAATATGGTTGTTTGAAATGACTTAGACATTGAATGGCGTTGGGTCTGTATTATCAGCACTTACAGTAGGTCCAGAGGCTCATTGTCTGGGTTGTATCAATGCACAGTTTCACTACCTTTCTTCACTTATCTGAAAGTACCCACACTAGTTAAAATTAGAAATGCTCTGACAGTGGATTATCTACTGCTCCCTCCTACCCATAGGTGATGGCAAAAAAGCCCTGCTTTTTATTGAGTTAATAATTACCAATCTTTTGGGGAAAGAAAATGATCTATCTTTATATTTCCGATATAATGCAACACAGGCCTCCTTGTCACATGATTCAGCACTCAATAACTAGACTTCAGGAGACAAGAACAAGCACTGTGCTACATTAGAAGTCAAAAAAGCTCCCTCCTTTCCCCCTCAACTCTCACTAGGCTACTAAAGTTTATACTGGAGCCATCCCCTGGTTACTGAACACTTCCCAGCGCTTCAGCTTTAGAAGTTTTTTCTCTTCTTTATGAAGGGCACTGTAATTCTGTTGGGCCTCAGATGGGTTTTCAACGTCAACCTGAGGTCAAGTGTGTGAATCTCGAGACAAGATCAGGACACATCTGGAGGGCTGTGCATTACTGTCCTACCCTATTAAAAAGCGGCAACAACAACAACTGCTTAGGAGTTCCTGGGGCTGAGCCTGACAGCGAAAACAGATGGATCACACTTCAGGATTTAATTTTCAGATGTGATTCCCCCATGCAGATGAATGTTTGGCACAATTTGTGATCTTAAAACAGGTTAATTTTTTGAAAAGTCATATTCTGTTCTAAGATCTACAAGACATCATAAAAAGTTGTGATAGCCTCATGTCTGTGACGCTTTGTGCTGTGGACCATGAACGCTATGCGGTGCGACACCTCCAGTGGAATAAACTCACGGAGCCCCACTGACTGCGGAGCGGCTGGGGGAGTTTGGGTAGCTGCTGACCTGGCTGCTCTCCTCTCACCCAGGCAAGAGGTTTGCCTGCTTTTACCCCTTAGAGCAAGCAGCAAACCAAAGCTTATCAACACCATGGCGTGTTCGTAGGTGACTAACTCTGACGCGTTTTTAGACAATGACAATTGAAAATAGGAAGCAAGAAAATAACCACATAATAATGATTGGGTTGTAAGTGACTAGTTTACATACTTACCTCCTTACATGTGCATCAGAAAAGTTATATATTGTTTGTGGAAGAAAGGCAGTGCCTCTTAAACATTATTCATGATAAAATTCAGCCTGCCAGTCAACCACATACCACAGTTGGGGTGAATTTAAGGCTTAGGGTTTGCACAGGTTTTTCGTTAGGTTTTTTTTGTTTGGTTTGTTTTTTGGTTTGTTTTTTGGGGGGGGGGGGTGTGCTAGAACTATGTACATGCTCTTAGTATGAATATGTAATAGAGAGACTGCTTGCTTAAATACATTCACCCCCCACACTCACACCTACACGTACACACACACACAGTGCTGCGTGCATCGTTGTCATACCATAGGGGTAAGCAGAAAAAGAGAATGAATCCCTGTGTATTTACCTGAAGAAAATGGGTTTATTTCATAAAAGCCAGCAATTAATCCTGATGAGTTTTCTGCACAGTATTTCAAATTAGGTGCACAAATGTTTTCTGAAGTTTCCTCTCTCCACTTGTTCTCGATTAGGATCTTATTTTAGATCATGTTTTATTCACTTAAATACACTTTCCTGAAAGTTGTGCAAATAGCAAGTATCAGACCAACTTCCAGATTGAATGATACATCTTTGGATTTTGTAGTGATGCTATAAACCCCCATTTTTTGCATAATCCTCACAAGGTCCTGGAAGCCGATGTGTGTGCCTTGCACTTTGGTAAAATAGGTTCGGCTCTCATGCACACCTGTGTAATGACTGTTGGAGAGATGAAAGCACAGATGAGACATAAACAGAGTCTGGATCTATAATCCCTTTCCTTTTCTGCTTCAGTTTTGCCATAATTCAGCTCTCCGTGACTCCATCCTGTTTTTACAATGGCCCATGTGGAAACACAAACTATTGAAACGCTCGGGTCCATATCTGAGGTTTCAAGTAAGTCAAGGGAAGCCAAAATGCAAAAATAAACAAAAAGTATCCAAGAAACAAGTTTTTGCAGCCGGCTAAAGAAAAGGATTATAATTTCATTAACAGCAAGGTCTATCAGTTGTCACTTAAAAGAAATGTGTGTCAGAGAATTACCATCTGGGATATACACTTTTAACAGTAATCGGTGCACGAAGAGTCTGTATGATCTTACCTCCCTTAAGTTCATCTAAGCACTATCACACTCCTATTGGATTTAAGGTGAAAAAAGTCTTTTCTAAGTAAGTGTTACCCATTATTCTTCATTTCCTGTTGTACCTGGTATTCCTTCAATTAGCCACATGTGTCAAAGCTAGACTTAATGATAGCTAATCTTCAAGCAATGTCTGTTAATTTTATCTGTCTGTTTCTGGATCAAGATAGAGAGCAGGGAACTCCCCATTAGCTAATATATCCTTCGAGCTCAGTAGCTGAAGAACAAAATACAAGGGGGAAATAGACTCAACTGAGGTTTTCCAATTTCTGTGGGAGATAGTAGTGTCTGCTAATCAAGTAGTATCATGTAATCATCTGCTCCAGCCTGCATGAATTAGAAAGAAACAAACATAATCATAAAGTAGGAAAAAAAATGGGAGTCCTGTTTATTCCAATAAAGAGCCAGAAAGCTGAAGCTTTCAGAGTATTTCTTCCTTTTTCATTTTCCCTCAGCTTTCCTGTAGAAGGAGGAGGATTCCCAGTTTGGAGAAAGAACTAACATTTAAGGAAAATAACCTCAGAGTTTTTGTTATGAAAAAGAAAGGAGCTCTTCCCCTATTTTCAAAACCTCTGATCTGGAGGTTGCATGAACAAATAATAAAACTGAGGTAGTCACAGAAACTCCCCAACTTGTCATGCAGTGACCAAACAAGGATTTTTCCCCAACCCAGTGTTACAAGCAACAAGTATAAGCAAAATTTCTTTAACAGAGCACAACCATTCCCAAGCATCACTTGCAAGTCATTGGTGTCAATTCGGAACAGCTAAAGTCAAAGGCCTAAAGGCCTTTGTAATCAAATGAATACCAAATCTATCATCTCTACTTGTGGTAAGTCTGCCCTCTGCTATCTGAAAGTACAGTGAAATACAAACATATTTTGTGGTTTAGGCACATATTTCACATAAAGTCCAAAACGACAATGTTTATGAAAACCCCTATGTGTCTGAATGCTTACAGCAGATGTTGCAGTTTGGGGGGAAAAAAAAAAAAGGAATTAAGGGTCCTCAAGACATTTATTAAAATTTAAAATGCAAATAACATCCTCTAACTTTTTTACTTTCCTTCAGAAGACATTTATTCTTAGCAACAATAATATCTCACCAAGAATGCACTAAACCCATGGCAGTAAAGGAGGAGAGAAATGTCCTGCCCCTACCAACAATACAGTTTTACATTCATAAACCACACATAGGCAAGATTTTCTGAAAATAACAAATAGCTCCAGGTACCCAATTTGTGACACTTAAAAAGAATCTGATTTTCAAAGTGCAGGTGCTCGAAGTCTTATTGCCTTCTTCCTCCAACCCCAGCCACCTCAGAACTGAAGTGCCCCCGACTTATCATCTACATTAAAAATTGTGCTCAAAATCACTTTCATCCCAGTTAATATGGAAAACAAGTTCTTTGCAAGGCACGTTGTGAATCACAGCTACACCATTTAACCTTTAATTTAAAAATGACAGGCACAAGATATTTCTGACCTACATAAAGTGTGCTTAGACCCCTCCAGTACCAGAAATATGCTGGAGAGTTAGAAATGCGCATGGCTGCATTTAATAAAGGGTTAAAAATAAACTTTTGCTGAAACAATATACCTATGCAAAATGTATAATTCTCTTGAAGCACTGCAGCCATTAAGTATCTTCAGCTAAATTTCTCGGCTAGTAAAAGCTGACTCAAAGTGAGAATTAATAAATACACTCTAAAGCAGACATCCTCTTGCCTATGAGCCCACTCAACAATTTTTCTTCTGAGTAATTCCCATAAAGAACATTGTGACTTGCACTAATTAGTTAAATTGTCTCTCCCCCCCCCCGTTTGTGTTGAAGTAGTTGCTATATTGTAAGGTAATTGGTTCAGGGGTTAATCCCTGGCTTCCTTTCTGTCTCAGAGGCAAGTGTATACAAATATGTCCACTCTGTAGAATGTTATCACAGTGCCCTCTCTTGTCAAAAGTAAATCAAGAGGGACTAACAACAGATAAAGGGTGTGGGATGTATTTATTTTTGTGAGGGGCGAGGGGGGAGGGAGATGTTTTGTTTTGGTTGGCTGTTTTTGGAGTGTTTTTTACACGCCAGATTCAAATGTAACTTTCTCTCCGAAGACTCACTAAGCAGAGACACCTTAATGAATTGCTCAAATGTGTTGCTAAGCTGCATACGAAGAACAGACATTCAGGAAACCGACACCAGTCTCACATATGTTTCATAGCATCACGTTTTATCCTTAACCCTGAAATTAAATTGTTTCCTTTAAACTGGAACAATAATTACGAGATTAATCCATGCCTATGACACAAATTCACTTGATTTGTCCGCAGTTGTTTAGGAAATTATAAACTTCGAATGTATAAACAGTTGTAAATGCTAGTAATAATTCAAAGACTTGTGAATGGGAAATTTCCGTGTCAGTAGGTTATGACAGACAAATTTAACAGGAAATAAAGATACCTACAAAGGCCCGTTTTATTTTTGTACATAAAACCAGTAGAGTTTTCAGCCAAAAAAAAGACTGTTTTCTATTTGTGAATTCTGCAAGGCAAACTTGCCACAGTGATGACGTGTAAAATGAGAAGCAAGATAGGTAACATGGAGTGACACACCTAAAGGAAACAGCTCTCTTTATGGAGAAATTAGGATTTAAGGTATAGTCTTTTCCCTGGGTTTCTGTTGGAATACAGAGAGGTGGACATGATTGAAATTTGCATTTAAATGGAAATGGTTAAAGGTAAAGGCACAATGTTTAGAAAAATGAGAGTATCCATTTTTCTAAGAGGGAGGCATACTGTTATTGTATACCATTAAGGTGTCACAGAGCCTAAAAATGTTTAGAAATATTGGACACTGCTACAGAACAAAGAACAGCAAAATGCCATTTGGAAATGACTATACACTGTGAATGAATCTGACCGAATACTATATCATATACAATTGTCTTTAATGTTTTCTGCTGCCATTACCTAATGTGAGTCCTGTTCACTAAACAGTAGAAGATCTATTAGATAGCTTTCTGCTACTTTTCAACTGCAATATAATGCAGAATCCATTCATCATTCTATCCTGGTGATTTCTGCAGGTCTTTCTCCATAGGACACCACCAGACCCTAAAATGTTTGCCTGGTACACTTTCTGAGAACGCATTGTGAATTTTAACTGTGTCACATGAAAACCCTGATGTGTTTCCGTGATACCAATGAGGAAGTACACATTTTGCTGAAGATAATGAAATATAGGATGCAACGAGTCATGGAATTGTTCAAATCTCATGTTGATTGGAAAATGCCTTAGCAAATATTTGTGCGTGAATCTGAGACAGACACAGGAAAATGTTACCAAGAGGAATGGTAGAAGACAGAGAATTTTTCTCTGCCTTCCTTTCTCAAACAAGAAGACAGCAAATAAACTTTGCATAAGTATGGGCTCTATATTGATACACACAGGCACAAATATACGAATATTCTATATTTGTATAAGTAGACAGTATAAATGTGTGTGTATGTGTGTGTACCCAGACATTAAGAGATTTACTCACTAAACCATCCTATTTTACAAGGTTTGGATCTGTTCATGCCTAACTTTTTAAAACAAGTGAATAATTATGAAACTTGAAAAGATTTGGGGTTTTGACATTTTTTTCACTATTATAATTTTCTGCATTTCTCTAGCCTTTTTCTCTCACCTTCTCTCACCTTCTCTAGCCTCTTTCTCTCACTAGTTTTACAGTGATGTTAACCTCCTACTTTAAAATAGCATTGATGCAGCTAAAATCAGAAGGTACTGAAATCTCAGTCAGCAGGATCATTTCAAGAGCATTTCTTATCTGGGAGAAAACAGAAAAGACTGGAATTGTCTGCAGTAAAGCTCCAAATAGATATTAGTCTTAGCTATCAGAACCCAGTTCAGATTCATATTTACCCCAAATCTACTAGAGGATTTTAACAGTCTTTCTTAGCCTTCCTGGATCCATAAAGGCGAGCTCCATTTCATTCACCTATCTTTTGTCTGTACTGATATGGAGGACTTCCCCACTTTTCCAAGGCAGTGGCATTTTGGGCTTTTGAACTCTTCTTCAGCTGAGGGAACTAAACTCCAGTGCTTGCATGGGGTTAGTTCATGGGAGACAGTTCTTCTCCCACCACCAGTCCCTCCCAGTCTCCCAGAGTCTCCTGATAATCATAATAAAGCCACAAAAAGCTGCCGATCTGTGGTGTTCATGACAGAAATATAGGCAAAGGCAGGATGCTTTGTCATCCTCCTGTTGGGCCAAGATCATTCTGAAGAACAAGATTCACTTGCATATCCTGGCCCATGAAACCAGGTTTATGGTTGTTACCTGCTAAGCCACCAGAATATATTGATAAATCAGCTCCAGACTATACCTGTGGGCTTCTCTGTTTACAGGAATAAATCACTTGTCATTGAAGACAAACTTTAGCTATTTGCACGCTCAGCAACAGTGGTAGTGTCAGCTGAACATTTTTGCGCTGTTGATACCAATGGAGATTGGTATTATACCTGAGATGAGAATTTACTCAGTCTTGGATGTCTTTGGTAAGGCAGTTAGCAAAAACCCAGTGCCAACTGCAAAGACACCTGATGAAATGGCAACACCTTCAGCAAGAACTAGACTTACATCATCATTGAACAGCCCAACAGAGGAGGTGGAAGTCTCTGGTCTTTACCCACAGGCCCAGGTGCCCAAGAACTAAGAGGTATTTATCTCAAGACTTTGTCATCCAGTTCCCAGAAAACTGGATACAAATATGCACCACGGGCACCAACAGAAGTCAGATCAGCCCCTTTGTGATTAACTGTTTTGGTCCTTGCACAACTGGTTTCATTAGGACTGACCCCTAGAATGAGCCAGGCAGAGCTGCAGACTCTTAAACTAGGTCATTATTGCTAAGAAAAAAAAAAAAAAAAAGGCAAAAAAAGGCAATCTTCAAGTGAACTCAAACAGATGGGCCCCTCCGTGAGAGTCCGCATTTTTATTTAAATGTCATGTATACCCTACATGAAAAGCAACATAGATCAAATATATACATCTCCACCATTAAAGATTCCTTTTTCATACACCTGTGAGTGTTTCTGCTTCCCAAGACTTCAACTGTCTGCGCTGCCAGGGACCAAAAATAAAATTGTAATTGAAATACAGATAAGATAGAAACCTTTAATTTACCTTCTCCCTGAGCAACAGGACTTTTCCAGCTGCATCTGATATACTTTTCTTTTTCGTGCCTGGGCTGGTGCAAAATTATCTTATCTTTAGATAAAATATTTTAGGGATTTGGGGATTTTGTGTGCCTCAGGACAAAGGACAGTGTTTGTGAGAAGATCACTGCCCTCTTTTTGAGGCAAAATTCCACCCTTATTGGAATTTCAGTGTAACAGAAAAGTATGCCATTTCATTACCATGCTATCTGTCGTACACTGCAGTCACTTTTACTCCAGGAGTGCTTGAACATCAACAGCTGAGTGTCAAAAAGAACTGGTAGTAGAAAATGACGTGTATTTTCCCAATAAATCCATTGGTCATATTTTTTAACTTTTTGATTTTCTCATCGACGTTGACCTTTTTTTAGCACACTACAGAACTATATGCAAAACTCATTCCTGGAAAATAAGATTATGCTATAACTTGCCTATCTGATAACATCATTTCTTTCAATATATATTTGTGAATCAATAAAGAATAAATCACAAAGTACTGAAGAGAACAATGGCATGACCCTCACTCAGGACTTAAAATGAGACATTTTCTACTGAATCGATGAATAGGTTGGAAATAAACTCCTGGAAGCAGCTGTTAATGAAAATGTATATGTCTGCAAACCTTTTCAGCTAAGCAAAACACAGGCGCCAGTACCAAGATCTGTAAATATGGTAAAACCAACTTTGAAGGAGTTACGCTGATTTATAGCACCTGATGATGCCAATAACTGAGCTCTGTATAATTTAATCTATTTCCCGGGCAACATTTTCAGAAATGATTCTTATGAAGTAGCTCGATACTCTCTTTTTATTTCTTTTTTTTTTTAATATACCCACCTCTGCTGTAGGTAGGTTAGATCTTTTCTTCATGTGCTGCTTTCTGGTTGAGAATAGCATGGACAATTCAAAGTATGTTGCTGTGACAAACGCCAGTTCCTGGTTTTGAAGGGCAGGGGCAGAGGGGTTTAGTAACTCTGTCTCAGTTCACTTCACATACGTGTGCAATGATGTACCTGATCAAAAACCCCCTGCAAAGCAGTGGGAAGAACAATACCGAAACATTTAAGCTGGACTTACTTGATCTTTTCAGATCTCAAAGCCACTTTTTCTGAGTTATCTGCATCTTCCCTTTAGACACGGTATCAGAGGAGCATCCATTCTTCCCATCCCCACCCCAATTCCACTTTATTCCAGATAATAGAAATAAGAGTATTTTGATGATAAAATCTTTGAGGAAATGATAATTATTAATTACTTTGATTTGTACAGCACCTAGCATAGTAAAGGTTCCTTCTCAGATCGGGCAGCGCACCAAAACCATGAAAATCGATACATGAAACTAGTGTGCAATTCCCACTGCTCAGGAAAGAAATGGAGGAATAAATGCAATTTCATCCAGTATCTCAGCTGGATGGCTGATGCTCCAGACCGCCTAACACCACAACTTCAAGCCATAGAAAAGATGATAACAGTCAGAATATTATAATTTCCCTGTTTATACCTACACTCTTATTCCTGCAAATATGGACTTATATTATGACTTCCTCGTGATGTTTGGCACTGAGCACTCCAATGTTAGTACCTGGATAACAAACAGCCCAGCGGTTTTAACTGCTTACAGTCCTTCCACAGCAGATCAAATTTCCTCCATTATTCACTATAGCAACGGCAACAAGGGAGGAAAAGTAAGAAAAAGTTTTCTGTCACACTCTTCAGCAGAGTTCCCAGACACTAGCTCAGACACACTGAGTAAGCACTTCTGCTCAGCCTTCGTCCACACATTCCTGTTTTGGCCAGGAAGGTGAGGAGTAGGACAGAAAGGTATGACTGGAGGAGACACGCCAAAGCGGTGGAGGAAGCGAAATACCTTTTCTGCAGATAGACTCATGTAATAAATGATTGCCTTCTTCAAAGACATGTAAACCACACACTTGCATGCCTAAATGTTTAATCTGTGTGTGTTGATTTTACAAGTATTTATGCACCAAAAAAAGGCAAAATGTTAAAAAGAATAAAATGTTAAACATGAACAATATTCTGCACTGGTTCTAGGCTTTTTTGAAAATGGAGTGTTTTGACTTCAGGCCTCCACAATTCTTTAAAGTATCATTTTACTTTTTCCCTGAACCACCTTAGAACCAGCCTTTGTTTCCTATTTATGTGCTAATGTGCTCCCTGAACAGTCAAAGAGAGTCATTGCTGATTATTGGCACTCACTGAAAATTTAGCCTGTTAATAGCTGTAAAAAGAAGGGTGAAGAAAAAAAAGGAGAGAAAGAGAGAGACAGGATAATAGATAAATAGATAAAGTTGAGGAAAAAGTTTATACAGAGACCAGGAAGAAAAAAAGAAAAAAACCCCAAATGACAGACTAGTCTTCCTCCTGCTGTTTCAGTGATAGCTATTAATGCATTTTAAAGTCTTCCAGATTGGTCTTAAGAAATCAGTTATCCTGGTCCTTGTTTCAGTAGAAAGACCCATGGGAGCTATTAGCAGTAATCTAAGTTAATAAACTGTAAACTAACTTTTTTTTAAAGGAGGAAAAAACCCTACAACCTTTGACAAAATAATTGCACCAGTTATAAAACAGCCAAATGCCGGTTAACAGTCACATCAAGCCGCTGAGGTGGAAAGAAGATATCCATAACCAGGCCACTTCCAACGAAACTGTTTGTTTTCTCTTATTTAAAGTGTTCTTTTTTAAAAAAAGAATAATTCCTTTGCAAGCCGTAAAATGTTTGAATAATGTCTGATGGTGCTTATCCGCTGGCTAAAGTCTCCAGTTAAAATAAAGAGAGGATTTAGGGCTTGATTCACAAAACACTTATCTGCAACTTATACAGCCCTTTATGTTAGAGAAACAGGGCATTTGCATGCAAAAAGTAACTAGCACTCTGAATCCCAATATTTCCTATTCACAGAATAAAACCCGTCATGTGCAACTCCTCTGATATCAGCTATGGTCTCTTGCCTAGATATGTGAGGGAAAGGATAGAGTATATGCCCAAACAAGGTTGTTTTGGGCTCTAGAGAGGCAGCTACCCGTTGTCAAGTATGCCATTTTCTTCCCTTCCAGACAGCAGAAATATTTACACGAGCACAAGAAACTACAGCAGTGGCAACTCGAGGTGAGGGTACAACTGGTTCTTCTGATGATCCAAAGAACTAGGAGAGGGAGAATTGCACCTTGCAACCAATCTTTGACCTCTGTGTCTGAGTGGATCATGGAATTATATTTGCCTCACCTAGATAATTCCAGTGGAATTAGTATTTTGGGGTTTGGTCATCTAAAAACAATCCTTTAAGAGTAAAATTAAATTTGGGTAAAAATTTCCCCTTGATTTTTTTGGTTGAGTGCTTTAACTGGATACTCCTAATAATCTTTTGAACTTTAGCTGAGAGAGAGAGAAGATGTCTTCAGAAAAGAGGCTGAAAGGCTCAGTTCTGCTTCCTCCACTCCAGCTTCAAAGGAGGGAGCATTCTCATTTTGTGTTTTTGGGAAATTCTGGGTGGAGGTTGATCATTTGGACATCTTCCACGGAGTCATGAAGGGAGAAACTATATAGACATGAATGGAGGTCAATCCTCCAGCACAAGTAACACCCTTCAGTGCTGGTCCAGCAGCACATAGAAAACAAAAAGCTTGCAAACATCTTATCTGGAAATTCCCCTGGCATTCATCCTAGGAGGGACTGCAAGTGGAAAGGCGTTACAAGGAAAAAGTGTCTGTTCATCACCAAAGATATATTATTCCTGGTATAACCTAAAAGATCCATTTAGCCTTAAGCAATTCAAGCAAAGCTGAGGACTAAAACCTTTTTTGCTTTCCCATTTTACTTACCCTTCTTTGTGCACCTACGCATAGGCTGTACAGTCAGGCTAATTTTTCCTCCCGTGCTGCCTATTTGGCTTCTGTTTGTCGGACAGCGGCTGGCCAAGGCTCATCCAAGAGTTTTAAGTAGCCTTCTCAGAGAGAGAAACAGATGGGAATAATTTCTAGCTGGTCACACAGTGCTGGGCTGCACCCATTCTGGTATTCCTGCAATATACAACAGCAATGAAGTTACAAATCGTTACACATTGTTCAGTTGATTAACTTTGTGTTTGTATTGCATCCAGAACAGTGGGACCTAGTTACAACCTGGACTTCCGAGCACTGCTGCCCTAAACACAAGAGCTATATAAGTAACAAATAAAAATAAGTCGAGGCCCAGTGGTTCATTAAAATGTATGGAAGACCCCATTAATGTACTTGTTTTCCCTGAAAAAAAAAAAAAATCTGTACCACAGTGCATGAAAGTAAATGTATTAGAAGGATGGAGGAAATGTTATTCCTACTCTGTTCATGTAGTCAGTCATGTTTAACAAATCACATTGCAGCCCAACTTAGCCTTGGTGAAACACTGTTTAAGGGCATGATATTGCAAGGGAAAATGATCCTTATTCACTTAAGTTTTGGCCTTTGACCAATATTTGTTTTATTAGGCAGCTACAATAACAAACGCTTTGCACCAACGTTCAGAGCATAGAAAGTATGTATTTATGCCCTAAATCAGGTAACAGGGCTATAGACACATAGTAACTAAACTCTTCTGCTTACAGGCCCACTGAGACAATCCAAGCACCCTCGTCAGGGGTATTTAATACCCAGAGCAAATAAAATAAACTGGCCTACTCACACCAGGGGTAAAATTTGAAATCCACCCGTAGTCCACGGTAAAACTCGTACTGACTGTGATGGAGTCATGATTTCACCCCAGACGCACAAGCTGTGAAGGACCTGTGGTGACTTGCGTGGGTTTAGGGGAAGCCAGGAGCATCTGCTAAACCAGGGCCCTCCAATTCCCCGCAGCTGCCCTTCATCCAGCTTGCAGACATAAGGCTCAATAGAAAACCCATCAAAATGGATGGGGTCTTTCGATTGGCTGCTGCTGGCTTTGGGTTAGGACTACAGAGAGAAGGCAGCTCATCATTCTTCCTTATTAAAGTATTTAAAAGTTGTCCTTTAATAACACTAATTTAATACACGCTGAATACTGATAAAACGCTGGTTACACATATTTCCATCTGGCTCATACCCTGTGGAAGCACATCTCAGACTTTGTATCGCTCTTCCTGGGGGCTGAGTGTTTTGCACTTCTTGTTGACTCGGGCCATTAATGTTAAATTATCTACAAGGGCCCGTTTGTTTTTAAAACTCCCCAGTCTGCAAGTGAGCATGCGGATTTTAAACTCTGGTTCGAGAAGTCCGAAGTTTTCTATGGGGATTATTGCATTTATACATCACAGCCAATCCCAGGGTTTCTAAAGCCTTCAAACAACTGACACCATATGTCTGGGTACAATGGAATCTACAGAATTATCAGCAACAGCAAAAATGTCTCATTACACACCGAGAGCTACAAACACATAACAAGTATATTGAGTAGCACGTATGCTCACAGAGAAATTAATCGACTCAGATGCATACAAAGGGATTTCCAAAGTGCTAAAAACATATTTCAGTGAAGAAATGCACTATGCCAGGCTGTGATTTGCAATATAATAAATAATCCTCCTAAAATTCACTTAACTTTCACTCTGTCTAATGTGAGGCTTCACAGATTGTACAGAATATGCTTTGTGTGACACAACATACAGAAAACAGCACATGAGAAAAAAAAAATAAAATCCTTTTTCAGGTCAGTAAAAAATGTTCCCAGAATCCTGGCAAAATCTGCAGAATGTATTGTATTTGTATTTACTCTGTTTACGTATTTGTTTGTTTGTCACATGCCTGCAGAATTCTACCAAACACTCACCTCAGATACTTAGC
Organism: Phoenicopterus ruber ruber; assembly: GCA_009819775.1. Taxonomy (NCBI): domain Eukaryota; kingdom Metazoa; phylum Chordata; class Aves; order Phoenicopteriformes; family Phoenicopteridae; genus Phoenicopterus; species Phoenicopterus ruber. The sequence goes on from CM020219.1 coordinate 16,054,126, forward strand.
AATGTCTACAAAATTATAGCTGTGTTTTTGGGAGGGGTGGGGAATACAAAGTGATGATTCACTTCTAGAAATCTGGCTTCATGGAAAAAAAAAGAAAACAGGATAGGAAAGCGCTAGCATTATTTATTCACTTATTATCATACAATCTGGACTAAGTCATAGGAAGAGAAATTTTTATGAGCAAGTTAAAAATAGTGAGATATAAATGGAAATAATAATGGATAATAATAAATAGCAATTAGCAGTGTTTTTCACTGCAATATCATCTTTTACCCATAATTGCACAGTACCTTAAAGAAACAGGTTTTGAATTCTGAACCCCTGAATATTTTATTCACACAAGTGAATGAATAGTTCATCCATAAAAAATGTGGGCATTCCTTTGAGTAAGTGCTCCCTAACGTGAAATATAGGGTCCCCATTTGGCATAAAAGATGAGCCCTCCAGTATTTCTGTGAGGGGTACATATTACTAACCCTTACAGGGCAGGTGAGGAATAAAAAGGATAAATACCTTGTAGATCTGCTTGCATTTTTTTTTTAAATGAGAAGAGCATTAATTTGAACGGCTGCTTAACTGAAATCAAGTGCTTCTTGAAACATGTCAATTTTTACAAATGGTTCATCTTTTGTGAAAGTTCATCGTATTTATTTGTAGTTCTTTTTGGTTCTATTTAGATTCACCAAACAGGTAAACTTTTACTTTTAACAATCTAAAATGACTTTCCAGAAAGTTCTGGGCTAATCAGTGACCAAGGCAAGAATAATATCATTTACCTATTGAACAACATGGGCCAGTAAACTGTTCATCATCTTTAAAGTCTCTTGTGAGTTTTAATCATGACACAAGAGTCACAAGTTCTAGTTCCAGCCAGAGTAGTTCATCCTGTAACACCAGGCAAACACCTGCCTTACTCACTGTCACCTTAAATGAGGACAGTAATAAAGATATGCCTTGCAGAACAAAAATGAAACATAAACATGCCTATTGTTGAACCAAGGCCCAGAAGTAAAAGACCTTGTTGTCTATGAGAAGTAAAGTTGTGGTCCAATTTTTCTGACCTTCTCATGGCACAGGGTATGAAGAACGCCATACAAAAATGGCTGTTCCCAAAAGATTCTCAGACACAGTTTGCAGCATGATGAATTTGGGGTAGCTGGAATAATTATCAAGGCTACAGGTATTTACTCTTATCTGAACCAACAAATCTTTTAAAGTGAATTTCCTAAAAATTTCAGCATTATTTTCTTAACCGTTACCCATTAGCCCTCTACTGCTGTGTCTGAGCATAAATTTAATTGTTGAAGTGAAAATTTTCTTCTATCTAATTGCAGTTTGCAAACATACTACAAACTAATCTCGAAAAAAAGCATCAGTTCACTCTGGATAGAAAACCTCAGTAGAGAAGAAGTATGAGTAGCACCTTATTTGTACTCTATCAGTGGGAGATGACTTGGGTTGCGCATAGCAGTAACAATTTTCCTCAGCTCTTTTGTGAGTGTCTTGGGACCAAAAAGGTAAATAGCTGTGTAACTCACATGGCAACTAATAGGTGACAACAAAAAGTTCGGGTTTGGCTCTTGACAATGAAGGAAATGAGTACCTTTATATGAAAAAAGATGTGTTTCACTGTGGGCTGGGGCAAATTTCCCATCTGAATTACCTTTAGAATATGACTGGGTTGGGTGCTAAGGGAGCCCATTGTGCCAGCAGGAAGGAGAATACAGCTCTGAATGGGCGCCAGGTTCAACATGCAACATTTTTGTCTCAACACAGAAGCTTCTTTGCAATGCTGTGGGAGATCCTTCTTCTGGAGGATAAGGCGGCTGTGCCCGAGTCTCAAGCTGGGTACTTCACCTCCAGACCTGGAAGGCCAGCTTGTTTATTGTCTGTACCGTGCAGCGAAAAGAGACGTAGTAATACACTGAGGCAGGCTCCAGCTTTTGATGTGCTGCCACACAGGTCAGAGAGGCTCTCGTGTTTCCTCGCGGTGTCTTGAGTGCAGTCTGGCATGCAGGAGCCAGGTGTTTATTTGAACAGGCACCCAACCACTCTCCTCTCCTGTCACTGCCTCTCCGCAGATGCTCTTTCTTTCCCGCAGGCCAATCCTGGAGCAGAGAGCAAGAATTCGAGGGTCTTCTCACTTCAGAATGAAGAAAGAAATCAACCACAGACCCCATAAAAAAGCACAAATCTAAAATGAAATTATATTGGAGAAGAAAACTAAACACTACGAGTTGACCTTTAATGTCAGGAACTTGAAAGAGGATGATGATCCTTCACACAGAACAAGAACATACAAGATTTTCTACTGTCTCACTAGACTGTGATGCTATGGAAGAGGGTCAGAGGGGAGACCAGGTGAGCCATACACTCACAGAGAGGGGAGTTTCCCTTGCAGTGACCACAATGAATGTGTTTGCTGAACCAAATATAAGCAGAGAGTAAATACCTGTATTCCTGATGTTGAAGAAAAAGCAAAACGTGACCACAAACCTGAACTCCTTTGGTTCTAACATTTTGGAAGTAAAAATTGTTCAGTTACAATTCAGTCTCCTCAAAAAATGACTTTTGTTTCCAAGGCTACTTTTGGACCAAAAATAGAAATCTGATTTATAGAAACATTTTTAACTATACTGAAAGTGCTGGTGATTCTATATATTGGTTTTGAATTTTAAACTATGTCATCTAATCCGCAGTGTCTCAAATGTAGATTGCCCTTATTGCAGAGGCATTTGTGTTTGCCATGGCTGCTCGGATGATCAGTTGTGTTACTGTAATTTAGAAAGCCACCCAATGAAACCGAAGAACCCTCAACTTTGGTTTAACAAACTTACTGTATGGTGCAGGATGTTCTGAGAAACTGTATATATGATTCAGAGCCTTTGCACCTATTCAGATACCTTGGGGCAAAGAGTCTGTAATATTATGGGATCACACACTTTTAATACATACCTGCCCTTAATAATTTGACTTTCTCTTCATGACTCGCTAAAATGCAGGGATGTTTTTTTGTAGGCACTTGATGCTGAAGCCCTGCTTCCTTACTCAGGTTGTATGGCATGTTGTTCTTCATTGGTCTTCAAGTCACTGGTGGAGAAAAACTATAAACCAATTCTATCTCAGTCTCCTTTCCATTAAAGAAGAGTTGAAAAGTGAAATGGCATTGTAATGGCATATGGCTACCCAACACCGTTACCTGGGTGACAGATTACAGCAGGACCTGTTGCAGATGGATGTGCTGTAGGGTCCACTGAATTGGGCACGTATTTATGTTCCACAATAGATACCCTACAAAACAGAAATTCTTTACTGGCTTATAGTTAGGCTAGATTTAGAGAAGTAGTTATTTATCTCACCTCTACTGATTTCATCTGGGAGATCTCAAATTCCTTTCAGACTCTGGCCTTCACTGCCTTCATCATTTCTGAAAACAGAAATTAAACACATATTGAAAAATTCATCCCATAGTTTGCAAATGGATGTCAATGTTAGGTCCAACATTCAGGCACTTTATATTCACTGAGACTGCATTTAAACTGACTTGTGACTACATATTGAGGTATGACTCAATGTACTGAGTGTCCAGATCAGAGTTGTGAATTTGTAGACAGAAATATCCCAACAGCTTCATGGACGATCAACCTATCTGCAGGCTTTTTGATTGCTGTAAGAGGTCTCAGGAGAGAGGGGAGGATTGCACCCGTAGAGATGAATATGCTAATTCTATGATGCCTGTAGAGTTTCCTAAGTTTGAAAAAGACTGTCAATGGTGAAGAGTTTTTAAATAACAGATTTTTCAATTAAAAAATAATCTATTGTTTCAACTACAATTTGCATCAGAAAAGAATAAACTTCAGTTCCATTTCCTTGACTTTGCTCTGGAGCTTTCAGAGATCAAGTGAACTCTTGGAAGGGCACATTATTCCAAGAAAAAGACTTGAAAAACACATGAAAAACTTCTCAAGGTTTGATTTTTCCTTCTTTTTCATGCTGCACAATGGAATTATTTCTGATATCCTGACATGTTGTGGATGGGAAATGGTTTCCTTCCTACTCTACCCACAAGTAATTGGTTCCAATAGATTTCTGGATATGTAACTGGAATAAAGGCTGCAAACTTATCAATTATATTGCCATTGTGAGAGATTTCTTTATGTATTGCACTTCTTTTGTCTTCATTTCATTTTTCCTTCCATATAACTACTTCCATTTTCAGGTTATCTTGGAGCATTGCAATCTTTACTGAAATCTTAATCAAAGTCCATTGTTTATTTGATTTTCTACTTGTATATTTGCATTTTTCATAGAAATCTTAAAGAAACACCTATTTTAAAAAGAATATTTGATGCTCATGATACTTGAGTATCACCCTTTAACACTTGGCTCAGCATTCTTCACCCTTCTGTCACAAGTGAGACAGACTAAACAACAAACCATGATGGATCTGGACACTGGATTTATTTAAGAACCAACAGGATCAGAGCTTTTACCCAACTTGATTATCTCACACACTCACTTATACACCATGCTCCCCAGCGTTACTTTTGTTAAATTTTGACTTCCCTTCTGACCAGGGGTCACTGCTGTCTTGGAAGGGTCAGGCAGATGGTGATGTTGGTCAGTGCTTGTCCCTGAGCATCCCTTGGCATTTGATTTCATCTTCTTGATCCCCTAGATCTTCCCTACTTCCAGGACCTTTCCTCCAGCCTTCTTCTTTCCAGATCCCCTTCTTCTTTCTGAGACCACTTCTTTTCAGGAACCCTTTGTTTTGGCACCAGGTCTTCTTTCTGGAACCCAAGCTTCCCATTTTCCCTATCGAGATAGTCTACATGCAGAAGCCAACAGACGAGCAGCCACCTACTTGGTAGTTTTGTTTAATTCCTCTTTGTTAACTGAAGGATTCAAGATGCACCACTTTTATTTAGTCCAGGTGTTATCAAAATTTACAGCCAGCCCGTACAGATTCCAGCCAGCAAGTAGCAGGTTTCTGCTTGAGAGTTCAAAAGTTCAGTTTCAGACATTCACCCCCACACACACCCATGCACCCAATTATCTGTTACTTGTTAGTATTCATAATTTAAGCTATTTTTTTTTTCACCTACATGCTATTTTTCCACGCTTTTCTGACTTTCTCTGCATTGCAATACTTAAGAACGGTGTGGTTTAGAGCCATGCGGCTGAGCCTGACCTTACATGGTCCAGAGCATTCCACTCACCTGCTTTTGTCAGAGAAAACAAAGGCTATTCAAAAGACCTTAGCAAAACAGCATCCCCTATTCAGGCAACACACAGCTTGAGGTGGGGCTGCCCCAGCCACCGCAGACCTGCCTGTGGCAACGCAGGTGCAAAACGCAGCCTGCAAGTCCTCAGCCTTGCCAGCTCCCCCAGTAAAAAGGGAAGGACTTGACCCACCACATTTCAAAACCTGATGAGTAAAGCAATTGAAATTTATTCTATGGTAAAACATGCTTGAAGGACTTGTGCTACACAGGGGTTCATACCAGTGTAACTACGTACATTTACAACCAGACTGTAATTGCAGATTTGAGTCCTAAGCTACATTTCAGTGCGTATCACTCGAGGAGATATTTGCAAATACTAATATTACATTTACTAACTGAAGGATCATGTGAAGAGATAAAAGAAAAAAGGGGAAAAAAAACAAGACGCATGTCTACTTTCCTGATCATGGTTAACTAGCGACGCCCAGGGTACAAAACAACAAAACCACACAGAGTCGCCTTTATCTGCACAGATAACTTTACGTAGGTCTGTGGTCAAAGCCCACGGGGGCTTTACTGTAAAGCTCAGTAAGAAAACATATTCATGCTTTTGATGTCTAACATTCTTACTACATAACATTTCTGGAATCTTTTTTTTTTTTTTTTTTTTTAATGTTCACAATCTTCACTAATATTCCTTTCAGTCAAAGCTGAAAAGAAGGGAGAAAAAAATGAAATAAAGCACCATGGAGAGAAACTTAAATGGAATGGGACATAAAAATTCAGGACATCTATGTTTGATGCCATCATTAAAAAAAAATAAAAAGAGGGAGGAGGGAGAGAGGGATGACAAAGTGAAAAGAAAAAATGCAGCAACTCTTTTATGTGAAGATTACATTTAAAAATAACCAACTAACAGTCTGCACTTTTCAAAAGACTGACGTCCTGAAACACATTTAGATTGATGCAGCCTGAGCCTGAAGTTCTCTTGCTGAGTAAACAGTCAAGTGTTCTTAATAGGAATTGCAGTTTCTCGACATCTGTTTGGGAAAAGGGAATGGTGAAACAACAATTTAGATTGAGATTGGTTTTGTTAAATGCATTTAAATTCCAAGATTAGTGGTGTTCTTTCTTTTTCAATTAGCATTTACTTGCAGAAAGGTTACAGATGAAGGGGCTGAGAGAGAGTTCTTTGGGGGAGGGGGGTTAGCTCCCAGGGCAGTACAGAACGCACTAAAACGTGTAACACAGACTGGCAAAGGACTTTAACATAAACTTACAACTTATGCAAAAGCAAGTGCCTTTGAAAAGCTCTATGAAGGAGCAAAAAAATTAAAAAAACAATAACCGTGACTTCACTTTGTTGAGCTCCTAAGAACCAAGCTGGAATTCATATATGAAAAAATATTATTATTGCCTTTCAAAGGAATTTTCCAGCCCATTCATTCTGCAATTCCCCATGCTGATTAAACTGTGAGAGGACTGTGACTTCTTAGGGGTCACAGAAAGGTAAAAAGAAAGGAAGGCTATAAGAAATGTTCTACCTGCTTTGCCGCTTTTCAAAAAACAAGCTCCCTTTATGAGTTTTGTCAAGCAAAGGAAGATTCTTTTAGGCCAGTGAAACAGTTGTTGCCGTTTTGAGGAAACTGCAGTAATAACAAAACCTGGAATGTTCTGATTGTCTTGCCCTGTTTCACTCTGGAATGTATGTCAGGGCTTGAGTCATCGTTCCAGACTGAGGCTGCTGCAACTGCTTTGATTTCAGTGTAAAGAAGAAGTGAAGAAGAATACTCCCAAACGGTGCAGAGGATTTTTTTTCCCCCAGTATTATACTTTTTTTCAGCATAAGCATTTCAACTAATTCCATCCTTTATATCTGTAGAACTTGTGACCGTGCTATGTTACTTTTGCTTTTTGTTATCACCGTTTGCTCTTTTAAATACCTGGAATCAGGATGTTGTGTTTGTTTTCTTCATTTGGAGCATTTTGGGTTGTTCTTCTTTTTCCTTTACAAGTCCTGGAAATACCTGTTATTCTGTAGTCACTGACAATGCACTCAGAGCTGGACAAAGATTGTTCAGTCCGTGCTTGAGTACCTGGGAAATGTAAAAAGAGATGAGAAATAAGATAAACCTCAACCCATTTGGAAAACCAAACAAAAGGAAGAACTGTATAGATGCATTTTTTTCTATCACTGCAAATTCAGACAAAGTTTTAAACACTTATTCCAAAGCATCCATAAGTCAACAGAAGGAGTTGGCTTTGCTATTTAAGTGCAAGAAGCATCATAAGGGGCAACGCACATGTTAACATCAATACAATGTGTTTGGTGTTCTCCCTGCTGGTAAAGCAATGTCAGCCTACAGGAGTTCTGTTTAAATCTCTCTCTGGACACTTAAAACTAGCTGAGATTGATTGCACTATTTATTGATCTCATTTATATTGTCTTGGAGATTTCACCCTAATGCTAATCTGATGAAGTGCAGATGAAGTGGGCTGTGGTGGTTAGTACTGTGTACTTTATTGCACAGAGCCTTTAAAGGACCAGCGTGAACAGAAAGTATGAACAAATGAGTGCGCGGTTGGCCCTGTGGAATATTTAATTCTCTAAACACAAGTAGATGTGATCACAAGAGACTTTACAGGAAACTGGGCTTTGGACTCTTGCTCTTTCAAAGGGAGAGTCCCCCACCGCTTCTTTTTCTCCTTCTCAGAAACCTTCACTTTTTTTTATATCTGTCTCACCTTGTAAAACACAGATAGTAGCAGGCATGTCCTCTGCTTTCTGCTTAACACCCCGGTTGCCAGTGGGCCTCCCCATCGTATGTAAATGCCACTCGGCCTGCCGTCTCATTTTGGTATTACAGCTATGCCGAAGTGTGGTAGCCTGGTGACCTAGTGCAAAGCCAGGGCTGTTCCATGGGTGACAAGAGCAGTTTTACTGATGGCAGTGGAGCCATGACAGGCCACAGCATCTGAGGACCAGGCACACAGAGCAGTGTTTTGTTTTGGAAGAAACAAGTAGCTTTAAGTAACTACATCTTTTCTTTTGCAGCGATCTTGATCCACACTTCATGCTACTTGATCTGTTTCCATATCTTATATCTCCTATTACACAAAATAAAGGTCTCGTTAGACAAGTTTTACTCCTGTAGCTAGTTCCACTATTGCTAGAAGAACTATTTGATATAAATAAAGACTGCAAGCTCATCCTTTCAATTATTTTGTTCAATACAAATAGTCAGGTAATTTGCCAAAAATAACATTTCGCAAAAAATGGAAGCTGGCAAGTCCTCTGTGTTTGCTTTAAGTAGAACTACTCTGTCTCCTATTAAAAAAAAAAAAAAAAAAAAAAAAAAAGACAAATCTTCAGGTAAGGGCTGGGCTGAGCCTTCAATTTCCACCTAAAGATAGGTGCTAAATAAACTGTACTACCTCAGCTGTATCTCCAGGAGGTGCTGTGTCACAGATACACTGCTCCAACTCACACTTTTTCCCAACTTCCATCCTGTCCTGGATCCAGTAGGTATTTATATCAGCAGCAAATCTTAATGTACCATATGTCTGTCCAGCTGTGCACATTGTAGGTAAAGGCCATCCCTGGTTTTACCCATTTGCCTGCCATGGAACAGACAGTGCAGGTATTTGGCCACCACAAAAAGGACATTTACTGTTTCAGATCAGGCTAGTTCACCCACAGCTTTAAAACAGACTTTTAGTAAGGTCTTCGGGTTGAGTGAGCATGTTCAAAACACAGTCCAGTCTATGGAAACATTGCATTTTGTATCATGCCAAAACACACTGTGAATGATCTAAAGATCTAGATACGCATTGACAGGTAAATATTACAGTGCAGCTAGCTGTCTGGGAGGGGTTGGGTCGCAGCACTGCAGATTGTACTACTTGGAAAAGGACTCTGAGCAGCTTTGGATTTCTTCTTGCCTGGGAACCAGTTGAGCCCCAGTGATGTTCCTGCAGCTGGGGAAGGACATGCTGTTGAATACAAAGTATTCTTACCAGTAGCTATGGGGATCGGGTCCTGATCAGGTCAGCTTTACTCATTTTAGACTGGGACTCCTCCCAGGAGAAGTTACCCATGTGCAAAGATACTTAACTGTTTCTCAAGCTGGTGGCTTGAAAGGATGAAATGTAAAGAGCTGAAAGAGGAAAAAATATTTTCCACATAAAGGAGGAGTTGTGGCACAATGGATTGTGGTTTTTTACACAGATTCCACTCAGTTAGTTGAGTTGAAGGGAAACACAGACAGAGATGCCTGAAGACAAGAGGCTGAGGAGGCAGAAAACTAAACCTGAATGAATCTGGGTCTGGAATTTGTACAAGTTGTCCCCTTTAGTTTGCTTGGGGCTGAATTTTTTCTATATTAAAGGCTTTAATCAAATGGTCTGGGTCATATGAATGTATTTTTAATGCTTTTATGGTGTGGCATGTTCTAAGCAAAAAGTGTCATCCCACATATATCACATTTGTCTAAATTTGCATTCTCCCAGATGGCCACATTTATTGACTTTGTGAAGTTAACTGTCTCTCCCTGCTTCCAGCCAATCGGGGTTTGCTGGAGCATCAAAGAAAGTGAATCCTTCATTGTTTCATCTGCTGCTGAGAATGACCCAAACCCAAAATCTCTTGACACCAACACCCCCAAATGTCAGTCCCAGATTAGCACAGAAAGTTCCTGGCCCAAATCCTAGTTTCATTTTTTACATTTTCCATTAAATTAAAAAATACTTTACCTGTGAACATGAGCACTTCTCTTGCGATCATGTTATTTGCAGCCTCCAATATTAATCACATTTAGAGGTAAAAAAGAAAGCCCATTTCACACCTGCTGAACAAACTAACTTTCCAGCTATTATTCCAAATATACTCATTTGTACTTATGTGACCCAGAACCCAAGAAAAGTACTCAATTTCTTGCATCCCTAGAAACTGAACTTTAAATAACTTGCAGGGGAATATTTTTTTTTTCTGGTTCTTCTAAGACTGCTCTTTGCAGCTATCGATCTTTATTAATTAAAAATTCACAAAATTCAATCAAATTCCTTTCCTTTCAATCATGCTGAAGGAAAATGAACAACAAAATGCCCACAGTCCAGGTCGCTGCCAATTCCTTTTCTAGTAAGTGTTTAATCACTGATTTTTTTAAAGTCCAAGTGTAATAGTATGGGAATTTAATCATCGTTTCTATTAGTACAACTGCTTGAGAGGGTCTTGAAGACATTTCCTTTTACTTTAGTTTGCCCTGTGGATAAGTAGAGCACTTTGGTTCTGTATTGATTTGTCCTTTACTGCAGTGATCACCTTTCATTTTCAAGCATTCACCTTCCATTCATGAGCATTAAATCCCTATTTAAAAGAAATAATAGAACTGGAATGGTGGCTCAATAGGGCAATGATCAGTGGAAGAACCCAGATGACTTTATCTGGGTCAGAACTTTATTTCATTAGGTTGAATAGTGATTTCTTGCTTTCCCCTTCTCTGTCTCTCGGGCGGTGACAGGCCTCCCCTCTCCCCAAGGATGTGAAGACCAGCTGCCTTGAGATAAGAGAAAAGGAAGGGAAAGAAAGTGCATTTATAAAGGACACTGGTCTACACGTGCAGTTTGCAGCATATAAAAGCCCCCTGTGTGTGAATATGGGCTAACACATCAGCACATGTCTGTTTTGAAATGAAGAGCAGCAGGTACATTTTGACACAAATTCAAATCAAACGTGTGCCTTTGATATCATACTGGCAAAACTCGATCATATGCTTTGCTAATCGAGTGTGCCGAGTCTCCTATGCTTATGTTTTTTGGAATTAAATTGCATGACTGTGCTTTGCTCTGTAAAATGTGTAAATGTGTAAATTATGTCAGGACAGATTGCAAATGCCAGTTGAAGAAATAAAAAATATGCTGCACTCATTGTAAAGAGTGCAGGGGTGTGGCCTGGGAGATGGTGAGAAGGGGTTAATGCCTCCTAGCAAAATTTCTGGAAGAAACAGATTGATTTATTAACTGTTATTTGTATTACTTGTATTAACAGCTCCGTGAAGAAACACCAGAAAACCCAGAAAACCCCATTCAGGACTTAGAGCTGGCAAGACTGTATTCTATCAATAAATGTAGAGCCATGGCTTCTACCTGGAAGAGTTTGTTGCACTGGAGTCAAGATGGAATAAGTGACTGTCATGAGCAAAGGCAGAGTATCTGAGTGAAAATGGTGTGGAGTTATATGTTGGCCCTGCTTCAAGACAGCACTTAAATAAGAACTTAAGACCATTCCCTCTAAGAAAAGCACTTAAGCAGAAGCTTATGCTCATTAATGAACAGGAATGTGCCCTTGAAATAGGGCCAATATATACAGCTTGCTTGATACATTATATTTACATATACGGAATTATTTGATCATCTTTTAATGTATTTTAATTACATTTTAAATATCCAATTAAGTCACAATTGCCTTTGCTCCCTCATTGTTTATCTCTTTTCTTCATTCTTTCTCCCTTGAGAAAATGACTTGGGATTACTGTCCAGACACTCCCCTATTCTAGTATCCTACCTTATTTAAAAGGGATCCTGAAAGACAAGGATTGTATTTGAAATCAAGGTGCATGAAGATCTTGACAGATTGCTTCCTCTTTCAAAGTCTGATCTTTCTCATTTTAGAGAGACAACAAATTCCTGTTCCCATTGAAATCAGGATCAGCAAGAATTTGTCCCTGAGTTCAGCTGCATTAGCATACCTCCCACTGTGCGATGGAATTGTCACCCAGGAGTGATCTTGCACCTCTTAGACGAGATTCATTTAAATAGGTATCAGATGACTGTGCTGAAGCACATATGAGTTGATTGTGAGATCAATTTAAACATATGTCATTCAGAGCACTGGGAATAAATACCCTGATTTTACACTCTTTTTTAGCCCCAGCTATTTGCTTAAGTGGGTCATGTTTAACCTACGGAGTTATATAATCATTTCTGCACCTTTATTACTGAGTGTTTAATATTTTATCATCAAGCATATTTTGTAGTGATGTTTGAACTTTTTGCTTTGATGGCCTGAACTTCAGAACTGTACCTTTTCAAGAAGGGGAAAAATCCTTTAAAATCAGTGTGAAAAAAGTATTCCAAGGAAAGGCCATTTGCTATAAATAACTAATTCTGACTAGATGCAACCTAGTATTACCAAATGTCTAGAAATCGCAGATTAAAGTTTCTCAGGGTTTATTTTTCAAACAAGGATCTGTAGTTCTTATACGTGATGATTTTCCTTCCCCCAGGAGCAGAACAGACTTACTGCTTCACAGCAAGCTTCCAGGTTGGTATGGAACTGCTGAACATCAGTATGCACATGGCCACGGGTCCATTTGATCATCTAGACATATGACCTAGTGGTCCTGCATTTGAGAACTGGGATCCACACCATATTTATACTTATTTGTATGGTACTCAGTAACCTAGAATACTTATTTAATTTTAAGCTTCGGAGGTTGTGGGTAGTATATGCAGATTACAATTATATAGTGTAAAAAATTCCCAAGAACTGTCCCTCTACAGCATTAAAAGCATGGGTATCATCCATGGCTTTCCACAGTCTTGATACCCGAGACATTTTCATAAATTTCATGCAAGAAAACCAGAAAGAAAGAAAATATGAACAGTCACTGTAAGAAAGTCTAAACATGTCTTGAATGTCTTGGAGCATCTTAGAGGGGAGCACTGGGGCTATTGAGATAGATTGGAACAACTGAACAATTGTCACTAAATTTGCAGTAACCTATGGAGAGCGTTGCCAGCCTACAAATTCAGGGGTGAAAGAGCTTTTCTCCTCTTCCTACGTGTAGTTTTCCATCTATCCAATGGTCTGACTGCTTAAAGACCAGCTGCTTCTTCCCATCCAGTTCATGGGAGGAAGGAAGGGCACTATTAGATTAAATAAAGGTAACCTGGCCCTATAGCAATTTACCAGACCGCTCTATATATTTCATCTTTTACCTTCAATTAAGGTAATGTAACAATCAAGCTGACTATCTTTCTGAAATACATGATTATATGAAAAATATTTCATCACACATTTCACAATGTCAGGTGTTTTCCTTTAACCTCTAGAATCTGATTCACATTATGGCTTTGGTGATGCTTACTGCCTATGCCAAAACCTCCCCTATCATTAAGAAAGGCTATTTGGTTTGACTTTATGTCTTAAACCTACTCTATGGTGCTGCACTCTTGTTTCCCTGGGGTTCATCAATTAGCTGTGGAGTTAGCTTCATTTTTAAAAAGGAATTGGATGAAGGTGATGGGAATACATGGTAGAATGTTATGTCACAGAGATAATCTGGGAGAATATAGTAATAGCAACATATTTGCAAAGCATGTTTGCTTAGGAAACACGGATTCTGGGGCTGAACATTTGAATAAGTTGAAAAGGCTCTGTGTCTTTTTAGGCAACCAAAAATGGTTGAAGGAGAGAATTTCAAATATAAAAAGAATGAAATTACTTTCATGAGAAAGATTCTGATTTTTTTTTTAACTGGATATCCTTCAAATTGCAACATCTTGTGGACTTCAAAATGTTCTGAGAATAAAAATTCTGAGGAGGAAGAATTATGTCAGCTTGGTCAAATCACTTATTTTTTTACATTTTTATACTATAATTATGTGATAAATTGTGACAGAGAAAATCAAAAATCTTTTCTGAAATGCCACTTTAAAATTAAAGAACAGAAATGTTTTGCTCTGAGGACACTGTTATTTGTTGGGATTCCCACCCTTTAATTTTCGTGTAACTCCACATGCTTGTATATTCACCTTCTTTCACAAAGCTTTTTATTTCAAATGAACCGTATGTTCCAAAGGAAAATAATACTGTTTCTTATACCTATGCTACCGTGAGTCACATTTTCTGGATTTTCTACCAAACTCAATATAATATTTGCTTTTGAAAATCTGACTTTTGATTTTGATGTTTGCCTGGTCCCATTAGAATATTTGGCCCTTCAGTCACAGGTCTGGCACTAACCCTCTCCTCGCAAACTGCCATTCTGAATTGCTTTGACTAATATAATTTATGGGTGTATTATTATTAACTAGGAATATCTACCATGTTTCGTCCCTTGATCAAAGTCATTAATTTCTGTTGACAGCCTTCAGGTGGCACTGAAGATGAAAAGAAAAAGAGATTTTTTTTTTCCCCATCTTAACTATAATCCTACAGTTGTGCTTTAAAGAGAACTTGGTTCTGTTGCATGATCTTTACTGAAAGGGACTATATGGAGTTCTGTGGCTTCACACACGCATTCCCATAAACCCCCCTACAGAAGATGAAACATGACACTTCCTTTGTAAAGGATCCAGGAATCCTGACCCTAATCCATAGATTTCATATGTATGTAATCAACTTTTATTGGTTTTGTGAGGATGAAGCTTCCCCTTCCAATATGAGCACAGTACAAACTTTGACAGTGTCATTAATAAAGAACTGCATGGCTCAGACAAACGGGGGAAGTTTATATAAAGCCTTTCTCCTGGTGCTCTCCATGACATTTGTGTAGTGTCATCTTGCTATGGCAGACTTGCTGTGTCAGACCCCCAAATGCAAACTGCTTGGAAAAAGAGAGAAAGCTGGTTCTGTAAAAAAATCACACCACAGCTGAAAAAAAGTTGAAGGTTTCCTAAATATCTTTTTCTCCTGCTAATGGTAGAAACCTTTTGGGTCATGATAGCGAGCGTAATGAAGACAGTGGCAAAGAGCCAAATGATTACAGTGGCACTAAATCAAGTCATTGATGGGCAAATTTTGAGGTTTGCTGTTTTGAAGCCTTGATGGTTTTTGTTCAGAAACTCAGGTCATTATCTGAAGCCCAGCAGGGACCCAGTTTGGATATTCAAGTGGCTTTTGGAGCTCATAACACATGCAATCCATCCTTTCAAACTCAGAGGCAGTCAGAACTATAAATATTACAAAAGGACACCAAGATTTTTTGGAAGCAAACATTCTATTTGGTAATTCATCCAGATCTCCAAATAAAAATACCAGGCACTGGATACTGTTCTCAGCAAATGGTCGTTTGAATCATAAGCCAATAAAAAATGGAGCAAAGAATCACTTCTGCTTTCTGACACAGCACACTATTTTCCTTTCACAATTACAAGGATTTTACAGCTGTTCTCACTAAATACCAACCACATTCAGGTGAAAAATATCTTTAGTGGTACTCTCATCTCCACTGAAAAGTAATAGTAATGATAAGGAGTTTCGCATAAGCAATTATGCAAAAGTGAATTTGAAAAAATAGTACTTTTGCGCAGGTCTTTCTAAGTTATACTGGTTTGCTTTTATTTATAATTTTTTGTGTTCTAAAGATCATAGATTTCATGGGTGATGGCTTCACCAGTGCACTTAAGGCACTTAATATGCATGGCTTCACCAGTGCACAAAGCTGGACATTAATTCACAGGCTTTTTTGTGAATATTTTTTTAAAAATTTGTGCTTCATCTTGAAAATTTTTGTGGAAATATTAGTTTATTTAATAAGGGGATAACTATATAGATAGCTGTAAGTACCTGTCATGAATATTTTTTTCTCTTCTTTTTTCTTTCCCTTCCACCCTCAACCAAAACCCCTTAAGAAGAAAAATAGCAAACCCAGATGAATCTTGGTTCTAGAAACTGTAATTCTTGAATTATACAGTCTAACAGTGGAGGTTTTTTCTCTTTTTAATAAGATGAGTAAGAAAATTACTTTCTTGTGGAATTGTAGAATCATAGAGTAATTTAGATTGGAAGTGACATTTGAAAGTTTTTCAACGGCCAGCACTAATCAGGGCTAGCTTCCAAGTTAGACCAGGTTATTCAGGGCCTTTTCCAGGCAAGTGTGAAAACCCTCAAGGATGGAAAACCCACAGCCTCTCTCAGACACTGTTCCAGTGCTTAACCACTTTCCTTGTGAAAACTTTTTTCTTTATATTCAATTGCATTTTCCCTTGCTGTAAGTTGTGACCTCTCATCCATTTGTCTCCCAACCTTTTGCCGTGACTCTCTGGGAAAAGGCTGACTTCATCCTCGCTGTAACCTCCCTTTAGCTGCACCTGAGCTGCACATGTGCTGCACTTGAATTCCCTCTTCAGCCTTTTCTTCTCCAGGTTAAACAAAGCTCAGTCAGCCTCTCTTCGGTCATGGTCAGCTCCAGCCCCTTAACCAACCGAGTGGCCCTCCACAGGTCTCGCTTCACTTTGTCAGACTGCCTCTTGTACTGGATCCCCAAAAGATGGACTCTGTCCCAGATGTGGCCTCACAAGTACTGAGTAGAGGGGAATAATTACTTCCAGGGACCTGCTGGCTATAGCTTACTCACGCAGTCTGTGGCTAGTCTTCTCTGCTGTGAGGGCATACTGCTGACTCATGTTCAGCTTGTGGTCCACCTAGACACACAAGTCCATTTTGGAAGACCTGCTTCCTACTCAGTCAAGCTACACTTCAGCCTGGAGTTTTTCTCAACCACATGTAGGTTTGTTTTTACTAAATTTCATTATATTCCTGCCAGCTCTATCTAATTTAATATCCCTCTGAATGTCAGCCACATCATTCAATGCATCAAACAGCCCATCAATTTTGTGTCATCATGACCTTGATGAGGGTGAGCTTCATCCCACCATCCAGGTTGTTCATTGTCTCCAGAACTGATGCTGAGGAACCGGCTACCAACTAGAATTCAAACTGTTGATCACTATCCTTTAAGTTTGATACCCCATCCAGCTCTTCTCCCACCTACCCTGTTCAGTTAGCCCCAATTTGGATACGAGGATGCCATAGAAGACAGTGTTGAAAACTTTTCCGAAGCCAAGGTTAACAACATACACTGCTTTCCCTTCATCCAGAGAGCCACTGGTCATTTCATCATAGAAGGCAATCAGGTTCCTTGGACACAAATTGCCTGTGGTAAACCCGTGCTGACTGTTCCAAACACTTTCTTGTTTTCCATGTACCTAAAAATGTCTTCCATGAGGACTTGCTTCATAATCTTACCTGGGATTGAAGTGAAGCCGATCAGCCTGTAGTTCCCAGATTCTTCCTCTTACCTTTTTTTGAAGATAGGCATGACATTTGACATTTTCCAGTCATCAGGGAGCTCCACACATTGTCACAACCTTTAAAAGATGATAGAGAGCAGCCTCACAAAAACATTGGCCATATTTCATTTAGTTGAGAAATCTTTGAGTGAAACATTGTTGAATGCCTCTGTAGACAGTGGCAAACAGATTCCTCCTTCAGCTTTACTGCACGCTGCAATAGTACCTGCTCTGAGGATGTAGCAAGGGTACGGCACATGCAGATGACACCATTACCCTTATGATAAGGGCTGTGACTCACAGCAATGATGCCAAGAAGGTCCCAGCGTTTCCTGAAAGGCTGCATTGTTCAGGGTCCTATTTTTCACAGGCAAATAAAAACCCAACCACATCTGAGTAAGACTAAAAGTCTGCCTATTAACGTCATACAAAAAGGAAAAACAAAACACACCAACAATAATCCCAGAAACAGAGACTGGTTTGGGGTTACTTGTTTTCTAAGCTTCAGAGCCTAGCAGGGGGGAGACCTTTTTTATGAAACAGTTTTTTGAGATCCACTAAGAATTTTTTTAGCCACTTGTCATTTAAGGGGGAAGGACAAAAGAGCACTACCCTAAAACATGTACCTTTGGACTTTAAGATTTAATATGTTTCCCTTCTGCAACTCTATCTTGACAAGTGCAAGTTACTACTGTAACTACCATACATCTTGTACCACCTGTTTCAAAATTATTAATATACATTGGTTGCACTGGCTATCCTTTTCTGATTTTTATTGTTGCACCTAACTCTCATTTTGATAGTCCAAAATTACTTATTCTCTCATGAAAATACTCAGGAGACTTCTTGCTGAACCCTTTCCACATTACTCACTATTCAAATGTTGCTACAGATGTCACTCAGAACACTGTCATTCTGATCAGTTTCTAAGTTCTCATCCTCTGATCAACAGACATAGCAAAACAGTGAAGCTAACTTATCTCAGATATAATCTCTATCACCAGAGGACAACAAGGGACTCGCTTAACATTGTAATAACTGACTAATTATACTGAGCACTTCATTTCAGATGTTTGAAGGTTTTGCAAATTGTGTCCTTTGGTGGTATCTCATAATGTGTGCAGAAATCTGGAGGAACTTTCTATTACGACTTACTATTGAGAATATAAAGCTGGTAGGATTTAAATTATTTTGGCTGATTTCCACTGCTGAGAGCTTGAGCTTCCTACCCCTAACCTGGCTCTCCAGCTCGAAACGGGCGTAGACTGTGGTCCTGAATGATTGAGAGAGTGCAAATGGCACCTAGAAGTTGCAACAGTTTGAAACATTTAGAATTAAATGAATGAATAGATGAACAAAATAAAGGGAAATTTAAAATGGCTATTCAATGGCTATACCTCTGGATAAATGCTCTTGCCACCGCATTCCTTCAGTTGTACTTTCACATAGCCAAACAAATGGGAAATGATTCTACTTTACAATAGCGTAAGGAGCAACGGATAGACTATGAAATGTATTTACTACAATCTGCTACTAGGGTGAGTTTTCTAATTATGACATGATAAACAGCCTACATAAAAAGCAAAGAATTTTTAAATTTTAACTTGGCTTCTCCCACTCCTTTTGTTGGTTATTTTTTTGCAGTTCATTCAACTCTGACATTAAGATTACACTGGTCACCTTCTTGTTAGTCCTATTTCTGAGCTCTTTACCACTAACATTATACTATGTTTCAGTGTAAAAACTGAACTGGAGAATTCATTTTAAAAAGCAAAAACTTGGTTTTACTGTTTTTTGAAATAAATTAGAAGTTCTTTCTCTGTATACATCTAATCCACATGGTTTTACACTTTACAAAGACTTTCAGTTCCTGCTCTAAGAGAGGGAGCGACACCTGGATCAATATTAAAAAAGCTGTGAACAACTACAGAAGCCATTTCACTAATATTCATTAATGGACAACTGCAGAAGGGCACATGGAAATATCCTTGCCCTGAGTTGAGATGTAGAAACAACAACTGGTACCAGTATCTAATTCATTTGGGATGGAAAGCTTCCATCTGAGAGTCTTATAATCTCTTTCCAAGAAGTAAAATCCTTTTTATATAGGCTTAACATCATAGTTCATTAATTGCCTCAGCAGTCGTATTAAACCGGATGGTTTTTTCCTTGTCCAAACCTAAACTGCAGGTTTCACATTATCTGACAATATCCATGACTCAGTATTATTAATTGTATATTTCTCCCATTAGTGAAAAAAATAAACAAAAGACACACCTTGCTTGAACAATTTTTCATTTCCATCAGATACCAAACGGCCTTAGCACTGCCAACTTGATCAGCATAGATTATTAATTATGATACTGCTGGTACAGTTCAATTTAATCAGAAAAGAACATCAAGGAGTCCGAGAAGTAGGGTATATAATGCAATTTATCTTTGCCTTGTACTGATAGGGATAACAATGATTTGCAAATTGCTTCAGCTACAAATACACAATTAAAAAGAGATAAATATCAAAAGATATGCCACATTTTCAACTCAAAGCCAAAAGTGCAGGTCTTAATCTTAGTAGTCAGTTTTAAAATCATGAGTTAATTCTTCCCTTGATGTGCACGCTTAACTCACATTAAAATTAATGGGGGTTACACATGCTCATCGAGGAAGAAATAGACCCCATAGTGTGTATATTCTTCAAATAATAAGGATTTGGTAATTACTATATTATTTGTTCATTAATTTTCAATTTATCTTGTAAATGTGCACTCTTTGTGATCTTAGGTCCAATTATATAGAGTAATTTGTGGCAAAAGGTCTAGTGGAGCATTATCCTCTTAAAGGACATGTGGTTTTATAGCACATATTGACAGTGCTCTAATTCTCAAACTTTATTACTTGCAGAATACACCAAAACAAGGGAATTTGACTCCTAGCAGCCAAATTCTGCTCTTCCATGTGGTCCAAGGTCCTTTGAAATCACTGTATATATTCCATTGACTTCAATCAGTTTTGGAAAGGCCTTTTTCCTTTATTTAGTCAGTGCTCAAGAGCAAGGTTTTTAGAGTGGCTGATGATATTCAGGTGCCTCAGTTCTGGGTGCCCAAGCTGAAGGTTGTTTATGGAGAGTATTTTTCAGAGACAAAGTATTAAACAGTTTCTGAAAAATGTCTTTTTTCTTTTTCAGAATATTTCAGAGAATTGAGGTGATTGCCATTAGTTGACAACCTTAAAAAAATAGACATGCTGCCCCCCAAAAGGCAACTCTGTTAATTTATGGCATAAGGACGTTGGACCTTCTAGCATTTCCTGAATGATAAAATACACATTGTTCTGGGACAGAGAGACATGCAGCTGTTCTCTCCTCCAATTCATGGGAATTTAAAATTTTAAGGTATTATCCATAAATAATTAGTATACATTATGACCCTATTCAAAAAATCGTAATTACAAGTAATGGAATTTGTAGTTTGAATGGATTTACTACAGTTTATCCCAAACTACCAACTGAATAGGTCAGAATATTCCCATCTTTACTAACACTCTGTCATACTTTAGTGTCAAGAACATTACCCATGACACTGTCAATACTCAGCAGGGGTAATCTGGGCCAAAAACCACAATGGATTTTTGACTCACAGTGCAGAAGCAGTGAATGCAAAGAGGTACTGCCCTGTTCCTCTCAGAATTCCCTGATCCGTTAAAAAACTAGAGGTTACTGCAGCACAGTCTATAGACCACAGACATCAATTTATTAGAGACATAGGGGAAGACTGAACTCTACAGCCAACCCCCCCCCCCCCCCCCCCCCCCTTTTCAACAGATAAAACTCTAGTTGGAGCATTTTATCTGATATTAATGCAGTTTGAACCATTTTTAAAGCAATCTCTAATTTTCTGCAGCCTGATTTCTCATTGCCATGTTTTTGAATGCTTAAGGGTGGTCATACAAGCTAATGAATGTACTCTCTTTAGGAGCCTTTAGATCTCTTTCAAGATGCAATCTTCCCTTCCTGTCTTGACTCTCTTTTTGAAAAATCCTTTCCTAGTTCTCTTACCCAGTTTTCTGATCTTAGCTACTTCCCAAATAAAGCTGGTGGTACTTATATTCTCCTCCCACTCCCCTATTTTCTGGAACTGTGTCCTTCCTACTCACTTTTTAACATAAAATAAATCTTCAGTGCCTGATTTTAGGCTGATTCAGTATAAATAAAGTACATTAATTTATCTGGTGATGGAGCGTTTCCTTTATGTACATCAAAGCAAATTCAGAGTCCTTGGTTCACCTGGAGATGTCTGTGCTGTTCCTACATGCTGCATTAGCCATGTGGATGACTGACTTGTGGTTTACCTTTGGGTGAGGTAGCACAGATCCTATGTGCTAGTCTTCATATTGGGTAACTAGCAACAAGTGACTGTGTTAAGGTCATAAAAGTACAAAGCACTTACAATCTGTAGCCAACGCGACACAAGGAGAATCCCATGAAAGGTATCACATGCTCTGGCAGAAGTTTCCTACTTGTCAGTGTAACTTCAAGAAAGACGTTGATGATTAGGTTCAATGAAAGCTGAATTCATGAGATTAAAACCTGTTTTGTGACTTGCCATCAGGAAGTCAGGAGAAATTCAAGCTGTCTTGAGCAGGTATTGAACGGCAAGGAGGAGGAATTTGTAGCACTCAGTGTAGAAAGAGAACTACCAATGGCATTTATTTTACTTAAAGTTTTTAATGCATGAGTAGCACAAAATAATTCCTATTCCTTAAAAAAATAAAGAGATTATGATTCTAGGGAAGGGTTAAGGGTTAATGAAAGACCTTGGAGACCGACTGAGCCTATGAGGACAGCAGGACAGGAACGCAACACTGAAGTACCAGAATTTGTTCTCAAAGTAAATTCCAGGATGCTTTCAGATCAGTTCAGATTTGCATCCCAGGGCCTTACAGGTTTAGAGACTTGGTAACAATTATAGCTCATTGGAAATGATAATGTTTTGTGATACAAAGTCATTTCTCAATTATACTTTTCTGTGACATATACTTCCCCTAAATATTTCGTGTTTTAAACAATTTTCTAGAAAGGCTGAAGTATTTACTTTTGGAGGAGGAAGATATTTTGTAACTTCTCGTTTCACCTACTGTGCTAATTTTTTGGGAAAAAAAAATGAATCCTTGAAAACTGAGAGAATATATTCCATCTCATGGAAAGTTTTTTTTAATAGAAATGTTATGTGGATGTCTTGGGTTTTTAGTATTTTTATGATGTAATAATTGGAAAAACACACCCCTCCCCCCCAACTTAATGAAGTCACCTAGCAGAAAAAGAAAAATCTTACGGAGATTATCTGTTTACAAAGCATTTACACTTGGAAAAGGTACAATCTACAACTACCTGGTTGCACAACAGGGAGGCAGACACCAAGTGGGTTTGTAGATAACTTGTATTTTACATGCTTCATATTTTCTAAAGGGTAACTTAGGCCCTTCCACTTTTTGCGTACTTCCTTTGTCAACTTCATTTCTTTAATACCCAATTAAGCACTGTGTAAGAGAGCTGGAGCGTGTCCCTCTGTGACCCTGGGCTTGAGCAAAGCATTAGACACTGTCCCACACAACACCCTTGTCTCTAAATTGGAGATACATGGATTTGATGGATGGACCACTCAGTGGATAAGGAATTGGCTGGATGGTTGCACTCAAAGAGTTGTGGTCAATGGCTCGATGTCCAAGTGGAGATGAGTGACAAGTGGCATTCCTCGGGGGCCGGTATTGGGACCAGCACTGTTTAATACCTTTGTTGACAACATGGACAGTGGGATTGAGTGAACCCTCAGCAAGTTTGCCAACACCACCAAGCTGTGTGGTGCGGTCGACATGGTGGAGGGAAGGGATGCCATCCAGAGGGACCTTGACAGACTTGAGAGGGGGGCCCGTGCGAACATCATGAAGTTCAACAAGGCCAAGTGCAAGGTCCTGCACATGGGTTGGGACAATCCCAAGCACAAATACAGGCTGAGCGAAGAATGGATTGGGAGCAGCTCTGAGAAGAAGGACTTGGGGGTGTTGGTTGATGAGAAGCTCAACATGACCCAGCAATGTGCACTTGCAGCCCAGAAGGCCAACTGTATCCTGGGCTGCATCAAAAGAAGTGTGACCAGCAGGTCGAGGGAGGTGATTCTGCCCCTCTACTCCACTCTCGTGAGATCCCACCTGGAGTGCTGCCTTCAGGTCTTGGGTCCCCAACACAAGAAGGACATAGACTTGTTGGAGTGAGTCCAGAGGAGGGCCAGGAAGATGATCAGAGGGCTGGAGCACCTCTCCTATGAAGACAGGCTGAGAGGGTTGGGCTTGTTCAGCCTGGAAAAGAGAAGGCTCCAGGGAGACCTTCTAGCAGCCTTCCAATACCTAAAGGAGGCCTACAAGAAAGCTGGAGAGGGACTTTTGATAAGGGCATGTAGAGATAGGACGAGGGGTAATGGCTTTAAAGTGAAAGAGGGTAGATTAAGATTAGATGTAAGGAAAAAATTCTTCACTCAGAGGGTGGTGAGGCACTGGAAGAGGTTGCCCAGAGAAGTTGTGGATGCCCCATCCTGTGAAGTGTTCAAGGCCAGGTTGGATGGGGCTTTGAGCAACCTGGTCTAGCGGAAGGTGTCCCTGCCCCTGGCAGAGAGGTTGGAACTAGATGATCTTTAAAGTCCCTTCCAACCCAAACCATTCTGCGATTCTATGATTCTATGACCATCACCAGGCAGTATGGTGCCTAAAAGCTCAGCACTACAGTGAGAAGTGAGCACTATGGTCAGTGTTACACCTTGCAGCCCCCTTGTCTTACACTACCACTCTCCATACACCCCCCAACATGTTTATGAATCCAGGCCTATTACAGTGTTCTTGGCAGAAATGAGTTGACAGGTCTCAGTCTAAGTCAGAGTAGACAGATGTGCATGCAATAAAACCCAGCACCCCTCACAGGCGATGTTTAACACTCCCATGGCCTTTTTTAAAGAGGGGACTAAATGTTCTGCAATACAATCAGGGTATATGTTGAACCGGATGAGTCTAGCTGGTTGCGGATTGTAGTTCTTTTAACACAGATGCTAACTTTTATTTTGCTGCTGTTATAGACTGCAATGTACCTTAGATAGCTCTTTAAAAAATAGGTATTTTCATTCTGAGGCAACAGAGAGCTTCATTTGTCTGCTCTATAGATACAGACATTCATTATCCCCAAGTACAGCCTACCTGGCTTTTAAAGACAGCAGTCCAAGGAACAGTTTACAGGTTGATTAAAGTTACAAAGTCAGTGCAAATGCATGGCAATGATCTAGGTTTTCAGGCCCAAAAAGGGACATTTAGACAACTCTGACACCAGCATTTCCCTTTGATCTGTATCTATAATGTATCTCTGCAGAAAAGTTCTGCAGGTACAGTGTATGCTGGGGAAGCTGAATGTAGGTCAATGAGATGCACTCTGCTTTTTTAAATAAAATCTTTCTGCAGAAATTGCATGATTTCCTGTTATGACTGTAGACTTCACATAGAGTATCATACGTTTGGTTTGAAAAAATGCTTTTCTACTTGTGCAAAAATTCATTCTGCTCAAGGTGCACAAACACACACATATACACACAAATTTCTATATATAATATATGTATTTATGAATAATTTCTTTTCATGTATTTTCCATTTCTAATTTGTGGCTGACACGGCAGACCACAGAATTTCAAGATGCCTATTCTTGAGCAGAAAATGATGTTAGCCGAAAAGGTTAGACAAAGGGCTCAATCCAGAGAAGACTTGCACACCTAAATCCTGTCTAACTCTCAACTTTTGATCTTCAAATCCCTAGCTCAATACCACCTAAGCTTAGCAAGACTAAAGCCCGTAAGTGCCTAGTTTAAGCCACAAGAGATATCTGGGTCCCCGATTTCTGTGACCTAATGTTAATCTGTTAGCTGAGAACCCTGACGTAAGAGCAGGGCTACCAGGGCTTCCCGGGAGCACCGCGGGCAGCAGTGGAGGGCATGGCAGGTCTCCGACACGCTGACCTGGCTCTGGAAGTGCCTGTCCCCGCCACTGACCGCCCCGAGACCCTGCTGTAAGGGGAAAGGCCAGGAGGCCATTGTGCTGGCAGCGTGGAGGAGCTGCCGACCCAGCTCCGTCAGGATAGCATTCCCGCAGAATAGCTTTCCTCTGTACATCCACAGCTCTTTGGATTTCTCTAAATGCACTTACTGTATCAAGCCTCAACCAGGTAACAGCTGAAAGAAAGTGAGGTGAGTCAGAGAGAGCAGATGAGCCAGGAAGAGCCAGTGTCCCTGCAGCTTCCACAGCCAGTGAATGTTTAGGTGTTTGCCTGATTCGGAACATGGAGGAATGCGAGACTCACGGGAGAGCACTGAAAATTAAAGATTTTTATGACTCAGTCTTCATGCTATTAGCTGTGATTGGACAAAGGATTTGGGATTTTAGATGAAGAGGGTTTTCAGAATGAAAATGAGCCACGGGGAAATGCATGTGGGAAAATGCAATCTCAGTGTCAGATCTTCTCTCAAATTTTACAATGTGAGAAACGTTTGGGACAGATCATAACACATGAAAAATAAAATAAAGATCAAATACCTGAGTGAGATTTATATATAATCCCATGCCATCAACATCCTGATTTCTATTTCAGCCATAGAGGGGGAGAGGGGTGTCCTCATGCAGCTGGAGACATTTCTTTGCTGAGCTGGTAAAAGCGGGTGTTGATTGAGGGTACTAGTTGGAATTATTTCTGTTATATTCCCTTGCACTTTGAAGAATCGCGTTTCAGAGGTCGTGAGCTGGATGTGTGTTGGTACTGTGTTAGGCCACAGTGCTCCTGGAAAAGTACCTGGCGAGCACAGGCTCAAACTGAAGTTAATAGAGTTTTACCATTGCTTAAGTTGAAGCCAGGTTTCCAATTCTGGTGTCAAAGAGGCTCTTCCCCTCCCCCTCCTCCCGTTATGCTGCACACACCGGCTGCACGCTTAGTTTATCCCATGCCTATCACAAATATAGCAACGCAGACCTTGTTACCAGAAAGCTCAATTATTGTAATACCCTCTTAGCGGAGCTTAGAGCCAGGCTGCTCAGCGCTGCTCGCTGCTCGCTCCGAGCGCGGCAGCACGTGTGCTCAGCCCTGTGAGCCAGCAGGAACGCATTACACCACGCTGCATTCTTCACACTGCCTGCCTCCGAAGTGGCAGATTGATTTTAAGTTGGCCCTTTTGGATTTTAAAGCCTTAAATAATGCAGGCTCTGGCTATGACTGATCCCCTTCTCGCTGAGCCCTGTCCTAATGGGGAGCTGCGTTCCCACACCACCTGCTTTTCCTGGAACCCTACTGTCACATCGCAGATCTGCACCAGATTTTGACTTTTCTGCGCTGAACTGCACGACGTATCTCACCCCCCATATCGTTCCTTTCCCGTCAACCCTTTCCATTTATATACCGCACTCATCCCAATGTTAGCAGAGCCTCACAAAATGATCACTGCCATCTCACAAATACAGACTAGCCAGGTTTTCGACGGAGGTGGCGTTAGAGCAAGTTAGCAAGTGTGGCTTCATGGTACCAGGTACTCGCTTTTTTCCTCCTGCAGCCAGAGAGGAGGCTTCGCCCTCCCGTTAGACCTGAGCTAAGCTGGGTTTCATTTACCACAGGTTAAGAGCAGGCAAATAGGGAGTTAGAGCAGAGCAGCTGGCTCTGTTAATCTGTACCCTAATTTAACTTGCGGTAACTTGTTTGTGTAGCCATACCTTTGGGTGACTCTGGCCGCTGTACTTCATTACTCTATGCCTCTTCCGCCTCTGCCTGATGTGGCTAATGTTGCTTCCTTTGTGAGGCACTTGCAGATCTAGGGATAAGAAATGGAAGTTTCAGAAGAGGTATTATTAATTATCATTTATTAGCCTGTCTGTGCTGTCATAGCCCCACCCATCTTTCAGTGTAGTGCGCACTCCTTGTGATTTTATTGCAGCTATATTCTCTTCTAACAATTAAGACAGTTATTGGCCCCATGCTAATTACTTTTTCTACTTCTTCCTTTCTTCTCTTTAAAACATGCATTTGTTTGCTTTGAATTCTAACATGGTATGTGCTGTTTATATAACTTTGTTGTTAGTATATTTAATTTACTTTAATTACAGTTTACATTGGCGTATATGTAGGGATTTTAATTAATAGAGCTATTAATAATATTATTCATAATAATACACTGGTTTTCTCTTAATGTTAAAACATGATCCAAATGTTACAAAACATGGATGCCTAAGGTTAGATAATTAACCCAACCTCAAGTTCTAGAGCAGTGAAATCCAAGCTGCTTTTTATGAATTCCACCTATGGATTTAAGGTTTAAACTCTAGGAACCCATGTTTGAAAATCTTGGCTTTGATGTACGAAGGTGTTTTTTTTAATATCGATGTGAATGAGAGAGACAGGATGGTTGCCCTTTCTCCATCTCTCTTCCCACCTTTAACACGAAGAGCTAATAGGGACCCCAGTAGGAGGTGAGCAGCCTATTCCTGGGGTAGGATCCATCGAATCACCCCATACCAGAGGATAGGAATGGGGGGTTAATACTTTAAGGCCTGATGTAACCTATCTCCCTTCAGGTACTTAAATTAACGGCTCTTTATACGCCCCCAGTTAATAGTCAGTGGAGAGGAACAGGCACCTCCGGGGATGATTCAGCCCACCTAAAATCTGAGTCACCCCGTGGAGGTGCCCCTCTCCTTCTCCCCTTCAATTAGAGTGGGTGCCGCTGCTCAGCAGTCAGGTGTCTCCCTTCAACGCCCACGCAGAAGTGTGGGGGATCTCAGCCCAGGTGCCTTTAGTTTCTTGTGTCACATCTTGAGTCCTTAGAAAGATAAGACTAATGTTTACACAAAGAAGAAAAAACCAGTAATGCCAGAGGTGGTTAATCTTTGTGCTATTTATCCAGCTACCTATGTATTTGCAATACTTACGGGTACTGTCTTACCGTGATGTGCAGGGATTTACAGATGCAGTTCCGTTCACATTAGTGGGAATTGGGTGCATAGATCCAGTACATCTAGATGAGAATATCTGGTAATAAATATTTTAATATGCATGTAGCATTGACTGGATAATTTGAAACATTTTTAAAATCCAAATAAAAATTGAGTTTTCTACTACAAGAGAAGCTACCCCTAGAGACAGATAAGTGGAATCTATCTCCGCATAGTCAGACCCTGTGTGATTTCACATTGTACATAGAATGATCCTTTTTTATCTTTATTGATTACTAGAAGAGTAATACAATTAAAGGTAGCAAAATGCTTTAAGGTTTTTGTTCTCTGGCAAAGAATCAAGAGTTCAAAGTGGGGCTCCTTTCTCATTATTAGAGAACACCCTAAGAGACAATCATTTCTAGCAATTCTCTCTTTCTCCTCCTCCCCTTTTCATTTCCTACTTTGTGATTTTGGGGCTACAGAAAAAAAACCTCTGTGTGTGTGTTAGCACTAGTTAGTGATGTGCAGATACAAGAATAAAACCTATCCTTTCTTTTTACAACCACAGGTACAGAAGAAGTACCTATCATTATTTCATTAATGATCTGCAGCAGTATTTTCTTGCCCCCTTGGTCACATGTATTCATGTACACGTGAGCACACACAAACACACACACACGTAGATAGTCCCACGCTCGAGTTTTCTGACGTAGAACACCTCTTGATAAGCACTGCTTATGGCAGGATTATGAATACAGGGAAATAGAAAAGACATTTAGAAACTATAGGAAAACAATTCCTTTGGTGTTTGAATTGCAGTGTTATTCAGATGTATATAACTACTGCTGGGTGGGAGAACTGCAGGAAATATGCCAAGGAAGAGAGACAAGGGGAGGCCATCAACAAGACAGAGAGAAAAAGACAGAAAATGCCTTTGTTTGCAGACTTGGCTGGTTGACTTGACTTGAAAATAATAATAGGTCCGCGTTCTCTCTCACCAGCCCCCTCCCCTGATTCATTGGATATAACATAATTGATTCTCACTGGAGATGGATTTGGAATATGTGTCTTGCTTGTTGCTATTGTTTATGTTTACACAGTACATTTACTGCTCGAGTTTTTTTCCTCATTTACTCACTGCCCTATTGCAAACCTCTATTGCTTTCCCAGCTGCCACCAGTTCTTTCCTTTTTACCTCATTCTTCACAGAGGGAGGTGAAAAAATGGGGAACAACACTGGCTTGAGGACCATGACAGGCTGGGGGTCTTGCAGGTTATAACATTTGCTTGGTGCAGGAAACATTTACCTGCAGACTCCTTTCAGAGAGTGGAGCTTGTGTTCCTTGCCTCTTGTGTTTCTGCCTCCACGGTGAGCTAAAACTCACAGGCGGTAAGAGGAGAAATTCCCACACCTGGCACAGGGCTCCCAA
Source organism: Phoenicopterus ruber ruber (assembly GCA_009819775.1). Taxonomy (NCBI): domain Eukaryota; kingdom Metazoa; phylum Chordata; class Aves; order Phoenicopteriformes; family Phoenicopteridae; genus Phoenicopterus; species Phoenicopterus ruber. The sequence continues at coordinate 16,083,851 of CM020219.1, forward strand.
CAGAAGGTCATAAATTTTGCTGACTACTCATTTCAATGGGGCACCTTTGAACAAAGAGCTGATAACTGCCCAGGGCAAATCATTTTCTCAAGTCTGAGCACTACGAGGGAGGACACTACGCAGCAGATCACTGCGTGAGGAGCAGGTATCACCTGGCAGGGCTGATCAGGGATTGATAGACCCTGGGGTGCTAAGGAAGACTCATGGGGGACATCTGACAGGCATCAGGAAGCAGCTTGGAGAAGAGCAACAGCCTAGCTATTTCTTTCACAATCACACACAGTCATGAGGCTGGGAAGAGATAGCTATGGGAAAAGGAGGAACAGGAAAGACGGGAGAAAAGTGTATTCAAAGAATAGAGAGAGGAGTCGTCCATCTGGGGGCTAGGGAAGAAAGATCAACAAAGCCTAATGGCAAGTGGGTGGCTAAGATGATATGTTTTAGCAGAGGAGGCATTATTTTTAAAGTACTCCTGAAGTTTTTATGGCTCTGGACCCCTATTTCATCTTAATTCATCCTTGGGGATAAAGACTCAGCTGGATGGATCTCAATCACTCCCTTCCCTTTCTCACCCCTTGTCATCATGTTCTCTTCCTTCAGTACATTTTCACCATGGTTAGAAATTCCGACTCTCACTCCCCTTCCCAAGCGACTACCGTGGCGCCCTTTGGAAGGTGTGCGGTGCCCCGACTCCCACGGAGTCGAGTTCCATTGGAACTGCTGGTAGTGCATTCATCAGCCATCTGTCATTGCAGCTGCTTGTTGAAGAAATCAACTACTTTTTTTTTTCCCCCCTCTTTTTTTTTTTTTTTTTAATACTTTGGCTAGGAGGAAAAAAAAAAACCCTCAACCACCAAAAATTAAACAACAACAATAATGGCCCGACTGTTTCCCTGACAATCCAAACACAATCTGCTGCCCACAGTCACAGCAAAGTGTCATTAAGCAGAAGCAAAATTCTCATGGCCTGGTGGATTTGAGTGCGTCTACGGGCTTTGTTTTGTTCTCCTTTTCTGTAATAGGTGTAAAACACTTTTCTGATGGGAGGATAACTCCCGTGGAGTTTCCGTGACTCAGAAAGACTAAGCTACAACATGTCAAACTTTATCAGCCAGTTGACAATGTAACATTTAGCTGAGACTCTCAAAAAAACAGGAATGCTTTTTGAAATCCCACCATGTGTTTTTTTATTTCATTGTATTTTCCATGATTGAAGTGAAACATTGTGGAGGGGTGATAAAAACTGTGCAAACATAGGGTGATATTTAATGGTGTCAGGAATCTAGGCTACAGGCCTTCCAGCTTTCCAGTCTTCTTGCAATCTAGTTTGATCTCTTTTCTGTAACTGTCTTTTGAAAGATAGTGAAGATTAATCTATCTTCCCTTTATTTTCATCCTGAGATCTTTATACATTCGGACACCTTTCTGGGTCCCAGGTCATGCTGTCAGCCTTGTTCATGGCCATTTCAGTGGTGACACCCAAGGAACCAGAGATCACTGCACCTCCCCAAAGAGGAGGCAGGCAGCCCAAGCACAACGCTCTTGTACAACATTTGAAACAGAGCTGACAGGTCCTGACAAAGCAGAGCAAGCTTTATTGTCCACAGTCACACCATGGCACATAATTTTTCCTATGTTTTTCTTTTAATTTGCTTTTGGAAAGAGAGAAAGGGAAAGGTTATCTCTCCATGTCTCCCCTGTAGGCAACTGAGAGAGAAGCAGCATATAATGAGAAGGCTAAGTGACTGGTAAAATTAAAATACACAAACCATTAAAACATTTAAAGGGTAGAAAAAAAGAGCGCTCATGGCATCTGTTTTCGGTCAGCACCTAAGGAGTTTCTTACAGCCGATGTGGGAACTCTTAAGAAACATGAACGTTGTTATACACAATAGCATCTTTATCAAAAGCAACAAACTCACAGGGGGAGGCCATGGCACTTACAGTGTGGAAACACGAGTCTATCAAGTGCGAAAACTGTGAAAGCAGCAGAGGAAAGCCCTGACGTGGCCTCTTGGGCTGGTGGCACAGGCTGCTATGTTTGAGCTCCTGGACAGTGCATCTGGCACTCCTAGCAATAAAACCTGAATTGACAGGTTTATGTCTCTGTCTATACAATACCACTGCACCGCTGCACACCGATACGTAACATCTCACGTATTTTATACTTCTGTGTTTACATGTATGTAATTGTCCCTGGAGCTGCAGAGATACAGAGAGCTTTTCTTTCCTCTTCCTTTTTTTTTAAATGAAACATAACTGTTTTCTTCCAGTCTTTGTGATCAACTCCAGGCAAAGACAGGGAGATAGACAGACTTCAAATCCAACTCAATAACTGGCTTTTTACTTTTTTATCAATTTCTTTTTCAGTTTCCCATACTGAAGTTCTCAGCCTTTTGATTTGACCCATGTAGTTGAGGGGGCTCACAATGAAATGGAAAGTAAATGGGACTCATAAATCTCAGAAGGCTTCAGATTTTTATGTAAAGCTATCTTACTAACATAAGTAGGTATTTCCAGTTGAGAATTCTTTAATATTTTCTTTCTTTTTTATTTTAAGTGTACTGTTCCTCAAAATCACCTGCCAGTAAGCTAGAGTCAAGTTTAAACACCTGCCTGAATCTCGTGTATGTGAAAGACCACATAGCTTTCTCTAGGAAAGAAATTGGGTTTAAAACAGGAATAAATATTTCAGATAGTGACTTTTATGACTGTTGTTTTGGAATAACCAAATATGCATGCTTTGTAGGTCTCTGTCATGCAAAACTCCAAAAGCTCCGTTCAGGTCCACTAACAGTTATTCCTCCTGGCTATGAAAAAGGTTTTGTATTGTGCCATGTCTACAAAATAAAACAAGTCTCTCCACCTGTGCTTGTGGGGATCCTGCTGAGAAACAAAAGGGACACATTTGCCTAATACAAGCAAAGTACTTATGCAGAAGTTTTAACTTTTGCACAGGTAAGATCCTCTTGGCTCAAAACCTTTGCTGACTTGAATGTGTGCCCTTTTTCCCTGTAAATCATTTCTAATTGCCCATGGAAGCCAAACACTTTGTTTTCAAACTTTGAAATGATGAATTTTTACTTTGAATTTATTTTTCGATTTTATATTTGAGTTTTATTTTTGTCAACTTTTACTTCAAAGGTTGTGTAAATTAGTAGTAAAACCTGTCCTTCAACCTCCAACCCTTTTGCTCAAGGACAGTCCACATGCTAAGCCTAGTTTCAGCCAATATTTATCTTTCTGAATTTATATGTAGATGCATCTTAGATCACTGTTCATTTAATCCTATCCTGTTCTTTGGCACCTGTTATTATGAACCCTAAACATTTACACTATTTGCAGTTTCTTCTGTACAGAAATTATCACCATCTTTGTGTCTCAGAGTATGTATTCTTATATTGATACGTGGAATAAAAGGTGGTGTGCAGTTCATATGCAGTTGTTGTTGCTGGAAATGGTTGCTTCGCACGGGACTTAGATGTGGATGTGATATTCTGCTTGCATGACCTTTTGCATGTGTTTACTCTGGAAGAGAAGCTCAGAACTGAACTACCCCAGAGAGCACTACCCCAAAATGAAAACAAACAAAAAACTCAGTCCAGGCTGGAAATGGCCCTCTCCTTGCTCATGAAGTGGGTAACTAGGCAAGTGGTTATAATTCCAGGTGCTGGATGTGAATGATTTTCAAAGGAAAAGGAAGATTTTTGCATACTTTTCATATCTTCTTCTTTAGGGAGAAGAGTCTGTTCACACTCAAGGGGAACTTTACAACTGAGAAGACACAATCGAAAGAGCTACCTGTCTAGAGAGGAGCTTCCAACTGCAAGGATCACAGTCTAGGACCTGAAAATTTATGTTAACAGAAACGGGAATGTAATACAGAAGCAGTCCAACCTCAGAAAGAAATAAACTCTAATGGAAGTAAAGATATGCAGGATTTCACCCAGCATGCTTGTCCGTCTCCTCCCTGATCAACCTTCGTTTCCATATTGCTAATATTCTTCAGTGTGTCAGTCAAAGTCAGTTGGGTACTAAACATATGAGTCAACCAAAGCCATTAGTGCAGATTATCAGCCTTTTGTCAAAGAAATGAGCAAAGTCACTACATGCTGATGAAGAGCTTTATAACTGCAGCCTAAAAGCCACTTGGAGGAAAAGATGTTTAATTCCTGAAACAGGTCCAGTTTTCAGAAGAGTTAAAGTAGAGAAGAATCTCAGTCCAAGCTGTGAATATTACTCATGCTATTATTTGAATAATCTAAACAAATAAGACCAATGATTCTGTGTCTGCAGCTTCCCAGCTACACTGCTATTAAATTAAAGGACCAATTCCATAGTCTTGCACAGCAATAGCCTGTTCTAGTACTTACACCATAATTCTTTGTCTTGTAATATGAAGTATTTGAGTCTGCACTTAATGCACAGGTATAATATCAATGAATGCTGGGGAAGTAAAGTATCTGGTTTTTTATTTTTACATTAAAGAATCATATGCAAAAATAATGACTTGGCCTTTTGGTCTCCCACAATATTTTAAACAAGTCTATTCTGTTGATTTAACATAGCTTCAATTTCTGGATCACTACTCAGCACATATCTATAATCAGGAGTTTCTTACAATAGTGCTTAACCATGTTCAACGAGGCACGCTGTGGCAGCCTTGGAGGCACCCTTACAACTAGGAATCTGCTAGTGAGAGTGGAAACTGAGTTACATACAGGCTTCTCATCCAGTCAATGCAGGGAGGATCAAGATGGGTTGGTGTTATGACGGATATAGTCTTGCAGCACTCAGAATGGTGGCACTGGCGTTACCCCATGTGTGCCTAACTGCCTTATCTGTCTAGGATCACCTCTTCTTCAACCCCTTCTCTATGACAAACTTGGTGCTGAAGGAGGTTAGTGCTGGTCTAAAATCACCTAAATGACTACGTTTTGTTTGACTAAACATGAATGAACTATATTGTTTTGGCCTGAGAGTCTGTTGAGCTATTTATTGGCACTAGGGTTTCATGCCATCATAAAGTTCCACTCAGAGTGCACTCAAAATGCAAATTTTCAATTAAATTTCTTACATTCATGCCAATATAAGCTGGTAAAATTTTCAATTTTTTTTCTACTGCACCAATATAAAAACTTTATAGCACTGAAATTAGGAGCTAAAGACCTTTTCCAAAAGTGTTCACAATTATTTTATCCATATTTTTAATATTCATAAAAGTGGCAAGAACAAAGTGAAGCAAATTTGCATTTCATATCGCACTAAAGCTACTCCACATGTACACGATAACACATCCCGAGAACAATGAGATATCCTGTCACATGTATGCATTTTCTAAAACTGCACAAAAGGAGGATTTCAGGGATGCATAAATTAACTTCCTACCTTTAAATTATTAACCCAGGCTGTTCCTTGAATATGAACCAAAATCAAAGGACAGCTCTCCCCCACTCTTTTGCTCCCTGCAAAAAGAGCACACATATTGTCAGTCTCTCCTCACTTAAAGTTGATGACTTAAGAAATGAAGTTACTTGGATACCAAAAAATGGTTTTAAGAGAGTTTTTTACAGTTCTTTTATTCATGCTATTTTTTTTTTGGGGGGGGGGGGGGGTGTGCATATTGTGGCTATTGGTAAGAAGCCACTTCAGCTACCCTAACATATTTCTTTTTGGAAGCAAATGAATGACCTCTCCATACTTTGATATGTGAGGAGAAACAAAGTTCAAATCAAGTTTCAATGAGTTCTTGAAGTAGAAGAGATGAATGAAGCCTTTATCCAGGATCCTCTCAGTGATCAGGACATCCCAGAAGCCCTTTCTTGTGGGCTCTGCAGAAATGGATGGACCTGCACATATATTTCCCTGAACTGGCATTGCTAAACCTGGCCCTCACCGGAGCTGCAGTAGCCAGTTGTGATGGACGGTTACATTTGTTACATCTATTGAAATCTGCTTTCCAAATGTCAGAAATAGGCAAAATAATCTGCTAAAGCATTTTCGCTGACACTGTTTTTTGCAAAACCTGCAGTCTGATTGCAGACCTTTTCAGAAGGAGACAAAAAAGGTCAAATTTGTAGATAGATGGTTATGAAGTATTAACTCCCTTCTAGTAACAGGTGATATTAAAAATACAATCTTAATTAATTCCTTCAGGGTTACATTTACAAATTAGAACATACATGCAAAACTTTCTGTGGGAAAACAAATTAGATTAATTAAAGAGGGAACTAAAGAGGAAACTTTCACAATAGCAGCCACACTGGACGGTCAGTGTGGATGAGTGCATTTTACTTGGCCAGCTAGTAACTTTATAGCTGCTTTGCCTCTTACTTTTTTAAGCCTTGTTTGCAGATTGCCCTGAAGTGATCTACAATTGCTTTTACAGTTGAAAATTTAGTGCTATCAGCTTGCTAGTAGTACTGTTTCCACACAATCTTGTAAAAACTCTAGCAAACTAATAGCTATCATAAAGTACAAATGCGTGTGTTTTCCATAATTACACAGAAATTGTGTAATTGCCTTAACTTCCTACTTTAACAACTTGAAACCGTTGCACTTAACATGATCTAGTAAGAGATTGTATAACAATGCAAAACTTACTATTTTCCCCACCTAATTCAGACAAAAATCAGCAATAAACACATTCCAGACATTATTCAGGGTTTCATACTTATCATCATAGAAAACAGTAATTACCTTTTATTGACCTGAACTGACATGCGTTTAAATCAAGGGAATTCTGCCAGTGGGACCAGGGACCGGGTCTTAAATTCCTTACGTTAAATTTGCACTCCAATCACCAGTTCTTTAGTCTATATTTGAACTGATTTCTAAGCAAGTATTTTTTTGCTGTGTTCAACATTGCTTAGCTAACTCACTGTTTCATTCATTTTTGTACCTTGTTTAGACTCCCACTCAGCATTAGAAGTGCTGAAATACCAGAAGAAAAACTCTCTTCTGGGTTTTGCAGTCTGCTCATGTGGAATTATTACAAAAAAATCTTGTGATGTCACCCTCCCTCATTCCCATTTTGTAGATCAAAGGATCTGGATAATGCATATAAGGACCCAAACTTCTGGATGATCATGTGAAATAAAATGAGTCCTCATAAATGCAATTATAATTATCCACAAGACTGAGTTAACTTGGAGCAACATAACTAAATGGGAAAAGGAAAAAAAAAGTAAAATATTTCCTTTTGTAGCATAACTGTAAGGTATCAACATGTGAACTGTGCAGTTTGGGTGTGCTGATTACCCAAAGACATTTTCCTGGTAGCCTAAGACTCCACACATACCAAAATGCAAAACCACATCTGTTTTCTCAGTTTAAATTGCTGCATGATGCTCACTCAGCCTCTGTACTCCACCATGTGCCAAACCCGTGGCTGAATAAAGGGAACGCCTGCCAAATACATCCACTTTCTAAAACTATGCAAATGGAGGACTTTGGGGATGCATAACTCAACCTCTTTTCTCAAAGTTTCATTAACAATATCCTTCTTTGTCACTGGAGCAATGTAAACAAGTGCAGTTAAAAAAAGAGGCAAATCCGTACCTACGTCATGATACTTTCTCACAGAATTTGGGTAAATTCGTTGTAGTCATAAAAAAGGGAGCCTTTCTAAATTGCTTTGCATGTCTATATTACAAGGGAACGTGATATGGTGAGCGTGGCTCTGCCAAAACAGACCTGGGCCACCCTGAGCTAGACTGAGGAGGGGTTGTGCTGTGGTTAAGAAGCTGAACTGGGACGAAAGGTATCAGTTCAATCATTCAACCCTTCCACAGACTTTCTATGTGATCTTGGGTTGCTCAGTATCAATAGCCTTCAGATCCTGAGCTATAAAAAGGTAGTCATTATCCTTCTTTTCTCCCATCCTTTGGCTGTCTGGTGTGCGTAGGCTGTCTTTTGCTTTGTACAGAACCGAGTATAACACTATCCTGAGTTCACTCAATACTTCTATCATTTCACTATCAATAAATAGAGCTATCATCTATTGTAATTAGTCATTACATTTTACCAGAAGACTCCTCATACAGAGCCAACATAGGATTTCTCAAACTGTTTGTGTAGCTCCTGAAGTCAGAAAAAATCACCATGCACTGGGTTCTTGGGAATTCACAGATGTCTGTGTGGTAAATAAACATAGAAAATGTAGAAAGGACATGAGCTGAAAGTTTTCAGTGTCTTTGCATGTCAGAACATCAACCTACAAGAGCTGCTTCCCCCTTCCCAGGTCGCCTCTGCTTACCATGAGATCTTTTGGGCAAAGGCTGTGCTCTCCCTCCATGCTCCTGGTCAAGATCCCCAGCACCCTCACATTTAAATATTGTTATTATGCCACAATAACTAGACTACCATTCAGATGAAGTTTAAAATGTCCTTAATTTTAAATCAGTTGATTTGCATGAGGATTCTCACACAACGTAGTAAGGAATAGATGGCAGGCTGATGTTTTATGGCAGGCTTAGGGTCTTTAATAGAAAAGCTACAGTGTATCAAAAGTCGCATTCGGGAGTGGTTAGGAAGATCACCCAAATAGTAGTTGGTAAAAATCTTTCCTAACCCCAAACTGGGCAATAGCTTAACCTAAGCCTCTGCGTAGTTCCTAAAAGTTTGGTGTTTTCAGGACTTCCCCCAAGCAGCCACCCTTTATCATCTGCTTCTGAATGTGAAAATGAATCAGTTCCAGACTTGATTGTGCCACTGATCGTGTGGGACAGAGACGGCAGAGAGTTAGCTAGATAGATACCACAGGTCTTTCTTAAGCACTTTGAAAAAAAGAATGCAAAACTTTCCCTTTAGCTCTGGGTATGATACAGCAAACAAGGGCGAACAGAAGATGAAGATTAAAATTCTATGGACATATCACTGTGGGGACAAGGTACCTTCTGGTATTTAATTTTTTTCACTTTTTACATACAATGTCAATAATTCCTCTTTTATTGGCACCTGAATGAAAAAGAACTGGGGTTTTATAAGCATTTATTGGTCTTACTTGAAAGAAGAACTGCTTAGGAAAGATCTGAAGAAGGAAGAGAAAATGGACTGCCTAGCACTCAGACTATCCATGAGCTTTCCAGAAAAAAAGCCACACTCTTTCCACTAGCAAATTGCTGAGTAATTCCCTTGCAGTGCTAAGCACTCCCATCCTACTGAAAGCAAAGAGACCTCAGCAGCAGTCATAGCTTCTCTCGAGGTGCTCAACATGTTGTAGGATGGATCCAGTAGGAAGCAATATCTCGCAGAGCAAGTTCACAGAAGCAGACCTACTCTATTGCCCTGAAGCAAGCATTTCTCTAGTAGTTAATTTATACAGAATTCAAAATTCAGTTAGGATAGTGATCAAACACAATCCATTCTGGAGAAGAACAAGGTAATTACAAGCGAGGAACTGTGTTCGTGCAACACTGTGATTGCAGTGAATGCCCCAAATGGTCAGAGCTGCAAACGTGAAGGATCGAAGAATAACAATGACATGGCTGTGATGTGCACAAATAGTATTTCTCACTCCTACTTTCCCTGACCAAAAAAATCTAACCTAAGAGAAATAATGATCATGTAGAGGCAATTTTGCCCCAGAACATGAGACAGTCACAGCAGAGTCAGCATCACTGCAGGAGCCCCTGAGCTGATATTGCCGGTCATGTTTCTATGTGAGACCTGACATACAGGAGGTAGCAGGGAGCTGGTTATTTTTTATCATTCATTTTGAATGAGACTGCTCTAAGTTTACACCCAACCTCCTGTTCTTAAATTCAGCACATGCTCATATCGGTTAAATCTTTACTAACTGCAGAGTAATTAGGCAGCGGAACGAATATTTCTGCATGTATGCTCAAATGCACAAAGCCCCCATGCATGTGGTACGTGTGTGCACATGCATATGTGCAAGCACTGCTCTGCATATATATTTTGATTTTTTTCCTCAGAGGGCCATAGAGGGTACATAATAACGCCTTCCTCCCCCGATCCCCCATGCTCACCGACACATGCGCACCCAATCAGATCCGAGGGACCTTGCAGGAGTCAAGGCCAGGGCTTTAATGCTTTGCTACCATTTTTGACAAGACAGCCTCCTTCTCTGAAAAGGACGAGCTGGAGCCATCTTTCAGGAGTTTTCTTTCCCTGACAGAAATCAGCAGGGTTAGAATAAACTGCATAAGTTATCAGCTCCTCAGGAAAGAACATGAAAAAAGCCCTTCTATCACTTAATGAAAAATAGCTTCTTTTTTGGACAGAACTTCATAGGCTTGCAATCAAGCCGTGGCTCCCCCCTCCCTTCCTTCCTTGACGTGCCATAGAGGCAAATCAAGTCGGCATCTATTAATAATATTTTCCCCTGCTCCTTTCATTTCTCTGCATGTCCTACCACTGTCAGGCCCCGTGATGGAGCAGCGCCTTTATCTCGTCCGAGTCTGGTCTGTCAGGGTGATAAACAATTCTAACAAGAATCAGAATAAAGATCTTCCCAGTAGACTCGGCGGAGAGATAGAGGCTTTTCTCATTTTCTCGACGGAAAAAAAAAAAATTTAATCTAGCAGCTCCGGCTTTTTTCAAGCGTCACATTCAAAGAGATGCAAATTTGTCAGAGCTGAGACCCCGGCTGACTCTCAGCACTGCGTGAATGTCAAAGGGGGGACTCGAAGCCTTTGACATCCCTGCCTTTTTTGGGGGCTATCTGCTGAAATGAAAAAAAAAAAAGGAGAGGGAAAAAAAAGCAAATGCTTTGTAGTATGTGTTTCAACAATTTTCATAAGTTTTCTTCTGAAATAAAATAGTGCCGTTGGGAAGGTAAAGTGAGAGAGAGAGGGAGAGGCAGAGAGAGGGAGTGAGAAAGAGAAAGAAAGGGGCAGAAGGGAACATAAACTTGTCCATTTGGATTTAAATATGCCATGTTAATAGTAAGATTTTTATTATTTGGAAAGAGTTAATTTAAGATTGTGGGTATTTGTTGTACCTCACACACACAAAAAAAGCAATCAATTTGCATAACCCTGAAATGGGTGCTATGATGATAGCATTACATGTGCATGTGTCTGTCCTCATTTGTTTACACGTGTGTTTTTAAATGTGTGGGCAACCATATATGCATTCAGATTTATAGCTATTTAAGACGGGCACATGGTGTGTGTATCTGCACCTATCACAAATCTGTGTATTATTGTGTGTTCTTTTGCTATATGCTGACCATGTACTCTCCGCTGAATGAATCAGAAATTAAGCTAGTACTCTGAAGATCGTGCCATCTGAAGGACAAATATAGAAAATATATAACATGGTTAAGAGCTCAAGCACAAAGACGACCTGGGGGGATTTTTGTTGTTGTTGTTTAATTGGATTACATATTTATTATTTTATTAATTATTTACTTAGGGTTTTTTATTATTATTTTTGACCTGTACTGTAGGGATTATAGAAGAAACTAATCTTTAAAAGAGTCTTGGATAAGGAAAGACAGCTGTAGAACTGCCATAGGGTGGAGGAAATGTGTCCTAAACATGCGTGTCCCTTCAGAATATAATCTTGCAGGAAAAAGGAGGATTTCCTAAATGTTGAAGTCCTGGAGTCATGTGAATTTTCAACCATCTCTGGTTTCATTAAAATAAATGAATATGCCTACTGCTGTAAGCGTGAAAATGTGACCACAGTAAATCCTGAAGCTTTAGAATTTAGCAGATCCCCTCAAAGCAGATTGCAGTAAAGAGCTGTTTCCAAGCTACACTTCTCCACTGTGTATATATATATCTGTGCCATGGTATTAGTATAGTGCCACAGTCTGACCGTTTCTGCCCAGAGCTCCATGCCAGGAGTAAGAAAAAGGTGGTCTTTTCCAGTTATATCTGTGTATTTCCTCCAGACTTTGGCTATCAATCAGAAACATTTCTTCACTCCCGTAGTATGACTTATGACCACTCACAGCAATTCCCAGGAGCCTTTTGAGGCAACTGCCTTCCTCTGTAAAGTATTTTGGGACCTGCTGGCGATAAGCAGCATGTAAGGGCTGAAAACTACTGTGTCAATCCAGATCAAAAGGGTCTAGTTTAATCCACTCACTGTTTAATAGTACTTGTGATGTGTGGACAAAATATTGGCAGTGGGTTATGGGAACGTCCTGCTTTTCATTGCCCTTGTCTTCAGGCTAATTCTGAATTCAGTTAACACCTCCTCAGTCATACCTATTTGGGCACATTGCACTCTCTCCTCAAGACTGTTGCTGAAAACTCTGATCATTAATTACTAGACTCTTACTTACAATCAATGCAAGTGCTAATACTCTCCAGTCTCCACTCAGCCTGAATTGGTTAAATAATAAACTGGCTTTTACCGCTGTAATGATCCATTTGTAAGGGAGTTGTCCTAGAAACTCCAATACATCACATAAGGCTCTATTCAAATGAGGTATTGAAGTGCTTTTCTCAGAGGCTCCCAGATCACTCACTTTTTTCTTTATCTAAAGAAAGGCATCCAAGTCATTATCCTAGCTGGGAAGTGGACTTGCCAGGAGTTAGGGGGCTAATTCAGAACAAAATATCTAGGCTGTGCTGAATCTGCTAGGCTGTGTTTAGTCACCATCCCTCGATAGCTGGCTTGGGGCTGGGACAAGGGGTTTGCTGCATGACCAAATGTTCCCGCTCTGTGGAGGTGCATACCTGAGTGGGACAGACGTGCTTTTCTTCCTTCAGCAAGGATACACTTGCCAGATCCCTCTGCTATTCATGCGCTGCAATCCTGGAGGTGATTGCGGTCTCCAACAAGAAGTAAAATGCCACATTTAGGTGCAGTCTCTGAAGATAAGGAACAACGAGAAGGAACAGGCAAGTGCGATGTGCAGAGCAGCAGAGTGAGCCCGGGTGGGAGCTGGCCTGAGACCACTGAGAGGAACTGGATCCGAGAGGGGAAAACACAACTACCAAAAGTAAAGAATGTTGAAAGGTGCAAGAAAATTTGGGTGGATAAACGAAGCTTATACAAAAGTTTTAAACCGTTTAGTCGCTGGAAAGGAGTTACTTCTTCCGCTAAAGAGAGAATACTTCTGTGTCTGCAACTGAAATGCCACAGTGTCAGCTGAAGCAAATAGACCTGAATGAGACCCTGATACGACAGTAAGATTCCGAGTTTAAGATGCTCAGGCTCAGTTTGCAGTAACTGGACACACATTCAAGTCCTTTCAAAAAGTGCTCTGTACACCTCGCCGTTCCCATCGACACCAACAGGAGCTTTGTTGGGTTCCTAGATTTTTTTCCTTTTTTTCTCCAGAAAGTTAGACTTCTTCTTCAGATGCTTAGATACATTTAATAACTGGATTGTTTAGTACTGGCAGTTTCCAATGCTGTTATTCCTCTGCTAAGTATATCATCAATCTGCTCTCCTGAGTTATTTCAAGAGACACATGTTGGGCTAAATCGGAACCCAAGTGACTGAGTTAAAACTGCAGGATGCATCGCTAAGTCCTAACTACAGATCACATTTCATTCTAATGTAATGTGATCTGCCAGAAAATTATAAGAACCCAGCAAGGAAATAAAAATAAAAAAGGAAAAACTAGCTATATGTGATTTTTCATAACGTGTACTGTGCACAGAGCTTGCAAACAATTTTTGTGTAGAGGAAAAAAACCCTTCATACACAACATCTCCTACTGGCTCCGGGTATGATCTCTATTACATACACGTTTCACATATACTGAAGAAACAAAGAGAGAGTAAAGTAAAGCATTGAGGGATTCTTCTCCTGGCTCACAAAAAATGTTTATTCTTCTTTAGAAATTCCAAAAATAATGAGTCTCCTGTAGTAGCAAATATAGATACAAGGGAGGGGTATTAAGTTTTGTTGTAAAATCTGGTATGTTTTCAAGCACTAGCCTTCTTTAATAATGTAAGGACAACAGCAGTGTATTTGGGATTTCTTCAATGAACATTAAAACAGTGTTTACATTCCATATCTGTGAAAAGGTTTTTTCCTGAGGTGGTTATAAATTCAGGAGTTGCCATAAATACTTAGCAAATAAATGGAGTTCATATTACAAACTTCTATAAACCTTGAAACAGTTGCCTCTACATACACCCTTTTATTTGTCATTAACTGAAACAATTCCACACCTAAACCGGTGCCAAATCCTACCCTCGCCCTCCCTGCGGCAAGTCCGCAAGAGTCAGTGGTGTCATTGTTGACTTAATGCAGGATAAGTCAGCCTGAACCACAGCGGCAGCTCTTTAGATAATTCATACTTTAGTAGATTTTGTTCAATGGGCAATCAGTTTATTATTTTTATGGGTTCACTATAATCATTACTCTGCCTGCTGTCCTCTATAGTAAGGTTTCAGCTACAGAGCTGGGCCCGCTCCTGCAAACCTGCAGCACTTCTGCATACAAATGGCGTAGGGAGGGTTTGTAGGATTTAGCCCCTGGTTTATAAACTGTGTAAATTATTTTAGAAGTCATGTCAGGTATAGTTTATTCCAAGGTTTGCTGGCAAATTTTAATCAGAAAACACAGAAGGGATATGCAGTTTAGATTGAAATATTCTTTCACCTTGTACTCTGCCCAGGTTGACTTACTGTGGGCTGATATAACTGGCAGAAGTTACAGCATGCATGATAGAGGAAGGCTGGACACAAACTAGAGAAAACACATAAAGAAACATTTATTTAAAAAAAGTAAATCAACCATAAAGATCCTCCCAGTAGACCTGGGAGATGGAAGCCTTTCTCATTTTCTCCATGGCAAAATTTAATCTAGCGGCTTGGCTTTTCAAGCGTCATATTCAAAGAGATGCAAATTTGTCAGAGCTGAGACCCCAGCTGACTTTTAGCACTTTGTGAATGTCAAAGGGGCTTAAAGGTTGAAGTGTCTTTACCTCCCTCCGTCCTTAGTAATTCAAAACCAGACTGAAAATACAAAGCACCCACCTCTACCTGTTTGTTCGGGCCTCTCTATTTCATGCGTACCTGCCGGCTATAAAAGTGTTTGTTTCAGGTGTTGTTATCTGTTTTAACTAAAAGCACATACAGAAATGAGCATGCAATTGAAAAATGTTCCACCGGAGAATCTGGCAACAGCAGAAAAACCTTCCCCTTCGGAGAGCTACCCTGTCCCCCACTGCACATATACACATTTTAGAGGTTCTTGCAACATAGCCTATTCCCAATTGACTGATTTCAGAACTGCTATTAACTGAGTAGTAATCTCACCCAGTGACATGGTTCACTTCATACAGTCTCAGGAGGTAATATATCTAATAAAAATAAAAGTAATAAAAATAAAAGCAGCCCTAATGAATACTCCATACCATGTAAGGTATATACTATATCACAGGGGCCACCTGAAAGCAATGCCAATGGCTTTTTTTTCACCTGCCTCCTGTATGATGTAAATATCAATCTACTAATGGAGTTCCCATTGATGAAGGATAAGGAGGAGAAAAAAAAAAAAAAAGAAAAATGGCATTGAACAGATTGAGGCAGACTAATCTTGTTTTCCTAAAAATGGCAAAAAAAAAAAAAAAAAGTATATGTAAGCAAAAGCAAGAGGATTTAAGCTCAGTTCCATGGGTAAGATGTTCATTAAATTAAATTACATTAACATATACACGATCAGTGTGAAGGGAAGCCCCCAACAGCCTTTACTGAATGACAGATTCAGTGAGTGAACCGGAGCTCTAAGGCTGGACCTAGAGTAACAGTTTCAGAGAAGTGTTTCTTCTCATTTAACAATTTATCAGTCCTCTTGATGATGAATTTACTGGAAAAGGATGACTGTCTCTTTAAAAAAGTAGTTTGGGCAGTGCTTTTTGGTTTTAAAGTCTGGAGACAGTGGCATTAGATTGATTAGGTGTGTACATGTTGGCTGAGAAAGCTGTAGAAAGGGGAATGGAAGTGTTTGACAAGATGAAAGACTATTCAACATGTTAGACAGCTGGTTGAGTGAAAAGATCTATAACAGCACAGTAAAATATACTCAACAGTAAATGATACCTTCACTGCAAAAGCTACTACAAGTTAGGTCACACAATTTTAGCCTAGGATGACAGGTTCAACCAAACAAAGTTTTAAAACACACAATTAATGTGCGTGTGCCTGGTAACAGACAGATAGCACTTGAGAAATTGAGACAGACAGGGGTTCCCTTTTCCAAATTTAATAGTGAATATGCAAAGTTCCCGAGCCAGATTTTGATCTCCGTTGCTTATTCAGAGCAACTGTGCTGATCTCAGAGGAGCTGCTCCTAGTTTACACCAAAGTAAGACGGATGAGGATCTGTGCCCTTCCTCAGTCCGTTACCTTGCTATAGAAAGTGAACACTTTTGAGAAATAATGTTGTTAGGGGAATTGTGAGCCTTCTTTCCGAGATCCCGCGGTGGCTGATGAGCACAGTAAATGGCTATGTGTAACTGTGTGCGTCACGTTTTCTGATTTGCACATGAAGCCTTTGTAATCATCATGTGATTTTCATAATTAACGAAGCACAAAACACGCCAGGATTACAGGGATAGTGAACTGTCATGCATGCCACAGATAGACAGCAGATAAACAAGAATGGATAAAGAACATGCCATTTTTAAAGCAAAAAAAAAGAGGGAATTCAGGTGGTTTTCTGGTGATAGGCTAACAAGGATTATGGTAGTAGACTGTAAAGTAGTCTAAAACCAAAAGATGCTTTTTCTGTAGACAATAATAGGACAATTGGACCTGGACACAGTTGGCTAATCTCATTTGATTATTCATGATGCAATGATCACTCCGGTTAGCAGAGGTTGCACCAAAAAGCCCTGTAGTCAGAGGTAAATATAGTGCATGAAACTAAAAATATTATCAGAAGAACTCATATTACTTTATTTTTTCTACTGAGTTAAAGTAATAAGAAATATAGAAGGTAACACTGAAGCAACATATTTTTCCTAGAACCTTTGAATCTCTTCAGGCCATTACAGAAGAGTATGTTAACATATACCCACACTTCCAGGTCCCTTTATGTTGCCAGAAAAGCGCAAAGAGACCATTGTTCAAATGCTAATTAGGCCTGAGGTGATTAGGACTTTCAAAATTAAAAAAAAAAAATCTTTTTTAAAACTTGGGTTCTTTTCTAGCCCTGCTGGTTGAGTGATGATGTAGGGCTTCAAAGTCTTTTTGACATTTTTATTTAGAAGAGTTTAAAAAAATATTTTTTTTTTTGTGAAAGCAACCCTTTCATTCAATACCCTTGTATGAGCTGTTTTCCTCACTAGGTTTCAGGGACAGCAAGGCAAGTATTTGTTAACTTGAATATTTGACAAAGAAAAGGATTTTTAATAGTAATGTTAACACATATTTCCTTAATTATAAAGCCCTAAAGGTACGTCAAACTAAGTAAACCATTAGATTGTCAGAACATTAATAATCTATTAGTGTACATAGAGTTGCTCATGCAGTGCAATGGGCCAGGGGGGCTGATTTCGGGATTCGTAGTCAACGCACAAGGGTATCCATTGCTAGCTCCACCAGGAACATACAGAGTGACCTTGCAAATGCAGCCTAGTAGTTATCTGCCTCAGTTTGCCCACTTGTAAAAGTCTAGAGATGCTTTGAGGTCTTCGGATGAAAGGCGCTATTAAATGCACAAAGTATTTATTAATTAATATTATGCTTAGAAGAAGACATTTGTGCTTCTAAAATGTAAATAATGCATTAACCCCCCCTCCTATAATACCAGAACTGCTTCTTCATAAGCAGATATTTGTAAATTAGATGGCGTACTGAGAAATGATTTAAGTAGTCCAAATGATTAAAGACAAGACATGACTTCTGTGGGAGTGCCCCAAACATACAAACCACTTCACCTATCCAGCTACATCCACAATGCTTTGTTTTCTTTTTCTGGGATAGGAGGATGGAGCTTTCCAGTATCTGTCTATAGGAATGTTAATGATTCTGGACAGAACTTTTTCTAGGGATTTAGAAGCAAAATTTCAGGGTTAACATTCTAATATACTTATTAATGTAATCAACTCCCCCCCCCAGTCGTTATTCTCAGGAAATTCCTTTTGCGTACACAGTTACTGCTTTAATTGCTTTGACACTTTGCCTTGACTGGAATTCTAAGACGTCTCAAGTCGCTCTTGACTCTGACAGTTCAGCAATTATATGTATAGATACTGTATAGCTGAAATGGAAGGTACAGCGCAAAACACAGGAACTTCAAAGACAGAAATTGTTAAGCAGAGAAAGAACACCTTATATTTCTGATGCAAAACATTTCAGTCTATAAGCATTCTAAAAAAGAAGAAGTGCTGAACTTGACCTTTCAGCTCATCAATACAATAATTAAGGTTAGCTCTATGACATGCCCCAAGTACCAAGTGACTTACGGATCACAAACTGCATAAGATCTGTTTCAAAGATAACTCTGCCTCCTGCAATGAAAGTAGAGCAAGTTACCCATGCTAGATGTCCCGACCTAAAAAAGCTAAATGAAGACACTGACTACGTAGTTGTTTGGCCCTTGGAAGAAAGGATCAGCATCTATGTCTTGCCATTTTAGGACAAATGGATTAGCAGCCACAGCAGCTTTAAAATCAAAGTTTCAGGTGCCAAATACAGCAAGCTACAAGCAGCATGTTGTTTTGGTTGGGCTATGAGAAGACTGAACTCTGATCTCCCTTCTCCAAGAGATGGCTGCATTTTGTCTCAGAAACAGAGGGCTCTTCTACGCCTTTCTTCTCCTGTATTGGGATTTTCTCCTCTTCATGTAGGAGGATGAGCTAAGCAGTGGACAACTCTGTTCCTCAAAATGTAACGTTAGTGTCTAGTGGCTGAAATATACCATCTGGACTACGTACCCTGTTTTATTTGTGTTCAAGACAAGGGATGTAACTGGGTTTCTATGCTCTATGCAATGCTAGAATCCTGCATAGTCTTTGCTGGGGATAGCAGCAGGAACAGTGTACCGTGGGCTTGGGGGATTCAAGGTGCAGCTGAACCATGAGTTTGTTTCCATGTAGCCCTAGGCTTTTGTACGGTGAAGGACATGGTCTGTGGACCCAGGCTGAGCCAGCTAGCCAGTTTCTCTTGAAGAAGTGCTGCACTCAGGTACGTATATGCTTTCTTAAGGTAGCGGTAGTTACCTAAGCCAATGTGCAGAGTGCTAAGGAGCACTACTGGTGATGTTTGAGTAGCAGGAATAAAAATCAGCACTAACAGAAGGGTGGTTACAAGAAGACTTCAAATTTAACTAATTTATATATAGAAAATATATAGATATTATATGCATAGTTGAGAGAGAGAGACACAAGGGTTTTTTAGCGTTTATTGGCTGTTCACATTAAAATAAACATTTGTGGTTTCTTTACTAAATAGTATAGTTAATTATATTTTATGAGATTCTATTTTGTGAGATGAAGTATCAGACTTCAACTTTGACTTTGTTAACCTTATTGTACACCTCAATTAAAGTCTACCAATTTATCACTTCATGGGGGAAAAATCATCCATCACAAAGTTTCTTGGTTACAGATCACTAATTAATTGGTAACTGGGATAGAGTTTAATCATTGTTAAAGACCCAGAATTTCTTACATCGCTGTTGCAGAACTGCATAGTCAATTAAGCAACAAGAACCTGCCTATTTTACTTGGTTTATTATACTAATGCCTTGGGATGTTTGCATGAAATACATAAATTCTCTTTTATCGTAGTTAATTAAATCCAAGACCATGGTCTGTAAAAGTCACCTGTCTGACATCTGGAGAATGAGTGGGAATCAATGCCAAAGACCAAACCAAAGCAGCAACTGCTTAAACTAACAAAGTAATTTATGTCCTTCAAAGAGCAGAAACCGAGAGAATGCAATATTTTTTAGTTCCTTTAAGTTTTATTATGACTTTATGATACCATTCTTGCTGGCAGAGAAGAGGTTGGTGTCAGGGGACTGGTGCTGCTTCCAAGTGTAACTGCCGCAACCGAGTCAGACAAGAATGACAAAAAATACTTTTTTTGTCATTCTTTGCGCAAATGAAAGAAACTTGTCATTCCAACTTCACAAAACAGCGCTAGAGATGAAATGCTCAGCTCCACTGGGACAGCCATTTTTTTGCTGTTATTACAGAAGAAAATTATAACCATAAAAATGTCCAATTTAGAAAAAAGGTGCCACTTTAGTGTCATTTGCATAAAAGCTGTTACATACAAATTGTTATAAAGACAAATGTGTAGTACTCTTGTTGAAAATTGCTTATATCTTAGGTGCTTTGCCTGAAACGACATAAAGGCCTCTTCAAACTGAAATTCATTCTCAGGTAAATAAAGCTGAAAAAGAATTTTCACCTATTTGTATGTACGTGAGCAGTTTTTCATATTGTCTTAAACAGATTTTGACATGCATTTCTGCCATACTTTTAAATTCCTTCCCTTCTTAGCCTGCTGGTGGCCTCCATTACAATAACTTGGCTTCGCAGATGAGGGCAGATGAAAAGCTTGTCCTGAGTGCAAGCCGATAAATCAGCTAAGACAACTTCTTGTAAAGGCAGTGCAGCTGTTACTTTCTTCTGTTAGAAAATGCTCCTCTGCAATGAGATGGTCACTGTCCAGACCTGAGATGGGTTACTGATGTCTCTGTCACTACCACTCTTACCTACCGACTCAGAGAAATTTGTTCATCCCTTCTCAGAAAGTCAACCAGATGTTGCTGTGCCTACTGGAAGTAGTCTAGTTTGCAACAATCAAATAACAAAATTTAGTATGTAAAAATTATTCTATTAAGCAGTCTGGTTAACATTATTTTTTATTTCTGACAACCAATTTCCAAGGTATTTGTTTATATTTGGTGTAAAACACTGAGACAACATAGATTAACAAGAAATTCAGATTAAGTTTTGCAGTAGAGTGAATCGTCAGACATATATTACTGTAATCGAGAATGTTACGCTAATATGAATGAGAATGCTGGTAGGAGATTTTCAAGTTGCCTGGTTATCTTTTTATGTAATTGCAGAATCATTAAATTAATATAACTTGGTTGTAAACAGGAGAAACAGCTCACTGTAGAATGCCAAGTTAAGACGTCTAATTCATCAAACCCTCTACATGCTACACCATGGTATTCCCAAGCACTCCGTTGTGTCTGAGGTGAAGAATCAAAGCAAAATATATCATGGTACAGAATCTGCAAGCTTTGTTACCCCTGACTGTGAGACCTATAAGCATACTGATGATCCACTGAGATATTGTACACTGCAGCACTAATAACACTCTATGTTATATGGAATCATATGCAGCAAAATTAAAAATGAGGTGTTCTCTAGAACTTTAGACAGTACACGGCCAATAGCAACAATATACCTACATATACTTTCTCTTCTTTTCCAACAGATTAATTGGTTTCTCGAGCAAAATAAATTAAGAAAATAACAAGAAAATCTTGTTGTTCACGTATGAAATCTAGTGTTTAATTACTTAAATACATTGCAAACACTAAATTGAAAAAGGTCTGGTTTGCCATGTCAGAGAGCACCCACAATTCCAGGTGAGGACGGAAGCATCTACAGGTACTTCAAACATCTGAACACTAACTGTGAATGTGTAATTTTATAATTTAAAAGCAGTGTGAGAAGAAAATTGTGACTAATTCTCCTCATTTTTTTGTTCTTAACATGAAAAAATACTAATAGTCCGCTTAGCCTTTCTCAGACCTAGATCCTGATGCCTTCTGGATGGAGGGTTCTGCACAGCTGTGTGGCCATGACTAGGTCATGTGAGCTGGAGTGTCACCTTAGCTGGCACCTCTCCCCACCGTCTGCACCTCTTTCTGCACTACAATGCAAAGATATTTGCTTCCTATGCAAGGAAAAGCAAAACTGGGAAAACACAGGTAAATAAAAAGTGTGTTTAGCTCTCATTTATATTCACATTAATCTTTTAGAAAGAACCAATGTTTTCTCCAAATGATGTCCTCCCAGGATAGTCAGTCTATGGTAAATATTTCTTTTTATTGTTTTCTGAGATGACTGGGTTACACGTACTTGTAACTGCCTTGAAATGGCACATTCCTTAAAGAGAAGCAACCACCACTTCCTCTGAGTTCAGAAACCACAATCTAGTCAGTAAAGAGTTGATGTTAATCCAATTTCAATACTTATCCACAGTAAAATTTTGCTATGCACAAAAGGAAGAAATAAAACATTTTTGCACTAGTCTGGTAACACGAATTACACCGTTAATTGTGATTCTCAGCCTTGTCTCAGGTATGTGTCCAAAATGTTTTTTTTTCTACCTGATATTATCCAAAAATCTAATCCTGAAAACTGTTCCACAAGAGAGAACACTTCCTTGACATGATTAGCCCCATTAAAATCAGTTAAACTAAGCATGAAATTCAAGCAATTTGCATGAGCAAAGTTATTACAACAATAAGATTTCTGTGGTTGTTATTTACTTCTGGACTGGTAAAGGGGGGGAAAAAAAAAAAAAGAGAATGATTTATTCTTCTTTCAAATTTTAAACATGGCAGATAACTGCAAACAACAAATCCTGTCCATTAAAAGCTGGAGAAATGACCAGTGAAAAACCACCCACACAAGGCTTCTGATGCTCCTGTGTTCATAGTGGACCATAATAGCTGCCTTGACTATTCTCCTTTGCCCTTCCAAGTTGCAAAGAGAAAGCAGAAATATTCTTCAGTCTCTCATTAGGAATGCTGATGCGGTAAATTTCAAGCTAAAGACCTGATGTAAATTTAAGCCCCTTGAAACCTCACACAAGGACATGATGTAAATTTAAGCCCCTTGATGCCTCACACAAAGACCTTCTAGATGACAAAACTCTGGCCATCGGGCATAGCGTGAAGGGGCTTCACACAGGAGAAACCATGTGGAGGAAAAAGAGTTTCCCCTTACAAACATCTCAGATATTTTTCTTTTTGTGTTGCTCCGTAGTTGGTGTTGACGATGTGGACCACCTCTTACAGGTTTATGGTTTAGACTATTTGATTTTTTTTTTTTTTTTTGCATTGAGTAAAGGAAAAGAAGAGGGGGGAAAGATTTATCTTTACGCCCTACTGTTTTGTCCTGGGTCTTTGTCCTTGGCCTGGATTCCTAATGAGCTCTGTGAGCAGCATGAGCAGAATTGCTGGAAAACATCTATTTTCAATCACTTCTTTTCCTTGTTTTCTCCTCTTCCTCCAAATTTCTAGCCTGCTCCTAAATATTTACTGCAAACAAGATCTATCAGTAGGGAACCCATGGTTAGCTTTGTCTCGGCCTTCCCTTTCCCTTTTATATTTCTTTTTTTGTATTCTTTCTACAACATTTATGTCACTGCATTAGCAAATACACAACAGCATTATGTGCAGAAGTCCTTTCCCTTATGTATGTTATTGCTAAGCTGATGGAATTCAGATAGAGAGGAGAAAGTTTCACTTACACTCAGCTATTTTCCGTTTCTCCAAATAAAATACAGAAAGAGCAAGAAAGAGAAGACAAAAAGATGCTGACATTAATGAAGCCGTCTTGAAAATCTAGGGTGACAATGAACTGAAAGAGAGAACATACAAATGGAACCGTAAATTTGTGCTGAAAGCTGGAATAAAACATTTGAAACCAAACAATAAAAGTTTGCTACTAATACAACTATGAGGCTCAATGAAATAGCTCTTTGGTCTGAAATCAATTCATCTTCTGTTAAAATAAAACTGCCCTTTGATAAGGCTTTTCCACCAATTGGTGGATATCAGAAATATCAGGCAACTTTTCTCAAACCTAATCAAAACATTTAAATTAGAAATGAACAAAATTTTTTTCCAAATCCTTAGTAACCTGTCAAATAATAGCTAGTAATCATTCTAACTCTTTAGTAGAATTCACCTTTTTCACAATATCACGAGGAGACCAGGCAAGCAATGACATTTGGTGGTGTTCTTGATTGTTTAAGAATAGCTAACAGTCTTGTATCTTTGTTACTTTGTCTCTCTTACCCTGTCCTCAATAACCTAGTTGTTTGCTTCCTTTATTTGTTATGTCTCGTGCTGTGTTTTCTGGCAAAGGAAAATGGGAAAGAATATAAACTCTAGCAGCCTAAACGCAAAACCGAAAGAATGCAAGCGATACGAAATTTTGAAGAATAACTTGCTAAAGGCATAAAAATAATGTTTTTTTTTTTTTCCAAATACATCAGAAGCAGGAAACCTGCCAGGGAGTCAATCAGGCCTACAGGTGTAAGAAGAACACTCGAGGAAGATAAGGCCATGTCAGAAAAGCTAAATGAATTCTTTGCATCAGTGTTCGCTGCAGAGGAGCTTAGGGAGGTTTCTGCACTGGAACTATTCTTTATGGGGGGACAAATCTGAGGAACTGTCTTAAATTGATGTGTCAGTAGAAGAGGTTTAAGAACAAATCGATAAAATGAATAGTGACAAATCATCAGGACCAGATGGTATTCATGCAAGAGCTCTAAAGGAACTCAAATATGAAATTGCCAAACTACTCACTGTGGTGTGTAACCTAGTGCTTAAATTGGCCTCAGTACCAAAGGAATGGAGGTGGGAAATATGATACAAATTTTTAAAAGCATTTTGGAGTGGGGAGGGAGATCCAGGAAGCCATAGAGCAGTAAGTCTAATTTCTCTACTGGGCAAATTGGTTGGAAATATTGTAAAAAAAAAAAAGAATTAGCAGGCTTACAGAGAAACAAATTAATGGAGATGCTATAAGCAATGAATAAAGCAAAGGTGTTTCCAGCCAATGATTCATTCTGTTTCTCTTAGGTGCCTGTCATAGGGCAGATCTAGCTTAGACTAGGTATCTGGCACTCAGAGAGTTAAGTTTAGATGAGAAGAATTCATTGCTGAGTAGCTGGGTGCTGAAATGGCATTGTAAAATAAAAATGCAAGTCTATACAAAGGAAAAAACTCAGAAGTAAAGGCAACTAATCATAGGTCCTATACTAGCTATTAAAATTTTTTAAAAAAAGATGACAAAGTAATTTGGATTGTCAGTCTGAAGTGAAATTATCAAGTATTAGATTCAAAACAAACCAAGGGAAGTATCTTATGATGTAACTGTGGAACTCCTTGCCAGAATATGTTTTGGATGCTAAAAGTACAAATAGTTTCAGAGAACAGTTGGAAACCATGAAAGAAAAGTCTCTCAAGAGAGATCAGATGTCACATTATGCTCAGTATCCCCTTGCACAATATATCACTAAAAACTGGGAGACTCTACTGGGGAAGCATCTATACCTGCTTTCCTCTGAAATTCTTTCTTTAAACTTCCATTACAAGCTATCGTTAAAAGGCAGTAGACTAGATTTGATGGACCTATGATTTTTCCAGTATATCCACTCTTATATTAGATTCTATGTAATTTGGTATGATATGACCAACAGAAACTTTCAAATAAAATCCAAATTGTACAAGGATTCCCTGTATCAAATGTTTGCTCTGTTGGACCAGTGGTAAGCACTTCTTTTAAAGCATTGGGGTTTTCCTTAAGTTGAAGTATTTATTAGCAATCTTGCTTAATGCAGATGGAATAGCCAGTGGGGCTCTTACCAGTTCTCAAATAGGTTCAAGTCAAAGCCAGAAGACTTGTTGCTCCCCCTTCACAGCGTGCTTTCACCGATCTTCTAGCCACATTCACCACCTGTAACTTTACCTCTGTCTGCTTTGAAACAGTGAAAAGGAAGCAGCCTTTCTCAGGAGTACCAAGAATTCTTCATCCCCAGACAGAAACTGTAAAGTACGTAACCATGCATTGTATTTTCTTCTTATAGACAATTCTTTAACGATTAGCAATTTCTCTAATGTGTGACAGTAAATACCTTCGAAAGAAAGCTGTCTTCCTTTTAGGATCATTTAGCCCTGAGTATCCCACAGGTCCAGTTATCCACATCTTTCTAGGTAGCTTGCTGGTATCTCTAGCTACTGAGGAAGTTAAATGGCTTACCATGCATCCATCTGTCCTCTCAAAACCTATAGCTACTCACTCCATTTGGCAGGGTGGATGAACATTTTGTTCAATTACATTAAGGGTTTGATTTTAATTGTTTAATATTTCCATTAATAATGTCTCCTTAAGTCATCTGTTCCGATTTTGCAATGTTAAATTGTCTTTGAAACTTAGAACAAATGCAAAAAAAAAAAAAAAAAAAAAAGGCTAGTTAGCTCTCACCTGGCTTATGATGAAATATTTCTGTATGTTAATGTTTTGGTTATTAAAATGTATAAGGACAGGAAAAAAGCATGGAACAGACAGCATCAGAGATTGCCTTGAGAATATCTCTCTGTGGAGGAGCAACACTTTGGATCTCTCTGACAGCAGTGACAGATATTCATGGCTGAGATGGCCCAGGTCACTGTAAGTCTAGAAGAGAACAAAGACAATATGCTGTACCTGTAAAGAAAGTACAGGGCAATGAAATACGTACCCAAAGCAAAGCTAAGAAGATGGCAAATTAGCCACTGGGCAGCTGACCACACTAGCACACAAGCAGAGGGGAGCAGGTGTTGAAGCCAGGAGGTGGTTTGTTCTGGATGAACTTCTCTGAGTTTCCTCAGGGACATGAGGAACTTAACCAAAACTAGTTCCACAAAACTGGGAAGGACCAAAGGAGAAATGAGTTGTAGTCGTTTCCTCTGAAGAGGGGAAGCTGACAAATGAGGAGTGCAAGTAGCTGTCTCCAACTTGTGCAGGAGCTAGAAACTGAATCCAGTGTTCCTGTTTTCCAGGATTGCTGAGCACATCAATGAAGTGGGGGGTTTGCTTATGTTTATAGCATTCAGAGGAGGATTTTGTTTAACTGATGCCATCAAACTGCATCACACGTTGCTAAAAAATAAATGGGAAAAAATATGATGGGTGCTGGAAGTGTGAAAACCCATGTTTGTCAAGGTGCCAGGTTTCTGAGAGCTCTTACTGGAGCTCTTGACAGATAAGGTCCAGACAAAACCATTTTACGATGTAAACTGCTGCTGTCTCTGTAGGTTTTAGTAGCATATCTCTGGGGCTAGCTGGTTTTGTTTTTAAGCCTCTCTGGATTTTTAGAAAGATGCAAAGGTGCCTGGGGAAATAAGGAAAAAAAGGGACCTGAAACTCAGAAAGGTTTGAAGTGGATTCTGAGAAACAGAAGAAAAATGGAGAGGAAAAGACAGATGGAATAGGAAGGAGAGGGGACAAATAGTGAGAAGAAGAAAGGGAATAACTCAGTACCTGTGAATAAAGAGAAGTTTATATAAATATATATATGTATACATATGTGTGTACTGGTGTGTGTGTATATATATAAAATACATATATCAAAATCACTTCTATTATTAAATAACTCATACCCAGATTGAAGGATTTTTCCTGGAGATATGCACCAACGATACTGACAGATTTGATGCTACCCAAAGGGAATTCTTGCTTTGGAAGCTCAAAGTCCAAGGCCAGTCCAAGGCACCTCTCACAGGATCCCATGGGAGCCAGAGGATTAGACCCTTGCTGCGCCCACAGCAGTGGCTCTTTAAAGTTTTATATTTTGGAAATGAAATCGGCTAAGAATAATTCATCCCAATAAAGTGCAATGTCTTGCCCAAATGTAAAAACCAACCAAAGAAACCAGTACTGTGAGGAAGAGAGTGGTCTGTAGGGTTTTTTTTAACACACATTCATGCCTTGTATTCAGAATAACTGTGAGCCGAAAGCCTAGAATATCGCTGAGCTGCCTCTTTAAACACAATACCCTTTCCCCTTTTTCCATTTAGTTATCTCCTTCTCTGCTCCGTGGCTCAATCTGCATATGTTATTGGCCTCGATTCCCAGGGCTGCCACCTTAATCTGTAGTAGCTAATAGTACAACCTCGCACATGGCCTGGGACCAGGCTCAGGTTAACAAGAAATCCAAAAGCAAATGGCTGGGGGAGGTTGCTATAAAATAACCACTTGAAAATTCAGGCTGTGATTTTTTTTCACATTTGCATGGAGGAAGCAAAGCTTTTAGTCTCAGAGGTTCAGTCAAATGCATTAAAAAGATGAACATTTTAGTTAATGTTCTAAGAAGATTTCTAAAAGCAGTTTTGATTGTGTACTATTAGCATTAATTAATTTTTATACTGAGACCAGCCGTTATATTAGTAGAATGCATATTTTAATCAATTTCTACTTGCTGTTTTGTGCAAGTTAAAGGTAGCTTTGTGGTTTGTGCCTAGTTTATACAGTGCATTTAACTCAATGTGCCTTAGGTAATGCTCATCTGAGGTTCAATGTATACTCTAATCAGAGCATGATACAAGAATTATGAATGAAACCCCGACAAGTAATGGGGTTGTTTTCATTTTGGACCATAGTGGAATATACCTTCTCTAAACAGGTGCTTGAATGCATTATTAAATAACACAATACTCAAACTGCACTATCATCAAAAGCAGGCATAAACAGTTAGGATTAAATCTCTTTTCAATAGCAGCTTACCTGCATCTGAAAGCAGCTGTTTGATATACATTTGCAATCATTCTGTCACTGGTAAATTTAAAAGGAACCTGTGAAGTGATTTTTTTAAACGCTTTTCACGATTATTATTTTAGAAATATTTTATCATTTGTTATGAGCAATTAAATGATAGTCAAAATTAATTAATTTCCCAATTATTATTTTTTTCTCACTCTTATTTGACAAACAGTGAGACTTTCTGCTCAGGATTGCTAAACAGAGTTTGAAATTGGTAGTGTACTGATGCTTATTTCTTTAGTCATAAACACTACTGATGATTCGGGTGACAAGACGCTTAGACTGGGAAGTGCTCAGTGAGCATCCGCCCCACACTGTCCAGCCTCAGAGACCCCTCTTCTCCCTCGTCCCTTGGTACTTGCCTCCCAGCCTCCCTTCACCACTCAAGGAAAAATGATTTTGTGTCTCAACACCAGGGAAAGGGGAGAGCAGCAGGAGGTCAGACTTGGTCTAATCAGGAGACCAAACCCAGTCTCATAAGAGGTTCTGCTGCGTCCAGCAATAATCTCCTCAAGCCTGTCTGATCCCAAACACAGAGGCTTTTCTAAACTATTGATTCAGGAGATATGAAGTCCTGAAACAGAAAAGAGAGGGTGGGTAAGTACAATAGGGGTTGAAAGACATAAAAGGAGAAGGTGTAATGGGGGCTAAGAGATATTCGGACAACTTTTGATACAGGGAAGTGTCTGAAAACCACAAAACAGATCGACTTTCATTCTCCCTCTGCCTTCTCATGACAGCCCTCCACTTGTTCCCATGATGCCCAGGGCCTGCCATCCCATGTCACCAACCAAGGGCTTGGTCCATCCCCACTGAGCACAGTTACACCAGAAAACATCATCACCACCCCACTCCTCTCGATGGGCTTGCCCCTGGTTTGCCCTGGAAAGTCACTCCTCACACTCACAACTGCCTGGGATGGTCCCGTGGTCCCGTCCCTCCCACGGTGCTCCTCTCTGCGCACTGCCCCTCAAGGTGTTTCTTCTCTTGCTGCCATTGCAGGAATTTTTGTTCTTTTGCAGTTCTTTGAGGTCCAAAGGGAGGTCAAGTTCACTGTGCCGGGAGCAATATACATACACTGTAAGAAACAGTCTCTGCCCCAAGCCGCTTCCAGGATGAACAGACTGGACAAAAATGTTGGAGAGGAAAATGGAGGCACAACTTCACAAATTGACAACAGCACCTCAGGCTGGTCTCCTGCCTTCCAGATGAGAAGCGCTCAGCTAGACTAAGCACTGTGCCAAGTTCCTGCCCACAAATAACCCTCCCATCTCCCCCAACCGCACGAATGTCACAGTGCAAAGGCTTCTCTTCTGAAAGTACGGCTATGAATGAATAGGTGGAAGAAAAAAGGGCTGCAAGGGTGTGCTACAGATGAATTGAAAAAGAGTTTCAGATAAAATGAGTGTATAAGCAATATGTCTATGGTTCCCTGATAGGTCACCTTCAAGCCCCTTTGATCAACACAAACCAGGCTCGTGTTGGCATATCCTCTCTACTGGCACTGTCCTGGCAGGAGCAGAGTTCAGTGGTGCTGCACTCCACATCAGCACATCCATGATTAAGGCTTCGAAGCACTAACCTATTCTAAAGATCCTGGTAAGAAGAAGTGATGCTTCAGTTTCCATCATGGCATAAAACAGGGCCAACAGTCCCCGCCATTCTGTTGCTCAGTAGATCTCAAAAACTAAGCATTGTTAATTAAGTTTTTCTGGTATTAGTAACTCATATTACTGATTACTGATAAAATAAGCATACATATGCTGGAGGTATTTGGCATAAACAAGCACCAGTGGATTGCACATTGGCAAGCCTACAGTGATGTTAAGTATTTAGAAGACATGAGGGGAAGAAAAATCACTGTAAATGAAGCCAGAAAAAGTTGCCACTTTAAGGATTCTGAGATTGAAAAACCCAGGGAAAATTCAATGACTGTATGAGCAACTTAACTTACCCATTACCATTCCAGATCATTCAGGCTCCAAAGATATTGCATGCCTGTCCTTGCTAACATCCATAATTCTGTTTGGGTGCCCATTCACTCCTGGTCTCCTGGCATAGAGTAAGACCCAGCTTATGAGAGCAGGGCCCGGCCACTGCTGCACTCAGGCTTGCGGGAATGACTTTCTAGCCTTTCCTTGATGCAATTGCAATCAATCACCTGGAAATGAAGACTTCACTAGTTCATTACTAGTTCCCTGAGCCATCCAGCCTCCCCAAATGCTTCATAAAACCTCTAGTTTTCTAATATTTAAATTAAGTATTTCAATTACCTAATCCTTAGCAATGTTGCTTATGTTTCTCTTGATTTTTCTGTTCCTAGATGGACTTGGTTGGAAAAACTTCTATATCAAATGTATATCTTAATTAAAGATAAGCTGGTTTAAGTGCAGGAAAATTAAAAAAATTCAAAGTTATCATTTTTCTCTCTGTTTCAAAGATGCAAATACCAGAAAGAGAGCAGTTAGACTTTAAAAGAAAAATTTATGAGTATTTCCCTCTTGGTACTCCTTCCAGTGCTTCCTAATTAAGGACAAGCCAATACAGTATCATGTACCAATCTGGTATTTATTAACAAAGCTAGTCATGATTTTTAACTGATTATTGCTCAGAGGATCCTCCCCTCATTAATATAAATGAATTAGGAGGAATAGTGCCAAATGTTTCAAATGGGAATTAACATGAGACTGCAAGGTATAATTAGTTGAAAATGCTAAATACATCAAAGTATTAATTTGTGTGTGCATATATATATGCCTATATATGTACCACATGTATATATTATCTAAAAATATTATGCATATGTACACATAGTGCACATATCAGCTTAAGTGCAACTTATAGATGTATGTATACCCGTTTTATTATATTACACCCTACAGCTAAGGAAAACAAGGTATCAAGCTGAAAGAGGATTACAAAATCCGAGGAACAAAATAGAGAGAGATCCACACAGGATAACTTTGATAACATATGTCATTTAAGGCAAGGAGTCTCTGAATCAAACACCGTTGTAGGTACAATATCACAACACCGTTGTCTTGCTTTCGGTCAGTCTCATAATTGTGTAATTTTCTCTTCTTTCCCCCTGCCATTTCTGTGCTTGTATGTGTGTCTGTGTCCGTGTGGACGTGCTAGTGCGTAAGTGCGAACACAGCGAGGCTGAATCACCACAGCCCAGACAATAATTTTACCCTGCATTTCAGATATTTAGCTTTATATTAGAATTTTTCAGTGATTGTGACACCTTCTGCAGCTGTTAGGGGGAGTCTCAAGTTGTTTGGGAAAGAGAACAGCAGGTTCAGGATATCAAACAACGTACAGAGACAGAGGCAAATCAGGACGTCACAAAAACGCTCACCTTTATTTCTCAGCTGTACTCCACATTCAGCTGAGAAATAGCCTCTCTTGTCACCACCTTCTGAAACCAAAGCACAAGCCAGTCAGTAAGGTACAATGGTTACAGCCCAAGCAAGCTGAGAGCTGAGCTACCACCAGTCCTGGACCTGTTGGACCTGTTAATTCTACGCAAAGGTGTAAGACTGGGCTAATACAGAGGGTGGCCAAATGTTGCTGCAAGGAAATGCTTTGTCCAATTTCCTGGATTGATTTTCATATTTCAGCAGAAAGTCATACTTACTATGAACCAGAGAAGGTAAGGATGGATACAGGCACAATCTAAATGGGGAGAAGAGGATGGGTGGCACAACTCCATGACTGCAACCTCATGTCGTGTTGCAGGAGTGTTTGCTGTACCTCGTGGTTGTAAGGAAGGGCTAGTGCTTCTATTCTCAGGTCACTCTTCAGCTTTGGACTAGAGTCTCTAAAATGGACCCAGAGTGAAAAAACAGGGCTAAACCTTATCACCACTATTCACATGGGCTGTCAGCCATGATTATACATAGAGATCAGTGTCTTGTGTTTGACCTACATGACTTTGTCTCATCTTTTTTTTGAAACTATTTTTCCTATTGGTCCCCATAATATTCTCTAGTACCCAGTCACAATTTTGTAAGAAAATACAAGCAGCTGTCGTCTTTTTGTTTTCAAATCGTTCACCGGTCCTTTCACCGATTGCCCCCTAGCTCCTTTTCTTTGAATGTTTCTTCCGTCTCCATCTTCTCCAAGCCATTCACGACATAGTAGGCTTTCTCTCCTTGGTTATTTCTTTTTGCCCAGTCAAGTAGCCTAGTGTTCTTCAAACTTTGCAGGATACAGAAACTGTTATATGAAAAGAAACAACTTAATTTTAAATAAAAAACTTTTCACATCATCTCCACATTAATTTTCTGCTACATCATCAATAGTATTTATCTGCTATCTTAAAATATGCCTTGGAACATGCCTGCAAACTGAAAGGTTAAGAGATTACAAGCAATTTAAGGTAGAGACTGTATTTTTGTGTGTGCAGTAACAGGTATGATGGTGGGGCCTTTAAATACAACTGCAAAAAAGATAATAAATGAAAACAAATGTATGGAATAGTAGCACACATATAAAAACATTTAACGGTCTAAGCTGTTCTACTGTAAAAGAAAAGCAGAGTTCATAATGTTTGCTTTCACCAGTGCAGAAAGCCCTTTATGGGCTTACTTATGTAACACACACTTGTGGTCATAACTGCTTCAGTGGTATTTTAACCTTCAGGATTTCTAGTCCTCTAAATATCTAATTAGTACTGCTTTTTTAATGGTTTTATAAAGGCATCTTGGCATGTATGCACAGAATGGCCTAGTGCCAAAGTGCCATAACGTGCAGGAACAGTAATGACTCTGTCTCTGCACTGACTCTCTGTGACAGAATATGATCGGAAAAAAATCAAATGCAAAGCTGACAGGACAGCTCACATTTCTGCTAGGTCTCATAAATCCTACTCAGAGCAAGACTTCCATATTTTTGACTGGCCTTTGTTTTTTTAGACATAGAGCATGTAATTTGTTCCTTTTTTGTCTTTTCCCTCTTCATGTCATCCTTGACCTACACATATTGGTCATACATATTGGTCAAATCCTGTCACCCCTGTGAGACAGCTGCAGGGAAGAAGACCAAGGCATAAAGGAGCTTGTCAAAGGGACACTGTATAGATACTCAGAAGAGATTTTTTCACAGCGGAGCACCTGAGAAGTTTGGTTTTGCTCTGGAGCCACAGCTTCATGCACTGCATGGGATGTTCAGCAGATGCAGTACCCACTATACTCAGGCAGTAGAAGAAGTTAAAGTGCTGCTGTATATTCAGCCAGAGAGCCTTTTCTGTTCGTTGGTATCTTCTGTAAAAAGCCTTTTTGCTAAGCATCTGAACAAGTTGGAGACTTACATTAAAGCAGAAATCCCAATAAAGGGCTTAGGTGCTGACCTAATGCTTCCTCCCACTTGTCCAAACTAGTCCTTAGCCCAGCCTCAAAATCAAAGTATGACATTCTCCACTTCTGCTTCCTGGTAGAGAATATATAGACTGTAGTAAGTATATCCTACACACCAGCAAGGCCTAGCTAACATAATGGTCCTTTGGTGCCACTAGCAGTCCACATAATTTACAGTCACCCTCAGATTGCTCTAACTCATGGCAAGGGACAAAAGCTGGCTAATGATCAGTCGGTGCAAGGTGGCATCTTTGCTCACACCTCCCTCCCAATTAGCACTCCTTGCTCCTTGCCTGCAGCAGAAAATCTGGGCCTTTATATTATTTTCCCACAACAGCAGCCTCCATCATTAATTAGTGTATGGAAGCTCTGGAGATCCATTGGGAACAGAGAAAAAACATCCTCCTGTGACAGTGCTACTCATGCTAACAACTCCAATTCCCCTCAAGCTGTCAGTGACACATCCTTGAGCTTCTGGTGACCCTGAACAAGACCTTCCTTTGGACTCGGGGAAGGAAACAATGAGATATACAACCCATGAAACTTATGGCTTCCTGACTCAGGATTGTATTATCTGTATCTAATGGGGTTCAAGCTGAGTCTGAAGCCTTTACTGTAACAGGGGCATTGGTAATGTCTCTATCCTATATGTACTCTCTGTTGACTACCAATGCACTTTGGCTTACAAAGATGTATCTTTCTCAGTAGGGACCTGATTTGGTCTTCCATCTATTTTGCTAAAACTTGTGGGAATGAAATGTCTTTGGACCTTAAAATCACCATCAGCTGGCTTACAATAAAAAGCCAGCCAGACAAAAGCCACCTGGGGGGAAAAAAAAAACCAAAACCAAAAACAAAGTAAATCTGAGAAAG
This sequence comes from Phoenicopterus ruber ruber, assembly GCA_009819775.1. Taxonomy (NCBI): domain Eukaryota; kingdom Metazoa; phylum Chordata; class Aves; order Phoenicopteriformes; family Phoenicopteridae; genus Phoenicopterus; species Phoenicopterus ruber. The sequence continues at coordinate 16,118,543 of CM020219.1, forward strand.
GTCTGTTCTTGTGCTTCAATTCCAGTAGAAATCTGACTAGACTAGAGATTTCTCAAGAAATGTGGGAGTTATAATCATCTTTTAAACATTTTGAAGTAACTATGGATAGAATTGGAAATTTTAGATATCTGATGAAATTTTCTGTGGTTCATTAGTCACTAATAACGTCACATTTACTTTCTGTATGACACCAGGTACAAGAAGAGAGTATACATGTGGCATATGTGCAATATCAATCAAAAACACTATTAAAAACACATTAAGACACGAGGAAGTAGTTTCCCACTAACAATTGATTTTCCAAATTCATGTAGCTTTTGTAGAGCTGTAGACATTAGTTCAGATTTGCAAACACCTTTTCCCAGCAAAGAACAGCTCAAGAACATACGATTTCTTTTCTATGTAGTTTTATTACAGAAGTAAAAGGTCCTGGTGAACTCAGCATCTGCCCAGTTTAGATCATGGCTGTACCACCAGACTGTGCACCTTGTACTGATTAGGCTCCCAAAGTCCTAGTTTGACATCCACTTGGTTCAGTTTAAATCTGCAAATGGTCCGAGGTCAAGCCTTTGGCTGTTGTAAGGTGCCGATCAGCAATCTGAAGGGGATATCCCCAGGATATTAAATCTATTGACCTATTGACACAAAATCTCTGATGGTTGAAAAGAGCTGTCAGTCACGAGCAGTGGAGTCTCTGCTAAGCAGGATATGAAGTAAAACAAGCACGTTTTTGGATTATTCCTTAACAGTATCCCTGTTCAGATTTTTTATTGACCTTCAGCACGAGTTAACTCCTATGATAAGGGTCTGCCAGTAAAAGGCAGAGTCATCAGTCCAGATCACAAGGGAAAATTAAGTTTAAACATCAACTTCGTTCTTCAAAAGTTAAATAATGCTTCTGGCATCAACAAGTGCCAAGTAAAATTCTGCTTTTTCTATTCACATTCTTTCCCATCCTTGTCCCATTAATGAAGAGCACATACCTAATGTGTCTGGTCTGGTATTATCACATATAGAATACGTCACCTTCAATCCCCCCTGTCTGTTATCTAAGAATGTATGCCATTGGGCAGAAGAATGCTTATACTATTCCCTTCCCCTTCCCCCCCTCCCCCCCCTTCTACATCTGTACAGGATTGAAAAAGAAAGTTCCGTATCTTACATAAACATCCATATGGAGGGCTGCAGATGAGAGAAGGATGGAGAGGGGATAAGGACCAGGTCAAAAGAAAATGTAGAGAAGGCAAAATATTTCAGCTGCCTTTTAAAATAGAGAAAGTTAACTCAGATCAAATTGATTCCAGAACAGTATGCATTCTATTCCAGCAATATCTATTGCCATATGGGACTTTTAAATACTGGGTTTGGAAAGGAAAGAAAAGAACACAAGGTAGCCTAGTTAAAAACGCACCAGAAGTATGAAGACAGCAGCCCAGTCTGTTACTTGATATTCAAACCTTCTCAAAACTTTACTGGGATTTTTTTTTCTTCTTTCTTCTTGGGGATTCTATATTGCTATGATCAAACACTTGACAGCCATTTTCAAGTAATTCTGCATGATTTCCATACTGAAGAAGTATTAAACATAAGATTCCAAGAAACTAGTCAGACTCTGTGCATTTTGCTATTTTCTCCAGCATAAACACCCTAACCAGTGCCCTTAAGTATAGTACAGTATCATACTATTTTTCCATATTTTCTTTTCCTCATAGAAAATTCAAAGCTTTTATATGTTTTCATATTTGTTATACATTTGGATCAAATATCTCTTGAATATGTAGAAGGGAACAATGAACAACAATATTTTGGAGTGTATTTGGCGATGAGTGTTCGGGTACATCTACCTATCCTGTGACGCATTTAAATTCTCTTCATGAACAGCTTAGAATAAATAAGGTTTTTAGCACTATGTCTGGAGTTAAAAAATATACAAATCAAGTAAAAGAATGTTAAAAAGTAAAGTACAACTGTGAAATAACAGAATACATTTGAAAAGGAGGAAGCGATATAGTCTAACTGCAAATGAGTCATCTTAATGGCATAACAAGAAGAAAAACATACATGAATTTGGCATTACAGTCAGCATCACAATTGTTCTGGTAAGAAAGGAAGGGGAGAGAAAGAGAGACTGACTTTAGATGGCTAAGTGCTGCTTATTAGCAGGGAAACAAGTACTCTACTTTGCAAAAGTTACCTTTTTATAACATTTTGGGGCTTTTCAGCTGATAAATGTAAATATTAATCATTGTCTTCCAAACTACTACACTAAATTTCTATTTCTCTTACAACCCAGAGCAAGGCACTTATATAGAAACAATTGTACTCTGTTCATTAATTTGAAACCATTCTGCAGTGATTAACACGTGAAGTCTGCCAAAGCATTTTCAAGGTTGTTTTTGCACTTTTATGTGTGTGCAGTTAAGATCACTAGAAAATGCGGTAACTCCAAACATCAAGTAACACTGAAATATCTTTATCATTCTTTAAAGCCAATGTAAAAATATTTTTAAAATATAAGTATGCCTCATATAAAGAATAGAAAAACTATTTGTCTCTTCATTTCAGGGGACACATTACTATCTCAGGAGCTTGTTTAAAGGTGACTTACAAATAATTTATCAGGAGTTAGTTTTATATAGCTCATACTTCGTGATGAATGAATGAAGAATGCCAAAAGGTTTATTTTATTCTTGTTACTTGAGTGAGATTTCGTGGGTTGTTTTTTTTTTCCCTGAGATATTTTTAAATGTCAGGTTTGGTTTTCCTGTATTTTAATCACTGAACTGATTAGTGATTTAAAAATATATATATGAGCATGGTTGAAGACAACGGGGAAAAAAGAAACATTTTAAACTTACCGTCTCCAAAAGGTTATATTGCAGTACAGCTCAGTGGTGTTAACAAAAGAAAAATACAAAAAGTAACATGGATTATCATTAAAACTCCTTTACTTTCCTTGATTCATTCCTCCCTTTATCTTTTTGACTGTTATGATGTCATCATTTCACCACCATTTCAGGCATAGATCATAGTAAATGGAGTTGGATATATAACAGGAAAAAGAAGGAACAGAGAGGGGAAAAAAAATCAACTCATAACTGTCAAGCCCTTTTAAATTTAATAAAGTACCAAAAATATAATCCAAGTTCACATTCACTTTTTCCTTGTTTATCTTTAACTCACTCTTAAAAATCCCCAAAGTTACTGTCTAATGTATAGAGATATGATCTCGAGAAGTTCAGTTTTAAGGAGTGTTTTAACCAATAGTCCTTTCTAATTGGGGATGGACTGAAGAATTACAGCACTGATTTGCAACAGCAAAAGATGTGACCATTCATATTCAATTCTGTTTAACCGAGCATGTTATGCATGATGTGTAAGAGAGTCACCTTGCTCCTTTACATCAACACCTGGAGCAGGTATGGAGGCGGCATGCTTAGACTTTGGCAAGGAAGGAGCATCCTGTCTTATTTTATAAGGTCCCCATCTGTCCATCTTGGAAGCAACAGCTTAGCATGTTTGGCATGGACCCTAGCTCAAGGACTGCAATGAGGATGTCCTATTCAGCCAACCAAGAGTGCTTTTGGTCTAACTTCCCCATGTCTGCAGCCAGGAGCCTGAGTCTGCTGGCCTGAATACCTAATAGCTCTTTGCTTCATAGCCACTACTTAAGATGACGCACTTACGAAGTAAAAGACAATCATGATGAGATAGGGAGGCAAGGTAAATAATATCCAGAGAGATCCTGAGCCTTTGAGAAATGCAGGAGACTAGTGACATTCTTGTTTCTTGTTTTCACTGTTCTAGAAAATCTTTTTGCAATATATATAAAACTAAGTTAATCGGCTTTGTAAGGCCTTGCAGATGAAGGTCCACAGCTGTGAATAATACGGCATTTCTGGATGGAGATGCATTGGCAAAGCTGTATGAAGCTGATTTGCATAAACTCAGGTCCATAATATTCTAGCTCCTCGCTGGCGCTACCTGATGTGTAAATGCTGCAGATCCCTTCTTCTTACCTCTCTTAGTGCTTTGAACAAATCAGAATGGAAGTGTATGCTTCTTGCCTGTTTTAGTTTCATGCTATTGCTTTATCCCCAAGTACCACGTAAAAACCTCTCTAGCTGAAGCCATATTAGCATATTAGAACTGCCTGCTACTTTTTCAAAGCTACTAATCTCTTTGGAGAAAGAAGTGGTTGACATGAATTTCCTGGATTGTTTTCATTAGCTTTAACATTAAAAGAGAGAGAGGGAAAGAAGGAGAGAAGGAAGGCAGCTCAGCCCTCTGAGCACCTCTCACTTATCCTTGGTTCAGCAGGGTGTGTCACAGTCTTCAGTGGAAAACCTATGGATTTACGCCATTATGAACGGGAACTGAGTGCCTCCAGTCATGAAGACAGATTTTTTTAATGGCAGCCTTTCTGGGATCTAAGACCTTAGACTTGCGTTAAGAAAGGTTTGCCCTGCAGAGGGTAAGGCTGAAAAGGACAGCGATGCATTACCCTCCTTTCTGTCAGCTACCGACCTTCACCTCTCACACGTCCTCCTGAAGTGGGACATAAATGCAGCACTGGTTCATTTGCTCTGAGCTATACTCTGCTCCTTCTCCACCCGACCAAGCTGTTTGTGGTTGCTCGCTGGAGCCATCTTGAGTGTATTTGCCACCAGCTGCTTCCCACAACCCCGTTGCTCCCCTACCCACCTCCAGAGTGTTGCACCACACTGCAGGAGCCCACAGTGCCATTTGCCAACACCATCTGCCGGACCTCCTGAGCCAAGATTACCTCCTCCTAAACCCACACCATTTCTATCAGGGTTTCAAAGCCTGCAAATAAGAGGTCACAATCTGAAAAGAAAGGCTCAAAAAAATCTGAAGCTGCTGTTCTTATTCCCAGCATCTTTTCTTTCTCTTTCCAGCACACAAACATCCTCATCTTGCAGTAATTGTTCTGGGGGAAAAAGAAAATTCCAGTACAACTTTTGGCTGCTGTTTTAAGCACACGGCCAGCCACATCAAAGCTTTGAGGTTATAGTCCTAATTATGTCTTCTCTATCTCCAAACTGTCCCAGTCCAAAGAACTGAAACTAAAAAGCCAGATGGTGGACATGTATACTTAGACCTGAATCCCAGTCTCTCTCTTGGAAGGTCTTCTAATAGAATTTAGAAGTTGCCTATTCCTGTATCTCGTGCTTGTGAGGTACTGACTGGTCCCGACACGTCCTTAACCTCCAAAAATCTCTTGTTTACACATTTCTGCCTTTCATCTCTAAAGTATCTGCACAGGATTGACCCATCCCAGCAGTACTGAAGAACTTTAGTCTTCCTCTAAATTGCAAGGCACTCTGGTGCTTTTATTGCTATTCCCTGAGAAAAAAACTCTACTTGCAACCATAGGCTTCATCACATGTTGCAGCAGAAATGTTCTTCTGGGCCCCCCATACACTTGTCAAGGACCACAGTCCTTCCACATCTGCACTGAGCACAAGGGCAGATTTCTGACTCAGTTTATGAGGAGAAAGCCTACAAAAACTAGGATTTACATGGGAAAAAAGTCAGGTTATTACACTGAAACCACGGGGGTCTTTCTTCCATTTTCAGTTCAAACGGATCTAAAAATGCAAAGAGTAATTTTTTCCTTTTTGAACCATACTTTTCCAGTGGTTTTGGTCTGCTGCTGGAGAAAAGAGAGAGGAGACCAGAATCCCCAAGTTCTACTTCTGCTTTTGAGTCTCAGCCAGCTGCACGAGTTTCTCAGTTCTCTCAGTCAAAGCATTCCTCAGTTTACCAATTTGCAAAGTTGGTACAATAACAGCAATGTACCCACAGGAATGCAGAGAGGAAAAGCAACTGTTTGCAAAAGATTTCAACGCTGGCAAAAGAAAATATTGGATAACTTATTCTTTCAAATTAAAAATGCGATAGATTATTCACATATCTATACATAAACTCAAGCCATGAATCTGCTTGTAAGTGAACCACTCCTACGTGAACCCTGCACTCTGTTTATAAGGCACATTGTTTCCTTTATAAAGCCTACAGGAGCTAGGCTTTGATTTGAATATAATAAAATTGCAGAAACAGCAGAAGCTGGCCATGTAACTCCTATTTTAATGAATACCTAAAGTAACAGTCCTCTAAGCCATTGTGTCATCTTTCAACTCCTGTCCCTCCCTCCCCCTTTCTGCACCAAACTCGAGGAAAAGAAAAACTGATTGGCAGGTACTGTAGCTGGCGTGAATAACCACGACTATATATCTTGTCAAAAATCAGCATGTACTTTAAAAAAGAAGAAAGTAAAATATGAAGATAAGAGGAATAATCTGAGGCTCTCCCATATTCTCATTCAAATTTTTCTATTTAGATTTCACTATATTTCCTTTTTTAACCTTCTCCTGCAGGTCTTTATATATAGGACAAAAAAATCCACTTCTGTCATTTAAAGCATGATGAAAGTACCAAAGAAAAATCTATTTTCAGCTGTTTCTCGTTAGAGCACTTTTTTGCCACTGTGATGAAAGTCGATGCAAAGAAAGAAAGACGAGTCACTGATGAAGATGAAGAAGCATTTCTGATCAGCCATCTGTTCAACCAATTAAACCCCTCGCAAATAAAGTTGTGTATACGTATATAGCTAACCCATAAAGATATACATATCTATGTGTACGCTGGCATGCGAACACATACATATAAATACCATGTAAAGTCTACTTTGCATATACTAAACTCTGCTTACATGCTGAGCATAGCTAATTAAATGCACACATAGAGAAACACTGCAAAGGCGAAATAGAATTTGGCCCCATTGGAGAACAAAGCCTTCTCTATTAGCATCCTTTTCTCTTAATGGTCCTTATGCAGTAAAAATAAAGTCCAAACACTATAATTTCACTCCCAGAAAAGTTACAAATACTGTAGGTATCTTTAGAAACAGCTGCAAAAGTGGATTCACTTCTGACAAGATTGGTGTTAATTACCAGTAAGGACTTCAGTATAATACTATTTAAATCATTTTAAATTATCCCTCTCAAAAATTAATTTTTCATCAAAGATTACACAAAAAAATCATGATATCATCTCTGCAGCTGCGATTTAGTAATAATTTCATCTATTATTACCAATGTCAGTTAGATAAAAGAAAAATGGCATCCTACTGTGCTGATTCCAGCATAGGCCATATATAGAAATTTTTAACTATCACTTATAATCGCCTTGATGAGCTTAAACCTCCTCTCAATTAACACCCTAAATGACACTGAGACATCTTAATGGAGGATGTAAGTAAAGGAAAAAGACTTTAATCAAAGAATAAAAAGAGAAGTGCCAAGCAAAAGGAGGAAGTCTGGTGCACCTCTCAGTGTCCAATCATACTGGGGTCCTTTATCTTGTCTTGAGCTTCTTGTCATCTTCATATTGTGACTGTAACTTCACAGCAGCCATAAGAAGAAAAAAAAAAAGTGTGCGTACTCTTATCTGCAGTTTGCATCCACGTCTAAGACAGTGGGGGTATACACTGAGCAGGCAAACACAGATTAAATGAAAGTGAAGAGACTGTGAAAAATAACATGGTTATAAGTTACAATGAGCCTTACTCCATTTTGGTTTCTACTTCAATAGCGGTTCAGGGCAAATCTTAAAGACTGGTATATAGTGATTCACACACTATTCAATAAACCTTGAAAGAGCATGTTCTGATCCTAACATCCCGACCTGAATAAAAGTTCTGCTTTCACAGCCAAGAGGTAATTATACTTCTAAAGATCTCAGTTGCCAGACAACCACATAAATATTTGCTTAAATGGCACCTACAGTCAATATTATTAAGGGCATTCTTGTTTCTTTTAGTGAACCTCTAAGACTCTCAACACAAGCATTTAAATGCATACACACACGGGTGGTTGTGATACCACTCTTCAAATTTCAGGAAGGCTGAGAAGTAAGTCTCTGTGTAGTGTTTCCCAAACTTGTGAACCCAACTTTCTAGCCGTCAGTGTAACCACACAGATGTAGTAAGCTGATAATCTTCAGCTAGCCTCCGCAGACTTCTCACTATACCCCTGTGCAAAACCGCTGGGCAATGCCTACAGCCTGGGAACTGCTGGTTTAGGCTGCACGTGGCTGGAGGGACGGGTAGCGGGTGGTTTTGCCCTGGTAGATGGCTCAGTGACAATCTGCCGGCTCTGATAAGGACAAAGAGCTTTGGGAAGTGTGGTCACAAATACCTCTGAGGGACTTTGGGAACCGTACATCTCTGCTGTAATAGCTATGTGACTGTTGGGTTTTGAAGTATCTAGACAACAAATAGAAGTTCCTGTTCACTGTGGTTGTTCCCATGTCTGTAATTCAAAATATATATATATATATATATTGTTTCACAGTCTGATATTTTTTCAGTTAATTCACTCATAATGAGAAGTAAATTAATATCTCTAGGTGCATTAGTAGTAAAAAAATCTAATTAAAATCAGCCATGGTATTTAATTTCTTTCAAGTGTTTGTTTGCCCGTTAGAGCTTCACAAACTGTTAGCTACAAATAATACCAGTTAAGGATTCAGCTCGTTTTGATTAACAAATAATTTGCAAATGGATTTTGCTTTTATTTGTCATAGGTATTTGTTGAATAGTTCACCCTACCATTTCAGCTTGTGGGTTGTTTGCTTCAGCTTTTCACTAGTCACTCCTATTCTGGTGCTAAGCACACAGTATTTATGACACACAAAGTGCTGTTAAAAGAGCCCCTCAGGTAAAGGTAAGAAATACTCCAACCTCTGCTCCATGACAGGCACAGTATCCACTAAATTTAGTCACTGCTGTTACAGAGAAATTGATCAAACCCAGGGAATTATTTCTCCTCCCGTGCTGGATGATTTTAGATGCATGAATATTACATAGCAACTAATAATAAGCAATGGACTGTGTATTTTTAGGGAGAAATTTGCAGATGTGCAGTGATTCGTATTAATATCTGTGCAACTTTCAGCATTCACAAATATCACCCTGCCATGGGGCAGCTGTCTGAATATTTCCAACTAAAGAGGTTTCTGTGACTCACAAAAAAAGCAACCTTCCAACATTCACTCCCTAAACTGGTTTTTGTTCAGGGTTTTTTTACCCTCATTTGGACTTCTAGCCAAACACATTTCTTTCTCCAATTAAAATTTAAGGAGGGTTGATTTTGCATACATAACACACAAGGTAGCGATGAAGTAATGCACGCAATTAAAAAAATCCCCAAGTATTCACTGATCTGAAGGTTGACAGTCTATCAGTTTACAGAAAAAAATGAAGCTAATAGCTTTACAGAAAGAAAATACCTTGCATGGAAAAGAGGCATCACTTTCTGCAACTGCTGCTCTAACAGAAACTGCTGTATGGTCCGCTGCTAAATGCTAAGCACACCATCTTAAAGACAACAGTCCCTTTTCTGTGTGATCAAGGAAACACTTATTTTCTTATCCAGCAGAAGAACTCTAAGTACACTGCTTTTAACTTGGTCTCCATTTCGCTGTTTTACCAGTACGATAATCATTGCTGTTGATTACGAGCCTGAAAAAAAATGCCTTTTCTGATCAAAATAGTGAGGGCAACAAGGAGCCTAAGGCAGGCTCGGTAATGCTGATATCAAAAGAAAGTCCTTTTCCTGGAACTGGGTTTGAGCTGTCTCAGCAAGTGACTCTCATAAACTGCATCTCTTCAGAGGGATGGGAGAGTGCCAGCAAAGCCACACTGAGAAATACTTTCAAGTGCAGACAAGCCTAAGAGCTCTGATACTCAGAATCAGCTAAACAAATGCACATTTCAGTGTGGATGGACATTCTTGCACTGGTTTATCACGTTGTGACCCAGGTTTAAGCCAGTGTTAGGAAGTTTTGCAAGACAGTTAAATCAATCTAATGCTGACAACGAAAGAGTGTTTCCACTCGTACCCCTTGCTCTCAGATGTACAGTGCTTCTTGCTTTGCAGAGACACCGGTGCTCATCTCACCTCTACACAGACCAATTTAGTTCACTAAACTGGCAGAAAATGGTGCATTGTTATTTGCTGCATTCATTTTCTGCCTGTATAATAAGCTGAAGTAGCTCACTGGGGCATCAAACAGGCTCCAGAGCTAGCATGACAAGGAGGGAGGAAGGCAGGCTGTTCCCTCTCAGTATCACCAGGATTTTAGGATTGTCCTCTGGTTAAACCATTCCCTTAAACAGTGTCATGTCCTTGTGCTTGGAGGTAGCACTTTGGCCACATCAGAGCTATTGTTCTGACTAAATACAGGCCTCTCTGGTAAGAAGAAAAGATAAGACTTGCACAAAACCAGCTGATTTTTTTCAGGGTGGGAATAAATTACACAGAGAAATACACCAGCCTGGCAGTTGAGTTTTGCTGGCATTGCTATGTTGATTAAGAGTGTGAAGAAGAAAAACAAAACCAAAAAAAAGACAAAGAACAAGCAAACCACATTTTCCTCTCCTAACCAGCACTGCTATGGCAGCAACTCCCCTGACGCATATGCCATTTTATCTACAAAGGAGTACTTTTGCCCTATACTTATCTTGTTCAGGAAGTTGTATCAGTTTATCAGCTTTGTGTGCCAGTGTAAACCTAGCCTCCAATGGAAGTGTCTGACAGTCTAGCTATATCACAAGCCCTTTCTAGCTAGGATATGGTCATAACAGGAACCTTTCAGCATTTGATTACGAAGAAAGCCTATATTTCAGTGGATGTCCTGCCATGAAGCTGCACAGCTGCTATGAGGGTGCTATTTTTGCTTCTTCAGTCACCACCTTTCCAAACAAAAAAGAAATTCTGCATGTGCTGTGAATAACAATAAAAAAAAATCTATTCAAAACGACTATGCTGCATTTGTGTCCTTTTATTTCTTTGCCAACAATAAAGGAGTTCACTCTAAAATCCCCAACATTCTGCAATTGCTTGAGAGCCAGGACAGCTCTCAAGCCAGGTCTAAATTATAAAGTGTTGTTGACAAAGCTGTTTCAGTCACAAGCATGAAAAAAATCACACCCTTAATTGATATAGATACGCCAGCAACACCCTCTGTATAGATGCAAGAATCCCTTTGCTGGCATGGCTTATGTCACTCAAAAAGGTAGTTGAAGGAAAAAGACTGCTTTTGCCAATATATATTTTTCCTCTGGCTCAGCCAACAAAGCCTGTGTATCACGGACCAACGATTCCCAAATTTTCTGTAGTCAAGCCTTGCTTGAGAAAATTGACAATATGTGTAACACCTCCCTGCATCCAGCTCCCTTCCCCCAAACTGAACTTTTAGTTCCACCTTGTGTCCCTCTTCTTGCTTCCTGTCTCTCTGGCACTTGTTGTATGGCCTCCCTGTCTCCCTCCCACCTCATGAGTACCCTACGCTTTATGAGACTGTTTCTGTCTAGAGTCACTCAGACATGGTCACCTCATACCTCTTGACACTTCTGGTTGTGGCTGAACTCGCGGGTTGAGAAACCTCAGTGCAAAGTGTTACAAAGCCTGTCAAACTGAAAGCAAGGAAAGACTTTTCTTGTTACCATTTAGTTTTGTCACTCTCACCACTGACAGTCACCAAATCTCGGGATGGTTGAGGTTGACAAGGACCTCTGGAGATCATCCAGTCCGACCCCAGGGTCAAAGCAGAGTCAACTAGAGCAGGTTGCTCAGGATCTTGTCCAGTCAGGTTTGGACTGTCTCCAAGGATGGAGACAATGGAGAACTCCATGTTGGAATCAATATCATTTAAACCAATCCCCCATGGAAAACATCTCAAAGCCTGCACAGACTCCAGCAGGTTTTCTCATTTAGTTCCAATACCCTGTAACTGGCAGAGAGAGAATTACAGATAGAGAACATGCATGGGGGGGGGGAAACCAAACAAACGAACAAAAAAAACACAAAAAAACCCACAACGAAATTGGAGGTGCTATTTTGATAAAAGAAGAGACATTTAAAAAGCAGGCGTCATTTGGGGGGTTAAAATTGATTAATTTCCTGTAATTTCTCTATCTTCCTGCATACTCCTGAGTAACTGGAAGACTGTGTCCTCTGTTTCTTTGTACTGAGGTTGCTACCTGACCCCTAATAAGTTTGAATCTACTGATACTTTAGGGGACATGAACAGGTCTAGCAGGAAGGCCTGATTTTTATTTTGCATTTGAGATTTACAGTCATGAATTTCTACTGAGTAGACTGAGGTTACTCTTATTTTATACATTAGATTCAAAAATATACCAACTGCTTAGAAGTATGAGGAAATCAGTATGAAATACACAGACTTGTCTCTAGGTTGTAGACATAGCCTTATGAAGACATGCTTATCCCCTCCTCCCTCTTTTTTCTTTAACTTATTCTCAATGGGATAGCTTGCTAGACACACCCTAAGCCACTTTAGGTTCATTTAACTGAAGATTTAATCTTGCAGAACGGAATCCTCCTACACTATATCTTATGCTTGGATGGATCTATGGCTAACTGGACAGGTGCAAGGATGAATGAAAATACATCACTATATTAGCAAATGCTGCTTTCACATATAACTTTCTGAAGGAACTCTGGCCTATAATGATGCTTCATTTACTTTGGAGTTAAATACAGTACTTCACTGATGTCCATGGAGTTACATTAGTTTCAAAAAAAAAGACAAATTAAAAGAAAATTAAGTTCTGCAAAGCTAAGCATAAGGGAAGGATACTGTATTTTGTTTTCTGAAACTATGTATTTGATCTTAAAAGTAGAAGGGTGGTAAATATAATTTAACAATAGCATTATCTTAATATTTATATGAGGAACTGACTGAGCAACTATTACCCAGAATCTAACCTGAGAAAATAAGAAAAATGTTCTTGATTTCTTCTTCAAAATTAATTGAACTATGTGAAATCATTCTTCTGTCTCTCTCTTATTCATGCCACAATATTGTAGCAAACCAGCAACAACATATCTTTAATGTATATACATTAGAGAGTTTCTTCCCAAAAGAGCACAAAGCTCTGTGTAGATGATGAAGGTTCTTTAGCTACTCCTGAAAATCAGCTCCATCAGAGGTGAAACAGAGCAAGCACTTTTAACACATAAAAAAGGATGACTCTAAGGGAAGAAAAAGATTTTACCCAATTGAAACTTCAGGGAACGTAAGTAGGGAGAATGTAATCACCCAGTCAGAAGTTGATTAAGATACCACTCTTTCAGCTGTGAGATCTTTAGTTTTTGTAAGTGGCTGGGACTAAGTTAACATTTCATTCAAAAGGCGCTACCTTGCAAACAGCACAGTCTTCCCAAGAAGGCAGCGACAGCCATGCAGAGGAAATAGCCATCGTTGGCTGAAATCCTATGTCGTGGTTTAACTGCAGTCAGCAACTAAGCCCCATACTCAGAAGAGTAAAAGTGAGAAAACTCCCGGGTTGAGATAAAGACAGTTTCACAGGTAAAACAAAAGCCATGTGCACAAGCAAAACAAAACAAGGAATTCATTCACTACTTCCCATGGGCAGGCAGGTGTTCTGCCATCAGGGCTCCATCACGCGTAACAGTTACTTGGGAAGACAAAACACCATCACTCCAAATGTCCCCCTCTTCCTTCTTCTTCCCCCAGCTTTATATGCTGAGCGTGCCGTCACATGGTATGGAATATCCCTTTGGTCAGTTGGGGTCAGCTGTCCCAGCTGTGTCCCCTCCCGACTCCTTGTGCACCCCCAGCCTCCTCGCTGGTGGGGTGGGGTGGGAAGCAGAAAAGGCCCCAACCCCGTGCAAGCACTGCTCAGCAGTAACTAAAACACCCCTGCATTATCAACACTGCTTTCAGTACAAATCCAGAACATAGCCCCACACTAGCTACTATAAAGAAAATTAACTCTATCCCAGTCAAAACCAGCACATCCTAATACCACACAAGTTCAAGTTCTGGATTCTCGATCTCTCTTGCCCCTACAGCTCCATCTTTCCTTGAAACACTAAATTTAGAAAGAAATCTTGTAAGGCAAAAAAAGAAAGTATCTAGTACAGAAGAACTAACCCTATGCCTGCAAGATTCCTGAAAACAGCATGAGTTTCCTATGCAGACTGCATCAGTAATTATTAAGTGGTAACAGCATTTTTATGTTTACAATATTTTTCTCTGCCCATCAGTTACTCATATTCTAATAAACTATTTTTCTCATTAAAATTCTCAGTAACAATTGAGAACTGCAAAGTTCAGCTGAAGTGAATGGCAAAACAGGCTCAAACTGACTTAAGACATTTTCTGGAACCTGAGTCTCAGTTCTGGTTTGTCCTTAGGGTCACGCCATAGCAATTCCAAAAAGTCCTTAATTTGTACCACAAGTATTTGGCCTTTAAGGCTACAAATACATAGTGCTCTGCACCTCCATTAAAAAAAAAAAAGGTAAGATAAAACAAAGCCGTGGTCTTAGCCATAGTGTCTCAGCAACAGAGTTGCTAAAGCATCACCAAAGCCTCTCCCTGAAGGAGAGAGGCTGCAAAACCAGCCTTAGGGCAGCTGTTTCCCCGGAGCAGCACAGGACTGCCACGGAGGTTATAATCCAGAGCATGTTCGTGTGTCCACCATGCCCTCTTAATGTTTCTTGTGAAAGATGGGCACTCATTTAGCAAAACGTTATGCCAGCAGCAGATCAATGCAAACTGTTCCGCCTTCCAATAATTTTAATGCTAGATCATGGTTGACTAAGACATCAGGTGGACTGCAAAGTACAGCGTGACGCTGCCCTACTGTTAAGCTTTAATTAGTTAAGGCAGCATAGAGCCTCCCTGGAACAAGATGCTCATATTTCTTAGAAATGCAGACACTCTTTTATAGAAATATGAATTAAGAATAACTTTTTTTACATGCAAGGTAAAGGCAGGAGAGGGAATTGGGGCATGAAACCCTCACAGGAAAACTCATGAGCTTTCTATTGTGGGTGGTGTTTGAAATATAAGCACTCCCTGAAGAACAGCAACAAGTACCAGTCTAGATACAATAGTGTAAGTACCAGGAGGTGCTGTACCCTATGTGACACAAGTGTAGTGTGTGCATCAGGAAGGAGGAAAAGGATTAAATTTGCTTGTGTTTTACTATTTCCTGCCTCTGCCACTGATGCTCTGTGAGATCTTTAGTGATGCACTTCACTCCCTACCAAAACTGAAAATAAAATATCTGTGCTAGAAAGGTACTGGGCGTTTTAACTATCTGTAAAAGCATTTTGATCTGTGGATTAAAAAACCATAAAAGAAATTGAATCTCAGGGCTAAAACCAGGAGAAACACTGGGGGAAAAAACCCAAAATCATAAACCCTGGCTTGCCTAATTATGGGAATGTCTCCTGCAGCAAACTGGCAGTGGTGACATGGCCCTGCCTCAGACAACAAGGAGCATTGCATAGAAAGTGTTGACCAATAATGTTACGGCATGAAGCGTTAACACATTCTTTCAGCAAAATGTTGTATTAAGTTTCTGTATCGGAATTTGAAGTCTATGGATATGCAGAATGGAACAATTTCAAACGAACAGTGGAGTTTATCCTAAGTATAGTCACTTCAGTTAAAAAATGAATGGGTTTGCAGGCATGTGGTGGAGAATAGTTAAAAATGACTGAAGTACTCTTCAGATTATTGAAGCAATCTAGGAAATCTAAATTGGTCTGCAGTGCCCGTGCCCAGAGCACCCTATTCACTTCCAAAATGAAGTGCTCTTAAAAAAAAAAAAAAAAAAAAAAAAAAAGCGAAGCATTGCATTTGGAAAGGATCGGAGTTCTGGGCATGCACTATGCAGAACAATTTAAAATTACTGGAGCACTTCAGCTTCTTTTTTTTTTTTTTTAACACACACTTCTTTTTGGAAGCAAATCAAAAAGCATTCTATCATTGTAGGCAAACTCATGAATGATTTAAAAATTGAACCCTATGTAAAACAAAAGGAAGAGAATGATTAAAATAATAACACTAACCCCCTCCTGCCCTGAAGCCTGCTGAAAGTGAAAGGGAGAAGGAGAAAAAAGTAGGCAAGAGAAGAAAAAAATCCATATGTTCAAGGGATTAAAAAGAATTGTAGGGACATCTCTGACCTGGTCTGTATGCTTTACAGAGATCCACAAATCAATACACTGCTGGAGCGGAGGATGGTCTTGAGAACAGACCATGGTGATCCTGTGTCCTCACCTTTGGCTACATGAACTTCCTTCACATCACAGAAAATGCCTCTCCTCCTTCCTGGTTGCATCTGAGTGCCTGCTCCCTTAACAGTTGCCCTTGCCCACAACTGCTTAACAACTTTTTTTGTATGGATTTTTCTTTCTTTGGTGAGAGACATCTTGCACGGGACGATTCTAAAGACTTTGTTGCGATTTAGTCAGGGTTAAAGCTCCAGATCTTCCGTGTGTAGGACTAGGGGGAAATTCAGTTTTCATTTAACGAGTGTGTTTTCTAGCCCCTATAGTTGATGATAAAAACTTGGAAACGTGTCCCCAGGAAACTATAGACTCCAAATCCCAGCAGGCAAATAGAAAGATCTCCCCCTTCTCACCCCTCCCCATGCAAACCAAATTATTTTTAAAGCTCAGTATTTAGAAACCATCTTCGCAACTATGGAACATTTGGGTCTGGCAATCTCCCTTTGCTTTGCGTCTCTCCTGGTATGCAATGTTTCCTCACGAGCTAAGATTAAACCAAGAACCAGGAGAGGATCCCCGGTTTGACCTACACCTCATTGGAGGCAGTGAGATGAGCCTGGAGCCGGGAGCTCAGCCTCCTCGAGCGTCGAGGCAGAGGCGTTGCCCCTCCCGGAGCGGCTGCCGAGGGCGAACGCGCAGGCTGGCAGCCCGCCGCGCACTGGGAGGAATCCAGGGAGGGTTTATGTCTGTGGGACCGAGGAATGCTGCGGGCCCCGCTCCGAGGAAAGAAGGAGAGTCAGCTTCGCTGCCAACAAAATTAGGGCTCTCTTCCAGCATTCAGAAACGTACATACTTTTATATATTTGCCACATGGCTTTGCTGTGCAGCAGCACATGTGTTGTGGCTGCGCAATGCTGAGTGAAAAGAGCACCCAAATCGAGGAGCGTTGCCGGTGGGGAGGTGGCACCGGGTGGCACTGGGCGGATGGTGGTACCAGGGGTTGGAGGAGACAGCTAGAAACACTCATCTCCTGCCTGCCAAAGAAAAGGTTTGCACCTGATCACTTTGTCCAAGAGCAGGAGACCCATTAACAGCACTGATCAAAGGTGCTTGGGAAGCTCTAGTCTTTATTTTCTTTCCCTGATTTTGTTATTGTCGGTATGTGCCCTGGTGTTGCTGTCTGCAGCACAAAAGCCTTAATGGAGACCAGGCCCCATTGAACCAGGCAACAAAACCGTAGGAGATAATCGTAAAGAGCCTACATTGAAATCTGACAAGAGGGGCAAAGGGTAGAAGGAATGAAACATTATTATTCCAATCTCAGGTCCCCAAAGTCCCACACCAGTGTCTTAACTATAAAAGACATCCCTCTTCCTATGACTTTAGTCAACAGGGGAGCAACCATTGAAAACTCAGAACCTGTTTTCCCACTGCTCTCCTGAAAACAATCCAGAACATAATTTCCTGCATACATCTGTGCTTAAGAGGAAAAAGTCTATAACAGGGGACGTTCTTGACAAACATGCCTATGGTTCATGAATAACCTTGGAAAACAAGGAGGCAATTTAGGGAGAGTCAGTTACGAATGCAAAAGAAGGTTTTCCTTGCCATGACCAGTATTTGCTCAGCAGAGAAGCAGGTGACACAAGACAATCTGCATGCAGCCAAAGGCTGATGGAAAGCTTGTTTGTGCTCAGTGCGCTAGAGAAGTTGTTCGGGAACAGTTACGTAAAGATTAGCCCTGTAACGCTGCCAAATACTTTGTGTTATTATGTGCTGTGTTTGTGCCAGGCAGCCCCACATGTCAGAGCTGCCTCATAGGGCAGTTTTAACATGCACACCCACATTTTCAGAGTGCTGGGAAGAATAAAAAAGCCACGGAGGAACCAACTCTGACCTCGTTCGCACGGCTGCCGACGCCGATTCCCGTCAGCTTGTACCTGCCTGCGTGCAACCAGTGTAAAGCCGGAAAGGCACATCCACTGCATTTTGGAGATGGCTGTCCTCGCCTCCCCTCCTCCCCCTGACCCATCATGTTCCCTCAGAGAATCCCAGCTGCATGGATAAAAAACAGTAGCAACTCAACCATGTGGGAGCATACAAATTTAATGTCGGCTAAATAGGAAGGCTGTCTAAATTACACAATGATTGGAGTTATGCAGGTCATAAGTCTGGGGAGTAAGGAGCTCACAGTGTTTCTTTTCTTTTCTCCCTTGCTCTGTTTTCTTCACAAAAGTTCATTAAACAATGATTCTTTCCCCTTTAAAAATTTATGAATGAATGATGTGTTCATGAAAATGAGAGAGCAAAAAGCACTGGCCGTAGCCAGGCAGAGCGCGGTCTGGCACACTGCAACCTCCCCCACGCACCCTCCTCTGCCAATGTACCTCAAGCCTGACCTGCAACGCTACTCTCCGTGATGGGGAGTATTGCACCCATGTTTAAAAAGGGTAGGAAGGAGGACCCTGGGAACTACTGACCTGTCAGCCTCACCTCGGTGCCTGGGAAGATCATGGAACAGATCCTCCTAGAAGCTATGCTAAGGCACATGGAGGACAGGGAGGTGACTGGAGACAGCCAGCATGGCTTCACCAAGGGCAAGTCCTGCCTGACCAACCCAGTGGCCTTCTATGATGGAGTGACTACATCAGTAGACAAGGGAAGAGCTATGGATGTCATCTATCTGGACTTCTGTAAGGCCTTTGACATGGTCCCCCACAATATCCTTCTCTCTAAATTGGAGAGATATGGATTTGATGGGTGGACTATTAGGTGGATGAGGAATTGGTTGGATGGTTGCATCCAGAGGATAGTGGACAATGGCTCAACATCCAGATGGAGATCAGTGACGACTGGTGTCCCTCAGGGGTCCGTATTGGGACCAGTACTCTTTAATATCTTCATCAGTGACATTGACATAGACAGTGGGATCGAGTGCACCCTCAGCAAGTTTGCAGACGACACCAAGCTGAGTGGTGCGGTGAACATGCCTGAGGGACGGGATGCCATCCAGAGGGACCTGGACAAGCTTGAGAGGTGGGCCCGGGTGAACCTCATAAGGTTCAACAAGGACAAATGCAAGGTCCTGTACATGAGTCAGAGCAACCCCCGGTATCAATACAGGCTGGGGGATGTAGGGATTGAGAGCAGCCCTGCCGAGAAGGACTTGGGGGTACTGATGGATGAAAAGCTGGACATGAGCCACCAATGTGCGCTTGCAGCCCAGAAGGCCAACCGTATCCTGGGCTGCATCAAAAGAAGCGTGGCCAGCAGGTCGAGGGAGGGGATTCTGCCCCTCTCCTCCGCTCTGGTGAGACCCCACCTGGAGTACTGTGTCCAGCTCTGGAGTCCTCAGCTCAAGAAAGACATGGATCTGTTGGAGTGGGTCCAGAAGAGGGTCAGAAAAACGATCAGAGGGATGGAGCACCTCTCCTGTGAAGACAGGCTGAGAGAGTTGGGCTTGGTCAGCCTGGGGAAGAGAAGACTCTGGGGAGACCTTATTGCAGCTTTTCAGTACTTAAAGGGGGCTTATAAGAAAGATGGGGAAAAACTTTTTAGCAGGGCCTGCTGTGATAGGACAAGGGGTAATGGTTTTAAACTAAAAGAGGGAGATACAGGCTAGACATAAGGAAGAAATTTTTTACAATGAAGCACTGGCACAGATTGCCCAGATTAGTGGTCGATGCCCCATCCCTGGAAATATTCAAGGTCAGGCTGGATGGAGCTCTGAGCAACCTGATCTAGTTGAAGATGTCCCTGCTTATTGCAGGGAGGTTGGACTAGATGATCTTTAAAGGTCCCTTCCAACCCCAACTATTCTATGATTCTAAGATTCCATGATGCCCACGACCTCACAGAGGGAGAGACTTGTCAGGAATGCGTACAGGTAGTATACGTGTGGGATGTACCTGTCCTGGCAGGGAGTGGATGTGGAGCCCAAGATCCAGAGGAAAAAATTGCTTCATCAGTCCAGCAAACTCCTTTCAGTTGCACTACACAGGTCTCAGTTACAAGGATGCCACAGCCACAAAGGAAAATAAGAGTCTGTCTGCAAACATAAATATAGACGTCTTTATCTAAACTAGTAGCGAAAGTGGCACCATCCTCTTGCAAGGCCTGGACATAGCTACGTCAGTGTAGCTTGCCTGATGAGAAAGGGGCACTAAATAAGCAACAGTAATGACAAGTTTTTAATATAGCCCTTTTTATGGGCAGGTTTCCAGTACTTTACAAGATAGAAAACTGCCCTTAGTTTCCCACTCATATTCTCGCTCTATCTCCATAGAATCACTTTCTCTCTTTTTTTTTCTTTTTTCATTTTAAATATTTCTACATTTATTCCTTTATCAGACTTTCTTTTTATTTTTTTTACTTTTTCTTTTCTTTTCCATCCTCTTTATTCTCACTTAGCATCAGTTTCGGACTTTTTGCAGTCTAAGTATCTCTCCAGTTTTTCTAATGTTCTACTTCTTTTCATTATTTTATATTTCTGCATCTCCTCCTCTCTGTTCTTTGCCTGTCTGCTTGCCCTTTCCCTACATCTCTTCCTCTCTATCTGTTGCCTTCTCTCTTCATCCCCTGTGATGGTGATTCTTTTCCTTCCCAGCTCTGTTTTCAAAGTCCTCTTCTCACACCCTGTTCCTTACTGTGATCATTTCACATGCCCCATTCCCTTTCTCTTCTCCTGTTGTTATTATTCTTATTTATATAACCTACTGCAATAGTGCCCAGAGATCTAATCTTGACTGCCCATTCATGACCAGCACCACTGTCACCCTTCTTAAACAGTCAGGGGCATTCCTTGTTTCCAACATCTTCTCTTTTCCAGCTCTGTTTTTTACATCTGTGGATAGGGCCTGGCTGGCAATGGAAATGTTAGGATTAGCTTGTCCTTGAAGTATGTTGGGAGAACAGGTTTTGGCTCCAAGGGCAGTCTACCCTGGAGCCTGCAGAGAAGGCGCACCACGACATGGTCTCCAGGAAGAAAGACAACTCATTCATTGCAGAGTACCTGCCAGTAGTTTCAAAGGACACAAACTCCTCCAACATCTCCAACTCTTCCATAATCAGGTTGGCAGGTGACTGTAGAAAGAAAACAAGCAGACTCCAGACTGCCTTGCCTGACTGGGTGGCTGTGACCAGCAGTACTCTTCTCTAGGGTTGCCCTCAAGATGAAGACTATGAAGATATCTAGGCATGCCTGGCGCAGCAGTCTCCACCATAATAAAGATAATCCCCACTGGGACAGGAGACAAAATGACTCAGAGCACCTCACGGCTGGAGAGTGGGACATTTTCCTGGGTACTTTTAGAGGAGTAAGTCTGATAATAATTAGGTTGAAAAAAAAAAACCCACTGTGGAGCTTGCTGGGCTGCAGTGGGAGTATTTCAAGCTGCTTCTTAGCGGTGGTAAGGTACAGTTTTATGGAAGCCCTTGTCTCGCTTCCACTTGCCTTGAGCTGAACAGTGTTTTCAGACAGCAAACTTTGGCCTTAGGAGGCTGAATCTTTTTGTGGATTTCTCTGTCTTTGAGAAACTGAGCCTCAGAGCTTTGCTGGATGGGAATGGTATCCGGGACCTCAACAGAAGAGACAGCACCTGCTTCTTTCTAGAAGGATAAAATGTAGACAATGATTAGTTGTACCACTGCCAAAGGAACCCCAGGTAACCGGGGCAGGTTGAACTTCCCTTACTTTGACAGACTGCCTTGTGTGTCGTAACTAAGAGAGGTCTTCGATCCAGAGGGCTGTGAAAGCCAGAGGAACAAAATGGAAAAAGGGAGAGGGTTGGAGTGACATAAGGAAAAAAGTGGCTGCAGGAACACTGAAACAAGGCGGGGAGGGAGAGGGAAGAGAGATGCAGAGAGCAGAAGGAATTGAGACCAGTACAGTTGTTTAAAAAAATGCTACTTATGGAAAAAAGATGCAAAAGCTGGCCCTGCAGTTACTGGGGTTTTTCCCTTCTTTTAATTCCTCCTTCTTTCACCTTTCCTTTTCGGAGGCAAATGGGTCATAACCCATCAGTGTACGCTTGTCAGGTCTCTGGCCATGTACACGGTTATAACGTGGTCAGAACATTTTGGACAGAAGAGCTAATAACACTGACATATATTACACCAACTTTTATGTTTTCAGTCACCAATAGCTCTCCCAGGCTTGTTCCATCCCCAGGTGCACGTTATATTAACTTGGCTACTTCCACATGCTTCCATCCTTTTTTGTAACAAATGATGGATATTTAAACCCTTTCCACACCAATCTGGGAGGATAAATCAGAAGCTTCAGCCAAATCTACACTCTCTGGCCAGTAGCAAAGAAAGTTTTTTTTGATATCACCATTTTCTTTCCTGTGCTGTGTAGTGTGTGCGAGTTTTACCCAGGAATTTTGAAGGTCATTAAACACCTTGGGGAGCAGATCCGCAGTCATCCCATAGACCAGAACAACAGGAAGACTGTTTGTTTTGTTTGCAGGGGAAAAAAGTTTTATAGTAATGCAACAGTGTTTGATGCCACTAGCAGGGATATGTATTCATGCTGCGCATCCTCAGCTGTATAAAAAATAGATCAAGAGGGGGTTTTTTATTATTTTGGAAAGAGAAAGAGAGAGAAAAAGAATGAAACTTAATATGTGTGAAATGTTTGTAAATTTTTAAACATAAAAACCCAACAACCCTGTATCTCTATCAACCTGTAGCTCAAATTATTAACTTAGCATACAACATGAAAAGAAGCAGAGTTATTATTGCACCCAGGAAATAGGGATGGATGGGGAAAGAGAAGGGAAATTAAAGAGGAAAGAATATTATTTTCATGTACTCAAGTTCTGACATAAAAATGGGGATTTTGTCTGTTAAATGTTGATGTGCACAAAATCATAGCCAGGTCTAAATGCCTTAGTCATGGCAGGGGGGTAGAAAAGAGAATATTTGAGAATAATGTGAATTAAAAAGGCAAGTTAGTTTAAATTTCTGTTTGGTAGGGCCTGAGGCCTACAACTCCAGTGGGAATACACTGTAGCCGGAGGGCTGATGAATGCCCTTAATGAAGTTGGACAACCTGGAATACATGCATAAAATGATTTTAAATATTGATATGATGTCATTGTGTGTCTGAAGATATTGAAATGTTCATTTTCAGAGCTAGACAGGTTGTTTCTAATTTATTATGGGGAGGGGAATGATTATTTACATTTTTTAATGTAGCAATAAAACAATTATGGGATTTAGGGAGAGAGGAAATATTCATGCTTCTCGGAGAGCAAAAATGCATGTTGCGATGGAAATGACTTAGAGGAGCTTACACCAGCAGATGTTAAGAAATACACTTTCCCTTTTTCCTTCCTGATAATTGATGTAATACATTCATACAGTATTTAAAGTAAAAGGACCTTTTGACCAATGTTTATCATATTTAACCTGGTCTATGTACAGTAGAAGGAACAGCTTAAATATATCACTGGGAACGACTAACTCACCCATATATTCTGGATGTGTCTATTATAACATTTCCATGACATTGCCTGGTTTTCAGAACAATTCTTACCGTGAAGAAGAGGAGACGTGGTGTTATAATGGTACGTTCAGTTCCGTTGTGATATGAAAGTTTTTACGGAGAATGCCTCAGGGCAGCTGTCTGCCTCGTGTGTTCAGTATTACGGCTGTATAACACACAGGGGTGGAAGTGTATTAAAGGCAGAGCCATTGCAGTCTGCTGGAGGTTGCTGGTGCTAAGGTCCAATCCTGATGATCCCCAGACCAACCTAAAAAAAGAGATTCTTCGCAAAAAAATGCCTAGGATACTTTTTTCACTTGTTCTTTTGTTCCTGGCTGATATTCATCCCTACCTGCAAAGAAAAAGAACTTAGATTACATTTCAGCTCTAGTGCAAATTGGAGCATCTCCCTTATACATGGAGCCATTTGGGGGATGATTTTCTGCTTCTCTAAAGCATAAGTTCGGCATTGTCCGCACTTATGATATGTGCTAGCAAGCAGGAATGAAAACTTTCACATCTCTCTCGTCCCACGCACACCTTTCACATCAGTGGTTTAACACAATTTAGCAGAATAGTTAAGCAAACGTCTAACTCAAAGCATCTCACTGAGGCTGTTTCTCTGCACAAAGATGCACAACTTTGTGCTGAATCATGACCTGTATGATTACAGACGCAGCGTAACATCAAATAGGTCCTTTAAAGGAGATACACACCACACTTCCTTGTTCCAGTTAACAGATCACAGACACTAGAAATACTGCCTATATTATGGGCAGAGCTCTTGCTGTGTCCAGACTTGAGGTAAGCTCCAGAATGGTCAAAATACTTTCAGGAGTGCCATGGCAAAATTGCCGGAGAAGCCCTCTTCCACTGGACGCCCTTCGTCTTCCTGCAGCTTATAAACCAACAATGACCAGATGGGCAAATGGGGCAGAGGGAGGAAAAACTTGAATAATATGGCTGGATCCAGTTATCAAATATGAAAAAGAGCTAGAAAAGGTAGAGGTAAGGGCAGCACGGCTGAGGAAAAAGGATATGTGAGAAATTCACATTTTTTAGTGAGCAAGATAGGTAAGTGAGGACTTGACAGAGATGTGTAGGGTCACAAACGGCCCAGTGGAAGCACGCAGGCATTGATTACTCCTCTTCCCACAATATCAGGAGGAAGGGGTACCCGATGAAATAAGCAAGCGCCACATTTATAACAGAGGAAGCCATGTTTTCCACAGAGCACATAAATGTGCAAATTTTCTGCTGCAAGATGATTATAAGAGGCCAAAAATACTAATAGATTTGAAAAGAGTAGACAAATTCACGGACAATAGCTTCTTCAGTCTGGATATAACCTCTGATTCAGGAAATTGCTAAACCACTGATTGTCAGAAAAAAAAAATCACTTTATATGTCTCCTGTTTCCTCTGCTTTTCCCCTAACCATCCATTCCTGTTAATGCCAGACAGTAAACAGCACTGGAGAGGCTGCCTGGGCTCTTATGAAGGTGTACAAGGTACATACAACCTTCGGATGTGTGTTAGTTCATCTCCACCGGCTAGTCACTGAGAAGGGAGCTGATTCCGGGCATTCTTGACCCATTTCATCCAAACAGGAGCAACTGTCAATAGAGTTAGAGACTGAGAGCCCAGCAGACAGGGAAGTGTCTCTACAGGCTCACTCTTGGTGCACACGCGTGTGAACCTCCATGTGCACGTTCACGGGTTAGCCCAGTCCCCGGTCCTTGTTTGTGCCCCCTCAGCTTCCCCAAACAGCCACGTTTCACACCATGTCTCAGCAACTGTTTGCTTCTTGGATTTTACATCGCATGTGTTACAGCTATTTAAAACTAATTTCAATTAAGGAATGGATCAGATCTCATGACAATTCCAGCTACTCTCTTTTCTGAAGTGATTGCCCTGGAAGGAGCAGTGTTTGGATCTCAATTTGGTAATCAAATAGCCAAACTATGTGATTAGACTATATCAAATTAGTCACTGTTCACCAGCTGACACCCCCAACTAATGCCTCCTGCCACTAATTGACTTTATTTCCACTTCCTTTAATGTGGCTACCTGTTTTCAAGCTGTTAACTGGATTTACATGCCTTTCTGCTTGGTCTTTCTGATAAACATCCTGCAGCCCTCCTGCTCTTCACCTATCCCTACCAACATCAGTCCTCTCTCCTTCCACCCCTCTTTTCTCTTGAGTACACTTCTATTCTTAAGCTTCATCTCTCAAATAAACATGCAGCATCATTTTGGCCAGTATACAATGAAACACTGTGAAAATTTAGTGTGAGAAGGCAGGTGAGCGCCGTCTTGGAGTAGAAAGGTGTCCCCAACACAAGCAAAAAACCTGGGCCGGCTGAGTGGTCATAGTGAGAGGTCAGGACTGTTCGACTGCAGAGAGCTTCCTAAACTTCACCTGCTCAGGCTTGATGGGTGGGTCATGGCCAGCAACAGGGAATCATGCCTGAGTCCCACACATCCTCAATTCAGCCTCATTTAACGTGGCCACCCAAAAATACTGCCTGTCCTATGCCTGCCCCTTGCACTGCCTGCGTGCGTGGAGCTGGCGTAAGACAACCTAGAGAAGGCAACCCCAGCTGGGACAGAGCACTCCTGCCCCGTGGGGTGCTGGCGGCACTGTTCTCTGCAGGAACATAGCATGTGCTACAGCTTTGCCCGGCTAGCGCCGTGTACGCTCCAGGTTCCCTAGCACAGACCAGAGCAACCTCCAGGCAGCCGTAAACGGCGCAAGCGGAGCTGAGAGGGCTACGCTTCTCTCCAGGTTGTGCTGAGTAACACAACAGCCTTGCCCCTCTCTGCTTGTAAGTGACAGATCAGCTACATACGCAGGCTGGATCAGGCTGTCCCCCCTATTTGGCTTAAGACTTTTTAGGTTGACGAATATCACTCACCTTTCATAGAAAGTTTGACTATACAATATACATTGCTAAGAAAAACAACTGTACATTAGCATCATTCACTGCTAATGTGGGATACAAAAGAATTTTAAAAGCACTGCAGCAATGACAACTTTTCCCGAGAAGAACGTAAGCACGGTAAGAAACCATTTTTTTAAAAAAAGCTTTAAAGTGTTCCTAAATATCAACATTATTTTAAAATATTGTAACATTTCTAGAATAGAAATGTGATCTTAGCTGTCTAAAATTGCATTCACAAAAACAGAAAAGTAGTATTATTTTAATGCTCTTAAAATTGAAGGAATAAACTTTAATTCTTTTATTCAGCTGAAAAAATTATCTGAATACAATTGTAATTCAGAGTAAGTGAAAATATGTTTCAATTCACATTTAACTTTTTGACATTTTTGTATTGTAACATATACAATTCCAAAATTATTTAATGTATTTTGTTTCTTCTTTTACAAGACAACTGAAAAGCTTTCTACAATATGAGTCAAAGCAAAATTCTCATTGCTAAGCTTCCTAAAGAATTGTGTTCACTCAGCTGATCTTTTTTATGTGCATAAAAATGACCTCTTTATTTGTTTTCTGCTAATCAATCAGCAATCATCATTAGAAATGATGGACAATAGGATTTGTCTGAAGAGCTGCAAAATTTTTAGAATACATTTGCAAGGCTGATTTAAAAATCACATAGTATAATATATATTACAACATATTGTCTAGGCCGCCTTAGAAGAAATCATTGATACAACTGAGTAAGCCAGCACTGGCCTTGATGGAATAGCGTTGGCACAAAAGAAATAATGCAGTAATGCACTCCCAAGAATTGAGAGCTAATAGAGAGCAACATAATGGATATTACCCAGGATGTAATACCCTTATTCTCGTACATACCACTTCATTTCACATCAGGATGCAGACAAGCTCAGAAGAGAACCTGTGGGAGGAAAGGGGGAGGATGAGGGACAAGGGTCTGTCCGTGAACAGATGAAACTGATTCACCAACGAAATCTCTAAGGCCCAAGTGCAAGGCACAGATTCAGCGACACTGAGTGTGAATTTTAAGGAACTCTCTCAGGCTATCCTGTTTTCCAGCACTCCAAATCTGCCCTTGAGTTTTGCTCCTCCTCTACAGCTCCCTTCTCATCTTGAGCAGGAAAGTCCCATACTGGTAAATGTCTGAGGGCAGTAACCCTAGAGACAGCTCTGAATTGGTTCAAACAACTGTTGTTCACTCCTGAGAAATTTGGTTGGATCTAGATAATTTAGCAAAAGAATGTTTGGGGGAGTTTTAGTCACATTCGTTACGCTTACTTGTGTTGCTCCTGTGCAGCGGTCCCACCATGCTGGAACTTCACAGGAGTGCGACAGCCCCTACCCCAGAGCTTGCAGCAAGTGCTCCTGGCCAAGAAATGTAAAATTACACTGAAAAGAGGGAAGAGCAGGTTTCTTGGTCTCTGTAAGTTCCTATCTTTTTCTTACTGCTTTGCCTCCCAACCTCTGTCCTGAAAAAAACTCAGATTTCTGAATCAGCGACTCCAGAATCTTAGTTTAAAATTGTCACTCATTTGCCACCCTTTCACAGAAAGAGTTTCTTTGTGTGTGTGTGAGTGTGAGTGCCCATATCCCCCCACACTTGCCACGATCTGAATCTCTTCATGTTGTAGGACAGAGGTCCGCATCTCTGTTGTCCTGCATCTTCAGGCAGGCATTTACATCACCGGGATGCAGATGCTAAACATTACTATTGTTATCAGGCACTGTCTTACGCCCACGCTGCACTCACCTAAACGGCTACATAAGATGCACTGCAAAGGACAATCAGCCCCCAGGCTTCTGGGCAAAGTACGTACCTCTCCATTCTGCCATTGATTTGTCAGGAGATGTATACTCAAGTAGATGGTTCAGAAGAGGATCCTTTAGGAAGAGTGTGGTCAGATTGACCTCACTTTCACTGAGCTGACAGCCTGGTGAAGAAAGTTAAACTGAATATCAAAATCATCAGCAAAAACCTCCTCTTTCTTTGATTGTACAGTTTAAGAGGAGCCATTCGAGCTCAATTTATTCTCTACACAGGAACTTCATTGATTATCTCAGACATTCATGCAGGAAGGAAGATGAGATAAGAAGAAAGTTCTTTTTTTTTTTTTTAAAGTGATTGCAAGACGGAGAAAACTGCTTTGTGAGTGTAATATATACCATAAAGTTCCCTTTGTGTAATCTGCTACTGAAAAGTGAGAAGAGTTTACCTTTTCTGAACAAAAGAAACATTAGAGATGGGCTGATGATTACTGAGGGCAGAGATATGAATACTAGGATTAGGGTATATATTCAGATATAAGATTAGCATACAAAAAAAAAGTTTTCTTGGGGAAATATTGTGGAGGTTCTCCCATTGTCTTGTACTGTCAATCACCAGCATTGGGAAGAGAGACTGATCACTATTCATTTTTTTCCAAAGGATATTCTGGTTTGATCTCAGGTTATCGACCATAATGGGGATTTCCACTGCCTTTGAGAGGGAATCAGTCCTGACTCGAGGCTGCTGCTATGAATGGAGATGGGGGTTTGCTTATGTTCTACCAAAGTCAAATGGACACTCCACCAGTCCCGCTCCGGTGGGGAGGGAACTGTTGGGCCACAGACCCGAACGCGGGGGGCATGCAGCGGCACTGTGTCGCTGCTTCGCTCACCGGTAGGTTACTGGAAAGGGTGAGGAATCAGTATGTGTTTTATCTGAACTTTGGTGGTCATAGCATGAATTGAAGGCATTAAATATAAATGTACCCTGGGAGGGTCTCTGCTCTCAAGCCAGTTGTTCGAATGCAGTTATCCCCTTCACAGAAAACGTCGCGCTTCCTAAAGGAGCCAAGGTGTGCACTTTCACATGAGGGCAGTTCTTGTGCATTGATTGATGCAGAAACTTTAAGTTTATAGATTTCTTGGGTCCGTTTACAGAGTACCAAAAAAATCTTCAAAGGCAACCTCCTATGCAGGCAAGCTTTTATGGGCACGCTGAAACGGCTCTTTCAAGTGAGGACAACTAATCATCGTCTGGGAAGAAACTGGAGGGGACAACAAGGCTCAGTCAAAATGCCTTTGTGCTTTTTTGATCTTGGGATTACCCTGTGTCAGTCCAGTCCTCTGGTGCAAGCCAAAGTGACATGTGAAATGTATCAGTCATGAGTAGCACTAAAAAGCTGTAATAATGTGTGTTTATTCATAACACCTCTGCCAGCAGCAGCTGAGGAGTAGCATGTGGGCCCCTAGAATAGCTGCACCAGAAAAATAGCTACACCACAGCCCTCCGTGACTAGCTGAGCAGCCTTTATGTCTCCTTTACAAAACACCTGGAAAGAGAGATTAATCTCACTCATATCTTAAAACGAAGAGCAGCTCTACTGTCCCAGCCGACAAACATGAACTAAGCCAGCAGAATCATTCTTACTTCACAGGTCACTTCAGCAGGGTCACAGCACAGCCAGTTGTACCTACTTCAAGAATTGAGAGCTGCAAAAGCAACTGGAAGCATGCCTCAGGGAGGAGCTAAGCAGATCCGTATGCGTACCATCTCTTCTGTATCTGCTTATACTGGTGTTAGATTTTGGTGTAAGTATAGGCTATAGAGCACAGAAGCGAGGGACTCTTGAATTCTAATATCCTCTCTTACATTAACCCCTTTGGCCTTGGGCAAATTTCCTAACTTTTTTTGACTCCTATCATTTATCTTTACAAATGCAAATAAAACTATACTGCCTGTGTCTTATTAGTGCTGAATGTTTGTATACTACTACTGATCTTAACCACAGATTTATGTAGAACCGGTATTTCCCAGAAAGAACTTGTAGAGAAGCTATATCATGACACACCTTTTGAAAGCTTGGTACAAGGTAGAATGTTCACATTTTGCATTTCTCTGGCACATGCATGCAGGGTGGGATGCTTTCTAATATTTATTGTCTCCCAAGCGCTCGGAAGCTGACAAATCAAGCATTATTAAATAGACACTTAAAAAAAATTACTCAGCTGCTAAACCAATCACTGTAGGTTGCAGCTCAAAATGAAGTTGGAAATCTGCACCTTTTAATAAAACAATCTGCTTGAGACCTGATGATATTTGGTTATGGAATTTATCTGTAAATATAATTAAAAATTCAACGAGAGAGTGCTCTGAACTGAGGGGTAAATATTCAGCACGATGCAGAGTGCTCAAGCTACATGATTCCCATTATCGTTAATGGGAGTCCTACAGCTAAATCCCTAAGCATCACGCTAAAAATTTACCCCCTAGTGTTTGCAGATGGAACAAAAGGATTATTGTACATACCAGCAGAAAATAAAGTTACCACTGACATCTTGACCAGAAAGATTCCATCAGGATTGATCAGTGAAAGACTTAGCCTACTAATTCCCCCGCAGAATGTTTCTTTGGGGTTTCTCCCATCTCAAAAGGCATTCTTGATTTTTATTTGATTTATTTCTATTTATTGGTTTTCATGTCATTATATCTCTCAAATTCCTCTCCTTCTGGCTTCCTACCAGAACACTTATCTCCGCTTCACTCCAGGCTTCCCAGCTTCAGTGTGCACAATTTCAGGTCCCTGAACCTTAAACATAATGGACAGAAGAAAAGTACATATGCCAGTGACTTTTCAGCTGAGTGTGTAAATTTACCCAGCAATAAAATGCTGCAGGGGATTTTAGGGGTGATTAAAAAGCCAAGGGAGGAGGGGATCTCACACAAGCAACTTCATTCTTTCTTGGTTTGCACCTTCTGCTCTTCTTGGGTCGGGGCTACAAGCTGTCAGGTGTCCCTACCCCGGTTGAAATCAATGACAATTCAGGAGTTTAAGCCTGATCCTGCCGGAAGATTTAACAAGCATCCTTGATTAACTATGGGCTGGAGCAAAACAATGCAATCCATTAACTTTTTCAGGTGCTCTTTGATAACACATTCTTAAATAACGGAAACAATGTTTCTAAGCCATCTTTTAAAATGTAGATGTATATACATACATACACACACTAAAATGAGAGGAAACCTCTAAAAGTCTAATTTCCACCCTTGATTTCACTTATTCGAACTAAAAAATAGCCACAGAGATTTGTTTATCCTTTGTAGACCATGCTGCAGTCCTGAGTGAATTTTTATGGGTGAGTTTTAAAGCCCTCAACAATAGGGGCTTATAATGGAAACACTGATAGACCGTTATTATAGTGCTGGTCATAAATACAATGCAATTTCATTTTATATAACATTCTTCATACAAAGTATCACAAAATATTTTACAGTAAGCATCAATTGCAAGCTAAAGCAAAGGGAAAGAGAATTTAAAGGCGAAATTTCATTGACTTTAGCAAAGGGGAGAGAATTCCTTACAGGATAACACAAATAAAAGTGCAAGCTTTCTCCTGCCAGGCCTTTCTATAGAAAGCTCTTAGGACGCTGAGAATACATATATAAAATGTACCCTTCTCTCCAAAATCTCAACTCCTAGTTCCTCTGTTTAACTTCATATACTCGTGAGGCTCCGTTACGTACCTTGGCAAAGATATTCTTTAAATATTCTGGCAGGATCAGACCTAAACTCCTGACTTGTCATTGATTTCAACAGGGCTAAGGGCACCTGACAGCTTGTAGCCTTGTAGCCCCGACCCAAGAAGAGCAGAAGGCGCAAACCAGGGAAGAATGAAGTTGCTTGTGCGAGTTCCCCTCCCCCTCAACTTTTTAATCACCCCCAAAGTCCCCTGCAGCATTTTATTGCTGGGTAAATAATATAATGAAAAAGTGCCTACATGACACAAGCCACATGGGCACAGACAGCTATTAAAACTGGAATGATTTATTTCGTAACAATCCGAGGTAGCACACTTTAACTCTAGGTACAGCAACCCCTCCATTTCTGCTTGCCTCATTTGCATAGGTAATTGACAGCTTGTTAACAGCTCATTAGGAACACTGAAAACCATGTGACAGATACAAACCTAGTGCTAGAGGGGAGAAAATCTGTGAATTACAGTATATTGAAAACTCAATCAGATTCAGAATTACAGGTCACAAAACAAGTTGGTTATTTTATTAGGTTAAAAAAAAATTAAAAGGTTAACACACCATTTTTCGACCTGTATTTTTAAGATAGCAGGCTACAAGGTAATTAATTAAGAATCTGATTGTGATGTGAGCTACTCTCCACCGCCATGGGTAGGTTTAAGAACGATACTAGGTTGATTCACTTGGACAAGTAATAATTGCTGAGAATTTTTTAAAACATTAAAAAGTCTTGGTGTGGTATTCAATTTTGGTTTTGGAATATACCTTTCTGAAAAAAGCAAGTAACTTACAGGCACTGCAATCTAATATTCTGTAACTGAGAAAAATGTGAGGAATAATTTGATTTTAGTCTATAAAAAGAAGATAAGTGTTCTGATTTGCACACTCTTACTATCCGTAAATTTTGATGATGCTTTTTTTTAAAGGACATTTGAATATAAACAGTGCAAATAACAGTTATATCAGCAAATCTACTTTTTGTATTAAACACACACACCCCATAATCTTGCTTTTCTAGCACTGCTAGCAGAAATACAGTACCCTGTAGAAATAAAATGGTCTCCTTGCAAAAAGTCTCACTTTCCTTGAAACATGACATGGAGTCCCTGTTACTCGAGTGACATTTGCCGAAGCGGACAGAGCTGGCCAATTGCCTGTGAGTCTGTAGAGGAAACCAGAAGCTGTGGGATCTCAGATCTTCTTCTTTCAGGTACCAGTGGTTTATAGATTCTTCCTGCATTGCTCTGGAAAAAAACACCAACAAAATGTGATCAAATCTAAAACCCTGGCTGTTTAGCAAAAGGAACACCACCGTTAAGGTGCGGGATTATCAAAATTCCCTAGTGCTTGTTCACACGGAGGGTTGCGTGGTTTCCGTTCAAGGGGTACAACTGCTGCAATATAGATGCATATGTTATTTAGATAAATCTCATGAAAATTACTTCTGGTAGAGTTTCTTATCTGAAATCGTGGATCTACTTCTGTATTACAAATATAGCCATATGACTACAGTACTCTGGCTGGTGGGGATAAAATCTCCTTGTGTAGACATGGTTTAAGAGTGATTAATGAATCCGTGACCTGCGATGCAACGAGAGTCGTGCTTGTAAGTCACTTCAGCACTTTTGAAAGCTCCATCTTTCGTCTTCATTACGAATAAAACCAACAGGGCTATTGTGCCCCCAGCGTTAATTACACCGACTCCTGCACCGGTGAAGTTACGCTGTTGTAACTGCAGCAATATAAACTTCTAATGCAGACGTGCTCCAATGGCATAAAGAGAGCTTTACACATAGGATAACTGACCCCAGATTTACACTGGGCTTAGGCAAGGCACGATTCACATACACTGAAGAAAAATTAGCTCGTCTTTTGCCCTTGAGCCCGTATCAACAGGCGTTTTGTCCAAAGAAAAAGTCAGTGTATGACTGCCGAGAAGCAACAGTGATGGAAGAACAGTCAAAGTTCAAGATCATAATTAACCAAGCCATCATATCATGGCAAATAAAAGAGACAATAAACTCATCACAGGTAAGAATAAGAAATAGGTAAAACCTAGACTCCGAAACCAAAAATTAGTGAATGTTACTCATATGCTCTTGTCTTTGACCAAACAACAGTGCAAATGATGTTTTTGACAATAGGTCTCATACCTGAGTACTGAGCCAAAAGTCTTAGGAAAAAGGGTTTGATCTTGTGATTTTCCCCATGCCATGCTTCAATCATGTATATGGCTTCACTGGCAACGTACTTTGAGGCCTGGGCTTTGGTTTTAACTTTTTCTTTTTTTTTTTACCCTTGGTTTTTACATGTGAGAATCCACTTTGATTTGGTTCCTATAGGGCAAAGAGAAACACTGAAAATCAGTAACTAAACTTTTTCAAAGCGCAGATCACTTTACAGTTAGGCTGGTCTGAATTACAGCTGAAATTCTGGGAATATATTCTTTTTCTGCATTAACCACTCAGTCAAACCTTATAAGCAGATGACATGATTAAAATGAAGTTTGAACTTTTTCTGTAGATTAATTCTCTGACTTATGACAAGAGTCTTCTAGTTTTCATTAACTTAAGTGCCATTTCCTTAGGACTCTTATTTTTACAGTTTCTAATCTACAGCTTTGTAATGACCTGGTCTCAGGAACACATTATACTATATTTCCCTTCCTTCAGTCCTTGAGCAAGGAGCATAGAGGCTTTTCAGAAAAGGGCTGCTTCACTTTGGCTTCCACCTTGTGAGTGTATAAGATATTGGATTTTGCTACCGAGAGTGCTTGATGGTCAACCCATAGCTGCAGTACTCTCACCTGCTTAAAGAGCGTTCAGGTTTCAGCATCACTGGCGAAAAGCTCATTAACTGTTCCCTGTTCTTGTGGTACATTCCTACAGCCTTCCTTACAGAGAGTATGCTGTGCCCATCGCTTCACACTGCTGTTAGCTAAAGGTTCATTTCCAGAGTGCCAGCCCAGCACAAACAAGCTGCTTTGGCATCCAGGTGCCCCAGTGCAGTACTATACTTGAGGGGACAGAAATGACCTGGAAGCCTCTTTAGAAAGCGTGGGGTAGAGTTTTGGCTTTGCACCTGCGTGGCACTGTTGTTTTGAGCAAAACCAAGTCATTCTTCATCTGTTCACATCATAATCTCATACTTCAGTATCTGTCTTCTAGTATCTTTATACAGCCCTTGCCACAGTGTCAGGTACATTTGCTCACCAGCTTCTTTCTAGTTTTTCAGTTTCCAGCTGTGATCTTAGGATGACCTTAATACAGATAATTAATATCAGATGACTTATTTTTTTCAACTCTTTCCTATCAATATACATTTTTTATATATTTGATTATTGACAACAAGAATAATTAAAATATACCTGTAGTTAACTCCTGCTAACTCTTCTAGTGCAGCCAGCACTAAGCAATAAAAACATTCATATATAGGCTTCTGAAGGGCAATACTCCCTGCTGCCAGTCTTACAGGATAGTTACTGAGGACATCTTTTCTTTTTTGCATGGCTGGAATGTACCTGTAAGTGACATTGTGTATTTTCAGCTCAATGCCCAATGCACTTCCACCAGGTTGCTAAACTATGTCTGAGCCAGGAAATCCGAGGAAGGAAAATGGACGTTTAGAAGCAATGAATTCACACTTGCACGCCCATTCTCCAGGTATCCAACTTCTTTTAAGTTCTATAATATAATAGTTCTATAATATTATTCTATAATAATGTAAATAGTTGTAATACGTGCAAAGGGTCTCTCTAGGAGTCCAAGAGAGATAAAGAGTTTCTTCAAAGCTTGTGAAAGAAGACCAGACTTCAATAGTGACTGACAAACCAATAGCAAACCAAATGAGCCTTTTAAAAGGACATCTGGCCATCCAAATTTGCAAAAGCCATGAGACACCTTGCAATATCAGAAGTCACATTTTGGGGTTTGTTTTTTGTTCCGGGGGAGGGAGAATTCAACTGTGGTGCAAGTTTTGCATCTTTTCTTTCATAAATTATGACAATGTCACATCAGCTTTACAGAGTGACACCCTGCAGTCTCCACCTCTACTCTGAGCACCTTGTGAAGCACAGCAATTCTCTCATTAAATCTGAAATGAAAGGGTAACTAGAAATGCTGTGGTCTGGGGATGAGAACAGTATCTCTCCAATAAATCATTCAAAACAAACTCTTGGACTTACTGTATATATTATATTATATATATATATACTGTATATATTATATATTACCTATAGGTAATAGGTAGCAGGTAAGTTGAAAACATAATCAAATCCACTAGTGACATTTTCTCTAGAAGTTTATCTTACTTTCTGCTGCACTTCTACTGGACATTGCTTCCTTTTTAAGATTGTTTTACTTACAAGGCTCAGAGAACACAGCATAGGAAAGAACAACAAAAAGAAGCAGAAAACCTGCCAGGTTGCAAGCAAGCCGCACCCCGAGAAGGGCCGTGAAAGTCTGTCTCTGAAGCAGTCCACCTACAAATGTTTGAATATGTTCCTGAAAATGTAGATGCACCAAAAATACCCCTGTTTATACTTACTAACATAGCTGGTTGGGTAAATGTGTATAAAGAAATAGCCAGGTGTTCAAACATCTTTTCAGCCTTTGAAAACATTGCCGTTCCAGAGAAGCACAGTTAGCGCATCTAGCACATACACAGATTTGGACAAATTTACGTATTTGTTATTTTTGTTGGTTTTTTAGTAACTTGCCCTATAGATGCACGCTATCATTTGTGCCATAAATTAGGGCCAGAATATAATTTGCCTGTTTTGATCCACAAAACTTCTGAGCCACTGCATTAAAGTTCCCCATGCCTCACTAGGCACCACAGGGGCATGTAAAATAAAAGCAGATGGAGCAGGCACACACATAGACTTTATATATATTAACACACACAAAAAAACCCAAACCAGTTTTAGCCTTTTGTACACTCGAGACAAAAATGAGAAAAGTAACAATTCCTGAGATAGATAACATCACTCAGGGTTGGCTTCTGCATCTTTACCTCTGTTCTAGATCCTAACATATTATTTCTTTTTTTAAGCTCCTTTCCTAACTGGAATTGCAATAGCAAAGTGGGATTCACCATACCAAACCTATCCACTAACTTGAAAAATTCAGAATACGTGCACGTAACAAAACATCTCAAACCAATCCTATACTCTTACGTTGCCCATGTGTGGTGCAGCTGTATGTAGGTCTGGCTCTCCCCACCAAGCACACAGACAATTTGGTCTTAGGACTCCATAAGAAATAGTTTACTAGTTACTGTCTTCTATCAAATATAAGTTATTATTTCAAGATAAGCCTTCTTTATCAATACTAGCTTTAAATGCATGCATATTTTCAGGAACGGGTGTGTTTATGTGGATGCCTGTATGAGTGTGTGTCTTCCCGCGTCTGTATTTCTACACGCAAATACACAAAATATCTGCTTCAGATACAAAGCTACAGAAAAAGGCCTTCTTTTGACACCATCTGTCTGCAGGGTAGGTACCACAGGCAGTTCCCTCAGTTACTCTGGAGTAGCCCCAAGCCCTGCCCTGTGACTATGCTGCTGATGGGCTGCCGTTTCCTTTTAATTCCCTTCTTTGATTCAGAAGAATCTGCAGCAAAGGTCCTGGGCGATCCCTAATGGCATCCCTCTTTTTAGGCAGTGAATCAAAGGTGTTTCCATAAATGCTTATTTTTTTGAGGTATAACTGCTAACTGTTGCTTTGCAGGCTTCAAAAGCCATTTATTTAATATGGCAGATGCAGAAAATCTAAATCTCCTCTGGTTTCTTGGACATAAAGTTTTTGTCTTGTCATCGTTTGCTAGTTCAGCTGCAGTGAAGGGGAGGCGTATGACAGAGACTGACCTAAAATTGGAGGATTAGATCCTATGAACACTTCAGACAGCACAGATCCATCCCGAATTATTCTTAGCTCCACACATCACAGCTGAAAGTCCTAATAGTGCTGTAGTATTTGGTGAGCACTCATTAAGATTTTTTTTTCATCTCTGCTTTCATTAGGAATATGTCTAATTAAAGGTCATTTACCCCCACCGGGGAACCCCTTGTGCATGTCTGAATGAAACAGTTCAAAACTCTGTCCTTTTCTGCTTCCGTTTCATTCAAGTAACGACAGGGTTAAATTGCTAATAGAGGTTTCATGAGGTCTGCCAGAGCCCACTCTCCAACACTTACATCTGTTCAACAATTATTACAGCATTTTTGTCATAAAAAATTCAACACCCTGAGTGTCGTGCTAGCAAAACCTGAAAATTTATGCAGTGAATAGAATAGCTAATTTCTCTGAGGAAATGCAGGGGGGAAAATTACAGATTTAACTTAAATTCTCAAGTACTGTAGAGTACACATCTGACTCCCTCTTTAGGTTTTGTCACCATGTAGCATAAGTAGGAATGCCGTCTACAGTAGATCAAGAAACCTTTGCAAAGCAAATTTATGCCTTCGAAGAAACAATGTTTAAAACTCAGAAGGGGGCTGTACTGGATTCATCATTTTACCTCACAAAATCTCATTTAAATAATAAATTATTCAGTTTATTCTCAGGATAGGGTTATTCTCTCGCTACCTCTTGCTGTTACAGGGTGAACCGCACCCTTCGCAGGGCACAGGTAAACGACACAGATGTGGAGGCAAAAGGCCGACAGAAAAACATTCCTTAATCTCGTGAACTTTGTGCCGGGCTGCTTGATGTTTTTGGTAAAAGGAAGAAGAAAACAGAACCTGCCTCGCTCCTCCATAAGGTTAGGAATATGGATTTTATGCTAAAACTAACGCTGTCTAGTTAAGACGCCAGTGGACTGGAACAACATGCTAGAGGCTATAGCCTTCTATTCTCAAGGGCCGGACTCTTACTTCCAGTACCGGTGGTTCAGCCATAACGATAATTGCAGCCACGACGAGCAGGGAGCTCTTTCAGCGTCGCAAGAGCAACAAATAAGACAAATGCTTTGGGAGCGGAGGGGGGCTCGTTTTCAAAACATAAGGTGCGAAGAGGACGCCGGCTCAAGCGAGGACAAATACTGAACGTTCCCTTTCTTCGGTCCTGCTGGGATGGCGAGGGCTGGACAAATGTTGCTGCTGCAGAGGCATTCGTATGTGAGGTCAGACAAAAACTGCAGACTGGCTCAAAGGATATTTACAG
Source organism: Phoenicopterus ruber ruber (assembly GCA_009819775.1). Taxonomy (NCBI): domain Eukaryota; kingdom Metazoa; phylum Chordata; class Aves; order Phoenicopteriformes; family Phoenicopteridae; genus Phoenicopterus; species Phoenicopterus ruber. Next base: position 16,157,779 of record CM020219.1, read on the forward strand.
GCATTGTTGCTGTTTTTCACAAACGATATTAGCCCGACCAGCTTATGAAAGTACATGCTTAACCAGAAGTCTGCAGGGGCTGGACCTGCTAGACCAGCCTTTCACTCAGGCATCAGAAACAACGGGCGCAAGCGCCCCGTCACATCCCTCAGGGACTTCATGGGGCCTGATTCAGTAGCGGTAGAAAAACTATTCAGAAAAACTTGGGCATTGAAATTAAGTCCTGGACCAGGATTTCAAATAGCCAACGGACTCAAAACCAAAGTTTGCAATTTTCAGACTGCCAGGCGATCAGATTTCCAAGGGATTTGGAGCATTCCCTGTAAGTGAAGCATTACAGAACACTGGGCAGTGTCCAAGCTTCAGCCGTTTGCGGTGTCTCTTCTGAAAAGCCACTTCTCAAAATGTAAATTGCTTCTAGTCCTGCCTGTTTCCCAAATACCAGTGATGTCTGCATAGGAACTGCCAGATTTAGTTCTTACTTACTACTACATTTTGTCTGAGGTTCAGATTATCAGTCTGACTGCAAACAGGAAAAATGTGTGTGAAAACCAAACACTTTGCTTAAATAACAATAATTTTCACCCTAGAAATTAGCAACTAGTACTAGCACAGGGTCAGGTCATGTATGCTCTGAGAAGCCTGGGACCTGCAAAAAAACCATTCCAATGATTATTGTCACTTACTGTGTTACACCTGTAAAATCAAATGTATGCTCTGAGAAGCCTGGGACCTGCAAAAAAACCATTCCAATGATTATTGTCACTTACTGTGTTACACCTGTAAAATCAAATGTCCCAGAATATTTTTCAAATACATATTTTTGATACTTGCTCTTTTTTTGTAAATACAAATTGCAAATATGCATAGCCAAAATGATTTGCGTTTCCAGATCGTGATTCTAAATTACTGTGAAAATTACCAGTTCGTGTGAAAAAAAAGGTAATTCTCTGCTACGGCTCTCCTTTTCCTCCTTTTTCCAGCAGTGGAGTCAGTACCCATGGAGGATGGTCGGCCGTCACGGGACACAGATGCCAAGTGCTGGCAGATATTATTCCAGTGTCAGAATCTTTTTCCTTGTCAAACTCCCCAGGCAGTTGTGTTAATGGCTCAGGAGCTGCCTCTGGGTCTGTCACGTGGGGTAGCAGCTGATGGGTTGTTTTCTACAGTGTCCTCCTGCGTGACATCTTCCTTTAACTCGTCTTTGGTCCTGAGGAATTTGTACACTATTACCTACTTGGAAATAAGCTCCTATAAATTTTGCATTAGGGCTATGATTTCTTCACAGATTTGCTTACTGCCCTTGGAGCTCACATGCGCACGTTTTCTTCCGTAGCACAGCCTCTCTATAACTTTGAATGTCACACAGTTAAATTACACCCTGACAACAAAGAAATATTTGAGCAAATGAAACTATTTACTAAGAACTTGTTTCTCCTCGCCCTCTTCACCACCCTGTCCTCTCTCACTCCCTTTTGTTTATGATTAGTGAATCTTTCTTTGTGAACTGAAGCCAATCTTCTTCTCTGTTTGTTACTTCATTCACGGGCTAGGAGTGAGAGCTTTCAGCCTTTAGGTTGTTCACAGACTGGTTATATAGATTATTTGCCATTCATGCTGCATGAGTTAGTCACTTAAATTTCAGGATCTTAATCCTGCAAAGATTAGCTTGAACTCAGATCGGTTGTTCAGAACACGTGTAAATCTTTGCTGCACTGCAGCTTTTGAGGACCAGCTCCTACAAAGTCTTTAAGGTAAGGAGTCCCGGACCTGAGCTGCAAGATGCTGATCGTCTCTGCTCCCATCCAGCAGAGAACCCCAAGCGTGAGAGTAGCTCTGCTACAAGAACCAGATCAGGACAAAAGCACTCAGCAATTTGCACTGGAGGCAGTGAATAGACATCAGTCCCTGAGGAGAGCTGCTACGCTTGACTGCAATATAAATACTAAATGTAAACAAATATGTAAAGCTAATCCACGTCATACTATCATTGCTGTTACTCGACTGAAATATTTTAAGAAGGAAAATAACGATTAACAAGAGGCAAATTACACACTCTCATGCAAATTTTGAGAAACAGTCATTGCAAACTCTGTGAATCTTTCCATTTTTGCAGGCACTTTCAGAAACACAAGGCAGTTGCCCTACACATTCACAGCTAGCAAATTGTGTCTCCTGCAAAACAAAATCAGCAATTTTATTCACAGCCGATTTGGGAGATATACAGTACAAACTCTGTGTGTTTTTTTTTTTCCCCCTCATTGTTTTTGTTTTGATAACAACCTGTGTAAGCTGGTTTGGGATCTAATACCTTTCTTCGTAACTTGTAAGGGAAATCCCATGGAGTCTACAAGAGTAAAGGAGTATTGAATAGGAACAGCCTGTGAAAGTCTTTCATTCTTGTTTGGTAACAACAGTCAGAAAAATCCTGCAACAAATTGTCTGTTTTTCTATTTGAGAGAGGAGGGAGGAAGCTTACTTTGATTGCTTACAGGCTTCTCTGATGTGAGCAAGGAGCAGTCCGTGCCGATACGCTCTTTTCTTTGGTGGCAACCATGGATTAAAGACAGGCTATGCCAAACAGTCACTTCACAGGGCATCTCCGCAAATGGACTTGCTCAACCTAGAATGCAGCAAACTACAGAGCAGGAATGGGGAACATCATAAATGGATTTTGCCATCAAAACAATGTTCAAGTAACTGCACCCTCAGTTGAATATCAGAGACAGATCCAAGGCCAGTGTAAGTGCTGAAGAAAAGGATCTGCCCCAAGGATTTCAGTTGTATCCTGCCCCTTAAAAGAAGTGAGGTTTTTTATACACCTTTTGCACACAAGCAGGAGGTAACCACAACTAACAGGCTCAAACCAAAGTAAGGAAAACAGTATTTAGTTATTTTTTTTTCATGTACACGCTGATTTAGAGATCTTTCTTGTTGATAACATGTTCGTACAAACTTTGCAGACTCCACTTGCCCTTTTAGCTGTAGATTCATTCTTCATCTCCTAAAAAAAAAAAATCCTAGCTAAGTTAAGGTTTTTAAACACTCTTGTAATGCTCCGGATGAAAAAAAACATGCAGTACAGAGGAAAGACCTGGTGAGGGAACTGGCAGCTCCCACCGCCTAAATGGTACCTACCTTCAGCCATGCACCTCTTCAAACCCATGCATAGAAAGCCGGCTAGTCAGTATTCATTCCTAAGTCACACAGGAAAAAAAGTTTTGAGGAAATGTGTACAGACCCAGCTAGAAAGACCATGGGGTTCAAGGCCCTTCTGCCCTGAATTCTCCCCCTTTTTGCACTCCCATCCTTCATCCTGTCTGAGCTCTGGAGAGTTACGCACAACCTGTATAGCCAGGGTCACTACGAAGAAATCCACCTTCAACTTGACTCAAAGTCAGAATGCAAATAACTACGGAAAAATATAGATTTGAATAGATTAAGTGGTTGTATTTTGTATTTGAACTTTTGAACCATTCCTCACATCCTTATTCCTTGTACAAAATCAGAAGATTTTTAATTTTTTTTTTTTTTTTAAATGAAACTCAGTCTTCCTTGCTATCTTTTGTGATCTGGGAACAGAGGGCAAAGATTTTGCTCTTATCATAGGGAGACTTGAGTTGTGAGTAAGTGGCTAATGAATTTCTCTCCTTCTACACAGGCCAAAGACAGAGTCAGTAGCAACTACCTTCCTGTGATAAAGCCATTCCTTGCTGCAACAATACAGACTGTCTTCAGAGTGGGACTTCAGCAGTTTCACCTCCTGAAACAAAGCCCGAGGAAGGTCATGTTTCCCCAAATACCTCCTGCAGGCTTAAATGCTTATTTTACTCTTATGGTATCCTTAAACAGAAACTATTTGGGCCTGATTCTCAGATCTATCCAGGCTTGCACGCGGGTGTAACGCCACAGATTTCAGTGGGATTACTTCTGCTGCACTTCTGCACAAGTGGCAGCACCAACAAGACCACTGTCGGTTTTAAGTTTACCTGGCTTTCCTTCATACTGATGAGTCAGTACAGAGTCAGAGCTCTCTCTCATCCTCCCAGAGTATGGCTCTGTTTCAAAAACCCAAAATAGCAAAGTCTGCTGCACTGCCAAACAGGAGACCCAGATTAAAGAATTTCAGACAGCAGTCTATCACAAGCCCGTCAAAACCATGTATATCGTGCAAATAGTGATCGGAGAGACAGATCAGGTGACTGAACCAATATAGCAGCGCAATATGTTCGCTACCTTAATTATCCCGACTTTTTTTTTTTTTTTTTTTTTTGGTGAGAGACCAAAACTATTTGCTTCTTCCCTCCTTATAAAGATATTTAGTGTTACTCTGCCTATGGTTGCAGAAATATTTTTTATATAGGATTAGGAAAGGGGAACGTCTTTTGAAATAGGGCTTTTGTTTAAAAATGTGTAATGTCATTAGAGTTGGTACTCAAAAAGTAGCCATTTGGGCAAAAATAGCCTCTCTCCACTGTTCCTTCTGCTGTCCCCTGTCCTCCCTCTCCCCTGCAGCCCATGAGGCTGTCTCCCACCTTTTACTGAAGAATCAGCAACCCAGACAAACTAGTATACACAAGGGGAAAAACAGTAGTTAAAAAAATCTATTATTCTTTGAAAAATAGTCCTAGCATTATTTTTAATTCTGAGCACAAACAGAAATTTGTAGATGAATACTGCTTAGCTGGTTTCAGTTTATAACACGGTCACTGAGTCCATATTAAACATGTGTGTTTTGGAGTTAAATCCTCTAAGACAATGAGATGAAATAAGTAATCATTTGATAGAAGTACTTATAATGAATTAGATTTGAAAATGTTGGAAAGTCATTCAAGGAAAATCCTTCTTTTACCTTACACTGAAAACATATCATTAGCCTTAATTTAAGTCAAGGTGAGGAGGGGAAGGGGGAGCGAGGTGGGGAATAGACATTGCAGGAAACTCTTGAGTGACTATTGTTTAATCCCATTTAGGGACACTTTGAACAATGACATATATATAATGAGATATTTAAAATTCTTTGGTCAATCTCTAGCTAAAGGCTTTTACTGTGGAAAGAATGAGTAATTCAATACGGACTACACAGCCTTTCACATGCTTTTATTCTTGATTTGTTGGACATGTGTAACATAAATTTCAAAACCAATCTATTAATGACTTAAATTCGAAACTGGTTTCCTTTGCTTTACATACAGCATTTCAGTAACAAGCATAATAACAGGTGGATCAATAGATACTATTTCGTGCAGTATTTGCAGTGTGTTAACATTAGTCCTGTATCTCTATTATTGAACATTGTGTCAACAAAAGCCTTTTTCAAGGAGGATGGCAAAAATATTTTCCAGTGTCAAGGTTATTTAACCACATGAAATGGTAAGAGTTTTTTGTGCATTTTGTTTCCTACTAACCTTGCCTCTTCCTCCTCCTTCTTTTAAATAATCCATGTTTTGATCAAATCAGTGGGTAAAAAAATATTTTTGCGTCAAATCTGTCTGCTGTCAACTCAGATTATGTTCTTTAAAATGGACAGTGGTTCTGGGAAGAAAATCAATTTTTTTCCTCTTAGAGAAACATAAGGAAAGAGAAAGGCACTAATGTAAACACAAATTTAGAAAGAAACAGAGAGAGAGAGCGCACAAATGGTTGAGTTTACCATTTGAAGAAATTTAGCTAGGGAATTATTCCCAACCTATAGTTCTCAAACACAGCATGAAAAGACAGAAAAATGAAATTTTAGTCATTAGAATTTGACAGCTCCCAGTCATAATATGCTGACATGTGTAACGGGAATTAAGGGGTTCTGCAGGCAGAATAAGCACTAATAATTTTTTAGGCAAATCATTTCTTTCAGCTCCGTGAATCACACAATGTTGGAGGATCACTGGACACTTACAAATGACAGGTATAATACAACTGTACTCTGTTTTGTATTCTTTATTAAATGGATTTAATCCAGAAGCATTAATTACCACCTAACTGGAAAAAAAATTCTGTGTCACAGATAACTAAGGGCTCTATGCAATGACCACAGCCACAGCAGGGAACAGCTTGACCACCACAGCCAAAATCAATTCTGCAACTTCTTGACGCTCACCTGTAAACTGAAGGTCTATTTTTTCATCAGTGAAAAAAACCAAACACCTCAGTTAGTCCACAATGGATGTTTCATGTTTGACTAATGACCTCCAGGGTATGACTGCACCAGAGTTTCTCAGACTTTGAGGGTGTGAACCGTTCTTGGTTCACCTGACCTTTAAGCAATCCGCTGAACACACAACAGTGTTGTAGTCTTACAATGTCGGGTGTATGAGGAAGACAAACACACTTTAGCTACCTAGTGCTACAGATGTGTGTATTATAAAAGACTACTTGAATTATCTTCCTTTTTAAAATAAAATTTAAAGATGCCTACAGGTTTTCTGGACACTTTATAATCCTTTCAGAAGAACGCTTGGAGGTTCTAATCCACAGACTCACAACTCAAAGCCCAAACACACATGGCATTCCTGTTAGCTATATGTTGGGTAACACCTTGGATCACATTTAAAGGGCTCGGGCAGCTAATGAGAGCTGGCTGGAACTGGGAAGGTGAGCTTGATTGGCTTAAGCTGTGTGGTATGGCAGCAGCTGAGCAACGGGTAACAACGGCAGAGATACAGCATTGCTTTCACACTTCAACATATGACTCATGCAGAGTATGAGTGACTCACATGCAGTATGTCATACCCAACAAAACTGAGCATACTCGGGGAAAACCTGAATATAATATGGAGCGTTGTCCTCAGGCCCTAATCACCTTGTAGAATTAGCTGGGATACATCCCTGCTGCCTCCTGCTATATCGCTACTAGCTACAAAGAGAAACAAGGATGAACTCAACATGCTGATTTCAGGACATTTCTCTAGTAGAACCCTGGCATTTTATGAGCAGTACATCATAAGGCTTGTTTCCAGCAGGTGTAACTTTATAACATCCAGGTCAGGTCTATTAAGCAACAGGGGATGCATTTCTTTGGCAGTAATCTGCCACTGTGGCACAAACAATCAGGGATGAGTATCTGACTCAACAAACAGCTGTTAAAATTCTCCCTTGCCTTTTCTTTCTAAACAGATGGCACAACCCACCTAGCCTGTACCCTCTGCCTTGTACAAGTTCAACAATCTCTTCAGCCAGTGCAGAACCGATTCCTAACTCGGTACCATAAATCTGCTAACTTCTTTTTGCATATCCTTGGATCCTGCAGAGAGGATAAAAATATCTCTGGAGCTAACAGTCTTTATGTTTTCACAGTTCTATGTCGCATAAACCCTGTGAAGTCCGAAAGCCTTGGTTGCCAAGTGTTTCCAGGTAGTAAGGAATGGGCCAAGGGCAAGCAGTACTGTTAGAAATCTTTATGGCACAGACTGTCATTTGCTGTTGGGGGCTTCAGGACTGTCTGTTAGGGCAATCAAGAGCGTTAGTCATACTCCTCCATCTGGGAAGAACTTCTCTCTTCTTGCTGCTGAATATTCATCTCTGTTGACCATAAATAAAATCCTTTGAGAAATCTATGATAATTTCAAAGGGAGAAGACAGAATTAGTTCAGAGAAATGAAATAGCATGCACCTTGGATCCTGAATTAAGTTACTCTTCCTTCAACCCTCCAAACTCCCTATGCTTTTCTGAGGCTTATCATATGTACCAAGAATTTCTCCTCCTGTCTTTCCTCTTCATTCATATACCAGCATTCTTTCTTCCAACTTGAATTTTTCCTTCTCAAAACCCATCCCCTTCCTTCAGGGAGGAATTTGTTTTCTGTGCCTGGACCTGAGGAATTGCTATGCTCCCTTCTGAAACTTTTGTTTCTATTTCCGTGAGTTCAGTACTAACTCTGGATACCTTAACTTAGATGATAATTTAACGCATCAAATCTCCTGTCTTTTGCCATGCCCTACATGTCTTCCTTTGGATTAGCACTTGGGGATGCGCTCACCTCAAAACATACTCCAGACTATCTGCAGTGAGAGAATGAAAGGAATGAATGAATTCTGCTTGAAGTGACAGCATGTGTTGGGAAATAAGTTTTAATTTCAGATAATAAAGACTGAACCTTACCCTCCAGAGGCCTGTGATAATGAACAGGCTCTAACGGTGGCAAAACCCGCCTCTCAAAGATACTGCACTGTGTTCATGGGCTCAGCATTGAACCAGCAGTGCCCTTTATCTCTTCCTCTTTGGATCTGGCATGCGTGTGTCAGTTGAGGTATCCAGAGACAGCACAGATGCCCAAACGTGGGCAGGAAGCCAGGCTGCAGGGCTTACAGTATAAATATATATTTTTTAACTTCTTACAGACCTTTTTTTCCCAGTAAGTGTGTTTTTTGGGCTTAGAAACTCTGTGTTCTTATCTATTTTAAGAAACCTGAAGAGTGAGAGATGGAGAAGCAGCAGACATGTTGGCAACAAAGATCTCTCCATGAACAGAATGCCAAGATTAAAAACAACCAAAAAAAAAGAGGGATACCTTTGACTTTTTCTTGCTCTTCTATCTCAGAAAATTGGCTCATCTGAAACTGTTGGATTCTGGCAAAGATTTAATATCAAATGAGAGAAATAGCATGTTCCTGAAGCAAGGTGATTTCCAAAGTGAGGCTAGATGTGCATTCAGCTCCTTCTACTTGGCAGCTATCGTGAAGGGCAAAAAGATTTACCAGTTCTCCAGAGGGTATGTAACAGGGTTGCCCCAATCTGTCAGGAAGTGTTAGAACTCAGTAAGACTTGAAGTGGGACTTAAAGTTACTGAAGCTCAGATGCTCACAATGTCAGGTGTGGATCCACCCCAATCAAAAAAGAAATGGGAAGAGGGAAAAAATGTGGGGAGTCCTAAAGGGAAACTCTTCACACAGCCAAGCTTAGCGAGAACACTAAATAAAGAGGGCAAAGTCCTTGCAGTTACTGTGCATCAGCTGGTCTATCAGACCTATCCACATGAATGCTGTTTGCCTGCAATAAATATGAAGTAAAGCTGAGCTAGGCTGGCCTATCATCAAACGGAAGGTATGCATTTTATATATACAGAGAGAGAGAGAGAGAAAAAAAGAATGTTACCTATAATACCAAACTTAATGATTTTGGACACTAGCTCACAGCTTGCATGAGAAGATGACGATGGGATAATAACGGAGGCTTTACATAGTGTTTTTGCATTTGTAAGATGCAGAAAGCTAAAAAATAGCACTGCGTAACCTCTACAAAATGGGTCACAACTGGACTAGAAGTAATTGCAGAAGTCCCATTTTGTCTAACAACATTTCTCCAACAGTCTGTCCAGATTTCTGTCTGATCTAATCTATCCATACGCCCATCACTTTGAAAATGACTTGCCATTTTTCACATTTTATTAAGCCACCTTTGAAAATTCAAAATATGACTCAGAAGCAGGAAATGGCCTTGTGAGGCAAAAATAATAATAGTAATTAAAAGCACATGCTTAAATCTGCACACCGTCTTACTATGTGAGAGTTAAAATGCACACTGCATCTCAAAGATCTTTTTATTCTTTCGAAGCAAGAACTAATGTAATAAGGGAAGGAAAAGTTTCCACGGCCCAGATATGTCTTTGCTGAATCACTTTGTAAGGTGTGGACAATTGAGTCATAAACTTTCACACTACAGATGGCTGTGTTTCTTTCATAGTGAATCAAGCTCTAAAAGATCTGTGACACTTTATGTTATATGTTAACTAGAGAGGCATATTATGTAAAAAGCACATAGGGTTTCACATGCACTAGTGCTCTCTACACAAGAGAGCATCATTTGCAATATTCACTCATAAAACCAGCTTCCATTTTTATTTACTAACTTTCTTGTGCAATTGCCTAAAGTACATGTGGGTTGGTACATTCATACTGCTATCAGACTTATTGGAAACCCTGCCGTGTAGAGCTTCACGAATCTTTTTATATCCCATACAATTTGTATTTTTTATTTTAACATTAAAAAGTTCAACAATTAATATCTTTCTAGATTGTCACCCAGTCAGATGCCACTTTAAGGAATGGAAGAAAAGACAAGCAACTTGATATATATACATTTGTGTGTTCCCACATGATAAAAATGTCCAAATATTTCAGACACATTTTAGAATTTTGGAGATAATATGACAATGCAAAAATACTTGCTGTCTATCTTAAACCAAATCTCTCTTCAATAGAAGGCCTCACACAGAAAGGCTGATACCTGTAACTACAGGTGCACAGTGCACAGTTACATTGACGCTGTAAGAGGTTTAAGAGCTCCAGTAAAAATCCTATTTACATTTTGAGTGCAAGTACACTCCCTATAAACATTAATTTTACAACCAGATAAAATAGCTTAAAATTATGCCTCCCCAGCCGACAGACGGTTCTGTGGCGATGGACTGATGTGCAATCACTGAGGAGGATCAATAGCTAGAACAAGGATTAACACTTTGTTTGTTTGAACAAAGAACATTTTGTTCTCATTTTTCTGAACCAGTGGAACATTGTTACACACCGTACAAATCGTTTCTAAGGCAACTATGATCGACTGTATATTTAAAACAAAGAAAAATTATAGGCAAAAAAATTACTACAGTCCACCTCTCAAGATATATCGTCTTCTTTGGACAACACTGCTTCACACAAACCTATAATTTGTTGTTCAAGAGGAAATTGTCTTAATTATAGAAAGGACTGTATTCACTACCACGCTTCCAGCCAGACAGGGACTAATGCTGGGGATTAGTCCCTGTATTTTTTGAAACTTTTTCTTCAAAGAAAGAAGAGCCTGAGCTTTTCTGGAGATGTAACAGTGTGTCAGGCTGAATTACAAACTATTTATGTCTTACATCAAGCTGGCTAAACATCTTGACCCAACAGATAAAAATTTCTTGGAGTTACTGAAGGACCACATTTCAGTCACGTCTCCAGATGCATGAACTAAAGGAAACAGTAAAATAGGTAATGGAAAACAAGAAAAAGACAGACACAATGAGAACAGAAATTTTCAACTATCTTTCACGGTTTTTACAATTAAAGATAGCTTCAAACACACTAAATGCTCCATGCAGAAGATTGGCATGATTAATGCTCTAAGGTCTAATGATTCAAAGTTTGCTATGAACACTTTTGCAGCTTGAGGTAGGAATCAGATTTCCTAGTATATAACCTGTAAGATACTTAATTTGAATTTTTGACAACCATTCTCCATCTTCTTCCTGCTTCCCTCACACATGTACGTATATATAGCACCACGAGACAGATTTTTGGTATTCCCTTGTGATACAATATCCTGTCATGCTTAAGTGGCAAAATCAGAACAATACCCGCTTTAAGCGAGCTTGGACTAAATAAACACGGAAAAACGAATGTAACCTGATCCTCAGCATGCCTTCTCAGAGTGGTTGGATTACACAGGGTCCTGCCACTTGAACTAGCTGTGAAATTAACATTGGTGGTAATCTCCCACTATCAACAGGGACCAGCCATTGAGGGACAGCAAAGGGTACGTACAACCTACTTTACCACTTCCACAATTATTTCCTAAGACAGCAAGTACAAATTTGTGATTCAGGCAGCATTGTGTCCATCCCAGGTTCTGCGTGATGGCAGAAGACCCTTGACTCTGGCTCTGTGAAGCAACCATCATCCCACAGCTCTATTTTTGTTCTTGCATGCAATAACCATATTAACCATATTATAGCTTTTATCGCTCTTCCACATTTCTTGACAGCAAGAAGACAGTGTTGTGAGGGTCCCTGCTACGTCTGTCTTGCAGACACCTTTATTCCCATCCATCTGAAATTTCTCAAAAAAGACAAGCCGTTGCTTTTGCTTATCACCCACTTTTGCCGCCAGTTGTTTCCCAATTGAAGGCTATCATGGCAGGTATGGCGTCTGTTTTAACCGCTCTTAGATCTTAGTTCTGCTGCGGTCTTTTAAATATCTTGAGGTATTTAGAGGTAGTAGGTAAGTCATCTAAGCCACAGAAAATGTGTTTGATTATGATGATATAGAATTTGCTGATTATTCTTTCTAAAACTATAGCTCTATAATGTTTGCTACCAGTCTTCAAAGACATTTGAGCCCAATTTGCCCAAATGAACCACTGTGAACTCTTTCCTCTTGTCCTTATCTCCCTTATGTCACTATGCTGTTTCAGGTATGCATTAAAAGCTCCAGCAGTTTTCTGTTTATTGCACATAAGCTCTTTTACATGTGGCACAACTGGAGTTTCAGACACTCACTCATAATAACCTGCTCGTTAACTTACTACTACACCCACATCTTTAGACAGATTATGAAGGTCTTGCAGACTAATTTGTCCCACATAATTAGGTCCTGTGAGCTTTGCAATGTACTTTCTTACTATGCTTTAAATTCCAAAGAACCTCTTTGGAGGTAATTTGACACATAAAATGCATGCAGTCCTCAGTATGTTTGCCACATGTTCTGCTGTTTCCTGCTATGTTATTATGGCCTTTCATCATTTCCTCTCACCGCATCCTCTTGACTATGCTTCTTTCACCCCTCCTCCGTGTACTTGCACTGAGTTACCACTGCTCCTCAGAGAGTTTCACTTACACTGGGAAGTAATAGAACCAGTTGGTTATAATTTAGAGGAGAAATTATGGCAAATAATCAACATTTTGAGTTTCAGATCAGAACATTTTCAGTGCAACTTTCAACTTCTGTTTGTACTCTTTTTTCCAGCCACTGCTAACTATCCTCTTGTCTGTGTTCATACTACATTGAACAAACCCATTGAAATGTATTTTACTGGCAAGTTTAGAAAGATTGAAAATGAGTGTTAACAAAATAATGCATTCTCAGAGCAAGGGCAGGTTTTGACAGACTTACTCAAGTAGGAAACAATATGATCTCTCAAGGAACAGAGTACCAAAAGGTAGATGTTATATTGCTCCCAGTAGAATCTTTAAGTCCCTTGCCAAAAGACATTTAATGTGCAACCATCTCTACTGTAAAACAAATGCTGAAGAAGTGCCATCAGTGATATTTGCACAGATTCATTCTCATTAAAGGCTTTTATAATAGCATTCACTCTGGTGTAAACTTTTAAAAATTGACTCCTAGATCCATTAATCCCTTTCATCTGCTGCTCATGAGCTTAATGTGTGACATTGTAGCTAAAAGGACTAGTTTGGTCCTTAGGCAAATAAACAAGGGAATACAGAGTAGAAGCAGAAAAGTTACATGTGTTCTTAATAGCAGTGGGACCAGTTCTAGACGGGTTGGAAAGACTTTGGCGCAGGAAAGACTTCGGAGCAACTAAGAGATTGGAGAACAGGACTTAGAGTGAAAGACATAAATAACTTTAGTTTAGAGAAATGCAAGAGATATAACTTGATTATGGTTTAGGCATGTCTCTAGAGATAATAGGAACATAATACTAGAGGGAATCTTCATCCAGCAGAAAAAAAAAAAAAAAAGAAAAAAGATTGCAAAAATCAATAGCTAAAGACTAAAGCTATAAATCAGATGTACAGTTTTAACAGCATTGAAACAGCTCAGTGAGGTTTAAGGTGGATTCTTCCCTACTACAACTAGTAAAATTGTTGTTGGATAGTTAAAAAAGATGATACATATCTTATCCAACCATAGCTGTTAAGATTTGAAGCACGTATTAATCCAGGGAAGCTCTATAGCCTGGGATATGCAGAGGAAATTTTAGATTTGGTCTCCCCAGCTTCTGAAAATAATTCTTGAAGTTCTTCCCACACCTGCGGAGAGCACACTTGTGTCCTGTGGCTGTGACACTCCCAACCTAGTCTCTGCATAGCCAACATCCCCAACACCAGCTTTCTACCTTCCACTGAGTGAGAGAAAGGGAGAGACTGTATCAGGGGGATGTAGTCACTGAATGCCTACCCAGTAAGACACTACTTCCACTCTTGTCCAACTCCTGGCAGTGTCAAGGGTACCTACATAGTCAGCAGAGCTTCTGAAGTATAATTCAAACACCAGCATTAAGACTCTGCCCCTTTCTGCTGACTGTACAGGAAATCTGAGAGCCTGATCATACATGATGCTATGGCACGAAGAGCCATACAAAAGCATTCTGTCTTGAAACCCCTATTCTTTTCCTATAACCATAATGGAAATTATATGTGAAAGAATGAGAGGAATGTTGCTTCTCTGTCTTCTCCTTAAAAAAAAAGGTGCTCTGCTGTGTCCTTCCTTTATCTGTTGTTTCACTTCTGTTGTTCCTCTCCCTCCACATCGTTTGCAGAACAGAAAAGCAGGCTGCGAGAGGAATTGTTGGGGTCACTGCCCTGGCGCAGAGTACTCCGCTCCCGGGGCTATTCTCTACCCTGATGCAGCTGCCCACAGCTCTGCCTCTGCCATGGGTGTTTCCCAGGGTCTGTATTGGTGCGGCTTGTTCAGGCTTCAGCACTAAACGTCGTGTTCTACATCGGGATAATGCTTCTGTGCTGAATGTATGCATTGGCCTAGCTGTGTGGGCACAACAGACAGGATTAAAAGTGTTTTCTAAGGTTCAGCACTGAGCATATAATGACTGTCACAGGGGAGAGCCACTTCCCAAGGTGATGAAAGAGCAACACGCCATTACACATTATTTAAACACTCTCTGACATCTCCTGTAAATGCATAGCCATAGTGTAGTGGCAAAGCGTGTCTTACAGCAGAGCCTCAAAAACCCCACAGTTTACTGCACTGAGGACAAGCATCCGCAAACCATGCCATGCAGAACTTCACTATTACAGAGATTATGGTCTACCTCCTCGTTCATCATTAAAACTGCCTTCCTCACTACACTGTTAGAGGCCAGAGCATAAACTGTTCTTCACTATTGAGAAGCTGGAAAGACCACCCTTCTCCCCCTTGTTTTTCCCTCAGTAATAATTAGCATAAGGGACACCATTAGCTCAGCACTAGAGGGTGTATTCTTACCAAAAGTGAATTAACTTCACTTTGCCAAAAGCAGAGGACCTGTTGAGGAGAGCTGCAAGAGTCTGATGAAGTGGGATGCACCCTGGCAATGTGCCCTAGCACCGAGCTAGACTTTGGTGGACTTTCCTGACCTGGTTGTCACGAAATTCTCCTACGTGAAGCTGGTAAAGCTGAGTGAAATTTCCTGAGGGTGAGCATACCCTGTTGACTGGAATTTGTTTCCAAGATATTATGAAAGCAGGATTTAAGTATGTGCCCCTGATCCCTCTCGTGCTTGTACCTATGGACCCACTATGCAGACTCTGGTTTAGGATAAGAGTGTATCTTGACTTGGGGGACCAAAAATCCTTGAAATTAGCAGGTACCAGAAATAATACCTATTAAACAGTAGAAACACTTTGTATTTTGCTTCATAGTTAACTCTGAAAATAACTGGGATTTCAGACTGAAAGGGAAAGCTACACGAGCCACATATGAATTGTTGTTTATTCTTAAAAATAATACTTAATTTTTCTAAATGTCAATCTATTTATATACAACAAAAATGAGTCACTCTTATTTCACATTAATGAGGAAGCTTCTTCTTAACGGCTTATGCCGACACAAATATGCCTCTATCTTGAAGAACACAGCAATATACAAATAACGTTTCTATTAAAATTCATGCATAATCAAAACAAATTGAATATCCACTTTTATTTCCATAGGGAACAGAGCTATAAAGATTAATGCTAGACAATGATATTTAATTAAAGCTTATTTACTTTATAAGTACTTCCACATTTTCAAGAGTAGGCTCCTCTTTTGGAACAGGAAGCTGCAATGCGTTTCTGAGCCATCTAACAGTCATAGGTGGAGGAAACTGGTTATGATCACAGCACAGTGCTTACAGCGATACTGACAAACTGTCTAGCAAAATTTTTCACATTAAAGAATTCTGGTGTTAAAGAATTTAAATGCATTTTAATTGACTTTTCAAAATTCCATTTTTTATTCACGAACACACCTGATCACAATAACAGGAATTCATTTTTATATGCATTATTCTCTCTGATGGCATGTTGTTGTACTGTACACATATTCCTCTCTTCATTTTCGAGATACAAAATAAAAGGTTATGCTCTTATGAGTAATAACCAAGTAAGTTTCATTTCCTTGGGCACTAGTCTGCTGCTGTATTCCAGATTTTTTTTTAATAAATCGTTAACTACTTCAGTGAAATTAGAGGAACTAGTTTGTGTATGAATGGAGATATCAACATGAGAAACTAAAGGGAGTACAGAAGAAAATTGCACAGAATGGCACTTTCATTCTGCTTATTGAGGTTAAAAATTACAGTAAGATTTTGGAACGCTAATTTCTAAGAGGAGGTTTGGTTTTAAAATGTAAGAATTGTTGGGATATATGTGGCTGATGCTTGTTTCTCATCAGTATGAACACACAACCTCCAAACACAACACTTTCAATAACAGTTGTATTAGTCATCTACAGCTACAAGGCTGTTTAAGATACACAAATAAAATAGCTTTATTTGGATTGTAATTAAAACATGGCAAATATCACAATATTCTACAGGAAACAAACATTCCCAATCTATGTATTTTATTTCTTCTGACAACTGGCAAAGTATATTTTACTGCAGAATGCTTTATTGCTTCTTAACTATTCACCCTACACAGTATACATAAAAGCTTAATGAGTATAGCTGCATAAAAACTAATTTTAATGCTTTTAAAATCAATGGTGAACAAAATGTTGTTTAGATTGTTTTTCAAACAACTATACCACATCTGATCCTTTGAGGAAAAGCAATTACTTCTTCTTGTCATAGCCAATACATTTCTTCATTCTCCCATTTTAGTTGTACCATTCTCAGGAACCTTTACACCAGTTACCGTGCAAACAGTTAAATATTTGAGCAAATATGGAACAATATTGTTATTAAATGACTAATCAATAAAATGCCACTTCCACTAATAAGCTAACAGTGAGGAGGGCAAGAGGAGATAAACTAAAAGGATTTTTTTTCCAAATTAACAAGTAGTATATGTAAGTTTGACTAATGAAATATGTCTTCAAGGAAAATTTGCAGAAAATAATTTATATAAAAGGTATACGAAGATCTCTACAAGACAGCTGCTATAATCTGAATTTAGCTCCTGATTCTTTTATCCACTCTGTGAATAAGCATCAGCTTTTTTGTATTTTCTAAGGAAACATCAAATGTAATCATTTTGTGTAAGTTTCAAGTGCTATAAATCATTGGGAACTTCTGTACACCTAATTTATGCAATCGTATTGGTAGTGAGGAAATCATCATTCTTTAGTGTTTTGTATCTCTGTCAGTCTCTCCCAGCGAATTTCTTTATTACGGCAGACACCACAATAGTTGAGAGTTTCTCAGCATTTATATTAGTGAGACCAATTTTTAAGGTATGTAATTCAGTCATAAAAACTGAGCCTATAGCCTGAAAGTGTTAGTCTGTGAATTTCCAAACATGCACGCACACACGCACAAAAAGACACTCCCCCCCCCACACACACATTTTCTGATTTAAAATGCTTCCTTTTTCTTCCCCGTCACCTGCACTCCTGAAATCTAAAAACATATTCCTTCTTTTTAGTAATTTTGCAGGCCGTCAGGCCAGAATACAGACTATCTCTGCAATACAGTCAGAGAAAAAAATAACAACAACAACAACTACCAACCAAATGGCTGAGGTATTGAGATTTATAACGCGTTCTTAACACATGCATAAAAGCCACTTTTAATACCGGGATGCGGTGCATTCTGGAGTATGGTTCAGAAATACAAAAAAGTACGTAATAGGCAAATGTGTACTATTGTTCATAGACATTCACTATACACATCTGTGAAGTGTGTGTTGAATCCATATTAAGAGTCATAGAGAAACATCATTAAACATGCTGCTTCTATATGGCCCACATTCTCCTTTTACTGCAACGTAACCCCTGTTGGCAATGTTAGAAATAGGTATTTCGTTAAAAAGTCATGTTTCTGTCAGAAGTTTTGCCTGTGCAAGGACTGCAGTTTTGAGCTCTGCCTTCATCACAATAGAGCAACTGGTTTCGGGGCGGCTTGCTCTTACCACTGTGAATTAACTCAGCCACTTGGAAAGAGGCTTTTGGGGGACATCTGCTTAACCTCCTTCTAGCTGCCTGTCCCACTAAAAATCTTCAACATCACAGGTAATTTCTAAGCATAGTTATTGAAGTACCTCTATTGTAATGAATTTTTTTTTCCTTGGGATGTAAATAATGAGGCAGCAATATAAGCAACAGAACCTGAGCACAAAAATACAGCCCCAGCCATTTCAGTCAGGAATTAAGTAAAAATCAGAAAAAAAAATGAGATTAAATTTCAACTTTAAGGTAATAAAAGATGGAGATGGAGATGCCAATGAAATCTGCCGAAACTAAATTTCAGAAGCACGGCTTTCTCATCTTGAAATGTTACACCCATAAAAGCAGCCTATAAAATTAATCTACCTGGAGATTTTCCATGTTAAATCAGCTCAGAAATAACTTTTAAGCACTTATGGCATTATATCTAAAATACATATTCTCCTGTTGTCCATATATCAAAATCCTATGTATTTTGAAAAATAAGATCCGAGCTGCACTGAAATGTTTGTATTATAAGAAAGAACAGTAATAAAGTATATCACTTTCAGAGAGATTTGACATTTGTAAGCATTCTCTAAAAATTTGCATCGGGTTGCAGTATTGGGGGAGCATGCTGTTTAAAGGTTCCTAAATTCACTTTTTTTGAAGAGAAGTATACAGAACAGTGAAAGGCAGCAAAAGGAGGCAAAAAGCCAGTGTATCTTTTCAACCTGGATCTGAAAATGAAATTCCTAAAATGCTATTGTTATCCGTTTTACCCGGAGTGCAATATGGCCCATTCATATAAACTCTTTTATTCCATTTGCTCAAGGGAAAGGGACGTTCAATATAAGAAAGAGAAAATCAGTGAAGTAATTTCCAAAGAAAACAAACCTTTACTTCTCTCAGGAAAATAATGTGCTTTTTCAGTTTGCCAGATCTGGAAATAAAGAGCATTTAGATAACGATGTTTATAGTCTAATCAATTTGTCCAAATTAGGTTCTTGTATAATTTAGCATGGTCTATATAATAATATGTGCAAATTCAGGGATGGTGTGGGTTGGTTTTTTTTTTTCCACCTAGAAAGCTGTAATAGGCAAAGTAGCAGATACAAGTGGAAGGGAAAAAAAAAAGACGAAAAGAAGATTCCATACATTTGGGTTCTTTCCAAGAACTTTGCCACATTTTGCAGATTCTCAGTTTTCAAATAAAGGTGTCTTAGCCCTTGCAATTGTGGAGATATTCTTGCTTCTGTAAATCAATGTATTGTTGCTAGCCAGCCTTGCAGAAATCTGTCTACAGCCAGCCAGACAGAAACAATAGGAGCGACAATTATATGTATTCTTTCCCCTCCCTCCAAAATTAACATGGTTTTGCCTTAAAATCGCAAGGCAATTTTAGTAAAGGATGTGTTAGTGTTCAAAACACTAAGTTGGAATCAAGCAGAGGTTGCATTGTAAAAGCACATATAATTAAAGTGTACAGACTCCTTTTTTTGCCTATACAATGTCAGTTTGGGTTACTTTTATCAACTCAGCATTGCAGATTAGGCAGGGAGACAAATGAACTCTGCAAGGAAATAAATTTGGGATGAGCATTTGGATTTTATCAGGTCTGGATGTTTGGTCAAATATGATGTTTCAGGCAAAGTTATTGAAAAAGGAGAGAAAAAAGCCAGCTGCAGACTGAATTATACCAACGCAAACCACTGTTAAAGCACTGCATGCCAGGAAGAGAGCAGCTTCAGAAAATCTCGATTAATGTCATAAAAAAACATGTTGATGAAATATCTCTGCATTTCAACCAGCATAGCTGAGTTCAGGACCTGGTCCAATCCTTTATTTTTTCATTTTTCCACCCGGAACTTTCATTAAAATCTATTTTGCCCTTCTGTTTCAGCTGCTTATAACTCGCCTTACTTTACTTCTCCGAAAATCCACCTGAACTTGAATGAAACATTAGGTTCTAGAATTTAACAACTGCGCAAAGGTGGTGTGGTATAGCATGTTGTTAATGTGCTTTATATTTCTGAATCTGGAAGCTCTCAGCAACTTAAACATGTTCACTCACGTTTCTGACACATTTATCCGCAGAATGGGTTCAGAGGTGGACACTCTTTGATGTGAAATCAAGGTGCTACAGAATTCTGCAGAATCTATAGAAATACCTCCACAGATTTTGCCAAAAAACCTCAGCAGATTTATATTGGCCCTGCCAATGACTTTCTGTTTAACTTGTAATCAAAACAACTCAAACCCAGTTACTGTTTGCATATCTGCCAAGCCTCTCAATTTCAGCAGTAGGCAGCAGACTCTCAGTATGACAGCCTGTCTTTCAGATTCAAGCTGAATCTGCCAAGGCTCCACTACAGAGGCAACTGGTAAATTAAATGCCAACAAGCAAGGACATTCATGTACCTTTACACTCTGCACATGAAGAGACATCACAGGCCTCTTCATTCTAATGGGTGCTTTGTGTGTTTTGGGCTGCGAAGTAAAGAGTGCCTGCTCTTATGCGTAATGAAGCCATTGCATATACATTAGTTTAGCTGTATTGCTCTAATTCTATGGTCACAAATTACCTAACAGGTTTTCTTGTTACAGAAAAACAGAAAATCCTTTTGTCGGTGAAATTGACCCGCAGAAATCAAGCAGTGAATGAAAAATCAACTTTTAAGCCCTCTTCTACCTAAAGACAACAGATGATAACATTATATAGCCAGGTTACAGCAGAGTCATTGATTGCCAAGGGTAACTGAAAATAAGAAACATTCAAAATCATACTGTCAAATCTTTAGCTCTCTTGTTCATAGTATAGGCACGCTGATTCTGAAAAGGGGGATCTTTTTAAAGCCATCAGCATTACTGATGATTCTTTATAGCAAGCAGAAGACGTTAATTATATTGATGTAATTATTGACTCTTATTAATACTTACAAGTTACACGAGACTTTTTGTTTCTTGATAGCTGATGCAGTCACTATTGCCAAGTTTAGATTGTAGTAGCGATTTTGAGTGCACAACCATAATATAACCAGAGATATTAATACCACTGAGCATAAATAACAGTACTTGACAGACTCAAGTGGGGGGAAAAGCACTAACACTGGTTACTCTAATGGACAGAATAAATGATAGAATCGTATAATGAGTTTACAGCAGCCAGGTTTAGTGAAATCTATTTCTGAAGTAAGAAGGGGGGGGAAAGGTAGCAGTTTTGGTAACAGAATGAGGGTATGAACACATTAAAAATTAACAGGGTGTTTTCAGATAATTGAAAGAAAAAGCACCGACATGGGAAACTTAGCTGTTGTAACTCACACGGCTCTACAGTGGGCATTATCACTGTTTCCTGCCATGGATTTAATCTGCCATCACACCTACAAATGAAAGAAAGAAGTATGAGCTTCCCAAGAGTTTCTACAATAACATGAGAGGGTTTTCTTTTTCTTTTTTTTTTTTTTTTAATAGGAGGAGGAAGAGAAATCCTCGGTCCAATATAAAAGGTTACTGTTGTGCAAGTGTCTTTTTTATTTACTATAATTTGGCAGACACAGCTCTGCAAGACTTCAGAACTAAGAAAGTGGAAAACTTTGATGTTCCTTTGACATGAGCTGGTTGAGATGCATCTTCTTCGTAATTGTAGAGAAATATTATATTGTTGCAGCTGCCTGGTGCTAGCAGTGAACTATGCTTCATTTTACAGTGCCAGTTCCTCCCTTCTCCGCTTCCCTCCAGCATCTGTAGTACTTACCCTTGTCACACCAAAATTTACTTTAACTGGAACCATGTCAAGTGTCCCCAGAAAAATGAAAAACTAAAATTAACTTATAATTGTAATATGAGCCTGAAGGCATGTGCTTGGTGGGAAAGAATTCACCTTCTATGGACACATACACACACACACGGGAATGTTAGAGGGATATTTGAAATTCCAGACATTGGAATTTCATTAATTAACGAGTAAATCAGTTAGCAAGCAGTCATACTCTTTTGCAGCATGACCTAATTCTTAGCTTGAATTTGCCATTGCCCGGTCGTACGTCATCTCCAGGGCCTGATGCAGTGGTCACTGAAGATACTGGCAAAGCCTCTGTGAACCACAGCAGCTGCAGCATCAGGTCCCTGAAACAGTCTTTCCCCTTCCAATTATTACCAGTATTTTATAAGAATATAAGTGAAATCTGTCAATGTAAGAAGTGCCTAACTGGAAGCAAAGTTACAGATACGTGTCCTTCCAGGTTAAAAACCCGCAGCTCCAGAAATCCTCGTAGTTTTCCAGTTCCCTTTTTCTCTACTCCTTTATTTTAGTCACCTGCCTATAGGCTGGAAGTTAGTTGCCGGCTAGCCTGAGACAGGGATATTGCAGCCAGCAGTAGGACAGGCAGCTAAAAATCTCCTGTAACTATGGTATACAAAGACACGCTATCCCCTCCCTGAGGCCTGCCTAAGTTAGAACATAAAGTGCAAGTACATACGAGTTAAAAATAATGAAACTTCTGCACTCTCCAGGAGCTACTGAATTTGACTTCTGCAAACAGATATTTCCATGTAAATATTCTCCCAACCCCAACTCGAAACAACCCAGTTCCGTCTGTCTGCTAGATCTGTTTTGTTAAAGCATTTTTTTTTTAAAGGTAAAAAAATTCTCATGCTGCCTTGAAAAATGATTAATAGAGGTGGTTTAAAAAAAAAAAAATCCAAAACCAAACCAAAACAAAACCCCCCACCACACACTTTGCACCAATAATAGGGCAATAATTTACTGTTTTGTGTTCTGACCCATTCGAGGCAACCGATTTGGGGCTGGGGGGAGGGGAGCAGGGCGATTAAAGGGTTAATATTCAAATGAGGAATTTGCAAGGCCTGCATAATGGAACTGCCACCCTGATAACAATAGGAATTTTTAACAATATCGAGCCTTGTTAGCAAGAGAGTTACAAGCATTGAGGGCAATCAGTGTGTCTTGTCAGTTTCTTTTTATCTACCATCTCCAACCGCCAAGGAACCGAAATGAAGCACTTTGGAATTATCAATTTCAGCCACATTTGCATAACAAAGCCCCCGAGGAAGAGGCATGATAAATGTGAAGGACCCCTCTTGGAAAAGGAACTGTCAACCGCGCCCCGAAAGATTCTCCGACCGAGCGCATTCTCGGGGATTGTAGTCAGCGAAAATAAAATGAAAGCATTAAAGAAAGTCATTCTCTCAGAGAGAAAAATCTCCCCCTCTGCACAGAGAGAACTGGATGAAATGACATTATGCATATGAAAATGTCCAGAAAGATGTTTGATTTATGTATGCATTAGATGCAAATTCCATTACCGCACGCGCGCTGTTGTGTGATTTGGCTCTGAACACATCACTGCCCTGATCAAATCTGATCTCATTAATTCCGACAAGGAGAGAGAGAGGGAATTGAGAAGAATTTATGGCCTGGACACTTGAAAGAAGTAAATTGTAATTCTGTTTAAAGCTGTAGCGAACCTTTTAAACACCTTTTATTATAGAAAAAAGCACTTACTTTTATAACACTGTTAGAACTTACTTAATCTTGTACTTGGAACTTCTAGTCCTCATTTAAAAAAAATCTATGACCTTGTTTAGGGGGGGAAAAAGAGAGAGACAGAGACAGAGAGACACAGAGAGAGAGACAGAAAAAAATACGCCTGTCTTAGACTGAAATCCAGCAGAAGCATCATAATAATATGATCAAAGAAGACCTATTGACTATCTGAATAATCGTGTGAAAATTCTGCTCTGCTGGTATATGTTTATTTTTAAACAATCTTTTAATATCCTCAAATAAAATATCAAATACTTTACAAGTGTCTTTATGGGACTAGATAGACATTGCATGCTTAAAAATGTTATTAATTGTGATCTAGATAAAAATGGCAATGAGCACATGTTTTATAACAATATTCTCAAGCAGTGCAGTGGTGTCAGCTAAAACTGATATGTGTTCCATTCTGAGATATAGACAATTTAAAGACAAAAAACCTCAGATCTTTGCTAAAAAGGAAGTATATTACTGTAGGGAAAAAAAAAACCCACAACAAAAAAAACGCAGATTGTTTCTTACATTAATAAAGATTCTTATCCTTGTTTTGCTCCTGAGAAAGACCTTAATAACTCATTTCCTCCCTTCATGAAAGATAATCACCCTTCATGGGTGAGATATCCTGTATTTACTTGATACCAAGTGTAAAACTGAAATAGTGTCTCAATATGTTATTGCATTGTATAATCAGTGTTCCTCCCCCAACATTCATGAACCCCTAGGGTGTTTCATAGCCTAGAATAGTTTCTTTTCTGTTATGCATCTTCCGTTTTAGTGAGATATGATGAACTACCTCCCCAGTAAAGAAGACAGAGGAAGAGAGTGAAAAAAACCCCAAACCCCCCTTGATTCCTAAAATCTTAGTTGCCTATCATGATTCATTTATAGAGAAATGAAGTGATTTCTGCAAACAGTTTCCCCAATGAAGCCTGCAGCTTTCTTTGATAATCTGCTCCAGTTGAAGTAATTGTTGAGCAAATGCTACCCAGAGAGGTACAGGAAACTTATCAGTTATTGTATATATAAACACAAAACAATAACTTGTAGGTAAACCATGTGAATATATTTTAAGCATCATTTGCATTTTCAACAGTTAATATTGGTTCTTGTGGAGGTTTTTTTTTGTCTTTCCACATGCAGAAAGTATGTGTTTACAATTTCCATTATTCAAACACAGAAAAATGTTATCTTTTGGAGTATTATTTTAATATATTTGGCTACTAAATTCAATCGTTAGTTTAGAAAAAAGGGAACATAGTCCCGATTTACGTAGAAATTTCAGTGGAGTCCTAAGTATGCATTCAAAAACCACTTTACAGAAACATGCAGACATTACAATATATAAATGAGTACAGATATGTCCTCTCATTTTATTATTTTGTCATCGGTATGTACACATTTCTGTAAAAGTATTTGAATGTGTACACGTATACATGAAAAATAGCAGAGCGAGAGATTTTGTAAGTTTATAATAGAGTGGGCATTTGTTAAGGTGAATATAACACAGAATGCTGCTTTTTGACTGCACTAAATCGAGTACACTGAAACGTGCAGCGGGTATTGTGCTGAGCGTATGAAACAACTTAGCGATTTGGATATCTAAAATATAATTATGTATGGTGCAATATTAGTCAGACTGAAAGTGCTAAAGAAATATTTTTTGTGCTAAAGAAATATTCTTTTCGTTATTAACTAGAGTGTGGATTACTTTATGTTATGTCTAAGGGAAAAAAATCACCCAGAATTTTCCTAGTATGTAGACTTTAAGAAAATTAGCACAGTGTGAGAGAAAGTGTAATTGCAAAATTTGGTTTGGTGTTTTACATAAGGTTATCTCCCTCTTCCTGCATACCCTTTAGCGTATCACTGAATGCATTTTATTAAAATGTTCTAGCCACCTGTCCATTTGAGCCTGTTTCAGTTATCACCCCAAAATAAAAGCAATTTTGTACTTCAAAACACAGGGATCCAGAAATAAGTTTCCATTACTGGTGGCTAATTAAGCAAACCGGGCTTGCTGTCCCTTTAAAAAAAAAAAAAAAATCCCAAGCCAAAACACAACAACAACAAAAGAAACCACATCCTTTTCGCCACCCTAACCCCTCCTCCTGTCCCCCCCAAATACAGACACAGACACACAGACTTCCCCTCAATGAGTGGTTCAGGCTCCCTGATTAAGGTCATGCCGTTTGTTCATTACTGGCCTGGCTAATGTGATTGAATTGGAACAATACCTTTGAACTCCTTGGCTCTGATCTGCATACTAATTGACTCTCTTGTCCTTGGCAGTGACCTTGACAGGCTTTCCACCACTCTCAGAATGGCTGACCAGTTTCTCATCAAAAGTTCCTAGTGAAAAAAGCCCCAACCCCAAACCAAGAATTAGTCATTTACACTACTTTTCTCTGTATTCATATTTCCTTATATACCATTAGAAAAAGCAAAATTGCTACTCCCTAGCTCCCCCTGGATGTTTATTAATACTTGAAAATCACAGTGTCACTTTAAAGTACTGAAACAGTGACAGCGTTGTTTTGAAAGAGTTCATTGTTGCAGCCTGAAACACATTTTACACATATTTTCAGGTGACTTTTTTCCTTGTTACACAAAGGGGTTGCAGTTTAACTCATGGACCTTTACATCATCGTAATTTTTTTTTTTTCAAATAAAAAAAATAATCCTGGTTGTATCCTAAGAAAACAGCACAAATTAGTTTCCTTTTTACAATTTACATTAGCACTCTAACAGCCTGGGTTTCAACAGGTTCTATACTAATAGAAATACTATGGTTTCAAACAAAACAAAACCAAGCCATGCAGAACACTGCATATAGAAAATGTCAGGTTTAAGGTAATGAGCTAAGGATTTTATTTTTATATCTCCGAGGCCCTTAGACCAACATATTACTCAAGAGAGGCATGATTTCTGTACAGAAGACATTGTTAAACACTGTACCAATATTTATGAAAAAAACGTTACAGAAGAATACTCTTCTGGCTGGAAAGGAGAGGTTTACTTCATTTTTACTGGAGTGGAGATTTACCTTGTGAGACAAGTATCAGCCTCAGTGAACTTTTATTATTAAAGTAATGGAGTAATAACTAAACCAAACTAAAATTAAATATCATCAAGAAAAAGAGATGGACAACATGACAAGAAATGTACTTTTATCAGGCTGTCAGCAAAGATCCACTTTAGAAAAAGTTCTGTTTTTTTTTTTTAATATTCATTCTTACTTTAGGCAAAATCTATTGCGGGGAAAACAGCTGGAATTTTAAACTCATTTAATAACACTTTGCACTTCTCTAGCGGCTCTTTACTAGGTTCTCAGAGGGCTTTAGAAACGTGAAGGAATGAATATGTATTATAACCAGGTGAAGTATTATTATGGAACATTAATAGTGACCTGCAAATCTATAAATAGTAAATCAAACTACAAACTTTCTAACACACATTCTTTAATGCAATTCCCATTTTTATTCTGCTGTGGTAACCAGACCAGCTGTTTTGAAAAAAGTCTCAGAACAGAGGTTTTCACTGTAGAGAAAATTATTTTTAGTTTTTAAGGCAATTATATCCAAGCACCTGGCCAATATCCAAGTACTTAGACAGGGCAGACCTCACAAATTTGGCATCCAGTTCAAGACCATTATAGAAATAAGTCACAAAATTCAGATCTTGATCCAAACTTTCCTAAAAATTCAAGGATGGCCTGGATCCAACATTCCAGTATGAATTCCAAAATTTTAGTACAAAGGAACATGTGGGGCTCCATTTAGTTTCTACGGTCACTTCTTTTCAAGACCTAATACTGGAACAGGCTTCTCATCATCGCACTTGAGCCTGCGCAGACCCCTTATCTCCAATGCCCTTACTCTGCTGGTGAAAGCCCCAGGCTTGCTCAGGAAACCAGAAAGCTGGTGCTGAAATGGGGAAAGCCAGAGAGGGCAAGGTACGGACTCCAGCATCTGCAGAGACCTGCAGCGGCAATGCCAGCTAAGCCTGCAAGCAGGACACCTGCCAGAGCATCGTGGCTGAGAAGAGGCGCATGCAGGCAGTTGGATCTGTGAACAAATTAAAGCTCCGCTGAGCCACACAAGTGACGCAGGACTGAAGAACACATCTTTGAAGGTATCTTGGTGCCTAAAACACATACAGACAGTTGTAGGAGTTTTCAAAAGCATTTGGGCCAAATTCTCATTGATTTCACTTTGCTCTGAGGCTCTAGAAGTGGCAGCTGAACAGGTGAAGTTAGTGTTTATATAAATTACCAATCAATTTTTCTTACCAAAAATAGCACTGCTTATATAAAACTTTAACATTTCTGGTATTCTGAGACCTTCCTAAAGAGTACTGAAATACATGCAGGATTTCACAAACCACTGAAAAGCACCCAATTCTGCAATAAAATATACCAGGTGTCCCTGCAACAAGGGACCATACAGAGGAGTTTTAGAAAGGCTATTTTTAAGTGCAACTGCAAAAGGAAAGATTAGGCAGATAGAATGCACTCTATAAAACAAGGCTCTGTTCTCTCATAGATATTTTTTTTTCATCATAAATTGTCCATCTTTGGTTTTAGGACTCAGCCAAAAACTGGTATGCCCATCACTGTCACTATTTAATTTTATTTAAGCAGTGAGCACCACCTACTGCAGGGGAAGATTGCAACCTATTTAGTCAGTACATCAATCACTTCCTATAATAATTTGTTTTCCTAAAGCTGTTACTGCTGAAATTCTGACCAGAACTATGTATAGCTTTCATGTGAGATTGGAGCTGATCACTGCTCAAAATGGAGTGTTTGTGAGCTATTGGTAACATGTATAGGCCTTAGATATTAACCAGTTGAAGGAAAATGAAAAAGAAGATCTAATCAATTAACCTAGAATATAAAACCAGAACTCAAACAAAGGCAGCTAGTGGGAGAAATTAGTTTATCCTACCCTCTATACTTGATCTGTGACTAGCACATTAGAGAAACCATTCACTGACCAGGGTAAGAGCTGTTCCACTCCTTAAAATAATAAATAAATAAGTTTTAGCACTGAGTTTGATACACTTCCATATGAGAGCTAGACTTGGTTCAGGAAAAAGGAAGGGAGGGCACAGAAAATCTCTCCCCTTTCCCACCTCAGAAGACTGGCAGGGGTTCTGACACCACTTACGTGGCGCCCAGGCACCTTCTTCCCACTGCAGATGAAACCCCCTCACCTGCTCCCCTCTTATCTGCTCCCTCACAGCTGCCACTGCCTGCTCACCTAGTTGCTCCCTAACCTGATTCAATAAAAACTATTTCCTTACCCTGCGTCAGTTTGACTGCTTTGGACTAGAAAGCTGTTCTGTGACTCATGCCGGTGGACCCGAGCAGGCAGTAACTTTCAGCAGGAGCCTGGGTGTGAGCTGAGGGGCTGCTTAAGCAGGGAGAAATCAGGTACCATCTGCAGCCAGAACAGGCTGTCTGACTGCAGCGCTGAGCTGTTGCCAAGCTATGCTAAGTTACACTGGTCATATACGTTCCTCAACGGCTTCTGTCTGTGATGGAAAGGTAGAGAAAATCTGAGCTCTGTCAGCCACAGTCCTACCATCACAGTCAGGATAAAGGTAAAGATCCTCAGCAAACGTACTCCTGAGGATGAGGCAAATAAGATGCTCAGTTAAATGCCCTGCTGGGCATTTACAGTAAGATTGCACATGTCTGCACAGTGCAAAGAAGCTGCAATGCATAAGACAATTGATATGTCAGAGGCCTATTAAAAGAAAAATACCAATATAACCTAAACACCTGCAAAGCAATATAGACTCATGCTTCGAGCACTTACTGTATTTTACTTACAGCTGACATACTGTTGGCAGAGTAAGGCAGAGAAAACCACCGCCCCCCCCCAATCCCATGATAATGCCCACGATGTTGCTTTCTTTCAAAACATTTAGCAATAGAGAGAGAGAGATCTACAGATTATAGAAAATAATCCAAAATTTTCTGTGTGCCTTTCTGCCCAAGAGGAGTACAAGAAAACAAACACGTGACAGCTGTGGAAATGCACAGAAGAAGACATGCAGCGAGTGTGGTGATGAACAAGGTGTAGTAACTAGAAAGAAGAGAACAGAATGCAAGAGAAAAGTATTAATTATTGATAAGATAAAGGACAGATAATTACCACACTTCATATCTGCCTACCTGCTATAAGGACAGAGAAGATGTTTCCTAGCTGTCTAGTAAGTAGAGTGGTGGGTTGCAGTTTGCTCTTCGGGCTCCGTAGGCAGGTTCTCTTCTTCCTTGCTGGCTGGCATTGTCATGCACATGCTACATTATTCCAGATTACTGTTAGTAGTCTATTGAAGTCACTTAAACAATAATAATAAAGATAATTATTACAGTCAGATCTGATCAGAATACAGGTTACAACAAAAGTCCAGGACTAAAATGCATCCCTCAATTGGGTCATTTACTAGAAGGAAGATAGATAAACACATGGAAAGAGTCCATTATTTTACTTCAGATAAAAACTACAGTGAGAGATTTACAGTTAGCAGCCAACTTTAAGCTGTGTCCTTTTGAAAGCAATGAGAGAGTAAATACCTAACATTATGCACGTGAATATTCACATGCAGAACTTAGTATACACATTACCTGTATTATGCAGAATGAATAAGAAAGCTTAAGTAAATTCTGAACATTTACCTGCTGAACAGAGAGCTGAGGTAGGTTTCAGGATTGCTTTTGCTCTTTACTGGTTTTATTCCATCACTAACTGTACTGCATGTGTTCACTCTTATGCAGTAATTCCATATTTAAGAGGATACAGAACTTATATTTCTCACCATTTTATTTCAATCACCATCTCTTAATGACTACTTCTTTGTTAATTGAATAAAGACTTCTATATTTACCAGTTAATCTAAAAGATTAACATAAAAACATGTGACAACAATGTAACAACAGCAAAGCTGAACCTCAAGGCACAAACTGTATGCTGTTAGTTATCCATGACACACTGTAATGAGAACATTCATAACAAAATCCTTCTTAGTGGTAATGCACCTGTCTTCAGGCTTGCAACATATTTGTTGTATCAGAGCAATCTTGCTAAATGTCAAGCTGGTTTGTGTTCCTTTTTGTTTAAAACCGGTGTTAAGTTGGTAGGTTGATGGAGAAAACATCAACGCAGGTTTCTGCACTCTTTTTTTCTGATATGATAGGAGATGAACTGTTAGTTGAGAGTAGCCAAGAGATTCTGGACCTCTGATGACAGTCCTCCAACATGCCCCAACCTCTAGTCAGATCTGAATCTGCTGATGTCCACACTGTGTGAAATGCCATGTTCATGCCCAAGAAACCAGCAAGCCCTCTGCTGACAGGTACCTGACAGGTACCCGGCTGCCAAAGCAGTCCAGTGATGTTGTCCTCCGAAGCTCTTCCTGCCACCGTGAGTTCAGATAACCCAGCAGGGCTCCTACTAGTTGCATGAGAGGACTCTGTCACTGGGGCCATGTAAGCACTTACTGAGAGTCCCCTCAGGAGACACAGCTTGGCTAAACCCACCTCATTGGTTGGTGAGCAACCCACCCACCTTGGCTAAATCCAGGCCCCATCTGGAGTCCTGTGTCCAGTTCTGGGCTCCCCAGTTCAAGAAAGACGAGGAACTACTGGAAAGAGTCCAGCGGAGGGCTACAAAGATGATTAAGGGACTGGAGCATCTCTCCTATGGGGAAAGGCTGAGGGAGCTGGGGCTGTTCAGCCTGAGGAAGAGAAGACTGAGAGGGGACCTCATCAATGCTTATAAATACCTCAAGGATGAGTGTCAAGAGGATGGGGCCAGACTCTTTTCTGCGGTGACCAGCAACAGGACAAGGGGCAATGGGCACAAACTGGAACATAGGAAGTTCCGTCTAAATATGCAGACAAACTTCTTCACTGTGAGGGTGACAGAGCCCTGGCACAGGCTGCCCAGGGAGGGTGTGGAGTCTCCTTCTCTGGAGATATTCAAAACCCGCCTGGACGCAGTCCTGTGCAGCCTGCTCTAGGTGACCCTGCTCTGGCAGGGGGGTTGGACTAGATGATCTCCAAAGGTCCCTTCCAAGCCCTACCATTCTGTGATTCTGTGATTCATTCAAACAGCTGAGGAGTGCTGAGCCTATGTTTGGTCTGAAGGGTAGGCCAGATCACCTTTACGGATCTGTGTTTACTTGCTTCAGAAAGTCCCCCTCTCTTTTCAGTATATTTGTGTTTCCCTTTCACTGAGTGGAGGCACGGGTTAGCAGTGCAAGACAAGCTCTAAATTCACAGGTTATAAAAGGGGCCATTTTTCTAACATTTCTTGCTCCTGTTAGTTCACAAAGTAGGAGACTTAAAGGACCTTACGCCATGAGGCATCTCTGTGGAGATTCAGTGTTTTCCAGTTTGCAAGATCGCCCTCATGAACGAGTTCAGTGATTCCCAGACAAGGGATCGTGACCCCTGGTGACATGAAAGAGACTCAGAAATGCAAAATGCAGCCGCTTTCAGCTGACAGACTGCAGCTGAACAGGGAAGTAGACTGTTGTCTTCACCAGCTTTCAGGTGCCAGAAAATGGCAGCTAAATCACTTGCCTACCTGCAACAAATGTGTTCTCTCTGAAGCACCTTCTGTGAATGTAACTGACTGAAGATATACCCTATAGGCTGAAGGCCTGACCTTTTAGTCACCTATTTAAATCTGAACTTGGATGAAAAATTAAACAACGTCAAAAATAGCCACAACATGGGGACAATAAAAATAGAGAGCGCACAGAGAAATATCTATCGCATGGGGACACCACTGTGACAAGCCAAACCAGCTCCCCTGACTAGGGTTAGATTATGGCATCTCTGCTCTATTAACAAAATTCTTTTTCTAGGGATCGACAGCCTCATCGTGGATGGCCAGGACAGTCCACAGGCAGTCACTTAATGGCATGCAGCAGGGCTCACGCAGGCTCAGGAGCTGGGAGACAAAGTACAGCTTTAGAGGGGCACCTGTGAGAGGCAGAGGATCCCCCACCTTCCACACTCAACAGGGGCTGAGAAACTGCGCCTTTGTGCAGAGAGATGATACCTCCAATAAGGTGATTGGCAGCATCTTGCTTCTGTGAAAGGCAGTATCTCCCAGCTCTTGCTGAGTTTCTAACAGCACGCTTAACTTCTAATTTGGGAAAGAAAAATACCATCTGGCACCTCAACTTTGAAAAGTTGCCAAACCTTGACTTACTCTCTGAATCCTCCCCAGGAAATCATGGGAACTACCTACCAAGAACAGCATTACAAAGTGTGAACAAGGCTCACGTGAGCTAACTGCATGTAATCTACCACAACATGTCTTTAAACAGAAAAATAACTGATTTGGGGCAGTTTAGTCATGCAGTCACCTTAGGAACTTGTTTTAGTCTCCAGTTCTGTCTCTAACTGGAAGTTAATGAACCACTACTGTAAATTCTTGGTGGATTTTCAGAATAAGGAAACAAGTCGTCTTTTCTAAATTAAGAAATTGGAGGTGACTTAATTTTAGAACAAAGGCTAACAATGAGCCCTGCAGTATCACTCTGGGTAACACTGGACAACACATGAGCATTTGACTCATGGTTGTGCTCATTAGAGTCTTATTTGTGTATTGTTAAGAACAATCTTTTTTTGATATAAAATTATTTTAAAATAAATAGTGTCAGAAGCATCACTTTGTCAGAAGAAAACGCATTCATGTCAGGGAAAAGATTTTTAAATTGCAGCCAATAAAGAATGAAGAAGAGAAATTTAAGAAAAGGGAAAATCTGGGAAGAGAAATACAATTGTTGTTCTTCACCACCTCATTATTTGTAACCAGTGGTATGTAAACTCCGTATTATAATACAGGATCAATTCAGATGCAAATATCTGAGCCTTAATTGTATATGTGGAGGAAAGAAAACAGTGAAAATGTTCAAGCATGCTTTATTTTGCTGTTTCTGTGTCCTCCAAGACATACATTCAAAGTTTAAGCAGTAACACATCACCTGGGTAGATTTATACCGAAACAGGCAAATAAATGCCATTATAAATATTACGTGCAAATTGAAAACCATAGCAAGATGCATTGTACTATAGCCAATTGCAGATCTGTAATATTATTAGTTCAAATTATTTCAGATGAGATGTGTTCTATAATAATCTTATATATCAAAGTCACTAAGGCATGGAATTCATCCTTATGCTGCTTTACTCAAGTAAAATTCCTTTTGAATTCAAACACACAGATTCAAGTCATTTATGTTTTTCAGTCTCATACATGTATCTGTACAGAGAAGATGAAGAATGTAGCTATTTATTCTTTAACAATATGCTGAATAAATATCAAGTGTACCAATTTTAGAACAACCCATTTCTTTAGTCTAATTGTTAAGTTGCTTTTCCATGGGGACAGATCCTTTTATGATCAAGTCTGCTCTCTCTGTGATTCAATATATGCACAATTCTCATTATGCTAACTGGAGCTGTGCATGTAGCTGGACACAAAATTCACATCCCTCATGCAAAGCCAGCTATCACTGTGTTTGCAGCACTGAGTCCTGACATGAGGATTTGCAGACATGGAATGCCCTTCCACTGTCTGCCAAAGTACCAAAATCCCACATCCCCATGTCTCAGTTCATTACATTCCCATCTATCCTGTCTTTTCAATCAGGCCATATAGTTTGCATTTATAATGTGGGCTCAGGCCAAAACTGTCCTAAAGTCAATGGAAAGATTCCCCATGTCTTTGCCAGTCTCTGGAACATGCTGTATTTCCCTTAGCCCTTCCCAGCTCACATTCCTGCATTGCCACGGGAGGTAGTATTACGAAAATCGACCCCATAGTGTAAATAGTGCTACAGAATTTCCTTTCATGAAGCTTTTTCCTTCCTGGCCTTATGTACAATTATTTGAAGCTCAGCATCGTTTCAGCATGTGTATAGCATGGGTGGTGGCTCAGTTTCACCCAGACTTTATCCACAGCAAAGGAAAAGTCTGTCACTCAGGCTGTACTTCATTCTGTAAATTCAGTTGCATTTACTAGCAATGTATATATAAGAATCACAGGCATACTCAAGATATTTATATAGTTCAGGAAAATGTTATGCACTTTAAAGGCCGGACTATATGCAGGCATGTATGTGTACGTCCTAACTCAGGAAGGTCTTATTGAAGACAGTATGCCCAAAGTGGGTCGATCTCCCAGCTATGGGTGATGGCAAAAGGAGAGGAAGTTTTCTAGCTGGGCTGGTAAGTACAGAGGAGACTAGGCTGATGACTTCACTCCAACCCATCCCATCTTCCTTCAGTAGAATATTTCTGTTGTAAGAAGGAGCCTGGTGCTCGCTCTGTGCACAAGTGAACTGGAATGGTGCTTGACCATAGAGGTGGAGAACTCAAAGCCAGGCCTACTCCTGTCTACAACATCTCTGGAAAACCGCTCCTGTGTTTTCACAATGATCTGACAGTGCTCAACTTACCAGCACGCTTGGTGCAATTTGTCATTAAACTGACACTTATCCAACATGGGCAGAAAAATATTGATGTAGATAAAAGCCTATGAGAACATAACGTGTCCTGCAGCAGCATAATGAAATGTAACATACATCCAAATGTGCAAAAGATTGCATAACTGAACTATTTTTTCACTCCCCACATGTACAGGATGCTTTTATCAAAGGAAAAAAAGGGTGAAAAAAAAAGTAAAAAGTTTCTGACTTTCGTTAACCTTCTCTTGTAGTTCAGGTTATTTCTTTAATGCATTTATCTGCTTTAAAATTGTCTCCTTAGCCTCTCAAGGGAAACCAATATAATACACCATCACATTTCTCACAGGAGAAAAAAGAACACTTACTCTTAATAGGTGGCAATTTTGCCAGATGTTATTGACATAGTAAGTGCGAAATTTCAGTGATACTAAATGCAAAGTGCAGCAGATTAAAGAACAATGGAACAAAGTGCAAAATGAAGTTTAAAAAGCAGCAGTGTCAAAGTCAGAGAAAGTGTGAAAAAATTACATTTTAACAACACTATTAAGAACAAGTTTACTAATTACTGTAACTGGCACAAATTTAAAAGTACATTCCTTAGACTCAGGAAAGTTTTTTAAAGTGTGATATTTTTTTCTTGTCAGCATTTATTCTTTTCTTTATGCACTGTAGCAGAGACATAACATTGCTGGTACTAAAACAATGACACTTGGAGCTCTTTATCTTTCACTTCTTAACCCTTTCTTACCAAGTAATATTGCTGCAAATCCTGCTATTTGAGCAGGGTAGTGAGCTACATAAAATGCTTTGATAACTAATACTGAACAGTTTAAAATAAAGACCATGGGATTGATTCAGTCATGCTTTACACATTCACCCACTGACAATAATGGAATTTACACACTAAGAATGACTTCTCATTAAAAGTTTGGCAAAATCCTGTTTTGCTGTTACAAAAAAAAATCTATATGATGTGCACAGTTTCCTCATATTCAATTATCCACTAAAATGCAATAATAAAATATTACAGATGAGATGCTCATCTTCTATAAATCAGAGAAGCTCCACTGCTTTCAGTGGCATTACGCCAAACTTAAAGAACCCGATTTTCTAGATTTCATTTGTATTCTTTGTATTGTATTGACAAATAGGATCCATTTCTCTGCTAGCAGCTATACATGGCCCTCTGCTGAATCTATTGCAAGTACTCTTTGTTTAGCCCTCAGCCCCGGTGCTGTAGCCCATACAGTCTTCAGTGAGACTACAGCCAGCAGCAGCACAGCTAAGACCTAAGTGTGTAGCCACAAAAAACCAAATTGAATGCTTTCAAGCATATGAATGGCCAGGTCTGCTTTGATATTCCAGAAACGAATGCTCATTGTAGCAGTGCTTCAAGCAGTTCAGAAGTTCTTGCCCTGACTGGACGTGCAGCCATCCACACATCTATTGCAGGGAAGAGCAGCCCTAGTGTGGGACACAATATCCTCACTCTAAGCTGGTCAGTTTTCTTCCTGCTTTTTGGAGACCCTAAAGTGCCTCAGATTTCAGGGACAATTCTTGGGCCAGAATCTAACACCAAAATCCTATGACTGAAAAAAATTCCCTTTTCCAGGATAAATTATCAGCACCACTCGTTTTCTTTATTTTTACTCAGTGCTTTCATTATTCAGCGGGTATATCCAGACTGCAAATGGAAAAGTGACTTCAGTGTGAAGTACGCAAGACACTTTGATGCAGCTAATTCAGACAGAAACAGCAGCTGAACCTGTAGGACATGGTACTAGCTGCCCAAGTAACAGCCCAGGGTCCTGGAACAACCCACATCACCGCACATCAAAACTTAATTTCAGCATCTCATAAGCTACATATATAGCAAGCACAATTCCAAATACAGCTCTAGTAGGTAATTCCAATCTCCAATTATTGTCTGAGAAAGGGTTTAATTTAAAGTCCATTTGGAAATAAAAGTAGCAAAGCATCAAGCTGTACTAAAATACGACTATTTTCTTCTCTGTGACAAGGCAAAGTTGACTTTGCACAGGATGCAAGTAACTTCCACTAATTATGATTCCACTAGTGGGAGTTCTTCTGGCATGTCAATGGGTACCCTTTTCATGGAAATCTGATATTATGCAGCCGAATACATCTGCACAGCTTTCTTGGGGCACTTTTTTTTAAAGTGCATTTATCATAGTCATCTATCACCACTTTTCCACCTCATGACTGCACTTGACTCAATCAAATAATTTGTGAACTAGAAATAAAATTGGTTCAACTTCAAAAATTGTGTACTGTACAATTTGATGCAAGGCTTAAGGCTCTACCCACTTAAGGAAGAAAAGATGCAGCATGGTAAATGATTCATTTGTCAAAGGATCTAATTCTTTCTAATAAATAAAACTCAATGTATATGAGGTTATACTCTCTAGATATTCATAAAAGCATAAAGAAATCTACTGGGATCTTTTTTGGAAAGGTAGGAGAAGGAGGCAGAAGTGGCATTATTTCACATAAATGTACTTTTTAAAGTCTCGGAAACCAAGTAGACATCCCGAATCCTGATGTCCAGTTAACATCATGCAGTTTAATACTATAAGCATTGAAAAATTGTCTATAGCAGATTTAAATGGAAACATGCTTTTCATCTTGTGTTGTGAGTGTAGTTCGCTCCCTTCTACCGTGAGCTAAATGCAGTTGATGGTGTTCACCCTTTTCACTGCCTGTAGCCAGAGCTCATCAGCGACCTGTACCGATGACATGCTCTATTCTGAAGTGTTTTGAGATTTTACTAACCACAATCATGAAAGCCAAAAAGTATAACTTTTTAATTATTTCTATAGTTTTAGCATGCTAGTTCTTGGTGTAAATCTATGACCTCAGCTAGACTCTTTACCTAGACTCTCCATTATTTCCAGAATTTTAAAACTGAGATAATATTATCTCTTTACTTCTTTTTCATTAAATAGTTACAAAAAAGATACGCCTCTACAAGTCCTCCCAACCACAACTAGTGGAAAAATAGGAGACAGTTTTCACCATTTTCCCATTGTGGTTTTTTTTTAGATTTTGTTTCAGTAAGTTCAGGGTAAGTTTGCCAACCATGACTAATGTTGAACCATGATGTCAGGAAAGGGGTGGAGGGTCTTCAAGTGACTTGATATTTTTGTCTTGACATGTTTGTGCTAAAAGAAAGTTCAGTGTCTAGGATTTTATCACATTCAATTATTGCTATCAGCTTGTGCATTCGAGATGTATTCCTAAAAACTACCATTAGAATAATTTGTTCTGCCTCCTCCTTCTAGACTGGCAATAATTGCCCACCCATCTTCCCCCTCCTTTATCTCCTTCTCACCTACTGAGTCTCTTCCAGTTCCCTAGGGGGGGCCTCATCAGAGCTACATAAACCTTTGCTATATATACATTTCACCTCCTACTGCACTGTTAATGGAACTGTTTGATCTCTTGCTAAACTATAGTGGACTTCTCTGAGATAATGTTTAATCTTTTGCTGGACTTACAGGTATTCTGTAAGTCAATAAAACTGCCTTTTAAAGTTACAACTCCATAAAGAATCATCTCTCTATTAAGCATTCTGTGTGAGGGACACTATACAATTTCTTTCTACACCGTACCCAGGTTATAGTCCATCTCCTCATTCTTCTGGAAGTGCTTTTCAAACCACTTTGGGATCAGCTGAGGTCACACATTTTGACTTTGACATTTACCAGCAGTCCTGGCTAACTGGGGAGGTCCCAGTTGACTGGAAGCTGGCAAATGTGACGCCCATCTACAAGAAGGGCCGGAAGGAGGATCCGGGGAACTACAGGCCTGTCAGCCTGACCTCGGTGCCCGGGAAGGTTATGGAGCAGATCATCCTGAGTGCCATCACGCGGCACATACGGGACAACCGGGTGATCGGGCCCAGTCAGCACGGGTTTATGAAAGGCAGGTCCTGTCTGACCAACCTGATCTCCTTCTACGACATGCTGACCCGCTTAGTGGATGAGGGAAAGGCTGTGGACGTTGTGTACCTGGACTTTAGTAAAGCCTTGGACACCGTCTCCCACAGCATTCTCTTGGAGAAGTTGGCTACCCATGGCTTGGATGGGCATACTCTGCACTGGGTAGGAAACTGGCTGGACGGCCGGGCCCAAAGAGTTGTGGTGAATGGAGTTAAATCCGGTTGGAGGCCGGTCACAAGTGGTGTTCCCCAGGGCTCAGTACTGGGGCCAGTTCTGTTCAATATCTTTATCAATGATCTGGACGAGGGGATCGAGTGCACCCTCAGTAAGTTTGCAGACAACACCAAGTTGGGAGGGAGTGTTGATCTGCTGGAGGGCAGGCAGGCGCTACAGTGGGACCTGGACAGGCTGGATCAATGGGCCGAGGCCAATTGTATGAGGTTCAACAAGGCCAAGTGCCAGGTCCTGCACTTGGGTCACAGCAACCCCAGGCAACGCTACAGGCTTGGGGGGGAGTGGCTGGAAAGCTGCCCGGCGGAAAAGGACCTGGGGGTGTTGGTTGACGGCCGGCTGAATATGAGCCAGCAGTGTGCCCAGGTGGCCAAGAAGGCCAACGGCATCCTGGCCTGTATCAGAAATAGTGTGGCCAGCAGGAGTAGGGAGGTGATTGTCCCCCTGTACTCGGCCCTGGTGAGGCCGCACCTCGAGTACTGTGTTCAGTTTTGGGCCCCTCACTACAAGAAAGACATTGAGGTGCTGGAGCGTGTCCAGAGAAGGGCAACGAGGCTGGTGAAGGGTCTGGAACACAAGTCCTATGAGGAGCGGCTGAGGGAACTGGGGATGTTTAGCCTGGAGAAAAGGAGGCTGAGGGGAGACCTTATTGCTCTCTACAACTACCTGAAAGGAGGTTGTAGAGAGATGGGGGTTGGTCTCTTCTCCCTAGTAACAGACAACAAAACAAGAGGAAATGGCCTCAAGTTGCGCCAGGGGAGGTTTAGATTGGACATTCGTAAAAACTTCTTTACCGAAAGGGTTGTCAGGCATTGGAACAGGCTGCCCAGGGAGGTGGTGGAGTCCCCATCTCTGGGGGTATTCAAAAGGCGTTTAGATGAGGCCCTAAGGGATATGATTTAGTGGGGGACTTGGTAGTGATAGGTTAATGGTTGGACCCGATGATCTTGGAGGTCTCTTCCAACCAGAACAATTCTATGATTCTATGATTCTATATTCCTTTTTTTTGTAACTCTGCAGAGAAACTGTTCAAGTACCATGAAGATTCTCTTAGTTTGTGGCTATTTTAGGCAACTTATAAGCCAATTCAAGCACAGTTAGAGAGATTAATAATAGCAAATGTAGATGAGGGAGCCTTAACAGCAAACTTCAAAGTAAGAGAGATACTAGATCAGATATGGTAAACATTCTTCGTTCAGTAGTTCTACTATTTCAATTGTATACAAATCTATGAAAGCATGTTTCTGGTTTTAGTTCAGCATAGCTAAAACCATGCAATATCATTCATTCTCATGCAATTGCATCTCAAGGTGACAAACATCATGAATAAGACTAGCTTTAGAGGTTTCTATAGTTTGGTGCTGACACCACAGAGCAGCTTTGCGTCTTTCCCAAATCTGGACCAAGGGGCTCAAACAATTGCCTAAATCTACCTGAAATCTAACTACTGCTCCAGAGTGAATCTCAGCTGTTAAAATACTGAGGGTGGTAAAATGTTCATACCACATATGAGCAGCTATCACTACCTGTCTTGTGAAAATTATATTAAGCTATCTATATTCTTTTGATAGTTTCAGTCTGGCTATTAGCATTCTCCACTGGAAGCAGGCAAGACTTCCAGAGAAAGATTGAATGAAATTTTGGGAATAGACACATCCAAATTCCACAGTTTCTGCCTTTTTGAAGGATAAATGTTACATTTTTCACCTCTCTCACTGATTACATTATAGCAGAGAAGTCAAGTAAATCACTGAAAATCTAAATAATCACAAAACCTATTCTGATTTTTCTCGCCTTTTATTTTATGTTCATTTCAAATTCAACAGTAAACTCTTCCCACCACTGGCTGAATGTGCTGCTTTCATACAGTGTGCTCTGCCCATGCGCCCATAAACCTCAAAGAGTAAAAAGGGAAGGAGCAATAACAGAAGGCTCAGCCTCGTATAGTCTGTTCAAATAATCAGCCACACTTGTTTATTCACATAGGCTAGACATCTAAACTCAGGATGACCTTGATACTTCTAGGCTAAAACAAGGAGGCAGAACTATTTGAGCCTGCAGAGAACTCCAAAAGACACTGATTTAAGAATCCATTTTTAGACCTGTTTGGAAATTAATGTAAAGCTGCATTTAGAATCATACATGGAGTAAAACATCACGTTTCGGCATTTTGTCAGCATGATATGAGGCGATTAATATACACTAGTAAAAGAGTGTTGCTTTCATGATTATTAGGCTTGTATATCTTTTACAGTCATTATAGCTTTTGTACTTCCCAAGCAAAACCTTCCAATCTATCTTTTCCCCCTGAATTTGCATGAAATTGGCACTTTTTCCTAGAACTCCCCATGAAATTAACACTTTTCTCAAAAGGTCGTACGAAATTTATAATACTGGTTTTGCTGCAGTATTGTTTACTGCAACAAGTT
Organism: Phoenicopterus ruber ruber; assembly: GCA_009819775.1. NCBI lineage: Eukaryota > Metazoa > Chordata > Aves > Phoenicopteriformes > Phoenicopteridae > Phoenicopterus > Phoenicopterus ruber. The sequence goes on from CM020219.1 coordinate 16,199,517, forward strand.
GGTTTGAATACCTCTTTTTCAGTACACCCATTGATATATATTTCCAGTATGATGGGGAAGTGATAGGCTGCAGTAATAGTTAAAATTTGCCTTCACTTATGTGCCTGATTTGACAGCTCCTTAGAAATCTTCCAACAGGTCATTTTTACATTAACTTCTTTGTGATGTCTTGGGGAGGTAAGGACAATTTCAAGACAGGAAAAAGAATGATCGGGAAGTTTTTCAAGGATGTACTGAAAATGTCACAATACTTTACTTGCGATTGACTTGTATGTAAAACTATGTCCGAATTACTAGTGGGAGTGTAAACTTTGATTAGAGGGAGGGATAAAAGTTACCTCTCTAAGCCCTTTTCATCCATTCTTCAAAACATAATGCAAGACAGGTGGTCTGAGAAGAAAATCAGTCTCACCTCTGTGCCCGGCAAGATCACGGAGCAGATTGTCCTGGAAACTATGCTAAGACACATGGGAAATAAGGAGGCAATTGGTGACAGCCAACATAGCTGCTCTAAGGGCAAATCATGCATGACAAATTTGGTGGCCTTCTATGACGGGGTTACAGTGTTGGTGGATAAGGGAAGAGCAACTGACGTCATCTACCTGGACTTGTGCAAAACACTTGACACTGTCCTGCACGACATCCTTGTTTCTAAATTGGAGAGACATGGATTTGACAGATGGACCACTCAGTAGATAAGGAATTGGCTGGATGGTCACAAGATAAACACTTACTTGAAATCTCCCAAGTGCTTATATACTTGCGGTCTTACTTCCATGAGAATGAATAGAACAATTATGCTTTCATATGGACCAACACTATAGAATATGTTAAAACTTGATCCTCCCAGTCCAGCAAGATACATAAAATATGCTAAGCCACAGAACTGAACAAAACTAATGAAATGGACTTGTACAAAGCACTTGACACTGCCTGGCACGACATCCTTGTCTCTAAATTGGAGAGACATGGATTTGACAGATGGACCACTCAGTGGATAAGGAATTGGCTGGATGGTTGCACTCAAAGAGTTGTGGTCAATGGCTCTATGTCCAAGTGGAGACTGGTGAAGAGTGGCGTTCCTCAGAGGTCGGTATTGGAACCAGAACTGTTTAATATCTTTGCCAGCGACATGGGCAGTGGGATTGAGTGAACCCTCAGCAAGTTTGCTGACCACACCAAGCTGGGTGGTGCGGTCAATACGCTAGAGGGAAGGGATGCCATCCAGAAGGACCTGGACAGGCTTTAGAGGTGGGACCGTGCGAACGTCATGAAGTTCAACAAGGCCAAGTGCAAGGTCCTGCACATGGGTTGTGGCAATCCCAAGCACAAATACAGGCTGGGCAGAGAATGCATTGAGAGGAGCCTTGAGGAGAGGACTTAGGGGTGTTGGTTGATGAGAAGCTCAACATGACCCAGCAATGTGCACTTGCAGCCCAGAAGGCCAACTGTATCCTGGGCTGCATCAAAAGAAGTGTGACCAGCAGGTCAAGGGAGGTGATTGGACTGGCTGGTCAGATGATTGGACTGGCTGGACAACCTGGACAGGCTGGAGCATTGGGCAGAGAGGAACCTCATGAGGTTCAATGCAAACAAGTGCAAGGTCTGCAGAGAAGGACCTGGAAGTCCTAGTAGACTCATGACGAGGAGTAGTCAGCATGGATTCACCAAGGGGAAATCATGCTTGACCAATCTGATAGCCTTCTACGATGGCATGACTGGCTGGGTAGATGAAGGGAGAGTGGTGGATGTTGTCCACCTGGACTTCAGCAAGGCATTTGACACTGTCTCCCACAACATCCTCACAGGTAAGCTCAGGAAGTGTGGGCTAGACGAGTGGATGGTGAGGTGGATTGAGAACTGGCTGAATAGCAGAGCTCAGAGGGTGGTGATCGGCGGCGCAGAGTCTAGTTGGAGGCCTGTGGCTAGTGGTGTCCCCCAGGGGTCGGTACTGGGGCCAGTCCTGTTCAATTTACTCATCAATGACCTGGATGAAGGGACAGAGTGCACCCTCAGCAAGTTTGCCGATGACATGAAACTGGGAGGACTGGCTGATACACCAGAAGGCTGTGCTGCCATTCAGCGAGACCTGGACAGGCTGGAGTGTTGGGCGGAGAGGAACCTCATGAGGTTGAACATGGGCGAGTGCAAGGTCCTGCAGCTGGGGAGGAACAACCCCATGCACCGGTACAGGTTGCGGGTTGACCTCCTGGAAAGCAGCTCTGAGGAGAGGGACCTGGGAGTCCTGGTAGACAACAAATTCACCATGAGCCAGCAATGTGCCCTTGCGGCCAGGAAGGCCAACGGCATCCTGGGGTGCATTAGGAAGAGTGTGGCCAGCAGGTCGAGGGAGGTTCTCCTCCCCCTCTACTCTGCCCTAGTGAGGCCCCATCTGGAGTCCTGCATCCAGTTCTGGGCTCCCCAGTTCAAGAGAGATGAGGAACTACTGGAAAGAGTCCAGCGGAGGGCTACAAAGATGATTAGGGGACTGGAGCATCTCTCCTATGGGGAAAGGCTGAGGGAGCTGGGGCTGTTCAGCCTGAGGAAGAGAAGACTGAGAGGGGACCTCATCAATGCTTATAAATATCTCAAGGGTGAGTGTCAAGAGGATGGGGCCAGACTCTTTTCAGCGGTGACCAGCAACAGGACAAGGGGCAATGGGCACAAACTGGAACATAGGAAGTTCCGTCTAAATATGCAGACAAACTTCTTCACTGTGAGGGTGACAGAGCCCTGGCACAGGCTGCCCAGGGAGGGTGTGGAGTCTCCTTCTCTGGACATATTCAAAACCCACCTGGACGCAGTCCTGTGCAGCCTGCTGTAGGTGACCCTGCTCTGTCAGGGGGGTTGGACTAGATGATCTCCAGAGGTCTCTTCCAACCCCTGCCATTCTGTGATTCTGTGAAATGTGTGTTACAACCAAAACTCTCTCTTTTTGCCATTTTTCTGTCTTTATATGTAAACTCAAACACCTGCTCTCTTTCCTTTCCCTGTTCTCACTCCTCGCCAGAGAGAGAGTAATAGATGTTCATTCTATCTACAGTCTTCTCAGAAAGCGGTGATTCTTCAGTGACTGCATCAAAAATGTTAAGAAAATAACTTGTCCTGCCTTCTTCTACTTCTTCAACCAATTTCTCCTAGGGAAATGAGGACATGAATAAAATAATATACCTAAAGTTGACCTGCAGAGGCTGTCCTCAAGGCTTTCTTGATAAGCTGCTGCTCTTGATTCTCTGTCTTCCTGGTTCTTGAATAAGAGATGTCACTGCAACCACAGGAGGTAGGGAACTCAAGACTTCTAGTGGCCAGGTAAGTTGATACATTGCCAACAAGTTCTTCAAAACATTAACTCTCCAGGAGACATGCAGGGTGCACATTCACCTTAAAAAGGGGAAGAAAATTCTTTAAAATCAATACTGAAGTTTGACAGAATGGCTGGGATGAACTGCAATCTACTTACACCCTCTCCAAAACCACATAGCAAGTCCCAGACAAATATTACCAGCAAGAAACAGAGAGAACTTCCAACCCTTAGAGAAAATAATAAAATGTATCTCCCACTTTGATTGTCCTAGAAGCTCAGGAGAGAAAAGACAAAATCATTAGGTTCCAGAAAAGTCATGAAATTACAGAATCCATTTGTTTTACAGGAACCACTCCAATTTAAATAATATAGCGGCAGTAGGATCACAGAATAGTGGGATTGCATACTTAAGAATTCCTAATCATATTGTTAGAAAAAGGATCCTTAGAAAAAGCTCACTATACAAAAAATAAGATCTTACATAGGAGGAATGAAAGGAATATAAAAGGGACAAAATAAGTGAGATTACTTTCCAAAAGAAAGAGTTAAATGTGTTTAGATTCCTGGAATGTGCTTTTCTGCAATTTCAAATATTTTAAAATGTAAACTTAATTCCTAATTTTTCATTTTTTTATGAATCTTTTAATAATTACAGAATGATCTGCAATTATAAAAACTGTTGCATACTCCTAATCTTCATTCCAGCTGAAAAATGTTTTTAGTTCATTATTTGCATAGTGCATTGGAACATTATACTAGACAAATCACTCTGAACTGGATAACTTCTGTGAAGTCCTTTGTTAATAATGGCATGTTCTCTCAATCACTGGGGGGGGGGGGGGGGGGGGGGGGGGATATCAAATAAACTTCAGTATTTACCTTCCTGAATGATTCTCTGGTCTCTTCTGAAAATTTTCCAAGTACTTTTTCCTCCAAATCATGAGATGAAAATACTGTCAGATCAAACTTCTTCTGACTGACATTTTTGTCAAGACAAATCTTACTCTAACTAGCTTTTTTTCAGAGTCTGTCCTGCAATGCTGCTATCCATCGAAACAGGCTGCTATTAGGAGAATGCTGAAGCCTTCAAAAGCAAAGATTAATGGAATGAAAAAGACAAAGCCTTATAGGTGTGAAAGGCGACTCAGGCCAAGACAGTATAACCAGCATAGTCGGAAGGCGTAATTTTTAAACTTGTGGTTTATGTTCTGACTTTTAAAACGAAACAGGGCAGCAGATATGGGAAATAAATATATGAAAAGGGATGATAGAAGGAAAAATAGGAAGACAGGAAAAAAGTAGAAAACTGAAGAGGAAGGGGTAATTGAGGAAAAAGCACAGTGCAATGAGCAACAGACTAGAGGCAGGGTTAGTACAGAAAGGCAATAGAATTTGTTAAATCAATTGACATAGTTAGAAAAGATCAGACGAGCTTTCAGGCATGCAAGCCCGTCTTCAGATCTGAAACAGTAGGGAGTACAATGAAACTTTTCAGGCACTGGATCTCTTATTACCCACCCACAGACAATGTCAGAATCCTGACTGGCAGAGGAGGCATAGATTAATGACAGGTGACTCCATCTGAATTATTCAAAATACTGACACTCAGAAAGTATTAAGATACCACCAAGTTAAGATATGCTGCTAAATCTCTTGGGCAAGGACTCAGTCGGATTTAGAGAAGGTAAATTTGGGGGTCTGTTCTCATTCCACTGTTAACTACTCACTCCTCATCTTCCCTTTGACCTTTTTTGGGAGACAGGATCAATTCCAGGCACTGATAATACAGCACAACCTGCCCTTAGACCCACAGCTGACTCCATAAGAAGGGCAGCACTGTTCTGTTCTTTCATTTTGGTGGGAGGGAGAGAAGTGGTCTCAGCTGGAAGGTGGAGAGAAGCTCCAGCTCCCACACCTACAAAGCATGCAGCTCACACTGCCCAATTCTGGAAAGAATATCTGAACAGAGGCATAGCAAGTCCAAGCAATGCAATAGGAGGTCGATCTGGTCCATGAAGGACAAAGCAGAAGATTGCATAGAAAAGCCCAGCACAATGTTTAGTGTGCCACAATGTTCTCAGCTTCAGTTTAGTATTATTGTTTAGGCATTGCCCCTCTTTAGAATGACGGTATTATCACAGAGTTCATATATTACTATTGTTTCCCACAGGTAATGAACTGTTGTGCCCCATATACAGTAGGGGCATTTGTGTATGTATGTATGAATGTATTTGAATAGGGGTTGATCGTGAAGGATGCCAACCACCTGAAGCACACCTGCATTCATTAAAAGTTTGGGGTTTTCAGCAACTACCAGGGTCAGGGCTTGACACAGTATCTTTTACTGAGTTTACTGTAATAAGGACAATATCAACGACCAGAAAACAGAACCAGTAAGTACTGTCAAGATGATCCTTCCATTTCACTTTAAACTACAACAGTAACAGCAACGTGTTAGAATGACAGACTGCTCCCCAACTACTATTATTTATTGCAGCAGCTCCTGGAGGAGTAGCAGGTTGAAGCCCTCTTGTACTTGGTGTTGTTCATGATATACGGTAAATAATAGTCCCTGTCCCCAAAGCTCCCAAACTAGTAAGCTGACACACAACCTTAAATATTTAATACGCTTTCCATATCAACGTAAATACCTCACTCACATCAAGATGCTACAAGACACAAACAAATGTTTTGTACTGTAGCAATCTGAACAGATTAATTAATATTTCTTGGAATTTTCCTTCCACGTTCAAGAGAACTGGCCATTGAGGGGCTGAGAGAAGCATCTGCCATACATGCTTCTATTTCTAATGCAAAAGGTTATACCAAACGGCAAACATACTAATGGCAAAGTGAACAAACTTACTGGCACATACAGGGTATAATTCTGTACTTACATATACCTATCCAAAGATGTATGTTGACTTCTTGAGACTTTTAGAGAAAGGAAGACTTTTCTTCTAGACAACAGGAATGCTATGCCTGAAAGAACCATTCCTAGAGAATTCTGTGGGAGCAAGGATGGTACATCTGGGACAATAGCTAGTTCTGTCATCTAGATAAGTCCATCCTCTTTCAGAAAAAAAATGGGCCAACTTCTCTGAGTCACACGGCTGCAAACCCATTAGCACTGTCACAATTCAGAAATGCTATTGTGAGTGCCTCTCACGCTGACATCATTCACCGTGTATAATAAAATCACAACTTTTTCTCTTGGTTGGGCCCACAGCTTTGATAGGTTCTTTGGTTTCTTTCTTCTCATTTTTCCCCCCTATAAGCAGGCTGTATCCAAATTCTGCCATTTCTCCTTGAATTGTGGCTTCAATAGTCAGATGTTTCTTTCTGTCCGTATCCTTGCAACACTTGTTCAGGCCCTTATCTTCTGCTTTTACCCTAATTACCTCGTTCGCTACAGCTCTTCCTTTCTAGCTTCCCACATATTCATATCACCTTCTTTGTACAATCCTCTACAACTAAGGAAGATCTGCCTTGCCTTTCAGTCTGACCCAATGTATCTTTCCCACACCTTGAATGCATCAATTCCCTGATTATGACATTTAAGCTCCTTCCCACCATTTCAGAGCTTTGCTCTGCTTATTTATTCAAGTTGGCCCTTATTGCACACCTCCTCCCCGCTGCCCTGGCAGCAATTCCAGCTTTGACAGCTGACTCCCTATTTCTCTGTCAAACTAATAATGGTCTCTTCCTTGCTACCCTTTTTTAGCCAAATAGCAAGGCCACTGCCCTATTTTTCTTTTAAATTCCTTGTCAGTACATCCTTCTGATGAAATGCCTACATGAAAAACTGCAGCAAAGGCTGGTAAGAACGCTGAGGTAGTAATGGAGATTGTGAGACTACTTCTGCCTAGAGCATTCAGCACAAAACCTGCAAGTGCTTCCCCTCCTGCCTGTCCACTTAGGATTTGCAGAGCAAGGTCTGTGCTTGACCATTGCCCTGTTCTGACCCAGCTGGTTCCCTGCTGCTTTACAAAATCTATCAGCTAGGACAAATGCCACCTCGGCCTCCATCTCCACATTGCCCGTCAACTTTGAAGCTGAACAGGTTTTAACTAAGGGTAGAATTTGGCCTGTTTCCTTAATTAAATATGGTCCTGTCAGAATGCTCTTACATTAGCTGGGGACAAAAAGAAAAGGAGAAGAAAAATTAAATTATGGAGAAAGGGTTTAAATCAGGAAAAGTCATTAAAAAGACATCATTAAATATATGGGAATTTAAGCAGCTTTTAACAAAGAATGCAGCTGGAAAGAAAGCCTAACTGTATTTTAAAATCTGACAATTATGTTCTGCTTTATAAATCCTAATCTTTAAAAGACAACAGTACTGTACTTTGAGGAAGGCTAGGGAGAATTTTTCATGCAAAGTCAATGACAATCCTAAAATTCAAGGACAGATAAGAGGTATGGTTCAGTCTTATGTTTATGAAGTGCTATCCATCCATACTTGCATAATATATTTTTGCAGAATCCTAAATCACCTAATAGTGTGATAAAATGCATGTTGGCCCAAGTGCCAGCATCAGAATGCTGCAGTAAATTAAGTTCTGATACAGAAGCATAGCTCTGCTTATTTATCTATGCGCAAAGATGCATTTGCACATATACAGCAAACATGTGACCAAAATCACAAAACAAAAGCCCTGATTCTACATGTCTGTAAGATGACAAAACTTCCAGCAATGTAAATGCAAAATGAACTGCATAGTGCAAAACCCGAGTCCTGCATAACTGCATGCTACATCCTGCAAGATTCACACTGAGTTTAATTAGAATAGTTACTTAAGCACTAAGTGAATACCACATAAAATATAGATTAATATCCAGAATCAGAAATCGAGTGCTCCCAGCTTTACCTAAATATTGGCATGACAAAATTGAAATTATATGGACATAACCTTATATACGCCCCATCAGACTTTCTAACCACTCACACTCTGTTAGAGTGGTCATCATTAAAAACTTTACAGCTTAATTTTTCCAAATAGCTAGCATTACTCTGGCTTTTATGGTATTTTCTGTAGTTAGTGTATAGAATATCTAAAGAATATTAAGATGAAGTTACTGACTTGTAGTGTTATTTATAAGACTTTTAATGTAAGTTGCTGTATTCTGTCTGTTGTAAAATTTAGAGTGTAATAATTTCTCCTGTGTTTTCTCTGTTTTAAACAGACTGCTCTAGGAGTTTCCACATATCTCCAGTAGCTGTAAAGAGTCTATTACTGAATATCACATCAGTGTACTCTACATGTAATAGCAATGTATGCTTTTGTAACAAAAATAGCTAGCTAAGGCCAGCACTTTTTCCTCATTTACTTTATATTGATATATGACAATCCTGATAAGAAAGAGATAGACCTGCCATATTTATAATGAATCATTTTATAATCAAAAACTGTATATTAACCTGGTCTCTGGCCAATCCAGCACCTGGCTGCCAAGTTCATAATTACACTCTTCTACAGTGAAGGGTATGAAATAAATTAATTTCATGCCATTTTTGGTCTTACTCTAAACTACATTTATTAGCTGGCTAGTGTCGGCAACAATTAAAGTTTGCTAATTCAGGTCTTGATTTTCCCTGTTTAAATTCTTTTTGATGTCTCTTTGCTCCATATTCTTGAGTCCAGTCCATTTTTTTTACTTATTTTACATCTTCTTTCTTTGCTTAGTGATTTTGTACTTTACCGGCTTGTTCCAACTTGTTCTCTAGCGAGAATTTCAAAATATATTTTTACCCAAACTCCAACAAGTGTAAAGCTAAAATCATGAACATGCTTAATATAAAATTACGTTTGGATTGCTGACTTTTATGGCACATCCAGCTGTAATGATACATTACTTATCAATCCCTCATTTTTAATGTCAGACATGTTATGTTAAGCTAGCTTGTTCAAGTAATGGATTTACTGATTAGTTCCTGTTTTGGTCTATAATTGTTCAATGATTTCCTCAATATTAGCTTAACCAAAAAGCTTATATATAATTCTTTGCAATATGCTTGACAGAAATACAGAAGCATTCACGAGAGAATCACAGTTTAAGTTAATCAATAAAGGTTTTATCAAGAGTTTTTATTTATAGCTAATGCAAATGTTAAAAAAAATGTTACAGCCATTAATTATTAGCAGTTTTTTTAAAGCACAAAGTAAGAGTTGAATAAATGTACTTTAAGACACTTAAAGCCCAGGCATTCTTTTTAAAATGACTAGCTAAAGAGCCCCTTGGGCTGTCTTTTTACTGCTTTTCAAAGCTCTAATAGCACTTTTTCACCAAAGACACACCCCTTGAATCCTCCGAGAGATACAATAGCATAATTGTTCTTTTAGGTTTTAAGGCCTTGACATATCTGTCACTGAAAGAACAGTGAATAATAATACCAGAACTATTTTATGCAAATTCCACTTAGAGGTTTCAAGATTTTTGTGAGACTGATCTTGCCTCCTTGTTGACAGTTTTATTGTCACATTAGCTTTACATGAGAAAGTGGTAAAGTTTTCTTCTTTGTTAAATAATACCCCATTTTAAAGTCTTTTAGATAAAGTTAAAAACAAATACAAAAACAATGAGATGGAAACATCAATTTGGAAAGGTATCAAAGGAGAAAACAGTAGTCACTTGCAAGAATTTTTCCCACTGGCTTTCATTTTTCAAATTATAAGTCACACTCATTATAATGTGTAATATGTACAAAATGAATATTTACTTGCATATATGTGTATATTTGCACACACATATAGGGTTATGAATAAAACATACCAGGATGTGTATTCTTAGGCTAGTCAATGATGAATGGCTCATATCTCAAGGTCGCAAAGCTACCAAATACTTCTGTGTATATATCTATATGTTCATAGGCGGCTGACTGTATGCAAACAAAATACATGCTAATATGTTGCAACTACTAGGTTCAGTTAGCAGAGAGGGGATGAGAGAAATACATGCATACATCATAGACGATGCTTTTAGGTCAGTTTTGCAAAATTTCCTGAGATGCAAAGATCTGAAAAAGATGCCATCTAAGATACAGTCACAAATACATCTAAGATACATTCACAATTACTCATAAATACAGTATTTGTGAATGTATCTTAGATTGAGCCTGGAACCTGTCTACCACAGTGCCAAACAGTATAGAGTATAGGTCTGTACAGAACTGACAAATAAATCATTCTACAAAAAGGAAGTTTTCTTTCTGCTACACTGAAAACAATTCTGCGTTTTGCCCTACTATCCTGTTCACTAAAGAAGGTAAAGAAATAGCTTTACTCTGAGCCAGAAGAGCCTTTTGACTTATGTTTAAAAGTATCCTCAGAATTCCTCAGACCATGGCTCTAGAGCCAGTCCAGACCAGACCCAATTCTTGTCACTCAAGTCTCTCTCCTTAAAGTGCACTAGGACAAGAAGAAGAGCAGAATGACTACAGAAAACACATGTTTAAAGAACAAGAGATGCATTAGGGGTCACACCCCTCTTCTTTGGGAATGTCTGTAGGATAAACCAAGGGGAGTCTGTTTTCCTTTCGGTATAATGTCATCTCTATATACTTGCATATAAAGTTGGAAGTTCAGCCAGCTCCCAGGTCAAAATCTTTTGCAGCAAAAAAAATTTATAGCAGAAAAATTTTATAGACTGAAAGAATAGCACTCCCTGTTAGGCCAGCTTCTATGGAAAGCAACCCCAGAATGAAATCCAAACTCCCTGCAGAGCAAGGAAAGGGAGAATATCCCAATACAATCCCAGTATTTAACCCTGGGATTTTTCATTACGATCTAACCCCAGAGGCCACAGATAATCCTTCCTGGGAATGGGAGAGGAGGAGATAGGAGTTGTACTATATGGCTCCATATCCCGCTCATGAGCAATATTACAGAGTAAACTGCACAGAACTGTAGTATAATAAAAAGTTACTTTGCATAAAGTTGTGCAAAAACTTCTACATTTAATGTAAAATGGATTAATACTATTTTTATACTGCATCCAGCTACATAAGTTCTTAGTACTGAAAGTCATGAAGCACCAGGTTCAAACATACTTAGTTTTCCCTTGAGTTAAACTCATTATATAGACACAAATTAGATTCAAATTTACCAGGTTATACCTCATTTGCAAAAATGTGAAGATTCACAGGACTCGTCACTCTCAGTACTGATTCAATAAATACCTCTGATCTGCAAAAATCTACATTTTCATTTGTAAAGCAAAGGTTTGCTATTGAGCAGACTGTGTATCACTTAGTCCTGGTGATGAACAGCACCTCTACCAAGAACCTGTAGCATAGCCAAGAGAATTATTTGTAAGAGTAACTGATCAGCACTGTGTGAGGAATTCAACACAGTGCTCAGTGAACCCAAAAGATACAATGATAATGAGACAGCTCCCATTAAGTGGCAGAATTACAGCAAAAAAAGAAAATGTGCTATACAGATTGGACAAACGCAAAGCCTGCTCGAGATTTTTTTCTCCCCTCACTAAGTTGTTCTTTAAGCAGTTCATATAATTCAGATGACAGGTACTCAACCAGACTCCCCACTGGCTCAAGCCTGGACTGTTGGATCCTCCGTGGTAGACAGTCTTTTTGATAGGAACTGTGTGGAAAGAAAAGCCCTTTGAGCAGAAATCTGCCCCAAACTAATTTAGGAGGTGGTTTTCCAAGGCATGCAACCATCACAACACAAGGTATTTGTTGATGCGTATGAAACTATGCACATTTGCTCCTTACATTGTATATGTAAACACTAATTAGAGGTTAGAAGCATTCAACCTGCTTGAACAGGTATTTCCTTCTAAGGTCAGTGTGTGAGCCTTGGGTAGATGCCAAAAGGTTGGAGAGGAAGTAGGCAGCTACTGTGTCTGCTGCTAGGTAGAGCAGAACATCTTTTTTATAGTGAGAAGAAGAGTCAGGGAGAAGGACATGTATTTTCTGGATGTGGTGGTACCAAACAGCAGAATAGAGGGTGCTTGGACTTCCAGGTTGCCGTTTTCTGTCCGATGCTAGAAGCAACTGAGGAAGTCAAATGAAGTGGGAGAAAACCCGGGGACAGGACCCAGTCTCAAATCTTATAATGCCATCCTTCCCATCCTGCCTTTGATCATGGGGACACCTCACCTGCTGCAGCCACAGACTATTGATGTGGGAAAGGTGGAAACGGTTTCTGAATCTCTTCCATGTGATCGATGGCAATCCTGAATAAGGAATGTCCCCTTTAGGCATCGCAAGGGGACAGATGAAGCAAAGAACCCAGTGGGATCTGACCAGCAGAAAAAATACTGGTTGTGTATTTCACGGCTTTGAAGACAGGAAGTGCCCCAAAAATGGGGCGTGTGGGAGGCAGAGCAAAGGCCCACTGATCCCTCAGGTCAGGGTGCCTGGAGCTGAGGGGCCCATCCTACTACCCCAGCCAGGAGCAGGGCAGCTGGGGGGGCACTGGTGGCAGCCCCAGCCCCCGTCCTCGGGCACCACCCTGGGGATGGGCCGAGGCCAGGCTGGAACACTGGCCCGTGGGTGGGCCCAGCTTGGTGGGACCCACGGCCAGGACAGGATGGGGCTGTGGGGAGCTGGAGACTGGCCCTGCTGTGGCATCTTTGGAGCACTGACTGATGGTCCCAGGGGGCTGAAACAGAGTCCTGGGCCATGGACAGAGTGGGGGAGCCCCAGCAGGGGATGGACAGGGACATTCAGGCCCTGATGGGGGGAAACATTCTGAGTCACCTGCTTGAAGATTTTAAATGGAAACAACCATTGCTGAGCGAAGTGCGTGGACAGTATCTTAAATCCCAGCAGGGATGCACAGGAGAACACAGTAGATGATGACTTTTGTTTTGAGTGGTACATCTGCATGATCCATAAAGGAGTTCTATTAAATTACTACAAATTCTGCATTCAGACAAGCAGTAATATCAAAACGCATACTTCTGGGCTTCAGTTGGTCAGGAAAGATTTATTTCTTCTAAATACACAAGTACTCAGCAGCAGGAGAGAACTGCCTTGTTCTGAATCAGCACTGACTGGCTATGACAGGAGACAAGCACACTAGATAATATATGTCTAAGGTGAATTTTCATTTACAGATGCCTGATTGATATAACTTTCTTGAATAACTCAAACTGGTAGGGATACTAGGAATTTTCTGCCTTTCCCTGCAGCCTGGAGTAGGTTTAATTTCCTGCAATTTCCTGTGATCATCTAATTTCTTCCAGTTCTTTCCCTTTCCAGGGGCTCAGGTACTGTGGCATGGTGGCCTTTCCAGTTCTGTGCCTGTTGACCACAACATTAGGTCCTAGGAGCTGAGGTGCTTGAATTTAAAGTGAATTTCTGGGATACTCAGGATCAATCCAAATAATAATGACCTAACACTGTATGAAGTCCTATTCTGAGCACTTTGGCTGTCTGAGCTGAATTTTAACATTGATCTAATATCTAGTGAATTAATATCTAATTAATTAAAAATTCACCGAAATTCTCATTAATTCCAAATTGATTGCTGATCTAATATCAATTGTTGTAAGGCATCACAAGTACATTATGGTATAAATATAGCAAATAAGTTCATCTGGTTCATCTGTTCCCTGAACTAAAAATGGCATCCTAGAGATACAGACAGTTCAGGAATTTGTTCATGGTGAGGCTGTAATGCAACTTAAAACATTACAAATAAAGAAGCGAATATATGTCTTCAGTATAACTTTAGAAATCATAGAAAGTTTTGCTTTTTTTTTTTTTCAGTCAGCATGAGGTATGAAGGAGAAAGTATATTTTTAAATACTAGCAAAGATTTTTTTTTCTGCTTTACCTGTTAGTCTATTTACCTCTTCATTTTCTGGGTCCTATCCTTAATTCCCTGCACATTGTCAAGCTTCAGCTCTAAACTGAGATCATTTCATCTTTATATCTGCATGTATGCAGCTGAAACTTGTCTGCCTGCACAAGCTTATTTTCCTGCTGATTTAGTATGTACAATTAGATGTCTACATCCAAAACACACCTTTCTACAAATCCAGCCCACTGAATAAAACTCATTATCTTAAGACATTTCTATGGACAAAGGTTATGCTTTTCTGAGCTATATTAATCTCTTTGTCTAAACATCACTAACTTAATTGGTTTAGATCACAGCTATACTGTTTTGAGTAAAAGGGTGTGATTAATGTGAACTAAATACGACTGGATCAGCTCAGCATCACTCTACAGTATACACAAACCTAGTATCATTAGAACTGTGAGAGTGCTTGGGAAAACCCAGCCTTCGTAAGCAAATTCCTTGCAAAAACCACCCGAGAAGGTGAGCAGATGAAAGGTATCTTAACTGTGCTGAGGACTTTCTGTCAAAGGAGGTGTATTGTGAGCCAAGATAGTTTTCACCAGTCAGGAGGGCAAGCTATGACATGAGGGGTTACATTTCACATTTGGCCAGGAGGCGTGAAATAAATAAATAAGTCAGGAGGATATCTAAGAGCTGCAGGAGCAGATCTTTCACTGCCAGGCACATTGAATTCCTGCTATGAAACTAAGGAGGGAGGGACGGACAGAGGCTGGGGGAACTGAGAAGAGGGAGGGAGGGGAGTAGTCCTGCCCTGAAGAAGTGCTTCCTTGTGTCTGTCAATTGCCTCAAAGGGCAGAAGCCGCTCTCTCAGCTAACAAAGAGGCAGAAAAAGGTTCTGCCCTAGCTTTACAGTGTTTAAGTCCATCTCAGGACTTTAGAGTCTGATACAATGTTCAATTGGCAAAGATGGCAATAGGAATAACCATTGTGGCAAATGAGGAATCAAAGAGGAGGAGTGTTGAACAATCTCATAAGAGGCAGAAAATGACACAAAGGTGCTACAGAGGAATGGAAGCTCAGGACAATAAATAGAAAATAAAACCAGTAACAGAAGACCCCATGAAAGTACAAAGGCAATGGAAAAAACCACCAAATGGAGAATGTGAGTCATAAGCACAACATAGCACTGTGCAGATTAGATTCACGACTTCTCCAAGTGAGAAAGCAGGGGCACTTCAACATGCCTGGAGGTGAGCTCCCTCCCACAAGACTTCCAAGCATGGGTCTCTCAGCCCCCTCCCTTTCAATAATTAGAGAGGAAATGTCATAAACATTAATCTCCATTCCACATGAGAGGCACATAGGGAACTAAGCCTCGCCCAAATACTCCTTCCTGCTCTTCAACCCTCCCTTGAAGTGGCGTTCCTGGAAGGCACTAAAGAGTTTCGCATATCGTCTCTACAAAACACCATGAAGTTTCATTCTTTAACTCCTGATATTCCAGCTCCCATAACAATCCCATCACCTTTTCTTTATTTTAGCTTGTTGTTGGAATAGCAAAACTCATCTTTATCATGGCTATAACAAACAGAAAGAAAACAATTGAGTCTCTGCATTTATGGCATTGGATTTTTGCAGCCAGCCAACAGCATCCCTTCATGGCTGAGCTCTAAGATCTTGGGTATCTTACGCATTCCCCTGTTTCCCTTACCAGCTTATCTCTGTCCAAAGTAAAATCTAAGCCTCTCTCTCTCACACACATCTCTTTGCAGATGTAAATTAGTCAGCTCAAGCTTAAAATGGAGAAGCTGCTTCTGCCATTCTTTCCAATCACTGTGGACAATATCCACAGCCTGTCTGCCACTCAGGCACATAAAGTCAGAACCGTCTTCAGTTGTCTGTGCCTGTCTATGCCTTCACAGTAAAACTCTAAGTCTTGCTGAGATTCTTTCTGCATCCCATTCATCTAAGTAACATATCCAGACTCCCATCTCTCATCTTGATCGCTGCAACATCCTTTTCTCAAATCTTGACAAATACAGTCGTGCCCTGCTCATATCCATCCACAATTCTGCTGCAAAGATCATTTTCTCAAAGATCATTTTCTCAGGCTGTTGCTTTGACCATGTCATTTCTCTTTCTGTATCCCTTTGTCTGGTTCCATGTTATGTTATTACATCAAACATAAGCATCTCCAGCCTTCCATGGACCAGCAGAGTCTATCCTCGTCCTATGTGTCATTTCTCAATCAATAGCTCCCACCTCTGACCGATTCATGATGTTAGCCTCCTTCTCCAGTTTATCAGGTATCCTAGCATGAACCACTTAGTTACCTATTAGTATTCTCAGAGAGTTTTCAGTGCAAAAATCCCTAAAACCTCTTTTTTTTTTTTTTCTTGCTATCTACAAAAGCCAATTACTTTGCTGCTGTACTAGTCCTGATTCTCTTCTGCTCCAGGATCCTCTTGGGACAGGATGAGGATTTTTTTATCAGGGAATAGACTACATATCCCAGCTTATCCTGAGGTACCCACACTGACTCTAACGATTGATTTTGAGACAGGCTCCTTCAGGGATGCATTTACTTACAACAGCTCGCACTTTCAAGGCAAATGTCAGTCAAGAGTCAGTAGAACAAAGATTCACTTATCTTGCCTTGTCCTCAGACTCCCAAACCATGAAGGCCATCTTCTAGAAGGTAGAGTTGAGCACATGATGTAATAAGTGCCTCAACTTTCCATTATTAGTTGAGTCCGAGCTTCGTCTGAGCTTGGCAAGACTCTCTGCTGGTCAGTTTGGACAGTTTGGTGTTTTGTATTTCTTTTGCAAGCACAGAGTAACAAGAGAGAAGGAAAGGACTTCGTCCTTGCTGCCTTTTGTCTGCTTCTTCCAACAAACATTATGTGTATTCCATTCCAACTCCTGCTGTTATTCTCCCTTCTTATCCTTCAGCTTTTGCCATTTTTGAAAGACTTCCAGACAGTACCTCTTCTTCTAAATTCCATATGAGTCTCCTACATGCATTTTCAGTTATGGTCAGAGCTCAATCTAACCTTCCATTACTTTTCTTTAGCCTCATCCTTACCTTTCTTATTTAGATATTCTCTTCCAATACACTTTCCACTGATTCTGTTCAATTCCTGGGGTGTGCCATCAGCTACAATTCTTGTCTCCATTTCACCAGTGCAACATAACACAAAATAAAGCTTTTGCTGGGTAATTCAGGATGTTTATCAGCTGAAACAATAAGAAAATACAGCTTTTAATGTCTAATATGACTTGAAATGCAAACAAAATTAATTTGGTGGACAGTGTCTAGTTGTACGAGTCAATTGTCTTAAAGTGGATCAGTGCTCAAAAATGAAAGCTCCTACTAATTTGGGTACTGGGAAAAGTGCTAACATTTAAACTTCCACAGTGTCTAATGTTCTGTGCCTATTACTCACCTTGTGCTGGTCTCTTCATTGCTTGAAGGCCAAAATTCAACCTCAAGAAAAATAATTTAAGAAAATAATCACACAGATGTATCGAAAAGTACATAAAAGCATCCTTGACACAAAAAATGTAAATCACAATACTTACAACTTATTTTCTTTTCTTTCTCCTCCCCTTCTTTTTCTAAGGCATAAAAAGAATAATAAAAAAAAAAAAAATAAAACAAAAAAAAAAAGGAAATCTGGCATAGTTATCATTCATGTTGATGTCAACAGCCCTACATAGACAGGTAACAGGAAAATACCACCCCAGGGATCCTATTCATGGTGCACAGCAGGGCCCTGTCAGTAATTACTGTGGCCTAGTTATTTCTCAGGGAAAAAAGTCCAGCACCAGATCCTTTTTTTTTCTTAATAGGTGAAGTTGAACCTAAAGCACTGTAATTTTAATCAAATCTTTCCCATCTGCGTGTAGTGTCTCTGAGAAGTTGAAGATTTAAGTGTATGTTGTAGGGTTTGCTGAATAGTCCCAGCGGGGGGAGAAAGGGCAGAGAGATGGTAATTATGTTACACTTAAAGGTATTTCTGTTGCCAAGTAAGGGGGCTTTTTTGTTGGGTTTTTTTTTCCTTTCTCTCTCTGTCTCTTTTCCCCCTTCCCCTAGTGAGGGTTAAGATGATGTCATGGATGGAAAGGAAATACTGCAATGGAATAGAAGGCAAAGCCAGAGTGAGAGGGGGAAACGATAAAGCAGCAGTTCATAATAAGTCCATGAATTGTTTTAATAATAAAAGGTTTCAAGAAGGATGATGAAGTAGTTTGAGGTGGTATTTTCTGCGTTCTTTTCCCCAGTGAAGTCTCATACTCAGAAACTCTAAGAGCTTATAGTGAATATGTTACCTTTAATATTTTTGATGTCTAATCTCTCATCTTTCTTTATGAGGAGATCACATAGTTTGCATTACAAGTCTGCTGCTTGTGCCATTTGAGTCGAATCGCACAATTTTGCCATTATGGCAAAATTTAAACAGGAGAAGGATCAGAATTCTGTATCAGATGTTTCAGTCTAGCAACTACTTGGCCATAAAAGAATATTAAGGAAATATGTCCTTTAGCACTTTTCGGAATGAACAGAAGTCAAGGAACTGACAGCTAATACAAAAAGCTTATCCAGAGAAGGGCTCATTCTGCTGTTATAGTTTTAAAACAACACCACGCTTAAAATCAAGCTGGTATGTGCTCGCATTCTTAAAACAAGCACTATCAAAATATCATGTTGTTTCTTTAAGTTACAGGTTTGTGTTTTGATCTGTTGCCACCATTTTCTAGACAATACCAGCATAAACAAGCGTGATGCTTAGTGTTCAACTGTTGCTTATAATCGAACTGTTTCTTCCCACTGGTTAAGCTATGCATATATTTGGGCAGCCAGCCTGCAGCTCTAGAGCCAGTCAAATGCCAGCTCCCATTCCCATGGCGTGTCCTGTGAACGAGAGGTAGCTGTGTTCATGTGGAGGTTAATAATAATGCAAATAACTGGATATCTCAAATGTGCAGTCTAGATAACAGAAAATGCAGTTGTGGCATCTGCCTTAACATACTCACTCCCGAGGAAAGTGTGACAAGATTCTGTATTTACTGAAAGTGGGCAGTTGATTAATCCCCAAGTTATTGACTGATCAACTCCAATACTACAGATCCACTTGTGTGGATTTATGTCCTATCTCTTTGAGAGGGTGCAGTGTGAGATACCTTTACCAGTTTGTGTCCACAGCCTTTGCGTTTCCTTATGCACCAGTCTGGACATGCTTTCATTAATGTTAGATCAAAATAAGTTGTTAGACAGAAATAGCACCATGAACAAGCTACACATCCTGAAGTAATTGTTTCTTCCAGTCTACAATTTTCCAGGATACGCAGGAAGGTATCCTCTTGGTGTCTACCTTGCTGAGGTGTCACTGAATTGTGATAAGACGTCAAAGTTCAAAAGCGCAAACAATCCAAATATGTGGTCAACACTTTTCAACTCCAGAAAGGATGGGAGGAATAAGAGAAGGAATTTATTTAAAAGAAAATCATAAAACCACAAAGTATAGGAACATTGAGAGACCTTTCTAACAAAAAGCCTATGTCTTCCTTTCACTGAAGTTATATTCATTGGGCCTCATTCTCACAAAATCAAGTATCATTTACAATGTAGTTATTAGAAAAAAATAAGGAAAGAAAGAACACAAAGAAACAGCTTTGCTTTTTCAGTGAAAGTTTCAGGTCATTTACATAGTTTTCTATTCTGACTCACAATAACCTTGTGATAAATTTCGCTCTGCACCAACCTCTCTGTATATGTATACTCTTGATTGCTGTTAATTTAAGCAAATGTTTTTAATTCTAATATGATTAATAACACAACAATGTTACATAATATATTTGTGCATTTTTATATAGCAAGCATACAAACATCGTAATTTCTAAATTTATTCTTATTGATAAATTCTTCTAAAAGAGTTCCTTATCATCCAATACAACTTTAGATAGAGAAATACATGATAATGTAACATTAAGATTGTCAATATCAGAGTGAAAGGATGCAAAAGTTAACTGTTTAAAGTAGTGGACATTCAATGTTAATATTTTCTCATTTTATGTTACCCATAAACAGTAATAATAGTAAGCTACATGTTCAGTAAGAAAAGCTGGAATGAAAAAATACCATCCAATAGATAGCTGAGATAGGAGTTTTTAAGAGCCCTATTCTTTTCATTTCCTGACCTTAATTTTAACTTAATTATTTACTTAGTAGAATATCAACAAAGAGGTTTTGCATTGTCTAAATATTTAAAGTAAAATACACTAAATTAGCAAATGAAGAAAAGAATGAGTGCCACCTTCTTGAAGACACAGAAATATTGCTGGGGTTATGTGTGTGCAAATGTCTGTAAAACTTATACAGTCTTTGGTACAATATTATTACACAAATATTCTACCATTCAGTATGAACCATGTAACTGGAATAACTGTATATATGGACTGTCAGTACAATACTGCTCAGCTTCACGCACTTTTCAGTTATATATTCATTGAAGAGAAAAACATTAATTGAAGTTCTATAGAACAGTTTAATGGTGGCTATGGTTTGTTTCGTAGGGGTTAAAGAGCAACATTTACAAGAAAAGAGTCTCTGGCAACTGGAGACAAAGACAAGCTGAAATCCTGTCGTGGCAAATAGGGCCTGGCAGTAGACTGAGGTGCCATATGGGGAAGAACCCTCAGAACTCCTTTCCAAATAGGTGAAAAAGGTGGCAAAGGTATTTAGGGGCCAGCTCCTCTGTTATCACTGACAGCAAACTGCTAAGATGGAGCTAGTCGACTTATGAAGCCACAGGATAGTTATGGATTTCCTAGTTGCAAGACCATTTGGTCTCAGGTTTTGCTTTCACCTACCCTTTCTGGAGGTTCCTCACAATTAGCAGAGCTGTTTTGCTAGATTCTCTTTTACCCTGATCAGACCATTTTGAAACACAGATGAAGAAATTCAAGAGGAATATTTCATAGAAAGCAAAACTCAACAAATATGTTGGAAGACTTTTTGGTTTAGGCTTAATTTAGGTTTGGTTTTGGCTTAGTTTACTGGGTTGGTGTTTGTATTTGTCAAAATATCTCTGGTGCCCTAGATCGCTATGTCACAAGAGCCAGAAGAAAGAAATAACAATTGATTTGCTGCTGTGGCTGGTACCAAACACTGATTTTCTAGATTTGTCTTGTTTATGGTAAGTTGCTCCCTGTCTATAAACTTAGGGATGGTAAGGGCTGAAACACTTTAATGTTTAATTTAATGCTGAAGTAGGCAAAAAGTAGCCTTTTCATTCTGTACAGCAGTTTAAGATTGTTTTTTATTTTCCCGTAGACCCTCATAATTATAGTAGGACTCCTGTCCTGTTGAATCAATTTATGATGAATACAGTTGTAATCTGCTGCTTACTTCCATGTTGTGAATCTTTCTCTTCTTGCAAGCCCTATACAAATACAAGTGAACATATATCAGTGTCTGAGGGAATAGAATTTCCAGATTGCATTTTAATGCAGTGGATTACTTTATGGAAACTTGCAGAGAACCTGGAAGAAAGTTATAGGATGGAAGCAAATATGCATCAAATATAATATTCACTGCCTAAGTTGTATTTCCTGCTCTGTGAGTAGCAGGAATCGTATCTCCCACCCTCTGAGTTTCTGTCAGCAATCAACACCATTTACAACACATGCTGTATAGAGAAAAATTACATTACAATGATAGTTGATCTCTGTTATGACATGTATCTTCATGGCTACAGAGGGGAGAGATAACTCATCACTAAAATAGCCATGAGTGATATATCTGTCTTTCCTCATAAGAAGTGTCATTATAGATATTGGCCCTCATGTACTACCTATTTACAAAACCATTGTTCTTCAGAAAAGAAGGTAAGTTATTTATAAATTCTAACAAAATTAAAGCCCAGAAACATAACTAGAAAAGGAATTTTTCAATCCTGTACAACTTAAGGAAGTCTGAATTTTGCATTACATAACATACCTAAACCCAGCCCTACATCTAAACGTTAACGTGTGACAGCACATTATTACATTCGTACTTAGAGGTAAGTGCACATACTACACGGAATATACACCAAAATTGTACACCAAAATGTTATCTTTGAAGAAATTTATTATAGGTAGACTGTTAATGGGTGAGGCAAGAATATGTTGTCTACAAAGGTGATTCCACATGAGCTCCAGTAAAGCCTTTATAACATTGTGACCTATCGCATATACTCCAGAATGACTGCCTTCAAAACGGCTGGAGAGGACTGAATTTTGGCCTGCTTTCTTATGGAATGAGAGAAATACCTCCCATATGCCTGTCAGTCTCTCTTTGCACCTTTTCAAACCACTGGCCAACTGGAGCTACATTTGAAAGAGTAAAACTTTTAAAGATAACTGAATTCCTAGGTATTTTGTGAAAATCAGTGGCTGAAGAAGGGAAGTGCCTCATGACTTCCCATCTAGGAAAAGCAGGGAGAGCTTGGCTATTATATATTCCTCTGGACAGTAGCCAGCTAGCCAGCCAGTATGTGCACACAACGAGTTTGCCATACAGGTTGTCTGAAGTCTGCAGGCATATTGCAAGAAGGAACCTGGGGCTTCGCTAGGGTCTGGTAACACCCAACAAGCACCTTAGGAAACCTGGCCTTGCATGTTCTGCTGCTTACGGGCAATTTGATTTTTTAAAAATGAAAGCATTTCTGTGTCTCTCCAATTGTACAGTCAGGGCTGCTCTAAAATCTGCCTTTGCCTTGGGCAAACTTCTTTTTAAGAACTTCAGTTCACGGGTTTTATGGCCAGAAGGGAATTTCTAAAATCCTTGAGCTCCTAGCTTGACCTGAGTAACACAAGCCACAGAATTTTATCTCGTGGTTCTTGCAGGATTATTCTCCTTTTCTATGTAAGTGAACTATATTGAATTTAATAAGTCTAAGGAGCAAAAAAGATTTAGAGATGAAGGATTATTCTCATCTCCTGGCTAAGGCCCCTATCCAGCAAAGTGCTCAGGAACTGGAATAATCATATGAATTCAGTAATAGTATGAGTCAAATTAAGCAGGTATTTATGTGTTTCAGTGGATCTGGACTAAGCTTGTTATAGATTGCTATGGGGTTAGGCAACCAAATTCAGTTCTGATCTATAAAGCTTCATCCTTCTACAACACAGTGACTTTGGTCATCACTCTGAAAAAGTCAAGTCATGACATCACTGTACAAATTTTTTCACGCTCTTCAGAAAGTTACTGGTATACTAGGTAACTGCTATGTAAGATCATGAAACATTGTCTAAAGTGACAGATAAGTCTGTAATTCTCAAAATACTCTTCTTATATGTGCTGGGTTTGATTTTGATTAAGAATAATGACATATTATGCTATTTTATTTCACTTGCACTCTGAGATACTGTTTTCACCATACGATGTAAATTATGATAAGCTGAAATACATACTTTTCAAGCTGTAAACCTATAGAAACTGCTACAAAGTAAATTAAACAAATTTGTATGTTCAGATTTTTCACAATGAGAACGATCAGCCATTGGAATAATCTCCCCAGGGAAGTGGTGGATTCCCCAACATTGGACACTTTTAAGATTCAGCTGGTCAGAGTGCTGGGCCGTCTTGTCCAGACTGTGCTTTTGCCAAGAAAGTTTGGACCAGATGACCCTTGAGGTCCCTTCCAACCTGGTATTCTATGATTGTATGATTTTGTTACCTTTTAACTTCTCTGATTTGTTAAAGTAAAAACATTCCTTCCTGATAAAATATCCATAAACCTTAAGTGTGAATTACTCTATTTCCCCTTAAATATACATAAATTTTATAATTTAATATTATATATACAAGTATATATAAGTATTTAAACTTTAATTTGTAGTTTAGTATTTATATAAATAGCCACTTTTGAGTACACTTACATGACTAGCTGTTTCTCCTAGACAAAATAGATATTAAAGTGAACACAACATAAAAGTAACATTTGGCAAGTTATGGATGCTTCAATTTACCTAAGAAAAAAATGTATGAAGTGTTAACCACCTACATAGTGAAAATAATAACTCTTTCTTCCTTTCTCCCCTCCGAAACACAACCCAAGTCATTAACCTTTGTAGAAAATTTGAGGGTTTTGCTTGTCACCTCAGTAGGATTTTAAGAAAAACATGCCACACTCAACCCAAAGAGACACTTTTTTCCTAATCTCTTGAAATTGTTTTTGAGTGTTGGTTGCACCTTGTCTTGTCTATGCATTTTGGTTGATACTTTTGCAACAACATGCTATGCCAAACCACTGTATATAGAGATAATGAAATGTTTGGGTTAGGAGGCACTCAAAATATACCTGTGATATTACATTATGTCAGTATGATTCTTCGGCTGTGGTGTGTATTATTGGTTAATTAAGGCATGGGAAATAATGTATATGAAAAGATATGTCTTCTTTACTTCCAATGAAATAAAAATTTCAAATCAAAAGCATCTGTCTTTTTTCGTTTATATGTCAAAATTTAATTGGCTATGGTTGGGGTTTGTTGCCTTTATTACTTTTAATAGCTGTACAGCCACTGATTGCCCAAGCTGATGGTTAATTTAATTTCTGTCAATACAATATTGGGGCTGTCTGCATATTCAGGCCATGATTAACTGCAGCAGAGTCCATAACAGTAGTGTTATTATTACTGCATTTAACTACCTCTCGGGAGAAGACAAATTAAATTATGTTGAAAATGCTGTTGATTATCATTACGGACTTATTTGTAGAGCACAATTACTGATCTGTTGTAAAATAAATCAAATTTTTTATCATCTTGGTATAAATTAAATGTAATGTAGGCAAATGGAGAGTTGTAACTGAAAGAGTTCAGGCAGCTTTGTATAAGTCAACCGAGCACTGAATTAAAATAATAATCACAGATGAACATGATATTATATTTTAATAACAAGCTATTTCATGACCAAGTGTACCTCATAGATTATGGGACTTCAACAATAAAAAAGCAAACTTAAAATGCTTTATGTGCTGTTGACTTAAACAAAAGGTTGAGGCCTTCCTACAAATTATTTTCTACTGTTTCTTCTACACAAACTGGAAACACAGTTCAAGTAACCAATTTAAGGCACCACTTAAAAAATATAATTACACTAATAGCTTACATATGACAGTACTTTAGCTCTCCTCCTCCCTCCATGATATACTTATCTCTGCCATACTGCATTAGTACCTTATGGAACGTGGGGTTTTACTGATAACTTCAGTGAAAACAAAATATGTGCAACATACTTGCAAATATTTAATTACATTGAATGCTCACTATTAAATGCCCCTTAACCCTACTACTTCAAAAAGGGCTAGGCAGTTACTTACTGATTCATGAAGACAAATATGAGCAGGTATAAATGAGGCTTATCCTGTCCTCTCCACAGGTGAGTGATCCAGCTTCAGTCAGATTTCTTCAGACCATCAACAATGTTAGGAAACCAAGGAGAGATAAGGCAAGGCAGACATAAGTAGAAGATGTCCCCGCTTTCTTTCCACCCCAGTTAGCAGAGTTCAGCCTGAACCTCTCTCTCATGGGACTAGTTCCTCAGCTGGCATGTACATTGTTTCTCCATCAGCTTCAGCAAAATTCGAACAATTAACATCAACGAGGGATCTGCTTACAGAGACTTGTACCACTACAGTGTCCTTACAAGTTATGCTTGCCCAGCTCAACTATTCCTCAACAATATCGCTGATGTAAACCAGGCCTTACTAATTACATTGTATTCCAGCACTCCTTACACAGAAAAAAATCCTATTGGCATCCATGGACATTTTGCCTACAAAGAAGCCACATAAAAAGCCTCAGGATAAGCTGTTTCAGTAGGTGTCCATCAACTTTTAATTGTAGAATGATACTTTTAATTTTGCCGGTCACTAATACTTTTTGGTCTACAATCATCCACATTCTCTTTCTGCCTCAGAGTTACCTCTTCTCTATCCTCCCTACATTTTCAGCAGGAGTCACTCAGTCATTCCCACAAATGAACTAAATCTACACTAAGAGTACTTGAACCCCACAGTTCCCGACATGCCAACTCCTCTGAGTTTTTATTCCTGGCACACTGAGCTCCTAACTGCATTAGGCATGTCTGGAGCTCCACGGCATTCCCGATATGCTAATCACATCCATTATACTCCAAGCCTTGCAAAAACTCATATACAGCTCCAGAGTATACAAGCAAATTACTTCTGTAAAGCACCCTTTGGCCTAGCAAAAATACCATGGGCAGTGAGCCACAAGTTCTAGTTGCAGCTCTTCATCTGACGTTAATAATTCTGTGCACTACATAACCCTTATTATGCAGCAAGGCCTCATTAAGAAAGAGACAAGTATCATTTGCCATATTTTGCAGATGGATTAATTCAGGAGCTGTCATTTGTGGTGCAGCAGGAATCAAACCCCAGGTTTTTAGCAGAGCAGACCCCAGTTGCACACACTTAGCCAAGCTGCATTTCAAATCTATGTGTTTGGCTGTGCACTCCACGGTTACCAAACCACATTTCCACACAAAGCCAGAAGCTGAACCAAGAAATCTTGAAGCTGCTGATAAGCCTATGAATACTAGCATGATTTTGCACGACAGTAGTTTTCTTTCTTTGTTTTCTCTTGTTTAAAGACATGAAAAATGTCATACAAAATTCTATCTTTCAGTAAAACAAAAATAAAAGTAATTTGGAGAAGTGTCTTAATTAGAAGATCAAAGTGCAACTGCTCAGACTGCTCTCTGCTCCCTTTTACAAAACATAAAAGCTGTGAATGAGGTATGAGACATTAAAGTTTGTTCCTTGGTGTTGGTACCACTGCGTTGAAATCTAGAGAATTTGAGTGCTGTTCCTCACTGCTATAGACTTCCTTTGGTCATGGCAAGGTATCACTGTCATAATTCAAACTCTTCTTGCTATTATTTATCTTAAAAATAGATCATTACATTCCTACTTTCTTTCAGCTTGCTTTACTGGCCTGAAAAGCTTACTTTTAGGATCTTTTAAAATGAGAATGTGTGTCACACAGCCTGTTCATTTAAACCATGCATATCAGCATCAGAGCAACCCACAGAATTGCATATAACCAAAAGGGTTTTTTAAAAATCTTTAACCATTGGCTTTACAGTACATGAAATTCTACTAGGCACTTCAGACTATTGTAAAAAGGAATGGGCCTTGCCACACAGAAGTTATAGTGTAATTTCAAGTGTGAGACAAAACAAGGGTTAGCAAAACCAGAAGAAGGGCAAGATTTTAGCTGTACTTTGAGGAACAAAAGATATATTGCAGAAGAAAATAGAAAATGTGCAGATATAATCTGTGCTCAAAATATTCTCAGAATTCGTTATGAAAAAGGGCGATAGACTCTGAACGAAAGGAAGTTGCTAGCGAGCTTTCCATAATACGTGAGGAAAGCACTTTTGTTCAGTTTATACTAGCAGCCAAATGAATTTCAGTTTTCGGTGCAGGATTTGCTGCTGTATTCCTTAGTGTTTCTGCTTTAAAAATAAGGACTTGTAGAAAATTGGCCCTGGAAAGCCTTAACAGATCATGGGGACAGAAACAGCATGTATAGTCCTAGGCTTCCTATGTGTGCATTTATGCGGAAAAAGCAAGTCAATCAAAAACAGTGTTTATTTTTTAACCATTATTTCTGTTCACACACTGCTTCCCTCATCTTAAGATGGTGCTCTGCATTATAACAGAGGTCAACTGAAGCTACATCGAAGTCAAGGGTTTTAAAAAAAAGCATTAAAGGTTTCAGTGTGTGTAGATATGCTCCCACCAGCTCCCACTGTTTAAACTTCTTGGTGTTCACTTCCAATACAGCAAATTAACACAAAATTGACAAAAATCTGTTCATATGACATTGACAGAAAAATGTGTGAAATCATACATGCAAAAGAAAATGAACTCAATACAGCCTTTTATATTTTTTGAAGAGGTAACCAATGTAAGCTTTGAAGACACAAGAATATAAAAGAATACATCACTATTAATAATCCACTTGATTAAAGATTACAAATACCCATAAAAAGCACGCCAGCCTGCAGTAAATGGTACCAATATGTTCTCTTAACAATGAATGCTTCAACTGAAATAGTTATGCTATTTCAATAGCTATGCTCAATACAGGTGAAATGCACTCCACGAAGGGGGAGCTCTGAAAGAATCCCAGTACAGTAGCGGAGGGCACTGAGCTTATTTGATGTGACACACTCCATTCATCTTCATGAAAGTTTCAAACTCATGAGATACAAACTGAGGTATATTGTCATTTACTGGCAAACTACAAGGTGTAAACACTTCACACAGCTCCCTCACAAACATGAAGCAGGATGATAGCTTTGATGGCACTGACGGATGGTGTCCTTACGGCCAGGGGAAGGAGACTCACATCAGCACTGACACTGTGGGATCTATCAGCTGTCTTTAAAACAAAGCGGATCACAGGATAGTACCAGAGCACAAAGAGACAACAGTGCTAAGACTTCATTCACTCCTCAGGAACAAAGCCTACATAGTTTGATGACTGCTCACAAGATGCCAACTATGAAGTTCAGAGATGAACCGTTCTTCAATGTATGATTACGCCTTATGTCTTCCATATATGATTAGTATATTTCACACCTGATTAATCATATTATGGTATGATTATGAACTGACCCTCCATATATAACTGTGCTACAATATGTAGACCTCTCTCAGCACACACATGGGGAAAAAAACTACTGTCACTGAAAGAATGATTGCACACAGCTTGCGATATACTTCCCTACAAAAGATACCTAACATGCATGTCTTCAGTCTCTTACATCAGAAATATTTATGGATGAGAAACAGAAGGCTCCAACTTAACTTGGGCAAGAGAGGTAATGTTGCTGGGTAGGAAAAGACTACTTCAGTAGCCAGCCAAGTTATTACTCTTATTAACTGTCAAAGTCATCTATCTGCTCTTGTCAAAACAAAGCCATCTAGGAATCTTCTCAGAGCTTGTTCAGCCTCAGGACAGACTTTCAG
Organism: Phoenicopterus ruber ruber; assembly: GCA_009819775.1. Classification (NCBI taxonomy): domain Eukaryota; kingdom Metazoa; phylum Chordata; class Aves; order Phoenicopteriformes; family Phoenicopteridae; genus Phoenicopterus; species Phoenicopterus ruber. Next base: position 16,228,655 of record CM020219.1, read on the forward strand.
TATGATCTTTAGAAATCCTTAGAAAAACACATACCATACCTTTAGCTATCTGCATCATCCTTCCCTTGGACCTCTACATACTCAGATACAGCTTTCTTTTAATTATAGCCTAATAGTTTTCTTAATCATTCCAAGTTATAAGAAATAGCATCATGGAATAGAAGTAGACGATAATATATGTGGCACACTGACGGAACTCAAAGCAACTGTTAAGGAAGGGTATAATTATCCATACTTCACAGATCTGTAAAATGAGGTGCAGAGGGGTAACATCTTTCTCCGGACACACGGAAGCTGTGGGAGAGATAGGAGCAGTCAGGTGGCCTTCACTCCTATACTATCCTACTGTGTTATGAAATGTGGAGTAAATGAGACATTACCATAAAATATGCTGTAATCATGACTTTGATTAAACTCCAGATCATGTTAAAATGCAGGATTAAGCTCAGTATTTTAAAAACAATTACATCCAGTTCAATAATATAGGGACAGGTTGAGCATTTTGTTTTATTGACTCTAATTAGAAATATATGCTTCACTTATCATAACACTCTCTATAGGAGATCAGGGTGCACAAGAGATTTCAATCTGGTGTCACTACATGAGCAGGTTGGGAATAAGTACTTTTCTATAAATTAAACTCAGGCCTTTAATAGGAGAGGGCAAAAATTGTCTATAGGAATGAGTAAACAACTGTTACATCAGTACACTACTTACCTGGTATGTGACTTTTTGATTCCTACTTTTTAGTTCTTCTTGGGAAATATTTTCACCTGGCTGTTAGACTATATTTTCAACTTCCATCAGGTAGTTCCAGGCTACCTGTTATAATGAAAATTCTGCTTTTCCAGGGTAACCTTATACGAGCTACTCAAATATCTCCATTTGTTAAGTCAATAAGAAGATTGTTGTAATTCTCTGCTGGTCCAATAGCTCCAGATTCAGTTATATATGACAGATAAGTTACTAATGCCCGTAAAACTTCTTGTTCAAACAGTATTCTATGCTACTCTTGGAAACCAAACACTTTACCACTTACCCAGTGAAAATGTATCTGTTCAATCTTGTAAAATAATCAGATACCTTTATGGCATATTTTGCGTACTGTGCAGCTAATTAAAAAGGCTGTCTTTCTATAAAACACATGGTCTGATCTGAAGCCTACCCTTGCAATTGTAGTACTTTAGATAATTATGTTATTATTTTCTAGGGTGTACTCTGTGAAACCTCTTGAATATTTGTGCCAGATTAACTCAGCTCATTGTCATTTATGTTACAGAGGTGAGTGCCAAGGAAAGATTTCATTCAGACAAAATATTTATTTTCCACTATTTTTTCCATAGAGGAATGTTTTATTTGCTAATATCTTTACCATTAATCAAGTTCCAAATAATAAAATATTGTTGCAAACTTGTGTACATGCAGCTTCCAAAGTATTTCCACAGTGAAGTTCATTTGTGCTGTTTTGATCTCATGATTTGGATAGGTAGTAACTTTAAATTTATTCTTTATAATAATTATTGTATTAAGTTATTATTAGTAATTATTAAAATTATTAAAAACAAAACAGTAACACTTTGTACCTAGCAAATCAAAAGAAAGCAAAATGTCTACTTGAGATATATTCTGAGGCAAACATAGGATTTGTTTCAAGATGTTGACGTGAGTCTAATGCTAAACATCACATCATATTAAAAACAACTTGTCTATCTATGAGCATTACACCAAAAAAACTCAAAGTACTTTATAAAACCAAATGCACTTGACCATATTTTACTGATGAAAAACCCAAGCTCCCCAAATTTAATGACATGGTATCACTCTATCAGGTGACAATATGATCAGAAAAGAATCCACACATCTTCGGAGCTATTTTAGAGCTATATACATCATGCTAAATCAGCTCTGTATCTGTCTTTTATATTAACTGACCCTGTTTCTTATTTTGACTAAAACAGAAAAAAACGCAAAGAATACAGCAAAGTTGTTAATAAAAGGAAAAAACAAAACTAAACAAAACGCCAAGTTAAGGAATAGCCTTTTCTTATTGTATTCTGTTAAGAACTTAATGTACTCTTTACATTATTTTTAAACCTGCAGATTCATTACATTTCTTATGAAACCACAGCAACGAGGGCCAAAACACTTAGAATGTCCATGAGACTAGTGCCTAGAATAAAACACACAACACAAACACCAGATATTAATCAGAATGTTGAATCCCCAGCAGGCTTGTTGAACAAAAAAAATCACAGTTATGCACAGAAGCTACAGTTTGTTTTCATGTTCTGTGGTCATTCCAGGCTCAACGTGAAATATAAATGCAGAGCAGACACACTGTTTGCAGTCATTGTGTACCAAATAACTCATATTACCTCTTTTCAGCTTTTAAAAGGCATAATCAGACAAGATTAGTCTAGTACTTCATCTGAAACCTGGGCCAGTTTTGGCCAAAATTTTTACTAGTATGAAACAACACATTTTTAACTGACTCGCGTTACACTCATTTTACGAGCATGACTGAAATCTCCCTCAGAAACTTCCCCCATTCTCTCTCACAAAGGAAGTGTACTTGCTGCGCATGTTCAAAAAGTGCAAATAGCAGAGCAAAAATATTTGCTACCAGACTTATTTGATAGTTTGCCTATGCCTTAGCATTAAAAAAACCCCCATTGGACATAAGAAATAAAAATTGTGGAAGCCTAGATTAAGAGTACAATTTAAGCTGTTTGTGTGCGTGTGTTTTTATTGTTATTGTTGTTGTTATTACTATTATTATTTACTGATCCACTGACATTTTTAATTCATTCATGATCCATTCCATGGGTATCTCTAGTTAATATGAAGACACATCAACACAATAATCTTAGTCCTTTAAGGGTACGCAGGCAAAAATGTATGTTCTATACACCAAAGCCTTGATTCTCCTGCAGTTAATGAGTAAGCAACGGACCTGGGAGCAGAAGGTTCATGTCTCTGATCCAGATCATCAGGCCTTATGTCTGATTTTCTCAGGCGAGTGCCTCAGAAAATCAGCACTTAAAATATTGTCATGTTTTTGTTTGTTCTTATTGCCAATTACAAACATTTTGAACGTTTCCTCCCATATAACTCAGAGTAGCAAAAACCAAGGGAATACCTCCTGACAGATGTATTCTCTCTCTTCCACAGAGAGTTCTGTCTTGTTCTGACCAAAACTGAATTATGTTTTTCTGGACAGTTACACTGCAAGAGGCATCCATACTGCTTTCAGTTTCTCTAAGCAAGAATCTAACCGAAATACAAACAAACTGAAATACAAACCCACAAAAATCTAAGTGGAGGGAAAGAGTATTACAAGGAGCAAACAAAGGAGCAAGGAGTACAAAGGCAGAATACAACAGTAGCTTCTTTCCTGCATAGGTGAAGAAGTGACTTTGAGGCAGTATGTTCATGGGCCTGACTTGTGATATCAGCTGAGGATCTCCTTGACATGAACTTCAGAAGTATTCACCCCTACCCTGTGCTACAGGGATTTTATTATTTTGAGACTAATTTTCTCAGGATGCTTTTGAACATGACACCCTAAATGATCAAGTACACTGAAATCAATTGATGAAAAATGCTAAAGATAAATAGAAATTTTATTATCAAGGGCACTGAAGATGAGGTTGAGCTGCTTTAAATGCAGATATGTGTTCCTAGCTAGTCTAATCGATCCCATATAATACATGTAATTGCAACTTTATATCTTATTATTGTCTCCACAGGGGTTTTGTGGAAACAAGATGCTACACATTACACATTTCGTATGATAACACACAAACATTAAATTATGTTTTTAAACAATACAATCATGGAAGCCTTAGTGAAAAATGGGCAGCATTCTTTTTCATGGGAAATCTTATTTCCAGAGATGCAGCCCAAGGACTTGCTTCCCCCAAAATAGCACAGAAAGATGTCCAACTGCCTTTGATCAAAAGAAAACTAACTCGTAGTAATCCCTGTTAAGCAGAAAAGTATAGCAGTCAGTGAATGTATGTGAAGGACTAAATTAGAGAACCAAGCTAAGAAAGAATTCAAAACTAAGGATCTGTTGTGGCAAAATTAACCTTTAATTTAAAATGCCACATCAGAAAAAAACCCTTCCAAAATCCATTGGTTTTTTTAAGCATCTTGCACTAATTCAGCAAGGAACTAAAGGGATGAATAATTGTAAGAAATTGTTAAATTCCATCACCTTCAATAGGATTCAGGAAAAGAATGTGAAGGTGTTCAGGTGCTGTGATATCTAACTGTGGAAGTTAGATGTAAATGATTTCAACATCTGGTGCTTCTTACTTAAGATCCAGGAACCTTATCCAAGTCACAAACAAATCTAACAATTTTGTTGCTCTTTGTCTGTGCCCTTTTAAATAATTATAATTATTATTCACAATAAATTTTTACTCATCCGTTTATCCAGGTATTGTGACGCCAATACCATGGAAATTAAGTGCGTGAGATGCTGATGAGCACTATGTGTATTTTACTCTTTTGATAAATCAACGCCGTGGAAGGCTTATGCAAACAGAAACTACAAGAAACTACAATGTGTTCATTATCATAGGCGTCAATATTTCACTAACAATATGTGACTTGCTTTGGCATTGTAGGCTAAAAGCATACTGTAGTTTAATATTTTCAAGAAAAGAAAATAATCAGCTTCTAAGGCTACTCTATGATATTGGTTCTGGTTATCACCTTTGCTTCAGATTATTTCCAATGTACAAAAATTATTTTTTCTAGTAATACATTTTTAATACTCTATTCTACTTTAACTGCATATCTGATCATCTAGATTCACAGATCACTTTTAGACAAAAATATTCCCTCTTGATTTATTATCTTCCATAGTGAAAATTACTTCGTGATTAATTACTCTCGCTGCTGAAGAGTATTCAATTCTTCGTTATCTTCTGTCCAGCTTCAGCTATCAACAATTAGTTTTTGATCTAGTTCTACCTGACAGATCAAAAATTCCTGTCATGTTCCCCAAACAGATATCTAAAATAGTGTGAACAAGTTAAACTTTACTTTCTGTAGGAAGTGTCTTTCATTATGTTAATCATTCCTGTAGTGCTTTTTTCTCAAGACGTCCATATTTCAATATTCTTTGTAATCATGGATATCAGGAGTGGAGACATTATTCCAGGAGCTATTTCTTCTGTATCGAATATATAATGAATCTTTTTCCTTATTTCTAAAAAATTCTACTACATTAGCCCCTACAGATCTAATTAACCTGTTGGACCATGGCACTGCATTAAGAATATGAGCACATCTGAATATTCACCAATAAATCCTTTCTGGAGTTGTTTCTCATACAACGATTTTGTCCTACACTTCTTTGTTCCTAGATACACAACGCTACCCTTGGCTATTGAAATGGAACCTGTACTTTTACACCTGTTTGTTTTTCCATCTAAAACATATTTCATCAGTAATCTGCCACTCTCTGCAAATTTCACCAGTTTGAATGATTTGCTTACTTCCAGATCATCAACAACGATGCTGAAAGTGGTATTAGGTATACAGCTACACTCTGCAGGGCCTCCTTCATGCACAGCCAACTTACAAAATTGATATACTTAATTATAAAATTTTACCCTTTACTCTTTAATTCTAGGTAGTTCACTAACAGCTTACAATATGTAGGAGTAAGCTGGTTTTCTTTTTCCTGGTCCCAAAATCATATTCAGACTTTATCTAATAGCCTGAATGTAGCTGTATGTATTTTTCCCTCCTGAATTCTTTTTCTCCTACATCACACATGAAACAAGTTTATTATCTCTTTAAAGAGCAGGACAATAATTCAACTCTGCCATGTTTGGGCACACAGATTGTCTGAAAAATATCATGTAGGTTGTAATACTATTGTTAGGAGAGTAAAAAAGGGAAAAAAAGTTTTATATTTCCAGGACACAATCCTAACAGTAGTGTGGCAACTGTGCTTTATTTTCAGAAATTTGATACAACATGAGTTATACATTCTTGCGTACAAAGAATGGCCTTTCTTCTCTTTCTTGAGGCTTTTTGGACAATAGGGGCTGGCTGGTCAGAAGGTTACAGAACTCAGCCAAGGTCACCTGATAAAAACTTTTCTTTTCAAGGAACAAGATAAAGGTCAGGTCAGTGGTTCATATAGGAGACGGAGCTTTTAGGCAAATAATGGTCCTCTTTCCACCCACAAGCAACGCACTGAAAACAACAATAAAAAAATAAAAAAAGACTACTAGCTTTATTGGTCTCAAGGGATGTCAATGTCTTCTCAGACCTTCTGATGTCAGGTCACTGCTGACTGTAATGGCTATCATATGAACATTTATATGCAGAAGTGGAAATGTGGAGGGTCTGCCGCAAATTCTTTAGATCCTATTTGAATATATTCAGTGCATTACTGTAAGGCTTCTCGCAAAAGAAGTAATTTGGGCTGAGAACATCTTACAACTACCCATAAGCCACCATTTTTTCAGAAAAAGTCCATTCCTTAAACACTGATTTTGACTTTCTACCACTGCAAGCCCTTCAGTAGACCATGTCTTTTACAGAGTTCAATGGTCCACATTTCCGGATTAGCTTTAATTATCACGGTTATAGATCATCTCTTGGGTCATCTCTTTGAGAATATCCATCCCATTTTGGGTGCCTTCTTCAGTTAGTTACAGATAGGCTTGTGTGGACTGAACAGTTGTAAAGCAGAATGCTGGCAATAAAAGGATTTGAAAATAGTCATAAGCCACAGAGAATATTTTTCTTGCCTTTGGAATTTTTGGGTAGATTTGCCAACCTCTAAGTAGAGAACATCTGTGTTAGTGGAGTAACAGAAATTTCAAAAAACTTTCTTATTATCAGTTATTATGTTTCATGAAAGTGAAGCTGTGCTTCACAAAGTCTGAAAAAACAGAGATGGTAGCCTGGTACACCATGTAAAGAATAATGCAGAGATGCCTAAAATGAAATCTCATTGCTGAAGTCAACCAAAGATTTTACAACAGTATAGTTGTTATCAGCGAGTAACTGTTAAGGACTTGGTTTGAAGTAGGGTTATTCATTCAGCAACCAACCTGAGCTCAAAATAACCTCTAGCTTATCTATATTTCCAGCATGACATATGAAATGTATGCTGTAATATAATGTCTGTTTCCGTCATTTTAGAAGCATCCAGAAGAACTAGACAGAAGACTAAAACTTATTACTTAATGTCTGAATGGGGACCACCTCTTTTGATTTGTGATTTAAAAAGAAAAATAAGCAAAAAAGCAGTAAGTTAAAAGTAAACTATGGAGGATATATAGTTAAAGCTGCAGGATCAACTCACACTTCAGAACACAATAGTTCTCTCAATTCAGCTAGTAATGGCCACAAGAAACAAATTACTCTATATTCTGCAATGTATATCAGGAAATTGTAAATGTTAAACAAGGATCAGCTATGAAAAAGAAATAGAATAGTGAGGAACTAATCTATATAGGATAAAGAATAACAATTCTTCAGGAAAGACTCTTTCCAACATGACAGAGCACGGGAGACTAAAGGTGCTCTCAAAAGGGAGAAGCAAGGTCATAGTTACAACATGTACCCCAAGATTTTCCTTTCACATTTATCAAGCAAGGGAAAATGAACCAAGTATAGAGCAGCACACAAGAGATCATTAGCAAGATGATGAAGACAGACTTTAAGTTACTATAGTAGATCTTTTCTTGTACAAAATTAATTCGGTTGACTTTGTTGCCAAGAGATGTTTGGGAGAGAGCCAAGAGACTTATGGCAATAAATCAACAGGAAATAAAATAAACACAAATTACAGATATTGTCACAAAGTTAGTATCTTGCTATCTTGCTTTTCATAATACAAGCTAATTTCTCATAAATGTTCCAGCTATTTTTTGCAGAGCAGTATTTATTAAAAAAATGGCATTGACCCTAAGGACAGTTGAGGGGACTTTAGTCAGAATGAACAGAAAGAGGAAAATAAATCTTCTTTCTGCTCAATACAGTGGGTTCTTTTTTAAGGAAAAAAAAAAAAAAAAGAAAACCACCTAAAAAGTCCACCACACCCCCCACACCCCCCAAAAAAAAAACCCTGACCAACAAACACTAAAACAAAACCAAAACCAAAACAACAAACCACCAAAAACTTGAAGTGAGTGATCATGGGAAGACTGCAATGTATAGTTCACTCCGTGGACAACCGATGCTTACATTATATTGAGCACTAACAGAAAGTCAGCTGGGCTGACACTGGTCAGTTATCAGAAGAAAGAAGTTCAGCAAAAACCCGAGTACTACAAAGCATGATGGTTAATGTTATCAGTACAATTGGTATCCTCTTTGCAAAATCATGATACTGGGAGACACAAAGACCATTAAAGCTAGCTTTCAGATCAAATTTGAAAAAGGAGTAGGGTACGTGCAGTCATCAAAAAGTCATGACACTTCACTGTGTAATGGGTATGTATCCAGGAATGCAGGTAATTACTTTCTGTCTTTTCTAAAAAGGCGCCCCTTTTGTTTCATCCTGAGAATTCATTCTTTCTTAGAAACCACTCTGTGATGTAGAAGTGCATACAATTTATTTTGTATTATATCACAGGAAAATGGAGCATTTTTAAAGGAAAGTGGTGATCCATATATATATCCAGCTCTTGAAAGATATTAACATCTTCTGATAAAATTGTCGTATAAATACAAGATATAAACTAGTATTATTATAATCAGCAACAAATATTTCATTATTTGAGAGGATTTTCTTTCTATACAGCAAACAGAAAGATCCAAGATCGAAACTGCCCATCCTTCCATGTCAAGGAATGCACATACAAGCAAATGAAATGGATAATTTAAAGTAAAAGTAATACAGAAATCTCACTTTCCCCTTCCCCTCCCTCCTCTACACACAAGAGAGGTGAGGTGCTTAACAGCATGATAAAATGATACTCCAAGAGCAGCCACTTTAGGGAACTGACTTTCAGCTTCCAGTCAGTCTTTAGGTTGGCCTTATTGCTTAGGTTGTACAGTCAGAAAGTTATTTAGCTGTACACATTATGTTCTGAGTGGGCTGAGTGCATGTAATTTATGACTGTTGCACTTTAATGCATATTTAATAAAGCTGCAGACATTTATACACCAAATCAACTGTGTCAATTTTGTTTGCTTTGGGAGGATGGAGATGTCCCATGGCAATGCTGACACTCCTAGTGAGAGATTTAAATTGTAAGACATTTCATTTGAGAGGAGAGCACTTTTAATATACTGTAGCTTGATACAGCAAAAATAATCAGCAAGGGCTGACTAACAGATACAGGGAATAAGAGAAATAGGATAAGTCTTGTAAAGAGTCTCACCTTTTGCTTTCAGACAAAAAGAAGGAAATTAGATACTGGCTGACTCAGAAAACCCCCAACCGACAACCAAAGCAGACGATTAAATTTCATTTCACTTCAGGTTTTAAGGGGAGAAGGGGAGGGGATGGAAAACAGGGAAAAGAGGATAATCTTTCTAAATAAGCATTGTCTACAGAGGTTCTGAGCATCATTACTTTTTTTCCATGCAAGGACCCACTACATAAATAAAAGTGACTTTTTTCCTCTGCCATTGAGATCCACTGCAGAAGCAGCCTCTGTCTCCTGATTGCTGTTCCTGTATTTAGATGCAGAGGTAAATCGTTCCATTTTTTTAATGATACGAGAGGCATGCCTTGCAATATTAATTGCAGTTTTAATCTGAGATATTTGTACCCATTACAAGGAAGATACATTTGCATTTCACTTTTCAACCAAATAAATCAAAAAGTTAGGGCAATGGTATCAACTGACTCGATAGTTTATAAGGGCTTGCCTTTTAACTAGCTGTACGCAGAAGATGTCTTTCATCCAGTAAAGAAGCCTGGACCGAAGCGAGCTGTTATTTGAAGGGTAGATCTGGACTGCAGTCCTTGTTCTGACAGCCTTTCATACAGATCTACTTTACCTAGCCAAGCCTCAATACTGCTAATAGCCTGGAGGTCTGCAAGGCAGATTTTAAGAGACCATGCCAAGTTGCATACTGCTGCAGCTATAGAGCTAGCAGTAGCCAAAGCAGCTAACTTGAAGATGTGTGGGTATGTCAGAGCAGTGATTTCAGGGTAGGCATGTCCTCAAACATCCAAGTTTTGCCCACCTTTGATGGTATGAATATTGCTGCTGAGCCAGGTTGAAGATACGTTTAGAGAATTACTTCTTTTTTTATAGTATGTGAACTGCTCTGCTGGGTAACAAGCCAAGTAGTGACATATATATATATATGCATTGTATTTGACTGAGGAGCCTAAAATCTGAACTAACCAGCACAGCTGAGAGGTGTTAAAACTACAAAATCCTTCTTAGACAAGAATGCACTGAGACATATGCAATATATATTCTGAAAGAACTGATGACAAAAAAATATGGTCCTAATTGAAATGATGAACTATAGCACTCAACAAAAATGTGTCAAGACATCTGTACTTTTTTCGTAAAAAATCTAAGATACACAACCATTTAAATTGGAATATTTTATTCTTTAAAGAACACTAAGAAGAGGAACATAGAGGACAAATTCGACTCTAGGAAAATCAGTGGGAGCTTTGTCACTGATGTCAACAGACCAGGATTTCACCTGGTAAGGGTACTTTGCTCCTGCATATCTGATTGTTATTCCTTGTAAGTCTAAGTAAACTCACTACTTGTACCTATGGCGACATTTCACAATGTTCATATATACACAGCATGCATCATATTTATTACTCTCAAAACGTAGGGCTGTGGTAGAAGATTATTATTCCTCATGCTCAGTTTACAGAGAGAGGGACCATTGTCTTTCAGTCAGGGAACCAGGACCCCCTGGAGCCCCATGGTTCATAATGGGACACAAAGCTCGAAAGCGGGTGTGTGTGCTAATTAATCTGTGTGTACTAACAGATAAGAGTGAAATATCCTGATTTTCTTGATTTTCATGTTGTATCTCCGTTCTTTTTTCTTTTTTTTCAACTGATTTTCTAGGCTTCTTTCTTGTCCCCCTTACAAATATTTTTAAAAATGTTCAGTAATTTTGATTTGGATTTTTTTTTAAAACTTGTTCTTTTAATCTAGTTTCTACTATTTTTCCCCCACCAAATGCTAAGGCTTTCCATCATTACACAGAAAGAAAACATACTAATACAAACTAAATAGGGATTACCAAAATTTACCCTGCATCTATGCAGTGTTTTCCAGTCTGAGAAGCAAAATATGACTGAAAAGTCACATGTGGAATAAGTTTATTTGGAGACAGGTTATTTTTGCTATAGCATCAGCGTACAGCACAGTATGCTATGGGCTGCCTATTCTGATAGCATGATTTATTCCTGCTCATCTGGTGTCACCGACTCTATCCTCACTGTGGATGATTACAGTACAAAATCATTTAAGGCTACAAAACTCTGCTAAATCAATACTATTCAGTCCAGCAGCTCAAGGGTGTAAAAAATACACTGTATCAACTGTTTTCTATTCTACTGTATATATTTAAATTGGACCTTGGGATGACCATTTATTACACTGCATGTTATAGGTTCCCAAAAATAAATGACTTTTTGACACAAACTTTCAGGCTTTCTAAATCCAGCTTCCACACTGCTTGAGGCTAGAAATTTCATCTAAATATTATTGAATTCCAGCACAACATTAGCATGCAGAGATATTTACAATAACACAGCCATTACAACTCAATCAAAAGCTGATTTCAGCCAGAATTATGCAGAATTAAATCTTGCAGGATTCAAATTATTAAAAATCAGAGACTCAATAAAGTGTGGTCTAGAAGTCCCATTTATCAAGGGAGCAGAAGTGCCTCTAGAGTTATAGTGACTTTTTCATATATATTCTGCAAGAATTTGCATGCATTTTAAAAGATCTGAGCTTAATTCTTATGGAATTCAAGGAACTATACTATATTTATATGGCAATAGAAGCCAACTCAGAATCATTTCTTTATGTTTTCCTTTCTACATATCACATTTTAAATACATTAGAGTTTTTTTCTGGTTCCCACTGGGTAGAAAAATGCCATGCCAAAATACAATAAATGTATGTATGTTTGGTTCCAATAAAAGCTGAATCAACATACCATTAAAAGTAGGTAGAACGAATTCCAAGCAACAATTAAAAAGAACATTGCTATGCAGATAATGTACTGAAAGTAATCTCTCATTTATTATAGTTGACCAGAGTGATTGTTTTCAAAATTCAGTATATTCATTTTGGCCTTTTTCCAAGTCACCAAATACAAGCAGAGGCAGAGATTCTGTTCTCAAAAGTAAGGCACCTCTGACTCCATACACTCTACTTAGCCCTCTTCTCTTACCCCTTCCCACCCAAATCCTCCAAACAAAATATCCCATAATTAATTTTAGGATTTTCCCTTAACCTGTTCAATGTGTGATGGAGGGACCTGGCACCTGTCTCACTGAGAATCCTTTTCATCACTTGCTTTTCTCCAAACCATTAGGATCCTAGTCCATGTCTCCAATGTTCACAGGTAACCCCTGAGGCTGGCTTGGCCCTTATAATATAAGGGTAAGAAGTGAAGGAAGGGATCTTCAGCCAGTGACTTCAACACTCATTTTGCACCATCTGAACATTCAGTTACAGAACGGCAATACTGAACTAAAACCAGAAGTTATCAATCCCCCTGGTTTTACCCCTCTTCTAGAAATGATCCCAACTGCATTTCTGAGTAAGTTCCAATCGTTTTTGTATTAAACAGATGTAATGAAATGATGTCATATACAGAATCTACCTGCTCAGTCTGAACACTTCTTTAATTTGAGAGATTATTAAGAACTACCCATGTCAGTGATGAAATACCAGTTTAATTCCTGTATCATGGCCCATTTTTAGAGTAACCAAAATAGTCTAAATAACCAAAAACTACATTATACACTGATGCCAAAAGAAAATATCCCATGCATCTTTACAACAGTAATTAGCCTTGGTCACAAAGAATTTTCCTAGGGAATTAAATAACTGAGTTGCCTTCTTCCTAACTCAAGCCAAGAGGATGAGGCCAGCTGATACCAAAAGCTACCGGCTAAGGTAGCACCCGCAAGCAGCAGCCATAGCCCTCTAGGCAGGACAAGCATAATGGTGGACCCACCTTCCTGACGCTCTCTTATCTAATCCCCGTCTTTTGTCCTGCAGCAGACACTGTGAACACACACAGGCTCTCCAAGCTCCGTCTTTGTGAACCCAGGTATCAGCAGCTGTGCCGCTTTTGTGCAACCAGTTTCTCCAGTTCTGTCATCACACAACAGCTTCATCTTGTGCAGTGCAACTACTGCAACTTACGCTACATGAAGATCTGATCTCGGGCTTTCTGCTCTCATGACTAGGGAGGGAGGATTTGGCTCCAATTTGCCATATTCTAACTTTAATTTCATTCTTATTTAAGATTAATTTCAAATTGACCAATAATTCTTTAAGTAAACAGCTCAAAATTAAAAGGAAATAAGCTCAGTCAGCAGTAAGAACAATCCAACAGCTAAACCACCACTAAGAAAAGGTGTTAAAACACCATCTGTAGATATATTTAAAAAGGGATTATAGGACACACTGAAGATTAGATGGTCTAACATCCCTTCTAGACGTAATCTCTATGATTCTATTGCTCAATTGGCTTAACAAAGCACAACCGCCTTAAAGGTAGTCATATAAAGTCCAACAGTGAAGGCTTTTTCAGGCAAAATTGCCATTCACTGAACAAGGAACAGTCATAAAGTAGTCACCACCCATTTGATCTTTTCCTTATGACCTACAAGCCTAAAACTATGTGTTCGTCACTCTGTTGTATTGCAACCACTTTCCCCCCCCCCCCTTTTTTTTTCTTAACATTGCATTTTGGTGAATGTATAAGAGGAAAAAGGTTACATAGTATTGGCCAAAATTTGACTGTGATTTAGGATACAGAACACCATTCAAGTTAATGGAAGCTACAGGGGCACATGTAAAGGCAGAATTTGCCCCTACATGATAATATAAAATTATATAGCAGAAGAGGGTGAAAAACCAAAATAAGGAATTAAGTAATTTAAAAGTAGAGGTTGCAATTTCTATCAGAATTTGAATGTCTACAATTGCAAATATATTATACTCTTTGACATGTCCAAAGAAAAGTGATTATTTTCCACTTGGGGAACATATTTTAGTGTCACTTAAACTTTTGTGCTATAACAAACTTCAGAAATGAACCTTTCCTCAAAGAAAAGAGATTGTTTCTTTATATTGGAAAAAAAATATATTTTTTGCTATTTCCCAGGAGATCTCTGAAATAAAATGGTACAATTACTACATGGAAAGTATGTGTGCATGTGGGTACATGTATGTATGTGTCAGGGAGAGGGAATTTCTCAGGCAAATAAAAAAAGTGCTCTAAAATCTTTAAATCACATTTATGAAAGATAATACTTTTAATAGCCTTTACTATGGATGGGAAGAAATTTTCATTCACAAATGGGTAGATGAATTAAGACACATACTCAGACATAATTAAATTTAATTGCAAGTATACAAAGAGACCTAATTCAGATATCCCTTATGCAAGTACCAAGTTAACAACAACGCATCAAGAAATCATCTCTAATATTTTTGGCCCATTACATTTCTTTAACACAAAGGAAATTATCAAATGAAATCTTCAGATGGCATTTGTTCATAAAGAGATGTACATTTTATTGCACCATCTTTCACATCCAGTGTTCCCCAAACTGTTTTAGCAACCAATATCTTAGGCGTCTGTGGACATTGGAAATAAATACCACCAGAATTTAGCTTTGAAAATTATAGCTCACTTTAGTGACAAAGGGAAAACACTGCCAAGAGGAAAGAAGTTTCAACTTTCAATCTCAACACTAATGAACAAGAAGGAATCTTCCTTTATTTAAGGCAGCCACCACTGATGGGCTGAATGGAGCACAGCTTAATGTCTGAAAGGCTGGAACCTTTTTAATCCTTTAATACAGCTTGCAACACCATAGACTTCAAATGGAGCAAGAACAAAAACTCTATTAAACTAGAGATGAGCCCAGTCTTTTTTGATGACTGAGGTGGCACTCCTTCCATCCAGGCACAAACACGCTGAACGCCTTACAAACTGAACATTTTTCCAACTCATTTTGATGCATTTACAGGCATTACTGAAACAACAGTACTAAGCAGTACACTCTTCCTTAGCTTTTATTTCTCATGCTCTCAACCAGTATAAGAGACGAGTAAAAACAGGGAGAGGCCATGATTTTTTGTATTTACACAGCACCTACCACAGAAGTTTATGAAGCTATCTAACGCAAACTGGAGGTGTAATTCTGATTTAAATTAATGGGGAACAGGTACCTAGGATCAGCCACAACAAATATATTATTATCACAGTTTATGCTAGTCCATCTCAACCTAATTGCTTTCTGAAAGTAAAACAATAAAAAATTTGTTCCATACAATTTATAGTAAATAATTCACAACAAAAAGATGAATGAAAGTTCTGTTACTAGAAAATGAATGAAAGAGGAATGAAAATTCTGTTAAATAAATATGTCACTAGTAAATTAAAATAAGAATATTCTCTACTAAAAATAGAATTGTTAGAAAAATGAATTTATTCCTTAATTTCCAAATATCAAATTTATTCTTTTCTACCCTGCAGAAACTCAAATAATTTTCTTTTTTCCCTGTCAGGCTAGAAAGCCTTAGAATCAATTGTCAGTACTCATCTTGACTTCCACTACTTTTAAGGACTGTCAACTCAGCAAGCTTCACTTACATCTAGTTTATTTTCGTGGGATTTAACCAAGGCCATTTCTAAATGTTACAAAAATTATTTTGTATGATATATTACTTATTTTAATCAAATACAATTTTTTCTAATTGTCACTGCTATGGCAAACTCGCAGGGGATGGTCTGACTTGTGTACATTTCTGACAGTGAAATCGGTAACAACAGCTGCTTTGTGCCAGCTAGCGCATGTACCGTACCTCTCAAGCCTTGTCATTCACATCTCCCCTAATTACCAAACATCTGCTTTCCATTTCCATTAACACTGCACTACCAGCTTGTCTAGTTTAATACCAATGACTCTTGACCTCCCCCAAGGAAGACACTTTCTGTCAAAATTCCCCCAAAAGAAACCAGCTCTGCACACTAAATTTGTATTAAAAAAAAAACAAAAAAAACCAGAACAAAACCAAACCAAAACAAAAAAAAACCGCTTCCCAAAGGAAAAGCCTCCTGCAATCAGATAAATAAGATTAAAAGTAATTTTGAACAAAAGCAAACATCCCTTGCAAACTCTGCTTTATGTCTCCAAGAAGCTTAATATCTTTAAGCCCAAAAGCATGAATATGCAAGTGTAACATACAAAGCGATGGGTTACGTGACAGGTTACAGTAACAGCCTATAGGTTAGGGTGACTGCATATCTGGCAAATATAAAACTATTATCTGTAATGATATCTGTCTACTTAAATAGAGACCATAATGGAAGGTCCCAACTGCCTTTATTATTTTTTTAATTATAGGTTATTATAATGGTGTTAATGTTCACTGGTTAATCCAGGATCCTAAAATTCAAAAGAATTATGACTCTATAACTTACAGCAATTCTTTTTCTTTATTCCAGGTTGTGATCTCATAAAAATTTATTCCTATTTGGAAATCAGATGGTACTTAAAATATTTAATAGCTTCATTTTGTTTTCAAGTTACAGTACACTATAAAAGTACAAGAATAAAAAAAAGGTTAAAAATGGGGAAATGTCTTCTTTTAAAGTGACTGTAGATTATAACTATTGCCCTCAAAATCAGAGAGAAGTCTACATTTCCCTTAGCCTTGATGACATTCTTACCCTGGACAATGATAGGCAACTTAAGACAATGTGTTCCTCAAATTGAAATCTATGGAAAAAGGAGGGTCATATTGTAAGAATTCTGATAATAAATCTGAAGAAAATCAAGCTAGAGTCTCTCCCATTTTCACAACCATGATCTGACTCATATTTTTTTTTTCCACTTCAAAGTTTTCCATACAGTTACTTCATTAACTGTGAGGAAAATAACCACGATATAACCAGGCATTTGTTTGCCTCTATGACCCAATGATGTAATTCCTTAAAATGTTGGTAGTAGGTTCATTGCCTTTTACAGCACAGCTAGTTTTCACTAGGGGAATGGACACTCAGGAGACATTTGCACCGCTGAAAACACAGTTCTAGAATGTAGTCCTCATACCTGTCATATATTAATTGTTCAAGTTTAACTTTAGTAATGAATGGGAAAGATAAATTGCTGATGGCAGGGGAAGGAAAATCAAAAAGTAAAATCATTATCAGGCGATAATACAACATCTTGCTATTTTGTACCAGTAAGTATAAAAGGATTCATAGTACTTTGCTGCAGGAAATCTGCATTGGTATCAGCTTAGTGTCAGTGCATGCCACCATGGACAATGAAACAAAAGAGAATTAAAGAGAGGGGTCTGGTTTGGAGGGGTTTCGATGTATTTTGGTTGGTTTTTTTAATAAGAAAAGAAAGTGACAAGATAAAATGCTGGAAAAACGATGATAAAACCTGTGGGGTTTCAATATATAGTATCTTCCTAATCGTCAACCTCCCTGAAGAACCTATCACAGAAAAACAGTTTAACGGAAGGAGAAAAAATGATCTTTTAATCTCAACAATAAAAGCATTCCAGCCTTTGTATCTGCTGACTTACAAAAAAGTGCTTTCTAACAACAAAAGATGGAGCAGTAATTACATAAATCTCTTCATTCTTGATGAAGACACAATGGAGTATAAGGAAATCAATAGTGTTTCTGCTGTAATTCTTGTTTTTATTATGAGCTGAAAGCAAACTTGTTAAAATTGGATTCTGCTTCTTGTGTGTGTATGCCTGTGTGTATGAAAAAAAAAAATTAAGATTCAACAACACCAAAGCAAGAACATGCAGCTTTTAAAAGCTTAGAAATTATTGCCCTCCTATAATTCTTATAAGACTTATGATGCTGTGAAATCTTACATTAGGAAATGGGTATTATAAGAGCAATTTAGCATTTTACATATATCTTGAAAAATTGATAGCAACATAAAAAATACAGTTTTAGTGGTTGTTCTGCAGCCAGCCAAAATGCCTAAAGGTTACCAACAAAATTGAAATCCACGTATTAAGTAAACTAAATGCACCCTGAAGTCAAATGTTTCCACCTTATTTTCAATAAATTGGCTGTAATGATTTTATCCCACAACATACATTTATAATATATGCCACTCAAGAATGAGTAATACTGTTGATTTTGCAAAGAAAAGGTGGAAATTATTGCATTTAAAAATAATTAATAGATGGGTCTGCATACCTTTGAATTAAATTAAAAGAAAAATATTTCTTTTTTGTGGAGATGATTGCATTCATATCCTGTTTGGTGTGAAAAGTAGATTCCAAAAAGCTTTTAACTAATTTGTTCAATTTGTTTCAAAGCCAACATGAATAGGCTTGGTGCAAATTCAGATTCATTAAAACTTAATTAATATGCATCATTATGCAAATGAGGTTGCAGTTAATGAGTTCTTAAAAGAAGCTTTCTTTAATTAGTTCAGTTTTAATGGCATCATCATTTATCTGACTTGTTTTTAAAGCCACATGACATACAAAAAGTGACCATCCTCTACAATGTTGTAGTTTTCTGTTTCCTAATTGTATTTCATCTTAATTCTTTAATGCTGAAAACTTTGAAAAAGTTAAATGTTTTGATGTTCAGTTCTACTGAATGTTATTTCAATTAAAAATACACTGTTTTGTTTAGACTAGACATACGTCTCTCTTCTTTTTAGTTATTTTTGCCTCCTATTATCTAGTCACTGTTGGTTTTCAGTATACATACAGAAAAGGCGAGATATGTAACTGTAGTAATTCTTAAACTCTGGGATGATTTAGTCTATGCATTATTAGTGGAGTTCACAAGGTTATATCTATACTGACAACACTTTACTAAAATATGAGAGTTCATTGAGAAGTAGTACTACGAGGAGAGTCAGAGGATAAATGTTGGTGTGAAACTAAACAGGTTAAACAATTGCCTTGAGAACTGAAAAGACAAAAGCAATGTAGTTACACATTTCTGTAGTTTCAAATCTGGAAGCTTCAGAAATATAATAAGTTTTAAAACATCTTTAAATCTACAAAATATTGTACTACATAATTACAAGTATGTTTTGACAAGCTTTCTTCAGAATGTAAGTTCTATGAGGGGAAAAATTATAACTCTTTCACAAAGGTGTCATTTGCAAAACAGCAGAGAATGATTCTTAAGAGTATGAGACTAACAGGATCTCTGCAAGGAGCTACTCTGACCACCTGCGTATGGTGATCACATGCAATCGAGAGACTTCTGTGCTTGCTTGTTTGAACCTCAAAACCTTTACAACCTAGACTTTAGGTAACAGAAAAACTGCTTGCAGTGACAGTAAACTCTTTGAAACACACATAATTCAGTGGAGTGCTGGCCTGCAACTGAGGACTCAAGTTACAAGTAACTGGAACGCTTGAGGCTGATTCCAAAAAATACACACCTATTGTTTGCATTTGTTTACAACTCAGGTTCTGACAGGCAATGAGATTGGTTCTATCAAAAACAATTACCAAGTAGGAATTTTGAATATCATTTATATTTTGTTTATTCATGTCTAAAACAGGACGAATTTATGTCAACACAAAGAATCCTAATGTTTCCAGTGAGCTCTGGAGCAGGCTGTTGGCATATCACATGTAAAGGGAGAATGGGGCTCTACACAGCTACTCTTTTCTGTTTAAATCTGTAGAGCTGTTTGCATGAGCAAGGACAGTTTACCTCACTGCATACAAGGATCAGGCATGTAATAGATAATTATTCTTTCCATCATCATTAGTTATTGGCTGCTGATTTATAGCAGTACCTGCGAGAGGACAGCTACTTTTCTAATACCCTGTCAGTGGTGGTCCTTTTTCCAGGCTGCTCCTCATTCAAAAGCAGATCACTACAGAGGCTGAAGAGATGGAACAACAATAGGCAATTGATACCTAGGTCATTTAGCTTCAGTGTACGCAGCACAAAAAAACATATCTTTAAGAGCGGTTTTAATGTGCAAGGATGAACCTAGTGAGATCGTATCATGCAGAGGAGGCCATCTGGGAAAAGGCACAAAGGTGATTATGAAACTTAGGTAGAAGTTATAGTAAAGGAAGGGGGAAGAATATAAGTTCTGAGCAGTGAGGAAGAGTTCACATATAGAGGCAGATAAAACATTAACAGTACAGGGGCACCTGAATATCATTAGCAAGCACTTGCAAAATATTTGGGATTCAAGTAGTTTAAGTGACAAAAGGGAACTGAGAAGCAGTTACAACACAGGGCAGAAATTTCAGTCTTTTGATGTTTTACCAGGTTTTCCAAATACAGCAACTGGAAATCAGTACATCAGCTCCAGCTTTCCATCACGTCTGGACTTCACTTGGAGAGCAGCAGCTATATTTTGGCTGTGATTCTCAGACAGCTGGACAGACCCATCAGAAGAGTCCAACACAGATCTATTCTATCTTCCATGAGAAGTCTACTATGGCCTTTTCCCTGTCATCCATGCTTTATCTATATCTACCTTCACACTGGTCAAGCGCTGAAACTGATCAGAAAATGCTCCACTGATTATCTTCAGCCATTTTAAAGCCAAAAAAATCCTAGCCAAGCATTTTGAGAGATAAACTGATACAGAATACGATTTATAGGTATTAAGCTTCCTGGACAGGAAGGTTCAGCTGCTCAAATGGTGGTTCACTCCACCTCTACGAGTGCTTTGCATGGAAGTAGATAATGAAATCCCTAGTGTAGACATGAGAGGGTGCAGCGTGTTTTGTCTTGCCTACCATAACCTCCTCCATCTGAAAAGAAAGCCAGGATTAAAAACTGTGAACTTTGTCACCTGGAAGAACAGACGATTCAACAAACAGATGATTAGTGGACAAAATCCAAGAATTTCCAGGTACCAACTGCTACACAGATCATCTATGTACTCCCACTATTGCAAACTTTTCCATGTCTGTGCCTTTTTAATAATCAATTGCCAAATACTGATATTAAATAGCAAACGTTTTGACAGAGCAAATTCCCCTTCTCTCTTTTATTCCTCTTCTCATATAAATATTACAACTAATTAACATCATTTCTATAAGAGGAATAGAGTTCCTCCGCCCACGGGTTGCTCTATCATTTGAAGCTTGGGTCAAATATCTAAAATGTCACACTACCATCATTAAATTGATGTTTTAATCCTCCTTAATACATGACAGAAATGAGCTGTCAATTACAAGAGGAATATTGACATTTTATTCCTGACATCATTTTCAATGGAAGGAATAAAACACCAATTAAACAACAATTATACACCAAGGTATGACATGTTATATATTTGACATACAGTATAATAATAATAAAAAAAAATCATTTCTCACTAATAGTAAGGAGAATAGGAGTTTATTAAGAACATCAATTACCTCTTGTCTTGATTCTTTATCTTTGTACACCTTAATACTCCAGTGGGAGTTATGGCCCAAAACCACACCACCAGCCTCTTAAGTTAGGAACAGAGGAAAAATACTTAGGAATTAGGGGAGGCAGTGATTGATTTCTGAACTTGGCTCTGGAGAGTTCCAAGAAGGATAGAAGTCTTTCTGCAGGGACACAGACAGAAGAAAAAAATATAAGCAGAGATTAAAATAAGAAGACTAATTTTAGGAAAGTTACTTCCATTTGCCAGTGCTTCCTCCTTGATCATGA
The DNA here is from genome assembly GCA_009819775.1 of Phoenicopterus ruber ruber. Classification (NCBI taxonomy): domain Eukaryota; kingdom Metazoa; phylum Chordata; class Aves; order Phoenicopteriformes; family Phoenicopteridae; genus Phoenicopterus; species Phoenicopterus ruber. The sequence continues at coordinate 16,250,516 of CM020219.1, forward strand.
CTTCTTTTAACTTTTAGCACCCCTCAATCTGTGCTTGCATGTTCAGGAAATGTTTCCTTAGATGCAAGGAAAATGCTGTACCAGCAAATCACATAATTCCAGGGGATTCATCTCTGCTGGATTCCCAGCAGAGCACTGAGAAAGGAATCTGTCATTAGTACCAGCTGTGTGTATACCACACAATCGCTCTCTGGTGATTGCAGGGAAAAGGCAAGTATTGGTTGAACTCAGTTGCATCTTTCATTTTAGAGAGAGCAAATGGCTATAATGTGTCAGGTCCTTCACAACTTCCAGTGCCAGCTCTTTGTGAGAAAGCTTCCTCGTATTAGGCTTGAATGAAACCCATCTTCTTAGGGGACTGACTGTAGAATGAGAAAATCTATCTATGAATCTAGGGTAGCTGGAATAGCTGCATCCTCCCCAGCTCTCACAAACCAACATTAGAAGATTTTTTTCTGACATCAAGATAAGAGGGATTTCAAAGGATGGCTTTCTATTTTAACAGGGTAAAAAATTTTAGAATCCATTTTCATTTGCCTTTATAATTTCACCACTGACTTTCACTGGGAGCAGGACTAGCCCTTATTTTTAAGCATCATATAAAGGTATTTCCTAAAGGCTGAGATTCTTCAACTATTTTTTTTTTTTAGCTGTGGAGAATAATAGGAAAAATTCCAATCTCAGACCCCACACATTGCATAGAAGGTCTCAGTAGGACAGTGTTAGGAAGCCTGAGAATGTCTTGCAAAACATATTCAGTAGGATACAGCCAACAGGCAAAGTCCTGTACTCAGATAACCACACTCCACACTGGATGAGTTATATTTATATTCAGCTGAAAGCTTCATTATCCTTCTGAAGGTGGAAGAAAACCCTATTCTGAACAAGAATCAGTCCCTAGACTATCATTAGTGTCTTTCAAGTACAGAGAAGAAAGCTTAATTCTGATTTTATGCTCAAGTAAAGAAGAAATAACTCTAGTGGAAACTTGTGTGAAAGCATACAGGCTGAGTTACCATGGTTCCAAATATTACCAACCACCAGCTGAGTTCTGGTAGCCCACCACGTGTACTCCAAACTATCCCAACTGCAAAAGAAAACTTTTTTTGTTTCAATATGCTGCTCTGTGGGTGATCAATAACTCATTAACTGCAGTAACTCCTTAACTCATTTAAACACAGTGACACCCCACTCCCCCAGTCCATTTTCGTTTTGTACTCTTCACTAAATCAGACCTCTTCATCTACATTAAAGCAAAAGATAGTTGTTGTCACTTGATCTTACCCTCAATTTTTGTATCATTTTCCTCTAGTGGAACTGACACATTTAGGAAACATCCTGAGATACCGTCTCCATTACAAATGTCTACAATCCTTTTGCCATTGGAATGGCTGTCTCTCAGACTCAAAAAAGTTCTTGAATAGTGATACCCTTTCTTAGCCTGGATGCTCTCAGATGATTCTTCTTAACAAATAATACCTTTCCTTTGTTCGCCCCTAGGCATCATATTTGTAGGTGTTATTTCTCTCACAACTGACCTGGCAGGCTAGGCAACAAAAGCAAAAATACATTTTATTTATGAAGCAACCAAGAAAACTTTGTTTATCTAGTTGTGAAACACTGTAAGGGGTAAGCAGTAAATAGGAAAGAGAACATAAAACTGATGAGCGCTTACCCTCTATTCCCTACTGATGCTTCTACTTAGCCCTGCTTAGCATTTCAATCTATATAAAGTCAATGGGCCATATAACCTTCTTCTATATACACTAACCAATTAACATTATTCTTTAATAGGAAGAAGTTTAGGGAATTCTTTTTTCCAGTTTGATTCAAAGTAACGTTACTAAACAACAATGGTGTTGGGTACAAGAAGATGCGCTTGTTCTACGAAGACAACTGATATCTAAACTACTCAAAATATGCATTTATTTTTAATAATAGATCCATTTAAGCAATGGTTTCTTAATATTAAGTAAATGGTCAAGATTCTCATTACAACAGTTACAGTAAAATATTAAACTTACAGGACTACTTAGGTAATCATTCATTTAAAGAATTTGAAAAGATGCAGCAAGGTATAGTAAAGTAAAAGGGATTCAGTCAGGTTAAAATAACAAATTATCTTGCTTGTATGGTTTTTTTGTATGGGCAATGAAAATAAATTTTTCAAGTCAACTTTTGTTCAGAGCATGTTTATAACTCACTTCACTTGCAGTTATTCAAGCACAAAAATAATGCCTGTTTGCTTGCATACCCTTCAAAGGAAATAGATTGGATAGTTCTGGTGGTGAGGTTGTGTTTGGGGATTTGGAGTGGAGGGTTTTTTTGCTCCCAAGTGCCTAATGTTGGATTATTTTGAGGGAAATTTATCTTACTGAAGCCCAGATTCAGTAATTTTAGTCAGTACAATCTTTTCAATATTCTTTTCGTCTTACTACTGCAATATGATAGTACGATGATTTGAAAATGTGTCTTTAATATCACCTAAAACCAGGGTTCAGTTTACATCATCTTTGCTCGTTCCAATATCGCTTCTTTAATTATGCTTTTTAAGACTTCATTGTGGAGGCTGTCAGCTACACCATCCTAAAGAAGGACAGTGCCTCAACAGCAAGAAAATGGCCCAGTGTCTTGCAGATCTCAAGCCACACCATCTGTTTACTAAGTATTTCTGGAACCTCATTCTTATTTCATACCAGAGAGATACTTGCTTGCACCTGCCCTTCAGAAGCAAATACATATGCTTCTCAAGACTCTTCTCCAGGGTTCTTCCCACCGGTCTTTACTTTTAAAACAGTAAATGGCAAATGTAGCAATACAAAATAGGTGAGATTTTTCCTCATATGGGAAGGATGGCGTGTAAAAAAATGCTCTGGCCATCTTCTCATTGGCTTCTTGTGTACAACACGGGCAGCCATATGAATCATTTAAGACATGGAGTGGGAGAGATTACAATGATCATTTAGATTTAGTGAGAGTTGATAGACTGATATTGCAGGAAACTGATTAATCGATTTAATAACACAGCAGAGTAGCCCAGTATTATTAATTCTGACCACTAAATCAGGAATAGGCAGATGAGACATTTTTTTGAACAGTTAGTGAAGAGGAGAGCCCAGGACCAAATGGCAACAAGGATATAATTTATTGGATTAGCAATGCTGCAGGACACAAACTGTCCAACATTTCCTTGGAACACAGCACCAAAGACTCTGGATTTAGATGGAGATAGTAACTAAGGAGAAAGCTATTTCAGATTTAATTCTGATTAGTTCAGTCTGATGGAAAATCTGAATGTGCAAAGTAATTTGAAAGTTACTGTGAAAAGACTGTCATTTGAAAAACAAGGGAAAACCATAGAATCATAGAATCATAGAATTGTTCTGGTTGGAAGAGACCTCCGAGATCATCGGGTCCAACCATTAACCTATCACTACCAAGTCCCCCACTAAATCATATCCCTTAGGGCCTCAACCAGAAAGTATTAGTAGAAGAATGTGGAATTCACAAAAGAAGAATCCAGAAAACTTGGAGAATTAGTGGCTAAAACCCAATGGAAATATGATCTAGATAAATTACTACAGCAAAGGAAACAACTGACTAGAAGACTACTAATTCATTACTTGGGATACTGTCCCTAAGGAGGTTTTTCAAAATCCAGCAATATTCAAGATTTTCATTAACATCTTGGATAATACAATAAAGAATAAACTTATAAAATCTGGGAGGAATGGCAAGAGGGAGCTTAGAATTCAAAAAAACCTTAGTAAATTAGAAGAATGGTCTGAAAACAGAAAGAGAAGAGTGCGAACTGCTTCACATAGGGATAAAAAAAAAATGACGTGCAGAAATCTACAGTGAGCAATAATTGGCTATGCTAGTACTGCATGCAGTGTTTAGGGGATTAGAGTAGATCTCAGACTGAGAATGAACCAATGCCGGTACTGTAAGAAATGTTGATGTCATCCTGGAATTATTAACAGGAGTATCTCAATAGGAAGAGAGAGTTTTCTCCTCAACTAGGAATGGAGTGTCCTCAGCATAAATTGTATCCATTTGGGGCACTCTATTTAACCAAGACGTAGACCAAATCTGCAGAAGTGTCAAAATCGGCAAGAAGTTTAGAAAACATCTGCTGTAAAGAATATCTGAAGGGACTGAATATGTTTAGAATTGAGAAAAATGAAGAAGGAGCATGACAAAAGCCTTCCTGTATATAAAAAAATGATTATAAAGATACTAAGCAAGACTGCTTTGTGCCCACTGAGGACAAAAAAGTAACCTATTTATTTGCAGAAAAAAGAAGGTTTGTTAGATATTAAAAATCTTTCTATGTATAAGACTTAAATAAATGAACCAAGTTAACTGTGCAAAGCATTATCTTGAAGGTTAGGTAAACAACTATCAAGGATGATTATACATACATTTTAAGAGAAGAGGTGAATAGATCATGTTAACTAAAAAGGTAACTCTGAGTTGCCCAAAGTGCAGGTTTCCCCACACATCCGCTATAAATATTTTTCTCTTAGAAATTAGATTTCTTTGGGGTTTTTTCCTCCTCTTTTTTAGTCCCATTTGAAGGCTATTCTAGAATCTGATCATTTTAATGGTTCAGAAACTTGTTTTCCTTTCCACATTTCCCCATTGGCCCTTCTGCCAATGCTTCCTCCTAGACACTTTCCTTCTACATATCTCACTGTTCTTTCACTCTAGATGCAAAATACAGATGAAACATAATTGTATTAGAATTTTTTTATAATCAGTGAGAAAAGAAATTTTAAATTCAGAAAACATTAATCCACAGAATTTAAACAATGAAAAGTTTCAGATAAGACCCTAAAATGGGTACAAGTTTCATGATGTTTGACTGCCAAACTGTTGAGCAGCAGTTCTGGAACTCCAGAAGGTTTCTGAGCTTTCTCCTTATTTATGATTTCTGTCAGAGCCACCTCAATCACTGTTGTTCATTATTGATGTGCAATTCAGATTTTTCTTTATAATTTTATTTGTCTTCCTTTTCATATGGACAAGAGACTGCAGCTAATTATTTAGTTTCTCTGTTAGCTAAAGTTACATGTCAGCAGTCTACTGAAATAAGAAGAAAAGGCTCTCACTTTTCTTCACATGTTCTTAATGGACTCTATCAGCATACTTAATAATAAGAAAACTCCACAGTCATACTCAAAATAAAATCTTCCTTTGTGGTTAAAATCTTGCCTCTGCTGTGGCACAAAATTATCATGAAACATACACCAGTTTTTTTCTGTAAATTCCTCTCTCTTTTACTGACATCCCAGTACATGACCTTGGGAATATCCCTTAACCTCTCTGAGCTGTTTCCAGCTGAGATTGTTGTCCTGGTCAATTAAGATTTTAAACTCTTGAAGCACAGAATGACTTCAGCCTATATACCTAATCAACATCTAGCATGATGAGGCATTAGTTTTGGTTAAGGTCTTTACCTACAATTGCATTGTAAATACTAATGTTTATTGATACTCATTACAAACTTGCCATCACCTGGTCTGATTAATAATGGGCAACCTGATAATGTGAGAGGGTCAAACAGTTTTGTTGTTACACATTTTTGATTCACTTTTAGGCCTAATGAGATGATATTTCAATTAATAATGTTTGGTTAATATTAAGTGTTCACCATTTATATTACACAGTGTAAAGATTTAAAAACAGTCCAATGAAAATACATTTTCTCTGAACATGGACCAATGCATCTAGTAAAAAAATGCAAATAATTTGGACTTGGATATAGGGGATAACTACTACACAGGCATGTATATAGGAGAATGGGAAGTCTCTTCTTTCCATTATAACTCTACAGTTTCAAATTTCTCTGTCATAACACAAAAGCAAAAGGAAGATCAATGGAATTAAACAAAAACAAATTTTAAACTGATAACTGCAACTCCATGCCAGGAAAAAAAAAAAAAAACAATTCTTTCCCCTGAAAACAGGAGTTTGGCAGGATTAAAATAAGTTAATTATAAATGTACATGGACAGAAATATACTTAATATCAGATAAAATATTCAATATCCAATTAAAACAATCAGTATACTTCATCAGACTGCTGGATATGAATCAACTGGAAGGCCTTTTCTAAAGCATAATGTTAGTATGGCTCAGTTAATGTGAGCCAATTAGCAGATTACACATGTTGGTGGAGACAAGCACATGACTAGTTTAGCATGTCCTGAAAGCAAAGTTCAACTTAGGTTTCCTGTTCTCTAAACACAAAATATATGTTGCTGTCTACACAAGGCCTAACAAATTTTGGACTACACTGCAGTCCTGGAGTTCCTTATAGCTTCCACTGATACAGCTGCTGTCAGTCAGAGATAGGATATTGGACCGGAAAGATTTAGAAATACTCAGCCCGGCATCCTGCGTAACAAATCTACAAGAGAGCGGCTTAGCTGTGTCCTGGTTTTGGCTGGGATAGAGTTAATTTTCTTCCTAGTAGCTGGTATAGTGCTGTGGTTTGGATTTAGGATGAGAATAATGTTGATAACACACTGATGTTTTTAGTTGTCACTAAGTAGTGCTTATCCTACGTCAAGGACTTTTCAGCTCCCATGCTCTGCCAGCGGGGAGGTGCACAAGAAGCTGGGAGGGGGCACAGCCAGGACAGCTGACCCAGCCTGGCCAAAGGGATATTCCATACCATAGGATGTCAGGCTCAGTATATAAACTTGGGGGAAGCTGGCCGAGGGGTCACTGCTCGGGGATGGGATGGACATCGGTCAGTGAGTGGAGAGCAATTCCATTGTGCATCACTTGTTTTGTATATTCTTTCATCATTATTATTACTCTTTCTTCCTTTGCATCCTATTAAACTGTCTTTATCTCAGTCCACAAGGGTTTTTTTTTTTTTATTCTCTCCCCCATCCCACTGGGACGGGGGGTGAACAAGTGGCTGTGTGGTGCTTGGTTGCCAACTGGAGTTAAGCCACAACAAGCTGAAGTTCAAGATTTGAGACAGTCCCATCCAACATGACCAATATTTTCAAGGAGAATTAACTGTGAGTGCTCAGTCACAAATAGCAAATCACTGTCTCTCTGTTACCAGACAAGTTTGGGATGTTCCTCTGAAAATTTGCGGTTCTTCTACAAAATCATTTCTGTTTCCTGAGGTGCACCAGTTTTGGGGGCCATCACTTAATGGATCAATTTTCTCCCTGAATCACATGGAAATACGCAGTGTCAGAATCACTTTCACTCAGCTGTAACCATGGGTTAAGCCACGTGGTATTCTCACAGTAAAAGAAATTCTACATATTTTCACTTGCAAGCTTTTTCTGTGAATAAGATTTATTTTTAAAAGAAAGAGAGCGTGTATGAGTCAAAAGGTTCATTTACAAGGCTGTCATGGAGACAGCATTTTTAAATAACCACAGCTACATCAAATGATAATCATCAAACCAAATAAACTAAATGCCAAAATACTCTGAAACCTAAAAATAAGAGCCAGGTCTAAATTACTCTAATTTCTAAGGCTTTACAACATTTTAAAAGGTAAGTCACGTTCTGAGTGTATACTCTTTGTTTTTCATTCTTGAAGAGCAGTGAAGGGGTTTATGAATCAGGCTTTTAAGACATTTGGCTGTAGCAAAATTGTAATAAAAAATGCATAATATGTACTTAAGAAGGAAAGTAACACCTCTGCCATAAATTGGTTCTTTGAAATATTTAAATTAAAAAGTCTAAAGCATACTATGCTTGCATAAAACAGAATTAAACAGCTTGTAACTTAGATACGTGGGTTTCCTCACAGGGATAAATTTAAAATTGGGATTGCTCAAGAAAAGGAAACTTTTTTCAAGACAATATCAACATTGTTAGCGGGATTTTCTCCAATTCAGGTTTTCTTTTGTCATTCTCTGAGAGATCTTCTTTTCCATTGTAATTCATGGAAATTATCATTAACAATGAAAAAAATTACTCATTTACTTACATTCCCTTTTGAATAGTGGAGGAATTTCACAGAAAAAAAAAAATAAAAAAGCCTTCTTTAATGAACAGCAAAGTATATCTTTATGGCTTAATGCCTTGTTCTACTCTCCAAATACAAAACCTTAAAGTCCTTATACTCAGCTCCCACTCAGGCATAATTCCCACTCAAGTAAACTGGCATTTTGCCTGAATAAAATGAGTAACACGATAGGAATTCAGCCATGAGACTGTATCAGTTTATTGCAATATTTCCCCACAGACCACAAGCAAAACTGTACTCTGGATGACAGAAGAAGGCTGCCCAGCACATATGCAGCTACTGGAATTCTGCCAGTCGGGCAATATCCATTGTATTTCTTCAGAATGGAGCAAGAAACATATTGTGAGAGGCAATCAAAGCAGGAGCCCAGGGCAGAGTCAGTTCTGCAAGCAAGGACATATGTCTTTCTAAGTTCCATTTTAATATATTTGGGGAAGACATTAAATTTAAAACAAGATGCAGAGAACAGACATAGCCCAAGTTCATGAGGCTGCAGCTAACTTCCAGTTACCAACTAATTCCAACACTGAAATACATTCCTTCTTGGCAAAGAGAAAATACGTTCTTTTACAATTTCTCTGTCACCTGAAGTTGAAATGGACTGTGGAACAGGATATAATAATATATAATATATACATTAATGCAAATTCATAATGCCCAGAATACACTATTGCAAAGTGGAAGAGGATAAAGCAAAGTAAAAATAGCTAAAATAAGTACCATCCCTCCCTTTCACACGTGTGTGACTCTCTTCTATCTTAAGGAGTTTGTCTGTTCCGTTCAGTGACTTTTATGTAGAACCCCTGCATGTTTTGTTTTGAATTCTTCTGTATTTGTCTCAGTTTAGCCTCTCGGAACCTGTGGTTATTAGTACATTACCAAGGAAAGTCCTGATCTAAAATGAGAACCACCTCTATGGGCCATAAATACAACACAATTAACTTCAACCATGAATTTATTACAAAATGCACCAACCTTCTCGTTACATATTGACTAACACTTCAGAAGAAAGAATGTGTATCAGTAAATATATATTATTGCATTCATTCTGCTTATCATGTTTATATACCACATACACAAACAGAATTATTAATAGCCTTCTCTTTTGGTTCTCTGTATTTTCAGTGGATGATAAAAACTCTTTATTTATCCTCCACATCTTTTCTTGTTCAAAGTCACTTCACTGTGTGTATGACTCTCAGCATCTCTTGAAAAAAGGGCAATATTTATTAACTTTCCAATTAAATGAATGTATTATATGATTTCTATTAGTGACATGGTAGTAAAGAGTCAGTCAGCATTTCCCTTACAAACCCTGCTTTCAGAGGTTTGTAATTACAGTGTAAAATTTGCCTCTTCCGCTACAAAGTTTCAACTTGAGGAGAAATGTTTTTCTATAAAGATCTACTTTCAGCTGTCCAACACATATTATTTAAACATGGAACCAACATTTTCAGTAATGCATAATGACATTCATAATATAACAGAATGTCTTTCCTTTAATTTTTTGTTAAAATGAGATGGCCCTATCCATATTTAGCTTGACACTTCAGACACCTGCTCAGCACCTCTGAACACTAGTTACTACGAGGATTCTCATGGGAGCTGTGTGACACAAACAAAAAAATCTGTATTTAACAACCAAAATAATACAGCTCAAGTTATGCAGAATTGTTAGTTTTCCTAAATAGCTCTTCAAAAGAGGCTGCTGATCAAAAGCACTATGTTTAAATATTACAACTTATATGGTCGCTACAAGCTTAATGATAACTAGGTAAGTCTTAGCAGAACAGCAGGTATTGTCTCTTGGCTAAGCTGTTCATTTTTACTTCTCTGTAACGTAAATGTATATAATCATTACTGTTCCACCTTGGCTTGGTCTCTCTCACTACCAAACCCATCAGCTGAATTAAAGAGAGAAGCAAGCTGCCTATGTAATAAGTGAAAAGAAAGTCCAAATTGTGATACTGTCATTGGTTTCAGGAGCATCCATCGCTGGGAATATCTCTACTGCAATTATAACACCAGTTGTTCTGTATTATCCAAACACAAATGTAGATCTAACTCCTAATTCTTACTTTTTTACTCACGCAGACAATAGTCCAAGGTAAGAATTTAAATGTGGTTGTTATAAACTGCACTGTATACGAATAAAAGAACTCAGCCATACTTAGGGACCTGCACCTTTACACTAGATTTTTACATTGCAGATAAAAACTTTGCAATATGGAATCCATACAATCACAGAGAAAAATACTTCCTACATGTATCCCCAGTAACACAGCAATCACCAAAGCTCATAAAAATACTGAAGTTGTAATATTTTTCCTAGCTTAATTTTGTCTGAGGCCCACACGTTTAAAGTTCAGGTACCTCCATGAATTCAGTTTCTTCTAAAATTTGACCCATCTTTGTTTAGCTCCTCCCTTCATACTAGGCCAAAAGTGGGGCTCTGCAGCTGCAAGCTACTAGCAAAGGATCCAAGTAGGTGGTCTGCGGTGTATCTACACTGGCCTGCAGAGGCATATGTTCTTTCCAAATATATCAAACTTAAATTGATTCTCATTCCTCAAACAGCGTGGTCCCAGAAAAGCTAGTCTGACCTTTGAGAAGAGATGTTAAGCAGTTCCTAGTTAGGAAGACTTCCTTTGGTTTTGATTGGCAGGCCCAACTAAGAGCAGTCTTAGTGCACCAGAGCAGGGCAGCTCACAAACAAAGCCAAACGTATTTGTGTGAGACGCAGTGTGGCTGCAGAACATGATCCGAGAATGGGTTTTACTGGAGCTCTGAGAAGAATCACAATTTTAGCACAATGTGTTTCGTTGTTACCTTTACCTGCCTGTTCCCTGCCTCTGTCCATGCTTTCTTTTCTTTCTCTGAAGGAAAGACCTTTCCTAAGAGGAAAATACCTCCCTCACGGTGGCCCATGTCATACATATCTCTCAGAATGTGAGTACAACTACACATGCATATATAAAGAGATGTTGGCCTTAAAAAAACAGAGCTGAATAACCTCAAAACTTAGGAGTATTTCAGCACAGCTGTCTTTCTGTCTCATCTCTTCTAATTTTTTTTTTTCATTCTACTTAAGTAGTACACAAAATCTCTGCTGATCCAGCACAGAGATTGAGGAAATCACAAACGAGAAGGAATCTGGATAACTTGAAGTATGCTGTTTCTGTTCCATCGTCTAACCTAGATCACCTTAGAGGCACCACTTTAGCAGCTTGAGGCTGTACTATAATCTGCTAAACTGTCATCGCACTGCATACTCCAATGTTTCCCTCACTGGGCTCTTTCTGTCCTTGGTACCATCTGGCTTGCAAAGACGTCCTCAGAAGTCCTCATTCTATGATGACTCCTGTCGACAGACCTTCTTCCCAAAGAACTGGCAATTTTAGGAGCTCATAAGATCATTCTAGATCTTTTAACAGGACAGAGCAACCTCAGAATTTCACCTTGAATGCTTTGTCCCCCTATGCTGCACACCTGAGTGACTTAATGTCAACTCTCAGACTTTGGTGGTGGTTTTGTTGGACCCACAGCAGCTGGAAGCAAATCATTAACTATTGCACCTCAGCTTGTTTTAAACCAGAACTAATTCCTAGCCCTCAGAATCACTAAAGAAAGTTTAGAAATGTGAAGTCCGCCTTTTCCAAAAAGCAGAAGGCAAATAAAAAGAATTTCAAATGTATTGCTTTTTTAAGTCTCATGAATTTTGAGTCAAACTCTCGATTTTTGCCAATGCTTGGACTTGGCAATACCATCTAGCCTAGCAATTTTATAGTTATGGCTGCATCACACTGCAGCTGAGATAAGGAGAGATTAGCACGCCCTCAGATTTGCCAGCGTAACTGCACGTGTAGCTGCCCTCTAATTCCTCTCGTGTCAAAATGATAGGGAGTAGGGCTTTTCAAACAGCTGATTTTGACTAATGTAGGTTAGGGAGGAATAGACAAAAAATGTATGCAATGGACTGAAGTAGTGGTAACTTCTGTTGTGGGAGCTGTGGCAAACAGATGGAGGAAAGGCAGAGGTGGTAATCTCTTCAGCCAGCTCAGCTATATTCAGAACAAGATGCTGAAGACCACCAACTTCATTTAATACAAGGAATATTGTGAGAATATAAAGAATTATTTGAATATCAGGCCAGGTAGCTATGTTATAGACAGCCTCTTACATAACAAATTTTGTCATAACTTGAGAGAAGAATTTAAAAATTTTATGTAATTATTTTTACTTTTAATTATTAATGTTATATTACAGCATCAGGAACTACTGTTGTAGTTACAGACCAACATCTTTAAAAGTATTTTTATGCTTTCAGCTGCCACAAACAACGCAAAGATTGATCTAGAAGGTATACCCACTCAAATTTTTTTTCCTGGACACTAAGCATAGTTAATATTTATTCAACAATAAAGACAGATTTCACAATGGGATTCTCTGTTGTGACTTAAAAAGGAATTTGTAAATATGTATGTGAGCAAAACTGATCTTATAAATGTAAATCACAAGCAAAAATTTTCACCCAAATTTTCAAACTATTGTCCTTCAGCACAGAACCACACATCACCTGGCAGCAAGAATGAGCATAGCCAACAGTCATCTATAAATCTGATTTTTTGTCAATATACCTGGCTTCTTCAACATCTTTATTATTATGTGACTAACAAGTCCAGTTCCGATTTGAAGCACACAACCAATGGTCCAGAAAAGCTTTTCTGTCATTTATGGAATTTCACACAAGCATGGCCATGGTTGGAATCCCAGTTTTCTGTTATAGAGATAAACATTGTCCTTTTGGAGCTTAAAGACAAGGACAGGGGGAGGAAAATAAAACTAGAAAACAGTAATTCCATATTAAAAATACATTAAAAAATACTGCTGTGAAAGACCATAACTGTATATGTAGACAGAGTAAATTGATTTACTGTATTAACTTCCTTACTACTGAAAGATGTTTTCACCATGGAGTTTTATACAGAGCAGAAGCAAGCTGGCCTGCAGCTGCTCGCCCAGCCCTCTGGAAAACATGTTTTCCATGGAATTTGCCACCTTGAACTACTTTATTCCAAAAAATCCAAAGGATTTGTTATATCGGGGCTTTCAAAACATTTTTTGCCAAAAGTGTTAATGTGTGTCATTAAAGCTGCCAAGCTGTACATAGCATACAGAAACTTTTGCTGGAGTTTATAGACTCTGACATAAGAATGTTAAAGAAAACAGAGCACATATATGGAGAGTGACAGCTGATTATTTATTTTTACATATTTTTCAAAGTATCAATAAATCCATCTGAAACTTCATGGGCTTGAGATGTTACAAGAGTAGCAAACCACAAATTATAATTTAGTATCATTTGCCTTCTACATAGTTCCCTCCCAGCCCCCAGAGAAATTTAAACAGAATATATGTCCAAAATGAACTTTTAATAATCAAACAAATTTCACCTTCTGGAAGGCCTAGAAAGGTGTTAGCGAAAGAAAATTATGAAGTAATATTCACCTCACCAAACACCTAGAACTATTTAAACCTCATTTCTAGCTTAATAGTTCAGCAGGACAATTTAAAGAATAACGTGTTTGATCCACCACAGAACTTATGCACCTACAGGATGCAAATCCTGCCTCAATCCATAGCCTGTGACATGCATAAAGTGCCAAGTTCAGAGACCACCTATAGCCACAACTAGAGGTGAGGCCGGTGATTTAAGGTAAGACATCATACAAAGCTAGTTATAAAATCTTGCCAAATTTTAGTCATTTGGGTTGAAATAATCTTTATTTGCCATCTGCTTCACATAGTGAATTATTCAGGGCAGGGGCTTTCTTTGGTCACTGCTGCATCTTATGGTACCATTGTGGAAACTCTTCTACATTTGGTCACTTACTAAGCCTTTAATACAACTACATTTTGTACGTGCTCAATAAGGACCTCTTCAGAGTTCGGCAGCTCCCTAAATATTTTGATCACAGAACCTCTAAAGACCATTTTAACCCTGGGGTCAAGCTTGTCTTTACAAGTGACTGCAAGAAACAGTTATGAACACCAAGGATACTGATGGAGACTTGCGTCTGCCTTTTTGTGCTTTAGCCAGATCCCTGGAATCCAGGCCAGTTACGTCTGAGGACTGGCTCAAAACACGTCCAAGGTCAGGACCACTAGTGCAGAGGAAGAGAAAAGGCTGCTGCTGAGATCAGCCCTCCCCTACAGTGCTCTTCCCTCTGGCACTAGCAAGCGTGACTGTCCCAAGTTTTCCTTCCAGCTCTACCTCTTACTGTTACTCCTCCTGACAAAAGAAAAAGCCCAGCTGGGACTATAGTTCCTTAGTCCTTTAAATTTTGCCTACAGAATTGAAAAGCCTTGAAGTGGCTCAGAACACAAAGCTGGCTCCAGGTCTCTCCCTCCTGTGTTCCCCACTGTATGCCTTGCAGCCTGCGGGACAACTCAAATACAGTCGATTCAAATACAGATTGAAGAAATGTTAAGCCTACTGGAAGAGCAAGAGAGAGTCTATGAAATAAGGCAGCATAAGATAAAAATTGAGATTGGAGGCTGCTAAGGAGGGAGAAGAACACAAGGAATAAGTTCAAAGTAAATAAGGCTTAGGGTCTTTCCCTGAGACATTTTGAAGCCATTCCTCACCTCCCAGTATTAACTTGTACTTGGAACACCAAGGGAAACTGGGAGGTGGATTTCTGCTACAAGGATGTTCTGGAGATCCCAGGATGCAGCTGAAACTACCTTAGCCAAGTCCTATGCTCTGTATGGGCAGGAATGGCTAGAGGATCTGGACACACACAAAGGGCTTAATTTCATTAAAAACTCCTACTACTATTTCCAATGCCATCAAACTGGTGCTTTAGGCATCTTATCCCAAAACTGAAATGTAAAATCTCCCGACTCATCTGTTGCCTGAATTCACCAGAGACCTTTCCAATCACCTTAGCTTCCCTCAGTGCCTTGAATTCTCAGTTTTCCAATGCCAGAATTACTCCAATCTGCATGGCTCAGTGCCCATCTTCAACTGGGATCCACAAGTAAGGTACACTCTGCAGAAATCTTCTAATAGGCTTGACCTAGCTGGGCAATATAAGGATATATTTTTTGATAATCTTTTACCCACTATTTAAGCAGAGAACATAATCTCCAGGGTCTCCAGTATATTGTAGTATAGCTCATCTCAGAGCACAAAATTCCATGAAAAAATAAATATATCGAAAAGAAAATCTGTATTAATTAGTGACATGCTAGAAGGAAAAGATTTCCTCTTCCTTATTAAAAAGTTGCTATATATTATATTCCCTTAGAGTCTGGCATTTAAATATAGTTGGGTTTTTTGTTTCCAATAACATCTCAGTCACAATTACTTAATAAATTATAAATCATGATGTAGTTTTTATGTAAATGCATTTTTGTGTTCAAGCACAGGATTAATGTTTGTGTATGCAAATGAACAAAGGATATGTTCAAAGAGGTCGTGGTTCAAATAATTTCAAACTTTAAAACGCTTTACTGTGTTAATGGTTGAATATGACACTTCTTTTTCTTTTTTTTCCTCTTAACAATTAATAACTTGTTTTAAATGCACCTGTTGCTAATACCTAATTTCTGTTTAGTGCAGCTTCATGGAAAATACGGTCATGTGTCAGTGTATAGTTCCTGCTTGATGTTGCATATAATTCTTACAATATTCTGAATGGCATGTGCTAATTATTTAGCACAATAGCTCATCTTATGGAGCTGTAAGGCTGTAAAAGAAGGGTAGTAATTACTTAGGATGGGAATGTCTATTTTTTTTGTAAAAACCAAAGTGTGGGAGGAAAAAAATTTTTTTAAAAATAAAATAAAATGGGAGAAAAGATTGAGTAACAGCCTAGGAGCATTGGAAGGGTTAATATTTTGAAGTTTTTGTTATCTGTGAGGCTAGATCTGAAGCTTACAATGCAGATAGACAGTAACTGCTACATGTTTCTATGTGCTGTACTAAGTGGCCAGCTTCTGTTCTTCCACCACTTCCCACATGGCTGACAGAGCATAAATTCTTAACCTACCTCTATCTTAAAACTTGATTCTAAGACCTCACCTATACACTTTATACATAGGAGGTATGTGTTTGACAGATGTTTAAAACAGTTTCAAAAATCCATGCACAGAGGAAGCAGCTTAAACTTATACAGAACTGAAGAAATCGCAAAATGAAAGCAACTAAGAAAACAGGTTCACAGAATATATATACTTCTATGTTTATACTAGGCCTAGATAGAAAAAAACACAAATCTGTATGTGGAATCAGCAGAAATAATTAAAAGGATTAAGTCTTATATTTCAGAATATGATCTCGTGGGGTCCTGAGTGTCACAACTGCTTCAGGCTAAAACAAAGAAGGAAATACTCAAAACCTCATTCAGGCAAAGATGAGATCATGACTTGGAGGACTAATCTGGAGATTGAGACAAATTGGATGGAATATATACAATTTATGGGTCCAATCCTGTCCATGACTATTGGTCCTGCTGCTTTTAGTCACAAGATCCTGTCAGAAAGGTCACAGAGAGAGGCTGGACGTGTGAGCAGAATCAAGACAGACTACAAAAAATATACATGGAATACAAAAATAGACATAAAAAACCAGCACAGCACAAATAACACACAGAACCCACAGAAAGGAAAGACTCTGAAAACTCATTAATTTTGTGGAGAGAATAATGACAAAAATCATATGAATACTCATTTAAATCTAGATATAAACACTCTCTAGATCTCTTCTCACAGTAGTCATGCAATCAAGATTTATTAGCTCAAATGTTCAGGAACAGTGAATCTTCAGCTTCTATGTTCTACAATTCACCGAGATACAATTTAAAACACACACTTTCCAAAATCCTTGCAGTAGAAAGCAGATTAAAAGGCTTCCACTTATCCATCTGAAGTACAAACAAGGCCATGAAAATCACATCACCAGTCACAACTAAGCTATATATTTTACATTTCTGTGTATTAGGGATTAGCTGTAAGTTTCAGGTTAAAAGAAAAGGGTGGGGAGGACTGCTTAGGAAAAGCTGCTTTCATGAATTTCTGATAATGGAATAGATGTTGAGAAAAATAGCAATTTGCTTGTGAATATTTGTATAAAAGAACTGGTGAAGTCCACTGAATAGATTATATTCCAGGTTGTAACGACAGACCTTAGATGACACCTTAAATACAGATACAGCCCATAGAGAGGCCAGAAAGTCAATACTTAAGTTGATAAGGGATAAACTAATATTACCTTAAACTCCTTTAGATCATCTTTGAGGCAGGACTCAACACAGAAAGATCCAGCTTAAGCTGAAATTTTACTGGACATTTGTGAATAGCTGATACAGAGTTCACAACTAACTCTATGCTGAGCATTTATCTACAGTGGGCTTCCTGCTTCCACTGAGGATGTGAACATTAAATTGCCACTGACTTCTAACAGAACCAAATCAAATACTATAATTATACACTTTGTGCTATCTGTACTGTACTGTATTATTATCTATAATTGATTATTCAACTCAGTAGCTATTGTTCTTTAAAATCCTTTTGACACACTGTAGAAAAAGTGCTATATAAAACAAAGTTGATGAGCATAGAGATTTCGGACATTCTAACACGTGTAACAATGAAGCTGGTGCAAAGCAGGCTAGTTCCACTTACTTACACAAAGTCACATCCAAATTTTTTGAGTCTGTGTTCCATGCTGATAGCCTTCAGCTGAGAAACAGACCAATTCTGGATACTGTGCAAACGTAGTAAGAGGAAAAACCCTACTGCTAAAAACTTTTCTACATAGACAAAAGAAACTTTTAGTGTGGGGGAAGAAAGGCAGAAAAAGTGTAGAGCAGTGAGTTACTTGCCAAAGAGGTACAACATCTTAAGTTACAAAAGCACAGCCTAGCTCAAGTTTCTGGAATCCCCATCTCAAGCCACAGTTACAGAGTCATTTCAATTGAGTGTAAATCCACAGAGTCACAGACTGGGAAGGTCTGGCTATTCTCGTCTGCCTGCCCCTGCCCCCCGCCTCTTGGGGCAACCCGCTTGCGGTTGTGTGGCCGTGTAGTGGACTGGACCAAATAACAGATCTGGCTGAAAACTAATGATTTCCTTTTAACTAGACTAGTTTTCATTTTTTTGTCCTTAGCCCTTAAAACATACAAATAGGACATTTTCAGGCTCTTTAAAAAATAAAATCTTTAAATATCCAGTAGTGAAGCACTCAGATTATATTCTCAAAACAGGAAAACGCTGTGGCCTGTCCCCTTAGATTCCTACATATCAACCGGTTTTGCTAAGCACAGAAAATTGTTTTTATATTTCCCTTTTTCGTATGCCAGTAAGATAAATAAGGGTTGGGTTTTTAAGCCATCTAAAACTAGTAGGCTTAGTTCCAAGTAGCCTCAGTATTTACAAGAATGCCAAAGTAATGTCTACATTATTTTCAGATTAAGAAAAGAACCCTGAGAAAAAAATTATTGTTGGAATGTAACAAGTTTCCTAATCACAAAAATATTTATTTTTGTGTCTTCAGAACACATACTATTGCTTCCCATAATTAACAAATGAGATTAAATGTTAACCAGTTTAAATCTGTCAAAATATTTTAATAAGGGGGGCAGATGTTCTGTTTTGTTAAGTATCACTATTTACTTTATGAGGTAATAATAACCTTACCTTTCCTCTGCAATAGTTAATAGTAAATGGTTAGAGCTTGCCAAAGAGCAAATAAATCATTACACTAAATACAGGTTGTCAGGCTAGTTTAGTACCTTGTACACTCCATTTTGCTTAGATAAATGGCTTAGAATGGGACTTACTGTCTGTGCTATTTTCTAGAAAGATTCTGGCTTTCCTATTGTATGTAGCTTCATATCAGATGTTAAGAAAGGTACTGTATCAATATGTAGATTTTACACTGACAGGCTTGCTTGTTTGGGTTGACTTCATAAATGTACAAATGTGAGACAAGCTGCAGACCTCCCAGGAATGTCATTACAGAGAGTACTTTTGTAGAAAGACCATGGCTTTGGTAAATAAATAAATACACCAGTGCAAAACTTAAGCAAGTTGAATAGTATAAAATCAAGGCTCTGAAACATTCCTTAGACTTCTCCGATTTAACCATATTAATACCTCTCATATTCACTCTTCATCAAATTTGCAATTGTTCAGCTCCAATAAAATATGCAGCCAGGTTTTAAACCTATTGCTGAACACAGTGAGTGTACATTAGATGTCACACTTTTCTGAATAGCTGAGACATTTTCAGGGCTAAGCACCAGTGGATCTGGCCAACATGAGACCGTCACTCCTGAGAAGGCTCCTTTGGGCTATTACACAACTCAAGCCCCAGTAAAATCCACCTGTCAGCTAAGAGCTTGTTTGTTCTTACGATTGTATTGGTAATGACTGCTTTTTGCACAAACAGACATATCTGAAATTTTGTACAAAACGGTACTTGCACAGAACTACATTTATTATTTCATTTTTTTCCACTTTAGAAGTCTTACCATCCAACCACAGAAAAGCAATAATTTGGAAAATTATGCAAGGCTAACAGCTAATAATGGCTGAAGGAAAGAGATCACAAGTTCCATTGGCTGACATTTGTATAAACTATTTGCAGAACACTTGAGAAAAGCAACTCTGGTCATGGAAAGAAGGATGAGGTTGTGAGTGATCTGTGAACAAGGAAAAGGTCCAATAAATTGGCTCACTTATTCACACTGAATAATTCAAACAGCTTGACTCAAAACTAGACACACTCCTTACTCCTTTTATAGGATTAAAATATTCATGGTTTCTTCTGTCAAATGCCATTATCGCTCTGTAATGTCAGGAGCAATGGTTATCATCCCAAGGGCTGTAGGAGACTTGGATGTGGGTCATCAACTCCAGTTGTGGAAGCTGCCTGGCAAACGCTGCTTCCACCAATGATCTCGGACTCATATCTGCGTGTCCCACATCGCACTAGTCCTAGCAAAGGCAAGTTGAAATGCTATCGCCATCTTTACTGCTCATGTTCTAGTGCCACATAAGCACTTCTGTGCTGCCTGAGAGCACTGTGTAGCGAAAGCTCAGAAAGAAGGATATCTCCTCTCTATCACAGTTTTGACAAGGTCACCTTAGACATTATCCTTACCTTGATAAAAGCAGCAATTCCATTCACCACCTCAAGAATGAACCTCCCTTTGCCCCTTTCCACAGTCAAGCACACAAAGCTGAATGGGAGCAAGTGAAGACAAGGAAGGGGGATGCCGAGTCTTAAGTATTTTATGTCAGAGAAACCCACTACAACAAGTTACACAGAAGCCACCAACTTCCTTAAAGCAGCCATTAGCATCTCTCCTCAAATAAAAAAGTAGGGGACAAAGAGCTACAACTCAGCACATTCCCAGACATCAGATCCCAAAGATAGTTAGAAGGCAACTTTTCTTTAAGTGTGTCAACATTCCAGTCTACTTCAATTCATGTTTTGCAGGGTGGACACACTTTACAAATTCTTTAAGAAATCTCTGTGTATTTGGTAAATTCCTCTTTAAGACAATCCAACCTGTTCAGTTTTTCAGTAGATTTTTTTTTTTCCACTTTCTTTTAAAGACATCTTAATTAGTCTAATCCTGACTGGTCTCTTTCCAATGTTCCTGTTGGCACAGTAGGATTTCAATTAACATTCTGTTTTAGCACTGCAAATGCCCTTGCTCAGATTTTTTTTTTTTTTTTTTTTTTTTTTTTGTAAATGTGCTATTTTGGATGCCATCTCTCTTCTCTTTTCTTCCTCAAAAATTGTTCAGCTTCTAAAAGGTTTTGGAAGCAGAGGTTGTTCTGCCAATTTGTGCTTTCTGAGCTTATCAAGAGATAGCGCATCATTAATTTTTTTTTTTTTCTTCCACTTGAGGGTTATATTCCTTGTCTGCTCTGACCACATCACTCATCCCCCTTTCAATCCCTCCTGGTTTCACAACAGCAAGTTCATGCTTCTTGTCCTCAGCTTCAAGGCTCTTCAAAACTCCACCCTTCTTTATTTGTCTGTTCTTGTCTCTAATTGCATTTCTCTTTCTCTCTTTCACACATACATACACACACGCACACACTTTCTTCTAATCCACCAACAATAACAATCTTCTCTGCTGTTTGTCAGCTTCTCTCACACTCAGCTCCACCCTGCCCTTCACACATGGAGTGCCCTCCCTGAACTGAGCTGTCAGGCGATTGTCCTCGCTTCTTTGAAATCTATCCTTAAAAATCCACCTCTGCTGCAACGTCTAAAAGAAATCAGCTAATTAATGACGGTTATGTTGAGGGGCAGATGGAATAGCTGACATTTACTTTACAATAACAATAATAAAAAAAAACTTAAAACCCCTTTTGTGCAAGTGTGAGTAAGTATCTTAAGCTATGCTAAACTGCTCTTCCAAAGGGACAGCAAGATGGATGGAGCAGTGACTAGATCCTGCAGGCTGTACACATCATCCCAGACTGATTTTAGATCATGAGAAACTCTCTCTTTTCCTACTCTTCACCTGTTTTGCATGTTTAAGCTATAAACTCTGCAGGATAGCATCTGTGGATATGTCTACTCTGCATATCATGTAGTAACTGATAACCTTTAAGTGAAACAGGAGAGGATAGTCACAGCAGCATGGAGCTAATTTACTCAGAAAGTATTCTGTATTATGCAATATGTGTCCACAGTAATTAACACAATGACAAAATTATCTTAATTGAATTGTCTTGGAAGTGCATAGTATTAAAAAAAAAAAACAAAAACCACAATACTGAGCTAAGTACCTTGCTAGTATTACAATGCTAAATAATAAAAATATAATATAACCAGGCTTATGCTTAACCTGCAAAAAACCAACTCTTCAAACATGTGGGCTTGACTTCAAAGACACTGCCACACAAAAGTATCCACTTACGTCCACTGTATTTATAGCTGCTCACAGGCAAACAAAATCCTACTGTGGATCTCAATCTGTAAATTTCAGTTCCAGTCCAAACCTCTGTAAAATTCTGCTACTTTAATGTAACTGGAAACCTCATCTATTAGGCTAGAAAGCAGAGGGAGACACATCTGTTGCTAACCACTCCTTTGCATCACTCTTGGCTGCAGAAATTGGCACACCTTAACCACATGAGCCCAATAAACCAATCAGATCTTTCTGTGCTTACTCATCCTCTCTGGAAAACTAGCTTATGTTCTTGGTACATCAGTTTTCAATCACTAAAAAGAGTGTAAAATATCTACTGGTTGACAAATTTGTTGCAAAACTTAAATATTTAGAGAACGACAGATGAAGAACAGTGGTAAACCAGGATTGCTGCCACAGTAAAACTGCTTCAAACTGGAACAGTTAATCCAGATAGTAATCTGCAGCAGGTGGATGAAAGTTTTCAGCTGTTCCAAAAGATGTGGCTAAGTAGAAAGTGGCTAATAAGAAAAGGTTCATTTCCATTCCTTTTATAGTGGCTGAATAGTGCTTATTCTTTCTGACTTCATATTATACTCCCCTGCTTCCCAAACCCACTAGAAACCTTGAAAATAAATAATAAAATTAAACCCAACACAAAACCAAAAAACTACTGCAACATTCCTCCTGCGTTAAATCCAAGTATGTTTTCTGCTCTATAGTTTTATCTGAAAGCAATCCAGATCACCCTCCCCATCAGCACTGAACAACACTGAAGGATTTCACAAGAGATCAGGTACAACCATATGGAGACCTAAAAACAACATCACCTGAGGAGGCCAAATGATCATCTTATGCTTTTTCCACACAGTGCAACCCTATTATAACCATTCATAGATAACCACTTCGTGGCTGCACCATTAGTCTCCATTCCAAGGGAGACCTAGTGAGAATGAACATGCAGCTGGGGTCTCACCTGCTATTTAACGCCTTCTCATGAATCTTCATACTAAGGAGCCTAAGCCATGGGTTCTGGGATGAAAGGGAGCACTGCAGGACACACCTAAGCAAGTCTGCCAGGGTGGAGGAGGAAGCTAATTGAAAGAGGGTTTGCTCTGTACAAGGATCAAGTGAACATAATTTGGGCCAAACAGCTCAGATTGTGCGATATGTCAAAGTCATGATTAATTTAGCATCATCATCCTATAATACTGCTGGGTTATTAGTTCTACCTATCAGGGAAATATAAATGTCCTATTACTTCAGCTTCACAAAACAACATATGAAATGAGGTGTTTACCCACTTTATAGTTTAAGTGTGTAAACCTATACATGCATTTTTTCTTCCTTTCTTTTTTCAGTTAAATTGATGGTTCTAGCAGGTAGGGGAGGAACATGTAGCTGGTGATGGTAAGGAAAAGAAACATGTGGGATCTTCTTTTCAGTATAATTCTTCAGTACGTTAAATGAGATGAACAAAAGAGAAATTAAACATAATACTGTGCCATGGTACTGTGACATAAGTGTCAACTTACAATTTCAGATACAATTATAAGAGTCTTCTAATAATTATATAGGTGGCAAACAAGACTTTAGGGCAAACATATGTGGCAAAAAATTACTAATGGTATTCTACAGAAAATGAGCTAAGCCTGACCCCTCCTATGCATCATATTGTGGTAAGGTCAACTTGGTGGAAAGGTTAAGAGCAGTTAATGTTAAACACTGACCCATCCCTCCCCAGTCTTTTCCATATTCATAGGAAACTATCATCCATATTCATGCAACAAGATAAGTACCTTCAACATACAGAGGTTAAAAAAAAAAAGATGATTTTACTTCTTTACAATCTTATTCAGTGCCATGACACTAATTCCCAGAGCATGGATCAGGACATAAATTAGTGTGTCTGTAGGGCTGGGCAGGATGAGTGAGCAGAAAACATAGAGCAGCCTCTGGGTGACACTTAAATATTGAAAATATACGTTCTGTAATCCTGAAATTGTAACAAGACACATGAAAACACAACTCTTGTACATGGGTAGAGCACAATGATTTCAGGATATATGATGCATGCAAGGGTCTGCCTTACACAGATCCAGCTGCATGCCTGTAAACACATGGATAACTGGAACCTGAACTTCTAGCCTTTGCAGGTAAGTGGCATGAGAGGCCCAAGGCTACTTTATGAAATCTTAGGCCAGTATCCTCAAACAACAACAATACAAACAAAAGGCACAGACATCCTATTGCCACTGCAAGACTGGGGCTATTAGTACTATTTTTTTTTTTAGCAGAAAACTGCCTAATAAAATCATACTGTGTTATGTACCTCTTCTTTTGCTGTTTGACTTCTTTTGGTGCACAGCATTGAATGCACTTGGAAAGGAACAGGCCTCAGAACTTGGAAACACCTGGTCCTTTTGCACAACTTTCTGTCCATGTACCATGTTTTGCCTTTCCTGTGAAATAACTTTCCAAACATGAGTTCCCCTTCAATTTCTCCTTTCTTCTTCTGCCTTCATTTCTGTTTCTTAAAACAAAATAAAATTACTCAATATTAACTTTATATTGAGTTGGTATTCCTTTGCTAGAAGTCTTTTTTTTTTTTTTTAAAGCCAAAATGTGAGAATCTGAGTTGACATTAAAGCCCACCCCACCCCTTTTTGCAGGTGAAAAACATATCCAATTAACTGGTCTTCCCTCCAAACAGGACTTCTTTCCCTGCCTACTGAAATAGAAAATAATGAACCTCACTAGAAGAATATTTTTATACAGTAAATGTCAGCTTCACTCTCTGCCCATTTTTTTCCAGGAAAAAGTCACCATCTTTCTTTCCATTCCTACAGAAGCATTGACTTCTTCAGTGCATTTCAGTAGGAAAAATGGCTCTGTTTTTCTTGCCACTCCACTCACCATTATTAACATAATGGTGGCAAAGCAGTAAGGGAGACTAGATGGCTAAACTAATAGCTTTCTATTGTTATTATTTGGTATAGATTTATACAGCACTTTTGCAGGCATCAGTTTGCTCTACTGATTTTTAAATGCAGATTGTGTCTTCCAGGGTTTACTCCCAGAAGCCCAGGTGCCTGCTCTGGGACTTTGCTGAGGCGAGGGTCTGGAAACTTGCACGTATCCAGAGCATGAGGAGTTACCTCAAGCTCAAGTGATTAAAAAAGAAAAAAGGGAGGGAGCAGGTGACAGAGGACTGGGCAGTGGCAGGCAAAACCTGCAGGCAGCAGTGGAGGCCTGACAGGCTGCCTTCATCGCGACATGGCGGCCAGGAACAGCCAGCCAGCTCCCAGCAGATTACCAGGGCCCCTGAGGAGCGGGGCCCATGACCTCGCTGGCACACCCTCTGCCTCTGAACATCAACAAGCTACTAAGAAAAAAAGGTTTACTCTTTGGGTGGGAATGGGGGTTGCCCTCAAATGCCAGTTGAGCCCCATGGGTTTTCCAGGTGGTTTGTGGACAAAGGGGCCATGCCGTCTCCCCCATGCCGCACCATGGCGAGCTGGGGCATGTGCCCTGACTTCCCTCCTGCGCAGAAGCCATCCCATGGGCAACAGAAAGACACAGCATGACCTGCAGCGCTGACAGGGGCAGGGGGGCCCACTGCCATCACATCTGAGCCCTGGCACTACCACCCGCACCTGGTGCCACACAGCTGCAAGGAGACAGCCATGGCTGGGGCCAGGCTTTGGGGGAGATTATGGGGACAGGGTGGCTGGGCACCCAGCAGCAGGAAGCCCAATTGTCTCTGAAGATTAAAAGGTTTCATTAAAATCTCCACTCTTGTTTGTAATATACAACTAGGCTGTAGGGCCTCCTCTAATTCCTAAACATTGGTGTTACAATAAAACCATGCTAGCCTTTGCCACCATCGTAGCAGCCTGTCATTTTCTTACCTTATACTCCTTTCTCTTTTGAAGGATAGGGTGTTTTTCCCCTTTTACGTTTACTTCAAAGAAAGCAAAGCTGTGTCTGTACTAACGGACTTCTGCTCCTAAGGTGCTTAAATGATCCCATGTTCCCCCTCCAAGGCTGTAATGTCTAAGTACCGTGGTGTATTTAATGTATTTTATCTTTGTGACACCCTTCTGAAGCGAGGAAGCCATCTCGTTCTGGCCGGGTGGGAGGTGCAGGGTGGAGGGGCAGCGGAGCCCAGGCCTCTCAGCCTCGGGCAGCCCCTCGCCCAAGCGGCACCTTCACAGCCTGCGTTGGTAGACCCAGCCCCTCAGCCCCACCAGTCTGGCCTCAGGGCGGGAGAGTTTCTTCCCGGCTGGGACTGAGGTGTTTTGCATCTGAAGCAAATACGACTCCCAGGTACACTGCAGAGACCAGGCTGTGTGTGGGTAAGACAATGACAACCAAAACTCAACAAACAAGTAAAGCCCAAAAGAGTTCTGGATCTCCCCAATTCGCATTAGGACTTTTACACTTTTCTCATCTTAATTCTTTAAAAGACAGTTGAAACAGAGAAAGAGATCAATAGCCATTATTATGTAGTGCATTTTTTAATACACCACTTTATTTTGCATGAGCTGCTGAGGAGTTTCATAAAAAGCACTGAGGAAGTTTATAAATATGTAAGTAAATATTTACTTCCCTTGAGAAACATTTTTTTGTCACTAACTGCTGCAAAGGGAGTTTATTATTGATGAAATCAACTGTCCTGGATGTTCTAATTTAGTAGACACACACAAAAAAAGTCCTATTTCTGAATTGTTATACAAAGGAAATTATCAGTCTTTTAAAACTTCGTAGATTTCTTTTGATGGGGGAGAAACCAGGCAGAAGTAAACAGTGGTAAAAAGAGAAGATCTCTAAATAATTTGATTTCATCTTTGATTCTATACCAAGATTTTTTTTGCATGTTTGTTAGCACTAAAGCTGCTCTGTGAAGCCGATCACTGATTGCAGAATTAGCTGATGATACTGCAACTAATAAAAACTCTAGAAGAAAATAATTTGGAAAGAAATGTGGCTTGTAAAATCCAAGGACCATTCTTAACCAAATACTTATTTGAGAATATATTACCCAGAGCTGTCTTTAGGCAGCAAAAATGAAGTAAGAGCAATGGTGAAGGCACACCATAATGAGACCAGACTACCTAGCGTGGTAGTTAGGGTATTTTTCTACATGGCACATTGGAATGCCATGTAGAGATATCCAAGACAGTTGGTCACTGGCAGCACCTTTGTCATATTACACCGTGTTACCCTATAGACACTAATTTTTTTAACAGGATTTAATCACCCCATGCAAAGCACCATGGTGTCTCAGATCATTCATGCCTAGCTCCTGTGTGGTCATATCCTCGATATACTGACTGTCAAGATTCATGATTGCTTGTAAAAGTTACTACAGATTGCTAAAACTGAAAGATTATATGCACAATTTTTAGCTCTAGCTCACCTGAATAGAGTATTTGACCCTGACTTTTCTGACTTCACACATCTTGTGGCCTCCTCTCTGGAGAGATCGAATAGTCACGTAACAGCAATGTCAGTGAACAGAAGGCTTGCTTGTGCAGTGAGGAGAACATACCTGCAAAGAAACATCACAAAAGATAACAGGAATATTTTATGCAGCAGAGGAAAACAGCAGCTCTCCAAACTGGATCCTAGGACATCTACCCATTTTGCAAATCAGCATTTGTTGATTAGAAGTCCTTCAACAAATATTATATAGTTTAAATGTCTTTAAGAGAGTCTATCTGCAGAATTCCACAAGTCTATAAGAAACTTATGTGAAGAAACAATTTACCACATTTTGTGCTTTCTTGGCAAAAGAACGGGGAAAGTCCTGTCAGCAGCCTGGGCTATGCAGTGTGGAAAAGCTAAGTAGACATGCTGAGACTATAGCAGTGGTTTAGGTTAAAATATATATTACTGCCTTGGATTACATGTTTTTCTGTGTTTATTTTATGTTTCCATTTGTCAACCTATCTATAGCGAATTCTTTGTGGCTTTGGCACATTGCAAGGGAGCAGTTCTTCCTCCCACTAATCTACAGAATTGCTTCAGTTCTTTGACAATGAGAATTACAGAGCCTTTTACTCAAGTAAATCAGGCACTTCAGGATTCATGCAGATTTAATGCTTCTCAGAGAAGTTGTACTACATAACGCTCGCTTGCCCTAGGATTTTGGTAGCCTTTATTAAAGAATCTCTTGGATAATATCGTGTTAAATAGTTTTTCTTTCTGTTTATCCCTGAAACTTCCAGTTTTCCACTTCACTCCCAAAGTTCAGATCAAGATGCCAGGTTATAACCTTGTTTGTTATCTTTTCTCCGGACTTGTCAGTGACTGGGGGGGCTCTTTTTCTTCTTGCTTTAGTGCTCAGCATGGCTGAAGAGAAAGGAAGCTTTGGCAATGATGTGCCCCTTTTCCCATAGTAGGGAATTTACCAGCAAATGTAGATCCTGACCTTGTTGGATATCCCAGCTTCCACAGACAGCATAGTCTACTTACAGAGCACTCCTGCCAGGAGAGGCGAGGGCTTTTGGTTTCTGAGTCTATGAGGCTTGAACATCAGCTCTGGAGTCTGTGTGTGCCCTGATCTCCCTCCACTGTGCCTTTTATTCTGTAACTCTTTAGTCCTGTAAATAACAAAGCTCAGGCTGATTTTTACGTAAATCTGCTTTGTGCCTTTTTTAGGATTACATTTTTAAAAAGTCTCTCCACCCCCATCTCTTGTAATCAATAGAACGGAATCAATATTTAAGGGTCAAGACCTTTTCTTTTTCCTGTGGCTAAGCTTTTTCCAGCCTTGCATTTTAAATAAAACTTGTATTCCCAGCCATCTGTAAAAAGGATAGGAGGAAAAAAGCCAGCTGATTAGTGTCTCTCTTTTAGGTCTTAGGGTAATGGCTGCTTTTACCTTTCTAGTTTAATTCAGCACATTTACAAAGCATTAAATCTGTCAGTGTGGCATTAACTTCTATCATGTGCATATTAATAGGAATAATAATCAAAACATCGAGTGAGTTTGGGTGTTAAAACTGGTAATATTTTCTTTAAGTGCTAGTACACATTTGGCTTGGAAGGTGCTCAATATTGCAAAGGATTTTTAAACCAAGATTTATCTCCTATCTATATAGAAGTGTTTTGTGGTAAACCTGCTCATTTGTACTCCAAAGGGCATGACTTTGTCACCATGCTGATGTTTTCATGGAACACATTTGTAAAACACAATTTCTAACTTTTGTCGCCTCCATTAAGAAGAATGTTGATTAAGTGGAATCAGCATGTAAGAAAATATTTAGCAGCTGTTCTCTTATTGCAAAATTGTAAATATATGGAAAAATAATCACACAGATATTTTATGCCAATTAGCAAATACTTCTTTTAATTAAAGCATGTTGAACATTACAGCATCATCTTAATATTACTGAAATTCAAATAAAATGTAGAGATGGTGGAATTAGAGAGAAAACATCTTCATCAATATATTAGAAAGGTTTTGTTAACAAGCCAGCTGAATGGGTTCAGAGGGATTCCTGTTTTGTATGGATTTTAAAATTTTCCCTCTATACATTTTACATCATTACAGTGCTCTCATTAAAAAAGAAAGAAAAAAGAAGAAGCTGCTTTCCCTTTAAACAGCACAAAGGATGGGAAAAACTACTGCATTACTACAAATTATTTGCAGCTTCGATGTTGCCAACATATAACAGTTGTAAATCAAAGATATATTCTGAAATATCCTAAATCAGTTTTTACAAATCAGCACTCTTAGTAACCGCTTTCAAAGAATAAAAGAATACAGCCATGGGAATTCGTATTTATGGCTGAGGGTAAGTACAAATTAAACATATCTATTTCACTTATGTTGCAAAGTACTATTATTCAATGGTCCAAAATATTATCAGTTTGTCTGCATGCACTTTCTATTGGGAAAGAGGTGCACAACTATGCAGGTTTCAACGATGTAGATAATAATAATCAGGAAAAGAAATACTCCCTGGTGAGGATGAAAGGAATGCATGCTACCTTCTCAGAGGCTCAGTACCGTGTCTTTAGGAAAAGCAGTATACATGCAAGAACACTGTCCTGGCACACACTAAAGGAGTTGACTGGCTTTGTCGACTGCAAAGTAAAAGCCTTTGCTGTACCCTCTGCTCATATCTAATCATTTTTGCCTTGCACACACCACCTACACACCTAACACTTCACTGACAATGCTTTGCCTTTCCCCACTACCCCCCAAACACAATGGAAAGTTAATTGAATGTTTTATGCTTCAGCAATA
The DNA here is from genome assembly GCA_009819775.1 of Phoenicopterus ruber ruber. Classification (NCBI taxonomy): domain Eukaryota; kingdom Metazoa; phylum Chordata; class Aves; order Phoenicopteriformes; family Phoenicopteridae; genus Phoenicopterus; species Phoenicopterus ruber. Next base: position 16,280,729 of record CM020219.1, read on the forward strand.
TCAAAGAAATGAAAAGAACGTAGGTTTCAACTGTATTTCAATAATAAGTGCATTAATTTTTACCTTTTAACTGACACTTGTACTAATTTCCTTAAATGCTCTTTTTTACTCTTTTTTGATCTGTCTGGCTTTGTCGGGTCTGATGATGAGGGCTTACTTCAAATGCAAAAAGATTAGCTCTCTTTCCTTTAATAGCACAATTATAGCTTGTGTGATGTCTAAATCATGAAAGATATCAGGGACAGACTTCTAAAGTCGCATCAGTTTATTACAAAAGTGGTAGTAATCATTTTAATATCAAAATTACTCTAATTTCCTAGTGGTATTTAGGAATTGTTGGGCATGCATACACATACACACAAAGATTAGTAGCCATTTACTTCTAATTTGACTTAGATAATTGTATAAATAACACAATGAAATTAAAAGGCTCTGCGTTACATTTTCACCTCTACCCAAGATGTTGTTCAGACACTAAAAGAGTATTGCCACATCAAAGCAAGAACCAAGAGATCCAGTTCAACATTTTTAGATATTCCAGAATCTACATCTTATTTTTGGATTTAGTTCAACATGGGACTTAACACTAAACACTAAGAAATAAATGTGCCTTCCTTAAAGATATGTAATATGTTTAATCCCATCAATGCTTAGTCTACTTTTTAAATCCTGGATTTAATATACTTTACCACGAGAGGGCAAGATTAAGATACCCTTTCTCATACCGAATCACACCTAACTCCTCAAGTATTACCATTAGTTATATTACGACAGCAAGAAGAGTCCCTATTCAAGATGAGGGCCTGCAAGTGATGAAGTGGAATACAAACCTAAAGGGAGAAGGAAGATTTAGCTTACACTCCAAACTGACTTTGATTCATACACATTCATGGAATGGTCATTGCTGGCCAACATAAAGAGGCATATCAGGTCTCGAACAAGGTAGCAACTATCTTCTTTAAGAATATTCTCGAAAAAGACTATACTTCTGCACTAGAGATAAAGATTTATGCCCCAAAGCATCTACATAACATGTTGTGTGCGGCAGGTGAAAGTGGAAGACTGTTGCAGTGATCTTTTTCAAATATTTTAGGATGTTGTGGCTGTTAAACAGTAGTTTCCAAGGAGAATTTGATAGTTAAATCCAGGAGTGAAAATACAAATTGCTCTGGGAAGAGAGAGTACTAGCTTTGATAAATTTTAAGTTCATAACAGATACAGTGGAACAGTTTGACCCATTGTCAGTCTATTTTAAGATGAACATTTGTTAAATTCTAATGAAAAAATGTAGCACTTAAACTTTGGCAGAAGGACAATTAGGGTTTTTTTCCCTGAATTGAATAAAATCTCATGGCACTGATTTTTACTTTAACTACAAGCAATAAATATGAGCTGCAACAGACTCTAACAGCTATTGGCCATATCTACATGGATATGTCATACAAGCGAAGTTCACTTCAGTTTCAAGCACGCAAAATTTCTGTCTACACCATATAGCTTATCATGCATTAAGCCTGTTCACGCAAGAGCCGATTTTCTAGTGTTAAGAACTTGCACCTTTTTGACGTGCAGGGCTATAATCAGCCCAGCCAATCAGTGCTGTGTGCACCAAGAAGCAAGAAAAAGACTGAGCAGCTATTACACACCATCAGCTAACTCCTAAACACTTCAGGCAATTCAGCCTGAGAACTTTTAACTTAATTTACATTAAAACATATCCTTCCTGCCTGTTATGTGCCACACACATTAGGATTGTTTTTTTGTTTTGCATTTTCAGAGATTGCTAGTGAAGCACGGTGATTGGGGAAACACACTGTGTCCCCAGCAGGCACTTGAGAAAGTTTATAGGGCAAACAAGCTCCCGGCTTCCCCAGTCACAGTCAGTAGATTTACACATTACTGTAATGAGAATGAACAATAAGCTGTCATTCATCAGCAGATACTATATGGGTCTGTCCATGGAGAGAAGATTTTGGAAGTGGATAATCTTTGCATTCTTTGGCTCTGCTTTGAATATGTCGACTTAGAGAAAAATAACAGACAAAGACAGGCAGACCAAAAAGAAACAGCAGAGGTCTGGAAAACCTCTGGAAGCAAAGCTGATAGTTAGTGTCATTTATAAGATCGAGCAAAGTAAGTGAGGAGGGGGTTCTCTGCACAAGTTTCACTTCTGTGACTGACTTTTGCACGAACCCAAGATAATTAGAGGATACACCAGCTCAGGACTCTAAGCACTGACACAGCACATTGTGGAATGCATAATGTGAATTCTTGTCTTGAATGCTGGCCCACTATCTTATAAACACAAGGCATAATCTCCTGGATTCAAGCTTTAAGCTAGCTGGACACAGAAAACATAATATAGTACTTTGTCAGGCTTGAAATTGGGCAAGCTGTCCAGGTGGAGCTAGCTAGAGCGCTGCTGGCCAAAAGTGCATTTTTCCTCCCCAGTAAGGTTCTCAAAATCATCCAGTGATTACCATCATATATATTCCCATTGCAGCACAACAGGGCAAAGGTAGGCAAAGGACAGTCACAAGAATATTAATAGAAATGGTCTCTTTTTAATAACCAAGATGTGTATGCTTGAGAACAAGATGAATGTTTTATGCTGTTGTTTATTTGAATTTCATTTTATCTTCTAAATACATTAAATTCCATATTACTTACCATTTTAAAAAGATGAGTGGGGGAAAATGTTTTGCCTTCACAGGCTTAGCAAAAAATAATAAAAATTTAGACAGTATTTTCCCTTCATTTTAAGAATTCATTACTATAGATGGAAAATAAAATTTTATTTTATCCAGCAATAAGATCAAACTTTTTAATTTTCTTATTTAATAAACTTAAGAGAAAATGAAGGTAAATTTTGAAACAGAATTTCCAGAAGAGAAATTTTAAGGGAGAGATCAAAGCATAAATGAGTCCCAAGATGAGAACTTTTGACAGGAGCATACTCAGCTCTTACTAGAATCACTTGCACTGATTTATGGTAATTACGATGAAGTATATGGCAAGAAGTCTCTTTTACCTTTAGTATGTCCAGCTTTGTCCTATATACTTCTGCCATTAGGATCCAGCCTGCTTTTCCCTCTCTTGCCAAGCTTATTGAATTTCTATCTGTCTACATCATCTACAATTTCCTGCTGAATTAATTTCTTGTAGCCTACTTCTTAAACCTATTCAGTCAGATTTTCAGTCTGTACTCCATTGAAACCTCTCTTAAAGGTTGTTCTATTCTTCTCCTAGTCAAGTTTCAGGGTCTGAATCTTCTTACATCTCCCTGGGACATCTCAACAGCTTTTCATATTATGGGCCATCCTTTCTCTGAGGAATCTTGTCCTCATCAGTTTTTATTACTCCGAATTCTCCTTCTGTTCTTCTGTCTCTCTAAACAATGCCTCAGTGCACGCTCCTCATCTCTATCCACTACTGTCTGGGGTGACCTCCCACCGCTATCCAATAGGGAGGGTAACATACAGCCTTTTGTAACTAACACCTTTTCCCCAATGTAATATATATGAATAAGTAAGTATTTACTGTGTAGTAGCTGTGAGGATAGGAAGAAATCAAAGCTATGGCAGATAAAGATGTTAGAGCTGCTTTAAAAAAAAAAGAAAAAAAAAGTGTTAGCTGTTTGAATGACCAAGTGAAAAAAGGTACACATAAGGCTAAATTATCCCCCTTCTAAGCTTCATAAATTCACACATGTGTGCTCCAGGGAGGGAGATAATGCAACCCTAATTGTATCTTGTTGAACTTGGCGATTTAGATGGCTAACCCTTTCCTAACATGGTCTCTTTTTATATTAATAACTGTTCCAAATGATGTCTTTTCCTATTAGAGTGACATTCTGTCAGCAGTTTGGGCCTGATGGGAAAAAAAAAAAAAATGGAGAACATGATATTTGGCAGGATCCATCGGTAATGTCTTATAAACATCTTTAAAGAGTGTTTTCAATTTGAAGTCAAATGCTAAAAGTAAACCTTTTCTGTCAGGCCCTATTTCATAAAGGGGCAGAAGAGGCATCTATTGTAAAATAGCGTTGCTTTTTCAAAAAGAGGTGTCAGAATGTTTGGTCAGTATGATCTGGCTTTATAGACATTCCTGGTAGCTTTGCAAAAGGATTGCTCTTCTTTTGAATGGCTTGCATTCTCTTTCCTTCTGGAGTTCTTTAAAAGTTTGCCATGGGTGAAGGGTCAGGGTTTTTTTCTTAACCATGTTAGGCAGTGTGGAAATAATGTAGTTCACACAGTGGGCCAAGTCCTGGTCTTATCACACACACACATATGACTTACTGTTTCTTTTTTTCAAGTTTCTAGAGTGGTTTTGTCAATTCTGGATCAAAACAGCTCCTACAGCAGATAAAAATAGATGAGACCCAATCACACAGCAATGACACAGACTTTAGTCAGATTAAATGTAAGAAGAGGAGGTCAATTTTTTTTAATCGCAAGTGGCTAATTCACTGATTGCTAAAAACTATTCATGAATAATTTATATCTCAAATATTAAACTATGTATGGGATGAGCTACTGGGGAGAGTAAGGAACCATAAACCTGCAACCCTTCCTCTCTATAAAGTCTGTGCTAAGCTTTGACCTGTGTAACATCTACTTCTCAGTTGTTTTAATGATTGATCTTAAAGCATGTAAATAGCTGAGAGATTTATGAAATGTTATTAGAGAAAAGTTTTTAGCAATTTTAAGAAGAAATTGTGATGTACAAAACTAAATACAAAGAATAATAAAAATCTCATAGGCCAAAATTGGAGCCTGCCATTTATCATTCCTTCAGTTACAGATTGTGATGGCTTTGCCTCTCCATTCTGGCCTACTTACAGCTTTGGGGTTTTTTTAAATGACCATAATATAGTATATATACACACACAAAAACATACATACACATATATGTATGTATGTATATTTGCTCCTTATTATTTATGATTGTCTGGGGCTTCAGGAAGGATTCAGCCCAGCTTGAAACAAGCCATGACAACAGGAACAGACAGAGAAATCAAAGGTCTAGGAGATGGACTTCATAAAGAGATTCTTCATCATAACAATGAATATAAGCACAATGCTCAACTCCATTTTTTTTTTGTCAAGCACATCACAAACATTTTCATGCCTTACCACATGCCTGGAAGTCACAATATGTAAGTCTTAGCGATTCCATTTTACAGCCAAGAAATTAAGGCACAGTGAGTTGAAGATTAACACGTTATAAACAAAAGCGTCCAGTTTGAGACATTTGAGGTCTGGCTGATGAAGGTCTGAGAACTACAAAATTACTTTAAATGGAACTGCAGATCATCAGCTTCCAAAGGCCTAGCAAACAAGCTCTCCTCGAATTTACCAAGCAAGAGCAGTAAGCTTTTTTTGAAAGTGTCAGCCTAAACAACATGCTGAACATCAGAGTTGTGTCTTACTGACCTCTAAGCTTTGTTTCCATACCCTGTGTAGGCCTTTGGGCAGAAGTGGATCCTGAGGGTACATGTTCAGAAGCGAAAGATGGTCCACGCCATAGGCCCTGCTTCTGTCCTCTGCATAGGGCAGGTGTGGAGGATGCGGCTGTGGCAGACAAGCCAAGGATGCTCCCCCAGCCATGCAGACTGCATCCAGTGGAGGATGCGCTCCAACCTGGGCTCTGGCAAATGCCAGTCCGGGACAGCCCAGCAGTGCAAGCTGTGGGTCTGTCCTCTAGCTTCCTGCAGAACGACCTTTTCATGTACCACGTAACACCTGGGACACCGGCCCGGGCTGATCTAAGGGGAAGAGTGCCACCTGCTGAACCACCAACACAAGCTGCCAGTTCCTGCAGCTCAGGAGAACGCTGTTCCATGGAGAGCCTGGACACGGTTTGAAGCAAATTGTTCACCACAAATTTGAGCTAGAAAACAAACATACCCAATCAGTTGGAATGAAGTAAAAAAAGAGGGCTGGATCATAGAGCAGATGTTGCTAACTGTTACTAGGCAGTGCCGGTACACACCTGTGACTGTCATACATATGTCAGTGCACAAGAAAATAATGTGTCTATTAAAGATACTGAATTATGATATTCACTCGACTAGAGAAAGACTAGACTGAGCTTTTCTCTCAACCATTTACCAACAGGGCTGCTGAAGCCCACCAGAGAAGAGGACACAGTGCTGAATCATGTGAAAGAAAAATGCAGAGCTTAAGCAGCTCCTGTTTAAACATACTTTTCTTTCCAGTGGATGCTTTTGTTTTAATCTTAGGATCCATCAGTCTGTCTACACAATTTCATAACTATTATGCAGCTGCTTAGCTTGCACTGCTGAAATACTTCCACAGGTCACTCAGTATGTCCCGTTTTATTTACAACCACCATCAAAATCACCTGAAACTGACATTTTTCATGTAGAATCCATTATGTGGCATAGTGCCATATTTACATCAACATCTAAAAATATATACAAGCCTTAGTTGGAAAAACCCAGCTAGCTTACTTTTCAGTCCCGCTCATCTTCTGAAGTAATATGGAATTTAGATCTTTAGCAATATTTCAACCTCAAACATTTTCAAAAGGCACTATTAAAAAAAAAACAGAAACGAAATGGTTAAACATTTTATTATTCACATTGCATTCATAGTAAATTGTGTAATAGTTTTCATGTCTTAATTACTTAAATTTTATATTGAGCTATAGTGATATTATCTCTCTTTTTGTCTCCACACAATTGTATTTTATAATAGCTTTTATTAGGGCCTACATGAATGGAATTTAAAATGAACACATCATTTCTGTTACTTCTGCAATTGAGAAAAGAGAGCGCTTTTCTGATATTTGGCATGAAAAGTGCTTTCCTTTGTGTTTTATGACATATAGCAAATTGTATTAGTTAGGGACATATTTTGAGCAGGAAGGTACCTAAGAGGAGTGCAGCGCACTTCTGTCACTTTTAGTAACTCCACCTCGGTCTGAAAGTGGGTGCGATGCCCAGCATGTAATGGGGGAATACTCCCCCTAGGAAAGCTTCATCTTGTTCTCATTGAAATAAAAGGCAAAACTTCCACTGACTTCCACAAGAAAAACATCAGAGTAGCAGATACATAAGCTAATGGTGTGTTTATACAATCTGCCTACCTACCTTTGAAAGTGAGGTCAGCTCCCCTACCTCACAAACTCCACCTGCTCTGCCAGCAGTGCCTACCTTGATACCATCACAAGTGCCTCTACGGTCTCAGGTTGCTCCTTGCATTTGGGGTGTCTCCTTGAAACTTGGCTGCTAAGCCTTTTCCTTCACCTTTATGAAATCCCTCCTAAAGTCTCCCTTCTGCCAGCACACCTACACTCAATCTGTGTGTAGGATGTGTAAATAAATTTAAATAAACATTTGTTTTCAATTGTTAACAGAACTAGCAAGGCATGCACATCCAGGGCTTAGACACACAAACAAGATACCACAAGGTAACAAGTTTCTGCTGAGTTGCAAGAACTGCCTGGATGCACACTATTCCCCCCCAGCAAATGCAAGGTGAGTCAAGCCAGCCTCACACACCGGCACCGTGGGCTAAGCCCACTCCAATTACCGCGCATTTGCTGGAGACTAAGGGGACACACATGGGCAGCCACCACGCGTCAGCTGGTACTTGGTAGCCCTTTTGTGTACAACTTCTTCATCCAAACTTATTATTGCTACCCTGTCATTTCTCACAGGTACTTTTGGAATTGTAATATAATCATTTAAAATGTGTAGATAAACACATGTTATGAAATCAAGGAAGTGGAAAGGGCGAGGGAGGATAACCTGAATCTTTTAGTTCTATTAAAAAACCAAATCTGTAGACAGATAGGCTTTTGCCTATTGTTTCATTATAATTCAATAAATGATATTTTAAAAACCTGTTTACAAAAGTTTTAGTGACACCTGAACATAATGACAAGCATCACTTACAGTTCTTAGGCCAATAGGAGATGTCAGCAAGAAAGGAGAGTAGTCAAAGAGCATCATTCCAAAACACTGAAGAAAAATGAAACAAAATCTGAACTTCACTCAGCTCTGTGGAAATGTCTGCTCGTGAGCCTCAGTCTCCCCATTCAAATGGTGGGCCAGATTCTGCCTTCAGTTATCATGTCAGCAACTGAAGGAAGAATTTGGCTTTTAATTTCTTTTCCCCCCAATGCCAAAAATTGTGAAATGTCACCTTATTACACACCTCAGCTCTTTGTACAACTGCCAGAATTTGCCTAGCAGTTCCATTCAGTCCTTCTCTTGCTAAACGAAGTGCCTCCGATGCTGATCTCCAAGAACAGTTGCTTATTCTGAGCATTTTTTATTCTGAAGATTGGTTCTTTTTCTTTTTTTTCTCTCTTTTTTTTTTTATTAACATGTCCACACTGTTACTAAACATAAAGGGTTTCTCAAGGAACCAATTTTACCACATTTGTTTGGGTGTTATATGGATGTTCGGAATAGAAATCAAGAGTACAAAAATAGATTTTCTTGATTTATGAGACATTCCTGTTTTCAATTCACCATCAGTATGTGCAGACACGATGCAGTCAAGAAATGAAGCATCTGGTTCTCCCACGTTTCATTTATGAACTTTAGCACCAGATGTAAATCATTCATAAAATCCCAAAGTGTTGGAAGAGTCTCTTCCTTCATTTTAACAAACATATACTCCAAGTACTGTACCTAACACTTCACATCATTTGTTACAAATGATGGGATCTGAATTTTAATGACTTCCAGAAATAAATTTCAAGAAGGAATAAAAGAGGAAGAAGAAAAACAGGTGAGTGTGGCATTCCTTGTTTCTGACCGTGAATTCTCTTTGAAACCAAAAGATGTCACTTTAAGTTATTATAAACAAAGTCTACATGTTATTACCTGCATACAGAATGTTTTGAAGAGAACAAATCTATTAGCTTATAACTATTCTTTTCCCAAATCCTTTCCATTAGTGTCACATTCATGTCAGCAAATGCTGATTCAACTTCAAATCTGAATTGCTTTCCTATTCTCATCTGCCAATCGCCCTTCCTCTCCTCCTTCAATCCCTCTTTCAGTCCCATTTGTTCAGAGAGCCCCTCTTGCCTTTCTCTCAACATCTGTAATCCCTTCCTCCTCCCTTCCCACTCCTTTGTTTCACTGTGTGCATTGAATTTCATAGGATAACTCACACTTTGGGAATTAAGCACCTGCCAAAATAATTACGGGATCGAGGCCTATTCTTTATGTCAAGGAAACCTGTCTTCTCTGCGTACAAGAATTCTTTCAACAATATGCATTAGACAACGCTTTCAACAACAAATCAGTCTTTTCTGGCCCTTTTTTAATACTACGTTTCTTACATATTAATTTAACTGCAGAATTATCAGGCATGCATTTCATGCACCGAGGTTGCCTTACAACATAGAGAGCTGAGGAAGTGCAAAGAAAGTGCACTAACAAATATGGCAAGAAGGCTCCTCTATGAAGGACTCCCTGCTGCAGAAACCTCCGTATGAGGGAATGAAGAGGTTAAGAGCATTCACAGAGTCGCAGATCCTCCTCAGGTCTCCCTACACCCTCTCCACCCAGCGGCTTTGCAGGCTGCCATTCAGGGCAGCTCTCTTTGCTGTCCTCTCTCCCATTGTACAGTTGCTACACTGCTAAACTCCTAAAGGAATGGGCGCAATTAGCCCCAGCGTACAGATATCAGCAGTAGAAATCTTATGGTAGCATTCACCTGGTTCCAGTAGTAATAAACCCCTGTGTAAATTTTCTTATACATAAGCATTTTTCCTTGTGCTTCAACAATATCTGGCATTTATTTAGGTCTTTATTAATAGCTAGAGCACTAATCACTACAGTAGCTGAGCACCTAGAGTCCTGTATAACACAACATTTAGCTGCAAGAATGGACCTCGGACAAGGAAGAGCCTTTCCACCAGTGGCCAGGCTGTGGGTAGTCGACATGAATTGATAAGGCCGTGGAGCAGCCTCCAGATAGCCCCCAGCCTGATGTGCAACGCTTTCTGCAGGGACATGCTGGGAACAGAGCGAGTTGCTTTAAGCAGGCTGGGAACACAGCGGGGGCAGATCCATGGGCTGCAAATCTCATGCAGAGATCACAGCTGTGACTATAGCCACAGTTTATAGTACAAGCTGTAGATCAGTTGCTCAGGTGCCTTAAACCCTTGGGCGGAGAAGGATTCTTTCCAGTCTCTTGCAGCCTTGTTCTCCAGCACAAACACCAATTGTTCAGCCGCTGCCCAGGGAGAGCTGGAGCTCCAGTTGAGATAGTTCCCCTTAAAATTAAAAAAAAATAAAATAATCTGTTCTCTCACAGGCAAAACTCAGCAACTTTTGAAGCAGAGCAGATGTTCAGCAGTGTGGGCAGCAACATTGCACTGTACCATTTAAGGCACCAAAAGAACGATACTGTATCAAATCAAAACTTCAGGGGAGATTTAGGTAGGCACAATATGAATGCTGAAGCTGAAATCTGGCCTGAACATGGGGAGTTAACATCTCCGCTCCTGAGAAATGCGATACAGGAACTTTAGTGATGCCATGTGCTCAGCCTCTCAGCCTCCTACGTCACCCCGAAGATCCCATTGCCAGGAACATAGCTGACACCCCGCCGGGACATTGGTTACGGGAGGCAGAGTGTCTACAGACCGCCAGCATCACCCCTCTGCCATCACGGGGTCCCCTGACTGGTGTTAAAGGTGAGCTGCCCCGAGGCTTCACGTTACAGCATCTGGCCCAATCCCTAGCCCACACCAACAGTGACCAGGCACAGCGGGGGTCCGCGTCCGATTGCGAATGCTGTTGGATTGCTACTAGGGGTGATCAAGCAAGGAGGAAAATCATTCCATGGGTGGAACGCACAGCATTTTTTTAAAAACGTGCATTTTTGCAGGAATAGTTTTAAAATAATTTTAGAACAACGTAAGATTGTCTACTGTAAGAGAAAGCAAATTTTGGTAAATACAAAGCTCCAACATTCCTCCAATTAAAATTTTTAAAAATTATAAAATCTCAGAATATAATAGAAAAATCTCAAGACTGTTTTTTTTTCTTTAAAAAAAAAATAAAAGTGGATATTTTTCTATAGAAGTAGCTTTCATATTTTGCCTTTTAATTCCTAGTGGCTTTCCTTACAGCCCAGAATTCATCTAATTCATTACTATACATAGACTGCTAAGGTTTCAATCACTATTGCTGTGTGTAAATATAAAAAGATGATCAGCTGCACTCTAAGATGTTTTCCTGTGGAAGACGATAATTCCAAAACTCAGATCTCCTCTCCCTTGCAAGAATTCTAAAGTTGTAACTATACATATATTTATAAGGATGCTGTCTCTGTCATGCCCCTTTTAACTTGGTACTTTTTGGTAACACCTGTCCACATTCTGCCAGCCTTATTCATGTGGAATGGGTACCTCTTTCCATAAGTAATCCCCACTGACTTCAATAGACCAGTTATGATGCCAGATTCTCCTCAACATCAATGAGAGCATCAGACTTTGGCTTCCGTATTCTGAAAGTCACTAGTGGCAAACAGTGAAAAATTTTCATAATACATCATTAACATCTTTTTCTTTTTTTGAATTGCCCCTAAACATCAACTTATTTCCAAAATAGGCATAACTATTACACCTTTGCCATTTTTTTCTTTCCTTTTTTTTTCATTTTATCTATGCCAGCAATCCAGTCAAAGGCAAAAAAAAAAAAAAAATTAGCAACAAAGCCAGTTCAGATAAATGACTAGTCATGCCTGCTGTTTGAGAAATGCCATCAATTTTATTTTATTCTCCACCTTCCTGCCACGTCAGAGGCAGCAGCCTGAGCCTTTCAGAACTCTACAGGCACAACTTACAGTCTCATCTTAGTCCCACAGTGCTTGGGTGGTCTCTCTCAAACTAACCAAGGCAGGAATACCACCTCCTTGATCCGTAATGCGCTCATCCATTTCACTTGTCTGCTCAGACATCCTAGGCCAATGATTTATTCGCAGAGGTGAAGCTAGGAAAACCTCCCCCTTTCCAAACACATGTACACATACTTTTATAAACTGGCTGAAATATTCAGTAACTTCCCAGGGGGGAATGGGTTTTCCCTCTCCCTCTCCTATATGTTTTATACGGTTTCCATTATTATTTGATAAATGTGTTATGACACACTATTTACCTCGGTCAGCAGCTCTGGGGAGCTTTGTGCAGCTTTGCTCCCCACCTCTGCCACCCACTAGATATTTCACAAATAAATCACATTCCCAGATTAAGACAATACAGTTTCTGAAAAGGGAGAAGAGAGTTAGGATGAGATATGCTGGAGGAGGCTTTGGTTTCATTTCTCTCTTTCACTTCTGAGCCATGTAGAGCTGATTCTCAGCCTGTAACAGTGGCTCTGCCTCAGTCAACTCCTTTTTTCTTTCACGGGCAAGAAGACATTCTGCTCACTGTGCTAACTGTCTGCATTTGAGGTTCCCAGAGAAATATTCAGAGCTCCGTTTTCGATACAGGCAGGAGCAAGTCTAAAGAGGTCTATCGTTCTGCACATATTCACAGGTAATGAAATAATCTTTTCCAAGGGCAGGAAGTGTGCCAGGATATACCGTATGAAAGAAGGGCTGCAGACCTGTCCTGCTGGAAATAAAATAAATATACTTAAGGAGGATGATCACAGACGGTTTTGTGTGGACTTGCTCAATAGTATATTAGAGTTAGAAATTTGTGGGAAGGAGGAGGAGTTACCCTCCAAAGCCGTTACTAAATGACATTACTGCAGCAACTGGATATATGCTCAAAACAAGAACTGTAACAGGGAAACACTTGGTGTCATTGTAACTTCTTATTTAAATGAATTCGATACCAAAATCCAGAGGGGGCACCATGAGTAGGGTCTGCAGACACAATGGGCGGTTTGGGAAGCATTTTGAAATCAATGATGCAGAGGTGTGTGCACGTATGTGCGTGTCGGAATGGGGCAATATCAAACCTGATTAAGCCTGCTCTCTTGAAAATTACTGAAAAGCAGATCCTTCCTAGAGTCATAGGCTGACTTTCCAAAACCAAACACAACCAAAAGCTCAAATGAAATCAGGTCCATGGGAAAAAACAGCCAACTGCACCCACTGAAAGAGTTTCAGAGACCACCACTGTTCCAAACACTGCCTTGTTAATCCCACCAACACATAGCAGTATCCATAGAAAAGGCACGAACAGAACCCAGTCGCAATATTGTTGACTCCAGATGTTCAAAAAGTACGAATTAATAGTCTCTTCTTCTTCTTCTTTGCCATAAATAAATAATAATTAAAACAAAAACAAAACCCACAAGACTGGCTACAATACAGAAGTTTTGTATTTTTTGTTCTGTGTGTTTTAAAGTTGCAATAATTTTTAAAAATAAATGAACTGATAGAAGCATACTAGTATAAGATAAAGGATGTTATTGTTTCCTCCCTCACAACTTCAGGATGCTTGACAGCCCCCAGTTAGGTTAGTGGAACTATGCTCAAAGTGAAGTATGTTATGGACGCTAGTGCTGTCTTCTCACCACCTTCACACTGAGATAGCCAGAATCCTTGCAATCCTTCCTTGGGCTCACTAACAAAAACAACACAGTCCTTCCTTCAGTGACTGTGTGGCCGAGTGCTCCTTACTACTTCCCCTCCTCATACGCTTCTACAGAATTTTTAAGGCTTTCATCCTCAGTATTGCCCCTTATATTCGTCAGAGGAGGTGAAAGCCATCCTTTTTCATCAAGGCTTCTAGAGTAGGCTTCACCCTTCAGGTAAGATAAACCAGCCTGCAAAGAAAGCAGAGCAGTTAGAAACCTTCTGTCCTAGTAGCATTAAATATCAGGCCTCTGTGTAGGGAGGTAGAAGCTGCTACTGGTTCCTATTCAGTACATCCTAGAATAGAAACCAGTTAAAGAGCAGTGGCTGCAAACCGGATCTGCAGATGCAACAAAAACTTTCCCACTCCTACAAACCTTTGGAATACAACACCTATCCCTCCTGTCCTCTGTCCTATTAGAATGGAAGACAAATGTGCTCGTATTTATAAGTACTAACCTCCAATGTATGAAATGTGGGTATGAATACAGAAGTCCAGTAGCAATAGCACAGCAAAAATATCCCCCCAAATTCATACATTAATGAAAGAATTTGGCAAATCTTTGTCACAGATAAAATTTAGAAATATGAGCTCTGTCATGAATGGCATGCTATATTATGCCAGATTATAATAATAGATGACACTGTGCAAAAAAACACAGTGTGCCAAAGTAAGTTGACATGGCACACTCTACAGATGATAATTCCAGTCTGTCTCAGAAACAGCATGAAAAGCAAAGCAGAGGGTAGAAAAATCCCTACCAAATAAACTACAGATAAGAATTAGTCAGTGGGAAAAAAATGAGGAATATCAGTTTGATTTGGTAACTGACTCGTGCCAACAGTTGTTCTTCGGCATAACAATTCACATTTCTATACTTTTTGCGTGCAGATTGTTATGGTGTTTATGTGCTCCTGTGTCTTTGTTTCTCTTCAGCCCTATTGAAGAGATGTGCAAATTTAAAGTAATGAGAAGAAATCAAATCCACCTCAACGTGCTAAAATAATTTAATTGCCAGGTTCCAGATTTTAGCTTGTTGTTCATGAATTTGCCTAACAAAAAAAAAAAGGGGGGGGGAAGCAGGTAAAGTATTTGTTGCTTTCCTGATAAGAAGCAGAATAATCTTCTGTGAAAATCATCAGCCCAAAATATAATCTAGATATTATGGACAGTTAACAAATATTAAAGCTGAATCAATGGAGAAAAAAAAAAAAAAAAAGAAACAATTGTGTGCTGTGATGATTTTTGTCATCATTCTTCCCCTTTACAAATTTTAAAAGGTTCATGAAAAATATTGTCAAGGTTTTGAAAAAGCAGTCAGCTTGTTTCATTAGGAGGAGGACAAATGAAACCCCAATGTCTTACAAATGTTTATCCTACTTCCTTCATTCCCCCTGTCAGAATAACCCCAGTCCATCTACCAGAGCTCTTCTCCCCCATCCCGTGTAACCCCCCAGCAAGCAAAAGATAATTCCTGCTATAGTTAGTCTGGAATCGCAAGCAGGCTGTTTGGCTAGCCAGTACACGTCTACTAATTGGCTTGCTGAGGGATAATTAGCATAAACTATTTTTTTCTAGCCACTTACTCATTTTCATTAAACTTACAGGAATTTAAATAGAGACTTCCACTCCTCAATCAAGTTTGTCAAAATTGGGCCTTGTTTTCAATTGACTTTGGGGACGACAGACAGATAGACAGTACTGTTGCATCAACCTTTATTGCTAAGGGAGCTGAAGCAGATATTGAAGTGTCTCTAGCATGGAGCATAACCTGAGCACTCAGAATTAGGTTATAAGTTAAACTACAGTAATTTATTGAAACTAGAGAGAGCGGAAAGATTTTCACTAGGAAAAAAGCTCTCAAAAAATACGTAGTAAAAAGTCTTGTTTTATAAACAAGTTACTCCATGAACGGCAATAAAAGGGAATCCTAGTTTGCGGTGGCTTTATACCGTAATTTGCTATATCCACACCTCTTTCTGCCAGTGTGTGTCCTCACCAGGTCTGGTGTCACACCACAAAAAGCCTACGCTGCCACCTCGTTCTTCCACTTCTTCTCCCAAACCCGTAAGGATAACCCAGCTGTACAAAACACCCAGATCCTCCTGTGACCGCGGAGCCCGGAGCAGGACGTGTTGTGCTGGGCTGAGCGCCGCACAAGTGCTGCCAGGCCGGCCAGTGCAGGCGTGACGGTGGCAGCTCAGCAGGGCGCATGGAGCGGGTGACGGCTGAGCCAGCGTCACAGCCCTTCTCTCATGCAAAAGACATGTCCCTGCTTGATAAAAACAACAACTTTTCGGAATTGTGTGAAGAGCTTCATATGTCTGAGACCTCTACCGCTTCGACAAATTTGATTGAGAGCGACCAATGGCTTACAGTTGCTGGGGGACAGAAGCTGACAGACAGGTAAACATCATGATAGCACATGTCTCACTTCCTTAAAAAACAGACTAAAAAGATGAGGAGGCTCATGTTCACCTGATTGTAAATGATTTCCTGCCACTGGGCTGTGTTTCTGTGACCCCAGTCATTTAATATGCTTGCTTTTCCCTATGTTGTCTGATAGTGGCTTGGCAGCCACCCTGCCTATGACGATGACTCAGTGTGCTGCTTTTCCTGTCTTATTCTATGAAACACATCATTTGATGTGACTAACACAGCTCATTTTGATGAGTCACAGAGCCAGGAAATGTAAAGAAGATGCGGTTTTCTGAAGAGTGCAGTTCAAACAAATGTTAGAAAAACAAAGTTTAAAAAAATAATTCTCATCTTAAAATTGTGCATATGGTACAGCTCACGTCTACCTACCTACATGGTGCAAAGTCCTTTTTCTGTTGCTTGAAATCATAAGTGTTAACATTCCTGGTAGCATGTCTGATTAATTTGGGAGATGGATGGGGAGAATACATGGAAGGACATGCTCTCTGTCCATGTTACAAATTTCACACCATTTTATGTCATTCTTAGGGAATCCTCAAAAAGCTGAGCCTCGCTTTCTAATTTCTAATGTACAGTCTGTAACTGCTGCCTTTACTTCAGTGCATGTTTTAAGAAACTTGTATTCTAATTTGATGGGTCCAGTAAAAAAAAAAAATCATTTTTTGCCTGTGCTTACAAAAAAAATCAGACACACCAAGACTCTGAATCTACTTCTTCCCTTTTCCAGCCTAGAGCTGTAACCACAAGATTATTCTTCCCCTACATGTGGTTGTAGATGTTTTTCCTATCTACACACGAAGGGAAACCTATATGGATTTTCACATTTCTTCTTTAAGGGTTCTTTAGAATTAGGAAAGAAAATGGCCAAGGAAAAGGAGTTGCCACAACCTTCCTTCTCTCTGACGTCAAGCAACCAGAAAGTCCTCCAAGAGGACGGTGGGGAGTGGAGGAGAAGCAGGACAACAGTGCTGCTCTTCTACACGGCTCTTTAGCATTGTTTTCCTGGTGCGAAGAAAAATCCCTCTGCTACAGCCACCGCTTCACTGAGGATATGGAGAGGTTACAGATGCTTTCATTACCTTTGTATTCCTTAGAATAGAGAAAACTTTCTTCATTGTCTCCCTTGACAAAACCACCAGCTCAAAGAGCAGGAATGCAATAAGAGCTTTTCCCCTACCTCCCCTTCTATCTCCCCAGAAGTTTGCATCGCCACACTCAACAGGAGGTGTCTCGCATTTCTCCTCCTTCCTCGTCGCAGGTGAAATAGAGAAAGCTTGTCAGGCAACACCTCAGAAATCACCACTCACTGCAGAAAGGGAATAGAAGCTGTGTCTCACCAAGCACGGACCATTTGGACTGGAAATTAGCAAAAGCCAAAAACTGACCTGGTTGGCAATTCTTTGCCAGGTAGAGGATATTACAGCTGGAAGCAGCCAGACCACAGTCAAGTGATGGAGGAATGTAGAGCACTGTCACTACAGCCTTTTTCTAAAGGCAGAGATGTTGAACCAAGCAACCATCACCTCCTCTCAAATTATGACCGAGTGCATGCATTATAGAATATTTTTCTGAATAAAAATAATGTACTTATTTGAAAATAAAGCATGATTTTTTTAAGGAATTGGCAGAGAACAAAGTGCACAAGGCCAAACTTTCTAATAAATGAGATTTATTATGGGAAAAAAGTCCAATAATTACATTTTCAGGGGAAAGGTCAGTATTACTTAGAAAGAGGTTAATAGAACAATATTAATAGCTTTTTACAGGGCAAAAGAGATAGATGCAGTATTAATATGAATGAAAACAAGAATCAGGATGCTCCCTGTTACCAAAGTTTAGACTAAAAATTCAGAAGGTCAAATTCATCTTTCACATTCCCCAAAATAAAGAATTAGACAGTATAAAATGTTATCAAGCCTTTTCATTCAGTCAGTTTAACAGAAAGTAGCAGAAATAAAGTGATCAAAAGTTGTAGCCTGAAGCCAACAATTAGAAGCATGGCTCAAGTTCTGTGTGTCTGGGAGACTCTAAGGGAAGATTGTTGAAGATAAAAGTCAACATGACTCCATCATTGAACTTTTACTACAGGAATTGCAGCAATTCTGTCTATTTGGCCAATATTTTAGATTAGACTAATTTTCTAAAGTAATGGAAAATTGCCAGAGATAAAAAATAATTTGCAATATACATTAATAATAATGTTACATTACACATCCGTAATGCATTGTGGGCAAAAGTCTTAAAATACTTTATAAACACTTAATTAAGCCTCCCAGCACCCTGGGAAGTAGAAGATTTTTCTCAACCATTCCCCAACCGGGGAAACTAAGGCACGGACAATTTAAAGCAAACCATTTACCTCGAGTTATGTAATGACTAGAACGGGTTCAAAGAAAGCATGTAGGAATGAAGAGGGCACATGCAAAAAATACTGACAAACCCAAATAATTTTTCAGTCAAAACAAAAAATGTCCTACATATTTTCCCAGTTTTGAGCACTCGGCAATCTCTTAAAAACTTCTGAGAATTTTTTTTTGCTCATGAACACCTTTAAACACATCCAGGAAAATACATTGTCTACCAACAAATAAATAGGCAAACAAATAAATAAAAAGTGTCTCCTTAAAATACATGTTGCAAAAATCCTCATTGGCAAAACTAGCTAAAAAATGAAAAAAAAAAAAAAAAGCCCAAGAATCTTGGTTTTTAATCCTCAGCCTTGACCACTAATACTGATTTTCTCTTTTAGTTAGTGGTGAGTGAGGAAGAAAAGAGAAATCCAAAGGTGATTATAAAGATGGTTGTTAACAACTATCATGCACATGTGTAAACTATTAGCATGTTTTAACTACAAGGCTAAGCAGGATCTGTCAAACTAGTAATTCCAGCCTGAATACACTCAGCAGTACCACACCAGGACTCACAATTATGTAAGTTTGCTATTAAAATGCAAGTTGGAATCAACTGTTAAATCTCCATAGTGACGAATACACTGAAAAGCTGTCCTACTTTGGAAGATTAAATTGACTTTATTTTTGGTTATTGTATCTAAACACTGTAACTTGCTTTCTTGTGCTCTCACTAATTCAGTTTTACTTTACCAAGCACCTCAGACAAGAGAATTTGCTTGAAGTCACAGTCAAGCTGGGAAACATATATATTTAGGACATCTTTTCAGAATACTGTAATTACGAGTATAAGTATTTGAAGTCAAAACTCATAATTGTGCATGATGAGGGAAAACTGAGGAATCTTTTTGTTGAATGTTTTGGCTGTAAAGAGAGCCGCCAATCCCACCAGTTTGAGGAAGTTTCAGAGCAGATGTCTGTATAGTATTTGGGATGCAATTTTGTCATAGAGTTAAATAAAGAAAATTATACAAGGGCTACAATACTTATAAAATCCTGATGCGAAATTTATTTTACTAGTAGTACTGCATTGTATAGTCATTTGAGGAAGAGATTACTTAATATAATGTAATGGGGGAGATTAATGTAAGAGATTAACTCTTCAGCCCTTACTCTTGTACTGTGTTCTTTATATACTAATCAGGTAAAAAGAGATGGATAGTAGCATTTTAAAGGCTTCCTTTTCTGTGATCTATTTCTCTGAGTGAAAAGATGATGTCTAGCCTTCCGCACGCTGAATTCATTGCTTTGGTCTATAGGAAAGGGCTTTTGGAAGAAAACCTTAATATAAGTCAAGGCAAATTAAATTGAGATAGTGCAAAAGGCATAATGTGAACAGAAGAAAATATCATGTGAGAACATATAAGGGCTTAATTTTCCCATTACTAAGGCAAGACTGGGTGAAAGCTAATAAATCACAGCAGCACAGCACCACATGGAAATCAGCATCTTACCTAGATGGAAGTCACAGCTGATGACTGCTGCAAAACAAAACCCAGGATCCCTTAGTATTAATGAGGTGCCCACTCACCACGTCTTTTACAAGGCACAACGAAACACTGCAAAGTAAGAACATTCATGAGTTTTGGCTATCGCAGTGCATGCAGTCTGCAGAGAATCACGCGGGTAGTTCAGCTTCCTTAGCTGCTGCCAACAAAAGCAGCCAAGTGAGAAGGACACAGAGATCTGGGTTCCCTCCCCAGCTCTGCCACCCCGTCAGGAAATTGCTGCCCTCTAATTCCTCTGGTTTCTGCCTGGAAAAATGGCTTTCTGCGGGGAATTTTAAAGAGAAGTGGGAGCTTTAAAAAGAGACTTCAGAAACACTCTGGTGCAATTCAGAGCTTGGTGATGCTGATGAAAGTATTTTGTTTTCAGGGGCTTTTTTTCCTTCCTTGCCATCTTCACAGGTAGAGAAATCAAATAGAGTTATTTCTTAAACATTTTACTGTCCCTGCCCCTAAAACTGACTCTTGCACAGTCAGTATTGAAATCTACTTATGTTTCAAACTCTGTGGTATTATGTGATTTTCTTGGACAGAGAGATGGATACAAAGGAACAATAGACATTGCAAATATTTTAAAAATAAGCTATTTCAAGTCTTTTAATCTTAAAAAGTACTTACTCAATTTAATCACAATTTTCATAAAGTACTTTAGTTGTCAGTAAGTCTAAACCCTAAAAATGTGAATGCACAGGGATTTTTATGGGTTTGGTGGTGGTGGTTTTAACATTTTAATTTTTTTTTATTTATTATTGAGCTGCTGGAGAGGGGAAAAAAGTCTTATAATGGGACTGTAGCTGAATGCTTAATTACGAACAGTTTATCACCTCTTCAAATAAGCCGAAGGGTTACATAACTAGGCCTTACAATTCCTACAGATAAAGACAGTTTAAATTGGCTTCCTATGGAAATAAGCTTTATGTAACTGTTTTGTCTGTCTCTCCATCTTTCTTTTCTCTCCTCTTTACTTTCCCTTCAACAAAAGACTGAACCATTAGCCAATTTGAACTTGAGGGCTAAAAATCTCCAAAATGATATTCCTACTGGTTGCATGAAGACAGCTGATGAGATAAGAGAGAAAGACCTAAATCACTGCCCTAGTTTCCTCTAAAGGAAAACACAGAAAGTTACAGAAGAAGTAAAAACTTGATGTGAGATTACTATTTGTAATGCCTGAGCTGCAGAACAGGTTGGCTGCTTTAGATTTTGTGGGCTCAATTTCCTGGCACAGAGAGACAAATGGACAATTTGCTGGCCTAACGAAGGCCTGCTTCAGATCTTGTCTTCTCCTGGGTCACCGCAGGTAAACTCTGCCTTTGCTCCAGGCTCAAAACACAGGCCTTTAGGAAGCACATGGCCACAACTATAATAAAGAAAGATGAATGATTTCTGTGACTTTCCACTTATTTGATTACTAATACACCCTATATTGTTTTGACTTCTCTTTTAGCTGAATGCAGTGATAGTAGCTGGTGGATAATGAACTATCCAGAAGTGCTCATGATCGTCTACTTCAGCGCACACTGAGGCAGAGTCAGGTCAACGTTGAGAGCAATTTTGAAAATCAGAGCCCAGAGTAATAATCCTTTGTTTATTCCCTAGAGTAACATCTTGACAGGACAACCTTCCTCATAGAGTAAAGCCTGTCTACTCTGACGTTAAGAAATCTTGTGGTTCAGTCATAGTGCTGTTGTATATCTTTGGTATGAAAATCTTAAGGAGAGAAAATCGTTTGAGACAACCTATTGTTGTATCTGCGAAGTATTCTCCTCCATGTTATGTTTCTCAGATGTGTAAGAGATACACTTGTAACTAAATATAAGCCCAAACCAAAATTCCTGAATTTTCAGAAATATTTGAAAATTACTGGATTTTGAGAAAGTTTGAAGATAATTCAAATTCTCTGGATCATTCTTATCTTCACTGGTGTGAAGCAAAGCCCAGATTCTCATATTTTGGAAGACCTCACAGGAAGATTTAAATACGGTAGTTCACACTCATAAACAAAGAACCTGGAAGAAGCTGCATCTTAATCCAGTCAGAATTTTAATCTAGTTTCATTATTGTACTGACTGTCTTAGTTCATTATCTTTATATGTCATTATACTCTTGAGGGTGAATTTTCTCCCATCATCTTTTTCACCTGGTTAGTCTGCACAGCCGGGGATGAAACTGATCTAACGTGTGAAACACTCATGGCATCATCCCATAGGGAAACTATCATGGACCTGCTGCCAAAGTGTGTCAGGGATGCAAAATATTTATTGTCCATAGGAGTGCTATGGTTTGGGGTTTTTTTCCCCCGTGTGCTTTTTTCAATTCTGTTTCATTAACTCGGCATACTGTTTTACTCCACCTGTCTACAGTTGTAATTTTTCTATATCTCCTTTCTGTGTCGCAATGTTCACAACAGGCCCGTCTTAATATTATTTCATATAGGATTACACAGAGAACAGTTTCACAATGTTCAAAAAATGAACACAGAGACCTTCGCAACTGCTTCTTTTCAGATAGAAGTGAGGGGAAAGGTGGTGGAGCTTGTGAGATAGCTGAAGCCATATATTTGCTGTAGGCACTAAAAGCCTCATTTTGGCATTAGGAAAAAAAACCCACCATGTTTTTTGCCAAAGGTAAACTTATTAGAAGATTTACAAAAATACAGATATGTCTATCTCAGCATTATGGTAAGATTGTACTAGTAATAATCAGGTAAGTACTCAGAGTATAGCATCCAAGAATCAGTACAGAAGATAAATATAGTAAAAACAACATAAATGAGCAGTCATTGAAATATCCTCAAACAATGAAATATTTAGAAAAATTATGAAGATTAATATAGTGCCTCATATATCTGCATGTCAAAAAGAGTAGTAATGTTTCTTGCATTGGTACAAAAATGAATAGTTTTGTCAAGTTTTTATCCTGATAAAGATTTTTTCTTATGGCTATAGAAATGTACTGAAGTATTTAAATCACCTGTCAAATGTAAACCTACTTGAGCACTGACACTTTAAAAATATAATGTGAAATCAGACATCATTTATACTTGCTAGGATTTTTCATGTTGTCTTATAACGTATAAATGGTGAGGCTAGATGCAGAAATAGTAGATTTTCAATTTTAAGCTTTTTTCTCACTAATTTCCAGAATGTAATTCTGCCCCCAGCTGGTTAAGACACAGCTGACATAGAAGACTGAAAGTGAGAGAATATTGAACCTATGAACTCTGATTCTTCTCAGATGATGACTACAATTTGCATGCAAAGTATCAGCAGCTTTACTGTTCAGCACAGGTGCTAATAGATTCTAAGTTCTTTATGTAAGTATATACTGCGCCCTCTTCATTATAGTACTAATAGCGCAAAGGTGAAACTGTTTTCAGGAAACAGAGTTCATTGATTACTCCTACAGAACATTACAATTAATGACATCAGTCTGTGGTAATTGCTACACCTGTATCAGATCAACTGAAAAGTAGAAATTTAATACACACTCTTGTCACCATTAGATTCCAGAAAGTTGCATACATCTACTGCCTGAGATGGATTTTTACATACCTATTCGTCTTCCTATTGCTCTTTTTCATCAGATTCCAAGTCTGTCTTTTTGCAAACAGAACATATGTACAGAAAAATTTACATGACTTTCACTCCTTTTTCACGTATAACTACAGCCCGTCGTTATCTCCTAGGGAGGAAGAAAAACAGAGGAAAAAGGAAAGTACGGGAACAGAAAAGCAGGGAGATAAGTTATTATTATTACCTTTTGAAACAAAAGCTTTCATTCACCCTTCAACCTCTCTCCACTATCTTCTATCATATTTCAGGACATCTCTTCTGATGCAGCTGAAGAATAGATTACAAATACCTTCAAATTCATCTAACTTACTTTCCATTTCATATATCACCTTTTCATATGCAGCTGTTTCTGTCACATCAGCAATCCGCTCCCTCAGTAACAGCCCTGATGCATCCTTTCAGGTTCTCAGTATTAGTTTTCAACACCATGAGACTAAAGGGGGCAACGTCAGGAAGCTTAGCCCCCATATTTAGACTCCATATATTCAAATAAATAAGACTAGCAAGAAAATATGGTATAAATGGAAACATACATTGGAAATAGCTTTCATAGAACAAGACAAAAAGGGGAAAAAAAAGCCTAAAAGAAAAAGAGTGATTATGAAAAAAAGATCAGTCTAGATTTCAGCATCTAAGCATTAGTACAAAGTATGAAGAAAATGAAATGGTCCCACTAGTAGGACCCCCCTGGCTGACAGAGAGTCTGAAAACTGCTGCTTTCCAGAGTTTCCTGCTGCCTCCATATCCTGGTGTCCCAAGAGGGGTCAGAGGAGAGGGCAGCCGCAAGAATACATGGTCCGTCTGAGCGCCGCAGAAACTGAGGAAACGGAGCTGGACATGGTGAAATTTTGCAGAGCACTACAGGAGTATGAACACTAAATGAACTTGGTGAGCTTACACTGCAGAGAAGTGGAATTACAAGACAGAACAGAGTTGCTGAGGGAGCACACAACTGAAGCAATGGAATGTGAATACTCAATCCATTAGCCTTGACAGAAAATCGCTAGCATAGGTTTGGGAAGAGGCAGAAGGAGGAGGAGCACTGTTGGGAGGTGAGCAGGGGACAGATCCACTATGCACAAATGGATATTAATGAAGAATGCTGCAAGCTCACCAGATTACTCCTTGACCAAGCACTGACCACATGCTGAGAATGCTGGAAGAGAAAAATGAACACATGCCTGAAGAAGGAAGGAGCAGATCCAGCCAGCCACATCATGAAATGACTTGATATCACAAATATATCAGAACAAAAATGTACGCCTCTAAGGATGGAACGAGCGAGGTAGGGCTGGCACTCTGCGGTAGGAAGCGGGTGGGTATCATGCCTGCTGGATGAGGAGAGTGGAATCCTGGTCAATATTTGCTAATTCTGAGGATACAACTATCCTGTACCAAGCATATGAAACTTTTGAAAACCTCCTATAGTTGATTTTAAAGATTTAATTTCTCTTTACTATTTACCTAACAGCTCTGGTACTGATTTTCAGTTTTCTCAAGATAAATTCTGTTGCAGGTAAGCTTTTTCCTTACATTCCATAGCAGCTAGAGTTTCCTTGTTTTCCTCCACCTTTTGCTTGTCACATAGCAGCACTTAGGAAAAGTGTCCAATCAAATGAGCACTGGAAAAACTATCCTCTCTCCATTGTCCTTTTTAAAAGGTCTCTTCATTGTGCCTTTGATTAGAGATGATCAGGAGATGAAGCTAGGGGAGGGGCTGAGCACACCCTGAAGACATTCAGAACAAAACTCTTTTGACAAACAGCCAGGCTGTGAACTACTGTGTCTGCAGACAAAAAAAAAAAAAACCTCAAAACATAAAAGCAGATAACTTTCTGTCTGACAGCAAGGATCCAATGAAAAAAAAATAGTGCATTCTCCATTATGTGTTAGCTATTGTGTTGTGATTATTTTCCGTGGGGCCAACTGCTCTACTGATTCATCTGAATACTACTCCACTGATCTATACTAATAGAAAATTTGGGCCATAGTGCGACCTGAAAGTGTAGTCCTAAATAACTGCAAAGTACATAATCCACATAGGCCGCTAAAAGGAATGAGAGTAGCCTGGGTAATCTGACACATTTCCAGTCTGAGGTTTGGGGTTTTTTTTCCTTTTAACCTTTTAATTTAAAGAATACCTCCTAGCAGCTCTGGTTCCACAGCTCCCTTTTTCAAGGTTTCCTTGACACGCCACACTCCACCACCCCGAAATTCTTTTAAAATCCTGGCATAATTTGTGGACAAAACTAAACCCAAATTAAGTCCATCTGGGGAAAGTGGAAAAACCTGAACTCCATCTTGTTGTCTTGAACATCCTATGGTTGCATAATAACAAAATGCCTTTGTTCTCACAACTAAAGTATGCATCAAGAATCAAAGCAGCAAGAAAAAAAGGGAATGTTCCAAGCTATTACTGTAACAATCCAATTACAATGCCTATCAAACTTAACTTCACAGGTTATAGCTCCTAATTGCCTGACAAAAATTGACACTTCAGTCGCAACAGCATAATATAATCAGAGTCCAAATTAAATTTGATCGTGGGCAGAAAACGATGCTATCATTCGGCGGCATGGAAACAGGAGATCAACTAGCATGATATCAAGGATCAGAAATGAAAATTATTCATTAATGGCAATGGTTTTCTGATAATGGAAATGACACAGTTCAGACGGCTTCGTAAAAACACTATTAATTAAAAAGATGATAGACCTAACAAGGCATAGAAACCAGTGGAACCTTTCTCTGTGCTTGTTAAGGTGAAGGATGACAATGTTTAAGAACAGAAGTTTATGCACTTTTGTGAAAAGTATTCCGCTGATTCTGTAGCAAGTTTACTGGTTCTTGCTTAGTGAAGCATCTTTCTCTAGGGTGCTATGTTATAGGGACATAAAAAGTGTCTAAGGCCATAATATGGCATTGTAATAAGCATGAATACTACCAGCTATAAAACAGAAGGGTCCAATTCATAAAAATATTCACATGGGATTTTTGCATACTCCCAAGAAAAAAGTGCAGAGAAAACTATTTTATTTCCCTGTGCAAGCAGCTCTGTCTCCATTTTACTTTGGAGAAATACAGAGGTGCTTTATGCTGAAGAGAGAGCAAGCCAGAAATCCACCCTCAAGTTTCCCTGAGCAAGGAAAGGAAAGGCCAGTGTCTCAGACTGCTGAAGTTCAGACAATGCCTCTGTGTGCCACAGAGCTCCAGATATTACCACAACAAAAAGCTCCAATACTAATACAATGCCACAAGCATCGTGCTTGAAATAACCATCTCAAAATGTTGATTGCTATAGCGTTTAAACCACTGGGCGTTTTTGCCACAGCTGGAACAAATCAAACTGCTGTTGCCCAGTTTGAGGAAGAAAAGGTCTATTGGCTTGCTAACAATCTCCATGATCTCCTCCCACGCATTATGTTTGGGCTCTGCACCCTGCAGGATGGGTCACTGCCCAACACACGAAACCAAAACTGCTCTTGAGGACCCTCACCTCTTTCTTCTTCAGCAGCTGAGAGAAGCAAAGGGACATCCGCTGCTGCAATTCCTTGCTCGACAGGCATCTGCTTTGGAAATGCACCAGCATAGGTCTCCGAGAGTTCTTGCTGTGGGAAACCAAAGATTCAAAAGCCTGAAAGTAAAGGACTTTCAGAAAGAACAGAAGGGAAGAAAGGGCAAAGATAGATGCTTCCTTGGAAAAGGATGACTCAAAGCAGATCCTCCTGCCCCTAGAATGCAACTACAGTAGGTTTTATCAAATCAGAGACCCAGGAACAAATCTCATGTTCCTTAGACTGTCTCACTGAGCCTCACTCAAATCCAAAATGCATCATCCTAAGCTGCCTCTAAACTTTCTTCAACTGATAAGTAACAACCTTGAAGATCACCTCACTTCCAAAAATACAAAATAAAAGAAATAAAAAGAAATACTTAATACTAGTCTGCTTGGAGCAGCTCTCAAAACTGAAAAACATGCAAATAATCGATATACTTTTCTTTTTTTCTTCTTCTCAAAGTTAAGAAAACTTAACGGAGTGTGCAAAGCTTGCCTGAATTGTCAACTTTCTCTCAAAAAATAAAACCTCAGAAGGGCGATGATATAACCTAAACTGTATATCAGCATTGCACTGTACCTGTAAGAGGCTCTAGGGCAGGTCCTCCAGTTTCAGTGCATTTTACTGAAATACTTTTTAGCCCTTTAAACATGATCATTTAAGACAGATGCAAGGAGTGCTGGAATTCAACATGCAGACAGCTCAGGAGGAGATAGTAACATATTAATGGAGAAAACAGCTACCCTATAACATCAGCTAGCATGTCATTAAACAATATTGCAGCTACCACGTGATTATCTCTTGGGTTTTGATAACTTGACCTTATGAAAGGGTGTTTATAGATACTTCTATAAATTTAAAAACACAGTGTATTTATAATATTTTTATGTTTTTTTCATTATATAGCAAATTCACAACCAGGAAGAATGAAAAACAAGGAAAGAAAATAGAGACTAGAATTTGTGCTGGTTTAGGTTTTTTTGTTTTTAAGTAACTATTGAATTACGTTGCTTATGATGTATTCTGAGCAATTATGTAAAGCTCTTTCTGATAAGAGTGCCACTGTTCAGCAGTGAAAGTGGGCATATTTATCCCCACAGCAGGGAATTTAACACAGAGGCAGCCAAAAACCAAATCCATTGTGACCATTAATCCTGTACGGTAAGGTTATAGATTGGGTCATCTAACGGATAAATTCCCTCTCTAAATTCCAGCAAATTAAATCCCAGATATGTTCTTTAAGGAATCCATGGTCAGATTCATACCCACTGACTCTCAGGCTTGTTGGGAATTTTCTGATGAAAAATTTTGGTTGCAAGAAATATCAATTCATCAACTTTACATGTTTTGTAGGCACTCTCTGTTCAAGTGTGGTAATTCAGGTATAAAAGAGAGCCAGAGCATCTAGACTAACAAACAGGTCATCAGTCAGGATGCTTTGCGAACTAATGAAAGAGATCCATGTCCTTGTCTGCAAGGCCTCATCCAGGCCACATTGGTGGTTCCAGATTACTCAGTCACCTCTTACTCCACCACCTGTCTGTTCATCACAGCCCCCTTTCCTGTGAAAATTTCAGGTGGTTTTGAGTTCACGCTACTGACAGCTCAACATCTCACATGAAGCAAAAGCCATTTCCACCTTATCTCTGCTAACAGTGTAAAATCAAAACAATTACCATTCTTTACTTAAATTGTGGCAATGGGAGAATCACTGTAAAAAGGGATTCAGGGATTCACCCCCCTGCATCCCACAGCCACTGACCTCTGAGGAGTTAACAGAAGCAAAACACTTGGCTCAGGTAGGGCCACTGTGGCTAGCAGCCCTCATACAGTCTCACTGCGGATTGCAACTTGCGATGGGTACAACGTGGAATTCTTCGGTTTTCCAGCAGCACTCACTGAACCAGGAAATACACAGCATTAAGAAGAAAAATAAATAATGAAATTAAGCTTAACAGGGTTGCTGGCCCATTTTCAGATCTCCCATTCTAAAACTTGCAAGTATCACCATTAGGCACGTTGCCAAGACTATTTCCCCGGTGAATTCAGGCTTATGCACCACTCAAGAGGAGTCTGTTAATGACTACAAAGATCCACAGCTGTTTACAGTTTAGACTCAGTGGTGGACCAGGCAATAAGCTTGATCCAACAATGAAGTTGTTGGACTCTCACAGCAAGAGGAGACATTGTGTCAACTATTTGCTTGCTCATAGTGCGAGTGACTACCAGGACAGCTTAGCAGGGCTGTCAGAAACAGGGAAAGGAGTAGGTATGGATTGGAGAGAAGCTGTGCAGGGCCCTGAAAATGAAAGAAGCAATGTATAAAGAAACCAGGCTTAAAGAGCTTGCAGAAGCATAAAAGAAGTAACAAAATAAATAGGCCAGAGAAGTTCCTTACTACACATCCAAAAAGAGACAAAATCTATTCAGAAAAATATTTCACAATAGAGCGATATTCATTTGTAGAAGTCTGCTGTGGCATTACCTACCGCAAACTTTTTTTTTTTTTCTTTTTTGTTGGTTACTTGCTGTGGGGTTTTTCTTGTGGGAAGTTTGGGTTTTTTCATGAATGAATAAATGAGAGAACACGTTTTCACAGTAGGGTCTGGTCTTCAGGAAAGTGATACTGAAGGACAGACAGATTACCAAAAACCTGGAAAAGACTGGTGGAAAGTATAAGAGAGGTTTATATTAAGCTTCTCATTTTTGGACATGGAAGGGAACATAATATTCAAAAAAGATATGTAAGAAGGTATTCGAGGTAAAAAATAAGGGAAGCAGATAGAAAAAGCAAAAATGATCCTATCAGGGGACACAATCTTTCAATAGTGTATCAAAGTAATATGGGTTGAGAGCATCTCTTCTAGCCATGCTCTGCCTACGAGTCCAAACTGTCTTCTGACTAGGAACGGATGTAATAATCTACTTAAAAAAAAAAAAAAAAGTACTCTTCAAAGAAGGATGCCTAGATACCAACACCAGCAGCTCTGAAAAGGCGGCTTCAAATATTAACAATTGATGAAATTAAAAAATTTGCCAAAGAGGCACCTTTGTCGATGCTAGGTTTTAAAGTATGACCTGACAATGTGCACTGGTCCAAGTTCGTTTCACTTAGAAGCAGTGCATTTATCATTAAGGCAGCATTTTCAATCCTTTCAGTTAAGATGGTTCCCAGAACTTCCACATCTGGTGCCAAGGGGTTGTTACAAGCCTTATAGAAAGCATTAAGGACATGTCTGTGTGGGTGGGCAACTGATCAAGTAATTTATTGATTAGCTGTATAGTATTAAGTACAAAAATTCAAAGGAAAGGATGAAACTATTTCTGGTAAGGTGAAACCCTCCATATTTACCGAATAGATTATCCACAACAGGAAATGCTTACTTGATTGCTTGATTGCAAAGTCAGGCAGGTCCTCGGCCCCACTGACTTCGCTGGAGCTATGACAATTTACCAACGGAAGACCTGTGCCCCAAGATAATTTCTTAATGCAATGGCAAGCTCTTAAATTTATAAAAAGCAGGACATAGGAAATGCAAACATGAAAAATCTTTTATTCAGCCACTTTTCTCGCATATAGGATTTTCTAATATACACAGCTCCAAAAAGCAGGAAGAGAAAATAGTAGAAATGTGTAAACTCATGAAGTTCTGTTTCAAACTGAACTCTCATTTCTGACTCTTATGCGAAGTGCACCTATAGTACAAAAAGGGGAGCAGAATAGCTACTGAAAACTGACTTCATTCAAGGGCGCAGCTCTGCTGAAGCTTTCCTTGACTTGCTGCCTGCCTGAGTCCTTGAGCACTCAAGACTTGCAGAACAATTTTAGAGTCAGAGCCCTGCCCACCTTCAGCTTTGAAAATTCCCTTTTTACGTATGGAGGCTAAAACTGGATGCCCAAACTTCCGTGTGTGCCTGTGAACCGCCCTCTGAAAATGTACCACTCTACTCTACGCCACTGATGCTAAAAAGAACCATCACCAGAGAAGATAAAGGGATTTCTGTGATCATCCAGCTTTTCCTAATTCAAGCTCATGTCAGAGAGAGAAGGAATGTCTTTGTGTGGCACTTGCTTATGTATTTTCTGGAGTGACTGCAAACTAAATATTGGCAGCCAGTAAGAATGAGAATGCTATGCTGTGCCATAAAACACTATGCGCCATGACTGTCCAAGGCAATTGTTATTAAGCAGTTGGAGGTCAAAAAAACAAAAGGTAAAAATCTGTACCATAAATGTATCATATTGGAGAGCCCAGGCCTCCTGGAACAAAGTATTGCATGGCTACACAGTTTCTCTCTGTTCCTTCACCCTCATTTTACATCCGATTTCTTCAAGGGTTCAGAAAACTCTTTCAGTATCAAGTAAGTCAGATCAAAGTAAACGCATAATATGCATGAACAGGTCCACTTTGTATAATATTAACAATGTAATTTCTGTCAGAAAAATGAAATTAAGAATGGAAAATAATTAAAATGTGATTAAAAGCAACAATGCAGCAAGCAAAGCAAAAGATATCTGTACTTTGGGGGGAGGTTACTGTAACAGACAAGGTCTTTTATCATCCCACTCAGCCCTCTCTATAGCCCCTTGATACAGTAACGTCTTGGATTGTCGATACTATTCTCTATTGATACCTAAGGGACGAAACCTGCAGATGGTTCCCACTTCAAAAATATTTTTCTGTCTCCATTTAAGATGTCAATTTATACTCCTCGACAAAATGGAAACGACTTTTTTTGTAGAATCTTCCCTTATCTCAGACTTGGTTAAAGTGCGAGTCACAACACTTACACCCTTTCCTCCTACTCATTTTTACCTGTACATAGTATAGTAGAAGCAGCTATGGCAGCGAGTGCATGCCACTGTGTCAGGTTGTGGGACATCATATGATCTAATAAAATCTGCTAACTAAGTAAATGTGCCATGATTCATCAATTAGGTGGAGAAATACTGCTTTTCTTTTTTTATTTTATTTAAAAAATAAATAGGTACTTCCCCATGGCTAAGATATCATTCTGCAATGCATAGAAGTTTGCTGCTATCTGCAGGTAAAAAACTCTATTACTGAGTAAAAATCTGAAAAGGAAGCCAAACATTTAGCTTCTGTTTTTAATTGCAGCTTCACACAATTCCATGTAAAAACCCCAGGTGTGGGTAGGATGAATGAAAATACAGATCTCTCACATGGGGCTGAGAGGAATGTTTTCTCTCTAATATGACAAGCTGTAGGCACACCACTCTTAGGATGTTTTCTACCAAGGTCTGTTGGTAACTATGGGCAGGGTCAAGCTTTCACACAGCCATCCAGGGCAACTCTTTACACCCTCTAGCTATCGCAGAAGCAAAGAACTCCTGGGACATGAGTACCCTTTTGATGCTCACTAGCCCTCAGATGTCCTCTGAGCTGTGACAGGCTGCCAAGTGGATGGGACACAGAGCTGGTTCCACAAATGCCAAAGCTTTCAGGGAGGCTGTAGACTATATCAGGAAAGGCAGTTCAAAAGGGTTACAGACAAATCGTGATTTGCCCCTCTGTTCGCACGACAGGCCTAGAAATCCTGCTGTCATACAGATCGTCCCTCATAATCCTCCACTCTACTCATTCTACTACACGACATGGTAGTGTTTTCTTTTTTTTTCCTTTTTTTTTTTTCCTTTTTATTTTTAATCCTCACTTAGTCCTACAAGCACAGAATGAACTGAAATACATCAACACTCTGAAGGAGAATTGTTACTGAATTTTCCTTGCTTTAAAAGTCAAAAGCAGACAAAAGATTCTGCATGTGCTTTACAGAGCTCACTATGTGAGAATGCTACCCTCAAAGTTTAAAGTATGTTGTAGATAACTTTTAATTTTATAGTTATACTGGTACAGCACTTTACCTGTTACAAAAAGTGTCCTAGGAATATTAGCTTAATTCCTTGAGAACACTATGGATAACACACTTTTTGTCTTTGTCTTGAGCCTGAAAGGGATTGTTTAAGATTTGTTCCAATGCAGCAAGACAGTTTTGGCTAGTCTGTGGATAGAAAGATGGACATGATAGAAGTTGTTAAACAACACTTAATCAAGCAAGATCATATGGGAGGAGTCATTATAGGAAATATTGACTCCAGGAAATGACATGTCCCACATTATCTCGACAAGGCTTAGATATTCATCTTGTAGTTTTGCAGCACTGTGTTGCAGAGCTATAGTACAGCTCTCTAGCTTGTTATCAAATGCACATCTCCAAGGCTCTGATCAAAAATTAGAATCACGGAATCATAGTTTGGGTTGGAAGGGACCTTTAAAGGCCATCTAGTCCAACCCCCCTGCAATGAGCAGGGACATCCTCAACTAGATCAGGTTGCCCAGAGCCCCGTCCAGCCTGACCTTGAATGTTTCCAGGGATGGGGCATCTCCCACCTCTCTGGGCAACCTGTGCCAGTGTTTCACCACCCTCACTGTGAAAAACCTCTTCCTTATGCCTAGCCTATATCTCCCCTCCTTTAGTTTAAAACCATTACCCCTTGTCCTATGACAGCAGGCCCTGCTAAAAAGTTTTCCCCCATCTTTCTTAGAAGCCCCCTTTAAGTACTGAAAGGCCACAATAAGATCTCCCCAGAGCCTTCTCTTCTCCAGGCTGAACAAGCCCAACTCTCTCAGCCTTTCCTCATAGGAGAGGTGCTCCATCCCTCTGATCATTTTTGTGTCCCTCCTCTGGACATGCTCCAACAGGTCCATGTCTTTCCTGTGCTGAGGGCTCCAGAGCTGGATGCAGTACTCCAGGTGGGGTCTCACCAGAGCAGAGCAAATGAACAGAATTACCTCCCTCGACCTGCTGGCCACGCTTCTTCTGATGCAGCCCAGGATATGCACATTGCCAGCTCATGTCCAGCTTTTCATCCACCAGTACCCCCAAGTCCTTCTCAGCAGGGCTGCTCTCAATCCCTACGTCTGCCAGCCTGTATTGATACCGGGGGTTGCCCCGACCCACGTGCAGGACCCTGCATCTGTCCTTGTTGAACCTCATGAGGTTCACCCGAGCCTACCTCTTGAACTTGTCCAGGTCCCTCTGGATGACATCCCGTTCCTCAGCTGCGTGTCCACTGCACCACTGGATGGTCCCTCTGGACGGCATCGCTTCTGCTGCATGTCCACCGCACCACTCAGCTTGGTGTTGTCCGCAAACTTGCTGAGGGTGCACTCGATCCCACTGTCTATGTCATTGATTAAAGAGTCATTGATGTTAAACTTTTCCTACCCCACCATTTTTTCAATGTGGCCTCAATTTAAGAAAAGCTGATGTAACTTTTGGTTTGTTTTCAAAGAGTTTCAATATGAGCTGATTTCAGCTTGTGGGTAAGAGGTGGGCACCAGAACCACTTAACACAAAGAGAATACATAAGAACACAATAGAAAGAAAATTACAAAATATCCATCACCAAAGATTCTCCTTTTAACCTTTAAGTGTAGTCAAAACCTAATGACTTGCTAATTATCAGGAGTTTAATGATGCCTCTAAGCAGAGGTTGTACTACAGGGCACAGTGTCCATGAACCTCTAGGATCTGGGGTTACCTCATGACATCAGCCTGCAGTGAATTCTCCTCTTCTCCAAATCTGCTTCTAAGAAAGCTTTCAACCCACCACCCCCTCCCCATTGTTGCTACCAACAGTGAAGGAAACAATTTTGAACTCTGGCGTAGGCTGGGCTCCAGATGGCTGCCAGCTTTTTAAGCGCTGAGTTGACTAACCTTGCTCAAAGCAGGTCTATAGAACACAGTGCTTCAAATATCAGTGTCTGCTGGGATTGCATCTATATATGTGGAGTCCCACAGTTCCTATCACTAGCGTAGTTGAATGAGTGAATCAGGAGCAAGAAGGATAAAATTGAGGAAAATGCATGAGACCTCTCCCTCTCTGATGTTGAATCAGCCCATTAAACAGCAAGGAGCAGCTGAGCAGAGATTTTTGTTGAGCTTGCTGACCACTGAAAGCAAATGAATACAACCCAGGCTGACTCTGAGGCTGGGAAAGACCAAGAGGTTGGCTTCCACATGGAGATGAAAAGAACTGTCCTGAATTCAGCCCAGGTCAAAGAAGTCATTCAGGATGGAGTAGGCAAAGTTATTCCTCCTCGGAGCCATTATGTGAAAACAGAAACCATGGGCAATGACTAAAATTGAATCACTTGATTATGATATATATAATTGTCCTTATGGATTGACAACAATAAAAGTACCAGCCAACCCATCCTGGAATGGAGTCACTCACTTCCTGTCGCGAATGGATTTTGTCACAAATGAGTGACTTTACACAATTTGATCTAGCAACAGTAAAAATTTATTTATGCCTTTACGGCAAATCACAGGATTAGATTGTGCTATTTAATAACACTCAATCATTAGTCGATTAATAAAATGATTCGACAAAATTCGTTCTAATCAAAGCAGCGACTTAGAGATTTGAAAATCACAGAATCATAGAATCATAGAATAGTTTGGGTTGGAAGGGACCTTTTAAAGGTCATCCAGTCCAACCCCCCTGCAAAATGGCAAGGTTCACTCTACTACTGCATGTAAGAAGTATATCAGGGGAAAACTGAGACAGAATTGACTTCACAGAGTAAAGGGACACAACGGGTAAGGAAGGCCCTCCTGTTGAGTCACAAGATTCGGAAAGGACCCCCTTGCTTTCTAGACTCCTTCTCAAAGAGGGGTCGAGAGGCATCTAGATCCAATCCTAGTCCCAGACTTGGTCAACAGTTTATGTCTAAATGTCTTATGTGTGAGAAGGAATACATTTCTGACCGTGAGGTCCTAAGGCTCTGCAACGGCAGTAGGTAGAAAGGTGGCAGGGCATGTGGAAACATTGCAGAGAGAATAAATGCCTTCCCTACCCTGCATTGCTGCGGCCAAATTCTAACTATGGTAGGCACCCTCAGATAAAAGAAGGTGGGATGCATCTCACAATTATAGATATCTAGAACTGAGGTGATTCTATAGTCAGAGGAAGAAATTAGAGACTTTACACGTCCAATTCATTTGGCTTCTTTTAGGTATCTGCATCACACTTTATTTCTCTCCACACACACCTCAGGGAGTCCATTGGCTTGCAAGGTCTGGGAGACAGTGAAGAGATTTAATGACTTGTATTTGGTCCCTTGAAATAAGTGGGATGAGGAACCACAAAGAATATATGGCACTTATTAAACACATTTTGAAAATATATAAAGAATATCAAGGGAGCAAATATTTCAGACATTCATCTCCCTATATTCCAATCCTTTACCTCACCCTTTAAGAGGGATCTTTAAGATCCTCCTCCTATCACACAAACTGGGTCTTCCTTGTATCTATTGATGTATCGGGAATACTAACTCTATACGATAGTTGCTTACCTGCATGCGAATGTGTTTTACAGACATTATGCAGAACAAACTTTCTTCTGTAATTCTTCAGTGGGCTCTAGTTTGCTATGTACAGCAGTTACCCTGTTCTTGGATGATGAAATTAAGCAACAGAAGGTCTTCCAACCTTTTATCTTAACTAAAATTACAGTATTCATATATAGAGTACTTCACAGAAATCATCAATAATGTGCTAGGTATTATTGTGTAGTGAATGTGATACCTTTGAGACACGTCAGATCTGTCACATGCAAGATGATGAATTTCTCTGCAATACTTAGCTGGATGTTAGAAAATCTGATCCATTTTTCAGAGTCCTCAAATCAAGCCTGGACAGAAAAAAAAAAAGCATCTCTGGGAAAAATGTCTGTAAATTTACTGCCCAGTAAATCTGAAATTACAATCCTTGGTGTATCCAGCACACACAGGACACTAGGTTCTGAACTTCATCAGTATGTGTTATTAGGCATCTCCTGGCGAGATGAATCTAGATTTCTTGAAGGCATCTTCAGACAGTTCACCAGAAAATTTTGAGTACTGAAGGTGGAATGATCTGACTTTGGCTGTTCAGGTTGAGCTACATGGGAGTGTGTAGGTCTCAGAATTCAGTATTTGTTTTTGACTGCTTGTCTCTTGAATTGTTTTTCATTGTAAGAGTATCTTCATTCCTTTGAACACGCAGAAAACAGTTTTAGGAACCTGTTTTTCCAGCACTGCCTTGAACCTCCTTTGAAAGAAGAAGAAGAAATCACTGTCAAATTAGGGACCTCCATCCAACCTTTTTGATGGTACTTCTGCACACCAACTTTGTAGAGCTGTAAGCGAACATACCAGTTTCAAGACAATGTGAATTCTAACTCTTTGTCTTGATTTTTCTTCATTTACCTCACCAGTCTATTTCTCCCTTAAACCACACGAGAACAAGTGTAACCACTGAAGATGTGAGCTTGGTGAGGTGTAGATATTGTGCCTTAAACAAAGATAACACTAATGAATTCACATTCAACCTTTTCAGCCCAGTGATAGAAAAAGATTTTCAGTCACTTTAGCCTGAGCTACATTTGCACTCAGGGTCACCTAAAGAAAAGGACAACACATTCATCTTTATCCTCCTTGAGTTGTGGAACCACTCAGATAATCTATAGTGAGTTACAAAGTGAAATTAAATACCTTAAAATGCCATCTATCTGATCCCCAATTAAAACATAATCTTTTTAAAGCTGTCAATAGCTGCTGACCAGAATCAATAAGGGGAAGATTATGACTGGCACTTCTCCAGTGATCTTCAGGCAGACAGGAAATACATTGCTGTTGTCAGGTCAGCAGGAAAAGGGGAAAACTGGACCCCAAGCAGAACTACATCATAGACAAGTGGAATTTGAGATCCTCTGCAATGATCCTGCAGGGCAATTTTGGGGTTTATCGTGGGGAGTTTTGTTGGTTTTTTATTTAACTAAGAAGGAAAGGAATATGATACATGTGAAAGTTTTAAAGAAATAACCCTGGAGTCTTAAAATCATGAATCTTTAGAAAAGTATTTGTAAAAGAAGTTTTACTTTGATCCTTCTATATATACACACTGAAGTTCCTGAGTCAGATGCAGCCACTGTCTTAAGAATTTGAGGCATACTTCCTTTTCATTTGCATTTAAGAAATATAAGCTTACACTTATCTAAGTAGATCCTGGATATTCCTCATCATCGCTACAGGAGTTAAAGTTTTAACTATCTAAATCTAGTGTTTGACATCAGTGACGCAAATGATCCTTACTACAGCATGTAAGCTTAGGGTAAGAGGCCTAAACTACTTCTTTTCCTCCTGACCTACATTAGGATTGCTTTTATTTCTAGGCCAGATTGGAAAGTTCAGGATAAAACACTGTTTCCCGGTGTGCAGAGGGCTTAGTAGCCTTTCTACCCACAAGCTGTTGCTTTCCTCCAGCCTTCCACAGTACAGATTGTGGCACAAATGCTCCAACCTGCCTGTGAAGTTAGAGCAGTCAGAGCAATACACTTATTGTACTGACAAAAAAATCACCAGAGCACTACCTCTAAAGAAAATTCTTTCAATGCAATCCGTAACTGGTGTTAAGCTGTTCAACAGTCCTTACAACTACATGCAGAAGAATGGCTCATACGTGTGAATTTTCCTCCTCTTGCTGCAAAACCCATGAAGTAAGCTTTAGATGCAGAAAGAAAAGCTACTGCAATGATCCAAACTTACCTAGACCTTAGGAATGGTGGTCCCAAGTACTTGTTCTGACTGTTTCACTTGTCTGTGAAACAATCATTTCATCTCTCTGCATCACTTCCCATCTGCAGAAAAGTGGGTGACAAATCTTTCATGCCTCTGTTGATCTGGGGAGAAGCACAAGGTTCATTCAAAATGTGGACTTGATAAGCACCTAAAATCAACAGAAGCAAAGCTGGGGTCTAAAACTGTTTATGTGCGAAAACACATAAGGAATTGTAGCACAAATGTAATATGCTGAAACAGCACTTTTAGGAGCTGCTTGCATTTAAATGGGTTGATGAACGACATATCTGACTTTTCTCACTGTTATTCATCATTTAAATATAAGCTTTAAAATGTCCAGTCTTCTTACAAAACTTTGTGATATTTTGCAAATAATTTGGGCAAGAAGAACCCTTTGCAAATGAAACAGCCCATTCTAAAGTTACTTTCTCCAAAAACCTTGTGAAGAACAATATGTGGTTGTATTTTCCTGACCACAGGAAAACTGACACGGAAGCATGCATAGAATCTCAAAACGCAATGGCAAACATGCCAGCATAAAACTTCTGAAATCAGTCTGGCCCTGTTCTGTTTATAGGTGTGGTTTGGATCCCTGCAGATTTGCATATTACCCTGCAGATTTCTCTGATATTTGTCACTTCTGTTACTTATTGGATGGCATTATGATAGCATTTGTGCGGAGCACAACTTTTCTGTCTCAGAACAGCAGAGACAAGGTTTCCTACAAAATGACTGCGCTGCATTGACATTTTGTAGCTCCTTTCTACTCGCTAGCAGGACAGAAAATGCTGCTGAGACCACACAAAACTGCATCTGGACAAGGTTAGTTGCAAAACTAACTCTTCCTACTCATAAATCACGTGCAAATAATCTAGTTATTGCAAAGTTGGAGTTGTCAGCACTCAACTAACAGAACATGTAACACCATGATCGCTACCAAACTTCATCCAAAACCTACAAAAGAAAAAAAAAAAAAGAAAAACTACTAAATGTTGTTCACTACTATATTTAATAATTTCAATCTTTTCTGGGTTTTCTACTGCTTTCTTTACAAACTTGGCACTCAAAAGTAAGGCTCCATCTTCTGAGAATAAGGTCCCTTATTTGGAAGCAACAGCTTCCAAAATCTTTTGTCTATATAAGACTGCTACATATGACAAATAATCACTGAAATCAAAATGAACCTAGGCAAAGTGACTAGAAACAGACTTTGGATACAGACTATTTCTTAAAAGAAGAAAAACAGATCTTTCCCATTTTTTCTTGATCAGGGGAAAACAATGATAAAAAGCAAAACAATATTATTCCGAAACGGTTCAAAATTCATCTTATGACTTATAGTGAAGTGACATTCATACCAGAAGGGCAGAGAACATCCAAAATTTCAGTGCCAAAGGCACCTACTTCCATAGTAAGTAGAGGGGTGTGGTGAAGAGAAAAATCAGGCCCGGGAAAAGCAAGAAAGTTACTTCCAGATTATTTTCAAAGCCTAACTTTAGGCAGCCAGGTTTGAAAATGTTGGCATATGCATAAAGGAAATTCTTGTCCTGTGTTTGAACATGAGGTATCTCACTGTGTGTTTCAAGCAGTATTTTAATGGTTCATCAATACGTTATTAATTGCAACAAACAAAAACAAAGAAATCAAAGAAATCAAAGAAAAAAGTAAGCCAGCTGTAAACAGCTGCAACCTCTTGTTCTCCTTAATCATTTAATTCCATGCACCTATATTGAAATTTCACACTATGCCTTAGCAGGGCATAGCCACAGCAAAACACTAGAATGCTGATATTGTGCTAGGTCAAGAGTTAAGTAAGTTCATTCCACCCCTGCTATTTTGTGTTTTAAAGCAGTCCTTACTCTAGGCAGACTCTCTCTGTTATTATTACCTCTTGAATGATAAGAGCTGGGATTGACCTTCAAAAGAGATTTAAATGGCCTTATCCGAAAAACAGTCTGTGAACATCTATAAACTAATGTGCTGCCTTTACACCTCCTTCCTCAGAGAGGAGGTGTAAAGGCAGCACATCAAAGTCAGCAAGGAACTTACAATAATGGATTTCAAAGTCAAAAATCTAATGCAAATCTAAGTATTTGCTTATAGACTCTTTGAAGTCTTGACAGATTAAGTTTAGAAGTATTTTCATAGATGGTATCTACCTAATCTAATAGAGATGATTTCAGGAACTGAGTAGATGTTTCCAGTAGATGTTTAGATTATGGAACACCATTTTTCAATAACATTAATAAAGAATACATTTTTGTTTAATTTCTTTTAAGTTTATAGCACAATGTTGAGCAGTTATAAATGATATTCTGTATCTGTGGAAAGGTTTTTATCTCAATAGAAAAAACTGGCAGATGCACAGGATAAAGGAGTTCCATCTCTGTTACGCTTATATAATATAATTGACTTTGTTAAAGGACATTTAGGTGTTGTTTGATTTACATCCTATGTCAGCTTAATGCATCAACCACGTAAGGTTCCACTTGTTTAAATATTTCATTTTAAAAGGTGCAGTAAGCTCATAACTTCACCAACATCCACTCTTCCCTGACTAAAATGGATTCTCCAGTTTAATCTATTACACTAGAAGTAAATGAAGACTTCACCGTTTCCCTTGACAGAGGAACTGAGGCTGTCATATTACTTATTACCATTGAAGCTGAAGAAAGTACTGGTAAGAGTGTGACAGTAATTATATGGTATTTTTCCTTTAAAAAAAAGAGTGTAAAATAAGACTTAAAATGTAAAAATGCAAAAAAAAGCCAGTAATGCTTGTATTGCTTATTGAAACCATTCTCTAATGCTACTTTTGATATCAGGATTTTTCCTTTAAGTAAAAAAAAAAAAAAAAAGTGTTTGCTCTTTTTCCAGGTCCAGCTTGATTTATGTTTATTTGTTAACATGTTATCAGAGCAATCTTTTTCAAATTAGATACACTTACAGCTGTTGGAATTACTTAAAACGTGTTTGTAGACCTAGTCCGCACCAGAAAAGTTTTCCTGGTTCTAGCATGCCAGAAAAAATCTCCTAGTGTGCGCACACTTAAATATCCAGATAGAAGTTCTTTTGCTGATATATTTTTATTTTGTTAGAGCTTTTGCTAGCAGTATCACAAATAAATAAATAACAATCTTAACCAGCATAGCTTTCCAGGAAATCAGTGGCATAAGATGAACTTGTTTATACTTTTTCTTACTAAGATTTTAGAGGACCTCTGTCCCCACACAATCGCATGAGGATACCTACCATAAATTATAAATCAGCCCTAAGAAATACTGGGCATTTTAAAACAAACTTTGCAGCTTTAGCTCTCCAAATATTTTTAGAAAGAGCAATATATCACCCCATCTTTCTGAACATGGGTAAATTGAGGCGCTGAGACCGTATGTGATGCACCAAATAATGTAGAGACTCCAGAGAGAAGAACAAAACAACCTGGAGATCCCAGCTTCTCTCTTGGTAGAATTTTCTTCAATCTACAGATGGGTAAAACTACACAAGATACAGGACACTGCAAATTCAAGTCCTCAGTCTCTCGTGTGCAGGCTATCAGATAACACAGTGATGCTGCATTTCTTTGAGCTTTACACGGATTTTTTCTTACGTACTCAGGAAAAGTGGGGCAGAGAAATGGGACTGTAGTCTTTTGCATGTCTCACAATATTAATAAAGCTACTTAATACCTGCAAAGGTTTGGAAGTGTAAAGTGCCAAATATTATCAGTGGTGGGCTTGAATAGAAACATCTGTTCTAAACTATATATACCCAGGGAGCTTGACTGCTTCCTATAACAAAGTGTACAGAGCAACATTTTAAAACTGAAGTGATCTTAAAATCTGACTTTGTTTCTGGACGGGCCATTCTCCAGTCTTAGGAATTAAACTACCTAAACAAGCAGATAAGCTATTTTGCTTTTGTAAATCGCAAAATTATCTTGACTGAACTCCAACCACAAAGAGAGAATATACCTTGTTCATCATGCTGCCTGCTCCTTTGAGTCCAGACTAGAATATATATGAATATACTTTCCCTCTTTCTTTCCTAGTGTGTGTATATAAGACAGCAGTAGATTGAAACAGAGGTCTGGGATTTTTACCTTTCACAGCCTGGATGACTGGAATAAACCATTTCATATCTCCCTTCACTAGTTTTCTGTCTTTAAAATGGAGATGATGACACCAGGTTCTGCAGCTCTGCGGTCCACAGATGTTTCTCCATGTAAGTTGGTATTATTTCAATTTCTGCCTTGGTACATTGGTTCTTTTTTCCATTGTCACTGATCCCCAGTTATTTGGTGACTTCTGTGTTAGGTTACATGCATACCAGACTGCACAAAGTGCACTAGCACGGCCCCTCTTGCTTCTGGGTAGGTTACATGTATGCA
Organism: Phoenicopterus ruber ruber; assembly: GCA_009819775.1. Classification (NCBI taxonomy): domain Eukaryota; kingdom Metazoa; phylum Chordata; class Aves; order Phoenicopteriformes; family Phoenicopteridae; genus Phoenicopterus; species Phoenicopterus ruber. The sequence goes on from CM020219.1 coordinate 16,323,841, forward strand.
AAGGTTCACAGCAACCCCCTTCTCTCCCTGGGGATCAAGTGAAACTGCAGGGTTATACCAGTGCACTAAGCAGAGTCATATTGAGCCTTACAGTGGGGATGAGGGATTTAAAACACCAAGTCATGTTTGGTACCGTTGCCCTAGAGTGCTTGTTTTTCTTTAATGAATTCATCCTTTTGAGCTATTTTTGGGGGAAAAAACCCTTTCTTCTTCATGCTTGTGTTTGTTTTACTTTTGAGGTGTGATCAAAGTAAGTCCTGGCCGTGTAATCATTTAATGCATTTTGGCTGCAGTTTCAGCCTCCTTTGAAATGTATCCCTTTTCTCTTGCCTGTGACAGCCAAACTTTACCTCCAGGTAGTAGAGGAGGCTTACAGACTCTTTTATATCTCACATCTGCTTTCAGCCCATTAATCACCCAGACTGTAGACAGCTTCTTCCCTCTCTTACAGTGTGACTTTGTCTAGACTAGGAATTAAAGGGTGAATTTTAACATGGCCCAGCTAACATGTTTAAATGTGGACCAGGCTGTGTATCCTTTAACTCATGTTCAACCGGGCAAGTGAAACACTTAGGAAGAAATTATGTTTCAACATGACAAGTTTAGCACGTGCCGAAAGATGCCCTCCCTTGTTTAAATTACAGGTAAAATCTTGGCCCTTACAAAGTCAACATAAATTTGCTGTTGACTTTAAATGACCCAGAATTTCCTCCATAACTTTAAGAATACATTAATCAGGACAACTTCAGTAAGAGCACCTACTTCTTGCTACAGCTCTGATTTAGGAGCTCAGAAGAATTACACTGTGATTCCATATCTTTAGGGACCCAACTCCTTAGCCGCTGTGGCCCAACTGCACAGTGATATTGAACCAGAGCTTCTAGCTGTGGAACCTCAGAAGTAAAACAATAATCAGCCTGTCAAGTATCGCTTCAAAAATAGTAGCAAATTTACGTTTTAAGATTAATTGCAGAAGGTCTATCAGTTTTACTCTCCTTACACTCCTGGCTGCTTATTTCTATCTTTCTCCAAAGATTTCCATTCAGCTGGGATAAAAGTCGTCCACTCCATCAGTAGTCCTGCCATCAGCAGTTTCTCCCCAGCCTCCAGTGCTCATTTTTGTGTCCCAACCTGGCACTTACTCAACTGTCATGAGTACTGAACCAGCCATTTTTATTGCTGCGCTCTCACTTGTGGTGCTGAAATCTCTAACAGAGGAGAGCTAATTGGGGGGGGTGTTTGCGTTTTTCAAATCAATTAGTTGTTGGACATACAAAGCAAAATTAACGCTACTCATTTATTCACCAGGCTCTGAAGAGATGTAACAGAGGGACAGACAATCTCAGCAGTAAATGAAGGACCAAGGAAAGGGGAAGAAAACTGTGATGGAGGAAACAGATAGGCTTTTGTGTATGGTAACCTTTTCACCAGGAACACGCAAAGCCCTTGAATCAGAGACTCACACGTAGACAAAGCCAGTGAGTTAGTACGGGACTGTACTCCTGTTTCTGGAGTCTGAACTTTTAAAAGTGAGTTAGGGATGATGGAGAAGTGGCTCCTGCCAGTTTTCACCTCCTAAGAGAGACAAGGCCAGCATCACCCCTGCTCTCTGATTTTTGGAAGAAAACATTTTGTTTTAAAGTATCCATTTGATTAATAAGCTTTGTATAAATGATTAATAAGCCATCAAAGTCTTTAATATCATTTTAACTTGGGTTTTGTTTACTCTCTATTTGCCATCTAAAAAATGTTTATGCAACATTATGAGGCAATGCATATTTATCAAAGACTGTAGGTTAATGGAGGATGATCAGGAAAGCAGAGAGAAAACATGATTTGCCTATTAAGTTGAATTAGGAGAATTTGGAGGAAAAATGCATAGTAACTGTTACTCAATGTCTGCCAAACCTTAAATCATCATCTTATAGCAATGCAGTGCCTTCTGTCCCAAACTACATTGCAAGCTATGAGACAATCATTTCACATTACCTTCAAAACTCATCCACCTCTTGAGTGGCATATAGTAACTATGCAGCAGCCTCGCACAATAATTTTGGCTATTAAAATGAACTCAAACACAGCATCAGAGTGAAACAACAGGCCAAACAATGTAAGGCAGAGTACTGCTAACCAACTGGAATATAATCAAGACATAAGGTAATGTATTAGTATTTTTTTTTTTTAAATACAGTATTTGTAATACTCCACAAATGGCCAAGCTATGAACACAGGGGACTTAATGAAAGCCGGTTCAGGACATCCACAGTGCAGACTCACAATGAACTTTCCCTCTCTTGCATTTTACACTTTCCACCTTGTCTCATAGGTGCTGTGGCACGACTGGGTAGACATACACCAGCAGCAACCAGGAATACATTATAAGGATGGTATTCCCAAGCAGAGCTACACTCTCTCTTTTTTGTTGTTGTTTGATTTTGCACGTATAATGAATTTCACACAAGGCAATATCTGCTCTCCAGATAACAGGTCTGCACTGAAGTAACCATAAAACTATGTTAATGTGACCTTGAAGTTACAAAGCTTAATTCTGAGGCATACCAGATTCCCAAGCAGTGGCCATTATTTTATAAATTCACCTTCATGCTAAGTTAATGAAATTATAGTTTTTCCATATAAGACTCTGATCCATGATGCCAACACAGACAACATGCAGACCTTTTTGATTACCTCTCATTGCTGTTAAGCTGGATCTCAGAAGGAACTTTCCTGCAGTTTACATATGCCTGTCAAATCGTCATGATCTAACAGCTCCAGAAAACCAAAGATCAATCTCTGAGATTGTGCTAAAACTCCATAGTGACTCGACCCTGAACTTTGGCAGAAGCCTGCCCTTTCCTGCACTGTTCCTTCTCACCCACCCAGAATACATGCATCAAATTAACAAGGAATGGAACATTTCGTAAACCATAGAATGGTTTGGGTTGGGAAGGACCTTAAAGATCATCTAGTTCCAACCCCCCTGCCGCAGGCAGGGACACCTTCCACTAGACCAGGTTGTTCAAAGCACCATCCAATCTTACCTTGAACACTCCCAGGGATGGGGCATCCACAGCTTCTCCGGGCAACCTCTTCCAGCACCTCACCACCCTCACAGTGAAGAATTTTTTCCTTCTATCTAATCTAAATCTACCCTCTTTCACTTTAAAGCCATTACCCCTTGTCCTATCACTACATGACCTCATGAAAAGTCCCTCTCCAGCTTTCTTGTACGCCCCCTTTAGGTCTCCCCAGAGCCTTCTCTTCTCCAAGCTGAACAAGCCCAACTCTCTCAGCCTGTCTTCATAGGAGAGGTGCTCCAGCCCTCTGATCATCTTCCTGGCCCTCCTCTGGACTCGTTCCAACAGGTCCATGTCCTTCTTGTGTTGGGGGCCCCAGAGCTGAACACAGTACTCCCGGTGGGGTCTCACGAGAGTGGAGTAGGGAGGGAGAATCCCCTCCCTTGACCTGCTGGCCACGCTTCTTTTGATGCAGCCCAGGATACAGTTGGCTTTCTGGGCTGCAAGTGCACATTGCTGGGTCATGTTGAGCTTCTCATCAACCAACACCCCCAAGTCCTTCTCCTCAGGGCTGCTCTCAATCCATTCTCTGCCCAGCCTGTATTTGTGCTTGGGATTGCCCCGACCCATGTGCAGGACCTTGCACTTGGCCTTGTTGAACTTCATGACATTCACACGGGCCCACCTCTAAAGCCTGTCAAGGTCCCTCTGGATGGCATCCCTTCCCTCCAGCATGTCAACCACATCATCACACAGTTTGGTGTCATTCGCCAACTTGCTGGGGGTGCACTCAATCCCACTGCCCATGTCGCTGACAAAGATGTTAAATAGTGCCGATCCTAATACCGACCCCTGAGGAACACCACTCGTCACCAGTCTCCACTTGGACATCGAGCCTTTGACCACAACTCTTTGAGTGCAACCATCCAGCCAATTCCTTATCCACTGAGTGGTCCATCTGTCAAATCCATGTCTCTCCAATTTAGAGACAAGGATGTCAAGTGGGGCAGTGTCAAGTGCTTTGCACAAGTCCATTTCATTAGTTTTGTTCAGTTCTGTGGCTTAGCAAATTTTATGTATCTTGCTGGACTGGGAGGATCAAGTTTTAACATATTCTATAGTGTTGGTCTATATGAAAGCATAATTGTTCTATTCATTCTCATGGCAGTAAGACTGCAAGTATATAAGCACCTGGGAGATTTCAAGCAAGTGTTTATCTACACTCACCTCACCACAGGGCAAATTAGTCTCTGAAGTTTTTTTTTCTTAAAGTATATAGCCTTTAAGCATGTTTCACCATCATGATTGGTGGTCATGATTGGGACTTTCAACTAGTGTGCTCCCATATGAAGTGCATAATTCCGTTTGAGAATAAAGGAACCCACATACTGTTCATCTAAAGAAAGTCTAACATGTTGAGTACACAATTTACCTTTACATTAATACAAATAGGAAGCAAGAATTTTGTGTATTAGATTATGTTCTGGAACTTAGATGGTAATTGCAGCAAATATAATGGACTTTAATGCAGTCAAAAGACCTGATGAGAGTCATTACTTCAGCTGCAGTCCTTTGTTTACAGCCTGAAAATGAAGACTGAAGACAGAGATGGGAGACTTCAATGTCAACTGGAATTATTTTGGATTTATCATGGAGTAAAAGAACTCAGAATCTCATCTCACTGAATGTTGTTGTGAAACAAGTTCAGGGAAAACAACAGAAGAGGACAATGCAATAATACAATATATTCACACCGAATCAGGTGTTGTCTCTTGTTGGACAAAGGTTAATGCATCATCAAATCAATTCATTTTTTTCTTATGAAAAAATGTAGTATGTTTGGCTAAAATTATATCATTTTAATTTCTGCCCATTTCCACTGAGAGACTGCTCAAAAATCTGTGTTCCGCAATACAACAGCCAAAAGCTCAAGCACCTTAAGAAACCACATAACTGGAACACACTAACAACAAAAATACACTTTTTTATTGGGTTTGACTTACCTTAAGTTTTAAATCAAACTAAAGCAATCAAATTTTTAAAGTCTGATCAGCTGAGAAATAAGGATATTAAATATGATTAAATGTGATTGCATTTGAGTGTAAGGACTGTTCTTCCATTACTGCTTTGATTAAAAAAAGCAATCTGAGCTGTGAGGTAGAAAAGTTAAATGCAGCAGGAAAAAAGAAAAGAGCTTGAAGTTTCTTTCCTTTCTTATTCAATATATATTATGTCTTGTGTGAGAAAATAGTATTATTTTAAGTATGCGCGTTTGCAAAACTGAAAGAGCATTGGCAAAGTTTCTGTTATTTAATATTCCTTCATGCTTTTTAATTATAGGAAATATGAAGATGAAAAAAAAGAAGAATAAAAAGTTGTTCTTATGGGACATCTGGGAACAAGAATAGGAGATGATACATTTTCAAATGAAAAGTGGACTGGAAACCTTAGTTCTTAAGCTGGAATTTAATTGGTGCAATATTGGAGTTTAAAGAGTAATAAAGTTTTTGTCCTCAGGTTATGAGAAGAAAATTACCCATAACATTTTTTTGGATTATAATATCTTAGCTGCTTCACTAGTCTATCTTTTTCTGATATTATCATCATTACTACTCTGATCATTTTCTGTGTTTCATACCTTCACCTCCAAGCATTTTGAATAGTGCTGAGAACCCCAGTGAACTTTTCAGATGCGAGGCGGAGATCAGCCACTGATCAAAATGCACTTGAACTGCAGAGTCTTCGGAGCTGTTTTCAGAAAGGCAAAATGTGTCGCTCCTTAGAGATGAGATAAATGGCAAAACCAGCACAGATCACTCACTCTCACCTCCTAATTGAAAAGTTGGCTGCTGATCAAGAGCTGGCAGTGACCAGCTCAAGCCATCAGGATGCCAATATATGCTTCGACCTTATTTCTCCACCTCAGAAAAGATCAATCACAAATTAATGTTATATTAGTGAAAGCAAGGACTTTTATTGAAGAGGGAAATCTATAAAAATAGCATCCAACGAAATGGTGAAAAACAAGCTAGAGAGAAAACTAGCCTAGACTGGCAGTGGAACAGTGTGCTTAATCAGCACAAGTAAAATAATCTGGAATCTTAATTGGATCTAAAACATGATAACACAAATCGGACCTAAAACATGATAACTAGTATATGAAAGGTTAATTTTGGTTTTGTTTTTGTTTTTCTGTAGCAGAAGCTGCAATTAGTTTTCTGGTTAAAATATCTATACTAGTTGGCCACTAAGTATTATCTGCACAGCAATACTGTATATTGTCATTGCTCTAAACCATTGAATGCAAGAAAAATTTTTCAGAAGGATTCTGGTTGTATGATAAAATGGCACCTTAGGATGACTCCAAAGCAGAGAAACGTCTTTTTTTAAACCTGTTTGAACAGGTAAAAGCTCTGGGAACCACACAAATGAAACATTAGTCTCCGTATCTCTCATTCCTTGCTCTTCTCTCATTTTAAAAATGTTAAACACAAACCACTGAACACAGTAATGTAACAATACAATGTGAGTCCTGGACATGGACTTCGGTGTGTGTACATGCCTGAATAGACACTGACCGCGTATCGATCCTTCCCGACATGCATGGAGTGTCTGCCTGCATCTGTACACCAGGCATCCAAGCCTTAAAGACTCAGGGGAGTGACACAAAGAAAATATATCGGTGTGGTCCAAGGACTAATTTTCAGGCTTGGTGCAAGGAGCTCAAAAATGTTTATGTAGTTAAGAATGGGGGTTACATACCTGAAAAGCTTTAGGGCCAGACGTCCATGCTAAACATTTGCGGATCAGGTAAACCACTCTTAGAATAGATGTAGTCTCTCCAAGCTTGACAGTCGTCTTTTACATCGGTAAGAAGTACAAGGAAGCTAAAGATAACCCCTCTCCACTCATTCACACATGTGCGCATATACTTCCAGTTCATGCCTTAAATTGAGAAGATATCTAGGGAGGGAGGACAGACCAAAAGAAATGTGCAAACCAGTATTTTACATGCTGGGATACTGAGGACAAGCTTGACAAGCTGGTGATTTATGACAAATGCCAAAGGGGTTATTGTTCCCACCTGCCTACTGTTCTTACCAGGCAAAGCCTCTATTCTTCAACTATTGCCTCTGTTTTATGGAGACTCACACAGACTGGGAACTATGGTAGTTGTGGAGTAGGCACACTGCCTGTTCAGCTTTCTCTGCTATGGCATCAGGGACTTCTTTAGTCCCCTCAGCGAGTACCACCAGAGCTCATGAGTTACAACATCAAGACACAGAAAGAAGTGGCTGAAGAAACACCTGCTGAGCTCAACAGTGCCGAAGAGCAGCAAGACAGTCTCTGGCGCAACTAAAAATAGATGCCAGGTTTTCTAATTCCAAGTCCAGGATCCTATTAAAAAGCCACACTTTCCATTACAAGAATGAAAAGAAGAATGATGTATGGTGACTTCTCCAGAGATTCAGCTAAAATTCCTCAGGACCAGGCAGAGTTTTGGAGGTAGAAAGCAGTTTACAGAGTTTTCATTCTTAGACTTAAGCCTAAACCTTTCCAGAATGAAGGGAAAAAAACAATCAACCACCCCCCCTAAAAAAAACAACATAAAAACAAGGCACTCCAGGACACTGAAACAGATGGAGCATGCCAGCATTTGCTTCAGCAGGAAAAAAAAAAAAAAGAGTTTATAATGGAGGCGCTGAAACAAGTTTAATTATAGAAGCATGAATGGCATCCCTATAATAAAACAAACTAAAAAGTCAAACGAACGTCCTTGCCCTTTATTAAAGAGCTGCGTGCATTTGTTCTCTGATATAATGCTATGGAAGCTTACCTCGCTATTACTGGTTCTTCTTACGCTATCCTCGGTTTTACAAAAAATGCAAAGCTCAGAGGCACAATGCTCTTGTAAAACTGAAGAGCATTTATTTCTCATATTTAAGCCTTGGTTTGCCAGGACAGCCTCACAAGATAAACAGTCTTGTTTTCATAAGGGCCCTGGTACAGCAGGAATTATATTCATTCTAAATTTCGGTGCCATCATGCTAACATTTCATATGAAACAGAAAGTACTTCCCCACATATCAGTATGAAAATGTGAAAGACGCCCTGGCTTAACGCTACTTTAAGAGATCAGAATTCATCTTTTGGTGAGTGTATCACTCTCTCAGTAGTATAACAGAATAAAATCATATTATTGTTCTGTGCCCAGGGAAATAAAAAAGACATCTCTTTTTCAGCATGCAAAGTAAATTCCGAGTGAATCTTATGATTTAGCAAGAGCATGGTGCAAAATCTGCTGAAATCAGTAGGATTCTGTCTTTTGATTTCAGAGGGCTTTCAAACATGTCCTGTGGTAGGAAGATGTTTGTGAATCATTCACTATTAGCCTGAGTTTGTTATCAAGCACTAAATCACTTTATCTAAGAACCCTACAGATTTTATAAACCTCTACTTGGTTGTGATGGACTTAACATTGTTCCAAAGCTCTCCATCATTTACTCAATAAATTGGATAGATCTGATCCAGGAAAAAAAAAAAAAAAAAGACATATGCTAGTATTTGTAACTCCAACCAAATCTCCTTCTACTGAATTATTTCTTTTTCCTTATTTCTTCTTTAATATAAGCACAAATATTTCTATTTCAAGCAAAGCATTTGAGAAATATTTCTTCCAAATAACATGCCAAACTTTAAAGCACCACCTGCATCAAGAAGCACGGTCACTAAACATTCATTTGTGAAGTAACTGGAAAGTGCCATTTAGGATCAGAGCTCCTTTGCTCCTTTGATTCTCTGTCCAAGAGCACGACGTCCTACCTTCAGATGCTCACAGCCTAAGAAAATGCTGACCCACAGCTGAGAAAAGCAGAGCAGATATTTTGGGCCCAAAATGAGAGTTATAAGTTGGCTGGTGGTAAACAGAAAGCCAAGTTGCTCCAGAGAAGCACAGATGCCACTGAGAGCAGCTCCTAGAAGAGCCCTGGCTCCATGCAACGGCAGCACCCCTATGCCAATAACTTTTCTGAGGAGACAGATGTGGTCCCCAGCTCATTTCTGGTAACATCCTGCCTAAAGCATCGTGCCTTTTTGTTCACCTTGAACATCCCTCCCATGGACTAAAAATAATATGACCCTTAACAGAAAATTTCTTCTTGATTAAGGCTGGAACACAAATGGACCAAAGCCAGAAAGTTTAAAATTAAGCCGACGCTTTGTCCTTTAATTCTAGTTGTCAAGGAGAAGAAGAAGAAAAAAGAAAATCAGCTTCATAGAACAAGTTCTCTAGTCTTAAGTTTTAATGAAGTTTCAGTGTCCTGGGGTTTTATGGTTTATGTCCCAAGACTATCATTATTCAGTGGGTTGAATTTTTTTTTTTTTAATATTTTTTTTTGCATTTAACTTCTTTGGTTTTTAAAATGAAAAGAAGAGAGGTGGAAGTCTTTAATGGAAAGTTAATGGAAGTTTAATGGAAGTATTAATTATTGTCCTGGTTTTGGCTGGGATAGAGTTAATTTTCTTCCTAGTAGCTGGTATAGTGCTGTGGTTTGGATTTAGGATGAGAATAATGTTGATAACACACTGATGTTGTGGTTGTTGCTAATTAGTGTTTATCCTAAGTCAAGGACTTTTCAGCTTCCCAGGCTCTGCCAGCAGGGAGGTGCACAAGAAGCTGGGAGGGGGCACAGCCAGGACAGCTGACCCAGCCTGGCCAAAGGGATATTCCATACCATGAGATGTCACTTTCACTATATAAACTTGGGGGAAGCTGGCTGGGAGGGTCGCTGCTCAGGGATGGGCTGGGCATCCATCAGTGGGTGGAGAGCAATTCCATTGTGCATCACTTGTTTTGTATATTCTTTTATCACTATTATTATTATTATCTCTTCCTTTGCTATCCTATTAAACGGTCTTTATCCCAATCCACAAAGTTTTTTTCAATTCTCTCCTTCATCCCACTGGGATGGGGGGTGTGAGAAAGTGGCTGCGTGGTGCTTGGTTGCTGACTGGGGTTAAACCACGACAATTATCTAAGAGACTAGAATGTGCTTTGGTTAAATACATATTTATAAATCTTTTTAAAATGTACATTATTTACTAATAGACTAGAACTATTCTAAAGGTAGACATTTCTGTCTGAGCAGGTAAATATATCTTTGCAATTTTTAATTAAGTCATATTATTTTAGTGATAGGGAAAAATAACTCTCCTCTTAGGAGTTAATAGTGTATAGTCCTGCCTTACCTGTTCAGAGAATTCACCCACAGACATCAGGAATCCATCACTTTAGGAAAAATTTACATATCTCAGGAGTCAGTAAAAATGTTGTACAAAGAGAGTCCCTAATTTGCAAAGATTTAGGGGAAAAGCTGCTTTTCTCATATGTCACAACGGATCTGTGCCTTTAGGTTTATGACTTTGACTCAGCACTGCAACTCCTATCAGTTTCAGTTCTTAGACCAACTTGTGATTCACAATCATATGCTTTATATTCCCCAGGTTCTTCTCTGATTAGGGGCTGACCAGGATAAAAAATTATCTGACTCCAGCCAGTCATGTTGAGGGCAGAGGATGCTTGCAATCCACAGCTCAACCCCAGTTTCCTGGGGTTCAAAATTTGGATCCAAAACATGCAGGTTCTATCTACTGCAGATCTAAAGGTTTGCTGGTGAAATTCAAAAGTATAAGTATTGCTTCTGACTGATCAAGTTTTACTTAATCCATATGCCTTCCATGAGATCAAATGAAACCAGAGGTTAAACCATGGCATTGAGCACTAAAAAAAACAACCAAACAAACAAAAATCCTGCTTGTCTAGAGAAACAAGTTTGGGTTTTTCTTTGAAAAGTTCGTTAGTTAGACAAATTCTACATAAAACTCTTCCAGGTTTATTTCCACATTCAACCCCCAAACTACTAGAGGCTTTTGCATAACTTCAGATTTTGTTGTGAAGAGTTTACACAGCTCTAATCTGCACATGAAACTCATACTGACATCGATGACTGGTTTATGCAGGGATCAAGGGCACAATATGCAGTCAAGATCCCCACCACAGATAACCCAAAAGCAGAGTTTTGACCTTACAGCTCAGCAGAGAAATTTAGATGCCAGGTGAGATATTGGTGACCTAAAAATATTCACATTCAAACCTCAAACGAATGTTCAAAACATAGAATAAACCAAAAATTCTTACATGGGGTTTATATCCATTTTATTTCTTTGTGCTATCATGCAATTTTTATTTTATTATGAAAATCTGTTTAAGATATAATGTAGGTGAATTTAAAACAGACTCTCAACCCAATTTCTATCTTTATGCTAGTGATTTCAGTCTGTAAGTAACTGTGGCCACAAATTTCATGCCTGCAGTTTTGGGAACAAGTGTTGCCCTTTGGATAGCTTTGTCCATGACTGCCATGAAGCAACAGCAACATATTCAAAACTGCAGGCTCTGAAAGGCATTTTGAGGCAGAACTTCACTTTACAGTGCCCACTTCTAGAGAGGGTGGTTCTCAGGTTTAAGGCCAGAACACTGGAGAGAAGATGAAAATATTTTAGGCCAATATGCTTTATTCATTGTCATTTTCTTTTGCTAGAAACAGAGATAATACTTGCATCCACTTCTAAAGTTGCACTGTTGAAAATACTCTGTTCTACCTGACAGATCATGCAGCCCTTTTCCCAGAGGGCTTGCATGCATGGTAAAGAAATACACTGCCTCCTCTGCCCTTAGAAAATAGGGACCTATTGATGAGTTAATGTTAAACTGTCAGCCCCAACCAAAACCCAAGATTCAATCACACCTTTACTTTGGTGAAGGCAGGAATGAAGATCCAGGCTTAGTGATTGCTCACAGATAGTCTCTACAATAAACTGCAAGTTAAAAAGGAGAGGGGATCAAGGTGGGCAAGGACTTTGGAAAAACTGTTATCTGAAAATGAATTTCACAGCAGATTCTCAAACTAACTGAGCCCATGATGATCTTGTACAAAGCAGAACTGCTTCAGAGTTTTATTCACCAAACACTTTGGGAGATAATTTTGATAAAACTTTTATTTTAGGGAAAATATAGTTGGGAATAAGGGAACAGTCCAAACAGACCATAAAATCACCAATGCCCTGTGCTTTCAAAGAAAGAACAAAAAACCTGCTGTGATCTTGCATTAATTATGAATTGGGCCTCCTTGTGAAAGAATTTCATTGTAACCTGGTCACTATGTTGCTAGATTAGACTTCAGAGTATGATGGCTTGAGTCCAACCCATTGCAACCTTTCTATTGTTATGAGAAATATTCTTCCTGAGTCCAATTTTGAAAGGACAGTAAAAAAGCTTTTTTAGTGGGAGGGAATGAAATTTTCCGCTTCCAAAAAAGTGTATGTGAAATTTAATATTATTAACAACTTACATTTCCATTTAATATTTTGCACTGTAATGGTTTCTTGACCAAAATAATTACATGTGGCAATGTGAACCAAAGGCTTATTATGTATTATATAATCTCATATGCAAAATAGAATCTAATCAGCCTTACTGGCTCCTTTATTATTTAAACGGGTAAAGAGGAGAGCCCGACTTAACATATGTAGCCATACTTCGTGTATATCTATCATACTCTTCTCTTTGGTCCTTTCTAAACTACAGTCTTTACTTTTTCAGTTTTGTGTACCATTAATTATTTCCAGTGTTTTTTATTTGGAACTTATTACTATTTTTATGTGAGAGAAATCTGGCCGTGACTGATGATAGCGTTCCAGATAAGGAGAATTAACCAACAGAACATATCATAATTGCTTCCTAGTCCTTCAGCATCATCTTCAGTGCGATATGCATCAAAACATTTGGTTTGCTTTATTGCAAACTACTGCACAGTGTATGGAAGGTTATATAGAACTGTCCACAGTTCCCAAGAATGCAAACTGATATTTAAAACCAGCACTGTGAATCAGAAAATGTTGTATCGCCATGTCTATGTGCAAGGGGCAGAGTTAAAGTTGTTCAACAAGTCTGAATTACGATTTTTTTTTTTTATTCTCAGGAGTTAAACAGCAACACTCCCCTAATTGTTTTTTTCATAATTCAAAACTTCTTATCAGCACCTCACTTTTGTGGGCTGGTAAGATGGACGTAGGTAACAAAATGAAGCCAGTATGTTAAATTCATCAGAGTGATATTTCTTTCTGTAAATCCTACATCATACCAATCAGTCTTTACCTGATCACTTCACTTACTTGCTTTGCAAAGAACAAACCCAGGACTCAACACAGTAAGCCACCTTCCCCAACCCCTTTGTCAGGTCAGAAGAGCATTCATTTCATAGCAAATTTAGCCTACCCTCTCTGCCTCCCTCGACACATACGCACACGCACAGAGCATGCCTCTTCTTGAGTGCACGTTTTACAAGCTTAGCAAAAAGCCCTACACAAACTGTACCGAACCACATGTCCAAAGCGTGCAATTTCTAAAGGGTCATAATTCAGTCAACTGAAAAGTGACTTTTTCACCTGCAGAAGTGCACCTCGCCAGTTACGGTTGTTTCTGTAGCCTAAGCCAGCTTTCCACTGCTACCCGTTTCGCTTAGAAGGCTATTCATAAACCAAATGGTCACAAGGATTTTGTTTGAATAAAAAGAAACGTCTATCCCTCCTCACTTTCCTGAGAGTAGCTCAAATTCCACCTCTGCCTCCATCTCTCCAACAGTTTTAAATCATCTCAGTACAGGAAAAATTTGGCTCAAGAGGTGCCATTTTCAGTAACTTATGTATAAAAAAGGAATGGGGACTAAGCACAGAAGAACGGCATTGGTATTTTGTTAGCTGTGACTTGACCTGACTTGACAGATTTATATTTTAATGTGGATTTCCCCCCGTCAAGGAGATTGTTATGCCCCATAAATCCAATATTCACAGAACTCCAGTATCAGCTAGTACTGTGGGATGAAAAATACTAGTGGCAAACACAGTTTGCCTAGGGTATCCGAAAGAGGAACTGAAGTCTTCGGTATTGGAAAGAACCCAGCCATCCTCTCCACGCAAGCAAACAGCTGCCTCTCCCAGCCACAAACTCCCAGTAGCACCTGAGGCTAAAAAGCACATTTAAAATTGACAGGGTTAAGAAATCTGGAAGCCACAGGTATGGGTTGTTATCCACGCTTCTGTGGTTAGCAGGCTATTACACCTCTGCAATAGCTTAAGAGTGCCAGAATTGAATGCACTTGGGTTCTCTACTTCCTTGAAGATTCGAGCTTCAGTCTCTCTCTCAAGAGCAAGGTATAAAGAGATTACTAGCAACATCATCTCATACCTTCTCCTATCCAGCCTTGTAAATCTGAGGCTGCCCTTGGTTAAAAAGCACTGGTGTTAAATACTAACACTGCTTCTCTCCTTGTGTCTTTCCCACTCTTCGTTTTTCTTTGCAGATTTCAAGGTGATGACAAAAGAGAGAACAGTCTTAGCATTTGTTAATACCCACTTGACCCACAAAAGAAATTCACTAGCATTCGCAGCTTCTAATTTAAAAACCATTAGACCGTTCCGCTTGGCGGACCAGATCTAAATATTCTTAAAGGGGTGGTTTAATTTAATCATTACCTTAACAAGCCCCCTTTTAAAATGATGATCCGCCAAATTCAGGGGATTTGTTTTGGAATCTGATCCAATAACTGGCTTTGTACAAAGAGAAGCATAGCCGCATCTGATTTGGTTCAGAACGGGGTGATAATCATGAAAATTACTTTGCATATTTAATCACTGTGAAAACATGAGTACAAACTACTTTCTAGAGATTACCTTAAAAAAAAAAAAAAAGCTTCAGGCTTTGCAGCAAGCATGCCAAGTACTTTGATTTACAGAGAATTATTTGGATTTTATAGAAAGCTCAGTGTTTCAAAGACTTCAAGCTACTCAGCCACTGGCAAAGAAAAAATGTTAAATAGTAAAAGCAAAAAGTTTTGTATTGGAAAAAAAATTATGTTGAGACCAATTGCCTTTTTTTTTTTTTTAAAGTCTATGTCACTTAACAAGCTAGATTTGAAGCAAATACCTTACCCAAAATCTCTTTGATCCTGTCGAGAGAGCAGAGATGCATTCTCTCCAGGTTTGACCTAGCGTGTTGCCTAACTGCCAGAGGTGGGTCAGAAGCCAGCAAGTTGAGGCTGTGATGAGGACTTTCACAAAGTTTGAAACAGGAGAGTTTGCTTCAGGACTGCTCTCTGGTACCAGTACGCAGGGCTTACAGTGGGGAAAAAAAAGACCAATAAACAAGGCACACAAGTGTCGTCATCTTGTAGCTTCAGATTTTTATGTAGATCTCATAGTTGAGGTTCAGCTACACATAGAACATTTAGAGACAAATGCCTAGAGAAATTAATTTTTCTCACCTAGATCAGACAGATAAATAAAAGTACACTGACTGGTAGTTAGCAAGAGGTACAAAAGAGACACATGCATATACATGACTTGCAAAAATTTCCCCAAGCTGCAGCAACCGGATGCCAGCTGAGTATTCGATGGTATGTAAAACTAAATTTGCTGCTGAGATAAACAGGCACAGCTCCACTAAATCTATCCAAGTCGCCTCTGCTTAACACTTGAAGTGAATTAGGCCCTACCTTTATTGTCAGTTGCTTTTAAATCCTTGCACTTGTGATACTGTGATGTTTGTAAATAACCTAGCATCTGAGAGCTACAGTGTAGGCAGAATATCTGAGGGATAATAGTCACAGGCATTTTAGATTACGAACCATGCTATACCAAATACTTGTAGGAAGCATCTCAGAGGTGTTTACCTATCTGTCGCTACTGTGCAAGTACAAAACTCATGGAGTGCCTAAAGTTTGCTATAGAAACGGGTGCAATACACACATATATATACACATATGAAATATATACGTATCATACAGACTGCTCTACTATGGACACGCATTTTTATATATGTTACACACACAAATATATACACATAAATCTATATATATACACCTGTATCTTTTGCATACTTTTCATATAGAGTACGTATTCCTAGAAGCATTATATGTTCCACAGCTTCAGCAGACTAGAGGTTAATGAACAGGCTTTTTCTCACATATGCACAGAACAGATAATTTTCTTTACTGTTCACGATAAGTTGAAGGAGCATTTGAGTGACAGACCAATTTGTCAATCAACTACAAAGTGTTGAGGAAGCTTCCTCTGCATAATTTTACACACAGAGATCAAATGTGACCTCTGATTGTACAGTGGGTATGGACAGTCAAGGTTATGAAGTCCAAAGGAGTCAAGCAAATCAGTTACCTTTTCTGAGTGCCTTGTCTTTCTAGGGTTATCTGTGCACTAAAATAATCACAGGATTTTAAGAGAAAGATGAAAAATCCTTCTTTATTATTTTTAAGTGTGTGTATGTGTGTGTTTGCATGTGTGAGGAGGGTGTATGTATGAATTTGTTGTGGAGCTTGAATGTCTATGTTTTTATTTTATAGCCTGAATTATGTTTTAAGGTCTCAACACAGAGCCCCTGGTTCTGACATCTCACGCAGTTTTTCTTGAAAGCTATGTTTTAATAGCAGCCCCGTTCGTTTAATGTTAGCCACTTCAGATGATTTCTTTGCTAAAACCTGAATTATGAAAATCGCTTGTCAATTACCCCGGGTAGCTGTGTAAAAGAATTATTGCACATTCACAGTGAAAAGAAAACTTTATTTTCACCACTTTCCAGTAAAAGCTAATTCAGAATAACTCCATTTAACAGTTATTTTATGCTGAAATACTGAATACCTCAGGGAGTCTTTTAGGGATTTTAAAGTCTCTTTATTTATAAATGATTCATGCTGCATTTTCAGAAAAACCTACAATTAGTGTGGGAAGCACAGAGACTCCTTTGGGAAAGGTAAAAAAAAAAACCCAACAAAATATACATGCATTATATACAGCCTTTTTATCTATTGTTGTTTTGCAGTGGACTATAAAAAGAAAAGAACTGGAAAAAATGGCTAGGAGATATTTTATCTAACCTTTTAAATATATGCCTCAGTTGACAGTATTTTGTGAAGTAGTTACCCTTATGATTTGTACAGCCCACAAAATTCTTTTAATGCAGGTTTCATTTTGGTTTGCACTTTCCAACCCCAGTTATAAATGAGCAAGCTAGCTAAGAGGAGAAGCTTTCTGTGGTAACACAGAAGGACAAACCTTTTCTTCCGCCAGCCCCTCGTGAGAGTGATGGTCACTAATGTTTCCATATTGTTTGCTGCCTGGAGTGGTGCTATAACTTAAAGGTCTTTTAAATGTTCACACTGGCAGGCATCAAAGATCACACAGCCTCATTCGGCTTTACAGTGAATCTTTCTGCTCACTCACGCCAGACAACAGATATATATTGTGCTAGTTACCGGCACTGCAGGAGCTTATGCATCCCCTGTCCGTGCCACACAGGTGGGCAGGCAAAGGCAATGAGTGGCTCAAGACCCCCAGCACATCCCCAGCACCCCAAGACTCCTACGGCTTCACCCTTAACATGGCTGCCCGTGTTGGAGCCGTGGAGTGGCTTGCAGCCTCCCTGCAGGACCCCAGTTAAGCCCTGCTCTGTGTGCTGGTGTCAGACTAGAGAGTCACAAGATGGCATCCTGTTAAGGGTCATGCTCTTGCATGTCTATAAGCCTTAATAAAATTACACTCAGGAGCATGTCAGGCAGTGGCAGAGTGGCACTAGGGTTGAAGGCTGGATACTTTACGATTTATATAGCCCCATACCTCCTCTCAAACAAAACCCAAAAAACACCCTTAAATCTTCATTCAAGCAGACCTTCTCTGTGTTGATGAAATGTTCATCATTTCCAATCAGTGTAAACTCTATGAGATAGTTGCACTCCCATGAACTGCAAAGAGTGAACAAGCAAAGCCAAACAGATACTATTGGCTTCAAAGAGACAACAGCTACTTAAATATTTTTCTGCACCTCCATGCTGGCTTTGCACTGGTGCTGTTACAAATGACTAAATAGCAAATGCTAACAAAATTTCTCAGGGGTCAGACAGGTCACCCACAGTTGTTTTACAATTACACCAGCATTTACAGTGTGGAAATCGCAGTGAACTGAAATCTTAATCATCCAGACCCAGTCACTGACTGGTACTGGTACCCAGAGAACCTCCCATGAGATGTGCAGAAGAGATGGCAAGAAGAACACATGTGGGGAAAATGTCAGATACTCTGTCTCATTGACCAGATGTACAAATGACATGGGGGAGTGGTGGTGGGCTGTTAACTAAAAATGGGAAATGTTAGACTGATTGACTTAAACCTAGAGTTCCATATTCCATATAACCTAGACTTTTTTATATATATATATATATATATTCCATATAACCTAGAGTTATATGGAATCTGTACCACACTCTTATTGGCTTGAATCTCTCTCAATGATTTCCCAAACTGCCACAGTAAGGATTGTTCTAAAATAAGTAGAAACTCTTAATTTGCAGTTAGATGATATTTTATTTTTTTTTTTTTAGTAAAGCTCAATGAATAATACAAATGAAGTAGCAGACTGCACACATACCAGGACGTGCTCTGGCACTGTCCCAGTTGCTTGGATACCAACAGGTGGAACACACAAAGGAATTACTTGAATAAATGGGAATACCAGCAAGAAGAACATTGCTAGATAGCAGATAAAGCAGAACACCATCACTGAGATATTTGCTGTGTGTCAGGGCACTAGAAAGAAAAATGAAACTCCTAAGTATAACTACTGACTTCTTAACACACTGGTCTATATTTTTTAATTCTTCACATAATCTTGCATGACAGTGCTACAAAACTCAAAATACGCAGCTTGTTCAGTATCATTTTCAATGTAGTATCAATTGAGAAGTTACCCACAGTCTCTTGCATTCTAGGTTTTCTATCCCATCCACCAAACGAAGAGGAAAAACACAGGCCTCTTCTCTCCTCTACTGAAACCAAAAAAATAGCTGAGCACATCTGGCACTTCAAGCATCCTCCAAGCAATTGCTCTAATTATACCTTCACAATTAAGAGTAAATTATCTGCAAAACTCTCCAGAACTGGGTGAACTGGTGAGTTGTATTACCATGAAAGGAAGGAAAGGGAAAAGGAAGGAACACGTCTTGTTTTAAAACAATCTCCAAAATGAACACACTCCAGGTAAGTTTTTCCTGCTCTAAGGTGTCAAATGATGGTTTGTAATTTCCTGAATGCTGTGGACCGAAGAAGAAATAGCACAGTTTTTATAGGACAGAAGGTGTGTTCCTTGCTCCATGTATACTACCACAGACCTTATCCTAAGCAAACAGCAGAGCTGCATCAAGGTTTGTTTGATTTTCAAGCCATGGGGATTTCTGGAGGTTTTTCTTCTCATGGGAAAAGTTCTGTAAAGGAAGGAGTAGAGATCCTGAAAGTTGTGACAGGTGAATTAGCAGAGTGAGATAAGGCTGAATGTTGAGGCCAATTGCACTATTTCAGCATCCTGGTAAAGGATGAGGAACCAAAGCTTTTAGACTTGTATTTTCAGAACAAAATATGACATTCATAATTAGGAGCAATGCACTTCATATTGCTGAAGCAAATTAAACATTATTTTTATGTGAATCAGCGGTGATCTCCACCTCATATGAGGTCCTTTGGTCCCTCAGATGAGCTCTGGTTTTAGGTATCTCATGGCCCAGTTCTCTCGTATTTGTGTGGATTCCCAAAACTGCATTGCTTTTATATAATGCTTGTGCACCGTGGACATGTCAGGAAAAACTCAGAATAACACTATAAAATAGTAGGCTCAGAATAAGATTATATGAAGGGATGTAGACGTAATGCTGAACTAAAACTAAACTTTTGTTTATGTTCCCTCTAGGAGAAATGCCATCACAACTTCCACAACTACAAAAATTTTGATGCAATTGTTTCATTCATTTTTTCCTTTTTTTTTTTTCCAAAGTGAAATGCAAGACGCCATGAATGTAACATGAGATGACAATGTAAAAAATTCAAAGAGAAAAATAACTCTATGTAACAAAATCCTCAGAAATATGTAACATGGGAGAAATAGTTTTGTTGTTTGTTTCTTCTCTATAAATAAGATGTGATGATTATGCCACAAAAATTGGCATCAGACTTGAGCAGGTGGAATGCCTGAAACTGTTTTTAATCCTAATTAATAATAAAATTTTTCAATTTCACAATAGTGTCTAAGAGGAAAATATTTCTTTTTTTTTTTAAAGTATTTCCCTCCCCTAATTTTTTGCTATCCATTAGAAATAATACTTCAGCAATAAAATTGCAAACCTTATACTGAGAGTGAGCTACTCCCCTTTCAAGATGTTAACTGGTATCAAAATGTAACAGTGTATGTTTCAGCTTCTGAATAAGCAGCATTCACAGTAAACCACTCACAACAATTTCATTGACTAAGATGTGCCTTAAGTTAGATGCCAAGTAAAATTCAAGAAGCCACCTGGGACTAGCTGGTGGATACTCTGAACAAGATGGGAAAGGTTCAGGATGGGGTTAGTCAGTGCCAGTTAAAAGCACAGGTCAGTCGTTCCCTTGTCAAGTGTTCCAGCCCCGCAGGAGCTTTTATTTAAAAAAACCCACCAAACTGTTTCCTTGCTGCAGAAGAGGCCTTTCAAGGAAGCTCAGTTCAGTGGCCTTCAAGTTCACTATAAAGCTTTTGTAGATTTCAGGCCATGGGATTAATGATAAATCCAGCAAAGCATATGACTAATTTTAAGCCTGTATGTAATCTCAGTTAAGTCAATTAGTCTGCCTACATGCTCAAAGGTAAGCAGATCCTGAAGTACTTTGCTGGTCTGGTGCGATTATCCCTACTGATGTGTAGACACAGTAACTGCTAACCCATACATTGAGGAAACCTGACTTCTGCCTCCAGCTCAGAAATGCATCTTTCTGGGGTGTCTAATATATATATCTCACCAATTCTACTCTAAGCCCCTGAAGCCAATGAAGGGCTGAGGAAAGATTAAATAAGGAATAAATAAGGGATGTTCCTTTCTCATTTTGTACAATATATAATTGAGATGTTAGATATACAGCTGGATTCTTTAACAGGTAAGTGACATTCAGCTTCAGTGTCTCTCTATAAGAAGCAAAACAAAACAAATCTTCACTTGTGATTGTTAATTCATTTCTGTGCAGAGCCATTGTTTGGGTCACCCATGGTACATTAACACAGTTCCTGTATGTAGTACAACCATATTAATATTTAACTCAGGAGCAGCTTAATCTAGGTGTAACACTGGTAAAGCTGTGAGATCCTTACATCCAGCTTGTGAGTGTTAGCATGCCTAGAGATAGTAAAATAACTCATGAATGCCTCAACCAATCCATTTCAAAATCGCCAGGAACATTTCTGTGAGCAGATTATGGTCTGCTAAAACTATATTCAGCACTCAAAAGCCTTCTGTTTAGTTTCTCTATCCTATCCAGCTGCTAGTAAATTACCAGGGATCCCAGCGAGGCTGTCCACACTTGAGTCTGCCTTGACCTAGAACAGCCAGAGCTTCTTTTGTTGAAGGATGAACCCAATCTGTGGTGGAAATACCATTTCTCTGCATTATATTGCAGGTTATGGAAGACCTCGCCTGAAAATTGGGCAAGATCTCCAGAGCAAAATATGTAAATCTGTCATGTAAATATGTATTTATGGGGTTTTAGAGCTTGGATCACTGCCATACAGACAGTTCCCTATCATCTGAATGTATATTTAAGGACTTTAAAAAATATGAAGCTTTGACCTGCGCTGTTGCCATATATCTCATCACTGCTCCGGCTGCTGTGCAGGCATAAGACGGAGTTACTGCATTTTCCTGTTCCATGGGCCCATGTGTAACCAAGCCAAGCCTTACAAATGATACAGCATTATAAACAGGGCAAGGCTCCTTCTTGATATGGAACAGTGTTTGTTCAGGAGA
This sequence comes from Phoenicopterus ruber ruber, assembly GCA_009819775.1. Taxonomy (NCBI): domain Eukaryota; kingdom Metazoa; phylum Chordata; class Aves; order Phoenicopteriformes; family Phoenicopteridae; genus Phoenicopterus; species Phoenicopterus ruber. Next base: position 16,345,799 of record CM020219.1, read on the forward strand.
AAGGGCTACTGCATCTCTGGGAAAACGCTAGCTTTGCACTGACAGTTTGCCTGCTAGAGAAAATGAGCCCTTCCTCAGCACCAGTGCATCTCAGGAGGACCTGGTACAGCACTGTAACTAGACACACCGATATTTGTCTCCTGGATCACTTGCACTGTGCAACTTCGAGTTAAAATTATCTTGCTGCAAGTCCAACAGGGAAACAAATGCACTTTCGTTTTCACTTACATCTGCTAGTATTAACAGCAAAGGGAAAGATATCTTGCTGTTGCACTGTTTTCCTTCCACCAATTGTAAAAGCCAACGGGAGTCATAAGGATTTTCCCATCTCTAGTAGATTTTAACTCCAATTTGGACTTCTTGATGAGGCTCTCTCCTACCCTGGGGAATCCCCTTTGCATTGTGTTAGGGAGCAGACTACATGATTATAGGTAAAACCATATGCTCTAGTCTGATTTTTCAAATGAGGAGGACAAATTCCCTCTTCCCATATTTATTTCCAAGGGAAAAAATTAAAGCAGTAGTACTATACCCTAGTAACAGGGTTCATCACAGAGCAGGATGGTATATTCAGCTCGATTTCCCGATTTAAACTTGTTTTCAAATACAGACTCAATTCTTAGAACTGAGTTCATCCTGAGATATCTGTTTTCATGCACTGTGTGCTGGTATCTCAGAATTATCTGCTTTTTGCAGATATCCCAACCTGCTAATTAATAACATGAATTCACAATGGGAGTTCTCTAGCTGAAATCACAGTTAGAAATAGATAAGAAAACAGTATATATTTTTAATTTTAAACTTTCTTTTTTTGATAAACTGCATGCAGTGGTTCTGCCATAACATATACTATCTGTCATGGGTTGTGACATAACGAAACATGACATGATGTAACCATTAAGATGACCCAACATGGCATAACCAAATGCAAAATGATTCACTCTGACTAAGCATGTCATAATTTTCTTATTATTTTTCTTAAGTCATACAGTCTACTTACTGTTAACTGGTTAATTCTATTCAGGGACTAGGTACAGGACTGCAGGAAACAGAGCTATCCATGCAGTATCATCAGTAGCAACACAACATACAGCTAAGCAGGAACATAAATGTCATGTTGAAGTGATGCTAAGGCTGCTTCTAAACTAAGGCTCCAATTCTCTGTTAGGAACTATGCAGGCATGCTCTGCAGAACAGGAAACCTAATGTTATAAGGTTTTAAACATGATTAGGGCATAAAATGTGCTTGCATTTTTCTGTGTACACATTTTTGATACCTGCTGGAACTGTGCGGCAACTGCATTCTGAAAAAAAACTCTGAAGGGAGAATATTAGGAAGACAGCACGAAGTGCAGAAAGTTAAGGCTGTGAATCTTTGTAAGTCTGTCATGGTCTAACATACTAAAGTGCTCATTATCAATATAATGCATCAGCTCTGTACTCTGATGGTTGTAAAGGTCAGTTATCCTGTATAACAGACCACAACATGAGCATTCTCCAATTAATTGTAAAAGCTGGTATTATAAGTCTGCCTTCCACACTCTGTCATGACTAACGGGTGACATGAGTAAATGACAGACTGTACAGACATCTCTTAGTCATATTAATACTCAGGCACAGTAGCAAGGGTTAAGGACAGAGTGTCAGGTTTAACTTCCCCTCATTACCATTCAGAAAACTATCATTTAATATTAAGGTAATTGTAACACAAGGATATGAGTCATGCCCTTGTGTTACAATTACCTTTAATATTAAATAATAGTTTTTGTAATGGTAATTTCCTTTGGGGATGTTTCATTCTACATTAAGCAGTTCTGACTGATGTCTGTCTTTGCAGATATCTCTATCAGCCACTAAAAGCTCTTCTACGAGTAGATGCCCATAATCTACAGGAATTCCAGACCATGACTGTTGTTCCATTGTAGTCGCTGTCCTTGCTACTAGATATTTCTAATCTATGAACAGTTTGACTATTTTATTGTTGCCATAAGTGTGATTTCCCTTTTGAAATCTACACAGAAGCATGCACCTCTTGCTCTGCTGTGCTGGGACTTCATCCACATCCCTAGCCTGGTTGTGCTATAACACATGGTATACACATGAAGTGGGCAGTCTAGAGGAGGTACAGGGTTTAACTTGTTGTTACTGTGATGTTTTAGTATCTGAGGGTGTAGTAGATTCTAGGAGCTGGACAAAAGTATTGAAAAGAGTTTGAATTAGACTTTTGAAAAAGTATTTCCCCTGTAGAAGTGTGTTGGTGTAAGCTCAGAAATCAAAGGTGCTGCAGTAAGCCTAGCTTGTGCCTGTACTATGAACAGAGTTCCTCTGTCAATGATTACAACCGTACAAAGCTGTGCTTTGTAAAAAAGTCATTTTCAGAAAGGGATCATTTAAAAGAGAAAAGGACAGACACTAAAAGCTACAGGATCCTACTGTTGATCAATTATGAGAGGAAAAGTATTGTCAGTAAGGTCTCAGTATCCTCTCTGAGGCTGTAAGAACACGAAGTAAATCTTTTCATTTCAATGGAGCCGTCTGCACTCAGAATGGTAGGATGAAGGCATAAGCCTCTTTGGGAAGAGTTTGGTTGTCCAGCTCTAAAGAAGGGATGAAGGGCACTAAGTCCTGCTGATGCATAGGAGCTCTTTTGCCAGGCAGGGAACAACACAAGTACTGCGGCAACGTCCTGGGGAAGAACTTGTACCATACTGCCCATGGCAATTCTTCACGATCAACAGAGGGAAAGTGTCAGGACTAGGTTTGAGGCCAGCTGGTTCCACAAAACACTTGTTACCCCAAATTGACAAAAAGCAGGCAAAAAGGTGGGGACTACTGCCATGCTTCTTGGTCCTCACAATGCTATCAAATGAACACTGCAGAAAGTGACAATGTTGAACTCCCTGGTACCTGCAGGCCAGCTCAGACAGTTCTGAGGTCGGACTAAAATCTAATGCTAAGTGCCTGTAAAATTTCTGAAAACATCTTAACTTCCTGCAGATTTCCTTTTCTGATTAGTGTCTGGGACTGAATGTCAAGCTTTCACCACCAGAAGATATATATAGCAGGTATAAATTCTGGAGAAATTGAGTCTCATAAAGGAAATTCTATTTAAAATGACCATAACTTTAGCATAAAAGTAGTTTAAAGAGCTCTGCATTTTTATCTTCAATATTGTTTGCCCTTGTCAGTGACAGCTCAGCCAACAGTTGCTATTCTCTCTCTCAAAAGTTTGGAGCATAGCTAAGGTGTGGAGACCATGTTCTCAGTGTGGTTATTACTTTAAAAACCCATTGGATTCTACACAAAGCAAGCAAGCTCTATGCAGCCTCTGTACTACATTTCAATAACACAGGTAATGAAATATTGGTGCTTCAGATCATTAGTCAGGTAATTATGATTTTTGTTTGTTTGGGTTTAATTAAAATTAGTCTCGGAAAGCATCCATTAGAAGAAGAGGTCCTCACTGAACAACTGATACACAACAGTCCTCGGCTAGTAAACAAAGATCGTCCGTTCTTATCCCCAGCTTAAAAAAAACCCTCCCTAACTGCTCAACACTTTTTCATTTACAGATTTCAAATCACAAGTGAAAGGAGGGCAGTATCACCCTCTCATTTGACCAAAATCATCTAGGTCAGGGGAAAAGAAGGAATAGAAGCTCTGTTCTGTGATTCATACCTAGTCATTATCTACCCTAAATATGCCACAAAGCCACTCACCAGTATTTTAATAGTAACATATATTTGCCTGCTTAAGGGCAAATCCTCTGTGCAATTCTGCACAGCTTCAGTGAAGACAATAGTTTTGTACCCACTTAGACCCAGCCCATATTTTTTTTCAGATGCAAACCATTGCATTTAGACAAATTTGTTTTCCTCAAGTGCTGTCCTGTATGTATTTGTGGCAGAGAAACTGTAAGACAGCAAACATATTCATCTTTAATCTGATGAATGCTTCACCACATGCTAGTATGTGTGTTTCAAGGTGTATTGTCTGAGAGATCAGTTCTCAGAAATCATGGTGCGGAGGTTTAAAAAGAGATAGACGTAGAAATGCTTACATGTTGTGACTAAAAGCTGATTGGCCCAAGTACCTGAAATTATACAAAACTAAAACTGAGACTAGCACAGGCTTAATGATGCAAATTTCCATACATCAGTTTTATAATCCTCACCACTTTCCAGGAAACAATGTAACATAGCAAAATTAGGGGGAACCAAAGGATTTCTCAGTTTATTAGGTACATGATCCAAATCCTGTGAAATTCAGAGGCAGCCTTTGTATAAAGAATAATGGACTTTGGAGCAGGCTGTATGCAATACAGTTATTCCTGGCTGTAGAAGCAAAAATGCCCCCAGCCACAGAGCCACAGACATGTATTTCATATGCAAAAACACAATTCTTTGATGAGAACTCTATACATTGTGCTTATAGGTAAAAGTTAAATAAAGCATCTATCTGTTACTATTGTTTTTCTTCTTAAGCAGAAAGGGATAAATTCAATATTCAATTCAAAACTAAATTTTGGAGAAAAGGAAAAGGGTGGGGGTAGGTGAATAAATATATGTAAAATCACAACATGATACTAATGTTCAATTACAAAAACTTTACAGAAGTCTACTTATTTATTTATTTATTCTAATTCTAAATCCCTACCACTACACAACAATGTCACATTTTAATGTAATATCATGTCCAATGCATATTCATGAAATAAAAATCTTGGCAGTGGCACAAGAAAAGTGGGATGAAGTGTGTTTGGCGGAGTGCGTCACGTTTCCAGACCAGCGGATTTTTTGATTAAAGTCCCTTATCCGTTTTATCATGCATATCCACTCTCTGATTAAAGTGATCTGGAGCTGACACTCACAATGTCAGTATGCACTGAGACCCTTCACACAAAACATGGTTGGAATTTATATGCTTTAAAAAAAGGGGGGGGGGAATAGACCAACCAAACCTGCTGCATTAAATTAAGTATATATGTATATATCTATCTACTGAAAAAACATACTTTGTCTTGTTTGTTTTAATCTTACATATTTCTTTTTAACATTTCCAGGCTACAAATACTGCATATTTTATTTCCATTTCAAAAAGTATCTGTGGTGTGAGTTCTTTATCTCTGTTACACTGGGCTTTCGATCAAAATGCTTCCACGCTGGGGTGAAAAACATAGCTAAGGTCTCCCACAGTCACAAATAAATAATGAATTTCTCCAAACTTACACACATCTTCTTCCTTTCCCCCCCCCCCCCAGCTTTGCTTAATTAATGTACCATATCTTTATACATCTAAACCCCAGGTTATCTGTTAAGAAAACTGATTCCACAACAGCAGAAGTACGTGGATGTTGCAAGGGGAAGTTTACTACAGATCCACAGATCTCTTCTGCAGGTCCCATCCTCAGTAGCCTCCAAGTATGTGTAGATTATCTAAGAATTTATTTTCAAGCCTCAGGACATTTAAGAGGATGCAAATTATCTGAGGTATGTGTTAGACGTATGAAAATATGGTAGCCATTTTTCTGGCTCTCTGTGAGTGGTTTAATTCCCCTTGAATTTAAAGAGCTTGTGGTCAGGCTCTTCACCCTGACTGCAGGAGGTGCTTAAGCATAAGCTCAACTTTAAGCATAAGATCAATGAAATTTAAGTACTTTAAGTGTTTGTCTTACCTGTGAACGAAGGAATTTCAACAGTGCCCTTAACAGAGGTGTTACAAATATTCATTCTCTCTAGCAACACATCAGTCTTTTGCATTTCTAAATGCTGGGTTCCAATCATGAAATACTTATGAAAAGGCATCCTTGGTTTCAGAGACCTCTGTCTATAGATTTCCCAGGGCCTGCAGTGTTTTTTAAAGCCTGTCTTTAAACTGAAGATTTCTGGATCTTTTGGTAAGTATTATCTGATTGTCAAGTTTTCAGTAACCCATGTTTCCTTGATAGGTTTAATTTATCCAATACAACTTTGAGTATTTAATAAATAGCTTACACAAAGTCTAAATGTATCTGAACTTTCCTCTGGTCTATGTTTTTATTTCACTTTTATAAAACTTTGGGTCTTTTCAACTGGGAAAAATTTTTTACCAAGAAAAACAACTGGAGCAGTGGCAAGTGTAAGGGCTAGTGTTGCCCCTCTTCTCACATCCTGCTCAGATGTGTCTTAATGCCAAAGTTCAATCAATGAGCTGTTCCAGTCCAGGGCTTTTTCTGAGCAGTTAATGCCAGTCATGCTGAACTGTTGCTATATTGCAACTTTGAGAGACATTTAGTTAGAATTAGTGAAGGACTGTCAAATTTATTTCACCTGTGAATTAAGCCTCTCCCTTCTTCATAAACTTTAGTATAACAAATACAGTGACAGTCTAGGGAAAAACACGTTCATTTCTTTTACTTGTTAAGGTAGTAGTTTGAAGATAAACGGACTTTCTGCATATAAACACCCCCACTCTAAAAGAGAAAGAGGAGGGGGCTTTCTGCACTTATTCTTTCTGTTGATCAATAATCCACCCTCTCCACATCACAATTCTGTAAGAAGAGTCAGAACTTGAGAATTAAAAAGAAAGCAAGTGGAAATTTTAGGAAAAGCCTTCTGGAAAAACACTATCAGGCATAACGTGTGTTTTCATCAGCATGAACATAAACTCAAACTGCTGGGCAGTTTCACAGTGAATAGCCCAGAAGCAGAGTTTCCACGCATCAGCGATGCATACAGTCACAGTGGCAACTGAAATCAAGTAACCAACACTGCTTCCCCCGTAAAATACACCCAGTGCTGTCCCATATTTGCAGTGCATATGGGGAAATTAATTCTATGCAGACGTTTCTGTTAGATCCTTGAAAGAAGGTTTCTGTGAGGAAGACATTGTGTCTTGGGGCACAATTTAAACATGATGATGACCTATGCAAAAGTGATACTACAATGAAGTAGCTCAGCTGCTAAATACCACTGCACTGAGGAGCTGCAGCTATCGTATAACACAGAGTGTACAAATGAGTGCCTCATCTTGACTCAAACTGGCTCATACGTTATTTGCCTCTTCTGCCATTAGGGATAACCTAGGAAACACATTCAAACAATTGCCACAACTGTAAACAGAGGCCATGCTTTTGTACCTCTGCTATCCATGATTAAAATCCTAGAGAAATACTAGGCAACACTTGATTAGGCACGGCATGATGACAAAAACAAAGCAAAACAAAACAAAACAAAAAAAACCCTACATCTTTTAGTGGTCTGAAGTCTGATTTTGAGCATCTAAAAACTTTCCAACTCTGAAATAATATTCTACATTTTCAGATCCACTGCTTTGAAAAGGATAAGTCACGGAAGAGGTAGAAGGGCAGCATTCAAAAGACCAAAACACATTTATACCTCTGAGCACTGCTCTGAGTATTTACCTGAGATTTAAACAGTTCCTGGATCTTTTGCTGGCTCTGTGCAAATAGGTGCATTTCATGCCGGCAGGGAACTGTGCATTCACTTGCCAAAGTGGCACTTTGTGTTCAGTAGGTCAGTTTTGAACACAAATTACTGAGCATCTTTGCCCTCACTTCGCAAACAACTGTATAAATTAGCACAAAATGTTTGTTGTCCCCATGTTCATGGACTGATTTATGCCCCATACTGATGACGTTTATCTGGGCATTGCTGAGTGGATATAAAAGGTATCCCTAAGTTTAACATCCACTTTTGAGCCAGCCGCCCTGAGGTCTGCTGGTGGTCAGTGGAGAGCAGTGCGCGCTTCCAAGGACTCAGTTCATTTAGCCCTGAGCTGACATGGTAGATGAAATCTTTCCCCAAAGTTTTTCTTCCTTATTATAAAAGGAGGACTAGTTCAGGGGAGTAGCACAGATGCAACAAAAAGAAAAACAAACTAAAAAAAAAGGCCACACCACACTATGCTGTAGATGCCGAAGGTGAATGAAATGAATCAATGAATCCTTATGAAATGTCTTACCACACACAGTACAATTAATGCAACTTAACTTTTTCTCTAAGTACCTATACAGTCATTTCCACTCCTTTTCATCATGCACGTATTTACTCACTACTGCCAGTGGCACAAGAGCCATCTCAGAAGGGAGGATAAGTAAAACTACCACATACAACATACATAGCCCAGGCACAACTGTGCTGAGAAGCAGTTGCAAAATCCTTCACTGGCTTTTTATTGTCTCAGAATCAAGCTTGGGCTGGAAATGAAGAGCTGTATTTGCATACGGTGCCCAGCTGAGCACCATTTTTCCTGTGTGAGGACACTGGAGATTTCGATGGATGAAACCAAAGATACAGCTACAGTATTGAGAATTCGTATAGATTACACAAAACCTGGAATATATGAAGTGCACATCTTTTCAAGTAGCCTTTTACAAACAGTTTGCAAGCCAATTATTACACCTAAACAAAATTTCTAGACTTGTACAGATAACAAATGCATCTGAGGATTTGGGATTCTGTTCACAGACCCCAACGTAAAAAAAAAAAAAAAAAAAAAAAGAGTAAAACAATTACTTGGCATGGATTAACCATTCAACTCTAGCTGTTATTATTATTACCAATGACCATTATTAATCTACATACTTTCTAATTTGCACCCAAAATGAATGACTTTTCAGCACTTCTGATCCAAGACTGAGCAGAAGCAATGCTGTAGTAAGATCTCATATCACTGAATGTCTCATATTACAACTTCCTTACATTTAGCAGCTATACAGCAATAGTCAGTAGTACATGAGGCATTATGAATAATGAATAACTTACTACATTATAATTGCCAAAGTAAATGAATAAAGCACAATCTCTGTTCCAGTGTCCTTGCTTTTAAAGAGTGTGTTCTCTTACTAGAGGGAGAAATGAAGACAAATGTTTGTGAAAGATGCAACAGCAGGAGTGTTGGGAAGAAAGAGGGGAACAACAAAAATCATAAATGCATACACAGGTTTAATTACACAAGTAAGCAGAGCAACAAAATGGTGAGTCCAAATGTGAATCTGATAGGGAAGAAAAGGAAAAATTCAGATATTTTGACACAGGCTAGAGTGCAAGATGATGATTTGCAAGGCAATTTACAGTGCCCAGAGAGGGGTAACTGTGGCCAGAAGGACCTCCCTGCATCTGCATTTGGGCAAGTGGATATTCTCTGATGGAAGTACTATTCTGAGATCTTCCCATTAAAAGACCAGAGACCACCACAGGCTCACCTCCAAATACTTCTCAGGTTACTGTTAGGGCAGAACAATGGCTCAGACCAGTTAATAAAATGGTCTTAGGCATAAACAGTAAAATATTCCACTTTGTTCCTAGGTAAAGTTCAAAATAGTGAAACTTGCCCTTGGGCTGAGATCACCTCTCTCCGTTTGCACTCCTCACAGGCAGAAGGTCACTTTCACTTACAGGGGCTGGAGATGGGGGACTTAAATCTGTGTCAAAATCCAGTGAATGGGGCATACTCTGCAGCTGTGAACCACTTGTGACAAGCAGAGGTGGCCCCACTCCCTAATTAATTTGTCCATGCTGTTCTTACTTAAGTCAGTCACTATCTAGACAGGAAGGGAACAGTGCAGACTGGAAAGGAGAGCCAGGCCTGCTGATACCTACTGCAGCATGGAGAGAAAGGAGGAAATAAGAAAGGCAGGAGCGACCATAGTGCTCGTGTAGGACCTCAACAGTTACTGCTACTCACAGCCCCAGAGCGCTCCCTCACTAGGAGCTGCTGCTCTCAGTGGGTTTCCAAAGCTGCTCGCCAATACCTCGAGCCAGCCTCGCTGCACGACTCGTTCAGGAGTGAAGCAGCCTCTGAGTAATACCTGGGGCCATGTCTGCTCTTCAGAAGCATGGATCAGAGTGGAAAACCATGACCTTTAGAAGAAATTTTTAACCTCCATCACTCCTTTAGGCCTTGAGATCCCAATTGATCTCAGAGTATAGTTTTTTGCTTCCATGAAGGACCAAGTGTAAATGCGACCAGGACTGAAGTGCATGCCAATGTATTTGTGGAAGAGCAGAGAGGATCGATTCTGCTTTAACTACGGTCCATCTCTCTTTCTGCCTCTCAAGTTTTTAATGCAGTTGCCGCTCTGGGTGTCTGCTCCACATGTTAAGAATTACAACAGAAATACAGAGCATTGCCCATGAGCAGGGCTACTTAACCCCCATAAAAACAATATTCTGTACACTACACAGTCTGTGTGATAGATACATGTTACGAATATAAATAAAACACACCGTTTCCAATTAATGGGATTTAGGGTTGGGTTTTTTTAACTTAACTCCCATGGTTTCATTTTGAAACTTCTGCATATCTCTTCTATTTTTGAAGGGAGTTTAAATCCTGTTTTAATGTTTTGCTGTTTATGCAAATTTCCAAATATAAAGGCATATGGTGGCAAAGTGGCACTAACTATCTGCTTTTCAGCACACATTCCTCTGCTATTACAAGAAAAGCAGGCCTGATGGAAAAGGAGAAAAAAAAAAAGGAAAAAAGCAGTGTACAAACTGACATTCCGCATTAGCATAGCATTGGTTCAGATTTCTTAGCTTTATTCCTGAACTCTGATTCACTAATAGCTCTACTGGCTCCTGCAGGGCAACTGTGGATGCTCCTGCATGTCATAAGGTAGAGTGGGTGCTCAAGTTTGTAATTATAGTTTTAAACTAGCAGAGAAAAGGAGAAAAATAAAGGGGAACTTTTTTGAGTCAGAGGTTCCCCCTCACACTGGCAGCCTCACTGCGTGGGTTTCATGTATCCAGTTTGCATTTTGCCTGATAACGTAGAAGGCACATCACGCTATTCTAAAACAGCAGGATTATTTTCTCCATTCTAATTGATGAACAGCTGTGCTGTAATAGACTACAAAGCACAGCATCACTGATCTCTCCTCAGGCCACCCTAGGAACTGAACACTCCACAGGGAACCAGAAAAGAATGAAAGCTAAAAAAAAAAAAAAAAAAGAAAAGAGAGAAGAGGAAAAGAGAAAGAACAAAAAAAAAAGAAGAGACACCAAACATTTCAAAACATCCTCCTCTGGATTACTATTATTATTTGGCATCCCATTCAGCAATAATTAACTCCAATTTTCCCCACAGTAGCTCTGGTGTATGACATGACCCTAAACCAGTCATACTTTATAAAAGCTAAATATCAGCATTTTTGAAAATGAAATGTTCGAGTTCATAATTGTTTGTCACTGCACATCAGTGTTCACAACATTCAAGTCATTTCTGGGATCACATGTTCCCTAGAACTGTTCTTTGTCCCAAGAAGCCCACATTAGCCATTCATTAATCTGCTGAAATTCATTATCTTTCCCTTCATTCTACTTTATCAAAGCTATTATTATTATTACATGCCTCACTATGGAATTGCAGCTCACGTCAATTTTTGCCTTGTCTATGTCACCATGCTACCACAGTGTACTAAAATAAACTGATCTGAAACCTTATCCAACTCAGTCCGGAGTCTGATTTGGATTTCCAGTTAAGGGTTAAATGAGGGTGAGAGTCAGGTTCAGGCTCACTGCAACTGCGTCTTGCAGTGCCTTCTTGAAAGATTTTTATCCCAAAGGTTGGAAGCCTCCAGGATCACTGGAAATACTTGTGGTTTTTTGGATGGGTGGAAACTTTCATAAATTCAGCAGTGTTCCTCAACTTTCCATTTGCTTGTGCTTCTAGAAATGGCTGCTCCACTTGCCTTCAAAGTGAAATGGGAAAGAATCTCCTTTATGTTTTGGAGACAATCTAGAAGCAAGCAGGAATAATCAACCTGATGTCTAAAAGATAGATATGCTTCCCTTCCTTTCCCTCACCAGATTCAGTGGGGGAAGGTAAGGCTCATAATCCTCATTTAAGAGCCTTTCTGCCTTTATTGTGTTTTCTGTGGACAGGAAAGTGTAAGGAATAGTTAAATGATGCTTCTTGTTGTATCAATGAACCAGTTCCAAAAGCACAGGCTCAATTCAATCAAAATTAGTGACAAGAAAGCAATCTTCCCATTCTGCTCAACAACGGAAAGGTTTTGTTCTTCTTATTTTGTGTTATTGGAAGCGATTTGCTGCATCTTTCCTATAGGTAAGCCGTGTGCTTATGTGTTCTTTTGTCTAGATAAGTGTTATCCTGTAAAATGAACACAATAAGACTTCTGTTTACCTTAATGCTATTTAAAAAAAAAAAAATCTCACTGATATAAGAAATCAATAACCATCCACAACAATTTACCAAGGATTCAGTCTGGGTAGAAAAATTCAAATTGTATTGATTTTCTTACAGGGAAAAAAAGCCAGTTGACAATAAGCTTCAACTAACAAAATGCCATGTGTACACAACTGGAAGGGACTCAGAAAGCCAGTTATTTAAAAACTAAGCTGCCAATTAAGATGTGTAAGACAGGTTTGAATACAAAATCAGGCCCTAGACACTGGCACATTACTTAGTTTCCATGCCTCAGTTTCTCCATTAATAATAGGAAGGCGATCATGCTTATTTTGGGGAGACAGCAAAACTGTGAAGAATTTTAAAACTTACATCCCAGAGAGAAGTTTCTTTTAGTGCAGCATGCCACCACCCATAAGCTCTCATGGTCAGAAAGAATGTGTAATAACTGTGTGCACCAGGACAAATGGGGTGCCAAGCTCATTTGGGGTGTAATTTAAGATGTTGGTTTCAACTCACCAAGGCCTTTAAAGACTCTGACTATTCAAAAAGCCACCCTTCTCACTTTTCTAACCACTAAGTTCTGCTAAAGGACACAAGGTAAAAGTCCCCAGACTTAAAGGTCAGTTGTCAGGCAAATGAGAATCACCAGTGAAGAGGCTGCTCACAGCTTCACTTGTCTGAAGGGCCTCAGGCCTCCAAGGAGGCTAAAAGGTGCATTAGGTTTTTATAAGCTCATGCGTTATAATGGATTGAAGGGTTGAGGTTGGGGGCTTTTTGTTCTTTTGGTTTTGGGTTTTTTTTAATGGCAGCTTGCAAATTTGGTTGAGATTATTAGCAGACATGTGGTCAGTTTGCTTATTGTTTTTATTTGCATTGTTAATTTAAAGTGATTTGTTCTTGCTCACAGTATAATGTGAAAAGCACATTTCAAAAATAATTTGAGAAAAGTAAATAATAAAATGTGTGTCATACAAGAGCAGAGCAAAGCACAGGACATTTCCCATATTTACTCTTTCAGTTTTCTCCACAGCTTCATTTCTATTTATTAAGCCCATTTCTCATTCCAACTGCATGAGGAGTTCAAAATAAACTCTGAACACACCTTAGTGGGTCACATCATCTTTCCTTTTCAGCAAACACACAAAGGAGCCTTTGAAGACCTGATAGCCCATATAAAATTGTCGTATTGCCTGATCAAATGCCTGGAGCAAAGAGGTTTGGTGGAGGATGGTAACACAGGAACCTGTTCCCTAGGTCTGGGCTCTTCGTGGGAAAACTTCCACGTCAGTTATGTCAAGTGGTGGCAGGGGGCTGAGTCGGACTTGGCAGCTAGAGAAAAGAGCACGCTTATCCAGGAAGCATCAGCAAAAGGACCATAATAATATGGTCAAGTGACAGCAGCTGGCTGTCAAAAAGCAGAAATGACAACCCAAGAAGATCTGGGTGAAATATAAGAGCGGACTAATCTTGACCTCCCAGCAAGACTGTTATTTAACCCATCTGAGGGGCATCAATGGGCTGGGTCAGAATAGGAGACTGTGGTCCAGAGCAAATCTGGTCAGATTTTGCCTTTGGCTATGCTGTCATCATCTGTAGAAGAAGCGTTCCTGCACACTTGCTAGAAAGTGTAAACCAAGGAGAGATTCATACACTCTTTTCATTACAGCAGTTTGATCGAATTTGTGAATGAGGTAACGAAATTGGTTTTGTTCTGTTTTGTAGGTTTCCAGTAAGGGCTTCAAGGGACTCCAACCTGCCGGCCCACAGCTAGTAAACACAGACTGTGGCATCTGCCAGGCCACACATAGATTTGGTGGTTTCCCTTAATTTCATTTTAAAATTTAATTAGAGATGGTTTACTCCCAAATACAAGGAAGCTGTTTTTCAAGTTCCCCAAACCTCCCACGTGTCTTGGCTGCAGAGGGAAGGATGACAGCGTTGGAGACAAACACTTGCTTTTACATTTCTAGAGTCAGAAGCCAAACTGAAGTTTTGAACACAGACAACTCACCTGATTTATTTTCAAAGAGACCCCTGAGGTAGAAGTCATGTCCACAGGTCTATTGAGAATCCAATCTTTTTTAATGGGTTCGTGCTACTGTGTTGCGCTGGGCTCAGAATGAAAAAAGTGGGTTTCTCTAAAACAGCCTGTCTATAACTCCACATTTCTACTAAAATTCTGAATAAAGCACATCACTTCCTTAGTAAAGCCCTGCACACAAGAGAAAAAGAAAAAGGGAGAGATTTCTGAGAGAAGTAAGCCGACTCATGTCCTTGTAGTTATGTCCAATATTTTGACAGTGGTGCAGTAATTAACCTTGCAAGAGTACTGCACTCTACTCTGTATCACTGCATTTCTGCTGTGACCACTATGAAGTGCTTTTTTGTGAAAGGAAAGAATGAATCTAAGTGGGAAAATTACTGGAACAAGAGAGGAGCTCTAATGGCAACCTTGGCATCCTGCAATTTCACACATTAAAATATATTTAAAAAAAAAAAACCTACTACAGCGCTTGTTGTATAAGGCTAAGCTTTCTACTCTTCAAACTATTAATAAGGGCTTCCCATTGAGAAGACAAATACATGCTTGATGCATTTTTAATCCTGTGCCAATACATTTGACTAAAGCTGTTTGCTGTTTCAATGACAGGATTTAACTTGCCCTTCTGTATTCAACATTTCTGATTATTAATGACATTTAGAAAACACAGACAGAGGCTGTAAAAGTTGTATTCTGGTCAATGTTTTAAAAAGTAAAAAGATTAGCAATTAAAGGGCCAAATCCTCATTACACAGTAAATTTAATCATTTAATAAAATAAATTTTAATCATTTAGTCGGTGCAATGGAATCACTACCATAGCAAGGAATAATATCATCTTGTCCGCTGTTAGAGATCCCTGATGCCAACTGAAGGCAAAAAATTGTAGCCTTCTCAAATCATACATAAATGCTATATAGATAGTCTGTATATGTACAAGTCCAGTAGCCTTTTCAAGAAAGTATATTTCAAGACCCCTCTTGGCCAGAAAGCATTCTTGTCTGTAGTTTCTACTGTAAATACATCCCACGCTTAAATGAAATCAGAAATGAGTCAGAGGCCATTGCTGAAATGTAAACCACTTTTTTCATTCTGAAGATCTCTAAAGTTCCAAGCAGTTTGTCTCCTAAATTTGGCAGGAACATTTCTTTGAAGAAAAATAAAATGGCATCGGTATCAGTAGTGAGAAGACCAATATAGGGATCATATTGAGTTAATTTTTTACTGCAAGAAATGGAAAAAGAACTCTCCTTTCCCACAGACTGATTATTATTTTGTTATTTAAGTGATAATGTAAACCTAAGGTTAAAATGAAATTACATATACTGATGATCTCCTAGTGACCTCCATTGTGCTGTTCCATTACAGCACATAGTAATAATACACTAACAAAATGCACACACTTATGGTATTGTCAGGCACCAATGCAAATCAAACAGCACAGGAGGCACGTTACTTTTGTTTTAACCATTAAAGGCTCTAAGAAACACAATATGACAGCCAGAAGAAAGCAGGCTTGGATTTTCTAAAGGTACCCAGGAGTAGCACTGATTTGTGTTTTCTTTGGTATCCTCTTAAAAAGGCCTTTAGCTGTGCCAATATAATACATTCAAATCCTGACCTTTCTCAACACAATGAAGATACTCCGTATATCTTACTGTATAACACAGGGAATCAATACTGTATTTTACTAAATGCGAGTTAATTTTACCTAGGGAAGAAAATTGCTGCTCTTAATACTAGAATTCTTTTTTTTTTTTCCTCCTCCAAGTCAGTGAGTTTCAGGTTTGCCAAACCCTATCACTGTTTAAAAAAGGGTTTGAGAGATTTTAATAGCTAATAATAGGAGGAAACATAAAAGGACAAATCCAATTTAAGTGAAAGGGTTCCTGTGTAAGCATTACTTGTCAGTCTTTGGTCGTACTGTATAGGGACCAGCTACAGAGCGGTGGCAGCAAAGAAATAT
The DNA here is from genome assembly GCA_009819775.1 of Phoenicopterus ruber ruber. Classification (NCBI taxonomy): domain Eukaryota; kingdom Metazoa; phylum Chordata; class Aves; order Phoenicopteriformes; family Phoenicopteridae; genus Phoenicopterus; species Phoenicopterus ruber. The sequence goes on from CM020219.1 coordinate 16,361,961, forward strand.
AAAGTCCAGATTTAATTCTGATACAGAGAAACACAATTTCAAAACCGGACGTCTTATCATAGGCATGTCCCATTGGAGAACTCATTTCCCTAGCAAAAGGCTGTCACTACCATTATGTTGTACAAGGAACCAATTTACTACTACAGCTAAACAGGGTTACTGGTGCTGTTGGAACTTAAGCATTTGAAGTTATCGCTAGAAAAAAAAATAGCATTTCAAATGTCAGTGAAATGGGAAGGTATAATTGAAAAGTATCAATCAGAGAAGCAAAAAGGTTTAGAAGGCTAAGACTGCAGTTTTAGTACTGCTTTTTCCCCCCCGCTTCCTCTTCTTATTTCTTTAAGCTTCTTTCTCTATTTCCTTTTCCCTTTCACATGCAAGTTCAGATTTAGTTCTGTAAAATAAAAGATTTCGGCTTGATACTTGTCCTGTGTGAGACATGAAATAAATTTTGATGGTTTTCTTCTACAGTCCAGTGACAATAGTTTCACTACACAAAGCTCTCATCTCATCCTGCATCCAAAGATGCCAATCTGGAAGACACCTAAATGAATGAAACAAAGCTGATTTGAATTTTGGTTGGTTGGTTTGTGTCCCCGTGTGTCTGTGTCCCCACCCCCCTTCTAAAACAAGTCCCATCTACGTATTCACCTGAACCTCCATTCTTTAATGGAAGATTTTCCCCCATCCCAGGCTGATCCTACAGAGAATTAGAGAGTGAACAAACCTTTGAGCTTTCAGGGCTCAGAGAAATACAGAGAAGTGGCCTATAAAATAAATTGAACTAATTTCATTTCAGAATATCCTGCTTATGCCACTACTGCTAACTTCATTATGTCTCCCACACAGGAGTGGACTTTTTCAAACCGCCTCATGATTACCTGTTCCATTTTATTGTATTTTATCCTGAATCAACGTGTGGCAATATTAGGAGCATGTTTAGCTAATCTCAGAATCAGAAGGCTGGATTTACACAATCTGCATCTCATATGCAGAATATCAGTCTTTCTTTCATTATTGCTTTCCTTTGCTGCACGTAGCAGATATAGGGGCCTTGAAAAAACAGCTTTTGGTCAAGAAGCAATTAGCAAGACAGAGCTGGTGTATAGTCATGCTAAAACCTGCTCATTTTACCCCTTAAACAGGTTGTCAAATTGCATGTACTAATTTATCCTTTTAGCCCAACATCACTGCCCAGGTCCCAGAGACATCGGTTGCTCTGAAATACCAGCTCTGCTTACTGGCATTGATACACAAAGCAAATTCATCTGCTGCTTGCTACAACTCTGTGAAAGCAAAACTACACAAGAAATTCCAGTTCAGAGCACTGGCCCTTCTTCACATTTTGAACAAGCTTTCACCTGCTAAAAAGAGGTAAAAAGGTGATGTTAGAAAGCTCTGCTATAGTAGCGTGCTGTATTGTGAGCATATCTATTTACAGAAAAAAGAACTTCAACTCCCTGTTTCACAGCAGGGAGATGAGATCTGTGAAAAGAGTCAGGCTGGAGATTTATGGTGATGAGGAACAGAGCCCTCGTATATGGCATCCTCCCCTTTCCACAAAACAATTCCTATGTTAAGGAAAAACATGTACTCTCCATTTCTAATAGAGTTAGCTTTTTTGATTAAAAAAAAAAAATAAAAAATAAAAAAATATCAGAACTGTGTACAGGAATTAGGTTTTTTTAAAGGGTTGGGGAGTTTCAGAAAATTCATAGTCAGGAATGGACCCAGTCTGTAGAAAGAGAAATTTTTGTCTTAGGGGTGTTTAGGATCTGGTTGGAAAGAAGCTGAGAGTTTGAGCTGAGGCTAGAAGAAAGGCACTCAGAGAAAGTTGCATGTCTTCTTTGGAGTTTATTTAAACTTCTCTTATTTCAGAAGTAATTTTACCTCACGCAGAAGATCCTTTATCCACATTAGAGTGCAGATATATTCCTCCTCCACCACCTTTTTGATGAATTTCAAATTCAAATAACTTAACGGCTAACAGCCCGCAATTGTTCTTTATATTAATAGAAATACATGGTCTCTTTTGAAGTTCAGGTAGTAATTCAGTTCTTAAAATTCTTCTGCTGTTTATAAATGATTTGAGCAGGGATGTCATAGCTTTTGATGCATCATTACAACCCATGTTCAGCTACATTCTCTTATTCAACTGGAAGCAACTTTTATAAGCTTAGGAATCAAATTAAATGTTGTGCTAACTGGAACCACTGAGTTGTCAATTTCATTTACTGTGGACCACAGGTTCAAGGTATTAATTGCATCATGTGTCCACCTCAGGAAATTAGTGAGAATGATTGTGAGAAAACAGCTTTTTGACTTAAAAACATTCAGGGGAATATTTTTTTTGTGTGCTAGAAAGTATGACGCTTTAAAGATAATCCCTAGCTCTTCAACACTCTTCAAATTTCAGTTCATTAAAACAGCTGCAACAAATCAGTAGTGTGGGAAACTTTAGTAGGGGAAAAAAAAAACCCAAAAAAACCAACAGAAATTCAAACATAACTCCAAATAATGAAAAAATATTAGATAAAGTACTTTTGCAATGAGATGCAGTTCGGCAAATCACTTGTTTATAGACTACTTCTGACATAAAAGCTTCCTTCCACTACAGATGTAGGTGATGTGCTACCATATCCTAGAGTGCCTTGATTCTCCCATTGTAAATAAATAACGTAAATAAAGTAAGTCAAAGTGACTTAACTGAAATGAGTCACTGTTGCTAGAACTGAAGGGGAAGAGGGATTGCTTGTTTCATTAGATAATATTGGGGGAAACACTGCCATTTCTACTTGGGCTGAGTGTGAAAATTTCTTAACTCTGATTATCTTTCATGAGGATGAAGAACTATAGGTTGTTCAGATGCTCCTGCCCACAACCATCTCAGTCATATAGGCAATGAGGGGCAGCTACCCCATGTCACTGCATCTTACAAACATGGCTTATAAACACGAGCCAAACTCTGATTCTGTTTTTCAGAACAGTTTATAAGAAACCCAAAGAATGAAATATGGTCACCAGGAGGATACTAATAAAGAGACAAAAAGAGAGGGGGATGAATTAGGCTGTTCACTGACAATTTGCAAACAAAAAGAGGAGCTAATTTACAAACAGTCAAAGAGTCCATCCAGCTCTCAGTTCAGAATAGTGACATTTCTTAAATATAGTGTGCAGCCACTTGGTAAGGCAAAGCCTGTGTTTCTCTGATGATACCGTTGTGGGTGGGGGGCGGGGGGAGATAGGATAGCAATAATACTTAAAGAATGTTTATTTCCCTTTAAAGAAGAGAAAAGGTCTCCAGTAAAGGAATATCTCTTCATCTTATCAGCTCTCTAGCCATTTCTTGTCACCAGATGAATATTTGAGAGTCTACTCCAAAAGACAAAAAAGAAATATGCATGCTTTAAATACAATAACTCATTAAAAAAAACAGAAAAGAGATGCCTAGATATTTTTTTTTTTTCTAGGATAAAAGGAACCAACTAGTTTTTAAATCAAGACTGGAAGAGAGGGAAATTAAGAAAAAAAGCCAGAGGGAAAAACCAACAGGATTAATATTGATGCAGCTATGGCAAAAGCAAACAGACAGGCAGGGACAAGATTGCATCCAACCTCCAAAACACATGTAAAGTTGGAGCTAAAATGTCATATGCATATGCAATTTATATGCAAAAATCTTTTACATAAAGCTACTAACTGCCAAGTCTTCTTTCACAACTTTTTTGAGGCTTGCAGTAACTCTGGGATTTTATATTCTCCCTCCGTCACCTTACCGAAGGCACGACTGTCTGTGAAGAACACGGAAACTTTCTTAAGGCCATGGTATTAAATTCTTCCTTACGTTGCTGGGCTGGTGGCTCAGCAGGAAGACCTATTTTTTGCTTGTGTTCAAGCAACTTCCCTGGCAGTTATTGCCTGCAACAGACTGTAGGGAAGTTGCCAACATTCAGAAGCTCTGATGATGTGAGCCAACCTTAGATTAATAATTTTTTTATCTCAATATAAGTGGAAGAATTACATAAAAATAAACAATTTTTAACAGTATGGTATTCTGTTATGAGAGAAGGCTAAATAACACGGGTGCCATATGAACATCTTTCTCCTATCTACAGCACCTAACTTTAGCATAGTCCATATGTCTATTTGTCTGATAGCTGAACTTATTTCAATAACATGAGGTTACAAAAGAGAGTTCTAAAGCTCAGCGCCTCCAAACCTTTCAAGGTGAAACACCTATCAGTCGTAAACATTTCTTTTGCATAACCCTCAAAATCAAAACCAATTAGCAAGCACACCAGAATATTACGTGGGAAACCCAAACACGTTTTTAAGAGTCCAGAAATCAGGAAGAACAGTGTTGTCAGGCATTTACTACTCCATTATGCCTCTATCTTGATACATGCAAGGAGCTTCTGCAATCAGCTCTTAGGAACCTGCAGGACGACAGCGTAGGCTGGAGAAGCGAGCCCCCAGAAAACTCAGCCTGCACACGCAAGTGAGTCAGTGGCCAGCACTGGGGATGGCGTATGGAGGAATTTGAAACAAGCACTTAGTTTCCAAGTTATTTTAAACTCAGTCAGAGCAGTTTCCTTCAGACAGGAAGGATGGGCAAAGCCACCAGAAGGAGACAAGCAGACAATGGTTTTACAAACATTTTGCTTTCACTTCTCATCTCTGTGGCTATTGTACATTGTCAGACTGTTTAGTGAGCGCACATGAGCGTTTCCAGAGCAGAGGCTCTGACATCTCTGCTCCCAGCATACAGTTTAAATGTTGGCTTTAAATTCCTTAACAGATTCCAGGCCATCATCTTTTTTAATTAAATGCAAAAAAACTATGTTAATGCAACGTTAATGTTGAGATTGTCATTGGACAGATGTCAAGAAATTCAAAGTTATGGTTCCCACAGCAACCATAATTTAGCGACCCCCTCCCCCACTTCCACAACCACCCTCCTGAAACATATTGGGCTCAAATTGTACAACAGGCACCAAAGTGAAGGGAAGCTGTGAGAGGCAGAAATTGCGCACGGGACCTCTTGGAGCCGCTGCAGATGGGGTGGAGTTTGCCTCAGTCATCTTTCTGGAGGAGAAAGTACTGCTAGTGGCAGCACTGGGACAGAATGGCCCCTGCCTAAAGGGAAGCACAGACTGACACTCACTACGCTCTTGTGCTGCGGGGGTAAACTGGGAACTGATTTCACGCCCTTCAGCGGTGTATCCACCAGCATAACCTGACCTAGCACAAACCAGCTGTACAGTGTAGTTACAAAAATGACCTCTATAGTCCATGTGTGAGCATTAAGCCAAATGCTGAAAGGAACCAGCTCACACCACAGCACAGCCAGAAATGTAAACATATCTCTGTAGCCACCACAGTCAATATCGCATAGCAGAATGGTCCTTTGTTCATCCCAGGATGTAGTACACTGCATCACTATGTACCAGAGTGAACACTGAAACACAATGTACAAAGGACGGAAACAACGATTTCCAGTGAGAGAACATTTTTCACAGTACAGCTTTTCAGACCCTGATCTCTCAGACTTCATATGTAAAGGAAACCTACAAATTACTTCTAAAAAGAAAAGATTGGAAACTTAAAATATAACCTAATACAGTGCTAAAAATCATGAGCTTGGTAACAATACTGGTTTTCTGACATTTTTCTTATATGCCATTCTAACTCCTTAAAATTTGATACATTAAAAAATAAAAAAAATCCATTCAGCCAACGATCTCATCACCTCTCTCTTGCTAATGTCTCCCAATGCTCCACAGGTCCTAACTGCCCTTCTTTCAAATTGTCTAATCGGAGTTAACCTAATTAAGTTAGCCAAACAATTACCCTCAATATGTACTATGAAGTTTGCTGCTTAACCTTCAGACCCGTAAAAGCACTTACATTCATGAAAGCATATCTACCTTTTCCAACTTTATCAGTATTCCTACACCTCTCTCTCCAAACCTATTTGGAGGTATTTTGGAGGACTATTACAGCTACAACACTGGGCTTTTGTCATTCTGCACGTGTCTTTTTTGAAGATCTGGAGTCTTTGAATGAGTCTGGATTTAATTCCAAACCCAGTGAATTACATCAATCTAGCATTAAAATGGTTACTACATCCTACATAGGCAGGTCCCCATCTGAGTGGCATTGACAAATTTCTAGGTAGAACACCATGAGAAAAAAAACCTTTTACTACTGATGTTGCCTGACCGTATCAGCCAGTGTTGGAGTTGAGCAGAATTTGGATGCTTTATGTCATTTTGCAAAGCGTCAGGACCAATGCTGTTGGTGAATGGGGTGGAGCGACTGACTGCATTAGTCTTTCCTTACACATCACTGTCACCCAGGCCTGGCTCAGCTGTGCCCAGCTAAATGTAGACCAACTTTTTTTTCACCAGGTTTAAGACTGACATGGAAGAGAAAGTACGCTTACAAGGGAGTGTAACGATTATTTACAACTGTTCTCCGTGTGTCTTATACGCCCATTTTGGTAGTCTGGGCTTTAGGAAGCTTGCTCAGAGCTTTCACAATGGGTCCTTTCCCTAAGAAGCACTTGACCTGCGTATGAAATGGGAGGAGAAGGTGACAGAGAGAGAGAGGAGAAGGAAATCGTAACCTGTAGGACGTCCATCAAGTGATTTAAGTCTATACATATGACTGCAATTTTGCCTTTGAAAGATGAATCAAGTAATGCTGCTGACACTTACTCTTTCCTGTCAGACACTTCTTTTACTCTCAAGCCTGTCGGTAGCTTAAAAGTTACATTATATCTTCTCCAGTGTTAGTGCAGCAGTTTCCCATTTGATTTCATATTCAGTTCATATTTGTGGAAGCAGGAGGGGCTCTTTACTTTACTTGATAAATGGTAACATCTGGCTTTGTGATGGGCCATCACCAGCATGTTTAAAGAGCTGCTGACGCTTCAGGGAAAACTTGGTAAAACATTTCATTTAGAGGCAATTCTAGTTATTTATTCTATTTTTCTGCATTCCTCGTCCTCTGCTTTATACTAGGGACATTTGCATGAAAACAGACTGCAGCTCCTGAAGAGTTCATCTTCACATAACATTTTTCCATCTGATGTCCTAGTCACTAACCATATTTGTGTCACAGTAATCATATCGATAGCAGCCACTTATGATGTCATCAAAAATTAGAGTTTCTGGGAAGGGTAATGAATAGGGCATAATGGTATTAAAGGGCCAAACTCCATATTACACTACAGCAGTGTAAATGTGTTAGAAGTCTGTAGGAGAAAATAGAATTGTGTTATCGCTGTTCTATAACCACACACAGGACTTGACCTTTTCTTTTGATTACAGAAATGCAATGAACTAAACATTCCTGAAAATCAGAATATTTATATAACTGCTTTAACCTGTCTGTATAGATACCTTTAGCAATTGAAAAACTGAACAGGCAGTTTCAAAATCGCATTTTTGCACATTCTCACAGGAAGCTTCTTCCCTTGAAGTAGCAGCAGGTCAAATACAGCCAGAGGTGTAGACACTGTACAAACAAGGCTTTTCCAAAAGCCAAAATAAATTTTTGACTCCTACATGGATTCTTTAAGTTTTGTGCAGTTCAGTGCTGAATATTTGTAAGCAAATAAGTGTTCCCCATTTCTTAAGCATGTGTTCAGTGGCTTAGCCATAGCTGGAAATCATAAATAATTAGCAGGAACACAACACGAGGATGGAGATCTGGCCCAAGGTTTAGAATAGCGATTTATTTATTTACTGTGTGTAAATGCTAAAACATTCTTATTTCATGCATAAAGCAAAATGAAGCAAAGCTCTTCATCTCTATGATGTCAACTCTGTACTTCATCCATCAAAAAGGTACGGAGCGTAAATTCTTTTAGGTCACTGCTAGAGAACATCAGTTGCAGGAAGTCCACTTCTGGGGATCGCATTAACATATCCAGAGGTACAAGAGCAGATGAACTAAGGTTCTTCACGGTGGAAGAACTAAGTTGTGAGCTTTTAGGTACTTCCTAGGAACTGCTCTAGGGATAGAAAAGTTGTTAACGAGTGCTGCACTCTGAGCAGTCATTCCTCATCCTGTCATTGCACAGGTAACAGAGTCCATGCAGACGATGGTAGGTGCAGTTCTTGCCTGACCCTTATGTTCTACAGCCTCATCCAGAGAAAGACAACACAACTTCATGCACGGGAGACCACTCTTGTCACCATTTTCCTAGAAGCAAATACTACTGCAGCTGAGCTTTGCCTGAAGTTTGATATATACTGCAGCTCTTTTCATCTCTGCTCCCAACTGCACCGTCTGGAAATGCCCATTTATGCACTTATATATGTTATTATAATGTGCAAAAACTTGGAATTGAAAAGAAGGTAAATAGTGTATCTTTATGCTATGTTACATTTTCTAGAAGTGCAATTGAAATATCAATCATTCCATTCTGGCTGCATTGATTGGTAATTTTCATTTTGTAATTTCAAATAAAGCTTCTCTCCACAGTAGCAACGGCAGCACTTTCCAGCATATAACTTCAGTTCATTTTAGCTTCATGACTTAAAGATCTTCTCCCCTCATCATTCTTGCACATCTTTTAAGTGGTAATTCCACTTTTCCAATTAGATTACTGGAACATGCCAAGTAAACAGGCACCTTTTCCTAGAGCCACAACATCTAACTAACAAGCAAAGTTAGTGCAAACAAGAGCTTGGGCTCAGTCCCTACACTCCCATTGTAGCTCCCACATTTAGAATGTGGATCTTTACAGAGGGAGAGAGAGAGAGAGAGAGAATATATGTGTGTGTTTATAAAGATATATGTGTGTGTATATATATATAAAGAGATGTATATACACACAAAATAAAATGAAACTTTAAATAGACAGCATTAATGAGAGTGTTCAATTTACATCCATTTTCAAGAAAAGGGACTTGTGAAAGAATAAAAATGTTAGGGAAATAAGACAGGGGAAAAAAAACCCACACCCCTATAAGTGGCCAAAGCCAGAAGTCAGGCATGTTCAAATCCCAGTTTACCACATAGCCCCAGGCAAGTCACTTCTCTCTGTCCCTCAGTTTGCTCATCAGTAAAATGGGGATCATAACCCCTTAATTCAACAGGCTGTTGCAGTGATATGCAAATTCATTGCTCTTTCAAAAGCTGTGAGGTCTCCTAATGAAGGGCTCCTTTGAGATACAAAGAATTCATAGTGGGGAATTATTAAAGTAGGAATAAGGCCCATTTTGATTCATTCTGACCAACAGCTTTCTGTGATAGCAGGTTTGTTCTAGACATAAAAGCAGAAAATTCTTACAAAACTGACTAGAAGACTGACTGAAGGAGAGGGAGAGAGAGTGACATTGTCAGGATCGGTATTCTGCTTTTTAAAATTATTCCTATTGTATTTAAATACCATGTACCAAAATACTTCAGGCACATTAGAAATATTCAAAACAAAGAAGCTTCAGAGAAGCTTTACAAATGACAGTAAAGCTAAATTGAGAAACCAAGACAGTATCACCTAAAAGCTCCATGAATTCTGCGTAAGAGACCATGTTACTAAATTAATTATAACACATATGCAACATTTTACATATAATTTATGTTACAGCAGCACTTTGGGACACAACTACGATTCAGGCCACGCAAGGCTTGGTGCTGTGCTTAGCATACAGAGTGAAGAAAACATTGCTGAAGAGCCATATTTAAAGTGGACAAAGGGAAGGAAGAAGTGAGACTCAGAGGGAGCTGGAGTGACTCGTCGCACCATAGCAGAAGCCCGGCAGTTTGGTCTTCCAACCCATCTGGTTAGTAAGCCATACACACACATTCAGACATCCTTTAAGAATGTGCTCTGACAATGATTGCATGCCCTCTTATATTCATTTTTGATAGATATGCAGAAAATAAAAGTTCAGTTCTAAAAATACCTACCAAAAAAAAAGTTACAAGCTATACATTTATGGAAAAAAAGAACAGTCCAAACAGAAATCATCAGCTTACATGTTTCGTAAGACCTTAATTAATACATGGACCATTGTGTTTTCACAAAGCAAATCCATATAAACACATGATAAATCTTGTCCTTTGAGGCCAGAGTTCAGCAGCTGATGACAAGGGAGACGACGCGCCATCTGAGAGCGTGGCAGTCACAGCAGGGATTTTACAGCAAAGTTTTCCCACTGAGGCAAGGGAGCACAGGAATGGAGCTCCAGTCCCAACTCTGCCACCTGCCTTTCTGGTGACTTTGGTCACATCACTTCATGATACCTACCACTTCTTCCCCAGCCTTTGAGTCTGTGCTAGCTATTCAGGTTATGTACTCCATAGGGTCTACTGGGACTTCCCAGCATCGATCTGATGCCACCAGTGCCACCATTTGCTACCAGTGCCTGCAATGAGGAGCAATGCCAGCCAGAGACAGACTCCCAATCACTAATATGTGGATTGGCCTGACCTCCAGTCACTTTTGTACAGCCTCAGTCACTTACATGCACATTTTTCTTTCCAGCCTGCTTCAAGAAGTGATGCCCAGGTCATTTTGCTGGCTTAGCAAGAAACACCACGTACAAACAGCCTTACAATAGAAACTGCAGCAGAACGACTACAAGAAAAAGATGACTTACAAGGATTATCACTGCATACACACAGACACACAAAAAAAAGGTTTGGCCTCATTAATAGTGGCTGAAATAGGAATTTTCGAGTTCCAGGATTCATCCTCCTGCCAGCTTACATGAAAAACGTCTGGCACATCTGTTTGAATAAAAGTCAGTTCGCTGACTAGGTCAGTTGTTGTGTCACGTTAGGGAGGGGCGGCCAGAACCCCAGCTTACAGGGGCTCTCCTCAGACTGCGCACAGCATCCCTGAACAGAGAGGTACCACCCAAGTCCATGACAACAAAAACGTCCCAAAGATATAATAGCATTGTGATAGAAGATGACAACAGGATTCCAGGGGCGTAAGATTCTCCATCTCACCTTCTCCTCAAGTACTTTCCATTACTCAGCAACTCTGATGTGATTTTGCACAGGACCATCTCCTGGGGGATTTCAGCCATGGGCAAGGCTGCAGCCCAAACTACACGTCGATCCTCCTGCTCTTCTTCGTGCATTAGAAGACCTGCTACCCCACAACTCCCTCCCAGAATTCAGTGGCTCCCACTGACCTCGATCCCTACCCATTCCCCTCCTCTCCCTAAACTCTTCTACTGCTCTTTTCCTTTCTAAAGGTACTGCTGGGCAGCAACATGAGGAACTGCAGCAGATATGCCATGCAAGTCAGGTATGGCCAGCAAAAGATGGCAGCCTGGCCTGGGTTCACTGCAGGCAGGATCGGAAGTCACAGAGGCAGCGGGGGTCCTGAGCAGGGGTTAAATGCTGTGGCCCAGCCTGAAGGGTCCCTGTGCCACCAGCAGCCCTCGAACACAAGCTGCAAGCTAAAAACCGGCAAGCGCAAAACCCCCTGCCTTCCTGTAAGGAACTATCACCTACCACTGAAGTTTTCCTCAAAGTAACAGCATACTATTATTAATCTACTTTGAAAAGTATGATAATAGACTTAACCAGAGTTTAAACTATTATTGTTATAAGACAACAGGAATGAAAAGGAGGACCTTTATACTGCAGCAGGAGTTTCCTCATGGTCACACTGCATGAGAGGAGGCCAGAACAAGTCATTCAACTCTTTTGAAGACACCTAGAGGAAAGTTTTCACTTTAATAGTAGTGCCAGCTTGCCACCAGTGTGAGGGACAAGGCCTGCAGGAGAGGGGTCCCTTCACTTCCCATCAGGGCACACCAGGGCAACTGAGGGGGGCAAGAACAGGACTGGCGGACATTTTGTTCCCTGCCATGTCTGAGGCAGTGGCAGCTGACAGGAACGGAGGCACAGTGATTCAGGCCTGAGCCGATCCTTTGTGACACTGTTGTCACTGAGAACTGATGGTCACACACAACACCCCACACACAGCCCACTACGGCTGCCAGCCCAAGCATGCAACAACCTCTTCTGGCTGTACTTGCTGGCTGCTGTGGCACCTGTCCGACATTTTAACTGAGGAGCTTCTGCTCCAGGCTCCATGTTCTGATCACGGCCTTTCAACAGGCAATAGCGGGTAACTGAGGTAAGAGAACAGAAACTTGATCCATTTTATGGGGTTTTTCTGTTATCGCACACTGAATTTAAATGGGTTTAAAAGAAACCTCAAAACACCTGAGTGAGTAAGGAAAGCACTATTTACGCCCATTAAAGCTTTACCACATCATTCCTGGTCACAGAAGAGTCCAGTCGAGGGCTAAACCCTCCCCAGTTTTCCTCTTTCTTTCAAAATTTGGCTTGCTCAAAGGTAGGCAAATACAGTTAGTGGCTTGCATGAACAAGATGGATTCTCTCCTTATTTTGTGCAAAATTTTGTTCAGTTTGGACATAGCTAGCAGCATCCAAATGACAAAATCTACTGTTTCCCTCAGCTGAAACAAGAATATATATTTATTTACTTAACACACAAAGAAACTGGAGATACAGAGAAGCTGAGCAGTTTTGCAGGCTACAGCACAATTTTACTGAAAGAACTGTAGGAAACCAGTTCCTCTGCAACCAACACTTTCAATGGCAAGACTACATACATTCATCATCTTTTTTAAATCTGAACTTTGGCATACATGAAGTATTGAAATAAACTGAGCCAAGAAACAAATAAAATATGCCCAGAACCACAAATGGGCCTTTTTTTGTTTGTTTTCCTGATTTGTTTCTGCCCCCCACCTTCCCACCTCTGCAGTGTCTTCCTGCAATGATTGACAAATAAATTTCTGAATACTAATTAAGTTGAAAATAGCAGATATACTGTGACAGCGATCTCCCTTTCGCTCATACATCACCAGTAACAGTGACTGCGCGTTGCTTCCCCTGCTCAGCTATGTCTGGGCCCAGTGGCACAAAGCACAGCATCTGACCTACGCCAAGGTGGGAGGGAGGGAGACGGTGATTGTCTCCTCTTGCATATCAAGAGCGAAGAGAAGGAGAGTTTAGATGTGTAACTGTCAAAGCCTGGAATCATCACTGTGCTGGTGCAAGCAGTGAGGAGACATCGACTTTGGCTTGTCCCACTTCAGCATGGCAGAGGCTGGTTTGCCTTCTAGGACACACCTCATAGCCCTGGCAACAGGGGATCGATGTAACACGGTATACATCTATATAGGTTTATTTTTCTCATGTCAGCCTCATAAACGTGCTCCTGACCTCCCATGGATTCTAGCAGTTCCACGTTGGGCAAGAGGTGGTCAGTGCCAGGAGAAGCAACTGCAGGAAATCTCTGTTACCCATTGGGATAGCAGTGTAGGGATCACTTGCCTTCCAAGAGCACAAGGAAGGAAAGATACGCCTGGTCTGCAGTCATGCCTGCTTCTACCACCTAACCTTTATGGTCTTTTCTAACAATTGTAGCCATTCCTCAGACTATCTACTGTCCTAACAATTATTCTCATTTTGTGATGTTTTATTTCATCTCCCTTGGTGCAGTTCCTTTCATATCCATAAATAGCAGAAATTTGAAAACCACTCTGAATGCTCTGATTTTAAAGAAATGCTTGATGTATACGAGCTTTGGAAGTTCTAATCCAAATCATCTCTGAAGTTCATGACATAGCCAAAGACAGATTTGTTCAATTGTTCTCATTGCACCTCCTGCTTTATTGGAGCGGTCTATGGATTTTCTTTCAATATGCTGTACAGGAGATGACTCTCAGAGCCAAAAAAATAAAAGTATTCAAAGCAAAAATGTCAGTGTGTGTATTTACCTATATAGACCATACACACATACAAAAATACAAAGATATTTTATAAATGGTAATAATATAATTTGTGTTTGCATTTGAGTCAGCTGAGGTTTTCATTTTTTCCTCATTTTGGGTTAGTTCATTTGATTTCATTATTATGTATTCTTTTAAAGAATTATCTTTCTGGTTTCTTTTTAATTACATTGAGCCACCCGTAGACTTCTTTCCTCATGAGACAAAATACTTCAACAATGTTTTCCAGTATTTCTGAAAGGAAGAAAATTATAGCCAGCCAAATCCTACTCTAATGTTAGTAAATTGACAACACCGACAACAATGACAGAATAAGAATCTGTTACCAAAAAACCCAAGTGTCTCTGGCTGTTTTTAATTTTTGTCTTGCAGTTTCCTTTTGGTTTTGGAAAACGTAAGGAGTAACCAAGCTTATGTTTTGTAGAATAGAGTTTATATTTATTTCTAGCAGGTCCCATCTAACTGAAGCCTTAAGTGAAGTTTTGGAAGCATTTAGGAATTCTTAGTGAATCAAAGTGTGGAGCGATACATAATCGCTCTAACTGGAAGCTCTTTGGGTCAACAATTACTTTTTCATTCAGTGTTCAACCAGAGCCTCACACAACAGGAGCTGTGGTGGGCATCCAAAGCACAACCACAATGGCCAAACTAATCTAAGCCTGTTTTAGAAAAATACCAACTGAAAGCCAGTTGCCGAAGTGTTTGCCTATTCCTCCTCCTTCTTTTCAGCCTCACAAGAATGATGGACTCCTTTCACTCCAGCAAAACTTTTGCTGATACACAGGATGGAAAGTTGGCAAGACAACCTGACCCATCCATGAAAAGTTAGAGAAGTGTCTGTGGTGTAAAATGCCCCCAGTCTTCCTCACACCCCTTCCTAACCAATTTAGTTTGCCTCACTCCTATGCATAGAAATATACTTTGCCCTTTATTCACCCAATTTCAAGGTTATACTCAAACACGTACTGGAAGATAAAAGCTTTAAATAATGTACATTCTCTCATTGTCCTTTTCATCGAGATCACAGGTGCATGACCTCGTCCCCCAGCACAAAAAGCTGTTGTCATGGAAACAGCTCAGGATGCCAACTTGACAACAACTGACATTCAAACCAGGAGGGACACCTTGTCTTCTGCCCTCCCCCACCAAATCAGTGCATTTCAGCGGGGGCCAAATCTGCAGTATTCCTTCCTTGCCAGGGCTGGGACGCACTCTGCTGTGAGGAGGAGGTGCAGTTGGCTCCAGCCCCACATGCCACATACTGCACCCCAAAAACCGCCTTGGGAAAACAGCGTCTGACACTACAACCTAATCAAGTGAGCTAAGAAGAGCATCCTCTGCTTTCAATGCTTAGCAAGACATGGTAGGGGAAGAGGAGGCCACCTTTCTTAATGGTTAGAACAGAGAATTTCACATCAGATCTCTCACAGTGCCACTAAATCTTTCTGTTTCTTCCAGAGTGCCAATGGATCACTGCTCTCCTGGAGGAAAATCACTTCAGCACTCTGCATTTCAGTTTCCTGCCTGTAAAATGGGGATAACTATACCTATGGCAAGCCTCAGATAAAGAGCTTTCAGTAATCAGTATTGTAATCCATTTTTTTTCTATTCTATTTCCAGCTGTATCGATACTTTGTGGTAATTATTCACCATCTAGCTCTTCTAATTGAGTAATAAATAGTCCAGGAAGCAGGAGATGATAGACTTCTAGGCAAACATGTTGAAAAAGCGGATGCACATTCCAGAGAGAAATAAACTCGAAGGAAAGGTCAGTTATTTATTTATATTTTGTCCCCCAGGAGATTTAATTGGAAAGAACTATATAGTTAAAACACATCCATGCTCCTTGCCTCCTCTATACCTAAGGATTGAAGAATATGTGAAATTGTGATACACAACTTTAAAGGAAAAAATAAATATTTTTGGATATACATATATATATCTACACACACATATATATAAATAAATAAATATGAATCATTGTTGTTGGGGGAAGGGAAACAAAATATACACAATGGCATTTGCTTTCCTGTAGGTTTGTGCATATTCTCGTGCCTGAATGCTGTCTTGTGATCTCTACATAACCTTTGAAACACAAGTGCATATTTCACCCTTGCAGACTAGCACAACCATTTTTTTGTCATTCCAATTTCATTTCCAGTGCGGTGTGGACTGCGGGCTCAGCAGTCACTGGAGTCTGAAGTGACTCTTGGGACCTCCTCACTGTTCTATATGCAAATGGCCCTGCACCTGGGCAGCCGAGCGGGCTTGCCGACAGTTTAGTTATGCAAATCTGATTGATCGAGAGCATATTGCAGAAGAACACACGCAGGCCTGAGACACTGGCAGCTATATTTCACTGGCTAAATTCCCGAAGAAAAAAAAAAAAATTAAATGCCAAGCATTTTGATGCATATTCCTTTCAACCCCTGAAGTGCACTAGCGTTTATTTCAGTATGTTTTCAACACTTTGCTTAAATGTTGTTAATGCAATTTCTTCTGCTATTGCTGAATTCACAGAAGGGCTTGTTTTCTCTGTTTAAAAGAAAAAAAAAAACAACAAAACCCCCCAAAAACCACCAAAAAAACCCCGACAAAACAAAACGCAAAAAACAAAGCCACAAACAAAAACGCGAAACAACAACCAAAAAACAGAGTTACTATGATGTCACAACACAATAGATCTGTCAGTTTATTTGAAATAATTCTCCAGGCAAATGGAGTAAATGCAGTGTTAAAATATAATTAGGTCCTACAGTACAGAGGAGTGCAAAGAAACTGATGTACTAGCACAAGTTGCCCAGACTTTATTCTTTCTTTAACAAAAGGTAAAACAAACAGTGGGAATGTAGATTACATACTGTCACCCAATGTCGAAAGCACTTCTTTCTATTTACCAAACACTCCATATAAAAAGGCAGAGAAGGAAAAGAAAAAGAAGAGAGAAAAGAAAAGAATCATCTGGGATTAGCTTAAAATAATAAATTCATTTTTATTTAACAAAAAAAAGGAGTAAAATAAAAGAAAAAAGACAACCTACCTATCTGTGAGCATGTGGAAACCTCTAATATAGAACACGCTTCAGGCATCAAGTTAATCTTGGTTTATTGCATACAACTGATTTATCTTCATTTATAAATGAGTGGTGAGCCCTGGTTCTAATATTTGCATTTCTTGTAGTTGTGTTTATGCACTTTAATGCCTTGGGGAGTCACTTACTGTGTTGAAATAACATGATTTTTATTTTCTTTTCCCCCAGTTTTTCCAACAGCAGATACAGACTATTTCAGTGCCTGGACACTGGTAAAGCCACTGGGAAGAGACATGAAATCAGCCTTTTGAATCACTTATTTTATCTTTTCCAAGTCACTTTTCGACAGAGGTTTTCAACAACAATAGTGCTAATCAGTATGAATTCAGGATATAAATTTTTATTGACTTGAGGCTGGTTGGTTGGTTTGTTTGTTTAAAACAGTCTCTTCTCAAGCAAGTTTGGGGGTTGGTAGTTCCATAGCTAAGGACTTACAGTTGCACAGATCCCAAAGCAGAGAAGAGAGAAACTGTCTCAGATGGTATGCATAAAATGACTAATGCAGCAGAGTCTGATCTCAGTTGGAGCCACGAAGCATTCCATAATACAAATTGTTATAACAGGCCACTAGACAAACACCTATTAGTCTGGTCCTGCAGAATATGAACTCACAGAAACTCTCGCAATAAAATATACTTCCATTGTGAATCAGTGCAGAAGGTTCCATACTTGAGAACATTTTTACATAAACAGTAATTAAAATATGTATCATCAGGCTTAACTCAAAAGGAAAAAGTATTTGATTTTTAATTTCAGTGTTAAATTTGTCATAATCTCAAGAGGACTGTGCACAGAACAAAATTTCTCAGTAACAGAAAATTGTCCAAAACCACTCTTAGAAACCCCCCTGAGAAACACAGTTAAAATTTCTAGGAAGAAGCCCAAGTTATCCAAAGGACTTGAAAAGCAAAGCAACCCTGCTGTAGCGATGTTAGAGCACAACTTATTGAATAGAAAACATTTCCCTGCACGTTAAGTTGTATTGCCTTTGGCACAGATTCTTCAGCTGTAAATTTGTCCAAGGAATGACATACAGTACACATCAGAGAAGTAATGAAGGAAAGAGGTTTAGATGGGCACTTTGCAGCTGACGGGGAGCCGTTATTGAGCCTTGTCGGCTGTATTTAGCAAAAGAGGAAAAAAAAAAAAACCACACCACAGAGAGAACATCTTTGTCTGTCCCCAACCCCTGCTACCCTCTCTTTAAAATAAATAAATAAATAAATAGCCATCTGACAAGCAAAGCCTAGCCAGAGGGTCAAAAATGAAGATCCTGGGAAAGGTCAAGTTTAATCTCTACCCACGATGCCCTAGTGCATCCCTCACAACAGCTGACTAACAAAAGGGGCTCAGCACTGTGACTGACAGAATTCTTAATTGTATCCACTCATTCATGACAATTTGATTAAAATATTACGCCAAAGTCTCACCCCCTGTTTGCTTCGATCCTCCAAATCTAATTTTGAATTTTCAGAAAGGAGATTACCTCCACAAGCATGACTGGGATGCTATTAACTTCTACTTAATCTTTATTACTGATGTGAATTTAACATATGTATGGCTTCGTCTCGCTCCTGTTGTTTTCTCTCTAAAGTAACGTCTAGGCAATATACAAGTGGCGGACATTAATTTTCACTTTGATATTCTGTCATACCAAAGCTCATACTTTCATATGAAAACTTAAAGATGTACTGTCTTAATACCATGGCACAATTAGACTGCATTAAAAAAAATAAAAAACCCAAACACGCACGAGCTCCCTCCAGCCCCCACCAAAGAAAAGAACAAAACCTTGCTGAACAGACTTCAAAGTATTATAACTTTTCACTGTTATCTCCAGCTATATCCGCTTCATTATAGGAGCTGCTCCAAGGCCTGACAAGAACTGGCAAATTCTAGTTAATGCCAATAATGCAATTGTGAAGAAGTCAAGCAGGCAGTTAAAATTTCTAATCAATTTGGATTATTCCCAAATTTATGAAACTAGTAATTGAATATGGCCATTGTTACCTGTGTCCTGATTTTCAAAAGATATTGCAATAAAAGATGTGATTTCATTTTCAAAGACGCTTGCTCCCTCACTCTTTTTCTCCCCACAAGTAAAACAGAGCGAATTAACATCACCAGCTGCAATTGTGTTTACAAGAGTATTCATAAATGTATTGAACACGAAACATTACTCATAAAACAGACTGGATTGGAAAAAAATTCATTGAAAATGTTATTTTATTTCCTTCCCTCTCCCCCAGAGAAAAAAAGAAGTCTTTTGACTCCTTTTTTGTCAAATCTTTTTCATCATTTCTGTCCATGTCTACTAATTGTTATTGTAAAAAGAGGAGTAATAAATTAATCTTCCTAAATTCAGACTCAGTGACTTCCTAATTTGCCTGTCTAACTGCTGCTGCCATCAGCAGGAGAGCATTTGGATTTGATTCAAACTTGGCGGGGGGGATATCACCTACAGTCATTTAACATGTATACGAGTTACAAGGAGTTGCAGAACCACCTTAAGTCTCTCAAATCCCATACTACCTGGACAACGAATGATAGGCTGATGTCTAGAAGTAATCACTGGAAGAGGCTTCTCCAAATCCTTTGCACATTTCATACACCCTTTTGCTCAAATAAATATTTGCACTACTGTTCAGAATTTGTTTTTTCCAGTCAAGGAAAATAATCTGTATCTCTGTATTGAAACCTCTCTCATCAGCTCCCCAGGCCCCAAATTATACCCACCCTCAAAGTATTTAAGACACTTCTAACACCTCTGTATATGGGAATATACACATATTTTCTCTAGCCTGTTCTTTCTGTTTCTAGCACTGTAGTGAGGCTGAAGAACCCCAGGTTAGGAGAACAGCGGCACATAAAGAGCTGCCATGTCCTGCAACAGCTTTCAAGATTTGCAGATTATTCCCAGTGCAGTTGCAGAAGTGCAAAAATTGCCTGAAGTTGCATCACAGCTGTGATAATAATACTAATGAACGTCAAAAACATGAATCTCACTGGCCCATCCCAGAGAAATCCCTACTTTGACAAATTTCACCATAGCTTTTATAGGATCGACACATGAAGGATCACGTCACAGGAAGCAAAAGAAATATGCAATAGATCTTCCAATCTCATCCTCAGGGAGGACACTCCTCCCTCACTCCAAATCTTAAAATTTGTTTAACCCTTAGTATGACAGCACAGCACAGTCAACCCCTGAAGGCTTCCCAGTACCATTAGGAGTACTGGCGCAACATATCGAGCACGTCGTGATCAGCTTTGCTACCCTCCAGTGACTCAGGAAAGGGTGGATAAAACTTCAAAAGGTGACAGAGAGATCTGCTTCTCCTTTGCAAATTAACAGCAGCAGAACTTCCGCACTCCCAAAGAGCAGGCCAAAAAGCCAGAGTTTCTTGTTAGATGTGCAAAAAGGAAAATGCACGTGTGTTTCATTCTCCGAGGACACAGTGTTTTCTGGGAGCTCTCTGGATAATGCAGACCAGAAGGTGAGAAACAAAGCTGTATTGCGGGGGCAGGCTTTGCAGGACAGCTGTAACAGACAGTAGCTTTGCTTTGTTTAATGTTACATTACTTTGCTTATACACAGATATCACTAGAGGTTCCTTTTTCTTTTGCCAGATTTTTAACAATTGCAAAACTCCATCAGTTTTACTAGCTGGCTGTCTCTCAGTTTCCAGTAAATCACTGCTGGGAAGATGTGTACTAGCTGTGCAGGCAGAGGAACACAGGGCTCTCTCCTATATCCCATAAGCAGAGGGACACTTGGCACACTTAACGACACCAACAAATACTCCAGCTTGCTTTGACTCTCTCTCCAAGAAAATGCATCCCTGGCCTCCCATCTTAGCCTCCTCCACAGCACGCACAAGTTTTCTACTGCACAAAAGTCAGCATAGCAGTTCCTCAGTTGCCGCGGGACCAAAGTGTCTAGAACTAAACTCAGCTCCTAGGTTTGGACTAGTGTGGTTGCACCAGGGCAGCGTGATAAACTCAGCAAGTTTCTGACACTGTCTCAATAATTCAGCAGCGGAGAAAAAAGACCTATTGTCGCTAAGGGAAGGGAACTCTCACCACACATGGCCCTCGTGGGGCCACAGGGTCTGCCTCAGGACTCCCAGCTGAAAAATCCCTCCAATAACAAAATTAAGTCCCTTGTAGGGTTTTGCCTACAGGTAGTGACTATGTCCTTGAGTTAAATCTTTATGCAACGTAAAAATTACTAAGTGGGGAGGGAGGGATGGACACTAACACCACACCAAACTGCATGTCTCTGATGGCAGTAAACCTCCACGGAAGGTGGCCACTTTGCAGTTAGCCGCCCACACCCCTTGATATCAAACTAGAAGCTACTTCCAAACACTCCAGTCTACTGAATGCCACATACGTGTCCCACATCTCCTGACACATTTCTCTAGGGACCTGTAGCAAAGGGTCACAAGGTCTGGTTCTTCCACCATCCCTGTCTTCCCTCCATCTCTGAAAACAGAAGGGAGATTTTTCCTTGCTATAGCCTTTGGAGTTTTCTTCCTGATCTCCAAAGCCCAGGGAGTATTTTAGGACTTGTGGAATGACAGAGGCAGAAACCCAGATAAACGCTCAGTTGTGCTGAGCCTCGCTGCAGCCAGCAGCTACATTAATAGATGGCTTGCTCCAACACGCCCGAGCTCCCCACAAGGTTTCTACACTGGACAACTAGAGGTGAGAGGAACAATAGTCAAAAGGCTAATGGGAATATAAATAAATAAAAGGAACAGCATCTTGAAGAAATTAAGGCCTAAATAAGGAGACATAGCACCCTCCTATATGGTCCACAGAAACAGGAGAAGCTGAATATAACAGGCTTTTAAAGTTTCCATATGAGTATTTCTAAATAGCCACACCAGGACTTTTGAAAACTGATTTTCACCACTGTATACACAAAAAACCTGCACTTCTTTTTCAAGCTGGAGGGGAACATCACCTCTCTCTTTCCATACCTAGACGTTACGTGCCCATATAGGAAGACTCTCAGATGTTAACTCAGATATGGAGTTTACTTGGAACAAGAAACTAAAAACCAAACAAATAACCTCCTCCTCCCCACGCATCTCTCTAGATGCCCATTCCTGGTGCAGAGGTAGGGCCTTCGTCAGGAGTTTCTGTCCGTTTGAAGCATAATACTAAGCAGTCATTACTTTTTAAAATATAATTAAGAGTTTTCAATTTATTACTCTGGTGTCCAAAGAACTGACATCAAACTGGGGGGAAAGAGAATGGGACACCCCACAATCACTCCAAGCCCCAAAACAAATCTGATGGCTGCTTAAGAATTCAACCATCGTTTGAATAAAACCAGCCTGCTTTCTGTTCATCGTATGCCGAACGGTTTATTGTCATTTCCAGTAGGATTTTTTTTTTTCTTTTTTTTTGCCAGTTCACAACTGCCTTCTATTGTCAATGCTGTGAATAGCCAACGATTTAAAGCACTGGGCTCCTATCAGCATTGTTCTCCTGTTCAGAGGCACAGAGAACAAGAATACATCTATGTTTTCCACACAGTGTAGAAAAATGTAATTCTCTGTTTAGTGTCATATCAACAACTCGTGTCCCAATTCACTGCCATGGGCAATGAATGACAGACTGAGCTGTCCATCCTGACAACATGACCAAGATATCTGTGGTCGAGACTGCTGTATTATTTTTCCCCTCCCCAAAAAATGTTGCCGGAGAAATCTCCTATTTTTATTCTTTTATTTGTTTCTTTATCTACATACAAAGTACAGATAAAAATGAAATTGAGTTCATTAAACAAGCTGCAAATAATGTCTTGATAGCACAGGAAATGTTACATTCCCTCGCATTGCAGCATGTGCTCTCAATGGAGTACGGATTTCTTTATAATACTAATAAAAAATAGCTGTAGTCCCCTTCTTTCAACAAAGGCTTCCCCCCACCCCAGCAATTCAGTGGAATATATCTTATTTTCTAGTATAAAAAGAAGCCTTTTCCTCCTTTATAGGTAGCAGGCACATCACAGTTAACAATATGTAGCTGAAGGGCGATTAACTCCAGGTACCATAGGCCTGGAACTGGCAATAAAGAGGTAGCTTGGAGCCGTGCACTGAAAACAGCATTTATTCAAGGGAAGGGGAGAAATGAAACAAAACTTTGACAACGTTAGAAAAGAGGAAGAAGAAATAGGTTTAGGCAACTATAGCACAGCAATGATTTACATGCCATTAACGTACGGTGGCTGTATGTTGTGTTCAGGACAATATTTAAATAAAAGCAGTGTCAGCCTTGGCAGTCTGTGTATTAACACACTGAATTTATGTTGCCTTCAAGCTAAAGACCATCTTCTTATTGTAACATATATAGGAATTATAATGTGTCGAGAGCATTTTTGGCAGTATATTCTACCCGAAGCATAGCTTACTAGATTTGTTTCAGTTTATTTTTATGTTGCCATCAGGTTTTGGGTGTTTTCATTTGTTCTTAAGTTGTTGATTATGATGATAATTTTTTCTTTCTATTGCTTCAGACTTAAAACTTCTCCAGCAGAGGAAAAAAGTAAATTTACACAGGAGACAAAGGAAAGTGGAGGTTTTGGCTTAATAGACAATTGCAGTTGATGGAGTAGGGGAATTTGGGCTGCAGACTTGTGGCACAAGAGTTTTCCTATCATGCAATGGTTAACTATATACGAGCTGTGGACTGATGCTGTGGAGAACAGAGACAACGGTGATGTCTCCGAACAAGCCTTTTGACACTTTGCCAGCATCAGTGTCATCTCCGTCTTGATCCCCCTTTGCTTCTTACATGGCTCTCCCAAAACTATCTGAGCTGCCAGGTAATGTTGGTCATAGGGGGATCTTAGCAGCTGGCTGGTTTGTGACAAATGACACAAAATCAACAATAGTACATGACCTTTATGGATTCTGGCTGTGTCTTAGAAGTATGTGAAATATTCACAATGAAATACAAAACCTACTTGAAATTCAAGTTGCTCCTCAGACAATTACTATGGAACCAAAAGACCTAACTAACTGCCCTGTATTGGTAAGATATTTATATTTCTACTGCCCCCATAAAGTTCTCTGCCTTGTGCATCATTATAGAAAATAACAAGAAGTCAGAGCTTTTTTAAGTACAAGGCCTGTCCTAGATGACTGTCTGAAGTACAGATGAATGACAGTGAAAAAAGTAATCCCACTGGTAGCAATATGATCTGGAGGCATAGCCTTGGAGCTGAGGTGTGAAACCCTTCAGACTCAGCCAAAATAAACCACTGCTACTGGGGGAAAGAAAAAAAAACCCACCACGTAGAATTCAGTCATTAGTTTAGAAAAGCAACTGCAGCGTTTGCTATAAACTTCTGAACAAAGCACACTGAATCAACAATATAAGTAAATCATAACATCCTCTCCTGGCTCCCAGAGCAAAAACACTAATCATCTTAGGTCCCTCTGAACATCTGTCATCCTCCACGGTGTATGGAAAGGGGTGAGTTTTAGATCAACAGATTCAAATTCTGTCAGATCAAGTATAAGGAAGTCAGTGTCATACTTCAAGGGCCTCTTCTTTCATGTGTCATGTCCCCTTCCAGTTTAAATGAGGGTAGGTTTCCCTGCCCAAATTCCTTATACTGTCATTTAGCATCACATTCTAAGGATAAATTTCTGGGCTTTAAAACGCTGTTGTAGGGAAATTAACAAACCTACTGGGTGTAAGACCCCTCCATGCACTTTAATACGTCTGGTAGGATAACAGTGAAGATAATAGGACTGAAGTTCCATATTTGGAAATTATAATTCAATGAGACTGTACCCTCTCTTCTATAACTCGATAGTATGCCACTACAGAAAGTGGAGATTATGGGCCTGGGGCAGATGTATTTTTTTATTTAAATACATAATCAGCAGCATCAAAAAGAAAAATTAAATACTGTAATGGATAGCTGCCTCTGCAGGAGCAGAACAAATGCCTTCTGCACCTCTGATGGCTGGGAAGCAACCTGGACTGCAATCCAAGGGTTCCACGCACTCCCTCACTTCCTCTTCTTCCAGCAATTAGGAAGATATCAAAGACTACACCCTTGCCTTCATTGCCATAAAAATGTGATTTTATCACAATATGATTAACATACTTCAGCAAAACTCTCATGGAGGCATGGGACAAGTTCCTTATTTAATACACTACCTAGGCAAGATCAACACCATAGCCAGCATCTGTGGTTCCTCTTTCAGTAAAAACTTTATCGCTTTGCTTCCAAAAGGATTTTGCAGAAGGAATAATAAATGCATAGGTATTATTTTTTCTAAAATATCTTGCTCTCTTTGGCATTAAAAACATAACCTATGTTTATATTGGCCTGTAAGCTCCAGTACAGGCCTGAGAGCACTTTGGATGCTGTTGTCTCCTCATCACAGCGCTGAAATATCAGCAGCTCCTGCAATCGCTTAAACATTTACTCCCTCAAACACAGTAAGGGCTTGCATCCCAGATCAGGTTCAGTCCCTCTGACAAAGGCTCCTAGGTGCTGGGACAAGGTGTAAAACCTTACACTAGAACGGCAATCTTTTACAACAATGAAAAGCACTGACCTCTAAGGTAAAAACTGATGTTGTTTAATTCCTCTCTAATTGTATTTTCTTTCTCTGTAAAGGATGTTGCCATATGCAGAATGCCAAAAGCTTACCATAGCTGATCACGTGCTACCCACAGGCCTGTTCTTCCTTTTCTAAAAAGGAAAACAGTCCTCCACAACTACTTAGATTTTTTTTCCCTCGATCAATTCCACAAGGTTAAAAAACAAAAACAAAACACAAAGAAACAAAAAACCTCACTGGCAAATCTCTTTGAGAGTTCCTCACACCATCAGAAAGATTATTTTTGAAAAAACAGAGTACAGATTTAAAGTATACAAGAAATAGTTCTGGTATCATGTCTTGGTGGCCAGATTTTTAAAGAGCTGGTAGTTTAAAAGGCTCCAGAAAAGAAGCCCTAAAGCCTGGAAAGCCTAAAGCCTGGAAAGCTTTCAGCCAGAGCTGAAAGATGTGGAGTACTGAGTTTAGCAAGGAGAAGAATAATAGACAGCTTCAGTCAGATTATAGGTGTGCATAAAGAGAAAAGACTTCCAATAGGGAAAGCACCCTAAGTCAGAAGACAAAAAAGGTGTCGGATCCCAGGCAGAATGTGTAGCTACACTGATAAATGCAAAGCAGAAATAAGACACAAATTTTGAAAGCAATTAAATATTGACGTATCTTGCCTCGGGGCAGGTTTTCTCATCACCTATAATCCTTAAATCAAGATTAACCAGACAGTTTTGCTAAAAGATATTCTTTGGCTCAGAAATCATCCAAGAAAGTTCTGCAACCAGTGCTATGTGTGACCAGTGCTATGTGGGATGTTAGACTAAGTTGTCACAACAGTCCCTCCTAGACTTATATTCGTTAAGAATTCGGAATTATCACAGCAACCATCCTCCTCCTTCCACCTGATAGCTATGAAACCATTTCTGTGTGACAACAACATAACATACAGTTCTGAGAGCTACCAAAAACTATTGCCAGGTCACCAAAGAGTCTATGAAAAGGGGTGGAGCCAGGAAGAATTTGTGTAGATAAAGTGATCTCTAGGGTGAAACACAAGAGTTAAGAAAAATATTTTCAGATAAACTGATCCAAAAGCATATGAAGTTAGTACAAAAACACAAAGTCCATGCTGATTATAATATGATCTGATTTAAAATATTGCTTGAGGCAAGGTTTTAATAATACCTAAAAAGTCCTGACAGCTCCCTGTCATGGTATGTCCATGTTATTAAGTTGTAAAGCAACTGTCTTGCTCATAAAACAATCCAAACTGGAAAACACATGGTGGACAAAGCCAAGGACAACAGCAGAAATCAGTGCTGAGCCTAGGTTTGATTACGCGTTGAGATGTGCCTCCTAAGAACCTGCATTAGCTTTGACGAGTCACATCTTCACGCAATTCACCATCATCCCGCTGAAACATGAAGAAATAAATACCAGGCAAACGGAAGCTAGGCAAGGAGGAGGTAACACTGACGAGCATCACTAGGACAAGTTTCCCAAGTCACTTCCAGAGCTGAATACCAGAGCTGCAGTAAGTGAGAGACAAGATGACGATCTGTGAAAACCTTCTGTCGCTATGTCAAGTGAATGCTGCGGGATCATTTCATGCCTGCATTCCAGCCAGTGTTCAGGGTTTGCTCCACCCTTCCCTGACACAAATTCTGGGTTCTGCGATTAACTTGCCATCCTCCTCACCCCTACATTATTTACATCCCTCACCTGATCTTTGCCTGCTACTGTTCCTCTATTATTTCTTTTCCAGGAACTTCATCGTAGTCATGGATTGAATTTTTTGTACTCTACAGTTCATTTCTCCATTCTTGTGTTGATTCTGTTGCTTCACACACTTTCCATCTCGTTACTATACTTCCCTGTCTTCTGGTTTTCCTCCTTGCACTTGAGCTCTGTATTGTACATACAACTGATTTTGCTTTTGTGATCTTTTCTTAGGTTCATTATGATGTTTGCTAAATATTTTTACTATTTCACCTTGGTGTTTTCAAAAATCTTATATTATGCAGCCGTGTATTTTCCCTGTCAAACTGGACAAGCTTCTTAAGATTTTACTAAATTTGGCCCAGCCAGTCAGAACAAAAACCTGACCTTGCTCCTTCTGTTATCTGAGCCAGTAGCTGGTTCACCTGAATGTAAGAGCTTACATAATTCATTTCATTAGTAGTCCATCAATCTCGTTCTTTTCTAGAGTTTCTCTCACATTTATTCTGCTAGGTAGATGTAATGCTTGAGGCCCTGAAGTCTTATAGTTTTCCTTGAAAGTACATCTTGTTCACAAATACTTAACATTTGCACCTGATTTCGGTCACAAAGTGTTTTATGAAAAACAAATCTTACAAACATCCATGTACCTTAAGCATTATCCCATTTTGAAATGCATCAGATATTGCAGGAGCACACTGAGAGACCTCAAGACAGTCTGAATTAGTCCACTCAGCCCTCCATGCTGCTATGCCCAGATTACATAGGACATATTTAAACTCAATGTGTTGGATAGCCTGAGTTGGGAGAGGGGAATCCCCTAACCTGCCCCAAAAAAGGTGAAGAATCATTTCAGGATTCAATGTGACTGGAGCATGTAATTTTTCCCTCATCTTCCCATTAAAGTTTTGTCTTTTGTCTTGAAAATTCAAGCAAGTTTCAAGCCCCTTTGTACTGGCTGCTCCATAGAGACACGGCATGTGACTCCCTCATGTGATTCAAGGATGACTAGAAGGCAGTAGAAGTCCAGGCCTCTTTGAAATCCTGTATTAAATGAACAAGCCAACTTCTGGGTGCTTTGCTGACTGCAAAGCAATAACCCCTCACTGCAGTACAACATCTCAAGCTCCAGGATGCTTTCTCACACATCCTCAGTTTCCCCTTCCCAGTTCCCAGGATGGTACAGAGCAAGGTGTTGGGTACTGTTGAGAACTAAGGGGGCAGGGGGAGTCCAGGGCTATACAGTACTTACTTACACTGCCAATGACTGCCAGTAGTAATGAGAGAGAAAAGAGAGCTGAGACGATAAAAGTTTAGCCAAACTTTCTGCACATAGAATAGGTAAACTACTTACTTTTAAAGGTCAAAAACACAAAAATTGAGACTAAAGGGATAAAACTAGGAAGATGGATATAAGTCTTCAATAACAAGTGGACTGGCATGATCCTGGCAACGTCAAGCTCCCTACAGTAGCTCTTTCTCTGTCATCTTGGATATCACTTATTTTAATAACACATTTACTGATGAGAGTAGAGCTAATGTAGCATGAAGAGAAGGATGGAATAGAAGGCATCTTATTTGTCAATACATCGTCACTGTCACCCAGCTTTGGTAATGAGGTGCAATATGAACGGCAGTCTGATTTTCAAAAACACCATGCACCAGCATGTCTCTTCATTTTCATCTGGAAGTGTGGGAGATCAGAACTAGTGAAAAAAGTTGTCATTGTTTGTTGCTTTTTTCCCTCCTCTAACTTGTAAGTTTGTGGTCAATAACTTTATCCATTTGAAATGAGCTTTAGAATCTATTAGAATAAAAGATTTATGTAGTAACATATCCAATTCTCATGATTCTACCATTATATTTCTATTGTTGGGTGCTTTCCTTATAGTACAGCTCATGCTAATACCTCTGCTTTCATTTTTTTCAGAAAGCATAAATTCTCCAATTGTAAAGAAGAGTTTGAAAATAGACCCTTCCCATAAAGCTTAAACAAGAGAAGACAGACAGAACAATATTTTGCTTCATGTCTTGAGAGAAAAGGAATTTGATTCATGATTTTTGAAAATCTGAGGTCAGGAACAATTTGCAGATTGTTTTACTAAACCATAAAGTAATAATAATAATCAAAATCTTAGACAAAAGTTATTCTGTTGCTGCTACTGAAGGGAGATTTACCTCCATTTCCCAGGGATTACCAGTTTAATAGTCTTTAATAACCTGCAATTGTCAGACAAGCATGTTTTATTCCTTCACTTCAACAATAGCCCAACAGTGCCAAAAACATTTGCATTTATGTTCAGTCAGTGAAGTAGATGGCAAGACCAGAAGGAGCTTTATCTAACAATAGCTCTGGTGCCTTACAGTGGTCTTAAATATTTCAACAAAGAGATACCTCAGTGTATTTCCCTGGCTACCAATGAGTTGCCAAAGGTCAATAACTTTAGCTTTAAAAACAGACTGATCTCTGAAGCTTTTCTTGCAGTTGAGAGATTAAGGCAGACTCTTATAAACATATTTATGAAATAAGAGCAAGGGACTTCAGCCTGGCGGTTTGGAATGTAACACCATTCTGTATCTATATTATTTTTGGGATTAGAAACCATTAATTCCTAAAATTGTGCTGTGGAGCATAAGTGGCAACAGCTGCAGCTATCTGTTTGCTGTCTTTCCACATGGGCTATTTTCTGGGCAAGATATGCATGAAGAACACAAATAAATGGGGTGCTACCTCTTCAGACAGGGCCTGGCAAATTTAAAATAAAAAACTAAAAGGCATGAACCATGTTTGCCTTAAAATGATGAACTTAGGTGTGAATAAAAATGGCATCTTAAGGCAAGTCCTTACACACTTCCTGTTTCTGTAATCCATTCTTCTTGCATGCACAAACTAATAAAATGCCTCTTCTTATTATGTCACTACTGTACATGAAACATTTCATGCATAAAATATTAATCCCAGACACAGGTCTTTGAGAGAATGATTGTACTGGCTAAAGGAAGAGAGAGAGGTTTCTGAATATAGCTCCTGTAATGCTTTCCAATCCCAAAGCAAAACTACGACTATATTCAAGCCCATGGCTTTTCAATGGCACAAAAAAGCAAATCTTTGGACAGTTTAATGATGTGGACACGCTAACTGAGAGAATCGGAGTGAGACACACCATGTGTCCCATTCATATTTGGCCTATAAAGACAAAAAAAAACCCAAAAAAACCCACAAACAAAAAACCCACCAAAACTCAGTTACTTGGGTTTTATTTGTCCTTTACTTTTCACAAAACTTAACTTTTTAAAGAACTTACTTCAAGGTGCATCTAGGAAAAGTAAAAGTTTTGATTCCTGCCCATTGCGGGGGGGGAGGGGAAAGAAAAAAAAAAAAGAAAAAAATTAACCTGAATGAACTTAGCCTTTAAGCCTTCATAAGACTTTTAGTGTTGAGAATTGTCACTGCTTATTTCACAAGTTCAGAATACTGCACTGTTAGTAAACCACTCACTCAAATACGTAATAAAATATCTCAATACAGGTATTTTAATTAGGAGAATCAGGCATGTCTGAGCTTCCATTCCTTCTCGATAGTATTACGGACCGTATGTGAACTGTGCCCCACGCGGGGGCCCTGCTGCCCCTTGTGTAGAGATCAGGAACGTGGCTGGAACATGCTACTGTTCTCCCGTGGTCCACATTTCTTTGACAACTGAAGCCACAATGCAGCAGGGAAAAACAAGGTACAATTATTTCTTGCTGTGATACTGAGTCAGAATACGGCTGAGGTTTTACAGTAGTAGGATAATTCCAGCTCCTTCAATTTAGTCCTAACCTCAGATCTACTGTTTGAGAAGGAGACTTATGAAAAAGTCTTCTGCCCTCCACAGGAAGACTGTCCTCCAGAGTTAATTACGAAGGGCTTCGTCCAGACCACTTCTAAATGTCTTCTCTACTGGAACCTCATTTTCTTTTCTTGCAAGAGTATTTTACAGTTTAAGAGGCCTGAAAACTCATATAAAGAAAGATTTTCAAAGAAGTAGTCCATCTGCTGCCGGTGGGATAGCTCACCTGAGTAAAGGGTTATAGCATTAAGCATAATAGAGTTCAACACCAGAAAATGTTTTTCAATAGGTATAACGTTGCTAGCCGGCAATCATTCCTGATAATCCCTCTTTGGAGTATGCCAGGCAATTTTTCTCTTTTCTCATTGCCTACAGTCTCCAAATCCTTCTGGATATTTATTTTACTCTTTCTTCTTTATCTTAAGAAGCTTCAGTGATTCTCTCCATCTTCCCCTTTCCATCACTATTATTCCCTACTTACTGACCTCGGAGGTGATACGCTACAGTCCCAGGATGGTTTGTGGTGTAGTAGTTGTGGTCTCACCTCTGGACGGTGAAGTGGTGCTTTGCACAGGCAGGCCACAAAAGACCACGTAATAAATAGAAACTAAAGGCTGCTCTGCAATACAAATAAACTTACATTGAGAAGAGGCATGTGCTGCTGAAACAACAATGACCACTTCTACATGTGATTTCTTCGGTATTGGGGGGGAACAACGTCCAATTATAGGCTTTGCTTACAAAATAAATTAGAACTTCAGTGGGGGTATCAACTAATTACCTCCTAGAAAAAGGGCTTTAATTTGATGTTAATAGGGCTAAAGGAATATTTAGCTCCATCATTTATGTGTGAAATGGTACTCTAAGCCCTTCCGTATCAAAATGATAAAAAGTGCTTAAATAGTAGTCATGGTCCCATACAGCAACCTTGCTACCTTTTCCCACTTGGAATGATGTACGGAAAATTGCCAAAGCTGCACCACAGGATTAATTACAGACTCATCACGGAATTCTAAAACCACAATACTTAGGCAGCTAAGCAAGAACAGCTCTCTAATAGATTTAATCAACTGCTGGGTAAACCCTCAGACTAGTAGAAGATGTAACATAAAAAGAGAGATCAATGAATGTGAGTAGGCTACAATGCCATTCATCAGGCTTTTTTATTTAGAAAAAAAGGAAGGGAAAAAAAATAAAGCATTGACCCATTCCATGCATTCTTCAACAATATTCTAAATAAAGTGTTCAAATAGAATTAAAAAAAAATACTTAAAAGTGACAGAAGTCATGCTTACTTTATATTAAAAACTAAAAATAAGTAGTTTCTTAACCTACGAAAGGTGATCTTCCTTGCCAGAAGGACTCCTACCAGGAAATGTAAGGGTAGCTTATCTGAAGGTTTTGTAACTTTTAGATGCTATAAATGTCATTCCTTACTGTTGGCACCAGGCTGCCATTTAGCTCTCAGTACACAGAACAGGTAGTGCCCTTTCCTAAATTTGTTTAAATGTCTAAGGCTATTACCTCGGTCTCTCACATAGTACATTATTTTATAGCAAACACAAACAAGTGCATTAGCACAGCCAAACTCTCTTAAAACCAATTAAAAATAAATAGCACCTGAACAAACTCGCTGTCAATTAGTAAGTAGTTGGTTGCTCTGATAATAGCATTGCAGAAAGGGTATCCACAGAAATTCAGTCACTACAAAAATCAGTAGTATCCCAAAGGCTAGGCAAATATAGACAAAGCAGTTCGGGAGCACAGGAAGGTTAATTTTCTCCCCCTCTCAACACCCACTCCCCTCCCTCAAGAAATGGAGATAGAACCAGGCCATTTTTCCCCTCTAACATGCTAAAGCTTTCAAATAGCTCCCAGGCATTTTAGAAGCAGTTGTACAGTGTTTGCTTGCCACTTTCAATTAAACATGGTACAGCAGTCTGATGTCACCAGGATTTACTAATAGGAAGAGTTTATTTAAGAGAGTGTTCAAACTCCAAACAAAGAACTATTCACAGAGGTCTGCGTTTTCTGGATAAACACTGAGGCAGTTTACAGAGACACGAACAAGGAGAACAATATAAAGCACTACCTCCCCTGTTTAAACTCTCCCAACATTTGGTGAATCTGGATTAATTTACTGCATGTGGCCAAAATGACTGACTTGAGGGATTCTATAAAATCACTACTAGCTTTGTGCATGTCCTTAGAGGCAGTAGGTATCTGCAGATGCAAAACTATTACAAGTGTTTGAGCCTCTAGTAGATTGAGACACCATTGCATTTAACAAGTTCCTTTCTCCATATGCTTTGGTTAACTGGAAGTTCTTCTGGCTGGCCACTCTTCCATTTTAACATTGTGGTTTCAACTGCTTCAATACACAAAGGCCTGAGGAGAACAAAAGTTGAAAAAACCACCTTTTTCCTGGGCCTCTCGAAAAGAGGCAGAGTGAGCAGCTTCACGGTGGCAGCAGAGGTCAGAGCAAAAGTGGGTAAGAGAGGGAAAGGACATAAAACATTCGAGGGCTGTTTGGGAAACTAGAATGGAAGGAAAGAGATAGTAGAAGGGGAATGGAAAGGCTTGATAACTGGAAAGAAGCAGTCAGGGGAAAGGGTTCTCAAAAGTCTGTGTTTTTAAACCAAGGGTGCAATTAACTCTCTCAATGACAGATCTGAACTCCAGTTCCATACAAACACTGTTTAAATACCTTAAGGTACTCACCAGACTCAAATATGGATTGAGTTGTAAGAGTTGAGTAACAGAGTTGTTACTTTAACTAGGTATTTATGAAGTCTATCCATAAATTTGGCCCCAGCATCACGTACCTTGATGTATTGGACTCTACTGCTTTGACCTGCAAGATGTTTCAGGATTAACTGAACTGCAGCATTATGAAGACCAAACAGCAAAGCACATCTGGAAGATCTCTACATCTTCTTGCTCATCCCCAGATAAAAGGCCTGATCAGCTCCTTCCTGTTCCAAATAGTGCCTCCAATAATTAAAAGCATTGGAAGCTGAAAATTATTTTGAATTTTGCAAATGCACAAGGAGTAGAAACTATTTGCATGAAAAGTGGTGATAAAATAAAGCCTAGTAATCTCATTTATATAAAAAAGGAGAAAGAAATATTACACTCGGTTGTACTCAAAAGGCATAGGATTATCACAACAAAGTCACATCTCCTCATGTACACAGTTTGTTTACTTTTCGTATATAACTCAGAGACTGAAAGAAGGGGGAATCAATCTCACTTTTATTGATTGTGCCTGCTTCTAATCAGGTTCCCTGCCTGTTTTTCACACATGAAGATACAGCGATGTTTGAGTAACAAACAGTGCAGAGAAACGCTGCTTCCTTAAAATTAAGATTCCCCCAGACTTCTTTTTAACATCGTGGAAGCTTTTCTATAGCTGCCAGGCTTTATACATCGTTGATTTACAAAACCTCGGGTTTGATATTAGATTGACTTGACAGTGTCTCACATAATGAGTAAAATAATATAAAAAGCAGCAATAGATTATACTCTTGGCATGCAGGCCCAAGCTTGACTGGAAGCTGGAAAGAGAGAGTGCCTCCCTTCCACAGAATTGTGGCCTCTTGGGGTGTTTACCATGTGGTTCTACTCAGAAAAGCCAGTGCGTGCACACTACTCACTGCATGTAGCTACCATCATTTTTGCTCTGCAGAGGTAAAAATCCAGTGTCTTCTGCACTGATTTCTTGGTGACATGGCACTTGCACAGAGGCAACTAAAGCCTGCAGAACTTTTAGACCTGGTAAGGACCGGAAAATAACTCAGCTTGGGTTTCAGATGCAGGGGGACAGGTCTGCAGTGCTCTGGGCACTGGACAAGTCATTTAATTTGGGAAAGTGAGCCTATCTGATAAAAGGCTTTGAGAGACAATAGAAAGCCAGAATCCAAGAACATATTTACAAAGTGTTTAATCAGACTCTTTTTTTTTAAACAAAAAAGAGTTTTGGGGGTCAGCCCACAGCCTTTCTCAGGTAAAACTCTCTCCTTTGCTAAAAAATTACTTCCCATTTCACAGACACTCAAGAATTATTTTTCAGTTCTTTTACTAATACTTCCAAATCCCAAACTTAAACTACAAATTATGCTAATATTTCCTCAAAATCATATTTGTTTAAATACTAAGAAATTACAATAATAGATATGTTATGTAAACCTAGACAAAGAGAGTTCTGTGTAGGACAGGACAAGATAGACTCAGTGCAAAAAGAAAGAAAGGAAGAAAAAAGAAAAATTAGGAAGTAGAAAGCCTTATAACAGCTTTTCCAAAGGTATTCATGGACAACAGAAAGTAACATATGTGTGGTGCAACGCAGCAAGAAACTGTCTACTCCATTGCATAAAATACACCTGCCCTAGGAGCGCAGCCCCATCCTGTTCTGCCTCCACGAAAAGGACAACCTCCCTGAGATCTTGCTGCTTCTGTACGCAACCAGGACAATCTCAAAAGAAAAAAAAAAAGAGAGAGAAACAACCACACACTTTACATCTGACTGTGTGGATAAGAATATCAGAACTCTGACTCCAACTGGTGCTTTCTGACGTGCTCTATACACAAGTATGCAATTTTTGAATAATCCAAATGTTCTTTGAAAGTTATTATGGCTTTTTTTTTACTAATGGGTAGATATTTTTCCATGGTAGAAACAGAAAAGTAAGATTTAGCTTCCTACCTTGATTACATTTTTCTTGAGTGCTTTGCCCACACGCCTTTCCAGTCAATCCACACACCAATTCTGAGTAAGGCAAGAAGCTGAAACAGTTAGCACAACTTTTTTTCATCCTTCTACAAGAACCCTACAGCAAGTGTGCCCAGCCCTGAGCAATTGCATCACAGAAAATGGAGCTCAGCTGTGAACCCAATATATGAAGCTGACTGGGCCATCACACACCCAAACTGGGATTCTAATGAGAGTCAGGGCAGATGCAGTTTAATGGTGAAATAATTGAAAATATGAAAATGAAATACTTTACCGATTGTAAAGACAATGTTTCTGAAAGTTTTATTTCCCTAAAGCTCTTATATTTTGATTTTTATCCTGATGCGTCTTTTGTGATATCAAACCTCAATTTTTGATCAGTTTTGATTTCTAGATACCTTCCTATGCTGAACAGCATTCAACAAAATTAAGCTCATGTACAGAATAGTTTGTGTGAAAATGTCTTGTCCCATCAGCTGCGTTAGAATGTTTGCCCCAGCTTTTACTTTGAGTTTGTATTACTTCTTCTTTGGATATATCTCAAGCTTCCTTTTCTCCAAAGATTAACCCATCTCCTGTGAAATGATAGTATCCCAAAGGAGATAATTTAATTACCTGCAATTCTGCTTTTTTTTGAGATTTTGTTAACGAGCTCCTCTTTTTCACTCACAGCTCCTCCAAACTAGAATAAAAGTGTTTAAATAGGTAGTTTGAGTCATGATGTTTTGATTCCAGAACTGATTTGGTGGGGGATGTAGTAGTTCTGTTCAGCTGCCTTTCTTTTAGTATTAATTGTACATAATCTACTGTGAAAAACTCTCACAATTTATCACAGTTTCTGCCTGTGGCATTTCCCTTTAGCCCAAGGATAAATCTTTCTAACTCTGGCAAATGTCAGGAATGCTCCTGTGATACAGGTGATCCTACAATAATAAAAATCAACAGCTAAAAGCAGACTTTATTGTAGATATTCATTATGATACTTATAGCCTGTTATAAATTTTCATCTCATTCCTGTTTAACAAAGGCTATATATTACTATCCTCTATATCACTGTGACCAAAACCAGAAGACCATCTTGAGTTATGATATGCTATATACATAATCATTTTTACAGTAAAGCTAAATGTAGAAGTTATCCTACTGAAATCATACCTAAAACAGTGAAATGGGTGCTAATATTTTTATATCATGATAAGGATTTGTACGACAGCAAAGACAAAAGAAAGTTAATGTCTTTAATCATACTTAGGTCATCAAATATCAGAATATAACAGTCAATTAACTAAATGTTTGTAAAAATACCTCAGCAGTCTGCAACACGCCTCACCTTTGCCCGAATGAGAGCCATCACCTTGACTGTGTCCCGATAGCCACCAGCAGCACTGTATTTTCGGTTTCCCGGGTTACTCACAATGATTTTGTTGAAGTCAAGCGCAGCCGGTTTTCCAAAGTATAAAGTTTGTGTCTTGTCCAGAACATGCTGAGCAAAGTTTCAGCACACATGGACATTACGAGGTCACGTAACAGACACAGTGCCAGGCTAAGGAATGCAGAAAATTAACACTTCTCACCTTCACAGCATCTTAGTGCATTCATTTTCTGGTACTCTTTTTGCTGGGCAGAGATATCATTCATTTTTAGTTTCCTGAAAAGTACATTAAAATAGCTGCACTGACATGTTTCTTTGAGTTTCCTGCCCCCTACAAACAAACAAACAAGATCCAAAGCTTTCCTTTGGAAAATGAGAGCCATTCCCAAACGTGTTTCTCAGGACAATCACCAATCATGTCAAGCATTGTCCTGAAACCCAAGCAAGAACTACTTATTATTTTGTTTCCCATTTTACATTCCTTAGAAAACACTGCCTTTGTCTTTGCATCAAGGAAACTCTTATTTACAGTTGCAGCTCTGTTGATTTCTCTCGTGACAATATCAAGCAGTTTATATATGAGAGGAGTAGCTGAGCCCACTACTTTGTCACCAACACATACTTTTTCAAGAACACAGACTATGAAAACAAAGCTTTGCATAGAAAAGCTTTCTTTGATTTTTGTCATCTTTGAGCCAGTGCTTAACCATCATCACATTTTTAGATGTGTCACTGGATACTTCTGAAGTAAGGAAATCAACTGCGTTATCCCAATTGTGTGTGCAATGTGTTGACTCCAGTCTGGAAAACCACCCTGCCAGAACAACTCCAAAGGGAGTATGCAAATCCTTTTTAGCAACACTATTCACCATAAAACATCAAAACACTATCTGAATACATCTGGGAGATGAACAATAACTTCGTTCTGGTCAGGCTAATCTCTAGTCTTTAGTATAAAATCACAGCTACATGAGTGAGGTGAGAAATAGATTATGCAACGAGCAAAATGCACTTGAATGACAACTTTCCGAAGTGTCTATATTCTGCCATTAAAATCACCGTTAACAGACACACAGATTACAGGGAAATTTGTATTCTTTCCCATAACATTATTTATCAGAAGGCCACAGTTTATATCAATGCTAATTTTACAAACATAGGTTTTACACTTCTTATTTCACAGCAAAAATAAAGGGCACGAGGACACTGACTTTAGAAATCTTCCCAGTTCTGGAATGCCACCAAAAACTAGAGAAACTGATGATTGCTTAAAGGAACTACTTTTTTTCACGGTGGTCAAATATTTCAAGGAGATTTTCTTTAGAGTCAGAGTATGATTAAAATTGCAAATGTATTTAAGGATATCAAATAACTTAACTTGCCAATTAAGACAAATGGACATTGCACAAAACACACTGAGTCTTGTGAGAATTCAGCCACAAGATTTACTTCGTAGCACATATGGCTTAAGCATGTTTCCAGGTTTGGTTTATCGTTTTCCCAGGGCGTTGAGTTTGATGTCACCAGCAGAGCATCCTGAAATGCTGTTTTCATTACCAGTCACTTCAACACTACAAATCCCCACCAAAGATACTCTTTCTTAACAGTCATACCATTGTGTCCCTCCCCCAAAAAATATTAACCCCAAGAGCACTTGGACCCTTTTTGCTCTATTGTCATTGCCTTTGTGGAAGCTGTAGACATATCTCTTGCATAGTGACACCACATTATATCTTCCCTCCTCACACAACAGACTCGTTATAGGTAAAGCAATTAGACCATCATCGGTCCATTCTGAGCGTTAAACATTAATCTCCTCCTGTTGATTCTCTGGATATTCCAGGTACATACGGACACAAAGTACAGATTCACTCCCTTACCAGCACAGACCCTCTGCCGTCTTAGGAAACAGTGTCCTGTGGTTGGAAAATGCCAGGTTCAGTTCCCAGGATGGCCACCTGCTCTCTGCATGACCTCAAGGACGTCATTTGCTCTAAAAATGGCCAATGACTCTGAAGTGTCAAACCTGGCATTTCTTCAGTGTCCTTTTCAGAAACCTTTCATTTCATTCAGAAATACAGGTAAGGTCTCTAGCATCTGGGCAGGAGAACAGGGGGCAGTTCCTAACAGAAGAGGAAAGGTGGAAAGGCCTGGGTGTCTCAAGCCAGGCCCTCCAAAACCAGCAGCTGTTTTGAGGCCTTGGATCTCTTTGTCATTCTCCTCAATCTGTAAAATGGAGACAAGAACATTTCCCTCTTGCCTGGGGATTGTGTGGACGCATGCATTCCTGTTTGCGAGGCACTTATCTAAGATAGCTAAGGGAGCTATATGTAAGTTGATAGATTCCTTGATCTTCAGGAACTGTACTCTTGAAAGAAGCAGCTTGACGGAGTTATAAATGTCCATATTATTCACAATATGAAGTTGCCAAAAGATAAAAAACATTCTAATGATACTTGAGAGCAGGAACTCCCCTTCCCCCCCATACTTTGAGGACTCTGTCCCTTTGGAAATGGTATGCCTTTCAGTGAGGAGGATTCCCTATTGTTTTTTTCCCTATTCTTTATAATGTAAATGTAACCTCATTTATTTATTTATTTAGTCTCCCAGGCCTCTTTTCATCTGGCAAGATGGCGGGGGAGGGGGAGGAGGGAAGAAGAGCTGAAGGAAGGGGGCTATTTAATAATGTCCTATTAATCGCAGTGCACTATCAGCAGGCTTTAACCCTGTTCCAATTCTTTGATTGCTTTTTAGGGATTAGAGCAAACTTCATTGTCATCCATTGCATTGCAAATGGGTAAATTTGAGTGATATGTACACAAAATATAGATAGGCAGATAGTGCATCAATATATGTGCAGAGTATATACATGCATCTATATAGCTTGTACACACACACACACACACACAAAAATAAGCTACATCTCCCTGTATGCCATACGAGAAAAATCAAATCAAGGCACGGAGAAACTGAAAAAAACCTACATGTATCATTCACCTGATTTCAATTGTGACTCCCTTTGAACCTCGGCCAAATCATTTTGTACATTAAAAATTGGTCAGGGATGATAAGATTCCATTTTCATGGTTGGTAATGCAGAACCGGTGAAAGAATACAATTACAGACCCCTGAGTAAACTCTGCGAATGTCAACTTGATGTAAATGATCAAGTGTCGACAAAGGGCTGGCAGGAGGGGGGGCAGGCAGAGATGGAGGGGAAAG
Source organism: Phoenicopterus ruber ruber (assembly GCA_009819775.1). Taxonomy (NCBI): domain Eukaryota; kingdom Metazoa; phylum Chordata; class Aves; order Phoenicopteriformes; family Phoenicopteridae; genus Phoenicopterus; species Phoenicopterus ruber. The sequence continues at coordinate 16,402,320 of CM020219.1, forward strand.
AGAGAAGGAGAGGGAGAGACAGAAAGAGAAGCTTCAACTTCTTTAGCAGCCTCTCACCCAGTGACGTGCCAGCACCTTCGCAGTCCCAGCCCCTCGGGACCCGACCTTTCTGAGCCAGCAGGGTGCCCCAGGTCTGCCACCGCTGCCACCACCATTGCCCTGGGCTGGGACTTCCACGCCGTGCTGGGGTTGTGACACAAGTGACCTGCCCCTGCCTCCAGCAGGCCAACAAAAGCAAGCAGCCAGCACAAAGAATTCCTGCTAGACAATAGCACGCCTCCACATAAATCCTGCAAGAGCCCAACACCCAGGGTTTGGACTGAGGGACTGTCAGACCCCGACCCCTGCATGGAGCGGCTGCGTGACTGCAGGGGCCAGAGCCCCCAGTGTCACCCCCGAGCCCTCCCGGCTGCCTTCCCGCATCGCCCCACCATTGCCCAGGCCCCAGGCAGCCCTGCTTGCTCCTCTCAGCCTTCCCTGTGAGCACCAATTGATGCCATAGCAACTTCTCTTTTTATAATGAGCTGACATAGGAATCTGAGGAAGGATGCTGTGACCAAGGGGACATACAGAGGCTCAGGAATTGAAAAGGAGGCAGAGGTGCTCATCACTCATTAGGGAGATCAATAGTTTAAAAGCTTCGAGAGCATGATCTGTATATTCCTTAAACCTTGCGATTCCCCAAGGAAGCAGATAAATACCTTCTCTTACAGGCAGGTAAACTGAGGCACAGTGAAGGGACTTAACCGTGTTCCCAAAATAAGTCTTGAGCTGAGGACTGAGTGCTGGTCGCCCGTTCCCTCCAGCTTCACGCTGACCACTAGCCCACGCTGCCTCTCAGTGATAAGGAGAGCGTTCATGTCCAGGTCATGGCCAAATCTCATCTGGTCCCACATTGCAGTGAGGAGAACAAGACTGCAGTGAACTTCAGGGTTCACTTTGGATATGAACACATATCCAAAAGCCTTTTGACATTCATGAGCTGAAAACAGGAGCGATATTTCCATTTATTTTAGAATTATCACCTGAGCTGATTAAAGCAGTTATCAACTTCAGTTGTTCTTTACATGTCGTTTTTGTTTCACATTTCCAATGTTTTTCCTGTGCGCACCGCATAAATTATTGAAACATTATTTTATTTATCCATCCCCCTGTGACAGAAATAGGTTCTCTGAAAGCAAATCTTGCCCTAATCAGTTTTGTTTGTCTTGGTTTCTCTCCTCAATATTGCCACTGTTTTTAGGTCCGTGAACAAGTAACACGTTTGCTTTTGTGGAGAACAAAAAGCACTGTGGGCTGATAAAGACAGGGTGCTAAATTAAAGGTTATTCCAAAATACATCATTGGTGGCTAGAAAACAATAGGCTTGTAAAACTTTTAGCAAGCTGGGTGGGAAAAGAAGATGATAACACACTGAAGTTAGACAGGATGGGGATTGTCTAGACCCCAGCAGCCCTGCTTCCCATTGAGCCCTAACCTCAGCATGAAACTTGCTTGGTTCACAACTACCTCCAGAATTGGCCATCAAGAATATGAGACAGTGAAATAAGCAAGCCCCAGGGTGCCGATATATGGGCTTAGGTTTATATCTTATATAAAAATGGCATAATAGTATTGTCCGTTCCTAGCCTGTCCTCAGTTCTTTTTATACACTAATACATCAATAAAACCCGATCAACCCACCAAAGCACTGTTACAGAAGCACCCACTTAAAACGTTGCCTTTTGTCCTCCTTTTGAGCGCTGTGCATGCCATCCTAATTATAAGTGAAATAAAATTAAGCAATGGTATGCACATGATATCCTACTAAAACAAGTAGCATAATCAAGTTTGATGTAAATGTGACGCAACTTGCTTAGTTGGTAAGGGGTCTAAACTCTAGCTAACTACCTGTACTTTAAAATTAGCTCTGCTTAAAATATCTCGAGCAATATTATTAAAGAGCCAAGCGATGTTCAGAATGTTAGCAGGACTGTTCTGGTTTTGAAGCACAGTTTCAAACAAAATGAATTTTAAAGAGTTCAAAACGTTGCAATTTCTCACCTGCACATATGGCTTACGACAAATTTGAATACTGAGTGTTATCTGAATCTTAAACTCTGAACCAGTGTACACAAATACAGTTAGGGGGGTTGGGCACTGCAGTTAAATCTATTCGCTTCTCAGGCTAAAATTATTTGAACAGTTATTATTTTTCTCCGTTTCCCTCCCTTGATTCTACATTCACGGTTCCTCTAAACAACACAAAATTATACATCGAATTTTTCCTCCCATGTCACAAAAAAATAAACTGGACTGAACTCATTAACCAGGAGAGCTAAGTCAATGCACACCATCCTTTAGACAAACTTTACTGCGTGCTGCCAGTCTTTGCAGATCATTACAGAAATTTAAATATAGTTTGTCTTTACTGAATGTAAGAAAATAAAAGCATTTTTTCTATGTTCTACTCATATAATGAGAAAGATCTCAGTTAACATGGATTAAATCTACATGGCGTTCTTATAAAGTTCAGTACAATCTATTTCAGCAAATGCAGAAATGACCATTTTTATCTAACATTGCTGAAGCATTCTAGATTTGACATAAAAAAGCCGCAGCTCTAATATTAGATTTAAATAGTGCAAATTACAGCACATGTTAAATAACTATTCCCTTGTGTATTTATAGCTTTAGGTTCTGAACTTGCTGTCTTGCATATTTGTCACACAGTCATTTTAAAAAGTTTTCAGTCCCTTCGCCGATATTTTGTTATTAATAATGATTAACATATAGTTATTGTTGTTACACTGAAGACGATATTTACTAATATTGTTTTGTTAATAAATGTGGTGGAAGGTTTTATTCCATTAAAACACTTTATAGCAAATATTTTTTCAACTAAATGGTTTCTTTTGGCAATTGAAATATAGATTTTTCCTTTTTTAGGTTTTTCAAAATACACATGCTTAATTTGGAAAGCAAATAAATAAATTAAAACTATTTGCACCAAATGAGGAAAGATATCATCCCAGTCTGATTTGCCAATTACGCTTTACCACAAATTTGTAAGTTGTTGAAATCCTTTTTATTTGAACCATTCTGAGACATGTTTTTTAGGGAATACTGATATTTCATGGAGATGAATGGTACACCTAGCAACACAAACACGCAGCAGCAAAAAGTAATCAGCATTTCCAAAGCTAAGCCTGGGAAACTTATGCAAGTCCACATACAAAAGCATAGCCTACCTCACACAAGTTATAATCTGTTGCTTGCAAGGTGGATGCAGCTCCAGACCCAACCGTTGGCCACCGCTGATGTAGGCAGCAGAGGACAGCAAAGGGAAACCCCACTGCAGGTGGTGTGTCCAAGCCCTGGCCAGCTGCGCTCAACATGCTTCTCCAGTTCACCTTCAGGTATCACTTTACAGACTTGTAGTGATTTTTCAGAGATGTTTTTGTTTGTCGTTTACACATTCTAAACTACACAGATAAAAAAGCACTTTTTAAAAAGAGAACACTCCAGGTTTCACAGTGAAGGCTATTTCTGTGTGTTGAGCAAACTGATTGAGCTATTACTGAAGCCCTAGAGAATCGTCTCTTGGGAGAGTCTGCATAACCATTTGCTGGCATATAGTATCTCATGGTCACTGCTGAAAGGGGAATAAGGAGTTCTGGAATCAGCCTGAAGTGCTTTCACACTCTACCATGTGTATTTGGACACAAAACTTCACTGATCTTTGCCCAAGTTTACCTACTGTTTCAGGAGAGAAATTATTTGTGTACTCACCCTGCCGGGGAGCTGTGCACCTACTGCAGCTGGAAGACTCGCAAGTAAAACCAGTGAGCAACAGTTGCATACAGAAGAGAAAGTAACATGCAGTTCCTCCAAGCGGAAGCTTTAAAGATATGGCAATACTTGGGGAATAATTCACAAAGTTTGTTTCTTTGGGCAAAAACTGTCCGAAATGTCACTAGCTTGTGAGTGCTCTGACTTTAGGAAGGGTATAATAAATCTGAGATTTTCTACAGCAACGAAAAATCTTGTTTTTCCCCTCATCCACATTTCCATTTGAGAAGGAGCTTTTAAAATCTAAATTAAGTAATTAATTAGTAATTGTAAAATAGTTTTCTACAGCAATGAAAAATCTTGGTTTTCCCCTCATCCACATTTCCATTTGAGAAGAAGCTTTTAAAATCTAAATTAAGTAATTAATTAGTAATTGTAAAATAGTTTAAAAATTATCCTAAAGAAATATTATTGTTGCAGTTATAGAAGTGCATTTATGCATCAAGTTTCAGTAGTTTATTTCCATATCCTGTAGTACTAAATACATGATACAATAATTTTTCATATTATAGGGACAAGTTTCTCTAGCTGGTTGTAGTAGGGGAGCAATTTTTATACGCACCCCTCTGCAGGTGAATACAGGAGCAATATAATAAGGACTGAACGGATGGGTTACACATCCTGCTGATCTTTTTTATTAACAATTCTGGAGTCAGAGTCAGTTTTAAGTGGGAAATCTTTTTATACATGAATGGTGTACAGATATATTTTTTTCCAGGCAAAATATGCACCACTATTAAGAAAACCTAGTAGATGAGTAGCAGATGAGCTGCATGAAAGGACACACAGAGGCCCTTTCCCACTGCCCACAAGCCAGCAGCCCTGGTGCCCCGGGGATTGTCTTCACTCTAGTATGAACCCCTCAAAAGTAGTGCACTTCTGAAGTGCAATACAAAATCTTGAAGGAAGAAACACTGGCAGAACAATCTCTGTCACCTCTCAAATAAAGGGAATATATAAAGGGAATATAATGTATTTAACTTCCTACAAAAAGGCTGGCTTATTTGGAACACCTACAGTGAACCACACGGTGAAGCATTTGTAATAGTCAAACACAGAGGCTTAAGGTGCTGGGAAAGGAAATGGTCCATGAAAGAGTGGTCTACAGAGTTAAATCCCTAAACTAGGCTCACCTTGCAGCCAATTTTGAAAACATATTTCAGGTCAGGAAATAGTAGGGAACAAGTTTAAGTGAATGTCAAACCCGCTAACCCTTCTCCACAGAGGAGAAAAAGTAATTCATGAAATCAGCAAAGGATTAAGGCAATTCAAGTACCTCTACACAGCTAAAGAAAAGCAGGTCGGAGTGTGCCCTTGAGCAGTGGATCCCTGGTAGTCTGCACCGCTTGACGATTATCTCACCTTTGGGTTTTGTTGCAGACCCCCAGCTCACTTTCCAGGCAGCAGCCATGGCCCGGCTCTGAGGATAATCCCCTACATGGACCACTCCCAAAGGGTGGTATGTATAAGACTATCCCAAGTTTGGCTTTCCTTATCCTGCAAAGTCCTCCAGAACCATTCCAGGAGGCTTCATGCCTCAAAAGCCTCTTCATAGTGTTTAGTCCTACCGTTCCTCCTCCTCCACAAGCACACAGGGACGTCTCCTTGCTAGCCCACCACTCTCTTCTAAAGATACTTGTTTTAACAAACCAACACTGCAATTAACAGCGGGAGGTCATTACTTCCACCCTCTGAAACAGGACAAATACACAGTCCATATCAGAAAGTTTCTACTCTCCAACTGAAGAAGGTGAACGAGGCTGGCTTTAAATTGCTCTCTTAAATGGCCATTGCTTCTAAGGCTATGTCTTTACTCGAGAATTAATTCAAACTTTTAAAATTATTTTTCTTGAGTCACCCATGCACACCCAATAGCAATGCCCTACTGCAACGTTACACCCGAACTGATGTGTACACTAGTTCAATAGACATGTGCTATTGCTACTGTTTCCCTAAGAAATCAGCCCAGGTATTAAAAGGGAAAGGGCTTTTCCTAGTCAGGCTCTGCACCTTCAGATCCATTTGATTTTTGGTTCAAAACAGCCTTCAGGTGTCAGTGCAAAACCAGCCTTTTCTGTATAGCTCATTGGCAAACGATGAGCAAAGACATGGTTGGAAGGGACTCTGGTGGTGATTTGTTAGTGATTTTGATTAAATTTAGTGTAGTCACATGGTTGCTGTTGCATTTTTATCCATGGATAATTATGGAGTCTGCTCATTTTATGAGATGTATTTTTAAGAGTTTATCAGTGGCTTGGGATGAGTGCTCTTTTGTTTAGTGATGTATAAATTTGAATAATAATAAATAACAAAGTGAAGGAGAACGAGGGAAGGGAGGAGACTGAAGTCTGGGAAGATGCCTCGCTATGCACGTTTGCTGCATTTGATCACAGCATAGATGATACAGCAGTGGGCATTATAGAAAGCCCTAATATAAATCAGATTAGACAAATATTAATTGCCATGTACTAACTGTGCACTTTACTGGAGTGTATTGATGTTTTCAGTCAAAGGCTCATGTTATTAGGGTACATTGAATGATCAGTTGCTTCCCTTTACGCAGTTCTAATGTTTTGTCGAGCAGACACCAAAACACAAGACTCTGACGGTATACCGTGATGCTGCGTTACAGCAACGCAGGGGTTCACTTCGGCTCTCCCCAGTGCCGCACCGTGTTAGCCTCACACTGCGAGGCCCCACCGTGCTTTCCCATGGGGCAGCCCAACCTACAGGTCCCCTCCAGACTGACGCTTCCCAGCCAAAGTGTATGGGGGGCTGGTTATTGCGGATGTACCAGAGCATCTCAGTAACATCACAGCCCCTAAACATGAGGCATCCTGTCCTTGGTGCCCTAACCGTGGTGTTGAGGAACTTTATGGCTCTTTTGGATGACTGGTAGCATGGGCTAGGCACTTGCAGGGTTTTGCACTCGCCTTCTTAAGAAAGATGGAGACAGGACTTCCCTCTTTCATGTTAAAAAAAGTATTAACAAAAAAATTGTTCCTATTCAGAATCAAACAAATGCATTCGCTGCGAAGTTAAATTAGGGGGGAAATTGGAGGTTAACCATCATTGTTAAAATAACATTGACTTGATTGTTAAAATAACATTGACTTGGACAATTTTGATGTATTAAAAACTTCTTAATCATGCAAAAATTCAAAGCAAAGAAGGCATGTAAAAATGCAAAAAGTCTAAATGGATTAGTTAACATTTAAGAAACCATGAAGAACCTCCCCCCCTTCTGTCAAAATGTCATTAAACCAAGACATTCCTATGGAAAGCCTGATTTTGACAAAGCTGCATTTTCCACTGGTAAAATATCATGTAGGGAGGTTTTCTCTTAATTAATATAAAGCAGTAACAAGGTGTTCTCTTTTAGGTAACTGTGGTACATTTGAGATAAGTTTTCTTTCTTTTATGACAGTATGAGGCAGAGCGTTTTGTGACTGTGTTGTAGTATCACTCAGCACACTTAAATCGTGCGGTAATGAATGCACGTGTCAGGCATTTATTCGGTTTTTATCGCGGACTTGTGCCGTGGGTCCGTGTCTCGTACCGGAGGAGCACAAGCCGTGCGTCGGTGCTGCTGCCTGCGTTTCACCGTGGCAGTTTGGCTGTAGGTGCTCCTGCCTGGCCCGGGGTGGGCGTACAGCTGTGGCGAGCGGCGCCAGCGCCGCGCCGTCTGTGCGGCTCGGTACAGCCCGCTTCCACTTTTATGTATAAACATGCAACACGCCACCACGCTTTGTGGCTGTGCTGAGCGGCTTTAATATATGTTATGACAACGCTGTATTGTGCTCAGTATTATTGCTGCTCGCTCCGTACTGTAGGCATGAATTTAGCTGCGTGATTATGCTATAATATCACTGCACTCCGCGTTGCCCAGTTGTGCCAGGCTTACATTGTGTGCCGTGTATTATAATAATGTTGACAGCGCTGAATGGCAGCGTTCGACGCTTTGCGGTTCTGCTGTGCTCCTGTAAGGCGGTGCCGGGGCTTTGCGCGGTGCGGTGCCAGGCTGGGCGAGGGTAGCGCGGGGGGCTCCTCGCTCGCCTTATGGGGACGGGCAGAATTAATGTTATGTAATCTGCACTTTGTGGTTGGTTCGCATTAGTGCTGTGTGCTCTCTGCTGCTTGATTGTGGGGTATTAATGTCAAAATCCTCCGTGATCTACTGCCATGTGGTTGTGGTGTAGCCTCCGATAAAATCATGGCTTGGTTTCTTAATAATGCAGAATTTTAAGAGACAAGAAAATGTATAGGAATTGTTCTATATTAAAAATGCAGCATAATTGTATAATTACAGTATTTGCATCATGCTAAACAGATTGGCTGGGTTATTTCAGATTCTTTAAAGTCGGGATGGCATCAGGCCTACAGTATTTCTAAACTGTTTTGCCCGTCTGCAGTTGGATAATGAAACACCACAAATTTTACCCAGCAATACTTGTGCTTTCTAAGTGCTGCATTATGAGCATAAAATTACCAAATGTACTGAACACACTTACCGACACTGAACTAAAATCCCTTATCTCTCACCCACAAATTAAGTCTCCACAGATCCTTTTTTACAATGCTGAAGTAATAAATACATATATATTTATTTCTACAACCATTTTAAGAAATTAGAAGGAAACCCACACAGTAGTTTAGCAGTTAATTTACAACAGTACAGCCTCTTGAGTAAGTATGTAAAACAAACACACATCATTTATTTCCCTCATTTGAAATCCCTGCTCCCCGACACACAGACAGACAGACTCATACACACAGATCACTACAGCCCAAATTGGACATCAGAGAAGAAACTAGGACTTCTTTGCTATCATCCGTGATTGCCCTGAGGGTTGAGGAGTGGCCAATTTACAGCATGAATATAGTCTGGGGATACATGAATCATGAATCATGTTTGATGTATGGAAAGGCACAGTCATTCTGAAAGGCTGCAAATGCAGTCATCTGCTTTTTAAGTGAAAAAAAAATGCTTGCAAAACAACAACAACAAAAACGGAGAGATGAAATACCTGGGAAATATTATTTAAAAGACACCATCTTTGCTTTTTTTTTTTTTTTTAATTGGGTTGGAAGGGGTTACTTCATTATGCAGCAAATTAGAAAATTCATAATTTATCATTGCACCCAGTCGAAATGCCACCCAACTGAGTCGCACCCCTGTGAAAACCATCACATAGTAACAAACTGTCAAAGCCTGCTGCAGCCGACGGGCAAAATTAATATGCAAATGTATGCAAGAAATTAAAAAGCAGAATTACCCAGGCAAATGAGGTAGCTATACTTGAATTGTTAGAATTATGAATAATTACTGCGAATTTTCTGCTCCTAATATAACTTGTTTTTTGATAAACAAAGACTTAATTATCGAGATGCGCTGGAGAATTTCCGTGGCGCTCATTAATCTTGCAAAAAAAAACAAGTCCCTGGTGCCCAAACCGTAATGAAGAGCGCGTGCCCTGAATCTTCAGAAAGATCAGAGGCACCAGGGTGCCAGGGCTGGAGAAAAAAAATGACAGTGCCAATGTCCCCTCCTGTACCCTGGAGTGTCATAACGTCTTCCACTAACTATCAAAGGGACTTATTTATGCCAGCAGCTGAGCTATAAGTCCAATTTACGATGCCTTAAGCAGTGGTGAAATGATCTGTTGATGTGCTATGGAAATGCCATCTTGCAGTAGCTCGATTTGGTCCCAGTGATACCAACACGATGAGGACCCTCCGCTCCTCTGCTAATGGATGCAGCATGACAGACCACAATACACAAGAGGGACAATCTTTTAGGACCAGTCTCAATGGTCCTCCATTAATCTTGGTTCTGCAGCGCTGTGGTGTCCATGGGAACAAGGGCATTATCATAAGCACTGGTTTTAAATGTTCCCATTAGGGATTGCAATACAGAGGAGAGATGCATGGGGTGAGAGGGTTAGGGGAGACAGGCCACTATTAGTTTACATTTTTTTTTATGACCTGGATTCGAACCATAATGGGTGGCTCGGAGAATTTTCTCTTCCTAAATAACATAAAGAAAACAACAAAGGAGGAAGCAGCTAAGTGTACAGCGCGGTGCAGTGCTGCATGTTCGTCTTCTCTGTTTTTACAGCTAGAAAATCAGCTTGGCCCTGGTGGGCTGAGATAATTTACCATGAGAAAGCAAAGGGAAAATAACCCCAGGTACTCTCAGCACAGACCAAATCGAACCCGCTGTGAGCTTATTATTACTTAAAAACTGGCATCTAAGTGGAAATGACTGACTCTCTGTCATTATCCCTATTACCACCATGATAAACCCAAGCAGATGATAAGGCAAAATTACAAAACATCAGTTCTGGAGCTCGGAGGCTACTTCAGAAGCTCAAGGCAGACTGCGTTTTCAAATGCTTCCTTCTCTGCATTCGAGTCCCCAAATTTCCTGATGCCTTGACAGAACCATTTCACTGCGTAGGCAAATTGTCACCTTTTAAACCAGGGCATCTGTCATTTTTGTACAAGGGTCTACCACTCAGTCACTCTCACTCTTAATCCTCTAATTTCTCTACACACACAGAGCGGCTACAGTACCGTAACGTTTGAAATTTTACTCTTACAGCCTGCGTTATGCTCAGAAGGGGAAGGACAGGGGGACAACTGCCTCATAACTGACAGAAAGGACAGCCCTCCTGGCCGCGGGGCTTTATCTCTCCCATCAGCGGGAGGAGCAGCCTGCCTGGGGAGGAACGGTACTTCAGAGTGAGAAGAGGGGAGCGAATGGAGAGTACAAACAGGCGCCTCCAAGATCTTCCACCCTCCTCTCACCCTTCACGTTACCGTGGCCAAGAGAAGCGCGTTTCCCCCACGTACCCCTTCTGCCTCCTTCCCCAGCCTCTCCCTGCAGAGGGGGGACGGGCACATCGGCCTGGAGTGCTGCGGACTCTTCTCCAGCAGCTTCTCCCTGGTGCAACAGAGCTGGAGGGGACCCAGAAAGCAAAGCGTTGCCTAGGTCTAAGCGCGTTACATCTGGCTTAGCAGGCTGATAATTCACTTCACCAGTTGTCTGGAAAAAAGGGGGTTATTATAAAAGGAGCAGTAATTGTGCCTGACATGGTTGCCTACCTCCCTGCTGCTCAGCAAGCAGGACGGCTGCTAAAGTTCTTACCGATATAAACTTTCCTTTTCCTCCTAGGGATGGGGGAGTTTAATTTTCCAGTCCTGCTATTGCCAAGGCAAGTTTCATACAAAGTGTTCACCGGTTACACGCAGTGGTTTCACAGCCGCCTTAATGACTGTTACCACCTCGGGCTGAGCCACGTGCCTGCTGGGGCAGCTCCCCCGATCCCCCGACCCGACGGTGTGGTGCCACCAAAGCAGCTGCCATCTCCCTCTATTTCAGAGCATGGGATAGGCAGGGTCACGCACCTGTTGACATTAAAACCTGTTTCTCAGCTAATGGCCACAGTGTCAGTCTAAACATTTTATGGTAATGAAACCTCAGGAGGGATGATCCCAGGTATGGAATGAGCTTGTGAAAAATCCTCCAAGAAACACAATTTCTTTCAAGACAGGTTTTTCGTTTTACGAGAACACTTCAGTGCAAATCACTGAGCCTTTCCTCCGCCTCCTTCATGCGCATGCATTTAATCATTTATAACAGAGAAAAAGATGAGGTTTGAAATTAAATTTCTTTTTATCTTAGGGAAGAGTTGGGAAAACCCACACAAAAACTGCTGAGCGTGTTGGGAGATCCAATTTACCTGTCCAGGAAGTCAGGAAACAGCTTCAGGAAAGAAAAACAATTTGCACATAGCAGAGCACTTGTGACAATGTGAAAATCTCCCTCCCTGCACAGTTCATCCAGCAGCTGCAAGGGAATGGAGCTAGAGTGTGGAGAATGGGTTGGCCAACAGCTACTATGACAAGGAACACAATAAATCCTAGTTCAGACTCCACCTAGGCCTACTAATACTTTGTATTTACAATTGTTTATTACTTTTAGCCAAATTTTGCACAACAGAAAATGACATGAGGAAAGGCTTCAGTAATTCACTCAAAGTCACTGTCACAACAATTTTTTGGCCCTTTATTAGAGGCTTGAGCCTCAGGTTGACTCTGTCCCAGGCATCAGTCCAAAAAAGGGGAAGAGATCCGAGTCTGCAAGATGGAAATAATTATTATCTGTGGCCAAAGACTGCGTGGTTTAGATTTTTCACGACCAGTCTTTGCTCTTAGTAAACTGGAATCAGGATATAAGCATATCCTCTGCAAAGGCCTGGGACACCAGTTGCAAAGAGAACTTCCCTCCTCTTTCCCGTAATTACCACATCTAGGCAACACACCCAGAAAAAGATCTACATATATACGGATACGTGTGTGTGTGTATTCATATAAATATATATGAATGTATGTATGTATATTCCTGACAGAAATGGGTGCGTAAGGGAGGGTGGGCATGGAAGATAGAAGAGGGCTTCTCAAAATGCTCGTGTCATGTTTGCAAGCTGTTGCAACAGCACCTGGCTGACAAATCAGATGAATTACTTTCTAGTAGAAGCGACTGAGATCATGAGAAGGTCAGCAAAGATTTCAGGCCCATATGAACATGTTACTACCACTTGGGTTTATGCAACTCCAAGCCTTTCTCAAAGAAATGTAAATGTTTTCAATCCAGGTCAGTGTGCTACCATGGCAGAGCAGCACATACACCACGTGCACCTTTCTGACACAACAGTTGTTCAGCTTGCTACAGAAATCCCAAAGGAGACTAACAATTTACTGTATTTATGTAACAAGTAGTTTTGGGGTAGAAGAGCTGCGCTTCTAGTTGTCAGCTTGAGGGTCTTTACAGTGCTGAAAAGGGGGGGGGGGGGGGGGGAAGACTTAGATGATTCCTAGTGACCCACATACCGCAAAACATCTGCTGACAACATGGTTGGCTTCCTGCCCAAGTTCAACTATGAGCAGTCTCCAGCTGATCATCTTTGCCCTCACCACAATCCAGAGAGTTCACAGCAAGCAAAGGCGATAGTCAGGGATGCAAAAAGCAATTTGACCAGTTGAATAAGCACAAACCTGCATAAACATGCACATACCTCTAGCATAAACCTGACCTTTAAAAAAAAAGTGCTACCATCAAATATAAGTCTTCACATTAAGATTCTTCAGGTTAGAAGTAAGAACCTACTTGTGTTTAGCATGATCCTTTGTGTTTGCAAAACTTGGGTTGTTTAAAATTTTAGGTCTAGAGATACGCGTGCACAATATGATTAGACAAAGCACTGGAAACAAATAAAAAGCCCCAAGAAATACCTTTTGTACTGTCAAGTTCCACCATTGTATTAAGCACAGTATTATTCTGTTTGTAGAGACAGAAACAATATTTCTAGAAACATTTGTGTTCCGTCCTTCTTTTTACATCTGAAATGGTGTTACCCTGTCATGCAAACACATTGATGTAACTTGACTGTCAGCCTCCCCTTTCATTGTTTGTGGTTATTACTTTTTTGTTATTATTTTTATTCAAATCAGTAATTACTCCCAATTTCCAAGTTTCTTGTGCTTTCTTTGTTCTTGCATTTAGGTACTCATTCTCCCTTTTAAATGCACCTGACTGCTTAGAACACAGCCATAATCATACCTGATATTGTTCAAATGAATAGTCACTCATTTGTGATCATAAGGGTTTTTTGCACCTTGTATTACAGATGTAAGAAACCTTGCCATGCGATTCAAAAAGCCATACAGCAGTCTTTCATTTTAGTGTTACCAACAGAGAGTACTTGTTATTCTGTTGTTCTTTTTATTAGTATCAGTATGATTATTGTTTCTGCTCAGGAAAGGCCAAAGGATACTGTGATTCAAGGGGAGGAGAGGGTGCTCAGCCACCTCTCATTAGAGTCTCTTCTGGCCCAGCAGAAAGCCTTGAAGATTCCCCTGAAATTCCTGAACAGCCAGTGCCTGTACTTGGGTGAGGGCTTGTTACACACAAACTGTTTGGATGATTTAAAATACAACTATATAGAAATGCAACAGAAAAATGTAACAGCAAGCGACAGAAAACATGATCCCTTAGGTGCCGTAGCTGGAGGCTTAGTGACAGATGATGCTGCAAAATGGCTTCAAGATGGGATATTTACAAAATTGCTTTATGAGAATTTTACACTGCTAATCACAAGCCTCTAATAATGAGTCTTCCTTTATTAATTGAAATCTAAGTACTAGCTCGCATTTTCAGACATTGTCTTTGTTAAAGCACGTTAGAAACTTCTAATATCCCTTTTCCATTTCCAACCCTGACTTCATGTCTGATAGTTTCGGAATTGCCTTAGCCCTTCTGAATATACTAGACACAGCACTCTTCATTTGATTAATTCTAATAATTTTTAGTCATTATTACTTTTTAACATATATTGGTATTGCAGATTAAATATTATTTATAGCTTTAATTTGTGTCCTGTTTGGATTGTACAAGCACAGGGCTAACTTGGCTATCATTATTATCATATTGTTTTATACTGCACCTAAAATTAAAATCCATTCTTGTCTTTAAATGTTTTATTGTACTTGTCTTTCTTGTTTTGCATTGCATAGTCCATGATTAATTCTGTTAGCCAAGTGCATATGGCCTGCTTGGCTATCATCCATTATCTTCATCATTGTTGCCTCAAAATGAGCACTTTATTACTACCTTTTTCATCTTTCCAATTACCAGATGTGCTTTTGCATTCTCATACTTTTCCTACTAGACTGAGATCTACATTTAGAGTAAAAGTCCCAGCTCATTAGTCACTGAAGATTAAGTGAATTTTCCCTGGCTAAATACAGAAAATCTGAGGGTCAGTTCCAGTGTTAGAGAAGTAGGTAACTTTTGAAAAACAGAATCAAGAGTGGCCACATCTTCCTCTAGAAAGAAAACTTCATTTATTGTCAAAAAAATTGGTAGTTTGGTAGAGGATCAAATTTAGATAAAAGGAAAACTCCCTCTGCAAATCCTCTAACTACATTTGATTCAAGTATCTTTCTGAAGTCTCGGAAGTCTTATCTAAGCTGAGGTTTGCCCTTACCTGCCTATCCTATAACTGTGATTTCCTGGAATGGCACACACCCCCCCAAAAGGTTGTGAAAAAAGTTGTGTTAAATGTCTACAAAGGGCTGCTAGTGTCACTCTCACTGTGAAAAGGCTCTTGCAACGTTTCCATCCTATTTTTTCAGGTTCAGGCGACATAGTCTGGGTCAGTATGCCAACACCTGAACACTTCTCTGACTACATTCAAACTCCCAACCACACAATGTTCACTTAGCCACAAGGTTAGCTGAGCTAAATGTGGCATGCAGTAAAAAACCTCAATAAAGTAAGGAAAATATCTTTTTTTTTTCCTTCATTTCATTTCATTCATATAATTTAAAGAAAAATACCTACCTATTCACCTAACACCTCAGTCCACTCCAGTATTATTTCTCTAAGTGTCTTCAATACAGCTACTAATTTTTTTGTTGGTATTTTTATAGTCCCGTTATTGAGTATTAAAAAACCAAATCACTAGAGAAACATTTCATATAATGCCACAAACTCTTCTTATGACATAGATATTTCTAAATGCTCATGAATTCTTTCTATATAAGGTCCTTTGATTAAAAAAAGAAATGAAATAAGGGAATATCTCTCTCTTTCAAACCTTTGTACTGTAAATCTGTTTCTAGGCAAGAACCTACTCATTGCCCCACAAAGCAATGATGGAACTAGACCTGCGCATAACCCGGGGATACATAAGGGAAATGTTATATGATAAGTAAGGGAGGAAGCTGGCAGACAAAAACACGCTAGCTTCTGTTTTCTGACCTAAGTATGCTGCTTTGGGCATTTCAGAAAAATCTGTTAATAATCACTGTGAAGGAGGAAGAAAACATTACAACAGGAAAAATTCCCATAAAGGGGTGGGAGAATGTAGACTGAAATGTTCAGAAGTGATTAGGGTGACAAGTTTCAAACCTCCCCCAATACTATGTTTTTCAAGAGACGGGCATCTATTTCCCGAAGCTCAGGTGCCTCAATAATGGCAAGCAGAGCACCAAAAATTAAGGTCCTCTGGTTCACCTTTGAAAGTTGTGTAGTCCAGGAGAGGTCAGAGGAACTGCTGAAGTGCTGTCACTTACAGGTGCTCTGGCACTTAGCCCAAGCTTTTAAAAGTATTTGGGGGGACTTAATTGCTCAAGTAGCACTTTATAATTAGCCCTTCTTGTGCTGACCACAGCCTCTGAAAACCAGATTCTTTAAATTGTCCCTTTTTGAATATCTCAGAATTGAGGCTCCCTTCTTCCCCTAAAGAAAAAGGTTCGCTCCTCAGGCAAATTCTTGTCCTTGATCTCTCTAGATCTGATGTTTATACATTTATGCCTCTCTATAGCCTCTTACTCCAGGCATAGTGACATTTACTTCAACAGAGCTCTGCCCAAGTGTTGTGCCGTAGTGACATATCCAGACTTGGTTCTTCTGTGCCTGCAGAAGTAAAAGATGTCCCATATGAATCAAGATGACAGGGCAATGTGTTGAGAACTTTTACATATGAAGCGTCTTAAGATATTAGTTCAAAAGAGATTGCAGAAGTGATAAATGTCATTTATACACTGGCAGATTAATATCATGGCAATGTCTGGATTTTCATCTGAACATCAGCAGGAAAAGTTTGACAAGTCTGGGATAGTATGGCATGGCTATTTCTCTCATTTGGGCTGATATTTGCTTGATCTATTCATATCTTAATAAGTTTGCTCTGAGCAGAACAACTCTGCGTCTTCCCTCCTGGCAAAAGATACACAAAATACCTTTTTGATCTCAATGAACAGTTTGCATTCTTCTGCAGGAATTCAGAAACTTGCTATTGCTAAAATATCCTCTCTATCTTTTGGTGATGGGGTTGTATTAGCAATGGCAGATTGCCTTTGGTACTCCTTTGTTCTGAAGTTTTAGTAACGAAGTGTCTGGATACAAAACTTAGTCATATTATGTTTTGAAGGTTTTGTAGCAGCAGAAAGCGGCGTGCGTCTATGAGCATTTATAATGGAGAGAAGCTAAGTGATAAAGTGCACCTTTAACATAATGACAGTAATTCAGGCTCAGACAGTGAATGCTATTATACCCTCCTTTAAAGACTAAAATCAGTCAATTGAAATGACAATTATGATAATCCTCATGTAATGAAGATTATTTTGAAACAAAAATCTTTTTTGGTGTATGTGCCTGTGAATGTGCATGTATTTACTGCACCTAAGCACAATCTTGATGTTCTGCTTGACTGGAAATTCTATACAAATACACCAGTATTTTCTAACCGTTCTGCTGGTTTCAGTTGATATTTAGTGTAAATTGATTTCTTAAGGGAAAAAAAAAAAAACCACACAACAACAAAACTCCCTAAAAACAAGCTTTATATATGTTTTGACAAAATACTCTGAGCATACGGCTTGGAGAAATGGGCAGCCTTATAAAAGTGGTTAGCTTGATCAGTCTTAGAATATGACATGAAAAATCCTCCCCAAAGCACCCAGTGCATTTACCCTGTGTTTTGTCTTAACTTTCTAAAGGAAGCTACGGTGAGCTTCCAACAAACCACATGGACAGTTAATAGTGAGAATAATGTTTGCTGGAACTATTGCTAACTATGAGATAGTCTATGACAGGTGATCTGTCTCAGTCATCTGAGTTGAAAGAGAACATACTGGTCATCTGAATTTAGTTCTTATGTTGGCTAAGATTTTCAAAGTCTAAGGGAGCTAGGCACCTAATCCGACAAAAATAGAACCAAAGTTATAATTTTTCATGGGTTCCTTTGAAAAACTCGTTCTGTTTTAACAAATCAAGGCACTCACAGACATTGTCCAGTAGAAGTAAAATGCCACAAAAGCCACAACAAAGACACACACATACAGGGAGTTCAAATGAAAAGGAAGATAAGGAAAAGATTTGTTGGGGCAAAGGGAGCGATAAAGCAGGTAATAAGTACAAGATGACCATAGGCAACTTGCCTCCATGGGCTGACATGAACGTTACATAGACCTCCTGCCCTATGAAGCAGTTCTGATCTAAAATGCAGTAAAGATTAGTATTAAGATTACAAAACACATTGGAGAGCTATAAGGACACTTTAGTCTAATAAGGAAGATGCTTGTTAGCAAAATGTAGCTATGCATTTTGTATATTATAGGCTGCCTCAGTTGTTCCAGCTTTAAAATTCTTGTAACGATACTCCCTACCCACCTCTGCAAAATGCTTTTTAGGAAAATTGATACGTAAATATTGCTAAATGGTTTTGTTCAAGATTTTGTACCTTCCATTGTTCCGTTGATTTCAAAGTAGAGAACTAATGATGAGCCTCACAGAAAATCCCCAAGAGACTCCCTTAGGCCAGGTGGCAGTATACCTGTAGCGTTTAGCAATCATATAGGATGCATTCCTTCCTTGTTGAGGGATGGTAATTAGAACCAGGTGAATTAGTATTTTGCTTGCAGAGCTTTATTAATGAGAACTACCCTAAAAGTGGTAGTTCACATTAATAAAGCTGGTCATTTCTGGCTAATAAAGATGGTTATTTCTTCTTAGACCTGACCTAGTTCTAACAATTTGCCATTCAAAAGATGCAGAACTTAGATCTTTGCAGGAAGTTGTTACAATTCACGGTGAACAGTGGCCTAAAAGGGTTGCCGTATGCAGTCAAATACATTGGCACAGTAGGGAAATGTGATCTTTTCTAAGGCTATTATTCTAATCATTTCATCTAGTCCCTTGTCCAAATATAATATGCACTGGCACAAAGTTAATTTAATATTTTTTAATCCCTGCAACAGTACAAAAACCCATGACAAAGCAGGGTGTTGAACATGTGCTTTTAGGAAGTCCTTCATTGCCTGTTAATTGTACAATGCAATGGTGTCAAAGTGGTCTAGATGACATTGCTCTGGTGACTGTTTTGTGGTGATGTTTGATAACTGGAAGGCCAAATGCAGTAGCTGGCATTCGCTTTCAATATGTCTTATTACTGAGTATGGTTTCACATGTACACATTTCAGTCATGAAATGCTGATTGTACCCTTCTGCACACTCTGGTTTCTTGCTTTTTTAAAGTGTCTTGGCCCTGATCCTGCCAGCAAACTTCATCCTGGCTCTGCATGAGTCCCTAATGCAGTGGTGAGGACTTCAGCTGAAGAGCTTGCCAGGGTGCCTTCTCAGGCGTGTACCCACTGCAGCACACTGGCCCCAGGACTAGCTAACGAAATTGTTGGGCAGATTTTAAAAGTGGTGTCTAAGTCTTACAGGCCAAATTCTGCCCTGGTCTTATATCAGCAATCACACAAGAGAACTCAACTGGCTGTCCTTCTCCTCCCTCCACTCCTTGCGAAGAAAAGGAATAAAAAGCATTAGTCTTTTTGCCACTCCAGAAAGCTGCATCGTACCTGAAGATGTAACATAAGAGATCCACAGGAGCAGACTGAATCACTTCTGGTTTTTCCCCATCCTTCGCTCGTGACTAATACTAATGTTGAGAGCCCCAGAGACATACACGTGCTCAGCAGTTGCTTCAGTGGGAGTCAGGCACTAAAAGTCACCAGCGATCCAGGCCCATGTACTCACCCAGCATTTTGTCTTCAAGGCTCCGTGCAAATGTTAATTAATCCTCACAACATTCCTGAGAGGTATCCCTACCCCTATTGTCCTGAAGGGAAAACTGAAGGAGATAATTAGAGCCTTGTAATGAAGTAATAGTCTGATGACCTGGAGCCCAATCCACTATCTGGGTCAATAGACAGATTATGTCCTTGGACTGGCTAATTGTAGGCACCTAATTGTATTAACACACAAAAGCAGCAATTCACGCCGTGGCAAAGAAATGCTCACCCCCAGCAGTCCTTCCCTCTTGGAAAATTACGTCATCTCAGGGCTCTGATTCACGATCCCTGTCAACCTTAGCCGTGGCAACCAAAGACAGTGCTGCCTCTACTCCTGTCACAGCTAAATCTGAACACCCCTGCTCAGGAATGAGACAGCAAATATTCTCCCTTATTAAGGATAAAATATAGCATTGCACATTATCTTGGAAAAACACTGTAAGCCCAGGACTGAAAGTGAATCATATCTTAGCCTCACCATGTGCGAGAAGATCGAACAACTCACTGCCCATTTCTGCCTCAGTTTCTTTCTTTATATTTCCTGCTGATAAAGTACAAACTTCCTCTAATTGATATCCTTAAAGTTTGTCATCTTCAACATTATTAAAAAAATTGTTAGGACATAATAAGCAACGAAGGGAGCTATCTGTTCAACTCCATCCCGAGTTGGTGGACTGAACATTGGCTGATCACACAGAGCAGCTTTGAATTCCAGCCTTGAAGTGAGTAAATTTTTAGGGGAAAAAAAGGAAGCACCACTGTCATGCTTAAAACGTACTACTGCTAGAGATGCTCTAAATGATTTCAGCTGAGATAAGTGGATTGTAATTTAGGGATTCTGTCAGAGTTTATTTCTTTGCTGATTCTTTTTAGTAAAAAAATCTAGGATCTAGGTTTTCAATTGAAAAACTGTAATATTTCCATGGTAAATGTAAATTTAAATTTTGAGCAAAAGAGAACATTCTGAAATTGAATTCTGCAGAAGTGTGTATTTTGATTTTTTTGAATCATTGTGTTGTGTGCAAAAAGATTGCAGTTGCCTAAAGGACTAAAATTCACCAAATAATTCTTATCAATAACTAAATGCATTCTCCTATAGGAAATATTGGTGCCATTATTATACATTTAATGTTGGAAAAAAATATTTTCAATCATCTCAAGTATTTAGGATTTGGGGTTTTTCAAATTATTTGGGGTTTTCTAATTATTTCCCCCTCCTCTCCCCCATGTTACTGCTGTCTCAGAAGTTCATGTGTATTTTACTGACTTTGAAATAATGTTTAGGGACACTCCAAATGAAAAAAAACCCAAACCCACAAACCCAAAACTCAAATATTACTACCTGTCTCATATGCTGAAATGCAAACCAATTGCATTTCACCAGAAATACATGCTTTCCCTCCCTCTGTTACTGGCACTCCTCAGTATAAAAATTCTCTTTGAAAATTTAGACAAGCACTACATTCTGTAGTCCTGAGATTTAACAGAGTAACACGATGAATTTCAGAAGCATCAGCATAAACATGAGTGCGGATTGCTGGGGTTTGTATGCAGTTACATCCATCCTTCAAACTTTTTTTTTCAACCTACCTTGTGGCTAATGACCTCAGGTGGGAATATGAGAGTATTGCATTTAAAAAGCAGGGACCTTACAGGCAGAAGCCAAATGTAGGTTTTCCGCTGTTCTATATGCTCTGAAGAGACAGACCAAAATCAGAAACTTAATCAGAACACCTTCAATTTATTTTTGCTAGAGCTGGACTCAGCAAAACAACAATTGCTTTTTTGTTTTGCCATCACAGAAGTCTGACAAAAGCAAAATACAGTGTTGGACTCTGACTTCTGAAACACTGTAGAAATAGAGCATTCTGCGATTGATCTGTGCTCTTTAGGAGAGGGCTTTGCTTCGTTGTGTACCTTGACACCACAGCCCTGAAGGAGAAGACTGGAGAGGGATCCACACTCGCTGCTCTAGCAGCGTCTCTCATCCCAGGGGCCAGCAGTGACACCAACCCCAGGGGGCCCCAGACCCTCTAAAGAATACCAGCTCCCGCCAGCAAGCTCAAGGCCGACGTCTGCTAATGGCCAGCTTCACCTGCTTTGCTTCTGCTAAACTTTGCCAACCCAAGAAACTGTGGTTTTCAGGTTGCTCTGAGACCAGCTGGCTTTTAGGCACTGGGAAATAACTCTCTGATTGAGAGTCACCATTAGAGACAGTAAATTGATATTGTATTAAAAATAGTAATAAAAGCCACTTACATAATTTTGCATTTTCATACACTTAAAGAATGTCAATTTATCGAAAAAAATAACAGTCCACTTACATCCAGCAGACTGAGCCAATAATAATGATGTATTTTACAATGTATGAACTTTGCCATGTGCTGCAGAGGTATCAAAAAATCAATACAACTAAATTGACAAGTTTGCCAATGATTGAAATTAATTTCCTTTTTTCTGGTACTTCACTAAACTGAATTCCATAGTGTCATATTAATTAACATCCCACTAGGATGGTCTGTGTAGCTGGAAAACAACTAGGTTAGCTCTGGGTGCATTCAGGGAAAGGGTTGTACTATAAGCAGATTAAGACAGCGGAAGGTATTCATATGTAGCCACAAATTATTTACTTACTAACAGTCAACTGCAAAGACTCTTTGAAATTATCAAGGTTCAAATTTCCAAAAGGCACCGGTCATGCTGGATTCTCAGCTGGACTCTCAGGACCCAGTGTTCTTGGCAAATGTATATCTATGGCATTCCAGAAGATCTGGTGCAGAATTGCAGTATTTGACCACAGGCAGGCCGTAAGACCCAATAACTCATTTAGAAAGTAACTAGCACACTAACTAAACTGGGTAGTTGTGTCTCATGGAACTCAGAGAATCCAAAAAGAGAAACAAAACTTAAACAGGGTCACAGGGGAAAGGCCTTCATAGTTTCTGAATAGAAACTTGTGGAGATGCTCAATTTATCATTAAACAGGCTTAAGATGAAGTTTAGAGGGCTGGACAGCAAGTGGTATGAAATCCTTTCTCTTACAAAGGTGACGGGGATCGGGACTTGCAGCTACGACATGCAGCTGTCTTGTCCTAGTCTTGTTTTGGGGGAGTCAGTGAATTTCCTTTGAAAGACCCTTTGGTTTTGGTTTGTTTTCCTATTTACATTCCAGACAACAAGGAGTATGGGTTTTTTTCAGAGTAAATATTTTGTTATCTGCAATTATGTTTCTGCAACTGAAATCAAGCAGCTGGATCAGAGAGATCCTCTGGGACGGGTGCTAAGGACCATGTTTTTCACCTTGGTCTTTTGGGCCATGCCCTTAATTGGAGCTTAGTGTCCCATTAATGATTGTGCCTCCTGGGATTTATATGACCATTTCAGAATTGCAGTTTCTGCCTAATGGACTGCTGAACAACAAAGAGTCCTTGTAGTCATATCCCAGAGGCCCCCCTATTAAATATACAGCAGTTCTCAATTAACCTGATGTTTAAAACCCACAATAGCTCTAAAGGCTATCTGCTTAGGAAAGTCCCTGGTCTAAACTGATATCATTTAATTGTCCCCTAATGCAATTCTGTCCATATGCAAAGACCAGCTTGCATGTGACACTAATAGTTGACTTCATGCTCTGCTGTGACCAGGCTAACAGATTTCTGTACCCGTAAGTATCAGTTTCAAGGCACTGGGATACCGAAATTAACCTTGATTGTATCTCAGAGTTCACAGTATCTGCAATTTTAAAGAGTAAGCACGACGAGTTCCTATGAAGTTTAAGCCACTGCAGGAATAATATGTCACAGCTCTTTCTGTGAGATCAGGAGGCTGGATATGAAAAAAGAAGATGATAAATTCACTAATCTCAGCAGCAGTGTGGAAAGACAGTGCTGACATGTTTCTGTGCTCAGGAAAGTGAATTCCACCACCTTCCCGAAACATCTGTGACAAGCCAAATCTTTAAAAAGGCAACCAATTATTTAACCGCAAAAGTACACAGACAACTATACTACAAAGTCAACTTGTCAAGGTAAAATTAGGTTTCAAGTAAGGAAACTTATGCAAGCTGGTATTATTTTTACATGCTCAAAAAAGAGATTTCCTGACCTTCCTAATACATTTGCTCCAACCTCAGTTTCAAAAAGGGCTGGTGACATAGCCACAAAGAAGTGTATTTAGCTGCTGATCCTCCGAATTTACTCAAGTGAGTAGAGAGAAAATACGTGAGGTCTGCACAGGACAAAAGAAAACAGCTCAGCACCGGATATATATTTGCATGTGTCTAGTAGAGGAAATTAAAAGCTATCCCTTGTTGCTTACCTGAATTTCTGAGTTTTAGGCTCCTAGCATGCTCCTGCAATGCCTTCCTTGCCGGCTGATTCTTCAGGCTGTCCCATTGCAATTGGAAAAACATATCAGTGGGAAGAAAAATATGGTTCCCTGCAAAAAGTAGTACAGAGCAATGTTTTCAAAGTTATGGGATGGGAAAAAAACCACAAAAAAAACCCAAGACATGAAAGAAAACAACAGGGTGTCCATGCTTCACCTACAGCCCCATCATTCACCAGCACCTGGGATTTCTCCTTCTACCCACTGCTGAAAAACTTCCTCTGAGCTTTCAAAGATCAAAGCAAAATTTTAAAAACTGTGAAAGTTCTAGTAAAACCAAACCAAACCAAACCAAACATGGCCCTGAAAATTATCCTGTGGGAACACAATTTGTTTTCAGAGAGGATGTTTTTAGCAAAAGAAAAACAACAACTACCGAGTGCTCTGTCAAGGGAAAGACAGGCCTAGTTGCCAGTGCACTGGAATAAGTCTTTGGAGATCCCAGTTCAGAGCCATAGATTTCTTGTGTGAGCCCAGTGCCAGAAACACCAGATGCTAGAACATGAGGATGAAAATCTTTGATTTCCTTAAAAATATATATTTAGCTCTTCCTAGTAAAGTATAAGTTTGAAGATTTATGCTAAGGGAAGCAGATATTGGGGGGGTGAGAGGGAGCAGAAATGACATTAGTTCTGAGCTGTGATCTGGCACATTCTATGAATAGATTAACTCTGAAATTCACTCCCCTAAATAATTCCTTCCAGCCAATGGCTTTGGAGCTCTGATTCATCATCCCAAAGCTTTTACACATGATAAGGCTAATGTAAGGTCCTTTCCCATAAATAAGGTCCAGCTGAGCACAGAGAGGTGTAATTTGTTCTAGAGAAGGAAAGACCTAGGCTAACCATAGAGACTGGGAAGTTACTCATCACTGATGGCTAGAAAGTGCCTCCTCATGAGAAGGGGAGTCCAGGCAAAGGTCATCAGAGAAATTTCCTGAGATATCTCCAGGATCTCAAGAATGCTTTGATCTGGGTCCTAAACTGTTCTTTGAATCCCTCTCCAAAAAAACCAGGAACATCACTAATATTCAGGAGTTAAGAAAGAGGGGAAAGCATATGGGATCATTGGTGTGGTCTCCCCAGGGGACATCAGGGAATTTGGGGAGTGCATTTCTGCTCTGCTTTCACCCCGTTTCCCTCCACTGCCCTCTTTCTTTTCCTCTTTTGCCCCTTCATCTGCTACATCTCATCTAACATTTTTTTATCTGTTTACAGCTTGCTGATCCAATTCATCAACCTGGCAAGGAGATATCTACCTCTTCTTGCTGAAAAGTTTTTACTTTTCTAATGTTTTACTTATTGGATGTCCTTCCCATATAATCAAATGAGGTGGACAGCAGAAGTGTATAGCCAGGACGGGGGGAAGGGATCTCCAAGTATCAGCCATGGTAAACTGTTAGTCTAGCCCATGATGACACACAAAACTATGCCTAACACCTCGCTCCTATTGAAAGGAGGTGGGCTTGCTCCCTCTCTTGGGTCAGTGGCTCTGGTGTCAGTATGAATCAACTATAACTCAGCAGAGAAATATCTACATTTTGTTTTATTTTGTTTTGTTTTGTTCTTTCCTGGTCCAGTTTCCGTATATAAGGAGTTAAATTAACTAAAACTGAAGCACCCAACAGGAGCCAGACCCATCACAAAGTAAAAAACAGATGTGCAGAGCTGGGACGGGCTAGGAGTTAGGGTATAGGAGAGTTAAGCTCCACTCCTTGACAGTGATGATCTGGTACAGTGGCTCAGATGGTCCTGGAAAAATGCCTTGGGACACAGAAAAATGAAATGATTCAAAGTTAATTTCAGAGAAAATTTTGATGAAGTTATAGCTCACCATTACCAAAAGAAGGTGGTCCCACTAAGCCAACTAACTTGCTGAATCGACAGAAAACAAACTGGGGGGGGGGAAGGGGGAATGGTTTTTAACTGACTTAAAAAGATGACTTAGCCCAACAAAGTATTCATAATTGCCAAGCTAGTTCATGGCAGAGGACCAGAGCGCACAGCTCAGCATGTAAAGAACAGGGGACGAAAAAGGCAAAAGCTGTTGGTCATGGTTTACAACTTCATCTGGTGTTTTGCATGTTCACCCTGCTCTTATCTGAATGCCTGCAGCCATTTCAGTGCATTTCTATTAACTTCTCTGTGAGGTAGTTAAGGTTACCCGTGTCTTACAGATGGGGAATCAAAACACAGAGTGCTCAAATAATTCACATTAAGTCTCAGAGAAAATAGGAGTCTGCCTGGAATCTGAACCCAAGGTTTACCAAGTTCTCTGGTGTTAACAAAGAAGGACAAGTTGCTCCTGGTTCTAAAGACCCCAATGAAGGCAATGAATGAAGGAAACAAATGATAGAACTCATATCAAAAATCCACCCTTACCACACTCCTCACAGAAGCCTTGATTATTCAATATGTACTGTCTTCCTTCACAATGTTTGTGTTATTAAACAAAATTTGTATTGTTAAAGATTTTAAATAAAGAAACTTCAGTAAGTACATTGAGAAAGCAGCAAATGCACTTAAAGCAGAAAACTGCCTTTATCATTATAATAATAGCATGGAAGAGCTTTATAAAAAAAAAAATCAAGTGTACAAATTATCCGACATTCATTGCATGACATCCTGACAGCTATGTTAGTCCTGTTAAAAATATCCAGGAGGACGGCACATTGCAGATGGTACTTCATAATGCGTTCACTTAAAAGCAGTCATTCTCTACCTCGGAGAAAGCGCAGCTTGATGAAGGCCATAGGACACTTGGTTCAGCCAGTAAAAGCTGCTTGATGAGGGCGTCTTTATTTAGTTAGTTAGTAACTTATTCATTCATTCATTTTATGCAGGAAAATTTGATGAAACTTGAAGGAAAAAT
This sequence comes from Phoenicopterus ruber ruber, assembly GCA_009819775.1. NCBI lineage: Eukaryota > Metazoa > Chordata > Aves > Phoenicopteriformes > Phoenicopteridae > Phoenicopterus > Phoenicopterus ruber. The sequence goes on from CM020219.1 coordinate 16,429,056, forward strand.
CATAGCCTTGCACCTTCTTTGTGCAATCCAGAATCCAGAATCTAGTTCAAATAATGTCTGCTTCTCTGAGAATTACAAGTGTGAAAAATGGGTTAAAATGCCCTGGACTTTCATCTCTGGAAACATGAGCTCAAGCCTGACTTCCTATAGGCTACCAGTGGAATGATTGACTATTTGTCAGTGCCACAAAGCCAATAAATTACTGGGCAACATGATAGGATTGATTGTCAAAAGATGCCCAGGAGTGGAATATCCTGCTCGGGATGAGGTGTCTAAGCAGAACCCTACAAGTGACCTTCAGGAACAGTCCGTCTCACAGCCAACCCCACTTAGAAAAAACACGTTTGCCTAGAATATCATACGGAAGAATATTTTAATAAATACCAAGTAGAGAAATATAATTTTCTTAGCAAACAAGATGTCAACTCGACAGTACAAATGTCATATTTACATTCATCTTATTAAGATTTATACCATTTAATGCTGGGCTTTAAGAATTACACTATAAACGGAATATAATTTTCATATAAAAGGGATGGTATAGTTTTAAATCAAGCCTGTAGAAACTCACTCATCAGTGGTTTATGAAACTTGAGTACACTGATGCTTCAGTACTCAATTAATGTCAGGCAATATGGATTTCAATCTGGCTTGAAATATATTTAAACAAATGAAGTAGATACAAATGTTGGCTCTTTGGCCAGCCAGAGCTAAAAATCCATTTTCTACCCCATTTATAATAAGAAGTAATCTGAATGTAATTTATCTAAAGCACAATATGTTTCCCTAATTTTTACATGTAACCATTACTTATAGTTTAAGTAATAGTTATATCCATGGATCTTAGTGCACTTAATTGAAAATGCACGGTATTAAAATGTAAGACTCCATCCTTCAAAAATAAAAGCATTATCCTAAGGAATAATTGAAGTGGGGAAGCGGGGGCTGGGAACAGGCAAAGGAAGGGAACCTTAGCAAAAATCCTTAAATGCAAACATTTCTTCCACTTTATGTTATATTAGGATTGTGTTTGAATGAAATTAGTCTCTCTCAGCCCCATATTTCAGTTCAGATTACAAAATTCTCTCATCTGATTGTCACATTTCGCGCTGAAGTCAAATCCTTCTGCAGCAGAGTGACATGTCAAGGGTGACAGTGACAAATTGTCACTAAGTAAGGAATAACACATGACAGGGCGTTCGGCCATAATGAGATATATGCATGCCTCGAGAGCGTTTGCAGGCATGAGGCTGAAGGGCGATTGCTCCCAGCACTCATAATGTTGCTAGGTCTCATTAAGACTTTACATGCACTGGAATAGATTTCTAGTGATTAAAAGAAAAAAAAAAAAAAGATTTATGAATGAGTAAATCATGGCAGCAAGTTTTATTTTTATTCATACTTACCTAGAAGTTTGTATGGCTTACACGGCTGGGGCAAAAAAGGAGAAAGGGTCTTTTATCTCTCTTTTAAATTTTTTATGCTACTGTCCATCACGGCAATGTACAAGCTCCATCCCCTCTAAATGAATAGCATCAGTGAAATCTTTGGCCTAATGGACTTGATGGTGTCCCCTGACACGTATTCATTTGTAGCCATAAACTCTACATGGGCAAGGTGTTAGTCTTTAAATATATAATGATTTTATTCATATCCCTTTTTGTTGATGTGGGTTTAGAGGTAACACAGGGGCATGTCAAAGTTCACAGGAAGGTTTTTAACTTATCCTTTGTGATTTGATTTCTAATGACTTTTTAAACTTAGTACCTCTTAATTATAAGCACAACCGCTAAATCCTGACAAGACTATCATAACATAGAGACTTTTATGAAGAAGGCCAGGCCTGTGGTTAAAGGGACATAGGAAGTCATATATTCAGCTCAGCCAGGGTCTCTCACCATCAGGGAAGGAAGAAGAGAAGATGTTGTTACAGAGTTTATTGCAGTCCTCATATTATAGATTCAGTTGACTTGGGCTTCAGGGCAAGATATAGGACAGTTTTTTGTGCAGAGAAAAACTCAAAGTCGGGTAAAGAGAAGTGGGTAGAGCTTATGGTCCTCCCACTAGCAAGAGCAGGTTGACTGATCTTTCCATGCCTCAGCTTCCTTGATTATGAAAGGCTGCCATGAAATTGAATTTCTCCTCCATCAGTAAAGCACACATCGCTTTTGGGGCTAAGAATAGTCTCAATTCAGAGTGCAAAGCTTCTTGGTATTAATTTCAATGTATGAGAAGTTTCCCACCATATAAGCAATAGTAGTCAGTGACTTTCTCCCGTTCAAGAGAAAAAAAACCTTACAACTTTTGTCTAAAAGTGAAAGCCAAAGTCTCATCCCATTCTCCCCTGCAATACATGTAATGTCTCATTTTGCTTTAAAAAATGAAGAGGTATCAGCAACATTGCGGTTGCTCATCAGGTGTCCCAATATTTAGGCAACTGCAGTGATATTCCCAGAAGATTTTACCATTGAAGAAAGCTAGCAGATGATAGTATGTTATATCTTTTGTCTAATCCATGGAGCATTAGAAGCATCTTCTCCTAAAAAGAACTCCCTCAACTCTGTGAAAGAGTGAAAGAACTATCATGACACACAGTGAAATGGAAGAAAGGACGGGTGCTTTGGAAGAGAGAGGAAAACAAAGACAGCGCCAAAGGCCAGGAGCTGAGACTGTGTCCCTGCTTGGATGCCTGACATGAGAGCACCTACTTGTTAAAGTAAACCCTAGTGGCAAATTATTTTATTAGTTACAGTAATACTTAGTATTTCTATAGCATCTGTCATTTAAAGGCTTCACGGACCCTTCACAGAAAAAAACTCTTTCCATTTTGCTATATCAGGTAAGTGCCTTCATAAGCTACAGGGAAGTTAGGGACTAAATTCAAACCGTGACAGAGCAGAAGTAGGGAAACAGATCTCCCAGATGTAAGGAATTTTTCCAGCATGATATTCTTCTGGACATCCTGAACTTATTTCCCAAATCTCAGTCACAATAATGCATAAAACCAGAACTGATCTTGAAAGCCCTTCTGTTTGGATTTGAAATAAAAAAGAATCGGTGGGTGCTACCACATTGCTAGGAACGGGGCAAATCAGAGACACTTTCCATTATAGAAAATAATTAGAGCCTATCAGATTGGCCTGAGGCCTCGGATTCAAACCCCTACTCATGTAAATGACTCCCGCTGAGGTATTTTTCTTCCTGCCAAGGAGAGCAGTTTGTGCCCTTACCTCTCATCCAGCAGGTCCCCAGCCATACATCCCAGCCTCTAAATAGCGGTGCCAATCACCAGCCTCAGCTCTCCCATTCAAACAATAAAGTCACAGGCCTCTTGGATCAGGGAACAGCCCCTATGGCTGGAGCTGACAACCTTGGATTCGTCGCTCTCCCGGCAATAAATGAGTTATGCAAGTACATAAATTTCAATTACTCACTGCTTTGGAAAGGGATTTCTGGATTGTATTATCTGCAGTTATATCCTTGGCAGTGGGGCCACCCAGGCATTTTTCAAACAAGAGCGACACCTGGGTTATGGCATTCACTCGAACGGGCTGGTTTATGCTTGCAACCCTTAACTGTCCCACAGAAATATGTTTCACAGATGGGATGGTCATTGAAACAAACTGGGAAGTGAACACAATGATGGCAGTTTTATGCATTGGCAACTTGTCCGTTTTAATTTTAGACTTTCTTGATGGCTGTGTTGGCCCTTGACAGCCATGGCCCCTGGATATTGCAGAACAGGATTGTTTTATTTTTTTCAATAGTACGGTTATACTTATTATATCATAGCCTTCTACAAAGCAATGCATTTGCTGCTGCTATTTGTGGAGAAAAATTATGACAATGAGCCTAATTGTCGATTCGCACCCATGAACTCTAATCTGCTTTAGTATATTGTCATTGTCTGCATTATGCCTGTCCTGGTGCAAACATACAAGGAGCAGTCCACGTTGAGTGGAACAGAGTATGGAGACTTGCCCTAAAGACGCGCAGAGACTCCCAAGCTTTAGGGTGTCCTACCCTCCTGACCCGAGCGCCTCGCACCCTGAGGAAACAACGCCTTCCCGTGGGTCACGGGGAGCACGTCAGCCTCTAGGGATTGTCCAGGTCTCTTGAGAAGAGAAAGGTTGTAAGCAAAAGTGGATATAGGGAGCATGCCTAAATTCGTTCATATGCAGACCCGGGATCAGGCCAGCTTGGGCCCAAAACTGCAGTGAAGGCAAGTTCAGAATTTCCCCAGAGCTTTCCATCTTCAAGAGTGTAGGACCTGGTGGATCCCCAATGAGAAACATTAACACTGGATGTAGGAGGCCAAGTGCTTGTGGGGATTCAGTCTGCTCACCATCTATCCCAAAAACCACGAATACTAATTAAAGCGTCAGGGAGCTAATTGGACTCAAATAAATGAAGTTGCAGTAGTCAGATAATTTTGAAACCAAGGCGGCTGTGGATCCCTTCTCAGAGGAATGAGCAGAGAGGAAAGTGTGAGGAAAAAAAGCAAACTGAAAGGACCACAGGAATGTGCATGGAGGACCTCAAAGTGTGTATACATTAGCATATTTTGAATACATTTGGACACCAAAATATACTGAACAAATACAGTTTGGTTTTGATTATTTCCTTTATGTTGCCAAGTATAATGGAAACCTTCTTCCTGTTCAAGTAGGGAATACAGAGACGGGTCTTAGTTAAGGTAAGCATTAGAAACAGCTAAACAAAAAGAAGGTGGAAAAGACCACCATTCTGAAATGGAAATGTTTTGCTTTTGCTGAGTGACTGTAAAACATGGCTGGAAAGTAGATCCTAGCCTCTTTCCACTTGATGTCATAGTTTTCCATTTTTACAGTCTATGGTAACTGTATAAAGCTTATACTGAGGTGAGAAAAGGCTCACAGAAATGCTCAACAAGTTCCTAAAGCCTCTTCTCCAAGGAATATTTCTCCAAGCGATACTGTTACATCCACTCCATCCCCATTCCCAGACATGGATACAGCTACCTGGGAGGGGTGGGTAAGGAAAAGGCCAGTCTGCATAACTGACGTTTCCAGGAGATTTACCAGCTTTGAAACTGAAGGCTGAAGTTAAAAAATTTGTGTTGTACAAGGGAGGAGATTGGTCAGCTGGAATGCAGCGCACTGTGGATCTCTAAAGAAGAAGCAGGCACGCAGGGCAGTGTTATGCCTTGTCCATCACCTGCACAGTACCTGTCTGCCTGCCAGATCTCACTCGTCATTCTGCCTAGGGTTTGCCAGCTCAGCACTGCGACGCAGGCAGCAAGGGGAGAAAGGAGCGTAGCAAAGGACGCAGCAGACTGGACGGTGCCGCATTTGAGCCTCGAAGTTCAGCAGTGCTCAGGGAGCTACGGCATTCCTTGTGACAGGAGGAAGCCCGCAGGCTTTTTACAATAGTGGCTTCAGCCAGACCAAGTCCAAGGGACAGGAAAAATGGTATGAAGTGACTCCCACAACCCTCAGCCAAGCTTAAAAATCTGTTCAAATGGGAATTGAGTCCTGAGCCTTTAGACAGAAACCTCTTTGAGCTGAGAGTAAACCAGAAACAGTTCTAGGGTTGTCTCTTTTTTTAGTTTGGATGTGTTACTAACACAGTATAACGCTACAGTCAGCTACACATCATCCCAACTGTAAAAATTAAAAAGAGCTGTTGAATGTCAAGTGATGAAGCACTAAGTGTCACAACTTCAAAAGTCCTGTTTTTCTGGCAATATTTACTTATTCACATGACACATTAACATATGTAATAAGTACATAAAAGAACAAATGTCATATGGAGAAGTCAATATGTACCCACAATACAGTGAACAGTATCAGAAAAACCTTAGATTGTTTCAATTTCTCGACTCATATACCTGAAACACAATCCCTATGCTGCAATAGCACTTTTTTCTTCTGTGACTGTACAGCACCTCACACTGTTCATGACTGTTGCTCCTCTTTTCTGCCTCAACACACCTAACAGAGAAGAGTTTCCTTTTGACTGAATTTCTTCTAGAGGAGTTTATGAAAAAAAATGAGATATAGAGTTATAAAGAAGAGCTGTTCTCTAGGAAGTTATTTTGAGCATCTTTAGCTCTAACTTTGCCAGCAAAAGCTTATCCCATCAGTCCTTAACTCATATAAGCAGTTCACGTTATTAAGCCATGGGGCTGCCACAGGATTATTGTGTAAGATTATGATCAGATCTTGAAAGTTCGTTTTGTCTCGTCTTTTCAACTGGCATACGCCTAACTGCTTTGCTTGCTTCCAAATTGTGTCTAATGTCCATTGCATGTGTCATATGGCAAACATCAGCTAGTTCTGTGAAAGCTGTTTCTAAACATGTTTAGTCACATTTTTTTTAAGGCAAGTTCATTTCCTCTGCCAAATTTAAAGAATAGACAGCCTGACATGCATGCAGCATTTCAGCTTCATGGTCAATGGTCTTCATTCATTATTTGGGTGTGAAAATAAAGTGTAAGAAATGAAATGCTGCTACAGCCTTCCCTACATCTGATACTAGTAATCAGTTCCTCCAATGAGAATATTATGGGTTTGGTACATATGCAAAGAAAAGAGAAACACAAAAGTGAATGATGAAAATGTATGAGCCAGATACAAAAAAAAAAAATGCATTATATTTTAGGCCGGTACATCCCAGACCTGAACTCTTTTCTTCTCCAAAAGCATAAAGATTATATTGATATTCAGCTACTAAGTTAGAACAGATACATGTTGCCATTTTAGACTTCTAAAGAGTGTGGGGATCTGTGGCTAAATAAATCTCCCAATTTTTAAACTAGCAGAACAGTAGCAAAGATGCTGACTATGTGCTATTCATTATATAAACTAATACATTTGACAGCTGAACTGAAACTCTCACTGTTACCTTCAAACTTGAACTTCGACTTGACCTAATCCCATATCAAATGATAACAGTTTACCATCTGTCCTTGGTCAGCCCAATGGAAGACTTCAAAGGATAGATTTAATAGCATATAGTTTGGCCTTGACATACAGACTGTATCTGTTCTTACTTAAAGAACAATAAAACCTTGTATTTAATTTCTTTTTTTTTTTTTTTCCTTTTTTTTAAACAGATGGAGGGCTGGTGTCTTATTCCATTCTGTCACCCCATCTGGACGCCTTAAATGTGATACTAAGGGAAGCATGGGGTGAGCCCACCAAAAGCTCGGTTCAAGTTGAGATACAGCGAGAAAGGAAAGAAAATAGACCAATACGTATCTTGCGTCATGGCAAATTAAAGGCATTAAGGCTGCCATAGGGGAATGTGGAGAAGAAATCAGCAGTGACTTCTGAAATAACGATGGCAGAACGTAACAATGCAGCACTGGAGTGCATTGCAAGCTCTCAAAGAAGTACAGATGCTTCATCAGTGACACCTAATTGAAAATAAACATTTTTGTCAGTCAGTTTATGTGGCACTTTGCAAAGCAGCAAACCGCAAGTCTAAACATCACGGGAATCACTTTCTGCTTACTGTTCCTCCTGAGATCTCACCTGGCTGAGTTTACCACAGGAAAATCTTCTTTGGGGAATTCAGGGAATGTGTTTTACTCTCACTGCAAAATTAACTATTTTGCTCTTTTCTGAATGAGCTCTTTGTTATAATCAAAAGGTTTTTTGCAAAACATCCCAATGCTTTAATACAGCAATGGCATTTTTTAAACTCAGAGTAGTAGGTTCAGTTAATATTTTTTAAGGGATGGTGGGATGCTTTCATTTGAAGGCGATGCTCCTGATCCTGTAAGCAAGAGCTTCAGTCCCCACTTACCTTTAACATAACACTTTCAACCAGGTGAGTCTTGACATTAAGAAACTTGGGGGAAGAAATGAAGAACGGCAGGATAACACAAAGGCAAATGATTAACAAATATTAGGAATTTATCCCTGTGCCTTCCTGGTGTCTGTATCCCTCTGCAGATATGAAAAAGCAAATTCCCTTCCCTCCTAGCAAAGGATGTTGGATCAGTCACCATGGACAAAAATGCATCAAAATGTTGTCACATCAATCAAAGCTTTGACAGACAATGCCAAGTCCAGTGACCAAAGCTTTGTAAAAGTATGAATAAGTTTCTGCACAATAAATCTCTGCATAGGTCCCTCTAATCATATTTGAGAATATTATTTACCAGGTCAACCAAAATAAAAGAAGAACGGGAAAAAAATCAGATTGGTACAGACCAAATATATTTTTGTGTTATCTTGACAAAGATAAAACCCTTGCATTTTGTTTGGATTGAAACAAATAATTTTGGTAACTTCTTTTTTTAAAAACAAAACAAACAAAAAAAAGAAAACAGATAAAATGCAAGTCTAAATTGTCACAAAACTGCTGATGCCAACTTTCCCTCTTTTCACCCCTGACTTTTAATGACAAATTGCAATGCTTAGGTAGATCACTTGGAACGGAACAGCCTTGTTTTCAGTCTCCCAGGACAGCACCCCAGCCCTGAAGCAATAAAGCTATTTGAGGTATGAATCTCTCCTATTGACACTGTTCCACTTTGGGAAATAAGCATTTCCTAGATCAAAGACTGAAACTTGAGTGGGTATCTTAAACACAAGACTGCATAATTACTTTATATAAAATATATCTAGCTTGAAAGCTCCAATGTAATCTCAGCTTCAAAATGCACTCTGGCTGGGGAGTTACATACTCTTCTGACACATGGGAAGGGTTTGATTTAAATCCTTGTCGTTGGTTCCTCTGTGAGAGACCACAGGACAAAGCTTCCATGGAGAGCAGCTCCAAGGAGCCAATTTTTCAGGAAATAGTAAACAAATATGCGTCTACTTATGTGCTGCAACTTCTGTGCATTTGAGAACTGGGAAAGGAGGATTTGAATGTGAAAACATCTGTCCTCTACCAGTACCTCGGGCACTCAGCATGAGGCAGGCCAGCCAGCACATAAACACCCAAATCCTCAATCCCCGCCTGAACTATGAGCGAATGGCACCTGCCAGCGTTACAAACCGGAAATGTGTTTGTTCATTGGTAAGGGGTGTTTCTACCTCGTTTCTTCTAATGGACGTTTCTCCCGTTCACTAATATGCTTTTACTGGTATTCTCGTGGAGGTAACCAAAGCAGCCTGTCTGCTTTGAGATAAACCCTGCAATGAGGCTGGGATCAGCACCAAACTGGGGGGGAAGGATGCATTTTAAAGCCCTTTACCAAAGATCTTGAAAGGTCTCAAAGACTCTGTTTGCAGCTCTTCCAAAGGAGTCAGGCTGGAGGGATCTGTTTGAAGGCTCCAATAAGGTAGCAAACCTGTTTTCTTAACGATCTGTCCTTTCTCATCTGCAGAGAAAGCAAGTCAAGTGTGTCCTTATACACTACTTTAGTAAAATGGATGTGCAGTACACACTTCATTACAACCACCATGGGGATTAAAAGTAACTTTAGCAAATGGCCCCAACTCCTTGTAATTATCTTTTGAAGACACTCGAAGACAAAAAAAAAAACCAAACAACGAACTAGCTCAAGGACAGCAGACTTTGCCGAGGGACCAGTGAGCAGCTAACAAAGGCTGTGGGCTCAGAGGTTCCCCTCATGAGCCTGGCTCTCCCGCACAGTGTCCCAGGCTGATGGCAGGGGCCGTGGGCCCCATGAGACAGGGAGTGTGCAGAGGTCCTCAGCGAAGAAGGAGCCCTTCCATGGATGTGTGCAGAACAAGACTGAAAGGTGTCTAGCTTTGTGTCTGAGCAATGCTGCCCTCCTATGGTGTGTCACTCAGCCTACTCACTTCTGCGCTGACACCCCCCCATCTTAAATGCTTCAACAGGCCTCTATCCCCACCAAAAAGGAAAAAGGATGGGATACATGATGAATAATCGGTTACTCTTTCTGGCTCGGGGCCTCTGAAGCATATTCCCAGATGACTGATCCAGCTTGCAGAGCCTCATACTCTGTCCAGGCCCTTGTACTGGGCCACGGCCCTTCCCAGCCTTCAGGTCTTGTTTTCCTCTGAAGTGTCTTGGCTGTGGAGTGCATTCCCCTGTTAACCCTTTCAGAGGTAATGCAACAGAGAAGCAAGAAGCTGAGAAGTTTAACTGAGAGCACAAATATTCTTTTAGAAACAAACCTTCAAATCATGACAAGTACAGGTCTGTAAGAATCACAGGATCATAGAAATATTGAATCACTTAAGTTGGAAAAGACCTTTAAGATCATTAAGTCCAACCATTAACCTAACACTGCCAAGTTCACCACTAAGCCATGTCCCTAAGCGCCACATCTGCACATCTTTTAAATACCTCCAGGGATGGTGACTCCACCACTTCCCTGGGCAGCCTCTTCCAATGCTTGACAATCCTTTTGGTGAAGAAATTTTTCCTAATATCCACTTTAAACCTCCCCTGGTGCAACTTGAGGCCATTTCCTCTTGTCCTATCACTTGTTACTTGGGAGAAGAGACTGACACCCATCTCAACACAACCTCCTTTCAGGCAGTTGTAGAGAGCGATAAGGTCTCCCCTCAGCCTCCTTTTCTCCAGACTAAACATCCCCAGTTCCCTCAGCTGCTCCTCATAAGACTTGAGCTCTAGACCCTTCACCAGCTTCGTTGCCCTTCTCTGGACATGCTCCAGCACCTCAATGTCTTTCTTGTAGGGAGGGGCCCAAAACTGAACACAGTACTCGAGGTGCGGCCTCACCAGGGCTGAGTACAGGGGGACAATCCCTTCCCTAGTCCTGCTGGCCACACTATTTCTGATACAAGCCAGGATGCCGTTGGCCTTCTTGGCCACCTGGGCACACTGCTGGCTCATATTCAGCTGCTGTCGACCAACACCCCCAGGTCCTTTTCCACCAGGCAGCTTTCCAGCCACTCGTCCCCAAGCCTGTAGCGTTCATGGGGTTGTTGTGACCCAAGCGCAGGACCTGGAACTCAGCCTTGTTGAACCTCATACAATTGGCCTCGGCCCATCGATCCAGCCTGTCCAGGTCCCTCTGTAGCACCTTCCTTCCCTCAAGTAGATCAACACTCCCTCCCAACTTGGTGTCACCTGCAAACTTACTGAGGGTGCACTCGATCCCCTCATCCAGACTGTTGTCAAAGATATTAAACAGAACTGACCCCAATACTGAGCCCTGGGGAACACCACTTGTGACTGGCCGCCAACTGGATTTAACTCCATTCACCACAACTCTTTGGGCCCGGCCATCCAGCCAGTTTTTTACCCGGCAAAGAGCACACCCATCCAAGCTATGAGCAGCCAGTTTCTCCAGGAGAATGCTGTGGGAAATGGTGTCAAAGGCTTTACTAAAGTCTAGGTAGACAATGTCCACAGCCTTTCCCTCATCCACTAAATGGGTCACCTTGTCATAGAAGGAGATCAGGTTAGTCAGGCAGGACCTGCCTTTCATAAACCCATGCTGACTGGGCCTGATCACTTGGTTGTCCTGTACATGTTGCATGATGGCACTCAAGATGATCTGCTCCATAACCTTCCCGGGCACCAAGGTCAGGCTGACAGGCCTGTAGTTCCCCGGATCCTCCTTCCAGCCCTTCTTATAGATGGGCATCACATTTGCCAGCCTCCAGTCAACTGGGACCTCCCCAGTTAGCCAGGACTGGTGATAAATGATGGAAATTGGCTTGGTGAGCACTTATGCCAGCTCCCTCAGTACCCTTGGGTGGATCCCATCTAGCCCCATAGACTTGTGCGTGTCTAGGTGGCGCAGCAGGTCACTAACCATTTCCCCTTGGATTATGCGGGCTTCATTCTGCTCCCCATCCCTGTCTTCCTGCTCAGGGGGCCGGGTACCTGGGGAACAACTGGTCTTACTATTAAAGACTGAGGTAAAGAAGGTATTATGTACCTCAGCCTTTTCCTCATCCTTTGTCACTATGTTTCCCACTGCATCCAATAAAGAATGGAGATTCTCCTTAGCCCTCCTTTTGTTGCTAATGTATTTATAGAAACATCTTTTATTGTCTTTTATGGCAGTAACCAGATCAAGTTCTAGGTGGGCTTTGGCTCTTCTAATTTTCTCCCTGCATAACCTCACGACATCCTTGTAGTCCTCCTGAGTTGCCTGCCCCTTCTTCCAAAGGTCATAAACTCTCCTTTTTTTCGTGAGTTCCAGCCAAACCTCTCTGTTCAGCCAGGCCAGTCTTCTTCCCTGTCGGCTCGTCTTTCAGCACATGGGGACGGCCTGCTCCTGCGCCTCTCAGACTTCCTTCTTGAAGACTGTCCAGCCTTCCTGCACTCCTTTGCCCTTCAGGACTGCCTCCCAATGGATTCTGTCAACCACTCTCCTAAACAGGCCAAAGTCTGCCCTCTGGAAGTCCAAGGTAGCAGTTCTGCTGACCCCTTCTTACTTCTCCAAGAATCGAAACACTACCATTTCGTGATCGCTGTGCCCAAGATGGCCTCCAACCATCACATCACCCACAAGTCCTTCTCTGTTCGCAAACAACAGGTCCAGTGGGGCACCTTCTCTAGTTGACTCACCAGCTGTGTCAGGAAGTTCTCTTCCACACACTCCAGGAACCTCCTAGACTGTTTCCTCTCCACTGTATTGTATTTCCAGCAGACATCTGGCAAGTTGAAGTCCCCCACAAGAACAAGGGCTAGCGATTGTGAGACTTCTTCCAGCTGCTTACAGAATATTTCTTCTGCCTCTTCATTATGGTTGGGTGGTCTATAACAGACTCCCACCATGATATCTGCCTTGTTGGCCTTCCCCCTGATTCTTACCCATAAACACTAAATCCTGTTGTCACCATCATTAAGCTCTAGACAATCAAAACACTCCCTAACATACAGAGCTACCCCACCGCCTCTCCTTCCTTCCCTGTCCCTTCTGAAGAGTTTGTAGCCATCCATTGCAGCACTCCAGTTGTGCGAGTCATCCCACCATGTTTCAGTGATGGCAACTACATCATAGTTTTCCTGCTGCACAATGGCTTCCAGCTCCTCCTGGTTGTTGTCCATGCTGCGTGCATTGATGTAGATGCACTTCAGTCAGGCTATTGATCCCGCCACCTTTCTGGGGGGAGAAGCCCTAATTCCTACATGACCACTCTCAGCTGCTTCCGTGGTTTCTAACACATCAATAACCCTTGTGTCTTTGCTGCTGCATGGATCTCCATCCCCTACCTCCACTGAGACAGCAGACTGAAGGACCTCACCAGCACACCGTCCCTCAAACATTGGTGTGCTGCCCCCAGGCTTACCTCTAGCTACTCTGGTTTTATCCCTTTCCCCCTTCAAATCTAGTTTAAAGCTCTTTCAGTAAGCCTTGCTAACTCCTGTGCAAAGATCCTTTTCCCTCTTTGAGACAGGTATACCCTGCCTGTTGCCAGGGTAAACTGACTCATGATCAAAAAACCCCAAATTCTTTTGGTGACACCAGGCTCAGAGCCAGGTATTGATGTGCTGGCTCTTCTTTTTTCTTCCCTCATTATTCCCTGCAACTGGAAGGATAGAGGAGAACACTACTTCTGCTCCTAATCCCTTAACTAGTCATCCCAAGGCCCTGAAGTCTCTCTTGGTTGCCCTCGGACTTCTTGTTGCAACTTCATCACTGCCTACCCAAAAAATCAATAATGGATACTAATCTGAAGGCTGTACCAGGGTAGAAAGCTTTCTCTGCCCCAGGGAGGCAGCAGACTTCCCTAAGAAGTGGGTCCGGTCTGTATATTGGGCCTTCTGTTCCCTTCAGAAGGGAGTCTCCTATGACAAATTGGCTTTAAGTCCTGAATATGTGTGAAGATTTGTTAAATAAACACACCACTTGTCTGAAACATGGCACAGAAGACTAAAAGGTCAGTAAGTAGCTCAGCAACGACAGAGGTACCCTCATCTGAAATGACTTTATGCGGACAAAGACCCACAGCTACATTTTTGTGAATGCTCTTTGTGGAGGAGGCTTGAACTGGGTACACCTCATGGGTTTACAAGCAGCTGCAGAATATAAATGTATAAGGGAAAAGAAATTATAAATGGAAGAGATTTATCATGGCAGGAGAAAATGGCAATCCATGGACTCTGCTCAGAACTAGTCGGTGCCCTGCATGATAACTGCATATTTTGTGCACTTAGTGAAGTTGGTTGCATGAGGCGCTCGGACACATGGAGCCACTTTTAGCTAACAGGGAATACTCTTCTGCCTCTCCCTCAAATCCCCCCAGATACCTGTGAAATCACTTCTTTAGCACAGAAATAGGTCTACCTTAAGCCACGCCAGCTCGCTTCCCAAATTTGCTGTGGTCAGAGCTCTGCAGTTCTGAGGCAAACCTGTAGCTTTTATATAATAAAAAAGTAACGGACTTTGTGTTTACCACATGCCTTCTCAGATGCTTCTCGCATCTGGATTGCTTCCAGTGTACATATATAGATTATATATGTTTATAACTTTATAAAGTTTTAAAAGCTTTGGCAATCTCTCAGCCAGAGCTGTGATGTAGGTCTAGTGTGTGTTTATGAGGCCTGAGCTGAGTATCAAAATACTGGGAAGTTTCAAGCGCCTTTATGGACTTGCAGGTGGAGCTAAGTAGAAGCTGTAACCCAAGTGAAGAGGTTTCTTCTGCATGTAAAAACCAAAGTTTTTCTACAACTACAAATTCCTGACTGAGCCTCACTGTAACCACTTAAATCACCAGATCCCAGGCAGTGCACTCCTCCCAGGGACCTGCAGACCCACACAGCTGTCTGAATGGACACACAGGCTGTCATCTCCCAGTGCCACCCCAGGTCTCACAAACCTCCTGTCCCCTCTGCAGCCCACACTGCTTTGCACATGCCGACAAGCCTGAGCTTCAGGGCTGGCCCACCCTCCAGCCTCCAGCATGCCTCATGTGCCATGGTCACGGTCTTCCTTTGTCAGGCAGGAGGGCACTTTGCATGACTTAACCCTGGTATTGCTGTGCCTGAATCATGGCAGACCCCACTGGGGAGTGGGTCAAGGGAGTGTCAGCAAGTGCCCGTCTACTCTCAGATGCAGAATTTATCTTTAGTCTCAGGTTTTGGTCCCACATCCCACCCCCAAATTTCCCTGGGCTCCCCCTCAGTTGGTCCTCCTGCTCCCAGCCTCACTCTATCCTTGAGCAAGTCCGTACACAGTGATACAGTCCGCTCTGTGAGTACCTGGCAATTGGATCTTAGAAGTCCATTTCTGAAAAAAACTCACCTTGCAGGACTGTACACTAGTCCCTACATGGGCTACCACATACAGTAATATTGTGGCTCTACTGGTATTACCACCCCACTATGACGTACTCTTGATGCCCGATAAACAGCTTTTGATGGTAGGCCACAGCTGGCTTCAAGCAGGCAATGCAACAAGCAGTGAAGATTTTGCATATAAAGCTATTAAAACACAAGGTAACATGAAGGGTCAACTTCTTTCCGTGCTGCTATAGCAAGCAGTGAGAAGATAAAGACAGAACACATTTCTGTAATGAGCTAATTACACTTAATACAAAAGAGTGTGGGATGTCTACTCAGAAAGGCTATATTCAACACTGATGGATCTAGGAATGCTGGACACTCTAGTTTGCATTCCTTAGAATACCTGAGCATCTGTTTCAAACCATTTCCTGACAATCTAATTTCCCCCTTGAAATTTCAGAAGATGTAGGCACCAGTTTTGTCTCCCCTCACTACCCTCAGAAAGTGAAGCACAGCTATTTTTACTAGCTTTACAAAACACCTTCCATTTAAACCAAACTTGTATAAACAATGGAAGACTTTTACTGCTTTTATACCTTATGCTGAGCATTGTTATTTCCCTCTTTGAGAAAACACCCTCTATGAATATATAGTGTGAATTCATCCCACAAACCGATGAACTGATTGCAACCATAGAATTACTAGAAAACCGACAAATTGTAAATAATTATTTCAAAAGGTAAATATACCTGGTCTTTTACTAATGATGCACTAGTACCTTCCTACAAAATAATAGCTATCATTTTGAAAAGATCAGATCCTCAAAATGCAAAGAAAATATATACCAGTTCACTTTCCCTCCTTGTACGAAGTGGAAGGTTTCAGGAATGTAATGGGAGAGACTGTGCTAATTGTTGCAAATAATTAAGCAATCAGAATTTTCTTTTGCACAGGGTTCTTTATCTACAGAGTGCAAAGAACTTCTCAGAAACAGGCTATGAGTTTTCCCCATGTCTTAAAGAGAGGTAAGAAAGGCTCCAAAATGAATCCAGGCTGAGCACCAGAGACAGACACTGAACCCAGCAGCATGCCGACTCCCAGCACCCTGCTGTAAGCATTAGGAAGTTTCCCTCAGATAAAGGGGCAGAAATGTGCTAACTTCTGCCCTCCGTAACACCGGCGGAGCCCTGGCATTATAACTAAGGTGACGACACAGCCTAGTCAGTCAACCATCTCCTGTCTACCCAGGTAATTATATTTTAACTGTTAAAGGGCTTTGGGAAATTGGCGGCCACATGAATGCTTGGTTGGTGCAGCACATACATACATTTGCCATCTTAAGGTGATAAATGTAATTCCCAGCCCAGGGGAGGCCAGATGATGAGTTCGGTGCAAGCCCTGGTATTTAAAAGCAACTGACCAAGAGAAATAATTAAGGACATACCCACACTACTCTTCATTTCTGACAGGTAGATAAAGGAGTTTAGAGAACAACCTGTATAACTTCCACTACAGATAGCTCCTTAGACTTGACTTACTCCAAAAGGCCTCCATAGGACATTAACATTATACCTAAATAGTTTAGCTGGACAGTGAATGAAGAACAAATGTTTTTCAGGACTTCTATGAAGGACCAGGAGAGGAAGTGACAGGTGCTGGCTGGGAATTTTATATGCAGTTTAGCACCTGACTTAGCATGTGATGCTGAGCAAGCTGAACAGTGTTTCTGGTCCCCTGTTTCCCTGTCTTTAAAGGGAGGGGGTACCTAGTTCCTAGATATGAGCTCTTCCTACTGAGGCTGTAAGGCTCTATGTTTGTAGAATAGCTTGGGATCTTTGGAAGAAAGATGTACAAAATCATTATTGATCCCAAATGTTTTGTATACTCTGTCGCTGCACTCAGTAAAACAATCAAATATAGAACATGTTTCTGCAAAGCCAGCATGTAGAAAATTCTCTATTGTCTCTTTCTACTTTCTCAGGCAGGCCATGGAAATCTTTAGAGTCCCTAGTCAATACTATTTAAAACACCAAGACTGATTTTACACTCCACATTCTTTGTAATTTCTCTTTCTCTCAAGCAGGTAGTATACTTGTAGGAAGAATGCCTTCCTTTCATAATTACAACACACAAAGCTTCAGACGTGCACATTTCAGGTGAAGGCCTAAAATTTTGAAGGCTCTCATTCCAACACAAAGAGACTTTCCTGGGGACCACTGCTTTTGCATGAAAGGATGTGTATTTTGTTTCCTTTCAATGCTACAGTGAAAGATAATGACCATCTCATAGACTTACTGGTAATCCATTTCATGAACAATCAGATCCACCTATTGTATTAGCGTAGCTTTATTATAATACAAGAACCCATATAGGGTGGCCTAGGAGCAAACTGGTTCCAATTTGTCCCTTCCAATCATTCCATTTCCACTGCATGTCTCTTGGAGTCATAGGGCTAGCACGTGTATCTTGACAGCCCTGGAAATTATTCTAAATCAGTTCATCGTATTCCAACCCAACACTCTTCTGATTACAAAGTTAATAGCTTGAAATGGACATTCTAGAATTAACCCTGTGACCTGCTTAACTGGTGACAAGAAGAGCAGCTCCAGGCTGAGTCACAACACCTAGTGATGCTTGAGGCTCCCCTCCTAGAAGCAATGCTGGAAAATCAAGGTAATTGTAGGTTTTTCATTTCTCCTTTTGGCCTGCAAAAGTTTGCTTTCCATAATTGACTTTCACATGCTACTTATTATGTGTCTTTCTCAAAAGGAAAATATCGGTGATGAGGCACAATGATGCAGCTTGATCAGATTCTTGACTAATTCTCCACTGTTTGAAGACAGAAGGGAATTTCTGAGAAAGGAGTGTAGGACTCTGAGAATGGCCAGGTATTCAGAGCTGCCCAACAGCTACTTTTGGCCAGTGCCTGTATCCAGCCCAGTAACAGATGACATTAAGGTATTATGGGCCAGGGAAAAAAGAATTCTTTCTTAAATAAAAAGGGGCTTTAAAATTTCCTTCTGAAAACAAACCAACCAACCTAACCCCTGTTTTAACAAAAGGGTTGTACACTCGGCAGGTTTAGCTAGCTCACTGCAGGCTCGAATGAGCAACGATACCGGCACAGGCAAAGCGGGCAGGAACACATAAGTAGGGAGCAGCAAAAAGAAATGGGACTGTGCTACTGACCCCATGTACCCATTAGATTGGCTTAGTTGTAATGTGAATCTACTCTTTGACTGATATCCAGCCTATCTAGAGAAACGTGTGAGACAGGAATCAGCCGAATGAGTCTCATTCTCCAATTATAAGACTTGACAGGTCTGAGTGTGGGTTTTAAATGCCTGTACAAGGAAGGAAAGTGAGATTCTGGTGATGAAAACTTTTTGCAGAACAAAAACATTCCAACCTGAATCCACACTGTGTAAAGCATTAAGGATGACTTTTTATCTTTGAAATTATTTTACAGTTAACTGAATAACAACTCTGAAAATAAAGCCTCTTTTTATTCTCTCTCCTTGGACTTGCAATGGGAAGGATTTAAAAAGCTATATTTGATCCATTACGTTGAGGAACTCACAGTATAGCACATTGTTTTAGTGTACTAAATTTAGTTGACTTCTGTCTCTTTCAATTACCCTTCTAAAAAGGACAGGTGAAAAATAATGTCTCTCTGTATATCATTTGGTTTTCTGTTGATTAATTCTTCTCTTCTAATGCTTGCTTATGTTTTGTAGGGTAGGGAGGACAGAACAGCTTAAGAGGGGAAAAAAGCCTTAATAAAAAGCTCTTTTTCTGAGTTTGAGCTTGTAGAGTCTTCTCTTTCATATTTATATCTCATCAATAAAATGTCAGGATTATTGATAAGGACACAAAAATCAGATGGAGAATGGGCTGAATCTTAACTTCGGTAAAATAGGCCAACTGTAAGAAATCCTGAATGTAAAAATAACTTTCTGTGCATGCTAGGTATGCACAGAATGTTCTGTGCATTCTTCACATCGTTAATGTGAAGCACAACTAAATACAAGTTTTACATAATTAATCCACTGACTTGTCCATTTTTGCCACAGCAAAGAACTGTAGAGGAATAGCATGCCCTAATTCTTTAAAGAACTGTGCTCCACATCAGAGGTACTCTTAGACATTTCAGAAATAGTTCCATTAGTTCCATTTAGTATCACTTATGCGTACGCCCTCTGTAAGCTACGTACAACTCTTAACACCCCTCAACCTCTCAAAAGGAGGTAGAAAGCAGGCATGAATTCTGGGGCAGGTCTTGAACTCAGTTTCTTCTTTGCAAAGGATACAACAGTGAGAGGCAAAGGGTTTCTGACTGTGATGTCCTCCAACCATCAAATGGTAATCAAATACTTTGATGAGGAGGAAGCAAAAAGATGAATGTTTTAGTGATCCGTTTAAATTTCCAAAATAGTAATTGCTGAACTTGACTGCTCTCAAAACCCTTGTTCTGAAAACAGAAAGAAGAAGTAATGATTTGCCCTGAGTTTCTGCAGAGTCTGAATGATCAAAGATATATCGAAGTTTTATTCCTCCACCTTGTTTCAGTGCTGAGACTGGGCTGACACTCCACAAAGACCCAAGAAACCCCAGGCTTCTGGAGAGGAAGGAAGAGCTCCATTCAGAAATTCACTAATTCTTTCCAGCCTTCCTGTTGGAAAGGTTAGA
Source organism: Phoenicopterus ruber ruber (assembly GCA_009819775.1). Taxonomy (NCBI): domain Eukaryota; kingdom Metazoa; phylum Chordata; class Aves; order Phoenicopteriformes; family Phoenicopteridae; genus Phoenicopterus; species Phoenicopterus ruber. Next base: position 16,448,883 of record CM020219.1, read on the forward strand.
AAAGTCTACCTTACTATGTTTGATAGTGCTTCATTAATTATCAGGATTAATCGACACTAAAATCTAATGCAGAAAATTCAGCAGTGAATATGTACGCTCATTGATTCCTCCAGAGAAACATGAAGTAAGAAATCCAGATCCTGTAATAAGACCTGGAAGAACTTATGATAGGATTGAAAAACTTTCTAGTGCATCCTATGACAGTGCTGGTGACAGTAAATTGGAGAGTAGACTAGTATCAAAGGCAGAGGTGATGACTGGCAAGTCTACACACAATTGTTGGGAGTTGTGACTTCCTGGAGACAGGTATCTATGGAGCAGACATCCTGAAATTCCTCCTTCCCCTCCAGCCACCAGATGTTCCCTACCCTTTCTCTTGATGAGTATCTTCTTCAGACATTGGGATGTCACCAGGAACTGGGGAAGAACAGATCACATCTGCACCATAGTTGGAATAAACATAAGTAACTGGCAATACCTGTAAATTCTGCTATAAGGTATGTAGGTACCCAAGTCTGATAGTCTTTTGTGGGCTGATGGCTTAAATAACTTGCTAGCAGATCCTATAGCAGAAACATGTCACTGCTTGTAATACAACAGCAGGTGTGTTCTTGCCCATAACTGGAATGCACCTATTAGGGCAGAGCTTGAAATTTACCCATTCAGACAAAGATATCTTCTTCGGGTTGTGACAAAGGCAACAAAAGAATGGAAATATCTTAGCAGACGTTCAATTTTTCTTTATGAACAATCTATTTAATGAATGTTGTTTCTCAGTTAAAGCTCCAATTTATGAACAGGCAGTCATTCTTAAGAGAGAAAATGATGCAAGTCCCTTTGCCACCAGAGATTCAGATCCCTGTTTGGTTTGTGTTCTACTAGACTGATCAACTGTTGGGCACATAATATCCCTTGGCACTTCCCTAAAGAAGTCTTGCAGTTTGAAACAAAACTGGCAATTTTAAGATATTGGACACCCTCCATTGCTTGCTGCTGACCTACATGGGCTATCCAGGCATTCAGGCAGGTTTCCACAGTAAACAAGCTCCCAGTGGAATGTGGTATGATATACAAAAATTTTGTCTGTCTTCCAATCTAGATACTTGAGAACTCATGAGATAATTAGGGGTTTCCAATCTATGCTGTCTCTCCCTTGGGGACCATGCATACATTAAGAAACTCAAACACTCCTGAGAAACCATACCAAGACAATACATATCCATAGAAAACTATCACGCCAATGAAGCAAAGGAATACTCTGGTGGTTGAACATCATACATCTGGATAAAACTGTTTTCCAGAAGAAATCAGTTCTTCGGTACAATTCTTTCATTCCCAGTTTGATGGTCTTTCAGAAAAACTAATAGGATTGTGGAAGGCAACACCATAATGTGGAAACACAGTGAACTGTAGGCTTCTCTGATGAGTCTTCAGATGTGTCTGTGGGGCAGAAGTAGAAGGAAAATGGATGGAAGGGGAAAACCAATATTTGTAGATCCTGTAAAGATCTGAGGAGATGCTATGGTGGAAGAGAGGAATAAGGGAGACAATTTAGGGGAAAGCGAAGAGCAAACCCTTCTCCCACTGTTTGTGTCCCCTTGAAGGCTCCTTGTAATATCCCAGCCTCTACCAAGCTGTGAAACCCACCTGGCCCTCAGTGATCTAGTGGGTCCCCCAGTACCCGTGCAGGACTCACACTTCTGGTCCCAGGGCTTTGAACATTGCAAGTGCGGCTCTGATTAGAACAGTGAGTCAAATAGCAATTAAAGTTGTCTGCACTTAAAGGGGGAAGAAATCAGATTGAAGAGGACTGAAAGAGACAGATGAAGGAAAGGCTCAAGGCGGATGGCTCTGTCTTGCTTTTTCCAGGCAGATATGACGAAGAGGAAGCAGCAAGGCAGCCGCTGTTGTAGGAACGGCCCATATCTTGAATTTTCAACCCTCGGCAAGAAGCGGAGAGTCTGTCCAGAACAGCAATCCCATTTCCTCAGCCATGAGCACAACGCTCTGTTGTGCCCTGGCCTGCTCCAATGCCTGCCAATGCCTCAGGTCTGCTCTGGCTCCCCTCATTTTCAGTGCTTTTCAGGGCAACGTAAATTTCCGTAAGGCTAATAGTTAGCCTAATGAGGCTAAATAATTAGTCTAATAAAGCTAAACTACTTCTTGGAATAACCCAAAAATTCCCTTGGAAGGCAGAAGGAAGAAGCATATTGACATGAAGTAAGCAAAGTAACTAATAAAAGAAAATTTATTTTACCATAGGCACTCAACATCTCACATTCTAGTACACCAGGTGCTATGCAGATGGGTAAGAAGACAACCACCTCTTGAAAGAGCTTAAAACAAAGCCAACACGCAAAAGCTGTGAAGAACACAGGAAAAATACAAACACATTTCAATACATTTGTCTCTCACTCCTGCGGTTCCTCATTACCTCGGTCACAGTACCCTTAGTTAATCAAGGAATGTCAAGTTCAAGCACAAGTTCTGCGGGTTAGCGTAACAGTTACTGTGTTGCAGCATGCAATTTCACTTATGAATTACTCATTCCCTGTTAGGGCCTCTCTTGCGATTTTGCTTCTATCACTCTCTTGAAGGATAATGCAGCAGTGTGCTAAAAAACCAAAAATATCATTCTCTTTCTTGCAGGCAAGGGGTACATTTTTAGAGGAACATAAACTTGATTTTCAGAGATAGCGGATACCTGCAGCTCTTACTGGCTTCAAATGGTATTTTGGTCACTACCACCTCAGAAAAGTCAGGCTTTCCATATAAACAACTGGAATTCACCCCCAAAACAGAATAGTTTCCGTGCAGAGAAAAAAGTATTCTGGTCAGATTTAGAGAAAACCTTGTGCTGCACTTATACCAGACATGGATGATGAGTTTCAAAATTGTTTTTAGGAGGGCTTTGACTTGAGGAAGGGAAACAAGCAATCAGTGAGATAACTCACTGCCACACGTGGAACCAGCCAACGCATGAAGATAACAGAGGCAAAAAATGTTGCCAGTCTCTAAGGTGGTATATCAAGTGACACCTGGTCTGGATAAGAGATGAGTTTTAAATTCCACCTCCTTCCAGGTTTGACAACACTGATTAAAAAAAAAAAAACAAAACAAGCCTATAAATTACTGATGATCAGTTTTGTCAGTGACAGAAGGAACTAGTTGCTACACCATGTCCAGATATTTTCAGCACCATATTGTCTTCTAAATATGGTGCTGTTTACTGTATACCTTCCGCTATGGCTATCGCCAAGCATTATTAGAAGTGAGTCAGGGACTGCACATTTGCTAGCGCAGATCCACCCTCACCATTCCAAAGGAAACAGCTCCATAATGAGAGATTAGTGAGCATGTAAGAATAAAGGCACTTTTATTTTTTATAGATATATCTGTTTTCAGAAAGGAATTCAGTTTATTAGTGAAACGATTTTGTTCAGGTTTAGCAGCAGATAGACAAAATGAGCTGGAGAGTCACTTACTTTCAAGTAGATCCAGCGTTCCACTCCTCTCCTGGCAGAAAGGAAAAGGAAAGTACCTTCAGGTTTTCAAGGCACAGATCGTGTATTTCTTGTGGTATGAAGTAATTTCTTTTAACATTCAGCTGTGCAATTCACCAATTCCCAGAACTGCTTGTTATAGTCTGCATTCTGAACAAAGCTAAGTACCTTCCCTTCCAGGGCTCTTTTGTCTTCTAAATGCATCCTCCTCGGTTGTATTTCATGTTATTGTGTTCTCACTGCTTCTGTATAAATGAACATATTAATCCTTAGTTTTCTAGGTTTCTTGCTCCGTTTGCCAAGGAAGCATTTTTCTTCTCTCAGAAGCTGCAGATGCAGATTACCACTGTGCCAGCTTCCTCCTGTCTGGAGTGGTCTGGCAAAAGGAATTCATTCAGGAAAGTTCATAAAAATGTACATTTTCTTTTCATTTCTATTGTACTTTACAGCTGTCTCATCGTGTTCTCATCACTTTTCTTTCAAGTATACTTATGAAAAACCCATCACAGCAGCTAAGGTCTGCAGGGTTGGAAAGCTGACCTTCCAAGAGGAGGGGCAGAAATACGGAAGGCAATCTTTCTCCCATCAAATGACAGTTCCTCCACAACTCTTCTACCCCTTTGGGGTATCCACGAGAAAATGCAAAACCTCAATTTTGGCTTGTAGCAGCATTCACAATGGTGAAGAAAAAGCTATGAGGCTTCACTTGTCAGCAGCTTAGGCTGTTGTGGAACTTGAGGTCCATTTGAAAATACTTCAAATATTTGTATGCAGTAGATCTAAATGCAAGGGCATTAAAATCTGGCATGGAAGCCTACATGGGCAGGACATGCTCCAGTCTGAAAGAAGACAGGTTTTGGTTGGGATAAGATGAAACACAGACAACTAGAAAGAAGTACAAGTGCAAAGCTGCCGGTGACTTCATGTTTAAAAACACGGCACGTCAGTGTAGAGAAAACTAGTCTGCAGCATCCAGCTAGAGCTGTCGCACTTCTCTGAGCTACTCTGCATCCAGGCAAAACTCAGTTCACAGAAATAGTATATTCCCTTTTCTATATATCCCTTCAGGAGTAAAGGAAAAACAAAACAAAACAAAACAGTTGCTATAGAGGTATCATCCACAGAGACAAAGAAGGCCTAAAATGAAGCAAAGAATTCGTGGAATCACCTTTCTAAATCTTCAGCTGCTCAATCTTGAAAATATCAGGAAAGAAAACCGAAATGCATGTGAGTTAGCATCGAGTTGATAAAGCTATCCATGAGACCCCAACAAGGGCTCTAGGAATTTCCAAGGAAGATGATCCCACCACACCTGCTTTCTCCCTGCCTGTGAGAAGGGACATCATGAAAATCAGTCCTCAGACAGATAAAACAGATTCCTTAACCCTTTGAGTACTGCATCACTGCAAAAAGCCCAGCACCCCCAAAACAGCATGGGAGGTGAAGGAGTTGGCACTTACTGCCACAGAGCTTTTCCAATCAGTTTGGTGTTGCAGTGCAGCTACAAACAACGGGATCCATCTCATGTTCAATGAGCACCGACTCTACGTCTTTAATAATGGAACTGATGCACTATGGAAACTCCGATTTAGATGTCCTGCTATATATGCTGGTAAAAGCATATATATACTGGTTATTTGGACATAATCTGGGATTTGCCTCACACCTCCTGCAATGAAGCTACAGATACTTATCTATCATCACCCATACAGGGCACTGCAAACCATCCTTGAAACAACTCATCAGCAACTGGTAGACTCTCTATCAGAACTGTAGCAGTATTAATATCTGATGTCTTCACAACAGTAAAGATATTTTTTTAAAAAGCAGAAAAGCCTGAGAAAGCCATTATTTGTCACAGGATGATCCAAGGGCTGTTAATCTCCTGTCTACACCTTAAGAAAGGAAAGAGGAGAAAAATCTAATTTAAACAAGTGCTACTAGGGATAAAAAATTCAGACTGATGCTATGTTAAATTACTTGGGAGGCTGAGGTATCTAGCCATGGTCTTCAGTAAAACAGAAAATTATAGGGTCTATCAATTAGAGGAGCGGTGCTCTGAGCCTATGTGCTGGCATGCTTACAGTTTTTTTAATGTCTGGCAGGATGTTTTACAAACTAAACTCAGCAAGATGACAATTCCACCAGAAGGTGCTTCAGATGGTTTTGCTAATAATTTTGATCAGCTGAAACGGAGAAAAACATCACTTCGTTTATTTGACTTTTCCAGAACCTGTCAAATCTGAGCAGAACCATTAATTGCCCCCTTCTGCATCTCCCCCCCATCTCTCCCACCTTCTTCCAGAAAAGACACACTTCAATTTTATTTTTTTTCTACAAGTATTCTGCATAATCAGCCTTTGTTCCCAAAACAAACTTTGGCCATTCTTTGTGCACTTCCTTTGCTAGAAGGAAGTGCCATTTCTGGAGAATACTCATTGGAGGCTGGTACTACTACTGCTGCAAACATGTAAGTGCTAACCACCATATATTGGCTTTTGTTTTAATAGCCTTTTAACCAACTTTGTTAATGGACTGAATGCAATTTAGATATGGAACTTGGCTAAAATGTAGCTTCAATTGGCTATTAAAATTTAAGAGCCAACTAAGATAGCTAATTGCAAAAAAGCTCCAGTGATAATGCTAAGCAGAATTAGTAATAGCAAATGACAGTCTGTCTAGTCTTATTCCCAAAGGGAAAGAAACTCTTAACTGAGAAGTCAACCAGACAACGTGCAGAAAACCTAATTGCATTACTGGTATTATGGCATCCCAAATCTGGCAGCTCACTGGGACAAAACAGTGAGTAAAGTCTGTCAAACTACTCAGGAAAGCAACTGACCCCCTTCTTAATGCTAGCTGCAACAGACATCGGGACTTAGGTTATTATTTTATATTAACTTATTGGGAAATACTCCTGTAAAAATTATCAAATCAGCGCCATCTAAAAAATATCTTATACCCATCCTGAATTTGATTCTCTCTCCAGATATTTTAGATTAGGGGAAAAAATATAAACAATCTGTCTGCAAAATGTTCAAGCACTAAAAGAAACATTCTGTGCTTCATTATCAATATCCTCATTACACCATCAGCTGAAGTGCCGACTAGTTCTCTTGTGAAGATTTATCATGTACGGTGGCCACTTTGAAACATAGGTAGCGGAGTCTTTAACATTCCCTACTCAAGTGTCTCCCTGCTGTGCCTGTAAATGTCAGTCCAGTTTTTTCACGGCTGTGCGCACAGATTAGAAACAGCAGGAGAGCTTGGGAGTATGACTACAATACCAGTAAGGACACTTGTCTTCATGGCACTGCTCAAGTGATTCTTGGAATGCAGGACCCTGCTGTTTTCTAATATTTACACACAACTGGAGTCATCAAGAGCAGTAAATGCAGTCTAAAGGCAGCTTGCTTCTTTTGTGTTAGGGGCTTTACTTTCAAATGGGGATGTCAACAAAAACCTACTACACCCTCCGCCTCTTATAAAGTGGTGTATTTCCCCATCACCGTTTTGCAAAACAGAAAAAAACCACGTGTGCAAGCACACACGGTATGCGATACATATGGTAGTGCTGCAGGTAGTATCACAGCCTTCCATTTGGCTCGTCCTGACCGCCCCACACTTTAAACATCATCGCAGTTTACAGTGAGCCACAGACATTCTTGCCTGTGAAGACTCTAGTTTTGCACAGTCTCTTGTGAGCAGAGACAAGCCCTGAAAGAACATTCACCTGGAATGGAAACCACCCTTTTCCTTCACAGAACACTTGCCAGTACAAATTTTTTCCAGGGCATTTTTGGGGTGGGAAGAGGTAGGGGTGGCTTATGAAATCTGCACCTCAAAACATTCTTTTCAAATATGTGGAAAAGCCTGTGTTTGTTGCATTTGGCTTTGGTAGTGTCAAAAGAAAACACACTCCTTGAAAACTTGGAAACTAAAGAAAGGAAGTTTACTGGTAAATAAGTTACTAAAAAAATTAAAATGTCTAACAACTAAAGTACAAAAGAATGACATTAACTCTGAGTATGCAAGACAAACAAGAGAATACAATATGCTTTCCTGACAATAGTTCTTCAGAAGAGCGTAACATACTTTTTGAACAAAATGATTAAATGAAGTCATTAAAATGATAGTTTGATTTGAGGGGTTTTAAATATGCGAGGCTTTAGCAGTCCTATTTTTACATCTGAAACAAAGAGAATGCTATGCTTAAAGGCGTCAGCCACACTTTGCTAATATCCAGGGAAGTGAGTCTGTGTAGCAGTCAGAACAGAAATGAGAAGGCACTACACCTTTTAAATATGTTATTCCAGCTTTATTTCAAAACAACGCATTCCCTTGTTTTCAAAACATAACCTCATCATTCATTCAACATTTTATGCTACAACATATTTATTTCAGCCAGTAGCTACTCAGACATTACTCAATCAAGCAAGCAGAGCACTGGACATGCACACAAATACACCACCCATCGGCTCATGAGGATTCCTTCTGGTTTGCCAAACTTCATAAAGCAGTCTCCCTGATAAGAATGATGTTCATGCCCTAATTACACGTATTTTTGCAGTATCTAAATGAAAAGTAGTGGTATTTCACACCGAAATTAAACCCTGCATTTTTTGACTTACAACTGTGAAGAGAAGACTCAAAGCCAGGCAAGGAAGTACTTTTAAGAATGGTTTTGGAAGATTACATGCTTCTCAACTATTAAAAAAAGGTAAATCATTATTTTGTTACGAGAAGCACGTGTGAGTCAAGCTTTCACTGGAACTAGATACTTTACAAAGTTATTCTTCATAATTGTAACTTTTCTACCCTTCTCACTAATATAAAAAGAAAACTTGGTGGGGGCGGGGGGGGAAGAATGGGCATTTTCTTTGCCCTGGGCCCTATGTCTGAAATTCTGGTCTCTTTCTTTCCAGAGAAACTCTGAATGATTGGAAAAGTGATACAAACAGAAATACTATACAAAAAAATAACTAAAATTCACTACCTGTCCTCCAAAGAATTGTTTAAACACATTTTATAACAAACTAGAATGGAAGGATGTGGGGTTTGTCTTATATTATCTTTTTTTTAATTCAAACACTTGAGAAATATTTAAAAGATGTATCTACCATTTCAGACTTCATCTCAGTGCACGTGTAAGTGAGCTCCAATAAGACTTTACTCAAAATTAGAAGAAATCAGATGCAACACTGCTGTTCCTTATGAAGTACCCATAACGAAACTAAACAAGGCTTTATTTCTACATTATAAAGCAGAAAAAAGCACCTTCTTTTAGTTTCCCTTTAAGATACGAATTCGTCTATATAAAGAATAAAAATGCATTCTCACTTCAAAGTTGGCAAAATTTTGCATTGGTATTTAAGTATACATAAATTATGCAAATATTTTAATAAAACATTTATTCTTCAAAAACAGGTACAAACAGCAGTCCATGTTTTTACAGGATTCATCATTTAAAAAGGAAAGAAAAAGATTCCAGTGCTACAGTAACTGAAAAAACCCAGAGATGAGCCAAAGAGCAACTTAATTTGTTGCTCCATCTCTTCTTTACTTCTGGACTCTCTTTCTGGTTGCTGTGCGCTTCTTGGGTTTTGGTGAGGTCACCTTCCGGGTTCTGGGAGCTACTGCGTCTGCAATTGAAACAAAAAAAAAGACAAGATTTTCCATAAAATAAAATAACAGAAATGGATCACAAGAAAATACTTGCAGTCTTTGAAAGGATAGATCAACTAATATTTGGTTTTGACTGGGGGGACAGGGGACATGACACCGATTTTCTCCTGAAAAATATGCTGCACAATTCAACTTCTCAAACAGTAGCTTTACATGCAGCTGAGCCAATTTAATAGCTCACCTCCTTCAAAAAGATGAAGAATCAGATCCTCTTCAAATCCTAAATCCCTCCTTCCTCCCCATGCGCCAACTTTCAGTTCTATGATCCTTCTGAGTATTAAGCCATTTTTGGTGCTCTTTGGACCTTGTACTAAGCTGATCCAGCTCCATAACCTGGCAAAGAACTTTTTTTGGTCTAGTATTCTCATAGTTTAGCGAGTTGCAGCATCTTAGAGTGTTCTGAATGGAGCTTCTACGAGGGGAGGTGGACGGCACACAGGTAGAAAAGAGGAAGATTTTTGTTTGGCAGTGCCGAGCTGTTAAATCAGCTCAGCTATCAGCGCAACTTTACCTACAGACTTCAAGCTATTATTTGACAATATTTTATTCACAAAGGTAACGAACAGTGCCATCTAAATAAGACTCCTAACAAACCTGGCAGGTAGGTTGTTCAATGAGACCATACTTAAACGCAATAATAAAAAACTCCCGGCACTTTGATTCTTTCCTGCCCACCAGCAGGGAAAAGGAGAAAAAAAACCACCACAGCTCATTTCTGTGCATCACATGCAACTGAAGTCACTTTGAGAAAAAATATTACACACAATAAAAATTGCTACCATTTCCACAAATGCAATAACAACGAGATGTTTTTCATCTCCTAGTCACGGTATTAGTTCTTTTTAATATTTTTTTTTTTAATCCTGACTTCCCCCTTGAAGTCAGTATCCCTAACTATTTAAGTTCTTGTTTGTAAAACTATATATAACTCTACAGTTCCTGTCAACTTCTTAATCTGCATAACTGACAAAGAAAAAAAGGTAAAATTGAGTTTCATGGAAGTCTTTAAGAAAGAAGCTGCTTGCATAAGACAACAGCCTTTGAGCAGTATGAGTCACTGATCGTTCAAGCACCATAAGTAAATTTGGGGGAAAGCAAGGAGGCAGAGAACAATGCAAAACAAACCAAAATAGTCTTGAGTCTACCCAAAACCACACCAAAAAAGCAATGAATTATTGCAAACAGTTTTGCTTTCATGTTTGTTTAATTTTACATAACTTAATCTGCTCTTAAAATGTTGATCTGAAATTAAAAATACCAAAATTAACTTTGAAGAATTTTTCCATTCTTGAAAATGAAATGGAGAATGAAAGAATATTCTTGTTCCTTTTTTGTCCAAAAGCACTTGCTGCATTTAACTTATAACTATAAATAGATACAATACATCTTTGATTAATAAATCACTTTAAAAAAAACGGACAGCTCTGATGATAGTCTCTCATTGAGCAGAGCAGCTTTACCAATGAAAGATCTGTTCTGGCAAAACACACCTGCCCCAACTGCTATGTAGAAATCAAATCCATTCTGGTACCCTTGCAAGTACTGGTAGCTAAAAGCTATACAAGCAGGTATCATAAACTAAAGTAGTAACTATGTAAATCATTCCTTCTCCCAGCTAAATTCTGGTTTATCTTCAAGAACTAGTTTATACTTTTCAAAGTCACAAAGTATTTCAGCTACTATAATTGTGAATTCTAGTAACAAACATGTCTTCTGAGTTTTCAAATTGAGTACTCTTAGTGGTATGTAGGTCAAGTTATCCCATCAACTGCATGAACTGTGCCACTTTTCCTCACTCCATCCCTCTTGAGATTTTTCCCTGGAATCTTTGTATTGCAACAGAAAGCAGAGAATGACCAAAGTTTTCTCTTCAAGAAAAAAAAAACAACCTGATCTTTTTCCCTTTCATTAATCTTCATCAGTTTTGACTAAGGTAACTGTAACTTTTCTTCTCATCCAATCATAGACCGTATAATCCAATGTTGCAAAGACAGGTCAAATTCATGTTCTATTATCAGAAAGACTGTCAATATGAAAATGCTGACCTTAGGAAGGAAAATACTACAGGTCTTTGTTCATAGAGAAAAAAGAAATGAGCTATCGGATTTTCATGTTTGTATATCAGGAATGTAGTGTTTCATGGTAGTCATGGACAATACAAGCAATTGAAGCTTACTAATTCCTAATTCAGTAAGAGCTTGGCCATTTCTAGTTGCCCATGCTGGAACACCAAGAAGGAGAAGGGAGCTACCCTGTCTCTGATTTTTCTTTTATTGCATTAATGAGTTCTTTTCAAGGCTTTTCTAAACAAACCATGATCATGGAGAATCTCTAAGTGAATCATAACAAAAAGGAAAAAAAATCCTTGTCATGGTTCTTTTATTCATATTTTCAAACTTAAGCATCAGAAATATTCTCTTAAACTGATTAAGTTAATTATGTTAAACTCAGAATGACTGCTCTCAACCCATGTTTAGCTTCAAAGTTTGCGGCTATTTCAGAACTGAAGGTCTTCTGTACCGAAAAGCTCATCTGCGTTTTCAAAATTAGTTAGCCTGATAATGTATATTGCCCCCTCCCCACAAACTTTTCTTGCGGGAGAAATGTCAATTCTGTTTCTGAAAACAGGAGAAGTCCTGTGTGGGCAGCACCAAATGAGGACACAAACAAAGCTATTACAAGCAAAGGAGAGGGTTTTTATAAAGCAGATTAAACTGAATTAGGTTGAAACAGCAATTTAAATGAGGAAGAATTATATAGGCAAAAATAAACCAGATGGTGTCACTGCACAGCTTGTTTTGAGACTGGAACAAAGTTCAGCAGAGGCATAAAGAGTCCCACAGGCTCTAGAGGAATTATCAGACAAGTTGACTGTGATATCTGATCCTCTCTGTGTAAACAGTATTATAAAGCAACTTTACAAAAGAAACCCAGCAGTACTGTGTATGGTTTTGGGCTCTATACTTCAAGAAAGTTCTGAGAAAAATGGAAAAAAAAAAAAAAAAATCAGGAGTGGTGACCATGGTTTCTAACTCTCTTAAAAAAAAAAAAAAAAGAAAAAAGAATTGAATTTAAGTAGTTTATCTGAAGAAAGGAAAAAAAAATGGAAGAGAGATGTGATGGTGCAGCCTTTTGTACTTATCAAATGTGCAAAAGATTGCTGCACAAAATGAGAGCAATTTTCATGTCCACAGTGGATAGGACAACTAATAAGCTTAAGGGAAATTCATATTAGGTACTAAAAATATCAAAAGAAAATATTCTGCCTTATCAAACCCTTTTTAGTAGTAAGGATAGTTAAGTATTACAACTGGTGTTGATTAGGGATGTTTTAGAATCTTAATCATAGAGGTTTTAAGATAAAATATTGGTATGTATCAAGATTAACACAGACGTAGATAGATAAGTCTGCCCTTTGGCTGGTGTATAAAGCAGATCACCTCCTCATGTCCCTTCTCATCTTGTTTTCTAATTCTACATACACTGTTTTAGAAACACACATAAGTCTTATGAGTTAGAGAAATAAAACTGTACTTAAGTCAAAAAATGAAAGTTTCTATAAAGTGACAGACGTTCCTTTGGTAAAAATAAGCAGACACCAGAGTCCCCGGTTTCCCACCTAATTGCTGCTTTGATGGAAATGAGGACAGTGAGAGATCCTAAGCATGAAAACACAGCTACCGAGCAGATGAAATGGATACCGAGCAGGTGTTAATGGTGATTTCTAGGTTGCATCATAGGCTAGAATATTTGAAAACAGAACCACAAACACATTTTAGACTCTAGGCAAACATCAGGTAAGTGAAAAACATCTAGCAGCAGGCATGCTGGAGGTTAGCAACTGCATCACTTGCATATGCCGAATTCACACCTGACAAAGACCGAGTACATGCCAGTCTCTATCTAATGGCTCAAGAGTTCCAGCAGTTCTAGTCTATGCAAGCTCTTAAACTAGACTTGTAGTAATCATCATTAAACCATAAAGCTAACATCATTCGCCCTCAAAAGAAGCACATGCAGTCAAGTACGTTGATCAGACACTGCAAGATTTCCTTTCTTAACAAAAAAAAAAACCTAACGTGTGTGCACACGTGTGCGCACACGTGTGCGCACACGTGTGCATAATCTCACACACACACACTTTGCTATATGTTTATCTCTTCAAGAAACAAAGGTCAATAATCTGGAGTGTCGGACCATGTGGTGGAGAGTTCTCAAGCGGTTTCTGAAAGAGATGTTCTCAGACTAGTTTCCACACAGATGGAGCTTAATCACCATTTCTGTATAGACACCCAGTGTGCCGCAGCAGGACAGGCTTATGACAGAACTGACATTTCTTTAATACTGGCAACTTCATGTCACGTACACTGAATTGCCTCAGTTAAGCCAAAAAGTGATGAAGTAGGAATGAGAGAGTCAGTGACCTAACACAACTCTCCCTAGTCAACTAGATACAAACTTGCATATACCACTATATCAGATATCAGTGCAATAAATTAATCCAAGAATATGTTTTGCTACTGAGTAACTGATTGTGGACTTGTAATTTCCAAAGGAGACAAATTTAGGACTGTCAGTTCTTCAAAATTCTTCCACTGACCACAGTATCACTTTTGACTTGCAAAATGTGCTTCAGTCATATTTCAGCTGTCTTTGATCGTATCAAATAACCAAGTCATTTTGCTGGATGGTCTCCCTAGGAGACTTTTTTCCTTCAACTGCTCCTTAAAAGGGTTCTACAATCATTAAAATGAAAAGAGAAAACAAGAGAATGGAACCCATACGATTGCTATTTACATATGGAAGGAATAAGAAAAAAAAATAGCATTAGAAGCTGAAAGACTACACTCAGCATCCAGCTGCAAACATCAAATGGGAACCAAAGCCAGGCTGTGCAGCATTTAATGAGAGTTAAGCATCACACTAGTCTACCGTTCTGAGATCAGTTTGGGCAGTTTGAATACAGTGCCAAGGAAGAGCTAACTTTTCTTTTAAGCAGATGAAATAAGGAAGAGTGTGCAGTGCTCTGACAAGCCCTTTCCCAACTCAGCCAGGGAACCCTGCATAGCTGATAAAACCTCGTAGTGTAACACTTCTCAAACAAGAATTTTTCAGTACTTTGGAGGCTGTTGAAGCAACTGCAAGGGTGACAAATAGCAGTTTTGGTTAGTTGGCTTGTTCTCTTTTCTCAGCAGTTCTTTTCTCTACAAAAATTCAGAAATATGATTCAGAAAAAAGAACAGAGAGACCAGAAGAATGCAAATATGGACTTGAACTCCAGAAAATATAGGATTGTGGGGTGGGGATGAAAGAGAAGAAAGTAAGTTTGTAGACTTATGGGATGGGGTCTGTCTTCCAAGTCCTCTGTTTCCTGCAACAAATGAAGCCGACACATTTCCATATGATAATATGGAAAAACATCAGGACACAAGGATATATTATTTGGTGATTTTATGCCTATTTCCTACAGATAACATCAAATCTATGAGTGTTCTTTTAAAAAATTTTATATTAAAATTGTTCCAGATAAAACAAATTGATTTACTTCTATTTCTAAAAAGTGCTTTACTGAAGACATTCCAAAACACAATTGTACATACACATATAAATCAGCAGTCACATGCAGCATGTGTTTAAAAACAGCCCTCCTCTCCACCACACAGCAATTTGCAGGAGGAACAAAGTTTAATTCAAATATATTACTTGCAATCTTGAAAAAGGTTAGTTCCCTGTAAAAATCTGAGTCACCGCAGTACAATTTTTCTTTCTTTCCTGTAGAAAAATTTCACTTGCAAATTTTATATCTGAGTTTGAATTGCAACACTTGTTCAGCATACTGCAATACATCTTCAGGTCACAGGAAAACAACAAAAAAGCAGACATCACTTTTATTCTTAAATGATTTAGTTCTACATGTAAAGTCATTATACAAAACCTTACCCCATGGAAAATTTTCCTCAGAAGGTTTTTTGCTTTGTTTTAAATTTAATACTTTTTATTAGCAGCAAACACAAGAAAGTCCCATGAAGTGTAACAAGGAACTTAAACGCATTTAAAATGTAAATGTATTTAAGTGCTAGAAGTGGTCTGAAGAGTTTGTACAGAAATAAGCTTAAAATATAAAAGGAAGACTAAGTAGAAAACTGCGTTCCAAGCAGACACAGGAGTAAACAGGAACACTCCCATACTTTACATCTTGGACATGAATTTTGTCTCTTTATTATTATAAGTGGCACATGTTCAAGTGCTTCTCAGTGAATTTGTCACTTGCAAATTGTCAAGGGAAACCATTCTTCAGGAAGAACCACAGATATATTTGCTTTTTATCTAATTTACTTTAACCTTCCTACCCGTAATTTTTAAGGATCTTTATACTTAAAAATCACCTCCTACCACACCTCTTCTAATTTAAATAGCTTTTGAAAATCCTCAAATAATTTTGGGGCAGGCCATAAAAAGACAGATCACTTCATATGGTGTTTGAATATACTTAATGCAAAATACAGAAGCAAATTTGTCAGTATTTCTAACAACTAAGAGCAGTACTTCTCTGCTCTAAAATCTGAGTCTTCCTGTTAATTTCTAGATACAACATAGCAGCACATGCTTTTAACTTCTAAAACCAGATCACGTAACTCTCATACTAGAACATTTAACTTGCAACATTCCTGAGACAGTTAAGGGAAGGCTAAGAATGGCACAGAAAGGGACAGATCTTTTGGTGACTAGTCATGGAGACAGATACACTGTTTTAAGATCCACTTACTCCTGAAGTTTGTTAGAGATACTAGTCAACACCAAATCCTTCACAAGAAGGAACAGATGAATAACAGACAATTAGAACTACTGCACTGTACAGGTTTTGCTGAAAATGTTTGTATAAGGGTATATAATTAAAAGGTAAAAATCTACATACAATGTGGGCATTGGTGTGGAGTAGAAAGACAAGTAATGAGTGGTGCTATAAACAAGCTCAAAAAACTGTATGATTTGCTTTCCCCTAAAGCTTGATCACAAGGCCAATAATTCTCTAAATATAAAAATGAGCCTAAGTGTAGATTTAATCCAACATTAAGTAATAAATCTTGCTTGTATAAAGAAGAAAAATATTTCTAAGACAATAACCCAGATACTGATTTATGCAAAGCCATGCAATGTAAATAAACATAAAACTAAGTACCTATTAATTGAGAAATACTATTAAACCTCCATTTTGGAATATCTTCTAATCAATCCATCAGTATGACTGCTTTCATATCGGAGCTGTTCACATAGTTCTTTATTTAGAGTGCAAGAGTAACCAAAGACCCCAGTTAAGGCCTTACCATGCCAGATGCTATCCAGCAATACAGGCATGCACGATTCCTACCCCTAGCAGTACTGACTATTAAAAAAATACAGTACTTTCATTGTCATGTCTACTTTAGTATTTCTCTCTATACTGTCCCAATTAATAAACTCCAAAATTATTAAAAAAATAATTCACAACAGAAAATAAAAAAGGCTAGTGTAAAAAAAAAATCTATTCTAAAAAAATTCTGCATTTCTATAACCCAATCTTCATCAACTCCAAGATTAAAGGAAACTGCCAGTGGTAAAGGTTTTCTCTATTGGTAGCTCTGAACCTAGGATTATTTACATATTCTCACGAAACTCATTTTTCCAGCATTTGTGCCATTTTTACCAAAGTTCCCTATACTAGCTGCCTAGTCCATACAAACTGATTAAAAATAAGTATATTAGTCCTATTAATATTATGCAGTACACCCCTGCAGAAGCGTTGGCAGATGCATACAGTGTATGCCAAAATTTGGTGTTCTGCGTTAGCGGTATCACCACTTATAAGCCTGTATATTTTACTATCATACATGAAGACAGCTAATATTAAAAACGCAGCGGTAGCAGAGTGTAAAAACAATTTTTTGTTTAAATAGAAATCACCTCTTCTGATAGCATTTTTCCTGGTGGAAAGACATTGACTAATATAATACTTCAACGTCATCTATATTACCTTAAAAAGGATACCTCTTAAAATTCCAGTTTTCAGGAAAGCATACAGGTTCCAGTTATCACAGGAAAAAAAGAAACTGATAACATGTTAATTTAAATAAAAAGCAATTTAAGAATTCCACAAAATTTTGTGCATCAGATTTTGGAAGTACAACACAGCTTGTTTCTTGAGGGCTTTCTGAAATTCTAAAAAGAAGAGTCTAACACTCTTGCTTGACAGCTCCAGAAACACTGATGGCTGACACGATTGAAAGAGATGGCCTTTACTGAACTCATCTGAAGTGGCCACTCTTACGCTGAGAACAACCAAGGGGAGCAGACGGAAACAGCGAGACTTTGAAGATGTCCGTGCTTTCTCAGTGCCATTCTTTCTTCCTCCTCCACCAAGCCTGGGGCTCCCCAGCCTCAGCTGTAGCAGATTTCATTACTGGCAGAGTCCCTGTAGCTGCTGAGCACCCTGGTGCATTCAAACTGCTGCACAGCTGATCAGGATCTTTTGGGGCCGACTAATCTTTTGGAATGGATTAGACAAACTGCATAGTCAGATGTGGTTAATGCTGATTCGCTGAGCAGTAAGAGGCTGCATGGCTCTTCTTGACACTGTTTTAAGTCCAAATACTCACGAGATGTTGTTTGAACATCTGAAGAGTAACCCCTGTCTGGCCATATTTATTCCCTTTTAAAAACCAATACAATAGCATTTCAAGAATTTTTAAAATGTTCCTGTATGACTAAACTTCAATTTCTACAATTAAGAGATATCAAGAAATTATCCATTTTACTGGACAGTAAACTTTAGAATTTTTTTTAGTCACAGGACTAATCACGTAACAGAGAAACAAGTCTGTGGTACATAAAACTAGTCAGATTTGGAAACAGTTTTAAGTATTTCTATAATAATCAGCTATTTTCAATTTATCAAAAGCATCAAAATCATAAGATTATGAAACAGTTGCCCTTTCCTTCAACAGAGATTTATGAATCATGTAATAAGTGGTAAAGTTTTTAATTCCAAATTTGGAGAGAACAAAATGAGTAAGTACATGTATCACTTTTCACCTGAAATCATTTGATATACTCCCCCCAGTTGGTATTCATTAAACTGAGTAGTATAAAAAGGTGAAGTGAGAACCATTTCACCTGTAACTATTGAATCGGCAAGAGGAGGTTTAAATTTAAGCTTATGTCCATCACTCATTTTAACCACTGGATGCTGAAAATGTACATAGCTTCCCAAATACCTTTACTTAGTCTGAAGAAACTTAGCATTTACAAAAAGCTGATGCTACCATTTGGATTGCAATTCCTCAAGTTCTTTTTCATCTCTATCTATGAGAATTTCAATCTACAATCCCAGGAAAAAAGTAGTATAATATATAATATAAAATGAAAGTATATTCTGCTCATGTATATCAAATCACAACCAGAAAATAGTCAGCTGTATTAAATATTTTGTTATAAGGTCTTAAATAAAATCTAAAAAGCTAAAACTATGAATAAACATCAGCATCATATCAAATAATTGTATTTCCTTGAAAGAAAATATAATCTCATTAACATTTTTTCAGCCACTGACAGACTAGAAAATTCATAATAAATTGAAGTCAACAATTCAAAAGGCATTCAAGTAAGAGAAATAATCACCAATTTTAATGATCAGAATTCTATAGTGTGAACAGCTGAAAATGAACAGTGCAGTGTCACCTTCTGGAATAACATTAGCTTAATTACTTGTACTTTGTACCACACTGTTTGAGTAAATATACTAGGGTAAATCCATAACTCTCCAATAACATTACTGTCTTTGAAATGTTACATTTTCCTATCCTGCCATACTCCTTCATCAAACCTTTTTTAAACAAGCAGATTTGTTTTGGGGTAGACTCTAGTGCTACTGCTTTATTATTTTTAGACTACTTGACCACAGCCAACATCTGGTCTTTTATTTAAAAAGTCTGAAGCAAAAATTCTTTTGGAAAAATATCTTTGTAATTACTTGAATTCAGTTCACATCTACATAAAGGAGTTAGGAGGTTAGATCCAGAAAATAGTCTGACTAGACACTCACCATAAGCTTACTCTCGTCAGTAGATCTGTATATTTCTGATCTTGGACTTAAAATAATCCTACGTTATCTGTCCATGACTTTTTCCAGACAACACAAACTATGCCAGATTATCTGAAATGTAGCTTCAGCATTTTCTACCCTTATAGCTGATCCTTTCCTCAACTTTAAATACACTCGCTTTTGGAAGCTGCTGCTGCTAGCCCCTGGCTTTAACACACTGTGATGAAGTCGTCCTGAGGAGTCAGCATATTCTGACAGTGAATTGGACAAGACAGGAGGACAAAAATGAGAATGGAGGAGAGAATGAATGACAGCAGAAGAACAGGGTGCAACCACCAATTTTTATCACCTAGCATTTCTACCAGCTTTAAGCAGCATATAATTGGAGAGTATATCTTTCTTACACAGAAAGTTTAAGTATTTCAACTTTATTAATCTAAAAGGAAATTATGAAAGATAAAAAGCAGTTGAACTGCTAAAGGTAAATGGTTGTATTGGGTATAGGTGGCCATGGGGCAGGGTTTTGGTAAGCTGGGGTCAGCTACAGGAATGGCTTCTGTGGGAAGAGGCCAGATGCGGTCCTGTGCCTGACACAGCCCATTCTAGCTGGCTCCAAAACAAACCCACCATAGGCCAAAATTGAGCCCAACTTGTTTGTAGCAACTCTGTGAAAAGATTTAGGGAAGGGCAAAAACACTGGATGGAGGTGGAGCTCCACAGCACCGGAGCAGATATTCCCTGTAGCTCATGGAGGACCCAGGACTGAACAGATAAAGCCCTGCAACTCGTGGGAGAGCCCAGACTGGAGCAGATCGGTATTTCCTGAAGGAACTGAGCACATTTTTTTTTCCCTGAAAGACTGAAGGCCATGAGAGAGAGCCCACATTGGAGCAGGGGAAAAGCGTGAGGAGGAAGAAGCAGCAGAGAGAAAATGCTATGTACTGACTATAACACACTTCCCCTCCATGCCCCCTGCACCGCCCAGGGCATGGGGTGGAGGAGTCTAGAGTGAAGAAGTTAAGTTGAGCTTGGTCAAAGGGGAAGTAAAGGTGTTGTTTTAATGTTTTTGTCACTACCCACAATTATTTTAATTAGCAAAAAAAAAAAATTAGTTTTCCCCAAGTTGAGTCTGTTTTGTCTGCAACAGTAAATAGTAAGCAATCTCCCCACTGACCCATAAGTTTTCTCATCCTATTTTCTCCTTCTGTCCCACTGAGAAAGGGAGTGAGTGGCTGGATGGGAGTTGGCCCTTAACCAACTTAGGTTAACCTACCACACCAGTACATGTGACTGTGAGAACGATCTTTTGACTTACTAGAAGTAGGTTTCTTCTTTTCTGGACTTCCTGTATCTTCCATTTCTGCTTCAGTGCTCTCACTGGATGCAGCTGCTGCCTTTCTTTTTCTCTGGGGAAGAAAAAAGGGGGGGGGAGAGCAAGTGAACTCAAGAGCAGAAAAGACTATAGAAAGTAGAAAATATATCCTCACAAGGTATTCCCCAATTTTAAGCATTATGTCTTCATATATTATAAAATGTCTCCAGTTGAAGAGAAAATTTATTCATATATTAATGCAAGAATACTAGTACTAGGCAATAGACAATTTAAAAGTTCAGTTCCCCTATCTGCAGATCACATCAGCAGTTGAAATTTTTATGTATGAAAACACAAGTTTATGATCAAACCCTGTTTTTTTATTTACATTGAATAACTGTTACAAAAGGAGCAATCTGAAAAATCTTAAAGAACACAGAAAAACATTTTACCCAAAGTTGATGTTAACTGCTTTTTTAAAAGCAATTAAACCTTATTAAATTCAAGTTTATCTGGATCCTTGCTTCTTAAGGCTTTCTTTACACAGCTTAAAAGTAGCTAACACCCACTGACAGTACATTATTATTTTTTTCTAATAGCTACTAAGAGTTCTGTTCCAAAGAGAGGTACTTGGGAAATCTGAACTCTATTCAAGGTACATTATCTTAAAACCTCTAAATGGATAGAACTGTTATTATCTGTGTATTACAATTAATCTTATTATTGCAAAGTATTCTTAAGGTGGTTATGGAAAGATTTTTTTTTTTAAAGCCATGTGATTTTTGCAAAGGATGAGTTGACCTGTATCTGTATCAGACATAGATGATAACTTTGATGAACACTGGAAGAGTTTGCCTTTTCCTTTTTTAATTTTTTTTTTTAATTGTGTGAGACTAGAGCTTTACTAATGCAGCTTTAAAAGTGGCTACAACTTCACATAGCTCATGAGAGAAGGGGAGAGTGCATTACATCTTTCCTTTCCAAAGTGTTGCTTCATGATTACCATCTAAACCCTGCTGGGCTGAACAGATTGGTTCGATAATTACATACAATAACTGCAGTGGGCAGGTAACCCTCAGCTGGCACAGGGCAGCTCCCCTGTGAGAACTTCCATATGCAAACTGCACTGATGGAGTGCATTAGGTACATCTTTCCTGCCGGTGCACAGGCCTGATTACCGCCAGCCAAGACTCCAAGGTTAGCATGTCAGCAGATTTGTGATGCATTAGGCAGGAATAAACACAGACACTTTTGTTCATTCTGACCAAAATTAAGGAGGACTATTTCAGCACTGTACTGCTTTTATATGAGAGATAATGCATTCCTCCCAATTGTACTAAAAAACATTTTAAACGCTCATCAGAAAAACAGATATCCAATACACGCTACACAAAAGCAAAATACATTTATCTTGTTTCCAAGCTTATTTAATAAAAAGTGGTTCTTAATCTTGACGCAGGTGAATTACATAGCAGTAGAAATCAGGCAGCATTCATCTGACACCTGCGCATCTGAAGCTGAACATCAGAAGGAACCACAAATCACTAAGATCCATATTTTTCAAGTTTAGTTTACTCCCAGTATTTCCCAGCAACTCTTCAGCACTAATAAAAAAGTAAGATGTGGTCCTTAGCCTAAATAATTTAGTCAAGAGCTCCAGATACTTCCTTCACACATGGTACTGTTAGCTTCTTGTTTTGCTAGAACTATTATAAAATACCACACACATAAACTAACATGCATTTACTATACAGACCCCTCCTCGCCCCCCCTCAAAAAAACCCTCCAGCAGAACTGTGGACTGTGTTTCATTAACTTATACATCTGGGGAAACTTGAGTCATGATATAGAAAAAAAAATGTTAACTTTTAATATAGCAGACATCTGTGAGTTTTAGCCAGATACCAATACTGGAGAATGACTGAGATTCCAGAACAACCATGCTTATATGCAACATATAATGCACATCATGGCTCAATTAGCTATACGAGCTGAAAGCACAGGAGAATCTTATGTTCTAAGAATTTATTTACACAGAAGCTAGAAATATTGTCTCCTAGCTATGAAACAGCATGACTTCAGAACACCAAACAACACTGTTTTAAGAAAGTATTATGGTAGATTGCCCCAAAGAAATTGAAGAGTAGATACCTTAAGACCTGTTGTGATTAAAAGATCAGTACAGCCAAAATGCCATAAATACTCTATATTAGAGGTCACCATCTTCTCAAGGGTGGATGCCAGACTGCCTTTTTCTTTTCCAAATTAGGCATTAAGCATGCCAAAAGAAATTCAGCACGTGCTAGAAGATACTGGCTTTCAGAGGCAAGATGCTACTGATCAATGGTAAATTATCTTTATGGAAAGCAGTTTGGAATTTGGGAGCTTATCTTTAAAACACTCAGTCATCAAGTTGAGCTTCCTGTCACAACTGAAAATACATATAGTTTTAATTAGCATTGTATGTTCTTCCTTTCTTCCTCTGTGTATCTAAGAGTACAGCTATTCTCAACTAGCACAAATAAATCTTCCTGTTCTCCTAGCCCCTCATTAACGTCTAATACCCTCTGGAAGAAAAACCTAGCAGCATGAGTTCCCAAACACATATTCTGGAAAGGGAGACATCCTGCTGAAGACCCTCTTTCCATTCATTCTTGAAGAAAAGTGCAACATACACCCTTGGAAGGAGGACTGACACAATCTATTCTTCTAGCCCAGCCTATGCCACAGCTTGTTACATGGTCTAGACTCTTCCTTCTATGTTGGGTTTTCATCTGTCCTGGTATTTGGTCAAAAGCAAGCAGGCTATGTCAACCTGACTTCAAGCAAACAATCTTATTCGGTCTGGACACTCTAGCAGTAGTTGGCATGAAGTAGCTAGCATGAAGTCCACTGCAATATAAAGTGGACCACTGAAAATACTTATTCAAATGGGCCAGTAACACTCACTGTTTTATATAAGAGCTTGAACATATTTGTGACAACTGAGCAAGCTGACCATGCATATGGTTCCTTAAAGTAAAAAACAAAAATAAACAAAAAACCTCCCAAAACTGCAATGTAAAAGCTAACTCCTAATTGATGCTAGTAGGTAAGAACCTATGAAAAAGTATTATCCCACCCTTTGGGAATGGTCTTGACTGATATCGGCTAAAGAAATAAGATTTTTGAAGTTTTATTCCATTGGAAATGTGCACCAGCCATCTCTGCTGGACAAGGACATTAAAGGTCACAGATGTTGGCTCTGCAGCAGGCCAACTTATCCAGCAAAGAAACCAGTCAACCATTAAAAACAGATTTATTCCCCCCACCCCCCCCAAACACAGGTCTCAAGCCATGTTGATCCACAGGGGGAACAGAAGAATTTATGCTAATGAACTCGCCTTTTGGACAGATCTTTACACTCAGTTTAGCAGAAAATATTAGTATAGAGACTATGGCTGTAGAATTTTAGCCAAAGTACTATCTACAGGGCAAAAAGAAGTAAGAAAAGCTAGACATGTATCCTCAGAAGACTTTAAAATCCTACAGCTTTTTTTCTTTTGTGCTTTTTGCCCATCTTTAACACACTGCTGATCATTTCAGTAAGCAGGCAGAATTCTTGTACTATTATCCTGTATCATAATTTTTAGTTCCCTGGTTCATGCTGAAGGAACCAATAAACTGTCCACCTGTTAACAACAAATGCAGATAAACAAGTAATAAATGCAGTTTGAAGTATGGTATGATAATAATAATAGGCCTGTTGCAATAGGACAAGGTAATGGTTTTAAACTAAAAGAGGGGAGATTTAGACTAAATACAAGGAAGAAATTTTTTATGAAGGTGGTGAAACACTGGCAGAGGTTGCCCAGAGAGGTGGTAGAAGCCCCATCCCTGGAAACATTCAAGGTCAGGCTGGACAGGGCTCTGGGCAACCTGATCTAGTTGAAGGTGTCCCTGCTCATTGCAGGGGGGTTGCACTAGATGACCTTTAAAGGTCCCTTCCAACCCAAACCATGCTGTGATTCTATGATTTATTGTTCCATTATTTGACCATTTTTTATTGTTATTATAAACTGTTTTAACATACGATTTCCCTAAGGCTTAAAAAGTTCTTATGCTATATTCAAATAGGAGTCCAAATCTAGAGTTTAAGGCTTCTTAAATACAAGGAATAAAATACCCCTAGCCTACCACTATAGTTAAGACTCATAAATAGCATATTAGATCACAGTGAACTCAATATGTGAATTCCAGAATCAAATACTTGGCATAAAGATGTATACTTAAAACTAAGCTTTGAACTAGTCCTGGAAAGGAAACTAATATGAAACAAAAACTAAACTTATTTTAACTTACATTTTGATCCATCTGGAGTTTTACCAATTTAAGGAAAATAAGTTAACTGAATGTTCATCTGTTCAAATGTTATTACAACTATATATACACATTCTATTATCCAAGATATTATTTATTATGAAAGAACACCTATAAACATCGTTCTGTATTAAGTTTTAATAACAATTAATGAAGTTAGAGAAATAATGCATAAGAGTAGGATTTAATCAAATAAACATTTCACTATTTTCTACTGGATGCAGTTATGACACCTACTTCGAATATCACTTTAACTCTTACTTAGCTCAAAAAAAATGCATTAAAAGCCAACATAAATTTTTAGAGTTAAAACCTTTTGCATGGGATTTGTTTGCAAGCTTCCATTTTCTGACAAGCCAAAGTCAAGTACTCCATCATCTTTTTGCCCAATGGCCTTAAGGCCTTGCAGAAGTATTTCTCGGAAATGCTGATAAACAGGTTTCTCTTCATAGCTCAGTAGCTTCACCTTTTCCATATATTTGGCTATTTCATCTAAAGAAACAGTACCTCCAATTAATTTCTATTTGACAACATTTTAATCATTCACTTTTACCACAAAAGAGTCAGAAATTATGCATGCACTACTTATGCTATTTTTTGAAATGGTTATTTATAAACTCATAATTACAACTTTACTACAACACATTTTAGAAAAAATTATACCAAGGTTCATTACCCAGTGATGACAGCATCACTGTTTTTTACACATTCATTGCAATGAAGAAAACAGTCAGTCGTAAAAAATGTAATAGACCAATCTTCACCAATGAATGCTTGTTTACATGATATTTCTTATGTCTATATTTAAAAATGTTGAAAAGGAAACTCAATGTTATCTCAGAACTTCATTAGTTCAAGACTGAAACATATATTAAAAAATACACAAAACATTTGACCGCTGAAAAACCAGACAAGTCACACTTGGCAGTAAACTCTTTTCTGATCACCAGGAGAGGCTGGAAATAAATAAATATTTAAGATCCCAAGAAAGTGTATTTCTAATTAAGTTAGGTGTTAAAAAAAAAAATCTACTCAGCAAATCGCCAATGCCAAATAGAAACAATCCAGACTTCAAGTTTGCATTACTTTATATTTTGAATCTCTAGAATTCCGTTGTGAAAAATCAACTTCCACATTTCATGTTTGCAAATATTTAATACTATCTTCAGTCAGAAGCAACACAGTGTCTGTGGTTCATATAACTGCAGCCAAAAGGAAGAGTCTAAACTTCAAATCAATAGTGTAATTCATGTCACTTTGTTGTTGTCAATAAAAGTAAGAAAAAAAATAAGTACAAACTTCAGTAAACAAGGAGGACTTAAAGAAACAACAGATTAGAGTACAATGCCCAAGACACTTCTCAGGAAAAAAAATGCTGATAATCTGAGAACTCCTCACCTTTTGCAGCAACTGAATTGATCTGGTTTTATTTGAATACCGAATAGCACAGCCTTCCCTTCTATGCACATAACGTGCCCCATGTAAATACAAATTTCAAAGCTTCTACCCATTGTCTAAAGTTGTCTACAATTTGGTGATAGCACCCAGATTGATGGGTTTGTTTTTTTTTTTTTTAAGAAAAAGGACATTGAAACAAGTTATTAGAGAATGCTTACCACATGGTACAAATCAAAATATTTTAATTTAAAATAGCTCCTCTTACCTGGTTTATTTTTCCCAGGAAAGCATTTGTCCATCAAAACGGAAATATTATCTCTACATCTGAAAAACAAAATTATTCAAAACTATTTTTTCTTTCAAAGTTTGAATCTTGCTCTGTTCTGATAAACTTCCTAAGTACCTAGGTTGTGCCACTGTCAGAGTCAGGAAACACTACTAGGTAAACCTTTGGTATGACAGTACAGCCATTTTTAGGAGTGCAGAACCTGACATTTGAGAACCTGACGAATGCCAGACAGGCTACCTGAAATATGGTAAGTTTTTGTTCTACAGTTTTTGATTCCTATAAAAGCAAGCAAGTAGGAGACTGAAGGAAAAGAACTGGTCCGTTTGAAACTCTGACATATGAATGCTCTCACCTCTTCCTGCTAGAGGACTCTTTCTCTAGCTGATATTCAGAGCAGATCTTCTGGCAAAATAATAACTGGGGGGAAGGGCAGGGAGCTTTGCTAACATTGATGGAAGCTGAAGTGTTAGAAGTAGAGATAAGAAGCCAGATAACAAATACTTGTTAATGAGACAAACTGCTGTGCTGGGACAACTTTCTTCATATTAAATATCTGACAAGAGAGGGCTGAGTGGGGGGAAGATGAAGGAATGTAACAGTGAGGGAGAGGGACAAAAAAAAAAATTTAAAAAATCCCACATTAGTAGCCCTCTAGCTGGAATAACGCTCAAAGACATTTAGTATCCACCTTTAAACACTCATCTCTGCCACTGACTTCAGGGCATGGTGTCATAAAGGCTACTCATACTCCATGCTTCAGTTCTCTCCCTGTAAAGCAGGACTAATAGTTACCTGCATACTGATAACAGTGCTTTTTGGCTTAACCATGGCAGTATTCTAAAGTGACAGTACTGTGGTGGATAAATAAGCATCTCACATATGCAAAAGAAGACGGAGTAGAACAGTACAAGTAAAGTTTAATTACAAGCCAAGGATATATGAGACACAATGAAGGGAAACTGAGAGGTACACAAAACAATAGCCTACTCAGCAAAAGGGAACATACTGAAAGTACAAAGCATTTCTACATTAAGACATTTTCATTCAAAAGAGAAAGAAAACAAGTAGTTTCTCACCTGATTTTTGAGTCTCTGACAAAATTTGGGTCTTTCAAATTATCCTCCCATGGTAGATGGCCACTAAGCCAATGAATCATACAGTAACCCAAGATCTCCAGATCACCACGTCTTGATGGCGCTAAAGGTATACACAAACGTTAAAAAAAGAACAGTAAGAGCAGCTAATAAAGCACACACGGTTTAACAACAGTTGAAATTTGTAAGTATGTTAAGCTAACAGAAAGCCAATGCTAACAACGTAACACTACTGTATCTGTTACTTATTTCGTTATTTTAGCGTGAAAGCAAGGAAGGAAAAAATATTGTTCCTACATCTGGAAGGATAACTTCATTTTCAAGTCCTTTATCAATCTCTTTCTTCTACTCAAGGATATGACATGTTGCAGTTATCCCAATTTGGGAAGCTTTTAAGTGCTCCAGTTGCGGAAAAAATAGAGCAAGTTAGTGAAGTGATTGACTTTCTGTTCAAAACAGTTTTTACTTCCCTTCTTCTATAAAAAGGTAATAGTGCTAAAACCCCAGCTCCTGAAAAAAATATTCCACAATGCTGAAATATTTTATGTGGCCTGAAAACTGAAGATAATAATAGATCATATCTCTAAGCCTTGCCAAAAAAAACCCAAACCAACCACCCTACATTCACATGTACATTGACCACAGACTACACTAGAAGTATAAATGGGCAAATTAAGTCATCTTTGTTCATATTCAGTTTTAAGCATAGGTGCAACAGTTCATCCTGAAGTACATAATAATTTTCAACAACGGATATTTTTGCAGGACATATTTTTATGTTAATAAAACAAAATTTAAGAATGAAGAAAACAGAATTGGTGTTCACTATAAATCCTCAATGTTTAATCAGACATAGACCTGTCCGTGTTCAACCTTTTCTCACTTCTTGCCTTTTGATATTCAGTGACTATAGGCATAATTATGAAATAATATTTCATAATAATACAAAGTATTATTATGAAATAAATATGAACTTAATGTGAACTATTAGTTATGAAATAATATTTCATAATTAAATGAAATTTTGTTTAAAAAATCTTCTAAATATTAAGCTATAAACAAGATAAAGAATATTGTGCATCTTTGCCAAATAAAAAGGAACAATGTTCACACTGGTAACAGAAACTATATATCTTCTGAAAACAGGGTCTGTTTTTCTATCACGATCTCATAAGCACTATTCCATTTCTACTTAGTTAATAAAAAGCAATACATTAAATATCTTACCAGTCTTTATAGATTAAGGAAATCTATTTAAGAAAGTTACATTAAAAATACAGTAAATTAACATCAAAGTAAAAGTTAGTAAATGGAAAAAAAGAAAAATGCCAGCATAGTCCATAGAGAGGAAAAGAAAATTTTTATACATTACGAAACCTGGTTGTTTACAAAACTCAATGCAGCAAATAAAGTCTTTTGTGTTTATAACAACAAAAAACTGAGAACAAAGTTTTACATCCTTACCCACACCCTTGTGTGCATCAATACTGGTATATTCAATAGTTCCATCATGACACCTTTTAGGATCTTCTTTATATACTTTGTGAACTCCTTCAGGACAGTACCGGTAGGCAAGTCCATAATCCACCAAGTACACCTAGTAATTGCCACAAAGAATTCTAAGATTAAAGAACTATAAATACAAAAAATATGCAAATAATAAATGTAACTCCCAACCATTCTTAGAACTTCTTAAAAAGTATTAAAAATGGTGAGTTTTTCGACTATAGATGGTCCTTTCTCAGTGCGTCATTGAGATTACCACGTATGATTTGAAAACAACGTGTCAGATAGGTTTTGTTGTTTTCCATATAGCAGTCTGATCCAGAAGTCATTTCTTGCTGATGCAGAGGACAAGTACAGTAAAATAGTCAATTATTACCAGTACGATTAAATGCAAAAAAAAGACATAACGTTCATAGAGTTATAAATACACTTACTGTCCTAGCCTCTTTAAAGTCAGCTGTCCCATTTGCACACTACTACATACTAT
This sequence comes from Phoenicopterus ruber ruber, assembly GCA_009819775.1. Lineage (NCBI taxonomy): Eukaryota > Metazoa > Chordata > Aves > Phoenicopteriformes > Phoenicopteridae > Phoenicopterus > Phoenicopterus ruber. The sequence goes on from CM020219.1 coordinate 16,478,594, forward strand.
TACTTCTCACCAACACCACAGTTACTTTAAGAGAATTGTGACTATTTTACTTATTTCATGAGCTAAAACATTTGGGCAAGAGATCTTATATAATTCTGAAACTCTAATATGCATTGTTTGAATAGTAGAGAGAGTTAAAAATGCAGAAAAATGAAGACTTCCGTAAATCAAGAGGAATTATCAACACTTTAAAACCCAATTTTTCCAAGGAACAGAATATTTGTCTGATGGATTTCTTGAACAAAGGAATTAGGTAACAATGCAGACAGGCAAACATAATTTACCAGTGTGCTATATAATTTTAAGCTTCCACCTGCAAACGCCTATTTGTGAGTCATTTTGGTTTTAATCTTGAGAATTTCTCCAGAATATTATTTAGGGCAAATAGTCAATTTGATAATTGTCCAGCAAAACGCGTAACAAAAAACCGTAGAATATTAACTAGATATAAATGTCAAGCAGAAATAATGTTACCATATACATTCTTAAAAATGAGCTTCTGCTAGATTTCACAGGTTCAAAGCACTTCCATGTGTTGTCAAATAGAAGGTTTAAAACATGAGGAATAAAATGCATTAGAAATACCTGATTAGGGTTCTTGTAACTCAGAAGAAGGTTTGAGGCCTTGATGTCTCCATGCACATATTCATGCTCATGCACGTATTCCAGAATATCAAGCTAACAAAACAAAATACAGTCATATAAATGCAGTACCCAGCTCCACCCAGCAGAGGACCTGTACTCAGCACAAAAGCTTTTTTTTATCCGAAAGACTTACACAAGGAAGCCAGATTGCAAAAATATATTATATTTTTTAAACTTACTATTCTCAGGCCCAGTTGTAGTACAGTTTTATGGGAAAATTGCTTTGCATTGTCTTCATACATCTTCTGAAGATCTCTGTCAAATCGGTCCATTATCATAAATCGATAACTAAATTCAAGGGAAAAAACCCAACAGCAAAGTTACTGAATTGTACTTAGCAAGGTATTTTATCTATGTGTTAATTGTACAAATTACTGATTGAAAACATTTCTCAAAAGATAAACTGCAGGTACACAGAAAACAAACACATGGGAAATACTTGACTTTTTTTTTTTAATGTTGTACATCAATTCTTAACTTTTTTACATCAGCTACTCAAAAGTTCACCCACCAAATGAACTGTTCTTTATTCCTGGCTAGTTACGCAATACAAGAACAAGTACCCACACAGGAAAATATCTGTAATGTAATTCACTATAGGTAAATTATAGCATCAATTAGTTACAGAAATACATTTTTTACTTCACAAATTACTAAGGGACTTAACATAGTTACTTAAAAGAAGTTAATTTCTTGAGATCTATTACAACCTTTTTTTTAACCTATTATTAAAACCAAAAATCCCTCACTTGCCAAATATGCTCTGATATTCATTGCTATAGCCAAACTGGTTCTATTACTGTAAGAGCTCATACTAGCTATATTGAAGAATCTCATGCATTAAACACTGAATGGAAAGAAAGGTTTATTTGGGAAAAAATATACAATTTTCTTATATTTACTTTTGCCTCTCAAAATTAATGTTGTTTTTACATTAGAATAGTTTTAAAGTTGAGGACCTACTGAAATAATGATATTTCTGACATACTAGGGCATACCTACCAAGTGCCCTAGGGTCCACACAAAGAAGCTGACTATAAGCTGCCAGAGAACCCCTTTGCAGCATAGCTATACAGAGAAAGGCCACTAGGAAACAAGGACTGTTACATAAACAGGCATACCATCCACAACCAAGTAACAAAAACCCTTCATGACACGGAACGATACTAAAAACTATCCCTAGACTTAAGACCGATTTAACATGAGACTAGCAATTATTCTAGCTCACAGATTAAGTAACAAAAAACCAACAAAAAACCCTCACTATCCCTAGGGAAAAATAAAAATAGATTTAGAGAGCGCACTAAGTCCTTTATATCTGTGGGTGAAAATATTCTTTAAGTGCGCACCACACCAGAAGAAAAGGTAGCCATATTATTCAAGGATGTATACATTGGAAGTCGATTTTATTTTAACTCAAATATGAAAAGCTTCTAAACCACATACATATCGCATCACTATATTACAGCAACGTTCGAGACAAATGAAAACTAAATCACTAACACTATAATAGACACAAATACCAGTAACAACCAGAGTAGAGATAAAATGTATCTATTCATCTATTCCTTAAACACACCTTGTTATGAACACGAAACTTAGCAGAAATGAACAACATGAAGATAGGTGGAAAATACATCGTATAAAGTAAATTAGGTTAAAAGGGATAGTGGTTGTGGATGAAATACATCCCAGTATATGCCAACAAAAAAATATATTCACCTGTTTCCATTTTTTTCATGCAAGCCAGAACCCCAATATCTCGGTACACCTAAATATTTCAGTTTATGGGACTTAGTCCACTTCTGAACTGAAAATACAAATAAAGATAAATTCATGAATTCACATCAGTAGAGACTTACATTGAAAGGGAATACTCACATCACTGACAGTTTCTGCATACATGTGAGCTGCTTATTTCACGGAAACTTGTATGCAAAGTACACTGGAAAGTTAATGACGCATCCGTTGTAGGGACAGAAATGCAACTAAAGTTTCAATTTAGGCAATACCATCAACACAACTGTAAAGAACATCCTACCAAAAAACCCTAATCTTACTATATGTCTGAATTAGATTTCAATAATTTAAAAATAATTTTGAAAATGACCTAAAAAGATTCTCTTAAAGTTCAACCTTACTCCTGTAGGCTGTATTTTCCTAAATGCTTGTAGTTCATTAAAAACATTTTAATAGACTGCTTACTTTCATCTGGCTTAGCAGCTCGCATGTAGAACTTTAACTCAGTAAAAAGAGGTCCGTTCTGGCTGGGTTCCTTTAAGACAATTTAAAATTAGTTAAAAACTGCTGTGTTAGTGCCTAATAATTATTAAAAGCTCACACAATGTAACATTCACCTTATAAAAGCATATTCTCCCTCAAACGCTCAACCCCGTGCTGATAAATTCAAGATAATATGTTCTTTTTATAAAAGAAGGATGGCTCTAAAAAGTTATTTTTATTATAAATTGCTTAACATTAAGGGTGTCAAAGAATCCTTTCCCATAACACAAGATTAAACAAATTAACTGAAATGTATAGAAATATTACCAATAATTGGCAGCAAAAGTTTAACAGAGAACATTAAACAACATTCTTTATCTCAGATTTTCCAGATTAAAGCTGGATTGAGTCAGTTGCAATAGCCATTAGTGAGCCTAAAATAACATGTGAAATGATTTGATGGAAAAAATCTTAATAAAAGTTAAATTCTTGCTGAACATAAGGTATTTTGTTCCCTTCATACATTAGTTGATCAAGGTAAAAATTACAGAGGATTTCACAATTTCTCAAACTAAATTATAAGACCTACACCTATTTTGACTTCACAGTCTACCTTGTATTTACGCTAACATAAGGTATTTCAGTTCCATCTTCTAGTGACAAATCTATGGTAACCATGTATTACAAGTAAAGTGCAAGAGAAAAATTGGTTTGAAAACACCAAAGCTTTGAAATACTGCAAGAATTGCAAATGGTCAAATACCTTGACTCTACATTCCCAAAACTTAGCGCAGAAAAGAAAAAAAAGTTATTTCAACTCTGGCAATTTTTAAGTGATTGATTTTGAGATAAGCTTAAGCAATTTATTTTAGTCTAGTTACTCATACATGCTATATAGCATAGTCTAGTTACTCATATATTCATTCTCAGTGAAAATACCTGTTTTGGAATATCCTACACTTAAAAATCTGACCAAAAAGAAGTATGTGATTACTGGCAAAGAAACCCAGAAAGAATACAATCACATGATATTAGCAAAAGTTCCAAGATATGTAACATCAGTCTTAAATGGTTTTAATTGTAACTTTTAAATGGAGATGTAGTGATGCAGATAATTGCTAAAGGCCAGACTGTAGCACTCGGCTAATAAAGGTCTACTGGTGTCTGACATTAACGAAGCAACGTAAAGAGATCAAACACACTGATGAACATGGGCGTTAGCATGCATCCGATGTACTGGCTCAGAGTAGGAAGACTAGTCAGAATGAGAGCAGATACCAGTTTAGGCACCAGTCCTAGGCCTGGAGGCTCGATTACAAAGCTACCGCCTAGCTCCACCTCACTTTCTCCAGCAGCACGGCCCTGATAAACAACAGAGCCAAGACAACAGTGTTCTGGCCCCTCCTTGTGGGATCAACATTCAGACTTGAGCCATGAACCTGAAAAAAACCCCACAACTAGACCAACTGATCAATGCACATAAACTAATTGAAAGTAGATATGCATGTACCACAGTTTATTTACCCACTATGGGCAACAAATTAGTGATATACGGATTATATAGACAGAGGAGAAGGGTTAAATAACTGGAGTATAAGAATTCGGCTATCTCAAGCAAACGTTACTTGACCTATTCACTTGTTTCTGGGTAGCATAATCCATTAATACTCTAACTTAATTAGAATATAAATTATACATATTATTTTGATTCAATTTACATAGATTTGAAGAATGTCATTTTCTTTCAAAAATACAGTGAAAAACTGTAGGTGTTCAAAATTCTTAAAATATTTATCTTTAAACAAATTATTCCACAAAAAATATGTCTCAGTGCTGAAAAAAAAAGATATATCTTTCTCCAGTCAGAGCAAATGCTGAAAATCTGGCATTTTTTCATACTTGAGGGGATGGATAAATGATTTAACCACAAAACAGATCTTCATGTTGACTATGAAGCTGTTTCCCCATAATACCATTAATACAGATAAATAAATGCATACGCTATGTTAAAAAGACTCATGTAATCATGTCCAATATTTGCCATGCTAGTCATCTTATAATGCACTAAAACCAGAAAGACTTCAAACACAAATTTCTACAACTTTATGCCCAGGGTCATTCTAAATACATAATTTGCAAAACTGAAATTAAAGTCTAATTAGAAAAGATATCATAATGAAAGAGATTATGGAGTACGTGTTGAAACCCAACAAATTTCTTTAAGTAGTATTTTAAGAATTCTGATCTTTTTCAGTTAGCAATTTAATGAAGTGTTATTAAACTCTGCAACCACTCCTGAACAATGACATCTGAAAGGTCCACATGTTAAAAAGCATTTATATTTTTAATAAAAACAGTGATTCATTTCATACTGCTCAGACACCAATCCTATGAGGATGTGGCAAAGACTAAGCCAATTTCCATCCTGCTGTAATAGCTTAATTTGAAGAACATTACTATAGAAGCACATATTTTGTTAAAAACTAATAATTGTTCAAAGCTGTTAACCACTTTGGTTCAGCTGATGGATCAACTAGGAATCACCCAGGCATCAGAAAATAGGCCCTTATCCGTAGCTGCGTTATACTAGACTGTAGAGGCATAATACGTTATGGGTCATTTGTGAGGGCAGGACAAAGACTGGGGCTACCCTTTATTGCCATAAAGACAAAATTATAAGAGACAAATTAAAAGTGAGTAGTCATCTGGGAGATTAGCAATGGGGGTATTTACAAATTGCTGCAACAAAGCGAATCCAGCATAAAAGCAACCCAAAAGTTATGACAACTTTTCTTATATTCAGAGCCCAAAGCAGAGAAGAGAAGCAGATGGGCAGGTTTCAAACTCGGGGAAAGAGGAGGACAGCAATTACGCACAGCATAAAATAATGCATATCTGACGATTTTCCAAGCAAGTCAAACTGGATTCTTCCATGAAAGTTAAACGGCTCTCTGCTTCCTGATCAGCCCCAACTTGACAGGAGCCAGGAATCAGGAGCCACTGCATCTCATCGGTAAGCCACTGCTGATAACTCAAAAGTCTGTTATCTGCCTCTCAAACAGGCCACAGTCCCTGCATAATGGACACTCCCTGCCCTCCACGGCACAGGCTGGGCATGCAAAAGCAGGTTGCCACCATGCAACAGCTGCAGGCTGGGGCTCCTGGTCTATGTGGAATTCCTGCCCACAAACACCTAAGGCGGCAGTACGCTGATGTTGAAAGTGTGGTAGTTTGACATTTGCATCGTAAGCAGTGCTTTTTTCAGCAAGCGACAACATTTTGGAAAGAGGGTCATCACCAACAGTCAAAACCAGTACTCTAGAATTTCTCTGTAGTCAGCAGACATAAATACCAAGATTAAAGGCACATACTAACTAAAATGTATTTTATTCTAAATTAACCTGATCTTTTAGTTTCAGGAACAAATGTTAAAAGTATTAACACATTTACATAAGTGGCCAGTTATTGCAGTAAAGCATTTCAGTATTGCCATATAGTTCAATAAATAAAAGATGAAAACATTGCAGTTCTGAACTGTGCTGAAGAACTAATTTTTTACATTGTGAAGTTCTTGTACAGTTTTCTGGTATTTGATTTTGTCACAGTACTAGAAGTACCACCAAGATAATGAATGGTCTGGATCTACTATGGCTATGCCCATATTCCTGGGGTTTTTACTAAGACTTTAGCAGGGAATCATATATAATAGTAGGATCTATACAAAATAATCTAGCAAATTTAAGAAAAAATACTTTATACATTTACCTTAGGAAGAGAATCAAGTTAAATAAATCTTTTTTTATTTTAAGGTTAATCAAGTTAAATAAATCTTTTTTTATTTTAAGGTTAAAAACATTAGAAAATTTCAACTAATAAAAAGAATTTGCTGATTTGCTACAATGGGCTAAAAATGAGCCATCAACAATGCTTTTTCTTCTCTCTAATCATTAGGTTAAAAAAACTATGTGTCAATGCCATTTTAATTCAATAGAAATTAGAATATGTATCTGTTTTATGATAAAACAGTTAAAGGACTTTATATCGGTGGGGACCTTGGGAATCAAAGTTTTCCTGTTTCTACTCCCAAGCCATCTGTCAGCTTACCAACATCCAGTGGTGAGCAACAGTTCACACAGACTCACTGCTGAATCACAGAAATTCTCCAAAAGCTAGCCAGATTTCATTCGTTTTGTGATATTTGGGCTGTTTACAGGAAGCAGCAAATGAAACAGAATCTGATCCACTTCACAAACCTTTTTCAACTCCACTGATGTTCCATTATCCACCCTCCTACATAGGAGTCCCAATTCTCAACAGCATTCCTCTATATCACCACACTTACTTTTATTTTAAACAGCACTATGCAATTGTATAATTTTCAGTCAGAAGATGTTTTAAATTACACATGCTATTCTAGAACAAACATTTTCAAGTTGTGAAGTAAAGATTGAAATGCTCTCTTACCACTTTTGCAACATAAGGTGCATCACTGCCAACCGACTTTGAAGAATTAACATCAGCTGTTAAAAAGGAAGCATTTATTAGTAGTAGGAGAGGAAACTGTCACAAAACATATACTTATTTACTATGCAGCATGGACAAACACATGAAAAAGAAATTAAGTACTGATGTGAACATATATCAGTACCTTAGACTTTGGTAAGAGGATTACTCTATATGGCAAGACTACTCTGTATGGATATGGTCTTGCATTTTCCCTTCTGTTTGAGGAGAACAGGCAATTTACTGAATAAAGGAGTTCTTTTTTATTATTCAGCAACTTTTTCCTAGTCAATAGCATTTCTTTCGTTTTCTAGGACTGTGATGAATGTATACAGTTGTGGACATAAAGATGAAAACCACATTCTCTCCGCTATTTTGCCATGTCACATATCCAAAAGTGACCTTCCGTCACTACTAAGCTGTTGATATTTGTGACAGAAGGAGATACAGGTATGAAGGACATCAAGTTAGGCAAGCACGAAGTACAGGAACAGTCAGGGGCACAGCTTTGTGCAAACGATGGGGAAGCAAATAGAGGGCAAGCTTTGGCTTGAACAAAGCAGGAATTCTTAACATGAAGAACTACACACTTTGAGTGAGCTGGAACTCTGGTCTCAGTAAATTTAGTAGCTCATTGAGCAAGGCTGAGTAAGTAGTAGAGGGCTTCTTTGGCAAGAAGCCACCCACTGGTCCTGTTTTTCTTCTTAATCCACTTATGCTGCAGTCTGTTCATTTTGAAAGCAGGACAGATTATTATTTTTTTTTTTCAACTCTATGAATTCAGTGCAACTTTTTCACCAAGAGGAGGAAGACCATAAATGCATAGCAAAAGAAAACCTTATTATCATGATCAAATTAACTTTCATCCCTTCAAAATTGTTTGGAAAATGACTAGGGGCAATCAAGTTTTTTTAATTCCCTGAGGTATCCTCAAGACCTCTCATCTGTTCATCTGTTCAAATAACAGAGATACTGAGTATGGAACTCTATCCACTAAAAGAAGTTTTCCTTTAATTCAATAAACAGCATTGCAAAACAAGATCTGTGCTGATGCTTTAAACTGTAAAGGCCAAGATTTCAATTTATTTTGAGCATTGGTTACATTAAAAGAAAGTATATGACTTATGTCCGAAGGAATGAAAAGAGTCAAAAGCAACACCAAAGTCAAAACCAGCCAAAATACTGTCTGATCAGTAGCCTCCATAGAATATGCTTAGACAGTTTCAGTCCAGAACTTGTGATACAAGGACATTCATGCAAAAAACCCTTCTTTCAGCCAGATCAAAAATCAAATTTAAATAAATACTAAACTATCCCTTCACTGCTAAAAAGTAATAAAGATTTTGGTTTACAAAAAATGAATGAACTACCACCGGAATCTCATACAACCACAGTGCTTACAATGACCACTTGTCCACTCTTGTCGTTTTTTTCCAACACCATGAACAAGGCTACGGTTCTAGTAAAAAAGATCACTTGAAGACACTCTGCTTTTTTAACTTAGGGTCAATTTTTCATTGCTTTGAATAAGGATAAACATCTCACTCTTCATTTTAAAACATTATCAAAGATAACTACACTTACCAAGGTACAGGCGTCCAAAGCCTCCTTGCCCTATAGGGACACCTAATTTCCATTCTTTTCTTGATGTATCTGCTAGAACCTCCCCCAGAGCAAACACTTCAGCAAGTTTCCTTTTTGCAGGGGCTCTTTTCCCAGCAGTCTTCCTATTATATGGCATTTTCCCTGGAGGGAGAGGAGGGAAGGCAAGGAAAAAGAAAAAAAAAAAAAAAAAAAAAAGCAGCATAGGTTACATGCTGACTAGACTTATTTTACATAGAAATCTGTTAGAAGCATGAAAAAGTACAACTTGTTTAAGTTTTAATTTGTTACTACAAAGATACCTTAAAAGAAATGCAGTAAAGAATTCATGCCAGTGAAACTACAAGCGAAAACCAACTAATTTTTCCAGGCATCACAAAAAAATTTAACAGCAAAGATCTTCACAAGAGAAACCTATTAGAAGACCTTGTATAATACATGCTAGAAAAATCTCAGAATCTATCGTACTCTATCAATCACAACTAATCACAGGTCTAAACTTAGGAAAAAAGTAAACTAATCAAATAAAGGTAATCAGTTTTCCTGGAGTGAAACTTGCTTATTGAAGAAGTGTCATATAGTCCAAGTCTTCAGTAATAATATGTGGTATTCCTCTCAGCTTTAAAAAATACCAAAAAAATTAAGCCATTCAAACATTTAATTATTTTTTCTCCTATGTAACTGCAAACAACAAAAATGAAAGTCTGCTTATTGTTCACAGGGCAGCATTTAGTAAATCATCAACAAACTAGTAGATAACTACCTATTTTGAGATCATAAATGTAAAAGTATTACCACTGCCTTCTCCCAACGTCAGGTTTCAGATAAGCAGAACAGAAATAACATAACAGCCCACTGGAACCAAACACGTGCATCTTTCTGCAGAACAGGCCTTATTCTGAGTAAATAAATGTCTTGAGTTTTTAGCAGAGCCAGATTTTGATTTAGTAAAAGAACTTACTGAATATGCGGCCACAATATGGCAAAGAGTGCACTAGATCCCTTTACATGAAAGGCCTTCATAATTTGTTTTACAAAGAACTGATCTTTCCCTGTACCTTACGAACATAAAAGGCATACAAACAGAGTCACAGGTATTTTCTAAAAGATACTATTCTGACTGGTGAGATTTTATTATTATTATTATTTTATTTTGCTTGGGGAAGCAGGAAGGAATATTAATACACAATTCAGAAAGTTTCTGGAAAGCAAAATATCTTTTTGCCATTAGTCTAGCTGCTCAATACAATAACTCTAAGCCAAATGCAGTTACTTAACATCAGTTTTCCTCTTTTAGTTCTAATGCTCCTCTAGGATTTTTTTTTAAGTTCCCAAATAGAAAACCACATAACTATGACAGCTGTTCCAAAAGTGCTCCCCCCTCTACAAGACACTTTTCTGACTGCGTAGTATCTTCAGGAGCTCTGGCGATAATGCAAAGGAGTTCACTTTAACTCAACACAAAGGGGACCGGTTGGTGACCTTTGTTTTAGGTAAACAGCTAACCAACAGTTGAGTGGAGCTCAAAATTGTTGAGTGGATCAAACAGTGGTGTAAATGTGTCCCCGAGTTTGAGGGGAGTGAATACGAGGCTCAGCCCAACATAAGAGTATAAAAACTAAACAACTAGCAAAAGAATTTTGAGGAGAGCAATGGCCTTGAGCTGGTTTCAACCCAGGTATTCCTTCACGGTGGCTGGGGACACCAGCATCGTGACAGTGAGCATACTACAGAGACCGGTAACAGGAATCACATTGGTATTGTGACTGAACCATGTATTGCAGTTGCTGTATTTTGCAAAGTGTAACTTACATTTTTATTGTTTTCAGTATATTTTGTATCACTCTCCTAAATCAGAAATCCTGTATAACATCAACTATCTTCAGGTAAGTCAATTTAATATCAAATATTACACCCTTCACGCATGGAAGATCTAAAAGAACCTGGTCCGAGAGTATTGGACTATGGCAGCAACAGAAGAGAAGGTGTGTGATTCCATGCCAAAGAAAAGTTCTGCTTTTTCAGGGTCCTTATTAATCTGAGAAGTATCTCAGTGTCATAGAACCACATGTAAATACATACTGCGGTTAAACAAATAACTTCAACAAAACAGTATTACAAAATAACCACATCACAGGAAGAGACTGGTATTTATCAATACCTACATTGCAGAAGCTTCCTCATTATCACAAAACAGGATGTTTTAATTCTGCATTATTTTCCCACATTTCCACTTACTTCTATACAGTAGCATTCTTCCCTATAATCAAGATATAGTTTTGACATTTTACACTTAAATTTCAAGACTAACTTTACCCACAGCTTTTTCCACACCCCGTCTTCAAGAAACTCCTCTCTTTACACCTCTTCATCCTTTTTTTTTTTTTTTTATGTCTTCAAGGTGATACATACTGTACTGTCTTAGAGGAAGGTTCTTCCTCTAGATTTTCTACAGGAGAAAAATGAGACTTTCAAGCAACAAATGAAATTCCAGCTAGCACAGCTAAGACCATACCAATGAGAGCATGATGGTATCATAGGGCCATAAGGACCCAAGAGTGGTAGGAATGGCTACACGTTGATATCACTTACAAGAGCAGGCCAAAAAGATCACAGCAGACCTTTAAGTAGCTTCTCAGGACACGCAGATCAGGAAAAGGATTAAAACAAAGGACAGACTGAAACCATTAAAAGTGGTAATGGGAAAATAAATCAGAAGTTGAGAGTGCCAAGACTGACTCAGATAAGGAGAAAAAGCAAGCACAAAAATCAGCAGTGCTGCCTAATGACTCAGGTGTGGGACAAGATCGCACTCACTGTAATCTAAAGGGTACAAGAACATCTACAAAAAGAGCATACTGTCCTCAAGTGAAGAGCAATGTAAGAGACATGAAGAAGGCTTAAAAGACTGCATCCCTTGACCTCTGAGTTACTACAAGCAATTCCAGTGAGACCTGGACGGATGCACTTAGGTGCTTGAATGCTGGGCAGACTGCTGTCTGGTAAAAGAAAATTTTGTTTCTCTTTTTCAATAAAGCTAGCAAGCCAGTAAAATAAAACCGTTGATATGCTTCACATCTTTGATATTCACAGTGAGTCTCTTGATAGCCTCATTTAAAAGGGAATTAAGTTTACTTAAAATAGCTCCTCAAGAGTATTAAAAAGAAGGAGCTGGTGTTTCCCTTTTTTTTTTTTTTGTTTAACATGGTCAATAATTGTATGCCTGAAGGTATTCAGTTAAAAAAAAAATGAATTAATGACAACTTCCCTCTATCCATAAAAGCAAAAATTCAAAATGGACATAAGTTTGAACGTCCCCAGCTGGGGACCCTGCCCTTAACAAATACACTAGATACACATACATGGTTTCTTGGCTGTCTATATTCATATCCATCTGTTAAGATGGCACTGTGCCTACTTACAAGTTGGTCAAACTATCAGTAGGCCATAGGTGCCAAACACTGATCGCTTTCAATGGGCAGCATGCACAATACTAAGCACTCACTCTTTTGCAAAAAAAGCTGTTATCCATGGAAATATTTCAGCAATGGCTGCACATGCTTTCACATTTATTTGGATAAATCCATTCAAGGATCTTCTATTGACTGAAACCAAAACCACTTGGAGACTGCAAAAATTTTCTACATGAAAATATAGAACTGGGGAAAAAAAAAAAAAAAAAGACAAAAATAATGAAAAATGATAATGACATTTTAGTGCAAATTCTGTCATCCTATGTGCTTTTCAACTCACGATACAACAAACATGAGGGGTTTGTCAGGAAACTTATGAACCAGCAAACATGATACAGAGCTGCCTACTGTACATTGCACAACTGGAATAAAGTCATCTATTTCTCTCTAACATCACCTTTAAAAATTCACACACATACACCAAAAAAAACCCCAAACCAACAAAACCATCTTTAACTTTCCTGCATCTCAATTACCTCTCCCCATCAGTAAATGGAAATATTTTCTATCTCACAGGTATTGTGAAGCTTAATTCACTAGTGCCTGCCACCATGCTCAAGTCCTTGGAAATAGAGTGCCATAGATGTCAAGTACTATACTATCATTCAAGTATCAAACAGACCTGACCCTACTTAGCTAAGGTATCCAACAAGAACAACTTTCAAGGTGCACGATTGTAAACAGCAGTATTTTATGTGGCTACAATATGCTCAAAACAAAGATTTTGCTACTAACAAGTATGAATAACAGAAGTCTATTTGTCTAAAGTCTCTCCAAAAGCCTCTTAGTACTACAAAGGCTATTTCTCCTGCTTTTCCCTAATAAAACATCTTGGAAGAAACTGAATGCACCGTACTTGAGATATGCAGACAATTTGGCATCAGTAGTGCTATTAGTGGTGTTATCTTTACAAATGCTGTCTGCAATGGTTGCTACTCTAGTGATACTTGAACTCTTAGAATAAATATGAATAGCCACTTCTCAATTTGTGTTGGTATCCATTCTCAATAAAACTCCAAAATTAATATAAACCAAATTTATTCTGAAGGAAGTATTTCTGCTGTGTGGCAAGTCAGACTGGTTTCTTCCTGATCCTCTTCTTCTATTCTCTGGAAATTGTCATTTTTATGGTTGTTTATCTCAGTAGGACCTATTTTCATTCTCAACACAGAGAAGGCATGCTGGTGACCTGTGCTCCTCTTCATGAACAGGTAGTCCCAGCAAGACCTGAAATCTATGCATCATTAATACTGTTCATCAGTCATAGCAAGACATCTAAGTCTGCCTGCAAAAAAGGAAATAAAGACAAGCAAAAAACAAAAACAAGTTTTTGCTCAAGGAGTGTGAGGGAAAGAACACGGCACTTTAAGACTTCTGAATACTGTAGAACCGTTTCATAGGAGGGACCACCAAAAAAAAAAAGTACCTGAAGTATCAGTGACTTGTAATACCAAGTGAGGTAGACAGTGAACAGAGACTTTCTTGCATAATTTGGACATTCTGTGACTGGTCTATCATTGTGTTAAATTTCTGAGTACCGCTAAAAGCTCATTTCCTGGCAATGAAGACATCTGACAAATAATGGACCTTAGGGAGGAAGAGGTGCTAGGGTTCTTTCCCCAAGATATAAGAAAACTTCTTTTTAGGCAAAATGAATAAATGTACATTCGTGGACCGCAATTAACGAGAAGCATTTCATTACAATAGCACCATACTGGGCAAACTGAACACTTTTTTCTTTCTTTCTTTTTTTTTTTCCCCCCTGTTTTAAGCAAACTGAGATGACTTTTTAAAATTTCAGAATACTGCTTGTTCAGAGATCGGGAACAGTCATTTACAAGAGGAATTACTGCGTTGCTAACTAATTTTAAATTGCCTGCTCAAGAATACATTTTCTTCTTTTGAACAGTATTTAAGGTTCTCTTGAAAATCCTGAGCATCACTCATAGTTATTGCAATAAAGAACAGGGAGCTTTATAAGGTGCCAAATCATCTGTCACTCCAAATCACCTCACCACTAAACCACCAGCAAGTACCTACACACGTGAGTGACACACTTAAAGGCTTTTTGATAGTTTGGCACGCTGTATAGAAATCAACAGCTCTGAAATTCGTTAGGAATCCTGCCTCATTTGGGGACTATTCCCAAGAATTATGTGGGCAGCTTATTCCTACAAGTCCTTTGACACAGTAATAGCTACAGGAAGCTTCACAACAGCTTTTATATTTTTACTAATCATAAAAAGAGCCCATGGATTCCCTATGAATGAATAAAAGCCTTAAGCACAAATTGAAAACCAAAGAAAATAACAGGGTTCACCCTGCCTACAAACACGTAAGTCTTAAACAAGGAAGGCAAATGGCAAGAAATAGGAAGCAAAGAACCACCACAACCACTGACAGATAGAAACCAGCTTCGCCCAGTTCTTACACAACAGGCCTGTCCTGATCCTAAAATTGCAGATTTTAATTTGTGATTTATAAGTTTGTATTTAAAAAAAATCCATATGTTTACTTTAAAGCAAAACTCAGGAACGCCTCCCAACCAAGGTGATATTTCGTTAGCCACACCGGGATGTTCCTGAAGGTGACAAACCTCTAAGTGGCACTGCGTATAGCTTTTACTCCGCCTCCCCCACCTCGCCTTAGTGCTAAAAAAACACCACCACCAAAAACCGAACACGAAGGAAAGCAGCTTAGGCCGCTGCCACCAAAGGCAGCTTTAGAGCCAACAGCCGATGAAGGCGGGGAAGGGGGGAGCAGCAGATCCCCAGGGGTGAAACTGAGGGAGCTCTTACCCACCTGCCCCCATTCTCTCTCTCCCTCTCTGCCGGCCCAGGGAGATGCCTCCAGCACCACCGGCTAGGAGCGGGGGGAGCAGGGAAGGTGCTTTCCCCACCCCCGGTAGCAGAGGAGAGGGAGGAACAGGGCCCAAGCGAGCCCCGTCGGTACCCCCAGCCTCCTTAGCGAAGGAAGCGGGAAAAGCCGGCCGCAACCCGCCAGAAGGGCCGGGGACGCACGGGAGACCGAAGGGGAGGCAAAACAGCGCCCCAAAACTCCGCTCCTAAAAAAAAAAAAACTACACGCCAAAAGCAGACGCCGGCTTCAAATACCTCCTCCGTGCCCAGGCCCGGCCGCCGCTCCTTCCGCCCCGTCCGAAATTCCCGCACTGCGAGGGGCCCTGAGGCGGCCCGCCCGCCCCAGCGCTCACCTCCCACCATCGCCCGCGCCCATTGGGCCACCGTGCCTCGGCCGCCCGCCCTCTCCCCGCCTCGGGCGTGATGCCTGCTGGGACGTGTAGTCCGTGACCTCCGCGGGCAGCCGCTCGCGGAGGTCACGGACTACACGTCCCAGCAGGCACCGCGCCCGCGATGGGCTAAGAGCTGAAGTATTTTACAGGGTAGCTGTACGAAATCTCGGCGTTTTAAGCCGAAATAAGCTTGGTAAGGCCTTTGTCAGGCTGACGCCGTGTGGCGATGCCCCTGTCCAGGAGACAGGGCAAGACACAGGCCACCAGGTGTCCGGGGGACAAGGTAATGCAGCAGTTCTCCGTCTTGTATGACTGGTGCCCAGGCCAAAACCGACCCCTCCAGCCACCCCAGCACCAGAGCCTGCACTTGCACATTACCTCATTACATACCATTACATACCTCATGATTTTACCTACTTTCCTACTTAACTGTCAGACCCTTTCTAATTTTACATACTATGGTCTCATACAATTGTGCAATGGAGCTTCTCCCTATTCCGAAGAAGCTTTTTATCTATGCTTTGACAAAGTCTGTGTTTGTTTAGTCCTGATTTTTTTTTTAACAGGTTCTGTGATACTTAAATTGTTTTAAGTGCACAAGAATGTTTTGCAAAATTAATAATAATTGCAAAGTTTTGTGAAAAAGAACCCATGCCTTCAAAGGGTCAGCATGGATTCTGACTCACTCTTTCATCATCTGATTCTCTTTCCTCCCCATCCCAATCTCCTTTTCTTCAGGTCCGAGTCAAATCATACAGCATTGTTTTACCTAGCAGGTCTGATCCATTTGTCATCTGGTATCACTACATCTCCTTCTTTTGTCATCAGGTACAAGTGCACGCACACCCACGCTTGCTTCTGCCAAGCTGTGAAGTGGGAGACAGGCATGGAAAATTAAAGACGTGACCAAACAGGGGATTTAGGGGATGAGGCAGGAAAATAAATGGACAATGTTTTTGTGTTGTTCATTTACTGTGAGTTTTAAACCTTCAAAAAAGAATTATGTTTTCTTGGCCACCATCTTCACATGCTGCAGTTTTAGAGGTACTAAATAGCTTAAAACAAAGAACTATCATTCCATAGTATGTTCATCATGACAGTACTTCTATAGAAGATTTCCTCGAAAACTTGGCTACATTAGGAATAATAGATACATATACTAGAAATCCTAGGTACTCCTACAGTTGTTCAAGAATTGGAACCGTTCTGAATGTTCTAGGGTATTACTGCTCATAGGAAAGACCAAAAGATTGTTTGAAAGAAGTGGAGCACACTACCACACATGATAGCATTTCACTTGAACTACCATCGTCTTTAATATTGGATTATTGGGACTGTGAAAACATTTTAAGATGCTGATATAGAAAATAAAATGAAAAATTGAATAGATATTCCATTCATTCCTTTACTGAAAAGCTGATCTTCAGGCTGTCAGTCTGAAAACAGTCTTAACAATGAGGCCATAGAGATCTGAAGTAAATTCTGCTATCCCATCTAAAAGCTTGGCCAAAAAATAATGTCTTTCTTGCATGAAGAGAGAAACCCAGACCTCATTCTGCCTCAGATTTTTCTCTGTTGAGCCAGAATAATCAGTTCTATTTTAAGCAAAAGGTACAGTTTCAATATACCCATCCTAGTTCTTATTAACAAAAACATAAGGTTCTGCCTATAAAGTATCAGAGCAGAGACTTTCGTATGTTATGTTTCCATACACTGAAGGGCTGGATTTTTGTTTAGCCTGTCTGGATGCATTTGCTTTAATACTGCTACAGCTGGAGATTCTTCAAGTATTAACCAAATCCAAAGTGGCCACAACTTTTCTCAGATGTTCCCTATATACTGTCAGTTGTTTGACTAGATGTCAGAAAAGCAAGCATTGACCAAACAACCAAAAGCATAGGATGGGTTTCTCATTATCATCCTTCACTGTAAGAGCATTCCTGGAATGTGCTGACTACAACTTTCAAATATACTTGAAGAATTATTTTATATTTGATAATTGTGTTTGATTTGTCTCCAGAGAAAGGACTTTATATATTTTCTTTAAAAGTTCTCTAATCTTAAATGAAATGGGCAATCCAATCTATGTGTGCACTACAGATACAGCTGTTAAGAAAAGTTCAAATGCTACTTTTAAATAGTAGTAGATATGCAATATATACTGCACTGTAGTGTATAAGCAGTTACATATTTTCAATTTAGCAATGGGGATAAGAACTATGACATTTTCAATGTGGCTTGACAAGAACGCTTGAAGAGATAGTGATCAAACTACAGTATGAATTCTTCTAAACCTGCATCTCATAAAATAACCTAGATTAACCTTGAAAATTTTCAGAAGACTGGTGAATCTCCAGAGTAAATGGAGAATAGCCATTTCACATGGGAGAGCTAGGTGTATTCATCAGTTCCAGAAGACATGCAAGTTACATCCTCATTACTAGAAGAATATTAAGAATGTTCGTCAAAAGACTCAAAATAGCACAAAGAACATTTGAATCCTCCTACCTCACCAAAAAAAAAAAAGAAGGAAAAAAAGTGAAATGTATCAAATGATTTAGCCTCACAATTTCATTCTACAGTAAGAAAACTGAGGCATAGATAGATTAAAATATTTGCTTAAGGTCTTCTATTTGCTCAAGGTCAGAAATGCAAGCCAAATCTCTTAAGCAGGTTCAGTGCTTTCTTACAAGGCTGGGTAGAATGCAACACAAGAATGCATGAATGT
The DNA here is from genome assembly GCA_009819775.1 of Phoenicopterus ruber ruber. NCBI lineage: Eukaryota > Metazoa > Chordata > Aves > Phoenicopteriformes > Phoenicopteridae > Phoenicopterus > Phoenicopterus ruber. The sequence continues at coordinate 16,497,018 of CM020219.1, forward strand.
GAGGGTTCCAGTAAAAATACCAAATAAGAGAATGCCAAATGTCTGCAGGTACTGAGATAATGTGTTATACTTCAGTTAGGCTCATTTCTGCTTTAGCATAGTGTATTTCAGGCTGTGGTTCATGGACTAAAGGTCTGCAAGATATCAGGAGGGAATATTGGAGCAAAAGATGCACACATGCTTTTCCACATGCAAGTAAGCAAGCAACAATCTAGAAATGTAAAAAGTCATACAACATTTCCCTTAAGTTTTGTTCTTAAAAATTATAGCCATAAAACCTCACAAGATTGTTGTTTATTTCTTTATAAAAAGATTAAATGCCCTTTGGATTTAAAAAGTTTGGATTTAAATGATATTTAAGTGATATTTTTACATGACGTGCTTCACATTTCCACTCTTCCAAAAATTATAGAATTAAATGGCTCAGAACTCCAGCATGTATTTCCTTCCTGCAGTCTTTTTTATTTTTCTACTTTGCAAAATGAGAAAAGTCCTTATAGATTTCACAAACACCTTGCTATACTACACACAAGGCTTTAAGAAAGCAAAAATTTAGAAAAAAAAAGGTTCAAAAAAAAAATCAACAGGCAATTCCAAAATGAATGGGGAGACTGTGCCACCACAAATGCGTGATAAAAGTACATATGCACTGCACTCGGCTGTCCTAACTGGGGTTTGAGGACCACAGATGGGAGTAGAGATGAGAGATCACTGTTCCTAAAAATCACCACAATATTTGCTTCAAATTACAGTCCTCTTGAAGTGCTAGACCAAAAAAGTTTTGCTAAAAACCTGGTGGTCAGAGGCCATGAACAGTTTGAGAAGGAACAGTGGTATAATCACGTTCCAAGAAGGAGTTCTTGACTCAGCGGCCTTGTGTTACCATCCGCCCACACTGTACCTACTGTGCCGCACAAAGAATTATGCTTCCCGTCATCTCTGTGCGTTATCCTGCAGTGTGAGTATTCTGACACTAGGGAAAAAACGTGGTTACTGCAATCTTTCTTTCTGTTTTTCCTCTCATTCACATTTCACACTGTTTTCATCAGTGGAAAGATGTGTATAAATTAAATGAAGGGTGTGGGTTTTTTCCTCTAATGTACTTTTATTAAACTTTAAAAGGGTAATCGCTATTCTCTAAGAATAGCAGTATGGTGCTCCGGAGTTGTCTTTGTTCATCCATTAATATACATTCTAAGAGTATTTAAGATGATCTGCCTGGTAACCTCAGAGTTTGTGTGTGTTTTAGGAGAGCAGTACAACATCCTATTGTGTCTGAGTGCCGTTAAAAGGTAGCTAGGAACGAAATTGGTTTTGCCACGTGTTTAAGATCTTTCCAAGTGTCTTTACAAGTTAGACTAATTTTTGTATTTGATTAGATAGGAATTTGAATTTTTGTTTATTGATTCCTTCAGAATGCCGTGAATAAGAAACCAGAGAGAATCAACTATTATTTTGAATATTCAATCCATTTGATGAGACAACTTTTTTTCTCAATAAAGTTATTACACGTCTTACTAGAAAATTACATGAGATAAGTTGTCACCAAAGTTTTCCTCACCAAAGGAAGGTGCAATATTGACTCATAATAGGATCAAGTTCTTAAAGAACTTAATAAAACATCACTTCAGCAAATAAATATTTACCTCTTTTGACAAATGAAGAATCAGACAGAGATGCTGAATGAAGTTTGTTGAGCTTGATGTGATAAAGGAAATTTGTAATAAATGTCAAAGTAAGACCTGGATTTCTTGACTCCTTTTCTATATTATGAATTACAAAACTATTATTAATTCTACTGTTCAAAACATTAAATTCAAAATTAAGATGCTGAGGCAGGAAAGGTCTTTGTAAATCTTGCAGCTCTCTGAAAATATCCTCTGTTTTCATTCCCCAAGTTAAGCAGTTAAACAGATGAAGGAATGGAATATGAAGAAGAAGAGGTCCAAACTCTACAGAGTACCCAATAATTTAATGGAAAGGGGATGGAGTATTAGAAGAATTAATGAAAATGCTGTGGAAGAAAAGCTACAGAGTCAGATCCATTGGAAGTTTCACTTTTTCTGGAAGTTTTGTGATGCTAACAGACGTGATTTGAAGCTGTTAAAGGGAATCGTTTTAAATACATTGAAGCTTCTAAGACTAGAGTTTGTTTGAAGTGCATTAAATTAATCCAAATTAAAGGACTTTCATGAGTTTCTAAAGGGTTTGTATGTTTTCTTTGGTCAAGGTCCAAACTCATAGGCATGGGCAGATTTTTCTACTTAAAATAAACGACTGGACTGTCTTGGATGTGAAGTGTCTTCACCTGTCTTAGTTGGAAGCTGTATTTATAGGTATGCATACATTTTATCTGGGGAGCACTGTATATCCCACACTGTAGATACATTCACATGCACACAAACAACAGTACATGGAGTCTAACGATACAAAGAACTTCTGTTTATCATCAAACATTTCATATATCCCATTACATGTGAAAGAATTATTATCTGTCCTGTTGCAGTGCAATGCTTTTTCCTATAATGGAAATTTACTCTGCAAATTTATTTTGATATTAAAAGGTTCCACTTTATAATGTCTATGGTTCAATCAGTGATCTGAAAGGCACTTAAATGCTTTGAACAAGATACATAAAACGCTTTTATTGCAAAAGCTTTGCTGTATCTACCAATTTTACAATTGATCTCTTTCCATGTAAGGCAGTTCTGGAAGCTGCCCATGCTGTATAAAATCACATGGTGGCTTTTGATCTCCAGCTGGTGATTAAAGCACATTATGGAGGTTTGAAATTTTCTTGTGGTCATTAGCATACCTCCAAACACTTCTCTGCTAAATAGTAGTGGTGTTCTCACTACACGCTATTTAAATAAGAAACCAGGAATCTATAAACTTATTTACTATCCTTTGTAGCTCAGAGGATACAGATCTCCTGAATGAGGTGACCTTACCCTTAGCAATAGACTTACTGATCAAATAGTGATTTCTTAAGGTGATTAGGCTCTATCAAAATGCAAGGAAGAATGAGGTTATATATTTTTAAAACCCGTTTTGATACAAACAGACAGAGCTCCATGCTTTGCAAGATCTTGTCTAGTTACTCCCTATCTACAGTTCCATGTTTCCCACTGCTAAGACATGTCACCATTGCTTCCAAGGTAGCAGGCTGTTGTAGGTTTTCCACAGTGGATTTTTAAACAATGCAGCATTGACTCTGTTACTTGTAAATAGCAAAAAAAAAAGCATCTTTCCTCCCACTTTTTGAAACTGTATTTATGGGGTGGGGAAAATAAAAAATCACCATGCATTTGTTACTTTCTCTAGCAATCTCTTTGGAGTTTCGTTTCACAGAAAATAAATGAGGATGTCAGCTTTATATATTTATATTTCACTTTATTCTATTATGTTGCATTTTATTTATCTATTTTTACCACCTATATCTTGATAGCAAGAAAAGTTTACTGAGTGTTAGCCAGATACAGAGGAAAACATAACATTTGTTGAAAGAGATTACAGTCAGTAAATACCAAATAAATTCCAGAGCTTTCTGTTAGTTGTTCTACCCTGTCCCCTCACTCCCCAAACCAGAATGAATATAGGTAACCTGGTTTCTGACAAGTCAGCAGTTACAGGCTTTTAAAAGGGAATAAACTCTGGGTCAGGGAAGAGTATTGGCCTGGAATGGATGTTCCGGTTGTAAGGGAGGCATCTGAGAGGACAGTCAAACTTGTGGAAGAGATGGGCCAGCAGATATCGGCAGACCAGCGAAGGAACACAATTTTGAGTGTATTATATTGTGGGGCAAAGCACCTTGAATTATTTAAATCTAGGAAATAACAGATTTTCATCTCTGCTTTTATCCAGCAGTTTGACTAACGCTTGGAGGAAGAGCAGAACTACAGAAAGAGAGCACTGAAAATTTATCATATAGGTAACATTTTTCTTTTATTTCCAAGCAACACCCTAAAATACCTAAGATCTTTTATAAGATTGGACACAGCAGTTTTTATCTAAGAAGCTTATTGTTCAGAGAAAAAAAAAAAAACCCTAATGAAAAAAGCACACATTGCATCCTTTTTCATATCAAAATTTAATCCATGTTCATATAAATAGGTATTTGGTGGGTTAATTGTCTCATACAAACTTTCTTTGAGGAAGTAGAAGGGGCAGAAGTCATTCACTGTTTCCTCAAGAGAAGATATCATACAATGAAAATTAAAAAATAAACCATTGCATTCTGGCAAGCTTTATTATCCAGAGCTAGCTGTCTGGAGAAGAAAAAATACTTACTGCTGCTCTTCTGTACTCGAGCATAGCATGGAATCCTTCCCGTCATGCTGCTCTACTGCATAGTTTTGGTGTTCATGACTATGCTAATCTGCACAAAATTTACATGATGTAACAAAATATATGATTTGCATAAGAACTGGTTTTCTCCAAGTCCCAAATGGCACTAAGAAACTCTAAAAAAGTGCTACCACTAGGTGTCTCATTGGTTTCAATGTACTCCAACCTAAGAGCAAGAAATGCTCAACAAAATTTAACAAAAATACGGTTAATTACCACTGACATTCCCTCCTTCTTTACACCAGCACACCCTGAATTTAATCACATGCATTATTGTAATCAAGCTGTCAATCAGATTTTGAAATATTTCAATTTTTGACATAATTACAGCAGAATCCCTACAGCCCGTCTAGAACATGGATATGGCAAGATTGATATTGTGTTACAAAATGTGATCTGACAAAAAAAAATTGATGCTTCTGTGCAAAAATTAAAGAAACACCGAAGTGCTAATGCATTTGCCCTGCAAGTATGTTGCATCAGGTAGAATGTCAAGAGTCAATATAACTGCCTGCCCATTCACTGAATAATATACTCATTCTTGTCATGCTTTAAATGCTTAAATGTTGTCCGTGTCATTTTTATTTTTGTTTAAAAATCTATAGCTTTAATTTGCTTAGTTGGAACTAACTGTATGGAGGGCTTTTTTGCTTTTAGGCTTACAGCAAAAGATGTAGAGAAACAATCAGTGGAGAAAAGGGATGCCAAGGAGCGAGTTGGGCTCATGTGGAAACTCCTCTGAGACAATCCCGTCCATGGAAAGGCTCAAAACTAGTGTGCCTTTTGATTAGCATTTGCAAACAGCTCATGATGAGACATCCGTAGTACATATTGGTATCTTTTTCAAAAATTTCATGTTCCTGCTTTTTGGTGTGTGGTGAGGAGCATATTTTTTATGTTAACACTTCAAAACATTCGAGATGCATGTAGAGGTGGAAGGCTCTTTAGATGGAGACCCATCTGTCAGCAATTACAGGGCTTCCCCTGAACACATATAATACAAACTTCAGCCTGGCTCAGGTGAGTGTTAGTCAGATACGGTCTCTCTCATTTTTGGGGCCCTAGTTTGTCTTTTAACCAAGACGGTAATTTTTACCATCTGATGACTATTTCATGGCCTCTGTGAATGAGTTTGCAGACCTCAGCCTGATTTTATGTAGACAGATGTCCCCCTTCACAAAAACAACTGTCACAATTGGCAATAGTTGTCACACGTGCTGGCAGCAGCACGGGCTCAGGATGAATGGATGGGAGGCGGGAGAGTGTCTTCCTCACTATGAGGAGGCAGGTGAAGACAGGGGATGTTTGCAATACCACCGACAGTGCTGCATTTTCAGTGTGCAATATCATTAATTCAGGCTTCTTTTATGTGACCGCTGCTCTTTGCTTCAAAGGCCACTTGTTTGGATATTTCTAGACAGGTATTCCTCTAGAATAACTTGATCTAAATGTGTTTGGATAACTTAAGACAATCTCTTGTCCGATAGCAAATTCATAATTAATTTCTTCCTTTCCGATGGCGGGTGAGGAAACTGCAAACACATTTTTCACTGGAGAGAGATGCAAGGCTTTTAAGAAGTTACAGAAACACACATGTAGCTTCACACACAATCCCAGCGCTTTTCCACCCTCGACCTGAGGAGACGCACTGTAACTGCGCTCCTTCTCTCCATCTTCATTCTGTCCTCAGGGTCTCATTTGCTTATTTTCCATATCGCTGGTACTGGCCCTGTTATTCAGAGAACTACTGTTTTACTTGAGTATTATCTCAGCTCCTAAGACCTCTGTTTATAAGATCTGTTTTTTCTAGTTGAGTTGCCGTATTTTCATGCAGACATCTGTTGAAAGCATTGAATTAATTAATGTAGTAGTAGCAACTAAGAAAACATGATTAATCAGCTTTGTCCTCTGCCACAGTGAACTTACCAGGGCACTGAGAGAAGATGTATAGAATCTGATGGGCTCTCTGGTTTATGATTTGTTCTTGGGGAATAGGTTAAATTTCTTCCTTTTCCTTTCATGCCACCACCTCCTACTTTCGCTTCACAGACTTCAACCCGGCTCCGTCCACGCATACGAAAGACAACCTTGCATAGCTCATGGTGGAGGCGATGAGTTCTGCATTCTCTGCAGACTGGCTGCTTTTTGACAGGAGGTGCCAAGCTTTGTCCCTCCCCAGTTGCCTATCGCTCGTATTCAATTGAAGCATGCTAGGAGGAGAGTGTTTACCATCTATTGTTGAAACAGCTAATTTTTTCAGTAAAGACATGGCTTTGAAGGTATTTAAATGGTATTAAACCTACTTCAATGATATAAATAAAGAAGCGAGTTCAGCAGTTTTTATGACACCGTATACTGACAATATTCTAAACTGTCCACTAAACATTTTTCATTCTCCATGGAATATCAACATACTGACTGCAATATTTCTATCTGCGTTCTTTTACTTGCTAATAATCAAATTGCAGCCATCAACCTTTTCATTTAGAACTACGTGCTCCAAAAAGTAAGCAGAGCCATTTGAAACAATTTTGTAGCTATCTCAAATGGAATGTAAGTTTTAAATTGTTGAATTGTAAGACTGCCACCTCGTAAACATATTATAATGTATATTGGTCTATTTTGGTGAACAGCTGAATAATAATGTACTTTAAAAACAGTTTGAAATGCATCTTCTAAGATATAAAGCAGGGAGGATGACTAATATGAGAATATGGCATTTCACAGCAAACCTAATGAAAGCTTGTGAAAACTGCAGTATCTCATCACCACACTGGCTACGTTGGCTGCAATACAGTCAAGACTATATTGACTGCTAGAAAGGCTCTAAGTACAAAGCATTCCATCTCTCCTGATGAAAGTAACTGAGCTGGGCCAAAACTGATGGGTAAAAGAGTAAATCTTCCAGTTTCATGAATTTTGTATAACTTATTCTTGAATATTTCTTAGAATTGTGGCCCGTCTCCTTGACCAATGTAAACTTTGCTTTTCCTTCGTTTTCAAAAAGTCTTTTGAGAATGATCATTAAAGTAATAGCATATTTTTAATACATAATTAATCTGCAGAGCCCCAAAATAGAGCCTGCTCTGCCTGCATTTCTAGTTCAGAAAACTCAAGAGGGTACAACTACTTTTAAAAGGATTAGATTGCCTGATCAGGTGTTTTACACTTTTTATTAAGTTATTTCTTTAACTTAGAAAATGTTTCCTAAATGTTTGCTGTTTACTTGGTGGATGTACATTGTTTGTGCATGAGACAGCCTTCTAAGCGGGGGGACGGGTCTGCCTGGCTTGGGCATGAAATCATCGGTCCCGTTTGCTCGACCCTGCGCGCAGAGAGAGCTGAACTAGCTCAAAGTGCACACGCCATCTCTCTCCTGCTCGTATAGAGTGTTATTCAAGCATTCGTTCCGGGATGAGAAGCTCCTTTCCTGTAGTCAGCGATCGCTGCGTGCCTATTCAACATAGATGCTACATTACCTCTAATTCTTAGCCAAGGCACCATGGCATGGTGCTCAGCACAGAGGACCAGCACACACCCCTTATAAAAAGAGTCGAAAGAGGAATTCAGACGCGTGGAAGTTTGTCATTCCCGTATGCAATTGGTCAAATAAGATACGTAACCTTTTCCTGCAAATACTGTTTGTCACATCTCTAGATTGCCAGAGCTTCTGTTGGAAATATTAAATCTATTATATCAACCTAGAATGACAAAAGTGCATGGAAAGAAGAAGTATGTACATATAGGTGTGTACCTTCCCAGGGATATCCTGAACAACATTTGTACCCGGTCTTTCAAACAAGCCAGAAGTTGTGAACATTTAATTTACCTAACAGGTAGGCTATACTTGGGTAGAAATATTTGAATTTTTATTAGTTATCAAGATCCTAATTTATTAGGTATAATAATCTTTGGTTACCAAAACCTCAAATATGGAAAGCATAAAAGACGGCAAGGACGTATGGAGAATTTTCTTAGTAAAATGACATATTTAACTCACAACCTCAAAGTTGTTGGTTTATTTTTCCCCCAATGGAAAGCCAAGCATAAGATAAGGGATGCAGGTTATTATAAAGCATCTGAAAAGTTCCTTGCAAAACAGCATTTTTAGGTGAAGTTTTTTTCAAATTAACAACATAGCGTAATAAAAATCAACCTGTCTGCCCTAATGTGGTCATTTTTACCAAGGCAATGTGAGCCTGGAGTGAATATGAATCATTAAAGGTGTGATCTAGTAGTATTTTATTCAACTGTGATTCATTGTGAATTTCTATCTCACATCAACAATAAGCTGCAAAAACCTTAACAATACTTATAAACACAATAGTCAGAACATTAGAATAGTCTTGCTTCCTACTGTATACCGACAGAGGAAATAACACCAAAAAAAATCAAAACCATCATGGAAAATACACGGACAGAAGCACTCACAAAATCCATAGGAGACGTTCCAAGAAAGAACCAGAAGGGACATTTGCCTAGCAATAAAGGAAGCCTGGAGATTTAACAGATGAGTGACAGAGATGACAGCAGGTAGGAGTGGGCAGCTGAGGGGTTTGGTCTGGTGGCAGGGAGAAAAGAATTGCACCTGGTGTTTCTGGGCACCAAAGTTGTTGGGAAGCAGGTAAAGCAGACAGAGGGCAGAGTCCAGACTGAACAGGGCAAGGAGAACCAAGCTGGAGTTACCGGAGAGAAGACTTGGCCAACTGGAAAGCCTTTTCAAATCGGCACTGATTAGAAAAGAAAAGGACAAGCAGGAGGAGGAGGAGGAGGAAAAGGAAGACATATCTGTCCCAAAGGTCTTCCACTACTCTAGTAAATAAGCATTTTCCAGCTGAGGAAGGAGGGAAACTGAAGCAGACAAGGCAGCAGGTAGAAGATACTTGCCAACTTCAAGTTCCCAGCCAAGTTTGTTTAGCATGGCCACACATGCTACACTTGGCACTTGCCAAGTTGACCATTTGCAATGGTTCAGAATTGTACTTGTTCCCTTTTCACTGCATGAAATGATCCTGGGATGCTTGCACCCAATATGTAGTTTAGAAGGTTATATGATGGAGATGTGTATCAGGAAAAAGTGAATTGTACAAGTAAAATCAGGTAGGTACTGAAGAGCAGCTTTTTGCCTGCTACCGTGCAGCTCTGCCAATGCACTTCAGGCTTGACTTGCAATACCCTGTATAAAATTTCAGTGCCACCTTTCTTCGGAGCAGTGACTCAGTCATGCTGAACTATGCCACCCCTGTGGCAGAACACAGTCTATTGTATGTGTTTTATAACCTTTATGACTCAGGATCCAACACAGTAATCAACAGAAAACAGAGCAACTCCAACAGCATTCTTGTAACGCAGATGATTTGATATATCATCATTCAATGAGCAGGTAGAAATTTCAGGCTGGTACATGTAACTACGTCTTAAATAAAGGGTCGCATTATTAACAAGCTGCATCATGTTTTTCAAGGTCCCCGGGGGAGGACAGGAGAGGGTGAAGCTTGGTTTCTTTTTACTGTCATCATTACTATCCAAAACACATAGGACTGGACAGCTCAGGGACCTGACGCATGGATAGTTTTCCTTTCTAATCATAGGTTCAATTTGAAACATTGACCTATATCAAGACTGGTAAGAAACCAGTGGTTGCCAACTTACGTAAGCAACTGCGAATAGTTGTGTTGTCTCAATACAATTCCTACAGAAAAACAGCGTACAGACTACAGCTCTATCGGTTTTGGCATCATCATCGCAGATTGAATACCAGCAAAGGGTTAGATCTTATCTAAGCAGGGAACTATTCTGAAGCATCCACCTAGTTTCTGGTTTAATTTCATGCAGAGACATATGCTCCAGCATACACCTACCTTGCTCCTGGTTTGTTTAAGCCAATGGTAAGGAGTAGCCACAACATGTGACGGTTTCTTAACAAGTCCATGAGCAGCCAAATTTTGAGTTGGCAATGACCAAGTTAGTGTTTCCCTACTGTTCTTGATTCCTTAGTATCAAGAAGCAAACTCGGCTGCCCAAAGCCATTTCTGCTCTCCACAGAGAAGAATTTATTTCCATCTTTTACAGGAGGCTTTGAAAGTGGTGTTACGGAATTGTAGCCAGAGAAAACTTGACAGTTCTCAATAACATGACCATCACGGCTGCTCTGATCCTCATACGTATAGCGGAATGTGTTCAGATCCTCCTTGAGAAACAGTTTCCTCACAAACTGAATTTAACTTGTACTGCTAACGGAGATTTCTTTTATGACAAATTGAGCCATCCAGTGGCACAGGCTGAAACAAACTACTACATGTACTTGTTAATACATTTCTCCAGTCCCTTTCCTTATATGAGATATATATTAGTGACTACAAAAAAAAAAAAAAAAAAGAAGCAATAAAACATCTGTTTAGTCATTATTGCAAACAGAACTGAAGGTAATGAACATTTCTAATCATTTAAGGTCAGACAGAAGTGGTCTCTCGACATTGATTTAATAGAGAAGAGAGGTGAGGAAAAAAGAAAGAAAACAATGGAAAATTCCAAAAAGTCAAAGTTTCAAATCCAGTGTTTAGGCTGTGCATCTGCCCTTAACTCACCTCTTTGCACACACATGCTTTTCTACATGCAGTGGTTAACATCAGATCGCAGTCTTTGACCCCCTGCAAATTCTTGTCATAATAGTTTGAGTTATGTTAATTTATCCCAGATCACCTCACTTTTATGAACGCTAGAGTCTTGTGACTGCAAAACAATACTTTAGTATTTGAAATAGGACGAGGTAAGTATCTATACAAAGAGGCAGAGATCCAACCATTGAGGGCTTACGTGAGCCAATAAGTATAGTGTGAGTGGGGTTTTTTTGTTTTAAAAGTTTGTGAGCAAATTAAACGCTGAATAACGGTGCTATAGCAATAGTGGGTAGAGCTTGGCTTAGCATGGGCAAAGAAGAAAGATCATTAACAGATAAAATAGGGAGCACCTCAGGGGACACGCCTACAGACAGTCTGTCACCCACTGGTTTTAACATTTCATTTCAAAATTTAATTAGATATCAATTTCTGAATGCCTAAATAAAATCAGCCCCTTTGCATAGCATCAACATGCATCAGCTTTCAGTGATAAATTTGAGGCTGTGACAACATTCCTCTTCCTAAATTTTGAGGGGAAAGAATAACAACAGAAGAATAGCCAGAAATGACATTCCTGGTTCCAGCAACCCAATAAACCATCTAACAAATGTAAACAATGTTAATACCAGTATTTAACTCATCACTGATGCACTGGAAGCAATAGCAAGGCTTTATAAAAAGTATGTGTGAAGCAACAATATTTTGCACTAACCTGGCAAAGGGCAGGGCTGACAGTCTCTGCTGTCCCTGGTTAATAAGGAAATGCTTCATTGATCACAAAAGCAATGACAATCTTCTACCAGTCTAGTAAAATTTCTCTAAAAGAAGCTAAAGCTGTGGCTACAGAATAGCTTGTCCACCCTGAACAGCAAGTGTTGCTTGTCTGCCCATTCATATAAGGGAATATCAAAGCACAACTGGCTTTACCCAAAACACATATCGGCTTATTTGTTCTGAGGAGATGTTATTCAAGTCTTCCCAAGACTTCTTTTTTTTCAAAAAATGAAAGGTAAACTTAATTTTAGATTAATGAAAAGGAGCCATTCTCTGGTAAAACACAGTGATAAGTAATTTTAGGGAAAACTTTTACTTTAAAAAGCTAATTTTGAGTAACATTAGGGTCTACGTCGTCTGACCAAAATTTGTAGATTGTCTAGGAAACTCCTATAAGCACTGTATAGAACACTGTAAACCCTGCACATGTAAGTCAGTAAGAAATATTGTAGGCTTCATGGGACTCCCTGCTGATGCAGTATTGCCAGACAGATAATTGCAGAATCCTGGCATAAATAGCTAATTTAGGGTGTCATAAAGAATGAAAAGTGCAAAAGAAAAGCCAATAGTTTTGTTCTGGGGACAAACTAAGCTCTAATCAATGTTTCCCTTTCTAAAGTAACTGCAGCAAGTCAATTTAATGTCCAGATGATGGAGCAGGTGTACTCCGTGTCACAATGTATAGTCCTGATGTCTGTTTTTTCTTACCAAGGCAACCAGGGTTTGGAGGAGACCAGTGGCATAAAGCATGTCAGGGTTTCAGGAGCCATTACAGCTGAGTTTTTATCTATTAAAAAATGAACATAACTACCACTTTCTGAAGTAATTGTTAGCTACTCAGAAATATGAACTGTGGTGCAAATGTGCGCGCTACCTTCCTTACTGGTAGCAGTGCATTTTTCACCGGGGGTTTATTGGACTGACGGTTTCTATACTGCGCAAATTCAACACAGTTGTAGTAGGCTTAGCTGTGTTCTGCAGCAGGTGGGCAGGATGAGACTGTAAACCATCTGTCCATTCATCTATCTTAGACACATATCCCCCTATTTCAATAATACTCAGAAAGCATATCATTAGACAACTGATAAAATCATCTCCATTTTATAGATGGGAAATGAAATGAGGCCTGGGCTCCTCCGTCAGGTTGGGGCTGAAGTCTGTAGCGTCCGTTCCTTTTGTGATAGTGCCCCACTCACCGGACGATTTTCCTTCATCCTCTGCAGTATCTCTCCCTACCTACCCCTTTGTGTGGGGTGTACACAGAGTGAGTTTACAAAGAGAGTGGTGTGGTTTGCTCTCTTCGTGTTCATTCAGTTCATTCAGGCTATTCATCATATACAGTATTCAGAAATACCTTAATGTAAATGGATGGATCCAGTCTCCGAGTTTCGTAGCTGCACTTCACACTTTAGTCAATCCAACCGTTACCCGTAGTATTGCAGTGAGGTACGCAGAAATGGCATGCAGCGTGCTGGGGTAACGTTAACTGCGGACTGTGTCAATCTAAAGTGAAACATCAGGGGGTTTCATGTTCCCCCCAGCACGGGAAAGGACAATTTTGCAAAAGGTTATTGAGTATTTTCTCATGTCAAAGAGTGGGAGGAGTGGCTGCACGGAGGAGATTCAAGGGTGGGCAAGTGCTCCCTGGGGCTGCAGAACCTGAGATCGGGGCTGAGGCACCCTCCTACTGCAAGGGCTGGTGGAGCAGTGTTGGAGCTGCTGGTACAAACAGCCCCGAAGGCTACGACTGTGCAGAGGAGTTGCCCTCCTGTGCCTCTGCAGGAGAGGGCTTCTAAAGGTTGAGATAAGAATCGTGTTCTTTTTTTAAAAAAATTATCACCAATAGTCCCTACCTGCCTCAAAAGCAGTAAGGCCTGCGCAAAAGGAGAATCTTTTCAGTAATGATTAATGGCAAGTACACATGAATACAAAGAACTGCAAGATTTGTACATGGAGCTGTACGTGTTTGGACAAGGACTTACTGGGAAGGCATCCTGTCTGCAGGCAGCTGACTGTGCAATCAGAGCAGTAGCAGCCAACTGAAAAGCTGCGTCTCCTCCAATTAGTAATGCCCGATATGATCCTCTTCCCGAGTAGATCGACAGTGCTTGTTGTGTCTCTGTCTTTCCCATAGACACTGTTGACTTGTTAAGGCAAGGAACGTGGCCATCTTATTTGCCAGGAACCTTGCAAACAGAGAAGGGATTAAACCGTAGAGGATAGGCAATAGGCTCAGACCCACAACCCTGTTAATTACTTAATACGGTATCATGTTTGACAGGTTCTCTCTGCTATGGTAAGGGGCTATCTTTGCTTGGGCACGTAGCCCAGTAGCAAATACAAGCTGGTTCAGCTTCACAGAGCCCACCGTACCGTGCAGGGGGGCTTCGAAGCCTCAAGAGAGGTTGTTTCCAAACGACGTTGCTGACCGTATTGTGAACCAGAGGAAAGTTTCTAACAAGAGTTTCCAGTGGATAGAAAGGGCTGCACGTTTCCAAATGGGCAGTGGGCAGAGATAGCTCACTTAAGCTCTGTGACAGCAATTGCTGTTGAAGCACTGAATTGATTTCTGAATTGTGAGACACCACATGGGTGCAAAGCCTGCACTAGCAGCACCAGGGCCCAGTTTAAAGCCTCTGTTTTACTTAAACCAGTGCGCTCTGCTAATGCACTGTAACACGTGTCTCCTGGCCCCAGACTATTACTACATTTCCTTGGTGTTTTCCTTCAGCATTGCCCAGACCCCTCACTATACATGCAGAAGTCGAGGCAAGCTCACACAGTGCAAAACACCTTTATTTTGGCACAAGAACAACAAAGCTTTGTTGTTCTCAAAGCAGCATAAAAGCATCATGTTAGCAGAGATGCCCATCCCGTGACTCCCGGGCCGACAGCGCATCCGGAGCTGCTGGCACCGGCGGCAGGAGCCCCGGTCCCTGGAGAAGGCAGCGTGGCTCACCGCGAGGCGCGAACCCCTCGCATCCACACGCACAACAGAAAATGCACTTAAGAAGCGCTATGAAGAGGGATGGCGCACGCCTCGGCTCTGCCCGCAGCCGTGCCGAGCCGCTGCCCGCCGTGCGGCAGGGCAGCGGGGCAGCCGGGGCGCCGGCACCCAGCCGGCACGCTGCTCGCGCGGGGCCTGCGGGAGCCGAGCCGGCTGAAACCCGCCGCGGCGGCGGTGCTGCAAACGCTTCCTCCTCCTGCCGGGAGCGTGCTGCTTCTGCTGTGAGGCTTGGGACTGAAGCGGAATTAAATTAAACCGTCTTCCTAGTGAACGGGAACGCGAGGCAAACTTTGCGCTGGAGACTGGCTATCAGGCAAAGCCCTTGCTTGCGGATGTTTTGCGCACAGGCACGCGTCGGCAAAGTCACGCTCACCTGGGGGTCACGCAGCAGTAACGTCCACGCTCCATCTGCTTACCAAGAAAGCCAACATAGTGTTAAAAAGCACGCAGGATGCTCAGACCAGATTGGACTTTAGACAGGAAATTATCTTTTCAAATTTTGGTTGAACGATAAGAAGCTTTTAAAACTAAAGAAATGAATGATGTATGCAAAGCTGTACTTGAAATGATTCTGGTGTTGCAAATTGCCATGCTCTTACTGTGGAGCTGATGAAAATAAATGAAGCTCTGCGTTGCTGGGCTTTTTCCTCCCCCTTCTAATAAATGAAATGAAAAAGCCCCATTATTGTGCCACCTGCTTCAAATTCCTAATTGTGGTAACTGAATTCTGAAATTGTTTGTTCGCTGTGTAATATCACAGGCATTAAAAATACTGAGAGGCTATTAAGTTCTTTAAAACACAGCACCGGATAAAAAGGTGCAGCTATCTTCAGATTTTATTTCCATGAAATAACTTTTCCAGTGGAGAAATGTGTTAAAATCCTACAAGTGCATCCTGAAAAAATCCCTGTTAATTTAACAGTTAGAGAAGCTGCAAAGTAAAGACCCAGGAGAGGTCCTTTGGCATATTTAAATATTTTTAAAAGAGAGCAGTATGCCATTCTGTTCATATTTTTCTAGCATAGAAATATAAAAATTTCAGAAGACAATAGAAATCACATGAAATTCAAATGTAATATTTCTGATGAACAGGTAGGCGTGTGCAGATATGTATCTCTGGAGTGCCTATAGCCATGGAATCTTGCTGTATGCCTGAACTATTGCTGCATGTGTGTGTAATGCATCTCATTTAATGCCTAAATTTCAGTTTCTCATTTTAATATCGTTCCAACTTAGATATCTATGTAGATTTGTTTTACAAATTAAAAAAAAAACAAAAAAACAAAAAAACAAAAAAAACCACCACAACAGTGATTATCAAGACAAGCTAAAAAGAGTTGTTCCTGAAATATTGTGTCATTACAAATAATTTTTCTGGATATCCAAATCCCATTGTTTTGTTCATTTTAATGAGAAAGGACTGGAATCAGTTAAACAGATCTGCAAAAAGTTATCCCACACATGTCCTAGACAGTCTTGTATTTCACAAATACATACATGGATACATACGTGTATGTATGTGTAAATTACTAGACATGATGTGACCGTTTCCCTTAGATGAACTTGTAACGTCTACAATCCCAGCACAGAAATGAGCAAAGGGTTAAAATAACAATCTCAGGATTCAAGTCAGCTGTGATAATATTCAGCACGTTGAACTGCTGAAGTCTACGTGGAATTAGACATCCCTTTGCCCATCCAACCAAATGAACCAGTTGGTTGTTGCCGTGCATAAGCAGCGTTTTAGAGGACGGGGGACAGGAAGAAAAGGGGCATTTCTCATCATGCTTATTACTAGGCAGTTCTCGCCAAAGCTCGCCCACTTGCTGCCTTCCCCCCTGCCCAGCTCTGGAGGCAGAAGTTACCAAGCAGCCTCAGAACAAATCCCACTAACGACAATTCTTTCTCAGCTTTACACTGGCACACAAAGGTGTCCTGTTGGCAGCAAAATCTGGCTTCGTCAAACAAGAGGATATTCCAAACAGAAGTGCAAACACTGTAATCTGAATATTTTAAAAAGAAACAACAGAACAAGAAAAAGGGAACAGCCAAAGAGCTTTGTTGATAACAGAGAGAGTTTGTCAAAAAAAGTTAACTCTAAATTGATTAAAACAGAAAGAGAAGAATTGCAAATGGAATTTAGCAGGTGCTATTTAAATAACTTTTAAAAAAGGATGCAAACAAGGAGCAAATACAGATCTTGTAGGGATTAAGAAGAAAAGAAAAGTTACACATTTCCAGTTAATTTCTTTATTTTACCTCCTTTATCATATACAGATTGACAAACTCAAGGTTGTGTTTTGATTGATATTTAAAACGATACGGTGATTCATTTGTACGTACCTACTTCAGCTCTTGACTTGCTTGCAAACTAGTTATTACAATCGCTGATTTGATGATGTGCTGTTGCACTTCACAAAGAGCCGGAACCGAGGTCCTGGCAAACAATGCCTGGCTTTGAAGCCGCGCTGCTGCCCGGCGTGCTTGGCCACCTAGGCCATATGCTGTTGTTTCTGCCCCTCGGTTGGGTAACCTCCTGGACCACAAAGAGCTGCCAAAATGGCCACACAAAGACCTGCGCACTTCGACTCGCTGGAGCTGGAGATTTCCACGTATCTGCCTCTAGAGATATGGTGATATATTCATTTTTGAGCAACATTTTCAAACCAGATTTTGGTGAGCAAGCGTTTGTGAAAAACCTACGGAAGAGGGCAAAAACGCGAGCGATCGTAGCGTTGCGGCTCTTACACAAACAAATGTTTGTGAGTATTTCTGTAAAGCTAACCACATCTTGTTTGTGATACACTGCATGACATTAGAAAGAGAATATTTAAAAATACAGGCTCACATCTGCAGAAAGAGCAGCGCTAATTATGAGAAAACACAGAAAATGGACATAAAATGCAGTAATATATGCAGAGGGTTTTTTTAACTCCTCTAAAAGTGAAAGGAATGAAAAACTGGTAAAAGGGGAATAAACCAAGCATTAAATATGAACATGCGTGACTATCTATCTAGAGTATCTTATTTAGATTTTTCAGCTATTTATTGTCTGTTAATTTCCTGTGTTCCTGTTTTTCTATTGAGGCATCAAACACCAAAGCACAAACCTTCAAACTGGCTCTGCATGTTTAATAAATACATACACACACACACACTTCCTATACGCTTACGTAGCTGGCTAGATGCTAAGGGATCGTATAGCCTGAAATCCCTACATTTTGTAGAGCGACTAACACAAATCAGTAGTCTTTTCAATTCGTCTCATGTAAAAGACAAACTTTTCCGAACATGATTCCTTCTCAGCCTTTGTGATGAACTTCACCAGAAAGCTGTAGGTAGCAAGTTTCATCTGTATATCTAAGGCTCAATATGATTTTTTTGTATTAAAAATAAAGGGAAAAAGCAGGGGAAATATTTTGAAAGTCAATTAAAATTTTGTGTACGTTTTCATTTTTTAATGATAAATTAAGTTACTAATTTTGTCCGTGCTCTTTGTAGACACTGCAGGTTTAATTGCTAATTGTTAACTGCGAATGAATACATTTGCATATTAATTAGCTCCCAATTTACATTTTTAATTTGCTTCCTTCAAAAGGTGCAAGATAAAAGGTCGTGTTATTTTAAATAATTTATGCTTTATTGCATGAAATACGCTAATATGAAATGTGCCTACTAATTTTAACCCCTTTTCTAAGAAGCAAAGTGAAGAACATTAAAAAGAAAGAAAAATCTGGGGGTGTTTTGAAAAACAACATTATGCCGTGTTGTTCTTCAGCATTAGAACTTGCTTTTTTCCTGAAGCCCGATCTGGTTGAAAATTAATGCATTCTTTCCTTCGCCATCAGTTTAAAAAGTGATAGTATATTTGAAGAACAAAACAGCTGCCGAAGGGGGATTGATTGTTGTTGTTTCCTGCAGAGGATTAACAAAAAAGGTTCTCTCTCTCCCTCCCCCCCACCCCTCACCCCAATATATTTTCCAAGGAAATGAAAACCGTATGCAGTAAAGGGATAATTTGCCAAAAGCATCTTGCTTACAAGGAAAAAAACCCACATTTTTAAATGTCCATGTGTACTTACGTATCAGGCTTTTGATTTTAATAGTCAACAAGGATAATCGAACAGGAAAAGGATGCCCCACCTTCCATGATCGTAACGAGATAAGCTTAAGGAAGGAAAGTCTGTCTGTTTGTTTGTTTGTTTGTTTTATGTGACCTCGAGGATCTTCTTAGAGGGGAGTTTCAACATGCTGTTCTATACATATCAATACAAATATGGCTAGGCAAAGATGTTATTACAAGTGATCCTACTGTTCCGTAAGACAGTGTCAAATAGAAGCCTAAAAACACAGAGGCACAGATCTGATCGCATATTACCACTGATTGCATAAATATCTTCTTTTATTTCGATTTCTTGTTGCTTGCTGCAGCCAATTCACTCTGAAGAGGGTTGTGCTTAGTAAGGCTTTTGCTGCCATAATTGTTGTACCGGTACAAAAGAATACTATTGCTTGTATAACACCACAGAAACAGTATATATACTTAGCACGAGAAATAATCTTTCTAGTTAGGAAAAAACTGAGGTATATAGCCTGACCGCTGTAAGGTCTTCAACACGAGGACCATTTGTGAAAAGCAGTTGTGCGTTGTCCTTTCTGCTGTGTCATTATGAAAAAAGACTGATGACTGTGACCCATATATACATGACAGAGAGTTGTGTCCTACACAGCATTAGGAAACATAAGAAGTTTTAGAATAAAAACTCACAGCATAATGGAAAATACCTGTTTCCCCCAGCCTCCTAACCTGAATCCCTTTTCCTTTCTAGATTAAAATGTCTTCCAACCATATTCATTAAAGTAGCTTGGATTGGATTTCCAGTAGCATATCAACTGCATTAGGGAATTTTAAACAGAACTTGTGGTTTTGGTTGCTTGACAAGGATAAAAAAAAATCTCCTTAGTTCTACCACACACAAAACACTGGGAGAAATAACAGCAATGAAGTATTATTCCCTCTAGATGCGTCAGCTGCATAATCAGATCTTCAACTGTATTAGTACAATTCTTGAATTTGTGGATCTCTGTTTCCGTACAACTACGCTAGCATAAGAAAAGCACTGCCAATTTGTCCATTTAGAGCAATCAAGATAACTATAAAGCAGTCTCAATATTTTTCATTTCAAACGACACTGACATTACATGAAAACAACCAAAACCGTCAGCTTCTAGCAATCATAATACACTACAGAAGGTAAGATTCTAATAACAAATTAGAGATGGCTGGAAAGAAATTGCCTTTGATGAGGAAAAGGAAGAAAAGAAAGGAAAGGAAAGGAAAAAAAAAAAAAAAGACGACGAGAGAGCTGGGTTAACACATATCAGTTACTTGGAAACAGCTGATACTGACTTTTCATAATGTTGTACATGAAGCACGTAGTGAAGTTAGGAGCACTGTGATTTAAGAAAGTCTCAGAGAACATCATCCTTTTATATGTCTTGTTCTCATCAGATCAGAATGATTGATGCTTTAGTGCATTGTATGTAACACAATGCTTCCAAAAAGCAAGGATTAACTGTAATTCTTTTAGAGTTGTTCTTTATATTCCATCATAGGTGCGAAAAAAAATTCTGAAATTAACAAAAATGTGCAAAAAAAATAACTGCAGAAAAATAGCACAGTGCTCTTTGCCACCATTTACTTTTGAAGTTTTCCTAAACAAGCACTGAAATTTAGCAGTCACCTTTAGTTAATAAAGCTACTTAAAACCAGCATAAATCACACAGTTATAGATTTGTGCATGCAAGGATAATCTATGACATCCATCCTGCTTTTGCTTAGAGTAGTAGTCAAAACATTTTTGCTTCTTGCAGGTCATGCTGATCTGTAGTATAATTTGAATTCTCAAGCTGTTTTCCATACATCATTCCCAACAACTTTCCAAAACAGAAAAAAAAAAATCCACTACTTTAATTAAAACAAGGAGCTACAGCCTGCACTTGACTGGGTCCCGACTTACTGTCGGGGAGAGACTGGAGCTTGGGGGGTCAGATCCTCAGCTGAGGTAAACTGATAAAGCTCAGTTGGAATTAACGGGGCTTTCCCAGTTTACCTGACTGAGGATATAGTCCTTTTGTATTTCTAGCATCAAGCACTGCCAACTGTTTTCAAATACACCTGGAGAGCCTGAATGTCATTATTACTAATTGTTGTCTATACAGCACCTTTAATGCAGATGGGTATAATGCACTTTACGAATTTTTGTGGTAGATTCCACCCACAGGAACACTGGACTAAATCAGGAGGAATGCCTCCGAAAAAAAGCACAGTAGAGAGAAGGAACAGCACATCTTGAAACAGAAAGTGCATCTGGCTGTTAGCTGAGTGATCGTTTGCACATCACTGAGTGCGAATGCGCCCAGTTCTGGGGCAGAACAAGGCAGCAGCTCAACGGTACCCGTGTACCACTAAACAAGTTGTGCACGGTAATAATTCCTTGATTTTACTTATGACAAACAGTAATTAGCTCATGGTTATGTAAATATATTCCAATATCCAGGTAACATTTTTCATTGCTTGTATCGCAGACAGGAGCTCTGCAGCTAAGGAACATGCACAATTAGTAAAAAAAAAAAAAAAGTTTATAAATGATGATAAAGAGCTTCTAAGATTTACTGTGTCACAAATTCTCCCAGAGTTTCTGCCAGTTTCCAGCTACCTATATAGTTAAGCGAGCAATAATTGATCTGTAACAAAGCCACAAGGCAGGCTGCAGCATGATCAGAGTGAGACTTTCTACTGAGGAAGAGTGTTCTGTCGTGGGATAGAGGTTCTTCATCTTAACCAAGAACACTTATGTCCATTTCCTGTGCAATTCATCCAGAGCGCGGTTAGCTGTATGGTCGAAGAGGCGCGTAGCTGTCACTCCTGAAGAGGTACTTCTTCATATAGAGGAGCATCAATCCGTTGAGGGATTTACAGATGAAAGCCAGAGCCTGAGCTGGTGCCGACAGTGGACTTGAGAGTGGTAGTACAGAGCCCTGCCACGTGCTCTGCAGTTCTACTGGTGAAGAGCTGGGCCACTGTATTCTGCAGAGCCACGATCTCTACGTTGCTATTTCATTTAGCTTTATGTACAATGATTCACAGTAATCCACCTGAGATGTGACAGACATTAATTTCAGTGACTGTATACTCATCCATGGCGGAAGAGGTGCAGCCTTTTGGCAGGCCCTGGGTGGAAAACGGCATTCTGGGCACGTCTGTATGGCACACGCGCTATGAATAAATTGACTGTGGGCACCAGCAGCCGCACAGTCCTGCACATGAGCTAACAAAGTCCCGCAAAGAACGCGGTATAGCAGTCCAGGAATAGCTCGGGGCTGTAACCTCCAGGGTCCGCACGAGCATCTGGCCTTCGCAGTCCCGAGGCCCTGCGTGGAAGGGCTGACTAACCCTCGCAGCACCCTCCCACCCTCGCTAGCTGCGCAATCGGGTCAGCAGCACTTGGTGGCCAGCTTGTCAGAAGCTGCAGAGACGGAGCAACGCGAGGACTGAGATTTGATATTTGTACTATGACTTGAAGACAGAGATCAAGGAGCGACAAACATGCAACAGTCAAGAAAAGCTTGGGACAGGAGCAGAGCAGAAGCAGCAAGAGACGGACCGAAAGTTATTTCAAAGCTGATTATTTCTATCGCTATTGTATTTTTGTGAGATATTCAATGAAGTTGAGCCTGACGTTTTAGAACACGCTCCTCACGCTGTGACAGCAATGGCTGTTAGGGTATGCAGCTGACTACTTTCAATCCATCAGACCTCAGTAGCGTCTGAGACTAGTTTAAAAGGCCCGTTGTGGTGTGTAAATGTGAGACGCTAAGTGTGATGTATGTGTGTCACTTACAAAATGGTGGACTAGCCCTGAGAAATTGTTTGATAACAGCGGCTTGTGCCAAGGAATCACTGATCAGTAAAGGATGGTTTTCTCCGATGAACGAGTGCTTGCTCCAGCATGCTTCTGTAGCATATAAGCAAGTTTACCTCCTTACGAAATAGCCTTTTTTCAAATGCTTCCCAGGACTCACAAACAGCATTACTCCAAACAAAATGCTCAGTGCTGTTGAAAGTAGGAAGCCTGATTCTCCTTATGCTGGGTTGAGCCTCAGGACTAAAGCAACAACACAAAACAATTTGTCTGGTTTGTAAACTGAGAACATTTTCCATGTGACTGAATGGAACAGGAAGCACATGTTGAGAGCCCCCAAGTACCATTTCCGCAGAAGGATTCTGTTCACTGCAATGAGACCTTTAAAAATATCCAAGATGTGAAGAGATATTTGAGAAATTTTCATGAAGAATTTTTAGTACCCTCTGCTGTAATAAGCAGAAGGTGTTTAATAAACATGATATGCAGCAGTTGCTAAGCAGAATCTGATTTATGTACAGTAGCATTTAGAAGCAACTACACATCAGGGTTGTACACTTTATTTGACTGTGAATTCTGATTTTCTGATGGAAGCAATTCTGCTGAACTTTATTTATAATCAGCTTACAACATGGGTAGCAGTATTATAAATGCTTCTCAAATTACATAGCAAATCTTGTGGTCTTCTTGGGCAAATAAGAAACCTACATCATGAGCTTTAATTGTAATACAGGTCATTGTCAAGGGTAAAACACTTTCCAAACCCTTCTGATAGTTGAAATCATACGGAATTTAAAAACAGGATGCATGATAACTCAGTGTACCTGAGATAGTATTGCATCTGCTCAGTACATACATTTCAAAACAAATTGTTCGTGATCCCCCCCCCCCCCATTAAATTAATTATTAAAACTCGATGGATTCCTGTATGGATGACATTGGAGTTTGTGTCAGTGAAGAAGAGGGAGCCAGAAGCCACCAGTGTAAACAGAGCACAATTCCCACACCAACTTAAACGCGTTAGCTGTGTATCAGGGTAACAGAGATCAGAGCCTGACCCAGAAACGGAGCAAAGCAGAGCAGTACGGTTTCATTTAGCAGCGTTCAGGAATCAAGCACACATTCTGCCTGTATACAGAACGAAGATGAGGATGTAAGCTGTACCTCATATGGCATTAATCGATTACAGTGCTCTATCCTTATCTCATAACAAGTCAGTAAAATCAATGGAATAATGTTTACTCACATCAGATGAAAATCTTACCAAAGAGAAGGCAGAAGGTATATAGGGAAGTACCCAAACCTCTCTTCCCCTTCCTTTTTCCTTCATCGGTACACTAGAAATTTGAAAATAAAAGATTAGGAAACTGAATAGAGCCCCCCAATGGATTTGTAGTGCCAGCAAATGGATAATGACATTTGTGTCACTCAAGTCAAATAGACAAAGAGATCCTGCCTCAGAATGGTCCCTCAACCCAGTGAAAACATTTCTGGGCATGAATCTGTACACCACGTTGGAAGTAAAGCAGCAACAGAACCCTGTCAAGGAATAAACTTCATATTCAGATGAATTAATCTGATGTTCTCCGATGGCTATTATAATAATATTAAATATATATACATGCTTTTTTACCTATCTAGATAGACTGATAATTTTCTTTAGTTTTTTCCCCTTCATACGATCCCCTATATTTTCCAAATAGGCCAATTCTGTAAGTCATTTGACAGATAGACCCGAACATACCAAACTCTCCCACTGAGAGAGTGTTTAGAGAGCAAGGGCTCTGCAGCAGAGCACATACACACTACTATTTCTTGGGGTCACAGCAGCATGTGCACAGAAAGGAAAATGAAGGGACTTCAGCAGGCAGAGCAAGTGAGTGGAAAGGATCATTGACTGGAGTGAGGTGGGGTTGGCTTTTAGGTCCTTGGCCAAGTGTTCTGTCCTCCTTCGTAGATGCCCAAATTTAGATGCTCCTTTTTTGGTGGTGTCATGCAGCATCCAGGGAAAACTCTCATAATGCAGTGAGATGAATAAACACATCCACAGCCATGGGAGAAGAGCATGCCGGTCTAAACCCAGCCAGTCCAACTCTGGCACATACAAAGGTACCACACAGCCCTCTTTGCCCTCAGGCTACCTGAGCTGTACCAGTGCTGCCACACTCCACAGGAGTCAGAGGAAAAAAGAGTCTTGCCCCATATTTTTACTGGTTCAGAGGATGTTTATTCCTAGAGCAAATTTCTCCCCCTGCCCAAATCCACGGAGTGGCTGTGGATGAAGACACTTCCTCCATGCATGATGTGCTGCCGTTCCATCTATACAAAGCGCAATCCTCCCTGTTGGCATCCCACACCAAGGCAGACCCCGCACTGCAGGACATAGCAGTCGTGCATAACAACATTCAAAGCCCACTTTGTTTACAGTGTTAGTGTGTTATGTCAAGCTAAGTTCTCACCCTTTTTCCTGCCGGCCTGGTCTATGAGGTTTGTGTTTCCCTCTCTCAATCAATAATGGCTTAAGTAGCAAATAGAGTTCTCATCCCCCAGCACTAATAGACCCTCATGCAGTCAGGAAGCATCAAGATGAACCCTCAGTTACCACTGTGCACCCTGTTTAATGTATGCATTTTTATGGCCTCTGATGTATATGGTTCCATTACTGTCTATGAATACAGAGTACTGGAGCTAGTTAATGTATTATTTATTTTATTACCCCTTTGTATAAGCTGGTATTTGTAATTTAGAATTTTATCTACTTTGGTTCTGTAATGGTTTCATAATGTGTACACAGCTCAATAATTAAAAAAATATATCTTACCACCTCACCTCCAGAGCCAAGTTTGTTTACGCTGCTAACTGCACGCCCCGGCCGGCGCGCGTCCCCAGCCGTCTGCCGGCCCTTCCGCTCCCAGCCCCGAACGCCTCGCCGGTCCCGCTGCCAGGACACGGCCCCCACCGGCACCCTGAAAAATCCAGCACAGTTTTGTTCTTCCTCTCTGGGACGAGAAGCAAGTTTTCTAGGTTTGTAGAGTTTTCAGCTTTTTAGACCTAGCGTGCAGCTGGCTGGCATGTCCTCTTCGTTTCCAAGGATGGAGCCCCATGAGCACAAGGGCTGCCTGTCTGCCCGGTGCTCAGCCCCACACGGGGTTTCACCTGAGCGGTAGCAGAAGCATTTTCTCTTTCACCGACAAAGCAAGTTTCTGCCAGTACGACCTGTCATGAAGCACATTGGGCAACAGGAGGGACTGAAGGGAGGAGGGGGTTTCTCTCAGGCAATCATTATGTCCTACATCCAGCTCTGGCCGGCCGCCCAGTCCTAACCTGGGTGCCCTGCAGCAATGCCGATCCTCCTGCCAGCTCGTGAAGAGGAACTTGTTGCTCCTCCAAATGACCTGGAAGTTCACTTGCAAAAATTCACAGTCATATCCTTTCAGGTATCACAGCCTGGCCACACAGCTGTGTTTATGGATTTGATTTAGTACTTTTTCCCTGGTTCAAACATTCATGCTAAAACTATGACCTGTCCAAATACATAAGAATCATAGAATCGTTTAGGTTGGAAAAGACCTTTAAGATCATCTAGCCCAACCATTAACCTAGCACTGCCAAGTTCACCACTAAGCCATGTCCCTAAGCGCCACACCTACACCTCTTTTAAATACCTCCAGGGATGGTGCCTCAACCACTCCCCCGGGCAGCCTGTTCCAGTTCCTGACAACCCTTTTGGTGAAGAAATGTTTCCCAATATCCAATCTAAATCTCTTCTGGTGCAACTTGAGGCCATTTCCTCTTGTCCTATTGCCTGTTACTTGGGAGAAGAGACTGACACCCACCTCACTACAACCTCCTTTCAGGTAGTTGTAGAGAGCAATAAGGTCTCCCCTCAGCCTCCTTTTCTCCAGACAAAGCAACCACAGTTCCCTCAGCCGCTCCTCATAAGACTTGAGCTCTAGACCCTTCACCAGCTTCGTTGCCCTTCTCTGGACACACTCCAGCACCTCAATGTCTTTCTTGGAGTGAGGGGCCCAAAACTGAACACAGTATTCAAGGTGCGGCCTCACCAGGGCCAAGTGCAGGGGGATGATCCCTTCCCTAGTCCTGCTGGCCATTCTATTTCTGATACATAATATGCATTATTACTTTCTGTCTTCCCCCTCATGGATGCCAGCCAAACCACATTGCACCTGCACAGAAACCCTTTGGTTTCAGTACTGGATCTGCAAAATGCCATTCTGCCACCACAAAGGGTCTCTACCAGGTCTTTGACTGAAGGAGGTCCTGCCCTTAAACCAGATTGTCCACTGGCCAGGAAGATAAAGTTGAGGGTTGTTTGATTGTGGTTCTCTGCAGAAGCACAAGCACTTGTTGGTTTTGGCTGAAGAGGCACCAGTAATTCAGTGTCCGCAGACGATAGTGTCTTACTGCTCCAGGGAGCAATATGAAGGCATTGACTGCCAGAAGCAGCTTTCTGGCAGAGCCAGGAGAGCGGACAGCTGAGGGTCAGAGGAAGGAGAGGAAGATACTGAGGAAGAAAGAGAAAGCCTGTGCTTGTTTTATGCCAGTAGCAAAGAGGGGAGAGTCAGCAAACCCAGACCAGTTTGCTCCGTTTCATCCCACATAGCCTGAAACAACATGATACAATGTGCAAAATGCCGACCAAAAATATTAATGAACAGATTTGCTGGCAGCACCAGAACCAGGCAGCCTGATGCAGGTCCTTGCACGCAGCCAAGTCGCTGGAGGCCACCTCGCCCCAACAAAGGCATCTAGCACAGACCCGGGCAAGGGAGCAGGGACCGGAGGAGGGTCTAAGGGGCGCAGAGCACAGCGCAAGCCAGAGGAAGAACGGTGGGCAAGTGATGAGATCCGGGACAGACTGGAATGAAGCAGCATTATCTGCCAGTGTTCAGCACGCAGAGGAGTGCAAAACACCCTGCTTTTTTCTCTCCATGGGGCAAAATTAGTGAAGTTAACAAAATTCATACTGAAGGAAAAAACCCAAACACAACTATGCAGATCTTTGGGAGAAAAAAAAAATGGGGTGAGGAGAGCTTCAGGTTATGTGGCACCAAAACAGGGAAAGACAAATGAATCCAGACTTCCAAACCCACTAACAAGGACTACCAACACCTGGTAGAGAGGGTTAGGTACCAGAAAGGATAATACTCTGCCTTGACTATCAGTATTTGTATCCAAAATATTTATGTCAGAGTATTAGTGAGCTGGAAAGAGGACTGGATGACTTTGTGATGAAACCGCTGGGTAGGAGATATGGGTTCAGTTTCTGCCTCTCTTGTAACCTTCCTGCGTGACCCTTCCCAAGCTCGCTCGCTCTCCGCCTCGCCATCCCACTTCCCCAGATGTCGGGTAGCACGCAGCAGAGACGGCCTTGCTGCGCGAGTTCGCAGTCTGCCTGGGAGAGCCGACTCCACTACCAGGTGGGGCCAGCAGGCACAGCAACTTAAAGAACTATTGCCAGTCATAAATTGTATTAAACTGGTTTCAACCTCACACAACTGAGTTGATGTAAATAACCAGTGCCAGTAACAGGTGATAGAGAGCAGCAGACTATTTCAGAGAGAGAAGCTCTCTCTGTTTCATTTAACCAAGTACACACACACACACAAACTAGACAGTTTTTCAAAAATGAGGATGCAGATGAGAGATTCAAGGACAGTTCTAACTTGCCCTCTGTCAATTTAGAAGAGAATTTATTCCAGACTATTCATACATGAATATTTAGCATGGCAACAATTATATCCAATGACACCCATGAGATACATAGCATTGAAGACCCTCTCCAAGGAACACGCACAATGCTTGATGTCAGTTTTTTTAACTGGACTGAACATTGGAATTGTGAGAATTATATTTCTTTACATCTTGCAATAATATTTCCTTTAATTGTTATATTAATTTCTTATATATTGCTGCCATGTTTTATAAATGAGAGGTATGATTGATTCACAGGAGCAGAAATGGATACGTGACAGGAAGTAAAGGGGAGAGGCAGTGGCTGCTGAGGCATGTTAAAATAGCCTGTGGTCAATCTTATTCTTAATGCAAAGACCTTGTTTTTGTTGTATAAAGGAAAAAGGAGGGGGAAGGGAGAGAGACTGCTAGGGGGAATCACTCGGGGCTTAAATAGCACAGAAGTAAGGACATATAAAAAGAAGGTGACTTCAAGTCCTCAAATAAGATTTAACCCCAAAACAACAAAATAGTGAGCATAAGGTCTATAAATTGCTAGGTAGAATGCTTTTCTATATGGATAATTTATTTATTTTCAATATGAAGCTCTCTGGTTATCATGCCCTATTATAAGCCCTTGCTGTGAAGCACATTATTAGTTGGGGAGAAAAAAAAGGCAATGAATATTCATACTAAACATCCTAGATACAAACCTCTGACAAATCCAGTAAAATGGGAACCAGGGAATACTGAGGTCACAGTACATGCAACTACAGTTGTGCTGACTTGCCTTGCAAGCCTACTTAATTCAGGGTCTACATGAAACCGGACACCATTCCAAAGAGCATATTTGCCCAGGATTGAGACAAAAAGATGTCCTTTGCTCACCATGGGATATTCTTCCTAAGCAGGCAGTACAGACTCCATGGTCTTTAATTCACACGGATGCTGGCTCTGCTGCAGAAATGAATGCAACAGGCAAACCCCACGAGTAACACCTGGAATCAGCTCTCTGGTTAAAGTAGGACACATCTCACTTCCAACAGCTTTCTAGTAACCACTAAAAGCGCCTCTCAGAGCCTGGATGACCACTCGTCTCTCCTGCATTGCGCCAAGTATAAATTCTTTTGCCAGGAACAGAGTGGATTTTAGCAGCTATACTAAGTCTACTGACAGTGAACAAGGGAGCTTAGCAGGTTAGTCTTCTGCTGGCACGTGTTACTCAGTAAAAGGCACTTATGATAGCCCACTAAATATTTTCCTCAAAACACAGAAATCCATATAACAATAATCCTTGTCTTAGGACAATTAAATTTAATAAAACTTTCTAATGAGGTTTTACAGCTTTCTGAAAATGTGTTCTTGATGGGAATGACAAGTTGTTTTACCTAAAAAAGTGGCCCTGGAACTCATTCACAAGGCAGGGGAGCATACCTGCATCTGTGGCCCACGCAGTACAATCTCCAGAGAAATCCACTCAAAACTCCACCTGCCAGATACATGGTCGGACTTGACAGTATAAACCCCAGACACCATGGGACTGCCTTCTAGGCAAAAAGTATTAAGTTGCAGCACATTATTCACTGAGTTAGGAAAGAACAAACATTTAATAATTGCAAATTTAAAAGCAAAATTCTGTAGGACTGGGATAAGGAGATAAATCATTAAGGGATTAGATACTACTGAACAGAGTAATGCAACGAGGTCAAGAAATGAAACTAAGCCTTTGGCTCATCAGTATTCTCCTAAAAAGCAGTGGCACTGCCTCTCTGAAATTAATTTAGTCCCCGTCCCTGCCACCCCTTAGACATTGTGAGAGAAGTCAGATATTTGCCTCCTTACATCCATTTCTAAAACAGCCTGTTTGGTAGAAACTCTGCATCTGTCTCCCGTCCATCTGAGAACTACGACATTGATGGCACCATTTACCCAACATATTCAGTGAAAGTTCCCTGATGCATTTGAACCAGTTCCTTGTTTTCCCCGCTGATAGTCTAGATGGTGACTTCTCATTGCAAGAGGATTGTTTCTTAGTTTTCTGCAAGCAAAGGCTTCATCTGTGGTGGACATTTGAATTTGTGACCATGTCTCCAGAAGGCTGTTTACCACTTAGAGTTTAGCCTAGGTAACAGAGACAAGCATGAATATTTTGGGATTAGACTTGTCTCCTGTCTCTAGTATAGGCCTCCCCCAAAATCTTACAAGCTGTCCTGCAGTATGTAAACCTTAAGTCCTTCAAAAATGATACAGCAACAGTCAGGACCAGATATAGTCTCAGTTCTTATTGGGAAAAAGCCATAAAGTCATACCATGAGGCAAAGGAGTGGCTGATGCTGATTTGGACTCATCATCAGCACCACCCTTTCCCAATTAGGCTAATAACACTGTGGTGATAAGGTCAGGAAACAGGCACAGAAAAGGATATAAACTTTAAGTAATTCCTGCCTGAATGGGAATTTTACAATTCTGACCACTCTCTGACTAAGCCCCATCTTAAATAGTTAATTTTTCCTGACTAGGCATTAATCCAAGATAGGCAAAAATAAAAAATGCAGTTTAAATTAAGTATGTAGATTTTTCTGTCCTTTGAACAAGATTCCTCTCAGATGAGACCCTATTAAGGCTTGCAGCCCTTTTTGAGGTGTTGTGTAGACCAGCCATGTGCATTGTGGCTGGCGATATCCTGAAGGAGAGATTCCAGGGAAGAGGAGGCACTATGAGCCACGTTGAAGCCACCTAACTTTAACAGAGGAGCCTAAGCTAAGGCTGCTACTACTGGCTCACTCCAAGTAGTCCATCCCAGAAAGTAATTCATCCCTCAAGATCTCAGCCACCCTCTAGAAGTGTGCATCTGTCTCCACTTGGTTACTTAGGGTGCCTTTGGCAATTAGGCTGTTTATGTACGTACCTCAGAGATGTGTAAATTTAGGGACCAGCTCAGGGCTTTGTGCCTTAGGGAGGGAGGTTAATGCATGCAAATGAGGTTTACTTCAACTGGTTTGTCACTGTATTGGCAGAATTTTCATTTGGGCAATCTTAAACCTAAGTAAACTAAGGTTTTACTGGGCACTTGAGTCACAGTTCCAGGAAGTTTAACACTGCTTGAATACAGAGGAATATATATATATATTTGTGCTATTATGGCATACAGAAGCTTTCTGATTTTGTTGCATAACCCTGACACCGTGACACCATTTTCAGGTTTTCTCTCTACTCAGCATTTCCTCCCCTTGTGGAGTGTTATCACTCTTGATTCATCGCCCTCAGTGACAGCTCACTGTCCTGATCTTGTACACTTTCTATTGCTTTTCTTTCATACCAAAACTTCTCTATTTATTTCCAACCCTGAGTAAATTTGAAATAACTTGAGCTATTCTGGATAAATAAATAATGAAGGATGTAGTCTTTTAAAAATCTAGTAAAACCTTCTTAATCTCTTCATATATTACTGTAAGTAAATGGAGATTATTTTACTTTAATTTTTGGAGCTGGAGTCTGAGAAGAAGATCATTTTGTGTTGTGCTGGCAATCATCTTTCTCAATCATGCTTGAAATACTGATTTCCTTGACTATAAGCTGTAAACCACAGATTTAGATCCTATTGAATTCAAGTGGAGTATAGAGGAGTGGCTGAGGGAACCACTTGGTGCAGTGTCTTTAGTGACTTATCCCGGGTCACCCTCTTTCCAAGCAGCAACCGTGATCCTGCAACCACTTAGGCAGGCTCCGTAATCTGCACGGAGGCTCACTGAAGACCTGATTTCTATTGAAGAATTTTCCTGTGCAATACCGTTTGTAAGATTGGGGCCATAATGAAGCCCAGCAACTCCTGTTCCCTCTCTGTGCTTCAGAATTTCCTGTATTTATGTTATCAGGTAGATAACAGCTTCTCAAGTATAGCTGTTATGTCTTGAAATCCACCCTCCACCACCCCCCCCCCCCCCCGATATCATTCATATAATAAATTCACATCAGGAAAATTAGATTTTTTAAAAAAATCAACTTCTATTACACACTCTTGAAAGTATTTTGGACACTCAAGGAAACACCACCACTGTTGGGAAAAGAAAGATCATAAACCAGTGCAGGAATTCAAGAAAAGAGTCAAAAAGTAAGACACGGTATAGTTAAATTCAGAGGTTTGCAGATGTCCCTGAGAATGCAAAAATTTGCATCCAAATGTTTTTTAAATCCGACATATTGACAGGAACAGCTATTTCAAGGAGCACATCTGCCTTTTTCTCCTCCTTTTCTTAAGAAACCTTTCAATTCAGGCACACCACACAAAAGTTCTTCTTAATCCATGAAAATAATCCAGGCACATCCGAACAGATGATATGGAATTGGAAAGGTAGAAGGATCGTTTGCCTTTGTCTCACGTCTCTCTGGACATCCTTTCATTCCCACAAAAGGCCCCTTATTTTCCATCTCACTTCGCAGCAAATCAGCACCCCCAGTCACTCCAGTCCACACCGTCCTGGCTTCATCCCTAGCACGAAGGTCCTACCCAGCCACTGTAACTGGCCACACTCTCCCTTATCTCGGCATTAAAAAAAGAAAACCCTCCAAAAACACACTCTCCTCTTTCTTTAGGTCAGGTGGACATTTGGAGGTTTGCTGATGATTTTTCCAGCATTTTCCCACCCACTGTGAAAACACAATTGCAAGTGAACAAGAGGTACCGACCAGCGCATACCGAAACCTGTGATTCATGCAAATAATGTCCTTCCAGAAGTCTGTGGGCTTTAAAAGCACACGTGCAGTGATTAAATAGAGCCATGCTGCGAGTGGCTGGCATTGTAAATACAGAATTTATGGTGTTTCTAGCTATGATTTTTCTATCAAGCCTTCAGCAATGGTTACTCATTCTTTCTTTGCATCTTTCAGTCTGGATTTATCTCAATGGCTGAAAAAGGCTGGGGAAAATTAAGAACTGGGACACTGCTAGACAGCCTCTCAGAAGCCCACAGGTTGGAAAGCAAGGTGTAAAGGCAGTGGGTAGAAGCATTTACTGTGTGAGAGGAGAGCTGGATAAAGCATCTCAGGATGTCAGAGATGTGTCCACTACCATGAGCAGCAATTCTCCTAATAGCAAAAGATGAGGCAGACCTACGAACAGAGTGCTACTGATTTCCTTGCCTTGTCCTTTGTGTTAGGCAGGTAGAAAAATTAATTCTTGCAGATGTATTTGATGTTGAACCTGCTTGTCTGTAGGGGTTTGTTCAAGCAGGAGCCCTGGCAGTCATCGGCAAGAGGAATCCCTTTGGCTCAGAGGGGCAGCAAGTGCTGACTTGCCAAACGCTGAGGGCTGTCGAGGCTGACACTGACATGTGCCGCTCTGACAGCCGCAGACATGTCCCCTCTGCCTCCCGCCTGGCTGGGGAGCTGCAGGCTGATGCCCAGCACCAGGCAGGCCCTGTATCACTGCACACCACCCTGCCCCGAGCTGGGAGCTCGGAGAACCCACCAGGAGGTTAGGCCACCTTTTCGGCATTTTTTTGCCAGAGGTTTTCGTCTTTTGCCTGTCTCGCCGCGTACAGCACAACAGTATCTAGCCACCACATAACACCTTCAGCTTCATCCCGATCTTCTGGATATCTGCCCAAATCTCAGTGCCCGTTAAATTCTCTGCTTCCCCAGCTCTTTCCTCTCTATCTCCTCCATGCTTGTCCTCAATGCGCTACAGAAGTATTCCCTCCTTTCTTGCTTTTCACCATCACCAATTTTGCTCCCATTTCTCTCAGATTTGTGTAGGGAAGGGAGGAGCTGCCACATGTCCTCGTTGCAGAGGACTCTGTGTCAGTGGAAGTTCTACACTTCTTCAGATCTCTTGGCCCAGAGATCCTCCACAGCCCTGCTCCCGGGAGGCAGGGACCCTGGCCAGGTATGCTCAGCACTACTGCTGCATCGCTCCCACCTGGCCAGGCTCCAGCCACCGTGGCTGGCTGATCCTGCACTTAAATTTTAACTCCTGTAGTCAAAGAAGTCACCAAGTTATGTAGTGTGGGTTTATACTCAGCAGCCTTGAGTAGTGACTTGGAGCCTTGAGTAACTAGAGAAGCCCCAGAGCATAGCGAGGCCTCTGAAAACCTATTTTGGCTTCCAGCCCCCAAGACAATACGCTTGCCACTGTCCCCTCGTGCCACTGGGGCTGCAGACAAGGTGAGCATTAACAACCACTGCTTTCAAAACCCTGCGAGGTGCTCAGCTCCCACTTGATTGCCCTCAGCAGGTGTCTGGGCACCAAAGATTGCAAAACATTACCCCAATTGTTCAGAGCACCTGCTCAGGCAAGAAAGATTTCTGAGCCCCTCAAAGATCCCAGTGATTGATGCTGCAGAAATCATAGTGAAAACAAAACATCAAAATGTGTATTACACGTACATTCCAAATATTGTCCAGCACTAGATCAATGTAAATATATTTTTTCCTATTAAACTTACTGGGACAAATTCATCCTTTTAATGGAGCTATGATGATTTACACCAACTGATGTTCTGTCCCTTTATGCTCTTCTTTTCTTATTTTCAGAACAGCAGGGAAAATTTCACTATTATAAAAAAACCCATAGATGCGGTTATTAATTTCCAGTAAGTTTTGAAGGCTAGCAGTTGTGCTTGCTTCTCTTTTGCTCTCTCACTCTCTCTCCCAAGAACAATCAGAATAATAGAAAAATATACAATGTTGTTATGATTACATCTTTTTTCATGCCTCGGTCTAATTTTTCTTACACTTTTGTTTATACCTTTCTGGAAGTAGGAATTCTTCTTTGAGCAAGAATCCTTACAAAGAGAAATTATAGTCATCTTACACCTAATGCATCACTGAAGAAGAAAGAGGATTTATTATCCTTCAAGTATCTTTTCACGAAGAATTTATCCCAGCAGGTGGACTCAATCTACGTGGGGTAAGTAAGCATAAAATTTGATCCACAGATTTTAGAGCTACAGTAAAATAGCCATTTATGTGGGTACCTTTACTAATAAGTGTTTCGATTTATACTGAAAGAGATTAAATTGAAGTTCTTCTACTTCTTGATGAAGTATACTCCAGCAAATGAGGGTTAAAACTATTCTGTGGCTGGAAAGGCTTATTTCATTACACAAAACTGTAATAAATTTAAAAATATTTGTCCTTTTTGTGTTTCCCTTTCCTCCTCCATCCCTTCATCTTTCCTGTCCTTCCTCTTAAATTCTCCCTGGCCCTAGTTTGCACGCTCACTCTATTAGCTTCACATTTTTTAGATTATTATCTATGAGCAGAAATATCTTAAAACTTTGCAATACTGGTCAAGGATAACATTCATACTCTTGACAAGAGACTCTCTCAGCTCTAATCTACTTCAATTCTAGTTGCTGAATTATTAAAGCCAGAGACCCTCTTGTGCTCTGTCAGTACCTACCTTGCTGCTAAAACACCAGTAGTGATGGTGGAGCTGCTTCCAGCTTTGAGCTTGCACCACGCCTGCCTTGGAGTTGTTTGGGAAGGATCAGCAATTTCAGATGAGCATGAAGTGACTCCCTTTGCATGTTGGAACCAGTTAGGAGAAAAATTCTCTGTCTTCCAAACAGTGTGTCTACTATGAAGGGATAGCACTTGCAGAATATTGAATACTCTTCAGCTACCAAAACCAAAAAACCCAAGCCCTTATAAAGAAAGTTATCTACTTACTCGAGCTCTTAAATAGCCTCCTCATTGATTTGAAAGTGCCTGACAACAAACATGACCACCTGAAGACTTCCTCATGTCCAAACAATACTCAGGTGGGCCCAAAATTGTAGCATCTGGGACTGAGTCAAACCTGTTCTCGTAACCAGAAGACCCGTTCTTAGTTCTGCTCTTGTGCATGCCCTGGAGTAAAACACAACTGGAAAGGAAGCCAAAGGACTGAGGTGAGGCGATGCTCACATGTGCCATACTTGGCCACCTGCTCATAAAGACCATTACAAGAGCTCAGACCATACAGCATTTCTAGGCTGCTATATCTTCATAGTTTGCAACTGATATAAACCAACAGAGACCAGGCAAGTGTGATTTGTTTGCCTGATGCCTGACTTTCAGTCCCTTCTGGACCCGTTCATGGTAGCTAGAACAGCAGTGAAAGTTGTGATACCACATTACCTGTAGGCATGGAAATGAGCTTGTGACATGATGCTGTGGCAGAAACTGCAAGAACGCTCACACCGCCCTGCTGACCTCAAGTGTAAACCAAAGTTACCTTAGTCCTAGCAAAGCCAATGTTTTGATTGCAAAGGCTGCTTTGAGCTGATTGTTTATATATTTATTTGCTTTTGAATTTCTGGCCTTAGCACCAGAAAACACTTATTTTTTTATGGAACCTATAATTTGAGTCTAATTTGACCTGACAGAGTCAACTGACCATGCAGTTACTTGGCACCTGCTGAATGCCTCCCCATTAAGCCAAATTTACACTAATAAGCAGCAGTCATTACCATTCATTGTCATTAGATTAAATCAGTTACCTGAGACACCTCCCAGTAAATGTAAATCTTGATAAGATACATTCCGGTTAAGAGCCAAATTCTTCTTTCTCATCCATTTTCACTGCTCATGTCTTTAAGGCCTGGCAACCCGACAGGCGTGTTGCACATGCGTCTGGTGGGCATTCGCATGCCACCTCTCTTGTTGTGGATCCTCAGGAGAAGGAAGGATACAGCTGTTTGCTGCTGACAAATGCTAACAGCAAACTGCGATGGCTTTTTGGCAACCTCATCTGTGCTGCCCTGCATATTGGGGAGCAGACCTCAGGCTTTATTTTTCCCACCCCCATCATGTGTCAGAGAAAAGTGGGATCAGTTGTAGAGCTAGCTGAAGCCTTCATTTTCCCTGTTCTTTGTTTTTAATTTGTTCTTATTTTGAAAAGAAGTATTTTGAGTATATTAATGTTTCTAAAAATTCTGAAATGTACCTGCTTAGACTATTGTAATATTTCATTTCATTTTTAGATTATTTTTTTATTACTTTAGGACATGCCAGAAGTAGAAATACATAATATGATTTATACAGTTCAAAGTTGTGTTATGCTGTAGTCTGTCACGACATGACACAATTGTTAAAATATTAACATAATTTATTTTCTGGTTTATTGGGTTTAGCTTACTGTAAAAATAATTGAGTCTAACCACTACATAGCACAGTTTGAAATACTGTCTTTTCCAGATGAATATGTGCCTTCGTTGGATGGTAATGACATTGCCTGACAATCTGCTTATATTTTGTTTTGAATGTGTCTCCTGTTTGCATTGAAATTAAACAATTTGGCACTTTCAGCAAGAGAATAAGTTAATGTCAAACTTTTGTTTCAACACAAAGTGGAGGCATTTTGATATAGAAAACAAATATTTAAATATATATTATGTACCAGCTGCCTTAAATGATTTAAAAAATAAAATAGCACAAAACATAATATAAAAGAAAGTAATAGAATGTTTCAGCTATCATTAAGTTAATGTTGTATCAGAAGTAGCGAGGAACAACTATGACTTAACAAAGTGACAATAAATTTTGATTCTTTTTTCCCCAACGCTAAGTCCTATGAGAGGAAGAAAAAAAATGAAAACATTAGTTTAGATGCAAAACTTTGTCAGAAGTGACACCACATACTCAAAACCCCCATAACTTTTCCAAAACACTTTTTTTTTTTCTAATTAAAGGTTTCCAGGCACCTCCAAAAAGTTTCCCCTATATCCTGATCTGGATAGTTCACACTGAGATGGAAGGAGGCTTTTTACTCTTACTCTTTACTATTAATCTTATGTTTCAATTCAGGCATCCAGTGGTACAGGACCACAGCTCTTTCTTCCTAGGTGACAGTGTTGGAGTTGGCACCGTCTTTCACCCTCAGCTACTCAATGAACTGATTTGAGTTGAAAATACAGGTGAGGAGATCGTTCATCAGGGTAGGAACAAGCAGCTGGAATCAAACACCCATAAATTGGTCATGCTAGTGCAGGATGGGGTTTGCTGAGCCATAGTCACACTGTGACAAGTATGTGGGCTCTGTTCCCAGGAGAACTTGTCATATAGAGTCATAGAATGGTTTGGGTTGGAAGGGACCTTTAAAGGACATCTAGTCCAACCCCCCTGCAATGAGCAGGGACATCTTTCACTAGGTCATGTTGCTCAAAGCCCCATCCAGCCTGACCTTGAACACTTCTAATAATGGGGCATCCACAACTTCTCTGGGCAACCTGTTCCGGTGTCTCACCATCCTCATCATAAAAAATTTCTTCCTTATAGCCAGTCTAAGTCTACTCTCTTTCAGTTTAAAACCGTTGCCCCTTGTCCCCTACAGGCACTGGTAAAACATTTTTCTCCATCTCTCTTATAAGCCCTCTTTAAGTATTGAAAGGTTGAAATAAGGTCTTCTCTTCACCAGGCTGAACAACCCCAACTCTCTCAGCCTTTCTTCATAGGAGAGGTGTTCCAGCCCTCTGAGAATTTTCGTGGCCAACAGGTCCATGTCTTTCTTGTACTGGGGACCCCAGACCTGAATGCAGTACTCCAGATGGGGTCTCCCAAGAGCAGAGTAGAGAGGGAGAATCACGTCCCTTGACCTGCTGGCCACACTTCTTTTGATGCAGCCCAGGATACGGGTGGCTTTCAGGTCTGCAAGCACACACTGCCAGCTCATGTCTGATTTTTTCATCCACCAGTATTCCCAAGTCCTTTTCTGCAGGGCTGCTCTCAATCCGTTCATCCCCCAGTCTTTATTGATATTGGGGCTTGCCCTGAGCCAGGCACTCATGAAGCACTTCAGGGCGCTTCATTGTTGAACTTCATGAGGTTCATTCACATGGGGCCACTTCTCAAGCCTGTCAAAGTTCCTTTGGAAGACATCCCTTCCCTCGAGCAAATCAGTTGCACCACTCAGCTTGGTGTCATCCGCAAATTTGCTGAGAATGCACTCAATCCCACTGTCCATGTGTATTGGTCCCAGTATGGACCCTTGAGGGACATCACTCATTACTGTTTTCCATTTGGACATTGAGCTGTAGACTGTAACTCTTTGGATTCAACCATCCAGCGAATTCCTTATCCATCTAATCATCCATCCATCAAATCTGTATCTCTCCAATTTAGACACAAGAATGTTATGGGGGACCATATCAAAGGCCCTACAGAAGTCCAAGTAGATGACATCAGTAGCTCTTCCCTCATCCACTGATGCAGTCACTCCATTCCTATGCAAGGCAGGAGAAGAACAAACTCCAAAATCTTTTGTTCAGGGTTCTTTGGACACACTTATTGAGTTTGAGGAATTTTTTTCCATTTATCCAAGGATTCCCATGGGCTGGCCAGAGGTCCACTCATCAGACATGCACTAAAAAAGTGCAACACCTCTCAGAAACATTGATCTTAATGATGTGGCATGGGCACTTTTTTTCTTCCCAAGAAACCTTTGGTGTGAATATGGAGGCCTTAGCACATACATGTTTTTAGAGGCAGCCGTGATGTTTTTTCCAGGTAACCAAGCAGTTCGAAAGGACAGACTAAGCCTCTTCCCCAGTGACCCAATTAGCACACAGGACCACAGTAATCCTGCAACTAAGTACAGGCACCACTTGTATACACAAGTTTTAATCCTTTCAAAACTATCAATAATGATACCTGGCTCCTAGACAGCACATTTCATCAGATCTCTGAACACTTTACAAAGGATCAGTACCCATCTCACAGCTTTATGGATGGAGAAACAGAGGAACCACACGGCAAAATGACTTGCCCCAATTCACCCTCAAGGCCAGCAGCAGAGCTGGGAACAACAATTCAAGTCTTTCTGGTGCTAAATTTTCCACCTTCTCAAATAAACGCAATGACCTCATTGTCAAATGTGATAAATAACACATTTACTGTAAACAATGAATGGAGCATTACAACAACACAAATCCGTCATTTGCATCTGTAGTGGATTTCTCTTAGGCTGTCATGAAGTGTCCCTTGAAAATGTCCCTTTTTTACCCAAATGTGTACCCAGGGTTAAAATTCTTTGTATGCAGATGTTTATTTTTAGATATCATCTCTATTGGTTGTTAGTGAATGCTTAATTTTCACAAAGGGTCAGAAAAGGTCATCACTATAGAAAAGCTCTGTATAAACTCATAGCTCTGCCTCGGTCTCTTATTTAAAGGGAATAATATATTGCAGGAAAAAAAAAATATGCCGAAAGTGTTCTATTGCAAAAAGAGATGACAAATCTATTTTTATTCAAGCCTGCAGCATGCCATAAAAATTTTATTTTTTGAATATGCTGAATGACATACACCCATAGACATATCAGATAATTTACACAGTATGTAATGGGAGTGATAACGATCTTACATCCTCAGAAAAAAAGCTTTGTTAAAGAAAAGTTAAGCTCATGCATATATCGCAATTAAACTAAAAAACCCACTCTGGTCCTAAAAAGAAAACATTGGCATGCATGGAAACTCCCTGTTAATGCTGAATTCAAATTTTTAAAATATGAAGGTCAGGAAGTTCATTCTTTAGGTTCTGCAATCAATGATAATCCCTTCCTACCCACCATCTCTCTCCACCAGCCATTTAGCTCACAGTAGACAAAGGCTTTGCAAATCTAGAGTAGCACAATCATGCATGAACTTGATTTCTAATAATTGCCTCCTTGTTTTTTGTTATCTGATATTCCTAGAATCCCACCAGGAGGATGTCTTGAACTGCTGGGGGTATGGAAAGCCATTTCCTTAGTATATCCTCTCCCAATATGTTTGGAGAAGGGCTTTCCAACTATCTTTAGCAAAGAAGTGGAAATGCCACTTGTGAATCAAGCTCATTTGGGACCCACAAGTCCTGGGTCTCTTCTTCTAGAAAGGGACCCTTCAGGATCCTTGACTGACCTGGAGCCTCCTACTCTCTTCTCTTCTTCTATATCCGTGTGTTGGGCTTTCTAGATAATTTTGGATCATGCATCTAAAGGCTTCTTTTTGGTTTCCAAATTACCTGCTCAGCTATCTGTCCACACTGTGGCTGTGTGCACTGACATTCTGAAGGATAAAAGGTGACGTATTAGTAGCAGCTTCTGTCGAGACAGCAACTAAAATATGAATACACTTTTGTGGCCCTCGTGTGATGTGAAACAGGAGAGAATCTGGTTCTGTGAGCTGGCTGATGATTATTTGGAGTAAGTGGAAAAAAATCGTGCTGGTTCAGGATTAGGCAATCCCAGGAGTTCAGAGTCTTTATGTTTGCAGGTTTAATACTGTTTTGCTTGTTCAGTGTATTGCTTTGGAAGAGGCTGGAATGATTAACAAGTTCAGCTTTATGAGACATTTGGCTGAGCAGCGCTATGTCAGCTTGGAAGGAGCAGAGACAAAGGCACTGAAAGTCAAACCAAGGAGAGTATTTGGTATAGGATGTCATTTGCATTAGAGTTATGCAGATAGAAGGAACTTCTGGAATTATATCCAATCCTATTCTAGTCCCTCAGATTCCCCCACTCAGAAGTGTTTCAAACTGCTGCAGCTGTCTCCTTTTGAGAGTAATCAGACAATTTTGGACATGGTTGGACCAAGTAATTTTCTATGTTTTGTGTTTCTGAACTAGAGTGCATGAAATGTATATGGCTTAGAAGAAAGCACGTTGTTCAGAGTTCCCTTTGGGGGGCGGGGGGGAGAAGAGAAGAAAAGAAAAACAAACAAACCTTGTCAGTGCTGAGGTTTTTAAAACACTTAGATTTAATTGACAAAAAAGAAGTTATTTTTAAATGTTGCCTTTTGTGAAATCTCTAGTTTTCCTTCAAGCTGTGTCAAGTGGCATAATAAAGTTGCCGCAGACATGAGAGGTTGTAGCAATTTCCCCCAGCTTTTCTTTTCCTTTGTATAGCAGCCCTGGGCGCTGTTAGTTGTGCTCATTTTGTAGCAAAGCTTCTTGCAGTGGGAGGGAAATGGTGGGAGAGCACTTGTGGAACGAGAAAATTAAAATAACAATGGAGTCGTGTTGTGAGGTGCAACCTTCTGCCACTGACTCAGCATGTTCGTGTACATGTGGGCGATGGTCCATATGACTTGTACTGACCTAGTTGACTCAATCAAAGAATCTGAAATAAAATGTTACTACCAACTTCAGGACTTCAAGGGGTATTAAAAGTCTCTACTAACATCTTGTGCACATTGCGCTGGAAAAGGAAGGAAATAAATATAGCAGTGGAATGTGCAATAGGGATTGGAGAGAGAACTGTGGAATAATCAGGAATGCTGTTTAGTATTTCTCATTTAATAAACAGACACGTTTCTCCTAGAGAAAACTGGTTAGAACTCATAATTTTAGCATGGCTCAATGTGTGAAATTTTTCAGTAAGGAATAAGTTCTTCAGTTGCCTTAAACTTTAGCAGAAAATATGGGGCAATGGATACCTCTTCTCCATACCAATTAGCAGCAGAAAAAAGTCAGGCAGGGCATCTGGGATGCTGGGACAGTCAAGAGTGGACATGGTATTAACAAAAGGCAATGAGACAAGGACATGGTATAAGAAAAATCCTCTGACAGTTTGAAACATGTTG
The DNA here is from genome assembly GCA_009819775.1 of Phoenicopterus ruber ruber. Lineage (NCBI taxonomy): Eukaryota > Metazoa > Chordata > Aves > Phoenicopteriformes > Phoenicopteridae > Phoenicopterus > Phoenicopterus ruber. The sequence goes on from CM020219.1 coordinate 16,539,925, forward strand.
AAGGAAAGCACCAGGAACCTGGGCTTTTGGGGATAGTCTTCTTATCCTGCCTCCCTTAGCATCCTGGCTTTGTCCCTTTCAGATCCTGTCTCACTCCTCTCTGCCTCTTTCTGTTCTTCCTCCATCAGAGTGCTATGTTGGTCTGACCTTAGCAGGAGGCACAGAGAGAGGCAAGGAAGGGAGTTTGTCCTGTTCTCTGAAACCAGACATCCATCTGTCCCCTGTAGTCTGGGGAAACCCACAGTCCAATGCACTGCAACAAACCTAAGCTGGGTTGGGAAAAAAGATGGAAATAATGCTGTCCCAAGTGTCCCAAAATAAGTGTGGGTTGGCAAGGCCATGCCTCGTAGTGCTGGCAGGGCAGTGGTCACCCACTCTCCCACATGTGCATGCTTGGGGTAGTGGGAAGGAGAGAAGGCAGCAGGAGGAGGGGGCATAGCAATAGCCACAAGCTTTCCATCAGCTTTTGCTCCTATGCAGCCATAGCTGTGGTGGATAGGAAGGCTGGGCCATAGCTGGAGGCGTGCAGATAACTAGGTGTTTCAGCTCTACTAAGTGCTGCCACGTTGAGACCTGTCCTCCACATGCCTTCGTAGGCAGCCCGCTTCCCTTCCTCACCTCCAGGAGCAATAAGCTGGCCAAGCCCTGCTGTGTGATTGCACACCAGTGGGTGAGGACTGAAATCCTGCAACATTGCATGGGGCAGTAGTTACCTAGGAAAGAAATTTCCTTATTCCACCTCTCTTCCTAAAACTTCCTAGCTTACCTTGAGAAAATTGTCTATAGAAGCATACACAGTATATACCTGCCTGTCTCCTTCTTCAGAGAGGATGTGTAAGAGAGGACGTGGGATGTGTGGGAAAGGGGAAGGAAAAGGAAAACATCAGTATGACTTTATCAGCATGAGTTTAAAGGGAACAAATTTGAATTAAATACAAAAGTGATTCGGGTAAGGGAGAAATGAACCTTTTATCAAACTTAGACTCTTTTTAGCTGCACTTAGACTCAGTTCTGAGCTTTGGCTTGGACACCTGAAAGCATAGAGAGATAGGTTTGTACTGAGTTATATTTCCAAGGTTTTTATTGCAGCTACCAGGATTAGGTGTTTCTTTTTTTTTTTTTTAAAGGAAAAGAGAAACATTGTGGAAATTACTAGGCTTCTAAGGAAGTGCAGCTGGTGGAATACAGCTATCAGCAGATTGCATGCTTTGATTTGGTCTGAATAAGTTAGGTGCATGAAAAAAAAATTGCGATTTACAGATCTCCCCACAGTTTGCCTGTTTTATAAGGTTGACTCATGCACAGCAGATTAAATTGGTTTGGAATAATCACCCTGGGAAGAACATGTTGCATCTTTAAATGGTCTCCCTTTGAAGCTACACTGTATAATACACAAGTTGGAACTGAACTAACTGTTCATTCTGAGTATGTCTTGATTAAATGTATCCTTTAGTTCTGTTGATGAATGACCCGAAGCAGGCCATTTCTCTTCATACTAATTATTGTTAAGTTTCCTTTTTTGCAAGTATATTTCAGTTTTGATTTTGCTTCACTGAGATGACTACTGTGAGGGAGCATTTGATATCTACAACTCTAAATTGGGCTATCAAAGGCTCAGGCTATTGTTTTTGTTCTCTGAATGGAAAACAACACAGTTAAAGCTGACCTAATATTCTGTAACATTCATACTCTTTCCTCTTCTGCATTCCCATATGAAATGGATTATTACTACTACATGTACTTCAGAGTTTTATACACCCTTAGATCCTTCTAACCATTCCCTGGCTTCCATCCTCACCTACATTCTTCCCCTCTATGTTGGGTGGCCAAACAATTGCATTTGTTTTACAATTTTTCTCTTGCAATGGCCGATTCCTGGACAGAAACGCCAGAGACTATAAACAGGGCCCTCCAGGACTAAATGAACTGGTTTAGCATATGGCTGAGAGCTCAAACCTTGCCAGTCTCAGCAGGGCTTTCAAGTTACCAGCAAGTTCCATTCTCTCTCATCCCACTTTTAATATCATCATTCTTGGAGATACCTTCATTGGCTCTGAAAATACATATGGTCTCTTTCTATTAACAGGAGCTTTCCACCAGATCTCCTCCTGTGTATTTGTCATGACAGAAATGTAATGAGGCATTTGAGTTTGATTTTGAATTTGACAGAACAGCTGAAGAGGTTTTTTCCCCCCATTGCATGATATCATAGAAATGAAAATACGTCCCTTTTACTGCTGCTTACAAACTGGCTTTCCATTAAAATCAGAGCCACTCTGACTTGAGAAGACCTAGCAATTTAGAGAAGACCTGTTGTGTAGAGACAGTCTTGAAAGAGAGAAGGATCCCTGCTTGGGACCCAAAACATTTGGCGAATTGAGAGCCTGGAGCTGGAAGCAGTAGATGTTTGCAGTCTAAACCCTCAGGCATGACAGAGTAATTGTGGCAAATTCAAATCCTGTATTCAAGGGATTTCTCAGAAAGCAAGGCACACTGGCCTGGTCTGGATAACATTTGCCCCCTACACCATGGTGACTTTTAATCTAAATATTCAAGGAGACCCATAATAATGCCAGCCTAAAAGCTTCATGTCCTGATTTTCTCTTAAAGGATAGAAACTCGTGAGACATTTTTCTAAGACAAGCAAGACTCACCCTTTGTGCCGGAAGGTGAGAGCTGACCTCTGGATGCTAGAAACTTCGCCCACAGATTACATGCATATTGTATTTGCCCACGAACAGGTTTTCCCTATTTGGAAAAAAATCTTTTATATCTCAGTATTTTCTGCATTTATAAAGTTCTTTTGTTAATGAAAAAGCTTCAGCAGGGGTTCACATACTCTTAGAGTAAACACTCGGTGCAAGTGAGGACCAGAGGTGTACGCTTCTATGAAGCTGCCCTCTTCAGTTTTCACTTTATCAAATAAATTAAAGGTGCTTCATCTATACTTATAAGTACATCATTACTTGTAAGTGCTATATTATTATTATCGAAGTGTTCTTACACTGTCACAGAAAGACCTTGACATGCTGTAAATAACTTTGCCTCTCGCTTTGATACTACATAGACTCCTGCAATTGTGTTTATTGTCTGCAGGCATTATGGATGCCTAATATGAAAGAACTGGAGAGCTCACACTCAAAATGAATGGATATACATTCTCTTTCTATTCAAGCTGATTCTCTACCTCAGGGAATGTTTGATACATCATCTTGGGCTTTGGTACTGAAAAGGCTGAAAGGGAAATAAAAAAAAAACCCGTACACTGACTCTTTCAGAGCTTATTTTTCTTCATCACCCTCCAGTAAATGAAGGAGAGGTAAAGTGTTATGGAGGTAGCAGTGGCAGAACTTCAACATCTTCTTAGGTACAGGGCGGATGCTTAATTTTCAGCTCATGTGAAACTTTCTGATCGCTAATCTTGTACTAAACACTCATACGATTCCTGGTAGCTGCTGTCTTGAGCTGGCCAAGGCAGCCTGCAAAAAGAACTTGAAATACTATAGTAATTTAGTATTTCAATATCCAGACCAGAGGAAACAAACAAACAAAAATAATAAATAAATCCACCACAATAAATGACCTAACAGTGGGTCAAACTGTCAAGGTACGTTAAAGACCAAATTTTAATCTGTGAATTGAGTGTCTATAACTCTAGCAAGACACAATCTGTGACAGCAGAAGAGAGAATGCTTATAGGCATGAGTATCTGGCTGGGGAACAAAATAAAGAATGGACAAATCCATAACCTCATCACCTTTCAGAAAGGCTTGAAAATTTTACTTGGCCAAAGAGCCACTTCCTAGCATTGAAACTTTTGTCTGTTCACAGACCTGTAGCCAGAGACTTGATGGAGCCTGTAAGAGCCTTTATTGAATTGCATGTTGTTTGCAAATCACTCAGATATAGGGGAGAACAATGACAATATAAAAGCCCTAGAAAGAGAGTTTGTATTATTTCCAGCAACAAGAAAAATTTTTACAAGACATTCTATAATAGTCTGTAAATTATAATGGAACTACTTTCCAGCTATTGAAAAATCAGACATATCTACAAGGTGACACAAAATCCTTGTACCTGTTTCTTTCACCAACTTCTGTATCTATTTCTTCCTAGTAATGGCTGATTTTCTATGACCATTCCCATGGTTTTAGCTTCCATATAAACCAGCCATTGACAGAGAAAAAGACTGAAAATATCAACAGCATTAGATGTAAGAGGAATATCCATTCTGACTTTATATAAAAAAACATCCTCCTTGTTACATCAAGAAAAGGCTAGATTTACAACTGGCAATGATAAAAAACCCAAAATGTATATGTAGAGAATATGAAAGAAATTGCTCAGAGTGACTTCTAGCTACTAACTCTAGAATAACTTTCCAGTATAAGAATGATGGGCAAAACCTCCAGGCAATTAGTTTTCTAATGAAGCTTGATACACACAAGAAGGGGATTATACAGCTTCACTGCTTGTAACTGGGGGCCTGCTGGTGACCTGCAGGGTCCCTTCCAGGGCTGTATCCTAATTTGCAACTAGGTTTGTTTCTGCTCAGATAGCAGAGCCAACCCAGGGCTTGAAAAGTTGGCTGGTTCAGATCTGCTTTCCTTTATCAAACAGCGGTTGCAGAGTCTTTGTTATTGCCGAGATGTGAGCCAGAAAGAAATCCCCTTAGGAAGAAGAAAAAGGCCACTGTGCTTTCACTTCTCTTTCACTTACTGCCTCGCTGGGTCAAAGCTACTCCTAGAATCCCCACTACTGAAATATATTGAATTATTAGATTATGTATTGGATTGAAATTTAACTAACATAAGTAGTTTAATGCAGCTTTAAATGCTGTGCCCATCACAAGGGCATCTGCACACTTTGGTAACTGAGTTACAAGGTAGAAATCACCATCAAAAATGCTGACTTTCAACTGTTGCTCCAAAAGGTGCCAGCAGTTTATTAGGATGTTTGCCTGAGGAAAATCTGAGTGACGTCATTAGAATCCAGTGGTTCTCCTAGTGATTAATGTAGAGAACAAAATTGTATTTTTATGTGATTAGAGGATCATTTGCTTTCGAAAGTAAATACGCCTGAGCTGCACTGAAAGTAGCTGGAGTTTATGATTACATCAGACAGAAAAAAAATTATGCTGCTCAGAAGTATATTGATCACGCTAAATAAATATCTAAAATATCACCTTTTTCAGAGACAAAAGTTTAATTCCATACATTAATGAGGTACAAATCCGTATTCCAAAAGAACGTAATAACTTCCTATGTAATGCCTGCTAGAGTTGTGGTGGTTTTTTCAGGGGATTGAATGGGGTAGAGTGCAACCCTCTGTATGGCCTTCATAGGTCTATGGAAAATAATTTTAAATTTCAATGGCATTGCACATTATATGATCACCACCACCTAGGCAATGACATTAGTTGCCATAGTAACCTCAGGTTGCATCATTAAGAATTTTAAATGTTGACAGTTGGGAAGCATAGCTTGAAATACTGGGAGAAGAGCAGGAAAGAGGCAGGCTTGCGAGAAGCGTACAAAACAATCAGAGGGCTGAGTGCTTTCTGTTGGGCCAAGACTGGCTGGGGAACAATGGAGGAAACCGATGGCATGGATATATCAAGTGGCTTTTCTGTTTTCCTCACGCATCATTGAAACAGAGGAGGGGCGAAACTATTCTCCAGCTTTCTTATTTCTCCCTTCTTCTAGTCAGAAAGAAGGGCAGTGTGCCCATTTGAAACTGGTTACCGATGATCACCTTTCACGTTTTAGACAAGCTACAAGTGCATGTGGCTGGCTGGAGAACCACGTCTGGCCTCTCTGAAAACGGTGGTGTTTGTAGGAACTTGGTTGTTCTGAGTCCCAGTTTGTTTGCACTGGTGTTGCTGTGCTGATTCTGATTACTAATGCATCGTCCTCTCCGTTAACCAGGACGTTTACACCACTGCCTTTGCCACAGCATAAAGTGGCCTTGTAAGTGTTGAGAATATTACAACTGTCATTTATAATATGCCTTCTCTCCATTAAATCCCTCTTTGCCACTAAATTGAGTATTCACATGGGCAACACAGCTTTTAGAAGTACTTTCCATCTAAATTAAAAGTGAGAAAACCCAAATTTTGTCCCAAGATTGAGTGATTTCTATTCAGTAAGACATATTCCTGTTTGACCTCTCCTTCTGTAACCTTGCTTTTCCCAGTGGATTCATGGTGAAAATGGTAGACTGGCAAGATGAGAGCCAGAGGGAGATGGAAGAGGAGCTCATGTTGCAATGTTCAGACTCTTATGCCACCCAGTTCCTCCTGGCTTTTTTGTCTCAAAACTCAGTAGCTGTTGCTAACAGACTGGCTTTGGAAAAGGATGCTGGAACTTGTGTATTTGTCCAGGGAACTGCTCTGGAAACCCCTGAAGGAAGTCAAACATGGCAGGAAAGTTCCATGTTTTCATTCTTTAGTTATCGTTATATTTGAATGCTATAAGCACATGAAAGAAAATTCAAGTTTCAAACACAGTTTCTGGATGAAGTGTGAATAGGTCTCATAGTTCCCCAGGGGATGTCATGCAGAACCTACTTTCGTTCTTCTTTTCTTCTTTTTTTGGGTTGATTTTTGGGCATTTGAGGGAGGTGGAAAGGGGATGTTTGAGGGTTTTTTTTATCATTTCTGCATCTTTCTTTCTATCCATGTTCCAAATATCTGGCTATAGTGCATCCTGGTGAGTAGGAACCACTCACCTAACCTACCTCTAAAACTTACAGCAACATCAACAGCTTAAAAATCCGGGGCTCCACAACTTCACGGGCTATAATGAAATGTCTAGCACTCAAAATATATCAATAAAATGTCTTCCATGAAGTTTCCTGATGCAGTCTTATCTTCTGTATCAGAGGATGCAGTGCCCTATGTTGCGAACAGCTGGTTTCGGTGCAGATGTCAGACTCCCATGCCCCGTTCCCTACAGTAGAGTCAAGGCTCCCTAAGTGCATCAGTGTCTGCGTGTCTTCAGGAAGGTTTCAACATTATTCCAGCCTTGCTCAGAGCTGGCTCTAGCCCATTAATTTAGAACTAGTGTTAAGCATGCTTTTGTCTTGGCTTGAGTTAAACAGTGCTCACATTCTTTTACCAACTCCCATAAAAACTGGACACTTCTGCTAAAGGTTTATGGCAAAAGACAGACTCTCTTCTGAGATGTCCACACAAGTGTTTCCTGTAACCGGCATTAGTCATTTCTAGTCCTACACAGATGAAGTCACACTTTATTTTGATGCTTTAGGAATATAAAATACAAATTTCCACCCATGATTTATCACTAATTTGGGATATAAGAATCTAAATGGGACATTAGACAAGCATATTAGTGCAAAGCCTAGCTGCTATGAAACGGCTATTAGAGATTACCTTTAAAAATATATTTTACAGCAGATATGCTCATCTTGTTGAATAATCAATGGCTGCACCTCTGTGTTAAATTTATTAGCATATCTACAAGATGCAAGTGCATTTTCATTACAGAAAAATGTACTGGATGGCTATTTTCAAATTAAGAATAATCACATGGTGAGATATATTAAGCAAAATGGAATTGATAGTAGCACTGATGTGTCACATACACTGCTATTGGGTTTTGCATTAGAAAGTACATTTCTTTGCTGTTGTTTTTTTTAAACACACTAAATTGGCTTACAAGCATATGCATTTCTATGAGTCCAATAGAAGGAAAAAATCTCCCCGAGTCAGAAAAGATTCTTGACTTTGGGGTGTTTGTAAATAAACTATACACAATTGAATCAGAAAATCAGGAATTTCATGCTGTTCCTACCAGACAAACACGTATTGTGACTAAGTCAACATATTCTACCATAGGCACAAATGTGCAAGTTCACTTTAATAACTGAGGACTTAGATGAAATTGTTCAGATTAAAGGCTAAAGAATAAAGCAATCCTGTCAATTGTTTGTTGATAATAATGGTTAAAGTTTACAATGGAAATATACAGAATGAAGACATGTTTCTCCTCAGGTTCTGCTTCAAAACTCTACCAGTCTCTGGCAGTAAAGTGGCTATGAAGAATGGCCACATCAGCACGTCTCATGTCCCGCTCCAGCAAGCCCTCAGCTTATGCACAGCATCTCTCTGTGAGATCTCCAAGCCTCTCACGTCTAGGAAATGGATAGCCTGACTCACATGCCAGCACTGTCCTAAGACACAGTTCACAAAACCCATATCCAAAGACCAGTATGAAAGTGGTCCTTCAGCTGGACACGTTGGGCCCACTGCACAAGCACACAGGTTACACCGCCTCATGGACACCTGACAAAGCGGTTCCCTGGACCTGGGTCCTGTGGATCAATGCCTTTAACAGCCTGACCTTTGTGTCTAAATTGCCTTGGAGGCCAGGCAAGAGCATGTTCTATCTGGTCTCTTTGAGCAACTAGCCCAAGGAAGTGTCCTAAAAGGACTCCTAGATACATTTTCATGTGAATAGGCAGGAGGTTTCCCAATGGCCTTAGTAAGCAAGGTCTTTTTGGTATGTGTCAGACCTGTGTCTAACATGAGGAGATGCAGATAACAGTGGATGGTCTATACACAGAATCACAGCATGGTAGGGGTTGGAAGGGACCTCTGGAGATCATCTAGTCCAACTGCCCTGCTAGAGCAGGGTCACCCAGAGCAGGCTGCACAGGATTGCGTCCAGGCGGGTTTTGAATATCTCCAGAGAAGGAGACTCCACACCCTCCCTGGGCAGCCTGTGCCAGGGCTCTGTCACCCTCACAGTGAAGAAGTTTTTCCTCATGTTCAGGCGGAACTTCCTGTGTTCCAGTTTGTGCCCATTGCCCCTTGTCCTGTCGCTGGGCACCACTGAAAAGAGCCTGGCCCCATCCTCTTGACACCCGCCCTTGAGATATTGATAAGCATTGATGAGATCCCCTCTCATTCTTCTCTTCCTCAGGCTGAACAGCCCCAGCTCCCTCAGCCTTTCCCCATAGGAGAGATGCTCCAGTCCCCTCATCATCTTTGTAGCCCAATGTTTTCTCTTTTTTCAAAGTTTTCAAAAAACGAAAATGTTTTCTCTTCCTCAAAGTGGTTCTTTGAGGAAGTAGGGGCTAGACTTCAGGGTTCGCTCCTTGACAGCAACCTCTCTCTCCTGCTGTTCACATTTGACAACAGAAAAACAGCAGCAAAGTAGCGGGTTGTGGGGTGGGTTTTTCTGGGGGGGGGGGCGATACATTACAACATGTATATTAGGGGCTATTCATAGGAGCTCAAAGACACCTAGGAACAGTCTCCTGGTATTACTGCATCCCTTCCAGCACTCTCTGTTCATGTTTCCTACTTGTCGTTCAGACTGAAGCAATCTTTCTTCGATGCTTGTACAGCACCTAGCATAATGAGATCTCATCTCATGCACTCTGACCCTGGGTCTATGGGCATGTAACTCAAGGACACATTGATCCTTGAGATGAGGTGCAGGCACAGCGATATCACCTGCAGTGTTTCCATTGCAGGAACCATGTCCAGACAGGCTGAAGGCACTTCAGCTGGAAGGACTCTCTGCTTCTCAGCACCATATGATGACATTTTCTACAGTGGTGTCAAGCTGATCTCCTAGGTATCATGAAAAGTCCTTGAACCGACTGAAAGCATTCAAAGGACACCGTGAGGGAGTTGAGAGTGCAGCTAACTCCTTGTGGGCACTGTGGTTACTGAGGTAATGCTGGACACAGTATAGCAGCAGGAGGCAAGCACTACTGGCAATGACAGTTTCTCTGACCCATGGATGTCAGCATCACTGAGTGGGAGGAGGGTATTGCAGAAGACAGAAGCATCATGCACATACATCTGCCATGGCTGACATGAGTGCCAAGATCATGGAAAGTGACAAGAGAGAGCAAGGAGTGTGAATGGTGACCCATGCAATTAGGCTGAGAACCAGGAAGCTCTTGCAGGGGAACATCATGTGAAGCTGTGCCCCATCAATGCTGTGGCACAGCAGGCATAATTGGGCACAATGTTCTTCTGAAATTCTGAGATGACATTTGGGGTAATGTGAATGAGGGAGGAGAATGACGGCCTCCCAGATCTTTTTTGCCAATGCCAAACTGGCAGCGTGGATGGTCTTGCCAGAGGCGATCATTGGGAGTGATGTAACAGAGAAGTATAGAGATACCAGTGGCAACTGAGTCCTCTGAACAGACTTGGTGTTGAGCCCTGACACAGGAACTGAAGAACTGGTTCAACACTCTATTACGGAGGGACAGAGAAAAAGTACAGTGGTGGGAGAATAGATGCCATCTGAGGTGTATGGCTGACCCTGTTAGATACTGGCATTTCTGAAACCATCTCAAGCTGTTCCAGGCAGGAGAGCTCTTGTTATTGGCTCTGCCTTGGGAAGACAGTTCAGTTCTCACACTATTTTTTTTTAGTCTGTTAATGAAAGTGCTTTCCTAGGGTGCAAAAAGTACAAGGCAACAGGACATAATAATATGTATTAGCAGTCTCTGATATTAATAGTACAGATTGTCACATGACATGACAGTGATTAAAGTGGGCATGGATGGAGGTCTCCCTTTCTTCTGGGAGGCACTGTTCCTCTTTGCAAACAGAAAATAAACACAGCCCTTCCAGAGCATAAATGCCAATAACTGTGAAATTTTGATTAAATAATAGATATGTGTTCAGAAGCACTTTTTATAGTATGTGATTAAGAAAGATAACTAGACATCCTTACAGCTATAATGATAATAATTACCACAACACATAAAGTGTAGAATATGACACTGGAAAGGCCACTATTAACCTTTCCAAGGGTTATTTTTTGGTGCGTTTTTGACACTATGGACAGCAGTGTTCAGAGAACTAAATAAAACTATAGCAGTGACAGTTCTTTCCAGCCGTTCTCTGGTATGTTAAAGAGGAGGCGCAGAGGGGAGTGAAATATCTTCTATTCAAAACAGATGTTTGTTTAATATCAAACATCTGGGTAGTCTTAGAAAGACTGTTTTGCTAAGATTTCTGCAACTCTTGGTAATTCAGAAAACTGACAACAGTGCTTCCCTGTTTAAAATTAAGCTATAAATAACAGCTCCATGCCCCAGACCAAAGGCTTTTTTACTCCTAGCAAGCAAATTTCTTGTCTCTAAAGTGTGATGCCAAGTTGTCCAGCAGATCACATACATTATCAGATAACACTAATCTGTGAATTCCACATTATTACATCTCTGTGCCTTGCAGCTCTAGTGGAGAATTACAGACCATACACGATTGATCATAAAAACTGAACCGCTATTTTAGATCCTACCAGAATTACTTGGTGTGGAAGGGCTGGGTAAATAGGTTGGGGAAAACAGAAAAGATTGGCTATGGTGGCATCAGGTTTTCCAATAACAGGAGCAAGAATGGGTAAATTCCAAGACTCTAAACATGAGACAAAGCAGAACACGTGAATACAGTGAAGAGGTAATATCGGTACAAATCACCTTAAAGATGCCTGTGACTGAAAAAAGGGAGAGCCGGCTCTGGAGCTTTGTAATCTACCTGTAACAGAGGCTGGCCTCTATATATCAGTCAAGCTTGCAAACATGCCACCGTTGTGAAGTTCTGCTTTTTATATGATAAAAAAGTCCCTATTAGTCAGAGTCTTCACAGCTGCAAAAATCATTTTGTATGAAGGCGAAAAGATGCCATTATTTTAAATGATGGCATTACAATGTGATAGATGGTGTGAAAGAAGGTTGTAAATTCTGGGTCAGTCCTCTCTGCAGTGTCCTGCAAATAACATAAGCAATGCAGTAGTCCAGCTGCTCAGGATAGTGTTTTTAAACACATTAATTAAATCAAATTGAAGTAAATTCAGCCAAGCCAAGATTTCTTCAACAATTTATTATTGAAAACACAATTAGCTGGAGGCATTTGGAGGAGTTTTGTGAAATCAAAGGCTGCACTGCAACTGAGAGTAAGTTTTCAAGCCGTCAACTCATTAATAGCAGAAAATGGATGTGCTGCTGCAAGGCACCAAATCAAAAGTAAAAATACAGAACTTGTTACTGTGACTTCAAGAACAAATTCTAAATGTTAGAGTATTTCCAAGCTACTGTCACCAATGCCCTAACTTCATTCTTAAAGTCGAAACTCAGACCCCTTCTACCCAAAACTGTTGGTCTTTGGGGCAGATGAAGCAGCTAATGTGTACAGCTATTGAGTTCAAATCTGTTTTGGCAACAGAGTTACCCTGATTTTTTGGGATCATTTTCTGACTCTCATTTCTCTCAATTTCACCATCATTTCTCAAGTTACTCACTTTCCGTATTGTGTTGGATTCATCAAAAATAACTGTTACTGGAATAAGGGCATGTTAGCTAAATTCAGGCCATAAGAAGGAAACCTGCTGCTCTCATCCATGCCACCCTGGGAACCGTGTACTCTGGCATCACGACTTCGCTGTGAAAGGAGCTGAGTTCAGTCCACAATAGCGGCTGAAAGGAGCAAATAGCAGAGGCAGCAAAGTGTTCTTTAACCAGCAGAGCAGGGCCTGACACTCTCTGCAGGAGAGAGTAGCTGCATAGGCACAAAGGAAAAGCAATTTTGCATTAAACGTCTGTGGTTAGTGAGGATTGAAACCACCGTTCCCACGTTAAGTCTATAAGAGTGCCCCAAATATCCATGGTCTCGTGAAACTTTTTTCCTAATAGGAAGAAAACTTAAACCCAAATGACCCTTTAATATCTGAGCCTCACTGCACAGAAACATAGCAGGAGTCCATCCTTGTCCACCCCAGGATTCATATTAATGTACGTCATGAGTTTCATTGACTTGATGTCAAAAGCCATTTGAAGTGAATGCTGTCACAAGTCTGAAGTAGACTTCACCTGGATGTTCAAAATAGTCTTAGGGGTAAAGAATCATCTTCCTCCTGCACATATACAGTCCCTACTGATGTGGGCTGTTTGTAAACTGAGAGTGAAAATAGACTTTTGTGTTCTGCCTGCAAAAAAAGCTGGCTTTCCATTAAATTTTGGTTCACACATCTAAGTTTGTTTGTATGACGCAGTGTCCAGACTAGTAAATTCACCTGAGCATTAGCTGAGGGGAACAGCACATTTTTCCCTTGAGCATGCTGACTTAGCAAGAGAGCTATGTAATTTCTGAACCACAGGGTTTTTTGCATCCATACAGCTGGAAACGTAAAGCAAAGCTCATCCGTGTAGACATGGATCCTACTTCATTTAAGGTTATGAATTGTCAGCTGTGCTGCTTCCTCTCCTGTATTACATTGAAAGCAGAGGTAACAGGATTAAGGAATTTGCTTTCCCACCCTCAGATGCATTTAAATGAATCAACCCAAAAGAGAAAATGTTCAGTACTTTAGTTTTAATTCCTACTGGCTTTCACTGTTTTTTGCTTTCAGAATAGATTTAGAAATGCTAATGTAATTGAAGGAAATCATATGACTGCCTCCGATGACTTTGAGTAGGAAGTACTAGAAATCTCAGGCAGGCCCTGATAAGGCTACATTTATTTCATGATTTGGTTGATGCACTAAGTTCTGTTATTAAACCCCATCTTAGCTCCGGCTCTGGGGTCATGGCATCGCAGGTTTTGTCTTAGTCTGATTTGCCAAGGAAATTAGAGTTATGGTGTTCTCCAAACTTGTGTATGTGTGCTCATTTCTCTTTGTAACATTGGAACTTAATGGCCGGTTTCAAGCAAAATTACCTAAGAGATCCTATCAAATATACTAACTTTCAATGAGTTTTGTGGAAATAGTTGATCAGATGGAGGAATGAAACTCAAATTAGTGCCCTGCAATGGAAAAGGATGCAAACTGATCTCACCAACATCATTAGACTCAAGCAAATCCAAATAGGTTTGAGACATTGCAAATGTCATGGTGGAGAAGCTTCAATCAAAGCTCATAGCTCATTAGCTTGGGACAAGCCAAGCTGAAGACCTGGGGCCAGGACAGCAGCATTCGACTTCTGCTGCTCTCTGAACAGCTTGGCATTTATCAACCAGAAGTTTCTAGGCTTCTTGAGTTTAGAGGGAAATTTTCAACATTATAAAGAGTCACCAGAGATGACTGGCAACTGGTAAGGTTCAACACTTAAAGTTGGCCACACTCTGCCTGTAAAGCTACACAGCCATACAAATAAATTGTGTGAATTTTCTGGGTTTCCTCTGTTTTCAGATTTAAGTTAAAGATGCATATACCTTAGGTGACAAAAGGAAAGCAATTGAAAATAGTGTCTTGACTTATCGTGAGAACAGGACTATATCCTACCTTTTAAAAAACTGAAACAAACTGAGGAAAGCATGGAGAAAACAAAAATGAAATATGGCACAAGATTTGGCAACCAGCTTTTGTGATGAAAAGGTAAGGAAATTGACCTTGCTTAGAGGGGGCAAGGGAGATGGAAGAGCAGTTTCAAGACATGGGAAGAGATGGTAAAAAGACCATTAATCCATGAAGTCACAACAAAAAATAACAAGTACAAGCAAATGATACCTTGCTTTGAACACAGCGTAATCATACCCTGCACAAATCCCTTTGTGTCATGCTTCACTGGCAACTCTGAAAACAACAAAAGCAAAAAAACAGATGAAACTTTTGTCCCAAACTTGGTTATTGTTAATACTTCTCTGTCGTAGTCCCTTGCTCGCTCACCCAACAGTCGCAGTGCAGCCCCATATATATCCCAATAGGACATAACAGGATACTCATCCCACCAAAGGACAGATACTTTCTGCTCCCATGTATGTACGGGTCCCCTTCGCTGGTTTGGGTTACTCCTCGGTGCCATGTGGGAGTCTCACCCACTCAATTCTCAGATTAGGTGAGCTGGTCTTATTAAAGCAGCCCCGTGCTACTGCCCAAGGTCTTAGATACTTCCCTGTAATTTATACATGGAATGAGGATGAAGCGGGTAAAGATATAGCAGGATCTGAATATACAGAGATGACTATAGATTGCAACAGTTATTTGGATGAGTGGATTAGTAAATCATTAAATTAATCCTATCACAATGCAGGGGAGAGGACTATATTAACCTTTAAAGGCCCCACGGAAACAAGGTGTTCTATAGAACGCATCAGGGTTGAGGAAAATGATAAATTACATGGTTTATCAAACATACATACATATAATTTATTTTTCAAATATACAATGATGGTGATGATTATATTATGTACTTATGAAATGCCCCTCACCAAGTCATCAGTGCTTACTTGCAGAGATGCTTCACAGACAGCTTTCAGACCATACAAATTACATTTAGGAGGCAACTGAAGTAAGCTGAACAAACTGGATATATGGCAAGGATTAATTATGGAGCTTTTCTGAATTTCACTGCTCATGCACCCATGAGATGTCTGACAAAGCATTTTTTCATATTTGACAAAGAACACGTCGTTTTTCATAGATACCATAAGCACACAGAAACTGCTCTGATCTCCAGGAGTGAAACATCCAATATGCAGTTAAGAAACTCCTAAGAGCACGTATACAAACTTTAGGCAGCCCCATAAAAAGCAAAGTCTCAGCAATAAAGAGTAAAAATTAGCCTGGAATTATTTTCCTGTTCTCACTGGTCTCAATTCCGACCCCCTGGAAGCTGCTAGAAATACTGTCACTGCCAGTACTGAAACATGAGAAGACCTCAAGCTGCTCTTGAAATATTACCGCTGATTTCCTGATGTGAACTCCCTGATTTCATGGACATGAATGGAATTTCGCCATGTGTGTTTAGGCTGCTTTTTGAAATTTCTAAATCTGAGACATGCTTGAGAAACATACATATATAGATATACATATATATAGGTCTATATCTCAATTATTAGTGGAAAAATTTGCTTTTTTGGCAAAAGTTCAACATAGTGAGACCTTTCTGTCTCCTTCATCAAATGCTAAAATGTCCACGTAAAATATATCAGTATATGTCAGGATGTAGCATTTCCAAGAACTTGTACAGGTGTTTTCTCTGGGCAGGAAATGGGATGGAACAGCAGCCTTCCCTATTCTTCACTACCCCTCAGGTCAAATTTCAGCCCCTGAAAGTGTGTTGCCCTGACAACGTTACTGTTGGAATGACAGCTGTAACAGCTAATATAGAGAGGAGAGTATAAACACTCTCTTGTATGTTAATGATTTGCATTTCTAATCACAGACTGTAAGTACCGCCTGGGTCGATTGAGGTAGCTTTCTTACAAAGTGTCCTGGTTTCAGCTGGCATAGAGTTAATTTTCTTCCTAGCAGCTGGTATAGTGCTGTGGTTTGGATTTAGGATGAGAATAATGTTGATGATAACACACTGATGTTTTTAGTTGTTGCTAAGTAGTGCTTATCCTAAGTCAAGGACTTTTCAGCTTCCCAGGCTCTGCCAGCGAGGGGGTGCACAAGAAGCTGGGAGGGGGCACAGCCAGGACAGCTGACCCAGCCTGGCCAAAGGGATATTCCATACCATAGGATGTCAGGCTCAGTATATAAACTGGAGTTGTCCAGGGGGCGGGAATCGCTGCTCGGGGATGGGCTATCGATCACTGGGTGGTGAGCAATTGTTGCATTGTGCATCACTTGTTTTTCTATATTCCTTTATCATCAGTAATATTATTATTATTTCCTCTTCCTTTGCTATTAAATTGTTTTCATCTTAACCCACAAGGGTTTTTTTCCAATTCTCTCCCCATCCCACCTGGGGCTGGGAGGCGAGCGAGCGGCTGCATGGTGCTTCGTTGCTGGCTGGGGCTAAACCACGACACAAAGTGAGAGCTGAAAGCCTTCTGACCTGAACCAAGCTTTGGAGAAACCCTGGGGTTAGTCTGGATACAGACAGACCCCCAAGAGACTTGGGTATTTGCTAAGAACAGTCCTGGCCACTTGACTGTGTGAGATTCCAAAAATATCATGTAGCATCAAACTGACTTAAAATTTCCATTGGGGATCTACTGCTCCCTTGTCTAAGATATTTGTAACAAAACAACAACAACAACAACAACAAAACCCTACCCGAAAAAAGTCCTGCAGGGATGACTAAGTTGCATCAGTTCTCCCAGAGGTATAATGTATACAAATCAAATCAAAATATAAATCATTCCACCCTGTTGTGGGGTTTATGCACAGTTTCTTTTAATAAAATATGCAAATATTTTGCAGTAAATTGATTTCCCAGTTTCAGTTCTCTTATCTCCATATTTATTATTCATGATTCTTCTACTCCCCCACTTGAGCAGATGAAAAAAAAAAAAGAGGGGAAAAAAAACTGTGTAGAGTTCACTTGCTTTTAGGAACTAGCTTTATTATTGTTATTATTAGCACAATTTTATACTCCTAGGAGTGAAAGATAAATGTAGATATTACTTCTAATCTCAACCAAAGCTAAGAGGTAATACAATGACACCCTCTTTAATGCAAATCACTGCAATAAATGGCTACATAGCCCAAGTGCTCTACTGCATTACAAATTGTAATGAAAGTTTGAATTGCTGAGCAAAATGACTGTTGTTTAACCTGTGACCAAGCTGGATGGTATCAGTTCTGTTGTTAAAGGTGTACACACCATGACTGTACAGGAAATAAACCCAAATATTTCCCATATCTAAAATTGTTGCTAAATGGGGTTTCTGGGTTTAAAAAAAAAAAAAAAAAAGTATCTTTTTTTCCTGCAGGAAAGCAAGCAGCTAAAATTGCTGGTCAGTTTTATACTTCATTAGCCAATGATGTACGTAATTGCTGTTTCCCATGACTTGTGGTTAACAAGTTCTGCAGCGGAGAATCGAGACTGATCACACCTGGGTGCACTGTTCTGGTTGCTGTTGCTGGAGGTCTCTGTTGGAATAAAAGACAGAAAGATGAGGGAGGCACGGAACGTCAGGGCGGCAGAGCAGGCACGGCTCATCACATGCCAGGAGAAGGTCAAAGGCAAAGGAAAGAGAAGGGAGAATGAGACTCTGAAAAGAACCAAATGTTAGGTTTCAGTCCTATATAGAGAAGACTCTATTACACCACAGGTAGTTTAAACATAACTTGGAAGCATATGCTCCAAGTAAGCTCCATTTTTGCCAGCTTTACACAAATAGAGCTACTTTCAATTTAATTAGGCATAATGATTTCTTCCCATTAAGAACCTCAGTGGATTACAGGTCTCATTTTTAAAAATGTGTCTGTGATTTAGCAGTCCAATTGCCTTTTGAAGGATTTAGAAGTTTTATTTCTTTACAAATAAAGAGCCAGGCCTGCGAATATTCCAATAGGAATTATAGTTGAGTAACAAACCCTAGAGGACAAGAGAGATTTTTACAGATATTCTAGGTTTGTTGGACTGGCTCGAGGATTAAACTACATTTTCTTCTGATAGGGCACTGCCTTATAGAAGTTTAGGTGACTGTAACCATGAATTTTGATCTTTGCAGAAACAACATTTTCATCTAAAAATTCCTCAGAAGAAAAATTCCCAACAAGGCCCTAAGGTGGGCTATTTGTGAGAAGAGGGCTCTGCAAGGTTTGGCCCAGAGCGCTGAAGATCAAATTCTCTCTCAAGTCAAAGAAATTCTGTCAGCACAGAATCTGGCCTTAGGTGTCCGTGGTGAAAAGAGACTGCATTGCAACTGCATTGGCATTGCAAATCAGACGAGGAAAGAAGGAAAACTTCACAAAAAGACCTTAGATTTCTTTCTAATCATTCCATTTCTTCTCCCCCAAGAAACTGATGGGGTTTGTCTCTGCACTTCAGCATCAGCTTTCATCCCCTGCTTTAAATGGAATGACATCAGTAAACTAACGCGATGACGTGGAAAGTCACACTGCTATCATCTCCGGAAAAGACTTGCAGGTTTATTCAACAGTAGAATAATCCTCTCTGTAGCCTGACAACAAGTTATTTACCCTAGGCAGGTTTTTTGATGTTTACTTTCTGGCAGGCGAATAAGATGGTTTTCATCAGAGAACCGGACACATTACCAGAAATTATGACCGGCCATCTGCTTTTTCTCTACAGTCTTACTCAAAGAGCTCCTAAGGTTTATCTTCTTTGCAGGGGTGTGCACCAGATCCTAAAGCAGAGCTCAGGCAAGGTGGTGGGTCAGGGAGGAACAGGCTCCAGCCTGCTGGATTTCTTACTGCGGTCACCTATTGCCCACTGCTGCTTGGCTACATCCAGTACAGAACATTTTTTATTATTATTTTATTAAGATGTAAATTAAATTTAAAAAATTCTGCAAAAGAAAAGTCTGCTTGAAAAAGTTTGTTCATGTTGCAGAGTATTATCTGTAAGTCCTCCAGCTAGGCTAAAAGCCTATCCCACTGCTCCTTGGGATTTCTAGTGAATTAATAATGTCACTGATGAATATTCAAAAGTAGGCAGCTATTGTGCCTCCAAGCACATAATTAATTATTCATTACACATTTTTATTCACTGAATTAAAAAACACAGGGTGCTCTGGGAAATGAAGTGTACTTCACTGCAGGGGCATGAAATTCTACACTGCCCCTTTAAGGATTATTACTCTGTATTTATAGTTGCCAGGGCAACATAAATGCCGGGCAATTAGATCATGGGTTGTCCCCGAAGACTGATGGGATAATAAGCAGTAGTCAAGTATTAAGTTGACCCAGTAAATGTCCCACATGAATAAACCTGGGCTAGGACCACAGCTGGCATCTTTCAAATAAAACTTTTACATTAATATAGTTTAAAAGGTGCATTTATCCGAGAATTGAGCATGCATCCACAGTGGGAAGGCTGCGGAAAGGGCTAATACCGCTTCCCGGTGGTGGTCCGCAGGCTTTGTTCCTCGGGCCGGGCTTTATGCAAAGTTGGGAGCATATTGAGCCTCTAAAAAGCTCAGAAGAAGCAGGGGGAGCCCCACGTTTACCTCCTAAGAGCCAACGTTCAGTGTCGGTGGAAGAGGTTTTCTTCCCCCTAATTATCTTGCAAAACTCACCAGTGGGGGAGAAAATCAGTATTGTTCTGGGCTTTAAAAAAACAGGTTTTAAAATTTACCAAAAAAGATAACTCTTTAACTGGGTATACTTTTGCCTTAGAATCAGTTTAACAGAAAAATAGCGCCACGCGAACCTCTGAAAATTATTGCCTGTGAAAGAGTCGCGTTACCGAGGGCATTTTTTCCGGACAGTAAAGAGTGATCTAAAAATACCAAATGAAAAGGACCGGAGAGATTCCCCTAAACTACTTTTTTTTTTGGTTTTGTTGCAAATATCAACTTCAAATTGTTGCTGGCTACTGGCCATGCCTTTTTTCACTGAATTAACTTTCTGCAAATCCTTCCATGTAATTTCAGAAATTTATCTTTCTCTCAAAACTATTTTCAAGTTAAAAAAACAATGAACTGTGGAGAACACCCCCCCACACACACATTATTCAATTTTTCCCCATTAATACTTGTTATATTATTATTTTTTTAACTTACTTAATGCTTCCCACTATCCCCACTGGTGACACAAGGTGATGGTTTTATTGTGCTTTTAGATCACTAATTTTGTAGAGGAAAATGGGAAATCATAGCTTATCTCTGCCTGCAGACACTTGGCTATGCTAGAGCATGAAATAGTTCTCAGTTAGACATACAGTAATGCTTTCTATAGTTTTGTAATACAGGGAAAAAATACAATTCCCAGGAAGTATTATACATCCCTCAGTGTAAGAGAAAAGACACATTTTATCAGTGAGTGTGTGTGCGCATAGATTTATCCAAACGTATAGATACACATCACATTGCCCCAGACAGATGAATGCATTCGCTCATTCATTAAAATTATGTTTATATATAATGAAATGACTAGCTTTGCAGAGAGAATATTTTAAGGAAGAAAGCAAGCGCTCAGACACAATTTTTCTATGATAGTATTATTTGCCAAAACGTCCCTAGCTTTCAACAGACTACTCTTTTAATAATTTGGGGCATAATTCTAGTGAGCAAGCAGAGAGGTGTACCTTTCTCCTAAAGGAGAAAAGGAGGAGCACCGTAAATTGATGAGGGGGCAAGCTTGCCCAGACCGCTTGGTCAGACACTGGGCAGGGTGGCTTTGAGACAGTAAGACTTAGGTGCATAAAGTTAAGCATGTGCTTAATTATTTTTGCGTGATCGGATCCTGAGAGTTGAACAGCTTATCGGACTGAACTCTGAGTCTGGTGACGGGTATGGGTCACCCTTGCCACGTAGGATGGGAACAGCATCCTCACGTGCTCAGGCAGGAGTTTGTTCAGGAGGTGGAGCAGGCTCGCCCCTTAGCAGAGCCCAAACACCTGCGCTGCAATACTCAAGGACGTTCCCCCTGTCAGGGCTGTCCTCCACCACATAACCAATCTGTGGGGATAGCAAACCCTAGGATATCACCTCTGCTGCTGTTATTACTTACTCTTGAGTCCTATGTGTATTTCCCAATGACAAGTCAAGAGGTACACTGGAATATTTCTAGGTACAAAATATATTCATTTTCATACTTATAAATATGGATGTGGTTATATTTTATATATGTGTATACAGACACTAAAATGGAAAATGTCTAGAGCAAATTAATTCGGTTGCATTTGTGGATTTGAAATATCAGCAAAATATCATTTCTAGCAATTATTTTTAGCTACAGGTAAATGATAGAGGACTGGCTGCTTCAGCAGCTTGTATCTGTTTATTAATTACAAGAATGCAAAAATTTGACAAAAACAATTGAGATTTCTTTCATGGCATTGTGACTCTCAGGACAATCTCCTGCAGAATTGGCCATTAATTCTCCACTTGGACATAGTCCACAAGAAACCTGACAAAAATCAGCCGCAATGGATGCATCTGCAGCATTCTGGTCTGGTCTGTTGTGGCAGGAAGACAGAAAAATAACAAGCTGATGGGGAATCTTTGTCTTGCTTAATGGTTAGAAAAATTAGGAACTGTCCTAGTCTGCAAGACCTAGCAAGAAAAATAGCATGAGCAAATAGAGATGTTGATTTTACTAGAAGGAACACACTATCCAAAGTTCAAAGTAGGCTCATGTGGAGATAATCAATCACTATACCAATAGCAACACTGAAGAGATGGGATTTACAAGGCTACAGCTTTGGCCAGAGAAGTTACACCCAGTGATTTCCCAAAAGTGACATCTTAGCCTCATGACCTGGCAGCTCTCACTCCAAAGTCCCAAAAAGTTCAGCCCAAGGCAAGGAGCCATTTTCACCAATATTTTTAGGTCTCCCTGAAGAAAGGACAGACTTTGATGATAATACTGTGCTCCTGGACTGCACGGATGGGCATTGAGTTCCCTTGGTAACATTCAGCTCAAGACAAAAAAGAGTCTACACAGCATATGAGAGGACTTCAAGTGAACTGGGAGAATCAGAATATTGATATGTGGGAGAGTAAATGCTAACTAAAGGGTCACCCAAACATGGCACCAGCAAGGTCCATCTTGGCAGGTTCCCAGGCAAGGTAACAACAAAATCTCATGCTATTGTCCAAGTTTTAAATTAAGACCAAGACACACACAGTGACTTGAGCATGCATCTTACAGGTCCATGGCAGTGAGATTTTTGGGTTTGGGTTTTTATCTTGGTTTAACCATTACTGAACACCCAAATTAGAAGCCCTGCATTTGTAGGAACAAGAAGACCTCCACTCTTGCATAGGAACTGAAGCAGCTGCCTGTACCAGGTAATTCCTGGAGCTCCGAATTATCTTTACTAGGAAAGTCACTGAAGGAAAGCATGAGTGGTTTTGCTTTCATTAGAAATGTGGGACTGGTCCCCACAACAGCAAGCTCTGCCACAAACCTCTAGAGCACTGTGACAAAGATATTTGGACAACCATACGAGTTGCTAAAAACTACTTTTAAATTCCTTTTACAATTAATTACAGTGCATTCATCCCTCTGTAGAAAAGGCAGAAGGTGGAAGCTGGTGGGAGTGCAAAGCACACAGACTACATCTGAAGGAAATTTTCTGCTGCAGGATGGCGAGTCATGGTATCAAGCATGGTACATCATGCATCCATAATTTCACCTCTCTTTGATATGTAATGGCAATGCCAGGCACCCTGCTTCCTTCATGCAGGGTCTGGCCAAAGAGTTGTTTAAATACATATCAAACTAATTATTTGCTCTAGAACCAGTTTCAGCCTTTATTTTTAACTGCTTGGAACCAGCAAAGCCTCCACATCGCAAGCTCTCACTGTCTGGGCATTACTGCAGTGATTGTTAGTAACAGCTACACAGAGGCACTACCACCACGTTTATCCAGCCCGTCTCCCACAAATTCATTTCTTCCCCTTCTCCTTCTCCCATGCCCATTGATGCCCATTGACATTCCTACTTTCTGCATCAGAAAGAAAATCCTCTTCCATGGCTGATACATCGTGTGTGCGGTCTCCTGATGCCCAGCTCCCACAGCAGTGCGCCTGTGGTTATGACAAAGTAAATGTTAGCAATCCTAAAAATGTGACAAACTCACTAAGGAAACAAGGAGCTTCCTTTGTTTTAGGTCCCTTGCTTGCCTGGTGTTTTGTCGCTAAGTGTTGTCAGCTGTATGATACCTACAGCAAAAAGCTCCTTAGGATAGCCAGGTTGTCTTTGGTCTCTCTAGGGAGTGCTGGGCACACGTGAAGAGGTCTTATGAGGGCTAAAGGGACAAGGACAACACTATCAAACAAACACAGTATTCAAATTTCTAGCACTCACTTTTTTTCCTAGAAGAGGATAATTTTTATATATATATATATGTGTACTGAATATCCAAAGTCCACATTAAGTGGAAGTGTCTGTGTACTAAGGCATCAGGTGTTAAAACCAACAGAAATGACTGGTGTTTTAGCCACAAAAAGCACAGATAAACCAATGGTACATTTACACTGGCAGCGGTAACACCGTAGACGTGCCTACAAGTGATCAGAAGCTCCCCATCGATGGCTCCAGCACCTGACCTAGTCAGCTCTCAGCAGCACAGTGCTGGTAGAGCTAGGACTTTTGCAAGATGCTGCACTTCATAACGTGGATGCAGGAGCATGCCTGGAGATAGCAGTACCGTGTGCCGTTGCACAGCATTGACATGACTCAAAGGGTTTATCCAAGGTCATGGAGGAGAAAAGTGACAAAGCCAGGATGGGAGACACAGATTTCCTAAATTCTCATTCTGTGTTTAATTCCTCTGTCCCTACAAGGAGTTCAAGAATTTAACCAGACAGGTTAATGTACAGTGATGCAAATGCAGATTTGCTCCATTGAAGGCATTCTTGATTTACAAAGGAGGAGCTAACACTGGGAAGATCACATCCAACAGTCACTGTGTTATATGGGTTAAAGGAAAAGAGTTTTTGGAGAAGCACATTTGCCTTCTAGGGCATCCACAGTGCAGCAGCAGGGAGGAGAGGATGGAAAGAACAGGAGGAAAGAATGAAGTTAGAGAAGAAGGTTAAATTGTGCTCTCTTAAAACAGCATTACAAAAATTATCATGAAGGAATATCTACATCCCAGGCAACTCCAGATCAGGAGTACTTAATGAAATCTTCTATTGAAGGAGCCTGTTACGTGACTTAACAGATCCAGTTATGTACAATCTTATGGCTAAATATATAGAGATATATGTGTGCATGTATCTCTATATGTATATTAGGAGAACAACAAATGACATATTTAATCATCTGTTTCAAGCAATGCATCTATACTAGACACTAGCAAAATGAAGGGGGAGAGGGGAAAAGAATGGGAAAAGGAACTTGTCTCTCCTGCAACTCCCAATCCTTAATTACAATACACAGATAAATAAGGAGACAGGCAGACAGGTAGGCAGAAGGGCACAGATAAAAGGGCATGTATGTTCAAAGGAAACATAATTACCTGCTATTCCCTTGCTCTGTGGAAAAAAGTTCAGAGTTTCAATACTGACAGAAGCTAAAAATTGATCCATAGAAAAATGTTCACTTCACTAGAGGCTGCAAAAGAGCCTCAGCAACTGACACAGAGGAAAGTTGTTCTGAATTCCTTCAGGCGGGTTGGAAGGCAGCTCTGACTTGAATAACGCAAGAGGCCTTTGAGGCATACAGATGCCCTCCTTTCTGAAAAGTTTTTCTTGGAAAGCAAACTTCCTCCTCTCAACTCACGCTTGGCAGAGAGGATTGCAGTCCAGGCTTGCTGTGCAAGTTATTTCATTCCAGTATCAGTGGACACAGCTCGACAAAAGTTAATAGCCTCTTTCCTGCTTACAGCTTTTTATATCAAACACAAGTAACCATCCAGTCTGCCCCTTCCCTCTTTCAGTTCTTAATCTCTCATTCCTGCCCATCCTAGCTAAATTCTCCTTCTCTCTTCTGCCTTCGGACAAACCCAGCCTGGGAAAATGCAATATTTATGCCTTTCCAAGCCCTGTCATCTTGTAACACAAAGGATTCAGGCACATCTGGAGGTGAAGAGATTACAGACTTTCACCTCTACAGCGTAACATGTGGTATTAATCCCCCTGCCCCCCTGTCCCCAAATCTCTCTATGGGGCAGGGAATAGCTCTTTCTCCATGATTCAACAACACCCAGCAAGATGGAGTCCTGACTGAGCCTTTGGGCATATGCATACTTAGCAGTAATACTCAGATGATTTTGAAAACTCCATTGGCTGGACTGGAGGATCTGAGGTTGGGGTGGAGCGTGCAGCCGGCAGGGCTCTGGTGGCCCTGCTTCTGCTCCTGCTGCTCCTTCTCTGCTCCAGCTCAGCACCAAGCTTCTCCTAATAGTTTTCTATGAACAGGGACAACTTCTGTAAGGCAGCATTAGAGGTTCTTCTCTGTCATCATCTTCAGCCATGTCCATATTTTCTTTAGAGCAATAATTAAAACAACATATTCACCAGCTGGGTTATTTTTTTCCCTAGATTTAATCTGTTCAGGCTCTGATTTACATATTAAAAGCACTAATTAGCCCCTCAGAGTGTCTGAGCACGGATAGTGCAATAACTGGTCATGTAGTCACTAGAGACCACTCCCTAGTGCTTTTGGTAAGATCTCATGTATACAGCCTCAGTCTCTGGATGGCAGGAATGGCCATGTGTAGAGGGTTGTCTGCTTTGTTTCATAGCATTGAGGGACTGTAGTGCCGGATTGCTTCATTCTTGCATTTTTTCTTCTCTTTGAAGTGTCGTGTTTGATCTGTCTGCTTGTCTGTCAGGTTTTCCCCCTCCCCCATGCCCCATTGCGTCATGTGCGAGAGCCTGCAAGAGGACGGACCGCCTTTGGCCAATGCTGGTGCAGAAAATTCCAATCCAATCAAAGGCACAATGGCCTTTTCTCTCAGCTTTGATGCAGCATTCAAATAAACAAGAACTGTGCACTCAAAAAGAAAAAAAAATTCAATAACCCTCTGAGCCATTCTTCTGGCTAAGGATATTCGAAGGAATCATTTAATTTTCTTTGCATGTTTAGAAGTCACCTACAAAATGGCTCATTGGTCTGGAAGCAATCTTGCATAGCCCCAGGTGAGAGGCCTGAGTCTGAATCCTGATTGAGCTTGTTTCCAAAGCTGCCAGGAGCTGCAAAGCCTCCGGGGTGGGAAGAAAGGCTCTCTAAACCCAACTAACAGGGTTTTGATACTCAGCTTCTTCCTGCAAATGTGTAAAAGCAAGACAAGCACCCCTTCCCCAGCAATCACCATGAATGCTCCCTGGTTTTAGAAGATGGAGAAGGTCCCATTACTCTGGAAAAAGTACAGGGCTTGTTTCCTCACGTGCAATGCTGCCACATGAACACGACGCTTTTTACTTGGGCGACAGGAGCTGGTATCACCACATGGCATTGAGCTGCATTGCCTCGTGGCACCAGGCCCCTTGGAGGGATATTTGCACCATATTTCATCAGTATGTTTCTTTGGGAAACACAACAGAGCAATTGGGCACCAGGCAAGAACACTTCCCCCTTTTCTGAAGAAGTTGTGCCATGGGGCAAAGGAGATTTCTAGGTTTCTTGAGCCAAGGCTAGGGAGAAAGCAAGAACAAACCATCTAAATCAGTGCCAAGGGGCCCCAGATGAGATAAAGTTCTCCCCTTTGCTCCGCTCATGCATCTTAAATAATCTTGCATGAATATCCTAACTCCATCACCTGCCACGCAAATGGTTTTCAAAGTGGGAACTTGTCTTGAACATCAGTTTGAGTAAGCCCTAACACTAGGAAAAGGATTATTCAACAATATTCTCCTTGTTCTGTTTGCTAGCTGGCCAAGGAAAACTAGCCTTAACGTTGTGATTAGCCCCTAAACCAGTTAAGTCTATGAATGACTGGGACTCCTGGGCACTAGAGTAATGCAAGTACTCAGCACAGCAATATTACAAGCCTGGGTAGAAAAGAGCAGGAAAAAAGAGCATTTCTTGAAGTTGTCCTGAGTGAAACTTAGCGTTGTGATTCAAATAATGATTTTTGGTGCGATTATGTTTCTTTGCCTAGAGGAGCCCTAAAGCCTATGAGGAGTTGCAGTACCATAGAGGAAAGAGGCAGATGGCATCTATGTAAGCACTAGAGGGTTTGGCCAAAAACCAATGGGAAATTGTCTTGGCTGTGCCACCATCTTTGCTAGCTATTTTCTTCATAACAACACTATACTTTTCCAAGAGTCCCATTTCAGAATATGTTTTTTAAAAAGCTTGGATTCCAGTCTTACCAGGAGCCAAAGCTGCAAGAGAGCCCAAGAGACTGCAAAACTGTTGACTTCTCTTTAAGTTAAAGAGGGAAATCATATAGTGGGTTGTAGGTCTGGTGACACAACTGTGTAAACCACTGTCTGCTTCCAACAGAGGCAGATACCTCTGACATATTTAAAAACTTCATGCAAAGAAAATAAGTCAACAAAATCCATTTGATTTAAACTATAGGCTCCCTGAGGCTATCAGAACAGACCCTCTGTCTACCGAGGGAGCTGTTTGACTAATGCCAGCTCTTGTGAGATGCCTCTCCAACCTTTAAACGGGCTGGGAATGCTCAGCAGACATGCTATTCTGATTAGTAGCTTTGAAATTACAACTGGGGCTTGACTATGCAAACGCCATCATCCACAGTGTGAGTCTCAATGCTTTCAGTAAGAAAGTCCCAGTCACAGCTGGCCACATCCCACAAAGAGGAAGAGAATGACTGTATTTAAGAGCTCCTCCTTCAGGACAGGGCAAATCTTGTCTTGAACAGATGAGAGCTGATGAAGGTTTTCCAAGAAAAACCTACAGTTTTGCTGGCAAATCTTTGTAGAGCAGTGTCTCAGAGACCTCCAGAGAAGACCTTCAGTCCTCAAATTAAGGGCATCATTTCTTATACAAATTTCCTTTTAAAGAGTATGTCTCAAGACGTGTTTGTCAGCTCCTCTGATAATCCAGACAGCTAATTTTCCCCAAACTTCCCAATAACTGAAGCCATTTGTTTTGCTCTGATACAGGTTCTATGGAATTAAAAGATTTGGCAGGAAACATAATTGTAGCCAGTATTTACTGCTAACTAGAGAATAGCAAAAAGTTAGAGTGTTTAGTATGTGCATTTAGTTTGGGATGATCTGCTAGAGAAGTAGGTTGGAGGGCTCCATATAGCCAATGTTATTAGCTGGCACAAAAACTCCAGGAAATAAAACACATTTGTGCTTCCCTGATGCACCTGCCTTAGAAGCACATGGTCTCACGTTTCCTCCTTCCCCTCTTCCTCTTGTGCCTTTATCACCTTCAGCTGTCAAATAAGATATATCTCCTCCATTCCTAGCCACTCCAATATCTTCTGTACTTCTTTCCTGCTCTTTAAACCTTTCTGCTGTCACTTTACCAATATCTTCTCTTCTTCCTTCTTGATTTCCCTGATAGAACACATCTGGACTTCCTCTTGTCCCTGTATTTCAAGTCTCTGCAATCTCAGTGCCATTTTCAGTGTCCAGTAACCTTAGTGAGACTCAGAGTTTTATGCCTAGCCTTTGTTTGCAATCATCATAAAAGCTGAACTTTAGGAGGAGACTAACAGCTCAACAGAAAAGCATGTCCTAATTCCCATTGCCAACGTGTCAAAGCAAGCTGTCCTTGCATGCTGGGGGAGCAAGTCGTCATGCTCAGGGCATTGTTGTCTGTAAGCACATTAGGATTGTGTAACTTAGGGAGGGGTAGGGGATGAGGGCTCATTAAAAGCTTCTGTGATGCCCAGTACAGGAGTAGCAATCTTCAAGTTTCATTTTACAGTCATCTCTTCAGTCTCCCTAAAATGGCAAAGCAAAACTCAGTTGCCACCAGCAAAGCCACACAAATTCTTGCTTTAAAGCCACACAACAATGCAAATTCTCAGCCGACTCATGAACTGCATCAATCGGACTCACTGCAAAGTATCTACGTTAGCCACCACTGTCTTGGTGGAACTGGCCTGACTGTGAATTTTGTGGTCAAATAAGACCAGCTGAGCAGCCTGTGATGTGAGCTGTGCTGGGAATATTTCCCCAGCAAATCAGCTCTATGGTCTCACATCCTGCTCTAGATCTCTAGAACTATTTCTCACTGAAATTTTCTCTTTGCTGTATGGATGCAAGTCCATGTGCATCTGCAGTTGGGGTAGCCAAGACCTTAACTCTCATCACCAGTTTGCATTCTCATCCTGAAGAACGCAAAGCTTTCCTTCAACTGCCTACTGCACTGTTACGCACAGCATATGTGTAATTAGCTTAAAATAAAACTCAGGCTTCACCACTACCGCTGCTGATTTCTGGTTAAGACAAAGCTGTGTGCTGATGACCAGGGTATCCTTTTCTCTATGCTGTGCAGGCTCATTTCAAGGTCTGCAGTCTGGATTGGGCTCATCAGTGAGCTAGCAGAGTAGCTCTTACCAAGCAGGCCAAAGTCCACTGTGTCACATTTTGGTAGCAGAAAGATGTTGCTGAAAATAATTGGGCCTGGCAGCACCCGATTGGTTTCCAAAACCAGTCCATTAGTTCCAAGGCTCACTGAGTGTTTGGTTGCTCTGTAAACCAGCCACATGCCTAGATATTGTGCCCAGTTAATCTGGAATGAGTTTGATTTAACAATGTATATTTGCAACAAGCTGCTTCTGTTAAAAAAAAAAAAAAAAAAAAAGGAAAGAAAGAAAAAGAAAAAATAAATAAATCCTTTGTTTTATCCCAGTTACACCTTTTTCCATTTCTCGCATCAGCTGTGTGGCTGCCAGTGCCCACAGGTATTCCTCAGGGATGTGGCAGGAGACAACAGTACAACTGGCTTCTTGACAAGGGAGAGGTGGCCTGCCAACTGCTACCCATTGACTGGGGAGTGTGCTTGGCTCTGGGAGGCAAACGCTGCTGCAATATGCTCTCCCTGGAGAAATCCATCCTCAGAAATCATGACTAGTGCTGAAATGTTCCCAGATCTCACTGCACTTTTAAAGCATGGAAGTTGAGCATCAGGGGAATCAGTTAAAAAATATGCATTTAAGTTGCTGGAAATAGTAATATTGAGCTTCCTCCCAACACCTTTTCTGCAGTTTTTTGAGTTGTTTTTCTCTGCATTGAACCCCTATCACCAGTAACCGCACAGACAAGGCAGATTCAGGCTCCAGATGAATGCTGTCTTCTATCTGGGTTTAAGATATACTCCCCTTGGAGGAATGAAGATTCTCCAGTCAAACAAGTTTGCAGACATGCAGCAATGCAACCATTTTACTGTTGCTTTGCTGGACTCTTCTTTCCTGTAAGTTCATAGTCACCTGTAAACCAGTTCTGTTAACATTACACGTTAACACAGAGTCACAAAATGCAAAAAGGCACATCCTCTCCAGCTTGGAAAACAGAATATATACTGTTAGAGGTGTCTGATTTAGTCTAGTGACCACAGCCACTAGCCTGTGGGTAACACAGTTACCCTGATGTAACTCCAGGTTCACTCCACTGAAAGCAGAGAAATCAAGCTAGTCACTAACTTCAATCATTTCTCTAAGAGCAGTGTATGGTTACAGTGATTCCTAAAACTTCCAACATTGGAAAAGCCAGAATTTACCTACATGAATGGAGCTGGAGAACACCTGAACACAAACACTGGGAAGCACGCTTGCATCTCAGGTATACTATATTTCAGCAGCAGGGATGCTCAGGTTTCACTGATGGCCTCTGTGACCTTGAGAACAAAACAGAAGAGACTAGATTTAGTTTCTCACTCAAGAGGACCCTAAATTCAGTCTCTATTTTTCCCCAGCCTACTTCTCCTTGCACTGTTAGATACAAGTATTGGTGAGAAAATGCAAAAAAGTCACATTAGTGATAGAGCCTAAAAGAATTAAATGACTCAATGTGTTATGCCTCCTGGGATATCAGCAACTTTTAATCAGTATGTGAAATATTTCTTACCACTAGCTAACTAGTTTGGGAGGAAGGAAGCCCCAACTTCTGAGCAGTGTTATCAACCCCTCCCATTCAATGCTAGAAGAGTTTCACTAGATTGTCTACTTCAAATTCTACGTCCGCTGAACAGCCCCCCACTTTCCTTCCAGCAGACAAAGTCTGGAGTGGGGAGTTTGCTTCCATCTTTTGGCTTACACCGTAGCCAAAAGAGACAGCACGGAGCACACACCACCTCCGGGCACCAAAAGTCCCCGTCTCTGTGCAACATGGGACTGGAGCAGGAAGGGGCTGGCTTTCGCATGATTTCCAGACCGAATTTTCCTTGTGAGGGAGGGGGACGACAGCGCTGGCACAGTTATCCTCTTGGAGCATTTTACCCTTTCGCGAAGCCCTCCCCAAGCTGTGCACGATCCAGCCCTCCAGGACAGCTCACATTTCTGACCAGATTGTGCACAAGGTTCCAGCAGCCGCCTGGAAAGTCACTCCAGCAATTAAGTGTTGGTAGCTTTTTTTTTTTATTTTTTTTTAAATACGAAGGATATGGCCCACTGTGCGGGGTATTGCAGCCACCCTCCCTGTCAGGCCGTTTCACAGTAGTATTGTGGCGCCATGGAGAGGAGCTAATTGGATTTGTTGTCACCTCCCGAAGCTGCCAGGAGCTCACGTCTGCTCTGGTTACAGATGAAGACATCACGGTGACAGGCTTAGAGATGGCTCAGCTGGCATCCTAGGGCCACTAATAGAGCCATGTTGATTTAATGTCCGAGTGGAGAGGTGCAGACAAGCTGTTCAAGTTTTCTATTCCAAACAAAGCAGAGATCTGTTATCAGTTGTCTGCGGATCAGTAAATAAACTTCCATGTGGCTCTCACAGCACCTAACCATCGCTACAGAAGAATGACAAAGTATTTTAACATTGAGATGGTACTTTTAAATGAGAGCACTGTCTCTATGGCTTATATTGCCCTCAGGGAAATCAGTTAATTCCTTCATACATAAATTTTACTTAACTATGTAATTATGGATGAATCCTATTAGTCTTTAAATTGCTCACTAGTTAAAAGGTGTGTGTGTGTTTTCTACATCTCTTTTTTGTCGAATGTACAGATCATCTGCACTTATGAAGATTAAAAGCCTATTTGGGGATTTTTGTTTGTTTGTTTGTTTTTTCCGCTTTTCTTTTAAGTGAAAGCATAGCATTTATTCTAAGACTAGAGCACGATTTTTTTGCCTCTTCTGTATTGTACTATCTACTCAGAGCACAAAACTGGGCTTAGGCAGCGTTTCCTTTGTCCTCGGCGCTCTCAACATCTCTGTCAGCACCCACCCTGGCCCCTGGCTGCGTTCACGTGGCGTCGCCCACCTCTCCCTTCTGCTCCACACCAAGTGATCACTCATGCCAGCGTGATGAGCGTGTGAAAGACAGCTCAGACAGGACACTGTCCTTTGATACCCATTGTCACAGCTCTGACCCAAGTACAGCTCTGAGTCACATTTTCGAGGTCTCGGCGCCCAATGCCACACCAGACTGTCTTTCAGCAGCACTCAGGTCCCACTTACACGCTTCTGGCTTAGGTTTCTGAGAGCACCAGGAGTCCTTCTCTCCCCACAGCCACATTCGCAGCCAAAGTTTCAAAGGAGCTCAGCATCTCCCAACTTAGTGCCAAAATGAGACCTTTCCCTTGACGACTCAAGGCAAGTGGAGCACTTTGAATAATCTGATCATGCCTAAATCTACAGGCGTTTATGAAACAGGCCCAGCGTTGTTAACATCTCTGGTACTCGGAGTGCTGGCCTTGTGCCCAAACCACTGAAATCCACTTTTTCCTCCTCAAACACAGTTATTTCCTGGCTATCCTCATCTGAAGAGTGGACAAGGCCTCTGTGCTCCACACAGCACCGCAAAAAAGCCTCAAACAAGCAAAGCCAGAAAAATCAGACAGACTGAACATGCCCTCTCTCCTCTCCCTCTGAGGGCTCCGCTGGGCCTCTGCCGTGTCTGGGGCAGCTGACCTTAATGGGAGGCACAACTGCCAGTCCCTCCTCACTCACCACTTTCAACAGGAGTCGTGCCCAGCCATGCATGGCCATCCAGAGGGACATCAAGGTGTTTCTCAGCTAGCAAGGCTCCGTGTCAGCCCTGACCGGTCCCACTGCCCGGCAGCACTGCAGGGGTGTAGCACCTGCAGTGCTCCACACCACCAAGGAGGACATCCCGGTCCCTGCCCAAGCGCCGGCTGCCCTAAGAGCGGGGATCCCACTCCTGCAGGCAAGGGCGGGAGGTAGGAGCACCCATGTACCCTCAATGATGATGAAAATGCAGCTGTTTGATTTGGCGCTGCTCGGGCCACGCTCCACAGACGCCAGGCGGATTGCAGAGCCAGCAGGTGATGGAGGGATGGGAGCAGCTCTGAGAAGCAAACACTGGGGAGCTAAACGGTCACCGGAGGAGGGCGAGCACCTCCTGGCAGTGAGGATCTGCCTCTTTGCGGAGACAGCTGGGCAATTACTTCTCTGATAGACATGTGGAGATAATGGAGGAAAAGGCCCACTGGAAGGCTATTCTGAAAATTTACAGCTGACCTTAAAACATGGCTGTCCCCTGCATGTCCTCCTCTGAGGTTTGGATGGAGCCTTCACATAGTACAGTGAAAACAAAGAAAAGCCTTTGACAAACTGCCTGCAAGTCCAAGCCAGAAGCCATTTTGAGAATGGTCCAAGGACACAAGCAACAGTGGATTTTGGTGGCTTCCAAAACTCAGCTGTTGTCCCGTTCTCAGGAATGCAGATCGAGATTTTCTGTGGTACTGCACAGAAGGACACTAAACAGTTGGGCAATGAGGACAGGACAAGCTTAGATCAAATCCTCGTCACCCAGTGGTGCAACTGCTGTCTGAAAGCCTGTGGAAAGTCACCCCCTCCTGCAAGCTGACCTCTCACACCTCCAAACTGCCTTTTTCAAGTGGCATTATGGGCATCTTTTTCTTGCCAGGCAATAGATTTTCATCTTTAACACATCTTCATTTTTCTGACACAGCAGGAACTGTTCTTGGAGGAATGGTCCAAAGAAGGGACACCAATTCTCAACCCTTTTTCTCTAAAGGGAAACCTCCTGTCTGGTTACCATTGTCAGTAATCTCCACTGACAGTTACAGTCTGGAGAACTTGGACAGATTTTCCCTCTGTTCTCTCTAGGCTCCAGTTCTAGCTCCTTTTGATAATCTTCCCCAAAGCTGTTAGGACAAATGATTCCAGCTTCATCTACATTCCCTCATATTAAATGAGCTAATTTGTGTGTTGTAGAGTCACTGAGTAGATTAAACAAAGCCACCCGGCTGGAGATACAGTGCAGTACTCCAGATTTTTCAGGCTAACCATTTCTTTTGAAAAACAATTCAAAAGGATTTGGACTGAGATCTGGATTAACTGAATTAAGATAATTCTGAGTCCCAAGGGCTGGCTGGGACATTTCCTTTTCTCTTCAGGTACAAGAAAAAGAGAGCGTTAAAAAGAAAATGTAAAAGAAAATTATGACTCTAGATATAGGTCGCAGAGGGAAGGGCGACAGATAGGGCAGGTAAAATGACTATTTTAGCTTCTACCTGCTGGTCTCTACACCAGCTTTAGACTTAGCTGAGAGAACAGTTAGCAGCATAAACCTTGGCTAAGAGGGCAATACACTCCACAATGCTCAGTAACTAGCAGACTTCAAATTCCCACATTTCTAATGGCCAGGAGCAGTGTGAAAAAAACACAAGCAACCTCCGGAGCAGCAGGTCTCCTATTACACCTGTGTGCTAGCTGGAACCACCTTTTCCAGGGCTGCAGTACGCATACATACAGGTCCATACATCTGTTTGCTGTGGCTTTTTCCTGGGGCTGACCCCATACTTCCAGTGTCACCTTAGTAATTCACCTGGCTGTGTCCAACCAGTCTCTGTCTTGGCCAAGTGACCAGCACAGTCCCTCACTACAGAGCACACTTTGCTCTCCTTTGGCTTGTGTCCACAGAGCCCCACAAATCTTAACAGGGAGGAATTAATACCTAGACAGTAGCTGTTTGTGTGTCAGCACAGACTGCCCTGGCTGCATCTGGAATTTGGTTTAGAATCGGGTAACCAGAAGCCAACTTCATCAGGGAGACGGCAGGACATGAGGAACAGTATCTGAATGAACAAAATTTATCTAGTATCATTCCTTGTGCTACAGGATAGCACTTCTAGGTAATGCTAAGGAAGTTGAACCTTGCTCATTTTCAGCTTCCCACCTTTCATTCCGTTAATAAAGTAGTGAAACAAAACACCATGTGGCCTTCTTTCTCAGCTATGCTGAATATTTCATGCTTTTCTAGAGGAATTTGTTTTAAAGTAATTCAGTTTGATTTTATTTCCACTGATGGCTGGTTCCAGAGCTCTGCTGCATAATGCTGCACTCCTGGCTCTTCATCTCACCTGAGGCTTTATCGCTCAGGGCTCCCCAGCCTAGATTTCTCTTTCCTACTACCACAAAGGGCAGGCATTCTTCGCCAAGACTAGGACAAGT
Organism: Phoenicopterus ruber ruber; assembly: GCA_009819775.1. Lineage (NCBI taxonomy): Eukaryota > Metazoa > Chordata > Aves > Phoenicopteriformes > Phoenicopteridae > Phoenicopterus > Phoenicopterus ruber. Next base: position 16,575,766 of record CM020219.1, read on the forward strand.
CTAAGAAGACACCACTTCTTTTCTACACAGGTAGTTCAAACAAGTGGGTTGAGATTTAATCACAGCAATAGCCAGGTATATTTTATGTATTTGCTCCTGCACGTTTACTTTAGAGCCAGAAGCAACAAAGAAACTGCTTCTCATCAATAAAAATTAGTTCACTTTCACCTCCCTCAAATGCTTTTTTCTCAGATTTAGCAATTAATCCAGTGTTCACTTGGATAAGGTCCCAGTTGATCTGGTAGCCAGTGGCTCGTCGCTATCAAGCTGCCTCTCCAGACAAGTCATACCTATCTGCAAATAGACATAAACGTAGTAACCAAAAGCTTGCTATAGCGGTCAGCATTCACAGTGTGCAAGAAGCAGCCTAGAGCAGCTGATCAAAGTACATCACTAAGCATAAGTGATCGTCCCCTAAAGTCTCGAATGACAACAACTTGTAATATGAGAATCATGGGAAAGGAATCCAAGCAGGGTCTAAAAGCGGTGGCAGAACGCAGCATTGCGTTACTTACCCCATTACATTGTCCAAGTGCACATTGGTGGTTTCTTTTACAATAACAGATGACATAAAAATTGCACCTTTAGCCAAGGATCCCAAACCATGTTCAGTAAACTGAAGTTTAATTTTAAATACATACGATTCACCCATCACTGCAATGAAGTCATTAATGTCGTTGAAGATCTGCAATGCTCAAACAAGGCAAATGAACATGATATAGCAACATACCACAGAAGACAAGGAATACTACGTGCAGTTAGGAAAACAGGAGAAAGTTTTAGATATGCTGAACATAATTACCTACATTGGCAGCTAGTAGGAGGACGCAGCAAATGCCCCCGTTCTTACAAGTAGTGCCATAAGATGTCAATGCTAAAGACACTGGCTGTGCCTCACACAGAAGCCAGCCACAGAGTCCTTTCTGTGATGGAGAAGAATTAGCAGCTTCTGGATGGGAAGAATGCCCTTGTTAAGCACCAAAACCAGCGTGTATTTTCCCTGGGAGCCTCGTCCTGCCTGGCTACAGAGATGTGACCAGGTCACAGCCTGAGGCAGTGTCACGGCACCAGCCAATTCCAGCTCAGATTTCCTGTGCTACAAACGCTGTACCCTGCCGTTGTTGATTATGATCTTCATATCACGGAGGAAATATGCATACATTCTTCATATTTGGAGGCATTAATTCTAAAATGAGTCATCAAATAGCTTATGGGCAAAATGAAAATGTTCAGAGCCAGCAACCCGGAAGGTGTAAAAGAAACCCCTATGTTAGTCTTGCTGATATTTATTTTTAGAGACCACTTTTGAGCAAAGTTCATTCATGACATTTCATAGTCAGGATCTCTGTGCCAGCATTCACACTCTCGCCTCCCAGCCAGAAGGTCCTTAGATTCATCTTGCATCAGACGTCGGCTCACACCCAGCACTGACACAGAGAAGTGCTGTACTCACCTTCACAGGGACAACCTGAGGGCACACTAAACCTCCTCCAAACGTCAGAAATATTGTCGTTTTCTCTGCAGAAAAGGACACCTAACTCCAAGTCCTGCTGCTCTGATGGCACCTCGATAACTTTGGGTAGGGGGACACAGCAAGGCTCTCTGTGGCTAGGAGAGATCCAGGTATGGCAGCTCCAGCTAAGTTAATTTTTTTCCTTCCTCACTGCTAACTTAGCGGAAGAGAATGAAGCTGGAAAAGGGCAAGGATAATCCTGGCTTTCCCTCCCTGCTGACCAGCTGCTCACATGGGGACCAGTGCTTGAAGGCCAGCTGGTTCCCTTCCCTTGAAGCCCAGCTCCCGGAGAAGCTGAGCAGCATCTGCGGCCTTTTGTCTCTCAAGATTCATGGTGGCCAGCACAGCCCTGCCCTGGGCCCTGGTGCTTCCCACCCAGCCTGCGCACTGCCAGGAGTAACAGGACAGGTACTCACATGCCTTTGGCTGCACCAAGGACACAGATGTGCCTGCACAGACCTCAGCACACCTCCTTCCCTCCCCACTTTGGGGAAGCTTGCAGAGACTTGAAGGATATCGCAATTAAACTTTGTTTCCCAGCCAAAAAGGTGAATTTCTGCTCCCTGCCTCACAGCCTCTCCCCCTTCACCCACCTATCCTCCACCTCCAGAAGGGGTAACTAACATCCCCTAACATGAGCAAAGTTAAGCTGATAGGGAGGCCCTAAGAAACTGCTCAAATCGGTCCTGGCCAGTCTGAGAGGCTGTTCGTGATGTGTAGGCTTTAACTCAAAATCCTTTTCCCTGATATGTGCCCTAAGTCTCCACTTAAATGTGACTATGACAGTGTTATGTCAGTAACATCAGTGCCCTGAACCTTCTGGTAGTTATTTTGCAGAAAGTGCTCTCTTGTACTTTTACATATATATATACATACATATATATATATTATATGTCCACTTTGTCCCAGTGTTAAACAGAGAAACTTTTGAAATGCAGCTCTAATGACGTGGCTATGAGAGGCACAAAAAATCAGACCCTGACTTCATATGCTAACATTTGTATCTGTAACTACAGCCATTTAGAAGTAACAACCCTCCCACCCAGTACCATACTGTTTTTCATGTCAGTAAAGTAAAGGCTCCCAGTATTCTCTTTTACCTCAACTTTTCTTTTACTACCTTTCTCAACCCTCCTTAGTATCCACATGTGACTTTGCATCATGCTATTCGGATGCACCCATTTGCCCTCTGTAATGCTGCAGTGTCTAGAGCAATCGCTAGAAACCTTTAAGTCATCGTGCAAACAAAAAAGTCCATTGCAAAAGACTTTCTTGTGCCTTTACTCTTCAGTGGGTTTCCCTTAGCTCAAGGAAGTGAGTTCGCTTTCAGTAGTGCATATATTCCTGGCAAAGCTCTGTTTTCTGTGCTTTGCTGAACTCCTGAACACAGATGTCCCATTTGTGTTTCATTAGTACATCAGCCTCTCTGAGGCTTTCGACCTCTGCACTAGGCAATAATTACCTGGCGCAGACCCATTCCCTCGCCAGCTGGCCTGGGAGCTGCTCTGCTCAGACCAGGGCTCTCTCTGCTGTCAGCCCTTTCCAGTCAACTGGACAGCTCAATCAGCAGAAAATATCAAATATGGTTGTTGTTTAAGCTCAGCCAGCGTTATTTCTGCTTGATCTGACAACGCCTCTCCAAAGAAAGATTATGCTTCCCAAGGTCTAGACATGAGACAGAAGAGTTAAGATGTCTGACAGGGTTTGTTGAGTTTAGAAGCTCTTTTGCAAGCAGTTTGGGCTGATCATGTTCTTCCCTTACTGCAAGCAGTGTTGTAGACACCTCCCTCTCTCAAGCCCAATGACTATTTAATTATTTGTACAAAATGGAACAGCTCTGAACAGAGTGAGAGAGGGCAGCTGAGAATGACTATAGTTCTGGGCTGAGGGCGCTTGCCTGGGATGTAAATAGGCAGCTTGCCTCTGCTCCAAATTTGCGTCCCCTCCCACAAGTGCATTCAGGGTGGTGGGAATGATTTCGCTTTTACAGATTTCAAGAGAGGTGCAGATTTGCCTCAATGCAGAAATTAAAATCTTGGAGCTGCTCCCAAGCAGTCCTTGCCTGCTGCACCAGAAGCCACACGCCGCAGCAAAGGGAAGCCCTGTGCCCAAACCAGAGCATCTCTGCCCTCCCTGCCATGTTTACAGCACAGCGGCCCGCACTTGAGGTGTTCTGCTATCAGTACCAAGGGAACTTGTAGGGGTTAAGGTTGAGGATCATTCCTTATGCAACAGTCTTCGTGTTTTCTGAAACAGGATAGTGTAGATTAAATAGAAACAGGAACAGATGAAAAGATGGAGTAGGTGACACAGAGTCCCAGGCAAGTCTACATTCCCAAGATATCTTTTCAGCATGTTTTAGAGAATATGAGACTGAGCAGCATCTAAAGACAGAATATGAACCATGGGTGAAACGGGAAAAGATAAAGAAGAAAAAAAGCAGTGGTGCTGACTGATGACTCGGCTCATAGAGTACAGTCAGGCAGGTCTCCAGTTTGGTTGAAGGAAATAACGAGGCATGGTACTTCCTAAATCCATGATAGCACCACTGCAAAAAGAGTTTCTGGATAAACTGGAGAGTTCTGGGGAATTCCTACTTCTTGTTTCACTCAGCAGATCCACTGCACTCCATAGGAGCAAAGGAAGCTTGCACAGACTCAAAGATAACTGCTAAAAGAAAACAAAAACATAGCTCATGATGATGATCCAACAGGAGAGAGGTATTGGAGACCAGTTGGTTTTGTGACTTCCTACAGACCTTCTGCTGAGCATACTGTTTTCAGTAGGTAATGCAACAGACTTTAAAGGAGATTTTACGTCAGACAAAGGAGCAGGAACTATCACCTTGCTCAGAGTCCTCTGTGGACTCTAATTTTTAATATTAAAAAAAGATGGGAGCATTCTGAAATGAAAGGTGAATCCTTTATTTACAGGAACATATGGTCATTATGTATCTATTCTCAAAAGCAGAAAGGTAGAAATAAGCCAGAGGCACAAGAAGGTAGCGTGAGTGATGGATAACGTGATCTAGTGGGCCTAATTGAAAAATGGTAGGGTGCGATTTATAATTGAAATACTGATATTGATGAGTTCAATCTATACAGGATAAGAACAACAATAATATTTAGCAATGATGCAGCACTTTTCATCTTTGGAGCTCATTAACTAATTAATCTTCACAACACCCCTGAGAGGCAGGTAAGTATTATTATTATTAGCCCATAAGAAAGATAAATCCAGGATAGAAGCAGAGGAAGGTGGAATTAAGAGCCAGAAGTGACTTTGTAATAGGGAGGAGGGTGGAAAATAACTCCCTTGTTCAGTCACAGCAAGGGGCAATTCCATTACCAGAGGAAGATGGCCTGGCACAGGAAATATTCGTACAGGAGACCCATCCTTTCTTCCACACCAGAGTAAAAGGCACAAAAGATGAGACAGGAACTCAATCAGTGAAGTAATATTTATAAAAGGAAAATAAAGTGAGTCAAAAGGCGGCAAAATGTAAGCCAAGAATGCCAAAGGGCAACAAGATGCTGGAACTTTGAAACCCAATGCCAAAGCAGTGCTTTTTCCTACTAGTGAACTGAACTATTGGACTGGCTTTGAACAGGAAAAATAATAATAAAGATTGTTTGTAAACGGTGAAGAATTAGCAAAGGCCGTGTTGATAAAGCTAGCGATAAAACACAGGAACTTGGCTATGCTGAATGGTAGGCTGGCAGCAGGCTCAGATCACAGAAAGCTCACATATTAAAATGAGATAATTCTTGACATTTAATTCTCTTACTCTCTCCTCTTATGTGCGAGAGAAAATAGAAATATTGAAGGGGAAAATAGGAAGCAGGCATAACAGTAATCTTCCAAAGAAGGTAGGAGCTCATGTGGGCAAGATTGGGAGGAAGAGCCGTCGATCAAACTATTTGAGACTTGTCTTGATTTTTGTGTCTTGCTCTGAGATGTTCTGGGCCATGTATTTTAGCAGTCAGAGCATGCACAGATTCAGTTGGAAATAAGAAAACTGCACAGAAATTTTGCCTGAGATCTGTCTAATTTTGGCAGTTAAAAAAAAATCACAAAATTGTTCAGTCAATTTGAAGAGGTTGCCCACATTGTTCTCTGCATTTCCCTGTCAGTAAACTGGAGATAGTTCCAGGTTTAACATGAAATTTAACATATGTGAAATACTTTATGTGTAACTACAATGTTACTGTATGCCTGCAAATTACCAGTAATATTTTTTTTAAAATGCAGAGATCCTCAAACTTACAAATGAGTATTTACTCAGACGAGGATCTCTATTAAGAATAACAAACCAGAGGGCTTAAAGATTGACAGGTGACCATAAGGATAAGAGGAAACCTAAGAGATAATAACTGCTCTCTACAAAGCTTGGCAGTGTTTAGTCTGTAAATCAAAATAAGCTGTTATTCCTCAAGTTTTTCTACCAAAGCAGGAGACAAGGGTGGCCATGGTGAGGAAGGCCAGTGGCACAATTAACTATGGAGATAGTTAGGGGAGGAGAGACCTGGGAGGCTGCAGGTTCTCCTTCACACAGACATCAGGATTTGACTTTTCCACATCTTTTTGATACGTTTCCCATTTTAAACCTAGCTAAAGCTTTGTATTTGCTGTTTTAAGAATGTGGTTAAAAAAAAAAAAAATCTGTTGCTTTTTTTTTTCCCCCCAAGAGAAATTCTTCTGCATATTTAATTGACATGCAAAAATTGTTTCTCGCCATCCTTCCTCCTGCACATAGGGCTGGCCTAAGAATCTGGGAGAAAGCAAACCTTGCCCTGGGCCACATCCCAAAGCAAAAGGCCTGGTTGGGAGCAAAGGCAGATACGGCTTTCTGGCAGCCTGCTGGCAAAGGGAAGCCCAGCAATTTTTCCTTTAGATCTTAGAATTTAGCTCTTGCACTCCTTTAGCTTTTCCTGATTTTTGGAAGGAAAAAGCAAGAGATACTGTTTTATTATTAAATGGCAAGCGAGGAACTTTCTTCCCTGCATCCCTGTACATGAAAAGAACCACAGCTAGGGCCTACAATTAGAGGCTTGCATGAAAGCTGGAGCTTTTTGCACCTTAAAGTTGCGCCACCGAGATGCACACAGTGTTTTCTCCAATCCACATATTTTCGTGGCTGTATCGGAGATGCTACAACCTTTGACACATGCCTTATGCAGTGATACCGCAACTTCACACTGAGTCTGGTCATCCAGGGTGAGAAGCAGCACTCCTGCCCTAGAAACGGTGCTGGTTTAACGTTTCATGAAGCCCTCGCCACCGGCTGCTTCCCCTGGCGTGGGTCATAGTTTTGCCCTTGTTTCTTTGAAAAGAGAAAAAAGTTTAAAAGAACTTTTGTATTGTTGCTTGTAAGAGCTGAACTCGGGAAATGACTCGATCGCGAGGAGCACTTCGGCAGCCTCGCAGCCGGGCTGACCCCCGGAGCGTGCACGGTTGCCTCTCCGGCCGCATGCTGTACCGGGGCACCTGCACAGCACCTGCAATGCCTTACTGGAACAGAGAGCAGCCAGACAGTAGTAGCACGTGCAGAATATGTAGCTTCCACAAAGCACATTTTTAAAGGGGGGGGGAAAGTAAAATACACTGTCCTATGTCCATTAGGCATGGCCTTCAGCGGGGCATGGTTTGTTCATTCCCGCACCACGGACAGGAAAGAAATCTTTCTGCCTTATTCTAGAATTTACATGCTGCTTACTCATTACGAGAAAGACTTTTGATTTAGTAAGCTGTTTCCCCTCTGCAAAAGAAATCACTCTTTCTCCTAAAGGAGGAGGAGTGGGGGGCGGCATTTTCTGTGCTTTTTATTGAGTGAGCCACATGTAGGAAGATCTGAATAATCTTTGGGGGAAAAAAAAAACCAGGACATGAATTTCAGAGCACGTGCTTTTGTGTTATTCAATATGACTGATAGGGAAGGATAAGGTTGAAGTTCAAGGCAAGCATGGAAGTGTAATTTCTCTCTGCACAGTCACAAATAAAATGAGTCTCAGCTCTACAGGATTAAATTAATTAAAGATGGATCTTGTGCTTGATGCTAGTTTGATAGAACTAGAGTTTGTAGTGGTTGTGTCATGAACATAAGTGGATATCTCTAGTGGCTAGCTAGTATTCTCTTTATACTCATGAGTGTTTACTATGGCACACAAATGCTAACCGGTTTTATCACACAGTCATTATCATATCTTCTTCCCTTTCTCTCTACTATTCAGGTGTTGCTGCTACAAAATGATTTCATATCAATTAGGAATTCCATTCCCTTCAAGGGGCTACTGAAGGAACAGCCACCTGTAATGCGTGCTGTTAAATTTCAGCTGCTCTGCATCTTCACAACAAGATCAGTCTTTTTAAACTCTGGGTCCAAAAGTGGAAGTGTTACCTAGGGTTTTTTTTTTTTTTTTTAAAAAAAAAAAAAAAAAAAAAAAAAGAAAAGGAAAGGGAAAAAAAGAAATATACACTGTACCTGGTTGTGTCTCTGGAAAACTTAGTTCTTATGACACACAATATATGTTGCCAGCAAAATCTTCTAAAGGTGACTTTAAAGATAAAGGGAAAAGTTGAAAATATATCAGCTTTTTCATCTACTGTAAAAGTCAAACAATAGCAAACAAGTACTACGAAGTTTCTGTGTTGCTGTTGCAAGAAAAGGCATTTCATTAAGCACACTCTAAAGATGACAGCTTCTTATCTAAGGGACAGCGATAAGAAACTCGACCAAAACAAACAACTTTCAAGCTTTTTTAGGGAAGAGCTCTCGTTTCTGTGTAATTTTATGGAAAAAAATAATTTTTTTTTCCTCATGTACATGAAATAATCCATTTGAGAACAAGAGTTCCAGTTGTACCTTCACACCAGTTCCTAAGTAACATTAAGGGGATCTGGCATTTGGAAGGTTAATTTTCTTATCAAAACTATACAAAATCCTAATTTTGCAGAGTAGCAATTTGGAAAAAAAAATCAGCAATGGGAAAATGTTGGTTATGCAGCACTAGACATTCAGTACTCTGGGGATCAATTATAAAAACACTCATTCAGCTATTTCTATTCAAATGAACACCTGAAGAGGAGGTCTCAATGGTTTTAAAAGTGTGTGGATATTACTGGATAAATGTTAGTCCAATAAAAGAGATCATCATCTGCTATTTGTGTGCATTTAAGTTGACACTAAAAAGATCTTTGTGGAATATTGCCGCTTCTTTCTCTTTTTGTGTGTGTGCATCTTTTATCTCATATTCCCTTAACACTTTGTGAACTGAAGAAAATAGACCAAATGAGCTGTTCTTTAAGATTAAAGGGGCAGCATTTAGTTGAACACACCTGAATGTGGAGGGAGTCTATTTTCCGCACACTTATGAATATGTAATGATGTGCTTGGAGGCACAGTCACGAACCCCTAATAAGAATTCACGAGTCTGTGTTTGAAAACAGACATTTGCATTTGCCCTCCGGTCACAGTACACGGGTCATTCTTATTCAAAAATTTATTTGCTTTATTTTTCTATTCCCCTTCCCTTTCCTTCCCACCTCAAAATATTTTCTCATTTCTAGGTTTTGTTTTGAGAAAAATTAAAAAGGGAAGGCTAAATCCCTCCAGAACGGTCAGGATTCAATTAGGGTGAACTTATTCAGGGATATATACATTTATTTGTGCAAGTGAAAAACTCCATTGTCTGATTTGAGGACAGAGTATTTTTCAGTCATCTCACAAACGCATTTGCTTTACCAAAAGCACTTGGCAGGATTTGAGAAGAAACAAAAAAAACCCCTACATAGGTGCGTAACACAACAGTTTAAAAAGTGAAAATTGGGAATAAAGTAATAGAAATAAAGTGATCTAGATTAGGGATACACTTCATAAAATTTCATAAATGCTTAGGAAAAACTACCGCCAAGAAAAAACCAAAGCAGCATAAACGTTAACATAGCGAGCTAATCAGTGTCACGCACCAGACTACCAGCTTTGAAGGCATCGTGTCCAGGTGGGGAAGAACAGGCTGTGGAGATTGGTACTTAATGAGAATATTGCATTTCTCTTAAAATTTCTTGTATAAAAAGCTGTTGAGGAGCTACTCCAAAGTACACTCACTTTCTAAACAGTATGTTGTAGTTTCAGATTAGGCACAGGGGAAGATTTTGCTAAGACTTTTTAAATCCCCTTTTCTCAGTTCTTTCTCATTCCCTCTTTTTTTCTTCAAAGAAGAGAAAAGGAAAAGAAAAGAAAAAAGTGAAAGAGAGAGAGAGGAAAAAAAACCTTGCAGCACTTTACTCTTTATCTGAATAACAACCAGGGAAGAATCAGGCCTGTTTGCCTGAAAAAAAGCCAGAGACTATTTAAAACAAACAAACAAAAACCCCACAAATAAACCCAAGCAAATTCATTTGCAGAGAATGGAATTACTGAGCTATTGCAAATCACCGTAAACAATTTTGGATGCTCACTATCAAATCCCCATGTTAAAGCTTATACATCCTACAGCTGTGTTAAAGATTTCATCATCCCTTTGCTAAGGGTCAGTGGAAGTTAAATACCCATCCCAAAGCATGGGAGGATTTCAAAACATCCAGACTAGAAGTTGTAAGCCTAATTTGTAGAGGTGTGTGAGCTTATTGTAAAGATGCCGAGAGAGTTCTTGTTGGGGTGTATATGTGCACAGATATACACCTAACGTATAGGCGTACCCTCAGTACATATACAAGCACACAGACACACTCACACAGAGCTTGAATTGGTTGCAGTTTACTACACGTTTTCTAGATTTTACATTACTATCACCAGCGTGACTCTGGTAGGAAAAAAGAGCCTATTGTGAGAGCAATAGTCAAAGAGCAAACCATTATTTTAGATCTAACAGTGACACCTGCAGTTGAGCCCCACGCACGAACATGCAAACATCTCATTTAGAAAAATATATCCATATTTTTGAATCGTACATATCTCCTGCTTAATTATCCCCGTGTACCTCAAATTTGCCTCTCCCACTGGCAGCACAATCAGCTTCCACACCAGCATGAATCAGCTTTTCCTCTTATAAAGCAAACAGCCTGCCATAAAGTATATAAATAGCCCAGAAAAGCTTCCTTGCGCTGCTTGGTGGGAGCAGAGCTGCCCATGCATATACATACACACAGATCTCTCCTCCACAAGCAGGCATTTCAGAAGAACCACCTGCATGTCTGAAAGGCTCATCTCCACGTTTCAAAGATTTAATCACTTTGCTGTTAATTGCAACATAAAGTGTAGCGTTCGGTATGAATGAGGAGCAGATAACCCGACGATTTTGATGAATCCCCTTCGTTTTCGCTGCTCCCTCCTTGTTTCTGGTTTGCAGCTGCTGAGTGTCAGGAATGTGGTCACTCGGTTCCCCTTCTCTCCAGGCGCTCCAGGAGTTTTCACTGTTTCCCCGTTATTTAAAGCACTTCAGTTTTTGGGTTTAGGTTGTTTTGTAGTTTGTTTTTTTTAAAGAAAAACAGTGCTGTGTTTTGATTACTGCTTTGAAGGCTACTTTTAGAGGCCTGACTCTCCAGTTAAATAATATATGAAAGTCTGTATTTTATTTTTCCTTTTCCCTGTTCTCACAATTTACTGTTTTTTTCAGCTTCCTCTCATATACTAGAAAACAATCTCCTCTTTTTCTCTTAAAAGCAGAAACTACAACTAAAAGGTAAATCTTACTTTGCTGTGGGATTTTTTTTTATCACCAATTCTTTTGATCCACTTCCACTACAACAGTTTCTAGCCAAGATCAGTACTCGTATTTCACCCAAGCACAGTATGAATTTGGATTTAATTTACAGCTCTTGGAGCTACTTCTTTCATCACGTGAGCATCTAGAACCTTGCGTGTAAACGTGTGTTCACATGAACAAAAAGATTTCTTTATAACTTTTGTCAATATTCTGCTGATTGCTAGTTCAGTAGCAGATGTGCTATGCTTAATGCTGCATATACAAGAAGCATTCCCTAATCCCTAAATGAACTTCTTATCTCTAAATATATACAGGATAAGCTATCTAAACTCAATTTAGCAACTATGCTATTAAATCTACCAGAACCAAACAGTGAAAGAATATTGTTAAAGCCAAGCACCTGTTAGCAAAAAACCAAAGAATCCTACTAAAACAAAACACTGCTAATCATAGATCAAAATAAATCAGATATAGTTCTCCATAGATTAATTTCTATTATCAGTGCATCTCGAACCCCCACGTCTTCGTTTCACAAGTGCATACACGCAGTTTTAAACTCCTCTGGTTTTCTTAGCGCCACACTCTGTCAGTCACAATTCGCTGCAGAGAAATGAGTAGTCATCAGATCAGACTTTGTAACTGCATACGAATGCAGATGGATCCATTATGGGATTTAAGAGAAGTGCACAAAAAAAAGAAGGCAGTGTCATCTGCTGGTTGGATTACAGAACCTGGAAGCATAGCTTGTGGTGCAGAGGTTCCTGCTGCATCACCAATTCCTTTTGTGGCCCCCGTACATAGCTTAATACAGCACCTGAATATCTTCATTTATGAAATGGGAGCATTTTCACCTTCAGTCACAGCCAGACTCTCAGGCCTGGCCCATCAGCTCCTCAGCAACGATCCCTCTTGTCCCCGGACCGTGCAGAGGAGGCGGCAGGGGATGCTCAGGGACAAGCCTCTTTTATCCCTCCGCTGTCCCTGGCGCAGGTCCCCGCGAGAGGCTCGGTGGCGGGGCCGTTGCCTTCCCGGTCGCCCCCTGGGACTGGAGCAGCTCTTCAGGTGAATCCTTAGAGCCACCTGCAAGTTATTGCAGTCCTGAAACTGTGGCTCCACAGTGAGGGCTGGGCAGCGGAGACACAAATTTGCTATACAAATGACCTCTTCTAGCTTAATCTATGGGCAAACTCCCCAAGCCTACCAGGCCAAGGGAGAAAATTTCCTTCCCTATATTCTTCCTTTAACCTCCTTTTATTTGCACTGGAGCAGGGTATCACAGGACCACAGCAATAAACAGCCAGTCTCTTTTTCCTTTGGAAAAAGTACTGAAACTTGGTGCAAGGAAAAGCTTGTCACATCTCACAACCACACATCACCTACAGCTACTGCAAAATAAGCATTGCCATCAGTGCAGCCACCAGACGCATCTTGCATTTAATAATTACCTGACCAAAAAAACTGGACGCATCGTTTCGATTTCCACACAAGTGTTTCTTAAAATAGTTGACTATCTGCAAAGACGATAAAAGCAAGTATATAGGGATCAAGAAGGGGCAAGTTACACCCGGGCCCACAAAACAGATGAGTCCTGATGTTATCTGCCTGGTGGATGTTACCTGCTACGGTGAATAACTCCACCATAGTCCAGAGGATTCTCTCCTACTTTCCCTGTACTCCCTTGTCCCTCTTATTTCTCCTCCCCTCAGCATAAAGATCACCCAGTACCAGCTGCTTACCGTGGACCCTAAAAATCCACTTTTTTCAACCTTTAGCATTAAAGAACTTCTGGCTTTGCAGAGTTTGGTCTGAAGTATAACAAAATCCCAAGCAAAATTGTCGACAGCCTTCTCGGAAACAGTTGCATGTGGAAGAAGAGAATCACAGCTCAACACAAGAGGAGGGCTCCAGTTTGGGACCAGAGAAGAGGGTGGAAAGTTGCCGCAGACGTGCATTTTCAAGATGCATTTTGTGGCATCTGTCTATGTTTTCCTCAGCTTGTGCTCATGCTATTGTCTTACTACCTTGGGAGAAGTGTTACAAAATCACCACATTTAAAAAAAAAAAAAAAAAGAAAGAAAGAAAGAAAAAAACCAAGGAAAAATATAATTTTAAAAGAAAAGGCTATGCATATGCAAAGTTGATTCAAATGCTTTCAGATTGCACCATAGAAAAGCTGTGGCCTAGTTTTTGAAATACATATTTCACTTTATTTTGCACACAGCTGGGTTTATATTGGCACTCACACTAATATGCAAAATGCAGTATCTTGTATTCATGAATGACTCTTTACAAAATGCCAGGAGGGCACCTGCTTTCTTTTCTTTAAGTCTATACCATGACAAAGAAGAAGCCTGTATCAATGGCCGACTTCCAGCTCTGACCACAGCCTGGAGGGATTTATGCCAGCTGTACACAGGTTTGGAAGTAAACAACATGCCCCGGTCAAAAGGAGTTTCTTACACTCCACGGAAAGAGACTGCTAATGAGATGCAACGTACTGACGGCGGGAGCGCACGTCAACACTGACTGCGTACGGAGCTGCTACAACGAGGTATATGTGCACTCAGATGGTTGCGTGCATCCTGGTCCTACCCAGTATGTGAGGCCAGTATATTATATACGTCATCCAGTCCGCGTAGCATCGCTGTAGACACGCTAGCAAAACTTCTTCCCATTCCTGGTAGTTCTCAGGGTTCAGGCTCGGTGGCTGCCAGGGCGTGAGGGAAACTAATTAAAGGTACCCTGGCCACTTGTAGGTGGTGGGATTTCTTTTAAAAAAACCCCAAGATGCATTGTATCTCCGTGGTTTAGAAGGCAGGCTATTGAAAGAACTCCTCATCTTAAGAACTTGCTTTGTCTGCCCTCCAAATCTGAGAAGATCTGTGTGCATTGAACTTCAGATCATGATGCAAAACTCATCTCTCTTTCAGGATTTTCCCCCCAAAATCAGAATAACATACATGAGACAGCTTGATAGAGAAAGATTTTTCTTTAATGTAGAGTTGATTAAACATGTAGTTAAGAAAAAAATGTTTCTAAATGAGATATGGACAACAAACATTAGATGAATTTCATAGGCATTTGTGCAGATACTTAGAACTTCAAATAGGAATTTTTAAAAATAGACTGATGTATACTCATTATGTGAGCATGTTAAAATAAATTAGAAATTCAGCTCTAGCCTATGTTCTGGAGTTGATCAAAAATATATTACAATCTTCCTACATTACATTTATTCAACTTTTCTACACTCTGCAAGATTGTTCCTGCAATGCGCTTTCTAGTTCTGATTTGGATTAATTCTTTTTCCTGACTAAACAAGGGCACCACAATCATCTCAGTGTGCACTTCTGAGGTAAGCAAGGTACTGTAAGGTCAAATCAGCCCGAGTTTGATCAAGATGTTATTGAGCTGATAGCTTTCCATCATTACTGCGCTGCATTCCAGGTACCATTTGATTGCCAGGCTAGAAACGGCTGTATTTCACTGGGTATCAACCTACATATTTTGCCAAATGTAAAAAGAAACTGAAAAGTAATGGGCATGATATAGATATAACAGAACAAGCATGTGTACAATATTACATCAAATACCCTAACCAGACCTTCAAGAAAATTAAAATACATGAAGATAGAACTGTATTTGTAATCAGTTCTTCAAAAAAGTAATAATCTTTCTTCCATTTTCCAGCTCCAGACTTCAGCTATGTCCTTATTCCTGCATCAGGAATAGGCAGAACCAAAAAGCAAGAGAATCATCGACTGTGAAACAGAACAGTTGTTAAACTGAGCTGTGTTCACACATTTACCCTTGTCTCCCATCTCCCTGCAGCAGCCTACAAAATGCTTGCCACAAAATGCTGTGCCACTTCCATCAAGTATCAGAACAATTAGAGGTGTTTATTCCTGGACTAGGATACTGCATATAAAGTATAAGTCTTCCTGCAGAAGTTAATTTCTGACTTCTCGGAGATCTCCCTCTGAAAGATGCAGTTTGCACGGCAAGATGCGAGTTTAGCAGCACAGCATCTGCAGCATTCTGCTCAGAAACACAGCAGGATAGCAGGAGATTGTTAACTAGTTCTTAGTCTAATAAAGATATTTGAAGCAGAAAGCAAAAACTTATTGATCAATTCAGTTATCGTTGAACTCATTAGCAGCATTAACTATTTTACTAGTAGCAAGAAGAATCAACACCAGACGCAATGAGTTTGACACTGTCCCATCCTAGAAGGACTCCAAAACATTTTATGCGCTCAAAGAGCTAGGAGAAATAAAGTCATCCTCCTTTTCTTAAGGCAAGACCAATGTCCTCTGAGAAGGTAATGCTCTCACGTGTACCGTCTTATACGTACACACTCTTCACATACTGTAAACAGCAAGTCAGATTTCTCCATTTTTCACCCTAGCAGCAAAAGCAGGTACGTGCCTTCTGTATGCAGGTGACAAGGTAGATCCAATAAAGTGCTGATGAGAAACAAATTCGTACCAGAAATACTAAGCTTAAGGTCCTCTGAGATCTGTCTCCGTTTTCTTTGTTTTCTCATTCCTACTCCATATTCCTGCTAATCCCATTCCTGATATGGAATATTTTTAAAGTATTGCATAGCCTCTTCTTGGATGCAGCTAAGTAAACCATGAAGAGACGTGGTTTAAATGTCTTAAGAGACATTAGGTAAAACCAGGAAATATTAAACACACAGAACTACAGTTTTGAGTCATGACTTTTTTTTTTTTTTTTTTTGATTAATTCTTCACTGGACTGGTTGCACTAAGCAGATAATTATTTTTGCAAAGATTATTAACAATTCAGAATTGTAGAAAAGCTCTGGTCATTGTCAGAATACAAGCTGCAATTATTTGCTGTATCCATCTTTCCCAGTGTGAAAGACTGTTGTCCTTTGCAGTTATCTGGGAGAATCTGATTTAACCCTAGCGATTAGAAAGGGGAGTCAGACAGCTAGTTTTCTACCTCTTCGCTCCGCTACTAAATTACTAGGCGACCTTGGGCAAGACAACCACTCTGCATCTTCATTTACCCATCTAAACCACACCTGTTGTATTTGTTTAGCTCACAGGGGCATCAAGAGGCTTAATTAATGTTTGCAAAAAGCTTTGAGATCATCAGATGAAAGGTGCTTATATAAGTCCAAAGTATTATAAAGTCAATGAGGAAAAAAATGGATAGGTGCCAAGAGAGTCAATCGGACAAACGGCATCTCCTATCAGTATTGTCCATATTTCAGTTTCTAGTTTATCAGTGGAAATATATGCGGCTGTTTAAATAAAGTCTCATGCATGTTCCACTGTGTACAGAACCAGTCACCAGAGTTTGTAGACCTGAAAACAGTTAGAAAGCTGTAAAAGAACTCTTGGGAAGATGTATGTTATGCTTCGACTCCAACGCAAAAGTCCTTCCTCCAGAGTGGTTCTATACTCTATAGAAAAATTCCCAGTGGCAGTCAGCAGCACATACATAGAGGCTGATTTAACATTTTTATATACTGTAATTTTTTGATCAATGGACACTGGGAAGCATCTTGCCTTGACTGTTTTATGAGGAAGAGCCTGAATTTAATATCTGCAAGCACATAACCAGTGCCTAAATAAATAAGAAACTCCCCTCTCCCCAAGGATCCTAATGCTGTAGCATCTAGGTCACTGCTATTAACCTCTTCACTAAGGAATTAGAAATAACTCCAAGATCCCCAGTAAACTCTATTCCTTGGCTGACTGGATCCCCATCGGAAGACACTGTTCTCCTTATTTTCCCCCCAACCAGACGAGAATTAGTCTTGCCTTACAATTGCTCACAGAAGCGGTCCAAGATACCGCAACACAGCTTCTCTTTTCAGGTCCTGTTGGACTTCAGGCAGGACCAGGCCAGCTGAAGGTGGATTTGCTTGACACCGTGGCGTATCATGCCCTCCCACCCCAAACCCTAGCATACCATTTGTATTCATGGTTTTCGATTGCAACCTGTCTTCCAGAAACAAAAGTTTTAAGTGTGCTTCTGTGGGAAGGGAAAGCACTGAACGCATTCATCCTGTCCAAGAGTACGGCTAAAGCAGAAGATACGAGGCCAAGCTTTAGATACTCTGAGAGGCTTTTGACAGAAACAGGCTTGGAAAACGAGACAAAAGATGCAGAGAGCAATCAAAGCATTATTGGCAAGTGTTCAGTGTAGTGGACATTAATGTAACTCCCAAGTAGGTTTAGTTTTTGCTGCCTCAGTTCAGTCCTCCAGGTAGAAGTAGGAGGAGTTTTTAAATAACAGGACTGCTTAGTGTTGGAGTAAACTAGTGCTGGAAGTAAACTAGAAAAAACTGGAAGGTGTTGAGAAGATCTGAGGGAAAATGGGATCACCATAGGGCACGTCCTATTCACTAGCATAGGAGTACAGACACTTGTTTTCAGATGAAGTCAGCCAGCCTAGAAGTAGTTGTCAAAATGACAGTTACAGGGGTCTGTGTTACTTCCAGTTTTTACCCCACAGTGTCGCACAGGCTGACCCTCAAAAGGTGCTAAACTTGAACTTCCACTATTTGCTCACACTAACTTCTATAAGCCACGGCAGTGCTTCTGTGCAATGCTATGCGCACTGGAGTGGCAATGCACTGCCTTCTGCTGCTTTGTAAAACTCTTCTTTCATCTAGAGTTGTCAGACATACTACATTAAAAAGGACTTTTTAAAAAATTAAAATCAATAGAAAAATAGAAATGGTAGGTTATTTTTGCATTTACTGTGTAAATTGCACTTCAAAATTAAGTTTTCCTTAAAAAAATTAAAACCCTTTACACTTACCATTGTGAAGAACCTGAATGTAAACCATGAACAGGCTCATACAATAATGTCTTCCCCAATTTTCAGACAAGCTTCCGTATGAAAGCAACTGGAGTTTGGACAACTAGAAAAATTCATAAGTTGTAAACAAAAGAGAAGCCAGTCTTCCAATGGCATCCTCACCACCTTCACTGTTTTTGTTTACAGCGTGAGACCGACCACAGATCTACATCAGCAGTCTGTACCACCAGAAGCTGAAAAGTGGCGTAGCCAAAATTTGTTTTCAGATATGGTGTACTTAATATGCAGCGTACCAGCCTAGCAGCGAGCTGCAAAGCTTGCAGACCATACATAAGCAAATGGAAAGAGGAAGACAGGATTAAATAGCTGATAATCAGAATAGCAAACAGGTGTACAGTTTTTAGGATTAAATCTCTCTCTATTTTTCCTGGGAAAAAACCACCACATGCGGGTCTGCGTGTTTACATAAAAAGATTTTTTTTAAAAAGGCAAAATAGGACGCACTGTCTCTCCAAATAAAAACAGCATCAGGCTGCCCAATTTTGTTGTTTTCCTGTTCTAATGGCACATACAGGAACCTTTCCTCTTTCATATGATGCCCTTAGAACTAATTTACAGCAGGACATAAAGATGATATATCTGATACAAAACACAGATTGGAAAACTAGCATATGAGTTTCAAGTGGTGTGTGATTCATGCTTTCAGTAAAATCCAATGGAATAATTTTAAAGCATCTTCTATATGAAAATTCCAAGACATTCTCAAATGTTAACAGCCAGTATTTGTGAAATGTCTGATAATCACTAATCTCGTTTCATATACAAGAAGGTTGAAGCAAAGAGTCAATAGCCCCGTCAAGGTCACGTATGCACAACTCAGGATTAGAATTCAGGTTTGGCTTTGCTGTGAGCCAGTCCTTCTATCTGCTTCACGTCATAGTGACGAGTTATAGTTGGGGTTGGTTGTATTTGCTTACACATTATATATTATTTCTCCTCATATAGACGCATTAAAGCATCTTTGAAACAATACGACTACGACCGCTTTCATTCTGAAGGAACTAAACCACTAGGACCACTTTATAGCAGGAAACAGCCTGCAGCACCAACAGGAGCTGTTGCAGCTGCAGGCGGCACCGAAGACGTGCAACGTTGGTGGAGCGCCCAGGAATGGGCAATTCGCCCCCACAACTCTTTGAAAGTTTTTGTCTCTTGTCAGGTAAGGCATGCTGGATTCAGTTTGACACATAGCAGTGGCTGCTGAAAATAAAAATGAGTAATTTGAGGTAATCTAAAAATTTAACATACTAGAAAATTAACTAGTAATAAAAGGTAGAGATATCTCTATTTTAAACAAAACTAGAAGCCTACTTTCATAATGAATGTTCAGATTATCCTTAAAAAACTCCTGGGCCAGAAAGGAAAAATCAACTCTCTGCGGTGGTTGCACCAACTCAAAGCGTGACTTCCATGCATTTTTAAAAATACAGCCTATAGTAAAACAAACGTAAAAGTATTCTTTGAGCTAAAGTCCTAATGGTACTAGATGAAACTTGCCATTTTGACTTTATCTGCAAAGACAGAACATGTGGTGTGCTTCTGGCTAGACAGGTCCTATTCAGAGCAACACTACTGAGACTATGGACCAATCCCTACGCCTTCAAAACAAACATAAATGCAGGAGTGAGTTAGCTTATATCCCTACATTAAAAAAAAAACCAAACCAACTTCTTCAGTTACTATAATCACAATCAGTTAATTGAGAGACTTGAGATTCTCCAGAATTAAACCTACATTTTCACTAAACAAACTTTGAATTTTTTATTTATTTTTTTTTCAAGTAGCCTCAGTCAAGATGCAAAATTTAAAAACCGAGAAGAAATTCTTTGTGCCTATATAAACTACTGGAAAAACGTTACTACATCAATTCAACATTTTCTTATTCACAGCAACTACTACAAAACAAAATTTCATCCCTACCTAGGTCAAAGGCTCATAGAACAGAAGCCCTTTTCTTAGTGTTTTGTTAGTTTTTTAAGAATGAGGAAGAATACATACATAAAGAATTAATTTATTAATTCATTGGTAAACTACTACATATTTCAATCCAGTTTAAAAAAATTAGGAAACAGTGTCCTGGGGGAAAAAACCCTAGAAAAAGTCTATACTAGTAGTTGTACAATTTGTCCACAGAAAATGACCTACCACCACTTAAAATGCAATCAGACCAAAAGGGTTGATCTTCCTCCCCTAAATACATTCAAAAGCAAAACATTGAAGAGTGGGCTACTGAAACTGCTTTTTAAGTCATTGTTCTTGATTAGGGTTGCAAGGATCTTTTTTTCTCACTACCTACAAGGACTAGATGCTACAAGAAAAAAAACAAAATTGTTCCTAGAGGAGATACTGCATTTAGTGGTCAGTGATCATTAGCGTATAGAAAATCCACACACTGTTCTGGATGAAGAGAAACAGTAGGAATAATCACTAATAATTCTAATATACTGCATGAGCAGATGGCCTAAACTATGAAATGTTTTATCAGTCTTACTGTTTCTTACATTGTGATGGATAAAAAACTATACGTGATAAACTGTGGCTGAGACAATGAATGCTTCCATCCATCATTCTGGGCTTCTCTTGTTCCAGCCATGTGACTGAGTTGAATCAAGTTTATGACATCTTGGCAGGGAGGTTCCTACTGAAGCTACTATCTAGTACATGAATAATGCATTTATTCCCCATAAAAGCAAAAAATGTTAATTTTTAAGAACAAGAGATCTCTATTTCACTTCATTGAACCAGACCACAATGAAATATTTTAAAAGCCCTGGCAGATCATTCACAAAAATTTCAGAACTTATCTAACACTAGCCTTTATATCACCACTGAAACTGCACTTGTTCTCAAGTGGCCACGAAGTTTGTAAAAAATTGTGTGAAGATCCTAAATAAAGGAAATCTCGCTTTAAGAATGCAAGCTAAAAATCTAATAGAAATCCTCCATGTAAGCTGCAGACTCCTCTCCCCACGCACTGAACAGGCTTGGCTCAGCGTCCAGGCACAGCCAGCTCTCTGCTGGGGGCAACGTTCTTGGCTGTGAAGGCAGAGCGTGCCCTCTGTCACTCATGGCGAGCAGTCCTGTCCAACTGTCTCTTTCCGACAACTTTATCATCAATCTCTTTATTAACAGCTCCACTGCAGAGCGAGAACGCAAACAAGGACAGTGCGCATGCCAGACTTCTGGAAGGCGCACAGCATCAGACACCATACAGGGCAAGGTTTCAGTAAAGCTGAAGCAGAAGCTGTAGCGCAAAACTCTCACATGCCGTTTAATAAGTTTCATGTTTATTGTATTTACTTAGACTCATACTTCTAACTGGGGAGAGGCTGGGGGGGTGGGAGGATGGTATTCATCAACTGTCAAGGATTTCCCCCCACACATACTCCAGTTTTGTTTTAATGCCATTTAAAATGCCCGATCAATGAAGGGTACGTGACGCAACATTCCATTCAACTTTAATAATTTTATCTGCTTTACGTTAGCATATTACCCTAACTGAAGCAAACGTCACAGAAATAATCTTAGATGAACTGAAAAGTTAAAATGGATGTGTAGATTTTAAGCATGTAAAACATTTACTTAAGCAGCCTTATTGAGGAAATTTATTTCTAAAAATACAAACATAAAATGCATTCATGAAGTCGATGTGCTAGCTTGCAAGTAAGAGACAAAAAGCCATTTACACTTGTAAGCTGTCCGGTATCTGTGTGGGCCATAGTTATTATGGGGCAGTTTAAATGCATTGGCTATTTTCTTAAGTTAAATAAATAAATGCAGCTTTCCTTACCCAACAAGTTGGGGGTTTTATCACCTTACATCAATAGTAATTTTCCTCTTTATCCTTTCCTATTACTTGCCTGGATTCTGGCTTATTTAAAGGTAGTAATTTACTGCAAAAACCAAGCTTGATAATATCTGCTTATACCATTAAACAGTTTTTTGCCTACCATTAGTATGCTGTTAAATTTGACTTTTTCTAAATTCAGTATCTTTAGAGTTCATGAAGTAAAAATTTAATAAAGCGTGTAGGCCATTGTCATTCTTAGTTTATTTTAAACATTGCACTAGAACACAGAGGTCATAAAAATACTGAGGTCATTTAAAAAAAAGCACAGACATGCTGAACAGGAACTGTGATCTGGCTAATTCATTAAGTGTGGGAGTTAAAAATAAAGTTACCTAAAGATAGCATTCCAGAATTTAGTCAGAACAATACAAATATGCCTAAACTTTATTAAAAAAACGTTAAGAGTTTAAATATCCAAAAAGCAGATGGGACATCCAGCAGTGGTTCATCGTATTATCTTTTTCATAACAAAACGTGCCCTCTGAAGTTTGATATCAAAGTTTGCATTCTTTTGGTGATGACAGCGGCAGATGTTTGATGTTTGTAGATATTTCAAATTATTAGTTTGAACTTTGTAGACGTATCAAACTGCATCTGCCTCTATCAACAAATCCAAGATGCTTTGTTTCTATTGAACAGATCCTTAATTCTACTAAGACTATTAAAGTAAACTAAAAATGGTTTATTACTGACTTTTTTCCAATATGAGCATCGGATCTTTAAAAAAAGCAAACCTACCAAGTACTCAGCTAATGGATGTGTATACAGACACTTGTGAGTGTACTATGAAGACGTGCACATTTTTAAGTGACAAAATTTTTGGTAAGCATTGTTTGGCCACAATGATGCCAAAGAGAGATTAAGCATAGCAAAGCTACTAGACTAGTGTGTTTTTAAAGTTACATAAAGGATGCCAGGATCACTTCAACATGCAAAATGCCTTTTGTACAAATGCACACTCACTTCCAAAAACAGTATGTATTATGAGAAAATAAACATACTCTGCTTCCTCAGTAACTACCACAGTAGTTTTTCTTGCTTTTAACTATAGATTCTGGCTCAATAATATCTAGCATGTTCTTGCTATACTGAATTATTTTTGGTTATTCTAGAAGTTGAAGAACTCCATTTTACCTTTTATTGTTGATTGAAATTGGTTTTCTCATTACGGTACATTTGCTATCAAATGATACTCATTACTACTCAGTTACTATATACTTGTAGCAACAAGTTTAAAGATTTTGCAGTGAAAAAAAAAGAAATGCACTAGAAATGGCATGCACACATACTACATACAGCAAGGAAGCACAACTTTAGCTAGAACTCATCAACTCAAGTGTCTGATTCAAATCAGCATGTCTAAAGCCATCTGTTAGAACCATGGCTTATTAATGTTAATTATTTTGGCTACAACAGTGATTTTCAGCTTCTTGTTTGCAGATCCTTATGAGTCCATGAACTTACTTCTGGAGGTTCATGACGGGTAACTCAGAAAAACAAGCCTATTGAAGCCTACTGCCAGTAGATTAAGAAAGAGTGAACGGAAATTTGTGTATCTACTAGCAGATTTTTATTGGTCAGAGAAAATAAGAGAGGAATTAAAGCCATAAATAACATCAGCTGTGATGAAAGGGAGACAGGGTGGGCAAGATATAAAGGTGATGAATCTGTTCTAAACAAGACAAGCAATTGCATGCTGTGAAAAATATATACAACAGAAAGGTTTATTGTTTTAGGCAGGGTAATTATAATATGAAGACCGTAATCATCAGTGGTTTTAGCAGTTAAAGAAATTCTAGTAAAAAGGAGGCTACTTAAAGTTACTCACATCAAGCATTTGGAGGATTGGGCTCATGCTGATACAAAGATCAATCAAGTGATGCACAGCTAGTTGTAATTTTTACTTTTATTTCAGGACAAGCTTAAACTATTTGACAAGAAGAGAAATAGTGCCATCTGCTGACATAAGAAATAGTCACTTGCGAGAAAAGCAAGTGTAAGATGCCAAAACTGTTACAGCTAATGCTTTTAACAAATGGAGTTCGAACTTTTGAAGAAAATAGTATAGCCCCAAACTGTTTATGCAAACATTTCTTCCAGTTTTGCCAGCTTTTAAGAACTTACGATTCTGAGATAGACTCCTAATCAGGAGACAAGGAATGGATGCTCTTAAAATGGGGGGGGGTTTCTGGCAATAAACTCTGCCCCCGCCAAGCCACTACACAATCCACCACCTTTCCCTTTAACAGACCAAAACTCAACCACCTGCCGAGTGCTACTTCCACTTCCTGTATCTAACACCATGCTTATTCAGAGAACATTCATTTGTGTGCTATGTCTTTTAGGCCATACTGTATTTTGTCTTAGCAGAAAACTTAAGAGCCAAGTATGAATTGAGAGAGTAAAATCAATTTTGTACATTCAGAAAAATGAGACAACTTGGGATTGTGCTGTTTTTTATTGTGTTTTCAATGGAGAAATACATCATCTGTTTACAAAATAGCTCTTGAAAAATACAAGGAGTACAGATACTATAAAACAAAGCAAACTCCAGTCATGAGACACTACGTACATCATGCGAAAGCAACAGTCTGATCTCCAGGTTATGAAACTAGAATTAAAAAGTCACTATACAGAAAGGTTCCAAGTTTCCAGCTTGGCAAAACTTGGGTGCAGTTACATGAAACGTTTAATAAAATGAAAAAGATTTTCCGATGTGTAAACAAAATGACGAGACTAAATTTGTGCCTGGCAATTTCGATCTAAACTCCATAGCTACACAAAATACACAGACACCTTGTACACTTCAACTGTTAATATAACCTTCTTTGGGGGGTGGACGACAGCAGGCTGCACAGGGCAAGGAAAAGAGAAATATTGTATACTAGACATCTTAGACAAATGGCAAAAAAAACCCTTCAGTTACTGCACAGCCTAAGTAAAAGATAAGCTACACTCTGACTTCGGAGAATTAATTTAGAAGGATAAGGGGAAGAGTGTAAGTAATTTAATTTTAACATGAAAGATGCACGTGTAATAGGATGGAGCACAATGGGAGAAGGGAGCTCATAAAACATGCTAATCAAAGTATGGGAAGTATGATTTGACATCCCACATATTTCAGACTTAAGTAATAGTAACATGAAGTTTGTTATCTACATCTGGTATTACTGTTGGTATCCCTCATGTTCCTCCAATACTGCTGTTCTTTGCCATGAGAGATTCTGTTCTTTAGAAAGAAAAAGTTGTTACTTTTTTGATAGGACTACAAGAACAAAAAATAGGAGTAAGAGAGCTTACTAGATGTCAAGTGCTTACTAGAAATATGATTTTTAAAAATTCAATGTTGTTCAGTATGTAAAACTATTTCTGATGAGCCATCTAAAAATAAAAAAGTTAAAATTCTTAGGGAAAAAATCTTTTTGCCTTTATTTAAAATTTGAAGCTTTTTAATGCATACAGGACTTTTATGGAGTGTACAAAAATCATCTTATATTTAGTGATTCAAAGGCCATCAAGACAGGTGTTATACTTCACAGGCACACAATATTTACTTAAACACTTTAGTCATGGGACAAAATTTTGAATTTGTGCCTACAGGCCACAAGGTATTATGATTAGGTGAAGGGCGAGGAGGAACCCAAATGAGGGTCTGGCTTGTTTTTATTTTGTATAAATAACTATTGTCCTATATGGTGCATACAAGCTGCAAAAAAAACCCCAACATTAAACACAAAAGCTTTTCCCAAGAAATAAAGGGATCAAAAAAGGGAATAAGGAGTTTGATTAGCTCAAAGGAAAGTTTATTTGCTGTTTGATTGCTGATCTGTATGCACCTTAAAACAATCCTATAAATAAAAGTAGACCACATCTTAATCATGTCCCACCAATACCAAAACTTCCCAGTTACTTCCTCAACATACGTCTTATAACCTCAAGATTTGACATTTCATTTTAAAGGCTTACTGCTGTTTGATGGCAGTTGAACTAGATACACTATACACTTTGTTTTCAATGTATAGTGTATCATAGAATGTCATCCAATTTGCAGATTACTACTATTGAAGAGATTCTTCAATAAAGCAAAAGTGTATCAGCTGAAGATCTAAAATTAGTCATACTCCAATAAAAAAGTACATAAAAGTGCATTTAAGGGATTCTTATGCCAGTTTTATCTCAATTTCGAAACAATGCATCAAACAAATTCAATCAGAATGTCAAATATGGCTACAAATAGTGTTCATGTTTTTAAAGGCAGTAATCCTTCGAAATATTTAATGCAACTGTTGCTAACACATTAATTGTACTCCTGGCTTCACATACTAACCTGGACTTCAAATCAAGTAGTGATTTTAGCCCAGAAAGGGAAGTGCACAAAATATACCTAAATCCATTTGCGATCATGTTCTAGTCTTGCACCCTCCGTTCTCCTTTTTTTCTAGCATTAGAAGACAACAGGTTGAGTTGGCAGATACTGTTTATGGACCCCTGAGGTTGTTTTTACCGGTTCAATCTCAATTTTATTGAATTCTTGATAACAGGAATAGGATTTGCAGGGAGAGCAGGGATATCTGAAAGGTCTGTACTGGGTGTTTTCTGAAAAGAAAAGAAGAAGTTTGGTTGTATTTTAACTTTGTAAATACCAAAAGAAAAATATTGTAGTAATTGGCACTAACTTTCAAAAACAAGATCTTTAGAAAAGTTTTTAAGAATATAGCAAGATAAGGATAATTACAAATTCTAAATATAGAAGTAGATATTTCCTTTGCCTATACAGTCACTAATAAGGAAAATTTGGATAAGAGTCTCTTTCATGGTGTGCATTTCCTTTTTTGACAACTGCAAGAAATTAGTAAGTGCTGCAGATAAAGCTGAGCTTATTAATAATTTGTATTATAATAAAACATAATATCCATGTAATAAGAGTGCCGAATCGGTGACATTTACTATCTGATTTACATGTTTAGTATGAACAATTCAGTGTTAAGTCTCAGCCCCTTACAGATGAATAATGAAAAACTCTCCCCAATGCAAGTATGTGTCTTCACACATTTATATTTCAGACTGTTTAAAAGCTCTTTACGGCCAAATTTCCAACTTTTCACAATGGTTTAGATTTACACGGAACATATGATGAACTCTAAAACAGCGCTATATGACTGCGTTAAGAATTTCACCTTGAAAATAATCTAAACACTTTTATCTCACTTAAAAGACTTAAATCCCACTCAGCAAAACTGTATCTAAAGCCAAATAAAGGAAAACACAGAAGAGGAACACTCCCAAGATTCAGTGTGATTCACTAACTTCTTACAAGCTTAACAAGCCTCTGTCGTTTGGTTTTGGGTTTTTTTGGGGTCTGGGAATTTGTTTTGTTTGTTTAGGGTTTTTTTGTTGGTGGTGGTTTTTTTGAAGTATTTCTTTTCCACTTCGGCAGATTATTTGACATCACAATAACCCAGTTATTATGCATTACTTCCCACGATTTATCAGAAAATGTTTTCTTATGTTATAAACATTCAAAATTAATATAAGGTACATTTGATACATGGGAAAAACTGCATTAAAATGACTGCTCTTAATTGTTGTTTTGTTAAAAAGAAATCAACTGAGTTAACACTGACCGATACGGTAGCAAAGCACAATGCAACAAGGACTCGGGGCAAAATAGCTTTGACCTCCCGCCTCCCCCCTGCCCCCAGTAGCCCACTCTGGTTGGTGCTGACCTGCGGTTTAACATGTGTCTAATTTCCTGCAACATGAGCAGTGTTTTAAACAAAGCCAATGAGAATACTGAAAAATGACAGGAGCAGCCCATCATATTTTTGCCGTTTCTAGACTACTATGGCTAAAGTAGCAACTACTCAATTTGTAAAAGCTACAAAGCTGTATATAATCATCCCTCAACAATAGGCGAAATAAACTTGGTGTACTAAATGATCTAAAAGTTTCATCTAGAGTTTTTGCAAACAATTTTGGTACCTTTAAGCAGTACTGCTCATGTAGTTCAAAAAGTCCGATAACAAATACCATTAATACTATTGCAATATATCTCCGTTTTTAATCAATACATTTACTACACATCATTTAATGAGTAAAGTGTGCATAAAATGTTTTGCTATAGTGAAACTTGAATCAGTAGAGCACCGAAAGCTTAAAAATGCTAAAGAGAAAGACATGTTCTCTAGGTTATTACAATATTAAGAACAAAAATTCAAGTGAATGCCACAGAATTCTTAACTTAATGTCTATTTTTCCAATGCTCCTTACACTTTTAATACCTGCAGTGAAGCAATACAGCTGGCCAATGAATTATAACTTCTCTCTCTCTCTCATACCAAATATCAGAATCTGAAGTTACTTTTCAGACATTCTCAATCTCTGCCAGGATATCTTTGAACAGCAGCTATTTAAAGCATTTCTTTCCTTGTTAGAAAGGATTATTCTGTGATGTGCAAAGCACAAAGGAATAAACTGAGCCCCTTACTTTGAAGGCACAATTCAGAAGAGCGAATCCAGCTTCGGTCAGTTTGTATGGCAAGCCATACATGTTTAGCTACAATGCACATTCAATAAGATCAATGACCATCTAAAACACAAAAATTGTGACAGTAACAACAAGCAGCTTTCCATACAATGGATTTATATTTAAAATTACACATTTGTCTTTAACATCTGGACTCATTTTAATTTCATTGTTTTCACCACAGATTAGCACACAGAGAGAGAGAGAGGTGGTGTTTTTAAAAACAGTACCTGAGGAGCTTGCAGAGAAGTTGTCTGAAGAGTTTCTGTTTGAGAATTAACATTCACTTCTGTCTCAAGTTGCTCCTAAAAAAACCAAAAGCATCAACACAGTTACACCACTTCCAATTATAAAAGCTATTTATACAGAACTGCATTAAGCAGAATGCCTTAAGTTGTGCGTATACAGCAAAAGAAAAAAGGCAAGTATCAGTACTTGCTGCATTGATACCCATCCTTTTATAATACATAAATCACCACACTAGAGAATGTTTTGCTGATCAGGAATTTGACATCAACACAAGCTACATCACTTCTCAGTTGTCACTTGTTTAACCACTTAACACCTTTTATACAGAATTGTATAGGAAAATATTACATGTCATTCAACTCATTAAAGACAAAAAGAATAGTATCAAGGAAGACCATGTGAAAAGCTACTGAATTTGTTGCAAATTCAACTGCTTTTCCACTCCTTTCACCATTCTGCCAGAAAAGTTTTCCTGCTACTTTAATGGGTTGAATCAGCTTTCTGGATGAACAGATGAATGTCAGAGCCAGTTTTTCAGGTAAAACAGTGGGACTGCATGGCTAAAGCAGGACAGTGGCACATTCTCATTTTAATGAAAACAGCCTGTTAGTTAAAATTGTACAATTTAGTAAACCATACCCTAACAAAAAGGCATGCATTTCAATGGAAAAAAACCTGTGTTTATGTTAAAGAAGTTCATTTCTCCATTTCCTTCTATGCATATTAAGGACGTAAGATTTAGAGGAGACTGACAATAAAAGCTAACAGGATTACCTACGTCTTTTATAACAACCTGTATCCAGAGGATCTATTTTCAATGTTAGGATTAAATGCTTACATGCATTTTCTGCCTTCACCTGTCCTGAGTTCAAAAAGATTTCAAGGTGACTACATAACAAGATACAGTTCCTCACTTACGGTTGTGGAAACTATAAGCCAAAGCACTTAAACATTTTAAGAGATATTTTAATTTCTCAGCATATTTTCCAGAATATTCCAAAGACAACAGAATGCGCCCTATAAAAACTGTACAGGCTGAAGTGGAGAGCTGCTATCATAAGGCTAAAGACAGACTGTCACCCTTTCTGTTCACCAATAAGCAGAAAAAGTGTCTGCTAAATTACAAGATACTGGAGGAGCATGCTTGAATCTCTGGAAGTCCCCAGAAGGTATGCTGTAACTTCATAAAGTAATTTCACTATCAGAAAAGATTTAGTTACCATCATTTGAAATTTTTTTAATCTAAAAAGTGAACAAGGTAGCACCTGGCTTCAGGATCTCAGCCCAACATGCAAAAATCTCAATAGAATACACAGGACAACTGTTCTTTAACTAAGTAACATATATCGAGTTCAGGATGCAGGCAAAGCAAGGCATATAGACACATCCCTGATCTGATTTAACAAATTTAGATATAAACATCATCATTAATTTTTTTGCTATGCATAATACTATATGAATGACCAGCAGAGAAATCACTGTCCTATGTGACCATGGACTCAGGCTCAGGTTAGCCTGGCAGTGGGTAATGCACTGCAATTCATTAATACTGACATATACATTGAAAAATAACATATCATTTTGATATCTTTACTGGAGAGTCTATACTATATGTCTACAAACACTCTTAGTCATTCCTAGAGGGAAACACAGTAACTTTCACAAGGAAGAGTCCCGATTAATATACACAAAGTTGTATGGTCTAGACATAGATACCTTAGTTTCCATTTTTTCATGCTCATTCAAATCTATACAGCTAGTATCTTCACTTATTTCATCCTGCTGAAATGCAAACAAACCCAGAAACTATTAAAAATCATAAAAACATATTTTTTAAAAAATCAACAAGAAAATAAGGTTGTAAAGTGTTTCTGAAGACAGAATTAGTTATAAGACTTAAAATGTTATAGTCTAACAAAAAAATTGCTTTTAAGACAAGAATTCAGAATCTAAGCATTTGTGCTAATGCAGTACATGTGTTGCATGATGAATATGAGCATAATAAAAAAACACTAACACCTAAGCAAGCTGGATACATAAAAGCAGCAATGCAATCAGAGTGGGAAATATACACCCCATTTAACAAAATATTTGAAACCTGGAATATGAGAATCGGCATTCTGTAGCTGCAATGAATATTCAAAGTTTTGGACATTGCTATGGTATGATCTCAAAATCTCAAATACCTCTTCAATTTTCATTTTCTTTGGAGACTCTTCTTTATGGGGAGAAGATGTCCTTTTCACTGCTGTGACAGGGCTAGGCATTTTTGTTGCAACATTTCCTGAAGTTCTTGGTGATGGATTTAATAGATACGCTGAGGAAACAATTCTAGAGATGGTAGGCTTTGGTGGTGGAGAAATGGCTGGTTGTGTGGCAGTTTGAGGAATGCTTTCATTTGAAGTACCTATGGATAAATAATTTAAAAAGCTTCAACAAGATAAGTTTCAACACAACCATCTCGGTTCAATCACCAGTATTTTTGGTCTCTATTCAAAACTACAGTTATCAAGTAGGCATCAAGGAAGTGCTACAGTTAGCGGTATAAGCATCACGTTTGGAACAGCAGGTGTGCATACACAGCACAGTTTAGTTTCAAGCTCATTCTGAGAGAGAATTCCTGTACCAGATACAGGGTAGCCATGTCAGTGACACTCTGCTTGGTCTAACTAACCCTGCTTAACAGCAGGGTGTACTAGCCCAGACAGAGCTCTGTGCTAATATAGCTGTATTATTCTTGGTACCCAAAGAAGTTTTACTGTTTCTGTGCTTGGCCATATATATGCATTGCCAAAGACTGCCTTAAATCAAACCCAAGAGCAATCTGATACTCCCTTTGTCACTCAAACATGAAGTTTATTGTTTCTCAGGCTCAGAGTATGCAATGACAGATATGAAGTCATCACAAAGCATCAGATAAAGATCTGACATTCCATACATCCTTTTGAAAAATGCTCCATATGACAAAGCTCTCCCTCATCAATTGCCTACACCTCAAACCAGTAAGCACACACAGGGAGATGCTCCAGGATGAGAAAAATTACATTGAGGAAATTTTTCATAAACAACTATCAGGTGGCTGCTTTTGATTAACCAAAATACAAGAATGAATCACTTCTGATATGCTTCCAAGTTCAAAAAACAGTCATGCCATTTAAGCTCCATTTAGCGTTCATGGACAGACTTTTTCACATTGATGCACCTGTGGCTTCTGGTAAAAATCGGAACACTAAGACTCCACCGTCCCACATGTCTGAGAGTGAAATAAGAGAGATCTCATCTTGAAAGGCTAACCAGTTGGTCCCCTTTTCTATCTATTTCTGACTTGTTCCCTGTATACAGCTACAGTTCCACCAAAAAAGAGTAGCAGCTGAGTCTGCTACGTGAACATTTTCACCAGATGCCTTTGTTCTTTCACTAAAATTTTAATTTTTTTTGGTTTTTTTTTTTTTTTTTTAAGTATTAAGTGTACTTTTTCTTGCAGAAAATACGGAGGACAAAGTCAGCACACACAGTGGGACGTATTTGAAAAGACATCAGTAAGGAGCATGTGTTCTGCTTACGACAGTCTTTTTCATCCTAGAATCAATTTCATGAAGCACAAGGAGCAGAAACACGGGAGCACAGATTACAGAGTATTGAACCATCTCTTGGGTTTAACTACAAAATGGATTAAAAATAAATACAAAAATTGCTCTTCCAGCTTTAAATAGTTTTTCCTCATTTGACCATTGAGCTACAGACCTACATCAGGTCTTTGGAAAACTATTGCTATTGTGAACAGCAAATATAAATCCCTAAGAATAAAAGAATAAACAAATATCGCAGCACAAAATATTCCACCATGATTTCCCAAGTCCTAATTAAATTAGTTAAGTCTGTATATCATGGAGTACACATTACAGCATGTGTGAAGTGAAGACCTTAAACTGGAAAAAAACCTGCTTTATAAACATTACAAAAATCAGTAGAAACAATATACTATGCCATTTTCCTTACCCCCTGAGCTTTCACTGGAATTTATTTGTGGCACAGTGACTTCAGAAGCCTGTATGTTGGTCACAGATGCTGCTGTTACAGCTGGCGCAGGACTGCTTCTGCTAAAAAGAGAAAAACGATGAAATGC
This sequence comes from Phoenicopterus ruber ruber, assembly GCA_009819775.1. NCBI lineage: Eukaryota > Metazoa > Chordata > Aves > Phoenicopteriformes > Phoenicopteridae > Phoenicopterus > Phoenicopterus ruber. The sequence goes on from CM020219.1 coordinate 16,608,598, forward strand.
TGAACGTTAGTAAAGCTATGGTGCTATGTGATCCACCTTTCATCACATCATATGCATGGCCAGTAACCACACCTGATAGGATTTTAGCTACATTACAGAGCAGAACTTATAAAACTATGTCACAGCAGGAAGACAGAAAATAAGCACTGGCAATTTACGATCAAACTTGAGCAATGGAAGCTCTTTCAAATATTTAATCTGAATCACTTCAAAGACAGTTTTTTAGACCAGTAAGAAGTTGCATTAAAAAAAGGCAAAAATCAAGGCAGTGTCTGCCCAAATAAGGTGCAGGGGGAAACGTAGCAACTATTTTCCTGAAGGATGGAACAAAACCAGTGTAGAAGGACTAGAATAGAAAGTTTGTTTTCAAACTGCACACACCATTATGACTATGATTTCAGTCTGGACTTCCTGAGCAAAGGCCTAGGATTTCACATGACAAAAAAATTGTTTTTTTCATTTTCAAGAAATAGGGAAGCAGTATGTGCCTAAAAACAACACAGGGTAATTTTCACTTCAAGTGTGACATCCTAGATATCATAGGCTTGTTTTAATAGCATGGTCAGTGGCATCAACTACTGAAAATCATCTACCAAGGAAGACTAACTAAAAAGGCACTTGTCAAAAGGAATAAGTTCAGTTCACTATTTTATCCTACACAACAGCCTATTATATACATCTAATACTGCACAATTGTAGGAGATTGATGTTAACTTCTCTGTGTATCAAATAGACAAACATGGGACTCTTGAAAGAAGAGAGAGTAGAATCCCATTTACTTGGGCAAATTGAAGTTTAGATTGGAAAAGACTTAACACAGAAAGTTAGGATTAACATAATATAATGGAAAATTATGTTCCTAAGTTTAATTTGCATAGATATCATCAGTAACAACAGTAGCACTACTGATTTCCCAGACAGAAAGCCTAAACATCTCTGTCTCACATTTTGATCCAAAACTCACATAACTCTTCCTCACTCTCACACCTCAATTTCCTGCTCACTACCTCTCACAGCCTCGTACTGCAGTGCCCCCAAGTTTTCATATCACCTTGTTTTTCTAAGCACCTTTACCTAACCTTGTAATTCCTCATCTGAAGTCCAATGCCATGCTCCTTATCCCCCAAATTTAGCCCTGCTCTAATGCTCAAACTGGAAATAAGAATGTTTGCAAGCTCCAATTTGGAACATTCACACCTTGATAACTGTAGTATCTCACACATGCAGTATTTGCTATGAACACAAGTAATTCAGGAACAGAAAGCAGTAACAAGACTGAAAGCCTTCATTACCCCTGAGAACTTCCAGAACTGTTCAATGGACTCGTCTTCATAGCACTAGTAGGCGAAGGCACAGACGTGCTGTTATCACTGTCCATAGACAAGTCTAGGCTGCTGTCATTCAGAGCTGTCAACCTGATCCCTTCTGTCGAATGCTGCAATCCACAACACAGAAGAAAATTACATTAGTCTTATTAAGGGCTTAAAAATCAACAAAGATTCAAATGATGTAATATTTCAGTTATGCAAAATGTTAGCTGTTACATCTGTGAAGAAAAAAAAGAAACAAGAAGTGATTTAACAGTGATGAGCTTCCACCACGAACTAAGCATGTATGTGTGCCTTAAATGTAGTTAAATTTAAGTACATTTTTAGGAAAAAACCTGAAAGTAGGAGCATTTAAAAATGCAAAACATAAATGGACAATTTTCAAATCCTTCTACTTGTAAATAATCCACTATCCTGTCACTACAAGCATTTACATTTTCACGTTCACAACTCAAGTACGGATTTGACTGAACCAATGATGTACAAAAACAGAAGATAGACTATTATTATATTTAGTGATAGTATTTTCAGCTTTATTTCAAGTTTCTTTAGTTTTGTGGGCTTATAGATACTGCTTTCATTAACTTCAAAGTAATACTGATGTACACCCAAAACCACAATTAATACAAAAAATTTAGAGACTGATTTGAAAAGAAAAAGCCCTCCTCTGACATAGTACTACTTAAAGAGATGTATTACTTAATATTTACATTGTCCTCTGAAGTGTATTACAAACAGATTTACACTTAGTTTCAATACAAGATTTCCTACTCTTTAAAAAAGCAGTTAATATAAAACAGCTATAGTAATAAAGCACGTTATTCAGATATATCTAAAACAGAGTATATAATACTGCTTCAGTGTTATATATATTATTCACGAAAAGCAAACCTGTATTGCTCTCAGATTAAGCTAACACAAATAAGCAGGGATTTCGAAATACAGACTAAACTGTTAAATTCAATATTCCACCCCCTTCTTCTTGCCTCCACTAAAAGTAAATCACATCCAACACAACAGCTTCATCAAAAATTTTGCTACCATTCTCATGCATGGCCACACAGGTAAACTATATATTGAGGTAGAAAATAACCCTGTCTAAGCAATGGGCAATTTTACGATGTCAAAACTGTCACTTAAATCTTTTACTCTTAATTAAAAAAACATACAATACCAAAAGCTGCCAAGTGCACATTGAAGAATACTTTCCTTCAAATTTTCCTCAAAGTATTCAACCTCACTTACAGCAACAGACTACCATCTGAGATACAAAAGGCAGCAACAAGTTCAACATTCTACTCTGCTTCCATTTGATGACTTGCAATTTTACATTTAGGAGACTTACGGGAAAATCTAAGTAATAACAACTTAAGAGAAAAAAGCTGGAGACAGCAAGAACTGCTTGACTGACTGTTCTATTGGTATTGTTACAGATGCTTCCCTTTAGGTGACCTGCATGTTAAAGCAGCAAGAGAGCTTTAAAACCTTATTATTACACTGTTTTAAATCTGTTTAGTTTAGGAAGGCCAACAAAAGACAATATTTCAGTCAGACCTGAAGATGCTATCCATGTTGTTGATGTTCTGGGAAATCCGGGAAATTATATTTAGTGCATCTAGTAATACCGCTACAGTCAAATGAGATCACATTGCTTATACAGGTAAAACTAAGCTTTCAAAATGTAATTTTAGTTCTTTGATTAGTAAGTCTAAAAAGCTGAGGAATCATTTCTCAACGGTATTTTTATTGCTCTCAAATATTAGTCAAGTTTACCTTTTTCTTTTTCTGAAGCACATGATTAGGTAGCAGTTGGTGAAGTTGCCTACGTCTCACATGCCTTGCAGCAATCTTCATATCCATCTCAAACATCTTGCTGTTTATTGCTTGCCTATAGACTACACAATTAGAATAACATTAAGACATATTGAAGCATTTTGCAAAGTCCACTTACTTGTCCAGGCAGAAACAATTTGCATTTCGGAACATTTATTACCCTTAAGAACAAGCATAGTGTTTCCTTGTTCTGGAGGAAAAAAGTGAACTGCCTACTATGCCAGCACCGATAGTACAAACACCAAAATGTTACTTTGGAAACAGGTGATCTGTTTTCCAAGAAAAGTATCTTGCAAGCACACAGTTCTCTAAACTATATTGTTAACAAGTTTTAACAGTAACAGCTCTGAAGTGAATTCTTCATTTCATTTCAAAGGGACTAAAGATAGAAATAAGATTTCCTCATAAGCATTACAGTATTTACATAACACTATTCTCTTCATAGTTGATTCTGCCTTCATTTATGCAGCTCCTAAAACAAATGGGTTCTAATTCAGGAGTTGAATGCTTGTGTACCGGCTAATATATTACAAATGATTCTGGCAACTCGGATACCACTACATTTTTATACAAAAGTGATTTATGTTTGGTTTTTTCTGCTGTGTTTGGGGGTTTTTTTGGTTGGTTTGCTTTGTTTTTTTAAATTATGTCTACTATAATGAGCTATTTCTCTTCACCTCAGAACATCTAATTCTGGCGAGTCAACATGGTTAGTGCTAGTAAAGGAACTACACTGCAACCCAACATCTTGGGTTCAAGTAAAGGCAGGGGAAAATGAAAAAATTGTTGTTCTTTCACACTGACTTTCTATACCGTGTTGAACTAGCTGTGGCAGACGTATGATTAAAAAAATTGTTCTGTAGATCTTAAATACAAAAACTTAAGAGGTATCTCCCTTATTCACAGTCTATTCTACAAATGTTACAGAATCTCACTGAATAGGCTATGAACATCTAATTAAAAAGCTGTTAAGAGACAGACACACAAAGAGCTCAATGAATACTGCGTATTAAAGAGCCTACTACACTAATTCTTGGTATTGAAGAAGCTCATAAAGCCTCTGTGTAAAGATAATAGAAGTTACAGTTAAGGTAGGGGCACGCTCAGGAAAGCCAGATGTGGTTAAAACATTCCATATTCCTGACGTTAGGTCTTACTGAAGTTTCAATACAAGGAAAACCTAGCCCACTCTTCATAGCTCGCTTACTCCCCCTGCTCCCACTAAAAAGCAAGCTATTCCCTAATTAATTCTTGAAAACGCTTCTGTAGTTTTGATAAAATCTTAGAATCTATTCCAAAAGACAGGGCAAACAGAAGTTTTTGGGATGGATTAAAAACAATGAAGACAGACCCACATTAATTTGAGATGACAAAGAAACTCACAACACACGAACAGAAATTTTTTGCTAGTTGGTTACCTGTGGAAGTGTATTTACAAATCGAACAGAAAACTAGGCATCAGAGTCTACAATGATTTTGATGAAATGCTACTTCATTTAAAATTGCATATAGTTAGACAAATTTCAGATTTGAATGTAGTGCAAGTAAATCACCTTCAGAATCATAAGTTTTAGTATTTTCATACCAAAAATCTCTGACAAGTACAATATTGAAATATCTGTTTATAAACAATAGAAGACCTGAGAAACTGTAATTCATAGATTCCTTCACTCCTTCAAAGCAGCAGCCAAGCTATTACACCTTTTCTAAATTCTCAAAAATTAGGATGATGTGTCTATAGTTCCACCTTCACCACTTACAATCAAAAGGAATATTCCATCTCTCAAGAAAATAAAAATCCCTTTGACTGAAAAAGGCAGACAGATAGATGGATACACACACACACAGATCGCCCACTGCAGCTATATATGACAATAAAGAACTTTCAAACCTTGGCCTGATTTACTTAAAAATAGATATATAAGCACATCCAGGGGGGTGGGTGTGTACAATTTCCTCGCTTCCAGTCTTACTGAGTCTTAGAAATCCAGAGACCAGAGTTGCATTAGGTAGCACTTGAACCTATCCCTCTAACTCTGTAAACATCTAATATTTGAGCCTTAACTGTCATTTATTTAAAAAAAAGATATTGCAAATTTATTAGAGAAGTCTGTCAAAGGTACTGTTCCTTTCTTAGTCTTAGACTCTGGTGAGTCACACTCTCCAGCTGTTACCAATTCTTTGCTTACAAATTTCTTATGCGTGTTCTAAATTAGTTTTCATGAATCAAAAAGTAAATATCAGAAAAAGTCAAAAAGGCTTCTTGCACTGAGTGTTGGACGTGAAAGTTACTGAACCAACTAGCTAGTATGAAACACCATGGAATAAAAGGCATTTTGTTCTAGAGTCTAATAAATATTCAGCTTTAATCCACTGATAAATTCCGTTTCACCAAGCAATAAAAATATTTAAACTATACACATATTGTCAAAATAAGGTTAGGCTAGGTTGTTTGCAGATGATAACCAATTTGTCTGTTTAATAAAGATCACAATATAATGTACCATTTTTAGTAAGATCTGAAACATTTGTGCGCATCATTTTAATCAGTTTTAATGAAAACAAACTGAAAACTATTAGTCTAAAGTGTCTAGAAGCATTAAAACTCATAAAAATCGTATTTCATTAAATAACAACCTAACTCCTTAGCTGAATCCTTCTACTCTATGTCTAGATACAATTCTACTACTGAAACAGGCTACATTATGAACAAAGACAGTAACTTCAACAAGTTTATTAATACCAGAACATCTAGAAAACAACACTCACCTGTATCTGTAAAAGACTGAATGTCGTAGGTAAGATCAACACTTAAATTTTCAGAATTTTCGGTTTTCTTAAACACCAACCCAATCACCCACATTGTACGATATTCTTCCCTGGAAAATTTTATATAAAACAGTCATATAATACTGACAGAAGAACTGAATAATCTAGTAAATTATCTGCTGCAAGAGATAATCATTGTACACTTTAGCTCCACTAGCAATGGGGAGTTAGCCACAGAAAGGCAGAAAACCAAAGCTGGCTTAATGACATTCCCTTTTCATTTGCAATACAAAAAAAAGTCATGAAACACTGACACATCTATTTCCAGCAAACTTAATGAACTAAGATCATCAGTAGATTACTTCATTCAACTGTGCTTCTGTACAGATTCTCTCATTTTTAGGAGTTACAAATAGCCATTACAACTGTAAAGGAAATGGATTTGAAAGACGACAACAGATTTTTCAGCACCTGACCCTGAAAGTAGTTAGAATTTATTCTCTGACTGAACAATTTCCGTTTTGCCACCTGAACTTGTCTTCAACTCTCAAACTTCTTAGCTGTAACTGACCACAACGTGCAGTTTTCAAGTAAGAAAAGCCTCCCTTTTACAGCTCACCTTCACATAGTATACATGGAAGCTGAACTACTATACTCTATTACAGATACACTGTAACACTTCTATAGCAGCTCAAGTATTTAATGTTTTAATTCAAAGGTCTTTTCTCTGCAAGACTATTTCAGAAGAACACTGTGTTCCAATCAATCAAGGAACAAGGCAGGCAGGTGAAAGAACATACACTGTTTACATTGGGAAAATGACCTTTCTTAAAAGCGTTGCGCACATCAAGTCCTCTGAAATAAGAGCTAATCGGAGCCTGTGATTATGCAGGCAGTTGTAGCTCTATTTACCCACTGAAATGGTGCTGAAGAGGTACTGCCTGCTTTTGTCCAATTTCACTTGGAACATGCATATAATTTATGTATATAATGTTAAAAAAAAAAAGTAGCACCATACTGTCACTTGAAGCAGCTGATGTCTGGAAAAGGCTGTGTGGAAGGTAAACAAGGCTTTCCACATATTCCCAGTGAAGACAAAAATTTCTTCCCCATTCTCACACGTCACACAAAAATATGATTCCTTACAAGTTAATTACAACACTAGCTAGAAATAAAATAAAGTCTTAAAAAGAGGTTTTTAGCCCTTGCAAATCACTGTTTTGAGTGAGGGAGGAGGGGGTGGCAGAGGGGGGAAGGAGTTGAAAAACATACATAATCCTAAACCATTTGCAGTGCTTGGTATTCTCTCCACTGTTTCCACATCCTGAGGAATTCTAACATCAGCCATGACCAAGTTCAAATGACACGCATCTCAACTGCTAAATTTAATAACATTAAATGTACTTAGTTACTCAAGATTTTGGTTCTACTGTGCCTGATGTTCTACCCAATTTTCAGTGCTGCCTCATAATTAGAACTGTTTTACCAACTGATGCTAGATGCTCAAACAACAGCAGCTAAGTAGCAGTAGCTAACACGGATTATTGGCAAGAAATTATGCAATTAACACAGTTATTAGCAAAAATATATTATTTCCTTAAAGTTATTTTCTGGCTTAGAAACATTCTTACACAGAATAAAGAATATCTGATTTTACAAATAGTACTTAAGAAGATCTTAAAACTGTTTGCCTTTAGATGCTATCATTAAAAATTATTCCATTTCAGATTCTATAAAAATGCTAGTTTATTTATTAACGAATTGGTATTTTAGCTAAGTCAGTTCCTCACCACGTGAAAAAGCTTTGCTTACTTGTCAGGATTCTCCTTGGGTGCTGGGAATGACTGTGGATTCACATGAGCCAGTGTAATGAATTCATTCTTCTCCAGGTTTCCAACTAGAATACGGATTTTTGATTCCACCAAGCCCACCCTGCATAAATGTCATTTATTAGCAAGTTCTCATTAATATGAAATAATAGACGTATCTAACTTCATACATCAGGATAAAATCCTCAACATTCTCCTTATACTAATATTTGAGACTACAAATGAACTAGTGCACTATACATGACAGATCAATTCAGATCAATAAACCAAGTGAAGGCGTTAACAAAAACTAACGCACGGGAAGCTTAAGAATGCCCTGAAGCTCTCATTATGGCCTGATTTTACAAATGGAATCAAAGAGCAAGACATTACACATCAGTAAAAGGCAGTCAGCAAGAAACTCCTACATATTTCTTCAACATTCTTTTAGCTTCAGATCATGAATTTTAAAGATGAAGAAATTCCCAATACCTGACAATCTTAAAACTTCTCTGTAACGAAAGAGCGCAGAAACAAGGGAAAGAGGTATTTTTGTTTCAAGAAACAGTATTTCTAGAGATTGAAAACGTACCTCCTCACACTGCTTATTAAAAAAAGTACATAAGGCTTAAGAAAATAAGATCTGTAAAGTGAACCTGACAGTGCTGTAAAGAAGCAAAACTCAAGCAACAGCCTTCACTCCCTGGTTCTTCACTTTTACTGTTTTGCAGAAGCGTACCATCTTCATCCATTTAATTTTTAAACACTGCAGCTCCATTTTCTTTCACTAAAAAGTACGCTAGATATTCCCTTGCATCCAAGGTTGACAGGTTTTTGTTTGGTTTTTTTGTTGCTTAGTGTTTTTTGTTTTTCTTTTAAGTAGCAAGCATTATACTCACCATTCTAGTCGCTGTTTTTCTGTCGGTGCGCTTGCTAGAAGTACAATATAATGCCTTTGGAGATAAAGACAATATGCTATTCTATTTATACTTCTAAAACTAGACATTCAAACCTTAATATTAAAACTTTGCAGTAAATTCTACGTTGTAAACTACAGATTATTAGCTTAAGTATATACCCTATAATAAAACTAAGTATGGTTAAGTAGACAAAGGGGCTATGTCCCCCAAGCATGTGACTAACGGACTTCTTGAAACATTTCAGATTTGAGGGACACTCGCAACTACACTTTAATACCAGTAACCTTAATAAAATACTAGGAACATAGCACTAGTTGAAAAACAGTATAGAAATTTCAGTATCTAGTGAGATCAGGGATTTAACTGACTACCAGAGATTCCTTGCAAGTAAAAACAATTGTACACAACCATCTATACATACGTCAGTAGTCTTAGTCGCAACACTATTTCTGAACAGTTAGAAGAGTGGTTAGCATATATTCATTCATTCAAAGCCAAAAATAACACTATCAAGTGTGGTTTAAAAAAATTTTCTATCTGCATTTTAGAATTGTCTGAAGACACTTATCTGAAACTTCACAAGGAATGTTTCCTCTGATGATAATTCTTAAGCTCTCAATTATATTCCAGGATAATCAGTGTATACCCACTGTAAGTAAATTTCAAAGAAACAGTATACAAAGCAAGAACAGTATTTTAAACAAAGAAGCCCAAGGAAAATGGAATGGGAGATGATTACTTTTAACTTGAGTTCATAATGAGGGAGGTGGGGGAACCTTACATGTCTAGTCAGGTTTTTCAGAAGTTTAGCTGGGAAGTCTATTTTAAACATCATAAGTCATCCAACTTGGCAACACTCTATACTGATATGGTATATTTAGGTATCTTCAGAGCAGGATTTAAAGAACAGTAGTAACATGAGGGACAAGATCCTAGTACATATACCTCATAGAAAGGAACACAAGGTCAATGACGGTGAAAAACTATGGTGCAGAAAGAGTCCTCTGATGCTATAGGACTTCAAATCATAATGGTAAATCAAAATCAACAGATTAAATCAGTAACTACATGTTTCTGTACTTATCTTTAGGTGGCAAGAGAAAAAAAAACGGCTAAATGCTACTTTGAATTCAGTCAGAGAATGTCAATGAAATAAGAGGACTGGAAAGGAGAGATTGAGAAACTTCTTCCCCCTTCTGAATAGGGCATTTTATCTACTTATTTTTTGCATTTTGGCAGTATTAACGGCTTCATACAAAAATGTTAAGGAGTTTTTCCTGTTATCTTATTGAAATCCTCATTTTAGTTGCTTGTAGGATACCATGACTCAATCATTTATATTCCTAAAATATCTGAATTATTGCTGGGGGGGCAGGAGAAAAGATAGAAGTGTAATAGATTTTTCCAGAAAGTTAAATCTCTCTGGCAACACACGTTCTGCCAGCTCAAGTGGAATTTAACAATGATGCAGGAACCTTAAAAAGAGAGAGAAGAGAATAAGGGTCCTTTACTCAAATTCTGTATGAGAAGTTACTCATTTCTAGTATCAGTTTCTTTTAAGGAGCACTAGATATGCAACTATCATCCGTAAGATTCCTACATCATACATACCACGCACACTTGCAGAATGTTTCATTTAGTAGGAAAGACAACTTAAGCTTTTTGTTGCTTTTAACCATGTATGAACTGAAAGAGACAAATCTCAAATCTGCAAGTGTTTGAAGAAACTCATTTTCCAGTTACTTATTAAAAGCAGCTCTTTGAAACAAACTTCTGAAGAACAATTTAAAAAAAAAAAAAGAATTTGGCTATGTCTAAGCCTCAACTATCCGGTGAGCACCTAGAAAAAAATCTAAGCCTTATTTATGAAAATAAGTATAATGATTAGCTATTTTTGCTCAGGTAGTGCTAGCTGAAAAGAAAGAAAAGATGCCATTTCTACCCTTCCTCCCCCCCCCCAGCTGTTAAACAGTGCTGAGGGGAAATTAATCACTGGAAATCTGCTATTGCTGTTTTCAGTAAAACATAAATAGCACAAGCTGTTAAAAATTAAGACATAGTTTTAGAGTCTTGAGGTCTCACTGCTAAATTTTGCAAAGACAAGATTTGTTACGAGTTCTTCATTCGTAATTTTATCACAAAATATGTCTAATTCAGAAGTATCTATTACTTCATGATAAGAAAAAAACAATTCTGAAGTTAAGCTCTGCCTCTCAATGGTGATTTTTAGATGCAGGGTCTTATTTTGAAGTATATGGGCTTGGTCTTTTTTGTTTGTTATTTGTTTGCTTGTTCTAGAAACTGGTGCTGTTTCTCTCCTATTGTCTCCTTATCAGCATTATGTTTTCAGAAAAATAACCTAATGTAGATATTATGGAATTGTCTTATACCATTAACATCTATACCTACAAAAAAACAAAGTATTTTTAAGAGTCATACCACTTTCTGAAAAAAACTGAGAACATCTAAACATGTTCATTTCAATTTTTCTTTATTAAGCTGTCCAGAATTTACACTTTAAATTATCCAGCGCTTTAGACACAGTCCTATCAAGGCAAGTGTTCAAAGTACCTTTCTAAAAGGTATGTTTATATTCTATTTGTTTAGCAGGATATCTGTCTTTATAACAGAGAAACAATATGCTAGAGCTCATTAAATGAGTGTTATTTCTCTCATCACCATACTTTCCTCTTGGTTTTAAGCTCTGATAATTTCATTCTCATATAACACTTCACACTCATGTTATATCCATTTGAAATTATTCTTGTCATTTCCCTGTAAAACATCATATCCAGCAAGTGTATGTTCTTTGTTGTTGTTCCCCCCCATCTGAAAAATTTAAATCTACATGAAGGGCAGATAACAAATGTTGTAACTCCCTAAGTCCAAGTAATTGCTGACATTTTAAAATATAAGAAAAATAAACAGCATCAATAAAAACCGATTTCCCCATTTTTCCAATTTCTAATCTGCTCCTGTCATGCAGGTATGCAGCAGCCTCCAGATTTTCATTAGTCACACATCATTGAAGTTTGGCTAACAAGTCAAAAGTGTTTACGATCAACATAGATGTTTAGTAACTAATTGCCATTGAGAGCGAATACAGATTACTAAAGCTATGCTTTCAGGGAAGAAAATAAATATTTTTAAAAGTATGTCTCAGAGCAAGGATCAGATCTTCTCTTATCTGGCAGAGCACTACACACTGCTTTGAATTTCAACAGAAACAAGTCAAGGCATCTACAATTTAAACAGAAGGAGAATGCGAAGGGGGGGGGGGGGAATCTGAAACATCTAGCTTTCAGATGGAGATTTGACCAACAGAGCCACATTTATTACATACTGATGACTGCACATAATGATTTTATTTCGTAAAAGTTACTAACCAAAGCTTTAATTAACTTACTAAAGTAAAACAGAAAAAATCTTGGGTAATTTAAATTAAAGCAGGCTCCATAATATCATTCCACAGTTTAAAAAAAAAAATATTAAAGCAAAGACATTTTGTGCAAACCATACAAAACCTGGATATTTAATGTTGGCAAGAGAAGCTTTTATTCTAAAACTGATAAAATGGCTAAAGCTGGTACACAAAAAAAACCCTGTATTAAAATGGACATTATTTCAAGTGACATTTAATATTTCCTATTTTTTCCTAGTTTTGAAAGAAACAAAGAAAATGTACTAGGGAACTTATCAGCAACCTCTTGAGCAGAAACTGCTTTGTCTGTAGCCCATTCTTAGCTTCAAAAAAATAACATAACTTTACAGTGCTCTTTTAAGTGTTTTCAAACTTAATCTCCAAGGTACAACATAAAAGCCATCCAAATGTTTTAAAGCTTTTATCATGCAAAGGTATAGAAACAAAACACAGACACATTATGAAGGTCATCAGTCTCTTTTAATGGGGGAACTGTATATTTCAATCTTGTTTAGATTAGTACATAACCAACCAACCACCCAACACAGAAACAAGTGTAAAATATATTTGATCTTGATTCAAGAAAAATGGGTCTCCAATTTCAACTGAGGGCAAAGAAGATGTAGTCCGTATTTTAATAGTCCATATTTATTATAAAAATACAACTTTCAGCAAGTCCATATACATTTAACAAGCCTCTGCCCCACAAGCATATTACTAGAATCCCTAAAAATGTGAAGTGTGAACTTCAGTATTTCCCTTAGAGACATTACAAAATTAGAGAAGCTAGATGTGAAAGAGTATTAATAAAAGCCAAAAGCCTTAAGCTTTAATGAAAAAAAAATCTAGTAGTAACTAGTACATCTGGCAGTTAGTCAACACAATTGCAAAAATATCTTTTATTATCAGAGTGAACTGTTGACTATATCGACAGAAGAAAACACACAGTTTCAAGCACGTATTCATCTTAAATATTGACCTTCAGAATTAGTTTAATATCTTGTTTCCTGGGAGGCAAGACCCATTTTTAGAATGCTTACTGACACCACTAACGAACATTTCTGTTAGTCAAACCAGCTGATATGTCTTCAATTTTATTGGTAGCATACCAATTGTATAGTTAACTGGTGACATTCTAAATATCTGGTCAGGGACTAACAGGTTTCTGAAATACATGCTAAAGACAAAAAAAAAAGTATCCAAGGAAATTATTAATTTCCTAAGAGAAAGGACAATAGTGCATTCGTTCCCCCTCTGTATAGAAAAATCCTAACAAAACACTTCAGCAGTCTAATGTATGCATGTATATTTAAGATCCTATGCTACAGAGCATCATTAGGTATTTTAACTGATAAAACTTAAAATATTCTGCCATGCCATAAAATACATACTTGTACTTTTGAAAGAAGTTTGGAGCTTCAAAAAGTTTGGACCACTCTGCCTTACTCAGCAAAATTTCATCTGTGATAGCAAGACCTAAATTATAAAAAAAACATTTAAACTTTTTTTTAAAAATACAGTTTAGTACCCAGAGTAAAAACAGCTTATTAACTTAGCAAAGGTTACTATGAATTATTTCCCCCCTTCAAATTCCGATGAATTTATCAGAGTTTTATATTCCAGTCATACTTTAAGTGGTCATTCGTTATACAAATCATATTATTACAAAGAACCTCAACAAAACATGTTTAGAAATGTATAATTGACCAGATTGATGATTTCACATATTTCTGCTTTGCAGTGTAACACGGCTCAATTTAATATTTTGTGTATGCCACAGTAACTCCTCAGTTCAAAGAAGACAGAGGCATTTTTCCTTACAGTACTTGAATCATCTCTTGTGCAAGGCATTGTACAACAAGGCAAAGAAACAGTGAGACAATAAGCTACTAGTCTGCCTGAGCGCGCTACTGGCAGTTGCTCTCTGCATCAAGTCTACTCCTTGCTTTGACAACATGTTTTCTTAGTCTACTATAATTATCCAAGCAGATCACTAGGATAAATCTAGAGGACTCGTCTCTGAGCAAGTATATTGTCTTATATTAGGCCTATAAATGGCCATCAAGTGGGATTACTACACTAATCTTCTGTGTGGCAGGACACTATCTAAAGCCACTAAAATAAACAAACAAAAAGAGATATTGTACCATTAATTCTCATTTTCAGAGAGCAAGGCATTCTAATTAATCACCCTCAAGTTTCTAAGAGTGAAGGACAGATCCGTAGAAGTCTCTACTGAATTTGGAACTTTAAGCCACATAAGCGTAACAGACCAAGTTCTATCTCCCTCTGAAGAGAGTTTCACATCAAGAAGCTATTTAACATCCTCCCACCTCCCCCTCACAAAGCATACCCACAATGGAACTATTTTAAATCTGTTTGAAAACATTTATATAGAGAGCATAAGATAATACTTACCTTGTTTAAATTCCTCAACCATGACCATCCGTGTGGAAACGGACACATTGTAGGTAGAGTTCTGCTGTGGGTATGCTGGTGTAATTATAGGCATAAGATGGTACCTATCACTGGGGTTTACCTATATATAACAACAGCCAATCAGTTTTCTTCAAGCATATACATGAGTTAACAAATTTGGATTTTTCCCTTTACTACAACCGAGTCTTAAGTTCTAAGAGATCTTAGCTTGCAGACTAAGTAAATTTACCAATAGTTCAGAGAGTTTAGAAAAAAAGGATAATGCTTTGACAAAGGACATTATTCTGAACCACGGTGACGTGGGAGGACTGTAACCTGTCAGCACATCAAGATCAAGTTGCAGGCATTTCTAAGTCCAGAAGTACCGACTGAACAGAACGGTTTCTCTCTTTAATAGAAATTACCTGGTGATCACATCAAAACAAGGATACCTTATCACCACATGAGCACCTTCAGAAGAATGACTGTCTTCCGACCTTGCGAAAAATACTTTATACTTTATTTTTGTAACACTACTGAAAATAAAGAGCCAGCTTAAGACGAGAGGCTCTAGGCAACCTGACAGAAGCACCACTTGTGTTAACGTATCTTTTATTAAACAGCACAAAGGGAAACAAAAAAGAAAGGACAAAACACGCACACGCAAAATACATTTAAAATAGCACTAGGGTAGCAATCTTGTAGATGGTAAATTAAAGATAAAACCCTGTCATTAACTCACCTCACATTGTTCAGCTACTGCAACACAGACAGTTCACATCACACACTGACCTCAAATCCCCTATCCCAGGAATAACAGTAAGACTCAAGAAGCGTTCTTCAACTGTCTCACATTATTTAAACGTGGACTTTTGTCAACAACAAAAACAGATTTGAAGTACAAAAGGGGCGTACAACTCAACCTCTGGTGCTTACACTATTCACTAAAGAGATTAGTTGGACACTAACTATTCTAAAATTGACAAAACAGCACTGAACACATTCACGCAATGCCCTACTGAAGCCTCAGAATGTGAGCTGTGCATCTGCTACAAGCTGTTTTATTGACTACCTGAAGGACATTAGTGTCTGATGTCCTTAATATAAGTGCTACAAAGATAGAGATCGAATATTATAAATAATACACAAAACAACTTACGACTTCAAGTTACAATCTTCTTTGGTCCAAGATGAAAAGACACATTACTACAACTATATGGAACCGAACCTATCCAGCTGTGACCGTTGCACTGAAGTGAATTCAATGTATTTGCAAAAGTAACAGGTTTTAAGTCAGAAGCAAATGGTTTTAAGGTAAGCAGTTTTTCAAAAATGCATTGCTTTGAGGAATAGATCTAATTACACTGAATATTTATTAAGATGACTTACTATAAAAGTTTGGAATAAAAAGTACATTGTCCAGCAAGTGTGCTTCAAGCGGTCAGTTTACAAAATTAGGCTTTGTTCCAGACTCAGGAGAACTAGAGGTTACTTATAAAGACGACATAATACCAAAATATTAAGTTTAATAAACTCAAAATGAAGTTCACCTAAGATTCTTTAAGCAACTGAATTTATTGTACAGTGTGACTTATAGGGGAAAAAATAATACACTAACCCTTGGGTCCCATACAGGCAAATTAAGATTGCATTCTTCTGGCTGTTTCAATAGCACTGGATTTGGCCATTCCCTGTTCAAAAAGATTGTAGCACTGAATAAGACTGTTGGATAAAACCATGTATGTTCAAACAAACAATACTTTTGAATGTGATCATTCTTAACTCTGTTCTCAAGGTATAGCATGAGTTCCTCAAGACTAAGCTGGTCTAACCAGGGTTGTTTAAATAAGCTGTATTGCTGAACTACAATACAGCTGTAATTAGCTTCTCCAGAGCATCAGAACAATGAATTTTCCATAGACTTGGAGCTTTATAACCACTGGTTTAGGCAACTGAAGTAAACTCCTCTAAATTCTTCTTGAAATATACCTATCAAAGAGAAATTCTTCTATGAAAATTGACATTGGGTCCATCTTCAAGCTAGCTGTTTCATGGACAAACTACAGAAGAAACAGCCAGTATGATTACAGCATTATAGTGTCATTACAAAGCATATGTATTAAAAAAAATCCAATCAAGACAAAAAGAAACCATGCTGAACGAAACACTAAAAAAAAAATAACACTTCTGTTCTTCAAGTCAACCTTATTCATGGAAGAAGAGACATCTTCCTATAAAGAGTAGAAGTCAGTTAATCTGTTGGTATTTGTACATTAGTGTTCCTATGCTATCCACATATAAAATGGACAGCAGTATAAGGAACACATTAAACAGAGCTTGCAAACAATTTTCCTCTATTAGCTTAGTGTGGCAAGGTATTATTAAACACTAGGTACCTCTAAAGAGGCCATAAAGCCTATGGATTCGAGATGTTAAGAAGAACAACACTGTACTTGAGGTAAAGCAATAACTTGGTACAATGATTCTTAAAGTCTGTCAATGTCTCATGAAGAATATAGGTATCCAGACAATGCTCTTGCAAGAAAAACAGTATTCATTTGTAATCTGCAGAGTACGCTTTTGTCCCTTTCATTCTAAATTTACTTGGAATGTTGCCATTACTCCCATCAGAGTTATAGTTACCTCAGAATGATGGTTTCAAACTCAGGAGTATGAAACCATATGCAATTCCAAAACACCTACCTCTCCACACCGACAAGATTAAAACCACACTTTTGCCACTGGTTCTCCTGAACTGCATTTAAGCTCTGTGCCTTAAACAGATACTGACATACCTCCTTTTCCCATTATCCCAGTATCTGAATGTTAAAAGACTTTAGCTTTTGGGGTGTCTGCTCTTATTTTGCACTATATAAGTATTTTATCTGAAGAGTAATGTTGAGTTATGACAAATACTTCAGAAAATTTTTAGTTAAAAACTGGGTGGTTTTGCTTTGGATACTTTAAGAACAAGACATGTCAGATGACTTATTGAAAACCTCAAGCTAACAACTTTCTGGCAGCAAGAAAAATGCTTATAACTACTGTCTTAATCTGGTAACAGCTGAAAATGGTACCATAAAAACAGGACTAAAATTTAGTGTCTACAAACAATTTTATTTTAGTGTAATCTAAATTAAAAAAAAAAACATACCATTTAGAAAATACCAAGAAAAATTTATGTACAAGAGTTGATGCTATTGCATTTGGATAAAGCTGGCAAGTTCGTGCTACTAGCATAGCCCAGGAAACACCGCCAAGGAAACCTAGTATATTGGAATAGATGTTGTGGCCTGTGGATTGAGAAGGAGAAAGACAAAAGGAGAGAGTTATCAGTAACCATAAGAGTTAATGAAAACTTTACAAATTTTGGAATAAAATTGCTTACGTTTTGCCCACAGTTTGATAGCTCTCAGTGTTAACCTGAAGTTGTCAATGTTTGGTACTAGATGCAGAATTTCATCGGTTACCCGGCAACCTGCCAAAAGAAAGAATCCATGACGCTTGCTGCCTGCAAAGTTTTTTGCTGGCTTACCCTCCCTCACCTTCAAAGCTATCAAACTTTTTAGATCAGCCTGCTGGAAACTCATTTTGCATTTTGATCATTTTTGTTTTGAATTAGAAAGCTTAACATTTTTGGTGGTTTGTTTTTTTTTTCTTTTTTTTCTTTTTTACTGTTTTACAGCAGCACTCAGGAAGACAATTCATGCACACATGGTTATAGTTTTGGACTGCTAGTTCATTTTCTGTCATTAATGAACTGTACAAGCTGTTTAAGAAACAAACAAATTTTAAGTTCTGCTGTTATGGGATTACATGCAGTGTATCATAGAACACATAGACAAATTTAAAAAAGCATGAGTCTTCATGGACCTACAGAAAACCTGGAAGTCATAGGTCAAAGCCTTGTTTGAATTTATGAGAACAGGCTAAAAAAGAATAGTTCTTAGACATACGAGTTGTACCATTACTTTGATGGCATATTTTCAGGCTTAAGAATAACATTACAGATGACAGTATTAAATACTTGATTTTTTTTTTTTTAAATCATAGAATAAATAGTTGTTCATAGTCACTAAATAGTTGCAGAGAGATGGTTGCAAGAAAATAGTGTTATCTAAGACTAGGAGTTCCTTTCAAAGCAAGTAAGAGGCAGTATGAATTCTAGAGACTGCACAAATGTGAATTTCACAAAACAGAGCAAGTTGATATGGTAATCTCAAATTATCAAGTTTTCAGCTCGTAACAGAAGTCAGTGATATATCATGTGCTCCTCTGCCCTGACAAGTTGCAGACAGGCTGAAGCCCCTACTGTCCCGTACATAAATAAGGTGGGTTTTTTTTAAGCTGAGTTATTATAGAAAAATTAAGTTACACAAGCTGGTAAACTACTACTGATCTCAAACTGACAGTATTTTGATATCCTCCAATTTATTACTGAAGCCATTTCATGTATGTTTATGCATCTTAAAACACATACAAATTAGAAAAAAAGCACACTTTTTCTATAGCAACAGATAGTGCTCCACACAAAAGTCTTGCAAGTCCCACTAATTTCTAGACAGCACCATTTACTACGCAAATAAAAGAAAAATTTTTATAAAAATCTGGCCAACAAGAAACAACCTTTATCTCCAAAAAGATATACAAAACTGGCTATGACTTCATTTCCAGATATGGAGTTGCTGCGTTTTCAGTCAAATCCACAATTAAACTACTGTATCAAACAATCTACAATACTTATTAAAAAATTAGACAAGAAGTTTATATGCAAAACTCTATATACATACCATTAAGACTTCGTATGCATCTAATGTCTAAATTTTTAAGTAGGCTATCGTCTCGTAGGTCTAAGTCCTCAGGAATAGTTTGCAGTGCTAGTCTTGCAAACAAAATATCAATCTTTAAAAAAAAAAAAGAGAGAGAGATAAGATATTAGAAAATTGTTCTTTCTTCTGTAGAATTAATTCTGTAACCTATTTTCATCAAGTTTACTAATAATAAGAACAGTAGTCTTCCCTGTACAAAGAATCTCTTTAAACAATACATACTAGCACCCTTCACAGACATTAAAAGAAACACTTTCAGATGCTTCATTTATCTTACGTCTCCTTTTCCCAGAGGATAAAATACACATTAAAATCAATACAGGACCAGCACACACGTAAAAACTATGCCGACTGTCAAGGTAAATAAAAACCATTTGGGGGCAAGCACCACTTCTAGGTCCAGAATACAAAATTCTACCACGTCAGAGCAAGTTGTGAAAACATAATCTAAAACCTAGTTTTAACCTAAATATTCTCAAAATTATCATTGAATTACAGAAAAAGTAGGAGACCTTTCCCATCTAGCACTGTAAAGCACACATGCAACTAGTTGCCTCTGTATAGGACCAGTATCTATGAAAAGTCTACATACCTGATTATTGAAAACAGGAAGTTCTGAAAATCCAGCAAGCTACTTAGCAAGTGCATAAATTTGTATAAATTTTGAAATTATGTCAAATTTCTTTGCTATTACTTCTGCAATAATTTGTCATCATAGCTTTTCTAGATCAAGAACTTCTAAGATACTACTCAGCACTGAACTCGAGTTTTACATTGTCCTGTTCACAGCAAGGACATTACACAGAGTAGAGAAGTCAGTTTGCCTTTCCAGTCTTAGATTAAGTATCAGTCAGTCAGTATGATGAGAACATAAGTGCATATCAACAGCTGGTCTGCTAGGCAACCAGCCCCCTTCACCAGTTGAGGCTTTTAATCATCATAAACTGATACCACTTCACCTACAAGACAATGAAATACCTAGTGCTATTGCACCAAGAACAAAACGATTTTAGTTACACTGAAATTATTTCAGATAAAACAAAGCTGAAGATACCTTAAAATTAAGAACTTTTCGTAGGTGCTTAAAACTTTGCATCCATCTGTTTTAAATTATGAAGCACTTCTCCAAAAAAAAGTAATTTCTAAAGTATTCAGTGCACTTTTGATATTAAAGTCTTTAATAGCTGGTCTTAACAACATTCTGTACTACAAGTAGAAATTTCTACTTAAGTTGAAAGTACTACTTTTCAATGTAAAACAAGTTCAAGATTAACTTCAGCTTCAAGTTCTATTCTGATCTCTAGAAGGTCCAGCACCTCTAAAGATTCAAAGTTCATTGACAATAAAAAGATTTTTCAAATCAAGAAATGAATAGCCTGTCCTGTGTCATTTGGGGGGCTGAGAGCGAAATCAGTTTTCTACAGGAAGAACAAAAAAATCAAGAAGGTTCTTTTTTATTTTAAGCAAGAAAACAAGTACATCAAGAAAGACTTGTTTCAGTCTCAAAGCTCCACTTTAAATTACAGAACTGAGGACTGTTGTCAAGGACTTGGGTATGAACTTAGGAGAGTCACATTAATAGCATTCATATTACTGAACACATGAGTTATGGAGATCTCGAAAACTTTGTTTTACCCATGTTCTACCAAAACAAAATAAAAGATGATCTTTACCTCTATTCCATCAAAACAAAGTTTAATAACTGGGACAAAAGCTTCTTCAACAGCCTGGGGGGAAAAAAGTTATACTTTATTTTCAGTAAAAAGAACAACGTTTACAAGCAACAGCTAGCAGGTCTAAACAATCACAATGAAATCCTATTTATACAGATGCTTTTCTGTTTTCAGGTCGATTTTTGTCAGCAATGTCTTTCTCCACCATTGAGGATTTATGCAGTAAGCACTGATCTACTATGTGCTACAGCTGTCTAGATGTTAATTATAACCCAAACTCATACCAACCAGCTCTGATGATGTTACCTCAAGGTCCAACGCTCTTTCTCACTACATGTAGGACATGTTCAAGCATCTTTTACTCCTCATAGCATCTCTGAAGTATTCTAAGGCCAACCTATGGGGATCCTTAGTCTAAGAGGCCTCTGACTTCTATTGTTTCTGTACTCAATATTTTATGAGAAATGACAAGGAGACAACTGCGCAACTATGAAGTCTGACTTCACCTAAACCAGTTGCAAGTCACCAGTCTCCAGAGCTCAAGCATCTTTTCTAAATGGGGTCATCAATAAGGTACTTTGACAAACAGTATCCATGATGAAACTATGGAACTTGATGTCTACCCTGCAATCAGCTAGGAATACCATCTTCCTGAACTGAGAATCTGAACTAAATGCAGATCTGCAGAGTCCTGCTTTCGTAAAAGCAAAGAACACTGCATACCTCTAAATAAGAAATGTTAGGAACTGCCCAGGGCCAAGCACAGTTCTAAGAGTGTACCAGCTCTTAACAAGAGGAGGAGACAACACTACTCTATGCACTTAACCTTACTTAAGGTTACCTTAACATCACTGGTTGGCAGGATGAATCCTAAGCAAAATATGAAGTGCACAAGTGTCTCAGACTCACTCACTAGAGCAACCATTAAGAAAGTCTATGTTCCCTAAAGATGGAGACATATAAACTTTCTTAGACCTAGCTGAAGTGATTTAAAAGTGTTATGACACCCTCACCTAAAGGTTATTTGCATCACTGCAGAACTACACTGAATAGCATACATTGATCTACCTTGCTGCTAAATCAACTACATTAGCTTGAGTTAGATAGAGTTTATAGCAAAGTTAATTTGAAGTCTGAAAATCAGAATCCTCTTAATTATAGCATGTGGATTTAAAGATTATTAAAAGTGTTCCGATAATAAAGCATTCAAAACAATTGTTTCAGTGCATACAGTATTACCACCAGATGTTTGCACTATCCTGGTAGTTACGACCTACAGGATGCACAGAGTAGAAGAATGTATTTTGTGGGAGCAAGACTAAACCAAACACAGTTTAAGACTTGCCAGCAACTATCTTCATCTAAAAAAAAAAAAAAAAAAGAAAAAAAAAGAAAAAAGGCAACAGAGAAAATTTACTCTGAGCCAACACTGAGAATATTAAAGCTCCCACCAGTTGACCTAGGGAGGCTTGTCACTTAGGTACAATAGAAGCAAAATACTGTATACCAGTGTGTCTTCCGTTCCTACATTGGAAACCTTCATCTTTACATGCTAAAAATCTTGCACAAGCATCTAATAATGAGACACACTAAAAATGTAACTTCCATTTTCAAATGCACAGTTGACACCCAATATAAAAGGTTAATATCAATCACTGTAATTGTTTATATAAGCATGAAATTATAAAAACAGCAGCATACCGGCTGAATATGAGCCAGCCGTGTGCCCAGGTGGCCAAGAAGGCCAACGGCATCCTGGCTTGTATCAGAAATAGTGTGGCCAGCAGGAGCAGGGAAGTGATCGTCCCCCTGTACTCGGCCCTGGTGAGGCCGCACCTCGAGTACTGTGTTCAGTTTTGGGCCCCTCACTACAAGAAAGACATTGAGGTGCTGGAGCGTGTCCAGAGACGGGCAACGAGGCTGGTGAAGGGTCTGGAACACAAGTCCTATGAGGAGCGGCTGAGGGAACTGGGGATGTTTAGTCTGGAGAAAAGGAGGCTGAGGGGAGACCTTATTGCTCTCTACGACTACCTGAAAGGAGGTTGTAGAGAGATGGGGGTCGGACTCTTCTCCCTAGTAACAGACGCCAGAACAAGAGGAAATGGCCTCAAGTTGCGCCAGGGGAAGTTTAGATTGGACATTCGTAAAAATTTCTTCACCGAAAGGGTTGTCGGGCATTGGAACAGGCTGCCCAGGGAGGTGGTGGAGTCCCCATCTCTGGAGGTATTCAAAAGGCGTTTAGATGAGGCCCTAAAGGATAAGATTTAGTGGGGGACTTGGTAGTGACAGGCTAATGGTTGGACCAGATGATCTTGGAGGTCTCTTCCAACCAGAACAATTCTATGATTCTATGATAACAGTATACTTTAAAACCTTCATTAAAAACACACAAGTTTGGTCCTGATCCTTTTCAAGCTAACACTTTCATTTCCATCTGCCTGCTGCTAGAGAGCAAGCAGAAATTTTGCAATACACACCTAATACACATGCTAGGAGATCATTCTGCCATCCAGATTTTTAAATCTAAGTCTCTAAGTGTGAGAGAGAAAATTGGGAAGAATCTCTATTTATTTCAACTATGGTGATAGGCTTTGCTGCAGGTTAACTAGAAATCCACTGAAAGCCTTACTATTAAGTTACATTTACTTATTTAATGCATCATCTTTCACTATTAACTTTTCAGCATCAGTTCAGCTAGCTGTACCAGGCAGTTAACATACCCTCAGATCTTTTACTTCTTCTTGTTGTTTCAGTTTTTCATAAAACGATGTGAAAAAATCACTTCTTTCAACATGTCTTGGTGCAACACACAGGGCGTCAATGTCAGCACCTGAAATTGTTTATTAGCACAAGTAAGTTACTCGCATTTCGTACACATGAAATGCCAGCAATAGCCAGAAATTTTTTTGAAACCAAACAGGAAAATTTAGTTTCCCTTCCTGTAGAATGGCTTTTCTTTGGGAATACTAAGTCAAACCAAATGGAGGGGGGGGAAGTAGTTCATGGCCATTAAGCATACTGAATACATACATACATTCTTCTTTCAGTTGTGGGATATTCGTAGTAATTTTCAAAGAACAAACCATGAGAAGCCAAGTAAACAACTTTCTCCATTTTTAAATAATTTCCAACTTTTTTGTCTGTTTCCCAATCCATGACAAAAACATAATACAGGAACGTATTTCTTTTATTTAGAATGAAGAATGGAGATTGCTAACAAATAATAATAATAAAAATTTAAAAAAAGTCTAACACCACCTCAAAAGACAGCAAGTTTTTGTTACTTAAGTGTGACATTTACAGATCCATCATTAGGTCAAACACAAGTTTTTAGAATAAAAGTAAATATTACCTTTTGTATGAACCCCTAATCTATAGGATCCAAATGTAAAAATTTTTCCTCCAACATTTTCTATTACAGACTGTGGAAGATTCTAAATGGAACAAATAAAATTGGTTATTTTACCTTAACAAATTATAATGACACACAATTTATTTTAAAAGAAAATGAAAAATATTCCACAAAATTTATATTGTTTATGGTGTAGTTACTACTGAAATAATAACCTTAGTATTCACAGAAAAGACACAGGTATGTTTGCCACTAAGGAACTATTTGTAACGTTTCAACTACATTACACATTACTGCCTCAAACTTGGTAATTGTTCCAGTGGTTCTACACTTCGGGTGCAACAGCTTTAAAGTATTATGGACATTAAACACATTTTGCTTAATACTCAGGCATTTTAGACTGACTTAGAAATTGATGACAGATTCCAATTTAGAGCATCAGAAAAATACTATTTACAGTATCAGTGTTTATTAAATTACTTTGAGACATCCATACTACACTCTTTAAAAAAGAGTTTGGTTTTGGGAGAGATATTTATTTTATGTTAAAATTGTTCATATACATCTACTGAAGTTCCTACATTTGTATCTTCAAAAAACTCTTGAATCCACAGTACTGTGGGCAAAGACAGTTACCCTTTCATAACAGGATGCAATGTTACAATCTGAAGCCCTACATTAATGGTTACACAGCAAAATATATAAACAAGTCAAAAATGAATTATTTTGCAATATATATTGGATTAACTTAAGTAGTTTCCAATCTTACACCAGTCAAGATACTCTCACTTTTTTGTTTTCAAGGATCAACACATATATAGCAGGGTCGTCCTTGCCCATAATCTCGTTCGTATGTAAATTCCCATTTCATAAGAGAAGTGTACAGAAGAAATACGATCCTAAATATACTCAAAGCAAAATAGCTTAAAAAATTAGGTTTTTACCCCTAAAAAAAGCCACTTCCATCTTTATATTTTTGCAAATCTACAATCATTCAAAAAAGGTGGTGGTGGGGGCGGACACTATAACCTGGCAAAAACATTACTATCATTATTAGAGTCTACAAAAGTAAAATTACAGGGCTGACATGAAAGAAAAAGACCACAGATCATAAAGCTGCAAGAAGTCCATTTTAAGATCTAGCACTGGTTCACAAAGCCAAACAATCTAAGTATATAACTAACATAGTACTATACATACGGATTTTGACAAAAAGCCAAGCTATGTTTCTACCTAGGGAGAAGAGGGAACAACTGAAAATGACTACTACAACTACCATGACTTTTCCCAATATTTATCAGTTTTTCTCTGACAAGGTTCTACTTTGAAGGGTGATGCTGCCTGGAAACAAAAGCAGCTACACAAAGGTGGTATTTGTTTTTCCAATTTGATCAAATTTGATTCCCAAATCTAAGACTCATCCTGTTCAGACTGGGAACACATTTTCGAATTATCTTCCTACAGTACTCTTAGTATGAGCAGTTCCATGTAAAATACATCCATACCTTGCTTTCACTGATTTCCCGTATCCATTCCTTTACCAGGTTATTTAATTTTCCCAAAATTAGAATCCTATTGATAAAACAGCAGATTCACAGGTCATGAACTTAGGCCAAACTAGCAGTATTTTTTAAGACCCTGTTCGTCATTCCACAGTAAGTCAACTACAGTAACATTGCAGATCTAATTAAAGATCTTGTTATATATACACACTGAAACAAAGTCACTCTTACAACATTCCCACTAATTTTTTCTCTTTAAAGATGTTCAAGTGATTTAAGCTCAGAAAAAATGCAAGCATGCAAGGCCTACACACATTTTAGGTATATAAATTCTACTCACTTTCAAAATAAAACTTTAATTCATAAAACACATGCACCTAAAAGAAGTGAGAAGCAGTACTGAGAGCAAAAAAACTCTAGAAAACTTAATAAGGAAAGAAAGCATAGGGGCCACTACAACAAAACAGTTATGAAGGGAAAAAAATGCAAGTCAGCCTCTGAAATTTAAAGGTCATTTTAATTCCCTTCTGTGTTCTGAAGTATTCCTCTTAAGGCGAGAAAAATCAAGCTTAACATTCCATTAGGCTTTTAAGAAAGATTTGAAAGAACATAAACATGCTTGGGGTTCAGCAGTCAACTACACGAACCTCAAGATAGGGGAAAACCACTGCTAGAGTGAGTGCTTACTCACCTGCGTTGCAGTTCTTCTTCCTCTTCAAATACACCGTAAGGTTTTAGGGTTTCGATTAATTTCTGGGTAAGCATGCAGTCAAACTCCTTGGGGGCAGCTAAACTGATAGGTGAGGTAATGCCATAATGCTTCTGTAGTTGCTGTGTTTGTGATCCCTGCGTTGTAACGGGACTAATAAAGGCAATTAGATAAAGTTACTGACAGAAACAAAACATAACAATTTAAAATTTTTTTCTCATCAGAGTAGCAGACAAGAAATGCATACTAAGGAAAAGAAAAGTCAAGCCTACTGTTAGCATTCACATCTCAGATGAATCTGTGTTAAATCTGTGTCATTAAGGACAACAATAGAATTACCTTTCTCCAACTCTAAATACTGATTGCAGGGTTACAAGTTGCCAAGAAGCAAGATCTTTTACATCAGCTGACTTCACACACCCAAAACATTCACATAAGTAAGGAGGCTTTAGTATATTTTGAGCCTATCAGCATCACACAGTTAGCTTTAAGCTGACTTCTCTGCTGGCTAGCATAACAGGACAGTTAGATGAACAATATTACATATAGCTTTGCTTCACTGGGGGGGCGGAGGGGGGAAAATATCAGGTTTGTGCTAGACTTTGCCTAGCATAAGTACCAAGGATATAAGCAATACTCTCTCCACATCCCTCATGTTTCCTTAACATGACATAGAATCGTTTAGGTTGGAAGAGACCTTTCAGATTCTCAAGTCCAACCATTAGCCTAACACTGCCAAGTCCACCACTAAGCCATGTCCCTAAGCGCCATATCTACACATCTTTTAAATACCTCCAGGGATGGTGCCTCAACCACTTCCCTGGGCAGCCTGTTCCAGTGCCTGATAGCCCTTTCAGTGAAGAAATTTTTCCTAATATCCAATCTAAACCTCCCCTGGCACAATTTGAGGCCATCTCCATTTCTCTAAATAGGAAAGTAAGCCTAAAGTAAACCTAACCCACCACAATGGGTTAAATCTGCAAGGATCTAGTTCACTAGTAAACAGTCCAATTACAAGCCCTCAAAGCATCCTTGCCTTGCACTTTTCAAGCTACACAAATAGATATGGAGCCAAACCAAAAGCACAAAAATGACACTCTCAAGTCAATCCCCTGTATTTCAACATTGCAGGCAAGGA
This sequence comes from Phoenicopterus ruber ruber, assembly GCA_009819775.1. Taxonomy (NCBI): domain Eukaryota; kingdom Metazoa; phylum Chordata; class Aves; order Phoenicopteriformes; family Phoenicopteridae; genus Phoenicopterus; species Phoenicopterus ruber. The sequence goes on from CM020219.1 coordinate 16,636,298, forward strand.
GAGGAGACCATGCAAAAGAACTTCAGCAGAAACACAAAAGCAAAGTCATCATCATATTGTGAGAACTAGTAACAGCTTTCCTAAATGAGCATCCTGGATGAAAAATAGCCATGTAGTTTTGCATAATGGGTATATATTTGTTTGTGACGTTCACATTTAAACACAGCCTCATTTGCAGAACAGTTTGAGCTTTAAGGCTAGTAATTCCAAGTGTTTCAGAACTAAACTTGGTCCTGTGCAACATTCGAGTGTTTGGACTCAGTGGTTACTGCATGTTATACCCGTATAGTTAACACTTTTTTGAAATTATACTAGCCAGAACAGGTAGCCATTAAAAAAAATTATTCTTAAACATACTCAGATTTGTAGAATAAATTATATACTTTAACATTTAAGACAGCCAAATTTTAAATTTAAGAACACTTACGTCTTGCTCATTATATACTTCACAGGTTTAAAAAAGTACACTACTTAAATCTGTATTTAAAAAGCTCTAAAGGTTACTTGCAGCATTAAATACTAGTTTTATATTGATATACAGATAACTTCCCTCTAAATTATGACTATTATTCCCCCACCTTTGATTTTTGAAAACGACAAATCATTGTTTTTAAGCATACTGAAAAGCTTCTTTTCTGAAACCAACTTGTTACTTAAATTAATCAACCTTTTGGAGACCAACAAAAACATTATGATCTCTCATCAAAATACACATTTTGGAAAATGTGGCTATTATATCAACAGCTATTCAAAAAGCCTTACCAACAATTAAAGCAAGTACTACCTGAAAGTTAAGGCAATGCTTGTGTAGAGGTGTTACATCTGCATTATTTAAGTTATAGTCTTACTGCATAAGAATACTCCCTTTCAAAGGTAAAAAGTAACATTCTATTTAATACCAAATGTATAACTAATATTTTAAATTCAGATTATGCATTAATATATTTTTTCCTGAATTCAATTATTCATTCTACTAGGGCAAAAGCTTTATCATCAGTTTGGTCTCCTTCAACTTTCACAGAGATAAAGTCTAAAGAAAAGAGAATCCTCCATGTCAAAAACTCAAGCTGACAGCTTATGTGAAAGTCCCATTCTTGGCAAGCATAACATTCCCCTGTATATTGCTGTATTATCAGTCCTTCATGTTTATACATGTTATATGCTGTTTCTGTCACACAAAACAAGAAACATTTTTTCAGGCTAACTACATATTACGTGTTGTAGATTTTCCACACAACTTCACGTTTACTTCCGTAATCTGTTGTGATCATCTCCTCAGGATTTCATTCCTCATTTCCATGAAGTATTAAAAAAAAAAAATCTTAACTTAAAATTGACAGAAATCAACAAAACCTAATATAATTTTCCACAAGTTAAACCCATTTTAAAACTATTTTAAGTACTATAATTTGTTTGAAATCAAGAGTTCAGTCACAATGCAAGTTTCTCACAAAGCAACTTCTAGCACATTTATCCCTTCGCTTGTTAGCAAAAGGAAAAAAAGCAACGCAGGAAAAAAATTACTAAAAAACTGTACATGAAAAAAAATCAACACCCAAGTAATCATGTCTAGGAACATTATTTGACATCGCTTCCTTCAGCTAAGAGGTTTTAATCACCTAATCAAATCATATAGACCCTAGGACTTTATGTGTGAATTAACATGTTTTTAAAAAAAGCGTTCAGATGAACTATATAAAACAGTAATTCAAATTAAGGACACAGGAAGCCACCAGAACTATTTTTCTTTAAAAAAAAAATTTTAGGAATGTCAACAGAAATAGTAGCTTCAGCCACTTAGTTGCTACTAAAAAAAGCAGTCAGAAAACAAAAGGTGTCAATACATAAACATCCTTTGGATATTATGAATATTTTTACTTATACCACAAAGCAAGTAGTTAAATTTGAACTACAGTTTCTCCCCTTTTGCCAACTGTTAATCTGAAAAAAAGTAAACGTACTTTTTAATTTAAGATTTTGCAGTTTACTGCTTTAAAAACCTGTAAAAATAATTTAAAGCAATCAATATTTTAGTTTTGTGTAACAATTTCCTGATGGTCCGACTGTAATTTTCACCCATCCATAACTAGAAATTGTATCCAATTCAACAGATATTAGACTTCATTGAAAGAGTTTGCAAAACACAGCCTGGCAGACGCTGTTACTAGATTTCAAAAAGACTCAATGTCACTCAGACCCAGATTCTGTGAAGCAGACTCCTGAAGTCTGTAATGCTGACGGAGCCCTCTGTCTTCCACCTGCTTGTAGGGGCCACGCTTCACCAATTCGAGAACTAATAACTTAAAAATAATCCTTCACTTTGCCCCCCAAATTACAATACATAGAAACCAACCAAACATCCGATCGCTTCCCTGATCTGGTTTACAGCACAGCCCTGGCAGTGTAATGTGCAGGTCTGTCTTCACAAATACACTATGTTGACATGACTTAAACCAGTGTTCTCTCCAACCCCTACAGGACCATGAGAGCATGGTCACAGGGCACGAAATAAGCTTTGAAACTGTTCTCTAAAACGACAGCTTTAAGCAACCTATTAAATCAATCACCTGATACACATCTTTGGGAATTGTTACACAAAAACAGTTACAGTTTTTACAGTTACTGCTTTTATATTCATGCATTTTCTAAGAATGAAGTAAGGATGTTGTCAACAGCATCGGACCTTCCTACACAAATGTTTCGCCTGTGTTTGAAGGTTGAGGAGTTAATGAGAATGCTTTCACTGGGACGGCATGTAACAATTCTCAGCACAGCTGCCTTCTAGATTTTACCACTCCAGAAGATACAATGAAGCTTACATTTTAACATATATTAATATTGAAGGACATATGGGTTATTTCCAGCTAAAAACATTTAAACTGAAGCTCAACTAATTACACCTGCTAAAGTTAAGGCTATTCTAAGGTTTCTCTAGCCCATCAAAAGATAACAGAAAAGTGCCTTTGTAAAACAACAGAAAAATGGTATCTTGCATGAAAGTTTATTAAACTCATTTAAGGATGCAATAAACTACCTAGTGCTAGGTAACCCATGTTCATTCATTTAAGTGATAACAAGTCACGAAAGTTAGTATAAACCAAACAAGTAAAGGTATATCCTCTCTCTGCCCCCTACCTTCCACAAAACCAAGAAACTTCAAATAAAGCATTTGCTAGCTGCTTTTTAAGTGAAAAATAAATTATCACTGAGAAATAAACTTTAAGTGCTCATTTTTCCAACTTTAATGTTGTATTTACATATAACATTTTAACTAGAAAATGCTAATAGTCAACACTCCTAGACTTATCTTTTACTTTTTCCTAAAACTATGAAGATCACACTCTACTCCAGTATCTTCCATCTTGAAAAGACATATGGACATTCTAGTTTTTACCTGTGACATGTCGTGATCTATCACTTTTGGAAGCCCTTAGTTTAAGTTACCAAATTTATTCAAAGAGAAAGGACCCATGCACCGGTACAGGTTAGGGGTTGACCTCCTGGAAAGCAGCTCTGAGGAGAAGGACCTGGGACTCCTGGTAGATGACAAATTCACCATGAGCCAGCAATGTGCCCTTGCGGCCAGGAAGGCCAACGGCATCCTGGGGGGCATTAGGAAAAGTGTGGCCAGCAGGTCGAGGGAGGTTCTCCTCCCCCTCTACTCTGCCCTAGTGAGGCCCCAGCTGGAGTACTGCATCCAGTTCTGGGCTCCCCAGTTCAAGAAAGACAAGGAACTACTGGAGAGAGTCCAGCGGAGGGCTATGAAGATGATGAGGGGACTGGAGCATCTCTCCTGTGGGGAAAGGCTGAGGGAGCTGGGGCTGTTCAGCCTGAGGAAGAGAAGACTGAGAGGGGACCTCATTAACGCTTATAAATGTCTCAAGGGCGGGTGTCAAGAGGATGGGGCCAGACTCTTCTCAGTGGTGCCCAGCGACAGGACAAGGGGCAATGGGCACAAACTGGAACACGGGAAGTTCCGCCTGAACATGAGAAAAACTTCTTCACTGTGAGGGTGACAGAGCCCTGGCACAGGCTGCCCAGGGAGGGTGTGGAGTCTCCTTCTCTGGAGATATTCAAAACCCACCTGGACGCAGTCCTGTGCAGCCTGCTCTGGGTGACCCTGCTCTAGCAGGGGGGTTAGACTAGATGATCTCCAGAGGTCCCTTCCAAACCCTGCCATTCTGTGACAAGTAAGTGTGCCAATGCTAACCTTCTGCCTGAGAGGATTAGGGAATTTAAGGCCTTGGGGGGATGGGTGGGGTGCGTATGTCAAATCTGCTAGTCACTAAAGTTAAGCATTAACAAAAAAATCAAAGAGTATTAAACAGCAACAGAAAGTCCCATCCCAGCTACTCAATTTTGACAACAGCAGAGGCACATTTGGCAGACCTTGTCAAGGCCTGACACTCAATTCAAAGCATGTTTAGAGCTTGCTTTTTTTAAAAAAAAGACAAAGCTTTTCTTTTTAACATCATAAAAAAAAATAAAGATACAGTTTAGGGCTTTTTTATTTGTTTCTAGTCAACCACATATACACAAGAAGATCTTGCTCTCACTCTGCTATGAATATGAGCTACCTGTCAATAGGACAAATATACAACAAAGTTGCAGAAAATGATGTAGAGTTAAATTTAGCATGCTATTGTTGTTGCTCTGGTTTGACCTGAATTTTTGAAGAACATATGCCAACAGTTAAAACCATCTGCAAATTGGGCAACAGCTACAGTGGTTTAATTCTCAAGTGTTATGGTCCAATATTTCATATTCAAATATTAATCAATCTCATCTCTCAGAGAAACGCACATGTGCTTTTTCCCCATATAAAAACACAAACACACACAAAGTTCTAGTCTGTACTAAGCTGGCAGCAGTACAGCTAAATGACTTTTCTTCAGAACTCCAAGTTTTGGTAGGTAGGCAGTATCTTCTTACATTGTTATCAATAACTACTGAATTAAAAAGAACAAACCCTGGTAATATGGCCACTGCTAAACGCATTTTACAAAAGAGTGCAGAAGTGGAAGAAAAAAACCAAATAAAGCTTGTAAGAGGCTTTACAGTTTCCAGAGCTGTACACCTTTAAACGCCTTCAAATGGAAGTGACTACGCATTGTTCTAAAGTAGAGGGGGGAAGATTGTGAGATAAGGGGAAAACTTCCCAATGCATCTTTTAAAGATCAGGTTACACCCTGAACACACATCCATGTAAACTGAAAACAGACTTAGAGCAAATACAGGTGTATCTATATAACACTGCCCCATACATAACTAAGAGTTAGATACAAATTCGAAGCACTGTAGTATTGTTTTCTTTTACAACACTGGAACCTTTCTCCATCCTCAGAAGAAACAAGAATCCTGTCAGGAACTTCTTTTTCAAGCATGCTATGTATTTAACCCTCCTTCTACCTCCACTTGAAAACCCCTCTTGTGCTAAGCACTTTTTCCTACTCACTCCCGGTATTCTACCCCAGTTCTACTGGTAATATTTTTATCGTGTTATTTGAGTTAAGATTTTATGCTTCTTACAACACACAAAATACAGCTGCAACCAGCACTGCATTATCTAAACATCACACTCCTGAAATTTGGGATGCTTCACAGAAATAAAGCACAATACAAACAATTGAAATCTTAAAAACAGATGCCATAATATTTAACAAATTATAACAGTTTGAAACCTGCATAAGTTTAAAATTTATCTCTGATCCACCCCGAAACAGATCTTAACCACCCAAGATCTAACTCACCTAAATGTGTGCCAAGTGCATGCAAAAATCCCTTCCAGCTTTTGGCCATCAAGCCTTGCTTTTGCTAGAAGTCTTATAACCCCTTTCACGTATCACTAAACCTCAGCTGAGAATTGAGTTTGTCCAGACAGACATGCGCAGTAAGGCCAGCACTGGTGAAGCAAGAGAAACCGTGGGCTAAGTGTCTAAAAATAGTGCCAACAACCCACAGAACGTTAACTTTAAGCTTTTAACTTCAGTCAGGACCTTTGGCTCATTCAGTCTTGCCTCCGGACACCAAGACAAAATACACAACTTAAGGAATCTCAATGACTATCCTCTCGTCTCTATTTGCCTCTACTGATTACCTCAGTAAAATTCAGTCTTTCTTATTTACTGATGTAAGACACCCAAGTCAGATTCCTGAAGCAATACTGGTCATTACACCATCTGGTCAATCAGTTGGAGCTAAATTCAAAAAGCTCAAGCTCCACTGTGTCAGATTTCAGATGAAGTGTTTTGAGGGGTTTTGTTTGCTTGTTTTGAAGTCTCCTCCAACCAAGGCCTGACTTTGGCAATTTCAGATTAAAGCTTCTGGCTTAATGCTAACGCCATCACTCCATGCAAAATTTCAGAAATCTAGGCAGGAAATCTTAATGAAGTCTGTGCAAATCAGTTACTGGGGAACATATGTTTTAAATGGTTAAGACAATCCAGTTGTCCCTCCTGAACAAAAGTTTTAATATCTAGCAGAAAACTGCTGGATCATTTAGACCGTCAATTAAGCTTTCAACTGTCAGTATGAGACATTCAAGATACCTGAAACAGATTTGAACATGAGTATTGGAGCAATGACAGGCAACGGACCTATGGAAGAAAAGACTCACCTATGGCAAAGAAAGAACATTCATACACATTCCACTAACCTTTGACTCAATCCTGAGTTCTCTCTGGCCCTTTGGTCTGTACAGAATAGTGAAGGCAGCATGTCCAGACACATACCAATCCACAACATTCTTACTAACAACAGTTTCAGAAGAAGTTTCTCAAGTTTAAACAAAAGAAACTCCTACTGAACTCTGCAGGCAGCAGTTGAACAAAAAATGAGGTTTATTGCTATTCTGGAGACAAAAAAACTCCAGAGGTAGCAATTTAAGAAATTTGGTAAGGTTGAATCAAAAGATATCAGGACGTATCAGGACGTATCAAACCAAGAACTAGGAATCCCATGAAATGTTTCACTGTAAGAGATTAATTTATCTCAGTGGTGAAATTTGCTCAGCCCAAAATAACTGGGTTTCCATGTTCTGTGCAGTACCTCCATGTTAACAGGTATAAACTCAGTCTTTTTTGGAGTGACATTAGAAGACTGAAAGCTATTGCAAAACCACATATACTTGCCATCCAGTTCCTCTGTACTACATCTAACAAATTAATCTTCAGTATAGGTTTTTATATTCATTTCTTCTTGATTAATAAAGCTATCACTTTAAATTAAGGCAACTGTTCTTCTAAAGTAGGTCCTGCGCACTTTGCAAAGTTAGGAATAATTTAATTCCTTCCATAACACAGTCTATAAAAACCTGAGCTCTCTCTGTTCAGAAACATACTATTTATCCACTCCCAATCAGTGCAAGCCATTTTAAATATAGTCTTGTACTTCTGGCATACAAATTGACAGTCGCTAATTAAAAGTCAAGAAAACAATGACTTTGCATATGTCTAAAGCAAAGTTCAGTGAAAGAAAACATATAAAAAGTCTTACTTCAGAAGTGAGAATAAGCTTGACTGTCTACAATAAAGACTGAAAAAAAAAAAAATCCATTAATGACATTCCAAAACTCTAATACGTAAGTTACCAATACCAACAACAGTTAAAATTTATAGCACTCATGGTACTTTTAAGTGTTCAGATATATGACTCGATGCACTTTTCCACTTCTGTTTAAAAAAAAAAAAAAAAAAAGTCTTTTGCAATGATTTCAGGAGATGCGTTAAGTTCAGCAAAGAAGCTGTAAGTGCAATAGTATCAACCCGAAACAGATTCATAGTGCTATTTCTCTATTTGGAGGGTCATAAAAAGACTAGATCATCAATTCACATAAACAGAGCTGCTGCTTCACTGAGCCAGTAGCCTTTTTGTGTAAAACCTAGCCCTAACTGAAACATATGAACAGCCTTGTGAGCTTCGTTGCTTCATTTCTCCATAGCATCTTACTTTTCAGATAACACACTAGAACAAGTATTCTGTACCTAACAGTTCACTAAAATGTATCTTTATAATAGGGGATATATTCACCTTTGTTTCTAATGAGCTTTTTTGAACAATTCAAAGTTAAAGAGTTTTCCCTTACGCAGCTGCTATCTCTTCAAATGAGATTAATGAGAATCATAACAGGAACATAAATTCCTAGGATAAATTTAGTATTTCTTTTTAAACATCAAAAAGCTTTTGCAAATGCCAGCTATCAGCATCACCAGAACCCAAGTTTGCCCTCTTACTACTGACGTGCCTTGTACATAAACAATTTGCTTTGTTTTATAGTTTTGTACCATACTGCAAAGAGAAATACACATACATACACACACAGTGCAGTATCAACAATGCTGTACATCTCTTGAGAACTCTGAACTAATGTTTTTCAAGTAAAGAGTGATGACAATCTCTGGTTGTATGGGAGATCAGCTCTGACTAGGCCTGTCAGTTGTAAACACCATCCTAAAAAATGAAGTTTAAAGGATGTCTCGAAAGGTCAGGGGGGAAAAAAAAAAAGTATTTTGTTTGTCATCTTGAAAGTTTGGCAGTGACGTAGGGTTGTTCTACTCTCACTTAAAAAGATGATCATTCAAAAGCATGAAAGCATCAACTGGAAAGAATTATACAGAAAAGGAACTTCCTAAGCTTGCCTTTTTTCTCTCTAAACTTAAGTTAGAGGTATCACTTCATAAACTCAAGAATTAACATTACTAGCATTGCAACTTACTAGCATTACAATGTTCACTTTGAAGTCTTGACTGAATAATACAAAGTTAATCATTCCAAACATATAAATGACAGAACAAATGCAGAATCTGAGAAAGCTTTGCTTTTCCTAACCAAAATAAACCTCCTGTATTAGTGAAGTTGCCAAGTAATGTTTATACTGACAATAGCAATACATTAGTGCAAACATAACTATGTAATATTATTTAAGAGTTTCTAGTTAAAGTATCATAAACACCTACATTAAGAAAAATTAGCAAGTCATTCCAAAATGGTCAAAGTTGAAGACTGCTACTATTACAATTCATAGAAGTAGCCCAAACTTTAAAATGTTGTTATTAAGCATTTGGAATTTAGGTAGTCACAACAAAATAAACTAAGAAAGCAAGCAGGCAGAATAAACACCCTCCCATTTTCCTGAGGCCAAAAAGCCAACTTCAAAGTTGGTTTCTGGTAATTTTTCATTGCCATAACGAACATGTGCAAAACTTACTTACAAAGACATTGCAGCCTCATTATACAAGCATTAGAAACTACTCGGCATAACCATTTTCCCTTCTGCATTCACCCACTGTTTTTTTCTACCATAAACTCTTTCAGTTAAGTTTGCCTTGTGTTATCTACCCCACGACTAACTTACCAGTATTTTAGACTGACTAAAACAAGCACAACAGGCAAACATGGTTATTCTTCACATGAAGTTTACACATTTAAAACAATAGTGAATAATCCCAAATAATAATAGTGAAACAACAGTGAATAATCCTAAATAATAACAGTGAATCAATAGTGAATAATCCCAAATTCTTTATATTCCTCCTTCAATGGAAAAAAACAAACAAACAAACCGAAAAAAATGAACCTAGCATATAAACATGCCTTATTCTTAAAAGCCACTTGACTACCTACCCATCGCTGGCTCCCCCGACTTACATAGGATAATAAAATACTAACATTATGGACTACGGAACTGAGCAGCAGGAAGTTTTGTCGTCTCAACCCAGAGCCGTCAAAACGTCAGCGAGGGGAAGAAAAAAAAAAAAAAGCTGGAAAAAAAAGGCAGGGGGTGGGGTGAAGGAAATCGGTGAAGAAACTGGAATGAAATTATGTCCCACTTCGTTATTCATCACTACCAGCAGGGCTACAACACGGCAGCTCCAAAGCACAAGGCCCACTTTTCAGTGAGACAGCCCCCCGGCTTCCCGGCGGCGGAATGGCGGGGCGGGGGCGGGGGGGGGGGACCGCCGCCTGCTACCGCCGAGCAGGGGGCGCTGCCTGCGCGGGCCGGCAGCGAGCTCCCCTCAGCGGCTTGGCATGTCGGAGACACCGCGGACCGGATGAATTCTGCAAGGGCAGCGGGCTCAGCTCGGGTCGCCCGTTAGAACCAGCGCCTCTGTCCCTCCTGCCGCGGAAAAAGGCAAAGCCATTCGCGCAGCCACTGGGGCAGAGGCTTTGTCGGGACTCGTGAGAGAAAAAGAGAGCGGCATCTTTCGCGGCCGGGGCGAGTAAAGGATACGTATGCGGCACTTCGCCACTTCATACGGCCTGACTCAACAGTGGGTCGCAGAGGGGCACCGCAGACATTCGCCCCGTGGCCGCCCGGCCCCTCACGCTTGCCGCTATGAGATCGCGAAGGAGAAGACCACAACAACAACGTAAAAGCCACATCAGCATGTCCTTCGGGACTCATAGCGATGGGGGAGACAAGCAAGCAGCTCCTCGCGGGCTGGGCGGAGAGCAGCGGATCCACAGCCCCTCACACTGCGGCACCGGAAGAGCCCAGGACCGGAGGGGGGACAGGAGAGAGGGGGAAGGGCGAGAGCTAGCAGAAAGGGCCCGAGTGGGCAGGGAGCACGGGGCGCTGCGAGGAGAGAGCTGAGTAAGGGCCGGGAAAACGCAGGCCTTTCAGACAACCCGCGAGCTTTCCAACTTACAACGGCATCGTCTCTCCGGCCCCTCCTCCTCCTCCTCCGCCGCCGCCGCCACCACCACCACCACCACCGCGTCGTCCCCTTCTCCCTCCTCCTCTTCTTCTTCTTCTTCGTCCTCCCCCACCACTGCCGCCTCCGGACCGGTCACTCGTCCCGCCAGGAAGCGGGAATCGTGACCATGGTACGGGCCGGGGTCGGGCCTCAGAAGGAGAAGAAAGCCGCTCGCTAGGCCCGGCCGCCGCCGCTTCACTTTCCTCTTCCCCTCCGGCCTTCTAACATGGCGCCCAGACGCTACCACAGCAACGTTCTAGACCGGGGGGTGGCCTTACGCAGCGGCGCGGCCACCCCCGCACGCCGCGCACGCTAGCTCGCCCGCGCATGCTCAAGCGGCCGCGAGGCCGAAGGGCATCCTGGGGGCTGTAGTTTTGGCGGGGGAGCGAGCCGGAGTTTGAAAACAAAGCGCTAACGGCTGCGAGGCAGCGCGTGCGCACGGCCCGGCGCCTGGCTGCGGCGCTGCCGGGTTCATGCCGGGCGAGGCCGGAGGCGGCCGGGGCGTCCCGGCAGCGCCGGCGGAGCTGGGCCGGCCGGGGAGGGGACGCGGCTCGGGGCTGCCGTGCGTGTCCCTGGGCACCGGGGGGGTCCGAGCGAGGGAAGGCGCGGACTTTCATTGCCATGGAAACTAACGCGGCGCGGCCGCCCTCGCGTTACCCCAACAAGCCGCCGGAAGCGTCTTGAAATCGGCCCGCTGCGGGCTGCTCCCGCCGGTTCCCGCCGGCTGGTGGTCCTGGCGCCTGGCTGGGCTGGCTGCATGCGGGGGAGTCGCCGGAGAGCGGGGCGGCCGCAGCCGGCGCTGCCCTCCGCTTGGGGGTGCCCCGGTCCCCGCCGACAGCCCCTGGGAAGGCACGGCGGGGTTTGTCATCGCACCCCGCCGGGGGGCCCCGCTCTGTTCCTCTGAAAATGAAGGGCTGCAGGTCAAAGGTAGCTCTGCCCGTATCTTTTGTTCATGCCTACCTGCAGCGGGCTTATTTTGGGTTTTATGTCCCGCACAGAGCAAAGAGATCCTTTTCTAATAATTGTTTTTGAAAGCTCTGCCTGTAATAGACTGCATAAATTTCAGAAAATTGTAAAGAAAAATCACACTCTTCACATATCAGCTCAAAACTTTCTTCTTAGAAAACTAAATGTATTACAGCAACTTTACACAAAAAAAAACCCTACCGTTTTATCTCCTTTTTTTAGTGTCCTATTTTCATCTTTACTCTGAAAAATAGGACTCCCAAACTAAAAATTTCTCTAAAATTACCGATTATTTCATCTTCAGCTGCCTCACATGATAAATGGTAACTTGGACTGGCAGCATATAGGAAATTTAGATCCCAAAGAAATCTGTTTCTTTAGAGTAGGAGATGATGGTTCTTAACTCTCTTCCTGGCTATCGTTACTGAATTGGGTGTGTCACTGTGCGAAAACAGATGAAATAGGACTCTTTCTCTGTAAAAATATTAATATATCTGAATAAGCACGTTGGGCATTAATACATCTAAAACTCTAATACTAAAAGTAATAGATAAAATAAGTGTAAAATGATATGCTATCAGTTTCAGCTCAGTCAGCATAGGTATTGACAGTTTCTGCGAAAGGTGTACAAAGTCAACAAAAAAGGGAATGACAGCCACGTGCTGGAAAGTCTAGATTCTTCAAGAATCTGTAAAAAACATGTATCAAATATTGAATGATGAAGAGATACACCTATTTGTTTGATTCCAAAGAAAAACCCAGGTTTTATGACATTGCTGGGAAACTGCTTACCAGTCAGTCTTCAGTGCAGCACAAGAAGACTACGTTGTGTGACTTTTTGCCTCTTGGTATCTGGGAGGGGAAATAAGAGAGCTTGCTGCTTCTATTTATTTCCTTTTTCAGTGAAAACACTTTTTTTTTTTTAAAGAAATGTTTTTCTCAGGCTAGCTGCCTACATCCACTATGGATAAGGACAATTTGATTCTATTTATTGCTTAAATAGAATGCATAACTGAAAAAAAATCCAAGAAGAAAATTTTGGAGAGAGAACAAATTCTTATGGTTCACAGTTTCAGATAAACATATGAAATACAGATGCGTAAATGTATTAATCTATATGTGCAGTAAATGGTACTTTTGTAGAAGGAATATTAAAAACCCAATACAACATAGTAATAAAGTATGAGAAATAAAAATGGAGATGACATAAGCCTAAACAAAAATAATTTCAGAAACTATTTTTATTTAAAATGCTTTAGGAATGTTCTCCCTTTCTATTTCACAATTTCGACAACTGTTAGGATTTAATGTTTATCTCATTCGATATCAGGACTGTTCTTGAAGAGATATTCTGCCTATAAAGAGAAGAGTTTCAAAGTTACACCTATTTTCAAGTCTCCAATTTTAGAATTTACACAAAACAAAAATCTAGTGGGTAACATTGCTTTAAACAAAATCACAGAAAGTATTCAATGGCTCTAAAATGTAATTTCTGGCATGTATGTGAGAGAAACCTCTTCCCCACAAATACCATCCAAAATACCACCCACCTCATTCTCCCCATCTCTATCATGGGCAAGAGAAGGAAGTGAGCTATTTATGACAGTATTTGCCACTCCGTGGAAAATCCTAGGGAGTACCCTACAGCCTGATTTCTGGACCCAGAAGAGTAGATAATACAGATGTTTAGAAGTTACACAGTTAGTAGCGAAGTTCTCATGCTCCTACAGCTACAGGTAGTTGTCACGCATCAGTAAGCAAAAAGGTTAAAACAATTAAACATTCCTTAGCGCCTGAAGTGGCACGCAACACTGATGCTTTCATTTTAAGCTTTTGCTTGGTTAATAAAATGTTTCTTTTCATTAAAACAGTGGTAGCTTGTTCATAACTTTCTTAGGATGTGCAGGAAGAACAGCAGTACAGCAATAACTTTACAGCATCTGAATTCTTGTCTGAGTGCAATGCTGACCCTGCTTTCAGCCGAAAGTTGAACTAATAACTTCTTGAGGTCCTTTGCAACTGGAATTATTCTATGAATGTTTTCTAGGATTTACTCATTAATTTATTTGTGTATTGTGCAGGGAATTACTGAAGAGCTTTCATTCCTCGTTACAGTAACGTTCTGTTGTGCCTAGAGGGCTGTAAGCAGGCTGGAGAGTGATGTCCCCCTTTCTGCAGGCCTCTATGTCACAGCAGAATTGGCAGGGTACGTGAGACGCGCAGAGTGCACACACCAAAGAGAAACAGATTCTGGTAGTGATTCTGTGTCCTGATTCTTGTCCTGTTACTGTTTGGCAAAGCTGGATTACGCCCTTACGTGATAGACAGTATCAATTGATCCCATTAAGAGTAGTTGCTGGGTTTTTAGTTTTCACAATAATTACTGCTTGCCAGAATTGCAGATACTGTCTGTTAATTAATTGTTATCATGACAGTGAGGAAAAATAATTTAAGTCCTTATAGTAACAGTGATTCTTTGGGTCTACGTGAGTATTTTCATTAAGCTTTTTTAAACATATTTAAGAAAAAATAAGTAATCATCTTACCAGAAAATCGACTGGATCATCTGGCCTGATCCTACAGCATTCATTTATCCCTTGCATAAGTGTTGGCATGACGTTCTTCATTAAATAGTTTCGTAGTGGAATGGACTGGGCCTCCAGTAACTGTTGTTCTTGTCTTTTCACTTCCTCCAGATGTTTATTCTACAAATAATGAACAAAATCATAAAGAATAAAGTTTATAACATCTACCAAATAGCACTTAGCTAAATAATAATGGTGACCTAGAGAAAAAAATTAGTGTTAGAAGCTGTGGACAGAACTTTAAAACTCACAACTTCGCAGGAAAAACTATGAACTGCTTATTAAATTTAGAACACACGGCACACTGAGGACAAAGAATTGTCAGGGTGAAAGCTGAAATAATCTCCTTAGTAAAATTATTCTATTTTTCTCTCTTTAACACCTAAAAGGAGGTTTATTTTGAAGTCTTCCAGTGGTCCTGTTCCCATAAGATATTTGGCAAAGTGGTTGGAATACACTGTATCACTTCAAAAATTAGTGCTGTTGCAAATGCAGACGGTTTCTTGAGGGTTCTTTGAGCTGGAGGGGAAGGAGAATATTTTTACTCAGAAGAGAGCCCTGACTCTGTAAATAACTGTAAATTGTGTTGGAGTTTTTTGTTTGTTTTGGGTTCGCTTTCTTTGCTTTCTTTCATTTTTATTTCATTTATGTCTATTTTCGAGGGGGATGAGAGTTAAATAAACTAAAACCACAGTGAATTACATCTGTTTACACCATCTGAATTTATTCTTGAATTCAGGTTAAATCAAATACAATGATTACACCTAAAAAGTAGGAGGAGTGGGGAAATAAAACTGCTGTAAGTTTTTCTTTCTTCCATTTAATAGCACTTAATAGCATGCATACTTGCAGTAGTTTTAGCCAGAAGATTACTCAAAAACATTTTTATTGTCCTCTCTTCTCTCTTTTTATTCATCAGTAGCATGAGTCATATATAGACACAGCAAGCAGATGATACTCTGAAGACTGCTTTTCTATACTCAAGGCATAACACAAAAGCAATGTTCAGATAAAACCAATATAACAGTATCTGGAAAAGATATTTACCTTATTCACTCAATCCAGGAGTGCTATTGAATAAATCCTGTAAATGGTCTTTGGTCACTACTCAGAGACAGCAGCTAATCTACAGTCTCAAGGGCAAATGAATAGTTGCTTAGATTTCCTGAGCATCTGCCTATTTAAAAGGATAAATTTAAGTGCACATTTTATTTAAACACTTACTTTAGCTTTGAATAATGCACAGTTTGCTCTCTTGAAAGTTAGATGGCTTTGGATTGAATATAGCTAAAAATGTGTTAACTACCCTTACTAATCTTTTCAGACAAGTTTACAGAGAGTACAAAATGCTATTTAATGTTGAATGAAGCTGTAAATAAGCATAGAGATAACATAGGAAACTTATTTACAAACCAACATCAGAGCAATGTAAATGCTTCTTTAAAAGTGAGTAGTTTCAGAGTATTATTTCCCCATAGATGTGTACCGGCATTCAAACGTAAGAAAAGGATTTCTCTGTGGAATGATCAGTTTGTTTTTAAATAGCTCTAGAAGACAATAGAAGAACTGCTTTCTGGTGAAACAACCTGACTTTGGGTGTGAACAAGAACATTCTTATAGTATGCATTTCACATTATTTACCTAAAATGTCCTTAGGTGTGGCAAAGTAAATAAAGAAAAAGCACCATGTGCAAATCCTGTGAGGTCAGGTAGCCTAAATACCAAGTACTTATTAAAGTATTAGCAAACAAAAAGCATTCTTCAGACTGCATCAGGTAGTCCTCACTGAACTGAGGGCTCAGCTCTCAAAGGTGTTTCTCTTGCAGGCTCAGAAACCTTTCTGCAATGCAGACTGGAATATTGATCAGTGTTGAGTTAAAAATCTTGTTTGAAAGGCACGATAATTAAGACTTGGTCAGCTGCTTAGAAGTAAAGTGACCAAAATGCAAAAGTCCTAGAAAACTGGTTATGGAAAAACACCATTGATTATAGCAGGTATTTATAAATGGTAAAATAAAAGAGCTATGGCACAGCAACAACAAGAAGAGTATCATAAAATTATTTTAAAGACATGCTGATGCCAACATGCAAAAAAAATTGCTATGTCTGTAACCAAAAAGAGACTATATTCTTTAGGCTGGGCGTCAAAATGCACTGTGAAGATAATCTAACCCAGATCTAAAGTATGATGTAAGGAACTAGAGAATTTATGCCACACTTTCTGAGTCTATTTACGTAACAGATTGCTGGAAGCCATCTAAAACACATAAATAATAATGGTTTCAAAAAAATACATATTAACTTACCCACTCTTCCCAATTTGCCATCCTTTCAGCCCTTTCCTCAGCTTCTTTACGCTCTTGTTCAGCTTTTTCTTGAGCTTCTTTGAGAAGGTGTTCCTCAGCTGCTTTGCGTTCCAAAATCGCCTTTTCTTCATCTGTCAAACCATAATTCCGAGGTTCCCCGATTTCTTTGATGATCTCTTTTACAATAAATCTGTTCTCAGGATCTTCAAATTTGGCTACATCTTTTAAATAATACAAGAGAGAACTTTTTCAGGCTTTTGTCAATTATCAATGGACATCAGTAAATAACTGCAAGACCTAAAAATATATGGTACTTACATTTTTTGAATTTTCAAGTATAAGGTGTTGCTTTCAGTTGCTTATAAATGTCAATTTTTTGCTACTCAGAATGAAGTTTGCTACATCTGATTTTCTTTACAGCTAAAATAGTTTGTCTTTTTAAGATGACATAAGGGAGACATGTATTAAAATAATTTTTACAACTATTCTGTTTATCAGTTGCAGCTTGCCTAAGTTTTGAAACTTGAAAATGAGGTCATTCAACTATCAGAGATGTTCCTGTCACCAATCTTATGTCAACTTATCCAGATGTATAAAACCATCAGCTTTTGACCCTGTCTCCCCGCAGGTTACACAACAGGTTGTTAGGATTTGGCAACAAACTCCAAAGTTTTCACTCATACAGATTCACAAATACACAGGCCTATCTCTAGTTGAACTCTTACTGTGTTATATCTGCAAAACAAATCTGTAGCTTCATGTAGGAGAATAGAGACTGAGCAAGTCCTTCTCTTTCATTTCATTTCTTCTCCCTTTTAATTGCTGGAGGCTACTTGCATATTAAAATTGCAAGAAAAGAAGGAAAAGAAAAAGCACAGACAAAATGGGGACTGTCTGCAGGGCTTTCTGGTTTCTGTATGCATTCAATGTGGGGAGGCATCTAGCAGAAAGGGTATAAAAATGTACATGTAAAAGAGGAAAAGTAGGCATTTCGGTATCCAGAGAATACAGAGATAAAGGGCTTGTTCAGTGGTAAGGGACTGGAGATGTAAAGGCACATAAGTGGGTAAGGAGACCAAGCAGAGGAAGGGGAAAAACCAGAACAACTAGAATAGAGAATTTGGATGAGAATCCATTAGTCCCTACTCCACAGTCCTCTGCTTTATGAAGTTATTTTGAAAGCCATTGGCAAAGTATGCTTCCCATTTCTTTGTAATCACTAATTCAGACAGAAGATAGCTGTCCAATACTAACACCATTATTCCAAGAGTTTAAGCGTTTGTCATTTGCATCCGAAGTCCAAACTCTGCTAATGAATTGAGGAGAAAGCTAACATAATTCTACATGACAAAATTTCTTTTACAGCTTCTTCTTTCAAAAAAATCAGGAATTATATTCCTGAAGTATTCCAAATTAAAAGAATAATACACTTTCTGTGTCAAGCAGTCCATTGTTTCAGCAATTTTAGCTGCACCTGGATATACAAATTACAGTGCAAACCACTTTTCTAGTCATTCAAAGTATTGCTAAGAACTCTCAGCATTGAATTTGAGGTCTCGAAGACTGCATTTTTTTCTTAGATGGCCAAGCAAGACTACAATGCAAATATTACAGCAGTCATAATTAACTACATTTATCGTCAAAAAGAAATACTTTTTAAATAAAAAATGAGGTTAGCACTGATGCTAATTGAGAGGAAAGATCACCAGAAAAGGAGTTCATAAATTAAGATGTCCAAAGGAAACTGCTGTTGTATCTTTAACATGCCTTTTTGTAGATGAGCTAACATGCCTGTGTCACCATCCCCAATTTGCAGATGAGAAAAACAAGACACAAGATAACTGACTTGCAGACTTCATACAGTGAGTCACTGTAGCAAAGCACGGTTTCCAGAATCTTGAAGCCCACTCCTTTGTACTAATCATATTTCAGACTCAGAAAACATAGTAATCATAAAAGCAATTCATAAAGCCATATGTTATGATTTTCCAAAATTAAGGTGGAAGAAAGATTTGATTAATTTGAGTCAATATTTAACAAATCAAGCACAATTTTTTAACCATTTCCCACTAAATTCCTTCAGAATACAACTGAGAGAGCAGTAGGCTCTCTGCTTAAATCTGATGCTACTTAATTCTATGGATCTGATAAACTGGAACATGAGCTAGAATGTATTTGCAGTATTTGCAGAGCTGAAGGCTCCTCGCTGAAGTTATCTTTGTCCTTACCATTTTACAACAGAAAGCTATATGCTTGCATACTTTGGTGGGTAACAATTAGTGATGTGGATATAGGTAAAGAGGCAGTTCTTGAGATAAATAGGACCTAAAGATGATGTTCCTTTGAAGATGAGAATCAACACTATAACCTGAATGTGAAAATCATCTAGAATTCACTGAACGTCACAGTTGTGATACCTCAATAATTAAAATCAGTAGGCCAGCAAGTTTCCTTATCTGAAATGGACTAGAGTTTAAGAATAATCTTTGGGCATAATTCTTAGCAGAAAACACTGCAATATTCTATCATAGAGTATACACTTTATAGTCCCTACCAAAATAAAACATGGCCTTGGACAGTGCTACTACTTGCATATGCAGAAGTGTATAAAATAAGAATATGACCAATTGATGGCATCAGACCTTAATATTTACCATTTCTTACATTTACTTTCTGTAGCAGAATTACCTCAATTCTAAACTGATGATACTAACACCCTTTTTTTTTTTCACTCCTACACTTCCTAACAACACATGTATGGTATTATTCTGAAGATAATCTCCATGACTGGCATTAAATAAAAACAATTTAGGAAATCAATTATGATTGAGGCTGTTCAACAATTAACTTCTCGCAACTCATCTCAAATGGACATTCCAAATATCAGCAGTTTGATTTTGGTTGTGGGGTTTTCCCCTTGTTCTTTTTTTTCTCCCTCCACCCCCTCAACCCCCCATTTTTCTTAAGAATGCTGTCACCCTGATCTCACTGTTTTTGAATAATCAGATTATAGTAATCTTCTCAAGATTTCCCAGTGATCACAATTTTCTAGATAGTGTGTAGGGAAGACAAATTTTCTCACATACAGGTATAGTGCAGTCCTAGCCTTCCATCTTTAATTTCTAATAATTTTCTTTCATGCTTCATCATTTACAGATTACCCATATATTGTCATGGCATCTGAGGATAAGTCTAAAGAAAAAAATGTAAGCAACTATAACATTGAAAGTCCATGAAAATATACTATTACACCAATCTGGAAGGATGCCAGCGCAGAGGTCTGTAAACTAAGTCAGAAAATTATTTTGATCATTAAGCCTACAAAAATGAACAATTAAAACCCGTTTTTGTTAAAACAGGTTATCTGTACGAGAACAATTCAGATTCCTTATGAATATACACATATTTTTGCAGGTATGTAATTAAATGCTTGTTGTAGATGTATTCTGCAACATTAATTAAAAATATTATTTATATATGTACACTTACTATATGATCTTTACAAGTGTCAAATTTGTAACAATAAAAATTTTTTACTCGTATTTTATCTACTAATTTTATTATTTCATACCAATAAACTGAGGATGTATTTCAAATTCATCAAAATAGTTGAGAACAGTCTTATCATCTGTGTTTAACTCTCTGAAGAGATTCAAAGATTGCAGGAACCGGTCCTGGGTATAGTGAGTTCCAGCAACAATTCTCTCTGGTAGATTTATTATTCTGTTTATAAGGAATTCATCAGATGCGGTCAAAGAAATAACAAATTCTGTGAAGAAGAACACATTATCAGCACCCATATATTATCGTTTTCCCTCTTTCTTACCTATTTTGTGTTAAGACATTTTAAACCACAATTGAATATAAATAGATGTGAATTGTATATATCTTTATAGAGAATTTAATTATTAAATACTTATATTCAACTTCTCCAGTTAGAGCAATCGAACAATATTGAGACATGTCTGTAAAGAAGCTACATACTCCAATTTCACCAAATTCTTGCTTAGCACTATCGACAAGACTATTGTAATAAGAAGCACAAAAATCTTAAGAACAGCAATGCAGTGTAGTCCAAATTTTCTGAGAAAGCTATCATACAACCAGTACATGTAATAAGTATAGGAGGAAAAAAGAATTCTTATGAATGGTGCAGCCAAAGCAGCAAGTAACACTGGAAAATTTAACAACTCACTTATTTGTCAAATCATCAAAAGTCATCACCCTGTGTGGTGGGTTGACCCTGGCTGGACGCCAGGTGCCCACCAAAGCCACTCTATCACTCCCCTCCTCAGCTCAACAGGGGAGAGAAAATACAACGAAGGGCTCGTGGGTCGAGATAAGGACAGGGAGATCACTCAGCAATTACCATCACGGGCAAAACAGGCTCGACTTGGGGAAATTAGTTTAATCTTATTACCAGTCAAAATCAGAGTAGGATAATGAGAAATAAAACCTAAAGCTTAAAACACCTTTCCCCCACCCCTCCTTTCTTCCCTGGCAGGACTTCACTCCTGATTTTCTCTACCTTCTTCCCCTCAGCAGCGCAGGGGGACAGGGAATGGGGGTTGTGGTCAGTTCATCACACATTGTCTCTGCCGCTCCTTCCTCCTCAGGGGGAGGACTCCTCATGCTCTTCCCCTGCTCCAGCGTGGCGTCCCTCCCATGGAAGACAATTCTCCACGAACTTCTCCAATGTGAGACATTCCCACAGGCTACAGTTCTTCACAAATTGCTCCAGTGTGGGTCCCTTCCACAGGGTGCAGTCCTTCAGGAACAGACTGCTCCAGCATGGGTCCCCCACGGGCAGGACTTGTGAAGTCCTGCCAGCAAACCTGCTCCAGCGTGGGCTCCTCTTTCCACAGGTCCACAGGTCCTGCCAGGAGCCGGCTCCAGCATGGGCTTCCCATTCGGTCACAGCCTCCTTTGGGCATCCACCTGCTCTGGCGTGGGGTCCTCCAGGAGCTGCATGTGGATATCTGCTTCACCATGGACCTCCATGGGCTGCATGGGGACAGCCTGCCTCACCAGGGTCTTCACCACAGGCTGCAGGGGAATCTCTGCTCTGGTGCCTGGAGCACCTCCTCCCCCTCCTTCTTTACTGACCTTGGTGTCTGCGGAGTTGTTGCTCTCACATATTGTCGCTCCTCTCTTCGCTGCTATATTCCCCCTGCAGGGTTTTTTCCCCTTTCTTAACTGTGTTACTCCAGAGGCGCTACCGCTGTCACTGATGGGCTCGGCCTTGGCCAGCAGCGGGTCCGTCTTGGAGCTGGCTGGCATTGGCTCTATCAGACACAGGGGAAGCTTCTGGCAGCTTCTCACAGAAGCCACCCCTGTAGCCCCCCCTGCTACCAAAACCTTGCCACGCAAACCCAATACACCCTGTATTGTGGTTTTTAATCACACAAATAAAAGTGTATCTGCTGAATTAAAGTAAATTTAAAAAAAAATCAAATAGTACATTAAAGATGCTATGCCACCACATGTCATAAAATTTAGTGTCAATGTTATTTTAGTACTACTGGTAGACAAAAACACCAGAAATCTTTCAAGGATCCATAAAAAAAACCCATCTCCTTTCTTCACTTCAGAAGTCTCATATTTGTAGTTTCATTAGGCTGAATCTTGCCGTATTTTATTAACTCAACAATCAATTTGTATTTATTAAATATGACTTCATCTAATTTATCACAATATATTCTGATATTTCTATTAATAACATTACTCAATAATACTGAAATGTGTTCATTTAACAAAGCCAGGAAGTAATTTTTCTGACATCAGAGAGAAATTTGTAGAATCAAGCACAGACACAGCCCACCTCCCGGCTCCTGGCTCACAGCTTCCCCCCAAAAAAACCCCAAAAATAAACCCAAGAAAACATCCCCAAACCAACCAAAATCCTTTCTGGACCCTTCCGTTTTCTAAAACAAGTTTTCTCCAAGGTTGAGAAAGTATCTTCTTAAAACAGATCCCATGTCTGAAGTCCTTGTTATGGGAGAGAAAGTGGTACTTCTCCAGCCCATCATCATAATTCATTCACATTTCCTCTTTTGAAATGGATGCTAAAAGTGGTTTTGTTTATGAAGAACAGAAATTATTTACTTCAGAAATCAGCATTTGTAAGTGGTTACAAACTTGGTAGAAGCCTGCTTTTTAAATCAAACCTTAGTCCCCTTCATGTAAGTGCAAGGACTAAGGAATTTTTCAGAAGGTTCTGAATTTTCTTCACTTCCACTTAAGCCAGTAAATTATTATCTACTGAAACACTAAGCATTTGAGATATTTAACCTTTATACTATCTAACCGGACACATCTTGTAATGCAAAATATGACAAATGTATTGTTTGAATGTCATCAAAACTTCCAAAGAAATCAAGAATAGTGAAAACACCAGGATGATGCCATTTCTGCATAGATGAAAAACACTCGATTTTAATTCCCAACTTAACTGATGCATTAAAATGAATTTGGTAACATCTTTCAAGATATCACACTAAAGGTAAACTTACATTTCTTTACTATGTCAAGTTCAGGAGCTCATGGTTATTCCATTAATAGCTGCTGTAATCGCAACAGTGGTAGCCACTACTATTGTTATCAGCCAACAGTTGATGACATTTTCACAAAAAGAAAAAAAAAAAAAAAGACTAAAACACCCACAAACTGAACCAAAACCTTCCTTTTGATTAATTGTTCACTTTCAAATAAGAGGGCAGCAGCATTACATGAATTAGATATTGATTTAATGTTAAGTTAAATATGAACAGATGGAGTGATATTTTAGACTTCTCATTAGTGGCAGCAGTATATGAAAACTCCTCTGTTTATTTAAAAAGAAATCTATCAAACTTACCAGGTGTGATTAATTTATCATATTTAGGTATTTTGCCCTTAATTTCTTCTTCTTCATCTTCACTTTCCACTAAAACAAAAGTAAGAAATTATTGACGTTTTCATTTGAAGCAACAATATCATTATATTTGCTAAAAATGTGCCCAGTACAAACGCAGGTTTGTCTATAATCAAATTCTACTAATTGTTGGAAATTAATCTAACCTGGACACTAGTTTAGAGAATTCAGTAAGCAATTCATGCTGCCAGCCACCACAGAATTCTACCGTGGGACACTAACAGTTGTTTGCTTATACAGCAGAAGTATGCACATGCATACACAATTTTAAAATGTGTCCAATTTTAAAACTACTGTCCTGACCCTGGCCTCTCCTCCTGCCAAGTACATTATTCTGCCAAAAACAGAGACAGGACTCAGAACAGTGAGTAGAAATGTTTTATAGTAGTATGGGTAAAATGATTTCTGCCACTACGTGTCTGCTGATCTGAATGGTCAGTAAAATGCCCCATCCCTGGAAACATTCAAGGTCAGGCTGGACGGGGCTCTGAGCAACCTGATCTAGTGAGGTTGTCCCTGCTCATTGCAGGGGGGTTGGACTAGATGACCTTTAAAGGTCCCTTCCAACCCAAACTATTCTATGATTCTATGATTCTATAAAACTGCCTGAAGAGCAGCAGCTGAGCATGATAATTTACAGCCCAGCATATTAAACTGAACAAGACTGTTTTTTTTTTCCTTCAAACCTCATGATGCAATTTACATATGGAGATGATTCTTGATCTTAATGCATGGACAATGCTTGCTCACAATTTTAAATGTATGTCGCAGGGCTCCTCTGAAGTCATATCTACTGTAGCTGATCTAATATACTCAGTCTAATCTGGCTCACAAAACATTTATTGGTGCACTGGCTGGATCCCATCATTAAGCAGCCCTTAAATATTATGCAGGAATTCTGCCTTAGAGCTTCCTTGAGTGGAGTAGACCAACACAGAACAAGAAAGCGTCCTCCATATTTGTGCATTTACTTATTACTTTGCCAGCAAAGATAGTCTGAAAACTATCTTGTGCTTCAATTAAATAAGGTGCATTACAGTCCTTCTCACATTTTAAGCACTATGTGAGAACAACTTGGTTTTGAGTCTGGCACTGCAGTCATTACAGTGCTGATGCACTTTAACTAATATGGCACTGAGAACAATAATGATAATGACAATATTAGCAGCAATAAAAACAAAAGCAGCAATAAAAAACAAAAGCAGCAGTACTTACAATTAAAAAGATCTTTTGCCTGGTCATAGGTCTCTGGGAACCCATCTAAAACATATCCCTGATTCCTACAAGGCATGGATTTGAGCTTATCCTTCACACATTTAACAACATACTCATCATCTAGACGTCCTAGGGCACAAAGAAGGTTAATAGGTACGTAGTTTATGGAAAAGAGATATCTGAAATTATTTTACCAATATTTTAATTCATTTATCAGAGAAACTTCTATTTAGACCCTAAAAAAATCATGTATTTTTTGAGTTACTATTTGTGTATTACGTACTGTCAGCGATCTATGGAATATAAATGTGTAGCTATAAAATAAAATTACATTTGTGTTTACAAGGATATAAATATTAGAACTTTAAGGATACTAAACATGAAATTAGGGGTTTTTTTAGAATAATGCGATCAGATTTTAATAGAAGCAGCAAAGAAATATTTATAGGAAAAAAACATGACAAAGCAATCATTTTCTATTTACAATTAATAGTAAGACTTATAGATAGTGTTGCAAAACAAACATTAGGTAGGCTTTACAAGTTTCATTTTCAGATGAATAGATTGAGATATGAAGTGGTTTATTAACTTGGTTTACATTGTTGAGCAAATATCTGGAGTGAAATGTTTGGTTTGACGTGATTTTTTGTCCTTTTGCAACCATTGACTCCATTTTCCTACTTTATTTTGCTTCAGCTTTTAAAAGTCTTAAATATTTATAAACCATTGTAATCATAAAAGTATGTTACTATTTTAAAAGGCATTATTATTTTAAACAACAAAGCAAGGCATGCAAGAGATGCTGCCATAGATCTCATTACTGAAGCTTTTGGGTGTGTTACAAGATCATTGCTTTGCAGATACACAAGATCCAAACCAGGTAAACCTTTACTGACAGAATGCATTTTTAAGGGGGATCACTTTATACCACACTGAAAATGTTAAGCACTAAGTCAAAAACCACATGACTTTATTTATTGATACATAGATGATAATTAGTACTTTTCAGTAATGGCAATTTTTATGGACCTTTTTCAATCTGCAGACTTTAAAATTCTTTACAGGCTTCCATAAATACTATTTACTTTTTAGAGATGGCCAAAATGAGGTTAAAAACCCCACGATATCATGTGACAGTGCTCTAATTCCTTTTTTTACTAGAATACTTTTCTTCTTTGCAAATTCGATAAAGATATACTTCACTAACATTTTATATTATATAAATTATGCTCCCTGTTCTGAGAAGAAAACATGATGTTATTAAAAAAATCTGGCCAAGAATCTAATGCTTCTGAATACACAGTTGTTACTTATTTATCAACTTACAGGGTAAAAAGAATTACATAAAATGTATAAGAAAGTAGAAAGATGGAACTTCTACAACTGAAAAAGTACCATGGTATTTAAAAAATATATCACGTTTAATATACAAAGTATATAATGTAAACCACTGTATCTGATTTTTAAATAAGGTACATACAAATGGACAGGACATGATTCTTTCTTTTAGTAGGACATAAAAGTTGTAAAGCATAAATTTATTTCCTGATTTTCAATTTGCATAGGGTTGCACTAGTTACCTAAATCCCATCTTAGTACTTTGTATTTCCTACCTGCATTCTGCTCCATGTTTTCTTTTATTCCAGCTAATAACTCATGTGCTGCTTCTACATTTATACCCTCCTCCTCTTCACCATCTTCTACCTCTTCTCCCACACTGTCAGAGTCCAGTTCTTTAGGAGCCACAACTTTCTCCTGAAGACAAGATCAGAAATATGAATAGGATTAGAAATTCCTTAACCAAATTTCTTTTATACACAGATGTAATAAAAGGGGGAAAAAAAAAAAAAAATTCACCTACGCTCCTGGACAGTGAGATACTGAGCAACCTTCAGTCTCTAAAAAGAGTTCAGTGCATTCCCCAGAGGTGATCAGTGTGTCAAAGGATATTTCCATTCTAAAATAATGGAACTATAACTAATTTTTAAATGATGCCAAACATTTTAAAATCACAGGAACGAAAACAATAACAATATTAGAAAACAGCAACACACCAGATCTGCTATTGTTTCAGAAATCACATCATTTATCTTAATGTGATGTAGCTTGTAGTGTTTGCAGAGCTCTTCAGCAACAGTAGATTTGCCCACCCCAGGAGGACCATGAATGCAAACTTTGAGAGGCTGGGAAAAAAAAAGATAAAGATATAACATCATTCAAACAATATGGATGTTTTTATGTAAAAGGAACAATCATTTTACTATAACTAATAGCAAATAACAATTATTATCATTAAAGCTGAAAATATATTTTAGTTTTATTCACACCAAGTATATATTTTCTCGCTGACTATCTCCTATCTCATCCACAGG
The DNA here is from genome assembly GCA_009819775.1 of Phoenicopterus ruber ruber. Classification (NCBI taxonomy): domain Eukaryota; kingdom Metazoa; phylum Chordata; class Aves; order Phoenicopteriformes; family Phoenicopteridae; genus Phoenicopterus; species Phoenicopterus ruber. The sequence goes on from CM020219.1 coordinate 16,663,349, forward strand.
CTTTGAGTAACACCGTTAGTTAATTTAAATGTACAATTTCACCATTGGAGAAAAAGCGCACTTCTGTTTAGTAGACTCAGAGACCAATTTATAGTGGCACTATCAGTGTTTGAATGATCAAAAGAGACAAAACACAACCCCATAGACAGGATGCAGTGAATTTTGGAATGAGGTGGCAGATATTCTACTATACATGTGCAATAGCTCTATTTCCCAACTGAGGTAGAGTTGCTGTCATCACAATGGTTAATTTTGACCTCAAAAATTTCAGATCCATCACAATCTTAAGATACTATCGATTTCTCATTTCAGCCTACCTAGCCCGTGGATGAGTAAGTGTTATCAAGATTACAGTATACACTTATTAAATATATTATGCAACAAACTCAAAATCATACATCATTAACTTCCTACCCTAATTCAGTAAATCTGACAGTGCAAACTCTGCAAGTTTAATAGTCACAGGGACAGAGGTCTAGCTAGCCTTCCCTCTCCTTGCCGCTAGCTAGCATTCTCTCTCCTTGCCACTTGGTATGTCTATATTTTGTGCTGAATTTTTTTAATTACATGCATATGTATTCAGATGCAGTAGTTTAACCCAAACACAGATCTGATAATCCTTTCAGAGGTACTCAGGGACTTTTAATGAACAACCTTGAACGACAGTAGTTGTATTTTGTATTTTTACACCTCCTGAACTCTTGTTCAAAGTTTGAACAAGATTTAGACATGCTGAACAGCTTTATCACACCAATCAATACTTGAATGTATGCAAGCATTTTTCTGCACCTTTCATTAACTACTTCCCTATACATTTGAATACAGAAGTTCTAAATATTAAGCTAACATAGGAAACAGCAAAGTTGCTCAGTACATTACGCAATAGAGCAGGGTAAAAGGAAAAAGGAAAGCTACATTGCAACTGAATATCTTGGCTCACTAAATATAATGAAGGACACAAACTACCCGCCTAACTACTGACTATGATAAAAAAGCTTAAATAAAAGATACATTTATTGTGTTCTTGCAGTAAAATGTATCAGGAATGCCATATATTGCATGCAGGAACTAGTTTCAGAACAGCATCTTCTCCATCAGGAAGCTTATTTGCATTTACAGGTTTTCAGTTTTAGGCATAAAAGAAATAAAACTTAATGATTATTGTTTGAATTAATATTCTCTTTTTAACTTCTTCAATTTAATTTTCAGTTTTTACATTCACTTATTTTGCATCTGTATCAGTCTTCCATTTTTACTTAAAGAAATTAAAGCTTGTGTTTATATAATCATTTCTATTGGGGAAAAAAGGAAGGAGCACTTTAAAATAGCGTACACCAAACCATTACCAGTAATCCTCGACTTTGCTTGTATTCTTTGACGATTTGTTCAATGTTCTCCACCAGTCCTGCCTGAGCAACCCACTTAATGTTGAAAGTCTCTTTCAGAAACATAGATTCCATTCGCAGGTTCACAAGCAACATATCCAAATGCATTTGCTGAAGGAGCAAAGCTATGTTTATTTTACAGACTTAAGCTATGCATTTTAAAAGAACACTGCTGGCTTAAACTAGAGACTAGAAGAGAGGGGTGAGAATAGAAAGAATTAAAGCATAGGGAAAAAAGGTTTGCACACAAAGCAAAACAGACATTTTAAGCTTTTTAAAAATATAAACATTTTCAATGTATATTTGTATTTGAGTAGTATATTTGTATTTGGGTATTCTCATGAACTCTTAGAACATGAACCATTAGATAATTATTCTGTACAATATAAAGGTTTCATATTATTGCAGGGAATAACCTCTTTCATAAATTTATCAAGTACCATCTTAAAACTACCAGGGTTGTAATTTGTTTATTTCTCCTATGAACAGGTTATTCCAGATAAATAGATGAATACAACATAATTTATGTCTGCTGTGTTCATCAGCCTTAGTAGCACCTCATTATTAACTTTTTTTGGTTTTATCATTTTGTGTAGGTTTTGTTAGAGTGCTCCAGTATGCTCAGTGCAGCAGTGACATCAGTGCTTCACTGCTTTTCTAAATCAGGCTGTAACTCCTCAAAATAATCTGTTCTATGATGGTTAAATTTTAGTTTGTTTATTATCTAAATTTAAACTCACGGTATATATTTTCAGGCATGTTTTTGCATTAAATTTTTCTGGTGAAATAAAAAAAAACAATTATATTTTTCATGATATTATACTTTTAAGTTTACAACCTTTCCTTAAGTAATGAAAGGAAAAAGAGTACTTAACTGTTAACTCTTTGCTCAGGAATGCATTTTCTTTTGGAATCTTCTCAATTTTTCCTGGTCCAACATTTTTACTGATACACTATCAGGAAAAAAAAATAAAAATATGCTTATCAAATCAGATTCTTACAAAAAAATGAACAGGATTTCTGCAGAAAAAATATGTGCTTTAAATTTTATGTTACATTATACCAGTATACTGATTTGAAATAGACAGATCAAAGAACAGCATATTAACTTTAATGTTACTATTACTTTTGTTTTGCTGTGTATCACTTCCTCTTTAGTATTTGCAAATACTAAAAAAACAAACAAACAAAACCAACCCAAAACCACAGAAAACTGTTCCGAAGCTCTTAAATCTATGTACAACATCCTACTGCTTAAATCTGTTTGGAGATCTATTTTATTTCCCAGCACTTTCACTTCAGGTTCTTGAAGTATTTAATTCTGTTAACCATCAGGAAGGGTTCTCCACTGGCAACTTCCTGTCTCTACAAGAATTGTCCACTTACTCCTGCCCTCTATTTCCCGTTTCTAAACGGTCACATACCCATGAAAGAACCCAACCACTTTTCTTAGGGTGCCTAGCTGCTTCTCAACAGCTTTTGGTGAAGCACTTCTTTGAAAGCCTTTGGGAAATTCAGGTAGACTACGTCAGCTTCTTCACCCTTATCCACATTTGCTGGTCACATTAAAGAACTTCAGGAGGTTTCCAAAGTATTAGAAAGTATTTTTTTTTAAAATATTTATTGGGAAAGTATTTTACAAAAGCCACATTGACTCTTCACGAATAGATCATATGTATCTGGGTGTCCTTTAATGCATTTAATTTATTATAATGTCTAATAATGTACCTGGTTATTAGCCAACAGTATTAGGCATATTGGGCTGTAATTCCCAAAACATTTCAGGAACCTCTCTTTTTACATTGGCATCACATTTATCCTCCTCCAGCCTTCCAGTGCCAGGACCGTGCTAAACAGCAGGTTGTACGCGTGAATCAGCAATTCAGAGTTATTTCATCCTTGAACTATTTCAGACCTCTTTAGTGAATACCATAAGACTCTGGTGGTTTCTTAGTGTTCATTTCATCAGTTCATTCTATAATCTTTTTTCTAGAGTTACTTTAGTTTTATACAGATCCTCTAACGAGTTATCCACAAAGAGATACTGAAGCATTAAGATGCTTCCAAATTCTTACCCATGCCCACTAACGCAAAGCATCTCTGCTATGGCCTTGTCTTCTCTAAGTGCTCCTTTTATACCATAATTATTAATTTGCCTTACAGATTTTCTGGCAGGCTTTCTGTGCTTTAAGTGTTTGAAAAAAAGGATATTCATTTTGAGTCTTTCCTGATAGTTGATCTTCAAGTGTTTTTTCACTTATCCTGACAGATTTCATGATCTTTTCTATTCTATTTTCTTCATCTGGACACAACCGTAACTGTTTGAAGTCTTGCCATCTCAACCTACAGTTTAACCATTTTCTCTTTCCCAAGCTTTTCTTAATAAGTAGCATGCAATGGTCTTATATGGCTAATAATGTAAGTTTCAATAGCCTCTACCCTTCTCCTCTAAGGTTTAATATTTTTAAAGTCTTTTGTGTTCATTTTCCTATAATGCTCTTTCCTATGGTTGACCACAGCTGCAAAAGTTATTTTGACCTTTGCTTCTTCCATAGGAATGTTGACTAATTGCATTATGGTCACTTACACAGAAAGACTCTTCAACTATTAACTTTTCTGTGAGACCCTGTATATTTACCTGAACCAAAACAAAGGTTGCGTCTTCTTGTGAGGTCCCTAACACATTGTTCCATGAAACACTCTTTGACACAACCAAAAAAATTGAGCTGTTATGTTTGGTCCTTACGTGACATTTGCTCAACCTACATGAGCAAGTCTCCTATTATATTGTATTAGTTGACTCTCACTATCGGTGCATAGGTCAACAGTGTCATCCAGACTCTTTCTAGACTTAATTTCAAAATGCTTAGAAAAACAAGATACCTTCCTACAAAACGAAGGGAAAAACATCTTGAAGACTTTGAGTATCTAATTACAGTACTGTGAATCCCGTAATAATTCACAAGAAGTTTCTTAGGTAATATTTCTAATTAGATGATACTCTCAATAATACTGCAAAAGTTAGTTCTGCAAAATCAGGTCCAAGTAATGTATTTTGTTCAAAGGACAGAAGTCTTGGAGGATTTAAAAATAATTTTCTGTGCCATTTACTACACTAGAAAATTCAGGAAGACCTAGGAACTTCTACTTCAGTAAAATGTATAGTTTTTAAAACCTTAAAGATACCTGGAAAAAAAAAAATCAAATCTCTTACCTTTATTAATTCTTGAAGAGTGTGCATAGATTCATCCACTGCAAGTATATAGTGCGACCTTGGCCTGTGATCTGCTACATTTTGTAACACCCTGAAACACAGCAAGTACAGTCAGGGCTGGTAGTTAGAGAAGCATACTGAACTTTCATTGTTAAATGCATTTCAGAAACAGTGCAAAAATTTGTAAAATCTTGCAGAACTTTTCAGAGCGTGACATTTTCACATATACTTTCCTGAATAAAGAAGCACAGCTGGATATTTTATTTGGAAAGAAGTTCAAAGGATAAAAAGCAACATCTGTAGAAGATATTAACTTAGCCTGCTGTAGAGTCCGTGATCCATTTCCAGTTCTGTGCCAGGTAACTGGTATCACACTCTAGATTGAGCATTGCTAGTGATTTCTTAAAAGCATAGTACCAATGCAACGGTTGGATAAGGTTTTCAGAAAGCATATCTAGTACTAAAGAAATGGAAGTCTCTGTTTGACTCAGTAAGAAGGGCCAAAGAGTGTTCTTAAACTCACCCACTCCAATTTAAAAGCCTCAGTACTCTCTAGTAGATTTGGGTTTGTTATCTAGCTAGGTATCAACTATTGTCCAGGGGAAATTTTTTTTACTTACGCTGCTAAATCAAGAACATGAATGGTTGGAATAAAATTGTTTCCATCTCCAAAAACAGGTATTGCAGGAGTCTCACTAAGCCAACCAATCTGAAAATACAAATGAAGAATGAAGTGAGGAGGAAAAGGTTACTTTTAACTAGAGCTAAAAAAGAAGGATTTGTTTCCTAAGTAAATATATCTATATTCAGGATTTAAAGTTCAATTTCTTGAATGATTAATGGAACTGCAGTAAAGGAAACAATTCTTCAGAAAAACTGACTGGCAGCCTACAAAAACCGAGAAACTTTCTCTTTTTTTGATCTTGGCAAATGTTATTTTGTATCCCAAATAAAAGAAATGCTTGGGAGAAAAAGAATACAATGTTGAGAAGACAGACATTTTTCCTAATTCCATTGATATGACAGACATGTTCTCACTATAAAGTACATATGAAGATACTGTTCAAAAACTATGGAAAAACTAAAAAACATAGAGCCAAAAAAAGTGGAAAACACTTCCACTGTAGCTAAAACATTTCAAAGGGATCAAATAATCAGTTTTGTTCACAAAAGCATTAAGCTTATGATACCAAAGCTACTAAAAATGCATTCCATTCCAGTGTGGTTTGCCCCTATAAATTAAATGAACCTTCAAAAATAGTTGGATGCTGACCTTAAAAAAGTAGTGCAAGACTCCTTCCCCACCTCCATATTGATGTCCTGAGGCAACAACATAAGTTGAAAATTTATGTTTGTTCTGTGAAGTAAAATCAACAAGAAAGATTTTATAAAAATATGGTACTGCAAGTGGGATACTGTCTTACCCTGAAACTTGAGTACTTGTGTACTAAATATACAAAGTGTGTAAATTATATCACTTAAAATTTGTAGCTAGATCAATTGTTGCATGTCCTGTAGTTTCATAAGTCATATTGCTAATATTTCCTTCAAAAAAAAGCATTACTCAATCAGAAATGACCTGTCTACATTTGAACTGAAATTCTAAAAAATTTTTAAGAATTAAAGAATTGGAAATAAGTTATGTAAATCAATGAAGTGAACAGGATAACTCACATTTCAACTTTCTGTTTCCAAGAAAAATAACTCTGAAATTCAGTGAATCTGTTTTTTAATTGCATTATATTTGCATTTGACTGCCTAAAGAAGTGGGAAATGCTATATCCATGGTTTTACAATTGCTTTACTTTCATTTTGATATACAGTTAAAAAAAAAAAAAAAATGTGAACTATCTAAGTGTTTTCTTAACCACACATCACAATCAACCTACATATTTTTTGCTGACCATTATTGCATAATGTCATAAGTTTGCCTGTCCTGGCTGCCTGTTTATGTAAAATGTTACTGCTTGGATCAGTATTGAGGATGGTTATCCAGTGGGGGAAGGAAAAAAAAAAAAAATTAAATTATCTTAAGGAGAAAAATTTTCAAGAAAATTTTTTAAATTAGGACCGGTCACGTTGAAATTTTTAAGGTGAAACAAAATTGTTGAATAATTCTCATGTTGTAAAGAACCTAGACATCATATATCTACGCAACGCTGAAAAGGACCTGCGTTTACCAGCAGAGGGAATAAATGCCCAGATTTGGGATCTACTTTTTTTGTGAAAAAAATGCATCTTTTGTTATCATATTTATAATATCCCAGAAACAGAAAACTAAGAACACTGTTAGCCTATCTTTGATTATATAAGCAAGGCATCATATAAAGGGATGACAAGTTATAACATCAATGTATTGTATCTGTGTATTTTTATCTATCTACTTACAAAATAAAACTTTGTAATAAAAACTATCTCAACTCAGTTGAATGCAACAGCTTGTTAGTCACCACAAGAAACATTAAAATTAGAAGACATTACAGATAGCATAAGAGCTCCCAGACTTAGTTTGCTTGGGTAGTAACATGATAGAAACTGTTTGCACCCGAAGAGCAGTAGCTCCCAGGATTGCTCTGGACAGACTGCAAACATTCCCCAGGAGAAGACATGCTGTAATTTCCATCTCCCAGCAGGAAAAACCCACCTCTTGTGAAAGCACAGGAGGTGCTATTTCTCATCTCCCTTAAGAAGAATGTAACACATAAGATTTTCTTCCATCTACCTTGCAGTAGCTTCTGCAGTAGCCACTTGTGGAGACAAAACACAGTTTAGCAGAGTGCTATACTTCACTGAATACAAACCTCTGAAACAGGTTCAAGTCCTCTAAAAATACCTATTCAGTGTCACAAGTCACACATATGAGAAGGTACTACTTGAAATGACTTGGATATACTTAATTTAAAAAAATAAGGCAATTATTAGGCAAGCTCCAGTTACACACAGCATGTTTAGTCACAGGTAAAGACCTTCACGTTCCCGTGTAATATTCATTAAAGCCACTAGATGTCACATTCTAGCTATTATAATCAGTTCTGGGCTTTGTTTTATGTTTGTTTGTTTGCTTGCTTGCTTGTTTTATTCTAATAAAATGCTTGAAGTGGGAAAGAGGTCTAAATTAATGGATTCGGGAACTGTGATGCCACTAAGAACAGAGCTGGGAGATGAAGAGCTCTTCTGTCTGTGATAGGCAGACATTTCTCCAGGGATTCTGAATTTGGCAGGACCTCAGAGTCAGCGACTTCTCTCTGAGAAAAGCTACACAGCCCAAATGCCCTGCCACAAAGGTAACGGTAAAAAAATGCTAGTGGTAAAAAGCAAAGACTTCTAGCTCACAAGTCTTGCTGAATTTTAAGCAAATTATAGGTGGGAGATACACTAACTCAGAGGGGTGAAATCTCGCTTTAAGCAACAACAGCCATTAAATTGCACTCTGAACAGATATCAAGGCTAAGAAACTCTTCTATGATTAGGTGCAAGATCTTCTCTACATGACTGACATGGCTGCTGAATCTTAGTATCTCCTGCTGAGCTTTTTGCAGGCAAGTGGTAACACTCATTTCTTTCACAGATGGCACATTCCCCAGATGCCACTAAATTTAGAAATGAGTAAGAACTGTAATCCAGAAGTCTCCAGCCATCACAGGAAGCTAATGTTGATCTGCTGGAAGAACAGATGCTTTGGAGCCTTCCTGTTCCAAAGTGCTGACAGAAATTAAACAGGAGCAATGATACCCATTGATGCTGCCCCTGGAGTTCTGGAGGAAAAGGGCTCCTTTTGAAAGGCCTACAAGAGGTACATATTGAAAAAATTCAAGTAGCTTTATCATGTACTGCTACATATTGTTCCACTGTCTTCTCAACAGGCATTCAGCTTGGCAAACATTTAGAAGCTAATTATATTAATACCTTCATTACGTAGTGACTTAGTGCTTTGGACTAGTCAGAAAAACTGACTCACTCGTTCATCTGGGCGTTACTGGTGGCAGAAGTTATTGCAAGGTTTGGTGGACAGTGTTTACAGTCTTCATGTTTCTAACATCACAAGTATGAAAGTTATTCCACAGTCTTCTAACTCCACGTTACCACCGTAAAAATAAGAACAATTTACCACTGATTTTTCAAGCTGTAAACCAAATTTTACTGGCATTCTGTACTATTAAACCCATGTTAGAATAGAATATAATTTCTAGTGCTATTTTCTCAGCAGGGCATAAGATGACAAGTGTATACTCAAATCAGAGTAAAGATATTTTCCCCCTCTATAATTAGCCTGATAAATTTCTGCAATAGACACTAAATTATATTTATTATGGGAGACTGCTAACACCCAAAGAGAATGACCAAATGACACCTTCATCACACAGTGTATTTCATTGTCTTCCAGTTGTCTTTCCTAACCTCCACAGTACTCCATCTCTAATGACAACAGGGTCAATTTTCCTGAGTTGTGAAGCACAATCTGAGCCACTGTTGGTATTTATTTAGTAATAGCTCTTAAATACAAAGAGAGGCATGGTCTGTTCTCTAGTGAGATTAATAGTCTAATTGGGTCAAAACAAAGCAAGCTGAAGGAAGTGATTTTAAAACACATATAAAGTGATAACATATATCCTAGTTATTCTGGGTCAGCTCTATGGCTGTGATTTTAAAGTATATGGTGGAATAAAAGTCAACAAGCCCTCTGCTCTAAGAGCACGAACTATCCAGGAAAATAGTAGGTGTGGCCAGAACATCTTCTAAGTATTCAAATGAGACATAATATTAACATAGCTTGCTAATATTTAAAGATGCTGCTTTTCTTTAAAACTACACTAATATCCCTTTCGTCTACATTCTTTCATCTGCAAGTCTTTCCCCACACAGGCCCCAGCTTTAATTCTCTCTCACACAACCAATGAAACAATATATTTTTTAAATGAGATCAGCATGATTTACTCACTACCTAAGAAGAAAAGACAGAATTTGGGATTTGTATTACGTAGACACTCATGTTTCAAAAGACATTATCTTCTCTATACTTGATATTTTACTAATAATTGATGTTATTCATATTTATCAAGAGAATAACATACTCGTAAAATTTATTCCAATTGTTGGTAATTTCCATTACTAAGCTAATGCTCTAAGTAAGAAGACCAAACAACCTATTTTTATTTAAAAGTTCTTTACATACAGTTTTCCCAAGTTTGAGAATGAGTTTTTCAGCATTTATGTGATCCACAAAGTTAGGATGAGATTTTCTTCTGCGATAATCTTCATCAATAAAAGGAATCTCAGGATCTTCCTACGAAGGAAAAACTGTGACTATTATACATGTCTTAAAACAGAACATTTTTTGAAGGCCTAGATGGTTAAAATACGTTCTTAAAAAATATTTTAAAAATCTGTTTTACCTTTGTTTTCATTTGAATTTCTTAAAACTTCTAATTCTGATGCCTGAAGTTCAACATTTTGAAAATGTCAATGGTTCAATTTCAATTTTAACAGCAAAAGATTTTAAACTACCTTTTATATTAAAAAAAACATTAATTGTTATTATATATAGCATTACACAAGCTTGAATAACTCTGAGAACTGCTACATATAACATTAACGTGCACAATTTCTGTAAGACTAAATTTGAGAACTGCAACAGCATGCTACAAAGCGTCCCACATGGTTCCTGACAATACTTAACATATATAGATATAAAGATGTATCTATTTATCTGTCTATACACTGATTTAAATATGTATTTCATTAAATATATAGTAAATATGGGTTTTTTTATGACTGAAGGATAGTGCATATTGTGGCTAGCATAGGACCTACCTCTTGTCCAAGCAGTTCCTAATGTCTGCCTGTATCATTGTAGCCCAGTGCCTAAGCTTCTCTGTCCAGTGGAATACATTTAACAATTTTGGCAGTAAGAAGTGGTTCAGGGTGAAAGGATCATGAGAAAAAACACACTTGCTGACACTAACTTTATTAGCTATTGTTGAAGTACACACTGAAATACTTTGTTTAATTGAATTTAATGAATATTTTCCATTAAATGGAAATATTCAGTTAAAAAAAAAAAAAGTTTTCATATTACTTACAGGGTCAGGGGGTTTGCTTTTTGCCCAGCTCATTATTGTTGAAATGAGGATGAATAACTTTGGTGTTGTAAAATGCTCTATTTCCGTATGTAGGGCTGTTAAATGAAAGCAAAGGATTTAATTTATTGTAAACTGTATTACTCAACTGTATTTTTGCTTTTATATAAAGGCCCTGTATAGACATTTATACCATAATGTTCTATGTGACATGTATTTTTAAGCAAATATTCTTTATTTGGGTTGGTATAAAATAAAGATAATAAATCAAGAAAGAAAACAAATAGACTAGACAAATGATGGTAATAAAGAATCAAATAATTGGGAATCAACATAATCTCCATAAAGCTACACATCATGGGGGGGGAGAGGGGAGGAACCAATCTATACTAGGGAATGATTCATCTTTATTGACTGCTGAGATAATGAAAGAAAAGTGTGTTTTTTTCATGACTGAAACAGAAAATCTACATAATTCAAGCAAAGCTTCCTTATTTTACTTTAGAGCAAAATAATTAAATGTGGATTATGTTTTGTTGAGTCCTCTAAAACTTATGATGTTATCCAAGTATTTATACCTTAAACAGGAAAGCATAATTTAGTTTAACTATCATATAAAGAACAATATTGCACTGTCACCATAAAAAGATTCCAGATGCTCATTAGAATCTGGATATATCAATCAGGAGAAAGTTTCAGAAAGACTGTTAGCAGTGTTTTTTATTGGACTTTTAAGTCAAAATATATTTAAAATAATTATATAAAATATTGAAACATTATTTGAATATCACAAGAGCAAATTTTCTACCCACCTCCCAATGCAAATAGATAAGATGATGGTTGATAGTTATTTAGGGAAACAACTGCCTACACAGATATGTCATTGAAAGTGTTGGACCATTCCATGACAGCTTCTCTAGTTTATGAATCCTAGAGTGCATTCCATGGTCCCTTGCTAATTAATTGAACAATTCATGCAGTGTTTCTCTATCAAGGAACCCAGTTTTATATTCCAGTAAAATATAAATCCCAGATAATTTCATTACACATTTATGGTAAATCCCAGATAAATTCATTATACATTTATGGTAAATTTTGATGGCTGTACAGCAACCAATTTTCTGTTCAGTTGATAGCTATACTAACCAGAAGCAGCCCATGTTGCTTCCTCAATTTGATTTGCATCCTCGGTGATATTATATAAAATAATCTCACACTCAAGCAAGTGACTTAAGAGCTCTGTTTGAGAAGAGACCTGGAGAAAAAAATAGTTAGAATCTGACATTTAAAAAAAAAAAAAAGAAAAAACCCCCAAAATTCAAAAATTCCTTTTCTTTTAAAGTTTAACTTACTGATAGAATGTAGTTTTCTAACACTAGGATGTTAGAATAAGTCATAAGACTGATATCAAACTTTATGTCAGATGCAAGTAAGGTGATGAAATGTAAATTAAATTATGAAACTTCTAATTTACAGTACACATTAATACAGTTCAAAAAGATGTACAATTTTTCGTAGTATTTTAGGATTCGTATGTTCAGTGCAATTGCGAGTATCAAAAAATATCTGACTTTTATAGGTATTTTAAAGAAGGGTCAGCTGGCAGAATGGAGAAGACATAAAAAAATGTCAATTTCCTTGTAAAATAACATCCTGTCATTTTTGTTAAATGCAGATTGTCTGCATCACTTGAGCAAGTCCAACAAACACTTTGGGCAAGAGCAGTGATTAAATACTGCCAGCCATGATTTTCTGTTTGAACAGCTCAGCTGTATAGATGTTTAAATCAAAATTTTCAAATGTTTGAAGAGATTCTGGATAATCAATTTCAGCCAATTAGAGGCAATTTTAGTTTCATAAAACTAAATCAAGCAATAAGCAATCACATGCTTAAAAGCAAGCCTCCTTTAGTTCACTAAACTCTGGACATATCTTTATACAAAGATGTAGGTATTCATAACAATTAGCAGCTAGTGAAAGCTGTGATTTCAGTGAACAGTTAAGAAGGAGGACACTAACTTTGATTCCAGCACCACTACCTTTAAAATGGTGATAAACGACACAGAGGAGGCAAGAGAGATCCTTGAGGTATGTGTTTTGAGGGAGAAAGCAAGCAGATCTGTGCATCATCAGGATAGACGATGTCCTGTGCATAACTACCTTTTTTAAAAAAAAAAAATCTATTTTGAGTCTGAGTTCCTTCCTTTTACTATTTGCTGTATCAGACCTAGCAGGGAGGAGACAACAGTGTGCAGGAAGCAGAGGTAATAAAATACATGTATACGGCTTCCAGCAGCAACAAAAGACCATTTTATTAATGCAGGTCATTTTACATGACTTGCAATATTTCTAATGTTGTCTAATGGCAACCTGAAATAAGACACTTACTGCATAGGTTTCCTCTGCAAAACGTGGTTTAGTACTCTCTGGTTTAGAAAGGGTACCCACTATTTGGTAGACTCCCTCCTTTGGCCTGCTAGAAAATTCAGCAGCTGAATTATTTTCATCTTCCTCCTCCTCTTCTTCTCCTATGCTTTCAAGCGATGCCCCAACAACACATCTGGATAAATACTGCAATATACAAGACACACATTGGTATGCAAATATATATTGAATCCTACAAAGCTTCTCATGGTCTTGGGAAGATATCAACACTCTGTTGACTAGCCCTGATCCTGTTCTAGGTAACGTAGCTCAGAACACAGCTTTCTGTAGAACAGGAGAACGTTATGGACCCCTCGACCTCAGCTGTAATGTTTTGTCTTGACTTGTGTCCTACGCCTTAAAGTCGGAGGTGCTGGCGAGGTCCTAGATTCCTCTTCTCTGCAACCTGGCTCCGCTCAGGCAGGCATTACCTCAGAGAGATGTTATCTCTCTCCACAGTGATCAGCTGTTGCCTGAGGTCTCCCGCCCCGCTTTATCTACACCTCCCGCTCCTAACTCTCATTTTTTCTCCTTCCTATCTTAACGCCTTCTTGCTCCCAGTCCCTCTCCTCAGCAGCTATTTTAGGTGACCCCAGCTACCCGCCCGACCGGCCGAACTCTGGAGGCCAGTCACGGCTCCCCGCCGCGCTGCCGGCCGAGGGCCAGGCGGGCTCTCCCCGCGACGGGCTAAGGCAGGCGGGAGGGCAGCGGCGCCTCAGGCAACGGCCTCTGAGGAAGAAGCCGCGAGCAGCTGCGGGCCGCCCCCGGCAGTCACCTCGCCGACGCTGCGGCCGCAGTAGGAGTCAAGGTGGTTGAGGAAGACCCGCCGGCTCCGCGCCGGCCCCGCCGCCATCGTCGCAGCCTGCGCCGGGGACGCGGCCCGTTGCTACGCGACGGCGCGGCCAGCGGCGGCTGCGCAGTGGGCGGGGCGGGGCGGGGCGGGGCGGGGCGGGGCGGGGCGGACCGGCCCTCCCCTGGCAGCCGGCGCGGGGCGCCGCGGTCTGGGCGCCGGCCTGCCCGGCGTGGGGCGTCTCGCCGCTCGCCTGGTGAGGACCCTCGTCAATGTAAACAGGCATTTCGTGTGTACGTATACTCTTTTTTTTATGCCTAATTCAATCTGTCCTAGGACAAACGGGGACAGCGGCAGTCAATAAATTAGGGACTTTATTCCTGACTTCTAGACGTCGAACAGGACAAAATGTATGTAGTACTGCTGAGACAAAAATAGCTTTAATTAGGTTATCGGACATGCTTTCAGGTAGCAGGCAGGCTTTGAGGCTTTTTAGGTAAGTCACAGGTTAACAGCTATGTTAGGCTAAGCAGCTCTCATTGAGGGGTTCGGATAATGAAAACAACTGACAGCCAAAGGAGACCTATTGAAATTCTCCATTGTCAGTGCTTCAGAGAAGCTCCCTCCATACAGGCAGCAATGCTGAAGTATAGAGACTGGAGAACATTTTCTTCATACTCATAAGACTCACACATGGTGCAATGACATAGCTTTTCTATTTTTGAGTTGAACACTTAAGTACATTACAAGAAACAACAGAAGTTTCTTCTGGTAACACCTACAAAACACCTGTTTTGAAAGTATTTCTCAGCTTAGGTTTATAATAAGCACGAAAAATGACAAAGTGCATTGGGTTTGCATAGCTGGGGGTCTACAGAGGTGGCTTCTGTGAGAAGCCTATGTCCGATAGAGCCACGGAGAGAGGAGCCCACGCTGGAGCAGGTTTGCTGGCAGGACTTGTGACCCTGCAGGGGACCCACGCTGGAGCAGTCTGTTCCTGAAGGACTGCACCCCGTGGAAGGACCCACGCTGGAGCAGTTTGTGAAGAACTGTAGCCTGTGGGAATGTCTCACATTGGAGAAGTTCGTGAAGGACTGTCTGCCATGGGAGGGACCCCACGCTGGAGCAGGGGAAGAGCGTGAGGAGTCCTCCCCCTGAGGAGGAAGGAGCAGCAGAGACAATGTGTGAGGAACTGACCGCAACCCGCATTCCCCATCCCCCTGAGCTGCTGTGGGGGAAGGAGGTAGAGAAAGTCAGGAGTAAAGTTAAGCCTGGGAAGAAAGGACGGGTGGGGGGAAGGTGTTTTTAAGATTTGGTTTTATTTCTCATTATCCTTCTCCAATTTGATTGGGAATAAGTTAAACTAATTTCCCCAAGTCAAGTCTGTTTTGCCCGTGACAGCCAGGGTCAACTCACCACATAAAGCATTTTAAAGATGTGTAAGAAAAAAAAAAAAATCTTAGCAATGTAATATTTACTTTGCATTTTTCGACTTGTATTTCTAACGCTTCCTTTCCAAGTCCATAATTACAATCACCTACCTTGTTTTTTCATGACGAAGTTTCAGCACATACAAGTTTGCAGCCAAAGGTTTTCAAATACTTGTTAACTATTTGATAGTTAAGATTTTTTTTATGGGCACGAGGACTTTGGTTGTTCACTCCCCCCTTTCCAGTAGCTCCCCCCCCCAAGGAAACTACAACACACTGGTGCGTTTATTTAATGCTTTAGTCATTGAAACTGAACAAGTAAATTAGTTGTAAGGGAAAATATTCAAATATAAATTTGGTAAAGTACATTCTCCTCACAGAGGACTAACCACGTGCCACAGACCTGTGTGCAAAAGAGAGCTTATGAACAATTTTTAGAGCATGGAAGCATACCCTAGGGCAGAGGATTAATATCACAAGTTCAACCTAAAAAGTTAATAAACATGAAATTAAGCTCTGGAAAAAAAACACTAACTACAGTTGTCTGGTCAGTCATAGTTGTACATCACTACCCCAAAGCTATTACAAAAGCTCTACTAGGCTTCTCCAATTAATATGACTAATCCTTAGCAGGTAGAAGTCAATATAGCTCTACTGAAGTCACTGGAATCTGTGACTTCATAAGAACCGATGTATCCATAAGTGTGGCTCCGAAAAAGCTACTGCATGTACTTGTCACAAAAGCATGGCAGAAAAATGGCAGGATTATTTAAAGAAAGATGCATAAATACTGAATAATACAAGAATACAAAAAGTATGAACATCACAGAATGTTAGTTCAACAGTACTGGTATTTCTAACCAACTGTAATTTTTAAAAAGTCTACCATTCAGTACATACTTGAAAAGTTACAGCAAAACAATAGATTTATAAAGAGATTTGTACCAGTTTTTAAGTAGAAAATACAAGTTATAGCTTCCAGTTAGCAAATTTCATACAGCCTTTGGTTTCAAACCAATACGATGCAATTAACATTACAGCGCTTACTTAGTATTCATTAGGAGAGGACGCTGTACAATTGAGGGAGAAAATGTGAAAAACGGGAGTACCAAAGTACTGTATTATAGAAAGTAAAGGCTGAAGCAAAAATACTCTTGGGTATATCCTGTACATCATGTAAACACACATTCAGAATAGTAAACAGGCTAAAATGTCTTCCAAGCCTCTCAAACAGTTACAGTATAGCATACATATACATATATATAGCATATATAACATCATCTTTAGGAAATGTAGCCCATTACATCCTAATTCTGTGCTTAACTCATTTGCAATTCAGACAATACATTCATATATTAGCAGTACATCTCATTTATTATTTTGAGTTTGCTGGTTGCCATAGACAAGGACAGATCAAATAATACTGAGCCTTGCTTTTAGCTCAGATACTATCAGTATATAAGCAATGCTCAACTGTTCAGGAACCATCCTTCTTGTTACCAAAGCTGAGAATTTTCAGATTTATGTATGGCAAATCAAGCTGAAATTCTGTTCTTTGCAGAACAGTAGTTTTCCCAATTATTTTTCGTTAATTGGGTAGAGCGAGTAGTTAGCTTCTATTTTAAAAGCAGATATAAAAATTATCAGTAAGCACACACAAGAAGAATTACTACTTGGATCTGTAACATTCAGTCTCTCTATATTTTTTTAGAGTTTTGGATAATAACACTTTGAAAAGAGACCAAGTTTTTTTGAGTGTTGTAAGCAGCAACTTACTTGCTCACCTACAACAAAAAAGAAAACAAAAAAGTTTATTAATTTTACAGTTTATCAAAGTGGCTTTTAATAGCATTGTGATATATGCAAATCCACTGTAGCAAAATGTTATAGAGTAGTACTAGCATGAATTAGATATTAATGCAAGAAATGAAGCTTAAGATGTTTGTGATTATGTTTGTAAGAAAAATCTCAGTGCCTCATACTAAGAATTCCTTCTAGCATTAAACCTTCCTCAATTCTGAGTAAATCATGACTGACTATCTTTCTTCAAGGCTTCTAGTCTTTGTAGTAATGCATTTCCAAACACCTCTCGATATGCAGGGCTGAGAGAGTCCAATAAGGAGTAGACAGTTTCATGGTATGGAGTTTGCAATCTGTCATCAGTCTGATCAAAATCATAAGCTACCACCTGCAACAAAGAAATCACTGGTTAAATTTCTGTGGTTAGGATCACCTTGCAATGGGAAACAGATATCACAACGTTTAACTTTGCCAGTCAGGGTAGTACAGTAACATGAGAACAAAAGATACTGGATTTAAATCACAATTTGTGCCTTCTACTATGGGGCTTAGTGGTAATACAGTATTTAGACAGTTTCAAATACCTTTTGTCCAAAACTCAGAATATTAGTAAAATCTATCATTATGACTTTTGAAAAGAAGTCTTACATCTACATTTTGCACAAAATATACAAATGGTGCAAAAAGGAGTTGAATATACTCTGTATTACAGACTTATCTGGGTACTTGAGAACCCCAAAGACTGACATGCCTATAACAAATTGCTGCTTCAATCTTCATCATTTTGTGTCTCAAATAAACGCCTGTTTTTTCATCAGCTTCCCTTCTTGTTTTGTTGGAAGTAACTAGTTAAAGTTCCACTTTCTAGGAGAAAACATGTGCTGTTTTTGTGTCACTGAAATATTTTTCTAGGCACTTTTTGAACACGATTATTGTTCAAAACAAAGAGGCTTAAGAAATTATAAACAAATTAGTTTACCCTGAGTCCTGCTTCGGTGAGCTCCAGGCAGTATCTATTCCGTTCCCTGGTTTCCACATTGATATATGCCACATCCTCTGCACAGGGAAGGGTTTTTGAGACAAACATGTTGCTGACAGCAAACAGAACATCATTCACGACAGCTTCGGCTTCTAGTCTCATATCCTTTACATCTGTTCCTTCAAAGTCTCTATAATCTGAATCCTCTTCAAACCCCGTATTACTGGGCAACTCCATAGGATTGCAATCAGTCTCCATTCTGCATATGCAAACACAGATTTATCATACCACTACACTCAATATATATTAACACCATAAACCAAGAGATATATCTTAAGCAGACATATTTAACATTGTTCAAAAAAAGGAAAATATGAGACCCATAACTCATGAAACGACAGTCCAGAGAACTCAAAACCAAGATGTTGAGAACAACTGCTTAGGAAGGTTACATTAGCATATAGCAGTGTCACTATCACTGAAGTTGCTGCTTCTTATGCAAGTAACTCGCATTCTGTTGTATAAGACTCTGTTATGATTCAGCAGTAATTAATTCTGCACTTCGCTGATCCAGAATGCAGGAAGAAGACAAGTCATGCCTGGAAAAACTGAAATCAATAGCTGTAGAAAAGAAAAACCTACTGTTGGTGAATTTAAGAAAGGCTTAGGACAGTCTGTGGACTAAATAGGTTATCAGAGACTATAAAGACATATTAAGAACAGCTTTTTGTTTACAGTCACTAAAGAACAATTCTCTTGTTAAGCTTTTATGCACAACTGTCAGAACAATTCAGACATACATAGCTGGCCTTTGTAAGCAGCTGCTACCAAAAAGGGACAGCCTCTGGGGGGCTACCACGGCGGCTCCAGCATTTGCCTCTCAGGTACCAGTGTCGCCATGAGGCCTCAGCTCACTGCCACCCACAGGGAAACCTGCCCAAGGCCAGCAGGGACAGCCCCTCAGGACGCTGCCCCGAGTGCTTTGGTAGCCGAGCACTGCTGCCGGGAGGGAACGGAGCTGGCAATAACCGATCTGCAGCACGCAAGACATTCACAGCACGAGACTCATCCCTTCCTGACGAATCCCACCTGGGACCCACGAACACATTCCAAAGCAACCGAAGGCAACAGGGGAACTGGCTACCGCGCTGCGCAACCTCCCATTGGCAGTGAATCACTCCGATTTAATGACAGCAAACCAGCCACGGATCACATCTGCGCCACTGCCCCGAGCAGCGCGGGCAGGAGCCGGGCGCCACCCCCACCGGCAGCGCCGAGCCCCGGGAGCCCACCTACCAGTCCCGGCGGCGGGCGACCGATGCCCCGCCGCCCGACCCCCACCGGCTCCGGACACAACGGCACCTTCCGCTCCGCCCCACCCTGCCGGCGGAGAGCGACCCGCCCTGCTGCTTCCCCGGGGCCGTTCACTAGCGAGGCGGCCCCCACCGCTACCCGCCGCCTCGCCCCTGCGCCGCCCGACAGCGGAGGCCCCTCCGGCCCGACACCGCCCCCTCACCCACCTCCTGCGGCCGCTTCCGCCCCCGCCTCCTCCGCTCGGCGACGCCACTTCCGCGCGGACGTCACGGTGCTGGTGACGGCGTTCGGCGGGGGGGGCGCGCGGGGAGGAAGGAGACAAACAGCCCGGATCGGCCCGGCTGCCCTCGCTCGGCGGCGGAGAGCTGGCGCGGGGGGCTCTGCCCGCCCGCCAGACCCCAGCCCCTACCCCCGCTCCGCGCACCGTTCTACTGCGCAGCGTGGCTGCGGCGGCTCCCTCCGCGCTCGCGGGCCGCCGAGAAGATGGCGGCGACGGTGTCCGAGTGAGGATGGAGCTACCTGTCAGCGCCTCTTCGCCCTGAGGGGAGGCAGTGCCGCCTCGCCCCGCTGGCGGTGTGAGGGGCGGCGGGAAGCCCCTGCGGTAGCCCGCGCTGAGGGGCGAGGCTGGGCCCGGCGGCTCCCGCTCGCCTCCCTCTCTCCGCCCGCCGAAGGGGCTAGCCCCGGCCCCGGCCCGCCGCCTGGCCCCGCGGCCCCCTGCGCGCAGTCACCATGCCGTGGCCTTTCTCGGAGTCCATCAAGAAGAGGGCCTGCAGGTACCTGCTGCAGAGGTACCTGGGCCACTTCTTGCAGGAGAAGCTCAGCCTGGAGCAGCTCAGCCTGGATCTCTACCAGGGCACCGGCTCCTTGACGCAGGTCCCTCTGGATAAGTGGGTAAGAGATGCCGGCGCTTCGCCCCCTCGGCTCCTGCTGCCGCTGACGGAGCAGCTGATTCCCTGCCCCCGGCTGCCACCCACTTTATTTTCAGTACCCAGCCTCCTTTATGTAAAAAGTTACGGCCATAATTAGCATTTCATCCATGGAACTCTTCTCTGATATGCGAGCCCTTAAAAAAAAAAAAAAACCTGGGCATTTATTATGGATATGTTTTTCTAGCCACACTTTCGTTTCATTATTTTTAATTATCAGAAAGGAAACAAAAACTAAAAGAAGGCAACAGCTGCTGATACTTCAGGGAGAAAGCTAGTGTAGCCCAAACTACTAAAAATTACTGCTATAGTTACTGAAGAGCATGTTTACTGACTGCTACTAGAGATGATAAAAACATAAAGTGATCTCTGTTCTATTTATGCTTTATCTTTGTCTTGGAGGCATCTTAGTTCTCATTGACGGTGTTATGTTGAGCTTAGTCCATGCAGATCTCTAAAAATTGTCCCCTAGTCTTGCAGTGGTGAAAGTACTTGGAAAGCTGCTTTTGGCTGGAGTTTGCTTAGCAGGTGGGCTGTCACGCTGTGAACCAGCTGAAGCTTTTTTGCAGTCCTGGCGTGTATGTTTTTATTTATATATATGTATATATGTGTGTCTGTACACACACACACACGTATGCATACTTCCAGCCTGCTGTAGTAATCCAAAGGTCTGTGTCCGTGTTTGTAATATTTCATAAAGTTTCTTGGGTTAATTACCAATGTTACTGAATTCTACCTGCCAGTCAGGTGACTGTCAGGAGCAGCCTTAAGCACTGCTGTGCGTCAGTCATTGACTTCCAGGGTAGCACAGATGATGAACTAGGTACTCAGGCTTACTGCTTTACAAAGTATTTTCAAAACACATTTTTACAGTACTGTGTTCTGCTATTAGGCCATGCTGGGCACATTTTAAAATACTTGTGAATATACGATGTTTTCAAATAATGCTTTTCCAGTTGTTTGTGTGAAAATATGTTTGAAAGTGGCAGGAGACAGACGTTTGCAGAAATGCTCAATATTACCAATGTTCTAGTGTGGGATTTTATGTTGTTTGCTTGTTTGTTTTCCTTTCTTTTCTGGCTGTGTCTGCAGCTTGTTTTCTGTGGCAGGCAGTAAGGCTGTCTCGCTTTAATTGAATTATTATGCCCTCTAGTGGGTATCACAGTAGTCTTCACTAGTCAAAGTGACAGTATTTAAAATGTAAATACTTTGAAACAACAGCAGTTATGGACCAGTACTAAATGAACAGTTAGTTATGTATACACAGTGATTAAATGTATATACAATAATGCTTAGGTTATCTTCCACATTTGTAGATCAGCATTTTTCCTTTTGGCTTGTAAACAATGACATGTTTGAGGTTCTCTGCACGTGACTCTCTCATGTATGACAGATTGCAAAAACAGATGTCGCGGAAGTACTACAGCTCTTTTTTTTCGCCCTAGTCATTGTAAGCTTGTTCTCTATGAATCACCAGGATGACTGTATTTTTACACATTATCTTATCCATTTTTGTGGATACTTCTGTTCATCTTAACATCGTAGATATCTTAGCCAACGTTGTACGTGTTTATAGATTATAGAGATACGCGGGAATACCTGGGGCTATTAGTGTAACCCTTTTGCCTCTTGGGACCTGGGCTGTTTAGAAAAATCAAAATATAACCTAATGTATTTGTGGTTGAATTTTAATATACATCAAATAGTACTTTTGCTACTAGTATTACTGTGATTTCCAGCTGGACACTTTTAGTCAATAATGTGGGAACAAGTCCTGATGTGAAGACTGTACTTCAGTTTTAAAATTTCACTTGGAATGCTCTAATTGCTGCTTTCTAGGAACAACTGGCTTGTTTATGAAGTAATTTAGCTATATGAATACTTGAGTTTTTTTGGTTTTAGATAGTAAATTTCTATTTCAAAGTAGTAAGGCATGTCCTAAAATACACTTGTTTTTATTCCCCTGTATATTGGTAGCAAAAAAACATTTGAGGTCACATTTATTCAAAATACGATAACTAGCTTACTTCCTACTATAGCTAATTATTTTGTAAAGGTTCAAGTAATTTAAATGAATCTATGATATTTTCAAATATAGTTTTCATGCCAAATAATTATTTTTCCCTTTTCCTATGCTATTACCACACCTATAATTCTTGTTTAGTTCAAAATGAAGTTTTTATGTCACTAAATCTTAGTTTATTATTTGATTCTTAAATAATTTCCCAATAGAACTGTTTCAGGTTCTGTTTCTTTAAAGTTGGTGTTTTTTTCTGCTGCTTGAGTGGACTTTGGAACAGAAACTAGAAAAGCCGAACATGCAAGCAAATAAAGTTCTAAAAGCAAAGCTCTTAAGAGCGTAAGCAGAGCAACAAGTTAACATGATGAGAAAATTGCACCTGGAGACATAAGAATGAAAAAATGTAATTTTCTGAAGACTTTTTTTTGGTTCATTTTTATATTTAAATTATTCTATATAATTAGAACAACGTTTTAAATATAATTAAAACAGAAAGCAACTTTTAAATCCTTATTTTTTAAAAAACTTTTGATGTCGAATTTATGCATTTTCTCAGGTAAAATCAGTGGCCCTATTCAACACAGGAAGGTCAAAACCACACTTTTTTTGCCAGTTGAAGATTATGTCCTAATATTACAACTGCAGTCTTTAGTAGGGTCTTGTATATATTAGAAAGTTGCACTCACTGAATTTGGTATGTGATTTAGATTGTTTTTTATTTTATTAAAGCAGCCTAGATAGTTCTTGTTCAATAATTTCAGTTTTAACTAAATTTTTGAATCAGGGCACAAACAAGGATTTGCATTTTATTTTAACGTAAATGCGAAGAATATGTTGCCTTTGAAAATAGGCTCTTTGGACTCTGTATGGATGTAATGGAAGCTATATAGTGCAACAAGTGAGTCTTTTCTGAGGATTATGGAAAACTTAAAAATCATAAATTACTTCTTCAGAGCTGGTGGTCCATTTTTGTCATCAATTTCACTTACTCGGTATGACACTGAGGGCAACTTGTTTGTAGTTTTGTTTGTAATGTCACTATAAAGAACTGGATTAACAGAACAGTTTCTGTAGAATATTGGTCTGTCCACTGAGCTTCAATTTTTACATTAGTGTTGAACATTGAACACATTAAAATATGATTTAGAAATGGCAACTATGTTATATAGTAAGAGATGATTATTTGCTTCTGTTGTTCCAGTGTCACAGAGAAAGGTAAAATGAACATTACGTTGAAATTACATGCTCGTGAAATAGTCTTGCCACAGAAACCAGATACTTTTTGTGGTTTTACTGTCAGCCTGTTTTCAGCTTTCTTCAAGTATTGCCACAGAAAGAATAGATTAACTTGTATCAGTACTATAGTATTTGTAACAGTAAGATAGGAGAATGCTTTTTGTATAGTGCAAAAATACAGGTTATACAGCTACCACAAAGAAATCTGTATTATGCCGAAAGCTAATTAATTAATGTGAAACAAATTATGATGGAATCAAAATACTTGAAAGTGGCCAGTTTATTGTCTTTCTGAGTATATTTCATTTTCTGGTAGCCTCAATGTGTTTTATTTGGTATATGGAAAACTAGGGATGTGATTTTTTTTAATTATTATTTTTATTTCATTTTCTTCTTCTAGTGTCTTAATGAGATCCTGGAGTCTGCAGATGCACCTCTGGAAGTCACAGATGGATTCATCCAATCAATTTCTTTATCTGTTCCATGGGGGTCGTTGCTACAGGATAACTGTGCATTAGAAGTAAAAGGATTAGAGATGGTCTTCAGGCCAAGACCAAGGCTTGGTAGGCTTATTTTTTGATTTTAGAAAAGGAGATTCTTCACAGTTTTTCAGAGGCAAAAAGCTACACTTGCTTTAGTCAGTTCTTAGCCTTATTTAAAGTGCCATTTAATTTACATACATTAATTGTAGAGAATGTAACAAAATAAGAAACTGTCAGGTGTTTGTCAGTTGGTTGTCAAGTGTTTCTGAACTGGTTGTTGTTCTGTTAAATAACTTAAAATGTTTATAATATTCATACTGTTGTATCTCTTCTTCCAAATTGTTTCGGACATTTTGAAATGAAAATAATACTGTGTGGAAAAGAGGTTTTGTTAGCTAGGGTTTTTGGGTGTTGTATGCCAAGTGCTGTTAGTCAGCATTAGTAGCTGGCTATTAGGTGATGGTAGGATAACACAATAGTGTAAGACTATGAGGGCGATTACAGTAAGGTTCTGGCTTTCTTCGGCAACTTTAGGGTAAAAGATGCATCATCTTGTATATTTGGAAAACAACTATTATGTTTTAATTGCTATCACAGTCTGAAATAATGACTTTTAAGTATTCTAAATACTTACTACCTTTGATTATAATTCTGAGAGGATTGTCTGAGCCCTTTTAGCTTGTCTGTATCTATGTGAATCTACCTGACATAGTTTAGACTGTCCTGGTGATAAATTTTCACTAGCTATCAGACCTCCAGAAGTTCTGTTAAGATGTGTTGTTATAGCGTGTGGGGGATACTTAGTGTGTTTTTAGTGTGTGGAAAATTTTGAATGGATGTCTGAAGGATTTTAATTTGTTTTCCTTTTTATGGTGTAGAGAAGATGGAAGAAAATATTTCTTTAAATACATCATAAAGAAGAGAAAAAAATTGCATAAACCTATTTTCCATCTTTTGCAAGTTACCTTAAGTACCTTGCTTATATATACTCTGCATTTCATTCTTATTTGTTTAACTGGAACTAAATTTTGAGCTATCTTACTTTCTGATATAAGAGTATTGCTTTGAAAGAATAGTAATATTAAGAGGAAGCTTTATTCACTTGCATCCATTTAGTTCTCTTTGCACAGAGCTTTATAATACAGTAAAAAAACCCCCACGATGCTGGTTTTATCACACTTTTATAGCCACGTGGATGTTTCCAGACCTGAATACTAAACTGGAATGTTTTGCCTGTTTAACATGTTTGTATTTGTGCTAGTTCTACTTTTGTTGGCCTATACTAGAGTGTTATTTGTGTTTCCACACAAATGTGAGTTTGTTCAACTAGAGTTGAATTTGCTTAACTTTTTAAATCTAGTTTTATAGTATTTGCTCACAGTGGGTTTGGCATTAGCTGATAGGAATGCACTGTCAATTAAGTTAATCTGGCTGCTAAAAAACTTGTTGATCTTAATACGTGCTATGCTCTCAGATTTTATTATGTTCCGCTTAGGTGTGTGTTAGAAATTTAAAACGTGTTCTAATATGCTAAGATAACATGTTAAACCTTGTTTAGTCTTTCTCCATCTAGTATATGTTTCAAATGGAATAAGAAACCTTAAAATAATTCTTTTAAAAAAAGAAAGTAATTTCCTTGATTTCATTTTGCTGATTATGCCTGTAAAATCATACCAATGTAATAAAAGTACTCGAGAAATTATTCACTTAAACCAGTGCTTAAGATTGGTTACACTAAATCCTGGTTTTATCTTGTTTATATTGTGTTTTCAAATACCAGAATCTTACCAACACAATCTAAATAGATTAAAGTAATTTTGAAGTAGTAAAGTGTATAAAGAGAGATGGTAACTAGATTTGGTTTTAAGTATAACTTCTTACTAAGCTGTTGAAACTCTGTTTTGGATGTGCCAAATGTATTATTTCATTTTGACTTTATTATTTCAAAATGTTCACAGTCAAATTTATTAAGACTTCTTTTACTCCACAGCATCTGGGTCTGAGCCTATGTATTGGTCAAGTTTTATGACCAGTAGTATGCAGCTTGCAAAAGAGTGTCTTAGCCAAAAATTGACAGATGAACAAGGAGAAGGGTCCCAGCCTTTTGAAGGACTTGAGAAATTTGCAGAAACTATTGAAACAGGTATGAATTAATTACTGAGATCTGAATGAACATCTGAGATTAACGCAGTTTGTTATGTCTCAGTTTTACAAGATGGCATCTCATTTGCCATAACTTGTCTCACAAATTTTCACTTGTTAGCATTACCTGTAAAATTTAAGCAGGAAGGCAGAACAATTGATCTTGTTTTTGAAGTGGGGAAAAAAAGCCCGTTTACTTACTAAAATGTGTATACTTCCCTCAGTAGACAGAATGAACCCTACGTCAGGGCAAATTGGTGTTTGTTTATACCAGAACAAATCCAGCTAAAACTGTGCTTGAGTGACTGGTGATACGCCTTAGTTTTGGAGGTGCCAATCTAGTTCATCACACAAACTTAGATTGTTAGTGGTGATGCTGTTGAGTGAGAAACAGAATGTTTTTTCAGCTATTTCTACACAAAGCTGACCTGTTATGACATATGTATCTCAATAATCACACTGTATTGTTCGAAATACTTCAGAAACTCTGGGTTTTGGTGGTGGTGTTTTTTTTAAGTTGAAGAAACTAAGAGCTTATGACCACATTATGCTGTAGAGAACCTAGTACTGAAATGTATGAGCTAAGGGAAATGTTTAAAATCAGATCTAGAAATAGAAGTATTCAGCCAAAGTAGCATGGTGCTATAGCAATGTTTAGGAGTTCAGACATGGTGCACAATGAAGCAGGTATTTTCTTTGAGGATGATCCACACTGAGCCATAGAACAACTTGGTTTGAGTTGTCACGTGCTCAAATATTCGTGCATTAAAGGTCCATTGCATGGTATGGATGTACATACTAGACATTTAATAGGAGTTTACATTGTCACTTGATGTCTTGTTACATTATTAAACTCAATTGATGATTTCCACTGAAATAAATTTTAAGAAGTTAAAGAAAATGAAAGACAGTTTCAAATTGGTTATAAAAGTCATTGTTGAGTAACTTGACTTAAATGCTTGCATGGTATCTTTTTGTTTTCTCATTTAAGTTCTAAGAAGAGTGAAAGTTACCTTTTTAGATACTGTTTTGCGAATAGAACATGTGCCGGAAAACTCTAAAAGTGGAACTGCACTTGAAATCAGAATCGAAAGGTAAAGAGATTTTTTAAAATCTGTGAGTTTTTTTCCCTAAGGCACTTTTTGCTATTTCCTGTACGATATATTTTACCCATGCACACACATTCTTAGTATACAGTTAGACACTAGCTCCTGAGCACCTTTTATAATGCCAGCAAGCATTTTCTCCACTCAACTTCCACTTAACATCTTTAAGCTAAAGATATTTAACCATCAAATTAAAGTTTTACATTTTCCAAAGATAAGTTAATGACCACTTCCACAATTAATGAATACCATTTCTCAGATGTTCAACAGTCAATAGATATTATTGGCAGATCAGGCCGTGTCTTACTCAAAAGGGTTTTAGTATCTTAACAGTTCCTCTTGTATATTGAAGACACACTAAATATTTTCAGAAAGATACAGTCCTGAAAAAAAAATTAAACTGGAAGGTCCTCTTTAGGTCCTCTGTGAGCTTTCAGAAGAGCCCACATGTATTCTTTAATTAGTTTGAAATGAATACTGTACATGTTAAAGGGTTTTATTTGACCTATGGGATAGTGTAATCATACTTTCTTGCAAGGTATTGAAGTCATTACCAAATAAAAGTGATTCTTACTGAGAAATGATAATGAAATATATTTGGTTTTAAACATTTATAAACTTCAGGTTGTTCAATTCAGGAGAGATGTCAGTAGAACTGTAATTACTTTTCTTATGGAAGTCCATTCTCAGAACAAACCTCCTTTTCTGTACTTGAAAAACTAGATTAAAACAAACTGTTAAATAGCATGTTGTTTTGATGTTTGATACATCTTATTTATGGAAAGGTAGGTGTATTTTTCCACTGTAAATTCTGTTATGTGGAGACCTGCATCTTTTTAAGAGTTTACTGTCTCTCATTATTATAATGTAAGAAACTTAATTTCACAGAAATTTTAGAGGATTGGAACCTATTCTTTCAATTTTCAACTTTCATTTTGACACAGAATGTTACTTTCAAGCAGTACTTTTAGACAACAGAAAAGTAGTAGATGACAGAATTTAAAAAAAATCAGATTCTGAAGCAAGAATTGTGTGTCCCCTAAAGGAAACGTATATATGGAAGTGTTGGGCAGACTCTTCACTTTGTGGTTGGATTAGACATCAGTACTAGGATAATACACTAGGATATGTTCACGCTGGAAGCATGTCACAATTGTCCTGTGGTGTCCTGTAGAAAATTTAAGATTTCCACCCATTCCCAGAGAGTGGTGGTTTCTCCTTTCAGGACAGTCAGTGGCATTGTAAATAGTATGAAGCGAGAGAGTGTTTACAAACTTAGAGGCTAAGTGGCACAATAAAGGCAACAGTTTGCATGCACCTACCATCTTTATTTCCTTGCTTTTGTCTCCCAGAACTATGTACTGTGATGAAACTGCAGATGAGTGCTCTGGAATTAATGTACATCAGCCCACAGCTTTTGCTCACAAGTTACTGCAGCTCTCGGGTGTCTCTTTCTTCTGGGATGAGTTTCCTGCATCAGCAAAGTCCTCCCCAGTGTGTTCAGCTACACAGCTGGTAAAATGAAATACATTATATAAGAATATAAATTGATGAAGGATAGAATATATTCTAGCACTCGTATATTAGATTCATTCTGAAGGATATAGGAGTTGAACTTTTACTTGAATCTGTGTTTGATAAGTTTCATAATCACTTCCTGTTGATTTTGAGGAGGGAGAAGGAAGCGGACTTTAGGACTGACTAAAATTTAGTATTGTACTGGAATCAGGTTGCAACTTTAATGTGTAGAAGTCCTCTACAATTCACTATTCTGTGGAAACTTGCTCCACTTCTTTGCAAAGGCCTAATGTGTCACATTTTATATGCCTTGTTTCTTTCACAGTTATCAATGCATGTTTTTAATGCCATTGTCAAATTTATATTTGTGTAAAATGGTCATTTGTGTGATAAGCTTATTTAAAATGCTTGGGTTGGGGGTTTTTTTTGGTAAGAAATGGGATACATTCTTATTCCTTTCTCTGTAATGTTTTAAGGCAACTGAACCAAAGCTTTCACCTAGCTGGAATCCAAAAATCATTTATGAGCCACATCCGCAATTAACAAGAAACTTGCCAGAAATTACTCCTTCTGACCCTGTACAGATCAGTAAGCTGATTGGTAGAATGGAGTTGAGCCTAACATTAAAGCAAAATGAAGTACTTCCTGGAGCTAAGGTTAGTCATGCTTTCCTGGTCTTTAAATTAATAGTTATGTGGGATTTTATTTTTTCTACTGCCTACAAAAAATGGTGAGATTCTCAAGGGAACAGAATCCCCTTAGTTTTGTTGTAGATTCTCTGCATTCAAAACCGATATATATGTCTAATAAGACATCTTTACAGTGGCCAGACAAGTCAATGGCACACAGAAGTCTGTTAAAGGAGAATTCTGTATGTTAGAGAGACTGAATTTATGTATTGGAGTAACTCTTGAGAAAGTTGTTTTGTTTTCATGAAACTCCTGCTGCTGTTCATTTGTCTTTTTTTTTCTTGTAGCACTATGACTGACTTTGCCTACGTATGTGTGGAATGTTTAACTGGTTGATTAAAATCACTTTGGTTTTAAAAGGGTATAAGTTACTTCAACAATTACAAGTAAACCTTAAATGATTTATAATGCTGCAATGCTGCGACCTAATTAAACTAACATGAACATTTCTACTTCTGAATTTTTATATTAAAATTTATAGTAAATCAAATAATAATGCCATATTTAAAAGCTACTAGTTAAAATAATATTTTATTTGACTTTTACATAAAGATACAGGAAGCAAAGCAGTTGAAAATAAAGCCTTATTTTTTAAAAAAAAATGTGAGTATATAAGTAAAGTTGTGTAAATATATTCCCCTTGTCTCCAATTTTAAAATTGGCTATTGTCTTGTCTTGTATAGTGCACTATATTCTGCAGAAAGTTTCTACTACAGTAGAAAAGTTTTTTATGTCCAGCAATTTCTAGTCAATCTTTAACTTTTCTTGTTTATTCAGTTAAGAAAAGTCCTTTAAAAGTGAAATAACATATTTTGTTTGGTGTGGAATAGAAAAATGCTGGCTATTTCAAAAGTACGAGTAGTTAATGCAGTTAACACCTTTAAATTAACTGATGTCCAGATGTTTGTAAAGTTCAAAACTTTTCCACTTTTATATCATTAGATGTATTTTAAGGTAGCCAGAAGAAAAATGTCGAAGGCAGAGTTGACAGTAATTTTTATTTTATAGGAGAAGTTCAACATAATAGAACGCAGAGCAGTGATCTCTGCAAGTTGGGCTTGAGCACAGGCAAAACACTGTTGGTGTGTTAAAAAACAGCAACATCTGAACTAGTGAATGGATGTAATATTATGTGACAGAATTAAAGGAGGACCTGATTTTTGATTTATCAGATAGAGTTTGTGCAGATTGGAAAGAACGTAGATACAGTATATTGCCTAGTCTAGGTTAACCTTTTTTTTACTCTGGAAACTGAATTATGTTAGAACACCTTTGATTAGAATAGGCGTTTCAAGCATGTAAACTACGAAATATGTTGTCTAAGTTCATGTCAATAATGACACACTTCAATAATTTCATTTTCTTTCAACTCTTTCCAAAGGATGGAAAAAATAGTAGGAAACAATATACAAAACTAACTGATCATTTATTTTCCCCGCTTAGGTAAATATTTCCTTATGGTCTTTGAGCAAAAGTATATTTTCATATAATTGTGTTCCACTGCATGCCTATTTTTTTTTTGCCCCCATGAATGTGGTGGGTTGACCTTGGCTGGCTGTCATACACCTGTCCAGCTGCTCTCACTCACACTCCTCAACAGGATGGGGGAGAGAACGTGATGAAAAAGCCCATGGATTGAGATAAAGACAGGGAGACCACTTAGCAGTTACTGTCACAGGCACAACAGACTCAACTTGGGGAAAATTAATTGAATTTATTGTCAGTTAGAATGGAGTTAGATGATGAGAAACAAACTAAAACACCTTCCCCTCATGCATTTTTCTTCACTTCTTCCTTCCCAACTCTTCTACCTCCTCATCACCCTGAGCAGTGCAGGGTGGGGTGGGGAATTGAAGCGTCGCAGTCAGTTCATAACAGTTCCTCTCTGCTGCTCCTTCCTCCTCTTGCTTTTCCCCTACTCCAGTGTGGGTCCCTTGGACTGCAGTCCTTCACAACCTGCTTCAGTGTGGGTCATCTCCATGGGCTATGGTACAGCAGGATAAACCTGTTCCCACATGGGTCCTCCATGAACCGCAGTTCCTGACAGGAGAACCTGCTGCTGTGTGGCATCCTCTCCGTGGGCTGCGGCACCTGCTAGGAGCCTGCTCCTGTGTGGGCTCTCCACAGGCTACAGCTTCCTTCAGGGCACATCTACTTGCTGCAGAGTGGGGTCTTCCATGAGCTGCAGTGTGGGTATCTGCTCTGGTGTGATCTCTTCCACAGGGGAATATCTGCTCTGGCAGCTGGAGCACCTTCTCCCCCTCCTTCTTGCAGGATGATTTCTCTTGCTGGTTTTTTCCTCACTGCCTGTGCAGCATTTTGCCCTTTCTTAAATATGTTTTCACAGAGGCACCAGCAGCTTTGCTGATGGGCTCAGCTGTGTCCTGAGTTGGGTCCATTACAGGGCGGGCTGGTACCAGCTCTGCCCAGCATGGGGCAGACCCTGACATCTTAGCACAGAGGCTGCCCCTGCTGCCAACAGCTTGCCACCTACACCCAATACAATGAGTAATAATCATGAATGAACCAACACTTGGGAATACAGGATTCTAGAATTGAAAAATACAGGTCCTTAAGGTAAATTTAGCTTGAGCTGCTCTCAAAAGATAAGTGGCTTGCTTTCTTGTATACCATCTCAAACCAATTGAACTTCTATAAACATCTCACTCTTTATGAAGAAAGTATGTGAATTTATTCATCTGTATACTAAAGAGAAGTCCTGAAGAGAACCTTTACAGTTTTTGAGGTCTGTTTTAAGATCTGCTTGGACTTGTGCAAAGCATTTGACACTGTCCCACTTGACATCCTTGTCTCTAAATTGGAGAGGGAACGAGTCCAGAGGAGGGCCAGGAAGATGATCAGAGGGCTGGAGCACCTCTCCTATGAAGACAGGCTGAGAGAGTTGGGCTTGTTCAGCCTGGAGAAGAGAAGGCTCCGGGGAGACCTTCTAGCAGCCTTCCAGTACCTAAAGGGGGCCTACAGGAAAGCTGGAGAGGGACTTTTGACAAGGGCATGTAGTGATAGCACAAGGGGTGATGGGTTTAAACTGAAAGAGGGTAGATTTAGATTAGATATAAGGAAGGAATTCTTCACTATGCGGGTGGTGAGGCACTGGAAGAGGTTGCCCAGAGAAGTTTTGGATGCCCCATCCCTGGAAGTGTTCAGGGCTGGGTTGGATGGGGCTTTGAGCCACCTGGTCTAGTGGAACGTGTCCCTGCCTATGGCAGGGAGGTTGGAACTAGATGATCTTTAAGGTCCCTTCCAACCCAAAATATTCCATGATACTTCAGAAGGTGCTGACTTCCGTATTTTATAATTAGTACATATTACTAACTTTATATTGTTGATTACTTCTGGAATTATTAAAGAAGCAAAACAGCTAGCAGGTTAATGGTATTCTTGAATTTTCCTAGTAGGCCATTGTGTATTTATTTTAAGCTAATAAACTGTAAGTGACAGACCTGTGTTTATCCTGCCAAGCTATAGATTGGAAGCAATACACAAATTTCTAGCTGTTGTTGCGTAGAAGGTGAAGATGCTGCTGGAATAGCTGTATCCTTTACAGCATCAAAATCTGTTCTCAAAATAGTTGATTCAAGACTTTTAAAGAAAGAAAAATACCTTAAGTGTTCCTGAAAATTTTTTCTTTCTTTTTTTTTAGTTGGATGTTGATGGACAAATAGACTCTGTACATCTATTTCTGTCACCAAGGCAGGTGCATCTTCTATTGGACATGGTAGCAGCTATTGCTGGACCAGGCAAGTGAACATTCTGTAAATGTTAAATATGTATTACAGTGGATGAAAAAATAAACTTTGTAAGATAAACAAGTTTCCTCAGTGGAAAAAAATATTTGTTGTGGTAGATTATTATTAATTTCTGTCTGATCTTAGCAAAATGTTTTGTAGCTGCTCTGAGTAGGACTATGATCAATTTATTGACTTCAGTTGCAAATTGTACATGCTGGTAATGAAAATCTAGGTAGCAAATAAGGCTTGACAAGTGGCTATGTAATAGGACAAGAGATGGGGAAATGGTAGGTGGAGAAAATCAGGAGGCCAGAACAGTTTTGATTCTTGTAGCTTCTGTTTCATGAGAGGAGCTTA
Source organism: Phoenicopterus ruber ruber (assembly GCA_009819775.1). Classification (NCBI taxonomy): domain Eukaryota; kingdom Metazoa; phylum Chordata; class Aves; order Phoenicopteriformes; family Phoenicopteridae; genus Phoenicopterus; species Phoenicopterus ruber. The sequence continues at coordinate 16,696,987 of CM020219.1, forward strand.
GCAGTTGGGTTCCTTCTCTGTCCTGTGCTTTAGTGACAGGCACAGAAAACATAGAATGGACAGTAATTGAGTTCATTTGTCCATATTTGCTGAGTAATCAACAGCAGTGTTCAGACTACTGCAGTAGCAGGATGAGGTAGTTTTGGTTTGTTCCACCCCGCCCGCCCTCCCCCTGCGCGCCCCCTCCCCCCCCCCCCCCCAATATACCTAATGTAACAACACATTATTAAGATAGATAGTTAATCTTCTTTTTGAAAAGATTTGTCATGTCCTGGGTAGATGCTTAATATTCTTCTAATGATACTGATATATTTGTTGTATTGGATTTATTTATTGTTTTTGGCTAACTGGAAAAGCATTACATATAGTTTCCCATGTGTGTCATCTTCAGACCTAAAATTTTAATTCCTTGATAGTAAAACCTTTAAGAGACTGTGTCTTTAGTCCCTAAAGATGACTGAGAAGAGAAATATATGCTGATGATATATATGAACACATTTGCATACATGACCTTAAAATATTTTCTTCATACGTGAAAGTAATGAATGCTAGGGAGAGAGTAATCTGTTTTGGACAAGTAAAAACTCCAAAACAACAAAATACATGTGTATATACACATCTGATATACACCAGATGTGTATATATACAGATGCATATATATATACAACAATAACTTGGTTAATTTTCAGATTAATTTTTGAATTTTCTTTGGGATACTGGTAAAGAAATTACAGTGCGCTTTGTGTCCTTTTTTTGAATTCAGAGAGCCTAAGCAGAATAGAATTGTCAAATAAAGATAGGAAGAACCGGCCAATGCAACAGGAAGATGAGTATCGGATTCAGATGGAGTTGAAACGTTATTTAAGAAAAGAGTCTTTATCTGCAGGAGCGTCATCTGAACAAAGCTTCTATGAGACAGAGAGTGCCAGAACGCCTTCTAGTCGTGGCAAGTATAAAAGATGATGCAGTGTAGCAAATAACCTGTTGTTAAGATTATATAAATTGACTCTTCATCTTTTAATCTTACTAACTTAAGTATCAAAAGAACTTGGTCGTAGAATAATTGTGTGCTATTAATTGCACTGTTGAATAAAAAATTAACACCTAGTTTAGGTATCAGACTAGACTTGATTCAGTATTTCATTAAAACTGTTCAGTAATCTGTATGTTACTGTGCAACATGGAAATACACATGCAATGTAACATCTTTTCAAATGCATGGTTGAGGAAATTAAATATAGAATAATAGTTGCATTGCCCTGATATTTATATCTTATTTGAATAAATTTTTACTGGTTATTTTTAATGTGAAAATGTGAACTTTGATTTGTCAAAAGGAGAGTATATGAATGCATGCCAACTTGAATATGAAAATGGAACATTTAACTGTTTTCATATTTATTAGGTTTTTTGCCTTTTTTAAAAATAATATCTGTCCATAGATACTGCTAGTCTCAGTGTCAAGAGAACTTGGAACTTCTGTAAATAATATATATAGCTGGTTATTCTGTCTAGCAGCTGGATTTCTGAATTTAGGAATACATTTCTGTTAGAAGTAAAGTTGTTGTTTTTCCATTAGAAAATAACTCTTTACTATCTGTGGTTCTTATTAGAAGAAGAAGTTTTCTTCTCAATGGCTGAAATGGACATGTCTCACAGCCTTTCCTCCCTTCCACCTCTTGGAGACCCTCCAACTATGGATCTAGACTTGTCTTTAACCAGTACTTACACAACTACACCAGCAGGATCTCCACTGAGCACTACAGTGGTATAGTATTAAATACATTTAAAATCTCTTTGAAATTAACACTTTTGTTTGAAACTGTTGCATAAATATTCTTTACAATATCAAGAACTATTGCAAAATTCTAGGACAATTGAAAGTGTTTAGAGCTGAGAGTATTCCTTTTCTGCTATGGAAATTGTATTGGAAAGTTTCTTTTCTGTTTGGCTACCAAGACGAGAAATGGAATGTATTTGTTTTCAAATACCTTGAAGCTTATGTAGACACTTTATGATTTATTTTCATTTTAATAACTGCATGTTTGCCACCTGGGTTTTCTTTTAATATGGACTGTACAGGCAATGACAATAAAAAGTACAAAATAGTTGTATTACATTATTCCTCAAACAACATACAAATTACGCTGTTGATATTGCCATCTTTCCCAAATCTGTTACGTGCCTAATGTTTTGCTTAATGAAAGCCATGAAGAACAGTTGTGCTTTTTACAGAGAAACAGTTGCTCCTGGAGAGAGCAACTTTATCCAACTTTAAAAATAGTGGGTGTAGAAGATCATAGAATTAGAAAGCGTGGCCCAAAGTAAGGCTTATCTACATTGTGTAGGTGAGCATTAATATGCTGGGAAATGGCATGCTGTTGATTGCTTATGCATGTATTTTTCTTTTTGTTCCTTTACCTTATTACTTATGTTTGATCTAATGTCTAACATCTATCTGTCAAATTTAAGATCATATGTATTTTTGTTTTAGCTTCAACCAACTTGGGGTGACTTCCTTGATCGTAACAAACAGGAACTACAGCCTCCAAGAGGTTCTTCGCTTACGGCCAACATGGTTCACCAGACTTCCTTAAGAAGGACATGTAAGTAGAAATGTTGTTTTGCATTCTGCTCCCTTGATAATTCTGGAAATGCATTGTTATGCAGCAACTTGGTAAAAATAAATGAAAATAAAAAGTAAGATGATTTTATAAATGTGTTATTGCTGAAAAATTATGTGAACTTAATTTTGTATTTCAGCTATTCCATCCAGATCTGTTTCTGTGGATGAATCCAGACCTGAGCTGCTTTTTAGACTGGCAGTTGGAACTTTCTCAGTGTCTGTACTTCATATTGACCCTTTACCCCCACCTGAAAGTTCACTGAACCTTAACCCATTGACACCAATGGCTCGGGATTTCTTTACCCGAATAGAAAAGATTGAGCCAGTTAAGTTTTCAACAGAAGATTTTCTGTCCTTCCGAGAAGTATTTGCAGAAGCTTGTTCTCATGATCACCTTAGGTATAACTTTGCTTATTAATAAATATAATTAACAAAAATATCTTTTAAATAAACTTGAATAAAGTAAGTTTATTTCCATAGGAAATGTGTCACTTAGTATTTGAGTTGCATTAGATTTCTTTGTTAATTTCAAAATAGCCTTGAATTTTGACATCTGTTGTCCAAGACTGTTTGTGTATTTTTTTAATAAAAAAAAGAAGAAAAGTGCGTAAACATTAAAATCAACCTATCTCTTTTAAATGATAGATGAATTAAATTTGGTACAGTTTCTACCACAGAAATCTACAGAGTCAAGAATGATTAAGTAAATTATTTCTTTAGAAATAGCTGTATTTTACAGGACCATCTTTATTCCAATATAGGAATTTATGCTTGAAGGAGGTTAGGGGTTTACTTAGTGCAAAATAGTATAGCAGTAGGGGTAAAAAGTAAGTGTGAGTAAAATCGTAAAGTTAGTCAACAGTCTTTTTTTTCCTGAAGTTTTTACTGTCCCAGTACAGTGTATGAAGTAAAATATTTGAGGGTGTATATATCTTTTCTTACCTTACACATGTAATTTAGACTTCCTGAGGCATTTGTCTTTTTCATTGTTTATATAAGGATGTTAGATTCCCAGTTTTATGTGAATTGCATCTTAGGTTAGATGTCTAAAGTGTTCTTTACAAATTTCTCTACACTGACCATTGTTGAACATGTAACACAAGTGAGCTCCATTGTCTTTGTTGGTAAAGCTAGAATCTGTTATAATTAGAATTTTTTCTTATTTTTGAAGAAATGATGGCGGTTTTAATGATTTTTAAAATAACTGTAGTGAACCTTTTTTACATATTTAAACCTTGACTTTTCATAATTTTTATTGTTTTATGCTACTTTTCATAATTCATGATTTTTATCATTCAGATTTATAGGTACTGGCATCAAAGTGTCTTACGAACAAAGACAAAGGACTGCCTCTCGAAGCTTTAGTACTGATTTATCCATTGCGGATATGGAATTCCTGGAATGCCTTTTCTCTACTGACTCTCATTCCTTTCAGCCTCACTATACAGAGGTATGTAAAAAATACAGGGGGTTCCATAGAAAAGAAATGTTAATTGTGTAACTGAGAGTGCTAGATTTTAAAATGGTTGTAATTTTAAATGTGTCGGTTGGTTTTTTTTAGTATGTTACGGTTTTAAGATGCAACTTGTGTTTTAATTGCAAGCTGAAATAGTGAACCAGACTGCTGTCATACCTGACAGGAATAGCGTTAAGTAGCCAAACTTTGCTGGTTTACTTCTCTTTTAAATATGCTTAACACAGTTTGGGAATTAGAGTAAATGTTTCCCAAAAACTAACTGATGGAGTTGAGCAATGTGAAGGTTTCTTTGGGTGGTGATTGTTCTTCCAGCTCTTTTAATGCTCAGAGACATCCAATGAAGTGACTGAATAAGTGGATTGAGTAAGCGGTTGGGCTGAGGCTCTGTTTGCTGACTTGAATGTAGGGTTACCTACTGTCTGTTCTAAGTAAAATGTCATAAATATCTTTTCCTGTGGCAACTCTTTCCTCCCTATCTATTAAATATTTTTAACTCTATTTTATTTTAAAGCTGCTGACATTTCATTCTGAAGAAGGAAATGATTCTCATACTATGCCATGCCTTCAGCTTCACTATAAGCATTCAGATAATAGAGGACCTCAGGTAAGGTGGGAGATAAAAACCACCAAGTTTCTGTATAATAGCCTTTGTCTAATTTTGTTCGTTTTAACAGAAAGGTATCTTTCTTGAAAAACAGTAAGCCCTTAACTCTGTTATTAAAATTTGTTTCACTATATTGTTTTCAAGGATTTTAGTACTTTTTCCTCTTTCTTTTCAGGGTAGTCAAGGGAGACTCAGTTCTGTTCCGCAAAAAGCAGAGTTACAAATAAAGTTAAGTCCAGTGTTTTGTGAGCTTGATATTAGTATTGTAGACAGATTAAATTCCTTACTTCAACCACAGAAACTGACTACAGTGGAGATGATGGCATCTCACATGTATGCTTCTTACAACAAGCACATAAGTCTGGTAAGTTAAAGCGAAATTGATTAATAAACTTGCTGATTTTTTGCAGGAGGAAGGCAGGATGGCACTGAGCCTGAGATTGCTAATTCTGATTGATTTGTGGTGGTTGGTGTGTGGGTTTGGTGTGTGGGGGTTTTTTTTACGTCTGATACAGAACAGTAGCCATCTGACATAGATATTCATTTTAGATTCAGTGATTGCATGCTTGATAACAGACCTAAAGACAATGGTAGCTGCTTCACAAACTGCATAAGTTCTCAGCTTCATGAAGCAAGCAGAACTGGGCAAAAAAGAGGAACCTTGACTGACTTCTAATCCCTAATCTGTCCCATCATGCTCTCCAGCAGCTGACAATTCCACTTCTATATTGAAATCTTTAGGTGTCACAGTCAGCCCAATTGCTTCTGCTGTGCCTTACCTGCTTTTGGGGTAGGTAATAGAAAGGGTGGGGAACATACGCATTGCATTGTAGTGATTGAGGACTAACAGAAGAAGTTGGAGCTTGTTTGTCTTGATTCAGGTTGTCAGTAGGATTTAAGTGTTAGTATATTTAACACAATAACATTAAACTTGAAGGCTTTTCTTGAAATACATGCGGAAAGATTAATGCAGTTAACTGATTTTCTACACAGCAACAAATATCTTCATGTAATTTTATTGCTGCATTGATTGATTACAGAAAAAATAATATTCAAAACTTATTTAAGAGAATCCTCATTTAAAAAAATTTGTAAGACATCAGTAATTTCTGTCAATATGGTTATGTCTTGAAAGTTTGATTCTTTTCAATGATGGTCAGCAATAAGCTACTCTCGGGGAGGTTTTGAATGACACACCAGTGACAGGAGCTGGAAGCCATGACTTACTGAAAGGGACAAATATGCATGATAGTAGTTCCTAGCTTCTCAACAATAGTATTTAAAAAAAAAAAAAAAATCTGAGACACATGATATTTCTTAACTGCAGCTGAGTATTGTTTGGTACCCTCTAATTTAAGAGAAGAAAATACAAAGCCATTTTGGAAAGATTGCTAACCTCTGCAAATACTTGATTTCTAACTAAGTAGAATCTTAACAGCACCAATAATAGAAGAATATCCTAAGAGTAATAATAATTGGTCCTAATATGCGTGTTATGTGTGATGTATGAAAAATTGATCTTTTTTCATTTTTAGATATTACATCATCAAAAGCTTTCTCTATAGTAATTTTTAGTGCTATTTTATCTAATTTACATTTTTTTCCTTTCCTTTTTTTTAATTTTTTTTTTTTTTTTTTTTTAGCATAAAGCATTTACTGAAGTTTTTCTGGATGATTCACATACTCCTGCAAACTGTAGAGTTTCAGTTCAAGTCACTGCCCCAGCATTAAATCTCTCTGTTCGCTTCCCAATACCTGACCTACGGTCAGATCAGGAAAGAGGACCATGGTTTAAGAAATCACTTCAGAAGGAGATTCTTCATCTTGAATTTACAGATACGGAATTTAAAACTGAGTTTATAGGAGGGTCAACTCCAGAACAAGTTAAATTAGAACTTACCTTTAAAGAGCTAACTGGTAAGAATGTTAACATTATATTTAAATGTTCTTTCTTATTTTCCCAGATATTACATGGTTGAGACAAAGGTCCTCTCATATGGATTAACACGGGGAGTGTCTTTCCACCTGAATTTTGGGGCAGATACCTTTGCTGCAGTTTAGTGTTCTGTACTAAATATCAGCATAAGTCAAAATAATACTACTAGGAGGAGAGGCTAATATATATATAAGCATAGTGCTTGCATTCTTGTTTTTGAGACCTGAGGTAGTATTTCTGTTATTTTCTGTTATATTGTTATACCCTGAATTGAAACACACTGATATCTCTGGGATCTCTATCATGGTGATAGGGTAAGTTTTGTAGATTTGTAGGGGGATACTACAGCTATGCAAATTAGGAATCTCAAGTCTAGTCTAGAAATGAAGTGAATGATGTCCTAAATAACTGTCACTGAGAAAATTTTAATACTTTTGTGCCTCTAATACCTTTCAAAGTATAAATCTGAGACTGCAGATGTATATTTGCAACCTTCTCTGCTTATTTGTCATTCTGTGTACTTTTCAAGGCTGTGACACAATGTAGTGATGCTATAAATGTAAATGCAGATATCTATGCATGAGAAGCATCTGGTTTTCTAACTGCTGCTAGCTAGAAGATAATGTGAAATAATTTTTGTTTCTAAAACTTGATATTTAACTTTTGGAGGAAAAGATGACAGAATTTGCCTAAGTACCTTAGTAATAGCATTGACAAGTTAGCCTGTTGGACTCCAACCTGAGGAATGGGCAACCTGAAGTCAGCGGTTGTCATTCCTGTGTTAATTTTTTTAAAAAATCTTTTTCTATTCAGGTTCATTTGAAGAAGATAATGCAGAAGCACCAATAAAATTTTTTCAAGTGTCTGGTGGCATAGATGGAGATATAACATCATCATCAGACAATTTTGACTGGCCTCGGTAAAATAATTTTTATTTTTTTAATGCAGGTTGTTTGGATTTTTATGAAGCACTGTTGTTATTCTAATTTTAATGCAGACTGCCTGTGTGGTAAATGCTTTAAAATAATTTGAAAAGAAAGAACATGTAGCTATTGAAAAGAACCCAAGAATTTATTAAAAAAAACCCCAAAACTTCTCGATTTATAATAGTGCAAGATGGTTTCAATGTATAATGGTTTCTGCGTAGACTTGAGTAAATTTCAGTGAAAGTTAGATGGATAGTTAGAGACTTGAAACTTTTTCCCATATTTGGTTTTTTTTTGGTCACTTTAACTTTTCTCCTACTTTTACATTCAAGATTGAATATAAAGCAAAAAAAAAAATCTCAGTTGAATTTTGCCTCAAAATATTAATATAAGCTGGTATAAAGCCGTAACAACAATAAGGATAATTATATTGACTGAATTATTGCAGCTTATATCACGTGTAAGGCAATACAATACTTCAGAGTAACTGAACAGAAGGACCTAACAGCTGCAGTGTGTAATAATATGTTTAAAGAGGCAATTTTAGATTGGCCACAGAATTTTCCACAAAGGTTTTTTGCCACAAAACTTAGTGGCTTTCTGACAGCATGTTTGTATGGAGATTTTTTTCAGCATGATCTTCTTTTATAATGGTACAAATGAATTTTTCTGTAACAGTGTGTACATGTAATACACTACGTCATGTAGTAGAGCATTTTTTAATAGCTGTTGATGGTCTTATGATACAAGCATTATTTTGGGAGAGTGCTAGGTTTTTCTTAGGTCACCTAATGGTCACCTGATGGAGCTGAAAAAGCAGACACTAACCTTTTCACCTGATGGTTCTTTTTCCATGTCTCTTTGTACCTATAAGTTTGGTGTTTTTCTTAATGGTATCGCTTTGTCTAATAAAATACCTTATTGTCTAATAAAAAAATCCCTGGTCTTTGAGCTATTTAGTCTATCTGTATTTAATGGCTAGCTAGTAGAGGTAGGGGACATGTGACTGTGTATCAGTATAAAAATTCTAAGCATCTCTAATGGCTTATTCTGCGTAACTTCTCCAATGTCAGGATTGTATTGAAAATAAACCCTCTGGCTGTGCACTCTATTCTGGAAAGGATAGCAGCTGAGGAGGAAGAAGGTGATAATAACTTTCAAGAGGAAGAAGAAGGAGGGTCTCATTCTTTGAAGGATGTCTGTGATATTAGAAGACCAGAGCCTTCTCCTTTTTCTTCTCGTAGGGTCATGTTTGAAAATGAAGAGGTACCACAAAATTTTGTTACTGCTTTGTGCTTATGGTAGACAAAATTAAAATATTCTCACTTCTTTATGTGCATCTTCTGGCTTCCAGCTTTTTTTTTACTTGAGATTTTTTTTTTTTTTTTTTTCAGATGGTGATGCCAGGAGATATAGTTGAAATGACTGAGTTTCAGGATAAAACAATTAGCAATTCTCATTATGTATTGGAACTTATGTTACCAAAAATTCACTTAACATTACCAAACAAAAGCTTTTATGAAAAACTTTACAATAGGCAAGTATGATAATTGTTTTGTGTGGTTATCATGACCTGTACTTTTAGTTCTGTATTCATTGTTAAAAACAACTGAATGAGCAGCTATAGCAGGAATTCATTTGTATACTTTTCTAAGAACATAAAATGCTATATAAATATTCTTCCAAGTTACCATCAGAGACGCCACTGTATCATATATCTGATCGGTGCCATAGCAGCCAGCTGCTAAAAAGTGTTTGGCAGATTTTGTGAACAAAGGGTGAAGTTAAATAGTCTTTTGCTTGCAGTGAATACTTTGCTCAGATCTCTGTTTGCAATGTTTCATTTTGCTCTAATCTTTCTAAATTCTCCTTTATAAATAGATCATTGTACTTCAAAAACTGTTGCATTCAATTTTATTCTTTCCCTTTTATTCAGTGATTCTCCATCTAAAAATTGAAAGTCCAGAAGTTAGGCAGGGGGAAAAACCCTAACAACCCAATTTTGTAAGCCTTACAAAGGCTCATGAAAATGTAGAGAAAGGGAACCCAACTTATAGATAGGTGTTCAGCATTTATTTCTGTTAGTTTTCTGTCTGGAAAACAAAGAAATACAACTAGATTAAATCAACTAAAAAATAGGTATTATGCTATGCATTAGCTACATAAAGAGAGATGCTGATCTATTTTAGCCTCTGATAGGCATTACTTTACTTTCAAAGCATTTTTCCACTTCCAAAGTGGCAAAGCTGAACCTTTCATTGAATATTCTGTTGGTGTACTTCTGTACTGAATGTCACGTGTCACATGAATATCTTTACCCCAACAGACACAGGCTCACTTGAAATCAAAAGAACTAGTGTTTCCTGCAACTTTGCTTGAAAATTGATGTGATCAAAATAGGGTTTTGTCACACCCCCCCACCTACTGAGCTAATATACACCTACTAATAGAGGCTTTTGTGTCACTGTCAAATATTAGCCTTTGATATGTGTGTACCATAATTACAGAAAAAAAAAGTACTTTATTTATTGCTTTTACTTCTGAAGACATTATTCTTTCTTGTGCTCTTGAACTTTTTTCTCTTCCTTGTTTATGAAATCTGAAATCTGTTTATATGAAGTCTACAAAGGAAATATGCTTGACTGACCTTATATTAAGTGGGAATATAGTCATATATTTTGTATAATGGTAATGTATTTCTTTGTAGGATCAGCAATGATTTATTGTTGTGGGAACCCACAGCCCCATCTCCTGTAGAAACATTTGAGAACCTTTCTTACGGTGTTGGACTGTCTGTGGCCAGCCAGCTCATCAACACTTTCAGTAAAGACAGCTTTAGTCAATTTAAATCTGCAGTTCATTATGGTAATACATTTAATAAATCATCTAGAACTATAGTGATTCAAAAGCATAATTGGCTGAAGTGATTAAGCTGGTAGTGGAAAGAATTTACAAACTTAAAAGAAAGTATTTACTTAAACCAAGAAAAAAACCCTGTAGATTACTGTTTAATTAAGTGTGAAATTGAATTGCATTGCTGATAGAAAAACAACGAATTACTGGCATAATATGTGTACTAGCTAGAGTTTGTTGTTCATTTTATCTATTAGATGACGAGAGTGGATCTGAGGAAGAAACACTACAATATTATTCCACTGTTGATCCAAACTATCGTTCACGCAGAAGGAAAAAGCTTGACACTCAGAATAAGAACTCACAAAGCTTTCTGTCTGTTCTGCTAAATGTGACCCATGGATTAGTGTCAATATTCACAGATGTAAAGGTGAGATACTGGGGCTGGAAAAAGTTGTTTTGTTTTCACCATGGGATCCCCTTCATACTGTATGTACTGTTTTTGGAAGGAACAAGTGTTTATAACAGTAATTCTGTAATCTTCATAGTATTGTACTATAACTAGACAATAATGCAGCACAGTATTTTAGCAATTCTGTTTACTTTGCTTTGCATGAGAATAACTAAATGCAAGCAGGAAAATATGTATTGGTAGCAAGTATTACGTTAGTTTAGACTAACTGCAGTAAACTTGGCAAGCAATTGTTTTATCATTTCTATTCTTCCTTTAGCAGGATGATGGAAGTACACTGGAAGGAAAATATGGCGAATTCTGGTTTGAGTTCAACAGTGGTTCACTTTTCAGTGTGACTAGATATGAAGGCTTTGAGGACAGACACTATGTTTGTCTCCATTCTAGCAGCCTCAATTTATATCATCAAGGTAGGGGTGGGATTGAGGTGGCTTTGGGACTAAATTCAAAATGAGATAAGCTTGAAGTTTGTTAGGAGAAATGCTATTTTTTTTTTTTTCTTTAATAGTGTATCATTTTGCACAATAGATCTAGTTCATGGCTAATGCTCCTAAATGCTACAGTAATACAACTTCATGATAAATGTATTTACTTGGTTACAGTTTAGCTCAAACTTTCCTTGGCAACTGCTGGTCTTAAAGATATTGTGGTCCTCTAGCAAATTAGCTGTACAGTCTGTTCTTTATTATGAAAGTACACACTTCCTACGTGTTATTGGTTATTGAGTTTAAAAAGGTACAGGTTACCAGTGGCTGCTGTATCTTTCCTAGGTAGCTAATTGTAGTCAGCAGGTGAAAAAATTTTAAGTTGACTATGTAGTTTGTATGGCTGGTAACCCCTATGTAGTTAAACCTTTTCAGGTTTTCCCCTCAAATGTCTCTCAATCAGTGGTAGTCAAGTTGAGGGATTTTTAGTGCAAGGCTTAATTATCGTGTGTTTAGAGATTAACCTGGCACCATCTCATAAAATGAAAAGGAGGGACATATTCCTATCTCTCCATGTAACCTGTAGGAGATTTCTGTCCTTTATTTCAACTTTGCCATTTTGTTGGGCAAATAAAAAAAACAAACCCTATAGTCACATTGAAGATTTTAGCTAGAACCATGGTTTTAAATATTGGATCACCTGTAACCTCCCCTTCAAAATTTTTTTGGTTGTCAGTGTGCATGACTAACTTTGGTAACTAAAATAATTTTAAAGGCATTAAGCTTGAAAAGGATTTTCCTTAACTCTTCATCAGTAATAGCTTTGAAGCACAAGGTAACGCATTCTAAAAATCTCTTTGCAGGTTTGGTAGATGGGGTCGTCCCTTCCTCTGAAGTACGACTGCCCAGCACAATACGTCCCCACTGGTTAGAACCTACTATTTGTTTTTCTGAAGAAGACGGTCTTAACAGGACTACTTCAGATGGCGTAGGAGTGGATTCTCCAAGTATGCTGACTGTTGCAGTCAAAATCCAATCAGATAAAATAGAGAGCAATACAAAGGTTTGTGTTTTCAAATTTGTGCTTTTACAAATTATTTGAGTTATCTCAGTTTAAATGGAAGCATGTGGATGTGGGGTTACAAGTGCTATAGATGAAGAAACCATATAATTCTGAGCCGCTCATCCTCAAACTATAATTTTCTGTTAGAATCTTCTGGGTGGATTATAAAATGTAAGTATCAGTGTAATTTACTAATTCTTCCAATGCTTCGCTTTGCTGATCACGCTATATTTCTTTACTGAATGTAGTTCTTGGCCAGTTGACCTTTTTCTTGTTTTTCTTTGGTTGAGTTTTAATCTGGTGCCAAACCAGGCAAGAACAAATATAAAGAGTTAAAAGCTTTCTGCTCAGCTTACTAGCAGTGCCATCTAATAGGCAGCCTTTGCTTACCTATTTGGAATGGCACTGTGTCCTGGCTTTGGCTAATTTTCTTCCTAGTAGCTGGTATAGTGCTGTGTTTTGGATTTATTGTGAGAATAATGTTGGTAACACACCGATGTTGTGGTTGTTGCTAAGTAGTGCTTATACTAAGTCCAGGACTTTTCAGCTTCCCATGCTCTGCCAGCAAGGAGGTGCACAAGAAGCTGGGAGGGGGCACAGCCAGGACAGCTGACCCAGCCTGGCCAAAGGGATATTCCATACCATGAGATGTCATGCTCAGTATATAAACTGAGGGGAGTTGGTCGGGGGGGAATTGCTACTCAGGGACAGCCTAAGCGTCGGTCAGCAGGTGGTGAGCAATTGCATTGTGCATCACATGTTTTGTATATTCTATTTTTAGTATTCTTCTCTCTTTCTTTGCTGTCTTTATCTGAACCCATGAGTTTTACTTTTTTTTTTTCATTCTCCTCCCCATCCCACAGCGGGGGGAAGTGAGCAAGTGGCTGCATGGTACTTAGCTGCCGGCTGGGGTTAAATCACAACACACTGGTAAATGAGTGGTACGTTTGGCTTTGACAATAGCATTTATTAGCATGGCTAAAAGATGACCTCTTAGCTGGCATAGTGGTGACAAACAGGTTGGTAGAGTTTATCTAAAGAAGTAGTCTGCCGACCAGCACGATGTCATGGGGACTCAATTGACTCAGATTTAAATAGCATAAGAAAGAGCTACATTGGGTTGGTACTCCTGGTAATTCCTGGTGAATTTCAGAATGAATGAACAGGGAGCCTTCCTACCACCACCACCACAAAATTGTCATTTCTAAACTATCCTGTTGCAATAAGTATTAGACTGTATTAGCCAGGGTTTCTGTATTAGGAAGCAAGGTTTTTTGACTGTTTAATCCTGGCCCAGTCCTTTCTTCATTTCTAGATGGTTGGAGATTCTGGGAGCAGAAGGATGACTGTTTCATAATCTAGGTGTCGAATGTATTTCATGTAAACTAAGTCATGCAACTTTCTTGTGCAGGAATTTCTAGTTGCTGTTGGACTAAGAGGAGCCACCCTTCAGCACAGAGTACTGCCTTCAGGTTTAAGCTGGCATGAACAGGTCAGGTTGCTACAGTTTTCTCAACTGCTTATTCAATTTCAGTCTCATTGCTTTAACAACTGCTTTAAGTATCAAACTAAACCTCGATGGAAAAATCTTTGTGTTAGGCTGTGTCGTCTTATCTTACTCTGCTCTTGACAGCGTTACTCTTTACTTTCCTTCTTGTCTGTCTTTGAGACCATTGACAGACTGTAGTCTTGCTCTTAAATTCTTCTATATTCATTTGCTACAGTTCCTCTCATCATCCTAAATCTCTGCCCACAACGTGTCAGGGAGGTTCTGGGGTTTTGGGGGTCTTTTTTTGTTTGTTTGTTTTTGGCTGGTTTTTTTTGTTTTTTTCTTAAAAGTTCAGATAGAAAATCTCGGTAGTCCAGTGCTATCCAAGCACTTAGATAATCCTTGACGTAAAAAACCCCCTCAAAACAAACATACGTGCTACTTGCAGCACTGAAAGTGTTTCTGTATTTTTCTCTTCTGCTCACTTCATTCCTCAAGTCCAGTTTCTCCCTTGTCTGTTTCCTGTTTTACATCATTTGAGTAGCAGTAATGGAGAATAAAACTTTGGGGAAGTAGTAAGCAGCAGTTTACATAAATGCTTGTAATGCAAACTTCTGAATTAAAAGGGTTGTACTGATAAGGGTGGATGCAGAAGTATAGCATAGCAGACAGGGCTAGAGATCCTTGATCCGGAAGCTGTGTGTAAACATGCATGAACTAGGACATGCCATTAGCACAGTAGCAGTATAGTTGCATGTACTTGCACATACTTACACCATACTGGATTATAGATAGTAAACCCTGACATTCAAGCTTATCCTGCTTATCCTTCCGTATGTATGGTATGATTATTTTTACATGCATTTTTATTGTATAACTGCATGGAGCTGAACTTAGTTCTTTGGGCTCTGCTACGTCATTACTTTCTTCTCAGCATGGTATTCCTATGTGTTCATGTAGCCTGCTTTACACCGTGTTGCTTATTTGCTCTGTGAATTTTTGTTCAATTAACATTGCCTGGAATCTTTTTTTGGAGGGGGGAGGGGGGAAATAAAAAATTGGCTGAAGAGGTAGGTAGAGGAAATGATTAAAAGGCTAGCTGTGTTAGTATGCCCCAGGCTTGAAATAATTTAAAAAGAAGTTTTGTAGTGTAACAGGTTTGAGAGAGAACTATGACAGATCTAAAGAAGAGGATAGGAGTTTATTTTATGCAGTAATACATGAAAAAGTATATACAATGCATGTGCGCATATTTCTGATTCTGAGCATATTTTCTACTCCCCCCTCCCCCCCAGGAAAAAGAAAGATAACTTGAAGATAACTTTAACAATGTACAGTATTACAAGAAAAGTTGGCTTTTCAGATACAGTGAACAAAGAAAATACTAACACTACAATAACAACTGCAAAGAAAGACAAATGAGACTGTATTTGGGAAATGCTTTAAAAATGGATTGTGAGGGGTTGTACAAGTAGCCACTTAGGCGTCTGTAGATTGGTCTTTTCCATACCTTTGAGGCTGCAGTTTGGCTGTTGTTTTTTTTGCCCTGTTTACATTCTGTGCTTTTCTATATTCAGACACTGGGTAAGCACCTTTAAATATCTGAGATTATTTACTCCCTTTTCCTTCTACTAATCAAACATTTCATTGTCATACCTGTTACAGATTTTCTCTTTTCTAATGCATAATTGTTTATTAATTTAACAGATATTGAAGTATTATAATAATATGTTTGTGATTTTTAGATTTTATATTTTTTGAATATTTCTGATGAGCCTGTTCTGGGATATAATCCTCCAGCTACAATTACAACTTTTCATGTACATCTGTGGAGTTGTGCTCTTGATTACAGGTAAATAAAATGCAAGTCTATGTCACTTGGCGGTACTGCAGCTATATATGTATTCTTTTAGGAACATTTGAGTTTGCGTATTGTAAAGAATATTTATTTAGGCTTGTTTGGAAAAAGTCCTTAACAGAAATCCATTGAACTGTAAGCAATTCAGAGTAGGATAAGTACTTGCCTAGGCCTGGGAAGATCTAGTTAGGTAACCTATATGACTTTGATTGCACTTCTAAATAGGTATGGAGTATTAATTCGTTTGTGTTTTTTTTCCTATTTGTTGTTAGGCCCTTGTTTTTACCAGTCAGAGCTCTACTTACTGTTGAAACTTTCAGCATTTCCAGCAGTGTGGCAGTAGATAAATCCTCTTCTACTCTGAGGTATAATTTAAGTTGTTATGAAACATGGAACCTCCTGTAAAACTTGTAATGCCTGTCTGCTTTTTTGACCTCGGAAGCATTTGTATTGTGTAAATGATCACGCTGGTTTGCATCTTTTGAAATATACTTTTCTCATGTGTAATCTTTCTCTTTTATTAGGTTAAATACATTTTTTTAGTTGCATTGCTTTTAACAACTAGTGATTCTGCAATTTTTAATACGGTTGAAAGACGTCCTGAAATGAAATTCTCTATTTTGTTAATTAGTAGCAGCTTAAGATTTCTTAAAGATTTGTTATTTGGAGACAGTGTATTAATTAAGGAAATATTTAGTGATTACTGAACATCTCTGTAACATTTTAATAATTTTTCTTGCAACTTTAATTGAATATTCATTCTATTATGCCTATTCTGATGTGAAACATCTGCCAAGTTGCTTGTTTCTATTGGTAAAACCTTACAAACGACCTTTGAAACAAATATGTCTGTTAGTTTATTAAAAAGAAAAAAAAAAGGCAAAAAAGGAAATAAGAAGTGTTAATTCTGTATGCCTCTCATGGTTTAACCCCAAATTGTAACCCAATACCACGCAGCCGCTCGCTCACTTCCCCCCTCCCCGGTGGGGAGGAGAATCGGAGAGAAAGGAAAACTCGCGGGTTGAGATAAAAACAGTTCACCAAGACAGCAAAGGAAAAATATAAAAATATATTAATAATGATAATAATGATAATATATATAAGGATAATAGAATATATAAAACAAACGATGCACAATTTCTCACCACCTGACGACTGATACAGCCCATCCCGAGTAGCAGGCAGGGAGCAGGGCTATCCCCCCCCAGCTATCCCAGAACAACAAGTTCCAGAGAAAGCAGGTGAGGGAACAAACAGCCAAATGAACGGAAAAACAAAAAGGAAAAATAGGGAAACAAAAAGCAACCCGAAGGGAAGCTTAAGGATTAAGGCAAGTTAAGGGTCTAAAAGCCTAGTGGCCCACCGACCAACCCTCACTTATACCGGTCATGATGTCTATGGTATGGAATACTCTCTTTGGCCAGTTTGGATCAACTATCCTGTCTCTACCCCTCCCAAGTTTTGTATCTGCATGTTAGCAAAACCTGGGAAACTGCAAAATGTCCTTGGTCGTTTAGCAGCAACCAGCAACATCAGTGCACTATCACCGTTGTTCTCACACTAAAGCCAAAACACAGGAGCTGCTGAAGACAAAACTAGCTCTGTCCTGGCCTAAACCAGGACAATGCCAAAAGTATTACTTTTTATTCTAGGAAGGATCAAATATATAAACTGAAATGCAAATAGAATATAATTAACAATGGTGAAAATATCTTGCAGTGGTTAATTACCAATGGATTTGGAAATTATGAAAGGTTAAAGTGAAGAGTTTGGATTTAAGATATGCTAGATATATTTGTGTGTGTAAATATTTTTTTCTAAACTAATTTGTTTTGTCTGGTGAATTGCACAGCATCTCTAGCATGTTTACTTTTTTTTTTTTTAAAAATCTTTTAGGATAATTTTAGATGAAGCTGCTTTGCATCTGTCTGACAAGTGCAACACAGTCACGGTGAACCTCCATAGAGGTAAGGATGTTTTCGATGCGACTAATGAATTGCAGACCCTAAATAAACAAAATTACAGGCATATTCAGCATATATAAAGGTTATTGAAGAAGAGGTCTGACGAGATAAGGAGAAGCAAGTTGAATATGAATGATCAGTAGTGCAGTGTTGATGAAAATCTGAGTGCTCTAGTTCGGATTTGTGGATGCAGAGGTATGTCAGAGAACAGCAACTTGCAAGTCCTTCATTTTCTTGATACAGTTCCATGATGCATATTTGAAAAAAACGTATTTTTAAAAATCTGGAATTGGCACAGAAAGAAATCTTCATAGAAGAGAGATCTCATTTTATGAGGTATATATTCTAAATAGTTGAACTTGAAAAGTGTTACATGGCACAGAGTTCTAGGTTCTGAAAAGAATGATACCAGCTGGTTTGCTCTCATTCATGTAGTGACAACCTTTAAGGACTCAGGAACTTGAATCAATATTTAACAAATGAATTGGAGAAATAATGAAACACTGTGCCCACAAATGTGTGTATTTAGCTTAGGTAAGAGATCTCTAGTGAAGCACAGAGTAAAGATATGCCTGTTTTGTTTAAACAAGAAAGAGGGGACAGAAGTTATTCATTCTACTGAAAGATTAGTGCAATGTGAAAATGTCCTCTCTCACTTCAGCTAAAAAACTGCTAGGATGGTTAGTCACCCAACTTGTGTGTGCGCCTCTATTTCTCTGACTCAGATGGGATGAAGATAAGTATCTTAAATATTACACTGCATACAGATAGTGGCAGTGGGAGTGCTATATTGGATTCAAAAGATTAGAGTTCTTGATTTGAGTAGCTGGAACTTGAACTCTGAAAGTAATCCTCATAAAAGAAGGAAATGCAAAGATACTAAAGGTTTTGACAAAAAAAATCCCTTTTTAAGCTCGTGCTACTTCTAATGGTTTCATAACCAAAAATACATAGTGAGAATGATGTTTGTTATTAAGTCTTAGTCTTTTCTTTTTTTTAAATTACTCATTGTCTTTCAGATTATGTTCGTGTTATGGATATGGGACTCCTGGAACTAACCATTACAGCAGTAAAATCTGATTCTGATGCGGAAAGAGTAAGTATTTATTCACAAATAAAAAAAAAGGTAAAATCTCCATGACAGGTTGTAATTTGAAAATTACTTTATTATACTTAGAATCAAGGAAGGTTTTTTCAGTTTACGTGTACTATTTTTTTAAGTCCTTTTTGACTAGTTAAGTAAATTAATTTAAAAACAACTGTGTATAGATGCTATTTTTATGAAACTTTAGGTTGATTTGAAGTGTATTCTTATCTCTTTATTGTTGCTATCTAGACTAAACCACGTTTTGAGCTCCACTGTTCCAGTGATGTAATCCATATTCGTACCTGCTCCGATTCATGTGCTGCACTAATGAATCTTATACAATATATTGCAAGCTATGGTGATTTACATCCACCTGCTAAGACAGAGATTAAACGTGGAGTTAGCAAGCCAAAAATGAAGGTATAAAATGGCAAAATAATATCAACTTAACTTTTACGCTTCCTGGTAATATGTTTTAATCTTGATATCCTATTCTGTTTCCAAGGAATATGAGATTTCCTGCAAAGAAATTAACAGATTGCATCTAACTTAAAATATAATTGAGAGTAAAATAGTACCTTTTTTTTCTGCTTTGGTCACTACTTAAAATATTAAAATATTTTGTGCTGTTTGCCTATTGCACTTTACTCGTATCTAAAGAAGGAAATTCCAGGACATACACGAGCTGTCCAAGTACTCTGATGATCTAAATACCCTGAACCATAATGTTCTAACCTACTTTATGAATCATCTAGCTCAGAGTTTCATCTCACTTGATTATTTATAAAGTTAAGCTGTTACTTCTTGCAGTTTGAGAGCTGTGTATCCAGCCATTCTAACAAAATCTTACTCAGCATGATATTGCAGTTGTCTTTAAAGTGTAATTATGTAGAGTTCCTCTCCTACAGGTAGAAACCTTTAGCCAACCATCTTCCCATGGACCAGGCCTCGCTGAATCAGAGCA
Source organism: Phoenicopterus ruber ruber (assembly GCA_009819775.1). Taxonomy (NCBI): domain Eukaryota; kingdom Metazoa; phylum Chordata; class Aves; order Phoenicopteriformes; family Phoenicopteridae; genus Phoenicopterus; species Phoenicopterus ruber. The sequence continues at coordinate 16,716,731 of CM020219.1, forward strand.
ACAGATTTTACGGGACTTGATGAGTGATGCGATGGAGGAAATTGAGACTCAACAGACTGCTTCCGCCCTGAAGCCAGAGTCTAATGGTAAGAATCCTCTGGAGGCCTAAGTACGCAAAGGACAACCTTTCTGGAAGGAAAGTGACGTTTAAAGTTTTGTGTATGTAGAGATGCTGCAATGAGAATGGGAGCGTACCTTTGATGTCTGAAGTCTTCACGCTATCAAACAGATTCTTGCTTTTAACAAGTAATGCAAAAGTAATTTAAGATTCCAGTCACATACACATTACTGAGATACTGAAAACGGCAAGGAAGGAGTCTGACTTTGTTGGACTCTGTCAAGACCCCAAATTCTTCAGGAGTATAAGTTAGTATGGGTGTAAGTTTCTATGGTATACTGCAAAGCAAAGGAATCAAAGACCTGTATTCTGTGTATGAAGACAGTCCAGGAGGATGATACAGTTCTGAGTCACAGAACTTTTAGCTATGAGGAAGTTTTTCAGTTAGCAGATAGAACAAGATAATTGATTTTAATCACAGGATTATGGCTTCTGCATAATGGCTAGCGTTAAATCCAGGCTTAAGTTGGCTAAGGATTTTGTACTGCAAATAGAGAATTTCGCTATTTCCATGATGTCTGGTCCCCTTTTTGATGGTGGACAGTGAGCAGTCAGCGTATTTCTGGAAGTTATGGATGCTGTGGTCTTACTACCAGAATGAGAAACTTGGCCACAAAACCCCCCATTTTTGTGTCCATCTGTGGGTTTTTTTACAAATAGTTTTTCTATATTTTGTCAGTTAATCTCTACTAGTAACTAGTTACGATTATATTGTAATTATTTTCAATTGTACAGTAGATTAATTTGTGAAAATTGTATTTTTTTTTAATAGTAGGAATTGATTCAAGATATAATAAGCAAATTCCCTTGATGTAATTGAAGTAACAAATTTCAGTTAACTGTTAGGTTATTTTGTTTGTATTTTCATATTTTGTAAAGATTTTTCCACTGAAACATGTTTGTTTTTTTTTTCTCCACCCTCCTTCAACTCCCAGGAGTTCTGGATGACAGATCTCAAACTCAGGAGCCATCTTGCTCAGATCTCTTCCTGTTTCCAGACGAAAGTGGAAATGTCTCGCAAGATCCAAGTCCCACTTACGCTTCATTCACTCATCACCTGATCAATGAGGCCATGGGAGATGTTCCCGCAGAAAGTGACGATTTCTGCATTCTTTTTGCACCCAAAGTTGCTGTTGCTGTAAGAAGCTTTGGGAATTACTAAAAAAAAAAAAATCCATCTATAAACTGAACTAGAGAAAAGCCTATGTATGACCTGGACAAATTAGACTCATAGCTTTTTGTGATTGCTTAGTGATATTTTAATCAGTGGGCAGAGTAGCAGAAAAATAATCTTTCTGTTTGAAAAGGCTTCATGCATTGTTACTGTTGGGAATGAATGCAGGTATTTTCAAATATATATGATTTTTCTATATCTCAGCAGTACGCTCTCTGATCTGAATATTCCATTACACTATATTGGCAGTTTTCCTACATTTTAGCCATGGTTTATCATTGCCATTTTGACTTACAATAATGGCATAGTTAGAAAAAAAAAAATGTTATGAGCAAAATATGGTATTTATCAAAATAGCAGCTTTGCACATCTTCTCATCTTTTATTCATTTCTCTTATAGTGTAAGCTTTCAATGCTTTTATGAGCCTAAGATCCTTGCCAAACCTCAGAAAAAAGCTTGTGTGTCACTTTACACAATTGTCTATCCACTGCGTTAAAAGACTTAGGAAACTATACTCAAATTCTTTGAAAACAGCTTGTGTTCATGTTTTTCATAGTATCTCTGGTTGTATTCTTCTTAATAGACAGAAGTAGTTCTGGTTCCCTGATTAGGAGCTGTATTTGACCAGTTATATTTGAGCTTGTTTGTTTCCAAAAGTGCTAATATGGTAGCCTGGGCTCTTCCATGGTTTTTTGTTTGTTTTCAACTCTTGTTTTGTTTTGTTTACAGTTTGGATGAGGATTTTTTTTTTTTAACTACTTCTCAGCTTCTAGTTTATTTTTACTTGCTTTTGTCTTTAAGTTACTTTATAAGAATCATTCCTAAATCAAGCCTGTGTTGTATAAGCTTTAGAAGACAGTACAGAATAGTTTCGTTTCTTTTCATAGGAAAGAATTAGGCATCTCACTAAAGAAAGCAGATTTCACCTTCTTAATGCTATATTTTTTTTTTTTAATTAGGAAAAAGAGGAAGAGCCAGTAATAAAAATAATGGTTGATGATGCCATTATCATAAAGGAAAATCATTTCAGCCAACCTATAAAAAAAACGGATACAAGCAAAGCTCCCCTTCATTTTCCTGTTCCTCTGGTACGCTATGTTGTAAAGGAAATCTCTCTTATTTGGCATCTTTATGGCGGAAGGGACTTTGGGACTGCACCACCAACATCTCCAGCTAAAAGTTTCATGTAAGTGTTTGATGTAATTCTGTAGATTAGAACATTTAAAAATACTTAATATTCCTTTGATTTGAGGTTAATCTCACTATTCAACCTCAAGTCTCCCTCGCTTCTTTGCTCCCTCCTGACAAGGAATCAATCAGAATGATTTGGGTTGGAAGGGACCTTAGAGATCATCTAGAATCTTCTTTTTAGAAGAAGATTAGGCAGTTTAGGTCCACACACCAGAGTGTATTTTTCCTGTGTCTTAACCTGGACAAGCTGGGTTTGGGTTTGGTGTTTTTTGGGGATGGAGGGATGGGTTTGCCTTGAAGGGTTATATTAGAAGTTAAATTTTCCTAAAGAGATTGGGACTTAAGGAGCATAAGAGACTATTGCTGTAGTAGCTGGAGTCTGGTTTTCAGGATGTCATGTAAGTTAGAGTAATTAATATTATCACAGCCAAAATTAAGGAAATGTTTTATGAATGTTAATTTGGTGGGAAGCATACAGCTAGCATTCTGCTTAAGTATGCATTACTTAACCAAATAAATACTTTCTATTGTTTAACAGTAACACAACTTCCAGTCTTTTTTTGGTATTTTCTAGTATTTTTCTCTTGTAACTATTAAAATACTAATAAGTTATATCCAGTGAAACTTACAGGCTTTTAGAGTTAGATTAACAGTGAGATAGCTTTAAATTTAATCTGCAAAAGTGTATTTTTCTTTTTTATTTCCCCAGAAGCCCCCATAGTTCTCCTTCGCATACACCAACAAGGCACGGACGGAGTACAGCATGTGGGGGAAGAGGAAGAAACCCAGACTTCCTAATGGAAATACAGTTAAGCAAGGTAAATGACAGAAACAGCTTCAGCCGTGACTGTCTGTGTGTGAATATCTTTACATCTTAGAGCCATTTGATAACAGCTTTCCATTAGAATTCTGTAGGATTTCTTCCATTAGTATCTACATCTAAGCAATCACTTTGAAGGTGATGAATGTAGAATTTGTTTAACAAAAATGTATTTGTTCTTCTAGTGCAGTATTGTTTACTTGCTGAATAAACAAGTTTCTAAAGATGGAGGATATTTATTAAAATATTCTTAAAGTTTTTGTTTATTATAACCACGTTTTACAACTGCTGTTCCATTTTTCTGTCTTCAGTTCTACTCTGAATTGATACACTTATTATGAAATTAAATAACGTCCAATTATATCACAATATTGTTCCTGTATTTCCCCTAACATATTTAGCACCCTTTGGGCATAAGTGTGTTGCTGTTGTTTTTAAGCCTGTGCTTAGCTCTAACATAGAAGCTAGGTTTTTTTATTCTGCTGCTGTGAAGAATATTGGCAAGGAGTTAACCATATTTCATGTTAAATGGACCAATAACAAAACTTTTATTTTAAAATAAGGTTTTCTCAAACAATTCTGTAAACATGAAAGGTAGTACATAAAACTAAATGTTTTCTATAGTCAACGTGCGTTTCTAGAGCTTAAAATTCATCCCATTAGCACTTCAAACTTGCCGGAAATGTTTGATACTTACTTTAGCCTTTTCTAGAAAAACCATGACATTGCAATAAAAAAGAGGAAAGAGGAAGCACTAAATATTCCACATGGAAAACTTCATATATAGAAGCATAGTGATCTCTTAATTTGCAGATATTTAACGAGTTGGTGTTAATATTGAGGCATAAAGTCTCTCTCCCCCCTCCCCCCCCCCCCACTTGTACCCCTAACTTGGTACAAGGCTTGATAATAATAATGTTTAAACAAGAAATGAAGGAGAAAAGAAGAGTGTCAAAACCATGAAGGTTCTGAGCAGTGTTTATGATGAACATCCATTTTTCTCTTCAACACTTAAAATGTTCATTATCGCATGTATCTTGAGTACAGGGCACTTACTGCGATGTTAAGAAACACTGTATTTATCTGGCCAGTAGAGGCCACTGTTCTGCTTGTTATGTGTCCTCTGCTTCATTACGGGGCAGGCCAGGATGCTAGGGGGGTTACTGAGACAGGGAATGGTTTGTAGGTAACCACAGGTCTTTGAAAATGAGAACTACATCAAGAGATGAGGAAAAGGAGAGAATTCAGAATTCTTTGGAATTGAAAAAGGTAATGGATTAGAATTTATGTGCACTAAAGTGAGTAAAGAAAAAGGAAACGGAAACTGGAAAAAGCTACTTGAGAAGTCTGTTGGTAGGGAAGAAACCTTACTTTCCTAGGTATAGAAGATGCAGGATTCAAGAATCGCAAGACTGCCCGGTACAGGCTTCAACATTATGTAAGAAAGATGTCAGGATTGAGAGGAAAAAGCAGAGTTGATATCAAAACAAAAAAAAACTTGTTCTTTGTCTTACACTGACTCTGTTTTGGCTCAAATTTGCATCCTAAAATACGAACATGTACACAACTAGGAATTGGAAGACTTCTACTGCTAGATGCGCAAAAATCTGAATAGTTTTCAGAAATCCTAATATTATTCCTGTAAATTTAAAATAGTAGACAGCTTTTAAAGTTCTTGTGTGTGGTGTTTTTTTGGGTTTGGGCTTTTTTTTTTTTTTTTAAAGTAATATTCTATTGTTAAAGGTGTTTTTTCCACTGAAGCTGATTGTGCTGGTTTTCTTTCCTTTTTAAAAGGTGAAATTCCAGCATGAGGTATACCCTCCAGGTGGAGCAGAAGGTGAATCCAGTCTGTTGGAGCAACCAGTGTCACGGCAGGTTTTTATTGTTCAAGACCTGGAGATTAGAGATCGCTTAGCTACATCACAGATGAATAAATTTCTCTATCTCTACTGCAGTAAGGAGATGCCCAGAAAAGCACATTCAAACATGGTACAGTTATGGAATATGTTAATTCATTATAATTATAGTGGTTGGACTATCATTGTGGAGATTGTATACTTTTCTTAATCTTGCAGAAGAAGGAACATGAGGTCTTGCAACATTGAAGTAATGTAACTTGTTGACAGTTATTTCCTTAACTCCTTCTGGATATTAAAACCAATTAAAAAGTCAGTTTGAATATTAGTATGTCAGATATTAATGTTTTTGAGATTCTGTCATTTTAAAGAAGTAGATGTGCAGGACTACTTTGGTAGCTTTCAGATTTTGGTTTTGAACAAACATCTGTCTGTATGAATATGATGAGTATTTGTAGACTTTTCACCACACATGGACAGTTGTAGTTTTATGATATACTGTAGTCTTACTGGTTCTATAAAGGATTTATGAATTCGGTTTTTTAGGTTTTCTTATTTTAATTTTCTTTTTTATAACATCCATAATAAGTTACTTATTCAACACTAGCTTTATAATTGGTAAGTGGAATCAGAAACCAATAGAGGTTTTGCAGAAAATGTTTTTCCTAGCTAGTGTTCTGAGATACAATAATTGTGAATGTTACTACTTTTATTTGTCTTGTTGCTTTTTTGCAGTTAACGGTTAAAGCATTACATGTCCGTCCAGAGTCTGGCAGATCCCCGCAGGAATGTTGTTTACGTGTTTCACTGATGCCACTTCGCCTCAATATTGACCAGGTTGGTGGTGCCAATGCAATACAAAAAAAATAATTTTTTATTTATTTAATGATACTGAGATTTTTTTACCCGATACTTATAACCATCATACATGTTTTATGGGGTTGTTTCCTGGGTTTGATACCTTTTTTATTTATGATCAATCACACATATCTTTGGATCTCTGCTACTCTGTTTATATCCATGGATATATGTTCACAACATTTTAGTCAAGGGCACTCGACTTTAAGTGCAGTTATTACTCTTTGAGGCATTTCTTGCTTAATTTGTCATCTACAGAGGGATGTGGGTTTTTTTCAAGAGCACAGTTTGGAGTTCCATACCTACCTTCTGTTTCCCTCAACACACATTAGAGACCAGGTTTTCATTTTACTGTTAGAAAAATTGAACTCAGTATGGTTTGTAATAATTCCATATAGAAAAATAGCATGGAAATACTGCCATCTAGTAAGGAAATATGTTCCCTCTTGATTACTTTTCTAAGTCTTTTATCTTCTGTATCATAAACAAAATTCGCCTTTACAACTTCTGCAAAATTAACCACAGCTTTCTTGGAAACACAGGGCTCCATGCAGTCACATTAAATATTTTTGTTATTACTACTTAAGCTGTCTGTTTATCAGTTGGAAGCAAAAAAAGGAAAAGAAAGTGCAGATGTCATTAATTACAGGATGAACAAGGCACTAGTGTGGTGCATCTGACTGACAAGACATTAACAGCAGAGATATTAATGACTTTCAATGAAGCATCTGATCTGGAATAATTTGTCTGACATTGGCAGAGATGAATATAAAATATACTTGAATACCCTTGTATTGGAAATCAGAGAAAAGTTTATAGTCATTAAAACACTTGGGTTCTGGAACAGTCTCCAAAATGAGAGTAGATGATGAAAACAACCCTGGAGTTTTAAGACAGAGCTAGATAGATTATGAAATCATATTATATGTATCAGGGGGCAATGACCAAGAGGCTCTTTCTGGTTTCTGTCCTATATTTCTGTGTAGCTTCTGCACTTGTTAAAGGATCAAAAAGAAGAAATGTGTTTTGATTCATATCCATATAGAAATAAAGAGCTGGAATAGTAGATAATATTTTTTTAGAGAATTGGGTGTTCTTTTTTCTTTTTTTTTTTTTTTTACCTGATTGTATTTTATTTTTGATATTAGGATGCCTTGTTTTTCCTGAAGGATTTTTTCACTAGCCTCTCTACAGAAGTAGAACTCTTAGTTACTCCAGATCCTGAAGGTATACTTTTTAAAAATCTAATATGAAAGTCCTTCTTCTTTCTCCTTTAACGTGTGTACGTGTCTATAAATTCACATGTGAATCTCATGCGTGTAAAAGAACTTATGTTAGTGACCAAACCCCAACATTAGTAACTAATTTATTAGAACACAGACACTTTGGGTCTTTTAGTTTTGTATGTTATAAATATCAGCAAAAATCTTCAACACCTGGGATCTCAAATATCATCTTTATCTCAAAAAGCATCTTTAATAAGAACTTCTGAAAAAAATGAGGACTGTGTATATAATATTAGGAGATATTATTAGATAAAACAAATACATTATTTAATACCTCTTTCATAAAAGAGTATATCTGTCTAATAGCTTGAAGTTGTGTAACCTCTAGAGGAAGGAACAGAGTTCAAGATTAGAAATAAGCAGTACAATGTATGTATGCAGTTAAAGCAGTAATGAAGTACTCTACTGCCATTAAAACTAGCTGGATTATTTATGCTGATGCATAAACCTCAACTTAAGCTTCTTGTAATAATTTCTATTGATAAGTAAGATATTATCTTACTAAGAGAATCTAAATATTGTCCTGCTAGTAATTCCTGTTAATAAGCATTAGAGTTTACGAAGGACACAGAAACTGAATAAACACAATCTTTTTGTAATCACTGTGAAAAATATGAGTCGGTTTACTGTGTATAACTTCTTATCTTAGTTAAAAAGTCTCCTGGTGGTGAAGTTACGTGTAGTTTGCCCAGGCATGTCAGCGGCCTTAAGGATCCAAGTCCAGTCATTTCTTTCTCATCACACAAGCAAGCAAATGAAAATGGTAGCATTGATTCTATGGATGTGGTTAATGGAGAGGATCATCATTTCTCACAAGAAGTGACGTCATACAGTGATCAGCCAGTATTTTTCAGGTAAACTTTTGGTATAAAATTTCCAGTGGCACACAGCTGTTCTGCTGAATGTTTTAAGAAAATGTGATGATAAACTATTCAGACCTTATGATAAGGTGCATTTTTTTGTTTGTTTATTGACTGATTGTGGAAATCAAATATATTTGTTTCTGTCACTGGAAGGTACCTAATGATTTTTTTTTTTATTAGCTCTTGCACACTACTGTACACAAGAAAATAAAATTAATTAAAGCTCTGCTATGTACAGAACTGGTAATGAGATGTTTTACAAATAAATAAAAAGAGCAGTCTTTGTACTCTTATGTCTAACAATGTAAATTAGATCTAATGTAACTTGAGATGAGAGTATATAAAGGAAAATGATATCATGGGAGAGGTATGAGCTTAACTTATCACAAGAGAAACTCTAATGTAGTCCTGACTGGGAAGAGATTATAAAAATTTCAGCTTGTTATGCAGAAGTTTTTTCTTGTGTATTCAGATCATAAGTGCCTCTAACAACAGATGTGTACTTTGGTAAGCAGTGCAGAGCCAAATTATGAGAGAATGACTGTGGTTCTATTTCATCACATACAGCACCAACAGAATTTTTTAATACGTTCCAGCTGCAGGGCTAAATTTTGCTCACAGAACCATCATTAGCCGCATTTTTTTTTTTTTTTTTTTAAAGTGAAATTCATGCTGTGAAAATTGAGGCAAGATGTTCACCTGCAGGATTAGTAGCACTTTTGCAGGACTGTTAGATTTATTATAAATGCTGATCTTGACTAGATGTTAATAAACCAAGAAAAGCTGAATTTGCCATTGTGTTTTGTACACTTATGCTGAAGTATTAATACAGTCACCAGAGGATTTATGGTTTACAGAAAAGGGTATGGCATCCTATTCCAGGAGGATGTGAAACCTTGAGTTTCTTTTTGGAAGGATAATTTTATTTCCTTTTCATGTTTCTCACTGTAAAATTTCCTTTGTGTGTCCCAGAGAATTTCGTTTTACATCAGAAGTTCCAATACGGCTTGATTACCATGGCAAACATGTATCAATGGATCAGGTCTGTGTATAATGCTGATGCTGTAGAACAAAAAAAATGATGCTGTTTGTTTTGGTGTCCCATCCCCCGTGTTGTGTGTCCCGTCCCCCTCTTCCCTCCACCGTGAGTTGGAGTATATTTTTATGCTCTGTACTCATTATTCATGTGAGATGTGTCACTATCTGATGCTAGAGTTATGCATTTTATTTTTGTCCTCATTAATGCCAGAAAAAAGTATTGTCTTTTTTTTCTCCTTGTTTCCTTCCCTTGCAGTCTAGTAATGTATGGGCTTCAGTGGCAATGGCAGAATCTAATACAGATTAAAAAAAATGCTCATAGTTCTTTTTAAAATATGTATTGGTTATTATAATGATTTTACAGAGCAGACCTCAAAAAATCCTGTTTGCACAATCAGATTTGTACTCTGTCATGGCAAATGAGTATGACAATGTGGACAAGTAAAAGCAGCAACTTCTTGAATTTGCATTGCCACCAAAGAAATCAAAACATGAAATAGCAGCTTTACAATGCCTGGAACACACTAATGCCAGAGCTATGTTTACGTAATTTGTTACACCTTAATGTTGCTGAAGAAGCCCTCTTGTATCCAGATGTTTTTCTTGGTATCTGGCTTAATGAGCTACTGTCTCTTGCAAGTGTTCATGTAACATAATTCATAGCACTGTAACGAGTAGCATTTGGGAGACTGGGAGAGAATCAGTTTAGACAGAAATACATGCAAAAAGAGTTGAGATGATGAAATCACTTCTCACCTACAGATTGTACAGGATGAATAAACTCATGTGATAAAATATTTCACTTACAGGGGACACTAGCTGGGATTCTTATTGGGCTTGCTCAGTTAAACTGCTCAGAATTAAAGCTGAAGAGACTTTGTTACAGACATGGGTAAGTTTATCAAATTGTAGATTAACATTGGTATTGCAAATTGAACAAGTTTATGGTGAATAACTGAATGTAGCAAGCAAAAAGCAAGTTCTCTGATAAGATGCACTTCTAAAATCCAAGACACTTTTTGACTTTACAAATATTTCTTGATTCTATTTTTTGTCAAACATATAGTGTTCAAGAACAACATCTGTTTCCAGGACAATATTTAATACATGTGCTAGTCTTGGTGCTAAGCTGTTTTAATTTTAGTTGTATGTTTACTTCCATTGAACTGGATGTGATTATGCACTCTTGAACTTCTGTTTTATGAAGCACATACATGTGAAACGCTTGGGTTAGCCAACAGCAACAAAAGATGACACTTGAAAACCACTTTCTTTTTATTTAAGTGACATCTTTGTTTACTTCAATGAATAATGCATTTGTTTTATTAGGAATTGTATGTTTTTAAAAAATATTAATAATTTTATTTACTTCAGTTTATTAGGTGTGGATAAATTGTTCTCCTATGCCATCAGTGAATGGCTTAATGATATAAAGAAAAACCAGCTACCAGGAATTTTGGGAGGAGTAGGGCCTATGCATTCGCTAGTGCAATTAGGTAAGTTAATTCTTATTTCTATGCAAACACACATGGCAGTTGATTTAAACAAACAAACAAAACTCAACAAAAAAACCCACACAAACAATGTTGATGCTGATTTTCACTTCCTCTGAAGGTATTCTGCTTATCTAAGAGAACTTTCTAACTATGGTGTTCTGTCTTCATTTTCAGTCCAAGGTCTGAAAGACTTGGTGTGGTTACCAATAGAGCAGTACCGAAAGGATGGCCGTATTGTAAGAGGCTTTCAAAGAGGAGCAGCTTCTTTTGGTACTTCCACTGCAATGGCAGCACTGGAGCTAACAAACAGAATGGTTCAGACTATACAGGTATAGTGTATTACTTCTGGAGTTAGACGTAAAATGAGAAGTGTTGCTAGTAAGTGCTCTATATTATTGCGAGCATGTCTTAAAAAAAAATAAAAAGCAGCTGTATAAATAGGAAAGAAGAGACTGGGCAAAGCTTCCAGCAGTCTGTGAAGTGGCATCAAATGCAATGGTTAGAAAATTGTGTTAAAATACTGCTGAACTCCCAAGCTGTTACGTGTTTCTTAATGTCTTTAACGTATTACAATGTATAGTTTAATACTAAAATACTCAACTGCCTTAAAAAAAATCACTGATATTGAGAAAGAAGAGTTCTTCGCATATGTATATTTTCTAGTAATAGATTCTTAACTTTTTTAACATTTCAGCTTATCTATGCTTATTTAAAAAAAAAAAAAAAAAACAAACCCACAAAAACCGACCAAACACACACCCTCCCAACCCCCCCAAACCACAAAACCAACCAACCAAAAAAACCGCATCAGAAGAAATACTGTGTTGATGTACACAAAGTCTATAAAGCTTTCTGGATTTAACCCTAAAGTAATCTTGGATTAAAGCATTAATAGATTTAGATTTACATTCCTTAATGTAAAATACATCATGAAAATAGACTTTTACCACCTAATTTTGCAAAAATTGTAGATTTGCCTAAGCTTGAACATATATAGTAAAAAAACAGTGGTATTATTTACGAGTGGAATTATGTGTATACTTGTGTGTTTGTAAGAAAAACATGCCGTTGATCAAATGTTTCAGTTTGTCTTGAATGTTTTGTGCGAATTAGAGGATGCCTTTGAAGAAATGGCAATTGGGGCGGGAAACACCCTACCAAAACCTTACAACATTCATTCTTTCGTTATGGAACTTAACGTATAGTTACAGCTGCACCCATTCCAGAAGTTCTTGTACAAAACCTCAGTCTGATGTAAATGAATATTATTTGTGGAATTAAAATACTTTTATTTCCAGTATGTCACCCTGTTAGTTTAAACTTGTGATTGGATGCTATAAGACTTCTTATATATTTTGCATTTGCTCCTGATCTTCAGGCAGCTGCAGAAACTGCATATGACATGGTATCACCAGGGCCTACTTTCATTGAAGCAAAAAAGATCAAACGATTCCCTCGCCATCGTTTAGCTCATCAGCCGGTAGACCTACGAGAAGGTGTAGCCAAAGCATACAGTGTAGTAAAAGAGGTGAGTGCAAAAGTAATCATCCTTAACTAAACTTAAGAATTATTTCCTAAGGCAGCAAATAAAATATCAGTTGTTAGTTTAAGCTGACCAAATGAAGAGGGGGTTTTAAGTTTTGAACAAGACTGTCTTCATCAGTAATCTTAAACCAACAGAAACCTTGCACAGAAAGATCAGAAAAGCAGAAATAAACTAAGATGTTACGCAGATAAGCGTGAATAGGACTTCAGTGTTCTACAGTTGTGAGGGTTTACAGTTATTCCGAGACATGTAAACCTGATTTCCTGCCCCCCATCATCCGTCCTTCCCTTCTCGCCCCTCCCTCAGTTACTGTTAATTCTGAGGTTGTTAGAGTTTAAGCATAATGCTGGGTTTAAAACAAGTGAAAGCTCTCTTTACCATGATAGTGTATTAAAAATTAGAATGCTGACCTGTTTTTATTGTACTTTCAGTTAGTTGCACCTGATATCATGTCTAGGAAGTTAGGTCTCGGCTGGGGAGTTTTCAGTGAGTTCTATCATTTTTTTAATAGCTCACAGTACCCCACAGCTTCTTCCATTATGCACAATAAGTGTCACCAGAAGTTACATGAAATATTTTCATCTGTAAGTTCATAGCAGTGTTATTTTAAGCCTCATTAGAACAACTATATTATATTTGTATCAGTATAGTTGTACTACAGTTATAATACAAATCACAAAAAAGATAAATACTGAGCAGTTTAAGTTTAACTTAAAATTAGGAGAGGTTGCTTTTTCTTTTTCGGCTTAACTAATTTCTGTTAATTTCTTGAAGGGGATTACGGACACAGCCCAAACCATCTATGAGACTGCTGCTCGTGAGCATGAAAACAGAGGAGTAACTGGAGCAGTAGGAGGAGTCCTCCGCCAAATTCCACCAACTGTGGTGAAACCTTTCATTGTTGCAACAGAGGCAACCTCAAATGTTCTAGGTGGAATGAGAAACCAGATCAGGCCAGATGTGCGTCAAGAAGAATCTCAGAAGTGGCGCCTTGGGGAGGATTGAGTTTATAACTCTGGCCCAGCAGGCAGGTAGCAAGGCTGGAAATGCAGAAGGTTGTCCTGTTGGCAGCTGTAGATGGAGCTCACTTTGTTTTGTCATGCTCATCTCAGGAACAAATGAGGTTTTCAACTATTATTAGCAAAACATCCAACCAAAAATATTTATGAAGTGAAAAGCAAATTGGTACTTGCTTATGCTGTGTGTTACCAATACATTTGGTAGATAGTGCCAAACATAGCGAAGCATGCGCTGCCAACTCAGAGACATGCTTGCTCTATTCCGTTTACCATATTTTTCTTGGTAGATTTAACATCTGAAGCAGTAGCCTGTATGGTGAAACTAAGTGTACTTTAAAGATGTTTTCTGAGCATAGTCAAAGAACTGTCTTCAATAAAGGGCTCTGCACATGCTCTTCACTGACTAAAGGATATAAAAGCTTTCATTTTGGACATGGGACATGAAGGCTATGTAATATGGAAGCAGATAAGATAGTACCGTTTAGTGGTCATAAGCGTCGCTTGTAGTGTGGCACTTACAGCAAGGGCAAGCTTGATAACTGTTCAGAATTTAGATTCAGTGTTGATACACCTATGAACAGGATTTGTTCCTAAATATTAAATACCTACTTTTGTGGGTCTTTGAAGAACCTGAATGTTGCAGAAATGTTCTATTGTGTTGCACTTTAAAGGATATGGCCTGTATATTGTGCTTTTTTTATAGTGTGAATAAAATGTAATGTGCATTATCCTTTATGTGGTTTAGAAGCTTACACAAATTATTGAAAAGAGCATCATTTGATGATGATCCTACAGAAAAGTGTCTTAAATTTGTTTAAACTACTCATTATATGTAAAAACACTTTTGTCTTCTGTTACACTAATTACAATGCTAAAAATAACTATTTTTCAGGAAAACAGCAGTTAAATATTATTGTGGCCAACAGTTCTTTGTAAGAATGAGAAATCCTAAGTAAAGTAAAAACAAATTATTTCATAATTTCATAGTTAAAATTCTAAACAGACTTTATTTTAATAATCTGCTTTTATTTAAAGTTCAGATTGTTGCAAAGTTGCTGCTCTCTCAAGATATTTTTAATTTAAATTGTGCGTCGTCAGTTATTTGGCAATGAATATTTGGGATCATTTAATTTGAACTGGGGATGGGTGAGAAGATTTTTTTTTTTTAAAAAAAAAAAGACAACAAAACTTCAAAAATTAAAGTTGGTACTGACATTATTTACAGTTTAATAGGTGACCAGGGTCTCCACAGAGTTTTATTAAGCAAGTGACATGGTGCCATTTCTGGGCAGTTAAAAGGCTTGGCACCAGCTATGCAGGAATAAACTTTTTTTCCTTGTATTAGCAAAAACTGGAGGATAAAAAGTAAAGACTATTCTGAATAGAAAAATAGTCATTTTGAATTTCAGCAGCTTAACACTTTGGATGACTAGCCAGAACGTAAGTTTGTCATAGTCCTGTGCTTGTCGTAAGTGGAAATCCTGCAAATATGCTATGTGGAAAATCTCGACTGGAAGAGGGACATCAGATGCTTTTGAGCAGACTTCAGTCTCTAAGGGTGATGAGGAAGTAGTTTCTCTCTCTTTTATTTAATACTTACCACTAGCAAAAACTTCACTGATGGGCTTTACAGGACAAATGTATGAAGGAAAATAGTTACTGCTTGTTCATCTTGATATTATACTAGCTATTCCTGAACACCAAAGAGTCTGGCTGGAGGGTAAATGATTTGAAAATATCCCTTCTGCTGGGAAGACTTCTGTAGTCTACCATTTTTCATAAAACTCCAATTACAAACAAATTCTTGCATTGGGTGACAGGTGATATTACAAAGCTTTCGTTTCATTCACTGGAATCATCTAAGTTGTGGTATGCTTTGAAGACCTGGTTATTTTCGTTAAATGACTTGCTGTAAGCAGAAGGAGATGCTTTTGAGAGGACAAATACCTGCAGATTTAATGACATGGAATCTTTTTCTGATGTAAAAATACTTGCTGCAGTTCATACTTCTGTCCAATAATTAGAGAGCTCTGCTTTAGTGAGAGCTCAAAGCTTGAGCATTTTGCACAGGAATGAGTTCAATGTTTGCAATTTGGCGGCACCTGAATGCCTTCTCAAGAAGTGGCGATGAGTCAATGCAAGTAAGTAGCCATGCATCGTTTTCATTTGCAGTTACCATACTATGTAATTTTGGCTGGTCCAGTTCAGTTAATTGGAGTATACTGTAATAGTATAAATTTACCTATTTCTTCCTTTTTGACATTGCTGAAAAGCAGCAGTGGCATTTCAGTGTTCATTTCATTTTCAATTCTGTCATGATCCGATTGTACTGCAATGCAATTAGAATATATTTTTATATGAGAGCATGCTGTCAAGGTAAAACATTTTTATAGAGTGTCTCATTATCAGCAATTCAGATTGTACAAATTTATTAAACTTCACTTTTCATTATGTAAACCTGTGCATTTACTGCTTGCACTTTATTGAGCCTTTTCAGTGAAATTGATTTAAATTTTTTTCCAACATTTTATTTTTACAAGCAGTTTCTTAATTTTTGGATGTATATTCTGCATTGTTTTTCAGTTGTAACATGATCTTGCAGTGTTTGAAATGTTTAAAAAAAAATCCAAAACCACAAAACTCACCCAACTAGTCTTTACATTAGGACTTTGTTTTCAAAACTTGTCCTGTATGGAGTGGCTTGTGTTTTAAGTCAAAAAGTATATATCGTGTATGAGAAGGGATTCATCAAATGCTCTGCTCAGTACTTTAAGAGTTTTCAGGCACCTAAGAAAATACACAAAATGAGATTTGACTCTGGACATATTTCCTGGAAATGGAAGCCTATGGATACATTACTGTATTCTCTGTTAGCACGCAGAGATCTGCAAAAATATTGTACTTGAATTTTTCCACTGAAATCAGTTGGCTATAGATACTAGCACTTTTCATATTTGTAGTGGGTGTAAACTGGCACAGTCCATGTTTAATGTTCAAATTCTCTAATGCTGAACTGACTAACACTGCTACTACTATTACTTAGTCTGATACTGTCCTGATAGAACTGTCATCCTGGGTTTTCTTAAGCATCCTGGCACTTCAAATAATATAATGATGAGTGCCTGGAAAGTACCTGAAAAGAGACAGCCATCTTTTGAAAAAAACAAACCAAAACAAAACCTGTGCTTTATAAGAATCTTAGCAGTGACCGAGAGCAACAAATCCTCACATCCATGCAAAGGCAGCTTCCATTTTCTTTCCAGTATTAGTTGACAGTTCCTAAATACCGCAGCTTTTTAGCAATGCAGTGTATCCTATGCGTACTTGTCTAATGATAAGCATTAGGTCAGTCACCAGTGAGTTTGTATGTGCTGAAGGGATGCGTCTGTTTTATTTTCTCATTAAGTGGTTGACTGTGAACATCCATTGCTTGCTTTCATTTACAGTTGCTTAATTGAATTGCCAAGAAAGATTTCTTAATAAACCAAAAAGCTGTTAGATGGCTATGAACATGATCCATATACCTGCAAATGTGATACTGATTTTACTTTAAATATTGAAATGTATGCATTTTGTAAAACAGTGAAATGTACGAATTTGTTTAGAGTAGTTAAATACTTCTAAATCTTTTAAATATCCTAAATCTCACAGCAATATAAGCATTGTCAGAAAAGGTGTGGGTGTTTATGTCAGTTTGGATCCCTAGTGTGCATAGTTCTCTCAGTTCCAGGCCTCATGATTTAAGCTTCTGACAACTGTTTTAAGTTGCTCTACATGCTGAATCTTGTTTACAATTAAAAAACTAGATACTACAAATTAAGTACCTAAATACAAATCATGCATTTGTACTGGATTTCCTAATAGTAAGGTAGCTCAGACAGAAACACAGCAATGTGTGTATATGTTTGTGTATATTTTCTACATTTTTGCATTTATAGTAGTTTTGTGGTATTGTTTGTATATAGTTTGCTAGTGTAAAGAATATAATCTCATGAAATAGAAACCACTGTTGAAGGGAATTGACTATTTCAACTTGAGTTATTTTGCTTAAAGTTCTTGTCCCCTCAGTATGTCTCTGAGAATTATTTTTGACCATAATTTATATGGCACCAAAAGTGTATATTTTAGCTTATGAAAATGCTGAAAGGCCTGAGTGCAAATAGGTTGTCCTGTTAAATATGTTTAATGGAAAAATACATAAATTTGTAACAATACATAAATAAATATCTTAATTTGTTCCTTGAGTTGGTTTTCTCTACCTATGAATGTAATAAATATAGAAAATAGTCTCCCAAAATAACAGAAGTTAACTGTTAAAGCTTTTAACCTACCTGGCTGTACAGCTGTACCTCAAAAATTTAAAAAAGTTTTATACTGAAAAGAAAAAGAGAAAGCTTTAAAATTGCATGGAGGTCAAAAGCTAGGAAATAAATTAACCAAGCTAGGAAATAAATGAACCTTGCTGATAAACTTTAATCCACCTCCGCTGTGCGTCAACAAAGCACTCCTTAACTGTATGATCACATACGGTGTCTCCCATAGGCTCGTTGCCACATTGAGTTACTGGGTATGTATCTCTTGCCTCCGCATTCAGTGGGGATTTTAAAGCTTTATTAGCTTCCAAACCCTGTGGAGAATGCAAAATAATTCATTCAGGATGCTTGTATGATGCCCATTTCATAGGCATTTAGTTACAAGCATCTGGAAAGAGTTCCTAGAAGGCGAAGTACTGGGTAGTGTTAAATACGGTGCCACAGCCCTGAATAATGAGACGCATGACAGCTGTAAAAAACTTTCTGCTGAGTTTTGTTATCATGCCTGGATAACTGTTCTGTCAAACCGTAACCCTTCATTTAAGAAGGAAGCTGACTCCCACCCGGTGCAGCTCCTCCTCCCCCCTCATGTGAATTAACTTTCAATTTCAGTATTTTTATTTAAAAGCTCTTAATTTTTTTCTTTATTTAAGGAAGTTCTGTATAAGCAGAATGAGAGACAGTGAGAGGGTTTTTTTCTTTGCAAGCAAGGTGGACAGGTTTCTTCTCAGCTTTTCTAAACATCGCTCATAAAAGTGATCAAGGATATTTGAACAAATGTGGTGCTGAGAGAAAATACGGACCACAGAGGATAAATAGGGAGCAGTTTGGAATTAGTCATTGATCATCCCAGGAAGGTATGAAAAATTAGAGGAATTTATTTCACTTGTTCCCAATGCTTTATTTCATAGATCAAAAGTGATAAAGTTGCACACTCCTCTGATTTGCAGTCTCTGCTTCCCTGGATTTTTGAGTGTCATCTGTCACTTGTAATAAAACAATTCTATAAAAACTACTAGTAAGTGTTTGTGGTTCTCTGAAGTTAAGTCTGCTTTAATTCAAGCTTGTATCTGCGTGGCCAGAATACCACTACTTCTCTTCGATACTAAGGCGTGCCGAGGATACTCCCCATGTCTCCAGGTTAGTCCCAAGAGCAGAGCAGACTGAGGCTCCGCAGCCTGTGACACTCCAGCTAACCGAGAACTTACGGGAAGCCACCAGTGTGACATACCAACCCGGAGCAACGCTAGCTGGTCTCCGTGAGCTGCATTCCTAATTGAGGATGACCCAGGCTCAAGTGTTCCTTTTTTTTTTTTTCCTGGGTTTTTTTTTTTCTTTCCTGTTAGTGATTTTTGTTAACAACCTTTCAAATGTGATATTAAGTGATGTTTTTTACAGGTGATTTTTTTTCCTGCCCTTTTCTGCCAATAGTGTGTTAAGCCATCTAGTATTATTATGGATTATAAAAGACTTCATGAAGCTGCCTTTTTGAGGCAGATAAACTGAGGTTTCAAAGCTGGTTTGCTCTGGAGTGATTAGATGAAAGCAAAATTCACTGAAGGGCAACAGTGCAAGTATTTATGGCCCCACAGGCAAGGAAACGGTTCAAGCTCCTTAGATGTGTGTCATGAAGACTTGTGAGACAGTTGTATGTGGTGAAATTCTGTTCTCGGGCTTTCATTTGTGTATCAATTGTTTGCTCTGTTGTTGATTTCATTCTGTACTAGGAGCAGCATGAGTGTTAAATTTGGCTCTTGCAGACCAAGAGTGGAAGGAAGCCTCCAGGGAGGAGAAGAGATGTGTACCTGTATAAGCGGGAAGTTACTTCAGTTTGGGGGATGTGGACTACCTGTGCCTCAGCACAGAACTCAATAAAATGGGGCTTGGCCCATTGTAGCTCATGGGCACAAAGCTGAAATAAGTAACAGCTGTTTCAATTAGAAAGCTTTAACTTTCACCTTTAGACTTTAACACTTGGCAGTTGGTTGGTGCTGAAGATTTGCTGGTGGCTCCAACTACTCCGTGAATCTCCCAGCACTTCTTCCCTTTCTTCCTTTCACCTCTTCCATCTGTTCAGTTTGGAAACGCTTCCTACTGCGTGTACACCACGCTCTGAGGGAGGCTTATGGCTGCTTGTACGCGAGAGGGGTTGTGAGTTTGAGGGCGTTTGACGGTACCACGCTGTTTGTTGTAACACTGGCAGTTCTTGGCCACACGGCAGGTGAAGAGACTGGAAAAGGTGCCGGCATGGTGTGCTGAACCATGGAAGAAGAAACGCCGCAGGGTGTGCTGTGGGAGTGTTTCTAAGACCATGGCATGGGTGTTGCTAGGCGTTTGTTTTGCTATGACCAGCATCGTACAGATCTGGATCCGTTGCAGCTGATGGAAAGCCAGCTAGCACGTGGACCTGGCGGTGATAGATAGTTACATGTGGGTATATGGGGGTGTGACGGATGTGTGCGCAAACACTTGGTACTTGTGGGTGGAAAGGTCATAGAAAAGCAAAGTACGACATGAGAGGATGGAAATAGTAGAGCTCAATTGTATAAACAGGTTCTTTATACAAATACAAGTTTTTAGGAAATACAATTCTTGGTATCATTTATCTCTTCAGATCTGTTAAACATTACTAAAATGTTTCCTGGAATTATTCCATAAAATAAAATGCTTTGCTGTCATTATGGCCTATCCCAGCGTACTCAGTGGCAGGAGTGTCTTTTAGAGCACTAAAGGTATTTATTTTAAGCATGAGGCTTTCAGTGATGCTCTTGAGTTCCATTTTCTCTTGGCCTTTCAGAGCTGTTTAGTACCTTGTTGTGATGGTGTTTGCTCTTTTTGTTCTTGTCCATGTCACTTCTGCCTCTGAGTGCTTACGTTCCTCACAACAGTCCGCAGGCCAAACTCGGCAGATATAAATGAGGAGGGAGAATTATACCAGTTCCATTGGACGCAAACAGTCTTACTCGATACCTGAGTTTCGTTCACACCAGCCAAAAGTATTGTCCCAGGGCACAGCCTTCTATATTTACTGTTTTTCTTTCCTAAGAGCTGTAACTTAATACCATGTAGCCCCTTTTTTCTTTTTCCTGACCAGAGGTAATGCCCCTCCAGGTAAGTTTGTTAATACAATGGAGTTTGGCAATTCATTCAAAAGGAAAAATGACCTCCAAGTTTGAGAAGATCCGTTGACACGGGATTGTAAACTGGGCCCTGTCTCTTTGCGGTGTCCCACGGACACTGCAGAAATGACAGAAAGCCATTACAAAGGAGCACGTCCCACTACATTAACCATTAATGCCTCCACATCATTGCCCTTAGCCTCTTATATCATTTAATGCAAAGATCCACACTGACATTAAGAGAGAAGGTTTTCAAATGCAATTTTCATCATAACTATCTTTCCTTGTTGTCCTCGGCCTGAATTTTTACTGATGCTGCTTCCTATTAAGCATGAAGCCCCAAGTATAGCTTTTAACAGATTTTTGTGAGGATGCAGAAGAGGCCAGTAAGGATGATGAATAAAGGTGAACAGTGTTTTTATTTCTGCCACCCCTGAGCTTTGCCAGTAAGTGCTCTTTTGTCTGAATTACTTGATCAATACCGCTACCCTGGGGGCAATCACTTGAATTCAAATTTGCCATGCAAACAGAAGAAAGAAAAAGTAGATTTTTCAGATTAACATTGAAGACCTGAAAAATGTTTGGGTTTGTTTTTTTTTTCATTACACATTTTAGGAGTAGCTATCCAAACAGGTCCGCTGGAGCCCTCTTTGTGTTGCTGAGTAATAGCTCTTCATACTTGTTGATTTTGCAACACTCATCTCAGCAGCGAAGTTAATATAGGGAGAGGACAGTAAAGTGAGTTCATCTGCCCAAACAAGCTGCAGAGCTGAAGAGGAAAGCTATGTGTGTAAGCATCCAGCCCTCCTGAGGAAGGATGGAGATGTTTGTTTCCAAAACACGGACAGTGTCTTTCCCTGTTGGTAGAAAAATGGGGCCTTTCTGAGCTTCCCCTGTGTTTTGGGGAACCGGCCCTGACTGCTCCTTGCAGCGGGTCCTGGGCCAGGGCCATCAGAGGCAGGGACTGACGAGCGCACGGCTTCCTTCCTACCTGTAACATACTCATATCTCTCCCTTTCCTTATGGAAGGAGAGACTGTTTCAGCCAATTTGTGATACGAGTCAGGGAAGGTCTAAACTCTGAGAAAGCTAAGCAAAATGCACGGGACAGCAAAGGCCCCGGGCTGTGGCGCTGGGCGCCGACTGCACGGCTGTCCCTGGGAGGCGGGTGGCCGGGCAGCCGGGAGCTGCCCCCGCTGCGTTTTACCGCTCGTGCTTTCTACCGCGTTCTCAGCTGCTGAAAAAAGCTCTGGGAGTGTACAGCAGAACCGAAAAAATGAAACTGTTTCCCTGTCTGTTCACAACAAGGGTAGAGTGAGAGTTTGAGGAGAACTGGAAGAGAAGACTCCTTCAAATTCTTTACTGTATGAAAAATGAATGACCTGCTTAGAGTAAGGCAAAGAACTGGGAGCGTTTTGACAGAGTTTTGTTAGTCTCCAGGGACACTTCCACATGACTGAGTCTGTTTGCTTTCCTGAAAGCTGTTTCCTTCTTCAGATCGCTTTTCTGCTTAAGATCAAGTCCACTGTGTTCGGTTCCAAGCAGCAAGGATTTACATTCCTCAGACATTTCAAAATCCTGAATTTCTCTACGAAGTGTTTCCAGAAATACCAGCTGTCACTATAATGCAAAAATGTTTGAAATGTATTTTTAGAATAGCTCTTGTTTACATAAAAACTGGCAACTAATATTGCCATCGATAAATCAAACTTCATCCCATGTATCAATTGTGGGATAGAAACTATCTGTGTGGAAGACAGCACTTAAGCACAGGACACAGAAGGTGCCGGATAATCACCATCGAGATCTATGGTTGATGCAAAGGGCAATTTTAGGTGTTATCACACGTACAGATTTACATCCTTATGTGGATTGTAATTGTGACTATGATAGTAATATTCCAGGAAGTCAAGATATATGTGAAAGAGCAATAGACATTGCACTTCCCGCAACGATTAAAGGAAATGTTTTATAAGGCTCTGCAATAATTTCCCCAAGTTTTCTCATTTTCAGATGGGAAGTTTCTGGTTGTTCATAATGAAATACTGGGGTTAAGCCTTCGGAAGAAACTGATCATACTGGCTGGAAATACTGACAAGAAAGTGGCTGTTACAGAAGAAAATTAAGTGTTTTAGTAATAGGCATAGTCATACACAGAGATCAGGGAAAGCCACAGCAAATTAAGTAGTGCTGTTTTCCAAGCCATCCGTAACTGAAGTGATGCATCTTAATATAACCAAGGCCACGTTAACCACCGATAACACATTAGCTTCTCTTTCAACAGATAAAATGATTAAAGGGTTATTTAGAAAATACATATATATCTACATGGCCTCTAAAAGAATAGTGATAATTGCTTTGTATTGCAATGTTAAAAATAGTTACATGTATTGTTTAGAATGAAGAGACTCTGAAAACTGCATTAAGAATATTTGAAAATG
Organism: Phoenicopterus ruber ruber; assembly: GCA_009819775.1. Taxonomy (NCBI): domain Eukaryota; kingdom Metazoa; phylum Chordata; class Aves; order Phoenicopteriformes; family Phoenicopteridae; genus Phoenicopterus; species Phoenicopterus ruber. The sequence continues at coordinate 16,739,869 of CM020219.1, forward strand.
GAAAAACTATATTACAGTTAAGTAACTTGAATCATGACAGCGTAGAGCCATGTTAACTTTAGGAGACATTATTCTGTCTGCTAATGGAACGCATCAAGATGATGCATTTTAGCCACGTGCCTCCCACTCGTACGGTGTGATGCTGCTGAAAAGCTTGTGTGCCGTTCGGACAGTTCAGGACACGGCTTCCCGTAGCAGATGCGGTTCCCTGCAGAGGAGACTCACTCAGGGAGGGAAGATGGTGGAAACGGGATGAGGAAATATTTCTCCGGCTTACCAGCTTTCAGTCTAGCCAAAGAACCAGCTGGTGTGGCCTTGCTGTCAAAGTTGAGTCCTGCACTGAAATGCCTACCCTAAAAAGACGACATTACAGCAGCTTTGTGCTTTCTCTGCAAGTTTTTCAGTTCTTAATTTGGAAAATGTTGTAGTTCACTTTTACCCAGCAATTGAACAAAATGGTGGGGTTTTTTTTGCAAATATGATATTTTTGTTGGGATGCTGTTCTGCTAGAATCAAATGTTGTTCTCCATGTCTATAACCTGCAAAAACCTGCTAATAATCTTAATGAGGTATTGAAATACTTGGAATTGATGACAAAACTGCTATCTCCAGAAAAATATAATCTCTGATAAACAGCCAGGAGTCATGGTTTTACGTGGGATAAAGAACTCTTTGTGTCTATGTATGTCCTATGAAATTATAGTGTCTGGGTTTTTTTGTATGCGTTTACGTTTTGGTCACAGAGTGGCTTAAGCTGTCCTTCACCCCTCTTTCCAGCAGCTACTCCGTCTGCGTCCTGCTCTGCCTCCTAAGATGTGCCAGGATAGGGGGTTTTGCGCAGATGTAGTGAATTAGAACAGGAACTGGATAATTAATGGTTTGCTGGGTTTAATCTGGATCTCTTTCCTGATCCAGTTCATCACCCAGCTACAGACCCAGCTGTCCTGGCTCAGCTGAAGGAGAAAGAACAAACAAGTGGAGGAGAAGGCCGGCTGGGGCAGGACAAACCGGCAGAGTCCCTGAAAGAAATATATGGGAAACTGTGGCCCCAGCAAAGATCAGTTTACCTCTTCATGCACTCTCCGGGAGAAACTAAAGAGAATCCTCCTACCCGTAAATGCTCTGCCTATCTGTTATCTGTCATACTAAGATTCGACTTGTTACTGCTTTTGGAAATACAGTTTGATATTTGCTTATCAAACTCTCTCTGAAATGTGTCTTCTCTGCTAACCAAAACACAAGTAAGAAATCTCTTAATTTTTCTTCCTTTTCTTCTTCTCTTTTCAAGTAATGGAAGAGCTCTGATTATCTCGCTGGTGTCTAATTGTGAGGTTTACCAAGTCAAAGCTGATACGCATAATGTGTTAACTTACCGTGTGTTACAGTATGTGAATTGGCCTTGACAAAAAAGTTGCAAGATTTGATCTCTTTTCTTCGTGGTTTTTGGTTTTGGTTTGGTGGGGTTTTGTTTTGGTTTTGGGTTTGTTTTGGGGTTTTTTTTGGGTTTTGGTTTTGGTTTTTTTTGTGGGTTGTTTCCCCCCCCATTAATGTAGTAGAAGAAACCTTGACAGTCAGTATCTTGAAACAATGCTTTCTGTTCTGCCTGCGTCTATATATGTGCTGGGATAAATAATAGTGTACTGTCTTGGTGAGATGATACCAGTCCAGTTTTTATGCCACTTGTGATATTAACTTAATTGATCTAAACATCAGATTCTGCTAGTAGCTCAGAGGATAATGTGGAGACTGGCAAAGACTCAATAACATTAGAATATGTACAGAGCTGGCTTTAACTTGCTTTACCTACACCACCTGTAACTTAGAAAATGTGTTTTAAATGATGCAATTATTTCTACATGTTTAAAAAAATCAAGTTTTTAAGTGTCCACAAGGCTTGACTGTGACTAATCTTGCGTGACGATGAGATTCAGCAGAACAATTAAACAGAAGTCAAACAAAGTTAGTAATACACATGGTTAGATGTTTTTCGTAATAAGGGAGAATGTCCTTAAGTGCTTACTTGAAAAGGGATTTCATATTCTATACAAATAGCTAAAATTCACAGAAGTGTGTGGAGTGCAACACATTGTAGGTCATGAACTGTTTAAAGCAATGGGATGATTCATCTTCTCGGATACCTGATTTTATGAAAAGACACTCTTGGATCTTAACTGTTGCTCATCTAAACAGATGAGTTGTTTGAGTGTATTTGTAAATCCATTAAGATTTTCACTGGCAGCATGGTAAAGTGATAGAAAGTAAAAGAAAAACTTTGTTACTGTGACTGTAGCTGGAGTTAAACACTTTGAACCCTAATTCTTCTGGAAAAGCAGTAATTCTTTTCTACCACGAGAGGCTGCTCAGCAACTGTTTCTTGGCTGTACAGCCATGCCAAAAAAGAAAACCTAGCTGGGCTGCAGCCCTGCGTGTGTCAAATGTTCACGTGTACCCCCCTAATTTCAGACAGCTTGTTGGAAAGGTTCCTTCCCCTTGTGCGTGCGTGTGTGTGTGCGTGCGGACGCAGGCTCTCACCAAGTCTTTTATGAGGCTCTGGAACATCAGTCATAGGGCAGAGTCTTTCACGCAATAGTGGCAATGGGGCTGAGGAGCTTGAAGGATTTAGTTCTTCAAGTCTCTGTGCCTCAGCTTCCCTTAAGCTAAATAACAAATAAAAATTAATAATAAAGTAATATTTTGCAGGATTATTATTATAAATAAAATAATACAGTAATAATAAACTTTTCATACCGTTATGGATCTTCTTACTACACTATTGAGTGGCTTACAGTTTGGGCATGGATAAGAGAATGTGAGAATTCAAAGCATTGCAATCCTTCAGAAAAATCCCAAGCACCAGAGCTTTCCTTACTCTTGAAACAATGAAGGCAAAGCTACCTTGGACAACTATAGCAGTGGTCTTTGAAATGCTGTCAGACTTCTGGGCTTTCTTAGGTTTGCTCACAGCCTCCGCTCTGACATTTCTGGTTGAGCTCCAAAGCACCCTGAGCCTTCTTGACAGCCAGCTGCACCAGAGCCTGGGCCACACCAGCCGAAATCGGCATCCTGCCTGCTGGCACTGTGTGGGCACTTGCCTTTCGAAGCTGTCGAGCATGACTGCAGCCAGCTCCTAGCAAGGCAAGAGCATTTCCTCAGCCACCAAGAAGCAGATTCTCCAATAAATGTGTGGAGTTAGAGCATCATTTTTATCCAGGTACTCGTTTGAGAAAGGGTTTCTAGCTGTGCTCTTCGGGGCAGAATAATTTTGCTATTCTTGTACAATTATCTATGATGATGTTTTCTAGGTACTTGTCATGGTTTAACTCCACTCAGCAACTAAGCGCCACACAGCTGCTCGCTCACTCTTCCCTGGTGGGATGGGGGAGAGAATTGGAAGGGTAAAAGTGAGACAACTCGTGGGTTTTCCCATGGGCAGGCAGGTGTTCAGCCATCTCCAGGAAAGCAGGGCTCCATCACACATAACGATTACTTGGGAAGACAAATGCTGTCACTCTGAACATCTTTCCCTTCCTTCTTTCCCAAGCTTTATATGCTGAGCATGATGACATCACATGGTATGGAATATCCCTGTGGTCAGTTGGGGTCAGCTGTCCCAGCTGTGTCCCCTCCCAACTTCTTGTGCACCCCCAGCCTCCTCGCTGGTGGGGTGGGGTGAGCAGCAGCAAAGGCCTTGGCTCTGTGTCAGCTCTGCTCAGCAATAACAAAAACATCTCTGTATTGTCAACGCTGTTTTGGTCACAAATCCAAACCAGCCCCACACTAGCTATGAAGAAAACTAACTCTATCCCAGCCAAAACCAGCACAACACTCTGGTTTACTGTCCCAGGCAGCAAGGCATGGCTCCCTTTGAGGTGTCTGGTCAACTGGGGTAGGACACAGCTTCTGGAAGACTAACAGAGGCTGGGAAAGCTGGTCCTTGGGCAGGCCATGAGGGTCTGGTCTCTACTCAAGGACTAGGCAAACAGAAGAGAGAGATGGTGGGCTTTTGTGGGAGAGCTAGGGAGGAGGGGATGGATGTCAGTAGTGATTTTTGGCACCTGCTGAGCAAAGCCTGTGTCACTTGGTAACCTCTGTCTTCACTTGCATCTCAGAGCAGGGCTGTAGCTCTCCAGTTCATCCTCACAGAATCATGGAATCGTTTTGGTTGGAAGAGACCTCCAAGATCACCAAGTCCAACACGCTCTTGAGAGGAGATGATTTTGATTTACACTGACAAAGCAGATAAGGTAGAGGAGTCCTGGGCGTCCACATGCCATGAGTTATAAATGAGACAGAGAACCCACTAGTGAAAAAAAAAGTTTGTGTCATGAGGGATCTGGGCCTGGCTGGTTTCAAAATTCCTGAGTATAAAATGTGCATCACTCTCTGACTTAATAGAAAATGATGTAGCTTTCATGCTTTCGTATTCCCTTTTTTAGTTACAACTCCTATTGTGATGTTTGGTTGGTTGGTTTTTTTACCTCATAGACCTTTTCTTTCAAGGCCAAATTACTCTTTGTCTGTAAAACTTCTATTCATTGCTTTCCATGATCACTCCCACTCGAGTCAAGACTAAGCACACAATACACAAGCCTAAGCTTCAATTTTTTACTCTCAAATGTTTCTCACAGAAAATCAATCTTTTGCTTATGAGCTCACAAATTGTATCTAATTGTACAGCTCCTTAAATTTCTGCTGTTAAAAATCCCATGGACATCTGCAACTCTGTCAGTGAACTGGCAGAATTACATAGCCTTTGGCAGAGCCAAACTTTTGGGTGGATATCTTGATCCTAAATTCTGCCAGAACCCACAGACCAGGGGTTCCCTACCCAAATTTGCCAGCGTAGCATGTGTTCAGATCACACAGCATCCTTCACCAGAAAAAGCCAGAGAAAGCAGAGTGGAAAAGCCCAAGAAAAGGGCTCTTCTACCTGCTGGCTCTCAGGTTAGACATGCAACATGTTCACATGTCTTCTCCTTCACCTGAGACAGAGCAGTGACCTAAACATGGTTTCCCAGGTTCCAGGAGAGCGCCCTAACAAAAAACTGTACTCTTGTTCAGCAGCGTGCCTTTCTCAGCCTTGAAGTTACTGTTTCTTGTATGATAACTAAAATCTCTAAGGACTGTGGGCTTCCTTCCCTCCTGTTGCGATGCCATATCTGTCCATTTATAGTTAATTTTTTACTTTTTCTTCTCTATTTGAGACCCAGTGCATGTACAAGGATTGTTTAAATTCTTAGGTCAAGGGAAGTGATCCTTCCTTTCTCCTCAGCACTGGCAAGGCCACATCTGGAGTACTGCAGCCAGCTCTGCACTCCCCAATCCAAGAAAGTATGGATTTACTGGAGTGCGTCCAGCGCAGGTTTGCTGAGATGATTAAGGGGCTGGAGCATCTCTCCTATGAGGAAAGGCTGAGAGAGCTGGGACTATTCAGCCTGGAGAAGAGAAGGCTCAGGGGGGATCTTATCAACATGTATAAATACCTGACGGGAGGGAATGAAGATGAGAGAGCCAGACTCTTCTCAGTGGTGCCCAGTGACAGCACAAGAGGCAATGAACACAAATTAAAACACATGAAATTCATTTGAATGTAAGAAAACACTTTTTTTAGTGTGAGGATGGTCAAGCACTGGCACAGGTTGCCCAGAGAGGTTGTAGAGTCTCCATCTCTAGAGATATTAAAAACCTGAGTGAACACGGTCCTGGGCAACTTGCTGTAGCTGACTCTGAGCTGGAGGGTTGGACGAGGTGATCTCAGGAGATCCCTTGCAACATAAATGATTCCATGATTCTGTAATGTGAACTTTGGCCCTAGGTGCACACTGCTTGGAAGCAATCTGCCTACAGTTACAGAATATTTATAAAGCAGGATGCTGGGATTTCAGAAGATTACTAACATTGCATTTGGCAGCACGCTTTCTTCATCTTTTATCTGTGAACAGGGAGAAAATACTTCAAAATATTTAAACAATTTGAAGTATTTACCTCATACAAAGTATGCACTTAGTAAAAGTCATGCAAAACAGTTTAGGTTACTATAAAATTTTGTGTAAGTATCCCTAGGAGCTTCTTCAGCTGTTGGCAGACCTTCCTACCTCTCTCTCTTGGCAACAGCATTTCTGAATGTGTTTCTGCAGGAAGGACATTAATCCTCTCCTGTTACCATGTGAGCTAGCATATATCCTTAGCAGTTCTCAATCCCCCGGCTCCTCTCTCACGTACGCTTATGCACTCAGTCTTTCTACTTCCCTCCGTCCCATCTCTTGAGACCTCAGATGCGCATCTCATATAAAAGACAGGCTTTCCACTGTGGTTCGTTTGTGGTACACTGATGTTGGCCCTGAAGCAGCTCAAACGTTGCTGGTGAATGATACGTATTCCTCCTTTTCTGAGGAGTTGCAAACATTGTCGCTTCACCCTTGGGAAGGTAATAATGTCCTCAGTTACTCGGAGGTCATTCAAGTCGTCTTGCACCCGTTGTCTGAATTTCAGCACAATGTGGTACAATGCCTTGTTGGCACAGAGCAATATCACATCGCTTGCTGCATCGGTGGAAAGAAATAGGCATATTGAGGATCCCTTGACATCCGTAAGTCTTAGGTAAGTGTGTGGACAGTATCTGGCAGGTAAAAGCACTATCATGCCTTTGAAAGGGCTAGGGTTGGTAAGTGAGTACCTGTGAGATAGCACACCTTGCTTTGAATCACACGTTTCTGCTTTGAATTTTAATGTCTGTGTCTTAACAGAACTCTGCTCTCCATTTGTGGGCCTAAGTAATGATGCCAGAAGTTTCTCAGGAAGTAGAGAGAGTTAAAGGAGGCAATACAGATGTTTTTCAGAGGAGAGAGATGGAGTGCAGGTGTTTACTGCCTGACTACTAGGTCAAGTCCTCCAGAACAATTAAAGCAACCAAAATAGATCGTAACCGGAAAGGAATAGCTGAGGAAAGGAGGAGTAAGAGCTTTAATCTACTCTTAAAAAAAATATGAATGTTGTACTTCCCCAATATGCTTATACCCATCCCCCTTCTGTACTTTAACTCTTACGTTTCAGTAAAACTTCTTTGTCTTGCCCTTCAATCCAAATGAGAGACGGATGAGCAAGTGGGTCGGTTGACCTCTCTGACAAGGACTGTCTAACAAAGCAGGTCACGTTGGGAGCTGTCTGATGCTTCAGTGTTTTTCCCTGACACAGGTCATCAAGGAGAGTGAAGCAGTTTAATGGTTGGAATGGGTCAGGGAGGTTCAGCTTCATCTCGCCATTACTGAATCCCATTTCTGGTTCCTCCATTTTGCTGTTTAAGTGCAATTTACCTTCATTTTTCCTTCAGGTGCATTAACTCTAATGGTATGTTCTATATATATTCTGTTGGTGGTTTCACTGCTGAGACAGGCAGTTCTGGTGATGATTTCATTAGTGCATGCATTGCTGGGGACCTGGCTTGCTCTGTGGCGTTACCGTGTGTTACCCTAGCAGCATCTAATCTAAGCTGGTAGAGTCTCTGTGGTGACAGCCTGTGTGTACTGTGATTTATATGAAGGTGCGCAAAGAATTGGGATTGAACAAGGAGGCTGCAACTGCACCCTTTAATTCAGTGAATACACGCTACACTGGGCAGTGCTAATGTTTAGGAGGACTGGGCAGGAGGGAGAGGCATGATACAGCTCCTACAGCCTTCCCAGTACGAGCATGCACACAGTGGCGGTGCAGACAGTATGTCTGTAGCTTGTCAGTTCACATAGGTCAAAAATTGATATGAATCAATGCTCCTTGCACAGAGTTCTGCAGCGATGATCCAGGCTCCATCACAAGAGACCTGCTGTGATATATTTTGAAATTCTGTTATATATATTATAAATTGCAATTGTGTAAATTGCAACTGCAATTTGAAGAGGTGTAGAGAAATTAGCTGTTCATGAAGCTCTATATTGCTTTACCAATAATTTTCACTAGTAGGTATTTCTTCTTCTGCTCAGAGAAGGCCATCTAACGGGGTGGTCTGAATTCTAGATGTGATTATAATGAAAATATTGTGTCCAAATGTGTATGGAGCAGCGTAAACATCATTAGTCTTTCTGAGACACACTTGGCAAACAGCCCTGTAAGCTGCATATAGCAGCAAGCAGAACATGAGACACGGCCTTTCCTTGAGAGCGGAGAGAGATGCATTTCAACAGAAGCCCCTAATCAATGTCAATATTTTAACAGCTCAGAACAGCAGCTGCTGGTAGAACTAGGCTGAGGGTGCTTTGGGATACAGCGCAGCACTGTGTGTGCAGCTTGCCACTTTTGTTACTAGTCTTTTGGGAAGGTCTCCTCCAGCTTGTTAAGTGCTGCTGCAAAAACAGCCTTAAAATCTGAATTCATTTCCATGTCTGTAGAACCAGTGGAGATAGAGAAGCTCCTTCAACGAGTTCGAGCAGAAGAAACCTGGGCAGGTTCCCGCAGAAGCGTCCAGCTGAACCACAGAGGGAGAGCAGCTTCAAGGGCTGCTACTAACGCAGCAAAGCCTGGTCTTCAGCGAAGCAAAGGAGCCACCTTTTCTTTCCCATATTCCTCCCCCCACCCCCCAACATTTCTGGCAGCAAAACTCTGTTCACAACCCGGTTTGAAACAAGTGACCTGATTACTCCTGTGGGAGAGTGCTCCCGTCAAAAGAGTGCGTGAGGCTTTTCTCGGTGGGTCTGAAAGTGTCCTGGGTGAGGGAGGATAAATGAAAGTACGCGCCTTGGATGGCTGTCCACACTGAAAATCAGCAGCTGAAACTGCCGGCAGCAAGATTAAAGGGTTAATCATTCTTTAGTATGCTGCAGTATACACCATCTGCTGCATAATTTCAAACAATGAGCATTTAAAACACACAAAGCATGTTCATTCTGTACATATTTGGTGAGGAAAAAAAGTGGCTGTATTTTTCAAATAAAATGCCTGTCTGGAAACAGTTCACCAACTCTAATCAAACTGATCAATCTTGCTATAACTCAGTATCAGACAGTAATTGCAGTCAGTTATGTTGGAAGTTACTACAAACAAATTTGCTGGAAGAGAAATTCAGTATATTTATTGTAATGTATTTGTGGAGGGAGGAATAGTTAATGCCCTAGAATATTGCAAACAGTAATTTGATGTTTTTCAGACCTCATGAATTAGAAAATATTTGCCTTGCAGAGCACTATAGCTTCTTCCCATTTTCCTTTGGAAGAAGAAATGGATTATTAAACACTAAAAGGTATTGTAGTCTTCCATATGTATACATATATACAGAAACTATTTATAGCAAAATAATGCAAGTAGCACTGAAAAGTCAGATGGCAGAAAGCAAACAAATGCAACAGCCTCTGCTGTCCGCTCTACCTTCATTTACCTCCCTTAATGGGTTTGTGATCTGAGGATAATTTCTGATTACATGCCTGTATATGATTATTGCCACACAGTCTTTTTCCTGCTGTCTTTCTCAGTGCCTAGACCGACAAGAGAGAGCAGCTCCTCTAGTTTTCTGACTCTCGCTGTTTACTTCCCTAGCTTCTTTCACCAAGGAAACACACTTGTTGACCCCATGTCAGGTGGAGCAGCCCATATTGGCAGGAGTGGTTTGCCCACCACCACCAGCCCCTGGTCTCGCAGCCGAGCTACGACCCATTTAACCTTCCCTTGCACGATACACACATCGTTTCCCACACATCGCGCTCTTTTGCTGTCCTTCTCCTTTGTTGCCATTACCAAATATGACCTTTCTAAGTGCTTTACTTACAAGATACACGACTTCGGGATCACATGTGTGGTAGCAACATATGATAGAGAATGTCATTAATATATTCTGTATCTTTACTGCTGCTTTGTTTTTGGATGTAGCTGGTGGTCTAACTTGCTGTGCCAGAGAATTTTTCTCTTGCCATAGCTTTTTCTATCGCCTAAGGAAGTACAGAACTTGGATAAACTGAATACTAAAAAGTATCTCTCAGAAATAACCTTCACATTAATAATACTTAAAATTGTACAAATAAGAGAATGTCTAGGAAAAGGAAAGCAATTATTTGACTCTTTATAACGTGCATTATTAAGGTATAGCATGTAACTCAGTAATAACTTACAGAAGAAGACAGTAAGAAATGATGATTCTGTGAAATGATGTGTCTATATTTTAAAATTGTCACACCAGAATTTTTCATGAGTACAGAGTTGTCTTCAGTTAGAGTGACTAAGACTTCTCATATTTCTATTGCTCTTTTTCTAAGAGGAACTGGTCTTTTTGCTGATAGCTTCTGATAACATACACTCATATTTCTCAAAATAGATGATATTTTTCCTGTAACATAGTGTTACGGAATGAGTTTATCGCTAATGCTCAGTAAGTGTTATTAACCTTACTCTAAGTTGGACTAATAGCATCAGCGCTGTTCAGTCTTTCTCCTCATATGATAGGAAAAGGTTCAAGGAACCGAGTGCATCCCAGTTTCAGAGAACTGAGTGCATCTTGCTGTCTTGTTTACTCCTGAAAGATGTACAGAAAATGTCACTTTGTATAGCAATAACCGCGGGCAAACAAAGGTATTTCCCAATTGGCTTGTGTGACAAAAAGAAGATATTTTGGACATCTAGGAAGATACTGCTGGTGTTTCCTAAAAGGAAGATGGCTTGATTAGTCCATCACATTTGTCTTGTACTGTTGGCTCCTGTCTCCCGGTTCTCTGCCACTAGACTAGTACCTTACCGCAGCGTTGCAGGGGCTCTCCTGCTCCAGGCCAGCACATGCTAAACGCGGCTGGCTGTGCATGGTGCTCCTCATGAGGGGCGGGAGAGACGCTGTGGGGCTGGACTGAGCAGCCCTGCTGAAGGGCATCATGTGCCGTCATCTGCTACTGCAGGCTATTTCCACCAGTGACCAGGGTCTTCAGATACGTCTCCCACAACATGACCAGATACAGTATTGTCCAACGCATCAGAAAATGATATCTTGAAATGGAAAAGGAAGTGTTTTACTAAAATCAGAGCACAAGATAACTCCACTAATATTAGTCTGGGTAGTTAGAATTTGAAAAAAGAGCAGACAAAGAATCCAATGCATGAAGGGAGTTGTGTTTCACATCAGTATCCCAAAAGTCTGGAACAGTATCCCAAAATAACTCTTCCAGACACTTCAGAGCTCATCTGAATAAACAGGATGGGTTGTGTAGAATGCCTGGAAGTGAAGCAGAGCAGGGCAGGAAGAACAATGCAGGTCTAACATCACACATCTAATTTTATTCTACTGAAACTGTGCCCTTGGTTTACATGCTTTCTCCATGGACTCCCCCTTTCAAAGTGGTCAATCAATCAATCAGTGGTACTTTTGTGTACTCAGGGAAATCGTGTGTTGTTTAGAGGACTTATTATTATTTGGATAACGTGCAGCATACTTGAAGGATATTTCATTTTTGCCATAGTGTGAAAGATGAGCTATGATTAATTCTAAAAGAGCTAGTTTTCTGTCCTGCTATTCCAAGTAAATGGTTATTTTCACAGTAAAACATATGAATGCTTCTTTTATTTGGCTAATATTTTACTAGTAAATACAAACCTATAAATACTGTGCATCCAGCACACAGGAAGGAAAACAACAGCAGTGTAGCCACCTCTGAGGATGCAACAATCAGCAAGACATGTACTGTGGGGAAGCTTTGGGCGAGAGCTCCACAATTAAAGTAAGTGCTATATGCCCGTATACAATAGGTAGAGTTTTGGCTTTCAGAGTCTAGATGAAGTACTTGAGAACCTCTGTTATTACAGTATGCAAATATCATATGCCTATTTTATTTTTAGGTGTCACAAGACATCTGTGAAATTTGTAAGCCTCATTCTACTGGTGGTGACGTGAAACATATTGGTGGCAGTGACCCTGCTATGTATAGGGCTGATCACACCAGCCTCAAAACAGAAGTACCTTGTTGGCTATACTGTTTGGTCTAGGGGTCACCTCTGGGGTGACTCTTGGTACCTTTAGGGGCAAATCCAGGCTGCATGTAGAGCTTACATCAGCCTACAAGGCTGCAATTAGATCCCCAGCTATCAAGCTACCCCATCTGCCCCTGCAGTGAGGGCTTGGCTCCCTCGCCTGCCTGATGCTGTTTATTGCAGGCTCCTTGGAGTCCTCCTGGTACCACTGAGCCTCAGGGCAAAGGGGGCTCCCAAGCAGCGTGAACGCAGCACGCCTTCAGCAGGAAAGATGAATTATTGGCACTTGAGAGGTGCTGGTTCCCAAGAAGCCTCTGGAAACCAGAGCAATCAGATGTCCAGTTTAGCAAGGCTATTTTAGAAATAATTATGGAAATTAAGGATTTCTCCAAGATTAAAAAAAAGGCTGTAGCAGAGGTGAGAACTGAAACTGTCTCTCAAAAAACACACTTGTGCCTTAGTCATTGGAATACCTTTGGCCACAATATTACTGCTGACAGCAAGCTTCGTGGTCAGCCGAGTGGTGCTAATACGGCTGCTGCAGAAGGCCAAAGGGCTGAGCTGGTATAGCTGGGATCAGAGCTGGCGCTCGGTGGTTTCGGGGAGCTGAGATACTGGTTGTACAATTGGTAGTCAGAGCACTATCCTCTCCCCTTGGGCTACTAAAGTGCGTGTGTTGGGTAGGCCTAAGAAAAGACACTAAGTCTTGCTGTGAACAAGGCCATGTGTGGAAGGAAAGTGTGTGTCTTCAATGCACCACTGAGCACCTGATTGGTACTTTTGATCTGCAGTGACAATTTAGCAAAAAATTGCCTTGAAGTTTAGGAAGCTTCAGCTCTAGCACGCACACCTAAGTCCTTTGGTGAAAGAAAGACTTTTCCTTTTTCCTGGAACTTGCTTCTGGTAGATATTTTCCCATTAGCTTGAATTGACGTCTCTCTCTCTTTATCACCACGAAGAGTACCCCCAGGGCTGGCTGTAGGGATTTTGATACCATTGACAAATGGCACTCTACATATGTTCCCATATACCTGCAATTCAGTTCGTTGCATTAATCTGCCACAGTTTATTCCCTCTTCTGCTAATAGGGCAAAGATAACCTTTTGCATGATAGCCTGATAGTGATGGGTTATTATTTAACAGCTGCAAAGTATCTGCCAAGCAAAGCAGAGTATTCCTTTTCTCCCATACCCTGGGAAGCAGAAAGTTTGCCTCAATATATATTTGATGACACTACACAGAGCACTTTTCTTACAGTTGCAGAACTCTGTACTTAGCCGACACAGTGGTGCTTTGCAGCCCTTCACCTCCAAAAGTCCGAGGCAAGACAGAAAGAGACAAAACTGTGCTAAACATCATAACATCTTCTCGCAAATAATTTTGTCTATTCCAGTAGATTACTATTTATCTGCAATAATGCCTGAAACATAAGGATATCTGCAGGGCGTTAATTCCCATCAGACGTACCGTCACCCATTGTCTGACTACCACTTGCCAGGTCAGAGAGATTTTGTGTTCCTGCTGTGTGGGATTTGCATTAGCTATTACTGGCATCCACGCCAGGAAGCTGGCACGCAACCAGCAGATTAAGCAGAGTTAAGCAATGCTGGCAAGAGGCCTCACTCAGAGGCTCAGTGTTTCTTGTCATTCTTGAGAGACTGACTAAAGTTTTGCAGAATAGGCAGCCTGATCTTCAAATTTTCTTATTTTTCTTCTTTTTGAAAATGTCCTAGCTCCTTTTCCATTTATTAAATTTAGTATCAAGTCTTGGCTTTCTTTTGCAATTTATCTCTTTTTCAAAACTGAACTTAATGAGTGTCTCATTTTGTCATTAGAGGCTGATCAAAGATTCTGTCTCTTCATTATTTGTCCTGCAAAAGGGCAAATCCCCACTACCCCCAGTAACTTCTACAGTGCTCACTGGCAGTTTTGTCACATGAAAGAGATTTTTATCAGAAGCTTATAGCTAAAAATCATAGCAGAAAAAAGACAGAGGGATAGAGACTCTTGCTTATTTTGCTGGCTTTACACTGATGTAATTCTTTTGGCTTTGAAAAAAATTATAGCAACTTTAAAATGGTGTAATGATAGGCACTCCAAGTCACTATCTCTGTTCAGGACTAGCCCTTTAGTGGGTACAAATAGGTATAGCTCCACTAATTTCAATTTACTCTGATGTATATGAGGTGAAGTTTTGGCCTCTAACCTGTTATTCATAGAACAGTTCTGTCACTCAGATAAGGAGTGCTTGAGGCTGCAGATTAAATATTTTTTTTCTTATCCTCCTGCTAGTGCTGAACGATGAGCATTTCTCACTCCACAGCTGCCTGACATGTACATTCGTCCATACATCAAAAAGATACTGGGACAATTTAAAAAGTTTTTTCAGTATTTAGACCTTGCAGTTTATCTGTTGAGTGAGTCTTATGTGATGGATGTGAGAATTATTCCATCTCTTCCCATGGGAAAAGGTGGTGACTGGTTTCATTCCTAATGTGCGGCTGGGGATTTGCTGTGCAGGAGTTGGAACAGATAACTAGCAATGCATGAAACCAAATGTGAACTTTTCCATGTGTGAATTACTTCCCAGAGGAGAACATCGCTCCCAGCTGTAGCTGTAGATTAGAGTGACGATGGAGAATAAGCCTCAGCTCCTGAAAGAAAATACCACCAGCAGATAGTGAAGATTTTGCTGGAACAAACCTGCAGTGCACAAGATTAAGAGGGCAGAAGAGGGTTTTCTTGAGCAATTGCTTCCTAAATTGTTTTCCTGTAAAATGCACTGCAACCAGCCACATATATGCTTTAAAAGTAGGAAGTTTTGAATTCATTGATCCCCTTTTACTGTGTCATGTCATTCAATAACCCACCATGACCACTGCTTGATGGCACAAGACAGTCATCGTATTTGTGGCAACAGCATGGCCAAAGTAGGTTGTATGGCCAAGGTTCTCCTGCCAGAAACTGAGGAGCAGAGTGCTAAAGCAGGCTTTTCCCCTCTTACCTTTCACGCGAGGTAGTATGATGCATTGCTGCCCATGGACTAACCCTGAGAGGCAGTTGGATCTCTTCAAGCCATGCTTAATAACCAAGGTGAAACTCAAAAATGGGTCAAATCCTGGTTCTTTGGGAGCACCTGCAGAGTGAACTCATCCAGCAAGATGCCCCCTTTTTTGAACAGCAGCAAAAAAAAAAAAAAGGAAAAAAATGAGAAGGTGCTCATTCCTCCTCGGGAGCAGAGCTTTGCTAACATTTTCTCTTGCTCAGCATGATGGGTATTTGCAAGGCAGTGTGTTCTGGACAGAATTAAAGTAGGGCATGACACCTGTGACTAAATGAGTCCATGGCCGTTCTCCACCAGCGAGAAACATACTAGTTGCAAAGGCTCTCTATTGTATGGGGCTAGGGTAAGAGGAGGCAGGTCTCATCTAGCCCAGCAGGGAAAGATGCTCGGGGTTTGACTCTCAGGCATGTGTGAAACAACAGGCTCAGCAATGAACAGCAACTACTGAAAACTCAAAGAACAAACCAGCTAAAACACCACAGTAACTAAGATAAGCTGATATGCTCTTCAGATGGGTTTGTTTTGCCTTCAAGCTTCAAATTCCCTTAGAAAAAAAATAAACTGCTGTTGCGTGGTCCAGCGTGGGAGATCTGTGTTTCCAGCTATTCTCCGTGTGCTCTGAGCTGACAGAGTAAGATTTTTTTGAATTCCCAGTTCTGCCCTCCTCCTGCCCTCCTGGTGGACTCAAAGCCCTGCCTTACTCTTCTATGATGAAGTTTTGACCTCTCTTTGCCAGTGACCAGGTGTGGTGTTTACTGTTTGTCATGCAGCCTACTGTGCTACAAGGAAAAAGGGGCATGTTCCTTCCTATGTTTGTTCTGATGATAATATTCTTCCTGATTGCTCTTATTTTAGAATTTCTTCTAATCTTTTCGGTTACGATTGTATGCAATTATTAGAATCATTTGTTTCTATATGATCTCACTGCAGCAATTTTTTCAGTTTAATTACGTGTTGTTTCCAAGATTTCTTTCTATAAAGTTCAAGGCAGGATGTGTATTATAAATACTGTTGTTTTTATTTAATATGCAGGATGAATGATTTAGTTTCTTGAGGGTACTGTTTGGTTTATGTAAGTGTGTTTCTCCCCCACATAACACAGAGTGACACAAAGCTAAATCAGAAGTGGTTAAGTTGCAATGTTGGAAATTCAAAGCTTAGTCGTATAAGACCGTATTATAACTCATACATTGAAGGAGGCCACACTGAGATTCCAGGGAAAGTCTTAGGTCAAACATTTACTGGTCCTTGAATGCTTGATTTGGTAAATCCAAATTTCTTGTAATGTTTTTAATTTTGACAGGTTTGTTTGTTTGTTTGTTTGTTTTTTGCAGGCAAACTAAGCATCCCAAGTCCCATCCTGAGGCATCTGCCTCTTCTTCCCTTTTTTTACACTTTGCTCTGGCCTCCTTGCCCAGCAGGTCCCAGCTCTTTCCCAGTTCCTTGTCAAAGCCGTTTCCCCTTCACACGCACACTGGCTCCTGCTGTGTCTCCTGGTACAGCTAGTCCCTGTCTCCTTTCCTCCCTCAATGCTTTCTTTTGGTCAATGCGACCTCCCTGCTCCTCCACACACTCCTGCATTGGGAAGTGGCTGACGGAGACACTGGTAGTTGCTTTCTTCTCTCCCCTCAGTCTTTTCCTCCGTTTCTCGACTCCTGGTCTCCAGTCAGATATTTCTCTGTTCACCATTAACCTCCAGCCACAGCCCCATTTCCCCAGTCTGATTCTGGTCCTGCGTTCTGGCACAGAACTGTTCTGGTTCTTTCCAGCTGCTGGAATTGCACCAACCAGCTCACGAGGACCACGAGCAGGCAGCTTCCTTCACCTCCGCTGCCCTTGGCCCACAGCCACCCACGGGCAGTGAAGTGGGTCCTGTTGCTCTGTGACCAGGTCTCTTGTGAAACCCTGTCACAGGCAACTGCGGAGGGTTTAAGCATCTCAGTGAGAATGGGATCTGGCTGCTGAAAGCTCCAGAACGTCTGTACTGTGTGCAGACTAATTTCTTCCACCCAAGAGTCAACATTTTTACTTGATTTGGTATGATTTTCACAAGGATGACAAACAGCTCTCTTCCCAGGAAGATGACTTCTGGCGGGCTAGAAGCCCATGTGACTATAGATCTCTGAAAATCCTTCTGTCTTTGTTTTTGGTGATCAATGTCTTTTCTTCTAGCTTCAGTTTTAGAAATGGATCAGCTGGTTTTGGCTTGGTGGGTTTTGTTGTTGTTGTTAAAGGCAGAATCTGGTATGAGAACTGTCCATCTTTTAGCTAAAGTTTGTAAAATTGAAATAGCTTGTCAAAATGTTTTGATACTGCAAATGCAAGTCCAGGCTGTATTATTCCTTGAGATGGGTTTCAATGAAATGTCACTTTATTGCACTAGTGCTACCCGGGCCATACTGTAAACTAAGACTAAGCTGGGCATTAAGCATGGCCTGAACAGATAACAAAAAGATAGTCTTTGCCTTAGAGAAATTATGATTAAAATATAGAATATACTAATTCAATGTAGATGGATGAGGAAAACAAGTTAAATTATACTTGCAAGCTCTTAGGGTGCTGGGATCTTGCCTGTAAAAGACTGGTATTGCAGTACGGAAGTTTTTTAATGATTAACGCTTGACAATGTTTTTTGGGAGTGTGAGAAGTAAATGAGAGAAGGTAAAAAGGGTGCTTATT
This sequence comes from Phoenicopterus ruber ruber, assembly GCA_009819775.1. NCBI lineage: Eukaryota > Metazoa > Chordata > Aves > Phoenicopteriformes > Phoenicopteridae > Phoenicopterus > Phoenicopterus ruber. The sequence continues at coordinate 16,757,543 of CM020219.1, forward strand.
CAAAAGAACAACCCATGGGCAGTGGAGTCTGGCAGTATTGGTTGACTGGCTATCAATCAGAGCTGACATTTTGGTATTGATTGAAAGGTGACAGATGAAGAGCCCTGAAAGTGCAAACAAGGAAACTTTATTTACTGACCACAAGAGAATGAGCCAGTGGAGGGATGCACGTCATTAAAAATCCCCCCCTGTGCTGGGGCAGAGCCGATTACACCCGCATCGTCCCCAACACTGGCTGGCTGAAGTGGTCTCGGAGGCTTCCGTTGCTGCGGTGCTGGCTTCTCTCCAAGGCAGCCTACCACTAGCTTTACCAGGAGAAGATTTTTATTAATGTTTACCCTGAGCCTCCCTTGCTACAATTTAAGTTCATTACCTGCTGTCATATACAGCTTCAAGGCAGAAACAGTGTGGCACTCCTGGGTCATGTCCAGCTTTAAATCTATGGATCCTTTTCTGCTGAACTGCTGTTAGTCTCTCACTCCGCACCCTGTATCTGTGCAGTGGATTACTTCTGATTAAATGTAGAATTTTGCATTTGCTGTGGAGTAAATTGCATTTACTTTTCATATTTTTCTATATTAATACAGCTCACACAATCAGTAACGAAAGAAGCTGATCAATTTTTACTTCACGGATAAAAAATACTTTCATTTGCGTACATTCATATTGGAGAGTAAATCCATCGATTTGCAAGACCCTGTTACGTGATTTAAAGCAGTATTTAAACTACAGATGCTTTTCCTGACAGTTGTGCACATGCAAAATAGAAGCAGCACTTTCATGAAAGCCCTTGTCACTTGCCCATTGAAATAAACGGGAGGCTTTCCATTGATTTCAGATTTCAGACTGATTTTCAATCTATTAGCTCACACCTTAAATATGCCACAGTGCTCAAGAAGTGTTTTTCCCTTTATTTGTGTACACTGCATAATACGGACGAGCATTAGTCAGAAAATATATTTTTCCCTTTTAAGATCCCCATGCATAGTGGGAAAATGGCACTTCTGTTTATACACTTTTTTCCCTGATTTCAGCCCCCCCCCCCCTCCCCCCAAAAAAAAAAAAAAGTCTCTGCTTGGAAGTTTTTTGAATTAAGGATTCAGCCGGGGATGTATTAAATAAATGCAGTGTGCAACAGTTTACAATAGACTGGAATTAAGATTTTGATCTCAGATGACTAAACGGACTTCACATGCTGTTGTGACTGCTAACGTCTAACCCTGACATTTATTTTGAAAAAGCCCGTCACAGAAGGAGTGAAGCTAATAAAGCTATGAGTGATTCTTCCTCCCTGATCCCTTAATCCACCCTTAATTCTTAAACCATCATTGCAGGAAGATGGTAGACTTCTAACTCTTCAAAAGACTTCCACTGTTCAGATTCAAAAAGTTTTGGGAAATCAAATGAACACTAGTCTTATCGCAATGAAGTTGAACGGGCAGATTTCTATAATTAAATAAGAGATTAATTCCATATTCAAAATGGCGACATTAAAAAGAACTGCAGAAAATGCAGCACTGTTACAGTGAGCACAAGACTGAACAGGCTTTATAATAACTAATTAAATAAACTGTTATACAAATGATGTGCTTGTATGCTCCTTTCTGCGCTCGGTATCTTTCTGGCTGAACAGGCTGCACTATGTCTCCTGTCTTCTTCCATGTCTGTACGTACACGTACTTCTATAGTTATGGGAACAGATATCTCAGTTGTTTTAAGTCTATTCTGCAATTGGGGCTGTGATGGAAAAGAAGTTTTCTCCTTCTTATCTCCTATCTATCTATCTGGTGTATTATTGTTATGTCGTCATTATTGCTACTACTACCAGAGTTTATAGTCTGGTACCAGCAAGGATTTTTAATCACAGAACTATGTGAGCCACAGTTCCCCCAAAGGAACAGGGAAAGAAGCAAAATACAAAATAAATACAAGAAAGAACAAGACTATGGTGTAAAATGACATGTTATGCAGTTTATTAATTTTGATTCATAGAAATATAAATATGTATCTAAGAATTTGCCTCAGATGAAAGATATTCCAAAATAATACCATATCAATGGCCATCACTGATATTTTCTCATATAAAAAATAAAAAGAATATTTACATACTTGATGAGTAATTGTGTAACATTTTACTGGGTCAATAAAAAAGTCAGATTTTGACGAGGATACCGGGTTGCTCTGCTCTTTTTTGCACCTTATGTACACTTTCTTTGTGGTACGTATTGTCTTGTACAATATTTATGCACTGAATATATTTGAAATGCACAAAAAATTATTCAAATTTTCCATATGCCACCATGAAAGTGCAAACCATTTAAAATATTGTTAAAAATAACTGGACCTATTTTATAATTGCTCAAATGCAGCTATCAGCTGAAGATTAAGCTCATATTTGCTATGTAATACACGTTATAATTTTATGTATAGTGTTACTGGTGGTATAGTAGTTGCCATCATAGATGCAATGCAGTAAAATGTTCAGCCAGCTTATGGCTTACTGTAAAGAAACCAGACTTCTGATATCTTGTCAAAGAGTTTTTCTTTCAAGTCACTGATAATTGATAAGACAGGTTAGATCATTTGGTATAAAATTCTGGTATCACATGTTACGGATTTGGATGCATGACACAGAAAAAGAAAAGCAAACTGCTGACAAATAAGCAGTCAAGTGATTTGCTTTAATAAATAATGAGCTTAGTCTGTGAAGGCCAGATCAGTGCAATTCATATTCATTTTTAATGTCATTTGAAATAAGTTGTAATATCAAAATGAGGATGGAACCGAGAACCATTAGGTTAAACTACTCCTGATTGGAAACACGTTGAAATATGAAGACTTTTCTTTGATCGATACCCAGCTCAAAGGAAATCCACGGGGAATAAACTGTGAAAAAACTTCTAAAGCCTTTTGCCTGAAGTATTTCCCAACAAAGACATAAATCACAGGGTTAATGCAACTGTTGGTGATAGCCAGAGTATAACCAAACTGGTCGCCGAAGTTGAGCAGTTCCTCCCAGAAGCAGCCTTTGATCACTTCTGTCTGGTGTAATATATCAAGGAATACAAAAAAATGGTAAGGAGTCCAGCATAAAAGAAACATCAGTACCACGGCGAAGATCAATCTGGTAGCCTTTGTGCCTTTGTGCTCCTTGCAACTCTCTGTTCTGAGTGCTCTTCGTTCTCTTGTGGTTTTTTGTAGGGAGCGAATGATAGAGAAATTAAGGAAGATGATTGCTGTAGATGGCAACGCAAACCCCACTACGTTGAATACCAGGCGTTCAGCTGTTTCCCACGATGGGGTGGGGAACTCTAAAGTGCATGCTGTAATATTCCACAGGGGAAAGTGTTTCACAGTCCGAAACGTAAAGGTTGGGATGCTCAGAAGGATGCCAAAGAACCAGGCGAGCAAGCAGATCCCTTTGGCCATAGTTTTGGTCCGTATCCCTCTGTAGTTCAAGATATGAACAAAAGTCAAGTAGCGATCCATGCTGACTGCCACTAGCAAGTAGATGCTGGTGTACACGTTTAGGCGGTTGGATGCGCTTGTGATGCGACAAAGGAAACTGCCAAACGGCCAGTTAAATTCATTCCTGATGTTCTCTGCCCAGAAAGGGAGGCACATGAGGAAGATAAGATCAGCAGCAGCTAGGTTCATAAGGTAGATTTCAGCTGTCTTCAAGGGGCCCTTGTGCAGTGAATAAGTGAAGAGGACAAATAGATTACCAAGGATTCCAATAGCACAGATAGTGTCGATATACCTGGGTACTATATAGTATACAATTTCCCACCAGTCATCCAAGTCTGGGCAAATAGTTGAGTTGCTCTTGTTTTCACTCTGGTTTGAGGACGGAACATTCAGTAGAGGCGTTTCAGTCATTTCTTTTTAAATTCTGAAGTGGACAGGTGACGTCTTTGAAATGAGAGAAAGAGACTGCAAAAAAGAAGCATAAAATTCCAAAAGTTGTCACCCATCAGTGGTGTAACAAACATTTAACTGCTGGAAATTCTTTATTAGTGCTCACTGATTATTATAGGCTAGATCGATCCATGCTTCCTATGTGCAATGGTGAGAAATGTTCCTGGTATTGGCAAGGGTGGAAGTACCTCTACATCCTATGAAATTTCCTCTCCTTGCTGCCATTGTTTAAAGTGGCACAGAGGAAGGGAAGTGCCAATTCAGTGGAAGTAGTTCTGTATGTCTCCTCCAGACTGATGACAGAAAGAGATATAGCTGAATTCCAGCTCCCTGAGAGTAGCGGGAGTCACGCTGGTGACACAAAGCTAACTTTGCACCCTCCCCGGCCCTGTCCTTACTCTTATTTTCCGTGCTATATATAGCTTTAGCAGGACGATGCCTGTTTCCTGAGAACTGGGAATGCTGCTCACTCTCTGTGTGCATCACTAGTTTGCTTAACTTTGCATTCTTTTGTTTCCTCTCAGTTCCTCCCATCCTGAACTTTAGGTTCAAAATTACCGAAAATTAGACAGCTTATTGCCCTCAAATGTCAGCAGTTGTACCAATAAAACATTGACTCCTCCAAAATCTTATGCTCAGAATCTTGCCTGGAGGGAAGGCCTCTGCAGCTCCAAATTCACAGCACTCTTCTCCAGTTCAAACGTTTCATTTGTGTTCAGCTGGAGAGAGGCAGCCCCAGCCTCCAAAGCATTTAGGTTGTTATAGCATTGGCAATACCTTTATTTCTCTCTGGTAACTCTGTGCGAGATTGGGCAGGAATGAGAGCACGGGTAAAATGTAATCCTCCTGTGAAAATCCACTGCGTTGCCAGAGCTGCCTCCTGCAGTGGCTTTATTCTTCCAGTGTTGTCGTGCTTGACCATAGTGCCTGGATCTTGTTTTTTACAGGCATTCAGTCTCAGAATTATTATTGTAGGCAAGACATTACTGAGCCTGTGGTGACATCTAACATTTCAGTATTTCATATCCAAGTGGAGCATGTCAATCATAAAAAAGAATGCATTTTTAAAAAATCAATATTTTGCAATCAGTCATCCTGAATGTTAACTTTCTGCTACAGATATTTAACTCTACTCTTTCAGTTTCTGTATTTTTACACCAAGGAGATAGCTAAGGATGGAGTTTCCGAAGAGAGCATTTAGGACCATCGTTCATCTCTTTTACATATACGTACAGCCTTAGAGATGTCTGTATCTGAGCAGCTTGCAATACTTATCTCTGTGATGCCTCTAGGAATTAGTTAAGTACTAATATTCCACATCAGCAATTTGGTACTTAATGCACAGAACATTTTTCATCATTGCAGAATTAAGTGAACAGCAAAGTTTTATCTGAGTTCATAAACTCACTCAACTCTTGCCAGGGAACTGGGCTACGACTCAAGTTAACACAGCTCTCTGGCTTTGAACATCTTCCCTCACAACAGTCTGAATGTTATCTGGTTCACTGACAGTCTCATGCAAACTAAGATAACTTGAGAGGATCTAAAACTGCAGAGAAGATATATAGAGCAAATAAATGGCTGCTTAGCATCAAAGAGGCTATTTGTGAGACAGTAGGAATCTAACCTTCTTATAGCAGGAGGCTGGCTGAGGTGTGAGTAATGGAAGAAAATCTGTAACATTATATGTCAAAAATAATGTAGAAGAAAGATAACAGTTAAAAATTTCCTTTTGTAAACAGAATTATTACTTTTACTAAGTATAGAAGAAAAAGAAGAGCTTATTTTCCTTGCCTGCCCATTTTCTGGTGTTTTCTTGCTATCAGTTTATGCCAGTCACTTTGCACACTTTGGATGCGATCTCTGGGCTGGAGTCACAAATTCATTCATTATGAGCTAAACTACAAACTTCAGGAACGTTTACTTTCCATTGCACCTTAGATTTTAGCCACAGCTAAATCTGACTTCTTGTTCAGCTAACATTTGTACATGAAGTTTCTGTAGAGTTTGTCATCGGGAAAATTTCTTCAGAGTCTCCTAGCCAGTGTCTGAGCACTACCACAAGCCACAAGCCTTTTATAAACTTAGAGCTCCAGATATCTTCTTGACAGAAAATGCAATTCATTTTCAGTTGCTTAATTTCATTTCTTCTTCAAAGGCAATTTTCTCCTGTAAGGATTTCTAAGTATTTAGTGCTAATGGACAATTAACCACATGAGTGGTTTTCAATTTATGTACTTAACACATTCCAGTCATCTTTTATGGAAATAATGCCATATTTTTCCTATTTTGAACTCAGTTCTGCTTAATTTTCATGTACAGTGAATCTATCACCATTATTACTATTAATACATATTACCCAGTTAGGATCATGTGTGCTGGAAACACTAAATAAATACAACTTGAGCTTTGGGAACAAGCTTAAAAGTAAAGGTTACTTTGAAAGAGAAAAGTCTGCAACAGCTAAACATGTTCAGCTATAAAGAAATTTTATAAAATGAATCATGTTTTTACACATAAAGAGAACTAATCCTGACCTTCAGAGTTAGTTTCATGATGAAAAGGAAAAGGAAACTCTTACTAGACTACACAGGACAGAACTGAAAGCACAAAAGATTTTTTTTTTAATATAAAAAGTATGTGAAATAATTTTAATAAAGGTAAGACATTAAAAACAGATAGACATACCTGCTCCTTGTCCTTCCTGGCAATTTAGGCAAAGTTTCAAATTCAGAAATAGTTGGTAAATAGCAGTATAGAGGTTACCGAGAGAGTTCAAAAATGCATCCTGAGGCACGACTGAGTGACTGAGTGCTGCCTGAGAGTTTTGTTGGCCGTGTATACAATGTGTGTGTGATCTTACATTTTGGAAGAAAGCCCCAGGATTTTTTTTTTTTTTTTTACTTCTCCAAATGTCAGCTGTAGTAATTTTGAAGGCATGTGGAATATTTTGTTCTCATTGTGAAATCATATAAGTCATATGCCTTGACTCTTGTCATCCTGTGACCACTATATAAAGCTCTCAAGTACAGATCCTTGGCAATGAAGAGTTCCTTTGTATGATTAACTATGTCCATACCAATAACAATTTTATCAACAGCTCTGAACTGCCCTCTCAGTGCCAATGCACACAAAGACGAACTTTGAACGAGGTTTTTGTTGTGGTGGGAGCTCCTTCCTCTGCCAGCCTGGGGGATGACCACGCCAAGGAGCTGGGGTTAAAGCAGAATAGGTATATGGGAAGGGCTGCTGAAACGTGGTCCCACTAAACCTTGTGTCAGCCTTTCCACTGTTTTTGAAAAGCAATGTCTTTTGCACCTCACTGTAGGTGTCTAGGGCATGAGTCTCTGTGAACATTACTTCTCAGTAGAGCATGATGACTGCTATATTTTCTCAGGCTTGCACCCATACATAATCCTCTTTTTATCTGATTACCTGCTGGGATGTTTTAGCCTGAGACTGGTTGTTTGTAAATTATATTGAGGGAGCTGGCAGAGGTCATTGCCAAGCCACTCTCCATCATCTTTGAAAAATCATGGAGAATGGGAGAGGTGCCTGAGGACTGGAGAAAAGCCAATGTCACTCCAGTCTTCAAGAAGGGCAAGAAGGAGGACCTGGGAAATTACAGGTCAGTCAGCCTCACCTCCATCCCTGGAAAGGTGATGGAGCAACTCGTTCTGGAGGCCATCTTCAAGCGTGTAGAAGAAAAGAAGGTGATCAGGAGTAGTCAGCATGGATTCACCAGGGGGAAATCATGCTTGACCAATCTGATAGCCTTCTACGATGGCATAACTGGCTGGGTGGATGAGGGGAGAGTGGTGGATGTTGTCTACCTGGACTTCAGCAAGGCATTTGACACTGTCTCCCACAACATCCTCACAGGTAAGCTCAGGAAATGTGGGTTAGACAAGTGGACAGTGAGCCGGATTGAGAACTGGCTGAATGGCAGAGCTCAGAGGGTGGTGATCAGTGGCACAGAGTCTAGTTGGAGGCCTGTGGCTAGTGGTGTCCCCCAGGGGTCGGTACTGGGGCCAGTCTTGTTCAATTTAGTCATCAATGACCTGCATGAAGGGACAGAAAGTTTGCTGATGACACAAAACTGGGAGGACTGGCTGATACACCGGAAGGCTGTGCTGCCATTCAGCGAGACCTGGAGAAGCTGGAGTGTTGGGCGGAGAGGAACCTCCTGAGGTTCAACACAGGCAAGTGCAGGATCCTGCACCTGGGGAGGAACAACCCCATGCACCGGTACAGGTTAGGGGTTGACCTCCTGGAAAGCAGCTCTGAGGAGAAGGACCTGGGACTCCTGGTAGACAACAAATTCACCATGAGCCAGCAATGTGCCCTTGCGGCCAGGAAGGCCAACGGCATCCTGGGGTGCATTAGGAAGAGTGTGACCAGCAGGTCGAGGGAGGTTCTCCTCCCCCTCTACTCTGCCCTAGTGAGGCCCCATTTGGAGTCCTGTGTCCAGTTCTGGGCTCCCCAGTTCAAGAAAGACTAAGAACTACTGGAGAGGGTCCAGCAGAGGGCTACAAAGATGATGAAGGGACTGGAGCATCTCTCCTATGGGGAAAGGCTGAGGGAGCTGGGGCTGTTCAGCCTGAGGAAGAGAAGACTGAGAGGGGACCTCATCAATGCTTATAAATATCTCTAGGGCGGGTGTCAAGAGGATGGGGCCAGGCTCTTTTCAGTGGTGCCCAGCGACAGGACAAGGGGCAATGGGCACAAACTGGAACACGGGAAGTTCCACCTGAACATGAGAAAAACTTCTTCACTGTGAGGGTGACAGAGCCCTGGCACAGGCTGCCCAGGGAGGGTGTGGAGTCTCCTTCTCTGGAGATATTCAAAACCCACCTGGACGCAGTCCTGTGCAGCCTGCTGTAGGTGACCCTGCTCTAGCAGGGGGGTTGGACTAGATGATCTCCAGAGATCCCTGCCAACCCCTACCATCCTGTGATTCTGTGATTTTTATCTTTTTCGTTCTGATTGTCCTCTGATTAGAGCAATATCTAAAAAAAAAATCGTATCTGATGCATCTTAGATTTTAAATACAAATCTCTCTTAAGTATATCTGTGTAAACAATATGGTTTTTCAACTTCTTTTTAGAAACCAGTGAGAAATTATCGAGGGACTTGAATGCTATTTACTTATATGAAAACATTTTTCCCATTGGCTACCTACCCAACACATGCACCATCTCTCTGAATTCTTATTCGACTGTGTCCATTCTTGTTTGGTAAGTGAGTTAAAATGAAAAGCCATGCGAGGCTGCACGGTGCTATCTTATTATGAACTTACCTATCATCATAATAAATACTTTTATTGCAAATTTTTATTCATTAAAAAGATACTAAGTTAGAGTTATGCAAACACTGGTAAAACTGAAAAATTCAAAAAATTGTTCTAGTTAACACCATCACACCGGAGAAAACTAAAGAACCCAACATTTAATTTGAAGATTTAAAATGCATAAATACTTCTTTTATTTAAACAGCATCCTATTTAAACATTTACGTATTTTATTAAATAAATGAAATAGTACAAAAAAATATATCTCAAATGAAGCTATATGCTTCACTTCTGTCAAAATGATTACTATAGAATATCTTGATCAGAACTTATATTTTGGTGAAGACCTAAAACACAACATTTTTTGAATTACATGTTACCTAAGGAATCCTAATAACGTACAGGAGATCAATCTCTAAACAACACATCCCACGCTGACTCATTAAGGTAAGCGCAATACAAGAGATCTTCGTCACAGACTTCCCAAAATTTCCTCTTTGCTTACTCCAGTGCATTTCTGCGTTTAAGTTATTTTTTCCATAAAGATAAACATTTGAGCAATAACAAGAATTCTGGAACTTATCTTTGCTTGGACATCAATCTCTAGGAGCCGCCAACATCCACATTTACTCACAGACTCTGAATAGAAAACTGCAGCTGCGTCTAAAATTTATATGATAAATAACATAGTCTTACAAAACTCATCACTTCAAAATGGGATCAAAATATTGGTTTGCAAATCCAGCTCCTCTTTGTAAATCTAGTTTCTTATTTTCCGTTGTTTTTCATTGTCATCTTTAGAACTTTTTTCAGTAGCGGAGAGAGATTCAAAACTGGGAGTCTATGCATTTGGTGGAAATATTGAAATGAATAGGCACTGCTGTAGCTCCAGCTCTCAAAAAACTTACAACAAGTCCACATAAGAAGCTGTAACTTTATACAAAAAGTGGATTTAATTTATTATTTCTTTCAACTAGGGTCTTCATTTCAGCTTGTAGAAAGCATATAATGATTTCGTATCATTTTGCAATTTGCACAGGTGTAATGAACCACAAATTAAAGGAATGTGAAGGATTAAAACCATCTATATAAGAGTCAACATTTAAAAGGGTTTTGCTGTGTATACATAATTAAAACGTATCTGTCTACTGGTGCCTTCCACTTGGGATACTCACAGCACATTAGTTTATGTTTTAAGCTTATGTGATCTTCAACCACCCTGTCTATGTCGACTTTCCTGCAAAAAGTACACCACCACCACCACCACCAGCAGCTCCAGTACAACCGCCATCTCCATCAACTCCTCCTTTTCATTTGTCTCAAATAGACGCCAGATTTGTAGATCCAAGTACTGGATTATCGATGCCTCTTCTCCAGACCCCTAGCGATCTCGCTGTTTTTTGTGATCACAACTATACCGTAGAGGATACAGTTCATCAGCGAAAAAGAATTCAGCAGCTGGAGGAACAAGTTGAAAAATTGTGGAAGAAGCTCAAGACAGCGCAACAGCTGCACAGGAATTTACAAATGCTAACCAGGCCTCTCTGATCAGAAAGATTAAATGAATATGTTGATGAAGGCAGGTGAGACTGCTCAATTATTACACACATTATGTGGTAGACAAATGGCAGAAATCCAAAAGGTCTCCAGAGTTCTGGCTCTTGGTCTAACAGTTCAGCCATTAAAAATCTGTCTCTTAACATAGCTGAAGCCTTTAATGATCTGAACAAATTATCTTTTTGGAACAGTATGATTTAACAGTTTGATTTTCTTTATTTAAATGGTTTGCAAATCAAGACAGTTATCTGCTATAACTGTTCATCTGTTCCGGAACAGGAGAAAAGTTTTTTCATGCAACCTTGTGATGTAAATTTCTTTGTTCAGCTTGGTTGGATATCTTTGCATATACTATAGACAGTGGTTGCTAAGGAGAGCTTAAACTCTGATGCAGTGATTTACAATTCCTAATAAATAATCCTGGTAGCATCACAGTTCAGTAATAATCAAGCCCTACTAACTACAATTTATAGAGGCTGAAACAGCAAAATATAGAAGGAACCACGTCGTGGTTTAACCCCAGCTGACAATTAAGCACCACACAGCCGCTTGCTCACTTGCCCTTGGTGGGATGGGGAAGAGAACCGAGTAAAAGTGAGACAACTCGTGGGCTGACATAAAGACAGTTTAATAGGTAAAGCAAAAGCTGTGCACATACAAGCAAAGCAAAACAAGGAATTCATTCACTACTTCCCATTGGCAGGCAGGTGTTCAGCCATCTCTAGGAAAGCAGGGCTCCGTCACACCTAACGGTTACTTGGGAAGACAAACGCCATCACTCGGAATGTCCCCCCCTTCCTTCTTCTTCCCCCAGCTTTATACGCTGAGCCCTTTGGTCAGTTGGGGTCAGCTGTCCCAGCTGTGTCCCCTCCCAACTCCTTGTGCACCCCCAGCCTCCTCGCTGGTGGGGTGGGGTGAGAAGCAGCAAAGGCCTTGACTCTGTGTCAGCTCTGCTCAGCAATAACAAAAACATCTCTGTATTGTCAACGCTGTTTTGGTCACAAATCCCAAACACAGCCCCATACTAGCTACTATGAAGAAAATTAACTCTATCCCAGCCAAAACCAGCACAAGCCAATACGGACTGAAAAACCCACAATGTGCTGATGGAAGAACAGAGCGAAAGGATGATTCAACAGCTAAAGCACTGCTTGGGGATTTGGGAGACCTGAACCAAGATCCTGACTTCTCCACAGAAACCCTGCCTAAAAAAGAGCAACCTTGTTCTGTCCACAACAAGCACCAGCTGTGTGTGCTAACAGCTTTTAAGATTGTTAATTTTGCATTTCAAGTGAAACCAATAAACAATCTGAAAAAAACAGTGAAAAGATGAGAATTATTCCTGCCCCTACCTGCTGCAGGCCAGAAATATCAACAGGCTGTTGATATTCTTGCTGTTCCTCTGGCAATGGTGCCCAGCCACCTGCACTGGACTGAACGCAGAGTCAACCACTTGCGTGGCTAAAGCCTCAACGCAAGATGTGGCAGCCTCAGGTAAAAGGGAAGACAGGAGCAGCTGTGGGAGGGGGACAGGATAAAGAGGAATAAAAAGGTGATGTGATTACACTTTGATGTCTCCAGCTCTGAGATCCTCAGGACGAAATCTGCCCTTATTTTACCAAGAACCCTTCTCACATTTTGCCTTGTTTCTGTGAGAACAGGACAGAGCCACGTATCTGAGCGTGACCGTAAACTGCCAGTAGGTAAGATGTAGCTTGGACATTGCACTTTATTTCTTGGGGTTTTTGGTACCTGCATAAATGGTGCATGCCAGTACTGTACAATGTGTGATCACACTGGAAAGTGGGCAAGAACGTGAATTAAGCAGTCTGTGAGCTGACATCGTGCATTTTGTGGTCTTCAGAGGCTGGTGCAGGGGCTTTCCGTTGCTGCTGGTGACTGTGTGCTTTGAGAGAAGAGGAAAGGCTTCAGGCAGAGGGTCCGTCCTGCAAACAGCACCTATAGGCTCTTGTGTACCCCACGTCCTGACAAAGAAAAGCAGTATCTGCTCTTTCATGGGACTTTGAGCGACCAGTAGGCAGAGAAAAGCTACTGAAAAGGTTTTGGTACCCTTAGCTGCCTTAATTCAGATTTCAGCTTCCAAAGGGACTGAGGGTGGTCAGCACAGCTCAGAAATGGGCCCTGGAAAGAAAGCTGACCCAAAGCTTTGCAAGTAGCTAAAATTCTGTGTTTTCAGCTCTCTTTCCTTTGGTACAACAGGAAGTGAAAGAAAGTACCTGCAACAGTTGCACTTCTGACAAGTCATTCCTGAGTAACAGAATACGAGCTAGAGAAGAAAATGACAGCAAATCTCATTTTTTAAAGTATTTTGGTGTCTTGGACAATATAAAGAACAAATAATAGAAGTATTTATGACATAGGATTACACTGGATTATTAAAGAAAACCTATGGAAATTGTCTATAAATCATCTACAGTGATCTAAATCCCATAGTTTTTATAGCACATCCACACACTTCTAGAGCATTTTTGGGCTTAATTATTTGAAGGTTTAATACAAATTTCCCATCTTAAATGGAACTTTATTCAAACTCTGTTGAACAAAGACCACACAGTAGCAGCCTGAGGTTACTTATGTCACCAAACTCCATTTCCCTTGGTGGTTTTAAGGCTGTAACCTTAAGTGCTTTGAAAAGAACAAAGGGTCTATTAGTTTCAGAAGATTTTAGATCATCTCCAACTCAGTTTTTGATCAAGGTTCCTAGAGGTAAAAGTGCACACTGGCAATTCAGTACACTGAGTTTATCTTCTGTGTAAACTCAACTTAGATCGTAAATCCAGTCCAATTGGGGAAAAGTTATCTTGTACTAAAATCACTCAGATTAACTCTGCAAATAAAATGTAGGTATTATTAGAGTCTGAAAAGGCCATTTTTGAATACTCTGAACTTTCAAGACACCAGCTTCAGTTAGATTTCTAAGGCAGTTGGGTGATGCTCTCATTCATATTCTCTGTTTCTTCTACTTGTGAGATTATACCAGTTGTGCTGAGCGTTTATATTTCCATTAAGTAACATTACAAATATTAATTATGCTTCATGAATATTAAAAACTAAGTCTCTGAGCTGAAGTGTAGATATGAATGTAAATAACATTCACTCACTCAAAAGGAGTAAATGAATGCTTTTACCCTGATATAGAAGGGGTAAAGAATCTCCTGCTACAAAGAAAACTCAGCTAAATTCACACAGCTGGCTGCAGCCTTCCTTCTATTACTGCTTTACCTTTTTTTGAGCTACTTTCCATACGTACAAGCTGATGTAAACCTGTAACTAACAGAGGCAGAGCAGTCGCGAAAAGGCACAGCTTGTCAATCAAACAATCCAAAGAGTTTTGGATGACTGAACAGAGAAAGTAAAAGCCCAGAAGATGGCCATGCCTAAAAATCCATTTGAATAATAGTCCTTCAGGATTCATTTACCAGAGCTTGCTCAAAGACAAGCCCCTCCTGTCAAAAATCTAGCCTAACAAACTGCATGGGTACCGTAAGTAGTTGCACAATCCTGACAATAGCTTCTATACTGGGGGTCTATTCAGAGGGCTGTATGTACATGTACGTACACCTTAGAAGTGCAAACATTTCAAATGACACATGCATCAAATATTATACAGCCATGAAAATGTAAGTATGCTACAAAGTAGGATTCGGTCGTGAAAAATGTCCAATAATATTAGAAGCAAGTCTCTGTATGGAGTTTCCATTAAGATCAAACTGTTGCTTTCCCACAAATGATGAATACTACCACACGTTTATTCGGTGGACCAGTAGCAGATGGATATTAGTGGAGACTGATATGTTAGAAGGCTTTTTTCCTGTAATGAACAAATTGTGCTATCGTGGTAATGGGAAAACAGTTTTTTTTCTTGGATATTCACTTGAAATGGAAGTTCTTAAAGTGTCCAGGGAGTTTTCCATCTGCACAGACTGTGATTTTCTGCACCTCTTTGGCAACAAGTCCTTGTATAATTCCACAGCCTTCTTCTGGAAGTGCTTCCCAACAATTACATACAGGACTGGGTTCAGGCAGCTGTTGCTAAAGGCACAGTACGTAGCTACCTGGGTCACTATGTCATTGATTTCTGGCAGGCATTTGTAAGCGGGTGCGAGGTAACGGATTGTGTCAATGATGGTGCTGATCTGGAACGGAAGCCAGCAAACAACAAACAGCACGAGCACAGCAAGAACCAGCACGGTTGCTCTCCTCTCTGTCTGGACTAACCTCAGATTTTGTAGCTCACTACTTCGTAAGGCTTTAATGATTTGCAGAGTGCAATAGGTAATTACACAGAGTGGGATCACAAAGCCCACAATATTGAGCAAGCAGTTGTTTGCAGGCTCCCAGTAATGGGATGGGTAAACAAGAACACAAGCTGTGATGTTGTATTCTTCGTAATACTGTAGATTTCGGAACATCATTGCAGGAGAACATATGAGCAATGCACACGTCCAGACTACAAAGCTATTCCACTTGGCACAGACAGTTCGTCGCATCCGTCCAAGAGACATGGTTTTCACCAAGGCCAGATAGCGGTCGATGCTCACTAATGTCAGGAAATAAATGCTAGAATACAAGTTCATGTTACTCATTGTGTTGACAGCTTTACAGAGGAAGAGGCCAAAAGGCCATTGAAAGTTATTAGAAATATTAATGGCCCAGAAAGGTAAAGCACAGACTAACATTAGGTCAGCAAGTGCCACGTTTGCTAGGTAAACTTCAGCCACTGTGCAGCGGCTCTTGTGCAAACACAGGACGATGAGGACAAAGGAATTTTCTATTGCTCCCAGAACAAATATAAACCAGAGGAATCCGGGCTGAAAATTCTGTAGCCATTTCGATATATCTGAATTAATACATTCAGATTGATTCAGCTGATGCACTCCTGAATTATTATGGAAATTTCCTGGGCTGACTGTGAGCTCCTGGGTGGCCATGATGTCGTAAAGCTGCGTAACATTTTTGGTTGTGTTGGAAACCATTTCTGTGCAGAGAAAAAGAAAAAAGATGACATGAGATTGCTACATTTAGCTCATTGCTGCAAAAAATACAATAAGAAAAGCTAGCCCTGCTTCTCCTACTGTCCTAAAAAGCACGGCTTGGAACGGGCCTACAATTCTCTGGGTTGGTTTCTCATAGACACCACGCATGCTTGCAGAGTTCCACAGACTAAACTGCTATGACCTGCGTGGACCAATTTTAAGTGGGAGAAACACGGGGGATAAAGCAACAGCAGATATTGCAACCAACAGGTTAACGGAAGAGAACATTTACCAGCCTTTATTCACTAGAACCAAGCTGCAGCAAGTCTTTTTTAATTCTTTGAGGAGGTTGCTGGTTACTTCCTTTTCTTATCTTTGTGTATCGATAGCCATAGTCTCCTAAAGGACAGATGTACCTTGTGAGTCTCGTGTTGCTCATTGTTAAGCTGCTAGTCCTAGTGTGAGAGACACTCAACATTTTACACCCTCTCCTGTAAAGCAAGAATTGGGTGGAATTCAGTGGTGTTTCCTCCCCAAACAACATCATATTTTTTCCCAAATGTTATGGCTGTCACAGCAGACATTTAGGTTGCAGCTCTAGTTTTCACTGAGAAAGCTGCAGGAGCAAGGATCAGTGTTTGCAAGCAGTGTGCCTTTCTCAACTCCTCACTGGGTTCACCTGTGTATTTCTGTCTCTGTGTTACAATCCCTTTCTGCAAGGAAGTCAGAGAAGAGATAAATGGTACAACCTTTGCGAGGGAACTTGCTTTTAATAGGTCCGCAGTGGGTGGGTTTGCAGTTTGGCAAAGATGGTGGCCGTCATGTAAGCAAGGACCTGCCTGCAGTCAGGCTGCAGTGAGACAATTTGGGTGCAAGAGCACAATCTGAAAACCAGGTGCTGTACTGTAAATATTTGACGGGTCAGAACAGCTTGGGGTCTTACAGGGAGCTATTTACAGGCATAGATGTCAGATATGCACTTGAATGTTACCAAGACCAAACAGAAGTTGAGCATCCAGCATCCACTCAGTATTGCTAAAATGTTAGCTGTGGTTTTTAATGTTGTGCTCTGTGATAATGAATGCTGAGATATTATTCAAATAAAAGACTGGCTTCCCAGATCTGTATATATAATTCTCTGGACTGGGTGACAGAAATACTGTTTGTCTTTTTCCAGGTCTTTAAAATACCTCTGTTTATATTATGGTTTGATTGGAAGATTTTCAGATGTATTTTTAATCAAGACATTTGTCTGATTCAGCCGGTAACTTGGCAGTAAAAAGGAGATGTGTTTGTAATTCCTGAAAGGATGACATTCTCATTCGTACTCTGGTTACTGGATTTGTTGGTTGACAAGTGTCAGTGCTTGATATGCATATAGACATTTAGCTGTTGGATACAGAATTGCTGAAAAATGGTGGTCATATTTTGTGTGCTTAGTTTTAATTAAGCACTGTAGTGCTTGAGAACCAAAAGCAAAGATGAAGACCACATTTTACTAAGTACAGTAAAGGCAGTAACAAAGGAGACTCTCTCTATATTGTAAAATTTATAACAGAGGTGTCAGGCAGGACAGGTCAACTGAATAAAACAGGCAAGTGGGACTGAGAACCTTGAAAGACAAGGCAACATAAAAATGGACTAATGGGCACAAAACAAAATGTCAGCAAAGTACGTTTCCAGTCCTTCGTAGCTTAAGCAAAGGACAGTATTTGCATAAACTGGGTAACAACATAAATATTCTCATTCCCCAAGTTCATCCTCTCAGAACCTCAACTTTTCAAGCCCATATCTAAGTGCAGGAACATATCTCCATCCTCTATCCTGCCTCTTCATTAACCTTGCCATTGTTAGAACCACCTCAGTCTTGAGACACCTGTATCCTTTTCATTTCTGAATGTTTTCAACCAGCATCTGGGGAATGGGTTGGTGGAGCCCCTTTATTACACAGCTTTATGTGTTGTAGACACCTGTCCAGTGATCTATGCTTTTGGTGACACTGGTTATCTGGAGCTTTTAAGTCTAGTGGATGTGGGTTTAGTTGTTCTATGCCGAAAGCAAATGCCATCCGCAAGGCATGCTATGCAACATTGCCAATATTCTGATTTATGTCCTCTTTTCATCTTTGAGGTGCAAGCAACTACTGTAGGTTGTAAATGCTTTGGTTAGAAATCTTATTTTTTTTGAGCCGTTCCAGGCATAGTAGAGCACCTGCACCTACAGTGCATTTTTCTGCCACTATATTTGTTCATATTTCAGCACAATGGAATACAGGACAATACCAAAAGCCTCACTGAAACCCAGATATGCCTGATCTACGGCTTCTGCTTTATCCATTAGGCCAGATTGGATTAGTCTGACACAACTTTATTCTTGACAAATTTGTATTGGCAGTTCCTTATCACTTCGTTATTCTTTATTATCCTCCATATGTGGATATACTGGTTATTTAATATTTGACTGTCATGGTTTCCTGGTATTTAAATGAGATTGACAAGTTTGTAAATCCCTGGGTCCTGCTATCTGTGCCTTTTAAAGATAGGTATTGGGTTTTGCCCCCTCTGGGTTTCTGAAATGTCCCCATTCTCCTTGATTTCACAGACATAAAAACTGATAGCAAAGATTTCCTCTCCTAATTCCTGAACCACGCCACGGTGGGCTATATACGACCCTGCCGCTTTGCATACCTCCATGTATTCTTTAATTTGTTCTTTCCCAATTCACGTAAACCCAATTGTTCAAATCAATCATCTTAAATATCAGATCACAATCTTCGTTTCTGAGAGAACTAACACAGAGTCGTCATTGAACTTTTCATCATTCTTTGAGTCACTGTTTCCCTTTTCCTTTTGGTAACAGGCCTAGACTTTTCTCCATTATTCTCTTAGTTTTGATATATCTATAGAAACATTTTGTGTTACCTCCTATGTCCCCTATTAACTGCAACTCATTTTTATCCTGATGTTTTTGATAGCTTTGACATTCTGAGTTCTTAAATAATACCTCAGATAGCCATATTTTTCTTTAATTAATCTTCCTATAGCAAAGCCTGGTATCAAGGTGCTGGTATTCATAAACACTTAAATATCTCACAGCCCAACTTTTGTGGCTGCAAGAGATGCCACTAACAGATCGCAGACAGCAGTTTCAAGTCTCCCTTTCTGTGTATGCTGGCACTTCACACTGTAAAAACACATAGAAAGTGAAATACTAATGGATGATCAACAAAAGGTCATCTGAAGACAGAGAAGTTCTGCTGGGCAATGCAATTAGCAGAAGTTATTTCTTCTGCTGGCAGCAGGCTGTGAACTAGCAGAAAGAATTGTAAGTAAAAGTGCATTATTTTACGCTTTGAGGTTAGATGTATGCATATATTTAATAAGATGTTCATTAGTAATTCAGAGAGTGGTCATAAAGGCTATGTTGGCAATTTCTGTGCCTTTCCCTCATTATATGACTAATAGAAAAACAATAAACAGGAATTAATTTACAGCAAATAGCAGCTCAAAAGCTGCCTACTGATTTATTATATTTTTCCTACAATTAACCTCTTTTAGATTATTTTTTTAGAAGGGAAAGCGCTAGAATACTTTAAAATAAATTACTTATTACTGTGGTCTAGGAACAGCGTGCAGAGGCTAGTTAGGATGTGACCAAGTCCATGACATGGGGCTTCTGGCAACCTGCCTCATTGATCCTTAGCTCAAGCCCTTCCATAAAGCATTGGTAGAAGTATGGGAGAGAACAAAGTAATATGTGCTAATGATCAATTTACAAACCCTATTTAAATGATGTGCTCTGTGCTATTCTCTATAGCACAGGAAACTCATTTAAAGTATGCATTTATTGAATAAATTATGATTTATACAGCTACAACTTAGAAAAGGGAGTGACGTCTATTTGCCGTTAACTTATCACGATTCAGTGAAAATAAATATGACCCCTTCAAACACTGTCTACAAATGCTTTCTGTGCAATGCAAGACAGGCCTCATGTCTCAGTTGAGACCCTCAAAAAGATTTTATCTGACAGTTTTGATTGAAACACTGCCCAGCTGAAGCAATCTATCATTACTGATCATGAGGGATTCCTGTGAGGGGCTGAATTTGTCCCTGCTGATGTTCACCTCCTACTGTTGGTTACCTCCTCCTTGACAATCACTAAAAACATTGTCTGTCATTGTCTCATGTTGTTCCAGAATATTTTTTGCTAATAGCATTGGGCACAAATGGCAAGGTTTCAATAGTGGAGGGCTGCAGCCATGACCTGCCCTGCGCTGGTGGCAGCCAGACCTGTGTCTCTTGTAGACACTGCCCTGACCAAGGGAGGAGGGCTTTGGGGTTGGCTGGTGCAGGGATATGTTGAGCAACGGTCGGATCCTGCCAACGCTGCAAATGAAGAACCCGTGCAGAGGGACTGGGAAGAATCAACTGTAGTTGCTGGGCTGTTGGATTGTGTTTACAGGCATGGGGACAGGGACCCCAAAAAGGCGGTGCTCACCAGTGCCATGGCCTGAAAGCTCTGAGGGCTGGGCACAGTCACTAACACTCCTTGGTATTGCCTGGTAACCTGGTGGGATGTTCTGCTTATCAAGGACTGACCTGTGTGTACTGTACTGGGGAGAGCATGCCAGGAGACGGGCATGAGATGATTGTCAGCAAGCCAAGGATAACACCCAGAGCCCAGGGGTGTGGTCAACCTTGGCTGTGAGCTAAGGAATGCAAGTGCAGGGGAAAAAGGTCAGAGCTGTTGAAATAACTACTTTAACAGAACAACTTTTTTTCCCCGTTTTTCCTAACATAATTTATGTAAATGTTTTTAATGATAGCTGCAGAGCAATGGCTGTCATTCCACAGTGTGCTTCAAGTTTACACGCCAAAGGGTCTCTAAAAATTTGACTTTTGAGAGGTAATAACTCTCTATCTTTTCTTTATTGCCTTAATTTTATGAAAAATTAAGGAGTTGATTTGCATTAAAATAACCTTTTCTTTTGCAAGGTTATTTTTGTCCCAGTCAAGTTCCTTAGTCTGGTTTGACATGAAGCCTCTTGAAACTGAACACTGTAACTGTGAGGGCAGCCACGGAGTGCAAAGGGACAGTGAAGGGTGAATGAAGAATAGGAAATGTTTAAGCTAACATTGCCTCAAAAATTGTCCACTGATCTACAACCTCAAATGTGCCAAAACCCATTACAGATTCATTATACGAAGACTGGAAATTAAAAATTAAAGTCATGGGGTCAGTAAACCAGAACATTTTATGAGTGTTTCAGACTATTCCTCTATTTCTCCAAAACCACCAATGCTTCCTTAGTGAATGTGATGGGTTGACCCTGGCTGGATGCCAGGTGCCCACCAAAGCCGCTCTGTCACTCCCCTCCTCAGCTGGACAGGGGACAGAAAACAACAAAAGGCTTGTGGGTCAAGATAAGGACAGGGAGATCACTCACCCATTACCGTCACGGGCAAAACAGACTCAATTCAGGGAAATTAGTTTAATTTATTACCAATCAAATCAGAGTAGAGTAACGAGAAATAAAAACCAAATCTTAAAACACTTTTCCCCCACCCCTCCTTTCTTCCCGGGCTCAACTTCACTCCCAATTTCTCTACCTCCTCCCCCCACGCAGCACAGGGGGACGGGGAATGGGGGTTGCAATTAATCTGAATCGAGAAATAATTATTTTTAACATTAGAGGTTGTTCCAGGATCAAAACAACAGGATCTTCAAGTTTCTCCAGCCACTAAATCATTCAATTTCAACCTTGACAACCTCAGAAGTTTTAAAGACCCAGCTGGATAAAGCCTGGAGTGGCATGGTCTGATTTCACAGCTGACCCAGCTTTGAGCAAGAGGTTGGACTAGAGACCTTCCGAGGTCCCTTACAACCTGGATTATCCTAAATTCCTTACTTTGTGCTTCTTGTGCTAATAACCGAAACTTCCAGTTGGATTAAGGCCAACAAACAAAAGCTGAATTTCGGCAGCGAGTGCCCTAGCTCGCCAGAGTTTCCTAGCTCACTGAGGTGACCTCGCTCACGAAGTTTCCTTAGAAAGCTATGGACATCTTTTTGAAAGCACTGTGGGAACTGGCTTTTGCAAAAGTAATTTTTTTTTTTCAAATATTGGGACACAAAATGGGCTCTTCCAAATCACAGAAGGAACTGGAGAAAAGTTGTTTTGTATGATCTGGGTTTTCAGTGGGAAGCAGAAGGCAGCCTGAGCGTCGGGAGAGCAGAGCCTGCGCAGCCAGGAGTTGAGAGGCCAGCGTCGGCGACTGAAATGTGCCGAGTTAGTCTGCTGTGTCTAGACTGCCGTCTGACGCACTGGGCTGTTGGAGCCAGGTTTCAACATGTATGTACTGCTCCATTTACCTTTCTAAGCTTTATGTTGCTTCAGTTATCTCTTTAGGTGGCTAGAAAAGAAAGAAAAGACCTTCCTCATTCCTGAGAACTCCTCTGTATTCCTCAAAGCTGACTTAAAGCCCATACATATTTTAGCCTTTCATAACTATCTCAAAGGCAACATAAGCTAGAAATGTTCAGCAAGAAATAACTTTTTAAATTAACCACTTTCCTAGTAGAAATGTTTCCTCTCTCTTCTCTGAAGTATGGAGGAGACAAAACACACATTTAGTCAGAAGTGTAATGCCATGCAGCTCTGGTCATCTGTCATTCCTATTGTAATATTTATAAATGCCATGTATTATTGTATTGTTCATTAGCAGTAATTTTACTGAGAATAATTTACAAATGTGAGTGGATTCAGTCTCTCAGAAATATTTTTCCTGTGAAAATTTATCAGATGAGCTGTTATGACGCTACATGACTTACCCCCAGTCAGTGGTGAGCACAAGGGCCGGATGGAGAGCTGGGGCACGCTTGTTGGGCACTTCTTAAAACAAAGAGCCATAAAGATTTAGTTGCGGTTTTGTTGCATGTGTCAGCTCACTTAGCTGTTCTTTGGAGCTGTGTAATTCTTTTCATAGATCTTGGATTTCAGAAAGTATCCCAGAAAAGCACTGCCATTGGTGCTACACAGGGTGAGAACATTCCTCTTGCAGAGAAAGGCTGCATCAAAGCTTCATTAAATTAAAAAAGGAAGAGTATAAGCAAATAAATAAGAGAAAATGCCAAATCTCTTGAATTCTGTTCTAGGGTTGTTTTGAGGCATATCGTAGCAAGGCGCAGTTTGGACAAAGGAATGAAATATGAGGGTAAATCTCTCAGATTTTTTTTAACAATAAACCTTCTGCTAATACGTGAAAGAGTTGGGCAACAAATGTAAATGAGGTCTGAAACTGAGGGGCCATCAAGCATTGAAAATTTGATACATACAAGACCTATACATAGTGATGTGCTCACAGCAACAATTGCCTAAGTTAAATTTAGACCTGAATAACTGGTTTAATGTTTTGTTTTCCTGGAGATTTCTATTATGTTAACACTGTGCAGCTTTTCGCTTCCTTTTGTGCGTGATGGATTAGTAAACACAGTAAAAGAACTTCCTGTACTTGTTCAGCAACTTTTATCATTGTAGCTCACGAGCAGAGAAAGAAGACGAATTCAAAAACTATTAAACTACTCAAAAAAACAGAGAAGATCACTGCCTTCCTCCCTCTCCCAGCACACACTTCAACTTCTGCTGTTCAAACACCTTTGAGAAAGTTTAAGCTGTTCTGATTTACTGAGTTACTTTTTTCTCCATCCCCAGCTTTCTTAACACGGTGTGTGTCTATGAAGGAATGAAGTATATGATGCTCTTAATCTAAGTGTTAATCAAGCATAAGCTAATTTGTTCCTCTTCGTAGTCACTGGACAGATGAAAGACCTGTTTCCAAGTCTCCACTCTGTTTAACTTGGAACAAAATCTGGAACTCAGGTGGTCCACATGCCTGTATATTAAGAGGCCACAAGGCTATCAAATAATGTTGACTGAAACTATTTCTCTTGATGAAGCTATTTCAAATGAGTATAAATACTTAAATAATTGTTGAAGCAGGGACATGAATCTGATTCTTCCATCTTTGGAAAATACCATCAATTGCAAGGTTTCTAATGTCAATCTCAACCCCTTCTCTCTCTCATCATGAATACTGGATTACTGGCTGCTGTTCTCAAGTCTCTTTAATCTTAATTCTTCAGGAGCTTAATCTTCATGGACTCCTCGCTCCTGCCCCCTTAGATTTAATGCGACTCTGTTCCAGAACCTGGTATCAGGCTTTGTGCCTCCGTGAACCAAGATGATAACTTTGTGATTCTCTCACAGCGAGGCACATTACTCTTATACAATGCACTCAAGTCACAGCTGACTCTAATTTTTCTGTGTGTATTATAGTGTGTTTGCTCAAAATGTTTTGACATCCTGAGAAGGAAAATATTCAAACAGGAGAAAACTGACCACAAACTCCTCTGCAAGGCTGACAGGGAATTTTGTTCTGTTCTTTTTGGCATTCCCCATACGAGAACAGGTAAGATTAACCATGAGTGCTCATTGTCCAAAGCTCAGGCAACAACTAGCATTTAGGTTGGGGTTAGGGTTAGGATAGAGAGAAACCTAGGAGCTGCAGTAGGAATGGGACTGCAAAAGCACTGCAGAAGTGAAGAACAGTCACCCAAATGAGTTCTTCCTTGAGAACTTTTTCAGGGGAACCACGGCTGGTTGTCATGGTCCAGGACTCAGCCCATGCCTAGGGTCCAGGTTTGCGCTGGGAGACTGACAGACTATGTCAGACTATGTCTCTTTCAGAGACTGACAGACTATGTCTGTTTCAGAGATAGGGTGAGCCCTATCATGCCTGTACATGTGTTCATCACACTTCTGACACTGTGTCTTATCAGTGGTCTGTGTTTTCCCATGCGTATGATATCGAGTCAGCCTAGTTTTGCACACTGGTGTCTTGGGCTGTGTTGACAGCATTTGCTTTCAGAAAGCTTTGAGCATACTGTTGAGCTTAGGGTCCATCCGCTGCCATGTCTAACTTCTGTTCTTTTGGGTTTTGTTTACTTGATCTTCATATTTGGTCCAAAATGATGCTTTGTATTTCATTCTTGGTAAGGTAAGGGGTAGAAGGTCAAACTTTGCACATGGCATCAAGCTTTTCCCTTTCTTTTCTCAAGTTCTTTGGTGCCTTTCAGGGTAAGCACTAGCTTACAGCAATAACTTAAGCAGGAATGCTGCTACTTCACTAGGCAGGCATTTTAAATAATGCCAGGGTAGGATACATCACTGAATACACTGGTTTAAGATTCCCACTCATCTCAGCTTTCAGACTGAGTGGCTCCCTTTCTCAAAGGCATAGACAGAGGAAATGCTGAGGAAAATGGAGAGATGAAGATGGCAGGTGCAGGTCAGGGGCCCTTGCAAATTTGCAAGTCACACAGGTGGAGAGGAAGGGAAATGTGCCTGATGGAGACAGTGCTGTCCTGGGGCCCTGCTTATTGCTAGGTAGAAATAAGTAAAGAAGGACAATACACTTGGTTTGTAGTATGGGTGAAATAAACCCAAAGCTTGGTCTTATTTGCTTACACTCACAAAGCTCACTGGTTTCTATCATTAGCTAAAAGGCCTCCTGCCAACAGGGGCAATGATGAGAAAATGTTTTGCTCACATTTTTTGTCTTTGCAGAATTTGCACTCAACACTGAATCTGTTGTTGAGAAAATGATTGTCTATTAACATAATTTATTCCTGTGCCTAGCTGGCTCATTGCCTAGCTTGATAATATCTCCCCCGTTGCGCTGTCTTGCAATAGTGATGGGTGGGAGGGAGCCTAACTGCACATTCTGTACAGGGACAGAAGCAGCAAAGGCGCTGCTTGGAGTGAGAGCAACATGCTTTGGCACCAGGAACCACGCAGGGCTCCCTGCCGGGTGGCAGTGGCCACTGGGGAAGCCTAAGCCTTGTCCCAGGGTTGAAATCCTGAAATCTTGCATCTCCCTTAACCCTCCTGCAGCACTCATGGTGTCTGTCTACATAGCTAAACGACCGCAACTCGCACAGTTTAACTGGTATGAGGACAAATGAGGGACTATAAACTTCCTGAGTTTTATGGAGTGACATGTAGATTTACCAGGTTGGAGTAGGGTCAAAGGAGGTTGTATCCCTTTCCCTAAGCACTGCAGGCACCACAGGAATTCTCTGCTGTAGACAAGGGATTGCTGTACCCCATCACACTGCAAAATTCAAAGAGCTTAACACACTAATGTTTTGAGACCCATTAATATCCATTGCAAGAGTCTGATGTCATGTGAAATGGCAGGTCTATGGTATCAAACAGTACAATCAAGTGGCAGACAATACCTTGAGCCCAGTGAATAGCTGAGGTAACCTGTATCCAGTGATAAAGAAATAAAATGTTAGTGATTTTTATCAAGAGTAGCTTGCACAGCTAGATTATATTTCTTTCTTAAAGTAAGAATTTCCTGCTTTAGAAAACAACTTTTCCTGAAACCCAGATAGATCAGAACTACTGCAAGTACCATAGTGAAAATAGCTAAGCTGGAAAAGAAAGACGTGAATTTTCAACTGGCTGACGACAGTTTTTGAGAGGTGGCCTGGGGGAACTGTTCCTAGGGTAGGTTCTCAGAACCGGTCTTGGGGTTCAACTAATGAAGGAGTTACAGGGCTGATCTCAGCATGAAAGATAGGAGAGCACTGATGTAGTGTGCCAGTGACATAAATTGTTTCATATCGTCATTACAGAGAACAATGGGAATGTCCTGCACAAAGCACTGGATGATATTAATAGAGCAACAGAGATGGAATAATAAGAGGAAAAAAACTGTAAGTCCTGAAGCACTTTTGTTCCCCAAGACGATGTAGCAACTGTATGCTCCTTTATTCTCCTTGCTGTAGTGGAGGCACAGGTTGCTGTTCAGCAGCGCACAAACCTCCACTTAAGGCTCCCTCACTGATATGCACGTCGATGCCCTCTAAAGCTCTGCTGTTTGTTGCACTACTCCTACCAGACCTCTTCAGCTCAGTTTAGCCACTCCTTTCTCTTAGCAATTGAAATACTGCTCTTTTCCCTGGGTAGCAGGTCTAAGTTCTCATGACTAGGCAAAATGTGAAGGTCTAATGGCCAAATAGTATTTGCCAATGTTGCTCCCTTTGTGCATTAAATACTTAATGGAGAGATTTGCCTTTCAGATGAACTGGCTCTGTGCCCTGAAAGCACTTTGCTTCTAGCACCTTGAGAACACGGTAGCTGCCATTTAGAAAAAAGGCAGAGATTTGCCATTTCCAGTGCCTCCAATCACTATCACGTTTACACTGTTGTCAAGAGTATTTGCAATAATGCAGCATTTTTTGCACATTTTCACCACTGGCTTCCACAAGTATGGCTTTTGAGAAAAGTCTGACTATCTTCAATAGCAAAGGCTGGAAGCTCATAGTATGCGTGGCTGACTGGTTGCTGTCCCAAAGTCTAATAGTTGTTTCTTTGACAACTCCTGTTTTCATCATTTCTTATCTTATAGGTAACTGATTATTTTAGTCTGGAGTTCATTAAGTCTCTCTTGCATTTTGCAAAAACATAAAAGATGTTCCAAACTGTCGTATTATGTCTGTAAAACATATTTGCAGCTACAAATAGTCATCCCTACCAGCAGCTGGAAATGTTTCAGTCACTACTACTTTTTCTATTGCTGAGCCACACGCAAGTGCAAGTGCACAAGTAAAGGAGTCTGTGCAGAGGACATCGCAGGCAGAATCTGCCTTCCCTGTAAATTAGTAATAATGCCTTGTGTTCTCTTAATGCCTTCCACCAAAGGGATACACGGATGGCTTCACTGTGTAATGGTGCAGTTTTCAAACAGCACGTTGGGCTCTGACAACAGAATAGGCTAGAAAGTATGATTAACTATATAATGTTCAAGTGAAATTACAGCTTTAATTTCAAGCAGGTAGAACTCAGAGAAGATGATCAATGGGTGTGGAGAAGGCTGAGGTACTCAACAAGTTTTTTGCCTCAGTCTTCACCTGCAACATCTCTTCCCACACCTCTCGAGTGGATGGACCACAAGATGGGAACAGGGGGAGCAAAGTCCCTCCCACTGTAAGAGAAGATCAGGTTCGTGACCACCTGAGGAACCTGAACGTACAGCCTCACCTCTGTGCCTGGGAACATCATGGAACAGATCCTCCTAGAAGCTATGCTAAGGCACATGGAGGACAGGGAGGTGACTGGAGACAGCCAGCATGGCTTCACCAAAGGCAAGTCCTGCCTGACCAACTGAGTGGCCTTCTAGGGTGGAATGACTACATCAGTGGACAAGGGAAGAGCTATGGATGTCATCTATCTGGATTTCTGTAAGGCCTTTGACATGGTCCCCCACAACATCCTTCTCTCTAAATTGGAGAGATATGGATTTGATGGGTGGACTGTTCAGTGGATGAGGAATTGTTTGGATGGTCATATCCAAAGGGTAGTGGTCAATGGCTCAATGTCCAGATGGAGATCAGTGACGAGTGGTGTCCCTCAGGGGTCTGTACTGGGACCAGTACTCTTTAATATCTTCATCAATGACATAGACAGTGGGATCGAGTGCACCCTCAGCAAGTTTGCGGACGACACCAAGCTGAGTGGTGCAGTTGACACACCTGAGGGATGGGATGCCATCCAGAGGGACCTGGACAAGTTCGAGGGGTGGGCCCAGGTGAACCTCATGAGGTTCAACAAGGACAAATATAAGGTCCTGCACCTGGGTTGGAGCAACCCCTGGTATCAATACAGGCTGGGGCATGAAGGGAGAGAGAGCAGCCCTGCCAAGAAGGACTTGGGGGTACTGGTGGATGAAAAGCTGGACATGAGCCACCAATGTGCGCTCGCAGCCCAGAAAGCCAACCGTATCCTGGGCTGCATCAAAAGAAGCATGGCCAAAAGAAGCAGGTCAAGAGAGGTGATTCTGCCCCTCTACTCCGCTCTGGTGAGACCCCACCTGGAGTAGCGCGTCCAGCTCTGGAGACCCCAACACAAGAAGGACATGGATCTGTTGGAGCAAGTCCAGAGGAGGGCCACAAAAATGGCCAGGGGGATGGAGCACCTCTCCTATGAAGACAGGCTGAGAGAGTTGGGCTTGTTCAGCCTGAAGAGAAGAGAAGGCTCTGGGAAGACCTTATTGTGGCCTTTCAGTACTTAAAGGGGGCTTATAAGAAAGATGGGGGAAAACTTTTTAGCAGGGCCTGCTGTCATAGTACAAGGGGTAATGGTTTTAAACTAAAGGAGGGGAGATATAGGCTAGACATAAGGAAGACATTTTTTACAATGAGGGTGGTGAAGCACTGGCACAGGTTGCCCAGAGAGGTGGCAGATGCCCCATCCCTGGAAACATTCAAGGTCAGGCTCGATGGGGGTTGGACTAGATGACCTTTAAAGGTCCCTTCCAACCCAAACTATTCTATGATTCTATGATATTTATCCAGGTTGTTCAAGTTAGCACCTCCACTACATGGGCTTCTGAAGATGGTCTCAGTTTAATTTAGAACCTCTGACAACAGCTGTAGACATATCCCAGAATCTACATTAAATATAAGCTCAGATTTCAACCTCTGAAAAGCTTTTCTCATGGATCATCCCAGTGAATGATCCCCAGCATCACTGATTTGTGTCATGGAAGGCAATACAAGCATGACATGATACTCATTGTCTAAATGGTAGGTTATCCTTACTAAAAGAATTGGTGGTTTGATTTGTTCTTTTAAAATTTCATACTCTTTTAAGAACTCCTAAAAGCAGAATGCAGCAGTGCAAGCACTGGTGAGTTCTCTTCTCAAGGAGAAGTCTAGTCTGGAACGTGCTTCACTTCTTAAATGATAAACTGCAGAAAGCCATTTTGCCTTGCCCTTTCTAGGTCAAACATGTCTGGCTGCACCGTTGCTTGAGCAGCTGGGACAGTCATTTCATATTATTTTCATGTATCTGCTCCTGACTTAACCAGTGCATGAA
The DNA here is from genome assembly GCA_009819775.1 of Phoenicopterus ruber ruber. Classification (NCBI taxonomy): domain Eukaryota; kingdom Metazoa; phylum Chordata; class Aves; order Phoenicopteriformes; family Phoenicopteridae; genus Phoenicopterus; species Phoenicopterus ruber. The sequence goes on from CM020219.1 coordinate 16,787,250, forward strand.
GCACTTGCAATTGGAAAGAGGTCAGTTTTCAGATATCATGTTAAAAAACACTACAGTCTGTATAGTGCAGAGGAAAGCTCAAAATCAGATGTACGTATTGGAAATGGTGGGTGTGTATGAGTAACTATAGTGAACTTCAGACTGTATTGCTTCAGACCTCCATAGTCACAGCAGATAAAATTTGACATACATCCAAATGTAGTGTGTTTTTCTGCTGAAAACCCAGGGGAACTCTAATGATAACAATTCTTAAGTGGGAATACACCGTATTTATATTGGAAGAACTAAGTATTCAGACACATGCTGCTCGGGATTTGGTGATTAACTGAATTGTACAAACATGCATGTGGCTTTCAACACTGAGAGGTCTGGAAGGTTCAGGACACTTCTCCAGCTGAGAATTGGTGTGATTTACAGCACCAATTTACAACAGTCAGTGTTTGGATTACGATTCTATTTTTGCCTATTCATGCTTTAACAGTGTTCTGGAATTAAACTGTGTATTAATTTATTGTTATCCCTTTATTAGCAACAGGACGCGTCAGAGCCTTGCTGTAATCTGGTGCAGACAATTTGTTTTTCGCTCTGTATACATGTGTTTTGAGCACTGGTGTTCACCAAGAAGATGTCTATCTGCTCATCCCAGAATGTCAGAGCTGACAAAAAAATGTGGTGAGAATTTAATCAGAGAGACAGATTCCCTTAGTATGTGCCACAGCTCCTTCAAAGAACTGTTGTACCCAAAGCTAACAAAAACCAGAGATCCCTCAAAGATTGAGCAGTCACATGGTGGTGGGTTGTCACGGGATGGCTCTGCAGCCTGACATAAGATCAGAGACCTTTTCCTGTCTGCACAGTGATAACAGCTAATGCATCACACTTGCTGGTATCTCACACTCACATGTTACTACAGCTACGTAGGAGATATTTTACTAAATGTTGGAGGAGAGGAATTTTCTTTTCCTATTAAAATGACTATTAAAACAAAAAGTTTCTGGAGAAACTGATTTTAAAAGAAAGACTTTTTTCACAAAAGAATTGGGGAATTTAACAGGAAAGATTTTAAAGAATTAATTTCTGATCTTGAACAAAGGAGGAGACATACTGACTGCTAACATCTTAGCATGAGACCCAGATTCACTCTTACTCTATCTGGCCAACTAAACAGTTTATTATCTTTACAAAGTGGAGCAGCTCCAAAACAAGAGTGAATGAAAGAGCCCAACTCACTACAGCTTGTCCCCCAGGCACTTGCTTAAGAAGAAGGATGCCTCGTTCGAAATCCCTAATCTGTGCTACCCATTCCCAGGCAGAGTTCTCCTCTGTATGTGCATGTGTTCTGCGTTTTCATTTCTTGCTTTTACTAAAAAATGCCGAGATTCTTTAATTCCAGATGGGAATTTCAATACTTCCTTGTGCCCTTCTCAATTTTTCTGTGAAACAGAAATTTTGTCTTCTGACTAGCTTTGTTAATTTTGAAAAATGTTTTAATTTAAGTTAATCATGTCACCTTTGAACTTGTGGACCATCACTCTTGCAACCGCCGCAGAACATAAAGCACTGTGTAGAATTGTACGCGACAGTTTGCTGCAGCAGGCGGCAAAGGCTCGTGGCAGGATGCCGGGGCAGGAGCAAGTGAAGAGGAAATGAGCGGGTGTGAGTTCTGGAAGAGAACGTAACGCTGCTAAGGAAAACACACAGAAGAAAAATGCTGCTGCTGGGAAGGAAAGAAGGATGGAAGGAAGCAAAGAAGGGAAAAAGAAGGGTTTAATTTCCCATGAGGGAAAAGGGTTCTGAAACAAACAATAATAAGGATTCCTACCTGAGTCAGGTATATACCAAAGTTATGAGAGTTTAATCTGGGATTTTAATTTAAAATGTTATAAAACCTAGACAGTTTAAACAGTTTGGAGCCTTATTTTACCTAGCTTCAAAATAGTACAAAATTGAACATTCTTTGATTCTGGTATTTAAAGTCAAATCTTTCTTCAATTTTTTTAAACTTATTTGACCAGAATTCATTTATCCTAAGTCAAACCTTATTAATATGTTCCATTTAACCCCTTTTTTTAAAAAAAAAATGACACAACCATGCAGTGGAAACTACTTATACAGTAAACCTGTCTATACTGATACATGACACAAAGTGTAGCAGAATGAAATTCCAGATGCCTCACACGGTATAGTTATGAACTGTAATCATGATTCGAATGCGAACTTGTAGACTATGTCTATTGTGGAAGAAAACAAATTGCTGTCTTCTTACATTTCCAAAAAAGACTAATGTTCCATTACATTACATGAAACACCTGCACAAAACTGACTCCTCTTTGTTACTTCTCCTTCCTTCTACTTCTGGGAAATGTCCCTGTTGCTGAGCCAGCTGGCTGGAATTTCTTGGCTATAAGGCAACTCTTTTAGTGAAAAAAAAAGGTTTCTCAGTGGAATAATGTAAGTAGAAGGTGAGACACTGTTGTCTTATACAACATGCCTGTACATGCTGTTTTAACACCCCCCCCGTATGTTATAAATTAATTGAATTGCATGAATTGCATTCATGCCTGATTCATTATGACTACTTTAACCAGGCTGGAATAGTATCGCTTTGAAAATGAACTTGCAACTCACCGAGAAAAAATAAAGAAAGAGTAGAGCCATTTAGAAAGCTCTTAAGTTTTAAACTGGGGCCCTTGTTCTTGTAAATGGCTAGTTCATCTTCTTCATTACTTGACTTTGTTACTTACTATAAATCTCTACACAGAATGAAGGCTTGTGAGAAGATAACTGCTTTTGCTTGTTTGTCTACCCATGAGGGATAGTCCCAGATCCTCACAACTTGGAAATCTTGGCATTAACTACAAGAGAAAAAAAAAAAATCCTTGCCCAAGCAAAGGAGAAGAAATAAACAGATGCAATGGTCTTGATCCTAATAGATGGCCACATCAGAAACGTCTGATGAAAATATTTGTTGATCTTTTTGTACCAAGTAAAAATGTGGGAACCAGGAAAAAAGTGGTGGAGGCTCCTTGTAGGATTGTCCTCTAGTAATGGGTAGGATAGGGCTGCGTGGGTAACATGATTATGCAGAGGAACATGTATTTTACTTCTCTTACAAGATGCCAACAAATATCTGTGTTTCTCTATATAGGTGTATATATGTCTGTGTGTCTATATACGTCTATGTGTGTACAGAGAGAGAGGAGAGAGAATTTCCACAAAGCAAACGTTTCCTGGTCACCTTTAGTGCCACAAACTGTTTGCCTCCTGTTTTGCTGTTTACTGTGGGAGAAAGTGGTTTGCACGTTTCCAGTGCCCAGCACTGGAAGGACCAGGAACAGCAAAACTTTCTGGGTGATGCCAAGGAGAACAGCCATCTGTGAGGTGGTCTGGAGCAGGTAAAGCAGGATCCTGCACGAGGAGCGTGTGGGAGGGCTCTCCAGAGTACAAACACAGTGTCTGGAGGGTTTGATTTAGATGACACATTCTAAAGAAATAAAGAAATAAGAAATTCATCCTTGAGCTCAGATATCACAGATTTTTAAGGAGATGAGACCATTATAATAGCCTGATGACACTAGACTGGTTGTAAGACTCATTGGCTGAAGTTCAGCTCAGGCTGTACAGATACAAGGGCTGAAATTTGACTTGGAGTGTATTTTGTGTCCCACAGCAAAGTTTACCTGTTGAGATGGTTAAGGGAACACCCACCACATAGATGTCTTTCCTGTCTTGATTTCACAGCTAGGAAAACAAGCCTTCCACAGACCTTTCCCTCTGGAAAAAGAAGCCAGAAAAAGAATGTGGCTACCCTGTCATGTTTGGTAAGCAGGTTACTGGTGAGCAAATCACTCCTCTCTGCTAACAGATCTGTAAGACCTCATCTGCTATAAACTGTCACTACTCTGCTGACGTGGATGGCACTGTGAGCATTCAATCCAGCTGAGGATCTAGGCTGTGTCATTAGTTGTATCACTTTTTGTGTCCCTTCGTCTGGCCGTTTGTTTGGTGTGCTGTTTGTTTACCCCAGGCTGGCAGGTAAGACCTGGAGCACAGCTCTGCAGATATTGCCATATTGTTTATGTTATACTGATGACTGGAGGCTTCAGTGAAAATCAATTTGCAAAAGCCATGCAAGCATAGAGGCAGGCTTTGCCTCAAGCTTATAATCTAAGCAGAATTCAAATATAATACAGAGAGTGTAGAATATAGCTTGTTATAAGGAAAGACTGCTGGAGAAGATAAGTGGTGCATGCAGCCCTGAGCTAAAACCTAGAGACATACACTGCAATATTTCTGTCTTCCTACTTGTTTAATGATCAGGTCTCACCTTTGAATTATGAAGGCTTCACAGTTGCTTTTTGTAAAAGTGCTCAGGGGACCTGATGAATCACTTCCAGTTTACCGCCCTGCCCGCTCTCTGCAGGCAGTTTGCCATCCACATCAGGAACGTGGCTTGGGTAGTTGCTTTGCTCCACATGTGTGGAGCATCACCCTTCTGGAGGGGAACCTGTTGCTTTTCTTTTATACCCCATGACGCTTCAGAGCAGCAGCGTTTCAGTCAGTCAGACAGTTGACAGAAAATGATATAGCTGTGGCAAAGGGACAGAGCACCTCCGGAGACACAGGGGTGCAGGTCCCAAAGAGCATGCCTCCAGTGAACTCCCTTCTGCCAAAGCAGAAACACTGCAGGAGGGAAACCAGCCATGGCCAGTTCTGCCTCTGGGCACACATGTATAAACCTTGTTAATATCAAAAAGACCTGGACCTCTGTGGAGTTTACCTGTAATCTCAGATATCGTGAGTGGAAGAAACAGACTTCTGCATTTTCACATCTCCATTCTCTGCAAGTTAGCCATAGTCTGAAGTCTGCCCTTGTTTGCAACACTATCACCACACTGGCATACCTTAGTGTGCAAAGCTCAGCACTAGTGGATCTCCAAACCCGAATGATCAGATTTGTTTGCAGGGATCACAAAAACCAGCCCAACCTTGCTGAATTGAGTTGAGGAGTTAACATGTAGGGGAGGTAAATACAGCACAGCAGCAAAAGTCAGTCAAATCCACCACTCCAGGGAACATCAAGATTCCTGAAGCATTTTGTTGAAGTTTGATATAGCAGCTTTGCTACAACGTCTGAATGCTTTGGACTTGCTTATCATCAGACTGAAGATAGCGTGCTTTCAGCAGGCAACTTTTCTCCTTGTGTTTTTTCTGGTCTGTATCCCATTTGTGCCTGTTCTCCAATATTTAACTCCTTCGTGGGGTGTTGGACCATGACCAAGGTCCCTCAGCCCCAGTGCGCTAGCATTACTTAGCAAATGAGGTATCAACACTGTGGTGATCACTAGCAGGTGCAACTTTGTCTGTGTGAAGACAGGAGCCTGCCGAGTCCAAATTCAAAGTGTTGCTGCAGTGTTCTGGTCCTCTGTGCTTTCTCATTGTGGTTGCGCCTACCTACCTCAGGGCTGTCACGGAACAGGGACGCCCTCTCCTCCCCCCGTCCCCGGTCCTGTGTCCTTGGTGAAAGGCGCACCTACCCGAGGGGAGAAGCTGGTTCAGCCGTCTGCCTGCCAGCCGCTGGGTTTGTGAGTCAGCGCCCAAAGACTGTACCGCAGGGCGCGATTCTCTAGTAGCCGCCCGTTCACCCAGCGTTGCTCTGGTTATAGAGGACTGGCTATGGAAAGCTGTGGTCTGCGCTTTAAAGCACCGTGTTTGTTCACAGCTGTGCATCAGCCAGGCGGGGGCATAACTTTTCAGCTTGATGTGTGGAAAATTTGAACTATGCTAAACGCAAGAAGGAAGGAAGATAAATCTTTACATAAGGTAGGGGAAACTCAAGTGTGTGGAGTACTGAGAGTTTTTAGAAAACATGCGTGGCAATAGCACAAGGCTGGCTTACGTGTAACTTCTAAAGAAAAGCAGAGGTTTTAGCTAAATGGCATTTATTCTCAGGGGTTTTTTAACTTTATATTGATTAGCATTGCTAAGGAGTTCAGGTGTACTTTTGCTGTTGACTTGGTTACTGGGAGGGAATTTGTTTTGAAAACAAAGCTCTATTCCCTGATGACTTGCAATATTCCTGGACTTGCAATATGATTTTTTTTTCCCTACTGTAACTTTGAAAACAGCGGGATTTGGATTTCTAAGAGCTTTTTACCCCCTTCTTTCCATGAAAAACAGACTATCAAACACTGACTATTCACTGACTATTCTAAGCAGTGAATTTTAGGGTCTTCATAATGAGTGTGCTAAAATTCTCCCAACTTGCTCTTGTTTTCTGTCTGAGAAAAGACTTCAAATATTAGCTATAAGAATTTTTTCAAGCTGTATTCCAGCGAAATGATGAGACCCTTATTTTGGAAAGCTCTAACTCAGTAGGAAAGGTATTTTTTTTGCTGGATTGTTGGTACAAAATGTTCAGGTAACTCTGAGTAACTCAGTTAATCTTGTTCTAGCATGTACGGGGCCTGATGGAAAAACTGACAAAGATTTTCTGGAGGTGTCTCTGCCCTGGCTATTCCAAAGTCTTTATTAACTTAGATACATTTATCCCTTCTCTTTGTTTCTTTACTACTGACATGGAAAACAAGACAAATATATTTGGAAGTCTATGAATGTTCCTGAAGTGCAAAGATGCTTCTCTTCTTTTTTTTTCCTAATGATTGCACATTCTCAGACAACAGCAGACAAGATAAAAACCATATGACTGATATTACTCAATATCCTGATACTTCAGTCTTAGAGACTCTGCTGTAAAAATAGATTATTCTTTCCTAGCTGTCTTCTAGCTTATTTAAGAAAAAATGTACAGCTATTCAAGATAAAAATATACTCTTATCTTAGGAGGTGGCAACTGTGAGATTACATACAGTGTATTAAAGCAAGGATTCTAATGACAAACTATTTGAACTCTTTTAGTTTTATGGTTATTTTGTTATTATTACGCTAAGACGGCTGCTTAGGATACTGAGTAATGGAAAATGAATAGGTAAAAGTATAGCATATATTTCAAGCTTCGGTCTTTTTATTATATGTTCCTAATTACAATCCCAGTTCTAAGCTTTTCTTTGTTTTTATCAGCATCTTATATATCATATTCCTACTGCATTTTTTTAATTTGCATACAGATATTAGAAAGAAACTGATAATATTGCTTAAAGGTCATCCAAAACTTCTCTTCTTTGTAACTTAAGAAATAGCTTTAAAGCTTTAGTCTTTGCCATTCAATCAGTGCAGACAAGACAGGTTAGCAGCGTAAGGTACACACATACACACTTCCTACCCCACAAAGTTTACAATCAAAATAATAAAAGAGAGAAATAATCAAGACGTACAGAAAGGAATTGCCTTTGGGTTTTTCCCTACTATGTTGTAGGTAATTTCTCAACTGAAAACTAAGTTAGCTGCTTGCACTTTCTGGTTTTTTGTGAAACGAAAGAGCGGGTGCCCATGGTGTGATTAGGGACACAAAATGTTTTCCTGACAGAAGAAATCCTTACCCTCCAGTAGCCCATACACTGGGTAGTACCTGTGGCAGGTGAAAAGCCCTGTGCCTTTGATATGTTGGGTGCTTTGAAATAAAGCATTTTATCCATAAATGCTACAGCTCTGCAAAACCTGACAAGTTATAAAATCACATTAGTAATGATTATTTTTCTCCTCCGTGTTCCTGGAACACTAATAATATCAGCTCTTTTGCCACTGAACCAGAAACACATTAAGAATTCAAGAAGTGCTTTTCAAGAAGCAACAAACTGTACTGAATTTAAATAATGAGAACTTTTTGTATTAAAGAGAAGTGGAAACACATACCTTGACTGCAAATTCACCACTGAGCAGGTACAAGCGAGTGAAGTGCAACACGTCTCCAGGAACAGCCAAGCTCCTTCTGTTGTATGAATGAGTCTAACTTCTGGTTTTCTGCCCCTCCCTGAACAGAACAGACTCATCCCTCTGTTGATGACATCATATTCCTGGATTTTCTCCCATACTATATTTTAAAAGGAACGTTTGTCCACTGTAGCCAGTATGAGACCACTGATATTTGAATATGGGTGGTAAACAACACAAATCCAGCCAAAATATTGACGTGCCACTGTATGTGTGTAAAACAGTCATGTATTTGCACAACAGCTTCCAGAACTGTGCGTGAGCACACACACGCACACACACACTCACACGCAAATCTGGTCTGGATTTTGGGGATGGTGAGTGCATTCTTTTTTACTGGTGTTAGACACAATCAAGAGTTAAACAAGTCAGCTTTTTGGAGGACTTGGATCTTTAAAATAAAAAAGATCAAATATCTCATTTACAATCTTACATTCTTCTCTTTTATGGGAAGAGATTCACTGTTTATGTTTCTGGAAGACACTGCTCTTCCTCAGCAGAAATCTCGGACTATTCAGTCTGCCGAGAACTAATACAGAATCCACATACCACTTTAAGATTTAAATTGGACCAAAGTTTCTTCAAGCTTATGGATGAGATCTCTATATGGAACAGAATGACACCCTAAGAGGAGAGCCGAGCCTTTTTCCTACTACATTGACTTTTATTCTGGATTTGAGATAATTCACAGGGAACTAATTTTACACTGTTCGTAAGAGGCATTGCTGGTTTTCCTCTAATATTTATGCAATTAACTGAAATCTGAAGTGGCAACCACGGTTGCAGGATTCCACACAAAGGACACATCTTCATTTAAATAAGAAGTAAGCAGAGAAAAGAACAGCCCACTCTCTTAGTTTCCCACAAAATACTAATTCTGAAAGTAAAACATTCAAGAAAACACTTAGAGCTATTCGTGTTTTATGTGGTCTATATTGAGCTCAATGGTATCTACCAGGGAAAGTACTTGGCCCCTGCTCTCCATTGTTTTTTCATTTATAGTTCTAGGGCAATACTCTCACTTGCACTTTTCCCAACAGGAATAACTGCTTTGCTTTCTAGTCATTTTCCTTTGCTTTCTCTGAATCTGTCATAATAGCTGCTCAGTACATTTTCTTTCTTTATTGCCACTCGTTGAGCCATGCTCTCCTATCAGCAATATCTTCCCCTGGTCTGTCCCTGCTTTCCCTGCACCAGTTTCTAGTTTGATTGTGTAATCTCGAGACTCAGATCTCAAAGATCTTCATTCTGCATTTTTCTTCAATTCTTTTTTCAAGTCCTTCTGTACCCCAAATAAACATTTTAGGACTATCTCTAGATTTTGGGGTTTGGTTGGGACAATGGATTTAGTACAAACATTAATGTAATTTTGCAAATACAGTGCAGCAAAACTCTGCTTTGATTTTAAGACATCTTTTATGTGTTCATAGGAGGGACTCTGCTGGCTTATTTGTAGTATTGTAATAAAACCCAGCTAGATGGACTCAGCTACCACCTGAAGAGTGGACCAACTTCTGGAAGAGCAATGAGCAGTGCTCTACAGCCATTTTCAGGAGGTGCTGTCAGCAGCTAGTCTGCTATGGGAGACTTGCTGAAAGAGGAAACAAATGCTGCAATTATCTCAAAAAGCTTTAGAGAGGCAAAGCTCTGCAAGGAGGAAACACTAGTGGTTCAGGGATGTGGGGGAGTGTGCTGGTTTTGGCTGGGATAGAGTTAATTTTCTTCATAGTAGCTAGTATGGGGGTCTCTGTTTGGGATTTGTGACCAAAACAGCGTTGACAATACACGAGACTGTTTTTGTTGTTGCTGAGCAGTGCTGATGCAGAGTCAAGGCTTTTTCTGCTTCTCACACTGCCCCACCAGCGAGGAGGCTGGGGGTGCACAAGAAGTTGGGAGGGGACACAGTTGGGACAGCCGACCCCAACTGACCAAAGGGATATTCCACACTGTATGACGGCATGCTCAGCATTTAAAGCCGGGGGAAGAAGAAGGCAGGGGAGGATGTTCAGAGTGATGCGTTTTGTCTTCCCAAGTACCATTACCTGTGATGGAGCCCTGCTTTCCTGGAGATGGCTGAACACCTGCTGCTGATGGGAAGCAGTGAATGAATTCCTTGTTTTGCTTTGCTTGCGTGCACAGCTTTTGCTTTCCCTATTAAACTGTCTTTATGTCAGCCCACGAGTTGTCTCACTTTTACCCTTCTGATTCTCTCCCCTATCCCACTGGGGAGGAATGAGCGAGCAGCTGTGTGGTGCTTAGTTGCTGGCTGGGGTTAACCATGACAGGGAGGTAACAAACACATGAGCCAGGCTTCATGTGCAGCTCAGTTACCCTGGCCCATTTGTAATACTTCAGTCAATATTCTCTTCAAATTTAAGTATCAAGGAGATAAACGTGGAATCTTCAGTATCTTTGCATAAAGCTGGAATAGCTTGAACTCAAGTGAATGAGAGAAATTTCCCCTTTTCTCCCCCCATTCGTTTTCTGGTTTGGAGAAACAGTTGTCTGGATGGCTACGAGATGACACAGCTGAGAGTCATAACCTGCAATTGTGAAAGCTTTAATCCACTTTGAACTGGGTTACATGGGAGCATTCCTGCTCAGTTAGCATTTCTCAAGGAAACTGAGGGAGAATGTATCTGAATATTGGACCTCTGATAATTTGAAGACAACAAACAGTGAGTAAAAAGTAAATATACTGGGGAGAATTGTTGCCTTGATATTTGTTCAGGACTGTTGCCAGCACTTTCTAGGGGTAAAAAAATCTTACCTTGTGCTTTTACTGATTAAATCTGCTGACCTTTTCCAAGCGTGTCTTTCCCACCCTCTACTGGGTTTGTGTGGCAAGGTTTTGGTAGTGAGGGAGTTACAGGGGTGGCTTCTGTGAGAAGCTGCTAGAAGCTTTCCCTATGTCCTATAGAGCCAACACCAGCCAACTCCAAGACAGACCTGCTACTGGCAGAGGCCAAGCCCATCAGCGACGGTTGTAGCGCCTCTGGGATAACAGATTTAAGAAGAAAGAAAAAACCTGTGGAACAACAGCAGTGGAGTAGAGGAGTGAGAATATGTGAGCGCAACAACTCTGCAAAGACCAAGGTCAATGAAGAAGGAGGGGAAGGAGGTGCTCCAGGCACTGGAGCAGAGATTCCCCTGCAGCCCATGGAGGGCCATGGTGGAGCAGATATCCACCTGCAGCCCATGGAGGACCCCACGCCGGAGCAGGTGGATGCCCAAAGGAGGCTGTGATCCCGTGGGAAGCTCAGGCTGGAGCTGGCTGCTGGCAGGACCTGTGGCCCCATGGAGAGAGGAGCCCACGCTGGAACAGGTTTGCTGGCAGGACTTGTGACCCTGCGGGGGACCCACGCTGGAGCAGTCTGTTCCTGAAGGACTGCACCCCGTGGAAGGACCCACACTGGAGCAGTTTGTGAAGAACTATAGCCCATGGGAAGGACTCACATTGGAGAAGTCCATGAAGGACTGTCTGCCATGGGAGGGACCCCATGCTGGAGCAGGGGAAGAGCGTGAGGAGTCCTCCCCCTGAGGAGGAAGGAGCAGCAGAGACAATGTGTGATGAACTGACCACAGCCTCCATTCCCCATCCCCTGTGCTGCTGAGGGGAAGGAGGTAGAGAAAATCAGGAGTGAAGTTGAGCTTGGGAAGAAGGGAGGGGTGGGGGGGAGGCATTTTTAAGATGTAGGTTTTTTATTTTCTGATTATCCTACTCTGATTTGACTGGTAATAAGATTAAACTAATTTCCCCAAGTCGAGCCTGTTTTGCCCGTGACGGTAATTGGTGAGTGATCTCCCTGTCCTCATCTCGACCCACGAGCCTTTCGTTATGTTTTCTGTCTCCTGTTCAGCTGAGGAGGGGAGTGATAGAGTGGCTTTGGTGGGCATCCATCCGGGGTCAACCCACTACACACCCTACTGGCAAAGCTATGGCTGTCTTTTCATTCCTGGGTTTGGAAGAGGCAGTAGTTCTTGGCTTTTTGACAAGGACCTACAACTTTGAGTGTTAGTGTTTGAGCAGGAGTCCGTGTGTGAACAGGTGACTTGCACCATTGATCATGCAAGTGAGAGAAGCTATGCTCAGATGAACGGCAGCGTTAAGGTCTGTCTGTGTGTATGTGCACGCTGGTCAGGCTCCTAGCTGCAAGAAAAGCTTCTAAGTCTGTGTATCTACTTCCCCTACACTCAGTGTTTTCCCAAGACTCACTGATTAAAATCAGCAACTGAAGAGATTTGGGTACTTTCTGTACATAGGATGCTGATTGACTTCCTTTTCCTTGCCCTGGACTGAGTCTGATCCTCCTAAATAAATTGTATCTGGACAGTTTTCTGTCAGCTGTGAGGTTTTTGTATCATCGCTGAGCCTTAGTTGCTTGGCATGTGTTCTGGTTTAAACAACCACCCACTTTGGTCAGTTACATTTTTCCGGAATGAGAACAGGTTTTAGTCTTCTACGTGTTTCTGGCCATTCAAAAGAAAATGTGTTGCATTTATTTTAAAACCTTATTTCTCTAATTCATAAAGATGTGCTCTTTCCTTCCTACAATTAAAGAATTTTAGTACTTTCTTTTTCTTATTGTAATGGTAGGTTGAATTAATCAGGATTTAGAAGGTATATGAGCTACTAAATGAATGTAAAATGGGTTTAGTCCTGAAAGCCTTCTAAGGAGGCAAAGGTTGAGTACAGATGCGCAGAATATCAACAGAGAAGCAAAGACAATGCGATGGAAATATTTGCAGCTTACTTACCGGAGAAAAAACCCTTTTGTTTGAAAACTGGATCCTCTATGCGTGGTATTGTACAGGTACACAGTCAGAATTGGACCTCTTCAGTTCTGTGAAAGGGGCAGCGTTCACCTTTGGAAGTAGCGGAGTGGATCTCAAGCTATCCCTTTGCAAGCGCATACAGAAAAACACAGAGAACGATGAATCTGTGGTGCTCTTTTAGCAGTAAAACTATCTTCAGCTGAATAGCCAGGAGTTGAATCTGCACTAGATAAGACCAAGGAAACGATGCTAGAACGAACAGAGCAGGCAAGGGGCCCTGCTTTTCCATACCTTTGATAGGTCCGCTCATGCTGTAGCAGGCACTGCTATTGGGATGAGAATGTCCATCTGGAAGATGTGGAAGCAGTGATTTTTATCTGTGTGTCAGAAATATTGGAGGGAGTATCATCGTGACTGCAACTCTTGCCCCTGCTTCTTCTCTAGCATAA